>CM075064.1:17465000-27465000 GCA_037428765.1 Rubia yunnanensis | reverse complement strand
AAATCGAAACAATTATCTTAAAACTATTAATAAACATTCTAAACATATTATGAATTTATAAATTATACAATTTACTTTTTTTTAACAATAAATTTTATCATTATCTTATGAAAAATAAAAGTGTAAACAAAGATCTTAAAATGATTAAGAAATATTTTAAACACGTGAACGAGTATGAACTTTTTAATATGTATAAAAAGAAAAGGTAAAGTTTTGGGAAAGACCGTCTTTCCATAGGATTATGGAAAGATGGAGTTTAATTAGAATAATAAAAGGTAAAAAGTCTTAGTTGCAATATTAAAAAAACTTTATACATGTTATAGTTATAAAGATCATAATCCAATTCATGCAACCCGAAAATTTTATCTTCATTTCTTCCAATTTGCACTTCAAATCTTGATATTTCCATGACTTATGGAAATGCTGTCTTTCAAGAGAGAGACTCAAAAGAAAAATGTTGTTTATAAAAGGATAAAATTAATTAAAGGAAGACCAGAAAGGCGGAGAGATTAAAATGGAAACATCAAAAAGCGATAGCTCTCGCCCACAGAACCCCGGCCGCAACCACACCAAACCCATAACCGAGGAGGTAAATCACTGCTTCCAAGGGTTCGGCACACAGTCCACGAATGTACTCGGTGGCCACAAGGAGCACCTCCACTGGAGGATACTCCCACACTGTGCCTGCCGAGATTCGAACCCCTCCCCATGGGAAATGAAACCACAACACCTAACTACTTTGGGTATTCAGTGGATGTTTAAAATGGAAACATCAAGAATGGCTGAATGTTGGAAACTAGCGAAAAACGCGCGTGGAAGTACAAGAGGCGCGCCTGCAGGAGAATGTGCTTAGGTGGTTATAGTTTATTAAAATTACATAACTTACCCATGTAAATTTTAACTCTCAACAATTGCATATTAGTCCTCTGTTCGTCTCATTATAAGTATGTGTGTGAAACTGTCTCACACAAGTCTTTGTTTTTACTTATTTTAAATCGTGCATCGCACGGGTTTGTATCTAGTTAATCACTATTTCATTTCAGTATAAGTTCACTATTCCACAACTGTTTTAGATAGTCCAAAGAAAAAAACTTCATCATATTGTGCTATCTCCATTCCATTTATTTGCACCCCTGCTTCTTCTGGGGACACAGGTTGCAGTCTGACCACTGCCATTGCTAATGCTTCCAAACTTCAATGCAACTACGGGTTTGATGTATGATCGGCCAGGAAAGTTCCTTTTTTCTTTGGGGAGCGGTTGCAGCTCTGGCAACCAATATGCTACGTACTCTCCTTCAGAGTCGTAATTTTGCGCCTGCATTAAGTAAAACATCATCGACAGCACAGAACGACACATTTAGGGGAGAAATGATCCATACAATCTTTACACCAGTATACATCATAGCCTGAGTTATATTATGATCAAGATTTCATTATTATCTTGCTGCCTTATAAATATGGGTACAACAAATCCATAAGTACCATATTAGTCCAATTGAAAGTTTAGTTACACAAAGTTAAAATCATAGACTCATGTTTTCTGATGTAAGAGCATTTCATCCACATCCCAGCTCCATTACACTTTATTTTGACCATTAAAAAGCAACCTTTTTCTGACTCGGAAAAACAAGCAGAAAATCTACTAGTAATTCTCCGTACTTTCCATCACACTGAATCAAATAAAAACCTTCATTCATATCACGACTATATTGAGTTGTACTACAGGCCAAAAGCATTGAGACAAATACAGTAAAAGGTAATTGCACCATTTCCTGAAGTGGTGTCTAATCACATATGACCATTAGAAGATATCACAGCTATGTAAGGGTTACAAAGTTGAAATCAAATCAAGAATTACCAAGATATAAGGCGTAAAATGTAGATTGATATTTCAGAGCAGAAATAGAAGTATAATTGTCTCTAGCTAGCTTGTAGGTAATGGTCATTGCATAAGTCATATGGTGGGAAGTTCATTTCACAAGTTTAGGACCTTGATTATAACTTATTAATTGCATCAGCATTTTTTATTTAGTTCTTATCAGTATCAAAAGACTCAGAAGTTTCAAATTCTGATGCTGAAAATCTTGGCACATGGTTGCCAACATCAAATATGCATAAGCCAGTGTATAAAGATACTAATAGTCATAATTATTCTTATGAACAAAAGCAGAAGAAACTTAGTTGAGGACATAATACTTACCTCATACTTTCAAGAAGAAGAAAAATAACAAAAGAATAGCAACTAATGAGATTTGAAAAAAAAAAACACAATTTTCACCTGTTTGGGAATGCTGAAGTAGCGATCTTCTCTTGGGTCATTTCCCACTCCTAAATTTTTAAAAAAGTTTACAAAAGGAAATTAGATTTTGAAACTGTAACTTCATAAGCCTGCACCAAAAAGGAATCAAAGCAAGAAATGGACGTTAACATAATCCCAAGCACATTAAAATAACCACATATGATAAAACAAGGAATCATCAGTAGACAGGTAGTCAGAGTCACATTGCATTTTTAATAAAGCAGCATAGTATACAAGCCTAACCAACATACATGGATGCAGTGTACTAGCCATTGCAAGTTGCAACAAAATCAACAAGCAAGAATTCATTCTACTATGGTGGGTAGGCTATGTGGCTCAAATCTTTCCATCATGTTTTGTTGAAACATATTGCTTCATGTAAATATATATATATATATATATATATAGAGAGAGAGAGAGAGAGAGAGAGAGAGAGAGAGATAATTCTCTATTTTCCACACGCCTTAATGGGAGAATATAAAGGTCTACAAAATAGAAGTCTAAATCATCTTAGGTACCTTTCTCATCTATTAGGGCAACCCTTTGTTTTCAACAAGTTCGTTTTTCATTCCACCCCTTCATTGTGTCCATACATCCATATCAACACTAACATTATCTCTGCTATCATTTTTCGTGTTGTTGAAATCAGTCACCCAAGATTTTGAGAACAATGAAGCATCGATTACCAGAGCACAACTTTAATAGATTAGTGAGCAACTTGGTCAAAAGAAATATTCAGTAGCAAAAGATATGCGACAGAATATTTGGGTAACCACTGAATTTATTTTTCCTTCCAGTGTTGAATGATTTGAATCCTAGGGAACAGAAACTTCTAACAAGTCTAGTGATGGAAAACACCATGGGTGTCTGTCGTCAACAAAAGCATAAAGACCTAAAAAGATTGAGCAACTCTTTTCTAGATAGTCTGGTGTCTCTTACTCATTGAAGGTTCTACTACAATTTTTAGGGCAACATGAATAGAAACACATAGAGCCAGCAGATCATTTTTAAGCTTCAGAAAATTGATCCTTTCAAACTACACTGCTCACTACTAATTTAAGCACTGACAAGAATGGTAAAAGAAGTTGCAATCATCCATTTAGTCAAGTGACTGCCACAGTGTTAAGAGAATGCACATAGAACGACAAATGGCATGTGGGTTACTGTTCAAATGGAATTGCTCAGAATTCAAAAGTTTTACCATGTCTGAAGGCAACTATTAGCCTATGGACAAGAGACACTTTATATTTGCCATTTTACTTTCAAGTATTATTATTCAGTCCCAATCCACCCACTTGAATTTCTAGTACACCTATTTTACATTCAGACATAATATTGTATCTCCTCTTAAAATTGTCAAAATGCAAGTTATAACTAAAACAGTTGTTCAGTAACCATATCAAAGATATTAAACTTGTAATGATCTTATATTGTGTTCCACCTACATGAAAAACTAATCACATGATGAAAAACCAGATACCTGCACCATATGTCCAGTTACCATAATTGGAGCAGGGATCATAATCTAAAAGGTAAGACTCGAACCACTCTGCTCCCATTCGCCAATCAATTCCCATGTCTCGGACAAGAAAGGAACATACAATCTGTGGAAGGATGAAACAAAGATTGTAACACAAAACAGCTAATGAACTCCTAGTAATTCATTGCACTCAGCCTTATGAAAGACAGTAACCATCCTACTAATCGAACACATTATTGGTAAATAAAAGCTCTCTTTTTTTTCCAGCAACATTGTTTTCAGACAGTCTCACTTGTCACTCATTACCTGTCGGCCTCGATTTGACATGAATCCCGTCGTTGATAGTTCTTTCATATTTGCATCTATTAGAGGGTACCTAAAAGTATGGGAAAGTATTATATGATCGAATACTAGATAGAGATGATTTCAGATTCTCTCTTCACCAGCATCAATTGCAATTCCATATCTCTCCTTACTTGAAGTTTACGGATAGTAACAATATCTGTGATCTTATCTAAAGCATGAATGGCATTCATCACTTCTTACAGTGAGAACGCCCAATAACATACCCACTTCGGCCCTCCGCCCAAGCATCAAAAAGACTACGATCTATGCTCCAGTTCTTCTCAACTTTTCTCGATCCACCTAAACATAACACAAAAAACAGAAATTCCAACCTTAGAACCAAATTGCAGTATCCAGTTATGAATTTCTACCTGACCGAGTACGAATGGAAAAACAAGATGGAGAAACAAACAAAAAACATAGCTATTTCCTTCAAGAATTCTTTATAAGATAATAGGCAGAAATACCAGAAGGCTTGCAAACAAAAAGGAACAAAGTACTACAAATGAACTAAACATATTTTTCTTTAAAAAAAAAAGTCAGCAAATGCAACTTTTAGCCATCACTTTTTACCTAGATAAAAGAGTGAGTTCCCCTGCTTAATCGAAAGAAATCTGAAATAATCTCTCCATATCAACTCAAACACAAGCCTGAAAATTTAAAACACATAATAAGAAAAGAATCCAGAACAAGTTTACTCAATATGAATCTAATGACCATACTAGTTGATTGATTGTAATTGTGAAGCTTCATTAAAGAATATCAATCCAGTGTAAATCTTTATTACATGCCTAAAGGTTAAAGCATCATAAATCAATCCAATGTAACAAATCAATAAAATTGGTCAGTAATTCGATTTTCAAACTGCCATTTCAGAGCTACAATCAGTTACAAATATTTGGTTTCATAAGACGTTTATAATTTTTACAATACAGGGAGAGAGAAAAGGAGACCAGTATGTTGAATTATTTGATTGACGCTCGGCTTCATATCTCTTCACCTAAAATAAATTGAAAACATAAGTATAAGAATGATGCATTACTCATCATGCTTTTATCATATATGAAAATTTACCTCCTCATAAATAAGTCGAGCAGAAAGGCATCCTGAAGCAAGCCAGGGAGAAAATTTTGTGGAATATTCACTACCTAACATCCCATTGCGAGTTTCTTTATAGATGGAGAGAAAATCCTTAAAAAAAAGAAAAGAAAAGAAGATGGCATTAAAACAAATAATTCTAGTCAGGCAGTGATATTTGTTTTAATAACCTTCAATAGCATAGAATGCAGTGATATTTCTTTGTATTCAACAGGATTAAGATGGACATGCCAAATTGTCCAAGAGAATAACATGAGTAAGGTTATTAAATATTAACATAATATTAAATATTGCTGAAACTTATTGAAGAACTATGCAACTAGTATATATCTTCATGTTTGGTACTTTTATTCGGCTTTCCAAAGGGAAAATGATACCTTCACAGTAACATGTGAGGAAATATCTTACCTTCTTCCAGAAGTACTCATGTATTCTACTCAGCCCTGCAGTTTCACCACCTACAAATCTCATTCCTCTGTTAGCCTGAAGTAGGAAAAAGTTAAAAGTTCAAGGTATTGGTATGTATAGCCTTTCTATGCATTTTTTGTGAAAAAACAAAAGCAGAAGAAAACCGACCTTTGGTGTTGCAAGCACAAACTGAGGAATTTCAGAAATGCAGCCCCAGTCACCAACTTGGGGTGGTGGTCCAAGGGCTGACGGGAGTTTTACAATATTCCGGACTTTAGACTTTGACTCAACAGACTGCAATTTGGGCATGATGCAGAGAGAAGTAGACAAATGAGAATTTCATTCTTACAGTACAAGTGAAGTTGTAAACTATTACCTTTAGAGAAACATAAGATACCTTACGAAACTGTGTATAGACATCTGGCAAAAACTTGCAGTCAAATGGAAGGTCATCCATATGATACATACTACCACCCCAAATCAATTTCAATCTGGTACCGCCCATGGAATTTGAGCTAGCTGATAACCCTTCAGATGCTGTCAGAGGGACTCGTTTCAGATTTCGAGCAACCGATTTCTCTATATTCACCTCCTCACTGCATGTTTCTTTTTGAGCATATACCTTGAAGATAAAAACCATAAAAATGAATTGACCATTATTTAAAATCAAAAGTAGATTAAAAAAATATGGTGAAAAAATAGACATTATAAATGGAAACAGCTTAACTGTGTGCGCTGCATATGCTTTTGCTAATGAAGGTAGAAGATCTTCTGGTTTGCCCTGTTTAATTAATAGGTCAAGACCAGATTTGGTTAAGTTTCTCTTTAAGTCGACCAAGGTCTCCTTCAGAAACTGGGTCCTCAAAGCTGCCAAGAAAGATTATAAACAACTCTATTAAGGGGACCAGCGAGCAGATGGTTTCAAGATGCTGCTAATAGGTGCAAACATCAGTTACTAGCATCAATCTGTTCATTAGTTTTTAAGCAAATATGAGTGGTAACCATATTCCAGTGCACCGTATCACACAAACTTACGGAAACTTAATATTCATTTTCCGAAAAACAATTAAATAGAACGTAAAACATCATGGATTAAGGAGTATTTTTTCTGACTATTCAACTCATTCTCACAACTGCCGAGGTCACAAGATATGGTGCTAAGTTACCAGATTTAGACCTTCGGGAAATTCATAACTGTTATTAAATGAAAACCTCAACTAAAAGAGAAAAGTGACAGGTAGGTTGAATGATGTTCAGGAGATTTAATCAGTACAGCGGACAGGTTAAAGCACTAATACTCTTTAAAGTTAACCTTGTGTGTATTTGTGACTTCACACTTGAAATGGACAGCAAATAGGCATCACTAACAAGCTTTGGGACTTTCAGTAATCTCTTAAGACTATCCCATTGACAAGGAGAATACACCTTTGCTCAATGCCAACAGTTTGAAAACTTAAGATACAGGAAATCTGAGACCAAATCTACATGTGGAATTTTACAATGCAGTGAATTAGATAACTTACAACTATATCTGAAATTGGCTACTTAACAAGTTCTTATCCATGAAAGTGAGCATTGTAATAGTAGTTGACAATCAAGAACATGGATGACATTTTTGTTTTTATACTATTGCATTATGCGAAACTTTTCACTGTCACTGATTAGCATGGCAGACCATAATCTATATGTTTGATCCTGCCAACCAAAACATAGAAGGGCAAATGCAAAAATGCAATAAACTGAGAGCCATTGATTCCGGTTAAAATATATTATGCAGATCAGAGTTAACACAGCTGGTAGTGATTAGTATAGCCACAGTCAACTATAAGAAGATGATGCAAATATTCCTAAAATACATATTTCCTCGGTCCCACTACTGTCTTAACACTCAATTTTAAATATTGCGGGATACCATACTATTACCATCATACTCACATATCTTATATTGACAAACTTTCATTCATTTTCATCTGCATTCATATTACTTAATTTTCTCCGACTCACTTCTCCCTGAATCTTTGTGACAAATAGAAGTATGCAGATAATATGCGCCATAGGAAGTACAAGACTCAGATGCATTATAAGCAGAGCAGAGTCAACTACAGCTTAGAGTGATCAATTCTGAAGTAAAGGTCATCATAATCACAGTCAACTACATTTTTTATTATGACACATATGTTCCTCAAATACATAATGTAAGCACTTATTGGATTGCCTCATAATTACCCGCAGGCTTTCTACATTTCTTGTCTTTGGCGAAGTTTCATTCAAATTTATGTACTCAGTTCTCCTCCACACATTCCCTTAATTCTTATTCCGTGACAAACACAAAGCGTAAAGATAATAACGGGATCGGAGGGAGAACAAGAAAAGGTATTGCGATCAAACTATTACCTCCGGTTTTGGGGAACCCAAAATTACGGGTGGTGCCGGAGAAAGTCCTGGGATCAACGCAATAAACAGGCAGCACAGCCCGAGATGAAGCCCAGGCCTCCAGCAGAACTTCATTATCCAAAATCCGCAAATCGTTTCGAAACCAAACGATGGCGACCCCTTTGCCTCGGGCCCTGGGCGTAGAGCTAGAAGACGTGGTGTATCTGTGGAAGGTTGGGTCAGTAGCGGCTCCCATTTCCTCAGCAGTCAGTCCGGGGACTTGTTGCGCCGCCGCCGGTGGTGGTCTGGAGGTGTTGGACTGCATTGCTGCGGCGGAGATTGTTCGTCGAGTAAAGAAGAGGAAGGACGCGGTGGGTGAAGTGATTGCCTGAGCGCAGTGAATCATTTGGCGGTGAAGTGTGGGACGTGGTGGTCTTTTGTGTTTTCATAACCATGCTCCTCTTCAGCGGTTATCAAATTTACACGTCGGATGTCATTTAATGCCAACATTTTTAGCTACTCCCACCGTTTCTTAAGAATGGCACACAGCGTTCTTCTTTCTTTTTTTTTTTTTGTGGCACCCTTGCAGCAAAATGGAAAGGAACAATTTTAATTTTGACCATTTACCCTCTTGACATTTTAGAATTTATCACAATTATCTTCCTTATTTACCACCTGGACCCAATTAGTCCATTCATTAATCCAACCTTGAGATGTCACGAATGCGGGCTTTAAAGAAGGGTAAAAATGGAATTACCTGAGTTGTTGGAGCTGTTAGCAGGAAGCAGCAGCAACGGCCAACGGGAACGGCAGCAACGGTCTGGGTCAGTTGCAACAGAAGAAACAACAAGGAGGAAGCTCAATTAGAGAAGGCGAGGGAAGTATAAAAGGAAGCATGGTCAGTAGGTTAAGCATCGATTTGGCATTTATGTAACAGAATTTGTTACCTTCTTCTTCTTCCCCAAATCCTCTTGACCTGCAACCTGTCTTCTTCAAGCTCTTCATCTTCCTTTTTCGTTTCTGTATTCTTTTCTTTCTTTCTCTCTGCTGCACAATAAGCAAAAGTGAGTAAAGTTTACTCTAATAGCCTTACTAAGAAATTGGACTCGTGACAAGTGGTATCAGAGCAGTTCAGTTCTCGGCAAAAGAAAATGGCGGTTAACACTCGGATGAAGGCTCTGGAATCTAAGGTCAACGACTTTCTACAGGAGATGAAGCTTCAGTCTGAAACAAACAAGGAGCAGTTGAATCGCAACAACGCTCAAGTTTACGAAGCAATAGAGGAGAAGTACAAGATTCTGAGTTCTGATATTGAAAATAAAATTCAGAGACAGATGATCAATCATATGGAGAAATTCATGCATAATCGGGAAGAGCATAGGAAGGAAATCTCAATGATGAGAGAAATAATGTCTCAGTTCATGCTTACAAGCAGAAGTCACTGGCAAGGGAGGATCAGTATTTTTCTCCGGAAAGGGAGCAGAGGCGCAATTCTCCTGAAATAGAAAACAGAAGAGAAACAGGATTTCAGTCCAAGAAAGACAGATTTAATCCTGACATGGAAGAAACAAGTAACTGGAGGAATAAGATATGAAAGAGTACTGGTTTATATCAACCAAAAATAGAGTTAACTACATTCTCGGGTGATCGACCTAAAGAACGGTTGAGACGTTGTGAGAGGTTCTTCAATTACTTTCAGATTGATGATATGCAAAGGGTGGAAGCGGTGGAGATATATTTGGAAGGGAGAGCTGAGGTGTGGTTTCAAAGTATTAAAAGAACTAGAAGATTTTGGAATTGGGAGGATTTCGAAGAGGCTGTAATGAGGCGTTTTTCAGAATTAGGATCTAGAGATCCAGTGGAGGAGTTCAATAAGCTTTATCAGAAGGGAAGTGTAAGGAGTTATCAGGAGCAGTTTGAGGAATTACGATCAATCATCATAGGTAGAGATCCCTACCTTTCTAAGCATTATTTCATTTCGAGTTTTGTTAGTGGATTGAAAGAAGAAATCAAACCTATGATAAGGATGCTCAGGCCAAATACACTGCAAGGAACAATGGAGTTGGCTATTTTGCAAGAACAAAATGTTGAAGCCAATAATAGGAGGCAAAGAATGTTTGGGAACCCTGTGAATAGCATTCTGCCTAGAAGAGATGATAAAATGGCGGGAAAGATTACTGATCCAGTAAGTATTGATAGTGACGAAAAGAGGAAGACGTTTGGAAATATTAAGAGGTTAACTCCTCAAGAGATTCAGTACAAAAGGGATAATCAACTATGCTTCAGGTGTGGAGAACGATTTGGTCCAGGCCACATATGTAAATTCAGGCAGGTCGATCTCATTAACTCACAGGAAGTGATGGAGGATGATGACATGTATGTGGTTGAGGTGGAACAAGATGATGAAATAACAGTAGAACAACCTGAACAACTGTGCTTGAAGTCCATTGGTAATAGAGATCAAATCTATTCTATAACAGTGTATGGGTGGGTGGAAGGTAGAAATATCAGTATATTGTTGGATACAGGGAGCAATGATTCTTTTATTGATCCAGATATTGTGAGAGAAGTAGGGTTAAAACAAGTCTTTACTCGACCATTTGTGGTAACAGTGGCAGATGGATCACAATACAGAGGAGTTACCTTCTGTCCTAAGGTTCTGTGGAATTTACAAGGACACAAATTCTGCTACGATTTCAGAGTGATGCCTTTGGGAGAATTGGATATGATATTGGGGGTTGATTGGATGAGACTTTACAGTCCTATTACATTTGATTTTGCAGAAAAAAGCATTTCATTCAGAAGTGAAGGAAACCGGTGAACCTTACAGGGAGATGATGATGAAGTATTCATGAAATTAATCAGGGGTTATGAGGCTAGACAGATGAGTGAGATGAAGAAATGGAGACTATTCCATCTGGAATTAAAGGAAGGTACAAAAAAGGATCTGGAGAGTAGGGAAATTAGAGAATCAGACTCAAAACAAAGTCAGAAGGGAGGTGAATTTGATCTTGACAATTTGCCTGAGAATGTGCAAAGAGTGATTCAGAAGTATGAGGATGTGTTTTCTGTCCCTAATTCTTTACCTCCTATGAGATCCACGGATCATCAAATTTTCTTAAAGAATGGAGTTGAAGCATTCAGGAGCAAACCTTACAGATATGCTCATGCTCACAAAGAGGAAATAGAAAAAAGGTGGAAGAAATGAAGAAGAACCAGTTTATCCGTGATAGCAGCAGTCCTTTCTCATCACCTGTGATTCTGGTTAAGAAGAAAGATGGCACGTGGAGGATGTGCATTGACTATAGGAAGCTAAATGAGCTCACTATCAAGGATAAGTTCCCTATTCCTATCATTGATGAGTTGATGGATGAACTTCATGGAGCAAGGTATTTTACTAAACTAGACTTAAGGTCAGGGTACCATCAAATTAGAGTGAATCCTGAGGATATTCATAAGACAGCATTCCAAACTCACCATGGACACTATGAATTCCTTGTAATGCCTTTTGGCCTCACTAATGCTCCAGCAACATTCCAGTCACTAATGAATTCAGTTTTTAAAGACTATATGAGGAAGTTCGTGTTAGTATTTTTTGATGACATCTTAATCTACAGTAAGACACTTGAAGAACACAATTTGCACTTAGAGCAAGTCCTGAAGCAAATGAGAAATCATCAATTGTTTAAACAATCTAAGTGTGTGTTTGCCCATGACAAAATAGAATATCTGGGACATACTATATCAAGAGAAGGAGTATCAATGGATAAGCAAAAAGTAGATTGTATACTAAAGTGGCCAAAACCATACTCAATCAAGAAACTTAGAGGATTTCTGGGATTAACAGGATATTATAGGAGATTCATTGCTTCATATGGAGAGATTTGTAGACCTTTACATGACCTATTAAAAAAAGATTCATTTAAATGGAATGAGCATGCTACTACTGCTTTTGAAAGACTTAAAGTAGCTATTACCACAGCTCCAGTACTCAGGCTTCCAGACTTTAGTAAACCTTTTGTAGTTGAAACAGATGCCAGTGATTGTGGCATGGGTGCAGTACTGATGCAAGAACAACGGCCTATTGCATTTTTAAGTAAATATTTCTGTGCTAAGAATAGAACTCTTTCTACATATGAAAAGGAATTGTTAGCCCTAATACTGGCAGTAGGAAAATGGAAGCATTACCTCATGGGAGGCCACTTCGTGATAAGAACTGACCATCAATCGCTCAAATATTTGCTTGATCAGAAACTGACCAGTGCATTGCAGCACAAATGGATCACTAAGCTACTAGGGTATAGTTTCGAAATCCAGTATAAGAGAGGATCAGAAAATACAGCTGCAGACGCTCTTTCTAGACAAATGGGAGAAGAAGTTTCAGAACTAAAAAAGGGTAAAGATGGTGAATTCAGCAAACGAATGTCTGAAAAGGAGCAGGATAAGGTAAGATTGAAGACTACAACAGAGGTCACTCAGATTGTTACAGAGAGTAGTCGGGATCTTCAGGTTGATAAAGAATCTACAGAAGGGTCTAACAAGAAGGATCTTCCTACTGAGAATTTAAGTCAACAACGGGTAACGGTTTATATCATTACTTCAGCTAGTCCCAAATGGATTAGACAGATTAGCAGCAGCTATATTAATGATCAAGAAGCTCAAGACATAATTGTGGAATTGTCATCTGGCTGCCCAGAAAGGACATCTGATCAGTATCAATTTATAAGGGGCATAATCAAAAAGGGAAAAAGAATCTATGTGGGCAGTAGTGGGGGTATTAGGAGACAGATTATTGATACCATGCATTCATCAACTTTGGGAGGGCATTCAGGCCAGAATACTACTCAAAAGAGGGTTGACACATTATTCTATTGGCTAGGAATTAAAAAGGAAGTGGAGGATTATGTCAAGAACTGTGTGGTTTGTCAACAGAATAAAGGGGAACATTGTCATTCTCTAGGCTTATTACAACCACTTCCTATTCCTACACAAGTATGGAGGCAAATCACTATGGATTTTATTGAAAGTTTACCTCAGTCTCAGGGTTGTGACACAGTTTTGGTAATTGTGGATAGGTTATCTAAGTATGCTCATTTCTTGGCCATATCTCATCCTTTTACAGCTCAATCCATAGCTACTCTTTTCCTTTCTGAGTTTTATAAACTACATGGACTACCAGAATCCATTACAAGTGACAGGGATAAGATCTTTTTGAGTCATTTCTAGAAAGAATTATTTGACAAGCTGGGAGTAAAACTTCAGTTTAGTACAGCTTATCACCCTCAAACAGATGGGCAAACTGAACGTGTAAATCAGGTATTAGAGATATATCTTCGTTGTTTTTGTAGTGACAAACCAGATACATGGAAAACTTTGTTAGGGGCAGCAGAATGGTGGTACAACACAACATATCACTCAAGAATTGGAATGACACCTTATGAAGCAGTTTATGGTATGAAGCCAATTATGATGCCTATGGGACCATTTACAGATATCATCATTCCAGCAGCAGTTGATCTTATTCAACAGCGGGAAAAAGTCCAAACTCTACTACAACAACACCTTAGGAAGGCTCAGGAAAGAATGCAGCATTTTGCAAATAAGCACAGAACAGAAAGGATATTTCAGGTGGGAGATTTGGTATATCTTAAACTTCAGAAATACAGGCAAAGCACTATTAGGAATCAGAACACCCACAAACTTTCTCCAAAGTTTTATGGTCCTTTCCGGATTCAGTTACGGGTTGGAGCTGTTGCATATAAACTACATCTACCAGAAAGTTCAAGAGCTCACCCAATATTTCATGTTTCATTACTGAAAAAACATGAAGGACCTGAACCAAGCTCCATCATACCACTTCCTCCGGATGAGGCTTATGAACATCCTACACTATACCCAAAATATATCAAACAGAGGAGATTGATTGACCTACAGGGTCAATCCAAAGTACAATGGCTCATAGTTTGGGAAGGATTGTCAGAAGAGGAGGCATCTTGAGAAGACAGTACATTCATCATACAACAATTTCCGGCATTTCCACACTAACTAATCCTAGCACACTTGAGGACAAGTGTGATTTAACGGGGAGGGATTTTCACGAATGCAGGATTTAAAGAAGGGTAAAAATGGAATTACCTGAGTTGTTGGAGCTGTTAGCAGGAAGCAGCAGCAATGGCCAACGGGAACGGCAGCAACGGTCTGGGTCAGTTGCAACAGAAGAAACAACAAGGAGGAAGCTCAATTAGAGAAGGCGAGGGAAGTATAAAAGGAAGCATAGTCAGTAGGTTAAGCATCGATTTGGCATTTATGTAACAGAATTTGTTACCTTCTTCTTCTTCCCCAAATCCTCTTGACCTGCAACCTGTCTTCTTCAAGCTCTTCATCTTCCTTTTTCGTTTCTGTATTCTTTTCTTTCTTTCTCTCTGCTGCACAATAAGCAAAATGAGTAAAGTTTACTCTAATAGCCTTACTAAGAAATTGGACCCGTGACATGAGACTAACCTTTCCCTCCTTATTTTTGGAAACTCAGATCTTGACCAAAACATCTAGCCCAAATATTGACCCAAATTTGAATGCTACTACCTTTCTTTAAGTCACCATATAAAACGAAACAAGTGGCCAACATTGAAACCCTAGATAATGTATCCTCCTCTAGCCTCTGTCATCTTCACCATTGACCACTTTTCTACGATGAGAACTCCGTCGGTGCCATAAAACCAGCCGCCGCTTACTACCCAAAGGCCGCCGTTTACCACCTTAGCCTAACCCTTCACCACCCAAGCCTTATCAAGTGCCCTTCGCCGCTGAATTTCCAAGACCCGCTTTTGACTGCCAGTAACCCGCCTCGCCCGTCGCGTTCCAGATCTAAGTCCACCCAAAAGCCACGATGACCTACCAAAATGCCTCCGAGTTCAAAAATCAACCGCTTCTTCCAGGTGAATCTGAACCTCCATTCCAATTTGAGTCCCAGATCGACGACACCTTCATCTAGGAGACGGAATGGCCCGGCGACGATGTCGTCTCCTTCAGGTCACCTGCCGACAGTGGTCGTGTTCTGTTCCGGCCGACGGAATTTCAGGTGGCGGAATCCTCTCAGGAGATGGTGCGGGAATCATTGGCGTCGACAAGATGGTCTCCAAACTCTTGCTTCCAGAGATCGAGCCGTTCAAAAGAAAGGCGGGTTAGGTCCAGTTGTCGCGATTTCATTGATGCGGAGAGATGGCCCAGCATCGTTGACATATACGAATCCGACGAAGAGATAGAGTCCGACTTACTGGAGAACGATGCTACTTTCTCTACTCCACAGCCGACGAGAGAGATTGAGCCTAAAAAATCCAAATTTGAAAAGTATGTGTCGATCTGAATGGAGTACCCATCGACTTGTCAGAGGTAAATGTTTTCAGTTAGATTTGTACATTTGAAGATTTTATGATAGTGTTTAAAATTTGTTAATCCTTGGGATATCAGTGTACAGTGCAAAGTGTTTACACTGCGTATTACTGAATTACTGACTCTATTAAGTTATTGGTTTTGGACCTCTCTCAGGTACATCCTTGGGTTCAGAAACTTTTATTATCTCAATGCCAAAGTGACGAATATGGCAAATTGCCTCCAAAAGCATTGATGGTGATGTGGAAGGTTTGGTTCCCTTTTTAGGTACGTTATTGAAAACTGACATGTAGTACAAGTGCTGTCAATTTTACTGTAATGCAGTCCTGTTCAATGTGTTTGTTTATGGAAAATTTGTGTTCTATGCTACACCTTTGCAGCATGTCCTGATAGCCAGTTTGTATGCGTGTTCATTTAAAGTATTCTGTGTGGCTGTTTTGTTCAGCCTATATTTGATAATGTGCAACGTGCAATGTTCTGCCATTTCATATATTTTTAATGTGGCTGAAATGTTAAAATATGTGTCATTTTGAGCATTTTGTGTGGCTGTTCCTTGTGTGTATTCAATGTGGCTGTTCTGTTCAGCCTATTTGTGATAATGTGCTTGGGGTTGTCTTGAAAGCAAACTAGAATTTCATCTATTTTAAAGACTGAAAACAAATGTTTTTCATTACAACCATGGTTGGATTGCAAACACACTAACAAAACCTAGCATTGTGTTTGCATCTTTGCTACCCCTATCCAACCACGGTGAAAAACCGAAAGGCACTTCAAACATCTTTGCTATCACATAAGTTGCTGAATAATGTACTCAAGACCCATTGCTTTGTTTGCTGCTATCAAGTGTTGTAAGTCCTCCCTAACCACTTCTGTGTCAACCTCTATGTCACTTGGTAGCATACCTTGTAGTTGGAATGTATCTTTCTTCATATGTGGAAGCTTGTAATTGTTAGACCCCTTTGCATTTGATTACCTCCACCATGACACATTGTAGTGTTAGAAACACTTTGTTCAGTTTTTCTGGCTGCAATTCTTCAAAAGCTGCTTCTATTGCTGAAATGAGTTGATCCAAAGTGCGTGATTTTGTCTTGTGTTGCAAACTTTGTTTGGAGTTAAAAAAACTCAAATCTAAGACATTCAAATCCGGGCTTTTGGGTGGCTGAAAACCCAATTTTATGTTGAAACCGTTAGAACTTGCAGCCATTTTAAGTTCACCATCATCATCACATATATGAGGTCTTGCATTGTTTTGTCGAATTGTTATATTTGTGCTAGCTAGTAACGGTCATTTCCTTTTGATTGATGGGACCAACTTTGTCAACATGAACTCTTTAGTAACATCACGGTCGATTGATGGAATTGGTTTGGTTTCCAAAGTACCGGTTGGTCTATTCTTGCTTGTCTTCTTTGCTGCCTCTTCATGTGTGAATGGCCAAATCCCAATTTTCCCATCAAACAAGACCTCCCCCTCATTGTTAATTATTGGTCAACATACGGTACAAAGGAACATTATCTTTTGTATATACCTTTTGTTTTTGAACCGTACGGTGAGGCTCTTCCTCATCCGGGAGAAGATAATACTTCTCCGCAACTCTAGTTATGTAAAATCATTTCTCGTCTATATGTATAATGTGTGCATATCCATGAAAGATTTTTTTCTTGAACTTGTATCATGCTTCAAGTGAGATATTGAGTAGTATAACTTGTGTAGCTTATTAGTTGCTAAAATTTGTGGTTTCATTGCATTTGAATGGCTTCGAATTTGACCCTCCTTGATCCAACGATTCATGGTGGAAGTGCTTACCCCAACTGCTGCTGCATATCCCCTTTGTGTTGTGCGCAATGGGAGAGGGACAACCATAGCGAGGTCCTTGTTGATTTCAACTCTTTTCCTTCCTTGTTTTCCTTTCACCTTCCTTCTCCAGTCTGTACATAACCCTATTTGTTCTTGTCTTTGATGCAGGTTTGAAAGGCGGTTAATGGTGCAAACCAAAGTGTTCCATCGTTGGGCTGCATCCTTCCGGCGATGGGTTGCAATCTTGCCTTCACTTAAAATTTGGAGAATGAACTCCCCTATTTGACAGCGCTGAAAATCAGTCAATTGATCATGTTCCGCCATTTGGATGTTGCATCTACGTAGGTGAAAAGGTTGAAGAAGGAAGAAGATGAAGAGAGGAAAAGACGAATAGTGAGAGAAATGAATGGTAGCACCCCAGTTCTTGTTTTTGATGTAATTTTCCACGACTTTTCAATTCATTTTGTTAGTACCTTGGCCACTGGGCCGTGTGATGTACTTTTGAATTAAAGTGTAATATTTCCCCCTTTTTTAGAATTTAGGAGAATTAGCATAACTTTTGGTACCTGGTTGTACAGTAATTATTGTACTTTCACAAACCAAACATACTACGTACATCAAATTTATGTCTTCTCCTATATCTTGCAATTATTCAAGAGCCAAAACATAGGTGTCATTCTTAAAGAAATGGATGGAGTACTATTTCCTCCTTCTAGCATAAGGGTCATTGTTTTCCGGTGTTTATTTATTGGAAAAATCTTAGGAAAGACCATCTTTCCACAGGCTAATGAAAATATATGGTTTAATTAATGTAATAAAATGTAACAAGTTTTAGTTGCAATATTAAAATTTTAGTATGCAACGTGTAGTAGTTATAAAGTTATAACCCGATTCATGCCCTAAAACTTTATCTTCATTTCTTCTAATTTACACTTTAAACCTTGGTCTTTCCATGACTTATGGAAAGACCATCTTTCAAGAGACAGGCTCTTATTTATTTTGACATGGCAGGAAAAGTGAAAATTAAAATGAATAGATAAAATTTTAGCCACAAATTTCAATTCAAATAAGGGAATAAGACATATATGGATGAAGGGATTTTTTTTTAATATGCATTTTCCATTGATTGTCTCAATTTTCAATTTTAAGTAATCCTTCCATCCAATTTAACTTGAGAGCATCTCTTTAGTTTATTTCCTTAATCACAATTAAATATGTTATGCTGGTATTTTATTTTATTTTTTAATTATATAATAACATCAGATTGACTATATTATATAAAATAACTCCAAAATAAAAATAAATCAAATATTTTATTTATTAATATATTTTATTCATTAAATACATCAATATATTTTGATAAAATGTAATAAGCTGTAATTTGAAATTGTTATAAAAATTGTAAGTTAAAATTTTAACATAAAGTTGATTAAACTTAATTAATCCATCAATGTTTGGAGTACTTCAATGTGATGGGTAGATGAATGAATATAATAAATTATAAATTCTAATTATTTAATTTCTAAATTAAAATTTTCAACTTACAATATTTACATAACAATTCCAACTTACTATATTTTAGAATAAAAATACACTATTTAAAAGGCAAAATCTTGAAAAATACCATTTTTTCATGGGTGTATGGAAAGACGGGATAATTAGAATTATAGAAACGTAAAAGGTTCAAGTAGCAATATTAAAATTTTATTGTGCAACGTGAATTAGTTATAACCTTATGACCCGATTAATGCAACCCAAAAATTTTATCTTGATTTCTTCTTATTTGCAGTTTAAACCCCGGTCTTTCCATAACTTATGAAAAGATCGTCTTTCAAGAGATGGACTATATTTAAAAATATAATCTTCTTGAGTCAGTTTTAATTTGGTTTATTGCATATGTATTTAATTCATAATTTTACTCAAAATTTCATTAAACAAACAGCTAAATTTGGTTCGCCAACTTATACAATCAATTAAGCACATCACAATTCACATGTGGACCGACACAACACAACACAACACGGAAGGCATGAAATATGTGGGTGGGTCATGGACTGGCTTTTCTTTTGATAACACGGCATGAATTACATTAAACATGAGTACTAAACATGAGTACGATAGTGGGCCTTAAATATATCCAGCATTAATGTACGGCACGAGTATCGCATGAACACGAATGAAACCAACTCTACTCACTATTAGAATTATTAAGGATAATAAAAGTTAGAATATATCTAACCTAATTCCTGTATGCTTGTAATATTGTCTTAAGATTGTGATATCTATGTATTCACCTATATATATCAACACACATTCCCCATCCGTCTAGATTTTACACTTTATCATAGTATTAGATAAATTCCCTAAACCCTCGAAGTTGCCAACATGTGATTACACACGTTTTTCTTTAACTTGTGCTAGGCCTTTTGCTTTTCTGCTCTTTTTTAAAAAGAAAACAAAAAAATGCCGCATTCTATAACTATAAGATAAAAATGAAGGTACGACATGATAGAATAATTATGAAAAAGAATTTTGAAGTGGATCAAAAAGTCTTTTTCCAAACGCATGTTCGTCTATTTCCCAGTAAACTGCGTTTGAGATGGATAGATCCTTATGTGGTGATGAAAGTCTTCCCCCGTAATGTCGCAGAGATAATGGACAAAGAAGACGCCAATGCCAATGTCCCCAAAGTCAATAGACAACATATGAAACCATATTTCAAGGGTTTTAAATCGGAGTCAATCGAGAAGACTTCTCACCGACCCAATATATGAATAGAGGTTTCAAGAGGAATAAGGCGTACGAATGACAATAAATATACTTAATATTTATGCTCTTGTTAACATTTGGATTGAGAACAATGTGTTTCTTTTAATTGATGATTGCTTTGCTTTAGATTTTGTTTAGAAACACTAGTACATGCATTTTGAATCTACAAGAATGTTAGGTTGGAAGAAAGGAAGCGAAAATGAGAAGGGCAGGAGTGAGCCAGATCGCGGACCGCGCAGGATCTGCGATGCTCAGAAGGGGCTAGAAGAGCAAACTCAACACCCAGCTCGCGGACCCCACGAGGCCAGTCAGGTATTATTAAAATAATTCTCCACCAACCCATCTCCGAAATTCCCCCCATTACCTTCAACACCATCCCCAGGGGCCCAGCCAATACAACCCCATGCCACTTGGAGCCTACACATCAACCCAATAAGGAGCAGCAAAAACACACGAAATTCACCGACCCATATTGGTGCCGGGAAATCTGAAAACAAACTAATACCAAAATGCCCAGTTCAAGATGCTTATGAAGATCATCTAGAAACAAAATAATACATGTCCTATGATTACACAAATAATGCTACAGCTAACTCATGCCTACCAGTAATCTATTGCACAGCAGATTATACCAGGAAGTTTGAACAATACATAAGCGTCTGAATCAAGAATTAAAGTCATTAAGAAAAACATAGATACAGCTAGCCCCATAGGCCATTGAAGAACAGCATACCTGCCAGAAGAAAAGCATAGCATTAGATGCACAGAAATTGATGCATCAGTTTTCCTAGAGTGCACAATAGATACTGACAAGTGATTTGTTGTTATCATTGATTAGTTGCTGAACTAAAAGCCCCATACGGCCCTGCGAACTAGTTCTATCAGCATGTTTTTTTTTTAAATGAAAAAGATTTACTGTTCTAGCTGCTCCTTTAAGGAGCTAAGTTGCGATAGACACACTGCTCGCTTAAAAAAAATACGCCCTCCATCACAGACAAAGTTGTTTAGATGACTATTTGGAGTCAATTGCATCAATATTTAACTATCTATATCTTTATTTATGTGAGTAAAAATATTCTGAAAAAGTAATAATTAAAATATACATGTTATGATGAATCTAACAAGTACAAGTAAGTTAGTAACAACATATAACATAATAATATTACATATATATTAATAGAAGTTTATGGTCGAAGTCAAACTAGGCAACTTTGGTTCGGACAGAGGGAGTACTTGTTTCTAATCATAATAATGCCGGAGCAGATTACCCCACTTATTGGTTTTCCTTCCTTTTATTTGACGTCTAAGACTTGCATCCTAATAGTTCTCTATTTAAGAATGCCGTGTCACAAAACTCACAACCAAGAACCCAAGCACCGGGGGGGAATGAGAAATTATAGGCACAGGCCCCTCAAAAAGTATATCACACTAAATTGAACGAACGACTTACAGATAAGCAGTAAAATGCAAGCTCATTAGCAATAAAGTCAACCCCAAGTGTGCTTTACATGCTCACAATAGATAGCCAGCATTTAAATATTCTGGCCATGTCACAGAAAGTTACAGATGACCTAGAGCCCAAACAAAACAGCGACTATATTTTCTTCTTCTAAACAAAGGTGATTCAAAATTTCATGGTCAAAGTTTGCCTTTCCCACTAAATCTAAGAGAATGTTGATTCTATCAGCAATATGATGTAAATTTCTGAGCTACAGTTCAATAGATCTATAAAATCAGCATCAATAAATAACAATGTCATATTCAGACAGTGTATATTTATGGAATTCCTTTTTTGCACTTTTAGGTATAGTAGTATCATTTACTTGCATTAAAAAAATGGCTCGAATGAAGTTTACATGCACAACTTACATTATAAAATCCAGTCACATCACTTGTCTGGGTGTCCTCGTTTGGCCTTACGACGTGGATGGTTTGAATGACCAGTTTGAGTGGAATTGTTTGTTTTTTTACTGAAACAGTAGGGGTGAAAACATGAAAATTTAACAAAATAGAACGGTATTCTTATGTGCTTCAAAGGCTGTACAAAAAAATGACAGATGATGAACTGGAACCAAACTAACCCAAAAATAGTTGAGATTATTCTGAAGGCAACTATGATAGGTAAAGCCAACAGAGCGGATGCCTAAAGATTCAAACTTCAGAAAGTTAGATGCAGTCTCAAGCTAGTCCATTTTGAATATAGGAGAGAACAAAATCAGTGAAACCGATAAAACTGCAAACACATACAATAAACCACACTAGTTCTTTCGTCGCAAGAGTTCTAAAAAGCTCATGCTTCCGCAACTTTTCTTGAACTGTGCCCTGAACCTGCAAGCAAGAACAGTCACAAAAGAATCAGTCAAAGAGAAACAGCTTACAAATTATGTTGCATCCGAGACAAGTTATCAGTGCAATTAGCAATGAGGCAGGAAAATGGGAAGTGCAAAAAAATATTCTTCACATTTCTATTGTTTGCAAACCCTAATCGTGTTCATTTGAAACAGGTTCAATTACAGCATGCTATCAATATAAATATCTCATATTGCCATAATAAAAACTAAAACAATGGCATTTTCATTGCAGCACACCTCATTAAAAAAATTCTCTCATGTTATTTATCTGTATCATTCTAGTGTTCCATAGTATCTACTCTAAATTCTCTATATGTCTGTTGCTACAAATGTTACTTTTTTAACATCCTCGGCCCTACAAATATATCTTTTATAATTTCTGCCACAATTGTTTGCAACTTGCCCTTTTATTTCCACATTTTTTCTTGAATTTGTACATTCCAAAACCAGAATTCATTGTTAGATTGTGTCACCGAAAAAGAATTATTCTTTCAGTTAATTGCCATGTGATCTCTTTTGTCTTCCACCCTCCAAATTAATGGCTTCCAAAGAGGATTTTATGAAACCGTTATTTTTATAATTTATACATATGTCCAAACACGTAATCATTAGGTAATCACCTTATTCCTGTTATTGCCTTTCATATTGTATGAAATTATCTTGAAGTTGTTTCTCAAAACCTACCAACCTACATCCCATAATCAGTTCTGGGATTTTTTTTCCAAGTATAACCTACCT
The DNA here is from genome assembly GCA_037428765.1 of Rubia yunnanensis. Lineage (NCBI taxonomy): Eukaryota > Viridiplantae > Streptophyta > Magnoliopsida > Gentianales > Rubiaceae > Rubia > Rubia yunnanensis. The sequence continues at coordinate 27,441,955 of CM075064.1, read as the reverse complement.
TACAGAATTTTATATCCCTCTTGTAAGTTAAGATGTAACTGGTTAGGCCAGTTTTACTGGTATTTAGGGTTTCTCTCTTTTTAGGCATAGTATCACCAACAACATATCAATAACTACTGCAAAAGTCAAAATTGGTACCTTCATCATCCCATGACCCAACAAGACTTATCAAACTCCTCTTTATTATCCCCAGCTGTGTACTTAATTCTCCATCCACGACAGTAAGTTTTATTTGAAGAGTTTGTCTAAAGATTAGAGACCCTAGGGCCTAGGTAAGGTTTCAATATTCCACTGTTTGCATTACACCTAAATAGTCATGGAGATAGGCATTTCCCACTGTTTGCATTACACCTAAACAGTCCACTCATGCCGTATTTGGTAAGGCAAGGAGCTTCCTAGCTTTTACAAGATCTATTGTCAATCTAACACAATCCTACTCGTCCCAAGTTTCAGACCGTCTTGAGAAACCTTACAAGCTAGCAGAATGGTAGAGCTAGATTAATATCAAGCTATGGCATCAAATAATAGAAACAATCAGGCATCTCATGCTCAGCTCTTAAAGTAAAGATCTCCAGATACTCATACAGTACTTCAATCGACAAGTAAGAGCAATAAACCAAAGAGATTGAGATAAAAATCACTATTCAACCAGAAGTGATTCTCAAGCATATGCATTATCATGCAGGAATGATGTTGTATCCATAAAACACTGCCAGCATAGAATGACAATAAGCTGTGAAAGGTAAGACAGGGATAGTCTAAATTACAAATATTATGCTGAAGGAAAATTATGAATTAATACATACAAAAGAACAAAAAACTTCAGTTTACCAGATTATGGTATGCAGTTGCAGATTCCAAAAACCTTCCATAATGGTGAAATGCTTCCTGAGTATAAGGCTTAAGAGAACTTCGGACTTTATCCACATGAGGCCTTGTTGCAGTAGCAATCTGTTCTATGTATGGTTTGCTGAACTTCTTAACTTCCTGTAACATTATCAGGTTTATTTAGCACAGCTAGTTTCATTTTAAATTTTAATTTTGTTTTCCCGTAATCTTTCAATTGCAACAATTTGCTCATTTTAATAAAAAGCAAGGGTAAGATGAGAAATCACTGGCTTAAGAAAATGGCAGTAACATTTTAATTGTCATTTGTGTCCAGTTCAAACATGCAAACAGACCCTGTAAGTTAACTAAATTACCTGAAAATAAGGATCAGTAAGTTCTTGAACTTTTGTAACATGTGGAGTCACTGCTTTGCTGGTCGATTCATACGCCTCTGATACTCTAGCAATGAGCAATTGCACATATGGTTCAGCTCTAGTGACTAGGATCAACCACTGCTCTTTTACTGCAGGAATCAATTTCTGCAAATTATAGGGAGAAGATTAACAAAGGTGTGTGTGTGTGTGTGTGTGTGTGTGTACGCACATAAATACTCATTCATTTTCAAGTACGTACGGGCATGCAATCTTTAGGGACAATACAATTATATAAAGAGGAAGGATTTATTCTTTTGCTCCACAGCATGCAACATAAAGGGAATGAGATTTCTTCAATGCTAACATGGCAGGCCTCCGTTGTACCTCAAATGAAACCATTTCTATGGCATGTCACCTTAATCACATTCAGTGTGTAGAAAATAATCAGTCAAATTATATTTTCACTATGCAGAAATACTCAAAAGAACCCACTGCTTGACCGCAATAGTCATTAGTATGGTAAGGGACCTGAATCTCCCTACTGTTTGATTCAGCTTCACCTTTGATAATAATATACAGAACCATTAACAAAGGACCCATAAACAAGAAAAGTGTAATATGTAGTACTCCTATTAAATACTACTCATCTGCTATTTATACGCCATGTCTCTCAGGTACATTTAATGATGAAAACTAACTCATAGCATCATACCTCCACTAGAATGAATTACTTAAATGGACTCATTAGTTGACCATAACTAATTAATCACCAATGATCCTCGATGAGGGATGGGGCCTTCAGGCACCCTGTGACAGTTTAGTGCATCTTGCCTCAACTATACTGACAATACCATTAACAGCAGAGCCAAGAGAAAATGAGAAAGTTCTAGTTATAATTAGTAAAAGAGGTATAACATGGGCAAATTACATCAAATACTAAAAGATCAAATACCACACCTCTCAAATGGTAGCAAGCCAATTAAATTGTTAAAAGAACAGATGAAGGCACCCACATAGACTGTTCGGAAACAATGGAAATACCAGAGGGGGGAAAGACATATCAGTCTGCAAGGAGTAGAACTTAAAGAATGCCATTTTTGTGACACTTACTGTATTAACGGTCTCAATGTGTGGTTCAGCCCAAACTTGAGCCTGGGACTTTTTCTCAATAGCCTAAAAGATAACATTGATTGATAAGAGAAAAGCACTAAAATAATAACATTACTCAGAGGATCTCTGTGTCAGTGGACAGTGGAGCATGATAATTACTATAATTTACCTTCTGAATTAATGCATCAGTTGTAGGCTTCACATGTTTTTTCCAGTGCTTCTCCACATGTCTCTGATGAGAATGAATGCAGTCAAAATCACTAGCCACGTTATGTTGTTAAGTACATGTAGCATGCTCACAAAAACTAACCTGACAATGATCAGCATACACAGCAAGCCAGGGCGGAAGCCATGCAGTGTGCACCTAGTTTAGTATCGAAATACCAAAAAGAAAGAATATTAGTAATTAGCTACAAAGTCATCGTAACTCTTTCAAATATTATATCAACAAGTTTGAACTTCGAAGAAGATAAAGATATGTACATTTAATTTATAGCAAGTGGCAAGAAGTTGGCTTATTTTACTGGTCAGTGCAAAACAATTACATTAAAACATTTAGATAACTAGATTTACATACTGTGTGGTCCATTTCACTATACCTTACTTCTATATCCCATATTTAGAGTCCTTTTGTTGAACAATAATTATATTATAAATGAACTCCAACTATGGGGCACAGGTAGGATTAATTATTACACAGGTATCAAATCTTGACTCCAAAGATGAAACATAATCCTCCCGTTAAAGAAAACAAGTAAATTTTTCAATAAAGGAGCTACTATATAGATATACTTAATAGGCTTTATATAAGCAAAGCTGATTTATTTTGACAGCAATGAGAAACCAGTTCACAAAAGCACAATTATCTTACCAATTGGCTTAACTGATATCGAATGTAGCACCCGGGAATTATTTAGGCTTCAGACCAAATAATGGGTGTAATCAACACAAATAACTTTGTGACATGATAATACTCCCTCAGTCCCTATTTTAGGTTTCACTTTGACTTTTTGAAGTTAAAACACTTGTATTTGACTGTTAATATTATTAAATATACATTACTAAAAGTTATAAATTTTGATATTTATAAAGTATATGTTGTGACGAATCTAACAAGAGCTTAAGCGATATTGACCTAATTTATAAATCAATGGAATTTTACAGTCAAAGTGGAACCCTTTTGACTCTAAAAAGTCAAAGTGGAACCGTAAATAGGGACAGAGGGAGTATATGGGAGTCAAATTGTACTTAGCAGTCACTTCAGATTTTATAAAAATTAACTACTTGGATGAAAAAAGAAGTTTTACTAATTTAATCTGGTAAATGAAATGAAGATACTGCAGAAAATGAACGAGAGTTTTTTTTAAAAAGGAACTGTAATCAGAATTAAGCATCATTACCTCCATCAACTTGTTGGCCCTTAATCTGGCTTCAGACTTTGCCTTCTTCATTTCCTCCTATCCAAGAGAAAAACATGAAAATAGTAACTCCAGTAATTTATATTGAACTCACGAGCAATGTGATATAGATATTTAAATCACTACACAAGATGTATACCTCAGCAATGTGAAGAGCACGCTCAGTTTTTTGTAATTTAGCTTTCTGTTCATTAATAATGCTCTGGAGCTGCAAAACAGAGACGTAAAAACAAAAAGGTTGTTCATTTATGGTAATCGATATGTAAATATAAGTGTCATGTATCCCCTCTACCTATTACATTAAGTTTTCTCAAACTACTACTGCCAGTGTTCACCTTTTATGAATATATCAGAGTAGATATCCTCTAAAGTTTTCGCCATATAGTGCATACTACAAAGAAATAATCTCCTCTTCCTTTGTACGATGTTATGTGTGTATTTTTTTTTCTTTCGACAATACACTTACAAGTTTAACTTACACTCTGGTATTCTGAATTCAAGTCCAAAACCTTCTTCTCCTTCTCATTGGCCCGAAGTTCAATTTCCTTGAGCTTTTCATTCTTAACCACAATCTCCGCTTTCAGCTTGTCCAACAGTTGTTCTAATTCATTAGCTCGTGCATGAGCCTTTCCCACCAACTTCTCAGTATCAACACTGCTCTTTTCCTAAGAACCAAAAATAGCTACTGCTAGTTATACAAAACTTTTAAACTAAAAGAATAATCACAAGACTGCTACAAAGATGGAACATGATGTCTCACCTGTAAAGAAGCTATCTCACTTTGCAATGACGCGATGCTATCAGATTTCTCTTCAATTATCTTTTCCATGTTCGAAACAATATCATCCTTCCCTTTCAACTCTAGATTATTCGCCTCGACCTCCGAGTCTTCAACAATAGATATCAATTAACATAGCATTATTATACAATGGACATCGGCCACTAGGTAAATCATGCTATCCAATACATTGACAGCCAGGTTTAAAACTATCACTACAACATCTTTGTTCAACTGCGGAAATCTTATATGACTATAAAATCACTTGAAATATTAATTTAATGGTTAAGCTAATTTTATTAAAAATACTACAATCCTAATGTACTAGTAAGTAATAACCAGTAGGTATGCAGAACAATAATAAATGAACACATAATAACTCGACAAAATATGTGGAAGATTAGAAATCACATAAACGAATGGCGGTTGATTTACTGAGTAAAACAAAGCTATTGTCACTCATCATGCACAAGAAGACTGACCGAGAGCGATGATCCTGAGCTTGAGCTGAGCCAGCTCGGAAGAATCGGAGGCGACGTCGGAAACGGCATCGCCGCCGGAGACGGTACTAATCTCGGCTGCGATCGGAGTGCAAATCAGAAGAGATAAAACAGTAAACGCGAGGAAGCGATCCATTGGAGAGCGGAACCAAAGCCAAACGAGGCTTCGGCGACAAAAACAAGGGAAGAAGAAGAATCAAGACGAAGATTATGGTAACTTTTATTTATTATTTATTCTATGGGTCTCGTGCCGGTGCTGGTTATTATTATATTGATATAATTGATTTAAATTCAATGGCCGGAGGAGGAAGGGGTTGGTTGGTGTGCTGCGGTTTGATCTTGTCACCCAACTGCCCATCCCCATTTATTGTCGGCCCGATAGTAATTAAACACACTTTTCAAACCCAGTTTTACTAATGGGGCAACCGATTTTATTGACCCATAAGCTATTGGTATCATTCATATTTGCTTTTAATTTTATTTTTGAACACTTTTGATTCTTGAAATAACATAAGTATTAAGTTGTGGAAGCATGACGAAATGCCAGAAGGTTCTATAGATCAATAAAATTGTGGAAGCATGACGAAATGCCAGAAGTTGTGGATGCATGACGAAAACCTAATGGCAGAAGGTTCTATAGATCAATAACTATTTGTGGAAGCATGACGAAATGCCAAGTATATTACGGTAAGATAAATATTCCTGTAAGGAATACACATCTTAAACCTAATAGTTATCTGAGATTTTAATGGTTCACTTGCCTATAAATACCATCGTACTTCCTCCGTCCCAGCTATTTCTGCGGAGAAAGAAACTGGAAGTACTTTTAAGGATATATTATTTTATACTTTTGAAGTGGGGTATCCAGAAATTATTTTCTTTTTACCTTTATTTTGAATCTGATTTAGCCCATTATTTGGGTCACTAATGCATTTCGCTGGGAATCTTCAGCGCCCAAACACAATGAAAATGGAGGGAACTCCAAAAATTGTCTTGATTTCACATGCAGAATTTAAAAAATGAGGCACCAAATTTTCAGAGCCAAGAACATGAATAGTAACGAAAACTTGAATTTACAAATATCAAACCCTACACTTCTACCCCACTATATATACATTTACATGGTCCAAAAGAATCCCACTAGCCAATAGATCTGTCCTGAAATTTTTCATCCACATTCACCTTTGCACTGACATTCGATTCCATCTGTCATAATCCAACAAGAAAGCCTAGCAACAAAAAGAGGAGTCTTTTTTCCTTACCCTCAGGTCAAATGTCAGCATTCATCGAGCCCTACCAGGTCCTTGCGGACTGATTTCTCTCCTACTGCCGAATCTTCCCTTCATCATCGGGTATTTGAGAAATATGAGGGGGGAGAAGAATATGACAAACTAGCAGGGCAACATATTGATGAGTTTCTGTTGGATAACAGTAGAAACGGGAAGATACTCCAGGGGAAGAGAATCGAGGCAGTGACGAATTTCAATTGCAGCCAAAGAACCATCAGTTACATATGGTAAAAAATTAAGCTCCAACTTTCAATGGGTCAACCGCTGGACATGAGAAACATGATGTCCGGCCATCCGGGCTACAATAAGAAGAAAATTGATCTTGAGGCCTTGAGAGCAATACCTGCAACCGAACGAAGAACAATCAGAGGGACAAGTACATGGATGGGGGTAGGGAAGAGCACAATACAGCGAGTTGTGGCAGCAAAGGTCATCAAAAGCCATACAAACAGTATTAAGCCTGCACTAACATTTCAACACAAGGTACAAAGGTTGAAATTCTGTATATCTAAATTGCAACCCAACTTTCAATTCTAGCACATGGACAATGTAATTCACATAGATGAGAAGTGGTTTTACTTGACTAAGCTAATTGTCCGTTATTATTTGGCACTGGGTAAGCCTGAGCCCTTAAGAACCACCCAACACAAGTCTCACATTCCAAAACTTATATTTATGTGGGCTGTGAGTAGGCCAATTTACAGCCATAATGGTGTGTTAATTTTTGATGGGAAGTATGGTGTGTTCCCATTCACTGAGAGGGTTGAAGCACAAAGAACCAGCATTAATCGTCCGAGGGGGACTATGGAAACTAAGCCTGTGGAGAAGATCACTAGACTTGTGACACATGCAAAGATTATAGATGAAATCATACCAGCAATAAATGCACGTTGGCCACCATTCATGAGCAAGCACATATATATTCAACAAGATAATTGCAAGGCACACATAAAGAATTCAGATCCTTAATTCTGAGTAGTAGCTGACTCCGACGGGTTTCACATCAACTTGGTATGTCAACAAGCTAAATCACCTGATCTTAATGTACTAGACCTTGGGTTTTTAACTCTATACAGTCTCTACAACATGAAACCCCAAGCACAACACTGGATGGGTTACTTACAGCAGTGTACAATGCATATGACAGAGAAGATCAAGCAACACTCCCATCAAGCTTAAATGATAGAAATCATAAGAGTCAAGGGATGCAACAATTATAAGTTACCCCACGTGTCAAAGAATGCGCTGATAAGGAGAGGAGAACTACCTAGGATGCTAAGTTGTAATGAGGGAATACTTCGTGAAGGCCTGGAACACCTTATTACAATTCAGGAAACTCAAGGAATGGGAGACATGATGTAAGCCATGGGATATCAACTCCAGCAGTGAGGGATTTTAGCATTCATATTCGGTTAAACTAGGGTGACATTTTGGAAACCTAAAAACTTGTTTCTTTTGGTGTGATAAACAAGTTTTTTTTGTAACCCAATTCAAACTAATGCAAGTTTTTATTATCATTTTTGTATCATATCCTTTCAGGCCATAGAGAGAACGGGAATGCACAGGTAGCATGCACTTTGTGAATGCATGTCAGGGCTCTTCCACATTCAGTGCCAAAAGAACATTTAAGTAGAAAGCTAAACAAGAACAGGCACAACCACAGTAAAACGACATCTAAGTCGAAAGTCAAACAAGAACACTATCTGACAAAGAACAATCACATAATAGGTGCTGGGGTGCAGCCACCCAACACAAAAACATCAAACAACAAGGATAAAAGACGCAAACATGAACCAATATACTCCCTTCTTTTGCTGTTTACAAACATGTCCAAGGGGCTATGAAAGGGAGATCTCAATTTTCCTGGAACAAAGATTAAGCACATTCAACTAAGCCTAAGCAGATCTCAGAAAATTGTGGCTCCGCAAGACAAAACAAAGTGGCTAAAATAAGTAATTAAACATGGTAATCAAGAAAAATAGGCTATTTTATTAATCATAAACCGGTAATCATACAAGCACAAGTTTATTACATGAACTTGAATCCCATGGCTTAACTTTTTATTCGTCCCTTTCCCTATTCTGGCTGAGAAGCTCCCTCAGACCCAGTATCATTATATTAGCCACACGAAAAGGTGCATTGATCTGATCCAAACTCAGAAGTTTCATTTTTGGCATGTGGTCCGAGAGAGACCTGGACTGTCTCACATACCAGGAAAGTGCTCGAATCGAAGGGATAGAAGAGAACTCTTTGTCGTCATTTACAAAACCAACAGTAGCCTCACAGTGACCACGTTTCACCACAGAAGGGATAATGCAGGGATCAGCATTACAGTTTCCTTGGGGCACACAACCGCACAAAGTGCAAGGCTCGCTTGATCTGGAAACAGAGGCCACAAGGCCAGGTTTTTCTTTCCTGGTGGCGGCGCCACCAACAGAACCATCGGGATGTAGTTCTCCACGCTGGCGGATGGGCAGCGCCACCTCGAATTGGTTCCTTGAAATCAAAACAGAGGCCACGTATGACTCAATAGTGGTGGCGCCGCCTACATACCTGCCGGATCTGCGAGTTTGAACACCACGCATGCTGGTGAGTAGTGCCACCTTGGTTCCTTCTTCTCCAGCGTCAGGGCCTTTCAAGGCCGAACCATCACCCGTCGGAGAGAAACTATCAGATCGAGATAAGGAACCTGAATCTGAGACATAACATTCAGAACAAAATCCACCACATTTAAACCCACAACCAATGAAATTTCCCCTTTCCATAACCCAGGAAAAATTAAAAAGGAGTGACATGAGGAAGAACTGGAATGGGAAGACCAATTTGAGAGAAGCTGAGAGGGAAGATAAATGGGTGGGAAGAAATTATTGAGTCAGAAACCCTGATGGCGTAAAGGGATAAGCAGGCTCACAATTTTTAAGAGACTTGAAGAATCTCGATGTTGAAGACATTGGGAAGAAAACAATCACATGCGTATTTAAAGGGAGAGGAGAGTAATGAAGGTGGTTGGGTAGTTGAAGAGATTTTAATTCGGTGGGAAGGGTTAGGTTAGTGGCAAATTTGGTTAAAATAGATTATGAAGGGTTATGGGATAATTTGGGCTAAAAGTGTTGGGTTAAGAATTCAGAAGTTGAGCCCAAATTGAGTAAACAAATAATAAAATCAACCAATTTATGGCAAGAAATGAAGTAGTGCAAAAACAGCTGGGACGTCCTAAAGGGGAAAGAGTGCAAAAATAGCTAGGGCAGAGGGAATATGTTCTTATTCAAGTCATTCAATTTTCATTATTCATACATACATTCATTTGTGTCAACTTATATAGGTATCAAAGAGTCTTCCCTTGACACACTAGGGTTCTGTCTTGGATATTACTTAGTACCATTTTAATTAATGTTTCCTAAAGATAATATGATAGAAATTCTAAAGAGGTTTTCTGCCAAGAGTTTGGTACGATTTCAATGCATCAGACGAGATACAGTGTTCTCACAAGCTCCCATTCACCTCTAATAAATTTCAATATATGTTGGACTTTCATCTTAAAATTAATTTATACTATAAAATGGAGGGATTCAATATTGTTTTGTTCTTCACAAAGTTTTGCATACATATTCATTATAAGTGGGTCTTCAATATTGGAGATTTCCTCATTAAACGGAAATAAAACCCCATTCCTATTGGGATTGAACCACACAATCGCCTTTTTTTAAAACAAAAACTATCAGTACAGTTTGTTATCAAATATTAACAACAATAGTTAATACAGTTCATTATCCATACCACTGTGAAGTCGCAGTGTTAACTAAGGTTAACTCTCCCAGCAGTCTTTAAAAGAAATTCTCGAATGTAGACACAAATGGTCGTCAAGGGGTAGAAGAGTAATTTCACGATTTCCCTTTTATCTATCCCTCAGACTTTTTTCCCTCTTTAGCGTCTCTTGACGGTGGGATTCAACGCTGCCTCGCTATCACCATCTACACCCTTCCTACAGATACATGTTTTCATCTTCGCAGGCAGGTGGCAGCGTAAAATGACAACATTTGGATGCTCCAGTTCACGATTAGAAAGTCGTAGCTGTTGTTTCGCCATGCGAGTGTTGCTGAAATTCAAATGATGTTGGGGGCCAAATGATGTTGAAACACTATTTGAATTCTGCTTTGCAAATTCCAACAAGTTATCCAACCCACTCAGTGTCAAATCTGCTGGGAGGTATGGAAAGTTGAGTGTGTTTGGTCTTTCTTTCTTTTCTTGGATTTTTCTTCCTTTTTGGGTGGAATTGGAAAGTTTTGTGATTGGATGTTGAAATTTGTGATTCGTGGATATGTGTTTGAACAAGATTGTTGTGAAGGAAGTGATACTAGCATAACTGAAGAAAGAGCGCGACGAATCAGTGTGAGTGGAGAGTGTAGGGGAAACTCGGATTGGATTTTGTTGAGGGTGTTGGTGGTTAGGTGATGGTTCAACAAACAATTACTCGCGACCCCCGGGAAGTCTATCGTGGACAAGTTCCAACTTTTTCCTGAGTTCTTAAAGGTGTGGTTATTTGGTTTTTAAAAGCAAATAGTAGTGAATTTTGATTGTGTAGTTGTCTTCTCTGCTTAAATTCTGTTATATAAACTTGAAAAATAAAAGAAACGACAGAAAAATAGGCGCTTTTTGGAATACTACTATTGTTATTGCTATTATATGTTTCTTGGTGTTACAGGTGAGAGGGTTGGTGAACAAAGCTATGGCAAAGCATGTGGAGGCAGAGACCAGAGTAAAGCTGGACCCAAATATCTACTTGAGGTAATTCTATCACTAGGACTATTCCTTTTATATTTTTATTTTTCAGTTGATTTTTTTAAAAAACTTGGTTCACTATGTGGTTGTTTAATTTATATCTACTCGTGTTCTATATATGATATGTCGTGGAAGGTACAAATAAGTTCGTATTGTATGATGGTGGTTCGGTCGTTCAGTGGTGAGGGGTGCTGATGGTGGTTGTTCGATGGCGGAGTTAGTACGGTGGTGGGAACTGGGCCAAATGACATTACACTGGGAGCTCTGAGTTGATTGATTTTGCTTTACGAATTCGCATCTCAAAAGTTCTTTCATCGTGTAAGCAGCCTATTTTGTTGTGTGGTTTTCAAAGAAATTGCAAGAGGTCTAACATGCTACTGGTACGTATTCCTTTTCACTAATTATCATAATTGTTGTACATTTTACTGGAGACTTTCCTTATTTAATTTTGCTACTATGAAAATGATCCTTCCTCTTTGCTTTTTAAAATAGATTTTCATATGTCACCTACTCTTGCTGACATTAATTTAGCCAATTTCTTTAGAGATCAAAGTTAAGAAAATGACCAAAAGGTTTTAATGAAGAATGCTTTTTGTACTTTACTGCTTCAATGTGTCTTCACTTTGCCTTGTTTCATTAAATTTATATTGAAAATAATTTTTCATTATAGACCAGTTCACATTTGTTGTTCTCTGATTTCTGAATTCACACTGAAGCCAATTTTCATAATAATTGCCTGCTTAATTGTCCTCAACTTTCTTCTTCTGTTCACAGCTACACATTACGTGCCTTCCTTTCTACAATTTTTGGCACAATGGAATTTGTTTGATTTTATATATTCTTTTTGCAGTATTGTTTTACAACATGGATAAATATTTGGCACCTGATAGGCCTTGCCATAGTAATTCATGGTAAGATTTTTACTATGTGTATCAGGATAACTTATCTTATAAGGCTGCATTTGATTAGATTATTTTAAGTTGTGATAATTCATGTTCACAATGGTGGCTTGGATCTCTATTTGCTTCAGTACACCATGATATTTGAAAGATATCGATAATTTTAAATGTTGTGTATTTTTTCCATTCTTGAGATTTAAAAGATGATTTCTTTGTGATTGTGGTTTCATAAAAGCACATGAAAAACTTAGTAAAGGAGTGAATTAGGGCGCTATAAGAGAGCTTTGTGTATTGATACTGCAATTTTGTCTTTGAAGAATTGAGGGCTAATGTTTATAATATATTATGTTCTTGAGTGAAATTCTATGCTTGCAGGCGCTTTACTTTTGGTACACTTTTGATTTGTATTAACATGCATTTCCTTCTTTTTTTATCCATGTCTATAAAATGCTTAGATTTATACTTGAAACCTATAGCTCTTATATTATATATTTGGTGCAGTGTTGCATTATTAGCATTTCTTAAAGAAATTTTTGATCAGCCAAACAATTCTTTAGTGGTTTCTACATTTTTCCTTGTTCACAATGGAGATGCTGGTCTTAAGTGTGAAATTTTATATTAGAGGTTCAGAAGAAAACCTAGTTTGAGAAGGATGTGAACCAAAGGCTTTAGTGCATTTTTGCAGCCAACTTCTTCCCTTTTTTTGTCAGACATTCTCAAGATTCAAGAAAACATAAAAAATGGGCTGAAGGGAGATTCAAGACTTACCATTTGTTGTGTACACTAACTCAATGTTCATGCACTTCAATGTTCACATCAAAGAGTCGTGTTTCTCTAATGTAAAACATTTTTTTATTTGTGATTTTTCCTTCAGTGCACTGATTTCTGTTTGTTGATGTTAACTGTTAGTCTCTTTGGTCGAAAAAGAGTTTTTTGGTTTGCTTAATCTTTCCCATTTTCTGCGCAATATCATTTTGTGCCTTGTAAATGCTGTTAAAATGAAATAGTTTTGTGCCATTTTCAAGTAGTGTGTTTTTTATGTTAGTATCTATGTGAAAGACATGCTATATCTAGATATTTAGAAGTTGATGGATCAATAGCAACTCTGCCTAACTGTATAAAGTCTTCATTTTATTGATGATGCTTGGATCCCTGTGATCACTTAAATTGCTACAAGAACATAGCATCATAACACTTCCTTTGCAATATGGCTGACATGTGAACTACATCATCTATAATGAATTTTTTTTAGGACTTGGGAGTGGAATGGAAGTCAGCCATGTGCATTGTTGCATTCACAACGGTTTAGTTATATCAGTTTTAGCCTAACAGAAGCTGATCCCGAGCCTCCGTTCGTTGGTGGTGATTATGGGTGGTAAATGAGTGGACATGTTGAATGCATGCGAGTTGGATAAATGGATAACTAAAAATTATGGATGTGATCTATTTAAATCCATTTATAACGAGGCTTAACGGATCAGATCATAAACATGCCAGTGCCATGAACATATTGGTTGAAGCCCTCGAAATTACGAGCGTGCATATAGATCGCGATTTCAATGTTGATTCTATGCAGAAGATATATAGTAATGTTAAAGAAGAAATGACCAAGAAAACATGTGTTTTTTATATAGTCTATGCATATCTTACATTCCTTTACCAATACTTCTTCGTGAATTGTTGAATATATGGCTGTCAAAAGCAATATTTTTTTAAAAAAATTGGGATCAAGTACCTGTACTACTCTAATTAGTTTAGGTGATCATTACCACTCAATTCAAAACCTAATTGTGAGATACATTGTTAGTACTTTTTGTCCAATCATTTATGTTCTCTCTTACCATCAGACTATAGTAATATTAGAAAGTACCTTTATTTTCACCTCTTAATTTTTATTTTCGTCTGCCTAGCATTGATTTTGCTTCATTTTCTTGCAATAACATCTTGCTCCCACAATATAATTATGTTATTGATTGTGTTTTAATTAATCTTGTAGTGAGTTTTGGAACCTGCTTCATCTCACAACTTCATTATTTTCTCATAATCAACAAATACTATTACACCAAAACAAATGTCATAAAATTTTTAATACGATTCATTATCTAATCCACCACTCATTTAAGTAACTAGTTTTGATGAAAAGAAAAGGTCAAAATTATAGTTTTCCAGTAGAACCATAGAAAATGTATAGCCACAGATATTTGTACCTTTCTCAATTCTCATTCTACAAACTGACTCCAAATGGAACCTCAAACAGTACGTCTTACGAACCACAGTTTATTGCACCAGTTGTTTGCAACATCCTCTCCAATAAGAAAAATGGCATTTCATGCTGTCGGTGTAATCCTTGGGAATCTTTATCATATTTTTTTATGGAAAAAATATCCAATCATACGATATTCGAATAACACGTGCCAAATGGATAGGTAGAAATGTAATGAAATGAATGTCTAATGAGATGCAAGGTACTAATGACGCCCTCCGAAAAGCTTTTCACCTGTTCCACATGGGAGCAGACGTATGGTGCGGGATGTGTGTCGAGGAACAGTCATATGAGTAGTAACATATACGTCATCATGCCGAACTCCCTCTGTAAAATCCTCCTCCATATTGTCTCTTGCATTCTCATTTAAATCATATTGGATGTGAGGAACGTTGCATGTATGTAATGAAGCAGTAGGCGATATATACGCATGACTAGCAGTGGGAGTACGGTATACAGTGGAATCAACTGGAGTAGTGTTGAAGTGTAAAGGTCCACCATCTGATGGTCCTTCGTGGTTTAGACTCACATGTGAGGGTCGGCTTGAGATGAACCAATGTGTGTAGTAAGTCCGGGAGCATGGGGTTATCGACCAACCTGTCGACTTGGAGTAGCTGTACGGTGGCTTCTGATTTCATTGTATCTGACACCAGGGGGAGGTCCCTCGGTTTGCACATGTGGCTGATAATACTACAATCTGGAGGGATCATGCGCATATTCTAGAGTAGGTGTAACAACACTATGTACCTCCCTTATAACGTCTGCGAAACATGGAGGACATTCATCCAAATTAATATCTAACGTAAGGCACATCTGGGATATTGCCTGCAACTACATGAATGAGATAAATATGTTAGAGATTAAAAAATGGGGGAATTTGAAGTATTATTTGTTGGTACTACGAGAAATCTAGTAGATACCATATACTCCAAAGTTGCTCCATCTCCATGAAACCCCGCTGTAACCGTTTGACGCCGTCCTGGCTGATTAATCAGGATCACTGTCCTGCGAAAATACCACTCCATGTAATCTCGATCGGGTGTATATGGATCCGCTAACCCAAGAGCATTAATTTGGTGCTTCTGCCTGATGCTTCAATGCATCAAGATATCTTCTCAGTTCAACACGTCAATGCATGCCTGACCTCCCCCGACGGTCTCTAGTATGAAGTAGTTTGTGTTCATCCTTAGTTACTAACTGCGTGGGTATTGTCTGGATAAGGACAAATTTCCTGAGAACACGATGAACATGATGATACTCCAAGACGTGCCAACAAATGAGATCAACACACAATAGCCAGTTGTTGCTACCAGCTGTAGAGTATTGTTGGAGATGTTGCATGACATCTTCAGTGTATGGCCGCCAAATAAACTGACATAACTGACAAGTTTTGTGATTAGAAAAGAAACACCTTTTTTCTTTCAGTTCAAAAAAAGGAAAACCAAATTAATTTATACCTGATTATCATGGAGAGATGTTAGCTGATCATGGTACACTTTTAGTACATGCATGGGTGATTGTGATAAATTGTACCGGGCTCTCCACATGTGAGGAACAAAATGAATAATATTAGCTATTCCTAGTAATTAAAAAGGTTTAAATTTTGTGTCCTTACTAATTGAATACAAACTTGGACCCAAGAGCACTCATGTTGACGGTCACTGGAAGTCATCTGGCAGGGCGGATGGTTGGTATTCGCTCCCATGCATACAACTAACAATAAATATAAAAATAAAATAAAATAAAATGTAAGCGGTCATTATGTAAACTTGTCCAACTAACAAGTTTAACCAACAATGTTACCTTTAGTAGGACTAGTGGCCCACATATGGATTTTACTTGTGGAATTGCAGTGTCACATAAGCTCCTGTACAAGTGTGCCAAAATTGCACTCCCCCAACTGTACTGATGTGTTGCATCTAATTCCATGAGTATCGACATATAGAGTAGAGGGATCAGGTGCCCGGATGTTTCTGCCCAACAAGTTCCCAACCAGGTGGCTCTTATGCGGCCCCCTTTGATGTCACTCGTGTATGGTGTAGCCTCCAAGTAGTCGGTGCATAATCCCTGCCACTCATTTGTGCGCCTGCTTGTGTCAACACCAGTGATTGGTATTCCATCAATCGGTAGACCCCAAAGGATTCCCACATCCTGCAATGTGACGGTAGCCTCCCCCATCGGAAAATGAAATGTGTGTGTCTCTGGTCTCCAGCGCTCGACTAACGCAGTGATAAGGGAATGATCAATGTGAATTGGTGCAGAATCTAATAGTCCCTGGAAGCCAGCCTCATGCACATAGTGCATCACTAGACCGGGTATCCCACCAACCCAACAAGCCCCATTGCACCATCTCACATGCAATGCCTCATCCTCGAATTGACCATGGTATAGAGCATGTGCACGATGCTCCTAGTGAAGATAAAGAAATTCCTCATCAATGAGTCCCAGATGATACATGGTGTATCCCTTGTGAAAATAAAAATCACATTGCAAAATGATCAATCTATATTTCCACGAAAATCAATACAATTACATGTAATAAATATCCAAACCAAATCAAACATTAGCTTCAATTTAAACAATAGACATAATACAAACCCACACAAAGATTAATTAAATAATGAGTGAATTTAATATAACATACATGATAACTAAATAATATCATATAATACATAGTGGTCTCAGCAAAACATAAGCATTTCAAGAAACTACATACTACAAACGAGATCCTAAGCACGACATTGCCCACGGACGCCTCTGCAATCACCCGGCAGTTTCTCATCCATTTGATTCCTTATCCTTCTCTCTGTAAACTGACCACGCCTCCTGTTACAAAACTTTTCAGTATCGGGAATCAACCTCCAGTTGGCGGGTTGTCATAGTGATCTATCTTTGACAGGCATGAAACCCTCACTATATTGATCCAAAAAGGTGGTCGTGTGATATACCTTATCACAAAGAGCAGACGGATCGTCACGCCTATACCTATAAACAGTAAATGCATGGGCACAATGGAAATGGAAAATTTTCCATTCGTGACAACTACACTCCTTTCTCCGGTATTTCACAGTGCACTGGCTCTCACCCATGATACCATTAATGGTCCTTGTTATAACATTATAAGTCTACGATGCCTAACCATACACAATCACACTATATCCCTGTCCCAAAGTGTTTTGCTTCTGAAACTTTTTCCAAATCCTGCTTGGGAACTCAGACGTACACAATTCTACATCAATTTAGAATAGTTTACCTAATTCAAAAACACATGATGAAATATAATGTATAAAAAAAGTACCTCCGATTGTTGGCGTCCATAAGCCTTTGTGCAAACATTTCAACCGTTCGTTCAAAAGTAGCTTTAATGCATGCTGTTATTGGGAGTTGTCTTGTGCGCCTTAAAAATTGTTGTAACTCTCTGACAAATTAGTTGTAATAATTCCCCATCGACGACCTCCCTCATCAAAATTAAGGCACCACTTACTGCTATTATGATGTTTCAACCAATCCCAATCAGATAGTTCGAGACTCTCCAACTCCTCCTTGTACTCTCTTTGCCTACTTTCTTGTTTGGAACGACCAAGATGCCAGACCAGAGTTCTCAAATGCACATTTTAAAACTTTCCATGCTCCACACTAAGGAAGTTGGACTGAAAATGGCTCAAGCAAAACTGGTGGTATCCTGCTAGCTCCATCCATTTATCCATATGTCTCATTGCATTCAAAATCCCTTCATGATGATCCGATACAGTACAGATTGCCCTAGTATCACCACCTACCACATAGAGTCGCAGTTTGAGCATGAACCAGTTCCACCTCTCAATATTCTCAGCATTAACTATTGTATAAGCAACAGGCAGTATGTAATCACTCGCATCGTGTGTCATAGCAACTAGAATTGTGGCCTTGTATGCATCTCTCAAATGAGTCCCATCCACACTAATCACTGGCCTGCAGTAGAGAAAAGCTTCGATAGCCTGACCATATGCCCTTAACACAAAGTTAAATTTCCTACACCCATGACCGTGTATTCTATCAGGTACGTCTGCCCAATCAACAATTGTGCTGGGATTGGCTCTGACTAGCTCATCCGTAAATGTTGGCAACATTGCAAAGGATTCCTCTCAAGTTCTGAATACCAAATCAATAGCCTTCTGGCAAGCATACCATGTTTTCTTGTAGGAAAGAGTCACATTTAACTCTTTCTTCACATGCGCTTGGACATCCTTCACCGTGAAGGAAGGGTTTGCATCAATCTGATGGTGAATAGAATGAGTAATCACCAACGATGTCAGGTTAGTGTTACTATTTGATCGACCAACACCAATACAACTATGACTACTTGCACATTTAGTGATCTCCCACATCCCATGGGCAGCCTTCTTGCTGGCTCTGACAATCCAATGACAAATGCCACTTCCTTCAACAACGTCCTTACATTTTGCATACCATGTTTGCGGCCTGCTCTCCACGACCTGGTGTTCCTTGTTCATCATCGAACTCCACATGGAAATAGCTTCTACCAATTATGGCTTACTCCGGAATTGCATACCTAAGTCAACTTCACCAGTCTCTTGAGCATAACTAGGAAGTTTTTTGCCACAATCAGTTGGGTCATACCCATCCTCACCAGGCCCCCAATAATTACTAAAGTAGGCCTCTGTATTAGGATTCGCCATAAGGTGAAACGTCGTGGCTACATTGTTCGTGTACACCACTTTTTCATCATCATCCCCTGGACTCGAATCAATTGATAAGGATCGGCCATCTTCACTTTCTTCTTCAAGTTCCCTTTCCTCACCTTCATCGTCACTAACAACATGCTCACCATCACCAACATTATGCTCTCCAATTTCACCTACATAATCATCATCAAAGACATTCAGCTCTTCATGATGCACACCATATATTCCAGCACTTGTGGACGACTGAGTGCAATCGAGATGGACATACGCACTGGGTTGACTCGACTCACCAATGAAAGAAGGTTCTCCTAAACCTTGGCAATGTATAGGGGGTGGGAAGGTTGGCAAAGCTGTATAGTTCTGAACATTTCTCAATAACGACATGAACGTGCCCGAGTTAACATCACCCACACGGTCAATAGTGTTTAACATATTTTCCATATTAATGTAAAGATCAGCTAAGAACAAGGACATTCAATCAACAATATTGAAGAAGGTCGTGGTGGACTCTTCATCTTCCACATTATGACATCGATAGTATATAGATGAACCAATAAGCTCATGGCAGCGATAATAGATTTTCAACAGAAACCCCTCACTTACAATGCCAAACCGTCTGAAAATTAATTCAACTAACTCTGAGTGGCTTAACCTCCGTTCGAGAGTTACATTTTTCTTAGGTATAGGAGGATCATAATACATACCCACTTTGAAATAAAACAAAATCTGACCCCCCCTTTGTACAAGTACACCATCCAAAACATCGTAGAACTGCATTATACAAATATAGAACATATAATTCCATATTCAGAAAGACGGTATTATTCAGCAACATATATTCAACTTCTCAATTCATAACCATACACTGCTCTATTGTCAGAGCAACCAAATCATACACTTGATTATCTTACTAATTCACATACTCACAAAAACTTCGGTAATGTCTCTTCTCAATATAAAAATTGAACTCAAGTACAACACACAATAATCAAATCAGACTCAGTAAACACTCAATAAAACCAAATTGAAAAATTATACAAAAACATATAACTTGAATTCACCAAAAAAAAGAAAAGGAAACGAGTGAATTGTGTAAAACATTCATTCTGGAAATGACAAAAATTACCTTCTGAACGAGTGTACACAATCAAGATCGGTGCATGACTTCCTTCCACGCGTGGAGCTTCTGGCGGTGCGTGCTTCCCATGGGCAGATCCGACAGCACGCAAGAGGCGTTAACGACCAGCCAGTAAGCAACCTACAAACCCAGCAACCATTTATTCCTAATTTACACCGACAAATTGCATATCTAACAAATACGCAAAGAAGAGATGAAATACCCGACTCAACAATGAAAATGGCAACAAACGAAGGCTGGGAGAGAGACCAATGACGTGAGCCCGGCGAGAAAGGAATAAGAAGGTAATTCCCGATGAAGGAGACGACATTTCCCGGTGTTATTGTGTTCGACGGTGGAGAAATATTAGGTCGCCGGAGGAGAAAGGGTCTCATTTTTTGAATTGGGTCTCTGATTTAGGAATTAAAACGCCAAAAGGTTGAGGACGAATTCGCTGAATGCGTCCTCATTTTTTGAGAATAAAAAAATAGGTAAAATGATGAGGACACGTTTGCTCATTTTTTCAGATAATAATACAAAACAAAAAAATTAAGAGAACGCAATCAGCGAATGCATCCTTGTTTTTTCAGGAAAAAAAAGGTAAAACGATGAGGACACATTTAGCAAATGCATCCTCATTTTTTTCAGATAATAAAAATAAATAGAACGCATTTAGCAAATGCGTTCTTCACATTTGCATCTGTACCCATCTATTGTAGCCACATTATAGAATTTTCTTGATCTCATCAAGTGCCTTAACCCTACGTATAAAGGTGAGTTTTCATTACCAGTAGTTGGTTTACGCGCAAAGGGGTTGAATATGATTGGTAATCTGTTGGTTCCTAATAACAAATATTGAAAATTTAAGGATTGGATCATTCCAATCTTTGATAAGATGCTGCAAAAGCAGAAATTTGAGAATATACTCCGGACACCATCCAGAGTGATCTCTCGCCTAGGGAAAGAAGTTGCTGATGAGAGTTCATTTTTGTATTGGGCATACAAGAACAATATTCATGTCTTTTGTCCTAGCTTAACAGATGGCTCTCTGAGAGATATGTTATATTTCCATTCTTTCAAGAATCCTTGCCTAGTTGTTAACATTAGGAGTATGAACGGGGAGGCTGTCCATGCCGGTCTTGGGAAGACGGGAATGATTATTCTAGGAGGGAGGGGCTGCCTAAGCATCATATTTGTAATGCAAATTTGATGCGCAATGGTGCAGATTATGCTGTCTTCAATAACACTGCTCAAGAGTATGGTGGAAGCGATTCTGGTGCCCGCCCAGATGAAGCTGTGTCGTGGGGGAAAAATTAAAAAAGAAAAGCAGTTAGAGGACTCTACATGCGCTAAAAAAAGATAAATTAAACAGAGGACGTATTCAGAGGATGCGCTAAATAAAAAAAGATAAATTAAATAGAGGACCCCATTCTCCATAAAAGTTTCCGGGTTTGAAAATCTGCATACTTGCACCCGGATCGTATTTAATCAGCACCATTAAAGAAAGCTCTCCTCCTCCGTATCACCAACTGTAGCAACCACTACATCAACCATTTGATGGTGAACAAGGTAGTGTATCGTGTCACGTATTCGAGGCAAACCCAAGGAAAACTTTACACCGGACAGACTCTCGAAAAGTTGGATCTCTCTGCTCTTCAGGGCTATCCTCAGCTGGAGACTCGTCAGAAAGCTTCCAGTCAAGCATTTGGTTGACAACGCCAATAGCTTCACCAAGATTGGAAGCCAGTGGAAAGCATGGATTTGAGGAGATCGGGGTAATTCATGCCATTGTTGAAGTCATAGCCTTTGATTTTAGGGCAAGCTCCGTCAAGAGTTTCAGATTCTTTGAGCACGGCTGAACGTGCGGAATCCAACAAGCTTCCCTTCATAGTATTTGTTGATGCCTGAGTTACTCGCAATCACCTATTTAATTAAACCTCTCTGATCTCTTTTCTTCACCTTCACCTTAACATATGAAACCAATATTTTAAACTCAATATCATGCTACTATGCACCTCAAATACCACAAACTTCTCGACAACAGCGGCAGAAGCAAGGAGGAGGGGAGAAATTTCTATTACAGTGGTTACAGTAGCACAAATTGAAGGCTGCTGTGGAGGACACATTTGGTAAATGCGTCCTCACAGTTTTTCAATTTTTTTATTGTAATTCTATGAGGACGCATTCTCCAAATGCGTCCTCGTTAATTTTTTTTGGCCTGGGATCGAAGAAGACGCATTCCCCAAATGCGTCCTCGGTTTTGCTTTTTTATTTATTTTATATTTCAGTGTTAATGAGGACGCATTCATGGAATGCGTCTTCCTATCTGGTGCTGTTCTCCGTACCGCCACATCAACGAGGGCGCATTCGTTAAATGTGTCCTCCAATTCATGCATATTTACGTGATGCCACGTCTATGAGGATGCATTCATTGAATGCGTCCTCCATTTCTTCATGTACTCGAACCGGAAACCCAGATTATATACCTTTGTTTTGACTTTTGGTTTTCTCCTCTTGCTGGAATCCTCTCACGTCACCGCTGCTGTAATCCTCGGCCTACTGTTCCCCGTTCTCCATTTTCGGCAATCTCGTCGCCGGTTGTCACTTCCAAAGGTGTCAGGTGATTTTTTCTCTCCGTTTGGTTCTATATTGCTGAATTAATCATTTATTTTTTCTCTCCGTTTGGTGCAGCCAGAGTCTTCTCCCGGTATTGCGTGGTAGATTTCACCCCCGGAGACTGGCATTGACCGCTTTTGACCTCCGTTGACCGCCGCCTCCTCCGTGAGTTTGCAAATATTCTAAAGGTATTTGAAGAATTCATGAGTCTACGAATGTGTTGAATGATTATGTGCGATTTGTCCTCTAATATTTTTTTAATGAATTTGGCACTGTTATTTCTGAAGTAGTTGAAAAGATCTTGTTGATATGAATGTGTTTAATGATTGTGTGTAGTTTGAGTGATTATGTTTCTTGATTCTATGAAAGTGTTGAATGAGGATGCGTGAATATGTGTGAATTGATTATGTGTGATTTGTTTCCTAATATTTGTATTAAAGTTGTAGTAATAGTTTAATTAGTGTGGCGTAAGTGAGCACAAATTTTAGGATAGTGTAATAGTTTGAAAATCGATAATAGTGTATGAGGTGGTTGTCCGACTATAATGGAATCTTGGATGGTTTAGGGTTCGAGCAGTTGAATATAAGTTGCTGATTAATACCGCCATTCTGAATATTGAATTATATGTTACATATTTGTGTAATGCAGTTGTATGATGTTTTTGATGTTGTACCTGTATAAAGGGGGTCATATTAGGTTTGATTTAACCGTGCGTGTGTATTATGACCCTCCCATACCGGAGAGGAACGTGACTCTCGAAAGGAGGTTAAGCCACTCCGAGTTAGTTCATTTAATTATCAGAAGGCTTGGTATGCAAGTGTGGTATTTCAGTTGAAAATATATCACCGTTGTCCTGAGCTGATTACTTCGGCCGTATACTATCGGTGTTATAATGTGGAAGATAACGAGTCTACTGCAACCTTCTTCGACACTGTTGATCGAATTTCCTTGCCCTCGGCAGATTTGTACATTAATGCGGAGAAGATGTCTAGCACTATTGACCGTGCGGGTGATCTTAATTCGGGCACGCTCATGTCGTTGTAGAGGAACATGCAGATTGTACACCTTTGCCAACCTTACCACCCCCTGCTGATTGCCAAGGTTTTGTTGTTGGTGAGTCCAGCCAACCCAGTGCGTATGTTCACGTCGATTGCGCTCAGCCGTCCATAAGTGGTGGTATATATGTGAGGTATGATGAGGGCCTGAATTTGTTCGATGATGATTATGTGGGTGAAATTGGCGAGCACATTGTTGGTATTGTTGAGGAAGGGGAACTTGATGAAGAAAGTGAAGATGATCGTTCCTTATCAATTGATTCGAATCCAGGGGACGATGATGAAGAAGTGGTGTGCACGAACAGTGTACCCACGTCATTCCATATTTTGGTGAATCCAGATATGGAGGCTTACTTTAGGGATTATAGGGGCCCTGATGAGGATGGTTATAACCCAACGAATTGTGGTGATGGACTTACTAGTTATGTTCAAGCGACTGGTGAAGTGGCATTAGGTATGCGATTCTGGACCAAGCCAGAATTGGTAGAAGCTATTTCAAGGTGGAGTTCCATGATGAATAGGGAACACGGGGTCGTTGAGAGAAGGTCATGCACATGGTATGTGAAATGCAAGGACGTTGTTGAAGAAATTGGTAATTTTCATTGGCTTGCTAGAGGCTGCAAAAAGGCTTTGCATAGCATGTGGGAGATCACCAAATGGGCAAGTAGTCATGCTTGTGTTGGTGCTGGTCGATCGACGGGTAACACTAACCTGACATTGTTGATGATCGCCCGTGCAATTCGCCACCACATTGACGTTAACCCTTCTTACACGGTGAAAGATGTACAAGTGCATGTGAAGATGAAAATAAATGTGACCATTTCTTATAAGAAGGCATGGTATGCTCGACAGAAGGCTATTGACTTGGTATTCGGAACTTGTGAGGAATCCTTTGAACAGTTGCCTACATATATGGATGAGCTAGTCAGGGCAAATCCAAGCACCATTGTCGATTGGGCAGATGTACCTGATAGAATACATGGGAATGGGTGTAGGAAATTTAAGTTTGTTTTCTGGGAATTTGGTCAGGCTATCGATGCATTTTACCACTGCAGGCCGGTGATTAGTGTGGATGACACTTATTTGAGGGGTGCATACAAGGCCACAGTGCTAGTTGCCGTGACGCATGACACGAACGACTACATACTCCCCATTGCTTATACAATTGTTGACGCTGAAACTGATGAGAGTTGGAACTGGTTCATGCAGAGACTGCGTCTCCACATGGTTGGTGGTGATAGTAGGCCAATCTATATTATATCTGATCGCCATGATAGAATTTTAAATGCAATAAGACATATGGAGGAATGGATGGAGCCAGCAGGATACCACCGATTTTGCTTGCATCATTTTCAGCCCAACTTCCTTAGTGCAGAGAGTGGGAAGTTCAAGAATGTGCTTCTGAAGACTCTAGTTTGGCAGCTTGGTGGTGCCAGACGAGAGAACAGGTGGAGGGAGTACAAGGAATAGTTGGAGAGCATCGAACCATCTGCTTGGGATTGGTTGGTATAACATGATACCAGTAAGTGGTGCCTTGCATTTGATGAGGGTGATCGATGTTGGGGAATTCTAACCACCAATTTGTCAGAGAGTTACAATAACTGTTTAAGGCGCGCACGACATCTCCCAATTAGTGCGTGTGTCAAAGCGACCTTTGGGCGAACAGTTGAAATGATTGCTAGAAGGGTAATGGATGCCACAAATTGGAGGTAATTTCCCGATTCTTAACGGTCCTATTACAGTTCATGGACTATTCTCTTGATTCTACATTGCTGTTCAATTGTGTAGGTCTGAGTCCCTAGTAGGATTTGGAAAAAATTCCATAAGCAAGACACTTGGGCACATGGACATACTGTCACTGTGTTGGGGCATGCGTCACAGACTTACAGGGCTGTGACAAGGACCATTTATGGTAGCATTGGTGAGAGCCAGTACACAGTCAAATACCAGAGAAAGGAGGGTACTTGTCGTGAATGGAAATTTTTCTGGTTCACATGCATTGGCCGTCTATAGGCATAGGCGTGATGATTCAACTACTCTATGCAACATGGTATATCACACGACCACCTATGTGCAATAATATAGTCAGGGTTTCATGCATGTACGAGATCCATCACTATAGCAATGTGCTAGTTGGAGGCTAATTCCCGATATTGAAAAGTTCCGCAATAGGAGGCGTGGACAGTTTGTGGAGAGAAGGATAAGGAATCAAATGGATGAAAGGGTGCCGAGTGATTCCGGAGGGGTCCGTAGGCGAGGGCGTGATTAGAATTGTGTATGTAATATGCAAATTTTAAATATTTGGTTGACTATGTATGACATTATTTTATGTACCCAGTAATATTTTTTTTGGAGTTTTTTCAATGCAATGAATTATGTGGATGTATTTTATGTGTATTTGAAGCTAATGTACGGTTGAGTTTGAATATTAGTACACATGTTATTGCATTGCTTATTTGGTAATCTTTGACTGAGTTATTTTGCCATGTGAATCTGATTGTCAGCAGGGATACACCATGTATCATCCTGGACCCATTGACGATGAACTGTTGTACCTACACTATGAGCATCGTGCACATGCTCTGTACAATGGACATTTAGAGGATGAGGCAGTGCGGGTGAGGCAGTGCGATGGGGCTTGTTGGATTGGTCGGATCCCTGATCCAGTCATGCGCTACGTCCGGATTCCAAGGAGTGTTGGATTCCGCCTCAATCCATATCGATCATTCACTAGTCATAGCCTTAGTAGAGTGTTGGAGACTTGAGACGCACACATTTCACCTGCCAATGGAGGAGGCTGCCGTAACTTTACAGGATGTTGGCATGCTATGGGGTCTACCGATCAATGGCATACCAATTACTGGTGTGGACACTAGCTGACACATAGATGACTGTCAGAGATTATGCACAGACTACCTATGGGCTACACTGAACGCGAGTGCTATCAGAGGAGGTCGGATAAGGGCCAGCTAGTTGGGAGACTTGTCACACAGTTCATTTCCTGTTGATGCTACTGAGGTAGATTGTCAACAACGGGATAGGGTTTTCATTCTGCTGCTGGTCGGTGGAATGCTAATGTCAGGCACATCCGGTCACCTTATCCCTTTGCTCTATTTGTCGTTACTGATGGACCTCGGTGCAGCACATTAGTACATTTGAGGTAGTGCCATTTTGGCGCACTTGTACAGGTGCTTATGTGACCCTGCCATCCCACAAGTTAAATCCATATCTGGACCACTTGTCTTACTATAGGTAACATTTTTGGTTAATCTTGTTAGTTGTAAATACTGTCGATAATGACCTCTTATATTATATTTTATTTTATTGTTTGTCGGTTGTGGGAATGGGAGCGAATACCATCCATCCGTCCGGCCGGACGACTTCCATTGACCGTCACGATGAGTGCTGTTGGATCAAGGTGCGTATTGAATTAGTTGGGAGACAATTTCTAAACTGAAAGGTAATTACTAGGAATGACTAATTTTATTCATTTTGTTCCTGACAGGTGGAGAGCCCGGTACGATTTATCACAATCACCTATGCATGTATTGAAAGTGTACCGCGATCAGCTAACATCTCTCCATGACAGACAGGTATATTGAAATTCGGATTACATGTCATTGAACTAATGGATATAAAGGTTTTCCTCTCCTAACCACAACACATACCTGTTATTGCAGTTTAAATGGCAGCCGTACACGGAGGATATCGTGCAACAACTCCCACAGTACTGTACGGCCGGTAGCAACAACTGGCTATTGTCTATTGACCTCATTAGCTGGCATGTCGTGGAGTACCAGCACGTACATCGTGTTCTCAGGCAGTTTGGCCTTATCCAGCCAATACCCATCCAGTTGGCACTAGGGATGAACATAAACTGCTTCACACTAGAGACCGTCGTGGGAAGTCAAGAATGGATTGGCGTGTAGAACTGAGAAGATATCTTGATGCTTGGGAACATCGAGCAGAGCACCAAGTTCATGTGTGAGGGTCAGCGGATCCGTACACACCCAGTCGAAAATACATGGAGTGGTATTTTCACAGAACAGTGACCCTAATTGATTAGCCAGGCCGGGCCGAAACAATTACGGAGGGTTTTCATGGAGACGGGGCTACTATTAAGTACATGGTATTTACTAAATCTCTAATAGTGTTCGCAGATGATACTATATGTTTCCTCAATTTTAAATATCTAACATATTTACCTCATTCGTGTAGTTGCAGGCAATGTCTTAGATGAGAATCATGTTGGATATAAATTTGGACGTCTGTCCTCCACGTATCGCGAACATGATCAGGGGGTACACGATGTTGCCACACGTACTCTACAGTATGCACATGAGCCCTTCAGACGGCAGTTTCATCAGTCATTTGTGCACTGTGAGGAACCTCCACCTGGTGTGAGATACAATGACATCAGAAGCCACCGTCCAGCTCCACCTGGTCGACAGGGTGGTCGGCGACCTCGTGCTCGGGGCCATACATCCCATATTGGTTTATCGCAAACTGGACCCTCATATGTGTGCCCGACGAACCCTGGAGCATCACAGTATGACACTACTACGGCTGATTTCACTGCATATCATACTCCCAATGTTAGTCATGTCGGACCGTCACATAGTGGATACTCACAGTTCGACACGAGTACAACCGATTTCACGGCATATGTTACTCCCACTGCGAGTGATGCATACATGTCGCATACTGCTCGATTAGATACCGGTGGTGTTCCACATGTCCAGTATGGTTCATGCCAGGACACAGAAGACGATATGGAGGAGGATCTTACAAAGGGAGCTCCAAATGACGCCATACATGTTTTTACTGAGACGGCCGTTCCACGACGCACATCTCGCACCATACGTCCTCCGCCATGTGGAGCTGGTGGAAAGCTTTGCAGATGCCGTCATTAGTACATTACATGACATCGAGCACATATTATTCATTACGTTCGACACGTCTTCTTCGGATATTGTACATTTCTGTTTAATTATATTTATTTCTACTATATATTACTGCAATTTTTAGAATAACATAAAACAAACACAAGTCGACTTATGCGCTTTATTCACCCAAAACAAAAATATGAAGAACAAAAATTTATAAATTATATAATTTATTTATTAAAATCCCAGATTTTATATTGAGGACGCATTCATAAAATGTTGAATTAACAGTACTTACACAAAAATATATAAACAAGAATGTGTCCTCTAGAAAGTCAACCGGAAAAAATAATACTACATCAAGAGGATGCATTCTATAAATGCATCCTCGAGAAAGTCAGCCGGAAAAATATTAGTACAGCATGAGGACGCACAGAAATTTTTTTAAAAAAAGAACAATGGGGACGCATTTGTGGAATGCGTCCTCTAAAAAGTTTGCAAAAAAAAAAAAATCAAAAGACTTTGAGGACGCATTCAGAGAATACGTCCTCCACCATCGTTTCCAACTTCCACATCATACACAATTGCATCCAAATTTGAAGGACCAAGCACACAAAAATAAAGCACTCTGAAGAAGGGAGCAGTCCTCAGATGGAAAATGTATGCACCTCAGCATTTCCTGCATACAGTTTTAATCATAATTAATGATGAGCATTTTAAAACAGTAATAAATGAAATTAAAAAAAAAGCTGATCACCACTAGCAAGAGAATTGGAATCTGAACACAATAGGAAAACGACTTAAAACTGAATTATAGAAGACATAGAGCCCATTTCAAATTCTTGATTTTAGGAACTCAATGTGTGCCCCCACAGGAATCACGAATGAGTTACCAAGAATATCACATACCAGATCATGCGACAAAACAAATTCATATGTGGCAGTTAGTAATCTTCCAAAACACGTATAACAGAGATATATATGGACGTATATAACTAAAATACAACTAGAATGTCAGTAGGAGTCCTTTTTTATTTGTTCTTAAAAAAGGCATATATTTCCAATAAAATATTACCCAATATCAGTATTTATATTGTTTCCAAACTGACTGAAATCCTGCCTCTCCACCCCCCTACAAATCACACGCTTACTCCTACATATCTTCTCTCAAAGCTGAACCTGTTTGGGACCTCTTCCAATGGAAGAAGAGGATGAAAAGATGGATGCAGATTCGAAGGGAGACCAAGTACTGGAGGCGGCTGAGATTCTAATTCAAATTCATCACAGTAAGGTAGATTCCCAAACTGCTGAAAGGCTGCGCATGGGCATTCAAAGAGAAGATATCATGAGAAGAATGAATATTGATCCTCCTCCGAACAAGCCACCCTGCCGCCGTATCAATGCAGATACTGATCAGAAACTTGCACCTCAAGAAACAGTTAGTCCCCCATATGAATTTCTTGTCTTCCAAGAAACAGGTGCTCCTCCTATCTTACCAAGATACCCTAGAGTACCCGAGAGTGTGACCCTCATTATGGACAAGGGCCAGTGCAGCTACCCTATTTTCAAGAAACTGCAAGTTAGTGATCTTAACCCTGGACTATGCAAGCTGACATTCTCGAAACAAGGAGTGATTGATCATTTTCTGCCTATGTTGAGGCCGGAGGATGGTAAAATTACAGATGGGATTCAGGTTACCACATACGATTGGGGCGGGGTGGAGTTTCCGATGAGATTCAAAGGCTGGAATAAGGCCAACACCTACGTGCTGACGCGTGGATGGATGACACTTTGCAATCACTATAAACATACTATGGTAGCTGAGGATGGGGTTATTGTGTGGATGTTTCGTAATACTAGAGGAGGACTTTGTTTTGCTGTGAATTTAGTCAAGAGGGCTGTCACCTCAGAACAGAAATAGAAATAGGCCAATTCCTCCCAAATTCAAAATGGAATTATGGTGTAGGAGTATATATAACAGACTAATAGTTGGTTCTTTTCTGTCATTATTTTTCCTAATGTCTGTTTTCATTCCTATATGCTAACAATACTCTATGTTTGATAAAGCTTGCCATTTCTGGAAGTCAATGTGCACCATATCTTGAGCTGTTTTGTACTGTGCCAGTGAGGTTCTTGTTCTCTCTGGAAATAAGCAGAATTCTCTGCTATTAAATATATCACATCTTGCAATATTTTAACTCGCAGTTAATGTCTAGCAAAGTATATATCTCTCGATACAAGGGAATCAAATTATTCATCAAAGCTAAAGTTAA
Source organism: Rubia yunnanensis (assembly GCA_037428765.1). Lineage (NCBI taxonomy): Eukaryota > Viridiplantae > Streptophyta > Magnoliopsida > Gentianales > Rubiaceae > Rubia > Rubia yunnanensis. The sequence goes on along the minus strand of CM075064.1, from coordinate 27,411,085 downwards.
AACCTTTTGAAGCAAAGGTAAAGTTAACATCTGACCAAAGAGAATCCAACCCCCCACCCATCCAGCAAACACCCCCAAAGAAAGCCAGAAATGAGTGCAATGCATTTTATAGCTAACTGCATGCAAACAAGAAGGGTTCTGCTGAACTAAGTAGCAAAATCAGAAGTGAGAAAACTAACCACCCAATGATGATTTTAAACTATGATAGTATAATACCTTCAAGAAAATACTAAAACTGTACCAGGATACAGATGAATCCTCGTGCTCACCACTGAATGTCAGAGTACTTAGGCGTATATATCGCTGAAAATTTGGTCCACTAACAATACAACAAACTCAATAGAAGTACGAGGTCTGTGACTTGATTTAACAGCCTAGAAGGTCAGGAGCTGGTAGTTACATGCAGAGTGGCAAATTATCTGGCAGCACTATTTCGACACATATTTCTACCATTTGCAACAGACTCAATGTTGCAATTCAGGGAGAATATAGATTAAAGCCCACAAGCACGTAAAAGAGCCCTCAACAAACAAGCCATTGTGGACTCTGATGCAAATTTATCAACAGACTCCAAAGTAAACAAACTTTTGGAAAGTTCAATACAAGAGCCATTAAATTGCATTTAAAAGCATGTCTGTAATAATCCAACACAAACAAATACATTAACACAAACAGCTGACTGCAAAGTGGTTAATCAATAAACCAAACCTCCACACACCACGCACATGAAACACACTATCCCGAGTTCATCTTGGTGTATATAAGTCTAATGGCTTTATGTCTTCATTACCTATATTCATCCTGATGAAATATTCAACATCCCAAATGCCTTGAAGATAAGAAAACAAAAGACTCCAGCACTTAGTGCAAAAGAGGCAGTACATTGGCAAAGTCTAAACAAAGAAAATATTTAACATCAATTTTTCGATAGGGATTTGGAAACGGAGAACTGAGCATCCGAAGATGAGCCATGAGCCTGATACATTGTTTCTACTATGATGTAGTGCATAGCCTAAGTGACTCATTGACTTTACTCTAGTCTCTTGGACTTGGAAACGGCTTTATTAAGTCTGGTTTCAAAGCCATCTCCATAAAGAAGAAGAAGATACTTCAATGTCAAAACTCATGCCAGAACCACCTGACCCTAAACCCTAACACACGTCCACCGGACTCCTCATTTCCTCGGCAACAAGCGCGCCGCCGTCGGCAAAATTAAAGTCGGTTCGACAGTTAACTTTCCGGCCACCATCCCCTCCCCTACTGTGCCACCACGCCGCCAACGCCACTCCACCTCCGACCTCACTCCCCCGCCACCCCAACCTGCCACCCATCAGCCCCCCATCACATCACCACCTCTCGCCACCCATTAGAACTGGCACCACACCACATCAGACCCTCCCCCGCCACTCATCAGACCCACCACCACATCACATCAAGGCAAAAACCCAGAAAAGCAAAATAGGATGAAATAAAAGTTTCGAACATACCTCGGACGAAATCAGACCTTGGACTGAGCAGAACGAACAACACCACCTCGATAACCACCGGCCCCTAATCCACCATATTCATCGTCTTCCTCTTCTGCTTCAGATTTTACTATTTTGGAAACCTAATTTGATAAATTGGGGGAAATCGAGGGTGTATTTATAGCAGTTATAGAGGAGTTGAAGAACAAAAGGGATAGTGGCGGAGGGAGAGATTGTGGTGGCCGGAGAGAGGGTGGTGGAGTGGAAGAAAGAAAAGGTGTGCGGCAGGAAGAAGAATGGAGCGGCGGAGTGAGTGGAAGAAGAGAAGAATGGCGGAGTGAATGGAAGAAGACAAGAGGTGGTAAGTGACGAATGGCAATATGATCATTACATCATTTAGAATTTTCAATTTTTTTTAAACATAAACCGACAAGGGTAAAATTTATTTTTTCACCTAATTTCAGCATCAAATTGCTGGAAAATGTTTTATTTGCACATAATCTGGATAGGTAGGGTTATATTTGCACTTTCGATTTGTGCAAGGTTATATCTGCACTTTCGTCAATTATAGAGATTACATCTACGATTATATCTGCACTTTTCTCGAAATCTAAATTACATTAAAATCAATGTCCTAAATTCCTAATGTGATTCACCATATCATTATACATACAGATACATAGCATAGCATCAGGTAAAGTAAACTGAGTCTTAAAATTAGATGAAAGGAATATACTTCTTGCTTTAATTACCTTCGAATAATCAAACAAACTGAGACTCCGAACCGAATGTGATGTCGGAAGTTTGGGTCTTTCAGCTGCGAAAGCAGAAAACAATCTGAAAGTCGATCAATTATTCATATATCCTTCATGAAATGCTAAAGAAACAAAGGTACGGAGTAGATTGATAAAACAGGAATTACGGTAGAATGGAAGTTTGCAGACTGCGGAGATATGCTGCTGGGAAGACGATTAGACGAGCATTGTTTCCTTTTTCTTTATTTTTGTTTTTTAAAATCAAAAGAGGAACGGTGTCGTTCCATAAGAGATGATAAAGTTGTGTTTTCTTTTTATCAGCACAAATTGAGGTAATTCGGTTTGTTCGAGTTTTGTTTAGTTTCAACCCAAAATTTAAAGAGTCATTCTCTTGAAAAATGGTCTTTCCATAAGTAATGGAAAAATCAAGGTTTAAAGTGTAAATTAGAAGAAATGAAGATAAAATTTTTGGATTGTATGAACCGGGTTATAAATTTTATAACTACTACATGTTGCATACTAAATTTTTAATATTGCAACCAAGACATTTTACATTTTATTATTCTAATTAAACCCAGTCTTTTCATAAGCATATGGAAAGACCGTCTTTCCCAAGACTTTGTCAAATTTAAAATCTAAATTTGGTTTGATTTTTTTCCGTAATATGGTTCGATTTCTATTGAAGTCAACTCCATTAAATTGAATTGAAAAATTCGAAACTCGTTTAAACCGATCTGATCCCTAGTTATATACCGTTGATAGAGGAGATGTTCATTTTTTTATCGGATTCCTATTTATCAATGATATTTCACGATCAAAACAATTGGCTGAATCCCGTGAAACCATTTCATAGAAGTTCATTGATATCTTCGTTTTATAAAGCAAATCGACTTCGATTCTTGAATAATCCACATCACTTTTGCTTCTATGGTAAGACAAGATTCCCCTTTTCTTGGGAGGATAATGATGGTTTGCTATTGCTTTTACTACTGTTATTTCTTGTTGGTTAATATATTTGGCTACATCAAATGCTCAATTTAACGCAGCTCTCATATTACCACAGTACTTCCGGATTTAAAAATTTGGGTTAAATGTTTTTCTAACTATACCTTTATGCTAAAAGTGTCAATATAACCATGTAAAATCAAAAAGTGTCAAACTAACCCTAAATTTAGAATGAATTGTGCCAATATAACCTCCATGCCATATTCTGGTATTGACTCACCAATTGGGCTGTTGGACAGATGCAAAATGACGAATATATCCCCAGTCATTCCAACTTATTTTTTCCCCATTTTACCCCTCTCATTGCAGTCAACCACCATTGTGAAACCCCGAACCCAATTAGATTAATAAATAAAATATACCTCCGATACAATTCATGTTATCTGACTTGAACCTTTTAATATCACTATAAATAGAATATATATATTGAACGATGTGCTAATTATAAAGTATAAATTTGGAGAAAATTATTATTATGGATCAACCTAGATGTTAATCTCGGACGAAGGAAATTTGAATTAATAATCTTAAAAATATATATTAGTTAATATCAAAGGAATTTTTTTTAATTTAAACCATCCGAGGATGGGGGGAATATATTAGGCTCCCCAAACCAAATTGAAATTAGCCATAAGGCGCAACATGTGGGAGTTCATTACAAAAATAAACCCTTGAAGCAAAAAACAACACTTGCTTCCAAAAGCGGTGTTTCCACCTATTCTTAGCTAAGAAACTAGAGAGAAGGTATGCTAACCGAGGTCTAACTTATTATTTCGTTAGACTGCAGTACCACGAACAGGTCGGGGAATCGAGAAAAAATGAGACCCCTGTTTGTCAATGATATGCAGCCGAATAGAAAGAAAAAACTAGACCTCCTGAGTGGCCAGAGATTGTTACAATCAGCGAAGGAGAAAAACAAAGGTAATGTTGTGAATACATTCCCTGTCGGTCATAGTCTCAGAGTGTTGCATACAAAGGGCATCAGCTGAGGAGGGTTCATCTCAGCATCAGTCCTGCAGAGAAAAGAAGAAAAGACGGCAGTTTCCATTCTAACCAAGAAGAAAATGTAGACATAAAAGTAGTAGAAACATAGAAGTAAATCTTGTTACAGCCCTAAGGAGATCCAATTCGAACCCCAGGAAAACCATTTTTGTCAAGTTGCAGAAGACCCCTAAGGAATAGTGGAGCATTATCAATATGTAAAACTCCCTGTAAATTATTTTCCATGGCAAATTTTGCCAAGAAATCAGCAGCTGTGTTCGCTTCCCTGGGAGTGTGTTGTATTGGGTTCACTAAATGTTTTAAATTTAGACTGCGGCATATAGAGAAAACTCTCCACGGGCAGCACATTGGATTTTGAATTCCTTTGACAGCCAGTAGACAATCAGACTCAAATATACAACAGTGAAGATCCAGATCTGAGCACAATTGATATCCACTCTGAATGGCAAATAGTTCAGCATATAATGGAGAAGGGGATTGGAAAGTGTTAACTTTCATTCTAATCACTTCTCCCTTCCAATTCCTAACTATAACTGCAGATGAGGAATAACCACCAGGTTTCCATGTGGCATCTGTATTTATTTTGTAGCCATTTTGTGGTTTTTCCCAACTGACTGCAGTAATAGTTTTTTTCTTTTTTTGGAAGGATTTTTGGGATGATTCTAGCTTGTATCAAATCCTTATGCTTATCTATATTACCTTTCAATTGATGAGCTGTGAAAATTAGGTAAATCAGTACTTTGGCATTCTGAAAACATGCATCAACTGAGAAAGATATATTGTCAAAAATGATTTTATTTATGTGAATGCAAAGAGACCATGTTGTGACTAATAGGGCTGCAGTAATCAGGTTTGACATTATCTTAGAATCAGCCCTGAAAGAAAGGAAGAATTCTACTCTATTCCTGAAGCTTCCAAAAACTGGTTGTTGAAAATGTAATAGATTGTCAACTCTGTACCAAATAGCAATAGAAGAAGGACAGCAATTAAAAAAATGGTCCAGAGAATCTGAATGGTTCTTGCATAGAGGACATTTGGAAGCTAGAGAGAAACCAAACCAACACAGGATATTATCAAATGGAAGGATTCCATTGAGTGCTCTCCAAATGAGAACAGACATCTTTTTAGGAATGAAAGGGGACCATACCTTGTTAAAGTGTCTGATGGTTGGTCTTTTCTATCTGAATAATTTATATGCAGAGCTGATGGAGAAGTTCCCATCCGATGTTGGAGTCCAGACAAGCCTATCTGCATGAGAATGAACCAGTTTGACTTCCTGCAAGGAGTTAAGAGTATTGGTAGCCAAGTGAGGCTCCAGGTTTGGAAGGAGAGAAACTTTGTTAACTATGAATGACCTGAGTGAAATATCCTCAAAGGGAATATCCAGCTCAGGGGGCTATTCATAACACAAAGCTCCATCACCCTTCCAGTTAGCATTCCAGAAAGAACATTCTCCAATACCATATATAACTCTAGAGTGATTATCAGCCTTAGCAGTGATTTTGCAAATCCTATTCCATGTGTGAGATTTTTTGTAAGATACTGGGAGTGACCATAAATGAGCTGACCATTGAGCATTATTTATTTGCAGTTTCCACCATAGTTTACAAGAAAAGGCATCTACTATAGCATTTAGATCTCTAAAGCCTATTCCATTCTCTTGTACAGGGAGACTCATTTTTTTCCAAGATCTCCATTTTTTCCTCTCTATATTGTCACAGTTTCCCCAGAAAAGGCCAGAAGCTAGTTTTTCCATTTTTTTAAGACTATCTTTGGAGGACTTAAAACTGCAAAAATGTGTGTGGGAATTGAAAGAAAACAATGGTTAATGAGGATGATCTTACCTGCAGTACTTAGCCATCTGTTCTTCCAATTATTAATGGATTTCTCCATTCTTTCCAAGATAGGATGGTAATGAACCTGTAGATTACGACCTGGAAAGATAGGGACTCCTAGGTACTTAAAAGGGAAAGTGCCTTTCACCATACCTAAGATCCTACACACTTTTTGAACACTTGCCACGGGAGTGTTTGGAGCAACAAAGAAATCAGATTTAGTAAAATTTACCTTTTGACCTGATGTTTGCTCATATGCTTTCAGAAAGCTTTTAAACCTTTTCAAGTTTTTGTGATTAGCATTTTAAAAAATAGCTGTATCATCAGCATACATCAGATGGGTTATAGGGGAGCATGGCCTTGGCAAACTAAAGTATTGCAGATATCCTATACTGAACAATTTTTTTAAACCTCTGGAAAAGGTTACAGACAAAATATTGTACAGGAATTGATAGCGGGCGGTCGTCCCACCCATATGCAAAAGATAATTTGTAAGCCCTTTTTGCTTACTTTCTACAACTAGGTAGATAGCGGCAAATCGGGGTCGTCCAAGGAGAAGAGGGATCTTCCTAAGCGCTTAAGCACAAATGGTTAATATTATGCTAGGATAAAATATACACACACATAAAAGCAAGTAAAATGGGGGGGGGGGTTGGTTGGTTGGTTTTCCTAAGTTACGAAAGTAAAAAGACAAGATAACTAGCAAGGTCAAGTGACTATGCTAATCATCAAACAAAACTAAGAAAAGGGGTTTTAAAACTACAAAGATAAAAAGCCTTGGGGGCAAGGGATATCCACTTCCACATCTAATGTAGGTCATTGAATCATTCACTCATTCTATCATATAGCATTACATGACTCAACATCAACATACCCATCTAGCAAGAATCACAACACGTTATGCACAAGAAGTTCTAAGTTCACGCTCATAGATTTTCATGCAAAGGAGCTACGGAATTCGTCACGTTCCTAACACCTAACCAATTCAATCATACAAGCACTCCCTATGCTCAAGCAACTCATGGCACAAATGAAGTGAAACACACCATCAAGAATACACAAATGCTAAATAACAAATGCTTCAAGGATGAATTAAAATCATCTATTCAATACTTCAACTACTTGTTGTGGAGACTAAACTCCTATCCTTCTTAGTTTGTAGTTTGCAAGAGTGAGTTCGACATCTCTCGTAAAACCTTACCAATGACTCCCGTTGTCGCGACCACGACTCAAGGTATCCCATAGGTGGCATTTAATCACGAAGAACCAACAAGCTTGGCAATGCTTATGACCACTACACCGTGACTAAGCATTTAACCAATTCATGCAATTACACGAGATTGGATGAACTGCACATTCATCCAAGAGCATATAACTCTCATCCAAGAGCATATAACTCTCATCCAAGAGCATATAACTCTCTCGTTTGCTACACAAACGAACATGACGAAGAGTTCAACATCAATCACATTCATCTAGCACATTATCAATCCATCAACACAGTCAAAAGCTCTAAATCATACTCATACATTCCTAACAAGAAAAGGGGGGAAATCAACGCAAATCCCCCAAACCCTAGCTAGCAATTCATACAAGTATTTCATATGCTCAAGCTTTCAACAACATCAATGAAATCAACAATTAACATTCAAAGAACACTAAATGCACAATAGCAAAAACACCAAATAGATAGATAAAATGAGTTCTTGCTACATAGATATGGAAGCTTCAATCCTTGCCCCCAAGTACAATAACTACTCTAGAATAACAAAAGACATAGAAACTAAGAAAAGAAGAAGAGAAAAACTAGGGTTTTGGCCCAAGAACAGGGGTCAAAAGCTGTGGAAAGAAGGGGGTGAAGAGGTATTTATAGGGGAAGAAAAAGGGGAGAAAAATGCTGCTGCAGGGCTGACTGGACGCTGTCGTCGCGACTCGCGACGAGCTTCATCGCGAGTCGCGACCAAATCAGTAACTCCAGCCCTGTTTTGTTTTGCTTCCTCCGGGTGAACCGTTGATCCGTTTCGGGAGTTCTTGTAGTCGATTTTATAGTGCTCGAGAAGAGGAATCCAATGGTGCCACTCTTGAAGGCTGATTCATCTCGGAAAATTCTGAGAACCCTGGATCATCATTCATCCGTTGCTTTGCTCTCCTTTCTTCACCTCTTCACTTCTTCAAATCTTCACAAAGCTCAAATGTAAGTCTTCAAATCTTCAAAGATATCTTTCAAAGTCTTCAAATCTTCAAAGTCTTCAAACAAATCACCTTGTCACACAAAATCATCTAAAAAGTGATAAAAATGCCAAAGTCGCTTTTATCGCTCCTTAAATGATTTCAAGGAAAAATGCCACATTCAGAGCACAAAACTGTCTAAAACCTAATCCTAAAAACCCTAAAATATCCGCATAAAATGGCCACATCAAACCTCCCCACACTTAAACCTTACTCGCCCTCGAGTAAGAAAAGATCTAAGCACACGGAAGAAATGATATAGCCATATCCTAACTACTAATCCCCCAATCAAAGCCTCACAAAAACCCTCAATATCATAAATCCCAAAATAAAAGCTCACATGAGAATTTTTCACACACACATCCCCAATCCTAAATCTAACCAAACCTACCACTTATCAATTCACTACCCATAAAAATATTTCAAAGCCCCGAATTGATATTCCCAAAATCCAATGACATAAAATGAAGCTAAAGCCATATAAGAGGTTCAAATACATGCTTCACCAAATGCCAATATATCAACCAAAAACGAAGTATAAAGAGATAAGGAATTTCATAACCACACTTCGTTTCCTAACCCACTAAGCTACCCAATCCCAAGAGGTCTATAGATGTTGAGCTACCCGATCCATCCATGTGACAACCGCAACCTTATGACTCCAACGCCGGCAAATGAGTGAAATCTTAGAATTTTTCTTTTTCTCTCATTTTGCCTAGGAGCTCTTTTGAGTTTTCATCCTAGCCACACATCATGTTTCTTTAGCTCACATCTCACCTTTTTCCGCACATTTTAGCCTCTCATTTTTGCCTAGGCCGCCCTTTCAGGTTTTCGACTTATCCGGGCCCCCAATGTTGCCTAAGTTGCCCTCTCGGATTTTCAACTTAGCGGGTTTTCTTTTTCTTTTTTTTTCTTTTTGTTTTTCTATTTTTTTTCTTTTTTGTTTTTCTATTTTTTTTCTAATGTTTTTCCATTGAAAAGTAGCAAAAAGCATTCCAAAACAATATAGCATGCATGTGAGTCCTCTAAAACCTCCCCACACTTAAAACATTACATTACCCTCAATGTAAACATGTAAGGCAAGAACAATAAAAATCAAGGTAAGGGGGTAGAGTGACACCCGTTTCTCCGCATAGTCGCCGGTGATATGGCGCAATCCAATGTAAATGTATGGTCCCGAAATCGGTTTCGGAACCGGAAGGGGGAGCAAAGATGCCGTAGAAGAACTCACCCCTCGAGAAAAGCATTGTCTCCGTGGCGGCGTTTGATCAAGACCAACACCACAAAGAACAACATTAAACTCACAAGCACATAAGGATTTGTAATACTAGGTTTAGCATAGAGAATTAATAACCATAGTATTCACAAAGAACAACCAATCCACCCTCAATCACCACTATAAGATTATGCATTAAAAATATCCAACATATATTGACATGTATACAAGCATCATTATAGGATATGCACTTATGGTCACAATGATGTAGTCGGCATACTACAATCAATAAATGTACTATAAAGATGCAAGAATGTTCATATGCCAATATATGTAGGATGGTGGAGGAATGAGAGGTATGTGATGGTTCTTGGGAGTGTTGGGTGGAGAAGAAGGAAGGATCATGCAATGTTTAAGATCAGTTGGAAACTTGGATTTTTCATCGCGACTCGCGATTGAACCGGTCGCGACTCGCGACGAAGCTCATCGCGACTCGCGACGAGTGTCGCGAGGTCATCGCGACTCGCGGAAAGTGAAATCTGAGATTGATTTTTTTTTTCAAAATTCCTGAGTACGTCGCAACTCGCGATGAAGCTCATCGCGACGAGCATCGCGAGTCGCGGGAAGTTGAATCCGGAAGGCCAAAAATTTCAAAATTTTCCTGAGCACGTCGCGACTCGCGACGAAGCTCATAGCGACTCGCGATGAGCATTGCGAGGTCATCGCGACTCGCAGAAAGTTGGTGCTAGGAGTGGATTTTTTCTCCCCTGTTCGTCGCGACTCGCGACGAAGCTCATCGCGACTCGCGATGGTAGGGTATCCCGGGCTTAAATTTTTTTTGTTTTCTTACTAACTGTCCAAGCTTTCTTCCCTCGTTCATTGATCTCGTTCCTTCATCTCCTTCATTGCAATGCACTTCATGTTGCTACAAAATCACAGAAAAACATGCCATAAAAAGAACAAAACAAAACAACAAAAACTAAGAAACAAAGACTAAGAAACGAAAACTAAGAAACAAAAACTAAAAGAAAAGTCGAATTTATTTAACGTCGTCGGCACGACCCTAATGTTATCCGTATGGTGAAGGCTTGAACCCCTTCACCATGAGCATCCAAAATAAGAGAGGTGGGGGCACAAAACTTTCAAGAGGAAAGTCTCGTGGAGGTGGAAATGGTTCAAAGGGAATTGAGTGGTTAGGGAGCTTGGGATAATCTTTCGGCTCCTCTCTTGTTTCCCTCAAAACTTCCGAAAATATTAGAGTTGGTTCACTAGGTGGGAGAAGGGGTGACGATGCTAATGGATGTAGCACTATCACCTCTTCCTCCATTTTTCTATCCTCAACAACCAACTCCTCACCCCTTTCAAACTCAAAATCATTTTTATTGGTGACCTCACTCACCGAGTCATCGAGTTCAAGTTGGGATATTGTATTTTCGGAATCACGAGCTTCCATGCGGGCCAATACCTCTAATATGTTCCTCACATGCCCCTCAATGGCCTCAACACTAGAGGAGAGCTGGGTATCCGGCTCCTCACTAGTAAAGGAGTTCAAGTTTGCTATGGTAGTTAAGACATCCTCACGTGTCAAACTTGAACTTCCTTGTTGGGCTTGGTTTTGGGGTATGGTATAGGGTGGTGATGGCCAACTAGGTTGCTCGTAATGTTGGTTTTCCGGCTCATTCTCATACCACCAATCCGGACTACCACTCCATTCCGGATTGTTAGAGTTGTGGTATGGAAAACACTCTTGAACATTTTTCCCTTGAAAACCAACATCTCCAACCTCTTGATAGCACTCTTCATAGTACCCATGGTTTTGAAAACCAAGGGTTCTTTCTCGGTCATCATGATTTTCCCACAACAAAGGGCAAGATTCGGTAGGATGGTCGGAACGACACATCCTACAAAACCTTTCTTGTTGAGCCTCTCTTCTCATCATGAGTTCCCTCAAGGTGAGACGCTCCATTAAATTATTTTTTTTTCAAAAGTTCAGAATCATAGTGCAAGGATTCTCGATAAAATAAATTATCAAGAACTCAAGCAATACCTACTCCGAACAAAAACAACCACCAAGTAGTGGAAAATAAAAAACAACTAGCCAATACACAACCAAATACACCTAAATACTTAAAAATAAATGCCTCTTCCCCGACAGCGGCGCCATTTTGATAGCGGGCGGTCGTCGCACCCCTATGCAAAAGATAATTTGTAAGCCCTTTTTGCTTACTTTCTACAACTAGGTAGATAGCGGCAAATCGGGGTCGTCCAAGGAGAAGAGGGATCTTCCTAAGCGCTTAAGCACAAATGGTTAATATTATGCTAGGATAAAATATACACACACATAAAAGCAAGTAAAATGGGGGGGGTTGGTTGGTTGGTTTTCCTAAGTTACGAAAGTAAAAAGACAAGATAACTAGCAAGGTCAAGTGACTATGCTAATCATCAAACAAAACTAAGAAAAGGGGTTTTAAAACTACAAAGATAAAAAGCCTTGGGGGCAAGGGATATCCACTTCCACATCTAATGTAGGTCATTGAATCATTCACTCATTCTATCATATAGCATTACATGACTCAACATCAACATACCCATCTAGCAAGAATCACAACACGTTATGCACAAGAAGTTCTAAGTTCACGCTCATAGATTTTCATGCAAAGGAGCTACGGAATTCGTCACGTTCCTAACACCTAACCAATTCAATCATACAAGCACTCCCTATGCTCAAGCAACTCATGGCACAAATGAAGTGAAACACACCATCAAGAATACACAAATGCTAAATAACAAATGCTTCAAGGATGAATTAAAATCATCTATTCAATACTTCAACTACTTGTTGTGGAGACTAAACTTCTATCCTTCTTAGTTTGTAGTTTGCAAGAGTGAGTTCGACATCTCTCATCAAACCTTACCAATGACTCCCGTTGTCGCGACCACGACTCAAGGTATCCCATAGGTGGCATTTAATCACGAAGAACCAACAAACTTGGCAATGCTTATGACCACTACACCGTGACTAAGCATTTAACCAATTCATGCAATTACCGAGATTGGATGAACGTGCAACGCACATTCATCCAAGAGCATATAACTCTCTCGTTTGCTACACAAACGAACATGACGAAGAGTTCAACATCAATCACATTCATCTAGCACATTATCAATCCATCAACACAATCAAAAGCTCTAAATCATACTCATACATTCCTAACAAGAAAAGGGGGGAAATCAACCCAATTCCCCCCAAACCCTAGCTAGCAATTCATACAAGTATTTCATATGCCCAAGCTTTCAACAACATCAATGAAATCAACAATTAACATTCAAAGCACACTAATGCACAATAGCAAAAACACCAAATAGATAGATAAAATGAGTTCTTGCTACATAGATATGGAAGCTTCAATCCTTGCTCCCAAGTACAATAACTACTCTAGAATAACAAAAGACATAGAAACTAAGAAAAGAAGAAGAGAAAAACTAGGGTTTTGGCCCAAGAACAGGGGCCAAAAGCTGTGGAAAGAAGGGGGTGAAGAGGTATTTATAGGGGAAGAAAAAGGGGAGAAAAACGCTGCTGCAGGGCTGACTGGACGCTGTCGTCGCGACTCGCGACGAGCTTCATCGCGAGTCGCGACCAAATCAGTAACTCCAGCCCTGTTTTGTTTTGCTTCCTCCGGGTGAACCGTTGATCCATTTCGGGAGTTCTTGTAGTCGATTTTATAGTGCTCGAGAAGAGGAATCCAATGGTGCCACTCTTGAAGGCTGATTCTTCTCGGAAAATTCTGAGAACCCTGGATCATCATTCATTCGTTGCTTTGCTCTCCTTTCTTCACCTCTTCACTTCTTCAAATCTTCACAAAGCTCAAATGTAAGTCTTCAAATCTTCAAATATGTCTTTCAAAGTCTTCAAATATTCAAAGTATTCAAAAAAATCACCTTGTCACACAAAATCATCTAAAAAGTGATAAAAATGCCAAAGTCGCTTTTATCGCTCCTTAAATGATTTCAAGGCAAAATGCCACATTCAGAGCACAAAATTTTCAAAAACCTAATCCTAAAAACCCTAAAATATCCGCATAAAAATAGCTGTATCATCAGCATACATTAGATGGGTTATAGGGGAGCATGGCCTTGGCAAACTAAAGTATTGCAGATATCCTATACTGAACAATTTTTTTAAACCTCTGGAAAAGGTTTCAGACAAAATATTGTACAGGAATGGAGAGAGTGGATCTCCCTGTTTAATACCCCTAGAAGATGCAAAGAAGTCTGAAGTTATTCCACTTATTAAAACTGAGAAGTGAGCTGCAGCAATATTATGCATAATGCGGTGTACAAATGTACCATGAAAACCAAATTGAAGGAGGATTGAATTAAGGAAAGACCATGAAACCCTATCAAAAGCCTTTTGCATATCTAATTTAATTATGAGATTTGAATCCTTGGATTTTCTAGACAGAATTCTGGTCATCTCTTTCATTAGGATAACATTATCAGATATATCCCTACCTTTTATAAAAGCACTCTATTCAGGGGATATAAGTAATGTCATTAGAGGTTTAATCCTTTCCATTATCATTTTAGAGAAAACTTTATTCACAAAGTTAGATAGGCTTATTGGTCTGAAATCAGAAAAGGTGATTGGAATAGGTTTTTTGGGGATTAAGATTAGCCAGGTGCTAGAGATGGCCTTAGGAATATTACCACTATTTAGGTAGTCATTTGCAGCATCAAGTAGGTCATCCTTAATAGTATCCCAAAATGAAGTGTAAAAAGCACTCGAATAACCATCAGGTCCTGGAGCACTAGCTTTATTTAGGTCAAATACTGCAAATTTGAGCTCCTGTATACTAAAGGGTGACAGAAGAAGGAGATTTTGTTGATCAGTGATCACTTTAGGAATTTCTTTTAGGAAGTGATGTATATAAGTTCCCATTTTTTGAGGAGCCTCTTCATTAAGTAATTCCCTATAAAATCTCACACCTTCTTCTTTAATCAATTGTGGTTCTGATATCCAATTCCCATTGCCATCCTTGATTTTACTAATTCTAGATCTTGCTCTCCTTTCCCTAATGGAGTGATGAAAGTAACTAGTGTTAGCATCCCCATATTTGAACCAGTTTAACCTAGCCTTTTGCTTCAGAAAAATATTTTTTCTTTTCGAGCTCTCATTAGCAAGTCTTTTGATTTATTCAGATCAGCTAGGATCGATTCATCTTGTGTTTGCTGAAAAGAAATTTCCAGATCATTGACTGTGTTCTCAGATTGTATCAGATTTTGGTTGACATTACCAAAGTGTGATTTATTCCATTGTTTAATTTCCATCTTTAGCCTCTTTAGTTTAAAAACTAACCTATGCATCCCATGGAAAGGGGAAGCTAATTCCCAGTTTGAGACTACTAAAGCCTGAAATTCTTGTCTATTTGACCACATTTCTTGGTATCTAAAAGGCCTAGGAACTTGTTCTTCAGCTGATTGAACAGATAAAAATAAAGGGGAGTGGTCCGAAGTCATTCTATTTAGCACATGAATAGAGCTATTGGGAAATAGTTCCAACCAGTCTAATGTAGCAATACCTCTATCTAGCCTCTGAAACATTAAATCCTTGCATTTATCCCGATATCTATTATTGCTCCAAGTGAAAGAGTTACCTACTGAAGGGATATCATGCAGGTCCATCTTATTTATAAATCCGTTAAACTGTTTCATGCTTTTTTTTGTGTTGATTTCCTACCTTTGTATTCAGATACTGAGGCAACGGTATTAAAATCCCCAATATATATGGATGGATCATGTGTTGGAGTCTGTAAATCATTCCATAAGGCCTCCCTCATTTGTCTACTTACACTAGCATATATGAAAAAACAAGTCCAGCTAACAGAAGATGCAGTATCTGAAATTTTGACTTGTAAAAATTGATCTGTCTCCCTTAGGCTTGTTATACTGAACACATGGTTCCATAATATCTAGATTTTAGCACTCTGAGCAGGGAGAGCATATTTGTATCCCAGATCATGCATCAAAGAATTTAATTTCTGATCATCATGCCAAGGTTCTATTAAACAAAGAATGTCAATCTTATGCTTAAATTTTAAGGCCTTTAATCTGTCCAGTGATGTTCCAATACCTCTAACATTCCAGACTAGTATATTCCCTATTATGGTGTGTTTAATCATTTAAAAACTATAGGGGTTGCTTTTTGTGAGGATCTTAGGTTTCTAGATGTCTTGGCAGAGTTTTTTATTTTGTTACCAGACTTATCCCTGCTATTCTCCATATTATCCGAAGTAGATATCTGTTCAGAAATACTGACCTAACAGATATGCTCCACATTTGTAAACAGTTCAGAGGGTTCACTAACCTAATCTCCTTCCTTGACAGCTGGATTGGTAATTTGATCTGTGGGACCTATTTGTGCATGCTCAAGGATAGCCAAAGGTGCTGTTGTTGGTGTTAAAATGTCATCAGCAGTAGAGTGCACTGAAACTTCCTGTGATTCCAAAGACTCATGGAAAATCTCTACAACTTATCCCTCCTGATCATCCTGTAGGTCATCTAGGGTTTGAAAAGCATTTGAAATTGTGACTGTATTATTTTTAGTTAAATCTTCCCTGATAGGAGAAAGTTCAGATTGTTGAATCTTTTTTCTCCAGAAAAAGGTGGTTATTGGTTTAGAGATGTCATCCAAAGAATAGAAAGGAGCGTTTCTTTTCTTATGACTAACATTGAAAGAGTTGAGATTATTTTCATGTTGAAAGCCTGCAGTAGTTTTTTGAGATTGAAAATCTTTCTCTTTTTGTGAGACAGATAGAGTTGAGGAACCCTCTATGTTTACTTTTGGAGGGGATTCTAATACTGCCTGAGTATCAACATGTACTGGATATTTTCTTTCCTTATGCTCATTGACTTCAGGTTTATCTTTTTTCTCAACTCTGGATGCATGAAGTTACAATTGACCTGACTGTGACCTATTATCCTACAATGAGTGCAGTATGTTGGCAATTCATCATATTCAATAGGATATTCTGCTACCTTGTTACCAATTCCTACCACAATAGTAGAAGGGAGCTGGGATAATAGATCAATCTCGACACATACTTTAATGGCAGAGGGTCTAGTTAAAGCATTTGTGGCAGCATCCATCTTAAGGTTTCTACCTATCTGACTGCTGATACCAATAATTGCAGATGTATTATAAAAATGAATAGGTAGTTTGTGTACCGTTACCCAGGCAGGGACAATGGAAGATTCCACAGTTGGTGAGAAGTTCGGAGACCACTTTTGAACCTTCATAGTCGATCCTTGAATCATCCATTGGCCCTTCATCCAGCATCTTTGATAATCCTCACTTTCCTGAAAACGAATAAGAACATGGCGGTAGTCAATGGAGCCTCCAATAGTTTACCTTGTACCTTCCTCTAAAACGAATATTCCTTTAAATTATTGAGGAACACTATTTTATAGCTTCCTAATATTTTTCATACTTATATAATATTAATTTTCATATGTAATTACAAATAAGAATAAAATAAATAAGTTATCATTTCTAGTATTGTTTTGATTTCAAGGAATATAATTGTATATACATAAATATATATATATAATTGATTGTAAGTTTTGTAAATTAAAAAGAAGAAAAGACAATAAATAAAGAATTAAAAGAAAGGAACGGATAAAAACGAGATGAGACAATAAGTAAACAAACAAGTTAAAATACATATCAAAAAGGAAAATAAATAGTACGCTGGAATGTGGTGCCATAAGGAAATATTTGGGTACGGGAGAAAACAAAGCAAGAATTAAAATAAATAAATAAATAAAATAATAAAATACAGGGGGGAGAAATACAGGTTGGCAGACGTGAGAAATTTATCCATAGTAATTTTTGGGCAAGTGGACATAGGCACTTGAGAGTTAAATGGATAAAATTTTAGGTGGTAGATATCTTTTTTAAAAAAATTAACCATCCGAGGATGGGAGGAATTTATTAGGCTCCCCGAACCAGAATTAAATAAGCCAAATTAGGGGCATAATGACTTTAAATGTTACAAAAAGGTCATCCATTTGATGATCCAAGAGCCAAAATAAGCTCTTGAAGCAATAAATCACTTGCTACCAAAAACGGTGTTTCCACCTATTCAAAGCTAGAACTAAAACTAATGTTCATCGATGAGCTTGCAGAGGACTATCTTAGTAAACCATCTAACTAAAATACCATGAACAAGTCGGCGAATAGAGCAATTCGAAACCCCAGTTTGTCAATGATATGCCTGCCAAATGGGATGTAAGATAATCTCTGAGTTAACCAGGGGAAGTCGTCACGGATACCAGATCCAGAAAGCAGCTGTAATGTTTGGGAGGCGAAAAAATTTGCTCAGCATCCTAGGAGCTGGTTGAGGGGTGTTGAAGTGGAACAAGATTTCATAGAGTAGTTAGCTTGAGAAGTAGACTATTGCTGGGGGAGAAAAATGCCTCGCCCTGCATCCAGTGCATTGCCACCCTTGCTTGACATCCGTATCCTATCCATGCATTCAGTCGAGATACCTGTACTAACAAGAAGAGAAAAAACAGCAGTATCTATGCTAAAAATCATGTACCCCTAATTTCAGAGTAGTGCTGGGAAAAAAACTAAACAAACTGAGCAATCCTTTTCTAAGTCCTACTGATATCCATAGGAGATCCAATACGAATCGCTGGATAACCCATGCTATCGAGTGACAGTAAACCCCTAAGGAAGAGGGGAATAGACCGAGGGTCTAAGTCTCCATGTAGATGATTTTCCCTAGCAAATTTTGCCAAGAAATCTGCAGCTAAGTTTGCTTCTCTAGGGGTATGCTGGATTGGGTGTGTGAAGTGTTCTAAATTAAGTGCACTGCAAATGGAGAAAGTTCTCCAAGGGCTGCACAATGGGTTTTGAATACCCCTAATAGCAGTTAAACAATCAGATTCTATGACACAAGTACCTAAAGCTAGTTCTGTACAGATTTCATATCCACATTGTATTGACAAAAGTTCAGCTTGTAAAGGGGTTGGACACTGAAATGATTTAACTCTTATTTTAACCACATTCCCTTTCCAATCCCTGACTATAACTGCAGATGAGGAAAAATCAATAAAGGTCCAAGATGCATCAGTATTAATTTTATAACCAGATTGTGGTTTTTTCCCGTACTCAGCAGATATAGCAATTTTTTTCTTTTGAAAGATTTGTGGAACGAGTTTAGCCTCAAACCATTGGTTATGCCTTTCTCGATTGCCTATCACTTGGTGAGCTGTGAATATTTGATAGATCGTATCTTTAATATCATGAAAGCATGCATCTGTTGAGAAAGGTCTATTTTCAAAAAATATTTTGTTTCCATTAGTCCAGAGATTCCATATTGTAACCAGTAAAGCAGCAGTTATCAGTTTGGCATGAATCTTTGATTCATCCTTAAAAGATAGATAGAATAGGTGGTAGATATCAGAAACCTATGTCTTCATCTAGTATAAATAACAACTACTGCCTCCCCCAAAACTCACAGCCTTAAGATATTTTCTTACCAAAATAAGAGCAGCAGTTAAGCAGTGATAACGTAGGAGAGGAGGTTGCCCAAGCCAATTCTAACTAAGGTGAGTGTTGCATCGCCCTAGCACGAACTGAGTTAAACTGGGTTTATGTTTACATATATGTGTATATATATGATGCCATCAAAACCTGACTCTCTTGAATCCCCACTGAAAACCTCACATCTCGAACCCCCACTGAAACCTTCACCTCTCGAACCCCTACTAAAAACTCTACCTCTCGAACCCCTGCTGAAACCATCACCTCTCGAACCCCTACTGAAACCATCACCTCTCGAATCCCTACTGAACCCTCCACCTCTCAAGCCCCTACTGAAACCATCACCTCTCGAATCCCTACTGAAACAATCACCTCTCGAATCCCTACTGAAACCTCCGCCTCTCGAACCCTTGCTGAAACCATCACCTCTCGAACCCCTACCAAACCCTTCACCTCTCGAACCCCTACCAAACCCTTCACCTCTCGAACCCCTACCAAACCCTTCACCTCTCGAATACCTATAGGAAACTTCACCTCTCGAACCTCTACTAAAAACTTACCTCTCGAACCTACTGAAGCCTTCAACTCGCGAACCTCTGAAAACTTCACCTCTTGAATCCTTACTGAACCCTTCACCTCTCGAACCTCCAGTTAAAACTTCACCTCTCGAACCTCCAGTTAAAACTTCACCTCTCGAACCTCTACTGAAAACTTCACCTATCGAACCCACTGAAAGACTTCACCTCTCGAACCCCCTCTGAAAACCTCACCTATCGAACCGCCACTGGAAACCTGTATCTCTCGAACTAGTACCCCTGATATCTTCACCTCTAGAAACCTTTTCACTGAAACCCTCACTACTAGAACCTTTACCTCTCACCTCTCAAACCCATGCCACTTAAATATTCATTCCTTGAACTAGTACACTGAAACCTTTACCTCTCGAATCCTTCTCCCGAACCATACCAATCAACTGAATCAGTACCTCTAGAAGCTTTGCCTCTCGAACCTATCTCTCGAACCTATACCATTGAACTTTTATCTCTCAGACCACTACCTCTCGAACCCATCTCTCGAACTTATACCATTGAACCTTTATCTCTCGAACCACTTCCTCTCGAACCTATTTCTCGAATCTATACCACTGGACTTTTATCTCTCGAACCACTACCTCTCGAACCCATCTCTTGAACCTATACCACTGAACCTTTATCTCTCGAACCACTACCTATTGAACCCATCTCTCGAGCCTATACCACCATTATCTCTCGAACCACTACCTTTCAAACTCATCTCTCGAACCTCACCAGTTGAATCAGTATCTCTCGAACCTTACCTCTCAACTGAGTCAGTACCTCTCGAACCAATACCTCTCGAACCTTACCTCTCGAACCTTACCTCTCGAATCTCACCACTTTGAGATCGCACCATTCGAACCAGTACCACCTGAACCAGTACCACTTGAACTTAGTGCCACCCGAACCAGTACCATTTGAACCCCAGTACCACTCGAACCTTCACTTGA
This sequence comes from Rubia yunnanensis, assembly GCA_037428765.1. NCBI lineage: Eukaryota > Viridiplantae > Streptophyta > Magnoliopsida > Gentianales > Rubiaceae > Rubia > Rubia yunnanensis. Next base: position 27,390,502 of record CM075064.1, on the reverse strand, counting down.
ATCCTCTACTCAAACCCCTATACTCAAACCTATCTACTCGAATCCCTACACTTGAGACCTTATACTTGAACCTTTCTAACCATGTGCACTCGAACCCCATTAGAGAGAGATATGACGGTTAAACTTAAATGATGGTATTTACTGAATGATTGAATTAAGTGTGTATTTTATCATACTGTGCTATATTATCGTGAAACTGAATTCCTGAACCGCTCTAAAATTTTTCTGTGAATGATCAGTGTGTACTTTATCTTGCCGTGTCAAGCTTGAATAATCTGCTACCTAATTACCTGTCTGTGATTTCAGGGTCCCCGACGCGATTGTAGTTGGGTCGAAGTCAGCCGGGAACGATACAGACCAGATCATCTGATTAGACCGACTACACGTGGAGTTCTGGTATGCTAGCATAACCAATTGTACTGATACGAGCTCGTAACTGTACTGATACGAGCTCGTAACTGTACTGATACGAGCTCGTAACTGAACACTGGCATGATTGGGGAAAGTGATTGGCGTGAATGAATCCTAGACTGATAGCCTTCTGGCACCACTGACTGGGTTATGCCTTGTATGTTAGTCAGAGTTTCCATATAGGCACTTGGCAGCAACTCGGCATTAACCATCTGTATCATTTTACTGTGTGTTAGGACTTATGTGGCTAGTTGTTATTTGTTATTCTGTGATCACTAAAACTCAACTGGGTAAATGCTGGCGATGGAACCTCACTAAGCAAGGAGCTTACCCTAGTTAAACAACCTTTTTTTTCAGGTGAAGAAGAACCAATAAGAGAAAAGTTCTTGATGTCTTTACTTCTTTGAGAAAGATCCTGGGAGAACTGTTAGGATTTTAAAGTAAACTTTGAATCTGTAACAGTTAGTTGAAACTTTCGTTTAACACTTGTACTAATCATGTCACTGTAATAGTAAAGTTAGGTTTCGAATTATCTAAATCGCTTCCGCATAAATTTATCTGCTCGTTATTTCTACCATTCATTGTAGCACGCTCAGACCCGACCTAATACTTGTGTTGGGTTTGGAAGTGTTACAACCACCCTCTCCCGCCGCTAGCCACCATTACCTAAGATCCACCTCCACCATCTCCCGCCGCTAGCCACCACCACCCAAACTCTACCACCCCCTGCTAAGTACACATTCATTAGATCTGTGTTTTTAACCCCTCTGTTTTCTATTCTAGCAAAAAAAAGGAACTAGGCTTTTACTTAGAATACACAAAACGCCTAAATCTGTAAGTTTGAGGAAGGGCCGGTGGCTAGGGGTGTTCAAATTTCCCGATTCTACTTGACCAGACCCATTTGGGTCTAATTAGGTCAATATCCAATTTGGGTCAAAATGGGTCGGTTCAAAATTGGCCGGGTCGGATTCGACCCAAATCGACTCATTTTGACTCGTTTGCAATTTTGTCTCATTTTCTTGAAAATAAATCATTAAAAAAATTAATTTAATACAATATATCCATCATTAACTTACTTCATAAACAATTTTAACATTATTGAAAAAAAATATTTATAAAACTAAAAATATATTTCCTCAATCCCAAGGAAACTTGCAGAAAAAGAAAAATCTCCTCATAATTTGACTGATGTGAAAGGTCTATAATACCCTATTTTTTCTATCTTTTTCACCTGTTTTTCTCTGTCTACTTCAACCTCAAGACCTGCACACTCTCTCCGGTGCCTCATTCTAAAGATACTGCCAAGTTGTCTCCATTTCCACCGCACCTCCTCTTCCCACAGCCTCCCATTTCTGCCTTCTTCTTCCCACAACTTCCTCCTCCATTTCGGCGACCCTCAAACACTACCACCCATCTCCGCCCTCAGCACCACCGTCGTCCATCCCCACCCTCAGCCACCACCGCCGTCCATCCCCACCCTCAAGCATCACCAACCATCTCCGTCCTCAAGCATCACCACCCATATCTGCCCTCCATTTTGGTGACCCTCAAACACTACCACTCATCCCCGCCCTCTACCACTACCACCGTCCATCACCACCCTCAGCCACCACCACTGCCCATCTCCGCCCTCAAGCATCACCACCCGTCTTTGCCTTCAACCACCACCACCACCTCTAGCGAAGGATTATAGAAGAAAGAAGGGGAAAGAAATATGAGGAGGTGAAGATTCTCCAAACAATTAGCAACATCACTGCTCAGACTTGGGTACGTTCTCACGGAGTACAAACACGAATTTGATAATGAGGCTGCAATATCAATTTCTTCTTTTACAAACAAAGATAAAAATTGTCGTTTCCAAGTAATTTCCAAAACCCAGATGCCGTAAATTCACAATTATAAGGGAAGAGAGAAAGAGAATGGATTTAGGGAGAATGGATTTGGGGAGGGAAGAGAGAAGGAGAATGGATTTGAGGAGGGAAGAAATAACAGAAGAGAGAAAAAATAAGAAAAGTTGGCGGCGAGAGAGAGTTAGGAAGAGAGAGGGTACGGGTGAGTGGGTGGTAGGATTTGTAATATTTTAAATGTTTAAGGGTAAACATGTATTTTGATTGGTTAAAATTCTTTCAAAAATGGAAAGTATGCAGATTTGCTTGGGACAGGCGAAAAAGGAAAGTGTGCAGATTCGGCTGGCCCGGAAGGAGTATTTAAAAAAATAAGGTTACTATTTTTATATGATTTTGGTCAATTTGGGTCGATTTGGGTCGGCCTATGACCCAGTCCGAACCGACCCAACCCAGACCTAAACTATGAGAATTTAGACCCAATCCAACCCAACCCATTTGACCCTAAATTTAGGGTCAGTTTGGGTCGGGTCAGCTGACCCACCCCGGCCCATGAACACCCTTACTAGTGGCGAAGAACAGGTGTCGGCTAGTTTGGGAGTGCGATTGTAACACCCTAAATCCATGACCTACAAGATCAACGGAAATATCAAGTTGGATTCGGGTGCTACCGAGAATCCATGGGGTCGGATTACTTAAAAGCAGTAACGTGCAAATAAACATTTTGCGGAAACAGATTTAGAAAAAATCAAAATCTAACTTACTGTTACAGTGAAAGTATTAATACAAGGTTAAACAAGAGTTTTAACTCAAATTATAGACAAAAGTTCTCAAGGATCCGGTACGGATGAATTCATGTTAATATATTGACTAAATTATTTTTTAGTCCCCTACAAAGTATCTTATACAATATTTTGATCTTCATTTACGAACCAACCCTCACAAAGTACCAAACAAATTCAAAACAATTTGTTTGGTCCCCAAAGGTGGTTTTCAGGGAAAGTCAATGGTAAAATTGGTCAAAATATGTATAATGACCATTATACCCCTGGGGTTAAAAAATAAAAAGAAAAAAGAAAAATCTTTTTCATCTTCTTTGCTTCAGTGGTGGATTTTTTGCCGGTGTATTCTTCAATCAATCATACCATTGATTCCGCCGCCTTCCGCCACTGCTTCATTGGCAGATTCTCCGCCGGCATCGCGATTGCCTCTACAACCTTAACAGCTCGGCGATGAACTTCAGGTCTCACCGCGAGTCCTCCGTCTTCAAATCCTTTGTTGATATCCAGCCCGAGTGGAATATGCTCGACCAAATCCCGTTCTTCACATTCTCGAAGCTCTCCTTCTCTGTCCCGGAGTATGGAGACCTTCTCATCTGTGGTGGGCTCGAGTTCTACGACCGCGCCAACGATCGAGTCAGAAGACGAAAGGCGGCGGCGGAAGGTGAGGCAAAGCAAACTGGTGAAAAGTGGAAGGTGAAGGGCGAAAGCAAACTGAAATTTTAAAATTGGAATTTTAAAACGAGCATATTCTACTCGGGCTGGATATCAATAGAGGCTGAAGGTGGAATTCGCCGATGACAAATCCGCCAATAAAGTGGCGACGGAAGGCGGAAGGTGGCAGAATCAATGGTATGATTGATTAAAGAAGACTCCGACGAAATTATAAAATTTTCTTTTTCTTCATTGGCGGCGGCGGTGGAAGGCGGAGGAGGCGAAAGGTGGTGATGAAAAACTAAAGAAAAAGAAAAATTTTAAATTAGGAATTTTAAATTGAAAATATTTTTTAATTAGTAAAATTACCATGATACCCCTGGCTATACCGAAAAACCATTTAGTCTTACCTGAAAACCACCCTTGGGGACCAAACAAATCGTTCTGAATTTGTGGGGTACTATCTAATGGTTGATTTGCAAACGGGGACCAAAACATGGCATAAGATACTTTGTAGGGGACTAAAAAAAACTATTTAGGCTTAATATTTTACACAACTATTTTACAACCTAACAAAAAGATTCTAAAGGTCCGCCCAGGATTCTGACTCAAAAGAAGTAAAGACACCAGTGCACTTCTCTCTAATGTTTCAACTACACATGTAAGCGTTGTTTAAACTAGGGTAAGCTCCATGCTTAGTGAGATTCCATCGCCAATATTTACCAAGTTAAATTTAGTGATCACCATAAAGAATATAGCCACATAAGACCTAGCATATAGTAAAAAAAATACACGTGGTTAATGCCTAGTTGCAGTCCAGTGCCTATATGGAAACTCTGACTAACATACCAGGCGTAACCTTTTCAGTAGTGCCTGAAGGCTATCAAACAATCAAGAATTCATTCTCGCCAACCACGCCCAATCAAATGTTCAATTATGAGCTCGTATCAGATCCAAATGATTATGTTAGCATACCAGAAACTTTACAGGTAGTCGTTTGAGTCGTACGGTCTGGTCTATACCGTTCCCCGCCAATTTAGACCGAACTACCATTGGCGCCAGGGACCTCAGTAAACACAGACAAGGGGGACCTCGGTAAACACAGACAAGTAATCAAGAAGCATATAATCCAAGTTTGACACAGCAAAATAAAGTACAAGCCGGTCACCTACATAAAATATTAGGGCAATTAATTCACTTAATATCACAATGATTAAGCATAGTGTGATAAAGTACTCACCGTGTTTAATTAGTATGAAACCAAATAATAGGCATAAATTGAACATAATAATTTTAAACATTTTACATAAAATATAAAATTCTAAATTAACTCATTTAAATTTAATAGGCATAAAATAATACATATATAATCCTAAACTAACATATTTAAATTTAACAGAAATAAAATAATACATATAAAATTCTAAAATAACACATTTAACTTTAACGGTCATAAAATGATATGAATCTTCCTGCGAAGGCTCATGATTGCGGAATTAATATATTTGATCCAGTGAAGAGATCTGCAAACCCTCACTATCTCGCACGAAATTCAGGTGTTTAGCCCTAGGGGTACGTCTAATCTCGACTTGCTCTCTAACTAACCCTCAGGATCAGATTACAAGGTTTATTGATACTTAACTAGCCTTCGGGGTTAAGCAACAATGGAAGAAGCTTGCAAGAAACAAGAGTATGAGCTTAAAGGTTTATATTTATGAATGATTATAGTGGTTTAATTCTCAAAAAGTCAACCCCTATTTATAGGGATGAATTCGTCCAAAACCCTAGTCATAATCAAGACGAAATTTGGTAATTTCTGTCAGAGACTGAATAGAATTATGGCAGATTAAGAAGCTAAAACCACATTTAACTAAAATACCTAAAATAATTTGTCTATGGCCGAAATTCATCCATCTTACACCTTGGATGAATATTGTCTTATCTTATCTTACCAAAACTAACTCTAATCAGAATAAAACTGAATATACTAAACCCTAATGAACTGTATTTTTGAAATTAGCTCTTCAAAGCCCACATGGCCGAGCCCTACAGTCTAAGATCCAAAATGAAATAATTTTACACTATTTTGCAGTGATTACACTACCTCATTAAAAATCCAGTGGGAAAAAACAGTATAGTGTTCTTCATGATGTCTTCAGTTCGTCGACAATCTTGAATAATGAATCCAAGATGTAGATGGTGATTCCTTCTTGAATTATTTATCATAAAGGCGATCAATCAAAGCATTTAAAGCATCATCTCTAAGCTTAGCCCTTGACCTAGTCATAGGTCTCGTCATGTCACTTAGAGGATCTCGAACAAAACCCTTAAATGTTTGATCAAGACGAGGAATGTCTTCATTTATGGTGGTAGTCGTCTTGGAATCTCCATCATTCCCTCCGTGGTTGAAAGGTTTTTCCCTCGAAACTGAATCATTTTCAAAGGTACAAGGAGATAAATCAGCAACATTGAAGGTCACACTAAAACTATAATGATCTAGTAACTCAATCTTGTAAGCATTAGCGTTCACACGATCCAACACTTTAAAAGAACCATCTCCACATGGAATCACTTAGATTTCCAAGTATTTGGAAACCTCTCCTTCCACTTGAACCCAAACATAATCTCCCCCGTTGAAACTCATCAACTTAGGGCTTTGATTAGCTTTATCAGCACTTTGTGCATTTGTCCGTTCAATTTTCATGCACACCTTCTCATGGATTTTCTTCACAAAATCAGCTTTCTTTTCTCCATCAAGGTTTTTAACCTGTTTAAAATTCAAAGGATGTAGATCAAGAGGTGTAATAGGTAGAAAACCATAACAATTTCAAATGGAGATAAAGAAGTAGTAGAATGAATAGTGCGATTGTAAACAAACTCTGCAATCAGAATGCATTCTTCCCAATTCTTTAAGTTCTTATGAACTGGTGCATGTAGGAGAGCCCCTAGGGTTCAATTGGTCACTTCTGTTTGTCCATCAGTTTGAGGATGACTGGCAGTCGAAAACAACAACTTTGTCCCAAACTTGCCACAAGGTATTCTAAGAGTAGGATAAAAATTTAACATCGTGATCAGAGACAATGGACGCAGGAATGCCATGTAACCGAACTACTTCCATCAAAAATAGATCTGCAATATGCTTTGCTTCATCTGTCTTCCTACGAGGAATAAAATGTGTCATTTTCAAAAATCTATCCACAACCACAAATATAGAAATATCGCAGTAAACCTATGACAAAATCCATGGAAATATCAACCCAATGATGTGTAGCAATAGGTAATGGAGTATAAAGACCATGAGGCATAGTTTTTGACTTAGCCTTCAAGCAATTAAGATAATTCCTACAAACTCTGTCAATAACAAGTGTCATTTTCCGACAATTATAAGTTTTAAATGCACCAAAATGTCCCATTAAACCACTTAAATGAGCTTCTCTAACAAGTAATTCACACATAGAACATTGAGGAATACATAGCCTATTATTCATGAACAGGAAACCATCATGCCGAAAAAACTTGTCATAAGCACCATTTTCGCATGCAGCATAAATAGATAAAAAATCAAAAGCAATCGCATAGAATTCTCACACGAATGAAAACCTTAACATAATGCATTCCAATCGTGTAAGTAAAACATGTCTATGACTCAAAGCATCAGTAACAACATTTTTCATTCCCCTTTTTGTAACGCAACACATAAGGAAAAGATTCAATGAAACTGGGCCATTTAGCATGGTGCTTAATCAACTTAATCCGACTCTTCAAATGTTTCAAGGATTCGTGGTCACTATGAATGACAAATTCTTTATGCAATAAATAATGTTACCAAGTTTCTAATGCAATCACAATTGCATAAAATTCTTTATCATACACGGGATAGTTTAGAGCATTTCCCTTCAGCTTTTCACTGAAGCAAAACTATAGGTCGATTCTCTTGCATTAAAACAGCACCCATACCAACACCACAAGCAACACAATGAATCTTAAAAGTGCCATTAAAATCAGGTAAAGCAAGAACATGAGCATTACATAATCGTACTTTCAATTCATTAAATGCATTCTCTTGACTCCTACTCCAAACAAATTTCACATCATTTTTAACTAGTTCATTTAGAGGTGCAGTAGTAGATGAGAAATCACGCACAAATTGTCTATAAAAACTAGCTAAACCATGAAAAGAATGTACCTGGTTGGCATTAGTAGGTCTTAGCCAGGTCTTAATGGCCTCAATTTTGGTTTCGTCGCCTTTTATGCCCTCCTTAGAGACCACAAAATCGAGAAACATCACTTCCGAAGTGCAAAATGTGCACTTCTTGACGTTCGCATACAAACAAGACTCATGGAGTGCAATAAGAACCATTTTAACATACTCAATATGTTCATCAGTCTACTTAGAATAAATCAATATATCATCAAAATATACCACAACAAATCGACCAATAAACTTTCTCAAGACATGATTCATCAACCGTATAAAAGTACTATGTGCATTAGTTAAACCGAAAGGCATAACGATCCATTCATACAACCCAAACTTAGTCTTAAATGCAGTTTTCCATTCATCCCCCTCATTAATTCAAATTTGATGATAACTCTGAGTCAAATCAATCTTAGTATAAATCACAGATCCATGCTAATCTTCAAGCATATCATCTAACCTAGGGATAGGATAACGATACTTAATGGTAATCTTATTAATATCACAAAAATCAATGCACATACGCCAAGTTTTATCTTTCTTAGGAACTAAAATGACAGGCACGACACAAGGAGATAGGGATTCTCGCACATAAACTTTTTGAAGTAACTCATCAACTTGTGGTTGTAGTTCCTTTATCTCCTCGTGGTTTTTTTATACGCCAGACGGTTTGGGATAACCAAACCCAAAATCAAGTCAATTTGGTGTTCAATACCTTGCAAAGGTGGTAAACCCACAGGTAAGGCTTTTGGAAAGACATCCTCAAATTCCAGTAACATCTGAGCAAACCGTGGAGGAACATGCATAGGAATATCATCACTTGCAAAGTAGCTCTCTTTAAAATGCATGAAAAGAACATAATAATTAGCAAAATCATGATTAACATCCCTAATTGATGCATAAAACAATCTACCAGAATCATAAGGAAGTTCATGTCTCATTATGTAAATCGATAGCAAAGGACTAAGATGTTAAGATAGGATTTTATGCGACTTATCATAATCATTCTTAGACTTACCTTGCTTACCTGGAACGGCCTCCCTTGATTTTTGGTCGAAATTATCAAGGTTTTTGCCTCCATTTTTCACCTTGTGTCCGATCTCCTTAAAGCCTTGGCTAGGGTTTTGGTCGGCCATTTGCACATCAGTCGTAAACTTCTCTTTGTCGACTTTCATGCGTCTCTGTGCCTCTAAAAATTCCACTGGAGATAATGGAACCAAAATATACCTTATTCTATCCTTAATCACAGTAATTTTGTTAGTGTTACCATCATGCATGGATTTACGATCAAACTGCCAAGGTCTCCCTAACAAAATATGACTAGCTTCCATAGGTATAACATTACTAAGATAAAATCATAGTATTTTTCAATCTTAAAGTTAATCATGCATTGTTTGTGAACCCTAGTTTCACCACTACCATTTAACCAAATAATTTTTATGGTGATGGATGAGTAGTCACAAGCAAAGACAGTGATTGAACAAGAAGATTAGATACAGTATTAGCACAAGAACCACCATCAATGATTAGTAAATAATTCTTATCTTTCACAAGGCAACGAGTATGAAAAATATTAATCCTTTGTACCCATGTTTAAGCCATTTGAGAGTTTAGAACTCCTAACAACACAAAGTTACCTTGTGTTTCCGGACCTTGTTCACCTTGATCATTTATGATGATCTCTCCATCTACCCGTTCTTCACCACTTTCATACAATGGTGGCATATCAGCATATTCATCTTTTTCATCTCCTTCCACAATTGTTGTTAACACTCGTGCATGAGAACAGTTATTGCGGACATGTCCTCTTTCTTTACAATGAAAACAAGTGGAGAGTTAACAGAAACCAAATTTGATGAAGAAGTAGTGGACTTACCTGAAATTTTCAAAACCTATTGAGTTGGTGGTGCCACCCTCCTCTCAGTAGGATTATAGGTTGGACTTGAATAAGTTATAACCGATCCTCATTTTCCCAAGGGTGTACCCCTATTGCGGCCATAATTAGGGTTTTTAGAGTCAAACCCTGGTCATTGACTGGAAACCCCGGGATGTGGCCTCCTTGGTCGCAGGGTACTCTCAACCAACCTTGCTTTCACCAATAAATTGATCATAGATATGTGATGTTGAAGCTTGACTAGCGTTTGATGGTTTTCCACAAGTCTTCAATGAATCATTTTTTTGATGAATGTGTCATCTTCTTTCATTCTAACCCTTCTCATAGTCAACTCAAGATCTTGCCAGTATTCATAAACTGTGTGATTTCCTTGCTTCATGTTGGACAGAAAAGAATGTTGTTCCATCAAGTAAGTAGTTGGAACATGATATTGGTGAAGCTCGGTTCTCAATCTCTCCCAGGTAGAGATAGGTTTCTTTCCTCCAAGATATCACGAATCCTTTTTATTTTTCCACCATTCAGCCGCATAGTGGGTGAAAGAATACTGTGCCACTTTGACTTTTTCCTTCTCCCGATAATTTTTTAGATAAAAAAGATTCCCAATCTGTCACTCCCAATCAGGATACTTCACTGGATTGTGTTGACCATCAAATCGAGCGATGTTATATTTTAAACTCTTGATGTCTAGAGCTTCACCAGAACCCGACTCAAATCTCGAATTTCTCTTCCCTCTCCTTCGGGAATGAGGTTTACTGTGTCAATGCTTTCTAGAAGACCCTCGGTGTGATTGCCTTTCTGATCCATCATCAGAATAGTAATCTGAACTTCCAGAACCATTGAATTGACGGACATATTTCTTGGTTTCTTACCTCTTGACCGATGATGTAGGTGTAGGCGGTGCCATGCTGTCAATTTTTCTTGCCAACCTTTGCACCTCACTCATAAGTGAATTTATTGCGATAGCAAACCAATCAGGATCATTGGTTTCATTTGGATTAATTTGATGTCGCTCCCAACTATCGAAGCCTCTTCACGTGGATGATTACCATGACCGCCATTAGAGGTGTTCGTCCATGGAATATTGTAAGGATTTCTAACAAAAGGCGGGACGAATGGTTTTCATCCCCCATCTTTGCTAAACTACTAAGAAAATCAAACAGTTAGTTAAAAAAATTGCCCCCCTTACCTTTGTTTGGTGAGGTCACTCACCAAATGTATGACACTTACAACTCATAAGGAGAGGGCTAATGCAAGGGCAATTGATCAATTCACCGTAATTCAAAAAAAAAACTACGGAGATGAGTACTGCGGAGCTTATTTAGAAATTTGAAAATATATAAACTCAAAATTTGGCTCTACGATCTAGAGTTCCAAATTCTAAAAAGAATAAGGAAAAAAAAGTAATTTTACTGGCATGGATCAAAGTTGTGTTGAATGAATTATGATCAAAACAAGAAGGCTTTATATAGGTGACAAGTAGGCTCCGAAAATTCAAAAAACTTTTCCATAAACAAATTGAAATAGGAACTCAAATCCAAATCCCTTGTGGTAAAGGATTTTAATGACTTACTTGTCCCCCAAGTTGAAAATTCATATCAAAAACCCCTCTCTCAACTGGCTTTTATTTCATTTTCCTCTTTCGATTTGGATTTTGACTTTTCTTTTCCTTTTTCAAATTGAATTTCCTTTTTCTTTCTTTCTTTTTTTCCAGCCACAATTAGTTTTTTTGTACTATAAAACTTTCACAACCAAAATCTTATTCCCCAAGAAAATTTTCGGTCACAATTCCCAAAATTTTTGGAAATTGCAAATCTGCCCCCAAACTTTTGAAAATTGCAAATCTGCCCTAAATTTCCAATTTCAAATCCTAAATTCCAATTTTGAAACCCAAAAATATGACCTTTTATTTTTTGATTTTTGAAACGTTTTGGAACGAAAATCGCCTATACAAAACTTGGAATAAGAAAACTGCGACAACTTCCTCTTGATTCAAATGAACTTCGAGGTATTCAAGATCGTAAGGATCAAGAATATGACACTATATATATGAAAATAAGTCATGAATCTATTTTTTATTTGAATAAGGTGTAATCAAGAATCAAAGAACAATTCAAGATCACGGAATCAAAGAACGATAAAGAAAACAAATAGGATTATGAGCATGCAATAATTTTCAGAAGAGTTGACGAAAAATATCACAAGCACAAAAACTGTTTAAGCTACCTAAAACTACGAAACTGACAGGAAGGTGAAGGGGAATAATACTTGTTAACGCTCAAACCCTTTGATGTCCTCCTGACTCGATTAATGAAGGTGAAGGCAGATAGTAATACCCGAAGTATTCTAACTCTCGGACCCTTCGACGTTCTTCGACTCGAGATTCAATCCTCCTGGTAAGAAAGATCAGACAAACACAGTTAAAAATGACACGAAAGATTATATATATATATATATTAAAAAATCAAAAATAAATTAATGCAAAACTTGAAACCCCTTTTTTCTCGGTCTCAATAGATCTTTCGCTTTGCTCTGATACCAACTGATATGAATCTACTTGCGAAGACTCACGATTGTGAAATTAATATCTTTGATCTACTGAAAGGATCTGCAAACCTTCACTATCTCGCACGAAATTCAGGTGTCTAGCCTTGGGGTATGCCTAATCTCGACTTGCTCTCTAACTAGTCATCAGGATTAGGTTACAAGATTTATTGATACTTAACTAGCTCACGGGGTAAAGCAACAATGGAAGAAGCTAACAAGCAACAAGAGTATGAACTCATATGTTTATATTTATGAATGATGATAGTGGTTTAATTCTCGAAAATTCTACCCCTATTTATAGGGCTGAATTCGTCCAAAACCCCAGTCCTAATCAAGACGGGATTTGGTAATTCCTATCAGAAACTGAATAAAATTATGACAGATTTATGAAGCTAAAACCATATTTAACTAAAACGCCTAAAATAATCTGTCTATGGCCGAAATTCATCCATGTTACACCTTGGATGAATATTGTCTTATCTAATCTTACCAAAACTAACTCTAATCAGAATAAAACTGAATATATTAAACCCTAATGGACTGTATTTTTGAAATTAACTCTTCGAAGCCCACATGGTCGAGCTCTACAGTTTAAGATCCAAAGTGAAATAATTTTACACTATTTTACAGTGATCATACTACCCCATTAAAAACTGGGTATGGAAAAAGAGTATAGTGTTCTTCATGATGTTTTTAGTTCGTCGGCAATCTTGAAAAATGAATCCAAGATGTCTATGGTGACTCCTCCTCAATTCATCAATCAAACCATTTAAATCAGCATCTCTAAATTTAGCCCTTGACCTAGGCATAGGTCCCGCCATGTCACTTAGAGAATCCCGAACAAAACTCTTAAATGTTTGATGAAGACATGGAATGTCTTCATTTATGGTGGTAGTCGTCTTGACATCTCCCTTTTTAAAATATATATATATACAATAATAATTTTAAATTCAATTCATGCTAGGGCAATAAAAACACTCACCTTAAATGAAGTGCAGACCTTTTATATTGTCTTAACTCCAATGCAAATGATTTAGAACACCTAAACTAAATGTGATTTTTATTTGAAAGGAAGAGGGTGATTTTTGTTTAGGTATTTATAGTGCCGAACCTTGGCCTTATCCACTATGCATTTGTCTCTACAGGTCAATGATAACAGGATAAGGCGATAATGTTGATGGCTCTTTGATTTTTGGGGCAGGGGTCACTTAGGTAGGGTTAGGCAATAGCCTACTTGCTCACTATTTTTTTTGCTTATCTTCTTTTTATCCGCTCCTCCAATGTAGTACTTCTTTTGATTTTCAATATTTGTAATTAATTTTATATAAATAATAAATACAATTATATTATCTGAAATCAAAACAGTACTAGAATTGATAATTTATTTATTTTAACTAAATTTAATCATTAGTATTTGAGTTTAATATTGTAATGCTCGACACAACTATTTTATTGTAATGCTCGACATCTATATTAACATAAATACTCACGTATAAAAGTTAATGGATATGAAATAGTTTATAACTTTAAAATATTGATATAGAATATAGAGTGACATACAAATTTAAATAAATATTATTTATTTATTTTATTCTTAATAATTACATATGAATATTTATTACGTACGAAAAATTTATACTTTACACTTTAAACCTAGTGATAAAATGATTTGCCGTAATAAATTGTATTATTGATATCTGAATATATAGAGAGTACGAGGTGTAATAAGGAAAGAACTCTAATCATAATAAATCATATAATAAATCATAATCTAATCAGGAGTCTGATTTATTCTAACACCCACCTCAAGCGAAGCGTCGGATGCTTGCCGACGCATAGTTTGGACCTGAAGAACTCGAACAGCGGACGAGAGAGCCCCTTGGTGAAAATGTCGGAACATGAGCAACGCGCAGTGTCACCAACTCATGCACAAAATGGTAGTCGATGCCGATGTGCTTCGCCCCTTGTGCACCACCAATTTCCGAGCCAAGAAGATAGCACTACTATTGTCGCATAACAACAGTGGAGAACTTGGACGCAATAGCCGAAAGGATGCAATAGCCGAAGAATCTGAGAATTCGCCGCTGCCGACTGAGATATGAACTACCGGAATTCCACCAAAATAAATATATAAAAAAATTAGAGTTTAGCATTTAGGATCAGAACTTGCTCTAATACCATGATAAAATGATTTGGCGTAATAAATTGTATTATTGATATCTAAATATATATAGAGATTACAATAGAGGTGTAATAAGGAAAGAACTCTAATCATAATAAATCATAATCTAATCAGGAGTCTGATTTATTCTAACACCTTGGTTTTTTCATGGCTTATGGAAAGATCGTCTTTCAAGAGATGAACTCTAAAATTAATGTCAATATTTTATCATGGTTAATATTATTTACTTGGTTATTTATCTATCTCATTCTATGTTATTATTATTACCCTTTAATTGTGTGAATTGTTTCTCTCGCTTTCTTATTCTAATTCAATGAATTATTATTCACTTCATCTTTCTCAAGTGAATCATATACTCCATCCGTTTCAGCCATTTCTGCACATTTTCCTTTTTTGGCTGTCCCAGCCAATTCTGTACAAGTTCAAAACTTTCCTCATTTGGCAAATTTTGTCATCTGAATTACCAAATCTGCCCTTAATAAATTCATGAATTTACAATGTTTTCCAAAACTAAAACTCAATTATTCACTCACCCCAACTCATTTCTAATCTCTAAAAATTTCTACATCAACCGCAGACCCATCAAATACATACCCTCCACCATCTCTCCAGCTTCCTCCGCTCTGCTCCGCCTTCTTCCTCTTCCCTTCGTACTCTCCCCGCCTTCCCTCCTTCGTTACACCCTCTCTCCATTTTCTACCCTTCCTCTGCTCTCTCTCCACCTTCATCCTCTCTTCTCATCCACTAGAGTTTTCGTCGGAGTTTTGCATATGGGTTTTTATCGGAGTTTTTGACTGAGTTTCGCATTTGGGTTTTCGTCAGAGTTTCGCACGCCTTCATTATCCTCTCTCATCCGTCGGAGTTTTCGTCAGAGTTTCACATCTAGGTTTTTGTCGGAGTTTTGGTTGGAGTTTTGCAGCTGGGTTTTCGTCGAGCATTTGGGTGTTCTGGGTTTTCGTCGGAGTATTGTTTCGCATCTGGGTTGTGTTTTAATTTGTTTCCGAATATGGTTGCGGTGGTATTTGTTTATGGCAGAAGAAGTGGTGGTGATTTTTACTTATTGTGGAAGAAGGTCGTTGGAGGTGGTGATTGCAGGAGGTGTGAAAAGGGCAAAAGAGGCATTTTCACTTGAATGAAAATTTTTGTTCCAAATTCTTTGTCTGCAGAAAAGGTTGGGGCAGAGGGAGTAATAAAACTAATATTTTAGCATCGTTTGATAATATTTACTTGCTCACTTATTTATTTACTTATTTCTTTTTATTTTCTTTGAGTCCGTCTTTTGAAATACGGTCTTTCTATAAATTATGGAAAGACCAAAGTTTAAAATGTAAATTAGAATAAATGAAGATAAAATTTTTGGGTTGCATGAACTACTACATGTTGCATACTAAAATTTTAATATTGCAACTAAGACCTTTTACCTTTTATTATTATAATGAAACCACATCTTTCCATAAACCAATGGAAAGACCGTCTTTTCCAAGACTTTGCCATTTTCTTTTATGTTAAAATTTCTTGTAAGATTTTGATGTTATAAAATTGCTGGTAAGGTTTTGAGTTATAACTGAAAATAGTCGAACAAAGTTAACCGGAAATTATGACTTTTGGTTAAAATCTAGCTATTACGTTGATCTAACTTCGTTAACGTCGGGGGCTCATAGCGGTTGTGCCCTCGCCATCCATCACCACCGCCGCACAGTCTCTGTCGTTGACGATTCGCTACAGCGAGTTTGAGGAAGCGTGTCTGGTGGCGAAGAATAAGGGTCAGCGAGTTTGAAGAAGCACGGTTGTGCCTCTACCACCCACCACCACCACCGCGCCGCTAGGTCTCCACCGCTGACGATTCGCGTCGGTGCATTTTGAGGAAGCACAAGACCCACCACCACCACCGCGCCGCTAGGTCTCCGCCGTTGACGATTCGCTACTGCTAGTTTGAAGAAGCGCAGCTGGTGGCATAGAATAGGCGTCGGTAAGATTGAGGAAGCACGGTTATGCCTCCGCCACCCACCACCGCTGCCACCCCATAAGGTTTTTATCGCTGATGATTCGCTCCGGCGCATTTTGAGGAAGCACAGCTAGTGGCGAAGAACAAGCGTCAGTAAGTTTGAGGAAGTACGGTTGTGCCCTGCGACCCACCACCACCACCGTCTCTGCCGCAGACGATTTAAGCCGGCGAGTTTGAAGAAGCGCTGTTGGTGGCGTAGAACAGGCATCGACGAGTTTGAGGTCGCCGCTGAGGCTAAGATCGACCTGGGGAGAGGGGTACAGATCAGGGTTTTGTCTTTTTTTCAATTTTTCTTTTTTAAAATTCAGGAGCAAAATAGTAATTTACTATAAAACCGGCCAATTCCGGCATTGACATTTGGAGTCAATGTCTCCTATGGTTATATTGGCACATACTTCGTAATGTTAGGATTATTTTACACTTTCTAATTTTATAAGGTTATATTGTCACTTTCAGGATAAAGTCAGAATTATTCTGACATTTACTCTAAAAATTTCTCTTCTAAAGCGCTTATGCGTACTAAGGTCATTACCAATTTTAACGTAATAAGATCAATTCAATCGTAAAAGGTTTCAACCTATTCAATCGATAATACGAAGGGTGGACATCAAAAAATATTCCTTCTTTTAGATGGTTTTAATTAATCGAAAAAATAAAATCAATTGGACTTCATTTTCTAAATCCAAGTGATAAAAGTAATGGAGTCAATATTAAAAAAATCGGAGGAAGTATAAGCATGGGTAATGTCGAAATACGTCAACAATGAGTAGTCGGAAACTAAGAAACTTTCTATAAATAAAAAAATGGAATTGATACTTGTACAACAGAATACAGATTTGGAAATTTATTGTTTATCTAAAGCTCATCACTAAAATTTACCTAAAATTCAAGCTTAAGTTAAAAAAATTGAAGTATCGTTGTTTCTTGTTTGCATGTGTACTAATAACTAGTTTGCCAACAATTACCAAACTACAAAAACAGAACTATACTGTGTTTCAGCTCTTCTGATAAACCCACGGGTAAAATTCAGCTGGCTGCCACTGAATCAACGTCGTCTGCCTCACCATCTATCATCCCTGTATCAGCCTCGACTTCAGCTTCAGCATCAGCGTCCGCATCTTCTGCATCTACATCTGCATCGGCATCAGCATCTACTTCCACCTGTGTTTCTTGACCAGCATCTGTATCAGAGTTTTGCTTCTGAGATTCATCAGGAGTAGCCCCACCTTGAGAAGTATCGGCCCCGGTTCTTCTGTCATCTGTATCTACTGCCATTGCCGATATATCAGGATTGGATTTGGACACCAGTGTCTCAGTCTCGATTGCTGATGCAACAACCTAATTAAGAGTGATTGAAGAGATAATGCAGTATTATTAACCCTCTAAAACATCTTCATTATGAGCATTCTTTGACTTTTGATGGAGAAGAAAAATGGCTTTGCACTTGCATTAACGAGTAAAACAAATAAAATTACAGCAATCTAAAAGGTCAAAAATCTCCAATCCCAAACTTCTGAAAAATGAGCTGAGTATACACACCTGATTTTCTTCTGCTGGACCAGTCCCTTTTGTTTCTTCTTTCTTTGTTCGCTTGGACCTGTCCACAGGCTTAGCTTGATATCTTGATCTC
This sequence comes from Rubia yunnanensis, assembly GCA_037428765.1. NCBI lineage: Eukaryota > Viridiplantae > Streptophyta > Magnoliopsida > Gentianales > Rubiaceae > Rubia > Rubia yunnanensis. The sequence continues at coordinate 27,372,361 of CM075064.1, read as the reverse complement.
ACATCAGGTGGCAAAAGTTCCAGCGGCACCACACCTTCAACCCCATATTCAGTAAACTGCATATTACATTTAAACAAGAATTAGTGATTTTGTAGGTCTTAGATCTTAATATTTTAAGCTGTGAATCCATACCCTAGAAAATCCTTCCAAGTCCTGTCGGGCAGAGAAGCGCAGACCTTTCCAACAGTAAACCTGAACCCACAAAACATAAGATTAATTCACACAGTGAGTATCCTTGATTCAGCAAGAGAAGTGCCACTGGTTTACAGGATTTATTTTCAGGGGTAACAGGACAAGGAAATGAAAGCCAGCATCTCCCAACCTCACCCCCTAAAACCAACCATTACAGCATCCACATTGAGTTGCAAACTGCTATTACTAGTGAAAACAAAACCATGACTAACGTGATGGGATACTGCAGTGATATCGAGAGTTGAAACACACCTTGTTATTCTTGTGATGATACTCTGGCTCTATCCCAGCAGATTCATCCATCTACAATTCAAAAATGTTTCACTTAGGATGATATAATTTCCAAGAACATAAGCATAAAAATAAAGGATAACACAGAACTAACATAAACTTTCTACTTGTATTATAATGAGAGCAGGGTACTAAGAGAGATACGCACATCCTCAGCTAGGGGTTTCCAATAGTCGGTGATGGCTGGACTTCGGACTCGTTGCGGATCAGTTAAAGCATTCTGCATAATCAGAAAGAATTAGTATGGTGTTACCTAGCTGAGCATTATGCTCTTTATTTTTTAGAGCTTACAGCATTTGTTTGGGTAAGAAGAAAATAGCTGATTACACATGAGCTGTCAGTAGAAATTAGATTCTGTTTAAAATTATCCCCAAAACCCAAAACGACAGATCACACTATTCATAAATTTCAGTATCGTAACTTAATCTGAACACAACAGGAAGACAAATTTTATTGACTTGAAAGAAGATATAGAAGTAGAACCGGCTTTTAATGTCCTTAATTTTGGGAAATCAAAGTTTACCCTCGAGAGGAGTCACTAAGGAGTTAGCCCCATACATGGAATATACAGTAAAAATTCCAATTTAGCATAAAAATCTATACTAGATTACTGAGGGACCAGGGTTCATAGAAGAAAGAAAAAGAAAAGATGAAAAAAACTCAGTTTGTAGAAAATAATTGCCAGGTAATAGTGCAAATTTATATTCAGTAACAGTGGTTTTTCTTTGCTAGGGAATCCCATCACATCCTTTCTAGTGGAGATGGTGGGGATTGGGGAAGAGATAGAACCCAGTGCGAGCCCCTCTCATAGTTCACAATACGTTCTAAACTATAATAAGAATATTACATAACCATCAGGTAACAAAACCACTCTAAATATGGCAGTTAGTGATCTTCCAAAGTCATATAAAGGAGCCAATCAGAACATCATGTGGCAGCTATTAGTCAAAAAACAGAGGTAACAGTATCACATATAGGAGCTATAAGTACAAACATGTGTGTGCATTTGGACGCTAGTACGCTTATTAGGTGAATTTTTTAATGCTGTGTAGTGTAGCTGCATCAGATATCATTAACTCCATGTCAATACCTTTTTGTAGTCATTGACGAGATCACTGAACATCTCCAGAAAACGAAAGGTAAATGCAGTATGTTATTTGCAAATGCTTTAGTAATTAATGAGACAACAGTGAGTAGATACCGAGTTAGAGTCACTGCAGCAGTAATGGATGAAACTATAGAATAAATCTGAAATTGGCAGGCATGAACAGAATTCAAATACTTACACATTATCATTGGGGGGAATGAAGAATTGTTACAGGTGTTACACATAAGATTCGAGGCTCAAACAACATCATGTGTTCATTTAAGCAAATAAAGTAATGTGTTCAAGTTTAAGCAAATAATGCAGTTTTCTCTTCCCAGCATGAGCCAATTAAATGAGATTCATTAACTGAAAATCAACAAACAAATCAAGGAGTTCCTACAAAACTAAGATGTTTATGTTCGCAACATAAAATTACGAAGTGATAAGAGTAAAGAACAAACCGGATTCTGATCTGCCCATTTCCACAATTGAGAAAGCTCTTTGTTTCCCAATCTCCACCGCGGACGACTGCCATGATGATAAAACAGCAGAATGTTTTTTAAAAATCACAAGCTCAACAACTTATCATTTGTGTCTTAAGTGCTATGTACTATATAACGAGTAAATTGTAAGCTAATCTCAACTTTGGTGCTACCATTAGCTTCAGTTGACCAGACTGAACCTTTCTTTGTCTACATCAATACCAGATCATACACATTTTGCATGCAATACTTCATTGTTAAAGCTTAGTTATGCACATACCGTTTCTTTCCACCATCTTGAGTTGTTTTCTTTTCAAGAGGTTGCTTCTCAAATGGAGGGCAGCCATCACGTTTCCACCACACCTTGACAAATTGAAACAAATAGAATAAAATCATGCAAACATCACTTGATAAATAATCATAGAGACTAAGATCGCATATAGAGGCTCACATTTACAATAATCAAACAAATACAGATCTAAAAGAAAGATCATAAATGCTTACCCAGTTCCTCTCCCGTTCTAATATATGTTCAATACTTTCGAGGAAATCATTCCCATCAGGAGGAGTCATTTTGAGAAGCCTTTTCACCCTTTCTTCACAATTTGTTATTTCTCCCTTCTACCAAAAACAAAACTCAATAATCATTAATCTCATCTCAAGAGAAACGATGCAAAACATATATGAAATGCAACCAGTGACAATAAAAGCAGGAATAATACGGAAGATAAAGTGAACCCATACCCTTTTGCAACTAAATAAAGAATGATGCTTTAGTGGTTGACCAAATCATTAGAGAACATTTGCTTTGTTCTAAATCCTAAAGGGGAGGAAGAAAATATAATATCTAGAAGTGTAAAAGGTGGGAATTACAAATATTTACAAAAAGAAAATTCTGAATCACATTTCTTCCTGTAATTCGAGAAGAAAAGTTCAACGAACAACAAAAAAATTCTTGTCAGAACTTGGGTAAAAAGTATATCTGTGATTCGTTTGATTTGAAGCGAGAAAAGAATCTCCCTAAGAAACTGTGAAGAACGGCTTCCAGTTTAGATTTCAAATCACTCTTGATTCAGAGGATAAACTTGAAGAATAAATCAAGGGAAAGAACTATGTAACATTACGTCAAACCAGATCATTCTCCTCAAGACTAATAATATATTTGCTAGAGTAAAAAAAATTACATACCATTGTTTCAGAAGGCATGTCCTTATCATTTTTTCCAGGAGCCTACAAGAAAATAAGAAAACAATATCTCTGAAATAGATATTGGCATAAACTGGGAAAAAAAGGAGAGTAGAGGGAAGGGAACCAAATCCTTTCTGGGAATGTAAGTATATTGTCAAAATAATTTCTTTTAGATTCCCGGAGATTATATTATAAAGTAAAAGATAATAGCAAAGATTAATACCGAAACTGTTACTGAAACCTATACCATATGTAAATGAATTGTCATGTGGGGGAGATCGAATGAAAACTTCAGTTTTACTTCTAACAGAAACATCCTTTCCGTCCATTCATTTTCAACTACTCAAACTTAGTATACGTCGGTTTCCTTTTTTTACCCTATAATCCTACGCATACTTTCAAAAACTCATTCCTACAATAATTTTATTTTGGAGAGTGAGTAAAATAACAAAAAAAAAATCCTTTACCTTTAAATAATCAAACAAAATGAGACTTTGAACCAAAATGTGACGTCGAAAGTTTGGGTCTTTCAGCTGAGACAACAGAAAAACTGTAATAAGCCACTGAACTCAGACGGAAATAATCCAACAAAAGAAAACCTTCAGATATCCTTACTTCTAAACCCATAAGTTTAGTACTTGTGAGATACTTTATGCTGAAGGTCGCAGCCTCATCCTCAAGGTTTACAGCATTACCTTCATCGTCACTCAAAGGTTGTGCCTCAAAAGTGCTCAAAACAATCTGAAAGATAATCAATTATCATTAAAAGATTAACTGACAAACATCCATTGCTGCATACATCTTAAGCTAAAAAGGTGTATTTAATCAAAATAGATTACAAAAACGAGGACAAAAGACCTACCGTTAAGCTAGCTAAAAACTTCTGCCATTTGGAAGAGACGAGAGAAACTGACGCTGGATTGGAGAAGTACTCCTGTGAGGCGACGTAATTTTTTTTCCAAATTCGGAGTCAAAATACAACCAAACTGTAAATGCATAAAAGAAAGAAGAAAAGCCTAATCGAGATGTGGCAGGTAACAATTAAGCAATACATGGAGGGGAATTCCAACACCAGTAGCTTGTGTAATAAATTTATACTATCAGCTTATGAATCCAAGTACACTTGAATTTTAGTTTTAGCAACATATGAGCTAATTTTGGTGTTCAGTTGTTTCTAATATCATCATGTAGACTAAACTGTAAAAGAAGACTGGGCATGTGACAGGGCAAGTTAGGCATGTGAATTCCATGTGACCTATTTAACAGCTAACTTAACGGTTTCCGTCCAAAGGCATGAAAAATATTACTTTTACAATGTAAAGGCCCTGAAAATAAATTTTATATGTTGGGGTCTAAGAAGAGCATTGTCCTATTTGTAGGGGACTAAATATAATTTTTATAGATGCACACTGCACAGACATCAAATGAAGGAGCATATGACCCACTAACCTGTAAACTCCAGAGAGTTTTGTAGAAGCCCATATCAATGGAAATGCCTGATTATGTACCAAAATTTTACGTAAGAATGGCAACATGCATATAATAAAGTCTCAGTTATTACAACATGCATATAAAAATGGCAACATGCATCCATAAAGAACTGAAACTAATACTAGCATACCTTCAGGGGCTTCTTTCTCATAGTTAGTTTCATTCGATGTATTAAAAACTCCTTTAATGTTAACAGCTGCAACAAATAAGAAGAATTCATCAAGACATGTCGCAACTTAATCTTTAAAAAACATCAGAAAAAAATTGCCAACCATCACAGGCTGGAAAAGGAATTACCAGAACGTTCTGATAGTGGGAAAAAGTGAGCTAGAAACATAATAATTCGTCCACAGAAAACTACATCATTTGCCTGGGAAATTATATGTCAAACAAGAAAAGTATTATCATTAGAATTACAGTTCAAAGTAAATATACATAGATGTAGACACACACGCACAACCCACTAGGTATGATAGCTACAAACTGTTTTATAGTTTTCATACAAAATTCAAATGATGCAAATCACAACACTTCGGAATGCAGATAAAGCACCCAGGAAGCCTTCTAAAAAACATTTCTCAACACTAATCAATAGATATATGAACATAAATTGATAATTACTTCAGAAAATTTACCCTCCACCCCACCCGCCAAAATTTGGGGGGGGGGGGGGGGGGGGGGGGGGGGGGTACCCTAGGAATTTCAGAATGTATAAGAAACATTGTCAATGTAGGCCTCCTTAGTTTGTACCTTTGAAAGACGCCGAAGAAGTTGATTACATGTTCTCAACATTACAAGCTTTCCTCGAGCAAACAGTTCTGGCTGAAAAAATCGAGATTTAAGAAAAATGGATCAAGGTGCGGACAACACACATTTCCAGTGACATGTTTGTGGATACTAGAATCTCGTGTTTACAAATATTTTGCATGTGGCTTTAAGCTCCATTAACAATTGGGAACTTGGGTTTTTTTAGGTCACAGGAATATCACACTTGTTGGTGTGAATATATAGAATATGTTATTAAACCAGAAAACCCCGACATATTACTTGGAAGAGACAGCAATGGACCTCAAAGTTCAGAACAAATTACTAAGATGATTAATAATATGATTTAATTGTCAGTCAAACTTATACAGACCCACTTGAAGGAGGAAGTAAATCTACATTGCCATAAACTAACGAAACCAAGTGAAGAGCAGCTGATTGCAGGTAACTCAGAGAAGAAAAAGGACTAGCAGCACCAAGAAATCAGAAATTATCAAAAGTATGCACTTCACCATTGAAATTTTACAATGAAGCATAAGAAACAGAACAATGAAAGAGAGACTCCACACACCTTCCCTAGTGTTTCTTGTTTACTCTCTATATAGCCAAATACGTCTTCACAATTTCTCATAGTGGACATCTCAGTTAAATCTTCCAATAGCTGAAAAATCATTCCACCTTCAATGTGCTCTTTCTCACAAAGATAGAGGACGATATCTGTAAAATATTGGAACAAACTATCATACATGTTCCAGTCCCTCCACAACCCCCCCCCCCCCAAAAAAACATAAAGTACTTCATATCATATATGTACAAGGCATTGACGATAGATTAATAAGAGGAATGCTAGCTAAAGGAGCGACACGAACCAAGAAGACGAGGTATATGGCCATGACGATCTTCACCATCAGCAATCAACTGACCATAATGCATGACTTTTTCTCCTGCATTAACTGCAGCTGACTGCCAAAAAATAATATCAGAACATAAAAGCAGTTGCAATTTTGATCTTCCTAAAAGGACTTTTCAAGTCTTTCTATTTCAACAAACGGACATACTTCAAATTCAAAAACTATTCTCACCAAAAGATCAAATTTTGCTCCACATTCAATTCTAGAACCTTGAAATAACCAATTCTAGGCATAGCTAAGCAAAAAAGGAAAACCAAAACGAAGCCGAAAACGAGAGAGCAAATGGAAAAAACGGTTACCACTAGTTCCTGAAGCAGCGACCGCAGGATGTTTTCGAGCAACTGATTCTCATCCTGAACTAACTTCGTCTGCCTCTGAATTTTTTTCCAAAAACATTATCAGTAAATCAAGCCAAATTTGATCGATGAGGTTTACTTAGGTTGTGAGATTTGACCTGAGGCTTTATAGCTTGTTGAACGGTGTGGAGGGCGAATTCGGCAGGTGGACCTGGGTGCTCTAACGCTTTCCTGAACAAATCCTGCCAAAAACCCAAACCCGATTTGAATGTACAGACAGATGTTTAGAGTGAGAGGGAAAAACGAATTTCCCGGTAAGGAATGCGTACCATGCCGGATACGCTCCGGCAACCAAGTCGCTCCGTGCCGGAGAACAGCTCACTGGGGGTTGAAGGGGCGGATTTTGATTTGAGTGCTGCTATTATTATTGGACAAGTTTTGTCGAAGCCTCTTTTGAGCGAGACCACATTTTCATGGAGGGAAGGGAAAAGTTTTTTTTATATTTAACTTCACTTGAAAAAGGTTCAAATGTAAATTCAAATTTTTTTTATTAATGTTACTCCCTCCATTTGTTTTTATTTATGGCAACAAGTGGGTATGCGTAAAATGGGTTATGGATCAAAAGGGTAACAAATCAAATGGGTAATTGAAAAATATGAGTTGGACGGGCTGGATTTGTGGGTTCGTAAAATGGTTACACCCACGGATTAGACCTGCGGTTTACCCATTTCCAATTTTTCCTATGACCCATATTTATTCTATTTTTGCCTATTCCCAGCTTATACGTACGCAGTTGCAACTCCCTGTTAATAAACTATGTTGAACTGTAACTCTAACTCTTAGAATCAAACTATCTACGGTTCATCATGATGATGAAAATAACTCGATGGGTCTTAGCGGCTATGTTGATTTCTGGTGTAGGTGTGGCCCATTAATCAAAGGGCTGAGATTCGCTAAACCCAGCCCATCATTATCCTGCCAAACTTCGGTCTAACACAATGAACAGGTAGGTGCAGCGAACAAAGGAATCGCAAGTCGTGGCAGAGAACGTGGGCTGAGAAAAATGGGACACGCAGCGAAGCAAAGGCCACGACCAAGGAACGTGGGAGAAGTGGTGTGACCACGATCTCAAAGTCCTAAGAACAGGGAACTGCAAAGGGAATGAGCCTATAAATACAACAAGCTCTGTAGCAACTAAGGTTAGCGGTATAAGAGAGAGAAATTCCATTTCTTGAAGAGAGAACTGACTTGATCGTCGGAGTCATTCTCTCGCAATCACTTTCGGGACAACATTTGCAAGTAAAGGAATCAAAGCAAGTGAACCGAGAAGAAACTATCTGGACAGGCTACCACATCAATTTCAAACTTTAAATTGAGGGTCTGCAGCGATTAGATTTGTGAAGGGGCCTAGTGCTAAACAAGTTCAAGAATTCTGTGACAAGATTGTGAGAAGGGTGAGTTAAAAGCATACCATGAGGGAGTGCACAAGTTCTTTTTCACCAAGTCCCCGTACCACGAAATCTTCGAATTCGATATACTAGTTGGTCATTTCGTTTTCCAAGATTAGCATGCGAAAGATGAGCATATTAAACCATTATTTGAGCATATCACTAAGGAGGCATTGTACAATATTCAGTTCGAACAACACTAGGTTGGAAGCTCAAACTGATAAGGGTTAAAGTGTATGTATATGCATGGTATATAAATCAATATGGATCAATATATAGGTTGAAACATGCAAGTTAAGTGATTTTTAACCCGCGAGGTGGGAGGGTTTGTTTCGTTTACCCGATCAATTTTAACCCATCGTAAAACAAGTCAAAATGGGTTATAGTCATGTTTTTTGTGACCCATATTACCATAACCATATACAACGTGTTCGCCAATTTACCGCCCCTGCATTGCCTCACCAACACAAGTCTGAACCCATCATCTTATACTAATCTCACATCAGCAGTCTCAAACGTATTCTTTCTGAGCAAGTTCTACCGAAATTATTTCTCATCTACTACCATATTGTTAAGGAGATATTTTGTCATATTCTATGCATATCTTGTACCGTAGTTTAAATCATTTTCCATTTCTACTTCTGCATATGATGCCTTTATATAGCACCTTTGTACCATCAAAAAAATCACACGTTCATATTTTACATGGTATCAGAGCTAAAATCCTGAAAACCTAAATCCTAAAATATCACCACCGCGACTCACACGCCAATTCCGCCACTGTCGGTCCTTCACGCACCACCGTTGTCGCCGTTCAAGGATTTGTCATTGTCGTCCTTGTTCCTATCACCATGAATCCTCTTGATCATGTTGAAATTGAAGATATTGACCTTGCTCTTAATCCTGTTTCCGATGATGCTTCCGCCGCAGGACCACCAGTCCACGCGCCGCCACCGCCTGTCAATGCCACTACTGGAGCCAATCTGATCACCACTGGCAACTTCGTTCCCATCATGCCGCCATCAGTGAATCCCTTGATGCAGCCGCCTCATCCTCTGGGCTTTCCTGCTATAGATTCTGCCATCTTTTAGGCTGCCGTACAGGCCGCAGCTATGGCCGCTACACAGACCATACGCCAGTCATCTGGTGACTCTTCTCATGCTTTGTCAACCAATCATCCCTACTAAGTTCATCCATCAGATCATCCATGTTTGAGAATTTGTCATGAGATCTTTAAGGGTGATAATTATAATGAATGGAGTGAATCCATGTTTAATGCATTTTCTGCAAAACATAAGGAGGGTTTTCTTCATGGTTCTGTTGTTAAGCCATCACCCTCTGCTTTTTACAATGACTGGAATAGTGTGAATTCTATGCTTGTTGGTTGGATTATTCAGACACTTGATCCATCCATTCGTTGTGGTGTCACTTATTGTGCGTCTATTAAGGAACTTTGGGATGACCTTAAACAACGCTTCTCTATTGGTGATGGTCCACGCATGTGTGAAATACATGCAGCCATTTATACTTGTCGCCAGAATGGTCAGTCTGTTGCTGCTTATTATAACAAATGTAAGAAGTTGTGGGATGAATTGAATACTTACTTACCTGTTCATACATGTGTTTGCCCTCATGCTGAAATTGCTGCTCAGTCCTATGTGAAGGAGATCATTCATCAATTTCTCATAGGCCTGGATGAAGAGTACCATTCGTTGAGATCTCACATCTTGACATTTAATCCTTTGCATCATATTGGTCGTGTTCATTCACTTGCCATTCAGGAGGAGTGTCACAAGACTGTTGTTCATACTCGTGAGTCTGCCCCGGACAATATGGCATATGCTGCGCGTCGACCTCAGCCTACGTCGAAGCTGCCCATCGCTGCACAGGGATTCAAGCCGCCTGCCACTACTATTGATCGAAAATCTTTACTCTGTACTCACTGTAACCGCAAAGGTCATAATGCTGCTACTCGTTTTAAAATTCACGGTTATCCTGCATGGTTTGAGCAACAACGATAACAAGGATCTAGTCAGAGAGCTCAGCCCCAGCGAACTAGCGCCCCAACAGCTGCGTCATTTGCCGGAGTAGCCCCTGTCATTACCATTGCGACTCCTACTGCCGTCAATGCCGGTGTTGTTCTTTCCGATGCTGACCGGACAACTTTCGATCCCGCCTTTTCAAAAGAGCAGTGGAACTCGGTTATTAACATGTTCTCTAAGTTGACTAATTCTGACAACACATCATGTAAGTCTGTTTTACCTTGGATTCTTGATACTGAAGCTTCATATCATATGATCGGCAACAAGAATCTTCTACATGAAATTAAACCTGCTGATCATGTTGATGTTATTCTTCCTGATGGCTCTATATCTATTGCTTCTCATCATGGGAACTTAACTTGTTACTCATGTTCTTTTTATTCTGGAATTACAATGCAATCTATTATCTTTTTCTAAGTTAACTGCAGCCTTAAAATGCTTAGTTTTGCTTATTGAAAAATTATGTATCATAAAGGATATCAGCACGAGGACATTGATCAGCAGGGTGGGGTTTATTGGTTGCGCAGACTTGGGAAATTATCGCCAAAATTGCCGTTGTCCGCCTTTACTGCCACTGCCAATTCCCCTTCGCTGTGGCATCAACGAGTTAGTCATCCTTCAAGTTTGGTGTTGTCTTCTATACCATATATTACTTTAAGTCATAGTCATTTGAATAAAATGGTTCCTTGTTCTGTTTGTCATCGGGCAAAACAGTCTCGATCTAGCTTTCCTCTAAGTACCTTTAAGGCTAGTTATTTGTTTGAACTTAATCATTGTGATATTTGGGGGCCTTATAGCTCACCATCTTCTAGTGGATATTTTTCCTTCTTAAGTATATTAGATGATTATTCCCGAGTTTTTTGGGCTTATTTATTAGTTTCTAAGATTGAAGTACCTGCCAAGATGAAAAAGATCCTTGCCTCGCTTCGACGCAGTTTCGTCGGTCAGTTCAAAGAGTTAGAGCTGAAAATGGAACCAAATTTCTTCCTCTCAGACGCTATTTTGAAGAGAAAGGAATTCGGTTTGAAACATCCACTGTCTACACATCGCAACAAAATGGGTGTGTGGAATGAAAACACTGTCACATCTTAAACATGGCTCGTGCTCTTCGGTTTCAGGCCCATTTTCCCATTGACTTCTGGGGAGAACGCATTCTTACTGCTGCCTACCTTATCAATCGCACTCCAACACTGGTGTTGAATTGCCATTCGCCCTATCGGCTTCTTCACGGCCGCGTGCCCAACCACAGCCATCTCCGTGTGTTTGATTGTTTGTGCTTCGCGTCCCAGCTTTCAAAGCCGGTTGATAAATTTGCATCCATAAGTCACAAATGTGTTTTTCTTGGATATCCTCTTACCAAGAAAGCATGGCGTGTTTATGACTTGGAGTCTCGCACTGTGTTTGATAGTCGAGATGTTGAGTTCTATGAAGACTGCTTTCTCTTTGCTCCAATTACTGGTATTCCTCCTTCCGAGGATTTGATAATATCGCTTCCTGCAGATAAGCCAGCCACACCGTCACCTCAGATGATGCCGCCGTCGGCCACTCTAGTTCATCATTCGGTTTTCGATCACCGGCCATCGGAGTCGATAGAGTCACGGCCACCTGCCATTGACTTCCAGTTGGCCCCATCCCTGGCCTCGGTCGACTCACCGTAGGTCCCTCTCCTGGCGGCCTCACGGCCGGCCACCAACAATGTCCCTAGTCTTCACCGACCAATATCCGATGATGTCACCGGCCTCCTACCAGCTGCCGCAGGGAGTCACGCCGGCCTACCCCTCTCCACCGCTAGCATCTCTGGTGCCACGGCCGAGCCTGCCCGAGTCTCCATTAGACTGCCTTGATCCACCATCTGAGCTACTCTCGGTACTGGTGTCTGCTTCCTCGGATTTTGTGTCTCCACCGCCTCTTCGACCGCAGAGTACTTGCATCTATCGTGCTCTAGTTAAACTCCAAGATTATGTCTGCACTGGTACTCAGGAAATAACCCCCCCTCCTCTGTTGCTCTCTATACTCCGCCTAATCTGTCCTTAGGTACTTGTTACCCTATTGCTGATTATCTTACTTATCACAATTTTTTGGTTTCGCATTCTACATTTTTGGTTGCAGTGGCTAATAGCACAGACCCTGTTACTTATTCTGAGGCTTCTCTCTATCCTCACTAGCAAGAAGCAATGGTTGATAAACTTAATGCTCCTGATCAGAACAATACTTGGGTTATGTCACCTCTTTCTGCTGACAAACACGCCATCGGGTGCAAATGAGTGTTTTAGACCAAGTTCAAGTCATATGGTTCTATTGAGAGCTATAAAGCTTGCCTCGTTGTTCTTGGAAATCGACAGATTAAAGGAACTAATTTTACTGAGACTTTTGCTCTTGTCGCCAAGATAAGCTCTCTGTCCAATTATTCTTGGTTGTTGCTGCAATTCAGAATCGGGATATTCATCAAATATATGTTCACAATGCCTTCTAACATGGTGATTTGGATGAGAAAGTCTATATGCATCCTCCACCTGGTTATACCATTCCTACATCGGGTTTGGTTTGCAAGCTTCGCAAATCTCTTTATGGTCTTCGTCAGGCTCTGCACAGCTGGTTTGCAAAACTTGCTACTGCCCTACACACTTTTGGGTTTGTTCATAGTAAGGCCGATTACTCTCTGTTTACTTATTTGCACAATGGTGTTACCTTGCATATCTTGGTTTATGTTGATGATTTGATTATTGTTGGTTCTTCTGCGGCCCTGAAGGTCGAGTTCAAGAAGTATCTTAGCTCTCCCTTTAACATGAATGATCTTGGTGCTCTGAAGTATTTTCTGGGTATTGAGATTGCTTGGAGATCTGACGGTATGTTTCTATCCCAACGAAAATAAACCCTTGGCAATTTACATGACACCGGATTGCTAGCTACAAAGCCTACAGATTTTCCGATGGAACAACATCACAATTTGGCTCGCTCGACCAGTCCCTTCTATTCTGATCCTGTGCAGCATTGACGTCTGATTGGGAAGCTCCTTTATCTGACTATTACTTGTCCGGAACTCAGTTATTCGGTCCATACTTTGGCACAATTTATGGAGAAGACGTGTGTCACCCATTGACATGCAGCTCATCGCGTCCTACACTACTTGAAGAGTCATCCCGATCAAGGTTTATTTCTTTCTGCTCAGAGTTCTCTTCAACTATCTCTTTTTACGACTCTGATTAGGCTACTTGTCCAATTACGCGTTGTTCCTTGACTGGATATTTTGTCATGCTTGGTGAATCACCTATTTCATGGAAGACAAAGAAACAATCGACTGTATCTTGTTCTTCTGCTGAAGTTGAGTATCAGGTCATGGCTGTTGTTTCTTGTGAGTTGATATGGCTTAAGTCCCTTCTTCGCGATTTGGGAGTTGGCCATTATTCTCTGATGTGTTTACATTGTGACAGTCAGACAACCCTCCATATTGCAGTCAATCCTGTGTTTCATGAGAGGACGAAGCACATTGAGATTGACTGTCATTTTGTTCGTAATTTGGTACAGTCCAGAGAAGTTTCTACTCATCATATTCGCACTTCCAGTCAACCTGCATATTTATTTACTAAAACTCTTCTCGGCAAGTTAGGCATTCGTGATCCACATGTTCCTCTTTAACTTGCACTGAATCTTTTTTACGATCTCCAGTAAATATGCTTCACTATAATATATATGTAAATGTGGAAAATAACAACGCATAAAAAAATTGATACATAGAAATTACGATGAACTCAATAATATCTCATACAACAAAATCATTGCTTGAATATCTATTCAAATGTATGGTCAAATGTTATAATTTTGACTAAAAAAATATTCTTTGCAATTTAGGGTGGGACAGAGGAGTATTACTTATTAGAAAATATTGATTTCAAAAAGAACACTGCAAGCAGAGTTTTCAAAAACATAATTCAAACCCCACAAATCCCTCCAACTGTCTAACCCTGGTTGTCCACAACTGCACGCCAACCCACAACAATGGGGGCGGCACAGTAACTAAAGTTCAAGAATGTGAGGCCGCAATGGATGATCGTAATTGGTGTTGTCACTAAAAACCCACTAATTTTTCGTTATTGTTTGGTCTGGTTCATATTGTGGGGAAATTAATGATTACCAATGGCACCCCAAAAGATTTGAAAGGGAATATGGATGATTTGGCGGTATCAGTGAAGATGATACAGTTGTAAGTGGAGGCTGTGATTGAAAAATTGGAACTGAGATTGACACCACGAGGATGGAATTTGGGGAGCAATTGGAGAGCAAAGCAACGGAGTTTTATGCGATATTGAAACATGACTACAAATTTGGAGTGTTTTATGGGTGATTTGAGAGAGAGAGAGAGAGGACGCATGGATGGTCGTCTTAAGAGGCAGAGGTGGAGCCAGTATACACATATTACACGGGCTAATCTATTAGTAAAAACACAATTCAATTTTTTTCCTTATCAGAGGTGGCTGATAGTTTTTTAAAAAAAACATTTACTACCTATATTTCCCGTAATTTTCTCCTGGGTTGGGGATTGTTCTATATTTTCTTTTATTTGTGAGTCGTCTGCAGCGAGTGGAGGCTTCTGGCCCATCGGATTGTTGGACTGGCCATCCCAACGAAAAGCTTCTAAGGCAAGTGGATCGAAAGTTGTCCCATACTATAAGCGAACAAAATGCCCTAGCCGAAAAGGCTGTTGAAAAAGGTTCATTTTTCGAGATGGGATTGCCAAGCTCGCCGGCGGAACAAAGAAAGAGTATCTCCTTAATCCTGGAAAACCACCTGGATACTCTGGACATTGATAAGCGTTTACGCCAAATACAAAAATTGAGTAAGGAAGAAGAACTGGGTTCCCCCTTCCGCCCATGCAAGGAAGATGGGACCTGTTCATACTTAAAGCAAAAGCAGAGATGGTGTTAGTTTCGATGAGATGGGGGACTAGTTCATCTCAGATGAAAACTTGAGATGCAAAATCTTGATGGGAATTGATTATGTAAATGTGGTGTGAATTCAAAAGGTGGTGGTGGAGGGTGTGGTTTGAGAAGTCATCTTCTCCGGTGAAGGGTTGTGTCTGATATTTCATGGAAAGAAATAGGGTTTGGTCCACGACGTGTAGGGGCAAAAGCATATGAAAATAGAATAAAACTTAGTCAGGGGTAATTTCATCTTTATAAAGCAAGTCCAAGCCGGTCTTGAGTATCTCTGCACTTTTGAAAATTTTGAGCTCATGTTAGTACTTATACGAAAATTAGGGTTACCTAGACATTTTTCCATTTTTACTTTCTTTTTTTATTTTGTTTTTCAAAATTCGAGGATTGAAAACATAACAAAGATAGGCCGAAAAATCTAGATTTTGCCTCTTATTTCACATTAATAAATTGAAGAAAAAATGGTTTCACAATTACTATTTTTTTTATCCAATGATCTAAATTAATATCCTAAAAAATCAAAATAACACTAGAATTTCTATCAATTGCGTCTTTGGAGGTGAATTTTTAAAATGGGAAAATTGAAATTTTAAATCCTTAAAAGATATGAAGGTTTTATTTTCATTTTTTTGACAACCACACTTCATTCTTTCTTCTTTTTTTTTTTGCTTCATACAAAGGGATGAAACTCTCCATATGCCTCACACAAAAAAAAGTGGGGTGAAACTATCACTCACCCCACACCAACATGGTATATAGGGATAGAGAGCCTATAATAATGCAACCCTGGAGGGAAGGGGGGGATTCGACCCCTGGTTGCACCTGGGGGGCACAATGTCCTGCCCATTTGATATGAATGTTTTATGAAGGGTAAAGTGCATTTATGCCCCTTAGTTCATTCTTTAGTGCACATATACCCCCCCCCCCCTTAATTTTTTTGAAAGTGAACATATACCCTAATTCTTTGTGACTACGATCATTCGTTCAGTTTCATACCCAACTTTGACCTGGGTTCTGTCGCGGAAGAAGGGCAAGGGATGTGGGTATGGAAAAGTAAAGAAGACAAAAAAAGAGAAAAATGACAGGGTAATGATTAAACCACCCTTGTAAAATAGGATGAAAATGTCACGTGACATCGACATAAATATTTGGGTTATATACAAATATAATCCTATATAATTGAGAAAGTGCAGATATAACTCTGAGATAATTTTTAGTGCAAATATAACTCAAACTACTTAACGAAAGTGCAAGTATAACATTCTGGTGACATTTTCAACGTTGACCATATTTTTTCGGCATTGACCTCCCCAAAATGACAAAAATGCCCTCAAACCAAAAGCTAAATTTGGGTGGACAATTATACCTTACCCGTGCCAGGCCTCCGCCTGACCAGGTAGGGTTATATTAGCATATTATGAAATTTTATAGGGTTACATCAGCACATTCCTAAAACTTATAGGGTTATATCAGCACATTCATAAAAAGTGTAGGGTTATATTAGCACATATTATAAAAGCAAAACCCATCAACATAAAAAACCCTAGGTCAAAAAACACAACAAAATAACTACTACACACACAATACCAAAGGTTATCCAATCCTCAAATCGAACTAAATTCAACAAAATAAAAAAAATGTCATCAAAATCCTCATATTCAATACTATATATAATGCTTATCTCTATTCATGTGATGAGAAGCAAAAGAAATTCACATAACCAAACTCAATATTGCACTAATCTAGTGAATTAAGGGAAATTTCTGATGAAGATACCATTTTTTAAAGGTTCCCGCACTTTCACTTAAACGTCTCCTGTGTTGACCTCGCCAAATATCTTTCTTCAAACTAGAATCACACTCTGGAGTATCTTCAATCGGTAGAAGATGTTGAAATGGCAGTTGCAAGCGGTTGGTGTTGATTTTGTACTAACATGACACTTTGTTTTTATAGTATATGCATACATAACTCTAAATTTGTTGCGAATGTGCTGATATTACCCTATAAGTTCTAGGGATGTGTTGATATAACCCTATCAAATTCCATAATGTACTGATATAACCCTACCTGGTCCGGCGGCGGTCCGACGATAATATTTAGGTATAATGATGCTTAGGGCAATAACATCATTTCCTATTTTTAAGTTTTTTTATTTTTTTCTAGAAGGGCAAAAATGTCTTTTAATGAAACTTTGGCTAAAAGTTGCCGAAAAAGGTTATATTTGCGCTTTCACTTATTATCTAGTTATATTTGCACTTTCAACGTTATATGTGCACTTTCGTGAATTATGTAGGGTTATATATTCACTTTGCTCTAAAATTTTCTAACGTTGATTATAACGGAAAAGGCCAATGTACCTAAAATGTGTTAGGATGGACAAGATCGGTGATTGAGATTTGATTGAGATGTGATAAGCTATGATATGATTGATAGAAATTTGCTTTCCTTTCATACTCATTCTTGTAACCTATATAAACTGCATTGATCATTATAATAAAGTATCAAACATTCAGCCTTTACACGGTATCAGAGCCTCTCTAATCTTGGCTCTAATCTCTTATCCTTTTTTTCTTTTTTCGACCATATTTCCTTCAATTTTTCTTTCCCATCATATCCTCCTTTCCCGACCAAAATTTCGTCTGATTTTTGGTCTTTAATTCTCCGGCCGGCCGCTTTGTTCTTAGGATTGTTGAGTCTCCGGCCACAACAACAGCCCACGGCAGTCCCAGTGGCGTCACATCTCAAGTCAGCTTCCCCGGCATCTACTTCCTAAGGGTCATCTGTTTATTGGGATGTTTATCGTCAATTTAAGGCCTTTGTGGAGAACCAATTCTTTTCCACCATTAAGGTGTTCCAGAGTGATGGAGGAACCGAGTTCGTGAATGGTCGCTTACATTCTCATTTTCAGACAAAGGTCATTCATCATCAAATTTCTTGCCTATATTCTTGAGCAGAACGGTCGGGCTGAGCATAAGCACCGCCACATTGTTAAGAGGGTTTGTCTATGTTATACCATTAACATGTTCCACCATTAACATGTTCCTCTCTTCCACTGGCCCGATGCTTTTCTTGCGGCTACATATGCCATCAATCGGGTTTCCCACTCCTGTTCTTAGCGGACGATCACCATATGAAGTCATTAATGGTTGGGTTACCATATACACCAAGTTCCATGCGTTTGGTTGTCAGGTCTTCCATTTCATTCGCCCCTTTGCCGACCACAAGTTATCTTCCTGCAGTATTCCGTGTGTATTTATTGGCCACAACTTACAGTATAAAGGTTTTCGGTGCCTCAATTATTTTACCGGTAGAATCTACATCACTTAACATGCTCGTTTTGACAGGAAGTGTTTTCCATTCACCCCATCCATTCCTTTGTCGGTTGGTTCTTCACCTTCCGTGTTAGATGTTTCCATCTTTCTTGATCCTAATTCTGATTCAACATCTCCTTTGCCTATGGTTTCTCCACCGAGACCCGCGCTCTATTCTATATTCTCCTCAAACTTAGACCAGCGCATGGCCAAACTGCCAGCTCTCATTCAGTCGATGTCTCTTCTGACCACCTTCTCCGAAACACGGGTCTTTCAGACGAGGTTGTACCTATGGCAACCTTCCCTCATCGGTTACCCCCAGGTTGCACTTTACTATCCCAGTCTCACCCTTTGAGTTGCTACTTGCTCGCATGCACCGGATGACCACCGGGACGGGGATGGTTCTCGGCGCCCTTGGACCCTCTCTGATTATGAGGTACTTGGTTTTATTACTGCCCTAGTTTCTCAGACCGAGCCCAATGAATATCGTGCGGCTCTTCGTGATCCTCATAGGGTTTCAACCATGGATGAGGAAATGCATGAAATTCGCCACCAGCATACTTGGGATTTGGTGTCTCGCCTTCCAGATGTGAATGTTGTCGGTTCTAAATGGATTTTCTGTCTCATGTACAAGCCTGATGGTACTATTGATCTCTACAAGGCTCGATTGGTTGCACAGGTTTTTTCTCAGATTCCATGATTTGATTTTGATCATACCTTTAGCCATGTTGTGAGAGTGTCTGTTGTTCGTACTTTCCTTGCCATTGCTACGATGTGTCGTTTACCCCTTTATCAGCTGGATGTTAAGAATGTTTTTCTCAATGGAGTTCTTGATGCTCCTGCCTACATAGCCCAACCAGTTGAATATAGGGACGATACCCATCCCGATTATGGCTCCATTTGGCATTAACTTTTTCATTAGCATTTTGATTGCCTTTTGGTTGTTTGCGTTTTCGCTCAGTCAAACAACCAATGAATACGAAAAAAGTGTTTGATTGCTTGGCTTTTTCATGTAGTGTTTTTCCCATATACAAAACGCTAATAATACTAGCATTTTTCATAGTGTTTGGCTTTTACCTTTAACAATTAATTTTTAAACCTTCTATCTTTTTATCTTAATGTTTAAAACCCTTTTATTCCTATAATTCATCAGTAGCGGCGCAAATTCCATCAACAAATTTGTGTTATTTAGAAAACAGAAGTATATTTCAGTTTCATATAATTCTTTGATATTCATTTAATATTGTAGTTTTTACATTTAATAGTTAAAATTTCTTATATCTAATGACAATGAGACAACTAATACAATTTATATTTATTCTCATATATTAATGCTCATAATGAATAATAGTAAAAAATAAATTGAAATGAATTAGTAAATACTTTATTTTCAATATTAGTGAATATGTTATATAATTAAAAATATATTATATTAATATTAATATTAATGAAAATAACAATAATAAAATATGTAATAGAAGGTTATAAATAATGAATGGTAAGCATGTCCTTAAATGCCATTTTGAATAAAAATGTTAACAACCAACATTTATATTTTTCAAACACTTTTATAAACACCTAATAGTTAACACAAACAGCTAACACAAATAGCTGGTCAAACAAGCTAAATGAAACAGCCAACCGCCACCTGATTGCAAACAGTGAGTGCCTATGTCTATTGTTAGCGAAAAGCTATTGATGCTTTAAGTAGGCTCTTCGTGTGTGGTTCCAGCTGTTCAGCACTTGCCTCTGTGACCTTGGCTTCACTTGCACCTCATCTGACACGTCTTTGTTTGTCTTTTCTTGAGGTACTACTCTACTCAATCTCCTGGTTTGTATGGAAAATATTATTTTCACTGGAACGACTCCTCAGTCATTCGTCAGTTCATTGCCAGAACTAATAAGAAGTTCTCCATTAATAGCTTGGGATCTTTACATTACTTTCTCGGTTTGGAGGTTGAGTTTACTTCTTCAGGTTTGTTCTTGGGGCAAGCTAAGTACGCTCGTGATATTCTTCATAGAGCTAGGATAACTGCTACTGCTACTATTTCTACGCCATTTCTCCCACAGCCTTAGCTTCACAGTAGTACTAATGGGAAATTTGTTAATCTTACTCTTTATCTGTCACTGGTTGGTGCATTGCAGTATCTTACAATCACCCTTCCTGAACATGTCTTTGCAGTTAATTCTGTTAGTTAGTATCTCCAAGATCCTAGGGGTGATCACTTTGTTGCATATACTCTTATTCTTTGTTATGTTCGTGAGACTATGCACCATGGTCTGTCTTTTTGCTCGGACCATTACTTTGAGGTGTTGGGTCATTCCAATCAAATTGGGCACGGTCTCTTGATACTCGTCGTTCTACATATGTGTATACCATCCTTCTTAGTGGCAATATCATTTCTTGGAGTGCTAAGAAGCAACCTACCATTTCTAGTTTGAGTATTGAGCATGAGTATCGTGGTTTGGCTAATATTTCTGCAAAGGTAGTATGGTTTCCTCATCTCTTACGTGATCTCCGTTTTTCCTTGTTCGGTCCCCCGCTTCTACTTTGTGATAATAAAAGTGCCATTTTTCTGGCTCAAAATCCTTTTGCGCATAAACGGGTAAAATACATTGACATTGATTATCACTTTGTTCTTGAGCTGGTTTCATCGGGCAAGCTTTGCCTACACCATGTTCTAACTTCACTCCAGGTTGCATATATTTTCACAAAAGGCTTGACTTGTCATTTGTTTAAAGTTTTTAGATCCAAGTTTTGCGTCTCCAAGCATCCGACACCTCACTTGAAAGGGGTGTTAGGATAGACGAGATCGATGATTAAGATTTGTTAAGATATGATAGGTTATGATATGATTGATAAAATATTTACTTTCTCTTTTCATACTCATTCTTGTAACCTCTATAAACTGCATTGATCATTATAATAATGTGTCAAGAGAAAAGTGTATACATTACCCTACATAATTCCCATAAGTACAAATATAACCTTTTGATAACTGAAAGAGCAAATATAACCCTAGATAGTTAGTGTATGTGCAAATTTACCCTTTCTGACAAATTTAGGCTGGAATTAAATGAAAATTTGTTTTACCCCTCTAATTTTTTTAAAATGAAAAATAGTAAAGTTACTATTATACCCCTAACGTTTCTTTTACTGCGCCTCCACTCTCCTTCTTTGTTTCATTTTCTGGTCGCATCTCTCTAGTGTGGGATAGTGGATCTCTAGCAGGACGAGCTGAGATAGGTGGCGGTCTAGGGTTTTAGAGGGGCTGGGTGGCGGGCGGAGATTGTGGTGACGGGGGAGAGGACTAGGGTTTTGGTTGTGCGGGCTGAGATGGGTGGTGGGCTAGGGTTTTAGGGGGGCTGGGGTGGCAGGCGGAGATGGTGGTGATGGGGGAGAGGAGGAGTAAGGGTTCGGTTGTGGCGGAGAAAATGAGGGCGGACTGAGATGGGTGGTAGGCTAGGGTTTTCAGGGGGTAGGCTGGGTAGCGGGCATAGATGGTGGTGAAATGGGAGAGGAGGAGGAGGTGGCATGGCGAAGCAGTGGATGATGTGGAGGGCGGAGCGGTGTATAAGGTGGCAGTGAGGTGGAGCAACGGTGATGGAGGAGGTGGAGGCACGACGGGTGGGTGGTATGTGGGGTGCTTTAAGGAGAGGCCAAAAGGTGAAGGGTGGTGAGGTGTTTCCCTGCGAAGAGTGGTGGTTGGGTTGTAGGGTCGGGAATGAGTTGGCTTGGTGGCAACTTTTATTTGTTTTTCAACACTGCAACAGTGGTGGTGGCCCAATCGGAGTGGTGGCAAAGCTGCGGTGATTCAGCGTAAATGGTGGTGGAGCAATGGCGGTGGTGGCAGAACAGCAGCGGGGCAAGGGCATTTCTATCTTTAAATTTTTTTAAAACAAACTGAAAGGGTATTTTAATTATTTTCGGTCGGTCAATGGCCGGAAATGGCCAGTGAATACTAGAATATTGTGTTTAGGGTTATATTTGCTCTTATGTAAAGTAGTTAAGGTTGTTTTTGTATTTTAAAATATCTTTGAGTTATATATGCACTTACTGAACTATATAGGGTTATATTTGTATAAATCTCAAGTATCAAACATTTAGCCTTTGCAAAATGTACATTTCAAAACTGGTAGGGGGAAAAAAGTGCTACTTTTTTTGTGGACTCTAAAAACTACTTTTCGACCCATGTAAGGGCATTTAGACAATATAGTCAAATATTGTGAAGGTTTGTGCCATACTTCCACCGTCCCACCCTAAATATGTTATTTACTTTTTCACGATTTTCAATAACATATTTGACCATAAGTATGCCGCATAAAATTGATATTTAGAAAATAAATGTTAAGATGAATCTAACAATATCTCACATGATATTTTTATTATATGTAGATTAATTTATATTCACGGTCAAAATTTACAAAGTTTGACTTTCAAAAAACAATTAATCAATTTAGAGTGGGACAGAGGGAGTGTTACATAACCTCATAGGTGAAGATGAACGACTCAAATATGCAACCCATTATGATCTTATCAAGTATGAACAACGCAAATATGCAATCCATTGTGATCTTAATATCTTAGTCCCTTCATTCCAGGTTAATCTGCACACTTTTTATTTTCGTCTATCCCTTATTAAGCTGCACACTTTCTAAATTTAGAAACTATACATTAAATGTTGATGGTAAAAAGACAACACTATCCTCATTAAAAACAAATGTTGAACTAATTTTAGGCTTGGCCGAAAATTAATACCCTACTTGGATGCTTTGTTATCTCACGAAAATCGAAGACAAACCCTCATAATCCACCACCATCCCTCTCTCTTCATCGCTTCAGGAATCTCCGTAAAAATCCTTCCCCTACATCGCTACTGCCCCTCCCCGGACGACGTTGTCGCCACCGAGCAAAAGAACGCATATAGGCTCAGAATGCGTATAGGTGGAGCGATTCTCATACATATGACCAGGGCAAACCCCTGCCGTCCCAAGTCATCAAAACCCTGTCACCCCACGTCACCAGAACCATGTCATCTGACGTCAAAGTCGACGCCACCGTGCAAAGTTGACGTTGCCGACGACAAAGTCAATGTTATCGGCAAACCCGTTGCTAGCAACCCATATCGACACCTACGTTGTCGGTGTTGGAGGCCAATTAGTCAGCCGATGATTGACACCTTTACCGCCCTCTCTGCTATGTAAATTTATTTGTCGTTATTGAATAGATATCTTTGTTTTTTTGTGGTGATTAGTTGTCATTTGTTCTTGTTTATGGAGGGATATGGATGCTTTTCCAGTGGGTGGCTAGGTAGCGATGACCGGGTGATTGCCGGAGGGTAATATAATCTTTTTTCCATGTCCTGAAATTTTGACACTTGCTTTCTCCATGTGCAGTTTAAGTTGGTATAGCAGTAACACAAGTTGATCTTGAATGGCATGCCAATTGTGGTGACGAGTCAGGTTGAACGAGTTTCTTCATAAAAGAGCTCATATTCGCAGTAGAATACTGCTCTACTATACATAATAAAATTTATGGAATTTTACAAGCGTCTGTCAGCCTTCCCCCAAAATTATGTTTATGTTGGAAAGTTTTGTGATATTATTTGTTTTAGGGTAAATTCTAATTTTAGGCATGTTTTGCGGCTATCTAATGGATTTTAAACTCATCATTAGAAAGCATGTCCATCGAGTATTTAATGTCAAAATTTTGGGCATAGAAGTGTTTTTTTTTTACATAGGCATAGGAGTTCAAAATAGACACAAATCTTCCCACGATTTTTTTTTTTACAAAAGTAAAGACTTCACTCATTATACTAAGATTGCAATCCTCGTATCAAGCACAGCTATTTTACTTGAACAAAAAAGTAGTTGGCAAAATAAAGTGAGAACAAGGAGATACAATACATGCACAATTGTCTCCAGATTCCATTTCTTTTCACGAGCCTTGCCTTCCAGTCATGGATTTACTGCTTTCTTCCAAGTTTGTAGCCTGTCTGCCATGTCGAGAGTGTACAGCTGTAGGTTCTGCTTTGAGCAAATGACAGCTTACCTGAATAGTGGGCTGGTCGGTTCAATTCTCCATGACATATTCACCTGCTTCCAAGGTGATGTTATTTTCTCCAGTATATTAACCTGTAGGCTATCTGTCTCCAGATGAAGGAAAAGCTTGGGATTGTACAGCACATAGAAGAACCTCATAAACAGCCCTTAATACTAACTCGTTAACAAATCAATCTGAGATTGTTAACATTCATGAGAATCCATGTACTAGACTTACCTCCTCTAATTCTAACTAGTACACCATTGCCATGGACCTTTTCCTTACTCATGAAGGATATGCATCGATCTAAAAATTTATACTTGAACCCCAAGATTGAGGAGAACCTTTGTCATCTGTTTATTAAACTTCAAAAAGGGATCAGTCATGAACAACAAAGAGATTATCTGCTTCACTCAGTTTAAGAGCTCAACTAAAGTGTGCAAGGATGCATGTCAAACTTGGTTTTTCATTGTCAAAAATACAATTGTTTCTTCATCCTCGCTTTCCATAAATTCCAAATAACTATCATGGGCAGTGAATGACAGAAGCTTTTTTGTACTTGAAAAATGAGTTACAAACCATAAACAAGGAAGCCTATCCAATAGAGTAGCATAGTCATCTAACTAAGTTCAGAACTGGAACTCTATTCCAAAATTTGTGTCGCTACAGCAGTCATGAAAGAAGAAATACTGCAGGTGCCAAGTAGTCAGAGTTATCACATGTAACAAATTTGGAGACATTGTGGGTATTGGAATCACGTAGTTTAATATCAAATGGAAGATAAATGCTCAAACCTCTCCCATCAAAAAAGAGAATAAATTTCAAGCGAAAAACCTTCTTGCAAAGCCATATCCCCCACAGCAACATCTGTGTTGTTTCATCCTTAACTAACAATTCAATCAAGTTACATGAGCATACCAATAAAACCAGAGTACCCTATAGAGCCAGTTATGTTTTGCCCATTAGCAAGCAATCGTAGAGCAAGAAGCTAACAATTGCTGCTTATATTTCACATCTAAATGATGAGATGAGACAATTATTAGGTTTCAAATGCATGCCTTGGTGAAAAGCATGCACCAGCAAGCAAACTCTTGAGAATGCCAGAAAAGTTGTTCAAGTACTATTGACCAAGATTTATCTTCAGGCCAAGCTTAGCAACATGCTACATATTAAGTCTCCAGTGATAGCTACAACATTCTTCAAATCACAACACCGATAGACAGAAAAGGGGAAAAAAGTAATCTAGTACAACTCCATACGAAAGCTTCTTACTAATTCATAAGTTCGACAAGTACTCCTAACTACAAAGACAGTGATCTAGTAATAGAGTATTCTATTCTGGTTCTCTAGAGCTCTTGTGATGCTGTTCTAGTCTCTTTGCTAGTGCTTGAAAAATCTAACCAATTCTGATGAGCCTGAAGATGCACCAACCAAGGGGGGACCTGAATGCATCACCTACAACAATTTCATTTTAAGAAATCTTATCTTGAATAAGGATGATATCGAGCTCCTGTACCACTATAGCCTGCTCTACTTCCATACATCCCTCCTGAACCACTATAACCAGCACCGGGGCCAGAATCATACCCAGCACCAGTGCCAGCCCCTGAGTAACTGCTGTAACCACCTCCACGGCCATAAGGGCCAAATCCACTCCCACCATATCCCCCACCATAACCTCCAGCATAAGAACCAAACCGACTAGAATAGCCAAGGGGTGGTTCCCCACGATATCCAACATAATCACTACCTCCATAGTCACCATAGCGACCACCAAATTCACCTGCACCACCATATCCACCGTAATCACCAAACCTACCACCCATACTACCACCAAACGACCTACCATAAGGAGAAGGGCCAAAACCACCACTGCCAAAACTGCTATAAGAGTTGGGATATCCACCTAAACTATCATACGCACGTCCCCTAGGTTCATTACCATATGCAGGAGCGGGTGCTGAGTTCGAGGGTTTCTTTGGTTCAGCTTTCTTGATCTCAACCTACAACAAAGAATGACGTTAACCTAAATTTCCAACACAGTATTAAATCTATGAACTAAGAATAGCTAAACCAATCAGATCCTAATGCCTCGTCTTAAAAAACTATTGTGCTAAGAGTCCAAATGGAGCCCTTGTAAAATATTAGAATAAGGCCTTTCTACCACCAAGTTTAATCTCCACAGAACAGTGTACAAGTATAGATGGCAAGAGTCAAGTCCAAGGACCAAACTTACCTGGGTACCAGCCATGTCAATCATATTTCCATCTACAAGTAAATTATCAACAACCTGATCATTGTCAAAAACAATGAACCCAAAGCCTCGAGAACGTTTGGTGACATGATCTCTAATAATCTCGTGCTCAACTACTTTCCCGAACTTTGAGAAGAAGCTCTTCAACTCATCTAAATCAGGACAGATATTAAAATTTCAAAAGAGAATAAATCAATCATCCATGCTAGAGAACAGTTTATACTTTATATTTTTATCAACAGGAGCCATCAAAAACCAAGTTTTGCAGATAATACCTTCAGTCACAGAAGTTGGAATTCCACCAACAAAGATCTTCTTTGTTTTGAAATCTTTGGATTCGGCAGCACCTTTAGGGATGGTTCTTTTGATCTCAACCTATCCATAGCGAACTACATTCAGTTAAAACAGTAAAACCACAAAATCGAGCATTGTGCTCAACATAAAAGCCAACTAAACAGAACTACCCATTATTTATCCTTTACAAGCATGAAACAGCACATAAACACGGAGGAACTCTGAGGTAGCAACAAGGTTTTGCTTTTAAGAATCAAAGAATCACTAATCCATTCACTCACCTGCTTTCCATTGATGATATGGGTTTCAGCTATAACAGTGTCGACAACAATGGGATCAGCATAAGTAATAAACCCGAACCCACGCGGTCTACCCGTGTGCCTATCCTTCATAATCACCGAGTCTGTAATCTCTCCATAGTTCCCAAAGTACTTCACAAATTGATCTGCACAAACAGCCAAAATTAAAAGTCCAAGACTTCAGAACCATAAAAGAGCACCGAATTTGTAAGAAATCAACAATATAAACAGTGCACTCAAAAGAGACCCTAATTTACCCACATTCACACCAACTGCCCCATAAATGCAGCAAAATCAATCAACTTTCTGCTCAGAAATACATAAAATTCTATCATCTACACACGATATCAAAGAAAACCCTAAAAACGGTTTATAAATCATCAACAAATGGAATGAAAAGTGGGTCCATGTAAATGAT
This sequence comes from Rubia yunnanensis, assembly GCA_037428765.1. Lineage (NCBI taxonomy): Eukaryota > Viridiplantae > Streptophyta > Magnoliopsida > Gentianales > Rubiaceae > Rubia > Rubia yunnanensis. The sequence goes on along the minus strand of CM075064.1, from coordinate 27,344,618 downwards.
CGAGACTTCGCAAACAACAACGCTCCTTCCCCATATGGAGTTCGGAACCCAAGGGCAATCGTTGAGTGAACTGTATCTTCTTTGTGTTAGTTGACCTAAGCCGCACCCTGACTGCTGGGGTGGGGCTCGGTACGTGAGACGAGTTTCTGCCTCATACAGCTCAGGCCGAAGACCGGGGGAAGTTTAGGAGAGATGGGAAACCTAGCAGCTGCCGGTCGGGGCGGGGATAAGCTTGCTTCTTCACATTATCCCCCCACGACCCTTCCACGCTAGCGCTTTGCGTTCTTTCTATTCCATTACGGGATAGGCGGCTAATACTAATTAAATAAGTGAAGTAGTCTCGTCGTCTGACCAATCGGCTCAGACACCAGACCGCCCAAACTGCTCAAACAAAAGAAGCCAGAAAACAAAATACACACAGCAAATATCAATTACCTAGGGTAGTATCTTTGGCTAGACCTCCGATGAAGATTTTCCTGCAACAAATTGAGAAAAATACATAAATAATTCGGCCTGCAGCGAATAATACCAAAAATCCAGAGAGAAAAAGGTGAATCCGTACCCTGGGCTAGCGCCATCGCCGAAGTCATTCTTCCGGGAACCCATGATCGGGAATTTTGGAGCGGGTAAGGGTTAGATCTGATAGAGAAAACGCTGAGGAACGGTTTTGTAGTAAGCTAGGGTTCGCCTCTTAGCCTTTCTCGAGAGGGGATAGGAATTTATGGGCTTCTCTGGTGTTAAAATAGAAAAATAAAATAGAACCGTGCAAAATAATAACACTGCACACTACGTTTCTTTGTTTTAGTCGTTTGAGTATGGAGTCCGTCTCTCGAAAGACAATATTTTCATAAGTTAGGAAAAGATCAATCTTTAAAGTATAAATTGGAAGAAATTAAAATAAAATTTTTGTGTTACATGAACCGGGTTATAAATTTTATAACTACTACATGTTTCACACTAAAACTTTAATATTGCAATTAAGATCTTTTACCTTTTATTATTCTAATAAAACCCCTTTTTTCCCAAGATTTTACCTTGAGTATTTAGGTAAAGTTTATTCTAACTGAGCTATAATAGAACAAATTAAACTAAATTTTATCATAATAATCTTTTTTTACTGAATTGAAAGTACTCCCTCCGTTTCTTTTATTATGGCACACGTTGACCATGAAGTTTTTCATGGCATGTTTGACCAGCGATAACTTTTATTGTATATATGTATGGACATTATGTGAGATGTCTTTGGATTCTCAGTAACGTATAGTTTTCGAAAAGTAAACTTTCATAATATAATATCGTACGCAACAAAAGTTATCGATGGTCAAACATGCCTTCAAAAAATGTCAGAAAAAGAGGTGCCATAATAAAAGAAACGGAGGGAGTAGTACTTGCCCATTCTAAACACTACATGTGCTTCTTCCATCTCGTTGGTAGACCTTTTTCATAAGCTAGAGAGACTTTAAGTTTGACTTTTTTTCTTTAAGTTTAACTTTTTTTCATTCATTTAAGATAAAAATAATATATAAATATTATTATCACCTATGAGATGCTGCTAAATTCTTTGTAACGTATATTTTGTAAATGTCATTTTAAATGCGTTATTTTCACTGCTCCGTTATTAGATGGAGGGAGTACCATGTTAATATATCTGAAAGTTGTGTATTGAAAATATTTTTGGCTAATTGAATTAAATTGTTGAACTAGACGGATTAACATTTAGTAGATTGAAAATTATGAATAACATAATTAAATTAAACTAAATTTCATCCAGATAAATTTATGTTGAATTAAAATAGAGTGCATATATGATTGGGATAACATATCCTCACTCTCTGCAAGTTGGTGACACATTATCACTAATATTTGTACTAGTATTTTTTGTTGTTCGAGTTATGGAAACATTTTAAAAGTTGAAAATAAAAAGAACCATTATTGCTGTGTCAAAACAAGATTCAATCCAGAATTTTAACATGTCGTTACCAATAAGTAATAATAAATAAGAACGATAATAGAGAATTCAATAATAGATAAATTCTCATGATACTTCATGCATTTAATCTATGGATGACGAGTTCTTGAATTTGGCCGAATCCAAACACAACTATAATGATTTAACCACTGGGAGTGACATACCGGACGCTCGCCCCAGAGGCACCCCAGGATCAGTTTTAGTTTGGGGCAGTTTCTAGGGTTTAGTCTTCAATTGCACTTTCTGGGATTTAGTCTTTAATTGCACCGTGTTGGTGTAGGAGCTTCACTTCGTGTGAGTTATGTGGGAGTCTCACCCCACCTTTGTGTGAGACGCAAGGGGAGTCTCACCCCCTTGTGTAAGGCAACTGGGATGTAGTAATAGAGTGTGTGTATTCCAAAAAAAAAACTATAATGATTTTTATATTAATGCGCTAGAGACATGAATCATGATGATAGGAGTCTGAACATGTGTTGTAAATTTCGGTGAATCTAGTGAGGAAGGAACAAACCACTAATAAACAAGTAAAAATTTATTTAGAGCAAAGTCCATTGAAAATATCCGTAGAGGTAAAGTTTACGACTATGAGAAAAAAAAAAGATTTAGACTGTAAATTTCCAGCCATTTGCTTCATTGCCTGGCAACACCATTTTCACCTTGTAATGTGGTGTTAAAACATGAATTTAAATACACTGGGTAGGCGTTAAAAGCATCTTACATGGTGTTCTATAAAATAACCAACGAAGAAGGGATGTTTAAATCAATGTTAGACCATTAAAACCCCACGTGTTTATAAAACTTATCATATTGAATGTAGAATTTATATGTGAGAAAAAAAAAGGGAAAAATATCTAAAGAGTGAAAGGAATCAATTTCATTGTTCAGCTAAAAGTTACATTCAACTTGATTAACATCTAGTATTACTTAAGACTAAACGGTCAAGCGTAACACCCAACTAGTGATCGCCAAGTGAACAGACAAACAAAGAAAAAAAGAAAGTTGAAAACTAATGGTAACCAAAACCGTAGTACTTTTCCTCCTTATTAATCTCAATTAAAGTACGCTATAAAAGGTAGAGTATTCTTTTTAAAACATACAAAATATAGAGAAATGATACTTTTATATTTCCATTAATAATTGTGATGGTTATAGCAATCAATTTTTACTAAAGTGAAGATAAAAAAAAATTACACTTCTAACTCTAACTTTAGATTGAAAGTGTCAATATAACTCTGCAAAATAAAAAAAGAGTCAAACTAACCCAAACTTTATGATAAAATGTGCAGTTATAAACTTTTGGCCTCTTTTCGACGTTGAGTGAAGGAATTAAGCGTTGACAGAATATGAAATGATGAAAATACGCCTTAACCTTATGCTGAAATTTTATTCCCTATTGTACCCCTTTCTTCTTCTTCAACCCACCACCCTTACCCCAGCCACTGAGCCACCACCTTCCACCCCCAGCCACCACTTCTCGCAAGTCACCATCTCCGACACCACCACCACCCACCAAACCCTCTCCCACCACCCTCTCCGCCAAATCCCTAGCGCATCTCTGCAACCTCCCAAAAAATGATTTTGGAGACAATATCATATCCCAATTTTTCCTTTTATATGTCCAGTGTTAGAAACCCTTATTCTTGATTTGATTTCTTGGTAATATATCATGTATAACACGTCGTTAGTAATCGTGTTCGCCCTTTTGCTTTTGTTCCCTCTCTTCTTCCTATTCAGGTCGCGGCTTCTTCCACCCAAGCACGTTGAAATCTCCCTCGCTAACGAGCTTTACGACCTCGCGTTGTTCCAACACGCCACCTTCGCCTCCCTAGTAATCAGCAATGAGCACCACCCCGAGCACCGCGTCTGTATCGGGTTCACCAAGGCCGCGGAAAGCAACCTCCCCAAGATCACCTTCCTCTTCCTCACCAGCTTCGACTTGCATTTTGCACCTCTTTGGGAGAAGTTTTGCGCCAACCGCTCCTCGTTCCAAAACATCTACATCCACGCGGACCCCATCATCAAGGTCTCCCGCCCCGGAGGCGTGTTTGTGGATAGATTCATCCTGGCATCCATGATTAAACCAAAAACATCTAGAATTTATGTTATTTTAGCACTTTCTCATTTTACATGATTAAATTGGCATTTTAGCTAAAATTAGAGCTATTTTAGCACATGGCCAAAAAATAAAGTAGTCGGACAAAAGTAGCAACAATGAAGTGTAGATAAAATTGGTTTGGCAATGTGGAAGACAGAATTCAAGAAGAAACGGCGGTTTGGAAGTGTGGAAGTCGAAAGAACCAAATATAGGAGAAGAAATAAGAAAATCTCAAAAGCTTCTATGATATCCCCCCCCCCAACACACACACACAAAAATTGGGTGTCCCTGTTTTACTGTCTCTCCTCTCCATTTATTCCTAATTTGGCAAAGAAAGTTTGGAGCAGTTATCATATATACCCCTCACTTGAAATAATATTTACTCAACCTACCAGCTGAGTAAATACATTTAAAAACATAACCCTTACCCAAATAACTTCTAATTTGTTGAACACCCTTCCCCCTCTTTTACTAATATCTCTTGCCTTCACTCATTAATATACTCCAAAACTCATTAATTCACTCAACCACCCCAACCTTCCTCTTACATTTTAACCTTCCACATTTCATCTTCCTAAACCTTAGTACCTCGCCACCCAAACGGCTGCCCAGATTTCTGGCATGGATAGTAAGCCATCTGAGATCAGATCCCGGAAATCAATTATTCCCTTCCGTCTGACACATACCCGAGTGATTTCGATATGGATTTCCTCTCCTTGACAAGGACTCGTTCGTGGATGGGACTCTTATGGAGCACCCTGCTAAAACTAAAATGACTTTGAAGCTTTCAAAGGCTCAGACGCGAAGGATTCAATCGTTGAAGACAACACCCTGTAGCATGCAATGTTGTTTGAAACACCATGTTACGAGAAACCTCATTGTTTGGGCTCCGAGGAATGAACTAGTGGTGTTGAAGCCCAAGCGGACCCTCGACCTTCCCTGCTGTGTCCCACTAAGGACGATGCGTGGCCCTCCTGTACGTAACCGGTGGTGGTCTAGCGGCTGGATTGGCGTGGTCGACGGAAACCCAGGTAGTTCTGATGAAGGTAAACAAAAAGTTCCTTCCCAAAAATTGTGGAAAAAATCCACCAACACAGAGCTGGATTGAAACCTGGGTTAGACTTATCTCAAGGCGTGATTTGGATTGAATATGTTTGATGTATAGTTTGTAACCTAATTAACTATTCGAAAGGTAATTTAGTTAGTATTTTGTGGCCTTTATATTGTAAAAGCCATATTGAATATGTAATTTTTAGTTGGTTGACCTCATTGTATTGATTGAATGTTTGATTATTAGGGATTATTATGGTTGTATTTGTATTGAATTATTGTAAGATTGGTTCTACTACGGTTGTTTTTATTTTATTTATGCGGGTGAAGTATCTGCTTTCTTTATTTTTTTGGTTCATTTGTTGACTGAAAAAACAATTAAACTTGAAAAGATACAACTATGGTTGAAGCTATTGCGCAACAAACCCAGAAAGCAAAAAGGGAAACTGTTTTACCCCTCTCTTGAATAAGGGGTTGAGGATCGCAAAGATCATACTGCCTCTATAGCCAAAGGTAATTACTTGCTAGCTGTGGAAACATAGTTGTATACATTTTTGAAATTTCTGTAGCCATTTTCTAATATACTGGATGTTCATCGAATAGGTACACTAATGGAGGAAGGTTTGTGTTCAAGGATATTCAGGGGGGGAAGGTTCCTCTTGGATGCCTTTGTACCTTGCAAGGACTAGAAAGATGTATATGTGGATTGTTATTAAGAATCTCGAACCCTGGGTATTGCACTTGTTTCCTAATTTATTGAAATCTTTGTGTAGATGGCTAATAAACCACTTACAGATGAGCCAATTGCACTGATGGAGAAAAAAATGGACATGACTCTAAGTATGCTCATTGAAAATCTCAGGCATATCGATGAGTTTAGTGTCGTTGCGGCTTTAGTATTTTATTATTATCCTTTCTTTATACGGATGAAATCATCAAATTGTCGAAGAACAAAAAAACCAAACCTACAAACTAGAGAGCCTTAGTAACATATTTTGCGTAATCTTTACTATTTCTGAGCATTTACTTGTGTACTGCAGTTTTATTTATCTTTACTGACAAACGGTTATTGTAAATCTGCAAAGGTGGAAAAGTTTTGAAACAAAGTCTACTCTCAGACATGTATGCTTTAGATTTACACTGATTCATGGCGTCAGTTGTAAAGAGATAGAGCTAGTAATTACATGGTTGTGATGATTTCTTCTTCTACTATTATTTGTCCAAGGTGCACTTGCTTAGATTCGGTCAAATTATCAGAGAAACCAGTTTTCCCCTGGCTACTAGGGCTGCAAGAAAAGTTGCGTATGTCCCTATTCGTAATAAACCATTCAATGGAATCAGAACAGAAAATGTGAATAAAATGAGGTGCTAGTACTAGATTTATTGGATAATGTAATTATAGTTCCCCTTTATTTTATGCTTTGGAAAAATTGAATATTGTCTTGCATGTAGTCATTAATATGCTATTGGTTAATAGTTTCACTCTTACTAAGATCACTGCAATGTGATCATCTACGTACCTATAGTTGTTTGTGCAAGCTTTCTAGATGATGAAAATGTGTGCATTTGGCACAATTTTGTATTTTATTTGAGTTCAAGTGAGAAAACGTTCATTTGTTTGTATTAATTTTTATTCTCGTTACTTTCAAAAGCAAAGAGATTTATGTAGAGATTTTGGAAAAATGTTCAATCTTAATTAGTTAAATAAAAGATTAATTACACTCTTCAAGCAAACTTCAGCTCAAGCATGAAACCACCACAAGTGTCAATAAAAAAAACATTTCCATTTCTAATCTACACAAGACTGACTTTGTACGGAAAGAAAGCTCAGAGTTTATATGGTGAACCAATCATATTATTGATTATACAATGCTGAAAGCATGTTGTTTCTTGTTAGTATATAATATGCACTTGTCAGTTTCGATGGTCCGATATTTATTTTTAAGCCCTCCATTTTACTTCCTCACTTTGTATTTTAAACTCATTGACTTGTTAAAGGTTTGCAGCACATCAAGTGCAAGAAAAAATGGATATTAATGATTGTGCAATTGAACAAATAGGTTGATAAACTATGACATTTGTAGAAAATGAAGCTAAGTCACACTTTACTCTCTGCAAGCAAACACTTGCTGATGTTAGGGTGTTTGCTAGGATGTTCTTAATATTTTTCTCAGATATTTTTTGCAAGCAAATACATGTTGGTGTTAGGGTCTTTGATAGGGTGTTCTTATTTGTTCCATCATGCATATTATCTTGTTTGATGCACTTGTAGATGTAGGGTGCATGTTGAACATGTGTTGTTCATTATTTGTTTAGATTGAATTGTCACATAGTATCAAAAAAAGGCTTTCATTTCATGAACATTGCTGTTGCAAGAAAGTTTAATCATAAACATTTTTGCACACAAAAAAATACAATGTTTACTATTCGAAGAATCCAAAAAAATTAAACTTCAGCCATTGCCATATAATGAAAACTCAAACCAACCCGACAGTGAGATCTAGTGTCGATAGTGTATTCCATCCCATGATATTTTTTTATTCATAACCCATTGAGATTGGCAGTTCTTCAAGTTCTTTAGACTTCCTGTATACTACCAAGTGCTGCAATGCTCCCTTAACGGTGTCTAGGTCAACCGGCAGGATCCCTTGTCGACTCAATCGGCCTATGTGCATGTGTGACAGCGTACAATTATTTCTTCCTTTTGTCCTCATGATTTTGATCATACATTTTTGTAGAGAAAGAAATACCTTGTTCAGTGTGTAAGCATCTAATTATCCGTAAACATTATGAATTGATACAACTAGCTCATTCACTCTATATGCCGCTTTCTGAACTTGCAAAAAATTATATTGCTCTAAAAAATCCTAAGTCTAGGATATTTAGGTTAGGGGAGTTAGACGGCTAACAGTTGATGAAAATGTTGAACCCGTCTGATGACGAAACATCCATAAAAACACGATCATTGTATAGGATATGTGATGGAGCATTGTCTTATTGTATTTCTATCCTTTAATGCAATTTGCAGGCCAAACTCTCTGGATAACCGAGACTATGTGACAAACCATGAAATCCCTGTTTACATCCCAGATTATTTTAGGGATAGGTTTGGTTAAGAGTGTATCTGCGTGTCTGTCTTTTTACTTATTCCTGGCTGGTTCAATTGTAGTTAATGGGAAAATACCTATCTTTCCATAAAAAAATTACCTCTCAATTTTCCCTATAATGGGTCTTGCAACTGCACATAAGAACATGATTTTTTCTATTCTCTCTTTGGTTTTAACAATCCTAGTAGGTTCTCTCTCCCCAGGAAGTAGATAGTGGTTCACTTTTTTTGACTAGAAAATCACTTCTCATCAATGTGTACAACATGATGCCTGTCTTTGAAACTAGTTGTACCGTTTGCAACATTGTATTGTAGCCTAGAAAGAGACCAATTTAGCCTAGAGAATAAATTTGACTCACTCAAAGTTGGCTTCAAAGCATTACTGTGACTGCATAGCATTTCTCTTTGTATGAACCTATGCAATGTGCTCTTATTCATGTTAATTGTTGCAGCTAGACTACGTATTGTACCCCTTAATCAGAAGGGAATTGCGCAGATTTCTCCCTTGTTGAGCTGCATTCCAGGTTGCCCCTGTTTGCCCAGCATTTCATGGACACATTTATAAGAAACCCAGTCACTTGGTGCTTCTATGCTCTAGCTCATATTCTTCCCACCGTTCTTCGGCAAAAACCCCATCTTGCGTGTGCATATTTTATTTTGGTATCCCTACCCCTATTACACCTTACCCGTTGCTGAAAAAGCCAGTGCATTGCCATTGCTCATGTGTGAGAAGAGTTGCGACCATGTCCTATGATGTATATTATAATGAAACAAAACTGAAAAATATGCGCTCAAGGAAGGCCATTGCAAGATAGAGGTTTTGCTTGGTTTGTACAACAATGTGGACATTAAGCCTTTTCAATTAACAGCTGAGTGTCAATCTTTTTAGGACTTAAAAACTGTTTTTTGTTAGTGTAAGAATTACTTTTTTGCTAAAGTACAAATCCTTAGGTAAATGCACAACTGAGAAATTGGTTGATTATAAAGTACTTTTTTGGCTTTTTATTTTTCCCTCCAAAAGGCCTCAGGCGGGCCCCTCTCTCAATTTTTTGGTGGGAGTACTTATCTTGTATCGTTGAAATTTTGGGACTTGCAAATTAAAACATCAAGTGGGTCAACATACCCCTGACTTTGTATTTTCATATTAAAGTTTAAAAAAAACTACTTTTTGGATGGCGAGACACTAAAAAGGGACAGAGGGAGTATACTAATTATAGTTTTGTGTCAAGGGCTAAAACAAATATTAATTTAGACTGAAAGTGCCAATATAACTCTGCAAAATGATAAAGTACCAAAATAACCCTAACTTTATGATGTATATGCCAATCCAACTCTAAGGCTATTGACTTCAACTGTCAATGGGAGATTTGGTCAAAATTCAAGGAAATGATAATTTTACCCCTTGATTTAAAAAGAAAAAAAAGAGAAAAAGGGTTTTCAACTTATGGGGGCAGGGGTATTTTTGTCATTTCATATCCAACCATAACCCATATTGATGGGTCAACATCGGAACAGTGACAAAAGGTTATAACTGTACATTTTTTCATAAAGTTGCAGTTACTTTGACACTTTCTCGTTTTGCAGGTTATATTGACACTTTCAGCCTAAAGTTAGGGTTAGAAGTGTAAACCATTACAAACTAACCTCATCTAATAGTTAGTTGGTTTAAAACAATGTTACCTGACTCAGATTTAGTGTCGTGTCCGAGTAGGGATCGGATAAGTCGACCTTGAATTTTTTATTTTGACCGACACGGCGATTCAGTCAACTGATTGTTTTGACTATTTTTTTCAACATGCCTATCATATAAAGTGTCGTAAAATATATTTAGACACACCTATATTTAATTATTTTATAAATAATAAAAAATTTAATTAACTTATAATATAAAATATGGCAACACATAACTTATGTGTTATTATATATAGCATAGTATTATAACATTAAACATTGTGTTCTACTATTTTTACTTATATATCATTGCATTCTTATCTAATATAATTTATCATCATGGTCTAATAATGTATAGTACATTGTGATTTTATTCTTATAACTCTTATTGTAATATATATATATATATATATATATATTGTTCTTTCAATTATTATTATATTTATGTATAGATATACAAAAGGTTGTATTATAATGTATATATAAATATATAAAAGATTGTTTTATATTCTATACAATGTTCCTATTATATATAACATAGTATCATATATTAGGCAAAGTTTTGTGAAAGACCGTTTCTATAAGCTTATGTAAATGTGGAGTTTAATTAGAATAATAAAAAGGTGACTTATTCAAATTTGAGGATCCCTATGTAACGTTAAATTTGTGTTTCTCTCTCTAGTGCTAGGTGCGAAAAAACCTTTATTATGCATCATTTTCTATCTGATTTCTTCATCCTGTTCTAGTGATTCAATCTTGAATTTGCCAATCAATGGGTAGAATTGGTATCAGAAATTGGTGGAAACCAAAAAAACTACAAACATCTCAGACCCAAAAGGATGTAACAATAGTAAAGAGAGGGGAATTAAAGACAATTGAAGAACAAATGAATGATATGGTGGGTTTAAAAGGTGTGTTAGGGAGCAGTAGATCTGTACAAATGGTGACGAAAGAAGTCGAAATGAAGGTGTTCGACGAAACCCAACAGGACGCCTAAAAATGGAGATGGAAACGAAGGTGGGGAGGAAATTGACATGGGGTGAAGAAGAAGAAATTGAAGCAAAAAATCAGAGGACAGGGAGCTCAATTCTTATTGAGGGAAAGAAAGAGGTACAATACTATAAACATATTGAAATTGAGGGTATGAGGGATATTACTGAAGATGGGCTAAATGAGAGTATGAAACAATGGGATACGACTGTGATGTGTAGAGTAATGGGAAGTAACCCTCCTTACCGAGTGATGGAAGGTTTCTTTTATCGGATTTGGGGTAACAAAATCAGTAAATTGTGGTTGTTGAATTTAGGGGTGTTTATGGTGAAATTCCAGAACAAAACATATAGACATGGTGCACTAGAGAGGGGGATTATATTTTTTTGATTGGAAACCATTGTTATACTGCAAGAACCAACACTTTTTACCTCGATTCTGCTGGACTTTTTACCTTGGTTTTTAGTCCTAAAAAACTGAGGTAAATACAGTCGGAGTAAAAAGTACATTTTTACCTCGGTGGAAAACCGAGGTAAAAAAGTATCTTTTGCCTTGGTTTTCAATCAACGTCGGTCGATACTATCAGCGACGTTGGTTGTAGAAAGAAGACCGACGATTGGAGAACATATGTGCAATCTCATTTGGATCGACATTAGCATACACTTGTGTGTGAGGTCGTCTAATGCAAGTAGGCAGTTGATGGGGGGTGAAATGTTGCAAAGTTATCTGAACCGACGACAGTCCACACAACGTGCGATATCGCACCACGTGGGTCATCCACCTCATGTGCCTACTGACGTGGATCACTTACAAAAATGATGTCATTTTGATGGGATAACATCGCAAAAAAAGAGATACTGTTAACTGCGATGTCGGTCATGTGTCGTTTGGGCACTAGTCTGCGCGACGTCGCCAACCCAGTCAGTTAGACATCATTTTTCGTACAATATTATAATATTTAATATTTGATGGTTAAATGATTAAACGCCATACCACATTCAATTATTTTCAATTAATTTTGGAAAGAATGACATGTTCAACCCAACAAAACTATAACATATAATACAAATACATGTCACAACATATTGAAATACATAAGGTTAATTTAAAATTGACTAATTATTTGTATTTAACCACCATTTTCTACGTTGCGCAAGTTATTCCATCTACATGGTAAAGGTTTATCGATGACTCTCCTTGGTCCTATTAATATCATTACATACGAACTAAAACTTGTGTTAGAATTGGACGGTCCTCAAATGAAATACACATAATTTAGTAAAACGTAGAGTGTGACGTCGCAAGCCTCTCGGTTAACCATGCGGTTATACCAAAGGTTAAGCGACTTCACTTTGACTTGTTCAACTTACCAAATAATTTGTGTTCACTATCCGATTTATGTCTACAATATTTAACACCCGTGACAATATGAATTACAACAATCATGCATAACAATGCTGGTTCTAGCTGTGAACCGATCGAGGTAACCGATTTGTGGTTATTTTTTAAATATTCCTTTTATTATATTAATATATTATAAATGACTTGTTAATCATTTTATTGACCAATATAGATCCGTACTGATTCAGATAATGACAGTCCGCGATGCATATTCTCAGGCAGATATCCGCATTTTGTACATATTCTGACTCAGGCGAACTTCATGTCAATTCCAATTATGGTAACTCCTCACCGTTTAAAAAAATTGAATGTCCAATTAACTTTTTTCTATAGATTACTTTCATAAGTACTAACAAAGGTTTTTTGTTTATAATTCAGTACATCCTTGACCGAATTGTTGAGCTTCAACCACCATACAAGTTAGATTATGTGATCAGGTGCAAAGGGAGGGAGTATCACATGCACTACTCGGGGAGCAGGAGGCTTAAGACCCTGACCCCGAAGGGGTTTGGCCAGTTTCTTGTCGCAGAGCAACGCATGGTTGGGGACACCCTCTACTTCGAGATCCTAAATGGTGTTGGGCTAGTAGTTTTCCGTGTTGTCATTCTCCCCCGCAAACATTAGATGTTTAGCTTAGTCTTCGCATGACCATGTATTTTAAACAAATTGATTCATATTCAGAAGAATACTAATACGACCGTATCTTCTATATGAAATTTTTATTGTTAACTTAATGTTTTTGAATGTTTAGTATTTAACATAATGTAACTCGCTGGTGGGCTAAATTGTTAGGCCCATGCACACATATGACGTCAGTTACTATATCAGCATAGTTTCAGATTTACTGACGTACGTGCGAGGTCGTACTACACAGGACGAAAAACACAATGTGGTTAAAACGACGTCGTTTAAGAACAGTTATATATATATATATGTATGAGAACCCTACATGCGAGTTCAACCTTCTGTTCAAAAGTTTCTCGCAAATTCCAACAATCTCTCACCTCCCTTCACTTCTCCATGGGAAGAAATGTAGGCTTTCTCTAATCTTCTAACATGTATTGTTAGTACTTCCTAGTTTGCATTGCCACATATGTGGTTTGTCAATGTGTTATGTTTTCTTTGTGTTCTAGTCTTTACTCTCATTTTTGACATGGTGAACTTTCCTTGGGTGTAGAGTTAGGAAATATGTTTGGTATATCTCCATAGGGTTTTTGCATAATTTTATGTCATTAAATCTTAGTTTTTTCCAGGGTTATGCATTTTTACCCGTAGCTTCCTCTAATACATACGATGTTGGTAAAATGTTTGTTACAATTTGGTTAATGCAATTATGCAGTGATGTCCCATACTAATATTTTTAGTAGCATATTATTGAGTATGAGACGTCGCACGTATGTCGGTCAGACCTTCGGTCTTACCGTGAGTTCCCAACATTATAGAGACTTCTCTAGTATGTGTCGTCCATGCCACTGCTTTGGACCGATATGTACCTGTGACGCACAGGTGATGTCGCATGTTGCAATTCATGGGCTGCTTCCCTATTCACATTTTCATTTCTTATTCAAGACAAATGGCTGGCGAAGGATCTTCAAGTCGTCCATTTTTTCAGGTCTTCAAACATTTCGCAACATATAATTAGTGAAACACATCTTCACACTTTACCAAAATGTTTTGTTTTCATGTAGTTCTCCGCACAACGGAGCAATCCTGAGCTTCTTGTGTTCGACGTTGAGGATCATACAATGGCTCCCGAAAGCCCACGCTTCCACTATACTCTGAAGCAGCAAAACTTTGAGAAGAACCCAACTTTGGTAAGAAATTAAAAATTAATTTGAATTTTCAAATATTTCCATATATATATATATATATATATATATATATTTAATCGATTTTTTCCTGATTTAGTACATCCTGTGGGAGATTGTACCACTATTGCTGAGTGTAAATACCCCCGTAGTACTGAGGTGCTACGGGACAGAGTACCGTATGAACTACTCAGGGGGTGGGAAGATCAAGGCTCTTTCCCCAAAGGGTTTTGACGAGTTCCTGAGGGAAACAACCTACGCATTGAGGACACCTTGTTCTTCGAGGTGATCAATGTTGGGGGCCTATCATCTTCAAGTTCATCATTATCAGAACTACTTGAGTTTATTGTAATATCTATTATGTTGGAATTAAGACAAATCTTATTTGCACTGATTGTGAGAATGATTTCACGAATTCTATTTTTCTAGTTATTTAACTATCTAATTTGAACATCATAAGATTACATGTACGTGTTCATATGTGTGTTTCCATATGATTTGAACATCATATGATTGTCATCCATTTCCTTTTTTAATCTTTTCTATCACCGTCAAATTCTTTACTTTAACCTATTTTTTAAATTATGTGCGACGTCGCTAAGTCATTCGCTAAACGTATCAGCAGAAATGATGTTAATGGCAAAATCGATCAAGCTTCCACACAACATGTGCGACATCAGATACTTTTCGATCAAATTATTTACTTCATTTTTTGGCCTTTTACTTTGGTTTCTATTATAACCGAGGTAAAAACCAACTATTTACCTTGTTTTTTTATAACCAGGGTAAAAAATATACCTTTAACTTTGAAAAAAACAACCGAGGTAAAAGAACTTTTTACCACAATTTTTTGGGGTTATGAAAAAACCGAGGTAAAAAGGACGAAGTAAAAGATCATTTTTCTTGTAGTGATAATTAAATCCTGGGATCAAAATGAAGAAGTTAGGGAGCCTAAAACAGTACCTGTTTGGATCCAGTTATTGGACCATCATTGTCATACTGGGATTCGAAGATAATCAGTAAAATAGTCTGTCCATTGGGAAAGACATGGAATCTAGATAGGATGACATTGGAGAAGGAGATGCTATCTTTTTCCAGGGTTCAACTGGAGGTGAAGATTAGTGAAGATTTGCCTGAAAAGCTTTTCTACTTGAATGAGAAAAGGGTGATAATGAGCCAGGAGGAGAAGTTTGAATGGAATCCCGTAAAATGCTCTGAATGTGATATGTTTGGCATAAGGAGATTAAGTGCAGGAAGAAAGAAAATAAGGAAGGCAGGAATTTGAAAGCTAAACAGATGTATATCCCAGTGGAGAGTTTGCAGATAGCAGTTGATGCAAAATCAAAGCAATCCTTGAAAGTCAAAGAGAAGGAGAGTAGTACAGTAAAAAAAGAGGTGCAAGAAGCAAATGAAGAGGAATTTCAGAACGTGAAAAGAGGTGGAAGAACAATTGTGCTGAAGGATAAGGAAGAAGCTGAGAGTTCAGGTAAAAAATATTCAATGCTTTCTGATCCCCCTGATGAATGATAAAATAGCTTGCTGGAACATTAGAGGTTTGAATAAGTATGGGAAACACAGAAAAATTGGGAAATTTGATGGAATGAACAACCTAGGATGTTTGAGTTTACTTGAAACTAAAGTCAACCAAGAAAACAAAAAAAAAGTGTAGAGGAATATTGGACTTGGTTGAGAATTGGAAATGAATGGAGGGCTAGTTAAAGGAGGAAGAATATAGTTAGGGTGGAGGAAGGACCTATTTGATCTAAATATTGTCCATCTAGGAGAACAATATATTAATGCTGAAATGGTGATAAAAAGTAGAAATATGAAAGTATATATGACTGTTGTGTATGGTTAAATACCATAGAAATGAGGAAACCTATGGTGGAGTTCTTGAAAAATGTTGGACCTATAGATGATATACCTAGGATCATTCAGGGAGATTCTAACTCTCCACTGAGGGTAGAAGATAATGAGGCTGGAAATGGAGCAGATGAGAATGAAACTGAAGATTTTCAGGAACTAATGGATCTGAATCTTATGGCTGAGATTAGAACTTTAGGCCAAAATTTTACACGGTGCTACAAAAGGAGTTATGCAGAGAGAATTCAAAGCAAAGTAGATGGGGAATTGTGAATCAGGAATGGATAAAATATATGGAAGAGGTATACTGTGAAGTGAAACCAGCATCTTTGTTGGATCATTTCCCACTGATTCTGAATTGGCATGAAATGAAGAGAGAGCGGGAAGGAATTTCAGATATTTTAACAAGTAGGAGAAATCAGAAATGTTTCAGGCAATAGTTAAATGTGTTTGGAATCAGGAAAAAATGGAGACAATGAAAAATTTAGTCGAAGTTTTGAAGAAGCTGGAGAAACCATTGGAGGCTTTAAACAGAAGAGACTTCTCTAACGTTGAGCAGAGAGTTATCAAAGAAAATAAGGAGTGGATTAAGGCTCAGGAATGATTAAATGAGGAATCTGGAAGTGAGTGGAAATAGAATGAAGAAGAGGAAGCAAGGAAGAAGCTGGAAGTACTAGAAGATTCATAATTCAGTTTTTTTGTAACAAAAAGCTAAAATACAGTGGCTCATGGAGGGAGATAGGCCAAAAAATATAATTTATGCTACATTGAGGACAAAGCCGTACATAAACTACATTGTGAATATGAAGGCTAATGGAGGAATTATATTTGAGCAGGGAAAAATTGAAGAGTACTTGAAAACCCACTTCCATAAGCACTTGAGGATAAAAAATAACACACTAAACCTGAAACCTGAACTGGCTAGCTATGGTGGAGTACTGAGCATTAAGCAGCAAATGGATTTGATCAAACCTGTCACTACAGAGGAGATTAAAAAAGCAATGTGGGGAATACATGCTAACAAGAGTCCAGGGAAGGATGGACACACCAGCCAATTTTTCAGGAAAAACGTGGGAGATAACTGGAGAAGGAGTGACAAAAACAATTCAAGAATTTTTTGAATTTAGGCTAATTGCATGTTGTTCAATAGTGTACAAAGTGATAACTAAAATCCTATGTGCTAGACTAAGTGATAAGCTACTAGATATAATCAGTCCAAACCAAAGTGCTTTTGTTAAAGGGAGACATATAGCACACAATATACTGCTCACTCAGGAGTTATTGCATAAATATAATGTAGAGAGTATGAAGCTAAGTTGTGTGGTAAAAGTTGACATCAGTAAAGCATTTGAATATGTTAGTTGGGTTTTTCTGCTAAACTAGTTACAACTTTTGAGGTTCCCCAGTATTATGATTGATTTGATTAAAAGGACTACCACGAGTTCTTCCTTTTGTTTAGCTGTAAATGGGAAATTCACGGGATCTTTTGAGGGGAAGCGGGGGGGGGGGGGGGAAATAGGGAGACCCCCTTTTCCCATTATTATTTGTTATCTGTATGGAATATCTGACCAGGTTAATGGAGAGAGAATACAGAAGAAGAGGTATAGAATATCATCAAAGATGCAGAAAAGTAGGTATTCACACCTTACTTTTTGCAGATGACTTTCTAATATTCTGTGCTTCCACTTAGAAATCCATGGAAGGAGTTAAAAGGTGTTTAGAAAATTTCATAGAAGTGACCGACATGGCTATAAGTGGGCAGAAATCCAACATTTATTTTTCTAAAATAGAGGAGAAAGAAAAAGTGTTGTTGGCTGGTATACTGGAGGTTATGAAAGACGAGTTGCCAATTCAATATTTTGGACTTCCACTGTCTCAGGCCAAATGAAACAAGGAAGACTGTGAGCATATGATAGAGAAGATAACGGAAAAATTGAAGTGTTGGAATACTGGCAGCTTATCCTATGCAGGAATAATACAACTCATAAATATTGTACTTCTAAGCATGACAGGTTATTGAGCAAGCATTCTGAGCATCCATTCTGAGCATCCATGAAGGAGTTCATGAAAGAATAGTCAAGATATGTAGGAGCTTCTTATGGAAAAGAGAAGAAGGAAAGAGAGGATTTACACTTGTAGCTTGGAGCACTCTGAGCAGGAGTAAAACCTTAGAAGGAATGAGATTAAAAGACCCCTCAGTGTGAACAAGGCTGCAATTTGCAAACATCTTCGAGATCTGAACTCAAAGAAAGATTTGCTATGGGTGAGATGGATTCAGGCTTATTATATGAAGAAGATGGACTTGAAGCATTGTAATTACAAAGATAGAAACAGTGAAACATGGAAAGTCTTATGCAGGTTAAAAGAAAGCATTTCCAGATTTTTAAGGAGTGCACATATGCAAAGGGAAGGCTGGTGATTAGGAAGGTTTATGATGTGATGAAGGGGTTGGGAATGAAGGATAAGTATGCAAGGGTAATTTGGTAGAAGAAGATTCTGCCCAAACACATATTGTTTTTGTGGATGCTACTGAAGAATTATCTTCCCACTATGGATACACAACCTCTTTGTTGTATGTGTGATCAGAAGGAAGAAACAACAAACCATATATTCACTGAATGTAGGTAATGAGGAAGATAATGAAGCAACTATGTTTAGCAGAAGTTGCAAATTTGAGAACCTTGAAGAACAAGCTATTGATGACGGATAGAAGAAGATAAAATCAGAAGCTGGTGAAGTGGACTACTGCATAGCGTGTGGATTGAAACAAGAAGTTATTCCAAAAAGAGAAGCTAAAGGAAGAAACATAGCATTTCAGATAGATTCTGAGTGCAAATGGAGAAACCATATGAGATGGAAGGAGAAATTAGAATAATCAGCTGCAGAGGGGTTGTAGTGTTTTTGTTTGAAGTAGAGGGTTTTAATGTTTTTTCGCTTTGCAGTAGAGAAGTTAGTGCAGTAGTTGATTTGTAAGGGCTAAGAGTGATGGCCCAAAACTTGATAGTTTTTTTTAATCTTAACATACATACTCATTTCCACCAAAAAATAAATAATAAAAAGGTAAAAGATTTTAGTTGCAATATTAAAAATTTATGCAATGTGTAGTAGTTATTAGTATTATGACCCGATTAATGCAACCCAAAATTTTTATCTTAATTTCTTATAATTTGCAATTTAAACCTTGGTCTTTCTATAGCTTATGGAAAGACCGTATTTCAAGAGACGGACTCTATATATATTATTATTATTATTATTATTATTATTATTGTGTTCTACTTATAATTGTGCTCGTATTCTATATAACATGGATAACATTGTGTTCTTATCATATATTATTGTATTTTTATTCTTACATATAAGATTGTGTGGTATTATTACATATAAAAATAAAAAAATGTTGTTATTATATACTCCCTCTATCCCAGAGAAATTGGCACAATTTAACTTTTGAAAGTCAACTGAATCAATTTTCAACGACTAAAATCTTTAAATATGTGTATAAAATCTTTTATAAAAAATAATAATTTAAAAATACATGTTATGATGAATCCAACAATATATAACATGATAATAATCTTACATATAATAATAGAATTTAATGGTCGAAGTTTTCGACTTTCAAAAGTTAAATTGTGTCAATTTCTATGGGATGGAGGGAGTGTATATATATATATATGTATATATATATATATATATATATATATATATATATATATAAGTTGTATTATTTATTACACAAAATTGCATGTGTTCTTATGTGCTCAAAATGGATAAACTTCTAGTCTTTCATCATTACTCACATCCACTCTACGTTTATCGATACACAACTTTGCCAACTTTAAATTTCGATGTGTGTCATGTGTTGTGTCATACTGAATCGACACGCAATTCTCCACATATTCTCATGCGCCAGGATAACATACGTTTTGAAACATAACTCCGTGTAACTATAGTATAAAGAGTTCGTCTCTTAAAAGACGGTCTTTCCACAAGTCATGGAAAGACCAAAAGTGTAAATTAGAAGAAATGAAGATAAAATTTCTGGATTGCATGAACCGAGTTATAAATTTTAGGGCAAAATACTAATATGACCCTATGTTTTGAATGTTTGTGCTGTAAAGTTGAAAAGTGCTATTGTAGATCTGTGTTTTGCATCAAAAGTGCCGATATAACCCTGTGGCACTATTTCGGTGTTGACCTTTTAATTTCGGTCATTGACCAAAAATAAAAAGACTAAAATACCCCTAGTCTTCAAATTACAAATTTAATGACTAAAATACCCAGATTTCTTCCTATTCACCACCACTATCACCACCTCCGCCATTATCACTGCCGCCAGCCACCACCAACCACAGTCAGCACCACCAGCCATCGCCACCACCACTAGCCACCACCACTAGCCACAGCCACAACCACAACCACTAGCCATCGCTACCACCACCAGCCACAGCCACCACCGCCAGCCACAGCCACCACCGCCAGCCACAGCCACCACCGCCAGCCACAGCCACCACCGCCATTACTCTCCCCAGCCACCGCCACCACTCATCCCAACCACCACCAACACCACCCACCCCAGAACTCGTCCCAACCCCACCACCATCGCTCAACCCTAGTCCCGCCACCGCTCGTCCCTAGCCCCGCCACCACTCGTCCCAACCACCACCACCGCTTGTCCTTAGCCCCACCACCACTCGTCCCAACCACCATCACCGCTTAACCCTAGTCCCGCCACCGCTAGTCCCTAGCCCCGCCACCACTCACACTTATCCCAACCGCCGCCACCATAGCTCGTCCCTAGCCCCGCCACCACTCGCACTCGTCCCAACCACCGCCACCACCGCTCGTCCCTAGCCCTGCCACCACTCGTCCCAACCACCACCACCGCTCAACCCTAGTCCCACCACCGCTTAACCCTAACCTAGTCGCGCCACCGCACTCCACCTCTCATTCTTGCTTAGTCCCGCCACCGCGCTCTACCTCTCCCTATAACGCCGATTGGAAACCCGATTGGAATGCCCCTTCGATTCACCGCCACCATTTCCACCTTCGATTCACCTCCGCCACCACTTCCGCCTTTGATTCACCACCGCCGCCTTCGACTCACTGCTACCTTCGACTCACCGCCGCTTTCAACTCACCTCCGCGTTCAATTCACCTCCACCGCCGCAACTTTGCTTTACAAGGGAAAAAAGAAAGCTCGAGAAGAAGAGGGAGAAAACAGAAAAAAGAAAGGTTCTGACGAGAAGAGAAGAAGAGAGGGGAAAACAGATCTAGCAGGGGTATACATGTCTTTCTAGCTTTTCAAATTTTTTATTTTTTAATTACAGAGGGTATAATAGTCATTTCATGTCTTTCCGGCCAAATCCAGGCTGATAGGGTTATATTAGCACATTCTCGCAAAATACAGGGCTACAATGACACTTTCCAACTTCACAGGGTCATATTGGCACAAACCCTCAAAACATAGGGTAATATGAGCACTTTACTCTAAATTTTATAACTGCTACATATTGCATACTAAAATTTTAATATTGCAACTAAGATCTTTTACCTTTTATTATGCTAATTAAACTCGGTATTTCCCTAAGCTTATGGACCGTCTTTCCCAAGACTTTGCCTAGTATAAATTATTTATTTATTGATAAAAAATGAAGGCAAAGTCTTTCCATAAGTTTATAAAAAAGGCGAGATTTAAATAAAATAATAAAAAAGTAAAATATTTTGGCAATTCTTGGGAAAGACCGCATTTCCATATACCTATGGAAAGACGGTGTTGAATTAGAATTATAGAAAGGTAAAATATTTTAATTGCAATATTAAAAATATATTATGCAACATGCAGTAGTTATAAGTTTATTATCCGATTAATTCAACCCAAAATTTTTATCTTTATTTCTTCTAATTTGTAGTTTCAAGAGACAGACTCAAAGATTTTAGTTGCAATATTTAAAATTTATTATGCAGCGTGTAGTAATTATAAAATTTATGACCTGATTAATGAATACTAAAATTTTTATTTATTTTAATTTGAAGTTTACAAAAATGAAAATCGATACTCCCTCTGTCCAGTCAAAATTGCACATAATCTTTTTCACGATATCAAATAAATATGCTTGACTGTAAATATGTGTAATTACAAACAATAACAACACATAAACAATAGATATTTAGAAACGTTACGACGAATCTAACCCTATCTCACGATAAAATTATTGTTCACATGTATTTAAATACGTGATCAAAGTCCGACCTAACGGGAAAAAGATTCGTTCCAAGTTTGGATATATAGATAGAAGCTGCAGTTTTCCAAAAATATATTCGTCGTGGTTAGTACTTAGTACTAACCATTCGGTTGTTTTTCAAAAATTAAAATTCCAGTTAGCAGAAGCCATGGCTACTAAGTACTAAGTACTAAGTACTTAGTAGCTTCAAAAATATGTAAACTGGAATTTGCAGAAGCCATGGCTAGCATCTCTTGGAGCTCAGCCAGGTTCTTGTCCAATAATTTTCCAAAACCTTGCTCCATAATCACTCCCACTACACTCTCAAACCTCATCTTCTTCAAGCCCATCTGCTCCCTTTCCACAACCGTTAATCACGACCACCCCATTCCCAACTACTCCGGCGTCAGCCTCCATGAAACCGTCGACAAGAACACCAAGAAGCTGCGGCTGGACTACTGGGTTTCCTCCCGCATTGACGGCGTCAGCAGGGCCAGGGTCCAGTACAGCATACGCTCCGGCCTTGTCTCCGTCAATGGGCAGGTCGTCACCAAGGTTGGTGGATATGCATGTTAAGTGTTTGACGAAATGGCCCATGAGGAGAAGAGGAAAATTTTATGATTGGTTTGATTCTTCAGGTTTCTCATTTGGTGAGAGGTGGGGATGATGTCAGCTGTACCATAGCCCGGCTGCAGCCGCTGCGAGCTGAGCCAGAGGATATACAGTTGGATATAGTTTTTGAGGATGACCATGTTTTAGTAGTCAACAAGCCTGCTGACATGGTGATGCTTCTGTAGCTAGTTTTGTCAAAGTAGAGAGTTGCTTATACGTGTGGCAGAGTGCATTACTTAGCAGTATGATGTTGATATGCCAACTGTTTTGAGTTACAAGTCTTGGTTTAGGTGTTCTTGTATCATTTTGATCACATTAGCCATTACCTTTCCTTTCTGGATAAATGCATGCTCACCGAGGGAGGAAACTTTTGATATTCCTTCGCATTTTGTGTCAAAGTATTTGCAAGTAGCAGCTTTTCTGGGGCTTCTAATAGTTTTGATTATTATTGCTTTTGTTGTGCTCTATAAAATTCAGGTGGTTCATCCTGCGCCTGGAAATGCTTCTGGAACTCTGGTAAATGGGATCCTCCACCATTGCAGCCTTCCCATGGTTTCACTACCGGTATCACATGAACAAGTACTTTCCGAATCTGAGGAAGACTTTGATGAGGAGCTCATTGCTTCTGCTGGAGGCCCAAATGATAGTGCAGGAATCTCTGTCAGTTTGGCCGAGGCATCTGTCCGTCCAGGAATTGTGCATAGGCTGGACAAAGGTACTAGTGGGTTACTGGTTGTTGCAAAGGTAATTTCTGATGAAATATTGATAAGTCAACCAATCAAGGATTTTATATTGGAGTACCATGTATTGTTTATTGATTTAGTATACATGACGCTGGTCTTGAATCCTACTTTTTAAGGATGAGCATTCTCACTCTCATCTGGCCAAACAATTCAAGGATCGCACAATAAAGAGAGTCTATATCAGTCTTACTAGTGGAGTTCCATTACCTGTCTCGGGACGTATTGACATCCCAATTGGCCGGGATTTGAATAATCGGATTCGTATGGCTGCTTTCCCAGGAAGTAATAAAAGTGGAAAGACCCGAAATGCTGCTAGTAGGTGATATTTTTGTTTTCAAGATTTCTGTAATAGTTTTCTTGGCAAGTTGTCCGACATATTTTCATTAAAATGTGCTTGCTAGAATACCTGAGGTAGGTGAGTAGGTAAAGAAGAAATAGTGTATATTAATCATGGAAGTAGTATCCTGCAACACTAGCGAGTTATGGGGCTGAACCTTTCAACAATGCTTTTCTTTCTTTATCTAGTATCCTTGTTGATCAACTGTCATCTAGTTGTATACCTGTCTATTAATATGACCCAGAAAACAACTGCCTATCTACTACGCAGCGGTCTAGTTTTAACTATGGTTTTGATAACATGTTATCCCTTTTTGTGGAAGTTCTTAATGTTTCTAGACGTACAAATGAGCTCATAAGCTTCCTCCGGTGTTGATTATTTTAAATTTGTACTTATAATCAGGTACAGAGTAATTGAAGAACTTGCTGGTGGGGGTTCTGCATTGGTAGAATGGAGACTAGAAACTGGTCGCACCCATCAGGTAAACTAGACCGTTGAAAGCATGTCTTGTTGCAGTGGCAATGCAGATTTTCTGCGGTCAAAATGCTAGGCTGAAGATCATCTTTGCCTTAAATCTGCATTCTTCGGGACTTAATATATGGCTCTTTGACATCTTCTATGGGTCTAAATTTAGCTTTCCTTTTGTAAACCATCACTGCTATCAATTATGGCAAAATGTTGTGAAAATGAAAGTCCTTTTGGAGAGGACCTCTTCGATTAAGGCAGTTGGCACCTTCTCATTTAACAATACATAAGCCATTTAACTTTTTTCTGGATATGATAGCTTTTACATGGATGTCCATTAAATGGTAAAACTTTGGTGTCATATTACTAGAGCAATGGATAGTTATCTTTGTTGCACAACCTCTTGAAAGATATTTACTGGGTCATACTTGTTACACGATCAAGTAAACACATCCATTGTGCTCAGTATGATTGTTTTCAATTTCATGTATGATAAAGTGTTCACTTGTTCTTCCTTTAGCTTACTCTCCTCTTTGTATTCTTTTCTGTTCCTTACAAAAGAAAATAGATAATTCAATTCTTGATTGGGACATTAATTGCAGATAAGGGTACATGCAAAGTACCTTGGAGTTCCTCTGTTGGGAGATGAACTTTACGGGGGAACAAAGGGTTTGGCCCTCTCCCTAATTTTGCCAAAGACCCAGCCTTGTTTTCAGGACAAACTTCAGCAACTAATTTCTGAACTGGAAAGACCTTGCCTTCACGCTTTATCCCTGGGGTAATTAATCTCCTCGCCCTGTTTCTTTGTGTTGGACAACAGCATAGTAGGGCATTCATTTAAATTTGTTTTTGCTTATACTTTTATTTCTTGTGTTTTCTGTTAGATTTATTCACCCACACACTCAAGAGAACATGGAATTTACAAAGCTGCCGCCTGCAGATTTTGCTGAAATTTTAACCCGTCTGCGTGAGATTGGCACTGAGAAGGTTAGATCATAGACACACAAGAGGGGCCTTTTTCCCCTTCCTCTCTGAAAATACCCTGCTCTCCTTATCTTCTCCTCCCAATCAACCAAATAGCAATTTTCCCATGTGCCCAAATAGTATATGCTGCATTATCGTAGATTCGTCCAGGTACCTCATGCCAGGAGATTGTACTTTTGTCAATATTCAATAATACCTCAAGCAAATCTCATTTAGGAATGTTTAGGTCATTGTTCATCCTATCATATGTTGTCATAAGGTGATCTACTTAATGAGCTGCTTTAGATTGATCTCAAGGCTGTGATTCCGTTCTTCTGAAAATATGTCATTGGAATCAAATTACCAAAATTTGCGCCTCGAGTACAAGCTTTACATAATAAATGCAGAAAGAAGCTTGTTTTGCATTTGTTTGGATGCACTATGGATATTTTGTGTACACATGTTAACCAAAAAAATAAAATACTCAAATTTTGTTTTTCTTCCCATAAAATAGAAGAAGAAAAAGGCAAAGAGAGAAGATAAAATCATTACCAACTTCATTCATCAAAGATGAAACCTAAACATTTAACTGTAGTCTGTTGATACAGACGTGCAAATACTTCTGGCGCACGATCAAGTGAAATGAGGCAAATATAATATAAATTATGTACGCATTTTACTAGAAAAAAAATACTGCAGAAACAAGAAAAATGATTAATGAAATAAGGAGTGGTATAGTATTTGAACTCCAAATAGCTCGATCGGCCTCCTGACTGTTCTCAAAAAAAGTTATATCCCTCAAGCAGTACACTTTTTTGCACATTTCTTCTTGATTGCCAGGATAACTTTCGGTCTTAGTCTAAAAAGAAATGATATTTTGTGTATGTAGGGATTAGAATCTATAACTACCATATGATTAGGAAATGTTGTAGTTTTGATTATCACTTGTCCTGCGAAGATATGACTGACTCAAATGCACCAGCCAATGCTCTCACTCTGTTCTTCCTCTGCTCTCGAAGCTTGCTTGCTGTCTCCTCTATCACATCATTGGACACCGCAGCTGCATCCCTTTTTCCTTGAACCACTTCTGGCTTTGTTGATGTTTCTGCCGCTGCTGTCTTCTCAGCATTATCTTGCTTCACCACATGTTCTTCTGTGACATTATCTGCCGATTCTTTGCCAAGGGAGTCCTGAGTCTCGTTTTGGACATTGTTGCTCACTTCTTTTTCCTCTTCTGATGTTTGATGATGATCATTTGAAGCTTCACTGGCTTGGCCATCTTCCACAATGTCGACCTTATGATTATCAGCTGCAGGCTCCTCTTGATCAACTTCTTTAAGATGGGAATTGTTGTCCTTTTCTGTTTCACTGTGTTCTTCTGACTGTGAATCATTGGCAGCAATTGTTTCTTGCTCTTGTAATTTGTCTGCAGGTTCTTCAAGATGAGAATTATCAGAAACAGTTTCATCCTGCTGCAGGGGTTCTGGATCAACGGAGGACTCAACTATCTTAGGTTCATGAACTACTTCATCTGATTCTTTATCCTTGACTTCCGGTGGAGCATTCACAGCAATATCAAGTTCATCTGCAAATTCATTGCTGCTCCCGGCGTTCAACATAGTCTCATCAGCTTCAGTCATGGATGCACAAAGATCTTCATCCGTTTCAGGCAGGGGGATACCAGCTGCAAGAGGACTACCGACTGCTTCACAAGTTGGAGGGGTTGCTACTCTCCTCTGTGCTCCCTTCGAACTTGTTGCAGTCCTATCTTGCTGCTTCCTCCCATTGAAGGTACTATTCTTTCTCACAGTACTTATCGTGCGAGGATGATGATCTTTAGCCCCAGCAGGTAGTTTCGACAGTATATCAGAAGGAGGGGGCTTGGCAGTCCTGGGAGTAAAAGTGGAAGAAGATCGGAGGGTTCTTTCCTTAGGGACAGGGGAAACTCGGGTTTTTGGTGACGATGCAGGGATGGGCCTGTCCAATGAGTTTCTTCTAGTAAGAGTGCCTGGCTGCTTGTCCATCGAGTTTCTTCTAGCAGAAGTGTTCGGCTGCTTGTCCAACGAGTTTCTTCTAGCAGAAGTGTTCGGCTGCTTGTCCAACGAGTTCCTTCTAGCAAGAGTGTTTGGTTGCCGCCTGTTGAGGTTGTCAGTGGATGCAACCTTCTTGACCGGGGGCTGCTTATTCGAAGAAGAAGCGCCCGTGGTTGGCCTTGCAGCATTCCTCCCAGAAGAAGAAGAAGTTGAAGAATCAGTTGGTTTGGTGATAGAGGGCTGTCGGGAACTTAAGGGTGTTTTCCTTTCATTCTGAGTAGAAGAAGGGGAGGTTAATCCCCTCCTCTCCTTCCCAGGCTGGCCTTCCTTGGCTCTTGTTGCCATCTCAACCTACTGTTTGGGGGTACAGCATTCAGAACATGCATATCTTAACATAAAGAAACACAAAAAAAGACGTCTATGAAAAATAAAATAGAATAGCATGCTGTCAACGTCTTTTAATGGTTTGTAAAGACAATGTTTAATCGAGTTTCATGACGCATTTGTAAGAACACACAATTGCATGCGAGAAATAAAATGTGATACAAGATGTGTCAGAAAGAAAAGAAAAGAAAAGAAAAGAGGAACACACAAGCAGATGGATATGACCATAAGAATTGCAACATTTAATTTGCAGAAAAGAGGAGAATGATTACCAGTGCAGAATTAGTGTTGAACGAAGGACTCTCCCCAAAGGCGGTGTTGCGAAGGGGAGCTAGTAAGAAGAGATGGTTTATCAACTATTATTACTTAACAAACAAAGACAAAATCAAATAAAATCGATGAATGAATGAACGAGAGAATTGGTTACGGCGGGAATGATGCGTAACCGGAGGTCAATTCTCATTTCAACCACAATTGACTCACATCAATGCCTTTCGCTGCAATTTGGAGTCATAAATTGATTGGTGCAGACGAATTCATGGATCCATCTCATCATCACCCCCCTGTGAACAGACGTTATTAACATATTTGAAAACTTTTGACACAATATTGCAGCATGTAAGATAGTGTAGCCGAAGATAAATTTTGAGCGAGGGAGTGATTTTAGGAACAAAGTGCCACAAAAAAGGAGAATTAAATATTAACTTTACATAAAAAAATTGGTTGGTGGTAATAAAGAAATTCAGCTGCATAATTTAAAACAAACTACAATTACTTGCCCATTGTTAAGACAAACTTTCTTAAAATCAATCTATAAAGTTAAGAAAAGAATCCCTTTGCTGTGGATTACCCATAAAGTTTCTCAAAATATTGTAAAAGCAATATCTCCGGGAATATAACATATAATTTTAAAAATGCAAACTTCTGTTTATTCCATTTAACTCCCTTGCATTTGTCCATGCTGAGATTACCCTCAACGTCATTGAGGCTTCTGTGGATGTTTGTAAAGATGTCACCTATCCATTGACCATGGCTAGGCTCAAAACGTTTTGATAAAAGAGCAATTTCTTAAATTAGTATTAGCACAAAGTCTTATTTTATACCGATTAATCGATAAATAAGGTTACTTTGTAATTAATGTAATTAATGAAGAGCTTTGATGTTTGTTTTATTTATTGCAACGAGTTCCTATATAATATATAATTATAATTTTACCCTAAAAGTTATTAAAACGAGATTTTTTATGTTTGGTCTAACCGTTAGTCAGCCTAACATCAGCGGACCCAAAGTCACAACTATTATGTTGTTCTACTGTTTCATGAAGAAGGTTAAGATTAATCCCGGGTTACACCATTGTGCAATACATGTTGGCATCCGTTGTGCATCGAAGAAGAATGCTATCAAGCCCTTGTATGAGTCGCTCATTTCCAAACACCTGAAGTCGGCCACACATTTCAATTTAGGAGAAAGAAATGCTTCCTAAAATGAATGGCATGAAGTTATTTGAGAACAAGAATTGGAAACTTGGAATTTGGAAATGGTCGCACATGGTAGCCAGACAAAATGGCAAGAGAGGGCGCACATATGAAGGTGAATTTAATTTTTTTCTTCTATATTTATTTAAGTTTTTCTTACATCTTCCGATTCTTATGTGAAGCCCAAAATTGTTGGTGAAGAGGATTCAAGTAGGACATGTACAAAATAAAATAAAAGAGAAAGTGAAAAAGATAATACAGTTAAGGAAGTATAATTATGAAATCAAGAAAGTTGTCAAGGCAACTAGACATGCCAAGAGAGATGACCAAGAATCACAATCCAAAACATCCTATTAGATTTGTAATTCTTGATTGTTGCTAAAATTGCTATGTATGAAATGATGTTTCGTAGAGAATGTTTTATTTTTTGGATGATATGTTCCAAACAATATCATTTGTTGCACTAATAATCTTTTCTTCTCCACAACTTCAACTTATTAGTTTGTTTGTTTCCACCTCATTCAATTTGTTAAGCATTCGTTAAGTTACTATAGGTTCCTATTATACCTCCGAACTCGATAGTGTAGTCGCACATAAGCAGATCACTTAAACTTCCCGACATCCGTATTCAAAGATCATTTCATGTTCCAACTCGTGAAGGACAGAATTCCAAACTGATTTAAAAATAAAAACGCCAGCGGGAACAGATTCAAAAGATTAAGGATAGTTTTACTTTAGAATAATTTTCCGTTTTCAAAACATTGCTAGAATATGAGGTCATAACATGATGTGTCTCATATATTTTATTCAATTGGAAAACAATCAAATAATTCAACAAATTACTAGTGAAGACAAATTTTAGGGAGACTTGAATTTTCACTAAGAACGCGGAGGTGGTACATTCTTTAAAATTTTGACTTGAAATGTGGTGTCACCTAGTATTGAATGTATAAATATTCATTTTCCTTTATTTCATATCGAGCTACAAATCTAGACCAACCATGGATTATAAAGAGACATTTCTTATAATCAAACAATCGGAGCATGCTTTCACACGAAAGCCACTCCCCATCTTCCCCCAACAACAACTTCAACCCTAGGCATATCTTGGGGCTATTTCCCCCAAAATGTGACAGAAACTTGAACTCCATCGAGTTTGTCGTCGGATTATACACTTTCATCAAAATAGGCCTTGCGTTTGAACATGACATTGTAAAAAATAAAATGCAATGCATAAATTAATAAACATGTGCAGTGTTCGATCGAGGTTTGTTGGTATGCCTTGAATACTGTAATAGCCGCTTCTGCGACCCTGCCTTGGGGGTCCGGGGGGGCGGAAGTCGCCCCCGGGAAACAAACGGGGGTCTCGCTGCCCGGTCAGCGAGTCGGGGGGTCCAGGGGGGTGGAGCGCACCGCCCCCGGTCCGACGGTATAGCTTGTCTCTTTATTGGACTGCTGTTGATTTGGGCCGAATTGTGTTTTGGCCCAGTTTGTTAGGGTTTAGTGGAGACAGCATATAAAGTGTCTCTCTTCTCTCTGTAATCATTAATTCTGATATAGTGAATCTGTCTCCCGTGGATGTAGCCAAATTGGTGAACCATGTAAATCTTGTGTCTTGTTATTTTCGTTCATATTTTCTGTTCTTTCTCCATTCCGCACAACAAACTGGTATCAGAGCGGTTTCTTTTTCCGGCGATATCCGTAGTGGGTATATCGGATTCTGGGCTCATCAGATCGGGGCTAATCGGGGAGAAAGATATCTGGGTTGAACGTGAAGATCGACAAGTTTACTGGGAGAAACAGTTTCAGTTTATGGCAGATCAAGATGCGAGCTTTGTTGAAACAACAAGGTTTGTGGACTCCGCTGACGAAGGATTTCGCGAGCAGTTCTGGCGATGTTGTGAGTCTGGAAGAAAAGGCACACTCGACGATTATGCTGTGTCTCGCGGACGAAATCATCACTGAGGTCTCAGATCAGGAGACTGCTGCACAACTGTGGCTGAAGTTGGAGAGTTTGTATATGACGAAATCTCTAACCAACAAGTTGCTTCTGAAACAACGCCTCTTCGATCTCCGAATGCAGGAAGGTACGCAACTCAGAGACCATTTAGAGCAATTGAATACTTTGTTATTAGAATTGCGAAATATAGATTTGAAAATTGAAGATGAAGATGCTGCTTTGATTTTGCTAGTTTCTTTACCACTTTCGTACGAGAATTTTGTTCAGTCATTTATTGTTGGTAAAGATTCTGTGTCTCTGGAGGAAGTAAGATCCTCTCTCCATAGTAGAGAGTTGCGACATAAGACAAACAGTACAGGTACAGAAAGTCAGGCCACTGGCTTGTTTGCTAGTGACGGAAACACAAAAGGCAAGGAAACCGGCAATAAGAAGAAGGGAAAGAAGTAATCTTCAAAGGGTCCTAAGGCCAATGATGTTTGTAACTACTGTAAAGAGAAGGGGCATTGGAAAAAGGAGTGTCCGAAGAAGGCTAGTAAATCTGGGAGTACATCTGGTGCTGCTGCTGTGGCTGAAGGGGATTTCAGTTCTGAAGATGATTTTGCTCTAGCTGTTACTGGGCAAAATAATCATTCTAATGCGTGGTTTCTTGATTCTGGGGCATCTTACCATATATGCCCAAGGAGAGATTATTTCTCAACTTATGAGCAAGCTGAGGGCATCATTACTACGGCAAATGGTGTTGCGTGCAAGGTAGTTGGGATTGGTTCAATCAAGATCAGGACGCATGATGGTAGTTTCTGTACTTTGAACGATGTCAGGCATGTTCCATCGATGACAAAGAATCTGATTTCTCTTCCTACGTTGGATAGAAAGGGTTTCGTCTACTCAGGGAGTGATGGAGTTCTGTGTGTCTGCAAAGGTTCTAGGCTGGTTCTGAAAGGTGTTCTGCATGGTACTTTGTATTTTCTACAAGGTTCCACGGTTATGGATTCTGTTAATGTTGCATCTTCGGAGGTTCACCAGGATGATATGACTAAGTTATGGCATATGAGACTTGGTCACATGGGTGAAAGAGGGATGCAGATTCTGTCGAAGTATGATCTTCTTGGTGGCCACAAGATCAAGAGCTTGGACTTCTATGAGCATTGCGTTTTTGGGAAGC
Source organism: Rubia yunnanensis (assembly GCA_037428765.1). NCBI lineage: Eukaryota > Viridiplantae > Streptophyta > Magnoliopsida > Gentianales > Rubiaceae > Rubia > Rubia yunnanensis. The sequence continues at coordinate 27,312,307 of CM075064.1, read as the reverse complement.
ATCACCGCAGCAAGTTTCCTAAGGCGATTCATAGAACAAAGGGCACATTGGATTACATCCATTCTGATTGTTGGGGACCTGCCCGAGTTGAGTCACTGGGAGGTCACAGGTACTTTGTTTCTCTGATTGATGATTACTCAAGGATGACTTGGGTTATCATGATGAAACATAAGAGTGAAGCTTTCTCAAAGTTCAAGGAGTGGAAAGCTTTGGTGGAGAATCAGACCGGGAAGAAGATCAAGAGGCTTCGAACTGATAATGGGCTGGAATTCTGCTCGTCTGAGTTTGATCAGTTTTGTAGGGATGAAGGGATTGCTCGTCATCATACAGTCAGGAATATGCCACAGCAGAATGGCGTAGCTGAGCGGATGAATCAGACATTGCTGGCGAGAGCGAGGTGCATGCTCTCTAATGCTGGTTTGGAAACGAGATTCTGGGCAGAGGTGGTGAGTACAGCTTGTTACCTGATCAACCGCGGGCCTCACACGGGTATAGAGTGCAAAATACCTATGGAGTTGTGGTCAGGTAAAGTTGTTGATTACTCCAAGTTAAAAGTTTTTGGTTGTACATCTTATTATCATGTTAGTGATGGTAAGTTAGAGCCCCGAGCCAAGAAGGGTGTATTTGTGGGTTATGGAGATGGAGTTAAAGGCTCCAGGATATGGTCTCCATCTGAGAAGAGGGTTATTCTGAGCAGGGACGTTGTCTTTGATGAAAATTCTTTGCTTAGATCTATGGTGAAGCCCACAGTTGTGCCAGAAACTAGTGGAGTTGATAAACAGGTGGAGCTTGAAGTCACTCAAGGTGAAAATAGATTGGAACAATTTGAGGTGGATCAAGAGCCACAGACAGAATCTGATGTACCGGAATCTCCACCACCAGATCCTCAACCATCAGGAGCTACAGTCCGCAGTTTAGCTCAGGACCGACCCAGGAGGGTTGGAGTTGGGGCGCCAAAGAGATATGGGTTTGAGGATATGTGGGTTATGCACTGTCAGTTGCCGAGGAAGTGGATACTCAAGAGCCATCAACCTTCAGAGAGGCTACTTCATGTACTAATGCTGATAAATGGCTTGCTGTAATGGGAGATGAGATGGAGTCTCTTCAGAAGAATCAGACATGGGAATTGGTCAAACAGCCTCAAGGGAGAAAGGTAATCAGTTGCAAATGGGTTTTCAAGAAGAAGGAAGGAATATCACCTGCAGAGGGAGTCAAGTACAAGGAAAGAGTTGTTGCAAGAGGTTTCAGACAAAGGGAGGGGGTAGACTATAATGAGATTTTCTCACCAGTGGTCAGACACACTTCCATCAGAGTGTTGCTAGCCTTGGTGACACATCAGGATTTGGAGCTCGAGCAACTTGATGTGAAGACCGCTTTTCTACATGGAGAGTTGGAGGAAGAGTTGTACATGACTCAGCCAGATGGTTTCCAGGTTCCTGGCAAGGAAAAGTATGTTTGCAAGTTGAAGAAGTCTTTGTATGGACTTAAGCAGTCTCCGAGGTAGTGGTACAAGAAGTTTGACAGTTACATGCTTCAACTGGGATATACGAGGTGTGCTTATGACTGTTGTGTCTACTACAGCAGGTTGAGAGATGGGTCATTCATCTATCTGGTGCTTTATGTAGATGACATGCTGGTAGCCGCAAAGAGTAAGCACGAGGTTCAGAAGTTGAAAGGACTTCTTAGTGCTGAGTTTGAGATGAAGGATCTGGGTGCAGCTCGGAAGATACTAGGAATGGAGATTCTTAGGGATCGAAGTCAGCGGAAGCTTTTCTTGTCACAGAAAGGCTACATTCAGAAAGTGTTGGCTAGGTTTGGCATGTCTACAGCCAAGCCTATAGACACTCCTAGTGCTGCAAATATTCATCTCACCACTATGTTTGCTCCTCAGTCAGACGAGGAGAAGGAGTATATGTCTCGGGTTCCTTATGCCAGCGTGGTGGGGAGCTTGATGTATGCTATGGTTTGCACGAGGCCAGATTTAGCACAGGAAGTCAGTGTTGTGAGCAGGTTCATAGGGCAACCGGGAAAGGAACATTGACAAGCAGTGAAGAGGATCTTCAGGTATCTTAGAGGTACGTCTGATGTGGGTCTCATTTATGGAGGTGATACCGAGTGCTTAGTTACAGGCTACTCTGATTCTGATTATGCTGGTGATGTTGACACGAGGAGATCGATGACTGGTTATGTATTCACTTTGGGAGGTTCTGTGGTTAGCTGGAAGGCGACTTTGCAACCTACAGTGACGTTGTCTACTACGGAAGCAGAGTACATGGCTCTGACAGAGGCTGCAAAAGAGGGAATATGGCTGAAAGGGCTAGTTAGTGATCTTGGTCTACATCATGATCAGGCTACTGTGTACTGTGACAGCTTGAGTGCAATCTGCCTAGCCAAGGATCAGGTCCATCATGAGAGGACCAAGCATATTGATGTCAGATATCATTTCTTGAGGAGTGAGAGGAGAATCAGGGTGAAGAAAGTGGGAACTGCAGATAACCCCGCTGATATGTTCACCAAATCTATTCCACATAGCAAGTTTCAACATTGTTTGGACTTGCTGAACATCAGAGCTGATTAGGTGCTCTATGGGCAGTCCCGGGAGTGGAGGGCGAAGTCTACTCATCTGGCACTGTAATGGTGCATCTGGAGTTTTCTACTTTGAGGATTCAAGTCAAGGTGGAGATTTGTTGGTATGCCTTGAATACTGTAATAGCCGCTTCTGCGACCCTGGCTTGGGGGTCCGGGGGGCGGCAGTCGCCCCCGGGAAACAAACGGGGGTCTCGCTGCCCGGTCAGCGAGTCGGGGGGTCCAGGGGGGTGGAGCGCACCGCCCCCGGTCCAACGGTATAGCTTGTCTCTTTATTGGACTGCTGTTGATTTGGGCCGAATTGTGTTTTGGCCCAGTTTGTTAGGGTTTAGTGGAGACAGCATATAAAGTGTCTCTCTTCTCTCTGTAAACATTAATTCTGATATAGTGAATCCGTCTTCCGTGGATGTAGCCAAATTGGTGAACCACGTAAATCTTGTGTCTTGTTATTTTCGTTCATATTTTCTGTTCTTTCTCCATTCCGCACAACAAGGTTGTTAATAGATGAATTAGAAATCAATCAAACAACACTTTTCGAGTGAGGTTGAAAAATTAAATGAAAAATTTAACAATTAAAAATAGCTCAAATAGGTAGGGGAATGACAAATTCTGAAATCCAATACGCACCATTAAACCGTTGACAAAAGTTAAAGGTCATAATTATGGTCAACCTATTCAGACAATCCATTGAATCTCCATATTATTGGCCCATCAGCGATAATGCATTCTTTCCACCTGTGCGAATATATATCCACTTGATACCAGTGAGAAAATTCTACTGTTGGAGTTATAATAGCGAATATATATCCACTTGATACTAGTGAGAAAATTCTATTGTTGTAGATATGGTAGTGTGTGCGAGATATATGGGTGGAGAACGCATTCAGCGAATGCGTTTTTATGAATTTCACTTTTTTTTTCATCGTTGAACGATGACGTATTTATCAAATGCGTCATCATGAATTTACCATTTTTTTCCAGAAAGGTTGAGGATGCATTCGGTGAGTGCGTCCTCACCAATATTTAATTTTTTAAAAATGTAATTTCTTGAGGACGCATTCGCCAAATGGGCCCTCCAAATATTCTGCATTTTTTAATCTAATTTTTAAGAGGACGCATTGGGCGAAAAATAATACTTTAAGAGGTAATAAATATAAATTAGTTAAGTAAATTTTTAGTAGTAAATAAAATAAAATATTAATAAATGTGATTACTTATTTTAAATTGTGATAAATAATTATTTATTTATTTGCCACATTTTCTATTTTTATCAACATTTTTTCAATTTCATCTACTCATTATATATTTTACTTTCTACCTTCAATTTCATCTACCAATTTTCTTCACCTAAATCCAAGGTGCCACAAATAGAAAATTGGAGGGAGTGTAAAAAAATGGAATAGATATTTGATTTCGATTATATATCACTCTCAAATTCTACGTTTAATTTGTTCCATTTAAAAAATTAAACATAAAATCCATACTTAAAAATATAGTAATGAAATATTTTAAAATTCAAAAAAATGAAATAGTATAAATTATTCATATATAAAAATAGAAATAGGGCATTCGACTTCAATCATATATCACTCGAACTCTACGTTTAATTTCTTTCATTTAAAAATATAAATATAAAAGTCATAGGTAATTAAATATTTTAAAATTCAAAAGAAATGGAAAAGTATAATTAGTCATTTTAATTTTCAATTAATTATAATTTAAAGTATTATTTTTTACAATTTTATATAGGCAAAGTCTTGGGAAAGACGGTCTTTCCATAAGCTTATGGAAAGACGGAGTTTAATTAGAATAATAAAAGGTAAAATGTCTTAGTTGCAATATTAAAGCTTTAGTATGAAACATGTAGTAGTTATAAAATTTATAACCCGGTTCATGCAACCCGAAAATTTTATCTTAATTTATTCTAATTTACACTTTAAACCTTGGTCTTTCCATAACTTATGGAAAGACCGTCTTTCAAGAGACGAACTCTTTTATATACTACTTATTCATATTTATTTTATAAAACTAGTTTATACCCGTGCGATGCACAATTTAAAATAAGTAATCTAATTTATTAATATTTTATTTTATTTACTACTAAAAATTTACTTAACTAATTTTAGATTAATTATAACTTAAAGTATTATTTTTCACAATTTTATATACTACTTATATTTATTTATAAAACTAGTTTATACCCATGTGATGCACAATTTAAAATAAGTAATCACATTTATTAACATTTTATTTTATTTACTACTAAAAATTTGAATAATTTAATTTACTATTTGTTGATAAAAATAATATAATTTCGAATTGATAGTGTATTTATAAGGATAAAAGATCTGTACAGAAATATTTTTTATTATAAACCGTATATTGATAAAAATATGATATATATATATATATATATATATTTATAATTAATCAATAATTACATTATTGTTTTTGTAAAATTGTATTTAAAAAAAATAAAATATTAGAAGTATTCTTAGTTAGAAGTACTGAAAATATCTCTTTTATAAATATGGAATTCTTTGTTTATAATATCATCTCATCTAAATTCATCAAAATGGAAAAGAATGATAATTTTAATTAAAATATTTATTTTTAAACTATTTGTTTTGTCTCTTGAAAGACGGTCTTTCCATAAGTTATGGAAAGACCAAGATTTAAAGTGTAAATTAGAAGAAATGAAGATAAAATTTCTGAGTTGCATGAACCAGATTATAAATTTTATTACTACTACTTGTTGCATAATAAAATTTTAATATTATAACTTAGACCTTTTACCTTTTATTATTCTAATTAAATCTCGTCTTTCCATAACGTATGGAAAGATCATCTTTCTCAAGACTAAGTAAAAAACATGCATAATGAAGCGTGAAAAAATAATGCATAATGAGAACGCATTCGGCGAGGCGAATGCATCCTCGGCCTAATTTTCAAATTAGTGGATGTAGGGAAAGAAAGCACTCGATACCAATAGCTGTGCAAAGTAGATCCAGTCTGATTCTCTCTAGCCTTTCTTTGGTGAGATCGAATTGTATGCAAAATTTGATCTGAATGGTCTCGTTTGAGCCTTGTTTGGAGAATCTTCAACCATTGGAGTGCCAAATTGCTCCATTAGTTGACGAATTGCCTTCTTACTGTAGTTGTAGGCCGGAGCAGAGTATATTGAAATCCAAATCGGCGCCTCTTCCTCCGAAAAATCGAGGTAAATGCCACAACAGTAAAAGTCACTTTTAATTTTATCGCAATTTTTAAAAATTAAAATCAAGGTTAATCTTTTGACCAAAATTGACCCGACAAGTTACTAATGTCGGTTGTTGAACGGGTTGAAACAGTGAAACGTTGCTTGACTGACATGGGTGTCATCCTTAAATACCCAATGTAGAAAACGTTTTGGTATAATCGAAAGCAAATTCGAGGCATGTACCGATATTGGATCCTTAAATATGATAAATAAAATTTATTGAAAGTGTAGGCGACATCAGTTACATGTAGAGGTGTCAATTCGGGTTATCGTGTCACATTCGTATCGGGTTGGAAACGTGTCATATTGAAACATGTCGGGTTGAATCGTGTCAATTTCATTTATCGTGTCCGGTCGGGTTGGATTGGGTACTTATCGTGTCGGGTTGAAAATGTGCCAGTTTTTTTCTCGGATTGGGTCGTGTCGAGTTGAGTTAATATCGGGTCGGGTTACTGTCGTGTAATTTTTATACTTGGATTAGATCGGGTCGGGTCAGAATATTGTCGGGTTGGATTGGATCGGGTTATTGTCGTGTCATTTTTTGTACTGAAGTTTTGTTCGGGTCTGATTATGTCAATTATTTTTTATAATGTTTCACATTGAATTCAGATATATTTTGGGTTTGTTCATTTTAGATTGGGTTATTATGTCACCCAATTAAATTTGGGTTGATTTAGGTTATATTTCAATAATACTATTGTTACAACGGCACTATTATCGGGTATTGTTTCGTTGTAACTTGCAAAATGTAAAAACTTGACTCGTAACTCCAAATTAAAATCCGCTCGAAAGTGATGCTACCCTATACACCCCCATTGTATTTTCCAAGTACGTGACAAAATATTTATCAACAATCGAAAATAAAAATATCCGTAGTCATTTTCAATTTCCCTTTCTTACTTCTAAGTAATCAACTTTAATTTACACTAGAACACGTATTAGCGCTTTCCAATAATTCACCAAAATATTAATTTATTTAATATTTATATATTTAAGCAATAATAACAAAAAATAATGTATTTTGGAGCTACGAATTATAGGGCAACACAATTATGGGCCACAGTGTAATTTTTGAAGACTGTTTAGAAGTATTCAATGTTGACTTTCAAGCCCCTTATGCTCACCCATACATGCCCAAATCGCAAAGTCGCAATATTACATTATTGAATTACTTTTTAGTGTCACCAATTTCGTGATTCGACAATTCCAACTTTCTTTTTTTTAATCGAATAACACCCGAAGGTGGGGGTTGATATATATGGTACCCCAAACCAAAAGAAACCATAGTAGTTTAGTATTAATTTACAGGAGGCAACAGCATTGCCCGCAAAATGAGATGTGTATCCTACGCTAGGAACTGAACACAGTTAGCAGTATTAGGTTAGTTGCGATCCCAAAGCTACGAATCTCCACACCCCGTGTTAATTCGTATTTTGGCCAGACAACTAACATAAAGTAGTCCCAAATTAAAACTGATCCTTGCAAGGAGATGGAGCAGTGGTCTCCGAAACGATGAAGTCCGAGTCTTTCTTCCAATAGATGAGGTCTCCAGTTTGGTGTAGTGATTCCAATGTGCGCACCGTGAGAACAGTGATGAAAGCACCTACATGAAAAACAGAATTCATTAGCAGTATCAATTCTCACCCGAGCAAGTCGAGTTAATTCTAATCTGCGGCAGTTGTTGCATATCTAATGTGATAAGGCCCTTGATATGCACCGGGAGATTAAGTAGATTCAAAGTCAGATTATGTGCAGAATGGTGTTTGGCGATTGCATCCGCAACCATATTCCCTTCCCGTGGCACATACAAAAGCTTAGCACCACACAGAAGATGATTAACTTTGTAAGCCTCGTTAAAAACATTCCAATGGGATGAGTATGGATCATTAATCATTTTTACCGCTAATTGAGAGTTAGATTCAATAGTAACAGTTTCGTCCAAATGGCAACAATTTAGGCATGCAAATTGCACAGCCAGAATCTCGGCAAGCAAGGAGGAGTTAGCCAAGATTGCTGCAGACTTAACAAGTAAGGGCGTGCCACTGTTGTTCCTTATGACTATCCCTACCGTGGCCTTGTTTGGAAACCATGATGCATCAGAGTTGATCTTAATGCAATTAAGTTTTGGTTTCTCCCACCAAACAGTCTTTATTATCGGTTTAGGAGGGGGTCTGAGGTGGGGAATTAGGCTTTTAATTGGACGTGGGATGCCATTGGAGGATGTCAGATATGTGGGATTAGCAAACAGAGTTAACCTGGTAAGATCAAGGGCCTCTTTACAGATGTATTCAGTAGAAAAAGGGATTTGCTGAAAGAGATATCGGTTCCTTGCCTTCCAAAGGGACCAGCAAATAATAGGAGGAAGTATATTGCAAACCAGCTGGTGGCATTTAGGGAGGTCTCCACAGTTCCAGAATGTGAAAAAAGTTTGAGCTAAGGACTGAGGATCAGTAATATTGAAAAGTACTAAGGAAGACATATAATTCCATACAGATTTAGCCAATGGGCAGGATATGAAAAAATGTTCAATAGAATCCATATGACAACAGACAGGGCATTTCGATGCAAGGGAAACCCACACAAAATAAGTATATCATCGAAAGGAAGCAAGGAGTGTAACATCTTCCAAGTAAAAATTGATACCTTTTTCTGGAGGACACTATTCCACAGCAATTTAGATGTCAGAGAATTACCTGTAACCGCTGTCATTGCTCGGTAGGCCGATTTGGAGGAAAAGTTACCTGTAAGATCAGGTTTCCAGATGATCCCGTCTTCTCTAGACTGTACTAGCTCAGCTCCCTGTAGAAATAACACAGTATCATGTTCTAAGAAAGGGGAAACCCGATCTAAAATCTCTGTTTTATTCCTAATAAAATATGCCACTGTACAGAATTTAAATGTTGCAGATATATGATAAGGGACAGAGTTTATTAATGGTCCGGACATACACCAATTTGCAGTCCAGAAATTACAGGAACCTTTCCCATAGATTATAAATGAATTTTATTCAGCAAAAAGGTTCACAGTGCAGATTCTTTTCCAGGTTACAGATTTCCTATGCGTATCAGAAAAAGACCATAGCAATTTGGCCAACAGAGTATTTCCCAATTGGCATTTCCACCACAGTTTAAGGGAGCAAACATCTAGAATAGCTTTGATAGATTTAAACCCTAAACCACACTGAGAGATTGGAGTAGCAAGGGTTGCCCATTTTCTCCATATTTTGTTCCTTTTCCCTTTAGTCTCACCCCAGAAAAACCAAGCCAGTCTTTTCTCTAGGGATTTGATTATTGCTTTTGGTGGATTTGTTACAGACCATAGATGTTGAGGCATCGTATACAAGCAGGATTGAATCAGAATAAGTTTGCCCCCTGTACTCAACCATTGGGTTTTCCAATTTTGCAATTTTCTGTCTAATTTTTCCATAAGTGGCTGGAAATACCTGTTAAGAGTTCTACCTTTAAAAATTGGGCAACCTAGGTATTGGAAAGGTAGGGAACCCTGCTTCATATTAAGTATTGTCCTGATCTGATTAAGTTTACCATTTGAAGCCCTTTTACTAGTATAGAAATCAGATTTATTAAAATTGAACTTTTGGCCCGAGGTATATTCAAAAACATCCAGAAAGGCCTTAATCCTAATGAGATTAGATTTAGAAGCTTGCATGAAAATAATAGTATCATCCGCATACATAAGATGGGTAGCTGGTGGGATAGGAGATGGGATTTGATAATATGAAAGCTTATTGTTTTGGAAAATGAAAGAAAGGCTCCTAGAGAAAGCCTCAGAAAAAATATTAAAGAGGAAGGAGAGAGTGGATCACCTTGCTTTATTTCTCTTGTGGCCTTGAAAAAACCCACAGGATTACCATTGATAAGTATTGAAAAATGAGCATGGGAAAGGTTAGACATAACAGCATTCAGAAATTTTCCACTAAAACCAAATTTCATCATAACTTCCCTAAGAAAATGCCAATTTACTCTATCAAAAGCTTTCTGTAAGTCAAGTTTCAGAATACAATTAGGGATTCTAGCCTTTTTATCAAGAAACCTAATCATTTCCTGAAGGTAGATGATGTTATCCGAGATATCCCTATTTTGCATAAAAACAGTCTGATTAGGTGAGACAAGTTTATCCATATATGGTTTAAGCCTTTCCATTAGCACCTTGGAGCATATTTTGTTAAGTACATTGGACAGGCTAATTGGTCTAAAATCATCAAAAGAGGTAGGGGTGGCTTTTTTGGGAATTAAGGTAATCCAAGTACTGGATATACCTCTAGGCAGCGCAGTGCCATCAATGAATTCATTCACTGCCTCGATGAGGTCAGTTTTTATTATAGACCAGCATTTAGAGTAGAATTTAGGGGTAAAACCATCAGGCCCCGGACTACTGTTTTTACTTAGACCTTTAACAACTGTCTCAACCTCAGATTCAGTGGCTGGTTTAGATAACTCACAGTTGTCATTATCAGAAATAACATTTGGTATTTGGCTCAGGAAATGTGAATAGTAAGAAACATTAGGCACCTGATTAGGTTCCTTCAACAAGTTACAGTAATAAGAAATGGCTTCATTATTAATTTCTAGTTGAGAACTTAGCCATTGACCATCATTATTTTTAATCTTAGCTATTTGGAGTCTGCTGTTTTTCTCTTGGACCACTTTATGAAAGAACTGTGTGTTGTTATCCCCTAACCTATGCCATTTTAATTTAGCTTTCTGTTTCCAAAACTTCTCTTTTTTCCTTCTGTGCTCTCAGCAGCAGAGCCCTTTTCTCATTTAATTTTATTAGATCAACAGCTGAGGGGTTTAGGTCAAAAGCATTTTCTTGAATTCTAAGGCTTTCCTCAGCATCTAAGATATTAGAATCTATATTCCCAAAGCAGGCTTTATTCCACTTTTTTATCTCCTTTTTCAATCTGATTAGTTTCAAAAAGAAACCTAATAATCCAGTTTCAATCATTTCTTTATCCCAACATGTCTTAATTAAAGGAATGAAATCCAGCCGGTTGAACCATACGTTTAGGAACCTAAATGGTTTAGGGCAGTTAGTAATCAAATTAGAAATCTGTAAGAGCAGGGGGGAATGGTCCGAAGTTTGTCTGTTTAAGATTTGGATGGAGGAGGGGAACTTATAGTTCCAGGATATAGTACACAATCCTCTATCAAGCCTTTTAGATGTAGGGTTTCTAAGTCTGGAATTACACCATGTGAACATATTCCCTACTGTACTTATTTGCTGAACTCCCAAGCTATTAATCCAAGTATTAAAGTCTCTAATACTACCAAGGGAGGGAGAACTAGGACCCTTGTATTCTGTGAGCGATGTAATAGTGTTAAAGTCCCCTATAAAAATGGTGTCACCTTTAGTAATAGGCTCCAGGTCTTTCCATAGGTTCTTCCTACCTTCCCTATTCCTAAGGGCATAAACAAAAACTGCATCCATTTCAAGATTAATGATCTGATGCTTTATGTGAACATGTAGAAATTGCTCATTTGAATACAGTAGAGTAACTGCAATTAGATTGGTCCACATAAGCCAGATTTTACTATTAAACAGTGGCAGGCCATTAGGATAGTGCAGTTTATCCTTATAAGAATCTAATTTGGAGATATCATGCATAGGTTCAATTAGGCACAGCATTTGAATCTTCTTAAGTTTGATTAAATTAGTTAATCTCAGCATTGATGATTCCATTCCCCTAATGTTCCAAACTAAGAAATTGATCGAGGGAGAACAATTCATTGTTCACCAGACTTATTAATTTTAGTAGATGACCTAAGCATCATTTTATTTATCTGGCTGAAATAATTGGTTTTTTTTACCTTTAGCCTTACCTTGCTGGGGATCATCACCCAGAGTAGTGGAAGACTTTGGGCCTACCTGATGTAAGGAGCTGAGCACTTGATCAATCCCAGGTTCTTGATGAACTGTTAGATCCTCCATCTCATCCTGCAGTACAGAAAATCTACTTCCCATTCTTCCTTGTGAGGACAGATTAATATTTTTATGTCTATCCGAATTTAATGTAAGTGTTCCAATATGAATATCATCAATTGCATATGTTCTAGGAGTAAAGTTAGTAAGAGCAGAGTCATGTAAGAGCTTGGATATGGAATTGTCAATACTATGAGGATGATTAGGCCTGACAAGGTTAACAGGTGTGGAAGCTTTGTCAGTCCTTGAGACACCAGTAATCTGAATTGGGGGACTGGATTGAAAGTTATGAGAGGAGGAAGGCTTATCCATTTGGCTGTCAACTTTCACATTATCCATACTGATAGGATCAGTCTGATCATTAGTTGAGATCAGGGGAGGGGTATCAAATTTTTTCCTGTTGCCTGCCACAAAGGCTGGTTAGGGATTTTGTTTCCTTCCTGCAGATTGGCATTTTGATTTGGAGAAAAAGCTCGACATTGTGCTACTGAGTGGCCTAATTTGGCACAGTGGTTACAGTATAAAGGAATGTCTTCATATTCAATTAAAAATTTCTTGTTGTTAGTTCCCCAAACGAATATGGTTGCACAAAGGTTTCTGAAGGTCGATTTCCACACAGAGTTTAATGGTCGAGGGTCTGGTAAGCATATCTGTGGCTAGGTCAGTTTTAATGAAAGTACCTATGTTGTTGCCAATTGACTCAATGGATGCTGAATTATAGTAAGATAGTGGGACTTCCCTAATAACACACCACACAGGGACTATAGGTGATTCTTTGTGAATTGAAAACTCAGGTGTCCATTTCAACATTTTGAGTAAAATTCCACTAAAATTCCACACACCCTTCATCCAATAACGTTGATAGTCATTTAGTAGTTCAAAACGAATAAGCACGTGCTTATAATCTAAAAAGCCAAGTTGGTACTTACCTGAGAAACCTACCGTTTTGAAGAGTTGTTCCAACTGGTCCATGGAGCATCTCCCTTTGGTAAATTTGCCGACCAGAGCATTGGTGTAGTGGGATGACAGTTTAGCGATTTGTTCATCCGAGTATAAGCAGGCCACGTCACCCAGGTGTTGGATTTTAGAGATTAACTCAGGATTGTTAGGAAGAACTTTAGCTAAAGGAGGAGATTTGTTTTGTAGGGCGGCAGCAAAGGATAGAGGTTGAGGAGGAGAAGGAGGATTAGTGTTGGGGAATTGATTAGGGTTGGTGGTTTCCGGGACAGTTAGGGTTTGAGGGGTTGCCATGGGTGAGACCGTTAACGGCGATGAAGTCGTTACCGGTGGGAATCCATTACCAGCGGAGGAACCGGCAACGAATATCAGCAAGATCAGCAGGAAGAAGGAGAAGGAAATTGTGTGAGAAGGAGAAGGAAGGTAAATCGCACCAAAATCGCACAGAGTAACAGTGTTTCGCACAACAATTCGCCTATCTGACAATTTCAACTTTCTTGGAGGGACCTAAGTGCAAAAAGTAAAAACTTTACTCATAACTCCAAATTGAAATCCGCTCGAACGTGATGATACCCTATACACCCCCATTGTATTTTTCAAGTTCGTAACTTAATATTTATCTACAACTGGGCACAAGAACATATCCGTAATCCTTTTCAATTTTTCTTTCTTACTTCTAAGTAATCAATTTTAAGTTACTCTAGAACATGTACTAGTGCTTTTCAACATTTCACCAAAAAAAATTTGTTTTCTATTTCTATATTTATGGAAGAATGACAAAAAATGTGTAATTTGGAGAGAAGGATAATGTCGTAACATTTTTTTGGGCCACAGCGTAACTTTCCATAAATATGTTAGAGATGCTTTTGTGCCTACTATCTTAGTTGAATAACAGTGTTGAGTATTCATTGAATTCAATTCACTTTTTAAAATACTTTAGTGCACTTTTGTGTTGTAATAAATATTCTGGTCAATATTTCTCGGGTTAAAATCGGGTTTCGGGTTGAGTGTGGTCGTGTTAGGCCGGGTTCGTGTCAATATTTCTTGGATCAAATAGGATTTTGGGTTGATTCGTTCGTATCGGTCCAGGTCGGGTTCTCGGTTTGGGTCAGAGATTGACAACTCTGGTTACATGACAATGACCACCCGGCTTCCAATCTGGCACTGTGCCGACGTCAGATTTATCGACATGAAAATTAAATAAACCGAAAGGGGAGCTGATGCCGCCTTTGCTTTTGGTTGTTAATGCAAACTTAGATTTGCAATTCATATAAACCCTTATTGTTGCATATAAAACTACAAATATAAGAATATTAAGCTACTAAACCTATTACATAACTAAAATTGTAGGAGAAATGACAACAATATTTTAAAAACAGATTCGTAATCTCTAGAACAACACTTTCAATAAAATCCAACAAAATCCTAATTGGATGCAACAAAGCAGCTAAAATCAACGATATGTAGCTAAAAATACTGAAAATACCAAGGAGATAATGGACAACTTCAAACTGTCCCTGCATTAATGATGAGGTCTTCAAAGCTCTTGGTACAAAGCTACCCCAAGGAAGCCAACGTTGGCTCCAATCTAGGGGGCCACATTGACTACATTCGGCTGAGCATCTCAGAGGTGGCGCTCTAGTGGAGCTTGCTTGGTCCAGTAATCCTCATCCTTCGATCTGAGTGATCGTAGATTTGGTGGCTTCAGTTAATGGTTGGAGAGAGAGTTAGAGGCTTGAGTTAATGGTTGGAGGGAGAAATGAGGGTTTGGGTTGGTGAGAATTTTGGAGTTAGGACAGAGTTAGGATTTGGGTAAGGAGGTACTGTGGAGTTAGCAGAGACCATGGTCACATCAATTATTGCAAATCACTATATAATAAGGATTGTTTGCTATCGTTATCAATCGAGGGTATTTTCATAATTGTTTAAACTTCCCTGCTTTGAGAAAACGACATCATTTTCCTAAGAATTTCAAGCACTTCTCTGGTTTCCTCTTCTTCTCTAGTTTTCACCGGCTCAGGTTTTAACTCGACTGGCGACACTTTTCTTGATTCTGAGTATGAAGAATTGGATTGAGGACTACCCAGATCAACAGAAGGGCATGGTGACTGATTTGGTGGTAAGTCAAATTTCATTAGGCTTAGAAATGGCAGATATTGGGTCGCTTGAGGTTAGTTCCTGCTGCTTTGTTATCTCTTGTTTGTTTTGTGATTGTGCTGAGCACCAAATGACCAGAAATCCATGTATGAAGTGATTCGGTTTACTTGATGATTAGAGCTTCTCTGTTTTTTTACTTTAATTTAATTGTAGCTTTGTTAAAGGAATTAACTATACGGGTCCTAAGTTTTGGCAATACATTTGGTG
Source organism: Rubia yunnanensis (assembly GCA_037428765.1). Taxonomy (NCBI): domain Eukaryota; kingdom Viridiplantae; phylum Streptophyta; class Magnoliopsida; order Gentianales; family Rubiaceae; genus Rubia; species Rubia yunnanensis. The sequence goes on along the minus strand of CM075064.1, from coordinate 27,297,201 downwards.
TCTGGAAATGGAAAACAAGCATGATTAAATGTTTGAGCATGAGTTCCAGTTTGTATTAATTTGTGAATTGCTCATATCAATTGTTCCTGACAGGTGTAGCAGGGGAGAATTTTGACCTTTTGCGGGGGAATTCGGACCTCCAGCCGCAGAGGCAGATTCTAGAAACACACACTGCTGGTAATTTAGGGGAGTCTATGATGGATACTGAGGTGGTGCCATTGTCATTGGTAAAGATTGCACCCATTCTTCGTGTTGCCAACGAGGTTGAGCCTATCAATCTGAGGGTTGCTTACCTATGTGAGTGCATTAATCTATTTACTGTTGGTTGATATAATAGAGCTCATTTTTGCAATTTATCGCTGAGATTATAAATTTTTTTCTTCTAATTTTGGTTTCAATTTTAGTTTGTTGGACTTTTTAATGGTTTTTGATGCTTATCCTTTTTGGTAATGTGTATCTGATATAATTAGGGTTTAAATGTTATATTATCAACTCGATTGGATGTTTAATTAAGTTATGTTGGAACGAATTGGAGCTTGTGTCGGTTTTGCGTTGATACAATGAGAATTGAGCGCACTGTTGTTCATGTAGCACTACAAGAAAAATGACCTATTACTTCGCCCCTTTTACCTCGGTTTTTTTCTTAACCCCAAAAACCGAGGTAGAAAGTTTTTTTACCTCGGTTGTTTTTTTGGAAGTAAGAAATATTTTTTACCTCGGTTAAAAAATGAGGTAAAAAGTATACCTACGTCGCACGTATGTCTGGCTTACCTACGTCGGTTGTTTTTGTGATCGACGTCGCACGTACCTATCCTAGACATGAATGATCGACGTCACACGCATGATTGGCTTATCTACCTCGGTTGTTTTTGTGACCGATGTCGCACGTACCTATCCCAGACATGAACGATCAACATCGCACGCATGTCTGGCTTACCTACGTCGGTTGTTTGTGATCGATGTCGCACGCATGTCTAGCTTACCTACATTGGTTGTTTTTGTGACCGACATCGCACGTACTTCTCGCAGACATGAAATAACCGACGTTCCACGCATGTTTGGCTTATTGTTGTGTTTATTATGATCGACGTCGCACATACCTATCGCAGACATGAAATGACCGACGTCACACATGTCTTGTTTGCCTACATTGCATGTACCTCTCGCATACACCCTTGTAATGCAAGATTTAAAATAATTGAATATATATAATAATAATATAATTATCTTAACAAAACTGCAACTCCATTTCATTTTTAATTTTAATAGATTTTATAATTATACTTTTAACTATGACTTTATGTTTATATTTTCAAATAAAATAAATTAAACGTAGAGTTCAAGTAACACCTGATCAAAATTTTAATGATAAAATTTAATGTTAAACAAAGCTAAAATATAATTTGTAAATTTTTTATACTACTCTGTTTCTTTTAATCTTTTAAATATTTATAATTATACTTTTAACTATGAATTTATGTTTATATTTTTCAAATAAAATAAATTAAACGTAGAGTTTGTGTAATATGTGATCGAAGTCAAATATCAATCAATAAAATTTATTTTTTCACCAAATAAAATTTTATATACCACTTATTCATAATTATATAAAATAAGTAGTATATAATATAAGTAGTATAAAATTTGGTTGCTATGAGGCACCGGTATGAGTTACTCAATAACATGTACTAGCACTTTCCAATATTTCACTAAAAAAATAATTTATTTTATACATCTATATTTAGCCAAGAATAATAAAAATTATGTATTTCAGAGCAATGGATAAATAGGGGTAACACAATTTTGAGCCATAGTGTAATTCATAAAAAATGTGTAGAAGTAATCAATGTTAACTTTTGAGGTACTTTCGTTAACCCATACATGACCAAATTGGAAATCTGCAATTTTATAGTATTGAATTGCATTTTAGTGTCGCCAATTTCTTGATTCAACAACTCTAACTTTATTGGAGGGACCTAAATGCAAAAAGTAAAAGCTTTACTCGTAACTCCAAATTGAAATCCGCTCGAACGTGATGGTACCCTATACATCCACATTGTATTTTCCAAGTCCACAACATAGTATTTATCAATAAGCACGCATAAGAATATATATGTAATCTTTTCTGATTTACCTTTCTTACTTCTACGTAACCAACTCTATGTTACTCTAGAACATGTATTAGCACTTTGGAACATTTCACCAAAATATTCATCTATTTAATATTTCTATATTTAGGCAAGAATAACAAAAATTACTCCCTCCGGTCCTCTAATAATGGCTCACTTTCCTTTTTTGGATGGTTATTTTATATTGACACATTCCCTTTTTAGTAAATCTTGGATTATTTTTATCCACACATTTTACTTTTTATACTTTCAATACAATCTCTACCATTCATTTGTCTTTTTGAAAAAAAATGGTGCCCAAAAGTTGGAGCCATTATAAAGGGACCAGAGGGAGTATGTATTTTGGAGTAATGGATTATAGGGCATCACAATTTTGAGCCACAATGTAATTTATCAAAATTGTGTAGAAGTAATCATTGTCAACTTTTAAGACACATGCCCAAATTGCAAAATTTCTATTTTATATTATTGAATTGAATTTGGTGTTGGCAATTTTGTGATTCGACAACTCCAACTTTCTTGGAGAGACCTGAGTGCAAAAGGTAAAAACTTAACTTGTAACTCCAAATTGAAATTTGCTCGAACGTGATGCTACCATATACACACACATTGTATTTTCCAAGTCCAAAACATAGTATTTATCAATAAACATACACGAGGATATATTTGTTATCTTTATGATTTACATTTCTTACTTCTATGTAACAAACTCTAAGTTACTCTAGAACATGTACTAGCATTTTGCAACATTTCACCAAAAAATTCATCTATTTAATATTTTTATATTAAGGCAAGAATAACAAAAATCATGTATTTTGGAGCAATGGATTATAAGGCAACACAATTTTGGGCCATAGTGTAATTTATCAATAATCGGTCAAACCTTATTTGACTTTTCACACATAAACACTAATGAAATTGTTTGACCTTAATTAATAAACGATCAACCCTAACTTGATTTTTTTCATTTATAAATACTAATAACAAAGGTTTGACTTCCTATATATAAATAGATATAAATATTAACAAATTAACCATTCATTTCGATCAACCTTTATTTTATTTTCTACATATTAACTCAAATGAAAATGTTTGATGTTAACTAATTAACGTTCAATCCTCACTTGACTATCTATCTATGAATTTTAATAGCCAACATTTATCTTAAACTAATTGACGGTCAATCATTGACTTATATATATAATATAATAATAAGGTCTAACTTAATCTAATCAACGAACATTCCCTACTTAACTCTTTCTATATATAAACACTACATAACATGCCAACAACATAAAATTTATTTTAATTCGCAATAAAAATATAATTACTCCCTCCATCCCAGTCGATTTTGCACACTTACTATTTGGCAGTCAAAGTTGTCTTACTTTGACCACATATTTGAATAGATATATGAACAATAATATTATCTTATGAGATATTGCTAGATTCGTCGTAACTGTAGTTTATAAATGTCAATTCTTATGCCACCGTTATTGTTCGTAGTTACATATATTTATAGTCAAACATGCTTTTTGGAGACCGTGAAAAAGATTCTGTGCAAATTCCCATGTGACAAAGAGAGTATAATATTCCTATAATTTTAAGAGTGCGTCTCTTGAAAGACGGTCTTTCCATAAGTCATGGAAAGACCAAGGTTTAAAGTGTAAATTAGAAGAAATTAAGATAAATTTTTTGGGTTGCATGAACCGGGTTATAAATTTTATAGCTACTACATGTTGCATACTAAATTTTTAATGTTGCAACTAAGACCTTTTACCTTTTATTATTCGAATTAAACCCCGTCTTTCCATAAGCATATGGAAAGACCGTCTTTCCCAAGACTTTGCCTAATTTTAATACTGTCATATTGTTTTTAAAAAGAAATGAATCTATTTTGGGGGAAATTATTTTAGCCAACCCAAACTCCATTTCAGCCCAACTGAGTCAATCCTAAGCATATATATGAAACAAATCCCAAACCCTAGTTTTATGCCTTTTAACATTTTCTTCTTCTCCCATCATGGCCACACTGTCACCTGCTTCAACCCAATGCCACCACAACTGATCCCGAGGCAGATGCCACCACCAGGCCCCCCTTGCCACCTCCAAGAAGGCCTCGCCACCACAGATCAGAGCCGACCACCTCCAGCAACGCTCGCACCACCACGAAATGCCACCACCAGTAAGAGCTCTCCCATCCACATCCACCCCTTGCCACATCACCGCTCTCCGCCTCTCTCTGCCTTGTCTCCGGTATTCTTCGACTGTCACTGATGTTCTCGACCTTGGCTCTGACGTTCTTGGCCTTAGCTCTGCCGATCTTGGCCTTGGCTCCGCCGATCTCGGCCTTGGCTCCACCGCTCTCGGCCTCGGCTAAGCCGTTCTCCGACGTGGCTTGCCGTTCTCCGCCTTGGCACCGCCGTTCTCCGTCTTGGCACCGACGTTCTCCGCCAAGACTCCACTGTTCTCTGCCTTGGTTCCCCCACTTTCCGACTCTGCTCTGCCATGCTCTTGATGTATTATCCTCTTGATATATGTTTGTTTCTATTTTTGTAAATCCTCTCGATATATGTTTGTTTCTGTTTTTGTAAATCCTCTTGATGTATTATTATTACATCTCAAATGTACTTTATTTGTTCTGTTAGTTGAATTGAAATAAGAGTTATTTTAACTAGTTTCTTGGTGCTATTTATCTGAGATCGGGCCGAAAACTCTATTTTTTTAAAAGTCAAACACCCTCAGGCTTATAAAGGTTTTCCAGGCCTGTTTAAAAGAGTCATACATTACGGCAACTTAGTTGCCCCAAGATGTGTATCTAAAATCTACCCTATCATGATTGTAGCTAGATATGGTAGTTTGTAAAAAGGTAAATGCGATTTCAGAAAGAAGAATTTCCACCCCATGTGTTAATTCTTCCATCCGGCCAGGCAGCACCTTTTATTACAATGAGATTAGTTAACCAAAAAAGAAAACAAGTGATCGAGCATGCTTGCATTGAGTCCAAAATCCGAGTGTACAGAGCTGTTGTACAGATGAGAGAGATCCATAAGCCATCCAAGATGCAACTGAGGAAATCATGAGTGTGTGCCAATTTCTTGTAATAAGACCCGAGGAGCAAAAACAGAGAAAAACAGTAGTCTCCATTCTAATTAACAGCATATGTGTTGTTTGTATGAATTGAATAGACATGAAGGTGTCCACAGATGATAACATTAATGGGAGAAAATCAAACACCAACTCTAATCACAGGAAGACCACTTCTGTCAAGTATTAACAGTCCCCTAAGGAAAGGAGGGGCTGACTGGATGTCTATATCACCATTTAGGTTTTTTTCTAGAGCATATTTTGCAAGAGAGTCAGTTGCAGTATTTGCCTCCCTATGAATGTGTTGAATTGGGTATTTAAGATGTTTGAGTTAAGGGAACTGCAGATGGAAAATGTTCTCCAAGGTGAACTCTTGGGATTTTGAATACCCTGAACAGCTATTAAACAATCTGATTCCACCACACAAGTAGCTAGATCCAATTATGAGCATATTTCATATCCACATTGAATGGAGAGTAATTCAGCATATAAAGGGGATGGAGATTGGAATGTTTTAGCTCTCATTATAACCACATTTCCAGTCCAGTTTCTAACTATCACAGCCAAAGAAGAAGAACCACCTCTATTCCATGTGGCATCAGTATTAATCTTATATCCTGATTGTGGCTTCTTTCATTTTATAGCAGTTAAAGCTTTTTTCCTCTTTTGAAAAATTTGAGGGATAATATTTGCCTGAGTCCAGTACTTATGCTTATCTACGCTACCAAATAGGTGATGGACAGTAAAAATTTGAAAAATCATGCCTTTAATCTCATTGAAGCAAGCAACTTGGGAGAAAGATTCACTTTCATAGATAATTTTGTTCCTTTTAATCCAAAGAAACCAAATTGTGACAAGAAGGGCAGCAGTGGTAATGTTTGAATGAATCTTGGATTCTGCCTTAAAAGAAAGATAATATTCTACTCTACCCTTCAAGTTAGCAAAAACTGAATGTTGTAGATGTAAAAGGTCACCGACACAATCCCATACAGCAATAGAGGAGGGGGCACAAATTGAAAAAATGATCCAAAGTATCTGTGTGGTTCAAGCAGAGTGGACATTTGGAGACTAGATAGAAACCTAACCTACATAGTATGTTATCAAAAGGAAGAATTCCATTCATAGCTCTCCACAATAGAACAAACATTTTCTTTGGGATGAATGGAGACCAAACCTTATTAAAATGCCTGATTTTTGCCTTTTTCTGGCTGAAAATGTTGTATGCAGACCGTATAGAAAACAATCCGTCTGTGGTTAGAGTCCAAACAAGCTTATCCTCATGAGAATGTTCCAGCTTAGCAGCCTGCAAAATGGCATATAAATTGGTATCCAGATATGGCTCCAGCTTTGGAAGGAGGGAAGCTTTGTTGTTTATAAAAAACCTGAGAGAAATATCCTCAAAGGGGATATTCCTCCCATGAGGCCACTTATAAAACAGAACTCCTTCTCCTATCCAATTAGAGTTCCAGAAAGAGCAATCACCAAGTCCATAGAGTACCCTGGAATGGCTATTTGCCTTAGCTGTGATATAACATATTCTGGACCAAGTATGTGATTTTTTATAGGAAATAGGAAGCGACCATAATAAAGAAGTCCATTGGGTATTGTTTTGTTGTAGTTTCCACCACAGTTTACACGAGAAGGCATCAACAGTAGCTTTTAAATCCCTAAAACCTATGCCATTTTCATCATTAGGTAGACTCATATTTTTCCAAGACCTCTATTTTTTCCTATCAGTGTTGTCAGCATTCCCCCAAAAAAAACTGGATGCCATTTTCTCCATTTTTTTAAAAACAATCTTTGGTGGACTCAAGACAGCGAAGATATGCGTCGGAATTGAAATAGAACAATGATTAATCAGTACAATCTTACCAGCAGTGGTGAGCCATCTATTCTTCCAGTTATTGATTGATTTCTCCATTCTTTCCAGTAGAGGTTTATAGTGTACCTGTAGATTTCGACCAGAAAAAATAGGGACTCCCAAATATTTGAATGGAAAAGAGCCTTTTTCCATTCCCAGTAACCTCTTTACAGAGAGAACTGTTGATAATGGGGTTCTGTGGGATACAAAAAATTTAGATTTTGCAAAATTGACCTTTTGTCCTGTAGTTTGCTCATATGCTATCAAGAAACTTTTAAACCTCTTCAAATTTGTAGGTTTAGTATTAAGAAAAGCTGATGTATCGTCAGCATACATTAAGTGTGAAACCGGTGAACAAGAAAGAGGGAGATAAAAAATTTGGAGATATCCTATGTTGAAAATTTTCTTTAAACCTCTTGAAAAGGCTTCGGAGAGTAAATTATACAGAAAAAGTGAAAGTGGATCACCTTGTTTTATGCCTCTAGAGGATGCAAAGAAGCCTGAGGTGACTCCATTAATTAAAACAGAAAAATGAGCAGCAGCTATGTTATGCATGATGATTTTAACAAAATTTCCATGAAATCCAAACTGAAGAAGTACAGAGTTTAGGAAGGACCAAGAGACTCTATCAAAGGCCTTTTGCATATCAAGTTTAACTATCAAATTTTGAACCTTTGATTTTCTAGACAAAATTCTGGTCATCTCCTGCATTTGGATTACATTATCAGTGATATCCCTGCCCTTGATAAATGCACTCTGCTCAGGAGAAATTAAAATTTGCATCAATGGTTTGATTCTTTCCATTAGCATTTTTTAAAATACTTTGTTAACAAAATTTGATAGACTAATTGGTCTGAAATTAGAGAAGGAGGTAGGGATTGATTTTTTGGGTATTAGGGTAAGCCATGTGCTTGAAATAGCCTTTGGGATGTTACCATTGCATATGAAATCATTTGCAGCTTCAAGCAAGTCATGTTTAATGGTTTCCCAGAAGGTGGTATAGAATTCACCAGAGAAACCATCAGATCCAGGTGCACTAGCTTTATTTAAATAAAAAACTGCATACTTGAGTTCCTGGATAGTGAAAAGTTGAAGAAGGAGATGATTTTGCTCTTCAGTAATCACTTTAGGTATTTCCTTTAGAAAATAGTTAAAGTAAGTTCCTGATTTTGGAGTGGTATCCTCATTAAGTAAATCCTTAAAAAATCGAACTCCTTCTTCCTTAATCAGTTGGGGTGCTGAAATCCAGTTCCCTAGTCCATCTTTGATTTTACTAATTCTTGACCTAGCTCTCCTTTCCCTAATGGTGTGGTGAAAAAAATTGGTATTTGCATCTCCACACTTTAGCCAATTTAACTTCGCCTTTTGCTTTAAAAAAATGTTTTTTTTTTCTTTCTGAGATTTGATAAGCAAAGCTTTAGACTTATTAAGTTCAGCTAAATCTAATTCATCATGAGATTGTTGAAAAATTATTTCCAGGTCATTAACTTTAGCCTCAGCTTGAAGCAGATTTAGATTTACATTTCCAAAGATGTTTTTGTTCCATTCTTTAATTTCAGTCTTAAGCCTCTTAAGTTTATACACTAACCTGTACATCCCTCTTAAAGGAGATGATAAATTCCAGTTTTTAACCACTAAGTCCTGGAAATCTTGTCTATTAGACCACATATCTTGGTATCTAAAAGGCCTGGGCACCATTTCTTCAGAAGATTGAATAGACAGTAGTAAAGGAGAATGGTTAGAAGTCATTCTATTTAGCACTTGAATTGAACTGTTAGGGAATAATTCCAGCCAATCTAGATTGCCTATGCCCCTATCTAATCTTTGGAACATGAGTTCCTTGCATTTATTTCTGAACTGATTATTGCACCATGTGAAAGAGTTTCCTACCATAGAAATTTCATGCAAGTCCAGATTATTAATGAAATCATTAAACTGTTTCATACTCTTATTGGGGGTTGATTTCCTCCCCTTATATTCAGTAATTGAAGCTACTGTATTAAAATCACCAATGTATATGGAAGGTTCAAGGGGTGGTGTTCTTAAATCATTCCAGAGATTTTTCCTCATTTGTCTATTAACACTAGCATATATAAAGAAGCAGTTCCAACTGGCTGATGTTGAAATTTCTGATATTCTGGCCTGTAAAAATTGGTCAGATTCATTTAGACTGACTACACTAAAAGTTTGGTTCCATAGGATCCAGATTTTTGCATTTTGGGCAGGGAGGGCAAATTTGAAACCTAGTTCATGCATTAATGTATTTAAATTCTGTTTATCATGCCAAGGTTCAATCAGACAAAGAATATCAATCTTATGAGACAACTTAAGAGCTTTTAATCTATCCATTGATGTTCCATATCCTCTAACATTCCAAACTAATATGTTTCCTATGATGGTGTATTTAATCATTTAAAACCTGATGGGATTGCTTTGTGTGAGGATCTTAGCTTCCTAAGTTTTGTAGTTGAGGCTTTACTATTGTTTCCTATTTTATCCTCACCTTTCTCTATATTATCCAGATTATATTTTGTTTTAAGGGTACTAACCTTAGTCTGTGCACTTTGGTCTACCTTTGTGTTCTGATCTGTAGAGGAGGGAGCATCCTTTTGTTCACCAGCCTGGGTAGCTTCAGGGATAACAGGTGATTTGGTTGCTGAGATGAATACCTGTTCTGAGTGACAGGCATCTTTTTATTTCCAGGGGTGGATGGTCCCTCTGTTGTGGTTGAAATCTTGTCATTTGTTGTTGAGGGCACCACTACCTCATGAGATTCCAGAGATTCATGGAAAATCTCAACAGCTTCTCCTTCCTGTTCTTCTTCATTTAAAGCATCTAGAGTTTGGAAAGCATTTGATATTGTGACAGTGTTTTTTAGTGTTAAATCTTCCAGAATGAGAGATGTTTCAGCCTGTTTGTTCTTTTTTCTCCAGAAAGTAGCAGTGATTGGTTTAGAAATGTCATCCAAGGAGTAGAAAGAATCAGTTCTTTTCTTGTGGCTAACAGTAAAAGAGTTAAAATTATTTTCCTGATGGGAGCCAGAGGTATTTTTTTGGATCTGGAAATCAAGTTCCTTTTGAGACACAGTTAGAGCTGAGGATCCCTCAGCATTTACTATCACTTTGGAGTGGGATTCTAACACTTTCTGTGGCTCTACTTGTTCTGGGACTCTTCTTTCCTTTTTTCCATTTACTGTGTTAGTGTCCATGTACCTTTTCCTTAGCTCAGGGTGAAGAAAATTACAATTATCCTGATTATGACCTATTATCCTACAATGAGTACAATAAGTAGGAAGTTCCTCATATTCTATGGGGTAATCTGCTACTTTGTTACCTATTCCCACCACAATAGTTGAGGGGAGTTGAGACAAAAGATCTACTTCAACACAAACTTTAATGGCGGATGGTCTAGTCAGAGCAGTGGTTGCATCATCCATTTTTAGATATCTACCTATCTGACTACTCATGCCAATGATTGCCGAGGTATTGTAAAAGTGAATAGGGAGTTTATGAATTGTTACCCAGGCTGGAACGATAGAGGATTCTGCTGTTGGAGAAAAAACCGGAGACCATTTCTGGACTTTCATGACTGCTCCTTGAATCATCCATTGTCCCTTCATCCAGCATCGCTGGTAGTCTTCGTTATCCTGAAACCTAATTAGCACATGATGATAATCAATAGAACCTAATTGAAATTTAGATTTGAAACCAATTGATTTGAAGGCAGTGTGAAGAAGCTCTATAGTTGGTTTTCCTCTGTTGAACTTCCCGACCAGGGAATTCTGATAATGTGATGCCAATAGTTCACCTTCCTCCTGAGGAAGGATGAACGCTATCTTGCCCTTGTATTCAGTGATGGGATGTAGGTTGGGCGTATCGGGTAGGGATGTAAAGAGCGGGGGAGGTTTAGCGGTTAGCGCTTGGATAAAGCTTTTATTGTTGGCGAGGATCATATCTGCAGTAGGAAAAGTGACCGTTATTGACAGAGAATGTGACAGAGAAGGTGAAAAAGAGAGGAAGGTGAATAGTAAGTGTGTGTTTCGCGGCCGAAAACTCTAGTTATAAACTACCGAAGGCAGAAACGACGTCGATTCTGCGTTCGGTAGTTTTTTTAAATTTTGGAAATAAAATGTGCTATGTCACACTAGTCTCATTCAAAATCTTTTAATGCAGTTAAATTTTATCAAAAACTGGAAATAAATCTGCGATGCACCGCTTTCTCTTTTTACCGTGGCTTTCTCTTTTTTTACTGCGGTTTAATCACAACCGAGGTTGCATGTCCTTCGGTTCAAAACCGAGGTAAAATAATACTTTTTACTCATGCCACATTTACCTCGGTTTTTAGGAACCGAGGTAAAAACCCCTACAGAACTGATGTAAAAGGTGTTGTTTCTTGAAGTGTAGTTTCGCAGGATCATTGTCTGTAGGAAACACTATCTATTGGTATTATCTGCAATGGAGTCTTTAGTTCAGAATAGAAAAGTTTGGATTGTTTGAATATTGTTATGAGTAGTTGAATGAATCTTGTAGAATTGAAGTTGATGAGGAAGAGTAATGAGTGAGTATTTTCGTCATGAGTGGAGGTCGAATATAGCTGTACTAGATGCAATCCCGTGATCTGAGAGTGTATGTATTGAGTTGAAGATACTATTGTAATGCTATTGTAATATGAATTGAGATTGTAGTGGTTTCTCTAGATCATTTCGTCGCCCCCTTTCCTGTTATGGATAGAGAGGTATATACTATCTTTTGCTTTTATTTTTGGAAACAATTACTGCATCCTTGAAAAATTTACCGTTTTAGATGAAGAGTCCTTTCTACATTTAGATTATAGTTGGAATTCCTAATTTGATCGAATTGGGATATGAACATTAGGTTCTTAAATCTTTGTGTGAAAAGGGATTTAAAGTTACCGTGTATGTGTTAATTAACAACATCCATACTGTTGCTATTGAAAACTGATGTTTGAACTTAGGCTTTGTTTTGATGCGGATGAAATCATAGATTTTATGCTACTTTAGTTCAATTGTAGTGAATACTTGGTTTCCGTCCCCTATGCAACATTTGAGATTGTTTTTACAAGTTTGGAGTTATATGAATGTGTGTTGCTTTCCTTTTATATAAGACTCCGAGTTGCTTTCATGTAGTGGAAGGCTGGAAGCATAGATACTAAGTTTGAGTGTTTTCTTTGTTTAATAGGCTCTACAGACTTTTCATGAGTAAGCAAAGCTTTAGTACCATCTACAAATTTGTGAAGGATTGTCATCTTTGCAACTGAAAAATGCTTTACAGACTTCTAATTGAGAAGCCTTGGTATTCTGAGTATAGATTTTGACTTCTCCAACTACTAAAAAAATGTAGTTTCTTAGCATCACCTATTCTTCCTTTCTTCTTCCTCGCATTGGCTCTCTTTGCCATGACCAAATCTGCGATTGTTTAATCTCCATCGCAAAGACCACCACACCTCATTTGCGCTACCTCTGCACTCCGGCCATCTTCTCGCCATCACTATCTCCATCGGCAAGGTTTCAATCCAATTTTTTGCCGCTCTCTTTTTCCACCCGACATCGTTCTAGCGAGAAGTGTTTCTTTTCTCTCTATTGCTGATGGATATTGTTAATATTGGTGGTATTAGATTTTACAATTGTGATTGGAAGCTAACTGATCGACGAATGAGTTTTCTGTCCTTAATTTTTCGTGATTTTTTTCGGTGATTATGTTTTTATGCTAGAGTAATATTGTTGGAAAGCTTAGAAGTATTTCTTGGCGAATGAGTGGTTGCTTTGTGATCCAAAGTCCAAATTGGCATTGCATCACATTTTTATGTTGTATTTGCTGCGAATTTACTTGGTGAATGGATTGCTAAGACAATATTCTTGTTTTGTTGATTGGTCTGGGATCAGAGATTTATCGCATTACTTGAGTTTGCAGATTGTTGGAAATTCGAGATACTTTTCTGTTTCATCTTAACCTTGTGTACAATATAGAATAATCTGTACAATTCATTAGGTCTATATATGTACCAATTCAGAGTGGATATGCATGGGTAGGGTTGCTTTGGATAATGTATTACTTACCCATGGTGGCTGCTCCATCTAGGTCTGAAATTATCTACCCTCGCACTGTAATGTTTCCTTCTACATCCTTCCCCCCACCTAATACTTAATCCCCTCCTCTTGGTGTTTCAAGCTTGAGCTCATATTCAATTATTCATAGAGTTCTGGATCAATTTTGATGGATAATCAGACACAAAACTATCTAGCCATGAAGGTGACATGCTTCTTATTAAGGATGGTAGATATTACTTGTAATTGTAATTAGATTCTATTTATTTTTTCTTACTTGTACAGGTATTCTGTACCACTATATGATGTACCCTGAGATTATAAATACAAACACATATTATTACCCTTATTTTCTACATGGTATCAGAGCCTAAAATCCTGAAACCCCAATTTTTTTTTCCATTGCTTTGTTTGAGTTGCCGCCATCTCCAACGTCAGTCGTGTGTTCCACTCATGCGATGCCACCGTCTAGTCGCCACCGCTGCCCGACCGCAATCTCTCTGGTTGGAGCGATCGACACCTGCTCAGATCCGTCCGCACATGCTGTCCATGCGCCGATGTCCGATCCCCATGCCGCCAACGTCCAATCATGCAATGCCGCACCGTTTACCCGCCGATCCGATCCACTGCTGATCCTACCAATTTACCGCTGATCTGTACCTAATTCTGCACTATGTCTGCCTTTGGAGTTAATCCTGATGAACATGCTCGCATTGATGCTGAAGCTGAGGCTACTAAGCTTCAGAACATGAATGACTATGAGGTAATTGCACCTTTCTGAAACAGTTGCAGTTTCTATCTGGCTCTAAGTCACCTGTACCTGTTGGTTGTTTATCGAACGATTGCTACTTTATTGGCTCTTCTGACAGTCTTGGTTTGATTATCGCACCTACCATACTGAAGGGTAAGAGAATTACCTTGAATGGTCTGATGGAATTTGTCGTGCTATGCTTGCCAAGCACAATATTGGGTTCATTGATGGATCCATTATCAAACCCCGGATAATCATGTTGATGCTGCTGATTGGTCTGGAGTTAATGCTACTCTTGTCTGCTATATCTTACAGACCTTGGATCCAGCATTGAGATCTTCTACAAGAACCATTGCCATAGTTAAGGGACTGTGGGATGACCTAAAGGCGTGTTTTACCCTTGGTGATGGTATGAAAATTTTGAAGATGCGTGAAGATATCCAGAACCCATCGCCATTTATTTTGGCAATCTGAAGAAGCTGTTTGGGGACTACAATTCTCTGCGGCCTACTTTAGTTTGCCCATGTGAAGCTTGCAAACCAGTGTCCACCTGTAACCTTTCCAGTCACGTCCTCCAAGAGAAAGAAAAATATTTGTTCTATCAGTTTATCTTTGGTCTTGATGGGGGCTATCACACCCTGCGATCACATATCATGAGTCTTGATCCACCGCCACCAGTCATGCGTGTGTATGTACTTATTGCTCAGGAGGAGAATCACCGAGCTATCATCTGGTCTCGTGAGTCTTCTTCTGACTCCATGGCATATGTTGCACGATGCCCACCACCTACGGGTTCTTTGGCAGTTGTTCTCACATTAGTTGATCAGATGATTCTCGTATGTACGCATTGTCATTGCAAGGGTCATGACAAAGCTTCATGTTTCACAGACTATCCAAAATGATACACAGAGATAGGGAGAAAACCAATGTCACCAAGAAGACGGCGGAACCTGCTTGGCCGATGGCCGTAGCCCGTCCACCCCCGCTGCCATTCGCCAGCTCTGTCATGTCGCCGCCAGGGTTTGCGGCGGTGGCCTCCAATAGCAGTGCTCCTACTTGATCTAATTTTGGCCCTGCTCTGTCTGATTATTAATGGAGCACGACCATGCATTTATTTGATCAGTTTAATTCTTTGTCTGACCATGGGTTAGATAAGTCTACTTTACCTTGGATTCTTGATTCGGTAGCCTCATCACATAACTGGTGATAAGGGTTCTCTTACTGATATCACTACCGCTACCAGTACTGTGAATGTTATACTGCCGGATGAATCTGTGTTATTTGCTACACAATATGGTTCTATCTTCTTTGGTGATGTCACCCTTAATTATGTGCTATACTACCTACTTTGCGATGCAAATTATTATCATGCTTTAGATTGTTATCTTCCTTAAACTGTTTGGCTTTATTTACTAAAAAATATTGCATTTTACAAAAAGCAGTAAGAGGATGGTGATTGGCGTGGGTGAACAGCAGGGGGTTTATTGCTTCGTCAACTGGATACTCGTATTCGTCCTCCCATCCTGCAGTCTTTTTCGACAGTTGCTTCCGTGTCTACTTGATTTATGGCATCAGCGTCTTGGACATCCTTCCTTTACGATGTTGTATTCTCTTTCTTCTATTGATTTTAGCACAAATTATACTTCAGTTCCTTGCTCTGTGTGTTATAGAGCAAAGCAAACTAGACACAGTTATTCTTTGAGTTCTTCAAATGCTAGTTCATTGTTTGAATTAATACATTGTGATGCTTGGGGTCCTTATAGAACGCCCTCTTCTAGTGGTGCATTTTATTTTTTTTAACAATAGTTAATGATTAGTCCCGAGCTGTTTGGGTTTATTTATTAGTTGCTAAGTTAGATGTAGCTTCTAGATTTATGGAATTTTGTTCTTTGGTCAAGAACCAGTTTGAGCGTCCAGTGTTGCGCATCTGGGCTGATAACAGTACTGAATCTGGGACCATACTTTGCTGAATCTGGGATTATTTTTGGGACATCCATGGTTGATACACCACAGAAAAATGGCCGCGTTGAACGCAAGCATCACCATTTGTTGAATGTGGCATGTGCTTTGCATTTTAAAACTAATCTGCCAATTTAAGTTTTGGGGAGAATGCATTCTTACTGTTGCTTATTCGATTAATCGGACACCGACAAAACATCTCAATGGTCGCACACCATTTGAGATACTCCATGGATTAGCTCCAAATTACCAACCTTTGAGGGTGTTTAGATGCTTGTGTTTTGCTGCTTATGTTCCCAGATTTCGTGACAAGTTTTCGCCAAGAAATTGTCGATGTTTGTTTCTTTGCCTGCCGGAAAGAAAGGCTATCACCTTTTGACTTGGAATCCTAAACTTTCTTCAATAGTCGAGATGCTAATTTTTTGCAGACCAGTTCCCATATGCAGTCACTCTGACATTGGCCTCATCAGTGCATCCTGATGATGTCACCACCTCACCGCCAGCATCACCCTCACTACCGCCAGAGCCGTTCTCGCTGGCCTCTGCCCTATCATTGTCGCCGATCGCCGCTCCGCCTTTGTAGCCAAATCCAATGATTGGCCCCAACCATCGGTCATAAACTTTGTCGGTTCGGTCAGATGACGTGTATCCTGAGTTACCTCCACCGTATGCGCTTCATGCTCTGCCAGCGCCCATCGACCATGCACCTCATGCACCACCATCTCTGGACCCGATGCCTGCACTGCCGTTTGACGCGGCATCTTCAGCTCCGGACTCTGCCATCCACCACCATCTCCTGTCTGCTCCGCCGCCTACTTTGCCGGTCACTCCGACGCCACCTCCTACCGCCGAGATGCCTCCTCCCCAACCGAGTTTCCACAATCATTGACCTTCTTCTTACTTTGATGTTTTGGATGATAATGTCTGTGATGATTATGTCTGTGATGATTATGTCTGTGTTGTTACTACTTAAGAACCCCCCCACTTCTACGATCACTCCTGCGCCATCTCTATCCTCAGGTGTTCTCTATCCTCTTACTTATTATGTAAATTGTGATAAATTTTCTAGTACACATTCTAGATTTTTGGGTGCAGTAACTTCTAGTGTAGATTCCACCGCTTATTCTAAGGTGTCAAAACATGCTCATTGGTGAGATGCCATGGCTGATTAGATTACTGCACTTGAGCACAATTGAACATGGACGATGGCTCCTCTACCTTTGGATACGACTGCCATATGTTGCAAATAGGTTTACCGTACCAAGTTTAAGTCTGATGGTACTATCGAGCGTCATAAAGCTCGCCTGGTGGTTCTTGGCAATCGGTAGGTTGAAGGGATTGATTATACTAAGACATTTGCTCATGCATGCCCTAATACCCGGTGTTCCCTTTCTTGATACTTTGTGATAATCGGTGATTCTCCGATTTCTTGGATGACTAAGAAGCAACCTATGGGGTCTCAGTCGTCTGCTAAGGTGAAGTATCGTGCTATAGCTGTTACATGTTGTGAATTGTTATGGCTTAAGTCTTTGCTTAAAGACTTGGGGGTTACGCATACTACTCCTATGCGTTTATTTTGTGACAGTCAATCTGCCCTTCATATTGCAGAAAATCTGGTGTTCCATAACGTACGAAGCATATTGAAGTTGAATTTCATTTTATCCGGGATCTTATACAGCCTGGTACTATCGTTACTCATCATATCCGCACTTCAGATCAACCTGCAGACTTATTTACCAAATTTCTCGAACGTAACCAACTCTATTGATTACTTGGCAAGTTGGGCATTTCTGATCCCCATGCTCCAACTTGAGGAGGAGTATTAAGGAATGTAGATATTACATGCAATTGTAATTAGTTTCTATTTCATTTTCATAGCTTGTACATGTATTCTGTACCACTATATAATGTACCCTGAGATCATGAATACAAACACAGATTATTACCCTTATTTTCTACACTTCTGCTGTCTTTCATGCAGGTGGGATAGTTTTTCTACTTGTGTTATTGTTCTCATCGTGGAAAATGTTTCCAAATCAACAATTTGAATCATGTGAAGACTTTCTATGATAGTCTACTGTGTGTGCAATCATTTAAAAAAAAACTCTACTGTGTATGCTACCAATCTTTTGGATTTATGTATCTTAGTGGCTTTATGAAGGTGATATATTGGACATAATTGCGCATTGATTCATTTCTAGTTGAGTAGAAGAACTTGGAACCTATTCTTGTAATTTTTTCGCTAAATAAAAGCAATTGGAACTAACACCTTCAAAATACTTTTCAGTCTCTCCTTAATCCACTTTATTTACCAGGCTCTCGGATAACGTCATCCCACTTCGACACAAAAATGCGAGCTCTAGCAAGAAAACACCTTTGAAGCTGTTGAATCATATACGTGGGTGTCAGGCTTCTGTTGTCTTTCATTCTTTAGGTGGGATACCCATTCAATAGGCTTAATATTTGATCTTGAACTTGTGCATCTGACAGCTATATCTGCTCTCTTGTGAAAGAACTATGATTCACTCTTTTTTTAATGACTGAAATGAAGTCAATGCCTTTTCCATTGATGTTATCCATTGTTTGTATGGGATTTAATGTTAAAATATATGCCTGTTAGAGTTGAGTGTGTGTCATGGATTACTCCAGTAGTCTAATTTACTTGCGAATCTCTTTAGCTTTTTCCCATTTTGGTTCGTTACTTAAAATTGTTTGATGACCTCTTTAAATGGCTAGTTTATTGCTTCTTAAAAGTATGAATCACGCAGTATAAAAGGTAGTCTTTTTTTAATCTTATATTAACAAAAGGATAATCGGATTAGCCAATAGAAATCTCTCAAAATGGTTGGTTAGGTGAAGACATGCGGTGAGATTTCACGCTATTCTTTGCTATGTAAGAAGCAGGATATGTGTGCCTCTTTGACATAATATCAGGTCTGTGTTTACGAAACTAGATGCAATTATCCTATCTCTATTTTAAGTTTAGCGGGTGGATGTTTCTGATTGGTGCTGTTGTACTTCATTTTCTTATTAACGTCATAGAAAATTGGGATTGGAAAAGGCAAGGGTCATGTTATGATGATATTATTGAAAATTTTGTTGTACAGAGAACCTAGACCTGATGCCTTGTTATAACTTTATAAGAAAATATGTACTAAGGAAGTGAGGTTGCAGATTGGATGAAAGTTGAGGTTTTGAACTCGAATAAGGTAGTGGTAAGTCGTGAAATATGAATACCGTTGTCAGGCACCAACCATGCCCGGGAATAAGGTTTGTCATTGTGATACTTGGTCTCCTTATCATTTCTAATTTCATGGTACACGTTTCAGCCTACAGGTTGAATGTTATTCTAATACGATATCTTTTCGGTGCTGGTTCAGCTTCAAGGAACCTCAATTACTGCTCCAAGTTAATCAAAGAATGCTTCTCCACCATCTCGAGGCTCGATGTAGGGAAATGGAAGCATGCTAATTGTTTCTCTGTAGATTTAAGTTCACTATTTGTATTCTGATCGAGGATTATACTATATGATTATACTGTTCTATTATAGATTCTATAAGCCATGTCCAAGCAGTAGTTTATAGTTTAGCTAACTTGTTATAATGCGTGATTAAGCAATCGAAAGTTGACTACACAGACCATCGTCGATCTTTAATATTCAACTTCATCGTTTTGGAGTAGCTAGTGGATGACTGGCTGATGAATTCCATCCTCTAAATTGTTGCACAAGAAACAATTGAATTAATCTTGAATGTATAATTTCGTAAAACAAGTCTTACAAAGACTTGTAGTTTTCTTATTCAGAGCTAGCCCGATTTAAGAGGTTTGCCTGTGCAGGTTTCTGCAACTGAACTATGTGCCCATTCCTCATTTAGTATAAATCTCAGTTACACACCTGTTCTCATTTTGCTCCTATTTTATTGGTTAATAAGCCTCTTGCCAAACTGTTTTGCCATACATGATACACTATCTTGTGTTAATTACTTGTACTTTCAAAAATATTTTTTATTTTTCGACAAATTGATGTTTCTTTTTATATTTTACTTAATTCATGTACTTGTAATATGTAATTCATTGAAAGCTTATGAAAATAACTATTTATATTTTATTAATAATACAATAATGTCTAACTAGATTAATTTATTTCAATTCTTCATCTATATAGTTCTTAGATGGACAGACTTTATAATAAATTGTTTGTTTTTAATTTAAGTGTACATATACATTAAATTGATATTTTCAACCAACCGCGCAATGCGCTGTGGACTTCTGCTAGTGTATATTATAGAAGATCTTAACGATTGAGATAAAACATAGAGGACATAGTGGGAATTGAACAATAGTTTTTGTCATTTTAGGTATTTTTCAAAGTACTCCCTCTGTTTCTCTATTAGTGGACATTACTTTTGGGCGTTAGAATATAGAAGATGTTAAATGAGTGGATGAAATTGAATTGAAAGAAAAAAAGTAAAATGAGTGGATGTAAAAACCTTAAACTTTCCATAACTAGAAAGTGCCAATATAAAAGAAACATACTAAATTAGAAAGTGTATCACTAATAAAGAAACGGAGGGAGTATGCCATTACTTGTTGGATGTGCGAAAATAAAAATTAGGCCAATATTCTTGGGTCAGAGGGAGTATACACCACACAAATAGATTTTTTCTAGATGGGTCACATTCATCAAGTTAATATTACATTTGGATTAAAAAAAATCATTTAGAATGCACTTGGTTATAAATAATATTATAAGGAAATTTCACAGTTTTATATGTTATTAATGAATTTCTCGACTGATGTTTTTTTTTTAGTTAAAACCATGCGAGGATGGGGGAAATTATATTAGGCCTTCCCAAGCCGTATAATAGACAAGAAACATAGAACATAAAGATAAAGTGAAGCCATAGTTTAGTTGATATTTACATGAGTGAGCCATAAGCTCATGAAGCAACCATTGTAGCTTCCAAAATGAAATAAGATATGTCGCTAAAAGTTAGAGGATTACAAAAAACTCGTAAACTATATTGGAAGATCGTCGAACTTATTAGTGAATCGAATTAACGAAACACAAGTCAGTCAGATTCACCCCAAACAATCTAAAAAGCTTGTCCTCTACTAAGCTAGAAATCAAAAGAAAGTGATCAAAAGCTTGTTCTCGACTGATGTTAAGTTTTACCCTTGAGTTTTTATTTGAGAACAAAGTTAAAATATTTTCTTTACATTCCATTCTTCTAGTGAAAATTATTGTCATATTTGACTCTTCTATGGTAAATATATATCATAATTTGTTTTATAACATTTATTCAAGTCAAACTATTATAAATAGACACATTCTTATACCTTGTCACGTTAGTTAAACTACTTTGAATCGCAAATATAATATAATTAGTATTAATATATAAAATTATGACATCAAATATTTTATTATTTTATTATTAAAAATATCATTATTTTATTCAAATCAAAAAAATAAATAAAATAAGTCAATATTAAATTTGTACGACATATTTTTCTTAATCTATTTTTAAAAATAAAAATCCTTCAATATTCATATTATTTTCTTTATTCTTTTCATAAACTAACTAAGAAATTGGCCCAAAAGGCCCAAAAACTAGTACTATACTAAACCCTAATATATAAACACAACGAGCCTTCCCCTTCATCAAAATATAAGCATCCTTATCCTTTGACAAGAATGCATAAACCGCGCCTCTCCACCCACCGTGAAGCTTCACCATCGCCCGCTGCTCACGATTTTTCACATCTAGGTAATTTTATTATCTTAATATGTTATAATCTAATTTAAATTTCTTATATATTCTTATAATCTATGAGCAGATTGCCACAATTTAAATATTATAATAATTTATTAGTATATTACCACAATTTATGGATTCTTATGATCAGGAGACTTCTATTTCTTTATCAGAATCTACAAACAAATATTTTAAAGAAAATAAGGGAACCATCTCTTTGGGAAGATTTTTAGTGCTAAGGCTTTACACACTCTGACTAATCCGATGGCTGAAGGAGCTCATGAAGATGAACATCCTCCCGAGTATCCATCTTTTATTGCATTTGTGCATCGGCATCTATACCAACAAGGAATGGTTAGTGTAGATTATATGTGATTGGTTTTCTATAAATTGAAGTAATGTTTTCAAATAAATAAAAATGTTTTGCTAATTTAACAGAGGGTGCCCAATGTGTTTATGAGAAATCATGGAGAAGGGCTCGGCGAGAATGTGCTACTGATCGATCGAGTTGGAGATACGTGGGAAGTGAAGCTAACCCACACCAGGCGAGCGAGCTGGCTCCATCAAATGAGCGAGTTAGGAGAGCACTACTCCGTACAAGTTGGGGATATGATGGTGTTCAAACTGGTTGGTCACTCTCAACTGTTGGTCTCACTTTTTACCAGGGATGGCATGCAACTCATCACCCGTAGAAGGGGTTGGCCGTAGGTCTTTTGAATAAAATTGCATGAGTTTAGAAGTAAATCAATGTTGTTTTATTTTTTTTCCAGTTTTAATTTTATGATAGCACTCAAGTGGATGAATGAAAGAGCAGGTTGATGTTGTATTTTGGGTTATTGATTGTGGAATTTATTGGTTTAAAAAAATGTTACAACACTTTAAATGTATTTTAAATTGTCTGAACTACCAATGCATCAAACCTAAAATGTAAAAAATTTAATCTTAGTCAACTTACATAGACCAGAAACTATAACCAATACAGTGTATTTATCCAATGAAAATTCCCACAAGTGGAGGGAGGAACCTTTAAATGAGATTCCTCACGATCATACATATAAGTCATTTTGAATGTGCCTTTTGTGGGCGCATTGTTCAGCATCTTCTAGTGCGTTAGATAGAAGGTGACTATTAACCTTTTGGGATTTTTACACTTCTAAACTTAACTTTAGTCTGAAAGTGCCAATATAACCTTGCAAAACGAGAATGTGTCAAAATAAACCTAACTTTATGACAGTTAAAACCTTTTACCTATTTCTGGCATTGACTGAAGTAATTAGGTATTGGTCAAATTTGAAATGATGAAAATACCCCTTACCTTAAGCTGGAATTTTCTTTCCCATTTAACCCATTTTATTTTTCTTCAACCCCCCTTTCTTTTTCGAACCCTCACCCCAACCACTGCCTGCCACTATTGAGCCATCACAACACCATTATCGTACCACCCCCGCCCCCCCCCCCCCCCCCCCCGCCACCACCACCAAAATTTAATTAACACAACATGCAAACTAAAAAAATTAGCTTATTTTCACCAACTAACTTGGTAACCTGTTGCCTCAGCCCTAGTTTCTTTCTCCGGCATGTTTCCCCAACTAGCCTCCTACTTTCGCAGCACCCGACTTCCTTTAGGTCTGGGTAATTGAACTCAAAATTTCAAAGCTAGGGTTAGCCTTCATAACCAATTCTGACTAGGGATACATGTTTTGGCAGCTGGTTTTCTTCCCTCTGGGCTTCGATCCATATATTTTGTTACTTACACATGATTGATTCCATGTTGATAATCTCCAAATAAAATTTTCCATTTTTGGTGGATTTTGTCTGTTTCTAGGCTTGCTTTTGAAATTTGGTTTTACCTAATGAATTCAATTATCACTACTGTGTTTCAATATAACATATCTAACCAAGTATACAACAAAGTAAAGCATAAAGATACAAGACTTGCTTACGCAGTTCGGTGAAATTCACCTACATCTGTGGGGCCTGGCCCAATTCAGAATGAATTCACTAAATAGAAAGTTACAGTAAAAAGTACACCATACAATTATTATACTTATCTTATCTAATTATAACACGTGAATCATGCAAGCTCCCCTTGCTACCGATCCGCCTTGATCAGACTCCCCCTGACCTCGAAACTCGTTGACGCTAGATCTCCTCCTCCCAAGAAATTAAGGTATTCTAAACTTGATCAACAAGTTAGGTATGTTGGAACATATGAATTCTGGCTCTCGCAGTACTCTCGAAAGATATAAAATCTGTATATAGATTTTTTCTATTAAGTCTGTGGGTTAATGTAGCCATGGTGTCCTCTTTATATAGTCCATTGAGCATATCATAATTACCATGATTACCTCCATAATATTCCTATTCCTTATCTGGATGTTGGAACATAGAAACATAAATTCTCCCCCCTGAATTCCATATTCCCTTATCTTCTGGGAATAATAAGCATGTTGGAATATCGACCCAACAAAGTCAATAAATTCATAAAAAAGAAATCCAAGAAACCCAAAATATCTACCCCTTGGTACCATAAACATGCCAAAGTCAATAGACACATATAGCCAATATACGTAGCTCCTCTTGAAAAAAAATATCTAGCCTATATTGGAACATAGCCACATCAGAACCTTCAAACCTCTTCAAGAGCAGTTATCTGTGCCTCATATAATCTGGCATTTCCTGCCTCCAAAGCTGCCATCTGAATGGCTAGAGCTCTCAACTTTGCATTAATTTCCTCAAACTTAACCTATTTCTCATCAACATCAGAAGTTGTAGCCTCAGGATTCCATGGAAGATCATGCATATGTCTTAAATCAAATATCCTCTTATTTTTCCGTTTCTAGAGTAAGAGCTGTAATATTTCAAGAGGCAATCCAACATTTTACAACAATATAGAATACACAAAAATACCCGGTAGTCAAGCTAGATACAGTAGCATTTCCTTGAGTGGCCACTGAAACTAAAATCCTCTAGTAATTTCTGATAGAGTTTGATTTTCCTTCATTGAAAAGTCCTCAGCATAAACAGTCTCTAATCCTTGAGGGTGAGTAGTCAAAGTTACTGATTAATTAGTCTTCCAGAAAATCTCACTACCTTGTCTCTGATGTAAACTCTGTTGTATCACTCAGAATCTTGATCAATGTTTCATCCCTTAAAATTCTTATACTATCTCCCAGTTGTACTCCTTGTAGATTGAGGTAGCAGTCTTGAAACCTAAATAGTCCAGGTAGGCTGTAAATATACACTCCTCATATACACCCATATCAGTCACTGATGTTGAAACATTGCAGGTCTCAGTTTCACCCGCTTTCTATGATGTTGGAACATTAGATCCTTTAATTGCTTCAGAATCAACATCCTCAGTCTATATCGGTGTTGGAACATCACCATGCTCAGCTTCCTTCACTCCATCAGTACTTTCTCCCCCTATTTTCATGTCTGGTGTTGGAACATAATCAATAACATTGCCTTCCAACTCCTCATCATCCTAAACCAAAATAATAGGAAGAGGCATCTCTCTGATATATTTGGCCATCATCTTTTCACCAACCAGTTATCACATCAATCACCATAATGCCTTAACACCAACTTCCAACATGTCTTCACAATTTATATTTTTTGTTCACTTTTTATTCTTTCTGATTTTTTTAAAAAAATTTCTGTACACAAAAAATAAAAAAAAATCTACAACTAAATAAAAGCTTTAAAGAAATACATCAAATCTGACAAACACCTAAGTGTTGTCTGAGGAGCTCAAACGTGGCAGAGTCCAATCGGTTCAATGAAGGCTTAAAAGTTTACGATGTTAGAACATAGTCAACTACCACTTCTTTCCTCTCTACTAGTTCTCGAATAAAATGAAGGCTTGTATTAATAAGCTTTGTCCAAGAATGTTGTACTTTATTCTTTTTGATGCAATAACACTTTTGTTGTCTCACAACACTGTTAGACGCCCTTCTTTAATTTCATAATCACTCAACATTTGCTTCATCACTAATAATTGTGCACTACAACTTCCACCAATAAAGAAATATCCACTTGTAGTGCTTTTATGATGATCTACATTTTCTGCCAAATTAGAATCACTATACCAATCAAGATAAGAGTCTTGATTCTTAGAATTCCAAATTATTCCAGATTCCATACTCAGAGGTCCCACTAACATATCGAATCTTCTTTTAATTACACTCAAGTGAGCTTCCTTAGGATAAGCCTGAAATATTGCAAATACTCCCACCATAATCATCTCAAATTTGGCCTGCATCAATGTCACACTATCTTGTACCAAGGATGGTGAAGTAGACCTGAAGACTATATCTAAAACAAGCAAGGTGCAATCTACTCCCCCTCGACGATAAGCCTTCTAAATAGGAAAGATAGTGATTCGCTCATACCACACCCTTGATGCTTGTTTTGATCCATAAAAATCCATATTGAGTCGATGATATACTTTCTCATTAACCACACCATGTAGGGGAGCACTTTTGACAACTTTTTGGTACATCGTAAAATTCATAGTGCAAGCCATAGCAAAGAGAATGCGAATAGATTCTAACCTGGCAACTGGTGCGAATGTCTCATCAAAATCAATTCCTTCATCCTGAGTGTAGTCCTGAGAAATTAACCTTGCTTTGTTATCATTGTGTTCGAATTGCCCAAGTTTTTCTTGTATTGACGCAATACAATACTCATTAAGTAGAGGGAGAGAAAATATTGTAGACTAGCAAGTTCCCTATAGTTTACTAGAGGGATCGATTGAGTCTTTCTTCCATTTGATTCAGCCTGCACTGATGTTGGAACATGGGAGAGTTATGTGAATGATGATGTTCCAACATTGCTGAAGTTATAAGAGTTATCAGCTTCATCTGTAAGATCTACCTGATCTTATGTTCCAACATCATTACATCCCTGATATGAGAAATCATTTGATGTTGGAACATGGTCACCCGTAAGATCTACCTCATCACATTTAACACTCAAGCAGTTCCCTTCTTATTCCAACAAGTAACATTTGTCTAATGACCGAATACCAGTAAGCACTTTGTTGTTGGCATGTTTCACTATGCATTTCTCCTTATGGAATTCCATAGTTATATTATCATCACACAGTTGGCTGATACTTAGGAGATTATCCTTTAGATCTTTCACTAAAAGAACACTAGTAAAGGTGGGAAATCCCTTTATCAATAGCTAACCTTTTCCAACTACCCTGCTTTTCTTCGTCGCCGAATGTAACGAATCCACCATCATAGGGTTTGATATTCTTTAGGTACTCTTATGATCAGTCATATGTTGTGAACATCCACTATCAAGGTACCAAGAACCCCTAGGTTGTGCAATAAGGAAAGTGTGAGCAACAAAGAACAACTTAGAGGTTTTAGGGATCCATACCTTTCTTACCATCTTGCCTGTTTCACTCGATCCATGTTGGAGCATGCTGCAGGCTGACATCAATTCATAATATCTCTGAGAAGCTTAAAGCAATGATCCTCTGTATGACCTTGATAGGTACAATAACCACACATTAAAGCTTTCTGTGGGCGTGTTTTGACCTCTTTTCTCTTCATAACTTGAACCTATTTTTTGAATACCTCAGTTCTGGTAGATGGTTTTTCGCAGCCTATCCCTTATCGATTTCCAGAACTATGACCCATGATGAGAATGGCATCTAATTTTGCCTTTTCCATAATTCAATATTTTAATAGCCGTCTCAGCAACTTCAGCCCTATTTGACATCGAACTCAGATTTAATTCTAACAACTCAATTTCCTTTCAGAGTCCTTCCACTAAGGATGTCATCTCTCTCCCTACTTCAGCTAAAAGGTTGTTCTCCCCTTTTAAGAGTTTGTTAGTATCAGCAACTTTCAGCCACATTTCATACATCTTTTCATAAGCAGCATAGACATCCTCATCACTCACAATCTTGTCTTCGTCATCACTCGAGGAGTATTCTTCACATACCATATATGTGTTGGAACATTGACTTTAGCAACCCGAACCATGTTGGAGCATCGATTCACTTCTTCTTGTTCGATGTTGGAACATTCAGTACCAAGTTCTAAGCCTCCTTGAAGTTTTGCTCTGAAGGCCATAAAATTACCGGTCAATTCCTATTCATGATTTTCTCTTCTTCATCTTCACTCCATGAGGGTACATATAATTTTCCTTGCTTCTTCCCAGTGTTGGCACATTCATCCTGAATATGTCCATACCCTTCACATTCTCTGCATTGTATCCTTCCTGACTTCCTCAATTCGCCATTTTGATTTCTTTAGGATTGCTGAGTGGTTTGCTCCATCCTTGGTCCATGGTTGTTGCCAAAGTCTTGAAACCGTGATCTGTTCCTATTAAACCTTTCTTGAGAATAATAATTTATCACTTTCTGCAGCATCCTTGAGAAATTCTTTGTGATACAAGCAAGGTTTTCATTTACATCATCGCTATTCTCTTCGTGATTATTTCTTGATGACAAAGTTTTGAATGCCAACTCCTTCGTTGGATGTTCCAACGTTATTTCATAGGTTTGTAGTGATCCCATCACCTCATCCAAAGTCATTGTGGTCACGTCCCTTGCTTCTTCTATTGCGGTTACTTTAATGGAAAAATATTTGGGAAAGTGATCTCAGTGTCTTCTTCACCAGCTTAGACTCTTTGTAAAATTTTCCCAGTTGATGCGTCATATTTGTGATGTCTCTGAGTCTTCCATTGAATACTGCAATAGTCTCATCTTCTTCCATTTTCAGCTCTTCGAATTTTGTGGCCATCATTTGTAGCTTTGATTCACGTACACAACTTGTCACCTCATGCACGATTTGTAGGATATCCCATATTTTATTTGCTTGATGACACGTAGAGATAAGTTTGGACTGATTTTCATCTACTGCAGTAAAGATGACATTTAATGCTATAGAGTTTGCCAAGCCACCCCTTTTCTCAACTGGTGTCCACGACTCTTTAGGCTTAACTACTGGCTCTTTATAACTAGATTCTACTCCTTCAGAACTTTCAACAACTGGGGGTTTCCATTCTATTCAACATAGTGTCAAGCCAATTCATCCAGTGAATTTATGAATACTCGCATGCAAGCCTTCCAGTAGTTGTAATTCGTTCCTTCCAGCAGTGGTGACTGAGACACAAAAGCTCATTCTTTGGTCGCCATTGGTAAAACCGGATCACACTTTCCTTGTCAAAACCAAGGTAAAACAAGTGACTTAGCTCTTATACCAAATGAAATTTGGTCTTACCTGATTAATTCAATTATCACTACTGTGTTCCAACATAACCTATCTAACCAAATATGCAACAAAGTAAAGCATAAAGACACAACACTTGGTTACGCAGTTTAATGAAATCCACCTACATCTGCGGGGCCTGACCTAGTTCAGAATGAATCCACTAATCAGAAAGGTACAGTACAAAGTACACCATACAATTATACTTATCTTATCTAATTATACCACGTGAATCCTGCAAGCTCCCCTTACTACCGATCCACCTTGATCAGATTCTCTCTGACCTCGAAACTCGTTGATGCTGAATCTCCTCCTCCCAAGGAATTAAGGTATACGATTATGAACTTGATCAACATGTTACATATGTTAGAACATATGAATTCTGGCTCTCGTAGTACTCTTGAAAGATATAAAATCTGTATGCAGATTTTTTTTGTTAAGTTTGTGAGTTAATGCAGTCGTCATGTCCTCTTTATATAATCTATTGAGCAGATCGGACTTACCATGATTATCTCCATAATATTCCTATTCCTTATCTGCTTCTGAAACACATCTAAATCCCATAAATAAAATGATTTTCCATACATCAAATATCTCATAAATTATTTTCCATAATTATAAGAATTTTCCTATGCTTCTAACACACGCCTAAAATACTATATTGAGGAATCTTTTTTCTTCCATAAATAAATATCCACGCAATATTCTATCAACGGTATAAACCTTTTAGGGTTTAGCTTTCCGTATGTTACAACATAGAAAGTCTTTGTACGCGTGAAGTTTACTCCATCTCCAATTCTGATAAGCATGAAGTCATGTGCAAATATAATTAATTCCCCACATAATATTCTGATTACAATCAAATCCCTTGGAGATAGAAATCATCAAATATAATCCCTTAAAGAAAGGAATTTATATATTTCATCCAAATTCTTTCCACAAAGAATATTTATCAAATCATTTCCAATTTCATAAATCCATAAATATAGGAATTGATATATTCTGAACTTAAACCATGGACAAAATATCTCATCGGATTTCTTCATGTCATTTCATAAAACTCCAAACATTCATTTTTTGATGTTTCAACACAACAATTCCATATTTACCTAAATTCCACAAATTACCAACTAAATAAATGTAGACTTTACAACTTTCACTGCCATCTTTCCTTGCTTGGTTAAAGTTTGTTACAGTCCGCTGCTGCTGCTATCACTTGTCAACACCATCAAGAAAACTCCTTTCTTTCCTCTTTCTTATTATAAACCATCCCTTTGTTCATACCATTCTCTGGGCGGAACAGACAAATTCAGAGGCACAAAAATGTAGAAATATTTGGGTAGTTTATGTTCCTTCACATTGCCCATGTTGTATGGAATCATTTTGGCATTTGGTGTTGTTAATTGTAGACCAGAGCTTAAACCAGAACATAGCCCAATTTCTCCATCTGCTTCACGGATTGTTCTATCTCCAGGTATTCTTTCTTGATTTGAATTGAGGGCTTTTTGATGAAAATTTTATATTTGGCGCTACAGTAACTCGATGTGGATGCAAATGATAAAACTCATTAGTTTTTTTTAACCCCCCATACCGTACATATCACCGAAAAGCTAAAATTTCTCATCCATAAATTATAAAATATATAGCCACAAATTTTGTTTTTATCAAATATTATGTAGTTTAATAGCTTGATGGATGCCATGTAAAACAAATATATTATATTTTGTGTTAGTCAAATTTTTTTAGATTTAAAATTTTTTAAATAGAAATATTGAAGATAGAGGTAAACAAAGCAAAATTTGATTTTAAACATAAAATCAAATTACATAGTAATATATTATTTTAGGTATTTTTTTTAATAAAAATATTACATGATTCTAAACATAATATATAGTAAAAATGGATTTGATCTCTTAATTACTCCAATTCTACCTAATATAGTTTTAATAATAAAAAGTTGTATATTATTTTAATAATATATATTGTCCAATATTATAAAACTAATAATTGTCACGTCACGTACAAGTTTGATTTAATTAATTAACATTGGTGACCAAAATTTTACAGAGTGTCACCATCAAACCAATTGTATCTACATCATATCAAAATTCTAATAAAAAAATTTACCCATCTAAATTATATTTGATAAAATTAGCTAAATGTGTTATCTCTTTTTTTTGTTATCTTTCTATCTAGTACATAAAACGTTCAAAAATAAAAAAGAAAATAAATTAGAGAAGACGTTCAGCGAATGCATCCTCTTCATTCATGTTCAAAAAAAAGAAAAAGAAAATGAATGCATCCTCCACAACAGGGGCGGAACCAGTGTTACGCAAGGTAGGGCTCTAGCCCTACCTGAGTCGCCAGCCGAAAGGAGGATTAGGTTTCCGACGGTGTCTACTCGTCTTCCGGGCAGACCACTCGGAGAAGAAGGCCGCTTCGCGGCCTTAATGTTTTTGGCCCATGAATTACTAAAACGACGTCATTTTAGTGTAAGTGAAACGACGTCTTTCACTAGTACTAAAGACAAAAAAAGGGTTTTAAGGGGCTCAAAATTTTGGATTGGGCCATTTTCCCCAATCAGAAAACGGGGAAGAGAAAAGGGTATGCCCAATTCCTCAATCCAATCTTAGTTACGCCCCTTGTCGGACGCCGTCGCCGTTCCCGCCACCATCCCACCGCCATAGCCGACGTCACTACCCACCACCGTCCAACCCTCCACTCTCCACTGAACCATTGGTCCTCTCTATGCTAAGGTAATTTAATTTTGATGGAGTGAGGTGATGATTGAGGAAGGATCCGCAAAGAGGTTTGCCTGTGATTTTGGTGAGATTGGGTGACAAAGAGAGGTGTCTTTCGGTGATTCGCTCTGTTGCTCTTCAGTTTTTATGACAGTTTTATGCTCTTAAATTGTGAACACTAGATTATTTAGTTTGTTTTGTCTCTATAGCACTATTTTGAAGAATAAATGTGCATGAAGAAAAACGGTGAACTTTCTTCATTAGGTATTCTGTGTTGCTCTCATTGTTCACTTTGTATGTTAATTTTGTAAGATGTGCCCTAAGTATAGATAGAGAATTCAATTGTTGTTACGTGTACATTGCTCATTATCTGAACCAAAATATGTCCTGATTTGCATTGCTGGGATTACATGAATGTGTCTGTTCCTTTAATGTGTCTTCCTACATATATTTTTTTTAATCTTAATGCATTTCATTCCTTTGGTGATGACATTTTGGTGGGATACATCAGTAATGTTACTAGCTTTGTTAGTTAGATATGTTTCCATATTTGTGGCAGTTTGAAGTGTGAATTGATTCTTCCTTGAATATGCCAGTTTTCTTGTGTTGTTAACTTGTGTTGAATAGCATTATGTGAATACTGAATATCATATTTCTAATTTCTCATTTTGTGTAACTATGTTGAAACTTGAAACTTGAATCTGTGGACAGTGGACTGAGTTGGTGTGATTCTGTGAAGCATATTTTTACGTTCGTGTTTGTGTTATTGTGTAACTTGTGTTGAATATACTGTAGAGGGAATATTTTTTGTGTTGACTTGATTCAAGAAACACAAGTATTTGAAAGTAATTTTTTATGCAGTGATTTGTCATACTTGTAAGAATCTAATTATTATGTACTCATCTTATAATATAAGTGTTGTTCGATAAAATATTGTTGTATTAAGCGGTAAAATTTTTTTCCTTTCTTTTTCAGTCCCCCTTACAAAATATCCTTGTTCCGCCACTGCTCCCCAAATGTTACCGGGTTAAATATTCACCCTATTTGCATACGGGTCAAAAATTTTCACCCCAAACAAAGAAAGAACTCGGCTTCTTGAGGTGGCACGACCAGAGCTGCAGATACCCAGAGGAGTCGAAGGACGTATCTTTGCAAGAGCTCGGCGCCGATGACGCTGGTAGATCTCCAGCGGAGGAAGTATCTTTGTCGTGATGAAGGCGACGCATATGGAGATCTCAATCACGTTTAACTAGATGAAGATGGAGACGCAGGCAGAGGTGGAGGTAAATGTTTCGGAGGGTAGGAAGAAAAAATTGGTCCAGACAAATTTAAATGCATTAAAATATGTAAGCTCTTTAGTTTATGGACCAGAGATGCCAGTGGCACAGTAGACGAGGAAGACGATCATGCCACCGAAGGCCCAGGCGATATCGAGAATGCATTCATCTCCGCCGGCTTTGGGATTCGCCTAGCTCTTGTAATCGATGACGGTCAAAACAGTAATATAAAGGAACAAGAGCGTAGCAATAATTTATGCAATGACAGCTTTGTAGAAGGACCATTTGCTAAGCTCCTCAGGGTCAATCAGTGGTGTCGGAGGAGGGTCATGGTAGTCTTTTCAGCCATATGCACCACTACCAACCTCTGCATCTTTCGCCATCTCCGTCGAGAAAAGCTAGATTGTATGAATTGAAGGGAGATGGGTTTGAGAGATGATAAATTGGGAGATGAGAATGGGGTAGTTATGGCGTGGTGGAGAAGAATGGGAGGAGGAGGGGATGGGGTTTCTGGGCGGTAGAAGAAGTGGGCGGTAGAAGAAGAAGAGGAGGAAAGAAAAGGGAGAAGGAAAAGGAATGAAGGGCATTTATGTCTTTTTTTACTTTTTTTAAATCTAGGAGCAAAATGTTCATTTCATTAAATTCCAAGCCAATTTTCCATTGACAATTAAAGTCAATGACGCTCAGGGTTTGATTGGCACATTCATTATAGAGTTAGGGTTATTTTGAGACTTTTTCATTTTGTATTATTATATTGACACTTTTAGTATAAAATTAGGGTTATTTTAACACATTACGCTTTTTGAAGTGGTTGTTTGATCCGACATTAAATATGCTTCCAAAGTAGGAAGTGAGATGTCGGGTCATTGGATTTAAAGGTTCTGGCATCGAAAATTATTATATGTTCCAAGATCAGAAAATATTGTTAATAAACATATCACACCAGTTTCCTCAATATCATATTCATTATATTTATTCATAACAAGGCATATTTTTTTTAACGAAAATTCAATATAAGTTCTATCTTCATAAAAACATTACTACCCTTTCTCATCTAAATCTGCACATTTTTTTAACAACTTTCTCAGGACACGTTTTGACCATACATTTCTATTAGTATATAAGCACTAGTATCATCATTTGAGATATTGTTAGATTCTCTGCATTATGTATTTTCTAAATTTCAAAAATTTAATACACAATTAGTACATGTAATTAAAGTTATCGATGGTCAAACATGACATGAAAAAGTGGACCAAAAAGTGTGCAAATTCCGTTGGAAACGAGGGAGTACATTGTTACAAACACATACAATTGAACACCCGTTATTCGTTACACCAATGCTCAAACATTCGTATATCTATCATGACATACAGGCCCCCTTGAAGGAAAGTTAAAATTTGGTTTAACCTAATCAATT
The DNA here is from genome assembly GCA_037428765.1 of Rubia yunnanensis. Taxonomy (NCBI): domain Eukaryota; kingdom Viridiplantae; phylum Streptophyta; class Magnoliopsida; order Gentianales; family Rubiaceae; genus Rubia; species Rubia yunnanensis. The sequence continues at coordinate 27,262,924 of CM075064.1, read as the reverse complement.
TAATAATTGATGCTGTGTTCCAACATAACCTATTTAACCAATTATGCATTAAAGTAAATCATGAACATACAAGACTTGGTTACCTACTTCAGTGAAATTCACCTACATCTGCGGGGTCTGGCCAATTTAGAATGAATTTACTAATCAGAAAGATACAGTACAAAGTACACCATACACGTATACTTATCTTATCTAATTATAACATGTGAATTTTGCAAGCTTCCCTTGCTACCAATCCGCCTTGATCAGACTTCCTCTGACCTTGAAACTCATCGACGTTGGATCTTCTCCTCTCAAGGAACTAAGACATTTGATTCTGAACTGGATCAACAGATTATTGAATGTTGGAACATATGTATTGTAGCTCTTGCAGTACTCTCGAAAAGATAGAAAATCTTGATGCATATTTTCGCTATTAAGTTTGTAAATAGCACAACTGTGATGTCCTCTATTCATAGTCCATGAGTAGATCGGGAATCTCCACCTTCTTCTCCAAAATATTCCAATTCTATATTTGCTTCTGAAGCATATCTCACTCCCTTGAATAAAGAGATTTTCCTTATCTCAACATATCCCATAAGCTTCGGTCGATGCTCTCCAAGTTTCACCCAAGCCATCGCCAGACCCAAACCCAGTAGCTGCACCGTCAGCTCATCCGCGACTACGATGCTACCTTTCGTAGTCGCTGCCTCCTGTAGCCGATCCGGTCTCTTCCTGGCATAGTGCCCAAGATCATCGACCCTTGCATACCTACATGGCTTTGTTTGCTCCATAACTGCTGCTAAAATCCCCCATTGCTACAATCACTCATGCACCATCACTATTCTTAGCTGTTCTCTATCTTTTAACTGATTATGTAAATTGCAATAAATTTTCTAGCATGCATTCTATATTTTTAGGTGCAGTAACTTCTAGTTTTGTTCGTTTATTTCTACCTGTTGCAGTCATTCATTGTTGGGAGCTTCATCAGATGAACGCCCACAATGTTTTTCTACTCGGTGATCTTCACAAAGAGGTGTTTATGCGCCCTCCTCTTGGCTACCCTACGCCCCATGGCATGGTTTGTCGGCTTCAGAAATCTCTTTACAGCTTGCGACGAGCTCTTTACAACTGGTTTGCCCAGCTGGCTTAGTCTTTCAATGCATTTAGTTTGTTTTTTCAAAGTAAGGCTGATTACTCTCTTTTTGTTTATTCTCGTGGTTTGGTTTCTTTGCACGTGCTGGTTTATGTGGATGATTTGGTATATGCTAGTAGTTCTTCGTCGCTCAACTCTGAATTCGAGAAATACTTGAGCTCTTGTTTTCACATGAAGGATCTTGGTGCACTTAAGTGTTTCTTGGGTATAGAGATTGCTAGAAAACCGGATGGGATGTTTCTTTCACAAAGAAAATATGTCCCTAAAATTTTATCAGATACTGGTTTGTTGGCTGCGAAAATGACTGACTTTCCGATGGAGCAACAACATGATCTTACTCACATGGAGGGCCGTTGTATGATGATCCTGAGCAGTATCGATGCCTATTTGGTCATCTCATTTATCTTACCATTCCACTTTCTTAGCTCAGTTATTCGGTCCATACACTTGCTTAGTTTATGAAGTCTTCCCCTGTTCCTCACTGGCAAACCGCACTGCGAGTTCTACACTACTTGAAGAGTCATCCCAGTCAAGGTTTATTCCTCTCTCCACATAGTTCTTTACAGTTGACTGCTTTCTGTAATTCTGACTGAGCTACTTGCCCCATCACACGACATTCACTTTTTGGTTATTTTGTGATGATCAGTGATTCTTCAGTTTCATGGGAGACCAAGAAGCAACCTACAATTTCTCATTCTTCTGCTGAAGCAAAGTATCGTGCAATTGCAGTCACTTGCTTTGAGTTATTATGGCTTAAGTCTTTCCTTCAGGACTTAGGTGTTGCGCATTCGGCCCCCATGCAACTATTTTACGACAGTCAATCTGCTCTTCATATCACTGCAAATCCTATGTTTCATGAATGTACAAAGCACATAGAGGTTGATTGTCATGTTGTCAGGGATCTTGTACTGTCTGGTACTCCCTCCATCCCATTTCAATCTGCACACTTTGACTTTTAGCAGTTGACTTGAAAAATGTTTAATTTTTAATATCTTTCATTAGGGATGATTAAAACTTGTGAAAAATTGATATTATGAAAATATATGTTATAACGAATCTAACAAGGTATCAAATAATAGTATATATACTTTTATACCAATTCAATTTTATGGCCAAAGTTGACTAGTTTTGATTGAATAAATAGTTAAATTGTAGCTTTAAATGAGACATAGTGAGTACTATTGTTACTCATCATATTCATACTTCTGATCAGCCTGCAGATTTGTTCATGAAAGCTCTTGGGCGTAATCAGTTTCAGTTATTGCTTGGCTAATTGGGCATTCTTGACCTACATGCTCCAACTTGAGGATAAGTATTGAGGAAAAGAAATATTATTTGAATATTACTTGTATTTAGATTAACACTATTGGAAAACAGGTACAATGGCACCAATCTCTAACCTGGTGGCCTCCAGAACTGATGCTAAAATCATAATTGGCATCGGTATTAGGACATAATTCCATAACACCGATGTTGAATTATTTTTACAGCACCTGTTTTATAGAAACCGGTGCTAAACTCCGGTGCAATACATGATAAATAGCACAAAGTTTGTATAAACTGGTTCCATACATAAACGATAGCCCCGATTATCATGAATCAGTGCTCTAAATAGTAATATTTGTTGAAGGTTGAAAACAAAATATGAGCTTGGTTCCATTATTGGCACCTGTTGTAATTTTAGCATCGGTCAGGACACCGGTGCTGGGTACTCAGACAAAATTTCCAGGATTAGCTCTTGGTTGAGAAAATGAATTTAATAAATCAATGCAAGCAGTCGTAAGCAGCTACAGTTTTGTTACCAACACCAGTTTGGCAATATTCCAGCACCGGTTATTGTACCAGTTATTAAACCGGTGCCGAACCCTTAGAATTTGTTTTTCAAGTTTGTTTTCGAGTTGGGAGAAAATTCCGCAAAAAATAATACAACGCAGCCTTAAGCAGCTGCTTTTACTTAGTTTAGCACTGGTTTTCAAGCTTCATACCAGTGCTAGTAAATTTAAGTTATGAATTTTCAACAGAACCACGTGCAGCTGCTCTTCATTTTTCTAAACTTTGTAGAGGAAAACTAACCCATCTTCCCCATCGGTTCAGACTCCGAAACTCTGTGAAGGATTGATTTGAGTTCACTTTAAAACATTGCTATTATATTGTACTAAATTATTAATCATGAACCCAAAGTTTTGGAAAACTAACAACTTTTTCCTATGTTGGTTCACTTTACTCTCAAAATTTTTTCGATATTGCAATCATGTACGTAGAGTTAATGTGTAATAAAAACATTTATGTATAGATTGGATTTGATTGGGTCGCATTGATGGTATGTTGATGTTCAAGAAAGAAAGTATTGTATAAACCTGTTGCATGGAAGGTGTTTGTTGAAATGCCTCAATTGACATTGTAGGATATGGCACCCAAAACTCACTACAAGAGGACACGCGATGCATCCCTTTCCTCTCCGGAGGTGCAATCCAATGTTGAACAATATCAGAAAAGGTTCATTTCGGAGCAGGAAAAATTAATGACACAAACCTACAAACAAATGTGACATTTGCAGAAGAGAGGAATCGAAAATGCTCCCCCAATTTGAAAAAACAATCTGGGCACTTGGATGGGAGAAAATGTGTGTCAGCCTCCAATGTTCAACCTCAGCATAGTGAGTGAGTTCTATGCTAATTTGCAGTGTGGTGGAAGGTGGACTGAGGCGTTCTGTCGTGGGAAAATGGTGAAATTAACTGTAGAATCCATAAACGAGTTGTACGGATTGCCAAATGTTCCTCCCGAGGAATGAATTTCTTTCATTCCACTACTATACCGATGATGGTTGGAATTTTGATGATCCCATAGGACAGGAGATTGTGACGACGGTAACTAGGGAGGGAACCGATGTTGAGTCTATTGTTAAACCAAGTTGGAAAAAGATGCCAAAGAAGCTACTGACTCCCGAGTTGAATGGATGGTACCACTTTATAGCATCCAGAATTGATCCCATCACAGTGAACACCGAGGTTCACAGTATGATGCTGAGACATCTGTACGCCATTAAAAAAACTTCGATGGAACTTAGGTAAGCAAATAGTGAACGAGTTGAGACATGGTGTAGAGAGAACATGGTGTTACGGTTTCTGCAGCCTAATCTCCTAACTGAGCACAAACGCAGGTGTCCCCCATTATCCGCCCTACATATACAAGCATCCAATGGGTAAGATTACATCAAATGCTTTATTTAAATTCCCCCAGGACATTGTGGGTCCTACTTTGGAATCTAGATTCGCCGTGTTGGAGGTGGGTGTACAAAGTCTGCTGATGGAATCACAATAGCACAGGTCCTGGTGTGATCACATGGGAAATGTGTTTCAATACTAGTTCCCAGATGCAATGAAAGCAGTTTGACCTTTTCTTACATATCCAGGCGCGGACGTTGGGGAGGGCGTCATTGGGACAAGCTTTGAAGATGCACTCATGTTAGATGAAGAGCCGTTTGCTAGATATTATTCATTAATTTCGATCCTCACTGTCCTTATAATTCTATTTTTTGAAGTGATTGTTTTAATGACTACGGCTTGAAACAATCCACTACTTCGAGGATTATCATGCTTTTACATTGATCGGGTGATATTAAAGAAATATGATTACTACTATGATGATTACCTCAGGACATGTATTACTGCTTTGAAATTTATACATTAAAATGTTCCATTGGACATAATTCGTATATTCATGAATTAAAAACAAGAATCAAGTGTTTCAAATCAATGCTCAAGGTGAAACTTAGTTTTGGGCAACACTGCAATTAATGAAAATATAGCACTTGTTCTGTATGATCATTTTGATGATGTTCCATACATCCAATTAAGTCGTAATCATGTAGTTATGATAAGACAATAGTCGATTGCACTATTTAATTCCGCTCGTATGCAATCCTACACTGTTGGACCCAAAAGGGAATCCCTAGAATGAATTTGAAAATTTTTCAATATTTGGTGTCAATAAATAACAAAGAAAACTTCCTTTTAGGACTTCCTAACTTCTAGGACATCTATAGTCAGATACTCTAACACATATACTAGCACTTCACCAAATTCTCATAAAACATGACATTCTTTTTTAAAACATATATTAACAAAAGAATACACAATGCAGTGTTATTTGCCACCAATAAAGAGTTGAACTTAAGTTTCGGGCAACTGTGTTATTTCAACAAAGTTCTCGTTGGAAGGTTTGCGGGTATCCATTGGACACAATCTTGAAACATGAGGTCTATTGATTGTTGAATTGAATATTTTTGGTTTGCGCTATGTTTTCCTTGGGTATGGTTTGATTTTTTTGGTTTTTCTTGACTGTGAAATAATTTGTGGAGCACATGTAGATTTGTACTATTTGATATAAATTATAGAATCTGTACCATGTGGTATAAACTGTGATTTTTTATTTAATTATGTACGACTTTGAAGGTTATTTATGTAAGTAATGTGATATAGTTTATTGCGGGATGTTGATGTGTTTATGTTTTAGTTTTAAATGCGTCGAAAAAGTACAATTGTTCAATGTTTTGAATGAAAAACTATATTAAGGTTTACCGCTTTTTTCGTGTTTTGATGATTTCTAGTTGAAGTTTAAAATGTTGAGATACTGCAAACTAATAGCGTCGGGGAAACATGGAGTTTTTGGCATGATTTGTTCAAACACTCCATGTTTAATCTGTCCTGTAAAGTTGCTTCATTTTGACATTTTAAATGAATAAGCATTAGTTAAAGGGCACTGCATTGGTTGCCTTCGATTCATGTATTGCCCTCTAACTACGAAGGCTTCTCCCATTACGAAAAGTGTTGTAACATATTTACCCTTTGATATAAACTGTGATTTTCTATTCAGTTATGCATGACTTTGAAGGTTTTTCTGTAAGTAATGTGATATAGTTTGTCGTGGGATGTTGATGTGTTTATGTTTAGTTGTAAATATGTCAAACAACTACAATGTTTTGAATGAATGACAAACTAGATTAATGTTTAAAGGTCTTTTTCCTTAATTTGATGATTTCTAGTTGATGTTTAAACTGTTGAGATGTTGCAATCTATCAGGCCACGAAAACTCGGAGTGTTTGGCATGGTATGTTTAAACACTCCTTGCTTCCGTGGCCCTGAAAAACTGCTTCATTTCGACACTTTAAATGAAGAAATATGCATTAGTTAAAGGGCAAGGAAACTTGGTTGCCTTCGATTCATCTATTGCCTTATAACTATGTAACACTTCTTCCATTACTAAAAGTGCTGTAACATTTGTACAACTCCAAAATTTAAATTGTGGAGAATTTGTAGTGTATGAGCACCGAGGATTTTTGTGTGTTTATATGTTTGCACAATAGGTATGCACACCAAAAGCCTTGGTACTTAAATGCTGCAACATTTCATCATTTTAAATCTTATTCAAGTTCATGTTTAAACTCTGGAGAATTTGTAGTGGGCACTGCATTGGTTGCTTTCTATTAATGTTGTGTCATTTAATTAAGTAATGCTTCTTTAATTTTGAAACGGTGCTATAACATTTGTAGAACTCCACAATTTCAAATGTGGAGATTTTATAGTGTATGAGCACCAATGAGACATTGTGTGTTTATCATTAACGGTTTAACATTGTGTGTTTAAAATTAAATCAGGGTTAATGTTGAATACATTGTTAAAGCATAGTTATACACACCATGTTTCCTTTGTGCTTAAATGTTGCACCATTTCAACATTTCAAATTGTGTTCTTCAATAGATCGTAATTATTTTGTGCATAGTCGATATTTCACCGGGCAAGAAGAGCGTACAATGACAAGGAGATAAAAGTCACGGACACAAGGTGTGAAGCTTGTGTGAACGTGTCTTCCTAACAAACCAAGACTTCAATGGACCTAGTGTATTTTCAATATGTATTTTATTGGGACACAGTTTCACCTTTTGTATGAAGTTATACCATGTTGATGGATTGTTTTTTTCCACTTAAGATTCTTACATTTTCAAATATTTTTTCTTACAACCAATTTAATTTTCTACAGGTTTCAATTCCGAGGGCTGGGAACAATTTAAAAAGGGTATTGTAAATTTAAAATAATAAGCACCGGTTTTACCAATAATACGACCAATGCTAAGACATCCATCACCAAATCAACAACACCGGAAAATAAAACACAACCTGGTGCTGGTTTTTGTAATCTATCAGGTTTAAGGCACCGGTTTATGTTTTGAACCGGTGCTATAAAGGTATCGGTGATCAATATTGAGGACTCAACATTCAACACCTATATATCAAACACCAGTGCTGTAATATCGAACTTACAGCACCGATTTTTATAACCGGTGTCATAGTAACTACGTTTCAGCACCACCTTATTTAGGCACCGGTCAGCAAGAGGCATGAACAACTGGTGCCGTAGCCCCCAGCTACCGGTGCCATAGGGCTCTGCCTGCAGTAGTGTAGTATCCTTTTCCTTATTTTTTTAGGTCTTTTGTAATATTATATAATGTATCCAAATTATGTATACAATCACAACATTACGTCTTTATTTTGCCCGCATACAATCCAGTTTTTCTGCATTGGTTTTTGAACTTAATATTAACATTCAACGACGGTTTATATTACCATTGTTTTCAACATGAAACACGATCGGTGGTTGTTTGACAATTGTCGTTGAACGTTTACTTGTGACCGTCATTCGATATTTTGTGATTGCAAAAATATGTTCCAATGTCGGAACAACGATCGGGCCGCGGTTTTTATGCCGCTTACCAGAAAATGCCACACATCGGAGCCGCTAATAATATGAGTTAATGTTTTTGATTGCATCTGCGATATCTCTTCTTCTTTGATGAATAACGCCTCTAAATCTTAAATTTGCATTGCTAATGGATTATTTGAGTTTAGCTCCATGAGCTCTTCAAAAGTTGTCTGCGAACTTGGTCGAGCAGGATACTCATCCGGTGCAGTGTAAAATTCTTTGAATTGGTTTAACAACCCCTTATGTAATGCATGCACTGCAACGCTGAACCAGCCATCACTTTCTGATCAGGCAATCCGTTTTATTGAAACAAACCGACTGGACTACAATTGTTTTCAATCATTAATAACATATAAAATAAATTATAACATTAACCCGATCACCATCTACACCCAAATTATTGGCATAAAACACGATCTTTCCATAAGTTATGGAAAAGGAATTCAAGGGTATTTTTATCACAAAAAGATGAAAAATTAATGGGTTATTGCAATTAAAATCTAGGCCAAATTTGAGTTATGAGCTATTTGGGTAAACACACATGCCTATTTGAGTAAGTTTTTGATTAGAAATATCACATATTTAGAGTAATATGTATTGTTTCTAATCGAAACTCAAATGTTTCACGTGCAACTACTACAAGGTATAATTCCCTAAATTCATACCATTCTAATTAAACTCCGTCTTTCCGTATACCTCTATAGAAAGATGGTAATCCCTCCGTTTTACTATGTTTGACACCATAGGTTTATGTGTTGTTTTTTTTGTAAGTTGAAATGTGTGGAGGAAATTGAGTGAGAAGAGTAAAAAATTTAATGATTGGTTGAAAATGATGTACTTTTTGCCATAAAAGGAAATGTGACAAACTTAGAAAAATATACAAATATGGTAAGTATACCAAACTTAAAACAATAGAGGGAGTATTTCTCAAGATTTTGTTATTCAGGATATTGGTAATATGAAAGTTTTGAATTACTAGTGGATTTCTATGATTAGTATATATTCATGACTTTATAATTTCATTGGGACTAGGAAGGCATGTGAGGAGATATCCGCGCGTGCACACAATTCATGGCTGATAAATATGTTTGACTTTAAAATAAATGCGACCATCAATGAAGGGGATGTTCGGGTATCCAACTCTATATATTAATCAGATTGGTCAAATAACCTACATTCAAGTGATCTTTATATCAATCTATGTGACGAAACCCACTAACACTAAGGCGCTAAAATAAATATTACAATTATAATCAAAGGTCTTAGTGTCAATAAGAGAAGTAACACATAGGCACTAATTTACTATTACAATACTAATCAAAAGTTAAAGTGGTCATGAAGAGTGTATATAGAGGATGAGTGGTTCCACTACGTAGTTGTCTAGTAATATCGTCCCGTAATCGCCAAACAAAAGCATCAACTTGAAATAGGTATCCACCTCTAGTTGATCACAGTAATTAGAATCAAATTAAAATGCCTAAAAATGATCCATCCACTCTTATGATCCACATGAAGACAATAAAAATGAAGTAAATGAATGCCCCCAACTAAAGATAAGGAGGGTCTCCATTTAACCCGTTCATAGCCTTTCACTAAAACTAGGAGACCTCAGCCCGTCATTTTCATTACCCACATAATTTTTCAGTCTGTGTATAATAACCATTTCAAAAGTGCATAATTTGTCTCTAACTCAGAACTCAAAAGGATATTGAAAATGGTCTAAAGGCAAGTTAAACCGAATTAATGATTTAATTGGCCAAAAACATCCTATTAAGTCGAAATCTACAAATCTAATTTGAATCCTCTAAATTGGAATCACCAAAAGTCTGTTATTTAAACGACTTTGGCTCAGATTTCTCCTCTCCTTCTTTGGATAACAAATAATAGATCTGAAATCAATGAAGTTTTACTAGTCCGTTCAACTGGAAAAAATGTCGCTAGTAAAACTCACACTGACAGAGACAAAGTTCTAGTCCAATACTTAAACAAGAAAAGAACCATTTTAAAGATCTACCCATTTTTCAAAACTGAGAGAAAAACAAGACAAAGAAATGAAAAACAGAACAAAACAAAATCTAAAAGATAATGAAAACCACCACCTGAAAAGAAAAAGGAAAATAACTTGAGAAAAAAGGAAAGAAAAAGAATCAAACGTTGCTCCGGAGTGGAGTTATCAGGTGGCGCGTGAGACAGTGTCGTCGGTGTGTGGACTTGCCCGGCATTGCGTGGCCAGAGCTAACCGTGCGTGGACAACAACCTTGGCATTTTTCTTTCATCCCTGAGTTGAAAACTCCAGATCTGAACAGTATCGGTCGATTTCGATTCGTACCAATTGAATCCGTACAGTTGAAACCTCCGGATCTTGAGCAAGAGCTTCAAAAGTCTCCGCAAAGTCTTTGATGCCACCGGTCGTGAGTTGAAGAACCTCTGGTGTAGTGTGTCCTTGGTCACAGCTACTACGTGGCTGCCGTAGCTACAACCAACCGCTACTTGGTTATCTTCACCAGCCGGAAAACAAAAGTAAATGTCGGATTGAAACAAAAACAAGGGAGATTTACCTTTTTGTTTGCTGGAAAGTTATCAAATCACCGGAGCGAGGTTTGCGGGGTTGAGAGAGAGGACATTAAATAAATTTTGTGGTGGAGGAGGGGTGGAGGGCCGCTGGAAAGGAAGGAAAAAGCTGCAGCGGCCCCCTGGTTGTGTGAAGGTATTTTAGGGTTTGGTAGGTGAGACTTGAGAGCTTTTTCTTTAGAGAGAAAGGCGCTTACCTAACTCTTTATAAATACTATACTTTAACTTTATATAATAAATAATTAACTAATATGCAACTCTTAATAGACACTAATAATTAGATTAACCACTACAACACAAAAGTTCTATTATGACACTAAAAAGTGTCCCAATAGGTCTCCATTGGGATGCTTTCATTCAAATGGTGCTTCTAAAATGTCCCCTTATCGCAAGTCCCTATAGATATTGGGCCGCTATATTAAGCGACTCTATAGACAATATATAAGGTTGATTTTATGCGTCCTATTATACTAGGTCGCTTTTTAATGTCCTAATTACATATGTATTGGGACGTTTATTTTTTAAGCATCTTAATATACATATATTAGAACACTTATAAATGTCTCAGTAGTTTTAATATTGGATTGCTTTGTAATGTCTTAATTATATATATATATAGGGACACTTTTCATACGTGTCACACAATATTAGGGCGTTTAATTTTATAAGCAACCTAATATACATTTATTAGGACGCATCATATAAAAGTGTACTATATAAGTGTTCTAATAGGCCCCTTTTGTTGCAGTGAACTTTATATAATTAAAATTCAATTGTTATTTAACTCTCTATAAACACTAATAATTAACTTGACTTTATTTAATTAACGGTAAAACTTTTAACAGTAATAACTGCATTGAATTTATGTAATAAATGGCTAACCCTTACTTACACTATGAGAAACATGACTTCTTACCTTGATTTTCAAGGGATTTTATCTTTGTTATTCATCCCTTAAAATCAGAGCTAAATACTACAGCAGTAAAAAGTCACTTTAAATTTTACCGCAAAATTTTAAAATTGAAATCGAAGTTAATCGTCTGACCGAAATTGGCTAAAAATATTACTGATATCGGTTGTTGCACATGTTTAAACAGTGAAACCGTTGTTGACCGACAACGGTGTCACCCACACCATGACCTTGCTTGACTGATGTCAGATCCTTACATACGCAATATTGAAAACGTTTTGGTATAGTCGAAAGCGGATTCAACGCATGTACATATATTGGATTCTTAAATATGATGAATAAAATTTACCAAAAGTGCAGGCGACATCGGTTACATAACGATGACCACCTGACTGCTAATCCAGTACCTTGCCAATGTCGAATGTATTGACATAAAAATTAAATAAACCGAAAGGGGAGCTGATGTCGCCTCTACTTTCCGTTGTTAATGTAAAGCTAGATTTGAAATAAATGTAAACCCACATTCTTGCATATAAAACTACAAATATAAGAATATGAAGCTACTTAACCAATCACTTGACTAAAATTGTGGGAGAAATGACAACAATATTTCAAAAACATATCGGGAATCTCAAGAACAACACTTTCAATTAAATCCAAAAAATCATAATTGGATGCAACCAATCAGCTACAAATCGATGAGATATAGCCAAAAACTACTGAAAATACCAAGGAAATGATGGACAACTTCAAATTTGTCTCTACATCGATGATGAGGTCTTCGAAACTCTTGGTAAAAAGGTACCCAGCCGGCGTCGACTCCAATGTGGGCTGCCAGATTGATTAAATTTGGCTGAGCATCTCGAAGGCTGCGCTTTAGTGGAGCTTGCTTGGTCCGGTAGTCCTCATCCTTCGACCAGAGTGATCGTAGATTTAATAGGTTGAGTTAATGGTTGGAGGGAGAATTGGAGGGAACTTTGGAGTTAGGAGAGAGTTTGGGTTTGGGAGAGGGGGTACTATAGAGTTAACAGAGACCAGGGTTACATCACTTATATAGTAGAAGATCTTAGCGATTGAGATAAAACGTAGAAGACATTGTTGTAATTTAACAATATATTCTGTCATTTTAGATTATTTTTAAAGTATGTCATTACTTGTGGGGCGGGCAAAAATATAAATAAGGTCAATATTCTTGGGCCGGAGAGAGTATATAATAACAAAATACCACAAAAATATATTTTTGTCCAGATGAGTCACTATCATTAAGCTAATATTATGTTTGGATTTTAAAATAATCATTTAGAATGCACTTGGTCATAAATAAAATTATAAGGAAATTTAAAATTTTTATAAATTACTAATGAATTCATGTTAAGTTTTACCCTTGAGTTTTTATTTAAGAACAAAGTTTAAAAAAATTTCGTACATTCAATTTCATTTTAGTGAAAATTATTGTCATATTTTACTCTTCTATTGTAAATATGTATTATAATTTTTTTGTAAAATTTATTCAAGTCAAACTATTATAAATAGACACATCATTATTCCCTATTATTTTAGTTTAACTACTTTGAATCACAAATATAATATTATCAGTATTATAAATAATATGTGGAAAATATTTTAAAAATTATCACATAGTAGTAACTATGTGAAAATATTATGACATCAAATACCCCTGTCCCAGCTCTATTTGTACCAGCTACTATTCATTTATTCAAACTTTGTTAACCAGAAAAATAAATTTCAAATAATATATATTATAATAGATTATCATGTGCGATATCATTTGAATTGTGTTAACATGTAATGTAATTTTATAAATCATTTTTATATATCCGTAATTAAAGATATTAATGGTTAAAAATAGTTTTGGTCAATCTGAAAAAAAGTCAATTTTGGCAAATAGAGCTGGGAAAGAGGGAGTATAATTTTTTAATAAAGAAATATCATTGTTTTATTATAATCCAGAAAATAATATTCAAATAGGTCAATATTAAATTAGTCTGACATATAAGCTGTTTAGAAAATTTTCCTTATCTATTTTTTGATAAAAAAATCCAATATTCATATTTTTTCTTTCATTATTTTCGTAAACTAACTAAGAAATCAGCCCAAAAGGCCTAAATACTACTCCCACCTTCCCACTATTAATGGCGTGTTTATTTTTTTTTCAATTCAAACTTGGTAAACTTTGACCCTATAAATTAATATATTCAAAGTAAAATTATCATATGAGATATTGTTAAATTCATCTGTAAGATTGCATAGTCCTATAATGAGTGATTGATCATTCTTTAGTATAAATAGATTGTACAAGAGAGTTATACCATATCTACAACTGTGCCAATCTATGTAACTAAATATTTACATATTTACAGTCTAATACACCCCCTCAGTCGGAGTGGGAGGATGACGTATGCTCAGGCAGGATCGAAAACAGAAGAAAAAGATGTTGTAGTAGTCCTTCAGTGAAGATATCAGCATACTAGTACTCAGCAGGAACATGAAGCACACGAACAGAACCAAATTGGACTTTCTCACAAACTAAATGAATATCAAGCTCACGTAATAGGGTTATATAAAAAAAAGATGGAGAAAGGTTGTGAGGGCGATCTACACACACTGAGCGTGTAAATCACTAAAACAATGAAGCGTGGACATGGTAGGCCGAGAAAGAAGGCGATCTCATCGACGATGAAGTGAAGCAGTGCTGTGTAGGAGGTTTGCGTAGATGTTGTCAGTCTGGGAGAGGAAGAATTGGAGGAGCAAAGGGTAACAGAACTGGAATTGGAGCAGATGAAAACAGAGGGGATTAGAGATGAGGTAAAACCTAAATCCCCAATTTCTGAGGAAGTGATTATGAACGAGACTGCTAAATTGGATAGACTCTGGGTAGATGAGATAAGTGGTAACCGTGTTAGATCAAATGGTATGAAGATTGAATACACTGCCCCTGTTGTAGTTAATGGAGAAGTACAAATTGAAATCAGGATAGAAGATGTTCAGTCTGGGTTGAAATACTAGGAATCAGCCTTGATCATGTATGTTGTGGGAGGGGAATTAACTATGTCAGCTGTCAAAAATACATGATGCAATTCTGGAATAATGTTGCCTTACCTGAGCTATTTAACAATGATGAAGGGTATTTTATAATGAAATTTCATTATGTGGAGGATAGAGATGAGATTTTGAGGATGGGACCTTACACCATTCACAATATGCCTACGTTTCTGCATATATGGAAAGCTAATTTTTCTATGAAGGATGATATGGTTAAAACACTGCCAATTCGGGTTAAATTTCCTAATCTACCTTTACATTTGTGGGGAGCTGGAAGTCTTGGGAAAATAGGGAGTGTATTAGGAAATCCACTCTTTACTGATAAGTGTACATCACATAAGCTAAGGTCTCTTATGCTAGGCTATTGATTGAAGTTGATATATCCCTAAAGATCCCTGACACCATAACCATTAAGGATGTAACTGGTAATCTGATAAACCAAAAAATTGAGCTGGAATGGAGACCAATTTTTTTGTAGTAAATGCCAAGTTGGAGGACACCAATGTAAGGAAATGGTGTATAAAGCCAGCGTGATACAAAAATGGCAGGTTAAGAAAGGAGGACCTGAAAAGGAGAAAGATGGAAGGGAGGAGTTGAGGAAAGATAAGGAGGAAGAAGCTGTTGAACAAGGAAATGAGAAACCTCAGAAGGCACATGAGGATGCTGATGAAAGGCCATGGAGTATAGTGAAATCAAGCAATAAGGGGAAGAGAATTGTGGAACTTATAAATCAGATTGAAGGAAGTTGCAGCAGAAATTCAGGAACGGGTTATAAGGATCTCAGGGTTTGGAAAGATCTTGGAGATCCTTATTATAATGTCCAATGATAGTAACATGGAACATAAGTGGGCTTAATAATGTGGCAAAGATTAGAGAGATTTGCTCCCGTCTCTTTGGAATAGATATTACAATTGATGCTTTGATTGAAACAAGGGTAAAAAGTGAAAATGTAGAAAAAGTCAGGAGGAGGCTGGGGACTAAATGGTGCTATCCGAATAATTATGATAAGCATGTCAATGGCAGGATTTGGCTGCTTTAGGATAATAGTAGGGTGGAAGTTAAGCAGAAAGATAGCTCAGACCAAATGATACACACTGAAGTATATGATCCACATAGACAACTCCAGTTTTGGATTACAACAGTTTATGCTGCCAATCAACTGAAAAAGAGGAAGAAGTTATGTAAGGAGATAGAAATGATCAGTGTACAGAACAATGGTGAACCATGGATCATCATGGGGGATTTTAATAATGTATTATCAGTTAATGACCGAATTGGTGGAAATGATGTACAACTGAGTGAATTCACGGGCCTGGAGGAAATGATGCACAGTATTGGACTTGCTGAATGTGATACAACTGGGGATTACTTTACATGGTCCAACAGACATGTAGATGGTATTATTTACTCACAAATAGATAGGGTCCTTGCAAATATCTAGTGGCACCAGAAATACCCAAATATGGCAGTTGAAGTCCTGGATCCGGGGGTGTCTGATCATGCAATGATCAGAATCAAAACACTAGAACAAAAGCAAAGTAGAAGGAGAAATTTTAAGCTTCTAAACTGCCTGCTTGATAACCAGGAAGTTATAGAGGCAATCAAAGCTCATTGGGAGCAGGATTTTAAGGGGAGACCAATGTATGTGGTGTGGAAAAAACTGCTCAAATTACAAAAAGTGCTTACTCCTCACACAAGGAGGATCATAGGAATCACTAAAAAGTTATAGGACACCAGGAGGGAACTCAGGGAAGCGCATAATGAATTGATCCTACAAAGGATGAATAAGGAGAGGATACGGAAAGTGATAAACTGTACTGAGGAAGTGTTGAAATGGAGCAGCATAGATGAGAAAGTAGCAATACAGAAGGCCAAAATAGATTGGCTTAGATTAGGGGATGGAAATAATTCCTATTCCATGTCTCTATCAAAGCCAAAAATCCGAAGACCAGAATTTCAAAGATTGAAAAGGAGAATGGAGGGGTGGTAGAGGACCAATATGGAATTGAATCAGAAATCACGAAATTCTATGAGGAGTTGGTGGGACAAGCTGCACCCAGATTGGAGGCTGTTGACAGGAATATAGTCAGGAAAGGAAAAACTCTGAATGCTGATGACTGGAGAAGACTGATAGGAGAAGTGGCTGAGAAGGAAGTGTTGCAAGCTCTACATGGTATCGGGGATAAAAAAGGCCCTGGCATAGATGGATACAGTGCATTGTTTTTCAATGTAAACTGGAAAACTATAGGAACTGAGGTGATGGAAGCTATCCATGACTTCTTTGATAAAGGTAGGTTGTACAGACATGTTAACAGGACCCTGGTGACCCTAATCCCAAAATTCAGTGGGGCAAAAAGAGTGAAGGACCCGAGACCTATCCCTTGCTGCTCAACTTTATACAAGATCATCTCTGAGATCTTAATCACCAGGATGACTTCAGTGATAGCAGGAATCATACATGAAATCTAGGATGCATTCATACCAGGCAGGAACATTCATGAGCACATTATGCTAGCTTATGAGCTAACCAGGGGATATAGCAGGAAAAATGGAGGACAGAGATGCCTAATCCAAATGGATCTGCAAAAAGCATTTGATAATGTGGAATGGGTGGCTTTGGAAGGCATTATACAGGAGCTGGGATTTCCAAGTAAGTTTACCAACTAGACTATGACATGTGTAAAAACTGTATCATACCAGCATATGGTGAATGGTAACCTAATAGACCTTATTCAGGCCAAGAGATGGCTAAGACAGAGAGACCCCCTATCTCCACTTCTGTTTGTACAGATTATGGAATACCTGTATAGATGTATACAGGAGCTGGATGGAAAAGAGGGATTTGTTTACCATGACAGATGTAACAAACTCAAAATAGTGAACCTGTGTTTTGCTGATGATCTTCTGCTACTGTCCAAGGGAAATAGCAGATCTGTACAGCTGGTAATTGAGGCTTTCTTGAAATTTTCAAAGGCTACATGGCTGGAGGTCAACAAGGCAAAATGCAAAGTCTTCTTTGGAGGGGTAGAAGAAGAGGAAAGGAGAAAGATCACAAATATCACAGGATTTGAAAGAGGTGAACTGCCCTTCAAATACTTAGGAGTTCCTTTAATAAGCAGAAGAGCGACAACACAAGCCTGCCAACCCCTTATAGAGAAAATTACAGATAGAATCAGGTACTAGAGTGCTAAGCTACTTAGCTATGCAGGAAGGCTACAATTAATAAAAAAATGTCCTTTTTGCTGTGGCAAACTATTGGATACAGTGCTTCCCTATGCCAAAAACTGTCTTAAAACACTTGGAGGCAATCTGCAGGTCATACTTATGGAGTGGTGGAGAGGAGATCACCAAAAAAGCTCCCGTAGCTTGGGAAATTTTTTTTTCTCACCAAAGAGGGAAGGAGGATTGAATGTGATAGCCCTGGTGGATTGGAGTGAGGTTGTGATGATGAAAACCTTGTGGAATATTTGCAGGAAAACTGATAGTATTTGGATCAAATGGATTCATAACTATTATATCAAGGAGAAGGATGCTATGGAGGCTATACTACCCAGTAACAGCTCTTGGATGATAAAAAGAGTTATGAAATGCAGGGAGAAAGCAGGTTCACTGAAGAAGTGGAGAGCTCAACTGACCAAAACAAAGTATAAGGTCAGTACAGTATACAAGGAAATAAGGGGAATGAAGGAGGATGTGCCATGAAGGAAGCTACTGCTTGATAATACTGCTAGGCCAAGAGCCAAATTTACTCTATGGATGGCATGTCATGGTAGGCTGTTAACCAAAGATTGGATGGCAAAGTTTGGCATCACAACTGATGGTAAGTGTCTTTTTTGTGATGATCAGGAGAGTTTAGAGCAAATATTCTTTGAGTGCAATAAATTCAAGGTTGTTTGGAGGGATGTGCTCAAATGGATACAGGTGGAAAGGAAGCCAAAAGGATGGAAGGAGGAAAGCTGTTGGATGATGGAAACCTGCAGCAGGGAAGGAGCAAATTCTGAAATTTTGAAGTTAGCTTTTACAGAGACAGATTATGAGCTATGGCGACAAAGGAATGAGACAAGCTTTAACACAGGTCAACATAGAAGGGATTGGAAAAGTGTGATAATAGATTGCATAGTATATAGAGCATGGATGAAACCAAAGTTGAGGGGAAAATGTGTAAAGTTTATGGTAGAAGAAGAATAGAATAGGAGAGACGATGTAAATATGCAATTTTGGTAATGAAAAGTTAAACCATTTCCAAAAAAAAGAAAAGAATATCAAGCTCAACATGCTTAGTTCGTTGATGTTTCGTTGGATTGCTGGACAGGTACACATCAAAGATATTATCACAGCAGACAAGGGTGGTACGCCTGATGGAAACACACAGCTCAAGAAGAAGGCTGCGTAGCCAACTCATTTTTACGACTGCATTTGCAACACCCCTGTATTCGGCTTCTGCACTAGACCGAGAGATAGTCGTCTGGCGCTTGGAAGACCAAGACACCAAGTTGTCACCTAGAAATACACAATAGCCAGAAGTCGAGCGTCTAGAATCTGGATAGCCAGCACAATCCACATAAGAATATGTATTAATCGTATGGGACAACAAATTGACCAAATGAAGTCCAGAATCAATGGTACCCTAAATATACCTCAAAATGCACTTAATGAGCCGCATATGAGGTTCTCGAGATGCATGCATGAATAAGAAAACTTACTGTACAACATAGGCAATATTTGGACGAATGATGGTGAGACACTAAAGAGCTCCATCCAGACTTCTATATTGATCGGGATCATCAAACAATAGACCAGCAGTTGTGCTAAGCTTGGCACCAGTATCAATGGGTGTCGTCGATGGGTTGCAGGATGACATGCATGCCCGACCAAGAATATCACTGGCATACTGCTGATGTGATAAGAATAAACTAGTGGAGGAGTGAGCAACAGAAAGTCCCAGAAAATGATGAAGAGCACCAAGGTCGGTTATAGAAAATTCCAAAGACAATTCAGAGATGATGTCCCAGAGAAGTGCAGTACTGGAAGTAGTGAGGACAATATCATCAACATATAGAAATAAGCTGCATGGCCACCAAGACTCGGTATGAATAGTGAGCTTTTGCAAATACTGCTTGTGAAACCTCAAGATAGAACAAATGTAGAAAACCTATCGAACTAAGCCTGAGGTGCTTGCTTGAGGACATATAAAGACTTTCGAAGATGACAGACATGGTGGGGTGCTGCAGGATCAACAAAACCAGGCAGTTGATGCATATAAACTGTTTCACGCAGGCTGCCATGGAGAAAAGCGTTCTTTACATCCAGCTAGTGTATCAACCATGAATGAGAGACTCCTCAAGACAATGTGAATGGTTGTGGTCTTAACCACAAGACTAAATGTTTCATCATAATCAATTCCAATCTGTTAAGTTTTCCCATTAACCACAAGCCTGGCCTTATACCATTGCCGAGAGTCATCAGAATGAAACTTGTGACGATATAACCACATGCAGTGTATGGCATGAACATTAAAAGGGTGAGGTACTGAGTCCCACGTATAATTATCCTTTAATGCGCGAAATACGTTCTGCATGGAAGTATTTCAATTTGGATCATGGAAGGCTAGTTGAGGTGATTTAAGAAGTGGGGAAATGGTGGTTGGTGCGGCGGATAATGGGGCTCGCAAGTTAAAGATGCCGCTCATTGCTCGGGTAGTCATGGGATGGGTAGGCTGGGGCGGGGGCATCGGAATAAGAGGGGCGAGTTGAGTGTTTATGGCTTATATGTGAGGTGATGTAGGGGCAAATTAGGGAGATGGTAGACCGAGGGCGGTGAAGGAGGCAGCATGGGTAAAGACGGGATAGGGAGAGGGACACGGTGGCAGCAACGTGAGTATATGTGGTGACATATGGGTGGGTACGGGGATCAAAGAAGGGCATAAGGAAGGTGGGGGTGATTACGCGACATGATCTAGGACAAAGGGAAAGGAAAGACTATTTAATCGACTGTGACACGGAACATTGTAACCTTTCTAGTAGACAGATCAAGACAACGATATTCTCATAATTGGTTTGGATAACCGAGGAAGACACAATGAGAAGAGAGAGGTGAAAGTTTTTGGGGCATTTTGGCAGAAAGGTTGGGGTAAACAGGCACAATAAAAAACACGAAGATGGTTGTATGTAGGTTCTTTGAGAAATAGCGCAAAAGTGGGAGAGCGGAAAGAAAGTACTTTGGTGGGTAGGATGTTGCGGAGGTGAGCAGGCATGTGTAGAGCTTCCACCCAGAAGGTTGGCGGTAGTGACGCATGATATAGTAGGGCTAGGATGATTTCATTTAGACAACGAATCATGCGCTTGTATTTACCATTTTGAGAGGAAGTTTGTGGGGCTGAATAACGAAAAACTAGACTGTGTTTCGTGGCAAAGTCGTGGAAAGAGGAGTTATCAAATTTGCAACCAAGATCGCATTGAAATGATTTTATTTTGTGCTAAAATTGGGTTTGAACATAAGCATGAAATTGAACAAATTTTGAAGACACCTCAGACTTGAATTTTAGAGGATAAACCCACACATATTGAGTAAAACTATCAATGAAGATTAAGTAATATTTGTAATTTTTTTTTACTCAAAACAGGTGATGTCCACAAATCACTATGAATAATATAAAATGGAGCAACCATAGTGGAAGTGGAATAAAAAAAACTGAAGTCGTTTATGTTTATAGATCTGGCAAGAATTACATAAAATGGAGCTATGACCTTTACTGAAAGAAATGCATGGCCGATACTGGAGATGATGAAGAACATGGGCCCCAAGGTGACCAAGGCATGAGTGCCAGATGTCCGAGGCAAAAGTGACAAAAGACTGAGCAGGCCTGGAAGAGGAACTAGACAACTGATAGGGAGACATGGGATAAAGCTCGCCTGCACTATTGCCCCTCAAAATAGTCTCCTCGTTCCGAGAATCCTTCACAGAGAAACCAAATGGGTCAAACTCAATGGTCACGTGGTTATCTTTTGTAAACTAACGAACAAAGATAAGATTTTTGACAATGCGTGAAGTATGTAGGATGTTGATAAGGTATAGGGTACGACCTGAGGTGGTTAATTTGGACATACCAAAACAATAAACTGGAATACTATTGCCATTTCCAACAAGAATAGAGCAAATATTGCTCGTATGTAAAGGAGAAAACATAGTACCTGCATCCGAGGTGAGGTGGGATGACGCGCCAGTATCCATGAACAATTGTGAGTCACCATTGAGCTAAATATGCAAGGCTTGGAATGCCTGACCAAGGTTTGTCATCTAAGGAGTTCGCGTTGGCTACGTGCACCTGACCTTGGCCGTAGCCTCTAGGTGGAGCTGGCAGACACGGCTGGCTGAACCCTCTCGCCAAAGGGCAGCACGTCAGAGCAGGATACCAGAGCTGTCAGGAGGGCACCTATCCTATAGCAGTGGGGTACGGTGCCGGTGAATAGCTCCACTGCGACACCCAAGGCGGAAGCGGCATCCACTGCCCGATAGCTGAGCTGGGCTGCTGGCGGCCGCGACATCCGCCACGGTAAGGCCAATGCTAGTTGAAGCCGCGGGAGGTGGAGTACGACTGCGCTCGTGGTGAGTCTAACGGGAGTTCTGGGGCCGGCGACGGCAGCACCATGGCCACCGCGGGTTCTTCTCGGCCAACGCGGATGTGTTGTTCCAATTCAACCATGCTACAAGCAGTCTCAAACGTCAGTATCATCTGGTGAATGTAAGAGGCAACCGTATCAAATTCACTGGGCAAACCTTGTACAAGTTGAAGCTTGGTCGCTGACAGCAGCTTTAACATCCTTTACTTGGCCAGAAAGTTCATGGAGACTATTACAGTATGCCTCAAGAGACGACATAGCTTCAAGTTTCAGATTGTTGAACTCCTGCTCCAAGGACGTTGTGCAAGCGCCCATATTGCTTGTGAAAATGTTCTTCACACGAGTCCATGCGGCGTGTGCAATAGATTCATCCTCAAGAACCTGCGATAGGAGGTCATCGCTCAATATTCCATAGATCTATTGAGGAACATGGGCGTCAATCTCACACCAGCCGTCAAAGGCTGCATCATTCTCTACAGGAGGTGGTGTATCATCAATATGTGCAAGAACTTTGTAACCCTTAGCATGAAGCTTGAACAGACGTACCCAGGAGGGGTACGTGATCTTGATGCCGTCCAAGACCCGAACTTTGTGGTGGATATTGGAGACAGTGAAAAAAAGGATGACGAGATGATTTCTGCGGTGGTGGAGGAGGAATGGTGTCGCCACTGAGGTGCTTGTCGAAATGAAGAAGCTCCGGTCTCGGCGCCGTTGGTAGCCATTGGAATAATGCTAGCTTTGGATCACAGTATGCGGCAACAACAATTTGGTTGAACAATAGTTGGTTGAACATGCAATAATAAAACCTTACGGAGGCGGCAACAAATTTGCAGAGCCTTATGGCGGCGGCAAAACCAATTGGTTGAACAATAATTGCGGCGACAACAAATTTGGTTACAAAGCCTTACGGGAATGATCTGAGCGGCATTTTGTTGACTAATTAAAGTCTTTACGGTGGCGGCTAACTTGATCAAAGGTGTTGCCGTAGCAACGAAAAAGAAAATTTAAGAGTTTAGTGATATATGGTTTTCAAAACTCCGATATACTGTAAGATTGTGTTAAATATAATGTACCATATCAATAATTGTGCTAATCTAGGTAGCTAAATATTTTACATATTTATTGTCTATTATCATCTTAATATTTATTTTATAAATATTATTTTTTCATAAAGAATTACTGTACGTAGTGTGTTGGTTTTCAGAAGCAAAGCAGAAAGAACACAAAACTGAAACGAACGTTTTTGCAGAAAACGAAAAACCAAAATAAGAAGAATCGTTTTGGTGCAGTTAATCATACTGCGTTTTTCTCCTTCCATATATACACAATTTTTACAACGACTTGTCCGGTAATATCGAACCCACTAACGCCTACAAACTTGCAACGTCTATCACGTGCTAAGTCACGAAACACCAAGAAAAACGGAACCGAAACTCCCTACATGCAAGACTAATTCAAATGGAAAAGAAAAACAAATTCAAACGGAAAAGAAAAACAAATTCCTAATTTAGATGACAGGATTAAAACATAACAAATCACCCCCTTAATCTTGTCGTCGCCTAACTTAATTCAGCAATGCCAATTCTGCTCCTTAGCGCCTGGAAACGAACACGTCCAAGAGCCTTCGTCAGAATGTCAGCGAGCTGCGCTTCCGTGTTGACGTGATCAATCTCGAGCTCACCCTGTTCCACATAGTCGCGGATCAAATGGTAACGGGTGTCGATGTGCTTGCTTTGATCATGAAACACAGGATTTTTGCTGAGGGAGATTGCCGACTTGTTATCCACCAGCAGCTTCGGCGCTCGTGGTGGTTCGTTCTGCAACTCTCCGAGTAACCTGCTCAACCAAATTCCTTGACAAGCAGCGGTAGCAGCTGCAATGTACTCCGATTCGCATGACGAAATTGCCACCACTCGTTGTTTCTGCGATTGCCAATTCACCGGAGATTTTTCGAGGAAGAAGATCAGGCCGGTCGTGCTCTTCCTATCATCGACGTCTCCGGCTAAATCAGCATCACTATAACCTGTCAAAGCCAAAGGTCCACTGCCTTTTCCATATGAGACTCCAAAGTTTAGAGTTCCCGCCATATAACGTAACACATGCTTCACGGCTTCCAAGTGTTCAGTGTCGGGTTTCTCCATAAAACGGCTGACGTAACCAGCCGCATAAGTGATGTCCGGCCGTGTGTGAACTAGATACCTGAGACTTCCCACAATGCTGCGGTATAACGTGGAATCCACCGGTCTCCCATCTACGGTCTTGCTCAGCTTAAGCCGTGCTTCCATCGGAGCTGCACAAGGATTGCAATGCTCCATTCCAGCCTTTTGCAAGAGCTTCCTTGCGTAAGAAGATTGACAGAGAGTAATTTCTCCATCTCGTTGCTTCACCTGGATTCCCAAGTAATAGCTGAGGCAACCGAGATCACTCATCTTGAAAAGGCTGGTCATCTCCATTTTGAATCTGGTCACTTCTTCGATTGAGGCTCCGGTGATTATGAGATCATTAATGTAAACTCCGACAAGAAGCAAATCTTCCCCGTTGCCCCGGCGGTAAACAGCATGCTCCGCCTCGCTCCGCTCGAATCCCAGGTTGCGAAGACTTGTGTCGAGCTTCGCATTCCACGCTCTCGGAGCTTGACGAAGTCCGTAAAGTGCCTTTTGAAGTCGGAGAACCTTGCCCTCCTCACCTTTGATGACAAAACCCGGTGGTTGCTCGACGTACACTTCCTCGATCAGTTCTCCGTTGAGGAAGGCGGTCTTCACATCCATGTGATGGACCGGCCAACCATGGTGAGCCGCGAGCGCGATCAGCACTCGCACGGTTTCCATCCTTGCGACCGGAGCAAACACCTCTTCATAGTCCACCCCCTGCCGCTGCACATATCCTTTTGCCACCAAGCGTGCCTTTCGTTTCACCATCTCCCCATTCGCGTCCTTTTTGAGCTTGAACACCCACTTGAGTCCGATGGCGCGGTGTCCCGGTGGTAGTGAGGTGAGGCGCCAAGTCTGGTTTGCTTCGATGCTTGCAAGTTCCTCCATTATCGCAGCTCTCCACCCTTCATCCTTCTCGGCTTCAACGAGGGACGCTGGTTCGTCGGCGATGAGGAGACACTGTTCGTCATCTTCTGCTTCAACAGGGACAGTTGCATCGAACAGACTGTCTAGCGTGCGGTACTGGCGAGGCGCCTCCTCACTCGGAGATGGTTCTGACGCACCGGTCGGTGGGGACACAAACTCCACCGTCGGCGGTGGAGGTGCAACCGAAGTAGTTGGAGTGACTGGTGAGGGCACATCTCCGGCTTCGTTTCCTGTGGAGATTCCGGCGTTTGAAAACGATGCTCTCTCTGCGTGCGTCGTGCTCCAGTTCAAGTCTGTACCTGCAACGGGAGAAACAAACCACTCGACGGAGAAAGTTTCTCCACAATGATCACGTCTTTGCTCACTCCCTGGAAGAGTCCAGTCCCATGCTGCATCCTCGTCGAAGACGACGTCGCGAGAGACTCTGACTCGCTTCGTGGCTGGATCATATACCCGGTATGCTGCAGTGCCTGGCTCGTAACCGAACAACACCATCGGTGTGCTCCTGTCATCCAGTTTCTTCAAATTTGGGGCCGCGGCTTTAACGTGAGCAACACACCCGAAGACACGAAGGTGCTTCATGCTTGGTTGACGTCCGTGCCAAGCTTCGTATGGAGTTTTTCCGGTTACGCTTTTCGTCGTCCCTCGGTTCAGAAGATACACCGCTGTCGTCACGGCCTCTCCCCAGAATTTTACCGGCACCCCCTTTGTTTTCAACAGACAACGCGCCATACCAACGACGGTTTGGTTGCGGCGTTCAACCACTCCATTTTGTTGCAGTGTGTATGGTGCCGTCAGCTGCCGTTGAACTCCACGTTCGGCGAAATATTCTCCAAGTCCCTGGGAAGTAAACTCACCGCCACGGTCGGTGCGTAACATCTTCAGCTTGCTCCCGCTTTGCAGCTCGGCTGCTGCCATGATCTTCTTGATGGCCTCACCTGCTTGGTCCTTTGTGGCAAGCAAACTAATCCACATATATCTGCTGAAATCATCAACCATGAGTAGAAAATATCATTTACCTCCGGGAGTTTATGGCTAGATTGGTCCGCACAAGTCAGCGTGCACAAGTCCAAGTCGTTCGCTTGCACGGTTCTAGGCTTGGCGAGGGAATGAACAACGCTTTTGTTTCCCAGCGAGGCAGGCATCACACAGTCGCTCGACATCACCAATCAGAGGCAGTCCATGCACCATTTTGTCACGAGCAAGGCACCGAAGAGCATCAAAATGTACATGGCCGTACCGTACATGCCAGCGCCATCCATCCTCGCTTCCGTGCACCGCAAGGCACACGGGCCGTGCCAAGTTCAGGTGAAGCAGGTAAAGGCACCCTTGGCTCCTCGGCACCCACACGATTAAGCACCCATCTTGGTCCCGCAGCTGAAGCCATTCGTGCTGGATCTTCGTTTCGTATCCGCTCTCGTCCAGCTGACCAAGTGAAATGATGCTACTATGTAGCCGAGATATATAGTACACATCGTCTAGTTTAAGGTGCTCACCGTTCCGGCACGTGAAGAGGATCATGCCAATGCCTTCAATTTCCACGGATGTGTCATCTCCAAGCTTGACGGAGCCTCGCACGTTTGTGTCCAACTCGGAGAAGAGATCACGCCTTCCGCACATGTGAGCACTTGCTCCTGAATCCAGGAACCACGTTGTGTCACATTGGCCGGCTTTCTTCGTCGACCTAGCTTGTGATCGGGTTTCGTTGAAAAACACCTGACCGTCAGCTGCCTGACTCCCGATTGTGAGAGAGTGTAGTCTCGCCACAAGTAGCGTTGCCTCCTCCTCTTGTTCTTGCACAAGGTTTGCCCGTTCCTTGCGCTCTCTTCGCGGTTCTGGACAGTCCTTGGAAATATGGCCGGCGAACTTGTTACAATTGTAACACTTGATCCCCGTCATGTCGCGGTCGCCGCTGGAGGCGCGCTGGCTGCCTTCCCGCGCGGGGCTCAGTTTCTTCCCCTTTCGGAGATACTTGCCCTTTGTTCCGTTCCCGGGGCCAGATCCAGACCCTTGGTTGTGCTGCTTTCCTCGAGCAATCCACTCCTGTTCCGTGAGTATGATCTGCCCGCTCGCGCCACTTGTGACGTTGTTGCCGCAGCGCTCGGAGGCTGACCGAAGGCGTCTGATCAGCTCTTCGATGGACATCCCATTCAGATCGAGCAGCGTCTCGATCGAGCAAGCAATCTGCGCATACTGGCTCGGGACCTCTCGGAGGAATTTCTGCACGACCTTGATCTCCTCGACACCGTCACCCAAGGACCGGAGGTTGTTGACGATCCCTGTGATGCGCAGCCCAAACGTATCGAGGGTTTCTCCGTCCTTGAAAGAGATTTGCTCGGACTCCTTGCGCAGCCGTTGCGCCGTTGCCTCCCTGACTCGATCGACTCCAACGCGCATGAGCCGAATAGCTTCCCAAGCTTCGTGGGCTGTGTTCTTAACAGCGAGAGCCGGCACCATCTCTGGCGGCACGACTCGGATCAAAGCTGACAGTGCAGCCATATTCTTTCGCTCGCCCGGCTCGTCAGCGCCGGAAACCACCTCCCAGAGGCCTTGTGCCCGCAGATTGATTTTCATCACAAGAGCCCACTCGATGCAGTTCGTCGCCGTCAGAGTGGGGTAGACGATGTTGCTGCCGAGGCGCTCCTGCATAATGCGTTCGCGAATGACGATCTCGTTGCCGTTCCTCCGATTGACACTTCGTCCCCTGCTCCGTGCCCATGCCTGCCTTGTTGGAGAGTTGCTGATGTCGCCGTTGCCGTCGGACATGGTTGCCAAGATTGTTATATGGCTCTGATACCAAATGTTGGTTTTCAGAAGCAAAGCAGAAAGAACACAAAACTGAAACGAAAGTTTTTGCAGAAAACGAAAAACCGAAATAAGAAGAATCATTTTGGTGCAGTTAATCATACTGCGTTTTTCTCCTTCCATATATACACAATTTTTACAACGACTTGTCCGATAATATCAAACCCACTAACGCCTACAAACTTGCAACGTCTATCACGTGCTAAGTCATGAAACACCAAGAAAAACGGAATCGAAACTCCCTACGTGCAAGACTAATTCAAACGGAAAAGAAAAACAAATTCCTAATTTAGATGACAGGATTAAAACATAACACGTAGTAGGAATATTGACGGCCATTAGTGGTGGGACGAAAGGAGAACTAAACTAGCACAAGGAAGCTTCTCCTTGATCAAAATACAAGCATCCTTCTCCTTTGGCAAGAATTCATAAACCGTGCCTCTCCACCCGCCGTGCAGCTCCACCATCGACCGCTGCTCAAGACGCTGCTCCACCGCTACTTCACCGCAGAAGATGGAATTCGGGAAGGGTATGGAGTAGTCCACACCGGATCGTAGTTCCATGGATTCGAACACGGAGAAGAGCTGGCAGCTACTCACTCCCCATGGCTGTGCTCCGAGTTGCAAGCACATAGGGTGGCATAACAACTGAAAGAATTTGGCGGGTATTGCATTGTTTCTACTGTTGTAAATTCTTTAAATTTGGGACATGAATTCTTAGGAAGATGAGTTCTTGAGGGATTTGTGGCAGGGAATCTCAAGGAAGAAGGTAGGGAAAAGTAGAGAATGTTACAAAGCTGTAGGAAGAAAAAGGGGATATATTTTGTAATTTTTATAGATTTGTGTAGATTGTGTTGTTCTTGAAATAATTATGTATTCGGTATTCTTAATCAAATTGATTAAAATCTGTTTCGATTTGGTTGGAGAAATGTTAAACTGGGTGAAATGTATTTTAGTTCCGTTGGGTATTTGTCGGATAAAAAAACTGGTAGTTTTTTAATTTAAAAATGAATACACCGACATTTGTCCACTTTCGGTCTCAGTTTGGTTCAACATACACTGGACGCGATTTTGATAGCGATTTTGACAGTGGAATCGGCGTCGGTAGTTGTTCTAGTTGAACAGACAGCATATGCAACGTCGGTAGCATTTTCACAGAGCATACGCCTATTAATCGTACTTTTTATCTAATATTTAACCGAGGTAAAAAGTGCATCATTCTAAATTTTTTACTTCTTACATTTGTATATATATATATGAAGGGATGAATCAACATATTATATGATACAAATGTTTTTCAAACTAAGATTACAATTGAGTGGGTGAATTCTCAAGAAAGTACGAAAATTTGAATTTAATCTCAAGTAATTGTGGTTCTTAGACAATTAGGATTCAATTTTCACATCAAGGTAATTTTATTATCTTAATATGTTATAATGCAGATATTTAAAAAAATATTTGATGGAATAAAAATTAGATATTATCTAATTTATACTTCTTATATATTCTTATAATTTACACAAAATTTAAGTACAAGAATAGAAATCCTAAGTGCATGTAATTTTAATGGTTAAATTACTTTATTATCCCCGTAGCCTGCATTTAGGAGTTTTGGGCATGCATTTAAGATTTGATTTTAGAGTCCGTCATTATCAACCATTTTTCCCCCAAACGCACGTGGCTTTAAACTCAGCCAGGACTTGTCCTCTAATTCAAGAATTTCACTCTACTAGAAACGTCATCTGAATTTCATCCTCGCAACAGAATTGTGGCCTATTTTGATCCTATTTTGGTGGCGGATGATAACAGAATTCAGTCATCACAACAGTTCTACTAGAACGTTATTTGATTTAGAATTTTGTTCTCATCAACATCATAAACTTTTGCCCTTGCCGGAGACTTACTATAGTCAATACTTTCAGGGGTAATATGCAAATATAACCCTATATATTGGAGATAGTGCAAATATAACTCTGAGTTATTTTTTAGTGCAAGTATAACCCTAACTATTATACATATGTGCAAATATAACCATAACTATTATACATATGTGCAAATATAACCCTAAAGCCATTATTTCCGTCATTGACTTACCAGGGTTATATTTGCACTTTCAATTTTCGCAGGGTTATATTTGCACTTTCATTATTACAGGGTTATATCTGCACTTTCATCAATTATATAGGGTTATATATGCACTTTTCTCTGGCATTATTGCCGCACTACCCTAAAAAATAATCCACATTTGCAATCAGAGGTAAAGCTAAAACAGCAATTCAATTTGCATCGGAAACTCATCATCATGAGAATTTCACTACAACATCAAAAGTTAGGTTAGAACTTGTGGGGGAAAAATATAGTTTCCCTCTTTGTGTGATTAGGATGATAAATGAAAAATAAGCAAGACACCAAATTTGGTTACGCGGAAAACCCAAAACGGGAAAAACCGCGGGAATAGGTAGTCCAACTCTTCCACTATATGATTAAAGTGGAGTTACAATGTCTCACCCAAAATGTGGATGGATTGCAAAGGTTTTCTCACACTATGGTGGATATCTATCAACTAGAGAGGATGAAGACTTCTCCCTACTACTCTCTCTTGGAGGATATCTAGAAGGAAAGGAAATGGTTTTTGGTTGGATGATCAAGTCCTCTCCAAGAGCACCCTATTTATAGATGAGTACTCAAGCTCTAGAATTCTCTTCTCCATCTCTCCAACTACCACAATTAATGCTTGGAGGCTTCTAGGAGGTATTTCTAGAATATGCTTCATGGTCTAGATACATTCCCCATCATACTAGAATCATCTTCCAATTTTACCAAAGGAAAATTCTAGAATTAAGGAGGAATACACAACAAATCTCCCCCTTCCGACCTAATTGGAAGGGATCTCCACACCAGCGCCTTTGCAGCAATCATTGAATTTCTTACTTGGTAGTACTTTAGTCATCATATCGGACCAATTATCATTGGTGTGAACTTTTTCAAGTTGTAGTCGCTTTTCTTCCAATACGTCTCGAATCCAATGATAGCGAACATCAATATGTTTCGTTCGGGAGTGGTAGGCTGAATTCTTGGCTAAGTGGATGGCACTCTGATTGTCACAATAGAGGACGTACTTCTCTTGCTTTAGCCCCAATTCAAGTAGAAAATTCTTCATCCACAGCATCTCCTTACAAGCCTCGATGGCAGCAATATACTCTGCCTCCGTCGTAGAAAGGGCAACACATTTTTGAAGTTTTGACTGCCAAGATACAGCTCCCCCTGCAAAAGTAGTCAGATATCCCGACGTTGATTTTTGAGATTCCAAGTCTCCGGCCATATCAGCATCTGTGTATCCCTCCAACACAGGTTTGGTTGTTTCAAAGTTTAACATCTTTTGGTTGTTCCTCTGAGATATCAAAGTATTCATTTCACAGCAGCCCAATGCTCCTTCCCAGGATTTGACAAGTGCCTGCTCACAACTCTAACTGCATGTGCAATATCCGGCCGGGTACATATCATGGCGTACATGAGGCTACCAATAGCTGAAGAATATGGAATACCTCTCATTTCTTCATCCCTTCTTGGATTTTTCTTCTTATCGAACTTGAAATGTCCGGCAAGTGGTATGCTAACAGGTTTGACTTGATGCATATTAAATCTCTCAATATATCTCTCTTGAGATAGCCAAAGTAGCTTTTCAGATCGATCCCGTGTGATCCGCATCCCAAGAATCTGCTTCGCTGGCCCCAAATCTTTCATCGCGAAAGAATTACTCAATGCTTTCTTAAGAGCAGCTATTTTCCTTTTATCCTGCCCGACAATCAGCATATCATCAACATAAAGCATGAGTATGAGAAAGTCATCTCGATCGTACCTCTTCATGAAGACACAATGATCGGTGTGTGTCTTCTTGAATCCATGATGATTCATGAAGGATTCAAACTTCTTATACCATTGACGAGGTGCTTGCTTCAAACCATAGAGACTTCTTTTGAGACGGCACACTAAATGCTTTTTTCCCGGCTCTTTGAATCCTTCGGGTTGCTCCATGTAAATCTCCTCCTCAAGGTCTCCATGTAAGAAAGCTGTCTTAACATCGAGTTGCTCAACCTCCAAATCCAAGCTAGCAGCGAGACCCAACACAACTCGGATTGATGACATCTTTACCACGGGAGAGAAAATCTCATCAAAATCTATACCTTTCTTCTGGTTGCAACCTTTAACAACGATTCGAGCCTTATACCTGGGTTTGAGATTGTTTTCTTCGGTCTTGAGCTTAAACACCCATTTGCATTTTAGAGCTCGTTCCCCTTTTGGTAGCTCTACGAGATCATATGTATGATTCTTGTTCAAGGACTTCATCTCTTCTTGCATAGCCTTTTCCCAATCATCTTTATAATCATCCGTAGCTTCACCATAGTGTTGAGGCTCCCCCTCATCAGTGAGTTTCACGTACTCATCTGGTGAATATCTGGTCAAAGGTTGTCTCTCTCTAGTTGAACGCCGAAACATGGGTACTGCTGGGTCATTTGCTTCCTCCATTTCTTCGCCACTTGTTTGAGATTGCTCCGTATCTTCTCTGGGATCACGGTTTTCAACTTCTTCATCGTGAACATCCTCCACTGATTATCTTCTTGCGTTATCTTGCACCACGGGAGATGGCATGGACTCCAAAGGCTCTCTGGTCCGCCTGGTTTGAGCTTCTTGCGATTCCTTGTAATTACTAATGGTTTGGTCCTCAAAGAACACGACATCGCGGCTTCTCACGATCCTTTTCTGGGCTGGATCCCACAGCCGATAACCGAACTCATCCTTGGGTGAGCCAAGATAAATACACTCTCTTGTTTTTTAATCTAGCTTGGCCCGCTCATCCTTGGGAATGTGAACAAATGCTCGACATCCAAATACCTTTAGATGGTCATATAGAGCCTTTCTACCTGACCAAACTTCTTCCGGTATGTCTCCATCCAAGGGAACTGAAGGGGTCAAGTTGATGATATCAACACCAGTCTTCACAGCTTCTCCCCAGAAACCTTTAGGGAGGTTTGCATGAGATAACATGCATCTAACTCGCTCTTCAATGGTGCGGTTCATCCTCTCTACAACTCCATTCAACTGAGGTGTCTTCGGTGGTGTCTTCTCAAGTCGGATCCCGTACAACTTGCAATACTCTTCAAATGGGCCGCGATATTCTCCACCATTGTTAGCTCTGACAGACTTCAAATTTTCGCCTCTCTCACGTTCCACCCTTGCATGGAACTCCCTGAACGCCTCAAGTACCTGGTCTTTAGTTTTTGACAAAGACACCCAAACCTTTCGAGAATGGTCATCAATAAAACTTACAAGAATATTCTCTCTTCTACGGGGGGTAAGCAGGCTTGAGGAAAGAAACTCTATGTTGTTTTCCGGCTAAACAATCAGTGCAAGGGTCAAGTGTTATACCTTTTATGTCAGGGAGGATATGTTTCCGTGCGAGGATTTGAAGTCCCTTCTCGCTCATGTGGCCAAGCCTCTTATGCTACAACTCTATGTTCGAGGTTTCATGTGCAACATTAGCCTCTCCCTTGCAGATTTGTCCTTGCATGACATATAAGGATCCATCATTCTTTCCTCGACCAATCACCATATTGCCTTGAGTGATCTTCCATTTTCCATCTCCAAAGTGGCTTATCATTCCAGCATCGTCAAGCTTCCCTGTCGAGACAAGGTTGAGCCGCATTTCTGGGACATGTCGTACATCCTTCAACTCGAGCTTGTATCCCGTGTTTGTCTTCAAGATGATGTCGCCTTTGCCGACAATCTTGCTTGTGACTTGATTTCCCATCTTCACAACGCCGAAATCTCCACGCTGGTAGGACGAGTAGAGCCCTTCATGTGGGGTAACGTGGAAGGAAGCACCGGAATCACCGATCCATAAATTTTCATCGTAGGCGAGATTGACATAATCGTCAATGACAAAGATATCACCATGCTCCACGGATGCCACCGCCGTAGTGCTTTCTTCTTCCTTCTTCTTTGGATTGACTTGATCGGGTTTGACCGTGCCATTCTTCTGGTCTCTCTTGAGATTGCGACATTAATCTTTCTTGTGACCTGCTTTGCCACAATAGTAGCAAGTAACTCGGGAACGAGACTTTGACCGGCCTCGTGATCTGTCACGTCCACCATTTCTAAATCTTCCACGCGACTCATTTCTTCCACAATTCTCGATCACGTTTGCCTCCGCATAGGTTGTTGTGACACGTTCTCTTCTCCGTGCTTCTTCATTTATCAAGCTATCAACTACATCATCCATAGTAAGCTTTCCTGTTGGAGCCGAGTTGCTAAGCGTGACCACCAAAGTGTCCCAACTTTCAGGTAGTGAGCTTAGGAGCAACAAAGCTTGCAACTCATCATCGACCTTCATCTCGGTCTTTGCCAATTGGTTTACAAGCCCCTTGAAGCTATTCAAGTGCTCGATCATATTTTGGCCATCCTTGTACTCCAATTTCATCAACCGCCTCACTAGGTGGGCTTTATTACGTGGTGTCTTCTTTTGAATCATAGACTCAAATTTTATCCATAGCTCAAAGGCATTGGTGTATGTAGAAACATGCTCAAATAAACTTCGATCTATGTACTTACGGATCATGACGACCGCCTTCCTATTTAGGATCTTCCACTCTTTGTCATCCTTTTCCTCCGGCTTGGTCTCCTCCATGATTGGTTCATACAAATCTTTGCAATATAAGTGGTCCTCCATCATGGGCTTCTAATATGCGTAATTTTCCGCCGTGAGTTTGAACATATCTCCCGCCTCCATCTTGAATCACACAAGAATATGACGCCGATCAACCTCGCTCTGATACCACTGTTGGGGAAAAATATAGTTTCCCTCTTAGTGTGATTAGGATGATGAATGAAAAATAAGCAAGACACCAAATTTGGTTACGCGGAAAACCCAAAACGGGAAAAACTGCGGGACTAGGTAGTGCAACTCTTCCACTATATGATTAAAGTGGGGTTACAATGTCTCACCCAAAATGTGGATGGATTACAAAGGTTTTCTCACACTATGGTGGATATCTATCAACTAGAGAGGATGAAGACTTCTCCCTCCTACTCTCTCTTGGAGAATATCTAGAAGGAAAGGAAATGGTTTTGGTTGGATGATCAAGTCCTCTCCAAGAGCACCCTATTTATAGATGAGCACTCAAGCTCTAGAATTCTCTTCTCCATTTCTCCAACTACCACAATTAATGCTTGGAGGCTTCTAGGAGGTATTTCTAGAATATGCTTCATGGTCTAGATACATCCCCCATCATACTAAAATCTTCTTCCAATTTTACCAAAGGAAAATTCTAGAATTAGGGAGGAATACAACTTTATCCTATTCTTTAGTTTCGTAGCCAGTGCCTAGTGCAAAAATATGTCACTCACCATGTAGATAAAGTTGCTTCTCACGTGACTAAGAAACTAAAGAATCAACATTATTATAACATTCACACAATCAATTTCTACTTTTAGGAAATAAAACATCTCAGCCATCACTTCTAAGCTATGTGAACTCAATGAAAATTAGAAAGATTAATATCTAAAGGATCGTTCATGGTTTCGTGCTGTTTGGGAAGAAAAGAGAGAGTTGAGAATGTTTATCGAGATTATGAGGTATATTTTAAGAATTAGGAATAGTTTAGGATTGCAATTTTATGGTTAGAATCAAATCCTAAATACAAGTCCAAAATTCCTAAATGCAGGTTTTAAGGATAATATAGTAAATTAAACATTAAAATTACCTGCATTTAGGGGTTTTGTGCACTATTGGAAAACAGGTACATCTGCACCGATACTTTACCTGGTGAGAGTAAAAACCAGTGCTGGCATTATGAAAGGCACTGGTTGTTTTACCAAATTCTCAAAACCGGTGCTGGAGTAGTGTATCAACACCGTATATGTGAAACCGGTGCCCAAAATCGATGCCATACAACGGAACTGGCAACGGTTTCTTTGATGAACGTGGTAGGCACCGGTGCTGGATAAGGTTTCCATGTGCGAAATAGTGCCTTTGACGCATAAAAAATGGAGGGAAAATTGTAGCACCGGTTGTAAGCCAGTATGCCTGTGCCTCTGAGAAATTTTAGCACCGAAATTCATGATGCCGATGCCTCTAATGTGGGGCCCACATGTAAAGTAGGAGATATACTTTATAATCCTAGCACCGGTAGCATGAAAATGACCTAACTGGTGCTGAATATGGTGAAATAGTTATTTTGGCTGAGAAATTTTTGGTGGGAAATTTTCTAGCACCGGTTTGTGCCCATAAAATCGGTGCTAGAACAACATTTTTATATTTTGTGTGTTTGATCATGATTTTGTGTATTTGATCATGTTCATGATAGCACTGGTAGAAATTTAATTGTTTTCTAGATTTGTTGATGTGATTAATACCTTGCTTGGGGTAGTTTTGAATGTTGTGATGCGAGCTGTACGTAATCTTTGCCAAATGGATTTTGAATGTTTAGAATCTTGCGTAGCCATGATCATTTAGTGGAACTATAATTGTCCTACTTTCGTTAATTTGTAGAGATGGAACGTGCAATGGAGAGGCATAACCATGTGTATTGCAACGTTAGTTGGTTGAGCAAAGAATATGTCGATTTTGTGGAGGATTTTTTAGAGCACACTTTTGATCGTGAGAAGCGAGTGTTATGTCCTAGGTGTGATTGCAAGAATCTTAACCGTAGTGTTGGTAGAGACATCATGAAACTTCACTTGGTCAGGAGAGGGTTTGAAAAAGATTATTTGGTTGGACATTTCATGGTGAGAAGGCACCGCCGGAGGTGGTTGTAGGTAGTGGAGGAGAGTGTTTTGGAGACTAAAATTTAGATGACATGTGTGAGGAGGTTGTCGATGAATTTAGGGAAAGCCCAAGGTTTTGTCAAATTTCTTTGGTGAAAAGGATAGGTCGTTGTATCCCGAATGCAACAAGAGGGATACAGTGATGTCATGTTTGATGGAATTGTTTAATTTGAAAGGCCTTGGTGCACAGAGCGACATTAGCATGAACAAGTTGCTAAAATTCCTGAATGAGAAGCTTCCCGCTAGTAACGGGATACCAGAAAACCTCTACAAAGCAAAGATGATACTAAGTCTGATGGGATTGGAGTTTGAAAAAATACATGCTTGTCCTAACGACTGTGTTTTGTATAGGGGGCACTTATTGAAGGAAATGGCATGCCCAGTATGTCACGTGTCATGCTACAAGAAAAGGAGAAATGCGGTTGTCGATGGAGATATTGTTGTAAACTTAAGGAAACGGGTTCCTGCAAAATGCATGTGGTATATATCTTCCAATTATTCCAAGGTTGAAGAGGTTGTTCAAGAATGCGAATGATGCGAAGAACATGACGTGATACATAAAAGGGGTTCTGTTGAGGACAATGTAATCTGTCATCTAGCAGATGTCGATCAATGGATGAGATTTGACATGAGGTATCCAGACTTTGCATTTGAGACAAGGAACTTGAGGATGGTTTTGTGTACCGATGGAATGAACCCGTTCAATAACATGTCCTCTAGGCACAGTTCATGGCTGGTAATGTTGGCCATATACAACCTTCCACCACATTTATGTATGAAGAGGAAATATGTGTTGATGCCTTTATTGATTTCTGGGCCAAAATAGCCTGGAAATGACATCGATATGTATCTAGAACCTTTGATAGAATATTTGAAGGTTCTATGGTCCGACGATGTTGAAGTGTTTGATGGTTTTAAGGGATTGAAGTTCAATTTAAAGGCAATGCATTTTTGTACCACAAATGATTTTCCCGCATATGGAAACCTTTTGGGATATCTGGTGAAGTGGCACAAGGCATGTCCCGTGTGTGAAGAGCCCACAAATTACCAACAGCTAAAAATGGTTGCAAGATTGTGTATTTTGATTACCGGAAATTCTTGCCTATGAAGCACAAGTTGCGTGAGGATGCATTTCAGTTTGTTGGTGGGAAGGAGGTGAGGAAGGCGCCAAGACTATTGAAGAGGGTTGTTATACACAACAAGGTGAAGACATTGAATGTTGTTCTTGGGAAGAAGATGAAAAAGGTTGGTACAACGCCTGATAGACCTTGGAAGAAGAGGTATGTTTTCTCCAATCTACCATACTGGGAGTATTTGGAGGTTTGGCACTATCTATATGTGATGTACATTGAGAAGAATGTGTGTGAGAGTTTGATTGACACATTACTCAACATTCCAAGGAAGATGAAAGACAGCTTGAAAGCACGGAAGGATTTGTTGGAGCTTGGAATTCGGTCGCAGCTAGCCCCGGAGGTGAGGGGGAATCTAACTTACCTCCCTCCCACCCCGTACAATCTATCAGTAGATGAGAGGAGATCGGTTTGCGAGTGTATCCAAGGGATCAAGGTACCATCCAAATACTTTTCTAATGTTAGTCGATTTGTGAATGATGATTTGCGTTTGAATGCCTTGAAATTGCATGATTTTCACGTTCTAATGCAACAATTGTTGCCCGTTGCAATCCGTGGTGTTAAAAAGGAGAATGTACTATTTAGCGCTATGCGACTTTGTTTCTTCTTCAACTCCATTTTTTGGAAGAATATAAGCAGGCATGCGCTTGATGTGTTGGAGCGGGAGGGGGTTTTAGTGTTATGTCAATTGGAGAAGTACTTTCCTCTGTTCTTATTTGACATCATGGTTCATCTAGTCATTCATTTGGTTAGGGAAATTAGAATATGCGATCCAGTGGGTATGCATAGGATGTACCCTTTCGAGCAGCACATGGGTGTTTTCAAAGGTTACATTCACAATCGTAGCTGACCGGAAGCGATCATCGTGCAAAGGTACGTAACTGAGGAGATAATTGAATACTGTACCTCAAACTTAGTTGGGAAGAAATTGGTTGGATTGCCAGCACAAGTGCACTTTGGTAGGAAGAATGGTGTTGCACGGTCTAAAGGTCCACTTCATACACCCTTCTATGCTGAGTTGATGACAGTTCACCTTCACGTTTTAAGGAACAGTTGCGAGACTACACTCTATGTTCAAGAGTACATATTTTATTTACAAGCACTATACCTGGACTGGCCTTCGAACAAAATATAGCTAGAGCATTCTTCCACATTCATGAATTAGTTTTATAATCGTTGCAATGTAGACGGCATGCCTAGTAAACTTTGTGCCATTGTAAGAAGGCCAATCTGCACTATGAGAAGGTACATAGGGTATGATATTAATGGATTTACTTTTGCAAAGACTGAAAAGGATAGCAAGAGCACGGCGTAGAACATTGATGTTTACATTGAATCCGAATCGATGTGGAAGCCCATCAATAAACACAAAAACCCTATCGTTGCGGTGATGGCCTTTTACGGGGTGATTGGGGAAATTTGGGAGTTGGACTATGTTGAGTTCAAAGTTGTGGTTTTCAAGTGCTGGTGGGTTGATAATGGAGCCGGGGTTCGAACGGAGAAACTCATGGGTTTCACATTGGTGGACCTTAACCGAGTTGGGTTTGAGAATGACAAATTCATCTTAGCTTCCCAGGTAGGGGTGGACAAAAAACCAAAAACCGAACTGAAAATTGAATTATCCGAATTCGAATAACCTGATCCAAATTTAATATATGGTTTTTGGATATCCGAATTGAATAAACCAAATTCTGAATACGATTATTGGATCGGTTTTGGATATTAAAACTCAAATCGAAACCCAAACCGAATATCGAATTGCAATTAAATAAATAAATTTAATATATAATCATAATTAAATTCTAAAACAATAAATTTAACTTTATAAATAAATTTAAGTTGGAGGATGAACCAAGGGAACTTAGAAAAAGATTTTAATCCATGTTTGGCCACATGATCTATAAGAAGAGATTATCCCATGAATCTTCCAATATAAACATGGTCTTGTGCCCATAAAATTAACAAATCCTAGATGTATATAATACCTATAACCATGTTTCCTAAAAGTGAGACTGAAAACCAAAATATGGGACAATAAAGAGTCATTCATTACGAAAATTTAACTCAATTAGAAACCAAGCCTTCAAAACCGTAAAAGAGATGTACTAACGCTTTAGGATAAAGGAATTCGCAATAGGCAAAATAAGGATCTTCACCAAATAATCAACAAAACTGAAAACGCTAAGAAAAAACAAATTCAAAGCGGCGGCTAGCTGATCTGTCTCTACAAGGCGTTGCTGCCACCATATATAAAGAAAAAATAACAAAGTAAAAGAGTTAGTGCAGGAAAAAGATGTTCGAAAGGATGGAAGAAGGAAGTGCATTAGTCACACATCGATTGCATGTAAAAATTATTAGGAAAAAATACTTATAAATAGGGTATCACTGCTCCTCTCCATTATATTGTTAGCAAGACTCATTTTTTAGGCAATTAATAATATGGTGTAGAACAAATGGGCCTTAAAATGACTATTTTTAAGTTTAAATTTGACCCGCTTATGGGCTTTTGATCTGGGTTTATTCGGACTTGCGTATGTCCGATCAATCAAATTATTTGATTTATTCGGTTTGAATTCGATTTAAAACTGAAAATGAATTTTGAATTTGGTTCGGATAATTCGAGTTATTTGGGTTGGTTTCGGTTTTGGAATTTTTAGGGGCAGAACCGAATAAACTGAACCAAACAAACCGAAAATTGAAAAACCCAAACCGATGCCCACCCCTATGCCCAGGCACGATAGATTTTTTATGTCCGAGATTCTAGCAATGAGAAGTGGCATGTTGTCCTACATGGGAAGAAGTTCTACATTAAAGATGAGATTGATTGACCTGTCCGAGCAGAATGTCCTGAGTTCCCATATGTATTTCCAAGTTTGGAGAATGTCGGTGGAGCTTTAGTAGGTAGACGGTCACATGACGATGGATTATGGGTTAATGAGAGTGGTCTAATTGTAGGGGGTGATGTTGTCTTGAAAAAGAAAAGATAGGTGCATCTTGTGACCGTAAATGTAATCACCATTATACTTTTGTGTCCTTGCTTGTGTTCTATCTGTTCGGAACAATCATATTAATATATTAATTAGGGTTTACCTTGTCTGTAGTGTATTTTTGCTCGTTTCGTTGTTTCAATTTGTTTTAAATTTTTCATCGTACAATAGAAAAATAAACAAGCACAGGTTATTTGTATAAACCGGTGTTGAAAAACAGAGTATGTGCTCTGTTTAATGTAAAGGCACCGATTTTTCTGCACTTAGCACTAGTTCTTAGACCGATGCTGTGTACTTAGAAAAAATTTGGTCCCTCGCTCTTGGTTTGGAAATAACATTTGGAAAAAAAATTCAAGGCAGCCTTAAGCACCTACTTTATCACATGCCAGCACCAGTGTTTTACAAATTAGCACTGGTTTTGGGCAGCGGTGCTGTGTACTTGTATTAATTTTTTTTCCTTTTGATCTCGCGTTAGAGAAAAAATATGAAAAACAAAATTCAAGGTAGCCCTAGGCAATTTTTCCATCAATTGCGGGGCACCGATATTATCCAACCCAGCACCGGTTAGGACTTCTGCAAACTTAAATTATATTTCATTAAACTGTTCTCTGTTTTGAAATGAAGCATAACAATTCGGAATTAAGCAGATCAAAGCAACTGCTTTATGATATGTTGACACCGGTTTAGTCTTTGACAGCACCGATATTGGTACCGGTGTTGTGTACATAGTAAGTTTTTTTTTATAATTATGCTCTCTAGTTGGGAAAAATAGAATACAAGGCGGCCTCGAGCAGCTACCTTTCCTATCTCAGAATCGATTTTTTCCTATCATATCGGTGCTGACTATTTCAAATTACACATATACACACAGATTGACTGTGGCAGTGTCTACCAATTCTTACACAATTTAAGTCTTCATCATGTATTTGAACATTTAAATTTATACTATAAAAAATGTATTACATAAAATTAATTCATTTAGGCTATAATAATAAAATTCGAGTATTTCAAATCAATGGTGAAGGTGATACTTTGTTTTTGGCAACACTACAATTTCTAAAAATGTTGCACTGGTTTTCTATGTTCAGTTTCGAGGATGTTCCATTCACCCAATCAAATCCTAATCGCATAGTTATGATCATACAATACTCAATTTCACTATTGAATCAGCTATTTTGAGTTTCACCGATTCCAAGATTCTTGGAGGGACGTAAGTGCAAAAAGTAAAAATTTCACTCAGAGGTCCAAATTTA
The DNA here is from genome assembly GCA_037428765.1 of Rubia yunnanensis. Classification (NCBI taxonomy): domain Eukaryota; kingdom Viridiplantae; phylum Streptophyta; class Magnoliopsida; order Gentianales; family Rubiaceae; genus Rubia; species Rubia yunnanensis. Next base: position 27,220,793 of record CM075064.1, on the reverse strand, counting down.
ATCCGCTTGGATGCAATCCTACATTATGAAAGGGGTATGTCAATTCCAAGGACAAATAAAAAAATTGAATAATATTTGGTGGGAAAAACTCACCAATAAACCTTCCCGTTTGGACCTTCTAACTTCTAAGTTACCTAGAGTAAGTTGGTCTAAGACATGTAATAGCGCTTTACCATATTCCATGAAAACATGAAATTCTATTAAAAATCATATATTAACCCAAGAATACATAACATGAAGTAATTTGGCTACGAATAAAGACAGTGTAAGATAGTATAAATTAGTTTTGGGCAACAGTGAAATTTCAACAAAGTTCTAAAAGGATCATTTTTGGGTATCCGTTAGACATGATTTTGAGTTACGAGTTACGAGATATATTGAATGGTGAATTGAATATTTTTCAGTCCAATTGAATTTTAAAAAATAATGTAGAAAACTATCCCCTTAATGAGGTACTTAAATTAAATATTGCAAAATAATAGGATATTAATCAACACCGGTATTGGTCGTCTCAGCACCGATGCTCTTTTTCGAAAGGGGTAAAAAATTTGAAACTTTTTGCATTGAAGAGGCGGGAAATTTGAAATTTTGCATTTTTTTTATTCAGCACCAGTTTTTATACTAGTGATGAGGGAAAAAATCGTTTCCTACCCAATAATGATGGGCTAAAAATATTTTAGCCAAGAAATTACAATATAGGCATCGGTATTAACTAATCGGGCACCGGTACACAAAACCAGTGCTGGCAATGGAATCCGCATCGGGATTAAGCAGCCTTACGCAACTGCTTTATTTGGTTATGGGCACCGGATTTTCAAACACAAGCACCATTTTTGGAGCTGGTGCTCTGTACTTAGGCAAATTCTTTTTATATTTTCTCTCGGGTTTGGGATAAAAAAAACCAAACAGGCTCAAGCAGCTGCTTTGTGCCAAAAAGGCACTGGTTCTTCATAAAATCAACACCGGTATTTGTACTGGTGCTTTGTACTTAGAAATTTTTTCCTAGTTTTTCTCTCAGGTTAAAAATATAAATTAGCAATGCAGCCTCAAGCAGCTGCTTTGTAGAAACTTGGCACTGACATTATATCATTCAACACCGGTATTTCGGATCATGTTTATATATAACAAGACCGATCATCTCCCTCACATAACAGTCGCGTTTCTTATTCTTCCCCACAAGATGGAAGGTTCTCCCACCTTCACCCCATTAAAACTTCACGTTCTCAACCTTTTAATCTCCATTCAAGCTACATTTACCCACTTCCTCAATCCCATGTTCTATACTAACCCAAAAAACCCTGATTCTCATAGCTTCACTCAGTTTTCGAGAAATTATCAGTGATAAACCTAAATTCCAGAGGATTCCGACCGGATTCTTGAAAGGTAATGCTCCAAACCTTCATTCTATGTCCTTTGAAAACCTATATTGATTGGCATTGAGTGACATTTAATTTAATTTCTAGGTGTTTGATGAAATGTATGAATGAAGTTTTTACTGTGTGATATTGGAATGTCATGTTAATTGTGTAATGTAGGAGCGTGATATACACTATGTTATGACCATTGTGTGAGGATGGATTTTTTTGATTGTTTGAGGTTTAAGTGTGGTTATGCTAGAGTGTGTTTATGATTGTGTGATGGTCATTGTGTGAGGATGAATTTGTTTTGACTGTGTGATGTTGGAGTGATGTTGGAGTGTGGTTATGTTGGAGTGTTATGATTTTGTGATGGTCATTGAGTGAGGATGAATTTGTTTTGATTGTGTGATGCTGGAGTGATGTTGGAGTGATGTTGGAGTGTGGTTATGATTTTATGATGGTCATTGTGTGAGGATGAATTTGTTTTGATTGTGTGATGTTGGAGTGATGTTGGAGTGATGTTGGAGTGATGTTGGAGTGATGTTGGAGTGATGTTGGAGTGCAGTTATGATTGTGTGATGGCCATTGTGTGAGGATGAATTTGTTTTGATTGTGTGATGTTGGAGTGATGTTGGAGTGATGTTGGAGTGTGGCTATGTTGGAGTGTGTTTATGATTGTTCAATGTGCTTTAAGGGATTGTAATTTTTCATTGTCATTTTCCATGTACAGATGCCTCCTAAAACCAAAAAGGTGGCTGGAAAGAGGAAGGGGGTGGCTCTCCTCCCAAACAGAAGAAGGCGGAGGAAAAGGAAGTTACTTCCAAAGCCAAAGAAGGGGAGGTTCTACCAGTGGTAACCCTCAAGATTCAGTTTGAGGAAGATTAAGTGAGTGCTACCGCTTCTCCCGATGTGGAAGATCACTACGAGGGTGATACCGAGGATAAACCCCTACGAGATCTGGGTGATGATGACCTCTTTAAAGTTGGTGGGACTCAGGGGAAGCTATTTGACAAATTCGAGACTGCGTCATGTTGTAGGGAATGGGGGACGGCCACTTGCCAGCCCATCATGCCGGCCAAAGAAAATTATCATGTCCCTGTCCTTCGAAGAAGTTGACAATCAGCTGATTTGTGTTAAAAACTGGAGCGCATGGACCGCATATTGAAATTCTGCATTACAAAGCCGGGTCAGATTTGGTACGTGAATACACTGGCCTGACGTCCCTAAGGATGTGAATGAGGAAGCGTGGAGAGACATAAATGTACAAAACTATTTCATAATACGTAATTAATAATAGTCATATTTTTACTATTCAACTATATAATCATCTCCTAACCTCAATACGTTTTTCAATAACAAGGCAGACAAGTTTCACAATGGAAATGAAATTAACTAAGGAGCAATGGAGAAAATTGAGTTAGACAGTGACGACCAAGGTGGGCGATGCACATCACAACTGGAAATCCAAGGTGGTGAAAAAGTACACATGGTTAATGCCCAGCGGGAAAATTCCAAAATACAGGCAGCGGGAAAAGTACTGGTGGATTGATGAGGAAGAGTGGAAGAAATTCGAGGAGAATAGAAGGACAGAGGATATGATTGTAAGTAATCTTTTTACATGGCATAATAAATAACATTTTAATATGGTGCAACTAATTTATTGTGTTAATAACTAACCTTTTTTTTGAATTTTTAGGAAAAAAATAAAGAAGAATAAGAAGCATTCAAAGGAAAAGAAGTACACACACCACACCTGCCCGAAGGGGAACATGGCCACGAAGGAGACGTTAAGAGCAACTTAAGGATAAGGAGAGGAATAAGTTAAAAGACCAGGGATTCACGGAAGAAGATATTGAGGAGGTGATTAGTTCAAAAAATTTAATGCCCGAAGGATCCCTGGTCTACTTGAAGTCAAACAAGGGAAAAAACAAGGAATATGCAACTGAAGAAGTCAAGGCCATAGGGACAATATTGTAAGTACCCAAAATTGTTTACATGTTCATAATTAACTAACTTTATATTTTTCTCTCATAACACAATATTATCTGCCGCAGTTGAGAATGAATGAGGAAAAGAAGAAGGGGGCCCTAGAGTTGGGTCTGGGTGAGGAAATATTGATCAGAGCCACTGGGAAGAGGGATCGTCGGGTTGCTACAAAGGTACCCAATCCCGACTTCCTGCATCGGTTGCTATCCCAGGCATAGCAAGAAGCAAGTGCACCTACAGCTCCTCATCGCAGAAGAAAGAGACCAAGAAATCTTCCGCTCAACAGCTAGTGGTCAAGGCGATGGTCTCATACCACGAGCAGTTGGTCAAGGGCATAACTTCAGCTGGGGGAGTAAACATTCCCGAAGGCTTTGCGGACCCGAAGAGCTTCATTGAGAATGCAATGTTTGGAGGTGTATCCATCAATCTCAGCTGTTCAAGCCAAGATACCTTAGTGATAGAGAAGAAGATGAAAAGGTAAATATGCATTACAGTTCTAATAAACTATTTTATTTTAGCTAATTTAACACACTTAACCTATTTTAAACTAGCTAAGTTTCACTAATTGTAATAGGATAGTTAGTTGGTGACCTTGTACATCAAGGGCCTTGAGAGATAGCATGTCACGGGTCACCCTCAAGTTTAAACTAGAGTGTCTTGACTACAACCTAATTGTCCACGTACGCCGCACTCAGCTTGGTTGCTCTCAGCACACCAAGCCTTTAGAGGGACATGGTCGAGTATGCAGCGGATATACACACGCAAGTTTAGATTAGGAGCATGAATTCACACATACAAGCCAACAATGCAATACAAGGCCCGACAACTGAGGAGCAAATGCTCGTTTTCAGTATATTGCAAAAAGGTAACCGGATGTGGGTAGCTCAGTACTCCACATATATGTTGTACAAACGTTCTCACGAGTACTAGGTACAAAGACAAAAGAAGGTCAAAGTAAACAAGGCATGTAGGCCTGGACCTTAAGTAAAGAAACTAAACTACACCACTAGCTAAGCTATTACAAAAAAAAAGAGAATACTTCTGGTACAAGGAGTTTGGGACACGTCTTCTCGGGCCGTGGCTCAACACTTAGTGTGTTGGCCTAGCGGGAGACTGGGCACTGCACGCATAAACATTGGGCATGAACGGCTTGGGCATTGTGCACATTGAATCGTGGGCACAAAGGGGGACATCATGGGCCGTGATCAGTTAGGCGGTTAGCACTAGATAATGCAGAGGCATGTGCATTGCGGTTTAGGGAGACCGGTTTGCAAGCACGCATTGAGCAGCATGGGACTGCAGAACGGTTGTGGCGTGCATGTGGGCATGTGGTTGCGTTAAGATTGGGTGATAACCCCCACCTTGTAACATTCTCCCCACTCAATTCAGTGAACGTTCCCGGAGCCATTAATTCTCCAAGGTGCTTTGCTACTCACATTTTTCTCGTACGCTTCTACCTTAAGAAAGGGGTTGATTCATTTACTGACACTGGTGTACTCTGGTTTAGCCGTGGTGCTTGGCTTATCGTAAGTTCCGATTTAAGTTGGATTGATTTTATAGCACCCACTTCTTGATCGATGACTGAAGGAATATCCAACTCTGGATGCTGTCCGGTACGCATTATTATCCATTCACATTTTTGCCTCATTCCTTGTGGAACAACAAGGTATTGCTGATATGAATGATGAAACGTCTTTCCCCCATCGAGGTTTACAAGGTTTATCTTGCTTTAATGACTTGAAATGGGAAGTTTGATGGGGTGCGCCAGCCGGCAGATACATCTTTGGAATCCAAATATTCTTGGCAACCAATGAATGCTTCCTACCCTCTCTGTGCAACATATCTTCATCCCTTACAGCTGGGGAGCAACCCACAACATGCTCAGTCTTCATACTTTCTTCACAAAGCTCCTTGGATCCATCGAGCAAACCCATTGCTACTGTATACCCTTCTGACCCTTCATTTTTTTTCTCCCCACTGGGATCCGCTAAACCATAGTCCTCATCTTGTCTTATGCATATGATGAGCTGCAAAGCCGAGAGTTTATCCCCAGATGTTCTCTCCGCAGTTGCTTTAACCGTGCACAGATTAGTGCCTAAGACGTAAAGGCAGTTGCCATAAGGGTATATGACAATTTGTGCATCTCTCAGAAAATCCATGTGAATGACTAAACCAAAATCATTCATTTTAACGACATGGAAATCCAATGTGGCTTTCATGGTGCCAACCTTGACTGAGCATCGCCTTGCAACACCCAGTACTAGTTGAGCTATACTGTTAACCACCTTCATTCTGCCCATGGCTTTCTCCAACGTGAGCTCCAATCTTGATGCCTCTGATTTGGAGACATACACATGGCTAGCTCCCGTATCGACCAACGCTCAGATGAGTTTTCCATTCATGAGCAAGTCCATATGCATCAATGATCTATTCGTCTGTTACACTGGTTTCACAAGGAAAATCTCAGGTTTTTCAAGCTTAGGTGTGTCCTTCCCCGCTTTGCTTGATCAATTCGTAGCTCTCTTTGATTGCACTACAGCAATCACTCGGTCGATCTCAGGCTCCGTTGATGGATTCAACAGCTATGGCTATATTGATCCCACCATGAATTTACACCACAGATTTAATGCCCCCATGGAGCATGATTCTTCCTCTTTGGGCCCAGACTCCTCAGCCAAATGCTCCTGAATTACCTCGCTTAGTGCATCCCTGATTTGTCTCGAGTCCTTGAGCAACATAGTAGTGATCCTTTGCTCTGTTGGACAATCAACAAGGGCATGATTCCCTTTGCACATTCCACACATAAGTCGCGCTTTCCCGAATTTTCCATCTCACCTTCGTTTGATCCAACTGAACTGGGCGCACTTGCACTGGGTTTTCCCTATTCCTTTCGACACCCGAATCGGACCTGTAGCTACCTCCACCAATCGGAATGGGTCTAAAGTTACTCCCCACATTGGGAGAACTCACACCCGTACCATTGCCCACCTTGAAAACAATAAAAATGTTCACGTCCTTATCAACTCTTTGCCATCCTCCGCTATTACAGTCATTCACACTTTTGACGAACGCCACCACTGAGTTATAGTCAGTGCAACGAGTGCTCCTTAGCTCGAGTCTAGCCCAAAGCTTCAATCCCTGGCTGAAGTCATGGAGTTTTTAATCCTTTAGATGGTCAGGAAAGTCGAGCATACAAGCCTGGAAAGCTGACACGTACCCCATAATACTGCCGGTCTGTGCCAAGGTCCTACGTCTCAACAATGCATGTTCCTTCACATTGGTGGGCATAAATATTTGCTTCACCATGAGTTTCAATTCATTCCATGTGTCAATGGCCAGGCGTCCTTCCTTTATCTTCGCATCTTAGGATTTCTACCACACCATAGCAGAGCCCTCCAGGTACATCGTGACAACAGTGACTTTCTCAGCTTCCGAATCCATCTCGGTCTCCTTAAAGTATTGATCCAACTCATACAAGAAGTTATCAAGCTCTCTCGTGTCATGTGCCCCGCCATATTTCTTAGGCTCAGGGAGTTTCCGCTTGTGCACAACACATACACCACCGCCACCGCCCCTACCTTGGGACAAGTTAGACACAGCTTGCATGAGCACGTGCATGTCTCCACCAAGCTGCTCGATGATGCCTCTCAACTCAGAAATAACTGACTCGCGAGATGCCATAGCTTTCCTCAGCTCGGCGATCTCCTCATCCTAAATGCAACCTTCGCATTAGCCATCTCGATGTCTCTACTGATAGTGGCAACATCCAATTCCATATTATCCACTTGGTCAGCTAGGCTTATGGACCCTTGTGCCTCACAAAAGATATCCCTCTCAATGTTCTCCAACCGATCCATCTTCTTCGACATAGTGATGACCTTTCACTATGCGATAAAGGATTGCTTGAGCTCCGATACCAACTGTCACAGGTCACCCTCTGAGGGGGTTAACCATGCAGCCTAGCCATGCTAAAGTGTCACGACTACCGCCTAATTGCCCACGTACATCGCACTCAGCTTGGTTTCTTTCAGCAAACCAAGCCTTTAGAGGGACATGGTCGAGTATGCAGCGGAAATACACACACGAGTTTAGATTAGGAGCATGGCTTAACACATACATGCCAACAATACAATACAATGCCCAAAAACTAGGGAGTAAATGCTCATTTTCAATATATTGCAAAAAGGTAACTGGATATGGGTAGCTCAGTACTCCACATATATGCTCTACAAACATTCTCAAGAGTACCATGTACAAAGGCAAAAGAAGGTCAAAGGAAACAAGGTACACAGGCTTGGACCTAAAGTAATGAAACTAAGATACACTACTAGATATGCTATTACAAGAAAAAAGAGAAAACTTTTGGGACAAGAAGGTTGGGACATGTCTTCTCGGGTTGTGACTCAACACTTAGTGTGCTAGCCTGACGGGTGGCCGGGCGCTGCGCGCGCAGGCGTTGAGCATGAATGGCTTAGGCATGTGCACAGCGCATCGCGGGCACAAAGAGGGACATCACGAGCCCCAGAGGTGTGTGCATCACTGTTCAGGGATACGTGTTCGTAGGCACGGCACCGGAACACGGTTGTGGCATGCATGCGTGAATGAGGCTGCATTGATGTTGGGTGATAAGCCCCACCCTGTAACATAGCGGCAGAGGGTTGCAAAAGCATAGCTCCAAAAATTTAGGCGTGCCAAGAAGCCACATGGTCTAGTGGCTCACGTTCGCATGTGCATGTGAGTATACCATCCTAGGGCTGGTTTGCCATCCAATATTTTGTTGGTGTGGGAGATGCTTTGGGGAGTGTGGTTGACTGGCCGATGACTTTGGTCAAAATCGGAGATAATACACAGATCAAGAACATTGAAGGCGACGAGCCCCTGGACAATGATTTATGTTTCCTCAATGTCAGTGGCGATGAGGTAATAAAATCTACTCCCCCCATCCCAGCTACTTTTACGGAGAGAGAAAGAAGAATTATTTTTCAGGATTCATTATTTAATGATTTATGGCCCATGTGCTGGTGGGATACTTGTATTTTATTTTCCTTTTGCCTTTTATTTTAGCCTTACAATTGGGCCATCCCAATTAAAAAGGAATATAACCTAGCCAAAATTGGAAATAAAGTGAAGAGTGCAAAAATAACTAGGACATCCCAAAAAGGAAAGAGTGCAAAAATAGCAGGGACAGATGGAGTACTATACTACAACTTTTAATTCTCACAATTTTTTATAAGTAAACATTCTTATTAAATATTTTTTCTATGCAGCTACAAACCCCTAAGTAGTCTGGATCAACCAGCTCCTACCGGCCCTCGAAAGAAGAAGCAATGAAACATATGCATCTAAAACTTGTAATTCTCAAAATAATCATTAATTTATACTATAATTCATTATTTATCCAGTTCCCTAATTTTCTTGTCATTACTTTATTTCAGATTGTCAACAAGAGCCAGTTCAAAACATATCCCAACATGACAAATTACATCAAATACTACAATGAGCTGGTGATGAGCATGCACAAGTCGGAAATGGTGGTTTTGTAACCGGATTATCGATCAATTACTTTTGGATCTTGATTACATTGTTAATCGATTGCTTGGTGGGGTTCGGGAAAAAGCTTGGCAACGACAAAGGAGTGGCTTAGCTATCAAACTCCATAATTGATGTTTGGATGGGGTAAGGTTTACTTTTTCACATTAACTGATGTGTCCATTTTATGTGCATATTTTGGGATTTTTTTGGGATCACTTTTGTGCTCTTTTGTTGTCAAGAGCTTGTGTCTTAACTTGAAATTCACTTAGGAGAGGTAAGAGCGACTTTACGCCTTTTTTTCCTTTTTAAGTGGATTTTGTGTGGCAAGAAAAGAACATCGAGACTTGAATACCGAAAACCATTGAAGATCATCTTTTGAAGACTTTGAAGATTTGAAGACTAGCTTTGAAGATTTGAAGACTAGCTTTGAAGATTTGATGACTTGAAGGAGTGTGTAATGGATTGAAGGCTGGAAGACAAGAAGAAGAAAAATAAGTTATGTTTCTGGGCGCCAGTCATGACTCGCGATGGACCTGTCGTGACTTGCGATGAACGGGTGGCTAGAATTCTATCTTCTTTTTCTTGTACTATAAATAACACTTTATCTCTTCTCTTTCCTCACTTCTTCCTCAGGACGATTTCTACCACAAAAATCCTAGGTTTTCCTCTCTTTTTCATCTTGTTTTATCTTTGATTATGCTTGGATTGTTGTTGTTTATTATTGATTGTAGTAGCTAAACTAATCTCTTGGATGCAATTGATTGAAGCATCCAAACCTATGTAGTGGGATTTTTGATTTTGCTCATTTATGAACATTTATTGGGATGCATTTATTGTGCCATTAATGCTATGTTTTACTACATTTATATCATGGGTTGTTTGAGAATATGAAGTGTTTGTATGATTGAAGCGTTAAGGTATTAGGAAAGTTGCAAATTTCTTAACTCATTTGGCATGAAAATCCAAGAACATGGACTTGGAACTTCTAGTGTATAATGTGTTGTGATTCTTGCTAGATAAGTATGTTAATATGGAGTGTTCTCATATTTTTCCTATAGATGCAAAGAAAGGTTGAACGCTATAATGTGGTTTGTTCTAGGGTTAACCTAATAAATGTTTTGTTTGGTTAAATGACTATGTCTTTGGTAGAAAACTTTTTGTTATCAAATCTATGGTCCTTCGTGTATAATGCCTTTGAGAAATACCTCTATGGCGTGGTTTGTGTAAAGTGATTGTCAATGAGGTTTTCAAAATGTCACTGTTTGCGTTTGCAAATTACTATTAAGAAGGAATGCATGTTGATCTTTGATTTGGGAAGTGATAACATTCTCATAGGCAATAAATGTCAATGAATGAGTGAATGAATCTAGGATTTATAAGAGGTTTCGAAGTGAGGATCAATTACCCCCAAGGCTCCCAAATTGTTGAATTAATCATGTTTTTAGTTTCATGATTAGCATTGTTCTCTAGCTTTGCTAGTTACTTTTCCTTTAATTTCATAATTTAGGAAAAACGAACCCCCTCCCCCAATTTATGAGCTTTTATATGTATGTGTATATCTATGCCTAGTATGTTTTCCTCTTTATATGTTTAAACACTTGAAAAGATCCCTCTTCTTCGTTGACGACCCCGACTTGCTATTATCTACTTAATTGTAGATAGGAAGCATTGAAGCTTATAAATATTAACTTTGAGAGGTACAACGATGACCTCTTATTAACTTTTTTTATTTGTACAATAACATATTCTTATTATTAACTAATGCTATTTTTGATGGCACCTTTGGGACCAAGTCTTAGAAACCAATGATGGTAGCATTCAGTTTGTTCCGTCCTGTATGGGAGGCTATGCCATGGAAATCAGTGATGCAGAAGTCGAGGGTCGAACAATAGCCATCCTAGAAGCCATGATGAATGTTGATGCCGCGATTTATGTGGTTCCATACATTAAAATGTAAGTGGCACTCTTCAACTTCACTCAATTATGAAAAATTATACACCGCTGAATAATTCATTCACGTGCTACTTTTTTTTAACGCAGCGATGATTGGTACTTAATACTCATCCAACCTAGTACATAGGAGGTTTTTACTCTTGACTCGCTGACTGGAAGAATCAAGCCTAAAAACATCAATGAAAACAAAATCAGTGCCAGGTACTTTCATTGATTTCTTCATAATAATTTCAATGTCTACAAGTGTGAGTGACCTAACCATTACAAGTTGATCATGATTGCCAGGATTGCATGTGAATACCAAAGGAAGAAGATGGAGAGGGAACCGCCTTCGGATTACACATGGAAAATCATAAACATCGATGTAAGTCATTCAATCTAAGAGTCCCTTCATTTCCACCATTATTTAATACAATTACGTTTGACTCAATTTTTCCATTTGCAGTACCGAAGTCAAATGAGTGGTTGGGAATGCGGATACTACGTCCTCCTCTACATGGAAGAGCTTGTGTTGAAGACTACCTCTACAGATATTCTCGAGGTTGGTCGACATATTACAAATTAAACATTTTAATTATTATTTAGTAACTATATTCACGTAATTAATCATCGGGTTTTTTCATCACAACAACTATTTCTTGAAAAATGAGGAGCATACAATGCCATGGAGTTAGCAGCTGTAACCGATAGATGGTGTCAAGCATGGGTGGACAACTTTTCCAAACTTTGCAAGACTTCTATGGACATGGACGAGTTTAAGAAAGTGTAGAAAATGGATGGCAAAGATATTTAATTTTTTGTCACTAATTTCCTTTTTGGAGGGATTATATTTTCATAGACAATTTTATTTATATTACATTCATTTCTTCTTTATTAGTATCAATTTAGTTAGTTGACTATGTGTTGTTGACTGGTTGATATGGGTTTCATCTATCATATGTGGCCGGGTTTTGATCCGGATAGGCATGGAAAAATAAAATAGGGCATTGCAAATGAAACTCGAAACCACCACCGGTTTCCCAAAATATATACCGATGCTAAATGAATAAGAACATACTACAAATAAGCACTGATAATTAATATATACTGGTGCTGGATTTAATAAACCTAGCACCAGTACTCATACGCAACCGGTTCTAATAATATTGGCACCACATACCATATAACAAGGCATTAGTAAGCAGCGGACCGGTGTTAGTATTCATTTATAAGCAGCGGTTTTGCTGGCCCGGTGTTGATTGTAATACGAACCAGTTCCGTATATTACTAGTTAGCACCACCACTCTATTCTTTGCACTGGTATTAAGAACCGGTGCCATATGTCATTAATCAACACCGCTTCTTTATTATTGGCACCTGTATTAAAACTCAGTGCTTCATATCATTATTCAGCACCGATTTTGTTTATCGGTGCCTTTAACTACGTTCCAGCACCACCATACTTAGACATCGGTACTTTGGGGGCCCAAAATACCGGTTCCTATGTCCCCAAATACCGGTGCCATATGGGGGGGGGGGGTGCCTGCAGTAGTGGTGCATGTAAATAGATTTGCCCACAATTTATAAACAGATTTCCACAATTTATAAGAATCTATTGGTAGATTACCACAATTTATGGATTCTTATAATCTGGAGACTTCTATTTCCTTATAAGTATCTTTAAAAAAAATATTTTAAGGAAAATAAGGGAACTATCTCTTTGGGAAGATTTTTGGTGCTAAGGCTTTACACATTCTTGGGCGCACATTGTTCTGACTATTCCGATGGTTGAAGGAGTTCATGAAGAGGAACATCATCCCGGGTACCCATATTTTATTGCGTTTGTGAATCAGTCTCTAAACCAACAAGGAATGGTTATTGTAGATTATATTTGATTGGTTTGTCATAATTTGATGTCATTGCTTTCAAACAAATAACAAATGTTTTGTGAGGGTGCCCACTTTGTTTATTAGAGATCATGGAAAAGCACTCGGCGAGAATGTGTTGTTGATCGACTAAGGTGGAGATACGTGGGAAGTGAAGATAACCCACACCAGACGAGCGAGCTGGCTCCGTCAAATGAGCGAGTTAGAAGAGCACTACTCTGCATAAATTGGTGATATGATGTTGTTCAAACTGGTTGGTCACTCTCAACTGTTGGCCTAAATTTTTACCAGGGATGGCATGCAAGTCATCACCCGTAGAAGAATGGGTTAGCCATAGGTCTTTTGAATAAAATTTTATGAGTTCAGAAGTAAATAATATTCTTGTTTTATTTTTTTTTAAGTTTTAATTTCATGACAACACTCGAGTGGAGAGAGGAGCCTTTAAATGATATTCCTTACAATCATATATAGAAGTCATTTTGAACTTGCCTTTTGTGGCTGCACTGTCGAGCATATTTTAGTGCGGTAGATAGAAGGTGGCTATTAACCTTTAGAGATTTTTACGCTTCTAACTCTTACGTTGAGTTAAAAGTGCCAATATAATCCTAGAAAACGAGAAATTAAAATGACCCCTACTTTTATGACAATTAAAAACTTTTGGCCAATTTCTAGTATTGACTTAAGGAATTAGGTGTTGACTGAATTGAAATAACGAAAATATCCCTTACTCTCAAGCTGAATTTTGTTCCCCACTTTACCCATTTTATTCTTTTTCAAACCCCCCTTTCTTCAACCTTTTCAAACTCCCCACCCTAGCCACAGCTTGCCACCACCGAGCCACCACAGTGCCACTCCCAAAATTTAGTTAACAAAACTTGAAAGCTAATGAAATAGCTTATTTTTCCAAACTAACTTACTAACCTGCTACCTTAGCCTCGTTTTCTTTCTTCAAACTCGTTTCACTAACTAACCCATTACTTTCGCAGCACCCAACTTCCTTCCGGGTTCGGGTAATTGAACCCAAATTCTCAAAGCTAGTGTTAGCCTTCATCACTGATTTTGATAATAGGGCTTATCACAGACTGGATTTCCTCCGGAGTTGCATCGGAATTTAAGATATGAATTTCTATGTATTTGGCCCTGGAGAGTGAACGGAGAAAGGCCTGTCGCTGCCTCTCGTAACAAATTTCCGTCGGTTCGTGTTGGGGGATTTCGGGTGGTTGCGGTGGATGAGGTTGATGGAGAAGGTATCTTCGGCCGGAGATAAGTGAACAGAGGAAGTGGCGAGGAGGAGTATAACTGCGGAAAACCAAGCCATTTTGGCTCAGTGGGAATTGTTGGAGTGGAAAATTATGGTAGTTGGGGGATGGATTTATAATACAAACTGAAGAGATGAGTACTAGTTTTTGAGGATATTGAAGATTGTAATTGATAATAGAGTCAATTTCTTGAGAGACAATACGGAAAGACCAGGAATCATAGGGTAATTTTATCGGAAAAAGATGAAAAATACACGGGTTAACACAATTTATATTTGGGGTTAAATTTGAGTTATATGTTATTTGGGTAAATTTACATGCCTATTCGAGTAAGCTTTTGGTTAGAAACATTACATATTTATATATTTTACTCTAAATAGATAATGTTTCTAATCAAAACTCAAATGTTTCACGTGAAGTTAGTGCACAGTATAATTCCCCAAATTCATATTATTCTAATTAAACTTTGTCTCACAACTTTGCCATTGATAAATTGGATATTGGTAATATGAAGGTTTTGAATAACTACTCCCTCTGTCCCGGACCAAATTACTCACATATTTTATGACATTATTCTCTATCAAAGTTTGATCGTATATTTGAATATATATATAAGAAATAATACTATCGTATGTGATATTATTGAATTCGTCGTAACAAATAGTTTCTGTATAGTAACTTTTTATATACCACGTAACTAAATATATTAATGGTCAAACACGTATCTCAAATGATGTGCAATGATTGAGCTGTAATTTGGGTTGGGACGGAGGAAATAATGGAATTCTGTTATCAGTATATATTCATAACTTTATAATTTCACTAGGGGCATTACTATATCTCGCCTTGTATTTTACTATTCTCGCCCTAATACGTATAAATACACGTATTAATATTTTTAAAAAATTAAAAATTAAAAACCCTAAAATCCTCTCCCCCTTCCCTCTCTCCATTCCATCCGGCCAGGTGCCGCCGCCCGCCGCCCGCCGCCCGCCGGAAATCCGCCGGAAAATCGCCGGAAAACGTAAGTTTTGGAGGATTTTTTTTAGTTTTCGTGCGAATTTTTTTTTGTTTTCGTGCGAATGAGGGGTTTAGTTGTAAATATAAGAAAATAGGAGGCTTCACTCTTAAATTAATTTAATTCATAAGATAATAGGAGATTAAGATGTAGAATAATTCGGAGAAATCTAATATAAGAAATTTAATGAATTTTGGAATTAAAACGAAGAAATTGAGATTGTTAGAAATTATTTAATTTAAATTTGGAAATGATTATAGGAGGCTTCACTCTTAAATTAATTTATTTCATAAGATAATAGGAGATTAAGATGTAGAATAATTCGGAGAAATCTAATATTAGGAATTTAATGAATTTTGGAATTAAAACGAAGAAATTGTGTTTTTTAGAAATTATTTAGTTCAAATTTGGAAATGATTACTATTTCCGTAATTTGGAAAGTATATGTGACATAATAGAATATAGTTCTATTTAAATAAAATTTATTAATCCGATGTAAACAATTGTGTAGTAAAATTATTATGATATGTTTTAACAATTGTTTCCTTGAATGTTAATAATAGTGTGATGTGGTAAAAAAATAAGATTATTTAGTAATGTAATTTCCAATTTGTAACTTAAAAAAATGTGTAATTCGTTGTATGGGATTGTACGCGAATTAAATTTGCCGTTTGTGGTGGGGTTTTTTTTATGTTATATCCAGTTTTTCCTATGCATTATAGAATATGTAGTTTCCGTTAGTAAATTGAAATTATGCACTGTTCGAAAATATTAGTTCACACGTTGTTGAAATGAATGTTAATTTATCTTATCATATCAGTTTGATTCAATTGTTGTTATACTAATTACATATCTTGTGTTGTAGATGAGCACCAGATGTACAAACAGATGCTGAGTGACATGATGGGCGCCCTGGATCCGTTTGACTCGGCGACCGTTGATGGACTCGCCGACCCCTGCATGAGGGAGTTGATGACGACTTTTGTCAGTCATCGCGATGAGTACCGCAGGCTCGGTTATGGACCCATTCCTTAGTCGGACATTTGCTTATGTATGAACCCACAGTTTTGCCATAGTTTGCTCATTTATGTAATCGGTAACTGTTTGTGCATATCAAATTTATAAGTCATCGATTTTTGCAATAGTAACGCTTTCAAAATAATTACTCGATGCTTCGATAATAACTGTAACGGTTGCGAACATGCCGAAATGTTTCGCTGGGTTGCAACAGTTAATTACTCTCAGAGTATGCTCTTCTCCAAGCCCTTATCCTCCTACGAAAGGGTAACTCCCAACCTACGACATCAGTCTTCCTCAATGTGGTCCACATATTAACCACGGGGGGCATGGGACAGTTTTCCTTCACGTGTACCCGGACGAAATGGCTTGCACTGCGAATGTATACAATGTGTAGCTCCCTACTTGTTCCATCCTCGCCCCCGCCTGCCCTCAGTGGAAGGACTGTACAACAATGGTCCGCCGACCCATTCTCTAAAATGTAATATAAAACTACAACCGCGTTGTAGTAGGTGGCCACAGAAAACATGTCTGCAATGACCGTAAACCAATGCTCTGGACCACATGGACCGCTGGTGTGGTGTATACGGGCTCTGGCGAGTTCAACGTCATTTTGCGAACCGTATATGGGAACATAGTCAGGCCAATGAGTTGATATCTCGTTAAATACTGCCCGACGCGCTGTAGACCATTCACCTTCACCGTCTACGTGGAACGCATCAGCAACGCATCTGAAGCCACAGTTTCCATCACTCACGACATCGTTCCAGCCTTCGATGTAGCGCCGGACAATGTGGGGGACACTTTCGAGGAACGGGAATGTCGCTGCAGGAGAACACATTAAGATAAATATCTTGTGCAGGAGGCGTTCATTAGGAAGAATGGTGCTTGTACTTACCGTGCCGGCGACCGCTCCCTGAAGCACGCCCCGGGGACCTTGAACTACTCCCTTATCGCCTGTTCACGTGCTCGTGGTAGCTCGGTGAACGCCGGGTTGATCTTGATCGGGGGACCTGCTCGTTTGGTCTCCCACGTGCACTAGTACAACTGTCCGGCTCGCCAATGCCGCTCTCCTCCGGCCGCAATTGCGCATCTATGTAGGATGAAACTCGTCGGCGAACCGAAGGGTCACTGCGTGCCAGCTCCTCCAACAGAGTGTTGAACCGCGACTGATCTTGTTCGGCCCTCGCAATGTTTTCCGTGCTCCCCACGTGATCACCCAATGCCAGGCTCTTAAACAGCGGATGAATGTCGTCCAAGTACAAGGGGATTCCTTCAGCAACTGCCCCTGCCATGACGCATGCACACGGTATTCCGTGTGTCGAGCGCAGCACACAGCCACAGTAAGCATATACCTGTGCTCCGAGTGCATCAATCCTCCGGGATTCGACCGTCAATTTATCCAGACAGTATTTGGACACATTGTTGATCAAGTTGCTGAAAAGGGCCCTACGGTGCAATCTTCCAACGACAGTTCTTGATTTCTCCAGGCCGGTCTTGATCATAGTAATCTGCTGGGCTATCTGCAGGTCGACACGCCTCCATACCGTGTCCAGCGAACCAGTCGACGTTTGTAACCACCCTTTCAATGACGAGTGTGCACTTTCGACCCTGCATGTAGTTGTGTTCCCGAAATGCAGAAATCTGTTCGTCCATGCCCTCACAAATTTCTCCTTATGGGGGGTGAGCCACGTCGTCTCAGCGTAACTAATAACAGCCTCGCTCCAAGACCATCCAGTCCTCATATCTACCAAGGCGGTTTCGCACTCTGGAACGGTGGACGCATTGCAAACCCGGAACCATGCACCATTCTTGAACGCTGCCCCGTTCCTCTTATTCCCTGTCAGCACAGTAACACGTGCCTCCACATCCTTGTTAATATGCCAGGTGCAGAGCAAATGATTCGATTCTGGAAACAAAGTCCGAAGTGGCCTAATCAGTCCCATCTCCCGATCGGTGACCACAACCTCAGGGAACGGTCCATCCACAAGCAAGTTCTTCAGCGCGTTCAGCACCCACTCATAGGTATCTGCCGTTTCGTCAACGACAATTGCGTAGGCAATCAGGAAGTTTGTGTTACAAGGGGACATCCCAACCATCTCAATGAATGGCATGCCGTAGCGATTAGTCTTGTACGTTGAGTCGATGGCCACAACCCACGGAAACGTGCGAAATGCCACAACAACATCGGGATTGGCCATGAATAAATGAGTCAAAGTACCATCACCTGCTGAGCGGTGACTAGTGACATACCCTTTCGCGGTGGCCAGATGCAAACAATTTTCCGCTGTGTTGCGCCCGCCTCGCCTTTCTGTTACATATGCCGACCTCTCATTGTACACCTGCCTAATGTTCTGATGCAGGTCCGGAAACGAATTACTGAGGCTGGCATTGATATGCCTTGGGGCTGTTTCTGAATCTGTCAAATCTCTGATCATTTGCTTCGCGTCCGCATGGAGCTTGCTGCTCTGCCTATGACCCTCGAGGTACACTGAGAAAGAGTGGTTGTGCATCCCTCGCCTAGGATCCTTGCACGACACTACATTCCAACCATCCCCCGTGATGCTCTGTTTCAAGACAATCGCGAATGGGCAGTCACAACTTCTGGTCGAGCTGCTACTCCGTCGGACTACATCAGATTCGCTCGTATCTACATCCTTATCCTTTCGGCCCCGATTGCAAATGCAATATAACCTCAGGGGACCATTCCTATTCTGTTTGTAGGACTTCGTGACAAGTTCAAATCCCACCTGCAGAGCAATCCGTTGCAGGTAGGAATAAGCCTCGGCAACATCTGGAAACACAGCTGAGGTGGCAAATGGAGAGTATCCATTCCGCCCTGCAGCAGCTTCACATGACTGATTGTCATCCTTAAACAGCAATAAACATCAAGTAATTAGTTACACTCAACTGCTATACCAGCGACAATGATGTCGTCAATCAACGTTTACATATGAACGAATAAAGATAAAATTACTGTCAAAACGTTAAAACATATACTTAAAGAAGACAACATAAAGATAAAACAATAGTACATGAAATGCCATTACAGTTATAAAATTCCCGTACACAAATTAACTCCCTAAACTAAAATTACATTCATCCATTTCAAACTGTCCTCCTAATGGAAAAAATTTCTCATTAACAGCTCAAACATACATGTAATGAAAAAAAAATAACATAACATTGTGGCTAGAATTAATTAATATTACATTCTTACAGTTCAACAAAATTACGTAACTTAACGGTACAATAATTAACAAAATAACAAAATTAACAAAACAACACAATTAACGTTACAATAATTAATAGGCCATAAAATATTGTAGATAAATTAAAAACAGCATTACGTAACAAAATTAACAACAAAATTAACGTCACTGCTATTAATAGGAGATAAATTCACAGGAGATACATGTGCAATAATTTCTACGTAACAGTTAACAAATTAAAACACAAAGACGAGCATAAATTTCTACGGCAAAAATTATTAAATTTAACAAAACAACAAAATTAACGTTACAATAATTAAGAGGACATCAATTACTGTAGATAAATTAAAAACAACATTACTTAACAAAATTAACGTAATATCTTAATTAATCACGCAATAATGTCTGATTGGGCAGAAACTGAAAATAATGAATGTATAATTTAAAGCACTAATTTCACATGTGTTTCTGACTTCTGGGACTTTTAGGGTGTTGCTACATCCCGCCCTGTATTTTACTATCTTTATCCCATAACAGAATTAACAAAACAACACAATGAATGTTACAATAATGAATACGACAAAAATTATTGTACATAAATTAAAAACAACATCACTTAACAAAATTAACAACTAAATTAACGTTACTGCTATTAATAGGAGATAAATTCATAGACGAGCATAAATTTCTACGTAACAGTTAACAAATTAATAATATCTTAATTAATCAGCATAAATTCCATGTGCAATAATTTCTACGTAACAGTTAACAAATTAAAACACAAAGACGAGCATAAATTTCTACGGCAAAAATTATTAAATTTAACAACTACTTATGGACAGAAAACTAATCAGTAAAATTACCTCCGAAGACATGGAATTTCTAACACCCTTTTTGGAGTAATTTTTGCTCGTCTTGGATAGCAAAAAGCTTCGAGTGCCCTCAGAATCCGGAGAATCCGAGCTCATTTATAGCAGTCAAATTTTGGGGTGCAGCCTGGCACGGCTCGCGCCCAGGCCACGGCGAGCCGAGGCGCGTCCGGCTCGCGCCCGGCGCCTGGCGAGCGAACCGCGCCCGCCTCGCGACGAAGCCACGGCGAGCGGTGGCTCGCGCCCAGGCCAGCGCGAGCGGCGCCGGTTCGGCTCGCGCCCAGACCGTGGCGAGCGGTCCGGCGGTGGCTCGCGGCCTGTTGGCGGCGAGCGGACCGGCGGTGGCTCGCCGACCGTCGGTGGCGACCGGTCCGGCGGTGGCTCGCCGACCGTCGGTGGCGACCGGTCCGGTGGCGGCTCGCCGCCAGGCCGCGGCGACCGGACCGGCCACGGCTCGCGGCCGGGCGGTGGCGACCGGACCACGGCCCAGCCCGTGGCGAGCGGAGCCCGCCACGGCTCGCGCCCAGGCCGTGGCGAGCCGCTCCGCGTTGCCTCGCGCCCAGGCCGTGGCGAACCGGAGCCGGCGGCAGCGACCGGCGGTCCGGCGGCGGCGGGCGGCGATCAGCGGCGGAGGTCCGGCGGCGGCGGGCGGCGATCGGCGGCGGCGGTCCGGCGGCGCAATTTAGATTAATTAACTAAATTCGTTCCGTTAATATTAACTAACTACAATTATCTAAATTGATTTTAATTTACCTATTGAAAATAAAAAAATAAAAAATACTGTATACGTATTAGGGCGAGAATAGTAAAATACAGGGCGAGATATAGCGATCCACTTTCACTAGGTACTTGGAAGGCATGTCATACGATATACGTGCGTGCATACAATTCAACGCTTATAAATATGTTTAACTTTAAAATAAACCTGCTTTGCCAAACTCTTTAAAAACACTTTACTTTAACTTTATGTAATCAATAATTAACTAATACTTAACTCTTAATAAACACTAATAATTAGATTAATTCTATATAATTAAAAGTCAATTGTTATTTAACTCTCTATAAACACTAATAACTAAGTTGACTTTATTTGACTAATGACAAACCTCTACTGAACTTTCTACTAACAATAATAACTGTATTGAATTTATATAATAAACGGTTAACCCTTACTCACACTACAAGAAACATGACCTTTTACCTCGGGTTTTAGGGGCTTTTATCTTTGTTATTCATCCCTGGAAAAACAAGGTAAATACCCCAATAGTAAAAGGTTGCTTTAAAGTTCACCTCTATTTGTTTCATTAAAATCGAGGTTATTCATCTGACCAAAATTGTCCCGACATGTTATAGATGTCGGTTGTTGCACAGGTTGAAACAGTGAAATATTGCTTGACTGGCATTGGTTTCACCCACACCAAGACATTGCTTGAAGGATGTCGGATCCTTAAAAACCCAATATCAAAAACATTTTGGTATAGTCGAAAGTTGTTTCAAGGCCTGTGCCGATATCAGATTCTTAAATGTGATGAATAAAATTTACCGAAAGTTTAGGTGACATCAGTTACATGACAATGACCACTCGGCTGCCAATCCAATACTGTGCCGACATCGGATGTATCGACATGAAAATTAAATAAACCAAAGTGGAGCTGATGTCTCCTCTGCTTTCGGTTGTTATTGTAAACCTAGATTTGCAATAAATGTAAACCTGCATTCTTGCATGTAAAACTAAAAATATAAGAATATTAAGCAATTAAACCTATTACATGACTGAAATTGCAGGAGAAATGACAACAATAATTCAAAAAGAAGTTCGGAATCTCAGAAAACCACTTTCAATCAAATCCAACGAAATCCTAATTGGATGCAACAAAGCGCTACAAATCGACAAGACTTAGCCAAAAACCACTGAAAATACCAAGGAGATGATGGACAACTTCAAAATAGTCCCTATGTTAATGATGAAGTCTTCGAAACTCTCGATAAAGAGGTACCCAGAGGAACCTGACGTCGGCTCTAGCCTGGGTGGCCAGATTGACTACATTCGGTTGAGCATCTTGGAGGCAGCGCTCTAGCGCAACTTTCTTGGTCCAATAGTTTTCCTCCTTCGACCGGAGTGGTCGTAGATTTGGTGACTTGAGTTAAGGGTTGGAGAGGGAATTAGAGGCTTAAGTTAATGGTGGGAGGGAGAAATGAGGGTGAGGGTTTGAGAAAATTTTGGCATTAGGAGAGTGTTAGGGTTTGGGTGAGGGGGTAATGTAGAGTTAGTAGAGAACATGGTTACATAACTTATCTAGTAGAAGATCTTAACGATTGAGATAAAACGTAAAGGACATTGTGGGAATTTAACAACATATTTTTTTATCATTTAGTAATATTTAAAGTATGCCATTACTTGTGGGACGGGAGAAAATAGAAATTAGGCCAATATTCTTGGATCAAAGGGAGTATGTAATAACTGAATACCACAGAAATACATTTTGTCCAGATGAGTCACGAGCATCAAGCTAATATTATGTTTGAATTTCAAAAAAATCATTTATAATGCATTTGGTTATAAATAATATTATAAGGAAATTTCATAGTTTTATAAGTTATTAATGAATTCCTCGACCGATGTTAAGTTTTGACCTTGAGTTTTTATTTGATAACAAAGTTAAAATTTCTCCATCCATTCCATATATTCTTAGTGAAATATAGTGTCATATCTTACTCTTCTGTAGTAAATATATACCATAATTTGTTTTGTAAAATTTATTCAAGTCAAACTACTATAAATAGACACATTCTTATACCTTATTACTTTAGTTAAACTACTTCGAATCACAAATATATTATTATCAGTATTACAAATATTATATGGAGAATGTTTTAAAAATTATGACATCAAATATTTTATAATTTATTTTAAAAAATATCATTATTTTATTCAAATCCAAAAAACATTAAAATAGGTCATATTAAATTAGTCTAACATACAAGTTGTTTAGAGAATTTTCCTAATCTATTTTTTTTAATAAAATCCTTCAATATTTATATTATTTTCTTTCCTTGTTTTCATAAACTAACTAAGAAATCATCCCAAAAGCCCAAATACTAGTACTATACTAAACCCTAATATATTAGCACAACGAGCCTTCTCTTTCAACAAAAAACAAGCATCCCTCTCCTTTGACAAGAATACAGAAACCGCGCCTCTCCACCTACCGTGAAGCTCCACCATCGCCCACTGCTCACGATTTTTACATCTAGGTAATTTTATTATCTGAATATGTTACAATCTAATTTATATTTGTTATATATTCTTATAATATATAAGCAGATTGCCACAATTCAAAGAAAATATTTTAAAGAAAATAAGGGGACCATCTCCGTGGGTAGATATTCAGTGCTAAGGTTTAACACACCCTTGAGCGCACATTGTTTTGACTATTCCAATGGCTGAATGAGCTTATGAAGACGAACATCCTCATGAATATCCAACTTTTATTGCATTTGTGCATCAGCCTCTAGACCAACAAGGAATGGTTGGCGTAAATTATATTTGATTGATTTGCCATAAATTTGATGTCGTTGTTTTCTAATAAATAAAAAATGTTTTGCTAATAAACAGAGGGTGCCCACCTTGTTTATGAGAAATCATGGAGAAGGGCTTGGCGAGAATGTGTTGTTGATCGACCGAGTTGGAGATACGTGGGAAGTGAATCCAACCCACACCCGGTGAGCAAGCTGGCTCCGTCAACTGAGTGAGTTAGGAGAGCACTACTCCATACAAGTTGGTGATATAATGGGGTTTACGCTGGTTGGTCACTCTCAATAGTTAGTATCAATTTTTACCGGGGATGGCATGGAAGTCATCACCCAATAGAAGAAGGAGTTGGCCGTGGGTCTGTTGAATAAAATTTTATGAGTTCAGAATTAAATCAATGTTCTTATTTTTTTTGGTTTTATTTTATGATAGCACTCAATTGGATGAATGAAAGAGGAATTTGATGTATTTCGGGTTTAAGGATTATTAATTGTGGAATTTATTGGTTTTTTTTAAAAATGTTACAGCACTTTAAATGTATTTTAAATTGTTTGAATTTACAAATTCATCAAACCTAAAATGCAAAAAGAGTCAATCTTAGTCAACTTACATAGTTTAGAAACTAAAACCAACACAATTTATTTATCCAATGAAAATTC
The DNA here is from genome assembly GCA_037428765.1 of Rubia yunnanensis. Taxonomy (NCBI): domain Eukaryota; kingdom Viridiplantae; phylum Streptophyta; class Magnoliopsida; order Gentianales; family Rubiaceae; genus Rubia; species Rubia yunnanensis. The sequence continues at coordinate 27,196,533 of CM075064.1, read as the reverse complement.
CACAAGTGGAGGGAGGAGCCTTTAAATGATATTCTGGACGATCATATGTAGAAATCATTTTGAATGTGCCTTTGTGGCTGCACTGTCCAGCGTCTTCTAGTGCTGTTGATAGAAGGAGACTATTAACCTTTTGGGATTTTTACACTTCTAACCCTATGTTTATGCTGAAGTGTCAATATAACCCTACAAAATGAGAAAGTGACAACATAAACCTAACTTTATGAAAGTTAAAACCTTTTTTCCTATTTCCGGCATTAGCTGAAGTAATTAAGTGTTAATCAAATTTGAAATGATGAAAATACACCTTACCCTTAAGCTGAAATTTTGTTCCCCATTTTATTCTTCTTCAAACCCCCATACTTCTTCTTCTTCAAACCCCCACCCTAGCCACTACATGGCACTACCGAGCCACCACAACTCCACTACTGCACCACCACTGCGCCTCGACCCCTTAACCCTTGGCACCACTCTCAAAATGTAATTAACACAACATGCAAGCTAAAAAAATATCTTATTTTCCCCAACTAACTTGCTAACCTACTATCTCAGCCCTGGTATCACCTAACTTTCTAACCTGCTACCTCAGCTCCGATATCTGTCTCCGGCCCTATTTCCCCAACTAACCTGCTACTTCTGCAGCACCCGACTTTCTTCCGGGTCTGGGTAATTGAACTCGAATTCTCAAAGCTAGGGTTATCCTTCATCACCGATTTTGACTAGGGATACGTGCTCCACAGCTGTTCTTCTTCCCTTTGGGCTTCAATCCATATCTATTGTACTTACACATGATTGATACTATGATGATAATCATCAAATAAAATCTACCATTTGTTTTTATGGATTTTTTCTATTCTGGGCTTTCTATCACTGCCATCTTTCCTTACTTGGTTAAAGTTTGTTACAATCCCTTGCTACTGCCATCACTTGTCAACACCATCAACAAAACTGCATTCTTTCCTCTTTCTTATTATAAACCATCCCTTTGTTCATACCATTCTCTGGGCTGATCCAACAAAATACGCTAAAAAATGAGAAAAGTTTTGGGTGGTTTTTGTTCCTTCACATTGCCCTTTTTGTATAGATTCATTTTGGCATTTGGTGTTATTAATTGTAGACCCGAGCCTGAACCAGAACATGCCCCAATTTCTCCATTTGCTTCATGGGATGTCTATCTCCAGGTATTCTTTCTTGATTTTGACTTGAGGACTTCTCGAGGTTCATGTTGGGTTTTCTCTTCAAATTCCAAAGAGTAATTAATAAGAGCTGAAAAATTTTGGGTAGCATTTTTGGGATGGTTCATCTTTGGGAAATCCCAAGAGTTAGGTACATTGAATGAGAATATTCTAGAGCTGCAATTGAACTCTATAAATAGAGGGATAGTTAAGGTTGATAGGTGTGAGTTGTTAGACAGATGTTCTGGTCTAAATTCACCACCTCTGAATATGTATTATAGTATACCCATCGTGGTAATAAAATCTTAGTATGTTCATGGAGGTAACAAAATATTGGTGAACCACGTTAAATCTGTGTTCTTCTGTTCTTCTGTTTTTCTTTTTATTATCTTGATTCTGCATAAGTGAATTAATTTTTCCAACAAGTGGTATCAGGGCTGTGGTTCGAACTTCCGTTCAAGTTAATAAAAGGAAATTCTGTTACCGTTTGGGAGAGAAGAGCGGCATTTGGCATCAACGGTGTGCAAGGTTTGGTTTGTGTTTCTGAGTAAATTAGTTGTTAAGGAAATAGAAACCCTTTCCTTGTAGGAAAGGTTATAAATGGTAGTTTACCTTATAGAATTAGTTTCCTTATAGAACTAGCTATAGATGGTAGTTTCATTATAGACTTATAATCCTTTTTCTGTCAGACTTTGGTTTGCCGTAACCCTATATATTGTAACCCTCATTATTAAATGAGATGTGTCATTGATTAATATCAGTGCACCATAATAAAGTCCTTTATTATGTCAAGCCAATTGTCGATCCACGCGCTGCCGCACAGCCGCTGCTGTCTGCTCCATTTCGCCGCTCGTCGATCGTCACCGCCACCGTCTGGTCGTGGTAATCCGTGCACCACCTCTATTGATCTGATCGGTCCATGTGTTAAGCCACACGCACCGATCACAAAGCTCACGCTTCACCGCGTTCCCGCCATGTGCCGATCCGATCCGCCGCCAGTTGTTGCACCTGCTGTTGATGCGTACCTGATTTTGCATTATGTTTGCCTTTAGAAGTAATCCCAAAGAACAAGCCCGTACTGATGGTGGTTTTGAGGATACTGCACTTCAGAACATGAATGACTATGAGGTAATTGTGATTTTACTGAAACAAATGCAGTTGCAATCTTGCCCTAAGATACCTGTACTTTTTGGTTGTCTGTCGACTAAACCCTATATCATTGGCTCTTCTGATAGACCTGGTTTGATTATTGCACCCACTATCCTAAAGGGTCAAGAGAATTACCTTGAATGGTCTCCTACAAATACTGCTCTTGCTGAATTTGAATATTGCTCGACCAGCTGCTACTGTTACTGTTGTTGCTGCTACTTCTACCCCTAATGAGAATTTTGTTTTTAGTGATTAGCAATTTCATAATCTTCTTTGCAAGTTGGGCATTCTTGTCATCATGCTCCAACTTGAGGGAGGGGTGTTAAGGAAATAGAAACAATTTCCTTGTAGGAAAGTTATAAATGGTTGTTTACCTTATAGAATTAGTTTCCTTATAGAATTAGTTAAAAATAGTAATTTCCTTATAGACTTGCAATCCTATTTCTGTCAAATGTTGGTTTGTTGTAGCCCTATATATTATAACCCTCATTGATGAATATCAGTGCAACATAATAAAGGAATTTCTATTTTATCATTGGTAATCTGCTTGAAACTCCATTTAGTCTACGTGGCAGAGGTACCATTTTTTTGGTTTGTTTTGTAGGTGAGCATTGCTGGGCACTTCTGGTTGTTTGCAGATGAACTTTAATTAGTCTATGTAGATTTTCATTTTTTTATTGGTACCATTAAAATCATTCAATTTGGGTAACTGAAGTGATGAAATAATTTGATTGTTTGGTCTTCCGGTTTGATACATCTGGCCGTAAGTTTATTTTCTTTGCTGCAAGAAAAAAAAGCTTCAATTAATACGAAGATTGACAAGATTATGGGGGGAAAAACAATTTCAGTCTATAACAAATAAAGATACGTGCTTTACAGAAGCAGCAAGATTTGTGAGTACCATTGAATATGGCGGAATCCAAAAATCAAAGAAGGGTGAGACATCCAAGAAATTGGTTGAGGATGCTGACATGGAGACTCTGGAAGAGAAGGTCATTCGGCGATTCTGTTGTGTTTGCCGGATGATGTTATCATTGAGGTTGCAAGTGAAACAACCGCTGCTGGTATGTGGACAAAGCTTGAAAGTCTGTATCCAACGGTGAAACCAACCAGATGCAACCGCCCCGGTAATCTCCGATGAACTAAAGGAGTAATACTCTTCGTGTCTTTGTCCACCTCAAATCAATAAATTGAAAAGGCTGTCAATGAAGGGAGTTCGTCCGCCCCAAAAATACCAGTGTAGTTCAGTCCCCCTCCCACCCCAAAAAAAAAAACAAATTTGTCTTGGTTCCGCCACTATCTATATCTGAAGAATTCTTTGACCAACAAGTTGCTTCTGAAGCAACGTCTGTTTAGTCTGCTTATGCAGAAAGGTACACCTCTCAGGGATCATCTTGATCAGTTAAACTCAATTTTATTGGAGTTGCGTAATCTTGAGGTTAAAATTGATGATGAGGATGTTGCTTTAATTCTATTAGCTTCTTTACCATTGTCATATGAGAATTTTGTTCAGTCAATTGTGGTTGGTAAAAGAGACTCTGACTTTAAAAGAGGTTAGGTCCTCTCTTCATACTAGAGAGCTGCGTCATAAGGTGGCTGGTACTGATGTGCTTCTGCATTAGTTGTTAACAAGAGTAATGGATGCAAAATTTTGGGAACAGGAGGCAGAATTTCAGAGGCTTTAAACCTGATGATAACTACAATTACTGCAAACACATAGGGCATTGGAAAGATGAATGTCCAAAGAAGATTCAATATGGAAAATCAGGTTCTGCTATTGTATTAGAAACTAGTACAAATTTTAAAGAGGAGGATGTAGTGGAGTTTTTGTAGTTGTTGGATCTTTTGGGGTTTGCAATTCTATTTGCTAACAAGTTCTTTTCGGTTTGAGCTTGTTCTGTTTAATAAATCCTTTCTAGGTTGAATTTATTCTGGTTGGTGGTATTTGGGTACTTCTAGTACATCTGTTTGGCACTTCTCCCATGCATATGTAGTTGTCTGGTACATCTGACGCAATTGTTGTGCATCTGTAATACTTTTCTATCGGCATCTGACTCTTATTCGGTTTTTGATTTTGAATCGAGAGGGGGAATTGTTTGGGTTTTTCTGGTTCATGTATGAGCATCTCTTGGGATGGTTCAACTTTGGGAATCCCAAGAGTTAGGTACATTGACTAAGAATATTCTGAAGCTGCACTTGAACTCTATAAAAAGAGGGATAGTTAGATTTGATAGGTGTGAGTTATTAGACATCTGTTCTGGTTCAAATTCACCACCTCTGAGTCTGTATTCTGTAAACCCATTGTGGTGATCAAATTCGAATCAGTTCGTTGAGGTAGCCAAATATTGGTAAACCACGTTAAAATGTGTGTTATTCTGTTTCTCTTTTTATTATCTTGATTCTGCATAAGGAATTTATTTTCCCAACAGCACGACCTGGGTTGTAGATACCCAGAGGATAGAGAGGAAGCAACTTTGCTGCAGCTTGGCGTCACTAGAGGACCTCTGGCAGAGGAAGTAGATTTGCCGTGATGAAGGCGATGCGTGTGGAGATCTCAATCCCGCTGAACTAGATGAAGAAGAAGATGAGGCAGAGTTGGAGGTGAAGGTGGTGGAAGGCAGGAAAAAGAAACAGGGTCTAGACAAATTTAAATGCATTAGAATATGTAAGATTTTTAGTTTAGGGACTAGAGATGCTGGTGATACAGTAGTTGAGGACGAAGATCATGCTGCCGAAGGCCTAGGCAGTGTCGAGAATGCGAACGCCGCTACATTCATCTCTGTCGGCTTGGGAATCCACTTGGATCTTGTAACCGAAGACGGTAAAAAAAAAGTAGTATACAGGAACAAGAGCGTAGCAATAAACTATGTAACGACAAGTCTATAGAAGGACCATTTTCTAACCTCCTCATGGTCAATCAGTGGTGCCGGAAGAGGGTCATGGTAGTCCTTTCTGCTGTACATGCCACTTCCAATCTTCGCATCTTTCACCATTTCCGTCGAGAAAAACTAGATTGTATGAATTGAAGGGAGATGGGTTTGCAAGTAATGGGAAATTTGGAGATGGGAATGCGGTATTGGTGGAGAAGAAGGGAAGAGGAGAGGCTGAGGTTTCTGGGTGGTAGAAGAAGAAGAGGAGGAAAGAAAAAGGAGAAGGAAAAAGAATGAAGGGCATTTATATCTTTTCATTTTTTATCCAGGGAAAATGGTCATTTCATAAAATTCCAGCCAAATTTCTCATTGACAGTTGAAGTCAATGGCGCTCAGGGTTTGATTGGCACATACATTATTGAGTTAGGGTTATTTTGGAACTTTCTCATCCTGCAGGGTTATATTGACACTTTCATACAAGAATTAGGGTCATTTTAACACTTTTCTCTAACCTTTTTCGAAGTGGTTGTTTGATCCGACATTAAACATGCTTCCAAAGTTGGAAGTGAGATGCCGGTTCATTGGATTTAGGGTTTGTTTGGTAGAGCTATGCTTATAAGCAAAGCTGGCTTATTTTGTAAGCAGGAGGAGACTAGCTACTGCTTTTTCTCCAAAATTAGCTTCCGCTTTCAAAATAACCTATTTTTTTTACCACTTTACCAAATACTAAAAAGTGCTTTGCTTATAAGCACAACAACTTAAAAGCTCTGCCAAACAGAGCCTTAATGGTTATGATATCAAAAATTATTATTCATTTCGAGATTAGAAAATATTGTTAATAAACATATTACAGCAATTTCATCAGTATCGTATTCATTATATTTATTCATAACAAGGCATGTTTTTTTTCTAATGAAAATTCAATATAAGTATTATCTTCACAAAAACATTACTCCTGCATTGTTACAAACACATACAATTGAACACCCCTTCACTACTGGAAAATAAGTATATATGCACCGGTATGATAGTACCAGTGCCAAAATACCGATTCTAGAAATGATGTTAGCACCAATATAATCATTTGAAAATGATAATACCGGTGCCTTTTTGTTCACAAGCACCAGTACCCAACATACTGGTGCTCAATACCGGTGCCTAAGTGAGAAAAAGTAACATATATGGAAATTTTGAGCATTAGTGAGGCACATACCGGTGTAGAGAACCAGTGCTATGTAGAAATTTATGCAGGAACAAATAATTCCTACACCAATATACTTGATGGTACCAGTGCTGATGGAAAAAAAACCGTGGGATATATTATTTTCTTACCGATTTAGAAATTTTTGGTTGGCACCGGTAGATGTACCAGTGCCTTTGAGACAAGTAGGTGGATGCGTGATAATATTCAGCATCGGTACTGATTCTACCGGTGCACAGTACTGATGCTTGATTGTTAATGTATCAGGTAATAAATGAATCCAGCACTGGTATAGTGTATAGTACCGGTGCTGATGCAAAAAAAATGCAGGAACTCGTATAAACTCAGCACCGGTTTGTAATTTTCCAATTAGCACCGGAATTGTGAACGGTGCTAGCTTGTGAAAATCATGCATAGCACCAGTATTAGTAGATTATACCGGTGCTATTGGTTCATTAAATGCTCACCTACCACCATTTTCTAGCGGGTAAAAAGTGCATTGAAATTGCTTTTTGAGTTCATTAATTGCAATTTTTGGTTGAGAAAGACATTGAATGCTCATCAATGAACTCCCTTGAAGGTACTTTATGTTTTGTATAAATTTATCATTTATGATGGAATATATGTTTGAAATGATATGTTGCCATACATCTTTTGCATGTTAGATCATTGTAATGTTGTTTCTCACTCTTGATGAATAGGGATGGTTAGCTAGCATTGTTGATGCATTGAATGAATTTCTCATGCTTGTGATTTGAATAGGTGTGGTACTAATGTAGCAATTTGATGTTGCATGTTGCATGTTCATAGGGTGTGGTATGAATAAAATTATTATAAGGGTGTAAGTGTCAATTTTTGTGGAAGTTTAATTGTTGCACATTGATTAAATTGTAGAGATTTATCGTGCCATTGAGAGCCGTAAGCATGTGTATTACAGCGTTAGTTTGTTGATTGATGAATTTATTGCTTTTGTTGGGGAGTTTATAGAGAATGCATTTAGTCGTGAAAAGCGCATCTTATGTCCATGTCGTGATTGTAAGAATCGCAAGCATACTGACGATCGAGACTTGTTGCAACTCCATTTGTACAAGTGAGAGTTTTCAAATAATTATTTGGTTTGGACTTTTCATGGAGAGAAACCACCACCAGAGGTGATTGTAGGTAGCAAGGGGGAATATTTTGAGGATGTAAATTTTGATGACATGTGTGAGGATGTGGTGAATGAATCAAGGGGGAGGCCCGAGGTTCTGTCTAAATTTCTAGATGAGAAGAATAGACCGTTGTTTCCCGGTTGCAAGAAGAAAGACAGTGTAATTTCATGTTGATGGAGTTGTTCAACATGAAAGGTGTTGGTTTGTGGAGTGATACTAGCATGGATAAGTTGCTCAAGTTTTTGAATGAGAAGATCCCCCCCAGAAATGGTTTACTTGACAACCTCTATAATGCAAAAAGAATTTTAGGCCCAATAGGAATGGAGTATAAGAAAACACATGCATGCCCCAATGATTCTATTTTGTGTATGGATAATTTGGAAAAAGAGGTGGCTCGCCCCATATGCCACGTTTCTCGTTATAATGAAAGGAGAAATAAGGCTGTGGATGAAAAGGTTGTTGTGAAGGTAAGGAAATGGGTCCCTACGAAATGCATGTGGTACCTTCCTATTGTTTGAGGCTGAAGAGGTTGTTTAAGAATGCTAAGGATGTGAAGATAATGACATGGTACATGGATATGGGTTGTCCTGATAATGATATCACCAGTCATCCTACAGATGCAGATCAATGGAAGATTTTTAACAAGATGTATCCTAAGTTTGCAGCTGAACCTAGAAATTTGAGGATGACTTTGTGTACTGATGGTATGAATCCCTTTGGTAACATGTCATCGAAACATAGTTCATGGTCGGTTATGCTTTCCATTTACAATCTACCTCCGTATCTCTGCATGAAGAGGAAGTATGTTTTGATGCCATTGATGATTTTGGGTCTGAGACAACCCAAAAATGACATCGATTCCCATCTAGCCCCACTCATTGAAGATTTGAAGGTTTTGTGGTCCGACAGTGTTGATGTGTTCGATGGTAATCGTGGGACCAAGTTCAATCTGAAGGTCATATTTTTTGCATGATAAATTATTTTCCATCTTATGGTAATGTTTTGGGTTATATGGTTAAGAGTTACAAAGTATGTCCTGTGTGAGAGGAAGTAACTAATTTCTAGCAGTTGAAAAATGGTAGGAAGACCGTGTATCTTGGTCATAGGAAATTCCTCCCGGCAAAGCACAAGTTACAAGATGACACTATTCATTTTGTTGCAGGGAGGGAGAGGAGGAAGGCGCTAAGAATATTGAGTGGGTTTTCCATCCACACCAAGGTGAAGAAATTAAATGTTGTTCTTGGAAAAAAGATACCTAAAGTGCTTGCCACAAATGATGGACCTTGGAAGAAAAGATCGATTTTCTTTGATTTTCCGTATTGGAAGAATTTAGAGGTTTGTCATTGTTTGGATGTGATGCATATAGAGAAGAATGTGTTTGGGAGTTTAATATTAGTACTGTATTTAACATTCCTGGTAAGACGAAGGATAGCTTGAATGCACAGAAGGACTTGGTTGAACTCGGTATACGAGTTGATTGAGTTCCGAAGGTGAAATGTAAGCGGACTTACCTACCACCCACACCTTTAAATCTTTATATCACTTAGTAGGTCGCTCGTGGGTACTTTTTGATACATTTTATATTGAAGGCCATTCGCAGGACGGTAGAAGATGTTGAAGGCCATTCACATTAGAATGGTAGTAGATGAAGGCCACATACATTACATCGTGGTAGTAGAAGGATGGAGCCAAAGATAGGTGGCATTGAAATTCAAAATGGTGAAGGAAGAAACAGAGGATTGTGGTCCAAGAGTTGCACTAAATTCTTGGTTGATTCCATTAGATTCGTCTTCTTGAGCGCTATGGAATTGACTATAAGAACTCTCAAAACAAACCAAGAGTTCATCTGTAACGGAGCAAAGAAGTTCAGCCGGGCGAAGCATCAAGGGGCAGGCATGGACTGCTCATGGCTGGCACGAGACTTAGCACTAGCGGCGTATACTAAGCTACACGCCTCGTGCCAAGGGCTTCTAGCACAACCCGCTCCAAGTGGCACAAGCCGTGCCAAATCTCGGCACAGGCTGCGCCAATCTCTACAGGCCGTGTGCTCAAAAGGCCATTTTCACTCCAAAATGGCTAAGTATGGGCACGGATCATCCTGTTTCACCCGGCCTGCACCATTCTAAGTCCAAAATATCAGGACCAGCCAGCGGGATGTGATGAATGAAATGGCCCGTGCCAAAAGGCTGGGCAAAATGAGGATTTGAATGACGGCCCGCACATAAGGGCATGGACCAAGGATCAGAAATGCAAAAAAAGCCTTCTTGAAGACGGGCCGCACTAGACAATGCAGACCACGCTTACCACGACCACAGCCAATCGGGCGCCCCGCGCCAGCCTTAATAAAATGACTCGCACCGTATCTAGTGCCCCACGTCAGCCTCAGTCAAATGACCCACGCTGTATCTAGTGTCCCACGCCAGCACGAGGAAAATGGCCCGCACCGGATCTGGTGAGCTGTGCTGGATCTGGCGGACAATGGTGGCACGAGGCCACATTAGTGGTGCGGACAACGCCATTCGCAGCTGTCCGTGTCAGTGGCGGCTGATTAGGGGTTTGGCATATTTTGGCCTATTTTGGGCCTATTTTTAGGCCCAATCCCCTACTAATATAAATATAGCCTTAGTCTAGGGTTTAATCATCTTTAGTCTTAGAATCATTTTTGAAGAGCAACTTAGAAAGAGACACACTCTCTCTTCTCTCTAGGTTCTTTCTCTCTTCTCTTTTTATTTTATTTTTGCCCTAAGATGTGAAATTCAATGAAACACTTGAATTCCATGTCTAGGGAGTACTTTTTATATCTTGGGGGTAAATTTGTATTCATTTGTTGATTACGTTCTTGTGAGATTCATTTGATCCTCCTAATTTATGTGCTTATGATATTATGATGGCTTGTTCTTGAATTGTTATAATTGCATTAATGATACACTCCATTAGCACACACTCTTGTCTACATTCATGTTGGTGCAAATATTGATACCCCCTTGGGAAGAGAAATTTGGATGTGATATTGGTAGTAAGGTCTGGGTCCACGTGGGTGTGTGCACTTAGGTCTTTTCCAATTTTTACTGTTATGATGACATCACACAAGTCTTAGCTAACGAGTGGGTCTGAAGAGTTACGGGTAGAGATAGTGAATAGTAGCAAGCTAGGGTTGTAAAAGGTCCTAGTGTCATCGATAAGGTGCCTAAATCCCTTAGTCTTATTTATAAGCCTAGGAAGTACATAATTTGTGGTGTAATGCTCGGGATGTAATCGTACAGCGGAGAAATAGATCTGTGCAATGGTGACCGTTGTTGCACTCCCATAATTACGGAGGTGGTGCTGATGGAAGATTCACAAGAGCACCCTACATGAAAGGCATGGGAAAGTGCTGACCATCAACTACACCACATTTTATAAGCATTAGATTAGGTTGATGTCTTAGATGTGATTGAATTGAGGATCGAAACATATAATCAACCATGAAACGCAAATATTCCCCAAGTGTATGTTAATATAGTTTTCGTGCTTTTTATCTTTCATGTTCTTTGTTGTCAATTGAAAAACCAAACCCCCCCTTTTGATTATAATATCTGCACGACGGATTGACGACCCGTTCGTGGTTGTGTTCGATTGACTATTAGGCCCTAGCATCTCTGTGGACATACTCGAGCTTGCCACTAGCTACCCTATAGGTAGCTTAGTAGTGAGTTGGGTGCAGAACTATAAATCTTCATCTTAGGCACTCTCATAAGTCCTCCACTCGGTAAGAAGAATATATGTAAAGCCATAAGAACTAGGGAAAGGTCCCATAAAGTCAATACCCCAAACATCAAAGATTTCACAGTACAGAATAGGCCTTTGGGGCATTTCATTCCTAGTGGAGATATTTACTACTCTCTGGCATTCATCAAAATATTTGCAAAAGGTGTATGCATTCTTATTCAATGTAGGCCAATAAAACCCACTTTCTAAAACTTTCCTAGCGGTCCTCTTTGCTTCAAAATGACCGCCAAATGCACGAGAATGACAAAATTCAAGAATTGAGTGTACTTCATTATCAGGGATACATCTCCTAACAACTTGATCCGCACAATGTCTCCACAAAAAGGGATCATCCCACACATAATACTTAGCATCACTCTTTAATTTATCATTTTGGGCCCTAGAAAAATGAGGAGGGGATTTACCAGTGACAAGAAAATTTACAATGTCGGCATACCATGGTTGGAGATCCCTAATGGTGAACAATTGTTCATCAGGGAATTCCTCCCGTAGTTGCTCCTTCATTGCGGTGTTTACCTCAATGTCTTTGCATGGAGTCAACCGGCTCAAATGATCAGCCACAAGGTTTTCCGCTCCCTTCTTGTCTCGCACCTCCAACTCAAATTCGCGCAAAAGCAGGATCCACCTAATCAATCTTGGCTTGGCCTCTTTCTTCATCATTAAATGACGAAGCGTTGCTTGGTCAGTGCACACAATAACTTTTGTACCAAGAAAGTAAGATCAAAATTTTTCCAAAGAAAATACCACTGCCAGAAACTCCTTTTTGGTGGTGGAATAGTTTCTTTGGGCTTTATTTAGAGACATGGATGTGTAGTAGATGGCGTGAGGCGCTCTCCCCACCCTTTGACCAAGCACCGCTCCAACGGCGTAATCACTCACACTGCACATAATCTCAAAAGGCAACGACCAATCCGGGGGTTGTATAGTAGGGGCCAAAACTAACCTTTCCTTCAATGTATCAAAAGCCCTTTTACAACCCTCTTCCATCACAAATTCCACCTCTTTTTGCAACAACTTGCATAAAGGAGATGCTATCTTAGAGAAGTCCTAGATAAACCATTGATAGAATCCAGCATGGCAAGAAAAGAGCACACTTCGCGCACATTAGTAGGATAAGGCAAAGTTTTAATTGTGTCTATATATGCCTTGTCAACCTCAATACCGTTAGAGGAGACAGCATGGCCTAAGACAATGCCTTGCTCTACCATAAAATGACACGTCTCAAAATTTAACACAAGATTAGTATCAATGCCACGTTTAAGAACTTGTGCCAAATTTGCTAAACAGTTGTCAAAAGAATTACCATGAATGGTGAAATCATCCATGAACACCTCGACAAAATTTTCAACAAATTCTGAGAAAATGCTTACCATACACCTTTGGAAAGTTGCAGGGGAGTTACATAACCCGAAAGGCATACGTCGGTAAGCAAACATACCAAAGGGGCACGTGAAGGTGGTCTTTTCTTAGTCTTTTGGGGCGATAGCCACTTGAAAGTACCCCGAGTACCCATCAAAAAAGCAATAGAAGGGGTGGATTGCTAACCTCTTAAGCATTTAATCAATGAATGGCAATGGGAAGTGATCCTTCTGGGTTTCTATGTTTAGCCTCCGATAGTCAATGCAAACGCTCCACCCGTTTTGAACTCGGGTGGGCACCATTTCACCATTCTCATTTTCGACCACCATCACCCCACTCTTCTTGGGTACCACTTGAGTTGGACTTACCCACTTGCTATCCGAGATTGGATAGATCATGCCCGCTTGGAGTAACTTGAGGATTTCCACCTTCACCACATCCATCATAGGTGGGTTTAAACGATGTTGGGGTTTCCGAACGGGTCTCGCATCTTCTTTCAACAAGATTTTATGCATACAAGTGTATGGACTTATGCCTTTGATGTCGGCAATAGTCCATCCAACTGCTTCCTTGTTTTCCCGTAACACCACCATCAACTTTTCTTCTTGCTCTTTGGTAAGCTTGCTTGAAATGATAACTGGAATCGTCTCCCCTTCCCCAAGAAAAGCGTACTTAAGGTCACTTGGCAAAGGTTTAAGTTCAATCACCGGCACTTTCACAAGTGACGGGAGGAATTCCAGTTCCTCAGGCTCCTCTAAGAGTAGAGGAGGAGGTTTTGAGAGAGTCGGTTTCATTTCTTCAAGCAGGTTCAAATCCTCAAAGCTTTCCTTCAAGTTAGTGCACATAGACTATACATTGTGGGAATCATTACTATCACTTTGTAAAGAAAATAACAAAGAATTATCACCACTTAGTTCAAAGACATCTTGCACAACTTCTTCAACAACATCTAGGGTATGGCAAGCATGTTCTTCACTAGGATACTTCATAGACTCATTTATGTTAAACTCTACTTTTATTCCATCAAATTCCATGGTGCGGGTACCTTTATGCACATCAATCATTGTCCTGGAGGTTTTCAAAAATGGCTTCCCCAACAAAATTGGGGCGGCATGTTTATCATGCTCCATGTAAAGGACATAAAAATCAATGGGGAAAACTAAGGAATCTACCTTAACCAACACGTCCTCGATAATACCTTTAGGGTATGCACTAGAACGATCGGCCAATTGGATTACCACCCCAGTTTTGTGCAATGTACCCAAGTTGAGGTTTTCATATAAAGAGTAAGGAATCACATTTATTGATGCACCTAAATCAAGCATAGATTTTTCAAAATGTGTATTTTCTATTATGCAAGGGATTGTGAACATGCCGGGATCGCTACATTTTGGGGGTAACTCTTTTTGACACAAGGCGGAAACATGCTCACTTTTTCCATTTTTCAACTTGTTTTTGGCCCTTTGTTTTCTATTCACAACACATAATTCCTTGATAAATTTAGCATATCTAGGAATTTTTTCAATGGCATTCAAGAGTGGGATATTTACCTCACATCTACGAAAGACTTCGTAGATGTCCTTGTTGTCCTCCTTCCTCCTTTTGTCTTTCAAGGCTTCTGGGAATGGAGGTTCCGGTACATATGGAGGGATCTCCACCATCTTTGCTCTTTTGTGAGAAGGAGATAAGTGTTTTGGGATGGAGGTTGACTTTGGTCTTTGTGCCAATGTCTCCGCCTCGAGTTCTTCTTCCTTGCTCTTTTTGGCTAACTCTTCGGCCTTCTCCTCATGGGCATCTTCCTTCTCAACCCCTTTTTCAAAAACCTCAATCCTCTTAGGCTCCTCTTCAACAATTTCATTATCCGGGAATGGAGGTTCCGGTACATATGGAGGGATCTCCACCATCTTTGCTCTTTTGTGAGAAGGAGATAAGTGTTCTGGGATGGAGGTTGACTTTGGTCTTTGTGCCAATGTCTCCGCCTCGAGTTCTTCTTCCTTGCTCTTTTTGGCTAACTCTTCGACCTTCTCCTCATGGGCTTCTTCCTTCTCAACCCCTTTTTCAAAAACCTCAATCCTCTTAGGCTCCTCTTCAACAATTTCATTATCCGGTGAAGTCCTTACCTCTCTACCACTTCTCAAAGCGATAACACTTGCATTTTGTCTAGGGTTGATCTCCGGTTGGGAGGGTAGCTTACCCTTTTCTCGGGCTTCTATCCGGTTCACCACTTGAGCTATTTGGCTCACTTGAGTTTTCAGGTTTTGGATGCTAGCCTTGGCTTCATCTTGGAATTTCTCACTTTTCTCCGCGCACATGCCCAACCGGTGAATGGTTTGCATCACATCATCCTTTGTTAGCCCTGAGCTCTCCCCTTGGTCTCGGGGTTTATCTTGGAGCCTTTGGAATTGTTGTTGAGGTGACCTATATTGTTGTTGAGGAGGCCGATATGGTTGAGGGTTTTGGCTTCCTTGAGGGTTTCCATACCGGAGGTTTAGGTTATCACGATTTCCCAAATTTTAAGGCCAGTTTTGGTACCCTTGATAACCTTGGTAGCCTTGCCCACCTTGGTATCCTTGGTTTCCTTGGTAGCCTTGATTACCTTGATAGCCCATGGCACTTAACTCTTCAGCATAATCCTCTTGCAAAGTAGGGCAAGTGTCCGTATGATGCGCAAAGTAACAAATTTCACATGATTTAACATGTGGCACATCCCCGGGCTTTGTCATCAAAGATTTGACCATAGATGCAAGGGCTGAGACTTAATCCTCAAGATTTCCACTATTTGATGAGTCACTTGCGGGTATTGGATTCCTCCTTCTCAAATCGGCCCTTGAGCTAAAGTTTCTCGATTCTTCCACTAGCTCTTCATACAATTGCATGGCCTCAGATGATGTTTTGTACCCAAGGGTGCCACCACTAGAACTTCTTACCAAACTTTGATCTTCATCAAGAAGGCCATTGTAGAAGTAGTAAACCAAATCCCCCTCCGAATAACCATGATAAGGGCAACTTGTAAGAAGCTTCTTGAACCTCTCCCAATAGTCAAAGAGAGATTCTTCATGCCATTGGAGGATGTTGCTTATGTCCTTCAAGGCGGAGAATCTAGATGCCGGAAAGTATTTGGCTAGAAACTTTGTTTTCATATCAAGCTAACTCTTAATGCTCTTGGGCAGTAGGTAGTGGAGCTAATCTCTTGCACCATCCCTTAGTGTGAATGGGAATGCCTTCAACTTATAGAACTCTTCATCCACCCCATGGGGGACCATACCACCATACAAGAAGTGCAACTCGGTGAGGTGTTTGTTGGCATTCTACCTTTGCCTACCAAGGAAGATGGGTAGCATGTTGATGAACCCGATCTTTAGCTCAAAGTTCCCATTCGGTCCAACCACGGGATACTCGATGTACATCGGTTGTTGATTGAGGTTGAGGGCTATGATGTCTCTCAACAAAGCTTGCCCCAAAGGGATCTCTCTTTGGTGGAGAGGAGGAGCTCCCCCTTGGAGAGGAGGATGGTGAGGTCCCTCTCCTGGATGCTCATCTTTGTGCTCGATTCGATGTTCCATAGAGGAAGATGTATCCACAAAATGGTCACTATGAGGGGTATTATTCACACTTTCCAGAGAAAGCCTCCTAGCCCATCTCAAATTCAACTCTAACGAGAGGTCGTAGTGCAGGGGTTCTTGTGAAGAGGATCGTGTACGAACCATACACTAAGAACTCGAACAATACGTCTCCAAGCCAAGTGAAAATGACAAATCAACTAATAAATAAAAGCAAAAGCAAACTAACAAATATTTACAGATAGCATATAATCACACATAATATGTCCAAACACTTAAAAATAAATGCCTCTTCCCCAGCAACGGCGCCAAAATTTGGTAGGTCGTCGCCGTACCTATCAAAGTTAATACTTTTAAGCCCTAATGCTTCCTATCTACAATTAAGTAGATAATGGCAAGTCGGGGTCATCCACGAGAAGAGGGATCTTTTCAATTGTTTAAACATATATAGGAGAAAACATACTAGGCATATACATACATAGATATATATAAAAGCATGTAAACATGGGGGGGGGGGGTTTGGTTAGTTTGATCCTAAGTTATCAAATTCAAATACCACAACTAGCAAAGTAAGAGAACTATGCTAATCTTGCAATACAACTAAAGATAAGATGAAAACAACAATTAACGGAACCTTGGCGCAATTGACTTCCACTTCCAAACCTCTTATCCATCATTGAACATGCAACCTATTTACTACTTTCACTACTTGTTGTGAAGACTAAACTTCTATCCTTTCTTAGATAGTAGTTTGCAAGAGTGAATTTGACATCTCTTGTCAAACTTCAACTATGACTCTCGTAGTCGAAACACAACTAAAAGTATCCCATTGATGGCATTTAGCACGAAGAATCAACAAGCTCGGCAGCACTTATAAACACTACACCGTGTCTAAGCATTTAACCGATTCATGCATTTACACAAGATTAGTCAAGAACGATCAACATTCATAGACTTCTCTCATTTGCTACAAGCAAAAAACATGATAAAGAGTTCAACATTATCATATTCATCTAGAAATTATCAATCCATTAACACAATCAAAAGCTCTAAATCATACTCTTGGATTCATATCAATAAAGGGGGAAATCAGCCCATTTCCCCAAACCCTAACAAGCATATCATACAAGTAATTCATATACTCAAGCTTTCAATAACATTAATGACATTAACAAACACATTCAATGCTCCATAAATGCATAATAGTAAGAGTATTAAATAGGCTACAAATTGTTCTTAAGACATGAGCTTGGAAACCTTAGTCAATAGCTCCCAAGAACTAGGTTTAGCTACAAGAGTTCATACTAATTAATGCTAAACAACTAAACATAAAACAAGAGAATTAAAAGATGAAAATGGAAGAAAATCGGGTTCTAAACAGTACCAGAAGGGTTCTAAACACTACAATTCTCGCGACAAGTGCTAGAATTTTGTCCTGTCTTCTTTTCTTCTTCTTGTGGTACAGATTCATCTTCATAGCAATTCCTCTCATTTTTTAAGTCTTCGATGTCTTAAAAAATGGTCTTCAATGGCCTCCGGTCTTCATGTCTTCATGTCTTCAAAAGTCTTCAAAAATGTGATCTTTAATGGCCTTCGGTCTTCATGCCTCCGTGTTCTTCCCTTGTCACACAAAATCCACTTAGAAGAGGTAAAAGAGCGTAAAGTTTCTCTTACCCCTCCTAAGAGAATTTCAAGGTAAAAAAAAGCTCTTAATAATAAAAGAGCAGAAAAGGGATCCAAAATAGTACTAAATTATGCACATAAAATGGACATATCAGTCTATTCACCTAATTGGGAAAAATCGATGATTGACGGTTGTTTATTTTAACATTGACAATAATTATATTTTACTATTCCCAAAAATCGTTCAACTAAAGGGCTGCTAGGTTAACACCGAGGATTTTACGATTATACGATAAAATTTTGAAATTGACAATGGACACGACGTGCAAAATTATAAAAATTACACTACCACTCCAAAACTTTGATAACGTTCAGTTCAAAAAGAAAGTTTCAGATCCGTAGTTGAAACACTACTATCCGAGTGTGATAAAGAAACTGAGACTAAAGTACGTATACTTAAACAACTTCTTATGAATGACACCTTGTGTACTTGTAACTAGTGTGCTACAGCTTACTCTAGGTCATGTGCTATTGCTTTAAAATTATTCATGGATAGAACTCTATTACATTTTTATTTATTAAAAAAACATGTACATGAAATTTGATGCGATGTTCAGTGGTGGAAATTATTGCTCTCATATCTCTTATCGTTGGGGTATAAGTGGAATACTAAGAAAAATGACGGACGAATACATTGGTGTATCTGTCCATGACCATAATGGAACACTGTTGTTATCAATTAATGATTCGTCCAAAACTCTGATAACATTCAGTCTGAAAAGAAAGTTTTAGATCCATAGCTGAAACTCTACTATCCGAGTGTGATAAACAAACTAAGACTAATCTATGTATAAAACACCTTCTTATGAATGACACATTGTGTACTTGTAACTAGTGTTCTACAATTTACTCTAGATCATGTGATATCGATTTAAAATTCTCCATGGACAGAACTCTATTACATTTTGATTTCCTAAAAACCCACGAACATGAAATTTGATGTGATGCTCGTTTTAGTCAAACAGCGGCCCTTGCTATTCTGCTACTGGGCTGAAATGTTTTGGCCCATGTTACAAGTCATCGGTGTCGATTATATGTCAATCATAGATCTGTATTCCAGAAGATCTTGCAATGTCGCGTATGCAGCTGAACACTCATACTCTAAAAGTCCTATATATGGTAATGAGCTGAAATGTTTAGGCCCACATGTAAACTAAGAAACGTCGCTCTTGATTTGTTTTCCCATTGGTCTCACTGGCTTGTGTGCAACCTTGCGAGACTGGGGGCGGAATACACAACGTTGCATAACGAATATATATGGAGCCCACCAATAGACTTCACTTCAAACAGTCATATTCTAGGCGATTCTCTGCACTCCCTAACCCTTTCTTCACAAAGATATGGTCTCTTGATTCCCTATTTTACCTTCTTCTTTGTATTTATCATTCATTTTAATATGCATATGTACCTCCAATTCCATTGTGTTGTTTGTTTTTTGTATTCAAATTTCCGTTAATGTTTACTCTAGATAGTAGGATTTTGGGTTTTAAGTTGTCATTAGTTAATCGTCCATAATCTTTAGTTTGTAACCATTCCATGCTCTGGTATTTGTGTCATGTAATGGGTCTGTGAATCCCACTGGCGACCTCTCCTATTCGTCAGTCATGATTCATCTAGGTTGAACCGTTAGCAAGGCCGCTTACTGATGTGTCCATTTTATATGCATAATTTAGTACATTTTGGGGTCACTTTTGTGCTATTTTATTATCAAGAGCTTATGTTTTACCTTGAAATTATCTTAGGAAGGTAAGAGAAACTTTACGCTCTTTTACCTCTTCTAAGTGAATATTGCGTTGCAAAGGAAGAACATGAAGGCTTGAAGACCGGAGGCCATTGAAGATAACTTTTTGAAGATTTTGAAGACTTGCTTGAAAGACATGAAGACTTGAAGACCGCAGGCCGTCGAAGACCATTTTTTGAAGACTTTCTTCAAAGAGTTGAAGACTTGAAAAATGAGAGGAATCATTGTGAAAATGAGTGTTTACCACAAGAAGAACAAAAGAAGACAAGGTTAAGTTCTGGCACCCATCGCGAGCCGCGACCAATGGGTGGCCTGAACCTAACCTTATCCTTTTTGTACTATAAATAGCACTCTCTTTCCTCTCATTCATATCATCTTCTTTCTGCGTTTTGGTACTATTTATAACCTTAGTTTTCACCATTTTCCATCTTTAAATTCTCTTGTAGTATGTTTGGTTTGTTAGCATTAATTAGTATGAACTCTTGTAGCTATATTTAGTTCGTGGGAGCAATTGATTGAGGTTTCCTAACCTATGTAGCAAGATTCTATATTTGCTCATTTATGAACATTTATTGGAGAGCATTTATTATGCCATTAATGTTGTGTTTTGCCTCATTTATACCATGGGTTGTTTGAGTATATGAAATGTTTGTATGATTGTAATGTTAGAGTGTTAGGAAAGTTGCAAATTTATTAACTCAATTGATATGAAATCCAAAAGCATGGATTTAGAACTTCTTGTGTATAATGTGTGGTATTTCTTGCTAGATGAGTATGTTAATGTGGATTGCTCTCATATTTATCATATAGATGCAAAGAAAGGTTGAACCTTGAATGTTGTTTGTTCTAAGTTTAACCTAATAAATGTTTTTTTGGTTAAATGACTATGTCTTTAGTATAAGGCTTGTTGTTATCAAACCTATGGTCATTTGGGTGAAATGCCATTGATGAAATACCCCTATGATGTTGTTTGTCTAGGGTGATCATCAATGATGTTTGCAAATGGTCGTTGTTTGTCTTTGTAAACTACTATTAAGGAGGAATGAATGTTGATCTTCAAATGAGAAGTGATAACATTCCCCATAGACAATAAATGTAATTGAATGAGTGAATGAATCAATGAGCTATAGGAAGTGTGGAAGTGGAAGTCCATTGCCCCAAGGCTCCATTAATTATTATTTTAATCATCTCTTTAGTTGTATTGCATGATTAGCATAATTCTCTTTCTTTTCTAATCGTTGTCTTTCAATTTGATAAATTTGGATAAAAAACCAACCCCCCCTCCATTTACATACTTTTATATGTATCTATATATATGTATATGCCCAGTAGGTTTTCTCCGCTATATGTTTAAACACTTGAAAATATCCCTCTTCTCATGGACGGCCCCAAATTTCCATTATCTACTTAATTGTAGCTAGGAAGCATTAGGGTTTCAAAGTATTAACTTTGAGAGGTACGTCGATGACCTCCCAAATTTTGGCGCCGCTGCTGGGGAAAAGGCTTTTATTTTTAAGTGTTTGGGCATATTAGGTGTGATTATGTGCTAATTGTAAATATTTGTTAGTTTTTTTTTGCTTTGAATTTATTTTAATTGACTTGTCAATTTCGCTTGGCTTGGAGACGTATTGTTTGAGTTCTTGGTGTATGGTTCGTACGTGATCCTCTTCACAAGAACCCCTACACTACGACCCTGAGTTAGAGTTGAATTTGAGATGGGCTAGGAAGTTTTGTTTGGAAAGTGTGAATAACACCCATCCTAGTGACCAATTTGTGAATAATTCTAATTCTATGGAGCATCAATATGAGCACTAAGATGAGCATCCGGGAGGAGGACCTCAACATCCTCCTCTCCAAGGAAGGGAGATTCTATTGGGGAAAGAATTGTTAAAAGACATCATGGCCCCCAACCTCGATCAACAACCAATGTGCTTTGAGTATCCCTTGGTTGGATTGAATGGGCACTTCAAGGTAAATACCGGGTTTATAAACATGCTACCCATCTTCCTTGGTAGGCAAGGGGAGAATGCCAACAAACACCTCACCGAATTCACTTTTTGTGTGGTGGTACAGTCCCCCATGGAGTGGATGAAAACTTCTATAAGTTGAAGGCATTCCCGTTAACACTAAGGGATGGTGCAAGAGATTGGCTCCACTACCTACCACCCAAGAGCCTCAAGAGTTGGTTTGATATGAAAATAATGTTTCTCTCCAAATACTTCCCAGCCTCGAGATCCGCCGACTTGAAGAAGGACATAAATAGCATCCTCCAATGGCATGAAGAATCTCTCTTCGACTATTGGGAGAGGCTCAAGAAGCTTCTCTCAAGTTGTCCTTACCACGGTTATTCGGAGGGGGATTTGGTATATTGCTTCTACAATGGTCTTCTTGATGAGGATCAAAGGTTGGTGAGGAGTTCTATTGGTGACACCCTTGGGAACAAAACGTAATCCAAGGCTATGCAATTGTATGAGGAGTTAGCAGAAGAATCAAGGAAATTTAGCTCAAGAGCCGATTTGAGAAGGAGAAATCCAATGCCCGCAAGTAAATCTTCCAATAGTGGGAAGCTCGAGGACCAAGTCTTGGCCCATGCATCTATGGTAAAATCATTAATGATGAAGCCTGTAAATGCACCACATGTTAAATCATGTGAAATTTGTTACTTGGCGTATCCTACGGACACTTGTGGTATTTTGCAAGAGGACTATGTCAACGAGGTGAGTGTCATGGGGTATCAAGGAAATCAGGGCTACCAAGGCAACCAAGGATATAAGGGTGGGCAAGACTACTAAGGTCACCAAGGCTACGAAGGTTATCAAGGGTACCAAAACCTGCCGTACAATTTGGGAAATTGTGATAACCCAAACCTCGAGTTTGGAAACCCTCAGGGAAGCCAAAACGCTCAACCGTATCGGCCTCCTCAGCAACAATATATGCCACCTCAACAAAAATTTCAAAGGCTCCAAGATAAGCCCCGAGCAGAAGGGGAGAGCTCGGGGTTAACAAAAGATGAGGTGATGAAGCCATTCACCGATTGAGCATGTGCACAGAAAAAGGCAAAAAAGTCCAAGATGAAGCCAAGGTGAGCAGTAAGAACTTGGAAACTCAAGTGAGCCAAATAGCTCAAGTGGTGAATCAGATGGAGGCCCGGGAAAAGGAAAACTTCCCTCCCAACCAGAGATCAATCCCCGCCAAAATACTAGTGCTATCACTTTGAGAAGTGGTAATGAGGTTAATTCTCTCCCGGTTGGTGAAGTTGTTGAAGACAAACCTAGAAGTCTTGAAATACTTGAGAAAGAAGTGGAGGAAGAGAACGAGGAGGAGGCCAAGGAGCAAGCAAGGAAGGGAGAAGAGAAGGAAGAGGAGATCACCATTGAGAAATCAACCTCCATTCCCAAACCTTCATCCCCTCCTCACAAGAAGGCAAGAGTGGTGGAAATTCCCCCATATGTGCTGTAACCACCATTCCCAGAAGCTCTAAAGGACAAATGGAGGAAGGAGTCCAACAAAGACATCTACGAAGTTTGTCGTAGGTGTGAGGTAATACCCTCTTTTGAATGCTATTGAACAAATTCCTAGCTATGAATTTTTTTGAAGGAATTATGTGTGGTAAATAGGAAACAAAGAACAAGCTTAAAAATGGGAAAAGTGAGCATGTCACCGCTTTGTGCCAAAGGGAGTTACCCCCTAAATGAAGTGATCCCGGCATGTTCACAATCCCTTGCATGATAGGGTATACACACTTTGAAAAAGCTATGCTTGACTTTGGTGCATCAATAAATGTGATTCTTTACTCTATGTATGAAAGCCTTAATCTTGGTACTTTACACAAAATTGGGGTGGTGATCCAACTAGCCAATCGTTCTAGTGCATACCCTAAGGGTATCGTCGAGGATGTGTTTGTTAGGGTTAATTCCTTAATATTCCCTGTGGATTTTTATGTCCTAGACATGGAGCACGATAAACATGCTGCCTCAATGGGGAACCCATTTTTTAAGACCTCTAGGACCATCATTGATGTGCATAATGGTACCCTCACCATAGAATTTGATGGGATTAAAGTAGATTTTAACATAAATGACTCTATGAAGTATCCTCTTGAAGAGTACTCTTGCCATGCTATTGATTTTGTTGACAATGTTGTGCAAGATGTTTTTGAATTGAGTGGTGATGATTCCTTGTTAGTTGCTTTGGAAAATGATGTTTAAAATGCTTGTCTTGTATATTCCACAAGTACTAACTTGAAGGAAAGCGTTCAGGAGTTAAGCATTCTTGAGGAAGTGGTGCCAAGTCCCGACCCTCTAGTCTTAGAGGAAATCGAAGAATCAGAGTTCCTCCTGTCACTTCTGAAATCTCCGGTGATTGAGCTTAAACATTTTCCAAGTGACCTCAAGTACGCGTTTCTCGGGGAAGGGGAGATGCTTCCGGTTATCATTTCAAGCAAGCTCACCAAAGAGCAAGAAGAAAAGTTGATGGTGGTGCTACGGGAGAGTAAGGAAGCAATGGGATGGATTATTGCCGACATCAAAGGCATAAGTCCATCCACTTGCATGCATAGAATTTTGTTGGAAGAAGATGCGAGACCGATGCGACAACCCCAGCACTGTTTAAACTCGCCTATGATGGGGATGGTAAGGCAGAATTTCTCAAGTTGCTCCAAGTGGGCATGATCTATCCAATCTTGGATAGTAAGTGGGTGAGTCCAACTCAAGTGGAACCCAAGAAAAGTGGGGTGATGGTGGTAAAAAAATGAGAAGGGTGAAATGGTACCAACTCGAGTTCAAAATGGGTAGCACGTTTGCATTGACTACCGGAGGATAAATGTGAAAACCCGGAAGGATCACTTCCCATTACCATTCATTGATCAAATGCTTGAGAGGTTAGAAAAACACCCTCTCTATTGCTTTTTGGGTGGGCACTCGGGGTATTTTCAAGTGGCTATCGCCCCAAAAGACCAAGAAAATATCACCTTCACGTGCCTCTTTGGTACGTTTACCTATCGGCGTATGCCTTTTGGGTTATGTAACACCATAACTTTCCAAAGGTGTATGGTAAGCATTTTCTCAAAATTTATTGAAAAATTTGTCGAGGTATTCATGGATGATTTCACCATTCATGGTAATTCTCTTGACAGCTGTTTAGCAAATTTGACACAAGTTCTTAAATGATGCATTGATACTAATCTTGTGTTAAATTCTGAGAAGTGTCATTTTATGGTAGAGCAAGGCATTGTCTTAGGCCATGTTGTCTCCTCCAAGGGTATTGAGGTTGACAAGACAAATATGGACATAATTCAAACTTTGTATTACCCTACTAATGTGCGCGAAGTGCACTCTTTTCTTGGCCATGCAGTATTGTACTGTCGATTCATCAAGGACTTCTTAAAGATAGCATCTCCTTTATGCAAGTTTTTGAAAAAGGAGGTAGAATTTGTAAAGGATGAGGGTTATAAATAGGCCTTCGATACATTAAAGGAAGGTTAGTCTTGGACCTTATCATACACCCCCTAGATTGGTCGTTGCCTTTTGAGATCATGTGCGATGCTAGTGATTATGCCGTTGGAGCGGCACTTGGTCAAAGGGTGGGGAGAGCGCCTCACGCCATCTAATATGCATCCATGTTTCTCAATGAGGCCGAAAGAAACTACTCCACCACAGAAAAGGAGTTGATAGCAGTGGTATTTTCCTTGGAAAAATTTTGATCTTACTTGCTTGGTACAAAAGTTATTGTGTACACTAACCATGCACGCCTTCATCACTTGATGGCGAAGAAAGAGGCCAAGCCAAGATTGATTCGGTGGTTCCTGCTTCTGAGTGAATTTGAGTTAATGTTGCGAGACAAGAAGGGCACGGAGAACCTCGTGGCTGATCATCTGAGCCGGTTGACACAATGCCAAGATAGTCAGGTAAATATATCAATGAAGGAGCAACTATGGGAGGAGTTCCCCGATGAACAATTGTTCGCTATCCGGGACCTCCAACCGTGGTATGCCGACATTGTAAACTTTCTTGTCTCTGGTAAATTTCCTCCTCACTTTTCTAAGGTACAGAAAGATAAGCTAAAAAGCGATGCTAAATATTATGTGTGGGATGATCCTCTTTTGTGGAAACATTGTGTAGACCAAGTTGTTAGGAGATTCATCCCCGATAATGAAGTGTATTCAATTCTCACCTTTTGTCATTATCATGCACGTGGCAGTCATTTTGGAGCTAAAAGGACCGCTAGGAAAGTCTTGGAAAGTGGTTTTTATTGGCCTACTTTGAATAAGCATGCATACATATTTTGTAAGGCTTGTGACAAGTGCCAGAGAGTAGGAAATATCTCATCTAGAAATGAGATGCCCCAAAAAGCTATGCTATATTGTGAAATCTTTGATGTTTAAGGTATTGACTTTATGGGACCTTTCCCTAGTTCTTATGGATTTACATATATCTTCTTGTTGTTGATTATGTGTCGAAGTGGGTTGAAGCAAAACCCACTAAGACTGACGATTCTAAAGTGGTTGCAGAATTCCTGAAAGATAGCATCTTCTCTATGTTAGGGGTACCCCGAGCCTTGATTAGTGACCGTGGAAACCATTTTTGCAATTGGACTATGGAGGCACTCTTGAAGAAGTATGGCATCACTCAAAAGACATCCACCGCCTATCACCCGCAAACCAATGGGCAAGCCAAAGTTTCCAATCGAGAAATCAAGTCCATCCTTCAAAAAATGGTTAACCCTAACTGGATGGATTGGATTTCTCGGTTGAATGATACCTTGTGGGCATATAGATGGCTTACAAGACACCAATTGGTATGTCACCATACCGGTTAGTGTTTGGAAAGCCCTGTCACCTACCGGTGGAAATTCAACATAAGGCTTACTGGGCAGTCAAAGAATTCAATCTTGATATAGATGAGACCAGCTTGCATAGGAAGTTACAATTGGATAAACTAGATGAGATCCGGAGGGATTCCTATGAGAATGCCGAAATCTAAAATGAGAAGACAAAGGTGTGGCAAGACAAGATGATCATTAGGAAGGAATTTGACGTGGGTAAAAAATTTATCATATTCCAATCCCGCCTTTGCCTATTTCCTGGTAAGTTGAGGTCCCAATGGATCGGTCCTTTTGAGGTGATGAAGGTATTCCCGCATGGTGCGGTGGAGATCCTAGATCGAGCTAAGTCCAATACGTTCAAAGTCAATGGACAACGTTTGAAGCCTTACCACGAGAATTTTGTTCTGGAGAAGAGAGATGATGTTGATCTCCTCGATCCCATTTGTGAGCAACCACCATGAAAAGGGAGTGATTCGTGCTGACGACATTAAAAATACTTGGCTTTGATCATTCAGATCGTCATTTGTTACCTTCCATTGATGTTACTTGGTTTTGAATTTTGTCATTAGTTTCATTTTTTGCTTTGTGCTTTTTACGGTTTGTTTTTCCATGATTTTTTAGCAATTTGAAACAAAGGCATTGGAATTTTTAAGGGAGAAATGCTTGGAGTCAAGAAGGAAAAACTTGGACAAGAGTTGAAATCAGAAAAAATTTCTAAGTACCCGGTGGGCAGCTTGTCGCGACGGGCTCAGAAATTTTTGGTGGAAATTTTGAACCTCAGCCTCCACTTTTTGCGAGCTGCAATGGACCATCGTGAGTCACAACGAAAGGATTTTTGGCTGAAAATGGAGCTCTCAGACTCCACTCTTCGCGAGTTATGATAGTCCCATCACGAATCGCGACCAAATCAGAGCTTTTGCTAAAAATGGAGGTCTCAGGCTCCATTTTTTTACGAGTCGCAACAGTTTCATCGGGAGTCGTGACAAACACACTGTGAGTTAAACGATCGTGCAGAGCATTTTAAAAAATGGGAAGCAAGTAAAATTTTCATTCCTTCCCCATTTTCCTTTCATCTTATCTGCCATTCCAGCCGCACCACCTTCTTTCAGCCACCACTCACTGCCGCTAACCACAAATCTCTACCCACAAAGCTATACACCACTTCCCAATCCAACATCTTCCCAATCTCTACCCATAAATCACTATAAAATTTTGAAGAATAGAAACCCTAGAATTTGGGGGTTTTGTGATTTTGGACAATCTGAATTCAAATTGGTTGTGGACTTTCTTCTTTCTTCCTCTTAAGCACCTGAGTGATACATTTCTTCACTTTATTGAACCTAAATTGTGATTATGTTGTATAATCTATTTATTGGATATTGTGTGGATTATGTGTGATGCCTTAGGAAATTGGATTGTTGGAACTGTGTTGATTTTTGTGAATATATTGTGCTTGAGATTTGGGTTGATGGAGATCATGTGAATACATTGTACCTATTGATTGGTTGGATGTGAGATAACATCTTAAGCACTTTGAGTGTGTTAATTTGCTCATGTTGGTTTATGCTTGCATTATGTTATTGGCATTGCTTTGGTTGAGAATGGATTGTGGCTTATACTAGATATGAGGCATGTTGGCCCTTGATTAGACATAGTTTTTATTTGGATGCAATGTTATTTTTCCTAGGATATTTTGGGCATGGCACTTGAATGTTGACGTTATAAATGTACTGATGGTGGCTAAACTAGTTAGGCATGACTGTGATTATGAAATATAGCATATTAGATATTCAGCTATTTGAGAACTTCATGGACTTGAGAATATGGGCATGTTGGATATAACATGGATTGTGTATGCAATTGTGATTAGGACTTGAACTATGATTTTATAATATTTCATATATGTATATTCCTGTGCGTTTGACTTGTTTGCTGTGGTTGTTAGATATGGCCCCTAACAAAAGACCTAGGGCTCCTCCATGAGGTGGGCATACTATTGCTTCACATCCGCTTCCACCACTGGCTCCGGAGTCAAGTCCTGTACGTGGAGAGATGAGAGGCCCTGGCCAACCTTCAACTTAAGGAGATGAGTTTTGTAGACATGCCCATATTGGACGCTCTTGGGCTCACCTAGCAAGTTCAATGCCTCATCGCCAAAGGGGGGATGGAAGGTTTCATGAGCAAGAGTACCCCTCTTACCGGCGATATACACTAGAGTTCCTATCCACGGTCAGGATATGCAGCATGAGGGATGACCAATCGTGTGAGAGGTACATCACCTTCCACCTAGATAATATATCTCGAGAGATGACCGTCTTGTAGGTTGAGGAAGCTTTCAGATGGGACACTGCAGAGATACAGGCGAGGTTGGACCCATAGGCCCAGGAACGATGGATTGAGGAGGATATGTTATTCTAGAGTGTCATCAATATGAGGCCAAAGAACTTCCATGACAAGAGCAGTATCCTCATCCACCCGCACTAACTTTTGGCTGGCACGGTACTTTGCTTGGCGGAGCTGACGAATGTGCCAGACAACGACATCACTTCCTATGGCACTTAATGAGTGAGGGATTGGGATACGGATTATGGGCTAAGCTATAGATGAAGAGGATTGTAGAGGTGGCAAGGAAGCTAAAGGGGAAGATTATTGTTGGAGGTATGATAGGCCTCTTGGCGGAGTACCTAGGATTGGTTCCACCGGCTGACTTTCCCCGCTTAGGGAGGCGCACTTCCCACCTTATCACTATAGAGAGGTTGGTCTAATTTGAGATGCTCAACGCCACCCAGGCCACGGGGATATTCCACTGGTTATATAGCGCCAGGAAGTTCATATTCATAGTACTTCCTCAGCCCAACAAGACGAAGTTGGAGTTTGATACACCCCTAGCAGACTTGGGGATCTCACCTAGCTCTTCGTACAGAGAGGACTTCCAGTGCATGCTCCACGACCTTGGTCCAGCCCCTGTCCAGGGCAATGATAGCAGCCTACCTTTCTCCGAGCAACAGTAACAACACTCCCCGGAGCCTCCACCAGAGACCAAGCCTATGTAGGAGGATTATGTGCCACCTCAATACTCCTAACCTCCACCAGATTTTTATGAGCGTATAATGCAGATTATGGAGGATGGATTCTGCTGCCAAGATAGCATGATACTGGAGCACAACGTGTTTGTCTCCTAGAGCATGATCGACATGTATGAGGAGATTGATTACCTATCAGCTCGCATCCATGAGATGCAGTTCCAGGCAGGCGATCCGATCCGTAAGTAGAGAGGCAGAGAGCTAGGAAGTAGAGGAGCATGGATTGGCTAGCTTGTTATCAGCAGCGTTATTTCGGCGGTGGCCCTTCTTCCTCACAGCAGTGATTTGTGAGCATCACATCCTTACCATTTTCATACTTCGCTTTTTACGCTTTTGCCCTATTTGTCTATTAGACTTGCTACTTTTGGATAACTAATTTGCTTTGTTTGGATATTTTTCCCTTTTATTTTGGGATGCTTTTCCGTTAATGTACTTAGATGATGTTGGCTTTGATATTTTTCTCAGCCTTAACATTTGGAAAGAACTTTGCTACTTTTTGGATTGGAGAAACATGAAAAAAAATTGAAAATGAAAAAAAATTATAAATAAAAAGAATCCCGCTAAGTTGAAAACCCAAGAGGGCATCTTAGGCAACATTGAGGGCCCAGATAGATAAAAAACCCAAGAGGGGGTACCTAGGCAAAGATGAGAGGCTAAATGTGTGGAAAAAGGTGAGATGTAAGCCAAAGAAACATGACGTGTGGTTAGGATGAAAATCCGAAAGGGCTCCTAGGCAAAATGAGAGAAAGAAAAAGGGAAAATGTTATGTGTTCACTCATTTTCCGACATTGGAGTCATAAGGTTGCGGTGGCCATATGGATGGATCTGGTGGCTTGGCATCTTAAGGCCTCTTGGGAGTGGGAAATTTAGCTAGGAAGACAAAGCATGTAATGAAACTATTGATCGTTAATATACTTCGTTTTTAGGTTGATATATTGGTATAAAGTGGAGCATGTGTTTTGAGCGTTATACATGTCTTTAGCTTCACCTTGTACCATTGGATTTTGGATTGTCCATTCGAGATTTGGAAATGTTTTATAGATAGCAATGAATTGATGAGTTGATATGGTTTGGGTAGATTTAGGAATGAGGGTTGTGGGAAACTTCTCATTTGACCTTAACATTCGGGATGTGTAATATTGAGAGTTTTGTGAGGTATTGACTTGGGGGAATAGTAGTGAGGATGTGGATACATCATTTCCTTCATATGATTGGATCTTTTCTCACTCGAGGTCGAGTAAGGTTTAAGTGTGGGGAGGTTTGATGTGTCCATTTTATGTGCATAATTTATTACTTTTTGGGGTCACTTTTGTGCTCTTTTATTATCAAGAGCTTGTGTCTTACCTTAATATTCTCTTAGGAGGGGTAAGAGCAACTTTATGCTCTTTTACCTCTTCTAAGTGGATTTTGCGTGACAAAGGAAGAACAGGGAGGCTTGAAGACCGGAGGCCATTGAAGATCACTTTTCAAAGACTTTGAAGACTTGCTTTGAAGACATGAAGACTTGAAGACCGGAGGTCGAAGACCATTTTTTGAAGACTTTGAAGAGTTTCTTCAAAGAGTTGAAGACTTGAAAAATGAGAGGAATCATTGTGAAGATGAGTGTTTACCACAAGAAGAAGAAAAGAAGACATGGTTAAGTTCTGGCGCCCATCGTGAGTCGCGATGAACCCGTCGCAAGTCACGACCAACTGGTGGCCAGAACCTAACTTTATTCTCTTTTTACTATAAATATCACTCTCTTTCCTCTCATTTATATCATCTTCTTTCTGCATCTTGGTACTATTTCTAACCCTAGTTTTCACTATATTTCACCTTTAAATTCTCTTGTAGTATGTTTGGTTTGGTTTGTTAGCATTAATTAGTATGAACTCTTGTAGCTAAATCTAGTTTTTGGGAGCAATTGATTGAAGCTTCCAAACTTATGTAGTAAGATTCTATATTTGCTTATTTATGAACATTTATTGGAGAGCATTTATTATGCCATTAATGTTGTGTTTTGCCTCATTTATATCATGGGTTGTTTGAGTATATGAAATGTTTGTATGATTGAAATGTTAGAGTGTTAGGAAAGTTGCAAATCTCTTAACTCATTTGATATGAAATCCAAAAGCATGGATTTAGAACTTCTTGTGTATAATGTGTGGTATTTCTTGCTAGATGAGTATGTTAATGTGGATTGTTCTCATATTTATCCTATAGATGCAAAGAAAGGTTGAAACTTGAATGTTGTTTGTTCTAATTTTAACCCAAGAAATTATTTGTTTGGTTAAATGACTATGTCTTTAGTAGAAGGCTTGTTTGTTATCAAACCTATGGTCCTTTGGGTGAAATGCCATTCATGAAATACCCCTATGATGTTGTTTGTCTAGGGTGATCATCAATGAGGTTTGCAAATGGTCATTGTTTGTCTTTGCAAACTACTATTAAGGAGGAATGAATGTTGATCTTCGAATGAGAAGTGATAACATTCCCCATTGACAATAAATGTAATTGAATGAGTGAATGAATCAATGAGCTATAGGAATTTTAGAAGTGGAAGTCCATTGCCCCCAAGGTTCCATTAATTATCATTTTAATCATCTCTTTAGTTGTATTGCATGATTAGCATAGTTCTCCTGCTTTTCTAATTGTTGTCCTTGAATTTGATAACTTAGGATCAAAAACCAACCCCCCCATTTACATGCTTTTATATGTATCTATATATGTATATTCCTAGTAGGTTTTCACCGCTATATGTTTAAACACTTGAAAAGATTCCTCTTCTCGTGGAAGACCCTAACTTGCCATTATCTACTTAATTGTAGACAGGAAACATTAGGGCTTAAAAGTATTAACTTTGCTAGGTAGGGTGACGACCTCCCACTTACACTTTGCTTTCTTAATCCTCTTTGTTAGTGATGTCACATGCATTTATTCAACATATTGGTTCAATCGACTTGCATTCGACGTTATTTCAGTTTGATACGTCCACCTACGAGACTCACCTTTGGCTTTCGTCTCGGTAGGTGTATTATTCTACATTTTCCCAAAAGAACATTCATTCATTTCTTTCTTCCCCGTCGACCACGACGACTGAAACGATGCGATAAATCCAGACCAGGAAAGGAGAAGGGCCCCTTAGACCTTTTTGAAGAAGGTTCTGTTACTAACATGTTTACTTCCATTGTAGGTAATGTATTTGGGTTCAAAGCCCTACGTGCCCTACGTTTGGAAGATTTGCGAATTCCCGTTGCTTATGTTAAAAACTTCCAAGGACCACCTCATGGTATTCAAGTCGAGAGAGATAAATTGAACAAGTATGGTCGTCCCCTGTTGGGATGTACTATTAAACCGAAATTAGGTTTATCTGCTAAAAACTACAGTAGAGCAGATATGATTTGTTCAGAAATAGTCCTTTTTTTTCACCGAGGAAAGAAAAATGGAACCAGATGAATTCTTAAAACAAAGTGCTTTAGCTTTAATTTAATTTCATTTTAATAAAGGAATAAAGGCATTATTTTTTTTCGATATCTAGCATTACCTCGTTTCGTTCTGAAAAAAAAAACCAAACTCTTTGATGGGTTAATAAAGGTTCCAAGCCTCTTGCCTGATATCTCTGGGTGTACTCAACACCCAAACTGCTGAGAATCTCAAGACGGAAGAGTTCCGTTCCCTCTCTACTTTCGGCCAGTTCGGCGGCTTTGCAGCTCCTGCCGCCTCTATCCCTCTTCCAGTAGAGGGTGATAAACCTCAGTCCCGGGCCCCGTGGGTTCACCAGGATTGGTGAAGGCTTCCGGTACTGGTTGGTTTACGTTGGTTTTGGAATGACCATTACCAGAATTACCACTGGAACTGCTCCCAAATAAATCTTCCCATCTGAATCCCCTTCCCCCACCGCCTATTCTCTTTGGCTATATAATCATGCGGTTTCTGGGAATTTAAAACCTGATTTCCTCCATAAATTCTCCGACCCAAATGGCAGAGAAGTTTTTATATTCATACCTTTTTTGTTGGAGGGGCGACTTTGGCTTTCGTCTCAGTAGGCGTGTTATTCTACATTTTCCCAAAAGAACATTCATTCATTTCTTTCTTCCCCATTGACCACGATGACTAAAACGACGCGATAAATCCAGTCCCGGAAAGGAGAAGGGCCGGTGGTAGGCATTTGGGAAAGTCGGGCCGATCAGGTGTCTTCATTCAAACGACGGTACAGAAGAAGAAGACGTAAATTCATCGATCTGCAAAGACCATTTATTAGGGCTTTGAAACTTTCCTTTACTTCTTCCCTTCTGTCTTCGACCTTTTGGTGCTGTTATCGTATATATAATAGATCACGCCTCTAACTATAACTAGAAATTGAATGAGAGAAGAATTGGCAAGTCAAGTAGTATGCTTGGTTCACCAGGTTCTACCACTTGAAGGTGAGATGGTTCAATAGTCGATTAGAGAAAGCTACTTGCCACAAGGGGAGGATATAGTCGAAATAGTCCACAGCTCCAACCTAGTAAAGGGGGTTTGATGCCCTTTATAATATATCCTTTATAATATCTGTGGGACACATGAAAGATTAAATTCACCATTTCTTGTCTATTTTCAGAAATCATGTCTAACAATTCTGGTTCTTGCAGACGTGCCCCAATTGAGGTAAGTGATTTATTGTTCCGATTAAAATTCCTTTTCAGTCTCAATTTTTGTTCAAATGATAACATTAAAATTTTCAAATTGTCAAAATGCAGATCTCTAGTGATTCGGATAACAATCATCATCCAAGGACATCAACCAGAGAAGGCATTACTCACTTCATCCACACGCTCACCAGGATAAACTTCGGCTCCATTCATATTTTGGTAAGCTCTAACCCTTTTTCACACACAATGTATTATATTTTCAATGCATTTTCTCTACAACTTACTTTAATATTTAGTAAATTTTGTTATTTGTTTATCAATCAGTATATCCCAACACACATTTTAGAGCTCCTACTGCCTTACAAAACCCTCGTTGTGCTGTGTTGTAACGGAAGGGTGTGTGAGATGCACTGCTTGGGGGCCCAGAGGTACAAGACCCTCACCCCTAAGGGGTGGGGTAAATTTCTTGATAAGGAGTAACTCGTGATGGGGGACATGCTACTTTTTGAGATCGTAAATGGTGTTGGGCCTGTAGTTTTTAATGTAACCGTTCTTCCCCGTGGGTTGACTGATGATTGAGTTTATAATATCAACCAATGTATTAAAATCTAGAACAATGTATTTTGAATTTTATGGTAATCCAGAACAACGTATCTTGTAACCGTTCTTCTTTAGCCCTCTCAAACAAATTTTATTTAATTATGTGATGAGAGGCTGTTATTAATGGGCCAATACAATTATACAATGTCGCAGACTAAACGAGATCATGTCAGTCAGGCCAAGTGGCATGCAAAGTCGTACAACTTGAGGGACAACACTGGCTTTAACTGACGTCGGTATCTGATCGATAACAAATCAGCTTAACCAAAAATATATGCGACGTTGCTTAGTTTGAGGCAGCTCAATATGACGTCGCTACTAAACGGGTATAAATAGGGGAACCCTAACAAAAACTTTAAGTGTTTATCCACAAATTTCCCACGAATTCCAATGATCTATAGCTTCATTCCCTCCCTTCTCTTCTCCCTTGGAAAAAGGTATGGGTTTTCTAATTCCCTAACACACTTGTTTACTTTGTAAATCTTACTTTCTTTGTTCGATCTGTGATATGTGAAATTGTTTCCAAATTCATACATTACAATTCGGTGACACAATGTTTTGATATGTTTCCAAATGGTTTAACTTTATTGTGATTTTTACAAAGCTTAAATTATTCTGGTTTTGTGCGTTTCTTGATGTTGCTGTCTCTGACATATGCGACCTCGGTGCATAATCTGTTACAACTCGGCACATGCGACAATAAAGTGGCGTCGCACATTCATTAGTTAAGTGACTTATTTTCACAGCATGCGACTTCGTTTATGACTCTCTGTACCTGTCGATTTGACCGATAACTTCCTGACGTTGCTAACTAATGTTGTCTAACACATTGCATGGGACCGGCGTGGATAAGCGACAGATGGCCCGACGTCACACACTGCATTTCATACACTATTTTCATACTTAACATTCCCACATATGATGCGGGGCTAATGGCCAGTGAAGGATATTCTAATCCACCTTTTTTCTAAGTATTTCACCTATATAAATATGTATTTATAGAGGAACACAACTACACACCTCGTAACAACTAATACTATTTGGTTATCATATAGTTCACTACACAATGGAGGCACCAAGAGCCTTTTTTATTCGACATCCATCATTTGTGGGCTATTGATAGCCCATGTTTTGAATGCACTTTGAAGCAAATTAACGTTGGGAAAATACCAAATTTGGTAAAGCGCTTGAAAGTACCAAATTTGGTAAAGTGCTTGAATAAATTTATTTGTAGACAAATGCATGTAGATACATATACATTCATATTTCTAATCTATATTTTTTACTAAGTGACAGGCGGGCGGTCGTCGCGCCCGCCGTGCAAAAGATAATTTATAAGCCCTTTTTGCTTACTTTCTACAACTAGGTAGATAGCGGCAAATCGGGGTCGTCCAATGAGAAGAGGGATCTTCCTAAGCAATCAAGCACAAATGGTTGATACTAGGCTAGGAGTAACTATATTTACACACACTTAAAAGCAAGTAAAAGGGGGGGTTGGTTGGTTGGTTTCCTAAATTAACAAAGATAAAAAGACACGATAACTAGCAAGGTCAAGTGACTATGCTAATCATCAAACGAAACTAAAGAAAAGGGGTTTTAAACTACAAAGATAAAATGCCTTGGGGGCAACGGATATCCACTTCCACATCTAATGTAGTTCATCGAATCATTCACACATTCCATCATATAGCATTCAGGACCCAACACTCACACACCCATCTAGCAAGTACCACAACACACACATCACAAGGAGTTCTAAGTTCATGCTCATAGATCTTCATGCAAAGGCGCTACGGAATTCGTCACGTTCCTACACCTAAACAATTCAACCACACAAGCACTACCTATGCTCAAACAACTCATGGCACACATGCAGTGAAACACACCGTCAAGAATACATAAACGCCAAATAACAAATGCTTCAAGAATGAATTTAAATCATCTATTCAATACTTCAACTACTTGTCGTGGAGACTAAACTCCTATCCTTCTTAGTTCGTAGTTTGCAAGAGTGAGTTCCACATCTCTCGTCAAACCTCACCAATGACTCCTGAGTCGCGACCACGACTCAAGGTGTCATTGGTGGCATTTAGCACGAAGGACCAACAAGCTTGGCAATGCCTATGACCACTACACCGTGACTAAGCATTTAACCAATTCATGCAATTACACGAGATTAGTCAAGAGCGACCACTCATAGACCACGAGCATATAACTCTTCTCGTTTGCTACACAAACGAACATGACGAAGAGTTCCACATCAATCACATTCGTCTAGCACATTATCAATCCATCAACACAATCAAAAGCTCTAAATCATACTCTCACATTACTAACAAGAACAGGGGGGAAATTAACCCAAATCCCCCAAACCCTAGCTAGCAATTCATCCAAGCATTTCATATCATCAAGCTCTCAACAACATTAATAGAATCAACAATTAACATTCAAAGCACAATAAAAGCACAATAGCAAAAACACCAAATAGATAGATAGAAATGGTTCTCAATACATAGAAGTGGAAGCTTCAATCCATAGCTCCCAAGTACAAGAACTACTCTAGAACAACAAAAGACATAATTAAACTAAGAAAAAGCTAAGAAAAGAAAGAAGAGAAAAAACCTAGGTTTTCGCCCAAAAACCAGAGAGAAACGGGTTGAGCAAAACTGGAGAAGAGGAGGAAAGAGAGTAGTATTTATAGTGCAAAGAAGATAAAGTTGATTTCTGGCCGCCCGTTGGTCGCGACTCGCGACGAGTTCGTCGCGACTCGCGACGGTGTTGGTACGACTCGCGATGGTGTCGCGACGGGGTCGCGACGGGAGCCAGAGTTTTGCATTGTTTCTTTGTCTTCTTCATAGCCATCCCTCTCAATCTTCAAGTCTTCAACGGCTCCAAAAATGGTCTTCAACGGCCTCCGGTCTTCATGTCTTTGAAGTGAGTATCCAAAAGTCTTCGAAAGTATAGTCTTCAATGTCTTCCGGTATTCGTTGCTTCCGTGTTCTTCCCTTGTCACACAAAATCATCTAAAAAGTGATAAAAACGTCAAAGCCACCTTTATCCCTCCTTAGATGATTTCAAGGCAAAATGCCACATGTAGAGCACAAAATTGCACAAAACCTAATCCTAAAAAGCCTAAAATAACCATCTAAAATGGACACATCAAACCTCCCCACACTTAAACCTTACTCGCCCTCGAGTAAGAAAAGATTCAAGCATACGGAGGAAATGACGTATCCACATCCTAAAAACCCTAAAATAACCACATAAAATGGCCTCATCAAACCTCCCCACACTTAAACCTTACTCGCCCTCGAGTAAGAAAAGATCTAAGCACACGGAAGAAATGATATAGCCCTATCTTAACTACTAATCCCCCAATCAAAGCCTCACAAAACTCTCAATATCATAAATCCCAAAATAAAAGCTCACAAGAGAATTTTTCACACACACATCCCCAATCCTAAATCTAACCAAACCTACCACTTATCAATTCACTACCCATAAAAATATTTCACAGCCCAGAATTGATATTCCCATAATCCAATGACACAAAATGAAGCTAAAACCATAGAGGAAGTTTTAAACACATGCTTCACCTAATGCCAATATATCAACCAAAAACGAAGTAGAAAGAGATAAGGAATTTCATAACCACACTTCGTTTCCTAACCCACTAAGCTACCCAATCCCAAGAGGTCTATAGATATTGAGCTACCCGATCCATCCATGTGACAACCGCAACCTTATGACTCCAACGCCGGCAAGTGAGTGAAATCATAGCATTTTTCAATTTCTCTCAATTTCTCTCATTTTGCCTAGGAGCTCTTTCGAGTTTTCATCCTAGCCACACATCATGTTTCTTTAGCTCACATCTCACCTTTTTCCGCACATTTTAGCCTCTCATTTTTGCCTAGGCCGCCCTTTAAGGGTTTTCGACCTATCCGGGCCCCCAATGTTGCCTAAGTTGCCCTCTCGGGTTTTCAACTTAGCGGGTTTTCTTTTTTCTTTTTTTTTTCTTTTTCTTTTTCTAAATTTTTTTTTCTTTTTTTTTCTAATTTTTTTCTCATGTTTTTCCAATGAAAAGTAGCAAAAAGCATTCCAAAACAATCTAGCATGCATATGAGTCCTCTAACCCCTCCCCACACTTAAAACATTACATTGCCCTCAATGTAAACATATATGGCAAGAACAATAACAATCAAGGTAAGGGGGTAGAGTGACACCCGTGTCTCCGCAATTTGCCGGTGATATGGCACAATCCAAGCACTTGTATGGTCCCGAAATTGGTTTCGGAACCGGAAGGGGGAGCAAAGATGCCGTAGAAGAACTCACCCCTCGAGAAAAGCATTGTCTCCATGGCGCCGTTTGATCAAGACTAACACCACGAAGAACACATTAAACTCACAAGTACATAAGAATATGTAATACTAGGTTTAGCATCAAGAGTTAATAACCATAGTATTTTCAAAGAACAACCAAATCACACTCAACCAACACTATAAGAATAATCATGAAAAATATCCAACATATATTGACATGTATACAAGCATCATTATAGGATATGCACTTACGATCACAATGATGTAGTCGGCATACTACAATCAACAAATGTACTATAAAGATGCAAGGATGTTCATATGTCAACATGTGTAGGATGGTGAAGGAATGAGTGGGTATGTGGTGGTTCTTGGGAGTGTTGGGTGGAGAAGAAGGTAGGATCATGCAATGTTTAAAATCATTTGGAAACTTGGAAGCTTGGAAATTTGAAATCCGGGCTCAAAAAATTTTCAACAGTTACTGAGCACGTCGCGACTCGCGACGAGGTTCGTCGCGACTCGCGACAAGCCTCGCGAAGTCATCGCGACTCGTGGAAAGGTGAGTCCGAGAGCTCAAAATTTTCTGAGCTCGTCGCGACTCGCGATGAAGGGTGTCGCGACTCGCGATGAGCCCCGTGAAGTCATCGCGACTCGCGGAAAGTTGAGTCCGGAAGCTCAAAATTTTCTGAGCTCGTCGCGACTCGCGACGAAGTGTATCGCGACTCGCAACGAGCCTCGCGAAGTCATCGCGACTCGCGGAAAGTTGAGTCCGAAAGCTCAAAAATTTCTGAGCACGTCGCGACTCGCGACGAAGTACATCGCGACTCGCGACGGTGCC
Source organism: Rubia yunnanensis (assembly GCA_037428765.1). Taxonomy (NCBI): domain Eukaryota; kingdom Viridiplantae; phylum Streptophyta; class Magnoliopsida; order Gentianales; family Rubiaceae; genus Rubia; species Rubia yunnanensis. The sequence goes on along the minus strand of CM075064.1, from coordinate 27,156,610 downwards.
TCGCGATGTCATCGCGACTCACGGAAAGTTGGCGCTGGGAGTGAATTTTGCTCCCCTGTTCGTCGCGACTCGCGACGAAGCCCATCGCGACTCGCGACGGCAGGGTATCCCAGGCTTAAAATTTTTCTTTTACTTACCAACTGTCCAAGCTTTCTTCCCACGTTCATTGATGTCGTTCCTTCATCTCCTTCATTGCAATGCACTTCACTTTGCTACAAAATCACAGAAAAACAAGCCATAAAAAGAACAAAACAAAACAACAACAAAAACTAAGAAACAAAGACTAAAAAAAACGAAAATTAAGAAACAAAAACTAAAAGAAATGCCGAATTTATTTAACGTCGTCGGCACGACGAAGCTCCGTATTTTTAAGGTCGTCGGCACGACCCTAATGTTATCCGTATGGTGAAGGCTTGAAGCTCTTCACCATGAGCATCCAAAATAAGAGAGGTGGGGGCACAAAACTTTCAAGAGGAAAGTCTTGTGGAGGTGGAGATGGTTCAAAGGGAATTAAGTGGTTAGGGAGCTTGGGATAGTCTTTTGGCTCCTCTCTCGTTTCCCTCATAACTTCCAAAAATGGTGGAGTTGGTTCACTAGGTGGGAGAAGGGGTAACGATGCTAATGGATGTAGCACTATCACCTCTTCCTCCACTTTTCTATCCTCTACAACCAACTCCTCATCCCTTTCAAACTCAAAATCATTTTTATTGGTGACCTCACTCACCGAGTCATCGAGTTCAAGTTGGGATGATGTATTTTCGGAATCACGAGCTTCCATGCGGGCCAATACCTCTAATATGTTCCTCACATGCCCCTCAATGGCCTCAACACTAGAGGAGAGCTGGGTATCCAGCTCCTCACTAGTAAAGGAGTTCAAGTTTGCTATCCTATTTAAGACATCCTCACATGTCAAACTTGAACTTCCTTGTTGGGCTTGGTTTTGGGGTATGGTATAGGGTGGTGATGGCCAACTAGGTTGCTCGTAATATTGGTTTTCCGGCTCATTCTCATACCACAAATCCGGACTACCACTCCATTCCGGATTGTAAGAGTTGTGGTATGGATAGCATTCATGAGCTTCTTGCCCTTGAAAACCAATATCTCCTACCTCTTGATAGCACTCTTCATAGTACCCATGGTTTTGGAAACCAAGGGTTCTTTCTCGGTCATCGTGCTGTTCCCACAACAAAGGGCAAGATTCGGTAGGATAATCGGAATGACACATCCTACAAAACCTTGCTTGTTGAGCCTCTCTTCTCATCATGAGTTTCCTCAAGGTGAGACGCTCCATTAAAAAAAAAATTTCCTTTTTTTTTTCAAAAGTTCGGAATCATAGTGCAAGGGTTCTCGATAAAATAAATCACCAAGAACTCAAGCAATACCTACTCCGAACAAAAACAACCACCAAGTAGTGGAAAATAAAAACAACTAGCTAATACACAACCAAATACACCTAAATACTTAAGAATAAACGCTTCTTCCCCGGCAGCGGTGCCATTTTGACGGGCGGGCGGGCGTCGCGCCCGCCGTGCAAAAGATAATTTATAAGCCCTTTTTGCTTACTTTCTACAACTAGGTAGATAGCGGAAAATCGGGGTCGTCCAATGAGAAGAGGGATCTTCCTAAGCAATCAAGCACAAATGGTTGATACTAGGCTAGAAGTAACTATATTTACACACACTTAAAAGCAAGTAAAAGGGGGGGGGTTGGTTGGTTGGTTTCCTAAATTAACAAAGATAAAAAGACACGATAACTAGCAAGGTCAAGTGACTATGCTAATCATCAAACGAAACTAAAGAAAAGGGGTTTTAAACTACAAAGATAAAATGCCTTGGGGGCAACGGATATCCACTTCCACATCTAATGTAGTTCATCGAATCATTCACACATTCCATCATATAGCATTCAGGACCCAACACTCACACACCCATCTAGCAAGTAGCACAACACACACATCACAAGGAGTTCTAAGTTCATGCTCATAGATCTTCATGCAAAGGCGCTACGGAATTCGTCACGTTCCTACACCTAAACAATTCAACCACACAAGGACTACCTATGCTCAAACAACTCATGGCACACATGCAGTGAAACACACCGTCAAGAATACATAAACGCCAAATAACAAATGCTTCAAGAATGAATTTAAATCATCTATTCAATACTTCAACTACTTGTCGTGGAGACTAAACTCCTATCCTTCTTAGTTCGTAGTTTGCGAGAGTGAGTTCCACATCTCTCGTCAAACCTCACCAATGACTCCCGAGTCGCGACCACGACTCAAGGTGTCATTGGTGGCATTTAGCACGAAGGACCAACAATCTTGGCAATGCCTATAACCACTACACCGTGACTAAGCATTTAACCAATTCATGCAATTACACGAGATTAGTCAAGAGCGACCACTCATAGACCACGAGCATATAACTCTTCTCATTTTCTACACAAACGAACATGACGAAGAGTTCAACATCAATCACATTCGTCTAGCACATTATCAATCCATCAACACAATCAAAAGCTCTAAATCATACTCTCACATTACTAACAAGAACAGGGGGGAAATTAACCCAAATCCCCCAAACCCTAGCTAGCAATTCATCTAAGCATTTCATATCATCAAGCTCTCAACAACATTAATAGAATCAACAATTAACATTCAAAGCACAATAAAAGCACAATAGCAAAAACACCAAATAGATAGATAGAAATGGTTCTCAATACATAGAAGTGGAAGCTTCAATCCATAGCTCCCAAGTACAAGAACTACTCTAGAACAACAAAAGACATAATTAAACTAAGAAAAAGCTAAGAAAAGAAAGAAGAGAAAAAACCTAGGTTTTCGCCCAAAAACCAGAGAGAAACGGGCTGAGCAAAACTGGAGAAGAGGAGGAAAGAGAGTAGTATTTATAGTGCAAAGAAGATAAAGTTGATTTCTGGCCGCCCGTTGGTCGCGACTCACGACGAGAGTTTTGCATTGTTTCTTTGTCTTCTTCATAGCCATCCCTCTCAATCTTCAAGTCTTCAACGGCTCCAAAAATGGTCTTCAACGGCCTCCGGTCTTCATGTCTTCGAAGTGAGTATCCAAAAGTCTTCGAAAGTATAGTCTTCAATGTCTTCCGGTCTTCGTTGCTTCCGTGTTCTTCCCTTGTCACACAAAATCATCTAAAAAGTGATAAAAACGTCAAAGCCACCTTTATCCCTCCTTAGATGATTTCAAGGCAAAATGCCACATGTAGAGCACAAAATTGCACAAAACCTAATCCTAAAAAGCCTAAAATAACCATCTAAAATGGACACATCACTAAGACTTAGTACATCCCGAGGGAGATTGTACAACTCCTACCGACTGAGAAGACCCCTGTAGTGTTGAGATGCTACGGGACAGACTGGCATATGGACTACTTGTTGGGTGGGAAGATGAAGGTCCTTTCCCCAAAGGATTTAAGTGAGTTCCTAAAGGGAAACAACCTACACATCGGGGACACCTTGTTCTTTGAGATGATAGAAGATAGGGTACCAATTGTCTTCAAGGTCATCATTGTCCGTGCTGATTAAGTTTATTGTAATTTATGTTTTGTGTGAACAAAGACAATTTAATATTCGAATTTATGTACTTGTAAGGATATTCTCATGCCTGCATTTTTTCTAATTAATTAATTAAGTATCTTATTTTAACATCATGTAATTGATTGTACATGTTTATATGTGTGACTTCATGTGAGCACTATTTTATAAATCATTTGTTGGCCCGGTGATTTAAAATCATTGAACAAAGGGGGTACTGGATCATGTACGAATTAGGGGAGGTCTGTTTTCTATCACTGTAAAGTTCACGTGTGCGATGTCGCAATGTTGTTTTCAATTGTATCTCTAGACACAATGTATTATGCGAAATCAGTTCAGCTTCTACGATATCGAAGACCGACGTCGCAAACTACTCGGTCATATTATTTACCTCATTTTTGATATTTTACTTTGGTTATTTTATTAACCGAAGTAAAAAAACCAATTATTTACCTCAGGTTTTTTTTAACTGAGGTAAGAAAAAAAATTTTACTTTGAAAAAAAAACAACCGAGGTAAAAGAACTTTTTACCTCAATTTTTAGGGTTAAGGAAAAAACCGAGGTAAAAGGGGCGGAGTAATAGGTGTTGTTTCTTGTAGTGCTTGGAAATTGTCATTACATGACATGGATCTATAACGCTCAGATGGATTTGTGGATGGGGTAAGCTTCAAATTTGAAAATTTAGAATTAAAATTTCACATAAAATCAAAGACATAAATTGACTATTACTCTTAGAGGGACCTATGGAATAAAACAAAGGAGACCAACATGGGCATAATCCAATTCTGTGTCACGAACACAGGAAGGAGTAACATCGGTCATGAAGAAGAAGATGTTAAAAACCGGCTTGCCCTCATCTAGCAAATGATGGTTGCGTCTGAAGCTAACATTTATTTGCTACTCTACCTCTGGAAGTATGACAAATTAAGAAAATGAACATTGATTACTAAATTATTAACTTGTTACGTATTAACGCAGGTCACATTGGTTCATCATCATCATACGTCTCAGAACGAACGATGTTTTCACCTTGGACACAAGAATCAGTGGTGTAAAATCCGACGATTACGTGGGAAGCCAATTGATTTCCAGGTATTTCTATCCATTTAATTATACTCTTCATTCTTCTTTGCAAAGTTTTAACATTCATATTTGAAAATAATACTCCCTCCGTTTCTTTAATAGTGGCACACTTTCTAATTTGGGATGTTTCTTTTATATTGACACTTTCTATTTATGGCAAGTTTAAGGTTATTAGATCCACTCATTTTACTTTTTATTCTTTCAATTCAATTTTATCCACTCATTTAGCATCTCCTAAATTCTAACACCAAAAATGACGTGCCACTATTAGAGAAACATAGGAAGTATATCTCCAGGTCTCCATGTACATATGAGAGGGAGAAGAGGAGGAAGGAACCCCTTGTAGGTTTCACCTAGAAGATAACAAATATCACCGTAAGTATTCATAAAAAGATTATGCAAGTACTTTATGATTTTTCTTTTTGCCTTACACTGATTAAATATTGGGAATTGCTATTTTCTATCTTAGCATCGCAAACAAGTGGGTTGCTAGAAGTGCGGCTACTATGTCATGCGATTACTTGAAGAGACGATCCTAAACAAAACATCAAAGAATCTACTTGGCGCAAGTATCACAACTAGTAAAAAAAATGCCAGTTCTGCATTCATTTTTAGTACCGCGTCCTACTAACTAACATCTAATCTAATCGCAGGTTTTTCCAGAGAACCGTGGATCATACAAGGGATATGAAATTCAAGAGGTGAAAGAAAAATGGTGTGGGGGCATGGTTTACTCTTTATTCGAAAGAGGCTAAAACAAATGTTGAAGACTTTAATGATTAAGTGGAATACTATATGAACAATGATGTTTTTTTTTTGCTTTCCCTCTTTTCAATTGGGGATGCATTTTTTTTCAAATGTACTATATTTCAATAGGATCTGTGGGATTATTATATCCACTTTCCCCGTGGTTGATCCGGGATGGGGTACGGAATTAAAAATTACCCAAACTAATTTTTATTAAAACCAGCACTGGTAATTTAATTACAACCATACCGGTGCCACAATTCATCCTCATCAAGAACCAATGTTTCGAATCTAAATTGGTGCTATTAATAAATACCATACCGGTGCTAATTTAAAATGACCAAAAATTATCATTCTAGTGCTAAGAGATGCAATACCGGTTCTATAATACAATTTGATTCTAAAAAAAGTCCAGCATCGGTACCCAACTACCATCGGGTGCTGAAACAAAAGAGCACCGGTAGCATTTTTTTACGTACCAGTTCAAACTCTATAAGTGGTCTTTGGTTCTATAACACCGGCGTGGAAATGAACAAGCATCGGTATGAATAGGTCCAGTGCTTAAAATGATGAGCACCGGTAAGATTTTTTGACATACTGATGCTCAATATGTGTAACTGGTCATTGTTTCAAAAACACCGGTATGGAAATAATCAAGCATTGGTACAAATGATTTGGTACTCATTTTTATAGCACTAGTATGTCCTACCAGTGCTTAGAACTGTTAAAATTTGCACCGAATCACTTAGGCACCAGTAAACAAAGGGGGGATTCTACTAGTTCCTTTGTAATGATATACTGGTGCTTATGGGGGTATTTTCAGTAGTGCTTATACGTTACACCAATGCCCAAAATTTCGTATATGTATCATGACATGTAGCCCCCCTCGAGGGAAAGTGATTCAACTAAATTAGGAAGACAAAGATACACCAATGCTTCTACCTTGCAAGCACATGTCCAACGCTCACGAACTTTGGAAAACCTCGGCTTCCATCACAACAATTCAATACATATGGTCAAAATATATTTATAATCATAACTTTAGGTTCAAGGTGGCAATATAACCCTGGAATTTTAAAAAGTGTCAATTTAACCACCCAAACTAATTATTGGTTGTGTCAATCTAACCCCAACTTTGTAAAAAAATGTGCCGATTTATCCAAACTTCCTTATTCCAACGTTTACCCATGAAATTCCGGCGTTGACCCATGAAATCTAGCAATGACAAGAAAGTGGAATGACTGAAATATCCATGATTAAGAAGCTGAAAATATAATCCCAAAATACCCTAAGTTACGTGGCAGGCGTTTTCAAGTTAAAAATGGTTATATCCGAGAAATGAACCCCGATTTCTTTTTTCCCCTAATTCTCCCGCCTTGGTGGTCTCTCACTGGAAAACACTAGCCACCACCCAAAGTCATCCATCTGCCACCCAACCGGCCTCTCTCAGCCACCTGCAAGCACCCACAACCAACCATCCGCCGCCCAGCTACCACCCTCTCCGAACCACACGTCACCACCCCACAACCACCCCACGGCCACCTGCTGGAATCAGGGGAAACCTTCTTTCCTCTTTAATGCCCGTCGAATGCTATTTTTTTAGTCAACAGATGTTTGGAAAATCCATAAACAACATGCTCTCCAAACACACCCACATATCGGCATGCGCCTCTGGGTCGTCAGCAGAATATGCGTTGGCGCCGCAATCGTCGTCTTCCCCGGGAAAGAAGGGGAAATGGGGTTTGGTCACTTGCGGTGAGAAGCTTATTGAGCTATTTAGCATCATAATTGTCTTGAAGCCTTGGATCTCACTTGAAAAGAACCCAAGGTATGGCTGCGTAATTTCCGTCATTATCGTCTCCAGCTACTTTGCCACCCTGATCGAGCGATGGCGTTGAAGATCGTGTCCTTCCTGATCGTCGTGTCCTTGCCCACCATCTTGGTGCACAATGCCTAGTCAGGGGCGGAACCAGAAATTTTTTTCAGGGGAGGCTGAAAAATTTTTGGGGTCGTCGGGACGAGGCAGCTTCCGGTGGCGTCGCGGCGGAGACCTGGTGGCGTAGGGCTCTCGGCCGAGGAGGGAATTGACGGAGGGAAGAAAGGGTGATAAATATTAATGACATATAAATTTTAAAAATTCAACTCAACAATAATGAAAAATACTACATAATATAATAAATCAAGTAGCATACAATAATATTTTTACAAGTTCACTAAACTACTAAAATAACTACTTTCTAACGCTCGAATTACTAGAAGTAGAACTAGAAAAAGGTGGGGGCAACAGATATCTACGAGACTCCATGGCTTGATAACGTTGCATAATCGGTTCATTCTCAATCTTAACAAAAATATCCTTTTCAATATATACCGTCATAACATCGTTCAACCATTCATCACCCATTCTATTACGAAGATCGGTCTTGATATTCTTCATGGCAGAAAAAACTCGCTCAACTGAAGCAGTTGCAACTAGTAGAACTAATGCTAACTCAATCAGACGATATACCAATGGATAAAGTACCATGCTACGTGATCGAACCATATGCTGAGCAAGACTTCCAAGATCATTGATGGCCGAATAGGCATCATCATCTCTCACATCATGAATGAAGAAATCAAGTTGTTGCTCTAGTTCTAAACGCTCAACAAGGGAGAAGTCATCCGGATAAAGTTCAGCAAGGCGAAGCAACTTACCAACATCAAACATGGCAAATCTTTCTCACGGATCAAGGCATGCCATACAAGTGAGTAATTCCGAGCTTGCTTCACCAATTCGATGATTCATTTCAAGAATCATCTTGTCAACGGTCTAGTATTGAAACATTAAAAAATATAACAGCAAGATAAAAAATACATATAAAATATTATAAACAAAATAAATTAAACTATGTAAATATTAAAGTAGTACCTGAAGAAAAATATCAACACGGTAGAAATCATGATTGGTTGACATTTCTCCCCGTCGTCTAGAACGGTGACGAATTTTCCGTTGTGCTTCCATCACGTCTAATGTGATCTCATGCTTCACACAAAATGTGTTGACTCCATCCAATAATTTATCAAAACCACAATCTCTGAATTCTTGCAATTCAGTCTTCATTCTATTCATCATTCGCACAGCCATCGAAATATTTTGATCTCTTTGTTGCAAGGCAAGTGACAATTGATTTGTAGCTCCCAACAAATGCTTCATCAAAAACATACAGAACACAAATTCATAGCTCTCCATTCTATCAATCAAACCCTTTGCTGTAGAGGCATTTTCAACTATACTGCCATGCTCGCAGATATTAAGAAGCACTTGAATAATTGAAGACCACATAGCCTCAAAGCGAAGAATAGTACTGTAATGTGATCCCCAACGTGTATCACCAGGCCTTCTCAAACTCATTTCTTGATTTTTTCCTCTTCCACTAACCTTCTCCCCACTCTCCAATGCCTCTACAAGGCTAGCATGTTCTAATTGCACAAGCATCTCTTTTCTAACACATGAACCTCCAACCAGATTCACAGTTTGAACAAGATACCCAAAAAATTCACCCACAGATAGAGTACAATATGCAACAGAAACAACAACCAATTGAAGTTGGTGAGAGAAGCAATGAATATACCTCACAGAAGAGTTTTCTTTCAATATCAAAGCTTGCAATCCATTGAACTCCCCTCGCATATTTGAAGCCCCATCATATCCTTGGCCTCTCAACTTTGACAAGGACAATTTCTTATCTACAAACAGTTGCTTAAGAGCCTCCATCAAAGTAATAGCTTTAGTATTGGAAACATGCACAAGAGCAAGAAAACGCTCAAGAATACATCCTTGTTTGTTGACATATCTCAAAACAACCCCCATTTGCTCTTTTATTGATGCATCTCGAGCCTCATCAACAAGAATAGAAAATACACTATCTCCAATGTCATTAACAATAGCATCAGTTACCTCGCCAGCGCAAGCACTTGAGAGCTGTTTCTGAACTTTGGGGGATGTCAACTTGCAATTTCCGGGAGCATTTTCATTCATTACCTTAGCAACATCTTCACTTCGCTTGCAATACCATTCAACCAATTCAAGATAATTACCCTTGTTGAGCGAATCCCAACCTTCATCATGACCACGAAAAGCCAAACCTTGATTTAACAAATATCTTGTCACATCCAAAACCGCATTCAAACGTGTGCGATATGCCTTTTTTGCTTCGGTGAAATGACCATCCAAACAATGTGAGATACTTTGCTTTTGAAGGCTAAAATTTCTCAATTTAATTGCTGCACCATGATGAATTCCATCCACATTCTTAGCATGTTTCCTAAATACTTTAAGGGCATTCTTCCAATTCATCACCCCATCCACAGTATATGCGGTCCCCTTTGCTGAATTCTTAAAAAGATAGCAAGGAAAACAAAATGCCGCATCCTTTGAAACACTATACTCCAACCAATTAAATTCATCAAACCAACCCTTTTGAAAACTTCTAAATTCATCATTGAACACTGTTTTTGGAAAAGTATGATTCTTAGGTTGGCAAGGACCTCTTAATATATATTCTCTTAGCACTTCATCTCTAATAGAAACATCAATCTCTTCAATAGGTTTACGTAGCCCGGGATCACTTATAATATCATTCTGATTGAATTCTACACGAGATTGTTTTGTACTACTACCCTCTTCATTGTGCCTTTGTTCATTAGACTCATTCGATCTCTTTACTCCGCTACTTCGAATTAAAAATTTATCCATAACCTATTAAATATCAAATAGGAAAAATATGTAAATTGATTTATTTTTCATCGATTCAAATTCAATTTAATAAAATATCCCTAATTGATAATTAACAAATGAAAATAAAAAGTTCATAAAATCATATTCATCTAAATTCAATTTAACAAATATCCCTAATTGATAATTCCATAAACCGATTATGACAAATTGACAATTTCATTGTCACATACAATTATACAAAATAAATCAAACAATTATAATTTCAACTAAATTCCAACTAAATTTCAACTAAATATGCAATTCAACTAAATCAATTTATGCAATTCAACTAAACTTCAACAATCATATATAATACAACCATATAAATTCAATTCAACATCCAATCTAAAAATCATGTTCACATTAATACATTATACATATATTTAAGTTTTGAAGAAATAAATTAAAAAGACAAAAAATTATAAACCCTAAAATTAATAAATATTAGCAATTTAGGCTTTAGCATATAAACTATAAAGAGAAGAGAACTAGAGTGTAGAGAAGACTTACCAGAGGCGGCGGGATGGCGGTGGTGGACGGCGGTGGCGCGGCGGCGGCGGCGGTGGCGCGGCGGCGGCGGCGGTGGCGCGGAAGCGGCGGCGTGAGTGAAGTGGCGGCGGAATCAGGCAACGAGGAGCTGTGGCTGTTCTTGTTCGGTTGTTCCCGCTCAAGTGCTCAACTGCTCAAGCATTTATATAGGATGATGGATTGGGCCGCTCAGTTTTTGGCCCAATCCATTTCCGATCTCTTTTTTTTTTCATAGTACTTAGTAAAACGACGTCGTTTCACTAACGTGAAACGACGTCGTTTTACTACTTAGGTTATAAAAAATTAAAGCCAAACGAAACGACGTCATTTCACTAACGTGAAACGACGTCGTTTTAGTGCGTACGTCTGCAAAAAAAAGAAGGCCGCAGCGCGGCCTTCTTCTCCGGCGAGCAGGCGCTGGGCTCTGCTGGAGACGCGCTCGGCCGCGCCGGAGACGCGCTCCCGCCTCCTCCTAGCTCCGGCCGGCGATCGAGGTAGGGCTGGAGCCCTACCTCGCGTATTAATAGATCCGCCCCTGCGCCTAGTCGCTGGTGTCGTAGCAGTACTGGTTCAAGAGGTCCTCTTCGCCGGCGCCGGCGGCATCAAAGAATGGCTAAGAAATGCTAGTGCCAACGAATAAGGTGGAGGGGTTTAGTAATTTCATGGTTTTTGGGTAAAATTATCATTTCACCCAATTTTAGCATACGGCTAATGGCTAAAAAGTCTTCATAGTCCAAATTAGATTGACACTTTCTCAATCTAAAATATTATATTGACACTTTTAACTAAAACGTAGAATTATTTTAACACTTTTCTCTTTTATATTTATTCCCCAACGGCCTAGAGATTCCAGAATATTACTTTATAGCTCTTAATAACCATGTCAAAGTCTCACATTGATTAGCGAAGCAGTTTCTAAGTTCAAATTCATGCTATGTACTAATATCTGGAAATCCGAGATGTTAGAAAATCTGGGGGAAAATACAGGAAACCAATAGGTAATTACTAATTACATATCAAATCCAAGCAGTGCCGGCCAAATGGATTTTGCGGCTCTGTGCGATATTTTTTATTTTGCCCCCTTTAAAAGAATTGGTAACATTTTAAAAATATGGATTAGTATTTGTTGGGTATCGGAATATAACCAATTGCAATGCTATGAGCCTCACCCCATGCCCATTTTATATTTATTAAAATTTTAAAATAAAAATAAAAATATGGGGTACATGAACCAGTACCTTAAAAAATTATTTCTATTAAGGAATTAGAATATTGCTTGTAATTGTAATTATATTCTATTACATTTTCCTACCTTGTAGAGGTATCTTGTACCACTATATAATGTACCATGAATTATGAATAAAGACATACAATAATTACCATTATTTTCTAAATAGTATCAGAGACTAAAATACTGAAACCTTAATAGGAAATTTCCCCTACCTTAAAATTGCGAGCTCCCGCCGCCGCCATACCTGACACGCGCCTCCACCGGATCTGCCACGCACTACCGCCGGATCTGCCACGCGCCGCCATCGCCACCGGTTCCGCCGCAATGCCGTAGCTCTCCAATCTTCACGCGTCGCCGCTAGTTCAACGCACCGGTGTGTCTTGTCGATCTGATCTGCCGCCGATTATTGTAATTGCTGCTAATATGTACCTGATTTTACACAGTCTGCCTCCGAAGAACAGGCCCGTATTAATGCTGCACCTGAGGTTCCGAAGCTTTAGTATATGAGCGGTTATGATGTGATTGCAACTTTACCGAAACAGTTGCAATTGCAATCTGGCCCTCGATCTGCTGTACCTATTGGTCGTGTGTCGACTGATCATTACTTTATTGGCTCTGGCGATGGTCAAGGTTTACAACTTATACTGACCATATTGAAAGGTCAAGAAAATTACATTGAATGGTCTGATGCGATGTGCCGCACATTCCTTGCCAAGAACAAAATTGGGTTCATTGATGGATCTATCACTAAACCTCAGGATGGTCATCTTGATGCTGGTGATTGGCCAGGGGTTAATGCTACTCTTGTCTGCTAGATCTTGCAAACCCTGGATCCGGTATTGAGATCTTTTACAAGCTCGTTTTCTACAGTTAAGGAACTGCGGGATGACCTGAAGGCACATTTTATTCTTGGAGATGGTATGAAGGTTTTGCAAATGCAAGAGGATATTCAGAGTTGCAGGCAGAACTATCAGCCCATCGACATTTACTTTGGCAAACTGAAGAAGTTGTTTGCAGATTATCACTGCACGCGGCCTCCTCTAGTTTGTAACTATGAAGAATCCAAGGCATTATGCCATTGCAATATTTCTGTGAGAGTCTTCCGAGAAAGGGAGAAGGATTTGATCTACCAATTTATCTCTGGTCTCGACGAAGGCTTTCACACCTTGCGATCACATATCATGAGCATTGATCCAATGTCACCTGTCATGAAAGTGTATGCCCTTGTTGCACAGGAAGAGAATCATAGAGCTGTCATTAGAGCTCGTGAGCCTTCTTCCAACTCTATGGCATATGCTGCATGACGCCAGCCACCTACAAGTTCTTCGTCAATTGCTCTTTCTACTTCTAACCGCAAGAATCTTGTTTGTACACATTGTCATCGCAAGGGTCATAATAAGGATACCTGCTTCCCGATCTTTGGCGTACCAGAATGGTTCAAGGAGTTGAAGAAGAAAGCCAGCACCGCCAAGAAGCTGACGCCAGTTCCTCGGCCTACAGCCGCCGCCACAGTCCACGGAGGAGCTTCCGCGGTGCTTCCTCTCCCTCCGCCATTGGCTGGAACCGCCATCTTGCCACCTGGTGATGTGGCAGCAGCTTCCTTTGCATCTGTCCCTGCCCGATCCAACTTTGGCCCTGCTCTGTCTGATGACCAATGGAGCACGACCATGAATTTATTTAATCAGTTCAACTCTCTTACTGAAAATGAGTCCGGTAAGCCTACTTTACTATGGACACTTGATTCGGGAGCCTCATATCACATGATTGGTGACAAAGGTTCTCTTACTGATCTTACTACTGTTATTAATACTATGAATGTTGTTCTGCCTGATGGATATGTGTCATCCACTACTCAATATGGTTCTATTTGCTTTGGTGGTGTCACTCTTACTCATGTGTTATATATACCTACTCTACGATGCAACCTGTTATCATGTTCTAGATTGTTATCTGCCTTAAAATGTCTAGCTTTGTGCACTGAAAATTATGCATTTTACAGACAATCAGTACGAGGAAAGTGATTGGCGTGGGTGAACAGAAAGGGGGGTGTTTTGGCTTCTGCTGTTGGATACTCGTGATCATCCTCCTATCCCGCAGTCTCTTTCAACAGTTACTTCTGTGTCGTCTTCTGATTTATGGCATCAGCATTTTGGACATCCTTCCTCCAAGGTGTTGCCTTCTATTTCTTCTATTAATTTTGGCACTAATAAGACTTCTGTTCCTTGCTCTATTTGTTATAGAGAAAAACAGACTAGACATAGTTTTCCTTTGAGTTTTACAAATGCTACTGCACTATTTCAATTAATTCATTGTGATGTTTGGGGACCTTATCGAACACCATCCTCTAGTAGTGCATTTTATTTTTTAACTATAGTTGATGATTATTCCCGAGCTGTTTAGGTTTATTTTTTAGTGGCTAAATCTGAAGTAGCTTCTAGATTTTTAGAATTTTGTGCCTAAGTGAGGAACAGTTGGGCCAGACCATACAACGTGTTTGGGCTGATAATGGAACTGAATTTTCCCCTTTCCAATCTCATTTTACTGCATCTGGGATCTTCTTTGAGACATCTATGGTTGACACACCGCAGCAAAATGGTCAAGTTGAAAGAAAGCATCGCTATTTACTCAATGTAGCGCATGCTTTACGGTTTCAAGCCAGTCTTCCTATTGAATTTTGGGGAGAGTGTGTTCTTACTGCTGCTTACCTGATTAACCGAACTCCGACATAGCATCTCAATGGTCGTACTCCCTTTGAGTTGCTCTATGGGCAAGCTCCCAATTACTCATCATTAAGAGTTTTTGGTTGCTTGTGTTTTACTGCTCATGTTCCCAAATATCGCGACAAGGTTGCCCCAAGAAGTTGACATTGTCTGTTTCTTGGTTATCCTGTTGGAAAGAAAGGCTATTGCCTTTTTGACTTGGAATCCTGTATAATATTTAACAGTTGGGATGCTAATTTTTTTGAACAGTTCCTGTATTCTGCAACTCTGACAACGGTCCTTTCAGACAAACCTGACGGTGCCACCAAATCACTGCCAGTTTCCTCCTCACCGTTGCCAGAGTCGCACGATTTTCTCATACCGGCGTCCGTCGTCGACTACTTCCCATCGTCTGCTGCCGACCAATTACCACTGTTCGCTGCTGGTCAGTCACCACCGCTGGTCAGCCACCACCAAATAGTTGCCATCGGTCGTTTGCCGCCTATCGTCGTCGGTTCCTTCTCGTCATTGGTTCCTCCTCGTCATCGTCGGCCGCCACTGCTTACCACCACCGAGCCCTCATTGTGGGTGTCTTCCCGGTCTCCGAACCTGTATGCCGCCGTCTCTGATTATCCGGTTCAATCTCCTTTTGCAGCATCTTCAGCTCCGGATGGTTCCGCTACCGAGTTGCCACCTATCACACAGAGTAATCGTGCTAGCCGACTGCCTTCTTATTTTGCAGATTATGATTGTGATGATTATACATGTGCTCTTACTACTGAAGACCCCACCCCCTATGTCTATGTTTACTCATGCGTCGTCACTATCTTCAGGTGTTCTCTATCCTTTTACTGATTATGTAAATTGTGATAATTTTTCTAGTATGCATTCTAGATTTTTGGATGCAGTAACGTCTAGTCATATCCCAATACTTATTCTGAGGCTTTACAACATGCTCATTGGCGAGACGCTAGAACTAAAGAGCTTACTGCGCTAGAGCGCAACCAAACTTGGACTTTGGCTTCTCTGCCTCTGAATAAGAAGGCAATCTGGTGCAATTGGGTATACCGAACAAAGTTTAGGTCAGATGGTACTATTGAACGTCATAAGGCGTGCCTAGTGGTTTTTGGGAATCGTCGGTTGAAGAAATTAATTATATTTAGACATTTACTCCGGTTGCAAAGATCAGTTCTGTTCGCTTATTCTTCTCTATTGCAGTCATTCTTGGTTAGGAACTACATCAGATTGATGTCCATAATGCCTTCCTGCATGGTGATTTGCATAAAGAGATTTTTATGGGACCCCCACCCGGCTATGTTGTGCCCCATGGTCAGGTCTGTCGCCTTCAGAAATCTCTTTATGGTCTTCATCTAGCTTTTAGAAATTGGTTTGCTAAATTGTCTCAGGCATTTCGAGCATTTGGTTTTGTTCAGAGTAAGGCAGATTACTCTTTGTTTGTCTTTTCCTGTGGATCGATTTCTTTGCATGTTATGGTTTATGTGGATAATTTGGTCATTGCTGGCAGTTCTTCTGCTCTCATGTCTGAGTTTAAGAAATACTTAAGTTCTTGTTTCCATATGAAATACCTTGGTCTTCTTAATTTTTTTTGGCATAGAGATTGCTAGAAGACCGGAGGACATTTTTCTTTCCCAAAGGAAATATGCTTTGGACATTTTATCAGATACCAGTTTATATATCTCTAAACTGACTAACTTTTTTATGGAGCAACGACATGATTTGGCACTTGTTGAAGGTCCAGCCTATCATGACCCGGTGCAGTATAGACATTTGGTTAGACGCCTGATGTATTTGATTATTACTCATCCCAAACTTAGTTATTCAGTTCATACCCTTGCACAATTCATGAAGTCTCTTTGTGTTCCTCACTGGCAAGCCAATGTTAGTGTGTTGCAATATCAGAAGAGTCATCCTGGTCAGGGTTTATTTCTTTCTTCTAGGAGTGCGTTGCAGTTGGCTGCTTACTGTGATTCGGATTGGGCTGCCTGTCTGATTACTCGGCGTTCTCTTTCTGCTTATTTTGTAATGATTTGTGATTCTCTGGTGTCTTAGAAGACTAAGAAGCAACCTATCATTTCTCAATCTTCTGCTGAAGTGGAATATTGTGCAATGGCAGTTACCTGTTGTGAGTTGTTGTGGTTAAGTCTTTACTGAAGGACTTAGGGGTTCTGCACTCTTCTCCTATACGTCTATTTTGTGATAGTCAATATGCTCTTCATATTGCTGCAAATCCAGTTTTCCATGAACGCACAAAGCACATTGAAGTTGATTGTCATTTTGTTCGGGATCTTGTTCAATCTGGCACTATTGTTACTCAACAAATCCGCACGTCAGACCAACCTGCAGACTTGTTCACTAAAGCCCTTGGATGTACCTAGTTTCATTCCTTCCTTGGCAAGTTGGGCATTTCTAATCCTCATGCTCCAACTTGAGGATGAGAATTAAGGAATTAGAATATTGCTTGTAATTGTAATTATATTCTATTACCTTTGCCTAACTTGTATAGGTATCTTGTACCACTATATAATGTATCATGAGTTTATGAATAAAGACACACAATCATTACTCTTATTTTCTACAATTTCATTGTTTGAATCATCCTCTATTGCTATAATTCAAAAATATCGATCACGTGTTGTACGATCTAGGTAGTCAAGCTTGTGCACTAATTTTCTCCTATTTTACTCGTTCTCTACACATAGAGAATAATATTTCTTTGTTATATTGAATATATAAGTGTTATTGTTAAAAAAATAATAAAAAAAAGAAGCAATCCATATGTACAAAATACTCACAAAAATGGAACAAAGCCTAGAGACTCCATCGCAAAATTATTGTGCCTGCACTCTATTTTATATGACTCTTTCTTGCACTTTTAGAAGCAAAATCACCAATTATATCATCAAAATCAATAGCTTTCAACAAAAAAATTTCTATGCTCAATATTGCTAAAGCATTTAACCTATTTTGATTGATCTAGGCAAAATACCTTAATCAAGTATGGAATTAGGAAAGAATGGATACTTTAAAATTGGCTCATCAACAAAGCAAATTGATTAAAAAGTTTCCGAGAGGCAAGAAACACTACCACAGAGACCCCCCTCTAGCACTGGTTATCAAAACCGGTGCGAAAATTGTAATAGCACCGGTTTTTTTTGTTAGCACCGGTTTTTAAACCAGTGTAAATTTTACACCGGTTTTTGTAATTGTATCATCGGTTTTTTTCTATAACCAGTGTTAATTTTACACCAATCAAAAAACCGATGCTAAAAATGATGAAAATCGGTGTTAAACTAACACCGGTTTAAAATCCGGTGCTAAATATTACAAAAACCGGTTTAAAATAGCAACGGTGTAAAAACCGGTGCTAAAAATCTCCAAAACCGGTGAAATGAAAATTTTGGCACCGGTTTTTAAAACCGGTGCTAAAAAATTACAAAAACCGGTGCTAATCGGTTTGAAAACCGGTGCTAGAAATTAAAAAAATCCAGTGAAATGTAAATTTTTGGCAACGGTTCTAAAAACCGGTGCTAATATTTTTTTAAAAACCGGTGTTAAAATAATTCTGGAAAAAGCGGGAAAAATGGCACCAGTTGATGTATCACAGGTTAAAAATAGGTCCTAATGGGAAAAATGGCACCGGTTTTATGTACTATTCACAAAAACTGGTGCTAAATAGAGCATTTAATGCTCCAAACTACCACTCAAAAATTAGATCTGAACTTTTAATCCCCTTCTCTCTTCATTGATGGAAGATTTTATGGATGGTGAGCAATAACACAAAGCAATGAAGACCCATGGATGCAAGTTTTCCTTATTTTTTTGAATTTCAATCAAATAGTAGTTATAATAACCGCTAATGCATGCATGGAGACAGATTTTTTTTATTTATTAATGGTTTCTATGCTTTAAGTTGTGAGAGTGTAAATGATTATGGATGTAAACATGGTTGTGTTTGTTTTGGTAGATGGTATATATATATGTATGTATATATATGTATATATGTATATATATATATGTGGTTACATATATATGTATATATATATGTGTATATATGTGTGTATATATATGTATATATATATGTGTGTGTGTGTATATATATGTATACATATATGTGTGTGTGTATATATATGTGTGTGTATATATATATATCCCAAGAACAAGTTGATCGATACGCATACGAATACACATACACATGACACTTTTAGTACTGTGTAGCAAATTGATTGTGTTTATTTTTATTATGTTTGTACAATAAATATTTGTGTAATTGTTTGTATTATTTTATTTGGATACAATGGACCGAGAATCGATGCTTGCGTGAAGAAAACAATGGTTAGCTATCCAAGTGTAGCTAGAGGGAGTGGTGAACATATTGCATTTATTGATTTGCTTCTTGATTATGCCTTTGGACGGGAGAAGAGGATACTTTGTCCATGCAAAAGATGCTTGTGTCATGAACGGTTTGATGATCGTGGGCTTGTTAGATTTCACTTGCTGAAGAACGAATTTGACGAAGGTTACATTGTATGGACATTTCATGGAGAGGTTGAGCATCGACATAATGGTGGTGGGTTTGACAAGGTAGATGGAAACAATTGTACCGTTGATGCTATGTTCGATGACATTGTAAGAGATTTTCAGGGGAAGCCTAAAATGTTGAGTGATTTGCTTGACGAAAAAGAGAACCCATTGTATCCGGGATGTAAAAGTAAGGATACCATAATCTCTTTTTTGATGGAGGTTTTCAATTTGAAAGCTATAAGTTCATTGAGTGATACAAGTGTGAATTCACTCCTAAAGCTTCTAAAGGATAAGTTTCCAAAAGGGAATGGAATACCGAAAAACTTTTACGAGGCTAAGAAAATATTGTGTCCACTCAGTTTGGAATACAAGAAAATACACGCATATCCTAATGATTTTGTGTTGTATGGCGGTATTTTAAAGACGCTGTTGAATGTCCTGTGTGCAAACATTCAAGATATAAGGGTGTGAGGATTGATGAGGATGGGTGTTTGGTTAAGAAGAAGAAGAAGGTCCCATCAAAGTGTATGTGGTATCTTCCTTTAGTTCCAAGGTTGAAGAGGTTATTTGCGAATTCAAAAGATACAAAGAACTTGCGATAGCATGGAGAGCGGGAAAGACCAAGTGACCACAAGAGAAGACATCCGGCAGTCGGTGAACAATGGAGAAATTTTGACAAGCGATATCCTTCATTTGGTTCAGAAGTTAGAAACTTACGCCTTGCATTGTGTATTGATGGGATGAATCCATTTGGTAATATGTCATCGAAGTATAGTTCTTGGCATGTGATGTTGGTTATATATAATTTCCCCCCTTATTTGTGCATGAAACATAAATATGTTATGAAGCCTCTGTTAATCCCAGGTCCTAGAAAACCTGGGAATGAGGTTAATGTGTATTTGAGACCATTGATTGATGATTTGAAGATATTGTGGGAAGAAAAAAGGGTGATGGTATTTGATGCCCATATGAATGTGGAGTTTCAATTGTGTGCCATACTTTTTTGCACGATCAATGATTTTCCAGCCTATGGAAATTTTTTGGGGTATGTTGTGAAGGGGCACAAAGCATGTCGTATTTGTGAGGAGAAGACAGAATTCAAACAGCTAAGACATGGAAAAAATACAGTGTATCTTGGCCATAGAAAATGGCTGCAAGGAAACCATAAATACCGGGATGATGTGGTCAATTTTATTGGGGGGGGGGGAAAGAATGAAGGAAATCCCCTACACCATTAACTGTTGTGCAGATTCACAAGAAGGTTAAGAAATTGAGAGTGCTGTTGGGAAAGTATAAAGGCAAGGACAGAATACATTGTGATGGTCCATGGAAGGAAATGTCAATATTTTTCTATCTACCATACTGAGAGCATCTTCAGGTTAGGCATTGCCTAGAAGTGATACATATTGAGAAAAATGTTTGTGAATGTTTGATAGGCACCTTCTTGAATATTCCCTAGAAGACGAAAGATAGTTTGAATGCCCGGTTGGACTTGGTAGATTTGGGAATCAAAATGACCTCGCTCCAGAAGTGAAGGGTAAGAGAACTTACTTGCCCCCTGCACCTTGTACATTGTCAAAGGAAGAGAGAATATTAGTTTGTGATAGTTTGAAATCAGTGAAGTTCCAATATGTTATTCGTCGAACGTTAATCGGGTAGTTACCAAGGATTGTCAGATGACTGGGTTGAAATCTCATGATTGTCATGTTTTGATGCAACAACTGTTACCTATTGCTATTCATGAGGTAATAGAGGCCGACGTAAGGTACTGAATCACTAGAATTTTTTTATTTTTTGGTTTCATATGCCGGAAGTCTATTGACCGGGACCATTTTGATGTCCCACAAAAAGAGGTTGTTGTTGTGCTATGCAAGTTGGAAATGTATTTCCCTCCACCTTTTTTTGATATAATGGTTCACTTGGTTGTTCATTTAGTGCGAGAGATAAATATTTGTGGTCCAGTTGGTATGCATTGGATGTATCCTTTTGAGTGTCACATGAAAGTATTCAAGGGATACGTGAAATGTATGAGTCGGCCGGATGCTAGTATTGTTGAGAGGTATGTTACCGAAGAAGTAATTGAATTTCGCTCTAGATATTTGAAGGAACATGGAAATTTTAAGGTGCCCCAGAATCGACATTTTGGAAGGAAGGTGGGAAAAATGAGGTCAAGGGGAATGTTATTTACTCCATTGAATAGTGATATGATGTCAATTCATTTGTATGTCTTAAAGAATTGTAGGGAGACTGCTGCTTATATGACCGAGCACCTTAATTCGATCAGAGAGTCTTATCCCAATCCCAAGTGGTCCCCTAATAAAGTTCAGTTGGAGCACAATGACATGTTTGGGAATTGGTTTTATGATCGATGCAATGTAGGTGATTACGACCCAAAAATTAGAGCATTTGCAAGAAAGCCTAATTGCATGCTCTTGAGGTATTTTGGATATGACATGAACGGTTTCTATTTTGCTACTAGGGACTAAGTATCAAAGAGAAAAACACAAAATAGTGGGGTATACATTGAGTCGGAGACAATGTGGTAAGCAAGTAAGAAAGACAATAAACCCATCCTAGCTGTGATGTCATTTTATGGTGTTATTGATGAGATTTGGGAGCTTGACTCTGGAGAATTCAAGATTTTGGTTTTCAAGTGCCAATGGTTTGACAACACAACTGGAGTTCGAACTGATGGCCCAAGGGGATTTCCCCTTGTTGATCAGAGTCATGAAGCATATGAAAATGATCCGTTTATTTTGATCGAACAAGCAAGACTAGTTTTCTACGTTAATGATCCATGCAATGTAGGTTGGTCTGTTGTGTTACACGGCAATAAATACTCTTTTTGTGATGAAATTGATTTTGAAGTTACAAGTGAAAGGTTAGAGTTCCCCCTCTATTTCCCCCCTACATATTAAGGATGGGATTGAGGCGGGAACAATACGGAGGAAGCACAGAGATGGCATTGGGAAATATGACAATGGCTAAGAAATTGGATACTTTCAATCCAAAAAGAGGAAGATGGTTGAAGACTAGCGGCTTACAAGCAATGAATTCTCTAATAAATGTATGACTATTAACTATTCTACAACCATGTTCCAATTGGTACTTATTTTGAGAAGCTCTGAGAGTGGAAGCGCGATGCCGCTCTTTTGGTAAAGCTTGGACAAAATAAGCTTCATTTTCCTTTTTTGCGGCTACCAACTGCAGCGCGCTGCAGCTCTTTTGGTTTCACTGGGAAATAGTAATCCTAAAATTCCCTATACTTCCATTGAGAGCAGCTGTGTGCGGTTTCTCATTCAGTTCATCTAAGACAAAAACATGAATACGTTACAAGCCTAGAACTGTCAACTTCCAAAATCAGAGCAAATATATGCCCACAACTAATAGCATCAAAATTCCACAGTCATAAACTACCAAGTCAAATCCACGGAGAAGCAACATATGTTTTAGAAATCAAAATCCTGATAAAATAGAGATCCATATTAACTAAGCAAAATAACAAGTTGAGAAAATAAAGATGTGAGAATAATGAAGGTAGTCAATCCCCCCACGAGCTGTCCTCCCCAGTGTTGGAATATGGCGAATCTATAGTAGGGACTGGACCCAATTCCTTGATTCTCTCGCCACACATGGCTGTCAGGATCTTCCCAACCTGCTCAGTCCATCACACTAAGTGATCCCCTTTACTTTCAATGATGCCATGTCCCCATCCAAATTCTCCTTAGACGATTTACTTGTTGTCGATCTTGATGACATAGAAATTTTCTTCTTCTTTGAGAATATTTGAGGGTTGATAGGAAGCTTTGACATCCGTGTGTGATTATCATCTTTGAATTTTCAACTAGCTTCCACGCACATGGCAATAATGTGGGAGGAGAAGCCTATACAGTTGTGGGCATTGATACAATCCTAGATGTATGCCAGTATCGTACCCCCAACATTGATGCTCAAGTTCTTCTTGATCTTGTACAACACCAACATACGGTAATGATGCACCTCACTATTCATTTTCACTGAAAGCAGGTGGGTAGCTATGAAACTGTACCACACATTCATCTCCCCACTCAGGTATTTCTTCTCAATGCTGAACCATTCTGGTTGTAGGTTTTGGATAACTTCATCCCCATCATCACAGATTTCTCTTATGATATGTTCCCAAGAAGCTTTTTCAACAACCTTTACCCCGGCTTTGTACACACTTGTGGGCTTCGGTGTGATCTTGTAGAACTCGTTGATCACATCAAGTGAAAGTACAACAAACTGACCACGGAAGAAAACCTCTGTTGAATTCTTGTACTTCATCAGGGACAAGAAATCACATGCTAGCGTCTTGTTCGCATGATCCTGTTGTGCGATGAAGCATTCCCACCCTTCTGGGTTGACATAGTCCTTGTAAGGATTTTCCCGTCTCAACCCTCTCTCCAGTATGAGACCCCGGCTAATGAATTCTTTGTATACATTCATTGCCACCGGACAGTCTTCCACTATCATTGTTATTGCAGAGTTCCCTTGCACCATCTGAGACCCTTTGTCTCACTCCTCCATATCGCCAGCTTTGGCCTTTTTCCTTGAATTCTAGTTGTTGTATTCCCCTTGGGTGCACTTTATTTGGGGGCCATACCTAGTAAAATAAATGTTGTATGGTAGGAAAGGGGCCAGCAAAATGTTAACACAAGTAAAATTTACATCCAGAATGTCAGCTCATGGAAAATATATGTTAGGTCACGAGAAGAAGAAAACCTTGGCGGAAAAAATATTAACACAAGAAGAAAATAAATCTCCATCCAGAATGTCAGTACATGAAAAAAAGATAGGGAAAATGGCATAAAATTCACAGCGTGGTTGTGATCACCCTTTACTACACCAAAAAAATAATGAAACCATATCAAAACCCTAAAATTGTAGCCAAAAAAACAATTAAGCCATATAAGATGAGTCGCTATACCCAATCTCTCAAAACTTTTTAACTAGATACATGAGGGAGCAAGGTAGAACAAAACAGTGGCTATGACTAACATAACATGGGGATGCAACTGTATTCTCATAAGCAAACTAGTATTCACATTGAACATAGGCATAGAACTTTAGGAATAGAACATAGGCCTAGAACTGTATGTTGAACATAGGTGTCCACCATATCTAGACATAGGCATAGAACAGTATTCGCATAAAACATATGCATAGAACTGTATTCCCCAACACACACACTCTTAAAAAATCTCCCGTATCTCCAAAAAAAAATCACAATTAGGTATTTTCACAATTAGGTATTTTCATGAAATCAAACAATCATCATACCAATAATGTAGACAATCACTGAGAAACCTTAAACAAAAGGGTATGCGCTTACCTAGTTTGGAGAAGGGTTTGTTGACGAAAGGTGTTTGGATGGCGAACGGAGCTTGGCAGACGGAGCTTGACGGACAGAGCTTGGCAGACAGAGCTTGGCAGATAGAGCTTGGCGGACGGTAGCTTGGTGGATGGTGGATGGACGGTGCACGGTAGATTTAAGGAAGACGGAAGGTGAAGGGAGCGTGGGATGATGGAGCTTAGCAGAGGTGGAATGGACGGAGCTTGGCAGAGGTAGAATGGGGATAGGACGGTAGAGGAAGCAGCACGGCGGAGGGAGTGGGGATGGTGGAAGGAGCGGGAACGGTGGATAAAGCGTGGATGGAGCTTGCCGGTGGAGGGAACGGGAGATGATGGAGTGGGCAGGGAAGGTGAAGGGAGCTTGGTGGAGGAAATGTGTGAGGGTATTAGGTTGGATGACCAATTTTACACACACATGGGCTTCATTCTACGAACAATGATTGATGTTCCCATTTTATACGGTTATATTAGGACGTTTAGGATTCACTTGTGTACACTTTTGTGCTCTAAATGTGACATTTTACCTTGAAATTCTCTAAGGAGGGTTAAAAGTGACTTGTACACTTTTATTAATTTTCTAGAGAATTTTGTGTGACAAGGTAATTTGTTTCAAGACTTTGAAGAATACCTTTGAAGATTTGAAGATTTGAAGACTTGTATTTGAGCTTTTGAAGATTTGCAGAATTGAAGAAGTGAAGAGAAGAGAAGGACATAAAGCAAGAAGAAGAAAGAAATCAAAATGCTGGAATTAGGCATCATTGCGACTTTGTCGCAATCACATTGCGAGACCGCCGCGAGCTCATCGCGAGACCGCCGCGAGCTCATCGCGAGTCGCGATGGATGAGTGGTCTGAAATTCTTCGTGCTTTTTGCACTATAAATACTCACCTTATCCTCTCCTCTTCAGCAGCTTTTCCACCATTCTTCTTCCTGCGTTTTTGGGTGTTAAAAACCCTAGTTTTTCTCTTCTTTCTTTTCTTAGTTCTTGTAGATTAATTATGTCTTTTATTTTTCTAGCTTAGTTTTATCTTGGGAGCAAAGGATTGAAGCTTCCATTTCTATGTAATAAGAACCATTATATCTATATATTTGGTGCCTTTTCTATTGTGCATTTATTGAGCTTTGAATGTTAATTGTTAATAGCATTGATGTTGTTGGAAGCTTGAGTATATGAATTGCTTGTATGATTACTTGTTCGGGTTGGGAGAAAGTAGCTGATTCTCCCATCTTTTAATGTGGAATCCAAGAGCATGAGTTAGAGCTTCTTAAATGATGTTGGTGTGTTGATAATTGCTAGATGAATGTGATGATATCGAACTCGTCGTCATGTTTGTTTTAGGTAGAAAATGAGATAGGTCTATGAATGTCGATTGTTCTTGACTAATCTTGTGTGAATGCATTAATTGGTTAAATGCTTAGACACGGTGTAGTGTTTATAAGTGTCGCCAAGCTTGTTGATTCTTCGTGCTAAATGCCATCAATGGGATACTCTTAGTACTAAGGGAGTCATTGGTGAGTTTGACAAGAGATGTCGAATTCACTCTTACAAGCTACTATCTAAGAAGGATGGAAGATTTATCTTCACAACAAGTAGATGAAGTAGTGAATAGATTGTTTTACTCATTCTTGAAGCCTTTTTTATTTAGCATTCATGTGTTCTTAATGCTATGTTTTACTTCATTTGTGCCATGGGAGGTTTGAGAATAGGAAGTGTTTGCATGATTGGAGTGTTAGGGTGTTAGGAAAGTGAAGAATTCCTTAGCTCCTTTACATGAAAACCTACGAGCATGAACTTAGAACTTCTTGAGAATAATGTGCTGTAATCCTTGCTAGATGAGTATGTTAATGTGGTTTGTTCTCATACTTATCATATAGATGCAATGAAAGGCTGAACCTTTAATGTGGTTTGTTCTAGGTTTAGCCTAATGAATGCTATGTTTGGTTAAACGGCTATGTCTTCGGTCGAAGGCTTGTTGTTATCAAATCTATGGTCCTTCGTGTCTAATGTCGTTGATGAAATACCCCTATGGTCGTTGTTTGTCTAGGGTGATCATCAACGAGGTTTGCAAATGGTCGTTGTTTGTGTTTGCAAATTACTAATAAGAAGGAATGAATGTTAATCTTCTATTAGCATTCCCTATGGGTAATGAATGTGATAGGATGAGTGAATGGTTCAATGATCTACATTTGTTTTGGAAGTGAATATCCATTGCCCCCAAGGCTTTATCTTTTGTAGTTTTAAAACCTTTTTTAGTTTTGTATGATGATTAGCCTAGTTACTAGACTTTGCTAATTATCTTATCTTTTTACTTTCAATAACTTAGGATCACCAACCATCCAAAACCCCCCATTATGCTTTTATATGTATGTATATATATCTACTGCTAGTCTAATATCAACTTTTTGTGCCTAAACGCTTAGGAAGATCCCTCTTCTTCGTGGGCGACCCCGACTTGTCTCTATCTACTTAGTTGAAGATAGTAAGCATTTAGCACTTATACATATTAACTTTGAGAGGTACGGCAATGACCTCCCAATAATACAAACAAATGGGTTGAAAACATATGGGCCAATGGGCTGAATTGTAAAAATTAATGCTACAATTATAAATAATATTAAACTATGTACCTTCTCAAATACAAACGACTATAATAAATATTATTTTATTATGTAAACATTTAATTTTCCAAAAATTATATTATGTATAATATATTCATATGTTAAGAAATTAATATACATATCAGTGTTCTATATATACTAGTTTACTATATCTGATCATGTTCAATACAACTAAAGGTTGGTCATTACTTGATAACACATACGGCTGTCTACAACCCGCCCGTAGTCAGTGAGCGTTCCATGTACACTGGTTATTCGACAGTAACTTAATTGGCAATCCACATACACTAGTTATCAGTAATCGTACAATACAAGGGTTGGTCAAACCCTATTCAAAATAAACAAGTTCCTATTTTAACGTATCCATTACTAGGTAACACATACTGGTGTCTACAAGTCGCCATTGCTCCAAGAGCATTCCATGTACATTGGTTAATCAACTATAACTTAATTGGTGATCCATATACACATAGTTATCTGCAATCGTACAAGACAAGGGTTGGTCATACCCTAGTCAACATAAACATGCTCCTATTTTAACGTATCCATTACTTGGTATCACATACAGGTGTCCACACGTCGCCATTGCTCCGTGAGCATTCCATGTATACTGGTTAATCGACTATGACTTAATTGGTGATCAATATACACTAGTTATCTGCAATCGTACAAGACAAGGGTTGGTCATACCCTAGTCAACATAAACATGCTCCTATTTTAATGTATCCATTGCTTGGGAACTCACATATATGTTTGAATTGACTCATACTAATTCCTGATTAAACTCTATTTCTCTGGCCATTTTATATATACAAGTAATAGTATGAAACACTAAATACACAATTCTAGATAGGCATGTCTATCGTAATTAAACAGTATCCAGACCTTCATTAATGTGTCTAGAAATATTACTTTTCAAAAAATAAAATACTATTTATGCTTTTCCTATGCTTTGCATCTTGTAAAAGTTCTAAACCTAACTCAATACAAAATATTATAAAACTCTCATGAAAATGAGCAAGTTAGGGAAACTAAAGAGCATGAAAATTTAACTCCCAAGTGGCCCAACAAAGTAGCAAGAATGGTCAAATTTAACACCCAATTGGCCCAACAAAGCATCATTTAGGTTCCCTCCCAAATTTTCCCTCTTCCCTCCATAACCTTATCCCCAAATTTTTGCACCTCCCTCCCCAACGCACACGCCCTTCTACCTCTTTTTCCCAATTGTATGCTCAGCTTTACCCTTTCACCAACCCCCAACAGAGTCATTACCGCGATTCTACTTCCCCTTTTCGTTGCTTGCAATTTTGGTCGCAATTATACTTCACCATTGCTTGCAATTTCAGTCCAGTAGAGCTTGTGCAAAGCCAGCTGGTGGCAAAAAACATTGCCAAGAGTGTGTACAAATAAGGTATGAGTGATTGGTTTTTGCTAAAGTCTTCAAGAACTCGTTAATGAATAGATATATATGGATGGGTCTGTTAGTTTGTAAGTTTTTTATTTAATTTGTTGGGTTATTAGTGTGGGTAGTTGTTTATGTAGATAGATGATTTGTTTGCTAAGAATTTTAGACTTCCTGGCTAATTTGTTTTTGCCCCCTTTTGAATTTTTGGCATATTATCTTCATAGGTCAATATGTTCTCGGTTAGTTGTTTGTGGATATCCGTCTTTGGATGAATTATGTTAAGATTTCTTTTTTTTGTTTTACGCATACAAGCGAGTGAATGGCAAAGGCGAGGAAGAAATTGTTTAACTCCGGTCCTAAAGCCGTAGAAGACAATTGTGTTACCCCTACTAACGATGACAATTGTGATGTGAATAACGAGATGATGAATGATGTATCAAAATCATGCCGCTATCTACTTAGTTGTAGATAGTAAGCATTTAGGGCTTATAAATATTAACTTTGAGAGGTACGGCGATGACCTCCCAAATTTTGGTGGTGCTGCCGGGGAAGAGGCGTTTATTTTTAAGTGTTTAGGTGTATTTGGTTGCATATTAGCTAATTGTTTTTATTTTCCACTCCTTGGTGGTTGTTTTTGTTCGGAGTAGGTAATGCTTGAGTTCTTGGTAAATATTTATCGAGAATCCTTGCAATATGATACCAGACTTTTGAAAAATATGAAACGTCTCACCTTGAGGGAACTCATGATGAGAATAGAGAGTCAATAACCAAGTTTTTGTAGGTTGTGTCATTCTGACCATCCTACCGATTCTTGCTATTTGTTGAGGGAAGAGCACTATGAGGGGGAAAGAACCCTTGGTTTTGAAAACCAAGGGTATTATGAAGAGTGCAACCAAGAGGTAGGAGATGTCAGTTTTTAAGGACAAGAAGTTCAAGAATGGTATCCATACCACAATTCTTACAATCTAGAGTGTAGTGATAATCCGGATTGGTGGTATGAGAATGAGCCAGAAAACCAACAATACGAACAAAATAGTTGGCCATCACCACCTTATGCTATACCCCAAAACCAAGCCCAACAAGGAAGTTCAAGTTTGAGGAAGTCATGAATACAATAGCAAACTTGAACACCTTTACTAGTGAGGAGCTAGACACTCGGCTCTCCTCTAGTGTTGAGGCTATTGAGGGGCATGCGAGGAGTATGATAGAAGCGTTGGCCTGAATGGAAGCTCGTGATTCCAAAAATACACCACCCCAAATCAAACTTGAGGATTCGATGAGTGAGGTCACCATGGGAAATGAATTTGAGTTCGAAAGGGATAAGGAGTCGGTTGTTGAGGATAAAAAAATGGAGGAAGAGGTGATTGTGCTACATTCATTAGCACCATCACCCCTTCTTCCGCCTAGTGAACCAATTCAACCATTTCTGGAAGTTTTGAGGAAGACAAGAGAGGAGCCAAAAGACTACCCCAAATCTCCTAACCACCCAACTCTCTTTAAACCATCTCCACCTCAACAAGACTTTCCTCTTGAAAGTTTTGTACCCCCACCTCTCTACTTTTGGCCACTCATGGTGAAGGAGTTTAAGCCTTCACCATATGGATAACATTGAGGTTGTGCCAATGACCTTAAATATACGGAGCTTTGTCATGCCGACGACGTAAATAAATTCGGACTTTATTTTGGTTTTGTTGTTTAGTTTTTGTTCCCTTGTCTTGTTATTTTTATGGTGTGTTTTTTTGTGATTTTGTAGCAAAGTGAAGTGCATTGCAGTGGAGGTGATGAAGGAATGAGATCAATGAACAAGGGAAGAAAGCTTGATAGGTTGGTAAGTAAAGAGAAAATTTTTTTCTAAGTGCTGGGATGCCCTGCAGTCGCGAGTCACGATGGCTACGTCGCAAGTCGCGATAAACATGGGACCTAAATGAATCCCAACACCAGCTTTCTATGAGTCACGACAGACTCATGACGCAGGGGTCGCGAGTCGCGACATGATCAAAAATTTTACGTTAAAATTTAGCTCTTGGCCTCCACTTTTCGCGAGTCGCGACCAGTCCCATCACGAGTCACGATGGAAAATTCAATTTTCCGACTGTGCTTAAACACTGCATGATCCTTCCTTCTTCTCCACCGAATACTCCCAAGAACCACCACACCTCCACTCATTCCTCCACTCATTCCTCCACCATCTTACATATATTGACATATGAAAATTATTGCATCTTTATAGTACCTTTTTGTTGATTGTAGTATGCCGACTACATCATTGAGTCTTTAATTGCTATATTCTACAATGATGCTTGGATATGTTTCGATATATGTTGGATATTTTTATTGAACAATCTTATAGTGCTGAGTGCATGATGGAATGGTTGTTCTTTGATAATACTATAGTTATTAACTCTTGATGCTAAACCTAGTATTACGAATCCTTATGTACTTGTGAGTTTAATATTGTTCTTTGTGGTGTTAGTCTTGATCAAACGGTGCCAAGGAGACAACGTTTTTCTCAAGGGGTGAGTTCTTCTACGGCACTTTTGCTCCCCCTTCCGGCTCCGAAACCAATTTTGGAACCCTATACAAGTACATTTGATTGCGCCATATCACCGGCAACTATGTGGAGAAACGGGTGTCACTCTACCTCTTGCCTTGAGTTTTATTATTCTTGCCTTACATGTTTACATTGAGGGCAATGTAATGTTTTAAGTACGGGGAGGGGTTAGAGGACTCACATGCATGCTAGCTTTATTTGGAATGCTTTTTGCTACTTTTTATTGGAAAGACATGAGGAAAAAATTGAAAAATTAAAAAATTTGAAAAAAATAGAAAATGAAAAAAAATAGAAAGAAAAGAAAACCCGCTAAGTTTAAAACCCGAGAGGGCAACTTAGGCAACATTGGGGGCCCGGATAGGTCGAAAACCCGAAAGGACGGCCTAGGCAAAAATGAGAGGCCAAAATGTGTGGAAAAAGGTGAGATAAGAGCCAAAGAAACATGATGTGTGGCTAGGATGAAAACCCGAAAGGGCTCCTAGGCAAAATGAGAGAAAAAGAGAGAAAATAAAAATGCTATGATTTCACTCATTTGCCGGCGTTGGAGTCATAAGGTCGCGTTTGTCACATAGATGGATTGGGTAGTTTAACATCTAGAGACCTCTTGGGATTGGGTAGCTTAGCGGGTTAGGAAACGAAGTATAGTTATGAAATTCTCCATTCTTTTATACTTCATTTTCGTTGATATATTGACATTGGGTGAAGTATGTGTTTAAACCTCTTCTATGGTTTTGACTTCATTTGGTGTCATTGTATTTTGGTTGATATATTGGTATGAAGTGAAGTACGTGCTTAAACCTTCCATATGGTTTTAACTTCATTTTGTGTCATTGGACTTTGGGATTATCAATTCGGGACTTTGAATTGTTTCTATGGGTAGTGAATTGATAAGTGGTAGGTTGTGTTAGATTTAGGATTGGGGTTGTGTGTGTGAAAAATTCTCACTTGAGCATTGATCTTGGGATTTACGATATTGAGAATTTTTGTGAGGTTTTGATTTGGGGGAATATTAGTTTAGGATATGGACACATGAATTCCTTCGTGTGCTTGAACCTTTTCTTACTCGAGGGCGAGTAAGGTTTAAGTGCGGGGAGATTTGATGTGCTCATTTTATACGGTTATATTAGGACTTTTAGGTTCACTTTTGAACACTTTTGTGCTCTAAATGTGACATTTTACCTTGAAATTCTCTAAGGGGAGTTAAAAGCGACTTGTACGCTTTTATTACTTTTCTAGAGAATTTTGTGTGACAAGGTAATTTGTTTGAAGAATTTGAAGACTTTGAAGAATACCTTTGAATATTTGAAGACTTGTATTTGAGCTTTTGAAGATTTACAGAATTGAAGAAGTGAAGAGAAGAGGAGGACATGAAGCAAGAAGAAGAAAGAAATCAAAATGCTGGAATTAGGCATCGTTGCGACTTTGTCGCGATCACATTGCAAGACCGTCGCAAGCTCATCGCGAGTCGCGATGGACGAGTGGTCTAAAATTCTTCGTGCTTTTTGCACTATAAATACTCACCTTATCCTCTCCTCTTCAGCAGCTTTTCCACCATTCTTCTTCCTGTATTTTTGGGTGTTAAAAACCCAAGTTTTTCTCTTCTTTCTTTTCCTAGTTTTTGTAGATTAATTATGTCTTTTAGTTTTCTAGCTTAGTTTTATCTTGGGAGCAAAGGATTGAAGCTTCCATTTCTATGTAGTAAGAACCATTATATCTATCTATTTGGTGCTTTTGCTATTGTGCATTTATTGAGCTTTGAATGTTGATTGTTAATAGCATTGATGTTGTTAGAAGCTTAAGTATATGAATTGCTTGTATGATTACTTGTTAGGGTTGAGAGAAAGTAGCTAATTCTCCCCTCTTTTAATGTGGAATCCAAGAGCATGAGTTAGAGCTTCTTAAATGATGTTGGTGTGTTGATAATTGCTAGATGAATGTGATGATGTCAAACTCGTTGTCATGTTTGTTTTAGGTAGCAAATGAGAGAGGTCTATGAATGTCGATCGTTCTTGACTAATCTTGTGTGAATGCATGAATTGGTTAAATGCTTAGACACGGTGTAATGTTTATAAGTGTCGCCAAGCTTGTTGATTCTTCGTGCTAAATGCCATCAATGGGATACTCTTAGTACTAAGGGAGTCATTGGTGAGGTTTGAAAAGAGATGTCGAATTCACTCTTGCAAGCTACTATCTAAGAAGGATGGAAGATTTATCTTCACAACAAGTAGATGAAGTTGTTTTACTCATTCTTGAAGCCTTTTTTATTTAGCATGGGAGGTTTGAGAATAGGAAGTGTTTGCATGATTGGAGTGTTAGGGTGTTAGGAAAGTGACGAATTCCTTAGCTCCTTTGCATGAAAATCTACGAGAATGAACTTAGAACTTCTTGAGTATAATGTGTGGTAATCCTTGCTAGATGAGTATGTTAATGTGGTTTGTTCTCATACTTATTATATAGATGCAATGAAAGGCTGAACCTTTAATGTGGTTTGTTCTAGGTTTAGCCTAATGAATGCTATGTTTGGTTAAACGGCTATGTCTTCGGTCGAAGGCTTGTTGTTATCAAATCTATGGTTCTTCGTGTCTAATGTCGTTGATGAAATACCCCTATGGTCGTTGTTTGTCTAGGGTGATCATCAACGAGGTTTGCAAATGGTCGTTGTTTGTGTTTGCAAATTACTAATAAGAAGGAATGAATGTTAATCTTCTATTAGCATTCCCTATGGGTAATGAATGTGATAGGATGAGTGAATGGTTCAATGATCTACATTTGTTTTGGAAGTGGATATACATTGCCCCCAAGGCTTTATCTTTTGTAGTTTTAAAATGTTTTTTCTTAGTTTTGTATGATGATTAGCCTAGTCACTCGACTTTGCTAATTATCTTTTCTTTTTTACTTTCAATAACTTAGGATCACCAACCATCCAAAAGCCCTCATTTACATGCTTTTATATGTATGAATATATATCTACTGCTAGTCTAATATCAACCTTTTGTGCCTAAACATTTAGGAAGATCCCTCTTCTTCGTGGACGACCCCAACTTGCCGCTATCTACTTAGTTGAAGATAGTAAGCATTTAGCGCTTATAAATATTAACTTTGAGAGGTACGGCGACAACCTCCCAATAATACAAACAAATGGGTTGAAAACAAATTGGCCAATGGGCTGAATTGTAAAAACGAATGCTACAATTATAAATAATATTAAACTATGTACCTTCTCAAATACAAATAACTATAATAAATATTATTTTATTATGTAAACATTTGATTTTCCAAAAATTATATTATGTATAATATATTCGTATGTTAAGAAATTAATTTACATATCAGTGTTCTATATATACTAGTTTACTATATCTGATCGTGTTCAATACAACTAAGGGTTGGTCAAGCCCTAGTCAACCTACACGTGCACCAACTTTACCGTATCCATTACTTGATAACACATACGGCTGTCTACAAGCCGCCCGTAGTCAGTGAGCGTTCCATGTACACTGGTTATTCAACAGTAACTTAATTGGCGATCCATATACACTAGTTATCTGCAATCGTACAAGACAAGGGTTGGCGATACCCTAGTCAACATAAACATGCTTATATTTAACGTATCCATTACTTGGTAACACATACAGGTGTACACACGTCGCCATTGCTCCGTGAGCGTTCCATGTACACTGGTTAATCGACTATGACTTAATTGGCAATCAATATACACTAGTTATCTGCAATCGTACAAGACAAGGGTTGGTCATACCCTAGTCAACATAAGCATGCTCCTATTTTAACGTATTCATTGCTTGGGAACTCACATATATGTTTGAATTGACTCATACTAATTCCTGATTAAACTCTATTTCTCTGGCCATTTTGTATATACAAGTAATAGTATGAAACACTAAATATACAATTCTAGATAGGCACTTCTATCGTAATTAAACAGTATCCAGACCTTCATTAATATGTCTAGAAATATTAATTTTCAAAAAATAAAATACTATTATGATTTTCCTATGCTTTGCATCTTGTAAAAATTCTAAACCTAACTCAATACAAAATATTATAAAAATCTCATGAAAATGAGCAAGTTAGGGAAACTAAAGAGCATGAAAATTTAACTTCCAAGTGCCCCAACAAAGCATCATTCAGGTTCTCTCCCAAATTTTCCCTCTTCCCTCCATAACCTTATCCCCAAATTTTTGCACCTCCCTCCCCAACGCACACGCCCTTCTACCTCTTTTTCCCAATTGTATGCTCAGCTTCACCCTTTCACCAACCCCCAACAGAGCTATTGCCGTGATTCTACTTCTCCTTCTCCCTCTCATTGCTTGCAATTTTGGTCGCAATTCTACTTCACCATTGCTTGCAATTTCGGTTCAGTAGAGCTTGTGCAGAGCCAGCCGGTGGCAAAAAACATTGCCAAGAGTGTGTACAAATAAGATATGAGTGATTGGTTTTTGCTAAAGTCTTCAAGAACTCGTTAATGAATAGATATATAAGGGTGGGTCTGTTAGTTTGTAAGTTTTTTATTTAATTTGTTGGGTTATTAGTGTGGGTAGTTGTTTATGTAGATAGATGATTTGTTTGCTAAGAATTTTAGACTTCCTGACTAATTTTTTTTGGCCCCCTTTTGAATTTTTGGCATATTATCTTCATAGGTAAATATGTTCTCGGTTAGTTGTTTTTGGATATCCATCTTTGGATGTGTTATGTTAAGATTTCATTTTTTTTATTTTACGCATACAAGGGAGTGAATGGTGAAGACGAGGAAGAAATTTTTTAACTCCGGTGCTAAAGCCGTAGAAGACAATTGTGTTACCCCTACAAGAGATGACAATTGTGATGTGAATAACGAGGTGGTGAATGATGCATCAAAATCATGCTCGGGATCTGAAAACTCATGGGAGGAAGAAGGAATTACAACAAAGGAAGACATGAGTGGGGACTTTGACAAGTTTGAGATTAAAGGGTATTGCAATCGTAGAGGCACAACCACGTGCAAGTCTGTGTTGCTTGCAAAGCAAAGGAAGCCCCTTAAAATATTCTTCGATGATGACTTCAAACCCTTGGTTATGCGTAGCCGGTGGTCGATGTAAAGAAAGATGTAACAAATTTTGCATGGGAACCATGTAAAGAAAGATGCCCCGAAGCTGTCCTGAACCATGTAAAGAAAGATGCATGGGAAGACATTCTCGTAAGTGTGTTCATTTACAAGTGAGATGTTTCCTTGATTTACATTTATTCATTTCAAGTTCATCACATTTTGCACTAACAACACGTATCTTTGTCCGCTAGATTAGCTGTGATATACAAACCAAAATGACATTCAATTAGATGAATCAGTTCTGGAATAAATGGACAATTTATGCAGGTGAAAAGTGAAGGAATTGGAAGGCTAAGGTGGATCATAAGTACATCGTGCAAAAAAACCAGGTTCTTGTGCATGGACTGATTATCGATGGATGGACAAAAAAGAGTGGGAGCTATTTGTGAAAGATAGATCAACCCCTGAATTCAAGGTTATTCCTTAAAAATTCTTAATCTAAAGTCATTACTTTGTGAGCATTTTACTAATCGATGAACATATATAGGCATTAAGTGACACAACAAAAGTAAATGCCTCACATAAGGACTACATCAATCACACGGGCAGTGGAGGCAATCTTAGGCTTGCTATAGAACTCGAGAAGAGGAAAAGAAGAGCTAAAATTGACAAGCTTATGGATCAAGGTCAAAGCATAGAAGAAGCAGAGGCATTAGTTCAAATCATAGATTTCAAACCGGACCGCTCAGAGGTATTTTTAGAAGATAACTGGGACAAGAAATCATCAATCTACACCAACGACTCCGTTAAAAGAGCATCCCCACTATTGTGAGCCAAATTCATAATTCATTCTCTCTCTATTAATATTCTTATATGCAATGCATAGGCTTGTATGTGTTTCATTTAGTAGAAAAAACTTTTGGATAAGAAGCAAAAGGGAGAGTTGGTTATAGAAGGAAAATAAGATATTCTCGTTCAAGCAACGGGTAAGAAGGATCATGAGGGTCGTTGGAGAGGTTGCCCCA
Organism: Rubia yunnanensis; assembly: GCA_037428765.1. Lineage (NCBI taxonomy): Eukaryota > Viridiplantae > Streptophyta > Magnoliopsida > Gentianales > Rubiaceae > Rubia > Rubia yunnanensis. Next base: position 27,119,438 of record CM075064.1, on the reverse strand, counting down.
CAACGGCCAAGGTGAACGAGGCCCTACCACATATTGCTGTTAGCTGTTATGCATCTATTCGATGTGGGAGCACAAACACAAAACCATTTGAAGAAATATCAAAATCAAAACAACTACCCACAGATGTCTTTGAGCTCAACGAAATATTTGTTGCCTTATTTGAGGTCCAAACAAATTGGCTGGCCGAAAAATTGGGTAAATCTATTCCCCCACACTTGGATTCCCGCAATTTCCTTGCCACATCATCCAACCCCACCAATAAAGACAATCGGGTATTCATTCCTTCAGCATCTGGATGTAGTGACCCACAAGGAAACATTGTGGATGACAAGGTATTCTATACTATGAACATTATCTTTAGTTGCTTTCTTGCGGATGTTGATTGTTTGTTTATGGATTTTGATTTCCTATCCAATTGATTTTGGATGCTTGTGGCCATATATTTACTGGTGTTATGTTCATTTTAGATGTTGGTAGTTCAGGCCTAGTAATATATCTTCATCTTGTCCTTTCTCAATTGAACTGAGAAAATGTCACTTTGCCAAATTAGTTAATTGAGAGACAGTTTATCTCAGCTGAACCTTGGAAGCTGCTGCGTGTTCCATCTTTCAACAGCAACAAACTAAATTGAGGTGTTTATTTTATCCCAGCTGGACCAAAAGAGTAGTGTGACACTGCAGCCTTCGGCAGCTATATATAGAATGCATTTCTTGTTATAATCAACTTTCCGGGCCATAGAATCTTCAAAAAACCTTGGTCCCACTTGAGATTGATTACATTTATGAAATTATTTAATTTTTATTACTTTATAACACTAACTCATTGTCCAACTGGTATTTTTTTCCCTTTTCATGAATTTTGTTCTCAGAAAGGAAAAAAAATGTTGCCTATATGTTTTGAACCATAATGTAGAAAGGGATGTAGCTGTATTTGGTATCTTGTTTCCAAAGGATAAGAAAACAGACTTACCCATCAAGTGGGAGCGAGTAAAGCTTAATGGACCTGTGATCATTCCCAAGGCACCTTGGTCGATTGAATACGAAGAATTTGAGTTTGTAATTGAGGCCATTGGATATAATATTCTATGGCTGGGAAAGCTAATAAGTGTCATTGGGCAACATGATGATGAGGTGTGATAATTGTATTCTTGTTCTTATCCTATTATATATATCTTTCCAAATATTACTAAAACATAATTTGTTGTTCATCTGCTTACGTAGGAGAACGAGAAGAAATCGCCTCGGAAACAATTGGCAGTGGATGGAGATGGAAGTCTTGAAATAAACCTTACACCAAAAACTATCATGGAGGGAGAAGAGGTTAAACAAATTATTATATTAACTAACTATGACTTCCAGATACATATTTAACACACTCTCCCTCACAGGAGGCATTGGCTCAGGAAGATACTATGAATGGAGAGGTGGTTGCTTGATTAGTAAAAATAGAGGTCTAACATACCCCCGAACTTTTTCAATCAGACCTATTTTTTCAATGTCTGACTAACATTTTACCCATTAGCTAGTAGCAAGAGAAAATACTACATCGACGGAGAATGGGCAACCAAATCCTCCCATGTCAGTGTCTAACCATTGCATTTTTGTGAGAACTCATTTTAGCCTTTACAATATGATCCACTACTGATCTATATACATATACAGCTCAACTAACATTATTAGATTCTCAATTCAATTACAATATCGTGTATCTTTTAGGGGGTATCAAAAGACAAAGAATGCATTGTTGTTGTTCAACAGATTAATGATGTTTTAAGGTTATCTACACAAATATATGGACCTAGAAAAGTCTTCCGCATCAATTTCAACGCGGCGGTTTTTGGATTAGAAGTAGTCTACATAGCCATATTTACCGACAAGCTAAAACTGTTCATGAGCAACTTGGACGTAGAAAACGAAATGGAGTGGATCAGTGGGAGCCAACTTGACATATGAGCATCGTCAGAAGTGCATGCTTACATTATTTATAGATATATCATTATATTTGTTTCACTTACAATATTATTTTTCTAGATACCTTTGTGATGGGGTGGTTGATCAAGGCCACGTCCAGTTTATTCCGGCCGGTTCAAATTCAATAGCTCAAAAGGAAAATCAGAGGGTCGAATTGACTGTGGAAGAGATTTCAACTGTCATGTGCCGCACTTAAGCAAGGATGTACGTTTTCTCGTACAATTGAGAGTAAGTTTTATTCTTTTTTATGTTGTTTGACCCGGTCACATGGAAGCAATAGCAGCCATATGTTGTGATTTTATTTAAAAAAAATATTCAAAGTATTCAAAACTGCATTAGGTATTTTGGTGTTTCCTTTTTTTATAGGAGCCATTGATTTTTGCCCGTCTTCGTACCGAAAATCGATCGAGTATATTGCATCGACTCGATGAGTGGGGAAATTTGCAAACGTAATAGGCTATGCCTTAAACTGATTCATTTGTAAGTGGAACACATTTTTGTCATTCCATGTGCTTTAATGTTCTACAAAATTGTTTGTTCCCGTAAACGTAGTCCATGTAGGTCTCTAACTTTCGTTGCTCGATTATTTACAATTACTGTTAATATTCGGTAAAATGAAATTCATTGTTCTATTCATTACTTGCGTTCATCATTACATGTTGGAAAATGTTAGACCTAATTAAACTATTACGTGTGATGCCCATTTTCTGAAAATATATTTTTTCATATTAATATAAATATATTTTCATCGATTGTAGGATTGGAAAAAAATATCAACGATTCAATTCCGAGTAAAATAGATCCTACCCTTCGAACTACACATGGAATGTCATAAACATCAATGTAAGTATTATCCCGTAACGTCATATCCCCCCTGTCAATTTTATGTTCGTGATCATTTCAGCAAATTCTCTTTTATATCAGCACAAGATACAAAGTAGTACTTGGGAATGTGGATACCATTGCATGTATTATATGGAAAAAAAAATGTTAAGGACGTGCATGACATTGACATTATTCCGGTACACTTTCCTATATTGTTTTTTTTGTATTTGTTAGTCTCTCACATATATATCCTTTTCTAACATGCAATTTATGACATTTTTTCTATTTCCAAAAGATTACACTCCTCTGGAGAGCGATCAACTGTGGAGCATTTCTCTGAAATGGGTTTGTATTTTTGCGAAATGTACACTGCCAAAATACATAGCTAATTGAATGTCATACAGGGACTTGCCTTCATCATTGGATAGTAGTTATTAGTATTATCTCTTATGAAAGGTAATTGTCCTCCACTTTTGATACTCGTCATCTCCATGACGAGGGGGGTTCCCATATCTTATGTAGGGTTGTAACCCAATTTTGGCCACTAAGAACCACATTTCATGCACTTCTTTCGCTAGTCAAAAATTATAGTTGATCAAATTCAATACTTTTTTGTACCTACTTGTCTATGCGTGATGATTGTTGTATTTATTGGGAATTGTTGTTGGGAATTTGTGCTACTTTTATAGGTGCACAAATTTAAGTAATCTACGCACAAATGAGAATCGGTGCCATCTATAAAAAAGAATGCAACGCTTTGGGAAAAAAGCGCAAATATAAAACTGGTTGCGTGAAGATGGACTGAAAGAGCGGCAGTGTGCCGGAGCTTTCAGTGACCAGATTAGTCACAATGTTTACAGCGATTCTTACAAACCGGTGCTAAAACAAAATAAACCGGTGCAAATGGGCCACATGTTTAACACATGTTTTTGCTAAAAAAATAACCGGTGCTAAAATATAATACAATTAGCACCGGTTTTAAAATCGGTACTAAAGTATAATTGATGCTAACAATACACATTTAGCACCGGTTTTAAAATCGGTGTTAAAAAAATAACCGGTGCTAACGATACACATTGAGCACCGGTTTTAAAACCGGTGATAAAATATAACTGGTGCTAAAAATTGTTATTTAGCACCGGTTTTAATATAACCGGTGATAAAATATAACTAGTGCTAAAAATTGTTATTTAGCACCGGTTTCAAGACCGGTGCTAAAATATAACCGGTGCTAAAAATACAAATTTAGCACCAGTTTCAAAACCGGTGCTAGTAGGACACAAATTTAACACCGGTTTTTATAGCACCGGTTATAAAAAACCGGTGCTAATTTGGTACATATTAGCACCAATTTTTCTAAACCGGTGCTAAAGAAAACCGGTGCTAGAAGTAGGAATTTAGCACTGGTTTTTTCCAACCGGTGCAACCATTTCAACAGTTACTTAGGCACCATTTTTTTTTCCAGAAATAACCGGTGCTAGAACAAAAAAAAAATCAGTGCTAGAGGGTGGTTGTTGTGGTAGTGAAAAGGCCCAAATGTAACAGAAAAGGAAATTAATTTCTGAAAATTTAAAAGAAAATGAAAGAAGAGGTAAAAATTGGCTCATATGTATATAAAACAGGCTCAATCCAATTTTGTACAACCTATACAAATAAAATTAATTGGGCCTCCATTCAGAAAAAAAAAACTTTTACCCATATATAATAGGGAAATATAACATTTTTGAATCCATTCAAATATTGGGTCCTGCGTCGCCCCACCGCACTGTACTCTAGCCGGCTCTGAATCCAAGCAACAAAACCCCACAACTTCCCAGGAATGGTTTGCAAAGCATGAATTCTAAATCGGTGAACATTTGGTGGTTGAAGGTCGGAGATTCACATTCTTTGGGTTCATTAATGGCATTTGGCATTCACATTCTTTGGGTTCCTTAATGGCATTTGGCAGAAGAAGAAGGCATTGAATGCACTCCAATGAATACTAACAAAAGTGACTTCAGTTTCATTAACATTTGTGAAAATCATAAACTTTTCAAAAAGTGTTAGGCCCGGGGGAACTAGTGCCTTCTTGTAAGGATCATTTTTTCGCCTAGTTCCCGCTCTGCGTTTCTGTCCCAAATTGAATTTGCTTTTTTTTTTTTTTTAAAAAAAACCATCCTTAGATGGGGGAAATTATATTAGCCTTCCCAAACCGTAAATAATAAAACAGTTGAAGAGAAGCCGAAGATTAGATAAGTTATACAAACCGAGCTTATTGCTCTTGAAGCAACCTTTGTTGCTACCAAAAGAATGAAAATAGAGAAATGTAGAAACCAGAGGATTACAAATACTAATGACTAGGTAATCGGATCTTGAACTTCTTAGTGAATCGAATAAACGAAACACAAGTCAGTCAAAGAAACCTTTACCTAAATCATAAGCCTATCCTCTAAGCTAATAGTGTAGGAGATAGCAAAAAATAGAACCTTTCCAACTGTATTTGTGGTTAGCATCAGCAAGGGGTAATCCCTGTCCGTGATTGATGTCTTCAAAAATAGTGAAGGAGAGTCATCACTGTGTCTGATATGATCTCTGTAGCTTCCAGCAAAATTGATATAGCAGTAGATCACTTATGTCAACAGAAGAAGATGACTAATTTGGAGATGAAGTCGAATGCCCGCCGTAATTGTTTCAGTTCTCTGAGTAGAAGCAATCCATCCACCTGAAATATGAAATACAGTCAGTAGCCTCTGATTCAGATATCAATCCGAATAGAAGGAGTACCCATCTGATCCAATCTTATCAAACCTTGCACAAAATTAGTTAAACTTTGAAAATGAAGGAACGATGAGGATGACAGACTATGCAAACAATCCTTCGCTAGTTTATCTGCCACAAGGTTGCCCTGTCTATGAACATGCTTGAGAGGAATCCCTCCCAGGAGTTTGTTAATCTCCTCAGCCAGACTGAAAACTTTCCATGGTGACTTGTAAGGATGTAGTACATACCCAATTGCATTTAGACAGTCAGATTCTAAATAGTAAGAGAGATTAATTTCTGAACCTGCTCTTAATGCAAACCTTATTGCTTTCAGTTCTGCCTCTAAAGGTGAATAAGCAGGGGAGATCTTAGTATGAGCAACAATAAATCCTCCCCTACAATCCCTTATAATCATACTAATACCACACATATTCGTTTGACAGCACCATGCAGCATCAACATTGATTTTATATCCTATGTCTGGCTTTGTCCAAGCTATTTTAAATATCTTAGGCTTAGGAGGTTTTTTGCTCAAAGGTAGGAAAGAATGTTCAGCAATTAACCTATCAATCCCAGAGTCAACAAAGAATGGCTTAGCAGTAAACAGATAAAAGATGTCAGTCCTAATATGATTGAGCACCACACTAATCACAGGATTAACTGAATCATACAAGCATCCATTTCTAGTTTTCCACAGGTTCCAGCAGGTTATTAATGCTGCAGAATGAATCATCTCAACTTGCACACTACTGAAACCATTATATGAGAAATAGAAAGATAGTCTATCCCAAATGGATGGGAATACCTGATCTCTGATCCCCATAAAAGAATGGATCTGTTTCCATATATGCATTGTAAAAGTGCAGGAATTAAAAAAATGATCAAGGGAATCCTCATGATTATGGCACATACAGCATTTAGAGGCCAGTGAAATCCTCAAAGAATGTAAAACATTGTCAAAAGGAAGGAAGGAGTTCATCATTTTCACATGAAGACAGAAACCTTTTTTTCAATTCTGTAATTCCAAAGATGTTTGAAAGAAGCCACAGAACCTCTATGGTGACATAATTGTAGATATGTAGATTTGAAAGAGAACTCACCATTGATTCCGGGTTTCCATATTAGCCTGTCCTTTCTATGAGGAAACAGCTTAGAATCACATAAAAGAGTAATAGCATGATCAGGGAGAAATGGAATGATTTTAACAATCAAAGCAGATTTATTGGCAATAAAATCTGAAACACTACAGTTAAAAGGAATATTCACATGTATTTGATCACAAATATCCTGCAGTGGTCCTATATCCAACCAATTAGAGGTCCAAAAATTACAATCTCCAGTACCAATAATGACTCTAGATTGAGATTCTGCCCAATTATTGATACAGCAAATCCTTTTCCAATTTTGCGAAGATCTGGAAGAAGATGGAAGAGATGCAATCAAATGAGTCCAGAGAGCCTCACCCTTTTGATATTTCCACCAAAGCTTGACAGAACAAGTTTTAATAATAGTATGTATTGATCTAAATCCTAGTCCATTTTGAATGGTAGGATAGCAAAGAGCATCCCACTTTCTCCATACCCTTTTTTGATTTATATCATCAGAACCCCAAAAAAACTTGCTCAATAATCTTTCTATGTCCAATATAACCTGTTTGGTAGGTTTAATCACTGACCATATGTGCTAAGGAACCGAGTATATGCAGGCCTGTATAAGAGTAAGTTTCCCTCACATTGAAAGCCACCTATTTTTCTAGTTTCCCAGTCTATTTTCAATCTGTTCCAATAAGGGCTGTAGGTAAGTCTTCCTAAATCTACCAGTAAAAATGGGAACCCCTAAGTATGTAAAAGGAAACCTTCCTAGCTTCATTCCTAGAATTCTCCTAATCCTTCTAACCCTGTTTACAGTGGCATGCTTTCCAATGTACAGTTCACTCTTATTATAATTAACATGTTGGCCAGTGACTTCCTGAAAAGTATCCAGGAAAGCCTTGAGCCTGATCAAAGAATTGTTATTTGCTTTGAGGAATATCACAGTATCATCAGCATAAGAGAGATGAGAGATATGAAATGCATTACCTGGAATAGCATAATATGATAGACTACCATTCAGAAAAACAAAAGATAGGCTTCTAGTAAAAGCTTCAGAAAAGATATTGAACATAAAAGGTGATAGAGGATCACCCTGTTTGATACCCTCTAAAATTTAATTTGCTGCCCTCTAAAATTTTTGACTTAAAAAGTGGACCTTCTAAAACTTGTGAGACCATAGTGAAAATATGGAAACTAATAGCTTCTTGTAGGGAATATTTTTAAGCATAATTCCCACGATGCTTTTAGCCCCAATTTCAAAAGGTGGCCCTTTTAAAAATTGAATAATATTTTTCCAATTTCTTGTCCCCCACCCAATTTCATTTGAGGGATCTAAGAAAAACTCATTACCCTCGACTCAGTCTGAACCTCTTCCAGAACCCTTCGTTCACCTCGCTCAATCAACCATGAGCATCGAGGAAGATATCAAGGCGTTGCAGCTGGATTTGGAGGACAACGTTGATGCTAGTACCGCGGATGCACAACCCATCGATGATGTGAAGCCCGTGGAGGAGGAAGTGAAAGAAAAAGAAGTAATCGCTCCTGAAGTTACTGATGGTTATCAAGTGAAAGAAAAAGAAGTAACCGCTCCTGAGGTTACTGAAGTTGAAGTGGAAGAGAATAATGTAGAAAATAAGGGTAATAATTGTGTGTCTGTATTAATGAATTCAGGATACATTATATAGTGGTACAAGATACCTATACAAGGTAGGAAAAGGTAATAGAATACAATTACAGTTACAAGTAATATTGCAAGAATATTCTAATTCCTTAACACTCCTCTTCAAGTTGGAGCATAGGGATCAGAAATGCCCAACTTGCCAAGTAAAGAATGAAACTGATTACGTCCGAGAGCCTTAGTGAACAAGTCTGCAGGTTGGTCCGCCGTACGAATATGGTGAGTAACAATAGCACCAGATTGAACAAGATCCCGAATAAAATGACAATCGATTTCAATGTGTTTGGCACGTTCATTAAAAATTGGATTGGCCGCAATATGAAGAGCAGATTGACTATCACAAAACAACCGCATAGGAGAGGATTGCGAAACCCCCAAATCTTTCAGTAAAGACCGAAGCCATAACAACTCACAGCAGGTAACAGCCATGGCACGATACTCCGCCTCAGCTGAAGAACGAGAAACAGTAGGTTGCTTCTTAGTCTTCCAAGAAACCGGAGAATCACCAATCATCACAAAATAACCAGAAAGAGAACGCCGAGTAATTGGACATGCAGCCCAATCAGAATCACAATAAGCAGTCAATTGTAACGTACTACGAGAAGAGAGAAATAAACCTTGACCAGGATGACTCTTCAGGTAGTGCAACACACGAACAACAGCTTGCCAGTGAGGAACACAAGGGGACTTCATGAATTACACCAGAGTGTGGACTGAATAACTCAGTTCAGGACGAGTAATAGTCAGGTAGATCATGCGCCCAACCAGGCGTCGATACTGCTCCGGGTCATGGTAGGCTGGACCTTCAACACGTGCCAAATCATGTTGTTGCTCCATCGAAAAGTCAGTCGACTTAGAGGAAGATAAACCGGTATCCAATAAAATGTCCAAAGCATATTTCCTTTGCGAAATGAACATCCCCTCCGGTCTTCTAGCAATCTCTATGCCCAAAAAATACTTAAGCATACCAAGATCCTTCATATAAAAACAAGAACCTAAGTATTTCTTGAACTCATAGATGAGCGAAGAAGAACTACCAGCAATAACCAAATCATCCACGTAAACCAGAACATGTAAAGAAGCTGATCCATGAGAAAAAACAAACAAAGAGTAATCGGCCATACTCTGAACAAATCCAAATGCTCGTAAAGCCTGAGCCAGTTTAGCAAACCAATTTCTAGGAGCATGTCAAAGACCATAAAGAGATTTTTGTAGGCAACAGACCTGACCAGGCGGTATAGCGTAGCCAGGTGGAGCACGCATGAACACTTCCTCATGCAAATCACCATGCAGGAAGGCATTATAAACATCCATCTGATGCAGTTCCCAACCACGAATAACTGCAACGGACAGAAACAAGCGAACAGAACTCATCTTCGCAACCGGAGCAAAAGTCTCAGTGTAATCAATTCCTTCAACCTGACGATTCCCAAGAACCACTAGGCGCGCCTTATGGCGTTCAATAGTACCATCTGACCGAAACTTCATCCGATAAACCCATTTGCATCCAATAGCCTTCTTGTGCGTAGGCAAAGGAGACAAAGTCCATGTCTGATTTCGCTCTAGTGCAGTAAGTTCCTCAACCATAGCATCTCGCCAATGAGAATGACCCGAAGCCTCAGAGTAAGTAGTGGGATCTGCACTAGAAGTTACATCACCCAAGAATCTAGAATGCATACTAGAAAAATTATCACAATTTACATAATCAGTAAGAGGGTAGAGAACACCTGAGGAAAGTGATGAAGCATGAGGGAACGTAGTCGAAGGGGAGGGGGTCTTCAGTGGTAAGAGCACAAGCATAATCATCACAATCATAATCTGCCAAATATAACGGTGGATGATGAGATTGAACACTCCGTCTGGTAGAAGGTGGATCAACGGAAACTGGCGGAGAAGTACCGGTGAAGGACAATGTAGGTAGACCGATGGTGGCCGGCAAAGAGGAACCGGCATCGAGCGGCGGAGCACTACTGATGGATGCCGGCATCGTGACATCGGGGATGACCACCGGGAGTTGGTCGGTGATTCTCATTGGTGAATCGACGGGGTTGACCGGTGTTGACCAGCCGGCGTTGACCGGTATTGACCGGATGGGGTTGACCGGCATTGACCGGCGTTGACCCACCGGGGTTGACCGACGTTGATCCACCAGCGTTGACTGGCCAGCGTCGACCAGCAGTGAATGGCCAATGGTGATCGGCAAAACAACAGCCGGCGTTGGAAAGCCGACGTTGACCGGCAGTGGTTGATTGGCTGCAGAAGGTGGATTGAAAAATCTGTGTGGCTCGGGTGTACCCGACGGTGTTGTGGTGGCACCGCCAGGTTCATCGGATGAAGCATAGTATGAGAACTGGTCTTCAAAGAAATCAGCATCCCGGGTATTAAAGATCACTCGAGATTCCAAGTCGAGAAGACGATAACCTTTCTTTCCGGTAGGATAACCAAGGAATAAACACCGCCGACTTCTTAGTGCAGACTTATCATGGTATCTAGGAACACGAGCAGCAAAATACAAGTAACCAAAAACCCGTAGAGAAGAGTAATTGGGCGCCTGGCCATAGAGTAACTCAAAGGGAGTACGACCGTTGAGAAGCTGAGTCGGGGTTTGGTTGACCAGGTAGGCAGCAGTAAGAACACATTCTCCCCAAAATTCAATAGGAAGATTGGCTTGAAACCGTAAAGCACGCGCCACATTGAGTAAATGACGATGCTTTCTTTCAACTCGACCATTATGTTGCGTAGTTTCAACCATAGATGTCTCAAAAATTATCCCAGATGCAGTAAAGTGAGACCGGAGAGGCAAAAATTCAGTGCCATTATCAGCTCGAACTCGTTGAATTGTTCTTCCCCACTGGTTCTTGACTAAGGCACTAAATTCTAAAAATCTAGAAGCTACTTCAGAATTAGCTACTAACAAATAAACCCAAACAGCTTGGGAATAATCATCTACGATTGTCAAAAAATAAAATGCACCACTAGAGGACGGAGTTCGATAAGGTCCCCAAACATCAGAATGTACTAATTGAAATAATGCAGTAGCATTTGTAGAACTCAGTTGAAAACTATGTCTAGTCTATTTTGCTCTATAACATACAGAGCAAGGTATAGTAGTATTATTGGTGCTAAAATCAAGAGTAGGAATAGAAGACAACACCGCAGATGATGGATGACCAAAACGCTGATGCCATAAATCAGATGAAGAAACCGAAGCAACTGTCGGAATAGATTGCAGGATATGAGGACGAATGCGAGTATCCAACAGACGAAGCCAATAAACCCCCCCTTTCTGTTCACCCACGCCAATCACAATCCCCGTACTGATTTTCTGTAAAATGCAATAATTTCCAGTAAACAAAGCTAGAGCGTGATAATAGACATTTAAAGGCAGATAACAATCTAGAGCATGATAATAAATTGCATCACAAAGTAGGTATGTAGATCACATGAGTAAGGGTGACATCACCAAAACAAATAGACCCATATTGTGTAGCAAACGACACAGAACCATCTGGAAGTATAACATTCACAGTAGTGGTAGCAGTAGTAATATCAATAAGAGAACCTTTGTCACCAGTCATGTGATATGAGGCTCCCGAATCAAGAATCCAAGGTAAAGTAGACTTACCTGACCCATGGTCAGATAACGAATCAAACTGATTAAATAAATGTATGGTCGTACTCCATTGGTCGTCAGACAGAGCAGAACCAAAATCAGATCGTGTAGGTAAGCCAAAGGAGGCGGCCACTGCAAATCCTTGCGGCGACGTCACTTCGCCGGCGAAAAGAGTCATAACACAAATGGCAAGTGCAATTAAAGTAATAGAAGAGACAAAATATGCTGAATCAAAGCCAAAAGAAGCAATTTGGCGCGCGCCTCCTGTGTGGCGCGTGCAAATCACGCACCGGAAGAGATGATTGCAGGTCTGGTATACCCGCGCGTGGATTCACGCGCTTCTGGAAGGTCGCGCGCGTGAATCTCACGCGCGTCTTGCGACTGAGCTCACGGAGTTGCTGGTCTGATTCAGATGGTGCCGATGAAACCCGACTGAGCTCGCTGGTCTAATTCGGACGGAGCGGAGCTCGCCGGTCGGATGGCGCCGTCTGTGGCGAGCTTCGCCGGTCTGATTCGGGAGCTTCGTCGGTCGGAGCAGGAGCGGACGGAGTTGGTTCTTTTTGGGAGCAGATTCAGGCGAGCGAATGGAGCCGGGAGCAGGTTCAGGCCGGCGGACGGAGTCGGGAGCGGAAGACGTGGCGGCAGAACTGGTGGAGGCGTGGTGGAAACAGTGTTTTTTTTTGGTAAAAGAAGGGTAGTCCGGATCGGCTGGGCGTGGAAGTCAGGCACGGACGACGACGGAAAATTTATGACGGTGGAAAATTTAAGGTTTCAGGATTTTAGGCTCTGATACCATGTAGAAAATAAGGGTAATAATTGTGTGTCTGTATTAATGAATTCAGGATACATTATATAGTGGTACATGATAACTATACGAGGTAGGAAAAGGTAATAGAATACAATTACAGTTACAAGTAATATTGCAATAACATTTTAATTCCTTAACAAATAAAAAGCGGCATCTCAATGTTGTGTTCATTGGTCATGTTGATGCTGGAAAATCAACCACAGGGGGTCAGATATTATTTTTAAGCGGTCAAGTTGGTAATCGCACAATTCAGAAGTATGAAAAGGAGGCCAAGGACAAAAGCAGGGAAAGCTGGTATATGGCCTATATTATGGATACAAACGAAGAGGAACGAGCAAAGGGTAAAACTGTTGAAGTTGGAAGAGCACATTTTGAAACAGAAACGACAAGATTTACAATTTTGGATACTCCGGGTCATAAGAGTTATGTTCCCAACATGATAAGTGGAGCATCTCAGGCTGATATTGGAGTACCGGTTATTTCTGCTCGAAAGGGTGAATTTGAAACTGGATATGAGAAAGGTGGACATACGCGTGAGCATGTCCAACTTGCCAAAACTCTTGGTGTCTCTAAACTACTTCTTGTGAATAAAATGGATGGTCCTACTGTTAACCGGTCAAAAGAAAGGTAAGATGAAATTGAGACAAAAATGAGTCCTTTCCTCAAAACTTCGGGCTATAATCTGAAAAAAGAGCTCGGTTTCTTCCAATTTCTGGCCCGATGGGTATAAATATGAGGACTAGAATGGACAAAAGTGTTTGTCCATGGTGGGAAGGTCCATGTCTTTTTGAAGCCCTGGGTGGCATTGAAGTTCTTGCTCGTGATCCTGAAGGTCCATTCCGGATGCCTATTATTGACAAATTCAAGGACATGGGAACTGTTGTAATGGGAAATGTGGAATCTGGTAGTGTGTGTGAAGGAGATACTCTTCTGGTCATGCCAAATAAGTCTCAGGTAAGAGTTGTTGACGAAGATAAAGTAAAGCGTGCTGGACCTGGTGAAAATTTGAGAGTGAGGGTAGCTGGGATCGAGGAAGAGGACATATTATCAGGATTTGTTCTGAGTAGCATGGCAAACCCAACACATGTGGCGACAGAGTTTGTTGCCCAGTTGCAAGTTTTGGAATTGGTGGATAATGCAATCTTCACTGCTGGTTACAAGGCTGCTATTGTCGAGGAATGTGAAATTGTTGAGCTCATGCAACAGACTGACCTGAAAACGAAAAAACCCATGAAAAAGAAACTCTTTTCGTAAAGAATAATGCCAGTGTGGTTTGTCGCATTCAGGTAACTAATTTGATATGTATTGAGAAGTTTGCCGATTTTCCGCAACTTGGACGGTTTACCCTACGAACTGAAGGCAAGACTGTCGCTGTTGGAAAAGTCACTGCCCTCCCAACTGTAGGCCAAGGTTCTTAAAGCAATTTTGAATTGAGGCTGGGCTTTAGAGTGTAAAATTTGAACATACAAGAACGGCAGCAAGGAAGAGACTTTTATGCTTTGAGTGAGCATGGACTCAACGATGGACTTTTGGGATTGCCATAGTTTAATCGGCATGCATGGGAAATTATTTGTTTCATGTAACGATATTAAGTATGCCACTAAATCCAAATATAAAGTTGCTAACTATTGATTTTATTAAGTTAGACAATTTAATAAAAAAAAATTGAGGAATTTAAGTGCAAAAAGTAAAAACTTCAATTGTGGTCGTAATTCGATTCCGCTTGAACATGCCTACAATACCAGGTTTCCATGATGTTTTAACATATTCCATTGGGGAAAAAAATATTTGGGATGAATCCCACTTGAATATTCTAGAAGTCAACACTTCTCACCCATTAACATTCATACAATCACCACCGGTCTGTTCTAAGGGACTAACTAGCACCATTTGTAGTTGGATGAACGACTTTAATTTATTGTATTCTAGAATAAATATTCACAAATATATAATTTACAGGAGTCGGAGTTATATAAACCCACTCAAGAAGTCTCAAAAAAAATAATCACGTTGTGAATTATTGTAAAATTAAATGATTTCGACATTTTTGTTCGTTCCATGTGTCCATAAACCTTTGTGGTAGTAGCGTGGATTCCCCTTTGGTCGTATTGAAAATTTTTAAATGAAAAAGTGTATCTTCTTAAATTTGCGGGGTCATAGTGAAAATATGGAAACTAATGGCTTCTGGTAGGAAATATTTTTTGGCATAGATCCCACGATTGTTTTCAACCCAAATTCAATTGGTGGCTCTTAAATGGCCATACAAATAAATCATTTTCCAATTTTGTGTTTCGCTCCCTCCCACTTTCTTTGGAGGGACCTATAGGCAAAAAGCAAAAAATTTTAAGCATGAGTTGTAGTCTGATTCCGCTTGAACAGACCTGCAGTACCGCGTATCTATGATGTTTTAACCTACACCTTTGGAGAAAAATATGCGGTGTGAATCCCATGGAGTATTCTAGAAGTCAACAATTTTCACCTCATTAAAATCCATAAAATCACCATGGGTTTGTTCGAAACAACTAACCACCGCTACTGTAACTGGATTATCGAATTGTATTTATATTATTTTTGAATAAATATTCAAAAATACATAATTTACTATAATTTGGAGCCGTGTAAACCCGCTCGAGAAGTCTCAAATAATTGCATAGTAAACTACAGTCGAACATTGAAATCATCGCCCGAGCGGAGCTCTCGCCAATCTTAATCAGCCAGTGCTAAAGGAGTGTGAATTAAAGATACCTCCATCACTGCTGAAATTGAAGTGGGGGGAGCTCCGGCTCGACCCCCCTAGTTCCACCACTGCCTCCAAGCCTTCGTAGGAGCATCGTGGATCCCCCTTTGTTTGTACTAGCATTTTTCAATGTAAAAGTGTACCTTCTAAAATTTTGGGGCCCATAGTGAAAATATGGAATCCAATGACTTCTAGGAATTTATTTTGGCATAGTTCCTGCGATCCATTTCAACCTCAGTTTTAATAGGTGGCCCCTTTAATGTCCAATTGAATAAACCCTTTTCCAATTTCTTGTTTTTCCCCTCCCACTTTCTTTGAGGGACATGGGTGCAAAAGGAAAAAATTTCAATCGTAAGTCGTAATTAAATTCCGCTTGAATGTACCTGCAATACCAAGTTTCCTTGATGTTTCAACATATGCCATTGGAAAAAACTATGCAGGATGAATCCCATGAAGTATTCTAGATATCAACATTTCTCACCTCATTAAAGTTCACAAAATCACCACTGGTTTGTTCTAAACGACCAACTTGCCCTATTTGTAACTAGTTGATCAACTATTATTCATATTGTTCTTGAATAAATATTCAAAAGCGCATAATTTAACGGAATTCGAAGGAATTCGAAGCAGTATAAGCATGCTCGATAAGTCTCTTAAAAAAACTACATAGTAAATTACGGTAATATTAAATAAATTTGATGTTTTTGTTTGTTCCATGTGTCCTCCAAGCCTTAGGTGGAGTAAAGTGGATTTCCCCTTTGTTGTACTAACAATTATTGAATGAAAATATATACCTTCAAAAATTTGCGGGGTCATACTGAAAATATGAAAACTAATGGATTCTTATAGAAAAGTTTTTTGGCATAGTTTCCGCAATCCGTTTCAGCCCCAATTTTAGTAGGTGGCCCCTTGAAAGGTTAACTGAATCAATATTTTTCCAATATCGTATTTATCCACCTCTCAATTTATTTGAGGGACCTAAGCGCAAAAATAAAAAAAATTAATCGTGAGTCGTATTTCGATTCCACTTGAATGTACCCGCGGTACCGGCTTTCCTTGTTGCTTCATCACATCTTTGGAAAATAAATGCGGGATGAATCCCACAATATTATAGAAGTCAACACTTCCATCTCATTAAAATTCATAAAATCACCACTTGTTCGTTCTAAATAACTAACTAGTGCTATTTGTAACTGGATGACCGGATTTTATTTATATTATTCTTGAAAAATAATCCCAAATACATAACGTGGGTTCCCTCTTGGTCGTACTAACATTTTTTTAATGTAAAAGTGTACCCTGTAGAAGTTGTGGGGCCATAGTGAAAACATGAAAATTAATGGTTACTTGTAGGAAATTTTGTTTGGCTTAGTTCTCATGATCTGTTTTAACCCCAATTTTAATAGGTGGCCCCCTTTAAAGGTCTATAGAATACTTTTTTTCCCAATTCCGTGTTTTGCCCCCTCCCACTATCTTTAAGAGACCTAAGCGCAAAAAACAAAAAAACTTCATTTGTGGGTTGCAATTTGATTCCGCTTAAATGTACCTCCAGTAGCAGGTTTTCTTGATGTTTCAACAAACACCATTGAAAATAATATGTTGGATAAATCCTATGAAGTATTTAGAAGTCAACACTTCTCCCGCTCAATCCCTATTAGCACGACTAACACACACCATCCATAATTGTATGAACGAATTTTATTGTTTACACTTTTGAAAGAGCTCTCAATAATATTCTCTCTCTAGCTCTGGGGCGAAAAAAGAAGAAAAAAGGTGCAGCCTTTCTTCCATCTTTTGGAGGCCGATTTCTTCAAATTTCTTTAACTTTCCACCGATGAAATATGGTTTAACGGATTCTACTCTTGATTCCGCACAAAATCATATGCAATTTGTGGCAATTTTTTGATCTTAATCGGCTTTGGAGTAGGGTTTGAATACGGTAAAGGAGAGTTCTTGGCGGATCTTGTTCGTGATTTTGGTGTTCATCTTGTAAACGGATTCGGATCGGGAGTTGGGTAGGAGATCGGATCGGTTTCTTGCTTGGAGTCCTTGTCCGAGTTGGAGATTTGGGTGAAAAATCCAATCTTTTTTGGGTTTTGGATTGGACTTGGTTGCGCAAAGGTGTATAAAGGGTTTGATTAAAATTTTCAGCACACTTTTTAATCAAATTCCTACCATCTTCATCGGATTTAGCACAAGGTTTTGGAGGTTTTGATTGGATCACAATTCGGACACAAGGTTTTGGATCGGATTGCTTGGTGATCACGGTTTCCACGGTTTCCAGGTTTTTTCGATTCAACTACTTGCGGTTTGCTTGTTTTTCGATTTGAAGCATGATGTTATGTGTTTTTGAACCCGATTTGGTTTGGAAGACTACGGTTTTGAGTTCAAGTTTGTTGTTAATTCCGAATTGATCATAGGGTTAGTTCAGTTTTGCTAACAAGATTTGCGATTTGTTCTTGCTTATTTGGTGAATTCGGTTTTGGTGATTTTTTGTTTATTGTTTAGTCCGATCGGTTTGGGTTAATTCCGATCGGATTTTGTGTATTGTTGGTGTGTTTCCGATCGGTTTGGGCTAATTCCGATCGGATTAGTGTATATATGCTTGGTGTGTTCTCGGTTATTTGGTGAATCCGATCTGTCTATCGGATTTCATCTATGGCCTCTACGGGTGCTAAAAGCAATAACAACCCTCGGAAGCAAGACATGGCTGAGGGTGATGGAAATAAGAGGCAGAATCATCAAGTACATCTAAGAGATTGGAATGATCCGAAGCTTGAAAGAAGAAGGAGATGGGATGATTCGGATATTCTCATGAATAAATCGACTATTGAAGTTGTTGCAAACAATGGAGATAGTGTTGATTTTGTGCTCACGGATGAAGAGATACACAAGGATCTTTATAAACCTTTTTTAGGATTCTTGGGTGTGTTTCCGGGCTTCTTCCCGGGAATGTATGCAATTCAAACTCTGTTGGTGGCCAAGTGGAATGTGCAGTGTAATGTTCAGAGCAAGCAGAATGGTTATGTCATGTTCAGGTTTAACAGTGCTGAAGATAGAGATATGGTGATGAATGGTCCTGACCATTATCTCCATGGAAAGAAGTTGTTCATGATGTTAATTGACGAATCTGGGCAATATGATGCGACCATCCAAGCCACTAAGCCAGTTTGGTTAAGGATGGAACACTTGCCAAAGGCGTATTGGCACAAGAAGGCATTAGAGAAAATTGCTACTTCACTAGGAGAACCTATCCTTATGGACAATGGTACTCTCGAGTTAAGGGGCTACTATGCACGTCTCTTGGTATGGATAAACACATCCAAAAAGCTCAAGGAGGAGGTGAGCTTTCGTGTTCCATCTGGTGAGGTGTTAGTGCAAAAAATCATCTATGATTATTGCAGACCTTGGTGTACGAATTGTGGGGAAAACAATCATCTCATGGAAGTGTGCGATGATTACTGGAAAGCCAAGGAGATGGAGAAAATGAGGCCTACGGAGGACAACAAGGATATGAAAGTGAAGGGAAAGAAACACTGGAGATCTCGATATAATGACCAAGTTTGGGTTAAGAAGATGCAAGCTAAAACAACTGGAGATACTCTAGGTTCTAATTCGGTTGGAGGAGAGGAGAATGTGATCATTGAGGATGCCTCTTCGGACAACGAGAAGGTTGAGAGGCAAAGGAAAGGGAAGGGAAAGTTGGTTGAAGACATAGTCAAAAGTATCGAGAAAGCTGGAAGTGCTAAAAAAGGGACTGGTATAACCATTGGTGGTATGCAGGATGAGGTTAACCAGGCAATTGTTGCGCTGCCAGCAAACCTGTCCGCATCGCCAACGCTTGGAGCTGGCACAAACCGTGGCGTTGGCGCTAAGTCTGCCCAAGCAGCGCTTGGAGTTGGTACTGGAAACCACGAAGTTGGCGCTAAATCTGCCCAAGCAGCGCCTAGAGTTTCTAGCGCTGTAAATCAAGCCCAAGAAGCTCGCGGCAGGAGCACCGAGCGTTTAAAATCCAGCACCCGTGCGGCCAATTTAACACTCGATATGCAGCAACAAGCTTTTGGAGATGATGATAATCCGATTGAAGGTGCTGGAAAACTGCCTAAGTAAATGATTCATCCGGATGCTCGAGGCTAAAAAATTCCAAGGCTGCATAGGAGCAAGAGTAAGAGTAGGCCTCCCCCCACTCCAGGGGCTTTGACTAGGTCTAGATGTAAGAGCAGGACTCGAATTAATGAGCAGGGTGTTCAGAAACCTTTTCAGTGCATGTTATCAGCTACGAGGAGTCATTCAGACAGTTCGGGAAGTAAATCACTGGAAGGCGGCGGTCCGAAGCCAAAAGGGACCTCTGTTTCCCAATGAATACATCAGCAATGAATGTCAGGGGTCTATCAGCCCCTGTAAGGAGGAGGTGGGTGAAAAATATCATCTCCACAAATGGGGTTGGACTGTGTGGTTTGTTGGAAACGAAAATGGAGGAGAAGGCGTTGCGGATTTTCCTAAAGGGTTTTAAGGGATGGAAGTTTACGCACAATTTTGAACTGTGGCAGAACTCGAGGATACTCATTATCTGGGATCTGAAAGGCTTCTTGGTTGATGTTCTTGGGAAATCTCCGTAATGTATTCATCTGAAAGTTCGTAATCTTGCTTCTGGTATTGAGTTTTTCTGTACATTTGTGTATGGGCATAGTGAGGGGCGTCTGGCGCGTTTACCACTATGGGAGGATTTGAAGTCATTTGATGCTAATCTGAATTCTCCTTGGATGGTTCTTGGTGACTTTAATGCTATTCTTAGTGTTGATGATCATTATGGAGCTACTGTTCCTAGCTTGTATCCAATGAAGGAGTTTCAGGATGTTTGTGTAAAGTGTGGACTAAGAGATGCGCCTGCCTTGGGTGAGCACTTAACCTGGCATAGTGCAGATTGGAAGATTTGGAGGAAGCTGGATAGGGTGCTGTTGAACCACAGATGGGATGATGCTGCTTGTTGCACAACCTTTATACCAATCTCGGCTCAATCAGACCACTCTCCCATGGTGGTTGATATGTCGCAGGAAATTTTTGGGAAGGGTAGGCCTTTTCGATTTCATAATATGTGGTTAGATCATCCGAAATGTGGGCAAATAGTAGAGGATTATTGGAGTCCGTCGGTTGAGGGGACCAAACAATTTTCGGTCACCAGGAAACTATTTCGGCTGAAAAACCCACTGAAGGAATTGGGTAAGCTTGATTTTAACCATATTTCTGAAAAGGCTAAACGTGCAGATGCGGAGTATAACATGGCATTTGATGATTTTGATGCTAAAGTTGCTTCGGACAATGAAGTTGCGGCATTGCGAAGTTTGAAGAAGCAAGCTATGTTGTATTATCTGGCAGAATCTTCTTTCCTTGCGCAAAAGGGAAGGATAAATCATATTACTCAGGCGGATAAGGGATCACAGTATTTTCACTCTATGGTCTCTGTACGAAAAGGAGGAGCTATCCCAGCAATTATAGATAGTGACAATCGGATTGTAACTTCTAACAGTCGCAAAGGAGAGCTATTTGCAGAATTCTACAAAGGTTTGTTTGGTGCAAAGAGGGATAGAGTTCCCACTGAGCCGAGCATTTTTTACGCAGGCAATAAGCTCACGGATGTGGATAGGGCCTATCTTAATTAGGAGGTGGCAAGTATTGAAGTAAAGCAAGCTCTATTTGCACGCGGATGAGAAGTCTCCAGGCCCGGATGGCTATACGGCTGGATTCTTTAAGAAGCATTGGACACCGTGGGTGAGGAATTTACGGCTGCAGTACTTGAATTCTTTCAAACAGGAGATATTTTGGTGCAGCTTAATCACACTTCGGTGGCATTGATACCGAAGAAGCCGGATAATCTAAAAGTGGGTGATTTTAGACCAATAGCGTGCTGCAATGTGGTCTATAAAGTATTCACAAAAATTATAGCGAACATGCTTGAAGGTATTTTGCCAGGGATCATTGACCCTTGTCAGGGAGCATTCGTAAAGGGCAGAAGTATCTCGAACAATGTAATGCTTGCGCAAGAGTTCGTTCTGGGATACGGAAGGGTTCGTAACTCTCCTAGATGCATGATTATGGTGGACTTGCAGAAAGCGTTTGATACAGTCTCTTGGGATTTCCTGGAAGAAGTTCTGCTTGGACTGGGATTTCCTGAAAGGCTAACTGACAGAATCATGACGTGTGTGCGCACTTCGACATTCTCGATAGCTGTTAATGGGAAACTGTGCGATCACTTTCAGGGACAGAGGGGTATTCGCCAGGGAGATCCATTGTCGCCTCATCTATTTGTGATTTGCATGGAATATTTCTCGAGATTGATGAAAAGGAGAATGGACTCTAGACATTTTACCTTTCATCCGAGATGCGAGACACTTCGGATCACGCATTTGGCTTTTGCAGATGATCTCATGCTCTTCTCTAAGGCTAACACGAGTTCAGTACACATACTCATGGATGCCTTGAATGAATTTGAGCGCACTTCGGGTTTGGGAATCAATGCTGCAAAGTCGAAGTTCTTTGGAGTTGGCATAAAGGAGGATTTGAGTTTCACAGGTATTCCATGGGCGACATTCCCTGTTCGGTATCTAGGCGTGCCACTTGATTCCAGTAAGTTAAAGGTGACACAATTTGGTACTCTGCTGGGAAAAGTTGATTCGGAAATAGCGAAATGGAAGGGACATACTCTTTCATATGCAGGAAAACTGGAGCTTGTGAGATCAATTGTGGGAGGTATCGCGGGATTCTGGATTCAGAATTTTGTTATACAAACTACGGTCATGGATGCTCTTGAACAGAAGTGTAAACGCTTCCTGTGAAGCATAAGGCAAAGGTTGCGTGGAAGAAACTCTGCGCACCTAAATCTTTTGGCGGCCTCGGTTTGAGAGACTTCATTACGTGGAACAGTGCTTCGATGGCTAAAAGGCTATGGGATATTCATTTGGAAAAAGATAGCCTATGGGTTAAATGGATTCACTCGTTTTACCTTCAGGGGGAAGACTTTTGGAGATTAAATCCGAGGATTGCTAATGGTAGATTGGGAGAGAGATTTTCGAGCTACTTTGGTGATCTTTGTAAGCTCAGGGATGAATTGTGCGCAATGTTTCAAGGTAATACGCAAGAGGTACTTACTCATCTTGGTCTATGGTCTAGTTCGGGGAAGTTTACTAGTGCAGCTTATCTCCATATGCATCGTCATAAATATCCGAGTGTTTATGATGTTGGTCGATCAAGTGAAAAGGTTTTTAACAGTATTTGGTGTGGTTTTGTTCCGCCAAAATTCTCATTTATCACCTGGTTGGCGGAAATAAAGAGACTACATACCATGGATAAGCATAGATTGGAGGAAGGGGAGAGTATGGAGAAGGTATGTTCTTTATGCCATCTGGAAGAGGAGACGAACGAACATTTGTTTTTCGAATGTGAGTTTTCTGAGGTTGTATGGGGGCGTATACGGACTTGGATTGGATTAAGGAGACGGATGAATTCAATTCCAAGTTCCATGACTTGGGTAAAGAGGCAAATTAAAGGTTCAAAATTGCGAAAGAAGTTTGGTATTTTAGCCTTAATTACCACGGTCTATCGCCTTTGGAGGGAAAGGAACAATGTGGTTATGGATGGTGCTCAACCAAGTTCTGAAAAAGTGGTGAAAATCATCATGAAGGATTGCTACATGGTGATGAATAGGCTATTTCCGGATGAGCATTTGTTTTAGATGGAGAAGCTGCTTGGAGGTTGAAGGGTGCTGGCTGCCTCGCACTGGGTGCTTCACGTTGCGGGTCTTGGTGCTTCAGTCCTGGCGCTGTGCTGGGCGTCAGTCGTTGCGCTGGAATTTGTCACATAATGGGATGGTTTGCAGCAGCACGGTGCCATGCATGGAGCCGGTTTGTGGCGACTGGATTCTGGACATGTGCACCACGGTTTGGGTGCTCTTGGCACGGGAATTGGGGTTTCTTGTAGGCCGATGGAGGCGATTTTCTGCGCCAGGAAGGGACTGCTTTAAGCCCATTGGGATCAAGAATTAGCTACAGTTTTTCTTGGTTTTTCTACGGTTTTTGTAGGCCGATTGATGCGGTTTTCAGTGCCGGGATTGAGTTGCTGTGAGCTCGATGGAGTCGAGATTTGTCTACGGTTTTTCTCGGATTTCTAGTGGCAATGGCAGCTTGGTTTTCTGGAGGAGGCAATAGGTTTTAGAGTAAGGATTTACACTCCGATGCTCTTTCTCCTAAGCCTAGTTTTTACTAACGACTTAACGGTTATTTATGCGCTTTATGCTCGCACTACACTCTGTGTTAAACTAGCATATAGCTGTCCATTTGCTCAAAATGGAGTGGGCGAGTACATACTCGCCACACTTGGTGCATGCGGTATAAGTGCATCCATTCTCACATCCTCAGGAGGTTGATTTGATTGGGAGTTACAAAGGTTGGAGGCACGACCTCATTGACCTTTGCCCATAGGATCAACTTCGGTGCCAAAAGAGAATGCTAGAAGGCCAATAACATCCCTCTTTCTTCATCTTAGGGATGTATATGGTAGAAGCTGATGTTCATTCATACCGGAAAGGTGCTATTTGGATCACCGGCTTCAACTCTTTTCTGAGACATCCAAGACCTGAGATAGACTCTCGGTTGCACTAGGATTCCAAATCATTCGACATTGGATTTTTGTTACTTCATCATCGTTCCAGCAACTGCATTCTTTCAAGACCCGAGACACACACCTCTCGGCTGCATTTTTGGAGCCAACATGAAGATGGCCCCATTTGTTAGGGGTAGAAGCGGATTTTTGTTGATGGGTAGTGAGTTTGTTCTCACCCCATTCTCTTGGTTGTTCTATAGCCTGTGTTTTTCCACGTTGCTTTGTTCTCCCTTTGCTCGTTTATCTTGCTTAGGGTGGGTAGTTATTTTTACATAGTTAAAAGGGGGGGGTGGGAGAGTGTTTATCTTTTGGATTTGCACTCTCTCATTCCCCCCCTCTCTACTTCTTTGCGGATTCACTCCTTAGGTTACCTAAGGTTGGACTCTTTTGTATTTGGTAGGGTCCTTTCTGGGCCCTGCTGCAGGTTCCACCGTCTATACTATTTACCTATTTACATGAACGACTTTTAAGCTCGCTAAAAAATTCTCAAAAAATAATTAAACAGTAAAATATATGATACAGTACAAGAAACTGCATCTTTTACTTCGCCCTTTTTACCTCAATTTTTTTTCAAAGTAAAGAATATTATTTACCTAGGTTTAAAAACAATGCAGTAAATAATATGTTTTTTACCGCGGTTCTACGATAACCGGAGTAAATATTCTTGAAAATTGAAGTAAAAAGTGTTGCCGATGTAGGTGCAAAGTCGACAATATGGGTACGACATAGCAGTAATAGTCAGTGATAAGAAGATTGAATTTGCACCAGCAGTCAATTTTACCGAATTCTTCTCAACGTTAGAGAGCGACGTCAAATTTTCCACGCACATGCCCCTCGGCCCAAACCTGTGCCTAGATACATTCAAAAAAATACATCCATGTGATATTGCATGTTAATCGATGACATGCTGGTAACTCGAAATCATGCAGTGCGAATGAAGCGCAATGTCACACGTATCTATCATACCTAATAAATTAACGATAGTTAACCAATACAGCCATAACTTGGAATGTACCATCTAAAGGTACCATTCCAAGTTCACAACAGCCAGTCTCAAATTTCATCAAGTTACATCAGTAAGACTAAAGCTAGGTATGCACTACGTATATCCAAAACACATAATGTTACGTACCATATAACATCCCATCAAAATGAAAATTAAACAAAAGACATAGAATCCCAATAAAATCCAAACAAACATTCTTCATCTTCTACGAAAAACTAACATATAATCCATGGAAATTAGTGGGGTGGTGACTCGAGTGAGATAACATCTTCTGCCGTTGAACTACTAAACCCTAAACCCTAACATCTTTTACCGTTGAACTACTTCCATCATCTTGAGAATTAGCCTCTGAATCTTCGGTGGAAGACTTAGTATCGCCAGTGCTAGACCCACCTTCATCATCTGTGGTATCCAGCCCATCCTTATCAACCCATTATCCCCCTCATATTCATTGATCACATCGGCAATCATAGACTTCAGCACTGCCAATTCTTCCATAAGCTTATGCATGTTGTGTTTAGAGCACAGTGCCATGGCCTCGGTCTCGGCCACATCCTTTAGGAGGATGCCCCAGGCCTTTTGTGTAAGTCCTGCAGGACAAGAAATTAGTTAAATTACATGAAATTGGTAAAATTTTAATTAATAATAATTTGGAATAAACAAAAAACCTAAAAAATTTTTATACCCGTTCCCAGGGCAGGAATAATGGTGGGGGACACATCCATAGCTGTGGAAGCCGATGGAGTCGCCTTGGGCCCAGTTGTGGGAGGCACATCTATATCCCCTTTTGGGACATTGCGATCAATCCACATCCCCACCTCCCAAACCCGATGCTCCAGCCCAAAGTAGTTTGCATCATAGTACTTAGGCTGGATCTTCACTTTCAATTTGATGGAAACCTTCTTCTTCTCCAGAATAGCGCTGATGACGTTGTCGTAGGGGAGTGTCTGACTCTTTGTGGATAAGGCCACTTGGTGCATCTCTTGGATGATGGTGTACCTGGGGTTGACTGTCTTCTTCTCTGCAAAGTGGTAGTATATGATGGTCCCGCTGATCACTCTGTAGGATGTCCGGCCGGGATAAGTACTTGTACAATTATATTGAACACCATTCTCTCCTGAAGGTTGAGAACACCAAGCTTGATCTACTTTATCAGGATGAGTTTGTTCCCCACTTCAATTTAGAAGTACTTCTCCACCATTCAGTTGGGGTTAAGCACCCCGGATGGGTAATTCTCGTCGACCCGTGTAGGCCAATTATCCCGGCAGTACAGCTGTAGAGGCTCAATCTCCGGGTGATCCTTCCCACCGATTATGCACCGAATCACTTGATTGATGAACTCTTTTGTCACCTACACATCTATCCCATTCACTCTCATCTTGTAGATGGTCTTTGATTTCCTAGTTAAAATGTTGTAGAACTCCTTGACCTTCGTATCATACGTCGGTTTATCCAAGCATATCAAACCCCTCACTCTTGACAGTTTGAAGGGTTCGAGGAAAACATCGAGGTGGAGTTTCTCCACATCCTCAGGCTTCATCACCCTAACCTCCTTTATCTTTTGGCTCTGGATTCTTTCTAAACACTTCTCTCCCTCCTTGACGAAGCATACTTTTTCCCATGTTGGCGATGGAGGGGTGGCCGTTGTCTTCATTTTCTTCATGTGCAATGAACCTTCTCCCGTGGTGTCTTCCCTTTTCCTCTTAGCTATCTGCTTTATTTGATCCATCTGAGAAACAAAGGGATGTAGAACAGTGAGTGAAACAGTTAAGAACTCATTGTTGTCAATATGTTTTGGCCAACTTTGTAATAATGTCGCATATACTTCAGCTAGACTGACGTAACCTAAATGAAGTTGCAAATTCATATGTTTGAATATGTAACGTCGCATGTCAATTGACTAAGGAAAAACAATATGCGACTAGAATACAAATGGTCCTAAAACACCTATAATCTCAACTAACAATAACATCACAAAGTAAAAAGATAACATGCCACAATTGAATAACCAAGGAATGGGAAACAAAAGAAGTATATGAAACCCGAAAAATCAACATTAAACTTGATAAGAAAATCCTTACCTTAGTTAGGGTTTCTTGCTCTTCCCCTTTGGAGAAATCTGACAATCTATACGTCCAAAGCAATTGAATGTGGGTTTTGGGGCTATAGTAATATGGGACCAAGATTTTGCGTTGAGATTTGAATGCTTTTCGACCATTTTTTTCATGTGGGAGGTTTTGGTGTGACATCGTTGGTTGGGAATGCAAAGGGGGAGAGTGGTCGGCTATTTATATACCCGTAGTGAAACACTGCCATTTAATCACAGGTGTAACATCGCAGGGTGTGTCGCAAAGGAAGACTAAGACACATAATATAGTGCATCATCGAGGGTTTTAGGTTTGGGCCCACATATATGATTCGACACAAACATTATAAATTTGGGTCTGGACCAAAGGTAATCAAATTGGTATATGTTGATGTCGCAAAACTAATCGATCAATACGATATGGATCTGAAGCATGCCCGACATTGCTTACAATAAACACTCGGTCGTATCAGAGGAGAGACCCAATCCAAAATAAATACGGCCCTGGTCAGTGGAGGACTTAAACCACAAATGCACAATGTTGCTTCAATGTTTTCGTCACTAATTTTGAACCGATGAAAGAGCGGCGTCGCAACAATGGATTGTGGCCCGAATAGCCCAAATTTCATAGTCAACATTTTTTATGAAATATAAAAGTAATAAAACTCCGTCCATCAAATTTCATCACCATGTTTGAATTTGGCCATAAACGCATCATTGGAACGGGCCCAAATTATTCACGGACAGTACATTATGAAACTCTGGGGAAATTACACTATGGCTCAAACTTCCTTGCATGTCACTACACTTAAGAGTTATTCACCTGAATTAAAAGGAAAATTTTTCATATGAAAATTATGCGTACTATCTTACAGGCTCTTGAACCTGGGGAATCTTATGGTTTTTTATAGTATTCCATTAACACTTACGTTAAGCGTCATGATAATGATAATTTCCGCCACATACAATCACATGAAATATCATATTCTAGGTTTTTTATGAAATATAAAAGTACTAAATTCCGTCCTTCAAATTTCACAAAGCGCCAGTACGTAGTCTAGAGTAAATTGTAGATGATTACTTAAAAGTATACGAGTGTCAGTCGTAAGAACTTGTAAAAGTCTATGTGGAATAAGATTAGTTTCTTTATTACTCTTGGTTATTATAAGTTTGACTATATATGAATGACAAAGCTTCTTTTTGGGACGTCTGGAATTGATTTTGGGACAACTAGTTCTCTTTTTTATTTTTGCACTTAGGTCCCTCCAAGAAAGTGGGAGATGTCGAAATGAAAAATTGGAGATAACATTTTTTTATTAAAATTTTGACGACAATGTTGTTTTAATTTGGGCATAAATGGGTCGACAAAAGGGCCCAGAACCTTTAAATGGAGAATTTTACGACAAATTTGGAATATTAGACTATGGCCACATATGCATCACCGCATACATGTTGCATGTAACAAAATATTTACCGAATATTGAGCGAAGTTGCTCAATCTAAAATTTCTAGCATGAACTGAAAATTTCAGACGAAAAGTTTCAAATAAAAATCCCCCTAACCCTATTTCATCTCAATAACTATCAGCATTAACACCCATTTCCATCTCCAATACATATCCCACAAATCCACCCTATCCATTCACACCATTACAATAATGAAAGGGCTCAATCAAATTGCTTCCTTCAACCATCAACAAGTATCCAAGGATGGAGCATTTCTAGGTTCAAATTTATTGAGGTACTTTTCCATCATTTACATGTTCATTTAGTAATTTTGTTACCATATACCTTATATGTATTTTTCCTCATTCATCAAAGATTGAAGATTTTCATGAAGGATGAATCGTTGTGTCACATGTTATATACTGTATATTGCTTTTGTTACCAATATGATGACATGTTTGAAGAGTGAGAAAAATGGTTTAGATTCAGATGAACACGATATGAATGTGCGACGTCGACCATAGTTAATCACTCCATACAATATGGTACAGAAAAGGATAGATGCTGCATAGGTCAAGGAAGTGTTGAGTTTAGCAATATCTATAAATATTCAAAATCGCTTTTAACTTGTTCTCTGTAATGTTAGTTTTTATGAGTGCGGCATCGTTTTCATACAGATCAGTTACTATTCCCATATTGCGAATAATGTCGTCAACATATGACTATATTATGTGTATTTTTCGGTACTGCCCAATTGTAACATAATTTTTGTTTCCTATATATTGGTTGTAATAGGATCAAAGGGAGTTATCCATGGACTTCTAGCATTTAAATAGACGGATTTGACTTCTCACGGTCGCCCTAAAAATCTTAATGTCGTACAAATTAGAAAATGGAGGTTAAATACAATTAATGTTTCAATTTTATATCAACCTTATGTATTTTAATATATTGTTACATTTATTTGTGATATATGTCATAATTTTGTTGGTTTTAATTAACATGTCAATCATTCTCACAATAGTTGAACAATTGAGTGTTATATGATGTTTAACCATTTCTCGATTTATCACATTTTAAATAACATGTAACGGCTATCAATGACCAATTGTTTGCATCATCAAATATTTAATATTATAATATTTTACGAGAAATGAGAGCTGACCAACTAAATCGTGGTGTCGCATGAACTTGTTCCAAAATGACAAATTAACGACATCGCATATACCGGAATCAGTTATTTTTTTTGCGACATTGACCACTCAAAATGATGTCGTTTTTGTCAGCATTCCACATCAGCTAACACATGACATGGGTCCCTCACTGCATTCGATACCGCTTCTTATCTCCCGCGACATCACTCGTATTCTGAATGACGTCATCTTTTGCGACGTCGTCACACTTCCTCTCCCGATGGCTACTATATTCCTATGGTCATCGCATGTTTATGATGTTGACGTCGTCTATAACGATGTTACAGTTGGGGTCTCATATCGTCGGCCCCTTACCATAGGGCAGCATCGGTCGCAATTCCTGCCCACATCGATCCAAAACCGAGGTAAAAGGTACTATTTACCTTGGTTTTGAACCGAGATAAAAAAAATATACTTTTTACTTCACCCACATTTACCTTGGTTTTTCTAGGGCTGAAAACCGAGGTAAAATGCCCTAAAAACCGAGGTAATATGTGTTGTCTCTTGTAATGATATGAGTATCAAAATCTCATTTATTTAAAGCTTTCTTAGTTTAGTTTTATTTTATTTTGGTCCATGATTATCAAGGCCATGTTGGCTCATTTGGTGATGAATTTGTGGCCTCATTTGAGTTTTAGAAATATTAAATTCTGATTAGGCTAAAAAAATGTTAGAATAGATTTGGTAATATTCAATTCTATCTAGTCTAGTTCTGATTAGATTTAATTTTATAAGATTAGATAAGGAAATATTCATTCAAGAATTTAGCTTTAGCAATTTGGCCATATTTAGGTACAAATTAGGAAGTTTAGTTTGATATGGTTTTAGATTCTTAAAACTTCCATAACTCATTCCATTTTTCGCTAGAATTTCCCAAATCCTGTCATCTTTGTCTTGAGTTTGTCCGATCATGTACCCTATATAAATAGGGATGGCCTTTCAACGTTTTAAACAAAATATATCATCAAATACATCAAATTTTGAGTTTTAACTCATTGCTTACTCAAGCGTTTAAACAGTTAGGTTTTGTGGTTTTGATTTAGTGTTAGAACTAGTCGTTCTTTGTTTTAAAGCGTGCAAGTGGCGCTTGGTTCGTGGAGTAGGCCTCGTGTCATTGAAAATCAAGTTGTGTTCATCAAATGCATCGAGTGTGTCTTCTTCGAATAAGCAAGATGCTTCGATCCACCTTTTGATGAGTGCTTCTAAACATTCCACAAATATGATCTCCGCAAGGAGATTCATATCAGTTGGTATCAGAGCAAAGCAAAATTTCCCAGGGCCAGATTTCAGGGGTTTTCAAGTTTTTTCATTTTTCCCCTATTTTTGATCTTTTCAATTCATAAACTCACTTGTGTCATCATTTACTAACAATTTTTGTTTGATCTTTCATACATGGAGGATCGAATCATGAGTCAAAGGACGTCGAATGGACTGGGCGTTGGAAAACTTCAGTATCACCATCCCTCTTCACCTTCATTCTAGAGTTGAAAGACATCAAAGGGTCTGAGCGTTAACAAGCATTACCCGCCTTCAACTTCACGGATAGTTTTTTAGTTATAGAGCTTTAACAGTTTATGTGTTTGTGATGTTTTCGTCCACTCTTCTTAAAATTATTGCATTCTCATAATCCATTAATTTTCTGTAAAATATTTTTGGTTCCGTTGATCTTTAATTTCTTCTAGAATTATTGATTACACCTGCATCTATACTGTCATAAAAGTTGATCAAGAAAAGCATTTTATTCTTGATCTTCTGTTCTTGATTAACCCAAAATTCATTTGAATAGAGGGGAGGTTTTCTTAGTTTTCTTTTTCCAAAACATTATAAAGAAAGGCAACTTAAGTTTTGATTCAATTTTTTTTTGAAAAAAGTACCAAAATGAAATGAAACTAATCTAAGAAAGCTATAAATAAATGAGATTTTGATGCTCGCATCACTACGGTAAAATTAAATGAATTTCAATGTTTTTTTTCGTTCCATATGTCCTCAAAGACTTCGTGAAAGTAATTTGGATACGTTCTGAGTCAAATCCCAAGTATAATTACTGCTCAAGATAACTTAGATTTAGCAATCCCAGCCTCAGAATCTGAGGTGGAGGCAGTAATTAAGAATTTAAGCAAGAATAGTAGTCCTGGTCCGGATGGCTTCAGTAATAAATTCTATTCTAAATGCTGGCCTATAATTAAAAATGATCTAGTGGAAGAAGTTAATGACTTCATTAGGGGATCCCCTCTACCAAAGGGCATATCTAGTACATGGATCACCCTAATACCTAAGAAAGCTACTCCATCATCATTTGATGATTTCAGGCCTATCAATCTCTCTAATGCTCTAAATAAGATTTGTTCTAAGGTGTTAATGGAAAGACTTAGGCCTTATATGGATTCTTTAATATCCCAGAATCAATCTGCTTTTATGAAAAGCAGAAATATTACAGATAACATTCTTTATCTTCAGGAAATGGTCAGATTTCTAGATAGGAAGGCTAGGATTCCTAATTGCATGCTGAAACTAGACTTACAAAAGGCATTTGACAGAGTTAATTGGGATTTCTTAAAATGTGTACTGACGAAATTTGGATTTCAAGGTTTATTTTTAAATGCGATCATGTCCAACCTTTCACAAGCTAATTTTTTGATTTTGATCAATGGTTATCCGTTTGGATTTTTCAAAGCCTCTTGCGGAATCAAACAAGGTGACCCTCTCTCCCCCTTTCTCTTCAACATCTTTTCTGAAGCTTTTTCAAGAAGCTTATCTTTCATTTTCCATAATAGTAAACTTTCAAATTATCAGATTCCATCAACTGTTTCTGCAATCTCTCACCTTATGTATGCGGATGATACTATCATATTGATGCAAGCCTCGAAATCTAATTTAATTAGGATTAAGGCTTTTTAAGATATATTTGAATTCACTTCGGGAAAAAAATTTAACTTCCATAAATCATAATTCTTCATTAGTAAACGGGCTTCGACAATTAAACTTAACCAAATGAGGCACATTCTGAAAATGAAACAAGGTGCTTTTCCTTTCCAATACTTAGGATGCCCTATTTTCAAAGGTCGGACCTTAAATAGATATTTTCAACCACTTATGGAGAAACTGGATAAAAAAGTGCAAAATTGGAAGAATAATTGGTTGAGTACGGGGGGGGAAACTAATTCTGATCAACAGCTGCCTGTATTCTTTGCCCCAACACTTATGGGCTGCAACAAGACCCCCTAAATACATTATAAAATCCTTTGAGAGAAAGCTGGCTCGGTTTTTCTGGGGGGAAACTGATGGGAAAAGAAATAAGGTGTGGAAAAAATGGATAGATTTGGCCAAACCAAAATCCTTAAATGGCTTAGGTTTTAGATCAATTAAAGATATAGTGGATGCATGCTCCCTCAAGCTTTGGTGGCACTGTCAACTAGGAACCACACTTTGGTCTAAACTCTTATGGTCCTTACCACCCTCACACAGAAATTCTGTGACTTGGAAACAGATCTGTTCTGTAAATACTATAGCCGAGGAAAACACCATGATTATTCATGGTAAATGGACAAGTAACTGTTGGACATCCACTTGGTGCCCTAATGGTCCACTGATTAACATAATCCCTCACAGTATCTATGACACTTTTCAATGGTTCTCCATATCTGACTTCATCAATAACAAAGTAGATGTTTTACCTCTAATATCTCCTTACCTGGAAAATGATGATGTGGCTTTCTTACAGGATGCTGAAGTGGTGGAAAACAGAGAAGACAGGCTCATTTGGAAACCGGATACATTGGACAAATTCTCTTATAAATCTGCATACCGCACTATTACGAACTCACCAGGTAATTTCCCGGCTACCAAGAATGTTTGGAATAAGATGTTGCAGAAGAAAATATCAATATTTACATGGAAACTGCTTCATGCTTTCCTTCCTTTTGATGATGTGCTGATAAAGTGTGGATATAGTCTGGTTTCTAAATGCCCCGTGTGTTGCAATTCAGATTCAATGGAACACTTTTTCATATCTTGTACACTGGCAAAACTGATCTGGCACAATCTGACTTCTCTGATAAATTTTAATCTGCCTGATCATCATACTATTGCTCAGAGATTTTATGCTATGTGGAATTGCTCAGATCTACCTAAAGGTTTCCAAGTGATATGTAAACTATTTCCTTCTCTTATTTGTTGGGATCTATGGAAAGCTAGGACCAGATATCTCTATGATCAGATTCCTTTCTCGGCTGATCGCATTTGTAGAGAGATTCATGACCTTGTTAACCTCTCCTTCTATTCCTTTCCAGTGAACCTTAATCCTTCATCTGGCTTCCCTAATTCACTTAGACACTTAGTACCACTTCTTAGACCACCACTACTAATGCCATAAAAATAAATATGGATGCCTCCTGGCTGCCACACACTGCTTCTATTGGGATTATAGCGAGAGATAGCTCTGGCTCTCCATTGTTCATTCACTCGGCCTTGATAGTAGAAACCTCTCCTATACATGCCGAATTATTAGCCATTCTCTCGGCATGTCAATCTTTTCCGAATCGTGATCTTCCTGTAATATTTGAATCTGATTCTATCCTAGCCACCAGGATGGTTCTGGATCCTTACTCAGCAAATTGGGACCTTTTTAATTTGGCTTTTAAAATCCATAGCCTACTGAATGGAGCTGAGCTTCATCATGTTTTTAGAGAATGTAACTCTGTAGCAAATGCAATTGCCAAATATCATACAGCCAACAATCGGTCACTTCACCTTTGTAACTTGACAATGCACATAAAGGGTCTCATTTCTTTGGATACTGAACAGTTTCCTTATATTAGAACCTACAATCGTGGCCAGATTTGAACTTGATACTGCTAATGAAAATGTTGGTTATGCAGGTTAAGCCTCACTGGGCTTTTGCTGTACCATCACTTCTGCAACTAATCTGGACTTCTGGACTTCCGCAACTAATCCTGCTCTATGCGTCACTGGATTTATGCAACTAATCTGCTCTCCTACTGGACTTCTACTACTAATCTGCTCTCCAGATGTTTCTTCATATACTAACTCCTTACCCATTCATTTTGGTTACGATGACCATTCCTTCCCTTGGGAATACTTAGCAGCTTTTGATTGTAACCTAATTACTTCTTGGTTCCTGTAGATTACATCTCTACTTGAATTTGTTGATATATTCACTTAGTTGCCTGGCCAAAGAGCGAATTAACATGGGGTGTGGAGGTTTGTCTTCTTTGGAATCGCAACTCATGGATATATCAACAACCCTGTATAGTCTTACTGATTTGGCGGCAATGCCCTTGCCTTTTGTTCAAACTAAAAAAAAAAGTAATTTGGATACACCTTGGTTCTACTAACATTTTTTTGATGAAAAATTTTACCATCTAAAATTTGTGGGGCCATAGTGAAATATGGAAACTAATGTCTTCTTGCATGAAGTACTTTTTGGCAGAGTTTCCGCAATCCATTTCAGCCCCAAATTTAATAGGTTGCCCCTTCAATGGTCTACTGAAAAAATATTTTTCCAATTTTGTGTTTTCCCCCTCCCACTTTCTTAGAGGGACCTAAGTGTAATAAGTTAAACTTTAAGCGTTGATGCGTCTTCGACCACCGATCGGTTCGTGGGCTTGGCTTCTTCTCGAACTAACCTACAATCAAACTGTCCATGGGGTTCTAGGGGTCAGCACTCCGATGACTAAGTTAGTCCAAGCGTCCAATATGATTAAGACAGAATGAATGATAAGTAATTGTGTACCTTGTATTTATACTCCATGTCCTAAATAACGTTCTCCTTAAATATTGTCCTTAATTACCCACGGATGCGGTAATTAAGTTAGAGCATTAAATATTCTCCTAACTAAGCTGCCACACCTTTAGCCCAATGGCCTTCTTGGGCTTAACCTCTATCAAGAGCCCCAGAAAAGCAGGTTCTTGACCTCTGAAGGCTGGAACGTCATGAAGGCTCTTCAAGGTCTCGAATGCATGGGACAGTTCGAGGATATTAAAGACTCAAAAAGAATCTTGCATTTCATTACTCTTGCCTTCGAGGAAGAGAACCTGGTATTCTAATCAACTCTGTCGTTTAGGATTCCAAAAGGCGTGCGCGTAGTGTACAACCGAGCGTGTTACCGCTCCCCAAACAGCGCGTTGCCATAAGACAAAAAAAGCAACTACGTCTTTCCATAGCTTTTTATATTTCCAAAGCAGTAATAATTATCCGCTGTTTCAGCTCCCATAATTACCTCATATGCGCTCTTCCCTATTAACTTTTCTTATTAGCAGGCATCTTCTTACAAGCATTCTTTCTGTACTTCTCTCTCGAGCGATCTAATTTTCATCACCTTTCCTAGAAAATCAGTAAGTTCCTTCATCTCTATTCCTATTCTAATCTTTTCATTTCCTCCCCTTACAATCATGCCCCGCTCTAATAAGGGTTCCGCTTCCAAGATATTTTCCGGTGAGATTAGGGTAGGCGGGACAGGTGTTAGTACGCTAGAGAGAGCCGTTAGCAAATCAGAATTCACCCTTTTTGAAGAACTCCTGTATGATTCAGGAGCTGGAAAAGGAGTATTTGATCAGGTTGCTAATAGTCCTGGGGAAGAGAGGGTTTTCCTCATAACTGATATACCTCCTCGAGATGCCGTTGAGAACTGACCACTAGGGATGGGCAAGCCCTACATAAGGAGGTCCCCTAAGAGTGGAAAAATTGGTTTCTACCCCCCTTTGAATCCAGAGCTCAAATTGGAAAGGAGGTCACATATATATTTGGTCTGCAGGTAGACACCTCTCGAAGCCATAGAGAAGGAGGAAAATGCGTCTCCTTTGAGAGAGAGGACAATCCTCGAGGGGGAGGAAGCACCCTCAAAAGTGCCTCAGGTATCTTCTTTGGCTGAAACCTCTCAAAAGAAGAAAAATGGGGCTTATCAAATGTTAAGGCTAAGGGATTCAGGGAGGGAGCCCCCATTTCTAGTAGTGGGGACCGCTATTTCCAAAATTTTAGACTCGATCCCTCTTGGATTTTCAAACATTTTGAGCGGGAGATCCCCCCCATAACCTCCCTAAAGGAAGATTATCCATTTCTTTTAGACACCTTCGATGTGGGCTCACATTTCCCTTTCCGCCCCTATTTTCCAAACTTCTTAAACAATTCAAAGTGAGCCATGCACAAGTTCATCCCAAGGTCTTGGTGATCATCATGATGTTCTTGACTAGATGTGAATATTTTGGTATCAAGCCCAGGTATAAGTTGTTTCACTCGCTATACTTCGTGTCCTATAGTGGGCAGTCTACCGACATAATTTTCACTTTTATCAGTCGAGAGGCACATCATAAGGTTTTTGCTGTTCCTGTAATTTAGGTGACTGGAGAAGCTAGAATAAAGGTATTTTGTTTGATAGTAGGAGGTATCGAGTTCCTCCGTGGAATTAGGGCGTGCGAGTCGAGTCTCCCAAACCTGGGGAATATATCTGCCCGGATTCCCTCGAGAGGGATAGGCAAAAACTATTGACTAGCTCCCTCAACTACTGCCTCTTCAACAACCCCAATCCTCAGATTGGCAGCTTTGCGTTCTCGCCCGCAAACTACAAGGAGTATGTGTATAAAATACTCTAGAAGGATATGAGGAAGAGGAGAAGAGAACTTGAGGTCCCTAGAGAAGGCCCTCCTCTTGAGACCATCGTTAGTGATTTTAGGCATTTGGGAGACTCTGAAGGTGCCTTAATAGAAATTTACTTCTCCTTCTTGTTGTGTTGTTGAGTTTATTGTTACTGACTAACTCTCTCTCTCTCTCTCTCTCTCTCTTTTGGGTGGGTCTCGCTAAGGGTTTAAAGAAGCAGAGACCCACGAAGCAAGGTCAGGCTCCTCCCAAAGGGACTATCGCCTCCTCGAATTAGGCCTCCACTCCCCTGAATCAGGCATTTCCTCTCTCAAACCAGGACCCTCTCTTGCAGTAGGCATCGAAAGGCCTACTTCGACCATTGGTGATAAGCATCCTCCTCACACCAGGAATGTTCGCCAGAAGACAAGGGCCACATGGGGGTGAGAATTTTCATCAACGATCTTCTTCACCTTCGAATGATGCGCCGTCCATATCCAGGATTGAGCATCACCTCTCGAAGATGGCCTCTTACCCTAAGGTTTTCTTCTAGTCTTTTTCAAAACTTATTTAGCGTCCCTCTTTGTTTTGTATAGCATCAATTTAAGTTGAACTATTTTTCCAGGCCTTCCAATATTTCCACGAGGCCACTGAGAAGATGGAGGCCTTCTTTTCCACTTATTCCTCTGGCCGCGGTTCCTTCTGTGAGGAACTCAGCAAACAAAATGTTGAGAATTTGCAATTAAAGAAATCTCTTGAGGATTAGCAACAGGCTCTCGAGGAGAATGATAAGGTGCTTGAAGAAAAATAAAAGCTTCTGGAAAGGAAGAGGCAAAGTATTAAGGTTGAAAGGCATCAATAGATGCTAGAGAAGGATACCCTAGAGAACAGGGTTCAAGCAGCAGAGGATCCGACCTCACAGGTTCAACTACTCGAAGCCTTAAAATACAAGTATTTGAACAGCCCTGAGCTACTTCCACTGTTTTTGGATTTTCTAGGGGTGGCCAAGCAGATTAGCTGTAGAGAATTAGCCGAGGACTTTCTGAAGCCACAAGTGTCCGCCTCTCTATCTGAAGATCTGGCTAAGCAGGTAGACGACCTAGTCAACCCAGAGCTCGAAACCACTCTGGACACAAAATGAAACGGGGTCATAAAAAATGATGGCCTTTGTTTTCCCCTGATGGATTTTATTAAGTCCAAATGAAAACTCTTCACTGCTGAGGGGATTCAAGCGATCCCTCTTCCCGAGGCTATGAACACCTCTCCTGAGCAAAATTCAATCGTCGTCGGAGTGGAAGAAATTATTGCTTCCACCTCAAAGGAAGATGACTCTAGGGTCCGTCCCTGATTGTAACATTTTCACTTAGGGCTCCCCAATTGTAACCCCTTTGTTTTCTTAAGTATTAATAAAAAATATTTCCTTTGCCACGACCTATTGATTTTTCCTTTGTTTTCTTTTCGTAGTATAATTCGTTGAAAAGGGTGTTAGAAGGCGCTTGTGAGGAGCTTTCGAGTGCCCAAATGAGTTGAATGAGAGACACAAACATTTACTGAAGGCCTCCTGAGATCTATCTAACTGTAATCAAGAGAAAGAGTCCTTAAAAGACAAGCTCCACCAGCCTGAAGCTGAGATGAAGTTG
Organism: Rubia yunnanensis; assembly: GCA_037428765.1. Taxonomy (NCBI): domain Eukaryota; kingdom Viridiplantae; phylum Streptophyta; class Magnoliopsida; order Gentianales; family Rubiaceae; genus Rubia; species Rubia yunnanensis. The sequence goes on along the minus strand of CM075064.1, from coordinate 27,080,361 downwards.
TGGAAATCTAAAGACCATCCCACTTTTAAGGGATTTGTTAAGGATTTCTTGAGCAAAGAATTTAATGGTACCTATCCCTTAGAAGTGGTCAAGGGTCGTGATTCCGCAGATGAAGAACTAGAAGAGCTGATGCATCAAATCTATTTGAAGTTTGGTTCTCTGAAGTCCTGCATTGCCACTGCGACCAGGCTTCCAGTAGTGGAAGGGCGCCTAATTGTTTGCTTGGGCAAAAATTGCATACTGGTAACCCAGAGAGAGTTACTTGCTGAGTAAAATTTATTAGTTCAGTGCAAAGTGGCTAGCCTTGAAGAGGAATTGCTCACTTGGAAGATAGCCACCGAGGATCCCCAATCTCCAAGCGATCCTCATCCAGCCCCTCAAAGAAGCCCCCCGGTTGAAAATAATTCTCTGGTAGAATCCCTCTTGTCCAATAACATGAGACTCGCAGGGAAGATCAAGGCTTGGAAGGTACAAGTCAAAGAAGTCGAGGAGCGTATCACCTAACTCGAAGAAAACATTGGTGCACACGAAGTAAGCTTTCGTGCCCACATACTTTCTCACAACATTCCTTCCTCATATTTAATCAGCAATGATCAGCTTCCAAAATTTCTACTCAAAGTTGCTCGTCACTGGATGTATGAAGTTAAACCAAAATTTCTACTCAAAGTTGCTTGTTACTGGATGGATGAAGTTAACGTCTACGAGAATGGAACTCCTCGGCAGAAAAAGGCCTTTGACCTTATACTTGATTGGTTGGCAGAGCTGAAGGTAAAAGGATTTAATCCCTCGAGTTTTCGTTTTGCTCCTCGATCACAAAAGTATTCCACTAAAGGAGCTGACATACATCTTGTCCCCTCAAGCAATGTTACCCAAGGATCTTTGTCAAAACGTCGCAAGAGTGTTGGGTTATCCTTGAAGGGCCCATTCAAACCATCCCTGAAGAAGTGGTGTAAGACCGTCACTTCCCTTAATCCTTCCGAATATCCTGTAGAGGAACAAATGAAGAACATCTGAAGGGCAGCTGGTATAAAGCTTGAAGAGCTCGAAGAGTAGAGGCAAAATTGAAGGGGCTAAGAAAACCTCTCTCCACTGAAGATTTGATCCAGGCGAGATTTCCTCCCACTAAATAAATAATTTTAGACAAATACGATTATGTATTTGTTAGTATCAAAAACATTGTACTCCATATAATTGATGAAGTTTGAATAAATAGCATGTTTTCTCTCTATCTCCAATATTTTACCTCTCAAATATGAGCGCCATGCGCAACTTCCCTAGGCAGGGCAAAGTACGAATATATTTGGTAAGTAGTAATTAAAAATTTTAGAGACACGAGCATTTTACCCTGGTTCGGTGTTTCCACCTACATCCTGCCAATCTTGTCTACTAGTTCATCATTACAAGATTACAAAAGAAGCCCTCGAGTGTCGATTAAAAGAAAAAAATCTGAACATCATCATTAGCTGGAAATATCTTCCAGAGCGCTTCTTTAAAGCAACCTGCTCGTACATCAACTAGAGTGTCGCTTTAGAGAAAACCACTCAAACATCATTCATGGCTGGAAATTTCATCTAGAGCACCACTTTAAATCAACCAGCTCAAACATCAACTTGAGTTCTGCTTTAGAGCAAACCACTTGAACATCAGTTGTGGTTGGAAATTTCATCTAGAGCACCTCTTTAAAGCAACCCTCTTAAACATCAACTGGAGTGCCACTTTAGAGAAAACCATTTGAACATCATTCATGGCTGGAAATTTAATCTAGAGTGCCGCTTTAAAGCAACCCGCTTGAACATCAACTAGAGTGCCGCTTTAGAGCAAGCCACTCGAACATCATAGCTGGTAGTATTTTCTCATGTTGGTAATGTTCCACCTCCTCGGTACTTGAACCCCGTTCATCTATTCGAGAATATAACTTCCTCCTGGGTGCGACTCGATCACCTTATAAGGTCCTTCCCAATTTGCAGTTAACTTCCCTTTACGTTCCTTTCTCCTTTTCTCATTTTTCCTCAAAACCAAGTCCCCCGAATTAAACAACACCTTTTTTACCCTTCTATCATGGTATCTTCTGACCCATTCTTTGCCTTTAGTCTCATGTAGAGAAGCTAGCTCCATTTTTTCCTCTACCATATCCAGATCTAGGCATATGTTCTGCTGGTTGACTGTCTCATCTGTAGCAGCCATCATCCTTGGGCTATTTCCACAGGGATTACTGCCTCCGAGCCGTATACTAGACTGAAAGGCATTTCCCTAGTAGTGAAGACTCGGTTGTCGGATATGCCCACAACACATTGGGAAATTCCCATATCCAGTCACCCTCCGCCCCTCGAGGCGTGCTTCTATTCCATTTCATATCGTTCTGTTGGTCACTTCTACTTGTCCATTGGCTTGGGGGTGGTAAACTGATGTCACTTTTTACTTAATCTGATATTCCTCACACCGCTTCTTGAAAGGATCTTGAGCAAATTGTGTTCCATTGTCTATAATGATCGTCCTTGGGATTCCAAAACGGCACACAATGTTCTTCCAGCAAACCGAGATGAATTGTTCCTGGCGCTTCTTGGAAAGGGCCTACTAGATCGATCCCCCACTTTTGAAATGGCCACGAACTAGAGATGCTATTCATTTCTTCCTGCAAAACATGTGTTAGGGGCATGTATCTAACATTGGTGACAAGCCTGAATATATCGATTCGCATCCTCGAACATTGTCGGCCAGTAAAATCTCACTCAGATAAGCCTCCTCGCCACGAACCTGGCTCCCTGGTGGCTGCCGCATACCCCTTCGTGGACCTCTCTTATTAGATAATCATCCTCATGAGGGTTGACGCATCGAAGATATGGTTGCAAATGATCCCTTCTGTACAACCCTTCTTCTTACAACACATACATTGGGGCTTTCAACCTTATCTTTCTCGCATCCATTTCATTTTCCGGAAGGACACCCCCTCGAAGATATGCCACGAACGGTGTCATCCATAAGTCTTCCACTTCAACCCTCATCACCACAAGTTCTTCAAAACTTTTTTTGCGCAAAGTTTCCTTGAGCAGTTGCTTCTGGGATTGGGTTCCCTAATCCGAAGAAGCAAGCTTACTTAGAGCGTCTGCTTTATGATTACTTTCCCTCTGAACCTACGTTAAAGTATAAGATTTGAAAATTTTTAACAGGTTCTTCACTACCTCGAGGTGTCTCTGCAAGTTACGCTCCCTGGCCTCGTATTATCCATTCACATGCTGAACCACAATTTGAGAGTCACTGAAAACCTCCAGTTCCTCCACCTGTAGCTCCTTTGCGAGGCGCAATCCGGTAATCAGTGCCTCATACTCAGCCTCATTATTAGTTTCTTTGAATGCAAAGTTCAATGCATAAGGGTAATCTGTGTCATTGGGGCTAGTTAACAGAACCCTGGCTCCACTTTCTCCTGAATGTGACGAACCATCCACATACAACTTCCATGTCTTTTTTTAGCTCTCTTCCACATTTTGAATGGGATCCAAACATACCTCGAGGGGCTCTATAGTTTCCACTATGAAGTCGGCCAGTGAGTGTCCCTTAATCACAACTCGAGGTTGATATTGGATTTCATGCTCTCCCAATTCCACTGCCCACTTCATCATTCTTCTGAAATCTCTGGCCTTAGCAGGATCTGTCAAATGGGGTGGTTCGTGCGCACCACTATTTTTGTGTCCTTGGAAGTAGGGTCTCAAAATTTGAGCTTTGTGTATTAAGGATAGAATAAACCTTTCGAGAACAGTATACCTTGTCTCCGGCCCTCCAGAGCACGACTAACAGAGTAAATTGGATGTTGAACCTTTTCTTTTTCATTTACCAAGGCCGCGCTGATTGCCAGCAGCGATGCAGAAATATACAAGTATAGCGTCTTATCCTTGTCCGGTTTCATCAAGATAGGTAATGTCCCCAGGTGTTCCTTCAACTGCTGGAATGCCTCATCACACTTGCCATTCCACTCAAATTTCTTTGCACTTCGAATGACATCAAAGAAAGGTAAGTGCCTCTCTAGCCCCTTCAATAGAAACCTGATCAATGCTGCTAGAAACCCTGTAAGCTTATGTACATCCTTTATTGATTGTGGGGTTTTCATTATCCTCAAAGCTTCGACCTTTTCTGAGTTTAAATCAATCCCCCTCTATGAAACCATGAATATGAGAAACCTCCCTGCCCCCACACCAATAAAACATTTAGATAGGTTTAACTTCAATTAGCCCCTCGAAACCTACCATATGTTTCCTCCAGGTCTCTTAAGAATTATTCATAGCTTTTGCTTTTGAAAACCATGTTATCCATATATATTTCCACGTTCTTCCCCATCTTTCCCTTGAACAGTCTATCAACCAGCCTCTGGTAAGTAGCCCTAGCATTCTTTAACCCAAAGGGCATCTTCTTATTGCAGTACATGCCCACATCGGTAATAAATGATGTTTTTCCTTAGATTCCTTCGCAATGAGGATTTGGTGATACCCCTTATGTGCGTCGAAGAACGCCAAAATTTAATATTTAGTGATGGCTTCCACCAGCTTGTCGATTGGTGGCAATAGATAACTATCTTTGAGACAACATTTATTTAGATCAGTAAAGTCTATACACATTCTCCATGCTCCATCATGCTTTGAAACCATGACTGGGTTAGCAATCCAATCAGGATAGAACACCTCCTCGATTATGCCTGCCCTCAACAACTTCTCCACCTCTTCTTTAATTACTTCAGCTCTTTCAGGAGTGAAACACCCTTCTCTTCTGCTTCACTGGTTTAGTCGAGGGGTCAATGTTCAATCTATGTAGTGCGAGACTCGAAAGGACTCCCGTTAGGCCAACTGGTATCCTATAAGAAAACGTCTTCGTATTCCCCCAGCAAGTTTCTCAATTTCCCTTCACATCTTCAGGAATTAGTTTCCCAATAGCTACTGACCCCATATCCCGAATATGCATCTGTATTGTATAAGCTAATCCCACATCTGTGTGTACTGTCGCTACATCCCTTTGCCTTCTCGCTTCTCGTACTGCCGTGAGGTTACATTTTTGGGCCACAGTTTGATATCCTTGAATGGATGCCACCCCATTCTCAGTTGGCAACTTCATTATCAAGTGATAGGGTGACAAGGCTGCCCGAGCCTAGCATATCCACGACCTTCCTAAAATCACATTATAAGGGGAAGGAGCATCCATGACAACGAAATTAAACTTGATGGTCACCCTTTTGTCTCTATCCGCTACTCGAAGGGGTAATGCTATCTCTCTTATGGAGAATATTTGGGTTTCCCATGAATATGGATAAAGGGGAGGCAGACTTTTTCAAGTTCTCGTGCCCTATGTTTAACTGGTCAAAACACTTAGTAAGCATCACTTCGACCCTGCGTCTGTCATCAACGAACACCCTTCTTATCAAGGATGTTCCAATAATGGCTGAAATTACCATATGATCCACATGGGGGCATTTGGTCCGGTACAACATCTGCTTCCGAAAAAGTGATCATCTGGTCTAGTCGAAACCTCTTGTGACTAGGCTCTTCCGTAGGAACCCTTCGAGCCTCATATCTTATAACAACATTCGAAGATATCTCTCCCACCATGTCATTGATGAAATTAATTACCTTTCTCATGGGTAGGGTTTCTTCATTTTGGTTACCTTGATTTCTCTTCTATTTATCTTGGGGTCTATCCTGCCTTCCTTCCTATCCCCTGTCTCGAACAGCCTACTCTTGAGGCCTTCTATCTCCTCTACCCCTATTGTTTTGATTATTTATTCTATAAGGCTGCCATTGGTTCATTCAGAGCCTTAAGGGAGTAGCCTGGCTCCTGTGTCCGTGTCCTCAGAACCGTTCTTCCCGCTCACACCTATCGATCTCCGTCCTTAACTGCATGCAATCATTTGTGTCATGGCTATAATCCCTGTGATGATCACAATACCAATTTTTTGCCCTCCGGACTACAACTGAGTTGTGCGAACTCTGCAAGGGTGTGGGTGCTTGGAACAACCCTCTATGTATGCTTAAGATTAGTGTAGGGTTTTTCCTCTGAGCATTGATGGCAATGGATTATACCTCTCGAATGGTGTCCTCACAGGTTCGATCGGCCTTTTTCCTCTATACTTTACATTTCTTCCTGCTTTCTCTATAAGGCTGTCTCTTTTCCTTCTAGTTGCCTCATCTACCCTCGAATACTGCTCTATTACCTCCTGAAGTTTTTGCAAAGTCTTGGGGGTATTAGTACTCAGCTTCTTGTACAATTCTAAATCCTACATACCCAGCAAGTACCCCTGGATTACCTCATTCTCCGTTGTTTCTATCACTCCCAAACTCTCGTCCATATACTGATGATATAAGGCTTCCGTGCTTTCCCCCACCTTTTGCTTTGTCTAGTAGAGTTCTAACAGAGTTTTGGTAAACTTCTTCTTCTATGCGTAGTGGCTCAACAATGCTCCACTGAAATCCTGATGCGATCAAAGCGATCCCCTAGGTAACTTATTGAACCACACCTGTGCTTTTCCCCAAAGGTAGCTACCTACCAGCTTGCATGTTAATTTCTCATCAAAATCCCTCGAACTCATCAAACCCAGAGCATCTAGATGAACTCTTGAGGGTCAGTTTCACCACTATATGTGGGAAGTCCTTCTGGGGGCTTCACTTCTATTGGCCATTGAACCCCGGTAATCACCGAGCTATAAGAAGACCCTGCAGCTAGGCCCAAGGGGCCGATCAACCTATCGAATTCCTTTCTTAAGGATTCACTTACATCCGAGGGGGGTTCCTGTTGCCCCTCTGACAGGTTCAGCCCCCTGTCATGACCACCCAACTGTGGCATATACGAAGGTTGGGTCACTCCGTATCTTGGGTTCATCCAATGCTATCTGAGGCTCGGGTATACTGTTGGTGGGGGTGGTTGGATATAAGGATTTTAAATCCCCTGACTGATTCACATACTCATGTATCCTTGCATGCTAGAAGAGGCCATTACTCCATATGCTGCTCCTGGACCGGCCAAGTTGAGGGTAAGAGTAGATGGGGCTAGCGGAGGTAACGAATATATTGGACCTTGGGAATAACCAGGAATAGAAGGCTGCAGCCTAGCCTGTAGCAGTTCTCCAGCATATGCTTGATAAGGGTAGGCTATTAGGTGAAAGGCCCACCCCATAGTTATTCCCAAAGGTGAGGGCGGTAATGCCCCCAGTATGACCCTATCATCCCTCGGAGGAGGGGTGATTCTATAGCCAGCTGCATCCAGGACCTGAGCTGCTAGTTCCACATTTTGATTCAGAGTTTCCCTCCCCGCATTCTAATTTACTTATTCGTGTTGATCGTAGGTTTCCATATATGAGTCTCCCAAAACCTCCGTAAACCTTCCATCCCTCGGGTCGACTATTCTCTCAAGCAGGGAGTCGGTGTTTCCTTGTTCTTGCTCTCCTGTCATTTCCAGTATCCTCGAGGGCCTTGGCACATCGTTCTGGACTGGCACCAGGGGATTTGCACCAAACGCCACTGAGGTTTACCCTTCATCGTGGCCTACGCCGGTAATAGGCCTCACACGCAACCTTGTTCCCGACATTTGAATATTAGCCATTTCGATGTCCTTGACACCAGCATTGCATTCTACTATTTGATTCTCCAATGTTAACCTTGGCGGAGATCTAGCCCCAGTACTTATTGACCTCAACCTTTCACTCCTTCGAACAACTGTGGACATAAACTCTCAAAACCCTTGATCTGGCTTAGTCGTCCCCAAAGATAGCGCCACTTAATGCGTCTTCGACCAACGACTGGTTCATGGGCTTAGGTTCTTCTCGAACTAACCTACAATCAAACTATCCCTGCGGTTCGACTCTGATGCCTAAGTTAGCCCAAGCATCCAATATGATTAAGACAGAATGAATGATAAGTAAATGCGTACCTTGTATTTATACTCCATGTCCTAATTAATGTTCTCCTTAATTATTACCCTTAATTGCCCTGAATTACCCACAAATGCGGTAATTAAGTTAGAGTATTCCATATTTCCCTAACTGGGCTGCCACATCTTCGGCCCAATGACCTTCTTGGGCTTAACCTCTATCAAGCATGAGTCATTTATTGATTCTTCTTGAACGTACCTACATACCAGGCTCCCTTGATGTTTAAACATATACCTTTGGAAAAAATATATACGGGATGAATTCTACAAAGTATTCTTTAAGTCAACGCTTCTCACCTCATTGAAATTCATAAAACTACCATTGGTTTGTTCTAAACAACTAACTAGCGCTATGTGAAACTGGATGACCGACTTTTATTTATATTATTCTTAAATAAATATTCACAAACACATAATTTACCAGAATTCAGAAAGGTATAAACCCGCTCGAAAAGTCCCAAATAATGTACATAGTAAATTATTGTAAAATTAAATTATTTCAGCCATTTTTGTTCGTTCCATGTGTCCTCTAAGACTTCGTGAGAGTAACAAGGATACTCCCTTAGTCACTAACATTTTTGAATGAAAAAGTGAACCTTCTAAAATTTGTGTGGCCATATTGAAAATATGGAAACTAATGGCTTTTTGTAGGAATTATTTTTTGGCATAGTTCCAGTGACCCGTTTCATACCCAATTTTAATAGGTTTCCCCTTTGGTGTCCAATTTGAATAAATCCTCTTCCACTATCATGGTCCGCCCTCTCCCACTTTTGTTGAGGGACCTAAGCACAAAAGGCAGAAACTTCAACTATAAGTCATAACTTGATTAAGCTAGAACGTACTCGCATACAAGATTTCCTTGATGTTTCAACATACAGCTTTGGGGGAAAATGCGCTAGAAGAATCCCATTAAGTATTCTAGATGTCAACACTTCCAACCTCATTAAAATCCATAAAATCACCACTGGATGCAAATCAGTATATAAGGAAAAGATGCAAACTGACGACCAATATGTAACTAATGGATGTGCTATGAATTTTTTCTCTGATAAGGTAAAACTTGTTAAGTATTTTGAGGTCGAATTTGAAAATATGGAGAAATTGAACATAATAGCTTAAAACTTTCACTATTGAAACAATTTTTGTTAAGAGAGCGTGAAAGGAAATATATTTGCACAATTAAACCCCTCCTTAATCCCCATGGCTGCATGCACGCTGCCTATAAGCGGATTGTCACAATTTACAGATTATAATAATCTATTAGCATATTGCAAAAATTTATGGATTCTTACAATCTAGAGACTTATAGCTATTTCCTTATAATAATCTATAAACAAGAATCTAAAGAAAGTAAGGGAACCATATCTTTGGGAGGATTGTCGGTGCAAAGGCTTTACACGTTTCTGCACGCACATTGTTATGACTATTGAGTTCTCCACAAAATTATGATAGCTGAAGGGGCTTAAGAAGATGACTGTCCTCACCGGTGCCCATGTATTATTGTGTTTGTGCATTCGCATCTGGACCAAACAAGGAATGGTTAGTGTGGATTAGATTAGATTGGGTTTCTATAAATTTGATGTCATTCTTTTCAAACAAATAAAAATTGTATTTCCAGGGTGACCACTGTGTTTATGAGAGATCATGGAGAAGGGGTAGGGAGCATGTGTTGTTGATTGACCGTGCTAGTGGTACATGGGAAGTGAAGCTAACCAGCACCAGGTGACCGAGCTAACTCTGTCAAATGAGCAAGTTTGGAGAGCACTACTCCATACAAGTTGGTGATATGATGGTGTTTAAAATGGTTGGTCACTCTCAACATTTGGTCTCCATTTTTACCAGGGAAGTCATGCAAGTCATTACTCACAGAAGAAGGGGTTAACCATAGATCTTTTGAATAAAATTGTATGAGTGCTGAAATAAATCAAGGTTCATGTTTTCTTTTAATTTTTCAGTTTTAATTTTATGATAGCACTCAAATGAATGAATTAATGAGCATGTTGATCTTGTATTTTGGGTTCAAGGATGATTTATTGTTGAATATATTTTTTTTAAAAAAATTACGACTCTTTAAATGGGTTTAAAATGTTTGGATCGACCAATGCATCAAAGCTAAAATGCAAAAATAAAAAACAAAATAAAACAATCTCAGTCAATTTACATACACCGGAAAATTAAAAAAAACTACAATTTATTTGGCCAACAAAAAAAATCCCTTAAGTGGAGAAAAATCACTACTGGAGGCAAATTAGTCTATAAACAAAAAATGTAAGCTAACAACTAACATGTAACTAATGGATATGCTATGTAAGGTCAAACTTGTAAATTACTTTGAGGTCGAATTTGAAAATATGGAGAAATTTGCACGTAATAGCATAAAACATGGACAACTTAATCAATTTTTGTTAAGAAAGAATTAATGGAAAATTTCTTGCACAATTAAACCCCTCAAAAGCTTAACTTAATCCCCATAGCCGCACGCACGCTGAGCGTAAGCGAATTTCTACAATTTTCATATTATATTAATTTATTAGCAAATAGCCACAATTTATGCATTTTTATATTCTAGAGCTTTCTACGTCCTTATAATAATCTATAAACAAGTATTCTAAAGAAAATAAGGGAATCATCTCTTTGGGAGGATTGTCAGTGCAGAGGCTATACACACTCCTGGAAGCACATTGTTTTGACTTATAAGTTCTTCACAACTTTTATGATAGCTGACGGAGCTTGGGAAGTTAATGTCCTCCTTGCTACCCATGATTTATTGTGTTTGTGGATCAGCGTCTAGACAAAGAAGGAATGGTTAGTTTTGATTAGATTATATTAGTTTTCCATAAATTTGATGTCATTTTATTTAAATAGTTAAAAAAATGTTTTGCTCAGGTGTCCACTATGTTTATGAGGGATCATGGAGAAGGGCTCGGGAGCATGTGTTGTTGATCAACCAAGCTAGGGATACGTTGGAAGTGAAGCTAACCGCACTTGGTGACCGAACAAGCTTCGTCAAATGAGTGAGTTTGGAGAGTACTACTTTGTACAAGTTGGTGATATAATGGTGTTCAAACCGGTCGGTCACTCTCAACATTTGGTCTCCATTTTTACCGGGGAGGCATGCAAGTCATCGCCCAGAGAAGAAGGGGTTGACCGTAAGTCTTTTGAATAAAATTGTATGAATGCAAAAATAAATCAATGTTCTTGTTTTATTTACTTTTTGAGCTTTAATTTTATGATACCACTCAAGTGAATGAATGAATAATAATATTAATGTTGTATTTTGAGTTCAAGGATAATTGGTTGTTGAATTTATATTTTTTTATAATGTTACAACACTTTAAATGGGATTGAAATTTTCTGAATCGATCAATGCATCAAACCTAAAATGCAAAAAAATAAAAATAAATCAACCTTAGTCAATCTACATACATCGGAAAATAAAATAAATACCATTTATTTATCCAGCGAAAAAATTCCCACAAGCGGAGTAACATCCCTGCTAGATGCGAATCAACCTATAAAAAAAGATGCACAGCTGAGGACCAACATGTAACTAATGGATATGCTATGTATTTCTGCCCAGATAAGGTCAAACTCGTAAATTACTTTGAGGTCGAATTTGAAAATATGGAGAAATTTGCACGTGATAGAACAAAACATGCACAATTTAAACACTTTTTGTTAAGAGAGCGTGAAAGGCAAATTACTTGCATAAATATATCCCTAGAAAGCTTAACTTAATCCCCTTCGCCGCACGCACGCTGCCCATAAGGAAATTGAAACAATTTACACATTATAATAATCTATTAGCACACTGCCACAATTTATGGATTCTTATAATCTAGGGACTTCTATTTCCTTATCATTATCCATAAACAAGTATTATAAAGAAAATAAGGAACCCATCTCTTTGGGAGGACTATCGATGCAAAGGCTATATACACTATCTTTGGGAGGATTGTCAGTGCAAATGCTTTACACACTTCTGCATGCACATTGTTCTAACTATTGATTTCTCCACAACATTGTGATAGCTGAAGGATCTCAAGAAGATGATTTCCCTCATCGGTTCCCATGGTTTATTTCGTTTGTAAATCAGCGTCTAGATCAACAAGGAATGGTTAGTGTGGATTAGATTGGAATATTTTTCCACAAATGTGATGTCATTCATTTCAAACAATTAAATGTTTTGCTAGGGTGGCCTTTGTGTTTATGATAGATCATGGAGAAGGGCTCAGGAGCATGTGTTTTTTATCGACCGAGCTACAGATATGTTAGATTTGAAGCTAACATGCACTTGTCGACCGAACTAGCTCCATTAAATAAGTGAGTTTGGAGAGCACTACTCAGTACAAGTTGGTGATATGATTGTGTTTAACCTGGTTGGTAGATCTCAACATTTGGTCTCCATTTTTTTACAAAGGAAGGCATGCAAGTCATCACCCAGAGAAGAAAGGCTTGATCGTAGTTCTTTGGAATAAAATTGTATGAGTGCAGAAATAAATCAATGTTCCTTTTTTATTTTACTCTTTTTGAGTTTTGATTTTATGATAGCATTTAAGTGAATGAATGAATAATCATGTTGATGTTGTATTTCAGGTTCAAGGATAATTGATTGTTTTTTTATAATATTACAACACTTTATTGGGTTTTAAACTGTCTAAATTGACCAATGCATCAAACCTAAAATGCAAAAAAATAATTTTAAAAACAATCTTAGTAAATCTACATACACCAGAAAATAAAATAAATACCATTTATTTATCCAACAAAAAAAATCCCACAAGTGGAGTAAAATCACTACTAGATGTGAATCAGTCTATAAACAAAAGATGCAAACTGACGACCAACCTGTAATTAATAGATGTGCTATGTATTTCTACTCTGATAAGGCCAAACTTGTAAAGTACTTTGAGGTCAAATTTGAAAATATGGAGAAATTTGCATGTAACAACACAAAACTTGCACAATTGAAACATTTTTTTATTAAGCGGGCGTGAAAGGAAAATTACTTGCACAAATAAACTCCTAGAAATCTTAACTTAATCCCCATAGCCGCACACATACTGTTCATAAGTGAATTGCCACAATTAACATATTATAATAATCTATTAGTAGACTGTAAAAATTTATGGATTCTTATAATCTATAGACTTCTATTTCATTATAATAATTTATAAACAAGTAATCTAAGGAAAATACGGTAACCATCTTTTGGGAGGATTGTCAGTGCATAGCCTTTAAGCACTATCTTTGGGAGGATTTTTGGTACAGAGGTTTTACACACTCCTGGATGCACATTGTTCTGACTTGTTAGTTCTCTACAACATTATGATAGTTGAAGGAACTCAGGAAGATGAACATCCTCCCTTGTGCCCATCTTTTATTGCATTTTTGCATACGTGTCTATGCCAACAAGGAATGGTTTGTGTGGATTAGATTATATTGATTTTTCATAAATTTGATGTTTTTCTTTTTAAACAAATAAGAAAAATGTTTTGCTAGGGTGCCCACTATGATTATGAGAGATCATGGAGAAGGGCTCGGCAGCATGTGCTATTGATCGACTGAGCTAGAAATTTGTGGGAAGTGAAGCTAACCTGCACCAGTCGGGCGAGCTAGCTCTGTCATATGAGAGAGGGTGGAGAGCACTACCCCATACAAGTTAGAGATATGATGGTATTCAAACCGGTTAGTCATTCTCAACATTTGGTCTCCATTTCTACAAGGGGAGGCATGCAAGTCATCACCCAAAGATGAAGGGATTGACCGTAGGTCTTACCAATAAAATTTTATGTGTACAGAAATAAATCAACGCTCTCGTTTTATTTAATTTATTTAATTTTAATTTTATGATAGCACTCAAGTGAATGAATAAATGAGCACGATGATGTTGTATATCGGGTCACATGATTATTAATTGTTGAATTTATTATTTTTGTAAAATGTTATAACACTTTAAATGGGTTTTAAATTGTTTCAAGTGACCAGTGCATCAAACCTAAAATGAAAAAAAAAACTTAGTCAATTTACATACACCGGAAAATAAATTAAATACCATTTATTTATCCAATGAAAATATGCCCACAAGTGGAGCCTTTAATGAGATAACTAAAATCACCACTGGATGCAAATCACCAAACATACTGCCAACATGTAACTAATGGATGTGCTGTGATTTTCCGCTCTGATAAGTTCAGACTTGTAAATTACTTTGAGGTTTAATTTGAAAATATGATGTAATTTACACGTAATAGCATAGAGCTTGGACAACTGAAATATTTTTTTGTTAAGAGAGTGTGAATGGAAAATTACATGCACAATTAAATACCTAGAAAGCTTAACTTAATTCCCATAGATGCACGCACACTGCCCATAAGCAAATTTCCACAATTTATGGATTCTTATATTCTAGAGACTTCCATGGCCTTAAAATAATCTATAAACAAGTTTTCTAAAGAGAATAAGGGAACCGTCTCTCTGGGAGGATTTTCAATGAAACGACTATACACACTATCTTTGGGAGGATTGTCATGCAAAGGCATTACATACTCCTGGATGCACATTGTCTTGACTTGTAAATTCTCCACAACATTATGATAGCTGAAGGAGCTCAGGAAGTTAAATGTCCACCTTGGTGCCCATCTTTTATTTTGTTCGTGCATCAACATCTAGACAAACAAGGAATGGTTAGTTTTGATTAGATTAGATTGGTTTTCAATAAATTTGATGTCATTCTTTTCAAACAAATAAAAAAATTTTTGTTAGGGTGCCCACTGTGTTTATGAGAGATTATGGAGAAAGGCTTGGTACGTAGCATGTGTTGTTGATCAACCGAGCTAGAGATACATTAGAAGTGAAGCTAACCGGCAACTGGCGGATGAGCTAGCTCCATCAAATGAGTGAGTTTGGAGAGCATAACTTTGTACAAGTTGGTGATATGATGGTGTTCGAACCGTTTGGTCACTCTCAACATTTGGTCTCCATTTTTTTACTAGGGAAGGCATGCAAGTCATCACCCACAGAAGAAGGGGTTGACTGTATTCCTTTTGAATAAAATTGTATGAGTGTAGAAATAAGTCAATATTCTTGTTTTATTTTACTTTTTGAGTTTTAATTTTATGATAGCACTCAAGTGAATGAATGAATAGTCATGTCGATGTTGTATTTCGGGTTCAAGGATAATTAATTGTTCTTTTTATAACGTTACAACACTTTTAAAGGTTTTTTAATTGTCTGAATGGACCAATGCATTAAACATAAAATGCAAAAAAAAAAATCAATCTTAGTCAATCTACCTACACAAAAAAATCAAACAAATACCATTTATTTATCCAAAGAAAAATTTCCCACAAGTGAAGCAATATCACTATTAGATGCGAATCAGTCCATAAACGAAAGATGCAAATTGAGGACCAACATGTAACTAATGAATGTGCTATGTATTTCTGCTCTCATAAGGTCAAACTTGTATATTACTTTGAGGTCGAATTTGAAAATATGGAGAAATTTGCACATAATAGCACACAACATGCACAATTTAAACACTTTTTGTTAAGAGAGCATGAAAGGAAAATTACTTGCACAAATAAATCCCTAGAATTGTAATTGGATATCTCGGCGAGTTAGTACTGTTTCTGTGGGCGATTGATAGTGCGAAAAACATACTACTCATACTGTTCATCGGTTTATTGTTATCTCTCTTCAGCTAACGGTCATATTGGCTCACCGCCCTCTGGTGGACGCCGACGCCACCTCTGGTGGTTGACCATGGCGTCGCCGACGCCCCTTCCGACACTTGATCCTACTGCTTCCATGGCTAATATACAACCTATCCCTCAAATTCCCAAAAGTTTTGCTCAAGCCCTTAACACTAAACCATCGCCCCTTCTTTCGTCACTTCCCGATACTCCAAATCTACACCCAGTTACGGAATTCAAAGGGAAAGTGGCGTACATCCTTCCCCCGGAAGAGGGAGAAATTTTAGCCTCGCATTACCAGAATGTGCTCGTCGGGAAATTCCTTCGTGGGAAACCAAATATGGAGGCTCTTCATATGGCTTTCAAGTCAATAGGTTTTAAGTCGAAATTTCAATTAGGTTCTATCGATTACCGACATGTGCTTATTCGTTTTCAGGAACAAGAAGATTACCAAAGATGCTGGATCAAGGGGCAATGGATGATAAACGGATTCACCATGAAGGTTCAAAAGTGGACGCATGATTTCTCGCCATCAGTGGAATCATCTATAGCACCGGTTTGGGTAACTTTCCATAAACTGCCAATTATGTTTTATAATAACTCAGCAATCAAGGGCATTAGTAGTCAGATTGGTCGTTTTCTTAAGATGGATGCGGCGACAATTGCTCTAACCAGACCCTCTGCCATTAAAGTATGTGTAGAAATTGACCTATTAGCATCGCTCCCTAGTACAATTGTTGTTGGAATAGGTAATAAGGTTGCTGAATACCCAATTGAATATGAGGATCTGCCTACATATTGTTCACATTGTAAGATCACTGGACATAGCAACAATAGGTGTAACTTGCTGTACCCTGAACTAAGAAAAAAGATGGAGAAAAAGTTGCAAGGTATAGAACATAAGGTTGCTAAAGGGTTAGAATATGTTCCTCAAAAAGACTTAATTAATCTAGAAGGCTCCTCTGCCTTAACAGTATCACAAAAAGAAAAGGATGTCCAGGAACAAAAAATCAACTCAGAAGGAAATAGTGATCTAAACACTGATATTTTTACAATTAGCACTAAGAAAAAAGGCTCTCCATTCTATTCTCTTGATGACATTTCTAAGCCAATAACCAAAACCTTTTGGAGGAAAAAAAGATACACCCTGATCTTGTCCCAATTAAGGAAAATGCTGAAATAACAAACACAGTGTCAATTTCTAATGCTTTCCAAACATTAGATAACCTCACTGAGGAGCAGGATGGTGAGATTGTAGAGATTCTTCTTGAATCCTTGGAATCTCATGACATTCCAATAATCATAAATTCTGATGATCAGATTAACATAAATATAGAATCAGGTTCATATATTGAGCCAGAAAAATTAGGAACTGATCAGGAAACATCCACTGTGTTGGTAACATGCTTGAGCCAGAGTCTTGATACCTCTGATCATAACACTTTAGTGGAGGATAACTTGAGGAATAAGGTAAATGATTCTGATCAAAGCCCTTCTATAGGGAAGAGTGAAAAAGAATCTGGTAAATCAGGGAACAAAGGAAAAAATTCTGCAAATACTGGTAGGAACCTCAGATCCACACAAAAAGCCACCCCCAAAGTTTTTAAATGATTAAACACGCAATTATAGGAAATATACTTGTTTGGAATGTTAGGGGAATTGGTACATCTGTGGATAGACTTAAGATCCTAAAAACCAAGCATAAAATAGACATTATGTGCATAATAGAACCTTGGCAGGATAAACATAAACTACCAGAATTTAGACATACTCTTGGTTACAGATATGCTTATCCAGCTCAGCATGCAAAAATATGGATACTATGGAATCAAGCTTTCAGTATCTCAATCTTAGGTGAAACAGACCAATTTGTGAATGTTAAAATAACTGATTCTGTTTCTTCTTGCTCATGGAACTGCTTTTTCATTTATGCCAGTGTTCATAGGCAAATAAGGGAACTTTTATGGAATGATTTAAAAGGAAAGCAGGATAATCATACATTATATATAGGGGACTTTAACACTGTGACATCAGTAAATGAATATAAAGGAAGAAAGTCCACTCCTAAAAAAAGCATGAAGCAGTTTAATGATTTTCTTAGTTCTATGGACTTGCATGAAATCCAAACTGTGGGAAACTCCTTCACATGGAGTAACAACAGATATAAAGATAAATGTAAGGATCTAATTTTTCAAAGGTTAGATAGGGGAGTTGTTACTCTAGACTGGTTTGATCAATTTCCTAATAGCTCTATTCAGGTTTTAAATAGGATGTCCTCAGATCATGCTCCTCTTTTTCTTTCAGTTCAAATTGCTGAAGAACAAGCACCTAGGCCTTTTAGGTACCAGGAAATGTGGTCAAATAGACAGGAATTTCATAAATTAGTAGTATCTAACTGGTCTTTAGTTACTCCTTTTAGTGGTATGTTCAGGTTAGTTGCTAAACTAAAGAGGCTAAAGTTGGAAATTAAAAATTGGAACAAATCACAGTTTGGTAATGTGGATCAAAATCTGGCCCAACAGGAAAATAGAGTTAATGATCTGGAAATTGCTTTTCAGCAAAACCAGGACCAACTTATCCTAGCAGAACTTAATAAATCTAAACAAATGCTGATGAGGGCTCAAAAGAAAAAAATATATTCCTCAGGCAAAAGGCTAGGTTAAATTGGCTAAAATATGGTGATGCTAATACTAAATACTTTCATCATGCTATTAAGGAGAGGAGAGCAAAAGCCAGAATCTGCAAAATAAGAGATAATCATGGAAACTGGATTACTGATCCCACCCTGATAAAAGAGGAAGCTGTGAGATATTATAAAGAACTTCTGAATGAGGATGTTTCTCAAAAACAAGGAACTTATTTTCAACATTTCCTCAATGAGATTCCAAATGTGATAACAGATCAGGAAAATTTATCTCTTCTGTCTCCATTTATAATTCAGGAACTTCAAAGTGCAGTTTTTGATCTTAACAGAAATAGTTCCTCAGGTCCTGATGGTTTTTCTAGTTCTTTCTACACTACTTTTTGGGATACGATTAAGGATGATCTTCTAGATGCTGCAAATGACTTTTTAAGAACTGGAAATATTCCTAATGCAATCTCCAGCACTTGGTTATTTTTAATCCCCAAAAAACCTGTTCCAATAAACTTTTCTGACTTTAGGCCAATAAGTCTCTCAAATTTTGTGAACAAGGTCTTCTCTAAGATGCTAATGGACAGGATTAAACCTTATATGTCACAAATAATATCTCTGGAACAGAGTGCCTTCATGAAAGGGAGAGATATATCTGATAACACCATAATGATGCAGGAAATGACCAGATTACTCTCTAGGAAATCTGAAACTTCAAATATTATTGTTAAGTTAGACATGCAGAAGGCTTTTGATAGGGTTTCCTGGTCTTTTCTTAATTCAATTCTTCTGAAATTCGGTTTTCATGGCATCTTTGTTCACAGGATTATGCAGAATATATCTTCAGCTCATTTTTCGGTGTTAATTAATGGAACAGTTTCAGGATTCTTTGCTTCTAATAGAGGAATCAAACAAGGAGATCCCCTATCTCCTTTTCTGTATAACATCCTTTCTGAGGCTTTCTCCTGTGGTTTAAAAAAACTTTTTAGTTTAGGCTATCTAAAATATTTTAGCTTGCCTAACAACTGTCCTCAGATTACTCATCTTATGTATGCGGATGATACGGCTGTTTTCCTTAATGGAAATAAAAAAAATTTGGACAGGTTTAAAAGGTTTCTCACAGCATATGAACAAACAACGGGCCAAAAAGTAAACTTTGCAAAATCTAACTTTTTTGTAGCTCACAATACCTCTGTGGACAGAGTACATGCTCTGAGCAAGAACTTAAGCATGATCAGAGGTAGTTTCCCTTTTATTTATCTAGGAATTCCCATTTTTCCAGGAAGGAATAAGCAGAGATATTATTACCCTATCTTAGAAAGAATGGAAAAAGCCATTAGTAATTGGAAGAATAGGTGGTTAAATACTTCAGGCAAAATCATTCTAATTAATCACTGTTTTCTTTCAATTCCTACTTATATGTTTTCAGTTCTGAATCCACCTAAAGCAATATTAAGGAAAATGGAGAATATGGCTTCTGGTTTTTTCTGGGGAGGTTGTGAGTACACAGAAAATAGGAAAAGATGGAGGTCATGGCTTAGAATGAGTTTCCCTGTCCAAGAGAATGGTACGGGATTCAGAGATTTACAAGCAACAGTTAATGCCTTCTCTTGCAAACTGTGGTGGAAGCTGCAAATGAATAACTCTCTTTGGGCACATCATTTATGGACACTGCCTGATTCCTATAAGAAATCTAATGTATGGAAAAGAATCTGTAAAATAACTGAATTAGCTAATGGTTTTTCAAAGGTTATTTATGGAAAAGGAGATTGTTCATTCTGGAATGCAAACTGGTCAGGAAAAGGTGCTCTGATTTATGAATGGCCCCAAGATGAGGAAGTTCCTTTCCCTGACATATCTCTCAATTATTTTATAATGAACAAAAACTCTTACCTGAATATCTTGGAGCCACACTTGGCTACCAGTACAATGCTAATCTTGCATGATGCAAAAATCACTCACTTACATGAGGATAGGCTGATCTGGACTGTTTCAGTTGATGGTGAATTTAATACTGCCTCTGCTTATAAGATTTGCAGACAGAAAGGAGCAACTGTAAGACAATTACATAAGGTATGGTCACACTTTATTCCTGCAAAAATGTCTGTTTTAGTTTGGAGAGCACTTAATGGAATCTTACCTTTTGACAATATCCTCTGTAAGATAGGCTTTTCTCTAGCTTCAATATGCCCTATGTGTAGGAAGCATTCAGATTCTCTAAATCATTGTTTTAACTCATGTCCTTTTGCTATTGCAATCTGGAACAAAGTGAACTTACTTTTGCATATTAATCAATCAGTTTTTGGGAGCTTTAAGAACAGAATTGACTTCTATTTGTCTATCAGAGCTGAATCTTTGATCTGGTCCAACTTGATAATTGCATTTATAATGGTCACATCTTGGTCAATATGGACATATAGGAACAAGAAACTGTTTGAAAATCTATCTTTCTCTGTGGAAACATGTTTTCTGAATGTTAAAGATCAGGTTTACCAAATTTTTAATGCTAATCCACAAAAAGGTAATCTTGATAAACATAAGTATTTAATACAAAATGGAATCATTCCTGTCCCCCATCAGAAAAATAAGAAGTTGATCACAGCAGTAAGATGGGAAAAACCAACTGTAGGGTACAAACTCAACACAGATGCAACATGGAAACCTGATTGTGAGTCAACATGTGCGGTTATAATTAGGGACCGGAGGGGAGATGTGATTAAGTTAAGAGTGAACCATTTTAATGCTGACTCACCTTTACATGCAGAACTTATTGGTATCCACTTTGCTTATCAATTAGGTTTAGAACTTGAACTATATTCTTTCACAATTGAGACAGATTGTCTTACTGCTGTTAAAGGAATTCAAAATCCAAAAGGAAGTCCCTGGAAAGTCTTCTCACTATGCAGCACCCTGAATGAATGGAATGAAGGGGCTCTGATTCATTATATCCCTAGGGAGGCTAACTTAGCAGCAGATTTTATGGCTAAACATGCTAAGGAAAAAAAACTATCTGGTGATCTAGATTTAGGAAATATACCTCCTTTTCTTAGAGGCCTGTTACTGTTGGATAAATCTGGGGTGCATGGAATCAGAATAGGAACCTAATAGTGCATAGCTAGTGGTTACAGTATTTATGGTAGGAGCTGATGTTTATACTATAAAATCTCTTTTAGACTGGATACTGCTCTCTATTTGTTTGCTGTTTTTCAGATGAGGTGGCCATGAATATACACAGCTTAGGAAGGTTACAAACTGATCAGTGGAAATGGAAAAACAGCTTGTTAGGAAGGACTATATCTCAACTCAAAGAGAATCAAGTGAGGAAGATACATTGAGGCTTACTATCTGAGACTTCTTCTCTAAGTTCTATGATATCATAGGAAATTTTACATTACAAAGACCCTTCTGTTTGGCAGGAACATTATCGACAAATAGGAGTCTCGTTCTTGTACGATTCTTCGACCTGTTTGTGATGTTTCTGCTTCAATTTTAGGGTACATTGGGGCTCTTTAAGCCATTTTTTGCTTTAGTGATGGTATTCACATACCTACTAGATATAAGTGAACTTTACTTTGAATATACATTCCTTGGAATGACTGTTGGTTAATTATCGATGTAATGTAACAATTAGTGCCTATTTGGCTCATTTTATCGGTTTGGGGAGCCAATATATTCCCCCCATCTTAGGATGGTTTAAATTTTAAAAAAAAATAAATCCCTAGAAAGCTTAACTTAATCCCCATAGCCGGAAGCATGCTGCCAATAAGGAAATTGAAACAATTTACATAGGGCGAACGATCTCAGAGCCCCTCCAACTATCGCCATTTGACACTTTTGGCCCCCCAATTTTTTTTCCGATCACTTTCATCCCTAAACTAACGAAAGTGTTAAAGCATAACCCTTCCGTTCGATCAAAGCATTAAGTAATAGTCAAACATCAATTTTAAGGGTAAAATAGTAATTTCTCATTTCCTTTTCATTTTCCCTTTTCTTTTTTACTTTGCTTTCCTCTTTTCCTCTTCTCCCTTTTGAGCAGTGCCACCTGGCTACTCCATTTTTCATCTGTCAGCTTCTCTTTTGCCGATCAATTGCTTCACTTGTCCAATTCCTATGCTCCCCTGATCGAGCAGCCACTGCACTAAGCAAAGTATTACCACCGCTCAAGCTTCACTCATCCCGGTGCACCACCTTCAGCAAAACCTACTTCAGCCATGCTGCTCCTTTTTATTGAATAGGAGCCAAGTCATTGCCGGTGAAGACACAGTAGCTCCGCTCATAACCTCAGCCGTGCCGCTCATCTCGAAGAGAAGAATCCCAACCGAGTTAATCGACTACGATGCAAGGTAGATCGAACACCTCCACGCCTCTCCAATCCATCGGGAACAGCTCGAGGATGCACCTCCATCTCACTGTTCAAGCTTCAGCGATGCAGTACCATCCCAGCCGTTGAACTAAGCAAATTGTCGGTGAAGCGAATGGGGTTTTTGGTTGCTAAGTTGGACGAGTCGTAGGCAAATGAGGGCTGAGTTGATTCGGTTGTGGGAAGGAATGGGTAAATGCAGAGGAGGATATTGATGAGATGGAGCAGTTGCTTCATTGTTGTAAAGAAGAAGAAGAAGAGTATCAGCGGTGAAGCGGCGGCAAAATGATTTTCTGCATTTGCTAGGGTATTGGTGATTTTTCTAGCAGTGGAAGGAGGTTTTTTTGTCTAGAAGAACATGATGGAGGGAGGGAGGGATTGAAGGGTTATTTTAAGAAATGTGAAAAGTCTTTTCTTCCCTTATTTTTGTTGAAAATTAGAAACTAACGACATTAACTTCTGATTTAACAGTTTGACTGAACGGAAGTATGATGAATAGATACTTTTGTTAGTTCAGAGACGAAAGTGATCAGAAAAAAAATTGGAGGCCAAAGTTTCAAATGGCGATAGTTTGAGGGGCTCTGAGGTTGTTCCATTTACATATTATAATAATCTATTAGCCGACTGCCACAATTTATAGATTCTTATAATCTAGAGACTTTTATTTCATTATAATAATCTATAAACAAGTATTCTAAAGAAAATAAGGCACTCATCTCTTTGGGAGGATTGTCGATACAAAGGCTATACACACTACTGCAAGTGCTTTGCACACTTCTGTACGCACATTGTTCTAATTATTGATTTCTCCATAACATTGTGATAGTGGAAGGATCTCAAAAAGATGATTGTCCTCACCAGTGCCCATGTTTTATTTCGTTTGTAAATCAACGTCTAGATCAACAAGGAATGGTTAGTGTGGATTAGATTAGATTGGTTTTCCATAAATTTGACATCATTCATTTCGAAAAAATAAAAACTGTTGTGCTAGGGTTCCCATTGTGTTCGAAATATCATTCATTTCGAACAAACAAAAGCTGGAGGGAAAAATGGAGAAGGATGGGACAAGTTTAAGGTAAAACGTTATTTGAGGAAGAGATGAACTAGCATGTGTCAGTCTGTGATGTTGGCAAAGCATAACACTCCAACTTCTGTTGCATTTGAGTTTCATGGGAATCAGGCGGTATGCATTAAGAATTGGTCAGTGTGGCATGCTTATGGCAATTACGCTTTCCGGCGCCACATCAGATTTGGCGCATGAAAACACTAGAGCGATGTCCCTGAAGATGTTAAGGAAGAGGCATGGAAGGATGTTTTTGTAAGAATCTCGACAATTGTAATTTTAAATTTGTATTCATGGTAAAGTCTTAGTGAAGACGTGATTAATGACATGTCTTTTTCATATGATTCGTTCCAGGAAAGCTTCACAATTGAAACACCTATGACAGAAAAGCAACTAGAAATACTGAAGAAGGAGGTTACAGAGAGGGAAAAAAATCAACATAGGAATTGGAAGACAAATGTGGAAAATAGGTTTATTCACGACGTGGATAAAGGTATCAATAAAGCAGGAATACCGGCATGGGAGAAGTACAAGTGGATGGATGAAGTTGAATGGCACTTGTTTGAAAAGAAGCGCTGGCATCCGGATTTTCAGGTAAGATGAAAAAATTAATACTTGTTAAGAGCTATGTTTGCCACAAATTTTATTCAACTAAATTTTTATTTATAATAATAACAGAAGCTCAGGGTGACAAATATTGAATGTAACAAGGGCAGGGATTACACGCACCACACGGGCAGAAGGGGTAACCGATACATATGTGACAAATTTACTAAAGAGCTGAAGGAGGAGAGAATAAGGTTGACCGCTGAGGGATTCACTAACGAGGAGATTGAGCAACAACTCAATCAAAAGGATTTCACACCTGACAGATCTCTTATCTACCTTGAGGCAAACAAAGATGAGAAAGGACTATACACATCAAAAGAGGTTGAGAAGATCGCACCTGACGTTGTAAGTTATGCCAAAATCAACCATTTAAATTATTTTTTAAGTGTATTTCACATTTTTCATATAAAAAATTGCGATCCTATGTGATTCTCAGTTGAAATTGAACATGCTTAAGGAAAAAGGAGCACTGGAACTGCAGCTGGGTGAAGACATCCTCATAAAAGTGATAAAGAAGAAAGATCACCCAGGAAGGTACAGGGAACTCGGACGGTCTACCCACATCGGTGGTTATTCCTCATCTTTCCCGTAGCAAGTGAGGTAGCAGTTCCTCAACCAAAGAGACAGCCCAAAGGAGACCATCTAACAATCAACCGGTCGTGAAATCCATGGTATCGTACCTAGAGAAATTGGTGAAGGGCTTTACATCTGCAAGCAATGTTCAGAGTCTTCCAAGCCTTGAAAATCCCAAGAGGTTCATAGAGAAGGAAATGGATGACATTGCTGCAGCTGCTACAAAGTCCAGTGAAGAGCCCAGCAACAGAGAAGGAGATGAAAAAGTACACCTTCAATAATCTATGCATGTCCTATACATTGATTTACACATCCAAAATATCTCCATGACCATTTTATTTATTCATTAAAATATAATACGAACAAGATGGAGAACATGTGACTCTTTTCATTAAAGACATTGTCGGGAAGAAGATGGTCGCCCATGGGCTGCAATAGGTATCTTGTCGTCAGGATGCCCAACAAGGAAGTGTTGCTCGTGTGAGAGTATGCGAGCTAGTCCTCCTTCCTAGGGCGGGATTGCCCTCGGTGGACCACCACTTTGATAATATTGGAGAGGCGCTCAATAGCATCGTGGATTGGCTGGTGTCTTTAATAGGCAGGGTAAGTGAGCAACCGAGTAACATCGATGATGTCAATGTCGGAGGTCATATGGACGACAATGACGAGGAGGTTATGATTCTCACAGCGACGATGAGGTACATTCTTGTAACACATTATTTTTCAATTCCTCAAAGTACTTTTACGTGTCCGTATTTGTTAATCCTTGTAACAGGATACTGGAGAGCAAAAATCTCAGTCGACGACTAATTTTCAGCCATCGACAAGACCAAGATTAAATAGGCTGCCAAAAAAGGTAATGCACTAAAACAAGTACCATTATTATTCATTAGCAATGACAGTTCAAAAGTACATGCTCAAATGATCATCTCGTATCATTTCACATTCCCAAATTGTCAACAAACAAGACCTGACTGATAAGCCAATCATGGGGCAATTCATAAAGGAAGAAAATGTTGCTATCCTGGAAATGATAATGAATAAGGACTGCATGTTCTTCCCAGTGTTATGACCATCGACATTCTCACGCCATTACACCTGCGGTGTTGGAATAGAAGTTCTAGTTGAGTTCGGGAAGAAAGTGGGGAACATGCATTCAATGAACTGGATCGATAATGCGTAGGTCGATGTGTGGATAGGGTGAGTTTCAAAACTTATAGCCTTAATGTTTTTAAAATTATCAAGAATTCATTTTCATGTATGATTAACGTTATAGGCACCCGTGGGAGAAAATATGGGAAACTAATTCAGGCCGCATCCAATTCTGCCCATCCAACTGTGGCGACCTGAACAACTTCGAGCAGGAGGTCGAACTCCATTTCAAACAAATTTGGGAAACAATGAATGCAATGGATACTAAGTTCTACATCGTACCCTACATAAGAAAGTAAGTATTTCTTCCTGATAATTACATTCACATTTCAAACCACTTCCGTTTTATTAATTTGTTAACATAATTTTCCAACAGCGATCATTGGTACCTCATCCTTATCTGTCCCTGAACAAAGGAGGTTTTCACTTTGGACACAGTGTTAGGGGGTATCAAACCAAAAAAGTTGGTTGAACTCAGGGCCATTTCTAGGTATTTCAATCAATCAAATCAAAAATCCTAGTTTGGTAATATAGGGGAAGAAGTAACCATTTTAATTTACTTTCTTGATAGGCTTGCTTGCGCATACCAAAGGGAGAAGAGAAAGATGGAGCCAGAACCCGACTACACTTGGAAAATCAACAACATCATGGTAAATCATTCTGTCATTTCATCCCTCAAATTATATGTTTAGGGTTAGTAATTACATTTACCTTTCCAGTGCAGCACCGAGCCCAGAATGGTTCATTGCAATGGGGGTACTCCATTATTCTCTTCATGGAAGAATTTTTTAATCACCTAGAGACAAACAATATCTTGGAGGTAAACCATGCATCTCAAAATCTGTTATTATTAATCTTTAGTAAACGCAACATTATTGACTAATAGTGTAAGTTGAAATTAAAATATTTTCTCGGAGGGCAAAGGGTTGTACCATGTGTACGAAATTCAAGGTGTAGCAGAGAGATAGTGTGGGGCTTGGCTCGGAGACTACCAGCAGCAAGCAAACATTACGTTGCAACTTCTGGATGATAAGAACGACATAATAGGTTGATGGTTTATTTTGAATGGCTGATGATATTAGAATTCTATGGATGGTGTTTGGTTGTACTAAACTTGTGTGATTTTTTACTTTGTTTCATTCCATGCTTAAGATACTTCCTCTATTTCATAGTTAGGATAATGTTCGTGTGTTTTGAGAGCGATATTTTCGTAATAGAATATTTCAAATTTCTTGCCTATTCAAAAGTTTCCAATTTAAGTATCTCTGGCTTTCGTTGCCCCAGAAATGATCCGGGAGGGACCATCAAAAAAAACAAATTGGCCATTGCAAAATTTAGACAAATAATACACCGGTATAAAATGCATGTACCAGTGTAAAAAAAATTCACATTTTAAATAATTTATTTTAAATTATTTAAATAATACCAGTGCATAAAGTATAGCTATACGAGTGTAAAAAAAATACCGGTGCAATCTATTTCGATGTAAAAAAATTATATTCCGACGACAAAAGAAAGATCGGTGCTATATTTAATACTGGTGTACAAATCACAGTTTTACACCGGTTCATAGGTTAAATACCGGTGCAAAATGTCTACATTGGTATTCCAAATAATACCGGTACATATATGTTGTGATTCCAAAATTTATACACTGGCCTAAGATGCCGGTGCAAATAATGTTCTACACCGGTTCATTTTACCGGTGCAAATTTGTGGCATTTTGACACCCCTATACATACGCACCAGTATTTTGAGGGGCCAAAATACCGGTGCTATTTCCCTGAATTACTGGTGCAATTACCCATGTCTTGCAGTACAGTTTGTTTCTATGGGTAGTAGTGAATTGATAAGTGGTAGGTTTGTTTATATTTAGGAATTGGGGTTGTGTGTGAAAAATTCTAATGGGAGCTTTGATTTTGTGATTTATGATATTGAGAGTTTATGTGAGGCTTTGATTTGGGGGAATATTAGTTTAGGATGTGGACATATGAATTCATTTGTGTGCTTGGATCTTTTCTTACTCGAGGGCGAGTAAGGTGTAAGTGCGGGGAAGTTTGATGTACCCATTTTATATGGTTATTTAAGGACTTTTCGGGTTTACTTTTGTACACTTTTGTGCTCTGTATGTTTCATTTTTCCTTGAAATTCTTTAAGGAGATTTAAGAGCAACTTTTACGCTTTTATTACTTTTGTAGCGGATTTTGTGTGACGAGGCAATTTGTTTGAAGACTTTGAAGATTACCTTTGAAGATTTGAAGACTTGCATTTAAGTTTTTGAAGACTTGAAGGATTGAAGAAAAGTAAAGAGAAGAGGAGGACTTGAGACAAAAAGATGGAAGAAATCAAAGTGCTGGATTCTGTAGCCGTCACATGGCGACAAACGGGTGGCCAGGCTTCTTTCTTGTTTTTTGTACTATAAATACTCACATTATCCTTTCTCTCTTATCCCCCTTCCTTCTCCTGCGATTTTATGGGTTACAAACCCTAGTTTTCTTCTTTCTTTTCTTAGTTTTTTGTAGATTAATCATGTCTTTTCATTATCTAGGTTGATTTGTATTTGGGATCAATTGATTGAGAATTCCTTGCTGATGTCTTGAGAATTATTTCTATCTATCTATTTCTTTCTCTATTGTGAATTTATTGAGCTTTGAATGAGGATTGTTAATGACATTAATGTTGTGGGAAGTTTGAGTATATGAATTGCTTGTATGATTGGTTACTA
Source organism: Rubia yunnanensis (assembly GCA_037428765.1). Classification (NCBI taxonomy): domain Eukaryota; kingdom Viridiplantae; phylum Streptophyta; class Magnoliopsida; order Gentianales; family Rubiaceae; genus Rubia; species Rubia yunnanensis. The sequence continues at coordinate 27,051,648 of CM075064.1, read as the reverse complement.
GGGTTGGGAGAAAGTAGCTTATTTCCCCCTCTTTTAATATGGAATCCAAGAGCATGAGTTAGAACTTCTAAATGATGTTGATGTGTTGAGAACGGGTAGATGAATGTGATAATATCGAGCTCTTTGTCATGTTTTTTTATTGTAGCAAATAGGAGCATTGAATGTTCTTGACTAATCTTGTGTAAATGCACAAATTGTTTAAATGCTTAGACACGATGTAGTGTTTATAAGTGTTACCGAGCTTGTTGATTCTTCGTGCTCAATGCCATCAATGGGATACTTTTATTCTTGTTTTGACTAAGGGAGTCATTGGTGAGGTTTGACAAGAGATGTCAAATTCACTCTTGCAAACTACTATCTAAGAAAGATAGAAGATTTACCATCACAACAAGTAGTTAAAGTAATGAATAGATTGTTTCACTCATTCTTAAAGCCTTTGTTATTTAGCATTCATGTGTTCTTAATGCTATGTTTTAATTCATTTATGCCATGGGGTGTTTTAGAATAGGAAGTTTTTTTATGATTGAAGTGTTAGGGTGTTAGGAAAGTGACAAAATTCTTAGCTCTTTGGCATGAAAATCCAAGAACATGGGCTTACAACTTCTCATGCATAATGTGTTGTGATTCTTGCTTGATAAGTATGTTAATATGGACTGTTCTCATATATATCCTATAGATGCAATGAAAGGTTGAATCTTGAATGTGGTTAGTTCTAGGTTTAGCCTAATCAATGCAATGTTTGGTTAAATGGCTATGTCTTTGGTATAAGGCTTCTTGTTATCAAATCTATAGTCCTTTGTGTGAAATATCGTTGATGAAATACTTCCATGGTGTGGTTTTCTTAGAGTGATTGTCAATGACGTTCGCAAATGGGCATTGTTTGTCTTTGCATATTTGACTTTGCTAGTTAGTTTTTCTTTTAATTTTATAACTTAGGACCAAAACCAACCACCCCCCCTCTTTACTTTCTATATATATATATATACTTCTAGCCTAATATCAACCTTTTATGTTTAAACCCTTATAAAGATCCCTCTTCTTCGTGGACGATCCCGACTTTCCATTATCTACTTAGTTGAAGATAGGAAGCATTCAGGGCTTATAAATTTAACTTTGAGAGGTACGACGACGACCTCCCAACTATCTTTGGGAGGATTTTCAGTGCAAAGGCTTTACACATTCCTGGATGCACATTGTTTTGACTTGTGAGTTCTCCACAACATTATGATAGCTGATGAAGCTTGAGAATTTAAACGCCTCCCTGGTGCCCATGTTTTATCTTTTTTGCATCAGTGACTAGACAAACAAGGAATGGTTAGTGTGGATTAGATTAGATTGGTTTTCCATAAAATTGATGTTGTTATTTTTAAACAAATAAAAAAATTTTGCTAGGGTGCCCATTGTGTTTATGAGGGATCATGGAGAAGGGCTCGGGAGCATGTGTCGTTGATCGACCGAGCTAGGGATACGTTGGATGTGAAGCTAACCCGCACTTGTCAACACAACTAGTTCCGTCAAATGAGTGAGTTTGGAGAGCACTACTCTGTACAGGTTGGTAATATGAAGGTGTTCAACCCGGTTGGTCAGTCTCAACATTTGTTCTCCATTTTTACCAAGAAAGGCATGCAAGTCATCACCCAGAGAAGAAGGGGTTAACTGTGGGTCTTTAGAATAAAATTGTATGAGTGCAAAAGTAAATCAATGTTCTTTTCTTATTTAATTTTTTGAGTTTTGATTTTATGATAGCACTCAAGTTAATGAATGAATAATCATGTTGATGTTGTATTTCAGGTTCAAGGATATTTGATTGTTGAATTGATTTTTTTTATAATACTACAACACTTTATTGGGTTTTAAATTGTCTAAATTGACCAATGCATCAAACCTAAAATGCAAAAAAAAAAAATAATGTTAGTAAATTTACATACACCGGAAAATAAAGCAAATACTATTTAACTATCGAACAAAAAAATTCCCACAAGTGGAGCAAAATCACTACTAGATGCAAATCAGTCAATAAACAAAACATGAAAACTGACGACCAACATGAAACTAATGGATGTGCTATGTATTTCTGCTCTGATAAGGTCAAACTTGTAAAGTACTTTGAGGTCGAATATGAAAATATAGAGAAATTTGGATGTAATAGAACAAAACTTGCACAATTGAAACACTTTTTGTTAAGAGAGCATGAAAGGAAAATTACTTGCACAAATAAACCCCTAGAAAGCTTAACTTAATCCCCATAGCCGTACGCACACTGCCCGTAAGCGAATTTCCACAATTAACATATTATAATAATCTATTAGCAGTCTGCCACTATTTATGGATTCTTATAATCTAGAGACATCTATTTCCATATAAAAATCCATAAACAAGTATTCTAAAGAAAATAAGGTAACCACCTTTTGGGAGGATTGTCAGTGCAAAGGCTTCAAACACTATCTTTGGGAGGATTGCTGGTGCAAAGCCTTTATACACTCCTGATGCACATTGTTCTGACTTATGAGTTCTCTACACCATTATGATAGTTGAAGGAACTCAGGAAGATGAACATCCTCCCTAGTGCCCATCTTTTATTGTGTTTGTGCATCAATGTCTATACCAACAAGGAATGGTTAGTGTGTATTAGATTAGATTGGTTTTCCATAAAGTTAATGTCATTCTTTTTTTAAAAATAAGAAAAATGTTTTTCTAGGGTGCCCACTTTGTTTATGAGAGATCATGGGGAAGGGCTTGGCAGCATGTGTTCTTGAGACCGAGCTAGAAATATGTGGGAAGTGAAGCTAACCCGCACCAGGTGAGCGAGCTAGCTCCATCATATGAGCGAGGGTGGAGAGCACTACTCCATATAAGTTAGAGATATGATGGTGTTCAAACCGGTTGGTCACTCTCAACATTTGGTCTCCATTTATACAATGGAAGATGCAAGTCATCACCCTGAAAAGAATGGGTTGACCGGAGGTCTTTCGAATAAAATTGCATGTGTGCAGAAATAAATCAACGCTTTTTTTTAATTTTATTTTTTTAGTTTTAATTTCATGATAGCACTCAAGTGAATGAATAAATGAGCATGATAATGTTATATTTCGGGTTGAATTATTATTGATTGTTGAATTTATTGTTTTTTAAAAAATGTTATAACACTTTAAATGGGTTTTAAATTGTTTGAAGCGACAAATGCATCAAACCTAAAATGAAAAATAATGAATCTTAGTCAATTTACATACACCAAAAAATAAATTAAACACAATTTATTTATCCAATGAAAATATTCCCACAAGTGGAGCCTTTAATGAGATTACTAAAATCACCACTAGATGCAAATCACCAAACTAATGACCAACCTGTAACTAATGGATGTGCTATGAATTTCCGCTCTGATAAGTTCAAATATGTAAAGTAGTTTGAGTTTTAATTTGAAAATATGAAGAAATTTGCACGTAATAGCATAGAACTTGGATAACTGAAACGATTTTTGTTAAGAGAGAGTGTGAATGGAAAATTACATGCACAATTAAACCCCTAGTAGAAAATCACAATTTATGAATTCTTATATTATAGATACTTCTATGCCCTTATAATAATCTATAAACAGGTATTGTAAAGAAAATAAGGGAACCATCTCTTTGGAAGGATTTTCGATGCAAAGGCTTTACGAACTATCTTTGGGTGGATTGTCGATGCAAAGGCATTACACACTCATGGACACACGTTATCTTGACTTGTGAGTTCTCCACAACATTATGATAGCTGAAGGAGCTCACAAAGTTAAATTTCCTCCTTGGTGCCCATCTTTTATTTTGTTTGTGCATCAACGTCTAGACAAACGGGGAATGGTTAGTTTTGATTAGATTAGATTGGTTTTCCATAAATTTGATGTCATTCTTTTTAAACAAATAAAAAAAATGTTTTGTTAGGGTGGCCACTGTGTTTATGAGAGATCATGGAGAAGGGCTTTGTAACATGTGTTGTTGATCGACCGAGCTAGAGATACGTAGGAAGTGAAGCCAGCCTGCACTTGGCGACCGAGCTAGCTCCGTCAAATGAGCTTGAAGAGCACAACTCTGTACAAGTTGGTGATATGACGGTGATAAAACCATTTTGTCACCCTCAACATTTGGTCTCCATTTTTACCAGAATAGGCATGCAAGTCATTTTCAATAAAATAGGCATGCAAGTCATTTTCATCAGTGACTCTAGGTCTTTTCAATAAAATTGTATGAGTGCATAAATAAGTCAACATTCTTATTTTATTTTACTTTTGAGTTTTAATTTTATGATAGCACTCAAGTGAATGAATGAATAATCATGTTGATGTTGTATTTTGAGTTCCAGAACAATTGATTGTTGAATTTATTGTTCTTTTTATAATGTTACAAAACTTTTAGTGGGTTTCAAATTGTCTAAATTGACCAATGCATTAAACATAAAATGCAAAAAAAAAAAATCAATCTTAGTCAATCTACATACACTGAAAAATATAACAAATACCATTTATTTATCCAACGAAAAAACTCCCACAAGTGGAGCAAAATCACTACTAGATGTGAATCAGTCTATAAATAAAACATGCAAACTGATAACCAATATGTAACTAATGGATGTGTTCTGTATTTCTGCTCTGATAAGGTCAAACTTGTAAAGTACTTTGAGGTCTAATTTGAATATATGGAGAAATTTGCACGTAATAGCACACAATTTGCACAATTGAAACACTTTTTTTAAGAGAGTGTGAAAGGCAAATTACTTTCACATATAAACCCCTAGAAAGCTTAACTGAATCCCCATAGCAGCACACATGATGCCAATAAGAAAATTTCCACAATTAACATATCATAATAATCTTGGGAGGTCGTCGTCGTACCTCTCAAAGTTAATATTTATAAGCCCTAAATGCTCACTATCTACAACTAAGTAGATAGCGGCAAGGCGAGATCGTCCACGAAGAAGAGGGATCTTCCTAAGCGTTTAGGCACAAAAGGTTGATATTAGGCTAGGAGTAGATATATATACATACATATAAAAGCATGTAAATGGGGGGGGGTTGGTTGTTTAGTTGTCCTAAGTTATGAAATTTAAAAGACAAGATAACTAGCAAAGTCAAGTAACTAGGTTAATCATCAAACAAAACTAAGAAAAAGGGGTTTAAAACTACAAAGATAAAGCCTTGGGGGCAATTGATATCCACTTCCAAACCTAATGTAGATCATCGAACCATTCACTCATCCTATCACATTTATTACTTGACTTAACATTAACATACTTATCTAGAAATAATCACAACACATTATGCACAAGAAGTTCTAAGTTCATGTTCATAAATTTTCATGCAAAGGAGCTAAGGAATTCGTCACTTTCCTAACACCCGAACACTTCAATCATAAAAATACTTCCTATTCTCAAACAACCCATGGCATAAATGAAGTGAAACATAGCATCAAGAATACATAAATGCTAAATAATAAAGGCTTCAAGAACGAGTGAAACAATCTATTCACTAATTCAACTACTTGTTGTGAAGATAAATCTTCTATCCTTCTTAGATAGTAGTTTGCAAGAGTGAATTCGACATCTCTTGTCAAACCTCACCAATGACTCCCTTATTACTAAGAGTATCCCATTGATGGCATTTAGCACGAAGAATCAACAAGCTTAGCAACACTTATAAACACTACACCGTGTCTAAGCATTTAACCAATTTATGCATTTACACACGATTAGTCAAGAACGATCGACATTCATAGACCTCTCTCATTTGCTACCTAAAATAAACATGACAATGAATTCGACATCATCATATTCATCTAGCAATTATCAACACACAACCATCATTTAAGAAGCTCTAACTCATGCTCTTGGATTCCACATTAAAAGAGGGAAGGATTAGCTACATTCTCCCAACCCTAAAAAGCAATCATGCAAGCAATTCATATACTCAAGCTCCCAACAACATCAATACAATTAACAATTAACATTCAAAGCTCAATAAATGCACAATAGCAAAAGCACCAAATAGATAGATATAATGGTTCTTACTACATAGAAATGGAAGCTTCAATCCTTTGCTCCCAAGATAAAACTAAGCTAGAAAACTAAAAGACATAATTAAACTACAAAAACTAAGAAAAGAAAGAGGAGAAAACCTAGGGTTTCTAAGCCCAAAAATGCAGGAAGGAGAAGGGGCAAAAAGCGGTTGAAGAGGAGAAGATAAGGGGAGTATTTATAGCACAAAATTCAAGAAGAAATTCAGACCACCCGTCCGTCGCGAGTCACGACGTGCTCGCGACGAACCATCACGAGTCGCGACAGACGCAAATTTCAGCATTGTTTCTTCTTTCTCTTTTATATCTCATATCATTCTCTTCTCTTCACTTCTCCACTTTTTCATGTCTTCAAAAAGCTCAAATCCAAGTCTTCAAATCTTCAAAGATATTCTTCAAAGTCTTCAAAGTTTTCAAAGTCTTCAAACAAATTACCTTGTCACACAAAATTCTCTAAAAGGTGGTAAAAATGTAAAAGTCGTTTTTAACCCTCCTTAGATAATTTCAAGGTAAAATGTCACATTTAGAGCACAAAAGTGTACAAAAGTTAATCCCAAAAGCCCTAATATAACCGTATAAAATGGGCACATCAAACCTCCGCGCACTTAAACCTTACTCGCCCTCGAGTAAGAAAAGATTCAAGCACACGGAGGAATTCATATGTCCATATCCTAAACTAATATTCCCCCAATCAAAGCCTCACAAAAACTCTCAATATCATGAATCCCAAAATCAAAGCTCACATGAGAATTTTTTTCACACACACAACCCCAATCCTAAATCTAACCAAACCTACCACTTATCAATTCACTACCCATAAAAATGTTTCAAAGTCCCGAATTGATATTCCCAAAGCCCAATGACACAAAATGAAGTTTAAACCATTTAAGAGGTTTAAGCACATACTTCACTTAATGCCAATATATCAACCAAAATCCAATGACATAAATTGAAGCTAAAACCATATAGGAGGTTCAAACACATGCTTCACCTAATGACAATATATCAACCAAAAACAAAGTATAAAAGGATCAAAAATTTCATAACCATACTCTGTTTCCTAACCCGCTAAGTTACCCAATCCCAAGAGGTTTCTAGATGTTGAGCTACCCGATCCATCCGTATGACAACTGCAACCTTATGACTCCAATGCCGGCAAATGAGTGAAATCATAGCATTTTTCAATTTCTCTCGCTTTCTCTCATTTTTCCTAGGAGCTCTTTCGAGTTTTCATCCTAGCCACACATCATGTTTCTTCGGCTCACATCTCACCTTATTCCGCACATTGTAGCCGCTCATTTTTGCCTAGGCCGCCCTTTTGGGTTTTCGACCTATCCAAGCCCCCAATGTTGCCTAAGTTGTCCTCTCAGGTTTTCAACTTAGCGGATTTTCTTTTCTTCTTTTTTATCCTTTTTTTCATTTTCTATTTTTCAATTTTTTTCTTTTTTTTCATATTTTTCTAATCAAAAGTAGCAAAAAGCATTCCAAATGAAGCTAAACATGCATTGAGTCCTCTAACCACCCCTCCTCGCACTTAAAACATTACATTGCCCTCAATATAAACATGTAAGGCAAGAACAATAAAAATTCAAGGCAAGAGGTAGAGTGACACCCGTTTATCCGCGTAGTCGCCGGTGATATGGTACAATCTCATGTACTTGTATAGACTTGGTCCCGCCATTGGTTTCGGAGCCGAAAAGGGGAGAGCAAAATGTCGTAGAAGAACTCTCCCTTCGAGCAAAACATTACCTCCTTGGCACCGTTTGATCAAGACTACACTACAGAGAACAACATCAAACTCACAAGTACATAAGAATTTGTAATACTAGGTTTAGCATAGATAATTAATAACCATAGTATTCTCGAAGAACAACCAATCCACCTTGCAACCACCACTACAAGATTATCCATTAAAAATATCCAACATATATCGGCACATATATAAGCATCATTATAGGATATGCAATTACAGTCACAATGATGTAGCCGGCATACTACAATCAACAAAGGTACTATAAAAATGCAAGAATGTTCATATGTCGATATATGCAGGATGGTGGAGGAATGAGCGGAGGTGAAATGGTGAGAGGCAGCGAAATGGAGAAGATTGAAGGTTTTAAAAAAAATTTTAGCAGCATGCCATCGCGACTCATGACGGGTTTGGAAGGCTTGGTCGCGACTCACGACGGTCCGTCGCGAGGCTATCGCGGCTCGCAAAAATGTGGAGGCTGGGAGCAGATTTTTAGCACACAAGTTCTAATCTTGTCGACTCGCGATGGGCCGTCGCGACTCGCGAAATGTTGAGGTCGGGAGTAGAATTTTACTGATGCACCGTCGTTGTACTTCCACTTTGAGGTTGTGTTTTCCCGTTGCTCACATGTGTTTTCCCACCGCTCGCCCATGTTCACACCACCTCTCACCCATGTTTGCATTGCTGCTCTGAGATAATCACCAAGGTTACCTGGATCTGTAAATTTTTAATTGAACTTGGGAACGCCGTGTACCAAATGCTTGTTTAGATATGAAAATTCATGTTTCTTAGATCGTTAATGTTTCTTATTTAGATCTCAGTAACATTGTTTCTTCTTCAGTTACAATGTTTCTGTTTATTTTTCCAATCTTTTCCACTTAAATAGGTTCCAAATGCATAACCTACTTTGGACTAATATAGAAGGCAGTTATCGAACCGCCTTTGATCGAATCGATCAAATTCGGGACCAAGGAATGCCTAATGCCTTTAATTGTCCTATCTCCACTAGTGAGCATGAAAGGAAAATTACTTGCACAAATAAACCCCTAGAAAGCTTGACATAATCTCCTTAGTCGCACGCACGCTGCCCATAAGTGAATTGCCACAATTAACATATTATAATAATGTATTAGCAGACTGACATAATTTAGGGATTCTTATAATATAGAGACTTATATTTCCTTATAATAATCTATAAACAACTATTATAAAGAAAATAAGTTAACCACCTTTTGAGAGGATTGTCAGTGCAAAGGCTTTAAGCACTCTCTTTGGGACGATTGTTAGTGCAAAGGCTTTACACACTCCTGGATACATATTGTTCTGACTTGTGAGTTCTCTACAACATTATGATAGCTGAAGGAACAATGGAAGATAAATGTCCTCCCTGGTGCACATCTTTTATTGTGTTCGTGCATCTGCGTCTATATTAACAAGGAATGGTTCATTTGGATTAGATTACATTGGTTTTCCATAAAATTAATGTCATTCTTTTCAAAGAAATAAGAAAAATGTTTTTCTAGGGTGCCCACTGTGTTTATGAGAGCTCATGGAGAAGGGCTCTGCAGCATGTGTTGTTGATCGACCAAGCTAGAAATATGTGGGAAGTGAAGCTAACCCGCACCAGGCGAGCGAGCTAGCTCCATCATATGAGCGAGAGTGGAAAGCACTACTCCATACAAGTTGGAGATATGATGGTGTTTAAACCGATTGGTCACTCTCAACATTTGGTCTCTATTACTACAAGGGAAGGCATGCAAGTCATCACCGAGAGAAGAAGGGGTTGACCGTAGGTCTTTCCAATAAAATTGTATATGTACAGAAATAATTCAACGCTCTTGTTTTATTCTATTTGTTCAATTTTAACTTTATGATAACACTCAAGTGAATGAATAAATGAGCATGGTGATGTTGTATATCGGGTTACATGATTATTGATTATTGAATTTATTGTTTTTGTAAAATGTTATAACACTTTAAATGGGTTTTAAATTGTTTGAAGCGACCAGTGCATCAAACCAAAAATGAAAAAAAAAATCTTAGTCAATTTACATACACCAGAAAATAAATTAAATACCATTTATTTTTATCCAATGAAACAATTCCCTCAAGTGGAGCCTTTAATGAGATAACTAAAATCACCACTAGATGCAAATCACCAAACAACCAACATGTAACTAATGGATGTGCTATAAATTTCCTCTTTGATAAGTTCAAACTTGTAAAGTACTTTGAGGTTTAATTTAAAAATATGGAGAAATTTGCACTTAATAGCATAGAACTTGGACAACTGAAACATTTTTTTGTTAAGAGAGCGTGAATGGAAAAAAAACATGCACACTTAAACCCCTAGAGCTTAACTTAATCCCCATAGACGCACACACGCTGCCCATAAATAAATTGCCACAATTTACATATTAAAATAATTTATTAGCAGACAACCACAATTTATGGATTCTTGTATTCTAGAGACTTATGTGCCCTTATAATAATCTATAAACAAGTATTCTAAAGAAAATAAGGGGACCATCTCTTTGGGAGGATTGTCAGTGCAAAGGCTTTGCACACTCCTGGACGCACATTGTTCTGACTTGAGACTTCTCCACAACATTATGATAATTGAAGGAGCACACGAAGTTAAATGTACTCATTGGTGCCCATCTTTTATTTTGTTTGTGCATCAACGTCTAGACAAACAAGGAATGGTTAGTTTTGATTAGATTAGTCTGATTTTCATAAATGTGATATCATTCTTTTCAAACAAATAAAAAATTATTTTGTTAGAGTGCCAACCGTGTTTATGAGATATCATGGACAAAACTTGTTGAATTTATTATCTTTTTATAATGTTGCAACACTTTTAATGGATTTTAAGTTGTATGATCGATCAATGCATCGAACCTAAAATGCAAAAAAACAATCTTAGACAATCTATATACATTGGAAAATAAAAAAATACCATTTATTTATCCAACGAAAAAATTCCCACAAGTGGAGCAAAATCACCACTAGAGGCGAATCAATCTATAAATGAAAGATGCAAAATGACAACCAACATGTAACTAATGGATGTGATATGTATTTCTACTCTGATAAGGTCATACTTGTAAAGTACTTTGAGTTCGAATTGAAAATATGGAGAAATTTGCACGTAATAGCACAAAACATGCACAATTGAAACACTTTTTTATTAAGAGAGTGTGAAAGGCAAATTACTTGCACAAATAAACCCCTAGAAAGCTTAACTTAACCTCCATAGCCGCACACACGCTGCTCATAAGTAAACTGCCACAATTAACATATTATAATAACTATTAGCAGACTGCCACAATTTATGGATTCTTTTAATCTGGAGACTTCTATTTCCTTATAATAATCAATAAACAAGAATTCTAAAGAAAATAAGGTAACCATCTTTTGGTAGGATTGTCAGTGCAAAGTCTTTAAGCACTATCTTTGGGACATTGTCGTTGCAAAGGCTCTATACACTCATGGATGCACATTGTTCTGACTTGTGAGTTGTCTACAACATTATGATAGCTGAAATAACTAGGGAAGATGAACGTCCTCCCTAGTGCCCATCTTTTATTGCGTTTCTGCATCAGCGTCTATACCAATAAGGAATGGTTACACTACAAGAAAGTTGACCTTTTGCGACATATATATGTGCGACCAATGTGTAAATTTCGTATATTTACTAAGCATAAGGGAATGTGTCATTCATTTGCGACATTTTTACTTCATTTCATTGCTATGTCACATTTCTTGTGACATGTATGCAACATATTATTTTGTGTCTCAATCTTACGACATATTATTTATGACACTTTACCAAAATGTCATAAATAGATGACATCGTTATGAATTTGTTCATAATTTACGGCACAATTGTATCATTTCTTTGTTGTGTTGTACGTTTTGTGATATATATGAGGCACTTTCTAAAATGTCCCAAGATTACGACAATTTATTTACGACACTTTACTAAAATGTCATAATTAGACGACACAATTATAAATTTGTTGCTAATTTACAGCAAAATTGTATCATTTTTTTGGATGTGTTATAAGTTTGGTGACATATAAGCGACACTTTCCAGAATGTCCCAAGATTGCGATAAATTATTTACGACACTTAATATGTCACAATTAGATGACACAATTTAATATTTATTTGGAAATTGTGGCACAATTGTGTCATTCTTTGTATGTGTCATCTCTCTTGTGACACATAAGCAACACTTTCTAAAATGTCCCAAGATTATGAAAAACTATTACGACACTTTAATGAAATCTCTAAATGAAATGATTCAAAAAATCATTGCAAATATATGATATAATTGTGATTTTCACTATTTTGTTAAAATATTGCAATAATGTTTGCATCATTTGTGATTAATGAATTAACTTGAATATAATCATTTCTTTGGCACGGTGCTTTATTTTTTTATACATTTTGTTTGGGAAGTTTATAATTTATTTAAATGTAAAATGAAATTTAATTTTTACTATTTCACCAAATTGCAAATTGATCTCCTAAACTCTCCATAAACTTCTGTCGAGACAATATCACCCGAAGTTATGTTAATGAAATAATATAAGTATGTGGAAATTAAATAAGCAAGAGAGATTAAAATATAATTAAAATACAAATAAAAACTTATCAAATTTAAAAATAAGAGTAAATTTGTTTTTAATATTCTAATTAAAAAAGTAAACAATTTTTATAAGAATGAGAACTTTAAAAAAGAAGTTGGATAAAGAGAATTATTTAAGAGTAGTATTATGCTATTGTAATATGCTTGAAAAATATTATTTTTAAAATGAGTATATAAGTAAAGATAAAGCATTCTATAAGACCGTCTCAACATGGGGAATGATGAGACCAGGGTTTTATGTGCAAATTACAAAACATTCATATAATTTTGAGGGGATTTATGTGTAAATTTTGTTTGGAATTGCAAAATCAGTTAAATGTAAAATGAAATTTAGTTTTTACTAGTTCACCTAAAATTCGAAATTGATCTCCTCTCTCGCCATAAACTTCTATCGAAACAATATCACCGAAACTTATGTTAATAAATAAATACCAGTAGTTGGAAATTAAATAAGTATGAGAGATAAAGAGATATTAAATTACAAATAAAAACTTATCAAACTAAAAAAATAAAAGAAAATTTGTTTGGAATATTATAATAATAAAAGTAAGCAATTTTCATAAGAACGAGAACTTTTAAAAAAAAGTTGGATCAAGAGATTTATTTAAGGGTACTAGTATGCGATTGTAATATACTTTAACAAGTATATAAGTAAAGGGAAAGTATTCTGTGTAAAAAAAATGCTATTGGGGAGAGTAGAACCCGCGACCTTTACGGATTGCAGAATATCATTTCAACCAACAAAGCCATAAACTTTCATCAACAACTCTTATAAACATTAAATTGTAATCCCTGTAATCTTTTTATTTATGTAACGAAAAATTTATTCTTTCATTTTCTTTCATGATAATTATAGTATTACATCTACAAGTTTTTTGGGAAATACCGTCTTTCCATGGGATCATGGAAACATGGAGTTTAATTAGAATAATAGAAAGATAAAAGATTTTAGTTGCAATATTAAAATTTTATTAAAAAACATGCCGTAGTTATAAGCTTATGATCTGATTAATTCAATCCAAAAATTTATCTTGATTAATTTTAAATTATAACTTAAACCTTAATCTTTCCATAATTTATGAAATTGCCGTCTTTCAAAACACGGACTCTTACATCTAGTGGAAAATGTATAAATTAGTTATATGTTTACAATATTTGTAAATTATTATAAATATTTAATTTTAACATTCAAAACATATAAATAATTTATACATTTCATATTTGTAAGTTCTATAATTATCATCTTTAAGAAAATTAAAATTTAAACAAAATTATTAAAATAATTAACAAAAATTCTAAACATATGAACTGATTAATGTATTTGATAGTTGTAAGCTTTACCATCATCTTTAAAATAATGATGAAACTTAAATTAAATCCTTAAATTTGTAAAAATAAAATTCTAAATATATGAACTAATTTTTACAGTTTCTAGCTATAAGTTCTATATTAATTATCATACAAAACATGAAAGTCTAAACAAAATTATTAAGATAGTTAACAAATACTCTGAACATATGAACTAATTATATATTTGTTAATTGTAATTTCTTTTATTATCTCTTAAAAAATGAAAGTCTAGACTAAATCATTAAAATGATTAACAAACATTCTAAATATATGAACTAATTTATATATTTGATATTTATAAATTCTATTATCATCATTTTTAAATGAAAGTCTAAACTAAGTAATTAAAATTATTAACAATTATTTGAAACTTATAAAGTAAGTCATTAATATGATTAACAAACATTTGAACTATATGAACTAATTTATACCTTTTCTAATCATAAGTTCTGATTATTTTCTTACAGAAAAGGTGATACGATGTCAAAAATGTTATTTATTATAGTTATTTGTTTTAATTTTTTTTAGTAGGATAACACTATACTTTTTTTTCCATTGGATTTTTTAATGAGGTAGTGTAATAATTTATATTTTATTTTATTTTAAAATATGACCCATTAACTCAGTCATGTTGGAATTTCGACTATGCTTTATTTTAGGGTTTAGAATATTCAGTTTTGATTTGATTAGAATTAGATTTGGTAAAATTAGATAATGCAATATTCATTCAAGATTTATCTTGAAGAATATAGTCATTTATTTTAGGTATTCTAGTTAGATATGGTTTTAGCTTCTTAAAGTTACCATAAGTTATTCCAGTTTCTATTTGTACTGGCCGAATTATACCCTATAAATAGGGAAGGTCATTCAAGATTTTATTTAACACCTTTTTATCAATCATATATTCAGACTTTTGAGTTCATACTCTGTTGCTTGCGAGCTATTTTCCATTGTTGCTTAACCCCGAGGGCTAGTTAAGTACCGATAACCTTGTGAGCTGATCCCGCAGGCTAGTTAGTGAGCAAGTCAAAATTGAGAGCATCCCAAGGGCTTGTGATCTTGAATTTCGTGCGAGATAGTGAGGGTTTGCAGGTTCCTTCACTCGATCAAAGATTTTAATTCCGCAATCTAGAGTTTTCGCAAGGAGATTCATATGAAAAAGAGTCTTAAAAAATCATTAAAATAGTTAACAAACACTCTAAACACGTGAACTAATATTGACTCTGTAATTGTAAGTTTATTATTAACTTGTAGATAATAAAATTCTAAAATATGTCATTACAATAAAAGTGGAAACTAAGTCATTAAAGTGATTTAGAAACAATCTAAACGCATGAACTAATATCATTTGCAATAAATGTAAATTTTTCATTATCTTGGAAGATATAAAAGTCTAAACTAAATCATTAAAATTATTTAGAAACATTCTAAACATGAACTAATATTTATTCGTTAACTGTAAGTTTTATCATTATCCAACTAGATATGGAAGTCTAGAGAAATCCCTTAAAATGATTAACAAAAATCATAGACATATGAAGTAATTTATGCAATTGCTAAATATAAGTTCTATCGTTATCTTGAAAAAAATAAAAGTTGAAGCAAAGTTATTAATATAAACTAGCTGGAGTTCCACCGCGCGTTATGCGGTATTTTTTATTAAAACAAATTGATTTGAATAAAAATTATTTTTAGAATTCAGAAATTAAGTATAAACTATAATTAAATTCTAAATATAATGAGTCCATATCTTGAAAGATGGTCTTTCCATAAGGTATGGAAAGACCAAGGTTTAAAGTGCAAATTAGAATAAATAAACTTTGTTAGTCAGTGTAATATGAAATATTATCTTTTATTTTTATTATAATAATCTGTGTATGAATTTCTCAAATAAATCAAGTAGTACTTGATTAAGTTAAAAGATTGATAAAAAAAGGTAAACATTATAGTAATTATGAGGATATTTATTCTCTAACTAATGCAATCAATACATATCTCATCATTCTGTTAGTAAAAAAACAATGTATATCATTATTCAATAAAAAAAGGAAACTAAAATTAAAAAGATAAATATGATTCAAATTAAACTCAAAACATTAAACTAGAATTGAATAGAGAAATAGAGAAATATGAAATAGAGAAATATAATGGAATAAGGATCATCCCCGATAATGGATAAATTTTGAAACCTATGTCATCCTTCCTCTTGAGCTTTTGACTATGTAACAATAAAGAAACAAACTATTAGCTTATTAAAAAGAAATTTGTATAGCACATTGGTTTAAGAATTTACCTTTAGAATCTTTTTGTATATCATAAACTTGTTTAATTGGAACTCCATCTTCTATCCCCAGTATGTCATTTTCTTCTTCTTCAATTTCAGCCTTGTCTCCGAGAGATATAATGTTGTATCTTGGTTCAATTTCACCCTCTCTCATAACAACTTTTACTTGAACTATGTATTCAGTATTTGCAATTTCATTATTGCGTTTCTCAATATAATCCTATTAAAAATGAATAAGTGTAGATACACTTGGTAAGTAGATTTAAAAAATATTACATATGTAATGTATAAATTTATGAAAAAATTATCAAACCTTAGTAACATTGCTCATTGCTTGTTCAGCGGTGAGATCCAATAATTTTTATGTATTTTCACCAAAAAAGGAAATTGTGATCTTTCCACTCTCATCTTTTAGGTGAGATTGAAATCAACACCTAAACAATAAAGGTTAACTTGTTATGATATCCATTGTACACACAAATATACAAAAAATATTCAACATATGTTAATTTTGAAATTTTGTTATAATTAGATATGTCATGTACGTGATATAAAAAGAATAATAAAATGTAATGTTCATATTAAAGGCCAGATGCATATTTTGAGGACAATCGTGAACATTGCAAGCAGAGACATTATGGTTTGCAGATCAAATGATATTGTAGCTCAAAAGATCTTGTTTTACTACTTAATAAGCTTGCAATATATAGATAATTTGTACAATGATATATTATCAATGGTACTGGTAGTTACAAATTTACAAAGTTGTTTTCTAAAGTTGAAGTCGAAATGAAGGATAGCCTGGACAAAAACGTTTTCAACACAAATATCACACCCCAACAAAGAAAAATGTGAAGTTGAATACGGAACAATCTAACAATAAGTAAAGAATGTTTGTTTAGTTCGAAATGGAGAGAGTTTATGTTTTATATTTTTTTAAAAAAAATTATAACTGTTAAACGTTTTTAAGAATTAAAACAATAAGATGGTGAAATACACAGTAACAGTAACATACTACACTTTCTTTGCAAGATTATAAGTTCAAGGTGATTCAAAAATACTCACAATTATCAAACAATTAATTAGGGAACTCTAATACTTACAATTATCTTAATGATATAATACCAAAAAGAATACCAAAAATATTTTAATATTAAGTGTGGAAGAATACCAAAAAGATACCTTGGTGCTGAAATTTGTTTTTCTTCACAAATATTGCATTTGAATTCAAAGTTGTAGGATACAGCTATAGCACTGTAACACTTCTAGCAGGCCATGTAGTGATAGTTTTGTAGTATATCTTTAAAATCAATCGTCACTCTTTGAAGTTACCTCGGGACAGAAGTTCAATTTTGATAAATTCGATTTTTATCTGAGTAAAAGGGCCTCGAATTTAAAGATTAACCAGGTTAGGGCAATCCTAAAAATGAAAAAAGGCTCCTTTCCATTTAAATACCTTGGCTGTCCCATTTTTCAAGGTAGAACTCTTAAAAGATACTTCCAACCATTAATGGCAAACCTTGATAATAAGCTACAAAGTTGGAAGAATAAGTGGCTTAGTGCGGGGGGTAAGATGGTTCTAATTAAACACTGCTTGTATTCTTTGCCACAGCATTTATGGGCAGTTACTAATCCCCCCAAAATTATAATTCAAACATTTGAGAAAAGATTAGCACGGTTCTTTTGGGGAGAATCAAATGGGAACAAGAATAAAATCTGGAAAAGATGGTCTGACATTTCGATATCTACTAATCTTAATGGACTTGGTTTTAGATCTATTAAGGCCATTATAGATACCTGTTCAGCTAAATTATGGTGGAAGAGCCAACTAGGAACCACTCTATGGTCTAAATTGCTATGGTCTCTTCCTTTTACTCATAGGAAATCAGTTACTTGGAAAAGAATTCTTTTCATTAACTCCTTTGCAGAAAATAACTCAGCTGTCATTCATGGCAAAGGTACCTGCAGTTTCTGGTCTGCTAATTGGTGTCCTAGGGGTCCCCTGATTAACTACATCCCTGTGCACATAGTTTCTGCTATGCCATATTTGTCTGTGGCAGATTTCATTAGTAATAAACCCACTATTTTAGCGCAGATTGGTTCTTTTCTGGAACATGATACTCGTTCCTTTCTTCAGGATTCTGAGCTTACTATAGAGAGGGAAGATAGACTGATATGGAAAGCTGAAGCCTCTGGTAATTTCTCATCGAAGTCAACATATAGGGCTCAAACTTATGGATCAGGTAACTTCCCTACTTGCAAATTTATTTGGAACAATGCGTTACAGAAGAAGATCTCAATTTTTACATGGAAAATGTTGCAATCCTTTCTTCCATTTGATGATGTGCTTATTACTTGTGGATTCAATCTAGCATCTAAGTGTCCTGCTTGTTGTAGTACTGATACAATCCAGCATTTTTTTATACCATGTCCTATTGCTCAGGCTGTCTGGAGTAACATAGCATCTATAGTTCAGTTTCATCTAAATACGAATCATTCCCTTTCTGAAAGATTTTTTATCTTCTGGAATAGCCATGATCTATCTAGCTGGAAGCACTTTATCTGTAAAATCCTTCCATCTCTCACATGTTGGTCGCTTTGGAAAGCTCGGAATAGGTTTATTTTTGATAATATGCCTTTCTCCTCAGAGCTAATTAGTAACGAAGTACATGAGCTAATAAAACCGTCTTTATTTACTACTCCTCGGATATATTTCTCTCATTCTGCTATGGCATCTCCTCTCAATCACTGGATTCCTTTCATTAGACCGCCTCCATTTGGATCAATCAAAATTAATATTGATGCATCATGGTTTCCAAATAAGGCAGTTGCTGGAATGATAGCTAGAGATAGCTCTGGTGCTCCGATTAAAATAGCTTCTGATTTTATTTTTGCTGCTTCCCCCCTGGAAGCCGAAATTAAGGCTCTGTTATTTGCTTGTAATAATTTTCATGGTTTAGGTCAAAATTGTATTCTTGAAACAGATTGTAAGAGGGCTGTTCAGATGATCAATGATCCCTACTCTGCACACTGGAATCTTTTTTATTTGGCCTATAAAGTTAAAGCCCTACTAGGTTGTGCTCATCTTAAACATGTTTTTAGAGAGGGTAATTCTGTGGCAAATGCAATTGCTAAATATCATTCTAGCTATAATCAGAGCCTTAACCTTCATAATATCCCCCAACATATCAAGGGTTTGATGTCGTTTGATAGGTACATATTCTGCATATTAGAATGCATAAACAGGCTTTGGCTAAGGATTGATACTGCTAATCCAATTTTTTCATGCAGGTTCAGACACTGCCCTTAAGGTTGCTATCAATCACCTACTGCAACATCTAGGAAGCTCAGAGATTCCTATTCTTCTGATCAAGCCGAAGTCATACCTCCTGGATATCCGATGTTGCGTTCACTGAAGTATTCACTGCAGCGGTCGTCGACTGCTGACCTTCTCCAACGGTAACATGTATGATACTTCCAGTTTCTGGCTTTATGCTTTTGGCTCTGGATGAAGTGTTCGATCTTTCACTCAGTTCAGTTACATTCCAAAGGTCTCCCACAACTCAAGTTTTACACACTTTTGATCGGGAACTGATACTGTATTTAGGGTACTTCAGTTTCTGAAACTCTTAACTTTAGGCTATTACTTCCAGTGATTGAAGTTGCCTGGCCGGCGGTGAGAATTAACACAGGGGGTGGAGATTCTCTCCTTCGGATCGCAACTTCGTCATCTATCCTGTTTTTTGCTAGGATAGTTGCTACATAAGTACTAGATTTAGAATTGGTAGGACTTTTGGAGGCAACTATGTTGCTTCATCATGTATTATGATCAAACGGCACTCTTTGTAAATTGTATTCACCATTGAAGAAGGCTTGGGGAACCTCTAATATACTCTCCCCCACCCTCGGGTGTTCTCATTAAAAAAAACCACCAAAAACATATACATCAAACTTTTTTCTTAAATGTATGTGAAGGAATAATTATAAAATGAAGGTACAATAAAACTGTATTACCTTTTGATGAGCCTTAACATTTGCAACTTTAGTGTAAATTGTGTCTTCGTTGATCGGTATTGCAAATCTTTGCCCTTGTTTAAATTCAGAAGGATTCTCAATTGCAATTGCAATTTCTTTTCTGTTTTGTTGCACCCTGAAATATTTAGGACATGTAAAAATAATGATAGATGTAAAAATGTAGTTGAAATATCTAAATCGCAAAGGACCATATAAGATGTAGAATATGCAGGGCATGTGGTGTTACCAATTTTTTAATTGAATGGATTGTTTGTCCTGATCATCAATCATAAGTGATGTTTGATAGTTCATTGTAACCTCTATATCTATAAAGATTATATATATATAGAGGAGTTAATCCAATACAATATTGTTTAAAAGAGAATAATAATAATATTAATGGAATAATAAAAACTTAATTACCATTGAAGCAATCAATAGCAAGGCATCTACCGATTAAAATTGGCATTGATTTCATATTCTGAACCAAGAGTTTTCCTTCAACGGGTAGGAATTCTTCCCACATGTATAACACAGGTGTTTGAAATCTGAAATGGAAAAGATATTTTATCAGTAATAATAATTTTAATTTGTTTTTAAAAACTTATACCAGATTTTGGGAAGTTTTACTTGTCGTTCATTAAAACAAACTTTTACACATCTCTTTGTCCTTTTCTAGTTGTAGCCTTGCGAATGGGGAGATATTTTACCACCACTCCTATAACATCTGTAATAAAAAAGATGGAGATGTTTGATACTCATATTATATCTTCCACATTAGAATAAGAATAAATTGATTAAAAAACAAAGTAAGAACAATTGAGTAACATTAAGAAAAGTTTTCAAAAATTCAATCATGTTATTTGAAGAGTAAAGAAATATTACCTATTATTTTATTAGGAGTGTCTAAATAGTCACCAATTTTATCAAAAGGGATATACTCATGTTGAATTTGAGTAATTTGATTTTCATCTTGCAGTTCTTCAATGACAGTGGTTGTGTCAATTACCCATTGCATTTTGATACTGTCACTTCTATATCTCTCATCTTTCTCTCTAATGTCTGCATTGGAAATCTTATACTTTTTGCCCAACTGTAATTTGCTACTCATAGTGGATAGTGTTTTATTGAACATTATCCCCTCAACTTTAGCACCCTATAAAAAGAAAAGTAAAAAAACATTAAGGTCTCAAAAGCTGAATATGAAGTATAAAACATACAAATTAGTACGGATATCACAGTTCAAATATTGTACCAAGTATGGCCAACAAAAAATCCCACACTGTTGCATAAATTTCAACTGCATGACAAGTCCAATACAAATAATTAATGAGAACCTCAACAAAGGAACAAACCATACAATACCCACAGCAACAAAGTAAAATTCAAACAGCATAATAAAACAGCATTAGATTTTGTGTTATCTAATTATTTTATTGTCTAACTAAATATCTTATAAGGGCATAAGGGAAAAATAAAGCTAATAAGGTTTCAAACTTCAAAGCTTGAATTTTTGCAGTAGTTTTTAGATGTATTGCAAAAAGCAAAGAAGATATATAAAAACAATTACTTTGCAATTAACCAAACAAAGAAATAACAACATATAAATATGATAAATCGCATATAATGTGCATATATATTCATATTCAAAAGATGTTCATACCATATAAAAATGGAATTGTTCATGCTATAGTTCCCTTTTAGTTTAGGTTAAAGATGTAAATTGAATGTCTTCTCTTAATATATAACAGACTACTACTACAGATCAACACATAAATCAAGAACCAAAACATGACAAGAAAAGTGAACTCCAAAAACACCTCACATATTGGAAAAATAGGCAAAACCAACAAATTGAAATTGCAAAAGAGCCAAAATCAGCGATCACTCAATGCACGTGTCACTCTATTTCAAATAAAAACAATTATAACCTCTGTTTTCTTAAGTTTGGCACACTTAAACCTGTTGTGCCAAACATAGTGAAACAGAGGGAGTACTAAACCATCAGAAAATGTCCCAAACAGTATAGAAGTAATCTTACATATGCACAATCAATGTCACTAATTTGTAACAAAAAGCAGTTGGATGAAATTAGCAAGAAACATAGGTAATTGATGTTTACCTCATCATCTGCAAATGTGAATTTTTGCAATTTGGTGAATTTGTTAGGGGTTTGGTAGGGAGAGAATTTATCTTTGACTGTAATAGTTTGAACCCAGGGTTTATCGGCATTTCTGAGTTCATCAATTGCCTTATCTGTAGCTATTGCGTCTTTGTAGTTTTAGTATCTGAAACATGAAAACAAAATATTAGTTGTTGTAAAATATTCTACAACGTATGCAAAAAAATTGAAATAAATATTTATCTCACCTTTAATATTATAAGAATCGAATTATGTGATTTTTATGTTTTTAACTGCTGGTATTTATATACTTTGGTATGGAATATTTATGGTTTTAAATATATTTTTAGAAGTTATATATATTTTAAAAAGTCATTATTGAATATATATATATATATATTCATATATATATTTTATTTCCTAAAATGTATCTTTTAAACCAAAAATAGTTTGGTAATTAAATGAAATCCGTACCATGTAATGATTTTTATTAAGTTATTTTTGACAATAAATGTAGCATTTATTATTTTTCAACTTACCATAGTTTATGTATTTTACTTTTTGAGATAAAGATATACTGTGATATTTTACTTGATTTTTCGTTACCAAATATGAAAGTAACTTATCATAATTAATTGGTACTTCCATAAATATAATATTATTAGAATATTATTCGTATATAGTACTTCCATTACCTAATTTCTTTACCACTCGGGTTCGAGTGGAGAGGGTTCGAATGGAGAGGGTTCGACTGGAGAGGGTTCGAATGGAGAGGGTTCGAGTGGAGATAGTTCGAGTCGAACAGTTCGAGTAATAGGAGTTTGAGTAGTGCTGAGTTTGAGTGGAGAGGATTTGAGTGGAGAGGGTTTGAATAAAGGGTTCGAGTGGAGAGGATTCGAGTAGAGTGGGTCCGAAAGAGGTTCGAGTGTGATACTGGGTTCGAGTGGAGAGGGTTTGAGTGGAGAAGTTTGAGTGAAGAGGTTCGAGCGAAGAGGTTCCAGTGGTGAGGTTCGAGTGATGGGGAATCGAGTAAAGAGGGTTTGAGCAGAGAGGTTCGAGTGATACAATGTTCGAGTGGTACTGGGTTTGTGTGGAAAGAGTTCGAGTAGAGGAGGTTCTAGGGTTTGAGTGGAAAGGTCCGAGTGGAGAAGTTCGAGTGGAGAAGTTTGAGTGGTGTGGGTTTGAGTGGTGAGGGTATCATCCACCACTGGAGAGTACTATCCACCCCTCGAGAGGGGTATACCATCCACCACTGGAGAGAGCATTATCCACCCCTCAAGAAGTTTGTCAACCACCCTTCGAGGGTACACCATCTACCTCTCGAGAGGGTAAACCATCCACCACCGGAGAGAGTACACCTTCCACCCCTCGAGGGTACGCCATCAATGTCTCGAGAGAGGTGCACCAGCCCTCGAGGGTACACCAGCCCTCGAGAGGTCACACATCCACCCCTTTAGAGTACACCAGCCCTCGAGGGTACACCACCCCTTGAGAGAGTATTCCACTGAGAGCGTCGAACCATCCACATTAGCTCTCAAACCATGACCCACTCGAGACATATACCCCTCGAACCATCCACGACACCACCATTCGAACCACCTATCCCTCAAACACCAACCATTCACTCCTGGAACCATTGCCCCTCAAACCATCAATTCTTGAACATCCACCACGCCACCACTCGAACCATCCACCTCTCGAACATCAACCATTCGCCTCGAGGCCTCCCTACCACTCGAACCATTCACCCTTTGAACATCAACCATCCACATTGAGGGGTGTTGATTCAAGGCATCTCCACTCGATTCATTAACCCTCGAGGCCCTGGAACCATCAACCATCCCCCTCGAGGCATCACCCCTCGAGGCATCACCCCTCGAGGCATCACCCCTCGACTCAAACTTCTTCACTTTAATCTCTACTCGAACCCTCTCCACTCAAACTAGTACCACTCGAACCCTTTCCATTCAAATCATCTACCCTCCACTCGACCCTCACCACTCGACCCCTCACCACTCGAACGCTCTCCACTCGAACCCAGTACCACTCGAATCTCTTTACTCAAACCCATTACCACTCGAACCCGGTACCACTCGGACTCTCCATCAATTCATTAACCCTCGAGGTCCTGGAACCATCAACCATCCTCCTCGAGGCATCACCCCTTGATCCATCAACCATCTGCCTCGCCACCACTCAAAACATCCACCCCTTAAACGTCAACCATCCACCTCGACTCAAACCTCTCCACTTGAACGTAGTACCACTCAAACCTCTCCGTTCGAACCCAGTACCACTCAAACCCAGTCCACTTGAACCTGGTACCACTCGAACCCAGTCCACTCAAACCCAGTACTACTCAAACCCTCTCTACTTGAACCCAGTACCACTCAAACCCAGTACCACTCGAACCCTCTCCACTCGAACCTCTCCACTTGAATCTCAACTCGAACTCTCTCCACTCGAACCCTCACCACCCAAACCCTCTTCACTCGAACCTAGTACCACTCGAACCTCTCCACTCGAACCCAGTACCACTTGAACCCTCTTCACTCGAACCCAGTACCACTCGAATCCAGTACTACTAAAACCCTCTCCACTCGAACCCAATACTGTTCGAACCCTCTCTTTTACTGCAGATACAGCTGAGTTAAGTTCCTCTTGTGTAGTCAGATACCACTTCTTGGGTCTTAAAGAATGATAAAAAAATCACCTCAGTATCTGATATCTGGTTGCATTTGAAAATGTTGAGATAAAAGCGAGGAGCAAGAGACGATGCAAGCTGCATATATAAAAATAGGGATAAGTGCCAATATAACCCTATCTAATGAGTAAGAGCCAATATAGCCCTATGATAATTTTTAGTGCAAATATAGCCCTAACTAGTTAATGAAACTGCCAATATAACCCTCATACCCCATTTTTAGCATTGACCTTAATTTTTTAGCATTGACTCTATGTAAATTGACCAAAATACCCTTTCGGCTAACTCTACAATTAGGTGGACAATTTTACCCTCATAGTTCATCGGATCGCCGCCGGAACAGGTAGGGTTATATCAACACATTATGAAATCTTATTAGGTTATATCATCACATTATGAAATCTTATTGGGTTCTATCAGCACATTTGTAATATTTGTAGGGTTATATCAGCACATTCTTAAAATTTATAGGGTTATATCAGCACATATTATAAATATTAAGTGTATGGTACTCGACTGGTCTTAACGAGCGACCACGTCATCATATACACCATTATAACATCATTACAATATCTTATACAACATAAAATTTGACATCATGACACCGTCATTAATATTAAACACCATTATCATGCATCATAGCCTCATTTCAAAACTTATCAACATTAAAAACCCTAGGTTGAAAAACACAGCAAAATAACAATCACACACAACACCAAAGGTCATCCAATCATCAACCCAGACTAAACACAACAAAATAAGGAATATATCATTAAAACCCCTATATTATACAGTATGTGCTGATATGACCTTACATTTTTTACTAATGTGCTGATCTAACCCTATAAGTTTTAGGAATGTGTTGATTTAACCCTACCAGTTTTCATAATGTGCTGATATAATCCTACCTAATCCAGTGGCGGCCCAACGCCGGAGTATTGATGAGTCTAAGGGTAGTAACATCACTTCCTATTTTTTTTGTATTTTAATTGTTTTAGAAGGGAAAACATGTAATTTTATAAAATTCCAGCTAAAAGTTGTCGGAGAGGGTTATATTGGCACTTTACTAACTAGATAGGGTTATATTGGCACTTTTGAATATTGAAAGGTTATATTAGCACTTATGTCAACTAGCTAGAGTCATAAAAACACTTTTTTCATAAAAATATTATGAGCAAGTTGAACTTGAAATAGATATGCAAAACATCAATGCAGCATGTGCAAACTATCTATGACATTTCCAAACATTAATTTAGAGCTGCTAGCTAAAAATAGAAAGAAATTACACTACATGATATCCTACAACAGAAACAATAAATAGAGAATAATACACAAAACAATAAACTGAGTAACAAAAAAATTATCTTACATATACAGATTCTGATGATTGTGAATCTTCAGATTTTCCACCGATCAAGTTGGGAATCCTCTGGTACAAAAGCAACAAATACACAAAACAATCTACATATGTAAAGTATCACACTGCATGAGCACTCCAAGAAAGCTGAGGTATAGTAGATCGAAGAGAAGCAAAATCACGAGATATAGAATGCCTTCATAACATAGGGTTTCACCCTTAACAATCAGCATACGTACTGTATAGAAGAATCCCAGATCTACAAACTTCATCATACACATAGCAAAGAAGCAGCAAAGACAAAATATCCCACAAAAGCACAAAACCACAGTAAACAGCCAATTCCCACAAGAGAACTTCAACCAAATTCAGCACCAAAGAAATAGACACGTGAATGGTTTAGAGATGGAGACTCACAATCTCAAAAGAAACCATCTTTCTTCATTAAGTAAGCAATATATATATATATATATACGCTCCCTCTTAAATTGATAGCAGTTGAATGGAAACAACTGACACACATAATAAACATTTCCCTTTACTGCCATCGAAACTTTACCAGCACATGATAGTTCTAATGGTACAAAGATACAACCAAATCAAAAATTGAAAGATCTTTATCCATACTACAGAATTCAAACTCAAATGATTGAACAACATAAGCATATATAAATCGAATTCCAACAGAAAAATGCAATAAGGAAATGCATCCTCAAAGACGCATTACCCGGTAGGTGTACCACACAGGAAACACTGTGGGGAGGCACGGACTTAGGAGCAACAAAAACCACCCTAGCAATGTGACTCTCACAAGGCAATGTACCAAGAAGTTATTCATCACATGGGTCTGGAAACTCCCTTCCCTTAGAACAACACTCTTTGATTGCCACACAGTTTTTCCAGACGTGATCAACCATCGGCAGAGGCCAATTCGTGCCTTTGACAAACGAAAACCGCTAATTTATCATTCTCTCCAGAAGATCAAGCTTAGTTCTGCCCCATCCTCTGGAAAAAAATGGTGGCCTTATCCTAGTTCTATCCACAAACACACCATATACATGGTCCAACACATAATGTAGCATTCCTAGATTTACAGACACCATTTATAAAAACTAACCCACAAAATCTAAAGACTGGGAATTCATTTGGAAACTTATGATTACTATGATCGAATTCAAAGTATTAAACCAAAGCTCGAATAGGAAAAAAATAAACAGTTTTGAATGAGCGAGTGATACATGTGTGTCATGATGCACAAAGTATGATGAGGATGTATGTGTTTAGTTATCTGGCCATTCCAAAGAAAATATGATGGTAATGGTGATGCAAGTCTTGGACTATAAATCTATGATTAAAACTATAGCCTTATGTGACATTGTTTGCTGGTGGTATTGAAATTAATTCAAACACAAGGGACTCAAAAATAGAAACTCCTGCCATATGAATTGGTTAGTTCATTTATAATTTATCATAATATTATGAACAAAAGTAATTCTTACAATGACTCCTCTGAATCCATGCAATTCGTTCTCCTTTTGATTCCAAACAAAGGAAAGCATAAATGTCACTCCAAGTAACCATTATTTGTGGCTTTACAAGGTACATTGCATATTAATACAAATGAAAAAAAAGTGTTTGAAGGTTTGCCAGCAGAAGCTAAAACTATTGCAGGCACTTTAAGATTTGAGATACATTCTCTTAAATCTACTTTATCATTAATTGAAAATATAAAAGAGAACTGCTAAAACACAACATAAAATATACTTTGTTATTAACAGTTAAGAAAAAAGAGAACAACTAAACAAAACATACCCTCATGAACTTAATGGTTCTTGGTTACAAGCCTGGGGCGACACTCATGTGTGATGAGTGCTTTTGATTAAAATAAAATGAAAAAGGTGTAATTATTTGTGAAGCATGAGAATGCTGTGGGGAAAAATGTAAGCATGAGAATGCTGTGGGGGAAAGTGTACAACATTTTTAGATCGGTATTAGCTATGAAGCATGAGAATGCTGGTCTTAAAAGAAGACTTGTGCAACAAAAAATGCATGTTCCCTGAATGATCACTATTTATTCAGGTGGTTTCTATTGAGTTTCAGAGCTTTAGAGTAACAAAACAAGGGATGCAAAATATGCTACTAAATGTTTTTACTGCCTTTGTTTATGTAAAGAGAGGTGTGGGAACAAAAGAATAGCTTTGGACAACATAACAGATGACGTGGACAAGAAAGAGCAACAATGTCAAAATATTGATCTTATGGGAGAAACTGTGCTCAAAAATGGAGGAAACCCGTATTTAATGAAAATAAAAATGCAAATAGCGAAGAACAGATTCAGTAGCTTATTCTGATCTAAGTTAAAAGTCCAGTAAGTCTCGACTATTATTTGAAAATTTTGATTGCACCTCTAACACCGAGTAATCTGAAGTCAAATCTCGATCTCAAACATAATTCTACAAACTCTCATCTTCTGAGACAACACAAAACATAAACTAAAAACATATCATAACCTAACACCTAAACTATTTGTATAGGAGGTTTAACCAAAGATGTGTGGATATGACTAATACTCTTATCAGATAAATATAATCATAACGTTAACAGAATCCATTTCAGTTTAAAGTTTTGCAAAAAGAAAGGCCTACTTCGTAATACCAAGAGAAAGAAGTTCACCTTATATTATCTTCTTATGCGCTCTACATAAATGTCCAGATGCAGTTCTCCCATACCAGAAATGATAGTTTGATCATAAACCAGAAAAAGGACTCAACATTAAGCCTTACACTCCCCACCCATCTGCTATTCTCCCTTTATTTCAAGTTCAAATCAATGTGACCATAAAATTTTCAAAAAGTAGGGGTGCCAAACCTTACCACTTTCAAGATCTAAATTGACACAGAAGGTGGGATCTTCTCTCTAAAATTGATTCAATGCTTTGGAGAAATGCTAGAGATCATGTATAGCTAAGAATAAAGAAGAGAAAAATGAAACCAAAACTTAGACTTAGACACGGTAGCTTTCCTTTCATTGATTCAGAAACAAAACCATGCAAACATATATAAAATAAACCATTAGATAACTCCAATATATTCTTCTGGCATAAACCTGTATGTGAGTTTTTTCCATTAATCTTCCAATTCGTCCACAACTTCATCTCAGTAAGTCTAAACTGTAAACTCTAAATAACACAAGTGATTTTCCTTATCTGGACAATTCTATCTAATAAGAAGCTATGAACTCCAACATTCTCATGCTCTCTATATGACCCAAATTAATCAGCAACATATCACCAAGTACCTTTAATGTTAAAGAACAAACCGATATCATAGATATAAAGAAAAAGGTTATTTGAGTGGGCTGTCATCATAGAATATCTACACATCTTCACTTAGATTTTGAACATATAACTCATATACAAGCTTAACCCAAATTCATATCATTCTAAACTCTAAGAATTAAACCGTTGAATAAGATCTAATATCAACAATATTAACAATATCCACCAGCAATAGAGAGAAAAGAAATGTTTGTATTACCTGAATGTGAATAGGTGGAGCACTGACGTCGGAGGGAACAGAGAGCGACAAAAATGACTCCGGACAGAAACAGTGAGCGGCGATAAACGATGAAACATCTAAGAGCGTCGTCATTAGATGCATTACCAATTTAAAAGATAATCACTCATTCATACAAGCGCATTTTCGAATGTTGTTCCATGCTTTTAAACAGACACAAATTGGAAACCAAAATGGATCATCTAAACTGAATGCTAACTACATTTCTCTAGGAATGGCCTACTTGAGCAACAACTATTAACAAAAACTATTAAAGAACAAAAACTATTAAAGAACAAAAACAATATGGATCATCTAAACTGAATGCTAACTGCATTCCTCTGGGAACGGCCTACTTGAGCAACAACTATTGACAAAAACTATTAAAGAACAAAAAAAACTAATGCAATTGAATGGGTTTTAATGAAAATCTTAGAAAAGCTAATGAGTTGCTCAGATGGACATATGCATATCCATCCTGGGCTCGAACACTTGAATATTTTTATCATCTCATCGATAAGCAACCAATAACTCATAATAGTATGTGATGCACTCGCGGAAAAACAAGTTTGTATTAGGAGCAATTATGAGCACAAAGAAGAGAGTCAAAATATACCTACTGTACTCTTCTTTGGAAGAGGAGGGATGAAAACCCCCTTGTACTTCTGAAATATTCGATCCTTGTAACCAGAGAAAATAACTGTATCTTCTGATAACAATCTTCTTCGGACCTTGATACTCAGGAAGATTAGTTTGCAAGACCAACTTCAAAATTATCACCCACCCAACCGATCCACTCATTGAGATAATTAATGTAAATTGAGAAGCAAAACATACAAATAAAACCAGTATTTGAACCAAAAAAATTCTGTATAAAAAAATGGCAATGGCAATGGAAGAGACAATAGCAGAGAGGTTGACGTTGGGTGAGGAGGAAACAATGGGAATAGTCATGGAGGAAATAGAGGTCGGCCTTGGGTGTGGAGGAGATAAGGGGAACAGCCGATCGACGTAGATATTATTGGGCAAAACGATACGGCCACGAGGGAATGCGGTGGAGAGGTTGAAAAGGTGAGGCGCAAGTGGAGGAAAGAATTGTGTGAAAGAAGAGGACAGAATTGTGCGATGAAGAAGATGAACAAACAGTAAGTTAGAAGTTGGCAAAACGGTGTCATTTTTGCAAGGTAAGGAAGTAAATAATTACTCAAATACCCCTGGTTAACAGACAAAAGGCAAACAATATCTATTATAGGGTGTTTGGGATAAAACAAACGTAGTAAACATACAAATGATATACTCCCCCATCCTATGAATATTAGCTTATTTACTTTAGGGTTACCCTTAATATATTCAACTAAAAGTGTGAACTAATAGTTTAAAAATAATTGGCTCAAATAAAAATAATAAAATTATCTGTATAAATCAACGTAATTAAATGTTATAAGGTTCCTATAACTTTGAAAAGTTTTTAAAATGTATAACAGTGCATAACTAATTATATGTTGACCATAAAAATTATTGAAACGAGATTTTTCACTATTGGTCTAAAGCATGCCATTCGTTTCAGTGGTGACGGTTCACGAATTGATGTTGTGCTTCTGAACTTTGAGATAGAGTTCTCCGGAATGGATGATTACATGTTTCTACAGTGAGAACTAGGGAACCGCGACGAGTGGTCAATAGCGCTGCAGTGCTTTGACTTCGCTGTCCGCCGTGAGCAGCGGCGCAACGAGCAGGGTAAGCTAGCCAACACAATGATTAATACTCTTAATAGTGTAAAGGCGAGTGGAATTCATCGAATATTTTAATTGGTAATTTTGTGAATATATTTGGAAACAAAAGTATTTTCATGTTGGAACATGCAGATTAGCATAAATACGCCAATCAAATTTTGCGAGAAAGAAAATAGAATATTATGGTATTTGTGATTTATGTAAATCTGAATATTCTGTTATATATCAGGCGTGTAGAAGCATAGTTGATTTATAGAAAATCCCTACAAATATGGTGTTGATATTATTGAATATATGAGAGATATTATCATAAGGAAAATTCCTCTATTTATGGGATTTTGATATGCTTCAAGAGGCAGATAAGGAATAGGAATATTATGGAGATAATCATGGAGAGTTCCTCTCTGCTCATGGCTTTAAAAGGGAACAACACGGCTGCATTCAATACACGAATTTAATAGAAAAAAATCTGCACACAGATTTTTAATCTTTCGCGAGAATTGTAAAAAGCCAGAATTCTATATTCCAACATACGTGACTTTCCGTTCACTGTTCAGATCATATGCCTTAACTCCTCGGGAGGAGGAGATCTAGCGTCGACGAGTTTCGAGGTCAGAGGGAGTCTGATCAAGGCGGATCGGCAGCTAGGGGAGTTAGCATAATTCACACGTTTAATTAGTAAAGATAAGTATTCTATATGGTGTAATTTGTACTGTATCTTTCTGACTAGTGGATTCATTCTGAACTGGGTCAAGCCCCGCAGATGTGGGTGGATTTCACCGAACTGTGTAATCAAGTCTCACGTCTTTAATGCTTTACTTTATTGCATACTTGGTTAGATTGGTTATGTTGGAACATACTAGTAATAATTAAAAAAATTCGGTAAAACCAAATCTCAGATAGGTGAGGGAAAGCTGACTGTGCTAAAACAGTGTTTGGCAGTGTTGTATCTGAGGGCTATGATGGAACTGTTTATGCTTATTCTGATATGATTAGCGCTTATGGGAAGAGTGGCTACTGTGATGAGGCCATTAGCGTGTTTGACACCATGAAATACATGAACTTGTGGCCCAATTTAATCACTTACAATGCTCTGATTGTGCCTGTGGGGAAATGGGGTGCTGAAGGGGGCTTGTGAGATTTTTGATGAAATGTTGCGAAACACGGTTCATCCGGGTAGGATTAGTGGATTGCTTGTAACTCAATTATCGGTTGGCCGTTGGGAAAAGGCCAAGTTCTTTTTCTTTGAAATGCTGAGACGGGGGATTGAAGGAGATGTTGGAAAATGATTGTAAAACAAGTTGAATTTCATCAACTTTTGGGCTTTATTTTGAGTTGGGCTCGAACAGAATTAGAGTCAGTGGGCATCGTTTTTGGATTCTCCACTGCAAGCACTATAAAATCGATTGTTTAAACTCTCAAAACGGATAAAGGGTTAATGAGATATGGATGCTCAAAGAGTCACTCTGACAATGGAAACTTAGGCGGAAATTCATTCGCATGTAATAAGTTTTCTATAATTTATGACTGTCTAAAATGCGTTTGGATCGTGTGGAGGTCTCTAGAAAGCCCAAACCGCATAACAAATATTCTAAGAATCACGTGTGGAATATATGAGATTTGATACGCGGTTAATCATGATAAGGAATATGATATTCTTATCTTTCACGAATCTATTCAAATATTTGTAAAATATGTGGTGGTTAGAGAATATTCTCTCTGATTACGGGAATCTGATCTTCCACGTATCTTCCCATAGGGTTTCTTAGACATCAATAAATAGAGCATCTATGTCAGACAGAAACCTCGCACCATTCTCAAGTTCCTCCCTACTTCTAAACTTGAGTCTTATCTTCTTTCTCTGTCTTTGTCGGTGATAGTCCTTCGGGCTTTGTGTGACTCTGAGGTAATTTTTACTTGTTAAAATTACCTTCGATGGTTTTATCCTAGTGAACGATGTCCACGACGGGACTCATTCGTTTCAAGGACAGCGAGTGTACTCGTGACTCCATCAATATGTGATATATGTGATTGCTTGAAACATGCTTATTAAGTGTACGCGTGAATAATTAATATTATTTCATTAGTTTTACTTATGTTAAATTGTTCGTGTAATTTCGTTATTTAATTTCCACGTGTTTTATCAATATACGTTCAACAGTCTTGAAACGAATAATTTTTTTTGTTGAGTTATATTGATTAAATTTAGTCGTAAAATTACACGATGAAATCATATGCCATACATGTTGTAGCCAATGTGGAATGCATGTCTTATATGCCACAATATAAATTAATGCTATGACAATATGCAATACATGTCTTAGTCAAATTATATTCCTATTAACAATATGAAATGCATGTCTTATATGCCGCAATATGCCATACATGTTGTAACCAATGTGGAATGCATGTCTTATATGCCGCAATTTAAATTAATTCTATGACAATATGCAATATGCCATACATGTTGTAGTCGAATTATATTCCTATTAACAATATGCAATGCATGTCTTTTATGCATTAATATAAATTAATGCTATGACAATATAAAATGCATGTCATAATACTCGACTAAATAGTTGTTCAAAATTTATGCATGCCAAAATGAAAATATGCATGTCGATTAAATTGGTTGATGAATTCGAAATGAAGAATTCAAAATTTGTATGCTATAGTAGGTTGAAAACTATGCTTTAATTTCCTGCGAAAATTCTTTTAGAATAATTTATGATTGGAAAAATTGATTGGTTTTGGTTGTTTACAATAGAACCATGTCGAGCGATGAGACTACCCCTGGGGCGACACTGCTTGTGACTGTTCAGGCTAAGACTACCCTAGGGGCTACGCCTCTTATGGTTGTTCCTCATGCTGAGAAACCCAAGAAGTTCAATAATGGTATGAACTTCAAGATGTGGCAACAGAAGATGCTTTTCTACTTGTCCACTATGGGTTTAGAGCACTATGTTCACGAAGATCGTCCAGTTACGGATGAGACTAGCAACATGGAAGCCCAAAATGTTGTGGTGGAATGGAACTCTAAGGAGTATATCTGGCGCAACCTCATTTTGAATAGCCTTCACGAAGCCATTTGGAGTGTGTATCAAGTGAAGGAGCCTTCTAAGGTGTTGTGGGAAACTCTTGACCAAGAGTACAGGGGTGAGGAGGTTGGATCCAAGAAGTGGGTCGTTGGCAAGTTCCTCGACTATAAGATGGTTGATGCCAAATCTGTAGTCAGTCAAGCTCAAGAAATGCAAATGATGATCAATGAGCTGATAGCCGAGAAGATGATGATAGGCGAGACCTTCCAAGTCTACAACATCATTGAGAAGTTGCGTCCAAGCTGGAAGGACTTCAAGAGTTACCTGAAACACAAGCGAAAGGCGATGACCCTGAGGGATCTAATCCAAAAGCTTCGTGTTGAGGAGGATAACCGTAACTCTGAAAAGAGGATCGATGGGTCTGTGCCTATGGCAAGAGCCAATCTTGTGGAGGCGGGTGGAAGCTCCAAGTCGAAGAAATTCAAGGCAAAGAAAGGATCTAAGTTGGGAGCTAAGGGTGGAGTTGCTAAGAAGTTGAAGTTCAATGGCAAGTGCTACAATTGCAACACCATTGGCCACAAGTCCTCCGACTGTAGGAAGCCAAGGAATGCCAAGAACGAGGCCAATATGGTTGACGATCTTGCACATGATGTGGAATACATCGATCTTTGTGCTGTGATTTCTGAAGTCAACATGGTGGACTCCAATCCAAAAGAATGGTGGATTGACACTGGTGCTACCAAGCACGTCTGCTCAGTCAAGAAAGTGTTCTCAAACTTCAAGGCAATTGAAGATGGCAAAACCATCTACATGGGCAACTCTGCAACTTCCAAGGTGAAAGGTCGTGGCACTGTGGTACTGAAGATAATGTCTGGGAAGGAATTGACTTTGAAGAATGTTCTGTATGTGCCAGATATTCGTAAGAACCTTGTGTCCGGTTCCGTGTTGATCAAGCATGGCTTTAAGCTAGTGTTTGAGTATGATAAGTTAGTTTTGTCTAAGCAAGGTATGTTTGTAGGGAAAGGTTATGAGCTAAATGGTATGTTCAAGTTGAACACCATGGTTGTACCTCATAAGAAAGATGAAATGAATGCTTCTTCTTCTGCCTACATGATTGAGTCTTCCAATTTGTGGCATGGTAGACTAGGACACGTTAATTACGATTCTATAAGAAGATTAATTAACATGTAGAACATACCTAACATGAAAATTGATACAAATCATAAATGTGAAACTTGTGTTGAAGCCAAGATGACTCGAACATCATTCAAACAAGTCAAACGAAACACGAAACCTCTTGAGTTGATACATACTGATATTTGTGATCTCAAGTTCATCCAAACAAGAGGAAGTAACAAGTATTTCATCACCTTCATAGATGATTGCACGAAATACTGCTACGTGTACTTGCTGAAAAACAAAGATAAGGCAATTGAGAAATTTGTACTCTACAAAACGGAAGTTGAAAATCAACTTGATAAGAAGATCAAGGTGATTAGGAGTGATCGTGGAGGTGAATATGTAGAGCCATTTAAGGACTATTGTTCTGAACATGGTATCATTCACGAGGTCACTGCCCCCTACTCGCCACAATCAAATGGGGTGGCTGAACGTAAAAATCGCACTCTTAAAGAGATGATGAATGCAATGTTGATAAGTTCTGGGCTACCACAAAGCATGCGGGGGGAGGCAATTTTGACGGCCAACTATCTTTTAAATTAGATACCACATAAGGATGAGAAGGCAACTCCCCATGAGTTGTGGAAAGGCACAAAGCCATCCTTTACGTACTTGCGAATGTGGGGGTGCCTTGCAAAGTTGTTGATACCAACCCCTAAGAAGCTAAAGATAGGACCTAAAATGGTTGATTGCATCTTTATAGGGTATGCACATGAAAGTAGTGCTTATCGCTTTCTTGTACACGAATCTCATCATCCCGAGATTCACAAGAACACAATCATGGAATCAAGAAATGCAAACTTCTTAGAAGATGTTTTCCCTGCGAAGGAAAGGGTTGGATCATCGAAAAGGACCATTGAGTTTGTAGACAAAAATGTTGGAATTCCTGATGATCTCGAGGATCAATAGGAAGAGGATGAACCTAGACGAAACAAACGGATTAGGAATGAGAATTCATTTGGTCCTGAATATCTAACGTATATGCTTGAAATTGAGCCACAAAGCTATAAAGAAGGTGTGAATTCGTCTGAGGGTCCTATGTGGAAAGAAGCGATTAAGAGTGAAATCGACTCGATTTTACAAAATCATACTTGGGAGCTAGTGGACTTACAACCTAGGGGTAAATCACTAGGCTACAAGTGGATCTTCAAAAGGAAGATGAGAGCCGATGGTTCGATTGACAAGTACAAAGCAATGCTTGTAATCAAAGGTTAGAGACAAAAGGAAGGTCTTGACTACTTTGATACTTATTCTCCTGTCATGAGAATAAGCTCCATTAGAATGATACTAGCCATCGCCACATTACGTAAGCTTGAGGTTCATCAAATGGATGTGAAGATTGCCTTCTTGAATGGAGATTTAGAGGAAGAAATCTACATGGAGCAACCTAAGGGTTTTAGCGTTCCAGGTCAAGGAGGGAAGGTGAAATCATTGTATGGTCTCAAACAAGCTCCAAAGCAATGGCATGAGAAGTTTAACCATGCTGTTCTAGCCAATGGTTTCAAAATATATGAGTGTGATA
Source organism: Rubia yunnanensis (assembly GCA_037428765.1). Taxonomy (NCBI): domain Eukaryota; kingdom Viridiplantae; phylum Streptophyta; class Magnoliopsida; order Gentianales; family Rubiaceae; genus Rubia; species Rubia yunnanensis. Next base: position 27,014,340 of record CM075064.1, on the reverse strand, counting down.
AGTGCATCTACGTGAAAGACACGAAAAATGGATATGTAATCCTATGTCTATATGTAGATGACTTGCTCATTGTGGGTAGTAATGGGAAAATGATCAAATCTACCAAGGACATGTTGAATTCTCGTTTTGACATGAAGGATATGGGACTGGCGCATGTGATCTTAGGGATAAAGATCATCTGAAGCTCTGATGGTATCACCTTAACCCAGTGTCATTATGTAGACAAAATCCTTGAGAAATTCAACAAGAATGACTCAGAGGTGGCGATGACTCCAATAGATCCCAATTTGCATCTACAAAAGAATAAATTGGAGGCTATTAATCAGGTGGAGTACTCGAGAGTCATTGGAAGTTTGATGTACCTAATGAATTGTACTAGACCAGACATTGCTTACACTATAAGTAGGTTGAGTAGATACACGAATAACCCCAGTATGACTCACTGGAAGGCTATAACTAGAGTATTGAGATATCTACATTTTACTCGTGATTATGGTCTACATTATGCAAGTTTTCTAGCTGTAATTGAAGGATAAAGTTATGCAAACTGGATACATGATATAAAGGATCTGAAACCCACTAGTGGGTATGTATTTACACTAGGTGGAGGAGCAATCTCGTGGAAATCATCTAAACAAACTGTTATTACTCGGTCCACGATGGAATCCGAGTTTGTTGCCTTAGACAAGGCAGGCGAGGAGGCCGAATGGCTCATCCAATTTGTAGAGGACATTCCTAGATGGCCAAAGCCTGTGCCAGCCATATGTATACATTGCGATAGTGTGTCGGCTATTGGCAAGGCTAAGAATATGATGTATAATAGGAAAGTCTCATCATATTCGACGAAGACATAGTTCCATTAGACAACTTCTCTCAGCTGGAGTGATCCCAATTGACTATGTAAGGTCGAAAGACAACGTAGCTGATCCCTTGACAAAAGGGTTGAATCGAGAGATAGTTGAAACATCATCAAGAGGAATGGGACTAAAGTCTATTAAATGATGGGTTACGTACGTGGACACCTAACCTATGTGACTGGAGATCCCAAGATCTAGGTTTAAAGGGACAACTAAACTGCAGAGACCCATCGCGATCACTGTGGGGGGTTCATACCTCCTGTCTTATTTCCTATGATGAAGAAACAGTGAAGTGAGTGGAGGTTAAGCATTAAATTGATTTTAATGATTCACGACATCGAGTGTATGATACTTGAAAGAGCGCATAGTTTACGGAACTGCTTTTACGCTAAGAATCACCTATCTAAGCGAGAAGTGTGGTCGCTTCGAAAGGGAATTGTTGGGACACAATTCCTTAGAAACCTTACAGAACTAGGGGGTGTGTTATGGCCTGATTAATGGACACAACCGAGGAAAGCACAAAGGCTAGGAAAGATGTCTATGGGAAGTGCATTGTTGTTCACACAAGCGGTCGGGGGAGTTCAAGGACATCGCGTCTACTTCCTAACCAGTGGGCTAAGTGTACTCTCTCAAGGGAAAGTTCAAATGGTGACACCTACTTATCCTATGCAGCATCTATGCCGTCGAAATTAATCTATCACCAAGTCAAACTCCGTGTCTGGCGTGATTGTTCTGATTCCACATCACTATCTATTCATGTGGGGGATTGTTGGAAAATGATTGTAAAACAAGTTGAATTTCGTCAACTTTTGGGCTTCGTTTTGAGTTGGGCTCAAACTGAATTAGAGTTAGTGGACATCGTTTTTGGATTCTCCTCTGCGAGCACTATAAAATCGACTGTTTAAACTCTCAAAACGGATAAAGGGTTAATGAGATATGGATGCTCAAAGAGTCACTCTGACAATGGAAACTTAGGCGGAAATTCATTCGCATGTACTAAGTTTTCTGTAATTTTTTACTGTCTAAAATGTGTTTGGATCGTGTGGAAGTCTCTAGAAAGCCCAAACTGCGTAACAAATATTCTAAGAATCACGTGTGGAATATATGAGATTTGATACGCAGTTAATCATGATAAGGAATATGATATTCTTATCTTTCCAGAATCTATTCAAATATTTGTAAAATATTTGGTGGTTAGAGAATATTTTATCTGATTACGAGAATCAGATCTTCCACGTATCTTCTATTAGGGTTTCTTACACATCTATAAATAGAGAAACCCCGCATCATTCTCAAATTCCTCCGTACTTTTAAACTTGAGTCTTATCTTCTTTCTCTATCTCTTTCTCTATCTTTGTCGGTGACTTGAAACATGCTTATTAATCGGTGACTTGAAACATGCTTATTAATTGTACGCGTAAATGATATTTATATGTATAACACTCTGTTGGGTGCTGCTTGCAATGGTGGACATATGGATGCAGCTTTTGCCATCATGACTCAGATGTCGGGTAAGAATATCTTGCCGAATCTGATAACTCATAGTATCTTGCCAAATCACACGTGTTTTTTTCAGCTTTCCCTGTTTAGCCACGTCTATATATCGCATGAATTTGGGGGCTTTTATACGCAGCTTTATAAGCTTGTACAACCGGGAAGGTGTGGAGACTATCAGACTCGACGCCGCACCTACTAGCTTAGGTGCTTGTCTGAATTTGGAACTGGACATTGGAAGGTGTAACTGTGCTAATTTGCTAACACTTTTCTGTACTTTAGTTCTCCGTGTAAAAAGTGACTTATCTTTTGTTTGGAATGACTTTTGAGTGTTCTGAATCGCAAATGAATATGGCTTGATGGTTAAGAAGTGTTCAGAATTGTCTACGGTCTTTAAATCACTTATAGCTTGATTAGTTTTGTATGCCATAAAGGTAAAACACACTTTCTTGTTTCAATTCGAGTTCCAGTTCTGTTAACTTCCCTACTTCATTTTGTGGACTAATTGTTTGATGTTCTGGTGTCTTGGGAGAGGGTAAGCCGATGAACCTGCTCCTGAATGTTGGTGGTTCAGGTGGGGTATCGCGAGTTTGAATGGTCGAGGCTGTTGCTGACATTAGAGGCAGTCTCTGCATAGTCAATATCACCGTTGGCCCTCAAAACACGGACTGATCTAATTGATTTTGAAGTGGAATACTGTTTGAAATGCATGCTAAATCTGCAGTAATAAGGAGAAACCCAAAGATATGTTTTTTCCCAACTCATTGAATTCCTTCCCTCTCCGAGTAACAAGGAGAAAGGCGGGGCCTAGATGGACCTGGTGGAGCTCAGACCCGTAGAGTCATAAAGAAGCACGCAGCGTGTGTATTTTTTGTCGCTGGTTATAAGGAATCCATATTTATTAGTTTCATCGGGGATTGAGGAGTCGTACAATGTTGATCTTGTAGCAGAGAATTATGGAGGGTAAAGGTGTTTTGCTGGTGGGCTTAGTGTTAATGGTGGGTTGGGATTGTGGTGTGCAGAGGTGCAAAGCTTTTGGGACGAGCTCACCACAGGTATCTGATTGAGTTAGTGGTTACTTGGACTTCAATGTCGAGTTGCCGAAAAAGGGCTTGCCATGCTAATTTTCCACCATGGCCCAAAGATCACATCATGGAGGGCCAACATCTTGCAGACGCCACTGCTCCTATCATTTTTGCTGATGGCAACGAAAGCTTACGGGTTAATCGTCTTGGATAGTATGTTTTTGCTTCCTTGACTTATATAGTTATGTTTCTGTGTATTTTTATGGTTCATTCATTCTTTGTTCAGGTACATTCATTTGGTTCGTTTTTAAAGTATTACTAGCTCATTTGATTGTTTTTGTAGTATGGAAAGCTTTTGATTTCTTGCATGATATGAAAATTTTGAAAGTGAAGTTTGAAGTAAATTTCTAACTGTCTTTCATTTCCTGGGTAGAACAACGATGATTTCTTGGTTTACATAGTGATATCCAAGGAATGGAAGATTTAAGTGTTCATATTGACCAATTGGCTAAACTTTGGGGTTTGAATTTGCAGCTTGCATTGTGCATATGTCTCCGTTGGTTACTCGAACTTATGGTTTTTTGTGGTACTCATGCTGAAAGTGACTTGTTTGGCTGCCTTGTGGTTGTCAAAGTGGTGTTGGAGGCTTGGTATCGAGCTCAAGGAGGTCATGTCGTCTTTGAAGTTTGTACAATTTAAGGCTTGTTCACTTGTTTGTTTCACTTGATGCTGAAAACAAACTTGTCTGGATTTTGGTGATGCTTGTCAATATGAAGTTCAGTACCTTCAATTGGAACCTCATCTGCTAGAGTTCTGATGGAGGATGTTTTGCACATGGACTCACTAATGATGACCAACAGAAAGCTATTAAAACATTAATTACAATAGGATAAGTAAACTTCTTGCATTATTAGTTATTACTCTTGTTATTTAAGAGGTCCATTCCTTCGGGCCATAACTGCACATAGTGCAGTGCTCTTGTGCCTAGTATTTTATAAGGTGTAATATTGTACATATTGAATATGCCATAAAACATACAAAGTGAATACAAAAATACGAATTTGTGTTACAATTTCATGTCATTGAAACTAAGGATAATTAATAAATTAATATGACGTTTAAAAATGACAATTTGTAAGTGATGCAAAATGTGTTACATTATTTGCGACTAATAATTATTATATGCAACATGTATTATGTGTGTCGTAGCAGTTTATGACACTTCTGTTTGTTGTCATATGTGTGGCAAAATAACATCACATAAATTATTGTATAAAATATAATGTCGTAACTTACAGCCAGTAGTGTTAATAAAAGTCGCATATTGTGCCCCAAATAACTACATCATTAAATATATTCGTAAACACATGTGGCAATAAAATTAAATAACGCACAATATGTCGCACATGACATGCATCAGTAAACTTTATAACGCACAATATGTAGCAAATAATTATGCATCACTAAATTTAAATAATGCACAATGTGTTGTAAACAACAATGTGTCACTAAATGAGAATGACACAAAATATGTCGCCAAAAGAAATGCGTCGATGAATAAAAATGGCGCATTATGTGTCGTAAACATACATGCGGCGTTAAAATGACACATAATGTGTCGCAAACATTTATGCATCACTAGACTTAAATGGCTTAAATTATGTCGCAGTAATTCACGTCACATCATTAGTGACACAAAATGTGTCCTAAAATTTACGGCACAATTGAAGAAATGTGATGCAAAATTTGCTACATGGGTATACGTGGCATAATAGAGTGTGACGCGAACTATGTTGCAAATTTACATTTGCGACACTAAATCATTTATAAGCGACACATTTTGCATGTCGCAAAAGGTCGTGTTCGTTGTAGTGTTAGTGTGGATTAGATTAGATTGGTTTTCCATTAATTTGGTGTCATTCTTTTCAAACAAATAAAAAAAATGTTTTGCTAGGGTGTCTATTGTGTTTATGAGAGATCATAGAGAAGGGTTCGACAGCATGTGTTGTTGATCAACCGAGCTAGAAATATGTGGGAATTGAAGCTAACATGCCCCAGGCGAGCAAGCTAGCTCAGTCATATGAGCGAGATTGGAGAGCACTACTCCATACAAGTTGGAGATATGATGGTGTTCAAACCAGTTGGTCACTCTTAACATCTGGTCTCCATTTCTACAAGGGAAGGCATGCAAGTCATAACCTAGAGAAAAAGGGGTTGATCGTAGGTCTTTTGAATAAAATTGTATGTGTGCCAAAATAAACCAACATTTTGGTTTTATTTTATTTTTTCAGTTTTAATTTTATGATAACACTCAAGTGAATGAATGAATGAGCATGTTGATGTTGTATTTCGGGTTAAATGATTATTGATAGTTGAATTTATTGTTTTTTTAAATGTTATAATACTTTAATGGGTTTTTAATTGTTTGAAGTGACCAATGCATCAAACCTAAAATGCAAAAAAAAAGAAAACCTTAGTCAATTTACATACACCAGAAAATAAATGAAATACCATTTATTTATCCATAAAATAAAATTCTCATAATTTTTTTTTAAAACATTATACAACCGAAGTGGGGGAGTTATATAGGTTTCCCAAACCTTTGTAAATCATCTAACTAAATTCCCACAAGTGGAACCTTTAATGAGATAACTAAAATCACCACTAGATGCAAATCACCAAAATGACGACCAACTTGTAACTAATGGATGTGTAGTGAATTTCCTCTCTGATAAGTTCAAACTTGTAAAGTACTTTGAGGTTGAATTTGAAAATATGGAGAAATTTGCAAGTAATAGCATAGAACTTGGACAACTGAAAAAGTTTTTGTTAAGAGAGCGTGAATGGAGATTACATGCACAATTAAACCCCTCGAAAGATAAAATTAATCCACATATATGCACGCACGTTGCGTATTGCCACAATTTACATATTAAAATAATTTATTAGCTATAAACCACAATTTATGGACTCTTATATTCTAGAGACTTCTAAATCCTTATAATAATCTATAAACAAGTATTCTAAAGAAAATAAGGGAACCATCTCTTTGGGGGGATTTTTAGTGCAATGGCTTTACACACTCCTAGATGCACATTGTTCTGACTTGTGAGTTCTCAACAACATTACGATAGATGAGGGAGCTCACGATGTTAAACGTCCTCCTTGGTGCCCATCTTTTATTTTTCTTGTGCATCAACTTCTAGACAAACAAGGATTGGTTTCTTTTTATTAGATTAGATTGGTTTCACATAAATTTTATGTCATTCTTTTCAAACAAATAAAAAACTATTTTTCTAGGGTGTTCATTGTATTTATGAGAAATCATGGAGCATGTGTTGTTGATTGACCAAGCTAGAGATATGTGGGAAGTGAAGCTAACCTGCACTTGGCGATTGAGTGAGTTTGGAGAGCACTACTCTGTACAAGTTGGTGATATGATAGTTTTCAAACCGGTTGGTCACTCTCAACATTTGGTCTCCATTTTTACCAAGGAAGGCATGCAAGTCATCACCCAGAGAAGAAGGGGTTAAGTGTAGGTCTTTTGAATAAAATTGTATGAGTGCAGAAATAAATCAATGTTCTTGTTTTATTTTACTTTTTGAGTTCTTATTTTATATAAGACCCAAGTGAATGAATGAATAATCATGATTATGCTAAATTTTGGGTTCAAGGATAATTGATTGTTGAATTTATTGTTTTTTATAATGTTACAACACTTTAAATGGGTTTTAAATTGTCTGAATTGATCAAACCTAAAATGTAAAAAAAAAATTAATCTTAGTCAATCTACCTACACCGGAAAATATAAAAAATACTATTTATTTATCCAGCAAAAAAAATCCCACAAGTGTAGCAAAATCACGACTAGATGTGAATCAGTCTATAAACAAAAGAGTCAAACTGACAACCAACATGTAACTAATGGATGTGCTATGTATTTGTGCTATGAAATCGGAACTCCCTCCCAAGTCACCCTAAAATTTTAAAGACACTTATAAGTTGATTGAAGGCAGTTAAAAGACTCTTCAAGAACCGCCTTTAATTGGCATCAATTAAAAGGCGGTTCTATTGAAGAACATCCTTTAACTAAGTGTCTTTGTTGGATAAGTATATAAAGTAGGTAGGGTTTCCTTCATCACTTCATTTTTTCCCTAAGGCATGAATATTCTGCCTCATTTGTCTCTCCCTTTGTTTTTCAACAAATAATAAACCCTCCCTCACCCAGTGCCGCCGCTTTCCCTCCCTCTCCCACTCCCACCCGTTTTTCCGCCTCTCCGCTCTCCCTCCCCTACTTGATCTTCTGCCTCTCCGCTCTCCCTCCCCTACTTTCTCTCCCACCTCATTCCACTCCCTCCCTCCTCCACCGGAATCATCCTCATCCCAGTGGCGTCACCCTCATCCGCCTGCCGCTCGGGCGTCTCCTTCCTCTCACCGGTGTTGCCCTCCTCTACCCGCCGCTTTGACGTGTCTCCTCCACCATCGGTCTGACGTGTCTCCTCCACCATCGGTCTGATGTGTCACCGTTGCGATACCGCTTTGAGGCCATGTTTGCCCACTGCTCGCACGTGTTTTCTCGTTGCTCACCCGTGTTTGCACCGCCTCTTACCCATGTTCATGCCACCGCTCTTAGACAATCCCCAAGGTTTCTTAGATTTGTAATTTTTTAATTGAACTTGGTGACGTCGTGTACCGATTTCTTGTTTAGATATATAAATTAATGTTTTGTATATCATTAATGTTTCCTATTTAAATCTCAGTAACATTGTTTCTTCTTTAGTTACAATGTTTCTATTTATTTTTCCTATCTGCTCCATTTGCTTGATGGTTTTTGGCAGCCTTTTTTTGGGACCCCGGAAATAGGTTCTGAATTCATAACCTATTTCTAACCCCAACAAAAGGTGGTTTTCAAACCACTTTTGATTGAATCGATCAAAGTCAGGACCAAAGAACGCACTTGAAAAGTGCCTACTCTAGTCCACTAGAACCACTTTTAATTTGCCTTCGCTCCACTAGTGAGCGTAAAAGGAAAATTACTTGCAAAAATAAACCCCTAGAAAGCTTAACTTAATCCCCATAGTCGCACGCATGCTGCCTATAAGCAAATTTCCACAATTAACATATTATAATAATATACTAATAGACTGCCACAATTTATGGATTCTTATTTCCTTATAATAATTTATAAACAAGTATTCTAAACAAAATAAGGTAACAATCTATATGGGAGGATTGTCAGTGCAAAGGTTTTAAGCACTATCTTTGGAAGAATTATCGGTGCTGAGGCTTTACACACTCCAAGATGCACATTATTTTGATTTGTGAGTTCTCTACAACATTATGATAGCTGAAAGAGCTAAGGAAAATGAACTTTCTCCTTGGTGCCCATCTTTTTTGGCTTTTGTGCATCAGCCTCTATACTAACAAGGAATGGTTAGTATTGATTAGATTAGATGAAGTTTCATTAAATTTGATGATATTCTTTTCAAACAAATAAAAACCATTTTGTTAGGGTGCCCGCTGTGTTAATGAGAGATCATGGAGAAGGGCTCGGGAGCATGTGTTGTTGATCGACCGAGCTAGTGATACATGAGAAGTGAAGCTAACCCGCACCAGGAGACCAATCTAGCTCTGCCAAATAAGCAAGTTTTAAAGAGCACTACTCCGTACAGGTTGGTGATATGATAGTGTTCAAACTGGTTGGTCACTCTCAACATTTGGTCTCCATTTTTACCAGTGAAGGCATGCAAGTCATCACCCAGAGAAGAAGGGGTTAACCATAAGTATTTTGAATATAAGTGTATGAGTGCAGAGATAAATCAATGTTCTTGTTTTGTTTTAATATTTTAGTTTTATTTTTTATGACAACACTCAAGTGAATGAATGTATGAGCATGTTGATGTTGCATTTCGGGTTCAAAGATGATTGATTGTTGAATTTATTGCTTTTTTTAAAATGTTACGCCACTTAAATGGGTTTTTAATTGTTTGGATCGACTAATGCATCAAAGCTAGAATGCAAAAAAGTCAATCTTAGTCAAGTTACATACACCGAAAAATAAAATAAATACCATTTATTTATCCAACAAAAAATTTACCACAAGTGGAGCCTTTAATTAAATAACTAAAATCACCACTAGATGTAAACATTCTACAAACAAAAGATGCAAATTGATGACCAACATGTAACTAATGGATGTGCTATTAATTTTTGCTCTGATAAGGTCAAACTTGTAAAGTACTTTGAGGTCAAATTTGAAAATATGGAGAAATTTGCACGTTTTATAGCATAAAACTTGGACAACTGAAACAATTTTAGTTAAGAGAGCGTGAATGGTAAATTACATGCACAATTAAACACCTAGAAATCTTCACTTAATCCCCATAGCCACACGCACACTGTCCATAAGCGAATTGCCACAATTTACATGTTATAACAATTTATTAGCAGACAACCATAATTTGTGGATTCTTATATTCTAGCAACTTCTATGTCCTTATAATAATCTATAAACAAGTATTCTAAAGAAAATAAGGGAACCATCTCTTTGGGAGGATTGTCGGTGCAAAGGCTTTACGCACTATCTTTGGGAGGATTATCGGTGCAAAGGCTTTACGCACTATCTTTGGGAGGATTGTTGGTGCAAAGGCTTTACACACTCCTGGATGCACATTGTTCCAACTTGTGAGTTCTTCACTACGTTCTGATAGCTTAAGGAGCTCAATAAGATGAATTTTCTACTTGGTGCCCATCTTTTATTGTGTTTGTGCATCAGTGTCTAAACTAAAAAGGAATGGTAAATGTAAATTAGATTATATTGATTTTCCATAAATTTGATATCATTCTTTTCAAAAAAATAAAAAAAAAAATGTTTTTCTAGGGTTCCCACTATGTTTATGAGAGATCATGGAGAAGGGTTTAGGAGCATGTGTTGTTGACTGGTCGACTTAGAGATCTGTGGGAAGTGAAAATAACTTGCACCAGACAAGAAAGATAGCTCCGTCATATGAGCGAGTTCAGAGAGCACTGCTCCAAAAAAATACAAGTTGAGCCTTTAATGAGATTCATGGAATTACCACTGGATGAGAATCAGTCTATAAACAAAATATGAAAACTAACGACCAACATGTAACTAATGGATGTGCTATGAATTTCTTCTTTGATAAGGTTAAACCTATTAAGTTCTTTGATGTCAAATTTTAAAATATGGAGAAATTTGCACGAAATATCATAAAACTTGCACAATTGGAACTCTTTTGGTTAAGAGAGCGTGAAAGGAAAAATACTTGCACAATTAAACCCCTCGAAAGCTTAAATTAATCCCCATAGCCACACACACGCTTCTCATGCATGCACGCATTGCGCTTAAGTTCAAATTTTTGGTTGTTACATACAGTGCGGCTGAAAATATTTTGGTTGCATCAGCCTCTTGCTGATTTGGGGAAAATTTTCTTCATCATCCTATCACTCTCTATTGTAATAGTTTTCTACCACGGATCTTGCTGCCAATCTGATTCATCATGATCGTAGCAAGCATATTTATGTAGATTATCATTTTGTTCATGAGATGGTCGCACATGGAGGTTTTTATGTTAGACGTGTTCCTACACAATTATAAGTTGTTTATGTTTTTACTGAAGGTCTTTGTAGTGAGTTTTTTTTTTGTAACATCGTTATATTTCACCCCGTAAAGATTAAAAAGTGTAAATTGAGTTTTCCATGTAAATATAATTTAATATATAATGAGTGTTAGGGCTGACAATTGGGTAACCCGTAACTGTTCTCATTATTCTGTACAATATTTATATTTTAAATTTAAATTTATTTTCTACTCTTATAATCTATAAGCGGATTGTCACATTTTATGGATTCTTATAATCCATAAACTTCTATTTCCTTATAAGGATCTATAAACAAGTAATCTAAAGAAAATAATTGAACCATCTCTTTGGGAGGATTGTCGATGCTAAGGCTTTAAACACTCTTGGACGCACATTGTTCTTACTTGTGTGTTGTCCAAAACATTATGTTGGCTGAAGGAGGTTTTGAAGACAAACATCCTCCATGGTCGCCATCTTTTATTGTGTTTGTGAATCAACCTCTAGACCAACAAGGAATGGTTAGTGTAGATTAGATTTAATTGGTTTTCATATATTTGATGTCATTCTTTTCGAACAAATAAAATTATTTTGCTAATTTTACGGAGGGTACAATATATAAATTTTATATTAAAACACGCATTTGTTTTAAAACTATCAATATGACTTATAAAACTTTGTCACAAAATAGTAAACTAGGTTATAAACCTTTTTTTTACTAAAACATGCATTTGGTACCTTACAATACGTAGTTGTTGTATTGAAACACACATTTGTTTTAAAACTATGAATACGACTTATAAAACTTTGTCACAACATAGTAAATTAGGTTGTAAATTATTTCTATTTTACTAAAACATGCATTTGTTACCTTATAATACCTACTTGTGTTAAAACACACATTTATTTTAGAAAAAAGTGTCTTTATAACCCTACCTACTTCACGTAAGAGTCAATATAACCTTTCAGTGTTTGAAAGTGCCAATATAATCCTACCTAGTTGACATAAGTGCAAAACTACCCATTCCAATCAATTTTAGCCAGAATTCAGTGAAATTACTATTTTAACCCTTTGAAAAAATTGAAAAAATGAAATTACATTTATGCCCTATTTTCTCTATTTCCCCTATTTTCTCCTTTTTCTCCTTTATTCTCCTCTTTCTTCCCTGACTTTACCTCCGCCCTTCTTCTCCTCTGTTCTCTCCGACACCTTTCGGTGGTCATTCAATCTTGTCGCATCGTCCGTTCAATCGCTTGAGGGAGAGGGCATATGGTGCTAGTGCTGGTGCTGGTGCTGGTGGCTTGAGGGAGAGGGATTGGTGGTGGTAGTGAGGGGGCTAGGTTTAGATCTAGGGTTTCAAGGCGGTGGTGAGGGTTTCACGGTGAGGCTAGGGGTGGGATTAAAGGATTGGGTTTCACGATGGGAGAAAGAGGTGGTGGCGGCGGGGCTAGGGATGGTGATAATATTGGCTGAAGAGGAGGTGGCAACGGGGCTGGTGATAGGGCTTTAACGACGGGGCTATGATGGTGGTGGGATTGGCCAGAGATGAGGTAGCAACGGGGCTGGTGACGAGGGTATAACGATGGGGCTATGATGGTGGCGATATTGGCCGGAGAGGAAGTAGCGATGGGGCTGGGCAGTTTCAAGGCTGTGATATGGCTAGTGTTTCACGGTCGGAGGAAGAGGTGGTGATGATGGGTTTAACAGTGGGGCTAGGTGGTGGTGGCGGTTTGCTGGAGGAGGTGGTGGTGGTGGCCAGGCTAGAGGTGGTGGTGATGGCTAGCTGGAGGTGATGGTGGAGGTCTGGCGGGAAGTGGCGGTGGTGGTGGTGGTAGGGCCTGACTGGTGGTTGTGGTAGTGGTGGCCAGACGGGAGGTGTTGGTGATGGCTGGCTGGCGGTATGGTAGAGGCATGGCAGGAAATGGGTGGTAGTTGTGATAGGGGTTGGCTGGTGGTGGTGGTGCCCTGGGGGTGGAAGTGGTGGTGGTGCCCTGGGGGTGGAAGTGGTGGTGGTTTGCTGGAGGAGGTGGTTGTGGTGGTGGCGGTAGTGGTTGTGGAGGCCTGGCGGGAAGTGGTGGTGGTGGTAGGATGGAGGAGGTGGTGGTGGTAGCCTGGCGGTGGAGGTGGTGGTGGTAGTCTGGCGGTGGAGGTGGAAGTGGTAGCCTGAGGTAAAAAATGTCCAAATACTTACAGGGTTTAAGTTAAAGGGCATTTTAGTCATATTATATATGGTCAACACCGATCAATGCCGAAAATAGTGTATTAGAGTTATATAGGCACTTATGTCAACTAGTTAGGGTTATATTTGCACTAAAAATTATCTGAGGGTTATATTGACATTTACTCAAGTAGATAGGGTTATATTGGCACGTATCCCTTTATTTTAAAACTATGAATATGACTTATAAAACTTTGCTACAAGACAGTAAATTAGGTCATGAATTGATTTTGTTTTAATAAAACATGCATAAGTTACCTTACAACAAGTATTTCTTTTTGTACACATAATTAATATTGAAGAGTTGACCACTTCATAGAAAAATTCTATTTATTAGCCACTGTTGAATCTAATTATTTTGAAGTCAGATTGAACTCATTTTGAATTGAAGTCACTTTCGAAAAGAAAAGGCCAACCCAACGAAAATACTACAAACTTTGGCACAAAAATAATTGTTATAAAAGTCTTATTACTGGGTAACATAAATAATATACTTTATAAGTTATCTTACAAATATAATTTCTTAACCTAAATCTTAAATTTATTTCACATAATTACATTGACAAAAAATAGTTAACACCATATTCTACATTAAAAATTGTACTACTTACCTTCCAACTAGTTTTTCTCAACCAATATGTTGCATTTGTTTAAAATAATTTCACTTACGTGAAATACACAACTGCGTATGATAAATTAGAAACAATACTTTTCGGCTTACAACAAGAATTTTGTAGTCAAAATCATGCATTGTTTTCTTATAAATTCGTGTCTTTATGCCATTTGAAAGTGTAACATAATTTAAAAATTAATATTAACTGCAGTACATACAGAAATTTTAACTTACACATTGCATTATTAAATTAAATCATGCATTTATTTCACACAACACTCCATCCAAAAAACATCTGAGAACATCTTACTTCCTTCTTAAATCATTCAATCACAACAAAATAAAAGTAAAACATATTCAATTTTGCGCCAATCTGTGACAAAGTAATCTGATCACAATTTTTTAAAAAAAAACATCCAAAGCTAAACAAAAACACTATTAGCACCTTGATACAAAATTTTCAACATAAAAAATATATCCATCATCATATTCCTAATTTCCAAGAGAAAACTAAGGAACATGGGAACAAGTTTCTTCATAAACTCAGCAACCATCTTATTAACCAACTCATTTGTCCTTGGATCATCTATCACATCCCAAGGGATCATCACAGCCCCATAATCTTTGTTGGTATCTTTCCGAACAATAGTACTTGCATTTGATCTCTCCAAATTCTTCACCAAACTCTGTGTGGGGACCTCCATGTCGTTTTTGAACAAAAGGAAAGCTTTGTGCACAACCTAAAACAAATTCATATTATCACTTACTAAACACAACCAAAAAATCAACCAAAAAAAGCGAACACTCACACACAATATTAGTAACTATAGCTTACTAAATGATAACTTAAGTTTTAAAAAATGCATATCATAAGTTAACAGAAACTTACACTTTCAGTAGATTTATTGATACGCTCATTGGTCATCAGTCTAGCTGGAATGGAGTTCCCCATGAATTAGGGCTCCTTAACATCAATGGTGGGAACAATGACCCTTAAGTATCAACTCTCTTTGATTCAACAAAAGATTTTTATTTCAACTTTCGTCCTTGCTAATAGGATACCCACTCTGAAGCATTACCCCACTAGTGGAAAGGGGATTATTAAAGGCGGCGATCAAAGGTGGTTCCTTTGATTTTTCAAGGAGCCGCCTTTCATTAGGGTCCAAATTCAAGTTCCGAATTCGGAACTACCTCCCAGGTCACTCTTTCATTTTAACGACGGTTCTATATTGATTAAAGGTGGTTCCGCCTTTAAAGAAAATCGATTAAAGGCAGTATTATTATAGAACCACCTTTACTGGGATGTCTTTGTTAAGCATTTTGACCCACTATATAAATAAAAATCATATGTTTTTAGGTTTTCTCCCCTTTTAGGTTTTTTTCCCATATCTCATAACCACTCCCCCCCCCCCCAATCTCACGGCTCCGCCTCCTTGGAGCTTCTCCACCACACCACAACCAAAAATGCCACCACCCAAAATTCCTCCACCTCCCAAAACGTCTCCCTCTTCCTTTCTCAGCCTTCTGTCTCCTTCATATCGCTTCGTCGTTCCAGTTCCTCTGCCGCTCCAGTTCCTCTACCGCTCAAGTTCCTTCACTGCTCTAATCGAACCCTAATTAAAGGCGATTTTTAACAAAATTTGATCAATTTCAATTGAAGGCAAGGACATAGAGACACTTTTCTGATCTGATATAACCACATTTAATCGAGGGTTTTCCACTAGTGGGCCATTCAGTCATATCCCATCTTTTGAAGCACATGAGCCTATTTCAATAAGAATTGATTCGACCAATGTATGTACATTGGCAATCAAATAGGATCATGATGGTCTCTAAACAAAAATAATTAGATGAACTAGGGAAAGAGCACAAATACACAACCACTGACAGAGGAAACATGTTTACTTTCAGATTTAAAACTACTAACTCCTTCACACTCACGATCCAACACCAGAATACACCAATCAAGTTTCTTAACAGTTCCAACAATTTACAGGCTACATACAAGCTTCATATCGACCATATTCCTCTTAGTCGAGCTGAGAAAGTACATATAACATACATCACAATATACCTTTTGAATAACTCACCATCATCATTGAGTTTTATAATCTCATAAAAAAGGTTTACTGCTGTGATGTTACCATAACTATCAGCACCCAATTCCACCCTCCATCGATCTCTTATCTAAGTATATTTAAAAAGACCCCTGCAATTATTCTTCACCAAACCAATAGGACATCTTAAAGATCTAGGAATACAACATATATTATACACATCATTAGGACTTATTATTTATATGTTGCCGGCTGATTCCTGAATACACCCCACATGGTCGAATCTCTCGACCAACCAAGGAATGATTCCAATTGGCGGAGATGAAATCTAAAAATGTAGAAGCCCAGCAAAACCAATGTCTTCAACATCTTCTTCTGCTCGGGAGTTAGAAAGTTGATTATAACTTTGTGCTTACAGGACAACAGGTGGTCGAGAAATTCTTTTCAATCCTAAAATCAAATCAAAATACATATAGGTTAAACACTAATAAATGAAACATTTAAGAAAATAAATGCAGTTTATAACTAAAGATAAACGAACAACTACAAAAATAAACCAGCAATCACACACATTACAAATAAATATTGCACCATGAATGCTTACTTATGAAATATATAAGTAAATAAATGCATATCTAATAAAATACTCACATAAAGTGTTACCAACTTCAACACACAGGATGCTAAGAAATGCAACATTTAAATAAACAAATACAAATCTAATAGAAACTAACCCAGCAGTCACAGACAGTATTAGCAACGGCTACCCACTGGAAGTTAGTAATTCAACATGTAAACAAACAAATAAAATTCTAATTATAAATAAATCCGTAGTTACACACAACATTACTAATTTCAACACACTAGATGCTAAGAAATGCAACATTTGAATACACAAATGCATATCTGATTAAAAATTAACTAGCAGTCACACAGTATTACTAAGTACTTCGTGCTGAATCTAACTAATATGCAACATGTAAATAAAAAAAATATTATAGCAAAACATTAAAAAAAATTAAAAGACAAAAAACTTTTGTGTTGTTGCCATCATCAATGCTCTGTATAATTTATTTCTTCATGCGATTGCACTGCTTCTTGCCAGCAACAACCTCATTTCCACCTTGGAATTCCTCCATAGCCAATTTCTTTTCTTTTCTCTAGGACAAGGTTTCTTCATCTGCAACATTTCTCTTCCTCCCACTAACTCTAATCAACTCCTCTTTTTCTTCAGCTTCATTCTTCTTGTTTTTCTTCTTTTCTCTGTCAGACTTCTTCACCAATTTCTTCTATCCTACAAGGGACTTTTTCTTTGACAAATCTTTCTTCTTTATCTTTGACAATGTGAAGTCTGCGTACAGGAAAAACTCACGAAAACACCATCCCCATGTGTGGAGAGGACAAATGAAACTCTAGGCTGAACTCACATAGATAGATGTGATTTAAAGTTTGTGCAAACTAGAGGCGGTAAAAAATATTTTGTGACTTTCATTAACGATAGAACAAGATATTTCTATGTGTATCTATTACACAGCAAAGACAAAGCTCTGGAAAATTTCAAAGAGTACAAGTTGGAAGTTGAGAACCAACTTAGTAAAACAATTAAAACTATCCGAAGGTAGGAGAGGCGAGTATAATGAACCACTCAATGTGTTAAGGTAGAGAACATGTTATTGTTCATAAAACTACCGCTCCCTACTCACCTGAATCTTACAGAGTTGTGGAATGAAAAACCAAACTCTCAAAGAGATGATGAATGCAATGTTGCAAGAATCTGGGTTATCCTAGAACATGTGGGGGGAGACTATACTAAGCTCCAACTACATTCTCAATAAGATACCACATAAGGTGACTGGAAAGGCCTTATGAATTATGGAAAGGTATGTACCTTCGTACAAATACCTGAAAGTGTGGGGTGCTTAGCAAAAGTGGTAGTACCACATCCTAAAAAGGTCACAATTGGACCTAAAACCGTTGACTATATTGTCATCGGGTATGCTCACAGTAGTAGTGCTTATCGATTCTTGGTGTCTGATATACCAGATATACACGCAAATACAATAATGGAATCAAGAAATGACCCATTCTTCTAAAACGTGTTTCCATGTAAGGACAAAGTAAGTCATAATGGACTCGTGAAAAAGGAGAAGCAAGTACTTCTGGTCAACAAACAGAAGAGGACAGTGATGAACCTAGACGTAGCAAGAGAGCTAGAAAGGAGAAATCATTTGGTCTTGATTTTGAAATGGCTTATCTATTAGAAAATCATCCTAGAACATTTAAGGAAGTCATGTCTACACCGGATGCACCTTTGTGAAAGGAAGCGATGAACAGTGAAATTGACTCCAATATGCAAAACCATACAGGGGAGTTAAGGATTTTTCATCATGTTCAAAAGCTCTGGGGAGCAAGTGGATTTTCAAAAGAAAATACAAAACAGGTGGCTCAATAGAAAAGTACAAGGATAGGCTTGTGGTGCAAGGATCAAGGCAAAAAGAAGGCTTGGATTTCTTTGACACCTATTCTCCGGTTATGAGAATAACTTCAATTAGAATGCTAACAACAAACGCAACTATACACAAATTAGAAATACATCAAATGGATGTAAAAACATCTTTTCTAAATTGAGAGCTTGAAGAGGAAATTTATATAAAACAACCTGAGGGTTATGTCTTCCCTGGACAAGAACACAAAGTGTGTAGACTTGTAAAATCCCTATATGGGTTCAAACAAGCACCTAAACAGTGGCACAAAAAATTTGACTACGTAATAATGTCAAATGGTTTCAAAATAAACAAATGTGACAAGTGCATCTATGTCAAAGATACTCCAACTGGATACATTTTGTTGGGCTTATATGTGGACGACTTGCTCATCATAGGTAGCAATAAAGACATGATCAAACAAACCAAGAACTTGATTAAAGGAAAGTTTTACATGAAATACTTGGGACTAGTAGATGTGATCTTAGGATAAAAATCTTTAGATACTCTGAAGGAATAATTTTTTCACAAGGACACTACGCCGAGAAAGTACCTGATAGATTCAAGAACTATTCAAGTGGGATAGCTAAAAGTCCCGAGGACCCTCATCTCAAAATGATGAAAAAGTCGGGTAATGGGATATTACAATTGGAATATGTCCAAGTGATCGAGAGTCTTATGTATCTGACAAACCCAATTTAGCACATGTTCTTAACCTATGGAGTCATTATACAAACAATCCAGGACATAGTCACTAGAAAGGGATAATTAGAGTTTTGAACTGTTTGAGTCATACTCAAAGTTATGGGCTGCACTATGGATGATATCCAACCATTCTAGAAGGTTATAGTGATGCTAACTGGATATCAGATTTTTAAAAAGTCATAATCCACAAGTGGATATGCATTTACGCTTGGTGATGCAGTTGTATCATGGAAATCCTCCAAACAAACGTTGTTTTCCAGAACCACGATGGAATATGAGTTCATTGTTTTAGATAAAGCATTTGAAGAAGTAAAATGGCTTCAGAACTTTATGGAGGACATTCCACTACCAAAAAAACTAGTGCCAGCATTAAGTGTACAAAGTGATAGTCAATCGGCTATACTTCGGGCACTGAGTTCCAAATACACTAGTAAATCTCATCACATAAGAAAACAACATAAAAACATAAGATAATTGACCTCAACAGGTGTGATCTCAATAGATTACATAAAATCGGCTGACAACCTAGCGGATCTATTTACTAAAGGTCTGTCACGAGATCAAGTTGTGAAGTCATCAAGAGGAATGGGTTTAAATCCTATGACTACAGAGGATGCTTAATGGTAACCCTACCTAAGTGATTGGAGATCCCAAGAAATAGGCTCAAGGGGCAAACAAAATCAATTTGAATCAATGAAAGCTCTTTGAGATTTCCATCTCTTCCTAGTTCCTATGATGCCGGAATAAAGTGCAACCTGTGTAAGTAAAGGTTAAGCTTGGCTTTTAATGATTCCATAGCTTTGAAATAAAGTGGGGAATGATAGGATACCCTTTATGGTCAACTACCTTATGAGTGTGAAATGAGGTCATTTCTAGAAGAATTAAGAGAGGCTGAATTCTCCAAGTTCACTCAAGAATAACCAGTGATGTTCAAGGCCAAAATAA
Source organism: Rubia yunnanensis (assembly GCA_037428765.1). Lineage (NCBI taxonomy): Eukaryota > Viridiplantae > Streptophyta > Magnoliopsida > Gentianales > Rubiaceae > Rubia > Rubia yunnanensis. The sequence continues at coordinate 26,994,344 of CM075064.1, read as the reverse complement.
ACACAGTCAAAGAACCTATTTCTATGAGAAGATGAAACTGTGTGATAGTCATTGTCAAGATTTACACAAAAGCCCGGGTGGTTCAAGACACCATATTCACTACCTGGTCGAGTAAATCCAATAACTATTCACTATGAGTGGTTCAAGGCTAAGAAACGCAACCTTTTCGAATACAGTGATTCTTCGCTCTTACTCTCAAAAGTCAATCTGTCTAGAACACACATGTGTAATAGGAGTCATTTCTATTCATGTGGGGGATTGTTGGAACCAAATTTTCTGGGAAACATTCTGGTAGGCTCTAGCCACCGTCTGCACCGGAATAAGGGAGCATCGGCTTCGTTTCCGCTAGTACTATATTGTAGTATACTCATACGTTAAATTTGGGTTTCATTTAAATGAGAAATGAGGGCTCAAAATTTATTACTTAAAGCATAATATTTTGGGTTTCTGGAAAATACCACATTGGAAATGGGAAGGAAATATGGCTAGTATAAAGGCTAGTATGAAAACACTAGGAATATCAACTAGTAGTTTAGGAGACCTTGAGTCAAGACCACACGTATGCAGTTTGGGTCGGTCTTGGACCTCGGCTTCTCGGGAATGTTTGGTTCTAGTAGGTCAATTTGGAATTTTATTTTTGAACCGGTCAACCCTCCTAATTGTAGAGGTGTACATCGCTCTCCTTGTCTTCCTCCCTTTTCATTGCAGGCGCGGATTGCTCCACGATTTCTTCTTAGCCGTTAGTGCACCTTTGCCTATAAAAAGCTGCATGTAGCTTCATTCTAGCACACACCAAGAATACAATCCTTCTTCTCTCCTCCTCCCTTTTGTTTGTTCTTTGCGTTCTTCGTCCTTCATACGTATGAGAGTAAGGCACTAAATTGGTTCACCAATTTCTGCTGCTGAGTTGTGCAGAGTAGAAAGTGTAGCAGTTGTATCCTGGGATTCAGAACGCCATCAAATTGTCACACACCACGGGGCATTTTCAGAATTAAGGATAGAGATATTAATCTCGACTCTGCATCAATTTCAAACATTCGTCTCTGTTGGTATAATTCTCTACTCCCTTTTCATTTACTTAATTCTGTTATTTATGTTCATAGCTGATTGTTTAGTTAAATTGGAATTTATTTCTAACACAAACTCATCCCAAAGGCTCAAAACAACAATTCAAAACCAGAAAAAAAAATAACAACATGAAACACAGAACAATGAACATACCAGACGAAATCCTTCTCCTTTGACGTGAATTTCTAACACATGTAAGATCACCTTCTCTATAAGAACATTCTTTGGACCTCGCCATCACCTAAAGATGAAATTAGTTTAAAATTATACAAAACCTTAACAATCAAACAAACCTAAATGAACAAAACAAACAAACTAGCCTTGAATAGAGAACAACTACGAAATGCACAACAAAGATGCCGAATTTGAAGCAAAGATGCCGACAATGAAAAGGAAATGGCGACAATTACAGAGAAGAAACGGAACGAAATGCAGAAAAAAATACGCGTTGCGGCAGTGGTAGAATGACGGCAAAAAGCAGTGGCGGAGCAGCGGAGGTAACGACGGAGGGAGGTTGCGAGGAAGCGAGAATACTGATAACAAAAAGCAAAAAATAATTTTTTTTATATAAAGCCCTAAATTTCAGTTAATTATAAAGTAAACCCCATTTTGCAATCGAATCTCTGACCTATCCAGCCTGTAAAATGTCACATTTTTTAAGACTTTTTTTAAAAAGAAAATATTGTAATTTATTCAAATAAGAGAATCTCTGGTTAAATCACCTTCATCCTGGTTCCTACTTTCTATTTTCATCAGTTTGTATTAAAGGGTTCTATTTATTTATATGGATTGAAATTTTTAGCCAAAATTTGGTCAGATTATTCTAATCTTCCACTTTCCTTGTTGCGTCAACATGTATAAGAGCAAGTCTAACAACTTTCTCAAAATTTTCTCTAATGAAAACCAATATTGTTCATATTTGTTTGCTCCAACTCCAACAGATTCCCTATTTTACATAATGTGATATTTATTAATACTGATTATTACTTTTATAATTGAATTTAACAGTAATTTTAATCATTCCAAAACACATGTACTCCCATTTTCCAAACCAAGCTGCATTTTTACTATTTGTAAATCAACACTGTCAATTTTGACCACATATTTGAATAAATTTATAAACAATAATATTATCATATGTTATATTGTTGGATTCACCGTAATAAGTAGTTTCTAAATATTAACTTTATTTGTTGTTGTTAAACGTAGTTAAACATATTAATGGTCAAACATGTTCCCCGAACACCGTAAAAAATATTCTATACAGTTTAGTCTGAGACGAAGGGAATACATAAATTCAAAAGTTAACAAATAACAAAGCTGATGAAATTAAAGAAATATTAAATCTCTTATAACAAAGCTAAAACTCAAGCGTCGCTACATCATATTTCATGAGCCAAATTAGTTTAGGCATGAAAATGAACTAGAATTTTGAATTTTAATCCAATAAAGATTCCACCACAGTTACCAAATGGAGGGAGAGGATAGTATCACAAGACAACAAAGTAATAAATTTTAAAGGTCAGGAGAAAAATGACCAATTAGGGGCAATAACACGAGTCATAATTTCAAAGGTAATTTTTGTCGGAAAAATAAGGTTGAGTCTTTCATGCGGTATTTTTTTTATTTCTTTTCTTCTGGTTTACTGTATAAAAGGAATACTTGGAAACGGCACGCTTGTGTCAACCGTCGTTAGGGGCATAGTGGTCATTTTCCAGCAAGGCCGAACGTGTGCCCTTCTATGTGCTCTCAAGTGGCCGCCCAAAACGATGTCATTTTGGGCACCACTTTTATCCTCTTGTGAATCTCATTTGCCAAAAGTTGTGACACCTCCATGTGGGCTTGCATGTGCTGCCAGGTGGCCAACGAAAACGTCATTTTCGGCACCCCTTCGAGGGGTCCAACTCTCAGCCCTCGAAGGGGTCCAGCTCTCACCCCTCGAGTGCTCCAACTCTCAGTCCTTAAAGGGTTCAAGCTCTTAGCACTCGAAGGAGTCTAGCTCTCAGCTCTCGAAGGGGTCTCTCTTAGCCCTCGAAGGGGTCTAGCTCTCAGCCCTCGAAGGGGTTTAGCTCTCAGCCCTCGAAGAGGTTTAGCTCTCAGCCCTCGAAGGGTTCCAGCTCTCAGCCCTCGAAGGGGTTCAGCTCTCAGCCCTCGAAGGGGTCCAGCTCTCAGCCCTCGAAGGGGTCCAGCTCTCAGCCCTCGAAGGGGTCCAGCTCTCAGCCCTCGAAGGGGTCCAGCTCTCAGCCCTCGAAGGGCTCCAGCTCTCAGCCCTCGAAGGGCTCCAGCTCTCAGCACTCGAAGGGGTCTAGCTCTCAGCCCTCGAAATGTCAACCGTCGTCAGGGGCATAGTGGCTATTTCCCAGGAAAGCCGAACGTGCTTCTATATGCTCTCAAGTGGCCGCCCAAAACGACGTCGTTTTGGGCACCACTTTTGTCTTTTTTTTCGCATCCCATTTTTCAAAGGTTACGACGCCTCCATGTGCCGTATGTGATGCCAGGTGGCCGACAAAAATTACGTCATTTTTGGCACCCCTTCGAGGGGTCCAGCTCTCAACCCTCGAAGGGGTCCAGCTCTCACCCCTCGAAGGGAAGGACTCTTCTATCCTCGAAGGGATGGACTTTCATCCCTCGAAGGGGTTTAGCTCTTAGCCCTCGAAGGGAAGGACTCTTCCATCCTCGAAGGGAAGGACTCTTATGTCCTCGAAGGGATGGACTCTCAGCCCTCGAAGGGGTGTAGCTCTTAGCCCTCGAAGGGGTCCAGCTCTCAGCCCTCGAAGGGGTTTAGCTCTCAGCCCTCGAAAGGGTCTAGCTCTCATCCCTCGAAGGGATGGACTCTCAGTCCTCGAAGGGGTCGAGCTCTTAGCCCTCGAGGGGTCGAGCTCTCATCCCTCGAAGGGGTCTAGCTCTCAGCCCTCGAAGGGATGAACTCTCAGCCCTCGAAAGGGGTTTAGCTCTCAACCCTCAAAGGGATGGACTCTCAGCTCTCGAAGGGATAGACTCCCAGCCCTCGAAGGGGTCTAGCTCTCAGCCCTCGAAGGGATGGTCTCTCAGTCCTCGAAGGGATGGACTCTCAGCCCTCGAAGGGGTCTAGCTCTCAACTCTCGAAGAGGTGGACTCTCAGCCATTGAAGGGGTATAGCTCTCAGCTCTTGAAGGGATGGACTCTTAGTCCTCGAAGAGGTCCGGCTCTCAGCCCTCGAAGGGGTCTAGCTCTCAGCCCTCGAAGGGGTATAGCTCTCAGCCCTCGAAAGGGTCTAGCTCTCAGCCCTCAAAGGGTGGACTCTCAGCCGTCGAAAGGGTATAGCTCTCAGCCCTTGAAAGGGTCCAGCTCTCAGCCCTCGAAGGGGCCTAGCTCTTAGCCGTCGAAGGGGTCCAGCTCTCAGCCCTCAAAGGGGTCCAGCTCTCAGCCCTCGAAGGGGTCCAGCTTTTAGCCCTCGAAGGGATGGACTCTCAGCCTTCGAAGGGGTCCAGCTCTCAGCCCTTGAAGGGATGGACTCTCAGTACTCGAAGGGTTCCAGCTCTCAGCCCTCGAAGGGATGGACTCTCAGCCCTCGAAGGGGTCCAACTCTTAGCCGTCGAAGGGGCCTAGCTCTCAGTCCTTGAAGGATTCTAGCTCTCAGTCCTCGAAGGGATGGACTCTTCTATCCTCGAAGGGGTCTAGCTCTCAGCCCTCGAAGGGATGGACTCTTCTATCCTCAAAGGGGTCTAGCTCTCTGCCCTCGAAGGGATGGAGTCTTCAGTCCTCAAAGGGGTCTAGCTCTCAGCCCTCGAATGGATGGAGTCTTTAGTCCTCGAAGGGGTCTAGCTCTCAGCCCTCGAAGGGATTCTTCCGTCCTCGAAGGGGTCTAGCTCTCAACCTTCGAAGGGGTCTAGCTCTCAGCCCTCGAAGGGGTCCAGCTCTCAGCCCTCGAAGGGTAAGACTCTTCTATCCTCGAAGGGGTCTAGCTATCAACCCTGGAAGGGATGGACTCTTCTATCCTCGAAGGGGTCCAGCTCTCAGCCCTCGATGAGGTCCAACTTTTAGCCTTCGAAGGGATGGACTCTCAACCCTCGAAGGGGTCCAGCTCTCAGCCCTCGAAGGGATGGACTCTCAGTATTCGAAGGGTTCCAACTCTCATCCCTCGAAGGGATGGACTCTCAGTATTCGAAGGGTTCCAACTCTCATCCCTCGAAGGGATGGACTCTCAGTATTCGAAGGGTTCCAACTCTCATCCCTCGAAGGGATGGACTCTCAGCCCTCGAAGTGGTCCAGCTCTCAGCTCTCAGCTCTCGAAGGGATGGACTCTTCTATCCTCGAAGGGATCCAGCTCTCAGCTCTCGATGGGGTCCAACTTTTAGCCCTCGAAGAGATGGACTCTCAGCCCTCGAAGGGGTCCAGCTCTCAGCCCTCGAAGGGATAGACTCTCAGCCCTCGAAGGGGTCCAGCTCTCAGCCCTCGAAGGAGTCTATTTATCAGCCCTCGACGGGGTACATTTATAGCTTCAATTACAACTCTTTTAACATTCCTATACAATTTCTATAATTTTTTTATCAAGCTCACCGTGCAACGCACGGTGTAGGCACACTTGTTGCTTGAAATGAAAGCAAAATTTTCGTGGTAATCATAAGGTTACCTCGTTGGTGAAATTTGAAATTTTTAAATGAATAACTGAATATTGTGTTCTAAATGAATATAATTGCACTAAATTTTCATTTTCGAAACAAAAACTATCTCTCTAATAATATAGGAGAAAATGTTTAAAATGGTACCCGCTTTTAAGTGAAATTCACAGTTTGATACCCAATTTTTAAAATTGTTTTGAAGTGATACCCATTTTTCCATTAATGTCCCGAAAAGGTAGTTAAAAATGAGTACCATTGTGGCAAAATTTTGATCCAATTTGGTACCTATTTTTTTTGTTATAAAGTGTCATTTTGAGACATTTATGAGAAATTGGGTACTTTTAAAGGACAAATATAAAATTTGAATACCAAACTTTGAATGAATTAAAAGTGGATATCATTTTGGATAATCTCCCAGGTAGCAAATACTCTCTTTCGTCAAAATCTTTATTTTAAGAAATGGAACAATGAAGTTGCTGAAGGACTTGGTGTCCCTGTTATAGGGTGTTGAAGGACTTGGTCGCTTGTGCAAAAAGATTGTAAAAAGTTGTGTAAAAAGACAAAATGAAGATTAAATCCTAAAACAAGATTCTTGATCCTATCCATATGGTAATCATGCGAACTGGATGTGCGATAGGGTGGTGGTGCAACGCCGGAGCAAGCAGCGCGAAATTGAAGTCTCTCACAAAATTCCTCCGTTGCCTATCTTCTCCCAGCCTCTTGGGTACTCCTATTCGTGATGTTCTTGTTCATCTGTTTCTTTTTATTGCTCCAAATTTGATGTTCTGGAATTAAACGATGGCCCTTTTCGTGTTACCGTAACTCACATAATTGCGCTTGCAAAGTATGTTATTATAATGTAAATGCTACAGTTGTGTTATGTATCTTGTCATTTTTGTTTTCTTGTAAAACATTTTAAATAGGAATCAGGCAGAGCAATGAAAGGAAACTTCAAAGTAGGAAGATGTAGTGAGACATCCCATTTAGGAAAGTTTGATGATACAACTGTAATATTCTGCATTTTTTTTTATTGAGCTCAATCATTTTAGACCTGAAATGGGCTAATTCATTTGCAATATCTTCTCATGCATTGGCAGCTAATGGGCAGAATGGTGCGGTACTTGACGGGAAAGTAATCGCTGGTGACATAAAATCTAGAATAGCTGGTGAAGTGCTTGAAATGAAGGATGCCATTGCAAGGATTCCAGGGCTAGGTATTGTCCTTGTTGGAGGAAGGAAAGATTCTCATGTTTTTATCCGTACGAAAGTTAAAGCGTGCAATGAAGTTGGCATTGTTTCAGTTGTGGCCGAACTTCCCGATGACAGCAAAGAAAATGACATTTATAATGCTGTTTTAAGATTTAATGATGATCCATCTATACATGGCATCGTTGTGCAGCTTCCACTACCCAAAGTAAGGCCTTTGTGTATGGTTATGCTTTTGGCCTATGCTATAGCACATTTCATATGGTAGAAAAAGTGAATATGCCCTTTCTGATGTCTCTTGATTGATTGTTTTCATTATCTCAATCTCTGTGCCAGTTTTCGTTGGAGACTCTTCTAAATAAGAATCATTTTTGAGTGTAGAGATAAAATTATGAACATAGTTTCTTTATGATTATTGAATTAGTCTTTATGCAGTTTTTATGCTGATTGAGTTGTGATCAGTTCTTCTTTGAGTGGGTTTACCGTTTTACTAATAAAGCATGCAAACCTAAAGAAGTGGTGATACAAAACTATTTAGCTGCTAGATTGCTGTAACCAAACATGCTTACGCTCTATTTGCATGCTCCCGTAGTTTTAAGGCGAAAGTGGCTAAATGATTTAAGAGCTTATCTAAATTTCAAGATCCCTTTTTGATGGTTCGGTGAGTGACTTTTTGATTGTGAATAAACAATTCGCCTGTTCTTATTCAGTAGTGTTTGTTCAATATCTCAATGTTCCTTTAATCTTTGGGCATTCTAATCTGATTTGGTTAACACTGCTGCAAGTTTTATGCAGGTCTTACTTAAGATTAATTGCCTTTTGTAGTCATAGAATCGCACAATTTTGCATGCTTTCTTACTAGCATTAACAAAAGGAATTATGTTATTTTTGGTGGAAACAGCACATGAGTGAAGAGAGGATTATGAATGCTGTTAGTGTAGAAAAGGATGTGGATGGATTCCACCCCCTCAATATAGGAAATCTTGCTATAAAAGGTAGGGAGCCACTTTTTATTCCATGTGCCCCCAAGGCTTGTCTTGAACTGCTTCTCAGATTTGGGTTGGAACTTAGAGGCAAAAAAGCTGCAGTAGTTGGGAGGAGCAAGATAGTTGGACTGCCCACTTCCTTGCTATTGCAGGTATCATAAAGTATATTCTACCGGTAATGAAGAATTACTTTTTGTTGCATAATGCATTCCTGCTGGCAGAGGCAGCATGCAGCTGTGAGTGTCGTAGATGCATTCACAGAAAACCCCGAAAGAATAACCTGTGAAGCTGACATTGTTGTGTCCGATGTTGGAAAGCCGAACACGATCAAGGGCCACTGGTTGAAGCCAGGAGCAGTGGTGATCGACACAGGGACTAATTCAATCATGGTATCCTTGTTTTGTGTGGGGGTCTCAGTAATGGCATTCCCCCTCGATTTATTTCATTTCTTGTTTTGGTTTCAACAAAATATTGCCAACTCATTGATTTGGCTACTAAACTAGTAGATATTTTCAGGATCCTGAACGTCCAAGTGGTTACCGGCTGATTGGAGATGTTTGCTATGAAGAAGCGATTGAAAAGGTGTCAGCTATTACTCCTGTACCTGGTGGTGTTGGACCGGTTGCCATTGCCATGCTCCTTTCCAATACCCTAGACTCTGCCAAACGGTATTACAACTTCACTGGTTTACATGGCTGAATGATGTTGGTTCAAATTGTTGATAGCATCACTTGAGTTCAAGAAAATATTTCCAGAGAGTGCCAAAGCGTGTAGTTTCACTTGGAGCTTGACCCACTCACCAGGTGTGCTATGCTTTAGAATCTCTGTCTCATATGATGGACCTGAGTTTATCTTTGATAACTTACATTTCTGGAAGTAACTCGGAATGGAGAGGGATGCTGGTAACCTTTACATCCTTATCTAGCAACTTATCGCATTTAGTTCGGTATTACATTTCTAATGAAAATTGAACCAAAATGCCAAGTGGTGTGTGCTGGTAGTTGCTGTCGTGGGCTGATGTTGTGCAATGAGATCACTCATGGTTTTGGATGGATGCTGACTGTGGAGGATTAACTCTATTCAAGCTGTCTGATGGCGTTACTCTATTTAAGAGCGTCCACAGCGGAAATCTCTACGTTGGCAATCGGGAAATAAGCTTACCATCACACTGCAATCATCTTCTGCTAGTCCCCTATAAAATGTACACTGCAGTCTCGCGGAGTATCAGTTACAGTGGCCGAAAATCGAGGTTAGATCTGTACAGTGAAATCGATATTACAGAATCTTATTACTTGGTGAAATGTGGGACTTGCTAAAGTCATTCCCAATTTTTTCCAGAGATAAGAGGATCAATTCTAGGAGTTTAATTGTTCAGTTTGTAAACTTTCAAGTGTGAACAGTGTATACAACACGGGGATGTATTTAATCTCTGAGAAAAGTTTCAATAATCATATTTTTTACCAAACCATAATTAACACTGCCATTGTGGGATTAAGAAAAATTATTATCTTATATGCTTGAAATCTGTCATTCTGAGATCGAAAGATTTCCAACGGAAATTTTTTTTAAAAGAAGAAAACTCTCAAACATTAAATTATTCTCCAACAAAGGTTTTACTTGCACCGAGCTTTTCCTACATAAAATACAGCATACTGCCACCAAAAAAGAAGGGGCAATAAAAATGAAGGGCTTAATTTAAATGACGCTAGTCTAGACTGGCCGTTCTACCGGATAAAGCAAATATCTCTAAGTGGAATTTCCTAAATCTTACACAAACTCGGAAGTGGTAGAAAATACCACATTCATTGTGGTTGTTTACCCCTTGCCCTGCCTCTTCTGGTCTGTCTGCCCAGTTTCTTGGCTCCTTGGTCAGGGGTAGTGCCATTATTGACCTCGATCATCTTCTTATCAGAGTCACTGATCCCCTCGTCTAAGTCTTCACGGGGCATGCTAGAGATGTGTTGGGATACATCTGCAATGCCATTGGTTTCATCAAAAATTGGAACTTCAACAGAGGCCTCAGTCAAAAATGCACAAACATCGTCAACTTGGATGCTATTGGTAGTCTCTGAATGAATTCCAACAGGACCCGAGTGATCATTGTCGGGTTTACAATTTCCATTGACATTTCTTGCTGCTTCAGATTCTCTGACACCTTCTACTTGAGGGACTTTTTTCTGACTCGACCTGGGATCTGAACATGACAAGAAAGACATATTACTCCTTTCAAATGTTACCACAATTTACACAAAAAAATCTTTTGTTACTGAACATATATGTCCAACACTCCTATTAAATGAGTTTTCATCACAATGGTTCCATGATCTCTTACATGATAAAAAGCAACCAACATACCACAGAAGTGATCAATCAATGCAAGAAAGTTTCTAGTTTCTACACGATCCAATATGCCAGCAGTAGGAGAAACAAAGCTTCATTCAAGCTCATAGTTGGACTGCAAAGAATAGATGATGATTCCAAAATACAATTTGGTGGTCTCATGCCACACGAACTTTTTTTGTTAATTATCTTTCAAAGCAACACAATGAAAAATATGAACATGCCAACCATTCATGTACTTTTTATCACTAATTACTATTCAGTTGCAGGTTAATCTTTTATCTCCCCAAAGTTACAATTCATGGGGCCTCAATTTATACTTATGAACCACATCGCCTACACGAGAAACACCTTTGCACTACCAATCCTCAGTTCCTCACACAACCACTACAAATAAAGTTATCAAGCAGGCCACATTTACATACAGAGCAAAATGAGCATAATATATAAGAGAAGACATTCCCCCGTACAACCATGGTTCACATCTTTATGTACAACAAAAGGAATACTATACATACCATCACAGGGTTCTACGCCGATATCTAGATCAGTTGAGGCTTCAGACTTATAATCAGCATGCTCACCAGTAACTTTTACAGGTTCCACATCCTTTGTTCAGAGAGAAAAAGAACAGTCAAACAAAAAATTATAGTGTATCAATCAGTCAATCTTTCAATTCACTCTCAAAGAGAGAACTAATAATCAAACATCAAATATACAACTATGTGATTTTAAATTGAAGCACCAGGTAAAGGACAAGCTTAAAACACAAGGGCAATTCAGAAATTACCTGGAATTCATCCAAAGAAGCATGAACTGAAGCAGATTGCAAAGAATCATTTTCTAAATCATCTCTTCTGATCTCCACATCTGACAAATGAGTAGCTACTTCGATGTTATTGATTTTTCATTCATTACATATCTAAACAAAATTATCTTTCACAATTCACTGCCAAATAGTAAACCATTCAGAGAGATCGAACCTGAAAGTCCAATACTGCTCAACCCTACAGACGCTGCCCCTAATGCATCAACAGGTCGAGCATCAGTCATGTTAACTTTTAATCCTTCTACTTCACAAACTTTCAAATCAGCCGATACAGCACCTTTGCCAGATTTAGGTGTAGTCCGAAATGATGACAGATCAACATTTGTGAAAGGGAGAGAGCTTAACATATCCTCGGAAGCCTTTGACCGCAATCTTCTTAATTCCTCTTCAATATTCCATGAACCGGATGCAAGAGCATTCCTTTTCTGCAACACAATACAAAGAAAAAGAGATAAGTGACACACAAGATAAGGACAACCATGCATTGTCTCACCAATATTGTAGCTGTTTCTAAATAAAGGAGAGTAAAATATGAACTCCCTCTGACCCTCGGTCATTTTTTTAAAGTCGTTGAAATAGCATAAAAATTATTTGTAGACTAAAAATTATTACATCTATATTTTTCACATACAATATTTTTGCCAAAAATCTGGGTTTTAAAAAGCGCAAAGTGCAGCGAAGCGCTAACGGTAAAATTTACCGAAGCGCGAAGCGCTGAGCGCAAGCGCTCGCTTTTCGGAAAAAAGCGCTCACAAATCATATACTAGGATTATTTCAATAAAGATACAACAAGAACTTAGAATAATAACACAATATCATAAAAGAATCCCTCTGTTGTGAAGACTCCCTCTGTTGTGCCGTCAGAAGTGAAGACGAGGGAATGAAGCCTCTGTTCGCGTTTTTGTTCTGAAACAGCCACCTCTGTCCAATTTGTCTTTTCTTTTGTTTTAATCCCCTACTTTATATTTAACCCTAATGCTATATATTTCAGCCCAAAACTTCAGCCCAATCTCTTTTCATTTAAGAAAAAAAAAAGGCCCATTTCAGCACAAAACGAAATGCGCGCTTTTTTGAGCGCTTCGAGCTTCGAAAAAAGCGCTAAAAAGCGCTCGGAAGCGCGCGCTTTTAGTCAGCGCTAGCACTTTTCAATACAAAGCGCTCAGCGCTTTTTTGCGCTTAAGCGCACTTTTTAAAACCCAGCCAAAAATAGAAGTAAGACACCAATGAAGGGACACCAAACAAGACAATTAAGACACTTATAGGGGGGGCAGAGGGAGTATCAATCTTATACTTGAACAAAAGGAGGCGATTAATGACCTATGACTAGCATCATTCTTCACTCTATGCAAACACAGATTAAAATGAAGAACTGTTCCATAGAGTAATGAAAATCCAATTTTCCACCTTAGAAGAAGAGGACAAGCCACCATCAAATGAAGTTGATGTTCCTTCCTTGAAAAGCTCTCTTGTTAGTGCAAATGGGGTCCTTAGTTCAGTATGCTCTGCAAGAGGGGAGGCCCATGGGGGACGAGACTTTATGTACGATTTAGCAACATCCACGGGTGAGCCAGTTACACTCTCAAACTGCAACAAGGAAAGAGTCAAGCACATATGTGCCATTCTTACAATATCATGACATCCTAAAACATTCAATTAAAAGTCTCTAAAGCATAATATTAGCTGCTGACTTATTCACACATGAAATGGTCATTCTGGGTTTATATACATGTATTGGATACATTAGGACTGCATGTCATTAACTTGACCAAATGGACAAACTGACTTCCTATAGATAAAAATTCTTAGTAGATAGGGGCCAAATACTTAGGAATCCAAATTATAGCTACAGGAATAATGATTAAAAAGTCAGTCAAGAAATGGAAACAAGCTGCTAGTCAAATCCTAGAATTCAAACTCGTAAGCCTGACAGCTTCTCCTGGACTCTTATACCAGTTCATCTTCAAAGAACACATACAAGTCTACCCCATACTCGAATTGAATCAAAACTTCCATGTAATTCACTAAGACTAATACATAGTCAAACATAGATCTGATCTGTTAATGTTTCATGAAACAGGCTAACAGATACCATCAATAGAATGTAAGAATTCATATTAAATAGGTCTCAAAGAGTAAATTTCAACAAAATGAGATTTATGACACTCAACCAAATAAAGGAGAGGACAAGATAAAAAGTACAAAACTAAGTACAGAATAAAAAAGAAAGTAATCAAGAATTCAAACCCCATATCCTAAACTCATTTATTCTTCATTCCCAGATACTTATCACTTTTCCCAAGTGGGGAAAAAAAGAAAAAGAAGGAATTTTTCAGTTATAAAAAAGAAAACGTAGCTTCACAATGTTAAATTAACACAGGAATATGGTACCCAGGAAACAGATTACTTTCCAAGCCAGCTTCCCTGTCATATGAGCCCTTTGCGCAAATGTAATCTCCCACATCAACCCTAAATTGCATCTCAGCTAAACATTAAGGGTCATGTACCAGTGCCAGAATGTTCAGAGTTGGATGTCAGGATTCTCTAAAATAGTATCAGAAGCCTAATGTTTCAACCAGCCTATTCCCAAGCATTTACAGGTTGATAAGGTTACAGGGCTCTATTTTCAAGTAGCTCAAATGATTACTCTTAATCATTCTAGGCTCCAAAAACAAGTTAATCATGCATGTTGGGGCTTTTATACTTCTGTAACATTCATTAGACCATATCAGTTCTGTGGCTTCTGATACCTGCCTGGCTCCAAGTAAGAATGTGTTCGGGATCATAATGTTGCACATCAACTTTTAAAGTGCACGTGAACTAATTAACGTGAACTATATAAAAGTGTTCATAGACCACTTGACTCATTGGCAACTAGTTAACAGCTGGATGCCTACATTTTTAATTACTGCCTAAAGCATTAAAAATAAAGGAGGCCAATAATCCTACTATTTGCAACTTTTATATAGGATTGCTAGTATGAAGGTAAAAATGCTTCTGCCAGGTTGATGTTTAAGCAATTTGCTGATTTTAACTTAAAGATAATAAATTTCAATGACTTACATGCTGAAGTGCAGCAGTGTTTAGCATATGAGACTCACGAGCCAAGTCTGGTGCTGGGCTGGATCCAACTTTCTTTTCTTCCAGCCATTTCCTAGCTTCCTTGACTGCTTCAGTGCATATATCAGTAGAATCTATACAGAAAATTGTATATATATTTTTAGAGACATGTACATATTGTAGACCACTTAATTCTCAGCTCATAAAGGTAGGTGAAGATAAATACCATATCTAGTGTTCCCAACAGAGTTGTCAACTAGCATACGATCTTCTTCACCAGCAAATATGTGATCCATGACACGTGAGTCAATAATCTGTACAAGTCTATCACGCTCTTGCCTGAAGAAATGTGAACAATGAATAACAATTCACCAACATAACATTAATATGTAGCTTAGACAAGAACCAAAAGGAGAAAACTAGTTGTTAGAAGGACATGTTTGCATTAGTTTTATGTGTTGATGTTGTTGATGAATACAATATATTCACTGTATCCACTAATTAGTGCTGCATCAGCGATGATAAAGAACAATCAAGCGATTTTTTTAAAGGTCCTCCATAAAACAGCTTGAATTACAAGATAAACGTAAGGTTACATCTTGCACCTAAAAACTTATAAAAGAAGTTTCTATGCACGGTAATTAATCTGCTGACTACAAAACTGCTGAAATGAATGGGCCCAAATAGATATAAAGCACAAGGCAATCATGCTGTAAGCCCAAAATACAACTACAAGCAAACTAGTAGAAGGCTTAATACTCCCTACGTCCCAGCTCAAACTGCACGCTTCACTTTATGTCACTATTCATTGTCCAACTTTGACTATATATTTGAATAAATGTATAAACAATAATATCATCATATGTTATATGGTTGGATTCGTCGTTACAAGTAGTTTCCCAAAAGTTATTCTTTGCTTGCCGTTATTATTCATAGTTAAACATATTAACGATTAAACAAGTTTCTTGACGAGCGTGAAAAAAATTCTGTGCAATTTGAACTGGGACAGAGGGAGTAAGTGTAATCTACTTAAAGATAAAAAATGCCATCACTCCAGTTACCTAGAAAATCTCTCCTGCATTAGCAGCCGTACAATGGCACTCTTTGACACACTATTCAGCAAGCTCAACTGTGGCTGCTTATTTGCAAAATTCCTTCTTTCTGATGAAATCATCCACTCCTGGAATGAGAAAATACTCATTTGTCATCAAATGTACATCTACAGCCTTGAAGAATGTAATCTTATATGAAAAAGAATTAACCAGATTTTTTTATGCCATTGTTAATCTCTGACAAACAAAAGGACAACTAACATAAAGCACAATTGTGGTAAAAAGTTAAGTGATCCAGAACCAGAAAGAGCAGTGTTCTGAACCCTGATAATAAACAGATGGAAAAATTAGAGGCTTTCATCTAGAAAATAAGTAAACCAAAGGTTCCGTGCCTATAACTATAATCGTAGGGCAACCCAGCAAAAGTCGTAATTTTCCTTTCTGTTGTACCCAATATAAGTTATCAAGGTCTCATTCCTCATGTTTAAAAACCTAAGTAATTATCATCCATCAAACTACATTGACAAAAAAAACCCACCTTGTTTGGATGATTAACCCCATCTGTTTGATCACACTGACCCTCATCTGTAACATCGATCTCTGAAAAAGGCAATAATCAAGAAATCAGTGGTTTGGACACTAGATTCTGAACATTAGAGAGAACATAAATCATAAACAAGTGGAATAGCTAGAATTCATCCAAATTTTGTTTCATCCAAATGATTGATGTGCGTTGAAAAGTGAGGACAACTATTCTGTAACTTCTCCAAAAGTAAAATAACAAATGATTACAACACTACATTGAATCATTTAACATGCAGCATACAAAATATAAAAGCAAGTGAACCAACCAAGAGAGTTTCAAAAAATGCAGAGAACAGCAAGTTGAAGTTTTTCACGCATAAACCGTCTCCTAACAAAAGCAACCAACACAAACCACAAAGAAACGAACAGTTAGTTACCGGTCTGGATTTCTTCCTCGTCCTCCTCGTCCTCGTCCTCGGAAGAGGACGAAGAAGAAGAATCAAAGACGGCGGAGATCATTTTGACTGCGCCGGTGGCAATCATGCGAGTAGCAGGGAAAATTACGCCAGTGAGCCAATTAGGGCTTTCGTGAGGCGGTGGCTGCGGCTGCTGGTCCCGTGGGCGGTCGTAGGGCGTTGCGGCGGCCCTCCTCTGCCTCTTGGTGAGGATTTTTCCGCCGGATCGGCCGTCCGGGGTTCGGTCAGTGCCGGAGACGGTCGCCATGGGACCTCGGCGGTTGTGCGGAGCCGGGGAGAAGAAGAGGTTGAAAGAAGGATGGGGCTGGAAATTAAGTTATAGTTTGTTTCAGTTATGTTGTGCAGTTGGTTAATTAATTGATCAGGCTTCTTAACTGTAATTATGTTATAATTATAATTAATGGAACGAATTAAGGAAAAATTTTAGATGCAGTATGTGAATGTCCGCCAGCAGACAATTACCATTTCCAGCGTGAAAACGTTGAGAACGGGAGACGGGAGTCAAATTTCTAGATCTCGTAATTTAACTACTACCTTTGTTGGATGTGGTACCATACGGCTCCGATTATGCGTGTCCAATCCCCATATACTCCCATGTGCGCAAAGTAAAATGACACTATTTCATTATCTTTCTATCTCCACTATTGGAAGTACCCCCATAGGCCCCGGTAATTTCACACAATAAGCACCGATATTTCGTGCATTTTCATATTAGTGCGTAAGTGATCCGGTGCTAGTAATGTGATTATAGAGCACCGGTAAGTATTACCGATGCTAGATATTTAATCCAGCGCCGGATAACACTCCCCCCCCCAACACACACACACACAGGCATCGGTTTGAAAATGCTCAAACACCGATGCCTATAGGGTACAAACTGATGCTAGTATTTTGGCGACAAATAAAAAAAATCAGCCAGTGATTATAAACTCACGGGACTGCAGGCAAAAAAAGGTGTACACTATGTGATTCTGAATCTCATCTGGTTTTCTGATCGGCATCTTCACCGGTGTTGCCATGGGCAAATCGGGGAACAAGAGAGGCAGGAAGAAGCTCAGGATCTAGCTAGTGAGGGAAGAAAGCAAAAACGAAGAAAAACGGGGATCTAAACAGTTGGGAAGATAGAGCTAGCTGAGAAAAAAGGGGTTCCGGAGGCAGAAGTTGAGGGAGGGAAAGGTGTGCGCACAGAGGAAGCAGAAGGGAAATCAGTTCCAAATGATGAAGGATTGGCAACAGTGGAAAAACTGTATCAGGAAGATGCTCATAATTCAAAAGTAGTAAAGAGACTCTCATTGAGGGATAAAGCTAACTCATATAAAGGCATGAATTGGGCTTCTCTGTTTGATTCGCAAGAAGAGGAGATACGATACAATTAACATTAATGGACTAGAATTGGGGGAAATCACTGAGGATAACATTGAAGATGGAGTAAAGCAGTGGGAGAATTGCGTTGTATGCAAAACAGTGGGCTGCAACCCGTCGTTCAAGGTAATGGAAGGTTTCATCCATAGAATGTGGGGTAAGAAAGTTATAAAAGTTTGGCAATTACAGAGAAGTACTTTTATGATTAAACTTGTTTCAAAGCATGTCAGTGATGAAAGTGTTGGGTTAGGAATGGTTGTTTTTTATGGAAAACCTGTGATTCTTAAACTCTGCGAAAAGGATATGGATATGAGTGAGCCAGATACAGTGCCAGTATGGGTTCAGTTGCATGATCTCCCCCTAGTTTACTGGAAACCTAAGACAATATGTAAAATCATGAGTTCAATAGGGAAGCCCTTACGCTTAGATAAAGCTACAGTTGAGAAGGAAAGACTTTCTTATGCTAGACTGAAAATTGAAGTTAAAGTAGGAACATATGTGCCTGATAAAGTGCTCTATGTGAATGAGAGGAAAGTGATAGTACAGCAAAAACTGGTTTTCGAACGGATACCAATTTTATGCTCCGTTTGTAGTATGTATGTTCATCACGAAAGTGAGTGCGGGAAGAAGGGGGCCAAGAAAAACAAATGGGAAGAGCTTAAGTGTTCATACTTGTAAGGAGGAAAATTTAGAAGCTGGTGCAAAACAATAGTGATACTAAAAAAGAAAAAATAGCAGAGGGGTTAGTGCCAGGGGGGAGGACAAATCAGAAGCTGGTACAAAACAAGGGTGATGCAGGAAGTGAAAAAACAGCAGAGGGATTAGCATCTGTGGTGAAGGAAACTGAAAGGTTGGTAGGAAAACAAGAATTGAGCTTGAACATAAAAAGGGTGTTGAAAGGGGAGACTAGTGGGAGTAAGGAGGAGGATACCCCTCCAGACAAACGATGAACGTCGCAACATGGAACATTAGAGGCTTGAATAAAGGGCAAAGCACAATGAGGTTAGAAGGTTCAGCCTAAAGAATCAAGTTGGCTTGCTGGGAATATTAGAAAGAAAAATTTAAAAAGAGAATGAAGAAGATGTTTGGAGGAGAATTGGGCTCGGTTAGAACTTGGTAGCGAATAGCACAAATGAGATCAGGGAGAGAATATGGACAACGTGGAGACCTGAATGTTATGATGTTGATATCCTGCACCAGAACGGCCAGTGGATGGATCCGATGTGTTTGAAAAAAGGGGGAAACAGAAGATTTTTCTGCACAATAGTGTATGGATTTAGCACTGCAAAAGGCAGGAAAGGGCTGTGGGAATTCCTGAGATCACTTGGGCACAGGAGGCTATTTTGGCTGATAACAAGTTATTTTAACTCACCATTATTGCCAGACGACAGAATTGGGGGCAAACTAGTGGAAGACACGGAAATGGAAGACTTTCAGTCTACATTGGAAGAGCTGGAAATTGAGGTGATAAGAACAATAGGAACGACCTATACTTGGTGTAATAGGAAATCAGAAGGTGGAAGAGTGATGAGCAGTTTCGACATGGGAATTATAAACAGACTATGGATGGATGAGTATCAAGACGCTGTATGTAAAGTGAGCAACGTGATAATTTCATATCACTTTCCCCTGGTGATAAAGTTTACTCAAAGATGGGAGAAAGTGGACAGGACCTTCAGATTCTTCAATATGTGAACCAAATCTCAATATTTTCATACCATCGTTTGGAAAATATGGAGGATGGAGAAAAAAGAATCCTTGGTTGACATATGTAAAGCTCTGAAATCCCTGGAGAAACCACCTAGAACTCTTAACAAAATAGAGTTCACTGGCATTAGTAGAAGAGCAAATCAGGCACATGAGGGCTGGGAGCAGGCAATGCAAAGTTTAAATACTAATCCAGAGTCAGTTCAGTTTCAGAAGATCAAGTATGATGCAAGATTATTGGTTGAAAGTCTGAAGGAGGATGAGATTAGTTTTTGAAGCAAAAAACCAAACTACAATGGGTGCTAGAGGGAGATCTGCCAACAAAATTTTTCTATGACTCATTAAAGAAGAAGCGGTACTTAGATAGAATTGTGGCACTGAATCTGGATGGTAAGATGGTGGAAGATCAGGAAGAGATTGGAGCAGGATTGGTGAACCATTTTAAAACTCAATTAGGTTTTGAAATGAAGGTACAAAAAATAGAAGAGGATGTAGTTCAACATGGGAGAGTCTTGACACTTGGGTAGCAAGCAAAGATGATAAGGCCAATGCAAAAGGACAAAATTCTGAGAGCTTTGAAGGGAATCAGTGGTGAAAAGAGTCCGTGAAAAGATGGGTACACAAGCCATTTCCTCAGAGAGGCTTGGAGTATAATTGGTGAGGATGTTACAAATGCCATACAGGGGTTCT
This sequence comes from Rubia yunnanensis, assembly GCA_037428765.1. NCBI lineage: Eukaryota > Viridiplantae > Streptophyta > Magnoliopsida > Gentianales > Rubiaceae > Rubia > Rubia yunnanensis. Next base: position 26,974,445 of record CM075064.1, on the reverse strand, counting down.
TCGGGGGTGGATGTATACCTAAAACCTTTAGGAACACAGTTATAACACTGATTCCTAAAGTTAATCAGCCGCAATGTCCATCTGACTATTGCCTCATCGCTTGTTGCTCAGTCATGTACAAAGTAATTACGAAGATACTGAGTTCGAGAATAAGAGAGGTGCTTCCTGAACTGGTTAGCAACAATCAAAGTGCATTTGCCAAGGGCAGGTACATTGCTCACAACATGTTACTGGCACAAGAATTGTTGCACAGGTATAGGGTGGGATCTATGCGCCCAAGCTGCATGGCTCAAATCGATATTAGTAAGGTGTTCAATAGCATAATTTGGCCTTTTATGATTAACTGGTTGAGAACTCTGAAATTTCCTGAGCAGGTTATACTCTAGATCAAAAATAGCACCATGAAATCAGAGTTTTGTATCTCTTTCAATGAAAGATTTACTAACTCATTTGAAGCTAAGCGAGGAGTTAAGCAAGGCCACCCACTTTCCCCCCTCCTGTTCGTTCGAAGCATGGAATACTTCACTAGATTAATGAAAATTGAGTTAAATGCAGAGACCATAAAGTATCACCAAAAGTGCAAGAAAGCAGCGGTGCATACCCTCCTCTTTGGGGATGATCTCCTTCTTTTCTGCAGGTCAAATGAAAAATCGTTGAACTGAGTAAAATTGATTTTAAGCAGGTTCAAAGAAGCTACAAGATTATCCATGAATGAAGGTAAATCGAAAGTTTATTTTTCAAAAATTATTGAGTCTGTAACATTAGGACTGCCAGCAATACTGACTAAAGGGAGCTTCCCAATGAAATATTTGGGACTCTCTCTGTCAACAGTAAAGTGGGACAAAGAGGTATGTGAAACACTTGTTGAAAAAAAATCATAGGGAGGATACAGGGTTGGAAAACAAGGAACATATACTACACCGGAAAGTTACAATTGATCAACGGATTATTACTGAGTCTCTCTAGTCATTGGTGTAACGTCCTTAATATCTCAAAGAGCGTTCAAAAGAAGATAACACAAATTTGCACCTGTTTCATATGGGGTGGAGAAGAAGGAGAGCGAGACTTTTCAACTGTGGCTTGGGACTCAATTTGTAACAGTAAAAGATGTGGTGGAATGGGGATTAGGGATTCAAGATTATGGAACAAGGCAGCAATGTGCAGACACTTGTGGGATGTTAGTAAAAAAAGAACGTGCTATGGGTAAAATGGGTTCAAGAGTACTATCTCAAAGAAAAGCAGTGGCATGACTGTGCTTACTCATACACTAACAGCTAGCCATGGAAGTCATTAATGAAATTAAAGGAGAACCTGTATCCTAGTTTGATGGGCTGTGCTAATTCAAAAGGGGGTTTTTGTGTGGCTAAAGTTTATGATAAACTGAAAGGTGGAGTGGAGAGGAGATATAAGGCCAAGATAGTATGGAGTAAATGCATTCATCAGAGACAAAAATTCTTCCTCTGGCTTCTTCTGAATGGAAAGCTTGCGACTAAAGACAGACTGTGCGAGTTTGGCATCCTAAAAAGCAATGGAAACTGTTGCTCCTGTGGGTCAGAGGAAAATGCACAACATCTGTTCACACAATGAAGCTACAGGAACGACATGATGAGAAGGTTAGACATTCCAGCTTTGAGAAGTATGCAAAGATTGAAGAAGCAGTTGATTTTGTTGTCAGGAAGTAAAATGATGAATCAATAACTCTCGTTGGTAGAAACGGGATTGTATAACTTGTGGCTCGAGAGGAATAGACGTATATTTCGGGTAAAGAGCTGAAATCATATGCATTGGCACATCAAATTTTGACAGAGGAAGAATGGAGATGGAAAGAAAAGAAAAAGGCGGCGTAATAATTTTGTAAAAATTGGGCTTTTGTACTGGACCAGGAGAGATGACTAAACCTTGTATTTGTCTTTGGGCTTCATTATTTAATAGAAAATCTTTCACCAAAAAAAAACTCACTGGCCAGAAAATTAAACCCAGACATTCATTATAAACAATAGGTTGTACAGAACAACAATAAGAAATGTAATTTAGTGTAAAAAAATGGAAAATTTCAAAACATAACTAGAAATTTCATTACATTGATTTGAAAAACATAACCCTACATTCTTGAAACAAACTAGACCTAAACATGGTCAAACACGGTCGCCGGTTTTGCTGACAGCTGAGGCACGTCTGATATGAGCTATTACCTGCATTTTTGGTTCTCTAGTAGGGTTAGGGTGCTCTAACTTGTTAGAATAAGTCAATGTGATGATTAGATTTGTTTTGATTTGTGTTTATATTGTTAACTAGGCTAGAGTTATTTTAGTCATAGTCTATCTCTTGTACTCTATTTATTCCATTCAGTAATATCTAAATCATCACAAAAAATCAATCTTTCATGGTATCAGAGCCTCACCGATCTTGGCCCTGATCTCCTCTCTCTCTCCATTTCTTCTTCTTTTCCGTTACTGACATAGCCTTCCATCCACTTCCTTTCTGGTGAAATTCTGGCAAACTTCCGACATACTTCCGACGAACTCCGGGAAACCTTGTGGTGGTAATTTTTCTTCCCGAATGTTCTTCTTTCAATCGGTCTTTACAGATCTCCAATTCTTTATCTTTGGTACTGACTCCCAACAACAACTCTTCACTTGCCGGCGTCTTCCTCCTCGACATCTCTCTTAATTTTTGGTCTTTCTTTTTTCATTTTTGGCATTGACTCCTAGAAGTAATTCTTCATCCCCGGCATCTTCGTCTTCAGCATTCGATCTATCTCTCTACAGCATTATTCTCTACGGCGTCTTCCATTAGAACCATTGGCTCTCTGTGTGTTATCGTCTCCGGTAGGTTCCTCCAGCGCGTGAGATCCATGCACCTATCTTGTCCCCAATGCGTGTCATACACGCGCCCGCCTTGTCTCCTTGGTCGTGTTATTCATACGCCATCAAAGGTGTCTCTTGCGTGTGTTGTACATGCCCAGCTTTTCTTGCGCATTTCTTCTTCATTTTGTCATTGTGCAGTATGAATTCTTTTGGTGGTATTTCAAAGTTAAATCACCATGGCTCTAAGTGAATTTTGGATTCTAGCGCCACAAAGCACATGGCATCATCTCTAGTTGTTGTTGATTATGTGACACCTTACAATGGCTCTGCCCACATCTACGTTGGTAATGGTTCTCAACTCCCCATTACTCATGTTGGTAATTCTCGGATTTATAAGTCTTTGTCACTTTATGATGTGCTTATTGTGCCTGATATCACTAAAAATTTGCTTTCAATTAGTAAACTAACTCAAGATTTAAATATTGTTGTCTGCTTTGATGATTGTTCATTTATTATTCGGCATAAAATCACTAGGAAAACCTTGGGTCACAGTTATATTGAAGATAGGCTTTATGTGTTAGACTATGGTTCATCTGCTTTGTTGTCTACTGTGAAGTCAAATAAGTTGTGTACATCTTTTGAAATCTGGCATGCTAGACTTGGTCATGTTCCACATTCCGTTATTTTTGGTTTGCGTGCTTCTGGATGCTTATCGATCTCATTGGTTTTTCCTAAACCCACAAATTGTGATGCACGTGAAAATGCTAAAGGGAAACATTTATCTTTTCATACAAATGATAAACGTGCTGCTAGGGTACTTGATCATATTCATTGTGATTTATGGGGGCCCTCTCCTATTTTATCTGCTAGTGATTTCTCTTACTATGACATTTTCCTTGATGATCATTCCAGACTCTCGTGGTTTTACCCACTGCACCGCAAATATGATTTTTGGGATGTTTATCGCCAGTCTGAGGCCTTTGTGGAGAACCAGTTCTCTTCCAAAATTAAGGTGTTTCAGAGTGATTGGGGGACTAAGTTTGTAAATGGTCGCTTACGCTCTCACTTTCAGACAAAGAACATTCATCATCAGATTTCTTGTCCGTATACTCCTGAGCAGAACGGTTGGGCTGAGCGTAAACACCATCACATTGCTGAGATGGTTTTGTCTATGCTGCATCACTTGCATGTTCCTCTCTTCCACTAGCCTGACGCCTTAACTGCATCCCATTATACCATAAATCGATTGCCCACTTATGTTCTTGGCGGACGATCCCTATATGAAGTTATTAATGGTCGAGCTCCTATATACACCAATTTTCATGCTTTTGGTTGTCGGGTCTTCCCATTTGTTCGCCCTTTTTTCGACCACAAGCTGTCTCCTCGCAGTATTTCATGTGAATTTATTGGCTACAACTAGCAGTATAAAGGCTTTCGGTGTCTCGATCGCACTACTGGCAGAATCTATGTCACTCGACATGCTCGTTTTGACGAGACGTGCTTTCCATTTTGCCCCATCCATTCCTTCGGCAACCAGTTCTCCACCTTCAGTGTTAGATGGTTCCGCATTTCTTGATCCTGATTCTGACTCGGCACCTCCTTTGCCTACAATTTCTCCTCTGTCGTCTCCAGCTCCTTCGGCCCCTTGTTCCATTTATGCTACAGATCCGGCTCCATTTCATCAGCCAGCACCACCTGCATCTCCAGTGGCCAGCCCAACCGCCCAGTCTCTGCCCAGTTCGGTCACCCCTGCACCAGTTACCTCAGCTGACTTCACTCCTCCAACTTCTCCGCCTCAACCTCGTACCCATCGGATAACTACTAGGTCGGCTACTGGGGCCATACAACGCAGGGATTATTCAGATATTGTTGCCCATGGTCTTACTGCTACCTTACTTGCTTAGTATGAGCCCACAAACTATCGCACTGACCTTCAGGATCTGGCTTGGGTTTTTGCTATGGATGACCAGATAGTAGCTCTTCATGGTCAGTGAACCTGGGATTCGGTGCCTCGCCCTTTGGACGCTAACATTGTTGGCTCCAAATGGGTTTATTGACTGAAGTATCATCCAGATGGCAATATTGATCATCACAAAGCTAGAATTGTGGCGCAGGGTTTCTCACAGCTTCGGGGTTTGAATTTGACCACACTTTCAGTCCGGTGGTCAAAGCCTCCACTGTTCGGACAGTTCTCGCCATTGCCACCATGCACTCCTGGCCACTTCATCGGCTGGATGTCAAGAATATTTTTCTTAATGGCATTCTCGATACTCCAGTCTATATGAAGCAACCCGTTGGATATCAGGACCCTGTTCATCCGGACTATGTTTGTAGCCTTCGAAAGGTCATTTATGGTCTTAAGCAGGCTCCTCGAGCAAAGTTCCAGTGCTTCAGCAATTATTTGACTTAGCTTGGATTTCAGTGCAGCTCAGCCAATACTTCTTTATTTGTCCTCTCAAGAGGGTCGTCATTACTGTATCTACTTGTGTATGTGGACGACATCATCCTTACAGGAAACGACTCAACTCTTCTTCGACAGATTATTGATTGGACACACAGAAAGTTTGCGATCAAGGATCTTGGTGCTCTTCATTACTTTCTTGGCCTTGAAGTTTCACCTACCTTTTCTAGGTTACTTCTTGGCCAAGAGAAGTATGCTCGAGATATTCTAACTTGGGTCGGTATGTCTGATACTGCACCAATCTCTACGCCATTTGTTCCCGGCTCTCAGCTACACAGATCGACCAGTCCTCCATTCAGGAATCTGACCCTGTATCGTTCGCTTATTGGGGCACTTCAGTATCTCACCCTCACTCGTCCGAATTTGGATTTTTTGGTAAACACAGTCAGTCAGTATTTTTAGGATTCAAGAGATGACCATTTCACTTCAGTCACACGGATTCTTCATTATGTTCGTGGTACCCTTCATTTTAGGCTTAGCTTCCATTTTGCCAGTTCTCCTGAGGTGTTGGGGTATTCTGATGCTGACTGAGCTCGTTGTTTGGAGACTTGTCTGTCCACTTATGGTTATATTGTTTTCCTTGGTGAGAATCTAGTCTCATGGAGTGCCAAGAAACAACCCACTGTTTCGGGCTCTAGCATTGAGTCTAAGTACCGTGCTCTTGCCAACACCACTTCAGAGGTTGTTTGGCTCACTCATTTGCTCTGTGATCTTCGAGTTCTACTGTATAGTCCACCATTGCTGTTAAGCGACAACGGCAGTGCTATCTTTTTGGCGCGGAATCTGGTGGCACACAAGAAGGCAAAGTATATTGATATCGACTACCATTTTGTTCATGAGTTGGTGCCCTATGGCAAGCTGCACGTTGCTCATGTTCCAACCTCTCTTCAGATTGCGGACATCTTCACCAAGGGGCTCTCTCATCCACTGTTCGAGTTCTTCAGATCCAAGTTGTGCGTCGGCGAGCATCTGACGCTTCGCTTGATGGGGGATGTTATAATAAGTCAATGTGATTATTAGATTAGATTTGGTTTGATTTGTGTTTATCTTGTTGACTAGGCTAGAGTTATTTTAGTCATAGTGTATCTCTTGTACTCTATTTATTCCATTCAGTAATATCATAATCATCACGGTAAATCAATCTTTCATAACTATTGCTTTATTCCATAAGTTTGTGCATAATAATAATTGTCAAAGAAAACTATTTAAAATATCAAAATTATGCAGCAATTAAACACCGTATAAACATGGTGTGTATAACTATATTTTAACTATGAATTTAACATTGACTATGTGTTAATGTTAAACACACCATGTTAAACACTAACACACCATGTTTCACCGGTGCTTATAAATTGCAAAATCTCCACAATTTAAATTTTAGATTTCTACAAATGTTACGGCATCTTCCATTAAATTTGTGCACATATTATTTGTCGAAGTAAACTATTTAAAATGTCAAAAATTATGCAGCGTTTAAGCACCGAGGAAACTTGGTGTGTATATCTATGTTTTAACTATGTACTTAACACTAACTATGTGTTAATGTTAAACACACCATGTTAAACACTAACACGCCATGTTCCCTTAACGCTCATACACTGCAAAATCTCCACAATTTAAATTTTAGAGTTAAGCAAGTGTTACTGCAGTTTCCATTAAATTTTGACTAATTCTTCTTCCGTTAAGCTTGTTCACAAGAACAACTTACATAGAAAATCATTTAAAATGTCAAAATGTTGCAGCATTTAAGTAACAAGGCTTTCGGTGTGTATACCTATTGTGCAAACGGATAAACACACCAAAATCCTCGGTGCTCATATGCTAAAAATTCTCCACAATTTATATTTCAGAGTTGTAAAAATGTTACAACACTTTTCGTAAGGAAAGAATCATTACATAGTTAGCGGGCAATACATGAATCAAAGGCAACCTATGCAGTGCCCTTTAACTAATGCTTATTAAATTTAAAATGTCAAAATGAGGCAGTTTCTCGGGATCACCAAAGCAAGAAGTGTTTACACAAACCATGTCAAACACTCCGAGTTTCGGTGGCCCCGGTAGACTGCAATATCTCAACAATTTAAACATTAACTAGAAATCATCAAGACACCTACAAATTCTCCACAATTTAAATTACGGAGTTGTACAAATGTTACAACATTTTTCGTAATGGAAGAAGCATTACATAGTTAGAGGGCAATAAATGAATCAAAGGCATCCAATGCAGTGCCCTTTAACTAATGTATATTTCGACATTTAAAATGTCGAAATGAAGCATTTTTGTAGGGCCACAAAAGCAAGGAGTCTATAACAAAAAATGTTAAACACTCCATGTTTCCTTAACCCTGGTAGACTGTAATATCTCAACAGTTTAAACATCAACTACAAATTATCAAAACATGGAAAAAGGCCTTAATCTAATTCGCCATTCATTCAAAACGTTCAATATGTTACAAATTCTAATTATGACAAACCTCTAAACATGACACAAACATCTATATATCACATGTGCTCCAAAATTTATTTTAGGCAAAAAAAACTAGACAACATACCATACATTGTTAACGTCTTGAAACATTTGATCACATGTGCTCCAAAATTTATTTTAGGCAAAAAAAACTAGAAAACATACCATACATTGTTAACGTCTTGAAAGATTTGTTAACATAATGAAAACTACGGATCTACTTGTAGGTCTAAGAAAAAGTAAATAGATCATAAAGGAAATAAAAGGAATACCATGGTTTTTGGCTCTCCAGATTGGGCGGCAGACCATTATCCTCCATCTCCAGCCTTGTAGTGCGCGCTTCCCAGTTTTTGGCTCTACCCACCGGGCGACGGACCAGTTTCCTCTACCTCGGGCCCTTGGAGTGCTTTCCAATTCTTGCCTCTACCCACCAGACGGAGTTGGTATTTGGCTCTCCCCATCGGACAGCGTCGGCATCGGCATAGTGATGAAATTTGAGAGGAATCAATGAGGGTTAATGTGTAGAGAGTGTACAAGTGAAGTGTGGGAGGGATGAAGAGGTGGGGAAAAATGTAGGGTTTCAGGGTTTATATAGATAGCAAAAATATTTTAACTGTTGAGATTTAATGAAAGAGACAAATAAACAGTTGAGATCTATTCGTAAGCCTAGGACCGGTACTGAATGAACAATACATGGGCCTATAGTATTTAACGCAGCTGCTCTGGGTTGCTTTAAATGGATTTTTTCCATAATTTTTGGAACCCGAGAGCAAAGCCGAATGAATTTTTCTAAGTACCTAACACTAGTACAATAATCAGTGCTAAAAGCATTTGAACTGGTGCTCAAATGAGTTAAAGCAGCTGCCTGAGGCTACTTCAGAACATTTTTTTTGAGAAACAGAGAGGAAAGGAAAGAAAATTTTTCAAAGCACCGAGCACCGGTACAAATACCGATGGTATAACTTCTCAAGATATGCTCAAATTAGTTAGAGCAGTTGCCTGAGGCTGCTTTACCTTCTTTTTTTTTCTTCCAAGGAACAAAGAGGAAAGCAAAGAAATTTTTTCCAAGTTTGTAGCACCAGTAGCTTTCAAACCGGTGCTAGCTTTAAACTTTCCAAAATTCAAAATTTCACCCCACACTTTTTATCCACTGACCAGTAACGTTGGATAGTTTTTTTGGTTAATGTAGTTAAGTAATTGGATTGATAAGAAATCAATTATATGTTCTGTCTTTCCCGTGTTCAGAAATTGTGTATGACGGGTCCCCGAAATGGATCCGTACGTAACTTTTCTAAAATTGCACTATTGCCCAAAATTGCGTTATACCATCATTTTTAATCAAATTTATTTCATATTAGGTATTCTTGAGTTAATTGAAGTTTTGAAATAGAAAAGTAACTTTTAGTGGAAATTTATGAAGCGCTAGTACGTGCGTTATAGTATCTTACTATAGATGACTAAGAAGTTAGGAAGTTCTAACAGGGAGGATTATTGGTAATGTTTTCTCAAGAAATATTAATAAATTTTTTTATTAATTCTTGGAATATATTTTACGGATTCATAATGTAGCATTACATTCGAGCGGATTTTAATTTGGACATCAGAGTGAACTTTTTACCTTTTGCACTTAGGTCCCTCCAAGAATCTTGGAATTGTCAAAAATCAAAATTGGCAATTCCATGTTGAAATTTCACAATTCAAGTTTACAACTATGCGATTTGGACATGATTGGATAAATGGAACATCCCCAACATTGGGAAAAAAAATCTTGTACAGCATAATGCTGAAATTGCACTATTGCCCAAATTTTAGTTCTGTAACTATAACACCGTTCATTTACCGGTGCTACAACAAAAAATCAAACCGGTGCTAAAAATTTTCTATTTTCCGCATGATGTTTTTCATATAACAGGTTTTATGCACCAGTATATGCATTACTGGTGCAAAAAATTATCTCATTTGCAAGTTATTTTCATTTACAAACCGGTATTGAGCACTAATATGTCAGTTACCGGTGCTATAAATTATAAAGGCACCGGTACTTTCTTGTTCAGATATTCATACCATTGCTGTTGATAATTTAGCACCGGTATTTTGGCACCGTTACATTTGTACATGTGCCTATGCACATGTTTTCCAGTAGTGCTCCTTCCCTTTTTTCATTAGAATTATACTCTATCGGCTTGTATATGGAGAGCTGGTCTACTTTAAAACTTCCTTCCTGTTCAAACATCTTCTCCGATCAGCGCCCTTCAGCTTCATTCCTCTGTTTTGAACATTTGTCGCACTTCATTATCTGATACTTGTCTTCTTTATCGCAAGCTCTTCTTTGGTGAGTGATTGATTTTAGTTCACCAAATTAAGTTTATTGGAGTTTCTTGTTGATCCATACTAGGCCCAAACGAGCAGAAGGCTCAAAACACTAGCAAAGTCATCTGGGTTGGGCGAAGCATAGAATAAATGGAGGTCAACCCACGAACCAATAATTTTGGAAACCCTAATCAGCTGTTGCTCAAAAAATTGGGTTTATTGGATGATCGCACACATGATGGCAAGATCAGACACACGATTACACACAATGGAAATTCTGGAATAAGCGAAGCCATATCTATGTCGTATTATAAAAGGAAGAAGGAGAAGATGGAAAAAGGTAAGTGCATCTATACTAAGATGAGTTAAGTGGAAAATAATACTGACTTGAGCATCAGAGTTTCTTCCTCGGAACCAATTCCGTTCTTTGTGTAGGTGCACTTTGGTGATCATGATCAACTTGCCGAAAGAGGGAATACCACAACATTGGCGCCATCTGTGGGGACAAAATTTTATTTTCAGTCGGTCATTCCCAACGGGATTGATAATGGTGTTCACTAGAAGTGAAATGAGTCATAATCATCACACACAAGAGCAACCCACGGGGGAAAATGGAAGTGCGCAGAATTAAGAACACAACCCCAGCAATGAGCAACATCATATCAATGATGACATAGATGAGGAAGAAGAAGTAGAATCTCCTAATATGAACAAGGGAAAAAAAGATAGCGTTCGAATCATTTTTAGAAGGGAACAAAGAGCAATTGTATAACCAGTTCCTAGTAACTCTCAAGCCTACACCCCAAAGGTAAGTCAGAAACCTGCTCAAAACAATAACGACCTTGAAGATGGGGAGGAAATATAAAATGATGCCGATGAATCACGTCTCGCACCACGTCTTCACAACTCAAGATGCCTAAGGACTTCAAACTGTCATTGCATGTCAAAATTTAAGTTGGGACAACTAGCCCAAAGGAATTTTTGCATTTCTATCGTAACAACATGAGTATCTGTGATGCTGAAATTGAGTTGGTATGTAAAGCATTCCCCATATTCTTATCAGAGACAACAAGCACGTGGTACAAAGACTTACCAAATGGAAGCATCACATCTTGGGCACAACTCTCAGACTTATTCTTAGGTCGTTCCTACCAGATCAGAGATTCAAAAAAAATAATTACAGATCTGAACAATATAGCACAGTAAAGTGATGAAAGTTTGGCATAATATCACAGCAGGTTTGTTATAGAAAGCCTGCAGGTTCGAGATCTATCTTTCCAATCTTCTTTAGGTGTATTCACGGGAGGCATGCGATCGGGAGAGTTATACAAAGAGCTAATAAAAACATGCCAGAGAGCCCAAGATACCTACAAAAAATGATAAAACAGTATGTGCAAACCGAGGAAGCCAATGATCACAAAATTGAGAAAGAGCGAGGCGAGAAAAGGGTGATAGATGACTCCCAGAGAAACTTAGCTAAAAAAGGGAAAGGATATTTCACCTTTAAAGGAAGAGAAACAAGAGTGCAAAGCATTCTACCTCAGGAGACGCCGCTAACGAAGTCACAAAAAGAGAACTGGCTAGCGAACAAGGACCTATTCCGTGAATCGATGTCAATGGAAGCACCTCCGGAAAAATGATCAAAAGAGTACTATTGCACTTTCCACAAGGACTATGGCCACGATATTGAGTACTGTAGAGATTTACGGAGGCAAATAGAAGAGAATCTGTGAAATGGATACCTCGGACAATACAAGAAAGAAGAAGGTGTACAAAGATATAATGAAGAAAGAAAAGTATGGAACTTCAAGCCCAAGGCACATGCTATAGCGAATGTTCAGGGCAAAAATCAGAAAATAACGGCTGCCGAAGAATACAAAGACGATATGCCCAATGAAGCTCCCCAAAAGTGGTATTCTCTATCATGGATCGATGGAATCCTTGTCGAATAATGCTTGGAAATCTAAGGCCAGATACTCTCCTCTGTAGGAGCCTCTAGATAAAAGATTGCGTATAGATGAAACAATTACGTTTAGCAAAGAGGACGATGTCCCTAGTGCTTCGCCACACAATAATCCTATGGTCATTATTGCTAAGATCGGGAACGCAACTGTTCATAGAGTTTTTGTGGATGATGGAAGCACAATGGAAATCCTCTTCATAGATTGCTTCGACAACCTAGGATTCAAGAGAGCTAATTTGAAAAAAATCCACATCTGCGCTCGGGGGGTTCATAGGGAAAGCAGAAACTCCACTAAGCAACATTCAGCTCCCTGTCACAATTGGTGAGAATGAGAAGAACTGCACCATAATATGTGACTTCGTGGTAATGGATGCCCCAAGTTCATTCAATGCCATCATTGGTAGACCATGGATGAATAGAGCAAAAGAAATTTGGTCTCTTTCACCTGGTCATGAAATTCCCAACTCCGCTTGGAATCGCAACGGTAAGGGGAAACCAGCATAATGACAGGCAATGCATGGTCATCGCAATGAGAGTATGAAGAATAGTGGAACAACCGAAGATGGTCAGCGCCATTACCAATGGGGACTCACTAAACCAGGTATACCATCCACAGGAAATTGGTGAAGAAACAGAAGATGTCATTCTAGATAACGATGATGAGTCCAAGACGCCAAGACATGAAAATATCTTCCAGAACAAGAAAAATAGAGAGTAATAAAAATCTTGAGAGAGCATAAGGACACGTTCGTATGGAGTGTGCAAAACATGGGAGGTTTCAACCCAAAAGTAGCAACTAATTCCTTAAAAATCGCTGACCCAATCAAGCCAGTAAAGCAGAAGCAGAGAAGTTTTGCCAGCGATAGAAAAAAAAGCAATTAAGGAAGAAGTACAGGCACTGTTACAAGTGGGGATGATAGGGAGGGGATATATCTAATTTGGTTGGCAAACCCGGTAATGGTACGAAAAGTAGACTCGGGTTGGAGAATGTGTATATATTTCACCAATCTTAACAAACCGTGCCCAAAAGATTGTCACCCCCTGCCAAAAATTGATCAACTAGTGGAAGCAATCTCAGGATACAAAGTCCTTGCATTTTTAGATGCTTACAATGGCTATCATCAAATATTGATGAACCCAGTAGATGCCGAAAAGATAGAATTTATAACAAGCTTTGGGATATTCTGTTATGAAAAGATGTCGTATGGTTTAAAAAAATGCAAGGGCAACATACCAAAGGGTGTTTGATCGTGCATTCCACAACCATATTGGACACAACGTTGAGGTGTATGTGGACGGCATGGTTATCAAGAGTAAGCAACCATGTGACTTTGCAAAAGAATTAAAGGAAACACTTGATACACTGAGCACAATTGGAATGGAGTTGAATCCTAAGAAATGCACAATTGGAGTAGGGGCAGATAAATTTCTTGGTTATAAGGTATCCTCAAAGGGGATTGAAGCTAACCCAGAAAAGATACAAGCAATCGTCAACCTCCCCCAACCGTGAATAGTGAAAGAAGTCCAAATCTTAATGGGATCACTTGCTGCACTCAGCAGGTTTGTTTTAAAGCAGCAGAAAGGCACTTCCCCTCTTTGAAATCCTAAAAAAGGCTAGGAATTTTAGTTGGAGCGAAGAGTGCCAAGCAGCATATGAATCACTAAAAAGTCAACTCCAGGAACTTGCAACGCTAAAGCCGCCAATTCATGGAGAAACATTATTCTTGTATTTGGCAGTTTCAGTTGATGCAGTAAGCTCAATGTTGGTAAGATAGAAAGGTCAGATTCAGATACCAGTATTTTACACCAGTAGAATACTGCAGCAGGCGGAAATGGCGTACCTCCTTATTGAAAGGTTAACCCTAGCTTTGATATATTCTGTTAAGAGGCAGAGAACTTATTTCCAAAGTTATACAATCATTGTGTACACGGACTACCTGATCAAGAACACCTTAGGCAAGCTTGAATCGTCTGGGAGAATAACCAAGTGAGCTCTGGAATTAGGACAGTTCAAAATTCATTTTGAACCATGAACATCCATTAAAGAGCAAGCGCAAGTGGATTTCATCGCCGAAATGGTAAGCGTAGGAGAGCAGTAGGCAAACACACCACAATTTTTGGAGGAAGATAAAGGTAAGGCTAAATGGATGGATGTCTCAAGGAAGATGATTGTAGACGGGGCATCGAGCAAGGACGACTGTGGAGCAGGACTACTGTTGATCAATCCAAATGGGGGGGGGATACAGATATTCGATTCGCTTTAACTTCTCGCTCACCAATAATGAAGCTAAGTATGAAGCATTAATATGCGGTCTAGACCTCACGTTTAGTATGAAAGTGAAGAGCGTACAAGCATTCACTGACTCACAAATTGTGGTCCAACAAGTCTGTGGCGATTACAAAGTTCGGGAGGAACAATTAATGAAAAACCTAACTAATGTTCGATAGCACATTGCTAATCTTGAGTACTTCAACATTCTACACATCCCAATAAGTGAAAACACGAAGGCAGATGCTTTAACCAAATTAGCAACAACAATGTTTGAATCAATGGCCGAACATAAGGATGTGAAGGTGGAGGTCATTCCAATTATAAGTACAGCAAGGACAACGATGTCAGTAGTTCAAGAACAAGACAAAAATTGGATGACACTGCTGGTTCAGTACTTCGACAAAGGAAAGCTACCAGTACACAAGATTCAAGCAAGGAAGTTAGAAATGCGATCTTGCAATTATTTTTTTAATATGGAAAGTTGTACAAGAATAGATATTTATCACCATGGATAAAGTGCGTAGGTCCGGTGCAGGCAGGCACAATTTTGAGGGATGTACACAAATAATTGTGCGGCTTGCACCAGAGGTCTCAAACGATTGCAAAAAAGATCATTCAAGCTGGATATCATTGGCCAACCATGTTCAATGATGCATACAACTTCGTCCTCAAATGAAAAACTAGCCAAATGAATGCTCCAACATCTCACAGGTCACATTCAGTGTTAACATGCGTATACGGGCCTTGGCCTTTTGATAAATGGGGAATTGACCTCGTTGGCCCTTTTCTAAAAGGCACGGGTAGCTCCAAAGTTCTTGTCATGGCTATCAATTATTTCACAAAGTGGGTAGATGCAAAACCTCTTGGGAGAGTGATAGCGAAAGTAGCAAGGAAGTTTGTATGGAAGAATATAGTTTGTCGATTTGGGGTGCCGCAAACCATCGTCACCGACAATGGCACGTAGTTCCCAAGTGGAATTTTTACAAAATGGTGTGTCAAGATGGGAATCACACATAAATTCATGTCGGTAGCCCATCCCCAAGCAAACGGTCAGGTAGGTTACAAACAGAACAATTGTTCAGGGTATTCAGAGAAGACTGGAGGGAAGCGAGCATGATAGGTTGACGAGATACCCAACATTTTGTGGTTGTACCAACTGGGGAAATGCCATACAACTTAGTATATAAACACGAAGCGGTGATACCAGTTGAAATTGGACAAGCAAGCCTCCGAGTTGAGCGGTACAAGGAAGATGCCAACCCAGATTAGGTGAGGTTAAACTTGGATAACCTCGAAGAAAAGAGAGACAAAGCGGCGATCAAGGAACCTAAGTACAAGGAAAAGATGGTTAAAGCCTATAATCACAGGGTGAAGGAAGCACGATTCCAAATTGCCGATCTTGTGTATAGAAAGAATGAAGCTAGCTTAGCGCAAGATCGTGGGAAATTATGCCCAAAGTGGGACGGGTTGTACAAGATAATGAAGGCGCACAGATCAAACTGCTACAAGTTGGAAAGAATGGATAGTAGCAGCATTCCAAACACTTCGCACATAGTTAACTTAAGAAGATTTTAATGTGTAAAAGAGCCGAGGTGATAGGATAAACTAGTACCGTGTATAGAAACCACAACATTATCGAAATTCAAATTTTTTGAAGTTAAAACATTTTTTCGCAAGCTTCTTTACTTTGCATTCTCAAGTTTAAATTATTTATCCTTAGCTAGCGATCACGAAGAGTTGATAGAATAAGTGCTACTCAGCATATGGCTTTAAAGAAAACATATGTTTGAGCAAGTCTCGGACTTGTAAATAGGGCAGATATGCCCACAACAAAGCGAAAATGAGCTATAGATATCGTGACCTCACAAGTAAAATAAAATGCAAGCTATAGACCTTGCTATTAGACAAACTTGCCTACAACACAGTGACAAAAGCAAGCTAAAGATCTTGCAGCTTCACATATTACTCAATAAAAAAAGCCAGAGACCTTGCTTCAAGACAGATATGCTCACAATAATGATTACTAAAGCAAGCTATAGATCTTGTGAGTCCTTGATAAGCATATATTTCATATTCAAAAACAATAGAAACAAAAATTTGAGAAAAAAATTCTTATTAAAATAGGTTACATGGAAGCAAAGGGTTTAAACAGTCACATTATAAAAAAACAGCAAAAAAGACACAATCAGTCAAAAAGGAAAAGCAGCGTATACTATCTACGCCTAGAGCTTCACGATGGTCCAGAAGAAGAAGAGCCACCGCGGCAGCGACTATGCTCAACATTGCAAGAGGGATGCTCCACATCGCGAGAGAGTTGTTCAAATCTGTAAGAATAGTGCTCAGCTCTACGACGCTTTTGTCAGCTTCATGCTCCTCGCTGACTAATTGTTCATACCTCCATTTCATGTGTAGATGTGAAGGATGGTGCGTCATACCCCTTGCTCCATAAGATCAAGACACCTAGCATAGTATGCTTCAAAATCAGTTATAGGACCAAATTCCTCACGATCTAGCTGCATACTCATAACATTAACAGTTTCTTCATACTGTTCCATTCGATTCTTTAAGTTCCGCACTTCCTTTTCCAAATAGAAAATATGCAATCGAACAACATCATATAACTTGATTCTCTGCCCTCCAACTCCCGTGGCCAAGTCCCCACGACTAGTGGATCAGAGTGAAGACAAGGAAGAGCTTGTAGCAT
The DNA here is from genome assembly GCA_037428765.1 of Rubia yunnanensis. Taxonomy (NCBI): domain Eukaryota; kingdom Viridiplantae; phylum Streptophyta; class Magnoliopsida; order Gentianales; family Rubiaceae; genus Rubia; species Rubia yunnanensis. The sequence goes on along the minus strand of CM075064.1, from coordinate 26,957,458 downwards.
ATCTTTGTAATCCACAGAAGCCTGGTCCAATTCATGTACAAATGAGCCAAGGTGATTGCATTCAGTAAGAAGTTCTTCATTTTCACCCCGCAGTCGCGTGTTTATGGTGAACTGTTTGCCGAATTCAGTTTTCCAGCCACCAGCAGAGATCGAGAAATGATCACATTCATCTTGCTTTTTCTTAAGCTTAACTAGCAAATCATTAATGCGAGCATATTGCTTGTCAATAATCAACGTCTTCTGATAGCTTGGTGGGTCTTGCTCGTGTCGTATTCTCTAGCTTTGACTTGTTGACGGACATCTTCACCAGGTTGAGCTGTTGCCAATGACTAAGACCATTATGCTCGTTTAGAATCCTACAAAGATCCCTTAAAGCATCATGACTGTCCTTTAAAATCACGTTCCACTTCTTCTCAAGGTCATTAATACCCAACATCATATACTTCAAACGAATACCCAAGTATAAAGCCCACTCTTCAATACAAATTGGAAGGTTAAGTGTTCATAAGTACTTGCCAGCAGATTGAAGATCAACTAAGCCACGAGCAATATCTTTGCCAAGTGACTCTACATTGTACCCATGAGGAATAAGCTTACTGCAAGGATAACTTGTAGACGAGGAAGGAGATGAAGTCGGAATGAGAACTTGCCACCCAATAGATAAAGGAAGCGATTCAAGATGCGAAAATATATCAGAAGAAACAACTTTCTCACACTCATTGGTAAAGTATCAAGTAGTGCAAACCAAACTAATAGGCTTAGAAAGAGAATTATGTCCTATAAAATCAAAAAATTTCAAGAATCTAGGATCAACCAAGATATTGAAGCCATGCATGCAAGATAACGAAATGAGAAAGACAAATAAAAGAAACTAAATAGATATAGATATTCATGGCCAAGAGTATATTCATAGTACATACATACACCAAAATATTTTTTTAGGTTTAAAATATAAATCCACAGAAACCAAGTACACTAAAGAATTAACTAACTTCAGTGTTCGGCTGGGGCTAAGCAGTGACGGCAGCGGCATCTTGGCTTTGTGGCTCACTGAGATTTTCTTTGCTCAGCTGCTGAGTAAGGGTCTTAGTATTTGCATTCACCTCAATGACCACACCAGCATCAGGATTTAGAGTTGAGCTATCGACACTAATTCTGGGTGACACATCGTCCAAATAATCCACCTCGCACTTCTGCAACTCGCTCACAGAAGGAAGACTGGGAAGACTAGCGAGGTGGGTCAGCAGATCAAAGGGATATCCCTCACCAGCAACCTTGGAAACAAATACCTTGTTCAACTTCGCTCTATTTTTCCCCAACGTCTCAACACACTTCTTCATTGAAGGCACGCTCTTCAAATCACAAGTGGGGTTCCACTCATGCTAATTTTGCATGGTCTCGCAATAACCAATGGTGCGAGCGTGCTTGGAAATATCCTCAAAACATTTATAGAACGACTTGGTCTTCAACAGCCGATCTATAACAACTTGAGGGTACTTGGGGTTTGTGGGCCCATTGGTGCGTAGTTCCTCCAACTTAGACCGGAGCTGAGTTATTCCTTTATTGATAGCCTGGGCATGCTTATCAGCATCGTTTACCCTCTTCTCAGCAGCAGCCACCCTATCCTCAACGACCTTTAGTGAAGTTTCCAAAGTTGCACATTTCGTTGCCTGGGCTTTATATTTCTCTTCCAGGGCCTCATCAATGGGGGAAGCTTAGAGAGTCTCTCGCTTACAAGTTGAAGGCTTTCGTCGACCTTATAATCCAATTACAAATAGAGAAAAGTTAATAAACACATTACACATAAGAAATCAAGATAAAGGATTAGAAAAAGTCAATAAAATTCCACTACAGTGCTTACCACAGTCAGTGTGCAGACAGAGAGTGGTTGGAGAAGATGTCAGAAATCATCCCCTCCATTACAAAACCCTCAGTTTGCATAATGGTTTGCAAACTAGATTGGCTATCATGCCTCTTTTTAAAGGGAGGAAGTGAATGACTCGAAGGCTTTTCACCTCTACCTTTTTTTTTGTTTAGGCACACCTGTGGGGAGACGTCTGCCTGCCCCCCTCACTTTAGCCTTGCCCTTATCATTGGGGCCAGTTTGGTTAGCACCCCCCAGAGGGATGTTACTAGTAGCAATGTCATTCAACTGAACAATGACGTCAACCGTCTTCTCATCGTCACCATCAAGGAAAGGACTAACAATATCATCTTTCGCCAGATTCATATCTGAAACATAAGAATCACTATGGGTTAAACGAATACAAGGAAGACATAGAGCGGTTTCTAGACACAACAAAGGTTGCAGAACAAGCACATCATGACAAAGACAAACAGAACACCTTCAGTTTCAGAGTCAGCATGGCAGAGATGTTGCGTATGACCACGAAGTGTGACCATGATGTCCGTGGTTTCAGTAAAATAGTTACTCAAACCAGGAAGCCTAACCCTGGGAACCTTGAAGTTCCAAGATGGCACAACAACCCCGGGTTTTGTTTTAACTCTATAATGAAATATTTGGCAGGAGGAGGAGGAGGGGGAGGAGGAGGACATGGTCTGGGAGGGTGAAGTTCTATCAGGGCATCAATAAATGCAGTTGATAGAAAATATAACAGATGCTAAAACTCTGTAGGCCCGAGGGATAAACTCAAGCAAGTGTCCAAGGTTTGATGGGTTCAACAGTTGTTTTTATAAGAAATTTTGGAACACTGTTGGGGCAGATTTTTGTAGTGCCATTAGGATTTTTTTAAAGGGGAAGTACTGCCAGATGAATTAAGAAGGGTAGTGCTAACATTGATTCCTAAGACTAGTCATCCACAGACAATCCAGATCTCAGACCCATAGCATGTTGTTCAGTTCCATACAAAGTGATAACTAAAATTCTATGCAGCAGATTATGAGGAATATTGCCATCATTGATAAGCAAGAATTAAGGGGCATTTGCGAAGGGGAGGAAAACTGCTCATAACATTCTCTTGGCCCAGGAATTGGTTCACAAATAAAGTCCCAGGTATGAAGCCTAGTTGTGTCATCAAAATTGATAAGATTTTGCTTCAATTAACTGTAGGTTTTTATTTGACTGGTTTAAAACTATGAAATTCCCAAGTTTGTTTATGAATTGGGTAGAGAGATGTGTTAGATCTTCTAATTTCTACTTGGCTTTTAATGGCACATATTTAGAAGTGTTTCAGGAGACAACATGTTTTAAACAAGGGGATCCCTTATGTCCTTTACCTTTTGTGATCTGTATGAAGTTTCTTACTCGAATTTTTGTCAAGAAGTTTAGGGAAAAGAACATTGGATATCATCAGAGAAGCAAAAAAGTAGGACTGCACAACCTTCTATTTGTTGATGATCTTTTGATATTTTGTGAAGCAAATAAAAAGTCAATGAAGGGTGTTCAGGAAGTTCTTAAAAGTTTTCAACAAGTTTCAGGGGTGGCTATAAACAGTATGAAATCAACTATTTATTTCTGAGTCATGGATGAAATGGAGAAGGAAATGCTGGCAGGTATATTGAAAATTTAAAATGGATATTTCCCTTGGAAATATCTAGGTCTTCCTATCTCAAATTTCAGATGGGACAAAAGCTCTTGTGCTGTTTTATTGAATGGGGTGAATAAGAGGCTGAACACATGGGATTCTGGTTCTTTATTGTTGGTTTGATGGGTCCCTTCCTATGTGGAGAAACCTATTTTATTTGGTCCATTGTGTTGAAAGATTTGACTTGAATTTTCCTTTCATATTTAAGGGGGCCAAAAACGTGAAAAAAAGAAGGAGACAGAGAGTTGGTTTTCAGATCAGATTTGGAGCAGAGAAGAAAACAAAACAGAGGAGAAGAAGTGTGCTGGAGCAGCTGCAATTTCACGCCAAGTTCGAAGGTTATCCGTTGTCCGATTTAGCTGAAATTTTGGCAGCATGTTCGTGACATCTTGGGCAAAATTCTGGTCAGTTTGCTTGTTTATTAGTGCTCCGGTTTATGAGATATAGCAGCTTGATCAGCCTGCGTTTGATATTCTCCTATCTCTTTTGTTCTTGTTATTGTTGCTATTGATGATTGTAAATGGTTGTGAGCTTGTGTAGCTACCTGAGATTTGGGATTAGGGTTTGTGTAACCTCCCTTTTGATCATAATGAAAGCAATTGGGTTGGACTCCTAATCGTCCCGTGGTTTTTATTCTTCACACCGAAGGGGTTTTCCACGTAAAAATCCTCGTGTCTTTGTGTCCTTGCTTGTTTGTTAATTTTCTTGTTGCTGCTGGAATTTGTGTAGTTGTGCTTAACCTTTGTTTAGCAAACTTTTAGTTGGGGAATTCTTGTTGTATTCCCATCAAAGTGGTATCAGAGCAGTGGTTTAAGAGGGTTTGCAGCTTCGTTTGGATTTGGCTTTGTTTGTTGCTTTCTCCATGGATGCTGCTCATGTGAATACTAGCAGGATGGTTAGTTTGAATGGTACTAACTATCATATTTGGAAGCGGAAAATGAAAGACTTGTTATTGGTTAAGAATTGGCATTTACCTGTGTTTTCTACTGAGAAGCCAGCAGATAAGACTGAAGAGCAGTGGAGTTTTAAGCATGAGCAGGTTTGTGGGTTTATTCGTCAATGGGTTGATGATAATGTTCTCAACCATATCAATGATGAAGTTAATGCCAAGACACTTTGGGAGAAACTTGAATCCCTTTATGCAAGCAAGTCTGGAAACAACAAGTTGTTTATGATCAAGCAGCTTATGGGTTTAAAGTTCAATGAAAGCAAGGCGATGTCTGATCACTTAAATGATTTTCATGGCATTATTCAGCAATTGTTTGCCATGGGAATAAAGTTTGATGATGAAATACAGGGGCTTTTATTGTTAGGCACTCTTCCGGATTCATGGGATACTTTTAGAATGACACTTTGTAATTCAGCACCAGAAGGAAAGGTTACCTTAGATCTTGCTAAGGCTGGTATCTTGAATGAGGAGATGAGAAAGAAGTCTCATGGTGTGTCATCTTCTTCTGAGGAAGCATTTGTTGCAGAGCACAGGGGAAGAAGTAGAGGTAAAGGTCCTAGTGGAAGGGAGAAGAGTAGGAGCAAGTCCCGCGGCAGATATAAGAATTTGAAGTGCCATTATTGTGGCAAGATGGGTCATATTCAGAAGTTTTGCTACAAGTGGAAAAGAGAGAATAAAGGTGGCAATGGCAAGCAAGAAAGAAGGCATGATCAGAAAGATCCAGACAATGATGATAGAACAGCTACTGTAACAGCTGGTGATCTTGTAATTGTGCTGGATGAGAGTTATGTGAACTTGGCAATCTCTGAGTCAAGCTTGGTAATTGAAAGTGGAGCTTCAGCTCATGTGTCTTCAAGGAAGGAATTCTTCACATCTTATACACCAGGTGACTATGGTGTGTTGAGGATGGGTAATGATGGTTTGTCCAAAATTGTTGGCGTAGGAGACATTTGCTTGGTGACTAATCTTGGAGCAAAGCTAATACTCAAGAATGTTCGACATGTCCCAGATATTCGGTTTAATTTGATCTCCGTAGGTCAACTTGATGATGAAGGTTTTTCTAGCACCTTTCGTGATGGTCAGTGGAAATTAACGAAAGGGAGTATGCTGCTAGCTCGAGGAAAGAAGCTTGCTAGTCTTTATTTGACACAAGCCACGAGTTCCACAGATAGTGTGAATGTAGCAGATGTTGATCCAGCTAAGCTATGGCATAGAAGACTTGGCCATATGAGTGAAAAGGGGATGAGTTGTTTGGTTAAGAAGAATGCATTACCTGATCTACAGAATGTGAAATTGGAGAAGTGTGAGCATTGTTTTGCAGGAAAGCAAAATAGAGTCTCTTTCAAGAAGCACCCTCCTTCGAGGAAATCAGGTTTGCTTGACCTTGTTCACTCTGATGTTTGTGGTCCTTTGAAAGTTAAATCTTTTAGTGGTGCACTTTATTTTGTAACTTTTATTGATGACTGTTCAAGAAAGTTATGGGTGTATGCTTTAAAAACCAAAGACCAGGTACTTGATGTGTTCAAGGAGTTTCATGTTTTGGTTGAACGGCAGACAGGTAGAAAGTTAAAGTGCCTACGTTCTGACAATGGTGGTGAATACATTGGACCGTTGGATGGCTATTGCAAGTCATTGGGTATTAGACATCAGAGAACACCTGCGAAGACTCCCCAGTTGAATGGCGTGGCTGAGAGAATGAACAGGACTTTGTTAGAAAGATTGAGGTGCATGCTTTCTGAAGCTAAGTTACCGAGACACTTTTGGGGTGAAGCTTTGTTTACTGCAGCCCATGTGATCAATTTGTCTCCTTGTGTTTCTCTGGATGGTGATGTTCCAGACAAGGTTTGGTCTGGCAAGGAGGTCTCTTACAATCACTTGCGTGTTTTCGGGTGTAAGGCGTTTGTGCATGTTCCAAATGATGAAAGGTCGAAACTGGATTCTAAGACTCGCCAATGTATTTTTCTGGGCTATGGTCAAGATCAGTTTGGCTACAGGTTGTATGATCCTGTAGAGAAGAAGTTAGTTCGTAGCAGGGATGTAGTGTTTGTTGAAGATCAGAATATTGAAGATATTCAGAGGGTTCGAGAGACTGCATCTTCTAGTGGTCATGATTTGGTTGATTTGGATCTACCTCCTTTGAGTTCTGCACCTGAACCAGTCCAGGAGGTGCAAGATAATGACAATGAAGCCAATGTTCCCGAAGTAGATGATCATGTTGATGATGTCAACGATGATGATGATGAGGTTGACTCTCAAGGCACTCCTGAAGTTCAGCCTGTTCCTGTGAGAAGATCTACCAGAGGCCATCAACCTTCTACAAGGTATTCTTCTTCTGATTATGTTCTCCTTAGTGATGGGGGAGAACCTGAGTCCTTTGATGAAGCTATGGATAGTGATGACAAACAGTGTTGGATGGATGCAATGAAAGATGAAATAAAGTCATTGCACGATAATCACACTTTTGATCTCGTTAAGCTACCAAAGGGAAAGAAGGCTTTGAGAAATCGTTGGGTTTACAAGCAAAAACAAGATGAGAACGCTATGAAACCACGATACAAAGCTAGACTTGTTGTGAAGGGTTGTAATCAGAAGAAAGGAGTGGACTTTGAAGAGATTTTTGCACCGGTTGTTAAGATGTCGTCTATTAGAGTTGTTTTGGGTCTTGCTGCTAGCCTGGATTTGGAGATTGAGCAGTTGGATGTGAAGACCGCGTTTCTTCATGGTGACCTAAAAGAAGATATCTACATGGAACAACCTGAGGGATTCAAAATCAAGGGCAAAGAAAATTATGTGTGCAAATTGAAGAAGAGCTTGTATGGCCTAAAACAAGCTCCAAGGCAGTGGTATCGCAAGTTTGACTCCTTTATAGGGAAGCAGGGTTTTAAAAAGACTTCGTGCGATCATTGTGTTTTCTTGAAGAGGTTTTCTGCTGATGACTTTATCATTTTGCTTCTTTATGTTGATGATATGCTTGTTGTAGGGCAAAATGTAAGCAGAATTGCTAGTTTGAAGCAACAGTTGAGTAAGACTTTCTCTATGAAAGAGCTTGGGTCAGCTAAGCACATTTTAGGCATGCAGATTGTGCGGGATCGGAAGGCTCGAAAGTTGTGGTTGTCTCAGGAAGCATATGTTCAGAAAGTGCTTCAGAGATTCAATATGGAGAAAGAAAAATCAGTAAGTACTCCTCTTGCTTTGCATTTTAAATTGAGTAAAGAACAGTGTCCTTCTACCATTGAAGATAAGGAGAGTATGATGAATATCCCTTATGCTTCAGCAGTGGGTAGTTTAATGTATGCAATGGTTTGCACGAGACCTGATATAGCTCAAGCAGTTGGTTTGGTTAGTAGATTCCTCTCTAATCCTGGAAGAGAGCATTGGAATGCTGTTAAGTGGATTATGAGATATCTAAAAGGTACTGCAGACATGAAACTTTGTTTTGGAAGTGATAAGATTGTTCTTGTTGGCTACTCAGATTCAGACATGGCAGGTGACATTGACTCCAGGAAGTCTACTTCGGGTTATATGGTTACTTTTGCAGGGGGAGCAGTTTCTTGGCAATCTAGGCTGCAGAAATGTGTGGCATTGTCTACTACTGAGGCAGAGTTCATCGCAGTGACTGAGGCATGTAAGGAATTGCTTTGGATGAAACGGTTTGTTCATCAGCTTGGTTTTTCACAGGAGAGGTATGTGTTGTACTGTGATAGCCAAAGTGCAATTCATCTTGCTAAGAATTCCACTTTTCATGCTAAGTCTAAACACATCGATGTGAGATATTTCTGGATTCGTGATGTTCTTGATGCTAAGCTTCTTGAGCTTGAGAAGATTCACACCGATGAAAATAGTTCTGATATGATGACTAAAGCATTGCCAAGGGACAAGTTTGAAACTTGTCGTTCGCTTGCAGGGGTTGCAAGCACCTCCACATAGTTGGGAGGGGGAGAATTGTTGGGTTGATGGGTCCCTTCCTATGTGGAGAAACCTATTTTATTTGGTCCATTGTGTTGAAAGATTTGACTTGACTTTTCCTTTCATATTTAAGGGGGCCAAAAACGTGAAAAAAAGAAGGAGACAGAGAGTTGGTTTTCAGATCAGATTTGGAGCAGAGAAGAAAACAAAACAGAGGAGAAGAAGTGTGCTGGAGCAGCTGCAATTTCACGCCAAGTTCGAAGGTTATCTGTTGTCCGATTAGCTGAAATTTTGGCAGCATGTTCGTGACATCTTGGGCAAAATTCTGGTCAGTTTGCTTGTTTATTGGTGCTCCGGTTTATGAGATATAGCAGCTTGATCAGCCTGCGTTTGATATTCTCCTATCTCTTTTGTTCTTGTTATTGTTGCTATTGATGATTGTAAATGGTTGTGAGCTTGTGTAGCTACCTGAGATTTGGGATTAGGGTTTGTGTAACCTCCCTTTTGATCATAATGAAAGCAATTGGGTTGGACTCCTAATCGTCCCGTGGTTTTTATTCTTCACACCGAAGGGGTTTTCCACGTAAAAATCCTCGTGTCTTTGTGTCCTTGCTTGTTTGTTAATTTTCTTGTTGCTGCTGGAATTTGTGTAGTTGTGCTTAACCTTTGTTTAGCAAACTTTTAGTTGGGGAATTCTTGTTGTATTCCCATCATTTATCATATGTAGGAAGAGGCCAGTTGATCAACACTGTTCTATTGAGCATTGTGAGTTACTGGTAAGGAATATTTAAACTTCCTGAAGGCATTCATGATGAGATTTTCAGAAAATGTAGAGATTTTCTCTAGAAAAAGAAAAATGAGGGTAGGTATTTTTCACCTACATCCTGGGAGACAATGAGCAGAAGTAAGAAGTTTGGAGGCCTGGGTTTCAGAGACTCCTCAATTTGGAAACACGCAGCATTATGCAAACTGGTGTGTGCATTACATACTAAACAAGATGTACTCTGGATCAAATGGTTGCAGGCTCATGACTTAAAAAACAAATTTTTTGAGGAGCATAAACCACATCAGGATCACAACTGGATGTGGAAATGGTTGAACAGATTGAAGGTCACAATGAAATATAAGTTGTACAGTTGTATTGGCAGGAATGAAAAGTTCAGAATTTCAGAGGCCTACAACTATCTGAAAGGGGGAGATGACCTGGATCCATTAGCATAGTTGATATGTTGTCCTAAATTAATTCCGAAACATAGTTTTTTCTTGTGGTTGTTGTTGAAGAAAAAGTGGGCAACTGCGGATAGGTTTATGGCTTTTAATATTCTTAAATCGGCTCAATTGTGTGTACTGTGTAATCAGGAACTGGAGGATGCAAATCATATGTTTATCAAATGTGAGTTCAGTAAAAAAATTTCAAAGGACTGAAGCTTACTGGAATGCTTAGTTTGAAGGAAGTGAAGAAAAGGCTGAAATCCTGGTTGATCAGAGGGCAGAAAGGAAAACTTTGTATGCTGATTACAGGTTTATGTCATATATAAAAGTAAAGGAATTTGAGAATATTTCAGAGCAGAGTAAGACTCTTTGATGAAGTTATACATATGGTTAACGAAGAGGTTTTTTTGGATTGTAGGGAAGGCTGAAAAACAGGAATGCGTTTTCTTTCGAATTTGGCTTAGGGCAAGTGCAATGGGTTTCTTAATTTTTAAAAAATCGCTCTAAAAACCGAAAACATCCACAGTAGTGGTTTTTAGGCCGTTTCTTGTTAAAAAACCGGCACATAGTTTTCAACTAGGGAACCGGTTAAGAAACCGGTTCCGTCAGAGAAGCCAGGGCGTGTGACAGAGGAGGGGGCCGCCATGTGCGGCCCATTTTTTTGACCTGAGTGGGACACGTGTCGCCCATGCATTGGGCCACATGTCCCACTATCAGAATTTCTTTTTTTTATTTGAATCCGTCGACACGTGGCACCTTCCGGTTGGGCCACGTGTCCGACGGATATAAAAATTTCAGTTGGGCCGTGTTTGAAAAATGAGTGGGACGTGTGTCCCACTTATATGGTGACACGTGTCCCACTCAACGGAAAAAATTGCTGCCGTTCTGAAATGGGACACGTGTCTCCATATGGTTGGGACACGACGTGTCCCAACGGCTATTTTTTTAAAAAAATTGCAAATTTTTGAAAAAATAAAAAAATTAAGATTTTGAAATTTTCAGAAAATTTTTCAACGGACATAAAATTTTTTTACCTATAAATAGAGGCATTCCACTCAATTTAATCACATCACTTCCAATTCCAACACCTCTACCTCAATCTTTCATCTCCAAAATGTATCTCCAATATTCCCTTCGTAATCCTTTTTTTAAATGGATTCGCGAAGAACGTTGATTGGAAAAGATAAGGTAATTCCAAATTCTTCTAATTCCAAAAATTCATCCCAAAATCCGAATATTCGTCCAATTTCAAATTCGGAATTTTATGAAAATTCGCCAAACATCCCGCCCAATTTTTATATGAATTCCCAACATTCGTACATGAATTTCCCAAATCAATACAATTGTTTCCAAAATGCATACACGAACTCTCCTTACCCGAGCCACTTCTCCCAAAATCCTAACGCCCAATCGCAAAATTCCTATCCAAACTTTTATAGTCCAAACTTTCATTCTCCACACCTTGATGCAATTAACGAGTCAGGATCATTTCGCTACCAAGGAGGTCGGGGTTCACCGGGTCAAAATGTTGCAAATGTTCACCGGGTCATTTCTAATGTCATGTTTGTAATATTTTTTTATAAAATTAATATATCTTTTTATAAAATTATAGATACAAATATATCTTTTTATAAAATTATAGATACAAAATATTGAACAACTTATTAACAAAAAAAAAGATATTTAAATTACTATTATAAAACATGAAATTTATAAATTAAAGAAAATGAATTATTTAATACTTTTTAAATAAAACGAAATTCTATGAATAAAAATTATAATGTATTATTAAATTTCACTTTCAACTTATTTTGGGTGAACAAATTAAATTAAATTAAATGTTAATGGTAAAATAAATGAGTAGGATAGAGAAAATCAAGTGGGGTCAATGAATAGTCAAAAGTGGTTTCTTACTATTGTGGGGATAAAAAAGGGTGATTTTTTAAATGATTTTTTAATATTAGGTGGAAGAGAGAGAATGAGAGAAATAATATATTTAATTGGTAAGAAACCGATATCGATTTTTACCACTGCATGTGCTCTTATACACATGGGACTTGGAATCTCTAGTTTGGCTGGGTTACAAATCTTAGTCCCTTGCTGCTTAGGGCTGTCTATGATGGCCCAAAAGCAGTGGCTATAAAAAAGAACAAGTCAATCTAGCCTAATATTAGAGTCATACAAGTTTCATTGTTTTCTTTATAAGCTAAATTGAGAATTTTGTAATAGTCTAGAGTGAGCACTATATTTCTTGTTACGGTTTTTTTTATGGTTCATTAATGAAATAAATAATTATAAAAAATAATACTTTTACTGTTTAAAAAAAATAATTAAACTAAAAATTATCACAAGTCTTGGTTTAGACCGACTAACCATTAGACGGTGTCATTTTATAATTAGTATAATTAATAGGATGATTTGATATTGATTTTTATTTATTGCAATGAAGTACTTATAATTATAAAACCTATAAAATGAATTTCATCATATATATATATAATTATAGTCCAACCTCAAAAATTATAAAAATGAGATTTTTTTGTGATAGATCTTACCGTTAGTCGGTATAAAGGAGACCTTCTTAAAAATTATCAATATTTTATTGATTATTTATGAAAGTATATATATATATATATCAATATATTTATCAATATATTATTCATAATTAATAGCAATTCTATATTATACAAAATTTATTTTTTATATTTAAAATATATACATATAGTTTTTATGTATATAGTTTTTTGAAAAAAATGCTTTTATAACCCTACCTAATTGACGTAAGTACCATATAAACTTTTGATAATTGACAGTGCAAATATAACCCTATACAGAAGATGTAAGTGCAATTTTACCCAATCCGTCAGTTTAAGGCCAAAATCGATTAAAAACACAATTTTACCCCCCTAATTTTTATTGAAAAAATACATAAAAAGTGAAATTACCTTTTTAACCCCCTAACCCAATTATTTCTTCTTCCTTCTTCTCTTCTTTTCTTTTTTCACGCCGCATCCATTTCTTTCACTTCCCTGCCTTTTCTTCCACTCCCACCGGTGCTTCACTTCGCTTCCGGTGGGCTAAGATTAGGAATGATCGGTGTGGCGTCGACGAGCTGGCTGAGCTCAATACAACGAGGCCGTCGCAACGACATCACTGGCACTAGGGTTGGGATCGACATCAGCGCCGCCGACATTAGGGTTGGGATCGACATCAGAACCGCTGCCCCTAGGGTTAGGATTGACATCAGCAGCACTAGGGTTGGGATCAACATCAGCACCGCCGCCGCTAGGGTTGTGAGACTGGAGGCGTGGAGGCAGGATAAGGCAGAGCTGGCTGGGCGGTGGTGGGAGAGGAGACAGGATGAGGTTGGGCAACCAGTACGGCAAGGCGGAAGAGGTTCTCAAGTTCTAATTTGAGGTCGATATTCCCAAAATCAAAGATGATTAGGTTTCCGATCTAAGTGGCCACCGCCGCCCTGACTGTCAAAGACTACCAGTTTGCACCGCTGCACTGGTTCTGAGCTCCCAGTAAGTTCATATCCCTGGCCAATTAATTTGTTGGAATACTTAAATCAGGAATCGATTTATTGAGTCCACTTTTATGTAGATTGTTTTGGGATAGACGTCACTGGAGTAGTGGTGAAAGTGGGGTCCAGTGTGATGGAATTTAAGGTGGGCGATGAACGAGAGTTCGCTGGTGGGTAGAAATCAGTGGTGGTGGGTGATGGACGGTGGTGGTCAGTGGAGGGGTGATGGTGGTGGTACAAAGGCAAAACTGTCCTAACACTTTTAGGTGTTAGGTCGAAGGGCATTTTAGTCATTTTATGTGTAGTCAATGCCAGAAATAGTGTCTTAGGGTTACATTAGCACTTTCATCAACTAGTTAAGCTTATTTTGCACTAAAAATTATTTAAGGGTTATATTGGCACTTACCCAATTAGATAGGGTTATATTGGTATATGTCCCTAGTTCTTTTTTTATAAATTACCAGTAGTAAATTAAAATATATTTAAAATTAATATTAATTTAGTGTAAAATAAATGTCAACTCAATTTTCTTCAATTCATAGTCATCTTAGGCCCTATTCTCCGGAGCTTATATGCATTTCACTTCAGTTCAATTTCACTTCAGTTCAATTCACTTCAATTCAAATCAGTTCAAATCAGTTTAGTTCAGTTCAGTTTAGCGTGAATTTAACCTTTTTATTTTTTAACACACTTATTTTTAGTTTAATTCAAATTAGTTCATATCAGATTAAATCAGATCAGTTCAAATAAGATTAAAAAAAACAGGGCCTTACTCTGCCAATACTGCTTAGACAAGAAATTTACAACTTTAAAAAATATCATTGAATTGCTATGGCACATGGGAATAGGATGCTGATTTTGTAAGATACTTATTAAGATATATACCATTACTGGTCTTAGTTTGTCATTAAGCTGGCCTCACAATATTTGTGGGTGTGTTTGGCAAAACTGACTTATTTTGTCTTATTTTTTAAGAGTGATCAATTTCTGTTTTTTTTCTAAATATAATTAAATAAATACTTTTTACTAGTTTATCAAACTCTAAAAATGTGCTTATCAAAAACACATATAATAGAAATTGTTTGCTTTATGTGGATTGGTAGGATGGTGCTAAAAATCAGGGATAATTCTGTCATTTTATCTTTCCTAACTATCTAAAACGACGTAGTTTTTATTTCCGTTCCATTCTTCTTCTTTGTTTATTTCTTGCTCTCGGCTGTTCTTTCACCATCACCACCTCATGCACAAATCTTCAAACATGCGTCATCTCCATCGGCGATATTCATCGGCACCCCGCCTTCTTTCGCCGGAGATTGTGCAATCTCCATCGGCGAGGTTCCCATCCAATTCCTCCATCACCCCCTTACGCCCAAACCTGTTAAAGCCCAAGCAAATCTTCGTGCCACCTCTGCACTCCGCCTTCTTCTCACCAGTGCAATCTCCATCGACGAGGTTCCCATCCAATTTCTTGCCGATCTCTGTGTCTCCTCAACTTCAAAGACAAAGAAGAGTACATTTCTCATCTTTATTGTGTAATTTTATTGTTCTTCTGATCCTACTGTGTTTAATATGCGAAAATGTGCCCTCCCTTTCCCCCTTGGGTGTTCTTCAATGTTCAAGGTTATGTTATTCAGTTTTTACTCAAGTCTATTGTGAAAGTTTTCTGCCTTCTTGGGATTGAACATATATACTCCAAACTATGTTTTCCGCCCAACCGTATAATATATGTATAATATGATTAATTGCTTCAACCGCATGCCAATATCCTCTTTGTTAAAAAAATGTTTGTATAGTAACTATATTGGTTGGTTCGTAATGATTGTGGTACTCTCGTCAATCTTCATCATTACATTTTATTTTGTAGCTTCTTAAATGAAATCTTAATATTGTTTATGTTGGAAAATGATAGTAAAATAAGTTGAATTTCGTCAACTTTTGGGCTTAGTTTTGAATTGGGCTCGAACTGAATTAGAGTCAGTGGGTGTCGTTTTTGGATTCCTCTGCGAGTACTATAAAATCGACTGTTTAAACTCTCAAAACGGATAAAGGGTGAATGAGATATGGATGCTCAAAGAGTTACTCTGAGAATGGAAACTTAGGTGGAAATTCATTCGTACGTACTAAGTTTTCTATAATCTTTTGACTATCTAAAATGCGTTTGGATTGTATGGAAGTCTCTAGAAAGCCCAAACCGCGTAACAAATATTCTAAGAATCACGTGTGGAATATCTGAGATTTGATACGCGATTAATCATGATAAGGAATATGATATTCTTATCTTTCCAGAATCTATTCAAATATTTGTAAAATATTTGGTGGTTAGAGAATATTTTCTCTGATTACGGGAATCAGATCTTCCACGTATCTTCCCATAGGGTTTCTTAGACATCTATAAATAGAGCCTCTATGTCAGACAGAAACCTCGCACCATTCTCAAGTTCCTCCCTACTTCTAAACTTGAGTCTTATCTTCTTTCTCTGTCTTTGTCGGTGATAGTCCTTCGGGCCTTGCGTGAATCCAAGGTAACTCTGGTTACCTTCGATGGTTTTATCCTAGGGAACGATGTCCACGACGGGACTCATTCGTTTCAAGGGCAGCGAGTGTTACTCGTGACTCCATCAATTTGTGATTACTTGAAACATGATTTATGCTTTATTTATTTGTAATTTAAGCTTTTCAATTGTATGCTTGAATAATTAATAAAAATGTATTATTCTTGCATATATTAATTGTTCGTTCAATTTTGATATTTAATTTTCGCATGATAAAATCAATATATGTCCAACAGTCTTGAAACGAATGATATCTGTTGATTTATATTGATGCAGAAACTGTATGCGATGCATGATTGTTACTGTATGTTGCAAACGAAATTTGTTAGTATGCATAATTTGTTTGAAATTGTTATGCTAATTGTAACGTAAATTTTCCACGAAATTGATTTGCTTGCATGCTGAATTTCCCAAACATATATTCCAAATATGAGATTGCATGCTAATGGTTTTGGTTATTTACAACAAAATCATATTGAATCGGGATCTTTTGGCTCAACTTTCTCTGAGTTTTGCCGAAGGGGCAACTCCATTTTTTACCTTGAATTGGTCAAAATATGCGGACTTTCTTACTTTTCGGGGAGGATTAGAACAAAATCATATTGAGCAATTTGTTATGTATAATTGTTTAAAATATTATACTACAATATTTGATGTGTACATATATTTAACGATGAATATTTTTTGTATGTACACATTGGTGAATCCGAGTATATACGGCGGTATCTCTTGTGGAAGAAAAACTTGGCATGGAGATACAACAGGATTTGCTTGACAACATGAAAGAGTCAAGAGTTGTAACCACGGTTTTGCGAACTATGGTAAGTATACACGTTAATTAAAGTGAATCATGGCATATGTGTGTATATTGTTTGGATTATATTTGATAACCATTTGCGTGAATCTGGACGTGAACATGACTTTGTTACAAAGAGAGTTATGTGAATAATATTTGCACATATCTGTCCAGTACACTAAGGCTATCGAATTTGATAGTAAATGGATTTGATTATATTAATCCTTTAATTATGTAGGAAAATGAGTTGAGCATGTATGGCGTAATTAGAGAAATAATTTAATTCTGTGATATTCATGCTTATGAGATTAAATGTTGATATGGTAATAAATCAAAGTTGATTCTTTGCATGAATAGCTTAAAGTTTTAAAAAAAATGTCATGAGTTTGGAATATTGAATCGAGCATTACTATTCCTTTTAATTATGAAATTACATGAAAGCAGTGCATGTGTGTTGGAAATTATGAGACATTTAAATTTCTCGAGCCCTCAAAATGTTATAGTATTTGTTTAAATACTTGATCAAATGTTGAAATACCTATTATGCATGGTATAGTAATTTGGTTGTGTGAGCTGCTCGTGTTGGTTAAAAGATTTAAAACCACATTTTGTATGAGAATGTGCTGCTAGTGATTCATGACTTTTATATGTTTGGTCTGAGAATTGCATGCGATAAAATGGTAAACTTCATTTGCACTTAAACATGACATCTCTCGGCAAGAGTATAATAAATTTGTGCATAAATGAAGGATGTGACATTGGGTTATTTGATCCATGATGTATTCTCGTTCATTTAGGGACTTGATTTAGCTGAATAAACGAAAATTTTAGATCTATGATGTGTCTAAAATTGTGTTATGCTTTTATATGCTATGATTATATTAATTGTTTGGGAAAGTGCCTTTTGATGCAATGAAATATTTGACAAGACTATTCCCGATAATTGGCTATCTTGATTGATAGCTTACGAGCATATGGCTCACGAGTGACAATTGTTAGGTTGCACAGATAGAGCATATGAGCTCGAAGTTCGACATATTATGGTTATTTTGTATGACCTGATAAATGTGAACGTGAAGACATTAGTTTACAACTATGTCTAGGGTATTGGTTCTTGTGAACCATGGTATAAACCCTAAAGCATGAGTTATCATGACTATGCTAAAAACCTTTGATTATTTGTAATCAAAGAATTGAGGAGAAAATCTCAAGAATTTGGTTGAGAAAACTAAGAATCCTGAGAATGGGAATCCCGAGACTTTTGGTCAAATCTCTTGATTTATGGTTGAAAAATCTAAGAATCATGAGATATGGAATCCCAAAACATTTGGTCAATTCTCTAGATTTTTGGTTGGAAAGCCTTAGAATTCCGAGATGAGGAATCCTAAGACATTTGGTCTAGGAACCCCAAGACACGAGGTTTTGAGAAACTTAACACGTGTGAGGAAGTTTAATAAAACCAGCCCAATGTGGGGGGTAGACGAAAAACCTAAAAATTCAACGACCATATGAATTTTGATAGGTACTTGAGATGAAAAGTCGTCACGAGAGACTTAAATCAAGTTGTTCAAGTCGGGAGGAATTTAACTCGAACCAAAAAGGGTAAACCCATAATTGAGTCAAGCAATGAACTCAAACTCGAGTCGAACAATGGACTTGAATGTGTTTCGAGCATTAAGGCATTCAAATTTAATTTGAGTAGTCTGAAAGTAAAGTACACTTGTACTGAAACTTGGGTTTAAAATGGGCATGAAATTGTGTGGAGTTGGTAAACTCACACTGCGCCCTAGTGAGAGTTAATCGAATCCTCGATTGATTGATACTACATCGGTTGTGGTATTGGTCATGTGAGGAAGAACGATTAATTGAGATCGGAAAGTTTAGTTATCTCTAATCCCAAGGGAGTTGAAGGAATAAGAGAGACTTTCACGATAAAAGATCAATACATGAAGGTGTTTTGATTGTTGAAAGGATCAAGCCCTAAAGAAATTCATGGGTAAAAACCTAGTGTTTGATTCATTATTGAACACACGGACTTTTAGTAAGTTGGGTTTGTATATTAACGAAACCACTTACATGATGCACAGAAAACATATGAGGTTATCTGTGACCATGATGTGAATACATAAAATCCTTTGGGGAATGTAATTCACAATGTAGACATTTGCAAGGTCATTTGGTGATTGAAGGAAATTGCTAGAAATGATCAAGCGTTGTGGGGGAGCCTTTAAGTTGGTTGGCGATCTTTTAAATAAGATACCACAAGAAGGAGGAAAATAAAGCTCCTCATAGAGCCATCCTAAAAGTTCTTTCGAGTGTGGGGGCTGGCGTATTATGAAGGTAGTAAAATGAATACTTAAATGGTATCTTCACTAGATATGCACAATGCTGAAGTGATATCAATTTCTTGAAATTCACAAGGAATATTATGCAGAAAATAGAAATATTCTTGATGGAAAGTGTATTTTGTGGAATTTTCTGTTAAAGATCATGATTTATCTTAAATGGACTTAAGAGTCAATAGATGGAATCATTAAGGATCAGTGATAAACCAACGAAGGAAACAAGATTCCATGAAATGACGTTTGTGGAAAGCGGTGATCAATAGAGAGTTTGATCTACCATGATTGCAAATCACTAGAGTACTAGTAGATTTGAACAATTAGTAAGCATATTTGTGCACTTGATGGGTGTTCTCTAGACATGAGAATGAGTCGAAGGATGATGGTATTTGCTATCAAGGCTTTGAGAAAGTTAGAAGTACATCTAATGGACCTAAATGGTTATTTGAAGATTTAGATATTAAGATCTGAATAAAGCAAAATGAAAAGCTCAATGCTCCTAAATGACCCATCATGTGACCAAACTAATTGTTGTTTAGCCAGTGATATTAAATCAATGAGTTTGATGAAACGGATATGCTAAGGGACACGGAAAATGACCATGTCATTTATGTCTTTGAATTGATGGTTTTCTCATTGATAGAAAAATTGATTCGATGATTGAGTCTCTTGGAGATATGTCGTATTCAATGGAATGACTCTAAACATTATGAGTTACCTTTTTGTAAAGGTGAGATGTCTCTTAGTAAGAGAACTCATGAGTCATTAATAATCTGTTGTACTTATTAAAGTGCACATTAGACAATTCTTACAATGGATAGTAAGATGATACACGAGTAGTCTAGAAAAGATCACTGGAAACAAGCTGTGTGTGAGACTCGTGGATATGGCTTGAGTTGTGTAGAGAAATGGTTTTCTCCTGCTAGATTCATAGAAGAATTTAAGTCCATCGTGTTGGAAAAAAATTGGGAAAGATATACCCTAGGATGACCAAAGCGCTTGTATGCTTATTGGTGTAGCGTAAAGCCATATCGATGATGGCGTGCCTGACGTGTCTCGACAAAGACACGTTACCATTGGATGACTACTCTCTATGAGAATTATCGATGTTGACTACGTAAGGTCAATATGATAAGAGTTGTGATTCTTTGACGAAAGGATTGAATTAATTTCTTGACGAAGAAATTGAATCGAGAGTTAGTTGAGAACTCATCGAAAGGAATATGACTAAGTCCAATAAATGGTGGGTTACGTACGTGGACACCCAACCTATGTGACTGGAGATCCCAAGATCTAGGTTCAAAGGGACAACTAAACTGCAAAGACCCATCGCGATCACTGTGGGGGTTTCATACCTCATGTCTTATTCCTATGATGAAGAAACAGTGATGTGAATGGAGGTTAAGTATTAAATTGCTTTGAATGATTCAAGACATCGAGTATGTAGTACTTGAAAGAGCGCAATAGTTTACGGAACTGCTCTTACGCTAAGAATCACCTATGTAAGCGAGAAGTGTGGTTGCTTCGAAAGGGAATTGTTGGGACACAATTCTTTAGAAACCTTACAGAACTAGGCGTGTGCCATGGCCTGATTAATGGACACAACCGAGGAAAGCGCAAAGGCTAGGAAAGATGTCTGTGGGAAGTGCATTGTCGTTCACACAAGCGGTCGGGGAAGTTCAAGGACATCGCGTCTACTTCCTAACCAGTGGGCTAAGTGTACTCTCTCAAGGGAAAGTTCAAAGGGGGACACCTACTTATCCTATGCAGCATCTATGCCGTCGAAATGAATCTATCACCATGTGGGGGATTGTTGGAAAATGATTGTAAAATAAGTTGAATTTCGTCAACTTTTGGGCTTAGTTTTGAGTTGGGCTCGAACTGAATTAGAGTCAGTGGGTGTCGTTTTTGGATTCTCCTCTGCGAGTACTATAAAATCGACTGTTTAAACTCTCAAAACGGATAAAGGGTGAATGAGATATGGATGCTCAAAGAGTCACTCTGAGAATGGAAATTTAGGCGGAAATTCATTCGTACGTACTAAGTTTTCTATAATCTTTTGACTATCTAAAATGCTTTTGGATCGTATGGAAGTCTCTAGAAAGCCCAAACCGCGTAACAAATATTCTAAGAATCACGTGTGGAATATCTGAGATTTGATACGCGATTAATATAAGGAATATGATATTCTTATCTTTCCAGAATCTATTCAAATATTTGTAAAATATTTGGTGGTTAGAGAATATTTTCTCTGATTACGGGAATCAGATCTTCCACGTATCTTCCCATAGGGTTTCTTAGACATCTATAAATAGAGCCTCTATGTCAGACAGAAACCTCGCACCATTCTCAAGTTCCTCCCTACTTCTAAACTTGAGTCTTATCTTCTTTCTCTGTCTTTGTCGGTGATAGTCCTTCGGGCCTTGCGTGAATCCAAGGTAACTCTGGTTACCTTCGATGGTTTTATCCTAGGGAACGATGTCCACGACGGGACTTATTCATTTCAAGGGCAGCGCGTGTTACTCGTGACTCCATCAATTTGTGATTACTTGAAACATGATTTATGCTTTGTTTATTTATAATTTAAGCTTTTCGATTGTATGCTTGAATAATTAATAAAAATTTATTATTTTTACATGTATTAATTGCTCGTTCAATTTTAATATTTAATTTTTGCATGATAAAATTAATATATGTCCAACACTTTCCTCATTTGGTTCCTGGTTCAATTCTTAAGTTAATGGATCCTTCTATGTTACATGATGATACATGTATCTTTTCTTATTATTCGGGAAAGGTTGATGCAACCATTTGGCAAATATCTTTTTCAGTCACCTCGCAGCTTCTAATATATGCTTTTAGATGATTTGATTTCTTTCATGTGTTTGTGCAATGCTCGGTCAACATTGATTCACCCACTAAAATAATTTGTAAATTTTAATGATAAAATTAGTATAGTAGCAAGTAGAGTCGATTCTACGAGAAATAGAGCAAAAACTATAATAAAAGACCTACTAACATAGAACACTTTTGGTGTAGTCACCACGCCTTAATTTTCATATTTATCTAACAAATAATAATGCAACTAACTAATATAAAATAATAATGTAACTAACAGATATAAAATTCTGGAAAATATATTAATAAGGTAATCGACTCAAAATAACTCACATTAGTTAAACATCGATCATCGGCACAAAGATAAATTAATTCATATGCATCTATCAGTCATAGGACAACAAGTATTTGCTAAACCCTCCCAATTCTTTCTTACTTTATCGACAATTGACTAATTATAATTAACCAATCGTTTCTCTTACCAAGACGCCTCCAAAAAGTATTCGCTAAACCAGATACATATCTCGATAGCATTAAGAATGAAAAGAACCTGATGTAGCAATTACCCAAGTATTCGCAAGTAGTATTGCATACTTAATTGTTCCCCATCTTGCTATTACAATCTCACCTAGTTAGCTGTTTTTCACAAGAACTCGCTACTTACTAACCCTTTCCAACGATTACGTATTGGTGGGATTAGATACTCCCCCTGTCCCACATTAAATTGCACAAAATCTTTTTCGCAGTCTCCAATACACACGTTTGACCATTAATATATTTAACTACGTATAACACCGATAAACAAAAAGTTACTTTCTAGAAACTACTTGTTATGACGAATCAAAAGATATCACATACAACAATATTATTGTTTACATATCTATTCAAATATGTAGTCAAAGTTTTATTAGTTTGACTGAATCTTTGATCTTGTGCAAATTAATCCGGGACGGAGGGAGTAGCATTATACCAAAAATATTCAAGTTGATCAGACTTAAATAAATCAAGAATAAAATAAACCAAGAACAATCAAGAACACATAAGAATTAATTATAAAACAATTAGACCTCACAATTCATAAACTAATACTTATTATTCCATACCGATATATGAAATACCTACTCATAATAGTTAAACTAAAAAAATAATAATATGATAACAACAAATAATTAATCTAATGATATAATGAACTAAAGCAAACCGTGAACTAATGTTGGATCAAATTGCATGTGCACGGGAACCGAGGGAAGAAGTTTGTGACGTGATTAGTTAACCTCAATATTGTAAAGCTCCTAGCAGACGTAACTCTAAACAAATTAAACCTAATATTTTATTATAACTAAAACTACTCATCCATCTCTTTTTTTTTTAAAAAAAATTAAAACCATCCGGAGATGGAGGAAAGTTGTATTAGGCTTCCCAAACCCTTAAAAAAAAAGAAAGAAACCAAATCTTAGTTTATTTACAATGTGAGAGCATATTGCTCTTAAAGCAACACCTTGTTGCTTCCAAAAAATAGTTGAAGATAGAGACCTTGAGTAAAACTAGAGGATTACAAATACTAATGGCTAGGTAATTGGCGCTCGAACTTGTTAGTGAATCGAAAGAGACACAAGTCAGTCAGAGACAACCTTAACCTAAGCCATAAGCCTATCCTCTAAGTCTTTGTGAAAACCTTTGCCAATGCTGTGTGCTCGGTTTTACTTTGGAAATCCGTTGAGAGTGGCCAGCCGATCATTACCTGCAAAATGCAGTGAAAACAAGTTAGTAGCATCTGGTCAGTGGGCAGTTCTCAAGGAAGGAACACCTTCCTTATCTAACTTAACCAGCCCTGAAAATTTTGGAGGTAGCATATGTAAACTACTAAAGATGGAGGTAGTCCTAGCAGATAAGCATTCCTTAGCCAAAGCATCGGTAACCAAATTTGCCTCACGATGGATGTGCAGTATATGTATTCCCCCCCAGAGTCTGATGAATTTCATCAGCAAGTTCAAACACTTTCCAAATAGCTTTTAGAGGATATTGAACAGAGAGAATAGCCCCTAAACAGTCAGATTCTATAACGATAGGTATCAAAAAACTCTAACTAATCTGCACTGCAAACAAAATAGCCTTTAACTCAGCTTCTAAGGGAGAAATAGCAAGAGTAAATTTAGTGTGAGCCGAGATGAAAGTTCCACTTGAGTCCCTAATGATCAGTCCTAGACCACACTCATCCTGTTGTTTATTCCAAGCTGCATCCACATTAAATTTATATCCAATCTCAGGTTTTTTCCATGCAATTTTGAAGATCTTAGGTTTTGGAGCAGTTTTAATCAATGGCAGGAAGGAATGATTGGCAATACCATAATCAAAAGCAGATGAAATGAAAGCTGGTTTGTAGATGAATGAGTAAAAAATTTGGTCTCTAATCCGGTTAAGAATTAAGACAGTACTAGGGGTCATCCCATCATATAAACAAGCATTCCTCATCTTCCATAGGTTCCAGGTTGTAATTAGAGCAGCATTCCTAATGAGTGTGGAGTGCAATGAGCTTAAACCTTGATAGGTCAAATAATAAGATACTCTTTCCCAAACAGAAGGGAAAATTTTGTTGGAGATCCCCATATAAGAGTGAATGTTCTTCCAAACCAGAGTTGTGAAAGTGCATGAGTTAAAAAAATGATCTAGAGAATCCACATGGTTACAGCACATAACACATTTAGAAGGTAAACAAATAGTAAGTCTCTGTAAGACATTATCAAAAGGTAAATAGGAATTAATGAGTTTCCACATGAAAACAGATATTTTCTTTTCAATCCTATCACACCAGAGGAATTTAATCGAAGCAATACTACCTGATCTTGGACTGAGAAGGAGATAGGTTGATTTGAATGAGAAATCCCCTGTAGGTCCAGGTTTCCAAATTAGTCTATCCTTCCTGTGTGGTTGAAGTTTAGAGACCTGCAACAGAGATATGGTTTCAGGTGGTAGAAAGTAGTTCAATTTCATGATCAGATTTTGTTTATTGTCTATGAACTCAGCCACTGTGCAATTTTCTGAAATATCCACCTGATCAGGAAGGCAGTAATCCATGATAGGCTTAAGACCTAGCCAATTAGAGGTCCAAAAATTACAAGATCCTTTCCCCAAAATCACCCTAGAATTGGACTCAGCCCAAGCATTTACACTACAAATTCTTTTCCAATTAGAGGATGATTTGTATGAGTGGGGCAGGGATTGAAAAAAATTAGTCCATGGTGCCTCAGCCTTTTGGTATTTCCACCATAACTTAACCGAGCATGTTTCTATGATTGAGTTAATTGATCTGAAACCTAACCCATTCTGGCTGATTGGAAAACAAAGTGATTCCCATTTTCTCCAAATTCTATTTGGTTTCTGATCAGTATATCCCCAGAAAAATCTGCTCATTTTCTTTTCAATTATGGAAACTACCTTCTTGCTAGGTTTTAGAACAGACCAAATATGCTGAGGAATGGAAAAGATGCAAGATTTTATCAGTGTCATTTTTCCTCCCATTGATAACCACTTATTCTTCCAGTTATTGATCCTGTTATAAATTTGCTCAATTAGAGGCTGAAAGTGACATTTTTGGGTAATTCCAGTGAAGATAGGTACACCCAAGTAAGTGAAAGGCATTCTACCAATTTTCATACCCAAGATCCTTTTTATGTTGAGAACTGTATGGGCAGATGCATGCCTGCTAATGTATAAGTCACTTTTACCATAATTTATGTGCTGCCCAGTTACCTCTTCAAAAGTAGATAAAAAAGCCTTAAATCTGATTAGAGTCCTATTTTCAGCCTTTAGGAATACAACTGTGTCATCAGCATAGGATAAATGAGAGATTGGAGCAGTATTACCTGGGAGATCATAGGAAGCCAGTTTACCTGTACTGAATATGAATGCTAAACTCCTAGTGAAAGCTTCTGAAAAGATATTAAAAAGGAATGGAGATAGGGGGTCACCCTGTTTAATACCTTACTAGCTTGGAAAAAACCAGCTGGCTTGCCATTTATCAAAACTGAAAACCAAGACTGAGATAAATTGTTCATGATAGGGAAAAGAAATCTAGCATGAAAACCAAATTTGTGTAGAACACTGTATAAGAAGGACCACTTAACCCTATCAAAAGCCTTTTTAAGGTCTAATTTAACTATGCAGTTTGGATTTCTTTGTTTTCTATTCAAAAATCTTATCATTTCTTGTAGATAAATTACATTATCAGCTAAGTCCCGGCCTTTTAGAAAAGCAGTCTGATGTGGTGAGATGAGATTATTCATTAATGGTTTGAGTCTCTCCATTATTATCTTTGAACAAATCTTGTTAATTACATTAGAGAGACTGATTGGCCTGAAATCATCAAAAGAAAAAGGAGTTTTCTTTTTAGGAATGATTGTAATCCATGTGCTACTGAATCCTTTAGGGATCTTATTTCCATTCATAAAGTCCTGAACAACATCAAGTAGATCAACAGAAATGATATCCCAACTTTTAATGTAAAATTTTGTTGTAAACCCATCCGGTCCAGGACTACTATGTTTATTGAGACTAAGCACAATAGGTTTAAGTTCTGTCATAGTAACCGGAAGCAAAAGCTTTTCATTTTCCAGGTCTGAGATACACTTGGGGATCTGACTGAGAAAATGATTTTTGAAAATGTCAGAGGCAGGGGAGCTGTCATCAGATAATAGGCTTTTATAGTACTGAATGGCTTCTGTCTCTATGTATTGCATATTATCTAGCCATGAACCATTAGCACTTTTAATCTTTGTAATTTTTATCCTGCCTTTTTTTTTCTTGCACTGAATTGTGGAAAAATTTGGTGTTGTTGTCACCCTCCTTTAACCATTTAATCTTTGATTTATGCTTCCAGAAACTTTTCTGTTCAGCCAGTGATCTTATTAGCTTAGCTTTTGCTTCCTTAAGATTTAAACCGTTTGTTTCACTGGGATTTTGATCAAAATTTTGTTCCTGCAGTAAGACTACTTTTTCTGCCAGTGTGACATTCTCATGTATGTTACCAAAATGATCTCTATTCCAATATTTTAAAGTCTTTTTCAGCCTAGAGAGTTTTAGGCAGAAACCTAACATTCCAGAGTATTGCATAGGAGTTTCCCAGTCTGTCTTGATTACTGTTAGAAAGGTTTCCCTTTTAAACCAAGTGTTAAGAAATCTAAAAGGCCTAGGGGATGAGGGGATATCACTTCCTATAGATAGAAGCAGTGGACTGTGGTCAGATGTAGTCCTGTTTAAAATTTGAACAGAAGAGGAGGGAAAAGAAGTTGACCATGCAGCATTGCAGAGTCCCCTATCTAATCTCTGAGTGGTAGGATTCCTCAATCTATTGTTGCTCCATGTAAATAGATTACCTACTGTATTTATCAATAGGTGTTGATTAATACTACTGTATGTGAGTGCGATTTTGGTGCGAATTGACCAAAACGAAAATTTGGTGTCGTTTTGTCCTTCCCCTCCTTCTTTCTTCTCTCTTTCACTGATAACGGTCGGTTTTTTCAGTCCGACTTGTTCTGGTCATGGCGGCTCCTCCGCCTGGCCGTGGTGGAAACGCCGCGGCCAAGTCCTTCCTCCAAGCTCTAGGCACTCGTCAAGCTCCACTGCAACCATCTCTCCCCTCCAATCCCGAAATCGTCCCGAAGACACAGTACAAAGGAGAGATAGCCTGCTTAGTCTCTAGACATGATGCGGAAAGGTTGGCCTCGCATTACTAGAATGCTCTAGTGGGAAAGTTTGCCAGGAGAAAGCCACCAATGTCGGTCCTAAACGAGGCTTTCAAATCAGTGGGCTTCAAAGGCAACTTTTAAATTGGTTCGATCGACTATAGACATATCCTCATCCGATGCCAGGAGAAGGAGGACTATCAGAGATTATGGATTAAAGGGCATTGGATCCTCAATCAAGCCCCAATGAAAGTGCTAAAATGGACTACAGATTTCTCTCAGGAAGCCGAGTCTTCTATAGTTCCGGTATGGGTTTCCATTCCGCAAGTTCCGATCTATTTCTATAAC
The DNA here is from genome assembly GCA_037428765.1 of Rubia yunnanensis. Classification (NCBI taxonomy): domain Eukaryota; kingdom Viridiplantae; phylum Streptophyta; class Magnoliopsida; order Gentianales; family Rubiaceae; genus Rubia; species Rubia yunnanensis. The sequence continues at coordinate 26,929,763 of CM075064.1, read as the reverse complement.
ATTGCAATGCTTCAATCAATTGGTAATCAGATAGGCACCTTTATTAAGATGGATGCAGCTACTGCTGCTCTCACTAGGCCTTCTGTAGTCAAAATGTGTGTTGAGATAGATCTGAAAAGTAAGCTCCCTGCATATATTAGGGTGGGAATAGAAGAAGATGGTATTGAGTTCAATGTAGTTAAGTTGCCTCTTGAATTTGAGGATATTCCGCCTTATTGCCATCACTGTAAGACTATAGGTCATAATGATGCTCAATGTATTCACCTGCATCCTGAGCTTAAGAGATCAAAATCGTTTAGATTTGACAAGACATCTAAACCTGTCGTGGATCAGTTTGTGCAAGAGAAAGGCTCTGGGTTAAAATCCGGAGGGGAGATGGTTAATGCACAATTGGAAACTAATGGGGCAGGGAGTTCAGGTCTAACCGTTGCTGATAAGCAAGGTCCTAAGATTACAAAGACTTTTAAATATGTTCCAAAGCAAAAAGTGGACACTACTATAGTCGGTGAAGGGACTAAGGTTCCTGAGGTTTCTACCACAATGAATCAAGTTGGCTTACAGAATACAGCAGTATTAGAAACCTCTGCACAGGAAGAAAATCTGGGGGAAACTACCATAGATCTAACAAATGACCATGATACTGTGACTGAAAGGCAGACTGGCATCTGTTCTGATTTGATCTCAGGTGTAATTGGAGCCAAAGAGGATAACTTCGCAACCAGGGGGTCACCATTGAAACAACCCCAATCTGCTCCTCCTTTCCCTACATCCAAAAGGATTTTTTCAAAGGATGACATCCCTGTTAAAAGAGGTAAATCTCTCTCTCCTTTCAATACCATAATTGCTGCTAAAAATTTTCTCTTCTCTCAGCAGAAACGTAAACAAAATAGATTTCTCCCTCTTGAAGATAACGATGGATCAAAAGAGGATTTCTCAAAGGATATCCCTGTCACAATCACTGGAGATTCTGAGGTCAGGAATGATGAAAATCTCAACACTTCTCCTGCAATTAACCCTACTGCTCAGGTTAGTATGGTTAGGCAGGTAAGTCCTTCCCACTCTCCCTCCAACTTAGCTAAGCAAAGGAGGGGTAGGCAACTGGATATTGATCCTAAGCATAGAAACGATACATATCTGACTCAATTGAACACTATCATGACTAGATCAAAAAGCGCCAACAATGTTTTAATATGAATAACACAAACCTCCAGATAAAATTTCTAGTTTGGAACTTAAGAGGAATGGATACCTCCATACTCAGACTTCAAAACCTGATTATTAGGCATAAGTTTGATCTCATTTGCCTAATTGAGCCGAAGCATGACAAACTTCAATGTGAATCCTACAGGAGGTTGCTACATTTTGATAATTGCTTGTATGCCATGAATGAACAGATCTGGTTATTTTGGAACTCTTCAATAAACCTTTCTGTCAAATATGATAATTTGCAGTTTCTTGCTGTCTCTTTATATAGTTTTACTCTGAATAAGAATATGGATGCTTTCTTTGTATATGGTCTTAGGACTAGAGACGGTAGGAAATCCATGTGGTCAGATATTCAGGCTTCTACCTATTCTGATACTATCTTTATTGGTGACTTCAATGCTATCACTTCTATTCATGAATATAAAGGCCCCTCCACCCCATATTAATACTCATCCATCTCTGTGTATATATATACATGAATTACAATTCCAAGCCCGTTCGAATTCTTCTTCCGAAAGAAAGAAATAAAATATTAACTAAATAACTAATTTCTAAAATTAAGAAATTTTAAATGGAAAAAGATAATACAATCTTTATCAATATATGAAGTGAATATCTTTATTTTCTTCAAATTCACATCTTTTTAATAATTCACTTTTCACCACATAACTTTAGTAATTCTGTTTTTGTCTCTCTTCCTTCATCCCTGGAAAAAAGTCTTATAAAATAAGAACATTTTCCTTGGAGCACATCGCCTCATTACAAGCCTTAACCTGGAAAACCCAGTGGAAAAAAACCCGTTGATTAAGGGAAAAATAGTACAATGTATAGCTCACTCTCAATTCTTCACAACCATGAATTTCTGCACCAAAACACCTTAAAGTGCAAATCATATTTCAATAAAATTATAATAATCCCACAAAATATGAACACAATATAATACACATCAATGCTCTTTGCCAAGAACCTTGTTTTTCTAGCTAGGTGTACTCGTTATTTCTGGTTACCTGTTGTTGCTTGTGATGCTATGAACTTCTTCTTGTTATACAATCAAAGCTAATGATCGTAATTGTTTATGTTTGTATAATTTGATTCTCTTGAGTAATCAAATGTGTCGAATAACGAGAAAACGGTTGGAGTAGATGATGTAATATTACATTTCAATGGATCAATGAATCAAGGTTGGATGATTGTGGTAAAATTTTTCTTAGATGTCGATTTGGGTCGTGTTACGTAAGCTTTCCTTAAATAGTAATCCGACCCTATTACAACCTTGAGTCACACGAATTCCCTTCGAGAATAAAACAATCGAGAATCCCTTATATTCTGAGTCTGTCTCCAGCGAGACCATCTTACGGTAAGACCATGGACTAAAGAGAAATTAGGGAAATGACAAATCAAATTCGGGGGAAAACTTAAGAATAATTCTGGCCTGGGCTTTAATTTGAAAACCAAGCTAAATTTCAGGATCACCCTCTTCCTCCTCCCACCTCCAATCGAAGCCTTGCACCGAATCCGCTGGAACCTCACACACCATCCACGATCTGGTTGAAGTTTCCAAAGGGAAGGATCTTTGATCACCGACGCTATCACGCTGGTGGCTCACGTTTCCAATCTCCACGTGGAAGCTTCCGGGCCTACTGACCTTGATGCTGTCGTTTCAATTATTGCGATTGTATTGATTTGACCTACTGATGCCGGAAGTTACTAATAATGTTGTGTCACAAGAATTTTATGAGGCGAGGATTTTATTCAGTGTATTTTGATCGGTGCTGTAGGGGTTGTTGCACCAGACAATTCCAGTTCCCGACGATTTGAGGTGCTCCAGAAGGTTTTCGACAACCCCCGGCGAAGCTGGTTGCAGCGTAGGTAGAAGTTGTGTAGTCGACGATGCCAGAGAAGAACGATGTCTTTGATCAATTTCTGGCTTTCTTGATGGAATTCTTGAGTTCAGCGATGAAATTGCGTTGACGTTCGTCTGATTTACTGAGAGGCTGACAGAGGCAAAGGTTTGCAGATAGGCGGTGTTTGTCAGATTCAAGTTCGTCGGCGTTTGGTAGTGGGAAGGCAGTGGTTAGGGTTTGAGTTAGTAAGGATCCAGGTCGAGCATGGATGATTAGGCCTGGGTAGGAAGGATGAGCCCCTTTTACGATATTTCCAAATGCAAAGTATGATCTTTCCAATGCTCATTGCCTCATGCGTTACAACTCTGTTCCATATACACATGTGTTGGGAACTAGTATACAAGTCTGGATTACAAAATCATGAAGCTGCATTAGCTGTGTCTTTTGTTGTGGCAAAACGTGATTATCCTTGCTTTGTTTATGAAGTTCTATCCGTCCTGTGAAAAAACCTGTGCGCCATTATCAAGGGAGGTGTTTTATGATATCAAAGAGTTTTTCCGCTTTGCTTTACCTTCTGCGGTCATGGTCTGGTAATATTATGAGTTTTCATTGTTTTTGTTCGTCAATATAATTGAGATTTGCATTTTTATTGGGTTTCTTTGGCAAGCGTGACAATCAAACATAATTGATCTTTGTGATCATTTTTATTGGTTTTCGCTTGGGATTGCAGTCTTGAATCGTGGTCATATGAACTTCTGATGTTGTCATCCGGCCTTTTGCCCAGTCCTCAGTTGGAATTTTAAATTATAAATAAAATAGAATGGTTAAACATCAAATGAAAACACTAAAAGATCAAATCAAAATTGAAATAAATTAACATCAAATAAAACACTAAAAAAATACATATGATCAAACTGACAATGTAAAACATCAGATTTAAATAAGATCAAAATATGGATCTTATAAATACACATCATATAAAAATTACTAAACATCAAATTAGAAAATTAAAATATCAAACCAACATTTTAAAACATCTTATTAAAATAAGATGAAAATATACATTCCACTGTTGTAACTTTTGAAAAAACTATTTCACGTTCCACTTCCATCCAATAATGTTATTTTTTTACATGATGATATACATATGCAAGAAGATATGTATCATTTTATGTATATTAAGGATGAAAAAGACATAAAGAATCATACACTGACAAGTCAAAATCAAAGCAATTCAATGAATCATCATGGACACAACAAATACATATAAAATTAGCATTGAAAGTGGCAAATTTTAATTTGAAATTTTACATTAGCATGTGAAAATTTCAATCGCCATACTATAGAACCATCAAACATCATTTCATTACAAAAAGGGTTCAAATGCCAAAAATCGCTAACATAAAAATTGAAAATTTTCAAATCAAGGTAAAACATTAATTACAATCGAGCGCCTCAAAACTAACACTAACAATCAACCATCATAACTGAAAAATCAATGTCAAACAATACATTATAACAATCAAGCACCTCAACACTAACACTAACAATCAACCATTATAACTGAAAAATTAATGTCAAAGAGTACATCATAACAATCAAATTTTATTTTTTCTCGACTTGTTTCCCTTCGCCGTTGGCTTTTTCACGGACTTGCATTCTCCTGCTAGTTTTTGAAGAGGACGACTCTCATACTCCATCAATGCTAAGATCAAAGGTCGACTACAATCTCTATACAAGGGAACACCATCAGAGCATGATTTCTCATACCATATTTTATTAACTTATCAATGTCATCGTAGAGCTCTACCTTGGAAAGTATTCCCATGAAATAATATAAAACCTCACATACAGTTAATTAAAATGTCAATATCTGTAATTAAAATATCACAATAACACAGATTGCATTAATGACAACTACATTGAGGAAAAGTCAAATACATTATTTAAAACATCAATCTCCAAATTTAAAATCATCAAAAAGTACACACTAAAATATCAAAAGAACAAAACTGAACATCGGTTGCATACTTAAATATGAAAACACCACAACCATCAAACACTGAAATTAAAAACATTACACCAAAACACATAACAACACTTAGAGCTCAAACACGAAAGCTTAAAAGATAGAACCTAAAATATCAACAACCGTAGCTAAAACATTACAATTTTTTTTAAAAAAGAAAACTTATAGCTCCTACTTCATTCTCGAATGCAGCAACAGTGGGCAAGCGCTCTTAGACATCTAAGAAACAACGATAACAACACAAAAATTAGCACAAATAGTAATAAAATCCTAAGATATCACATACACAATCAAAGCAACAAAATTGAAACATCAATTGCACACTTAAAACACTACAAGCATCAAATACCTATATTAAATCATCACACCAACATATATAACAGTACTTAAAACCTAAACATGAAAGATCAAACATGAAACCTGAAAAGATCAACAACAATATTTAAAACGTCACATATGCAAAATAACAAAATTTACAGATCCTCTTTCCTTCCCAATTCTAGCAACAGTGGGAATGCATTCTTACACATCTAAGAAACAACAACAGCAACACAAAAATAAGCACAAAATTGAACATCACACCACTATCAAAGCAACAAAACAGAACATCAATTGCTCACTTAAAACATAACAAGCATCAAATACTGATATTATATCATTGTACCAACACAGATAAATAGTACATAAAGTCTGAACATGAAAGATCAAACATAAGACTTGAAAATATCAACAACAACATTTAAAAAGTCACATATGCAAAATAACAAAATTTGAAGATCCTTTTTCCTTCTCGATTGCAGCAACAATGGACAAACATTCTTAGACATCTAAAGAAACAACAACAATAACAACACAAAAACTAGCACAAATCGTAACAAACCCCTAAGATATCTCACACACAATCAAAGCAACAAATCAGAATATCAATTGCACACTTAAAACACTACATGCATCAAATACTAATATTAAACCATCACACCAACACAGATAAACAGTACTTTAAAACTGGACATGAAAGGTCAAACATAAAACCCGAAACATTAACAACAATATTTAAAAAGTCACATATGCAAAATAACAAAATTTAAAGATCCTCTTTCCTTCTCTATTGCAGAAACAATGGGAAAACATTCTTAGACATCTAAAGAAACAGCAACAACAACATAAAAACTAGCACACATCGTAACAAACCCTAAGGTATCACACACACAATCAAAGCAACAAAAATGATCATCAATTGCACACTTAAAACACTACAAGCATTAAGTACTGATATTAAATCAACACACCAACATAGATAAACAGTTCTTTAAACCTAAACATGAAAGGTCAAACATAAAACTGGAAACATCAACAACAGTATTTAAAAAGCCATATATGCAAAATAAAAAAAATTTAAAGATCCCTTTTACTTCTCGATTGCAGCAATAGTGGGCAAACATTCTTAGACATCTAAAGAGACACAAAAACTAGCATGAATCGTAACAAAATCCTAAGATATCACACACAAATTCAAAGCAAAAAAAATTGAACATCAATTGCACACTTAAAACATTACAAGCATCAAATACTATTATTAAATCATCACACCAACACAGATAAATAGTACTTTAAACCTAAACATGAAAGGTCAAACATAAAACCTGAAACATCAACAATAATATTTAAAAAGTCACACTTGTAAAATAACAAAATTTAAAGATCCTCTTTCCTTCTTGATTGCAGCAACCGTGAGAAAACATTCTTAGACATCTAAGAAACAACACCACAAAAACTAGCACAAATCGCAACAAAACCCTATGATATCACACATAATAAAAAATGAACATCAATTGCACACTTAAAACCCTACAAGCATAAAATACGGAAATTAAATCATCACACCAACACATATAACAATACTTAAAACCTAACATGGAAGGTCTAACATAAAACCTGAAAAATCAACAAAAATATTTTAAAAAATCACATATGCAAAATAACAAAATTTACAAATCCTCTTTCCTTCTCAATTGCAGCAACAGTGGGCATGCATTCTTACACATATAAGAAACAACAACAACACCACAAAAATTAGCACAAATCGTAACAAAACCCTAAGATATTTTACACACAACAACCGAACATAATTGCACACTTAAAACACTTCAAGCATCAAATACTTATATTAAATCATCACACCAACACAAATAAACATTACTTTAAACCTAAATATGAAAGATTAAACATAAAACATGAAAGGTCAACAACAGTATATAAAAAATCACATTTGCAAAATAACAAAATTTACAAATCCTCTTTCATTCTCGATTGCAGCAACAGTGGACCTGCATTCTTACACATCTAAGAAACAACAACAACACAAAAATTAGCACAAATCGTACACACAATCAAAAAAACAAAACTGAACATCACTTGCACACTTAAAACACTACAAGCATCAGATATTGAAATTAAATCATCACACAAACACAGATAAACAGTACTTTAAACCTAAACATGAAAGATCAAACATAAAACCTGAAAGGTCAACAAAAGTATTTGGAAAGTCACATCTGCAAAATAACAAAATTTACATATCTTCTTTCCTTCTCGATTGTAGCAACAATGACAAAAGCATTCTTAGACATCTAAGGAACATCATCAACAACAAAAAAATTAGACCAAATCGTAACAAAACCCTAAGATATCCCACAATCAAAACTGAATATCAATTGCACGCTTAAGCATGAAAACACCACAAGTATCAAGCGCTGAAATTAAAACATCACAATAACACTGATAACAGTACTTAAAGCCTGAAACCTGAAACCTGAAACATCGCACTGAAACCTGAAAGATCAATACCTGTAGCTAAAACATCACGACAAAAAATTCAGAAAACTTACAAACAATTCTTCCTTCTCGATTGCAGCAACAGTGATGCAAATCTCCTTAGACATCTAACAAACAGCAGCAACGATGCAAGTATTAGCACAAATCCGTAAGAGTAACTCACAAAACATGAAAAATTGAGAAATCCCCAAATATTAACACATTGAACAAGATAAACCCTAGAAAATCATATGAACCAAAAAAAGTAAAAAAATAAAAAAAAACAACAAAATATGCATAAAACATCTGAGCAAATACACCACCTTTGAAGATTAACACAAAACAAAGCTGGTACAGTGTTCGGCAGCCAGAAAATCACCAAAAAATTCACTGGAAAACTCTAAAAATCGCGATGAATCTTTGCGCACAAGAAAGAGGAAGAAAAATGGATATAATGAGTGGTTGAATCGAAGAAAATGAGATAGAATTGAAGAAGATGGAAGAGAAATGGAGAAGAAAGAGATTTTAGTCAGAGAAGAGAGAGAATATGAATATTTGTTTTGCAGGGAAGGAAAGGAGAAAGAGAGAAAGTTTCAGAAAATATGAGGAAATAATGAGGGAATGTTGATATTAATACTTGGACTCAAATCTAAAATAGTAAAAATTTCACATCTAGCCCTTAGATTTTTAAAAACTTTAATTAGAAACTCCATGCTACATTCTTAACAATTTAATCCATGGTCTCACTGCGAGACTGTCTCGCACAAGACTTTGTCTTATGTTCTAGGCTTGAATCAGTAGAATAATTTTGAGTACCTGTGTTTTTTGGGTTGTTGCCTGAGAAAATTCTGAGATTTTTCACTCGTGTATTGTGCCTGAGATTTTTCACTTGCTGATCTCTGTTTCTTCCAAACAAGTATATAAATGAAAATTTCTTGAAGATTGAATTTTTACTTTAGTGAATTCACATTCCAAATATTCGAGAATCGGGGTGTCTCCAAAGATTGAATCCTTCAACTCATTTGAACACTTGAAGATAATCCACACACAAGTTCAAATACAACTCAAAAGTTTAAACCAACACTATACAAACCATGTGTCCCTATCCATTCATGAGTGCATACAAAGCCAAGCCTGGGCTTATTGAAGCGGCTACACTTCATACTTCATATAGGTGAATCTCTTTTATCGTACACCTGAAAATGTATTTTATCAAAGGATCCATTAAGAAGTTAAAACTTCAACCTAATTTCCATGCAGGTCTAAAACATATGACCTTCGGGATATGAAATCATATGTTTCAATCTCAAACAGCAAACATTCCACATTGAATTTTACTCTAACGTCGTATCAGAGCAAACTTGGGTTTCCCATTATCAAATATTTAAATAGGATTTAAATCCATCCTGATCACCGACTTGTTTATCAAGTCCCTAACTAGTCCCTTCGTCAAGTGTTCCGCTAGATTGTGTTGATATCTTACAAAATTAACTGAAATCACACAATGAGTTATTAACTCATGATTCATGGTATGCCTAGTGTCCAAGTGTGTAAATTTGCATTATACACTTCAATATAAGCCTTAGACATCTACATGCTTAGACCATAACAGAATTTCATATACCGAATTCCGTAACCATTCCGCTTCTTTACTAGCAGTTGAACTTTCTGCTAATTTACATTTCACCTCAACTTGAGTAAGAAATGGTTACCTTACTTGAATTCTCTCGTTTCCTTACATTTTTCAAGAGGCAACACAACTGTATTACAAAATTCTTGAATACTGTGTTCTGATTCATTTTTCAAGAGTCAACACATCTGTATTATAAAACTCTAGAATACTATGTTCTCAATCATAAACAGTTACATAAATTTTTAAAAATAAAAATTTTCATCAATTCAATTATTTGAAAATAAAATTCTCAGGATTTGAGTGACTATATTGAATATTCATTCTTAGTCTTTTCAGAAAATACATTGCTATGTATTTGATAAAAATTTCCATCATGGTTATATGATGCATAGACTGAGCCGCCTTGTCTGTATCACGTACATCTAACTAATACCATGATACTTGTATAACTAATACGCCTTACACATCCCATATGGTTTCATGTCGAAGAACAAACATACTGCAACAATTATATAATACACGTTTTATGTTTACCCTCATCCTACTAGCTAAACATAGACCAAGCATATAAATTGTACCAATGGAGTAAGGAGATAGGAGATTTGAGTGGTGTAGACCGTATTAGCAGTTTACCTGAATCCCTCATTTTCTAGCCAAAATCATTATGAACTTTATTGTTACTTTTCTCAATGTTTCTAATTATTTTCCATATGCAATTAATTCATTGTCTCATTACATGCATATCATTTAAAGCAAGGAAAGCACAGTACTGGAAAATAGGTACATAGGCACCAGTACGAATGCACCCGTGCCGGAATACCGGTGCTAATAACCACTTTTTCACCGGTATAACATCCAAAAATAGAAGTACCGGTGCCTATTAGAGAAACTAAACCGGTACAGAACATACCGGTGCTCAATACTTGTGCCTGTGTAGGGAAAAAACTAATTTGGAAGTTTTGATCATTAGTACGATTCATACCGGTGCAGAAGAGCGGTTTTGTGCAGAAATTTATCCTGGAAGTCTTACAATATGAAGCAGTATACTTGGTGTACCGGTGCTGATGGGGAAATATTTTTGGAAAATCTTACAGCATCGGTATATGTACCAGTGCATTTTTCTTAAGATCCAAAAAACCTGGGAAATTGGATGAAAATAAGCACCAGTTGACTATATTACATGTTTATACCAGTGTTGAATTAAAAAAATGTTGGAAATCATACATCACCGGTATATGTACCGGTGCATTATTGTAAATAACAAAAAATGCAAGAAATAGGAGAAAATTAAGCACCAATTTATAATTTTTGTGTTAGCACCGACTCTTCTACCAGTGCTAAATTGTCAGTTACATATTTTGCACCGGTATTAGTTGATCATACTGGTGCTATTGATGCATTAAATGCTCACCTAACAAAATTTTTAGCGAGTAAAAAGAGCTTGGTAGATGCTTTTTGAGCTTATTAATTTCAATTTGGGGATCAAGAAGACATTGAATGTTTATCAATAAATTCCCTTGAAGGTACTTCATGTTTTGTTTACATTTATCATTTATGGCGGAATATGTGTGGATTGATATGTTGCTATAAATATCTTGTAAGTTTGAACATTGTAATGTTGCTTCACACTCTTGATGAATATGGTTTGTTAGCTAGTATTGTTGTTGTATTGAATGGATTTTGAATGCACGTGATTTGATATACAGGCTGTGGTAGGATTGTAGTAGTGTGTGATGTTGCATGTTGTATGTTCATAGGGTGTGGTATGAATAAAATTAATATTTAGGGTGTAAGTGTATATTATTTTTGATGTTTAAATGTTGCAAATTGATTAAATTGTAGAGATTTACTGTGCCATCGAGAGATGTAAGCATGTGTATCACAGCGTTAGTTTGACGAGTGATGAATTTATTTCTTTTGTTGGGGAGTTCATGGAGCATGCATTTAGTCATGAAAAGCACATCCTATGTCCATGTCGTGATTGTAAGAATCATAAGTGTACTGACGATCGGGACTTGTTGCGACTCCATTTGTACAAGAGAAGGTTTTCTAAGGATTATTTGGTTTGAACATTTCATGGCGAGAAACCACCGCTAGAGGTGGTTGTAGGTAGCAAGGGAGAATATTTTAGGGGTTTAAAATTGGATGAAATGTATGATGAGGTGGTGGATGAATTTAGGGGGAGGCCCGAGATTCTATCAAAATTTCTAGATGAGAAGGACAAACAATTGTTTCCTGGTTGCAAGAAGAAAGACACTATAATGTCATGTTTAATGGAGTTGTACAACTTGAAAGGCATTGGTTCGTGGAGCGATACTTGCATGGATAAGTTTCTCAAGTTTTAGAATGAGAAGCTCCCCCCAGCAATGGTGTGCCGGACAGCCTGTACGATGCGAAAAGAATTTTGTGCCCAGTGGGAATAGAGTATAAAAAAGACATGCATGCCCAATGATTATGTTTTGTATAGGGATGCTTTGGAAAAAGTGGTGGCTTGCCTCGTATGCAACGTTTCTCGTTATGAGGAAAGGAGAAATGAGGTTGTGGATGAAGAGTTTGTTGTGAAGGTAAAGAAACGGGTCCCTACGAAATGCTTGTGGTACCTTCCTATTGTCCCCAGACTGAAGATATTTTTCAAGAATGTTGAGGATGCAAAAATCATGACATGGTACATGGATAGGGATTGTTCAGATAATGATATCATTAGTCACCCTACATATGCGGTAATGTGGATCAGTGGAAGAATTTTGATAAGATGTATCATAAGTTTGCAACTGAACCCAGGAATTTGAAGATGGATTTTTGTACTGATGGTATGAATCCCTTTAGTAACATGTCATCGAAACATAGTTCATGGCCTGTTATGCTTTGTATTTACAGTCTACCTCCTTATTTATACATGAAGAGGAAATATATTTTGATACCATTGATGATTTTGGGTCTGAGACAACTCGAAAATGACATTGATACTTATATATCCCCACTCATTGAAGATATGAAGCCTTTGTGGTTGGACAATGTTGATGTGTTTTATGGTCATTGTGGAACAAAGTTCAATTTGAAGGCTATGCTTTTCTGCACGATAAATGATTTTCCGGCTTATGGTAATCTTTTATGTTACGTGGTTATGGGTAACAAGGTATGTCCTGTGTGTGTGGAAGCAACTAATTTTCTGTAGCTGAAAAATGGTCGGAAGACTGTGTATCTTGGTCATAGGAAATTCCTCCCGGAAAAGCACAAGTTACGAGACAACAACATTCATTTTGTTTGGGGGAGGGAGAGGAGGAAGGCACCAAGAATATTGAGTGGGTTTTCCATCCACACCAAGGTGAAAAAATTAAATGTTGTTCTTGGAAAAAAATATCTAAAATGGTTGCCTTAAATGATGGACCTTGGAAGAGAAGATCCATATTTTTTGATTTGCCGTATTGGGAGACTTTGGAGGTTCGCCATTATTTGGATGTGATGCATATAGAGAATAATGTGTGTGACATTGGTACTCCCTTTAACATTCCTAGTAGGATGAAAGACAACTTGAATGCACAAAACGACTTGGTTGAACTCCGTATACGAGTTGATTTAGCTCCAGAGGTGAAAGGTAAGAGGACGTACCTACCACCAGCCCCTTGCAATATTTCTATTAGTGAGAGAAGGTTAATTTGTGAGTGTATCCAGGGAATCAAGGTACCATCTGGCTACTCTTCCAATGTCAGTCGGTTTGTGAATGATGAATTGTGTCTTAATGCGTTGACATCCCATGATTGTCATGTCTTGATGCAAAAAATCTTGCCCATGGTTATCCATGGTGTCATGGAGGCGGAGGTGAGATTCTGCATCATGTGCATGTGTTTCTTCTTCAACTCCATTTTCCGTAAGAATATTAGTAGGAAACAACTTGATGAGTTGGAGCGTGAGGGGATAATAATGTTATGTTTGTTTGAAAAGCACTGCCCCCTGCATTTTTTTACAATATGGTCTATCTTGTAGTCCATATTTTCAGGGAAATTAGAATATGTGGTCCCGTTGGGATGCATTGGATGTACCTGTTCGAGCGGCACATGGGGGTCTTTCAGGGTTATGTACACAATCGATGCCGGCCCAATGCTAGCATTGTGCAGAGGTATGTCATAGAGGAGATCATTGAGTATTGCACTTCAAATTTGACTGGGAAGACAACAGTTGAAGTTCCCCAGCATGTGCAAAGTGGTAAGAAGAATGGGATCCCAAGTACGAAAGGTACCCTATACACACCATTTAATGCTGAGCTGATGAAAGTTCATCTCTACGTTTTGTGTAACAGTATTGAGACTGCAATGTATGCTAATGAGCACATGTCAAAGTTGGAAGAAATCTATCCCAAATGGCCGTCCAACCAATTGCAACTTGAGCATTCTACAACGTTTGTCCATTGGTTTTATAATCATTCCAATGTGGATGGGATACCATTTAAACTTTGTCATTTGCAAAGATACCCGGTTACACCATGAAGAAATACCCAGGCTATGATATTAACGGATACAGTTTTACAACAGTGTCCAAGGATAGCAAGAGCAGAACTTAGAATAGTGGGGTTTATGTGGAATCTGAATCTGTGTGGCAGTCGAGCAAGAAAGACAAAAAAAATCAATGGTTGCAGTTATGGCATTTTATGGGGTCATCAAGAAGATTTGGGAGTTGGATTATGTTGAGTTTAAAGTTGTTGTGTTTAAGTGCAGATGAGTTGAAAATGGTATCGAGGTTTGTACCGAGATGCCCATGGGTTTACGCTGGTGAACTTGAATCAAGTGGGCTACGAGAATGACAAGTTCATCCTATCTGCTCAATCTCGCCAGGTGTTTTATATCCGAGACCCAACCAATGAAAAATGGCATGTTGTACTCCACGGGAAGAAGCACTTTTTTGAAGATGAAATTGATATGCATGTCAAATCTGGCATTGCAGAGTTTCCCTCAGCATTCTCGAGTTTGGAGGACATTGGTGGACCACCAGTATATAGGCGATCATATGTGGATGGATTATGGGTGGACGAGAATTGTCATATTGTGGGTGGTGATGTAGTACTGAAAAGGAAAATATAGGGTGGTATGTTTGGTTTATCGATCCCTTTTGCCCATTTTGTACCATTTTGTATGGCCCAAATTGTATTTTTAGTGGTCATTAATATATATATTTTTTCTAATAGTAGCTATTTGTATAATTTTTATCAAGAACGTTTTTTTCCAGTTATTGGTAGCACCGGTGAAATCATTTCATACTGGTGCTACGTAATAGAGTACTTGTTCTTTTTTTAAGTAGAGTACTAGAAGAAGTGAGTATTAGCACCGGTAACATACCAGTGCTAATAATATAATTCAATAAAGCAGTTGCATCATGTTGCCAAACTTTTGGGGGGCGGTTGAAAAGGACAATCGCACAGGTTATTGGAGAAGTGCTTGGTACTTAGACAAAAAAAATAGTGAGTTGCTCTCGGGTCAGCTTGAGAATAATTAAAATGCATTACAAGAAATTGCGTTAGGTTGTCATTTAAAATATGGCACTGTAAGTGCTGGTTAGACAAAAAAAATGATAACCTGCTCTTTGGTCCACTCCAAAATAATTAAAATGCTTTACAAGCAGTTGCGTAAGGATACATTTCAAATATGGCACCGGTAAGTGCTATTTAAGGGCACCGGTTTGGTTACCGGTGCTTGATACTTAGACAAAAAAATTATGAGTTGCTCTTTGACCCCCTCCATATTAATAAAAATGCTTTACAAGCAGCTGCGTCAGGGTGCATTTCAAAAAACAATTGTTGTTGAATCATTCCGCAAGATAGTCCACCACTCTCTGCTACGTTGATTGAAGCTAGGGTCGCCGCACTTGAGAGTGGAATTGAAAGTCTGCGGATGAATTGCCAATTTCAAAGGAGATGGTTTGACCACATGGGGAAAGTGATAAGCTACCAATTTCTAGAAGTTGTGAAGGCAGACGGTCTTTTCCCGGCACAGATGGACATTTCTTTGGGATCAACGTCACATGGTGGGGACAACGCAGCTGGAAATGAGGAAGTGGAACCATTATCCCATATTATTCATGAATTGTACTAATGGATTTTCTTGTATTTTGACAATGAATACTCTTGCACCAGTAACTTTGTTTCTGATGTATTTGGATAATAATTATTGCATAAGAAACCGCTTTAAAATTTTCCACTTCTTTAGTAGTTCAATACTTAGACTGTTAATCTTGCTAATAAAAGCAGCTCGGTGCAGCTGCTTTTTAAGGTTTTTAGCACCGGTACATTGCATCATAGGCACCGGTATGGAAACTATGGGCATCATGTAACCACGAAATGCACTGTAACTGCAATTTTTAGAAACCTAAAAAATAATATAAAATTATGTGTACTAGAAACTATATGAAAAAACCATGGATATCAAGAATTATGTGTGTTAGAGTTATGGGCCCACTCGAACAAACACTGGGGCCATATTGTCATTTTCCAAAACTATGTTGTAGAGGTCACAACTGACAAAAAATGACATTCCTTTCACCCAGACAAGTATAGTAGGCAAACATTCCATTCCCAAACATTGAATTTCATTTGTTCATTGTGAATTTTGTATTTCGACAATTTCAACATTCTTGGAGGGGCTAAAATGTAAAAAGTAAAAAGTTTGCTAGTAACTCCGAATTAAATTCGCTCAAAATTTATCGAACAATTCACCTCCATGATGTATTATAAAATTTGCACTCTAATTTAATATCACTATTAGGGTACAAATAAATTTCAATAAAAGTCCCTGAAATCTCATAGTTACCACTACGTAAGCATCTATTACTAACTCTAGAACATATACTAGGGCTTTAGCTCATATGCCCGTAAATGAAGAATTATTTTTATTTATTTAAATTATGCAATGAAATAAAAATTCATGGGTGGGATACGGGGGGTGGGGGGAGTTAACGTAATTGAAACGTTTAGTTGAAGGGCCCTTTTGCAAAAAAATTTAAAATTGTCCTCGGGAAGACAATCATTGAAAAATTCATAGTTCGTACCTATTCCCATGCATTTTGGATCCCTAGCTAATACCCTTAAAGTAGCAATTATAATCATAACATTTTTAAAAACTTATTGGGTGGTAACGTAATTTTCTTACATTACATAATACACCATATTTTGAATGTCGTGAAATATACGGTTTTAAATTATGAATTAATTGATTTTTAGGTAAATTTTGTTATCCAACTTATCCCAAATAGTGAGGGGGTGAAAATCATAATACTTTTAAGTTTTAATAACAATTTGAACCAATATTATAATAATGATACCGGTGCTATAATTTTTGCAGGAAACAAAATTTGTTTAAAAATTTTGGAACCTTCTGGTGGGAAATTTGAAATATTTATGCACTGGTAAATGGATTTTAAGGCACCGGTACATGGTACCGGTGTACCGGTGCTCAACACTTAGACAAAATATTTGACCATTGTTTTCAGCCCAACTCAATAAGTTAAAAATACCATCAAAGTAGCTTCGCGCGGCTGCATTTTGCAGTAAAAAGCACCGGTATGGTGTACTGGTGCTCTACACTTAGAAAAGTTTTGAGAACAATGCTCTCTATCCAATGCTATGAATTAAAAAACACTCGAAGCAGCTGCGCGCAACTGCTTTTACCAGTATAGGCACCAGTAATACTTAACAACGACACTGGTAACACTTATACCGGTGCTATTTGCAAACATATAAAAACCCTCGTCCGCTTCACTAACGCTTTCACTTCCACTCAGCCAAGCCATCTTCGCCAACCACCCCCACTTTCCATCTTCACCGGCCATCTCTGGTGTCACCCACCTATCTTTCAGCTCACTCTCTGCCTCCAATCACTCCCTCATCTTTCCATCACTCCCAATCCTTTCCAATTAACCCCCCGGGCTTCAGATTCAGTCTCCACCGGTGATTGAGCCTACCCACTATGCCAGAGACCTTTGCGGTACTTGGGGTCGGTGACCTAGGCAATCCGTCGGTTACCCCCCAGAGAGATCGACCTTGGCAATCCGCCTGAGACATTGACCTCCACCGGTCCTCCGTCGTTCAAGAAATTCCATTCTTCCCATTCCCATCTAATTGAAGGTTACTTTTCGCTGTTCAAGCAACTCCATTCATCCCATTCTATTCATTTATTGTGAATTGTGATTTTGCCTTTGATAATTAATGTGTATATTGATTGTTTGTTAATGTGGTTAATGGATTTTCATTGTGTATTGTGAATTGTGAATGGTGAATTGTGATTGTGGAATTTGATTGTTAAATGTGGTTGTGAATTGTGTTTATGAATTTTGATTGTTAATTATGAATTCCAAGTTGTGAATAATGATTGTGAAATGTGATTTGTGATTTGTGATTTGTGATTTGTGATTTGTGATTTGTGTATTGTGATTGTGAATTGTGAAATGCGATTTTCCTCTGTATTGAAGGTTAGGTTCTCACACATTTGGATTGGGATTTGGTCAATTTGGTTTGGATTGTTTGTCCAATGTTTGATAATTTGGTTTGGTGGTCTCATTGAAGATGCCTCCCAAGGGTAAAAAAGTAGGTGCAAAAGGCAAGATCACTACTTTGTCTACGCAGCCTTCTGATTCGACTACAAGTTACAGGCCGGGGGGGGGGGGGGCTACACCTATCAAGCTACTGAAATTGGTAATGCTATCATAGCTCGTAACTGTATTCAATATTCTATTTGGACAATTTACATATACTGAACACATTTTTTTTGAATGACATGCAGATTGTAAACCACCGTGACTTAAATGACTATCCAATGATGAGAGAGTTCATCAATCTTTGCAATGAGAAGGCAAAGGAAATGAATGCTACTGGGAAGGTTGTGTATTACAACCAGTTTCCTGTATCCACATATGCTAAACAATACAAAATTTCCGTTTTCATCCAATTACTGTTGGAGTTCGGAGGAAAGCTCGGGATTTGTCATGGCATGACATGGATCTCAAATCCATAACTATATTTGTGGATGGGGTAGGTTCCAAACAGTTCAATTTCAATTTCTAGTTACTTAAAATATCGATATCATAAATTTAGTTGTATGCTAACAGGCACTTGTGGAGTAAAGTGGAGGGCACGAACAATGGGAGAATCTAATTTTGTGTAGCAAACACAGGAAGAAATGACAACTTGCTTCAAGAGAGTGACATAAATAACCGGCTTGCCCTTATTTGGGACACGATGAAATCATAAGACGCCGACATTGTTTTGGTCCCCTACCTCAGGAGGTTAGAAACAATACACTAATGTTTAAATTAACACCGGTTTAATCAAATTCACCTGAGAGATTAATTTGTTAAGTACTAACATATGTCACATTGGTTCCTCGTCTTTATTTGTCCCAGTACTAACCATGTCTTCACATTAGACACACTCACCGGTGGTATAAAGTCTGACCATTACATTGGTACACAAGTTCTTTCTAGGTATTACTTTCCATTCAATTAGCCTTTTTTCTTGCCATGATAGTTTCAAAGTTAATATCAAAAAAATAATATATCCCAAGGCTTGCATGTAAATATGAGAGGGTGAAGAGAAAGAATGAACCCTCAGCCAATTTCAGCTGGGAGATAACAAACATCAATGTAAGTTTTTACCATAAAACATTACACATACTTTACAGTTTTTCTTCTCTCCTTAAACGGGTTGTCCATTATCAATTCTTGTATTCTATCTTAGCAGTGA
Organism: Rubia yunnanensis; assembly: GCA_037428765.1. NCBI lineage: Eukaryota > Viridiplantae > Streptophyta > Magnoliopsida > Gentianales > Rubiaceae > Rubia > Rubia yunnanensis. The sequence continues at coordinate 26,910,513 of CM075064.1, read as the reverse complement.
GAGCAAGGAGGAGGCTGGGAATGCGGCTGAAGAGATCGTTCCGAAGACAACTTCGAAGAATCCACTTGGCGTAAGAAACAAAATTCCAAAACAAATAACATAATATGTGTCTGCCTTCTTTTGCAGTAACTCCGTTCTACTAACTGACATTTAATCGAATCAAACTGCAGGTTTTTCCAGAGAACCAAGGCCAATACAACACCTACGAACTTCAAGATGTGGTGAGCAAATGGTGTGAGGCATGGGTTACTATTTACACAAAAGAGGCCAAAAATGATCGGAACACTTTCGTTGATTGATATGTGTGGATGAGTGATGAGAAATTGTGTATTAACATTAATATTTCACATTTTCTTTTCTTATACAATGTGTTGATTCATATTTTCTTCAATAGAATAATTACAATTTTTCATTAGTTCCATGGGATTTATTATAATCCTTTTTCCCCGTGGTTGATCCGTGATGGTACCCAAATTTTAAAATTATCCACCTAGAAATTTTTAAAAATTAACACCTGTTAACTCCGTACTGGTGCTATAATTCAATTTTCTATAATATTATACCGGTGCAACATGTATACTTCATACCGGTGCTATTGAAAACAATAATATACACAAATTTCCGGTGCTAAAATATCTAATCCTGGTTCTAAATACAACCACATGCAAAAAAACCATAGATACATGTACTTAACAGTTACCAGTGCTTTAAAATTGAGAACCTTCATGTTTTTAATACGAGTGCTAATTTGTCATATGCTAGTTCAATATTTGAGCATCCTTCTCAAAGTTTTAAGGCACCAGAACACAATCTGTGCTGCACCCGAACATATCCTAAATACCGGTGCCCAATATCTGTACATAGTCATTCTTATTTTAACACCGGTATACATATTTTTGAGCACCGGTACGTAATTTACCGGCACTCATATTTAGTACCTGGTATGACGTACCAGTGCTAATAAGTCTTCAATTGTCACCGGGTCACTTAGGCATCGTATCCCAGCCGGGAAAATACTGGTGCCATAAGGGGGTTACTACCGCTGCCTATGAGGGGTCCTCTCAGTAGTGGTAACATACCTTTGAGACCAGTATCATCATTTCCCACGTAGTTATCATTCCCACAAAAAAAAAATTCACAATGGTTCTGGTTCCAGATAATTCTGAAAGTTGACAAGAGGAGTTACACAAGCAACACCACTGCATCCATCGTACTTAATCAAATCCCTACATGCACATTCTTTGAATAGCCACACACTGCATTGTCCAATATCCCGCTACATTTCCAATATCCAATTCATGCATGCACCATATGCACCACCAAACTCATCATCCAATACATTCAAAAATTACTCTTTAAGATTGTTGGAGTAGATGTTGTAATATTACATTCCAATGGAACTCACACTTGGATGATTGTGGTAAAAATTTCTTGGATATCGATGTGAGTCGGGTTACGTATGCTTTCCTTAAAGAGTAAGTCAACCCTATTAAAACCTTGGGTTACACGAATTCCCTTCGAGGATAATACAATCAAGAATCCCTCATGTTTTAGGCTTGAATCAGTAGAATAGTTCTGAGTACTTGTGTTTTTTTTTATTGCTGCCTGAAATGTTTTTGAGATTTTTCACTTGTGTATTGTGTCTGTTGTCTATCTTTTGTGTATGCATACACATGTTTATATAAGAGACAATTTTCCTGAAAAGATGCAACATTTAATTGTCTATCACAAAACACGAAGCTATAAGCTATCAGAATTATTAATTCTGAAATGATGCATATTTCCACACGATACATCTTTCCACATGGTAGGAATGTTGCACCGCCACATTCAATGCATCGTCTTTGATATGATATCATCCTTATCCTTTCAATAAAGAGAAGTTAGGAAATATACACCATCAAATCATAATTATAACAAATTCCGAAATGATACATCTTTCCTCACTGTAGGACAAGTCATGTTAGTCATCACCAATACAATTAATCCTTATCCTATCAACTGTAAACTCGTAGATAGTTTATACAAATGTGCACTCCACACAACCATACTTGTTTTAACGTCCCGAGTTCACAACTACTCAAATCCAATTATACTTAGATAGCTTTGTGTTTCATTAAACACCAACAAGAACTAAGCCATTTCCATCCCACACACAACACACCCAAAATCACTCATATGCATCCATCATATTAGGTTGAGCTTCAGAGAAGTTATACCAAAACTTGAGAATTATGTTGAGTGATAAATTTGTAGCATTCTTACATTATGTTATGGTGATTTTGAAGCACAGTAGTATAACTTATATACACAGGTAGGATTGGCTGAAAACATATAAGAAGAATTGACACACTTCTTCGCATTCAGTCAGGGCAATCTAGAGCAGATTCTAAATCATTGGTATAAAAAAGAGCATATCCCTGGAAAAAGGGAGCTTGGCCGATCCAAATAAGTCTTAGCTGAATGTAAATGCAGCAATTTCACATGCCCCGCAAAAAGTTTCTTGTTATTAATCTTATTGTGTTTAAGCATTTTCATATGCTCATATTGAGGAAACAAATATCTATTTTCATATTGGTGTACCTACTATCAGAATTGCAACTTGAATGGGTGCTACTGATTTTACTTGTTTCTCTGACAGGTTCACACCTCTGACTTAGAAGATCCTTTCAAGTCGACCATGACTGAGAAGATCCATTCAAGCTGAGAGGATCCATGATGCTGACCATGACGAGCTGTGCTGGGATTACATCTCACTGCTGTTCCTGCTACTCACACCTTTGGATGCTGCTGCTGGAACTCAATACATTCAGAATTTTGCCTCACACTGCCACACTTTTGCCTAGTAGAGGATACACTCTCTAGCCTCATTGGGTTCTTTTGGCTGATCTGTGTTTCGTCTATCGATTCACTAACAAGTTCGAATGACACTCTCAATGGCTAGAAGTTTCTTGTAATCCTTTATCTATTGTTTCATTACTCCTACTTCCTTTGGAAGCAACTATTGTTGCTTCAAGAGCAATATGCTCACTCTTGTAAAAACTACACTAAGCTCTATGCTTCACTTTTCTTGTATTTATGTCTTTTTTTTTGGGCTTGGGAAGGCCTAATATAATTTACCCCATCTTTGGATGGTTTGATTAAAAAAAAAAAAAAATCTATTTTCATCTTATTGCGATTACGTCCTCAACCTCGTAAGTACATCCTCTAGCTCAGATTACCGCTGCCCTCTTCCAATTTCTGATTAAATGACTTTTTTGCTTGATCACCGATTTGGTTCTGTGTCGGATGTGTGTGTATGAATTGACTTATGCATTGGATGATCGATAATATGTTTGGCTCTGATCTGGAGGTTTGAAATCTATGATGCGTTGATTTATAATGTGAACTCTGAAGATACTGGCAACTTGTTTGATAAGGAGCTGATAGAGTTTTTGTACTTTTACTTGTGAATAATGGATGATATAATACTACCGTGCAGTTCTTTTTCATCCGCACAATCGATGCCAAGTGTGATTGCCCATATTCGACATCTGGATATATATATATCGAGGACGATTTTGTTTAACATGATGTGATTTTTTCTTCTATCGTGTTTGTGCATGTTTCCTTGGTTTCTTGCTTTGCAGTGAAGTTAATGGTTTTTGACCAGATGTATTTGCCGTAAGGAAATAATATATTGATGACATGAATAAATAGAGTACAATAAGGAAAGAGAGTACTACTAGGACTCTGATTTAGTCAACAAGACTTATCTAGAATCAATCAAATCAATCAACTAATCAGAAACCTGATTTATTCTAACACCCCCTCACGCGAAGCGTCGGATGCTCAGCGACGCAAAACTTGGACCTGAAGAATTTGAACAGGGGACGAGAAAGTCCCTTGGTGAAGATGTTAGCAATCTGAAGACTAGTGGAAATATGTGCAACTTGGAGCTTGCCAGAGGAGACCAACTCACGAACAAAATGGTAATTGATGTCAATGTGCTTCGCCCGCTTATGAGCAGCCGGATTCTGAGCCAGGAAAATGGCACTGTTGTTGTCACATAACAACAGTGGCGAACTCGAAAGCTGAACACAAAGATCGCGAAGCAAATGAGACAGCCAAACTACCTCCGAAGCAGTGTTGGCAAGAGCCCGATACTCCGACTCAGTTTGGAGCAAAAGACACTGGGCTGCTTCTTCACGCTCCAGGAGACCAAATTACCACCAAGGAAGACTGCATAGCCATAAGTGGAACGGCGGGTTTCCAGACAGCGAGCCCAATCAGCATCGGAATAACCCAAGACCTCATGAGTGCTGGCAGAGCGAAAAGTGAGACCAAAATGGAGCGTGCAGCTAACATAACGAAGAATCTAAGTGATCGCTGCAAAATGATCATCATGAGGGTCCTGAAGAAAATAACTGACGGTGCTAATCGAAAAAGCCAAGTCTGGACGAGTGATTGTCAAGTATTGGAGAGCACCAACCAATGATCTGTACAGAGCCGGGTTCTGAAAAGGAGGACTGGTGGAGCTGTGTAACTGCGAACTAGGAATAAAAGGAGTAGTGACCGGAACAACATCAGACATGCCGACATGAGTAAGAATATCCCAAGCATACTTAGCTTGTCCAAGAAGTAAGCCCGATGAAGTGGGTGAGACCTCTAAGCTAAGAAAGTAGTGCAGAGCGCCAAGATTCTTGATAGAGAACTCTCGATGTGTTTGATCAATGAACTGGTGGAGACGTAGGGGATCGTTGCAAGTGAGGATGATGTCATCAACATAGACTAGGAGATAAAGAAGAGACGTCCCTCTAGACAGAACAAATAAGGAAGTGTCTGCCGAACTGCACTAAAAACTAAGTTGCAATAGATAAGTACTGAACCTCTGAAACCAGGCCCGAGGAGCCTGCTAAGACCATAAATAGCCTTTTTTAGGTGGCAGACGTAATTTGGATGGATTGGGTCCTTATAGCCACTAGGTTACGCCAGGTAGACTAGAGTAATTAGAACACTGTTCAGAAAGACATTCTTGACGTCCAGCTGATGAAGTGGCCAGGAGCACATTGTAGCAATGGCAAGGATAGTGCGTACGGTGAAGCTTTGACCACAGGACTGAAAGTGTGGTCAAAGTCAAAACCCAGAATCTGCAAAAATCCCTGAGCAACCAGTCGGGCCTTATGGCGATCAACTGTGCCATCCGATCGATACTTTAGCCGATAGACCCATTTAGAGCCAACAACGTTGACATCCGATGGGCGAGGAACCAAATCCCAAGTGTGTTGACCTTTAAGGGTAGCAATCTCTTCATCCATAGCAGCCATCCAAGAAGAATCCTTAAGGGCCGAGCTATAATCAGAGGGCTGAGAGTGAGTAAGAAGTGCAGCAAGAAGACCACGGGCAACAATATCCGAGTAATCCCATCGCTGAATAACACCAGTGGTTATCTGAGTGACCATCCTATGGGGATTTGGCCGAGGTTGAGAAGGAGGGGACGACGGACCAGTGGAAGAAATCGGGGATGGAGTGGCGGCGGTGGCAGGAGAAGATACGGCCGAGGAGGGTGGACTGGCCGGCGGTGGCCGAGAAGGTGGTCATCGTGCAGGTGTCGGCTTATCAGAATTGGACGAGTAAACCGGGCTAGGCACAGAAACTGATTCATCAAATGGGGACAATAAGGGGTTGGAACCACCGTTAGCATCCAAAAAAGTAGAGACATCCAAAGTCAAGAGAGAAGATGCCGAAGCGGAGGAGGCAAAAGGAAAACAACTCTCATCAAACCGAGCATGACGGGTGACATATATTTTGACAGTAGTAGTGTCAAGACAACAGAAACCCTTGTAATGGCAGCTGTATCCAATGAAAACACCAGGATTGGTTTGGGGAGATAACTTGTGATTAGCCATAGGACGGACATAAGGAAATACTCGACAACCAAAAGGATGGATGTTTGAGTAAATAGGATCCCGCTGATACAGAAGACCATAAGGGGAGGCACCCTATAAAACTGGAGTAGGTAACCAATTAATAGTATAAACTACAGTGGCAAAAATGTCAACTCATCTAGAAAGCGGAAGATGTGAATGGAATAACATCGTAAGACCCATTTCCGCAACATGCCGATGTTTTTTCTTTGCTTGTCCATTTTGCTCCGGAGTATATGGACATGAAACTTGGTGGTGGATGCCTTTTGAGGCAAAATGAGACCGTATGCATGTGTTCGAAAACTCAGTTCCTCCATCACTCTGAAAAACCGTAATGGTATATGTAAATTGATTTTCTACCAAAGCCTCAAACTGTAAGTATGTTTAAAAAAACTTGGATTTTCGATAGCTGAAAAAACCAAGAAAAATGAGAATAATCATCAATAAATAAGGCATAATAAGTAAAGCCAGTCTTAGATAAAACTGGGGAGGAACCCCACAAATCACAGTGTACGAAGTACAGGACACGCACAACATGTTTAGTGTTGTCAACAAAAGATAACCGCTACCCCTTTGCTATAACACAAGGAGTATAAGTATGCGGTCTAGGTAATAAAGAGGAAACATAAAGTAAACCGGACTTCTGCAAACTGGAAATGACTACAGTCAGTACATGTCCTAGGCGAGCGTGTCAAAGCTCAAAGGATGCCCATCATTTATTCTGCTGCAAAAATGAAACCAGTGCTGCATCACCTTTGTCTAGCAAGTACAAGCCTCCATCACTGTGGCCCTTTCCTACGACTACCCTGGATACTTTATTCTGAATAATAAAGTTCCGATCATCAAAGGAAGCATAAACATTCAAATCTCTGGTCAGTTTACTAATAGAAAATAAATTCTTAGTAATCTCAGGAACAACACACATCATACAGTTTCAAATGATCAGAAATATGAGAATCACCAATATGCAAAATCTAAATAAAAGCACCATTACCAACATAAACCTGAGAATTACCAGAATAGGGAAAAACACTATCCAGGCCAGAGGTTGAAAACGCCATGTGACTGGTTGCGCCAGAATCAAGATACCAGTCTGATGTGCTCGTAGATGGGTTCAGCTACATGGACGCCTGGAAGTTTTCTACCAAATGGGTCGAGTCTGTACGAAGAGTCTGACCCAATATCTTATAACAAGTAGCAGCAAAATGCCCAGGCCGACCACACCATGTGTAGTGCGGTCAACCACAACCAGATGCTGAGCCCAAGGTGGCTGGCTGAGCATAGCCAGGGGACCAGCCACCATGACACCCACCGAAGTGACCGCCTCTAGTGGTGCGCGGACCAAACGGGCCGCCACCCCTCACCGGCGCGTGATCCCTTACACGGCCGGCTTAGGGGTTTTCTCCCACAGCAATTGCAACCGGCCCAGACACCGGCGCTGAATTTCCTTGTAAATGTTTCAAAAATGCCTCGTGGTTCTTGACACGAAATAACACATAAGCATATAAAGGCATAAAGGAATAATTAATTAATGGGGTAGAAAAATCTTTGAACTCAGACCCAAGAGCAGTTAAAAATCAAATTATCTGATCCTCATTAGAAACTGGAGAACCCATAAGAGATAGCTGCTCAAAAATATCTTTAAATTGTAAATGGAGTTCATGAATGGTACCGCTCTTCCGTATACTGTGAGCATCAGCACGAAAGCGTAGGATGGTGGATGTGCTACTATTATGAAAAGTGGCGCAAATGCTATCCCAGATGCCATTGGCAGTCACACACGAGGTCGGGAGTCCGGAAAGGGTCTCAAGAGAGAGAGAGAGGGGAGAACAACATACTGCAAACCCTCTGGTCTTCATCAATCCAGAGGTCATAGACTTTCTTGGCCAATTTGTAGGCTGCCTGAGCTGCTGCACGATCAGTCTTGGAGCCGGCGGGAGGAGTGCTGAGGGAGACAAGAGAGGAGCCAAAAGACTATCCCAACCCTCCTAACCACTCAACTCCCTTTACACTATCTCCACCTCAACAAAACTTTCCTCTTGAAATTTTTGTACCCCCACCTCTCTACTTTTGGATGCTCATGGTGAAGGGGTTCAAGCCTTCACCATACGGATAACATTAGGGTCGTGCCGACGACCTTAAAAATATGGAGCTTCGTCGTGCCGACGACGTAAAATAAATTTGGCATTTCTATTAGTTTTTGTTTCTTAGTTTTTTTTTGTTGTTTTGTTTTGTTCTTTTTATGGCGTGTTTTTATGTGATTTTGTAGCAAAGTGAAGTGCATTGCAATGGAGGAGATGAAGGAACGAGATCAACGAACAAGGGAAGAAAGCTTGGACAGTTGGTAAGCAAAAGAAAAAATTTTAAGCCTGGGATACCCTGCCGTCGCGAGTCGCGATGGCCTCGTCGCGAGTCGCGATGAACAGGGGAGAAAAATCCACTCCCAGCACCAACTTTCCGCGAGTCGCGATGGGCCATCGCGAGTTGCGACAGAGAGGTCGTGAGTCGCGACGTGATTAGAAAACTTTTGCTAAAATTCTGCTCCCAGCCTCAACTTTGCGCGAGTCGCGACGGTACCGTCGCGATGGAAAATACAAGTTTTCATTTGTTCGTAAACATTGCATGATCCTTCCTTCTTCTCCACCCAACACTCCCAAGAACCATCACATACCCGCTCATTCCTCCACCATCCTACATATATTGGCATATGAACATTCTTGCATTTTTGTAGTACCTTTGTTGATTGTAGTATGCCGACTACATCATTGTGACCGTGAGTGCATATCCTATAATGATGCTTGTATATATGTCGATATATGTTGGATATTTTTAATGCATAATCTTATAGTGGTGGTTGGGGGTGGATTGGTTGTTCTTTGAAAATACTATGGTTATTAACTCTTGATGCTAAGCCTAGTATTACAAATCTTTATGTACTTGTGAGTTTAATGTTGTTCTTTGTGGTGTTAGTCTTGATCAAACGGCGCCACGGAGACAATGCTTTTCTCGAGGGGTGAGTTCTTCTACGGCATCTTTGCTCCCCCTTCCGATTCCGAAACCGATTTTGGGACCATACAATTACATTGGATTGCGCCATATCACCGGCGACTATGCGGAGAAACGGGTGTCACTCTACCCCTTGCTTTGAGTTTTATTGTTCTTGCCTTACATGTTTACATTGAGGGCAATGTAATGTTTTAAGTGCGGGGAGGGGTTAGAGGACTCAATGCATGCTAGCTTGTTTTGCAATGCTTTTTGCTACTTTTGATTGGAAAAACATGAGAAAATGAAAAAAATATATATATTGAAAAAAATAAAAAAAAAGAAGAGAAAACCCGCTAAGTTGAAAACCCGAGAGGGCAACTTAGGCAACATTGGGGGCCCGGATAGGCCGAAAACCCGAAAGGGTGGCCTAGGCAAAAATGAGAGGCTAAAATGTGCTGAAAAAGGTGAGATGTGAGCCAAAGAAACATGATGTGTGGCTAGGATGAAAACTCGAAAGAGCTCTTAGGCAAAATGAGAGAAAAAGAGAGAAAAAGGAAAATGCTATGATTTCACTCATTTGCCAGCGTTGGAGTCATAAGGTTGCGGTTGTCACATGGATAGATCGGGTAGCTCAACATCTAGAGACCTCTTGGGATTGGGTAACTTAGTGGGTTAGGAAACGAAGTATGGTTATGAAATTCTTGATCTCTTTCTACTTCGTTTTTGGTTGATATATTGGCATTAGGTGAAGCATGTGTTTAAACTTCCTATATGATTTTAGCTTCATTTTATGTCATTGGATTTTGGTTGATATATTTGCATTAGGTGAAGCATGTGTTTAAACTTCCTATATGATTTTAGCTTCATTTTATGTCATTGGATTTTGGTTGATATATTTGCATTAGGCGAAGTATGTGCTTGAACCTCTTAAATGGTTTTAACTTCATCTTGTGTCATTGGACTTTGGGAATATCAATTCGGGGATTTGAAATATTTTTATGGGTAGTGAATTGATAAGTGGTAGGTTTGGTTAGATTTAGGATCGGGGATGTGTGTGTGAAAAATTCTCATGTGAGCTTTTATTTTGGGATTTATGATATTGAGAGTTTTTGTGAGGCTTTGATTGGGGGATTAGTAGTTAGGATGTGGATATATCATTTCCTTCGTGTGCTTGGATCTTTTCTTACTCGAGGGCGAGTAAGGTTTAAGTTCGGGGAGGTTTGATGTGTCCATTTTATATGCATTATTTAGTAGTATTTAGGATCACTTTTGTTATATTTTTGGTGTAAGATTGCTAGATTTACGTAGGTTTACATAATAAGGGGTTTAGATGACCATTTTCGATTTTTATATCTAAATCCTTCATTTTTGTAACCTATGTTGAGTCTAAGGGATTTTTGGTCCTCATGAGCATCTAGATTCCTTTTTGTGAGCTTAATTTGTAGATTGCTCATGAGCCTTTAGAAGTGGTTTAGTGAAGGCCATTCGAAAGGATGGTAGAAGATTGAAGGCCACTCACAAAGTGGTAGAAGATAAAGTGAAGAAAGGAGAGCAAAGCAACGGGTGTAGGATGGTCCAGGGTTTTCATAATTTTCCGAGAAGAATCAGCCTTCAAGAGTGGTACCATTGGATTCCTCTTCTCGATCACTATGAAATCGACTACAAGAACTCCCAAAACGGATCAATGGTTCACCCAGAGGAAGCAAAACAAAACAGGGCTGGATTTTACTGATTTTGTCGCGAGTCGCGATGCTTGGTCGCGAGTCGCGACGTCAGCGCAAATTCAGCCCTGCAGCAGCGTTTTTTCTCCCCTTTTTCTTCCACTATAAATACCTCTTCACCCCTTCTTCCCCAAAGCTCTAAGCCCGACTTGGGGCTCCAAAACCCTAGTTTTTCACCATTTTCTTCCATTTCTTCTTCTTCCTTTGTAGATTTTTGTTCTATGGTATGGGTTTGATTATCTAGCTTAGTTTTGTACTTGGGAGCAAAGGATTGAAGCTTCCATTTCTATGTAGTAAGAACCATTTTTATCTATCTATTTGGTGCTTTTGCTATTATGCATTTATGGGTATTGAATGTGTTTGTTGATATCATTAATGTTGTTGAAAGCTTGAGCACATGAAATACTTGTATGAATTACTTGCTAGGGTTTGGGGGATTTGGGTTAATTTCCCCCCTTTTCTTGTTAGGAATCTATGAGTATGATTTAGAGCTTTTGATTGTGTTGATGGATTGATGATTGCTAGATGAATGTGATGATGTCGAACTCTTCGTCATGTTTGTTTTAGGTAGCAAACGAGAGAGGTCTATGAGCATCGATCATTCTCGACTAATCTTGTGTAAATGCATGAATTGGTTAAATGCTTAGGCACGGTGTAGTGTTCATAAGTGTTGCTAAACTTGTTGATTCTTCGTGCTAAATGCCATCAATGGGATACTCTTAGCAATAAGGGAGTCATTGGTGAGGTTTGACAAGAGATGTTGAATTCACTCTTGCAAACTACTACCTAAGAAGGATAGAAGATTTATCTTCACAACAAGTAGTTGAAGTAATAAATAAATGGTTTTACTCATCCTTGAAGCATTTGTTATTTAGCATTTGTGTATTCTTGATGGTGTGTTTCACTTCATTTATGCCATGAGTTGTTTGAGAATAGGAAGTGTTTGTATGATTGAATTGGTTAGGTGTTAGGAACGTGACGAATTCCGTAGCTCATTTGCATGAAAATCTATGAGCATGAACTTAGAACTTCTTGTGCATAACGTGTTGTGATTCTTGCTAGATGGGTATGTTAATGTTAAGTCATGTAATGAATGTGATGGAATGAGTGAATGGTTCAATGATCTACATTAGGTTTGGAAGTGGATATCCCTTGCCCCCAAGGCTTTTTTATCTTTATAGTTTTAAACCCCTTTTTCTTAGTTTTGTTTGATGATTAGCATAGTTACTTAACCTTGCTAATTATCTTGTCTTTTAACTTTCATAACTTAGGACAACCAACCATCCAAACCCCCCATTTTTACATGCTTTTATATGTATGTATATATATCTACTCCTAGCCTAATATCAACCTTTTGTGCCTAAATGCTTAGAAAGATCCCTCTTTTTCGTGGACGATCCCGACTTACCGCTATCTACTTAGTTGTAGATAGTAAGCATTTATGGCTTATAAATATTAACTTTGAGAGGTATGGCGACGGCCTCCCAATAACTTTTCTCTAGCCATGATGAGAATGATGATGGAAAAATTTTCGTCGGAAAGGAGGGGGAGGAGAGGATGTTCGACCACTGGAAGAAGAAGGAAGAGGGTGGCCGAAAAAAATATAGGTTTTGGAAGGTGAATCAGAACCTGGTTTTGATACCATGACAAGATGTATTTGCGATAAGAAAATAATTTATTGCTGACATGATTAAATAGAGTACATTAAGGAAAGAGATTACTACTAGGACTCTGGCTTAATCAACAAAACTTATCCATAATCAATCAACTAATCGAAAACATAATTTACTCTAACAGTTTTCTTACATGTTTAGAAGTTGGGCCTGTGTGAACTTAGTTGTTGTTGCTCTATTTACCACCAACTCAATTGTCTTCTTACATTTTAAGAAGATGGACATGTGTGACCTTAGTTGCTATTGTTATATCTCTATTTCCCCCTACAATATTGTTGAATTTGGTACTGCAACCAAGGGCTGAACATCGTCAAATCATCCCTGAATCCTGGAATGCCTTTGTCGACAAAATTGAAGGAGAATGGGTGTTCAGCAGTTATAATTTGGTCGTTGTTTCTTGCTCACCACACATTTCTCTTAGGTACAGGAGAAGGCCTTAGTGTATGGAATAGGTCCTCCAAGACATTTATATTTGTTCTGATTGCAGGGCAGCCGGTAAACAACCCAAATTTGTAGTATAGTCCTTTTGTCATGAACACACAAGCTAAAAATGATCAGACAATTGTAGATTATCACTATGCCAAGAATGGTTTTGTTGTGCAGAATACCCAAGAAAGAATAAGCAAAGAAAATAAAGTGAAAAACAAAACACCGAGATTTTACGTGGTTCACCAATTGGCTACATCCACGACCGACTAAGATCGGATTCCACTAGAGAGAAAGGCCAGAATTACAGATTTCCTACTCTCTACCAATCCTATCTCTTACAGGTTACAATAAAAGATGAGGCACTATATATATATATATAGTCCTCTCCACCTTAAACCCTAATGGCTTTGGGTCCAGAAACAATCTGGCCCAAACCCGTACCATCCTATCGAAGCGGCTAATATGTATTCAAGGCATACCAACAAATCTCCACCTTGACTTGAATCCTTAAAGAAGAAACTCCAGACGCACCACTACAGTGCTAGATGAGCATACTTATCCCTCCACTCCTGGGACTACCCCACTGGGCAGCTACTGATCTCTGATGTTAAGCAAGTCCAAACAATATTGAAACTTGCTATGTGGAACATGCTTGGTGAACATATCAGCAGGATTATCAACAGTTCCCACTTTCTTCACCCTGATTCTCCTCTCACTCCTTAGGAAATGATATCTGACATCAATGTGTTTGGTCCTCTCATGATGGACCTGATCCTTGGCTAAGCAGATAGCACTAAAGCTATAACAATACACAGTAGCCTGATCGTGGTGTAGACCAAGGTCACTGACTAGCCCCTTCAGTCATATACCTTCTTTCGCAGCCTCTGTCAGAGCCATGTACTTTGCTTCCGTAGTAGACAAAGTCACTGTAGGTTGCAAAGTCGCCTTCCAGCTAACAACAGAACCACCCAAGGTAAAGATATAGCCGGTCATAGATCTCCTCGTGTCAACATCCCCAGCATAATCAGAATTAGAATAACCCGTAACCAGGAACTCAGTATCACCCCCGTAAATGAGACCCACGTCAGACGTACCTCTAAGGTACCTAAAAATCCTCTTCACAGCTTGCCAATGTTCTCTACTTGGTTGCCCCATGAACCTACTCACAACATTGACCGCATATGCTAAGTCTGGCCTCGTACACACCATAGCATACATCAAGCTCCCCACAGCGCTAGCATACGGAACTCGAGACATATACTCCTTCTCCTCTTCTGACTGAGGAGCAAACATGGAAGTGAGATGGATATTTGCAGCACTAGGAGTGTCAATAGGCTTGGCTGAAGACATGCCAAACCTAACCAACACCTTCTGAATGTAGCCTTTCTGTGACAAGAAAAGCTTCCTCTGACCTCTATCTCTGAGAATCTCCATTCCTAGTATTTTCCGAGCTGCACCCAAATCCTTCATCTCAAACTCAGCACTAAGAAGACCCTTCAGCTTCTGAACCTCATGCTTACTCCTTGAGGCTATCAACATGTCATCTACATAAAGCACCAGATAAATGAATAACTCATCTCTTAACTTGCTATAGTAGACACAACAATCATATGAACTCCTTGTGTAGCCCAACCCAAGCATGTAGCTGTCAAATCTCTTGTACCACTACCTCGGAGAATGCTTAAGCCTATATAAAGACTTCTTCAACTTGCAAACATACTTTTCCTTGCCAGGAACTTGGAAACCATCTGGCTGAGTCATGTATATCTCTTCCTCCAACTCTCCATGTAGAAAAGCGGTCTTCACATCAAGTTGTTCAAGCTCCAAATCCTGATGTGTCACTAAAGCTAGCAACACCCTGATGGAAGTGAGTCTGACCACTGGTGAGAAAATCTCATTGTAATATACTCCCTGTCTCTGATTGAAACCTCTAGAAACAACTCTAGCCTTGTACTTGACTCCCTCTGTAGGTGATATCCCTACACCTTGATAAAAACCTTTATGACATTATGGAAATTCAATGCGATCGTCGACATCAAGCTGTTCCTTAGGATTGACAAGCTTTCCTCCCTTCAAACCCAGAGATAGAAATATTTCGATTTATTAGTGAGAAAATAATAATTGTTCATAAAAAACATTAATATGGAGAATGAACACCGGTGAAGGGCTTGTGTAAAATTTTAACACGTTGAATTTATTTTGTTTGAAATGATTTTAATACTGAAAGTATTTTTTTTTCATAAATTTTAAGAAATTAAGGTGAACTAATTGATGAATCCGGTAAGGAATAGAAGATAACGAACTTCTTTTCTTTTTAATTTTAAGAGAGGGAAAATGTTATAGATTGAGGTTCCCGTGCAGTAATTTTACCTTCCACTCGTTTACAAAGGCAAGTTCCTTCAATGCAAATGCCACCGCGAGGACACCGATTGCAATCTTCATTATAATGACACAATGCCTCGGCAGAAAATAAACAACCTGTAATTTATAATACAATTAAATCTATTGCTATGTATTATTAATTTTTTTGGATAATAATAACGTTTAATTAAAAATTAGGATCCCCATTTTAGAGAAATAAGGGAAAACAAAAGATAGATTGTACACAATAACTTCTACCGGAAAAAAAGAAAAATTATATTGAGTAGATGAGAAATACGCACATGATGCAATAAGCAAGACTATGAACAGAAAAATGGTTTTAGTTGCCTTCACCATTAGATACTATTTGCTTTTTTACTAGTGAAATTAAAATATAATGGATGTCGGTGAGATGCAGTTCAGTTGAGTTGAAATGCGATGATTTAGTCATATCGAAATCTCCTATAAATAACCTTACGAGAATAACAAATCTTAATTAGATGATATACAAAATCTCATTACAGTACAGAAATCTCTTTTGAGATACATATATTATATTATTAAATCTTTTCATATATTTTATTATCATTAATTGGTCGGTCAGTGTATTCGGTTAGGATTCAGTTTTGGAGCTATTTGGATCATAATAGTAGTAAGTCAAACCGATTTTTTATATGCATTTTATTTCTCTTACATTCACATCGACAATCTACTTTAACATGTAACTTTAATGTCTGGAGAACCAATTTAAAATAAAACGAATTACCTAAATTGTGTTGTAAAATTATCACTTGATTTTACAGTAAATGGATGCCAGTGTATGATAAATTTTGGAGACAAATATTATAAATGGATAAAAATATGAAAATATTTTCATATGATCAAACCGAACCATGTTTTGGTATGCAATTTAACTAGTGTTTCTACTAATAGTATTCAAAGGGAATACTCTTTCACCAATCCATTGAAGTTTATCATTTTCAACACACAAATGTTTTTTCCTACCTATTGTAAATTTAAAAACTGATTTTGAATAATTGATCTATATATAAGTTTAGCTATTGTAAAATCCATAAAATTTAAACTTCTTTTACATGTAACCTCTTTTGTGTTGTTAAATGTTTATAAAAGTTAAACAGATAGCCTGATATTGCAAAAACAATGATTACATAAGATGATGTAGTTGTGCATGAGATATTTCCTGGTGAATATTTGAAAAAAAACATGTGTGAACCATCAAAGTTCGACTTTGCGACGAAGGTGTATTTTATAACCATTGTTTTTGTTAGTGATTATAATAAATTTAATTCATCATAATCCTCTGATGTTACGTTCACTTTTTAACTCACCATTATAACTAATTTTAACTTTTCCCTTCATAAATTAACACAATTTATTATAGTGCTTGGATTGTTATACTGATCCAAATTTTCACAAGCAAGGTAATTTATAGAGGTTTGATTATGAATATGATAGCGGACTAAATAAGACACTTTTTTAACGTTTCCACATTACTTAAAAAAAGAGAGTAATAGTACAACATTACACCTCGTCAAACTTATTGTAATAAAACTAAGGCAAGGAACATAAACACTTTCCCTACACCTTGATAAAAACCTTTATGACATTATGGAAATTCAATGCGATCGTCGACATCAAGCTGTTCCTTAGGATTGACAAGCTTTCCTCCCTTCAAACCTAGAGATAGAAATATTTCTATTTATTAGTGAGAAAATAATAATTGTTTATAAAAAAACATAAATATGGAGAATGAACACCGGTGAAGGGCTTGTGTAAAATTTTAACACGTTGAATTTATTTTAATTGAAATGATTTTAATACTGAAAGTGTATTTTTTTCATAAATTTTATGAATTTAAGGTGAACTGATTGATGAATCCGGTAAGGAATAAAAGATAACCAACTTCTTTCCTTTTCAATTTTAAGAGAGGGAAAATGTTATAGATTGAGGTTCCCGTGCAGTAATTTTACTTTCCACTCGTTTACAAAGGCATGTTCCTTCAATGCAAATGCCACCGTGAGGACACCGATTGCAATCTTCATTATAATGACACAATGCCTCGGCAGAAAATAAACAACCTGTAATTTATAATACAATTAAATCCATTGCTATGTATTATTAATTTTTTTATAATAATTACGTTAAATTAAAAATTAGGATCCCCATTTTAGAGAAAGAAGGGAAAACAAAAGATAGATTGTACACAATAACTTCTAAGGGAAAAAAAAGAAAAAGTATATTGAGTCGATGTGAAATACGCACATGATGCAATAAGCAAGACCGTGAACAGAAAAATGGTTTTAGTTGCCTTCACCATTAGATACTATTTGCTTTTTTACTAGTGAAAGTAAAATATAATGGATGTTGGTGAGATGCAGTTCAGTTGAGATGAAATGCGGTGATTTAGTCATATTAAAATCTCCTATAAATAACCTTGAGAGAATCGCAAATCATTAATTAGATGATATACAAAATCTCATTACAGTACAGAAATCCCTTTTGAGATACATATATTATATTATTAAATCTTTTCATATATTTTATTGTCATTAATTGGTCGGTCAATGTATTCGGTTAGGATTCAGTTTTGGAGCTATTTGGATCATAATAGTAGTAAGTCAAACCGACTTTTTATATGCATTTTTTAATAAATATTTCTCTTACATTCACATCGACAATCTACTTTAACATGTAACTTTAATGTCCGGAGAACCAATTTAAAATAAAACGAATTGCCTAAATTGTGTTGTAAAATTATCACTTGATTTTACTGTAAATGGATTCCAGTGTATGATAAAGTTTGGAGACAAATATTATAAATGGATAAAAATATGAAAATATTTTCATATGATCAAACCGAACCATGTTTTTGTATGCAATTTAACTAGTGTTTCTACTAATAGTATTCAAAGGGAATACTCTTTCACCAATCCATTGAAGTTTATCATTTTCAACACACCAATGTTTTTTCCTACCTATTGTAAATTTATAAACTGATTTTGAATAATTGATCTATGTAAGTTTAGCTATTGTAAAATCCATAAAATTTAAACTTCTTTTACATGTAACCTCTTTTGTGTTGGTAAATGTTTATAAAAGTTAAACAGATAGACTGATATTGCGAAACAATTATTACATAAGATGATGTAGTTGTGCATGAGATATTTGCTGGTGAATATTTGAAAAAAAAAATGTGTGAACCATCAAAGTCCGACTTTGAGACGAAGGTGTATTTTATAACCATTGTTTTTGTTAGTGATTATAATAAATTTAATTCGTCATAATCCTTTGATGTTACGTTCACTTTTTAACTCACCATTATAACTAATTTTAACTTTTCCCTTCAGAAATTAACTCAATTTATTATAGTGCTTGGATTGTTATACTGACCCAAATTTTCACAAGCAAGGTAATTTATAGAGTTTTGATTATGAATATGATAGCAGACTAAATAGGACACTTTTTTAACGTTTCCACATTACTTCAATAAAGAGAGTAATAGTACAACATTACACCTCGTCAAACTTATTGTAATAAAACTAAGGCAAGGAACATAAACACTTTCCCTACACCTTGATAAAAACCTTTATGACATTATGGAAATTCAATGCGATCGTCGACATCAAGCTGTTCCTTAGGATTGACAAGCTTTCCTCCCTTCAAACCTTGAGATAGGAATATTTCCATTTATTAGTGAGAAAATAATAATTGTTCATAAAAATAATTAATATGGAGAATGAACACCGGTGAAGGGCTTGTGTAAAATTTTAACACGTTGAATTTATTTTATTTGAAATGATTTTAATACTGAAAGTGTATTTTTTTCATAAATTTTATGAATTTAAGGTGAACTGATTGATGAATCCGGTAAGGAATAAAAGATAACCAACTTCTTTCCTTTTTAATTTTAAGAGAGGGAAAATGTTATAGATTGAGGTTCCCGTGCAGTAATTTTACCTTCCACTCGTTTACAAAGGCATGTTCCTTCAATGCAAATGCCACCGTGAGGACACCGATTGCAATCTTCATTATAATGACACAATGCCTCGGCAGAAAATAAACAACCTGTAATTTATAATACAATTAAATCCATTGCTATGTATTATTAATTTTTTTTTATAATAATTACGTTAAATTAAAAATTAGGATCCCCATTTTAGAGAAAGAAGTGAAAACAAAAGATAGATATTACACAATAACTTCTAAGGGAAAAAAGAAAAATTATATTGAGTCGATGAGAAATACGCACATGATGCAATAAGCAAGATCGTGAACGGAAAAATGGTTTTAGTTGCCTTCACCATTAGATACTATTTGCTTTTTTACTAGTGAAAATAAAATATAATGGATGTTGGTGAGATGCAGTTCAGTTGAGATGAAATGCGATGATTTAGTCATATCGAAATCTCCTATAAATAACCTCAAGAGAATAGCAAATCTTAATTACATGATATACGAAATCTCATTACAGTACAGAAATCTCTTTTGAGATACATATATTATATTATTAAATCTTTTCATATATTTTATTGTCATTAATTGGTCGGTCAGTGTATTCGGTTAGGATTCAGTTTTGGAACTATTTGGATCATAATAGTAGTAAGTCAAACCGAATTTTTATATACATTTTTTAATAAATATTTCTCTTACATTCACATCGACAATCTACTTTAACATGTAACTTTAATGTCCGGAGAACCATTTTAAAATAAAACGAATTACCTAAATTGTGTTGTAAAATTATCACTTGATTTTACTGTAAATGGATGCCAGTGTATGATAAATTTTGGAGACAAATATTATAAATGGATAAAAATATGAAAATATTTTCATATGATCAAACCGAACCATGTTTTGGTATGCAATTTAACTAGTGTTTCTACTAATAGTATTCAAAGGGAATACTCTTTCACCAACCCATTGAAGTTTATCAATTTCAACACACCAATGTTTTTTCCTACCTATTGTAAATTTATAAACTGATTTTGAATAATTGATCTATATAAGTTTAGCTATTGTAAAATCCATAAAATTTAAACTTCTTTTACATGTAACCTCTTTTGTGTTGGTAAATGTTTATAAAAGTTAAACAGATAGCCTGATATTGCAGAAACAATTATTACATAAGATGATGTAGTTGTGCATGAGATATTTGCAGGTGAATATTTGGAAGAAAAATGTGTGAACCATCAAAGTCCGACTTTGCGACGAAGGTGTATTTTATAACCATTGTTTGTGTTAGTGATTATAATAAATTTAATTCGTCATAATCCTTTGATGTTACGTTCACTTTTTAACTCACCATTATAACTAATTTTAACTTTTCCCTTTATAAATTAACACAATTTATTATAGTGCTTGGATTGTTATACTGATCCAAATTTTCACAAGCAAGGTAATTTATAGAGGTTTGATTATGAATATGATAGCGGACTAAATAGGACACTTTTTAAACGTTTCCACATTACTTCAACAAAGAGAGTAATAGTACAACATTACACCTCGTCAAACTTATTGTAATAAAACTAAGGCAAGGAACGTAAACACTTTCCCTACACCTTGATAAAAACCTTTATGACATTATGGAAATTCAATGCGATCGTCGACATCAAGCTGTTCCTTAGGATTGACAAGCTTTCCTCCCTTCAAACCTAGAGATAGAAATATTTCTATTTATTAGTGAGAAAATAATAACTGTTCATAAAAAACATAAATATGGAGAATGAACACCGGTGAAGGGCTTGTGTAAAATTTTAACACGTTGAATTTATTTTGTTTGAAATGATTTTAATACTGAAAGTTTATTTTTTTTCATAAATTTTAAGAAATTAAGGTGAACTAATTGATGAATCCGGTAAGGAATAAAAGATAAACAACTTCTTTTCTTTTTAATTTTAAGAGAGGGAAAATGTTATAGATTGAGGTTCCCGTGCAGTAATTTTACCTTCCACTCGTTTACAAAGGCATCTTCCTTCAATGCAAATGCCACCGTGAGGACACCGATTGCAATCTTCATTATAATGACACAATGCCTCGGCAGAAAATAAACAACCTGTAATTTATAATACAATTAAATCTATTGCTATGTATTATTAAATTTTTTTGATAATAATAACGTTAAATTAAAAATTAGGATCCCCATTTTAGAGAAATAAGGGAAAACAAAAGATAGATTGTACACAATAACTTCTAAGGGAAAAAAAGAAAAAGTATATTGAGTCGATGAGAAATACGCACATGATGCAATAAGAAAGACCGTGAACAGAAAAATGGTTTTAGTTGCCTTCACCATTAGATACTATTTGCTTTTTTACTAGTGAAAGTAAAATATAATGGATGTTGGTGAGATGCAGTTCAGTTGAGATGAAATGCGGTGATTTAGTCATATTAAAATCTCCTATAAATAACCTTGAGAGAATCGTAAACCATTAATTAGATGATATACAAAATCTCATTACAGTACATAAATCCCTTTTGAGATACATATATTATATTATTAAATCTTTTCATATATTTTATTGTCATTAATTGGTCGGTCAATGTATTCGGTTAGGATTCAGTTTTGGAGCTATTTGGATCATAATAGTAGTAAGTCAAACCGACTTTTTATATGCATTTTTTAATAAATATTTCTCTTACATTCACATCGACAATCTACTTTAACATGTAACTTTAATGTCCGGAGAACCAATTTAAAATAAAACGAATTGCCTAAATTGTGTTGTAAAATTATCACTTGATTTTACTGTAAATGGATTCCAGTGTATGATAAAGTTTGGAGACAAATATTATAAATGGATAAAAATATGAAAATATTTTCATATGATCAAACCGAACCATGTTTTGGTATGCAATTTAACTAGTGTTTCTACTAATAGTATTCAAAGGGAATACTCTTTCACCAACCCATTGAAGTTTATCAATTTCAACACACCAATGTTTTTTCCTACCTATTGTAAATTTATAAACTGATTTTGAATAATTGATCTATGTAAGTTTAGCAATTGTAAAATCCATAAAATTTAAACTTCTTTTACATGTAACCTCTTTTGTGTTGGTAAATGTTTATAAAAGTTAAACAGATAGACTGATATTGCGAAACAATTATTACATAAGATGATGTAGTTGTGCATGAGATATTTGCAGGTGAATATTTGAAAAAAAAATGTGTGAACCATCAAAGTCCGACTTTGAGACGAAGGTGTATTTTATAACCATTGTTTTTGTTAGTGATTATAATAAATTTAATTCGTCATAATCCTTTGATGTTACGTTCACTTTTTAACTCACCATTATAACTAATTTTAACTTTTCCCTTCAGAAATTAACTCAATTTATTATAGTGCTTGGATTGTTATACTGACCCAAATTTTCACAAGCAAGGTAATTTATAGAGTTTTGATTATGAATATGATAGCAGACTAAATAGGACACTTTTTTAACGTTTCCACATTACTTCAATAAAGAGAGTAATAGTACAACATTACACCTCGTCAAACTTATTGTAATAAAACTAAGGCAAGGAACATAAACACTTTCCCTACACCATGATAAAAACCTTTATGACATTATGGAAATTCAATGCGATCGTCGACATCAAGCTGTTCCTTAGGATTGACAAGCTTTCCTCCCTTCAAACCTTGAGATAGGAATATTTCCATTTATTAGTGAGAAAATAATAATTGTTCATAAAAAACATTAATATGGAGAATGAACACCGGTGAAGGGCTTGTGTAAAATTTTAACACGTTGAATTTATTTTATTTGAAATGATTTTAATATTGAAAGTGTATTTTTTTCATAAATTTTATGAATTTAAGGTGAACTGATTGATGAATCCGGTAAGGAATAAAAGATAACCAACTTCTTTCCTTTTTAATTTTAAGAGAGGGAAAATGTTATAGATTGAGGTTCCCGTGCAGTAATTTTACCTTCCACTCGTTTACAAAGGCATGTTCCTTCAATGCAAATGCCACCGTGAGGACACCGATTGCAATCTTCATTATAATGACACAATGCCTCGGCAGAAAATAAACAACCTGTAATTTATAATACAATTAAATCCATTGCTATGTATTATTAATTTTTTTTTATAATAATTACGTTAAATTAAAAATTAGGATCCCCATTTTAGAGAAAGAAGTGAAAACAAAAGATAGATATTACACAATAACTTCTAAGGGAAAAAAGAAAAATTATATTGAGTCGATGAGAAATACGCACATGATGCAATAAGCAAGATCGTGAACGGAAAAATGGTTTTAGTTGCCTTCACCATTAGATACTATTTGCTTTTTTACTAGTGAAAATAAAATATAATGGATGTTGGTGAGATGCAGTTCAGTTGAGATGAAATGCGATGATTTAGTCATATCGAAATCTCCTATAAATAACCTCAAGAGAATAGCAAATCTTAATTACATGATATACGAAATCTCATTACAGTACAGAAATCTCTTTTGAGATACATATATTATATTATTAAATCTTTTCATATATTTTATTGTCATTAATTGGTCGGTCAGTGTATTCGGTTAGGATTCAGTTTTGGAACTATTTGGATCATAATAGTAGTAAGTCAAACCGAATTTTTATATACATTTTTTAATAAATATTTCTCTTACATTCACATCGACAATCTACTTTAACATGTAACTTTAATGTCCGGAGAACCATTTTAAAATAAAACGAATTACCTAAATTGTGTTGTAAAATTATCACTTGATTTTACTGTAAATGGATGCCAGTGTATGATAAATTTTGGAGACAAATATTATAAATGGATAAAAATATGAAAATATTTTCATATGATCAAACCGAACCATGTTTTGGTATGCAATTTAACTAGTGTTTCTACTAATAGTATTCAAAGGGAATACTCTTTCACCAACCCATTGAAGTTTATCAATTTCAACACACCAATGTTTTTTCCTACCTATTGTAAATTTATAAACTGATTTTGAATAATTGATCTATATAAGTTTAGCTATTGTAAAATCCATAAAATTTAAACTTCTTTTACATGTAACCTCTTTTGTGTTGGTAAATGTTTATAAAAGTTAAACAGATAGCCTGATATTGCAGAAACAATTATTACATAAGATGATGTAGTTGTGCATGAGATATTTGCAGGTGAATATTTGGAAGAAAAATGTGTGAACCATCAAAGTCCGACTTTGCGACGAAGGTGTATTTTATAACCATTGTTTGTGTTAGTGATTATAATAAATTTAATTCGTCATAATCCTTTGATGTTACGTTCACTTTTTAACTCACCATTATAACTAATTTTAACTTTTCCCTTTATAAATTAACACAATTTATTATAGTGCTTGGATTGTTATACTGATCCAAATTTTCACAAGCAAGGTAATTTATAGAGGTTTGATTATGAATATGATAGCGGACTAAATAGGACACTTTTTAAACGTTTCCACATTACTTCAACAAAGAGAGTAATAGTACAACATTACACCTCGTCAAACTTATTGTAATAAAACTAAGGCAAGGAACGTAAACACTTTCCCTACACCTTGATAAAAACCTTTATGACATTATGGAAATTCAATGCGATCGTCGACATCAAGCTGTTCCTTAGGATTGACAAGCTTTCCTCCCTTCAAACCTAGAGATAGAAATATTTCTATTTATTAGTGAGAAAATAATAACTGTTCATAAAAAACATAAATATGGAGAATGAACACCGGTGAAGGGCTTGTGTAAAATTTTAACACGTTGAATTTATTTTGTTTGAAATGATTTTAATACTGAAAGTGTATTTTTTTCATAAATTTTAAGAAATTAAGGTGAACTAATTGATGAATCCGGTAAGGAATAAAAGGTAAACAACTTCTTTTCTTTTTAATTTTAAGAGAGGGAAAATGTTATAGATTGAGGTTCCCGTGCAGTAATTTTACCTTCCACTCGTTTACAAAGGCATCTTCCTTCAATGCAAATGCCACCGTGAGGACACCGATTGCAATCTTCATTATAATGACACAATGCCTCGGCAGAAAATAAACAACCTGTAATTTATAATACAATTAAATCTATTGCTATGTATTATTAAATTTTTTTGATAATAATAACGTTAAATTAAAAATTAGGATCCCCATTTTAGAGAAATAAGGGAAAACAAAAGATAGATTGTACACAATAACTTCTAAGGGAACAAAAGAAAAAGTATATTGAGTCGATGAGAAATACGCACATGATGCAATAAGCAAGACCGTGAACAGAAAAATGGTTTTAGTTGCCTTCACCATTAGATACTATTTGCTTTTTTACTAGTGAAAGTAAAATATAATGGATGTTGGTGAGATGCAGTTCAGTTGAGATGAAATGCGGTGATTTAGTCATATTAAAATCTCCTATAAATAACCTTGAGAGAATCGCAAATCATTAATTAGATGATATACAAAATCTCATTACAGTACATAAATCCCTTTTGAGATATATATATTATATTATTAAATCTTTTCATATATTTTATTGTCATTAATTGGTCGGTCAATGTATTCGGTTAGGATTCAGTTTTGGAGCTATTTGGATCATAATAGTAGTAAGTCAAACCGACTTTTTATATGCATTTTTTAATAAATATTTCTCTTACATTCACATCGACAATCTACTTTAACATGTAACTTTAATGTCCGGAGAACCAATTTAAAATAAAACGAATTGCCTAAATTGTGTTGTAAAATTATCACTTGATTTTACTGTAAATGGATTCCAGTGTATGATAAAGTTTGGAGACAAATATTATAAATGGATAAAAATATGAAAATATTTTCATATGATCAAACCGAACCATGTTTTGGTATGCAATTTAACTAGTGTTTCTACTAATAGTATTCAAAGGGAATACTCTTTCACCAATCCATTGAAGTTTATCATTTTCAACACACCAATGTTTTTTCCTACCCATTGTAAATTTATAAACTGATTTTGAATAATTGATCTATGTAAGTTTAGCTATTGTAAAATCCATAAAATTGAAACTTCTTTTACATGTAACCTCTTTTGTGTTGGTAAATGTTTATAAAAGTTAAACAGATAGACTGATATTGCGAAACAATTATTACATAAGATGATGTAGTTGTGCATGAGATATTTGCTGGTGAATATTTGAAAAAAAAAATGTGTGAACCATCAAAGTCCGACTTTGAGACGAAGGTGTATTTTATAACCATTGTTTTTGTTAGTGATTATAATAAATTTAATTCGTCATAATCCTTTGATGTTACGTTCACTTTTTAACTCACCATTATAACTAATTTTAACTTTTCCCTTCAGAAATTAACTCAATTTATTATAGTGCTTGGATTGTTATACTGACCCAAATTTTCACAAGCAAGGTAATTTATAGAGTTTTGATTATGAATATGATAGCAGACTAAATAGGACACTTTTTTAACGTTTCCACATTACTTCAATAAAGAGAGTAATAGTACAACATTACACCTCGTCAAACTTATTGTAATAAAACTAAGGCAAGGAACATAAACACTTTCCCTACACCATGATAAAAACCTTTATGACATTATGGAAATTCAATGCGATCGTCGACATCAAGCTGTTCCTTAGGATTGACAAGCTTTCCTCCCTTCAAACCTTGAGATAGGAATATTTCCATTTATTAGTGAGAAAATAATAATTGTTCATAAAAAACATTAATATGGAGAATGAACACCGGTGAAGGGCTTGTGTAAAATTTTAACACGTTGAATTTATTTTATTTGAAATGATTTTAATACTGAAAGTGTATTTTTTTCATAAATTTTATGAATTTAAGGTGAACTGATTGATGAATCCGGTAAGGAATAAAAGATAACCAACTTCTTTCCTTTTTAATTTTAAGAGAGGGAAAATGTTATAGATTGAGGTTCCCGTGCAGTAATTTTACCTTCCACTCGTTTACAAAGGCATGTTCCTTCAATGCAAATGCCACCGTGAGGACACCGATTGCAATCTTCATTATAATGACACAATGCCTCGGCAGAAAATAAACAACCTGTAATTTATAATACAATTAAATCCATTGCTATGTATTATTAATTTTTTTTTATAATAATTACGTTAAATTAAAAATTAGGATCCCCATTTTAGAGAAAGAAGTGAAAACAAAAGATAGATATTACACAATAACTTCTAAGGGAAAAAAGAAAAATTATATTGAGTCGATGAGAAATACGCACATGATGCAATAAGCAAGATCGTGAACGGAAAAATGGTTTTAGTTGCCTTCACCATTAGATACTATTTGCTTTTTTACTAGTGAAAATAAAATATAATGGATGTTGGTGAGATGCAGTTCAGTTGAGATGAAATGCGATGATTTAGTCATATCGAAATCTCCTATAAATAACCTCAAGAGAATAGCAAATCTTAATTACATGATATACGAAATCTCATTACAGTACAGAAATCTCTTTTGAGATACATATATTATATTATTAAATCTTTTCATATATTTTATTGTCATTAATTGGTCGGTCAGTGTATTCGGTTAGGATTCAGTTTTGGAACTATTTGGATCATAATAGTAGTAAGTCAAACCGAATTTTTATATACATTTTTTAATAAATATTTCTCTTACATTCACATCGACAATCTACTTTAACATGTAACTTTAATGTCCGGAGAACCATTTTAAAATAAAACGAATTACCTAAATTGTGTTGTAAAATTATCACTTGATTTTACTGTAAATGGATGCCAGTGTATGATAAATTTTGGAGACAAATATTATAAATGGATAAAAATATGAAAATATTTTCATATGATCAAACCGAACCATGTTTTGGTATGCAATTTAACTAGTGTTTCTACTAATAGTATTCAAAGGGAATACTCTTTCACCAACCCATTGAAGTTTATCAATTTCAACACACCAATGTTTTTTCCTACCTATTGTAAATTTATAAACTGATTTTGAATAATTGATCTATATAAGTTTAGCTATTGTAAAATCCATAAAATTTAAACTTCTTTTACATGTAACCTCTTTTGTGTTGGTAAATGTTTATAAAAGTTAAACAGATAGCCTGATATTGCAGAAACAATTATTACATAAGATGATGTAGTTGTGCATGAGATATTTGCAGGTGAATATTTGGAAGAAAAATGTGTGAACCATCAAAGTCCGACTTTGCGACGAAGGTGTATTTTATAACCATTGTTTGTGTTAGTGATTATAATAAATTTAATTCGTCATAATCCTTTGATGTTACGTTCACTTTTTAACTCACCATTATAACTAATTTTAACTTTTCCCTTTATAAATTAACACAATTTATTATAGTGCTTGGATTGTTATACTGATCCAAATTTTCACAAGCAAGGTAATTTATAGAGGTTTGATTATGAATATGATAGCGGACTAAATAGGACACTTTTTAAACGTTTCCACATTACTTCAACAAAGAGAGTAATAGTACAACATTACACCTCGTCAAACTTATTGTAATAAAACTAAGGCAAGGAACGTAAACACTTTCCCTACACCTTGATAAAAACCTTTATGACATTATGGAAATTCAATGCGATCGTCGACATCAAGCTGTTCCTTAGGATTGACAAGCTTTCCTCCCTTCAAACCTAGAGATAGAAATATTTCTATTTATTAGTGAGAAAATAATAACTGTTCATAAAAAACATAAATATGGAGAATGAACACCGGTGAAGGGCTTGTGTAAAATTTTAACACGTTGAATTTATTTTGTTTGAAATGATTTTAATACTGAAAGTGTATTTTTTTCATAAATTTTAAGAAATTAAGGTGAACTAATTGATGAATCCGGTAAGGAATAAAAGGTAAACAACTTCTTTTCTTTTTAATTTTAAGAGAGGGAAAATGTTATAGATTGAGGTTCCCGTGCAGTAATTTTACCTTCCACTCGTTTACAAAGGCATCTTCCTTCAATGCAAATGCCACCGTGAGGACACCGATTGCAATCTTCATTATAATGACACAATGCCTCGGCAGAAAATAAACAACCTGTAATTTATAATACAATTAAATCTATTGCTATGTATTATTAAATTTTTTTGATAATAATAACGTTAAATTAAAAATTAGGATCCCCATTTTAGAGAAATAAGGGAAAACAAAAGATAGATTGTACACAATAACTTCTAGGGGAACAAAAGAAAAAGTATATTGAGTCGATGAGAAATACGCACATGATGCAATAAGCAAGACCGTGAACAGAAAAATGGTTTTAGTTGCCTTCACCATTAGATACTATTTGCTTTTTTACTAGTGAAAGTAAAATATAATGGATGTTGGTGAGATGCAGTTCAGTTGAGATGAAATGCGGTGATTTAGTCATATTAAAATCTCCTATAAATAACCTTGAGAGAATCGCAAATCATTAATTAGATGATATACAAAATCTCATTACAGTACATAAATCCCTTTTGAGATATATATATTATATTATTAAATCTTTTCATATATTTTATTGTCATTAATTGGTCGGTCAATGTATTCGGTTAGGATTCAGTTTTGGAGCTATTTGGATCATAATAGTAGTAAGTCAAACCGACTTTTTATATGCATTTTTTAATAAATATTTCTCTTACATTCACATCGACAATCTACTTTAACATGTAACTTTAATGTCCGGAGAACCAATTTAAAATAAAACGAATTGCCTAAATTGTGTTGTAAAATTATCACTTGATTTTACTGTAAATGGATTCCAGTGTATGATAAAGTTTGGAGACAAATATTATAAATGGATAAAAATATGAAAATATTTTCATATGATCAAACCGAACCATGTTTTGGTATGCAATTTAACTAGTGTTTCTACTAATAGTATTCAAAGGGAATACTCTTTCACCAATCCATTGAAGTTTATCATTTTCAACACACCAATGTTTTTTCCTACCCATTGTAAATTTATAAACTGATTTTGAATAATTGATCTATGTAAGTTTAGCTATTGTAAAATCCATAAAATTGAAACTTCTTTTACATGTAACCTCTTTTGTGTTGGTAAATGTTTATAAAAGTTAAACAGATAGACTGATATTGCGAAACAATTATTACATAAGATGATGTAGTTGTGCATGAGATATTTGCTGGTGAATATTTGAAAAAAAAAATGTGTGAACCATCAAAGTCCGACTTTGAGACGAAGGTGTATTTTATAACCATTGTTTTTGTTAGTGATTATAATAAATTTAATTCGTCATAATCCTTTGATGTTACGTTCACTTTTTAACTCACCATTATAACTAATTTTAACTTTTCCCTTCAGAAATTAACTCAATTTATTATAGTGCTTGGATTGTTATACTGACCCAAATTTTCACAAGCAAGGTAATTTATAGAGTTTTGATTATGAATATGATAGCAGACTAAATAGGACACTTTTTTAACGTTTCCACATTACTTCAATAAAGAGAGTAATAGTACAACATTACACCTCGTCAAACTTATTGTAATAAAACTAAGGCAAGGAACATAAACACTTTCCCTACACCATGATAAAAACCTTTATGACATTATGGAAATTCAATGCGATCGTCGACATCAAGCTGTTCCTTAGGATTGACAAGCTTTCCTCCCTTCAAACCTTGAGATAGGAATATTTCCATTTATTAGTGAGAAAATAATAATTGTTCATAAAAAACATTAATATGGAGAATGAACACCGGTGAAGGGCTTGTGTAAAATTTTAACACGTTGAATTTATTTTATTTGAAATGATTTTAATACTGAAAGTGTATTTTTTTCATAAATTTTATGAATTTAAGGTGAACTGATTGATGAATCCGGTAAGGAATAAAAGATAACCAACTTCTTTCCTTTTTAATTTTAAGAGAGGGAAAATGTTATAGATTGAGGTTCCCGTGCAGTAATTTTACCTTCCACTCGTTTACAAAGGCATGTTCCTTCAATGCAAATGCCACCGTGAGGACACCGATTGCAATCTTCATTATAATGACACAATGCCTCGGCAGAAAATAAACAACCTGTAATTTATAATACAATTAAATCCATTGCTATGTATTATTAATTTTTTTTTATAATAATTACGTTAAATTAAAAATTAGGATCCCCATTTTAGAGAAAGAAGTGAAAACAAAAGATAGATATTACACAATAACTTCTAAGGGAAAAAAGAAAAATTATATTGAGTCGATGAGAAATACGCACATGATGCAATAAGCAAGATCGTGAACGGAAAAATGGTTTTAGTTGCCTTCACCATTAGATACTATTTGCTTTTTTACTAGTGAAAATAAAATATAATGGATGTTGGTGAGATGCAGTTCAGTTGAGATGAAATGCGATGATTTAGTCATATCGAAATCTCCTATAAATAACCTCAAGAGAATAGCAAATCTTAATTACATGATATACGAAATCTCATTACGGTACAGAAATCTCTTTTGAGATACATATATTATATTATTAAATCTTTTCATATATTTTATTGTCATTAATTGGTCGGTCAGTGTATTCGGTTAGGATTCAGTTTTGGAACTATTTGGATCATAATAGTAGTAAGTCAAACCGAATTTTTATATACATTTTTTAATAAATATTTCTCTTACATTCACATCGACAATCTACTTTAACATGTAACTTTAATGTCTGGAGAACCATTTTAAAATAAAACGAATTACCTAAATTGTGTTGTAAAATTATCACTTGATTTTACAGTAAATGGATGCCAGTGTATGATAAATTTTGGAGACAAATATTATAAATGGATAAAAATATGAAAATATTTTCATATGATCAAACCGAACCATGTTTTGGTATGCAATTTAACTAGTGTTTCTACAATAGTATTCAAAGGGAATACTCTTTCACCAACCCATTGAAGTTTATCAATTTCAACACACCAATGTTTTTTCCTACCTATTGTAAATTTATAAACTGATTTTCAATAATTGATCTATATAAGTTTAGCTATTGTAAAATCCATAAAATTTAAACTTCTTTTACATGTAACTTCTTTTGTGTTGGTAAATGTTTATAAAAGTTAAACAGATAGCCTGATATTGCAGAAACAATTATTACATAAGATGATGTAGTGCATGAGATATTTGCAGGTGAATATTTGGAAGAAAAATGTGTGAACCATCAAAGTCCGACTTTGAGACGAAGGTGTATTTTATAACCACTGTTTTTGTTAGTGATTATAATAAATTTAATTCGTCATAATCCTTTGATGTTACGTTCACTTTTTAACTCACCATTATAACTAATTTTAACTTTTCCCTTTATAAATTAACACAATTTATTATAGTGCTTGGATTGTTATACTGATCCAAATTTTCACAAGCAAGGTAATTTATAGAGGTTTGATTATGAATATGATAGCGGACTAAATAGGACACTTTTTAAACGTTTCCACATTACTTCAACAAAGAGAGTAATAGTACAACATTACACCTCGTCAAACTTATTGTAATAAAACTAAGGCAAGGAACGTAAACACTTTCCCTACACCTTGATAAAAACCTTTATGACATTATGGAAATTCAATGCGATCGTCGACATCAAGCTGTTCCTTAGGATTGACAAGCTTTCCTCCCTTCAAACCTAGAGATAGAAATATTTCTATTTATTAGTGAGAAAATAATAACTGTTCATAAAAAACATAAATATGGAGAATGAACACCGGTGAAGGGCTTGTGTAAAATTTTAACACGTTGAATTTATTTTGTTTGAAATGATTTTAATACTGAAAGTGTATTTTTTTCATAAATTTTAAGAAATTAAGGTGAACTAATTGATGAATCCGGTAAGGAATAAAAGGTAAACAACTTCTTTTCTTTTTAATTTTAAGAGAGGGAAAATGTTATAGATTGAGGTTCCCGTGCAGTAATTTTACCTTCCACTCGTTTACAAAGGCATCTTCCTTCAATGCAAATGCCACCGTGAGGACACCGATTGCAATCTTCATTATAATGACACAATGCCTCGGCAGAAAATAAACAACCTGTAATTTATAATACAATTAAATCTATTGCTATGTATTATTAAATTTTTTTGATAATAATAACGTTAAATTAAAAATTAGGATCCCCATTTTAGAGAAATAAGGGAAAACAAAAGATAGATTGTACACAATAACTTCTAGGGGAACAAAAGAAAAAGTATATTGAGTCGATGAGAAATACGCACATGATGCAATAAGCAAGACCGTGAACAGAAAAATGGTTTTAGTTGCCTTCACCATTAGATACTATTTGCTTTTTTACTAGTGAAAGTAAAATATAATGGATGTTGGTGAGATGCAGTTCAGTTGAGATGAAATGCGGTGATTTAGTCATATTAAAATCTCCTATAAATAACCTTGAGAGAATCGCAAATCATTAATTAGATGATATACAAAATCTCATTACAGTACATAAATCCCTTTTGAGATACATATATTATATTATTAAATCTTTTCATATATTTTATTGTCATTAATTGGTCGGTCAATGTATTCGGTTAGGATTCAGTTTTGGAGCTATTTGGATCATAATAGTAGTAAGTCAAACCGACTTTTTATATGCATTTTTTAATAAATATTTCTCTTACATTCACATCGACAATCTACTTTAACATGTAACTTTAATGTCCGGAGAACCAATTTAAAATAAAACGAATTGCCTAAATTGTGTTGTAAAATTATCACTTGATTTTACTGTAAATGGATTCCAGTGTATGATAAAGTTTGGAGACAAATATTATAAATGGATAAAAATATGAAAATATTTTCATATGATCAAACCGAACCATGTTTTGGTATGCAATTTAACTAGTGTTTCTACTAATAGTATTCAAAGGGAATACTCTTTCACCAATCCATTGAAGTTTATCATTTTCAACACACCAATGTTTTTTCCTACCTATTGTAAATTTATAAACTGATTTTGAATAATTGATCTATGTAAGTTTAGCTATTGTAAAATCCATAAAATTTAAACTTCTTTTACATGTAACCTCTTTTGTGTTGGTAAATGTTTATAAAAGTTAAACAGATAGACTGATATTGCGAAACAATTATTACATAAGATGATGTAGTTTTGCATGAGATATTTGCAGGTGAATATTTGAAAAAAAAATGTGTGAACCATCAAAGTCCGACTTTGAGACGAAGGTGTATTTTATAACCATTGTTTTTGTTAGTGATTATAATAAATTTAATTCGTCATAATCCTTTGATGTTACGTTCACTTTTTAACTCACCATTATAACTAATTTTAACTATTCCCTTCAGAAATTAACTCAATTTATTATAGTGCTTGGATTGTTATACTGACCCAAATTTTCACAAGCAAGGTAATTTATAGAGTTTTGATTATGAATATGATAGCGGACTAAATAGGACACTTTTTTAACGTTTCCACATTACTTCAATAAAGAGAGTAATAGTACAACATTACACCTCGTCAAACTTATTGTAATAAAACTAAGGCAAGGAACATAAACACTTTCCCTACACCTTGATAAAAACCTTTATGACATTATGGAAATTCAATGCGATCGTCGACATCAAGCTGTTCCTTAGGATTGACAAGCTTTCCTCCCTTCAAACCTTGAGATAGGAATATTTCCATTTATTAGTGAGAAAATAATAATTGTTCATAAAAAACATTAATATGGAGAATGAACACCGGTGAAGGGCTTGTGTAAAATTTTAACACGTTGAATTTATTTTATTTGAAATGATTTTAATACTGAAAGTGTATTTTTTTCATAAATTTTATGAATTTAAGGTGAACTGATTGATGAATCCGGTAAGGAATAAAAGATAACCAACTTCTTTCCTTTTTAATTTTAAGAGAGGGAAAATGTTATAGATTGAGGTTCCCGTGCAGTAATTTTACCTTCCACTCGTTTACAAAGGCATCTTCCTTCAATGCAAATGCCACCGTGAGGACACCGATTGCAATCTTCATTATAATGACACAATGCCTCGGCAGAAAATAAACAACCTGTAATTTATAATACAATTAAATCCATTGCTATGTATTATTAATTTTTTTTATAATAATTACGTTAAATTAAAAATTAGGATCCCCATTTTAGAGAAAGAAGTGAAAACAAAAGATAGATATTACACAATAACTTCTAAGGGAAAAAAGAAAAATTATATTGATTCGATGAGAAATACGCACATGATGCAATAAGCAAGATCGTGAACGGAAAAATGGTTTTAGTTGCCTTCACCATTAGATACTATTTGCTTTTTTACTAGTGAAAATAAAATATAATGGATGTTGGTGAGATGCAGTTCAGTTGAGATGAAATGCGATGATTTAGTCATATCGAAATCTCCTATAAATAACCTCAAGAGAATAGCAAATCTTAATTACATGATATACGAAATCTCATTACGGTACAGAAATCTCTTTTGAGATACATATATTATATTATTAAATCTTTTCATATATTTTATTGTCATTAATTGGTCGGTCAGTGTATTCGGTTAGGATTCAGTTTTGGAACTATTTGGATCATAATAGTAGTAAGTCAGACCGAATTTTTATATACATTTTTTAATAAATATTTCTCTTACATTCACATCGACAATCTACTTTAACATGTAACTTTAATGTCTGGAGAACCATTTTAAAATAAAACGAATTACCTAAATTGTGTTGTAAAATTATCACTTGATTTTACAGTAAATGGATGCCAGTGTATGATAAATTTTAGAGACAAATATTATAAATGGATAAAAATATGAAAACATTTTCATATGATCAAACCGAACCATGTTTTGGTATGCAATTTAACTAGTGTTTCTACTAATAGTATTCAAAGGGAATACTCTTTCACCAACCCATTGAAGTTTATCAATTTCAACACACCAATGTTTTTTCCTACCTATTGTAAATTTATAAACTGATTTTGAATAATTGATCTATATAAGTTTAGCTATTGTAAAATCCATAAAATTTAAACTTCTTTTACATGTAACCTCTTTTGTGTTGGTAAATGTTTATAAAAGTTAAACAGATAGCCTGATATTGCAGAAACAATTATTACATAAGATGATGTAGTTGTGCATGAGATATTTGCAGGTGAATATTTGGAAGAAAAATGTGTGAACCATCAAAGTCCGACTTTGCGACGAAGGTGTATTTTATAACCATTGTTTGTGTTAGTGATTATAATAAATTTAATTCGTCATAATCCTTTGATGTTACGTTCACTTTTTAACTCACCATTATAACTAATTTTAACTTTTCCCTTTATAAATTAACACAATTTATTATAGTGCTTGGATTGTTATACTGATCCAAATTTTCACAAGCAAGGTAATTTATAGAGGTTTGATTATGAATATGATAGCGGACTAAATAGGACACTTTTTAAACGTTTCCACATTACTTCAACAAAGAGAGTAATAGTACAACATTACACCTCGTCAAACTTATTGTAATAAAACTAAGGCAATGAACGTAAACACTTTCCCTACACCTTGATAAAAACCTTTATGACATTATGGAAATTCAATGCGATCGTCGACATCAAGCTGTTCCTTAGGATTGACAAGCTTTCCTCCCTTCAAACCTTGAGATAGGAATATTTCCATTTATTAGTGAGAAAA
Organism: Rubia yunnanensis; assembly: GCA_037428765.1. Taxonomy (NCBI): domain Eukaryota; kingdom Viridiplantae; phylum Streptophyta; class Magnoliopsida; order Gentianales; family Rubiaceae; genus Rubia; species Rubia yunnanensis. Next base: position 26,873,839 of record CM075064.1, on the reverse strand, counting down.
TAATAATTGTTCATAAAAAACATTAATATGGAGAATGAACACCGGTGAAGGGCTTGTGTAAAATTTTAACACGTTGAATTTATTTTATTTGAAATGATTTTAATACTGAAAGTGTATTTTTTTCATAAATTTTATGAATTTAAGGTGAACTGATTGATGAATCCGGTAAGGAATAAAAGATAACCAACTTCTTTCCTTTTTAATTTTAAGAGAGGGAAAATGTTATAGATTGAGGTTCCCGTGCAGTAATTTTACCTTCCACTCGTTTACAAAGGCATCTTCCTTCAATGCAAATGCCACCGTGAGGACACCGATTGCAATCTTCATTATAATGACACAATGCCTCGGCAGAAAATAAACAACCTGTAATTTATAATACAATTAAATCTATTGCTATGTATTATTAAATTTTTTTGATAATAATAACGTTAAATTAAAAATTAGGATCCCCATTTTAGAGAAATAAGGGAAAACAAAAGATAGATTGTACCCAATAACTTCTAAGGGAAAAAAAGAAAAAGTATATCGAGTCGATGAGAAATACGCACATGATGCAATAAGCAAGACCGTGAACAGAAAAATGGTTTTAGTTGCCTTCACCATTAGATACTATTTGCTTTTTTACTAGTGAAAGTAAAATATAATGGATGTTGGTGAGATGCAGTTCAGTTGAGATGAAATGCGGTGATTTAGTCATATTAAAATCTCCTATAAATAACCTTGAGAGAATCGCAAATCATTAATTAGATGATATACAAAATCTCATTACAGTACATAAATCCCTTTTGAGATACATATATTATATTATTAAATCTTTTCATATATTTTATTGTCATTAATTGGTCGGTCAATGTATTCGGTTAGGATTCAGTTTTGGAGCTATTTGGATCATAATAGTAGTAAGTCAAACCGACTTTTTATATGCATTTTTTAATAAATATTTCTCTTACATTCACATCGACAATCTACTTTAACATGTAACTTTAATGTCCGGAGAACCAATTTAAAATAAAACGAATTACCTAAATTGTGTTGTAAAATTATCACTTGATTTTACTGTAAATGGATTCCAGTGTATGATAAATTTTGGAGACAAATATTATAAATGGATAAAAATATGAAAATATTTTCATATGATCAAACCGAACCATGTTTTGCTATGCAATTTAACTAGTGTTTCTACTAATAGTATTCAAAGGGAATACTCTTTTACCAATCCATTGAAGTTTATCATTTTCAACACACCAATGTTTTTTCCTACCTATTGTAAATTTATAAACTGATTTTGAATAATTGATCTATGTAAGTTTAGCTATTGTAAAATCCATAAAATTTAAACTTCTTTTACATGTAACCTCTTTTGTGTTGGTAAATGTTTATAAAAGTTAAACAGATAGACTGATATTGCGAAACAATTATTACATAAGATGATGTAGTTGTGCATGAGATATTTGCAGGTGAATATTTGAAAAAAAAAATGTGTGAACCATCAAAGTCCGACTTTGAGACGAAGGTGTATTTTATAACCATTGTTTTTGTTAGTGATTATAATAAATTTAATTCGTCATAATCCTTTGATGTTACGTTCACTTTTTAACTCACCATTATAACTAATTTTAACTTTTCCCTTCAGAAATTAACTCAATTTATTATAGTGCGTGGATTGTTATACTGACCCAAATTTCACAAGCAAGGTAATTTATAGAGTTTTGATTATGAATATGATAGCAGACTAAATAGGACACTTTTTTAACGTTTCCACATTACTTCAATAAAGAGAGTAATAGTACAACATTACACCTCGTCAAACTTATTGTAATAAAACTAAGGCAAGGAACATAAACACTTTCCCTACACCTTGATAAAAACCTTTATGACATTATGGAAATTCAATGCGATCGTCGACATCAAGCTGTTCCTTAGGATTGACAAGCTTTCCTCCCTTCAAACCTTGAGATAGGAATATTTCCATTTATTAGTGAGAAAATAATAATTGTTCATAAAAAACATTAATATGGAGAATGAACACCGGTGAAGGGCTTGTGTAAAATTTTAACACGTTGAATTTATTTTATTTGAAATGATTTTAATACTGAAAGTGTATTTTTTTCATAAATTTTATGAATTTAAGGTGAACTGATTGATGAATCCGGTAAGGAATAAAAGATAACCAACTTCTTTCCTTTTTAATTTTAAGAGAGGGAAAATGTTATAGATTGAGGTTCCCGTGCAGTAATTTTACCTTCCACTCGTTTACAAAGGCATGTTCCTTCAATGCAAATGCCACCGTGAGGACACCGATTGCAATCTTCATTATAATGACACAATGCCTCGGCAGAAAATAAACAACCTGTAATTTATAATACAATTAAATCCATTGCTATGTATTATTAATTTTTTTATAATAATTACGTTAAATTAAAAATTAGGATCCCCATTTTAAAGAAAGAAGTGAAAACAAAAGATAGATATTACACAATAACTTCTATGGGAAAAAAGAAAAATTATATTGAGTCAATGAGAAATACGCACATGATGCAATAAGCAAGATCGTGAACAGAAAAATGGTTTTAGTTGCCTTCACCATTAGATACTATTTGCTTTTTTACTAGTGAAAATAAAATATAATGGATGTTGGTGAGATGCAGTTCAGTTGAGATGCAGTTCAGTTGAGATGAAATGCGATGATTTAGTTATATCGAAATCTCCTATAAATAACCTCAAGAGAATAGCAAATCTTAATTACATGTTATACGAAATCTCATTACAGTACAGAAATCTCTTTTGAGATACATATATTATATTATTAAATCTTTTCATATATTTTATTGTCATTAATTGGTCGGTCAGTGTATTCGGTTAGGATTCAGTTTTGGAACTATTTGGATCTTAATAGTAGTAAGTCAAACCAAATTTTTATATTCATTTTTTAATAAATATTTCTCTTACATTCACATCGACAATCTACTTTAACATGTAACTTTAATGTCCAGAGAACCATTTTAAAATAAAACGAATTACCTAAATTGTGTTGTAAAATTATCACTTGATTTTACAGTAAATGGATGCCAGTGTATGATAAATTTTGGAGACAAATATTATAAATGGATAAAAATATGAAAATATTTTCATATGATCAAACCGAACCATGTTTTGGTATGCAATTTAACTAGTGTTTCTACTAATAGTATTCAAAGGGAATACTCTTTCACCAATCCATTGAAGTTTATCATTTTCAACACACCAATGTTTTTTCCTACCTATTGTAAATTTATAAACTGATTTTGAATAATTGATCTATATAAGTTTAGCTATTGTAAAATCCATAAAATTTAAACTTCTTCTACATGTAACCTCTTTTGTGTTGGTAAATGTTTATAAAAGTTAAACAGATAGCCTGATATTGCAGACACAATTATTACATAAGATGATGTAGTTGTGCATGAGATATTTGCAGGTGAATATTTGGAAGAAAAATGTGTGAACCATCAAAGTCCGACTTTGCGACGAAGGTGTATTTTATAACCATTGTTTTTGTTAGTGATTATAATAAATTTAATTCGTCATAATCCTTTGATGTTACGTTCACTTTTTAACTCACCATTATAACTAATTTTAACTTTTCCCTTTATAAATTAACACAATTTATTATAGTTCTTGGATTGTTATACTGATCCAAATTTTCACAAGCAAGGTAATTTATAGAGGTTTGATTATGAATATGATAGCGGACTAAATAGGAAACTTTTTAAACGTTTCCACATTACTTCAACAAAGAGAGTAATAGTACAACATTACACCTCGTCAAACTTATTGAAATAAAACTAAGGCAAGGAACGTAAACACTTTCCCTACACCTTGATAAAAACCTTTATGACATTATGGAAATTCAATGCGATCGTCGACATCAAGCTGTTCCTTAGGATTGACAAGCTTTCCTCCCTTCAAACCTAGAGATAGAAATATTTCTATTTATTAGTGAGAAAATAATAACTGTTCATAAAAAACATAAATATGGAGAATGAACACCGGTGAAGGGCTTGTGTAAAATTTTAACACGTTGAATTTATTTTGTTTGAAATGATTTTAATACTGAAAGTGTATTTTTTTCATAAATTTTAAGAAATTAAGGTGAACTAATTGATGAATCCGGTAAGGAATAAAAGGTAAACAACTTCTTTTCTTTTTAATTTTAAGAGAGGGAAAATGTTATAGATTGAGGTTCCCGTGCAGTAATTTTACCTTCCACTCGTTTACAAAGGCATCTTCCTTCAATGCAAATGCCACCGTGAGGACACCGATTGCAATCTTCATTATAATGACACAATGCCTCGGCAGAAAATAAACAACCTGTAATTTATAATACAATTAAATCTATTGCTATGTATTATTAAATTTTTTTGATAATAATAACGTTAAATTAAAAATTAGGATCCCCATTTTAGAGAAATAAGGGAAAACAAAAGATAGATTGTACACAATAACTTCTAAGGGAACAAAAGAAAAAGTATATTGAGTCGATGAGAAATACGCACATGATGCAATAAGCAAGACCGTGAACAGAAAAATGGTTTTAGTTGCCTTCACCATTAGATACTATTTGCTTTTTTACTAGTGAAAGTAAAATATAATGGATGTTGGTGAGATGCAGTTCAGTTGAGATGAAATGCGGTGATTTAGTCATATTAAAATCTCCTATAAATAACCTTAAGAGAATCGCAAATCATTAATTAGATGATATACAAAATATCATTACAGTACATAAATCCCTTTTGAGATACATATATTATATTATTAAGTCTTTTCATATATTTTATTGTCATTAATTGGTCGGTCAATGTATTCGGTTAGGATTCAGTTTTGGAGCTATTTGGATCATAATAGTAGTAAGTCAAACCGACTTTTTATATGCATTTTTTAATAAATATTTCTCTTACATTCACATCCACAATCTACTTTAACATGTAACTTTAATGTCCGGAAAACCAATTTAAAATAAAACGAATTACCTAAATTGTGTTGTAAAATTATCACTTGATTTTACTGTAAATGGATTCCAGTGTATGATAAAGTTTGGAGACAAATATTATAAATGGATAAAAATATGAAAATATTTTCATATGATCAAACCGAACCATGTTTCGGTATGCAATTTAACTAGTGTTTCTACTAATAGTATTCAAAGGGAATACTCTTTCACCAATCCATTGAAGTTTATCATTATCAACACACCAATGTTTTTTCCTACCTATTGTAAATTTATAAACTGATTTTGAATAATTGATCTATGTAAGTTTAGCTATTGTAAAATCCATAAAATATAAACTTCTTTTACATGTAACCTCTTTTGTGTTGGTAAATGTTTATAAAAGTTAAACAGATAGACTGATATTGCGAAACAATTATTACATAAGATGATGTAGTTGTGCATGAGATATTTGCAGGTGAATATTTGAAAAAAAAATGTGTGAACCATCAAAGTCCGACTTTGAGACGAAGGTGTATTTTATAACCATTGTTTTTGTTAGTGATTATAATAAATTTAATTCGTCATAATCCTTTGATGTTACGTTCACTTTTTAACTCACCATTATAACTAATTTTAACTTTTCCCTTCAGAAATTAACTCAATTTATTATAGTGCTTGGATTGTTATACTGACCCAAATTTTTACAAGCAAGGTAATTTATAGAGGTTTGATTGTGAATATGATAGCAGACTAAATAGGACACTTTTTTAACGTTTCCACATTACTTCAATAAAGAGAGTAATAGTACAACATTACACCTCGTCAAACTTATTGTAATAAAACTAAGGCAAGGAACATAAACACTTTCCCTACACCTTGATAAAAACCTTTATGACATTATGGAAATTCAATGCGATCGTCGACATCAAGCTGTTCCTCAGGATTGACAAGCTTTCCTCCCTTCAAACCTAGAGATAGAAATATTTCCATTTATTAGTGAGAAAATAATAATTGTTCATAAAAACCATTAATATGGAGAATGAACACCGGTGAAGGGCTTGTGTAAAATTTTAACACGTTGAATTTATTTTATTTGAAATGATTTTAATACTGAAAGTGTATTTTTTTCATAAATTTTATGAATTTAAGGTGAACTGATTGATGAATCCGGTAAGGAATAAAAGATAACCAACTTCTTTCCTTTTTAATTTTAAGAGAGGGAAAATGTTATAGATTGAGGTTCCCGTGCAGTAATTTTACCTTCCACTCGTTTACAAAGGCATGTTCCTTCAATGCAAATGCCACCGTGAGGACACCGATTGCAATCTTCATTATAATGACACAATGCCTCGGCAGAAAATAAACAACCTGTAATTTATAATACAATTAAATCCATTGCTATGTATTATTAATTTTTTTTATAATAATTACGTTAAATTAAAAATTAGGATCCCCATTTTAGAGAAAGAAGTGAAAACAAAAGATAGATATTACACAATAATTTCTAAGGGAAAAAAGAAAAATTATGTTGAGTCGATGAGAAATACGCACATGATGCAATAAGCAAGATCGTGAACAGAAAAATGGTTTTAGTTGCCTTCACCATTAGATACTATTTGCTTTTTTACTTGTGAAAATAAAATATAATGGATGTTGGTGAGATGCAGTTCAGTTGAGATGAAATGCGATGATTTAGTCATATCGAAATCTCCTATAAATAACCTCAAGAGAATAGCAAATCTTAATTACATGATATACGAAATCTCATTACGGTACAGAAATCTCTTTTGAGATACATATATTATATTATTAAATCTTTTCATATATTTTATTGTCATTAATTGGTCGGTCAGTGTATTCGGTTAGGATTCAGTTTTGGAACTATTTGGATCATAATAGTAGTAAGTCAAACCGAATTTTTATATACATTTTTTAATAAATATTTCTCTTACATTCACATCGACAAGCTACTTTAACATGTAACTTTAATGTCCGGAGAACCATTTTAAAATAAAACGAATTACCTAAATTGTGTTGTAAAATTATCACTTGATTTTACAGTAAATGGATGCCAGTGTATGATAAATTTGGAGACAAATATTATAAATGGATAAAAATATGAAAATATTTTCATATGATCAAACAGAACCATGTTTTGGTATGCAATTTAACTAGTGTTTCTACTAATAGTATTCAAATGGAATACTCTTTCACCAGTCCATTGAAGTTAATCGTTTTCAACACACCAATGTTTTTTCCTACCTATTGTAAATTTATAAACTGATTTTGAATAATTAATCTATATATGTTTAGCTATTGTAAAATCCATAAAATTTAAACTTCTTTTACATGTAACCTCTTTTGTGTTGGTAAATGTTTATAAAAGTTAAACAAATAGCCTGATATTGCAAAAACAATTATTACATAAGATGATGTAGTTGTGCATGAGATATTTGCAGGTGAATATTTGGAAGAAAAATGTGTGAACCATCAAAGTCCGACTTTGCGACGAAGGTGTATTTTATAACCATTGTTTTTGTTAGTGATTATAATAAATTTAATTCGTCATAATCCTTTGATGTTACGTTCACTTTTTAACTCACCATTATAACTAATTTTAACTTTTCCCTTTATAAATTAACACAATTTATTATAGTGCTTGGATTGTTATACTGATCCAAATTTTCACAAACAAGGTAATTTATAGAGGTTTGATTATGAATATGATAGCGGACTAAATAGGACACTTTTTAAACGTTTCCACATTACTTCAACAAAGAGAGTAATAGTACAACATTACACCTCGTCAAAGTTATTGTAATAAAACTAAGGCAAGGAACGTAAACACTTTCCCTACACCTTGATAAAAACCTTTATGACATTATGGAAATTCAATGCGATCGTCGACATCAAGCTGTTCCTTAGGATTGACAAGCTTTCCTCCCTTCAAACCTAGAGATAGAAATATTTCTATTTATTAGTGAGAAAATAATAACTGTTCATAAAAAACATAAATATGGAGAATGAACACCGGTGAAGGGCTTGTGTAAAATTTTAACACGTTGAATTTATTTTGTTTGAAATGATTTTAATACTGAAAGTGTATTTTTTTCATAAATTTTAAGAAATTAAGGTGAACTAATTGATGAATCCGGTAAGGAATAAAAGATAACCAACTTCTTTTCTTTTTAATTTTAAGAGAGGGAAAATGTTATAGATTGAGGTTCCCGTGCAGTAATTTTACCTTCCACTCGTTTACAAAGGCAAGTTCCTTCAATGCAAATGCCACCGCGAGGACACCGATTGCAATCTTCATTATAATGACACAATGCCTCGGCAGAAAATAAACAACCTGTAATTTATAAGACAATTAAATCTATTGCTGTGTATTATTAATTTTTTTTGATAATAACAACGTTAAATTAAAAATTAGGATCCCCATTTTAGAGACATAAGGGAAAACAAAAGATAGATTGTACACAATCACTTCTACCGGAAAAAAAGAAAAATTATATTGAGTCGAAGAGAAATACGCACATGATGCAATAAGCAAGACCGTGAACAGAAAAATGGTTTTAGTTGCCTTCACCATTAGTTACTATTTGCTTTTTTACTAGTGAAAATAAAATATAATGGATGTTGGTGAGATGCAATTCAGTTGAGATGAAATGTGTTGATTTAGTAATATTAAAATCTCCTATAAATAACCTTAAGAAAATCGCAAATCATTAATTAGATGATATACAAAATCTCATTACAGTACAGAAATTCCTTTTGAGATACATACATTATATTATTAAATATTTTCATATATTTTATTGTCATTAATTGGTCGGTCAGTGTATTCGGTTAGGATTCAGTTTTGGAGCTATTTGGATCATAGTAGTATTAAGTCAAACCGACTTTTTATATACATTTTTTAATAAATATTTCTCTTTCATTCACATCGACAATCTACTTTAACATGTAACTTTAATGTCCGGAGAACCATTTTAAAATAAAACGAATTACCTAAATTGTGTTGTAAAATTATCACTTGATTTTACAGTAAATGGATGCCAGTGTATGATAAATTTTGGAGACAAATATTATACATGGATAAAAATATGAAAATATTTTCATATGATCAAACTGAACCATGTTTTGGTATGCAATTTAACTAGTGTTTCTACTAATAGTATTCAAAGGGAATACTCTTTCACCAATCCATTGAAGTTTATCATTTTCAACACACCAATGTTTTTTCCTACCTATTGTAAATTTATAAACTGATTTTGAATAATTGATCGATATAAGTTTAGCTATTGTAAAATCCATAAAATTTAAACTTCTTTTATATGTAACCTCTTTTGTGTTGGTAAATGTTTATAAAAGTCAAACAGATAGCCTGATATTGCAAAAACAATTATTACATAAGATGATGTAGTTGTGCATGAGATATTTGCAGGTGAATATTTGAAAAACAAAATGTGTGAACCATCAAAGTCCGACTTTGCGACGAAGGTGTATTTTATAACCATTGTTTTTGTTAGTGATTAGAATAAATTTAATTCATCATAATCATTTTATGTTACGTTCACTTTTTAACTCACCATTATAATTAATTTTAACTTTTCCATTAATAAATTAACACAATTTATTATAGTGCTTGGATTGTTATACTGATCCAAATTTTCACAAGCAAGGTAATTTATAGAGGTTTGATTATGAATATGATAGCAGACTAAATAGGATTTTTTTTAATGTTTCCTCATTACTTCAACAAAGAGAGTAATGGTACAACATTGCACCTCGTCAAACTTATTGTAATAAACTAAGGCAAGGAACATAAACACTTTCCCTACACCTTGATTCACAAGAATTACAAAAGTAACGGTAATAATCGTTTACTGTTTGTATGTGCGAATCATGGTGCGAACCACGGTGCGAAACTCTTCTTCTCCTCCTCACCTCCAATTCCTCACCTCCAATTCCTTTCTTTCCAATTTTATCCTGATACTCGCTGCTGGTCTTCTGGCAACGACTATCCGCCAGTAAGCCTATCGGTAGTTGGTAGATATGGCGGCCGTCCAAGCTCTACCCATCTCGGAAAACAGTAACCTAAATCAAACACCTCCTATTACGCTATCATTCGCCGCGGCATTACAGAGTAAATCCTCTCCTCTAACTAAGGCCTTACCCAGTAACCCGGAGTTAATTCCCAAATCCCAACACCTTGGCGATGTGGCATGCTTATACTCTGAAGATCAGATCGCAAAATTGTCATCTCATTATGCTAATGCCCTAGTAGGCAAATTCACGAAAGGGAGATGCTCAATGGAGCAACTGGAGAAATTCTTCAGAACGGTTGGGTTCTCAGGTAAGTACCAACTCGGATCCTTAGACTATAAACATGTGCTCATTAGATTCAAACTGCTTAATGATTTTCAACGTTGCTGGATGAAGGGAGTGTGGAATTTTAGTGGTATTCTGCTCAAACTTTTAAAATGGACCCCTGAATTCTCAATTCACAAAGAATCCCCTATAGTCCGCGTGTGGTGCATTATTAGAGAAATCCCTTTGTACTATTACAACTCTGCTTCAATAGAATCCATTGGTAATAGTATAGGGAGTTTTATCAAAAACGACATAGCCACTGAAATGCTCACAAGACCCTCAGCCATTAAACTTTGTGTTGAAATTGATTTGCAAAAACCTCTGTGTAATTATATTCGTTTGGGATCAGTAACAAATAATAAGAAATATCAAATTGAGTATGAAGACATCCCATTATACTATGATCACTGCTCTAAACTAGGTCACTCTTTGGCCCAATGTAGAGCCTTTCCTCCCAATTATAATGTCAAACCTCAGGAAGAAAACAAAATAATTAATCAGTCACAGTGGCAGCCAACTGGGAAAAAGTTCAAAACTCCCCCCTAATCATAATTGATGAAGAGCCTGATCATATCATCAGTGATACAGATAAGATGGCAAGTCTTGTGGATATGCCATTCTCATCTCAAAAGCCTCAATCCACTCCTAACATTGATACCTCTAAGGCTGTAGTTTCTTGCCTAGATATCACTCCTGGAAATTGTATCAACCCTAAAAATAATGTGAGTACAGATAACTCATTATCCAAACTGATCAATGATTCTGCCTTTACCAATTTCACCCCAAGGACATATGCCATAGATGATATTCAGGTGGGTAAACATACATTATTATCGGTACAACAAAAGATTACTTCTAACTCCTCTCAAGGAAGAGTGGGAAATAGATTTGCAGTTCTCCAGGATGAGCAGGAGGACTTAGTTTGTAAACAGGATGATGTGGCAGCTCCGATGCACAACACCTGTCATCAAGCCAGTACCATATCCCCTTCAAATTTGGGTCAGGAAGCATTGCAAGGTAAGTCCAAAGGTAAAAGAACTAACTACCTGTCCCAGATTAACAAAATGATGCTTAGATGATCTACTAAAAGTAGCAAATCTGGTGAACAATGACTAGTCTCCCTTCAATAAATTACTTGGTGTGGAACATTAGGGGGATGAAATCATCTATGTTAAGATTAAATAATCTGGTTAGACTCAAAAAGATTCATTTGCTGTGCCTAATTGAACCTATGCATGATAACTCTAAACTTCACTCATATATGGATAAACTTAACTACCAAAATGGTCTGACTCTATTTAATAGTAAGATATGGATTATGTGGTCAAATACAATCTCAGTCTCCCTATTATCTTCTCATGAGCAATTTTTACATGTGCACATAAATCATTTGACCTTGAATGTTCAAATGGATGCTGTTTTTGTTTACGCACTTAGAAATAGAGAAGGTAGGAAGATCCTTTGGAAAGACCTGGCTTCTATCTCTAATGGTGATACCATTTTTATTGGAGATTTTAATACTATCACTTCTCTCACTGAATATAGGGGCCCTAGTTCGCCTTCCTTAGGTAGCATTAGAGATTTTAATACATGGATAAATACTTCGGGTGTTCAGGAAATTAATACGGTTGGGAATCTGTTTACAAGGTGCAACTCTAGACTTAGGAACCCCACATCCAAAAGACTTGATAGAGGTTTATCTACTATATCCTGGAATCAGAAGTTTCCCTCCTCTTCCATTCAAATCTTGAATAGACAAACATCTGATCATTCTCCTCTGTTACTACAAATCTCAAATTTGACCAATTCTAACCCTAAACCTTTCAGGTTTCTTAATGTCTGGTTTAATAGACAGGATTTCATCAATCTAATTCAGGTAAATTGGGATAAAGAATTGAAAGTTACGGGTTTGCTAGGTTTCTATCTTAAACTAATCAGGCTTAAAAAGGAGATTAAGATATGGAACAAAGATTGATTTGGGAACATTGATACTAATATTTTAAATGCTGAAGAATCCCTTAGAATCCAGGAATCTAACTTTGATCTAAATCCTTCAGATGCTGAGCTTATGGAATTAAATCGGAAAAAAGCTTTATTGTTACGAGCTCAAAAAGAAAAGGAAAAGTTTTGGAAACAAAAAGCTAAATTGAAATGGAACAAGCTAGGTGATAATAACACTCAATTCTTCCATAAAGTGGTTCAGGAGAAAAACTCTAGATTACTGATTAGTAAGATTAAAAGTAAAGATGGACAATGGCTTAGTACTCAAAAGGAAATTAACAATGAAGCCATTTCTTTTTACACAGATTTGCTACAGGAGCCAAATCTATTTCCTAATGACACATACTACTCACATTTCCTGAATCACATACCTAATGTTATCACTGCATCTGAAAACTATGAATTATCTAAACCTGCAACTGAATCTGAGGTTGAGATAGTAGTTAAAGGTTTAAATAGAAACAGTAGTCCTGGTCCCGACGGATTCACATCTAAATTTTACATTAAATGCTAGCCTATTATAAAAGCTTATCTAGTTAAGGTTGTTAATGATTTTACTGATGGCACTCCCCTGCCCAAGGGAATTTCCAGTACTTGGATCACCTTAATTCCAAAAAAAACCACACCTTGCTCATTTGATGATTTCAGACCTATAAGTTTGTCTAATGTCCTTAATAAAATATGTTCTAAGGTTCTTATGGAAAGGCTTCGACCATACATGGATAATCTGATCTCTTCTAATCAGTCGGCCTTCATGAAAAATAGGGACATCTCGGATAATATCCTTTATCTCCAGGAAATGATTCAATTTCTAGATAAGAGAGCTAGGATTCCTAATTGTATTCTGAAGTTAGACTTGCAGAAAGCGTTTGATAGAGTTAATTAGCCTTTCTTGATGAACATTATGTTGAAATTTGGTTTCCAAGGAAAATTTTTACATGCTGTGATGTCTAATTTATCCCAAGCTTATTTCTCTGTACTGATAAATGACAATCCTGTGGGTTTCTTCAAAGCCACAAGAGGAATTAAGCAAGGTGATCCACTATCCCTCTCTCTCTTTAATATTTTTTCTGAAGCTTTCTCTAGAAGTTTATCCTTCATTTTCCATAATAACAAGCTTGCATACTATCAGTTACCATCTCCAATCCCAGCTGCAACCCATCTTATGTATACAGATGACACCATTATATTTATGCAAGCATCTAAATCTAATCTTGTTAGGATTAAGGCCTTCATAGATGTTTTTGAGTACACATCCGGCCAAAAATTCAAGTTTCATAAGTCTGATTTCTACATTAGTAAAAGGGCTTCAATTGGCAAACTAAATCAGATTAGGATGATTCTTAAAATGAAGCAAGGTTCCCTTCCTTTTCAATACCTAGGATGTCCTATTTTCAAAGGTAGAACACTTACTAGGTACTATCAGCCACTTATGGAGAAATATGATAAAAAATTGCAAAATTGGAAAAATCAGTGGCTAAGTCCAGGGGGCAAATTAGTTATAATTCAGTCCTGCTTATATTCAATGCCTCAACATCTTTGGAATGTTACTAAACCACCAAAAATAGTAATCAAGAACCTAGAAAGAAGGTTGTCTAGATTCTTCTGGGGTGAGTCTGATGGGAAAGGAAACAAAGTTTGGAAAAAATGGGCTCATCTAGCAACTCCAATCTCCAACGGTGGTTTAGGTTTCAGGTCAATTAGAGCTATTCTGGATGTATGATCCCTGAAACTGTGGTGGAAAAGTCAACTAGGGAACACATTATGGTCTCAACTGCTATGGTCCTTTCCTGATTCACATAAAAAATCTATAACTTGGAAAAGGATTTGTTCGGTTAATCGTTTTGCTGAGAAAAACTCCTTCATAATTCATGGTAAAGGGTTATGTAATTTTTGGACATCGAATTGGTGCATGATAGGCCCACTAATAAACCATGTTCCTGATCATATCACTGCACCATTTCTGGATTATACAGTGGCTGACTTTATCAGAAATAAACATGAGATTATGCTACTGATTTCTCCTTTTTTAGAAAATGATACTCTCTCTTTCTTACAGGAAGCTCAACTTGAAGAATCAAGAGAGGATAGGATTATATGGAAACCTGATCCTGTTGGACAATTTTCATCAAAATCTGCATATCGTGCAATTACTGGCCCATCAGGTAATTCTTTAACCTTCAAATTTCTATGGCATAGGACTCTACAGAGTAAGATTTCAATATTTGCTTGGAAGATGTTACATTCTCTACTACCATTTGATGATGTACTCATTACATGTGGGTTTAGTCTTGCATCGAAATGTCCTGTTTGTTGCCATAGGGATTCACTAGAGCATTTTTTCATTACATGCCCCCTGGCCAAATCTGTATGGAGCTACATGGCTTCCTTAGTTCAATTCCAACTACCTGAACCTCAATCCTTAGCTCAAACCTTTTTCACTTTCTGGAATTGTATGGATCTACCTAAAGGCTATCAGTTGTTATGTAACATAATCCCTACCATTACTTGCTGGTGCCTCTGGAAGTCTAGAACTAGATACCTTTTTGACCAGTGCCCCTTTTCTGCTGATTACATTAGTAAGGAAGCTACTGACATTATCAAGCTAGCCTTGTTTTCTAATCCTACATATTTGAAATCCACAAATGGCATGCCTCATCTAATCAAAAATCTTCTGCCTCAGTTCAAACCTCCTCGTAAACCGATCATTAAAACTGTAAGTTGGGAGAAACCTTCACAACATTGCATTAAGATTAACACGGATGCATCTTGGTTTCCTGATAAGGCTTCAGTAGGGGTAATTATAAGGAATTGTACTGGTTCACCCATACTGGTCAAATCTGATACCATCTCTGCTGATTCATCTCTTCTTGCTGAAATCCTTGCGGTCAAAATTGCTTGTCAGATTTACAACAATTTGAATGAATCAGTTACTATTAAATCGGACTCTTTATTGGCGGTCAAAATGATATGTGAACCTTATACTGCTCATTGGCATGTATTTGATGTGGCTTACAAAGTTAACCATCTTCTTAATGATGCTGTGCTTCAGTATGTGCCTAGGGAGGGTAACTTGGTTGCAGATGCAATAGCTAAATATCATTCTGCTCATAATCTGACTTTGCATCTCAGTAATACTCCTGTGCATATTAGGGGTCTTATTGCTCTTGATAAGATACATACTCCCCAAATTAGAACTATTTCACATTGCTTGTGATAGGATTGATACTGCTGATGGTTTTTTCTTTCGTACAGGTTCCTCTCAACTGAACTCACCTTGGATACCTCACTACTATTACTGATCTTGACGTGCTGCTGCTTGGTGACTCGGAGACTGAGGCTCGGTGGGAGGTCATCGCCGTACCTCTCAAAGTTAATAATTGTAAACCCTTAATGCGTCCTATCCACAATAATGTAAATAGTGGCAAGATGGGGTCGTCCACAGGAAAATGGATTTTTCTAAGTACTTAGACACCTATATGAGAAAACGTACTAAACACATACATACATAGATATATATAAAAGCATGTAAACAAAGGGGGGGTTTGGTTGGATGGTTCCTAAATTAGCAAATTAAAATACGACAATTAGCAAATCAAGAGAATGATGCTAATCATGTAAACGCAAAGAAAGATGTGATGAAAATACAATTACGATGCCTTGGGCGCAATTGACTTACACTTCCAAACCTATTATCCATCATTGAACATGTGACTTATTTACTACTTTCACTACTTGTTGTGAAGACTAAACTTCTATCCTTCTTAGAGGGTAGTTTGCAAGAGTGAATTCGACATCTCTTGTCAAACCTCACCAATGACTCCCGTAGTCGAAACACGACTCAAGGTATCCCATTAATGGTATTTAGCACGAAGGATCAACAAACTCGGCAACACTTATGAGCACTACACCGTGACTAAGCATTTAACCAATCTATGCATTTACACGGGATTAGTCAAGGACGTTCAACGCTCATAGACTTCTCCCATTTGCTACAAATGATAAATATGGCAAAGAGTTCGACATTGGATATCTATCTAGCAATCATCAATCCATCAACACAATCAAAAGCTCTAAATCATACTTATATATATTCCTAACAAGAACAGGGGGGAAATTAACCCAAATCCCCCAAACTCTAGCAAACAATTAATACAAGCATTTCATATACTCAAGCTTTTAACAACATTAATGAAATCAATAAACACATTCAATACCCGTAAATACATAATAGCAAGAGTAATAAACAAGCTACAATTTGTTCTTAAGACATAGATTTGGAAGCTTAGGTCAATTGCTCCCAAGAGAGTAGATTAGCTAATAGAAGTCATGATAATCTAACTAAAACAACAAATCAAAGCAACTAGATGAATCAAAGAAGAAAAATGGAAGAATAGGGTTTAGAACAGTACAAATTCGCAGCTGCTGCCAAACTGGAATGAGAGGAGAGAAAAAAATGGTATTTATAGTGGAAGGAAAAGAAAGTAGGATTCCGGTCAGTGGCCGTCGCGAGTCGCGACGAAGTTCGTTGCGACTCGCGACGAACATGTTGGTCGCGACGAGTCCGTCGCGACTCGCGACGAGTCCGTCGCGACTCGCGACGAGTCCGTCGCGACTCGCGACGGTAACCAGAATTTTTTGCATTATTTCTTCTTCTTCTCCTTGTGGCATGTAGTCATCTCCATAGTCACTCCTCTCAACTTCTAAGTCTTCAATGGTTTCAAAAGTGATCTTCAATGGCCTCCGGTCTTCACGTCTTCGAAGCAAGTCTTCAAAATCTTCGAAAGTGTAGTCTTCAATGGCCTCCGGTCTTCATTACTTCGTTACACAAAACATCTACTTAAAAGAGGTAAAAGAGCGCAAAGTTGCTCTTACCCCTCCTAAGAGGATTTCATGGTAAAACACAAGCTGTTGTAATGAAAGAGTACAAAATGGATCCTAAATAGTACTAAAATAAGCATATAAAGTGGACGTATCAAACCTCCCCACACTTGAACCTTACTCGCCCTCGAGTAAGAAAAGATCCAAGTATACGAAAGGAATGATACCTCCACATCCTACTACTAATCCCCCAATTCACTACCTCACAAAACTCTCAATATCGCACATCCCAAGATTAAGATCAAATGAGAATTTTCCACAACCCCTATTCCTAAATCTACCTAAACCATATCACTCTGTCAATTCATTAATTTCCCTAAGACATCTCCAAATCCAGAACTGACAATCCCAAATCCAATGATAAAAGATGAAACCAAAGGTATGCATAAAGTTCAGTGCACATGCTTCATCCTATATCAATATATCAACCTAAAAACGAAGTCTATTAATGATCAAGAATTTCACAACTTACTCCGTCTTTTCCCCGCTAAATTATCCATCCCCAAAAGATTCTCACGATGTTGAGCTACCCGATCCCTCCGTGTGGTCACCGCAACCTTATGACTCCATCGCCGGCAAATGAGTAAACACTTAATGTCTTTCAATTTCTCTCGCTTTCTCTCATTTTTCCTAGGAGCCCTTTCAGGTTTTCATCCTAGCCACACAATCAATTTTTTTTTAGCTCACACCTCACCTTTTTCCACACATTTGACCTCTCATTTTTACCTAGGCCGCCCTTTCGGGTTTTCGACCTATCCGGGCCCCAATGTTGCCTAAGTTGCCCTCTCGGGTTTTCAACTTAGCGGGATTCTTTTTCCTTTTTCTTTTTTTTTATTTTCATTTTTTTATTGTTGTTGTTGTTCCCCATCCGAAAAGTAGCAAATTGCTTCCAAATGTGAAGGTTAAGAAAAGTATCAAAACCAACATTATCCAAGTACATCAAAAGCAAAACAATATCCAAAACAAAAGGTAAAAGTATCTCCAAATCCCAACTCGCCTATCAATAGTAGATACCCCTCCCTACACTTAAAACACTACATTGCCCTCAATGTAGACTAGGGCAAAACCGTACAAAGCAAAGTATGGAAAAGGGGTAAAGCGTGATGCTTACTGTATCAATGCTGTGAAGATGAAGGGCCGCCGCCGGAGTAACGCTGCTGATACTGAGTCAGCCACTCCTCGTTCCGCTGCCTCCATGCTCTCCGCTGCTCCGCTCTTGGATCGGTGCCTGATGTACCACCCGACTGGGACTGCATCTCATGGATGCAAGCGGACAGGTGTTCAATCTCCTCATCCATATCTATCAAAGCCCGGGAGACAAACCTGTTGTGCTCCAGAATCATGCTGTCCTGGCGGTGGAAACCCTCATGCATGGTCTGCATCATCTGCTCATAGAAATCTGGCGGAGGCTGGGAGAAGTGAGGTGTGGTCTCATCTGTCGGAGGTGGAGGCTGTGGAGAGTGCTGCTGCTGCTGATGATGATGCTGCTGGTGCTGATGGTGCTGCTGCTGATGATGCTGCTGAAGAGGAGGTAGGGTGCTGTCGTCCGGCTGGACCGGGGCTGGGCCAAGGTCGTGGAGCGCACGCTGGAACTCGGCTGAACACGAAGAATCTGGGGAGATTGCTAAATCCCCCAAAGGTGTGTCGAATTCCAGTCTGGTCCGACTGTGCTGAGGGAGGGCCATGAAGGTGATCTTTCTGGCACCGTATAACCAATGGAAAAGTCCAGTGGTCCGAGTGACACTGAGCATCTCAAATCGAACCAATCGCTCGACGGTGATCAGATAAGACGTTCGCCTCCCCAGGCGTGGGAAGTCGGTCGAAGGGACCAATCCCAAGTACCCCGCTAGAATGCTTATCATTCCTCCGACCATGATTTTCCCCTTTACCTTGTCTGCCAAATCTACAACCCTCTTCATCCAGAGCTCGGCCCATAAACCATATCCCTGCCCCTCGCTCGTTAAGTGCCATAAGAAATGAATGTCATTGTCTAGCACATTCGTCGACTCTGCGGAGCAGAAAACTGTGCCAGCTAAGAGCCTGTGCACATAACGAAGCGCGGGGTGGATGATGGAGCTGCTCTTGTCATGTGAGTTCTTGGGCCTAATGTTGATGACATTCCAGAAGTGCATGTCATCTTCAATTGACCGCTCTGGGGCATCAGGATTCAGCCTGCCCCGAATGTCAGCAGTGGCAAAACCGAAGGCCTCATCCATCTCGGAGATGGTCATCTGCCAGGAGATGTCATCTAGGTGAAAAGCGATATACTTCTCACATGGTTGATCATCCCTCATGCTGCGAATACGGACGGTGGACAAGAACTCCAGCGTGTACCTCCGGTAAGTGGGCACGCTCTTGCTCATGAATCCTTCCATTCCCCCTTTGGCGAGGAGGCATCTGACAGGCTGCACAAGGCCGAGGGTATCCAACGTGGGAATATCAACAAAACTGGTTTCCTTGAGCAGGCGTCTCTCTAGGACCTCCCATCTGTCGGCATAGGACCCGGTGATCCGGGTCAAGCCCATGTATCTATCCGGAGGCGGAGGTGCAGAACCTGATCCTGAAGCCGGAGGAGGTGGAGCGGTGGTGTGATCGTCCCTAGTCATTGCCCTGGACCTCTTTCTGGGGGCCATATCTATCAATCACCAGCAAACAGAACAGATAGGTTAAATGCGAAAATAGATGTATATGCAATATGGCAAGTCTGTGACCAATCTCAAACTAGTTTATGATGACCGGCTGAAACGAAAACAGTTTAACTAGTTCAAATCGTATGCACAATAGAATGTACAATCTACATTTTTGTCCAGAATCACATATCATCAAATTCAAGAAGTTGGCACATAGTCGAAATAGATACGCTATTGTATATGTCAAACTCACAATGAGGCTTAGTGGGATTAACCATTAACATTTCGTTCACAATGTTCACATTGATGACCATGTTAACATTGAACACAGCATAGCGCAACAATACTTTAGTCTACGAACAACTATGTGCAGTAAACACGAGTGTACAAATCTAAAACCATCCCAACTGCACAATTTCCAAACCGAGTATGCAGAAGCAGAATACAGACAGTGTATGGCAGGAATGAAAATATGTGAACAACACCCACAAGATAAAATTTCTGCAGCACTACAGCATACCCACAATCGACCAAAACCGAGAATAGAAATTGGAATCACAATACAACACAATGGTAACCAAATTGAACACATATAGAATATATGCAAAATCATAAACATAGTTCAATAGGGTTAAGAGGTGTACCGATACCGCTTAGGACGAGGAGAGAAAGGAAAAATCGGCAGCCCACAATGAATCGGGACTCAAATCGGCCACGGCGTAAAAAATCTAGGGTTTCGGTTAGGCGTGGCACGTCAAAGATGCGGCACGGCAACGAGGCGGCGACGGCGACGGCAACGAGGCGGCGACGGCGACGGCAACGAGGCGGCGACGGCGACGTGGAAGGTGAGGATGTGGAAGAGGTATCGGGTGAGGATGTGGAAGATGTACTGTTCCCCCGCTATTTAAATCAGAACCAAATTTTTTTTTTCTGTATGCTCGACCATCGCGACTCACGACAACTCTCATCGCGACTCGCGACGAACGTCGCGAGGAAGTCGCGAGTCGCGGAAAGTGAAACCTGTAAGCAAAAATGTCCTGAGTCCGTCGCGACTCGCGACAACGCTCTTCGCGACTCACGACGGGCGTCGCGAGGTAGTCGCGACTCGCGGAAAGTGGGATCCGAAAGGGTTAAATTCCGCAAAAATCTCTGAGTCCGTCGCGACTCGCGATGAGGCTCATCGCGACTCGTCGCGAGGTAGTCGCGACTCGCGGAAAGTGGGATCCGAAAGGGTCAAATTCTGCAAAAATCTCTGAGTCCGTCGCGACTCGCGACGAGGCTCATCGCGACTCGCGATGGGCGTCGCGAGGGAGTCACGATTCGTGGAAAGTGGGATCCGAAGCCCAAAAATTTCGCACAAAATTCCTGAGCCCGTCGCGACTCGCGACAAAGCTCATCGCGACTCGCGACGGGCAACTAACCTGGCACTTAGAAAAAAATTTTCTGCTTCTTTCTCTTGTCCAAGTTCTTCCTTTTCAAATTTAAGTAGTTCCCCCTTCCAAAATCCAATGCCTTGGCTTCAAAATATCTACAAAATCATGGAGAAAACAATCCGTGAAAAGCATAAAGCAAAACAATGAAAGCTTAAAACTAAACATCAACAGAAAGCCACGAATGACGATCCGGATGATCAAAACCAAGTTTATTTAACGTCGTCGGCACGACTTACTTCCCTCCTTGGAGCTTAATCGCAAATCGGATCGAGGAGATGAACGTCCTCCCCTTTTTCCGGTACAAAAGTCTCGTGGTAAGGTTTCAAACGTTGTCCATTAACCTTGAAGGTATTGGACTTAGCTCGATCTAAAATTTCCACCACCCCATGCGGGAAGACCTTAACCACCTCAAAAGGACCGATCCATCGTGACCGTAACTTACCTGGGAATAGGCGAAGACGAGATTGGAATAAGAGGACCTTCTGACCAACGTCAAAATCCTTCCTGATGATCATCTTGTCGTGCCATGCCTTTGTCTTCTCTTTGTATATCTCGGCGTTCTCATAGGACTCCCTCCGGATTTCATCCAGTTCCTCTAATTGTAACTTCCTATGCAAACCGGCTTCATCTATATCAAGATTAAACTGTTTTACCGTCCAATAAGCCTTGTGCTGAATTTCTACCGGTAGGTGACAGGGCTTACCAAACACTAACCGGTATGGGGACATACCGATTGGTGTCTTGTAAGCCGTCCTATACTCCCACATGGCATCATTCAACCGAGAACTCCAATCCTTCCGGTTAGGATTAACCGTTTTTTGAAGGATGGACTTGATTTCCCGATTGGAAACTTCGGCTTGCCCGTTGGTTTGTGGGTGATAGGCGGTAGATGTCTTGTGAGTGACTCCATACTTCTTCAAGAGTGCTGCTATGGTCCAATTGCAGAAATGGGTGCCACGGTCACTAATCAAGGCTTGGGGTACCCCAAACCTAGAAAAGATGTTATCTTTTAAGAATTCTGCAACCACTTTAGAATTGTCAGTCCTAGTGGGTTTTGCTTCAACCCACTTCGATACATAATCAACAGCAAGAAGAATGTACGTAAAGCCATAAGAACTAGGTAAAGGCCCCATAAAGTCAATACCCCAAACATCAAAGATTTCACAATACAAAAGAGGTCGTTGGGGCATTTCATTCCTAGTGGAGATATTTCCTACCCTCTGGCATTCATCACAAGACTTGCAAAAAGTGTATGCATGCTTATTCAACGAAGGCCAATAAAACCCACTCTCTAAAACTTTTCAAGCGGTTCTCTTGGCTCCAAAATGACCGCCACAAGCATGAGAATGACAAAACTCAAGAATTGAGTGAACTTCACTATCAGGGACGCATCTCCTAACAACTTGATCCGCACAATGTTTCCACAAAAAGGGATTATCCCACACATAATATTTTGCATCACTCCTTAACTTATCCTTTTGGGCCTTAGAAAAATGATGAGGGAATTTATCAGTGACAAGAAAGTTTACAATGTCGGCATACCACGGTTGGAGATCCCTAATGCGATTAATGGTGAACAATTGTTCATCAGGGAATTCCTCCCGTAGTTGCTCTTTCATTGCTGGGCTTACCTCAATGTCTTCCCCCGGAGTCAACCGGCTCAAATGATCGGCCACAAGGTTTTCAGCGCCCTTCTTATCCCACACCTCCAAATTGAATTCGCTCAAAAGTAGGATCCACCTAATCAATCTTGGCTTGGACTCTTTCTTCATCATTAAATGACGAAGCGCTGCATGGTCAGTGTATACAATAACTTTTGTACCAAGCAAGTAAGATCGAAATATTTCCAAAGAGAATACCACTGCTAGCAACTCCTTTTCAGTGGTGGAGTAGTTCCGTTGGGCTTCATTTAGGGACATGGATGCGTAATAGATGGCATGAGGTGCTCTCCCCACCCTTTGACCAAGCACTGCTCCAACAGCGTAGTCACTCGCATCGCACATTATCTCAAAAGGCAACGCCCAATCCGGGGGTTGTATGATAGGGGCCGAGACCAACCTTTCCTTCAATGTATCGAAGGCCCCTTGACACCTCTCATCCACTACAAATTCCACCTCCTTTTGCAACAATTTGCATAGAGGAGATGCTATCTTTGAGAAGTCCTTGATGAACCGGCAATAGAATCCTGCATGGCCAAGAAAAGAACGCACTTCGCGCACATTAGTAGGATAAGGCAAAGTTTGAATCGTGTCTATCTTTGCCTTGTCAACCTCAATACCATTAGAAGAGACAACATGGCCTAAGACAATACCTCTCTCCACCATAAAGTGACATTTCTCAGAATTTAGCACTAGGTCAGTTTCAATGCAACGGTTAAGAACTTGCGCTAAATGTGCTAAACAATCGTCAAAGGAATTACCATGAACAGTGAAGTCATCCATAAATACCTCGACAAAATTTTCAACAAATTCTGAGAAAATGCTTACCATACACCTTTGGAAGGTTGCGGGGGCGTTACATAGCCCGAAAGGCATGCGTCGGTAAGCAAATGTACCGAAAGGGCATGTGAAGGTGGTCTTCTCTTGGTCCTCCGGAGCGATAGCCACTTGAAAATACCCCGAGTATCCATCCAAGAAACAATAGTAGGGGTGGCTTGCTAACCTCTCAAGCATTTGATCAATGAACGGTAAGGGAAAGTGATCCTTCCGGGTTTCTGCATTCAATCTCCGGTAATCAATGCAAACTCGCCACCCATTTTGAACTCGGGTGGGCACCATTTCACCCTTCCCATTTTCAACGACTATCATTCCACTCTTCTTTGGTACCACCTGAGTTGGGCTCACCCACTTGCTATCCGAAATTGGGTAAATCATGCCTGCTTGAAGCAATTTGAGGATTTCCGCCTTCACCACATCCATCATAGGCGGGTTCAAACGGCGTTGGGGTTGTCGGACGGGTCTCGCACCTTCTTCCAACAATATTCTGTGCATACAAGTGGATGGACTTATGCCTTTGATGTCGGCAATAGTCCATCCAATTGCTTCCTTGTTCTCCCGCAACACCACCATCAACTTTTCTTCTTGCTCCTTGGTGAGCTTGCTCGAAATGATAACTGGAAGCGTCTCGCCTTCCCCAAGAAATGCATACTTAAGATCATCTGGCAAAGGTTTAAGGTCAAGCACCGGGGCTTTCACAAGCGAGGGGAGGAATTCCGGTTCCTCGAGTTCCTCTAAGAGTAGAGGAGAAGGTGTTGAGACACTCGGTGTCATCTTTTCAAGCAAGTTCAAATCTTCAAAGCTGTCTTTCAAGTTAGTGCTCATAGAATATACATTGTGGGCATCATCAACATCACATTGCAAAGCAACCAATAAAGAATCCTCACCATTTAGTTCAAAAACATCTTGCACAACTTCTTCAACAATATCTAGGGTATGGCAAGAATGTTCTTCACTAGTATATTTCATAGAATCATTTATGTTAAACTCTATTTTCATTCCATCAAATTCCATGGTGAGGGTACCTTTATGCACATCAATCATTGTCCAAGATGTTTTCAAAAATGGCCTCCCCAACAAAATTGGGGCGGCATGTTTATCATGCTCCATGTCAAGGACATAAAAATCTGCGGGGAAAATTAAGGAATCCACCTTAACCAACACATCCTCGACAATACCCTTAGGGTATGCACTAGAACGATCGGCCAATTGGATTACCACCCCGGTTTTATGCAATGTTCCCAAGTTGAGATTTTCATACAAAGAATAAGGAAGAACATTTATGGATGCACCTAAATCAAGCATATCTTTTTCAAAATGAGTATTTCCTATTATGCACGGGATTGTGAACATACCGGGATCGCTACATTTAGGGGGTAGCTCTTTTTGACACAATGCGGAAACATGCTCACTTTTTCCACTTTTCAATTTATTTTTGGCCCTTTGTTTCCTATTCACAACACATAATTCTTTGAGAAATTTGGCATATCTAGGGATTTGTTCAATTGCATTCAAGAGAGGAATGTTTACCTCACACCTACGAAAGACTTCGTAGATGTCTTTGTTATTCTCCATCCTCATCCTGTCTTTCAAGGCCTCTGGAAATGGGGGTTCCGGAACATATGGGGGGCTCTCCACCATCTTTGCTTTCTTGTGTGGAGGAGAGGATGGTTCCGGGGTGGAGGTTAACTCCAGTTTTGGTGGCAATGTCTCCAACTTGATTTCTTCCTCCTTATCTTTGTTGGCTAGCTCATTGGTCACCTTCTCATGGATTGCCTCTTCCTCAACTCCCTTCTCAAACTCTTCAATTCTCGTTGGCTCCTTCTCATGGATTGCCTCTTCCTCAACTCCCTTCTCAAACTCTCCAATTCTCGTTGGCTCCTTCTCATGGATTGCCTCCTCCTCAACTCCCTTCTCAAACTCTTCAGTTCTCGTTGGCTCCTTCTCAACATTTTCAGCCTCCAGTGAAGCACCGACCTCTCTACCACTTCTCAAAGCGATAGCACTTGCATTTTGCCTTGGGTTGATCTCTGATTGGGCAGGTAGTTTACCCTTTTCCCGGGCTTCCATCCGGTTCACCATTTGAGCTATTTGGCTCACTTGAGTTTCCAAGTTTTTGATACTTACTTTAGCTTCATCTTGGAATTGTTCGCTCTTTTCAGCACTCATGCCTAATCGGTGAATAGATTGCATTACCTCATCCTTGGATAGCCCCGAACCTTCCCCTTGGTTTCGGGATTTGTCTTCAAATCTTTGGAACTGTTGTTGAGGTGGCCGGTATTATTGTGGAGGGAGCCTGTACGGTTGAGAGTTCTGGCCTCCTAGAGGGTTTCCATACCGGAGGTTCGGTTGATCACGATTTCCCGAATTATATGGCCGGCTTTGGTACCCTGGGTATCTTTGGTATCCTTGGTTACCTTGGTAGCCTTGGTTACCTTGGTAGCCTTGGTTACCTTGGTAGCCTTGGTTACCTTGGTAGCCTTGGTTACCTTGGTAGCCTTGGTTACCTTGGTAGCCTTGGTTACTTTGGTAGCCTTGACCACCTTGATACCCATAGGTACCTTGGTATCCTTGATTTCCCTGATACCCCATAGCACTTACTTCCTCAACATAATCCTCTTGTAGAGTGGGGCATGTGTCCGTAGGGTGCGCCAAATAGCAAATTTCGCATGACTTAACATGTGGCGCACTTCCTCCGGGGTTGGTCATCAAGGTCTTCACCATGGATGGGAGGGTCGTGACTTGATCCTCCAATTTCCCACTGTTGGCAAAATCACTTGCAGGCCTTGGGTTTCTCCTCCTCAAATCAGTCATTGAGTTAAAATTCCTCGACTCTTCCGCTAGCTCTTCATATAGTTGCATGGCTTCAGCAGACGTTTTGTTTCCGAGGGTGCCACCACAAGAACTTCTAACCAGCCTTTGGTCTTCATCCAGAAGGCCATTATAAAAGTAATACACCAAATCTCCCTCCGAATAACCATGGTAGGGACAACTTGCGAGGAGCATCTTAAATCTCTCCCAATACTCGAAGAGAGACTCTTCATGCCACTGCAGAATGTTGCTTATATCCTTCTTCAAAGCAGCGGACCTCGAGGCCGGGAAATATTTGGCGAGAAATTTTGTCTTCAAACCAAGCCAACTCTTTATGCTCCTTGGTGGTAGGTAATGGAGCCAATCTCTAGCACCATCCTTAAGAGTGAAAGGGAATGCCTTCAACTTGTAAAAATCTTCATCCACTCCGTGAGGAACCGTCCCGCTACACAAGAAGTGAAATTCTGTGAGATGCTTGTTGGCATTCTCCCCTTGCCTTCCAAGGAATGCGGGTAGCATATTGATGAACCCGGTTTTTAGCTCGAAATGCCCATTTGGTCCAATCATTGGGTATTCAATGCACATCGGTTGTTGCTCAAGATTGGGCGCCATGATTTCTCTCAACAAGGGCTGTCCTAAAGGGATCCCTCTTTGGTGGGGATGGGGATTGTAGGCTTCTTCTTCTTCCCTTTGCTCATCTTCAGTCTCGATCCGGGGGTCCATTGAAGAAGATGTGTTCACAAAATGGTCACTAGGAGGGGTGTTATTCACACTTTCCAAAGAAAGCCTCCTAGCCCATCTCAAATTCAACTCCAACTCGGGGTCGTAGTGTAAGGGTTCTTGTGAAGAGGATCGCGTGCGAACCATACACCAAGAATACAAACAATACGTCTCCAAGCCAAGCGAAAATGGCAAATCTACTAAGAAATCAAAATAAAATAAAATCAAACTAACAAATATTCACAAGTAGCACATAATCACACATAATATGCTAAAGCACTTAAAAATGAACGCCTAATCCCCAGCAATGGCGCCAAAATTTGGGAGGTCGTCGCTGTACCTCTCAAAGTTAATACTTGTAAACCCTTAATGCGTCCTATCCACAATAATGTAAATAGTGGCAAGATGGGGTCGTTCACAGAAAAAGGGATTTTTCTAAGTACTTAGACACCTATATGAGAAAACGTACTAAACACATACATACATAGATATATATAAAAGCATGTAAACAAAGGGGGGGTTTGGTTGGATGGTTCCTAAATTAGCAAATTAAAATACGACAATTAGCAAATCAAGAGAATGATGCTAATCATGTAAACGCAAATAAAGATGTGATGAAAATACAATTACGATGCCTTGGGCGCAATTGACTTACACTTCCAAACCTATTATCCATCATTGAACATGTGACTTATTTACTACTTTCACTACTTATTGTGAAGACTAAACTTCTATCCTTCTTAGAGGGTAGTTTTCAAGAGTGAATTCGACATCTCTTGTCAAACCTCACCAATGACTCCCGTAGTCGAAACACGACTCAAGGTATCCCATTAATGGTATTTAGCACGAAGGATCAACAAACTCGGCAACACTTATGACCACTACACCGTGACTAAGCATTTAACCGATCTATGCATTTACACGGGATTAGTCAAGGACGTTCAACGCTCATAGACTTCTCCCATTTACTACAAATGATAAATATGGAAAAGAGTTCGACATTGCATATCTATCTAGCAATCATCAATCCATCAACACAATCAAAAGCTCTAAATCATACTTATATATATTCCTAACAAGAACAGGGGGGAAATTAACCCAAATCCCCCAAACTCTAGCAAGCAATTAATACAAGCATTTCATATACTCAAGCTTTTAAAAACATTAATGAAATCAATAAACACATTCAATACCCGTAAATACATAATAGCAAGAGTAATAAACAAGCTACAATTTGTTCTTAAGACATAGATTTGGAAGCTTAGGTCAATTGCTCCCAAGAGAGTAGATTAGCTAATAGAAGTCATGATAATCTAACTAAAACAACAAATCAAAGCAACTAGATGAATCAAAGAAGAAAAATGGAAGAATAGGGTTTAGAACAGTACAAATTCGCAGCTGCTGCCAAACTGGAATGAGAGGAGAGAAAAAATGGTATTTATAGTGGAAGGAAAAGAAAGTAGGATTCTGGTCAGTGGCCGTCGCGACTCGCGACAAAGTTCGTCGTGACTTGTGACGAAGTTCGTCGCGACTCGCGACGAACATGTTGGTCGCGACGAGTCCGTCGCGACTCGCGACGGTAACCAGATTTTTTTGCATTATTTCTTCTTCTTCTCCTTGTGGCATGTAGTCATCTCCATAGTCACTCCTCTCAACTTCTAAGTCTTCAATGGTTTCAAAAGTGATCTTCAATGGCCTCCGGTCTTCACGTCTTCGAAGCAAGTCTTCAAAATCTTCGAAAGTGTAGTCTTCAATGGCCTCCGGTCTTCATTACTTCGTTACACAAAACATCTACTTAAAAGAGGTAAAAGAGCGCAAAGTTTCTCTTACCCCTCCTAAGAGGATTTCATGGTAAAACACAAGATGTTGTAATGAAAGAGTACAAAATGGATCCTAAATAGTACTAAAATAAGCATATAAAGTGGACGCATCACTCGGGCTCATTCAACATACGTTATTCCACTTTTGCTATATCTCTTTATAGCTGGCATTTACTAGTTAGTTTCCTGGCCAAACAGTGAATTAACACGGGGTCTGGAGATTCGTTGCTTTGGAATTGCAACTAACTAAACTCGTCTGATATTTCGGATCATGTATAGTTCTTAGTGTAGGCTATACTTCACTTTTGTGGGCAATGCGGTTGCCTTCTGTAAAGTTACTCGTACTATACTCTGGTTCTTTTTGGTTTGGGGTACCAATATATCAACCCCCACCCTTGGGTGATTTTCATTTAAAAAATATTATATGATTGCTTATAAGTATACAAGGGTCATTCGTAAGGGAAAAAAACACCTTGATAAAAACCTTTATGACATTATGGAAATTCAATGCGTTCATTGATATCAAGTTGTTCCTTAAAAAAATGATAAAGATTTGGAATAGGAACTGCTTTGGTAACATAGATGCTAATGTAACTACTGCAGAGGAAAACCTTAGATTACAGGAATCTATTTATGACTCCACCCCCTCCGATTCATAATTAATCAAACTAAATGAGAAGAGGGCATTATTACTTAGAGATCTAAAGGAAAAAGGAAAATTCTGGAAACA
Organism: Rubia yunnanensis; assembly: GCA_037428765.1. Taxonomy (NCBI): domain Eukaryota; kingdom Viridiplantae; phylum Streptophyta; class Magnoliopsida; order Gentianales; family Rubiaceae; genus Rubia; species Rubia yunnanensis. The sequence goes on along the minus strand of CM075064.1, from coordinate 26,843,973 downwards.
GAAAGCAAGATCAAAATGGTTTAAACTTGGTGATAATAATACTCAATTTTTTCATAAAACTATACAGGAAAAGAACTATAGATTACATATTTCAAAAATTAAAAACAGACATGGACAATGGCTTAACTCCCAATTATATATCCAAAAAGAAGCCTCAGAATATTTTTCTGAGCTCTTCTCTGAACCTAACCAGTTGGTTAATAACACTTACTACCCTCATTTTCTTAGCCAAATACCCACTATCCTTACTGAACAAGACAATCTAACTCTATCCAAACCAGTTTCAGAAGAGGAACTCAAATTAGTGATAATGAGTTTGAACAAAAACAGTAGCCCAGGTCTAGATGGTTTCTCCTGTAAATTCTATACCAAATGCTGGGATTTTATTAAGGAAGATCTTATACCTGCTGTAAATGATTTTATCTTAGGATCAGATATGCCAAGGGGCATTTCTAGCACCTGGATAACTCTAATTCCAAAGAAAGCAACACCCTCCTCCTTTGATGATTTCAGACCTATTAGCCTTTCAAATGTTGTAAATAAAATATGTTCTAAGGTTCTGATGGAAAAGCTGAAACCTTATATGGAGATTTTAATTTCACCTATTCAAACTGCTTTCATGAAAAACAGAGATATTTATGATAACATACTTTATCTTTAGGAAATGATAAGATTTTTAGACAAAAAGAATAGAGTGTCTAACTGTATTCTTAAGCTTGACCTCAGGAAAGCCTTTGATAGGGTTAGTTGGGATTTTTTAAAAACATACTCTGTAGATTTGGTTTTACTAGGAATTTTTTTATTGCAGTGATGAATAATCTCTCCCAGGCACACTTCTCTGTGCTTATAAATGTTAATCCAGTGGGCTTTTTTAAAGCTACCCGAGGCATCAAACAAGGTGATCCCTTATCCCCATTTCTCTTTAACATTTTTTTCAGAAGCTTTCTCTAGGAGTCTCTCCTTCATTTTTCTGAATAACAGTCTTACATCTTATCAGTTACCCTCTGCCATCACACCAGCCTCCATTTAATGTATGTTGATGACACCATCATTTTCATGCAGGCCTCAAAACCTAACCTAGTTAAGATCAAAGCTTTCCTTGAAATCTTTGAATCTACCTTTGGCCAGATTTTTAACTTTGAAAAATCTGAATTTTATCTTAGCAAACGAGCTACACCTGCTAGGATAAATCAGGTTAGGATGATCTTAAAAATGAAAAAGGGATCTTTTCCTTTTAAATACCTTGGTTGCCCAATTTTTAAAGGTAGAACACTTAACATATATTTCCAACCTCTATTGGAACTCTTAGATAAAAAACTGTTGAATTGGAAAAATAAATGGTTACGTTCAGGAGGCAAACTGACCCTAATTCAATCCTGCCTATACTCCTTACCTCAACATATATGGACTGTCCTTAAGCCACCTATTCATATAGTTAAGACACCAGAGAGAAGGATGTCCAGGTTTTTTTGGGGAGAAAATGAGGGTAAAAGGAACAAAGTTTGGAAAAAATGGTCTGATCTAGCTACCCATAGGTCTCAGAATGGTTTAGGTTTCAGATCAGTTCAGGCTATAGTTGACTCTTGTTCACTTAAACTATGGTGGAAAAGCCAACTGGGTACTACTATGTGGGCTAAAATGATTTGGTCTTTTCCCCAAACACACAGAAAATTCCAGACTTGGAAGAGAATCTGCTCTGTTAATTCTTTTGCTGAAAATAATACTCTGATTATTCATGGGAGAGGATACTGTAATCTATGGACTGCTAACTGGTGCCCTAATGGGCCACTTTTAAATCATATCCCTACCTCTATCATTTCTCCACTCTTCTCTTACTCAGTTGCTCATTTTATCTGCAACAAAAACTCTATCCTACCTCAGATTTCTCCTTTTTTAGAACATGATACTCACATTTTTTTCCAGTTGGCAGAAATCAATGAAGACTGAGAGGATAGACTAAACTGGAAACCAGAGGTGACAGGAGCTTTTACTTTTAGATCAGCCTACAAGGCTCTTACTTTTTCATCAGGTACCTTTCCTGCTACTAAACTTATATGGAATCCCAGAATGCAAAACAATATCTCTATTTTCACATGGAAATTGCTGCACTCTTTTTTGCCTTTTGATAATGTTTTAATGAAAAATGGTTTCAGTGTAGCTTCAAAATGCCCTGCATGTAACCATTATGATTCTCTCCAACACTTTTTCATCTCTTGTCCCTTGGCTCGATCAATATGGAATGAGATGGCTATATTATTGAATTTTAACCTCCATAGTCTAGACTCTATAACTGACATGTTCTTTGTATTTTGGAATTGTCATGATCTTCCCAGAATGCACCAGCTGATTTGTTATATGCTTCCCTCTCTGGTTTGCTGGTCCCTATGGAAAGCTAGAAATGGTTTCTATTTTGATAGCAAAAATTTCTCTCCGGTACATATATGCAAGGAAATTCGTGATCTTATCTTCCTATCCCTCTCTGCCAAGCCTTGTCCCTCTATTTCCCACCACCCTATGAGCCTTAGTTTTTCTCAACTGATCCCCTCCCCTAGACCACCACCAAAACCTACAATCTCTATTGTCTATTGGGAAAGGCCAAAACCAAACAGCATCAAAATCAATGTTGATGCTTCTTGGTCCTCTACTAACTCCACTGCTGGCCTTATTGCCAGAAACTATAATGGTATTCCGTGGCTCATAAAATCTACTAACATTTCAGCTGATTCATCACTTCAAGCATAAATCAAGGCTATTCTATTTGCCTGTTAGGCCTACCCATCTTTGGACAGTACTTTTATCATTGAATCAGACTCTTTGCTGGCAGTGAAAATGATCAAGAATCCATGTTCTACAAACTGGTCACTATACCCTTTAGCTTTTAAGGTGCACTCCCTATTAAAAAATGCAAACCCTAAACATATTTTTAGGGAGTGTAACTCTGTGGCAGATGTAATTGCTAAGGACCACCCTGCCCACATTAGTGAACTCACTCTGAACCCTTCCAATATCCCTATACACATCAGAGGTCTCATCAAACTGGATAGGGATCACACACCCTACACTAGAATACATAGGCATGACACTAAGTAGGATTGATACTGCTGATGTTTTTTCCTTTTGGTTTTTACAGGTACGTGTGCAGGTTTCTCAAACTCCAGTAATCCAACAACACTTCACGGTCTCCTCGGCTGCTCAGGATGTGAAGTACTCAATACCTCACTAGAGCTCTTTTGTTGCTCCTACAGCAAAGCTATGGTCTTTAGGTTCTAATTTTGATATGCCTGAATGAAGTTGCCTGGCCAAAGGAAAAAATTAACACACAGGGTGGAGATTCTTTTCTTTGGAATTGCAACTACCATTCCTACTCCTTCTCTTATCTTTAGTTTCTAAAAATCTCTCTAATATCACTAGATGCTAGGTATTCTTTTGGAGGCAACTATGTTGCCTCAATGATCAATCTGTACAAATGTTTTACTTTCATGGATTCGCTTATGCAAAGGCCTGGGGACCCTTATATATCATCCCCCACCCTAGGGTGTTTTATTTTTTTTTAAAAAAGTAAGAACATGAACAGTAAAATGGTTTTAGTTGCCTTCACCCTTATATACTATTTTCTTTTTTACTAGTGAAAATAAAATATAATGGATGTTGGTGAGATGCAGTTCAGTTGAGATGAAATGCTATGATTTAGTCATATAAAAATCTCCTATAAATAACCTTAATAGAATTGTAACTCATTAATTAGATGATATAAAAAATCTTATTAGTGTACTAGAATCTCTTTTGAGATACATATATTATATTATTAAATCTTATATTGTCATTAATTGGTCGGTCAGTGTATTCGGTTAGGATTCAGTTTTGGAGCTATTTGGAATGTTATGGTGCAAGTCAAACCGACTTTATTTATATAATAATTATTTTTCTTAAATTCAAATCAACGGTATATTTTAATATGTAACTTTAATGTTCTGATAAATATTTTAAAATGAAACGAATTACCTAAGTTGTGTTGTAAAATTATCATTTGATTTTACAGTAGATGGATTCTAGTGTATGATAAATTATGGAGACAAATATTATAATTGGATAAAAATATGAAAATATTTTTATATGATCAAACTTAACCTTGTTTTGAAGTGAAATTTAACTAGTGTTTCTATTAATTGCAAAGCATCATATGAGGATTGTTTGCATTCTGGTATAAACCAGGGGTATTCACTGTCATTTTGACACCACCTTCTTTGCAAAAATGACGATGTGTTCAATCATGTTTTCACTTCTTCTGTATTTCAGTAAAGCCTAATAGAGATATAGTTGATTTAGAACAGGATAAGAAAGGAATACCCTTTCTGATTAGTTTTGTATATATCATGTTCTCTAGTTGTTTCTACTTTGTTTACCCTTTGAACTCACTATATATATATAGTAACAATCATTTGTGGGTTTTACATTCTATTATGGTATTAGCCAGACTTCTCTAATAATCCCTGGATTTCTCTCTTACCAAAATTTCCATAAATTTTTCCAACCCTTTTTCCATTCTCCGGCACCGGCTGCAGCCGCTCACAACTGCCACCTTGCACCGGCTGTCTTTGTCTTCTTGTCTACTCCGCCGACTCTGTTCCTCGCCGCCGATCGAATATCTCTTTGCTCGCAGTGTTAAGGAATTAGAATTAGAATTGTATTCTTTCCATAATTGTAGATGTAATTGTATTCTATTACCTTTTCCTAGCTTGTATAGGTATCCTGTACTACTATATAACGTATCCTGAATTCATGAATACAAACACAGATTATTACCCTTATTTTCTACATGGTATCAGAGCCTAAAATCATGAAGCCTTAAATACAAAATTTTCCACAGCATTAAAATTTTTGATCTGCCACCGTCGCACACCACACGCCACTGCTGTTGCCGCCACGCTCCACCGGTCGATGCCGCTACCTCTGCCACGCGCCGTCCACCGTCCACCATTTTCCATCCTCTATCACGCACCACCACTCATTTGCGTCGGTGTGTCCTGTCGATCCGATCTGTCGCTGGTTACTGTACTTGCTCCTGATCAGTACCTGATTCACCATAATGTCTGGCACTGAAGAAAAAATTGGTTTTGATGCTCCTGAGGCTTCGAAGCTTCATGAAATGAGTGGTTATGATGTAATTGCAGCTTTACTTCAGCAGTTGCAGTTGTAATCTGGCCATCAGACTACTTTACCTATTGTTCGTATGTCGACTGATCATTACATTATTGGTTCTGGCGATGGTCCAGGTTTACAACTCATACCGACCATGCTCAAAGGTCAAGAAAATTATATTGAATGGTCCGATGCAATTTTTTGCACATTCCTTGCTAAGCACAAGATTGGGTTCATTGATGGATCCATTACCAAACCCCAGAAGGGGCATCATGATGCTGCTGATTAGCCTGGGGTTAATGCAACTCTTGTCTGCTGGATCTTGCAAACCCTGGATCTGGTGATAAGATCTTCTACAAGTTCGTTTTCCACAATTAAGGATCCATGGGATGACCTGAAGGCACAATTTATTTTGGCCGATGGTATGAAGCTTTTGTAGACGCAAGAAGCCATTTAGAGTTGCAGGAAAAATGGTCAGCCCATCGATATCTACTTTGCCAAACTGAAGAAGTTGTTTGTAGATTATCATTGCATGCGACCTCTCCTGGTTTGTACCTATGAAGATTGCAAGGCATTATGCCAGTGCAATCTTGCTATGAAAGTCTTCCAAGAAAGAGAGAAGGATTTGATCTACCAATTCATCTCTGGCCTCGACCAAGGTTTTCACACCTTGCGATCACACATCATGAGCATTGATCCAATGCCGTCTGTCATGAAAGTGTATGCCCTTATTTCTCAGGAGGAGAATCATAGAGCTGTCATTCGAGCTCGTAAGCTTTCTTCTAACTCCATCGCATATGCTGCCCGACGTTCACCACCTGCAAGTTCTTCTCCAGTTGTTCTTTCTGCAGCCGACTGCAAGAATCTTATTTGTACCCATTGTCGTCACAAGGGTCATGATAAAGATACCTATTTCCAGTTACATGGTGTACCAGACTGGTTCAAGGAGTTGAAGGAGAAAACCAGTACCAGCAAGAAACCAGCACCAGCTTCCTGGACATCAGCCACCGTCGTCGGTCCTGGGGCGCGATACTTCCTCTCTCGCCGCCGTTCGCCGGAGCAGCCTTGTCGCTGCCAGTCTGGTGGCGGTGGCTTCTTCTAGCAGTATCCCTGAACGTTCCAATTTTGGCCCTACTTTGTCCGATGACCAATGGAGCACGACTATGCACTTGTTTAATCAGTTAAATTCTCTTATTGGCGATGAGTCTGGTAAGCATACTTTACCATGGATACTTGATTCAGGAGCCTCATATCACATGACTGGTGACAAAGGTTCTCTTATTGATCTTACTACTACTAATTCTATGAATGTTGTTCTGCCGGATGGCTCGGTGTTATCAACTACTCAATATGGATCTATTTGCTTTGGTAGTTTTATTCTGCCGCATGTTTTATATATACCTACATTGCGATGCACCTTACTGTCATGCTCTAGATTGTTATCTACCCTGAACTGTCTAGCTTTGTTTACTGAATATTATTGCATTTTACAGACAATCAGTACGAGAAGAGTGATTGGCGTGGGTGAACAGAAAGGGGGGGGTGTTTTACCTTCGTCTGCTGGATGCTCGTGCTTACCGCTGCTGAGTTGCCACCTCCCAGACAGAGTGTTCGATCTCGTCGTCCGCTATCGTGCTTGGCAGATTACGATTGTGATGATTATGCTTGTGCTCTTACTACTAAAGACCCTCCCCCTTCGACTACGTTCCCTCATGCGTCATCACTGTCCTTAGGTGTTCTCTATTCTCTTGCTGATTATATAAATTGTGATAATTTTTCTAGTATGCATTCTAGATTTTTGGGTGCTGTAACATCTAGTGCAGATCCCCCTACTTACTCCGAGGCTTCCCGTCATTCTCATTGGCAAGATGATATGGCTGAGGAAATTGCTGCGCTGGAGCAAAATCAGACATGGACTTTGTCTCCTTTACCTGCGCATAAGAAGGCAATTGGGTGCAAATGGGTATACCAGATGAAGTTTTATTCAGATGGTACTATTGAACATCATAAGGCACGCCTAGTGGTTCTTGGAAATCACCAGGTTGAAGGAATTAATTACAATGAGACTTTTGCTCCAATTGCAAAGATGAGTTCTGTTCGATTGTTCCTCTCCATTGCAGTTATCCGTGGTTAGGAACTGCATCAGATGGATGTTCATAATGCCTTCCTGCATGGTGATTTGCATGAGGAAGTATTCATGCATCCTCTACCTGGCTACGTTGTACTGCCTGGTTAGGTTTGTCGCCTTCAAAAATCTCTTTATGGTCTTTGACAGGCACCTAGAAATTGGTTTGCTAAACTGGCTCAGGCTCTACAAATATTTGGTTTTGTTCAGAGTAAGGCCAATTACTCTTTATTTGTCTTTTCCCGTGGATCAGTTTCTTTACGTGTTCTGGTTTATGCGGATGATTTGGTTATTGCTAGTAGTTCTTGTTCGCTCATCTCTGAGTTCAAGAAATACTTAGGTTCTTGTTTCCACATGAAGGATCTTGGTTTGCTTAAGTATTGGGTATATAGATTGCTAGAAGACCGGAGGGGATGTTTCTTTCACAAAGGAAATATGCTTTGGATATCTTATCTGATACAGGTTTATCTGCTTCTAAACCAATTGATTTCCCAATGGAGCAACAACATGATTTGGCACGTGTTGAAGGTCCAGCCTACTATGACCCAGAGAAGTACCGACGCTTGGTTGGACGTCTGATATACCTGACTATTACTCGTCCTAAACTTAGTTATTTGGTTCATACTCTTGCGTAATTCATGAAGTCTCCTTGTGTTCCTCACTGGCAAGCTGTTGTTTGTGTGTTGCACTACCTGAAGAGTCATCCTGGTCGAGGTTTATTCCTTTCTTCTCATAGCCCTTTACAATTGACTGCTTATTGTGATTCGGATTGGGTTGCATGCCTGATTACTAGGTGTTCTCTATCTGGTTATTTTGTTATGATTGGTGATTCTCCGGTTTCCTGGAAAACTAAGAAGCAACCTACTGTTTCCCGGTCTTCTGTTGAAGTGGAGTATCATGCTATGGCAGTTACCTGCTGTGAGTTTTTATGGCTTAAGTCTTTACTGAAGGACTTAGAGGTTTCACACTCCTCTCCTATGTAATTTTTTTGTGACAGTCAATCCACTCTTCACATAGCGGCCAATCTTGGTTTTCATGAACGCACAAAGCACATTGAAGTTGATTGTCATTTTGTCCGTGATCATGTTCAATCTGGCGCAATCATTACTCAACATATCCGTTAAACAGACCAACCTGTGGATTTGTTCACTAAAGCTCTTGGATGTAACCAGTTCCATTCTTTACTTGGCAAGTTGGGCATTTTCGATCCCCATGCTCCAACTTGAGGAGGAGTGTTAAGGAATTATAATTAGAATTGTATTCTTATCATAATTGTAGATGTATTTGTATTCTATTACATTTTCTTAGCTTGTATAGGTATCCCGTACTACTATATAATGTATCTTGAATTCATGAATACAAACACAGATTACCCTTCTTTTCTACACGCAGCCTCTGTTTCCGATTGTAGTCTGGCCGATACACACTTCTACTCCGCCGTGCTCCGAAGTTTACTGATCTTGGTTGCCAGTCTTCTTCACTAGTTATTCTCGGCCGCTCCCACCTTCTAAGGTTCTCTAGTATTTCTCTTTTATCATTCCCGGTTTATTTTCAAGCTTCGGGTTTAGCCTTTCTAAGATCCACTGCCAACTTAAGCACGTGATTTGCACGTGCCCACACAAAGGCTCCTCATAAATTGGCACCTCAGAGTATTCCATGTATTTTCTTGGGATACAGTTCTCAGTACAAGGGTTATTGATGTCTTGATCTTCTTACGAAGAAGGAGTACATCACTCGCCATGCTCGGTTTGGAGCCTTTGCCAGTCCCGTCGGAGGTCTTTGAGCCATCTTCTTCATCACAATCACCTGTTATTTTGGAAATTTAAATTTTCTGACCATACCGGGAGCTCAGGGTTCTTCAGACAATTGTATTTGTCTGCCACAGGGTGACCAGCAGCATGATCGACATCAGTGAGCGTCACCAGCACAACTACCGTTACTACCATCGTCGGTTTACGCGCCTGCCACCCTGGTCGCGCGTGTGCTCTACATACCTCATGTCCTGCTGCCGGCAACTTCTCCTGCTGCACCGGCCAACCCAGCTTCACCGACGCCATCATCGGTATCTCTTGCACCACCTTCGGTTGCGAGTCCCTCTTGTAGACATCTGATGGCCACTCGTATGCGCACTGGTTCTTTATGGCACAAGAATTTTTTTGAGTATGATATTTTTGGTTTATTGAGTGCTTTGGTTTCTAAGATCGAGCCTCGCAGTTATCGCTCCACTGTCAAGGATCCCTGAATGGGTTGGTTCTATGGACTTAGAGATGGATGCCTTACACACTCAACATATGTGGGAGCTGGTTCCTCATCCTTCTAATACGAAATTTATTGGTTCAATATGGGTTTACAGACTAAAGTATAAAGCCGATGGCTCTCTTAACCGACACAAAGCAAGGTTAGTTGCTCAAGGGATTTTGCAATTATCTAGTTTTGATTATAATCGCACATTTAGTCCAGTAGTGAAGATGTCTACTGTTCATACTCTGTTGTCTCTTGATTTCCATCGAGATTGGCTATTGCGACAGTTAGATGTTAAGAGTGCATTTTTAAATGGTATTCTTGATTATTCGATTTACATAGAGCAGCATGTTGGATACAAAGACCCAATGCATCGTGATTTTATTTGTCATCTACATAAGGCCATTATGGTTTGAAACAAGCTCCCCGTGCTTGGTTTCAGCAGTTCATCTATTTTTTTATTGGCGTGAGTTTTGTATGCAGTTCCTCCGATACCTCTTTTTTTCACAGGGTGCATCTTTGCTTTATTTGTTGGTTTATGTTGATGACATTATTCTTACTAGGAATGATGGTCATCTCATTCGGAAGTTTATTGATCGGGTTAATCAAGAATTCAAGATTACCAATCTTGGCACTCTGCAATATTTTTTGGGTTTAGAGATTGTTCATACTTCCGATGGTTTATTCCTTGGTCAAGCCAGATATGCCAAGTACATTTCACTGCAAGCTGGCATGAAGGATTCTGCGCCAGAAGCCATCTCATTTGTGGCTTTTTTTTTGCAGCTTTCAAGTTCTTCTAGTAAGCCATTCGAAAACCCACACTTTATCATTCTTTGGTTGGTGCACTACAATATTTAACCATTATACATCCTGACTAGTCCTATATTGTGAATACGATCAGTCAGTGCATGAGGGCTCCTACTGATGACCACTACCAAGCTGTCACTCAGATTCTGCGCTATGTGCGTGGTACCCTCCACTATGATCTTCAATTATGCGCAAATTCGTCCGAGACTGATGCTGATTGGGCTCATTGTATAGAGACTCATAGGTCTACATATAATTATTCCATTTTCCTTTGTGGCAACCTAGTTTCATTGAGTGCTAAGAAGCAGCCTAAAGTTTCTTGTTCAAGTTCAGAATCAGAGTATTGTGCTATGACAAATACTGCTGTGGAGCTAGCTTGGTTGATTAATCTTCTTTAGGACTTACGTGTATCAACTCGTACACCTTCTGTGTTACTATGTGATAATAATAGTGCTCTCTTCCTTGCTTAGAATCCATTTTTGCACAAGAGAGCCAAGCACATTGATATTGATTATCATATTGTTCATGAGATGGTGTCTTCTAACAAGTTCAAGGTTGCTCGTGTTTCCACGGACTTGCATCGGTTGATCTTTGCAAAAGGGTTACCTCATCCTCAGTTTGAGTTCTTACGTTCCAAGCTATATAGTTCAACCTAGGCAGGAAGCAGATGACTAGAGTAGAAGTCAAACCTAGGCAGGTAGTGTTGGTAGAAGAATCAGCGAGAAATGACGGAGGACAACAAAACCTTGAGGGAGCTTATGACCCTTGATCTGGAGAGTCAGCCACTGTGCATCACATTCTCCCCATTACTACCAAATGTGAGTGGTGAGCTAAAGAGCGGATTGATCCACTATCTTTCCACCTTCCACAGTATGATGGGGAAGACTCGAACAAGCATTTGTCAGAGTTCCACTTGGTGTGTATAAATATGAAGCCTCAGGTGTTTCTGAATATGACTACAATCTAAGAACTTTCCTATTTTCTCTTCAAGATGAAGCTAAGGGTTGGCTCTACTTCGTGCCTTCCGGTTGCATAGTTTCTTAGATGGACATAAAGCAGAGGTTTTTAGAGAATTATTTTCTGGTGTCCAAATCCGCTGAACTAAAGAAGCAACTGTCAAACATCACCCAATGGGCTACCGAGTCGCTATATGATTATTAGGAGCGCTTCAATAGATTGCTAGCAAGATTCCTTACCGTTCTTTCAAAGAGGGAGATCTAGTTTACTATATCTTCGAGGGTTTTATGTGTTGAAGACATGCGGGTGGTGAATGTCACATGTAATGGGTCAATTTCCAACAAAATCCTTAAGGATGCGATGACTATCTTTGAAGAAATGGCTAATGGTATGGGACAATTTGGCACAAGGTCAAGGGTTAAGGTCTTGGATGAACCCGCACAATCACCTAAGTTTGAGGAGCAAGTCCAAGCTTTTACTTCCATGATGAAGGAACTCTTGCGAGGAAAGATGCACCAAGTCAAAGTGTGCAGGGTGTGCAACTTAGACCATAGCACCGAGGCGTGTCCCAAAGTTGTAGAAAATCCGCAAGAGGTGAAGGTCATTGAGTACAATAGTTGAGGGAGACAATAATTTTCTAGGGGTCAACCACAAGGGTGCCGGGGGAACCAAGGCAATGCTCGACAAGAACCCTACACAAACTCATTCAACCAAAGGTACTGAGACCATCCAAATTTTTTATGGAGGGAGGACAACCAACCTCAAGGATATTGGGGTGGACAAGCCCCACCTTAACCATACCTGAGAGGTGAAGGCCCTTCCAACAACCATGCCTCAATCTACAAGTCAGATCGAGAGTAGATCTTAGAAGTCATCGGTCAATTAGGGAAGAAACATGAAGTCTTCACGGAGAGGATGAGGTGTGAGATTGAAGACCTTGGAAATAAGTCATTCTTAAGTATCAAGAATATTGAAGTTCAAGTTGGGTAACTCGCCACCTCGGTGAGCCAACTTGAGGCCAAGGAGTCCGGCAAACTCCGTTCCCAACCGGAGATCAATCTAAGGAATGTGAGCGCACTTAAGTTGAGAAGTGGGAAGGAAGTTTGTGAGTCTGAGAAGAAGGTGATGCAAGAGGACGATAAAGTATTGGAGGCTACTAAGGCACACTTCGAAGAGGATGAGATTGTGGTCAAGGAAGAACCTTCCAAGGATATTCCACTACCCGAGGCACAAGTGACTATCCCATATACATTTCTAAATGCTTTGAAGGGAAGACCAAAGGTGTTGAACAATGATGCAAGCATTCAAAGAGTCTTAGTAAAGGTCGAGGTAACAATCCCTATCTTGGAATTAATTGAAAATGTGACATCGTATGCTAAGTTTCTTAAAGTTGCATGCACAAAAAAAATAAGTAGACCAACTAAGAAGGTAGGACATTTAAAAATAGGGGAATTCACCATTTTGAACCATAAAATTTTTCCTAAGAAATACGACGACCCGAGAATGTTCTCTATTCCTATCTCCTTAAGTGGAAAACGTTTTGAAAATTCCATGATAGATTTAGGCGGATCCATCAATGTGATCCCATTTAGTTGATATGAACGCCTAGAAATAGGTGAGCTTTGGGAAACTAGAGTGATTGTCCGACTTGTCGATCACTCCCAAGCTAGCCCCAGTGGACTAGTAAAGGATATGATGGTGCGAGTTGGAAAGTTTGACTTTTTGGCGAACTTTTATGTCCCAAACGTGGTGCACGACGGAAGTGCACCCCCTATAATTTTGGGAAGACCTTTTCTTAAACATCTAGGACTAAAATTGATGTCCATTTGGGAACCTTAACTCTAGAAATGACGTGGACAAAGTGGAGTTTGACATCTATAAGTCTAGGCATTATTTGACTAATTCTTCTTTTATGTGCAAATGTGTGACCCTATGTGATGAGCATAATTTCCACGAATCTTCTTGTGTTACCAATGAGCATGAATACTTGGATGAGTTCCGTGTTAATGATATTGTTGATGTGTCTGATGAATTACATGATGTGATTTACAGTATGTCTGTGCTAGACTATTTTTCCATGCTAACTAACTTGCATCGGGAAAGGAAGAGTGTCAAGGATTTAAACCTCCTCAACATCCTCCTAACCCCAAAGTGACATTCAGAGACTAAACCTTAGCAAGGCACGGAGATTCATTTCCTATGGCGGACAAGGGGTCCAACGGTAAGGATGACACATTGTGGAGACCTCTCCACAGCTGTCATCATGGGTGGAGTCACCGATGGCAATTCTAGAGACTCACATGTAAGTGGTTCTAACTAGATTGAATGAAAAGGAAATAAATTGTGAGGACGAAAATAAATATACGGTGCTTTTTTTTTCTTTGTTTGTGTGATTTTTAGTAGTGATAAATTTTGCATGTTCTTGTTTGTGATGAGGATTTTTGAGATGAAACACTTCTTTGATTTGAAATTTTGAGTTTGAGTCTCATGATTGTATTTGGATGGAATTAGATTTGATGGGTGACATAGTGTTTCCAAAAAATGAGGGAAAAAATTAAGGAATAAGTCAAAATTTGTGGCAACCACATGCCAAGGCCTGACATGGTCCGCGCCAAGTACCACAGTCCGTGCTAGGGCACCAAAGATTTGGCACAGACCATCGACGCGAGAGGGGTCTGTGCAAGGGTCTTTGGCACGAGAAGATGGGGAGGGGGTCCGTGCAAGGTACTTTTACACAGAGGCATCTATGTCGTTTCCCCATTCCCGCTGTCAAATTGTTCTAAAAATGCAAATGTTTAAAAATACTGAATTTCAAACTTAAAAAGGCTTTTTTGGTTCAAAACTTTTGAAATTCCCTAGCTCCTTGGGATTTTTTATGGAAATAGTACTTCCAACATCCCTTGGAATTAATTGATTGGTATTATTGTCCCCTAATTTGCAATTTTAAAATTTCCATTCTTATCCTAATTGTACCTCTCTCCCTTATCACCTATGCTGAAATTCTAAATCCATGGTACTTTCTTTCACTAAAGTGAATCATTTGACACATTGTAGCTCTCAAGAAACACTCACTCACACACACTCATGGTGAAACTTGAAAATTTGAAGCTTTTCACCCAAAAATTAGCAAATTTTGCCTTTTCTTGTGTGTATCTTGCAACTCATAGCTTCAAATTCTGGGTAATCCATTGAACTCTTTGTTTATATTCTTTATTGACATTGTGGTGGTGTTATTAAAATCATGACTCTTGAATGAGTGTATGTTGTTGAGATATGTGTTTAATTTTGCATGCATAATCTCGTGTTAAAGGAAGTTTGGGTGGTTTGATGTGCTATTATGCTTGGATGTTATGTTATTCATGTGTTGGATGATTTAGGATGAGATGAATCTTGATTGCATAATCTTATTGATGGGTTGGTGAAAACATACATGAGTTTGTTGTTTGATGAGAAATGTTCTTGTTTAAATAGCCTTCATGCTTAGATCATCATGTTTTGAATGGATAGGCTATGTGTCTTGTTGAATGACATTGTAGGCCATGCCTTGTTTATGATCACATTACCACTCTTCCCTTTATTGTGTTAGGATGCCTCCTAAGAAAAATGTTTCGAAGAAAGGGAAGTCCTCACAGAGTGAGAAGAGGAAGAAACTGGCAAAGGGTGCAAACCACTAGCCGGTGACTGCAATTCTTTGCAACCCCACGTTCGTGACTGAAGAATTAATGGGATTATCCAACATCTCTAGGAATGCAGCCCGGAGGTGGAGAAATTTGAGAGAGCCAGAGAGGAGTATATTGGAGACTGGATTTTCATGCAAAGACACCTTGGCGGCTCTAGGCTTACTCAAGCTCATTACTTACTTATTGGGATGTGTAGGTCTAGAGGGGTTTCTCGAGAAGCACTCGAAGCCCTACATCAGGTGGACCCTAGAGTTCCTAGCTACTCTATGGCCTGTCGTGAATGGAGATGGACACAAGGCGATCAAAATCAATCCGGATGACAAGGAGTATAAGATGATGCACCGAGAGGTAGCTCACACCTTTGAATTGAGGTACAGAAGAGATGTCCAGAAAACAAACCGTCAAGGGATGCCTTTTTCACTCGGAAACTTTTGGAGGCAACTAACTGGGACGGATTGGAAGAATGTGTGTAAAAGCACTGCCTTGGTTCATCCGGAATTTTGTTACATTTACCTATTACTGGAAATGAGATTTTTCTGCCATGGTGAGCTAGCGTAATGTTCAGGTTTGGATGTTCATTGCCTCTGGGCAATGACTCCTGAGGGTAATGCATACCCAAACCTGGTAGGGTCTTTTGTTCATGAGTGTTAAGCGATGGGGGACCAAAAGAGTGGTAAGATCTCTATGGCTAGCATGGTGGGGCTACTGGCACATTACTTAGGGAATTCACTCACACAACGAGAGTTGGCTAACTTGGGACGATCAGGGACAAAATATAATATCGAGAAGTTATCCAAGGCATTCATGGTGGGGACTACGACATAAGAGGATCGGTTTGTATGGCTTTATGGCGGGACAATCGCCTATATCTTCATGGTACTTCCTCAGCCGGAGTGCACTGCCATCACCCATGACTCATGTTTGGATGACCAATTTATTGAGATCGACCCGCATTTTGAGAAGAAATTCCATAGAGCTGTAGCCACCCCGGAGATAGATGTTGAGGAGGCCGAGGGTAAGACCTTTTGAGAGCACCTCCTAGCCACTCTCGCCTATCCATGAACATCATTGACCCACTGCACTCGCTTGGGAATAAGCTTTCGAGCTCTACCCAAGTGTTGCAAGAGGACTGCAATAGGAGGTGTGAGGTTACAAATTGAGGAGCTTAGCAAGAGGATGGATTCCATCAAGGCTGCGATTCAAGCAACGGGGTACATTGAGAGGATTTCCATGAGGCACGGGGATGAAGGCCCTTCGAGGCTGCGAGAGTGGGTGTCAATATTTCACCCCACCTCACTTACATGGTTTTTGTTGCACTGAGGACTATGCATCGGTTTAGGGTGAGGGGAGAGGGAGTACTGAGCACTTAGGGAGTTTTCATTCTTGAATTTCCTAGGTGCATTTTGTGTTTTTCTTGTTTTCATTGATGACTTTGGTTTTTAATTGTTGTGGGATGTTTTTGGATGGACACTTGGTGGCATGACTTGCTAGGTAGGGTTCCTAGTTTGTGTGGGGTTGTTCTTTTAGGATATTAGTGGTGTAATTTTTGTGTTGATCTTATCTTTTTTAGTATGAAGCCCCCTTTGGGGAAATTTCATGCTACACCAAAAAATTTGAAAAAAATTGAAAAAACAAAAATAAAACCTGGACAAGTTGGAAACCTGAAAGGGTGACCTGGGTAACATTAGGAAAAGCCCGGATAGGTCAAAAGACCTAGGTAAAAGTGTGAGGCTAGGCCCGGCTAGGCTTATGAGCCTAGGCAAAAATGAGAGGCCGCATGGAAAAAGGTGATAAATGAGTATCCTTTGTGTGTTAAATCTAAGATGAAAACCCGAAAGGGGTCCTAGGCAAAATGAGTGAAATTGAGAGAAAATAAAAAAACTAGGTTGATGATACATTTGCCTCATTGGTTGTAACTAGGTCGAGAATCTAGAGTTATCCCTATGTTACAACCAAGTCGACCACTCTTAGATTTGTTTTTGGTGGATTGGTTTTGGGAGACGACTCTTTGATTGCTTTTGGGGGTCATTCTGAGAAAAGACCCTAGTGTCATAGATAAGGTGCCTACTTCCCTTTGCCTCATTTATAGGCCTAGGAGGTAGAGCATCCGTGGTTGAATTCTCAGGACGTAATCGCACGGAGGAGAAACAGACCTACAACAATGGTCGGACCTTATTGAACTCCCCCAATTACAAAGGCAGTATCGATAGAGGGTTGCGAGCACACCCGACATGACTGGTGCGGGGATAAGTATGCCATGGACCACACCACGTATTATGAGCACTATATTAGGTTAGTCTGAATCTCACATGTGAATGAACCAAGAATCAAAGCATTAAATCCACCATGTTATGCAAGCATTCCCCAAGTGTGTATCTATATTGATTACTTGCTTTTTACTTTCATGTTTTGTAGTAAATAAAAAAACCAAACCCCCCATGTTTACTATACACTACAACAAATAGGATCTTTTACCTCGGTTCTGCAGGCCCTTTTACCTTGTTTTTTGGCCTGAAAGAACAGAGGTAAATACTGGTGGAGTAAAAAGTGGAGTTTTTACTACAGTTTGGAACGGAGGTAAAAATGTACCTTTTACCTCGGTTTCTAACCAACGTCGGTAGTTTTATGTGCAACACCGATTTATAGAATGAGCTCACCTCAAATAGATTTATCTGCAGCATCGTTTGGGACAAAGTCCGTGACATCATTAATGCGACGTTGGTTCCACTGGATAGCATGCGATTCGAGATCAAATGTTCCGAAGTTGATGTAGGCAATCTCGGTCTACTAGTCGGCGACGTCACTGATCATTCAATGCAACATCGCTTGCTATGGGGGACTCATGTCGTTTGCCAGCTAATGTGGAACGTGGATGACTACGGCGCTATTTTATGTAACAAGCATCGATAACCACAAACGAATTCGGTCGGTGTAACCTCGCGTACGTTCCAATTTGGCACCGGCTCATGTGACATTGCATTTGCATTGGTTAGACATTACATATTATTAAAATATTTATTATTCAATGACACAACTTAGCGTTCGTCGGTAGCCATTACATGTTATTAAAAAATGATAAATCGTGAAATGGCTAAATGTCATAAAAAAATATAATTGTGTTCATTTAATGTGTGATGGGAATGACGCATTTAAATAAAAAAAACTATATCAACTAATACAATAACATGTTACAACATTATTGAAATGTTAATATCAATAATGAAAAATGAATTGTATCAAACCACCATTTTCCACATTGTACGGCATTGTGAATGTGAAGGTGACAAGCTAATTGACAAGTCTGTCGAACTAGATGTTGGTAGTCCATCGATGACTCTCTCTATCCCCATTACAACAAATACATCGTAATCAAAATATATGTAAGAATTGGGCAGTCCCCAAAAGAATTTCACATAATGGAGTGAAATGTAGACAATTTTAATCACATATTCAAATTATTTAATATGTTCCTTACCGACGTTGCATATTATAGAAAATGACATCGCTATCATCGACTCATCAGCGACCTCAGTTTTATACTAATAGAAATGTTTGAAAGTCCTTGTTATGTGCGACCTCAGGATTTGTTCGGTAACATTTCACATGGAACGACGCAATACGATCGAGGTCGCACATTCATAGTCATACAAATCTTAGCATCATGTCTCACTCTTTATAAACATGGAATTATCTTGTAGGAAAAAATAACATAATATATACTCATGAAATTTCATAATCACTAATCAATGAAGAAAAAAAACATGTTCAATAATGTTATGACCAAATTTGTAGATGAACATAGAATGGGTAGAAAAATACCTCAAGGAATTTGAACCTCTAGATGCTCCACCCTTGGATCTTGTTGATGTTTGAGATATGCAATTTGAATGAGCCATCTTTAAATATCGTAAGGTATGAATGGAATGGATGGTGTGTTAGTTTGTGGTACTGGGAAATGAGTGTAAGAGCTAAGTTTTAATTACTTGAAATGGAGTTGGGGGGAAATTTTGGTTCACATTTTTGCCTCAAATTTTCAATTCCTGCTGAAATTTTCAGAATTACCAACGTCGGCTTCTGACTGATTATAGTTTCATTGTATGTAGAAAGCATGCGACGTTGCACATATTGTCCATAGTTCATTTTCAAAAATGTGTGGTAAAATCCTAGGTGTTAACTGAGCGGCCCTTCTGTCGAACGATTAATGGGAAAAGCGTAACAGAAATGTCATCAATATTAAAATAAAAAACCGTCAACCATCAATGTCTCCCAATTTGTTGGAGGGACCTATGTGCAAAACATAAAAGAATACAATGTATGTCAAAAACCTGATTACGATAAGTCCGAAAAGAAAGTTTCAGATCCGAAGTTGAACTTATACTATTCGAGTGTAATAAAGAAACTGGGACTAATCAACATATGCTTCCACAAGTTCTTCTAAATGACGTCGTGTGTACTTATAAGTAATATGCTACAATTTACTTTAGGTCATGTGCTATCGCTTTAAAAATCTTCATGGACAGAACTCTATTACAGTTTTATTTCCTAGAAAACTATGAATATGAAATTTCATTCGATTCTATGCGGTGAAAAATGTCGTTCTCATAACTCTTATCATAGGGGTATAAATGGAATACTAAGAAAAATGATGTGTGATTACCCTGGTGTGTATCCGTCCATGACCATAATGGAACATTATGGTCGTCAATTGATGATTTGGTTGAGTGTATCTCCAGTTTAACATTTCAAGTTTTCCCAAGTTGTCAGAGGGACCTATGTGCAAAATTTTAAAAAAATACACTGTATGTCTTAAACCTTATTACAATCAGTCAAAAAAGAAAGTTTCAGATCCAAAGTTGAACTTACACTATTCGAGTATAATAATGAAACCGGGACTAATCAACATATGCTTCCACAAGTTCTTCCGAATGACACCTTGTGTACTTGTGAGTAATGTGCTACAATTTACTCTAGGTCATGTGCTGTTGCTTTAAAAATCTTCATGGACATAATTCTATTACAGTTTTATTTCCTAGAAAATCATGAATATGAAATTCATGCGATTCTATGCAGTGGAAAATATTGTTCTAATAACTCTTATCGTAGGGGTATAAATGAAATTCTAAGAAAACTTATGGGCGATTACCCCGGTGCATCCATCAATGACCATAGTAGAACATTGTGGTTATCAATTGATGATTCGGTTGAGTGTATCTCTAGTTTAATATTTCAAGCTCTCCCAATTTGTCGGACGGACCTATGTGCAAAATTTTTTAAAAAAATACATTGTATGTCCAAAACCTGATTACGATCAGTCCAAAAAGAAAGTTTCAGATCCAAAGTTAAACTTATACTATTCGAGTGTAATAAAGAAACTGGGACTAATCAACATATGCTTCCACAAGTACTTCTGAATGACACCTTGTGTACTTGTAAGTAATGTGCTACAATTTACTCTAGGTTATGTGCTATCACTTAAAAAAATTCATGGACATAATTCTATTACAATTTTATCTCCTAGAAAACCACGATTATGAAATTTCCTGCGATTCTATATGGTGGTTCCCATCAAACTAGCTAGATATCAATTAAGTTCACCGGTTGTGTTAAAATCGATTCCCATCAAACTAGACATCTATGAAGTTCATGGATATTTATATATGTCAATTCGTAGTATATAATATACCAGTAATTGTTATGAAGGTCACCCATGCTCGTTTTGGTTAAATACGGGCCTAATTGTTCTGTTTGTGGGTCAAAGTGTTGGCCCACATTAATAGAGGTCGACATTGTCTTATTTCGATCCTGAATCTGTATTCCCGATGGACTTGCGATGTCGCATATGCAGTTGGACTGTCATAGGCCTCAGCCTATGCTCATGGGCTGGAGTGTTAAGGCCCACAAGTAGAGTACATGGCATCGTGCATGATCCACTACCCTATCGATCAGATAGATTTACGTGCGACTTCGCATGCCAGGGGGTGGAATACACAACGATTCATAACGACTATATATAGAGCCCAACGCTAGAAATCACTTCAAACATTCAACTTCTTGGCAAATTTCTACACTTTCCGACCCTTTCTTCTCAAAGGTATGCTCCCTAGATTCCCTAGATTACTTTCTTTTTTTGTAACTTTCATTGAATTTGATATGCATATATGGTGGAAATTCCTTAGTGTTATTTGTTTTTTGTATTCAAATTTCCATAGATGTTTACTCTAGGCAGTAGGAATTTGGGGTTTATGTTCTTTTTTGTTAACCGGCCATAATTTGTTGCTTTTACCAATTTTTTGCTCTGGCTTTCCTCTGGTGAGAATGCGTCTATAACTCCTAAGAGCGACCTCACTGATACGTCGGTCATATTCTTCTGGTACAAGCCGTTAGCGACGTTGGTTACACTTTTCGCTCTGAACCCTAGTAGTATGCGGTGTCGACTTCTATTCGTTAACATATCAGTTTTGACGACTGGTAGCCGATGTGTCAGCAACGTCGATTATGAATGTATTCTATGTAATGTTTTTGGGCCCCACAATAGATTAATTCACCAATTCTCATCAAATTTCAGGAATCATGTCTAACAGTGCTGGTTCGAGTAGACGTACCCCCATTGAGGTAAGTCATTTGTTGTTCCAATTTAAATTCCATTTCATTTTCTATTTTTTTCTAAGAATAATATTAAAATTTTCAATGATCAAAATGCAGATCCCTAGTGATTCGAATGAGGATCGTCATTCTAGGAATACATCCGGGGAATTCATTACACACTTTGTCCACACGCTTACCAAGATGAACTTCGGTGCCATTCTAATTTTGGTAAGTCTGAACTTGTTACACATTATGTATTATTTTTCAATGCACTTTCCCTACAAGCTACTTTCATATTAACTAAATGTTATTTTTTGTTTATACATCAGTACGCCCTAAGCCACATTTCAGAGCTCCTACCGTCGTACAAGACCCCTGTTGTGTTGCGGTGTAATGGAATGAGATGTGTTACTCGGGGGAAAAGAAGTACAAGACCCTCACCCCTAAGGGCTTTGGAAAATTTCTTGATGAGTAGGAACTCATGATTGGGGACATGCTACTTTTTGAGGTGGTAAATGGTGTTGGGCCCGTAGTTTTTAACGTAACCATTCTTACTCGCAAATTTGACTAATTATTGACTTTAAAATTTTGTTTAAAATAAATGTAATCAAACTCAGAACAACATTTCCTGAATTTTATTGTAATTCTGGAATTTTATATCAAGAATTTTATTAATTGAGTTTTATTGCAATGTTATTTAATTCATCAAATTTATGTAACTCCGGTCCTCTCCCTCTTTCAACATATGTAACTCCTCCCTGTTAGCAAATTGTTGTAGCAAACAAATATTGTAACGGAATTCGAACTATAGACCACCTACGTGATAGGCTGTAATAGTTAGGCTCCCACCATTATGCGATGTCACGAAATGGTCGACATTATGTCTCTTGGTCTGAGTGGAGTGCGAAGTCGTACAAGGTGATGGACGCCACATTGGCTTCAACCAACTTCATTCTATGATCGACATCATGTCACCATACCGATTCAGTATGCGATGTTGCATAATTCGAGGCAGTTTAAAATGACGTCGCCACTAGACGGGTATAAATAGGGGAACCCTAACAAAGAATTGAAGCATTCATCCACAAATTTCATGTGCATTCTACCAGTCTCTAGCTCCCTCCCCCCTTCTCTTCTCCCTTGGAAAAAGGTATGGATTTTCTAATCCCCTAACAAATATGTTTTGTAATTCTTACTTTGCAATGTTCGATCTATGGTGTGTGAATATGTTTCCTAATTCTTACTTTACAATTCGGTTAGACAATGTTTTGGTATGCTTCCAAAGGGTTTAACTTTATTGTGATGTGTATGAAGCTTCATTTGTTTCCTGGTTTTATGGGTTTCTTGATATTTTTGCCTCTGAATTATGCGACATCGGTCACTTATCTGTCACAACTCGGTATATGCGATAGTAAACTGACCTCGCATATTCATGTATTTTGTTACACATTTTTCCTCATTTTCAACGTCGACTATTTCTCTGTCTTCTATTTGCTATGACCAAAATGTTCGTGAGGTTGCATCTACATGTTGACTAACCCATTGCTTTAGACTGATGTCACCGAGCGACGGTTGGTCCAACATCGCACATTGCATTTTATACCCTAGTTTCGCACTTAACATTTCCACATGTGATGCATGACTAATGGCTGGTGAAGGATCGTCTAATCAACTCATTTTTAGGTATTTAACCTATTTAAATATATTAAAATACACAAACACAACTACACACCTCGTAAAAACTAATAATTTTTGGTTATCGTACAACTCACTTCACAACGGAGGCACCTAGGGCTTTTTTCTTCGACATTGAACATCATTCAATCGCTATTGATAGCCCATGTTTCGACTGCACTTTGAAGCAACTCAACATTGGGAAATTACCAACTTCAGTAAAGCGCTTGACTAAATTTTATTTGTAGACAATTGCATATATGTATATATATACAGTTATATTTCTAATTAATATTTTTTACTCTGACTTAGTACATCCCGTGGGAGATTGTATAACTCCTACTGACTGAGAAGACCCCCGTGGTGCAGAGGTGCTACGGGACATACTAGCATACAAACTACTTGGGGGGTCCAAATATAAAGGCTCTTTCCCCAAAGGGTTTTGGCGAGTTCCTTAAGGGAAACAACCTACGCATCAGGGACACCATGTTCTTTGAGATGATAAAAGCTAGGGTACCAATCGTCTTCAAGGTCATCATTGTCCGAGCTGATTAAGTTTATTGTAATTTCTATTTTGTGTGAGCTAAGACAATTTTTATTCGAATATATGTACTTGTAAGGATATTCTCATTCCTACGGTTTTTCTAATTAATTAATTATCTTATTTGAACATTATGTAATTGAATGTACATGTTTATATATGTGACTTCATGTGAGAACTATTTTATACATCATTTTTTGGTCTAGTGATTAAGAACAATGAGCAAGGGGTACTGGTCGTGTACGAATTGGGTAAGGTTTCTTTTCCATCACCGTAAAGTTCATGTTTGCAACTTCGTAATGTCATTCGCAAATGTATTTCTACGAACGATGTATTACGTGAAATTGGCCAAACTTCTAACACAACAAAGACCAAAGTTCCATGCTGCTCGGTAACATTATTTACCTCATTTTTTATCTTTTACTTTGGTTATTTTATTAACCGAGGTAAAAACCAAGTATTTGCCTCTATTTTTATATACCCGAGGTTAAAAAAACTTTTACTATGGTTTTTTAGGGTTATGGAAAAAACCTAGGTAAAAGGGGTGAAGTAAAAGATCAATTTTCTTGTAGTAATACTATCCATTCTCAGCAACTCGTACAGATTGACAACCTAGAAGAGGTTGTGTTAAATTAAATTTTAGGCCCTAGCATATCTGTGGACATACCAAGGGCTTATCGCTAACTATTCTATTGGTAGCATAGCAGTGAGTTGGGTGCAGAACTATAAGTTGGATCTTTGACCTACGGTCATCTGCTCAAGTTAATTAGCCCCGAGTGGAGGTGGGTCACCTTTCTTTTAGGGATAATTTATAACGCGCACCACGCATGCTTGATTTAGTCCATTTTGATCTCTTGGGACTCTCTCACACATTCTCTCGTGCCAGATACTCTTATTATGTCATTTTGTTTTATGATTTTTCTCGGTTCACCTAGTTATATCCTTTGCGATGAAATTATGATTTTGTGGAGGCTTATATACATTTTGAGGCTCTTGTTGAGAACCAATTTTCTACAACCATTAAATTATTTTAGAGTGATGTTGAAACCGAGTTTCTGAATCATCACATGTGATCACATTTTGCGTCTAAGGTCATTCATCATTAGCTTTCATGTCCTTACACTCTAGAGCAAAATGGTTATGCAGAGCGGAAGCATCATCACATCACCAATACAGTATTGTCGATGCTCTTTCATTCCAGCCTTCATAATTCATTTTGGTATAATGCTTTTTCTATAGCAGCCTATATCATCAACATGCTGTCTATTCAATTTTTATTTGGTCAGTCTCCGCTCTATGTTATTTTTGGCACTACTCCTGATTGTTCCAACTTTCATCCTTTTGGTTGTCGAGTTTTTCCGTATTTGCACTCTTATGCTCCTCATAAATTGGTGCCTCGGATTTTTCCATGTAGTTTCTTGGGATACAGTTCTCAGTACAAGGGTTATCGATGTCTTGATCCTCTTACGAAGAATGAGTACATCACTTGCCATGCTCGGTTTGATGACTTGTTTTTTTCAGCTACCCATACTAGCACTGTTACAGATTTGTCATCACTGGATGTTTATGCTTTTTTGGAACCTTTGTCAGTCCCGTCGGAGGTCTTTGAGCCATCTTATTCAGCACAATCACCCATTATTTTAGAAATTTTAAATTTTCTGACTGTACCGGAAGCTTAGGCTTCTTCAGAAAATTGTATTTGTCTGCCACAAGGTGACCTGAAGCATGATCAACATCAACCAGCACCGCCAGCATAGCCAACAATGCCACTGCCGCAAATTCACGCGCAGGCCACCCTAACTGTCTGTGCACACCACGCGCCTCTTGTCCAGCCGTTGGCAGTTTCCCCAGCTGAACCGGTCGACCTGGCTTCACCGGTCCAATCATCGGCATCTCCCTCACCATCTTTGGTTGTGGGTCCCTCTTCTAGACATCGGATGGCAACTTGCATGCGTACTAGTTCTTTACAGTAAAAGGATTTTTCCAAGTATGATATTTCTGGTTTACTTAGTGCTTTGTTTTCTAAGACCGAGCTCTGCAGTCATCGCTCGGCTGTCAAGGATCATGAATGGGTTGCTGCTATGGACTCAGAGATGGATGCCTTACACACTCAACACACGTGGGAGGTGGTTCCTCATCCTTCTAATGCAAATTTTGTTCGTTCAAAATGGGTTTACAGACTGAAGTATAAAGCTGATGGCTCTCTTAACCAACACAAAGCATGGTTAGTGGCTCAAGGGTTTTTGCAATTACTTGGTTTTTATTATGATCGTACATTTAGTCTAGTGGTGAATGCATCTATTATTTGTACTGTGTTGTCTCTTTCTGTCTATCGAGATTTGCTATTGCAACAGTTAGATGTTAAGAATTCATTTTTAAATGGTGTTCTTGATTCTTCGGTTTATATGGAACATTCTACTGGATTCAAAAACCCAATGTGTCCTTATTTTGTTTGACTGGATTTCTCGTATTAATATTTTGTGGTAATAATGAGCATTTTAGGTAAAAAATATTGCACACTCACGTCACCTTTCTGAAGAAGATGGCTCCCAAGCACCTTCTAACCACCTTCGCTAAAGTATGTGTAGAAATTTTGGGTGTTGCACCCAACAGTCAGCTGAATATCGACAATCCTAATGGATAGTCAGTTATGCAGGTACATTCCATCGTACTCCCTTTCTTTATTTATTTTTTCTGCACCATTTGAGTGAAAATAGTATTGATTATTCTTTATAGGATTGACCCGCCTCCACCCGGTGTTATTAATTATTGCTAATTAACCCGGGCGAAGAGCTTATGGGTCAAAGATAAAGATTTATAATTCTGCACCCGTTCTCACTTCTAAGCTACCAAAGAGTGGTAAGCAGCAAGCCCTGGGTTTGTCCACAAGGATGCTAGGGCTCAAGTACTAGTTAGAAACAAAACCTCATGTGGATCTTCAATCCGCACGAGTGAAAGTAACAACTAATAATGTAAACATGCAATTGGAAGGAGGGAGGGGGTGGTGGCATTTTCAACTAAAAACTACAAAGCATGAAATTAACAAACAAGTAAAATATTTATACTAGGCACTTAGGAATAATTTAGACACATGGTAGTTCTAATGCTTTAATCCTTGATTCTTTCACATAAAGACTTACAAAAGACTTATTAGTGTGTTCACAACACGTGGTGTGGCCGATGGCATACACTTCCCCATCCCTGTCAAGGTGGGTGTGCTCGCAACCCTCCATCGACTTCGCCATCGTAATTAGGGGAGTACAATGAGGTTCGACCATCGTTGTAGGTCTATTTCTCCCCCGTGCTATTACTTTTGGGCTTCCACCATGAATGGACTACTCATCCCAGGTCCTATATACGCTAGGCCCGAGGATCGTAGACACCTTATCTGTGATATTAGGGTTTCAACACAACACCTAGCTTGTTACTATTAGCAATCTCTACCTGCAACCTCTCGGACAACAGTTATGAAGTCAGCTAAAAATGGTGCAATAGAAAATAGGTCAGAGTATTCTTGAATCCCCCGTGCACACACCCACGCGGACGCGTTCTCCCTTACCCATTCTAACATCGAACGTCTTCTTCCCAAGTGGGCATCAATAATTGCACCATACATGAATATAGCCCAAAGTGTGTGCTTGTATGTGGTGTAGTATTCATGCATTTATAACATTCAAGAACAATCACAACAATATCTTTAACACAAGGATAAGGTGAATCTAATAAAGCAAATAGAACATACCAAGTGCCAAGATGAATCCCAAGCAAAAACTCTACCCTACAAAGTTTAGATCCATGGAAAATATTAGGTTAGATGCCATGGATCTAGAAATAAGATTAAAGGAAAAATAAAAAGAAAAGTAGAAGAAAGGAGAAGAAGAACTCTCCTCTTTATTCTCTCTAAAGTAGAGAGAGAATATACTTTACATTATGCCTAGCTTGGTGTTTTTTAGAAGACTAATGCTCCTATATATAGTGGTAGGAGATTGGGCCAAAAAATAGGCCCTAGATAGGCCAAAATAGCAAAACCCTAGGTTGCCGACAAGGCTTCACAGATCGGCACGGATGTCACAGCCAGTGAAGCATGCAATCCCAGGGTGTGGGATCTGGCATGGACCGTGAAGAATTTATAGTCGCGGTCTGTGGGATCTAGTGAGGTTCGTGAAGCTTCTCTCGTGCCACTATCCGTGAAGGTTTTCATGGACAGCGAATTGTGCATGATTTTTGCTCAGAAGTTCTCATGGTCCGTGAATATTTTCACGGATCATGAACAGTACATGGTCTTGCTCAAAAATTTCTTCACATTTCGTGAAGGTTTTCATGGCCCAGCTCCATACTTAGCCAAATCTTCAATTCTTCATCTCCAAGCTCCACGGTCCGGGGTCTTTGTCACGGCCCAGCTCTTTACTTCCTTAAGGTCTCGTGTAGGTCGAGTACCCAAGGGGTATTCGAATCATAGAGGTGTTTGAGTGCTCGAGTGGAGCATTTGAGTGTTGGAGGTCTTTGAATGCTTCAGAAGGCCTTCGAGAGCCCGAGGAGGTTTTCGACCATAGGAGTCGTTCGAGTGCTCGAGGGGGAATTCGAGTCATGGAGATGCTCGACTGCTCGAATTGGACATTAGATATATGGACTTGCTTGAGTGCTCGAATGGAGTTTCCTTCAATTACGGGATCTAATTTGAGGTTTTGTTCAGTCCTGGCTTTCTCTTCGGACTAAAATTGTATTGGGGGGATTTCCCCCTTGGAGGGTGGGAGAGCAGCCATTCTACATTTGGTGGCACGACCACAGGAGTTGTGTAGTGGGTTAATTAATTAGCGTACGCAAAGTTACATAACCCATTGCTAGTTGTTACTTGGACTTGACGGTCATTACGCACCCTATGCCCGTGCTACACTTTGTGTTAAATTAGCATAAAGCTGTCCATTTTCTCAAAATGGAGTGGGCAATTACATAATCGTCAGGCTTGACGCACGCCGTATAAGTTGTGTCTGTTCTCTCCATCCCTAGGAGGTCTATTTGTAGAGGGGTTCATAAGAGCTTTTGGCACAGCCAACGAACACTCTTTCCCTCTAAATTAGCCTCGGTTCATATCACGAGAACGTTTGAAGGCCAATAACACCCCTCTTTCCTCACCTTAGGGGTGTATATGGTAGAAGCTGCTCCTCCTTTGGCGGTCCTAGCTTCATTCAGATTCAGCAATACCAGCACACCATGGCGACAATTCAAGACCCGAGTACACCACACTCGGCTGCGCCTTTTGTCTACATCTGGTGTCTTCTTCATTATTTTCTTCAAGACCCGAGACCCGTGTCTCGGCTGCGATGAGGATTTCATATGAAGAGCCAGTACACATTTCTGGTTGCTATGTATAGGTCCAGATTTACACATCCGGACTTGCAGTTATTTTTCCCTAGGCTTAGTACTTTCTAGCTTAAGGTTAGCATTTCTTTATAAATTTGGGGGGGGGGTACTCATTTGGGTACCCCCCCTCCCCCCGCTTCTTTTTCCCTAGGTTTTTAACCTAGGGTTGGATTATGTTTTGTATTTGGTAGGGCTCTTTTAGGGCTCTACCGTGGGTTCCACCGTTTATACTATTTACCTATTTACCAAGCAACATATTCCGGATTAGGAGTTGTCGTGGTAGAGCCAGTTGCTAGGACAGTTGCCGATGGGGCGCTGCCGGAGACCAGAAAGTCTTCAAGCTCATAAGCCTCAAGAGCAGAACGAATGGTGCCTCGCCACAGTGAATAGTTGGTGCGGTCGAGACGCACTGCGAGGGCCGGGAATTGCAGGTTTGATGCGGCACCTCCAGATGCAGTTAGCAGAATTTAGGTGGCAGAAGGTGTGATATATTGTGAATTTTCGGAAGACATAGCGATGGATCGGTAGGCTGCTCTGATACCATATAAGAAAAGAGTTGTTATGATGCAAAAGGTTGCTTTGATTGATCTGTGTAGAGATATATTTATACAGAGAAACTATGAACAAAATTACCTATTCTAACTCAACTAAATATCCTATAACTGAGGAAAGAATATTGATGTGAGAATTAGTCTACAACAATAAAGACAACAGAATAGGAAAAGGTCAGCACCCTTAATACACAACAGTCAAAAATAACAAAATGACGTTTAGGAAAACACCTCACAGTCAACAATTGAATAATGAAACAGCAGTAAAAAATGCATTCAAAGTCAATTATAAACCTAACAATGAGCACAACAAACGAAAAAGTACAAAGCTTAAAAATATAGCAGTCAAAGAACATAAACCAAGCTCTCCAGCCTCCAGAGAACGGATAATTTTGAATAGATTAATGTTGAACAACGAGGGGGAGAAAATTACCATCTTGGAGAGCTATAGTACATTCTTAGAAGACTTCTGTTAGTACATGTGTCTTGGTCGGATTTGGTAGTCAAAGTAGTTACATCTATGTACCGATTATTAGGCAGATAGTTAGTAGTATTTGGTCAAAGTAGTTAGAATCTTTAACAACCAAATCATGTACTTTGTATCATAAACTTGTCTATAAATACAGAGGAAGAGGATGGCACTATCAAGCCGATTCATGCCAAACAACATGGTATCAGCGCCTTTTATTTCTTCCTCATAAAATTATAATTTTCGATCCCCTGCAACCCTGCAATTCTTCTAACAATGGCAGGGCCTCCTCTCCCTCCTCCTCCTACCGACTCATCTTCCTCTTCCTCCACAACAACACAAACACAACAAAATCCTTCAACCTTGAGTTTTCACTCGGCTCAGTCTGTTACGAACATTCGTAACCAAATCCCTCTCATCTTAGATCTTAACAAAGTACAATATCATACTTGGGCCGAGCTCTTTCAAATTATAGCTCGTGCACACAATGTATTACACCACATTGATGGTTCTCCTTCCCCGGATGATATCCCTGAAACTAAATGGAGATAATTAGATGCAATTGTTCTTAGTTGGATATATGGCACAATCAGCGATGACCTTCTTCTTACCGTGATTCAAGCCGATTCAACTGCTTGCGAAGCTTGGCTCCGCGTGAAAGGGATTTTTCATGATAACCATACAGCTCGAGCAGACGATCTTGAGAGTCGGTTCATTAACGCTCGCTTGGATTCTTTTCCTTCTGTATCAGCCTACTGTCAGCACCTCAAATCTTTGGCCGATCAACTTGCTGATGTACAAAGTTCAATCAGTGACCAGCAACTTGTTTTACAGCTCATCAACAGGCTCTCTGCCTCTTACGACACCGTGGGAAGTATCATTAGCCAAATGTCACCGCTGCCATCCTTCTCAGTTGCCCGGAGTATGCTGACCCGGGAGGAATCACGCCGGAATCGAGTCACCGACCCGGCACAAGCACTTCTGGCCGGTATTGGACATACTGATGCCCCGCCGACCGCCCCAAGCTACAATAATTATCGCCACGGCAACAACCGTTACCGTGGCCGCGGCCGGCGAAACAACACCGGAGGGCACTGATCCGGCGATCGAAGATCGTACAATACCGCCGCCGCGCCTCAGCCCCAGCAGTGGTACCCACCGGCACTAAATGCCTACTGGCTAACCGGGTTCTCTCAACCGCCACCTCCCTGCCCTTATCCGACGGCCGCACTGCCCAGGAATACAATCAATTTGGCGCCTCCAGTCTCTCCTCGCGTCGGCAGCAGCTACGAAAATAATTTAGGTTTTGTAGCGTATGCCGATCAACCTTCTTTTGGGCATTCCATTTTGGGCCCAGGGCCAAGTCCATCTGTTCCATAGCCTTATTATGGACCTAACTCACAGCAGCCATATTTCAGCCCTATGTCGTCCAATTCACAACAGTTTTTGGGTGATCTATCTTTGGCCTTCAATACTATGTCGCTGCAACAACCGTCCGACAACTAGTACATAGACTCCGGGGCCTCCTCTCACTTGACTGCGGATTCAGGTATCCTTCGTACCTATTTTAATTCGAGCACTTTATCACCTATCTATGTTGGTAATGGGAACACAATTCCCGTTGTTGGTAAAGGTTCTACAATCCTAAATACATGCCCAAATTACTCTCTGAATAATATTTTGCACACTCCTAATGTCGTCAAAAACTTGATTTCTATTCGAAGGTTCACAAAAGACAATCATGTTAGTGTTGAGTTTGACCCTGTTGGTTTTTCTGTTAAGGATATCACCACCGGGAAAATTAAAACATGATGTGAGAGTACTGATGACGATTTATACCCAGTTACAAATTCTTCAGCTATTGCGTTTGTCGCCTCTCAACCGGAACCCTGGCATTCTCGACTCGGCCATCCCGGTGACCATGTCTTGGATATTCTCAAGCGTAGGGATTCTCTTCTTAATAAAGCCACTTGTTCAGCCATTTGTTCTGCTTGTCAACTAGTCAAACACAAGCATATTCCTTTTTCACATTCTGTTAGTGTCACATTCAAACCATTTGACATTATTCATAGTGATATTTGGACGTCTCCGATTTCTAGCACATCTGGTTTTAAATACTACCTGCCATTTTTGGATGATTTTTCTCATTTTCTATGGATATTTCCCCTTAAACACAAATCTGATGCTTACTTCACCTTCGTGACTTTCCATACCATGGTCCGGACACAATTTCATATTAAAATCAAGACTTTTCAATGTGACAATGGTGGTGAATTTATAAATCAGCCCTTTCACACTTTTTGTGAACAAACTGGCATGTTGATGTGCTTTGCTTGCCCTTACACTTCTCCACAAAATTGCAAGGCCGAGTGTGCACTTCAGACCCTTAATGACATTACCAGAACTCTACTTACCCATGCCCCCCTACCACCTCGTTTTTGGGTTGAAGCACTCCAAATGGCATCATACCTCCACAATATTCTACCATCCAAAGCCATCCAGAACAACACTCCAACCTATATCCTATACCAACATCATCCGACATATTCTCATCTCCGTACTTTTGGTTGCCTTTGTTACCCAAACACTTCCGCCACAGCTCCTCATAAGTTATCCCCTCGCTCAGTCAAATGTCTCTACCTCGGTCCATCTTCCGATCATAGAGGGTCTCGATGCTTGGTTCTCGGATCACACCAAGTTATCATCTCTAGATATGTCGTATTTGATGAAACAACATTCCCATTCGCCCAATCACATGGGTCCCCCCTTCCGACTACACAAAACATCCCATCCACCGATCCATCACCCCTTCTACTTGACATATTCCATCATATATCCCCATCTACTGTTCAGTCTATCTCCACTACACTAGAGGCACACCCGCCTTCCCCTCCATCCACTACACCACCACCGCCACCACCACCTCCACCCCCTCATCATTCAATGACCACTCATCTTCGGGCAGGCATAAAGAAGCCAAACCCTAAATTCAATCTTTTAGCCACATATCCTTCTATCTCTCCTCTTCCGACGTCACCAATCAGGGCAATGCAGGACCCTAACTGGCAAACCGCTATGAAAGAAGAATTTAGTGCTCTTATTAAAAATGGTACTTGGGACTTGGTTCCTAGGCCGCCTGGTGCTAATGTTATTCGTTGTATGTGGTTATTTAAGCATAAGTACAGGTCTGATGGGACACTGGAAAGGAACAAGGCTCGATTAGTAGTCAATGGAAAATCACAACAGGTGGGGATTGATTGTGAGGAGACTTTCAGCCTGGTAGTGAAACCGGCCACCATCCGTCTGATTCTCAGTATTGCCTTGTCTCGATCGTGGCCTATCCACCAGTTTGATGTGAAAAATGCATTTCTACATGGCCACTTGCAGGAAACAGTCTATGTGCACCAACCACCTGGTTTCTCAAACAAGAACCGCCCTGGTCATGTTTGCCTCTTGCGAAAGTCTCTCTATGGCTTGAAACAAGCACCATGTGCTTGGTACCAACAGTTCGCTACATATCTTCACCAGCTTGGGTTTACCAGTAGTCAATGTGATCAATCTCTGTTTATCTTTAGTTCTGGTGGTGAGACTGCTTACTTGCTCCTATATGTTGACGACATCATCCTCACAGCTTCATCCACGGATCTTCTTCAACGCCTCACCACCATGCTTGGCGCGGAATTTTCCATGATAGACCTCGGTCCACAGGTGGAGGTCTCCATGACTCGAATGCCACCTCGAGCACTCGAACGACTCCTACGGTCGAAAACCTCCTCGGGCTCTCGAAGGCCTTCTGAAGCACTCGAAGACCTCCAACACTCAAATGCTCCCCTCGAGCACTCGAACACCTCTATGATTCGAATACCCCTCGGGTACTCGAACACCTGTACGACACGGGCGCCCCCTTGAGCACTCGAACTCCTCCTACGCTCGAAAACCTCCTCGAGCTCTCTAAGGCCTTCTGAAGCACTCGAAGACCTCCAACACACGAATGCTTCTCTCGAGGACTCGAACACCTCCATGATTCGAATAACCCTCGAGTACTCGAACATCTCCATGACTCGGATGCCGAAAACTGGGCAATTTTGAACAGTTTGCTCCTCCTTTCGTCCTGACCTGGGTATTCTCATGAGATGAAGAATGAAAAAAACACTTGGGTGTACCATCGTTAATGATTCCGCTAAGCAAAGTCTGCCATGGCCGGCCGCCGGGCACCAATTGGCTAATTCCAACCAACACACAGCAAAACTTCTCCTGATATCCATTTTGAATCTGACTGGCCCCAAAGCATATGTCTCATCCAACAATAACAGTCTAATAACCCAAATCCGTGCAAATTTTCATGAGTGAGTAAAATTAATTCTGAGATCATGGCATAATACATAGCCTATCGGTCTAAATTCCAATTAATTCAAGTAAACCTGGCCGGGCAGTGACCGGGGTTAGAGTCCTGCCCGGGATTTGAACACAAGTTTACTGAATCGATGAAGAACTCATCCAAATACTAACACTCTTTATGCATAAAGCCTAGCAGTAATCCCACTCCCCCACATAAACTCCATATGAACTTTCATGAGTAAATGAAACAAGTCTGATTTCATGGCATAAAACATAGCCTATTGGTTTGAATACCAATCAGTTCAAGTAAACAGGGCCAGGTAGTGTCCGAGATCTGAGCACATGCAAGGTTGGGTGCCCAGTCGAGGTTCTGAGCACAAGCATGGTCGGAAGGTGACCGGGTTCTGGGCACTAGCAAGGCCGGATGATCAGTCCGGGGTTTGAACACAGGCTAGGCCGGTCGGTTACCCGGGATTTGCACACAAGTTTACTTGAATCCAATCAGAGTTCTCCCAAATACTAACACTCTCTATGCCTTAAAACCATCCTTAAACCTAATCCCCCATGAATTTCATTAAAACTATCCCGAGCCTATAGAATTTTGCATACGAATCGACACAAACTGTTCATAAGCATCCTCATCTATCCACAGCCCAGATTTACTAGACAAAGTACAAAATCCGTATTGATGTTCATGAGATAACAAAAAAGTTCAGAATTTTGGAAAATTCATCACAGTTTCGTGTTCAACATGAACACCACACACAGTTCCACACAGATATATATGCAAAGTAATTCATCCCTTTTCACAGCAATTCACACATTCCACAAACTAAAATCCATACCGTTCTAGTCCAAACAGAACCGAGTTCCACAAAAAACTCACATTCCGCACAGAGTTAACTAAACCATCCATCGAACAGAGTAGGAACAGAGTACCAGACCACTTTCCACACAGACATAGCAGACCTACCACAATCCACAAAATCCACACAAGAAGCAGAGTATTTCCCACAGCAATCCACACAAGTTCTCACTAATCTGCACCGATTCAACAATTTAAAATTGCCTGTACAGTGATAGACATTCGCTGAACACTATTCATTGGCAACCCAGATTGTGGTCAACCCAAAGTTGCGTCAGATTTGTGCTTGGGTCTTGGTCCGAACTGCAATCCACACAAATCCTCCTCCTCCAAGTTTGGGGAAACATGTTCTCCCCCATGTTCGACGGGATTTTTCTGGACCCGTGATACGCGCTACTCCTCTTCTAAAAATTTCCACGATTCAAGGTCAGAAGCATTCTCTCCTTCAAGGGAACCCTTATTTGAGGCATGGGTTTTCAGATTCTAAGATCAGAGGTGAGATCTTCTTCCAAATCGCGACGTACGAACCCAGATCGGAGTTTCGAAAAGAAACCCAGATCTGGGACATAACTTCTGATTGAGGTACAAACCATATGTTAAAAGATTCCCGGCGAGGAGCCCAACATAAGTGTCAGGTCCCTCGCCAAAGGAGAAGAGCCGAGGAAGAGAAACCTAGTGAAAATTAGCTACGGTGAACAGTAGTAGGGCTGCGCCCTATTTTTGCCCTCTTCCTTTTTTTTTGGATCCGATCGTACCCCCGGACTATGTTGTTTGGGAACGCAAGGACATGCTCGTCCTTTTATGGATTTGTTCCACTCTCACCTCTCCAATGCTGGGATATGTTACTCGTGCCACCACTACTTCGGAGGTTTGGACCATGCTCGAGCAAATGTTTCAGTCGCAAACTCGTGCACGTCAAATGCACCTTAAACAGCAACTTCAACTTCTCACCAAGGGATCCATGTCAATTCTTGAGTATGTCGAAAAGAAGCGAGCAATCTCTGACTCTCTGGCCGAATGTCTCACGGAGATTTCCGATGATGATTTTGTCTCATTTATCCTGTTTGGTCTTGGTGCTGAATATAGTGCTTTCAAAACTGCACTTAGCATGAGAATTGAACCGTTCTCTTCAAACGAGTTGCTTGGCTTGCTTCTTCAAGAGGAGCAGCGCATCCTCGAATCATGTGCCGTTCCTGGTGGTTTCTCAGCGTGGCACATCAGAGAAACTTTGTACCTCTACCTGCTATGCCGGACTCCTCATCGGTCAGTAATGCTCCCCGTGTTGTTTGTCAAATTTGTGACAAACCATATCATGGTGGTAGAAACTGTCATCATCGCCTCAACACTATCGATTATTCGGCCACCAATCGCCGGTCTGCTTTCTGCCACCGCCAGCACGGTTCTACAGGGAAGAAAGCCATGGCAGCCTACACCAATCCGTCAGCCATCACTGATCCATGGGTGGTGGATTCCGGTGCTTTGAATCATGTGACGGCTGATCTTGGCGGCCTCAACCTCGCTTGTGATTACACCGGCACAGACAACCTCACTGTTGGTAGTGGTGAGCCTCTGCCCATTACTCATACTGGTCATTATGTTTTACCTGTTTCGCATGTTGCTAATTCTAGTTCTCTTGCCCTTAAAAATGTTCTTGTTGTTCAAAAGATTTCACAAAACTTGATTAGTGTGTCTCAATTATGCAAAGATAATAATGTGTTTGTCGAATTACATGCTAATCATTGCCTTGACAAGAATCTCCAGGGAAAGAAAATTCTCAAGGGCATTGTTGAGAATGGTCTGTATTGGCTTCCAATTCACCCTTCAGGTCCTCGAGTATTCGTTGGTGAACGAGCCTTTGTCTCCTGTTGGCATCATTGCCTTGCTCATCCTCATGACTCTGTTCTCCGTCGTCAATTAGTTGATTTTGATTTACTTGTATCTTCAAATAAAACATTATCCCTCTGTAGTGCCTGTCAATTAGGCAAGAGTCATAGACTCCATTTACCTTCTCAGCATGTTTCTTCTTCAAAATCCTTTGATTTGATTTACTCTGATGTTTGGGGTCCTGCTTCCGTACCATCTTTAAATGGAAATTGCTATTTTGTTATCTTTATTGATGATTGTACAAAGTTTATATGGGTTTACTTTCTCGCCACAAAATCTCAAGCTTTCTCAGCCTTCACTCTTTTTAAAACAATGGTTGAAACTCAATTTTTCGACTAAAATCAAGGCTTTTCAATCTGATTGGGGTGGTGAATATCGCAATATCTCTACTTTTCTTCAAAGCTATGGTATTATTCATCGCGTTTCGTGTCCTCATACTCCCGAACAAAATGGAGCTTCTGAGAGACGAAACCGAATTGTTGTTGTAAAGGGCTTAGCACTTTTAGCTCATTCCCATCTTCCCATAGAATTTTGGGAACAAGATTTTCATACTGCTATCTACTTAAAAATTGTACCATAACCCCGACTCTTCAAAACAAATCTCCATACTCTTGTCTCTACACCCGAAACCATGATTATGCCTTCTTGAAATCCTTTGGTTGCTTATGCTTTCCATATCTTCGTCCCTACAATAGTAGTAAATTAGAGTTTCGATCTGTAGATTGAATTTTCTTGGGGTACAGTGTTAAACACAAGGGTTATCTATGCTTTCATGTCCCTTCTTCTCGAACCTACATTGCTTGGTATGTTGTTTTTGATGAGTCTCGTTTTCCATACTCTGATCATCTCTCGGAATCTCGTCCATCTGAGTCACCAGTTTATGACCTCTCGGTCCTTGCCAATGCACTGTCCTGTACATCTCTGCTCACCTCCACTCTGATCAATGCATCCCCGATAGCATCCACCTCATTGTCTCCACCTCGGATCTGTCCATCACCGACCAGACAGGTCCATTCCCCTCCATCCAGTTTGCTAATTACATATTCTACCCCTTCCTTACCGGCCAGGTTGTCACCGATCTCATCTCCGTTCGGCCTCACGCCCACCCCCTCTCCGGTACAACCATCCTCGGCCATTGTCCCATATCAACCTGCCCCTTCTTATTTTCGGCCATCCAGTACCTCTAATCATCCCATGGTTACTCGAGCTGCGACAAATAAACTCAAACCTAAAGCATACACCACAACCAAACACCCTATCCCTTGTGATCCTTCAGACTTTGAACCAAAAACATATTTACAGGCTAAAAAGAACCCTCATTGGCAGCATGCAATGCAGCTAGAATATGATGCCTTGATGAATAATGGGACTTGGGACTTAGTTCCTAGGCCACCTTCTGCTAATCTTGTTGGTTGTAAGTGGGTTTTCAGGATAAAGAAGAAGCCTGATGGCTCAGTTGACAGATACAAGGCACGTCTGGTTGCCAAAGGTTTCAATCA
Organism: Rubia yunnanensis; assembly: GCA_037428765.1. NCBI lineage: Eukaryota > Viridiplantae > Streptophyta > Magnoliopsida > Gentianales > Rubiaceae > Rubia > Rubia yunnanensis. The sequence continues at coordinate 26,805,257 of CM075064.1, read as the reverse complement.
AGAGGAAGGAGTGGATTACTTTGATACATTCAGTCCGGTCATCAAGCCGACTACCATTCGAGTTGTTCTCAGCCTTGCTATCACTCGGGACTGGCCTCTTCGCCAGGTTGACATTAATAATGCTTTTCTCAATGGGGATCTTGTTGAGACCGTGTATATGGAGCAACCGCCAGGCTTTGCTTCCCCTACTCAGCCCTCCTTTGTTTGCAAGCTTAAAAAGGCACTTTATGGTCTTAAACAAGCTCCGCGAGCATGTTTCAAAAGCTCCATCAAGCTCTTCTTCGTTATGGTTTTCAGCAATGCATCTCTGATTCTCTCTATTTATCAAACGGCTTGGCTCGGATGTGGTCTATGTGCTTATTTATGTGGAAGACCTTATCATCACCGGCTCCAATTCTTCATTCGTTGAAGACTTTGTTCGCTATCTCAACTCGGTCTTTTCCTTGAAAGACTTGGGCCATCTCAACTTTTTCTTAGGAATTGAAGTCCATCAAAGTGCAGCCGGGTTGCATCTCTCTCAACGTAATTATATTCTCGATCTTCTTGACCGTAGTCGAATGGTAGGTGCCAAGCCGATCTCTTCACCGGCTATCCCTGGCTCTTGGTTGATCGCCTCCGGTGATCCGTTCTCTGATCTTCATCTATACCGCAGTATTGTTGGTGCCTTACAATATGCCACCATCACTCGGCCAGACTGAGTTGCATTGGTTGGCGGTTAAATGCATTCTGCGTTATCTAAAGGGCACACTTGATGCGGGTTTGCTGTTCCGGCCTTCTAAGGATTCTCGGTTACTGTGCTTCACCGATGCTGGATGGGCATCGGGATGATTGTCGCTCTCAGCATGGTTTCTCGGTTTACTATGGCGGCAATCTTGTTAGTTGGTCTTCCCGAAAACAGAACGTTGTAGCTCGCTCCAGCACTGAAGCCGAGTACAGAGCTATAGCTTTTGCTGTAGCAAAGCTGATTTGGTTACAGCAACTTCTCAAAGAAATGGATGCTCCTCATTCCAGCCCGCCCATTGTCCTTTGTGACAATTTAAGTGCAACGTTTCTCGCTGCAAATCCGGTCTTTCATCAACGATCAAAACACATTAAGATCGATTACCACTTCGTTCGTGAGCAAGTTCAAGCCGGCGCCTTGGTTGTTCGCCATGTCCGTGAGTAAGATCAAGTAGCTGACATATTTACCAAAGTTGTGGGAACTTCCAGGTTTCAAAACTTTCGACACAAGCTTCTCGTTCGTTTACGACCGTGAGCTTGCGGGAGGCTATTAAGGATGCTGACCTTTTCCTATTCTGTTGTCTTTATTGTTGTAGACTAATTCTCACGTCAATATTCTTTCCTCAGTTATAGGATATTTAGTTGAGTTAGAATAGGTAATTTTGTTCATAGTTTCTCTGTATAAATATATCTCTACACAGATCAATCGAAGCAACCTTTTGCATCATAACAACTCTTTTCTTATATGGTATCAGAGAAGCCTACCGATCCATCGCTATGTCTTCCGAAAATTCACAATATATCACACCTTCTGCCATCCAAATTCTGCTAACTGCATCTGGAGGTGCCGCAGCAAACCTGCAATTCCCGGCCCTCGCAGTACGTCTCGACCGCACCAACTATTCACTGTGGCGAGGCACCATTCGTTCTGCTCTTGAGGCTTATGAGCTTGAAGACTTTCTGGTCTCCGGCAGCGCCCCATCGGCAACTGTCCTGGCAACTGGCTCTACCACGCCCCATCATGATTTAATTTTTTTTACAGGAAAATGGAGGACGCATTTTGTGAATGCGTCCTCACGGGGCCAATTTTTTTTAAAAAAATCATATTTTCGAATGCATCCTCATGTTATGTTAATTTTTTTAAATGTTTTATGAAGTGTGAATGTGTCTTCAATGTGTGATTTTAATTTTTTTTATTTTCATGAAAGTCCTCAATATTGGCTTTAATTTTTTTTCTCTTGGTTTTATTAAATAAATTTTGACTTGCATGTTATTAAAGATGGGTCCTGAATTTAACAAATAATTTTTTTAATCAAGCATTTTCAGAATGCGTGCTCAATATAAAATTAATATTTTAATCAGTCTATTATTTAATTTATCAATTTTTTTCATATTTTTATTTTGGGTGAAAATAGCGCATGAACTGGAGTTTTTATACTGAAATTTGAAGCTTCGGTCGATCAGGGAGTAAAGGTGTCATGAGTATTAATTACTAAAATACCAGTGTATTAATTACTTTGTTATTAAAAAATTATCAATTTTAAAATATTAATTATTCAAACTCGATGATCTATCACTCGAATTGATTTACGTCTAGTTTTATTAATAATATTATATTAATAACAGTATTTTTAATATATTACTATTTGTAAAATTGTATTGGGAGAAATAAGCCATGTACAAAATTAGTGTATGATTTTCCACTAATATATAAAACATACTTGAAAATTATGTTGCGATAATAAAAAGAATAAAAATTAAAAATTATTATATTAGTGTAATCTCAATTTTTATATATTATTTTTCTAAAATATGGTTTGTTTAAATTAGTTTATTAAAGTTTATAATTATAAAAAAATAAGGTACACTGTAAAATACTAATAATTTAAATTTAAATTATAATAAATATTTTAAATATTTTATTTTTAAATATTTTTTATGGATTAGTAAATTAAAAGTTTGAGCTAAAATATAATTGAGATATGTTTACAATGTAATAAAATATTAGAAAAGTTAAAAAATTAATTTTATCCAAGTCTACTTATGCGTTATGTTCACCCAAAACAAAAATATGAAAAACAATAATTGATAAATTAAATAATAGATGGATTAAAATATTGATTTTATATTGAGGCGCATTCTGAAAATGCTGGACTAAAAAAATTTATTTTTTAAATTCAGGACCCATTTTTAATAACATGCAAGTCAAAATTAATTTAATAAAACCAAGAGAAGAAAAAAATAAAGCCAATATTGAGGACTTTCACGAAAATAAAATTATTAAAATCACATTCATGATTTTTTTTAAAAAAAATTAACATAACATGAGGACGCATTCAACGAATGCGTGCGTAAAAACAAATATGTCCAAGAGGACGCATTCTCCGAATGCGTCCTCCACAATGGTGACCGATTTTCAAAAGATGCACAATTGCATCCAATTTATATCATGCACACAAAAATAAAGCTCTCCACAAAGATAAGTTACGTGGATAACCAAACTTCATATGTCAAATGATATTCGACGTTTTCCAGTTATTTGAAATAAAATTTTGATAGTTATACCCCCTCCGTCCTAGGGGGATCTGCAGAGAGAAAAAGTCTCTCTGCAAATTTTTCCCTAGTAAAAAGACCAATATGCCCCTGATTAATCTTCTTCCTCCAGAAGCCTTCTTCGCCTGCGTCTCCCTCCTCTCGCCTCCCGACTCCCTAATCCCTTTAGAAACCTCCCCTGCCTCCCGAGACCGCCTCCCAACTCTCTTTAGAGAACTTCTCTGCCTCCTGCATCCCACCTCCGCCTCCAGATCTGAACCTCCTCCCCCTTGAAGCCCCTCATTCGCCTCCCGCCTCCGCCGCACCTCTGCCTCCCGTCGTGCATCCACCTCCTGTTGTGCCTTCCTCCTCCCGCCGCACCTCCCTAATTCCATCAGCCTCCATGTGCCTCCTGTCGTGTCATCCGCATCCTCCTCCACATCCTCCATCTGCGCTCACTGCCTCCCCTCACTGGACTTCCTCCCCCGCTTCGCCTCCCCACACCGCCTTTCATAATCGTTTTCATGAGATTTGCATATTTGATGTCCAGAATCGATGTTGGAGGAGTTTTGTGAGGGATTCGAGACGAGAATGAGATTTGCAAGTAAGGGATATACAGATGAAGATTGGGAATGGGCAGATGAAGATTGGGAAATGTGAGAAATTTGAGAGAGAGAGAGAGAGAGAGGGAGAAATATGAAGGAGAAGATGAAAATGGGGAGGTTAGAGTTTCCGTGAGGTGAGGTAGGTGAGGAGTAAGTGAGGTTTTTTGTGTGATTTTAAATTGTTTAAAGGGTACTTTTATCAAATGATACATAAAACCTTTCTTAATTGGGAAAGTGTGCAAATTTATATGGTAAATCCAAAAAATGAAAGTGTGCAGATTCGGATGGGACACATGGAGTATGTTAGTTTGCTTATTTTTAACGACAAGAAGATTGTTCAACTGCTCAACATGTTCAAATTCTCCATTGAGGGTGGATCCCAAGAGGCCGAAGCTGCTTGCATATTTTTAGATATACTTTTCTTTTCAACAGATAAATGCTTTTGATGAACCTACTAGCTGCATGCCCAGGAGCGAGCGGAAGAAGAAGGGGAGAAAGGCACGACAGCACCCGGCTGAGTCCCGGCCTTGAACCATGATCCTGTCTTTATGACTTTTTTGCAAAGAAAATGCTGCAAATACATTTTATGAACATTAATGAAATAGGATTAGTTTAGGGTTTATCTGAGGGATTTATGTAACAAATTACACATATTTTTATGCATTGGTTTGGCTTTTACTTTTCCTTTCTTTGGTAATATTTTAGGCAAAGTTTTGGGAAAGATTGTATGGGAATATGAGGTTGAATTAGAATTATAGAAAGGTAAAATGTTTTAGTTGCAATATTACAAATTTATTATACAAAATGCAGTAGTTATAAGTTTATGATCCAATTAAGGCACCCAAAAATTTTATCTTGATTTTTTAAAATTTGCAGTTTAAGTCTTGGTCTTTTAATAACTTATGGAAAACCCGTCTTTCAAGAGACGGACTCAATATTTTATCCAACTGATTAAATTTTTAAATGGAATATTGTTTCCAGTTACCTTTAAATAACAAATTCTTTCTCAATATCACTTGTAAAGTTTTATTTGGTAATGTTGTTTTATAAATTACTCCTTATATCATAAGGTATTAAATATATATATATATATATATATATATATATATATATATATATATATATATATATGGTTAGTCCAAAAATATGAAGCCTTTGTTGTTAGTCCAAAAATTACTCCTTTATCGTTGGATTTTATTGACTTTTACTTTTATATCATATTAAGTTTCAATCCCCTCTGTTTTCATACTCCATACCATGTATTCAAACATTTCTTCTTTTCATACTATGTAATGACATGTCAAATTATGGCAAATATTCTCAATTAGCATATTGAGAATATATTTTGTCCATACCATGTATATTAACTTCATATGCTGACTGTTATAACAAGTTAAATTTTTTTATTCATGTGTCGATTTCAAACTCACATGATGGATGAGAGTGAAATAATCACAACTTCCTTTATTGGTGAAAATGCTGAAAAATGATTGGGTCTCACTGTTGAACAAGCAATGAATGAAATTATCACTAGTAGAGAGTCTCCTATAAAAGTAGCAAGGGAAGACGGTTTAAAAAACCACCTTTAATTTTAATATCCGAGCTCGAAAATGATGGTTCGCGTCCATCACTTGAAATTTAAGGCGGTTTTTGTTGATTAAAGGCAGTTTTTTATGAATCGCCTTTAATTAGCTCTAATTAAAGGTGGTTATGACTAGCCGCCTTTAAAAGTGATACTTTACAAACTCGAAAAGTAGGAACGAAAAGGTTTCCGAGCTCAGAAAACCCGTGGTTTGCCTACTACCAAGAGGAGAAACATATTCCGAGCTCGTAAATGGACCGTGTCTATTTTTCGAGTTTGGAATTTCGTTGTTTGGGTCTTTATAAATTTGGGGCAAGCTCTCTGATTTTGGAAATGACCCTGTGTATAAAAAAAACACGCCCATTTCCAATAAATGCCACAAAACCCTAAAACTTTGAAGAAGAGACACATTCATTCATTATCCATTGTTGTTCTTAAGAATTCATCATTTCGCATTAGAGAAGATTTGTTTAATCCAAATTGTCAAGTTGACCATTTTCTTGAAAAAATTTAAGGTGTATTTAATGCTTCATATATATCCATATTTACAATTATGGTTTGAGATTAGCTAGGTTTATGATTATTATTGAATGGATCACCATGTGTTGCATTTTAGTTGACTGTTAGGAGAATGGATCAAGAGAAATTAATTGGTCATGATCTTAGTCACCCGAGTACATTCCTTTGGTTGAATCATTTGTTTCGTTTGCATTTGAACATGCTTCTAAAAATGGTTCTTTGCGGGCAAGATGCCCTTGTAAGGATTGTAGAAATGATGCGTATTTAGGGAGGAAGAAGTTGCGGGAACATCTCATAATGAGAGGTATCTAAACTACCTACAATGGTAGGGTATGGCATGGGGAAGTTGTGGAAGCCTCTCATTCTAATGAATTGGAGGACATGATGAAGGGTGATGAAGTAGATGGTAACTTCGAGTTTTAAAAAATTATGGAAGATATTTGGAGGCAGTTCAAAGGTAAACCAGAGTCGTTACATGCTTTGATAGACGACAAAGGCATGCCTTTGTATAATGGTTTGAAAAAAATTTGTTTTGAATTCGTCTTTGTGGATAATGAACTTGAAGATAAAATTTGGATGAACAAAAAAGTTGATGACCGAGGCTTTTGAGTTGTTTAGGGATTTGGTCTTGGAGGGTAATTTAATGCCTGGTAGATTATATGTTGCAAAAAGAATACTATGCCCGATGGGGTTGGAATTGCAAAGTATCCATGCATCCCCGAACGATTGTATGTTGTATAGGGAGGAAGTAGATAAAGATAGAGAAACTTGTTGGGTATGTGGCTAGTTTCAGTAAAAGTTGTAAAGAGGTGCGATTGCGGTGGGTGCAAAAGTTCCATTTAAATCAAAGAAAAGGAAACTGGCAAAAGGGTTGTGGTACCTCTCAATCATTCCCCGTTTGAAGAAGTTTTATACTTTTAGGGAAGATGCAAAGTTGTTGCGTTGACATGCAGATAGAGTCTGATTGGTGGTTGATGTGATGAGGCATACTTCGAACGGGAAACAATGGAAGAAAGTCAATGTTATGTACCCTGATTTTGGCAAAGATTATCAGTATTTAAGGTTAGGATGTGTATAGGTGTTATGAATCCTTTTGGTAACATGAGTAGCACACATAGCTCTTGGCCTGTTATGTTGGTCATATACAACCTTTCGCCTTGGTTGACTATGAAACGTAAGTATGTGTTACTGTCTTTGATGATTATCATGTCTGAAGCAACCTGGTAATGATATTGATGTGTATCTTGCTCCTCCAGTGGGGGATTTGTTTACTTTTTTCAATGATGCCGTTCGAGTGTATGATGGGTTGGTTGAAGATTTCTTCACTCTTAAAACGTTGTTATTTTGCACAATTAATTATTTTCATGCATATGGGGGTTTGTCTGGGTATTCCGGGAAAGGTCACTTTTCTTGTCCAGTGTGTGACAAGGACACTGATTTTTGTCAATTAAAACACAGTTGTAATACTGTTTACCAGGGGGCACAGGCGGTTTCTTCCCGAGGGGCACCCACGGTGATTGGCCCTAAAATGGTTCAATGGGAAAATAGATGCAGGAGTTGTACTGGTGCCACGGTCAGGTACAAATATTTATGAAAGTGTTAAGAATTTTCCTCATGACTTTGGGAAGAAGAAAACAAAAGCTTTCGTTGAAGGAAGTTGGAAGAAATGCTCAATCTTTTTTAACCTACCTTATTGGGAGCATTTGGAAGTTAGAAATTATCTTGACGTTATTCACATCGAGAAGAATGTTTGAGATTCTTTGGTTGAGACATCGTTAAATACCCCTGGGACAATAAAGGATGGATCGAAGGCTAGGCTAGATTTGGTTGAGTTGGGTATTCGGAAGAATCTTTCCATAGTGAGTATAGGTGATGATTGTTATTTGCCCCCTGCTTGCTACTCAATGTCGCATTTGGAGAAGAAATCTTTTTGTGAGACCCTTAATAATGTGAAATTTTCTGGTGCATACTCGTCCAACATAATCAGTTGTGTGTCCATCGAGGAGTTCAGGTTGGGTGGGTTGAAGTCACACGATTGTCACAACCTAATGTAGGAATTGAAAGTCATTGACATTCGTTCTACATTTCCTTCTCATATAAGATTGTGCATTACAAAGCTGTGTTTATTTTTCAAATCCATTTGTCGCAAAAGTATTAGTGTATCAAAGTTGGATTGGTAGCAAGTTATAATTGTTGAAGTTCCATGCCGTATGGAAATGTATTTCCCTCCATTTTGTTTTGACATTATGGTCCACTCGTGAGATAAAGCTTTGTAGTCTGGTTTTTCTAAGATGAATGTACCCAATTTAGAAGTACATGAAAATTTTCAAGAACTTCGTGAAAAATCAATATAGGCCAGATGCTAGTATTGTGCAACGGTATGTGACAAGAAAGGCCATCGATTTTTGCACTGATTATATGAAGGAAGTTGAATCTGTTGGGGTTCCAATCGGTAGACATGAAGGGAGGTCGGAAGGTTTAGGGGTTAGATATGGCAAATGTTTTAGCCCTAGTGCAGAAGATTTATGTGTCGCCCATCTTTATGTTCTCTGCAACTATGAGGATGTAGTTCCATACATCAAAATTCATATGGATGCCATGCGAGCGAGGCACCCTAATTTCAATGAGGCTCAGGTACTTTAATTACACACTTCGACATTTGCATCATAGTTGCAGGATCAGATACATATCGGCGAACATCCAACAAAAGTTAAATGGTTGGCTCGCAGACCATTGGGGACTGTTCTTTCCTACAAAGGCTATGACATCAATGGTTTTATGTTTGCGAAGAAATTAATGGATGATAAGAGTGTCACTCAAAACAGTGGAGTGTCTCTTATCTCTGAAGCATTGCACGTTGGATTTGGTGGTGTTGAAAATCTTATGTATGCTCTAAAGAGCTACTTTGACACGATTTCTAAAATTTGGGAACTTGACTATGTCATTATGCGTGTCCCAGTATTTAAATGTCAGTGGGTCGATGTTAACAATGGGTAGCGCATCGAGGATGTGGGCTTCACCATTGTCGATAGAAGTTGGGTTGGTTGGAAGAACGATCCTTTCATCTTGATGTCTCAAGCACACTAGGTTTATATGTCAGGGATCCTAGGTGGGATTGTTGTCGAAGGGAAGTGGGATTTTTTTAAGAAAAGGAGTTAGAGGATGTTATTTGATTTTGATGCCATACAACAAGTTGTGAATCTGAAGAACTCACATTGCTCGAAGAGAACGATCAGAGTCTTCATAGTTTCCTAGGCCATGGTGACTGTGATGATGGAATGTGGATTGATGGTAAGGGGAAGATCACACGTAGGAAGCTTATGTCAAAGAAAATGGTGATCAAGGAAAGAAAGCATAAGTAGTAAGTTGTCCGATATCAAATGTAGTTTATGTCTTTTTTTTTCCATTGATGTACCTTGCATATTTCACATGCTTCTACTGTTGAAATTATTACTAAACAAATCCTTATAATAAAAGAATTTTAGTACTTTAAATGATTAATAAAAGAAGAAATCATGCGATAAATGTAGTACAAATACTTGAATCTTTAAAAATCCACAATAAAGTCAGATGTCACAAACATAATCAAGTCTTCAAATTTCATTCTTTGACATCTTCAATGTGGCCAGTTGAAGTCGATCTGTGGAGTCATTGTCAAGAGCTTGATGCGAGGTGTCGCTCATAAGCTCGCTGACACTTTTCCATGATGAAAAAATCATAACGCAAAATTCCTTGCGCATCCATTTGTAGCAATCCTTGAAACCTTTCAAGTATGACTTTTCAGTACCTACAAAGTATAGCGACCAACATATGAATTATGTAAAATTAAGTAAAGATAAACAATCAAAGAAATAAATCCTCGCAAACTTATTTGTGATTAACTTTCCTCAATTCTTAGCCTCTTGCTCGCCTCGGCTTCTTCTGTTGGCTTCTGATACCACTTCCCATCGCGTAACACCTAAACCTTGTTCTCAAAGTAAGTCTTGTCATAATACTTTGGGCCTTTTTCCCCGCCTTCGATAGTCAACCCCTCAACGCTCCTTAAAATGCAAGTTATTAAACTCCCATATGGTAGGCGAGTTAACACCTTCTTCGACATTGCAAAATGCAACATGTGCCTAAAAATAGTCGCCGAGGGGACCAAACTCCTATTAATGATCTCATATGTAATATGTTTGTCCATGGGTAAAAGCTTTAGATTGAAGGACTCTGGTGTTCCTAAATCCAATCTATTACGGCTAAAGTACTTGACACTACACTCAACGGGATCAATGTATGGAGGGTCAACTTCTAGAGGCCATTTCAACCGATGGTAGCAATCATCCAATGGATCATTGGGATTCTCCAGGAAAACAAATTCCAGGTGCAAATATGGGCAATCTATTATCTTATTAATAATCCATTGGTCAAGCAGGATTTCAATACCCCTAATCCTAGTAGTGTAATCCTCATTTCTCATTTCTCACTTCTCGCAAATTAGCGTAAAATTGGCAAATCAAATCAAAATATGTTTTTTCATTACCCGAAAGCACATTCTCAACATATTGTTCACTAAATGGTTTAAGGGGACATCCCTAGAGCTAAGTACTTATTGAAGTCAACAAGATATATATCTAATAACTTCCCCTTCTCTCGTAATGCATCATACCAATTTTGAGCAAATTGAGAAACTAACCTTCTTTCACCAAAGTCGGGATTGTGACCGGTAGAACAAGATCTAGCCATTTCGTGTGTTGAACCTCCCCTAGCCATGCCAACTCCTTCGCGGGATCTGCAAAAATGGAGAAATTGAGGGTCTATCCACTTTTGTGGGATGATTAATACCGCTGCACATGAGGGGCGTGTTAGAGTCCAACATTAGTTGTTGATAGAGTTATACTCTATATATAAAATCGCAGGTCACCCATGCATGGCTACAATTGGTTCTATGATAAAAGATAATGATTCTAAAATAAATCATTGCAAGATAGACCTATTGATATGTTTTTTTTTCTTTTAAAAAAAACCACTACTATGGCGTTATTCATTTTTTGGGAAGATAATTTTGCCTTGGTATTAAAATAATTCAGATTCTTAACTAGATTACGATAAGCATTGTGACTTATTCTAACACTTGGTTCTGGAATAGTATTTGATTACAATGGGTACCTTACAAATTTAATTACAATGATTTTTACATGTACTAAAATTGCTTCCAAGGTGTTGGTCATTTCTTTTTAAACTTAATTTTGCCTTGCTTCTTATATGAACCATTAATGGATCGCTTGCGCGATGTTTGTGGAATTCCAGTTTGAAACCGTCGTTTAATGTACTTCTGATATCCAAAAAATTTGTAGGATTCCAAATCCCGCAAATGACGGCTGCGCAAGAATTAGTTCAGCCAACCTAAGAACCCCATATGAATATGTTCAACTTGTTGAATATTTCATTGAAGTGGTGTCTAACCAAGCAAGGATGGGAAAATGTTCATTTGTTCGTTGTCCTTGTAATGATTGCAAAAGTGATGTTTATGTGGGGGTACATGGTCTTTAACATTTGATATTTTGAGGTTTCGAAAGATCGTATACGAGGTGGATTAAGCATAGTGAAGGTGTGGATGTACTTGATGATATTGAGGTTGACCGGTATTGAGGAAAAGAAATATTATGTGAATATTACTTGTATTTAGATTAGTATGTTTTTCCTTATTTGTTTAGCCCTTTTGTAACACTATACTCCCTCCATCCCAATTCATATTTCTTAATTTGACTTTTGCAAGTCAAACTTATCCAACTTCGACAACTAAATTCTATTATTGTATATGTAAACCTATTATCATGTTATATGTTGTTGGATTCATCGTAACACATATTTTTAAGATAATATTTTTTCATTATTTTTTACACAAATAAATAAAGAAATTAATATTTAAACATTGATGCAGTTGACTTCCATAAGTCAAATTAAGAAATATAAAGTGGGACGGGGGAAGTATAATGTACCCAGATCATAAATACAGACATACATTACACCATTATTTTCTACATAGTATCATAGACTAAAATCATGAAACCTAAAATCTTAATACTTCCACCGCCATCTGCGATCTACTGCCGCCATCGCACCCGCGCGTTTAACTCATGCACCACCGCCAACCTCGCCGTAGCTTATCGTCTGATTCCCAGATCACCTATTACCAACGTATCAACCGAGCCACTGCATTCGTCGATCCCAGTTTGGTGTTCCCGATCTTGCACGCGCCACACTTGTGTGTCACGCGCCACCACCATACTTCACGTGTTGCTGTCAATTTCCTCCACGCATCGTCGTGTCATTCTCCTATCACCGATCTGATCCAATCTGCCACTACTACTGTTGTTCTGATCTTCCCACACGTATCATACACGCGTCGACACTGCAGTTCCACGCACCGCCACCTTTGATATCATGCGTTGCCGCGTCCGCTCTATTTTTCCATCCGATTTGCTATGTGATTTTCTGCCTATCAAAAATTTTCTCCGATGTCCACCTCTGAATCTAAGTCTATTACCCGCTAGTTCCTCTGTCTGATGGCCAAGGTAGTATGGCTCTTAATTTTTTTAATCATTAAATTATCTTCTAACCATGGGTCAGGTAAGCCTACTTTACCTTGGATTCTAAATTCAGTAGCCTCATATCACATGACTGGTGACAAAGGTTCTCTTATTGATATTACTCTGATGAATCAGTATCGTCTGCAACACATTATGGTTCTTTATGTTGTGGAAATACTTCCCTTACTCATGTGATTTATATGCCTGCCTTGCGATGCCATTTATGATGCTCTAGATTGTTATCTGCCTTAAAATGTCTAGCTTTGTTTACTGAAAATTATTGCATTTTACAGATAATTAGTACAATTACTGTGAATGGCATGGGTGAACAGTAAGAGGGGGGTTATTTGCTTCATCTGCTGGATACGCACGTTCAGTCTCATATCTCGCAGTCAGTTTCAACAGTTACTTCAGTTTCTACATCTTCATTTGAATTATGGCATCAACATCATGGGCATCCATCCTTTATGGTGTTGTCTTCTATTCCTACTCTTGATCTTAGCACAAATAATACTTCTATACCTTGCTCTCTGTGTCATAGAGCAAAGTAGACTAGACATAGTTTTCCTTTGAGTTCTTCAAATGCTAGTTCTTGGTTTAATTGATGCATTGTGTTGTTTGGGGACCTTATAGCACATCATCTTCTAGTGGTGCCTTTTATTTTTTTTAACTATAGTTAATAATTATTCCCGAGTTGTTTGGGTTTATTTATTAGTGGCTAAGTCAGATGTAGCTTCTAGATTTATAAAATTTGGTGCTTTGATCAAGGATCAGTTTGGGCGCTCTATCTGTCGTGTCTTTGCTGATAATGGTATAGAATTCCTACCTTTGAGATCATACCTTGCTGAATCCAGCATTATTTTTTAGATTTCTATGGCTGACACACCGTAACAGAATGACCGTGTAGAGTGCAACCATCGTCATTTGTTGAATATGGATTATGCTTTGGGCTTTCAAGCTACCCTACCTATTGATTTTTGGGGAGAATGTGTTCTCAATGCTACATATCTAATTAACTGGTCGCCGAAAAAGAAACTCAATGGATGAACACCATTTGAGTTACTTTATAGATGCACTCCAAACTACAAGCCTTTCAGTGTTTTTGGCTGTTTGTGTTATGCCTCATACATTCCCAGGTACCGTGACAAGTTTGCTTCAACAAGTCGACGATGTGTTTTTCTTGGGTATCCTGCTAGAAATAAAGGCTATCGCCTTTATGACTTGGAATGATGCACTTGTTTCAACAGTCAAGATGCTAATTTTTATGATAACCAATGTCCGTTTGTTATGCCATATGTACCTGTTCAGCCTCCATAGTCACAAACTGAAACTTGGTTTGACAATTTTTTGACATCAGCTCCATCAGTACAACCCAGTGGCACCGTCATCTCTCCGCCAGCTTCACCGCCGCTGCCACCAGATTTTATCTTGACGCCGAATCAGCAGCCTTCTCCTACGGTCGAGGATAGGCGATAGCCACAGTCTTACGCTGCCACTTGTACCAGCCAGACTGCCAGACTCTACTGTGGCTGTGCCATTTGATTATACCAAAGTCCCGTCGCCTAACACTACAGCAAGCCTGCCGCCTGATTACAAATTTTCTAGTATGCATTCTAGATTTTTGGGTGCAGTAACTTCTAGTACAAACCTCACCACTTATATTGAGATGTTAAAGTATGTTTATTGGTGTGATGTTATGGCTGATGTGATTAATGCTCTTGAGCAGAATGAGAATTAGACTTTGGCTTCTCTTTCTCCGGATAAGGATGCAATTGGATGCAAATGGGTTTATCGTACCAAGTTCAAGGATGATGGTACTATTTAATGTCACAAAGCACATATGGTGGTTCAGGGTAATTGTCAAATTGAGGGAAAAACTATATTGAGACATTTTCTCTTGTTAAGAAGATGAGTTATATTCATCTATTTCTATCTGTTGCAGTTATACATGGTTGGGATCATCAAATGGACAACCACAATGCTTTTCTTCATAGTGATCTTCATGAAAAGGTGTTTATCCACCCTCCTCCAGGCCATCCTGCTCCTTGGCATGGTTTGTCGGCTTAATAAATCTCTTTACGGTTGCAACTAGCTCCTCCTAACTGGTTTTCTAAGTTAGCTCAGGCTCTACGTGCATTTGGTTTTGTTCAGAATATGGCTGATTACTCTCCGTTTGTTTACTCTCGTGGTTTAGTTCTTTGCATGTGATGGTTTATGTAGATGATTTGGTGATAGATGGTAGTTTTTCGTCGCTCATCTCTGAATTCAACAAATACTTGAGCTCTTGTTTTCACACGAAGGATCTTGGTACACTTAAGTATTTATTGGGTATAGAGATTGCTAGAAGACCGGATGGGATGTTTCTTTCACAAAAGAAATAAGCACTTGACATTTATCAGATATTGGTTTGTTGGCTGCAAAACCGACTGACTTTCCGATGGAGCAACAACATGATCTTGTGCATGTGCAAGGGCCACTTTATGATGATCTAGAGCAGTATCGACGTCTAGTTAGTCTTCTCACTTACCTTATCGTTACACATCCTGAGCTCAATTATTCGGTTCATACGCTTGCTCAGGTTAAAAAGTCTTCTTGTGTTCCTCACTGGCAAGCTAAACTGTGCGTTCTACACTACTTGAAAAGTCATCGTGGTCAAGGTTTTTTCCTCTCTTCATGTAGTTTTTTACAGTCGACTACCTTCTGTGATTCTGACTCAGCTTCTTGTCCCATCGCGTGACGTTTGCTTTTTGGTTATTTTGTGATAATCGGTGATTCTCCAGTTTCATGGAAGACTAAGAAGCAACCTATGGTTTCTCGTTCTTATGCTAAAGCAGAGTATAGTGCCATGGAAGTTACTTGTTGTGAGTTATCATAGATTAAGTCTTTGCTTCAGGACTTAGGTGTTGTGAATTCTACCTCGATGCAATTGTTTTGTGACAGTCAATCTGCTCTTCATATTGATGCAAATCCTATCTTTCATGAATGTACAAAGCACATAGAGGTTAATTTTCATTTCATCAGAGATACTGTACAGTCTGATACAATAGTTACACATCATATTCACACTTGTAATCAGCCTATGCATTTGTTTACAAAAGCTCTTGGGCGTACTCAGTTTCAGTTACTACTTGGTAAGCTGAGCATTCTCGATCTATGTGCTCCAACTTGAGGAAGAGTATTGAGGAAAAGAAATATTATGTGAATATTACTTGTATTTAGATAATTATCCTTTTTCCTTATTTTTAGGCCTTTTGTAACACTATATAATGTACCCAGATCATGAATACAATCACAACATTACACCCTTATTTTCTATAACCAGGTTACAGATTCTATGGATTACAATGAGCAGTTGAATGATTTAGCAGAAGATGTAGCTAGGAAGTTTTTGGGAAGGCTGGAGATCTTACAAGCTATTTACAATAACAAGGAAACATATTTGTATGAGGGATCAAAACATACGGTATTGAGTACGACCCTTAGTGTAATGAATTTAAAAGTTAAACATGGACACTCTTAAGAGATAATGACAGAAGCATTGTAGTTGATAAAGGATTTTCTCCTCACCAGAAATCTTATACCCAATCATGTTTGTGCTGCTAAGAAGATATTATATCCCATAAGAATGAATTTGGAAAAGAATCATGCTTGCCCAAATGATTGTAAGCTATACCGGGGAAATAAGGATGAAGATAGACATAGTTGTAGAGTATGTAATGAGCCAAGGTACAAGTAGAAGACTGGCAATGTTGACGTGGGTGATGAGGTTGTTACAAAGACGATAAAAAAAACACCAACGGAGATTATATGGTACTTCCCAATAATTTCCAGGTTAAAATAGTTGTATGCAAACAAGGAACATTTAAAGCATTTGACATGGCACACTATTAGATTGAAACCTATCGACAATGTGATCTGGCACACCTTAGACGGTAATCAGTGAAAGAAGATTGATGATATGTACCCAAAGTTTGGCATTGAAACATGAAACTTGTGTCTAGGGCTATCTACTGATGGTACGAACTCCTTTTAAACTTTTAGTGGTAATCACAATTTGTGGTCCATCATGGTAGTGATTAACAATTTTCCCTCTTGGTAAACGATGAAACGGAATTATGTTTTGCTGTCATTGATGATTCCAGGGCCTAAACAACTCGGTAATGACATTGATGTATATCTTGCACCATTAGTTGATGACCTGCGGAAGCTTTAGTGCGAAGAGAATTGGACGAATGATGGTTTCTGTGGAGGTGGCTTTAAAATGAAAGCAGTGTTTTATTGTACCATAAACAATTTCCCGACGTAAGAAAATTTATCTGGATATTCAGTGAGAGGTCACTACTTATGTCTTGTGTGTGAAAAGAATACTAGTTTTACACAGTTGGAGTACGATAGAAAATTTGTATATCTTAGTCATAGATTGTTCTTACCGGTAAATCATCCCTGAAATGGGCCCCTTCATTTAAACATAAACAAGAATTTCAGGGTTACATTTTCCCTTATTTTATGAAGTGGGGGTAAGATCATCATTTTTTTAAAAGTGTTTATTGTGTGTAGAAACATAATACATTATAAGTAATTTCTGGTACAAATCAATTAGAAAAAGAAGAACAACTATACAAAGAGTCTGGTACATCTACTATATCCATCATTGGACAAATTTTTTTTTCCAGAACTACCATGTAAGAATAATGGTGCAAGTAACCAACCTAATTATCTAACCCCCAACGATATCTACTGCCAAAACTCCTAGGTTTATCTGCTTTCGTAATCATCATCATTATCTCCAAAGCTGAAAATAGAAACATCTGCTGCAATTGCCTCGATATCCCCAAGACTACCATCAGCCCTCATGTATGTAGGCATACTCGATTCTTTCCTCGCAAATATCACTACACATAAAATTTGAACATAAAATAAATATCACACGCAAAATACAAATGATAAAATGCAAATAATGAAATTTAAAATGATATATTGAGGAATCATAACCATATTTGTAAAGTCATGCGGATTTCATTAATTATTTAGTTAGCATTTATGAAATAATTTGGAAAAGAAAAATGTTTCATGTTGGAACATACGGAAAGCTGAAACCTAAAAATGATTTGATATATCACAGAATACTGCGGTGATATTTATTTATGGAAGATGGTATATTCAAAAATATTGATTTAGGTGTGTAGTATAATCATACTAGGTTTATGGAAAATCCCTATAATTATGGAATTGGATTGATGGAATATTACGGGTTAGTTGAGATAAGGAAATCCCTTTATTTATGGGATTTTGATATGCTTCAAAAGGAGATAAGGAATAAGAATACTATGATGATAATCTTGGAGATTTCCAATCTGCTTATTGAACTATATAAAGAGGACATCACGACTGCATAGACTCAAAAACTTAATTGCGAAAGCCAAACTATATATGTTCCAACGTAATGTAACATGTTGATCAAGTTAAGAATTGTATACCTTAATTCTTGGGAGGAGGATATCCAGTATCGACGAGTTTCGAGGTCAGAGGGAGTCTGATCAAGGCAGATCGGTAGCTAGGGGAGCTAACAAATTTCACACGTCATAATTAGATAGATAAGTATAATTTTATGGTGTACTTTGTAATGTATCCTTATGATTAGTGGATTCATTCAGAACCGGGCCACACCCCACAGATGTATGTGGATTTCACCAAACTGCGTAACAAAGTCTCGTGTCTTTATGCTTTACTTTATTGCATACTTGGTTAGATAGGTTATGTTAGAACACGGTAGTAATTATTGAATTAATTAGGTAAACCCAAATTTCAATTGGTACCAGAGCTTAGTCACTTATTCTTGCCTTGGTTGTGTTAAGGAAAGTGTGATCTAGTTTTATCATAGCGACCAAAGAAGGAGCTTCGATTTCTTGGCCACCACTGCTGGAAGGAACCAACTACAATTATTGGAAGGCACGCATGAGAGTCTTCATCAACTCACTAGATGAACTGGCATGGTGCTTTATTAAAACTAAATGGAGTCTTCCTACTGAAGATGCTGAAACTAGTTCAAAGGAGAAAGAAACAGAATCGAGTACCAAGAAGAAGAAACTCAAAGATAAGTCTACATGGACTCCAGATGAACTGAAGGCTTCATTAGCAAATTCAAAGGTGTTGGATGCTATTTTTACAGCGGTGGATAATAATCAGTTTGAACTCATCTCAACATGTCACCAGGTAAACAAAGCTAAGGATATCGTACAGACTGCTCATAAAGGAATAAGTTGTGTACGTGAATCCAAACTACAGATGTTGGCTGCAAAGTTCTAGGAACTGAAGATGGAGGAGGATGATACTATTTCTATATTCAATGGGAAATTCAGAGACATCTCAAATACGGAGTATCAACTTGAGAAAGTTTACAAGGAAGAAAAATTGGTGAAAAAGACTTCGAGATCACTTCCCAAAAGATTTGTTATAAAAGTTGCAGCAATAGAAGAAGAAAGAGATGAAGCCACCATGTCCTTAGATGAACTAATGGGATTACTACAGACCTATGAGATAACAACGCAACAGTCTGCAAAGAAAGTCCAGAAGGAGTTAGCCTTCAAAACCTCATCATCAAAGGTCATCCATGAATCTGACAGTGATGATGGACTTGAAGAACTTGATCTTATCATTAATAATTTCTCAAGAATTCTGAAGAAGGGGGTAAACAAGAAATCACAAAAAATATTTAGTGGAAATAGACCTTGAGCACAAGACCTGGTAATAATCGCGGAACACGATTGGAACAGGGAAATCAGCAGTTCGCAAGAAATTAAAGTGGCAAAGCAAAGCAGTCTGGAAGAATTCAATACAGAGAATGTGAATGATATGGTCACATCCAGGATGAATGTCCTATTACCAAGAATAAGTGAGGAAAATTATATGTCACCTCTTGGAGTGAAGATGAAGAAGATGAAAAAGACAAAAAGGAACTTACAAGAAATTATGCGGCATTTGGAGCAAAAGTTCACGGTGGATCAGATGATGATGTATGTTCCAACATATCAAAGAAAGACGAGGATGTATGTTCCAACATAGGTTGCGATGATACTTCCATTGATGATGAAGGACAAATTGTGAGTGATGAAGAGATCTACGATGCATATGAAAAAATGTATCGGATGTGGCTAAAATTTGTTGATATTATCAAGTTGTTTAAGGAAGAGAAAAATAAACTGGCTGAGAAACAGAAAAAGTTTCTAGCTCTATTTGTTGAGCTCAAAAGAGGGATTGAGCTCAACAACTAAGAGAGCTGAGATGGACGAAGTAACAATTACCAAGTTGAACATTGGTATGGCAAAACTTGATGATATTCTAACCATGGAAAAGAACTTTAGAGATCGACAAGGAATTGAGTACGACAACTCACTAAGTAGCACAAGCGATTTTAAGGCAAAGATTCAAGAAATAAAGAGAAAGGTGATCAAGTCTCGTCAACAAAAACCTGTCATTTGTAGCTACTGCATGTATCAAGGCTATACTGAGGAACAATGCTAGAAATTGCTCAGGGATATCATGACTGGATGTCAACTGTCTGCATGTTACAACATAGACGATGTCTAGCGATCAAGGATGGTCAGAAAGGTATAGGTTATTAAACACACTAGTACTTGTTTTGTTGCTCATACTTCCCCTATTGCACACTGTAGAGACTCTTGGTACTTTGATAGTGGTTGTTCTCACCACATGACTCAAACTCAAGAATTTCTGACAAACATCAAACCTTATGATAGTGGTTTTGTTACTTTTGGTGATGGAAAGAAGAGTCGAGTGGTTGGGAAAATGTTAATTGGATATTGAAGGATTCCTCGTACTTACTAGTGTTTTGTTCGTTAAAGACTTAAAGACGAATCTATTGAGTATCAGTAAATTGTGTGATGACAACATGACAGTAGAGTTTCATAAAGATAATGCACAGCGAAGCATGGTAAAGATAAAGTTCTTTTAGGCATTCAATCATCGGACACCTATTATCTGCTGGAACAAGAAGTGAAGTGTCTGAGTTCAAAAAAAGATGAAGAAACCTTGTGGCACAGAAATTTTGGTAATATCAACTACAAAACCTTGGTGAAAATTGCCAATGTAAAGGTCATACGAGGTATGCCTAAACTTACAAGCAAAAATGGAATTGTGTGTGGATCATGTAGACAGGGTAAACAAATTTGATCTCCCCACTCTTCAGTTCAGTACATCACTACCTCCAGTAATCTTGAATTATTGCATATGGATTTGATGGGTCTAGTCAATACACCTAGTGTGAGTGGTAAGAAGTATATCTTTGTATGCGTTAATGATTTCTCTGGATACACTTGGATAGCTTTTCTAAAAGAAAAATCCGATACTGTGGATGCTTTCAGAAGCTTGGTGATAAAATTGCAGACATGAAAAGGAAGTCCAATAAGAAAGATTGTCAAAATTTGTAGCGATCATGGCAGGGAGTTTGAAAATTCTGAGTTCAGTGATTTCTACAATGAATTGGGTATTCAACATGAATTCTCTACTCCAATCACTCCTCAGCAGAATAGAATTGTGGAAAGGAAGAACGTGACTCTTCAGGAGATGGCTCGATTTATGTTAGCCGAGAAAGAGATCCACAAAAAAATGGTGGGCAGAAGCCATTAATATAGCTTGCTATAAGATAAATTGTGTGTATCTTTATCCATTCACAAGCAAAACATCATACTATATTTGGAAGGGTAGGAAGCCAAATGTCTCATACTTTCATGTTTTTGGAAGAAAGTGTTATATTCTCAGAGATAGAGATCAACTAGATAAATATGACAACTGTAGTGATGTTGAGATTTTTCCTGGGTATTCATTAAACAGTCGAGCTTATTGTGTTTACAATCTTCGGAAAAATTCTTTCATGGAGCCCATATATATCATTGTGGATGATTATGATGACAAGCAAGTGTCAATTGACAAAGAAGATGTGCCAGATGAAGACCATGTTCCAACACAGAACAATCAACCTGACCAGCCAGCCTATGTTAGAACATCAGAACAAACAGATAATCCTGATGAACCTGAAGAAGTTAAGTATGTTGGAACATCTTCCCCCATTGTATCACCACATGTATAACACAGGTGCAACCAAAACCAAGCATAAGGAGAACTCGATCATTCCCTCAGGTAAATTACAAAGAACTAGTAGGATTAAAATGTTTCATCTCTCTTATTGAATCCAAGAACTACAAGGAAGCCTTACTTGATGAGTATTGGATTGCGGCTATGCAAGAAGAACTTGGGCAGTTTAAATGCAATGATGTATGTTATCTTACTCCTCGCCCTAAAGGTGTCAATGTTATTGGCACCAAGTGGATTTTCAAGAACAAATCTGATGCTGATGGCCAAATCACTCGAAATAACGTAAAGTTGGTTGCTCAAGGATATACTAGGTTGAAAGAGTTGCTTTTGATGAGACATTCACACCAGTTGCCAAGTTAGAGTCGATTCAAATTTTCCTTGCTATTGCATGCACTACAAATTTTACTCTATATCAAATGGATGTCAAAAGTGCATTTCTGAATGGTGTGGTCAATGAAGAAGTATATATTGAACAACCAAAAGGATTTGAGGATCCTCACTAACCTCATCATGTGTATCAACTCAAGAAGGCATTGTATGGTCTGAAACAAGCACCAAGGGCATGGTATGAACAACTTACTAACTTTATTTTTCAGAAAGGTTATCGTCGAGGGGGAGTAGATCACACTTTCTCTTATCTTGAAAAAGCATCAAAGATTTTGATTGCTTAAATTTATGTTGATGATATTATATTTGGCTCTACTTCACCATCTATGGTCCTTGATGCAGGCTGAATTTGAGATGAGTATGGTTGGAGAAGTCATGTATTTTTTAGGGCTCCAAGTCAAGCAAGAAAAGAATGGCCTATTTATAAATCAGAGTGAGCATGCCCTGCATTTATTGAAGAGATTTAGATTAAGAAATTTTCGAGGTGTTCGAACACATATGGGAGAATCTGATTAATTAATGAAAGATGAGAAAGGAGTCGGAGTTGATCAGAAACTATACATGGGCATGATTTGGAGTCTATTGTATCTAACAGCAGGTAGACCAGATATATGTTTCATCGTTGGAATATGTGCAAGATTTCAGGTTTATCCTAAGGAATCTTACATTACTACAATCAAGAATTATTTGATATGCTAGTGGGACTTCTAAGTATAGTATCTGGTACTCTAAGAACCAAGACTATGATCTG
This sequence comes from Rubia yunnanensis, assembly GCA_037428765.1. NCBI lineage: Eukaryota > Viridiplantae > Streptophyta > Magnoliopsida > Gentianales > Rubiaceae > Rubia > Rubia yunnanensis. The sequence continues at coordinate 26,782,478 of CM075064.1, read as the reverse complement.
ATTGGGTACAGTGTTTCTGATTGGGCTGGTAATGTTGATGATCGCAAAAGCACCAATGGTGGATGTTTCTTTATCAATACAAATCTAGTGTCCTAATATAGTAAGAAACAAAATTCGATCTCATTATCGACTACTGAAGCTGAATATCTTGCTGCTAGAAGTTGTTGTGCACAATTATTATTAATGAAACAAATGCTGAAAGATTATGGAATTCATCAAGGGCCTCTGAAGATTCTATGTGACAACACAAGTGCTATTGATATTTCTAAAGATCCATTCAAGTACTCTCGAACAAAGAAAATTGATATAAGGCACATTTTATTCGAGATCTTGTTGAAAGGAAGGAAGTGGTGATTGCCTATGTTCCAACATCTGAGCCACTTGCAGATATATTCACTAAGTCATTGGACACTGCTATATTTGAACTCCTAGGACAACACTTAGATGTTTGTCATATTTGAGGTATTTTTTTAATCTTTTATTTAGCTGTAGATTTTTAATTTTTTATTTTGTGTACTAAAAATTAGAAAAACACAAAAAAAAAATTAGAAAGAAGAAAAAGTGAACAAAAAATAGAAGTTATGGAGCTATGTTGGAAGTTCAAGATGTTGTGACATAAGTTGACAAGTGGGAAAAGGAAACCATGGCTTCTCTTGGAAAGGAAAAAAGCATTGCACGGTTAATGAGGTGAAAAAGAGGAAGACTTATTTTTTGTTCAATTTTAAATTCAATCTTTCCACCATCCCTATATTTTTTACTACCGTACTCTTGCCTCTTGCAAATTTCAAATTTTTGAAGCTCTGGTTGAGAGACTCTTGCCGATATACATAGGATTTTATTCTCACCGTTTCATAGAGAGTTTGAGTTGTGTTGAAAAACATAAACTACCTCACCCTAAATCCTTCTTGCCAAAATATCTCAAGCTCGAATAGTAACTATGGACGAACGAAGGAATCAAGAGAACCCTTACCTTCCTAGGGTCACCTTCGACAGTAAATAGAAGAAGGATGCAACTGTAAATAAGGGCAAATCTCTCTATCAAAATGTAATCGGTCGTGATGCCTCTTACATAAGTCTGCATGGTAGAGATTTTAAGTTTGTGGATGAACTCTTTGGCTGGTTGAAAAAAATAGAGTCTTTATAGACTTAACCAAGTTAAAAAACTGGAATGGAAGTTCTTAAGTGTTGATATTGAAGAATTGTTGATTGGGGACATAGGGGATCTTGATGATGTGGAAAATTTTAACCCTAAGATTGATGAGAGGTGAGTATGCTATGCAAAATGGTAAGGACATGTTTTATGTTTATTCCTATGCTCCTGGCCCTAGTTATGTGTGTATTGAGGAAATAGATAACTCTGAGGCCGAGTGATTAGAAGTGGTTAAATCCACTGATCGGATGCCACTGTTTATCCATGATCCTATGGTAGCCAAGATGATTGAGGAACTTTGAAGACCTCATGTTATTGTGCTGACAGATAGTGAGGATGGAGAGAGTGTTGGTATGTTCCAACACAGGGAGCCAAGTCAGATGGTGCAGAGGATATGGAGACTGATGAACCTGTATTGGGATTCACAAATGCTGATATGGGTGGTCAATATCAGCATTTAAATAATAATATAAGGAGTTCATATGATGATGTGGAGTACTTAAAGGTAGGAAAGACAGGGGGAGATGAGCTGATGCATGAACAGTCTAGGTATGTTGGAACACAGGATGAAACAGCAGCAGGAATTGATCTTGGTGATGAAGAGATTGAGCAGTCATAGCATGTTCCAACACAGAAACCAAACTTGAACTACTCCAGTGATGAGGTTTTGGATGAGTTCATTCAGACCAGAGTCCATAAGGCCAAGAGGAAGGAGTCAGCACCTAAGTCATCTCAGTCGGCCAAAAAGAGCAAGACAGTTTATGCTCTAGCACCAAAGAAGAAGCCTACTCTGCCTACACCTTTTGTAAATGATTCTTTCTCAAGTATTTACTAATATGATGATTGTGAGGAGATGGAAAAGTTATTTTCTCAAAGAAAGATTATTTCTGAGAGGCCAGTTGATCTAGCTACATATAAAGAGAGTGAAATTTCTAATTTCCTAGAAGGTATTGGGATGAAGACTACAGCCACAATGTACCAGCACTACTAGAAAATAGGTACATATGCACCAATATAAAATCATGAATACAAAATATCGGTGTAGAAGTACACAATTGAACCGGTAAAACTCATGTTAACCATATTATCGGTGCCTATGAATACATACACACATGTGTAAGGTCTACCAGTGTAGGTTTTCATATTTTTCGCACCAATTAAATGTATAGGGATGCTAAAGATCGGACTAATGTATACTATCACACAGGTAACAAATGTACCAGTGTAAGAATAGGGTGCACTGGTTGGAATTTGGCACCAAAAACATAATTTTTAAAATCGGTCATATGTTTTACCAGTATGTGAAAACAAATACAGGAGAACGGAAGAATTTATACACCGATATCGTATAATACCGGTGCTAATATTATGTATTTTTTTAAAAAAATACATACGCACTGGTATTTGTCTATATACCGGTGTTTAAAGTGAATTTAATGCTAACCTACCACCTTTTTTGGCCGGATAAAAATGGGAATTTTGGGAGAATGAGTTCATTAATGGCGTTTTTGGTTGATGAAGGCATTGAATGACCTTCCACGAAAACCCTTGAAGGTACCATTTTTCTAAATATATTTGTGGATATTAATGATATCATTGTTGGTTTTGGTTCTTAGACATATATATCTTATGTGTTTGATTATTTTATGGTGATTGAGGTAGAATTGTTGATATTAGTTTGTGATTTGTTCTTAAGGTTGATGTAGTTATAATGCTATGGCTATTAATTGTTATATAATAGGACATTTTATGAATGAGGAAATTGGTGTGCATTAATGATCTTGCATAATTTGGATGTGGTCATGAAATTCTATTGTAATTAATGGGTTGAAATTTGATTGTTGGACATTTGTTGAAATGTAGAGGTGTATTGTGCCATCGAGATGCGTAAGCATGTGTATACTAACGTTAGTAGGGTGAGTGGTGAATATATGGACTTTGTGGATGAGTTTTTGGACCATTTTTTTAGTCGTGAGAAGCGAATATTATGTCTTTATCATGATTGTAGAAATTGAAATCGTACTGATAACAAGGATATGCTGAAAATCCATTTGTATAGCCGGGGGTTTGCGAAAGATTATGTGGTGTGGACATTTCATTGGGAAAAATCACCACCGGAGGTGATAGTTAGTAGTGAGGGAGAGTGTTTTGGGATTGGTAAATTAGATGACATGTGTGAGGAGGCAGTTAATGAATTTAGAGGGAGGCCCGAGGTTTTGGCTAACTTTCTAGGTGAGAAGGATAGACCATTGTATCCCGGTTGCAAGAAGAAGACACAGTCATGTCATGTTTGATGGAGTTGTTTAATTTGAAAGGTTTTGGTTCATGGAGTGATATTAGCATGAATAAATTGCTTAAGTTTTTGAATGAGAAGATTCCATTTGGTAATGGGGTGCCAGACAACCTTTACGAAACTAAGAGAATTTTGTGTCCAGTGGGAATAGAGTATGAAAAGATACATGCTTTTCCAAATAATTGTGTCTTATATATGGGTGACCTAAAGTATAAGATTTTTTTTCTAGTATGTAATGTGTTTCGTTATAAGAAAAAAAGAAAGGTGGCTGTTGGTGGAGAGCATGTTGTGTCAGTGAAGAGGCAGGTGCCAGCCAAATGTATGTGGTACCTTCCAATAAATCCGAGGTTGAGAAGGTTGTTTAAGAATGCTAAGGATGAAAATAACTTGACATGGTACATGGATAGGGGAGGTTATAAAGATGATGATATGATTCGACACCAGGCTGATGCAGACCAGTGGAAGAAATTTGATTAGATGTATCCAAAGTTTGCATCCGAACCTAGAAATTTGAGAAGGTACCAGTTTGCATCTGGCTTTGTGTACTGATGGTATGAACACGTTCGTTAATATGTCATCAAAACACAGTTCATGGTCGGTTATGCTTTCCATTTACAACCTCCCCTTGTACTTGTGCATGAAAAGGAAATATATGTTGATGCCTATTATGATTTCAGGGCCCAAACAGCCTGGGAATGACATAGACACTTGTCTTTTCCCTTTGATAGAAGATTTGAAGGTGCTATGGTCGGTTGGCACCTTAATGTTCAATGATTTTTGTGGTGAAGAGTTTACCTTGAAGGCAATGATTTTTTGCACCATCAATGATTTCCCGCCATATGGTAACCTTTTCGGGTATGTAGCCAAGTGTCACAAGGGTTGCTCTATTTGTGAGAATGAGATCGATTACCATCAGTGGAAAAATGGGCGTAAGACTGTTTATTTGGACCACCGTAAATTCCTCCCGTTGAAGCACAAGTTGCGAGATAACATCGTTGCATTCGTTGGTGGGAAGGAGAGGTGAAAGGAATCTAAACCATTAACTGATGTAGCTATTCACAGCAAGGTGAAGAAATTGAATGTTTTTCTCGGTAAGAAGTTATCAAAGGGTGGTGGGGTTGTAGAAGGATCGTGGAAGAAAAGGTAAATTTTCTCCGATTTGCTGTACTGGGAGAATTTGGAGGTTCGCCATTGTTTGAATGTCATGCATATCGAAAAGAATGTTTGTGGGATTTTGATATGCATGCTACTAAACATTCCCAGGAACACTAAGGATAGCTTAAATGCAAGGAAAGATTTAGTATACCTTGGTATTCGGTTGGATATGGCACCGGAGGTCAGAGGGAAGCGAACGAATCTGCCTCCCACTCCTTACAATCTGTCAGTTGCTGAGAGGAGATCGGTGTGTGAGAGTATCCAAGGAATGAAGGCACCGTTTGGTCACTCCTCTAATGTTAGTCTATTTGTGAATGATGAATTGCGTCTCAATGCTTTGAAATCGCATGATTGTCATGTCCTTATGCAACAACTTTTGCTTGCTGCGATCCGAGGTTGTTTGGATGAGGAAATTAGATTTTTTATTATGCGCTTGTGTTTCTTCTTCAACTCGATATGCAGGAAAGGTCTTAACATGCAACAACTAGATGAACTGGAGTGAGAGGCTGTTGTTGTTCCATATGCAGAATTACTTTCCCCCATCATTCTTTGATATCATGGTGCACCTTGTGGTACACTTGGCTAGGGAGAAACATATATGCGGGCCTATTGGAATGCATTAGATGTACCAATTTGAGTGTCACATAGATATTTTTAAGGGATATGTTCATAATCGTAGTTGGCCTGATGCCTCGATTGTTCAGAGTTATGTCACTGAGGAGATCATCGAGTACTATACATCGAACTTGGTTGGAAAAAGTGCTGTTGGTGTTCCTGGTGGACCACGCTGCAGAAGGCGGAATGAGATTCCACAGTTTAAAGGTACTCTTTCATACACTTTTGAACGCTTAGTTGATGACAGTTCATCTATATGTTTTACGCAATAGCAGCAAGACCGCAATATATGTTCAAGACAATGTTTCCATGTTGGAAGAAATCCATCCAGACCGGCCCTCGAATAAAATATAGGTAGATAGTCCAGACGACCCAACATGGCTCTCCCTACATCCTACATCACCCAGTCGTAATTGATAGTCCAGAGTTTCCATCAGAATTTCTTGGTCTGGAGGATGTAGGGAGAGCCATGTTGGGTCGGCGTTCTCATGGTGATGGGTTGTGGGTTGATGAGAGCGGTGAAATTGTGGGTGGTTGTAATGTGTTGAAGTGGGAGAGATAGATTGTAATTTCCACGCAGTTGGATTTCCTACCAATGTTTTGTATAATACCCATCCCATTATGAGGTGAATTAGTGTGACATGAATGTAGACCGCTCTTTGTTTTATAATTGCTTGTTATAATCTATACTACCATTGTAATATATATGTATTGAATGGATTAAAACTTACTATTAATGGTTTACTATTTTTTAAGACATTTGCACCGGTAAAAGAGTAAAATGCCAGTGTAGAAAAATAGAGTACATGCTTTGTTTCTTGCATACGCACCGGTATATAGTATATACGAACCAGTATAAATACCGGTGCTGGATACTTAGAAATATTTTTAGTAATTTAGTCTCAGGCCACAATTTTTTTTTTGACATTTAGCCTAAAGTAGCAGTGTTTGGATGCAACATACACCGGTAATTATAACATATGCACCAATATATATACCAGTGTTGAATACTTAGAAAACAATTTCACAATTTTTGTCTCGGGTCTCAAAATGTAATTTCTTTTACATTTAAAGCAGGCTTAAGCAACTGCTTTTGGACATTTTTTATGCCGGTATATTGGACATACGCACTGGTATATAAATACCGGTGTTGGATACTTAGAAAGATGTTTAAAACTTTTACCTAGGATAAAAAAATGTAATTTTTATACATTTAAAGCAGCCTAAAGCAGTTTCTTTTGCATTTTCCTTACACTGGTATGCCATAATTACCGGTGTTAAAAAAATAAAGTCTACTTAAATTCAAAGTAGCAACACATTTTCACTTACGAAGTTTTTCTGCTCTCACCCCCATATCATTTCCCTCAGAGACATATCAATTAAAATCCGTCAACAGTGGCAATAGAATCAGGTAAATGACTGTAGTGTCTTTTCTATATGATCAACTAACCTTGGAATATAAACTACATTGATTGAGCATTTGATATCAAGAATAACTTCACTTGCATGCAAGATGTTTGATAAAATGCTTCAACGTGTTTTTTAGGAAATGGCACCTAAATTCAATTTGAATAGGATATGCCAATCATCCTCTTCTTCTCTGCCAAATGCGTCATCGTACACTTACCCAGATGGAACCTTTGTGTCCAAGGAGGCTATTTTGGTACATGAATCATACATAGGACGTCGTCATCACCCTGAGAGAGGAATTGAGGCAGCTGCCCCATTTGAACAAACTATCAGCACGCTTGGTTGGGAAAAATTCGGCGACACTCCACAGCCATTCAACCTAAGAATCGTAAGTGAGTTTTATGAAAAGTTGAGGTGTGGCCCGAACCTAAGGAAAGTGTACCGTAGAGTCATAATTGTCCTTGTCATAATATAATCTATATTATTTGTTTGTATTGCCCAATGTTCCGAACGATGAGGATGAGTTCCTAGCACTCCATAATGTCGGTGCCGATAGCTATTATCTAAAAGATCCAATTAGGAGGGAGATCATTGGGACATTAACCAAGCAAGGTACCGACATAGATGAGCTTGTCAAACAAGGTTGGATAAAAATACCGAAGAAGACTCTTACTCCAGAAATGAATGGGTGGTATCACTTCGTGGCGTCTAGAATAGACCTAGTAACTGTGAACACGGAGGTCCACAAAAGTCGCCTGAATTTCTTGTACGCAATAAAGAAGGAACTTAGATGGAAGGTTGGTCATTGAATGTGTATCATGTTCAAGGAAAAACGGGATAAGATTGGGTCATATGGTTTTTACAGTATCATCTTAGTCCTTTGTTCAAGTGCGGGAGTTAATGCCCGTCCGCATGCCGTTTATGGGCAACCAATGGGTAAGATTTGTGTGGACCCTTTATACAAACTTTCATTTGACACGCCTATCCCTACTATTGAATCTAGAGTCACAACCATGGAGGTCGGTGTACAAAACTTGCTTGGAGAATCAAAGTATGAGAGGTCCTGGTTCGACCACATGGCCAAGGTTCTGAACTATCAATTTTCTAACTTCGTGGAAGCTGTTGGAAATTTCCCTACCTTTCGCCAATGCTATGTGGAAGACATGTATGTTGGTACAAGTACCCGTGACTGGGATGCAACAGGAGACGATGATGATGTGGAACCATTTTCTCATTACTATATGTAGAAAACTTGTTTTAGTTGATTAAAATTTGAATTCTGCACCTCCCCCTTAATTTTTTACACTTAGATGATCTAATACTTGTACTTTTATTAGAATGAAATTCTTTCCATCTTAAATAACTTGGAAATGATGGTTCGAGTTATAGATTTTATAATCTTTGTGGTTTTTTTCCTGTAAAATTACTCCCGAACACAGATATTATGTCTAAAACGTATAGTTGGGCTGGAAGATAGATTACCACCCTTAATGAAACCTTCATTATATTACAAGAATGGTTAGAATAAAAAAAAATAAAATTCTGAGCTATAGAGGTTCCCCATACAAATTTTGGGGCCACTGTGAAATTTTTGGTAATATAGTGCAAACATTGAATGTTGGTTTTACATGCTGTATCGTGCACCCGTTTGGTGGGGGAAAGGCATGAACATGATCATATTGTATTAAATTGCATTTATTGCCGCCAATTTTTATTTTGAAGAATCCAAGATTCTTGGAGGGACTAAAGTGTAAAAAATAAAACGTTTACTTGTACATCAAAATTGAAATCTGCTTGAACTGGATGGTACTAAAAATGTCCACATTGTATTTCCAAGCTACACAACTGGGGAAATGGAGGGTTCGGACCCTATAGTGAGTTTGGGAGATAATCAAATTACACATTGAAGCTTTGAAGAAAACCTTTACCATTTACTCTAGAGCATGTACTAGCACTTTTGGTCATTTCACCACCAGGACACAATTATGTTGCAATTATGATTAAACCCAAGAATATTTAATTTCATAATTTATATCGTTTTCGAACGTGTCGTATACGCATGTATATTCTGGGGACCTAACTGCAAGAAAAGAATATCAACAATATTTAGAGTCCTATTTACCATAGATGTAAAGAAATTATTTGCATTGAGTTTCAGCAAGTCCTAGAAAAACTAACTGAGGAGCTAAAGGAAAAGGAGAGAATTAGGTTGATCGCTGAGGGCTTCACTAAAGAGGAGATTGAGCACCAACTCAGTCAGAAGGAGTACAGATCTCTTGTCTACCTTGAGGCAAACAAGGATAAGAAAGGGTTGTACACATCAAAAGAGGTTCAGAAGATTACAAAGGACGTTGTTACACAAAAATCTTCCACGTAAATTAATTTGTACATTGTTTCTAAATTCTTCTTATAGAAATTTTCTTTCCAATGTCAATACAGTTGAAAATGAACGAGCTGGAGGAAAAAGGAACATTTTTACTGCAGTCGAGTGCAGACATTCTCATAAAGGTTACAAAGAAGAAGGATCACCCAGGCAGGTACAGGGGAACTCAGACGGGTCTACCCACATTGGTGGCTATTCCCCATCTTTCCCACAACAAGTGCTATAACAGTTCCTCTAGCAAGAAAACCCCATAGAGGAAACCATCTAATGATCAACTCGTTGTGAAAGCCATGGTATCGTACCTTCAGTAAATAGTAAAGGGCATTGCATCTGCAGGCGGTGTTGCAATCCTGCCAGGCCTAGATGATCCCGAGAAATTTATCGAGAAAGCGATGGATGACCTAGTTATGGGTGCTACAAAGTTGGGTGAAGAGCCAAGAAATGGAGAAGGTGATGAGGAGGTACACCTACATAGTTATATACATTGAATTACACATCTCAAAGGCTCCATAACCATTCATTTTACTAAACTCTCCAATGAACAGGATGGAGAACAAGTGACTCTGTACGTGAAAGACATTATAGGTGAGAATAAAATGATCACACATAGGTTGCTACAAATACCCTGTCGTCAGGATTCCCAACATGGTACTGTGGCTCGTGTGAGAGTATGTGAGCCAGTCTACCATCCTAGGGCGGGATTACCCTCGCCGGACCACCAGTTTGATAATGTTGGAGAGGTCTTGAATAGCATCGTGGATTGGCATGTGTCTTTGATAGGCAAGGGAGACGAGCAACCAAGTGACATCGATGAGGAGGATGTCGACATGGTGATGGACAACGAGGACAAGGAGGTTTTGATACTCACCACCGACGATGAGGTACATTATTATAACACCTAAACTTTCATTTCCTTCGAATTTCAGTGACATGTGCATCTTTATGAATCCGTGTAACAGGGTGACACAGAGAAGAGATCCCACTCGAGAACTAATTACAGGCCATCGGCGAGATATAAATTCAAGAAGCTACCAAAATAGGTGTTTCAATGAACCACAAAAATTTCTTATTCATTAACCACAATTGTCAATTTCTACATATTTAACTGAGCATTTCATGTATTTTTTCCTCCACAGATTATCAACAGACGAGACCTGTCAGATCGGCCCATTATGGAGAGATTCACTCGGGAAGCCAATGCAGTTATCTTAGAAATGATAAAGAAAAAGGTTTGCATGTTCTTCCCAGTATTTCGACCATCAACCTTTACACGCAGTTACACCAGCGGTGTGGGAATAGATGTTCTGGTCGAGTTCAGGAGGAGGCTCGGGAACATGCATACGATGACCTAGATTGATAATGCACAGGTCGATGTGTGGATGAGGTGAGTTTCAAACCTTAGGGTCTTAATTGTATTTTTAATCAATTAGTATTTCATTTTTAATATTGTTAATGATACAGGAACCCTTGGGAGAAAATCTGGGAAAATAATGCAAGCCACGTCCAATTCCGCCCTTGCAACTGTGGAAACTTGTCCAACTTCGAGCAGGAGGTCGAACATCATTTCAACCTCATATGGGAAACAATTATGGAAATGTATCTTGAGTTCTACATCATCCCCTGCATTAGAATGTAAGGTTTTTTCTCCGAATTTAACATTTTCATTTTAAACCACTTCCATTTCTATAATTAATTACCCTAATTTTTCGGCAGTGATCATTGGTACCTCATCATTATCCATCCCAGAACGGAAGAGGCTTTCACGCTGGACACATTGTCGGAGGGTATCAAACCAACAAACTTGATCGAACACAGGGTCATTTCCAAGTATTGCAATTAATCATATAATAAGTCCTTGTTTTATAATATACTAGAAGAAGTAACCTTTTTCATTTACATTGTTTATAGGCTTGCATGCGCATACCAAAGGGAGAAGGGAAAGATGGAGCCAGAAATCAAGAACATTAAGGTAAGTCATTCTGTCATTTCATCCACATCATTTATTAAATTAAAAATTGCTAAAAAAATGCTAATGACATATACCATTCCTGTGCAGTACCGAACCCAGAATGGTTTATGGCAACGTGGGTACTCCATCAAGCTCTTCACGGAAGAATTTTTTTTATCATTCGGAGACTAATGATATCCTGGAGGTAAAGATTAAATCACAAAGCTATTTTTTCATAATTTCTATTACACACAAGATTCTTCACTAACATCCTAAGTTTTAAAATCACAGATCTTCCCAGAGGGCCAAAGGTTATACCATATGTATGAACTTCAAGTTATTGCTGAGAGATGGTGTGGGGCTTGGCTGGATGAGTACCAACATCAGACAAACACTTCGTTGCAACTTCTCGATGATAAAAACGACATAACAGGTTGATAATTATTTTTCGTGGTTGATCATATAAGAATTCTATGGTTGGTGTTTAGTTGTAATAAACTTGTGTGGTTTTTAAATTTATTTTCATTCAAAGTGAAGATACATTTTCTCTTCATTGTTTAAATAAATTCTTTTATTTACCAATCAATATTATCAATAATTTTTTAAGTTTCTTACATTTCTCGAGGTTTTAAATTTAATAATAGTTCAGATTCAAGTATTTCTGGCTGTCAATGCCCTGGAAATGATCCGGGGTGGACCACCGGAAAAAAATTGAGCATTGCAAATTTTATTATGCTCATACACCGAAATAACTAATAAATACCGGTGTAAAAAAATTCACATTAAAATAATATTTTCAAAACAGGAAAAATGAATTACACTGGTAATGTTGAAAATTTAACATACCGGTGTAAATTCCATACCGGTGCATATATCAGATTTATACCAACGTAAATTTATTTACTAATGTACATCGGCACCTATCAACCTACCGATGCAATTATTTTATGCCTTCCCTACCTTCTTGAACATTCTACATAGGTACCTATTTCCTACACCAGCATTCAATGTCTGGTGTGTTAGACGTATATGGATTGTTCAATTTTGTGCACTGGTAGTCAATACCAGTGTGTATATCATTTATACACCAGTACATATTACCGATGCAAATAACCTACCTTTTTTACACCGCTATACTCATGCACCGATATTTTTGGGGGGGGCAAAATACCAGTGCTATTGGGGTGTTTTACTGGTGCTATTGCCCTTGTTCTGCAGTATTGCATGATTACAACAAATAGTTTGTGTGTGAGGTTTACTCAAACCTGATGGCTTGAAATTTAGAAGATGATTACCCCTAGTGTGATAGGGTGTTTGTGAGAGGAAAATTAATTAATTTTTCTGCTGTAAAATTAATAGGATGGTGGGTCTGAAAACTCCAGAGTTCGATGGGGTGTTTTCTGAGGAGTTAGAGGCCACTAATGATCAAATTTTGTCTGAGATTTTTGGTGGTTATCAAACTCAGTAGCCAACTCAAGGGTATGCCAAGGCTTCATTTTTATCCTCTAGATTCTTCTGCATGTGCCAGATTGTTGTGAATTGCTGGATGCCATATACCAACACTACAACTTTGACAAGAGGAATGGCAAAGCTTTTGTACTGTGTTGGAACACAGAAGCAAGTCAATTTGGGTTTATTTGTTCAGTAGAGTATTGTTAGACATGCAATTGCTCCCAAGGCTAAGCACACTCTAGTATATCCTTTCCTTCTTTCTGTTGTGGTTAGAAGTGAAAGGGTTAAGGCTAAGGATGAGGATTTGATTATGTAGACTGAGTATCTTCGGCCCAACAAGAAGATCTTTGAAATGATGAAGGTACATAATATGCCTTGGCATCCGAATGCCTCTACCTCTGGGACTGATGAGAAGAAGGTCATACTTGCTGCTATGAATGCAAAGTTGGGTAACAGCCCTGGAAGTTGAGAAAGATAGAATTGAGATGGAGAAGGCTCAGTTGGAAGCACAGATGTCTGCTCCAGAACATGATTGAATTTTCTGCACTATCTATGTTCCAACATAGATTAGTTGTTTGTTTCAGGGGGAGCGGATTTTATTGCTATTATATGGTTATTTTTGTGTTTTTTTTCCTTTGGCTTATTTATAGCCCTAGGGGAGAATATTTTGGAGATTTTTGGATATTATTTTGATGGTCTCTAATCTTAATTTATTCTTTCTTATGAATTCAAATTCATTACTTAGTATATGTTCCAACATAGGGGATTTCTGGAAGACTTGTGTTGTGAGATTGGAAGTTTTTCTTTGTACTCTTATAAAGTCATGTGGATTTCATTAATTATTTAGTTAGCATTTGTGAACTAATTTGGAAAATAAAAATATTCCATGTTGGAACATATGGAAAGCTGAAGTCTAAAAAGGATTTAATCGATCATAGAATATTGACGTGATATTGATTTATGGAAGATGGTATATTCGGAAATATTGATTTAGGCGTGTAGTAGAAGCATACTGGGTTTATGGAAATTCCTAATATTATGGAATTGGATTTATGGAATATTACGGGATAGTAGAGATAAGGAAAATCCCTTTATTTATGGAATTTGGATATACTTCAGAAGCAGATAAATGATATGAATATTATGGAGATAATCTTGGAGAGTTACGATATTCTCATTGGATTATGTAAAGAGGACATCAAGGCTGCATAGACTTATGAACTTAATTGCAAATATATGTACCCGGATTTTCTATCTTTCCGAGAGTATTGCGAGAGCATGTAACCTGTTGATCAAGTTCATAATTGTATACCTTAACTCCTCGGGATGAGAAGATCCAACGTATGTTAGTTTTGAGGTAAGAGGGAGTCTGATCAAGGCAGATCAGTAGCAAGGGGAGCTAGCAAAATTCATACGTCATAATTTGATAGATAAGTATAATTGTATGGTGCACTTTGTACTGGAATATTATGATTAGTGGATTCATTCTGAACCGGGTCAGGCCCCGCAGCCAAACTGCGTAACCAACTCTCGTGTCTTTATGCTTTACTTTATTGCATACTTGGTTAGATAGATTATATTGGAACACGGTAGTAATTATTGAATTAATTGGGTAAAACCAAATTTCAATATTTAATCGTTTCATACCTAAGTAGTTTCTATTGAATGAAAAAAAAACTAACAAAGAAAAAAATAAGCTAAAAAATGCAACACCGCCTCTCAAGCAAACATGCAATCGAACTAACACTAGTGGAGGACGGATCATTAAAAGCGGTTATATCAGACCATTAAAGGTGTTTTCAAAGTGCATTCTCTTGTTCCGTCTTTGATCAATTTCAATCAAATGTGGTTCAAATAAACACCTATTTCTAAGCTTCCAATAAAATAGTTACTGGAAATCAAATGATTTTCAACAGCACAAAACCAGATCTGGAACCCTAATGGAAAAAATGCAAAATACATAAGGGCAGCAGTGGACCCAAATGAGAAAAAAGCAAAATGCATAAGGGAATTATCAACGAATAGTAAATTCTATATTAATATGAATACATTATTTTGATATATATATATATAAATATTTTTTATCTAATCTTATTTTCATATTTTTTTATTTATAAAATGGTAAAGTCTTGGAAAATACGGTCTTTCCATAGATTTATGGAAAGGCGGGATTTAATTAAAATAATAAAAGGTAAAAGGTCTAAGTTGTAATATTAAAAAAATTATTATGCAGCTTGTAGTAGTAATAAAGTTTATAACCCGATTATGCAACCCAAAAATTTTATCTTCATTTCTTCTAATTTACACTTTAAACCTTGGTCTTTCCATGACTTATGGAAACACCGTCTTTCAAGAGACGGACTCTTATAAAAATATGAACATATTATTTTCATATTATTTTATTAGTTATCAACAAATAGTAAATTAAATTATATTTAATTTTTAATTATAAATATAATATAATATCACTACAAGAAACAACACATATTACCTATGTTATTCAAGGATTTTTACATTGGTTTTTCGTCCATAAAAAATCAAGGTAAATGTGGGTGAAGTAAAAAAAACCTATTTTTTACCTCAGTTTAAAACTGAGGTAAAAAGTATTTATTACCTCAATTTTTTTACAAAATAACTGAGGTAACAAGAGTGATGGGAGGTTCCATCACATTTTTGACATACTTCTAAATTTAGCACCACAGTAAATAATCTGAACGATGCTGGTGCGATGTTGCACCTGAAATTTTAGGAATTAAAAAAAAATACCGAATGTAGAATCGACATTCAGTAGTTCATAACCTAACAATAGTTTTCCAGCATAATTCCAGTCAGAACAATACAAAATGGCAAAGTCTTGGGAAAGACGGTCTTTCCATAGGCTTATGGAAAGACGGGGTTTAATTCGAATAATAAAAGGTAAAAGGTCTTAGTTGCTGAATTTCAGTTTCACCTAAATTCTGAACCTTTATGCCAAGTTGTTTAACAGTTTGGTGTTGAAACACCAAGTTCAGTTTGATGTTAAAACTCAAAACGAAATACGCAGTGCACACACAACTTGGTTACGCAGTTCGGTGCAAATACACCTACGTCTGCGGGGCCTTGCCCAGATCAGAAACCATCCACTAGAAAGCAGTCTTTAGTACAAGAAGCTTAACTTAAATACTAATCCATTGCTAACCTATAGAGTGAATGTTGTGAGATCCCCTCACTGCCGATCCTACGCCGTTGAACCCCCACGATCAACACGTCTCTCTGGATCTCCTCCTCCCGAGGAATTAAGGCTTCCTTGTTTCTGATCTTTAAGAACTTGGTCGGTTGATTTGACGAACCTCCAAAACCAGAGACGAAGAGCTTCATTAACGTATCTCACGTAGAGATAAAACTTGATTGCTTCGCTCAACTTTTTACGAACTTGGTCAGATTAAACAATCCTCCAAAACCTGAGACGAACTTTTCCACCAACGTATCTCACGTAGAGATAAAACTTGGTCGCTTCGTCTCCAGACACCACAAGCATATCGCTCCGAACTTCTCACGTAGAGAATAATCCTCGGTCGCTTAATTGATTGCGTTGTATCTTCTTGTATTTATATCCATCGCAATCCTACCTTCAATCAAACTCTTTCCTTGTCTAACTCTACCATGAATAGACTTCTAAACTAAGGAAAGATCTAATCCTAATCTGGTTTGTAAATGGACAATCCTTTATTAATAGGACTTGTACCATAAATAAACTATTTAATCAATTCCTAACTATTACAGGAATATTCGTTTACCAGAATTAGATAGCCACGAAATCACATACTTATCTTCACAATATTCTGATCTGATCGCATAATCATACTCCATAATTAGCTCCATAATTCGTGGCTAAAACCTGCTGTCCAGAAACCTGCTGTCGCAGTGGTGTTAAAACACCAGATCTCCAGAAACCTGCTGTCGCAGTGGTGTTAAAACACCAGATCCCAGTATTCACAATATGCCATAAAGAAGTCCAACTCCCGAGGACTCTACAATCTCCCCCTTGGCATATTTGTGAATTCATCAACACTGGATTTTGACCTACCAACTCCCCCTGAATTCAACTCCACTAAAACAACCAAGAATTCAGCAATAACACAGGTCATGCAGGTTTACTAATAAAATTCAGCAAGTAAAACAATAAATTCATCCAGTTTTCTCCCCCTGGATTCATGAATGTGCCATCAAAAATAAATGATGTCTGCTCCTTAGCAGTTGCATCACCATCACCATTATCAGCATCATCGTCATTAGCATCATCCGAAACATCATCATCACCATCATGTGCCTCTGAACCATCCTAAGTTGCTTCAGCCAACAAGACTCCATGCTCAGCATCCAAAGCAGTCAACTCCCCCCTGAAGCTTTGCCAAAATAGCCTGATGTCGTTCAATCAGTTCCTGGCATACTCCAACTCGAGCCTCAATAGCTTTCAACCTCGCCATACCAGCATCCGAGCAAATCTCTTCCGTTTTGCAACACCGTGGTAATTACACACGAATGTAACAGAGCTTCCTTCCTGGTCTTGCGATCACAATCAATGATATCATTAAAAATCAATCTGCCCATGTTTACCTTTTGATGCGCTCCCAGACTGTATAGTAATGTAGCCATCTCTTTGGTGATACTCGTGTTGTTTACAGAGGGAATCCAATTATGCACGGCGACCACATACAAACAATAATACCTGGACGTGAGGTTAGATGCAATTATCTGTTGTCGACCAGTCACAGGTCATGTGCTCTCCACTTCACCAGTAAGCTCTACAGCCACCTAATCATAATTTTCTGGCATCTGGTGTTGGAACACCGGTTTCTCATCCCTTGACGAGCTATGCTTCAGACACTTATTCAACACCTCTGGTGAAAACTCAACAATCTCTCCACGCACATAAACCCTATGAAACCAGGGTGATTCTACATCTTCATATTCAGCTTTCAGATCCGAATAGAACTCCAGCACAAGTTTCTTGTTATCGTCACAGAAACAGGTAGCCGCCTTAAACACCTCGAGATGGTGCAAATAATCCGTGAATCCACATTCCTTGTATTTTACAGCACCAGCTGGCATTTCCGCCAATATCTTCCTGTCACAGACAAACTCCCACTTTTCTTGACTTGCATCATCAAAGAATTCAGGGCTAATGGCTTCACTCGCTTCAGGTACAGGTTGTGCACTAGACTCAATTGTCTCAGCTTGTCTTTGCTGTCTGGCAGCACGGAGCCTCTTCATCTTCTTCCCAATCAGTTCATCACTGTGTTCACCTGCTTTCATATTCTTATCCCTGCATCGCTTCGAGTTTCGCACACCCTTGGAAGATGAGACCACACTGTCCCTGGCCTTCTTTGAATTTTGAGTAACATGGGTTCCCACATACTCTGGTGGTCTTTCAACACCCACTTCCTGCACTTTCTCTTTGATCCACGTGTCTTTCTGGTCTTGAGTGGTATTTCAACACCAACACCAGTACCCACTAAGTTGCCTTCACCACTGGCTATCTCAGTCAACTCTGCCAAGTTTTCAAGGTCATACCCCTCAGAATTTGATTCCATATCAGTAAAATCCACATCCTGTGCTTAATTCACAGGTACCTGGTCATCAACATTTGATATCACATCTGGTGTTTGAATACCAGAAAAAATCACACCATCACACTCTGGATTTTCCACTTTCATCAATATTGGAGATCACATCTGGTGTTTGAATACCAGAAAGCTCTATCCTCATCTTCTCCGTTTTCAGAGGCTGGTTCCATCAACACTGACACGGTCTCACCCATAACAGTTCCTGGTGTAGCAATACCAGTATTATCCACTTCATAGTTCTCATTGTCAGCACCTGCTTGCTAATCCATAACATCATCCTTGATTTCTCCTGTCTCAGACACATTCTCGACTATCACAGATGCACTCTCAGATTCCTTCAACATAGACACTGTTTCAATTTCAACAGCTCCCCCTGCATACACTGTCTCCTCATCACTGTCACTGATTTCCACGACTGGAAAGGGCAATTGTCGTAGATATTCTTGAAGCACGAACAATGGACCATCAAAGCTCTCCAACTCCATGCCTTTTGCTTTGGCAAAAACAGTGGCCTTAACCACTTTGACCCAGGGATGCAACACAGCCTCATCCCGCCATTCTCCTAATGACTGGCCTATGTTGAGCCCTTCTGATCTACTTCCACATTAAGTCAACTGTCCAGTAACTTTATCCCATAGTGATTAAACACCATCACTTTATCCTGTGGTGTTTAAATACCACCTCACCAAATTTTTGGTATTTTCTAATTTTTTCGACTGTATTTAAAGGAAAACAGTAAATAATACAACAGAATAGACAGATCTGGGTACCTCACAATCGACACACTCCCAAGTGCTGTCTGAGTCCTTCAAAAGTCTCGTCATCCAGAGGCTTTGTAAAAATATCAGCAAGTTGTTCTGCAGTTGGGACATAATGGACTGTAACTTCTCCTTTTTCGACCAAATCCCTGATAAGCTGATGTTGGATATCGATGTGTTTTGTCCTCGAATGTTGCACAGGATTCTTGGAGATATCAATGGCGCTTTTATTATCACATAAGACTGTCAAACTCACATCATTGAATCCATAGTCTCGCATCATCTGCTTCATCCATAATAGCAGATTTGATCCAGCAAAGAAGCATCCACCAGTGGTACTCTTACAATCATCATCATTCCCGGTCCAGTCAGAGTCATTGAAACCTACC
Organism: Rubia yunnanensis; assembly: GCA_037428765.1. NCBI lineage: Eukaryota > Viridiplantae > Streptophyta > Magnoliopsida > Gentianales > Rubiaceae > Rubia > Rubia yunnanensis. Next base: position 26,763,319 of record CM075064.1, on the reverse strand, counting down.
AACTGCGAATCCTTATTCCTAGAAAACCATACTCCATACTCCACTGTTCCACTTATATATCGAATAATTCTCTTCACAGCTGCCAGATATGATTCCTTTGGATTAGCCTGGTATGCAGCACAAATACCAACACTCAACCAGATGTCTGGTCTACTTGGAGTTAAATATAACAGGCTGCCAATCATTAAGTCAACAAACTCCTTCACCAATGCTGAAGAGGTGGATCCAAAGACAATATCATCAACGTAAATCTGTTCGATTAGAATATTTGTCCCCTTATGCAGCACAAACAGTGTACGGTCCACTCCCCCTCGACGATATCCCTTCTGACTCAGAAAGGTTGTCAGTCGCTCATACCATGCACGGGGTGCCTGCTTAAGGCCATACAAAGCTTTATTCAACCGATATACATGGTAAGGAAAATGTAGGTCTTCAAATCCCTTGGGCTGCTTCACATAAACTTCCTCCTTCACTAGAGCATTCAGAAAGGCACTCTTGACATCCATTTGATGAAGAGTAAAGTCTAGAATGCAGAATACTGCCAACATTAGCCTCATCGACTCCATCCTGGCCACGATTCCTCCTTTATCCCTTAACTGCATGTATTTGGTTAGACTTTGTTCAGATTCATATGCTACTGTTTCCGGAGTTTCAACACCGGTTGACTGTGCTGGTGTTTCAACACCAGTAGGATTCACTGTGTCGAGGATATCACTTTCACCCATAGTATATACCTCTGAATCATCAACAATCACATTAATAGACTCCATGACCCTTTTTTTCGAGCTAAAGCAGGTGACATCTTGATCGAGCAAATAACAATTATCCATTGATCTAGATCCAGTGAATACTCCAGTTCCATGGTTTACTACGCATTTCTCCTTGTCGAAAAACACTGTCATTTCATTGTCACATATATGGCTAATGCTCAACAAGTTTGCTTTCAGACCTTCCACCAACAACACATCTTGGAACACCGGAAGCCCTTTGATGGCTAACTCACCTTTGCCGATTATTCTACTGCGTTTCCCATCACCAAATCTAACATATCCGCCAAATCCAGGTTTGAATTTTCGCAGAAATTCAGGGACTCCAGTCATATGCCTTGAACAGGCACTATCGAAATACCAGGAATTTCCTGTATTTTCCCCAAAATATACGAAACTTGAAAAACAAACATCTTGAGATTTCCGAACCCATACCTGGCTTACTGATCGATGGACGTGATTAGGATTTTGATTGACACGTGTGTTCAGAAATCCGGTTCTGTATCCTCCAGTAATAAACCGATGCCTTGCATTATATCCTGGCATGGTGTTGAAACACCGATCTGCGGTGTTGAAACCTCGATCTGCTGTGTTGACAGACATTGTCCTAAGCCGCTTAAAGCACCTATTTCTCACATGGCCTTGAACTCCACAGTATCCACATCGTCTGATCCTTTTGGTGGGATAATTCTTCTCGATTGTTCTTGGAGCTGGTACACCTTGATCTGCCTTGTTTTTCAACACATTCACTGTCCTTTCATAACCAATTCCGTGTTTGGTCGTCTGTCCCATTCGTAGACAATCTTCGAGCTTAGCTTTCCCTGTATTGAGACGTCTAATGGCTTGTTCTGCTGTCTCTGCTCTTTGCACCGCTTCATTGAATCCCTTCTTAATCTTTTCAAGTTCTCCAATTGCCTCTTCCTTTTCAAGTTCATTCACTTTAACCTTCTCACATAGTCTCTTATTCTCAAGCTTGAGCTCTTTGTTTTCATCTGCCACTTTTAACCACATCTTGTACATCTCCATGCTTTCCTTGCGAATATCATCATCACTAATGCTTCTAGTCTCTTCATCTGAGCTACTACTGTCTACTTCATTCAGCACACCAAGACATTCCGTACTAGAGTCTTCTAACTCCATCATCGACACACCGAATGCGACATGATTTGTATACTCCTCTCCATCCTTAAAATCATCTCCTCCGTCATCATCACTCCAGGTTGTAGCATACGATTTTCCTTGCCTTTTAAGCGTATTGGCACACTCAGCTTGTATGTGTCCAAAACCTTCACATTCTCTGCACTGGATTTTCCTGTTCAGGTTTGGATTCGTTGATTTGAACTTTGGTGTTTCAACACCAATTTCTTGGCCAAATTTTGGAGTGAAGTTTGCGTTTGGATTTTTGCTTCCACTTGGCTTCTCTTGTGGCTTCCTGCCCACCTTCTTCATAAATCTGGAGAAGTTCCTGGTTATGTTTGCAATTTCATCGGATTCTTCATTATCTGAATGATCTTCCAACTTTTCAGAAGTTCTGCTCGAGAAAGCCAACTCTTTCTTTCCTGTTTTTGTTTGCAGCATCTCCATCTCATAAGATTCCAGTGATCCCATCAGTTCGTCAAGTGTCATTGTCCCTATCCTTCCATTCTCATTAATTGCAGTAACCTTCATGTTGAACCGTGGAGGTAAAGCTCTTAACACTTTCCTAACAAGCTTTTGGTCTTTGTACTTTTTGCCAAACTGAAACGCTTTGTTTGCAATATCTCGGACTCGTCCATTGAACTCAGAAATAGTTTCATCTTCACGCATCTTCAGTTCTTCAAATTTGGTCGTGTAATACTGCAGCTTTGATTCTCTTACAGAGCTTGTTCCCTCATGGTAAGTCTGTAACACATCCCACGCTTCCTTTGCAGTCTCACAGTTTGAAATCATTTTAAACTGATCTTCGTCCACAGCCGTAAAGATGGCATTCAATGCTTTTGAGTTGGACACATGCGCTTTATGCTCCTCGGTGGAATACCTAGAGAATGGTTTAGTGGCAGTGGAGCTTGATCCTTCAGTTGTGTCACTAGCAGGTGGAGTGTATTGATTTATGACATAGTTCCAAGCTTGATCATCTAGAGCTCCAATGAACACTTTCATACGTGCCTTCCAGTAAGCATAATTTCCTTGTTCCAGCAATGGTGGTCGCGTGACTGATGCCCCCTCCTTTGGTGCCATGGTGAAACCTGATCTCACTCTCCCTGTATAGGGGTCAGCAAGTGCCTTGCTCTGATACCAATTGAATTTCAGTTTCACCTAAATTCTGAACCTTTATGCCAAGTTGTTTAACAGTTTGGTGTTGAAACACCAAGTTCAGTTTGATGTTAAAACTCAAAACGAAATACGCAGTGCACACACAACTTGGTTACGCAGTTCGGTGCAAATACACCTACGTCTGCGGGGCCTTGCCCAGATCAGAAACCATCCACTAGAAAGCAGTCTTTAGTACAAGAAGCTTAACTTAAATACTAATCCATTGCTAACCTATAGAGTGAATGTTGTGAGATCCCCTCACTGCCGATCCTACGCCGTTGAACCCCCACGATCAACACGTCTCTCTGGATCTCCTCCTCCCGAGGAATTAAGGCTTCCTTGTTTCTGATCTTTAAGAACTTGGTCGGTTGATTTGACGAACCTCCAAAACCAGAGACGAAGAGCTTCAATAACGTATCTCACGTAGAGATAAAACTTGATTGCTTCGCTCAACGTTTTACGAACTTGGTCAGATTAAACAATCCTCCAAAACCTGAGACGAACTTTTCCACCAACGTATCTCACGTAGAGATAAAACTTGGTCGCTTCGTCTCCAGACACCACAAGCAGATCGCTCCGAACTTCTCACGTAGAGAATAATCCTCGGTCGCTTAATTGATTGCGTTGTATCTTCTTGTATTTATATCCATCGCAATCCTGCCTTCAATCAAACTCTTTCCTTGTCTAACTCTACCATGAATAGACTTCTAAACTAAGGAAAGATCTAATCCTAATCTGGTTTGTAAATGGACAATCCTTTATTAATAGGACTTGTACCATAAATAAACTATTTAATCAATTCCTAACTATTACAGGAATATTCGTTTACCAGAATTAGATAGCCACGAAATCACATACTTATCTTCACAATATTCTGATCTGATCGCATAATCATACTCCATAATTAGCTCCATAATTCGTGGCTAAAACCTGCTGTCCAGAAACCTGCTGTCGCAGTGGTGTTAAAACACCAGATCTCCAGAAACCTGCTGTCGCAGTGGTGTTAAAACACCAGATCCCAGTATTCACAATATGCCATAAAGAAGTCCAACTCCCGAGGACTCTACAGTTGCAACATTAAAAATTTAGTATGCAACATGTAGTAGCTATAAAATTTATAACCCGGTTCATGCAACCCGAAAATTTTATCTTAATTTCTTCTAATTTACACTTTAAACCTTGGTCTTTCCATAACTTATGGAAAGACCGTCTTTCAAGAGACGCACTCATACAAAATACCAGAACAATTTACAAAAAAAATTATAATATAATTCAAAGATATTACAAACAAACAAAATAAGAGATGAATACAAATAGAGATTAGGATTATTCTACAAAAGGGCAGAGGCTCCATCAGCGGACAGAGGCAAAGCAGGGTAGAGGTTCAACCGGAGGAGCCTGGTGAACGCAGCTAAACTCCAACAAGACCTCAGGCGAAACAGGGCAGAGACGACGCTGGCTGAGCAGCGGACATCCGACGAGACATGGCAGAGGCAAAGCTGGCCGAGTGCGGCATAGCCTGGCGGAGCCTAGTAGATCACGGCGGGGGCATCGATCTTCACCGCTCCGTCGATCTTCACGTCTCCATTAAGCACGGCGGAGCCTCGCAAAGCACAGCGGGAGCAGGACCTCCGTCGATTTTCACGTGCTTGTGTCTATCTTGGGAGCGAAGAATGGTGGTTGGTGGTGGCGGAATGGTGCGTTGGTGGCGGAGGATGGTGTGTTCACCGAAGATTAGTCTGGGTGAACGTTGGTGGCAGAGATTGGTGTGGGTGAATGTGGAAGTGAAGATTGGGAGTTAGGTGGATGAGAATGGAGTAAACAGGAGGTGGCGATCAATTTTGAGGAGAAGAAAAGGGCTCTAAGATTTGGTAATTTATATGGGTAGGGTCTAGGTATTATTGGGCTCAGGGGCGGTGCCAGGATACATATATGGTGGGGGCTGATCTATAAGTAAAAAAAAAATTCTCGATTTTTTTCCTTACCAGAGGTGGCTAATAGTTTTTTTAAAAAAATTTTACAACCCAAATTCCCCGTAATTTTCATCTGCCCCTGATTTGGCTGAATTGTATGGTCTAAAATAAGGCCTATAACATTTTAATTACTATGTTTTCACAATTAAAATGGGCATTAACATATTATTTTATAATTTTAATTTTGTGGAAAAAATGTCAAAAATTAAATTGTGTTAAAAAATATTATAATTATATTTATATGAAATATTTAATTAATATTTATTCATGGAAAGTCAAGTAAAAGTGAACCGTTCATTAGTTAAGGTCATATATTTTCTTTTTTGTTTATATATGGAAAGTTAAGAAATTAAGGGTTCATCAATGATTAGTTGAGTTATGATCATTTCATTGGTTAAATGATTGACTGTTCATTAATTAAAGTGAAACTAATTTAATAATGTTTATACAAAGAAAGTTAAGTAAGGTTGACTTTTGATAAGTTGAAATCAAACATTTTATTTCATATTTAAAAGATCAAGTAAATGTTGACCGTTTATTAGTTTAACTCAAATATTTTATAAGTGTTTATATACAGAAAGTCAAGTAAGGGGTTGACCTATGATTAATTGAAATCAAGCTTTTTCATAGATGTTTACATAAACTTGAAAAATTACACTATTGCCTAAAATTGTGTTACCCTACAATATATTGTTGCGATTCAATAATATACTGTTTCGATTTTAATATTTGGGCATGTATGGGTGAACGGAAGGGCCTCGAAAGTCAACATTGATTACATCTACACAATCTTGAAAAATTACACTATTGCCAAAATTGTGTTACCCTATAATCCATTGCTCTGAAATACATGATTTTTTTATTATAGCATAAATATAGAAATATTAAATAGGTAAATATTTTTGTGAAATGTTGCAAAACGCAAGTACATGTTTTAAAGTAATTTAGAGTTGGTTACGAAGAAGTAAGAAAGGTAAATCAGGAAAGATTAGAAATATATTCTTGTGAATGTTTATTGATAAATACTATGTTATGGACTTTGAAAATATAACTTGGGTGTATATGGTAACATCACGTTCGAGTGGATTTCAATTTGGAGTTACGAGTCAAGTTTTTACCTTTTGCACTTAGATCCCTCCAAGAAAGTTGGAATTGTTGAATCACGAAATTGGCATCATCATAATTCAATTCAATAATATACTGTTGTGATTTTGAAATTTGGGCATGTATTGGTGAACGGAAGGGCCTCAAAAGTCAACATTGGTTACTTCCATACAATCTGGAAAAATTACATATTGCCCAAAATCGTGTTATCCTATAATCCATTGCTCCAAAATACATGATTTTCGTTATTCTTGCATAAATATAGAAATATTAAATAGGTGAATTTTTTGATGAAATGTTACAAAGCCCTAGTACATGTTCTAGAGTAATTTAGAGTTGGTTGCATAGAATTAAGAACGGTAAATCTGGAAAGATTACAAATATATTCGTGTGCATGTTTATTGATAAATACTATGTTATGGACTTGGAAAATACAACTTGAGTGTATAGGGCATCATCACGTTCGAGCGGATTTTAATTTGGAGTTACGAGTGAGGTTTTTACTTTTTACACTTAGATCCCTCCAAGAAAGTTGGAACTGTCGAATTACAAATATGGCAACATCAAAATTCAATTCAATAATATACCGTTGCAATTTTGAAATTTGGGCATGTATGAGTGAACGGAAGGGCCTCGAAAAACAACATTGATTACTTCTACACCATCTTGAAAAATTACACTATTGCCCAAAATTGTGTTACCTCATTATCCATTGCTCCAATGTATATGATTTTTGTCATTCTTGCCTGAATATAGATACATAAAATATAAATTTTTTTTGGTGAAATGTTGGAAAACGCTAGTACGTGTTGTTGAGTAACTCATAGCAACCAAATTTTATATTACTTATTTTATATACTACTTAATTTATATAATTATTAATAAGTAATATATAAAATTTTATTCGGTGAAAAAAATAAAATTTATTTATTAATATTCTACTTCGATCACATATTACTCGAACTCTACGTTTAATTTATTTCATTTGAAATATATATACATAAAGTCATAGTTAAAAGTTTAGTTATAAATTTTTTACAAGTTAAAAGAAATGAAGTTGCATAATTTTTTAAAAATATTATACTTTTCTTTTAATAAAAAAAATTTACATTATGAATATGTATGTATATATATTAAATTATTTTAAATCGTGCATTGGAAAGGTGTCTACGAGAGGTACGTGCGACATCGGTACGCTAGACATACGTGCGACGTCGGTTATTTCATGTCTGCTAGAGGTACTTGCGAGATCGGTCACAATAATAATCGATGTTGGTAAGCCTGACATACGTGACATCGGTCATTCATGTCTGCGAGAGTGACTTGCGATGTCGGTCTCAAACACAACCGTTGTCCACATGGGTAATAGCAGGCTTTTACCTCGGTTCTAAACAAAACCGAGGTAAAAAGAAATTTACTTCGAAAAAATTAGAATCGAGGTAAAAAAAATTTTACCTCGATTATTTACCCTTAACCAAAAAAGTGAAGTAAAATGGGTGAAATAATATATTATAGTGTGCTATTTATTATGACAAACTCTTGGGAAATACGGTCTTTCCATAGTCTTATGGAAAGACGGGGTTTGATTAGAATAATAAAAGGTAAAAGGTCATAGTTGCAATATTAAAGTTTTAGTATGAAACATGTACTAGTTATAAAATTTATAACCCGGTTCATGCAACCCGAAAATTTTATCTTAATTTCTTCTAATTTACACTTTAAACCTTGGTCTTTCCATAACTTATGGAAAGACCGTCTTTCAAGAGACGGACTCATTTATTATATATAATCATTTTTAAAAAAAATTGAGCATCGCACACTGGTTAATTTAGTGTAAAACTAAATGTCAACTCAATTCCTTCAATTCAAAGTGAACTTACTCGGGCAATAATGCTTAGATAACAAATTTACAGCTTTAAAAAATAACAATGAATTGCTATGGCAGAACGCCAATCCAGAAGATCCTTTTTTTTTCTTAGCGTCACAAGAAGATACTTGTTAAGAGATCATTACTGGTAGAGCTGTCAATTCGGTTATCCGGATTAATTTTAGGTTCGGGTCAAATACGTTTGGGTTGAAACAGGTCGGGTTAAAACGTGCCAAAATATCTTTGTCGGGTCGAGTTTGGGTCGAAACGAGTTTGAGTTGAAACAGGTCAAAGTCTGTTTGCTGGGTCGGGTTGGGTCGGGTCGGGTTGAGTCAAAACGTGTTTGGGTTGAAAAATGTTAAAGTCTGTTTGTCAGGTCGGATCGGGTAAATGTCAAGTCAGATTCTGATGAGTTTGTAACGTTTCTCGGGTCATGTCGGGTTGGGTTACACTACTAGAAAAGGGTATATAGGCACTGATATGTCAGTGCTGGAAGAGCAATACCGGTGTTAGGAATTTCATGGGCACCAACAATTTGGCAAATGGACCACAAAAACGCTGCCTATGAATAAATCCTGCAACGGTTCTGTAGAAAATAAGGGTATTGATCTCTCTTTTTATTTATGACCTCAGGGTCCATTATATAGTAGTACAAAATACATATACAAGCTAGGAAAAGGAAATAGAATCTAATTACAATTGCAAGTAATATTTATATTCCTTAACACCCTCTATCAAGTTGGAGCATGGGGATCAGAAATGCCCAACTTGCCAAATAATGAATGAAACTGGTTACGTCCGAGAGCTTTGGTAAACAAGTTCGCAGGTTGATATGTAGTGCGGTTATGATGAGTAACTATAGTACCAGACTGCATAAGATCCCGGACAAAATGACAATCAACGTCAATATGCTTCGTACGTTCATGGAACACTGGATTTGCTGCAATATGAAGAGCAGATTGACTGTCTCAAAACAAATGCATAGGAGCAGTATGCACAACCCTTAAGTCTTTCAGTAAAGACCTAAGGCATAACAACTCCCAACAGGCAACAGCAGCAGCACGATACTCCGCTTCAGCAGCAGAAGACCGAGAAACTGTAGGTTGTTTCTTAGTTTTCCAAGAAACCAGAGAATCACCAATCATCACAAAGTAACCAGAAAGAGAACGTCGTGTAATAGGGCAAGCACCCCAATCACAATCACAATAAGCAGTCAATTGTAACGCACTATAGGAAGAGAGAAATAAACCTTGACCAGGATGGCTCTTCAACTAGTGCAACACACGAATTGAAGCTTGCCAGTAAGGAACACAAAGGGACTTCATGAATTGAGCAAGTGTGCGAACCGAATAACTAAGCTCGGGACATTTGATTTTAAGTTATATCAGGCGCCCAACTAGTTGCCTGTACTGATTAGGATCATGGTAAAGTGGGCCATCAACACGTGCTAGATCGTGTTGCTGCTCCATCAGAAAATTAATCGGTTTAGAGGCAGACAAACATGTATTAGATAAAATGTCCAAGGCATATTTCATTTGTGAAAGAAACATTTCCTCTGGTCTTCTAGAAATCTCTACGCCAAAGAAATACTTAAGTAAACCAAGATCTTTCATATGGAAACAAGAACTCAAGTATTTCTTGAATTCAGAGATGAGTGCAGAAGAGCTACCAACAATGACCAAATCTTCTACATAAACCAAATCCAATTTGGCAAACCAATTTCTAGGAGCCTAGAAAAGACCATAAAGAGAATTCTGAAGGCGACATACCTGACCATGGAGCGCGATATAGCTTGGTGGGGGTCATATAAAAACCTCTTCATGCAAATCACTATGCAGGAAAGCATTATGGACATCTATCTGTTGCAGTTCCAAACCACGAATGACAGCAACAGATAAGAATAGGCAAACAAAACTTATCTTCCCAACTGGAGAAATTTTCTCAGTATAATCAATCCCCTCAACCTGGCGATTCCCGAGAACCACTAGGCATGTTTTATGACGTTCAATAGTACCATCTGACATAAACTTCATCCGGTAAACCCATTTGCAACCAATCACCTTCATATCCAGAGGCAGAGGGGAAAAAGTCCAAGTCTGATTGCGCTCAAGCGCAGTAAGCTCTTTAGTCATAGCATCTTGCCAATGACCATGCTGTGATGATCTGTAATTTCCATAATCTGTAAGAGGATAGAGAACACCTGAGGATAATGACAACACATGAGTGAGCGTAGCAGTAGAGGGGTCTTCAATAGTAAGAGCACAGGCGTAATCATCACAATCATAATCTTCCAAATTAGGAGGAGGTCGGCGAGCGCAAACACTCTGTCTAATAAGAAGAAACTTAGCGGTGGGAGGAGATGTTAGAACAACCAGCAAAATAGGCGGTAAACCTGACAGAAGCAGATGGCGAGCGAAGTTAGTCAGGGTTGGAGACACTGCATCGGGCGGCGGAGCAGAAGGATTCACCGAAGCTAGCGACGTGTGATCGTCGTTCTCTGGTGGTGCATGAAGCGTGTGAGGTGGTGGTATCCCGAGCGGTGCATCGTCAGACAGAACCGACAACGGTTGTCGATGATCTGGGTTGGTCACCGGAACCGGAGAAGCGTCCGGTGGTATAGGTGTGGTGGCATCCAGTGGTAAGAGTACGACAACGGTTGGCAAGACAGGAGCAGCGACGACTGGCGGGCGGTATAGGGCTGGCGACGGTTGGCGGGACCGGTGGTGCTGCAATCTGGAATTTGACTCCGACGGTGATGGAAGTGATGTCGGCAGTGAGGTGGTGGTGCCACTGGAATCTATGGAAGAGACCGATGTCGGAGTTACTACATACGGGAACTAGTCTTCAAAAAAAATTTGCATCCTGACTATTAAAGATGATACGAGATTCCAAGTCAAAAAGGCGATAGCCTCTCTTTCTGGCAAGATAACATGAAACAAACATCGCCGACTTCTTGGTGCAAACTTGTCGCGGTATCCGGGAACGTGAGCATCAAAACACAAGCATCCAAATACCTTTAAAGATGAGTAATTTGGAGCTTGTCCATATAGCATCTCAAAGGGAGTGCGACCATTGAGATGTTTGATCGGCATTCGGTTAATCAGATAAGTAGCAATAAGAACACATTTTCCCCAAAACTCAATTGGAAGACTGGCTTGAAATCGTAAGGCACGTGCCACGTTGAGTAAATGGCGATGCTTTCGTTCAACTCAACCATTCTGCTGTGGTGTATCAATCATAAATGTCTCAAAAATGATCCCAGAAGCAGCAAAATGAGATCTTAAAGGAAAAATATTTGGTCTCGTTGTCAGCTTGAACACGCTGTATAGTTCGGCCACGTTGATTCTTGACCAGAGCATAAAATTCCAAAAATCTAGAAGCTACTTCTGACTTAGCCACTAACAAATAAACCCTAACAGCTCGGGAAAAATCATCAACTATTATAGAATATGGTGTTCTATAAGGACCCTAAACATCACAATGTACTAATTCAAATAATGCAGTAGCATTTGTAGAACGCAATGGAAAACTATGTCTAGTCTGTTTTCTCTATAACATACAGAGCAAGGTATAGTAGTATTATTTGTGCTAAAATCAAGAGTTGGAACAGAAGACAATAGTGTAGATGATGGATGACCAAAATGTTGATGCCATAAATCAGATGAAGAAATTGAAGCAACTGTCGGAATAGACTACAGGATATGAGGATGAACGCGAGTATCCAACATATGAAGCCAATAACCCCCCCCTATTGTTCGCCCACGCCAATCACAGTCCTCGTACTGATTTTCTATAAAATGCAATAATTTTCAGTAAACAAGGCTAGACATTTTAAGGCAGATAACAATCTAGAGCATGATAATAAATTGCATCGCAAAGTAGATATGTAGAGCACATGAGTAAGGGTGATATCACTAAAACAAATATAACCATATTGTGTAGCAGACGACACAGATCCATCAGGCAATATAACATTCACAGAATTGGTAGCAGTAGTAATTAGTAAGAGAACCCTTATTACCAGCCATGTGATATGAGGCTCCCGAATCAAGAATCCAGGGTAAATTAGACTTACCTGCCCCATGGTCAGATAACGAATGAAACTAATTGAATAAATGCATGGTCATACTCCATTGGTCATCAGACAGAGCAGGGCCAAAATCAGATTGAGTAGGGTGCCAGAGGAGGCCCCCGCCACAAACCATTGCGGCGACATCACTACACCGACGAAAATAGCCATAACACAATTTATTTTGTTTAATAAACAAAAAAAATAAGCAGCTCACAAAAAGAAATCGCGTGGAAATAGGCAGCTCACAAAACAAATTACGTCCCTGAATTGGCGCGTGGAAACACGCGCTGCTGAAGGGGAGGGCGAGTCCGATACTCAACCGCGTGTCACTTCACGCACCTTTGATGGTCACGCGCGTGAATCTCATGTGCTCCTTCTTCTTGAGCAAAGAACAGAGCAACCGGACTTCGGAGCAACAGGCAGGCAAACGGTGACATCTTGAGCAAACGAGCAAACGACACTGATCGATCACAAATTCAGCCGGTCGAGCGATGGGCAGATGTGTAGTCGAAGATGCCGGTGGCAATGGATCGATCGGCGACGACAGACAGTTGGCGGCCATCAATTGGTGGAGTTGAATGACCGGCGGAAAGATCTGTGGTGGACGGCGGCGGTAAAGATCTGTGGCACAGGTTGAGCAAGTAGTGGCAGTAGTTAGCGGACGGTGGTGAGCTAGTGGTGTAAACGAACGGCGCAATTTTTTTAAGGGTAAGGGTAGAAACTCAGCTTTGATCGGCGGAAAATTTAAGGCAGAAAATTTAGAATTATGGCTCTGTTACCATGTAGAAAATAAGGGTAATGATCTCTCTTTTTATTTATTACCACAGGGTCCATTATATAGTAGTACAAAATACCAATACAAGCAAGAAAAAGGAAATATAATCTAATTAAAATTACAAGTAATATTTATATTCCTTAATAGGTTCACTGAAGGAAAAAAATGTTTGAATAATTTTCAGCACCGGTTTTGGCTGAATGACATATACTAGTGCTAATACAAGTGCCTATGTCCACAATAGTAATTTTGGCGGATAAAATTGTGGTGGGAAAATAGCTAGCCACAGTATAAGTTATAACACACCGGTGCTAGGACTACAGTTAATTTTTAAAAAACTTAAGAAATGTTTTACCATGTTAGAATCGGGTTTCGAGTTGAGTTTGGGTTCGGTCGGGTCCCAATTATCAGGTCAGAATCGAGTTTCAAGTTGAGCTCGGGTCGAGTCGGGTTTGGGTTTGGACCCTGATTATCAAGTCAGAATTGGATTTTGGGTTGAGTGCCATTTAGTTCGGTTCGGATTCGGGTCAATATTTTGTGGGTTAGGATCGGGTTCGAGTTGAGCTTGGTTTGGGTCGGGTTCAAGTTTGGGCCAATATTTTGCAGGTCAGGATTGGGTTCGGGTTAACTTCGGGACGGGTCGGATTTGGGTTCAGGTCAATATTTTTTGGATTAAGATCAAGTTCCGGTTGAGTTCGATCAAGTCAGTTCGGATCGAGTCAAAAATTTGGGTCAGAGATCGACATGGTCTTTATTTATTGTTCATTAAATGTAGTGACAACTTTTACATTTCTTAGGCTTTAAAATGGTTGTGTATGCGGAGATATCTTTGACACTAGTATTCATTCCCTATTTGGATATTTCTAAGGAATTATCTGGTTATCGTATAAAAGGAATGCTTGGAAACGGTACGCTTGTGTAAACCGTCGTCAGGGGCATAGTGGTTATTTCCCAGCAAAGTCAAACGTGTGCCCTTCTATGTGCTCTCAAGTGGCTGCCCAAAACGATGTTGTTTTGGGCACCACTTTATCGTTTTGTGCACCTAATTTGTCAAAAGTTGCGGCGCCTCCACGAGCGGGTACAGGAGTTTCCAGGTGGCCGACCAGAACGACATCGTTTTGGGGACCCATTCGAGGGGTAGAGCTCTAGGCCCATGAATGGATGGACACTCAGTCCTCGAAGGGGTCCATGTCTCAGCCCTCGAAGGGGTGCATCTCTCAGCCCTCGAAGGGGTGGACTCTCAGCCCTCGAAGGGGTCTAGCTCTCAGCCCTCAAAGGGATAGAGTCTTCTATCCTCAAAGGGGTCTAGCTCTCAGCCCTCGAAGGGATGGAGTTTTCTATCCTCGAAGGGGTCCAGCTCTCAGCGCTCGAAGGGGTGGACTCTTCTATCCTCGAAGGGGTCGAGCTCTCAGCCCCGAATGGGTGGACTCTCAATCTTCAAAGGGGTCTAGCTCTCAGCCCTTGAAGGGATGGACTCTTCTATCCTCAAAGGGGTCGAGCTCTCAGCCCTCAAAGGGTGGACTCTCAGTCCTCGAAGGGGTCTAGCTCTCAACCCTCAAAGGGATGGAGTCTTCTATCCTCAAAGGGGTCTAGCTCTCAGCCCTCGAAGGGATGGAGTCTTCTATCCTCAAAGGGGTCTAGCTCTCAGCCCTCAAAGGGGTAAACTCTCAGCCCTCAAAGGGGTAGACCCTCAGCCCTAAAAGGGGTGGACTCTCAACTCTCGAAGGGATGGAGAATTCTATTCTCGAAGGGATCCAGCTCTCAGCCTCGAAAAAATGTAGCCTTTTATCCTCAAAGGGGTCAACCTTTCAGCCCTCGAAGGGATGGAGTCTTCTATCCTTGAAGGGGTCCAGCTCTCAGCCCTCGAAGGGGTGGACTCTCAGTCCTCAAAGGGGTATAGCTCCCAGCCCCCAAAGGGATGTACTCTTCTATCCTCGAAGGGGTCTAGCTCTTAGCCCTCGAAGGGGTGGACTCTTAGTCGTCGAAGGGGTCCCGCTCTTAGCCCTCGAAGGGATTGACTCCCAGTCCTCGAATGGGTTGACCTCTCAGCCCTCGAAGAGGGGGGTGGATTCTTCTATCTTCAAAGGGGTCTAGGTCTCAGCCCTCAAAGGGATAAACACTTCTATCCTCGAAGGGGTCCAGCTCTTAGCCCATGTAGGGATGGAGTCTTCTATCCTCGAAGGGGTGGACTCTCAACCCTCGAAGGGGTGGACTCTCAGCCCTCGAAGGGGTGGACTCTTCTATCCTCGAAGAGGTCCAGCTCTCATCCATCGAAGGGATGAGGTCTTCTATCCTCGAAGGGGTCCAGCTCTCATCCCTCAAAGGGGTGGACTCTCAGCCCTTGAAGGGGTGAACTCTCAGCCCTCGAAGGGGTGGACTCTCAGCCCTCGAAGGGGTGGACTCTCAGCCCTCGAAGGGGTAGACTCTCAGCCCTCGAAGGGGTGGACTCTCAGCCCTCGAAGGGGTGGACTCTCAGTCCTCAAACGGATGGAGTCTTCTATCCTCGAAGGGGCCCATCTCTGAGCCCTCGAAGGGGTGGACTCTCAGCCCACGAAGGGGTCCAGCTCTCAGCCCTCGAAGGGGTTGACTCTCAGCCCTCGAAGGGGTTGACTCTCAGCCCTTGAAGTGGTCCAGCTCTCAGCCCTCGAAGGCGTGGACTCTTAACCCTCGAAGGGGTCTAGCTCTAAGCCCTCGAAGGGATGGAGTCTTCTATCCTCGAAAGGGTCCAACTCTCAGCCCTCGAAGGGGTCCAACTCTCAACCCTCGAAGGGGTGGACTCTCAGTTTTGGAAGGGGTCTAGCTCCCAGCCCTCGAAGCGACGGGATCTTCTATCCTCTGAGGGATCTAACTCTCAGCCCTCAAAGTGGTGGACTCTCATTCCTCGAAGGGGTCTAGCCCTCAGCCCTCGAAGGGATTGACTCTTGGTCGACCTCTCAGCCCTCGAAGTGGTGGAATCTTCTATCCTCGAAGATGTCTAGGTCTCAGCCATCGAAGGGATGGACTCTTCTATCCTCAAAGAGGTCCAGCTCTCAGCCCTCGAAGGGATGGACTCTTCTATCCTCAAAGGGCTCCATCTCACAGCCCTCGAAGGGGTGGACTCTCAGTCCTCGAAGGGGTCGACCTCTCAGCCCTCGAAGGGGTGGATTCTCAGTCCTCGAATGGGTGGACTCTCAGTCTTCAAAGGGGTGAACTCTCAGTCCTTAACGGGGTAGACTCTCAGCCCTCAAAGGGGTCAAGCTCTTGGCCTTCGAAGGGATGAGTCTTTTATTCTCGAAGGGGTCTAACTCTCAACCCTCGATGGGGTGGACTCTTAGCCCTCGAAGGGATGGAGTCTTCTATCCTCGAAGGGGTTCATCTCTCAGCCCTCAAAGGGATATATCTCAGTTCTCGAAGGGGTCGAGCTCTCATCCTTCGAAGGGGTGGACTCTCAGTTCTTGAAAGGGTGGACTCTCAGTCCTCAAAGGGGTGAACTCTCAGACCTCGAAGGGATGAAGTTTCTATCCTCGAAGGGGTTCGCCTCTCAATCCTCAAAGGGGTGGAATCTCAGCCCCGAAGGGATGGAGTCTTCTATCCTCGAAGTGGTCCAGCTCTCAGCCCTTGAAGGGATGAACTCTCAGTCCTCGAAGGGGTCGAGCTCTCAGCCCTCGAAGGGGTGGACTCTTAGTCCTCGAAGGGAGTCTTGCTCTCAGCCTTCGCAGGGATGGAGTCTTCTTTCCTCGAAGGGGTCTATATCTCAGCCCTCGAAGGAATGGAGTGTTCTATCCTCGAAGGGGTCCAGCTCTCAGCCCTCGAAAGGGTGGACTCTTCTATCCATGAAGGGGTCCAGCTCTCAGCCCTCGAAGGGTTGGACTCTCAGCCCTTGAAGGGGTGGACTCTAAGCCCTCGAAGGGATGAAGTCTTCTATCCTTGAAGGGGTCCAGCTCTCAACCCTCGAAGGGGTGGACTCTTCTATCCTCGAAGGGATAGACTCTTCAATCCTCGAAGGGGTAGACTCTCAGTACTAGAAGGGTCCAGCTCTGAGCCTTCAAAGGGGTGGACTCTCAGCCTTCGAAGGGGTCCTGCTCTCAGCCCTCGAAGGGATGGACTCTTCTATTCTCGAAGGGGTCAAGATATCAATCCTCAAAGGGATGAAGTCTTCTATCCTCGAAGGGGTCCAACTCTCAACCCTCGAAGGGGTGGACTCTCAGCCCTCAAAGGGGTCATCTCTCAGCCCTCGAAGGGGTGGACTCTCACCCCTCGAAGGAGTCGAGCTCTCACTCCTTGAGGGGATAGACTCTTCTATCCTCGAAGGGGTCGAGATCTCAGCCCTCGAAGGGATTGACTCTTCTATCCTCGGATGGGTCTAGCTCTCAGCCCTCGAAGGGATGGAGTCTTCTTTCCTCGAAGGGGTCCACCGGAAGGGATGGAGTCTTCTACGTATTTGAGAAGTGAACTATCAGGTGGAAAGGTTCCATTAGATGAGTTTGAGAGGTACCCATTCGAGAGGTACCCATTTGAGATGTGAACTTCCAGCTGGAGAACCTTCACATCTCGAATCAGTACCTCTCGAACCCCTCCACTTTAACCCTCTCAACCTGAACCTTCACCTCTCACCATCTCCACGCATCAATTACATGTATAATTGGTACATTTATAGTTTCAATTACAACTCTTTTAACATTCCTATACAATTTCTAGAATTTTTTATCAAGCTCACCACGCAACGTGCGGTGTAGCCACACTAGTTACATTTCAAGTGAACCCAGTAAAACCCAAATCCTCAGCCAACGTAAGAAAAAGTAAAATTGTGGACTCAATTGTGCACCTAGTAAAACCACATCCCCTCTGGTTTATGTGGATGATTTGATCATTGCTGGAAGCTCTTCTACACTCATATCTGAGCTCAAGAAATACTTGAGTTCAAGAAATACTTGAGTTCTTGTTTCCATATGAAAGATCTTGGTTTACTTAAGTATTTCTTGGGCATAGAGATTGCTAGAAGACCGGAGGGGATGTTTCTTTCACAAAGGAAATATGCCTTGGACATTTTATCTGATACAGGTTTATCTGCCTCTAAATCGACTAACTTTCCGATGGAGTAGCAACACGATCTGACGCGTGTTGATGCCCGCTTTACCATGATCCTGAGCAGTACAGGCAACTGGTAGGGCACCTGATATACCTTACAATCACACATCCTGAGCTTAGTTATTCGGTTCACACACTTGCTCAATTCATGAAGTCCCCCTGTGTTCCTCACTGGCAAGATGTAGTTCATGCGTTGCACTAGTTGAAGAGTCATCCTGGCCAAGGTTTATTTCTCTCTTCCCGTAGTGCGTTACAGTTGACTGCTTACTGTGATTCTGATTGGGCTGCTTGCCCTATTACCCGGCATTCTCTTTCCGGTTACTTTGTGATGATTGGTGATTCTCCGATTTCTTGGAAGACCGAGAATCAACCTACAATTTCTCGGTCTTCTGCTGAAGCGGAGTATCGTGCTATGGCTGTTACCTATTGTGAGTTGTTATGGCTTAGGCCTTTACTGAAAGACTTAGGGGTTGTGCATACTACTCCTATGAATTTGTTTTGTGACAGTCAATCTTCTCTTCATATTGCAGCAAATCCAGTGTTCCATGAATGTACGAAGCATATTGAAGTTGATTGTCATTTTGTCTGGGATCTTGTGCAGTCTGATACTATAGTTACTCATCATATCCGCACTACTTGACAACCTGCGGACTTGTTTACCAAAGCTCTCGGACGTAACCAGTTTCATTCCTTACTTGGCAAGTTGGGCATTTCTGACTCTCATGCTCCAACTTGAGGGAGGGTGTTAAGGAATATAAATATTACTTGTAATTGTAATTAGATTATATTTTCCTTTTCCTAACTTGTATAGGTATTTTCTACTACTATATAATGGACCCTGATGCCATGAATAAACACACATCATTACCCTTCTTTCTACATCAACTTAATTACTTAAATTCACAATAATCTTACGTTGCTTAGTTAAGGAAATTCACAACTTTCAAAAAACATTGAATTGCAGAGGCACATGGGAGCATGATGCCCTAATCTTAGAATATAGTTAGTATAACTATTAAGATCATGATAGTAACATATTAATTACGCAACTTTGGCATCGCCATCTATATATATGTAGTGACCACTTTTACATTTCTTAGGCTCTAAATATCTCTTATAATCTCCAATAAGCCAAGAAATAAAAACAAAAGAACAGGAAAGCTTTCATTCTAATGTTGGGATTAGGATTTCTTCAACCCCCTAGCCTCACCTTCATTCCTTTTCAGGCTTCAAGAGTGTGTTTTTCTTCTAAGCCTTCAATGAAAGTTAGAAATGGTAGATTCGTGCCACTGAAATCCACAAAAAGAACAATTGTAAAAGCACAACTGCAGATCGATGATCTTAAACGCATGTGCCCAGAACTGACTATTCAGGAAATTCCCTACGTAGATGAGGTTGTGAAGAAGCTGTCAGCCAAATGTGATGTATTCAGAAAGACAAAAGCTGATCTAACGTATCTTCAAGAAGCCTAGGAAAGATGCAGGATGTTCTTCGCTGAACGTGACAAATTCATCTTCTCAGGTCGATTATGAAATTTCTCTTAATTATTTAGGATTACTTATCAGTTTCATGTCATTTACTAGTTTAAATTTGAAGATCATTTGATGTGACTTAGTTTTTTAAATTTCCAGTAATACGTATAGAATTTGGTAAAAACTGATTGTTGTATTCCATTGATAGAAACGTATCTATTTATACAAGTTGTAATTCAACTAATTGATCCTAACTCTCTGGGATCATGGATTGCGTCTGACTAACTAATCATATTGAATAGGTCTTATAGCTGACTAAGTTTACTAAATATACAAAACTAAAAATAGAAAACTAATATTTATTCTACACCCCCCCTCAAGTTGAAGTCGGGGGACAAATGTCGAGCACGCCCAACTTGGAAATAATGTTTCGAAAGATATCTGCACCAAGAGGCTTGGTAAAGATATCAGCAAGTTGATCAGATGAACGTAAGTAGCTGGTGGAGATGAGGCCGGATATCATCTTTTCGCGGACGAAGTGACAATCAAGTTCAATATGCTTCGTACGTTCGTGGAAAACAGGGTTACTGGCAATGTGAAGAGCATCTTGGTTGTCACAGTAAACTCGTATAGGTTGTCGAGGAGGAAATCCAAGGTCAGAGAGAAGATAATAAAGCCATTGTATTTCAGCAGTGAGAGTAGCAAGAGAGCGATATTCAGCTTCAGCGGAAGAGCGGGAAACTGTAGGTTGCTTCCTTGTTTTCCATGAAATAGGACTAGAACCAAGCATGGTGATGTATCCCGTGGTAGAGCGACGAGTAGTGGGGCAACCAGCCCAATCAGAATCAGCAAAACCAACGAGAGAAAGAGAACTATTTGATGAAAGTAGTATTCCCTTACCAACAGACCCTTTAAGGTAGCGGAGAACACGATTTGCCGCATCAAGATGGGTAGAATATGAATTTTGCATGAATTGACTTAGAGTATTAACGACATATTGAATGTCAGGCCGTGTGACCTTCAGATAGAGAAGACAACCCACGAGGCGTTGATAAATAGATGGATCAGGAAGGGGTGTACCTTCATTGGGAAGTAAATGAAGATTTTGTTCCATAGGAAAAGGAGAAGAGCGAGAACCCAGCTGTCCGGAATCAGAAAGGATATCGAGAGCGTATTTACGTTGACATAAAAAAAAATACCTTGTTTGGAACGTGAGACTTCAATACCAAGGAAGTAACGAAGAGTGCCAAGATCTTTAATAGAAAAGGAACTAGCATGAAATTGTTTAGTCTCATTAATGATGGACAAATTATTACCAATAATGATGATATCATCAACGTAACAAGAACAAATACAGAGATATTGTCTTTGATATGTGTGAATAGACTATAATCTGCAGTCGATTGATGGAAACCACGTGATTTAAGAGTAGAAGAAAATTTATAAAACCATTGTCGAGAGGCTTGTTTAAGGCCATAAATGGATTTATGTAATTTACAAACAAGATTACTATTCTTATGATGAAAACCGGGAGGGAGCTTCATATAGACTTCTTCATGAAGGTCACCTTGGAGAAAGGCATTATTGACATCAAGTTGATGAAGGGTCCAACCGCGAATTGCAGCAATTGAGAGAAGAAGACGTACAGTGACGAGTTTGGCAACAGGTGCAAACGTGTCGTGATAATCAATTCCTTCAATTTGATTATAACCCTTTGCAACAAGACGGGCTTTATAATGCTCGATTGAGCCATCAGAATGGTATTTTATTTTGTAGACCCATTTACATCCAATGGATGATTTTCCATGAAGTAAATGGCATAAAAACCAAGTACGATTAGTTTCGAGAGCATGTATTTCAGAGGACATAGCATCTCGCCAATGAGGAGATTTAACTGCCTGGGAATAAGTTTTTGGTTCTGTGTGATCAATTATTTTGGATATAAAATCACGATGAGTAGAACTTAAAGTGCTTAAAGAGAAGTGTTTGGCGAGAGGATGTGGAGTAGACAAAGAGACATTGGTGCAAATAAAATCATTATAACGAGACGGACGACGATGATCTCGCACAGGACGGTCAGGCCTGGAAGGAGTAGAATCAGAAGTGATAGGCGCAGGAGAAGATGGTGGACTCGGAGCTGGAATGGAGTCAACATTAGTCGCAGGAGATGGCGACGGACTTGAAATAGGTTCCAAAATAGTATCAGTAAAATCATCATTTAAAGGGGTGATACTAATTGGAATAGGAGGTGAAGAACTAGATGAGGATGTATTAGAAACATTGCTATAAGGAAATATGGATTCATGAAAAATGAAATCGCGAGAGACATAAATTCGACGAGTAGAAATATCATAAACTTTATATCCTTTTTGACCAAAAGGATAGCCAATGAATATACCAGGCTTAGCACGCTGGTCAAATTTATGTCGTATATACATATTTTTGGCAAAACATAAACAACCGAATACTCGTAGTGATGAATACGATGGAGATGTGTCAAACAATACTTCATGAGGAGATTTAAAGTGAAGAATCTTTGTGGGTAATTTGTTAATCAAGAAGGCAGCAGTAAGGATGCATTCACCCCAAAATGAAAGAGGTAAATGACTTTGAAAACGTAAGGCTCGAGCAACATCCAGAAGATGACGATGCTTACGTTCAACGATCCCATTTTGTTGGGGTGTTCCAACACAACTACGTTGATGAATGATTCCATGAGTTTGACACCAAGTTTGAAATTTGGTGCAGAGAAATTCAGCTCCATTGTCTGAACGAATGACTTGGAGTTGAGGAAGAAAAATTCCACCACTTCCGGTGTTGATTTTGGAGATGTCGCCATTGAATTGACGATTAATATGAGAGAAAAATTGGGTAATCATATGAAACAATTCAGACTTTGTTTTCATGAGATATATCCAAGTACAACGTGAATAATCATCTACAATAGTTAAAAAATAACGAGATCCATTTGTAGAAGGAACGGAAAAAGGCCCCCAAATGTCTACATGGATTAACTCAAAGCATTTTATAGAATGAGAAGTACTTGTTGGAAATAATTGACGAGATTGTTTGGCTTGAGGGCAAACATCACAAGTGAATTTTTTATTCGAAACAATATCAGAAAATTTTCTTACAAGAAATTGAAAACGAGAATTGCCTGGATGACCAAGGCGTGAATGCCATAAATCAAAACTATTACATTGATGGAAAAACAATGCTTTATTTGAATAAGCAGGAACATCATCTAGATAATAGAGGTCATTTCGCATACTACCCCGACTAATCTTCATCTTCGAGGAAAGGTCCTGAAATAGACAATGATAATCAAAAAATGTGACTACACAACCAAGTTGTCGAGAAATTTGAGAGACAGATAGTAAATTAAATTTGAAAGATGGGATATGAAATACATCTTTCAAAATAAGATTTGTAGAGTGTTTGATTACACCAATATGAGTCACTGATGCTATTGATCCATCAGGCATTTGAACATGAATATGCTTCTTTAATGGATAATATGAAGAAAATAATGAAAGTGACGTGCAAATATGATTTTTTGATGCACCTGAATCAATAATCCAAGAAGCCGATATATAATTTAGAGATTTATCTGCTAAATGGGCAGAATAGAAAATTTTATAAATAAATTTACCTGCTAAATGAGACGAGTGAATTGACACTCGGCCATGATTGAGTTGACATGAAATAGATTGAGTAGAATATTGTAGAGAGAATTAATCAAGCTCTGATACCATATTAGAATCATGGGCTTCTATCATAAAACCAATTGGTACTATGTAGAGGTGACTCATGATCTTATATACTGAGTTATATGACTGTCAACCACCAATGTGGGACTAACTCTAACACGCCCCCTCACGTGCAGCAGGAATCAGTGCGCAAACGTGGCAGAATGGGGATAACGGACCGACCTTGGGCTCTGATACCATATAGAATTTAGTAAAAGCTAATTGTTGTATTCCATTGATAGAAACGTATCTATTTATACAAGTTGTACTTCAACTAATTGATCCTAACTCTCGGGATCATGGATTGCGTCTAACTAACTAATCATATTGAATAGATCTTATAGCTGACTAAGTTTACTAAATATACAAAACTAAAAATAGAAAACTAATATTTGAAACTAATATTTATTCTACAATACGGATATATACGGAAGATCAACAACGAGCTTTATGGGCTGTCCATGGTGCGTAATTAAGTTGCTATCTAATAAGAAAATTAGTGTTCCCTCTCTTCCTCTAGAGCCCGTCTCTTGAAAGACGGTCTTTTCATAAGTTATGGAAAGACCAAGGTTTAAAGTATAAATTAGAAGAAATTAAGATAAAATTTTCGGGTTGCATGAACCGGGTTATAAATTTTATAACTACTACATGTTTCATACTAAAACTTTAATATTGCAACTAAGACCTTTTACCTTTTATTATTCTAATCAAACCCCGTCTTTCCATAAGCCTATGGAAAGACCGTCTTTCCCAAGACTTTGCCCTTCCTCTATATGTGATATTTTCCATATTAGATTTTTTATTTTATTTTGCCATACCTCTATTTTTTTGTTAGATTTCTTCAATTTTATCCATTCATGCTACTTTTACTTTCCAAAATTATTTTTATCCGCTCATTTCCTCACCTAAACCCCGACACCTAAACACATGGTGTCACATGCATAGGAACGGAGTATGGTGGTCATGAACAAATTATGCATCAATGAAATAAATCATTACTTAGAACATATACTCCACCTGTTACTTTATACGCCTTCTATCTCACCCTCTTTTCGTTTGTCCCAATCAAAACTTCCTACTTTGACTACTTCCTCATCTGGACTCAAATTTGTGGTTGAAATTAGGCCGGCGCATTCCAATTCTCATTCCCCCTTTTACATCAGCATGCATAAATGATCATACAAAAAGGTAAAAGAAATCTTTGACGGGCACGGAGGTAGTATACAACACACTTTCCTCTTAAGGTTGTTTTTCTTTTATATTGATACACTTTTTTAAGGCAGTATTCATTCAGTTTCATCCAGTAATTCTATTTTTTACTATTCAAAATTGATTTTCATCCGCTCGTTCTATTTTTTACTTTTCAAATTCATTTTTATCCACTCATCCCATTCACCTAAATCCAAAGACTTAGACACATGGTTCCATGCAAAGAAACTGAGGGAGTATTTGTCATTCAGTACTCTTGATTTTTATGCAGTTCTTCATTCATTACAGGTTGTGCTAGAAGGATTGATGGTTTGGTTGACAGCCCAGTGATGACGACATACGCTCTGCATATCTTGATGAGTGGGAAGAGAGAACGAAGGACATCCTCAACGGTCGCCCTCATGACATACTTGATGCTGCACTTGCAGATACAGTATCCAAGTACCATATGGATACCACGGTAACCATTCATTTTTTTACCTGTAAGCATTAGAACTTGTTCATGCATGAAAATTTACTAATGAAGAAACTCTTGCATTCAAATCGTAAGCCTTTCGAAGACGGGTTAAAGGGGATGAAGAACTCTTCCTCTACTGCTACTATGCGTCTGGAACTCTTGGCCTAATCATGTTCCAAATACTCGGAATTGCACCGGAATCTACAGTGGCTTCTAAGACTATATACGACGGGGCAATATATTATGGCTTAGCATTACAACTTACAGACATTCTAAACGATGTATCGGATGAGTAAGCATATATGTACCTATATTATTCAGATGCGTGTGATTACATGGCTAATTCTTGCCTTTTAACATCAGTGCACAGCTAGGAAGAGTTTATCTTCCACAAGACGAGCTAGCGAATTTCGGTTTATGTGATGAAGGCATAATTTCAAGAAAGGTTACTGATAACTGGAGGGAGTTCATGAAAAAGCAGATTCAACGCGTAAGGTTCTATTATGACCTAGCTGAACAAGGGGTCTCTCAACTGGACAAGGTTAGCCGTTCCAAGGTAGCTAGATACTCTTTAATTTTCTGGACAAAACTAAGTTAATATAAATGAGATTCATTAATTTAAAATTTCAAAAAAGATTTCCGTCAAAACATTGAATATTAATGCCTGTTTCTTTATGAATATGTTGCAGATGTTAACAGGCATAATGGTGTTTGGAAATATTCTGGATGTAATAGAGGAAAGGGACTATGATAACTTGACAAAGAGGGTGACAGAGCTTGATTCATAGCTAGCAGTGTAATCTATTCAACCAGTTCCCTCTAGTTTGATTATCGTACACAATATATACCGTTTCATGATATTGTTCTCTCTCGTTTGGTTATTGTACACAATAATGACATAATCATTGGATTAAACTGAATTAGATTGCGAGTGATTCACAAGTTATTTTATATCTTAATTATTTTTTCTTCAACTTTAGTTTTACCATTCGCCATATAAAGTATTACTGAAATTTTTCTGAAAAGTTGCATTTCATAAGGTATCAACTGGATAAAAACTAACTTCTATGAACTAAATTAAAAGAAATGGTCAATTTCATGCTTGAGATACGATATCCAAATTTTGAGAGAGAGGATTTCAAATTTCATGCCTTAATAATTTGCTTCCATAGTACTCCAAATTTGTACACGATATCCAAATTTTCCTTCTTATTAGTATTATACTATCACGGATGAGAAATGATTTTATATATGAACATTTTTTACAATGTTCATTAGAGACAAGATTAACCATATGTACTTTCCTATAGGTCATTTTGCACAAATTTAATTTGGATATCATCCCTAAGCAACACTTGTTAGCAGAAATCATTGTTTTGAAAAATGATTGCAATCGTACAAATTCTTCAGAACCATCAATGTTTGGAATCTTGAATGCTTTTGTTCATCTTCAAAAATATATTGAAATATACCCTCGCGTAATAAACTCCTAGATGCCTAGAACTATAAATTTGTTGAAGGAATTCAAAAATCATTGGTTGGATTTTCCTCCTTAAAAAATTCAATCAAAAAACAAATGAAAATATAGAAGAACAAGTTGCCAAAAAGGTTTTCATGCATAAACTAACATATGCAAACTCGCTACTCCATCCCTTTACAATACTTTCAATTTTTTGCACTCAAAGCATGCATTCACAAAGTTTGTGAATCGATCATTCATATTAGACCATTTATAAAGAGCAAAATCTTCCAACGACACTTGTTGATATACCAAGGCTTGGTTGGAAAGATTGTTAAACCTATTGCAACTACATTATAAGAAAATGACAGAAATGACCAACAATCGAACCTTTATTTCGTACAAGAAGTGGAAACAAATGTTGGGCTTAACACAATAGTATCATACCATAGTTTCGCACTCCAGAGGTTGTGCAAAGAACTTACCGCAACTTCTTTTCTTGGTGTAAATTTCGGATGAAGATAAGGGTGAACAGAGTTGGATGATTTGTTTGTGAAGTTGGGTTAAAAATTATGGTTGCAAGGAATATATGTAATAATCAATATTGGTATTAAAGGAGGTTGTTTCAAATTCCTCCTGGGAAAATGAAACACCCCCTTGGAAACCATATTCATGGTTGCACACTAGGTGAAAATTTGCATGTAACCCATTTTTCGAATTTCAACACAAGTTTTTCAACTTCTAGTATCCTGGCTTGAGTCTGACATAAGATCCAAATTCGTAAAAGTATAACTGGACGGAAATTAAAATAACCCACGTGTTTTTGCAAAATAAACACATGAAGCAACATCATTCTCAATCTTATAGGTTTTAACCGAAGGAAGTTCTTTCAATGCTTTTGATTTTGTCATAACTTTAACAATCTGCAAAATAATGAAAATAAAGTCAGAAAGGAACAATAACATACTGGCATTGACAACGCACGGCTGGAAAATTACAAATAGCTGGAGATTGAAAAATTGGAAAAAAAATGATAACTAGAAAGCCCCAAAAATCAAACGGAAAAAGGAACAGATTGAATGAAAATACCTCAAAGGCGCCGGATAGTCGAAGAGGAATCACAATCAAACAAAAATCAACCGATTTATAGAGCAAAATCGCAGAAATTTAGGTCAGTTACACGGGAGGTTTTGAGGAGGTTTGGGGGTTTGGGGGAAGATGATAAGTTTTCTAAACTTAAAAATTGAAAATGATTAATTATATAACATATATTCATATATTATTGCGGCTAAGTCCCTCTAACTAATAAAATTTCAAAGGGAACCCTGGTCTAACCATAAGTTTGGGTGAGTCTCATCCAATTCTTTGTATTCAATACATTGTGATACATTTTAAAAGTTTTTCAAAGTTATAGAAACCTTGTTGCAAAAATAAAACAAATATCAAACTACCCCATTAATTATATAAATTGTAAAATACCCTCATATAATGGTTAGTCGGTATAATACACGAATATGTGATATATTAATATTATTGCACTCCCTCTATCCCAGACTAAGTTGCACACTTACTATTTAACAGTCAACAACATCAAACTTTGACCACATATTTGAATAAATATATAAAAAGTAATACTAATATCTTATGTGATATTGTTGGATTCGTCGTGGTAAGTAGTTTCTAAATATTAAATTTTTATTTGTCGTTATGATACATAGTTAAACATGATAGAAGAGAAACCTCGATGATTGAGGTGTTTGATTATTAGGAAATAAATAGAAGTGAAACCAAACTAGTTCAATGAACCTGGCCTATTACATAATGGGCCAAAGCCCATATTAGTCTATCATTCTAACACCCCTCCTCAAGCGAAGTGTCAGATTGACCGAAACGAAGAGCTTATCTCTAAAGAACTCAAACAAGGATTTAGGAAGACCCTTGGTGAAGATGTTTGCTAGCTGTAATGAAGTAGGTACATGACTCCCATAGCAACCAGCTCTCGAACAAAATGGTAGTCGTTGTCAATGTGCTTCGCCCGCTTGGGAGCCACAGGGTTCTGAGCCAAGAAGATTGCACTGTTGTTATCACACAACAATAGAGGCGAGCCATCCAAAGGAAATTGTAAATCCCACAGAAGATGAGAGAGCCAGACGACCTCAGCACCTGTGTTGGCAAGCGCTTGATACCCGGATTCAGAAATCGAACGAGAAACAATGGGTTGCTTCTTGGCACTCCAGGACACCAAGTTGTCACCCAAGAAAACTACATAGCCATATGTCGATCACCGAGTCTTTAGACAGCAAGCCCAATCTACGTCCGAGTAAGCACAAACATTGGGGGAACCAGCCGAACAAAAGGTGAGACCATGATAAGGTGTACCCACAACATAACAAAGAATCCTGGTAATAGCAGCAAAGTGATCCTCACGAGGATCCTGAAGAAACTGACTGATTGAGTTCACCGCAAAAGCCAAATCAGGTACTGGAGTGCACAAACCAAAGAACGGTAGAGAGTCGGGTTCCTAAATGGTGCACTCAAGCTGCTATGAAGCTGGGACAATGGCACAAAATGAGTAGTCACTGGAGAAGCATCAGACATCCCGGCTCGTCGAAGAATATCCCGTATATACTTGGCTTGACCAAGAAAAAGACCAGACGGAGTAGCAGTAACCTCAAGACAAAGAAAATAGTTGAGAGAACCCAAGTCCTTAATTGAAAACTCTCGATCGGTCCGAGTGATGAACTGATGAATTGCCACAGCATCATTCCTGGTGAGAATGATGCCATCACATAGACAAGTACAACAAAGTGGCACCACGAGAGAAGGTAAAAAGCAATGTGTCGGAAGAGCTACACCGAAAACCAAGATCGTAAAGATATGAGCTGAACCGATCAAACCACGCACGTGGGGGTTGTTTAAGCCCATGGATAGCCTTCCAGAGGCAAAAAAACATAATCAGGCCAAGCAGGATCCTGATAGCTGACATGCTGCTCCATGTAAACTGAAGTATCAAGAATACCATTAAGAAAAGCATTCTTAACATTAAGCTGATGGAGAGACCAGCTTCTCAAAGTGGCAATGGCAAGAATAGTGTGAACTATAGCAACTTTGACCACATGACTGAAGGTGTGATCAAAGTAAAAAAAATACCGGAATATAAGAATTACCCAGAGCAACAAGACGCACCTTATAGCAATCAATACTACCACCAGGTCGATACTTCAGATGATAAACCCACTTCAAACCGACAACATTGATGTTTGAAGGACAAGGAACCAACTCCCAAGTGTTATGATGATGAAGCGCATCAATTTCTTCATCCATAGCACCAACCCACTTCGAATCCCAAAGCATAGCACGTTAATCAAGAGGTTAAGACTGCTCCAGAATAGTAGCAAATAGACCTGTAACTACTGTCTTGGCACGTCGAGTGCTATCCTGATTCCTAGTAACCATCTGATGATTATGGCCAGGTGGAGAATTAGGACTGAATGACGGTCCAGATGATGAAGCAGGTGAATTTGGATAAGATGATGGAAGAGTAACTGCCGGTGAGGGCGAAATGAGTGAGCCCAAATAAGGCAAAGTCTGAGCGGCTGGAGGATAAGTTGGATCATCGGAATCACAAATTGTGCAAGGAGCCGATACAG
Organism: Rubia yunnanensis; assembly: GCA_037428765.1. NCBI lineage: Eukaryota > Viridiplantae > Streptophyta > Magnoliopsida > Gentianales > Rubiaceae > Rubia > Rubia yunnanensis. The sequence goes on along the minus strand of CM075064.1, from coordinate 26,733,406 downwards.
AAAAGGATGGCTGCGAAGAAGCCAAAGTAGGAAGAGGTTCATGAGCAGCCCCAATCAATGTTGTAACAACTCCATAAAAAATGATGAAATCTTGATATATGAAATAGAATGACTGGACGTAGAAGATGAGACATAAGGGAATAAAGTTTCATCAAATCGAATGGGGTGAGAGATATAGATGCACCCAGAAGTTGGGTTGAGACACTGGAAGCCCTTGTGATGAGAGTTGTAGCCAATAAAAACACATGGAATGGATTGAGGTGCAAACTTATCAATAGTAGTGGCACGCAGACATGGAAATGCATGACAGTCAAACATGTGAAAAAGGGTATAGCCAGGCACATGACAAAAAACAACCTCAAAAGGTGATTTTCCACAAAGAACTGAACTAGGCAGACAGTTAATGATGTAAACCGCAGAGGAGAAAGCTTCCAACCAATAACAATGCAGCACAGAAGAGTGAAAAAACATGGCAAGACCAGTCTTTGTGATGTGACGATGCTTCCGCTCAGCTTGGCCATTCTAAGTAGGTGTATAGGGTGAGAACATCTGATGATGAATGCCACATGATGTAAAGTGAGTCTGGAATCGATGATTAGTAAACTATGTGCCACCATCGGTCTAAAAATTTTTACCCTTAACAGAAAACTGGGTCACAACAAATTTATGAAACTGGAGAAATGTGTCATAGAAATCCAACTTATGCCACATCAGGAGAAACCATGTGAATCACGAAAACCCATTGATGAAAATGGCATAATAAGAGAAACCACCTGCAGATAAAACAAGGGTCGGTCCCTACAAATCACAATGCACCTTATCCAACAAACCAGTAGCGCGTTTGTCACTAGTGGACAAAGGCAAACAACTACTCTTGGCCATCTGACAAGATGAGCGGAAGTGACAGAAATATGGCCCAGTTAACTCAACAACTGAACAGTATCATGAGACACATGATCGAGGCAAGAATGCCCCTGCTCAAAAGAAGACTAAAGCTTCCCAGAGCGTAATTCGCCTAAAAAGCTGGAATCACCAGTGTCAAGAAAATAAATAACCAAACTATGACGACCTTTACCAATTACCTTCAATGTATGCTTGTGCTCAATGGAAAATGCGTCGGCATCAAATATAACACGGACAGGTAAATCACGAGTATGCTTAGTAATTGACAATAGACTTCTAGTAATCTTAGGAACCACAAGAACATCATTAACTGAGAAATCAGAGAAATGACACTGACCTATATGAAAAACAGATAATGATTCTCCGTTACCAACAAGAATAACATCAAAACTACGATAGTATTGAACCTTATCAAGATGATTGGTACTGGCAGTGATATGAGACGTAGCATCAAATTCAACGATCCACCGATTCGATGAATGATGGCGGTTGGAACTATCCAAACTAGCCTGAAACAAAACTTTGTTCGTAATCCCACCAGTGGAACAATCTTCCCAAGATAAAGGCGCCAAATAAACCATAGCAAGGCCTGGAAAATTGCACAGTAGTAAAATGCACGCCTAGGAGGAAAATGCAAGAAAATTGCACAAAATAAGTAACGCCTAGTAGTAAAAGAAGTGGAAAATGCGCCAGGCACATGTACTTCACGCACAAAGAGATAGTAAGAGCGCATATACGTCACGTGTAAAGAGCCTGAATTGCGTGTACCCCACGCACATGTGTTGAAACACGCGGATTATACTTGGCACACATGGATATCACGCATTAAAAATTGTTGCTGGATGAGGACACTGATGATGAACTGTTGGCTGCCGGAGAGATACAAAAACAACAACAGGGCGCCAGACCAAAGGGACCTTCGCTGTTGGACAACGTGTGGCTACTAGAGGGCCGAAGAAGATGGACACAGAGGAGGAAGTCAATGCTGAAGAATGCTGCTGCAGAGGGCCGAAGACCACTAGTGATGAATTGGGCCGGAGAAATGGACGCCTAAGTCAGAGATGCCAAGTAGAGATGCCGATAGAGATAAGGCAAGGAGTCGTCAGAACTGGAGATAGCCGACGGGAAAGATGTTGGAGTCGCTGGAGTTTTGGATTTTAGTCAAAAATGGGTTTGGTCACCGGAAAAAGAAGGGAGAGCAGTGGCGGCCGAAGATGAAAAAAAAATAACGGCTTTAGGTTTATGATGAGAACAACCTCTGATACCATAATAGAAGAGAAACCTTGATGATTGAGGTGTCTGATTATTAGGAAATAAATAGAGGTGAAATCTAACTAGTAACAATGAACCTGGTCTATTACATAACGGGCCAAAACCCATATCTGTCTATCATTCTAACAAAACATATTGACGGTGAAACATGTTTCTTGAATACCCTAAAAAAGATTATGTAAAACTTGGTGTTAGACGGAGGGAGTACAAGCGTCTCAATGTTTCCTTGGTGTTGCACTGAGCATGTGCATTTGGAGTATATATTTTAGATTCCTCAACCTCTGGAAGTTAATGGTTAACTACAAAATGATATCGTAAGCTTTATAATAAAAGTTGTGACTAGGGATGATTATGGGTCGGGTCTTATAAGATTTAGACCGGCCCTTAATAAAATTTAGTTAGACCCAAACCCGACCCGGACCCATAAGATATGAATATCTTAGATTCATACCCAAACTCGATTGGTTTAAACTGGTCTTGGGTACAAAACGGATCCAAAATGCGTCTACCATTCTTTTTTTCTTCACTAAATAAAATATGTATTATTTTAAACGGCAAGTGACTTGGGAGGCCCCTGAACTTTATCCATCTTACCCTTTTAGCCCCTTATCTTTTTTTTGTGAATACTTTTTGCCCCTCATCTAACAAAACTACAAAGTGGCCGCCATTGCGTCTGGTCAAAGTGTTAATTCTGAAGTCTTCTACGTTAGTTGAGGGTATAAATGAATATTCATTCTTTATTATTTATAAAACTATCCCTTTAAATTTTCTTTATTTACATATTATCCCTATAAATTTTCTTTATTTACATATTATCCCTATAAAATTTAGTTATTAACCCAGACCCCTACATTTTCTAAAATTTACAATCCAACCCTCAATCCTAAAACAACACCATCTGCCACCACCGTCCCACCACCGCCTGCCACCACCAGCCCAGCCCTCGCCAACGCCTATTTCAGCCCGCCACCACAGTTCTAGCCTTCGCCACCATCAGCCACCACCTCCACTAGCCACCACCTCTTCCATCATCTCCGCCACACGCTCCACCTCATCTTTGCTCAAATCCCAGCACCACTCAGCTAAGCGCTGGCAGATTCGCTGGAAATCTGCCACCCTGACCCAATATTCATAGCCAAAAACATAACCATTTCCCGGACCCAAACCTGAAAAAATGGACCTGGAACGCACATTACCGAACGAATTCTCTGACCCAATGATGTTCGCTCTTCCGGTAGACTCTGAGCACAAGGCCACCGTCTTTTGCCTCTTCTCCACAGTTGCACCGCACATGTGCTTATCTCACATCTCCCAGATCTCCTTCTTCGTATGCTTCGTCTCCACCATCTCCGCGCTGCCACTGCACTCGATCATCCGTGACGACTTGAACCTGACCTCCACTGACATCGGCAGGCATCACCGCTGTCTCCGATATGCACTAGATCAACTCAGGAGGACCGGCGGAATTAATCAAATTGGTGGGAGATCGGCTGGATCAGCGGCGGGAGCTCAGTGGGAGCTCGACTGGACTGGCTGGATCGGCAACTTTGAATCAGCTGAATAAAGGAGAGTAGGCAGACGAGCAGGAGAAAATAAAGCAGGGGGCGTTGCTTGAAAAGAAGAAAAGGAGAAAAAGAGAAAAGAAGAAAAGAAAAGGAAAGGAAAGGAGAAAAGAGAAAAGGAAAAAAGGAAATGATAATTTACTATTTTACCCTTAAAATTGACATTTTGACCAACAATTGACCCTTTGACCAAACGGAAGGGCGACGACTTAGCAGTTTTGTTAGATGAGGGGCCAAAAAGTATTAAAAAAAAGATAAGGAGCTAAAAGGGTAAGATAGGAAAGTTCAGGGGTCTTCCAAGTCATTTGCCCTATTGTAAATACAAATAATTCAATTTCAATGTGGACATGAATTAATATTTAAAAATAAAAATAAACAATACACATTATTTATTTAATTAAAAATAAAAATACAAAGAAAATATTAAAGTAATTTAGAAATTTGGATAAATAATATATTGAGATTTGAATGATTTTCAACCATTTTATTTCATGTGGGAGGTTTTGGTGCGACGTTGTCGGTTGGGAATGTAAAAGGGGAGGGGGTTGGGTATTTATATACCTGCGGTGAAACACCGCCATTTAATCATATGTACGATTTTACAGTTGTGTCACAAAGGAAGAATGAGACAGAGAATATAGTGCGACGTTGCATGTCGTAGGTTTGGGCCCACATACATGATTGGGCCCAAATATTTTAAATTTGGGCTTGGAGAAGAGGTAATCTAATCGATACACAACAGCGATGTCGCGATACTAATTGATCGATGCAAGATGAATCTGAATCATACTAGTCATAGCTTGTAATAAACATCGGGCCGTATCAGAGGAGCAACCCAAAGCAAAAATAACTAGGGCCTTCGTAAGTGGTGGACTGAAACCACAAAAGAACAATGTCGCTTCAATGTCATCGTCATCAATTTCGGACCGACGAATGAGCGACGTCGCTATAATGGATTGCGAGCCTAATAGCCCAAATTTCATAGTCCATGTTTTTCATGAAATATAAAAGTAATAAAATTCCGTCCATTAAATTTCGTTCACCATATTCGAATTTGACCATGAACGCGTCATCGGGACGGGCCCAAATTATTCACGGACAGTGCGTTACCAAACTCTAGGGAAATTACACTACGGCCCAAACTTCCTTACATGTCACTACAGTTAAGAGGCATACATTGATTGGAACAAAATGACAAATATTTCATATGGAAATTATGTGTACTTTCTTACAGGCACACAAACCTAAGTAATCTTCCAATTTTTTTATAGCATTCCATTATTACTATAACGATAAGCGTCATGGGAACGATAATTTTTTCCACATAGAATCACATAAAATTTCATATTCTAGATTTTTTATGAAATATAAAAGTAATAAAATTTCGTCCTTCAAATTTTTGAAAGTGCTAGTACGTGGTCTAGAGTAAAATGCAGATGATTACTTAGTAGTATACAAGTGACGGTCGTATGATCTTGTGGGATTCTATGTGGAAATAAAACCAGTTTCTTTATTATTCTCAGTTATTATAAGTTCAACTATATTTATGGATGACAAAACTTCTTTTCGGGACTATCGGAATCGAGTTTGGGACAACATATTCGGTATTTTTTAATTTTGCACTTAGGACCCTCCAAGAAAGTGGGAGATGTCGAAATGCAAAATTGGACATATGCTTATGTAATTCACATTGTCACGACCACCATGTTCAAATTTGGCCATGAATGCATCACCGGAACATGCCCAAATTATTCACGGACAGTGCATTACCAAACTCTGGGAAATTTCACTACGGCCCAAACTTCCTTGCATGTCACTGCGCTTAAGAGACATTCACCTAAATGAAACGACAAATGTTTCAGATGAAAATTATCCATACTATCTTACAGGAACGCGAACATGAGTAATTTTCTAGGTTTTTTTTTATAGTATTCCATTAATACTATAACGATAAGCACCATGTGGGAACGATAATTTCCGCCACATAGAATCACAAAAAATTTTATATTTTAGGTTTTTTATGAAATATAAAAGTAATTAAATTTTTTCCTTCAAATTCTAGAAAGCGCCAGTACGTGGTATAGAGTAAATTGTAGATATTACTTAAAAGTATACGAGTGTCGGTCGTATGATCTTGTGGAAGTCTATGTGGAAATAAAACATGTTTCTTTATTACTCTCGGTTATTATAAGTTTGACTATATATATATGGATGACAAAGCTTCTTTTTGGGACGACCGGAATCGAGTTTGGGACAACACATTCGGTATTTTTTTTATTTTTCCACTTAGATCCCTCCAAGAAAGTTGGAGATGTCGAAATGAAAAATTGGAGATAACATGATTCTATTCAAATTTTGACGACAATGTTGTTCCGATTTGGGCATCAATGGGTCGGCAGAAGCACCCGAAACCTTTAAACAGAGAATTTTACGATTTTTTTTAATATTAGACTATGGCCACATATGTGGCACCGCACACATGTCACATGTAACGAAATATTTACCGTAAAGCTAGCGACATTGCTTATTTTGAAATTTCTAGTGGGAACCAAAAATTTCAGACAAAAATTCGAAATACAATTTTGCCGCAACCCCATTTTTTATGTCAATAACTATCAGCACTAACAATCATTTCCATCTCTAATATATATCCCACAAACCCACCCTATCCATTCACACCATTACAACAATTTAAGGGCTCAATCAGATTGATTCCCTCAACCATCAACAAGTATCCAAGGAGGGAGCATTTCTATGATCTAATTTATTGAGATACTTTTCCATCTTTTACATGTTCATTTAGAATTTTTTTTTACCACATATACCTTCTATATGTTTTTTCCCTTATTAATCAAAGATTAAAGAATTTTATGAAGGATGAATCATTGTGTCATGTATTATATCCTGTATGTTTTTTTTGTTACCAATATGATGACATGTTTGTAAAGAGTGAGAAAACTATATTAGATTCGGATGAACACAATATATATGTGCGACGTCGGTCAGAGTTAATCGCTCTGTACGATATGTACCGAATAAGATTCATCGTCGCATAGATCGAGGAATTGTTGAGTTTATCAATACCCATGAATATCCAAAGTCGCTTTTAAATTGGTCTCTACGGCGTTGATTTTTATGAGTGCGACGTCGCTTTCATACAGATTTGTTATTATTCCCATATTGCGAATAATATCGTCTACTTATGACAATATTATTTTTATTTTTGGGTACTGCCCAATTGTAACATAATTTTTGTTTCCTGTGTATTGGTTGTAATAGGATCAAAGGAAGTTATCGATGGACTTCTAGCATTCAGATGGACGAAGTTGTCCTCTCACCGGTCACCCTGAAAATATGAACGCCATACAACGTAGAAACTAGAGGTTGAATACAATTATTGTTTCAATTTTATATCAACCTTATGTATTTTAATATACTGTTACATTTATTTGTAATATATGCCATAATGTTTTTGGATTAAATGAACATGTCAATGATTCCCACGATAATTGAACAATTGAGTGTTGTATGATGTTTAACCAACACTCGATTTATCGCATTTTTAATGACATGTAACGGCTATTGTTGTGGTATTCCCAATCCGACGATTGATTGTTGTCCACCACGGTGTGCCGGAAAAAGTGATCCCGGAAGTGGTTCCAGGGAAAAGACTCTGACGCTCGAGTCAGTATTTTCTTTTCATAATCAAACTTCTCTAGTCTAGTTGCACTTACCTTTATCTGTGTCCTCTCCATTTCTTTTATAGCCTGTTTTGAACGTGGCTATGCCTTTCTCGGGTTTTCTATCGTGTGCTTGATCATGGATCCGAGAAGGACGGTTCATAGCTGACACCTGATCATGATCTTCACTTTTCACGGTTCGTAAGTTGCCCATGTCTCTGCTCGCATCGTAGGCTAGCCTTGGGCCCATTTGCGGTTTTGGGCTTGCGGCCTAACATTTGGGCTAGGTATACACCATAAGCCCCCCTAGCCATGAAAACTAAAAGACATGGAGTAATGGCGTTAATTGTGGTGTAAATGCAAACTGATGTTGTTCATCAACAGACTGTTTGTCATTTAATGCTACCTTCGTCGTCATTGCAAAGTGACGTTAGCTTTTTTGGCTATATCTATGTCCTTGATCCCTCTTAAAATTTGAAATTTTGAAACTTGAATTCCTCATCCTTGTTATGTTTATGATAAGACTATTTTTGCAAAGATTTTGTTTCTAAAGGCCGAGATTCGATCCTCATTTTTGCTATTCTGATCCGTATTTTTCTTATGTTTGTTCTCGCTTTACTTCTTAATGAGGAATTTGAAACGAATATTTTAATCTTTCCCTCATTCAGTGCGTAGTCTTTTCATATACTGTTGCCGTTTTGATATAAGCAAAAGGTAATTTGCCTTTTGTGTCAAATTATCATCATTGCATTTTTTGAACTGATTGTCTTCCTCGATCTTGCCATTTCTTTTTGATATTTAAGTATCCCATCTCATTTTTGTTTCAGTTTGTCTCCTTTGTTGCCCAAGCTTTCATCTCCTCCGATCATCCCTAGGTTTCTACGTATTATCTTCCCTAGTCTTCTGTAAGAGTAAGTTTTGTCCTTAACTTAATCTCCCATTTCTTTGCTGCATATTCTGGACTTAACAAGTTGAATTTCTTCTTCGATTTCTGGTAATTTTAGTACTTATTGCGTTTATTACTATTTTCCGATCATCTTCTCCAACGCATCTGTAGTTGATCTTTGCTCTGAAAAACTTGTGTATGCGGTGTTTAACCCTAATTAAGGTTATCATTTCCAAATCTAGGATCCTCGTTAATCCACATGTCTTCCTCTAACTGTGTTGAGTCTCCTACAGAAGATGCTCACTCCGATGGGGATTCCGGTCATGTCACCGGATCCTCTACCATACGCAGTATGTTGTCTAGCTCGTATTTAGATGACTTGAAGAATTATTTCCCATTTTTAGCTCCTCTTAAGCTTTGCGCTCCTGCAAATTTTGAATGTGTTCACACTTCTTCACCTAGCTATATATCATGTTATTTAGCCCATTTGAACTTTGGCTTTTATTTTCCTCTCCCCCAACATGTGGTTAATATTCTCTATTCGTACAAAGTCGTGTTGTCCCAATTTCACCCCAAGGGCACTGCTATCATAATGAGGTTTTTTCAGGTGTGTGAGAAAGTGGATATTCCTTTCTCTCTTGAGTTGTTTCGCAACTTTTATCATCTTCAAAAAGTTAAAAACACAGTAGATGAATTGACCTTTTATCCTGTGGTTGTTGGGGCTGAGCTTGTGAGCAATTTCCCTAGTAATGTTCGTCTGTGGCATACCAAATATTTTTTTATAAAAATAAACCAAAATCCAAAAGTGGTTATGCTTTCTTGGAACTGCAAGGTTCCCAAGTCTAAGCTTCCTGGTCTGAATGTCCATTTTACTGCAGAGACGGAGATCGTGGCCACACTTTGTGCTCATACACAACATCTCCGACATGCTGACTCTGATGTTGAAGGTGTTTTGTTCGTTATTATTTTTATGTGTTTGATTTGTGTTCTCTCTTATTTTGGCAAACATTTACTTTTTTTGTGCTTTCGTTTGATCTATGATGTCCATTTTATTTCAGACATGGATCTAGCTGGAGGTATTGAGAGATCGCTCTTTGATGGCAAACATGAGGAGGTGGCTAAGACTTTTGTTCAGCCTATTAATGTTGCTAGAAGCAACACTACCCAGTAGTGTGCTAGCAAAATGGGCCCTGACAATAAGGGTAAGTCTACTGAGGTCGGGGAGGCATGTGGTTATTGCTCCATTGGTGGGCAGAAGGAGAAGAATCACAAGAGGGATAAGAGTGATGGTCCTTCAGGACATTCGCTTCCTCCTATGAAAAAAAGCGTGGTAACCAATCTCGTTCGCAAACTTTGGTGCGAACCAAGAATCCTCTAGTAGAGGGGATAATATCTAATATTCTCTCCAACCTCTCTCTGCTCGATACACTGGATGTTGTAAGTTCGCGGCTAAATTTTAGTGACCTTTTCCATACCTTGATACTTTGTATGTAAATTGTTGATTAACTTTGTCCCATGTGTTATTGTATTGTAAGGTAAGCGAAAGCATTGAACTCATGAGTGAGTAGCTTTCTAAGTTCTTTCCTATTGATGAGTCACTCATGGAGAAGTATAAGGAACATGGAACAAAATGCGCGACTCTAAAAACTTCTCTTAAAGCCGCTCAGGTGCGTGCTAGGGTTATGGAGGCGGAAGTGACTCGGCTTCGTTCTAAGTTAGAGGAGATGCACCCCAATGGACCTGCTTCTCCCTAAAAACCCTCAAATTCTGGTTGATGGCTCTGCAAGACCAAGTCTTTCTATAAATTATTTGAGAATGTTTCCAGCAATGCTCACATTGTTGGTTATTGCCAGGTTGTGAAGGATCAACACAAGTGGAATCTAACTTGTACGCTAAAGAGTCTCCTTTCTTTGAAAAACTGTACTGAGACCTTGGAGAAGTATAAGGCAAAACTCAATGAAGTCTTTATAAAAAAATAAAGCTGATGGGGGACATCCCTATGCTTTGCTCTCGCATCTTGCCAGCCTTCCCTGTCTTCCTTCTGTGGTTGAGCTAAAGGGCTGCGAGGTGGATTATCTGGAAGATCTTCCATTTAAATCTCGCATTGTTACTCCAACTCCTAATCCTGATGCCAGTGTGACCACTGTGGTTAATGCGAGCATTGAAGCCCCCGCTCAGCAACTAAGCAAGGAAACTCCCGCTCATCAACTAAGCCAGGAAGCCACTGATATCGTTGTTCAGCCTTCGCCCACTTCCATCTCCAAAGTTAGTTGATTCCTAGTGTGCTGGGATTTTTAGATTTTTTATTTTAATTTGAGACAATATTTTGGTGTACGTTTGTATTATTTGTGTGCTTGTGGTTATCAATGTTGCTTTATCATTCATCTTTTGCAACCTCTCATTATACCTATTTATATGCAGGGTTTCAATATTTTGATTGATCTTAAGTTTTGGAAACGTCTGGACTTTCTTGGATATAGTGATCATTTTTCTGATCGCTATGGATTTCTGCCCTCCGATTTTCAATGCCCTTTTGGATTGTTCATGCTTCTCAGTCCTTCACTAAAGAATATGAAGAGATTTTTTCTTCTTATCGCTTCTGTTGTATGGAGTCACTTCCGTTATGCCTTGGGTAGAAACTTCCTATTCCCAATACATATTTTTCTGCATCTACAAAGTGTCCTTGCAGTCAGTTTGTTCCTAATGGTTACAATATTGAATCGCCTGGCAAAGATATTATTCGTAGATTGATTGATCTTGAATATGCTGGTGTGTACATGCATTCTCTTAATCTCCCTGATCGCATCCAGGAGTGGGCATTGTCTCTAGGCATTCGTTTGAAATACATGCTCCTAGGTATTAATGATCTTGAAGTGAAGTGGGTAAGGATGTAAAAGACACCCAAGATGCTGTGCGCGATTTACGTAGGATTTGCAACGAGCATAATGGTTTTATTCAGCATCAACAGTTGGCCATGGTGAGATGCTCCGACAATGGGAAGAGGCTAAGAATTGTGCTGCGAACAAGACTCGCGAGTCCCATCAAAAGACATTGATCATTGATAAAAAAATGTGCTCATATTGATGATTTGTTCAACAAATTGAAGAAAAAGTAGGATGAGTGTGATCACTTGAGTTCTTCTGCACTTGGTTGGAAAAGTAAGTTTGACGAGCAGATTGTTATAAACACACAGATGCGAAGTGAAAATGAGCAACTCCGCGGTGAGTGCGATTGGCTTGATTCGTCAGTGCACCAACTCGAGCAAGCTTGTGTTGAGTACAAAGATAGACTCCAGGCTCTCCCCTCTTCATCTCGCAGAGCTAGTAGTTGTGAAGATCTTGCTGTGGGAATCAGTGGGTAGAGGATTAACTTGTTTGAGGCTGTCCGATCGTATATATGCAGCTTAGAGGACGAAGTACAAAATTTAAGGGCTGAAATAAGCGGTATGAGGAAACTGTTAATGTTATGAGTATGCAGCTTAACCGTGAGGAGTTCAACCCTAAAACCGACTTCAAGAAGTATTATGCAAGGTATCTTGGTCATATAAAGCAAAGGGGTCTGATACACCATCCTGCTTATTTACACATGAAATGGCGATACGACCATATGGTTAGCGAGGAGCGTGAGGCTGAATAAAACTGGCGTAGGGCTGAGCACCTCCCCCGCGAAGCTAAGCACAGTCGTCGCTGTGGTGGTTCGTCTTCTTCTGGTTCATCACGAGCATCTAGGTGTAGAAGATTTTTTCTTCCTAACAATAATGTTGTTTTTGTTTTGGATTGTTGTGGCCATCCTTTATCTGTCTTCATACTTTTGATTGCTCTTAACAGTATGCTTCTCTTTTATTCACAAAATCTCTTTCTCGTATGTCTTTTTTTTGTTTTGAGTATTGAAACTCTATTTATCGTGAAGCCGCAAGATCTATAGCTTCCTCTAGTCATTGTTTCGTAGGAATATATGTTGTGTACCAAGATCTATTGCTTGTGTTATTGGGAGTATGTAATGCGTGACGCCAAAAGATCTATTACTTGCTTTAGTTGCTGGATTGGAGCAAAGTTTGCCTAGTAGCAAGATTAATAGGCTGAGTTTTATTGAGAGTGCGAAATTGCAAGATCTATTGCTTGCTTTTGTTACTTCATTTTGGGCATATCTGCCTTATTGCAAAGTTCATGACTTGTTTTCCTTTATATTTTTTAAAAAGGCCAGTTGAGTGGCATTTATAATTGGTACTTATGCCACTATCATCATGTGTTCGTCTTTTAAGAATTTGTGACTTAGTTTTGCAACTGAACAATATAACTGTTTGAAAAGGAAAGATAGCACTCCAAAAGATTTATATTGTGATAATATCTCCTTTAATGCAGAACAAGGGAACAAACACCACCAATGATTATATCATGGTTTCTATACCTGGAAACTCATTTTTCCTGCCTCGTTGATGACTCTACACATAAAACTTTATTAAGTTGACTATGTGCCAAATGTTAGGAACACTGCTACCATTCATCCTCTCTAGCTCATAGCAGTTGGATCGGTGCGTCTTCGTTGTCTTATACTGCCCTTCCCATTTGGGGCACAACTTTCCTCTTTCCTCAGCTAGGCTAGCTTCATTCTTCCTTAGAACCAGATTGCTAATTTGGAATTGTGTTTCCTTAACTTTCAGGTTGTAAACTTTGGCCATTCTTTCTTTGTACTTTGCTTCCTTGATTGCCACCCAGTATCTCTTTTCTTTGAGTTCATCTAAGTCCAACCTCACCATCTCTGGGTTGATGTCTTCTTTTGTATTTCTCGAGTCAAAGGCTCGATTGTCTGATTTCAACTAGTATTACAGCTTCGTGCCCATATACCAGACTATACGGTATTTCTCATATGTGTTCTCACACCGTTGTTCTGCATGACCACAAGGTATTGGGTATCTCATCAACCCATCCTGCTCACTTTCCTTCCAATTTTTTCTGGATACCTTGGACGATTGTTCTATTCGTTACTTCTACCTGACCATTCGCTTGGGGGTGAGCTACAGAAGTGAATTTTTGCGTGATTCCCAGTTTGAAACACCAATATTTAAATATCCCACTTATGAATTGCGTGCCATTTTTGGTAATGATAGTTTGTGGTACTCCGAATAGACAAACTATATTCTGCCAGAAAAATTTCCTCGGTGCTTCCGCTATTACTCTTCCTAAGGGCTTTGCTTCTACCCACTTTGTGAAGTAGTCGATTGCCACAATTAAAAACTTAGAACTGCCAGCACCTTTTGGAAAAGGTCCAACGAGATCAATTCCCCATTTATCAAAAGGCCAAGCTCAGTATATTCCTGTTAATGCTGACTGTGACTTGTGCGATATTGGAGCATTCATATGGCAAGTTCTACATTTAAGGACGAAGTTGCATGTGTCATTAAACATGGTAGGCCAGTAGTATCGAGCTCGAATGTTCTTTTTTGCGATCGTTCAAGACCCTTAATGCGATCCACACAATCCTTCGTGTACTTCTTTCAATATTTTGCCTGTTTGTGATGACCACATGCACTTTATCCACGGAGATAGATATCCCTTCTTGTACAAGCTTCGTCTTTATAAATATGGTTGTGGGATCGTATTTCTAGCTTCCTGGCTTGTACCTTATCAGTCGATAGCTTCCCTTTGTCAAGGTATTCAATCAATGATGTCATCCAGTTTGCTTCTTGTGCTTGAACTGCTGACATGGTTTTCCTCGATGTGCTTCTAACTGGAATGACTTCTACTTTCACATCTTTTTGTTCGGCTAACGAATCAAAACCCGTTGTTTCTAGCTTGCTTAAGGCATATGCCTTCATGTTTTCACTTCTTGGGACATGTTGGATGTTAAAGTACTCAAGGTTAGTGATGAGTTAACGAACCCTGGTTAATTATTTCATCAACTGCTCTTCTCGCACTTTGTAATCTCCTTGCACTTGCTAGACTACTATATGTGAATCGCTAAACGCTCGAGCGCTTTTCACCTTCTTGTTAACTGTGAGATCTAAGCTACATATTAATGCCTCATACTCAACTTCGTTATTGGTGAGTGAGAAATAAAAGCGAAGAAAGTATCTCTATTCTCTTCTGCCCAGGTTAATCAATAGCAGTCCTGCTCTGCACCCTTCCTTGCTAGATGCCCCATCTATGAACTTCCATATGACGTCTTCTAATTTGGCCTTTTCTTTGTCTTCGATGAGAATTGTTGTGTTTTCACCTGCTGCACCCCCACGCTTGTCATTTCAGCAATGAAATATGCTAAAGCTTGTGCTTTGATTGAGGTTTGCAGTTGAATATGATCTCGAGCTGTCCCAATTCAAAAGCCCATTTGGTAATTCTCCCGGATGACTCGGGCTTGTTCAAGATATTCTAAATTGGTTAGTCAGTATAGACAACAATCATATGATTGTGGAAATAGGTTCGTAGTCTTCTTGCCGAATATATCAATGCTAGGGTCAACTTTTTAATTGGAAGATACGCCATTTCACCCAGTTGCAGTATTCTGCTAGTGTAGAATATTGGTATTTGTTTCAGGCCTTCTTACCTTACCAGGACCGAGCTTACAACGTTCATCAAAACCACCAAATAAAAGTATAGTGTCTCTCCCTGAATTGGTGCTTTCAAGGTTGGGAGTGCTTGAAGTTGGTCCTTCAATGATTCGTATGCTGAATTACACTCTTCACTCCAGCTAAAATTCTTGGCCTTTTTACGGATTTTGATTAGTGAGAAGTGTTTTTCGACTTCTTTTGACACAAACCTATTGAGCAAATCCAGTGATCCCATTAAGATTTGAACTTCCTTTACTGTTCGTGGTTGGGGGAGGTTAACGATTGCTTGTATTTTCTCAAGATTAGCCTCGATCCCCTTCGAGGATACCTTGTATCCCAGGAATTTACCTGCTCCAACCCTAATTTTGTACTTTTTTGGATTTAGCTTCATTCTAATTGCACTTAATGTATCCAGGGTTTCTTTTAAGTCATTCGCGAAGTTACATGTTCGCCTACTTTTTATGGCCATATCATCCACATATACCTCTATATTGCTTCCAATCTGGCCGTGGAATGCATTATCAACTACTCTATGATATGTTGCCCCCGCATTTTCAACCCCAATGGCATCTTCACGTAGCAAAATATCCCAAAAATTTTTATGAAGGCCATTTTTTCTGCATCTTCGGGGTTTATCAATATCTGATGATACCCTTTGTATGCATCGGAGAATGCGAGAACTTCGTACCCCAAGATCACTTCTACTAGCTGATCGATCTTTGGTATGGGTAACAATCCTTTGGGAATGCTTTGTTTAGATCCATGAAATTTATATATATTCTCCACCCAGAGTCTGCCTTTTTCTCCATCACCGGGTTTGCTAGCCATGTTGGGTATATCACCTCTTTTAGGATCCCAGCTTGCAACAACGCCTTTGCTTCTTCCTCGATTGTCTTTTATCTGTCACTGGCGAAGTTTCTTTGTTTCTTCTTGACCGGCTTGATCTAATCAGCGATGCTCAAAGAATGAGTTGTCATACTTGGGTCAACTCCTTCCATGTTCTGTACACTCTATGTGAATGTGTCCTTGTGATCTCTCAGAATTTGTATCACCCTTTGTTTCTCTTGATCTGGAAGGTATTTACTTATTTTCACACACTTAGACACATTGTTGTCATCCAGAATGACATCTTCAGTTCGTTCTCCAATTTCTACTAGGTGATCCACCTGATTAAGTGAGTCATTGTTGGTGATAGTACTAACCATTTTTTGCTGTTCTGCGGCTCTTCCTGCTTTCATTGCAATGACCATACACTGTCTGGTTGTTTGTTGGTTTCCCTCACTATTGCAATTCCTGTTGGGGTTGGGAATTTCATGACTAAATGGTACGGAGACCATATTGATTTGGCTCTATTTATCCACGGCCTATCAATAATACAAACTTGGAGCATCCATGACAACGAAGTCACAGATTATAGTGCAGTTCCACTCATTCTCCCCAATTGTTATAGGCAGCTAAATGTTTCCAAGCGGTGTCTATGCTCGTCTTGTGAATCCTACAAGCGCGGATGTGGACTTTTTCAAGTCTGTCAACTTGAATCCAAGTCTGTCAAAGCCGTCCACAAAAAGGATTTCTACCGCTCTTCCATCATTCACGAACACTCTATGAATAGTCATGTTCCCCATTTTAGCGATAATGACCATGGGGTCTATTAGAATCATGGGTTTCTATTATAAAACCAATTGTTACTATGTAGAGGTGACCCATGATCTTATATACTAAATTATATGACTGTCAACCACCAATGTGGGACTCTAACTCTAACATGCCCCCTCACGTGCAGTGGTATGAATCATTGCGCAAATGGGGACAGAAAATGGGTAACAGGCCAACCTTGGGCTCTGATTCCATATTAGAATCATGTGATTCCATTATAAAACAAATTGGTACTATGTAGAGGTAACCCATGATCTTATATACTGAGTTATATGACTGTCAACCACCAATCTGGGACTCTAGCTCTAATAGGGTCATTGTGTGGCGAGGCATTAGGAACAGTGTCCCCTTTGCTAAACGTGATTATTTCGTCAATACGAAATCTTTTAACTAGGGGCTCGTTTGGAGGTGAATACTTGGCCTTAGCCTTCCAGGAATTATTTGATAAGGACTCTATTGACCCATGCATAGAGAAGACCACTTTTTCTGGAGCTTCCCTGGGCAAGTCCTCTTCATAGACTACTACTGCTGCTATCTTTTAATTTCTATTCTGAGTGTTCACTGTGGCTTAGGTTTTGGCCATAGAGCTTCCTTCCTTGCTCGCTTCATTGTATCTATCTACGCCATCTTCCTTTATGTAATTTCCAAGATTACCATTCCTCGTGTTTTCTTCTATCCTCCTCCGTCGATCTCTGCAATACTCGATATCATGACCGTTATCCTCATGGAAGGCGCAATAGTATTCTCTTGATCTTTTCTTGGGAGGCGCTACCACTGGTGCTGGTTTGCGGAATAGATCTTTGTTCGCTTGCCAGATCTCTCTTAGCAATTTTATTAGCTATGTCTCTTAGAACCAGATATTCTATGTTCATACTTCTTTTCCTTTGAAAGAAAAGTTTCATTTTCTCTTCTTGGTCAAATTTCTTTGTGAGTCCTCTATTACTCTTTTCTCGCCTCGCTCCCGCTCTATTTTGCGGTTGTTAGCTTCCTCGATTCGCACATAGTGTTCAATTATTTTTTTTTAGGTCCCTTGCATTTTCTGGCAAGTTCTTAGTTCCTTGTAGAACTCTCCTAATTGCATGCCCCCTATGAACGCTTGTAAAGAAGATTGAAATGACAAGTCCCGAACCTGCAAAATTTCTGTAACCAACCTACTGTGATATTCTGTCAAACTTTCATTGCTTCGTTGAGCTATATTTTTCAGGTCTGTGATCGTCTTAGTAAACTTCTACTTCTAGTAGAAGTGTACCAAAAATAGATCTGACAGTTGTGCCCAAGATGTGATGCTTCCATTTGGCAAATCTTCGTACCATGTGATCATTGTTCCCGACAAAAATATGGGGAACACCTTACATACCAACTCGATTTTAGCATCACGGAACCTCATGCTATTACGATGGGAATGTAGGAATTCTTTGGGTTTGTTGTCCCATCATAGATTTTGACATGTAATGGTAATTGAAGTCCTTTGACATCTTGAAGTCGAGAAGAAGTGGTGCTAGTGGTGACTTGTCCGCATCGTCATCCGCTACTATGTCTCTTAATTTTTCCCCATATTTAAGGCTAGCATTGTTTTGAACAATTTTTTGATTACCCTTGGGAACTTTAGTTTGAGAGTAGCTAGGAACTGATTATACAGTTGCTCTTTGTTCGCTTCAAGAAACGATGCGAATGATCTCCCTTCCTTTTCCTTGTTCGTGTTAGAAGTTTCCGCCTCTTCTTCATCTTCCATGTCATCCCTAACGTGTTATTGCTCCCTGCTAGGAACGTGATCTTGATTTTGGCTTGGATGTACATTCCTATTTCTGCCAGTTGTTTGCTTTTGAGTGTGGTGGTTTTGAATTCTTTCACTTTTGATGAACACCATTATCAATCTTGTTGGGAATGAAAGACTGGAAAAAAATTTGGTTCCCACAATCGGCACCAAAGGTTGTGGTATTCCCAATTCGGCCAATTGATCATTTTCCACCACGGTGTGCTTGCAAAAGAGATCTCAGGATTGGTTTCAGGGAAAAGACTCTGATGCTCAAGTCAATACTTTCTTTTCAGAATCAAGCTTCTCTAGTCTGGTTGCACTTACCTCTATTCATGTCCTCTCAATTTCTTTTTTATAGCCTGTTCTAAATGTGGCTCTGCCTTTTCTCAGGTTTGCCATTGTGAGCTTAATCATGGCTCCAAGAAGGAAGGTTCATGGCCGGCACCTGACCATGACCTCTGCTTTTCATGGTTCGTGAGTTGCTTCTGTCTCCACTCGCATCACAAGCTAGCCTTGGGCCCATTTGTGGTTTTGGCCATGTGACCTAGCATTTGGACTAGGTATACACCATCTATCGAAGACCGATTGTTTGCGCTAGCATCTTCCAAATGCTAGGCCTGTGACCTAGAATTTTGGCTAGGTATACACCATCATCGACATTTAATATTATAATATTTTACGACAAATGAGAGCAGACCAACTAAACCCCGACGTCGCATGAACTGGCTCCAAAAATGACATATTAGCGACGTCGATTAAATCGGCATCATTATTTTTTTGTGATGTCACATAATCAAAATGATGTCATTTTGTCAGCATTCCATGTCATCGGCACACGACGTAGGTCCCTCACTACGTCTGATATTGCTTCTCATCTCTTGCGAAATCACTCATATTATGAACGACATCATCTTCTACGACATCGACACACTTCCTCTCCCATCGGCTGCTATATTCCTTAGGTCGACATCGCATGCTTTATGATGTCAACGTCATCTATAACGATGTTGAAACTGGGGTATCATGTCGTTGGCCTTTTACCATGGAGCGACGTTGCCTCTATTCCCATTGACGTCGGTCCAAAACTGAGGTAAAGGGTACTATTTACCTTGGTTTTGAACTGAGGTAAAAAGTATACTTTTTTACTTCACCCAGATTTACCTCAATTTTTTAGGGCTGAAAATCGAAGTAAAAAGCACTAAAAAAACCGAGGTAATGAGTGTTGGCTCTTGTAGTGATTGTTATTCTGTGGATGGAACTCTCTTCCTAATGCTCATACCACTATTAAGGATTGCACCAGAATCGAAAGTGTCATCAGAGGTTATATATGACAGGATGGTACATACTGGCATAGCCTTCCAGCTTACAAACTTTCTCAAAGATGTACCTGAAGATTAAGTCTTCATATTCGTCTGTGTCAACTAAAAGTTCCTATTTCCTTATTTGAGCTGAAATTTATGGCTGAAATTTGGTCGATTCATTGCAATCACCCACTTCCTCTACTAGGGCTGGTCATACTGACTTATGGGTCAGGACGACTAAGTTATCTTGGCCCAAATTGGCCCAATTTTTGGGTCAAATGGGTTCGAACGAAATTCCCATAGTTTTGGGTTGCGTAGGATCGGGTCACAAATGACCCCAACATACAAATAAAAAATAGTAATTTTTTTATAATTTATTCTAACAAAATGACTCATTTTTAAATGTACGCATATTTAAACGATAAATAAAATTAAAATTTATTTCATATAATTTAAAATAAAAAATTTTATGTTTATATTTAATTACAAAATTATTCAACTAATAAAGAAAAGAATTATTTTCATTCTACTTAGTTAGAATAATTTTACTATTTCATTTTTAAAAAATTATATAATTTTACTATAATTATTTACATAATTATTTTATTAATTGTGAATATATAACATATTTCAATCAATATATTATTTATATATAGATAGTATTTTTATGTAAATTTTAAGTTTATTTTTAAAAATATATGTATATTTTCATATAAGTATAATATAATTTAGTTATTTATCATAAATATATATTAATTATTGTTCGTAAATAAAATATAATGTTATAAAAAAGTATTGGGAATGACCGTTTTTTCACAGGCATGTGGAAAGATGAAGTTTAATTAGAATAATATAAAGTTAGGAGTTTATACTCTGCAGTAATTACAAGTGAAACATTTAAGTTTTTGACTAAAAACATTACATATTTAGAGTACATATTAATTATATGTTTTATATGTATTGTTTCTAATCAAAACTCAAATAGGCATGTGAGTTTACCCAAACAGCTAATAACCCGAATTTGACCCGGATTTTCATTGCTTTAACCCTCAAAATTTTCATCTTTTTGTGGTAAATTTTCACTTGAATCCCTAGCATTTCCATATCTTATGGAAAGACCGTCTATCAAAAGACGAACTCTAGTATTAATAACTGTGCTCACTTATTTTATATGGAAAATTCTTGGGAAAGACCATTTTTCGAAAGCCATGTGGAAGGATGGGGTATAATTAGAAAAATATGAAGTTAGGGGTTTATACTCTTCAGTAACTGCAAGTTAAACAGTTGAGTTTTGATTAAAAATATCAATACACTATGAACTTTTCACTCGACTTTTCTTCTCCCTTCTCCCTTCTCCCAACACACCAAACCCTAATTTCCAAACCCGGAGGGTCCGTCGGCGCCGGAAACAACCAAATCCCGACGGTCCCCCCACCCCAATCCCACCTCCCACCACCCCTACCCCCAGTACCAAGCTTCCCGCCGGAGACCAACCGCAACCCAAAGTCTTTCACCGGTTTCAATCCGGAGAGCCAAACTTCGTCGGAGCCAGTATGGAGTATTCATCGGCGCCTGAAAACTCACAAGGCGACGACCAGCGGAAGACAGGTTCACAGTGGTTGTGACAGCTCGGAGACGAAGAAGGAGACGGAGAAGGCGATGGTTGTGACAGCTCGGAGATGGAGAAGGCGTACTCCAGTGGACTAACGCTCGATGACCTTTCTCCAGATCTGGGGTTTCTAAGACCGGAAATGCCGTTCTCCAGCGACAGCGTCTACCGGCAACAGCTTTCTCCGGCGACGGCCGGGAGAAGGCGATGGTGACGAGTTCCCAATTTAGGTGGAGAGTTCCCCTTTTCCTATTTTTTTCTCTCTGCATACTACAAGTGGGAACAAGTTTTCTGAGTTCGACTCAGTGGGTTTCCGTGTTTCCAATTTTGACTCAGCGGGAATAAGCACTTATCGCTGCACTCTGAGTTTGACCTTCCGAGTTTCAAGTTTGACTCGGATCAACCATTTTATATCTCCAGCGAAATCATGGCTACAGAGGGGTACTTCTCTATTTTCTAATTTGGTTTTTTAACTCTTATTTTGATTTTCAGGTGGGAGGCTTATTTTAAATTATTTTAAATTTTGTTTCAATTTTATAACTATGGGATATGAACTTAAACTGGGTCATTTTGCTTTTGATATTGGTCGTGACTGTTTATCTGCCAATTCATAGTTTCTTCGACGGCTCCTATTGCTCAGTTAAACTTTGTTGGCTTCTGGTCTATTTCATATATCGGTAAGAAAAAATCCAAGTCAGAGTAGTTTAAGTACTTACTTTTGGCGAGTCCGTACATAGCTAATGAAATAGATTTGTAGACCGTACAAGTTGGAAATCTTTGATTTTTCTGCTTGGTTCGTGTTGGATAAACTTTCAAATGTCTAAAATATAGTGAAAACAATCCGAAAAACCTCTTACTTGCTCAGAGTGGAGACTACATAATGTTAATGAAGTTGACCAATAAGCGATCACTATATTAAGAGTTGGTACAATATTGTGTACTAGCTTGCAGCCAACTAGTTTGAGCCAGATTAGTTGGAAATGCCGTTGGTTCTGGACATTATGCTCTCATTTACCCCTTTTTTAGTCTTATTTCAGATATTTGTCCTTCTCATTGTCACATATGTTTTTGCTCAGTATTGTAATATTCATTATGGCTTATGTGTATATCTCTCATTATATCATTGAGACTTTAGATTATAAATGTAATATTTAGCTAGCGTCTCAGTGTAAATGGGTTAATCCCATATCATATGTTGTCATGGCACTTTGTGCAAATTTGAGCTTAATATAAAAGGGAGGGGAACCCTATAAACTCTCGTCCGAGTGACGTTTCTAACAACAAAAAAAAGATTAAAAATATCACATTATTTTACAATAAAATTATATGTTTTACTGTAAATATGTGATGTTTCTAATCAAAACTCAAATATACGTGACAGTTTACCCAAATAGCTTATGACTTGAATTTGACCCAAATTATAATTGCTTTAACCAACGAATCTTTCATCTTTTTATTATAAAATTGCACTTGAGTCCTTGGTTTTTCATAAATTATGTAAAGATCGTCTTTCAATAGATGGACTCATTTTAAATAGTGAACTGCACGGGTATTAATCTAGTTTGTCTTATTATTCAAGAACGTTAAACTTGCTTATAGAGTAAATTAATGTAGAATAAGTTGTATTAAACTATTTTTTATGAATATTTATAAGGTTGGACTTTTTCAATAAAATTGGGCAAAAGTAAAAATGAGTCAATTTGGGTCGATTTGGGTCAGAATCTGACCCAACCCATACCCAACCCGACTAAAATTGAATCGACCCAAATGAGACATTGAGCCTAGCCGACCCCAAATGATCAGGTCAAAATGGGTCGGGTCGGGTCGGGTCGGATGATTTGAACACCCCTATCCTTTGCTAAATCGGTATGTATAAATGTTTGTGTGAAAAAGGACTAGGAACTTTTCGCTCAAATAGATGGAGTAGGATTTAATAACATGATTTATAAATTAATTATGTCATTTGCAATTATAAATTAATCTGATTTTGGCTTTTGGAAATCAGTGCACAATTAGGAAGAATTTATCTTCCCCAAGATGAACTAGCAGAATTTGGTTAATGTGATGAGGATATATTCTAAAAAAAAAGGTATGTAATGAGTGGAGGGAATTCATAAAAGAACAGATTAAACGTGCATGCGAGGTTCTACTATAAACTGGGTGAACAAGGAGTCTCTCAACTGGACAACAGCAGCCGTTCGAAGGTAGACCTTCAAATTTCAAGAATAACAAACTAAAAGAATATTTTTAGGAGAGATGGTTTAAAATGGTGCCCACAGTTAATCAAAATTCACAGTTTACAAAATTCACAGTTTAATATTTAAATTTTGAATTTGTCCTTCAACAGTACCCACTTTTTTATATATGTCTCAAAAGGGTGCCTTTCAACAAAAAATGAGTACTAGTTTGAATTAAAATTGTGCCATAATGAAACCCATTTTAAACTAAAAAGTACATTTTTAAGACATTTATAAAAAAAAATAGGTACCTCATAAACCAATTTCTAAAATAGAGTATCAAATTATGAATTTAACTTAAAAGTGGGTGTACTGTTGACGTTTTCTCTTTCCAGGAGTGTCTAATTTTCTGTATAAGATAACTTATATACTAGTACGTTTTCTTTCACAAACTCTTGTTATAAACCAACTAACAGTTAGACCGAGTAATTTTATGATTAGTATAGGTTACTTTGATATTTATTTTTCTTTATTGCAAAAAATTAATTAGTAGTTATAATTATGAAAATATTTTCAAATGAATTTCAACAAATATAACTATAATTTCAACAAATATATAATTGTAATTCAATGTTAAATTTTCTAAAAATGTGATTTTTAATGATTCTTCCAACCATTAATCAGCTGAACTTATATAATGGCTTCAATAACTCACAGAATTTTTTTCTCTCTACTGCTACAGTGAAAAAAAATGCTCTTCATCTCCTTTCTCACTTCCTCCCTTGCCGGTAACGGTTATCTCCCACTGACATTCCACGACTGATATGGCCACCGCGAAGCCGCCCGCAGTGGCGGTAAGCAACGCCAATCAAACACCAATCCCAATCGATGCTCCCAAATCCTTTGCTGCCGTTCTCCAAAAAAATCCCCTCCTATGTCGAAATCACTGCCCAACAACCCAGAACTAATCCCTAAATCAGAACATCTAGGTGACCCAGCTTGTCTCTATTTCGACGATCAAATTGCCAAACTCTCAGTACACTATGCGAATGCTCTGGTCGGAAAATTCACAAAAGGGAGACTCACAATGGAGCACCTGGAAATGGCTTTCAAAACGGTAGGTTTTGCCGGTAAATATCAATTAGGATCTTTAGATTACAAGCATGTTCTGATTAGGTTTGAGCATGTCAATGATTATCAAAGATGTTGGATGAAAGGAATCTGGAATTTTAATGGTATCCTTCTTAAGATACTCAAATGGTCCCCAGACTTCTCAACACACAGAGAATCCCCAGTTGTTCCCATTTGGTGTACGATCAGGGAAGTCCCCTTGTACTATTATAACTCAGCAGCTATTGAAGCAATTGGGAACAACATAGGTAGTTTTATTAAAAATGATTTAGCCACTGATATGCTCACCAGGACATCTGCTATTAAATTTTGTGTCGAAATTGATCTTCAGAAGCCTATGTGCAATTATATTAGGTTGGGTTCAGTTTCTAACAATAGGAAGTATCCCATAGAATTTGAAGATGTCCCCCTCTATTGTGACCACTGTGCTAAGTTAGGACATTCCCTAAGCCAATGCAGAGCTATCCCACAAAATTTTAATGGTAGATTAGTGGAAAATATTGATGGTAAATCAGTGGAAAATCACACAGCCCAGAATCATACTCATTCCCAGTGGCAGGCTACTGGCCACAAGTTCAGTAAACCTCCTCTGATCTCTTTAGGTAATCAAGTTGACTCCTCCTCCCATAAAAATGATAGTGTTGTTAACCTGAGAGCCACAACAACCTCCCCCCCTGAATTTGAACACCAACTCCTCTCCTGGGGTCATCAGTGTGCCTAGTAATGATTGTTTATCTTCATCTGCTCAGTTACCCAGAATCCAACCTCAGGAAGACTTTGAAAACTCCATCTCAAATCTTTTAAATGCTATGACACTGTCCAAATCTACCCCCATTGCCTATGCAAAAGATGATATCCAAATTGGCTCACTTAGGCTAACCCTAAACCAATCCCCCACAAATAATCCCTCACTTTCCCTACAGGGTGAAAAGGAAAATAGGTTTTCAGTTTTGCAGGAGCTGGACAATCTCCCACAGGGAAATGAAGAACTGGAAATGCTGGATTCTGATGATGAAGCTTCTGTCAATCACCCTGATAATACAGCTTCTCAAGCTATGAAGCTTAAAGGTAAGATTTCCCAGCATGGTAAGTCTAAGATTAAAAAGAATAATTACTTTAGTCAGCTGAATAAGATGATGCTTAGATCAGCTACAAAGAGTCATAAATCTGGTGAACAATGACACACACTCTAACTGCTAATTTTTTAGTTTGGAACCTTAGGGGTATGGAATCTTCTATGCTAAGGCTAATTAATCTAATTAAGCTTAAGAAAATTCAACTCCTCTGTATAATTGAACCAATGCATGACAACACTCAATGCCAAGCATATATAGACAAGCTCCATTTCTCTCATAATTTGACTCTCAATAATGGTAAAATATGGCTTATGTGGACTAATTCAGTCTCTGTTACTCTCATCTCTCACCATGAACAGTTTCTTCATGTTACCATAGATCACCATTCTCTGCATTTAGACATGGAGGCAGTTTTTGTTTATGCACTTAGAAACAGAGAGGGTAGGAAGTGTTTATGGAGAGACCTGACTAACATTACTAGAGGAGAAACTATATTTATAGGTGATTTCAATACCATCACCACAATCTCAGAGTATAAAGGCCCTAGCTCCCCTTCTTTAGGTAGTATTAGAGACTTTAACAACTAGATTAGTTCCTCTAGAGTTCAGGAAATAAACACAGTGGGGAATTTGTTCACATGGTGTAACTCGAGGCTTAGGAATCCTACCTCCAAAAGACTAGATAGAGGCCTTTGCACAATGTCATGGAGTTACAAATTCCCTTCATCTTCTATCCAAATCCTGAATAGGCAAACCTCATACCACTCCCCTCTTCTACTTCAGGTATCTACCTCGATAATTTCCCACCCAAAACCCTTTAGATTTATAAATACTTGGTTTAATAGGCCAGAATTTACAAATCTAATTAAGGAAAACTGGGAAAAACCACTTCCTGAGTCTTGTATGCTTAGATTCTTTCTAAAAATAGTTAGACTTAAGAAGGTGATAAAAATCTGGAATAGAGATTGTTTTGGTAATATTGATGCTAATGTAATTTCAGCAGAGGAAGCCTTAAGACTACAGGAACTTGTCTTTGATTTGACCCCCTCAGACTCTGAACTTATTAAATTAAATGAGAAAAAAGCTTTACTGCTTAGAGCCCTTAAAGAAAAAGAAAAATTTTGGAAGCAAAAAGCAAGATATAAATGGCATAAATTAGGTGATAATAAAACCCAATTTTTCCACAAATCTGTTCAAGAGAGAAACTGTAAGTTACAGATCACTAAGATTAAAAACATGGAAGGACAGTGGCTAAACTCAAACTCAGACATTCAAAAGGAAGCTATTGCCTACTTTTCTGATCTGTTAACTGAACCTAACCAAACAGCTAATGATACCTATTATCCTCATTTTCTCAGTCAACTCCCAAGTATCATCACTGACCAAGACAATCAGGCTTTATCCAGACCAGCCTCAAAAGCTGAGCTTGAGTCTGTGATTAAGGGATTGAATAAAAATAGTAGTCCATGCCCAGATGGTTTTTCCAGCAAATTCTACTACAAGTGCTGGACCTTTATCAAAGAGGATCTTATTGAAGCTGTAAATGAATTTATTTTAGGTGTAGATATGCCAAGGGGTATAGCTAGTACCTGGATAACCCTAATTCCAAAAAAGGCTACACCCTGCTCTTTTGATGATTTCAGACCAATTAGTTTATATAATGTTATAAATAAAATCTGTTCAAAGGTATTAATGGAAATATTAAGGCCTCACATGGATAAACTAATCTCCCCAAATCAATATGCCTTCATGAAAGATAGAGACATTTCAGACAATATTCTCTATTTGCAGGAAATGATAAGATTTCTAGACAAAAAGAGTAGAGTCCCAAACTGTATCCTCAAATTGGATCTTAGGAAGGCCTTTGACAGAGTAAACTGGGATTTTCTTAGGAATGTCTTGATTAGGTTTGGTTTTAGTGGTAACTTTTTAAATGCTGTAATGAACAGTCTTTCACAAGCTCATTTCTCAGTCCTTATCAATGGCAATCCGGTGGGCTTCTTCAAAGCCACTAGAGGCATCAAACAAGGTGACCCCCTCTCTCCATTCCTCTTCAATATTTTCTCAGAGGCTTTTTCTAGGAGCCTCTCCTTTATTTTTTGGAACAAAAGCCTCTCTTATTATCAGTTGCCTGCTTCAATTCCAGCTGCCTCTCATTTAATGTATGCTGATGATACAATCATTTTTATACAAGCCTCTAAGACTAACCTGATTAAGATTAAAGCTTTCCTAGAGATCTTTGAATATACTCAGGTCAAAAATTTAATTTCGACAAATCTGATTTCTACATAAGTAAAAGGGCCACAGTAGCTAAAATTAATCAGGTTAAGATGATCTTGAAAATGAAAAAAGGGTCCTTTCCTTTCAAGTACTTGGGTTGCCCTATTTTCAAGGGCAGAACTCTAAATAGATACTTCCAACCTTTGATGAAAAATTTTGATAAAAAGTTACAAAACTGGAAAAATAAATGGCTAAGTGCAGGGGGTAAATTGATTCTAATCCAATCTTGTTTATACTCCATGCCTCAGCATTTGTGGACTGTTACCAAACCCCCTAACCACATAGTTAACACACTTCAGAGAAAAATGGCTAGATTTTTTTGGGGAGAAACAGATGGTAAAAAGAACAAGAGTTGGAAAAATGGCCTGATTTAGCTGTACCAATAGCCCAGAATGGCCTAGGTTTCAGATCAATCCGAGCCATTATTGATTCCTACTCCCTCAAATTGTGGTGGAAGAGCCAGTTAGGTATTACAATGTGGGCAAAATTGTTATGGGGCTTGCCACAATCACATAGGAAATCAATAACTTGGAAAAGAATCTGCTCTATGAACTCGTTTGCTGAAAATAATACTCTCATTATCCATGGCAAAGGTAATTGCAACCTTTTGACTGCTAACGGGTGCCCCAATGGTCCTCTCTCTAACTATATCCCCAGCCATATCCCTTCTGCACTACTATATTGTTCTGTGGCAGAGTTCATTGCCAACAAAGCTTCCATTCTAACTTAGATTTCACCTTTCCTAGAACATGATACTCTTTGTTTTCTTTAGAAAGCAGCAATTACACAAGATAGGGAGGATAGGTTGATATGGAAACCAGAAAAGTCAGGGGCTTTCACTTTCAAGTCTGCTTATAAGGAATTGACACTCTCATCAGGTAACTTCCCAGCATCCAAGTTTACCTGGAATGCTGCATTATAGAAAAAGGTCTCCATATTCACATGGAAAATGCTACACTCCTTTTAACCCTTTGATGATGTGCTAATTAAGTGTGGTTTCAGCCTTGCTT
The DNA here is from genome assembly GCA_037428765.1 of Rubia yunnanensis. Lineage (NCBI taxonomy): Eukaryota > Viridiplantae > Streptophyta > Magnoliopsida > Gentianales > Rubiaceae > Rubia > Rubia yunnanensis. Next base: position 26,704,564 of record CM075064.1, on the reverse strand, counting down.
CAAATTGTCCAGCATGTTATCACTCAGATTCCATTCAACATTTCTTCATATCCTGTCCTCTTGCTCAAACTGTATGGAACAACTTGGCATCTTTACTGGACTTTCATCTTGATCATCAACATTCCATCATTGATAGATTCTTTCTCTTCTGGAATAGTCATGATTTACCAAAATGTCACCAACTGATATGTAAAATTCTACCACCTCTGATTTGCTGGTGCCTTTGGAAGGCAAGGAATAGGTTTTTATTTGATTAGAAGTTTTTCTCTTCGGACCTTATATGTAAGTACGTCCATGACCAAATTAAACTGACTCTCTATGCTAAATCTCCCCACCTAGCCCCCCTTACAGCTTCTCCAAACAGACTTAGGCATCTGGTACCATACTTTAGACCACCCCCAAAGCCTAATATTTCTACGGTTTTCTGGGAAAAGCCTAATGCTGGTTTCATAAAAATCAACATAGATGCATCTTGGTTCCCTAACAAAGCGGCAGTAGGGCTGATTGTAAGGGATTGCTCTGGAACACCACTTCTGATTAAATCAACAACAGTTACTGCTTCCTCCCCAATCCAAGCTGAGATCTTAGCCATACTTTTTGCCTGTCAAACTTTTCCGCAACTAAATCATACTTTCATAGTTGAATCTGACTCTATGTTAGCAGTTAAAATTGTTAAGGATCCCTGTACTGCAGATTGGCCGCTGTTTGAGCTGACCTCGAAAGTACTTTCCCTCCTAAGAGATGCTGAGCTTAAACACATTTTTAGAGAAAGAAATTCAGTGGCAAATGCTTTTGCCAAATATCATTCTACCCATAATCAGAGTCTTAGCCTTTCTAATATTCCAATACATATCAAAGGCCTAATTTCTTTAGATAAGGAGCATACTCCCTATATTAGAGTGCATAAAAATGGCTCTTCATAGGATTGATACTGCTGAAAAAGTCTTCTTTTCATCCTGCAGGTTCATTGGAAGCACTTGACCACTGGTGCCCTCGAGTACTCGAGCCCACCGCTCGAGCACTCGAGCCGTTGGACACTCGAAGAGTCAATTCATCAAGCTCTCGACCACCCTCTCAACCCTCGAGCATGGGAGCCCTTGAGCAATGGAGTCCTCGAACACTCGAGCCCTCGAGCAATCGAGCACTCGAGCACTCGAGCCTTTGAAACCATCGAGCCGGGATACCTCAAACACTGGAACTATCGAGCTCCCCCCCCTACCGCCCTCAGACCCTCGAGCATTGGAACACTCCAACACTGAAGCCCTCGAGCACTGCCACCCTCGAGCAATGGAGCCCTCGAGCATTTGAGACATCAAGCTCTCAGGCACTCGAGCGTTTGACACATCGAGCCTGATACCTCGAGCACTCAACCTATCCAGCTCTCGAGCACTGACGCCCTCGAGCCATCAGACACTCGGACCTGTGAGCCCATGGCAACACTGGATACCTTGGAGCTCTCCGGCACTGACCCCTCGTGGCCTCGAGACATCAACCACTCAAGCAATCCATCCATTAGACACTGGATACCTCAAGCCATCAGCCACTCGAGCACTCGAGCACTGGTGCCCTCGAGTACTCAAGCACACCACTCAAGCACTCGAGCCCTCGGACACTCGATCACTCATTCTATCGAACTCTCGAGCCCCCACTGACCGTCGAGCTCTCACTGGCCCTTGAGCTCTGGAGACCTCGAGGAATGGAGTCCTTGAACACTCGAGCCTCAAGCAACTTCGAGCCTTCGACATTGAAGCACTCGAGTCCTTAAGCCCTCGAGCACTCAAGGCATCAAGCACTCAGCGAACTCGCAAGCCCTCGAACACTTGATACCTTCGGACCCTAGCCCCTCGAGCACTGGAGCCCTCGAGCACTCAACCGATCGAGCTCTCCAGCACTGCTCCACTCGAGCCATCAGACACTCAGACCTGCGAGCCCAGAGGATTACTGCATACCGAGCCATCGACCTGGATCACTCGAGTCCTAAACCTCTCGAGCCTTACAGCCCTCGAGCCAGCTGGAACTCGAACCTATCGAGCACTCTAGCATTGGTGCCCTCGACCACTGACCCCGACCCCTCGAGAACTAAAGCCTGCAAGAATTACCTCCTCTCCATCTAAATCACTAGTCCACTACCGTTCTTTTGAAGGCAACGATGTTGCTTTATTGATGTAATATTACAATTCATCTTAGTATATTTTTTGGTGTCTTAATAGGTTCGGGGAGCCTTAATAAAATATCCCCCACCTCATGGTGCATAAAAAAAAAAAGCTGAACTTATATGTTTACACCAAGCTAAGTATTCCATCTGTCCCAACAAATTTTGCACTTGTGACTATTCATTTAGTTAAACTTTGTTACTTAAAAAAAGTAAATTTCAAGTAATGCATAAAATAATATAGTATCATATGTGATATCATTAGAATTGTGTTAACATCTATTTTTATAATATTATTTTTCATCATTTTTTAAATATGCCCAATTCAAGATATTAATGGTCAAAATTAGTTCTGCTCAATCTGAAAAAGTCAAAATTTACATAAATAGCTGGGATGGAGGGAGTATGTTGTAATTAACTTGAAATGTATGTACTGCAGACCTTGAAAGGCCTGATGATGTATAGACAGATACTCCTTCTATCCCCGTTCAAGTTTCCCTTTTGACTTTTAACGGTTGAATTGAAAAATATTTGATTCTTAATATTTTTTATTAAAAAATACTAAAATTTATAAAAATTTGATATTTTGAAAATATTTGTTATAACGAATCTGACAATGTACCACATAGTAATATTTATATTTATATACCAATTCTATTTTAAGGTCAAAGTGAGAAAGTTTTGATTAAATGAATAGTTAAATTGCACCTTGAAATGAGACAGAGGGAGAACCAGATTAAATAGAAGAAAAGAATTACGATAAGTTGACAAACAAAGTAACAGAGAAGACATTTTGGTCTCGAAGTTTGATTCGTTAGTAACAGATCGACGGATTGAATCGCGATTCACTGTGTTCCTGATCACAACAGCGACTTGTATGTTTTTTAAAAATAAATAAATATTCATATCAAGTTATTGGTATCGTCCATTATCATCTGAGAGTAGAAATCCTAAGTGCACAGCTCATACATGCATCTGAGACTCGCCTTGATTTCGTGAAACTAGCTAGCGAGTGAACTAGGCATCCCTTGGAATCCAATATGATAAATTCACACATGTCTGATCGAGGATGTGCCGAATTTGATTGATAATATCAACACAAGAGAGTATCGCCTTAACTTCACCACAGGCCATACGAATCACCGCCAAAGACTCGCCCAAGATCCACATGTCATTTGTATCTGCCCACTTTATTGCTACCAGGAGTGCCAAAGCCTCTGCCTGGGTTTCATTACTGTCTCCAATAATCTTAGCAGCCTTAGCACATTCAAATCGACCTTCTTCGTCCAGTTGCAGCATCAAAAAATACTTTGCATTCTCTCTCCGGCGGTCAAAGTAGCGCGTGCGTTTGCAGCTCCTCAAATTTGCCACAACACCCGCATCCATCATATCTGCAGACAATGATTTATTTTCAAAGACTTTTTTGTTTCTTTGAAACCAAATTCCATCACAGATCACTACTATTATCTCCGCCTCCCTTTCTTTGCATGCCTCCAATAGTTTCCTGAACCAGAGCTCCCCACGGTTCAAATTTGCGGCATCGAGTGTCGCTTGCATGTCAAGAAAGCTCCATGCATCAGCCGCATAGCAGCACTCAAAGAAGAAATGACGGGTTGTTCCATCCTCTTCATCGCACAATGCGAACCCACTTCCATCGTTGTTTTGCGCCTATTTTCCATTGCCGGTAGTGAATCAGTAAAGAGTCTCCAAGCCACATGTTTTGCTCTCTGTGGAATGCGGAGCTTCCATAACTTACGCCATAATTTTTTGCCATTTTCGCCCACTAGTTCATGATTATGCAGACCTGAGAGTGGCGATTCAACCAAGACATGAGACGCCAATTTAACGGAGTACTTTCCGGCGGGAGCACCAGTGATCTAATCCCGCTGAAAATGGTGGCCGATATTTGCGTATGATCGCGGCATCCTCCAAGTGAAAAAAGTCCTTCAAGAAATTCTCCCGCCACCAGCTTGTGTCGGGATCAAAAAGGTCTCGTACCTTTTGACAGTGACTCCGGGATTCGGTTTGGCTCCCACACAAAGAAGTTCTCAGGTCTTCGTAGCCACGGATCGTGACAAATGTTTGTTTGCCATCCGGATTTTAGCTCTTTGCGACATCCCAATCTGAGAACATCCACCCCTTTTGATGGGAACACAACAAGGATTCCCCAACCAACAGTTTGCTAAACAATGGTTAAGCACAACTACACAACAACAGAAATTATAGCAGCGAAAGTAACAAGCAGACAAGCACAAAGACACAAGGATTTTTACGTGGAAAACCCCTTCGGTGTGAAGGATAAAAACCACGGGACGATTAGGAGTCCAACCCAATTGCTTTCATTATGATCAAAAGGGAGGTTACACAAACCCTAATCCCAAACTTAGGTAGCTACACAAGCTCACACCATTTACAATCATCAACAGCAACAAGAACAAGAACAAGAACAAGAACAAGAGAGTTAGGAGAATTTCACCACAAACCGGAGCACCCAACCGGAGCACCAAACCACAAGAAAACTGACCAGAAATTTGCCCCAAGATGTCACGAAAATGTTACCAAAGTTTCAGCTAAATCGGACAATCGGACAACGGTGAAGTTCCAGCTCACTATTGCTCCCGTTTTTCTCCTCTGTTTTGGCTTTCAAAGCTGAACCCAAATCCTCTGTTTTTCTCCCTTTTCTGCCTCTTGTTTTTCTCCCGTTTTTGTTTCTCCTCTCTCTGCCAAAAACAAGAAAGAAAATGGCACTTAAATAGGAGAGTCAAAGTCAAAAATATTGGATTTTGCCACATAGGCAGGGACCCAATAAAACCCAACAATTCTCCCCCTCCCAACTATGTGGAGGTGCTTGCAACCCCTGCAAGCGAACGACAAGTCTCAAACTTGTCCCTTGGCAATGCTTTAGTCATCATATCAGAACCATTTTCATCGGTGTGAATCTTCTCAAGCTCGAGAAGCTTAGCATCAAGAACATCACGAATCCAGAAATATCTCACATCGATGTGTTTAGACTTAGCATGAAAAGTGGAATTCTTCGCAAGATGAATTGCACTTTGGCTATCACAGTACAACACATACTTCTCCTGTGAAAAACCAAGCTGACGAACAAACCGTTTCATCCAAAGCAATTCCTTACATGCCTCAGTCGCTGCGATGAACTCTGCCTCAGTAGTAGACAATGCCACACATTTCTGCAGCCTAGATTGCCAAGAAACTGCTCCCCCTGCAAAAGTGACCATATAACCCGAAGTAGACTTCCTGGAGTCAATGTCACCTGCCATGTCTGAATCTGAGTAGCCAACAAGAACAGTTTTATCACTTCCAAAACAAAGCTTCATGTCTGCAGTGCCTTTTAGATATCTCATAATCCACTTAACAGCATTCCAATGCTCTCTTCCAGGATTAGAGAGGAATCTACTAACCAAACCAACTGCATAAGCTATATCAGGTCTCGTGCAAACCATTGCATACATTAAACTACCCACTGCTGAAGCATAAGGGACATTCTTCATACTCTCCTTATCTTCAATGGTAAAAGGACACTGTTCTTTACTCAATTTAAAATGCAAAGCAAGAGGAGTACTTACTGATTTTGCTTTCTCCATATTGAATCTCTGAAGCACTTTCTGAACATATGCTTCCTGAGACAACCACAACTTTCGAGCCTTCCGATCCCGCACAATCTGCATGCCTAAAATGTGCTTAGCTGACCCAAGCTCTTTCATAGAGAAAGTCTTACTCAACTGTTGCTTCAAACTAGCAATTCTGCTTACATTTTGCCCTACAACAAGCATATCATCAACATAAAGAAGCAAAATGATAAAGTCATCAGCAGAAAACCTCTTCAAGAAAACACAATGATCGCCAGAAGTCTTTTGAAAGCCCTGCTCCCCCATAAAGGAGTCAAACTTGCGATACCACTGCCTTGGAGCTTGTTTTAGGCCATACAAGCTCTTCTTCAATTTGCACACATAATTTTCTTTGCCCTTGACTTTGAATCCCTCAGGTTGTTCCATGTAGATGTCTTCTTTAAGGTCACCATGAAGAAACGCGGTCTTCACATCCAACTGCTCAATCTCCAAATCCAGGCTAGCAGCAAGACCCAAAACAACTCTAATAGACGACATCTTAACAACCGGTGCAAAAATCTCTTCAAAGTCCACTCCTTTCTTCTGATTACAACCCTTCACAACAAGTCTCGCTTTGTATCGTGGTTTCATAGCGTTCTCATCTTGTTTTTGCTTGTAAACCCAACGATTTCTCAAAGCCTTCTTTCCCTTTGGTAGCTTAACGAGATCAAAAGTGTGATTATCATGCAATGACTTCATTTCATCTTTCATTGCATCCATCCAACACTGTTTGTCATCACTATCCGTAGCTTCATCAAAGGACTCAGGTTCTCCCCCATCACTAAGGAGAACATAATCAGAAGAAGAATACCTTGTAGAAGGTTGATGACCTCTGGTAGACCTTCTCAACGGCTCAGGCTGAACTTCAGGAGTGCCTTGAGAATCAACCTCCTCATCATCATCGTTGACATCATCAACATGATCATCTACCTCGGGAACATTGGCTTCATTGTCATTATCTTGCACCTCCTGGACTGGTTCCGGTGCAGAACTCAAAGGAGATAGATCCAAATCAACCAAATCATGGCCACTAGAAGATGCAGTCTCTCGAACCCTCTGAATATCTTCAATATTCTGATCTTCAACAAACACTACATCCCTGCTACGAACTAACTTCTTCTCTACAGGATCATACAACCTGTAGCCAAACTGATCTTGACCATAGCCCAGAAAAATACATTGGCGAGTCTTAGAATCCAGTTTCGACCTTTCATCATTTGGAACATGCACAAACGCCTTACACCCGAAAACACGCAAGTGATTGTAAGAGACCTCCTTGCCAAACCAAACCTTGTCTGGAACATCACCATCCAGAGAAACACAAGGAGACAAATTGATCACATGGGCTGCAGTAAACAAAGCTTCACCCCAAAAGTGTCTCGGTAACTTAGCTTCAGAAAGCATGCACCTCAATCTTTCTAACAAAGTCCTGTTCATCCTCTCAGCCACGCCATTCAACTGGGGAGTCTTCGCAGGTGTTCTCTGATGTCTAATACCCAATGACTTGCAATAGCCATCCAACGGTCCAATGTATTCACCACCATTGTAAGAACGTAGGCACTTTAACTTTCTACCTGTCTGCCGTTCAACCAAAACATGAAACTCCTTGAACACATCAAGTACCTGGTCTTTGGTTTTTAAAGCATACACCCATAACTTTCTTGAACAGTCATCAATAAAAGTTACAAAATAAAGTGCACCACTAAAAGATTTAACTTTCAAAGGACCACAAACATCAGAGTGAACAAGGTCAAGCAAACCTGATTTCCTCGAAGGAGGATGCTTCTTGAAAGAGACTCTATTTTGCTTCCCTGCAAAACAATGCTCACACTTCTCCAATTTCACATTCTGTAGATCAGGTAATGCATTCTTCTTAACCAAACAACTCATCCCCTTTTCACTCATATGGCCAAGTCTTCTATGCCATAGCTTAGCTGGATCAACATCTGTTACATTCACACTATCTGTGGAACTCGTGGCTTGTGTCAAATAAAGACTAGCAAGCTTCTTTCCTCGAGCTAACAGCATACTCCCTTTCGATAATTTCAACTGACCATCACGAAAGGTGCTAGAAAAACCTTCATCATCAAGTTGACCTACGGAGATCAAATTAAACCGAATATCTGGGACATGTCGAACATTCTTGAGCACTAGCTTTGCTCCAAGATTAGTCACCAAGCAAACGTCTCCTACGCCAACAATTTTGGACAAGCCATCATTACCCATCCTCAACACACCATAGTCACCTGGTGTATAAGATGTGAAGAATTCCTTCCTTGAAGACACATGAGCTGAAGCTCCACTGTCAATTACCCAGCTTGACTCAGAGATTGCCAAGTTCACATAACTCTCATCCAGCACAATTACAAGATCACCAGCTGTTACAGTAGCTGTTCTATCATCATTGTCTGGATCTTTCTGATCATGCCTTCTTTCTTGCTTGCCATTGCCACCTTTATTCTCTCTTTTCCACTTGTAGCAAAACTTCTGAATATGACCCATCTTGCCACAATAATGGCACTTTAAATTCTTATATCTGCCGCGGGACTTGCTCCTACTCTTCTCCCTTCCACTAGGACCTTTACCTCTACTTCTTCCCCTGTGCTCTGCAACAAATGCTTCCTCAGAAGAAGATGACACACCATGAGACTTCTTTCTCATCTCCTCATTCAAGATACCCGCCTTAGCAAGGTCTAAGGTAACCTTTCCTTCTGGTGCTGAATTACAAAGTGTCATTCTAAAAGTATCCCATGAATCCGGAAGAGTGCCTAGCAATAAAAGCCCCTGTATTTCATCATCAAACTTTATTCCCATGGCAAACAATTGCTGAATAATGCCATGAAAATCATTCAAGTGATCAGACATCGCCTTGCTTTCCTTGAACTTTAAACCCATAAGCTGCTTGATCATAAACAACTTGTTATTTCCATACTTGCTTGCATAAAGGGATTCAAGTTTCTCCCAAAGTGTCTTGGCATTAACTTCATCATTGATATGGTTGAGAACATTATCTTCAACCCATTGACGAATAAACCCACAAACCTGCTCATGCTTAAAACTCCACTGCTCAGCAGTCTTATCTGCTGGCTTCTCAGTAGAAAACACAGGTAAATGCCAATTCTTAACCAATAACAAGTCTTTCATTTTCCGCTTCCAAATATGATAGTTAGTACCATTCAAACTAACCATCCTGCTAGTATTCACATGAGCAGCATCCATGGAGAAAACAACAAACAAGGCCAAATCCAAACGAAGCTGCAAACCCTCTTAAACCACTGCTCTGATACCACTTTGATGGGAACACAACAAGGATTCCCCAACCAACAGTTTGCTAAACAATGGTTAAGCACAACTACACAACAACAGAAATTATAGCAGCGAAAGTAACAAGCAGACAAGCACAAAGACACAAGGATTTTTACGTGGAAAACCCCTTCGGTGTGAAGGATAAAAACCACGGGACGATTAGGAGTCCAACCCAATTGCTTTCATTATGATCAAAAGGGAGGTTACACAAACCCTAATCCCAAACTTAGGTAGCTACACAAGCTCACACCATTTACAATCATCAACAGCAACAAGAACAAGAACAAGAACAAGAACAAGAGAGTTAGGAGAATTTCACCACAAACCGGAGCACCCAACCGGAGCACCAAACCACAAGAAAACTGACCAGAAATTTTCCCCAAGATGTCACGAAAATGTTACCAAAGTTTCAGCTAAATCGGACAATCGGACAACGGTGAAGTTCCAGCTCACTATTGCTCCCGTTTTTCTCCTCTGTTTTGGCTTTCAAAGCTGAACCCAAATCCTCTGTTTTTCTCCCTTTTCTGCCTCTTGTTTTTCTCCCATTTTTGTTTCTCCTCTCTCTGCCAAAAACAAGAAAGAAAATGGCACTTAAATAGGAGAGTCAAAGTCAAAAATATTGGATTTTGCCACATAGGCAGGGACCCAATAAAACCCAACACCTTTGAGTATGCTCTTCCAGGCCTATGAAGGTTGAGCTCCTCCTGTCGCCTCAAAAATGGTGGATTTGGGGTATTATTTGTCCTTAAACACTTTGGCGACAAGGGTTCCTGGGTTTACGAGAAGCCTCCAAGTCTGCTTCCCCAGTAAAACCAAGTTAGCTGCTCTTAAGTCACGAAACCCAACCCTCCATTTGTTTTCGCCCGCACCATCCTTTCCCATGATACCCAAGGAATATTTGTTTGTACTAATTGGCTTAGATTGGGTTAGATCATTTTACCTCTTAAGTTTTTACTCTCTTTAATTAACTGTAATCCTATGATTCTTATCCTTCTCTTTAATGATTGTAACTCATTTTATTTTGACTCATGTTTATACTTAAGTTTTGTTCATAGGACGATTAATAAATATGGGCATGACCCGTTTAAACCCATTTTATTACTGGTCAAAAAATGGATTGGGTTAAAATAGGGTGGGTTAAACCCACTCAACCAGCGAATCAAAAATTATTTTATTTATGGGTTGAAAATGGGTAAACCCATGGGTTTCAATGCATATATTAATCATGTGAGTTCAAATTTTAAAAAGTTCCGCATCACATAAAAGGATTCATTAATCAATTGCCCACAAATATAGCTATCAATCGGTTATTCGGGTTGGGTTTGGTTTTGGGTCAAACAAGTTCGGGTTGAAATAGGTTGAAATCTATTTTCACGTTGGGTCGGGTCAAAACGGGTTCAGATTGAAACAAGTCAAATCTGTTTGTCGGGTCGGGTCGAAATGGGTTCGGGTTGAAACGTGTCAAAATTTGTTTGTTGGGTCGGGTCGGGTCGGGTCGAAACGTGTCAAAATTTGTTTGTTGGGTCGGGTCGGGTCGAAACGTGTTTGAGTTACAAAATGTCAAAGTCTATTTGTAGGGTCGGATCGGGTAAATGTCAAGCCAGGTTCTGACGGGTCTATAATGCTCCTCACTCAAGTTGGGTTGGGTTACACTACTAGAAAAAAGGTACATAGGCACTGATATGTCAGTGCTGGAAGAGCAATACCGGTGCTAGAAATTTCATAAGCACCGACAATCTAGCAAATGAACCAAAAAATTGGTGCGCATGAATAAATTCAGCATCGGTTCACTAAATACTGGTGTTAGATACCGATGCCAATAAAGAAAAAAAGTTTGAATTTCATAATTTTCTACACCGGTTTTAGCTAAATGACACATACCGGCACTAATACTGGTGCCTATGACCAAAATAGTAATTTTAATGGACAAAATTGTGGTTGGAAAATAGCTATCCACAGTATAGGTTATTATATACTGGTGCTAGGACTGCATTTAATTTAAAAGGAATTTTAAAAATGCTTTACCGGATCAGAATCAAGTTTCGGGTTGAGTTCAGGCGGAGTCAGGTTCGGGTTTGGGCCCAGATTATCATGTCAGAATCGGGTTTTGGGTTGAGTTCAGTTCGGGTTGGGTTTGGGTTTGAGTCAATATTTTGTGGGTTAGGATCGGTTCAGCTTGAGTTGGTCAAGTCGGTTTGGATCGGGTCAGAAATTTGGGTCAGAGATTGACAGCTCCAGTCACAAACTAATAAATTAATAATCATCACTGAAGAAGGAAGCAATCAATTAGCCCCAAACTAGTAGCCCTCGGGGAGATCGATGATGACGACATTAACATTGTTGCTACGAGGTACTATTGCACTATACATCGGTATCACTTCAATTCAGTTGTGGCTTAGCAGGGCGGGAGAAATCAAAATCGACCAATTGCTGCAGAACATAAATTTGAGTTCGGAGGGTAACGATGTAGTTGGCGTGATCAATGTTCACCGGTACAAATTTCTTGAGGGCCTCCAGCTTGTCGAAAATCGTCACCGTCAATTTGGATTTTTGAGTACGAGCAGAATTTTTGTAAAGGTGAGGCATATGAATAAACCCGTAAGTCAACCCACAAATCTAGCCCGTTTGACCCATATTTTTCCGTTACACATTTAACCATTACCTGACCCATTACCCATTTAACTCATTACCCATTTCACTCATACCCATCTGGGTTTAGAAATAGACAACCCGCTTAACCTGTCGGTTACGGGTCTATTTTGACACCCGTAAATCCATGCCTATCCAATTAATCTTACTAACTTTTAAAAGTCGAAGTAGCTGTCTACAACCCCAACTTTACTTCATTCAATCCAATTTTAATTTTAAAGTCATCAATTCTAAAAAGTTTTTCTATTAACTCAAAAATTAACTCATTTCCCTAACTAAATCAGTTAGGTAGCCACCACCATAAAAAACATTAGCGGGCAACCACCATTGTAATTCGAGGATAGTTACCATCACTTGATACTAGACACCGGGGACAACATTTATCGTGAATTTATTAATAGGCGTGGTAACTACATTAACCTTGGTTACCCTATCATTTTCACAATATTTTTCCAAATTTGCATAAAGTGTATTACTTTGTCGGGGTGGGTTTTACTATCCATCGTAATTAGGTTATGCAAATAAAGGGGGAGGAAATAATCTATATGTATCCAAAATTTAAATCAATTATGGAACTGGGGTTCAACACCTTGGTTGCATTGTATCTTCGACGTATCCATTGAACATAATGCTTCTCAGCATCCTGGTTGAAGAATTCACGACTCATTGTCGACTCCAAAGAATGCTTGTGAGGTCTTTGCCTTTGGTTTCTCCTCATAGGAATCTAATTCCTCGGTCATTTACCATCCTCGGGTTCCTCCCATGGCAAATTTGATGGTGTATCTTAACCACCGAATTGAGATGGTGATGGATTATTTGTCTTGATTTTTTACCTGAGCTCTAACCATCGTCAATGAATATGAATTGAGAAAGATGTATATTGCTTCAAGTGAAAATTGGAGCGGTGCTATGCCAAGGTTTGGTTTTGAGACATGAGAAGAAGAAATTTTTTTGCTATACATATTCAAAAATTGAATGTGTTTCCATGTAACGCTTTAAAAACAACTGACATATATTCTGAACTTCAAACATAGATCCAAAATCATGTCAAGTTTTTTTCTTCTCGTTATCAATTTCAATAACGACACTGGAATCGATTGCATAATCATGACTAGCAGATCTTTTATTTGTTTTGAAATTGGTCCCGACATCGGAATCGTTATTTAGTGGCACATTAATTGAAGGATAGATGGCGGTTCCTTCATACATTGACTTAATTTAATACCACCATTGTCTCCCTTCACTCGCAAAGTATAAAAAAGGTAAAACACCCCCCCCCCCCCCCCCGCCTTCTCTAAAACCCTCTATGCTTCCATGCACTCAATCTCCCAACAATCCTTCAAATTATTTCAACCACCTTCACAAATTCATTTTTGGGATTCATAAGCAAGACAAGATGGTGACAAACATTCTAGAGGTCAATATGCATACATGAAAGGTTTAAGATCTCATTCACTCCACAAGGTTGATGAGATCCCGAAATCACTAGTGTGTGTTTAAAAATAATGTATTCTTATCCCAAAGGTATATCACATTCTACAATGATTTCCATCAAAATGGACAGATAGTAAAATATTATAGTCATAACATACCCATATGAAATGGTTCATTAATTGGGTAGGCTTCATTGTTAACTAGTGTAGTGTGGAGTCTTTACAAGTCTCAAGTTTAATCTGTACGTTTTGTTCCTTGATCTTACAGTAGGCTCTTCCTCCGTTCTTTATATTTGAAAAAAGCTGAGAAAATGCTATGTTTGTGGCTACAGTTGCCACAAAAGGCATTTGAATGTGGAGGACGCATTTTCGTAATGCGTCCTCCCATTTTTTTTTATTTAAAATGTCGGTCAAAATATTCAAACGACGCATAGGAGGATGACACGTGGCGAGGACGCATTACCGTAATGCGTCCTCCTTAAAAAAATTTATTTAATTTCAGCAAAAATTAGGTAATGCCACGTGGGAAAATGTGGTGATGCCACGTGGCAATTAAATTATTGATGTTAAAAATCTGGTGAAAATGATTTGATGGAGATGATGCCACGTGGCGTTGAGGGGTGATGCCACGTGGATATTTTAAAAAAATCTGGTCAAATGAAAAAATGGTGGTCGAATAGGAATTTTCCACATGGCGAGAACGCATCTCGGTAATGCGTCCTTGTCAAAATTTTTGTTTTTTTTAAAAAGCCGGTCAAAGTAAAAAATTGCGGTCGAATGGCGCTCCGCCACATGGCGATGATGCATTTCCGTAATGCATCCTCAATTTTTTTTTAAAATTCTGGATAAAATGAAAATCGAGCGGCCGAATAGCTGGCCGCCACGTGGCGAGGATGCATTATGGAAATGCGTCCTCCAAATAGCATAAATGTGTACCGAATTCCTCCTCTTCCAGCATTGTTCATCTTCCTCATCTTCCTCCTCCACCATTTCTCAATTTTCTCCTTCTGTTAGCCTCCATTCCGCCGGTGTCTTGCCATCCCGAGAATTCCTCTCCACTCATCTCCGGCATTGCGCTACCGGCGTTCCGCCATTTTCGATCGCAGTTCGTATTTTTTAAATGATCCGGTATGGTTCCCTATTTTTTTGTTCAATTTTTGTTTGGGTTTTCGTTTACTACTACTGAATTTCTAATGGGATTTTGGTTGTAGTTGAAAGATCCGGACACTGACCGCGTTGACCCGATGTTGACCCATTGACCCAACGTTGACCCGTTGACCCGACGTTGACCTGGACATTGACCGCTGTTGATTGCATTGACCCACGTTGACCGCCTCGAATCAACGGTGACCCGCCTCGAATCGATGTTGACCCGAAGTTGACTCGTTGACCCGCCGTTGATAGCGTTGACCCGCCGTTGACCGTGTTGACCCATCGTTGACCGCTTTGACCGCCGTTGTGTTTCACCTTTGACCAGCTTCTCAGTAAGTCTCAGACTCCCACCCACTCTGTTATCCGTATTCTTGTAGTTAATTGTGCCCTAAATAATTATACGAACGTGTTCCAAGAGATTATGTGTGTATTACCCGCGGACTGTCAGTTGTTGGCTTTTGGGTTGATTTATAATCCGTGGAGATCCCGGAGTAATTTAGTTAATGTAATTTTATGTGTATAATTGTGTGTGTACTTTCAATGATTAAGTTTGGTCCGTTGCATTTAATAATCCTGTGTGACTGAATGAAGTAATTATGTGAATTGTTTAGTGACTGGTCTGTTGAGCTTGTAGCAAAAGAAATGACATTCGAGGATCTTGTGAACTATAATGTGGGATGAGGAGGAAATGAAAGTGATGTCTAGAATAGGAATGTCCAACGAGTATGAATATGAAGTTATGTGTTTTTGTGTTGCAGTTTTGCGATGTTTTTGGTGGTGTATATGTATAGAGGGGGTCAGATTAAGTTTGATTTGAGTGTGGGTGTGTATTATGATCCTCCAATACCGGAGCGAGTTGTGACTCTCGAGAGGCGGTTGAACCACTTAGAATTGGTTGATGTAATTGTAACGAGACTGGCCATTGTGAGGGAGAGTTGTTCGTTGAAAATGTATTACCGATGTCCCGAGCTGATTGGTTCCGCGGTATACTATCGATGTTATCCTGTGGAAGATGATGAGTCGACCACGTTCTTCTTCGACATTGTTGATCGGATGTCATTGTCTTCTGCGGATTTTTACATTGTCATGGAACAGTTACCAATCGCTAATGATGGGGCACGGGGGAGCACGTTCATGTCATTGCTGAGCAACGTGCAGAACGGCCTATCTGTACCCAGTGTACCGCCACCTGTTCGTGGCCGAGGTTTTGAATTTGGTGAGACCAGACAACCAGGTAGGTATGCCCACGTGGATTGTGCCCAGCCGTCCACAAGTGGTGGTATGTATGTGGTAGACCATGGCGAGCAGAATATCTTCCGCAATGATTACGTGGGTGACATTAGCGACCGCTACGCTCGGTATGACGGTAGCGATGATGATGGCGATGAAGCTGAACTTGACGGTGGAACTGAGGATGATCGTTCCTTATCAACCGATTTGAATCCCAGGGATGAGGAAGACCAATTGGTGTGCGCAAATAATGTACCCCCGTCGTTTCATATTCTGGCAAACCCGGATACACAGGCCTACTATAGAGATTATGGGGGCCCCGATGAGGATAGCTATGACCCTACCCATTTTGGGTCCGGCGTTTCTACCTATGTTCAAGAGACTGGTGAAGTGGACGTGGGTATGCGATTTCAAACAAAGCCGCAGTTGGTCGAAGCTATTTCTCGGTGGAATTCTATGATGAACAGGGAACACAGGGTTATGGAGAGCAGGTCACGCACATGGTATGCGAAATGTAAGGACGTCGTCGAAGGAACTGGGAATTGTGTTTGGGTTTGCAGAGCTTCGAAAAAGGCTTCGCATGGTATGTGGGAGATCACCAAATGGGCTAGTAGCCATGGGTGTGTCGGGGCTGGTCGATCTACGGGTAACGTGAATCTGACGTCGGTGATGATCGCCCGTTCAATCCGCAACCACATTGATGTAAACCCTTCGTACACAATGAAAGATGTGCGAGCTCAAGTGAATGATGAGTTCAATGTCACGATTTCCTACAAGAAGGCCTGGTATGCTCGACAAAAGGCAATTGACATGGTATTTGGAACGTGGGAGGATTCTTTTGAACAACTCCCAACTTTTATGGATGAGCTTGTAAGGGCTAATCCGAGCACCGTTGTTGATAGGGCTGACGTAACTGACAGAATACACGGTCCCGGGTGTAGGAAATTTAAATTTGTGTTTTGGGCATTCGGTCAGGCAATTGCAGCCTTCCACCACTGCAGGCCAGTGATCATCGTAGACGTCACTCATTTGAGAGGTGCATATAAGTCCACAATGCTGGTTGCCGTGACCCACAATTCAAATGATTACATCCTCCCTATCGCTTATGCAATTGTCGACGAGGAGTCGAACGAAAGCTGGAACTGGTTCACGGGGAGACTGCGTCTTCACGTTGTTGGTGGTGATAGCAGACCAATCTGTGTCATATCAGATAGGCATGCAGGACTTGTAAATGCGATGACGAATATGGGGGAGTGGATGGAGCCAGCCGGATACCACCGGATTTGCTTGCGGCATTTTCAGTCCAACTTGTTATCACATGATCGCGGGAAGTTCAAGAATGTGCTCATGAAGACTCTGGTGTGGCAGCTTGGTAGTGCCAGGCGGGAAAGCAGGTGGAGGGAGAACAAGGAGGAGCTGGAGAGTATGGATCTAGCTGCTTGAGCATGGCTGGAACGGCAAGATAAGAGTAGGTGGTGTCTTGCCTTCGATGATGGTGATCGGCGTTGGGGAATTTTGACGACGAATCTGTCAGAGAGCTTCAACAACTGTTTACGGCGTGCACGCCATCTCCCAATAACAGCGTGTGTCAAAGCGACGTTCGAGCGAACGGTCGAAATGTTTGCACAAAGGCTTACGGATGCTACGAATTGGAGGTATTTTGTCCATTACTTGCATTTTCAAATTTACCTGTATGCCGGTTTGCTGATTATGAGATATTGCCCGTCCATCCAGGTCCGTGTTCCCTAAGAGGATCTGGAAAAAGTTCCAGAAGAATGATACATTGGCACAGGGACATATCGTCACCCTGTTCGGGCATGCGTCGCAGACTTACAGGGTTGTGGCGAGGAACATCGATGGGAGCATCAGTGAACGACATTACACGGTCAAATACCGAAGAAGAGAGTGCACCTGTCGCGAATGGCAAATTTTTCATTTCCCTTATTCCCATGCCTTGGCCGTTTGTCGGCATAGACGTGACGATCCTGCTAGTCTATGTGACAGGGTGTATCACACGACCACATATGTCCAACAATATAGTCAGGGTTTCATGCCCATGCGAGATCCATCACTCTGGCAGCGTGCCCATTGGAGGTTGATTCCGGATGCAGAAAAGTTTCGCAGCAGGAGGCGTGATCAGTTTGCGGAGAGGAGGATAAGGAATCAGATGGATGACAGGGTGCCGGGTGAAACCAGGGGCGTGCGTAGGCGTGGCCGTGCTTAGTATCGTGGTGCCATATGGTGTCTGTAATAGTACCTCTAACTTTTAGTTGGTTTGCATTGTACATCGATGGGAGAGGGCATGCTTAGCCTGTCGTTCGTAGTGATGTAGTATTTCTTGTACTAAATGATATGTGTAGCAGATTATGCAGTATTACTTATATTTGGCAAATATGTGTCACATCACGTAGTGTTACTTTTATCTGTGCTTTTCTTCCTGAGAAAACATCTAATTTGGGTTGGTATTTGCTCGCAGGAAAACACCATATACCATCCAGGACCTATTGAGGAGGACTTGCTGTACCTCCATCAGGAGCACCGTGCTCATGCCCTATACAATGGACATTTAGAGAACGAGGCACTGCAGGTGCGTCGGTGCAACGGGGCATGCTGGACCGAGCAACTGCCAGAACAGGTTATGCGGTATGTACATCACGCGGGATTTCAGGGACTCCTGGACTCTGCCGCAATACAAATTGACCACTCCCTCATCACCGCCCTAGTGGAGCGTTGGCGCCCGGAGACGCACACGTTTCACCTACCGATGGGGGAGGCTACGGTCACCTTGCAGGATATAGGGGTCCTGTGGGGTCTACTGATCGATGGCATCCCAGTAACAGGTGTTAACATCGTTAGGCGTACGGAGGAATGGCAGCTCATCTGCACGGACTACCTGGGAACTACACCAGACCCTACTTGTATCAGGGGGGGTCGCATTAGGGCCAGGTGGTTGGGAACGCTATTGCACAGTCCGTTCCCTGCTGATCCCACTGATGTACAATGCCAACAGCGGGCTAGGGTTTTCCTTCTGCTGCTTCTTGGGGGAATGCTTATGTCCGACACGTCCGGCCACCTCATCCCATTGCTCTACTTATCCGCACTTACGGATCTGGGTGCAGTCCATCGGTACAGTTGGGGGAGTTCCATTCTTGCATGCTTGTACAGGTCATTATGTGACGCGGCAATCCCACAATCTAAATCCATATCCGGGCCCCTTGTCTTGCTACAGGTAAATTTGTTGGCCAACATAGTCGTTCGTACCTGCCGTGCTTACTATTAACAGGCATTTCTATTGCATTTATTGGCAGTTGTGGGCATGGGAACGCATACCATCCATCCGACCTGCCGGGGCACTACAGGTGACAGTGACGATGAGTGCTCTTGGATCCCGGTACATGTCTTATTCCTCAATACGCGGTATTCATAACTCCACATGCAATTCCATGGTATGGCTAATGTGTTTCACCCGGTTCCTCATAGGTGGAGGGCCCGTTACGATTGTTCAGAATCACCAATGCACGTTCTCAAAGTGTACCGTGACCAACTGACGGCTCTCAATCACAATCAGGTATAGGAATAACTGGATTTTGATTTCTGGACTTCGCACGAAAAATGGTTTCATTTACCTAACCGCAACACATGCATGTTGTCTCAGTTCATCTGGCAGCCATATACGGAGGATGTCCTGGAGCAACTCCCGCAGTATTGTACAGATGGTAGAAACAATTGGCTGCTTTCCGTCCACCTCATCTGCTGGCATGCTGTGGAATTCCATCATGCATATCGTGTTCTCAGGAAGTTCGGTCTGGTCCAGCCAATACCCACCTAGTTGGTCAGTAGGGATGAGTACAACTTACTCCATACTAGAGACCGTCGAGGAATGTCTGGCATGGATTGGCGTGTTGAGCTCAGAAGATATCTCGACTCTTGGGAACATCGGTCCAATCAACAACTACCCACACTGGGGAGTGCAGATCCGTACCTACCCAGCCGTGATTACTTGGAGTGGTACTTCCGTAAGACAGTGTCCTTCATTGATCAACCAGGGCGGCCTGTAACAGCTACGGAGGGTTTCCACGGGGACGGAGCAACCGCGGAGTACTTGGTATGTCCTAAATTTCAAATATTGTCAACAAAGATTACAACAAAGCTCCTCAAAATTATTCATCTGACATATTCATCTCGATTCTGTAATTGCAGGCAATGACACAGTTGCATACCATGTCAGACATTAATTTGGATGGTTGCCCCCCACATTATAAGGGGGATGCATCACGTTACCGCACACAGGCTACAACATGCGCATCAGCCCTCCAGGCCGCAACACTATCAACCGTTTGTCCACTGTGAGGAACCGCCCCCTGGTGTGAGGTATACTGACCTCAGAAGCCACCGTCAGGCCCCACCTGGTCGACAGGGAGGTCGGAGGTCGTGCTAGGGGGCATGCAGAGCACATTGTTCCATCACAAGCGGGGCCCTCACATGCGAGTCTGCCGATTTGCGGACCATCAGCCGGGGAACCCTCACAGTACAACATGGATGCATCAGATTACAATGCATATGTCACTCCAACATCCAGTCATCCGTACATGTCGCATATCGATCCATCACATACAGGTACTATTCCATATGCCTTCTGTGATTCGAATGAGGAAGCGGGATACGAAATGGAGGAGGACATGCCGGGGGGAGCTCCACATGAGGAAGAACATGTAACTGCATAGACGGTTGTACCATGGCGGACATCCAGGACCATACGTCCTCCCCCGTGTGGAACGGGTGGAAAGCTATGCAGAGACCATCGTTAGGACAGTACATGCTATTCAACACTAATTGGCATTACATTTCACACGTACTGTTCCACACTGTACATTTATGCTAACTTGAATCCATTCTTACTATGCAATACTCCGTTCCTGCACCGACATTCAAGACTAGTCAAAAAAATTCAAACAGCGTGACCCTACATCATCATTTGACTATTTTCAAAATTTTCATCAGCCAAACAAAAGTCTGCTTATGCGCAATCTTGACCGAAAACTTGACGGTGCCGACACATTGAGTTACAAACTGCAGCAACCCACGGTAATTTATTACTTAAATTCACGACTCATTTGAAACTCCACACTCTTGTTGAATTTGGGGCAGGATAGTATAATAAGCTTCCTCCCCAATAAAAAAAATTCTCCACACGCTTCATTTACCAAATATAACAAAATATAATAAACATTACTTCATTCACAGATTACATTAGCACGGTAGTTAATTGCAAATCTCATTTCCAACATTTTCGAAAAAATTGCAGGAAGCAATACCCATTCCAGGACTCGTTCGAGGACCTCCCGAGAAATAAATTTATGCAAATTCGTACTAATCTCCAACATTCCGCTGATTAATTTCCCGACAAATAATATTAGGCGACTTCCAAGGACACGTTTCAAAAACGAGTCCTCCACATAATATCCCGAAGAGCTAGACAATGCCTGATTTGGAGACTGTTTTAAAAATTACTTCCTCCCAATTCTTCCGTAAAAAATAAAATTATCGCCAGGTCTGAGGGCTCGTTTCAAAAATGATTCCTCCAAATACTTTTAAAAAAATAATTCGCCGGATCTGAGGAGTCGTTTCCAACACGAGTGCTATGAGAATCATTTCGGGAAAAATAAAAAGTTGCTAAATCAGCTATTATTTGATTTTAGAAACGAGTCCTCTACTTGATGACAAAAATAAAATCGTTTCCAAAACGGGTCCTCTAATTGATTTCAGAAACAAAAAAATAAATCCTAACTACTTTCGAAAGAAACAGATGATAGGACTAATTGAAGTAAAAAAAAAAAGGGAACCATTTTCGGAAACAAAAAAGGAGTCCTCTATTTAAATTCTGGAAAAAAAAAGGCCCCCTAGAGGACGCATTATCGAAATGCGTCCGCGTCAAATTCTGAATAAAAAAAAATGGCCCCTGGAGGACGCATTATCGAAATGCGTCCTCCCCCCCAAACGTCCAAAAAAAATATGCCGCATTTACGCCCAGCATGAGATTTTTCACCACACAAAAATCATGACCTCGAAAAAAACTATATATTTTTATTTCTAAGTTCTTTGTTTTCAAACATTTTTCTTTATTTGAATGATTATTCAGTTAAAGAAATGTAAATTGCATTTTCCAAGGTTTGGAGTTGTCGAATTTGGGTAAGCAAGATTAACCAGTGGACGAAATACTAGTTTGCATTTGGTACTATGGGAGACTCAGAAAACTCTAAGGGATAAATGCGAGGTATGCTTCCGATTTTGCCTTATTATCAGTTAATCGCTATTGCAATATATTAGAGATTTAATAACGTGTACATGATATTGTTTCTAAACAATGAGACATCGACGTTGACCATCAGTCTTCTCATAAATTCAATAAACAAAAGACTTGTTGAAGTTGGGTCAACAACTTCAAAATACCGGAGATTGAAGACATTGCCCCTTCATTCTCCAGCAACGCATTGGAGATAGACATCAGCATCTCTATTACAAATAATAGTATACCATTTATTCTTGTTCGTCAGCGATTCGAGTCTATGACTTGATTTTCGGTGTGCTTTATAAGGTATTAGTAATATTGTTAAGGATATGAATTTAATTAATGTTTAGTTAGAATATGTATAAACCAACTTCATTGTACCCATTAAATGATTTTATTCATAAAAATAGTACAAACCATATCATGCGACATCTATTGCGATATCACAAGAATACTTTTAATTTTTTGTATTTCATGCGAGATATAAAAGGCACTAAAATAACAGATGCCACAAAAATCCGGTACAATTTCCGACGTCGGCATTGAAAACTCTTTGTTGCCACATTCAAAGTTGACATCATTCTCGGTGTTGTAACTCAAACTTCCAAAGTCACTCCCAGTATTGAAATAACAACTCATAGAATAATCAGTTTTGCGGAAACCAACACAAACACCAATATCAAATGGAAATCTAATTATGTTTTCAAGTTCGGAACAAACAACAACGGTAAAAAACTAGAACCACGGCGGACCATTTTGTCATGGAGCTGGCAGAAAGACTTTTGTTGCCAAACCGTCATTGAACGATGTTGGTGTTCAACGGCAGTGCCAAGGTCGGAGATTCAGAACCGCCGTCCAATGACAACTTTAACAGCTATTAATGCCTTCTTCCTGCACTAGTATGTGTCCAATGAATATTTTTTCCCAAAAAACAATTTAGGCATTAACAAATATCTTGGACAAAACATCTCATTCACTCCACACCTCCACATACATAATTCCCTGATAATAGAATTTATTGAATTGCTGATTGCTTTGCATTATACAGTGCACTACCATTCCATTACAACAACGATGGTTGTTTCTCCACCACTCTCTTCATAACATTCCTCACAAACTCATCAAAATTCTTACAAGACGAACCACCCGCGACCACCGCACTCCCTATTGTTTTCCTAACTTTCTCGATCTCCTCCTGGACGGTCTTCGACGATTCATTTCCCCCCATCAAACACCCAATTTTCTCCGCAGCTCCGCCTCTACTAACCATACCTTCCTCACCACGTAGGTCCATTCCAATCTTCCAGTCATCCACCACCAGTTTCCGGTTGGTGAACTGATCAGTCAAAAGAGGGTAGCAAAGCATAGGCACACCCAACCAAACACTCTCGAGTATCGAATTCCACCCGCAATGTGTGAGGAACCCTCCCACCGCAGGGTGAGAGAGCACCGCCATCTGTGAGCACCACGGCACGATAAGCCCACGGTTCTCGATCGCTTCTCGGAATCCCTCGGGTAGGACATCCGTATCGCCGGAGCTCACAATGTCATCTCGAACCACCCAGATGAAATGCACCTGTTGAACATATATTGATAATACCATGGAAAAATTATGAAAAGTAAACAAGCAAGAATAATACCTTACTCAAAACCAGGCCGTGTGCTATCTCTGTGATATCAGCCTTGGTGGCGTGCGCGTAGCTCCCGAACGACACGTACAGGACCGAGCGCGGCGGGTTGGCATCGAGCCACCGTGCGCAATTGGATTCCGACCACAGGCTGGTGGGTACTGCGGCGGTGGTGTCAGTGGCGGTGAAGACAGGGCCGATGGCGTAGAAGGGCTGAGAGTGGTGCAGGGCTGAGATTGTGGCGTGTTCGAATTCTTGGACTGTGTTGGAGATGACGATGTCGGCTTTCTTGACGTTGTCGAATGCTCTGTGGATGATGTGATGAACAAGTGTTGTGGGCAGGGTTTGGAGATAAGATGGGAGATCAGTAGGGTATATTTGGTCCACCCCTGGAATGTATGTAATGCTGTCATCGCATTCACGTTTATCTGGTACATATTACAAGCTGTTATTAATTCCATGATCTTTTATCCTGATAACGTGATACAATTTATTACTCTTTTCACAAGTTTGGTACATTTTTTATATTTATATGTTTTATAAACTTGTCACATTTTCTTTTATGGTAAAATGTACATCATTCTCAACTACTCATTAAACTTTTTACTCTCTTCACTTAATTTCCTCAAAGCATTTTGACTTAAAAAAAATAACACATCCATCTATGATGCCAAACATAGTGAAATGGAAGGAGTGCTGTTATTTATTTTCAGCTTTTTCTTTTTTAAGTTCGTTTTTTGAATAAATAAGCCTACAAACTCGGTGGATAATTGAATTTCTAATAGTTATCCTAACGGGCGGTATGTCCATAACCTTATTGATATGCTACTTATTTTTTACCCTATATTTCATGTGTTAAATTATATATAAAATTTAGAAATTCTAAAAATATATTTTTATATAATATATTTTTATAATTTCACCTTCAAATACATATTATTACTTGTTTTCACTTATAAAATGCAATATCTAATTTTTATAAAAAAATTACAACATTTAAGGTAAAAGCCTCTGTGGACTGCCCATAAGCTTGTGAAAATGCCGTCTTTTCTGAGACTTACCCTTGAATTTCTATCATGACTAAAAATTATCTTTTCACCCAAAATAAAAAGAGTATGTCTCTTGAAAGACGGTATTTCCATAAGTCATGGAAAGATCAAGGTTTAAAGTGCAAATTAGAAGAAATGAAGATAAAAATTCTGGGTTGCATGAATCGGGTTATAAATTTTATAACTACTACCCATTGCACGATGCAACTAAGACATTTTACCTTTTATTATTCTAATTAAATTCCGTCGCCTTATGGAAAGACGGTCTTTCCCAAAACTTTGCCAAATAATAATCAGTGAAAATTGGTTTTCCTTAGCTTAAATTTTAGAGAAAAGTGCATATATAATCCTATATAATTCACATAAGTACAAGTATAACCTCCTGATAATTGAAACTGCAAATATAACCCTATATAATAAGGAAAAGTGCAAAATACCCATTTTGATAATTTAAGTTGGAAATAGATGAAATGTCATTTTCACCCCTTTTAAAAACCATAATAAAAACAAAATAATATGAATTTACTATAATACCCCTAACCCTTATTCAAGCTGCTGCTTCTTCTCTCGTAGTCTCCGTGGGGTACCCCCTCGCGCCGGAGCACCGTCTCCCAGTGGCGTACAACGACTGCGAATAGATCGGTGGGCTCAGATCAGGAAGGGCTTAGATCGAGAAGGGATCTCCGAAGCTAGGGTTTCAGTAGGGGGCTGCGCTGAGTGCCTGGGACCGCTGTAATTGGTGAATGGTTCCTGATGATCCTAATAGTAATTGCAGAGGTCAAGAAATACATATAGTGAACAACTTGTGCTTTCACCATTTACACGTCAAGTTGTAGCCAAACTAATGTTTTCTCCAGAGTTTACTTATTGGGTCTCAGTAGCGCTGACAAATTGTCCCAGATGACGCCTGTGATGGAACAGTGGGAAGTGGGTCTGATTCCACCGATGAGCAAGTTTTGGAAAGTACGGCGGTTGGGGGGCTGGGCTGGGATTGCCGGAGGCGGAGTGGAGCAACGCCACTGGGGGGAGCTGGGTTTTGGTGGTGGTGGTCAAGTGGTGAGGGTGGTGGTGGCTGGGAATGGGGTGGGTGGTTGGGGGCAAAATTATCATTTTATAGGTGGTCATTGCCGAACAATGTCGGAAATAGTGCTATAGGGTTATATTTGCATTTTTATTTAGTGGTTAGAATTATTTTTACACTAAAAATTATCTCACGATTATATTTGCACTTACTAAAATATATAGAGTTATATTTATATTTTCATTTAGTGGTTAGGATTATTTTTGCACTAAAAATTATTTCACGATTGTATTTGCAATTAATGAAATATATAAAGTTATATTTGTATATAATTTACTACTTCTCCTTATATCTCTCTTCAAACCTTTTAATACACGTTTTCAAATTAATTAGTCACAATTTTGAGAAATATAAAATTATGAAACATTGATAGTCCGTCTCTCGAAAGACGGTTTTTTCATAAGTCATGGAAAAACCAAGGTTTAAAGTGTAAAATAGAAGAAATGAAGATAAAATTTTCGTGTTGCATGAATCAGATTATAAAATTTATGACTACTTGTAGTAGTATAATAAATTTTTAATATTGCAACTAAAACCTTTTACCTTTTCATTATTTTAGTTAAACTCCGTCTTTCTATAACCTTATGCAAATGCGATTTTTCCCAAGACTTTGCCTTGATATTAACAAAAAGAGTCTTTCTTTCCAGATTTAAAGTGCAGATTCGAAGAAATGAAGATAAAATTTTTGGGTTGAATCGGGTTATAAACTTTATAACTACTACATGTTGCATAATAAATTTTTAATATTGCAACTAAGACCTTTTACATTTTATTATTCTAATTAAATCTTATCTTCCATAAACGTATGAAAAGACGATTTTTCCAAAAATTTTGCCCCGAATAAATTAGTAATAAATATTTACCAAACAAATCCTGTAATAGTTCTCTTACTTCTCTTTTTATATCAACGTGTTGTCTATTTACCATAATCACTAGGATGAAAAAATGTTATCGGTGATCAAACATTTTTTTTTAAAAAAATTGATAAAAGGTGCCATTATGCGTGGATTAAAAGGAGTTACTGAATTACTAAAACATACCAAAGTTACCATAGTGACCGTTTTCCCGCAGCAGGTCCATGTGGTAATAGAGAGTGAAAACCAGAGCAGGTTCAGTCCAGAAAGACACGTTCACAAGCTTATAGTTGTCAGAAATCCTCGATCCAAACACATAAAACGTGTCCGAAACCAAACAATCCACCTCCGGCAGAGTCCCGACGAGTTCATCAACCCGACCAGGGAAATCCTCCATGATCGCTTCGAAGAACTCGTCGTGGTTCAGAGACCGGTCGAAGTCTAGTGGAAACCCGTCCCCCACGGTTGCGTATCTTATGTCGAGCCCCAATTTCCGGGCTTTCGCGAACATGTCATCGCCGGAGTGATCATCGGGGCTTTTGGAGTTGGTGATTTGGTGGTGTATGGATTGGGTGTTGACGAAGGTTATTGTGAAGCCGTTTGAGGCGAGTTTTATGGCTAGATGAACGAAAGGTATGACATGACCTTGGAGAGGGTATGGTATTAGCACTGCGTGAACTTTCTTCTTTGCTGCTGCTTCTGCCATTTTGTTTTAGAGTAGCCACCCTTGTGTATTAGTGTCTATATATAGACCATAGAACCTCTGTTATATTTAGTTATAGACTCACTTTAATTAGACTTCAATAAATATATTTATTATTTAAATACATATAATAATAATAGTTTATTGAAAGTTGAAAATTGATAATTCCTTATTACAATAAACTCATTTAAATCACGCTATAATATTGTAATTTACATATTGTGCAGTTGGTAAAGCTTTAATTGATATTGTATTGATATTGACGTAGCTATTCATACCAAATGTTACGACATATTGATCCTAAGTTTGTGGGATCAAGAGCACTTTTAAATTAGAGAAAATGACCGTGGCACTCGAACTATCACCGACATTCACCTTTGGCACTCCAAATTTTTTTAATACTTTTGGCCCCTGAACTCACAAAATTGGTGAATTGTGACCCTTCTATCAAGTCAAACCGTTAGCTTTTGATCAAAGAGTCAATTTTAAAGATAAAATGGTCATTTGCTCCTTTTCTTTTTTCTTTTTAAATTTTCCTTTATTATTTTTTCCACAACCCTTTTCAGCCCACATCATTTTTAATTTCCCCTTCTCTCACCCCCACTGAAAGCCCTAACCGTCATCAACATCCCCAACTCCACCACCCCACTTCACCTCGTCGCTAACAACCCCACATTTCTCTCTCTCTCTCCCCCCTCTCTCTCCCCTAACCATAAATACCAATACCACCCCATCAACTAAACACAGAGAAACCAAATCCACCATAAACGCTTTGGATTCTCCGCTCAAGGTTTTCCTAGCTGCAGACTCTCTCCTTACCATCGTCAACAACATCTGGACGTGGGTTACCGTCACCACCGCCGCCACCCTCAGCCTATGGAGAATTCGAAGCTCTCCGTCATCCGGCAGCAGCCATTTCCCTTTTGAATCAGCTCCCTTGATAACGTCGGTGACTGAGCCTCCGATAAAAGTTATTGAGTCTACTCTGGTGCCGGCACCGCGATCGTTCAACAGCAAGGGGAGAACCAGCGGGAAGTTCACGCTCTATTATGTCCGTGAGGAGAGTGTTATTGAAGCAATAGAGAATAATGTTGATTGCGACGATGGCAACACAGACGAGGAGCCGGTGAGAAATAATTAGGAAGTGTAGATTAAAATGAGGATGTGGGGTGATATGGGTTTCCACTGTTATTAGGATATGAGCGTGTTGGATGAAAAAGCAGTTATATTGTGGGATGGTTGCCGATGACGGAGCAAAAAAGTCTCAAGGCTGGAGGTTCAAGTAGCGGAAGGGGAAGGGGGAAAAGAAAAGAAAAGGGAAAGAAAATGAAAAAGAAAACGAAAGGAAAAGAAAAGAAAAGGAAAAAAGAAAAGAGAAAATATCAATTTTGCCCCTTTAAATTAATGTTTTGACCAAGTTTAACAGTTTGACCTGACGAAAGGGTCTTATGTCACCCATTTCGTAAGTTCAGAGGCCAAAAGTATTGGAAAAAAATTGGAGGGCCAAAGGTGAACGATGGTGATACTTCGAGGGTCACAGAAGTCATTTGCTCTTTAAATTACGACATATTGGATCAAACTGACCCTTAAGAATAGGCTCTGATCGTTAGAAGTCAAGGTAGGTTCCAGGTAATTTCCTAAGCATGGTAGAGTAAATATTAATGTTAAATACCCTTAGTCAAGTTGGAGTTGGGAGAGAAATTTTGAGCACGCCCAACTCGGTAAAAATGTGATGAAAATGATCTGCACCAAAGGGCTTTGTAAAGATATAAGAATGTTAATCTAATGGGTGTAAGTAGCTGGCGGAGATGAGATTGGAAATAATCTTTCATAGATGAACTGACAGACAATTTCAATGTGTTTCGTACGTTCATGAAAAACTAGGTTGGTGGCGATGTGAAGAGCATCTTGGTTGTCGCAATGAACAGTGGTCGGCTGCCGAGGAGGGAATACTAGGTGAGAAAAAAAGGCAGTGGAGGCATTGTATTTTAGCGGCAAGAGTAGCAAGGGAGCAATATTCAGCTTCAGCATAATAATGTGAAACTGTAGATTTTTTCTTAGTTTTCCATGAAATAGGACTCGAACCAAGCATGGTGATGTATCTGATGGTAGAACAAAAAAGTGAGGGGGCAACCAGCCTAATCAAAATTGGAAAAACTGATAAGAGAAAGAGAACTAGTGGTTGTGCCGACAAACCCTTTATGGTAGGGAAGAACATGATGTGCCACATCAAGATGGGTAGAATATGGATTTTCCATTATTGACTTAGGGTATTCACGACATACTGAATATCAGGTCGAGTGCACTCAGGTAGAGAAGAAAACCCACGAGATGATGACAAATAAATGGATTAGGAAGTGGCGTACCATTATCAGGGAGTAAATGAAGGTGTTGTTCCACATGGAAAGAAGAAAGACGACAACCTAGTTGTCGAGAACAGATAGAGTGTCGATAGTGTATTTTTGTTGACATAAAAACATACTTTCTAGGAACATGAGACTTTAATACCAAGAAAGTATCAAAGATTGCTTAGATCTTTAGTGGAAAAAGTACTACAAAGAAATTGTTTAGTTTCACCAATGATGATGGCATCGTCAATAAAATAAGGTTAAATACAGATACATTATCTTTTATATTTGTAAAAATACTGTAATCAGAGTTAAATTGATGGAAGCCATGTGATTTTAGAGTAGAAGAAAATTTGAAAAACCATTGATGAGAGGCATGTTTGAGTTCATAAAGGGATTTGTGTAATTTACAAACAAGATCATCATTCTTGTGATGAAAACCAGGAGGAAGCTTTATGTAAACCTCTCCATGAAGATCGCCTTGGAGAAAAGCCTTATTAACATCGAGTTGATGAAGGGTCCATCCGTGGGAAACAAAGATGAAGAGGAGAATTTGAACGTGACAAGTTTGGCAACAGGTGTAAACATGTCATAATAATCAATTTCTTCGATTTGGTCGCAAACTTTTACAATGAGACGTGCTTTATAACACTTGATTGAGCTAGCAAAATTATAATTAAGAGAAAAGTGCTTTTATAACCCTTTCTAATTCACATAAGTTCCAATATAACCTTTTGATAATTAAAAGTGAAAATAAAACCCCAAATTAAGATAGTTAATGTAAGTGCAAACGTACCCATTCCAGCAACTTTTAGCCGGAATTATGTAAAAAGATATTTTTCCCATATAAAAAATAAAAATAGAATATAAATCAAAATTACTATGATACCCCAACCCTAACCAACCCTAATCTCCACCCCTAACCCTAACCACCATTTTCTCCTTCTTTACCATTTTCTTTTATTCCCTCCGCCAACTTCTCTCGTCCGTTTTGATTCCCTCCGCTTACTTCTCTCATCTATCTTTGATTCCCTATGTCTTCTCCATTTTCTTTAACTTCCCCCGCTGGGTGGGCTAAGGTGGCATTGTGGGCTGGGTCGCTTGGCATTGGGTAGTGTCACTGGGTGGGCTAGGGTGGCGTCGAGTGGCATCTCTGAGTGGGCTAGGGTGGTATCGTGGGCTGGGTTGCATAGGCATCGTCAAGTGGGCTAGGGTGGTGTTGCATGCTGGATCATTTTTGGCATAGGGTGGCATCGACGGGTAAACTAGGGTGACATCAAGGTGGGTGGCTGGCTGGTGGTGCAGCTGGGTGTAAAGATTAAGGCTAGGTTTCATCGCTAGGTAGAGCTCGGTGGCAGGGCTAGTGATAGAGATTAGGGTCGGGATGCATTGCTAGGGTTTAGGTGGTAGGGGTTGGGCATCGAGTGGCTGGTGGTGGCGGTAGGTGGGCTAGGGTTTCACGGTGGCGGGGGTGGAAGGTGGTGGTGGATGGGGCTGGATTGGTGATACTGGTTGCGGGGCGGCGGCAAGCTACAGGTGGTGGTGGCCTGAGGGAAAAATTGTCCTAATATTTTTAGGTTTTAGGCCAAAGAGCATCTTAGTCATTTTATGTGCGGTCAACATTGGTCAACGCCGGAAGTGGTGTCTTAGGGTTGTATTAGCACTTTCATCAACTAGTTAGGGTTATTTTTGTACTAAAAATTATCCGAGGCTTATATTGCCACTTACTCAAGTAGGTAGGGTTATATTGGTATGTATCCATATATTTAATTTGAAGACCCACTTATATCCAACGGATGATTTTCCAGGAGGTAAAGAACATGGAGACCAAGTACGATTAGTTTTGGAACCATGGATTTCAAATGACCTAGCATCACACCAATGAGAAGACTAAATCGCCTAAGAATAGGTATGTGGTTTCGTGTGATCAATTATTATGGAAATAAAATCACGAGGAGATGGACTCAATTGTTTAAAGAGAAGTGGTTCGCTAGAGGAAATAGAGTTGACAAGGAGACACTAGTGCAGATAAAGTCACTTTAACGAGGTGGCTGACGGTGATCTTGCGAAGGTTGAGCATGCCTTAAAGATGTAGATTTAAGAGTGATATAGGCACAGGAGAAGATGGTGAACTTGAAACTGGAGCATAGTCAATAGCGGTAGTTGCAGGGAGAAGTTAATGGAGATAAGGTAGTGGGGATTGTAGAATTAGTGTCATAGTTATTTGGAGGAGTGATATTGATAGGAAGAGGAGTTGAAG
The DNA here is from genome assembly GCA_037428765.1 of Rubia yunnanensis. NCBI lineage: Eukaryota > Viridiplantae > Streptophyta > Magnoliopsida > Gentianales > Rubiaceae > Rubia > Rubia yunnanensis. Next base: position 26,672,801 of record CM075064.1, on the reverse strand, counting down.
ATGTGTTATAGACATATCTCTAAGGGAAAGTTGATTCATGAATAATAACATTGCAAGAGATATAAATGCAACGATTAGAGAGATCATAAATTTGATCTCTTTTTACCAAAGGGATAACCAATGAAGATACCAGGTTTGGCACGATAATAACTTATGTCGAATAGATAATTTTTTGGAAAAGGATAGACACCCAAAAATACGGAGTGGGGAACATCATGGAGAATTGTATAATATTTCATGAGGAGGTTTAAAATTAAGAATTTTTGTTGGTAATTTGTTAATCAGAAAAAAAGTAGTGAGCATACATTCTCCCCAAAACAAGAGAGGGGGTAACTTTGAAAACTTAAGGCTCGATCAACATCTAGGAGATGACGATTCTTATATTCAACAATCCTATTTTGTTGGGATGTTGCAACAAAATTTTTTTGATGAATAATTACATGATTATGACACCAAGTTTGGAATTTAGTGCAAATAATTTTAGTTCCATTGTCTGAAAGAATGAACTAGAGTTGTAGAAGAAAAATTCCACCCTTTCTAGTGTTTATTTTAGAGATAATACTATTAATTTTTTATTAATTTGATTAAAATATGGATAATCATGCAAAAAGTTCCAGACTTAGTTTTCATGACATATATCCAAGTACAACTTGAATTAAACAAACCACCACCACTGTCAGAAAGCTTAGCCCCACCAGTCAGCCTCCCACCAGTAAGCTCCCACCGCTAAGGATGGCAGTGGAGCGTGTTTTGGTGGAGGACCGCCTCGCATCCACCCAATAGGACGGGTATGGAGGTAGTTTTGGTAGGGGTAGGCCGGTATGGGTATGAAAATCATACCCACCATAAGTAGTGGGTTGGACGTGGATATTAGTTCACACCCGCTCCATCCCTATGTCGCCTCACTAAACCCGTTATATACTTACTAATTTAATATAAAATAAATTATTATTTATTCATATTGCACATATTAGCTATAATATTTTCATGTAAATAAACTTATTAATTTTAATATAAAAAATACTACAATTTTAGCTATTTTTGGATATATATATGTGTGTGTGTGTGTGTGTGAAATGAGTAAAATGGGTATGAGGTGGGTAGGGAAACCCAAATAGGGTGATGGGGCAGGTAGAGAAACCCAAGTGGGGTGATGGGGCGGTAGGGAAACCCAAGTGGGGTGATGGGGAGGGTATAAATTTTGCATAATACCCCAGCGGTGGATTTTAAAATTGTATCCACCATGGGTGATGAAGTGGGTATGAGTATAATATAAAATTTTTAGGCATGCATGGGTATGGGGGTACTATAATCTGCACCAGCCTCGCCCTATTGCCATCTCTACCCAGCGCTCAGCCCACCACCAACGCTTAGCCCCCACATCCAGAAACCCTAGTCTCTCCACCTATTAAACACACCACCACCACCTCCGAAAACCCTATCCCCACCGCTCAACCCTAACCATCATGAAACTCTAGCCCTACGCTAGAACCCTTGCCCCACTGACAATTTAGCATACCACCATAACCGTAAAAAACCCCCAGCTGCGACCACCAATTAAACACACCACCACCACCGAAGGAACCCTTGCCAGCTCATGTTCGCCCTCCGTTTGTACTGGTGAAAAAGATCGGATACCACTGTTCTCCTGCTCGCGCTAACATCTGGCGGAGCACTGCTGGTTTTTGGTGGATCCGGGAAGACAAAAAGCAGCAGTAAATGAGGAAAGGGAAGACGAGAAGGGGTGAATGAGAGAAGGGAAGACGAGAAGCGGAAAGGGATATGGGTTGAAGACGTAAAATAAAGGGGAAATACGGAAAAATTCAGTTCAGACTCTTCAAGTTTTTCAAGTTTTTTCTTTTTTAATCAAGGGTAAAATCATCATGTCACAGGATTCCAGCCAAACAGCCGTTGACTAAAAAGGCAGCCAAGTTCAGGGTTAGATTGGCATTTTCTCATTTTGCAGGGTTATGTTGGAAATTCCAGCCACAAGTTTGGGTTATTTATCACTTTTGGTTGACCCTAACTTTTGGCTGAAAGTGTCAATATAACCCTGCAAAGTGAGAAAGTATCAATCTACTCCTAACTCAATAGTACTTGTGTCAATCTAACCCTACTATTGGTTGAATTGTGCTAATATAGCTAAACTTCCCAATTCTGACTTTGACCCAAGGAATTCAGGCATTAACAAAAAAAGGTGAAATTACAAAAATACCCCTTAGACCAAAGCTGAAAAATTGATGCACATGGCCATTATACCCCTTGTGATGTGGCAGCTTATTGGCTTTCTTCTTTTTCTTCACAACTCACCCCCACCGTCCGTTGCCGCTGCTCCACCAGAAACCATCGCTGCTCCACCAGAAAATGTTGAGGCCTCACCAGAAATGCTAGCATTTCCAACAGCTCTATCAAACCTTGATTTTTGACAGCCTATCAAATCCAGAAAATAACAATACTAACCATTCAAACAAAGAACTATGCCTACTTCCAAACAAATCAACTGCCACCATCGCAGAAACGCTATCCCCACCACTCAACCCCCAATGCTGGTCATCCCCCTACTGCTCAGCCCCCCACTGTTGGAAACCCTAGCCCCATTCTGCTCAATCCCTCACTGCTGAAAACCCTAGCCGCTCAGCCCCTCACCACCGTAAACCCTAGCCTCACGCCGAACACCCAAACCTCGCTCAACCCCCACCACCACAGAAACCTAGCTCCATGTCGGAAACCCACTAATGCCAATTAAACACACCACCATCTCCGTCAGAAACCCTAGGTCCACTTATCCGTCCCCATCGTTGCGGAAACCCTACCCCACCGCCATGTCCACACCATCACCACCACCGAAAACCCTCAGTGTTCACCACTACCACCAAAACCCTTACCCGCTTGCATTCACTCGCCGTTCTCACCAGTAAGAAGACCGGAGACCACCGTCCGCTCGCTCGTGTTAACATGAATTGGAGCAGCTGCAGTTTTCTGTGGAGCGGGGAAGAAGAAGAGCAGTGGTGATTGAGGGAAGGGAGGACGAGGAGCAAAAGTGGGAGATGAGGTTGAGGACAAAGAAGAAAAGGGAAATAAGGAAAATGGCAGTTTAGTCTTTTTATGTTTTTCTTTTTTTTAATCAAGGGTAAAATCATCAATTCACCAGATTCCAGGAAAACAATCGTTCAATAAAAAGTCAGCCAAATCCAAGGTTGGATTGACACTTTCTCATTTTTTTCAATTTTTTTATTGAAACTTTCAGCCAAAAGTTGGGGTTATTTTAGCACTTTTCTCTAGAAAACAGCGAGATCCATTTATAGAGGGAACTAAAAAAAAGGTCTCCAAATATCAATGTGTATTAACTCAAAATATTTGGAAGAATGAGAACTACAATGAGGAAATAATTGATTATATTACTTAGCTTGTGGACAAATATCACAAGTGAAGAGTTTATTTGAAATAATATCAGAAAATTTGCTAACGAGAAATTTAAACCAAGAATTTCAGGAATGACCAAGGCGTAAATTCCATAAGCTAAATTTATTACATTGTTAAAAAATAGGAGTATCATTTAAAGTTTAAAAAAGACCATTATGCATACTATCCCGACCTATTTTTGCCTTCAAGGAACGTTCTTGAAATAGACAGTGAGAATTAAAAAAGTAAGTGACTATACAACCAATATATCGAGTTATATGGAAGACATATAATAATTTATATTTGGAAGATAGGATGTGAAATACGTCTTCCGGAATGAGATTTTTAGAGTGTTAGATTACTTCAATATGAGTCATTGATGTTATTGATCCACTATGCATTTTTACGTATATATGATTTTGTAAAGGATAATATGAAGAAAATAATGAAAGTGTGATGTACAAATATGATTTGATGCTCCAAAATCAATGATTCAAGAAGTAAATGCAGAAGTTAGAATTTTATCTGCTAAATGCTGAAAACGTTTTTAAAAAAAGTGATGAAAAGAACGGGTTGTAGATGAGAAAAACTTTAACCTAAAAGGAGGGATTATTTGTTTTTTTCCTAATAATAAATGCGTGCTATAAATATATGTAATTTTATAGAGAAAATAATATCCAAATATTTAAAGGTAAAGAAAATAGTAAGAGTAAAGGGAAGATGTTCCTTGCTCCATTTTATTTAGAATGGTCACTTATATATGTGTTCCACTTCATACATTAACAAGAGTACACCAATTTTATTTTTCAAAACAAGTAAATGCATTTGTAACTTCACTTCATGACCATATCCCTCTTAATTTCTTATAAATTTAATGGGCATTTGCATAGATGCATTACTTCATGCATTGATGTTTTATAATAATATGATTTTTTAAAAATTCAAACCGTCGTAGACGGGGTTTTTAGGGTGTCCTTCCCTTTTCATTAAGCTCATATGGTACAAAAAGTTAGCTTACGTTTCCCGAAGGCTTACATCAGTTGCCACAAAGAGGTATCATAAAGGTGCTAAAAATCAAATTGTAAATTTGTAGGCTTTATGTATAAACAAATATAAATGGGTACATCTTAAGATAATGGTCAAACACTGAGTACACTTCCGACTAGTTTGGCTCGAACCACCGGAAGCCAATCACATAATTCAAATATCAGCCACCTTCTCACAGAGTTTCCAATACACTTGTCCTAATCAACCTCTAAAGCAACCAAAAAAAAATGAACATCTCTTAAAGTGAAAGATCTGGATCATCTCCATTAAATTTAAGTTCTTTATTGAAAGTAGGAGATGACCCCGGTCATTTTGGTTACCATAAACTCTTTTATAAATTTGTTTAAACTCTGGAGAAGGTACGAAAGTCTCTAACACGACACAAGATGATCAATTGAAGATTTTTCAACTTGCTCGGTCTACAAATATGGACTGTAAACTATGATCTGAATCGCCAAAGGTAAGTTGTTGTAACTACCTTGACTCGGAGTTCTCCTATACTAACAAATAGACCATATAAGAAGTCATCTAGGTTTAACCAGGCAAAATGAGTCGTCAGAAAAACCTAGAGTTGGCAGAGAACAAACGAGACTAAATATTCCAGGAAAAAATACCTAGTTTTGAAAAACTACCCCAATAATGATGGGAAAAAAATACCAAATTAATTAATAGCCTCCCACCTAAAAAAGAGAATTTAAAAAGTAGAAAAAACAAAATAAAAATGGAGAATTACCCCTCTTACCCTTGCTACCACTGTAGTAAGACTCGGCTCTGGGCTGACCCCAGTTGGACCGTTCGGTCCGAGTCACCATTCCTGACTAGATACTTTTGAGTCGACCAAATACCCAAATTAAATTGTATTAGCCCCAACTGGATCTGAGTTAGCCAGCTCAGATCCGAGTAGACTCAGAAATCCTAGATCTGGTAGAGGACAGCACAACATGGTTTTCGAGGATGGCGGAAAATGGCTCCTCCCGCCTCTAGAACTCGTGGGACGCCAAAAAAACCTTGATAAACCATGGAGAAAGCGGGTCGTACACCTGTGGAATTGAGTTTTGGGTCGTCCGAAAGAGTTTTTCCCACCTTGGAAAAACCTGTTCAGCAACCGGAAAACCTTGTTTATCGTTGGAGCCCCGCCTTTGGACCAATGGCAACTGGAACGCCACTCTTACCTCCAAAATAGTGATCGAAACTCCACTGGAGCCCTGCGAGATCTTGACTTGCTGCTCCGCGTACCTCTTCGCCGCCAATGAGGATGAAAAAAAAGCAGCAAATGCTTTGATCTTCAGGGAAAACGTCGATGGCGATGGAAAAGCCGATGATGGGAAATGGGAGGAACCATAGTCACCGGAGAAATAGAAAACCCTTTTTTATTCACTTAGCAACAAAAAATTTCCACCAGAGGTAGCTTGGGGTGGGAGTAGGGGTGTTGGGGGATGGAATTGGGGTGGGCGGACAGCCGGAGTGGGGTTTTTCCAGTGGTGAAACCCCCCCCCCAAACTTGGATTAGGGTTTCAGCTAGAGGAGAGAGGGGAGAGGGTTTCGAATGAAGGATGCTTTTTGTCTTATTGAATCAAGCTCGTTAATTAATTTTTTATAATAATATGCTATTGAGTAGGTCTCCTGACAGGCGGCTTGTCCATAAGCTTATGGATAGCATAGGAACCTATTTGCAATTTAATAAGTTGGGGAAGGAAAAATTTTTGGGTTGGGCTGGGTTCACATACGGACCTAGGTTTTTCCCTTTTCCTCTTCTTTACTTCTCCATATTCTTTCTCCTTTCTTCTTCATCCCATCGCTTTCTTCCTCGTCTTCTTCGCCTCTTCTTCTTCTTCTTCTTCTTCTTCGTCTCGCTTGCCTTTCTTTCTCTTTCTCCATTTCTTCGCCACTTCGATTAATCCACTAACATTAAATCCTCCATTGGAAAAATAAATTTTCGATTACGAAAAGATCTCTGATTGAATCTTCGACGCCGACACCAAGAGCACTTGGAGGATCCAAAATTCTGCCCACATCTAGAGGAGAAGGGATGGCAAGTTTCAGATCTAATCAAAATAACTTATTTTAATTTGATTAAAACTATATTTAAATTGTATTGTAATTCTTCATATCCAATTGAGGTTATGTTATTCAATTGTGTTCATGTGAATGATATTGTTGTTGAAAGTTCTGAATGTATAAATTTTGCTGCTATGAACATGTAAAAACACACGTGGAAAATATTCAGAAAATGAACTAAATGTTTCTAAATTTTTTCGTATATACTATGCATCGGTTACCTTACAATACGTATCATTTGCCTTAAAACATGCACCTGATATAAAAACTGTAAATATGAATTATGAAGCTTTTTCATGAGATCATGAATAAGTTAAGTTAAAATTTGACAATTTAAAATTTTCATATTAACTGTGCATTGATTACTTTACAACATGTATTGTTTAAACAAAAACACACACTTGATAAAAAAATGTCAATTTCTTTTATGAATTTAGGAGGTAGTACTGCATAAGTTACCTTATGAATCGTTTCTGTTTTTGTTAAAACATGCATATGTTAGCCTACAACTAGTATTTCTTATATTAAACTACAGTAACTTATGAATTGTTTCTGTTTTGTTAAAACATGCATATGTTAACCTACAACTAGTATTCTCTTATAGTATACATAATAGAGGTCACATAATTTTGTAGTTTTTCAAATTTTTATATGTAATGCATTCAATACCTTACTATATATACTGATTACATTAAAATATGTGTTTGTTTTAAAAAACACGAGCATATTTCCCAGATTTAAATCAAAGGGATGTCACAGAAAGTATTGTCGGTGGGAAAGAGAGGTCACAGGAAAGCAACACATGTAAATCATTGCATACTTTGTATAGAAAACATGCAAATTTTGTCAATTTCAAATGTGATAGGGGCTCTCAACATCTAAACAATATGGAAGATAAAGTGCTCGTGATAGAAATCTTCCATTAGAGAACTTACAATTACAACAGTATTCCTATATAAACTAACTAATAGTCTCTAGTACAATGAATCATCAATTATTAATCTTCAAAAGGGGATCATCTTCGAATCTTCAAAATTCGGTGTCATCTTCGTCTGAATCCTCCTCGTGTCATAATGTCTTATGTAGTCCAATGTTTAGTATTGTCTGATTCCTTAAAAGTTAAAACCAAATAAATTATTGATCCAACTCCTGAAAAAAGTCATACATACTGGACATTAACAGTTGCAGCATGTAAGCAAACATGTACAATTCCTAATTCAAAACGAACAATAATCAACAATGAAAGTAAACGTCAAACACAATAAAACTAACAAGTACATACTAGATTCTAAGAGATGCAATATATAAGTAAACATATGTAGTTCTTAATTCAAAATGAACAACCAACAACATCTTTTTTTATTAAAAATAAAACCATACACAACACAACTAACAAGTACATACGAGATACTAACAGATGCAACATATAAGTAAACAAATGCAACTTGTTATTCAAAACGTACAACTAACAACAAATGAAAACAAAAGGTCATAGACAATACAACTAACAAGTACACATTGAATACTAACAAATACAACATATAAGTAAACAGATGCAGTTCGTAATTCAAAAAGAACGATCAGTAAAATAGAGAAGAAAAAAAAAGTCATTCACAAAAGGTAATAGACAGTACAACTAACAAGTACACATTGAATACTAACATATGCAACATATAAGTAAACATATGCAGCTCGTAATTCAAAACGAATGATCAGCAAAAAAGAGAAGAAAAAAAGGTCATTCACAGTACAACTAACAAATACACACGTTGGATAATAACAGTTGCAACATATAAATTAACGAATGCACCTCGTAACTTCCTAAAGTGTTGAAGACCACCAATTCAAACAGAAGTCAAAAGGCATCAATTTGCACAATAAAAAGGCATATCCAATGACATTAAACATAGGCCACCACAAATTCTACAATCCTACATGTTCGTCTTTTCCTACATGCCTTGACATTAATTGATGTTAAACCTGGCTGTAGTAGAAGAATTTTGAATGCAAAAATAGATTCTAAAGTTATGTCAACATGCTTACCAAAGCTTTTAAGGCTTTAAACATAGGTCACCGCGCTGCTGCTCAGATCTTCAAATTGCGATTATCGCTGGAGAAATTGCCGTAGAGAGAAGACGATAAAATCTATGAGGAGAAGGAAGGAGGTTGCATCCAGAGGAGAGGGAGGAGGAGGAGGAGAAGGAGAAGGAGAAGGTGGCGTCGAGCAGGAGCATGAAGGAGGTGGCACCGGGAGGAGGAGGAGAAGGCGGCATTGAGGAGAAGGAAGACCTTGTACGGTGAAGGAGAAGGAGGGTATCAATACTATAAGGTTTTAAATCTAAAATAAATGGTCCTGACTTATAAAAATTAATAAAATTTTATCATTTATAAATCAGTTATATAGAAAGATCTTCTTTCCTAAAATTTTCCTCATGCTATTTATACCCACCACAACCTACTTATATTAGTTATATAAAGATATTACTCGATGTATGTTAATTACCGATTGCTCTATAAATTTAGTATACGTTGTATTTCTGACAACTTTGCCAGCAGCCATTTTAACTCAATCATTGCAGTTTCTCAATCATTGCAGTTTCAATATACCAAGTGGGAGGACTTGAGGAGGAGACGAAAACCTTTACTCCAGTCTAAAAATATCAATTTCTATCACCATACGTATGTGCAAAATACAAACGAATGGTCTATTTATTAGACTACCTCGACACTCGTTACAAATATCATGTGATTCTATTTTAAAATTAATTGATATTATGTAGAAGTGATCCAAGATTTTATATATAAATTATTATCTTTGAAAGAAATCAATGTGTGATATATCTTTTAATACGTCCCCTCACATGCTAACGTAAAAATACTTAATGGTCCATTTCGGACCAAATTAAAGTTGATCCACACATCGGCTCAATAACTCAATCTAAGTTTTGATACTATGTAGAAAATAAGAGTAATAATTTGTATATTATTTATGATCTTATAGTATATTATATAATAATACAAAATACTCATACAAGCTAGAAAAAAAAATTTAATTACAATTATGAGTAATATTTATATTTCTTGACCTAGTTGCAATACGGAGAGAACCAACCACAACAAACTTCATAGACAGGGCATGTGCCACTGTGGACCAAACCATAATCAGCAAGTTGAAGGTTAGCTAGGTTGCATTTTCCAACATTTAATGTAATTGTGGTTGCTACACGACATGATCCAATGTTTTTCTTTTAGAGTTTATGCTAATTGGGATCTATTTGTATCCATTGGCCACATCACTTTATGAAACAAAATTTAAAAGATACTAATTATTTGAATCATAATGAATAGAAAAGAGAAAAAATAAAATGATTGGTAAAAAATAACTTAAAACTATGTCATATTTGTAATGTGTCAAAATAAAAATAAAAATCTCCAAATGATATAAGTATGCCAATAATAATTTGCCAGAGAGAGTATCATTCCTTTTTTTTCCTGAAAGATTACATACAAGCAATTAAATTACATATAATCATCTTACTCTATGATCTAACTAAGAGACACGACAATTGAATCTACTGAAACTCAGAAGAGTCTGAAATTTCATCTATTTGAATAGTTATGGATGCCCCCTTGAGAACACTCAAACGCTGCACTGCCACTGAAGCCAGAATGAACACGATCTCACATTTATCGACCACCTTCAGGTTGGGAAATCACAATGGCCACGGACACATTCCCATAATGTTGGATCACGATCTCACATTCATTAAGCACCTGTAAGTTGGGAAATCACAACGAGGACCATCGACACAGTCGTATAACATTGGATAATCCATATCAAAAAAATATTTTAACATTCACAATTCGTGATAATGATATGTTTTGAAACATGGTTGATTACCAATAAACCATGCCAGTTCACGAGTATCATTCTAATTCTAATATAAAAGTATAAGTCTTATGAGATTTAAATTAAAGCATGACACGTACATATTAGTTATATTCCCCCTGTTTCACTAAGAGAGGAACACTTGCTTTATTGGGGTATTTTTTTAGATTAAATTATTTTTTTAGTCCCCTATAAAGTATCTTATACTATGTGTTGGTCCTTACTTGCAAATCAACCCTTATACGGTACCCAACAAATTCAAAATAATTTGTTTGGTCCCCAAATGTGGTTTTTAGATAAAGTCAAGGGTAAAATTGGTCAAAATGTGTAAAATGACCATTATGCCCCTGAATTTTAAAAATATAAAATAAAAATAAAAACTCTTCATATTCTTCGCCACTGTTGCCGTTGTTGGGATCTGGAACTCGTCGGAGCTCGCTGTTGTTGGAATCAGGAACGATTTCTTCTTCCTCCTTCTTCTTGTCGAAGCTCGTCGGCGACGAATCAGTATCATCATCATCATCATCCTCATCCTCATCCTCATCATCCACACCAGTGTCATCCCCATCGCCCTCATCCCAGATCCTTGCCCTGCCGGAGGTGGAGGCGGGATTGTTGTAGCTCTCGAAACATTCCTCGCATATGGAGATAGTGTAGTTGAGCTTGGTGCCTGAGGCTTTGCACGGCGTCGAAGATTGGCTTGCGTTGTAGAGGAGCATTCTTGAATGCTTCGCCACCAGAAAGTTGGCGCTGTGGACCTTCTTCACCAACCACCAGCCGTGGACCTTCTTCTTTGTCACCTGCCGCGCGTCGTCGTGGACCTTCTTCTTCGCCACCAGTTGAACCTCGTCAGAATCGCAGAACATCCTCGCCGGAGAGCGGCGGCTCAGCTCACAGCTCCTCTCTATATTCACCGGTGAAGAAGACTCTGCGAAGGCGGCAGCGGCGGCGGAAGATGGCTACGGGGGAAGGCGGCGATAGCAGAAGGCGACGACGGAGAAGACTCTTTAATTAGGAATTTTAAAGAAAAAATTTTAAATTAGGAATTTTTAATTGAAAGTATTTTTTAATTAGTAAAATTACCATTATACTCCTGACTATACCGGAAAACCATTTAGTCTCACCTGAAAACCACCTTTGGGGACCAAGCAAATTATTTTGAATTTGCTGGGTATCGTCTAAGGGTTGATTTGTAAATAGGGACCAAAACATGATATAAGATACTTTGTAGGGGACTAAAAAAATAATTTACTCTTCTTTTTAAATGACACACTTTCCATTTTGGCAAAATTCCTACAATCTCATCCAATCATTCTACTTATTATTTTTCACACTCAATTTCAACCTCTCATTTTCTTCACATTAATCCAAGAGGCTAAACCTAGTATGCCACTCTTAGCGAAACAGAGGGAGTATTTTATTTGAATTATATATAAAAATAAGAGTCGGTCTCTTGAAAGACGGTCTTTCCATAAGTTATGGGAAGACCAAGATTTAAAGTGCAAACTAGAAGAAATGAAGATAAAATTTTTGGGTTGCATGAATCGGGTTATAAACTTTATAACTTCTACACGTTGTATAATAAATTTTTAATATTGCAACTAAGACCTTTGAACTTTTATTATTCTAATTAAACATCGTCTTTCCATAAGCCTATGGAAGAAGGTCTTTCCCAAGACTTTGCCATAAAATAAATATTTATATTAAGTTATTAAATACAAACTTTTGACACCGACTTTTATTTATTCCGACTAATCGTAAGATGGATCATTATATAATTGATGCAATGAACTGGATGATTTGATGTATGTTTTTATTTATTACACGGAAATTTTTATCACTTAGAAATTTTTTGAAATATATTACAATATATAAATAATTATAATTTAACTCTAAAAGTTATTGAAATAAATTTTTTTATACTTAGTCTGACAAAAACCTTTCTCATCATTTGATAGATTATATAACTAGATATTCAATTAATACTGACATATTAATATTTCATAGTTATCAAGGTGATCTTATAATCCACCTTTTTCTCATCTGGTTACTTTATAAAAGGAATACATCGAAACGGCACGCTTGTGTCAACCGTCGTTAAGGGCATAGTGGTCATTTCCCAGTGGATCCAAGCGTGTGCCCTTGTATGTGCTCTCAAGTGGCCGCCCAAAACGACGTCATTTTGGGCACAACTTTAGTCCTCTTGTGAATCCCATTTTTCAACAGTTACGGTGCCTCCATGTGGGCCAGCATGTGCTGCCAGGTGGCCGACGAAAATGGCGTCGTTTTGGGCACCCCTTTAGTCCTCGAAGGGGTGGAGCTTCGTGCGTGGAAGGGCTTCAACTTGAGTCCTCGAAGGGGTGGCATTTGAGCCCTCGAGGGGGTAAGCCTTGAGCCCTCTAGGGGGTGACTCTTCAGCCCTTGAGGGGGTCAGTCTTCAGCCGTCCTCTTATGAATCCCATTTGTCAAAATATGTGGCGCCTCTATGTGCTGCCAGGTGGCCGATGAAAACGACATCGTTCTGGGTACCCCTTCAGTCCTCCAAGGGGTGGAGCTTCGGGCGTCGAAGGGGTTGAACTTGAGTCCTCGAAGGGGTGGAATTTGAGGCTTTGAGGGGGTAAGCCTTGAGCCCTCGAGGGGGTGGATCTTGAGCACTCAAGGGGGTGGATCTTGAGTCCTCGACGGGGTGGTTCTTGAGCCCTCGAAAGGGTGAGTCTTAAGCCGTGGAGGGGGTGAATCTTCAGCCCTCAAATGGGTGGATCTTGAGCCCTAGAGGGGGTGAGTTTTCAGACAGTCGATGGGGTGGATCTTGAGCCCTCAAAGGGGTCTTTTTCCTTCGAAGGGGTCTTGTGCCCGCGAATGGGTCTGTTGCCCTTGAATGGGTCTTGTGCCTTCGAATGGGTCTATTCCCCTTGAATGGGTCTGTGCATCGTGCCCTCGAAGGGATAGTGCCTCGTGGGCTCGAAGGGGTTTTGTCTCGTGCCCTCGAAGGGGTAGTGACTCGTGGGCTCGATGGGGGTACTGTCTCGTGCGCTCGAATGGGTCTTGTGGCCTTGAAGGGGTCTTGTGGCCTTGATGGGGTTGCTTCGTGGCGTCGAAGAGGTAGTGCATCATTCCTTCGAAGGGACAATACTTCGTGCCCTCGAATGGGTACATATTTCGTGGGCTCGAAGGGGTTGTGTCTTGTGTGCTCGAAGGGGTAGTGCCTCGTGGGCTCAAAGGAGTTTTTTTATTCTTGGCTCCAAGTAGTTGTTAATTCTGGGCTCCAAGGGGTGGTGGCCTCGAAAGGGTAGTCTGTGGCCTCGAAGGGGTAGTGCCTCGAGGGGGTGGATCTTGAGTCCTCGATGGGGTAGTTCTTAAGCCCTCGAAGGGGTAGTTCTTAAGCCCTCGAAGGGGTGAGTCTTGAGCCGTGGAGGGGGTGGAGTCTTGAGCCCTCGAATGGGTGGATCTTGAGCCCTCGAGGGGGTGAGTTTTCAACCCGTCGATGGGGTGGATTATGAGCCCTCGAAGGGGTGACTCTTCATCCCTCAAAGGTGTGAGTTTTCAGCAGTCGAAGGGGGTGGATCTTCAGCCCTCGAAGGGGTGGATCTGGAGCCCTCGAGGGGGTGTATCTTGAGTCCTCTAAGGGGTTGAGTCTTCAGCCCTCGAAGGGGGTGAGCCTTTAGCCGTTGAGGGGGTGAGCCATCAGCCCTCGAAGGGGTCAGCTTTCAGCCCTCAAGGGGGTGGGTCTTTAGCCGTCGAGGGGGTGAGTCTTGAGGCCTCGAGGTAGTGACTCCTCAGTCCTCTTGGGAGGGTGAGCCTTCAGCCCTCGAGGGGGTGAGCCTTCAGCCCTCAAGGGGGTGGATCTTCAGGATCGTGAGCCTTCTAGGGGGTGGATCTTGAGCCCCTGAGGGGGTGAATCTTGAGTCCTCGAAGGGGTTGAGCCTTGAGCCCTCAAAGGGGGTGAGCTTTCAGCCCTCGAGGGGGTGAGCCATCAGCCCTCGAAAGGGTCAGCCTTCAGCCCTCGAAGGGGTCAGCCTTCAGTCTAAAACAACGTCGTTCTGGACATTCATTCGAGTGATTCCATCTTTAGTCGTCCAAGGGGTAGACGAATAAATAGTTCATGCAAAAAGAAAATATTATAAAATTGCTTAGTCAACATGACTTATTCTATAATCAATTATTATAATGTAATCCGAAATATGATTTACTCTAATATCATCTAATCCAAACTCTTTCCTCATAATATGATTTACTCTAATATCTGCTAATCCAAGCTCTTTTTTTCCTCACAATTTGGAATCCCACCGTTCTCAAATCATGTGGTTTGTTCTTCTCCCAGTAAATGCTTGTGGGTTTTTAAATTTTGGGTGTTTGGCCAGGTTCACATAACATTAAGATTTGTTTGCTTATAAAGCCTAGAAATATATCGATGGAGGCCGTTGATAGATTAAACAGAAATGCTAAAAGGAGGAAGGTTTATGCTGAATTATCACCTGAGACAAAGGGACAATTGTTGCAGGGGAGAAGGGAGCAGGGTGCTTTAACACGTTCTTTTAAGTCAGTGGAGGGTTCAATGGTGAATGATATTGGTATGTGCTTTTGGTCCTAATTTTTTCTTCTTATTATCAATGCCAATGTCATAATTACTGCTGATATTATCATTGCGTACTTTCTTGATGAGCTTTATTTTCTGTTATTTTATTTTATGGACTGGTCATCGTGCATGGGGGGTTTTGGTTTACCACTGTCACATATACATGCACCAATGGTAATGATGAACATTCATATCAGAATCAAATTTACCAAATTCTTTTGTACAGGGGCTGAAATTCAACAACTTGCAGGAGATCCATCGGCTATTAACCATGAAATTTCTAAGAGAAGAAAGGCTTATGGTGAGATCCCTAAGGAAAAAAAATTACTAATGCTCCAACGAAAAAAAGAGCAGGTTGCACTAAGACGTTCATCTCAAACATCCCATCAACACCCAGTAGCAGGTTTGTGTCTACAATTTGAAACTCTGTTTATTTATAGATATTGTATAGGAATTTTATGATCCACTCCCATCAAGGAATTTGATGGATAACAGTAGTTATGGCAATGCAGAGCCAGCAGGATTAGTGGTTTCTGATGATGATTTATTAATCGTTGAGTCAAGTGCTTTGAGTGTCCAGCAAATTCGAAATCTGCAAGCTCGAAATCTGCAGGGGTCAGTTCGTCTTTACATGTTCATTGTATTTTTTGGTACCTGACTTTGCAGCATTATCACAGATTTTGGTTCGTGCCTTTGGGATTATTTTGTCAAGGTGAAACTTCTTTAACTTTTGTATATATGTAAATTCATTCACAGCGATTGGTATAATTCATTTCTCTATGTTTTTCTCCCACATACTTACTCTGCATTTTTCTATGCAGCACATGGTTCATTTTCAAATTCTGTTACATCTTCACGAGGAAATATTTCAGCTAATATTTATGCTGATGTTCATCACACAGTATCCTCTTTTCGTCTGTTTATTTCGTCAACACCAGCTCTGCAGGTCTATACATATTTGTGTATCATTCATCGTTCTTTCTTTGCATATATAGCATTTTGTTTACGGTATATTCTAACGTTCAACATATAATCTATTTTTTCGTGATGGTTTGTTATAAGGAAATTCTCCAGTTGATATTTCTAGCCATGTGCACCAAGCAGAGTGTTCCTCTTCTCATAGTTATTTACCAATTATCAGTTCTGCTATTATTCATACTGCAAGGGATGGAAATTTACCTTCTACTTCTGCAGGTTTGTTTTTCTTGGTTTATCATCAATGCTATTTTCATGTTTACAGATATGTGTTTTAGCTGCACGTTGGAATTTACGTGTAATTAAATGGTTTATATTCAAATGTGATACTCTTCAGTAGAATAGTAAGTATTTGTATGTGTCATGAAGAAATTAAATTATATCAATTCACAATTGTAGGAAACCGATGACATTATGTTAAAGTTAAATCATACTTGTGATTACATTATAATTGATTCTATAATAACTCATGTTCATTACGCTAGAGTTCTACTTGTATTCTATCACATTATTGTACTGTATATATTTATGTCAGCAATAGTATTTTTACCTACGTCAAATACATCTTTTCATACATGAGATTTGACAGGCTGATGGTTATTTGTGGTATATTTAATTTGTTTTCTCTTCAGGTCCACTGAAAAAGAGAAAGTTTAAAAATATTGCTCTCGGAGATGACATTCCCACCTCTGCACGGACATTACCTGTAATGACTGATTGTGTTCATTGCAAGGCAAAGAGATTTAAGGGAGAGTCAAATGTATTCTGTTGTTCTGCAGGGGAAATTTACTTGCCATCTGTGCTAATGCTAGACCAATTAAAAGCTCTTTTTATTGGCATCACACCACAGTCTATCCATTTTAGGAAGATTGTTCGGACTTACAAAAATAACTTTGCATTTACAACTTTCAGTGAAGGTTATGATCGTAACTTAACTGGTAATCCTGGCGGAATTATACCTTCAAAGTCCATGGTAAAATGTATCACTATTTGAAACCTTTGAAAGGTTCTGAGGGAGTTGAACCTGCAGGTGTTCAGCTGTATTTTTTTGACACAGACTTTGAGTTCGAAAAGAGAATGGGGTCTGGCTGTGCTAAAAAATTCGATGAGCCAACAATGAAATTGCTGTTGGATATATTGAGAGATAATCCATATTGTCAGTTCTTTAAACAGCTGAAAAATATTGACAGTATTGAGACGAAGACTATTGTTCTAAATGCATATCCAAACCTTGATCAGAGGCGATACAACATTCCAACAGTGTCACAGGTTGGTAGTATATTTGTTGAACCCTTCGAGGAAGATGCAGTAAGGACTGTACATGTTCAAGTCTACAGCACTGATGGTAAAACTTATAATATCAAACATTATTATAGATGTTATGATCCAATGCAATATCCTTTAATTTTTATGAAGGGCCAATCTGGTTGGCATTTGAATATTAAAAGGATTAGGATGAGGCATATGGTCTATGAAGAGTATGGAGGTGAAATGATGGCATTTGATTATCCTGAATCACTGATAGATTCTGAGAGTAAAGGTCTGTAGTCAAATTTTAAATTCAGCAGTTGTGCTCTTTTAATTTTTCAGAATTCATATCAGTACATTTTTTATGTTTTACTTTCGTTACAGTTATCAGGGATGGGAAAAAAACAAGGATGCAGTTACTGCAAGGGAATATTACTGCTATAAATTACAAATGAGGTCAGATAATGAATCAATGTTACATGTTGGACGCCTCTTACAACAGTTTCTTATTGATGCTTACATTAAAATAGAAACCAGTCGGCTAGAATTTTTTAGGGACAAACAGGGGCATTTTCTAACTGAAATGGTGCAGGGTCTTATGGATGGTATGAAGGCTGGTTTAGCAGATGGATCCATAGTTGGTCGTCGGGTGGTACTTCCAGCTTCATTTCTATGTGGTCCTAGAGATATTCGTCATAGGTATCTTGATGCCATGGCCATCATTCAAAAATTTGGCAAGCCTGTATATTTCTGACCATCACTTGCAATCCGTATTAGGCAGAGATTCAAGAAAACCTTCATTTTGGTGAGGCTGCTAATGATAGGTCAGATTTACTTGCAAGAATTTTCCGTGCTAAGGTTTATGAGTTGAAGGATGGCATTATTCGGAAGGAAATTTTTGGTACGGTATAATCTTTGTTTTACGTTATTCAGAATAAAAAAGGAGGTCTGCCTCACTGCCACATGTTAATTATTCTACAACCTGGTTGTAAACCTTTGGGGCCCGATGCTTATGATAAAATTGTTTGTGCCGAGCTGCCGCATCCAGACGAAGAATCATATCTTTTTGGTATTGTGAGCAAAAATATGATGCATGGACCATGTGGTAGATTGAATCCTAAAAACCCCTGCATGAGGAACAGTAAGTGTAAATATGGATTCCCTAAGCCATTTATACAGTCAACATGTCATGCAGAGGATGGTTATCCATTATATAGAAGGAGAGATAATGGTATAACAGTTACCAAAAAAACACGGTTTGGGAAATAACTGGGTTGTTGGCTATAATAAATACTTATCCGCAACATATGAGTGTCATATAAATGTGGAGATTTGCTCAACTATTCGGCTCATCAAGTATGTTCACAAGTATATTTTCAAGGGCAGTGACCGAAATGGCTTTGCATTGCAGAGTGGTGGAAATGATACAATTATTGATGAAATCAAATTGTATCAAGATGGCCGTTGGATTGGTCCATCTGAAGCAACTTGGAGAATATATGGTTTTAAGTTAAACCATATGCAGCCTGCTGTTTACTCTCTTCAAGTTCACTTACCAAGTCAGCAATATATTACATTTCACAAGGATGCCGCTCTTGAGTCGATTGCTACAAATGAGTTTCTTAGTAGAACTACACTTACATGCTTCTTTCAAATGAATGCATGTGATCCTCATGCAAAATAACTGAAGCTTTTATATAAAGAATTTCCATAACACTTTGTGTGGTCAACATCAAACCGCAGTTGGAGGAAGAGAAAATCCAAGAATGTTATCGGTTGGCTGGTTGCAGTGAGTCCCACAGAGGGTGAACGCTATTACTTAAGGCTTCTTCTGTGTCATGTTCGATCACCAACATCCTTTGAAAACTTGAAGAGTGTGGAAGGAAGTCAATACAATACTTATAGAGAGGCCGCAATTGCATATGGTTTGTTGACTTCAGATACTTATATTGAAGATGCCCTACAGGAAGCTTGTTCATTCGAGATGCCATCAACATTGAGATCTCTATTTGCTGTTCTCCTGGTATTTTGCTCGACATGTGATCCAAAATAATTATGGCTCAAGTTTAGAAACGAACTATGTTCAGATTTCGTCAAAAAATCAACACAGCCCCATGTCACTGAAGCCTTTATAAATACAAAGGTCTTGAATATTATAAATGGATTTTTGTTTGAAATGGGTAGAGATATTAAAAAGTATGGTTTGATGGATAATATTACTGATGTATCACCTCATGAGATTTTAACGCGTGAAATAGTCAGTGAGAGGAGTATTCAAATTTTGGATGAAGAATTACTACTGGTTGGTCTATTAAATGTTGAGCAAAGGCTGGTATATAATCGAATCATGCAAAGTGTTATGGCCAACAGTGGAAAATCTTTCTTTATTGACCGGCCTGGTGGTACAGCGAAAACTTTTTTGTATAGAGCTTTGCTTGCGACGTTGCGGTCTGAAGGTCATATTGTACTGGCTGTTGCATCCTCTGGAGTAGCTGCTTCTGTGTTGCTTGGAGGAAGGACTGCACACTCCTGTTTCAAGTTGCCATTTGATTGTTCTGACACCGACGTTTTTCAATTGAGCAAACAGTGTGGTTTAGCAAAGTTAATAATAGAGTCTAAGTTAATTGACAACAGTAAAAAGATGGGCGCCTAATTCCAATACAATAGGGGTCTATCCTTGCAAGTTAGCTGAACACCGTGATTGATGAGTGGGTTGGTGGGTTAGGTGCACCGATCGCCCGATGGGAAGTAATGAGGCTAATCTGCCCCCCTGATGGTGCAGGGCCATCGAAGAAGTGCCTCAGCGCGCCGTAGCCACTACTTTGACTCCTTTTATGCAATTATGAACTACACTTAACTTTATCAATTCCAACGCAACTTATCCTTTTTGAGCTGACGTAACAAACTACGCAAGCCTCCCAATGAAGCCAACATAAATCCGAAGTTTGGTTTCACTCCTTCCCTTATTTTATTCCCCAATGCTTAGCTTCACTTTAGCTCCCGGGGTAGGGAGTGGCTAAGCCGAAAAGGTAGAGGTGGACTGGTAACTGAACTGGAAAAAGCCCTACGTCGTAGGTTCTTCTCTTTCTTTGGCAAAAAAAAAGCTTCTTATAATCCGATCTTTCAACCGCACTTCATGGCTAGGCATTTCCTGCTAGAGTTTCTTCCATTTCTGAAGTATCTTCGGGGCGGCTATCCGCATGTGTCCCAAAGTTACGTCCATTTTTTGGTAATGGGTATACTCGAGAGAAAGAGTTTGGAATTCGACCTACCCTTATACTGCTTGTCTTAGCCTTCTTATGTTATGTCCATAAATGGTATTCTAAAAAAAACTGGAAGCGGTTGGAGCTAGAGACGAGGATGAACTAGGCTTAGCCAGAATAGACCAATCAAGGTGTCTTTCTTACTTCATGTATCCTTGCGTAAGTAGTATTAAAGGATCTTATCAACGTCCATGAATGATAAATCGTAGATCGAACCGCCGAATCGGAAAAATAGGGTACTATCATATAGCTTTGTATCGGCTAAGTTCACGAGTTGGAGATAAGCGGACTCGAACCGCTGACATCCGCCGCAGGGTAAACCACCGCCTCTCAGGTCCCCCGACTTATTTTACCATAGAGGCCAACGATAGACAATAACTCCCCCCCGAACACAGCTTACAACAGGTGGTAAGGTTGTTCTCTTAGGAGGATATTTTCAGCAAACTTTACCTGTTATACCAGGTGCATCAAGAGATGAAACAGTTCAAGCATCCATTATATATTCTCATTTATGGCCGAAATTGGAAAAGTTCCATCTTCAACAAAACATGAGGGCCTTAAATGATCCTCAATTTTGCTCTTTTTTACTACGTATAGGTGAGGGAACAGAGTATATTGATTACAATGAGGAGATCAAATTTCCAGCTCACATCATTATCCCATATATTGGCAAAGAAACATCCATCCAAAGGTAAAACATTTTTATCTTTTTTCCACAGATGTTCTGCATAATGAATCGATTATAAATGGAGACATTCACAGAATTTGAATTGTTTACAAGTTAATTGAGTGTGTGTTCACGGATTTAGGTGCATATGAAGTAAACCCAAGTGATATGATAGGAAGGTGTGTTTTGGCTGCAACAAATGCTGTTATTGACAGCATAAATAAATTTTTGATTAATGCCTTTCCTGGCACTCCGAGATTATATATTAGTACAGATACAACTTTGGGTGAAAATAATCATAGTGGTCATGAGGATTTTCTTAATACACTTCATCCAAAAGGTCTCCCACCCCATAAATTACTGTTAAAACCCAATTGTCCTATCATGCTTATACGTAATTTATATCCAACTGAGGGATTATGTAATGGAACACGATTAATTTGTCGTGAGTTGCGTCAATCAACCATTAGGGCTGAGATAGCCTTCGGGCTTTATAAGGGCAAACAGGTCTTCATTCCTCGAATACCAAAGTAGTAAGACCTCCATACCATTTAAAAGATTTTAATTCCCAGTGAGAATCTGTTTAGCTATGACAATTAATAAGTCCCAAGGCCAGACATTATATTTTGTTGGACTATATTTAGAACAACCCGTCTTTTCCCATGGTCAGCTGTATGTTGCTTTATCTCGAGTAAAAACTTCTAAAACTGTCAAGGTTCTTTTGACACCTTTCACATTTGAAGGCGCATGAGTAAATAATAAAACTAAAAATATAGTTTACAAGGAGATTTTTCAGGAGCAGTAGTTATGCTACTTTTCCTCATGATGTGCTCCTCGTTTTCGATCTGCAACATTTTGGCTTTTTCTGTTTCATATTTTGGAGTTCCCTCAGTTTTTCAACTTCCAGGCATTTCCTTATTTCATTTACTATAGATTTCTTTAGGTACATTGTAGAGGTTTAAATTATTTATACATCTTGCTTCTGTGTGGTTATTATTCATATACAGATTTCTAATTTAGAAACTATTGTCCAATATAAATGCAATAGAGATCTGGTTATATACATCTGATTAAACCTTATATTAAAGGTATATGTTTAATAATTCTTCAGATAATGAACCGTAATAATACAATATTTAAATTATTTCACCTCTGCATGTGGTGCCAGGTGGGCGACCAAAAGGACGTCATTTTTGTCACCCATTTGAGAGGTTGAATTTCTGTCTTCAAGAAGTTTGAGCCTCCTACCCTCGAAGGGGTCCAATTGTTGACCCTCGGAGAGATGGAGTCTTCTGCCATCGAAGAGGTTCAGCTCTTCCTCTTCGTTCTGGAAGGAGTCCAGATGTTGACCCTCGAAGGGATGGAGTCTCCTGCCGTCGAAGGGGTTCAGCTCTTCGCCCTCGAAGGAATATGTCATTTTCTGTCCTCGAAGGGGTCAACCTGTCGGGCGTCAAGTAAATCAACTTTCCTGGCCTCGAAGGGGTCTATGTCCCGCCCATCAAAGACATGGAATTTTTTGCCCTGCAAGGGGTTCAATATTCTGCCCTCGAATCTCCAATGGAATTTTTACCTTTCCAACTTCCAATGCCAGGCTTGACTTCTACAACGTCACCTATCAAACCTCCAATGGAAGCTTTCGCCTCTTCTGGAGAGGATTTCACTGGTACATTGACAACACTTGAGTCTACACATCCGTCAAATCAGGTACATTATATTACTCTTTCACCATCTTTTAGGACGGATTGTTGACCGAAATTTTTCATCGGATACCATGTTGTCGTGTTCCACCTCCTTTTCATCATTTGCACAATTTCCTATACTCTTCCTTCTTATTTTATATATTTTTTATATATATACATAAATACAAGCTATTACTGTTCTTCCTTATCTTAAATTTCTTTGTTCACCGAAATCTTTTCTCGGGTCCAGTGTACTATGGTTCTGACTTCTCCCCCGTCATTAACACAATTCCCTATATCTTGCTCCTTCTTATGTCCTTGTCTTATTATTATATGAGAATCTTTCGTCGAATATTGTTCCACCTTCTCATCATCTGCACCTTTGGCCTTCTCCTCATTATTAGCACAATTCCCTATATTTTCCTTCTTATGTCCTTGTCTTATTAGTATATAAGAATCTTTCTTCGAATACTGTTCCACCTTCTTCTCATCATTTACACCCTCTGTAGTCAATATACTACCTCTTTCTTATTATACCTCTGGTTCACCTTCTACTCATCATTAGAAGGTGTACTATTATTCTGCCTTCTCCTCATCATTAGCACAATTTCCTATACTTATCCTTGTTATCTCATTGTCTTATTATTATATAAGAATCTTTTTTCGAATGTTGTTCCATCTTCTTCTCATCATTTGTACCCTCTGTAGTCAGTATGGTACCCTGTTGCCATTATACTTCCGTTATACCTTCTACTCATCATTTGCACAATTTCATATGTTCTTTGTTGTTATCTCTTTCTTTGCTTAATAATTACATATCATTTTCTAATATAATAATAATAATCTAATAATATATACATATGTATATGTATATATATATATGTGTGTGTGTGTGTGTATATTAGAATATATTATTTCTTTATCATACATATCTGTTCATATATTTACCTTGCTTCTCTTCCTTCATCGTCATCGTAATCATCATCTTCTCAGTTCATCTCAAGTAACAATAGAAGACGGAAAAAAACATTCAGAGGCTGCTGTAAACATAGCATTCTGGTAACTTCCTTGAATCTCCTTCCCTTATTTGTTTTTTTTTGTTTTTTAATGTTACTACACAATTTCAAAACATTATACTCAAATATTTTAAATCTTTACTAAAATATTGAATCACTTAAACATGTCATTATATGTGATGCAAAAACTATGGCATCGGAAAAAACTATTGATCAACTACGCAATTCTGATCGTCCTTAGATAAGAGTCGTTACGGTCGATGAAATATTTTATGTACTTCAAAGCCAAAGGAGTCCTACAAAAGTCCAAAAAATTGTTTTTTTTTATGAAAAGGTAATTAATTATTTTTTATAATAGTCTATAATATCATCATCTCTTATACTGATAGATTTACTGATGATATAGGGAGCCAAAGTGGAAGGTATAATGTTTAACAAAGCATGTGAAACCATGAGCCAAAGAATTCAGGTTTATAACCAGTACAAGATATCGAATGCAAACATAAGAGCAATTGATCCCAGATATAAAAAGGGCGATATAACAATGCAGTGGATCATCGACATGAGTACGGTTATAGAAGAAATGCCTCCTTCCGGCCATCAAATTTCAGCTCAACATTCTTATGTACCATTTGAAAATATCCGTGAACATGTTGATAAACCTCAGGAACTGATTGGTAATCATTTCTCAATACGTCTCTTAACTTTAAATTTCAACATATTTTTTGTCTTTCCTAATCGTATAAAATTACAGATGTTATAGGGATAGTTGCTGAATGCCTCCCAATTCGTACTGTCAACACACCGACTGGGTCTAAGAAAATTCAAAAGTTTGTTCTTGTTAATGACAAGTAAGAAAAAATAGTATATGTTGGAAAAATTATTATACAATTATCTTTCATCCATGTTTAGATTACAAGCTATGGCTTTTACTATGTGGCAAGAATTTATTGAAAATGAAGGGAAAGAGTTGCAAGCCACTGTCAATGACCTGCCTGTAGTAATTTGTCGTCGACTGAAGGTTGACTCCTTTCAAGGTATTATATGTTTATAAAACCAATTTCCCATCGATCTCTAATTCCATTCCGTTATCATACAATTTCTATCAACATTTTTGCTTTTTCTTTATTCAGGGATAGAAGTATCAACACATTACAGGTCATCCCTTTTAATTAATGGCAGTGATAGTCAATCTTTGGAATTGAGGAAATGGTACTATTTTTTCCCATTCATTTCATATGGTCCTACGAATATTCAAAGAAATGTTTACATTTATTACTATACTAATTTTCCAGGGCAAAACAGCACCACAGAGAGATCACGAATACCATCAGCAACCTCAACCAATCCTCGGGGAAAATGCCAGCAACAACTATGGATACCGTCTACACTTCAGTTGGTTATATTCTACCAACTCAAAAGGTAAAAATAATGTCCCATTTTTACCCAGTACTATGCTTTCCTCTTTGGTCTGGGCACTATTTCTGACTGAACAATCTTCTCCATAAATAGATGGTGACGTCAGAAGTGAGGATATCCTTCAAGGACATCTCTCAGAATTATTACTATATGGCCTGAATCAAATGTTTTCATTCAACAAGTGCCTCCTTACATTACGAATTCACCTGCAATTTATGCGACGAAAAGCAGGTTGTGCAACCAAGGTTAGAAACTAACCAACTTCTTTCATTATATATTGTTAATGTCTTCAAAATATGTATTTATTTACATATCATATAGTTACTAGACTACTCCTACTCTTATTTTAAATGTGTTATTTACATAGGTGTCGCTTAGAAGCATATCTTATTAATGACAGTGGTGTTATCACTGCTACCTTTTTCGGTGAA
The DNA here is from genome assembly GCA_037428765.1 of Rubia yunnanensis. Lineage (NCBI taxonomy): Eukaryota > Viridiplantae > Streptophyta > Magnoliopsida > Gentianales > Rubiaceae > Rubia > Rubia yunnanensis. The sequence goes on along the minus strand of CM075064.1, from coordinate 26,647,131 downwards.
CCTGCTGAGAGATTATTAGGATTGACAGCAATGGAAGCTATAGATGGAGTTACACATGTTAGTGCTTTCTATTTTGCCATATCAACCAAAACTTTGAATTTATCACATGAAAACCCATGCATAGAGCTTAAACATAAGATAATTTTTATTATATGAATACATTGAGGATCGTCATTCTATCATTCACAATGTTGAGTACATTATCCAAATTCAAATCTCCAAATTAAAGGCTGGCCAGCTTACTCCAAAATATACTGTGTTTAATTTTGCTAAAAAACAATGCTTGCAAGACCAGGTTTCAACTCTTCAACTGCCCAAAAAAGGTGTCCACCAATCAGATTTGGAGATTCAAACTCCACCTGCTGCAACTCAACTTACTATTCAAGGTATAATTGCATTTCATCTGATATAATACTTCTACCTTACCATTATATTTGCTTAATTTATAATAAAAATATAATCCATACTCCTTCAATCACAAACTCTGCAGATTGTGGACCACATTCACCAAAGGCAAAAAAGAACGTTTTCCCCGAATCCGAAAGTGAGGAATTTCAGCTATCAAAAGCAGAGGGGAAGAAACCTAAATTAAGATAACTCCAACGATAACCTTTTCTTGCATTGTTTCTCAAATCAAGTGACTTTTTCTTTTGCGGACTTCCTTTTTTGTGACATCTTTCAGATATCATGTGGTGCAAGTGACCTCTAAGGCTAATAAATTAACGTTGTAGCGTTGTGTTGTGATCAGTTCACCAACAGTTCACTTGTTATGACGTCTATTGAATAAATTTTTCCCAATGTATTTGTATTGCATACCTAAGAAATGTCAGACTTATTAATATATCACTGTATAGTTTTTAGAAAATTGTAGAAATTTTTCACCAATGGCATTTTAAATTTGATACTGAAAATTAAACTGCCATAAATATTGTACATTTCAAGTTTAAGCACCATGAAAGAATAGATATTACATCTTAAAATAATCATATTCAAATTGTACAAATCACTCTGGAACCTCAACAGATGAAGGTACCATGGGAGAAGTACTTATTCGACTGTTGAAGGGATTGAGTATTCTGTTCTCCAACAGGTTGAGTTGTTCACCCTGAAAGGGATGGACTTTTCTCTCCAGGAAAGGAAGGCTTCCACAGATCATGTTTGACAACTACTCATTCAAACACTGATATTTGAAGTGGAAGAATTGCATTTGATCCATTCAACAACTCCCTATTGAAAACGTGCCGATTCGAGAAGAACCCACTCATAAATTTACTTTCTCATGCAGGTGATCAATCGGTTGGGTTGAAGAAGTACCCATTCGTCCTTAAGGAGTTGAATTCTTAGCTTTTGAACAGATGGAGTTCTCATTCCTTGAAGGGGTCTACGTCCCAACCCCTTCGAGGGCTGAAGAATCACCCCTTCGAGTTCTGAAGGCTCACCCCTTCAAGGGTTGAAGGCTCACCCCTTCCACGGCTGAAGGCTCAACCCTTCGAGGGCTAAAGGCTCAACCCTTCGAGGGCTGAAGGCTACCCCTTCGAGGCCTGAAGGCTGGCCCCTTCGAGTGCTGAAGGCTCACCCCCTCGAGGGCTGAAGACTCACCCCCTCGAGGGTTACAGATCCATCCCCTCGAGGGCTGAAGATCCACCCCCTTGAGGGATAAAGGCTTACCCCCTCGAGGGCTGAAGACTCACCCCCTCGAAGGTTGCAGATCCATCCCCTCGAGGCCTGAAGATCCACCCCCTCGAGGGATAAAGGCTTACCCCCTCGAGGGCTGAAGACTCACCTCCTCGAGGAGGTGGATCTTGAGCCCTCAAAGGGGTGACTCTTCAGCCCTCGAAGGTGTGATTCTTCATCCCTCGAAGGGGCGGAGTCCTTAGCCCACGAAGGGCTGGATTTTTTAGCCTTCGAAGGGGTGGGCCTTGAGACCTCGAAGGGGTGGATCTTGAGCCTTCGAAGAAGTGGATCTTCAGCCCTTGAAGGTGTGGATCTCAAGTCTTCGAAGGACTAAGACTTCAGACCTCGAGGGGGTGGACCTTCAGCCCTCGAAGGGGGTGAGTCTTGATCCTTCAAGGGGGTCAGTCTTGAGGCCTCGAGGCAGTGAGTCTTCAGCCTTTAAGGGGGTGAGCCTTTAGCCCTCAAGGGGGTGGATCTTCAGGATCTTGAGCCCTCGAGGGGTGGATCTTCAGCATTAGACCCCTTCGAGAGCACAAGACCCCTTCGAGGGCACAAGACCCCTTCGAGGGCACAAGACTCCATCGAGGGCACAGGACCCCTGTGAGGCCACAGAACCCCTTCTAGGCCACGATGAACTGCCCCTTTGAGGTCACAGTACTACCCCTTCGAGCCCACGAAGCATATACCCATTCGAGGGCACGAAGCACTGCCCCTTCGAGGGAACGATGCACTACCCCTTCGAGGCCACGAAACAAAACCTTCAAGGTCACAATACCCCATGCGAGTCCACGAAACAACCCCTTCGAGGCTACAAGACCCCTTCGAGGCCACAAGACCCCTTCGAGGCCACAAGACCCCTTCGAGGCCACAAGACCCCTTCGAGGCCACAAGACCCCTTCGAGGCCACAAGACCCCTTCAAGGCCACAAGCCCCCTTCGAGGCCACAAGACCCCTTCGAGGGCATGATGCACTTCCCTTCGAGACCACGAGGCACAGCCCCTTTGAGCCCACGAGTCACTACCCCTACAAGGGCATGAGACAAAACCCCTTTGAGCCCACGAGGCACTACCCCTTCGAGGGCACAACACATAGACCCATTCGAGGGCAACAGACCCATTTGAGGTCACAGGCCCCCTTCGAGGCCACAAGACCCCTTTGAGGCCATAAGACCCTTTTGAGGCCAGATGCATTGCCCCTTCGAGGTCACGGTACTACCCCTTTGAGCCCACGAAGCATATACCCATTCGAGGCTACGAAGCACTGCCCCTTCAATAGGCCACAAGACCCATTCGAGGCCACGAATCAACCCCTTCGAGGCCACAGGACCCCTTCGAGGGATCGATGCACTATCCCTTCAAGACCACGAGCCACAACCCCTTCGAGGCCAGAGGACCCATTCGAGTGCACGAGACACTACCCCCTTCGAGCCCACGAGTCACTACCCCTTCGAGGGCACGAAGACAAAACCCCTTTGAGCCCACGAGACACTATCCCTTCGAGGGCACGATGCACAGACCCATTCGAGGGCAACAGACCCATTCGAGGGGGTGAGTCATGAGCCCTCGAGGGAGTGAGTCTTGAGGCCTTGAGGTAGTGAGTCTTCAGCCCTTGAGGGGGTGAGTCTTCAGCCCTCGAGGGGGAACCACTTCAACCCTCGAAGGGGTGGATGCTTCAACCCTCGAATGGGTGGAGTCTTCAGCCCTCAAAGGGGTGGATTACAATCCGTCGAGGGGATGGAGTCTTCATCCCTCGAAGGGTAAGTCCTCAGTCGTCAATGGGGTGAATTCTTAAACCCTCAAAGGGGTGGATTCTTCAGCCCTCGAAGGGGTGGATTCGCAGCCCTCGAGAGGTGAACTCTTCAACTGTCGAAGGGGTGAGTGTTCAGCCCTCGAACAGGTGAGTCTTCTGTTCTCTGAATATATAGATAGTACAATAGAGGTCTAATAAGGAAAGAACTCTAATCATAATAAATTATAATCTAATCACAAGTCTGATTTATTCTAAGAAACACCGTCTTTCCATATGCTTATGGAAAGATGAGATTTAATTAGAAAAATAAAATAAAATTTTAGTACAGATATTAAAAATTTACTATGCAACATATCGTAGTTATAAAGTCTATGACCTGATTAATGCAACACAAAAATTTTATGTTTATTTCTTGTAACTTCCAATTTCAATAGGAAACTTTATAATTCATTATTTCTGAATTAATAATCGTAATTCCTCCTCTACTTATAAAGTGCTAATTACAAATTTTATATTGATTTGTTCTAATTTACAATTTAAACATTAATCAAAATTCAACTGAAAAATCTGGTTTTGTAATCAATTCGTCGTTTATTAAGATTCTGAAATAGTATGTGCGTGCTAATACAAGCGCGCATGTCACTGCCCCTCCAACGTCGCACTTTCAGAAGCCGAAGAGGTGATCACGTCTTCTCATAACTTTTTATATATTTCCAATGCAGAAATTATGATCGGTCACTTCAGTCACCATATTTAGCTCTCATCTGCACCTCCGTATTTCCTATTCTCCTTTCCAAGAGGTGATCACGTCTTCCTGTAAGTTTTTATATATTCCCAATGCGGAAATCATGATCTGTCACTTCAATGACCATATGAAACTTTCATCTAAACCTCCATATTTCCTATTCTCCTTTGCAAACATCTTCCTACAAAATCTGCCTTCCGTATTTCTCACATCAATTTCCTTTTGTTAAAATATATACCTCGCGTGAATTTCTTATATAATAATTTAATTTTTGTAAAGAAAGTCTACTGTTGGGCCCACATAATTACAAATTACAATAAACCAAAAATATTACTATAGACAAAAAAGGGCCAAAGTCTTGAGAAACAGCGTCTTTCTATATGCTTATGGAAAGCTGAGATTTAATTTGTTTAAAAAAAAGATAAAAGGTTTTAGTAATAATATTAAAAATTTATTATGCAACATGTTGTAGTTATAAAGTTTATGAGCCGGTTAATGCAACCCAAAAAATTTATGTTTATTTCATGTAATGTCCAATTTAAATAGGAAACTTTATAATTCATGATTTCCAAATCAATAGCAAAAAGGCCTTATGGAGACTTCTGGTCAAAAATTTAAACAAATATATTTTATCTTTTGCTACAAAGTCTTCAAAATTACTTGAAGCAAAATATTGTAAAAGAATCTTTTACTGTTTATAGGTTTGGAGAACCTAATATTTATCCCTCCCATTAATATGGGTTTATTTTAAAAAATAAATAAATAATTTGTCTTTTAAGATTCCCAAATAGTATGCACGTGGTAATACAACCGTACATTTCACTGTCCCTCCAACTCCGCACTTTCAAAAGACGAATAGGTGATGACGTCTTCCCATAACTTTTTATATATTTCCAATGCACAAATTATGATCCGTCACTTCAGTCATCATATTTACCTCTCATCTGCACCTCCATATTTCCTGTTCTCCTTTACTCTTCGTACAAAATTTGCCTTTCGTATTTCTCTTACGACCAATCTCCACTTCCATCACTTTTATCCAGAAATCAGTAAGTTCTTTCATCCTTATTCTACTTGTATGTTGTACTTTCATCCCTCTTCTCTATAGTTCTTTCATCCATATTATCATGGTTCGGTCTGACGAGGGTTCCGCCTCCGACAAAGTTTCCGCTGAAATTAGTCTCTAAGTGAGTCAGCCATTAGTACTCCGGGCAAAATTCCTAACCACCCAGAATATATCCATTTCGTAGGATTCTAGCCCGATGCAACATGTTGAGAAGACCGTATCTCATCCTCGTGTTACTACTCCTAAGGAAGAGGGGTTGATTCTCTCTTACAACCAATATACCATCTCAAAAAACTGTGGAAATTGGTTTTCGACCATGGACAAACCTTACATGATGAGGTTTCTTACAAACGCAAAAATTCCCTTTTACCCTCCTCCAAGCCTAGAAGATAAAATGTTACGAAACCCCAGAAACCATCCTTGCTTCAACATCATCGTTACTCAACCTGTTGTGTTATTATTTTATCATTACTAGAGATCATCAGGGGTAAATCCGCTGTGTTATTAAATTTATCAATTTTAGCTTTTTACCAATTTCAGTGGGTTTCACAGAGGACTTAAAGAAGTAAAGGTCATGGAAAAAGAATCAAACTCGGTCCCTGGGGGTACTTGATCCTTCACATCAGCCTTCAACCCACACAACTCCAGTGTTTCCTGCCTTAAATCAGGACTCCGTTCCTGACCAGACTTCGGAAGAGCACTTATGAAAATTCAACCTGGTGAAGATGTTCAGCCACAAACCCTGCCCTTTTTCGAGTGATGCATTACCTGCATTAGAATTGAAGCATCACCTCAAAAATTGCCTCCAATCCCAAGGTTATTTTCCATTCTCCTATCTCTTTCTCTCTCTCCTAATTTTCAATTTTTACTCCAACTCAGCTGACTCGTTTGACCAAGGCTTGTAGAGTTTACCATGAAGTGACAACCAGTATAGCATCGCTGCTTTCCATTGGTGACGAAAGCCTTCATGAGGATCTAAACAAAAAATATGCCGAAATTTTGCAACTAAAGGAATGTCTCAAAAAGAAGCAGAAAATGCTCGACAACAACTGTGAGAGACATAGAAGCATGAATGGTTGACAGAAAGGAACACCCTGACTAAAGCGTTTGCAGCTGCAACAGATAAAATTCAAGCTGCAGAGAATAAACTTACACAGGTTACAGGCACCCCTCCTCAAAAAGATTCCCTAATCACTCATGTGGAAGAAATGATTGCTTCCACCTCATGGGAGGATAATTCTAAGGTTGGTCCCTCATAGGAAAATTTTTGCCCTCTGTTTCACTTTGAATTTTTATTTTTTCGGAACGAATTGAAATATCCACTTATTAGATTTTACCTTTGTTTTCTTTCATAGTACAATTCAATGAAAATGGTACTTGAAAGCGCTTGCAAAGAGCTTTCAGGTGCCCAAAACGAACTGGACGACACAAATAAACAGCTGCTAATTGCACTTCGAGATGTTTGCAAATGAAATCAAGAGAAAGACTTGTTAAAGGACAAGCTCCACAACCTTGAGGCAGAGATGAAGCACTGGAAATCTAGAGATCATCCTCCCTTCAAGGGATCATGCTACCTTGTGGAAAAAGGCAACCATTCTGATGACAGTGATAAACAACTAGAACAAACGATGCGGGAGATTTATTTGAAATTTGGTTCTTTGAAATCATGCCTTGCTGCTGCAACCAGGCTGTCATTAGTGGAAGGGTGTTTAATCGGTTGCATGGGCAAAAATTGCAAACTGGTAGCCCAGAGAAATTCAGCTGTCGAACATCATCTGTTAGCTCAAGAGAAAGTGACCAGCCTCGAGGATGACTTACTCGCTTGGAAAATAGCAGGTACCGAGGACTCCCCTTCAACAACTGAACCCGCTTAAGCCCCTCAAACCCCTCGAGAGAGCCCTCCACCTGAAGATGCCTCTTTGGTGGAATATCTTTTATCAAAAAAACCAAACTGTCTGGGGAAATCGAAGCTTGAAAAGTGCAATCAACAGAAATGCAGCAGTATTTTGCTGAGTATGAAGAGGAAATCGCCACACACAAAGTAAGCCTTCGTGCTCATTTGCTTTACCATGGCATTCCTTCTTCCCCTTTGATTAGCAAAGACCATCTTCCAAAATTTCTATTAAAAGTGGCACACCGCTGGATGGAAGAGGTCAATGCTAATGAGAATGGGACTCCTCAACAAAAGAAAGCTTTGGACATAATTCTCGATTGGTTAGCAGAACTAAAAGTACAGGGATTTACCCCCTCCAGTGGTGGCTGTACGACTCGATCACAAAAATCTTCAGTTAAAGAGGCTGAACGGCACCTGGTCCCATCAAGCAGAAATAACCTAGGATCTTCCTCAAAATGCCATAGAAGCACTAGGTCATCCTCAAAGGCCCCCTTCGAACCTTCAACAAAGAAACGGTGTCATACTGACACCGTTATTTCTACGTAATACCCTATAGAAGAACAAATGAAGGATATCCGAAAGGCGGATGGCATAAAGCTGGAAGAAGTGGAAGAGATAGAGGCAATTATGAATAATATAGGAACTTATAAGGGTAGTAAACATTTGTTTCAAGCAGGATTCCCCCCCCCCCCCTAAATGAGATTAACTTCAATAATTGTTAGTATCAAATATTCAAGACTTACTATATTTGTTGAAACAGTCCCAAAATAATGTTTATGCCACTGACCGACCACTTTCAACCATTGAGTGAGCTGAAAGGACTAAAATTCCCTTTTAACCTAAGAAATAAATAAACAGCTTCAACTCGATTGAAATTGAAAACAGTCCCCTCGTCAGAAGACCCTCGGCATGGCCACAAGCAAAAAGCCAATCAAGCAATTTCCATTCTATGATCCATTCTATAGATTACCTTGTTTTTTAAAATCACCCCATATTAATGGAAAAAATATATATTAGGTTCCCCAAACCTAAAAACGATAAAAATATTCTTTTACAATACTTTACTTCAAGTAATTTTCAAGACTTTGTACGAAAAGATAAAATGTATTTGCCAAAATTACTGACCAAAACTGTACATAGAGCTTTTTTGTAGATGATTCCATTTTCCATGTATGAACCCTTCGTATTAGCATGGACAAATGCCCAGATCTCTAAAAAGATTCTAAGTAAAAACCGTTCGAGTGTTGGAAATGTATTTGTATCTTCTGCCCCTTCGAAAGCTGAACACTCACCCCTTCGACGTCTGAAAGTCAACTCCTTTGATGGCTGAAGATCCACCCCTCCAAGGGCTTCAAGCCCACCCCCTTCAAGGTCTGAACATCCATCCCTTCGATGGCTGAAGTCCCCACCCATTTGAAGGCATGAAGACCCACTCCTCCGAGGTCTAAAGTGTTACCCATTCGAAGGATGAAGTATTACCCCTTCGACAGTGGCACTTACCCCTTCGAGGGCTCCAGTCCACCCCTTCCAAGGTTGAAGATCCACCACACCTCTTCAAGGCTGAACCCCTTTGAGAGCACGATGCACTGCCCTTTGGAGGCCACAAGGAACAACCCCTTGGAGGCCACAAGACCCATTCGAGTGGACGAGACATATACCCATTCGAGGGCACGAAGCACTGCCCCTTTAAGGGAACGATGCACTACCCCTTTGACTCCATGAAACAACCCCTTCGAGGCTACAAGACCCATTCGAGGCCATAGGACCCATTCGAGGGCACAAGACCCCTTCGAGGGCACAGGACCCCTGCGAGGCCACAAGATCCCTTCGAGGCCACGAATACACTGCCGCTTCGAGGTCATAATACTACCCCTTCGAGCCCACAAAACATATACCCATTCGAGGGCACGAAGCACTGCCCATTCAAGGGAATGATGCACTACCCCTTCGATGCCACAAAATAACCCCTTTGAGGCCACAAGACCCATTCGACCACATGCGACAACCCCTTCGAGGGAATGATGTACTACCTCTCCGAGGCCACAAAACAACACCTTCAAGGTCACAAGACCCCTTCGAGGCCCCAAGACCCCTTCGAGGTCCCAAGACCCCTTCGAGGCCAGAATAAACAACTCCTTGGAGCCATGAATAAAAAAACCCTTCGAGCCCACGAGGCGCTACCCCTTTGAGACACTACCCCTTCGAGCACACAAGAAACAACCTCGTCGAGCCCATGAAGCATATACCCATCTGAGGCCACGATGCACTGCCCATTCGAGGTCACGATACTACCCCTTCGAGCTAATGAAGCATATACCCATTCGAGGCCACGATGCACTGCCCCTTTGAGGTCACGGTACTACCCCTTCGAGCCCACGAAGCATATACCCATTTGAGGGCACAAAGCGCAGCCCCTTCGAGGGCACGAAACAACCCCTTCGAGGGCACAAGACCCCTTCGAGGCCACAATCAGCCCTTCTAGGCCACAACACCCCTTCGAGGGCACAATGCACTGCCCCTTCGAGGCCATGAGGCAGAGCCCCTTTGAGGCCACAAGACCCATTCAATTGCACGAGACACTACCCCCATCGAGCCCATGAGTCACTACTCTATCGAGGGCATGAGACAAAACCCCTTCGATCCCACGAGGCACTACCCCTTCGAGGGCACGATGCACAGACCTATTCGAGGGGAATAGACCCATTCGAGGGCACAAAACCCATTCGAGGGAAACAGACCCATTCGCGTGCACAAGACCCCTATAAGGGAAAAAGACCCTTTCGAGGGCTAGAGATCCACCCCTTCGAGGGCTAGAGAACCACCCCTTCGAGGGATAAAGAATCACCCCATCGAGGGTTGGAGATCCACCCCTTCGAGGGGGTGGATCTCCAGCCCTCGAGGGGTGAAAGCTTATCCCTTCGAGGGCTGATGGATTACCCCCTCGATGGCTGAAGAGGTGGATCTCCAGCCCTCGAAGGGGTGGATCTCCAGCCCTCGAAGGGGTGGATCTCCAGCCCTCGAAGGGGTGGATCTCCAGCCCTCGAAGGGGTGTTTCTTCAGCCCTCGAAGGGGTGATTCTTCAGCCCTTGAAGGGGTAATCTTCAGCCCTCAAAGGGGTGGATTGTTCAGCCCTCGAAGGGGTGATCTTTAGCCCTCGAAGGGGTGATTCTTTAGCCCTTGAAGAGGTGTTTCTTCAGTCCTTGAAGGGGTGAATCTCCAGCCCTTGAAGGGGTGGATCTCCAACCCTCGAAGGGGTGATTCTTTAGCCCTCGAAGGGGTGGATCTCCAGCCCTCGAAGGGGTGGATCTCCAGCCCTCGAAGGAGTGGATCCTTTATCCCTCGAAGGGGTGATTCTTTAGCCCTCAAAGGGGTGATTCTTTAGCCCTTGAAGGGGTTATTTTTCATCCCTCGAAGGGGTGGTCCTTCAGCCTCCAAAGGGGTGGCTCTCCAGCCCTCGAAGGGTTGTTTCTTCAGCCCTCGAAGGGGTGGTTCTTCAGCCCTCGAAGGAGTGTTTCTCCAGCCCTTGAAGGGGTGGACCTCCAGCACTTGAAGGGGTGGATCTCCATCCCTTGAAGGGGTGGATCTCTAGCCCTCGAAGGGATGATTCTTTAGCCCTCAAAGGGGTGGATCTTCAGCCCTCAAAGGGGTGGATCTTCAGCCCTCGAAGGGGTGGATCTTCAGCCCTCAAAGGGGTGATTCTTTAGCCCTCGAAGGGGTGATTATTTAGCCCTCAAAGGGGTGGATCTCCAGCCCTCAAAGGGGTGGATCTCCAGCCCTCAAACTTCGAGCCTTCGGCACTCCTTCGAGGGGTCCAGCTCTCATCCCTCGAAGGGGTGGATCTCCAGCCCTCGAAGAGGTGGATCTCCATCCCTCAAAGGGGTGTTTCTTCAGCCCTCGAAGGGGTGATTCTTCAGCCCTCGAAGGGGTGATTCTTCAGCCCTCGAAGGGGTGATTCTTCAGCCCTCGAGGGGTGATTCTTCAGCCCTCTAAGGGGTGGATTCTTCAGCCCTCGAATGGGTGATTCTCTTGCCCTTGAAGGGGTGATTCTTTAGCCCTCGAAGGAGTGATTCTTTAGCCCTTGAAGGGGTGTTTCTTCAGTTCTCGAAGGGGTGAATCTCCAGCCCTCGAAGGGGTGGATCTCCAGCCCTCAAAGAGGTGGATCTCCAGCCCTCGAAGGGGTGATTCTTAATCACCCATTTGAGGGCTGGAGGAACACTTCTTCAGCCCTTAAAGGAGTGTTCCTCCATCCCTCAAAGGGGTGAATATCCATCCCTCGAAGGGGTGGATCTCCAGCCCTCGAAGGGGTGATTCTTTAGCCCACGAAGGGGTGGATCTCTGGCCCTCGAAGGGGTGGATCCTTTAGCCCTCGAAGGGGTGGATCCTTTAGCCCTCGAAGGAGTGATTCTTTAGCCCTCAAAGGGGTGTTCCTTCAGCCCTGAAAGGGGTGGCTCTACATCCCTCGAAGGGGTGATTCTTCAACTCTCGAAGGGGTGTTTATCTAGCCCTCGAAGGGGTGGATCTCCAGCCCTCGAAGGTGTGGATCTCTAGCCCTCAAAGGGGTGATTCTTTAGCCCTCGAAGGGGTGTTTCTTTAGCCCTTGAAGGGGTGTTTCTTTAGCCCTTGAAGGGGTGGATCTTCAGCCCTCGAAGAGGTGGATCTCCATCCCTCAAAGGGGTGGATCTCTAGCCCTTGAAGGGGTGGATCTCCAGCCCTCGAAGGGGTGATTCTTTAGCATTCGAAGGGGTAATTATTTAGCCCTCGAAGGGGTGGATCTCCTGCCCTAGAACTTCGAGCCTTCGGCACCCCTTCGAGGGGTCCAGCTCTCAGCCCTCAAAGGGGTGATTCTCTAGCCCTCGAAGGGGTGATTCTCTAGCCCTCGAAGGGGTGATTCTTTAGCCCTCAAAGGGGTGTTTCTTCAGCCCTCGAAGAGGTGATTCTTTAGCCCTCAAAGGGGTGGATCTCCAGCCCTTGAAGGGGTGGATCTTCACCCCTTGAAGGGGTGTTCCTTCAGCCCTCGAAGGGGTGGACCTCTAGCCCTCGAAGGGGTGATTCTTTAGTCCTCGAAGAGGTGATTTTTCAGCCCTCAAAGGGGTGTTCCTTCAGCCCTTGAAGGGATGGCTCTCTAGCCCTCGAAGGGGTGTTTCTTCATCCCTCGAAGGGGTGATTCTTCAGCCCTCAAAGTGGTGGATCTCCAACCCTCGAAGGGGTGGATCTCTAACCCTCAAAGGGGTGGATCTCCAACCCTTGAAGGGGTGGATCTCCACACGTTAAGGGCAAGAGACTCCCTCGAAGGGGTGGAATCTTCAGCCCTCAAAGGGGTGGATCTTCAGTCCTCGAAGGAGTGAATCTTCAGCCCTCGAAGGGGTGGCTCTTTAGCCCTCGAAGGGGTGGATTCTTCAGCCCTCGAAGGGGTGGATTCTTCAGCCCTTGAAGGGGTGGATTCTTCAGCCCTTGAAGGGGTGGATCTTCAGCCCTCAAAGAGGTGGAGTCTTCAGCCCTCGAAGGGGTGGAGTCTTCAGCCCTCGAGCGAGTGCATTGCAGCCCTCGAGCGGGTGAGTTTTCGGCCCTCAAGAGGGTGAGTCTTCAGCCCTCAACGGGGTTTTTCTTGAGCCCTCAAAGGGGTGATTCTTGAGTTCTTGAAGGGGTTGACTCTTGAGCCCTCGAAGGGGGTGAGCCTTTAGCCCTGGAGGGGTTGAGCTGTCTGGCCTTGAAGGAGTCAGTTTTCAGCTCTCCAAGGGGTGAATTCTTCAGCCCTCCAAGGGGTGATTCTTCAGCCCTTCAAGGGGTGATTCTTCAGCTCTTGATGAGGTGATTCTTCAACCCTCGAAGGGGTGGACTCTCAGATCTCGAGAGGTGGATCTTCAAGCCTTGAAGGGTCCAGTTCTCAGCCCAAGAAAGGGTGGCTTCTCCTGCCCTCCAAGGAGTCAAACCTTCAGCCCTCGAAAAGTTGGAGTCTTCACACCTCGAAGGGATATAGACTTCAACCCTCGAAAGGGTATACACTTGAGCCCTCGACTAGTTGAAGACTTCAGCCCTCGAACAAATGAATCTTTAAGAGGCCTCAAAGTCTCAAACCTCAAAATTCTGGACTGCTAACCCTCGAGGGGCTTCACCTCTTAGCCCTCGAAGGGGTCAACCCCTCAACCCTTAGCCCTCAACTGAGTCGGCCTCTCACCCTTCAGATCGAAGAACTCTTCTATTACATGTATAACTGGTACATTTATAACTTCAATTACAAATCTTTTACCAGTCTACAAAGTTTCTATAATTTATTATCAAGCTCACCGTGCAACGCGCGGTGTGACCAATCTAGTTAATAGTAATTGATTTTCATCCTTAGCAAAGTCAGCAAATACATTCGAATCGATTATCCTTTCCATTTATAGTGAATTTTATAAGAAAATATTAAAATCCTCCTATCAAAAATATGAATCCTATAATTAGAATGCACTAGTAGCTAAATACGTTAGAATGGTTGTACTCACTTGGTCTCATTTCAATCTCCAATTTAACTATTCATTTAGTCAAAACCTTTTAACTTTGACCTCAAATCGAATAGGTATATAAGTATAAATATTATTGAGTGATACCTGGTTAGATTCGTAATAACATAAATTTCAAAATATCAACTTTGCACAAGTTTTAATTATGCTTAGTAAAATATGTTAAGGATCAACCATTTTTTAGTCAACTGTTGAAAGTCAAAGCGTGCAGCTTGAAATGGGACTGAGGGAGTACTAATAGCTAAAAGGCCAATTGAATTTTCATGGAAATATTGTCAATTTGAATGTAAATTCATGAGGTTTATCTCTATTACAGAATAAAGATATCTCAATTTTTGTTTTGTAATTCGCTTTTAATTATATTATTGATTTCATAGTAAACGATCCTTTTACTGATTTTACTTGGTGATGTACATGTGTTTATGATGAGTCGAAAACCACAAAACGTAAACAGTTCTGGGAAATGTTTCCTACTATGCCAAACGTTCTACTTTACCATGGATATCTATAGGCAATTTTAATGAGATTCTACACCAACACAAATTAGATAGTATCTCTCAAAGTCCCCACTGACATATTGACGTATTCATAAATGCTTTGAATGAATGTAACTTAGTAGATTTGGGATTTGTCGGGAAAAATTTTACTTGGTGTCGAAACTGGAAAGACCCTTATACAGTTTGAGCCAGATTGGACAGAGCAGTTGCAACGAAAGATTGGCTAAACCTATACCCAGACTCAAGCATATATTTAACCACCAATCGGATCATTCTCCAATTCTTCTCCAAATGAGAACAAATGGGTTGGCAATGACTGACTCATACAGGCAAAAAATATTTCAATTTGAGAACTATTGGATGAAATCTCCAAAGTGTAAAGAAGTGAATAAGCAGAGTTGAGATAACTTGGAATCAGATATATCAACTGCCATCCATTCGTGTGCCACAAATTTATCCATATAGGCCAAATAGAATTCTATGGTAGACAATGGAGAGTTGACCAATTATCCAAACAAATTGAGGAATTACAGTTTGGCGGGGATAACGCAAGATACCCAAAGTCGCATATCAAATTTAAAAAATGACTTAGAATATTTCTTGGATATCAAGGATGAAAAATGGAAACTGAAGTCTAAGCAGCATTGACTTCAGGAAGGTGATTAGAATACAAAAAAAATTCATTCTTTTGCAAATAAAAGACAAAAGAGGAGTGCCATATACAGACAGAAAGATGTTGATGAAGTATGGCACTCTGATCACAAAGAAATGGAATCATTAATTCTCACTCACTTCCAAGAGTTGTTTACGTTATTGGAGCCTCGAAGAGACCTTATACTCCAAGACACTGCCCTTATCAAACCATCAGTGAAAAATCGAATGAATGATACACATACAAGACCGTATTTAGCACAAGAAGTTTTAAATGAGTGATACACTTACAAGGCTGTATGGAAACCACAATAATTGTTGGACATGGATGCCAACTATATATGGTATATACTCGGCCAAATCAGGTTATAAATTATCTATTAATTTAATGTATTTTAACAATGCAGGTTTTGCCACGAGTAACATCCAAGGACTATCTTCTCATTGGAAAGTGATATGGAAGCTACCAATCCCAAGTAAAATTAGTCATTTCATACGGAGGTTATGCAATTATCATCTTCCATCAGCAAGGAATCTCAATCAAAGAAGAAGACCAGCATAAAGTTATTATTTGTCATACGCTAGCGAAGACACAACATTACAACATATATTCTTCCACTGCCCATTAGCCCATCAGCTCTGGTTTGCAGCAGATGTACATGATCAGGTTTATCATTTTTAGCAACAAAATGTGATCCTGTGGATTTTAGACATGCTCATAAGCCTTGACAAAGATCTGATAGTTCTTATAGCAATGTTGATGAATCAATTATGGTTCCACTGAAACAAGCTGCAACATGAAGAAGCTCATAAGCTACTCCCTTCTCATTGTGTTCATTTTTATCTTCATCAACTCGAGGAAATCAAGCTGGGGGGCAAAAACTAAATGTGACAGCCAAATCAACAACTAGTATCACTAGGTTCCACAATTCTTTAGAACCATATCGAAGGGTATTAAGCTTTGATGCAACAACAACACAAGATTTCACATGTTTTGGCTGGTTTATCACAGACACAAAAAATTTTAATGTATGGGAATATGGAGAATCAAACAGAATTAACCAAATTCTCACAGCTAAATAAACTGAAGCCTTCAACATTAAGATACACACAAAATAGATGAGTGGAACTTTATATTTTCCCAGATATAGTCATAAGTGATGCACTAACCTTAATTAAGGTCAGGTTGAGCCCAAGAAGGGAATTGGGTCGCAGATGTAGCAGCCCAATTAGGGTATTATTTAATACTCTAGAATAATTACCGTATTTGTGAGGAATTAAGGGTGATAATTAAGGAAACCGTTATTTAGGACACAAAGTATAAATACAAGGTACACATTTATTCATAATTCATTCTGTCTTATTCACATTGGACTCTTGGACTGACTTAGGCATCGGAGAGCTAACCCCTGAAACCCCCATGAATAGTTTCATTGTAGGTTGGTTCGAGAGGAGCTCAACCCCAGGAATGGGTCGGTCATTCAAAATGCATCAAGTGGAACCATCTGTGGGGGATGGCTAAGCTAGATTAAGGGTTTTGAGGTTTTATGTCCACGGTTATTCGAAGGAGTGAAAGGTTAAGGTTGATAGGTACAGGGGCTGGGTCTCCGCAAAGGTTGGAGGATACGAGAACCAAGCCTTCTCGAAAGTTAAGAACAAAGAATTTAGGCACAAGTAACGAAGCCCGTGTCAAGGATACCGGTATAGCTAAATTTCAAACATCAGGAATCGAGTCACGTACAGAGCCTATTCCAATGGTGGACCACGAAGGGGGGAAAATTTCAGTAGCGTTCATCGCAAGCACCATGGCACCAGCTTAGGAGGATATGTCAGGGTCCTCAAGGAAATTGGAACTAATACAGGAGGGTGTGCTGGAGTCCTCGAGGTAATTGGAAGTGATCAGAGAGCAGGAACAGAGAAACCTCGATCCTTTGCTCGGGGAGGGGGGCAGCTGACCTAAGGGATGGAAGGTTTATGGATGTTTTGGGAGATTCTTATATGGAAGCCTATGGCCAGCACATGGAAGGAAATCAGAATGCGAGGAGGGAAACCCCAAACCAAGATGTAGAGTGGGCAACTCAGGCCCTAGCTGCGGTAGGCTATCAAGTCACCCCTATTTCAAGAGATGGCAGAGTTACGGATAGGGTACTGCCACCTTCACCTGTAGGAATAACTATGGGATGGGTTTCTCAGCCTGTGATAGCCTACCCTTATCATGCATATGCTGGAAAACCATTGCAAGCTAGGCCTCAGCCTTCCATTCCAGGTTATTCATATGGACCAGTATATTCATTACCTCTACTAGCCCCATCTGCTCTTGCCCTCGACCTGCCTGGGGCAGGGACGACATATGGGATAATGGCTTCTTCTGCCATTCAATGACATGTAAGTATGGGAATTTGAGGAATGATGATTAGTCAGGGGGCTTACAATATATATGGCCAACAACCACAACTATCAGCATACCCAGGTTTAGGATAGCCTTGGACAAACCCTGGGTACGGGGCAGCTCAACCTCCTTATCTACCACAACTGGGAGATTATGAAAGGGGGCTGAACCTGACAAGGGGACAACAGGAGCCCCCCTGGATGTAAGAAAATCCTTAAAAGGGGAGTTGGAGGTTGATCAGGCCCTTGGGCCAAGCTGCAAGGTCCCCTTTCAGGTTGGTGATTATAGGGGTTCAATGGCCAATAGAAGTAAAACCTCCAGAATGACTTCCCACGTACAGTGGTGAGACCGATCCTTGAGAATTCATCCAGACATTCCTAGGCTTGATGAGTTTGAGGGATTTCAATGAGAAGTTGACATGTAAGCTGGTAGGAAGTTACCAGCGAGGAAAGGCATAAGAGTGGTTCAATAAGTTGCCAAGAGGCTCGATCTGATCATACCGAGACTTTAGTGGAGCGTTGTTGAGCCAGTATGCGCAGAAGAAGAAGTACACAAAAACTCTATTAGAGCTCTATCAGATAAAGCAAAGGACAGGGGAGAGCCCAGAGGCTTTCTATCATTGATATTTGGACAAGAGCTTGGGAGTAGAGACAACGAAGTGATCCAGGGGCACCTGCTGGGAATGCAAGACCTGGAATTATACATGAAGTTGAGTACTAATACCCCTAAGACATTGTAAAAAACTTCAGGAGGTTGTAGAGTATTACTCAAGGGTAGAGGAAGCAACTAGAGAGAAAAGAGATAGCCTTGCAGAGAAATGGGAAGAAATGTAGAACTTATAGGGAAAAGGCCAGTTAAACCAATAAGAACACCATTCGAGAGATACGCTTCATTTTCACCAACACTCAGAGGGAGAACCCCTGCACAGATCTTAAGTATACATAGAGGGTTGTTCTGATCACCCCCACATTTGCAGAATTTGCATAACTGGGTGGTGGCTCGGAGAGCAACACATCGGTATTACGATTATAACAGGGATTACGACCATGATACAAATGACTGCATGCAGTTAAGGAGGAGATCAAGAGATGTGAGTGGGAATGATGATTTCGAGGGAAAGGACTCGGGGACCAAGCTGCACCTTCAAGGCCTCGAATGAACCAATGGCAACCTTATAGAAAGAACAATAAAAACAATAGGGGTAGAGGAGATAGAAGGCCTCGAGAGCCAGAGGTTTGAGATAGGGGGCAAGAAATAAGGAAAGATAGACCCCAAGAGCAACAAGGGGGCAATCAGGATAACCAAAACAGGGAAAAACCACCCGTTCAAAGAGTGATTAATGTCATCAACGACATGGTGGGAGAGAGATCTTTAAATTTTGTGATAAAAGCAGAGGATCGAAAGGTCCCTTCAGAAGAACCCAGCCACAAAAGGTTTTAACCAAACGAGACGGTCACTTTCTCGAAAGCGGATGCAGTACTAGATCAAACACCTCATGCAGATCCTATGGTAATTTCGACCATTATTGGAACATATTTTATAAGAAGAACATTCATTGATGACTAAAGTGGGGTAGAAGTGATGTTCGCTAATTGCTTTGATCAGCTGGATGTAGGGCGTGAAAACTTGAAAAAGTCAGCCTCACCTCTATCTGGGTTCACGGGAAACCTGATATTCCCCCTAGGATAGATAACCTTGTCCATTCGCGTAGCGGATGGTGAGAAAGGGGTGACTATCAGGTGTAACTTCGTTGTCGTGGATGCTCATTCCCCCTACAATGTGATTTTAGGGAGGCCATGGATGTGCCAGGCTCGAGCGGTCTGGTCACCCTGTTACCTTAGGATGAAGTTCCCGACCAAAAAGGGAGGTGGCATCCATTCGAGAAGATTAGACCGTGGCTAAAAAATGTAACCTTACTGCAGTACGAGAAGCAAGAAAGCAAAGAGATGTAGCAACGGTGCATATAGACGTAAAATTAGCCGATACAATACAGATGCATGTTCGAAACATAGGATCAGTATCTGTGGGGAAGCTGATTCCTAAAGACATTAAAGAGAGATTGAAAGACCTATTGGGAGAATATGGGGATGTGTTCTCATGGGATACCTTTGAATTAATGGGAGTACCTTTGACTCTTGCACTGCACAGGTTAAATATTGACCTCTCAATAAAGCTAGTGAAGCAGAAGAGAAGCGTGTTTGCTCCCAAAAGGGTTGAATAAATTAAAGAATAGGTGAAGAAGTTGTCGAAGGAAGATGTTATTGAGGTGGTGTTCTACCCCGAATGGATATCTAACCCAATTATGGTTCCAAAGCATGATAGGGTCTAGCAAATGTGTATATATTTCACCGATTTGAATAAATGCTGCCTGAAAGACAGTTACCCATTGCCACCAATAGACAAGTTGGTGGAAGCCATCACTTAATATCATATTCAAGCCTTCTTTGACGCGCATAAAGGTTATCACCAAATACTCATGGCAGAGGATGACAAGGAGAAAACATCATTTATTATAGATGTGGGCACATAGTGTTATAAGAAGATTCTATTTGGGTTAAAAAAATGATGGGGCTACTTACCAAAGGTTGGTTGATAAGCTGTTCAGGGGGGAAATAGGAAGGAATGTGGAGATTTATGTGGATGATATGGTTGTCAAAAGCATAAGCCATGAAGAATTCTTAAAAAACCTGGAAGAAAATTTTGGCAGGCTTCGAGGGGCTAACTTGAAGTTGAACCCGTCCAAATGTGTTATCGATGTAGGAGAAGGGAAGTTCCTCAGATTCGTGGTCTCAGAGAGGGGTATTGATGTAAACCCGGAGAAGGTTGAAGCTTTGAAGAGAATGACAAAATCCCACAATTGATAAAAGATGTGCAAAACCTAAAAAGGTCCCTA
The DNA here is from genome assembly GCA_037428765.1 of Rubia yunnanensis. Classification (NCBI taxonomy): domain Eukaryota; kingdom Viridiplantae; phylum Streptophyta; class Magnoliopsida; order Gentianales; family Rubiaceae; genus Rubia; species Rubia yunnanensis. Next base: position 26,627,070 of record CM075064.1, on the reverse strand, counting down.
GCAACGTTAAGTAGGTTCCTATTGAAAGGGGCGGAGAAACACCTACCCTTCTTTGATATCCTTCAAAGGGTAAAGAAATTCAAGTGTAAAAATAAATGCAACGAGGCATTCAAGTAGTTGAAGGAGCACTTGGGAAAAATGCCTACCCTGATGAAGCCGGATAAGGATGAGACACTATATCTATACATTTCTGCATCGCTTTTGGAAATTAGTGCGGCTCTAGTAAAAGAAAAAGAAAATGTGCAACACCCAATTTACTTTGTCAGTAGTGCCTTACAGTGGTCGGAAACAAGGTATATTGTCCTCGAGAGGTTGATTATATCCCTCGTACATGCAGCCGGAAGACTAAGACCCTACTTCCAGGGGCACAAGATAGTGGTGCTCACGAACCACCCAATTTAGCAGATCCAATTGAAACCAGAAATCTCAGGAAGAATGAGTGTAATTGGAAGAACACGACATCCAGTATCAACCTCGAGCTGCAATTAAGGGTCTGGCACTGGAAGACTTCATAGTGGTAACTACTAAGCCCCTCAAGCATCATAAATCCGTCCAAAAAGTGGGAGCAAGCAAAAGGGAGGTTTGGAAGCTATATGTGGATAGTCTGTCACATTCAAATGGAAATAGAGTTGGGGTTCCATGAACCAACCTCAATGGCGAGGATTACCCTTATGCGTTGAACTTCACATTCAAAGCAACTAACAATGAGTCTGAGTACGAAGCACTTATTACTGGACTGCGCCTAGAAATGGAGCTGCATGCGGAGGAATTGGAGATTTTCAGTGACTCTCAAATCGTGGTTCAACAGGTAAATATAGAATACGAGGCCAGAGAGCGTAACCTGCAAAGATACCTCGAGGTACTGCAAATTCTGTTGAAAAATTTTAAATCTTACACTTTGATGCAGGTCCCGAGGGAAAGCAATCATAAAGCAAATGCACTTAGCAAGCTCACTTCTTCGGATTTTGGAACCCAATCCTAGAAGAAATTACTCATGGAAACTTTGGACAAACAAAATTCTGAAGAACTTGTAGCTATGGTGGTGGAAGTGGAAGACACCTGGATGGTACTGCTCATGGTATATCTTCGAGAGGGTGTCCTTCTAGAAAATGAAGTTGATGCCAGAAAGGTAAGGTTGAAAGCTCTAATGTATGTGTTCCAGGAAGGAGTGTTATACAGAAGGGGTCATTTGCAGCCATTGCTTTGGTACATTAACCCTCAAGAAGCTGATTATCTCATAAGGGAAATCCACGAGGGAGTAGCCACCAGGGTGCCACCAGGTCAGTGGTGAGGAGGCTCATTCAAGTAGGATTTTACTAGCCGACAATGTTTGATGAAGAAAATCGATACATTCAGGCTTGCAACAAGTGTCAAAGACATGCCCCCATAACACATGTCCCCCAGAGGAGATGAGAAGCATCTATAGTTCTTGGCCATTAATAAATGTGGGATTGATTTGGAAGGTCCTTTTGCAGAAGTGCCAGGAAAATTCAGGTACCTAATAGTGTCTATTGACTATTTCACGAAGTGGGTAGAGGTCGGGCCCCTAATGAACATAAGGGGAAAGATGATTATTTCCTTTTGCTGGAATAATATTGTATGTCATTTCAGAATTCCAAGAACGATCATCGCGGATAACGGCACAGTTTTCCTAAGATCCCTTCAAGAAGTGGAGCGAGGAGTACCAGATTAAGTAAAAGGTGACATCAATTAACAACCCCCAACCTAATGGGTATGAGGAGGTGACCAACGGGGTGATAGTAAATATCATACGAGCACAGCTCGAGGGAGCAGAAGGTAATTGGATATGGGAATTACCTAATGTGTTGTGAGCATATCAGAAAGCTGAGTCTTCCACTACTCGAGATATGCCTTATAGCCTAGTATATGGCTCAGAGGTAGTAATCCCTGCAGAGATAGGTGTTCCAAGCCCAAGGATGATGGCTGCTACAGATGAGATAAGTAATCAGCAAAATAGATGTCTGGATTTGGACATGGTGGAAGAAAAGAGAGAGCTAGCTTCTTTACACGAGGCTAAAGTGAAAGAACGGGTCAAAAGGTACCATGATATGAGGGTAAAGAAGGTGTTGTTCAACCAGGGAGACTTGGTAATGAGGAAAAATAAGAAAAGCATAAAGGAACCCAAAGGGAAGTTGACTACAAATTGGGAAGGGGTGATCGAATCGCATCCAGGAGAAAGCTATGTCTTCGAAGAGATGAATGGGATTCGATTACCAAAAAGGTAGAACATCACCAACCTGAGGAAGTACTACCAACTATGACGAGTGGGTTGCTCTTAAGCAACACTCTAGCCAATATTTCCAGGCATGACTGATGTTCAAGTGGTTTGCTCTTAAGTGGCACTCTAGATGATGTTTGAGTGGTTTGCTTTTAAGCGGCACTTTAGCCAATATTTCCAGCTACAGCTGATGTTCGAGTGGCTTGCTCTTAAGCGGCACTCTAGATGATGTTCAAGTGGTTTTCTTTTAAGCGGCACTCTAGCCAATATTTCCAGCTACGGATGATGTTCGAGTGGTTTGCTCTTAAAAAGCACTCTAGATGATGATTTGAGTGGTTTGCTCTTAAGGGGAACTCTATACGATGTTCGAGTGGGTTGCTCTTAAGCAGCACTCTAGGAAATGTTTCCAGCCAAGGCTGAGTTAGAGTGGTATTCTTTTAAGCTGCACTTGTGGGCTACTTTTGTAATCCTAAAATCATGAACTAATGAACAAAATTGGCAGGATGTAGGTGGAAACACCGAACTTGGGTAAAACGCTTGTGTCTTTGAATTTTTCAATTCCTATCTATCAAAGATGTTCATAATGTTTTTACATAAGAAAGTTGCACGTGGCACTAATATTTGGGACTTAAAATTTACAAAGAACTATATGCATGTGCCACTCAAATCCCATTAAAAAAATTTTAAAAGCTCACTGACGCTGACAACAGTGGGTCGAGAAACTCAACATGCATTTTCTAGGAGCGAGAATCAAACGGGCCCCGACATCATTAATAAATAAAAGTACATTTTTGTTACCAAACAATATGCAACATTCATTCATTTAAATGAGAGAAACCCCTCCTGAAATAGATCTTTGGTGGAAGGAGCTAGCCCCTTCACCTTTGCCTCCAGATGTTTGAATTCTTCCAGCTTGATGCCAACGGCTCTCTGAATATTCTTCATTTGTTCTTCCACGGGATTGTCTAAAGGATCCAGGGGAGCAATGGTCTTACCCTGCTTCTTCGTTGAGGGGTTAAATGGGCCCTTCGAGGAAGACCCGACACTCTTTCCACATTTTATGGAAAATTCCTTGGTAGCTTTGCTTGAGGGTGCAAGATGCTTTTCAGCTTCCTTAATAGCATATTTCTGTGACCAAGGAGTGGAACGATAACTTAATGGGGTGAAACCCTTTACCTTTAATTCCGCCAACCAATTAAGAATAAGGTCAAAGGTATTTTTCTGGCAAAGGAATCCATTCTCATTGACATTAACTTCCTCCATCCAGTATCGAGCGACCTTGAGCAGAAATTTTGGAAGTTGATCACTTCCAATTAAATATGAGGTAGGAATGCCGTGAGAAAGCATGTGGGCACGGAAGCTCACTTCGTGTGAGCAATATTTTCTTCAAAATTGGCAATGCGCCCCTTGACTTCTTTAGCTTGTAGCTTCCAAACCTCAATCTCTTCTGGGATTCATGTAATCTCAGATAAGAGAGATTCTATCAGAGAACCATTCCCGGCAGGGATGTTCCTTGTTGGGGGCTCGCTCGAAGAAAGAGGATCTTTGCTAGCTATCTTCCAGGCGAGCAGTTCCTCTTCAATACTGGAAATTTTCTTTTGTGCCACCAGATGTTGTTCGGCGATTAACTCCCTTTGGGCCACTAACCTACGATTTTCGTCCATACAACCAATTAGGCACCCTTACACTACTGGAAGCCTAGTTGCATTAGCAACGCATAACTTCATAGAACCAACCTTTACATATATTTGACGCATTATCTCTTCAAAAATTTTATCTGCGGAATCACAATCTTTAACCACCTCTAAAGGATATGTCCCGTTAAATTCTTTGGTCAAGAAGCCCCTGACAAACCTCTTAAAGGTTGGATGGTCTTTGGACTGCCACAGCTTCATCTCAGCTTTTAGCTGATTAAGTTTGTCCTTTAAAGATTCCTTCTCTTGGTTACAAATAGATAAATCACGTGTGGCCTTCAATAATGGTTTATGTGTCTCACTCAACTCTTTTTTAGCACTCGAAAACTCCTCACAAGTGCCTTATAACACTCTTTTCAACAAGTTAAACTACAAAAAAAGAACAAAGGTAAAATTAATAGATAAGTCACAAATATTCTAAAGATCATTCTTATATCGAAGCTTCAAAAGTTACATCAAGAGGCCCAAATTGGAAGAGTTGCAATTAAGAACGAACCCTGGAGTTATCCTTCTTCGAGGTGCTTGTGATCATTCCTCCTACCCTAGCATAAGTAGAGTTTTTCTCAGGGTATGCGTCTGCGGCCTTGGGTAGGTGGGTCGCTCAAATCCCCTCAACCTCTTCAACTTCAAAATCTCGTCATTTTTTTGGCTAAATTTTCTTTAAAGGAACCATGGCCAGAAGTACAAGCATGAGCGAAGGAACCTATCTTTTGAGTAGCCTCGCAGAAAAGTTGGGAAACCTAGCAAAATAATTACACTTAGAAAAATGCTAGAAAAAAAGCTTACTAAAATGAATTTCATAATGGAACAGATGAAAACCTGAGGGTTGGAGACCATGCTCGCGAGATGAGACTCATCCAGAGCCAAAACGCTGGATATAGACACTGCATCACTCGAAGGGAGTGTCAAGGATGCAAATTGTTGGTGAGCGTTGACATTGCCACCGCTGGTCGCTCTTATTAATGGCTGTTGAGGGATATTCCCAACACTGCCACCATCTGCCCTCGTCCTCTGGCAACCATTCCTGGTGTGGTGGGGCTGACCAACAATCATGGTTGAGGTAGGCCTTCCATCACTTACTGGAGGTGTGGAGGCCTGGTTCGAGGGGGATAGGGGTCCCTTTAGGATGGCCCTGACTCTGCTTCGAGTGACTCTTCTTGTTCCTCAAGCCGCTAGCGAGACCCACTAAAAAATAGAAGAAAATAATAGCATCAGTAAAGGAAAGTACATCAGCACAAAAGACAGAAGAAATAGAATTCTATTACGGCATCTTCGGAGGCTTCCAAGTGCTTAAAAGCTCTAACGAGGGTTCCAAGGGGAGGGCCTTCTTTGGGACCCTCGGGTTCTCTTCTCCTCTTCTTGATATTTTTTTGGAGTCCTTTATACACATAATCCTCGTAGATTTCAACTATAAATACAAAGCCATCAATCTGTGGGTTAGGATTGTTAAAGTGGCTGTAGTCAAGTGAGCTAGACAACAGTTTTTGTCTATCCCTCTCGAGGGCACCCGGACAATTATTCTCCCCTGGTTTAGGAGGCTCAACTAGCACATCCCAGTTCCACTGGGGGACTCGATACCTTCTGCTATCAAATGAAACCCCCTTCTTCTAACTCATCTAGTCACTCGGGTTGCCATGAACAACAAAAACCTTGTGATGTGCCTCCCAGCTGGTAAACGTGATAATCATGCCGGTAGATCGCCCACCATAAGACATGTAGTACAATGAGCGGAGCAGCTTGTACCTTGGCTTGATACCAAACTCTTCAAATCGTGTCAAGAATATCATAATAATTACCAAGACGTTAGGATGAACATGTACAGAGCTCACTTGGAATTGCTTGAGAAGTTTGGAAAAGAAAGGTGGAAAGGGAAAGGTGAGCTCACAGCGAAGATGTGAAAAGGAAATATCCGATCTTCTCTCGGGGAGGTTATGGGGGTATCTTCTTCTCAGAAGGGTTGAAAATCTGCATCTGGGGCTATTCGTTGGCCAAAAGGGATCTACTCCAGAATCTTTGAGATAACCTTCCCTGCTGCTGGGAGCGGGGGCTCCTTTCCAAAAACCCTCAACCTTACCCCTCGAGATACCTTCTCCTTTTTCTTATGAGAGGGTTTGGCTCTGGAGGATACCTTTGATACTTTCTGGGGCACTTCCTCCTCCTCGAAGGATGTCCACTCCCTCAAGGGAGATGAATTCTTCTCCTCCTCTATGGCCTCGAGGGACGCTCACATGCCCTTCGAAGAAGCATTTTCCCACCCAACCCCCCCCCCCTTGGGCCTCAAGTTCTGGATTTGGGGGAGGGTAGAAGCCAATTTTTCCACTGATAGGTGATCTTCATATATAAGGCTTTCCTATACCAGGTAGCTAATTCTCAACAGGCCCTTGAGGAGGAATATCAGTAACTGGGAAAACCCTCATTTCCCCAGGACTGTTAGTAATATGGTCAGACACACCTCCTCCGGCATCAGGATCACGTCAGGATTCTTCAGAATGAGTGCATTCCGACTCAGTAATAACCCTTTTCTAACGTACTAACCTCCGCTCCATCTACCCGAATCTCAACGGGAAATCCCTCGGAGGTGGAACCCTCATCAGAACGAGCCATGATTGTGAAGTGATGAAAGAAAATGAGTATAATAAGGAGAGAAAGGAGGGAACTTACAGATTTTTGAGAAAAGGCGACGAATATTAGATTGCTTTAGAGAGGAAGGAAAAAGGAGTGCTTGTGAGAAGTTCCTACAAATGAATAAAAGTGAAAGAAGAAAGAGAGCTTAAGGATGTAATAATGGGGGCTGAAATGGCGGAATGATTAATAATCGCCTTGGAACCATAAAAAGTTACTGGAATACTCAACCGCTTCTGTCTTCTGAAAACACGTCGTTTGGGGGGACTGCGACACGCGTGGTTGTATAGCATGTACGCGCCTTTTGAAATCCTAGCAAGGAGAGTTGGTTACAAAACCATATTCCCTCTCTCGAAGGCATGAGCAATGAAGTACAAGGCCCGTTTCGAGACTTCAGAGTCCTCAAACTATCCTATGCATTCGAGGTCTCGAAGATCCCTTGTATTGTTCCAGTCCTTCGAGGCTGAGAACCTACTTTTCTGAGGGCTCTTCATAGAGGTTAAGCTCAAGAAGGACATTGGGCCGCAGATGTGGCGGCTCAATTAGTGTATTATTTAATACTTTAGAATAATTACCGTATTTGTGAGGAACTAAGGGCGATAATTAAGGAAACCGTTATTTAGGACACAGAGTATAAATACAAGGTAAGAATTTATACATAATTCATTATGTCTTAATCACATTGGACTCTTTGACAGACTTAGACATCGGAGAGCTGGCTTCTGGAACCCCCAGGGACAGTTTTACTGCAGATTGGTTCTAGAGGAGCTCAAGCCCAAGAACGGGTCGATCGTTCAAGACGCATCATCATCCAAGGTGAATGAGAGGATATATATGACTATGGTCTCTTATGTACTGATATCAAATCTTTGTAGGTAAGCTTAAATAATCCAATAGTCTAATGGATTTTGAGACAGGTAAATAATATAGTACATAAGTTAGCACAATTCCCAAAATTGAATTGCCTTGACTCTTATTCTTGGAGCTCAACTCCAATCTTTGTAAGCATTTCTACTTCTTAATGAAATATAAGTTATTTTTCAAAAAAATACGATTTGAAAATTAATAGATAGCCATCAAGGTGTACATTAACAATTACTTACTCCCTCCGTCCCAGGTCAAATTGCCCACTTTCTATTTTGGATTATCCCACCCTAAATTGCACAATCTGAACTTTGCCAAATTTAGCCCATTTTAGTTGAAATGAAAAGTCCACTTTACCCTTGGAGTTGTGTGAAATTGCTGGGTCATTCGGCTGATTAAAGGGTGATTAGAGTTTTGGAACTTGTCCAGCCCACATCCTGACGCGTACCCTGCCTTTTTAGCTTTCCCATGGCATCACATGATCACTTATTGCACCTGAATTAATTCACTCAACGTTTCATTTACTCCATCCAACGCTCTATTTAAGCAGCTCTCTCTCAGATTGCCATTTTATTCATTTGTCATTTCTCTCGTTTCTCCCTCACATCCACTGCTCTCTATCACTTTTCTTTTCTTTCTGGGATGTATACAAATATAACCCTATATGATTCAGTAAGTGCACATATAATCTTGAGATAATTCAAAATACAAAAACAACCCTAACTACTTAATGAAAGTGCGAATATAACCCTAAAGACTATATTTTAGCATTGACTGGCCATTTGCGGCTATTAAACAACTAGAAATGACCAAAATGACCTTTGGGCCAAATTGAAAACCTAGAAGACAAAAATACTCTTCGCTTCGCCGCCACCGCAGCACCTCCTCTACCGCAGCACCTCCGCCTACACCGCCACCACTCCACCTCCACCGCTAGGCCACCATCATCGTCCCTCCTCCACCCAACCACCACCACTACCCCCTCCAGCCAGCCCCCGCCACCACCACCACCTCCTCCCGCCTCCACCCCACCGCCACCATCTCCACCTCCACCACCTCTAGGGTTGGCAACACAGAGGGGAGTTGCATGGCTGGAAAGCTGGTCTATAATACCAAACTTGTAGAATGCAGTTGGTTGAAATGACAGGATACCAATTTGATAAAAAATCCAGTAGTTTCACGGAATTCGGTGCACGGAGAACCTCTTTATAAAAAGATTAACTGCATAGATTAATCTCAAATCTAAAATTGTAATTCAAACAAGTAATCCCAATAATAGATGGTTCATCTGAAAATCCAACTAGAAGCAATCCCACAACACGAAAGTAGATAAAAGTAAAAAACTGAACATGATTCTTCCCAAAATCCAATCTTTTTTTAATAAAAGGGAATAAATTACAGCAAAACCAATGAGAACAATTGGCTTGAGAAAGAAGATGGAAGTTTCCGTGACATACAGAGTAGAAATCGTTGTCGGATGGGGCGTTCATCCCCCTGTAAGGATGGAACTAGACGAGGAAAGGAAAGTGGCGGACAATGGCGGTAAAGAAGAAAGAGGGAAGATGAAGAATGGTTTTAGGGTTAGGGGTATAATAGTCAATCCACTTTTTTGTTTTTTCTTTTGTTTTTTCGAAGGGTAAAATTATCATTTCAATTAAATCTGTCCTTAAACTTTCGAAATTGGTATATTTGGACTTACACTTACTATTTAAGGTTATATTTTCATTTTCAGTTATTAAAAAACTATATTTGCACTTATGTGAGTTATGTAGAGTTATATATGCATTTTTCTCTTGTTTTTTTCTCTCATATCCGCTGGTAATAAACCCTAGTCATGTTCAATTTGTGATTTTTATGCTTCGAGCAACTAGTTTTAAACCTGTTCAATTTGTGATTTTTATGCTTCGAGCAACTAGTTTTAAATCATGAAATTTAAGGTTTTTAAACATCATTTTTAATAATTTTTTGTTCCGGGTTTCTGTTTTTAATGATTTTCATTCTGGGTTTCTATTCTTGAGATGTGTTAGGTGTTCATATTTGCAGATCTGGTTGTATATATTTAAATATGTAGGTGAATGGCCTAAATGTGTTTTTTTTGCATCTCAATGAACACTCAATTCTTGTCGATTTGTGGTATTGTTCATTATCTTCAGCAATAATTGTTTAAGCCACTGGTCACTATTATTGCCCCAGACAGATGCTCACTTTTCAGTCAAATTAGTCACTTTTTGCCCATATTTTGTCAGGTTTAAGGTTAATTTTTTAGTTCAAAATTAACTCTTTCACTAGTGGAGGATGCTTGATTAAAGACAGTTTCAGAAGGAAACTTTAATGAGGAGCCGAAAGAGGCTTCAAGTTTAGAACCCCCTCCTAGGTTACCTTTTTCATTTAAAGAAGGTTCAAAATTGATTAAAGGCGGTTCCATCTTTAATGAAGATCTAAAAGCACTTCCGAGTTTGGAAGTGCTATCACAGGTCACTCTTTTATTTTAAAGGCAGTTCTAATTGTAGAACCATCTTTAATGGGTTGTTTTTTTGGCCCAATATATAAAGAAGTGTTAGACCATGTACAATGGTAAAATCACTCTATAACCATTCTTGTGGTTTCAGTTTATTAAATATTCAATCTCACTTCCATCTCATGAACTGAAACCAAAAAGAAACCACTCCATTTTTTCTTCCACATTGATTGAAACCATTTCGCAACCAATTCATGGACCCCACTTGATTTCTCTATACTACTCATTTATTATACTTTTAATATTTAATTTAAGTAAATTTTCCCACCCAAATAAATTGAAATTAGAAATTTAATAACCCATTTGTATTTTTTGAATTGAATTTTATTTTAAAATTTTTCATATTTAAAATTAATTTCAATTTCTAAAAATTATTTTATGAACCATTATTAAAAAGAACCATATTTTTTTTAAAAGAATGTTATTTCTATTTTTAAAAAGAATCATAATTTAATTTTTGATTTTCCAAAAAAAATTAACCTATTTTTCAATTTTTTTTTGTTTTAAAAAGTTTCTGAAATTAATTTTCAATTTTTAAAATTTTAGCTTTTTAAAAAAAATTATAGTTGGCACACGTGGCACCACCTGATTGGGCCACGTGTCCTAATCAGGTGAACAAAATTTATATTTTAAAAAAAGCTAGCAGTTGTTTGTCACATGGCCTAGACAACGGGTGTCATGTGGCTCATCTAGGGAAAGAATATGGCCTGCGCTGATGTGCGGATCCTGTCTTCTTTGACATTTTTAGAGCTGGGAACGGTTGCAATAATCCCTAACTGATGACCGGTTCCAATATTGTGGAACCACTTTGAACCCACCATTTTGGGGCTTCGTGGTTCACTTCGGTTTTAGAGTGGTTCTAGTTCCGAATTGGAACCACTCTGGAACCCCCACTGTACATGCTCTGGGTTCTCCTTTTGTTCCTAGCCCAACTTTCTTCTACAACACTTAGAGGAATTTCCTTCACTCAAGCCGCTAAAGTTTTGCTCTTTCTCCCACCCTTCACCACTCACCCTCCATTGCCGCCCTTACTCATGCCGCCCCCCTCACGCCACCCTCCACCCACCTTCAGCTTCCCTCAACCCTCACCTCCATCGCTACCCACCCTCCACCTAAGCTCCACCTCCACTGCCCACTCTCCGCCTAGGCTCCTTTCGCCACTGCCCCAATGCCCCACCAAGGTTTCTCGTCGTCGCTGCCTTAACTCTGCATCGCTATACAACTGCCCAGCACTGTTGAATGTTTTTGTGTGTTGTTCCACCTTCATTGATGTATGTTGCATTGCTGCTAGGGTTTCTCGTCTTTGTCGCCCCGCTAAGATTTCTTATTGCTGCTACCTCAAATATGTGTTGCTCTGCTGCTGCCCAGCGCCAGTGAATGTTGTTGTGTATTGCTCCGCCGCTAGGGTTTTTCATCGTTGCTAGGGTTTCTCACCGTTGCTGCCCAGTTCCGGTGAATGTTGTTGTGTGTTGCTCTGCCGCTGCCGCTACCAGACATGTTGTTTTTATGTTAATGTTGTTTTTTATGTTAATGTTGTTTTTTATGTTAATGTTGTTTTTTATGTTAATGTTGTTGTGTGTTGCAGCATTGTTACATATCTGGGTTTTCTTCGCTGCCAGAAACTGATTGGTTTCCGGTAGCTATTTTTTGGGACCTCGGAAATAGGTTTCGAAAATAAAGGCAATTTTAGAACCGCTTTTGATCAAAATCAATCAAAGGCGGAGACAGAGAAGGCAACTATAAAATGTCTGCTCTGATTCGATAGAACCACTTTTAATCACCTTTTTCTCCACTAAGGGTCTATTTGGTTCAATCGGGGAAAGAGAAAAGAATCAGGAAAGGGAAAGGAAAAGGAAGGAAAGGGAAGGAAAGGAATAGCTATGATTTTTAAATTTTGTTTGGTTCAATTAAAGAAAGGGAACCAAATTATCTCTCATTCCCTTAGTTGCTGTTTGGTTCACATTAGAAAAATAAAAATTAATTTCTAAGATTATTTATAAAATAACATATATAAGTATAAATTATTTAACATGATCAAATATGCTTCAAAAATATAAAACGTATTTCATACATTATTTCCATATCTAGTTCATATAAAAAAATTACATCTTTAGTTTATTTAAAATGTGTTATGTGATTAGAATCATGTAAATTTATATATAATTTTTCATAAATCTTTTATTTGCATATCGTCATCTTACATATATTTTAGTTAATGTATTTTTTAAAATATACGTAAATCACATACGATAGATTGATTTAAAAATATGTAGTTCATCATATGTAGTTCAGTGAATATAAAAATGTGCTAATAATGATGTTGAAAAAATCACATACGTAGATTTAATAATGATGTTCCAAAGGATATTTCTCAAAGCACATAAAATCGATGCAAATCTAAAATATTACATAATGTATGATATTTACGATCATCAGAAGCATTAGAACCAAGTAAATACTTCACATATTGCCTTTTCAGCTGAGTAGGATAGCTGTAAAATATTCAATTTGTTTGGTTGAACTCTATAATATAATAATATTTATAATAAAAATAATATAATTATTATTTTTTATACAAAAATAATAAATTAAATTATACACTAACTATCAAATGGTAATAAACATTAGCCTGGTGGCTATCAAATATAGATTTAGTTATGGTTGTAATCAATTATACACTGACTTACTTAATATCTCAATTCTTAATGCAAAAAACTTTAAATACATGCACACAAATCGAGTATATTTGCAGCAATCAATCTTTTCTTACCTTGTCGATATTTAGGAAGACACTTCACTAACTATTTCTAACTAACATATAACATAAGAGTCGCTCTATAAATTTAGTAACTAGAAAGACCCAATTCAAAACCAACAAATTATGACGCGTGATTGTTGAATTAAGAGTTCCCCTAGTTACACTAATCAAAATTACACCACAATTACGCGTGGTCGGTTCAACTGATATTAAATTAACCTTCACACCATCAAGTATTGCACACTACCTAATAACATGAAATTAGTCATAAACAATCTAAACAAGAACAGTAAATGCTAGCATGCAATCAAAGGATAAGGATTAACTAGATCTCAAGGAAATTTTTCGCTAGTACTTCCTTGATCTTTACCCGAAAAAAAAATTTCTTGAAGACATAACTACATTAAACTTCTAAAGCTAATGATAAATATGGAGAAATTCTATTGATGAACAAATGAACAAGTGAAAATATGTGTGTCCCAATGTGTATTTACGCAGAGAGAAAAAATAAATCATTGAATAAGGAATAATAATGTTCCCTCTTACCTATAAATAACATCCAATAAAATGAGTTAAATATAGTAATCTCCACTCCAAAATTAAAGTGGTTTTCAACCATCCAACTGTATTTAATTGGTGATGTTGTGTGGACACCAATATGGTGAATGATCCTTGCTCAATATGTCGAACTTGCAAGACCAAGTCCCCAGTGTGTCAGGGGAAAACTCCTTGGTGCTAAAATAAGTACAAAGGTTTTTGGTCAGAATAATGATAATAGTCTGACTAAATCAAAGACATAATGTGGTATTAATAGAGGTTGATCCCAATAACTTCTCAGAATCATACTAGGGTAATCTTACCATAGTAGTATCGGTATTGAGTCATACTTCCTTAATTATACTTCAATCATGAGAACCTTCGATCTTAGTGGGCTTCAACCCAACATTGACGTCATGACCTAATCACCTGAGTTTTGGCCCAGGCCGAAAGGTATTGAACAAGTCATCATCACTAGCCCACAAGAAAGCCGAAAGTCATGCTTCGTCAAAGAACTTTGGTTTTCTCAACTGCTAAAAGCTCAAGCACTCAAAATGATCACACACTTCACATCAAACAAAACTCCACACATCAATATCTTGGGCTGAGTAAGAAAGTAATTTCCGTAGGCGATGCACGTTATTGCCTATTTTTCAAGCACTTGTCATTACATTAAATTTAAAAAATTGTGCAACTTCTGCCACTATAAAACCTAAAAATCCTTTTTATTTTCTCATTGTGCATATTCCATCAAGTCATCATCCCCAAGAAAGAGTCTCATATCCTTCAAAAACATTCAAATTCTCCCTAAATCAAAATCATCCCAAGTTATTCTTCTTCTCTGAAATTTCTTCATCGCTTATCATGTTTGATTCATCCACCTTAGTTCCACCTCCACTACTAGAATTTTCTCTCCTTTACCAAAAGGGGAGAACACCTTAGCGATTCTTGCGTCCTCTGTGAGATAAAGTTCTCCCTGGAGGTGGCGCTTCCACCTCCAGTGGTTCTTCTGTCAAGAAGGATAATAAGAAGAAGCATACAAATCATGAGTGCATTGAACGTCTTTTGACGGGGATACAGTGCTGACGGTAGAATAGCAAGTTGCTCGGCCCGTAAAGCCCCCTAGATTACAATGAAGATTCCTTCTTGCCAAAAATTTCATCTTGCCGCTCCCCGGGCTAGCGAGACACCTTGACACGTTCCTGCTAGTGGATCGGTCATCTATCAATGTCACCTATATTACGACCATTTCTTTCCTTTTCCTTTTGTCCTTCGTCATCTATTAGAATTTCATAGGATGAATATTTTCTAACTTCATCCAAATTGTATACTTTTCATCTGTGGCTTCTTAGAGCTGTGACGAAGAGATAAGGTTGAAGCTCCCCCTCCTCTGATCCATTCCCTTCAACCTAATCAAAGCAAGGGGGAGGAACACGAGGTTATCTTTACCTTTTACTTTCGTAAGCCAAAGGCCAAAAGCTTGTCGGCGGGATTCCCACATTAACCAAGAGTTGGTGAGAAGTTTACTTAAGCTTTGACTCCAATTCTTTAATGTGTCTGGTCAGGAATGACTTTGTTTGGGATGATAAGTCCAACTTATTTGCGATTCCTGATAACCTAGCCAATATATTTCTAAATTTTTATCTAGAACCTTAAGTTGATATAAAGTTCATTAGAACTTCTCCAAAAAATTATGTCTTCTGATAAGCCTGATCCTTCTTCAGCTATAGGCGGAATAAACTGGACTTCTCGAAAATAAGTCTAGTTGATCATTCCTTACATATTTCTAGAAGAGTAGGTCTTTTGCCAGGCAACATGTCCATAAGCTTATTGACAGGGAGGAATTTTTTGTAAATAATGGAAAGTTAAAAAAAACACGCGAAACACAAAAATAAATTTCACGCGGTGAAATTCAATCACAAAACATAGTTTCACACAAAAACACACACTACTCTCTATTTTTTCTCCAAAAATCTCTCAACAGAAATCCAATTTTCCTCAGCTTTCCAATCTTCTCGCTAGTGCATTTCCGATCTCCTCATCCACGGCGATGTCCTCCGACGACAACAATTGGTTCAATTCTGTAGGCTCAATTCTGGCTTAACCAGGTATGTCGCTAAAACCTATTGAAGCAGAAGAAATTTCAAGAGATTTGATTGTACAAACAACTTCTGTCGAATCCGAATCTGCAGCAGAAAATACGATTGCAAACGGCAAGATTCAACTTCAAGCAAATGAAATTCAGTTGCAAGAAGTTGAAATACTACTGAATTTCAATGAAGGTGTGATTTTCTGTCATCAGACAGAAATGCTAGTGTTCAATTGCAATCAAATGAGTATAGATATTTTTGAAACTTCTGCACACTGAAATTCAAGTCGGAATGTGCAGCAGAAAACACGATTGTAAACGGCAGGATTCAACTTCAAGCAGGATTCAACTTCAAGCATATGAAATTCAGTTTCAAGAAGCTAAAATACTATTCAATTCTAATGAGGTATGATTTTCTGACATCAGACTGAAATTCTAGTGTTGAATTCGAATTGAAATGAATATACGTGTTTTTGAAACTTCTGCGCACAGAAATTCGACTGCTATGAACATGTAAGAACATGTGGAAACATTACCAATATAAACTACATGCTGCACAGAAATTTTGTATAATTTATGCATTTTTTAAACTTAAATCATGTATAGGTTACAAATAAACATGCATTAGATTAAAATGAACAAAACAATGAAAATGCATTTGTTAATTCCAACTTTTGACAAACTTGTGCATTGTTCAGGTTATAACATGTAAAAAATACACTACACTTTTCATATATTTCACTACAAGTAGTGTTTGTTATGCTTATCAGAATAGGGCTTCTGTAATTTTCTAATTTTAAATAGCTTCCTGAAGACTATGCACAACTTACATTACAACATGCATATCTTAAATTAGAAATTGTATTTTTTATTATTAAAGGTACATATTTTCCAATTTTAAATGAAATTGATGCCACTGAAAATCTTACCGGTGTAAAAGAAAAATATTTGGAAGCACTTCATGCTCTGTACAAGAAGCATGCAAATGCTATTGGTTTTAGATACAGGAAAGACTGCCAATGTCGAAACTGCAAAAGTTAGATTCATGAAAAGTACTACAAGTGATCTGCTGGAGGTCAACCGAAAAGATTAAAAACCAACACTACCAGCCGTGCTCCTTGCATGGATAATGAAAACCATTCTGAAAAGAAGAAGAGGAATAGAAAATACCTGATTACAAAAATAGAATGCCTACCTGAAATTAGAGTAAAGCTAGAGCAGGATTATTACATCGTGGCACACCACAACACCGTACACAACCATGAGTTAACAAGACCATCCTAGCAGTATCTCAGTAGGAGTGAACGGAAGATTACAGAAGACAAAGGAAATGCCATCAAAACAATGGAACATGAAGGTTTAAAACCTACTGTAAGATATAAATACATGTCTTTTGAAGCTGGTGGAGGAGAAAATCTAGGGCATACGATGAAAGACCACCTCAACTTTGTGAGTCAACTTCGAATGAAAGAAATAGAAAGTGAGATGCTCAGAAACCTGTTGACACTCATGGAAATCAATAACAAGGATAAAGATTTCATCTTCAAAGTCAAGTTCGACGAGGAAACAAAACTATCAGTTGTGTTTTGGAGAGATTGAATGGTGCTGGAGGACTACAAACTCTACAGAGATGTCACCATATTTGACACTACATACAGAACAAACAAGTATAACTTGATTTGTACGCCAATAGTTAGAATCAACAATCACTGGAACATGACAATGTTTCCTTGTGCATTTATAGCAAATGAGTTGGCTGATACTTTTGTGTGGCTCCTCAACACTTTCAAGAAATCAATGGAAGTGAGGGAACATGTCACAATATTCACAGATCAAGATCTTGCAATGGGTAAAGCAATAAATGAGGTATGTTGTGAAAATTTGTTGCTTACAGTTCTGAGCATTGAATATGCACTATTAGACATTACACCTTTTACCTTACAGTATGCATAACATAGCTTACAAGTTGCACTTGTTACTTTAGAAATCAGGTTTTCTGAAAATGATGTAACTTCAAAAAATTTATTTCTTAGACCTGAAACTGAGTAGGGAATGTTATCTTCTGCATCTGTCACCTTACAGTATGTATACTAATCAACTTCCATTTCTTGTTGCAACTTTCAGGTCTTCTAAAACACAAAATATAGGTTGTGATTGTGGTACATAAAACAAAATGCAATATAGTATTATGGGAGATTAAAGAAAGATTAATCCTTCAAAAGCGAGCTAGACTACAATATGAAAAGATGTCGTAATCTAACATAAATTTGAAGAAAAGCGGACCTTCATGATCGCCACATACAAGCTGGAAAGTAGCACATGGTTTCAACGCATGTACGACATCCGTGAAAAATGGAGCATGGAATTTAGCAAGGATATTTTCTCAGCAGGCATGTTATCATCATAGCGAAGTGGAAGCACCAACCACACATTATGCTTCAGTGCAAACAAAACAACACTGACACACTTCTATGAGCTCTTCAACCAAACAATCAGAAAGTGGAGGAGAGATGAAGCAGAAAAGGAAAATACATGTATGTTTACATTAAGAATATGTATTACTTAGTCTTGAACCTGAATTTGTTAACTTAAAGTATGCATTTATTTCCCACTACTGGGCCTGTATAGGTTTGGTTAAATATGTTGCTCGGGTTTACGCACTTGCATTGTACAAAGGATTCAAAAAAGAATTTTCCCTAGCAATGGCAACTAAGGTTAAGGAACTATTCTCAGAACGACCGACAAAAAAATATGAGGTCAGCCCGGAACATGATGAATCCAAATACGAGACAATCGAGTACAAAAATGAAGACGGGTTGGTTGAAGTACAATGCACATGCAAGTGCTTCAAGGTGTTAGGTATGTTGTGCTTTCACACTCTCAGAATATTGCACCTTCTTTCCATCACAGAAATACCTGCAAAGTACATCCTCAAAAGGTGGACAAAAAAGGCCAAAACAGAAGTATGGGACAGGATTCTTGGCCAAGAAAAACAACAATCGAAAAGCATTAACGGTGTAGTTTCCTGGAGGAATCATATGTCCAGAAAATTCTACAATCTGGTTCTAAAGAGCGAAGGGAACTAGCAGCTAGAAGCACTCTTAAAGAGATGTTTGACATCTTCTCAACAAGAATAGAAGACTTGTTGGCATCGAAAACCAATGCCATTAAACAATGAGCCACAAGTAGCCAATGCAACTCAACCATAACAAGTGCACCTAAGGTACTGGATCCAGCCCTAGTGAAGACAAAAGGAAGAGGAAAAAGGATGAAATCAAGCATGAAAAAGAAAAACCAAGGAAGAAAACTACTGAATTCGGCACAAAAATACCAGATGTGAAGACACTGTAAAGAGTAGAATTGTTTAGGATACAAGTTGCATTTTTTAGATATATATTTTATTTTATTTTCATTATCATACTATATGCCTAAGATTTTTGTTTCCCTGAGATTTTTATACATTCAATAATATACTGTATTTTTTAGCTTACAGCTATAAATTATCAAATTATAACTTGCATTTGTTTTGTTTGCCCAAGTACCAACCTTTGTTTCACAGAATTTTATCAATATGGGAACACTGAATACCAACTAACTGATATGTGATTACTTAGCTTACAACTGTAATTTATTAACCTATGGATTGCATTTGTTTTCCTATAAGCTCAGAAACCCAACACAATAAACCACATAACATAACTAAAATGTAACTTGGTATTAATAAGCATACAAATATTACTTCTTAACATTCAGCATACACTTGTTTCCCTGAAAGTGACTTGTATTATATTTCACATAATTTTAGTGATACAAAAACCACTGAATGCATGTATAACTACTTAGCTTACACTTGTAGTTTATTAACCTATCAATTGCATTTGTTTTCCTATAATCTCAAAAAATCAACACAATCAACCACATCAAATAATTCAAAAATCAACCTGGAATTAAAAAGCATACAAATTGTACTTCTTCAAATTAAACAGGCATTTGTTTCATAAAACCTGCAACCTTACAAACAAATCCTAAAACAGCATCTCAAATGCGCTCAACATATCACCCACAAAACAATCAGTCACAAATAATCCAAAAACACCTTCAACCTTTAAAAAAACAACGTCTCAACATATCACCCAAACACCAGTCAGTCACAATATAACCTGATTACAAATATCCAACAATAATTCAAAGATGCTACAACTAGAGATCCTCAAGTCCTTAAATCCCAATGGAAAATTAAGGAATCATAGTATGAGCTATGTTCATGTATTCATCAACAATCTTATCAACCCACGCATGCATGGTTGGGTCTTCCATAACTTCCTGTGTCATCTTGACATGAACAGGATCTTCATTTTTTGCGGTTGTGTCTTCTTCCTATGGTTCTGATTGGGGTTGTGGTTGCGGCTGCGGTTGTGGTCGCACAATTGGACTAGCATTTTCCTTCTCAAGGTTCTGAACCAACATGCGTGTAATAACCTCTATGTCTCGTTTGAAAACAAGACAAGCCCTATGCACAGGCTGACAAAAAGAACAAAGATCAGTCCAACAAAAAATTAGAAACTGTCTAAAAAGGAAATATGAACTATAAATACATTAGATTAACTAACATCTGCATTAGTTTTAAAACAACATGCACTAGTTTTTAAAAACTGTAAAAAAAAGATAAAAAATACTTGCATTGCTGGTAGCTTTGTTAATGTCTTCATTGATCATCACGCCACTAGGAATTCAATACGAAATAAATCCTAGCTCCAGAGCAATGCCATCACATGCAACAGTCGGTGTATGAAGCCCATCATGGCCAATATTCTCATTGTGAGTTCCCTCAGATTGCTGATGGATGCTTCTTTTTTCTTTCACCCTTCCATCCTTTGTCAAAGGAAAACCAACCTCAACCATAACCCCCTCATCATAACCCATTTTTCAAGATAATAAGCCATGTCGAGCAAATATTTATTCAACCAATGCATGCACAAGGGCAGTCTAATAGGGTCAAGTTGATCTCTAAAAGGAAACCTATAAATATAAGCCAGTAGCAATACAAATAGACAACCACCAACACAAGACACGTCTCTTTTACCTGAATCAGATTTGAAGCTCCTAACACCCATACAGAGATGATCAAGCACTAAGCCACACCAATCAAGACTCTTGATGGTCCCAACATTCTCTAAAGCACTAACCAGCTTAAAATCAACCAAGTTTCTGGTAGTTGGTGCCAAGAAAGTACGCATGACATACATAACAAAAAAATCTCTTAAAGCGCTCATCAATATCACCTAGTTTACTCAACTCCACAAAAAGATTAACATGAGAAAGGTTACCATATTTATCAGCACCTAACTCATCTCTCCATCTATTCCTAATATCCACATCCCTTGACAACCCTCTCCCATTGTTCCTAACCAAACCAACAGGACAGCCTGGAATCCTAGGAATACACAATATATCAAACACATCATCAGGGGTAATGATGTACCTTAAGCTGGATATTTCTTGAACACAACCAACAGGATCAAACCTAGAACAAAAAATAATAAGTCAGCCTAGAACAATTTGAAGCCAGCATAAAACAATATGAAATTAGCCCACATAATCAAACCTGTCAACCAGCCAAGGCAGAGTTCCAAAAGGAATGGATGAGATGTCAAAGGCAAAAAGTCTACCAAAACCTATGTCTTCCACATCAATTTTTTGGGTGGGAGTGAACGAGGAAATTAATGATTTCAGCTTTGAAGGACAATAGCTGGTTGAGAATTTCTTAGCATACCTTAAAAAAATGAAAAGTGTAAGCATACATGTCTTGAAAAGTGTAAGTTTAAATCCAACTCACAAAAATCAGTCACACATGATATAGTTAACTAAGACAACATTAAGACCAACATATACAATATAAAAAACAAAACAAAAACATTTACATGGAAATAAAAATAACAAATACAGCATGAATGTTAACATCTGCGACATTTAATAAAACAAATACAACTTCTTATCAACATGTAGGAAAATGAAAAAATGAAGACACATAAACTATGAATAACAAATAAACACTGAATCTTATCAAATACAACATCTTATGAAACAAGTACAATTTATAACATAATAAAATAACACTTTAAACAGGGAAAAAACACTTACGTGTTACACTCCTCATCAATACGTTCGACAACCTGCTTCTTCTGATGGTTGCGCTGCTGTTTCGCAGCTTCTTTACCAGCAACCATTTGTCCTGACTCAAAGCTTCACCAGCAGTACTGTCCGCTTTCCTCTTCAAACTAGGTTATTTCGCCACTTTAACACCTTTCTTCATCTTCTTAGCAGACTCCTTCAAAACTCCACCAGATTTCTTTACCTTTTCAGTACTTTTCTTTACAACAACTTTAGTCTCTGTCTCCATTGCTTTCTCAGCAGACGACTTTGTAGCAATTTCTTCTGCCTTCCTTTTATTCTGTCCATGAGAGGTCTCATATTGTTTACCCTTCTCCTTGCTCAACATACGAGGTAACAACCTCTCATTCTCTCCTTCAAAGGAGGCCACCACAGTAGGTCGAGCATCAACACTCTCACCCACATCCACATCAGCTTCACCACCCTCACTCTCCCTCTCACACTCAGCCGCAGCAGCTTGCGTTGCCTCTGCCTTCGCAACTGCATCCAAAATCCACTTATTTTCATTAATATAATCTCTAATTATACTGTCCATACTGTCACCATCATCCCTAGACCCACCTTCACCATCATTCTTAACATCCTTAAAACAACCTTCACCAGCAGATACAGCTTCCTCCCTAACAGATTCAGTTTCTTTCCTATTCAAATCAGCATTATTATCATTAAAATATGCCTCAACTTCAGCATCAATTTCTGCTGAAAAATCCTTCCCCTCAGTAGACCTAACAACTTCACCATTAATTTGTGCTGAAACATCCTTCTCCTCAACACCACCACCTTCAACACCAACATTAGCATCAACCCCTTCAACACCAGCAGATTTATCAACACCAGCTACTTCTCTACTCACTTGAACAACATTATTCAACAGTGTGTCATAGTCAAATTTTTTACTTGATCCACCTGCACCCACAGCTGATACACCTCACCGTCTTTCAGCTACTTAACACCCACAATCATCCGTTTCTGGTTTCCCGGCATATGAACAGCAGGAACTGGAATTTGTGTAGTAGCAGCACCACCAATTCTGGCAGACCACGTGCCATTCTAGGTACTACACAAAAAATGAAAAACAAAAAACTGTAAAAGCACATATTAAAAAAACAAACATAAACAAAAAAATAAAATGCACTTCTATCTCAGGTTCTTTATGTTGAATAGAATCTTCACCTCCTTCAGGCACAGCAAAAAATAATCATATACCACACAGTTATAAACTAATACTTAAGGCATACAAACATATGCAAGTTGTAATAAAAAAATGCATGCATACTTTGACAGTCATTAAGCAACCTAATCTGGAAAAACCACAGTATAACTAACTAATGCATAGGCTATACTAATATATATAACTTGTAATGAAACAAATGCATGCATAGTCTGACAATCAGTAAGCAAATAATCTGACATACACATTATAACTAACTTGTGCAAATAGTAAACTAACATAAGCAACATGTAATGAAACAAAATACATACTGGTAGATCAGAAAGAATAACAATAAGTAACTAACAATCAGTGAAAGTCAAAACATAGACTAAGTAACTAATACATATGTTATATTAACATATGCAATTTCTAAGAAAACAAGTGCACAATAAAACAATCAGTCGACAACAAAAATAAGTAACTCAAAAATCGGAGCAAGTAACTTATACAAATGTTAGCCTAACATATGCAACTCCTAAGAAAACAAATGTACATTATAAAACAGAGTCAAAACAAGCGGATCAGAAATACAAATTAGAAAATTAGGATGACTAACTAATACAGCTGTAAGCCTAACATATGCAACTCCTAAAAAACAAATGCACATTATAACTGAACTGCTAACATACTGGGAAAAAAAATAGAGCAACTAACTAATACATATCTTACAATAACAAATGCAACTTCTAAACAATAAAATTCATGTTATAAAAAAGACTCAAAATATGCAGATCTGACTAACAAAAAAAGTTAATAGCAACAACTTGTATGCACATCTAACTTACAAATAAAATTTCTAAAAAAAATCAACATCAACAAGACTAAAAAACACACGTACACACACAACAAGAACAAAAAAAATGCAAAACTCCAAATATTCAAAACGGAAAACAAATGCACATTAAAACTAGACTGCTAACATACTGGGAAAAATAGAGCAACTAACTAGTACATATCTTACAATAACAAATGAAAAATCTAAACAATCAAATGCGTGTTATAAAAAAGACTCAAAACATACAGATCTGACTAAAAAAAAAGTCATCAGCAACAACTTGTATGCAGATATGACTTACAAATAAAATTTCTAAAAAAGGTCAACATTAGGAAGAGTGAAAAACACACATACACACACAACAAGAACAAAAAAATTGCGAAACTCCAAATATTCAAAATGGAAAATAAGAAGAATACGAACCAAGAGAAGGAGAAGGCTGAGACAACTTCTCAACTTTAGGAAGAAAAACTTTCCCTTTCGCCCTACCCATAGAATAGGTCAAATACACACAGAAAATCCTTACATCAGAATCGCGAATAGCTATAAAGTAAAAATGGAAAAGAACAGCAATGAAATTTCAAAACTTAGAATATCAAGCTTACCGAATTCAGGCGATTCCGGCGCAAACTTGAACACCGCATTTCGACAAGATTTCATGAAGAACGAAGAGTGAAATTGGAAAAAAAATCAGAAAAGAGAGGAATTGAAGAATAGAGAGAAGAGAAAACAGAAGAAAAAATGCAGAAGATGAAATTTACAGTTGAATCAAGAGGACAAAGGCACGCGTGATAAATGGATTGCAATTTCCAAAAAAAAATAAATGCTAAAAACCACTGACAAAAGGAAAATTAAAATGGATGAAAATTAAAAATGGACAATCAGCCTTAATTAATTACTATGTACCCCATTTTTTAAATAATTACAATATGAACCCCATTTTGCATATCAGTCTCTGGCCTGTCTATAAGCTTATGGATAGGCCGCCTTTCATGAGACTTTTCCTTTTCAGAATGCTTCATAATTTGCAGTTAATGTATAATCACTCTTTTAAATACAAATTCAATGTAACCCTACCTACTTGATTAAGTGCCAATATAACCCTCAGATACTTTTTAGTGAAAAAACTACCGTAACTAGTTAACATAAGTGCCAATATAACCCTAAGACATAATTTCGGTGTTGACCACGTATAAAATGACTAAAACTCCCTCTGACCTAAAATATAAAAGTTTTCATACAATTTTTCCCTCACCCTCCCCACAACTCACCACCCTCACCCCACCTTTGTGCCACCTCCACCTAACCACAAGCCCACATCAACCCCGTCGCACTGCTGCCGCACCGCCGGCCAAAAAGATAGCAGCAACGTCATTTTTTACCCACCCCACCCTTATCTAGCCACCACCCTCACCCCTTTCCACGACACCTCCACCTAGCCACCACCTCACGCCCAATCCCACTGAAGCCAGCAGCAACCAAGCCCTGTTAAAACCCTAGCCTACCCCTCACCGTCAGACATCCTTGCGACGCCACTCCGCTGCAGCTCAAATCGCTGTTAGCCGTCCACTATTGTCCTCCACCGACAGTGTTTTAGGTCTCTTTAACATCTGGTTCAACTCGCTCCACGGACGATTCCAGTTCCCCTATCGAGCTCCCATCTCCAATGACCTCCAAAAGTCTCCGTCTGCTGCAACTCCAATCATCATTGTTCATCCACCGTTATCCTCCGTCGACACCATTTCAGCCTCTTCTTCAACCTTCGGTTTGACTAGCTCCACCGACGATTGCAGTTCCCACATCGAGTTAAGTTTATTACACCTCCTCATATCTTATTTGTTAGCGGAATCCTCTAAACTATGCGCATTCTCCAAGTGGTGCCTCAAGTCATGTTTTCCAACAAAGACAGAGTGGACGAAAGACAGAGGGAGTATAAAGCTACACATTGCAACAAAATCTGTGCTTTTGGGGATGAAAGATAGACTAGGTGAAAGAAGAAATTAGGGGATTGTTAAAGGTTGAAGTAGTAAATTCAATTTTTTTTTGTTTTTTTCCTTTTTTCAAGGGGGTAAAATCATCTTTTAACCCAATCTCGGCCTAAATCCGCTGGAATGGGTATGTTTGCACTTACAATAACTATCTAGGGTTATATTTGCACTTTCAACTATCAAAATGTTATATTGGCACTTATGTAAAGTAGGTAGGTTATAAAAGCACTTTTCTCTTCAATAAAAAATAAACTCCAATAAGATTTTTAGTGAAAAACCATCCTGTATTTTCTCATATTTCTTCATCTTGTTCTTCAATCCATCCTAATCCGACTCGTTCTTCTTTGTTTCTGTCAACATCTATTCTAATTCTTGCCAATTTACTTTTTAATGCTACTTAAAAACCCCTAATAACAACACTTGGTATCAAAATGTCAGCTTTCCTTGGCTAAATCATGGCTCAAAATACCAGATTCAAAGCTTTTGAGAGCAAAATGGAGAAACAATTCAATGATCTTATGCAGGAGCTCGGGCAAGTGATATATGGAGCAATGGGGGCTAAATCTAGTGCTCTTGGCCAGGAGATAGAATCCAAAATGGACAATCAGGTGGATAAGATTCTGGAGTTCCAAAACTCTCCGTTTAAAGAGGTGAAAGAGATGATATTGAACTTATCAGGGGGAAAGAAATATCAGAATGAGGAATCCTCAATTCACATATTGGATAGCTCTTCTCATCTTGCAAAAACTAAGGATGCATTCAAAACAAGAGATTAGCATGGAGAGAAGATGGAGGAGCAATCGATCAGCTGGAAGGTGGGAAGGAATAACAATCATCTTCACCTAGAGTGGAGTTGGTCAGTTTCAGTGGAGAGAGACCAATAGAGTGTTTTTTACATTGCCTCAAGTATTTCAAATATTATCACATTCCAAATCTAGCTCTTGTTGAAGCTGTGGAAATATATCTCAAAGGTAAAGCAGGGGTATGATTTCAAACTGAGAAAATGGCAAAGGAGTGTTAGAGTTGGAAGGATTTCATTGAGGCTGTGTTGTCGAGATTCATGGATTTGGGAACTAAGGATGCGATGGAAGCCCTCAACAAGTTTTATTAGAGGGGAAGTGTGAGGGATTACCATAATAATTTCGAGGAACGGAAAACTCTCACGATAGGTAAAAATCCAAACTAACTGAAGCATATTTTATTTCTAGTTTTATGAGTGGATTAAATCTGAGCTGAAACCATTTTAAGATGTTTAAGCCTGAAACATTGAAAGCTATTGTTGAGTTGGATTTGTTGCAAGAGCAGCATCTTAATCAGTTAGGGAAGAAAACTAGAGTAATTAATCCATCAGGGGTAGATCACAGTGTTTACTCATAAAACTAGGCTGATAAGAAACAGACTGAGAATATGATGGGAAGTGGAGGTGTTAAATAGATTTCTCCATAGAAAATACAAAATATAAGGGATAATGTCATGATGTGGAAAATTCAAAAACTCACTATGAAACCAGGCTGCAGCAATTACTAAGCAGGTATGGAGTTGTTTTTTATATACCTAATGATATGGTAATCTGATCAGGTAGGTCAATCTTTGTTCACCTTCAAATCCTCTTTCCTGCAAAACAAGTCTCGAAAAAAATTCCTGGAGAAAGGGCTCCGACAATCAAGTTAGTCTTCCTCTACGAGAACTGGAATTTCTCTGTTTAGTAAAGCTTACCTTAGCTTGTCCTGGTCTTCTTGTATTTATAGGCTATTGTAGGTGTGGTTATAGGTTATTAGAAGTCGAGATCGTGGGTCATGCCATGATCACTACACTTTCAATTCATAGCTAAGTGTTTGTTCCTCACTCTGTGTTTCTCGGCCCAAGATCTATCTCAACTCTACAAGGTCCCGCGTATACTGGTTCCTGGTTGATATGTATAGTGTGCTAAATGGCTTAGTCTTATTACGAAGAGAAGTTGGGTTGGGCCTAGAGGCCAGAAATCTTTCAGTTGTTGGGTTAGATATACACCATAAGTCCCCCCCCTCCCAAGACACGAAGTCAATACTACACGAAGCTATAACTATGTTCAGGAGCTACACGCGAACTATTATTTCGTTCTAATTTTATGCGTAATGATATATTCATTTTTTCCGTGACATGAAATATTCTTGTGAAGTGTTGTATGCTTCTTGGTTTTGTTTCACTACCCCATTGAATAGTGTAATCTTTGAAATTTGAATTCAAAATTTGAACGTGCAAATATTGTGTAGACATCCAGCTATTGCAATCCTGTAGTCGAGATTCTCTCCTTCCTATTCGCTATCCATTTTTAGATTTCCTCTTCCGCCGTTACACTTTCTTTATTTTATAATTGCCTTGATTTTTGTAATTTGACGTCCGTCACTATTCAGTGTACTCATACACCGTTTCCTTCTTGGATTCCTAAAAAGTAATTTCACTTTTTGTCAGGCCATCATTATTACGTAATGTTCACCTTTTTTCTTTTGGCTTTTCACTTTCTTTAATTAAAACCTCTAATTGTTTAGAATTCTTCATCTTCCTCCTTTCTTCTTTATTGCTCCGATCCTCTATTGTACTCCATATTAATCTCATAATTTCTCTTTTTCTTCCTCTTTTTTTTCCTTATCTGAAGTGATTTCTATATTTTTTCATTTGTTGGTATTCTTCTCTTTTCATCCTGATTCAGGGGCTCTTTTTATTTCTCCAGTGTGCTTTCTATGTTTTTCATTCGGAGTTTGGCCAGAATCTTCGTATTTGTATTTTGTTGTTTTAATTGATAATATCTTCATTTGAATGTTATGGATTATTACCGCTTCAATGTCTACCTCTAACATTGTTGAAACTTCTCTACCGAATGTCCCCAAAAACAATGTTGATTCGGGAGAGGATTCCGGCCAACTCGTTGGCTCTTCTACCATTAGTAGCACTATCTCTGATTCTTATCTTGAAGAGTTAAAGCCTAATTTCTCTTTTTTGTTTTTGTATGAGCTTAGGGCTCCTGAGTCCTCTGAAAGCGTCAGCACCCCTCATTCTGGTTATATCTCCTGTTATCTTAGGTTTGGACTTTCTTTCCCTTTACCTCAACACGTCCAAGACTTGCTTTCACATTATCGGGTTGCATTATGTCAGCTACGTCCTAAAGTTGTTTCAATTTTTGTTGTCTTTTATCATGAGTGCAAGGCAGCTCGAGTGCCTTTCTCCATTTCCTTATTTCGTAATCTTTATCATGTTCGAAAATTGAAAAATTCTGATTTGGAACTATAATGTTCCCAAATCAAAACTTCCTAAGGTTGGGATTCGTCTTAATATTGATTCCGAAGTTGTACTATCACTCATCTAACATTCAATCGGTCTTCACCCTATTGGCTTTTTGAGCAAAGGTTTTTACTTGTCATTAATTTGGTCGCTTCTACATTGTTCAACTTATTTTTTTCTGTCTCTATTCTCGTTGGCCTTCTATATTTTTGTGTTCGCCTAACTTTCTTTGTGTAATGAATTGCAGATATGGATCTGACCAAGCACTCTGCTGATATAAACTTCATTTTTTATGACAAGAATAACGATTTAGAGACTCTGGCTAATGAAACTAATGATAACACTGAGGTTGTTATCCCTCAGGAAGTCACTATCACAGCCATCGCTCAGCAAACAGCTTCTAGGGCTATAACTAAAGAAGTTAAGGGAGGATGTGGTCGCAATTCCAATGAGACCTCCCATAGAAGACGGAGGAATGATCAAACCGATGGTTCAATAACTACTTTGGAGCCTACTAAGAAAATGGGGTGTGTTAGTCATTCTTTTCCCAAACGTCTATCCTGAAGCCATGACTTGATGGTATAAGGATCCATTCCTTCTACCCTTTCTAATGTGTTACTTTCTGAGACCATGGTTGCGGTATATTGTTTTTGAAATATTATTTTGACTTAATTTGGTGTTTCTTTATGTCAATGTAATATCTAACGATAATATTTGTTTGCTTATGTTGAAAACAAGGTTGGTGAGAGTCTTCAACTCGTCAGGAAATGAGTTGCTGAGTTTTCTAAGGGGGGTGGGTCGGTCCTGGAGAAATGGAAGGCCACCGAAGCAAAGTGTACTACCCTGAATGTCTCTCTTGAAGCTGCTGATGAAGGAGCACGTGCTACTGAAGAGCGTGCTTCGGCTGCTAAGACTGAGATGGGCAAGCTGCGTACCGTGTTGAAAGAGATATGGACTACCGGCCCAGCTTTGCTTATGTATCCTCAAGTTCTAATTGATTGGCTTGTGAAGACAACGTAATCTTATTCTTTATTTGAAGAGGTTTCCACTTACACTGCAGCGTTAGGTATTGCAAGGCTCTGGTTGAACTGTGAAGGCTAAAGCTCACTGTGACAGCTGATAAGCTGCCCCAATTGGCCAAGTCTGAGAAAGTTTTGGAGCAGCATAAAGCTATTCTTAACAAAGGGTTTATCAGCAGCATTTATGATGGTGGTCATCTATATACTCTGTTATCTCATCTTTCTAGCCTTCCCAATTTGCCTTCTGCGGCTGAGTTGAAAGAGTGTGCGGTTGACTACTTTGAGGATCTTCTCTTTATCTCTTCCCCTTCTGAGCATCGCATTCCTGAGCCTCTTTCTAATCCTAATTCCAATGTGAACCTTGAGGGTGATCTGAATGCTGAAGGCTCCGCTTAGCACACAAGCAAAGAGGATTCTGCTGTTGTTATCCAGACTTCACCTATCCCTCCTTCTAAAGTTAGTCAATCCTAGTGCTATGGATGGTAAGACTTTATTTGTAATTCATGACAATATTCCGAAGTATGTTTGTACTATTTTGTATTATGAAGGATGTTAACTTCTGATCGTCTTTCTGATTATGACAGTTCTCATCATATCTATTTATATGTATGCTTTTGATATTTTGGTTGATCATAAATTTTTTAAAAGTGTTAAATATCTTGAATTTAATGACCATTTTCCCCATCTCCCTCCTTATTTTCATTGCCCCATTAAACTTATTAAAGCTGCCCAATCCTTATCCTAGGAATGTTGTGAACTTGTTTCTTCTAATCACTTCTCTCATGTAGATTTCATGCCCTTGTGTATTGGATGATCATATCCTACCTCTTCGTCACCTTCATCTTCATCCACAACATGTCCTTATAGCCAATTCATACATGAAGGTTATAGTATTAAGTCGCTGGACAAGGATATTGTTTGTAGCTTAGTCAATCTTGAGTCTGTTGGTGCCTACATGAGTTCGCTCAATCTTCTTGTCCATGTTCATGAATGGGCATTGTCATTCGTCTGAAATATATGCTACTATACATTAACGACCGCACGGAGAGATAGAAAAAGACTATAAAGGAAACACAAGATTCTGTTCGTGAATTGAGGGGATTTTGTGTTGAACATAACAGCATTATTCAACGTTAACATTTAAGTATGGTTAAGATGATTCGTTAGCAGGAGAAGGCTAAGAGTTTTGCTGCTAGCAAGGCTCACGAAGCTCATCAAAAGACGTTGATCATTGATAAGCATCATATTAACAACTTGCTGGATCAATTGAAGAAAAAAAAAGATGAGTGTGATCATTTTTCTCCCTCTGCAATTAGTCGGCAAAGTAAATTTGATGAGCAGTTTGCTATAAATACTCAGCTTCATAGTGAAAATGATCAGTTTTTTGCTAAATGTAATTGTCTTAACTCGTATGCACAAACTCGAGCAAACTTTTGTTGATTACAAAGATAAGCTTCGAGCCCTTCCATCATTATCTTATGGTTCTACTAGGTGTGGAGATCTGACTATGGGAATTGGCGGGCAGATGATTAATTTGTCTGAGGTTGTTCGGTTGCACATTCGGTGTCTGGAGAACAAAGTGCAAACCTTGATGGTTGAGAACAAGAGTTGACAAGAAACTGTTGATGATATAAGTGTATAGCTGGATCGCGAGGAGTTTGGCCCTATAATCGACTTTCAGGCGTATTATACTAATTATCTTGGTCATATGGAATGAAGGGATCTAATGCATCATCCTACTTACTTGCACATGAAATAGCGATGCGATCATATAGTAAGTAAGGAGTGTTATGCTGAGGAAGGCTGAGAACTCTCATTGAGAGGCTGAGCAAACTTGCCATTATGGTGGTTCTTCATCTTCTGGATCATCACGAGCACCTAGGCATAGAAATTTCTCCTGTTTTTGTATAGTTTTTTCTGTTTTGGAATGTTCTAGTTTGACCTATTATGATTTTGGAAATTTTATCGTTTGCTATCAACTGATATGCAAGATGATAAGTTGTTGGCATATTTGCTTATCATTTTGGAAATTTTATTTTTGTGGGCATATCTGCCTTTCTGCAATATTTACAGCTTGCATAGTAAATATAGCGAAGCTGTATGATCTATTGGTTGAAAATTTAAGAGCTTCAATTTGTGTGAGTTGCAAGATCTATTGCTTGTTGGAGTAATTTTTATTAGCATATCTTCCCGTGTGCAAGATCTATAGCTTGCAAAAGTAAGATTTGCAAAGTTGCAAGATATATAGCTTGCAAAATTGGATGATTTTTTTTGTTCGAATCATAAGATCGAATGTTTGATTTTGTTCGTTAACTTCAAACAACTTTAGCACTTGCTATAGTATGCAACAATATATTAGCATTTGACAATTGTAAGACTTAATGTTTTGATTGTATTCTACTTTTTTACCTTCTTCAGGACTTTACTATGTAAGACTTCCTCCAGGACTTTGAAGAGTATAATAAAAAAGTAGAATACGATCACTCTCTGATATGTTGTTTCTACATTTTTTAATCCAAGCGGTATTTTCGCATAACAAAATATGCTAAAGCTTGTTATGAATTCCGTCTTTTCTGCATCTTCTGGATTCATCTGTATTTTGTGGTATCCTTTATATTTGTCCATAAGGCTAGAACTTCATACCCTGAAATCACTTCGACTAGATGATCAATTTTAGGTAAAGGATAACAGCCTTTTGGATATGCCTTATTTAGATCGGTGAAATCTATGCACATTCTCCACCCCACATCTGATTTCTTCACCATCACTAGACCCGCTAACCATTTTGGATAGATAACGTTTTTCAATATACCATCCTAAAGAAGGGCTGTAACTTCCTCCTCAATCATTTTTTGCCTATCACTAGCGAAGCTACACTATTTTTGCTTGACTAGTTTGACCGAGTCACTAATATTCAAGGAATGGGTAATGATTCCTGGATCGACTCCTCCCATGTTCTGTACGCTCAAGGTGAATGTATCTCTGTGGCTTCGCATGGTTTGTATGACCCTTCCTTTACCATATGTAGAAGGTGTTTTCCTATCTTAACACTTAGCATCATCTTCATCATCCAGAGTGACTAGCTCTTTTTCTTCCCCCAGGTTTATTAATAATTTTGGTTGCTCGAGTAAGGCGTCGTCTCAGATAGTGCTGACCATCTTATTTTTTTTCCATATTTTTCCCTACTTTCATCGCAATAACCATACACAACCTTTCTGTTTGTTAGTTTCCTCTTATTGTTTCGATTCCAGCTGGGGTTAGGAACTTCATTACTAAGTGGTACGGAGACCATATCGCTTTTGATGTGTTTATTCTGGACCTTTCGATTATAGCATTAAATGGACTTGGCGCATCCATGGCCACAAAATCACACATGATGTTACAATTTCTATCACTCTCACCAATAGTAATAGGCAGTTGTATATTACCCGAAGGTGTTTCTGCCCGCCCTGTGAATCCTACAAGAGAAGATGTGGACTTCTTTAGGTCAAATCGCTTGAATCCTAGCGTATAGAAGAAATTCATAAATAGTATCTCCACAACACTTTCATCATCCACAAACATTCTATAAACTATTGCATTCCCAATTTTAGCAATGATAACCATCGGGTCATTATAAGGTGAAGCGTTAGGAACAACATCCTCTTCACTAAATGTGATTGCTTCATTTGAACAAAGCCTCTTATCAACAGGCTTTTGCGGTGAAGAATATCTGGCTTTACCCTTCCAAGCATTGTTCGATAGCAATTCAGTTAATCCATGTATAGATAGGATCACTTTCTCAGGAACTTCGGCCACTATATCATTGTTGTACTCCACTGTCGCTGTTATTTTTTTTATTCTTGGTTGGTGTGTTTGTTATACCTTGGTTTCTTGCCATGGAGTTGCTTGCTTTGTTGGCTTTGTCGTATTGATTCCTCCTTCCTTCTTGTATTGGCTTAAATAGCCATTTTCAGGTTCTCCTCAATTTGTCTCCTGGAGTCTTTGCAATAATCTATGCCATGGCCATGGTCCTTGTGGAAAGCGCAGTACTATTCTCTGCACCTCTTATCTGGAGGAGCCATCATCGGTACCGGATTGCAAAATAGCTCTATGTTTGCCTGCCATATTTCTTTTCTTGATTTTGTCATAGGTGTTTCTAGGAATGGTACAACTTGCATCCCTGACTCTCTTCCCTTGAAAGGAATGTTTCCCTTACCTTTTTTTATGAACCCATTTTGCGAGTCCTCCATTGTTCGCCTTTTGCCTCGCTCTCACTGTATCTTACGATTGTTTGCTTCTTCCATTTGCACGTGTTGCTCAATCATCTTTTGTAGCTATCTAGGGTTTTCAGGCATATTTTTCATTAATTCCTTGTATAATTCTCCTGATCACATGCCTCCTATGAATGCCCCCAAGGAAGATTGGATTGACAAGTCGCGAACCCGCAAACCCTCAGTGACAAAACTATTATGATATTCTGCAAGACTTTCGTCAATTTGCTGAGCTATGTTGATCAAATTTGCAATCATTTTTTGTGAACATTTGCTTCTGATAGAAGCAATCCAAAAAAATCCGACAATTACGCCCAAAACTTAATACTTCCATTTGGTAGATCTTTGTACCATGTGATCGTTGTTCCCGATAAGAAAATGGGGAAACCGTTGCATAACAATTCAATGTTCGCAACACAAAATATCATGCTATTTTGATATGAGTGTAGGAACTCTTTTGGGTATGTGGTCCCATCGTAGATTTTAACATGTAAAGGGAGTGTAAAGTCCTTTGGAATTTTTGAAATCTCGCAGATGTGGTGCTAAGGGTGATTTGTCTGCATCATCATTTATGACTATGTCCCTTAAATCCTCTTTGTACTTAAAGTTCTCATGCCTTGACTCATTCTCTTATACATCCTCGAAGGGTTTGGCTTGAGCATGATTAAAAGCCGATTGTACATGCTCTCCCTGTTTGCTTCCAAGAACGCTACGAACACCCTCCTTTCTTTTTCTTGGTTCGTATTGGAAGATTCTATTTCCTCCTCCTCCTCATCTATTTCTTCTTTATTATGATTCATTTCTCTACTGGGACATAATCCTGGTCCTGGCTGGGATGCATGCTTCTGTTGCGTATAGGTGTGTGTTCTTGTGTCTAGTGGTTGTGACTTTTCTCGCTTCTGGTGAACACCATTGTTTACCTGAAGGATTTTGAAACAAAAAAATTTTAGATTCCCTATAGTTGGGGCCAAATGATGTGGTAATACGATCAGGCAAGTTAATCGTTGTTCACCTTAAAAATCCTCTTTTCTGTAAAACAAGTCCTGAAAACATTTATGGGAGAAAAGCTCTGACAATCATGTCAGTCTTCCTCTATGAAAACTAGAATTTCATAGTTTAGTAACCCTTAATTTAGCTTGTCCTGGTCTTGTTGTATTTATATACTATTGTAGTCGTTGTTCCATGTTATTAGGAGTTGATATTGTGGTTCGTGCCACGATCACTACATTT
The DNA here is from genome assembly GCA_037428765.1 of Rubia yunnanensis. Lineage (NCBI taxonomy): Eukaryota > Viridiplantae > Streptophyta > Magnoliopsida > Gentianales > Rubiaceae > Rubia > Rubia yunnanensis. The sequence continues at coordinate 26,591,842 of CM075064.1, read as the reverse complement.
TCGGTTCATGGCTAAGTGTTTGTTCCTCGCTTCGTGTTTCTTGGCTCACGATCTATCCTACAACTACAAGGTTCTGTGTATACTAGCTCCTAGTTTATCTGTATACTGGGCTGAATGGATTTGTCTTATTATGAAGCGAAGTTGGGCTGGGCCTAGAGGCCACCAGCTTTTCAGTTGTTGGGCTAGATATACACTACTAAAACTCAACCACCTGTTAGATCAATTGACCATTAGATTATCTTGAAACCAGATGCAAGAGCATTCAAGATGAAGCCATGTAGGTATTCACAAGCATTGAAGGGAGATTTTCTATGCCTATTACATGACAATTAAAGATAGATTTCCTATGCCTATTACTGACGAATTATTAGATGAATTGCATGGTGCAAAGTTCTTTTCTAAATTGGATTTAAGGTCAGGGTACGATCAGATCAGAGTTAAATAAATTATATAAATAAACTACATTTGAAACACACCATGGTCATTTTTGAGTTCTTGGACATACCTTTTGGACTCACAAAATGCACCAGCCACTTTCCAATGCCTTATGAACCAGGTTTTTTAAGAATTTCTAAGGAAATATGAACTGGTGTTCTTTGATCACATACTAGTATACAGTCAAGAATATGAAGAACCCTTGGATCACCTAAACATTGTGCTCAGATTGATGTCTCAACATTAATTATATGTCAAACAGTCTAAATGTGTTTTTTTCGAAGCCACAGGTTGAGTACTTAGGACATTTAATAACTGCACAATGGGTTATGATAGACTGAGAGAAGGTTAATTATATGGTGGAGTGGCCAATACCAAACAGTCTTAAAGAATTGAGAGGTTTCTTATGTTTAGCTGGCTACTACATAAGGTTTATTGCTTCTTTTGGAACAATTTGCAAACCACTTCATGATCTGTTAAAAAAGAATGCTTTCAAATGGAGTCCACTGGCTACAGAAGATTTTAATCGACTGAAACAAACCATCACTAAAGCCACAGTATTGAAAATGCCAGAATTTGACAAGGTCTTTGTAGTGGAAACTTATGCTAGTGATGTGAGAATAGAAGTTGTTCTTCTTCAAGACAATCAACCTATTGCTTTCCTCAGTAAGTCAATGTGTCAGAGAAATAGGGGCTTATCAACATATGAAAAGGAGTTTCTGGTTGTGGTAATGGAAGTGGAAAAGTGGAGACATTATCTGATAGGAAACTTTTTTGTGATAAAAACTTATCATCAGTCTCTTAAACACTTATTAGACCAGAAAATTCATCATGTCTTACAGCATAAGTGGACTACTAAATTACTTGGGTTCAATTTTTAAGTACATTGAATGAAAGGAAGTGAAAATAAAGTTGTTGATGCTTTATCCAAGTTACCATGGAACGAAACAAAACAACACGATGAGTTCGATGATGAAAAAGAAGAAAGAGAACCAGCTATAAAGGATCAGACTGATAAAAACTTTGAAGTTGATACTGATCTGAGAGCAAAGATTGGTTATCTTAATACCATAAGTACAGTGCAACTAGAAATTAGAAAGTAGTTACAAAGAGGGCCAAGAAAGTCAGGAGCTTATAGCACGGACAGTCCTAACCAAAGATTCAAATCCAGAACATCAATACATTCATGGAATTTTGAAGAAAGGTAAAAGGATTTTTGTGGGATCTAATGGTAATATCAGGGAAAATATTCTATCCTCTATGCATGCTTCGGTTATTGGAGACCATTCTGGCCAATCTGCTACTATTAGAAAAGTTCTCAGTATGTTTACTTGGCCTAGAATTAGAGATGACATTATCAAATTCATTCAACACTGTGTTATTTGTCAGAAGAACAAAATTGAGCACCGTCATCCCCCTAGTTTTCTACATCCATTACATATTCCTACATAGTTTTGGAGGCACAATACAACGAATTTTGTGGAGAAATTTCCCCATTCTAAAGGCCAGGATACTATATTGGTAGTAGTTGACATAATGACAAAATATAGTCCTCAGCATAAACAGTCTCTAAATCCTTGAAGGTAGGAAGTCAAAGTCACTGATTGATCAGTCTTTAAGAAAATCTCACTACCTTGCCTCTGATGTAAACTCTGTTTTACCTCTCAGAATATGGATTAATGATGTCTCCCATTAAGTTTGATTAAAATTCTTCTACAACCTCTCTGTTGTACTCCTTATAGATTGAGGATGCAGTCTTCAAACCCATATAGTCCATGTAGGTGGTAAATTCACACTCCTCATATACACCCAGATTAGTTTTTCTCTCAGCTAAAATCCTCCTCTGACACACAATATCATATCTCCCACGGCATTCTGACCAGTGGTGCCTTCAATAATCTGCTCAACTTGTGTTGGAACATTAGTCACCGATGTTGGAACATACCAGCTCTCAGCTTCACCCGCTTTCTCTGATGTTGGAACATTGGATCCTTTAATTGCTTCAAAAACAACACACTCAGTCTGTATTGGTTTTGGGACATCACCATGCTCAGCTTCCTTCACTCCATCAGTACTTTCTCCCCCTTTCTCTATGTCTGGTGTTGGAACATAGGCTTGTTCACCATTCAGATCATGATCTTCTCCAGCCATATTTACTGATGTTGGAGCATAAAAATCTCTAATCACACCAGGCTCACCTATTTCCATGTCCATATCTTCTCTACCTATCTACATACTCTATGTTGGATCATGACCAACATCACTGTCTTCCAACTCCTCATCATCCTAAACTAGCATACCAGGAGGAGCCATCTCTCTGAATTATTCGATCATCATGTGCATCTCATGATCAAACTTTACAATTTCATAGTCATCCTTACTAGCATGCCAATAATAAATTCTCCTAATCTTTTCACTAACTAGTCATCACATCAATCACAATAACGTCTTCAACACCAACTTTCAACATGTCCAACTACGCCTATTTTTTCTTTTTCTCGTTTCCAATTTTTTGGATTTTTTCTAATGTATGTACACAAAAAAATCACACAAAGCTTGAGAAAATAATAAATACCTGATGTGTGTTATATTGTGTTCATATTTTGTGGGATTATTATGATTTTATTGAGATAAAATTTGCACTTTAAGATGTTTTGGTGCAGGAATTCATGGATTGTGAATTGAGATGGAGCTATACATTGTACTCTTTTTCCCTTAACCAACGGTTTTTTACCACTGGGTTTTTCGGGTTAAGGTTTTTAATTAGGTGATGTGCTCCAATGAAAAGTGTTCTTATTTTATAAGACATTTTCCAGGGATGAAGGAAGAGAGGCAAAAACAGAATTGCTGAAGTTATGGGGTGAAAATGAATTATTGAAGAGATGTGGATTTGAAGAAAATAAATATATTCACTTCCCATATTGATAAGGATTGTATTATCTCCTTCCAATTGAAATTCATTAATTTTAGAATTAGTTAATTAGAGTTGGAATATATTTTGATTTATTTTCAGAAGAAGAATCCGATTGTAAGTGGGTTTAAGTCTTTCAAGGACTTGGTAAATTCTTCCAGTAGTGGTGAATTTCTCACCTTCGAGTGAATGAGGCTAGAGAGATCATCAAGAGGTTGGTGGATTCCAAGAAGGAGTATGATCAACAGGAAGTCCAAATCTTGAAGAAGGTGGCACGGACATCCACTCCCGAACAAGATGAGATCAAGAAAATGATGGAAAGAATGGAGAAAATTCTATCCAAGGTCGTTGACAAGGTTGCGTCTGTACAACAAGGGCTTGTGGAACAGTCAACCATACGACGTCGCAATGCATTCTTACCATGGGAGAGATACCTGTCCAAGCAAATGCTATGGGAAATTTATGTGGTAAAAATGAATCATACTGGTAATAAGGGAACACAAGGGGTATTGTTGGGTCATCCATTCTTAAAGATAGCAAACACTAATATTAATGTTTGGAATGGAACTATTTCACTTGATTATTTTGGTGATAGTACACACTCAACATTGATAAACCCATGCAGAAATCTATAGATGCTGAGAATGTGAATGCAATTGATCATACTGACCCATTTGTCCAATATTATCTTGAGACCAAAGTTTTGCAAGATAAGATGGGAATTCAAATTCCTACAAGTCGAGAAGAGGTAAATGTTCAAGTCTCAAGCGATAAGGAAATCCAAAAATTGTTGTGTTCAGTGTACTCTTAGAAAGTGGTGCCCAGAACTTAAATAAACCAAGGAATGTCCAACTCGACTCAGTTCCAAGCTGATGTTTGGAAAAATTCTGAAGTACGTACAGGGTCTGGTTTGCCCAAACAGAACCCGTCCACCAGACTAGTCCCATCAGATGTGAAAACCTCAAATTTGAAGTTGAAGGCGTTACCACCCAATCTGAAGCATGTTTATCAAGGAGATGATGATACTCTTCCAGTGAGTATGGAGTCACTCAATTGCGAGGAAGAAACAAAGCTTCAACTCCAAGAATTAGGAGATCTAAGATTGAAAGGGTTTGATCAAGCTATGCGGTACAAGGAGCGCAATAAGATGTGGCATGCCAGGAATTTGAAGTCAGAGGAATTTGTGGTTGGGCAGATAGTTCTTATTTAAGAGTCCAACTTTCGACATATGTCATGGAAATTTAAGTCTAAATGGACTAGACCATTCGAAGTGGCATATGTTTGGCCTAGTGGGATGGTAGAAATTATAAGCATGGACGCAAAAAGGGCATTCCTAGTCAATAGTCATCGTCTTATGCCGTACTATGATACTTCTCAAGTGGAATTAATGGAAGAAATTCCATTGTGCCCAATAAATAGTCATTAAAGGCATCAGAAAGTCTAGCTAAAAACTATAAACAAAAGCGTTGATTGGGAGGCAATCCAATTTTCTTAGTTTTTTTTTCTTTTAAGTTTTTTAATTTATATTTTTTTAGGAATTTCAATTTCTCATCTGATCTCAGTTCTTGATCTACAAAGTTGCAGTACTTGAATTTGCACCATGGAGAATGCATACCTTTGGAGAGCTGGAGGTACGCCTCCAACTTTCAACATGTCCAACTACGCCTCCATTTTTTTCCTTTTCTCCCTTCCAATTTTTTGGATTTTTTCTAACGGACACAAAAAAAATCACACAAAGGTTGAGAAAATAATAAACACCTGATGTGTGTTATATTGTGTTCATATTTTGTGGGATTATTATTATTTTATTGAGATACAATTTGCACTTTAAGGTATTTTTGGTGCAGGAATTCATGGATTGTGAAGAATTGAGAGGGAGCTATATATTGTACTCTTTTTCCCTTAACCAACGATTTTTTCCCACTGGATTTTCCAGGTTAAGGTTTTTAATGAGGGGATGTGCTCCAATGAAAACTGTTCTTATTTTATAAGACATTTTTCCAGGGATGAAGGAAGAGAGACAAAAGTATAATTACTGAAATTATGGGGTGAAAATGAATTATTGAAGAGACGTGGATTTGAAGAAAATAAATATATTCACTTCACATATTGATAAGGATTGTATTATCTCCTTCCAATTGAAATTCCTTAATTCTAGAATTAGTTAATTAGAGTTGGAACAGATTTTGATTTATTTTCGGAAGAAGAATCCGATTGTAAGTGGGTTTAAGTCTTGTAATACGCGTGTATATATATATACACCTCCGAAAAGGGTTTGCGGAAGAAGACATTAATACGCAGACTTAGGAATTCATTAGTTTAGTTTTCGTTACTTGTGTTCCAGGAGGCAATTTGTGAACAATGGTTGCATGCTTTTGACTTTGGAATCAATATTACCTTCACCTGGAGCATCAGACCGTGCATCTATTTGTTCTACGGTTTGCTTAATTTTATATATTAATTATGTATTGTTTTTATATTGTTTATTTGATTTGTTTAATTATTATGGTATCTAATTTATATATCAGCATGGAATAGCAAGCATTAGTTTATGAATCGTGAGACCTAATTGTTTTATAATTGATTTTTATGTGTTCTTGATTGTTCTTGGTTTAATTTATTTTTAGTGTGTTTAAATCTGGCCAACTTGAATATTATTGGGATAATGCTATCTAATTCCACCAATACGTAATCGTTGGAAAGGGTTAGTAAGTAGCAAGTTCTTGTGAAAACTAGCTAACTAGCTAAGACTGTAATAGCAAAGTGGGGAACAATTAAGTGTGCGTTACAATTTGCTTTTACTTTGGTAATTGCTATATCGGGTTCTTTTCATTCTTAATGATATCGATGTGTGTATCTAGTTCAGCAAATACTTTCCTGGGGCATCTTGGTAAGAGAAACAATTAGTTAATTATAATTGGTTAATAGTTGATAAAATACGAAAGAATTAGGGAGGTTAAGCGTACCTACTTTCCTATAACTGATAGATGCATCTGAATTGATTTATCTTTGCACCTATGATTGATGTTTAACTAATGTGAGTTATTCTGATCCGATTACCTTATTCATATATTTTATAGATTTTTGTAGCTGTTAGTTGCATTATTATTTTATATTAGTTAGTTGCATTATTAATTGTTAGATAAATCTGAAAATTAAGGCGTGGTGACTACACCAAAAGTGTTCTATATTAGTAGGTATTTTATTATAGTTTTTGCTCTGTTCCTCGTGGGATCGACTCTGCTTTCTACTATACTAATCTCATCTATAGAGTTTGCAGATTATTTTGGTGAGTGAAACAACGTTCACTAAAACCTCAAATTCGAAAGACACCTAAGTGTTGTCTGAGGATCTCAAAAGCTGCAGAGTCCAACCAGTTCAATGAAGGCTTAAAATTTTCTGATGTTGGAACATAGTCAACTACCACTTCTTTCCTCTCAACCAGTTCTCGAATAAAATGAAGACTTATATCAATGAGCTTTGTCCGAGAATGTTTTATTGGATTCTTTTAGATGTCAATAGGACTTTTGTTGTCAAATAACACTATTAGACGCCCTTCTTTAATTCCATAATCACTCAACATTTGTTTCATCAATAATAATTGTGCACAACAACTTCCACCAATAAAGAATCATCCACGTATGGTGCTTTTACGATCATCTGCATTACCGGGCTAATCAGAATCACTATAACCAACCAGATTAGAGTCTTAATTCATAGAATACCATATTTCATACTCAGAAGTCCCACTAACATATCGAATTATCGTTTTGGCTGAAATCATGTGAGATTCCTTAGGATTAGCCTAAAATCTTGCAAACACTCCCACCATATTCATCTCAAATTCAGTCTACCTCAAAGCCACACAATCTTGTACCAAGGATTCACGAAAAATAAGCAAGGTGCGATCTACTCCCCATCGACGATAACCATTCTGAATATGAAGGGTAGTGAGTCGCGCAAAACATTACCTTGGTGCTTGTTTTGATCCATGCAAATCCTTCTTAACCACGCCATTTAGGAAAGCACTCTTTACATCTATTTGGTACAACGTAAAATTCATAGTGCAAGCCATAGCAAGGAGAATGTGAATAGATTCTAACCTGGCATCTGGTGCGAATGTCTTATCAGAATCAACTCATTCAACCTGAGTGTAGTCCTGAGCAACTAACCTTGCTTTATTATCATTGCGTTCGAACTTCCCAAGTTCTTCTTGCATTGTCGCAGTCTAATACTCATCAAGTAGAGCCTCTTTGTAATTCTTGGGTTCAATGAGGGAGAGGATACATCGTAGACCAGTAAGTTCCCTGTAATTAACCTAGGGGATTGATCGAGTCCTTCTTCTACTTGATTTAGCCTACCGTGATGTTGGAACATGGGAAAGTTCTAGAGAGGACGATGTTCCAACATTGCTAAAGTTATGTGAGTTATCAGCCTCATCTGTAAGATCTACCCCTTCTGATGTTCAAACATCATTACGTCCCTGATCTGAGAAATCATCCGATGTTGGAACATGGTCACCTGTAAGATCTACCTAATCATATTCAACACTCAAGCAGTTCACTTCTTGTTCCAACAAGTAACATTTGTCTGATGACCGAATACCAGTAAGCACTTTGTTGTTGCCATGTTTCACTATGCCCTTCTCCTTGCCATGTTTCACTAGCACTTCTCCTTATGGAATTCCTTGGTTATATGACCATCACACAGCTGGATGATACTTAGGAGATTACCCTTTATATCTTCCACCAACAAAACACTAGTAAAGGTTGGAAATCCCTTTATCGATAACTCACCTTTTTCCAACTACCATGCTTTTCTTTCCATCGTCAAATGTAACAAATCCACCATCACAGGGTTTGATATTCTTTAGGTACTCTTTTGATTCAGTCATATATTGAGAACATCCACTATTAAGGTACCTGTTGTGCGGAATGGAGAAAGAACAGAAAATATGAACGAAAATAACAAGACACAAGATTTACGTGGTTCACCAATTTGGCTACATCCACGGGAGATGGATTCACTATATCAGAATTAATATTTACAGAGAGAAGAGAGACACTTTATATGTTGTCTCCACTAAACCCTAACAAACTGGGCCAAAACACAATTCAGCCCAAATCAACAGCAGTCCAATAAAGAGACAAGCTATACCGTCGGACCGGGGGCGACTCCGCCCCCCCCCCCCCGGACCCCCAGGCCAAGGTGCGCTCCGCCCCCCTAGACCCCCCGACTCGCTGACCGGGCAGCGAGATCCCCGTACTAACCTGTCGAAGCGGCTAATACATATTCAAGGCATACCAACAAATCTCCACCTTGACTTGAATCCTCAAAGAAGAAACTCTAGACGCACCATTACAGTGCCAGATGAGTAGACTTCGCCCTCCACTCCCGGGACTGCCCATAGAGGACCTAATCAGCTCTGATGTTCAGCAAGTCCAAACAATGTTGAAACTTGCTATGTGGAACAGGTTTGGTGAACATATCAGCGGGGTTGTCAGCAGTTCCCACTTTCTTCACCTGGATTCTCCTCTCACTCCACAGGAAATGATATCTGACATCAATATGCTTGGTCCTCTCATGATGGACCTGATCCTTGGCTAGGCAGATTGCACTCAAGTTGTCACAATACACAGTAGCCTGATCATGATGTAGACCAAGATCACTAACCAGCCCTTTCAGCCATATTCCCTCCTTTGCAGCCTCTGTCAGAGCCATGTACTCTACTTCCGTAGTAGACAACATCACCGTAGGTTGCAAAGTCACCTTCCAACTAACCACAGAACCTCCCAAAGTGAATACATAACCAGTCATCGATCTCCTCGTGTCAACATCACCAGCATAATCAGAATCAGAGTATCCTGTAACTAAGCACTCGGTATCACCTCCATAAATGAGACCCACATCAGACGTACCTCTAAGATACCTGAAAATCCTCTTCACAGCTTGCCAATGTTCCTTTCCCATTTTCCCCATGAACCTGCTCACAACACTGACTGCCTGTGCTAAATCTGGCCTCGTGCAAACCATAACATACATCAAACTCCCCACCGCGCTGGCATAAGGAACCCGAGACATATACTCCTTCTCCTCGTCTGACTGAGGAGCAAACATGGTGGTGAGATGAATATTTGCAGCACTAGGAGTGTCTATAGGCTTGGCTGTAGACATGCCAAACCTATCCAACACTTTCTGAATGTAGCCTTTCTGTGACAAGAAAATCTTCCGCTGACTTCGATCCCTAAGAATCTCCATTCCTAGTATCTTCCGAGCTGCACCCAGATCCTTCATCTCAAACTCAGCACTAAGAAGTCCTTTCAACTTCTGAACCTCATGCTTACTCTTTGAGGCTATCAACATGTCATCTACATAAAGCACCAGATAAATGAATGACTCATCTCTCAACTTGCTGTAGTAGACACAACAATCATATGAACTCCTTGTGTAGCCCAACTCAAGCATGTAGCTGTCAAATCTCTTGTACCACTGCCTCGGAGACTGCTTAAGCCCATATAAGGACTTCTTCAACTTGCACACATATTTTTCCTTGCCAGGAACTTGGAAACCATCTGGCTGAGTCATGTATATCTCTTCCTCCAACTCTCCATGTAGAAAAGCGATCTTCACATCAAGTTGTTCAAGCTCCAAATCCTGATGTGTCACTATAACTAGCAACACCCTGATGGAAGTGTGTCTGACCACTGGTGAGAAAATCTCATTGTAATCTACTCCCTCTCTCTGACTGAAACCTCTAGCAACAACTCTAGCCTTGTACTTGACTCCCTCTGTAGGTGATATCTCTTCCTTTTTCTTGAAAACCCATTTGCAAGTGATAACCTTTCTCCCTTGAGGCTGTTGAACCAAATCCCATGTCTGATTCTTCTGGAGAGACTCCATCTCATCTCCCATTGCTACAAACCATTTGTCAGCATCAGTACCTGAAACAGCTTCTCTGTAGGTGGATGGCTCATGAGTATCCACCTCCTCAGCAACCTGTAATGCATAACCCACCATATCCTCAAACCCATATCTCTTGGGCACCCCAACTCCAACCTCCTGGGTCGGTCCTGAGCTAAACTGCGGACTGTAGCTCCTGATGGTTGAGGATCTGGTGGTGGAGATTCCGGTATCTCAGATTCTGTCTGTGGCTCTTAATCCACCTTAAATTGTTCCAATCTATTTTCACCTTGAGTGACTTCAAGCTCCACCTGTTTATCAACTCCACTAGTTTCTGGCACAACTGTGGGCTTCACCATAGATCTAAGCAAAGAATTTTCATCAAAGACAACGTCCCTGCTCAGAATTACCCTCTTCTCAGATGGTGACCATATCCTGGAGCCTTTAACTCCATATCCATAACCCACAAAGACACCCTTCTTGGCTCGGGGCTCTAACTTACGATCACTAACATGATAATAAGATGTACAACCAAAAACTTTTAACTTGGGGGAATCAACAACTTTACCTGACCATAACTCCATAGGTATTTTGCACTCTATACCCGTGTGAGGCCCGCGGTTGATCAAGTAACAAGCTGTACTCACCGCCTCTGCCCAGAATCTCCTTTCCAAACCAGCATTAGAGAGCATACACCTCGCTCTCACCAGCAATGTCTGATTCATCTGCTCAGCTATGCCATTCTGCTGTGGCGTATTTCTGACTGTATGATGACGAGCAATCCCTTCATCCCTACAAAACTGATCAAACTCAGACAAGCAGAATTCCAGCCCATTATCAGTTCGAAGCCTCTTGATCTTCTTCCCGGTCTGATTCTCCACCAAAGCTTTCCACTCCTTGAACTTCAAGAAAGCTTCACTCTTATGTTTCATGATGATAACCCAAGTCATCCTTGAGTAATCATCAATCAGAGAAACAAAGTACCTGTGACCTCCTAGTGACTCAACTCGGGAAGGTCCCCAACAATCAGAATGGATGTAATCCAATGTGCCCTTTGTTCTATGAATCGCCTTAGGAAACTTGCTGAGGTGATGCTTCCCAAAAATGCAATGCTCACAGAAGTCCAAGCTCTTGACCTTGTGGCCACCAAGAAGATCATATTTCGACAGAATCTGCATCCCTCTTTCACCCATGTGACCAAGCCTCATATGCCATAACTTAGTCATATCATCCTGGTGAACCTCCGAAGATGCAACATTAACAGAATCCATAACCATGGAACCTTGTAGAAAATACAAAGTACCATGCAGAACACCTTTCAGAGCTAGCCTAGAACCTTTGCAGACACACAGAACTCCATCACTCCCTGAGTAGACGAAACCCTTTCTATCCAACGTAGGAAGAGAAATCAGATTCTTTGTCATCGATGGAACATTCCTGACATCGTTCAAAGTACAGAAACTACCATCATGCGTCCTGATCTTGATTGAACCAATCCCAACTACCTTGCACGCAACACCATTTGCCATAGTAATGATGCCCTCAGTTTGCTCATAAGTTGAGAAATAATCTCTCCTTGGGCATATATGGTAAGATGCCCCAGAATCAAGAAACCACGCATTAGGATGATTATTTTGCCCAGTAGCAGCTAGAGCAAAATCATCTTCAGAACTGAAATCCCCTTCAGCCACAGCAGCAGTACCAGATGTACTCCCAGATTTACTAGCCTTCTTCGGACACTCCTTTTTCCAATGCCCCTTCTCCTTACAGTAGTTACAAACATCGTTGGCCTTCGGACCCTTTGAAGATGACTTCTTTCCCTTCTTATTACTGCTGGTTCCCTTGACCTTTGTGTTTCCGTCACTAGCAAACAAGCTAGAGGCCTGACTTTCTGTACCTGTACCGTTTGCCTTATGTCGCAACTCTCTACTATGGAGAGAGGATCTAACTTCCTCCAGAGACATGGAATCTTTACCAACAATAAATGACTGAACAAAATTCTCATACGAAAGCGGTAAAGACACTAGCAAAATCAAAGCAGCATCTTCATCTTCAATTTTCACATCTATATTTCGCAATTCTAATAACAAAGTATTCAATTGCTCTAGATGGTCTCTGAGTTGCGTACATCCTGCATTCGGAGACCGAAAAGGCGTTGTTTCAGAAGCAGCTTGTTGGTTAGAGATTTTGTCATATACAAACTCTCCAACTTCAGCCACAGTTGTGCAGCAGTCTCCTGATCTGAGACCTCAGTGATGATTTCGTCCGCGAGACACAGCATAATCGTCGAGTGTGCCTTTTCTTCCAGACCCACCACATCGCCAGAACTGCTCGCGAAATCCTTCGTCAGCGGAGTCCACAAACCTTGCTGTTTCAGCAAAGCTCGTATCTTGATCTGCCATAAACTGAAACTGTTTCTCCCAGTAAACTTGTCGATCTTCACGTTCAACCCAGACATCTTTCTCCCCGATCAGCCCCGCTCTGATACCAGTTTGTTGTGCGGAATGGAGAAAGAGCAGAAAATATGAACGAAAATAACAAGACACAAGATTTACGTGGTTCACCAATTTGGCTACCTCCACGGGAGATGGATTCACTATATCAGAATTAATGTTTACAGAGAGAAGAGAGACATTTTATATGTTGTCTCCACTAAACCCTAACAAACTGGGCCAAAACACAATTCGGCCCAAATCAACAGCAGTCCAATAAAGAGACAAGCTATACCGTCGGACCGGGGGCGACTTCGCCCCCTCCCCCCCCTGGACCCCAGGCCAGGGTACGCTCCGCCCCCCTGGACCCCCCGACTCACTGACCGGGCGAGATCCCCGTACTAACCTGTCGAAGTGGCTAATACATATTCAAGGCATACCAACAGTACCAAGAAACCCTAGGGTGTACAATAAGGGAAGTGTTAGCAACAAAGCACAATTTAGAGGTTTTAGGGATCCATACCTTTCTGACCATCCTTAACTGTTGCACTTTATCCATGTTGGAACATGTTGCAAACTAACGTCCATTCATAATATCTTTGAGAAGCTTAAAGCAATGATCCTATGTAAGACATTGATATGTTTAGTAACCACACATTAATTCTTTTCATGGGTGTGTTTTGACCTCTATTTTGAATGCCTATGTGCTGTTAGATGGTTTTTCGTAGCCTATCCCTTGTCAGTTTCTATAACTCTGACCCATGGTGAGAATGTCATCCAATTTTGCTTTTCCAAAATTCAATCTTTTAATAGTTGTCTCAGCAACTTCAGCCCTCTTTGTCATCGAACTTAGATTTAATTCCAACAACTCAATTTCCTTTTGGAGTCCTTCCACTAGAGATGTCATCTCTCTTCCTTCTTCAGCTAAAAGGTTTTTCTCCATTTTTAAGAGTTTGTTAGCAACGGTAACTTTCAACCACATTTCGTACATCTTTTCATAAGCAGCATAGACATACTCATCACTCACAATCTTGTCTTCATCATCACTGGACGAGTATTCTTCACATACCATATCTGTGTTGGAACATCGGACTTCAGCAACCTGAACCATGTTGAAACATAGATCCACTTCTTCTTATTCGATGTTGGAACATTCAGTACCAAGTTCTGAGCCTCCTTGAAGTTTTGCTCTGAAAGCCATATAATTACTGGTCAATTCCTCTTCATCATTCTTCTCTTCTTCATCTTCACTCCATGAGGATACATATGATTTTCCTCGCTTCTTCTGAGTGTTGGCACATTCAGCTTGGATATGTAAATACCCTTGACATTCTCTGCATTATATCCTTCCTGACTGCCTCAATTTGCCATTTTGATTTCTTGAGGATTGCTAAGTGGTTTTCTCCATCCCTGGTCCATGGTTGTTTCCAAAGTCTTGAAACCGTGATCTATTCCCATTAAACATTTCGTGAGAATTATTATTTACCACTTTCTCCAGCATCCTTGAGAAATTATTTGTGATAAAAGCAAGGTCTTCATTTACATCATCGCTATCCTCTTCATGATTGTTTCTTGATGATGAAGTTTTGAATGTCAACTCCTTCGTTGGATGTTCCTACGTCATTTCATAGGTGTGTAGTGATCCCATCAACTCATCAAAAGTCATTGTGGTCATGTCCCTTGCTTCTTCTATTGTAGTTACTTTAATGGAAAATCTTTGGGGAAGTGATCTCAGTGTCTTCTTCACTAGCTTAGACTCTTTGTAAATTTTTCCCAGTTGATGCATCATATTTGTGATGTCTCTGAGTCTTCCATTGAATACTGCAATAGTCTCATCTTCTTTTATTTTCAGCTCTTCGAATTTTGTGGACAACATTTGTAGCTTTGATTCACGTACACAAGTAGTCCCCTCATGCACGGTTTGTAGGATATCTTATGCTTTATTTGCTTGATGACACGTAGAGATGATTTTGACCTCATTTCATCTACTGCGGTAAAGATGACATTTAATGCTATGGAGTTCGCCAAGCCACCCTTTTACTCAACTGGTGTCCACGACTCTTTAGGCTTAACTACTGGCTCTTTAGAACTGGATTCTTCTCTTTCAGAACGTCCAAAAAATGGGGGTTTCCATTCTGTTTCAACATAGTGCCAAGCCAATTCATCCAGTGAATTTATGAACACCCGCATGCGAGCCTTCCAGTAGTTGTAATTCGTTCCTTCCAGCAGTGGTGGCTAAGACATAGAAGCTCCTTCTCTAGTCGCCATTGGTAAAACCGGATCACACTTTCCTTATCAAAACCAAGGTAAAACAAGTGGCTTAGCTCTGATACCAATTGAAATTTGGTTTTACCTAATTAGTTCAATTATTACTAATGTGTTCCAACATAACCTATCTAACGAAGTATGCAATAAAGTAAAGCATAAAGAAGCGAGACTTGGTTACGCGGTTCGGTGACATCCACCTACATCTACGAGGCCTGGCCCAGTTCAGAATGAATCCACTAATCAGAAAGATACAGTACAAAGTACACCATACAATTATACTTATCTTATCTAACTATAACATGTGAATTCTGCTAGCTCTCTTAGCTACCGATCTGCCTTGATCAGGCTCCCTCTTACCTCGAAACTCATCAACGTTGGATCTCTTCCTCTCGAGAAATTAAGGTATATGATTATGAACTTGATCAATAGGTTACGTTCATATTGGAACACAGGCAAAATGCTCTGTAGTACTTCTTGAAAGATATAAAAACCTATATGCTGATTTTCTTCAATTAAATTTGTGAGTCGCACAGCCGTAATATCCATCAATATATATACCATGAGCAGATTATAATTCTCCACATTTATCTTCAAAAGAAAATTTTTTTCCAAATCTGCTTTTGACGCATATACAAATCCCTTAAATAAAGAGATTTTTCTTATCTCAATATATCTCATAATATTCCATAAATCCAATTCCTTAAGAACATGTATTTTCCATACATTCAATATGCTTCAATCACACGCCTAAAATAATTTATTGCAAAATCTTCAATCTTCTATAAATCAATATCCACGCAATATCTTCACTCGATTAAAACATTTTAGACTTCAACATTCCGTATGTTACAACATAGAAAGTCTTGTGTGAATTTAATTCCGTCTCCATTTCAAATTCTAATTTTAATCAAATCCCTTGGAGATAGGAATTATCAATCTAATCCCTTAAAGAAAGGAATTAATATATTCCGTCCAAATTCTTTCCAAAAAGGATATTTATCAAATCAATTTTAATTTCAAATAAATCTAATCCAATCTCATAAATATAGGAAGTGATATATTTTGAAATTAAAACCATGGACGAAATATTTTCGGATTTCTTCATGTCATTCCATAAAACTACAAGTATTCCTTCCTTGATGTTTCAACACAACAATTCAACATTTGCATAACTTCCACAAATTGCCAACTAGATAAATCTGGACTTTACAAAGTTAATCAGGTTTTGGAAACATTCCTGAGATGCTTTTGTGGAGATCGTCCTGATTCTTGGACATTCTAGTTAGGAGCAGCTGAAAGATAGTATAATACCACTTCACTCCAGTATTGGCATGACTCCATATGAGGCTCTATTTGGGGTTAAACCTCTTGCATTGCCTTTAAGAGCTTTGGCTGATTCACTATTTCTAGTAGCTCAAGACATGGTTCAGCAAAGGGAGGCCACAAATGCTTTGTTACACCAACACCTCACTAGAGCACAAGAGAGGATGAAATGGTTTGCTGACAAGAAGAGAACCGGATGATATTTTGCTGTAGGAGATTTTGTATATCTCAATATCCAAAAATATAAGCAGAAGACATTGGGTGGTCATTTAAACATGAAGTTGGCTCCTAAATTCTTCGGACCTTTCAAGATTCTGCAGAAAATTGGTGCAGTAGCCTATAAACTGCAACTTCCAAGTCCAGTCAAGATTCATCCAGTATTTCATGTTTCTTTATCAAAGAATCATATTGGCAGTAGACCTACTGAGGTTGTGACACTACCACTTGATGATGTAGATGATTCTTTACCATTATTTCCTAGGAAGATATTACAGAGAAGGTTACTTCAGAATCAGGGAAACCAGGTGACACAGTGGTTGATTGAGTGGAAAAAATTGCCATCAGAAGAGGCTTCGTGGGAGGACAGTGAAATAATCAAAACTCAGTTTCCCACTTTTCAATTTAGAAGATCATCAGCTTGAGGTCAAGCTGCATTTTAAGGAGGGGGTGTTATTAAGACAAGGGCATGGTGGTAATTTTGCTGCTATTTGTAAGTTGCCAACGGCTTTATTCCACTGGGAAGCAGCTTTGTTCCAAGCTGGGAGCTTTCCACCTTAATTTTGTAACAGAATCGGTTACAACCTCCAACATTCACACAATTTCCACCAAGTGACCAAATAAATACATCAATCTGGTTCAGAAGGGAGATTAGCTAGATTTTTTGGGTGAAAAACAACCTGTAATTTCTCATATTTCTTCATATTTTTCTTTAAATCCTAATATGACTCGTTCTTTCGTCGTTTCTGTCAAATTCTGTTCTAATTCTCGCCAATTTACTGTTCAATCCTACTTAAAAACCCCTAATCACAACACAGTGAGACCTTCTTTGGAATGAGAATTGCATTTGTTTGATTTCCAATGGCATGGATTCTCCATTCAGATGCACAAGGATTGTCCTTGTGATACTACATCCCAATAATGTTTATAGAAATCTACTGCTCCCTCAGCCAAGATTACAAACTGTCCAAGACAAGAGTGCAAAAAAACTACTTGTTAATAACGGCACATAAAAAGTTGATTTTTAAACACTACTTTTTACGAGTAATTGAACAATACCATACGATAATATTGTTTGTTCACGTATCTATTCAAGTATGCGATCAAACTTTGATAGAGAATAGTGTCAAAAGACAAGAGTGCAACTTCAGATGGGACGGAGGGAGTAGCAATCTGTATATCTCTTG
The DNA here is from genome assembly GCA_037428765.1 of Rubia yunnanensis. Lineage (NCBI taxonomy): Eukaryota > Viridiplantae > Streptophyta > Magnoliopsida > Gentianales > Rubiaceae > Rubia > Rubia yunnanensis. The sequence goes on along the minus strand of CM075064.1, from coordinate 26,574,170 downwards.
TGTTTTTCACGCCTTCATGTGCTTCAGTGCTAGACTTACTTGCTGAGCTGTGGGAGATTAGTTCAAGTTAAAGATATTGCTCCAAAAGCCTTCACTTATTTTGCCCCCATAAACTCTTGTAATGAGACAGGTGACCCTAACTGTGAGTGGGTAAGATCCTGGTCTTGTAAATAACTGTTGAAAGTAACTATGGAACATAAATTGTATCTGTTCAATTAGAAATCAACTGCCCAAAAGGATTCACCAAGCCTCCCATTGTATTGTGCTACTTATTTAACAATGCACATTTATGATAAAGAGGCAGCGTTTCTGTCTCCCATTTCTACCCTGAGCGAGGCAGTGTTTCTGTCTCCCATTTCTACCCTGAGCATTCTTTGACTGGTGCTGCCAAAATTCTAAAGCTTGACAAAGTAGTCACCACTAATATAGTTAACATTTTTAACTAAAAAGGTCTCAACGAAATCAACTTATCCAGATGAGCCTCATAAAAGCCTTCAGCGTCTGTGTCAAGTAGATATTTTGTCATATTCTATGCATATCTTGTACCATAGTGATGTAGGATGGCTTGCTGCGAAGATTGAGGACGCTATGGATCGCCGTAAAGGGCCGGCGCGATTTACAGCGTAACTTTTGCTGACGGAGTCAGAATCAGGCGATTTCGGTGGCGTTGGAACCGTCTCGACGAGGAGATCAAGGACACCGTCCAATGGACGGTGTCAGTAGCTCAGAAGTGCCATTTGAGGTCGTTTGAAGCCCCAAAACTGCAATTTTCTGTTTTTCCTATTCTTTTCCGAATTTCCTTTTATTTTTTTTATTTCCGAATTATGTTGGGTTTCGGATTTATTTCCGAAAAGTATTTAAAGACCTTTTTGTACTGTTTTGAGGAGGCAATCAATAATATTATTTTCGTGAGTTTTGTGCTCAAAACCTAGGGTTTGTGCTGGCAGCCCTTCTGTTCTTCAAGGATTCGTGCTTGCGATCCTTTTCCGATCTTCTGACTGCGTCAATTGGTATCAGAGCAGGCTTTTCCCTGACCTTTTCCATTGATTCACGATGGCTGATCAACCATTAACCAAGGCGGAAGGAGATGCGATTCTCGCCTCACTGGCTGCGGTGACTAGGCGACTGGAGACATTGTCGACGCAAGTGGAGACTCTGAGCAATGGCGAGCAATCGGCCAGGAGGAATCCGAGGGGTAAGAACGTCGTCGCGGATTCGTCTAGTTCGGATTCGGATGAAGAATTTGCCGAGGAGGAAGCTGAGGCAGACCGGGGAAATCGAAGGAATAATCCTGATTACCGGGTTAAAGCTGACATTCCGTACTTTTATGGATCCATGGGTGTAGAGGAGTTGCTGGATTGGCAAATCGAAGTGGACCGATTCTTCGAGGTCATGGAAATTCCTGAGGCAAAACACGTTAAGATGGTCGCGGTTAAGTTGAAGAGTACGGCTGCTGTTTGGTGGGACAGGCTGGTCGACTCAAGGCGCAAGCGGAACAAGAATCCGATCAGGTCTTGGAGGAAGATGAAGCAGTTGATGCTCGATCGATTTCTGCCCGCTGATTATGAACAAATATTGTACAAGCTGTACATTGAATGCTCCCAAGGAAGGAGGTCAGTTCAGGAGTACACGGCCGAATTCATGCGTTACAGTGAACGCAACGAACTGGGGGAGACTGAGAATCAGAAAGTGGCCAGATATATCAGCGGTTTGAAACCTTCAATTCAGGAGAAGATGGGATTGCAGACCGTGTGGACTGTGACCGAGGCTCAAACGTTGGCTATGAAGGCAGAGATGATGGAGAATTCCCCTCGTGGCGGAGGTGGTAACTATTCTGGTTTTCGAAAATTTCAGCCTCCGAGCAATTCTGAGTCATCCGGGAGTAAGGAGAAGACAGTGGTAGCCAAGGATTCTAATATAGGTACTACTGGAGGTGGTTCGGGTGGTGCGCAGGAAAAGAGGGTGTTCCCAACCAGGGCACCGATGCAGAGACAGCCTAACCCGTATGCTAAGCCACGTGGTGACAAGTGTTTCCGTTGTGGTGGCATGGGACATATGTCGAATGTGTGCCCATCACGGACTGTGGCTCTCCTGGAAGAAGATGGTGAGGATGATGCAGAGGAGGACGCGTATGAAGGAGCTGAATTTGCTGAAGAAGAGGCAGTTGAGAAAGTCAGCATCGTGGTGCAACGACTTTTGTTGTCATCCAAGGACGAGGGGCAGCGTAAGAACCTTTTCAAAACTCACTGTTCAATTGATAATAAGTTGTGCAATTTGATAGTGGATAATGGTAGTTCAGAAAACCTCGTTTCTGCTAAACTGGTAGAATATCTGAATTTACCTACAGTGGCTCATGAGAAACCTTACTCCTTAGGCTGGGTTAGTAAGGGTAACCAGGTTAAGGTGACATTGACTTGTAGTGTTCCTATTTCCATCGGGAAGTATTACAAAGAGAATGTTGTGTGTGATGTGCTGGATATGGATGTTTGTCATGTGCTGTTGGGCAGGCCTTGGCAGTTTGACAATGATGTTACTCACAAGGGTCGTGATAATGTCATGTTGTTTGCATGGGGTGGTCATAAGATTGCTATGGCGCCAGTTCATCGTTTTGACAGTGTTGCTAGGAATAAACAGTCTAATTTTCTTGTAATGTCACGAGATGAGGAAGAGCTTGACAAAGATGTTGTTGAAGCTGACTGTTTCTACCCAGTGGTGATGAAGGGGTTACTGACTGTTGAGAAAGAAGAGACTGTGATTCCAGCAGAGGTGAAGGCAATTTTGCAGGATTTTGAGCAGTTGACTGGGGAGGAGCTTCCTAACAAGTTACCACCAATGCGAGATATTCAGCATCAGATTGATTTAGTTCCTGGTTCGAGTTTGCCAAACCTTCCCCATTATCGCATGAGTCCGAAGGAGAATGAGATACTCAGAGAACAGATTGAAGACTTGCTGAAGAAGGGTTTCATTCGTGAGAGTATGAGCCCTTGTGCGGTGCCTGTTCTTCTTGTTCCAAAGAAAGGAAACCAGTGGAGGATGTGTGTTGATAGTAGGGCGATTAACAAGATCACTATCAAGTATCGGTTTCCGATTCCGCGACTGGAGGACATGCTTGATGAGCTGGCAGGTTCGAAGGTGTTTTCGAAGATTGATCTTCGGAGTGGATACCATCAGATTCGTATAAGGCCTGGAGATGAGTGGAAGACGGCTTTCAAGAGCAAGGATGGACTGTATGAGTGGTTGGTAATGCCTTTCGGATTGTCCAATGCCCCTAGCACCTTCATGAGGTTGATGAATCAGGTTCTACGCCCTTTCATTGGGTCTTTTGTGGTGGTGTACTTTGACGACATTCTGATTTATAGCAGGACCAAAGAGGAGCATTTAGAGCATCTGAGACAGGTGTTGCAGGTTTTGCTCGAAAATCAGTTGTACATTAACCTGAAAAAGTGTACGTTCAGCAGCAACAAGTTGCTTTTTCTGGGTTTCGTGGTTGGGGAAGATGGAATTCAGGTGGACGATGATAAGGTGCGTGCTATTCGTGAGTGGCCAGCACCTACGTCTGTAACGGAGGTACGTAGTTTCCATGGCCTAGCTACGTTTTATAGACGTTTTGTCCGGAATTTCAGTGATGTGGCTGCTCCCATAACTGAGTGTTTGAAGAAGGGAAAATTTGTTTGGGGACCCGAGCAGGAACGGAGTTTTGCCTTGATCAAAGAGAAGCTGTGTACTGCACCGGTATTAGCTTTGCCTGATTTTGATAAGGTTTTTGAAGTAGAATGTGATGCCAGTGGCGTAGGAATTGGAGCAGTGCTGTCCCAAGAGAAGAGACCAGTGGCGTTTTTCAGTGAGAAACTCACGGAGGCTCGGCAGAAATGGAGTACTTACGATCAAGAGTTCTACGCTGTTTTCAGGTCTCTAAGACAGTGGGAGCATTACTTGATTCAGAGAGAGTTCATCTTGTACACTGATCATCAAGCCTTAAAGTTTCTCCATAGCCAGAAGATGATTAATAAGATGCATGCTCGATGGGTCAGTTTCTTGCAGAAATTTCCTTTCATTATTCAGCATAAGTCCGGGAAGTCGAACAAGGTGGCCGATGCTTTGAGTAGGAGAGCTTCTTTGTTAATGACTCTGGCACATGAGATAGTCGGATTTGACTGTCTGAAAGAACTGTATGCGGAGGATGCCGAGTTTAAGGAGATATGGGCCAAGTGCAATGAGGGCAACTTCCCTGGAGCAGATTACCTTGTTCGTGAAGGTTATTTGTTCAAAGGAGATCAGTTGTGCGTCCCTGACTCTTCGTTGAGAGAGAAGCTGATTCGGGATTTACATGGCGGCGGACTCAGTGGCCATTTGGGAAGAGATAAGACGATTGCTAGTCTGGAGGAGCGGTATTATTGGCCGCATTTGAAGAGGGACGTGAGCACCATTGTCAAGAAGTGTTATACCTGTCAGGTTTCTAAAGGTCAGTCTCAAAATACTGGTCTTTATATGCCATTACCTGTTCCTGAAGATATTTGGCAAGATTTGTCCATGGATTTTGTTTTGGGGCTGCCTCGTACCCAACGTGGGGTGGATTCTGTGTTCGTAGTGGTGGACAGGTTTTCCAAGATGTCGCATTTTATTGCGTGCAAGAAGACTGCTGATGCGTCCAATATTGCGAAGCTGTTTTTCCGGGAAGTTGTTCGTCTCCATGGAGTTCCTAGATCCATTACTTCAGACAGGGATATGAAATTCCTCAGTCATTTTTGGATTACTTTGTGGCGGATGTTTGGGACTGCTTTGAATAAGAGTTCTACAGCTCATCCCCAGACTGACGGGCAAACTGAGGTAACGAACCGGACATTGGGGAATATGATTCGTAGTGTTTGTGGTGAGAAGCCGAAGCAGTGGGATTTGGCTTTACCTCAAGTCGAATTTGCTTATAACAGTGCAGTGCATTCGGCTACGGGAAAGTCTCCGTTTTCTCTTGTTTATACTTCTGTTCCGAAGCATGTGGTGGATTTGGTTGAGTTGCCAAAGGCTTCTGGGGTCAGTAAGACGGCAGAAATCTTGGCTAAGGAGATTATGGAGACCAGAGAATCTGTTAAGGCTCGTTTGGAGGCTACTGGGAAGAAGAATAAGGAAACTGCTGACAAGCGTAGAAGACTCAAAGTTTTCAAGGAGGGTGATGACGTTATGGTGTTCTTGCGCAAGGAGCGATTCCCAGTCGGCACTTACAGTAAACTCCAGCCACGTAAGTATGGTCCGTTTAAGGTGGTCAGGAAAATTAATGATAATGCTTATGTTGTGGCTCTTCCCGATACTATGAGTATTTCCAATACTTTTAACGTGGCTGATATTTACGAGTACCATGAGGATGAGGTTCTTTATCCTGAAGAGAACTCGGGGTCGAGTTCTTCAGAGGTGGGGGAGACTGATGTAGGATGGCTTGCTGCGAAGATTGAGGACGCTATGGATCGCCGTAAAGGGCCGGCGCGATTTACAGCGTAACTTTTGCTGACGGAGTCAGAATCAGGCGATTTCGGTGGCGTTGGAACCGTCTCGACGAGGAGATCAAGGACACCGTCCAATGGACGGTGTCAGTAGCTCAGAAGTGCCATTTGAGGTCGTTTGAAGCCCCAAAACTGCAATTTTCTGTTTTTCCTATTCTTTTCCGAATTTCCTTTTATTTTTTTTATTTCCGAATTATGTTGGGTTTCGGATTTATTTCCGAAAAGTATTTAAAGACCTTTTTGTACTGTTTTGAGGAGGCAATCAATAATATTATTTTCGTGAGTTTTGTGCTCAAAACCTAGGGTTTGTGCTGGCAGCCCTTCTGTTCTTCAAGGATTCGTGCTTGCGATCCTTTTCCGATCTTCTGACTGCGTCAATTGGTATCAGAGCAGGCTTTTCCCTGACCTTTTCCATTGATTCACGATGGCTGATCAACCATTAACCAAGGCGGAAGGAGATGCGATTCTCGCCTCACTGGCTGCGGTGACTAGGCGACTGGAGACATTGTCGACGCAAGTGGAGACTCTGAGCAATGGCGAGCAATCGGCCAGGAGGAATCCGAGGGGTAAGAACGTCGTCGCGGATTCGTCTAGTTCGGATTCGGATGAAGAATTTGCCGAGGAGGAAGCTGAGGCAGACCGGGGAAATCGAAGGAATAATCCTGATTACCGGGTTAAAGCTGACATTCCGTACTTTTATGGATCCATGGGTGTAGAGGAGTTGCTGGATTGGCAAATCGAAGTGGACCGATTCTTCGAGGTCATGGAAATTCCTGAGGCAAAACACGTTAAGATGGTCGCGGTTAAGTTGAAGAGTACGGCTGCTGTTTGGTGGGACAGGCTGGTCGACTCAAGGCGCAAGCGGAACAAGAATCCGATCAGGTCTTGGAGGAAGATGAAGCAGTTGATGCTCGATCGATTTCTGCCCGCTGATTATGAACAAATATTGTACAAGCTGTACATTGAATGCTCCCAAGGAAGGAGGTCAGTTCAGGAGTACACGGCCGAATTCATGCGTTACAGTGAACGCAACGAACTGGGGGAGACTGAGAATCAGAAAGTGGCCAGATATATCAGCGGTTTGAAACCTTCAATTCAGGAGAAGATGGGATTGCAGACCGTGTGGACTGTGACCGAGGCTCAAACGTTGGCTATGAAGGCAGAGATGATGGAGAATTCCCCTCGTGGCGGAGGTGGTAACTATTCTGGTTTTCGAAAATTTCAGCCTCCGAGCAATTCTGAGTCATCCGGGAGTAAGGAGAAGACAGTGGTAGCCAAGGATTCTAATATAGGTACTACTGGAGGTGGTTCGGGTGGTGCGCAGGAAAAGAGGGTGTTCCCAACCAGGGCACCGATGCAGAGACAGCCTAACCCGTATGCTAAGCCACGTGGTGACAAGTGTTTCCGTTGTGGTGGCATGGGACATATGTCGAATGTGTGCCCATCACGGACTGTGGCTCTCCTGGAAGAAGATGGTGAGGATGATGCAGAGGAGGACGCGTATGAAGGAGCTGAATTTGCTGAAGAAGAGGCAGTTGAGAAAGTCAGCATCGTGGTGCAACGACTTTTGTTGTCATCCAAGGACGAGGGGCAGCGTAAGAACCTTTTCAAAACTCACTGTTCAATTGATAATAAGTTGTGCAATTTGATAGTGGATAATGGTAGTTCAGAAAACCTCGTTTCTGCTAAACTGGTAGAATATCTGAATTTACCTACAGTGGCTCATGAGAAACCTTACTCCTTAGGCTGGGTTAGTAAGGGTAACCAGGTTAAGGTGACATTGACTTGTAGTGTTCCTATTTCCATCGGGAAGTATTACAAAGAGAATGTTGTGTGTGATGTGCTGGATATGGATGTTTGTCATGTGCTGTTGGGCAGGCCTTGGCAGTTTGACAATGATGTTACTCACAAGGGTCGTGATAATGTCATGTTGTTTGCATGGGGTGGTCATAAGATTGCTATGGCGCCAGTTCATCGTTTTGACAGTGTTGCTAGGAATAAACAGTCTAATTTTCTTGTAATGTCACGAGATGAGGAAGAGCTTGACAAAGATGTTGTTGAAGCTGACTGTTTCTACCCAGTGGTGATGAAGGGGTTACTGACTGTTGAGAAAGAAGAGACTGTGATTCCAGCAGAGGTGAAGGCAATTTTGCAGGATTTTGAGCAGTTGACTGGGGAGGAGCTTCCTAACAAGTTACCACCAATGCGAGATATTCAGCATCAGATTGATTTAGTTCCTGGTTCGAGTTTGCCAAACCTTCCCCATTATCGCATGAGTCCGAAGGAGAATGAGATACTCAGAGAACAGATTGAAGACTTGCTGAAGAAGGGTTTCATTCGTGAGAGTATGAGCCCTTGTGCGGTGCCTGTTCTTCTTGTTCCAAAGAAAGGAAACCAGTGGAGGATGTGTGTTGATAGTAGGGCGATTAACAAGATCACTATCAAGTATCGGTTTCCGATTCCGCGACTGGAGGACATGCTTGATGAGCTGGCAGGTTCGAAGGTGTTTTCGAAGATTGATCTTCGGAGTGGATACCATCAGATTCGTATAAGGCCTGGAGATGAGTGGAAGACGGCTTTCAAGAGCAAGGATGGACTGTATGAGTGGTTGGTAATGCCTTTCGGATTGTCCAATGCCCCTAGCACCTTCATGAGGTTGATGAATCAGGTTCTACGCCCTTTCATTGGGTCTTTTGTGGTGGTGTACTTTGACGACATTCTGATTTATAGCAGGACCAAAGAGGAGCATTTAGAGTATCTGAGACAGGTGTTGCAGGTTTTGCTCGAAAATCAGTTGTACATTAACCTGAAAAAGTGTACGTTCAGCAGCAACAAGTTGCTTTTTCTGGGTTTCGTGGTTGGGGAAGATGGAATTCAGGTGGACGATGATAAGGTGCGTGCTATTCGTGAGTGGCCAGCACCTACGTCTGTAACGGAGGTACGTAGTTTCCATGGCCTAGCTACGTTTTATAGACGTTTTGTCCGGAATTTCAGTGATGTGGCTGCTCCCATAACTGAGTGTTTGAAGAAGGGAAAATTTGTTTGGGGACCCGAGCAGGAACGGAGTTTTGCCTTGATCAAAGAGAAGCTGTGTACTGCACCGGTATTAGCTTTGCCTGATTTTGATAAGGTTTTTGAAGTAGAATGTGATGCCAGTGGCGTAGGAATTGGAGCAGTGCTGTCCCAAGAGAAGAGACCAGTGGCGTTTTTCAGTGAGAAACTCACGGAGGCTCGGCAGAAATGGAGTACTTACGATCAAGAGTTCTACGCTGTTTTCAGGTCTCTAAGACAGTGGGAGCATTACTTGATTCAGAGAGAGTTCATCTTGTACACTGATCATCAAGCCTTAAAGTTTCTCCATAGCCAGAAGATGATTAATAAGATGCATGCTCGATGGGTCAGTTTCTTGCAGAAATTTCCTTTCATTATTCAGCATAAGTCCGGGAAGTCGAACAAGGTGGCCGATGCTTTGAGTAGGAGAGCTTCTTTGTTAATGACTCTGGCACATGAGATAGTCGGATTTGACTGTCTGAAAGAACTGTATGCGGAGGATGCCGAGTTTAAGGAGATATGGGCCAAGTGCAATGAGGGCAACTTCCCTGGAGCAGATTACCTTGTTCGTGAAGGTTATTTGTTCAAAGGAGATCAGTTGTGCGTCCCTGACTCTTCGTTGAGAGAGAAGCTGATTCGGGATTTACATGGCGGCGGACTCAGTGGCCATTTGGGAAGAGATAAGACGATTGCTAGTCTGGAGGAGCGGTATTATTGGCCGCATTTGAAGAGGGACGTGAGCACCATTGTCAAGAAGTGTTATACCTGTCAGGTTTCTAAAGGTCAGTCTCAAAATACTGGTCTTTATATGCCATTACCTGTTCCTGAAGATATTTGGCAAGATTTGTCCATGGATTTTGTTTTGGGGCTGCCTCGTACCCAACGTGGGGTGGATTCTGTGTTCGTAGTGGTGGACAGGTTTTCCAAGATGTCGCATTTTATTGCGTGCAAGAAGACTGCTGATGCGTCCAATATTGCGAAGCTGTTTTTCCGGGAAGTTGTTCGTCTCCATGGAGTTCCTAGATCCATTACTTCAGACAGGGATACGAAATTCCTCAGTCATTTTTGGATTACTTTGTGGCGGATGTTTGGGACTGCTTTGAATAAGAGTTCTACAGCTCATCCCCAGACTGACGGGCAAACTGAGGTAACGAACCGGACATTGGGGAATATGATTCGTAGTGTTTGTGGTGAGAAGCCGAAGCAGTGGGATTTGGCTTTACCTCAAGTCGAATTTGCTTATAACAGTGCAGTGCATTCGGCTACGGGAAAGTCTCCGTTTTCTCTTGTTTATACTTCTGTTCCGAAGCATGTGGTGGATTTGGTTGAGTTGCCAAAGGCTTCTGGGGTCAGTAAGACGGCAGAAATCTTGGCTAAGGAGATTATGGAGACCAGAGAATCTGTTAAGGCTCGTTTGGAGGCTACTGGGAAGAAGAATAAGGAAACTGCTGACAAGCGTAGAAGACTCAAAGTTTTCAAGGAGGGTGATGACGTTATGGTGTTCTTGCGCAAGGAGCGATTCCCAGTCGGCACTTACAGTAAACTCCAGCCACGTAAGTATGGTCCGTTTAAGGTGGTCAGGAAAATTAATGATAATGCTTATGTTGTGGCTCTTCCCGATACTATGAGTATTTCCAATACTTTTAACGTGGCTGATATTTACGAGTACCATGAGGATGAGGTTCTTTATCCTGAAGAGAACTCGGGGTCGAGTTCTTCAGAGGTGGGGGAGACTGATGTAGGATGGCTTGCTGCGAAGATTGAGGACGCTATGGATCGCCGTAAAGGGCCGGCGCGATTTACAGCGTAACTTTTGCTGACGGAGTCAGAATCAGGCGATTTCGGTGGCGTTGGAACCGTCTCGACGAGGAGATCAAGGACACCGTCCAATGGACGGTGTCAGTAGCTCAGAAGTGCCATTTGAGGTCGTTTGAAGCCCCAAAACTGCAATTTTCTGTTTTTCCTATTCTTTTCCGAATTTCCTTTTATTTTTTTTATTTCCGAATTATGTTGGGTTTCGGATTTATTTCCGAAAAGTATTTAAAGACCTTTTTGTACTGTTTTGAGGAGGCAATCAATAATATTATTTTCGTGAGTTTTGTGCTCAAAACCTAGGGTTTGTGCTGGCAGCCCTTCTGTTCTTCAAGGATTCGTGCTTGCGATCCTTTTCCGATCTTCTGACTGCGTCAATTGGTATCAGAGCAGGCTTTTCCCTGACCTTTTCCATTGATTCACGATGGCTGATCAACCATTAACCAAGGCGGAAGGAGATGCGATTCTCGCCTCACTGGCTGCGGTGACTAGGCGACTGGAGACATTGTCGACGCAAGTGGAGACTCTGAGCAATGGCGAGCAATCGGCCAGGAGGAATCCGAGGGGTAAGAACGTCGTCGCGGATTCGTCTAGTTCGGATTCGGATGAAGAATTTGCCGAGGAGGAAGCTGAGGCAGACCGGGGAAATCGAAGGAATAATCCTGATTACCGGGTTAAAGCTGACATTCCGTACTTTTATGGATCCATGGGTGTAGAGGAGTTGCTGGATTGGCAAATCGAAGTGGACCGATTCTTCGAGGTCATGGAAATTCCTGAGGCAAAACACGTTAAGATGGTCGCGGTTAAGTTGAAGAGTACGGCTGCTGTTTGGTGGGACAGGCTGGTCGACTCAAGGCGCAAGCGGAACAAGAATCCGATCAGGTCTTGGAGGAAGATGAAGCAGTTGATGCTCGATCGATTTCTGCCCGCTGATTATGAACAAATATTGTACAAGCTGTACATTGAATGCTCCCAAGGAAGGAGGTCAGTTCAGGAGTACACGGCCGAATTCATGCGTTACAGTGAACGCAACGAACTGGGGGAGACTGAGAATCAGAAAGTGGCCAGATATATCAGCGGTTTGAAACCTTCAATTCAGGAGAAGATGGGATTGCAGACCGTGTGGACTGTGACCGAGGCTCAAACGTTGGCTATGAAGGCAGAGATGATGGAGAATTCCCCTCGTGGCGGAGGTGGTAACTATTCTGGTTTTCGAAAATTTCAGCCTCCGAGCAATTCTGAGTCATCCGGGAGTAAGGAGAAGACAGTGGTAGCCAAGGATTCTAATATAGGTACTACTGGAGGTGGTTCGGGTGGTACGCAGGAAAAGAGGGTGTTCCCAACCAGGGCACCGATGCAGAGACAGCCTAACCCGTATGCTAAGCCACGTGGTGACAAGTGTTTCCGTTGTGGTGGCATGGGACATATGTCGAATGTGTGCCCATCACGGACTGTGGCTCTCCTGGAAGAAGATGGTGAGGATGATGCAGAGGAGGACGCGTATGAAGGAGCTGAATTTGCTGAAGAAGAGGCAGTTGAGAAAGTCAGCATCGTGGTGCAACGACTTTTGTTGTCATCCAAGGACGAGGGGCAGCGTAAGAACCTTTTCAAAACTCACTGTTCAATTGATAATAAGTTGTGCAATTTGATAGTGGATAATGGTAGTTCAGAAAACCTCGTTTCTGCTAAACTGGTAGAATATCTGAATTTACCTACAGTGGCTCATGAGAAACCTTACTCCTTAGGCTGGGTTAGTAAGGGTAACCAGGTTAAGGTGACATTGACTTGTAGTGTTCCTATTTCCATCGGGAAGTATTACAAAGAGAATGTTGTGTGTGATGTGCTGGATATGGATGTTTGTCATGTGCTGTTGGGCAGGCCTTGGCAGTTTGACAATGATGTTACTCACAAGGGTCGTGATAATGTCATGTTGTTTGCATGGGGTGGTCATAAGATTGCTATGGCGCCAGTTCATCGTTTTGACAGTGTTGCTAGGAATAAACAGTCTAATTTTCTTGTAATGTCACGAGATGAGGAAGAGCTTGACAAAGATGTTGTTGAAGCTGACTGTTTCTACCCAGTGGTGATGAAGGGGTTACTGACTGTTGAGAAAGAAGAGACTGTGATTCCAGCAGAGGTGAAGGCAATTTTGCAGGATTTTGAGCAGTTGACTGGGGAGGAGCTTCCTAACAAGTTACCACCAATGCGAGATATTCAGCATCAGATTGATTTAGTTCCTGGTTCGAGTTTGCCAAACCTTCCCCATTATCGCATGAGTCCGAAGGAGAATGAGATACTCAGAGAACAGATTGAAGACTTGCTGAAGAAGGGTTTCATTCGTGAGAGTATGAGCCCTTGTGCGGTGCCTGTTCTTCTTGTTCCAAAGAAAGGAAACCAGTGGAGGATGTGTGTTGATAGTAGGGCGATTAACAAGATCACTATCAAGTATCGGTTTCCGATTCCGCGACTGGAGGACATGCTTGATGAGCTGGCAGGTTCGAAGGTGTTTTCGAAGATTGATCTTCGGAGTGGATACCATCAGATTCGTATAAGGCCTGGAGATGAGTGGAAGACGGCTTTCAAGAGCAAGGATGGACTGTATGAGTGGTTGGTAATGCCTTTCGGATTGTCCAATGCCCCTAGCACCTTCATGAGGTTGATGAATCAGGTTCTACGCCCTTTCATTGGGTCTTTTGTGGTGGTGTACTTTGACGACATTCTGATTTATAGCAGGACCAAAGAGGAGCATTTAGAGCATCTGAGACAGGTGTTGCAGGTTTTGCTCGAAAATCAGTTGTACATTAACCTGAAAAAGTGTACGTTCAGCAGCAACAAGTTGCTTTTTCTGGGTTTCGTGGTTGGGGAAGATGGAATTCAGGTGGACGATGATAAGGTGCGTGCTATTCGTGAGTGGCCAGCACCTACGTCTGTAACGGAGGTACGTAGTTTCCATGGCCTAGCTACGTTTTATAGACGTTTTGTCCGGAATTTCAGTGATGTGGCTGCTCCCATAACTGAGTGTTTGAAGAAGGGAAAATTTGTTTGGGGACCCGAGCAGGAACGGAGTTTTGCCTTGATCAAAGAGAAGCTGTGTACTGCACCGGTATTAGCTTTGCCTGATTTTGATAAGGTTTTTGAAGTAGAATGTGATGCCAGTGGCGTAGGAATTGGAGCAGTGCTGTCCCAAGAGAAGAGACCAGTGGCGTTTTTCAGTGAGAAACTCACGGAGGCTCGGCAGAAATGGAGTACTTACGATCAAGAGTTCTACGCTGTTTTCAGGTCTCTAAGACAGTGGGAGCATTACTTGATTCAGAGAGAGTTCATCTTGTACACTGATCATCAAGCCTTAAAGTTTCTCCATAGCCAGAAGATGATTAATAAGATGCATGCTCGATGGGTCAGTTTCTTGCAGAAATTTCCTTTCATTATTCAGCATAAGTCCGGGAAGTCGAACAAGGTGGCCGATGCTTTGAGTAGGAGAGCTTCTTTGTTAATGACTCTGGCACATGAGATAGTCGGATTTGACTGTCTGAAAGAACTGTATGCGGAGGATGCCGAGTTTAAGGAGATATGGGCCAAGTGCAATGAGGGCAACTTCCCTGGAGCAGATTACCTTGTTCGTGAAGGTTATTTGTTCAAAGGAGATCAGTTGTGCGTCCCTGACTCTTCGTTGAGAGAGAAGCTGATTCGGGATTTACATGGCGGCGGACTCAGTGGCCATTTGGGAAGAGATAAGACGATTGCTAGTCTGGAGGAGCGGTATTATTGGCCGCATTTGAAGAGGGACGTGAGCACCATTGTCAAGAAGTGTTATACCTGTCAGGTTTCTAAAGGTCAGTCTCAAAATACTGGTCTTTATATGCCATTACCTGTTCCTGAAGATATTTGGCAAGATTTGTCCATGGATTTTGTTTTGGGGCTGCCTCGTACCCAACGTGGGGTGGATTCTGTGTTCGTAGTGGTGGACAGGTTTTCCAAGATGTCGCATTTTATTGCGTGCAAGAAGACTGCTGATGCGTCCAATATTGCGAAGCTGTTTTTCCGGGAAGTTGTTCGTCTCCATGGAGTTCCTAGATCCATTACTTCAGACAGGGATACGAAATTCCTCAGTCATTTTTGGATTACTTTGTGGCGGATGTTTGGGACTGCTTTGAATAAGAGTTCTACAGCTCATCCCCAGACTGACGGGCAAACTGAGGTAACGAACCGGACATTGGGGAATATGATTCGTAGTGTTTGTGGTGAGAAGCCGAAGCAGTGGGATTTGGCTTTACCTCAAGTCGAATTTGCTTATAACAGTGCAGTGCATTCGGCTACGGGAAAGTCTCCGTTTTCTCTTGTTTATACTTCTGTTCCGAAGCATGTGGTGGATTTGGTTGAGTTGCCAAAGGCTTCTGGGGTCAGTAAGACGGCAGAAATCTTGGCTAAGGAGATTATGGAGACCAGAGAATCTGTTAAGGCTCGTTTGGAGGCTACTGGGAAGAAGAATAAGGAAACTGCTGACAAGCGTAGAAGACTCAAAGTTTTCAAGGAGGGTGATGACGTTATGGTGTTCTTGCGCAAGGAGCGATTCCCAGTCGGCACTTACAGTAAACTCCAGCCACGTAAGTATGGTCCGTTTAAGGTGGTCAGGAAAATTAATGATAATGCTTATGTTGTGGCTCTTCCCGATACTATGAGTATTTCCAATACTTTTAACGTGGCTGATATTTACGAGTACCATGAGGATGAGGTTCTTTATCCTGAAGAGAACTCGGGGTCGAGTTCTTCAGAGGTGGGGGAGACTGATGTAGGATGGCTTGCTGCGAAGATTGAGGACGCTATGGATCGCCGTAAAGGGCCGGCGCGATTTACAGCGTAACTTTTGCTGACGGAGTCAGAATCAGGCGATTTCGGTGGCGTTGGAACCGTCTCGACGAGGAGATCAAGGACACCGTCCAATGGACGGTGTCAGTAGCTCAGAAGTGCCATTTGAGGTCGTTTGAAGCCCCAAAACTGCAATTTTCTGTTTTTCCTATTCTTTTCCGAATTTCCTTTTATTTTTTTTATTTCCGAATTATGTTGGGTTTCGGATTTATTTCCGAAAAGTATTTAAAGACCTTTTTGTACTGTTTTGAGGAGGCAATCAATAATATTATTTTCGTGAGTTTTGTGCTCAAAACCTAGGGTTTGTGCTGGCAGCCCTTCTGTTCTTCAAGGATTCGTGCTTGCGATCCTTTTCCGATCTTCTGACTGCGTCACATAGTTAGAATTATTTTTTATTTGTACTTTTGTATATGTTGCCTTCCTATAACACCCTTCTACCATCAATAAAAACACACATTCATATTTTACATGGTATCAGAGCTAAAATCCTAAAAACCTAAATCCTATAAACCTAAATCCTAAAATATCACCACCGCGTCTCACGCCACCGCCGGTCCTTCATGTGCCACCGCCAGTCCTTCATGCGCCACCGCCGCCGTCACCGTTCAAGGATCTGCCACTGCCATCCCTGTTCCTGTCACCATGAATCCTTTTGATCATGTTGAAATTAAAGATATTGACCTTGCTCTTAATCCTGTTTCCGATGATGCCGCTGTTACCGCATGATCACCAGTCCACGCGCCACCATCGCCTATCAACGCAGCTATTGTAGACGATCTGATCGCCACCGGAAATGTCGTTCCCGCCGTGCCGCCGCCGATGAATCCCCTGCCTCTGCCGCCGCATCCTCTGGGCTTTCCTACTACAGATTCTGCCATCTTCCAGGCTGCCGTACAGGCCGCAGCTATGGCCGCTGCACAGGCCATACGCCAGTCATCTGGTGACTCTTCTCATGCTTTGCCTACCAATCATCCCTACTATGTTCATCTGTCAGATCATCCAGGATTGAGAATTGTCCTAAGATCTTTAAGGGTGATAATTATAATGAATGGAGTGAATCCATGTTTAATGCATTTTCAACAAAACATAAGGAGGGTTTTCTTGATGGTTCTGATGTTAAGCCATCACCCTCTGACCCTTTTTACAATGACTGGAATAGTGTGAATTCTATGCTTTTTGGTTGGTTGGTGATCCATCAATTCGTTTTAGTGTCACTTATCGTGCGTCTGTTAAGGAACTTTGGGATGACCTTAAATAGCACTTCTCTATTGGTAATGGTCCACGCATGTGTGAAATACGTGCAGCCATTTATACTTGTCGCCAGAATGGTCAGCCTGTTGCTGCTTATTATAACAAATGTAAGAAGTTGTGGGATGAATTGAATACTTACTTACCTGCTCAGACATGTGTTTGCCCTCATGCTGAAATTTCTACTCAAACCTATGAGAAAGAGATCATTCATCAATTTCTCATAGGCCTGGATGAAGAGTACCATTCGTTGAGATCTCACATCTTGACACTTGATCCTTTGCCTCCTATTGGTCGTGTTCACTCACTTGCCATTCAGGAGGAGCTTCACAAGACTGTTATTCATGCTCATGAGTCTGCCCCGGACAATATGGCCTATGTTGTGTGTCGACCTCAGCCAACGCCGACCCACCGCTGCACAGGGATCCGGGCCGCCTATCACTACCATTGATCGAAAATATTTACTATGTACTCACTGCAACCGCAAGGGTCATGATACTGCTACTTGTTTTAAAATTCGCAGTTATCCTGCATGGTTTGAGCAACAACGACAACAAGGATCCGGTCAGAGAACTCAGCCCCAGCGAACCAGTGCCCCAGCAGCCGCGCCGTTCGCGGGAGCAGCCCCTATTGTTGCCGCCGTAAATCCTATTGCCACCAACATTGGTGCCGTTCTTTTCGATGCTGATCAGACAGCTTTCGATCCCGCCTTGTCCAAAGAGCAGTGGAACTCAGTTATTAACATGTTTTCTAAGTTGACTAATTCTGACAATACATCAAGTAAGTCTGTTTTACCTTGGATTCTTAATACTGGAGCTTCATATCATATGACCGGTGACAAGAATCTTCTACATGACATTAAACTTGCTGACCATGTTGATACTATTCTTCCTGGTGGCTCTATATCCTCTACTTCTCATTATAGGAACTTATATTTTGGAGATATTCTTGTTACTCATATTCTCATCATGCCGGAATTACAATGAAATCTATTGTCTTTTGCTAAGTTAACTGAAGCCTTAAAATGCTTAGTTTTGCTTACTGGAAAATTATGTATCATACAGGATATCAGCACGGGGTCACTGATTGGCGCAGGTGATCAGCAGGGTGGGGTTTATTTATTGCGCAGACTCGGGAAATTGTCACCGAAATTGACGCCATCCGCCTTTACTGCCGCCGCCAGTTCCCCTTCGTTGTGGCATCAGCAATTTGGCCATCCTTCCAGTTCGGTGTTGTCTTCTATACCACATATTACTATAAGTCATAGTCATTTTAATAAAAATGTTCCTTCTTCCATTTGTCATCGAGCAAAACAGTCCAGGTCGAGCTTTCCCTTAAGTACCTTTAAGGCTAGTTATTTGTTTGAACTTATTCATTGTGATATTTGGGGGCATTATAGCTCACCATCTTCTAGTGGAGCTTTTTCCTTCTTGACTATATTAGATGATTATTCCCGAGCTGTTTGGGTTTATTTATTAGTATCTAAGACTGAAGTGCCTGCAAAGATGAAGGAGTTCCTTGCCCTTGTTCAGACGCGGTTCTGTCGGTCAGTTCAAAGAGTTAGAGCAGACAATGGAACCAAATTTCTTCCTCTCAAATGCTATTTTGATGAGAAATAAATTTGATTCGAGACATCCACTGTCTACACGCTGCAACAAAATGGGCGCATGGAACGAAAGCACCGTCACATCTTAAATGTGGCTCGTGCTCTTCGGTTTTAGGCCCATTTACCCATTGACTTCTGGGGGAAATGCATTCTTACTGCTGCCTACCTGATCAATCGCACTCCAACACCGGTGTTGAATGGTAGTTTGCCCTATCACCTTCTTCACGGTCGCTCGCCCAACCACAGCCATCTCTGTGTGTTCGGTTGTTTGTGCTTCGCATCCCAGCTTCCAAAGTTGCATGATAAGTTTGCATCCAGAAGTCGCAAATGTGTTTTTTTGGATATCCTCTTACCAAGAGAGCATGGCGTGTTTATGACTTGGAGTCTCGCACTGTGTTTGACAGTCGAGATATTGTGTTCTATGAAGACTACTTTCCCTTTGCTCCAATTCCTGACATTCCTCCTTCCGAGGATTTGATGTTGTCGCCTCCTGTAGATGAGCTAGCCACGTTGCTGCCTCAGATGATGCGGCTGCCAACCGCTCTAGTTCATCCTCCGGGGTAGGCGTCCGATCACCCACCACCGGAGCCGATGAGTCATGGCTACCTGCCATTGACTTAAAGTCGGCCCCGTCCCCACCCTCGATCGACTCGCCACAGGCCCCTCTCTTGCCAGCCGCTCCTCGACCGCTAGTAACATCACTGGTCTTCACCAACCAACCGTCGGCGACGTTACCAGCCTCCTACCAGCTGTCGTTGGGAGTCACACCGGCCTGCCCCTCTGCACCGCCAGCACCTCTGGTGCCATGGCCGAGCCTGTCTGAGTCTCCATCAGACCGCCTTGCTCTGCCGTCTGAGATGCTCTCGGTGCCGAAGTCTGCTTCTTAGATTTTTTGTCTTCACCGCCTCTTCGACCGCCGAGTACTCGCATTTGTCGTGCTCCAGTTAAACTGCAAAATTATGTCTGCACTGCTACTCAAGATATAAAACCCCCCCCCCTCATTCTGCTGCTCTCTCTACTCTGCCTGATCTGTCCTCAGGTACTCGTTACCCTATTGTTGATTATCTTACTTATCATAATTTTTTGGTTTCGCATTCTGCATTTTTGGTTGCAGTGACTGATAGCTCAGAACCTGTTACTTATTCTGAGGCTTCTCGCCATCCTCACTGGCAAGAAGCAATGGCTGATGAACTTAGTGCTCTTGAGCAGAACAATACCTGGGTTCTGTCTCCTCTTCCTGCTGACAAACACGCAATTGGGTGCAAATGGGTGTTTCAGAACAATTTCAAGTCAGATGGTTCTATTGAGTGCTATAAAGCTTGCCTCGTTGTTCTTGGGACTTTTGCTCCTGTCGCCAAGATGAGCTCTGTCCAATTATTCTTGGTTGTTGCTACAATTCAAAATTGGGATATTCATCAAATGGATGTCCACAATGCCTTCTTACATAGTGATTTGGATGAGGAAGTCTATATGACTCATCTACCTGGTTATACCATTCCTGCACCCAGTTTGGTTTGCAAGCTTCGCAAATCTCTTTATGGTCTACGTCAGGCTCTGTGCAACTGGTTTGTGAAACTTACTACTGCCCTACGCACTTTTAGGTTTGTTCAGAGTAAGGCAGATTACTCTTTGTTCACTTATTTGTGCAATGGTGTTACCCTGCATGTCTTGGTTTATGTTGATGATTTGATTATTGCTGATTCTTCTTCGGCCCTGATGATCAAGTTCAAGAAGTATCTCAGCTCTTGCTTTCACATGAAGGATCTTATTGCTCTGAATTATTTTTTGGGTATTGAGATTGTAAATTCTAAATTTATCTAGTTGGCAAGTTGTGGAAATTATGCAAATATGGTATTATTGAGTTGCAACATCAAAGAATGAATTTTGGTGAAATAAGGAAAGGTTGAAGACTGAATTCGAGAAGGATGCATCTCGTCCAAGTTGTATTTGAGTTGGAGAATATATCAGTTCCTATATATGTGGGATTTGATTACTGTTATGGAATTGGAGATGGAATAAACTTCATGTGTGCATGCGAAAATCAGCATATTTACGCCAAGATGTTTACGAAAAAAGAAGACAGAATATTATGGTATCTGTGACTTATGGAAATCTGAATATTCTGCTATATATTAGGCGTGTGGAAGCATAGTTGATTTATGGGAAATCTCTATAAATATAGAGTTGTTATTATCGAATATATGGAGATATTGAGATAAGTAAAATCCCTTTATTTATGGGATTTGGATATGCTTCAAGAAGCAGATTTGGAATATGAATATTATGGAGATAATCATGGAGAATTCAGATCTGCTCATGGACTATATATAGAGAATAAACACGGCTGCATTATTTACGGACTTAATAGAAAAAATTTGCACACAGATTTTTTATCTTTCGAGAATTGCAAAGAGCCAGAATTCTATGTTCCAACATACGAATATGCTGTACAAAGTTCAGAATCATATGCCTAAATTCCTCGGGAGGAGGAGATCCAGCGTCGAAGAGTTTCGAGGTCAGAGGGAGTCTAATCAAGGCGGATCGGTAGTAAGGGGAGCTTGCAGGATTCACGTTATAGTTAGATAAGATAAGTATAATTGTATGGTGTACTTTGTACTGTATCTTTCTGATTAGTGGATTCATTCTGAACTGGGCCAGGCCCCGCAGATGTAGGTGGATTTCACCAAACTGCGTAACCAAGTCTTGTGTCTTTTATGCTTTACTTTATTGCATACTTGGTTGGATAGGTTATGTTGGAACACAGTAGTGATAATTGAATTAATTAGGTAAAACCAAATTTCAATTGGTATCAGAGCTAAGTCACTTGTTTTACCTTGGTTTTGACAAGGAAAGTGTGATCCGATTTTACCAATGGCGACCAGAGAAGGAGCTTCTGTGTCTCGGCCACTACTGCTGGAAGGAACAAATTACAACTACTGGAAGGCTCGCATGCGGGTGTTCATAAATTCACTGGATGAATTGGCTTGGTACTATTTTGAAACAGAATGGAAACCCCCTGTTGTAGGAAATTCTGAAGGAGTAGAATCTAACCCAAAAGAGTCGTGGACACTAGGTGAAAGAATGGGAAGCTTGGCGAACTCCGGAGCACTGAATGTCATATTTACTGCAGTAGATGAAGATCAGTTCAAACTTATCTCTACATGCCAACAAGCAAAGAAAGCATGGGATATCCTACAAACTATACATGAGGGGACAAGTCGTGTACGTGAATCCAAACTGTAGATATTGGATACAAAGTTTGAGGAACTGAAGATGGAGGAGGATGATACTATTTCTATATTCAATGGGAAACTCAGAGACATCTCCAATATGGCGTATCAACTTGGGAAAGTTTACAAGGAACAAAATTGGTGAAAAGGGCCTTGAAATCTCTTCCTAAAAGATTTTCTATGAAAGCAGCAGCAATAGAAGAAGCAAGAGATGTAGCCACCATGACCTTAGATGAACTAATGGGATCACTACAGACCTAAGAGATGACAATGCAACAGCCTGTAAAGAAAGTCCAGAAGGAGTTGTCTTTCAAATCCTCTTCATTAAGGGTCATCCATGAATCTGATAGTGATGATGGAATTGAAGAACTTGCTCCTATCACCAAGAATTTCTCAAGAATGCTGAAGAAGGTGGTAAACAAGAATTCACATGAAAGATCTGGTGGAAACAAAACTCGTCCTCAAGATTTTGGTAATCGTGGAACTCGGATGGAACAAGGAAGTTAGCAATTCTCTAGAAACCAAAGTGATGAAGGAAGGCAGTTTGAAAGAATTCAATGTCGAGAATGTGGAGGATACGGCCACATCCAGGCTGAATGTACTAATACCGTAAAGAAGCAAGGAAAATCATACATCACCTCATAAAGTGAAGATGATGGAGAAGACGAAGAGGAACTTATAAGAAATTATGTGGCATTTGGAGCAAAATTTCACGGTGGATCAGATGAGGTATGTTCCAACATGTCAGAAAAAGACGAAGATATATGTTCCAACATAGGTTCTGATGACACGTCCAGTGATGATGGTGGGCTAGTTATGAGTGATGAAGATATCTACAGTACATATGAGCAGATGTATGCCACGTGGCTTCATGTTGTTGATACAAATAAAGTGTTGAAGGAAGAGAAAAATTATCTGGGTGAGAAGGAGAAGGAGTTGCGAGTTTTAGTTGGTGAACTTAGAAGAGAGATTGAAGAGTTAAATTTGAATCTAAACTCAACAACAAAGAGAGCTGAGATGGCTGAAGCAGCTATTACCTAGTTAAACACTGGAAAGGCGAAACTTGATGACATTCTGATCATGGGAAAAAACTTTGGAGATCGACATGGAATCGGGTTTGACAATTCATCAGGTAGCAAGGTCAGTCTCAAGTCGATGATTCAAGAGGTAAAAAGAAAGTTTGTCAAGACTCATCATAAGGCACCACTCATCTGTAGCTACTGCATGTATCAAGGTCATACAGAGGAACAATGCCGAAAACTGCTCAGAGATATTATGACAGGTTGACAACTCTCAGTATGTTCCAACATAGACGATGTCCAGCGATAAAAAATGGTCAAAAGGTATGGGTTGTTAAATGCACAAGTACTTTCTTTGTTGCTCATACGTCTCCTCTTGCACATTCTAGAGACCCGTGGTACTTTGATAGTGGTTGCTCTTGCCACGTGACTGGAACTCAGGAATTACTAACAAACATCCAGCCATATGATGGTGGTTTTGTTACGTTTGGTGATGGAAAGAAGAGTTGAGTGGTTGGAAAAGATGAACTGCATATTGAAGGATTCCCCGTATTCACTGGTGTTTTGTTGGTGGAAGACCTAAAGTCTAATCTCCTTAGTATCAGCCAGCTATGTGATGATAATATAACCGTGGAATTCCATAAGGAAATGTGCATAGTGAAACATGGCAACAACAAAGTGCTTACTGGTATTCGGTCATCAGACAAATGTTACTTATTGGAACAAGGAGTGAACTGTTACAGTGTCAAATGTGATCATACGGCTGACTATGTTCCAACATCGGTTGATTTCTCAGATCAGGGACGTAATGATGTTGGAACATCAAATGAGATGGATCTTAAAGATGAAGCTGGTGACTCTTATATCTTCAACAATGTTGGAACATCGTCCTCTTCAGAACTCTCCCATGTTCCAACATCAGTGCAGGCTGAATCAAGCAAAAGAAGGACTCAATCGAACCCTCAAATTAATTATAGGGGACTTGCTGGCCTACAATGGTTTCTCTCCCTTATCGAACCCAGTGATAATAAAGCAAGATTAGTTGCTCAGGACTACACTCAGGATGAAGGAGTTAATTTTGATGGAACATTAGCATCAGTTGCCAGGTTAGAATCTATTCGCATTCTCCTTGTTATAGCGTGCACTATGAATTTTATGATGTACCAAAAAGCTGTCAAGAGTGTTCCCCTACATGGTGTGGTTAATGAGGAAGCATATCATCGACTCAAGAAAGCTTTGTATGGATCAAAACAAGCACCACGGGCATGGTATAAGCGACTCACTACCTTTCCTATTCATAAAGGTTCTCGTCGAGGGGGAGAAGATCGCACCTTGCTTGTTTTTCAAGAATCATCAAATACACTGATTGCCCAAATCTATATTGATGATATGATCTTTGGGTCTACTTCACCATACTTGGTACAAGATTTTGTGACGTTGATGCAAGCTGAATTGAAGATGAGTATGGTGGGAGTTTTTGTAAGAATTCGGGATGATCTTAAGGAATCTCACTTGAATGAAGTCAAAAGGATAATTCGGGTTGAGAGAAAAGTTGTGGTAGCCTATGCTCCAACATCGAGACCATTTGCGGATATTTTCACAAAGCCGTTAGACACTGCTACGGTTGAGCTCCTCAGACAACACTTAGGTGTTTGTCAGATTTGAGGTATTTCTTTAAAGATTTTATTTAGCTGTAGAATTTTTGTTTATTTATTTTGTGTACAGAAAATTAGAAAAACACAAAAATAAAAGTTGTGAAAAAGAAAAAGTGATCAAAATAGAAGTTGTGAAGACATTATGCTGATTGATGTGATGACAAGTTGGTGAAAAGATGATGGTCGAATATATCAGAGAGATGGTTAAGGATGATAAGGAGTTGAAAGACATTTATGATGGTCATGTTCCAACACAGAGTATGGAGACAGGTTGAGAAGATGTAGACATGGGAATAAATGAGCCTTGTGTGATTAGAGATTCAGATGTTCAAACATCAGTAACTGTGGCTGGAGAAGATTATGATCTGGATGGTGAACAAGTCTATGTTCCAACACCAGATAGGGGGAGAAAGTACTGATGAAGTGAAGGAAGCTGAGTAGGTGATGTTCTAACATCGATGCAGACTGAAGTTGTTGATTCTAAAGCAATGAAAGGGTCTTATGTTCCAAATAGAGAAAACGGGTGAAGCTGAGAGCTGCTATGTTCCAACATCGGTGACTAATTTTCCAACATAAGGTGAGCAGATTTGGGAAGGCACGTATAGCTGCTCCTGAAGAGTTTTGAAGGTTCTGCTATGGCTATGTTCCAACATTGCTAGACATTTGCTTCAGGGGGAGCTGCATTTAATAGAGATTTTTGTTTTCTGTGTCTATTGCGTTTGGCATATTTATATTCCAAAGGGGGAGATGTTTTGGATTTCTTGGATGACTTTATTGGCCCTGTTGGGTTGATGTTCCAATATGCTTATTATTCCTGGATGTTGAAGGAATGCGGAATTCTGGGGGAGACGTTATATGTTCCAACATTCAGAATGGTTTTCAAGGTTGATGTCTATATTTGCATAAGCTCTTGTGATGAAATGCCAAAAGGTGATTGGTCCACAAAATGCCAAAGGGGGAGATTGTAAAGTCTAGATTTATCTAGTTGGCAATTTGTGGAAATTATGCAAATATGGTATTATTAAGTTGCAACATCAAAGAAGGAATTTTGGTGAAATAAGGAAAGGTTGAAGACTGAATTCGAGAATGATACATCTCGTCCAAGTTGTATTTGAGTTGGAGAATATATCAGTTCCTATATATGTGGGATTGGATTAATGTTATGGAATTGGAGATGGAATAAACTTCATGTGTGCATGCGAAAATCAGCATATTTACGCCAAGATATTTACGGAAAAAGAAGACAGAATATTATGGTATTTGTGATTTATGGAAATCTGAATATTCTGCTATATATTAGGTGTATGGAAGCATAGTTGATTTATGGAAAATCTCTATAAATATGGAGTTGTTATTATCGAATATATGGAGATATTGAGATAAGTAAAATCCCTTTATTTATTGGATTTGGATATGCTTCAAGAAGCAGATTTGGAATATGAATATTATGGAGATAATCATGGAGAATTCAGATCTGCTCATGGACTATATATAGAGAACAAACACGGCTGCATTATTTACGGACTTAATAGAAAAAATCTGCACACAGATTTTTTATCTTTCGAGAATTGCAAAGAGCCAGAATTCTATGTTCCAACATACGAACCTGCTGCACAAAGTTTAGAATCATATGCCTTAATTCCTCGGGAGGAGGAGATCCAGCGTCGACGAGTTTCGAGGTCAGAGGAAGTCTGATCAAGGTGGATCGGTAGCAAGGGGAGCTTGCAGGATTCACGTTATAGTTAGATAAGATAAGTATAATTGTATGGTGTACTTTGTACTGTCTTTCTGATTAGTGGATTCATTCTAAACTGGGCCAGGCCCCGTAGATGTAGGTGATTTTACCGAACTGCGTAACCAAGTCTTGTGTCTTTTATGCTTTACTTTATTGCATACTTGGTTAGATAGGTTATGTTGGAACACAGTAGTGATAATTGAATTAATTAGGTAAAACCAAATTGAGGAGATTGAGGAGACCTAGCGGTATGTTTCTGTCCCAACGAAAATATACCCGTGACATTTTACATGACGCCAGATTGCTAGCTGCAAAGCCTGTGGATTTTCCGATGGAACAACAACACAATTTGCCGCGCTCGACCAGTCTCTTCTATCCTGATCCTGTGCAATATCACCATCTGATTGGGAAGCTCATTTATCTGATTATTACTCATCTGAAACTCAGTTATTCGGTCCATACTTTGGCGCAATTTATGGAGAAGCCACGTGTCACCCATTGGGATGCAGCCCTTTGCGTCCTGCTCTAATTTAAGAGTCATATCGGTCAAGGTTTATTTCTTTCTGCTCAGAGTTCTCTTCAACTATCTTCTTTTTGCGGCTCTGATTGGGCTGCTTGTCCAATTACGCGTCGTTCCTTGACTGGATATTTTGTCATGCTTGGTGAATCACCTATTTCATGGAAGACAGAGAAACAACCGACTGTTTCTCGTTCTTCTACTGAAGCTGAGTATCGGGCCATGGTTGTTGTTTGTTGTGAGTTGATATGGCTTAAGTCCCTTCTTCGCGATTTGGGACTTGGTCATTCTTCTCCGATGCGTTTATATTGTAACAGTCAGGCATCCCTCCATATTGCAGTCAATCATGTGTTTTATGAAAGGACGAAGAACATTGAGATTGACTGGCATTATGTTCATTATTTGGTACAATCTAGAGAAGTTGCTATTCATCATATTCGCACTTCCAGTCAACTTGCGGATTTATTTACTAAAGCTCTTGGACGACAGTTATTTCAGACTCTTCTCGGCAAGTTGGGCATTCGTGATCCACATGCTCCAACTTGAGGAGGAGTGTTAAGGAGATATTTTATCATATTCTATGAATATCTTGTACAATAGTTAGAATTATTTTTTATTTGTACTTCTGCATATGGTTCCTTTATATAACACCCTAGTACCATCAATAAAAACACACGTTCATATTTTACCGTCTGCCAAAATATAATTAGCGATTTTGATTCTGAATGCTTCGTTTCAGAAAACCACTGTAAACTCTTTTACATCATGGGACAAGACAAATTATCCTGCTTTACAAATTACCACTTCATGTGCAAGAGAGGGCAGGCCTTTTTGTTCCAAACTGCAGGACTTTTTTTCAGTTCAAATCTTTTCAATGACGCGGAGTTTAGCGCTCCTACTCCTCGGATTCAGCTTTTCCTCTTTCTCAGAAGGAGTTATTGGTCTTTTAGTGAGGACAGCTGCATTCTGGCCACGTATCGTCTGTCTGATCCATGCCTCTTCTTCTTCCCTATCTGCATTGCTTTCGGATGAACTGCGTAACCTTTCATCTTCACCATGATCACTATCTTCGTTGGGTTTAACAATATTAAGAAAAGCTTGCTTTACTATCCTGTCCTCCAAGCTGTGAAATGAGATAACAGCTAGTCTTCCTCCTGAAGCAAGGGAATCAAAACACGAGTAGATGGAATCTTGTAGTGTGCTGAGTTCATCATTTACAGCTATTCTCAATGCCTGAAACACTCTTACTGCAGTCTTAATCCAACCTTGCCTTCCTCCTGATACATTAAAATAATATAAAGTTCTTTGCCATGAGTTACCTCTCTAGCAACTAAACATAGTTTCAGAACCAAATTATGGACTACTGAGAGTAACAAAAGTAAGTTATTTTTATAAAGCATCTTTGACTTTGTGGACTACTGATAGAACACACGAGATAACTTCAATAAGACAAGAATTTGATAAGCAACATAACCTCTTGTCCGGGAAGTTGAGCCTCGAATAAGATCCACAAGTTCCCCAGTAGAATGTAAACCACCATGAAGACGAGCATTCACAATTTTCTTCTGGAGATGATACCAATTGCTTTCCTCACCATACTCTTGCAGCACCCTTCCCACTTCAGTATCTGGCCATGAATTTAGTATGTCTTCTGCTGTTAGACTGGCCTATCAAGGTCCTCTACGAATTTAGTAACTAAGATAAGTAAATAAAATTTGTTACAAGAATCACATACACATAAGCGGAGAATGATACTGATCAGTAATTTCATGCAGGTCCAAATTAGACATCAAATTTTTTCAATTGAATTTATGCTTGAGGATGCTTTACATCTAAAAACATGAGAAACAGGGAGAAAATGGGACATGCTAATGGCTAGGGCTAATGCAAGTGTAAAGTGCAAAGAGCTTGCATGATATGGACCAGAACAAAAGGAGAACATAACTCCAGGGCATTCTAAATAAAAACTGACACTTATCCTTAATTTGGGTGATTTGAATGGATAAAGCAAAATAGTATCCACCCAAACAGTTGGGCTAACTTGCAAAATCCTATTTTTTCTATAAAAAAACTTGTAATGAACAAAGACATTTTCAAATTGTCTATTCAAAGCCAATAAGGACATCACTTTCCAGTCGTAAAGGTACAAAGCATGTCAGCAGAAGCTGATGATATGAGGACTGAGGAGATCGAAATTCTAGGAACGGTATGGATGAGTGGCCAACTCTTCTGAAGTGATTAGGGGACTGAACACAATCTAGGGATTATGGAGCAAGTGACATAGGAAACACAAATGTGTCCCTTGAGGATCTATTTATCATTCTTCTTATCAGTAAATTGCAAGTAAATACTATTCAAGTGCAAATATTATGCCCTCGTACTATATCAGAATATGCCAATTAAAAGAACTTGACTGCTGTGGACTTGAATATTGAGAAGGTTTACATCCATTAAAGATCAATTGTAAGAGAACGCAACTTAAACTACGTACCCCACTAGCAACTGCCAGAGTTCACTAAAGATACAAACATGAAATAACCCTTTGTTGTCTAACAGAAACAGATGCCATGAGTACAGGAAAGATTTCACAAGTTATCAAGATGCTTGCACTTTCCTCCTCTGTCTAAGATTCAATTGTTTCATCATTCAAGGTCATGGAACAGGTTCCAAAATATTCCTATGAGGCTACACTCTCGGGGCTCAATTAGTATGAGCAATCAACTTCATTCGAATACCTCAATCAGGATTTTTAAATAAGAAAATTTCAATGCTTAATTAACATATCATCACATATCAAGCTCAGCATATCAATCTTCAGTTTTTTCATCTTCTCCAGTGTCTAGAAATCCAACTACATTATATTTTTTGTACTAAGTGAGGAATCATATATTACACGGAAATAGTAATGGACCAGATGAAAGAATGAAAGAACATAAACAAATGAAGATATTAAGTTTGTGAAATATTTCCATAAGAGTGGTACCTGGGGATTCATCCGCATATCAAGTGGACCATCATCACCTAGTACGCTAAATCCTCTTGCGGCATTGTTAACCTGTAAAAAAAAGAGTCAGAAAATACGGATTATTGAAGTATAGTACAATGAGCAACCCAACAATAAATTACTATCTGCAGTGCCTAGGCATAAAGAAGGATTCCAAGAGAGGGTGAGACACTTCTCACTTAATATATTCTTACTTTGATTAAAAATAAAAAATTGTCTAAAAACAAACCTGCATAGATGACATCCCCAAGTCCATTAATATCCCACTGACCCCAGGACCAAGTAGTTTCTCGTCGATACCATTAAGAACAGATTTAATACTCTTATAATTCTGGACAAATGTGTGTACTTGTAAATCTGAACCCGGGCCAGTAGTATCCCATCCCAAGTCACCTCTTATCCGAGCATCAGCAATCTTATGAGCGTCAGGATCGACATCAATCCCAACAAACAATTTCATCTCATGGTGGGCCTGGACTATCTGTAAATTTGAGGAATCGTAAACATTACACTCAGCAGCTACCTCTATCAAACTCCCATGGAAAATTCAAAACACTACTAAGTCATACGATAGTAGAAGTTTATGAATCAAGCCTTCACACACTGAAATTGTACTGCCCCACTAAAAAATAACCAAACACATCGCTCAATAAACGTGATCCAAACCAAAGACCACCAAATACACGAAATGGAAGTTTGTATTAGGCTGGCAATTAGCATAAAACTTAGTGACAAAACATGATCAAGTATGTTAAGCAACAAGAATACCCACAATGCATTCAGTTATCATGAACATCATAATAAGGCCCTTTTTTTCTTTTCGACTGAACACAACTCAACTCAGCACGATTTAATACTAATAACAACTGAACTAATTAGGGCCAAACTTTATAAATTTAAAAAATCCGCATACCTTAAGCTAATGAAGTGATACTACCCTTGTCCCAATTGTATTGTCCTATTTATTTTTTA
This sequence comes from Rubia yunnanensis, assembly GCA_037428765.1. NCBI lineage: Eukaryota > Viridiplantae > Streptophyta > Magnoliopsida > Gentianales > Rubiaceae > Rubia > Rubia yunnanensis. The sequence continues at coordinate 26,543,963 of CM075064.1, read as the reverse complement.
ACTTCACAGTAAAATTCCGATTATATGTAAGTATTCAATGTAGACTCTTATCAAACATGCGTATTCAAGAACGTAAAAAACGACTAAAATAATATAGCCGGGAGCGGAAATAGAAAAGGCATTAACTGCGGAGGAGTGACCGGCGGCTCCGAGAGTGCAATCCACAAAGGAGCGAAGGGGAACCGAAGCGAAGACATCGAGCACTTCGCCGAGCATCACCGGAGTATGGCCGGAGCTATCATTTCCCACGTATTTCGCAAAGCTCTCCTCGTCGAGCTCCCTGTTCGAACGAGTTCGCCTCTTCACCAGCGACTGCACGCAATCGGACTTTCGGCGTGTCTTCGCGCTTTGCTTTTTTTGCTTAATCTGCGAAGTGATGTTCCGCTTGGCTACGGAGAAAACCGCCACCGGGCGTCGGAGGAGAGAGAAGGCGGGAGGAGGTGGTTTGAGGGAGGAATGGAACACGGAGAGCCTCCTCACTACCGCCATTGGCAGTTAGTTAGGGGGTGAGGTATCGGCTCTCAGATTATCAGTTTGCTGTTCGTTTACTTGCATAACTTGGGGAAATTGTAATTTTCTCCCAAATTGTCAGAACTCAGAAGACATTAAAAAGTGAGCATTTTTAACAAGGGTTAGACAAGTCAGGATTGGGATGACAGTGGTGCGGGTTTTTTTTTATGGAAGTCGGTCCCGGATTTGCTCCTATGGGGCGAATATGAATATGAAAATCATACCCACCATGAGCATTGGGTTGTGCATGGATATTAGTTCATGTCCGCTCTGTTTCACTAAACTCGTTATATACCCACTAATTAAATATAAAATAAAATATTATTTATCCATATTGCACATATCTTACTTATAATATTTTCATGTAAATAATTTTATTAATTTTAATATAAAAGTTACTTTTAAAACGTAGATTTTAGCTATTTGTGGAAAAATAAGTGAGATGAGTACAATGGTATGAAGTGGGTAGGGAGACTCAAGTGGGTGATGGGGCGGGTATGGATTTTGTATAATACTCAATGGGGCGGGGTGAATTTTAAAGTTGTACCCGTCATGGGTAATGGGATGTGTATGGGTATGAAATTTTAGGTGGACATAAGTATAGAGGTACCATAATCCATACCCGTCCCGCCCATTGCCATCCCTAGTTATGACTTAACTACTCCATCTGTTGCAACTATATTTGCTTTTTTTTATTTTTTTTTATGAATGTCCCACCTGAATTTGCACATTTCATATTTTAAGAAAAAATCAGCTATGCAAAAGACCTCAATACTCTTTAAATTCATATCATTTACCCTCAAAATAAATTCCTCCTTCCTCATCAACCTAGTTGCATCTCCTCTCCTTTCCTCCATCTCTCTACATCCCCAGCAACTCTTCATTTCTCTCCATTCCATTTCTCCATTTTTCTGCACTCCAACTCCCTTTCTCCATTTCTCCATCTCATGCACTTCATTTCTCCATTTCTCCATTTCTACATTTCTTTATTTCTCTCCACTCCAACTCTCTATTCCTCAGCCCAGCCCTTTTTGTTTGCCTCAGTCCTTCAGATGCGTCTCCACCTCCATCCGCCCCATGTCGCTTCTTCTTCTCCGATTTTGGATTTGATATTGAGGTTTTCGATTTTGGTGGGTTTCGATTTATATTGGGGGTTTCAATTTTGGAATCGATTAAGGGTTTGATTTAGAGTTCGATTCAAGGTTTCGATTTTGGCGGGTGTAGGTGAAGGTGGTGCGGTGGGTAAGGTGGTGTAGTGAGTAAGGTGGTGGCGATGTTGGTGTGATGAAGGGTGTGGCGGTGGTGGTATGGTGTAGTGACAGTGGTGGTGTGGTGAAAGGTGTGGAGGTGGTGATAGTGGTGGTGTGGTGACAATGGTGGTGTGGTGACAATGGTGGTGTGGTGAAGTTGGTGGCGGTGGTGGTTTGGTGTATATGGTGGAGGGCAGATGAGCTGGGAGGAAGATGAAGGGTATAACTCTCATTTCACGTTGTCAAAATTTTGACTTGCACTATCTCTCACTGCAAATCCAACTAGGACAGAGGGAGTACAAAATGATGTTCCTTTTGTACAAACAAATACTATAATTATTATGTTGTATTTATATGCCGATTCATCCTACCAAAACCACTAATTTATCACCTTTGTCGCAATCACCTCACAATGATCTCACAATAATCTCATAGAAATTTCATATGAGAACTATTTTCTCCGCCACCACCACCAATTGTCATCACTTGCTTTCGATTCCAACATTCTTGAAGCCCATGTCAATAGATTCATCATTGCTATCACTTGATGTGTAGCAATTCTAGCACTTTTAGCCACAAGGGTTAGAAGAGAGTTTGGAAATCGTCGAATCGAAAACCAAATCACCCCCATCTCTGCCTCTCAATTCTCCATTTTCGCTGAAACAGTTTATAACTTCATCAACTGGAAAAAAAATGAGGGATTTTTCTAGGATCCGACATTTCTAAAGATAGTGGACTATGCATCTCAGGCACATTTTTGCTCATGATCATCTAGGTAATCAATAAAGGGGGCAGTTGACAATTGTATCTCCTTGTACCATAGTTACCACCGACGGCTATATAATATAACTACACAATCAAGAAGGCCAGGATGGGAGAGCGTCGTGATCCCCCCGTCAAATAGGGCTCATTTCATTTGAACTTCCCCGTGTTGAAAATTAAACTTGATTTTGGGTTAGACCAAATGACTTCTTAGTAGCCCATTATCTAGAAGAAGTCCAAAAGAGTCTTAGATTAAGGAAGGTTTTAGAGTAAGTTCTAAAGATCTCTAGAATTGTAGATTATAATGGAGTTGTAAAGAATATTCTAGAGAACTAGTTGCATCCAATAGATTAGAGTTGGGTTGGTAAGATCTTAGTCATTGGTTGGGTGATGCCACTAGTATAAATAGGGGCAATGTAGTAGAGTTTATAACAAAACAAAAATAATAGAAGCATTCTCCTTATATAAATAGTCTATTCCTCCAAGTTCTTCATTTTCTCCTCCGTAAACCATTCAAAGTTCTCTTCCAACAAAGTGGTATCAGAGCTTCAAGATCCTTTTGCGATGGAAAATAATGTTATTCTCTTCCAAATCACAAAGCTCACTAAGAGCAACTATGACAATTTGATTCTAAGGATAAGGATGATGACTCTTCTTGGAGCACATGATACATGGAAGATTGCTGAGAAAGACACATTGAACCGGGGAATGAAGGTGAGCTCTCTTAGGCTCAACTAAGTAGTCTGAGATACTCGAGAAAGAGAGACAAGAAGGCTCTTTGTCTAATCTATCAAGGGGTGGATGAAGACACTTTTGAGAAGATTTATAGAGCAAACACGGCCAAGGAAGCATGAGAGAAGTTTCAAGTATCGCACAAGGTAATCGATCAAGTTAAGAAAGTGTGTCTTCAAAATCTAAGAGGAGAGCTTGAGTCGTTGCATATGAAGATGGGTGAATTGGTTTTGGATTATTTTTCAAGAGTTTTGACGGTTGCTAATAACCTCAAAGGAAATGGTGAAAAGTTTGAGCATGTGAGAATTATGGAGAAAGTTCTTAGATCTTTAGATCCAAAGTTTGAGCACATTGTTGCTATCATAGAGGAGATAAAAGAATTAGAGGCCATGACAATTGAGAAACTTCGTGGCTCATTGCAAGCATGTGAAGAAAAGAAGAAGGATGAGGAGGAATTTGTGGAGCAGACATTCAAGATGCATGCTTATTCAACAAAGGGAGTAGATGGTGGGAGTCAACAAGAGAATGATGCGTTCGAGTGCAAGATCATGGTCGTGGACGTGGATGTATGCAAGATTGGAGGTCAAATAACAACCGTATAGGAGAAGGCTCACCTGGAAGTCATGGTAGAGGGAGATCAAAGCCTATGTATGACAAGTCTCGCATCAAATGTTATAATTGTGAGAAGTTAGGGCACTATGCCTCGGAATGTAAAGCGCCCAAGAAATAAAAGAGTTGAGGAGAAGGCCAACTACTATTTGCCTCCAAAGAAGGTAAAGGAGGAAAGAATAACCAATGAAACCTAGACAATGGTGCAAGCAACCACATGTGTGGCGAAACAAATTTGTTCGTTGAGCTTAATGAAGCGGTGAAGGGTAATGTGGCTTTGGAAAATGACACCAAGTTGGAGGTGAAAGGAAAATGTAGCATTCTTATTCAATTTAAGAATGAAGATTAATAATTCATCTCTGATGTTTACTATGTGCCGAGCATGAAGAGTCACATCTTGAGTTTTGGGCAACCCTAGGAGAAACATTATGACGTTTGATTGATGGATAATAGCCTGTCTTTGAAAGGCCAAAGAGGCAACCCCATAGCCGAGGTGCCAATGACATGAGATAGAATGTTCTTACTTAATATTCAAAATAGAGTGGTGCGGTGTCTTAAGATGTGCTTCAAAGATATGTCTTGGCTTTGGCATCTTCGATATGGGCATCTCAATTTAGGAGGACCGGGGTTTCTATCCAAGAAGGATATGGTGATAGGACTACCAAGGATCAGCAATCCTGACCAAGCGTGTCAATGATGTCTACTTGGAAAGCAATTTAAAATGAGCTTCCCGAAGGATTTGGACTCAAGAGGTGAAAGGCCACTAGAACTCATACACATCGATGTGTGTGGTCCCATCAAACCAAGTTCACTCAGTAAGAGTAATTATTTCCTCGTCTTCATTGATGATATTTGAAGAAAAACATGAGTGTACTTTTAGAAGGAGAAATCGGAGGTGTTTGAGAAATTTAAGAAGACTTGTAATTAGTTAGGTTATTTTTGACATAAGCCTCAAGTAAAGAACTTTCTTGGTCCCTTTAGTTAATGTAATTTGAATAAGGGATTACCATATTTCTCGTCAATTATGGTTAGTTAGAGATTTACATGATAAATATCTACTATCATCAACAATAAAATATGGCATAAGAGGCTATGTATCTTATAGCTATCATAATGAATTGCATATGGCGCAGAAACAAACTACCGCATGGAAAGAATGGTTATCATCTCAATGTGTTTCAATACTCTATACATAACTAGAAGAAGTCAAAAAGTCCATCCGTAGACAGATTTGGATTTTACTGTGTCTGTGTGCGATTTTAGTGCGATACACGCATCTCCTCTCCTCACCCTCGTCTTTTTCTCTTTACCTGTCTGATAACGGTCACAAACAGCTTTTCTGGCCACCGCCCAATATTAACGCAGAAACACCAATTGCCACTAGTAAAAGCTTTCTCCAAGCTCTGAATGCCCTCTCCACTTTTCACCTCCCTACCCGATACGCCCAATTTACACCCCATCACTGAATACAAGGGAAAGATAGCCTTTATTCTCCCATCGGAGGAAGGTGACTTACTGGCATCTCACTACCAGAATGCCCTAGTTAGGAAGTTCAATAGAGGAAAGCCATCAATGGAGTTTCTTCAAACAGCCTTTAAGTCAATAGGATTTAAATCAAAGTTTCAGTTGGGATCTCTGGATTACCGACATGTACTAATCAGGTTTCAGGATAGCGAAGATTACCAAAGATGCTGGATGAAGGGACAATGGATAATTCAAGGCTTAGTCATGAAAGTCCAAAAATGGTCACCGGACTTCTCTCCAGTTGCTGAATCCTCAGTTGTTCCAACCTGGGTAACAATCCATAAACTCCCTATTCATTTTTACAATACCTCTGCAATTATAGGTATGAGTAGTCAGATTGGTAGATATCTAAAAATGGATGCAGCAACCAGTGCTCTGACTAGACCATCGGCCATCAAAGTTTGTGTAGAGGTTGATCTTTTGTCCCAGCTCCCCTCTACCATAGTGGTTGGAATAGGTAGCAAAGTAGCAGATTACCCTATAGAATATGAGGAACTGCCTTCATACTGTACTCATTGTAGGATAATTGGTCATAGTCATGATACTTGTAACTTCCTGCACCCAGAGCTGAGGAAAAAGCATCTTCCCACAGCCAAAATAAATGAAAAAAAGGAAAACAAAGCCTCAGAACATGTGGACCTCCTGCAAGCCTTAGATTCCAATCATACAACGACCTTAGATGTTGGGGGATCCTCAGCTATATCTGTCTCTCAAAAGGAACTTGGTTTTCAAACACAACAAAATAAGACTGGCCTTCATCAGGAAAATTTTGCTAGTGTATTCACTGGTAGTCACAAGAAAAGAATTGGTTCCTTTTATTCACTGGATGACATTTCAAAACCAATCACTGCCACTTTCTAGAGAAAAAAAGAACCAACAGGTTGATTTATCACCCATCCAGGAAGTTCTAGCAATGGAAAACAATGTCAAGATCTCTAATGCTTTTTCAGACATTAGAAGCTTTAATTGAGGGAGATGGTGAGGGAGAATCATCAGAAATATTCCATGAATCTCTGGAATGTCAAGAAGCAGTGGTACCCTCAATAACAACTGATAAGACTACAGCCACAACAGAAATTCTTTCCACTCCAGAAAATAACCTATCTGCTCGACACACAGAGCTCTCCACTATCTCAGCAACCAATACACCTGTCCTCTCAGATGCTGTTCATGCAGGGGAAAAGAAGGATGTACATTCCTCATCTGATCAGAACACAAAGGTAGATCAAAGCACACAGACTAAGGTTAGCACTTTCAAACCAATACCTTCTTCATCTTTGGATAAACTGGAAAAGAATGAGGATAAGCAAAATAAAAATAGTAAAGTTTCTGTTACGAAACCAAGAAAACTTAGATCCTCACAGAAAGCAACCCCCACCTGTTTTAAATGATTAAATACAACATAATAGGAAATATTTTAGTTTGGAATGTTAGAGGATATGGAACATCAATGGATAGAATAAAAGCCCTTATGTTGTCTCATAAGATAGATAATCTCTGTTTGATAGAGCCTTGGCATGACAAAAAGAAAATAAACACTTTGATGCATGAATTAGGCTTTAAAAATGGCCTCCCTGCTCAAAATGCTAAAATCTGGATCTTATGGAACCATGTTTTCAATGTAGTCAGTTTAAAGGAATCAGATCAATTCTTACAGGCTAGAATTTCGGATATTTCCTCATCTGTTAGTTGGAACTGCTTTTTTATCTATGCTAGTGTGAATAGACAATTGAGGGAAGATCTTTGGAATGACTTAAAAACCCTTCCTCCAGAACCTTCTATATACATTGGGGACTTTAATACAGTTGTCTCAGTCTCTGAATATAAAGGAAGGAAATCTCCACCCACAAGAAGCATGAAAGAGTTTAATGCCTTCATTAATAACCAGGACTTGCATGAAATTCCCACGGTAGGAAACTCGTTCACATGGTGTAATAATAGATTCAGGAATAAATGAAAGGACCTTTTGCTTCAGAGATTAGACGGGGGCTTAAGCAATTTAGACTGGTTGGAACTTTTTCCAAACAGCTCAATTCAAGTGCTAAATAGATTGACTTCTGATCACTCCCCTTTATTACTGTCTATTCAATCTTCTGAAGAAATGGTACCTAGGCCTTTTAGATATCAAAAGATGTGGTCTAATAGAAAAGACTTCCAGGATTTAGTGGAAAAAAATTGGAATTTGCCATCTCCCTCAAGAGGGATGTACAAGTTAGTGCATAAGCTTAAGAGACTTAAGATAGACATTAAAGTTTGGAACAAAAACACCTTTGGAAATGTAAATCAAAACATGTTTGAAGCTGAGACAAAAGTCAGTGAACTTGAAATAAAATTTCAACAATCCCAAGATGAAACTGACTTAGCTGAACTCAATAAGTCAAAAGCTCTACTTATTAGATCCCAGAAAGAAAAAAACATTTTCTTAAAACAGAAGGCTAGGTTAAATTGGCTTAAACAGGGAGATGCAAATACCAGCTATTTTCACCACACCATTAGGGAAAGGAGAGGTAGATAAAAAATTAGTAAAATCAAAGATGGAAATGGGAACTGGATTTTTGCACCTCATCTGATTAAAGAAGAAGGAGTTCGATTCTTTAAGGAATTACTTAATGAGGATGTCCCTTAAAAAATAGGAACTTATCTGAATTATTTTCTAGGGGAAATTCCTTATTTGATTACAGATCAGCAAAACCATCTCCTGCTTCAACCATTCAATGTCCAGGAACTCAAATTTGCAGTCTTCGATTTAAATAAATCTGATGGTTTCTCTGGTGAATTCTTCTGGTGAATTCTGGAGGCAGCAAATGATTTCATAAGCGGTGGTAATATTCCAAAGGCTATCACAAGCACCTGGCTCACCCTAATCCCCAAAAAAACAATCCCAACTACTTTCTCGAACTTCAGGCCTATTAGCTTATCCAATTTTGTCAATAAAGTGTTTTAAAAAATGCTTATGGAAAGGATAAAGCCATTAATGCACAAACTAATCTCTCCTGAGCAGAGTGCTTTTATCAAAGGTAGGGATATCACTGATAATATCCTTCAAATGCAATAGATGACCAGAATGTTGTCTAGAAAATCAAAAGTTCCTTATTTGATTGTTAAACTAGATATGCAAAAGGCATTCGACAGAGTCTCATGGTCATTTCTGAACTCCACTCTTCTTCAATTTGGTTTTCACGGAAAATTTGTCAAACTTATCATGCATAACATATCTGCTACCCATTTTTCTGTTTTAATCAATGGAGCAACCTCAGGTTTCTTTGCATCTTCTAGGGGCATTAAACAAGGAGACCCTCTTTCACCTCTTCTTTATAATCTGCTTTCTGAAGCTTTTTCTAGAAGTTTAAAGAAACTTTTCACCACTGGATACCTTCAAAATTTTGGTCTCCCGAATATCTGTGAATCGGTTTCCCATTTAATGTATGCTGATGACACTGCAGCATTCCTTAATACTAAACCTACAAACATGAAGAGGTTTAAAAAGTTTCTTCTTGCATACGAACAAACCTCAGGACAAAAGGTCAATTTCTCAAAATCTAAATTTTTTGTGTCACACAGAACCTCTTTATTAACAGTTCAATCTGTAAAGAGGATTCTGGGAATGGTAAAAGAATCCTTCCCATTTAAATATTTGGGAGTACCTATTTTTTCTGGCAGAAATCTACAGGTACACTACCAACCTTTATTGGAAAGAATGGAGAAATCAATCAATAACTGGAAGAACAGATGGCTTACTACTGGAGGTAAAATTATCCTGATAAATCACTGTTTTCTCACAATCCCTACTCATATTTTCGCTGTTTTGAGTCCACCAAAAATAGTCCTGAAAAAAATGGAGAAAATGGCCTCTAGCCTGTTCTGGGGGAGCTCTGAAAATGTTGAAAAGAAAAAATGACGGTCTTGGAAAAATATGAGTGTTCCTGTCGAAGAAAATGGAATAGGTTTTAGGGATTTAAAGGCCATTGTTGATGCTTTTTCATGTAAATTGTGGTGGAAAATGCAACTCAATTCCACTCAATGGACCTCTCTATTATGTTCGCTTCCTAAGTGGGAGGTCGTCGCCGTACCTCTCAAAGATAATATTTATAAGCCCTAAATGCTTACTTTCTACAACTAGGTAGATAGTGGCAAATCGGGGTCGTCCAAGGAGAAGAGGGATCTTCCTAAGCGTCTAAGCACACAAATGGTTGATATTAGGCTAGGAGTAACTATATATACACACACATAAAAGCAAGTAAAGGGGGGGTTGGTTGGTTGGTTTCCTAAGTTAACAAAGATAAAAAGACACGATAACTAGCAAGGTCAAGTGACTATGCTAATCATCAAACGAAACTAAAGAAAAAGGGTTTTAAACTACAAAGATGAAATGCCTTGGGGGCAACGGATATCCACTTCCACATCTAATGTAGTTCATCGAATCATTCACACATTCCATCACATAGCATTCAGGACCCAACACTCATGCACCCATCTAGCAAGTACCACAACACACACATCACGAGAAGTTCTAAGTTCATGCTCATAGATCTTCATGCAAAGGCGCTACGGAATTCGTCTCGTTCCTACACCTAGACAATTCAACCACACAAGCACTACCTATGCTCAAACAACTCATGGCACACATGCAGTGAAACACACCGTCAAGAATACATAAACGCCGAATAACAAATGCTTCAAGAATGAATTTAAATCATCTATTCAATACTTCAACTACTTGTCGTGGAGACTAAACTCCTATCCTTCTTAGTTCGTATTTTGCGAGAGTGAGTTCGACATCTCTCGTCAAACCTCACCAGTGACTCCCGAGTCGCGACCACGACTCAAGGTGTCATTGGTGGCATCTAGCACGAAGGACCAACAAGCTTGGCAATGCCTATGACCACTACACCGTGACTAAGCATTTAACCAATTCATGCAATTACACGAGATTAGTCAAGAGCGACCACTCATAGACCACGAGCATATAACTCTTCTCGTTTGCTACACAAACGAACATGACGAAGAGTTCGACATCAATCACATTCGTCTAGCACATTGTCATCACACTAACACAATCAAAAGCTCTAATTCATACTCTTCACATTACTAACAAGAACAGGGGGGAAATTAACCCAAATCCCCCAAACCCTAGCTAGCAATTCATCCAAGCATTTCATATCATCAAGCTCTCAACAACATTAATAGAATCAACAATTAACATTCAAAGCACAATAAATGCACAATAGCAAAAATACCAAATAGATAGATAGAAATGAGTTCTCAATACATTGAAGTGGAAGCTTCAATCCATAGCTCCCAAGTACAAGAACTACTCTAGAACAACAAAAGACACAATTAAACTAAGGAAAACAAAGAAAAGAAAGAGAAGAAAAACCTAGGTTTTCAAGCCCTAAAACCCAGAGAAAAACGGGATGAGCAAAACTGGAGAAGAAGAAGAAAAAGAGTGGTATTTATAGTGCAAAGAAGATAAAGTTGATTTCTGGCCGCCCGTTGGTCGCGACTCGCGACGAGTTCATCGCGACTCGCGACGGTGTTGGTCGCGACTCGCGATGGTGTCGCGACGGAAGCCAGAGTTTTGCATTGTTTCTTTGTCTTCTTCATAGCCATCTCTCTCAATCTTCAAGTCTTCAACGGCTCCAAAATGGTCTTCAACGGCCTCCGGTCTTCATGTTTTCGAAGTGAGTATCCAAAAGTCTTCGAAAGTATAGTCTTCAATATCTTCCGGTCTTCGTTGCTTCCGTGTTCTTCCCTTGTCACACAAAATCCACTTAGAAGAGGTAAAATAGTATAAAGTTGCTTTTACCTCTCCTAAGAGAATTTCAAGGTAAAACACAAGCTCTCAATAATAAAAGAGCACAAAAGTGATCCTAAATACTACTAAATAATGCATCTAAAATGGACACATCACTAAGTCTTATAAAACATCTCAAACATGGTCCAGAATCTGCTCTATCACAGCTAAAGCAAATAGCAACTCCAGAGTAATATACGGAAAAGGTGAATGCTCCTCTTGGAACGCTAACTGGATAGGAGAAGGAGCTTTGTGTTATAAATGGCCTCAAGAAAGAAACATCCCCTTTGAGGATATTTCACTTAGGTCTTTTATTAACAACAAAGCCACTCTTATCCCACAACTGGAGCCATTTTTGGCGACCAATCTGTGTGCCCTGTTGCAGGATGCTAAGCTGGAATACTCTCATGAAGATAGGCTCATCTGGATGCCAGCCATAAACGGAATTTTCTCCATAAAGTCCGCATACAATATCTTCAGACAGAAAAAGGCAAAGATCCTACATTTTCATAAGGTTTGGTCCTCTTTTATTCCAAAAAAAATGTCTGTGCTCTTGTGGAGAGCTTTGAATGGCTTACTTCCTTTTGATAACATATTATGTAGATTAGGTTTCTTTCTAGCCTCTAAATGTCCTTTCTGTCTGAATCACAGTGACACACTAGATCACTTTTTCAACTCTTGCCCTTCCTCTATTGCAGTCTGGCACAGTGTAAATGACTTTTTAAAGCTCCAACAAAAAGTTTTTGCAAACTTGCAGAGTAGAGTTGAATATTACCTCTCATTCAGGGCAGAATCCAATATTCAATCCAATATTACAATCGCTGCTCTTCTTGTCACAATTTGGTTTCTTTGGACTAAAAGGAATAAAATCCTATTTGAAAATGAGTCCTTCTCCCATGATGCTTGTTTTCAAGAAATAAAAGGCATGATCTATCAAATTTTCACATTGTATCATTTGATAGGCAACTTAGACAAGCATAGATACTGGACACAGGCTAATATTATCCCTCATATTCTTCCAAAGAAACGAAAATCCTTCACTGCTGTGAAATGGCTGAAACCACAGTCCGGATATAAAATTAATACAGATGCAACATGGATTAGAGGGGGTCTTTCTTCCTTGGCTGTGATAGTTAGGAACTGTGATGGAGCTGTTGTTAAAATGAGAGCAAAAACTTTCCATTCTCTATCCCCTTTACATGCAGAACTCTTATCCATCCAATGTGGCTATGAGATTTGTTCAGAGATGGTTTTAAATACTTGTGTGGTGGAATCAAATTGCTTAATGGCTGTACAAGGTATTCAAAACCCCAATAGCTCCCCATGGAGAATCTTCTCCATCTGCAACTCTCTGAATTTAAAACACCATATATACCCAATTCAACACATCCCTAGAGAGGCAAACAATGCTGCTGATTTCCTTGCTAAATTTGCTTTAGCTAATAACTTCCATGGTGATCTTCAACTGCAGGAAGCACCCCCCCCCCCCCCTTTCTTAGGGGACTCCTATTTCTAGACAGAAATGGAATCCCTGGGATAAGAGTTGATGCTTGACAGTATGCTTTTAATGCTACTATATTCAGACACACTTTTGAGGACTTATTACAAGGGACTTATATGTGTGATTTTAATTAGGATAGATACTGTTGATTTTTTGTCCTGTGGTTTACTATAGGCTGCTCGTGATCTAGGAACGAGGTTACCTATCTTAACCAGGAGATTTTGCTGGAATCCGAGGACAAAGAAGGCCACCTTTCATAACTGAATGCAGCAACGTCAAGCTTTCCTGCTCGGCCGGCAGTGTAAGCAAGTCCGAGAGTCTTCGAGGGGGCTTTGAGTCTTCGAGGGGGCTTTGAGTCCTCGAGTGGACTTCGAGTACTCGAGGGAGATCAGTGTCCTCGAGGGAGCTTCGAGTCCTAGAGGGGGCTTCGAGTCTTCCAGGGGGTCTCGCGTCCTCGAGGGGGCTTCGAGTCCTCCAAGGGGTCTCGCGTCATCGAGATGGCTTCGAGTCCTCGACAAGGCCTCGAGTCCTCGAAGGGGCTTCGAGTCCTCAAGGGGGTTTCAAGTCCTCGAAGGGGCTTCGAGTCCCCGAAGTGGCTTCGAGTCTCCGAGGGGGCCTCGTGCCCCCAAGGGGGCTTCGAGTTCTCAAGGGGGCTTCGTGTCCTCGAGGGGGCTTCGAGTCCTCGAGAAGGCTTCGAGTCTTCGAGGGGGCTTCGAGTCCCCATGGGGGTTTCGAGTCCTCGAAGGGGTTTCAAGTCTTCGAGGGGACTTCGAGTCCTCGTGGGGGATTCGAGTCCTCAAGGTGACATCGAGTCCCCCAGGGGGCTTCGAGCATTTCAAACTGCCTATCAATAGCACCAGGATGACACACTGGACAATGGATTTTGGAGCTTCACTTGTTCCTTGGGACTTACCATCAAATACCATCTGGTTAACATACCATTGACAAACTGGGGTTTCATTTTTTCGATTCGCCGATCTGTTATTTGGTCTTGTTTTTAGGTGGAAACATCACTTTTGGAAGCAAGTGTTATTTTGCTTCAAGAGCTCATTAAGGTTCTTGGATCATCATTTTGGATGACCCTTTTGTATCGAACTATGCCTTCGAGGCCAGTTAATTTTTATTTTCTTTTGGTTCGGGGAGCCTAATATATTCTCCCCATCTTCGGATGGTTTTAATTAAAAAAAACTAGAAGAAGTCAAAATGGGGAAAGAGCAAAAACTTTGTGAAAATAATGGGGTATCAAAAGTATCTTGAATTTAAATCCTTCAAAAAATATATATGCACATTTTGATGCAGCAACATATTTAAATTGCACTTGCTTATGATGGTTTTTGAGTGCAATTGACAATATTTTGATGTACGGGGAATTCTTACAGCTACACTCAATCTTTAAAGCGCAACTTACAGAAGCAACCACATTAAGAATAACCCTTGTGAAATATACCGAGTTTCCCTTTATATCAGACAAGATTAAGGAAAATGCACAATTAGTTATCAGAGCCATTCAAAATGACTAGTTAGATAATACCGCGCAGTGTGCGGTTAACTGGATAATCAATGTGAGTAATATTTAATTAGATTTTTTTTCTTTTGTAATATAATGTTCGATGATTACTCAAAATGAAACCATAAAATGTTTGTCGTAGTTTTGTATTACATGAAACATAATAAAATTATGATTTTATATTTTTGTTATAAATTGTTATCAGGGTACTTGATTGCATTTTACTCCTATAAAGACGTGATATCATGTGGTAGATATTTCTAACTTAATTGAATTGCCATAAAGGATCTAATAATAGTCTTTCATTAAACCGCTAATTCTTAGGGTATTGAAATTTGATTACTGCGTTCTTTATACTATTTAAGTTTGTTTAATAACAAAATGATACACACTATGTAAAAATACGATACACACTTTATTCAATATTAAATATGATATACGCCGCTTAAAAATAATGAAGTAGTTAAGTTCAATAGTAATTTGGATAATTCCAATATTAATAACACTTTAATTATTCCAGCAGAGATTGTCCCCAAGGCCAAGGGTCATCTTAAACCACAACATCTTACACCGCCTCAAGGTCCACCAGGACCACCACCACAGATTCAATCGCACATTCCATTCATTTAATCATAACATCCTAAAAACACCAAAAAGTAGCCATCAGAGTTCCCATGGTATAGACTTAAGCTATAATTATTTGCATTAGCTAAACATGGTACATGGTATATATCCTATCCAACTATGTTCCACTTGAACAATTCTGAATAAGTATCGATATTGTCTTTAAATGAATGCATAATAAAATAATGTCAGTTTCTAAAAATTACTTACAGTAAATGTGTTTCTGATTCTCTTGGTGAGCAGTATAGTCTAGCCTTTTTCCAAGCCAAGACATGTCTGCAAAGAAATGACACAATTGATTCAACTCAACCTGCATGTGCACAATGCATACATGTCGATGCAAGAACTGAAAAGGCGATATTCATCAAGTTAAGGCAACTAAAACGCATTCCCCAACAAAAAAATGAGAGAAACAACGGCAATCACAAGTAGTTGCTCCCATCGCTAACTTGTAAAGTTGAAGAGTTTTACCCTTCTTTGCCAAGGTGCATTTGAATGACATGGTCAATTCAGTCTTAATGGAGAGCTAAAAGGAATAGTAACAAATTTTAGAAATAGGTCATACTAAATGAAAGCATGAGGGAAGGATACTAGATATATACCCGTACACATACAACCTTTTTTCCAGCTCAATATCAACTTTAAATTTTGGAAAGACTTCATGGACTACACGTTCCAAAAATGAAGGGAAACTTTAGTTTGAAATGCTCATTCAAATCCATCAAAGACCCTTCAAATAAAGTTGTAGGAGTCCTAAAAATATATTTTAAATTGTCTTAAAAGACTCAATAAAAAAACTTCAGCTGATCCTCTCATCCGAAGTTATCTATGAAGCTATATAAGTACCATAGATAAATTAATTAGGACCTCAAATAGGTAATGAATTGCGGAAAAATGGACAAATTAGTTAGAATAACAAACCTAAGGCAAAAACTTAGATGATATGGCTATTAGTCCAATCTGTCGCATGCCAATGCAATATGCTACCCACACCACAAAAACTGTTTTAAAATATTATGAGCTAAAAACCCAATGAGTAGATTCCACAGGACTTAGTGTGTATACAATATCACCTATATGTATTGGCACGTAGAGAGGTGGTGTTGTTCTCCTATCTGCACCTGTAAACATAAAAGAAGACTCAACAGAAACTTTGCCAAGGTACATAAGCTAAGTGGCAATGAAAAAATAAAGTAGAATCTATGTTAAAGTCCGAGCATTAAGCAATAGCATATACTTTATCCAATCTCAAATTCTGCATTTCTCAAAATTTTACTCCGCGACAACTCACATCCAGATAAAGTTAACTTTTTTTATGTTCTCACGAAAGATGAACTCAAACTTGAATGGTGCGTGCATTTGCTAATGGATTTATCTATTTGTCCATTTTTTGCAATGCATTACCTATTTGAGGTCCTGATTAATTTATCTATGGTACTTATATAGCTTCATAGATAGCTTCAGGTGAGAGAATCAGGTGAGAGAATTAGGTGAAGTTATTTTTTTTATTGAGTCTTTTAAGACAATTTAAAATACATTTTTTAGGGCTCCTACAACTTTATTTGGAGGGTCTTTGATGGATTTGAATGAAGCATTTCAAACTAATATTTCCCTTCATTTTTGGAACGTTTAGTCCATGATATTTCCCTTCATTTTTGGAACGTTTAGTGCATGAAGTCTTTCCGAAACTTAAAGTTGATATTGAGCTGAAAAAGAGGTTGTATGTGTACGGTTATATATCTACTATCCTTCCCTCATGTTTTCATTTAGTATGACCTATTTCTAAAATTTGTTACTATTGATTTTAGCTCTCCTTTAAGACTAAACCGACCATGTCATTAAAATTCACCTTTTCAAATGCATAAAATTCACTATAACTTGAAACCATGTAGAAAGGTGCATGCATTTGCTACTACCTTATAGTAGCAAACAACCACCAGTAACTCATGAGAGCATTGAAATATTTCAAAATGAAGGGGAGTAAAACATGCTCCACCATTAAACATGGAGTTTTTAAACAAAGGAAATTACTAACTCGATCCATTTTCATATCATGTAAGTATGCCAATATTATTCTCTCTTTTTTCCAAGCTCTTTGATTTCCTATAGTGGACCAAGCCATATATATCAACATATGCGACCTTATATATAAAACAAAAGAATCTGCAATCCATTACAATGATCTGTACTAGAAAATTTTAAGATCTAATCATATTTCATTTTGTCAAATATTGTGATTGCATAAACAAATATTTTAAACCACCTTAGTCAATATATAGCTAGTAGAAGTGCAGAGTGAAATAGTGCACTATGGTCCAGTTGCTACTGATGCATCATGGGCATCATAAATTATTCATAATTCTGCAAATTTTATGAGCCATAAACCAAAAATTTTTTTTAAAAAAAAAGTAGAGAACCCTGCTTGCTGAGCATCAGAATTATGAACATCAATTTATAAGCATCAGTAGCATTTGCAGAATTATGGGCAAATGTAGATCACGAAGAAAGTAGAAAAAGAATGTCGTAACCAAAGCAGACAACTCATAAGCAAAATAAGAAGATCAAGTAAACATAACACCAAACTGTGATTGCAGAAACAAATTTTTTAAAACACCTTAGTCAATATAATAGCAAATACATAAACCAAATGTAGCAATCCATCAACTCACTTTCCACAACTGTATTAACAGGTCCTATAATCTACTTTACTTTCTTCAATCTGTATAAATTTAGAACTTCTAAGTCTTGGGTGTCAATGCTTCATGGTACCATCTTATACCACATTCATGTGTAAGTAGTGGAAAGAACAACCCAGCTCACACAATATGTGCTATTAAGTAGTAACTCTCCCATATAATACCACTGTTGCATATTTGTGACAGTGGCAAACTAAAATACCCCATGTACGATGATCATTCGTTAAATAACAGAAAATGGGGCTTACAGGGGAAGTAAGCGGTGGCGTGATCATCAGTGATAGCGACATTGGTGTTGAAACTGGAAAAAAATACAATTAGGAGGAAAAACACATACCAATATCATTTGCCATTGGGCCCTCGGCTGACTTAAAGGAACACTTTAATGCACCATGCTCTCTCCTTCGCTGCAACAATTCTCCCCTTGCCTCTGCAACAATTCCTCCTCTTTGCATTTCTATCTAATCGATCACCGGCCTCCATCAAAATTTTTTGAAGCGTTTGTAAATGAACACAAAAAAATTACCTCTAATGATCTTTAATTTTGCCAAAAATAAATTGTTGATTTGCAAACTAAAGGACGGCGTAATACCGTAAGTATTGAAGCTGGAAATGCCAATACTATCAATGGAATATATGCAATGGTCTTGTAAGTTCAAGAACAACAAACAAGCTTAGTGGAGTAAAACCACACTTGAATTGACTGATATAACTCATGCAGCAAACTTACACATGATAACATGTTTAAGCATAGTGGGATATTAATCTGTAATTTCATAACCTAACTCTACACTTCAGAGAAGAAAATCAGAAGCTTTTCACACACATTACTTTATATAACCTAAATAAAATCTCCAACTTCCACAACCAAAATTATAAATGTTATGTATTGATCAGAATGTTTCCTCCATATGATTAGTAAACGTCATGGTCTCAGAACATAAACCATGACTTCGTTAAACAGAATTTTCATCAAATTGGATCACATTGTCTACTGAAAGTAATGCTTGCACATTTTATAACTCTTAAAGAGCATTAGCACAATGAATTCAGGGCCACCACATCTTTTTTTGCAGTCATTATCTACATACCCTAGCCATGCTCTCATAGTGTGCAACTAAGATTCACTGTCTATTTTTCATTTCATTTACAGATTTGGTACTTTGTGCCCTCACCACAAAAGCACATAGCTCTAGTGGTGTCACAATGAGCTGAAAAAATCGAGACAACCCACTGAACATATGGATACTCTTCTGATCCAGTGTAATTGCAACTTAGTTGCAGTCTCTGTGAGCAGTCTTCCCCTGTGAACCAGAAGGTATAATCAACTTTTGTGAAGGAGGAGCTATCAACCATGACAGATAGTAGTCTATTTATTTTTACTGTTGGACCTTATCAAAGAATTCAGTCTCACACAATTCCATCTGGTTGAAAATGCTAATTCATAGCCATAATTCATGCCTTTAAAAGAGTTCCTCCTAAATAAGACGAATGCAGGTGACCAAAAACCAAAAAGGATAGAAATCAACACTTTCATAGCTAAGCCATGTTCAACGAATCTGTAAAAGTGCTCTCTATTGTCCTCTTTTGCAGACTCTATTCATTTAAATTATAATGTAGAACACTTTTTCCAGAGAAACCCGCTTGTTACGCATATCTCATGACACAAAAAGCAACAAATGCATGCCCCTCTTCAAGATATGAAAACTGGTATTGAGTACAAGAAGAATCATGAATAAGAATACTAACCATCAAATCCATGGAAACACCTACATCGACCAAATTCATGATAACAAATGCCTTGACCACTGCAGTAATTTGTGCAGCTCTTACCACTAATTTCTTGATGCCAAAATTTTATGTTGCAAAAGAAAAATAAGAGTATAAGAAGGCCTTGAATGTTTGCAGTTAGAAGTGCAATGGTAATACAAAACTCAATGAGAAGAAGCATGTTTTACTTTTAAAAAAAAGTAATATGCAAATAGTACATAATCCCCAATAAGAGCTGACCTTTGGAGCTAAGTGGCAATGAACCAATAAAGTAGAATTTAAGTGGCAATGTCCGAGCATTAAGCTAAGTGGCAATGAACAAGTAAAGTAGAATCTATGTTAAATTCCAAGCATTAAGCAATAGAATATTCTTTATCCAATCTCAAAATTCTGCATTTCTCAAAATTTTGCTCTGTGATAACTCACATTCAGATAAAGTCAACTTTTTTTTGAGGGACTATGTTGTCCATGGCCTGGCATCCGTCGGAAAGTGGGTTTAACTTGTTCTTCTGGTCCCCACAGGATTAAGCTTATATAAATACAAAATGGAACATAATCAAGCACAAGTTCAATTTTGGTAGATTATTAGAGCCTTGTTTTTTCCAAGATAGCTATGTCGTTGGCCCATAATCATCCTATCTACGTCTCAATCTAAAGTAAGTTTGACATGACGGTTCAACAGATATGATGAAATGGATGCAACAGCGGTAAGGAAAGCAGACCTTGTTTATTTCTCACCAAATCCACCACCAATTGTTTTTGTCTTGTAAGCCACCTTCAAAATTGGAAAACCAAGAACACAAGAAACATACTTCTGCTGTTATTGAGGTGCCTGATAGGAAAAATTCTATGTCATTATATTTTGGAGCCTCCTCAACAATACCCTATCACACTACACATATAACAACCCCGAAAAAGCAATAACCATGTACTCTACATTACAAAGCCTCCAGTTATGCTACAGTCCACAGGGTTGCAGACAATTCCATCTTGATAAAAAAACTTTTCTTGAATTTTGCACTTGAAAATTCTCAAAATTCCTCAAACATTCTGCTAGAAAATGAGCAAGGCATCGTGGTCAACATTCATTAATTTCATTCTCTTGTAACTTTAAAATAAGTTACAACAAAACTTCGCAGAAAATTTGCACTTCACTTACCTCAACACCATTGTAAACCATGTCAAGAGCAAATCCACGTGAAGAGGACAACCCATTCACATCCTGAGGGTTAGGGGCGGTGAAAAGATGATGCAAACTGCAAAGCCTTGGCACCAGTACCGGCGCAACATCTCCAGCTTTCCCACTCACCCAATATGTATAAAAAGAATCCCACTGCCTCCGCTGGCGGATTCTCCATTGAGACAGCAGCCTCAGCGCCACCCTCAGAAAAATAAGCGATCTAAAATTTAAAAGAACAAAAAAAAACTTCATAAATTCTGGATCTCCAAGCACGGAGCTCAAAATGGTGACACATAAAGTGATGGGTAATCAGTAAATTGAGCTCAGAAGACACGCGACCTGATTTTAGGGACTCGTCAGAAGGAATATCGAGAAAGAACAGTAAGCCAAAAACTTTTACTCACAAAAAGACTGCCCAAACACAAACATCCCTCATTTAACTCCCAGAAGCAGCTTCGTCATCCGCTGCAGCTCTGCCATCCACTGCAGCTCCGTCGTCCACCGTAGCTCCACCACTTTTCGATGCAGCTCCGCTGTCTCTGTTACTCCGCCGCCCATCACAAGCATCTTCGCAGTGCCACCATCCTCTTTGGTGGAGCTCCAAAAGAGGATACGCATCTTCACTGGTGTTCCAGATTAGGGTGTGTCTTCATCGGCGTTCCACCATCACATTGACGTCGTGTCTGTTTCTCTGTCGATACATCACTACATCTCCACTGTGCCACCATCCTCTTTGTTGGAGCTTCACAAGAAGCCCACCACTGCGTCTCACGCATCTTCGCCGGTGTTTTAGATTTGACCGCATCTTCATCGGCATTCCACCATCGCTGGAGCTCCTGCCTCGTGCCACCAAATTATTGCCCCCTCCGATCTAATTTTTTGGCACACAACCATGGGTTCTGGTCAGCTCCAGTTTTCAATGGTATCTGAGATACAAATATAAATTATATATAATTATTATTTCAAAAAAAATCCCAAAACAACATCGCTTTAGGCAGCCACTTGACCAGCACCTGTAGACACACATGGTTGGGAAGGTGATGAAATTTTCAATCTACAAAATTACCCTTCTACCCCTGACGATCATTTGCGTCAACAATGGGGTTGGGAGGATTTCTTTTATATAGTGCCCGGAGAAGATAATAGTATATTGTTCGGATTAGTTATAAGAGGATAATCGATATGTAAAACTTGCAAAACTTTTGAGTACATTGGATCCCTATAGAGGGGTCTATTGGGCGAGATTGGGAAGAAATGGGATGGAAATTAATAAATTGGTAATTAATGGGATCAGGTGTTAAATACTCATTAGCTTTTGGGATTGGGCGGGATTGAAATAATTAATGTTAATGGAAAATATTGATCTCAATGGGTCTCATATTATGTTAACCCAATAGAAACCCAACAATACCCAATAAATACCCAATATTACCCATTGCTTATGTAATATTTAAAATAAAAATTCACTATAATTCACAAATACAATATAGCTCGAACTCGAATACTATATGAACTGGTTCAAGGGCGCTCGAATACGGTCAAACTTGAATTTGAGTGGAGTTTCGATAGAGATGCTCGTAAATAGTTCGGTCCATTTACATCCTTAGTGTGACGAAGCTCGAGCTCGTGAACCGTTATAGTGTAAACGAAGCAAACTGTTTGCAAATAGCTCGGTCAAATCTTGACTTGAATTCTAATTTGATCAAGCTCGTACAGTATTCGAGGCCGAGCTCGTACAGCATTAGACCTGAAGCCCGTACAGTATTCGAGCTCTTACAGTATTCGAGCTCTTACAGTATTCGAGCTCGCACGGTATTCGATGTCGAGCTCGTACAGTATTCAAGTTCGAGCTTGTACAGTATTCGAATTCAAGCTCTTACAGCATTTGAGCTCAAGCTCGTAGCCTCGTACAATATTCAAGCTCAAGCTCGAACCCAACTAATATTGTTCGTTAATCTCGTCGAGTTTACAGAGCCAACATATTATATTTTTTATTTTAAAAAAATATAATATAATATATTTATTCATGGCTCAATTTCGAGCTTGAACTAAATTAATTTCACTCGAACTTGAGGTGAATCATGATTTTACAGGTTCAATCGAATCGAACCGAGTTCGAAATATTTTTAACGAGTTGAACTCGAACAAACTCGTTGACATTCGTAGTTAGGAATCTGATGAAGTTTGGAAAATGTAAACATAAAAGTAGTCATAAAAAAATCAACAATATTCAAGCTAAAGTGGAATCTAATTACACTAAATAATATCTTTATCAAAAAACGGGAACTGATTGGGTATTAATTGGGTACCCATAATTTCCCAATTTTAAATGAGTATATCGGAAGATTGGTATCCCAATCTCATTTCTCCTTGTAACCCAATACTATAAAACTCATCTGATCATAATCTCAAAACTACAAAATAAGGGAAATTTCACATCACATTTACTTTTATTTGATGGGTCTCAATTGTTATTGGGATTAATTGCCCCCTCTAGATCCCAAGATCAGAAAGATAATAGAGTTGCTCATAAACTAGCATGGTTTCTGAGAAAGTCTCTTGTGTGACCGTCTCACCAGAAGTTATGATGAGACGAGGGACCATTTTACAATTACTAGTAAATTGAGCTAAACCATGTGGGTTATTGGCAATATTTCTAGGTTATGATGTAAAACGGGTCAAAAGCCATGTAGCATCATAGTCCCCTTATCTCTCCATTGCAAAAGCTGAACCCTCACTCACAAAGATCAAAATAACAAGAGTGAAGTGCATATATAACCTTACGTAATTCACGAAAGTGCACATATAATTATGTGATAATTGAAAGTGCAAATATAACCTTTTCCGATATTTTAAGGCTGGAATTCAGTGAAAAGACTATTTTACCCCTCTGTAAAAAATAAAAATACAAAAAGTATTGAAATAACATCCATACCCCTAAAGCCCTAGTTTTTCCTCTTTCATTTTTCTCTTCTTCTTCCACTGAAAGAGAAAATTACATTTCTCTTCTTCCACTGAAATTACATTTCTCTTCTTCTGTCAGTTGCCACATCACTCCGGCTCTGCCGCCCTAGCGGCGGCACGAACAGAAGCTAGCGGGAGCGACAGAGGTGTGGAGGAGGCAGGTTTTTGGTGGACGGTAACGCAAAAAAGAGGGTTTCCAGTGGACGGCAATGCGAAGAAAAAGGTTACCAGTGGACGCAAACGCAAAGAAAAGGGTTTCCAGTGAATGCAAACGTGAAAAAGAGGGTTTTCGGTAGATGCGAATGTGAAGAAGATTGGTAAGTGGGGAGAGTGAGTGGTGGGTCTCGATTTTCCAGTGCTTGGTTGAGTGGTGTCAAAAATGGTGGTGGAGGTGGCATGGAGTGGCTGTACGGGTGGCGAATGGGGAGAGGGATTGGTTGTGGTGGTCGGGAAGACGCGAGCGGGAAGAAGATTGGTGAGCGGGAAGAGGGGGTGATGGGTGAAGATGATGAAGATGGTGAAGATGGGCCTCGGTCATAAGGGCAAAATTTTCCATCAGATTTCAGGGTTTATGTAAAAGGGTATTTTGGTCTTTGCATGTCAGTCAACCATCGGAATTACTGAGTCAACGTCGGAATTGGTGGCATATGGTTATATTTGCACTTTCATTTAGTTGCTAGGGTTGTTTTTGCACTAAAAATTATCTCAGGGTTATATGTGCATTTTCCCAAGTATATAGGGTTATATTTGTATATTTCCCAAATAACAAAAAAAACACCACAATTCCATTTTCCAATTTTCAAATAGCGAATATTAGCATCGTCAACGCTTTGGACTTCATCGTTGTCGTCGTCTCAGCTCAGAAGGCTCTGGTGCCCGAGCCTAATGCTGGAGCAGGATTCTCTGTCGCCGCCTCCGGAGGCATAATATAAAAACGTTAAATAAAATTATTAAGAAGATTAAAATATTCTAAATGCATGAATATATGTATATATACTTACAATTCTAGTGTTATATTGTAGAAAATAAAATATAAATAAAAAGTCTTTAAAACAGTTAACAAACGATCTATATACATATATATACACTAATTTATACAATAGATAGTTGTAAATTTTATCATTAGAATATTATTTTAAAAAATTCTAAATAAAGTTACTAAAACGATTGACAAATATTCTAAACATATAAACTAATTTACACATTTGTTTTTGTAACTTCTATCATATCTTGGAAAAACTTAAAGTAAAAAGAAAGTTTTTGAAACTATTAACAAAAAATCTAACCTTATGAATTAATTTATAGTTTTGTTAATTGTAACTTCTATTATTATCTAGCCAAAAAATAAAATCAAAATCAAATTTTAAAACAACTAATGTCATATGAGTCATAGCCAAACCCTATTTGTAGCAGTATTAACAGATGTGGTTTGTAAAGAAGCTGATGAAAGGCTAGAGTCTTCTGATAGAAGGTGTAGCTTGTTTATCTGCAATAATTATAGCTTTCAAATATTTTGGTAATTCTATAAAACGGATGAAAGTGTTACCTGATTTGAGCTACCCATTTTTGCTAGTAAATCCGCTGCTCAATTTGCTTCTCTATAGATATGATGTAGTGTGACTTCAATGGTTTTCATAAGCTCCCAGATTTTCCTAATTTCTTCAGTGGTTCTCCAAGGTGGCTTAAGTTGTTTCTTCAACACTTGTATGAGTAGTTTATTGTCACTTTCAATATAGAGATGTCCAATTCCCAAATTGATAGCCATTTGTAATCCTGTTCTAATTATGCTTGCTTCAGCATGAAGGGTGAGGGGCTACGTAAATGTTGAGCATCAGCTATTAACATGTTCCCTTTGTAGTCCCTGATAATTGCTCCAGTACCTGCCTTACTGAAATCCAGCTATGATCCATCTGCATTTCACTTGTAAAAGGTTGATAATGGTGCTTTCCAGGTTGCTGTAACAAATTTTATTTTTTTTTGTTGATTGCCTATTAGTAACCTTGGTAAAGCATTGGAAAAATCCCATTTGAATTTTAGGTTAAAGGCCAACATAATATCATTGAAGAGATGTAAAGTTTTCCTGAACATATTGATAATGTCCGGCTTCACATTTTCATGATAATGTTTATTCCTAAAACACCATATGGACCATACTACTAAGCATGGGATAGTCCTAATAAGTTCCTTGTGTTCTGGAAACTGAGCTTTCAAGTTCCAATACAAAAAGTATCTATCCCACAGGTATAGAGTGTGTTTTAACTGAACATTGAAGACGATATCAATCCAGGTCCATGGTTTCTTTATTTATTTGCAAGAGTTGAAACTATGATGAATACTCTCTTCATCATCAAAACAGAAACAACAAATTGAAGGTAGATTAAAGGAAAGATCTTCTAATACATCAGGAAGGGGTAAGATTCTGTTTAGCATTTTCCAGTTCATAAAACTTACTTTCCTAGACATAATGGAATACCATACATGATTAAAGGAAGGAACCACTGTTCTCCTATTTCTGATAAGTTCATATGCACTTTTCAATGAGAACTTTCCATTTTCAGTTGGTTTCCATATCATAATGTCCTCATAATCAGGAAAAGTTGCTTGATCATGCTCTAGTGCAGCAATTATTTGTTCAGGCAAGTGGTTTCTTAGAGGGTTGATGTACAATTGTTTGTTGGCTAAGTATTCAACCACTGTCAGATTTGGGAAAGGAATTTCTAAGTTGCTGTCCCAAACCCTATATAGTGGACCACAAGTTGTCCAACTGGAATCCCAAAAAGAAACATCCCATTTCCCTATTTGTATTTGTGAGTTCATTATTGCTATATCCTGAATTCCTTTAATTCTCTTCCAAGTTTTGGAAGTTTTGTGGTTGCCTGGTATAGTCCACATAAATTGTGACCAAAGTGAACTTCCTGCTTGAAGCTTCCACCATAGTTTAATGGAGAAACTGTTGATTAATGTGTTAAGATTTTTAAAACCTAAACCATTTTCATCAATTGGATAACACAAATTTGGAAATGACCTCCAAACTCTTTTCCTTTGTGAGGAGTCTGTATTAGAGTTCCAGATAAATTTGCCAAGTAGTTTGTGAATTACATCAATTATATGGTTTGTCGGTTTCAATATTGTGATCTGATGGATGGGAATAGAAGACAAAACATGCTTTATCAGAATCATTTTTCCAGCTTGAGAAAGTAGCTTGTTATGCCAGTTACTGATTTTTGCTTGTATTGATGATATCATGCTTGAGAAGTATACATTTTTATTCCTACCTATGTATACTGAGCATCCAAGGTATTTGAATGGAAAACTGCCCTGTATCATCCCTGTTGCATTTTTTATATCTTCAATAACTCTCATAGGGCAATGCTTTGCAATGTAAAAAGAAGATTTTTCAAATTTTACTTTTTGCCCTGTGGCCATTTCATAGGATTCCAGGAAACAAGTTATTGTTTTGAGTCCTGATTTTGTATATTTCAACAGGATGACAGTGTCATCTGTAAAAGATAAGTGTGAGATCTTGATGGAGATGCCAAGACGACTACCACCATAAATGAAGACATTCCACGACTTGATCAAACATTTAAAGGATATGTTCGAGATCCTCTAAGTGAAATGGCAGGGCCGATGACTAGGTCAAGAACTAAGCTTAGGGATGCTTCTTTAAATGCTTTGATTGATCGCCTTTATGATGAAGAATTGAAGAAGGAGTCACCATCAACATCTTGGATTCATTATTCAAGATTGTCGACGAACTGAAGACATCATGAAGAACACTATACTCTTTTTTCCCACTGGGTTTTTAATGAGGTAGTGTGATCACTGTAAAATAATGTCATTTTGGGTTTATTGGACTGATAGCTCGGCCATGTGGGCTTTGAAGAGCTGAATTTCAAAAATATAGTCCATTAAGGTTTAGTATATTCAGTTTTATTCTGATTAGAATTATATTTGGTAAGATTAGATAAGGTAATATTCTTCAAGGTTACTTCTTGAAGAATTCAACCTGATTACCGTAGATTACCATTTATTTTAGGTATTTTAGTTAGATATGGTTTTAGCTTCGTAAAGCTGCCATAAGTTGATTCAGTTTCCATTTGTGATTAGGGTTTGAGGCAAGATTGTAACCCTATAAAAAGGGAGGCCTTATGGACGAAAATTACAACCTTTCATCGATCAAATATACAACCTTTTGAGTTCATACTCTTTGCTTGTGAGCTATTCTATTGTTGCTTAACCCCGAGGGCTAGTTAAGTATCAATAAACCTTGTAATCTGATCCTGGGGGCTAGTTAGAGAGCAAGTCAAAGTTAGCCGTACCCTGAGGGCTAGACTCCTGAATTTCGTGCGAGATAGTACGGGTTTGCAGATCCCTTCACTAGATCAAAGATATTAATTCCGCAAATCATGAGTCTTTGCAAGGAGATTCATATAAGATCTTCTTAATTGTATTAGGTAGATTACAGTATTTCAGATTTGAATACTGAAATAGGAAATTAATAGTCCTTGAGAATGCTTCCACCATTAAAATGAATAACAAGGGAGACAGAGGATCTCCTTGTTTTAAACCTCTAGTTGCTTGGAAGAAACCATAAGATGGTTCATTTATCAGGATGGAGAAGAAGGCAGATCTCAGGTTTTTCATTATTAGGTCAGTAATTTTGCTTAAAAACCAAATTGACCTAATAATTTAGCTAGGAAAGACCAAGAGACTCTATCGAATGCCTTCATCATGTCTAACTTTATTATCATGTTAAGTCCTCTTGTTTTGGAATTAATGAAAGAGGCTAACTCTTGCATTAAAGGAATATTTTATGAGATTTCCCTTCCTGAGACAAAAGTTGTTTGTTCAGGACTGATTATGTAATCCATTAGAGGTTTTAGCCTTTCAGAGAGGATTTTGGTGAAGATTTTATTGATGAAGTTACAGAGGCTGATTGGCCTGTAATCTTTAAAGGATGAACAAACATCTTTTTTAGGGATTAGGATAATCAATGTGGATGATATTGCTTTTGGAATGTTGGTTGATTGGAAGAGTTCATGCACAGCATGTAATACATCAATGCTTATGATGTGCCAGCATTTTTGATAGAAAAAACAAGAGAATCCATCTGGCCCTGAGGCTGAGTGTCCATCCATTTGTTTAACTATTTTTGTTAACTCTTCAATAGTTACAGGTTTTGTAAGGTCAGAGTTCATTTCTTCTGTAATTAGCCTTGGTATATTTTCTAATATCCAAGCAGTGTTAATGTAGAGGGATCTTTATCCTCTTCCTGTGATAAGTTGGAGAAGAAGTTGACACCTTCTTGTGCAATTTCTTCCTGATTATTCAAAACTATACCAGAGTCAGTTTTGATTGAAACAATGGATTTTCTTTTATGTTTAGAATTTACTGTTTGATGGTAAAATTTAGTGTATTGATCACCTTCTTTTAACCATTTAATTCTAGATTTCTGCATCCAGTAAATTTCTTGATTTTTTAGGGCCGTAGCTAACTTTGCTTTTGTGTCATTTAAATTTTTCAGGTTTACTGGTGATTCAATTTGTTGAAGGTCAGTTTCTGCCTGTAGAAGATTCTCTTCACAAGTTTTGACTGCATCAAAGA
The DNA here is from genome assembly GCA_037428765.1 of Rubia yunnanensis. Taxonomy (NCBI): domain Eukaryota; kingdom Viridiplantae; phylum Streptophyta; class Magnoliopsida; order Gentianales; family Rubiaceae; genus Rubia; species Rubia yunnanensis. The sequence goes on along the minus strand of CM075064.1, from coordinate 26,514,933 downwards.
TGTTCCCAAAAGTTTGAGAGCATATTTTAAGTTTTTTAACTTAAATGTTAATCTTTCTATTCCATGTTTATTAGATTGGATGTTTCATGAGTCTTCTACAAGATTCATAAAAGTTGGGTGATTAATCCAACATTCTTGGAACCTAAAAGGGGTTGGTTTAGGGAAATTTTGGGTTTCAGCAATTATGAAGAGTAAAGGTGCATGATCTGATTGCCCTCTTGCAAGTGTTTTGATTCTAGATGATCTAAAAATATCCCACCATAGATAGTTAGATAAACCTCTATCTAATCTTTTCCAGACTCTGCCTTTGGATCTCATTCCAGTCCAAGTAAAGAGCGAACCTGATGTGGGAATTGTGGACATATTTTCTTTTCTCTGAAAATGGTTAAAATTTTCTATACTCTTTGGTTCAGGTATAAATTGACCTATGTATTCATCCATAGAGCTTATGACATTAAAATCTCCTATTAAACTCAATGGTGAATTTTTATAGTTTAGAACTTGTTTCCACGGTTTTTTCCTTTCTGTGATTGTATGCTTGGCATATATAAAACCTGTGAAACATTCTTGAGTTAAAAATTGGTTTTTGAACTTGGTTAATATCATTTGATCATCCACTGAGATAATCCTCATTTGAACTAAATCATCCCACAGTATCCAAATTTTACAGGTTGGATCTGAGAAGAAGTGTTCAAAATTAGTTTGAAAGGCTAAATTTCGGATGGAATTAGCTTCTAACATTGGCTCAATTATGGTTAGGATGTTAATTTTATGTATTTTTTAAATATCTTTTATCCTATTCAGTGTGGTAGAATTGCCTACACCCCTTGCATTCCATACACATTTTCTCAAACTTGTCATTGTGAAGATTTATTATGTGTCAATGTTGAACGGGTTAGGACCGTTTTTGGGGTTTGAGTGTAAGACTTTTTATTGTATTTCCTGGTTTTATTGGATTCTGGGTTTTCCAATACGTCTTCTGAATTCATTAAGTGATTGAACATATTATGTGATTCTAACAAAGTGGACTTAGTTTGTTCAAGATTTTCCACAGACAATGTTTCTTGAATTGTAATATTAGAGATGGATCTTCTGTTAATTTTTGAGTTGGAAGATAGTAGGGGGAAGTGTCCTCCATTTATTTCTATAAAATCTTCTTCTTTGGTTTCAGATTCAACCACAGAACTATTTGGCTCAAGAATAAGATTTGATGCTTCATAGTCATTTTGAGTCTTATTAGGGTTGGCTTTTGATACCTGGTTAAGAGGATGAGCTATTAATTTCTGGGATGTTATTAAGTTTTCAACAGATAGTTCTTTAGGAGTCATATGATCATTAGCAGGTACTGGTTCTGCTAGTTTCAGATGTAATACAACATTAGGTTCTGTGATCATATGGACATTAGCAGGGATTTGCACAATAGGTTTCATTGGTATCACAGAATCCAATTCTAGGTCTTCAGTTATAGCATCAATACACACAAAATGATCAGGGACAGGATGTAGAGCAACATTTTCATTGGAAATTGAATCAGTATCTATAATCTTTTTCCTTGTATCCATTTAGGGTTCAGTATCAACATGAGTAATATTCAAATTAGATGATTGTCCGTGGTTAACATATCCAGTAGATTGAGTGTTAGAGAATGGAACTTGGGAACCTTAACCAAGGCTCAAATCTTTCGAACTTGAACCATTAACCTGGTCTGTCTCTTTGGCTTTTTCCTGATCACTCCGAGAAGCAGTTTTATTGTTGCTCTGGTTTGGTGCCTTGTCTATTGCTAATTTATTATCCTGCACAGATTTTTTAGTTTTGTTCCTATTGACTGGTATAAATATTTTGTCCTAAGAAGTTAAGCCAGAAGAGGATGGCTTAATACCATTACCTGTAGTCCTTCTCTGTTCCCCTTTGGTATAAGCCATGTTACATGTATTGTTGGTTGATGCTCCAGATGGTCTCCAAGCATTAAAAGTGGTTAGACTTTGGTCATTCCTGCAAGATATGTTTGAGTGCCCTAATTTGAGGCATTTAGCACAGTACTCTGGCATACCCTCGTATTCTAGATATTGCTAGAAACGAAATCCTCTATAGTCTATCCATATCCTTTCTAACTGTGGCTTTGTGAAATCTATCTCCACACAAACCTTAGCTACATGAGGTCTGGATCTACTTAGCATAGCCTTATCTACCTTAATTGGTTTCCCAATTATATTTCCCAAAGATAACATTACCCATTCATCAAAAAATTGTTGGGGGAGGCCATACATAGCAATCTATATGGGAAAGTCCGCATTAGGGTTAAAATTATGTTCCCACTTGGTGATTCTAAGTGAGTATGGTCCAAAGTTCCATACCTTTTGGAGCCAACCGCGATAGTAGTCCTCCTGCAAGGAGAATCTGATCAATACCTGGCAGTTGTCGAGAAGGGAGATGTCCGTGTGTCCTTTGAAATCCGTCGTCTCGAAATATTTTCTAAGACGATCAAGTTTGGGCCTGCTTCGAGCGAATTTTCCGATCAATGTCAGCCGGAGTGGTGTCTCTAGCCTCTCGCATTCGTCGATTGTGAAGCTAAGACCTGGCTCTCCCAAATGGTTTATCGTCTATTTTGGATTGAATGGACCTCTAGATTGGGATACTATGGAATCGGTGTTAGGTTGTAAAGATCTTAGTAGTTCTTTGCCTAGCGCTTGTTTGTAAGAGAAGGCCGGTTGAGGTTCCGGTGGTGGCTCCACCATTAAGGCGTTGCTGGTAATTGATGGATATTTCTGGCAGTCATTAGGATAGGGTTTTGAAATCCTCGATCGCCTCAAAATTTTTTAGTTACAGTCGCAATCACTTTTTTGTAAAATAATGATAAACTTATAGTTAGCAGGGATATTAGTTTATATGTTTAGGACCCTTTAAACACTTAGTTCATATTTTATATTATTTTATTCAAGACTTACAACTAGTTCACATGTTTAAACCTTTTTTATTTATTTTTAAACAACTAAAAAATGGTTTAAACATGTGAACTAGTTGTAAGTCTTGAATAAAATAAAATAAAATATGAACTAAGTGTTTAAAGGGCCCTAAACATATAAACTAATATCCCTGCTAACTATAAGTTTATCATTATTTTAAAAAAAGTGATTTCGATTGTAACTAAAAAATATGATTTTAAAAATATCAGTTCAAATAAAAAATTTTGTGGCTCTACTACTTAAAGTCATGAACTAACACATTAAACGTACGATCTTATATTTTCACAACACGATCTATACAAAAGTTGGTTCGGATGAAATATCATTTATTAAAAACATGATTTTAAAATATTAGTTCAAATAAAACTTTTTTGTGGTTCAACTACTTGAAATCACAAACAAACCCATTACACGCACGATCGATCTAATATTTTGAAACACAATATATAGAAGAGTTGGTTCTAATAAAAAAAATAAGTAAAGTCACCTGTTATGGTGGGGTGTTTGGCATAGACCCCTACCCGTTTATTAGAATAAAAAAAAGAAGTACAAATAAAGAGGGGGCTTAATACCTGATCTCAGAGCAATTTTCAGCACCCAAATACATTTTCCTATCCATATCTAGAGGTGCTTGAAAACATAAATAAGCAGATAATACAACCAAACATAATCCATGTTCAATGTTTACAAATCGTGGAAATGTGGAGAATGTATACTTTTACATCAACGCATACGAATATAGGAAAATTCCCTACTGTCTAATTCAGCTAGACCTCGAATGTGTTGAGGAAGTGAACCATGGCTGAACTCGTAGTCCTTCTTTGTTTCACTTGCCAGGTTGTCCAAGGCATCTGCAAGAGAATTAGCTTTGCGATAGATATGTAAAAAAGAAATGTTAGCAAACTCGTCTTGCAAATCCCTGATGACTCTCATAAATGAATGAGTTTCCATGGAATAGGTATCTCTTTCTTGATCATCTTCAGTAATATCAATGAATCCACTTCAACTTCCAAACTGTCCACCTCCTGGTAGAATGCCATTTGCAGACCATAAATGGGGGCTTGAGTTTCGGCTTCTAGGTCGTCTTTGTGTTGAAGAAATATTGCTCTAGCCTCTGAAACTCATCCATCTTTTTCCCTTAGCACCAAACCTGCTCCTGCCACATTACCCCTTGATGATCCATTAGTAATGAGCTTAAAACTTTGCAGTGGCAATCTCCAGCATACTTGAGTACCTGGAGTATTTCTGATCACTGAATGGACTGGTGTTAAACTTAGAAACTTGGGATTTAACAAGTTAGTATCAGAGCTGCTCCAAGCTAGATTATGAGCATTTAAAATTTCTTGTATCAGAGCTATGATACTCTTTATCATTGTCTGTAACCTAGGGTGAATATTGTCATAGATAAAGCTATTTCTAGCACACCGTATTACCCAAGTAGTTACATCGGGCAGTAGTTTCACACACAGACTCTGCAATTTAGCATTTAATCTTATGTTCCAGTAGTAAAAAATCCTATCCCACATATGTGTGAAATGCTCAGGTGTGAGATCACATGAGTTATGCATAAAAGCCCACAAACTCATCACCACAGGACATTCATAAAACACATCAAGCATATAATAAGTAGAGTTCAAACAGAATCAGCATTTAGAAGACAAAATAAAAGACTGTTCTTACATAATATCAGCTGTGGGGATCAGTCTATTTAAGAGCCTCCAATTGAAAATGGCCATCATTTTAGGCAGATATTTAGACCAGAGATATTTAAAGGAGTTCACTTCCATTTTCTTTGGTGTCAGAATTTCATAAGCTGATGAAAGACTGAACTGTCCATTAGATTCAGGTTTCTAGATCAGAAGATCTTTATACCCCTCAAAAATAGTGAAGTCCTTGGATAGTAGTTCATTTATCTCAGAGGTAAATCCATGACTAAATCTCAATCTAAATTCTTCCTGGTTATAAAAATAATTCATTTACAGTAATTTTAGAGCTTCAATTACAAAATTTGCATCCCAAAATTCCTCCAATACCCAGGCAATTAGAATTCCAGAATGATATGTCACCTGATCCTACCTGAAGTTTGGTATTTTCTTTGGCTAAACCATCTACTTCTCTATACCTCTTCCAAGTTTTGAAGTTTGTCTATTCTCATGTAATGACCACATAAATGAAGCCCAGAGACTCCCTCCCTTTTTCAATTTCCACTATAACTTCAATGAGAAACTTTTTATTATGTTATGAAGATCTTTAACTACTAATCCATTTTCATTATATGGAAAACACATATTGCTCCAGGATCTCCATATTTTGTTCTGTCCATGATCGTAGTTTTCCCAAAGAAATTTTCCAAAGATAACATGTAGTCTCTCTATTACTCCCTTAGTAGGCTTAATAACAGTTAAAATGTGTAAGGGATAGCAGATTGTACATGTTTTACCAGGATTAATTTGCCAACCTGACTTAACCACTTACATTGCCATAAGATTAGCTTAGTTGTAATAGTGTCAAATAGTGGTTTAAAATATGAATGCTTTGTTCTTCCTATGAAGATAGGACATCCAATGTATCTAAATGGGAAGCTACTTTGAGGAATATGAGTGATTTGTGCCAGCATTCTATGATAGTAATGTGGAGCATGTTACTTGTTCAAATTTTGCCAAAAAACTCATAAAGTTTTTCAGAATTTTCTTATTAGCACTTAGGAAAACTGTTGTGTTATCAGCAAAGCTTAAATGAGTGACTGGATTGGCTGAATTAGGTAAATTAAAGTAATCAATTCTTGCATTTTCAAATAGATATTTCAGGTTCCTTGTAAAAGTTTCTCTGAGTAGTATAAACAAGTATGGAGATAGTGGATCTCCTTGTTTAATACCCCTAGAAGATTTAAAGAAACCATATGGCTTTCCATTTACAAGAATTAAAAAGGGTGCAGCTGATAGATTGCCTAATATGTTACCAACCACAGTTCCATGAAGCCAATTTTCAACAGCAATTTCTTTTTAAAAAATCCCATGACACTCTGTTAAAATCTTTCATCATTTCAAATTTGAAAAACACATTAAAAGCACATATTTTGTTGTTTAAGTAATCAACCAGTTCATGCATTAGAAGCACACTATTGCTCTTGTGAAATGAGATTAGGCATTAAGTGTTTAAGTCTTTCTGTGTAAACCTAGAGAAGATTTTGTTCAAAAAATTTGTGAGACTTATAGGTCTAAAATATGAAAATCTAGAGTTTACTTGCTTCTTGGGGATTAATGTGATAAAAGATGCTGCTATAGCTACTGGAATTGTAGTTCCTGCTAAGAAATCATTAACAGCTTCTACAAGATCATTAGCTATTATATCCCAGCAATGAGTATAGAATACTCCTGTATATCCATCAGGACCAGGGGCAGAATCTTTTACGATTTGAAAAACAATCAGTTTAAGATCAGTAAGTTGTACATGTTGCCTAAGCATCAGATTAGTTAAATCATCAATTAGTGTTGGAATGTTACCCAGCATTTGTGTCTTAAAAGTTTCTTCATAATCTAGCTATTTATCAGTTAACAAATTAGAGAAAAACCTCACTGCTTCATTTCCAATAGCTTCAGGATCAGTTAACCACTCATTTTCAAAGTTTTTAATTGCAGCAATTTTCTGCTTTGAGTGTTTAGATTTAATTTAAGAATGGAAATTTTTTGTATTGGAATCACCTTCCTTTAGCCATTTAATTCTTGATTTTTGCTTCCAGAAAATTTCTTCTCTTTTAAGTGCTAATGTATGTTCAGCCTGGGCTAAATGAAGTACAGCTATGCTTTATTCAGTGTTATTATCTTGATGTTCAAGTTCCTTTTGTAGAACATTTTCCTCAGTCAGTTTAACATTGTCATGTATATTTCCAAAGGTTAATTTTTTCCATTATTTTAATTTCACCTTCAATCTTCTCAGTTTCAATGAGAATTTCAGCATCCCTCTGGAATTAATTTCTTCTCACCAGCTCTCATTAACAATGTTTAAAAAAATTTCATGTGTTGCCCAGCAGTGCTGGTACTTAAAGGATTTGAAACCTGAGTTAGTATTTTGGTTATCAAATTTAACCAATAGTGGTGAGTAACCTCATGGCCACATGGACTTAACATGTATGGTTATGTTTGGAAAAATATTTAAAAACTCTTCAGTAGCTAAACCTCTATCCAACCTTTCCCACACATTTCCTTTATGCCTAACACCAGTCCATGTATAGTTATTCCCAGATGCTGGTATTTCAATAAAACTATAATCATCTATAAAATCATTAAAATCCAGCATAGAATTGAGGCTAGGTGTTGATTGGCCCAGATATTCAGATGAATCCCTTATAGCATTAAAATCACCAATAAGAATAGCAGTCTGATTACAACGATTAATTAAATTAGCCAATAAAATTGATCTGTCAGTAGTGTTATATCTAGCATAAACCAATGTTGCATTCCATGGTATTTGACTAGAGTGATGATAGATCTTAGTCATGATAAACTGGTCATGAATATCTCTAACTGGAACCATAAAATCATCATTCCAAAATAGCCAGATTTTGTCCCTTGGTTCAGTATAGAAGTGGTTATATCCTAGCTTAAAAGCAGTAGATTGAATCTAACCACTATCGATGAATGGCTCTATAACTACAAAGAAACCATGTTATTTTTCCTTTTTATTTTTAAAACCCTATCCTGAGTCCTTTTGTTTTTAATCCCTCTAACATTCCAAACACATATGTTAAAACATATCATGGATTAAACTAAGGATTTATAATCAACTTGAGATCTAGTCACCACAGTTTTCATCATCCCGGTATAATCTTTTCTTTTGATCTTCCCGGTGGTTTGAGTTTCCTGACTAGATTTTGTGTCTTCTTCATTATCTTCAACCTCTTTTAAGAGCCTATTAAACATGTTCTGATGAATAAAGTTTGTATCTAAAATAATATCTCCCTGTGTTTCCTTATTTGATTTTTCCACAAACCATTGGATTTTAGGCTTATCAAGTATATTATGAATCAGTAATATATCCCCAAGTGATAACTCACTTACATGTGGTAACTTACTTTGATTCTCCTGCAGTTGTTCTCCCTGGTTGATGGATTCTTCAGAGAACTTTGTTAAAATTTGTTTGCTTGCCTCAAGATCATTGTCATCTGATTGATGCCTAACCTGATTTGAGGTAGTCTGGACTGACTGCCTCTGATTTGAACCTGTTTTTGGATTTTCTCTCCACTGCAAATCATTAGTAGCATTCACACCAGGGGACTTAGATCCACTGGTGTGTGTAGATAGATCATCTTTATTGCTCTCTACTTCATCAGACATATTGGGCTCAACATCCCCATTAAGTGTATCTTTTTTCTTACTTAGTGTTACGATGTGCTCAGGATCATTTGAAATCAGTTTAGGACTATCTGCACTACACTCTATGTTATCAGAAATATTGAGATTGGGATTAGCATGGACTTTATCACCAATAGGAAAACATTAGTTTCAGGGATTTTAGTATCAGGCATTTTAGCATTAGCAAATAAAACATTTTGATCCCTTTAATTCTGAACTATAACATTAGGTTTGACCATTGGCCTATAGATTTGAGTAATCCTCTCATTCTCAAGTTTATACATCAGATCTTTTCCTTTATCAGTTTGAACAGTTACCTCTTTGGGATTCTGAGTAGGCCTCCAAGCATCATTCTTGCCCATGTGTTCTTGAAATTTGCAGGAGATTTGATGGTGGCCTAATTTTTGACACTTTGAGCAATAGTCTAGCACTCTCTTGTACTCTAGATACGGCCAGAACCCAGATCCTTGGTAATCTAACCAAACCCTTTCCGTCCTTAGCTTTGTGATTTCAAGCTTCACACAAACTCTTCCCACATGTGGCCGAGTTTGATTCAGGGTACCCTTGTCTACCTTGATCAGTGCTCCAACAAGATTCCCAATGTTCATTATAGCATCTAGGTTAAAGAGCTGTTGCGGTAATCCGTATGCTACCCAGATTGGAATTATGGTATAACCAGCCCCCGGATTGAAATTATGAACCCATTTCGTGATTCTGAGTGAGTATGATCCAAAGTTCCAAACCTTTGCGTCCAACACCTATAGTAGTCCTCCGGAAACTCAAATCAAATCAAGACTTGTCTCTAATCAAGTAGATGGATTTCAGAGGACCCCTTGAAACCAGCAGTATGAAAATCCTTCCTCAGTTTCTATATCATTGTGCGACCCTTTGAAAACTTGCCAACCAGAGTCCATTTGAACGAAGCTTCCAATCAATCACATTTTTTTATCATCAAAAACCAAGCCTGGCTCACCTAGATGGTCGATTTGTTATTTTGGATTAAAGGGAGATCTGGTGTTGATTGTTTCAGAGTGTTGTGGGGAAGTTTCATGGACATTGGATTAAGTAAGTATTGTAGCGTATGTAGGAGGCTGTTGTGGCCCCGCCATAGCAGTGGCGCAGTTCGATTTCTGGCAAAAATCCTAGAGCCATTGTGATGGCGCGAAAGTTATGGAGGAAGAAGATCGCCTCAGTGCATTTTTCTATTTTTTGTTATCACATGTCTCTTAACCAAATTATAATTTTTAAATATTAGTTCAAATAAAAATATTTGTGGTCCTACTACTTAAAATCATGAACCAACACATTAAACGCATGATCTTATATTTTTAAAACGGGCTCTATAGGAAAGTTGGTTCATATTAAAATATAATTTTAAAAATATGGTTAAAAAATATTAGTTCAAATAAATTATTTTTGTTGTCTTTCTACTTAAAAATCATGAACCAACACATTAAACATATGATCTAATATTTTTAAAACACAATCTATAGAAAAGTTTGTTTAGAAAATGTAATTTTTAAAATATAAATGTTGATCAGTTTAAATAAATCTAAAAAAATAAATAAGCTCGTGAGAGCGACTGGAGTTGAGTCGCTGGTGGAAGTTGGACTGTCGCGGAGGCATCCAGTGGCTCTGATGGCACTGCTGCCTAGACTTTTGTTAGAGGAACGTTGCCTTTGGAGGTCGTTGGTGAAAAGGTGGCGTTCGGCTGCTGTAGCTCAACCATTGCGATCTCGCTGATGGAAACTGATAGCGGGGGGTGGCAGCGCTCGGCTGCGGTGGTGGATGCTCGTTGGTCACGAAGGTACTAAGTGGTTCTGGTGTTGTTGTCTCGGTGGTGGAAGCCTGAGTCGCACATCCACTGGTGGTGCTCGATCTGTGAGGAGGCGAAGCCGCCGCAGCCTAGAGAAGGAGGTGGCAGATTTTGGAGAAGGAGAAGGAGAAGGAGAAAGAAATGGCGGATAAGAAAGAAATGGGGAAGAAGAAAGAAAATAAGAAGGAGATAAGGGTTTTGGAGGGTATAAATGTAATTTCCTTTTTTCCTTTTTCTAGAGGGGTAAAATAGTCTTTGTACCTAATTCCAGCCTAAATCTACCGGAACGGATACGTCTGCACATACACTTACTATTTAGGGTTATATAAGCACTTTCAATTGCCAAAATATTATATTAGAACTTATGTAAAATCAGTAGGATTACAATATAAAAGTTCTTTTCTGTTTTCATAATCATACTAGTAATTCTTAATGAAACACAAACACCACCCTAGTACACAAAAAATGAGTGATTTGGCCAATAACTGGTTACAAGTCAAGTTTTAAGGCCAACGACAATGGTAGAGACAGCTAGTGGTCTCCTACCAATTAAATATATTATTTTTATCAATTTCTCTCTTCTATCCCACCTTAAGAGACACTTAAAAGACCACATATTTTGTTCTCCACAATGACAAGAGACTACTCTCTGTTATTCATGGATCTCACTTGATTTTTCTATCATACTCATTAATTTTTTACATTTAATTTAAACAAATTTGAGAACCCAGAATCTAAATTTGAGCACCCAAAATAAACTAAATGTGAAATTTAATAATACATTTTTATTTTTAAATTTTAAATTTAAATTTAAATTTATTTGTTTACAAAAATTCAGATTTTACAAAAAAAAAATCAAATCTTAGGGAAAAAATCAAATCTTACATAAATTTCAAATTTTAAAAATTCAATTTAAAATTTTTAAATTTTTTTAAAAAATAAAGGCTGAAACAAGAGAGGATAGAAGGTGAGCCACATATAATCTTTTGGATGATCTCTAGTAAGAGATCATAGAGTGATCTTTTAAAAGAGCGCTCTATCAATTACCACTATGGTAATTTTCAATCTTGAGTGAGTACCAAAGACTACATTCTATTTGCAGACTTTACACATCACTCGCCAAACTAGAGTCAACTCTGCCGCTCCCCCCCCTTTCTACTTCCTTTTCACTTTACAGTACGTCCGTGATTGGCATCAAACCTCAAAAAACTTTTTGAGTTCAGTTTTCCATGGACACGAAAACTGCATCAAATCCACGCTCAGATTCCGACCAGAATTCTCAGAACCCATCCTCCTCATCATTGCCAGATAACAGGCCTCCTGCTGGATTGGGAGGAGGACTTCATCCGGCCTTCATGGGGAAACATAGGATGGCTGCAGCCATAGCCTTTCTGGATCAGCAAATCAATATCATCCAGGTTCTTTTCTTTCTTTCTTTCTTTCTTTCTGGATTTCATGTCAATTTTCTTTTTGTGGGCCTTTTCAAATATTGACTCTTTTTTTTGTTTTTAACCAGGAAGAAATTGATCAGCTGGATACTCTTGGTGAAGCCTCAACTGTTTGCAAAGAGTGAGTAAACTGAAGTCTTTGTTCTGTGATCAGCTTTTTTCAGTTCATTGTGTATGTGGTTATCTGCTTTGTTTTAAGGTTGAAGCATTCGAACTATTCAAATTTTGATTTTTCTGAAATGTTTTTTTGTACCCTTAAATTGATGATGAAAAGGACGGTTTACTTGCATCTGAGTGAAAAAGACAACATTTTGAGGATCACCTTTCTTGGAGAAGCATTTTTTCTAGTCTAGGTTACGTTCAATAGATGCTTCTCTGGATGATTGAAAGTAATTCTTAAATTTTTCCTTGCTTTTTGTTACATGTGATTAGGAGTAATTTAATTGCATTTATATAGAAGAGCCTGATTTCAGTAAGCTGGATGACTATTTATTTTGCACGGTCTTTCTTTTTTATAAGACCAACAAGGAAATATGTGGTAATGCTTGGTTCCCTTAAAATATTCTGTCTTTTTTTTTGCAGGCTTGTAGCTAGTGTTGAGTCAATTCCAGATGCTTTACTTCCTGAGTAAGTATTTCCATTTCAATTTTTCTGATTAATTTTCTAGCATTCTTGGGGTTGATGAGGGTGAGTTTGTTAGGAACCAGTCACTGAAATTTAGTTGTCTTCGCTAAAACTTGGCAGGACTAAGGCTCCAATACAGACGGATTGGGATAGGTGGTTTCAAGGGGGGCGCGGTTCAAAAAATCGCAAAAAATGGATTTAGTAGGTAACTGTTTCATTGCAAAGGTAGATGGAAAGAAATATAATCAGTTCAGATGGGCATTTTGGGGGTCCGTGAAATTTCTGCCTTGAAGAATGGATGATTTGCTCATGTTGTATTTTGCTGCCTTATGATGATTATTCTTATTCGTAAATGAAAAGGCACCATTTTAAGTAAGCAATCACTTCCGGTGAATGTGTGGCTGTTGTTAATTACCATCTCTAAAACCTTGTCTTTTGTCGTCATATATTAGTTACTCTGAAAAGCGTGATTTGAAGTAAGCGCACCTGATCATAGTGAAGGTGTAGTAGACTCTAAGGACTTACATGGTACTTCCTCTGTTTCAGCTTATGTGTGAAGTTAAATTTTGTTGTAAAACTTTTGACTTTTACTACTCTTAAGGAATTTCTCATGCTTTGTCCCAACTTTGCCCTCTGTGGGAATGTTGAGCTGGTTGGCTAAGGGCTAATATGATCTCTTTCAAATGTATTTTCTTTAATAGCTGTGAAAACCTCTCAAACAACATATATATATATATATATATATATATATATATATATATATGTATATGTATATATGTATATGTATATATGTATATGTATATATGTATATGTATATATGTATATGTATATATATAATTGAGGAGAATTTCATTTTGAAAAATGAATCAAATATGTTTGACATGCATTTTGGATGAGAGTTCTCTTAATACACTACATCGGCTTATAAAAACAGATTTTAAGAGGCAACAGTGTGAAAAGAGAGGGGCCACTTCGGAGTAACACCACCCCCCTCCTTTTAAACTGAAGAGCTAATGATGTTTAATTAATTAGAATCAATTGTAAGAGCTGTTATCATGGATTAAATCATTGAGATAAGATTGTAATAAACTTCAATGAGCTGGTCTATCCTTGAACCTGGTACAAAAGAGCTGCTTTTGCATTGAAATGCTCTTTTCTTTTGCATAGATGCTATCTTCATGTAAATCTCTACTGATTAGCAACACACATGCATCTTACCCAATTGGCAAAATATGTATGCACACACTCTACTGGTCGAGGAAAATATCTGTGTACATTTTATCCTCTTCAACCTATCTTTGCGTGATATATTTGGTACGTTTGGTTTGATGTATACTGTATTACTTAACTCTCTTTCTCCTTTTAGAGTTTGGTTTGATGCATCTCTATCCACTGTGTTCATCCTTCCCTTGATCCTCCGCACATTAAATTATCTTGCCTCATAACACTTCAATTTGTTTTGAGTTCCTTTCGTTGCATTGTTAGACGATTGGCTTGGGCAATAAAACAGCAGAATTTACTGGAAAAAAATGCAATTCGCTTTGACTGAGTTGTATTCAGTAACGACAGTGAGGCATAACCAATTTTGATAATTAAAACTTGGGATCAGTGATCAAAATGTTACAAAGCACAAAATCAACCCAATTTTGAAGATGCTGGAGGCTTGCATTCCAAGTAGTCTTGTGAATGCACCCTCTTTTCTTTTCACAAACGTCCGACCTGTTGATTATTTTATCATGCATTGTTACATGATTTATGGTATGATTGTGCAAGAGTTGGTGAGGAAGAGCATTAGAGAATGCTCGCATACACGAATTTAGGAATGAACACGACTAATGGAGAATGCTTTCGCCTTGGACGAGTTCTACAACCTGGTCATGTACTAATTACTAATTACTGTCGGTCATTTTTTTCACGCACAAGGCATTGCTACATGATTTCAACTCGCTTGGTTTCAAAGAACTCGCTTGGTAATGAATTGTTTTAAGAGGAAGAAATTTATTCTGTTTGGTCAGATATGGTAAGGCCCCAGGTGCTGGTAAAAACACACTCCAATGAGGTTAAGACTAGAAGCCTGCCAGCACCCTCCAACGAGGTAAAGACTAGACTCGCTAAGCCACAAATGCAAACACGGGACATCCAGATCGATCATTTCACATGAAAAGTAAACCTAATGTAGTATCCATGTACTCCAACAAAACACCAGGTATCAAACTATGAATATAATTGTACTATAATTCGAGAGAAAAAAGATGATTGTGCTAATACATTACTTTTCACCTAATAAGTTACTAGATATCTATTCTGACATTTTACATGCCTTACAAATAAGAGCCATTAACATCCCTATTCATACACTCTCTTTCTTTTCAAAAGAGTTGGAATAATAGCCACTGTTCCGATGAGGAATAGCACAGAGAGAGTTTTGAAATCATATAAATCTTTGACTGACTTCAGATCCCCAAGTGCAAGGCCAGCCTGTAGATCATGCAACAGGAATTAAGCATTCTATTTGACAAGGCAATCAACTTTGAGCCAAATTAAGCATCTACAGTCTCACTCTAAGTCACAAGGTTGAACAGAATTTCTACGTTAATAGGATTAGACAAGAAACATTAGTGACAGCCATAGCATCTATGGTCCCACTCTAAGTCACAAATATATTATCAAAGACACCTGTAACACAGCCTATTAAGACACTTTCTTAGGCACGCCACCAGCTTGAAATATAATATCAGAAGGAGAAGCATTGCCTTTTTTTCAGTAAATGGCAATAGAGCCCTTATAATCGAGATATACAAGATTTTCCCTATTCTACTAGTGCAAAAGAAACGAACTGTAGCCATAAACCAACGAGTGGAGGTACTTACTCTGACAGTAATGTAAGAGGCTGGAATCAGACCAATCACCGTGGCCAAAAAGAATATATGAAATGGTATATCAACGATAGGTGAAGCCAAGTTTATGAAAAGATTTGGCAAAGTTGGAGTGACTCTCAAAAAGAGCATGTAGTTAAGTAATTTGTCTTTCCGCTTAGCTATCTGCAAAGAGTAACAAAAGTAAACAATTACAAATAGAACAGAATAAATACTGATTCAGAAAACACAAATAGAACAACATAAACTATCACCTCCGACTGGAAAAATTTCAGTTTGTCAGGCCAGAGCCAGCTAACAATAGGCCTTCCAATCATCTTAGACAGAAAATAGCAAGACGAGGCCCCAGCACTGGCATTAAAAACAACCAAGAATAGACCCCTAATAACACCAAAGAGAGCTCCAGCTAGCAAGGACATAAAGATAGTTCCAGGGATCATAAATGTCTGCATGAATATATACGTTGAGCAATACCCAAGCATAAATTGTGTTGGGTAAGCATTTGCATATGTTGCAAGATGGTCCCTGAAATAAAATAGAAGCCAAAAAAAAAATCGCAGCGAAACACAAGTTAAAATTGCATGAACAGAGAGACATCAACGGAACTGGAGACATTATAACAAAATCAATGCTCGAGAGTCGAGATTCTAAGTGGGAAATGGTGCATTAACTAAAGCTTGTAAAGCTGATAAAATAGTAAAAAGCTCATGAATTCAGACCCTTCCAACGGTAAAAATAGTGAAAGAAATTGAGAACTAAGTTTACTTGCATCGAAAGTAATCCGAATTTGATACCACCAGATCACTGACAAAACATTCCTTTCCTAACATTATTTTGCCAACCAAACTAATATGAAAGATAGACTGGACAACCTCTTTTAACCATTATCGTGCCCACTTAGTTTATTAGCTTATGCTTCCTTTCCTGTCCGTCAAGTGCCTACTATGTGGCATGGAAAATATGAAGCATCTCAATCCGCCATTTCCCAAGAAAATCTCCGTTTAAGAACATTAATAAACAGAATATCAAATGCAAAAATATACTATATAATAATACTCAAGACTCTTCAAAAAATTTGAAAAGAAATATAACTGACCTCTGTTTCAGTCAAATGTCATTCATTTTTCATGGTAAAAAGTAAGGATCAATATCAAGAATGATATCCAGTACTTGACCATGACTTGGCCAGTAACACCTTTCATTATTCTCATCCCAATTCTCATTTAATGAGTAACATTTACACTCCCAATGTGCATTTATTTTATGTTTCTCAGACTCTATAATTCATGAAACCATACCAGATTCAGATTGAGTACCAATGCACTGAGCCCAACAGATGCTGGGTTAATACCATTGACCACACATTTTCTTTGTCCATTGAAAATCAATCCCCAATGTTTAAAATTAATTTAATGACTCCTAAATTTCTTGAATCACTAGTTAATATACCCCCACAGTTATATTAGCTACTAGCCATATCCTCTTACATAAGAAAAATTTTATATCTTGAATTTAACATTGAAAAGTCAGAACATGGACCCACATCCACACCTCACACATGTACTGGTGACTAAGCACAACAGACTAATAACCATTTCCTGAAAAGAATAAGCACATGATCACAACAGAAGCGAAAAACACTGCCCATGCAGGATCTTTATTTATCTAAAGTCATAAGGCTATAATAGATTCATAATTTCCCAATCTCAAACATAAGAAGTTCCTACATGATCCTAGAAGCAGAAAGACACAATTTTCAAATAACATCTCAACTTTAAGTGCATTAGCACCCCAAAGATTCAAACTGCAAGTATTTACCTCTCAGGTTGAAAGCTACCAACTTATGGGTATAGCTTATTCTTAAGAGTGATCAAATTGATAAATGAGAAATCAAACTAAACAACCTTAACTTTCTCCAATCAAGAATTTTACTCCTTAAATTAGAGCCCGTTTTAACAGCCATCAAAATCCTAGTTTACTAACTCATATATTCAGTTTACAACTAACATTAATCTTGAGATCCAAATAGTACACTTACATTTACCAAACAATCACGTGACAACATTTAGTTAACCAAAACAAATATACCAAACAAATCAAAGGTATAAGAAAAAGATGCACTAACTCAATAACGAAAGTGATTTCAGAGAACAATAACGTACTTGAGCATGCGAAGATCAGATAGTGTACGGGGAAGCTTCAGCTTACTATAATCTGCAGCTGGCATGGTCAAGTAAACACAGCTTAAACCAATTGAGAATACCAAAAACACCCCTAAACCTGCAAACAGCTCCCACCGCGACAACTGAAAGGTTACCCCTTCACCTATTTTACCCTTCTTGCTTGTCGGCGAATCCTCTGATTGACTATAATTGCCAACACTCTTCTCCTCATCCCTTGTCCTCCCTCCTCCACTTCCGCCACCAACAATGCCGGTCTCCAGCACAACACTCCTCGGTGCTGCCATTGTTGACGTTGATAAAGAACGAAACAATAACGCACCGCTATCAGATATCGACGAGGTGCGTATAATTGACGACTTGGGTTTCATTTAGCTGGCGAAATTAACTGAGATGTATAATCCGTATCATCAGCTAACAAAGCCATTGATGGATCAACAAAAACGTTGATCCGAAATCCAGAGGAAGCTTGATTGTGATATTTCCCTGCTGCTATAGATTTGGGACAGCTGTCTGTTCAAGATTCCAAAAACAGGAAGAAATTCAGCTATCAATATAGCATAGGATAAACACAATAATAAAACCAATCGAACAATTACTAGTGCCCTCGTAATCTAAAACTAGAGGAATAAATCTATAGCATCATGGTGGCTGCGGTGAAAATAATGAACGAGAATAGTCAGTGGTTGTTGTGGAACAATTTCAAAAAATCAACAATTAGAGAGGATTTCCTAAGGGTAGTGTTTGAAACTTTAACTCAATCTTTAATTAATTTTCAGGTGAATCATGCTTCTCAATTAGTTGATATTGCAAATTATGGTTTCTCTTCATATTGGAGTGTAGATGTTGTCAAGTGCTTGAAGAATGCTTCACTTAACATAGAACTTAATGACTGTCTTAAGATAGCCCTGAACCCCGAGATGTTAAAATCTAACAGTAGTACTGCTTAATTCGAAACCCATCATTCAAAAGCGCGGAGTAAATTGTCACATTAGCAAACAACACGATCCCTCAGCTATAACCCAAGTGTTCAAATAGTAACTAGAACATCGATTAGCCAGCATACTCAATTGATGCACATTATCCAAATTCAGCAACAAAATTTATTTAAAAATAATAATCAAACTCGGCCAATATCTCATCAAATTCAGCTGTAGCATAACATTATGAGCCCCAAATCTAGCAATCGCATGATTTCATCACAGATGAAAGAATTGGTCCGCAACAGATCTGACCACCGAACCACTCATCAACCTCTGCAAGCGAAATTATAAGAAAATTACCTTGGCAGAGGGTATGACTATCGGAGTTGCAGAGATGAAAGATCGCCGGTGCGGCGAGAGCGGTGGTGAAGAGAGAGAAGATTATGAGAGGAAGACTTAAAAGAAGACCGAAAACATAAAAGAGAGCGTCCAACAAAGGCGGATCAAGAACGTGCTCAAAATCTTTCCATGCGGGTCGGATCACCCCATTTCTTTGTCACTTCTGGATACTGGTTTATTCCGTTAGCATAATGTGCGAATATAAACTTTATATGTTGTGCAGATATAACTCTGAGATATTTTTTAGTGTAAAAATAATTCTGACTATTGAATAAAAATGTAAATATAATACTATGACCATATTTTCGGCGTTGACTAGTCATTTTTGGCCATTGCCTTACATGAAATGACCAAAATATCCTTTTTGCCTAATGCTAAAATTAAAAAGATAAAATTGCCCTTTGCTGCCACCACAACAAATGTTCCACCACCAACCAACCCTCCACCTTCCCCCCCCCCCCCCACACCACTGCCCAGCCACCCCGCTGTATAAACACTCTCCACATTCACTGGAGATAAAAAAAAACCGACGAATATTTCCTGTTTCCACAATCCTTCATCATTCACTATTTATCTCCAATTTATTTGCAATACTTTATACTGCTAGGAAGAAAATGGTTTGCCGGGAAT
Source organism: Rubia yunnanensis (assembly GCA_037428765.1). Taxonomy (NCBI): domain Eukaryota; kingdom Viridiplantae; phylum Streptophyta; class Magnoliopsida; order Gentianales; family Rubiaceae; genus Rubia; species Rubia yunnanensis. Next base: position 26,495,723 of record CM075064.1, on the reverse strand, counting down.
TCTTCGCTCTATTGATTTTGTCCTTCTGTTTCACATACTCCGGCGAGTCGCAGCCTTCCAATGCTCCCACTCCAACCCCCAAACCCAAACCCAGTAGCGTAGCTCCATCTCCGACGAAATATGTTATTCCGGCGAGCCCACTTCAGTCCGCCCTGTGAAGCCTCCGGTTCCTCAGATATCTCGAAATCCAGCTCTTCTGTCCGAAAGGCACCACCACCTAAGCCCACCACCCGCCGCATCCCCCTCATTGAAACCAATCCCAATGACGAAACCCAATCACCACCAGCCACCCCCATCGAAACCCAATCACCTCTGCCACCTTAACCCATCGTCTCCCCCTCGTCGAAACTCCGGCCCCTTCGAAACCCCATCACCACCAGCCACTCTGCACCCAATCCCACCGCGACGTCACTTCCAGCTGGAGAAAGGATTCAACCGACGGAGAAGGAAAAAGCAAGGTTGAGGAATTCTTCATCACCAGTAGGAAGGAATGGAAGGAAGAAAGGACACGTCCACGGGTTACAAAACCATAAAAGGACTCTAAAAAAAAGATGTGGAGAAGAAAGAAAAGGGGAAAAGAAATGGAAGGAGAAAGAAAATTAGGGTTGGGGGCATTAAAGATATTTCATTTTTTATTTTTTCCAGGGGGGTAAAATAGTCTTTGCATCATAATCCAACCTCAAACTGCCGAAAAAGGTTATATTTGCACATAATCTAAATATGTAAGGTTATATCTGCTCTTTCATCAATTATATAGGATTGTAATTGCACTTTGCTCTATTTTTTACATTCAAAAACCAATCTGAAAAGTGCATAAATGACCCTATTAAATTAAGAAAGTGTTAATATAACCCTAAAAATTTTGAAAGTGCAAAACTAACTCTAATGTTTTGTAAGATTGTGCAGTTATACTCATTTTCCTCAGTTTCGGCATTGACTCAAAAATTCAGCCATTGACCAAACATGAAAAGACACAAATACCACTAAATTTAAAACTGAAATTTAAAGACCATTTTTCTCCTACACTTCTTCTTCTTCAAACACACCTCCGCCGCTCTGTGGATGTTCCGCCCACCACCTGCCCCTGATCCGCCGTTGCCTGCAGCCACCACCACCACCTCCTAGAAACCCAAGCTCCGCCGCCTACTCCAACCACTTAGAAATCCTAGCCCAACTACCCTAGCCTTGTCACCCACCCCCACCTCTCGCCGGCATTTAATCAGTGGCTCATGCAATCAGTCACCATCACAAAAAATAGCTCTCAACCCTAGCTCCACCTCACCCCCACCACGCTCCATCCTACCCCGCCATAACCTAGCCCCACCGTAACCTAGCCTCGCGTGCCACCACAACCACCAAAGACCCTTTCCTAGTTCTCGCAACCACTACTCCCGTCGCGCGCCACTACAACCACCACTGCCCCTCTCCTGGTTCTCACCACCACTGCCCCGACGCGCACCACCACATCCCCCACAACCACCGATTGAACACACCACCACCATGCCGGAACACTCGCACGCTCACCCGCTTGCATTCGTACCGTCTCTCGCCTGCCGTTTGCACCACCCTCACGTTCGCCCACCGTTCGCAGTGGGTGGAGATAGGAGGAGAGCCTAAGTGGTGGGTTTCCAGGGGGGTTAGGAGGAGGAGAAGGGAGGATATTGGAGGAGAGGAGATGAGGATGGGAGACAGTGGTGGGTTTCGGGCGGCGGAGGAGATGATAACGGGGGGCTGAGTGAAAATAAGAGAGAGAGAGAGAGAGGGGGGGGTTATTGTTTTCTTTTCATTTTATTTTTAATTTTTTTTTAACTCGTGGTATTATGGTCATTTCACCAATTTTCGGCCAATTTGGCTGTTGACATTTTGGTCAACGAAGTCCAAGGTTAGATTTGCACTTTCAAATTTTACAAGTTTATATCTGCACTTTCGAACAAATCATAGGGTTAAAATTGCACTTTTCTCAAAACCAAATGATCTAAGTTAAATTAAGACTGAATTCAATTTTGGATATATTATTTTAGAGTTTATCTCACCTTTTTATGATGAGATCAGAGACAAACCATAAAATAAGATAAAAACTTCTTTTTTAATTTGGGATTAAAACCTTAATATTATTAATTCAGGGTTCATTTTTAAAAAAGCGCTGGTGTTTGGGACCAAATTGCAAATAGACGAAAAAATGGAAATGGGTTGCAGAACTTGCAGCGCTAGGTTTTTACGTTTATGTCGTTATCATCATATCGTCGCCGCCGTAAGGCATGGAATTGGGTCAAAGATCTTCCATCACAATCAAGTTTGCCTTCGTCGGGTTTCGTTTTATTTCTGATGGTCAAGTTCTCAGGCTTCATTCTATTTTCGATGTTCAAAGTCATCGGATTTTGTTCAAATCAACACATTTTAATTATATTCCCGGTGGATCAAATTCCTCGAAGATGTTAATCGATGTAATTGGGTATTGAGGCGACAATCTAAGGGAGCAGATTACGAGAAATTTCTATATTCCCTCTGGTTAAAGACTCACTTTCTATTTTGGGATGGTTCTTTTATATTGGCTCCTTCCCTTTTTGGTAAATCTTAGATTGTTTTCATCCACTTAATTTACTTTTTACTCTTTCAATACAACCTTCACCACCCATTCTACTTTTCAAACTTTGTGCCAATTCAAATGAGGCCAATTCAAATGGATGCGAATACGGAAGACGCATTCGCTAAATACGTCATCTTCACTTTCCTTAAAAATAGACGATGCATTTAGAAAATGCGTCCTCATTATTTATTTATTTTTATTCAAATTCATGCTGTTGTTTTTTATTGTGATTGGGAAAAAAATGAAAAGTAGAGGAAGCGTTCTCTGAATGTGTTCTCAGTAAATGATAAATGAATTAAATAAAATTAAAAAGGAATGGTGTCATTTACTCGTTTGATAATAAAATTAATAATAATGTCAAAGAAATATGTTAAGTACTAAATATACTCGTTTATATTTAATACTATATAAATAATAATATTGCATACATGATAGATTGAGTCCGTCTCTTGAAAGACGGTATTTCCATAAGCTATGGAAAGACCAGGGACTACATTGCAATTTCAAGACAATTGGCAAGAAAATATTCGAAGGTCACAATATGGCATAATCGGATCGAATTTGGGTCATAACAATCCACATGCCTATATAAGCTAAAACCCATCCTTTTGTTATTCCCCAAATCCTTACTCTGCTCTGCTCTGCTCACGATTTTTCCCCAAACCCCAGCGATTTGCCAAATTTTCCCCAAATCGAGATCCAATTCTGCCAACCTCAGATTTTACCTTTCAAATCTTAAAACGTTTCAGATCTCACCGAAAAACGTTGCTGAATTGCCTCATAGATCGCCAATTTGTCTCATGAATTCAGGCGATTAGCCGATTCAAAAAATGTCGCCGATTTACATCATGAATTCAGGCGAGGTAATTGTACAAATTTTTATGACCATAATTGTATGATTTTTATTTGCAATTTAAGTTTTGAAGTGCAATATAATCGTAATGTTTTATTAATTTGATTGAATCTTATTATTTAGATGATTGAAACTGAAGAAGAAATCGAAGAACATCTTGTTGTTGCTGCTATTATACCTACCTAGTGTATATCTCCCTTTTAATCCATACAGAATTAGATTCATTAAAAACTGATATTACACATACACAATGATACCTTTTAATTCACAAGTAGTATTTTTTGTTTAACAAATATGAAGTTCTTCTGTTCATGAAATCGAAGAACATCTTGTTGTTGCGGATAACATATTAGTGTTAGCTAAATCCCAATTTCATTATTGTTTTAAGACTAAAAGTCCAAGTTTCAATATAAAGCTTTAGTGTTTATATTGAACATATTTAAGAGTCTTGAATCAGAGAAGAAAAACCAAAAAGAAAAGTTAACTGAAATTACGAATGTGTAACTCTATATTTTTAATATATAAAACCTATATCATTTAAATTATATATCAAGTGTTTCAATCTAAAAATCTAATGTTTAATTTGAAATTACTGCAGTGTATGACCATCTACCAAACTTAGTTGAAATTAACGTGACTGAATGCTTTTATGGGCTTCAAGCAAGAACGCTGCAAGAATTGGAGGACCTCTGCAAATAGTATGCTAACAAATTAGGATTCAGGTACAAAAAAATCACACAAAGGAAGAACAATGAAGGAGTCATTACTGAAAATCATGTCAAGGGAAAACTCGAGAGAAAAAAGCAACATCAACCCCACCAATGCCAATCTTTGATGGATCAAACAAATCAACCTCGAAAAGGAGAAAGACAAAGGAATTTTCTGTAACTAGGACAGGTTGTAAGGCTGAAGTACGAATCAAGTTGGTGGACAACCTTTATAAAGTGATACACCATATCTTGCAGCACAACCATGGCTTTACAAGACCAGCTTGGAAATATCTACAACGTAGTGAGAGAAAAATCACAGCAGAGAATGCCAAGATCATAGAGGGGATTGAAGCCGCTGGAATAAAGCCATCAATTGGCTTCAATTACTTGGTCAATGAAACTGGAGGTGAAGAGAATTTAGGGCATACCATGAGGGACCATATAAACTACATTGGAAGGCTGAGAATGACGGTGATTGAAGGTGGGGATGACAAACTGTTATAGAGCAGCTTTAACAAAAGAATGAAGAAGATGCAAATTTTTTCTTTTGAGTGAAGATGGATGATGAAAGCAGGTTATCGGCCTTATTTTGGAGAGACTCGATGATAAAAGAGGATTACACATTTTTTGGAGATGTATTGGCGTTTGACACAACCTTTAGAACAAACAAATGCAACCTAAAATGTGCTCCATTTGTGGGCATCAACAACCATTGGAAGAACATCATCTTTGCTTATGCTTTCATATTTGATGAAAAGGTACCAATGTTTGAATGGTTTCTTGAAACATTCATAAAATGCATGGGAGGGAGAAAAACCCATAACCATATTCACTGATCAAGACCAAGAAATGGCGACAGCAATAGAATAGGTACTGTTTACTTTACAAATCCTGATCTTTTCATAAACAATTGAGGTTTCTTTATAATCAATTATTTTTTAATATATGACTCATGTGTTTCAACATTACATACTGGAACAGATTTTACCAACAAGGCACCGACTATGTATAAGGCACCTTCAGCAAAATGCTTGTACGCACTATGGAGAATTGAAGAAAGACAATCCATTCAAAAAGGCATTTGATCGTTGCTTAACAGGGTGGGTTAATCATGAAGAATTTTGAAGACAGTTGGCAGTCCATGATCCCGACGTATGGTTTGGAAGACCACACTTGGTTTCAACGTCTATATAATATCCGCAATAAATGGTGCCCAGCTTTGAACAAGGATTTTTTCTCAGCCGGAATTCTAGCATCACAAAGGAGTGAGAGTACCAACAGTGCCATCATGTTCAATACTAGTAAAAAAAATCTCTCACTCAATTCTTGAAGATATTTAAGAAAACTGCAAGAAATGGAGAAGCATAGAAAGCACAGCCAAACACAACTGTGCTCGATCCATCCCAAAATAAGCACACGATAGTTATGTTGGGCTTCTAAAACATGCAGGCAAGGACTACACTTTGAAATTGTATAATGACTTCAAGAAGAAATTCGATATCGCAATGGCAACAACAATAGCGGAAAGCTACAACAGTGGCAATTTCAAATTGTTTGAAGTAAGTTGGGAGACGCACCCAACATTAATAGAATCAGTACCCAACATTAATAGAATCAGTAATGTTCAATAAAACACAAGAATCAGTTGAGCTCAACTGCTCTTGCAAGGCCTTTGAAGAAACAAGTATGTAGCTGATCAACAATTCTCCTTATAAACAATTACTGTTTTAACATAAATTGTACAGTCTTCACTGCTTGAAATAGGTGTGTTGTGCTTTCATTGCATTAGAGTTTTACACCTCCATTCCACCTCTAGAATCCCCACAATACATTTCTACAAGATGGACATAGAATGTGAAGAAACAAGCCAGGGATAAATACCTCATCCAAGACATAGACCCGAAACAAAGAAATTGAAGGGCACCATTCCATGGTGTCATGAAATGGCAAGGAAATTCTACAACCTGATCTTGAAGAGTGAAGACAGTGTAAATGCTAGAGGAGTTCTCGAAGATGCACTAGGTAAACAAACAATCGAAACTCAGCAAATCTTGTTTACAGAATCAAGCGCCACAGAACAAAATGAGGCTATCAGTGCATCAAGTTCAGTCACAACAAACATACTCGATCAAAAGTATGCAAAGACAAAAGGAAGGCGTGCAAGAATTAAGTCAGCATTAGAGAAAGGCAAACGATCTACAAATGAGTGTTGTACCAAAACACCAATACTGCATATCATTTGAAGCACTTCAACAACTTATTTCAAGTGTAATTCAGAAATCGAATATCCTTTTAAGTGACATTATGAACCATTCATTACAAAGTTTATTCTAAAGTATTAATTTTTTTTGATAAGGCCTTCATTACAATTGCATAATTGACATTATAGACTGCATTCAAAAATCAGAACTAAAATTGTAAACTTATGAATTATGCATTTCATAATGAGCATCTATCACTATAAAGTCTCAATGTTTTAACCTAAATATCAAATCTACCAAAATTAAAATTAGATTGATAGCAGGCAAAACTTTTGACTAATGCAACTTATAGTGAATATGTATCACTACAAACATGCATTGTTTTAATCTAAAGTCCAACATGGCAGACAAATAAGCAGGTAACTTTGCAATTTTAAGAGAAATCACTAAAATAAACTTCTGAAATGAACATTTTAAAGTGAGCATGTATCACAATAAACCGTCATTGTCTTAACATAAAACATCCACCTTGTCATACTTAAAGTCAGGGAACCTGTCACAACTAAAGTTCAAATTTTGTTATCATCCAAAATATAATCTGCTTTCATCCAACAAATTCAATTTCTGGCCCCATTTAAATCCATCACATCCTATTACAAAATATTTTCAAAACAATGTGAAGGTCAATCATCAATGTGAATGTCAAAACTAGGCATGGAATCAACAAATTTCTTCTTAAAACTATCGCACAAATCATCCTGCTTCAATATTGCAGGATCTTCAAAAAAATCTGCCAAGCTGTCAGTTAGAATCAGTATCAGGATCACCCCGAGGGGACACTGGTTGTGCTGCTTTCAACAAACGCTCTGATAATTTGGAACTAACCACTTCCATGTCCCTCCTAAACAAGGCAAGTGCCTCACTAGCAACCTATAAAACAATAAATAATTAAACTAAAATACAAATAAACCAACATAAAACAAAAAACAAATGAAACACCATACTCACATTCATTTTAAGGGTTGCAATATCTAAATCTGTTAGAACCCCTGAAGGAATATCAAAATACAGAACCCGGCTATCAGAAGCAGCAACATTACGAGACCCACTCATACTAGCTTTAGACCCACCAGCTCTCAATCTACCACACTCAGTCAAATGGTACACTTCCTTCAGTAGCACAGCTCGCTCATACCCACATTTCTTCAGCCAGTCTCACCTTTTTTCATCTTTTCCTCAGTCCAATGCTGAAGAAGGGGTATAGCCAAAGAATCCTTCATACAGTGATAAGGTACATGTTGTAAAAATTGAATTAAGAGAAAGTACACACAGCCACTCACAGCCTTATATGAAGGAACCTTCTTAAATATCTCCACACCCTCACGCAATTTCTTAAGAACATATCCACACCAATTCAGCTTCTTAATTCTTCTGACATCTTCAACGGCTCTTAAGAGCTTTATATCAATACCCTTGCTCCTTATGAAAGTCCTTTATATCCAACACAATACTGGATAAAACAATGTTGAAAGTCCTCGCCTCCTTCCTTCAACCCAATCATATAATCAAAAACCAGCTCTAAAGGAATCTCATCTTTCTCTCCAATCTTAAACATTTTCTTCCATCGTCCCCTCAATTCTATATCTCGCTTTTCACCCTTCCCACATGACTAATCTCAGCAACCTCCTCATCATAAATAGGCAATCCAAGCACATCAAAAACATCATCCGGACACAGGGTATACTTATCATCACCAATATATTGCACACAAAAACCCAGATCAAAATTTTGTACCAAAAAAGGAACAATTTTTAGAGGCAACTTACGGATACTAATCTCCAACAAACTACCAAAACCAAGAGAGGGGATATCATCCACTTGACACTCAGACAATAAGCCATTCAACTCCTTAATCAAGTCTGGTCTGCAAGAAGACTTGAAAACCTTCTCAACTCTACAGTTGCAATTAACAACGTATCAATAAAATGATATATTACAACTAAAAAGTTAACCTTATTTAAAAAAAAAAGGTACACTGCTTTATAGAATAATTACTTCACTCACTAAAAGCAACAGATAATCACATCATGAATAAACAACAAGTACTTTAATATAAACAGTAAAACCTTTATACTTTCAGTCCATATGTACATTGTGCACTATCAGTGAGGAAGGAATTCATTTAGTAGTAGAAAATCCATAATCTTAGAATTTACTTATCACTCCTGAAGGGGGAAAAAAAGAAGGGAAAAGAAACAACAAGGTGTTCTGAAATCATGAAAATGGACTTGAATTATTTTGAGGTGTTTCGGAAGAGGAAATCACAAAACATGAGTCCCCATACACTAGCAAAAAAATCAGAAAAAAATATAGAGAATGCTCTGGAAAACTGCCCAAAACCAAGAAGTATGCACAAAGCAAGAAGACAAGCTCAAATGTATACAGTGCAAATGTATACTAAACCAACTACTATACAGTGCAAATGTATATTCTGAGTATATACATCAATTGATCTAGTGACCATTAGCTAGGTAACAAAACAAGTTTCCATGCTTCATAAGATCTAGTCAAAAATTACAAGATGTTGCTTCTGTTTAAAATAAGAATTTACTTGAATCACTTCCTTTGGAAAGCCAGAATCACGAGGAAGGCAACAATACAAGTAGCTAAGCCAGTGAGAACGAGAATAATTATGCAAAGTATAGCATCATGCAGACTATGAAGGGATACTTTTCAACAAAATTGTCGTAACATTTACAAATTCATGTAAACACCAAAGCTATAAACACAAAATCTTCATGTAAACACCTATTAACAGATCTTGTAATAGTAAAAACCAAAGCTATTAACAAATTTTCTAAACCTTAAACCTAGTATATTGGGGAAAACATTAAAAGAAGCACTAAAATCATCTCACAAATACAATAAAAAAACCCGGTTAAAAGGCAAAATAAAGAAAAGCATTCAACACTTGACAACAAAAACATACAGTAAGAGAAAAAATCAAAAAAACAAACATCACCTTCTTCATTGTGAACAATATCAACGAAAACTTCTTTCCTCGTCACCATTCTGCTGCAATAACACACAAAAAATATCAGATCCGAAACAAAAATACTAAAATACGAACTTAAAAACCTAAAATGAAACAAAAAAAATCAGCTCAAAAGTAGAATATAACCTTTGGCAAACACAAAGGAACACCGATTTGGCAAAACGCACGATGAAATTCCTGTGAAAATTGCGATCAGAAAACCCTAACGGAGAGAAGAGTATGGACTAAGAAGAAGAGAGAGAATTTCTGGGATTTAAAATGAAAATTAAATGAAATGAAAATTAAATGAAATGAAAAAAAATGATCCTTATATATACAGTGCGTGAGGTGCAGTTTCCTAAAATTTGCTACTTAATCCCTAACTTTCTATATTTCTAATTAGACCCCGTCTTTCCATAAGCCTATGGAAAGACGGTCTTTCCCGAGACTTTGTCTTATAGATTATAAAATATAACATTCTAAAATGATTTGTAGTTTTCTATTATAACTGGCAAAAATAAAAATTAATATCAATTTAAATGAACTCATCTTTAAAAAGGTAAAATTGAGACATAAATTAAAAAAATTATTAACTCATTATCTATTTAATAATTAAAATAATAATTTATTTTTAAAATAGAGTCAAATTTATTTTAAACATGAATTCAAAATAAGTTGATGTCGATTAGTGTTATACTCGAGTTCATGAAAAGCATTTTATTGAACCAATTTAATTTTTTATCCACCATCATTACTCTTGTCAAATAATTAGATGCATTTAAAATATAATTAATTCTATGTATATAATATGTGTAGAGATCAAATATAATATTAAAATAAAATTCCAATATTATATATGTATACACCAATAATAAACTAGTCATTTTTCTTCTCTACAAATCAATTTCAATAAGAGAAACAAGTTGCGTAATAACCTTTTTCATCTGAAAAATAGGAAAAACACCAAGAATTCTATAAATTAACATAACTAAAGGCATCATTCGAGACAATTTTAAGCTAAATATAGAATTTAGCTTGAGAAATTGATAGTTTGATGGATGCCAGGTAAAATAAATATATTACATTGTGTGTTAGTAAAAAAATAGATATTTAAAAAATTTTAAATATAAACATTGAAGATAGAGATAAATAAAGTAAATTGTGATTTTAAACATAAGCTCGAATTACATAGTAATACATTATTCTAGGTATTTTTTTATAAAAAATATTATATGATTATAAACTTAATATATAGTAAAAATGGATTCGATCTCTTAATAACTCGAATTCTACCTAATGTATTTTAAATAATAAAACAGTAAAATATTATTTTAATAATATATACTGTCCAATATTATAGAACTAATAATTGAGAGGTCATATACCAGTTAGATTTAATTAATTAACATTAGTGACCAAAATTCTACAGAGTGTCACAATCAAACCAATTCTGAAAATCACGTTGATATTAAAAATAAAAGGGAATCTAGAGGACGCATTCATGCATCCTCTTCATCAGCTAAATTAAAAAAAAGAAAATTAAAATAGAGGACGCATTAACTCCCTAAAAGTTTTGGGTTCAAAAACCGACATATTTGCATTTAGGTAAAAATAATCCACCCCCATCGAAGAAAGCACTCAGCAAATTACTACAAAAATTGTTGGCAATTGGAGGAGTTTCTGAAGTTCGACGAGTTTTCGGTGGAAAGATGGGCAGATTAGGGCAGTAACGTGAAGCAATCAGAGGGGTTTCTTGAAGTTTGACGGGTTTCCAGTGGAAAGAGGGTTAAAACTGGGTTCTGGTGATTGGAGGGGCAAATCATTGCGTAAACAGTTGAATGGGTTTTTGAAGATTTTTCGGTGGAAGGAAGGTCAGCCTGAGTCAAACATGGTTAAAGTTGGCCCAATTATTTTATTTTTGTTTGAGCTGGATTTTTTGTTTTCCTTTTGTCCTCAAAAAAGTTAAACCTAAATATAACAAATGAGACAAAGTATTGGGAATGATCATATTTTCATATGCATATGGAAAGACGGAATATAATTAGAATAATATGAAGTTAGGGGTTTATACTTTGTAGTAACGGTAAGTGAAATAGTTGTGTTTTTATCCGAAACATTACGTATTTAGTTGACCCGAATTTTAATTGTTTTAACCCGAGAGTTTCTAAAATTCGACAGCGGATTTTCAGTAAAAAGAGGGGAAGATTAGTGTAGGAACATGCAGCAATCCGATGAGTTTCTTGAAATTCGAGTGGCTTCCCGTAGAAGGAGGGGTTAAAACCGGGTTCCGGTTATCAGAGGGGCAAATCATTGCGGAAACGGGCAAAAGGGTTTTTGATGATTTTCTAGTGGAATGAGGGATTAAAATCGAGTTCATGTGATCGCAGGGCCAAATCATTTCAGAAATAGGCAAACAGATTTCTGGCAATTTTCCAATAGAAGTAAGATCAACCCAAGTCAAACATGGTTAAAGTTGGCCCAAATTTTTTGGTTTTGTTTGAGCTGGATTTTTGTTTGGCTTTTGTCCTCAAAAATCAAATCTAAAAATAATAAGTGAGACAAAATCTTAAAATATTATCTTTCCATAGGTATATAGAAAGATATAGTTCAATTAGAATAATTTGAGGTTAGGAGTTTATACTCTGTAGTAACTGTGAGTGAAATAGTTGAGTTTTGATAGAAACATTATTTAGAGTAAAACATACAAATTATATGTTTTACTCCATATATGTAGTGCTTCTAACCAAAACTCAAATATATACTTCCCATGTCCCGTAATAAATTATACACTTTCTATTTTCGTCCGTCCCACATAAAATGACACACTTTAATTATTACCCTAAATTTTAAAGAACGTGTTGTAAAATTCCTAAAATATCCTCTTCAACTCCAATAACTTTATAACTGGTTTTCCCCAAAATATCCCTATTTTTTCACAATTATTCTTTGTCACCTCATCTTGCATAAAATACCGAGCCAAGTTTCAATGTGTCATTTATTCCGGAACGGAGGGAGTATGTTTTACTCCATATATGTAGTGTTTCCAACCAAAATTCAAATAGGCGTGTGAGTTTACCTAAATAGCTTATAACCCAAATTTGACTTGGATTTTAATTGGGGCAAACGACTTGCCAGACCCTCCAACTCTTGCCATTTGACCCTTTTGGCCCCCCCATTTTTTTCCGATCACTTTCATCCCTGAACTAATAAAAGTGTTAAATCGTAACCCTTATGTCCGGTCAAAACACCAAGTTCAGTCAAACTCGTTAAATTTAAGGGTAAAATAGTTGATTTCATTTTCATTTTTCTCTTTTCTTTTTTTTTCCATTTGTCATTTTCCCTTCGACCCCCTCCATTTTAATTTTCCCATCCACCCCCTCCGACAGAACAACCATCCAACCCACCACTACTCTACCACGGCCTAAACCAAAATCCTGTTGTCACCGCTCACCACCGCCTGAACCAAAATCTTGTTGTCAAAAGCATTGCCAATCTTCTTAATTGCTACTTCATCACCAATCTTTGAGTTCATAGCCACACTAAATCAAACAGGAAAAGAGGTCACATCTCCCTCCACGCTGAATAACCAAACACCAATATTCTCTAACACAATCAAAGGTACCCAAATCAGATCCCCATAACTAAATATAAGCTTTTATACTGGAAATAATGTATAACCTGCTACCACGAGGAAAAACATCTCTACCATTTGCCTCTGTTTTGCTTTCTCAACCCTCTCGTACACTTTCTCAGAATCCCTAATCGCCTCCGCTAGTTTCATGAACCCCCACTGCCGGACTCCACCATATTTCTCCTCTTTCGCATCTACACCCTCCGGTTCGGCGGCGAGAACGCGTATACCACCGTCCCTGGAACCCTATCAAACTTCTCCCTGTCACCGGAATGAGCACAACGAGTTCGTGATGCTGGACAACGTGAAATTAGCTTGCAACTTAGTCGTGGCAGAGTTGAGATAGAAGGGGAGCGAGAATTTTGCAGTGATGTCGCCGGAGGCTGGAGATGGAGTGGTGGGGCGCAAACCGAGAGCGGGAGGGAGCGAGAATTGAGCGGAGCGGTAAAGGAGCGAATTGGAGCAATGAAGTTGAGAGTAGAGCGGAGCAGAGCGAGAAAGAAGTGGATTAGAGCGGTGGAGTCCAGAGCAGAGAAAGGGAAAAAGGAAGTGGGAGGGGAAAATAAAAAGAAAAATGAAATGGAAAAGGAAATGGAAAATGAAAAGGAGAAAAGGAAAAAAGGAAATGGAAAAAAGCAAACGAAAGTTGAAAATTGAAAAATGACCATTTTGCCCTTAAATTTAACGCGGTTTGACTGAACTTGACGCTTTGATCGGACGGAAGGATTACGATTCAACACTTTTGTTAGTTCAGGGATGAAAGTGATTGGAAAAAAATTTAAGGGCCGAAAGGGTCAAATGACAAGAGTTTGAGGGCCCCTGAAGTCGTTCGCCCTTTTAATTGTTTTAACCCGCAATTTTTTCATCTTTTTATTACACTTGAGTCCCTAATCTTTCCATAGCTTATGGAAAAACTATTTTTCAAAAAATGGGCTCAACAAATGAATTAAAAATTATATTAAAAAATTAAGTGAAAATAATCTTAAAAATTAAATTTAAATTTGAAACATCAAAATGAACACAAAGTCTTGTTTTATACCGTTGTTAGACATGGGTCCTTTTATAATAAGTGTGACGGCCAACGTCGAAACAGCAAAGGCCAGATTCGTGAAAAGTACTACAAGGGCTCTGCTGGAGGCCAATTGAAAAGATTAAAAACCAGCACTACCAGCCATGTTCCTTGCATGGATAATGAAAATCATTCTGAAAAGAAGAAGAAGAAGAGGAAGAGAAAGGACTTGATTACAAAAACAGGATGCCTAGCTGAAATTTGAGTGAAGTTAGAGCAGGATTATTACATCGTGGCACACCACAATACCATACACAATCATGAGTTAACAAGACTAGCCTGGCAGTATCTCAGTAGGAGTGAACGGAGGATTACAAAAGACAAAGGAAAATCCATCAGAACAATGGAACAAGTAGGTTTAAGACCTACTGTAGGATATAAATACATGTCTTTTGAAGCTGGTGGCGAAGAAAATCTAGGGCATACGATGAAAGACCACCTCAACTTTGTGTGTCGACTTCGGATGAAAGAAATAAAAAGTGGAGATGCTCAGAAACTTGTTGACACACTCATGGAAATCAATGACAAGGATAAAGATTTCTTCTTCAAAGTCAAGTTCGACGAGGTAACAAAACTATCAGCAATGTTTTGGAGGGATTCAATGATGCTGGAGGACTACAAACTCTACGAAGATGCCACCATATTCTACACTACATACATGACAAACAAGTACAGTATAACTTGATTTGTGCGCCAATAGTTGGAATCAACAATCACTGGAACATAACAATGTTTGCTTGTGCTTTTATAGCAAATGAGTTGGCTGATACTTTTGTGTGGCTCCTCAACACTTTCAAGAAATCAATGGAAGGAATGAAACCTGTCACAATATTCACATATCAAGATCCTCCAATGGGCAAATCAATAAATGAGGTATGTTGTGAAAATTTGTAATTTACAGTTCTGAGCACTGGATATGCACTGTTAGACATTGCACCTCTTACCTTACAGTATGCATTACATATCTTAAAAGTTTCACTTGTTACTTTGGAAATCATGTTTCCTGAAAATGATGCAGCTACAGAAATTCCATTTCTTAGACCTGAAATTGAGTAGGGAATGTTACCTTCTGCATGTGTCAGCTTACAATATGTATACTGATCAATATCCATTTCTTGTTGCAACTTCCAAGTCTTCCAAAACACAAAACATAGATTGTGCTTGTGGCAAATAAAACAAAATGCAATACAACATTATGGGAGATTAAAGAAATATGAATCCTTCAAAAGCGATCTAGACTACTGTATGAAAAGATGTCGTAATCCAACAGAATTTGAAGAAAAATGGACCTCCATGATCGCCACATACAAGCTCGAAACTAGCACATGGTTTCAACGCCTGTACGGAATCCGTGAAAAATGGAGCACGGCATTCAGCAAGGATATTTTCTTAACAGGCATCTTATCATCACAGCGAAGTGAAAGCACCAACCACGCACTATTCTTCAATGCAAACAAAACAACAACACTGACACACTTCTATGAGCTCTTCAACTAAACAATCAGAAAGTGGAGGAGAGATGAAGCAGAAAAGGAAAATTCATGTACAAAAGCAAAGCCAAATTATCAAAAGAAAGCAGGTATGTTCACATTTAAAAATCTGTATTACTTAGTCTAGAACACGAATTTGTTAACTTACAGTATGCATTTATTTCCCACTACTGGGCTTGTACAGGTTTGATAAAATATGCTGCTCAGGTTTACACACTTGCATTGTACAAAGAATTCAAAAAGGAATTTTCCCTAGAAATAGCAACTAAGGTCAAGGAACTTTTCTCATAACCACCGACAAAAATATATGAGGTCGGCCTAGAACATGATGAATCCAAATACGAGACAATTGAGTACAAACGTGAAGATTGGCTGGTTGAAGTATAATGCACATGCAAGTCCTTCGAGGTGTCAGGTATGTTGTTCTTTCACACTCTCAAGATATTGCACCTTCATTCCATCACAAAAATACCTGCAAAGTACATCCTCAAAAGGTGGACAAAAAAGGCCAAAACAGAATTTTGGGACGGGATTCTTGGCCAAGAAAAACAACAATCGAAAAGCATCAACGGTGTACTTTCATGGAGGAACCATATGTCTAGCAGATTCTACAATCTGGTTCTAAAGAGCGAAGGAAACTTAGAAGCTGGAAGCGCTCTTCAAGAGATGTTTGACACCTGCTCGGTAAGAATAGAAGACTTGTTGGCATAAAAAACAAATGCCATTGAACAATCAACCACAAGTAGCCAAAGCAACTCAACCATAACAAGTGCACCTAAGATACTGGATCCAGCCCCAAGTGAAGACAAAAGAAAGAGGAAAAAGACTAAAATCAGGCATGGAAAAAAAAACCAAGGAAGAAAACTAGTGAATTGGGCACAAAAACACCAGATGTGAAGACACTGTAAAGATTAGCATTGTTTAGATACAAGTTGCATTTGTTTACCTATATATTGTATTTGTTTTTCAGGAGTATACAGTATGCCTAATATTTTTATTTACGTAAGATTTTTATACATTCAATAACATACTGTATTTTTTAGCTTACAACTATAAATTATCAAATTATAACTTGCATTTGTTTTGCTTGCCCAAGTACCAACATTTGTTTCATAAAATGTTATTGATATGGAAACACTAACTACAAACTAACTGATATGTGATTACTTAGCTTACAACAGTCATTTATTAACCTATATTTGTTTTCCTATAAGCTCAGAAACCCAACACAATAAACCACATAACATTACTAAAATGTAACTTGGTATTAATAAGCATAGAAAATAGTACTTCTTAACATTCAACATGTACTTGTTTCCCTAAAAGGGACTTGTATTATATTTCACATAATTTTAGTGATATGAAAACCACTGAATACATGTAGTAGTACTTAGCTTACACATGTAGTTTATTAACCTACCAATTGCATTTGTTTTCTTATAAGCTCAGAAAATCAACACAATCAACCCCATCAAATAATTCAAAAATCTACTTGGAATCAAAAGCATACAAATAGTACTTCTTCAAACTAAACATGCATTTGTTTCATAAAACCTGCAACCTTACAAACAAATCCTAAAACAGCGTCTCAAATGCGCTCAACATATCACCCATAAAACAATCAGTCACAAATCATCCAAATACACCTTCAACCTTAAAAACAACTCCTAAAACAGCGTCTCAATTGCGCTTAACATACCACCAACAAACCAATCAGTCACAAAATAAGCTGATTACAAATCATCCAAAAAAAAAATCAAAGATGATAAAGCTACAAATCTTCAAGTCCTTCAATCCCAAGGGAGAATGAAGGAATCATAGAACGAGTTTTCCTCATGTATTCTTCAACTATCTTATCAATCCACTCATGTGTGGCTGGATCTTCCATAATTTCTTGTGTCGTCTTGACATGAACAACATCCTCATTTGTTGTGGTTGTTCTTTCTTCCTGAGGTTCTGATTATGGCTGCGGTTGTGGTCGCACAATCGGACTAGCATTTGCCCTCTCAAGATTTTGAACCAACACACGTGTAATGGCCTCCATGTCTCGTTTGAAAATAAGGCAAGTCCTATTCAGAGGCTGACAGAGAAGAACAAATGCCAGTCCAATAAAAAATTAGAAACTGTTAAAAAGAAAATACTAATTATAAACTGCATTAGATTAACTAACATCTGCATTATTTTTAAAACAACGTGCACTAATTTTTACAAACTATATTAAAAAAAGACAAAAAATACTTACATTGCTGGTAGCTTTGTCAATGTCTTCATTGCTTATCACACCGTTAGGTATTCAATAAGAAATAAATCCTGGATCCTGAGCAATACCATCGCATGCAGCATTAGGTGTATGAAGCCCCTCGTGGCTAATATTCTCATTACGAGTTTCCTTAGATTGTTGTTGGCTACTTATGTTATCTTTAACCCTCCCATCCTTTGTCAAAGGAAAATCAACCACTACCATAACCCCCTTATCATAACCCATTTTTCCAGATAATGAGCCCTGTAGAGCAAAAATTTGTTCGGCCAATGCATGCATAAGGGAAGTCTAGTAGGGTCAGGCTAACCTCGAAAAGAAAACCTATAAATATAAGCCAACAGCAACATAAACACACAACCGCCAACACAAGACACACCTCTTTTACCATAATCAGATTTGAAGCTCCCAACACCCTCACAGAGACGATCAAGCACTAAGCCATACCAATCAAGACTCTTAATGGCCTCAACATTCTCTAAAGCACTAACCAGCTTAAAATCAATCAAGTTTCTGGTAGTTTGCGCCAAGAAAGTACACATGACATACATAACAAAAAATCTCTTAAAGCGCTCACCACCATCACTTAGTATACACAGCTCCTCAAAAAGATTAACATGGGAAATATTACCATATTTATGAGCACCTAACTCTTCTCTCCATTTATTCCTAATGTCCACATCTCTTGACAAACCCCTCCCATTGTTCCTAACCAAACCAAAGGCACAACCTGGAATCCTAGGGATACATAATATGTCAAACACATCATCAGGTGTAATGATGTACCATGAGCTTGATATTTCTTGCACACAGCCAAGAGGATCAAACCTAGAACAAAAAATAAGAAGTCAGCCTAGAACAATTTGTAGTCAGCATAAAACAATATGAAATTAGCCCACATAATCAAACATGTCAACCAGCCAAGCCACAATTCTAAAAGGAATGGATGAGATGTCAAACGCAAGAAGTCTACCAAAACCTATATCTTCCACATCAATTTTTTGGCGGGAGTGAGCGAGGCAATTAACGATTTCAGCTTCGAGGACAACAGCTGGTTGAGAATTTCTTAGCAAACCTAAAATAAAATAAAATATGAAAAGTGTAAGTTTATTTGAGACTGTGAATAACAAATAAACACTGAATCTTATCAAATGCAGCATCTTATGAATCAAGTACAGTTTATAACATATTAAAAAACATTTACGTGTTACCCTCCTCATCAGTACGTTGGACCACTTGCTTCTTGTGATGGTTTCGATGCTGTTTCGCAGCTCCTTCTTCACCAGCAACCATTTTTCCTGACCCTAAAGCTTCACCAGCAGTACTGTCCGCTTTCCTCTTCAAACCAGTTTTTTTCGCTACTTCAACACCTTTCTTCACCTTCTCAGCAGATTCCTTCAAAACCCTACCAGATTTTCTTCACAACAACTTTTTTAGTCTTTGTCTTCATCGCTTTCTCAATAGGCGACTTTACAGCAAGCTGTTCTGCCTTCCTTTTATTCTGTCCAGTAGAGGTCTCACATTGTTTACCTTTCTCCTTGCTCAACATACGAGGTGACGACCACTCATTCTCTCCTTCAAATGAGACCACCACAGTATGTCGAGCTTCAACACTCCCACCCACATCCACATCAGCTTCACCACCCTCACTTTCCCTCTCACACGCAGCCGTAGCAGGTTGCGCCGCCTCCGCCTTCGCAACTGCACCCAAAACCCACTGATTTTCATTAATATAGTCTTTATTCATACTATCCATACTGCCACCATCATCCATGGACCCACCTTCACCATTAATCTCAACATCCTTAGAACAACCTTCATCGGCAGGTACAGCTTCCTCCCTAACAGATTTAGTCTCTTTCCTATTCAAATCAGTATCATTCTCATTAAAATATGCCTCAACTTCAACATCAATATCTGCTGAAGCATCCTTCCCCTCAGCAGACCTAACAACTCCATCAATTTGTGTTGAACCATCCTTCCCCTCAACACCATCAACACCCTCAACACTCTCAACACCACCACCTTCAACACCAACATTAGCATCAACCCCTTCAACAGCAGAATTAACATTATCAATCATCACATCCAAAACATCCCTAATATCTTTCTTCACTACCTTAGAACCCTTGGCTTCATCAACACCAGCTACTTCTCTACTCATTCGAACAACATCATTCAGCAGTGTGTCATAGTCAAATTCTTGACTTGATCCACCTTCACCCACAGCTGATACACCTTCACCATCTTTCAACTGCTTAACACCCGCATTCATCCGTTTCTTATTTCCCGGCTTAGGAACGACAGGAACTGAAATCTATGGAGTAGCACCACCACCAATTCTGGAAGACCTGGTACCAATACAACTACTACACAAAAAATGAAAAAAAAAACTGTATAAGCACATATTTAAAAAACAAACATAATCAGACAAATAAAATGCAACATGTAAAGGGAAAAAAAACCTCCAGAAGCATAAGACTGCTGAACCTTCTTCAGCTCATCTTGAAGAGAAGATCCATCTTTCTTTTTAGATTTTCTAACCACCTTCTTAGAAGCTAAACAACATAACATATTTGAATAAGTAAATGTGTAAGCAAATAAGTAAATAAATATAAAGAAAAATTACAATCACCTTCTTCTATATGAGGTTCTTGACGTTGAATAGTATCTTCACCTGCTTCGGGAACATCTAAAAATAATCATGTACCACACAGTAAGAAACTAATACATAAAGCATACAAAATGTATGCATACTCTAACAGCTAATAAGCAACATAATCTAGGAAAACAACAGTATAACTAACTAATGCATAGGTTATACTAATATATGCAACTTGTAATGAAACAAATGCATACATAGTCTGACAGTCAGTAAGCAACATAATCTGACATAGACATTATAACTAACTTATGCATATAGTAAACTAACATAAGCAACTTGTAATGAAACAAAATACATACTAGCAAATCAGAAAGAATAACAATAACTAACTAACAATCAGTGAAACTCAAACACAGACTAAGTAACTAATACATAAGTTATATTAACATATGAAGATTCTAAGAAAATAAGTACACAATATAACAATCAGTCAAGAACAAAATAAGTAACTCGAAAAACAGAGTAACTAACTTAGACAAATGTTAGCCTAACATATGCAAATCATAAGAAAACAAATGCATATCATAAAACAGAGTCAAAACATGCGGATCTGACATACAAATCAGAAAAATAAGATGACTAACTAATACAGTTGTTAACCTAACATATGCAACTCCTAAGAAAACAAATGCACATTATAATTGGACTGACATGCTGGGAAAAACAGAGCAACTAACTAGTGCATCTTTATGATAACAAATGCAGCTTCTAAACAGTCAAATGCATGTTATGAAAAAGACTCAAAACATACAGATCTGACTAGCAAAAAAGTCAACAGCAATAACTCATATGCATATCTGACTTACGAATAAAATTCTTAAAAAAGTCAACATCAACAAGACTGAAAAAACACATACACACACAACAATAACAAAAAAAAGCGCGAAACTCCAAATATTCAAAACAGAAAACAGGAAGAATACGAATCAGGAGAAGAAGAAGGCTGAGACAACTTCTCGGCTTTAGGAAGAATAGCTTTCCCCTTCGCCCTACCCATGACTAGGTCAAATACACACAAAAAAATCTCACATCAGAATCGCATACAACTATAAAGCAAAAGTGGAAAAGAACATTAACGAAATTTGAAAACCTATAATATCAATCTTACCGAATTCAGGCGATTCCGGCGCAAACTTGAACAACGCGATTTCGGCAAAATTTTGCGAAGAACGAAGAGCGAAATTCAAAAAACATAAATCGGAGTACAGAGAAATTGAAGAATGAAGAGAGGAGAAGAGAGGACTAAACACACGTGATAAATGATTACAGTTTCCAAAAATTTAATTGCTCAAAACTTGTGACAAAAGGAAAATTAGGTATGGATGAAAATTAAAAACAGACAATCAGCTTTAATTAATTATTAGGTACCCCATTTTAAAAATAATTATAATATGAACCACATTTTGCATACCAGCCTCTGGCCTGTTCATAAGCTTATGCACAGGCCGTCTTTTCCGAGACTCTCTCTTTCCCTAAACTTCATCTCAAAATATAAATAGGGTTTGTGAGTGGAAACTTACATCATTGCCCTTACACAGGTTCACAACGTATTAGATTGGCACCTAAACATTCCTAAAAACATTCTCACGGTGCAAGGATGTTTTTTAATCGCCCTACTTCAGAATTCAAGGAGTTGCCTCTTAAGACGGCGGTGAGGAACGTGCAACCCGGCTAAGCACATCCATGAGAAACAGAGATATTGGCAATGCAGTCAACTAATCTTGTAAACATGTACCTCTGGAGACCGGTGACAAACTTATTTATCGACAACTAAGCAACAATAATTCCAACAGAAGACCAACGAAATAAACAATTAAAAGGATCCAGGCGGGCTCGAACCACCATCCTCTCAAATCATGAAGTATTTGAGCGCTCTACCAAATTTGAGCTTATGGACCCAT
This sequence comes from Rubia yunnanensis, assembly GCA_037428765.1. NCBI lineage: Eukaryota > Viridiplantae > Streptophyta > Magnoliopsida > Gentianales > Rubiaceae > Rubia > Rubia yunnanensis. Next base: position 26,473,325 of record CM075064.1, on the reverse strand, counting down.
CCAAATAACACAACAGTATATCAACCAGGCTAGACTAGGAAAAACAAAACGGCCTTTTGCCCATCTGAAATATCTAAGTAAATTTAAAGAGGAAACCACAAAGCTGCTTTGAACAAAACCTCTGAAACTTAAAATACTAGTTTCCTTGCAAGTAAAAAATGGATTTTAGGTTGCACCAACTTTTACAAATTTAGCCAATCTTATTCAGTATTTTTCTGTTTTCAATTTGATAAATAATTTATAAACCTCCAAACATGAAAAGAAAAGCTTTGATGACCTGTTCTGAAATTCTAAAACAAACAAACAGAAAAAGAAATACAGGTTAGAAACATTCTGAGCTATATACTGAATCTGAGGATAATACTAGGCCAGATATATGACCACAAAATATGATCAGAGGCGCAATATATTGGGTCTAACATCCATCATGGTTGCTTCCGAGATTATAGGCTTCAGCCATCTAACTCACAACACAGGTAACACAGCAAAGGCAGCTAACTCATATCAGGACAGGAAACAAAGCAAAACCAGAACAAGAGACACCAGAAATTTTAAGATTCCAAATATCTCAGTGACTTTATTCCCAAGTCAAAGTAGTAAAAGTATTTGAACATATATTCCCCTTTTAAAATTATTAGAACTCCCGAATTCTTCATCACATGCATATACTTGAATAACAAAGTTTTGTCAAAAAACATCTCTCCATATACTTATGGAAGAGTCCATCTCTTGTGAGACCGTCTCATGGTGAGACCAAGGACTAGAGGCAAAATAGGAAAAGAGTAAACTAAATTCGGGGGCCAAAAACTAATAGAACTGGACTAAATTGTAAATTATCACAATTACATATTAAATTCGTAAATTTTTAAAATATCAATATAAAACCCCATCTTAAAATCTTTGCAATTTAATCCCTGGTCTCACCGTAAGACGATAAGACTTTGTCCTTATGGAAAGACGAGGTTTAATTAGAAATAATAAAATTGCAATATTAAAATTTTATTAGGTAATCTGTGGTAGTTATAAAGTTTATAACCCGATTGATACAACCCAAAAATTTTATCTTCATTTCTTCTAATTCGCACTTTAAACCTTGATCTTTCCATGACTTATAGAAAGACCGTCTTTCAAAAGACGGACTCTATAATTTTAAAAAAAGTAATATAATATACCATAATATAATTTACCACTGAACTCTGGCGACAGAGATAAGATAAGATAACCCCAGGTGGAGTAATAGTATAAAGTTCTGAACCGCTCAGTCTTTATAAAGGATAGCGGACGGAGAGTAACTTGCTTATCTAAGTGATTGTAGAAGCACTTCCCAGGAACTGAGCAAGGCATTTCAGCACTTTCCGGTCTTTATCCATGCTCATCTAAGTGATTGTAGCAGCCACTTCCCAGGAACAGAACTGCTTATCTAAGTGATTGTAGCACCACTTACCAGGAACAGAACACGGCAATTTGGCACTTCCAGGTCTTTATCCTTGCTTATCTAAATGATTATAGCAGCCACTTCCCGGGAACAGAGCACGGCACTTCACGGGAACACAGAGCACCCAGAAACAAAAAAAATTGCAGCAAACAATAGAAGTAACTGAGACCAGCATCCCTTCAGTCTTGAGGAAAGTCCTCCAGCAGTACCCCTTCAGCCTTCAGCAGCATCCACAGCAACCCGCACCAGTATCCTCCAGCAGCATCAACAATCTCCCACAGCAAACCTTTAATCCATAAGACGGGCAACAGGATAACAAAATCCGAAGGTACGTATCCAACTTTTACTAGCAGCACAAAACAAGCAGCTCTGTGCCACCATATTTAGCCACAGTACAGATCATACCAGTAGAGATGATGGAAGACCATGGTAAAATTCAGCAGTTGTCTACACAAATAGGGTCAAGAGTCCCGTGCATCTTTGAATACATGGACAAACTATTTCCCACAGCACATCATAGAAGAATAATGCTATAAACATTACCCTCTCTACATACAAAATACTACTACCACTCTGAACATTATGTTGCCAATGACAGATAAAGTACAGGCACTCAAAAGATTAGCAACAGATGTATAATCTGAAAATAACAATACTAATATAAATAATTAACTTGCTAAAATGAGAAACTAGAATGACTAAATGTAAATTAAATGAGAAATTAAATTGATGGACAGAGGATGAAAATTCTATGAAAGAAGTTCCTCGAAGAGTAAAATGACAATATTACAGGAGTGTGCTTTAACTGGGATCTGATTAGAAAGAAAAAGGATGTGGAAGCAATTGATTGATGTGCAAGACTTAAAAGAGCAATTACATATTAAATTTGTACAACTTCTAAGGCAGGTTAGAGGTGTGAGTTAAAATTGTCTATCCAAACTTGAAAGGCAGATTAAAACTTGGAAGTGCCCATGTCAGTTCAAATTACCATTGTCATTAGATCTGCCTTTTACCAGTGCCAGCTATTTACGCAAAGTTTATAAAAACATTGGGAATATATACTAAATTTGGTTCAATTTAAATAAAGAAATATCAGTAAAACATAACTGGACCATAAAATGTGTGAACTGCCAAAATTCGAGTACGATGTGATAATTGATCATTTTTGTATTAGAGGTGCAAAAGAATAATATGCAAGTTCTGAAAGCCTCTAAGAGAAGTAATATTGTCAAAAAAGTTAGTTAGGTTAACTGACTTTGCAGAATAATACTTTGAACTATGATCAATTGGTTTAAATTTTAGTAAGAACTGAAATTTATGTACCTTTTAATAGGATGTGTACATGTGTGAAATCCATGACTTCTGATATAGATCGTGGTGACATGGAAGAATATAGCCGATGCTTGGGAGTTGCAGTAGATGCTTGGGAGTTGCGGTAGAGAAATTAGCTCCGGACTAGAAGGGAAGAAAAAAAACACCAAACACACTCACACACCACCAAACACACACAGAGGAAGGGAGAGCCGGGCAAATAAAAAAGGAATCCCGTGCCATCTCCCTTCCTCAGACCCAAAATAAACTTTTATTAGGTTTCATGACCTGCCATGCAAGCGCACCCAACATGGCAAAGGCCATCTCTACAGGCTACACATCACATTCACATATTTTCCATCTCAGGCTCTCCTACTATACTCCCTTCAAAACCTTACATAAAAAACCTTCGAAGCATCATACTTCTGCTATGCAGCCATCCACGAGATCATACCTCCAGAACTCATCACCTTCTAGGTAGATCTGAATAGCCATTGGGGAACAAACAAAACTAATAATCCAAATTCAAAATATATAATTAACAACTATCATCAAAACAGACAATTATTAACATACAACTACATAATTATCAGAGTTACAGCGATTTCATATAGATATAATTTCTATTCTAGTTCAAAGATTCTAATTATGTTCAGATCCTTGTGCAAAAACAAAAGGCATAAATAACGCTATCAAAGTATAGACAGCAATAAACATATTAACCAGATCACGGCGACCTCAAATTAAACTAATATCAATAGTATAGACAGCAATAAACATATTAACCAGATCACGGCGATGTCAAATTGATCAATAGTATAGACAGCAATAAACATATTAACCAGATCACGGCGATGTCAAATTGATCTAATATCAATTATAGTTGAACAATTCAAACTAGGTTCAGATCCCCTTATGCAAAACAAAACAGCTGATGCATACATCAAGATTTGACTCAATTCTATTCTATCATAAATATATAATAGCTACTTAAATCCAATCAATTGCAAATAGTTCAGATTATATGCATCGAATCATGTCAAACCAAAACAAACAGCTAGCTAACAAAAAAATGTTTACCTGATTTGCTGCGCTATCCCGCGGAAAAACACAGCACGCGTCAACCATATGCCATAGTCAACGAGCAGATCGACGGATCAACAAACCTACCCGATACAACACCCAACTTGTACACCGTCAAACGATCTACAATAGTGTGTGAAGATCTTGATGATCGTTATTTAAGTAGAATTGATATTAAACCTTGGCCGTGGAAGACACAGGAAGTATAACACGGGAGAGGTATGAAGGCCTTGAAGGAGGACGAAAAGCACAGTAATTATAGAGGATGGAGGAGATCGGACGGCTAAGACCGAAAGATAAGAAGATATCCAATGGCTGAGAATAAGTCCTAGGCGATTTTGGTGGCGGCAATTGACTCGAACGGCTGTGAATGATATTAGATAATCGGAAGGTTTTGGATGGCGTTCATGCCAAGGATAGAATAATTTTCCGTGTGTCACGGAAAAATAAAGGAAAATAAGACGAAGTACTCCCTCCGTTCCAACTCAAACTACCCCAAATGTTTTGTATGTTTATCAAGAAAATTATCTAACCATTAATATATTTAACTGTATAATAATGGGCAAATAAAAAGTTACTTTTAATAAACTACTTGTTACGATGAATCTAACAATATTACATACAATAATATTATTGCTTATATATCTATTAAATATATGGCCAAAGTTGGACAATGTATAGTGACATAAAGTGAAATGTGAAGTTTGAGGTGGGATTGAATTTCAATTCCTAACAAGTATTGGAATTTCCAATTCCAAACCACTACTAGCATGAATGAAAGAGGCGGTCTCTAGTGAAAGAGCTCTCAATCTCAATTCGAAAGAGCTCTCAATACAATTCTCTCTCTAGCTCTGGGGATAAAATAGAAGAAAAAAGGCGCAGCCTTTCTTCCATCCTTTGGAGGCCGATTTCTTCAAATTTCTTTAACTTTCCACCGATGAATTATGGTTTAACGGATTCTACTCTTGATTCCGCACAAAATCATATGCAATTTGTGGCGAGTTTTTTATCTTAATCGGCCTCGGAGTAGGGTTTGAATTCGGCAAGGGAGAGTTCTTGGCGGATCTTGTTTGTGATTTTGGTGTTCATCTTGCAAATGGATTCGGATCGGGAGTTGGGTAGGAGATCGGATCGGTTTCTTGCTTGGAGTCCTTGTCCGAGTTGGAGATTTGGTTGAAAAATCCAATCTTTTTTGGGTTTTGGATTGGACTTGGTTGCGAAAAGGTGTATAAAGGGTTTGATTAAAATTTTCAACACACTTTTTAATCAAATTCCTACCATCTTCATCGGATTTAGCACAAGGATTTGGAGGTATTGATCGGATCACAATTCGGACACAAGGTTTTGGATCGGATTGCTTGGTGATCACGGTTTCCACGGTTTCCAGGTTTTTTTCGATTCAACTACTTGCGGTTTGCTTGTTTTTCGATTTGGAGCATGATGTTATGTGTTTTTGAATCCGATTTAGTGTTTGGAGGACTACGGTTTTGAGTTCAAGTTTGTTGTTCTTTCCGAATTGATCATAGGGTTAGTCCAATTTTGCTAGCAAGATTTACGATTTGTTCTTGCTTCTTCGTTGAATCGGTTTTGGTGATTTTGTGTTTTTTGTGTAGTCCGATCGGTTTGGGTTAATTCCGATCGGACTTTGTGCATTGTTGGTGTGTTTCCGATCGGTTTGGGTTAATTCCGATCGGATTAGTGTATATTTGCTTGGTGTGTTCTCGGCTGTTTGGTGAATCCGATCTGTCTATCGGATTTCATCCATGGCCACTACGGGTGCTATGAAAAATAAAAATCCTCGGAAGCAAGACACGGTTGAAGGTGATGGCAATCAGAGGCAGAATCATCAAGTTCATCCAAGAGATTGGAATGATCCGAAACTTGAAAGAAGAAGGAGATGGGATGATCCTGATATTCTCATGAATAAATCGCCTATTGAAGTTGTTGCAAACAATGGAGATAATGTCGATTTTGTGCTCACGGATGAAGAGATACACAAGGATCTCCATAAACCTTTTTTCGGATTCTTGGGTGTGTTTCCGGGCTTCTTCCCGGGAATGTATGCAATTCGAACTCTGTTGGTGGCTAAGTGGAAGGTGCAGTGTAATGTTCAGAGCAAGCAGAATGGTTATGTCATGTTCAGGTTTAACAGTGCTGAAGATAGAGATATGGTGATGAATGGTCCTGACCATTATCTCCATGGAAAGAAGTTGTTCATGATGTTAATTGGCGAATCTGGGCAATATGATGCGACCATCCAAGCCACTAAGCCAGTTTGGTTAAGGATGGAACACTTGCCAAAGGCGTATTGGCACAAGAAGGCATTAGAGAAAATTGCTACTTCACTAGGAGAACCTATCCTTATGGACAATGGTACTCTCGAGTTAAGGGGCTACTATGCACGTCTCTTGGTATGGATTGACTCATCCAAAAAGCTCAAGGAGGAGGTGAGCTTTCGTATTCCAACTGGTGAGGTGTTTGTACAAAAAATCATCTATGATAACTGCAGACCTTGGTGTATGAATTGTGGGGAAAACAATCATCTTACGGAAGTATGCGATGATTACTGGAAAGCCAAGGAGATGGAGAAAATGAGGCCTACTGAGGATAACAAGGATATGAAGGCGAAGGGAAAGAAACGCTGGAGATCTCGATACAATGACCAAGTTTGGGTTAAGAAGATGCAAGCTGAAACCACTGGAGATACTCTAGGTTCAAATTCGGTTGGAGGGGAAAAGAATGTGATCATTGAGGATGCCTCTTCGGACAATGAGGAAGTTGAGAGGCGAAGGAAAGGGAAGGGCAAGTTGGTTGAAGGTATAGTCAATAGTATTGAGAAAGCGGGAAGTGCTAAAAAGGGACCTGGTATTACCATTGGTGTCTTGCAGGATGATGCTAATAGGCCTATTGTTGCGCTGCCAGCACAACTGGGCTCATCGCCAGCGCCTAGAATTGCAAGCACTGGCGCTGGAGTTACAAGCACTGGCGTTGGAATTACAAGCACCGGCGCAGGAGGTCGTGCACTAGCGCGTTGCAGTAGCGCCCAGGCAGCGCGCAGCAAGAGTGTTCAGGCAGTGCACGGCAGGAGTGTTGAACGCGCGATACTCAGCAACGGCCGTGCTAAAAATTCAACCATTCCAGCGCCCATGGTTTTTGAACGGCAGCAACCGTTTGGGGATGATGATAACCCGATTGTTGGTGCTGGAAAATTACCTAAGCAGATGATTCATCCGGATGCTCGAGGCTCAAAAATCCCAAGGCTGCATAGGAGCAAGAGTAAGAGTAGGCCTCCGCCCACTCCAGGGGCTTTGACCAGGTCTAGAAGTAAGAGCAAGACTCGAATTAATGAGCAGGGTGTTCAGAAACCTTTTCAGCGCATGTTATCAGCTACGAGGAGTCATTCAGATAGTTCGGGAAGTAAATCACTGGAAGGCGGCGGTCCGAAGCCAAAAGGGACCCCTGTTTCCCAATGAATATATCAGCAATGAATGTCAGGGGTCTATCGGCCCCTGTAAGGAGGAGATGGGTGAAAAATATCATCTCCGTAAATAGGGTTGGACTGTGTGGGTTGTTAGAAACGAAAATGGAGGATAAGGTGTTGCGAATTTTCTTGAAGGGTTTTAAGGGATGGAAGTTTACGCACAATTTTGAACTGTGGCAGAACTCGAGGATACTCATTATCTGGGATCCGAAAGGCTTCTTGGTTGATGTCCTTGGGAAATCTCCACAGTGTATTCACCTGAAAGTGCGCAATCTTGCTTCTGGTATTGAGTTTTTCTGTACATTTGTTTATGGGCATAGTGAGGGACGTCTCGCGCGTTTACCACTATGGGAGGAATTGAAGTCATTTGGTGCTAATCTGAACTCTCCTTGGATGGTTCTTGGTGACTTTAATGCTATCCTTAGTGTTGATGATCACTATGGAGCTACTGTTCCTAGCTTGTATCCAATGAAGGAGTTTCAGGATGTTTGTGTAAAGTGTGGACTAAGAGATGCGCCTGCTTTGGGTGAGCACTTAACCTGGCATAGTGCGGATTGGAAGATTTGGAGGAAGCTGGATAGGGTGCTTTTGAATCACGGATGGGATGATGCTGCTTGTCGTACAACCTTTCTACCAATTTCGGCTCAATTGGACCACTCTCCCATGGTGGTAGATATGTCGCAAGAGATTGTTGGAAAGGGTAGGCCTTTTCGTTTTCAGAATATGTGGTTAGGTCACCCGAATTGTGGGCAAATAGTAGAGGATTATTGGAGTCTGTCGATTGAGGGGACTAAACAATTTTCGGTGGCCAGGAAACTATTTTGGATGAAAAACCCATTCAGGGAGTTGGGTAAGCTTGATTTTGACCATATTTCTGAAAAGGCTAAGCGTGCAGATACGGAGTATAACAAGGCATTTGACGAATTTGATGCTAGGGATGCTTCGGATCATGAGGTTTCGGCTTTGCGTAACTTAAAGAAGTAAGCTATGCTGTATTATTTGGCGGAGTCTTCTTTTCTTGCTCAAAAGGGAAGGATAAATCATATTACTCAGGCGGATAAGGGATCAAAGTACTTTCACACTATGGTCTCTGAAAGAAAAGGAGGGGGTATCCCAGCGATTACTGATAGTGAAAATCGGATTGTCACTTCTAATAGTCGCAAGGGTGAGCTATTTGCGGATTTTTACAAGGGATTATTTGGCACAAGAAGAGATAGATTACCCACTGATCCGAATGTCTTTGATGCGGGTAACAAGCTCTCGGATATGGACAGGGCCTATCTAAATCAGGAGGTGGAGGGTATTGAGGTCAAGCGGGCGCTGTTTGCAATGGCGGATGATAAGTCTCCGGGACCTGATGGTTATACGACCGGATTCTTCAAGAAACAGCGGAACATCGTGGGCGAGGAAGTGACAGCTGCGGTACTGGAATTCTTTCAGACAGGTGATATTTTAGCACGGCTTAATCACACTTCGGTGGCATTGATACCGAAGAAGCCTGATAATCTGAAAGTCAGTGATTTTAGACCAATAGCGTGCTGCAATGTGGTCTACAAAGTCATCACAAAAGTTATAGCAAACAGGCTTGAGGGTATTTTACCAGGGATCATTAGCCCTTGTCAGGGCGCATTCGTGAAGGGCAGAAGTATCTCGGACAATGTAATGCTTGCGCAAGAGATTGTTCGGGGATATGGCAGGGTTCGTAACTCTCCTAGATGCATGATTATGGTGGACTTACAGAAAGCGTTTAATACAGTCTCTTGGGATTTCCTGGAAGAGGTTCTGCTTGGACTGGGATTTCCTGAAAGGCTAACTGACAGAATCATGAAGTGTGTGCGCACTTCTACATTCTCGATAGCAGTAAATGGTAAACTGTGTGATCACTTTCAGGGACAAAGGGGTATTCGTCAGGGAGATCCATTGTCGCCTCATCTGTTTGTGATTTGCATGGAATATTTCTCGAGATTGTTGAAAAGGAGAACGGCATCTAGACACTTCACTTTTCATCCGAGATGTGAGACACTTCGGATCACGCATTTGGCTTTTGCAGATGATCTCATGCTCTTCTCTAAGGCTAACACGAGTTCAGTACATATACTCATGGATGCCTTGAATGAGTTTGAGCGCACTTCGGGTTTAGGAATCAATGCTGCAAAGTCGAAATTCTTTGGAGTTGGTATAAAGGAGGATTTTAGTTTCATGGGTATTCCTTGGGCGACATTCCCGGTTCGGTATCTAGGCGTGCCACTTGATTCCAGCAAGTTGAAGGTGACACAATTTGGTACTCTGCTAGGGAAAGTTGATTCGGAGATAGCAAAGTGGAAGGGTCATACTCTTTCATATGCAGGCAGATTGGAACTTGTGAGATAAATTGTGGGAGGTATTGTGGGATTCTGGATTCAGAATTTTGTAATACAATCTACAGTCATGGATGCTCTCGAACAGAAGTGTAAACGCTTCCTATGAGGAGGTAAGCATAAAGCTAAGGTGGCGTGGAAGAAACTTTGCGCACCTAAATCTTTTGGCGGCCCCGGTTTGAGAGACTTCTTCACATGGAACCATGCTTCAATGGCTAAAAGGCTATGGGATATTCATTTGAAGAAAGATAGTCTATGGGTTAAATGGATTCACTCGTTTTATCTTCAGGGAGAGGATTTCTGGAGATTAAATCCGAGGATTGCAAACTGTAGATTGGGAGAGAGATATTCGAGCTACTTTGGTGATCTTTGTAAGCTCAGGGATGAATTGTGCGCAATGTTTCAAGGTAATACGCAAGAGGTAACTACCCATCTCGGCATATGGTCTAGCTCGGGGAAGTTTACTAGTGCATCTTATCTCCATATGCATAGACATAAATATCCGAGTGCTTACGATGTTGGCCGATCAAGTGCAAGGTTTTTAACAGTATTTGGCGTGGTTTTGTTCCGCCAAAATTCTCATTCATCACCTGGTTGGCGGCAATAAAGAGACTACATACCAAGGATAAGCATCTATTGGAGGAAGGGGAGAGTATAGAGAAGGTATGTTCTTTATGCCATCTGGAGGAGGAGACGAACGAACATTTGTTTTTCAAATGTGAGTTCTCTGAGGTTGTATGGGGGCGTATACGGACTTGGATTGGATTAAGGAGAATGACGAATTCAATTCCAAGTTCCATGACTTGGGTTAAGAGGCAAATTAAAGGTTCGAAAATGCGAAAGAAGTTTGGTATTTTAGCCTTAATTACCACGGTCTATCGCCTTTGGAGGGAAAGGAACAATGTGGTTATGGATGGTGCTCCACCAAGTTCTGAAAGAGTGGTGAAAATCATCATGAAGGATTGCTACATGGTGATGAATAGGCTTTTTCCGGATGAGCACTTGTTTTAGATGGAGAAGCTGTTTGGAGGCTGATGGGTGCTGGTTGCCTCGCACTGGGTGCTTCACGTTGCGGGTCTTGGTGCTTCAGTCCTGGCGCTGTGCTGGGCGTCAGGCGTTGTGCTGGAACTTGTCACGTATTGGGATGGTCTGCAGCAGCACGGTGCCATGCATAGAGCCGATTTGTGGCGACTGGATGCTGGACATGTGCATCACGGTTTGGGTGCTCTTGGCGCGGGAATTGGGGTTTCTGGTAGGTTGATGGATGCAATTTTCTGTGCCAGGAAGGGACTGCTTTCCGGCCTTTGGGATCAAGAATTAGCTACGGTTTTTCTTGGTTTTTCTACGGTTTTTGTGGGCCGATTGATGCGGTTTTCAGCGCTGGGATTGAGTTGCTTTGCGCTCGAGGAGTCCAGATTTGTCTACGATTTTTCTCGGATTTCTAGTGCTAATAGCAGCTTGGTTTTCTGGAGGAGGCAATAGGTTTTAGAGTAAGGATTTACACTCTGTTGCTCTTTCTCCTAAGCCTAGTTTTTTACTAGCGATTTAACGGTTATTTATGCGCTTTATGCTCGCGCTACACTCTGTGTTAAACTAGCATATAGCTGTCCATTTGCTTAAAATGGAGTGGGCGAGTACATACTCGCCACGCTTGGTGCACGCGGTACAAGTGCATCCATTCTCATATCCTCAGGAAGTTGATTTGATTGGGAGTTACAAAGGTTGGAGGCACTGCCTCATTAATCTTTGCCCATTGGATCAACTTCGGTGCCAACAGAGAATGCTAGAAGGCCAATAACATCCCTCTTTCTTCATCTTAGGGGTGTAAATGGTAGAAACTGATGTTCATTTGTACCAGGAAGGTGCTACTTGGATCACCGGCTTCGACTCTTTTATGAGACATCCAAGACCCGAGTTGGACTCTCGGCTGCACTAGGATTCCAGATCATTCGTCATTGGATTTTTGTTACTTCATCATCGTTCCAGCAACTGCATTCATTCAAGACCCGAGACACACAACTCTCGGCTGCATTTTCGGAGCCAACATGAAGATGGCCCCATTTGTTAGGGGTAGAAGCGGATTTTGTTGATGGGTAGTGAGTTTGTTCTCACCTCATTCTCTTGGTTGTTCTATAGCCTGTGTTTTTCCAGGTTGATTTGTTCTCCCTTTGCTAGTTTATCTTGCTTAGGGTGGGTAGTTACTTTACATAGTTAAAGGGGGGGGGGGTGGTGGAGTGTTTATCTTTTGGATTTGCACTCTCTCATTCCCCCCCTCTCTCTACTTCTTTGCGGATTCACTCCTTAGGTTACCTAAGGTTGGACTCTTTTGTATTTGGTAGGGTCATTTTTGGGCCCTGCTGCAGGTTCCACCGTCTATACTATTTACCTATTTACGTGAAAGAGACGGTCTCTAACCATCTATACTATTTACCTATTTACTCGAAAGAGACGGTCTCTAAAAGAGCTCTCAATATAAAAAAAGCTCTGAGGCGAAAATAAGAAGAAAAAAAGGCGCAGCCTTTCTTCCATCTCTTTGGAGGCCAATTTCTTCAATTTCATTCACTTTTCACCGATGAATTATGGTTTAACGGATTCTCCTCTGAATTCTGTATAAAATCATATGAAATTTGTGAAGGGTTTTTTATCTAATTTGGCCTTGGAGATAGGGTTTTTTCCCGAAATTTTGAGTTCTATTGCGGATCTTGCTCGTGGTACTATTTTTAGTGATTGCGGATTCGGATCCAGGCTTGGATTTGCAATCGGATCTTGTTCCTGCATTAAATCCTTTGCCAAGTTGGAGATTTTGCTTAAAAATCTGATCTTTGGTTGGTTTTGGTTTCCGAAAAGGGTTTAAAAGGGTTTGATTACGAGTTTCAGCACAACTTTTAATCGAACTACTTGTATCTACCTCAGAATTGCTTGAAGGCGTTGGCGGATTGGAAGCAAAAACATTCGAAGGACTCAAACCCTTTCGATCGGAATTTGTGGTGCTACGGTTTCCAGGTTATGCTATCTAAACTCAACACGATTTGTCTATTTTTTATTTGGTGCATTGCATGCATGGTGTGTTGCTTCTGATTTGTTAACTAGATTTTGTTTATTCGGTCATGATTTAAAGCATTGTGCGTATCGTTTTGGTGTTTATTTTGGTGTGGTGAATCCGATTTCATTGCTGGATCTTTGTTCACTTGGTTGGTGATTTCGATCTGCTTATCGGAATTTGTGGTCGTGTTGGATTGATCTCGTGATTACAATGGTGGCGAATGGAGATTCCTCTTCGGGTATCAAGAACAAGAACCCTAAGAATCAGGGACACGCCGAGGGAGCTAATCAAACTCGGCAACCCCAAAAAGTCCATCTGAGGGAATGGAACGATCCCATGCTTGAGAGGAGGAGGTTGTGGGATGATCCACACATCCTCATGAACAAGTCGACTATCGAGATTGTTGATGACAATGGAGATACTATCGACTCTGTGCTCACTGAAGAAGAGATTCATAAGGATCTCTATAAACCCTTCTATAGGTTTTTGGGTGTTTTTCCAGGATTCTTTCCTGGAATGTTTGCCATTCGCACTCTCCTGGTAGCGAAGTGGAAGGTTGCATGTACTGTTCAGAACAAGCAGAATGGATATGTCATGTTTAAATTCAACAGTGGTGAGGATAGAGACTTAGTGATGAATGGTCCTGACCATTATCTCCATGGTAAGAAATTGTTTATGTTGAAGATTGATGAATCTGGGCAGTATGACTCGAAAGTCCAAGCCATCAAGCCAGTTTGGATTAGGATGGAGCACCTGCCAAAGTCCTACTGGCATAAGAAGGCCTTAGAAAAGATTGCTACTTCCATAGGAGACCCAATTCTTATGGATAATGGCACACTTGAGCTAAGGGGATTTTATGCACGCCTCCTAATTTGGATTGACACTTCCAAGGAATTGAAGGAAAAGGTGTCTTTTCGTGTTCCAAGTGGTGAGGTACATATACAGAGAATTATCTATAATTATTGCCGTCCTTGGTGTCCAAATTGCGGCCAAAACAATCACTTGAATGATGTGTGTGAAGAATTCTGGAAAACCAAGGAAGATGGGCTGAATAATGCCACGGGAATGAATGAGAATAATGTTCAAATGGCAAGGGGAAAGACATATTGGAGAACCCGGAACAAAGACCAAGTATGGGTCAAGAAGATGCATGCCAACAACATTAGAGAAAGCCCAAGTGTTGGCTCAGCTCAAAGGGATGAAAATGCGATTATTGAAGATGTCTCTTCGGATAATGAGGCTTCAGAGAGATTGAGAAAAGGAAAGGGCAAAGCTGAGGATCACACGGGAAAGAATATTGTGAAAGTTGTGGCTGCAAACCGAGGGCCTGGTATTGCTATTGGTGTTGGGCGAAAGGAGGTTAATCAAATGGTAGTAGCGCTGCCAGCAAGCTCCGTGCTGCCAGCAAACAAGGCTCTACCAGCAGCGCCAGTTCTTGAGAACCGTAGCGCCAGAGATGATGCTGAAGAAGCCAGTGCTGCCCAGGATTTGCGTCGCGGCAGGAGTGTCGAACGAATGAAGTCCAGGAAAAATCGTGGCGCCAAATCTGTAAATTCAGTGTTGGAACAAGCACCGATAGGCAGCTTCTAGCTTTTGGTACTGATGATCATCCGATTGTGGGAGCTGGAAAGTTGCCACAACAAATTATCCATCCTGAAATTTGTGGCTCTAAAATCCCGAGGCTTAACAGGAGCAAGAGCAAGAGTAGACCCCCCTCTGCTTCAGGGGCAGTAACTAGAGCTCGAAGCAAGAGTAAACTGCGTTATCATGATCATGGGAAGGCCATCCAGAAACCTTTCCATTGTATGTTACATGCTTCAAGGAGCAACTCTGACAGATTTGGTAGTAAAACTTCTGAAGGCGGCGGTCCGAAGCCTAAAGGGACCTTGGGTCCCCAATGAATGTTTCATCCATCAATGTTAGGGGTCTCTCGGCCCTGGTACGGAGGAGATGGGTGAAAAATATCATCTCCACACAGAGAGTTGGACTTTGTGGCTTGCTTGAAACTAAATTGGAGGACAAGGCGTTTGGTATTTTTATGAAGTGTTTTAAGGGGTGGAAATTCATGCACAACTTTGAGCTGTGGAAGCATTCGAGAATACTCATCATATGGGATTCGAAAGGTTTCTTGGTTGATGTTCTTGGTAAATCCCCGCAGTGTATTCATCTCAAGGTGCGAAACCTTTCTACTGGTGTTGAATTTTTTTGTTCATATGTTTACGGTCATAGTGAGGGCAGATTTGCTCGTTTGCCGCTCTGGGCCGAATTGAAAGCTTTTGGTGAAAATATAAATTCTCCTTGGATTGTTCTTGGGAACTTTAATGCGATTCTAAGTCTGGATGACCATTACGGTGCTTCGGTTCCAAGTCTGTATCCAATGAGAGAATTTCAGGATGTCTGTATTAAGTGTGGATTGCGGAATGCGCCTTCCATAGGGGAGCATTTAACATGTCATAGTGCGGATTGGAAGATATGGAGGAAGTTGGATCGCGTGCTACTGAATCATGGTTGGGACTCAGATGCATACCGTACCTCCTTCCTTCCCATTTCAGCACAATCGGATCATACACCTATGGTTGTTTCTATGGCGCAGGAAATCGAGGAAAAAAGAAGGACTTTCCGGTTTCAAAATATGTTGCTAGATCACCCGAATTGTAAGCAGATTGTAGAAGACTTTTGGAGCCCATCGGTTGAGGGTTCGATTCAATATTCGGTATGTAGGAAATTATTAAGGCTTAAACGCCCATTGAAGGATTTGGGCTCTCTTGATCTTAGCCATATTTCGGAAAGGGCAAAGAAGGCGGATAAGGAGTATAGTGCGGCATTTGATAATTTCGACGCCTTGATTGCTTCTGAACAGGATATTGAGGCGTTGAGGGTATTGAAAAAAAAAGGTCATGCTCTATTATCTTGCAGAGTCGTCCTTTCTCTCTCAAAAAGGTAGGATCAATCATGTCACATTGGCGGATAAGGGGTCAAAGTATTTTCATACAATGATCTCGGATAGAAAGGGAGGAGGCATTCCGGCGATTATTGATGGAAAAAATCGAATTGCGACTTCTAATATTCGTAAGGGTGAGCTCTTTGCGGATTTCTACAAAAACCTATTCGGAGCTCCAAGGGATAGGGTCTCCATAGATGATGTTGTGCTCACTTCGGGAAGCATCCTTACAGACTTGGATAGGGCATTCTTGAATCAGGATATTGCTAGTGGTGAGGTAAAGCTGGCATTATTTGCAATGGCGGATGAAAAGTCTCCAGGTCCGGATGGATATACTGCGGGTTTCTTCAAAAAGCACTGGGACATTGTAGGTGTGGAAGTTACAGGTGTGGTTCTGGAATTCTTTTGAACAGGTGATCTACTAGCCCAATTAAACCATACCTCGGTCGCCCTTATACCGAAGAAGTCGGACAATCTTAAGGTGAGTGATTTTAGACCAATAGCGTGCTGCAATGTGGTTTACAAGATCATCACTAAGATTATAGCTAATAGACTAGAAGGAATTCTGCCTGGGATTATTGATCCATGCCAAGGGACCTTTGTAAAAGGCAGAAGTATCTTGGACAATGTCATGTTGGCGCAGGAAATTGTTCGTAGATATGGGAGGGCGAGAAATTCTCCTAGATGCATGATCATGGTTGACTTGAAAAAGGCGTTTGATACAGTCTCCTGGGACTTCCTAGAAGAAATTTTACTTGGACTAGGTTTTCCAGAGAGACTGAAGGATAAAATCATGATGTGCGTGAGAACATCTTCATTCTCGATTGCAGTTAATGGGAAATTGTGCGATCACTTTAAGGGTCAAAGAGGCATTCGGCAAGGTGATCCCCTGTCTCCTCTCCTCTTTGTGATCTGCATAGAGTACTTCTCGAGATTGTTGAAAAGGAGGACTGAATCACGGCATTTTACTTATCACCTGAGGTGCGAGGTACTCAAGATCACTCATTTAGCATTTGCTGATGATCTTATGCTTTTCTCCAAGGGTAATATAGGATCGGTTCACATTCTTATGAGTGCACTTAATGAATTTGAGTGCACTTCGGGTTTAGCTATCAATGCGGCCAAATCTAAGTTTTTCGGAGTCGGTTTGAAGGAGGACTTAAGTTTTACAGGTATACCATGGTCTACGTTTCCAGTAAGGTATCTAGGGGTGCCACTTGATTCTAGCAAGTTGAAGGTCACTCAGTTTGGAACCCTACTTGGAAAGGTTGATTCGGAGATTGCTAAATGGAACACACTCTCTCCTATGCTGGAAAGTTGGAACTTGTTCGTTCGATCGTAAGAGGTATTGCTGGATTCTGGATTCAGAATTTTATCATACAGATTACAGTCATGGATGCCCTTGAGCAAAAGTGTAAACGTTTCTTATGGGGAGGTAAGCATAAGGGTAAGGTTGCATGGAAGAAAATATGTACCCCTAAGTCTTTTGGGGGTCTAGGTTTGAGGGATTTTGTTACTTGGAACCGTGCCTCGATATCCCAGAGGTTATGGGATATTCACATGAAGAAGGACAGCTTGTGGGTCAAATGGATCCATTCATTTTATCTTCAAGGAGAGGAATTTTGGAGTTTAAACCCGAGGATTTCAAATAGGAGACTGGGGGAGAGATTTTCGAGCTATTTTGGTGATCTGTGCAAGCCGAGGGATGAATTGAGTGATATGTTTCATGGAGATATACAAGAATTAAAGGATCATCTTGGTTCTTGGTCTAGCTTGAGGAAATTTACAAGTGAGGCTTATTTCTTTATGCATCGGCATAAGTTTCTGAATCTGTATGTTCATACCCGATCGGAAGAGAAGGTGTTTAATAGCGTTTGGCGTGGTTTTATTCCGCCCAAATTCTCATTTATTGCATGGTTGGCCACAATTCGGAGACTTCACACCAAGGACAAGCATCGATTGGAGGAGGGTGATAGCATGGAGAAAATATGTTCCTTATGTCATCTTGAAGAGGAGAGGAATGAACACTTGTTTTTCAAGTGTGATTTTTCGGAAGTTGTATGGGGGCAAATAAGGAATTGGATTGGGTTAAGGAGACGAACAACCACAATTGCAAGCTCTATGACTTGGGTTAAGAGGCAAATAAAGGGTTCAAAAGTTTGAAAGAAGTTTGGAATTCTAGCCTTGATTACCACGGTTTATCGTATTTGGAGGGAAAGAAATAGTGTTGTTATGAATGGTGCTCAACCAAGTGCCGATCGAGTGGTAAAAATCATCATGAAAGATTGCTACATGGTGATCAATCGATTGTTCCCAGATGAGCATATGTTTTAGGCCCTAAATGTTCGAGTATCTAGGAGGTCTTCGAGTGCTCGAAGAGGAATTCGAGCGTAGGAGGTGTTCGAGTGCTCAATGGGGCGTCTGGGTCAAGGAGGTGTTTTAGTACTTGAGGGGGAATTTGAGTCATAGAGGTGTTTGAGTACTCAAATGGGACATTTGACATGTGGATGTGTTCGAGTGCTAGAGGAGAGCATTCAAGTGTTGGAGGCTTTCGAGTGCTTCAGGAGGTCTTCGAGTGCTTCGAGTGCTTCAGGAGGTTGTCGAGCATAGGAGGTCTTCGAGTGCTCGAGGAGGTTTCCGAGTGCCCAAGGAGGTTTTTGAGTGCTCGAGGAGGTTTTCGAGAGTAGGAGGCGTTCGAATGCTCGAGGAGTTTGAGTGCTCGAGAAGGCGTTCGAGTCATGAAGGTGTTTGAATACTCGAAGGGGCCTTCGAATCATGGAGTTGTTCGAGTGCTCGAGGGGAGCATCGAGTGTTGGAGATCTTCGAGTGCCCCAGAAGGTTTTCGAGTGTGGGAGGTCTTCGAGTGCTCGAGGAGGTTTTCGAGAGTAGGAGGCGTCAGAGTGCTCGAGGAGGTTTTCGAGTGTAGGAGAAGTTCGAGTGCTCGAGGGGGCGTTCGATTCATGGAGGTGTTCGAGTGCTCGAGGTGCCCCAGGAGGTCTTTGAGAGCTCGAGGAGTCTTCGAGTGTAGGAGGAGTTCGAGTGCTCGAGGGGGCGTTCGAGTCATGGAGGTGTTCGAGTGCTCGAGGTGCCCCAGGAGGTCTTTGAGAGCTCGAGGAGGTCTTCGAGTGTAGGAGTTGTTCAAGTGCTCGAGGGGGCATTTGAGCAAAATCTCCATGACACCGGAATTGAGCACTGGATCTGGATCTGGTTCCTGGCCACTGGCTGGTCGATGATGCTAGTTTCCGCGCCAGGAGAAAGTTGTTCACACCTGATAGAATCAAACGGTTTCTTGGCTTCTTATTCTGGCTAATGCAACTCGGTTTTATGAAGGAGGCAATAGGATTTAAAGTAAGGATCTTTCTCCGATGCTTTTTCTCCTAAGCCTAGTTTTAACTTTGAATTAACAGTTATTTATACGCTCTATGCCCGCACTACACTCTGTGTTAAATTGGCATAAAGCTGTCCATTTGCTCAAAATGGAGTGGGCGATTACATAATCGCCACGCTTGATGCACGCAGTATAAGTGTATCCATTCTCTCATCTTTAGGAGATTGATTTAGCTGAGATCCTCAAGGATATGAGGCACGGCCTCAACACATCCTTGCCCATTTTATTACTCTCGGCGCTCTCAAGAGAATGTTTGAAGGCCAATAACATCCCTCTTTCTTCACTTTAGGGGTGTAAATGGTAGAAGCAGATATCCACTCGTGCCAGATTGGTGCAACTATGGGCAGCGGCTTCACTCTTTATGGGACATCCAAGACCCGAGACACTCTCGGCTGCATTAGGACCTTGGATTCTTGTATCTTCATCGACTTTCTGACAACTAAATTTGCTCAAGACCCGAGTCTCATAATACTCAGCTGCTATATGGAATGGAAATGAAGAAGGCCCCGTTTGTTAGGGGTAGAAGCGGTCCACTTGTTTATGGGTAGTGAGTTTGTTCTCATCCTATTTACCTAGCATTTCTTAGCCTGTCTTCATTTTAGGTTGTGGTTTTCGGTTCCATTATCGTTGGGACTTGTCTCTTTTCCCTTTGCTAGACTTGTCTTGTTAAGGGTTGGTAGTTTTTATTTAGAAAATGGGGGGGGGGGGGGAGTGGTGCCCTTAGGGTTTCGCATCTCCCCCCCTCGGATTTTGCTCCCTAACCTAGGGTTGGATTATTTTTGTATTTGGTAGGGCTCTACCATGGGTTCCACCGTCTATACTATTTACCATATTACAGTCGAAAGAGACGGTCTCTTTTAGGCAAACTAAACTTTAGTTATGGACAGTTACACAATTTTAACTATATTCTAACTCTAAAAGTATATCTCTATTATTTTGTACAATAACATATTTCAAATATTTATCTAGAATCTATCTCAAATATTTTTTCAGGGATTAATTATTATTTTATTTTTAAAAATAATGGGTAGTAACTTAAATGAGCCCCTAATAATATCCCACCCCTCCCCTTACCCTTGGTGGGTATTGCACCCATAACCTCATGGTAGTAGCACTAGACTTCAACCGGTAGGCTGGCATTCAATTCCCGGAATTAATTATTATTTTCTCATCATTTTCCCTCCAACTGTACTCTCCAAAAAAATTTAAAAATTGCAAAAAAAAAATCAATGTGATTGTCGAATTAAAAATCATAAACATCAGCTACCGCTAGCAAAACATCAACTTAAAATCACAAAATATCAACTAAAAATTATAGCAAAAAATATATAAAATGTAAATAAAAATATCAACAAAAAATGAAAAACATCAACTCCAACTAACAAAACATCAACTAAAAACCATAAGACAAAGTTTTAGGAAAGACCGTCGTTTCATATGCCTATGGAAAGACGAAGTTGAATTGTTGAATTATAATTGTAGAAAGGTAAAATATTTTGATTGCAATATTAAAACTTTATTATGCAACGTGTAGTAGTTATAAGTTTATGACCCAAATAATTCAACCCAAAAATTTTATCTTAATTTTTTTTATAATTTGTAGTTTAAACCTTGATTTTTCCATAACTTATGGAAAGACCGTCATCCAAGAGATAGACTCAAATCATAAACATCATAAACTAAAAATCATAAAACATCCACAAAACTTAAATTATCAAAAAAAAAATTTAAAAACTACAAATATCAACCTATATCACCCAAAGGCTATAAACATCAAGTCGTATCACTTAAATCTTACCCGGAAGATGAAAAACATCAACATGAAAAAAAAACACTACAAACATCAACATATATCACCAAAAGAGCTACAAACATAAACTCCTATCAACTAAACCTCACCCGAAAAATGAAAAAAACATTAACATGAGAGAGAGGGAACAAATTACAAATATCAACACATATCACCCAGAAAAACAACAAAACACCAACTCATATTAACTAAAACCTCACCCAAAAATTGAAAAACATCCACATGAGAGGGGAAAAGGCTACAAACATCAACAAAAAAACTACAGTACTTCATGAGTATAAATTATTCACTTTGAAAATTATAAAACATCAACAAATGTTAAATTATTAAAAATAAACAAAAAACTACAAACATCAACCTATATCACCAAAAAAAGCTATAAACATCAACTCCTATCACATAAACCTCATCGGGAAAATGAAAATATCAACATGAGAAACAAGACACTACAAATATCAATCTATATCACCAAAAAAATAACAAACATCAACTCTTATCACCTAAACCTCATCGGGAAAATTAAAAACATCAACATGAGAAAAAAGACACTACAAATATCAAACCATATCACACACAAAAAAACTACAAAACATCAATTCGTATCAACTAAACCTCACCTGAATAGTGAAAAACATCAACATGAGAGGAAAAAACAGCAAACATCAACCGAAAAGTTACAGTACCTCAAGAATATAAATTCTTCAAAAACAAAAGGTTTTGGTGGGATTCAAGCCATTGACTTCAAAGACCAGAGTACTAACCATTACACCAGAGAACTATTGCCAAACATAATTTTAGTGAAATAATATTAAAACTCAGTATATGATTTAAAAAAAATAAAGCACGAAATTAAACCTCACCTCTCACGTGCAGAAACTTCGTCGACACGATGCGGTCACCGATGGAGTCACCGTTGCTATTTCCATGGAGTCACCAACATCGTGCAGTGGTTGTTGTTGTCGTTTCGGAGTTGTGCACTGTCAACGTCGTTGCAGGCTCAACGCCGGCGGAGCTAGGGTTTCAACACAACACACAATCAACGTCATTGCAGGCTCAACGCTGGTGAAGCTAGGGTTTCAACACAACGGACAATCAACGTCATTGCAGGCTCAAATCTGGCACCGCGTAGGAGCTCAACTCTGACGGAGAAGATATGTTGTTCAAATTTGGTGGCTTCACGACGGAGGAGGCAGTGCCTCCACCACCGCCGCGAGAGCGAACCAAACGAATGAGAATAAGAAGAAACACGGTAGCGACGTCAATCTCGATCTCGCATGGAAGTGGCATTACATCAATCTCGCCTGTGGAAGAAAAAGAAGCACGGCGGAAAGATAGCGCATAGTAGCAGAGCGGCGGCGGTTGTAGGGTCAAAAATGGAGGAAAAGAACATTTGATAATTGCACAATAAATCACCAAATTTATTAGCATTTAAAAAAACATGCCAAATTGAAACTTAGAATAATTGCACAATGAACCCTACCTAAAGTTTAGGTTGCCTAAAACAAGATACAATTTTTAATTCCTATTTTACATGCAAGTATACATAAAATTCTGAGGCCTCAATTCTACATAACTATCATCTTTAACATAATAATTTACTGCACTTTACCATCTAATCCTATGATATGCTGGAATCTCTTATGATAATCATCCATGCTTGAAATGCATCTTAATGCTGGAAAGTTGGATAAGATAACCCTTACGATTATATTGCCCCCAATTTTTACATTCGCGGAGCCATCCATTAATAGTAATAGAACTTTGCAAACCCCCCAGTCATGGTAGGGTAGTAAGGACCTACTAAGCGAGGTGTTTGTACTTTGGATATTCGTATAATCATCGAAGGGTGTTGAAGTGACTAATTCCTTGAAATTAGCGAGCCTCCCACTGGGGCCCGCTATGCCAAGAGAGAAACCACAACCGTATGAGGTGTGATGTACATGCACTCATTTCCCGCAGGAGATCCGGACCCATTTTTTTCTAATCCTTCGAGAAAAGATTTATCCTCGACCTCAAACTATTTTTTCTTCCCGACCTATTTGATTCTCTGGTCGCAGTTATTTAGGCGGTATCCCGAGATTGCAATTTCTAGTCTTCATCTATCTGGTATTTCATCCAGGCCCTATCGGTCGAGCAAGAAACTCCTTGCATGCTTGTTTATTGGTTAGCCATTAACAAAGAGGAACGAATTTGCTCGCCCGACTGAACGAACTTCGGCAAAAGGAAATTAAATGGGCGGGTGAAATTACGTGAGCGAAAGAACCTCTTGGTGGAGTCTAGTCCCTGGGCGTCCTAAGTCTCGGCCTTATTGGGTCGAATGCCTTCTGTTGTGGGCTACCAACGCGAAGCAGAAGCAAAGCAAGCTCTAGTGATGAGCTATCTTCCTGGTCCCATTTCAGTGTTTTTTTTCATCGACATAGTCAGAAGCAATGGATATTGCAAAGGCACAAGCGAGTTAGTCAGCGGAAGAAGTAACTCTCAATCCAATCTAGCAAAAAATGCTTTATCGATAAAGTAAAGCGCGATTCACCAAGCTGGGGCAAACAAAGCCACCCGGCCCTACCGAAGTACCAAATTCGAGGCTTACACCTCCCCAATTACACGACCTAAAAAAAGGCTTTCAGTAGCGCTCTAGCCTTTCTTTTTAGAATAGAAGGCCCTTTGTCCCACTTCGGTAGATCTTCCATTTCCTGGCTAGCTACTTCTCTTAAGTGTATGGCTTTATGCTTCCATGCTGCGCTTACTGTGCAGCTAGAATGACTAAAGGTTCCGTGCCCGTAGGCCGACGACTACATAAGAATTTCGAGCAGAGGGGGTTCGATTCCCGTTATAAGCGATGTGGCGAAAAAAACCGATTCAACGAGGAAGGGTCCTCTCGGCCATAAAAAATCACTTGATAGAAGGAAATGATCTTGTTTCGGAATGAAAGCTCGAAGACAAAGAGACCCGAGCTTTTCTTTTCCAAAGAATTACTGCAGCTTTTCTACTAAATTTCTCTCTATTTTGGCACATAAATGAAGGTATCAAAGATATTATGGCATATTATTTTCACCAAGAAATGACCCCGCCCAAGCAATGCCCAGAGACTCCCATGCCTTTTCTTGGTCGGACCAACCCAATCGGCGATTTCTGACAAGCCCTTCTGCTATATGTTGAATTCGATAATTTAATTTTCGTAAAACTATTTTCTTTATTAATTATTATGAGAATAAATTCTACTACTTCTGGTTCTGTAGTTTCCCCGCTTGACGAAAAAAAATCTGGGGCGGATTGTCCAAATCATCGGCCCGATACTAGATGTAGCCTTTCCGCCAGGCAAGATGCCTAATATCTATGACGCCCTAGTAGTTAAAGGTAAAGACACTTTGTGGTCATGCAAAACATAATCCTTCTTCTTTTTTTGTACAAAATTAAAAACGATGGTACTCCATACACAATTTTTCGGTCGTGATTCACTACAAGAAACAACACCTATTATCTCGATTCCACAGGGGTTTTTACCTTGTTTTTAACCCTAAAAAACTGAGACAAATTTGGATGAAGTAAAAAGTGTTATTTACCTCAATTTTTCAGAAAATAACATAGGTAAAAAAATGTGACCAAGCGAAAGACCTGGATGTCGCACAAAATTCAAACCGCATTAAAAATACATAAGACCAACAATTTAGTGCGATGTCGTACAAAGTTCAAACTGCAGTAAAAACACATATAAGCATCACCAATGCGACATCTACCGAAAGCATACGATCCTGCTTTTGGTGATCCATACCCGAAAATGACATTTCGGTGGCGGACAAAAATTTCCGTAAATTTGGCTTCCGGTTCAACAAAATAAAGAACATACAAGGCCATTTCTGCTATTAAAACATACAAAATACATCTGCAAAGTATTTACAATGCACAACCTACAATCATATTAGTTCTGCTTTCGGTTCTGGTCGCAGCTTAGGTCGGAGTGTAGGTCGGACCGGAGGTCAAAACGGAGGCGAAAAAATGGAGGTCGGCGATGGAGTTGGGGGGCTGGGGCGTCGCTGGAGTCGGAGCAGAGGTGAAAAATGGAGATTGACGTCGGCATCATTGGAGTCGGGGCATCGCTGGAGCGGTGGCATCGGTGGTGAACGAAGCGGTGACATCATTGGTGAACAGAGCGGCGTCGGAGGTGGACCGGAGCGGCCTTGTAGGCGGAGCGGCGGATGCAGAGCATCGGAGGTCGAGCCCGGTGAAGGGCTGAGCACGGGGATGGAGACGAAGCGCGGTGAAGGGTTGAGCAGGATGATGGGCGTCGCTGGAGGCGGACCACGGCTGAAGAAGAGGGGAGAGAGGTGTTTAATTTAATAACAAAAATTATGTGCGTCACTGTTTTAGAAAGAGAGAGTGGATACGACTGTGGAGAACTACAATGTTGGGCTTGGTTATTACATTAGTGTTTAGTTCTTATATAGGAGGGGTTTGGGTGTAAAGTAGGCTGAAATCAAGTTTAGGGTTTATAAGAAAGTCATAATGTTAGGCTTTGTCGAGTCAGTTTTCTTCAAATTCAAAGGCATAATCCCAAGCACGGTATAATAGAAATTGCTTGCTTTTGGATGGTTCTTCAATCGGGAATATTGAAGTCATTTTGACTAAGATAAACACAAGTTGTCTAAAAATAACATATTAATATTATAATATATTACTATTTTATTTCTTTACTATATATAATCAGTCATAACTTGTTAACATACTAATATTATAATATGTTACTAATTTTAATTTTTTACTATATATAATCAATCATAACTTGTTAACATGCTAATATTATAATTTGTTACTGATTTTAATTCTTTACTATATAAAATATATAACTTCTAGGCAAAGTCTTGAGAAAGACGGTCTTTCCATAAGCTTATGGAAAGACGGGGTTTAATTCAAATAATAAAAGGTAAAAGGTTTTAGTTGCAACATTAAAAAATTAGTATGCAACATATAGTAGTTATAAAATTTATAACCCGGTTCATGCAACCCGAAAATTTTATCTTAATTTCTTCTAATTTACACTTTAAACCTTGGTCTTTCCATGACTTATGGAAAGACCGTCTTTCAAGAGACGCACTCTAACTTCTAAGCATATATTTAAAACCATAAATATCTTATTATAATATATATATATATACATATATATATATCACTAAAGAAAATTCAAAAAAACACATAATCTGAACAAACAAAATATTTGGATTTTTTATGCAATGATAGAGTACTTTTGATAGAATATGTACATATTATTTATTAATTAATGTATGACAAAGTCTTGATTTAGACGAGTAATTGTTAAATGTATCATTTTATAATTATTGAGACTAATAAGATCATTTGATATTTATTTTTATTTATTGCAATGAGATACGTGTAATTATGATAATCTTTTAAAATGAATCTCAATATATAATAATTACTTTTAAAATAATTTGAATGAAATATTATAAAAATAATCAATTTTTATTGTATTTAATGTTTAACGATTTTTAACTAAATTAATTATTTTATTTCATAACTCATATAATTTTCCTTAGATCACTAAACTTTAAATTGTTAAATAAAATTTAATATTTTAATTAATGATCTTGCGGAATGCGGTACGCCACTAGTCTCAATTGATGCCATTTGATTTTATTAAAGTGCAATATAAGTGTTAAGATATTTCACCTAATCACTACATGTTAGGGGTTTCAATCTTTAATTAAAAGGAATGAAATTGGAGAGATGTGTACACTTAAATTGATGAGGTGTTATGATGATATAATGTTGAATATTTCTTGTTTTTATTTGCGTTTCAACTATTTTACACTAATATAATAATGTTTATATAGATAAAGTCGAGTATGATTGATTGTTAATAAGTTAAAGTCAAATCATTTTATTAGTGTTTAGAAAGTCAAGTAAGGATTGATCATTCATTAGTCAAAGTCAAACTAATTTAATAATGTTTATATAAAGAAAGTCGAGTAAGGTTGACTATTGATAAGTTGAAGTCAAGCCATTTTATTAGTATTTATATATGGAAAGTCAAGTAAGGATTGGCCGTTCGTAAGTTAAAGTGAAACTAATGTAATGTAATAATGTTCATATAAATAAAGTTGAGTAAGGTTGATTGTTGATAAGTTGAACTCAAGTCATTTTATTAGTGTTTAAATATGGAAAGTCAAGTAAGGATTGACCGTTCATTAGCTAAAGTGAAACTAATGTAATGTAATAATGTTTATATAAAGAAAGTTGAGTAAGGTTGATTGTTGATAAGTTGAAGTCAAACCATTTTATTAGTGTTTATATATAGAAAGTCAAGTAAGGGTTTATCGTTGATTAGTTAAGTTCTAACCATTTAATTAGTGTTTATGTATGGAAAGTCGAGTAAGGGTTGATCGTTGATTCCTCGAGGTCAAAACTTTTCATTAGTGTTTATGTATGGAAATTAAAGTAATGGTTGACCAGTAATTAGTTAAGTTCTAAACATTTAATAGTGTTTATGTATGGAAAGTCATTTAACGGTTGACCATTTATTAGTTAAGTTCCAACCTTTCATTAGTGTTTATATATGGAAAGTCAAGTAATAAGGGTTGACCATTGATTAGTTAAGTTCTAACCATTTCATTAGTGTTAATGTATGAAAAATCAAGTAAGGGTTGATTGTTGAATCCTCAAGGTCAAACCTTTTCATTAGTGTTTATGTATGGAAAGTCAAGTAAGGGTTGATTGTTGAATCCTCAAGGTCAAACCTTTTCATTAGTGTTTATGTATGGAAAGTCAAGTAAGGATTGGCCGTTGATTAGTTAAGTTCTAACAATTTCATTAGTGTTTATGTATGGAAAGTCAATTAAGGGTTGATTGTTTATTAGTTAAGTTCTAACATTTTCATTAGTGTTTATGTATGGAAAGTCAATTAAGGGTTTACTGTTGATTAGTTAAGTTATAACTTTTTCATTAGTGTTTATGTATGTAAAGTCAAGTAAGGGTTGACCGTTAATCAGTTAAGTTCTAACAATTTCATTAGTGTTTATGTATGGAAAGTTGAGTAAGGGTTTATCGTTAATTAGTTTAGTTATAACCATTTCATTAGTGTTTATGTATAGAAAGTCAAGTAAGGGTTGACTGTTAATTAGTTAAATTATAACCACTTCATTAGTGTTTATGTATGGAAAGTCAAATAAGAGTTCAACGTTGAATTAGTTAAGCTCAAACCTAAGTTATTAGTATTTATTTATGTAAAGTCAATTAAGGGTCAATTGTTATTTATTTGTATTTATGTATAGAAAGTCAAGTTTAATCTATACATGTATACAACTTGCTAAAAGAGCAACTCTTAGCAACGTCCCCTTTGCCACATGTCTAATGAAATAAATTAAATATAGTGTTCGAGTCATATGTGATCGAAGTCGAATATTAATAAATAAATTATATTTTTTATCGAATAAAATTTTATATACTACTTAATTATGAATAAGTAGTATATAAAATTGTATTCGATGAAAAAGTAAAGTTTATTTATTGATATTCGACTTCGATCGTGTATTACTCAAACTCTTAGTTTAATTTATTTCATTTAAAAGTATAAACATAAAGTCATAGTTAAAATTAAAATTAAAAAATCTTTAAAAATTCAAAAGAAACGGAGTTGCATAAAAAAATTAAGTTTTTAGTTTTTTTTAAAAATAAATTACATTATATATATTCAATTATTTTAAAGCTTGCATCGCAAGAGTGTTATCTAGTTATTTATATACTTATAAGTATCATGTCTGCGAGAGTGACGTGCGACGTCGGTCACAAAAATAGCCGACTTCGGTAATCAAGAAATGCGTGCGACGTCAGTCATTTCATGTATGCGATATGGACGTGGAACATTGGTCACAATAATAAGCGATGTCGGTAAGCGAGAAATGTATGCGACGTCTGCGAGAGTGACGTGCGACGTCGATCACAAAAACAACTACGGCGGTATGCTAGACATGTGTGTGACGTCGGTCATTTCATGTCTACGAGAGGGACGTGCGACATCGGTCACAATAATAAGCAACGTATGTAAATGAGAAATGCATGCGACGCCGGTAATTCATGTATGCGAGAGTGGCGTGCAACGTCGCTCACAAAAACAACTGACGTCGGTAAGCCAGACATATGTGCAACGTTGGTCATTATAGACTTTTTACCCTGATTTTTTAAAACCGACGTAAAAATTATTACTTACTTCGGAAACAAGAACCGAGGTAAAAGAACTTTTACCTCGGTTATTTACCCTAAACCAAAAATTGAGGTAAAAGGGGTGAAATAATAGGTCCAGTTTCTTGTAGTGATTGGTGGTTTGAAAGTCAAACATAAGACGTATGGATTATTTTTTGACTGGGTTAGTCAAGAGAACTCGTGCTTCACTTACTCCATCATTGAATGATTTTGCCATTAATGAGCAATTTTTCTAGTAGATCCTTCGTTGTTTCCACAATGAAATCAACTAAGACTTGGCATTTAATAGTTATTCTAGGGTTGTATGGATGTTGTGCTTACCTAACTCGACCGCCCATTTCATCATTTCACCCGATGTGTCAGGTTTAAGGGGTACATGGGGGTTCAGATGGTTGTGAGTAATAATATTGTGTGGGCTTGGAAATATGGTTGTAGGCACTGAGTTGCATGTACCAATGCCAGGATATAGAGCGTTTCTGACCCCTCTAAGGCTCTACTAGCAAAGTATATGGGGTGTTGATGGCAATCTTTTTCCTTGATTATCATTTCATGTTTCTTTCAGCATTGTTGAGGTGTACAAATAAAGTACCTCTCCCTTTTTAGACTTCGTAAGTGTTGGTAAGGAGTGAAGGTGATATTTCAACTACTGAAAAACTGTTTCACACTCTTTTGTACATTTGAACTTCTTTGCTTTCTTCCATATCTGGAAGAAGGGAAAATACTTTTTGGCTCCCTTTGATAAGAACCGGGTCATGGTGGATAAGAAACTCGTGAGGCACTGAACCTCTTTAGCCAATCTGTGGGACTGCATTTTGAGGATGACATCGACCTTCTCTAGATTGACTTCTTCTGTTAGATATCATGATGCATGGGAATTTCCCAACTCCCACTCCAATGGTAAATTTTGATGGGTTGAGGTTCAAATTGGCATTTCAGAGTCTCTCAAATGTCTCTCTTGAGTTGTCGAAGAAGTCTATGTAGCCTTTTCTTTTAACCACCATGTCGTCCACATATATCTCCACGTTCTTTTCAACCTGCTTCTTGGATATTTTATCCAGCAAGCGTTGATATATGAATCTTGCATTTTTAGCCCAAATGGCATCTTTATGTAGCAAAAGGTTTGTGTGTGTTGTGATGACTTAGGTATTTTCCTTTTTCTCATCCACCATAAGGATTTGATGATAGCCTTTAAAAACATCAAAGAAGGCTAACATCTGGTACCCAGTTATAGCTTAGGCAAGCTAATAAGTCAAAAGGGGTGGGAACCTACTCTTCAGACAACATTTTGTTTAAGTCGGTGAATTCGATTCTCATTGTCCATCCTCCGTCATTTTTTTACAACGATTGGGTTGGGTAGCCACGCTGAGTAGATCACCTCTTCAATTACACTTGCTTTGAGTAATTTCGTTACCTCTTCTTTGATTGTTGTCCCTCTTTCGAGGGGCAACATTATTCTCTTTTGTATAATGGGATTGATCGTATGGTAGGTGTAAAGGTGGTGTACCGGTAATTTTTTTGGGACTCCTGTTAGGTCATAAACATGTCAAGAGAAAACATCGAATATTTATCGAGTATAAGTGGTAATTGTTGTTTCTTCTGAACCGACAGGGCTTTACCAATTCCACGGTTCCTAATGATCGGACAAGCATTTTCTTCACGTCCATATGTGAAGCTTCGACAGCCTTTTTTTAGATGGTGTTGACTACCCGCATCCTATTGAGCTCCTTTCAAGCTACCATCATACAACTTTGGGTTATTGCATGATCTCCCCTTAATGTGGCATTATCATTCTGCATGGGGAATTTCACTTCAAATTGATATGGTGACAAGATGGCTCTGGCCTGACTCATCCATAGTCGTCCCAGGATTACATTGAAATATGAAGAGGTGTCCATGATGGCAAAGTTGCAATCGATGGTATTGTGTTAATCCTTTCCCCCACCAATGGTTACGGGCACATAAACCACCTTGATTGAGAATTGTGCATTACCGGTGAATCCTAACAATGGTGATGTTAACCTTTGTAAATCTTTACTGTTGAGCCCCAGGCAATCAAAACAGGTAGCAAACATGACCTCTACTGCACTCCCATTGTCAATGTAGACTCTTTTTTACCAAGGCATCTTTAATATCATATGTTATCACCGTGGGATCGAAGTGTGAGGCATGGCTAGGTAGAGCATCAATCTTTGATAAGATAATGGTTTCACATATCTTGTCACGCTTGTTCTTGGGCCGCAATGGGTCTTTAGCCCAACACGGCCTTTGTTTGCAATCTGGTGGATTTTGATTGTACCGTTAATTATATTTATGGTGGAATGACCTCTTGGTGCCTCATTTGTCCTACCATTACTCCTCTTTCTTCGACTGGGATTATGATCATGAGTCTGGCCTTCTGTTGATCCTTTTGTGTTCGTGAGGAAAGAGCATACTCATAAAGAAATATGTGATTGTTGGATCTCTCAATCTCTTCCTTGAGTTGAAAGCATTCATTTGTGCAACGTGACCCTTGTCCTTGTGGAGGTCCCAGTAGTTGTTTAAGACTCTTCTGCTGGGGTCTCCATGCATCAGCGCTAGAGACTAAAGAAATTGTATGTTGACTTACAAAATGTGTGCACTGGAATGTGATAGTGGGGGTGTATCCCCAACCTGAGGCTTTACTACAGTCCTAGGTCAAATTGCCAAATCCATGTCATCTAGAAGGTCAATTCCTACCAGTACCGTGTTTAAAGTAAGCGGCCTAATTGGAAACAAAAAGAAGTGGAGGATGCCACTACCGAGAGTCTTGTTCCCACAAGAATAAATTAGAGAGATAACAAAGATACACATTATGAGATATAGTTTTAGAACAAGTGACTATCAAGTGTAGAAAGTAGATCAATTGGGAAGTATACGGTGAAAATACGATGTGGAAAAAATAGGTTAAACAACACGTTGTCCTCTTCCACAAACATTGAGGTATCACAAGGAACCACAATGATGTGGAAAACAGTTTAGCATAGTGGAATACCATAAAGGATCAAGTTTCTCAAATTGAGAATGATATAGGGAGTGTTTCCAACTAGTCCTGGCATATCAACGAAAATGCCAATTACGCTCAATCAGAAAGGAATCAGTGGAACACAAGATTTTTTAGTGCAGTTTTGCAAAAGAGTATGGCAATGCGGTGGGTTAGGTCTGGATTTTAGCGGGCCCAAATAGTATCTCTGGGAAACTGGGCACATATGTCGTTCAAAATTACCCCAGAAAAGGAAGACAAGGAACTTGTATGTGTAATCATATGGGCCATTTGGTGCACATGGAATAAAGCGACGATGGAGCAAGAACCTTTGTTTGTAAAACAAACATTGGGCATAAAAACATGAAACTACCCCAAGGGTGTAACATGTGTGATTGTAAACAACCTGGATACTTGAAACCCTGAGGCAGTGCCAAACTCTAAGACGTCAACAAACCCTAACACAAGAAGAACTAGTCCAACAGAAGCGGATGAGCTGAGCCATCAAATTGATATGGAAAGGGAATAAAATCGCAAACAACTAGTCGTGGAACATCTGGATGCAAATTAAAATAGATCATGAGGGGGGCGATGACCTCGTGTGCATTGATCCAAGGGACTAATTTACAGTGGCAAGGAACAAAGCATGTTAGAGCATTATCGTCAATACAAGTGGGGCTACTAGCAATTTTAAAGGTACTGAAGGAGGCATACTGCAAGAAGATAACCCATTTGAAAATAAACATAGATTGTGACAATGTGTTGCAATTAATAAAAACCTACCTGAATATCGCACCGAATGTCAGACTACTAGTTAGATAAATCCAAATGCTAGGAACTTTTATAGACTACAAATTATTGATGTCGACAGATTGCTAATGAATGAGACTCGCCTATTAGCCCTGTGTAAAAACAATTGTAACACGTCATATCCATTTTACAACTATGTTCCAATTCAAATTTCACACCAATGGCGGTGCTAGGAATTATACATGGCAGGGGCTGGGAGGAGATTTTTGTTCCCAAGTTTTTATATATTAGAGAGGGTTGGTAGGAAAGAATATTTTGAAATTACTCCCAATAATTTTCGTTCTAGTGGGGGCTTAAAGGGGAAAAATTCAAAATTACTTCTAATAATTTTCTTCCCGACGAGGGTTGGAGCCTGATAATGTATAAATTCATACTTGGCCCAAGTGCCTAGTCCAGCAAGCCCAGGTCTCCTATTTTACCCCTTGGGTAATATTCTTTGAGCCGGTTCAAGGTAGTACTTGCTTCACAAGCAAACAAAATAGTTGCCATACTTGCCAACATATATAAAGGCTAAGGGTAACCTTACAAACTCAACTATTAATTCCTAAATACACAATTGTGCTATTGTTTTTTTACTTGATCGTCAGAGCCTCTCCCCCCCAGAAACCTCCAGGGGATTTTCCTTGCAGATTTTGTTCGAGACGGCAGCACAATGACGACGGTAAATTGGGGCGCATCAAGTTGGCACGCCCGGTAGGACTGTTAGTCAGATATGTGTATTTGTGCTATTTATGTCCACCTCTACGGAAAGCACCTTGCGTAGAAGTGAACGGCTAAAAGGCAAGACCTTAGGCACCAACGATGGAGTACAATCCCCCTGGAGAAGAAGGGGGAACAAGAGCAAGATGCAATCGGATCCTACCCCCTAAAGAGCTGGTAACAAACTCCCAGAGGTAGCCCGAGACCAGATCCCGGCAACAGGGGTACCAGAGGGGTCTCTGATGGAAGCTGCTGTACCTCCGAGATATATAGAGGTCAGTGTCGAGCCATGGGTAGGAGGAATTGAAGCCCTTGCATCATAAAGCCAGGCGTGCCGACCAAGGAGAACGAGATGCAGTTCACAGAAACTATGGTGGATTCGCAAACAGAAGCTATAATTGGATTTGCTCGAGTGATGAGAGGCACAAATAGCACATTTCCCCCGTCACAGCAGTACCTAGCACAACTAGCTCAAACCCTCAGGTCGGCTGGCTATCAGGCGGAGTCCCCAATGCTCTATCAAAGGATGGTCCAGTAGCAGGTGGTGCCCCCACCTTCGATGCCCTTGGCATTGCATCCAAGGTTCCAGTTGCAGGCCATCCCAAGAACATCATACCAAGAGGACATAGGGATATGGGTCCAAGATAGGCTCCAACCGACGTTCCCTAGCATAGGCCAAGCGTTTACATATTTTGTGCCTATTTCGGTACCTCGCATTTTGAACCAAGCAATCCCTTATTCGATGGCCATGCCAATGGGGCATTATCCAGGTTTTGAGAACCAGATGCATTCATGGCCCCAACTAGAGATCCCTTTATATGACCCTTACCATCAGGGGCAGCATCAGTTGTATCACAGCTCCGATGTTGGAGGACCGCGGTCTAGATTCATGGCCTCAAACTGGATCCCCCAGCATCGACGCTTCATTTTGTCCAAGTTAATATAGAGATCTGCGGATGGGAGGTGAGTCGAGCGATGCCCTAACGAGGGGGTTGGACCGGTTGATTGGGCCTTCAGGTCAAGTCGCAGCCCCCCCCCCCCTCTGTCTTGTAATCATGGCCACTTGATGGCCCAACGACGTGAAACCACTTGAGGGACTCCCCATGTACAGTGGAGATTCGGACCTCTGGGAGTTTATATAAACCTTCCTCAGTCTGATGAATTCAAGGGACTTCAACGAACAACTGACGTATAAACTGGTATGAAGCTACCTCCAAGGAAAAGCTTAAGAATTATTTAAAAAGCTGGGCAGGGGGTCGTTACATTCATACAGGGACTTCAGAAAGGCCCCGTTGGGCCCGTTCTTTTCAAAAGAAATGATTACAAAAACCTTGATCGAGCTCTATCAGAGCAGGTAGAGGCCCGGTGAATCGATGGAGACATTCTATCATCGATATGTAGATGAGAGATTTAGTGTAATTGAGGATGGAGTAATCCTTGGCTACGTGAATGGAATGTCTAACCTCGACTTGTACAAGAAGTTGGTCTCAAAGAAACTAGAAACCCTGCAGCAACTATAAGAAATCGTGGAACAATATTCAAAGATCAAGGAAGCCACAAAGAGAAAATGAGAGGGGGCAGGTAGGGTGAAAGGGGCTCTAATGCCTTGGAATCAAGACCAAGAAGTTCAAAAGCTTTGAGAAAAGGCTTCAAGGGCTATGTTCCTTTAACAAAATCTCTTATGGAAATACACTCCATCCATAAGGGATTGTTTCGAAACCCGCCCCCTCCCTCCTCCAGGGAAAGACTACCCCAGAAAAAGAGACTCACCCAAATTCTGTGACCATCATAAGGAGCGTGGCCATGATATAAACGAATGCACCCACATGAAGAAGGAAATTGAACAATGTGTAGGATAATCTTTGCTCCTATACTGCATCGAAAGACCAAGAGGAAAAGCTTCCTCGAAAGGGCAAGGAAAGAGCTGCAAGAAAGGCAACAAGAAAGGAGCCAATCAAGGCAGCAGAGAGTAGCAGGGAAATGATGGGGACCAAGCTGGAAACAAGGAGAGAGAAAATGTCAGGCCTGATGCCGAAGCTCAGCCGGATAGGAACCGGAGGGACTGGGCTAACTGGGTGATCAACTTTGTCAATGAGGTGGTGGGTGACCTACCTTCAAACACCATCATCAAAGCATAATCCCGGTACGTGCCCCCTAGCGAACCCTGCCAAAAGCGGTTTCGAGTAGAAGAAGCCATCTTCTTCTTGAAAGCAGGCCTAGTGCCCAGTTAGACCCCCGATACGGATCTGATGGTAATTTACGCAACTATCGGAGACTTTTACGTCAAAAGGTTTTTCATTGATGACGTCAGTGAAGTAGAAGTGATGTTTTCCAATTGCTTAGATTAACTGGGGCTAGGGCATGAAGGTTTGAGGAGGAAAACCTCCCCCTATCTAGTTTTATGGGGAAAACGGTGTTGCCCTTAAGGGTCATAACCCTCCCAGTTAAAGTGCCTGATAGAGATAAAGAAGTCACGATCAATTGCAGCTTCACAATAATCGACATTGTATCCTCCTATAATGTGATACTAGGAAGGCCCTAGATGTGTCAGGCGCGGGCTTTATGGTCCCCCTATCACTTGACTATGAAGTTCCCCACCAGGATGAGGATAATAGTCATAGGGGGGACCAACCTACGACCATGAGTTATTTGTCTATTGCATTAAAAGAAGCTAAAAATAAGGACATGGTGGCTTTGGTTAATGGAGAAATCAAACCCACAGACACAGAGCCAATGACTGTTTGAGAAAAAATAACTGTTCCTATGGGAAAAATAATACCACGTGCAACGAAAGAGAAGCTGAAGAACCTTTTGGACAACTATATCGACGTGTTTTCATGGTATACCTTCGACCTCACAGGGGTACTTAAACAGCTGATGGTCCACGGGCTTAATGTGGACCCCTCCCAAAAGCTAATTAAATAAAAAAAAGGAGGTTATTTGCCCCCGAAAGGGTAGAGGCCATAAAAGAGGAAGTTCAAAAGCTTCTTCGAGCCGAGGTTATCAAAGAAGTGTTTTACTCTGAATGGATAAAAAACCCGGTGATGATTCCCAAGCACGGTGGAGCTTGGAGAATGTGCTTAGACTTCACGGATCTCAACAAATGTTGCCCCAAGGATAGCTATCCTCTACCCTACATTGATGTGTTGTTCGAAGCAACAGAAGGATATGAGATGCTATATTTTCTTAATGCTTATAAAGGCTACCACTAGATACTCATGACAGAGGAGGATAAGCATAAGAAGTCATTCATAACGGACGCAAGAACATTTTTCTACAAAAAAATGCCATTCGATCTAAAGAATGTAGGAGCCACCTACCAAAGGCTGGTTGATAAGCTCTTTGAAAAATAGATTGGCAGAAACGTTGAAATATACGTGGATGATATGGTAGTCAAAAGTAAAGGCTACGAACAATTCCTACCGAACCTTAAAGAAACCTTCCAGAGGCTCCAAGGGACCAATTTGAAGTTAAACCTAGCTAGTGTGTCATTGGCGTTGGAGCTGGAAAATTCTTGGGCTTCCTGGTCTCACAGAGGAGGATCGATGTGAACCCTGAGAAAGTTGAAGCTTTGATAAGCATGAAGCCCCCCTCCCCAAACAGTCAAAGACGTCCCAAAGGCTAACATGATCGCTAGCTGCACTCAGTCAATTCCTTTCAAAAGGGGCCAAGAAACATTGGTCATTCTTCGGTGTGCTTCAAAAAGCCAAAAAATTCAAATGGATAGAAGAATGTGACAAAGCCTTTCAAGACTTAAAGGAACACTTACAAAGCTTGCCCACCATGATGAAACCAGACAAGGGGGAAGATCTGTACCTATACGTCTCAACACCCCCCTTACCAATAAGTGCGGTTCTATTAAAGGAAAAGGAAAAATCCCTACACTCAATCTACTTCGTAAGGTCCAGAGACTCGGTACACTGCCCTTGAAAATTTAATATTAGCCCTAGTTTATGTGGCAAGGGGCCTTCGGCCGTATTTCCAAAGTTACAAGATCATCTTGTTTCCCATCCACCCAATTAGGTATGTGCTACTCAAGGCGGAGGCCTCAGGACGAATGATGAAGTGGGCAATCGAACTAGGGGAGCACGATATTCGATTCCACCCAAGATCAACCATCAAAGGCCAAGCCTTAGCGGATTTCATTATCGAAACTACAGAACCAATTGTAGTCGATGATGTAAAAGAATCTGAGGAAACATGGCAGCTGTATGTTGATGGATCATCACACTCCAAAGACAGTGGGGCCAAAATCCTACTCACAAGCCCTGAAAAGAATAATTATCCCTATTCTCTGCACTTTAACTTCAAGGACACGAACAACGAAGCAAAATACAAAGCACTGATCACAGGCCTTCGAATAGCAAAATACTTGGGAGTTTAAAGGCTGGAAGTATTCAGCGATTCCCAAATCGTGGTTCTCTAAGTCAAGGGGGAATATGAGGCTAGGAAAAGAAACTCAAAGTGTTACTTAGAAGTGGTGAAGCCCCACCTCAAACATTTCCACCATTACACCCTCACTCAAGTCCCTCAAGAGAAAAACCACAAGGTTGACGCCCTGAGCAAGTTGGCTTCGTCAGATTGGATTTACAATTCTAAGGGCACTTAATGGTGGAAACACTGAGTAAGCGCAGCTTCAAAGAAGCAACAAAGGTGATAATGGTGGAAGAACAAAATTTGTGGATAACGCCTATTATGAGCTACCTTTGAGATGGTACCCTTCTAGAATATACCATCGAAGCAAGGAAGTTAGGCTAAAAGCACCCAAATATGTGACCCATGAGGATGTGATTTATCGGCAAGGTTATCTGCAGCTGCTTCTTCGATGCGTGGCCCCCCACAAAGCTGACTACCTATTCCGTGAGACTTATGAAGAAGTTTGCAGAAGTCACCAAGGGGCTCGATCGATAGCTAAGAAGCTCATTTTGGCTGGATACTATTGGCCCATGATGTTCGATGAAGTTAACAAGCATTTTAAAGCTTGCTATCAGTGCCAAAGGCATGCACTAATCACCCATGTCCCCCAAGAGGAAATGATGAACATAAATTGATGTTGACCATTTGACAAATGGGGGATCTATCTTCTGGGCCCTTTCCCAGAGGCCCCAGGCCATTTTCGATACCTAATCGTGGTTGTGGACTACTTTACAAAGTGGGTCGAGGCTGAAGCCCTAACTGGCATGAAAGGGAAAACGGTGATTGGTTTTTGCTGGAAGAATATCATCTGTCACTTTGGGATCCCTCGAACCATCATAATTGACAACAATGCTCAGTTCGTTAATAACCCATTTAAAAGCTAGTGTAAGGAATGTAAGATCTGTCACAGAGTCACCAACGTTTACCACTCCCAACTAATTGTCAGCTAGAGGTCACAAATTGAACCATCGTCAATGGCATCAGGTCAAGGCTCGAAGAGGCAGGCAAGAATTGGATCAATGAATTGCCTAGCATGCTTTGGTCCCAAACGATGGAATTAGGGGTGGGCAAAAAAACTGAAAATAGAAAACCAAACCAAAAATCGAATTATCCGAATTTGAATAACCCAAACCGAATTTAATATACGGTTTTTGGATATCCGAATTGAATAAACCGATTTCTGAATACGGTTTTTGGTTTGGTTTTGGATATTAAAACTCAAACTGAAACCCGAACCGAATACCGAATTGTAATTAATTAAATAAATTAAATATATATAACAATAAATAAATTTTAAAACTACAAAACTAAATTTATAAGTAAATATAAGTGGGAGGACTAATCTATAAATTTTAAAAAATTACCCCAAACATCTTAACATGAAATTGATCAAATAGACAAAAGACTGATATTCAAGTGTTTTACAATCCATATTCATTATAAACAAGTTTAATAAATTAGTTCGTTTAAATTTCTTATAAATTTAAAAAACAAGTATATATATTCTTATAAATTGTCATTGGTATGAACGTAAACGGAAAGCATTAACTGTAATCAATAAATATCCATATCTAAACTACAGTGCTCTTAGTAATCACAGTGATAAGGTGCACGAATAATTGATTCTTCAACAGTAATCTTTCATTAGACTAAAGCATTCCTCAAACAATAGACATTTTCCTCCGCTCTAAAAAATTAACAAACTACAATGGACTCATAAGAGATTACTTGATGAAGAGATGAAGACAGTGATTAGCCAACCAAGAAGCATAAACAAGTGAGGATGTGGATCGTTGTGTAATGGTTATGCTTCTGGTAGCATGAAAATGAGTCTATTTCAATCTGATTCGTAATCTCCAGTCTCCACTTCCCATATTCACTAAAATAGAAGAAGAGATATGTCAGTTCAAAGTCAAAACCACATGTTTAAATCTACTCATAGAGAACCTAAAGCAACTAGCCTGGTACAACCCTTATCTAACCGCAGACAGTGGCAGAACCAGAACTGATTTTAAGGAGAGGCGAGATGATAATAGTAGAAAACTAATTTAACATAATACACGATCTAGAATGTATAAAATATCATTTTTTACATAAACATAAAGATGTAAGAGATAAAATTTATGATAATTTAGATTTTATATTTGAACTAAAATATAATACATTTTAATACATTAACTCTTAGTTTAAAAAAATACAATTTCTAATCATTTTAATGAATACATCTACTAAAATATGTAATTTTTAACTTTAAAAAAACTTAAAAATTGTAATATATAAATATCATAGTTAATTTAGGAGAAAGTCTCCTATTAGACCATCTAAATGTTAGACTAATCATGAAAAATCTCGTTTCAATAACTATTATGGTCAAATTATAATTATTTATACATTACTATACATTTTAAAAGTTATAAGAAATTTGTTGCAATAAATAAAAATAAATATCAAATCAACTTATTAGTTATATCAGTTATAAAATAACCTCGTATAATGAATTATCAGTGTAAAAAAAGACGTTGTGTTAATTTAATATTGGAATTTTTGTTTCACCCTCTAAATTT
Source organism: Rubia yunnanensis (assembly GCA_037428765.1). Lineage (NCBI taxonomy): Eukaryota > Viridiplantae > Streptophyta > Magnoliopsida > Gentianales > Rubiaceae > Rubia > Rubia yunnanensis. The sequence continues at coordinate 26,432,778 of CM075064.1, read as the reverse complement.
ATTTAAATTACTTATATAAATAGAAGAGAAATAAATCATAAAATATATTATAAAAACATTCATCATGCATGGAAACGGTAAAACAAAAATCAAATTAATAGGTTAATAATAATAAAAAGGATTTGAGATCAAACGCCAAATGGTATTAAATACTCCTCAGTCACAAAATACTCCTCAAATTAAATAATGTAATAATAAATGGAAAAATCTTGGGAAAGACCGTCTTTCCATATGCTTATGGAAAGACGAGATTTAATTATAATAATACAAAGTAAAAGATCTTAGTTGCAATATTAAAAATTTATTATGCAACGTGTTGTAGTTATGAAATTTATAACCCTATTCATTCAACTAAAAATTTTTATCTTCAATCTGTACCATCTTTCAAAAGATGGACTCATAATAAATTCAACTAAGAAAAAGGTAATAATAATTGAAGGAAAAGTTGGAAAAGGAGTATGGAAAATGGAAAATGGAACATGGAACATGGAACATGGAACATGGAACATGGAACATGGAACATGGAACATGGAACATGGAACATGGAAAATGGAACATGGAAAATGGAACATGGAAAATGAAACATGGAACATGCACCATGCATGCATGAAGCAGCAAGCCAAGCATTCCAACTCTGAAGTCTGAACTCCCAACCAAGGCTTTAAAAGGCTTAACATTAGAGTCCCACATCGAAAGATTGTGGAGACTCTTATGTTGATAACAACTATAAATAGAAGTATCACTCAATTCCATCTTCAAACCATCCAAAGCAATGGGCCTTAAGTAAATAACCACTTTGCCTTGACAATTGCGTTGGAAGTTATTAATTTTGAGTTAAAATTTTGACATGTTTATGGGTTGATTGGTTTGGCCCATAATTGTTGTGGGCAAAAAAATTGGATGGAATGAATTCAAATTGATTAGGGTTGGATCTATTCGGTTTATTTGGGTTAAATTCGGTTTCAAACTGAAACCGAATTTTGAATTCGGTTCGGATGTGTCGGGTTATTTGGTAATTTGGGTCGGTTTCGGTTTTTAGTTTTTTAGGAAAAAAACCGAATAATCCGAACCGAATAAACCAAAACTCGAATAAACCGACCCGACGCCCACCCCTAGATGGAATCATATGCCACGGGCAAAACTCCCTACAACTTGGTCTATGGTTCAGAGGCGGTTATTCCCACAGAGATAAAGCAGCCCACCTTTCGAAGATTTGTTATAAGCAAGTAAACAATGAGAAACGTCATTTGGATTTAGACTTTCTTGAAGAGAAAAGAAATAAGGCATCCCTCCACGAAACCAAGGTCAAAGAGAGGATCAAGCGATGCCATGACCGGAGGGTCCAGAAATTAAGTTTTCCCTTGGAGATCTCATAATGAGGAGAAACAAGAAAAGTAAAAACAGCCATAGGGGAAATTGCCAGCAAACAGGGAAGGACCCTACCAGGTCATTGAAACTGGCCCTAGGGGCAGTTACGTGCTAGAAACCCCCCAAGGTGAATCAATTCCACGTAGATGGAACATTGGCATCCTTAGGGGGAACTATTCCCCTAAATCCTGATAGACTTGGTGTGGTCGGAAATTAGCCTACCCCAAAGTAGCTATGGGTCGGAGGACACCCTCGACGATATAGTGTCGTAAGTTGATAAGGCTCCTTTGTTTTTTAGTTAACTATTTATTGAAGTATGTTTATAATAATTACCTTTTGTTCTTGAGTATTAAAACCCACCTTGCTATTAGGGAACAAAAATTCTCCACTCTCCTCAAATTAGTGCATTAAGTATTCGAGAGGCCAACACAACCCATCATATGCTTCGAGGTTGAAATCCCCTCAAAGCACTTCAAGCACCCAAGGTAAAAGCCTTGCAAACATTCGAAGGTCCAACATAGCCCGTCAAATGCTTCAGGGTTAAAATCCTCTTAACGCACATCAAGCGCCCAAGGTAAAAACCTTACAAACATTTGAAGGCCCAACACAGCCCATTGAACGCTTCAGAGTCAAAGTCCCTGACGAGCACCAACCCGGTTATCATTAAAACACAAACCGAGGGCCTTACAGGTCAAAGATAGAGATTTATATTCTGCGCATGTTCTTACTGCTAAGCTACCAATAGGTAGTTAGCAGCAAACCCTAGGTTTATCCACAAGGATGCTAGGGCTCGAGTACTAATTAAAACACAACCTCGTGCGGGTCGTTAATCTGCACGAGTGAAAGGAACAACTAGTAGTGTAGACATGCAACTTTGAAGGGGGGGTGTTTTCAACTAACAACTGCAAGCATACAATTGACAAACAAGTAAACTATTTATACTAAGCACTTTGGAATCATTTAGCAACATGGTAGTTCTAATGCTTCAATCTTCTATTCATTCACATATAAACATACAAAAGATCTATCAGTGTGGCCGATATCATACAATTCCTCAACCCTATCAAGGTGGGAGCGCTCACAACCCTCCATCGGCACCGCCATTATAATTAGGGGAGTACAACAAGGTCCAACTGTAATTGCAGGTATGTTTCTCCCCTGTACTACTACGTCCCAGGCTTCCACCACAAATGCAAATACTCCCCCCGGGTTCTATATATGCTAGGCCGAAGGTTCGTAGGCACCTTATCCGTAATACTAGGGTTTCAACACAACACCTAGCTTGCTACTATTAGCGATCTCAACTAGCAACCTCTCAGACAACAGTTCAAAGTCAGCTAAGACTGGTGCGATGGCAAATAGGTCAGAGCATTCTCGAATCCCTCGTGCACACATCCACATAGACGCGTTCTCCTCGACCTAGTCTAACATCCATGTTTCTCTTCCCAATGGGGCATTAATAATTGCACGATACATGAATACAACCCAAAGTGTGTGCTTATATGTGGTGTAATATTCATGTATTTATAACATTCATGAACAATCACAATAATATCATAAACATAAGGATATGGTGAATTTAATGAATCTCATAAAGCAAAGAGAACATACCAAGTGCCAAGACGTATCCCAAGCAAAAAATCTACTCTACAAAGGTTAGATTCATGGCAATATATTCCATGGATCTGGAAAATAAGATGAAAAGAAAAAGAAAAAGAGAAGAAAGAGGAAGGAGGAAGAAGGAAGGAGAAGAAGAACTCTCATCTTCTGTCTCTCTAAACTAGAGAGAGAATCTGCTCTACATTATGCCTACTTAGGGTTTAGTAGAAGAATAAGACTCCTATATATAGTACTAGAAGATTGGGCCTAAAAACTAGCCTAATAGGCCAAAAGTAGAAAAACCCTTGGTCAGCCGCCAAGGCTTCACGAACTGGCACGGATTTCACGGTCCATGAAGCATTCAAGCACGTGGAGTGGGATTTGGTGCGGTCTGTGAACATTCAGAGCCGTGGGCCATGGTATTTGGAACGATCCTTGAAGCTCGTATCGTGCCACAGTCCATGAAGGTTTTCATGGTCAGCAAACAGTATGTGGTTTTTGCTCAGAGGTTTCCCACGGTCCGTGAAGGTTTTCACGGACCGCGAACATTTTGTGGTTTCTGCTCAGAAATTTTGTCACAACCTGTGAAGGTTTTCACGGTCCGGCTCCATACTTGGCCAAAATTTTAAACTCTTCATCCCTTTGATTCACGGCTTGGTCATGGCCCAGTGCCTTGTCTCGTGCTGGTCTCATGTAGGTATTCACGGAACCCCTAGATTCTTATGTAGTGCGGGTCGTGAAGATTTTCACGAACTGTTGGTGCTTGACCATGCGTGGCCCGTGACCGGCCGCTGGTGCTTCGTTTGCTTGTCATAGGTGAACCGCTAATCCGAATCAGGAGTTATAGTAGTTGATTTTTAGTGTTTGAGAAGACAAATCCAATGGAACCAGTCTTGAAGGTCAATTCATTCTAGATTGTTCTCGAACTAAGGAAACACTCCTCGGACCACGATTCACTATTTTCTCCTTTGACCGTCTTGAACTCCGAAGCCGCTGACAGGCGCGGGCGGTCGTCGCGCCCGCGCGCCAAAAGATAATTTATAAGCCCTCAATGCTTACTTTCTACAACTAGGTAGATAGTGGCAATTCGGGGTCGTCCAATGAGAAGAGGGATCTTCCTAAGCGTCTAAGCACGCAAATGGTTGATACTAGGCTAGGAATAAATATATATACACACACTTAAAAGCAAGTAAAGGGGGGGGGGGGTTTGTTGGTTGGTTTCCTAAGTTAACAAAGATAACTAGCAACGTCAAGTGACTATGCTAATCATCAAACGAAACTAAGAAAAGGGGTTTTAAACTACAAAGATAAAATGCCTTGGGGGCAACGGATATCCACTTCCACATCTAATGTAGTTCATCGAATCATTCACACATTCCATCATTTAGCATTCATGACCCAACGCTCACACACCCCATCTAGCAAGTACCACAACACACACACCACAAGGAGTTCTAAGTTCATGCTCATAGATCTTCATGCAAAGGCGCTACGGAATTCGTCACGTTCCTACACCTAAGCAATTCAACCACACAAGCACTCCCTATGCTCAAACCACTCATGGCACACATGCAGCGAAACACACCGTCAAGAATACATAAACGCCAAACAACAAATGCTTCAGGAATGAGTTTAAATCATCTATTCAATACTTCAACTACTTGTCGTGGAGACTAAACTCATATCCTTCTTAGTTCGTAGTTTGCGAGAGTGAGTTCGACATCTCTCGTCAAACCTCACCAATGACTCCCGAGTCGCGACCACGACTCAAGGTGCCATTGGTGGCATTTAGCACGAAGGACCAACAAGCTTGGCAATGCCTATGACCACTACACCGTGACTAGGCATTAAACCAATTCATGCAATTACACGAGATTGGATGAACGTGCAACGCACATTCATCCGCGAGCATATGACTCTCTCGTTTGCTACACAAACGAACATGACGAAGAGTTCGATATCAATCACATTCGCCTAGCACATTGTCAACACACTAACACAATCAAAAGCTCTAATTCACACTCATACATTCCTAACAAGAACAGGGGGGAAATTAACCCAAATCCCCCAAACCCTAGCTAGCAATTCATACAAGCATTCATATCATCAAGCTCTCAACAACATCAATGCAATCAACAATTAACATTCAAAGCACAATAAATGCACAATAGCAAAAACATCAAATAGATAGATATAAATGAATCTCAATACATAGAAGTGGAAGCTTCAATCCATAGCTCCCAAGTGCAAGAACTACTCTAGAACAACAAAAGACATAATTAAACTAAGAGAAAGCTAAGAAAAGAAAGAAGAGAAAAACCTAGGTTTGGCGCCCAAAAACAGAGAGAAAACGGGCTGGAAAAGCTGGAGAAGAAGAGGGAAAGAGAGGGTATTTATAGTGCAAAGAAAATAAGAATGATTTCTGGCCGCCCGTTCGTCGCGACTCGCGACGGGGTTTGTCGCGACTCGCGACGGTGGTCGCGACTCGCGATGGCGTCACGACGGGGTCGCGACGGCAGCCACAGTTTTGCATTGTTTCTTTGTCTTCTTCATAGCCATCCCTCTCACTCTTCAAGTCTTCAACAGCTCCAAAATGGTCTTCAACGGCCTCCGGTCTTCATGTCTTCGAAGTGAGTATTCAAAAGTCTTCGAAAGTATAGTCTTCAATGTCTTCCGGTCTTCGTTGCTTCCGTGTTTTTCCCTTGTCACACAAAATCCACTTAAAAGAGGTAAAAGAGTACAAAGTTGCTTTTACCTTTCCTAAGTGAATTTCAAGGTAAAACACAAGCTCTCGATAATAAAAGAGCACAAAAGTAATCCTAAATACTACTAAATAATGCGCCTAAAATGGACACATCAGCCGCCTATCTTTGGTTTCAATCTTCTTCTACCACGCATTGGTGTTCATGACATTCGTCTACTACCACTAAAATGTGAATGACCTTCAAATCATCTACCACTAAAAGCAAACGGCCTTTGCAAGAATGTAATGTAACAAATAGCATCCACAGGCGACCTACTAAAGGTAGTCATAATGAAGACCAAGGAGCCCGTGAACACGAGATGTCAAGAATCACTGATTAAGTATACAAAATGCGGAATTTAGAATAGAAAACCAAACATGGTTGTGTAAACCCCTTGTCATGTAAACTCAACTAATGTCGCCAAACTGCCAACCAAAAGTAACTAAAAACTATGTCAAATGGATTGGCTAAAGCATGCGAATTGGTGCAGATCAGACTCTTCACACTTAAACCTTTAATCGATCTTGAGTAAATAAAATCAAAGAAAAATTTTCAAGTGGAATGAAGCATGCAAAAATAGCCAATACATTCAACTTATTCTCAAGCTACCCTAGTTCCCCCAAGAAGGTGAAAATCCTCACACCCCAAAGTGTCTAAAGCAACCAAACCACCCAAAGGAAATAAATGTGTATGGAAAAATATAAGTGACAAAAGATCGGAATAAAACCAAACTTACTTTCCCCAAAGTAGTCCCAAAAGCAATCAAAGAGTAATCCTCGAGCAAAACAATCCACCAAGGAAATTCAAGAGCCGTCGACTTGGTTGCAACATAGGGATAACTCAAGATTCTCGACCTAGTTGCAACTAAGGAGTCCAATGTATCGTCAACCTAGTTTCTTGTTTCTTTTTTCTTTTTTCTCTCAATTCCTCTCATTTTTCCTATGAGCCGTTTGGGTTTTCATCTTAGCTTTATCCCACAAAACGTTTTCACCTCTCACTTTTTTTCACACAGCCTCACTTTTGCCTAGACTCGTAAGTCTATCCGGGCCAAACCTCTCACTTTTACCTAGATTTTTTGACCTATCCAGGCTTTTCCTAATGTTACCCAAGTCGCCCTTTTGGGGTTTTTGACTTGTCCAAGTTTTTTTTTCAAAATTTTCAAAATGCTCTTAAAAGAGATATTAGCTACATAGAAACAACTAAAAATCATAAGTGCTATCCAATCCCCTAGACTCCACTTAAAGCTTGCATTGTCCTCAATGCATATATAAAATCAAAGAACACATGTCAAGGGAAAGAAATAGGAAATCACTTATAATGAAAAGGAACACTAAAATCTACCCTTGATGGTACAATCATGAAATGTAAAGAACAAACTACCATCACCCTCAATATACTATCCATAACCTCTAATCAAGAAAGGTCAATCTAACCACTATTATGCACCAAAAATCGAATAAGGAATTGAATCACAATGGAGAGTTACCTTTTAGGTCTTGATGTGTATGTCTCAAGGGTTTTAAGGGTAGGTGGATTTTGGGTGGTATTTTGGTGGGGGTAGGGTGATGGTAAGGAAGAAATGGTTATTGGGTGGTGTAGGAAAGTATGTGAGTTTCATGGGTCGTGCACGTCTACACGGTCCATGAACTTGGGGTTTGGTTCTCCTCATTGTCCACCATTTTGAGTGTCACAAACCATGTACGTCTACATGGTTCATGAGTTGGACTCCCTATTTGCTCACCTTCCTCTAATAACCATAAGTTTCCTACAAAACAAACATGCACACCCAGTGTAATAGTGTCCCCAAAACAAGGAAAGCTACAAAAGAAAAACACACCAAAAATGCTAAACTAATCTATTTTTTCAAAGCTCGGATTGCCTCCCGAGAAGCTCCATATATTTAAGGCCATCGGCATGACCCTAATGTTATCAATAGGGTGTGGGTTCGTACCCCATCACCCTGGACAACCAAAAATGAAGAGCATGGGGTAAGAGTCTTCCAAGAGAAAGATATAGTAGAGGAGAAGTCAACCTTAGAGGGAATAAGTGGTTTAGAAGCTTATCATATTCAATTGGCTTCCCTATGGTTTCCTCTAAGGTTTCTGAAAATGTGGGAGTAGGTTCTATAGGTGGAGGTAGGAGTGCAAATAAGTAATATGGAAAATTAAGTATAATCACCCATTCCTCGACTTCTTCACTCTCAACAAACCTTTCCCCATCTCTTTTATATTCATCTACCAAATTTCACATTCAACTAGGGATGGTTCATTTTTGGAAAACTGGGTTTCTAGTTAGCTCACCCTATTCATGAAATTAAGCACTTGCCCTTCAACTTTCTCAATGCTTGAGAATAGTTGAGTTCCTAAATTGCTAATCTCTCTAAGCACTATTGATTGGAGTAAATCATTACTCCAGGTCACATTAGCTATAGCTTGCAAAATTTATACACAGTTCAATTTGGGAACCAATCATATGGATTGGTTTTGGGGCATTGGGTAAGTTGGTGAAATCCAACTATCTAACCCAACGTGTTGGTTTTTCGATGCATCTTCATACCACAAATTTGAATTACCACTAAACCTCAAATTTAGAGAGTCGTGGTATGGGTAACAATCTCGATCCCATCTGCCTTAGGAACCAACAACTCCTACCTCTCTCTCATATTTGCTCATCAAAGAGCAAGACTCCGTAGGGTGGTCATAATGACATATCCTACAAAATCTCACTTGTTGAGCCTCACTTCTTCACATATTTTTCAACTAAACACTAACAAAGAGAACAAAAAATTTGGAATTGTAGTGCAAGAGTCCTCGATTTTAACCAAGAACTCAAGCAATACCTACTCCGGAAACAAAAACAAGAAAAAGATAAAAGCAAACTAACTATTCACAGACACGTTATGCTTAAATAATACTAGAACTGAAGAGCATCACTGGCAACGACACCAAAATTTGACCAGCCCCGACCCGGTTGTCGTCAAAACAAGAACCAATGGGCTTAAGGGTCAAAGATAGAGATTTATATTCTGCATCCATTCTTACTACTGAGCTACCAATGGGCAGTAAGTGGCAAGCCCTGGGTTTATCCACAAGGATGCTAGGGCTCAAGTACTAATTAAAACACAACCTCGTGCGGGTCGTCAATCCGCACGAGTGAAAGGAACAACTAGTAGTGTAGAAATGCAACTTAGAGGGGGGGTTCAACTAACAACTTCAAGCATGCAATTGACAAACAAGTAAACTATTTATACTAAGCACTTGGGAATCATTTAGAAACATGGTAGTTCTAATGCTTCAATCCTCGATTTATTCACATATAGACATACAAAAGACCTATCAATGTGTTCGCAACACATGGTGTGTCCGATGGCATACGATTACCCAACCCTGTCACGGTGGGTGCGCTCGCAACCCGCCATCGTAATTAGGGGAGTACAACAAGATCCAACCATCATTGCAGGTATGTTTCTCCCCTATGCTATTACATCCCAGGCTTCCACCACGAATGCAAATACTCCCCCCGGGTTCTATATACGCTAGGCCCAAGGTTCGTAGTCACCTTATCTGTGATACTAGGGTTTCAACAAAACACCTAGCTTGCTACTATTAGCTATCTCTACTAGCAACCTCTCGGACAACAGTTACGAAGTCAGCTAAGACTGGTGCAACGGAAAATAGGTCGGAGCATTCTCGAATCCCTCGTGCACACACCTACATTGACCCGTTCTCCATGATCCATTCTAACATCCAGGTTTCTCTTCCCAAGGGGGCATCAATAATTGCACCATAGATGAATACAACCCAAAGTGTATGTTTATATGTGGTGTAATATTTGTGTATTTATAACATTCAAGAACAATCACAATAATATCATAAACACAAGGATGTGGTGAATTTAATGAATCTCATAAAGCAAATAGAACATACCAAGTTCAAGATGAATCTCAAGCGAAAAATCTTCTCTAAAAAGGTTAGATCCATGGAAAATATTAGGTTATATGTCATGGATCTAGAAAATAAGAAGAAAGGAGAAAGAAAATGAGAAGAAGAAGGAAGGAGAAGAAGAACTCTCCTCTTACTTCTCTCTAAACTAGAGAGAGAATTTACTATACATTATACCTACTAAGGGTTTAGTAGAAGACTAAGGCTCCTATATATAGTAGTAGCAAACTGGGCATAAAAATAGGCCCAAAATAGGCCAAAATTAGCACAACCCGAGGTTTGCCGCCAAGGCTTCATGGGCCAGCACAAATGTCACAGTCCGTGAAGCATTCAAGCACGTGGCGTGGGATCTGGCGCGGTCCGTGAAGCTAGGATCGTGCCACGGTCCATGAAGGTTTTCATGGATAGCAAGCAGTATGCGGTTTTTGCTCAGAGTTTTCCCACAATACATGAAGATTTTCACGGATCGCGAACAACTTGTGGCTTATGCTCAGAAATTTTGTCACGGCCCGTGAAGGTTTTCACTGACCGCGAGCAGTTTGTGGTCTTGCTTAGAGGTCTTCTCACGATCCGTGAAGGTTTTCACGGACCGACTCCATACTTAGCCAAAATTTTCAAATCTTCATCCCCTTACTTCACGACCCGGTGGTTTTGTCACGACCCGGCATCTTGCCTCGTGAAGGTCTCGTGTAGGTCTTCACGGAACCCCTGGATTCTTGTGTAGTGCGGGCCATGAAGATTGTCATGGGCTGCTGGTGCTTGACCATGCGCGGTCTGTGACCGGCCGCTGGTGCTTCATTGGCTGAACTTTGTTTGCTTGTCACGGGTGAACCGTTAGTCGAAATCGGGAGTTATAGTAGTCAATTTTGTAGTACTGGAGAAGAAAAATCCAATGGAATCAGCCTTGAAGGCTTATTCTTTCCAGATCATTCTCGGACTAGGCAACACTCCTCGGATCATGATTCACCATTTTCTTTTTTGACCATCTTGAACTCCAAAGCCGCCTATCTTTGGTTTCAATCTCCTTTTACCACGCATTGATGTTCATGGATTTCATCTACTACCATTCAAATATGAATGACCTTCAAATCTTCTACCATTAAAAGCAAACAACCTTTGCAAGAATGTAATATAACAAATAGCATTAATGAGCGACCTACTAAAGTTACTCATAATGAAGACCAAGGAGCCCGTGAACACAAGATGTCAAGAATCACTAATTAAGTATACAAAGCACATTATTTAGAATAGAAAACCAAACATGGTTATATATATCCCTTGTCATATAAACTCAACTAATGTCGCTAAACTGCAACCAAAAGTAACTAAAAACTATGTCAAATGCATTGGTTAAAGCATGCGAAATGGTGCAGATCAATCCCCTCAACGCACATCAAGCGCCCAATGTAAAATTTTTGCAAACATTCGAAGAGCCAACATAGCACATCAAATGCTTTAGGGTCGAAATCCCCTCAATGCACATCAAGCGCCCAAGGTAAAAACCTGACAAACATTTGAAGGGCCAACATATCCCATCGAACGCTTCGGGGTCAAAATCCCCCCAACGTGCATTGAGCGCCCAAGGTAAAAACCTTGCAAACATTCAATGGGCCAACCCAACCCATCGAACACTCAAGGGGCTGAAAATCCCTTAATACATGTAAGTGTCAAAGGATAAAAAATCTTGCAACCCCGTAGTCTATCAGATGCTTAGGGTTAAACCTCCCTTTTCTACATGTATAAAAATGCCTTAGAATGAAATGAAAAGAAAGAGTTGAAATACTCAACTAGATTAGAAGAGTTAATCCCCTTTGTTGAAAATTCAATTGCTCAAAAAAGTATAAGGGGCAAAGAAATTTTATTTCAATTATACAAATTATCATTATGGCTTACAGGTAAAACGATAGAATTACAACAACTATCTACATACAAGGATAACCTATCCTAAGGAAAAAGAGGTTCTTATTCTTCCAAGTCCCCAGCCTCTGGTAAGCCTCGAGATTTTCTCATCAGAGGTACATCCTTGACGTCCTCACCCCCAGTGTAGGAGAGAGCCGCTCAATTTCTGCTGCCAGCAACACCGCCCCATATGCTGGACGAAGGCCCTCCGATGGAAGTGAGGCCACCCCTCCCTCGACCAGAGGCATTGACCTGATTACTTGCTTGGTTAACTCTCGAAACCGAAGCCTCGGGAGGTGTAGATTGAGAGCTAGGGGCCCCGCTACCTGAGCAGGATTTGACTGCGAGGTAGGGATCCTAGAAGAATGACTTAAGTGAGAGAAGATGTAGCCTCCCCTTTTTGCGAGAAGTCCCAGAGGGTCTACTCTTTGTGGGATCGTGAACCCCCTTCTTCTCAGAGCTACATGGGAGCTCGAAGCCCCACTCTTATTCTTCTTATCCCTTCGTAAATTGCTCAACCAGTTCTTAGCATCTTGGTAGGCATTGCGGTACTTGGGATCCCCCATGATATATTTTTGCTCTATGATGTTGATGGTCTCTTTAAGAAATACTTCAAAATCCTTAATTAAGGTCACCTCGATGGTCCCAAGTTGGAGCCCATACCCCCAAAGACTAGTAACAATCGCTATGTAAGTTTGATACAACTCGACATAGTCACTCTCAACCTTTTCCTTGTATCTATAGGCAGCCATGCAAAGCACCTCATTTTCCTTAACCGCCCTTTCCAGGGAGGGAACTAAACATTGGTAATCCCAATTTCTTTTTTTCCACTCCTCTAGTTTGGTGGTAGCTGTAACAAGGGCCGCACAAGACACTTCTATATTTTCCCAATGCACCTGGGCCTCACAATGGTGACACTTGATGCTCTCTTTAGGATGAGAAGACAGCTTCCCCCAAAAGCCTTAAAAGCTTTAGCATCGGCAATGCACTCATGCATCGAACTAAACTCGGCTCTGGTGGTGATATCTTTGAGGACCTCATTGTGCTGAGATTCGAGGAGGTGATAGTCCTCCGAGAGCCCGTCCTTAGCCACAACGAGGAGGTTTCTTTCCTCCCTCGAACAACTAAGTGCATCAAGGAGTTCCTTTTGCCTCTCATGAAGACCGTTACGCTATAGGTTAAGTTCTTCATGGGCAAACTCAAAGCTCTTCTTCAAGTCAGATAGACTTATACCATAATCGATTGGCTTTGATTGGGTGCTTCCACGCCCACTCTTCATTCCGGTGTAGTTGGGGTAGGGCACCAATTCTAGAATCTACAAGTGACAAAAAACATAAACGCATAAGTAAAGAAATAAGAACTTTCATTGATATCAGAAAAAGGGGGAGCACATCCAAGTCCTAAAAGAAATAGTTCATGCATTTTCCCATATGTTACGATTCGCTTGGTTAGGCTCAAAGAGTTGGCCCTGTGTCAGGGCTTCAGCCGAGTTAGAGGGTCCGACTCGCTTCACTCCTTGTCCTCATCCACCTCTAGTTCACGGATATCCTCCGCGGAAAAGAGTTTATCGGAGGCCTTCAGGTGATCAAGCAAGGGGAGTTTGATGCCTCATCCTAGACGGACTTCTGCCAAAGATGGTCTAGATGCTCCGGCTCAGTGTTGTTCTTTTGGATGTCCACCATGGTAGCATATTTGGCGGAGAGGTCCTTGCAGGTAGATTGAGCAAGGGTGTTCAAGTGAGCCCCACCAAGACTTTGGAGACGGATGAGAAGAAGTCCTGAAACCCTTTGGTCTTCACAAACTTATTAGTGTAAGCTTCAAAGACGGAGGCCTGCTTCTTGGCAGAATAAAGGCTGGCCAGTTTAACATTCTCACTGGCCAGGGCTTCGACGGATGCCTGGGCCTCCAACACTTTCTGTTCGAGCTCCTTCAAACAAATTTTTTCTCAGAGCCCAATTTCTCCAACCCACCTTATGTTAGGAGGCCATCCTCGTTAGTTTTGCCTCATGACCGGAGGCCACTTTCTCCAATTCCTCCTTATGGTCGAAGAAAACCTTCTTAAGCTCTTCCTCGAGCTCGTTCACCCTGGCCTCACGAGCCTTTGACTTGGTCATAGCTACTTGAGCTTCCTTAGCCTTTTCCACGAGGGTCTGGAAGACAGTGTCCAAAGCAGTCATGACAGTGGCCATCTCCAGAAGAGAAGCAATGGAAGGATCAACCACACCCGGAGGGGTGGGGTTACCTTTCCCCAATGTGTGCCCGCCTTGGGGTTCAACAACCTTGGTGTTCACAGCTTAGGACTCAATGGCGACAACCTCATTAGATCGCTGCCTCTGGGGGGAATGGTTGTGCGAAGAAGTGCCCTCTCGATGCCGCTTGTTTTTCGTCAAGGTAATGGGGGCCACCGGCTGGCTGGATTTACGCCTGGGGCTGAGGTTAGGAGTGGACCCCCGAGTAAGACTCTTCAAAAATCATTTCCTCTTCCTCCTCATTTTCGAGACCTAGGAAGTTAATGAAGCCCACTAAATAACACAAAAGAAAGATAAGTCAATTGAGGAAATATAAAGTAAAAGTAATTAAGGAAAAAACTAAAATGCCATAAACACCTTTGTGTGGTGGAGAAGAACTCTTATAGGGGGCCTCTGCAGCGTTATCATACTCTAGGGGCTTTGAAAAAGGCTCGATGGACTTTGATGAACTTGACTTTATCTTTTTTAGTTTTTTTCGTGGCCCATCATTGACAATCAGATGAACTTTCCTCTTCTCCTTCTTGGGCTTATCACACTCAGCTACTTTCTTTTTCCTCTTCATTTTTCCCGCAGAAAGGGCCTTCGAAGGAGGGGGCTTAATCAAAATCAACTTTTGGCTGTAGATCCACTCGTAAACCTCCTCTGGCCAGACATAATCACAATTCTTAGAAATATCAAAAGGCTCACTCAACAACCTAACCCTATCTGCTACCACGTTGTCTGGAGCGGAGTAACTAGCAGTGTTCTCAAACTTAGGGTTCGAATCCCACGCAGGAACATAATAGTTTTCAGCCTCACTATCGAATGTTTGTATGTGGTTTTGTGCCACCCTTTACAGTTTGAGGAGATTTTGATGGATGGTCCGTGAACCTATTGTTAAGGGTCTAAATCACGTTAATCTTTGTATCCTGTGCATCGTGGCTCTACAAGTAGAAAGGTAGTAAAGCGACCTAAGAAGCTCGTATCTAGCCATTACACAGGGTCATGAATACCATAATAATAAGTATGGCTTTCGAATGAAGTTGGGCTAGATTAACTTGGTACTCCTCGAGAAGTCGAGAGAGGATAGGGAGTAAGGGAAAACAAAGCCAAAATTTGAAATGACGCTCGTAAACGCCACACCTACCGAGCCTCATAGCCCTGGGATTTTCATCTTCTCGAAGGATCTCCAATCATAAATCTTCCAAAAGCTTAATCGAAAGAGGAAGGGATGATAGCAAGTTGGAAATATCCCTAGGGATAGGCTGGGGAATTTTGAGAACTGGGATCAAAATCTTATCGAAAAAGAAAGGACGACCCTCCTTATCTTTCTGGACCCTGGTCTTTCTCAGAACCCTGGACCTCGAAGTAACCCACTTACAACAGTAGCCTTTAGGCGACGCCGGGCAATCGGCATAGCCCTCTCCGCCTTCCCTACTGGTGGAATTGGAACCGATGACTGATGAGGGGATGGCACCGGAATCCTGGAGGAAGGAGTTTTCAACTCCTCCGGTGGAGGAAATAAGCAGAAAATAGGTCGGGATTGAGCTTTTTCACCCCAGTGCTGTTTGCGATGTTTTAATAAGAGAAAGAAATGATCAAATAAGGTGGAACTTACTGATTCTTAGCTGGAGTTTGACAGAGTTCTTTGGAAATGTTAGCGGGGAAAAGAAGCGCCCAGAGTTGCTCTTGAAGGGAGAGAAAGAGAAAGTCTGAAATTTGAAATCGATTTGGGTAAAGGGTAAATTGAAACACATGGAAGTGCCTTATATAGAGGGAATAAAAAGGTAATGATTACCTAGGGACGCCAAACAGTAAGTGAACATGTGGGCAAATGGGTCGCTTAGGTGAGAAATCCCAACCATTAATGGAGAAGGTGTCGCGCGTAAAGTCCAACCTGGACCTCACACGTTCAGAGGTATGAGTAAGCATCACGCCCTCATGACCTTTTCACTTCACACGCCAAAGCTAAGCCCCCGGACTCTAACACATATTAGAAGACTGAGAGTCGAACCCCCTATTCCTGACCACTAGGGCCTAAAGGCTCCTTGTAAAATAAACAGGGCCGGAGCTAGGCCCTTGGATTCTAACACATATTAGAAAGTCGAGAGTCAGAGCCCCCAACAAACTAATCCGCTCGAAAGACAAATTCGAAGCTAACCTGGAGGATTTCGAATCCACCATTGGATCGAACCTCCAATGCATTGTAGGGGCTCAAAAATCGTACCCCCAAAGTAGTGCGGGATCCCGAAAGTCACACCCATGCATAACAGTGAATTTGAAGCAACCTCATCAAAGGGAAATCACCGAACTCGCAGGGGCGGACACGAATTAGAACACATGCTCTTGGGATAAATTCGAAGGCCAAACCCTCAACTTTCCAGGGGCTTATTAATAATGTGAAATTTGTACCGGGCCCAAGTGCCTAGTCTGGCCGGCCTAGGTCTCCTATTTTACCCCTTGGATAATGTCCTTTGGGGCGGCCAAAGGAAGAAGTACTTGCTCCACAAGCAAACAAAATAGTTGCTCTACTTGCCAACATATATAAAGAAAACCTACAAACTTAAATATTTATTCTTAACTACACAAGGCAAAGTCTTAGGAAAGACCTTCTTTTTATAGGCTTATGGAAAGATGATGTTTAACTAGAATAATAAAAGGTAAAATATTTTTGCTACAATATTTAAAAGTTATTATACAAGTGTAGTACTTATAAAGTTTATAACCCGATTCATGCAACCCAATAATTTTATCTTGATATCTTCTAATTTGCACTTTAAAATTTGGTCTTTCCATGGCTTATGGAAAGATCGTCTTTCAAGAGACAAATTTATTACACAATTGCACTATTGTTTGCAGACTTAATCGTTGAAGCCTCTTCCCCCTGGAAACCTTTGGGGGTTTTGCCTTGCAGATTCCGTTCGAGACGGCGGTGCAGCGACAATGGTAAATTGGGGCATCAGAGCCCCTCCAACCCCCGTGTGCATTCGCCCATGCTTCACACTTCACTTTTTGACACTACTCATTATCCAACTTTGACCACATATTCGAATAGATATATAAATAACAATATTATCAAATGTGATATTATTGAATTCGTCGTAACAAGTAGTTTCAAAATATCATTTTTTATTTACGGTTATTATACGTAGTTCAATATGTTAACCATAAAACATTTTTCTTAATAACAGTGGAAACAATTTTATGAAATTTGAGATGAGATGAAAAGAGTAATAAAAAATTGTTGAGTGGGTCTCCTGACAGGCGGCCTGTCCATAAGCTTATGGACATGCCACTTATTTCTTACCTTATACACTGCATTTCTTAAATTACATACACAATTTAAAATTTTTGAAAATATTTTTTTATATCATATATTTTTATATTTTCACCTTCAAATACATATTATTACTTGTTTTAACTTATAAAATGCAATATTCAAATTTTTATAAAAAATTACAATATTTTAGGCAAATACCCTGAGGGTTGTCCATAATCTCGTGGAAATGCCGTCTTTCCGGTGACTTTCCCAAAATTGTTTCCAAGCAAACCCTAATCTCAAATTTTCCTTTTAAAGTGAGCCCCGGGGCTGGCCAAACCTAGTAGTATAAAGACCCCGCCTAAAACCCTCTGTAAAACCCGCCTCCCTCGGTCGCGTTATTTTATCCTGTGCTGCTTGAAGAAGAAAATGCCGCTCGGAGAAAGAAGTGGCGACGAGAGAAGCGAGTCCAGGTACTGTGGAGTTGAGACCCATTTCTGCGATGACATGCCCAAGCTTCTCTCCGTTAACATTAATGGCGGCTTTGACTTCGTGGTCTCCCCTCTGGTCAGTCTCTACTGCCTCTCATTTCCTCAAGCATCAATGCAATTAATACTATGTGTGTGCGTGCTGCAGTTAAGTTAATTTACGGTGATTAATTAGCCACTCACATTGATGCGCCTTTGCGGTTGCATTTCTCGTGCGTGAATGGTCAGTATATCACCCAGAGTATATTCCATGTGTTTAGCTGCCTTGACATTGAGAACATGGAAATAATTTTCTCATGGGCTCCTGACACTACATTGTAATTGAGCGGTTTTTAAGTGCTTTAGTTGTACGCAGTTGAGGATATTAGCAAATGAGAAATGAGTGAATTTAGGCAAGGAAGAACCTTAAAAGAGAACGGAGGAAGGAAGTAGTTTGTTTTTTTGTTGGTTAAAGCTAATGAGGATAGAGAAGATTTATGCATAGTCTTAGCTCCTCATGGAATTAGAGAAACGTTATGAGCTCTGCTGAAAAGTTAATTTGTTTCGGGACTTTTGGGTGTTTAATTAGCCACTCACACCAATGCCAATCCCTTAAGGATGCAGTGTTACCATGTGTGAATGGTCAGTATTACACCTACAGTATATCTCGTGCCAAATAGCCTTCACATTGAGAATGTTGCAATTAATGTCAGGTTTTCTCAAAGGTGTTTGGTTCGACATTGTTATTTCATTCATGTAGGTAGTGATACAAAGTTGTGTCTCAAGTTTGTAGCATTGAGAAGAATTTATGATCAATTTTAGGTCCTGTAACCACCTTTATGATGGATAACTTAAATTTAGAGATCTAATGAGTTAAATCAAGGTAATTTGGTCATGAATGTTTTTGGTGTTTAATTAGCCACTCACACCAATGTCAACCCTTAGGGCCGTGGCATTACCATGTGCGAATGGTCAGTATTTCACCTAGAGTAGCTTGTGTTAAATTGCCTTCACTGAAAATATTGCAATTGATTTCATTTTTTTCTCGAAGGCACTTGACGCACATTGTAATTTAAATATATGTAGGTATTGATACCAAATTGTGTCCCAACTCCTCGGGATAGGTAAAGTTTTTTTTTCTCTTAACTTGGGGTCCTGGATAGCATGAATTGGATTGGAGAGGAAATCACCTTTTTGGTGGGTAACCTTGATTAGAGATTCTTTGCACCTTGTATGCAAACTTGATGATCTCTTTAATGCTAATTTGCCATGCATTTTTTTGGTGATTAATTAGCCACTCACACCAGTGTCAACCCCTGAGGCTGTATTACCATGTGTCAATGGTCAGTAAGTCACCAATAGTAGTCTATTCTTGTGTTGAAGTGCCCTAATGTTGAGAAGACTACAATTGATATTAGGTTTTCTCAAAGCACTTGACACTACATTATAAGTTGGATTCTTACAAGAAATCAACAAGTTTTTGCTCGGATCAGATCCATTTTATAAATAATAGTTTAGGTTCTACTCAGGTCACGAATAAGTGTAAACATTATTATTCAGGGGGATCCATTAAATATGAGAAAACATCACCACCACAAAACCTTGGCATTGATGTTATAGTTTCTAAGAGTTACCTCTCTGGATGTTTGACATTAAGTGATGATAGTAATTGTCCTCCTCAGTAGAATTGATGATCACTCTAAAATTTTAACTTAACTTTTTTTTATTATTCTTCTCTACATGCTTTTGGGGTATCTTTGCTGTCTATTTTAGTCCTACTAGTACAAAATATTTCCAATCTGTCTGAGCTGCAATATTCTCTTTATTGTTAGTACCAGTTTTCGGTAGCTCACATATGAAATTCTCTAAATGCAGATGGACCCTACTTACAGGCCCAGCTTAGCACAAAATGGTGCTAATGGAGGTGTTTTGCCATTTGCTAGTTCAGACTTGGATCTGAGCCCCTCCCAATGGAGTGGTCATGTTGTTGGTATGGGTTTTTCTGGTCACTGGCTACTAACTAATGTAATCATAAGTTCAAATGCGATGTACTTTTTTGTTAGCATATGTCGTTTTTAAGGACTTGACAGTTCTTATACTGATGATGGTCCAGAAATACTGAGAAAATTATTATATCCTATTCTTTGACTGTTGCTACATGTTGGGTGGGCACTAGATTTTAGGAGAGGATAAAAAGGGAAGCAGGACTGCAC
Source organism: Rubia yunnanensis (assembly GCA_037428765.1). Taxonomy (NCBI): domain Eukaryota; kingdom Viridiplantae; phylum Streptophyta; class Magnoliopsida; order Gentianales; family Rubiaceae; genus Rubia; species Rubia yunnanensis. The sequence continues at coordinate 26,413,060 of CM075064.1, read as the reverse complement.
CTATCCATGCGCTAAGGATATTTTTTGGAGGAGAAGTTTCTTAAAATTGGGATCTAGCAATCTATATGACACTTCCATTAAAGGGAACTGTAGTAATAGTAGAACGGAGGAAGCATAACTTATGAATATTGAGTTTTATTGTCAGTGCATTTAGAGTATTTCATATACCCTATTTAATAGAACTTGTATTAGACAGTGTAAGTGCTTTGACATTCTACTATGTGACTATACTCTGCCAATGACTTAAGATTTTTTCCTCTAGGGCCGAATGTTTTTGAATAGTTTTTGGATTAGTGTGTCTTGTGTATAGTTTCTCAATATTTGGTATTTTCTTTATGGGGTCTGACAGTATAAGCCAACTTGTAATTTATCAAGTTACTTCCCCTGTTTCCCATATTGGGTATAGATAAATAAAGAAATTTATCATTCTGTGCATTAGGCCGTTTGGTGACTCTCTCCATATGGCTCAGTCTAAGTTTATAATCCTGAAGTTGATGTAACATAATATATGTTGTATATCTAAGATATTGAGAGCTAAGCCAAATGTTACAGCCAATGCTCAATGGCTCATACATTGGCATCTTTTGAACATTTTCTCAGATGTAGCAGGGACTTTTAATTTATTGTTGTTTAGGCTCACAGTTCTGATCCTTTTTCTTACTCCCTCCATCCCTCTTTTTCACCACCTATCATATTTCCCACAATATTAGGTAAGATAAGAATTATGAGGAAGTAAATGGAATGGAGTGGATTTTAGATAGGAGAGAATAAATTGGATATGATTAGAGTATTTTACAGTAAAAAGTGTGATTTGACTAGTCTACCCACACCAAATTGTGTAAATAAGCATTGTGTAAAGGAATCAATGAGATGCAATGAGAATAAATGTGAAGAGGGTACACCGTTTATACACATCTTAAATTAATTGAATTGTGCGTGCTGGTTACCTTTGATGCTTTTCTTGTTAGTGTGTGTAAACAGTTTAACATGTTGTCTATGTGCCAGGTAAGATTAGCTCTTGGATTGACTTGGATTCTGAAAATGAAGTTCTTCGCAATGATTCAGAAGTAGCTTTGAAGCAGGAAATATCTTGGGCTTCTCATCTCTCTTTGCAGGTACATAGATACTCCCTCCGTCCCACTAAAACTTGCTTAATTGCTTTTTCAAAGTAAAATTTTGTAAACTTTGACCCTAAATTTAAACTACTATATATAATAAAATTATCATGTGAAATCTTGTTAAATTCATCTTAACATCTAATTTTTAAATTATTATTTTTTATTCGGAATTATCGTATGTAGTTAGAGATATTTATGGTCTTAAATGATCATCGAAGACCTTGAAAAAGCAATTAAGCAAGAAATAGTGGGATGGAGGGAGTACATAATTCTGCATTTAGAATGTTTGGTCTAGGACCTCTTTTTTTAAAATTCAAAATTAGCCAGGCTGGACTGCTCCCAGGATAAGAGCATTATATATGATGCTTCATGCCTTCTGATGAGAGCGGTTTCGACTGAGTATCTAATATCACTGTACAAAAAGGCTTACCATATAGTCTTTGCAGGCATGTCTTCTTCCTTCACCCAAGGGACCGTCTTATGCAAATTATGCTAGATGCGTAAATCAAATTCTGCAGAATCTAACCAGTATGCAGGTTTAATTCTTTATCAAATCTATGTCAATTAATTCATTTGTTGGACGTGCTACTCTTTACAGCTACTAAGCCTTACCCTTGTAATTTTTGTTCAAAAGTTATGGCTTAGGGCTCCTCTGGAGAAATTTGATGATGATGATGCTAAAAGTAGGAACTCTGATCACATGGTGAGTATCCTGAGTCCTGAGAAACTGGCTTTCATAGTTCTATATCTTTTGTTAGCCTGCTTTTCTTTTGCATCGACATGCTTTGGTGGTTGGGGTAGTGGGAGAACTGGAATTTTGTTGGACTTGACAATTAATTTCAGCTTTGCGCTGTGCATCTTAAGAAATGGACTTCCAACTTAGCATTTATGGTTTATCCACATCCCATGCATCTGAGATTGTAATTATTGCTGTCGTGGCGAGTGACATTTCAATGCTAGACTTGTATTTTGATAATTTTATGGGATTATCTTACCACATCAATTGCAGGTTGATTCTTGGGAGCTATGGAATTCTTTTCGTCTTCTCTGTGAACAACACAGTCGCTTATCAGTTGCTCTTGATGTGCTGTTAGTATTCTCTACCTATTTAACCCTTCAACACTTTTATTCATCTTAGTTTGGAGGAATTGATTGTATTGGTCTGTATAGGTCCACATTACCTTCAGAAATCTCACTTGGGCGGTGGTTTGGAGAGCCAGTGAGAGCAGCTATAATCAGTTCCAATGTACTCAACTAATGATTTTATATGTTGTATATATTTGCTAGCTTATCTTGCCTCTAACTTTCTACCATGAAAAATCATTATTTGCAAGTCTTTTCTGACGAATGCACGAGGCTATCCCTGTCTATCTAAGCGTCACCAAAAATTGATGGAAGCATTTTTCAACAATTCAATTCAGGTGCCTTTGGTTGACTCCCTTTGTACTTGTGATATTTTTCTTGGAAAATTTGTTACTCTTTTTGGGTATTAATCACTAAAAATCTTTTAAGAAGTGCGCTTGGCTGTGTTTTTGCCCATATGTTTTTGAATCAAGTAGCACTAGCAATCATTTCAATTATTACATTAATTACACTGATATTTGTTCTGTACCTCCTTAGCACTTGTTGACATAATGGGTATTGTGTTCTGATTGCTATGGCCTGAAATGCTATTTGTGTATTCGGATTATGTTCATTCTTTAGTAACAATTCTACCACTGTGTGTTGGGGATCATTCATGAACTCGCTTGTTATACCCTTTTTGTCCCTTTATAGTTATCACGTTTGCTTTTACATGGTTGCAAAAATGCGTTTGTCTGATTCTACCTTTAACTTCATAGTGGAGGAAGTTGTGAAAAAACCTGATATTTGTAAGTTAAAGTTACAAAGTATAATGGAGAGTTCAAACATGCTGATATACTGGCCTATATGTCAATGGAATATCCTTTGAACTTAAAAACAGCGAATGTGACCATTATCGGACCGGAGTAGTATTTCCACAGTGCAAATTATTGGTCTCTAAATTTACAGATCCTTGTCTTGATTTTCTTCTAATGTTTGTTCTATCATGGACTTTGTAGGTCGTGATTTCTGGGGATCAAGCACATGGTCTTCAGTTATTAAGGCTGGATTCGAAGGCCAATGATTCTGATAAAAATAATGACGGTACATCTTAGCTGTTTTTTTAGTGAAAATAATAATGGAACATTTGTATCCAGGAGTCATGAAATATACTGATTTTTTTTCATAGTCAGGTGTTGACCAACATCCTCTACGGTCATATTTGGACTACGTTGCTTATCTGTATCAAAAGATGGATCCTCTTCCAGAACAGGAACGTTTTGAGGTAGTGTATTGTTCCCCTAAGCAATGCATGAACTTCAGCTTAATTATCACAGGTCATTTGACTTGTCCTTTTGTACCAGATTGGTTACAGGGATTACCTACAATCTCCTCTGCAAGTAAGTAGGTCTTTGTCTGCTATATTATTGGGTTTACTTTCTGAGTGTTGGACATTCTTAACATGGAAATGATAAGTTTTTTTTTTGGGTCTGTTCCAGCCTCTTATGGATAATCTAGAGGCCCAAACATATGAGACTTTTGAGAAGGACACTATGAAGTACACACAGGTATGTATCTAAGTAAGATTTTATCATAGTGTTTATGTATGCTATAGTGCTGCTATGCTCATAAATACCAACTGAGTGAGGCCACTTAGGTACCAGTGTAGCTTAATCAGGCGAGAAAATTTAAGCTATTATGATGTGAGTTTTTCCCCCTTCTCTAAAATTAGTCAAATGTCAGCTCCCAAAAGAGATCATTAAGTGCTAGCATGTCACCTATATGTTAGTTTGTATTAGCCCCTTTACCATAAAAAGCCGATGAACTGATTTCTTTTGCTTGATCTTCATCTTGCAGTACCAAAGAGCAGTCTCTAAAGCTTTACTGGAAAGGGTTCCCGATGAAGAAGCATCTACTACCACTACTGTAAGAGCATCTCCAACCATGCTACCCAAATTTTAGCTAGCCAATCACTGGAAGTCATTTTAGCTAGCCATTTTTCAACTTGAAACTCCAACCATGCTAGGATAATTATTTTAATATTATTTTTAGTGGATTTTATTTAGATAATGGGTTAACTACTCTTAAAACATGTGGATAATCTCCACTAACTATTAAAACAGACATTTTCGCTAACAACTTTAGCTAGTGGTTGGGGTTTTGTTGCTGTTCTTTGCTTTCCATTTGCTAAAATAGCCAAGGAGCATGATTTAGCTCTAGCTCATTGGAGATGGTCTGAGTCATTTAGTATAAAAGGTACCGGGTATCATCATTTTCCCCCTTGATCCTTCTCATGATCCATTTATGAGTGTGCATAATGTACATGCAAGAGATGACGTCCTACTATATATATTACTCTTTAAAGGATGAGCTTGTTGCATTACTCAAATAGTGAATACATGCAAAATGTAAAGGCCGGGTAAGTAATAGGAGAAGTTTGAGAAGCTATGTAGGCTCTTATTTGTCCTAGAAGAAATAAAGTTATTCTTAAAATTGCAGTGAGTGAACGAAATAATTTATTAAATAGTGTCAAACAATTTCTAACAATCAACATTCTAAAAGCTCAACCTAAAGCTGTCGTATGCTCGTAGCTTGTTGCGTGTTATTGAAGTTAAAATATTCAGTAGATTGAATCTGGATCATAAAATCATGTGGAGTTAGTGGTTTCATAATAATATTAAAAATTCTCAAATTTTGAATGTTCTTTATCAATATCCCTTTTACATTGTTGTTTATTCCCCTATCATGTGGGATAAAGACTTGGTTGTTGAATCAATCTCTTTTACAGGCGGCAAATATTAATGTTTAGATATTTAATTGATACATATGGAAAATATTTTGCATATGTTTACAGACTAATGTATTGAATGAGTATAAAACAAGTGAGTTTTTTATAAACACATTTTAAAAATTGATGACTAAAATTTTCCATCTACAGGAATTGTTGTAGTTTCACTGAACATAGATTGTGATAGTTGGCGTGTTAAGCTCGGTGATGACATAATTTGCTAATGGTATACCTTATTTATTACTATCGCTTGTGTTCATGTGTCTTCAATTTGCACAGACTATTCTGATCACAAATCCTCGTGTCCTTGTTGTTGCACAAAGATACTAGAGGGCTGTGAGTAGATGCTTTTGCAAACCTAATTTTCTTTTGTACACGAACAAGTAAAATGAGGAATTTAATTTGGTGGTTGTAGGGTGGCATTGCAACAAGAATATCTAAATGTTCAATTCTGATAGCCATAAAGGTATCCCTTTGTAGAAAACTCAACTTATCCCTCATCTTATTGATTGCAGATAGTGATGGTCGTGGGTGCTGGACGAGGACCTCTGGTTCGAGCTTCATTGCAGGTCTGCATGTTGTTTCATTTAGTGATTCTACTTGACGATTGCCCCACATAGTGGGGTGAAGGCTTAGTGGTGTTTGTTTATATAATATTCTAACTAATAGATTCATAATTTCTGAATACTGTTAATAGGCTGCGGAGGAGACAGGACGAAAATTGAAAGTTTATGCTGTCGAAAAAAATCCAAATGCAGTTGTTACACTTCATGTAAGATCTAGATTCTTGGCATATGCCTCCTACGTATTTAATTTCATATGGCGAAAATACACATGCCTATGTATTTGTTGATTGGTTATGTGGCCGGTCATATAAAACTGACGGAACTCCGTACTTTGGTTTTTCGTACTTCTACATTTTATTGCTTCTGTGTGCTTAGATACTGTACTGAAGGGCTGTATTCTTTTCCGCTGTATCTTGCGTTAAGTGTTTACATCAGCAAGCCTGTTCTGAGCCTGCATAAATATATTTGACAGTGTTTGGTTAAGCTGGAGGGCTGGGGCAATATTGTAACTATAGTTTCCTCTGACATGCGCTCTTGGGTTGCTCCCGAGAAAGCTGACATTCTGGTATTTTGATATTTTAATCCATCAATATTCTTGAATATCCTATGCAACGATAAATGGCATCTTGATCTTGGTATTTACTCTCTTATTTAGGTTAGTGAGCTCCTAGGTTCGTTTGGAGACAATGAACTATCACCTGAGTGTCTGGATGGTGCACAGAGATTTTTAAAGCCTGGCGGAATCTCAATTCCTTCCTCGTATGTAGCCAATTTAAATTTTTGGCAATGGATATTTTGGTTTGTTTTAGCAAAGATATTTCCTGCTTAAATCTCTAAATAATGTTCTGCTACACGCATGATGTGGGAATTCTGGGTTTAAACTGCTCTCATCCGCCCAATGCTCTTTTGAAAAGGTTGAATCAAACTGGGAAATCCATCTGCAGCTAAGCTAATATACCAACTTCAATGAAGTATACATCTGCAGTAATAGACCAAAACCTGCTCCTTTTTAACCCTTCTCACAAAAAGAATTATAAACACACTGAGTTTGTATGTGATGACCACACCCCTCTTTGAAACATATTATGGGTTATACAAGGCTTTAATTTGTGATGGGATCAGTAGTAAGGGCACTGTGGATGTATGTTTTTTTTTTTGTTTTCACATGCTTCGTGAAATTTACTTTCCATATGGGTGATTTTGTTTTTTTATTTTGTCCTTTTCCTTCTTTTGCAGGTATACAAGCTTCATCCAACCAATTACGGCATCAAAGCTATATAATGATGTACATCTTTATTCTCAGTCTATGATTTCATTTTTCTTCTAACTTCTCTGCAGTTGCACAATATTTTTATGTCTACAATCTTTTCTCATTCTCTTTTGGTCACAGATCAAGTCACATAACGATCTGGTACACTTTGAAACTGCCTATGTCGTTAAACTGCATCGGATATCAAGGCTTGCATCTTCCCAACCTGTAAGTTAAGGGTTCTTGAAGCATATTATGTATTAACAGCTAACAAGTCCTCTGATGGCTGAACTGTTGAAAGTTCCTGGGGCAGCTGGTTATGTGTAATATGGGGAACTATGTGCTTTTGATCTTAAACCAACAATCGGTGCTAAAAAGATTAATCTTGTGTACTATTGACTGAAATTCCTGTATCTGGGGGCTACTTGCTGAACAGACTGATCATCCTTTTATTGTGTATGGCTGCTTTTGAAAAAGATGTATCATAACTTGTGTCTGGACCTAATATTTAACATTAACATGGAGAAGTGTTTTTGTTATTACTCTTTTTGGGGTGTGTTTCTTCAGATAAATTGAATGAACTGGTGGTTTTCCTTGCTAGGTTTTTACCTTTGATCATCCTGACTACTCACCAACTAAAAGGAATGACCGGTACAAGAAGCTTCAGTTTGAGATACCTAGCGACACTGGATCTGCAATGGTTCATGGTATGTAAATTAATCTATATTTTCCCTTCTTCTGAACTTGAGTAGTATTTTCGTTTGAAAGATTGTGATGCTGGATATCATTCTAGATTTTGGGTTGCATAATTTCACAAGAAACTTGAATTATGCTACTCATGAGATGTTGGTCTAGTTTAGGCAGGCTGTTATTCAAAATCATTGTTTGTAGTATGTGCAAATATTTTGTGCACAAGAAAAATATGTCTTGAAATCATGGTTTATTTACGAAACTTGACCACTAGCTATACACCCTTAAAGTTATTTTCCTTTTGTAAAATGCATGTGTAGATATATTATGCAGTGAAGCAAAATATATTTTTAAGAGCATGGTAAATTGATGCTGAGTATGGATGTACACACCTTTAACAATTAATTCCTCTATGAATATTTATCTCCTAACTTTCATTCTCTTATTGATAGGATTTGCTGGTTACTTTGATGCAACACTTTATAAAGACATACGCCTTGGTATTGAACCATCAACAGCAACGCCTAACATGTTTAGCTGGTAGGTAGTCTTTTTCATGCAATATTTTTGACAGCAACCGCTTTAGTTATTATTTGCTGACCTCTGATGTACTTCTGATCTCGAGATTCTCAATTTTTTCCCTTGATTGGAGTAGCTCCTTTCACCATCACCAACCAATTTTTCTCTCAAAAACTCCTACATCTACATACCTTGTTCCGTTTATGTTAAACTTATTCTCCCTCCCACATCTTGCTAGTTCATTCCTTAAGATGCTCACACATGTTAGTGAAATTGGCGGAGATCACGAAGCTTCCCCATGATCATATATATACGCAGACTGCATTTTAAAAATCTATGCCAAGTTTATCCCCTCCCTCTCCTTTCCTTACTTCTTTTAGTTGGCCAATCATTCTGCATGAAGCACACGGCAAACACTTATTAGGCTTTTCTTTGTGCATAAATTTTCAGAGACTACTTTACATCTTCACACTAAGAAAATTATGTACAACGGGGTAGAGAGGATACCAGTTTTCTAAGAATGTGGGTCTTACTCTGAATCTGACTAATTCCTTTGTTGAACTTGAGCAGGTTTCCCATCTTTTTCCCGCTGAGGACTCCAATTTGCGTTCCCCAGGGTGTTCCTTTAGAAGTTCATCTATGGCGTTGCTGTGGCTCCACAAAGGTAACTCGTATGCCTTACTTTTTCTAACATTACGTGGGGGTAGTTTTGGATCCCGAGTCTAAAGAGCAAGGTGAACATGTGGCATTGTATTGGTTTAGTGGGATTCTTGGTTTTGCTTCCGTCTCCATCAATACTGAGATTGATCTTGTTTTAACTTTAAAATGGATAGGTTTGGTATGAATGGTGCGTGACTTCCCCCTTCTCTTCTCCTGTGCACAACACCAATGGCCGCTCATACTGGGTTGGCCTTTAGGGATATAGTAATCAAATCGGTGTGGACCTTTTTGATGATCAACTGGCAGCTTGGTCCCTGGGTTCCCAAGGAATATAGATGCGAAAGGTGATCTCTATCTTGTTGAAATCCCATCTAATGAGTCCTTTTGTCTGCTAAACATCACCCGTCCTCTCGGATCAACAGAAGAAGGAAAATTCGCTGCATATCCTTGAGTGATAGCGGGGCCTGATTTCATGTATTTTGTATCCTAAGAATCATTTCCTAGCATAATAGTCTTGCCCGATGTTTGGGGTTACAAATGATTTCTGCTTGTGTAGGTTTTTTGTACTTCCTTTGTCCCTAAACCCTTCATAGAGAGGAACTAAAAATTTCAATTTAATGAAATGTCCTAATTACCGTTATCAACACGAGCCTCTTTCAACCACCCGTAACCTCCTTCCACCACCATTAATCACCTCCCGTCAAGACACCATTTACTAAACTCCTACTACTGACTTTAAAGGTATTAGGGTATGTTAGGCATAATTGTGATTATAAACAAAGCTGATTTATATCAAAAGTTGGGAAGACAAGTTTATGTTTTTCTCTTCAAAATAGGTTTTTTAAAAACTGTCATAGTTAAAAGTGCTTAGTTTTTAAGTAAAGCAAGTTAAAAGTCTGGTAAATACATCTTTAATGAATCATCCTATTTGCATCACAATCCCTGTCATAGCTGTTGAATGCCAACCTTGTGCAACGGTGGTTTAAAATCGTTGTGTTCCTCAAGTTTCACGGTGGAATGGTCTGTTGGGGTTATTTTTTAAACCATCTTTAAGTGTTCCAAACTAGGAAATGTTGTCAGATTGTCATGAATCCAGTGTTTTTTTAATCTAAAACTGATTGTAATGTAAATTTTTTGTCTTCATCCTAAGTGAGACCTCTCAAGTTCTAGTAACAATACCGAGTATAATTTCAGTCTTGAATGTGGCAACAATGATATATCAATTATGATATCAGAAATGATACCAAAAGTCGCTGTATCTTGATATCTTGGTGCTTTTTTATTTCTCGCATCTTGATATTATATAAGTTTTTTCCTATCTTAGAACAGATTTTGCAAGATATGGTTTGAACTATTTTTCTTAATCAAAAGCATTTAGTCTGTGCACCGAAGTAGGTTTAAAAACCAATAAATCTTCTAATTAAGTACTATCTTTAATAATAATGCTAACACCTAATGAAAAACCTAGGAAATTAAGTTGTACAATTGAATCAGGTAGTAGACTTGAATAGTAGATGAGCAAGAACAAAAGGTATAAAATTAGTTCTAATAGAGATGTCGATGTCTCGTATCTTCAATGGATTGCTTCAATAACGATGGGCAATGTCTGATGTCTTCAAGTTGTTGACCTAACTTTCGCAAAAATATTGTTATATGGATTTTTGGGAAGATCGATGGTCAATGTTGGTGTCATATTGTTTAGGAACAAAATAATGTAAACGTTATTAAATCACTAAAATATCACGATAGGGATTAACAGGTGATGAGGTAAAATCATAGACATACCTCACATTCCACCCTTAAAGCTTTCAGGGTCTTCCACGATATCAAATGCAAACTAGTATTCCGTCCACCTGTAATTCCCAACTTGCCCGAATTCGACAACCCAAAATCAATTTACATTTCTATAGCTGAACAATCATTATATAACGAGAACATGTTTACAAAAATAGAGAACTTAGGAATAAAAATATGATTTCTTTCAAATGTAAAAAACGAATGAAGACCCTACCGTACCGTTTAACGAAAAAAGCTCTCTCGTAACTAATTACTGTAGCTCTGTGCGAACCTTGGTGCGATTTAGCCAAAACGCTCTTCTGACTGTCGTTTTACCTTTTTCTACCATCTTCTTCATCTTCCCTCATCTTTCTTCCAATTGATAACGGTCACTGACCGGAATCTTTCCACCGCCGTTATGGCGGCTCCTCCGTCAGGTAGTGGTAGCTATGGGGGAGGTAAATCCTTCCTTCAGGCACTAGCCAATCGCCCTCCGCCTCTTTGTGATTCCCTTCCTTCGAACCCAGAGATTGTCCCTAAAACTCAATATAAGGGGGATATCACTTGCCTTGTTACTCGCAAAGATGCAGACACCCTCGCCTCCCACTACCGAAATGCTCTGGTTGGTAAGTTCGCCAGGGGGAAGCCAACGATGGTCCAACTAAATGAATCTTTCAATTCTGTAGGTTTCAAAGGCAAATTCCAGATTGGATCAATCGACTTCCGGCATGTGCTAATACGTTTCCAGGAGAAAGAGGACTATCAGAGGTTCTGGCTCAAGGGACAATGGAGTTTCAACAACGCCCAAATGAAGGTATTTAAATGGACTTCCGACTTCTCCCCTGAGGCAGAATCATCCATTGTTCCGGTATGGGTTTCAATACCACATGTCCCTGTATACTTCTATAATTCTGCTATGCTTGAAATCATGGGAAATCAAATAGGAAACTATATAAAAGTTGATGCGGCTACTGCGGCCCTGTCTAGGCCTTCTTGTGTTAAAATGTGTGTAGAAATCGACTTGAAGAAAAAGCTCCCATCATTTATCAGAGTAGGAATTGAAGAGGATGGAAATGAATATAATGTGGTTAAACTCCCTTTAGAATTTGAAGATATTCCACCCTACTGCTTCCATTGTAAATGTATAGGACATGAGGATAACTACTGTATCTATTTACATCCTGAGCTTAAGAGAACATGGCCTCAGAAGGCTGAGAAGCCTCTAATGAATCAAACTGAAGTTCAACAAAAAGGTTCTGTTGGCTAGAGTAATGTGAACATAAATATGAATCAGGCTGGAAATATAAAAGCTGGGAGTTCAGGGGTGTCAGTAATAGAAAAACAAAAAAATTTTCAAGCCCAGAAATTCAAATACGTTCCGAAGAAACGGCTGATCCCAGTTAGTGAACAAGACACTAATAAGGCTGTCTTAATTGACATCGATCTTCCAGTGATTGATCCTCTGATTCCTGAGGATGTTCCTGATCAACAACAAGCTGTAACTAATAATGTAGTTGACCCTATCCCTTGTGCCAATCATGAAGCCAATCTTGAGATAGAGATTGATCATAAGTCTCAGTCACCTGAATCTGGAAAACTACAGCCTATTTCCTTAATTCCCCAAGTGCTTTCTTCTGATCCCAGTGTATCAGTACAACTGACTAGGCTTTCACAATCTGCCCCTTCGAACCTTAGGACAGTTTTTGCTAAGGATGATTTACCTAGTAAATGAGGAAGGTCCTTCTCACCTTTCAGTTCTATTATTGCTGCAAAAAATTTTATCTTTTCTCAGCAGAAACACAGGGATAATAGATTTCTACCTTTGGCTGATGAAGAAATATCAAGTGAAGAAGCCACCCAAAGTGACTTCCCAGTCAGTGCTGAACTTCCTGCCTTCCTGGACACTGATTATGTCCAAGATGATGATGCTGATCAGGTAAACAGGGTTAGTTCCTCATTCTCTAATCCTGGCAAGCTGAAGAAAGGGAAATCATTAGGGAAACATGCTAAACAGAGTAATGAGTCTTTTTTTTCCACAGAAAAATACTATCATGACTAGATAAAAAAGCTCTACCAATGTTTCCCTATGAATAATACAACAATCAGGATTAAAATGCTGGTTTGGAACATCAGGGGAATGGACACATCTATGTTAAGACTTTGTAATCTTATCAATAGGCATAAATTTGAACTCATTTGTTTAATTGAGCCTAAACATAATAACTTGCAATGTGATTTATATAGACAAAGGCTGAAATATGATAATATATCAGCAAATAATGGTCAGATTTGGATTTTCTGGACTTCAAGCTTAATACTGACAGTTAAAAGTGATAATTTGCAATTCCTTGCAGTCAACCTGAATAGCATTAATCTTAATAAGACTATGGATGTCTCTTTTATCTATGGTCTCAGAACTAGATCAGGTAGACAATCTCTTTGGTCAGACCTCAGCTCATATAATCACTCTGAATCCCTTTTTATTGGTGATTTCAATTCCATTACATCAATAAATGAGTATAAAGGTCCATCTACTCCCAAATTGGGGAGTATGAGGGACTTTAATGATTTTATAAATGTAATGGCTCTGGAAGAAATTAACACTGTAGGGAACTTGTTCACTTGGACTAATAATAGATTAAGGTCTCCTACAGTTAAAAGACTTGATAAAGGATTGTGCACTTCATCTTGGTCATTAGCCTTTCCTGCATCTTCTATTCAGATTCTGAATAGGGTTAGTTCAGATCACAACCCCATGCTGCTAACTGTTGGTAGTGATACCCCATCCAATCCTAGGCCATTTAGATTTCTAAACACATGGTACAAAAGAAAGGAATTTAATGAGGTAATCAAACAAAATTGGGATATTCCTTTGCATAAATCAGGAATGCTAGCCTTTTATCTAAAACTTGTTAGACTTAAGAAGGTTCTAAAAATCTGGAACAAAGAAAAATTTGGCAACACTCATGACAATGTGGTACAAGCTGAATTGGCTCTACAGGCTCAGGAATCCTTAACTGATCAATCCGATTCTGAGATTGAATTGGTTAAACTTAAGGAGGCTAAAGCTAGGTTAGTTAGGGCTATGGCTGAACAAAAAAACTTTTGGAAACATAAGGCAAAGATTAAATGGCTGCAAGAAGGGGATAATAACACAAGCTTCTTTCATAACTCTGTAAAGGAAAGATATAACAGATTGAAGATTACAAAAATTAAGAGTATGAATGGTCAGTGGTTAGATAATATACATGATATTGAGATGGAAGCTATTCATTATTACCAGGACCTTCTGAGTGATGACTGCCCCTCTGACAGTTCTCTCTTTCAACCTCATTTTCTAAACCATATCCCTAAATTGGTCAATCTGGATGATAATGAAAAACTTCTGCAACCGGTTTCATTAGATGAGCTAAAAGGGATTGTTCTTAATCTTAATAAATCAAGTAGTCCAGGTCCGGATAGCTTTACAGCCAAGTTCTACATTAAATCTTGGGATATTATAGCAAATGATCTACTTCTGGCTGTTCAGGACTTTCTTACTTCAACTAATATGCCTAGGGGTATTGGTAGTACATGGATCACAATAATCCCCAAAAAGAAAACCTCCACTTCTTTTGATGATTATAGACCTGTAAGTCTCTCCAATTTGATAAATAAGATATGCTCTAAAGTGCTTATGGAAAGACTTAAGTCTATAATGCCTAAGATTATTTCTCCTAACCAAACAGCTTTCCTACATGGTAGAGACATCTCAGACAATGTAATTTACTTACAGGAAATGGTTAGGTTTCTTAATAGGAAGAGAAGAGATCCAAATTGCATTGTTAAACTTGACCTCAAAAAGGCTTTTGATAGAGTTAGGTGGTCTTTCTTATATAATGTTTTAGCTAAATTTGGATTTCATGCTAAATTTACCTTCTCAATCATGAAAAATCTGTCCCAGGCTTGGTTCTCTATTCTTATTAATGGTAAGCCAGTGGGATTTTTTCAATCCACTAGGGGCATTAAGCAGGGTGACCCTTTATCTCCATTCTTGTTTAACATTTTCTCTGAGTCTTTTTCAAGGAGTTTGGCTTTCATATTTTACAGTGGTAAGCTGTCATATTTTGACCTGCCAGGTAATCCTCCGAGAATCTCACATTTATCATATGCGGATGATACTGTTGTTTTCTTTAAAGCAACTAAGTTAACTTTGATTAGATTAAAAGCTTTTTTGTCTACCTTTGAGGAAGTCACTGGCCAATCTATTAACTATAATAAGAGTGATATCTTCATAGGTAAGCATGCTTCGGTTCAAAAGGTTAACTACATTAAAAGGATCTTGGGGATGAAAATTGGAGCATTTCCAGTTTCATACCTGGGAGTTCCTATTTTTACTGGTGCTGCAAAAAAGATCTATTTTCAACCTCTTTTTGAACAGATAGATAGTAAGATATGTAATTGGAAAAATAGATGGATATCTACAGGGGGTAAAATTACACTGATTGAGTCATGCATCTATTCCATACCCCAGCACATTTGGCAGGTTATAAATCCAAAAAAATTGATTATTACCACCATAGAAAAAAAAACTGAGTAACTTCTTCTGGGGGGATACTGAGCTCAAATATAAAAGAGCTTGGAGAAAATGGACAGCTCTTTGTCTACCAACTGATCAAAATGGTATAGGGTTTAGATCAATATCCACCATAATTAAAACATGTTCAGTAAAACTGTGGTGGAAGTTTCAAATGGCTGAGGCTCTATGGACTCATTTAGTGGCAGCCCTCCCTCCTTCACATAGGTCCTCTCCAAACTGGAAAAGGATATGTTCCGTTAACACATGGGCAGAAGCTAACTCTAGAGTTATTATAGGGAGAGGGGAATGTAACTTTTGGACTGCTAATTGGCTAGATATAGGGCTTCTTACAGATCTGTGTGATCAGAATAGGGTGGATATTGCAGGGGATTGTACTGTCTCTGAATTCATATCTAACAAGTCTAATCTTATCAGTAAAATTAACCCCTTCCTGCCTCCTGACATTATTACTCTTTTGCAGGAAGCAAAACTAACACCACACAGAGCAAATAGGCTAATATGGAAACCAAGTATCAAAGGGAATTTCTCCTTCAAATCAACATACATTTCACTCTGCAACAATACAGGTTCTATTGCCTCTTCTCAACATTTTTGGAATTCTAGAATAGACAAGAAAATCTCTGTTTTTATGTGGAAAGTGACAAACTCATTTTTACCTTTTGATAACATCCTCAGAAAAATGAGATTTTGCTTACCTTCGAAATGTTGTATGTGCAATATACATGAAGACTCTTTAGATCATTTTTTTAACTCCTGTGAGTTTGCACTGAATGTCTGGAAATCAGTTCATCAGTTTATGGGAATTAGGGACAGAGTTTTTCCATCGGTATGGGAGAGACTATCATGCTATCTAACTTACCCTACTCTAACTTCATTACATTCAATTATAGTCCAAACTGCAGCTATATTTACATTTTGGAATCTGTGGAAGATGAGGAATAAATTTCTTTTTGATTCTGTCAAGCCTTCCTCTATCCTAGTGCTTCAACTGATTAGGGATCAAATTTTCTATTCCTTTTGTGCTAAACCTGTTTATATAGTCTCTCCTTTTGATTTAAGTATTGCAGATCACTCTTTTCTGCCTCTGATTAAACTCTCCCCAAAGCCTAAAATTATGAAAATTGCATGGGAGAGGCCCTGCTCAGGTTTTAAGTTAAATGTAGATGCTTTATGGTGCTGTAATACTAATATGTGTGGGATTGGAATGATAATTAGGGATAGTAGAGGTGGTTTTAAGGGGGCTTATACTTTATACACTAATGCTCTTTCCCCCTTGGAAGCTGAATTGAAAGCAATTAAGTTTGCAATTCAATTTTCTACTGATTTGCCCTCTCCTGTATGTTTGGAATCTGACTGCCTTAGTGCTGTACTCTTTGTTAGTGACCCCCAAAGAGCTCACTGGAAATTGTTCTGTTTATCTGATGAGATTCACCATTCCTTGGGGGCTATTAAACTTGAGCACATTTATAGACAGGCAAATCTGGTGGCTCATACTCTTGTAAAAAACTGTCTGCAACTAAAGACCAATTCATCCTTTCACAGTATCTCTGTGCTCCCTAACTTGGTCCAGGGACTCGTTAGACTTGACCAAATTGGTACCCCTTCATTATAGATTGCTAACTAGATCGGTTGCTACTGATTTCTACTTATTTCATGCAGGATCTTTCAACTACTGACATGCTGTTGTGTCTCCTTCTACTCTGGTCCTATGGAAGCTCTCCTCTGCTGCTCTCACCATGATTCTGGAAGCTTTACAAGATGGAAAAATAGATGCATTCTGAGTAGCGATGGTAACCCCATCAGGCTCAGGAAAGTGGATGACCTGGACTTACTTCTTGGTTTCTGTTGATCAAGCTGCAAACGACATTCCTTAACCATAGAAATTTGTTGTTTGATGAAGATAAACTCCGTTAGGTTATGAGGATGATTCTGACTGTCTTGTGTTTCGTTAATTTGACTCACTAACAAGTTAGATGGTTCTTTCCATAGCCTAATACTTTATGAAATCTTCATCGTATCATCCATATCTCTTTATTCTTTTGGAAGCAATTGCTATTGCTTCAAGAGCTGAATGATCTCTCTTGTATATCCAACTAAGCTTCGGCTTCCTTTCTTTCTTGCTTTTGTTATTTAATGGCTAGGGAAGGCCTAATAGAATTTCCCCCATCCCCAGATTTTTAAAAAAAAGAAGACCCTACCGTAAGATAGAGGGAAAGGAAGTATACAATAAAACTGGCGATCCTTTAAAGACTCCACATGACACTAGTGGTTAACAATGACCTTTTTATGTGAGTAGGTTATGACCATAATATGTGACAAGTTCATCTTGACGGAAAGGATCGTAGAACATGACATTATCCTCAGGATGAGAAGAGAATTGTTGGGTACACCATGACTACACACCGATATTTTTGGGATCTCATCTACCTTGTGGAGTGGATGAGATATGAAACATTTCATGTATGCATCCTGAACCCTACATTCTCACCATCTTGTCTTGCTGATGAATCTATGAGGGTGGGTGAAGTAATCTGAAGGATTGTTTGGAGATTAATAGTATACAAGCATACAAGAGTTTTGGAGAAGGGGGATTGCTTTTTTTTTTTTTCATTTTTCTTTTGCGCTTTTGCGGGTGAAGGGCGACGATGGTAGTGTAAGTTAGTGTATGAATGAAGACAATTGAATTGCTTTCTATCCTTCAATTAATGCACCACTCGGTGGAGGTTCTTATTTTGAAAGTTGTTTTGGTAAAAAAAAAGTCCCGTTAGTCACATTTACGAAATCGCTTCCAGTATCAGGATATAAACTGGTCATAGGAAAAGAACCCAATAATGATTTTGGACCTATGTTCCGACTTCAGGATATACGCCGTTTGATTTTAAAGCCTCTCATGGCAATGCAGTCGATTTCTTAACCTTTAGCGTATAAAATCTTTCTTCCAACCAAGTCTCGAAACCAAATTCTAGCATACTAGAGCTCCAATTTTTGCTTGAAGCATTAATATTACATCTTCTCCAATTCATATTCAGTGACAATGACGCAAGCCAAATCATCCTTCACCATCTTGATTCGGTGGTCAAGATTTAACGTCCATTTTTCCATGGGAGGAACCGAGGTTGGCAAACTTGTAAGGAAACAGATTCTTAGGGGCAACAAATAGAGTTGCAAAGAGGGCTAGATGTTCGGAAACACGTGCATCGTCATTGGAAAGTAGTAAGTCATACACAATTAATAATTATATGTGGTTTGTATCTATAAATGCAATTTGTTGAATTCTATGGTGCAAGTCTTTAGGCTCCGAAAAAGGAATTTTGTGGAAGTGGAATAATTTGTTTGCGTGCTTCAATAGCCAAATGGAAGCTCCAGAGAGAGAGGTAGAGAATTGAGGGCCGAGCAAGAAGCTTACCATCAAGATAAAGGGATTGAGATAGACATAAGCAAAAACGCAGATGAGTTGAATTTCAGACTCGTTTCCTCATCAAGTGGCGACAAAGAGGACGAAGACAAGGAAAATGTCACATTGTACCTCCAAACTCCTTATAAATATTTGCGTCACATACCCAACAGTTTGTGGGATGTAAACTTTTTAAATATTTTTTTGGGACTATTGATGGGATTATAAAGTCACATTATGAATTGCGGTATTGTTACATTACATGGTTGTAACATGACAAATTTGTACTTGTCGGTGAAGTCGGTATCGAGTTTGGCGTGATTGTGAGTCACCATCTTCAGTAAATGAGACCAGTTCATCTAATCAATAGAAGAAGACTATTGATTTCAAAGTAAGTTTCAATTTTGGATGATGGTCCATGAACGAAATGTAATTTCTGTAATAACAATCCAAAATCGGATGTGTTACGTATCCAGTACCATTTCGGAAAAGGCACTGGACAAATTAAAAAACCCCAAAATTATTAAATAAAATTATTTTGATATATGTCACGGTTTCGGAAATTAAGTAGGTTAAATAGAAATACCCGATGACGAGCCCTTTGAACTCGAAATGGATTTTGGGCGAAAAACCCTTGCCGTATTTAGGGCACACAATTTTCTTATAACTATTTCAAAATTCTCCACGCCTTTAATCGAGGAATCCCTCAAATCAATATCAGTACTAAAAGCATGACATCCACCTCTATTGCCCTGTAAGGAACTACTACGAGAGCGAAGCAAACAACCAGAGGAAAAAAATGGTGCCAACTTTAGACGCTTCGAGGTTTGTGTCTCTTGCGACCTCTCAAAGGTACAATGTTCTGTTAAAAAATGGCAAGTTACTAGATTCGTATGCGCTTGAACTAAATGATAACACAACACCAGGGTTGAGCAGTATTAGTGAATTGTTTGAATCTAATGTTGTTCTAAAACTCTTGTCATTAAGGATGCAGCGCATTTTGACGAAGTGTGTCAATTTTAGGCCAACATAGTGGATCTATTGTAACACCCCCAAACCCAACCACAAGTATCGGGTTGGATCTGGGCCTGCTACCGAAAATGCTAGCAGTAACGAGCAGATAAATTTATGCGGACGCGATTTAGATAATTCAAAAACCTAACTTTACTATTACAGTGACAGGATTAGTACAAGTGTTAAACAAAAGTTTCAACTAATTGTTACGGATTCAAAGTTTACTTTAAAATCCTAACAATTCACCCAGGGTCTTTCTCAAAAGTAGTAAAGACAACAAGAACTTTTCTCTTACTGTTCTTCTTCACCTGAAAAATGGTTGTTTAACTAGGGTAAGCTCCTTGCTTAGTGAGCTTCCATCGCCAATATTTACCCAGTTGAGTTTTAGTGATCACAGAATATCAAATAACAAATAACAACTAGCCACATAAGTCCTAGCACACAGTAAAAGGATACAGGTGGTTAATGCCGAGTTGCTACCAAGTGCCTATATGGAAACTCTAACTAACATACAAAGCATAACCCAGTCAGTAGTGCCCAAAGGCTATCAGTCCAGAATTCACTTTCCTCAATCACGCCAGTGTTCAGTTACGAGCTCGTATTAGTCAGGTGGTTATGCTAGCATACTAGAACTCCACGTCTAATTAGACGGTCTGGTCACTACCGTTCCCTGCCGACTTCGATCGAACTACAATCGCATCAGGGACCCCAAAATTCACAGACAGGTAATAAGGTAGCAGATAATTCAAGCTTGACACGGCAAGATAAAGTACAAGCCGGTCATCCACATAATATATCAAAGCAGTACATGATTCAAGTTTGACACGGATAAAGTACAAGCCGGTCATTCATAAAAAAAATATCAGAGCAGTTCAGGAATTCAGTTTCACGATAATCCAGCACAATATGATAAAATACACACTTAATTCAACAGTCAGTAAATACCATCATTTAGGTTTAACCGTCATATCTCTCTCTAATGGGGTTCGAGTACACATGGTTTGAGTAGAAAGGTTCGAGTATCAGGTTTCAAGCACAGGGGTTCAAGTAGACGATTTCGAGTATAGGGGTTCGAGTAGAGTAATAGAGTGAAGGGTTCGAGTACTGGGGTTCAAGTGGTACTGGTTCGAGTGGTGAGATTTCAAGTGGGAGGTTCGAGAGGTAAGGTTCGAGAGGTACTGACACAATTGAGAGATAAGGTTAGAGAGATGAGTTCAAGAGGTAGTGGTTCGAGAGATAGAGGTTCAGTGGTATAGGTTCGAGAAATGGGTTCGAGAGGTAAAGCTTCCAGAGGTATAGGTTCGAGAGGTACTGATTTAGTTGGTGAGGTTCGAGAGATGGGTTTGAGAGGTAGTGGTTTGAGAGATAAAGGTTCAATGGTATAAGTTCGAGAGATGGGTTCGAGAGGTAAACCTTCCAGAAGTACAGGTTCAAGAGGTACTGATTCAATTGGTGAGGTTCGATGGATGGGTTCGAGAGGTAGTGTTTCGAGAGATAAAGGTTCAGTGGTATAAGTTCGAGAGGTGGTGGTTCGAGAGATAAAGGTTCAGTGGTATAGGTTCAAGAGATGGTGGTTCGAGAGATAAAGGTTCAGCGGTATTGGTTCGAGAGATGGGTTCAAGAAGTAAAGGTTAGAGAGGTACTGTTCAGTTCGAGAGGTATAGTTCGGGAGAAGGTTCGAGAGGTAATGGTTTCAGTGTACTAGTTCGAGGGGTGAAGGTTTTAGTGGCACATGTTGGAGAGGTGAGAGGTAATGGTTCTAGTAGTGAGGGTTCCAGTGAAAAGGTTTCTAGAGGTGAGGACATCGGGGTCACTAGTTCGAGGGGTAGGTTCGAGATATACTGTCCGAGAAGTAAAGGTATTAGTGGTATTAGTTTGAGACCTAGGGTTCGAGAGGTAGAATTCGAGAGGTAAAGGTTCGAGAGGTAAGTTTCCAGAGGTATATGTTTCCAATGGTGGTTTGAGAGATGAAGTTTTCATTAGGGTTCAAGAGGTGATGGTTTCAGTAGGGGTTCGAGAGGTGAAGTTTTCAGTAGGGGTTCGAGATGTGAAGTTTTCAGCAGGGGTTCAAGAGGTAATGGTTTCAGCAGAGGTTCGAGAGGTAGAATTTTCAGTTGGGGTTCGAGAGGTAATGGTTTCAGTAGAGGTTCGAGAGGTAGAGTTTTCAGTAGGGGTTTGAGAAGTAATGGTTATAGCAGGGGTTCGAGAGTAAGGGTTTCAGCAGGGGTTCGAGAGTAAGGGTTTCAGTGGGGATTTGAGAGAGTCAGGTTCTGATGGCATCACAAATATAGACATATATGTAAACATAAACCCAGTTTAACTCAGTTCGTGCTAGGGCGATGCAACACTCACCTTAGTTAGACTTGGCTTGGCAACCTCCGTTCCTACTTCACTGCTTAATCTTTGATTTTAGGTGCTCAAAAATATCTTAACGCTGTGAGTTTTGGGGAGCAGTAGTTGCTTATTTATACTAAATGAGGACATAGGTTTTCTGAAACCTACTACCTAAAATTTTATCCCTTTAACTCTCAAGTGTCTATGTCTACTTGCAAACAAATTACTTCGGATAATTTTTCACGTCCGTTGCCAGCCTTCCCTTCACGGTAATTTTCTTGCATTTATTTATTCATTTGCTTATTTATTTATTATTACTATTATTATATAATGTATACATATTTATAAATATGTATTTTCTCTTCTCGGTAATTTCTCTTATTTATTTATTTATTTACTTATTGTTATTATATATATGTATATATATACATATTTATTTATTTATTTATTTATTTAATTATTTTATTTTATATTTATTATTATTATTAATTTCTTTGTTGGGAAATTAAAGGAAATATTGGAATTTTTGATAAAAATCTAATTATTACATGCACTTTAATTCCATTTCGGTAGGGGGTCATCTATAAGGAGGGTCATTCTCTACTACGTTCAATGGTAAATGGTTTGAGATTGATCCATGGAAGATCAATGATTTACTAGTTTGCCCGTACAATAGCCTTGAGAATTGTTATCCGACGCTTCCAGATGGTCCTTTGAACATATAACATAGTTCAGACTGACTCATACATGTTGATCCTGCACTTTTTAATCCTAGCCAACTAGCCCCAGTTGTAGTTTAATAGGTCCCTATCCGATCCCGACTCCATCGAGAGTTATAAACTATAGAATTTGACAATAGGTAGTATGGATTTTTCTGCCAGTGGGAGGTCCCATTAGTGAACCCACAGTCGCCAATAATATGTTATTTTACTCTTTCATGAAAGAAGTGAAAATTAATCTTGGCTATACCATTGTGCAACACATGTTGGCATCTGTTGTGCATTCAAAGAAGAAGGTTATGAAGATCCCATATGGGTCACTCATTTCCAAATACCTAAAGTTGGATAACACGTTTACCTTTAGGAGAGATGAAGTTCATTTTAAAATGTACTATCAAAAATTCTTTGAAAGCAAGAAGTTGACACTCATATATGAGATATGGTCTCACATTGCTAGACGAAATAGCAAGAGTGAGCACACAAATGAAGGTGATTTTTTTCCAATAAAACTTTATTGACGTTTTCCTTACATATTCCTATTCTAATGTGACGCGCACAACAAAGGTGAAGAGGAGGACAACTCATATACTGTGGACATGTACAAAAAAATAAAAGCAAAGATGAAGAAGATAATACAGTTGAGGAAGTGGACTTATGAAACTTAGAAGGTTGTCAGGGCAACGTGCAGAGAGACATGGCCAAAGATCATAATCTAGGACATCTGTAATTCTAAATTATTGACAACGTTTCCATGCATGAAATAATGTTATGTGAAGAATGTTTTGTTTTGTGGATGATATGTTGTAGACAATGTCATTTGTTGCGCTCATAATCTTTTCCATGCTCATAATCTTTTCCATGCTCATAATGTTTCCATGCTCATAATGTTGTAGACAACGTCAGCAATGGTGGCATATGCTTCAAAGTTTCAACTTCGAATGTATTGTCACCAACGTATTGGAAGTACAAGTACTTGTTTCCCTTTAGGACATATCGACTAAAAAAACTCGACAAACCACTCCTTCCGGAAAAAAACTAGACAAACCTATCACCAAACAACCAGAGCATGATTTCACGAGAAATCAGCTCCCCATATTTCCCCCAATAACCATTTTAGACCCACGCATATCCTGGGGTTATTCTCCCCGAAACATGACGGAAGCTTGAGCTCCGCTGCGTCTGTCCCTAGATTGAAAATTTTCATTAAGGTATGCCTAGAGCTTAAGTCTGACATTGTAAAAAAAAAAACTGCGATGGTACGAAATAATGAACATGAATGATTTTTTTAAATACAATAATGATAATGGAAAAAATATAATTTATCAATGAAGACTTACCAGGTGTAGTTCAGAATTAGTGGGTAAATTTTTAGAGGGAATGCTGGAATGGAAATGAGTGTCAAAGTATGAGATCCAATATGCACATTTATATAGTTGATAAAAGTTGCAGGTCATCAATTCTGGTCAACGAATTAAATTTCGTACAAAATTTTATTAATAACCCTATGTGGACCATAAGCATGCCTAGATTCAAAATTTTGAGAATTGGGTTATATGAACAAAAACTTCCAAGATAAAATGCGTGAATGAATGCTATGAAATTGATTGATATTCGTATTGCACGGATTCCGATTTCACATCTCATAACTTTTAATGTTCTGATATCCTAATTTAAAGTCATGTCACGACGTTTACTCAAAACTACCATTGTATTTTAAATGTAACACAACGGCTCTTTTGCAACTTCCATTGAATTTAGTTGTCATTTGATCTTCCTTTACTGTGAAAATATGTTTTGAAATTTAAAAATGTATGGAACAGTGGTTTTACGCAGGTACACAAAAGATATCGTGCATTGACACCATTAATAACTATTCCCACACTAGTGGTTACAAAATATTAAAATATTTAACTAGTTAAAAATCATCAACTATTATCATTATTTTGCTTTCTCAGCATAATTCCACACAAAAGAATAAGATGAATATGTATTTGGTTGGAGAAGATAATAAAAGAAAATGAACAGAAGAGTGAGAGCCATTAGTGGAGGAACCCTCATTAAAGGCGGTTTTAAAGGACCAGAGAAGTTACTTTGTAGGTGACTTCTCTGGTTGTGACTTGGCCAAAATAGGTTCTGATTTCGGAACCTATTTACGACCTTCTAAAAAAAGGCTGCCTGAAACCTCTGGTTTCCGGCAGCTCATGGCCTTCTCCGGCGAAGGAGCACCAATAGACTGGGGTAGATTTGGAGGTTTTTACGATGCCTTCTCCGGCGAGGCTACAATAGATCGAGGAAAGAAACAATGTGTGGGCAAAGAAATGACGCAACCTCCAGTTCAACGGTGAGTAGCAACGCGACCTCCAGTCCAGTGGCAAGCAGCAGTAGTGTGCAAACGCCGAGCGGCAAGCAGAGGAGGCATCCCACAATGAGCACCGACGGTGGGCAAATGTGGAGCGGCGAGCGACGGAGGCGTCTCCAGTAGCGCGGCAAGTGACAACGGTGGGCATGATCTCCAGCTGTGAGCAGTGGCGGAAGGTGTGCGGTGGACTTAGGTTTACAGGGGGGATGCGTAGATCGGGTGGATGAAGGTTGTGGGTGGAAGAAAGGTGTACGGTGGCCTTAGGTTTACAGGGAGGAGTGAGGCAGAGACGCCTTTGATGAGGGAGAGGGTTTCGAAAACCCTAAGGGAGGAGTTTGAGTGGATTGAAAAAAAATGAAGGAATTTAATTTGTATAGTAAACAAAAGGGCCAATTAAAGACACCCAATTAAAGACTTTAATTAATTAAAAAGTATCTTAAAAATTGTTGGGGTGACTTGGGAGAAAATTATGTACTCAGTTCTCTCTCGGGTTCTTACAATGATTGAGTGTCTTTAATCAAGGATTCAGTGTGGATTATAGAATGGAAAAAAATTTAGGGCATCACATTTACTTAATTAGATTTATAATTAATTAACAAGCTTTTATCATTTTAATTCAAAATCAAGCTATAATTTGATTGTATATATAATATATCAACTTTGATCATGAAAGTAAACTGATATACCAATAAAACTATTATTAGGAGATATCATTAGATTCATTTAATATATATATATATATATATAACTATTATAGTGAAGTGTATTTTTTTATTCAGTTTCTTGTTTAGTGCACATATAACTCTCAGTCTTTTAAGTGAATCGTTATATCACACATCGTACTTGTACTATTGAATATACAATATCTATTTTTAATTTAATTTCAAGAATTATAATAAGCTATAATTGTTCTTAAATAAAAATTATATTTAAACCCTAATTGAATACCACCGTTGTTGGAGGTGTTTGCCGGCGGTGGAGCTCCGTAGGGGTCCAACATCGTCTTCTCAAAGATTTCAACGTCTTCTCCGTCAGCTACTCCGGCGAGATTCATCGTCCACGACCGTTTTCCTTTCAGATAGTCCCTGCCAACCCTCACCTTTCTCGCCGGATCCTTGACATCCCCATTTCTGCCGGATCTCTCCCCTCAATAGCTCCTATTCTCGTTGCCTAGCTCCAAACAACGTGCTCGTCGCACCCCCATTGTTCTCGTCGTCCGCCTTCGACCTGCTTCTCGTCGCCAGATCCTCCGCAACTCTTGTTTTTGATAGTCCTCTTTCCCCCGCCTGGATCTCGTTTCTCTTTCCCCCGCCATTTCATTCGCCCAGTTCTCCTTTCCCATCCCCGCCCGGTTCTCCTTTCCCAGACCCGACCCGATTCTCCTTTCGTCTCTCCCCTCGGTTCTCCTTTCTCCTTTTTTGGCCCCGGTTCTCCTTTCCTTTTTTCCCACAGGTTCTCCTTTGCTTCCTAGTTTTTTTCTCGTTTCTTCTCCTTTCCCTCCCATTTTCGGTTCCCAATACCCTTGCCCAGCTCGGTTCTCCTTTCCAATACCCTTGCCCATCTCGGTTCTCCTTTGCCCAACTCCCATCTGCCCAAATTTAATGCTATTTAATTCGAAAATAGTAAGAAATGTTTCTATAAAATAGGCAGTAAAATGCTCGTGTGTACAAAAAACTCACTTTCTACTATAAATTTGGGTGTTGAAAGCTCCATATCCTTAGAGGTATTTTTTAATCAAATGTTGTTTAGGTATTTATTTTATGCAGTTTTGTGTAATAATTAGTAATTAATAGTTAGTTATGATTTATTAGTTTTTTAAATAGAAGGTTATATTTTATTTCATCATTAATGGTTGGGATATTTTATTTTAATTTCATGTATAGTTTTTTAACATTTCATTGGCCATGCATGTCTCCATATATTGAATATAATTTTGCTATAGATTTCATCATTAATAGTTGAAATGTTAATTTAATTTAATGTTAATTAATATGTTATTTCTTTTTTTAATCTTAGCTAAATGAAGAATTTACAAAAATAATTCATAAAATATACATGTATTTTTCATCATTTATAAGAATGATATGTATACAATATATATCGTGAATTTAATGTGGTTATAAAATTTGTGATTAGTAGTGAAAATCATGTTAATTCTACAATATTTTAGTTCATACGTTATTTCTATATTTATAATTAACATAATTTATAAAGGTTCTACCAACATAATTTATAGCTCTAATAATGTGTTGGGAATTGTTGGTAGGCTTATGAGAAAATATAACCTTTAACACATGGTTCTACTAATGATGATATAACAAAATTTAATGTGGTTGTACTAATTTTGAGAAAAATTGGTACTAATTTTGACTAAGTCATAAAATTGTGTAGGTGTCTTTTATTACTTATTAGAATGAAATAGACCATTGGTTATAGATGTGGTTATAGAATAATGTGGTTATATATTTCATCACTAGTAGTGAGAGTTATGTTAATTTAAATACGTGTAGGTGGCTTTAGTGGTACTATGTTTCATCATTTGATATGGAAATTATCTTTATTTAATGTCATGTTAGAGTATATGTTGTTTGTACATTTCATTTAGAGGTGCAAGAGATTTTTACAAAAATAATTCATAAAAATGTGTATGTGTTATTTTTTATCAGTTATTAGAATGATGTATGGCATTATTGTGTTTGTTTTTATATTTTAGTGAAGATAATTATATGATATGTAATGTTATTTAAGGATGGTCATGACTCGTATGAAGCGGTTCCATGGGAGAAGTGTTACTCGACATTCACGACTGTAGATGTGTTTCCTAGTTATATGGAAGCTTATTCATACCTACAACGAACTGCCCGTTGTGTAGGATTTGAAATAATCATGTCAACGTACAAGAAAAATAAGAATGAGCCCCTAAGGATATATTGTATTTGCAATCGGGGTAGGAAGGATAAGGTTGTCAATATGAGCGATTCAGATGTTGTCCGAAGAAGTAACACATCGACAAGAAATTGTGATTGCCCGTTCATGATTGTTATGAGAGAGAGTAACACAAGGAAGGGTTAGAAAATTAAATCATGTAAGGATTCTCGGCGAGGGACACACAACCACCAATATTCAGTATACGCCGAGGGGCATAGACAGAGTAGCGGGCTCCATGCTGAGGCGGAATAAGTAATAAGAGACTAGAGGAATGAGAGACAGCTCCTAGGCATATCAATGTGAGCCTCAGTCATTTATTTCCGAGCCTGAATCAAACCATTAAGCACGTATAAAATGAGAAATCGGCTTACGGAAGAGAAAGGCGAGATAGACGCAACACAGCTGGGAATTGTTTGCACATTGCCACCTCCAATGGGTATGTTACTAGTCAGCGTTCAACACTTGATGATACTTTGACACATTTATTCTTGGCTCATTCGGAAGCTGTTGTGGCATTTAAGACTTATCCATGGATTGTGGCCATTGATTCAACATACAAGAAGAATCGATACAACATCTAGTTGACGCCTGATGGTCACAAGACGCTGAGTATCCTTCCCCATTTTTTCTCCAGAGTGCCGCCGGTTGGCTTGCCCCAGAAGAGGTGGCGATATAATCTATATCGGATGAAACATGGAAAGGTACTCGTAGATCCATACTTACAGTAGCGTGCAACATCCACATAGCCAGCATGCCTTGGATCTAGAGGCAATTCCTAACTATAAATACAAATTGGCCAGGGTTGCCAAGCCCCAGGACAATTGCAAGTAAGCTACAAGGAGTAGGTTGGCTCTAACCTTAGTTCTGGCCTTATCAACAAAGAAAGTTGAGGAAAAAATGGTCAACAAGTAGCACAAGAATTGGAAGTTATTGCCCTGACCCGCCGCTACACACCTAGCCGTTAATGCTTGGTCATCAATATTACCCCCGTTCCAGTCTTCCCAAAGGAAGGACTCCACGTCTTTCCCAAATTGTTCAGCACTTGCTTCCTGAATGGCCTCCACCAAAATAGTATTAGCAACAGAGCCACCATCAACAGGAATTTCGAGAATCATCTCAAGATCATGCAATAGGACTGCCATCTCCTTGAAAGGCATGTGGAATGGGTTCGTGTCTGATTGCCACCTCTCGACAAAAGCAGATATCAATGCCATGTCAAGGTACTTAAACATAATTGCGGGAAGGTGCAAAAATTGGTCGCACATATCCTGGCCGGAACAGCATCACTGCAATCCAGGAGTGTAGTGACTAGCTGCTTGCAAAGAGTTGCACGGCTGTTCAGCACACCTCACTTTATACCATTGCAAACATCAACTTAGACATGACCTCCAAAGCTGGGTATAATAAGGTTATCTTACAGGCCACCACCCATCGGTCCGCACACAAGCCAGGCTTAATTTGCAACATACTTTCTCTTGTTCTTAACACCCCTATCAGTGTCAGCCTCACCAACATTGCACGATCCACCTGAAGACTGGGCAAATAGACCGACTCTATTCTTGTATGTATGTCTACCTCCTCCAACAAGAGATGCTGGAATTTCAACCTTTAACGACAAGCTCGTAGCAGCTGGGCCAATGGGGGGAACATTGCATGTACCTTGTCTGCCCTCGACGTCTAGTGGTGGCTCTACACCACAACCATTATGTGGGCTAGAGACAGGTGCTTGATCACCAACCTGATATTGCAACAATGATTGCTAGTTTACATCCTCACAACATGAATACACTCCACCATTAGTGAGAATGTTGAGATCTAGACCATCCCAGGTTGTCTTTTGATCAAAATCATCACCGGGCCTAGAAGAAGGCGACACAACAGGTACCTCGTCATCTTGCACTCTGCCTAGCATTTCTCGCCGACGAACTAATCCCCCTTTCTTGTATGTATCACCCTTTATTTATGGGTTTGCTGTCATTGCTCATCTATAATATATTAAATAAAATTGTTATATTAATAAGTATTTAATTTTAGCAGAAATATAATAACACATATAAACATAAAATGTTAACTGATTCAAATATAATCATACATTATTTCACACTACTTATGAAGTTAATTTATATACGCATATACGTATTTTCAATATATCATCACACGCAAAAATATAAATTTAAATAAGTAGAACGTAAATTACATTTTCAACTACTCATGTAATTTTCATCTTATATGTTATAAATAATAAATTACATATTTAGTTATGTATAATGAAATGTAAGTATGATATAAAAGAAATTGTTTTTAACCAAACATTGAATATTTTCGATACAAAGAATTGTTTATTTCTATTATATACAAAAAAAAAAGAATTAAATAGGGCTATCATCAAAATTTACTTTAAAATTATTTTATTTAATTAATTTAAATTTTATTATCAGAATATTATTTTTTATTTGAATTTTATTTTTATAATTTTATATTTAATTATAATTTATTTTTCAATATTATTTATTTTTGAATTTAATCCAATTAATATTTTCAAATTATTCTATTTAATTTAAATGTTATTTTCAGATTTAATTTAAAATTACTTCCTAGAATAAATTTGGCAAAGTCTTGGGAAAGACGGTCTTTCCATAGGCTTATGGAAAGACGGGGTTCAATTCGAATAATAAAAGGTAAAAGGTCTTAGTTGCAACATTAAAAATTTAGTATGCAACATGTAGTTATGCTTAATAGACAGGCTAAAGGTTTTAAAATCCAAGCACAACATTGAATTATTATGCTTAATAGAGCCTTGGCATGACAATAAAAAATTAGATGCTTTAATGCTTGAATTAGGTTTTAAATATTCCCTCCCTGCTCAGAATGCTAAGATTTGGATTTTATGGAATCAAGTCTTTAGCATCACTAATATAAAGGAATCTGATCAGTTTTTACAAGTTCAAATCTCTGATATTGCCTCCTCTGTATGCTGGAACTGCTTCTTCATATATGCAAGTGTAAATAGAAAAACCAGAGAGGCTTTATGGATTGATTTACAAACCCCACAAAATATTCCCTCTGTTTATATAGGTGATTTCAACACTGTTTCATCAGTTGCTGAGTATAAGGGCAGGAAATCCACTCCTAAAAAGAGCATGAAACAGTTTAATGGGTTTATTAATAATATGAACCTTCATGAAATACCTACTGTTGGCAATTCTTTCACCTGGTGCAATAACAGATACAGAGAAAAATGTAAGGACTTAACTTTTCAAAGACTAGATAGGGGAATTACCAACTTAGAATGGCTGGAACTCTTTCCTAATAGTTCTATTCAAGTCTTAAATAGACTGACTTCGGATCACTCCCCCCTGCTTTTATCAGTTCAATCGGCTGAAGAACAAGTCCCTAGGCCTTTTAGGTATCAAGAAATGTGGACAAATAGAGAAGAATTTAAGGCTCTAGTAACCTCTAACTGGAATTTAGACTCTAATTCATATGGAATGCATAATTTGGTTTTTAAACTGAAGAGGCTAAAAATGGAAATTAAGCAGTGGAACAAATCTACATTTGGTAATGTCAATGGCAATTTGATGCTATCTGAAAAATCTGTAAGTGAATTGGAAATATCTTTCCAGCAAACACAAGATGAAAATGTATTAGCAGATTTACTTAAAGCTAAGGATTTAATCCAGAGAGCACAAAAGGAGAGAAATATTTTCTTGCATCAAAAAGCTAGACTTAATTGGTTAAAACATGGAGATGCTAATACTAGCTATTTTCATCACTCCATTAGGGAAAAGAGAGTAAAAGCAAGAATTAACAAAATCAAGGATGGCAGTGGTAACTGGATAACTGAACCACACCTAATAAAGGAAGAGGGGGTGAGATTTTACAGAGAATTACTAAATGAAGATACTCCTAATAAACAGGGAACTTACATACAGCATTTCTTAAAAGAAATCCCTAAAGTCATCACTAATCAGCATAATCTCAACTTACTGTCTCCTTTTAGTATCCAGGAACTTCACTTCTCTGTATTTGATCTTAATAAATCCAGTGCACCAGGCCCTGATGGATTCCCTGGTGCTTTTTACACCTATTTCTGGGATACAATTAAAATCGGTCTTTTAGAGGCAGCTAATGACTTCCTAACAAATGGTAATATCCCCAAGGCTATCTCTAGTACTTGGCTGACTTTAATACCAAAAAGACAGATACCAATCTCTTTTTCTGATTTCAGGCCAATCAGTCTCTCCAACTTTGTCAATAAGGTTTTCTCAAAAATGATAATGGAAAGGATTAGACCTCTAATGACATTACTCATTTCACCTGAACAGAGTGCCTTCATAAAAGGAAGAGATATATCTGACAATGTCATACAAATGCATGAAATGACCAAAATTCTGTCTAGGAAGTCTCAGATCTCAAATCTAATAATTAAATTAGACATGCAAAAAGCTTTTGACATGGTTTCTTGGCTTTTTCTGAATTCCATCTTACTTCAGTTTGGTTTTCATGGTAAATTTGTGCAACGTATCATGCATAACATTGCTGCAGCCCACTTTTCTGTGTTAATAAATGGCATAACATCTGGTTTCTTTGCTTCATCCAGAGGAATTAAACAGGGAGATCCACTCTCCCCTTTTCTGTACAATATACTTTCAGAAGCTTTTTCAAGAGGCCTTAAAAAACTCTTTACAGTTGGATATCTGCAACATTTCTCATTACCTAAAACCTGCCCAGCTGTGTCACACCTGATGTATGCAGATGACACAGCTGTTTTTCTGAACACTAACCCTTCCAACTTGAAAAGATTTAAACTTTTTCTGAATGCCTACGAGCAAACATCAGGTCAGAAAATTAATTTTGCTAAATCAGAATTTTATGTTGTATCTAACACTACTGCTGAAACTGCCAAATCTGTTGGAAGAGTTTTAGGAATGGTCAAAGGCTCTTTTCCTTTCAAATACTTAGGTGTTCCTATCTTCCCAGGTCGGAATTTACAGATTCATTATTTCCCTATGTTGGAAAGAATGGAAAAATGCATAAACAATTGGAAGAATAGATGGCTAAGTAATGCAGGCAAAATCATCTTGATTAATCACAGTCTTCTTTCAATTCCCACTCACATTTTTGCAGTTTTAAGTCCACCTAAGATAATTCTAAGGAAAATGGAAAAACTTGCTTTAGGACTTTTCTGGGGGAGTGGTGACAATATGGTTAGAAAAAGATGGAAATCATGGAAAAATA
This sequence comes from Rubia yunnanensis, assembly GCA_037428765.1. Classification (NCBI taxonomy): domain Eukaryota; kingdom Viridiplantae; phylum Streptophyta; class Magnoliopsida; order Gentianales; family Rubiaceae; genus Rubia; species Rubia yunnanensis. The sequence goes on along the minus strand of CM075064.1, from coordinate 26,380,067 downwards.
TGAGCCTACCAGTAGAGGAAAATGGAATTGGTGTTAAAGATCTTAATGCTGTAGTTGATTCTTTTTCTTGCAAATTATGGTGGAAATTGCAAATAAATAACACCCAATGGTCAGCTCATTTATGGTCCCTCCCTGTCACTTATAAAAAATCCCATATCTGGCATAGAATTTGTAAAATTACACCTAAGGCAAACAAACTTTCTAGAGTCATATTTGGCCTTGGTGAATGCTCTTTCTGGAGTGCTAACTGGAAAGGAGATGGTGCATTATGTTATGAATGGCCTGAGGAGTTGGAAATACCTTTTGAAGACATATCCCTCAGCTACTTTATAACTAATAAAACATCTTTCCTTCCAACCTTGGAGCCTCACTTGGCTACCAACACACTTACCATTTTGCAGGATGTTCAAATGAGACATCACCATGCTGATAGCCTAATTTGGAGTCCTTCATCCACTGGAAATTTCTCCATCAGCTCGGCATACCAAAGTTTCAGACAAAAAAGGGATACCATTAGACACATTTCCAAGGTTTGGTCTCCTTTCGTTAAAAAAAAGTGGTCAGTTTTAATGTGGAGAGCTTTAAATAACATCCTGCCTTTCGATAATGTGCTGTGCAGATTTGGTATTTCAATAGCATCTATATGTCCTCTTTGTAAAAAACACTCTGACACTCTGGACCATTTTTTCAACTCTTGTCCTTCAGCTTTATCTGTATGGTTCAGAGTAAATAATCTCATACATTTTCCACATACTAGTTTTGGCAATCTGAAAAGTAGAGTAGATTTCTACCTATCCTTTAAGCCTGACTCTAAGATTTGTTCTAACTTGATTACTGCTGCACTCTTAATCTCTACATGGACTCTCTGGAAAATTAGAAACAAAATCCTTTTCGAAAACATAACTTTCTCAGAGGATCATTGCTTAAAGGAGGTTAAACAACTGATTTTCCTCACCTTTTTAGCTTATAAATTGAAAGGTAATATAGATAAACATAGACATTTGGTCCAACAGAGAATCATACCCAAAATCCACCCAAAACAGAAAAAACAAGTTACAATGGTAAGTTGGAGTAGACCACAAATTGGGTACAAGATCAACACAGATGCTACATGGCAACCTAGTGGCCTTTCGTCTTCTGCTGTCATTGTTAGGGATTGGAAAGGGGCAGTGATTAAAATGAGAATGCACATTTTTCAATCTCCTTCTTCATTACATGCAGAACTGCACTCCATTCAGTGTGGATATGATTTATGCTCTGAATTGGATCTGAATCTATGTGTTATTGAGTCTGATTGTTTACTAGCAGTAATTGGGATTCAGAACCCGCTGAAGTGTCAGTGGAGAGTCTACTCAATTTGTAGCTTTCTCCACTCTAAGCATTTGAATCACCCGATCCAACACACTCCTAGGCAAGCAAACACTGCAGCTGATTTTTTGGCTAAACATGCTTTGGAAAATAACCTACAGGGAGACCTAACTATGGATAATGCTCCTGCTTTTCTTAGAGGTCTCCTTTTCCTTGATAATATAAGCCTACCTGGAATCAGAATTGGTTCCCAAATCTCTTGACTACGTCTGATTATTCTCCCAAAAGTGGTTGTTGTCTGATTAGAGAATTTCTGACCAAAACTGTTTATTCTCCCACACACTCTGATTTTGAATGTTGCTTTGGTCTTCATCTCTGGAATCCTATCCACTCGAAAAGATACTGCTGCTTTGCTTTCTCTCATTTGCAGGCTCGAGGTTGGTGCAACATAATAAGGTCTCTCGATTGAGACGTGCTGATGATACAACAATCAAGGCTGGTTTGTTTGCCTTCTTCACTTCCTTAGCTGACAGTTTTACATTGACAAACTGGGGTCTCGCCTTTCGATTCCCCGATCAGTTCGTGTTATCTCTGTCTAAAGGAATGATAGGATATGGATAGCAATATTAGAACATTTCAGGTGTACCTTTAGCTTTTGGTAGCAAGTTCCATATTGCTACAAGAGCTCTTCAGGCTCTTAGATCATCTTATAGATGACCTTCTTGTAAAACTTATTCTCTTCTCATGCCTTTGTTGGCAATCTATTATGGTTTGGGGAGCCTAATATATTCCCCCCCATCCATGGATGGTTTAAAAAAAAAAATAGTATGCAACATGTAGTAGTTATAAAATTTATAACCCAGTTCATGCAACCCAAAAATTTTATCTTAATTTCTTCTAATTTACACTTTAAACATTGGTCTTTCCATGACTTATGGAAAGACCGTCTTTCAAGAGACACACTCAATAAATTTTAATTTTTAATTAAAAAAATTAAAACCCTAGATACCCTATACTTCCCCCCTCTCCCGCTCATTTCAGCCGCCGTAGCCCTTCCTCATCTACCAATCTCCCGAAAACCAAAACCAAACAACATTTCCTGCATGATTCATGGATCTACGGGTCCTGGCCTTTGGAACTAGGATGACACAAAGGTCGCCGGAAAAATTGAGATTCTTAAAACAACCCTAGCAATTCAGATGATATTTCCGGTCAAAAAATTGAGATTTAGACGACATTTCCAGCTACAAATTTGAATTTCATTTAAAAAAGGAAAACTAACTTTTTCGACCGACGAGATTCAGGCGACGTACTGTGGTCGGTGGTGGGCGATGGTCTGAGGCGGTGCGGTGATCGGTGGTGGGTTAAGGTGGAGAGGAGGCTAGAATGGTGAAAGAGAGGGAGAGATGAAATTTTATAACCTAAAAATTTTCCCCCATACACTTATAAATATAAATTTTCACACGACAAAGATATAAAATAAAAACAATAATACATGTATGTGTATGTATTAGGGCGTAACCTTGTAAAATACAGGGCGTGATATAGCAACACTCCTTTTTAAAGTGCACATATACCCCTGTTTTTTATTTTGTGCACATATATCTCTCAGTTTTTCAACGTCTCTATCCTGCAATAGGGTATAATTACACTTTTAAAAAGTATGAGAGATATATGTACACTTTCATAGAACTAGAGGATATATATACACTAATACCAATTCGTATAATTTAGCGACCACATTTATAAATTTAATCCAATGTAAAAGTCAAACAACTAACACTAAAACTACTAATAAATAAGTTGGTGAAACTTAATAAACGAAATAATCAACAACCAACCAGTAGTTATAAATGATGGTAAGTAGTAGTGAACACTACTAAAACTTTTAGTAGGGGCGCATTGCTATATCACGTCCTTATTTTACTTAATTACGCCCTAATACGTATACATGTGTATGATACAATATTTAATTTAAAAAAAAACAAAAAACAAAAAATTAAGAAACTCTGATTTTCCGGTGCCACCACCACCGCCAGCGCCACTGCCACCGCCACCGCCGTCACCGCCACCGCCGCCTCCGGCTGTTTCTCCCCGCCAGCCTTCGCCGTCCCTTGCAGCCTTCGCCGCCAGCCGTCACCTTCTCCGCCGTTTTCTCCGGCGAGAACGAGGGCAGGGATGGACGACGAAGATCCGGGCGAAGGCTCCAGGCGAGAGACGAAGACGAAGACAAAGACGGCGAGATCCAGGCGAGAGACGAAGACGGAGAAGCTTTCTTGGAACAGACGAAGACGGCGAAGAAGATCGAGCAAGAACCAAAGCTCGATGGACGGCGAGAACCGAAGCTCGATCCAGGCGAGAACCGAGCGAAGAAGATCGGGCGAGAACCGGGCGCGAGAATCGAAGCTCGATCCGCGCGAGAATCGGACGGCGAGAACCGAAGCTCGATCCAAGCGAGGACCGAAGCTTGATCCAAGCGAGAACTGAAGCTCAATCCAGGCGAGAACCGAGCGAAGAAGATTGGGCGAGAACCGGGCGCGAGAACCGAGCGCGAGAGCGGGAAAGGAGAACTGGAGAGGAGAACCGGAGAAGATGAAGTTTTCGCCGGAGAAGGAGATCGGAGAAGATGAAGTTCGCCGAAGAAGGAAACCGGAAAATCGGGGAGGAGGAGAAGGCGGAGGAGAAGGAGGAGGAGAAGGCGGCGGCAGTGCTCAGCGGCGGCGTTCGGCAGCGGCACTCGGTGGTGCTCGGCAGCGGCGGTGCTCGGCGGTGGCGGCGGCGATAATTTTTATTAAATGTTAAAAAGTAATTTTTATTTAATTTTTATTTTAATATATTTTACTTATTTAAATAAAATAAAAATACATATTATATATTAAATACTATAAATACAGGACATAATCAAGTAAAATACAGGGCGTGATATAGAAATTCACTAAAGTTATCACTACAACACTATTGTGTAAACATCTTGAGAAATAAAAGCCAAAGTCTAGCTAGTACTCCAAACAGGACCAGCAAGCTACGAGCTTAATTTTGTGCTGCCATATACAGTATAGAGCGGGTCTCCTGACAGGCAGCCTGTCCATAAGCTTATGGATATGCCACTTATTTCTTACCTTATACATTGCATTTCTTAAATTACATACAAAATTTAAAATTTTAAAAAATATTTTTTTATATCATATATTTATATATTTTCACATTCAAATACATATTATTACTTGTTTTAACTTATAAAATGTAATATTTAAATTTTATAAAAAATTACAACATTTAAGTCAAATGCCCCTGAGAACTGTCCATAAGCTTATGGAAAGGTCGCCTTTCCTGAGACTTTCCCTACAGTATATGGTAACTTTGTATTCTTCTCCAACCCCACTATTTTTTCATTACTGCCAAATCTTTCTTTTTTTTTCATTACTTCCAAATACAATCTCTCCGTAGTAATTTCCAAACGCTGATTTATTTTTTGCATATACAATGAACTCGACTCGGAGATTCCTAAGTCGCACATAATATTTATTTGGCTACATTGATCATTCAGGTGATTCATTGGCTTTTTGGGAGCATCAAAAAATTATTCATGGAGTCCGCAAGCCTTAGCCGCCGCCATTTGGTTCGTAAAGTAGTGAAGGTGGCGGTGTTGTTGGCCGGTGTGGCGGTTGCGCTGGTCGTTCTCTCTCACTCCGGCCAGTTCCTTCCGGCTTCCTTCTCTGACGCATCTTCCTCCTCTTCCACGGAGATTCCCGCTAACGTAAGTTCTACTTTAAGAATTCCTTGATTATATTCATATGTGTAAATGAGAAGACAAATGCACCTTTGCAATTTTAAGAGCAAGTGATTTCGATGACCCTCTTAACTATCACGATCGTCCACCTCTAGCCTTCTATTTTTTCCAAACACTTTTGGCCCTTGAATGAGTAAATGAACTAGATTTTAAGATAGTTAAGGGAACAAACGTGTTTAAAAAATAACCATGACTCAATATTTTTATAAGTTGAGGGGCCAATAGTGTTGACAAAAAATTAGAGGATCAACAAAAAAAAAACAACCAATTTCGTTTGAAAGTATCACAAAGTAGAGAGGAGCGTATGAAACTTTCAAATGAATCAGGTCTTTTCTTTTGCGGTTATCTTCTAATGCAAATGACAATAATTAGAGTTTTGGTTTAAGATTTTTGTTTATAACGGTGAAAATTGAAATAGGAAAACCCCCCTAATCTTATTTAAATTGACATTAATGAATAGTTGAGCTGAAAAAACCGATTTATTCAAAGTTTTCAAACCCGGGGAATCAAAGTAAATTATGGCAATCTAAGGTCGCACAACAGAAGGCCAAAGAGTAGGGATCGACGAGTTTTTCATAAGCTTGTGAATTATTTTTTACCTTATATACATTTGTTAAATTACATACTCTTCATGTTTCTCTAATAGTGGCACATTTTTTTGGTGTTAGAATTTAGAAGATGCTAAATAAGTTGATGAAATTGATTTGAAAGAATAAAAAGTAAAATGAGTGGATGTAATAACTTTAACTTGTTATAAATAGAAAGTGTCAATATAAAATAAACATCCCAAATTAGAAAATGTGTCACTATTAAAAAAATAAAGGGAGTATAAAATTTAGAATTTTCAAAAATATTTTTTTATGCTTTCATTTTCAAATATTTATTATTACTTATTTTAACTTATAAAATACAATATTTAAATTTTATAAAAAATTACAACATTTAATTTAAAAGCACTCGTAAACTATTCATTAGGCTTATGAATTCTGATACTTTCTTAAGCCCAAATATATATATATTTTTTGAAATACACTCCACTTTCTATTACTATATCCCCCAGTTGCTTCGCATAAAGGGGGTGAGGTTCCTCTGTGTCTCACACAAAGGTGGGGTGAAACTCCCACATAACTTACACAAAATGAGATTTCTATCACTAACACGATATAATTAGAAATTGAACTCTAGAATATTGTCCTATGCCAGAATCGAACCTGTGGTGGTTCTGGGGTGGCCGTACGCCCTGGTCAGTTGGCGTAGCCTAGTGGTTCAAGCCCAAATATAGCGTTCCCTGATTTGCATACCGAACTCAACCTAGTGTGTTTTGTTGTTTACTTCTATTGTAGCTCTAGGCTACTATTTATTGTCCTAATATCTAGATCAACATTATATCGCTACTTTGCGTGCTCAATTATTTCGGGAAAAAAACGAATACTATACTAATACAAATAAATTCTCATTTTAGACTTAAATGGTGATTATATAATTGATATAATCATTATATAATTAATAGGTGAATTTGACTTTTTCAGGAAGAGGGATTTGGCATTTATTTTTATTTATTACAATGAGATTCATATAATAACTATTTTTTAAATGTATTAATGTATAAATATTATAATTTGACCCTAGAAAATATTGAAATGAAATTTTTCATAAGTGGTCTGACCATTAGTCGGTCTAACAGGAAACTTTTATAGATTTGAGAAAATAAAATGAAAGTAAAATTTGATTTTTTAACGCTTTCTACTTGAAAACGATTATATATATGAAAAATACCTTTTAAAATAAATAAAAATGACTACTAGTTATTTTAGAACAAGGTGAACATTTCTTAACGATGACTTTTATTTCTTGATACAGAGAATATAATTAATTAATTCGGCTGAGTTTGACTAACCCCATGCCGTTGATCTCACGTATATTTGAAATTATAGGAAACGGAAACGGAAACGGAAGAATTGAAAAGAGTATTGCAAAAAGTATCGACATCGGACAAAACGGTAATAATAACGACACTAAACGAAGCATGGGCAGCTCCGAAGTCGGTGTTTGAAGTGTTTCGGGAGAGCTTCAAGAGAGGGAACCAAACGGAGGGGCTGCTGAAACACTTGCTGGTGGTGACGTTAGACGAAAAGGCGCACGGCGAGTGCCGGAAAGTGCATCCGCATTGCTATGCCCTTAAAACGAAGGGGATGGATTTTTCCGGCGAGGCAACGTTCATGTCGGAGGACTACTTGAAGATGATGTGGAGGAGGATTTTGTTTCTCCAAACTATTCTCGACGCGGGATACAATTTCGTTTTCACGGTACACTTCTTCTTTACCTCTATTCTCTCCGAAAAATTGCATATGTTCGAGAATTTTATATGTGAAAGAGTGTGTCGAATCACTAGTGTCAAATTAACATATAAAATTTTATGTATCATTTTTATTTCACATCATCTTATGTCATGATATCACGAGCTCTATTTTGTAAATATTACTCCATTTTCTCAACTTATCACAAATATCGGTGTCCGTTTCTTTTTTAACAAATAAGTATGATTTACTTATGTAATCTAATTGACCTAATACTCTATCCGTTCATTAGTTTATGCACTTCACTTTATGACTCAAGTTTTTAGTGTTGACCACAAAGTAAAGTGACGTTTGACAAAAGGAAGTGGTGCTAACAAGAAAACAATGCTAAGTAAAGCCATTTCGTTGCTTAAACAATGCTAAGTGGCCTATTCAAATTTTAAAAAGGGAACAAAGTAGAATATTATGCGTATATAACTGAATTTATGGGGGTGTAAGGGAAAAAGAAAACTTGGTTTCTTTCCTTTTTTTTTAAAAGACAAAGTGTGTCATATTAAAAAAAAAGACCGCTGCATGGCAAGCGTGCCATAAATTAATGAGTAGAGGAAGTGATCAAAATAGCATGCAAAATTATATAATTTGTAGATATACTCCCTCCGTCCCATAATAATATTTTGAGTTTTCTAAATTAAACTGAGTCAACTTCAATCATAATTTCTATTATTATATATGTAAGACTATTATTATGTTATATATTGTTGGATTCATCATTACATACATTTTTAAATGTTATTTTTTCATAATTTTTTTAATACCCATAAATAAAGATATTAACTGTTGAAAATTACATCAGTTGACTTTTAAAAGTAAAAATGTGTTGATTATTATGGGACGGGGGGATTATATAATATAGGGCAAAAATATTTTGGTTAAAAGTGCCATATATAACCTTGTAAAGTTTGAAAGTGCGATTATAACCCTATCTTTTGCATCAGAAGTGCCAATATAACCTTTTGGCACTATTCCGGCATTGACTTAGTATTTTTCGGCATTGACCATAACTAAAAAGACTAAAATAACCCTAGTCTTAAAACTAAAAATGTAAAGACAAAAATACCCTTATTTTTCTTCTCCATAACACAACCACAGCTGCTCCGCCAGCTCCACCACCTCCGCCGCCGCTCCGCCACTGCTCTGACTTTCAAGGCTGGGAATCTGGTCTGCATATTTCCTATGTTCCATTGCTATCCATTCCTTATCCTAACTCCGGCAGACAGAAAAATGATGCACATGACGTTATACTGGGGCAAAGAACTACCCTCCTGTTCGACTCGTGGAAGAAGGATTCATGGATCACATACTCCTTCACTCTCCTCTTCTGCTTCTTCCTCTCCCTCTTCTACCAGCACCTCGAAGCCCGCCGCCTCTACTTCAAGCTCAGATCCTCCTCCATCAATGCATACCGCTACCCTCAGGCGAGAAGAAGATCTTATCCCCATCACATGCCCCACGCGATCGCCCCACCCCACCACCTGCCCCAAGTCATCGCCCACCATTTTACGATGCCGCTCAGCCAAGCGCCGGAAAGTGGAGACCATTTTCCGACGCCACCCACCTGCCGAGAGAAGAAGAAAGTGGAATCGAGAGAATAAAGAAGAAAGTGAAATCGAGATGAGGGCATAACTATCAGGGCAAGGGATGTTATCTGAATTAACCGGTCGGAGGAAATCCATCAAGTCGGCGATCCACTAAAGGCACGTGACAGATCATTTCGTCAGCGTCACCGCCATTTGCCGCGAGTTGTCAGAGAAGCTTGTGCTCCCGCCCGTCGTGGGAATCCGCCAATGGATGAGTGTTAAAAGCTGCTTACAAGTGAGGTATTTATCATAGAAAAATGCATAGATTCTCTTGGATCTGGCCTTGGTGAGGTGAGGCCGTTGGATCTGGCCTTTGTGAACTCATAATTATTTTCCCATATCTTTCTCCAGGTGAGGCCGTGGGATTATTTATCATAGAAAAATGCGTAGAATTCCCTTGGATTTGACCCTTGTGAGGTGAGGTTGATCGGTGCCAGCGGATGCTGCCAAGAGGATACGAGATGAGGGCATAACTGTCCTTTTACATTTTTTTTTATTTTAAAAACATGGGTATAATATTCAATTCACAGAATCCCCGCCAAATTAAAGTCTCCAGGGTTATATTAGGCACTTTTAAGCAAATGTTATGGCTATAATAGCACTTTCTAACTTCACATGGTCATATTGGCACTTTCAACCAAAATATGGGATTATATGGACACTTAACTCTATAATATAATATGACATTGACCTTGACCTGATTAAATGATTATGACCCACCAACCTGAATTAACACCTCTAATCACACCCGACCCCATTAAATCATACTTCCTTTTTAAGTGGCGCATCCTAAAATATTTTACTCTGTGTTTATTAAATTTTTAAGTGGTACTTTTTAGACAATATTCTAATTTCTCATTGTTTATTTAGGATGCAGATATAATGTGGTTTCGAGATCCATTTCCCCAATTCCATCCGGATGCGGACTTCCAAATAGCATGTGACTACTTCCAGGGCAATCCTTGGGATTTAAACAACTCACCTAATGGAGGCTTCACTTACGTGGTCTCAAACAACAAAACCAGACAGTTCTACAAGTTCTGGTACGACTCCAGAAAACATTATCCTAAAAATCACGACCAAGATGTGCTCAACAAGATTAAACACCACTCCTTTCTCAAGAACATCGGACTGCGAATCCGGTTCCTCGAAACCACCTACTTCGGCGGCATCTGTCAGCGTAGCGAGGACTTCGACTTGGTGTGCACGATGCATGCCAATTGCTGCGTTGGTTTGGGCAACAAGGTTCATGATCTTAAATTAATGCTTGATGATTGGACCAAGTATATGATCATGTCCAAGAACACCGCATCTCCTCCACACAAATCATCCTGGACCGTTCCTCAGCATTGCCGCTGGTGAATCTACTATCTGCTAAAACGAATATTACAGTATCTCATGTGATGTTACAACTTACATGCTAATCATATCTTGGAAAAATTGACAAAGCTATATGCAATTTGTGTTGAGAAGAGGGAAGGCATAATTCTCTATCCTCATGTTTCAAATCCAGGGTTCGACCACCACCGTAACAAGTTATTGAGACTATATGATGGAATTTCATAGCTCGAAAATCATGAAGATGGGCACATAAAGAAACACATGGAGAATCTCCTTTCGAGTACCCAAAAAATGAATGTATATATATAACCATCTCAAAATTTTACACCTTTCCTCTATAACAGTGGTTCGACTCTTCATGCCAAACTCGGTCTGTGTTAGCTATAAAAGCCATCTCAGTGGATGCATGTCTAAGAGGAAATGTAACTTCTTTTTTTGATAACTGAGTATAATGAGGATAAAGTCAAGTTGGAAAAGAAAAGGAAAACAAAAGGACTAATAATTTGTTAAAAACAAAATCCTCCTAGCTTATCAAAATCATTGAATCCGTGGAGAGAAGGTAACCATTTTAACATGTTAGCCGATTAACCCATCAACTTTGTGCCACCGAGCACAGATTCAACTCAGACCGCCTGTTCTTCACCAAAAGCCAAGGGATATCGGCATTAAATTAGCCATTTAGCTTTGCTAAGAACTGGCTTAGATCATATTCTTCAGTGTACTGTGACTGATCCCAGAGGTCCTCCAGTCCACCAAGTATCTTTTTGAGTCCCTTACCCGCACCAGGCAACTTAGCTTCAGCATCAGAGGGTTCTGTAGATCGCTGTGATACAGCTGCTCCCTGAATATTTCCCATGCAGAAAGAATATGCAGGTTTAATTGGACAAACAGAAACACTTAATAAATCCCACCATGTTTTAGGAAATATTACTTCAAACTTTTACCTTTGCAGTGTCTGCTTTAGTAAATAGGTCGAGCAACTGGTCAGTATTCATCGTTTTAAGACTAGCATTATCGGCATTGATGACAGCATTCGCCACGGATACTTTGAATCTTTGAAGGCTCATCACTTTCTCCTCCAAGGTGCCTCTCATAATGAGACGGTGCACATTTACTACTTTTTTCTGTCCTAACCTGTGCGCTCTGTCCATTGCCTGCGAGTGTATGGCACATCAGAATCAGTTACAGATGATAAGGAGAGCAAGTTTTGCAAGAAATGTTAAAGAGAGATGGACATGCAAGTCTCCTGGGAAGGAATCTAGCAAACTGAAGAAAGTTTTACAAATGAAACAGACTTGGGTGAATGTGTACAGTTCTGACCATAGCTTAGATATCAGACACAAAACCAAATTCAATGTTCACTGAAGCATATTATTCATTGGCCTTTTCCTTTTCCACCTAAACTTCTGGCAACACAAAGAAGAATTCTAACAGAAAATAATAATTATATTATATCCACTCAGTATGTTCTTCCCTCATTATCCTAGTACTATTCTCGGCCAAGATCACTTACGGCTTAACTCCAGAAATCTGAAGCAGCCCTCCCTCCTTGCTGAGGGGAGAACTTCCAGTTTGAATCAGTTAAGAGACACTGAACATCCAACAAAACCGATTGGCCGAAGTGGACTGTTCTCAATGTGGAATTAATTTCCAAATTTAAATCATTTATGTTGCTCATAGGCTGACAGTAGCTCTTAGTTTCAGCTGCATGGATAGTTCAAAATTAACTAGAGCAGGAACTGCACTAGCTTCCACACACAACCACCATACAGTTAATCTTAAAAATACTACGACAACTAATGCCTCAATATACTTAGAATCATATTTGCACGTCAGTATCATACCACGCAACTCAAAAAGCTCTGTTCTGAGTCTTCTACCAATCAAATTTCTAAGTAAAGCCATGGTCAAGCAAGTAAGGCATGGATACATATAATTTCTCAGTTACAATTTTTTTCTTAATAAGACTAAACAACAGTATTTCTTCACAGGGAAAAAGGTGGAAAAACTTATTTAGGCAGGTACCTGATGATCTCGCATGGGATTCCAGTCATGTTCCATAAAAACAAGGGTATCAGCAGAGGTAAGATTCAGTCCTAACCCCCCAACTGCAAAGAGTCGGTGCAGATGAGTACATTTTTAATAACCAAACAGATAGCATCCCTTCAAATAAAATCCAGACGGTAGAAATCCTACCATGTGTCGTAAGCAGAAGAACATCAATTGTAGGGTCAGAATTGAAGGCCTTGACAATATCAAAACGTTTCTCCGGTTCAACCGATCCATCAAGCCGCAAGTAAGTGACACTGCTTTAACACAAGCACAAGTTGGTTGAAACAAGAAAGTCAAAACCAGACTTGGGTAAAACAGTGAAAACCCAAATCCTCTCACCACAGGTAAACAAGGGATAAAATTTTGTGCTACCTTGGTAGTCAAGCTAGTCTATATTTTAAATAGGAGCAAGGGATATAAAGACACAATTTTACTTTATACATCTCCAGGGATCCAGATTATTTTAATAAGCAGTAGTGTCAGCAGACCCTCATTCCAAACTGATCAAAGAGAAATCTCAATAGATCCCGAGTTCAGAGGGAACGAGGAATGACAAAATAATTCAGCCTAATAGTGTGATTAGTACATATATATTCTATGGTATGTGAGCGAAAAGGGAAACCAGGAAATTGGCTGATGATGAAGCTGTATAGTGGTCACAAATAATAACCAAACTTACTGACCCCACCACTTAGCCCAACCTCAAATATGTAAACCAGATCATACCTCCATAATAATTGTGTTTGGGGGAGAAATCATGATGCTATTGAATGGATCTCATTGGCAGTAAGTTCTGGATCTAAAGAATCACGCAGACCTATTCTAGGTGTTTGAGCAACAACCGATTCTTTATCCCACAGCAGGTCATTTACTTGAATCATATTTTTACATTGTATTTGGTTAAAACAAATAACTAAAAGTATGTGGTCAACTTGGTTTTTACAAGGAAATGGTTTCATAAAGCCATATAAAAAAAGATCACTGACAATTACAGAATATGATAACAGTTGTAGAGGAGTTGATATTGTAGAGGAGAAGACTTACTTCTTCATATGGACACGGAACAAGTCTCTTTCAATGATGTCCAAAAGGGCCTGCAGGAATAGTCACAATTACAACCAAGGAGAACACATTCTTGACCAAGATCTAACTAGCAACCAATTTGTCCAGGGATGCAATATTTACCTTATGCTGAGCAAATATCAGAACCCTGTGCTCTCCGACACCGATGGAAGCTTCAGAGCCTGAACCTTCAATCCCAATTCCACACTCTTCAAGAATCTCTTGAAGGGCAACAAGTTTAGGAGAGTGGCGGATATTATGGAGTTCAGAGGTATAATCAGATCCACCAGGGAAGAGTTCAGACAGAAGGGGTGATAATGTTTCTTGAAATTTTTCACCAACAACAAGCAACGGGTGGCTGCATAATTTTAGCAGGTACTGAAGAGCCTGAGACATAGGAGGAGAGCAATTAGATACACTACTGCAGGGAAATGTTGAAGAATACCACTGAAATTACCTGGAAAACATGAGTTGAGCCTCTGGTTGAAGGTTTTCCTTCTCCAGCATCTACATCATTCACCTTTATAATACTTGTGATTTCTTGCTTAACATCTGAACCAGGAAATCGTTCGTAAAGCTTTAGCTGTAGGGGACTCAGGTCGCAGAATCTATCCTGGATTATTTTTTCTGGCAAATCAGACAAAACTTCATCTTTGGTTCGGCGCAGAAGAAATGGCATGACCTGCAAAAGATAAAATTCAGTTCTACATTCTTCAGTACTCATATAGGAAAACATTTTACGCACTGAGGTGCCACATAATATACTGTTCAGAATGTTAGGCAACTAAAAATGAAAATGAACAAAAAAACTGTGCGTAGAGCAAAAGAAAGTGTTTAAGATAAATCTTAGAACAGACTGCATTAGATAGAGACTGCATTAAAAGAAAACTGTTAGAAACATAATAATGCTGGCCTCAATAGATGTAAAAAAATATGATTAACAGGTTGAAGATTGTTTACTGGTCTCAATAGATGTAAAAAAATATGATGCTGGTCTAAATAGAGTAGACATGTTCGGCTGAGATCCTAGATGCCTGATACTGTGTGAAACACTAAATAAAAGGGAATGAGAAAAGTCCTGAGCAGGCTTAAAATGGTACTGTGAAGAAAGACATGATACCTCTAAATATAAATGACACATGTGGTCTCAACTCTCAATCGAACATGATGGCTAAACAGGATCCATACAAGCCACCCACATAATTCAATTAAAGATTAGTTGTCGTATCTCCGGATCACAGTTTATGAGTCTCCTTGTAACAAGAAAGCAAACTAAAATAAAATAAAAGTGATTGAATTATAAGATTTCACCTGTTTGTGTAATGCTTCCATAGCAAGTGCACCTGCTTCTGCATCCTTTGCAGAGCATTTAGGATCTCTAGCTGCTAGTAGCGGTTTTCCATAAGTGGCTTGGAACTGTAGCAGGAAATGAGAGAAGACTAACAATTATATCCACAAACAGCATATTCCGCAGCAATGATCAACTTTCAAGAGATGAAATGATAAAACAGTAACAAAAGAGTAAAAACCCCCATCTTACTCACTGATCGAAATACACATACTCCAATGAAGAATAACATAAATCAATATTCAAAACTGTATAATAATACACAAACCTTTTCAAAGATAATAGTCCAAGACATAACAGTTGTTTCTTGAACATTTCAGGAAACTTTAACTAGACACATAAACATAGAAGCTTTAACTAATAACATAGAACTGAAACATGTGATGCTGTCATTGATGTTGTATCATATGCTACACTGCACTGATACACAGTAATTACATTTTCCCTCAAAAATAAAGTTATTACTTATAAGATACGCGAGTGAGAGAGGAAATATAACTTTAAAAAGTTTTACCAACTTGCTAAGGAAAACATCGCCTGACAATATTCAAGAGGTATACCATAAGATGCTAAAAGACACCCTGTATGGACCAATCAAAGCATCAATATGAACAATTTACTTCACTGTATATAACACTTAAGGTTGACACAATACCAACAAAAGAGTTGAAAAAATATCTCACGTACTTGTCTTTCTGTTCCAAGAAATCCTGGCATGAGAAAGTCGAAAAGAGACCAGAGATCCAAAACATTATTCTGCATGTTTAAGTAGCAATTATTAAAAATAAAATAAAATAAGATAACATTAACGAAGTATGAGCTAAATTTGTCAGGAAACAAACCTGAATGGGCGTGCCACTTAAAATGAGGCGGTGCTGTGCCTTCAGTTGTTTTACAGCAACAGTAACTTTAGACTTAGAATTCTTTATGATGTGTCCCTCATCCAGAATACAATAGTTCCAAAAAAGCAGCCTGAGATAATCAATATCTTTGCGTACAACATCATAAGAAGTCACAATGACATTATGTTTATCAAATTGACTCTGCAGAGATATACGGTCTTGAGCAGAACCAACATACTGGAGTGTCGTCAATAGAGATGTATCAATAAACTTCTCAATCTCATAGACCCAATGTGCTACAAGTGTTGAAGGACATATTATAATTGATGGTGGAATGTGATCGTTATTGCTTGTAAAAGCATGTTCTGCCACATCAGATGCCACAATAGCTGATGCTTGCAGAGTTTTACCAAGGCCCATATCGTCACACAAAACGCCATGAAGGTTAAAGCGCCTTAAAAATGCCAACCAGTTTATGCCTTCTTGTTGATACCTAGGAGGAAAAGGGAATTAGAGCTTCCAAGCGATGAGTTCATTCAGCACACAACAGCGGCAGCAGAGTATTAGACCAGTAAATTAAACTAATTAATTACAAGTTTGTTCGGTAGTATTTCATTGGCCCACGAGTCTAAAACTTTTAGAACCACAAATTGTACGCTGCAATCCCACCTTAAGGTGCCACTTTCTTTATTTTTTTGCCCCACCTTAAGGTGCACCCCAGTATTATTTCCTTATTTAGGAAATTGTTATTCTCTCCTTACTTCTCCTCCACTCATAATATACTACTTATTCGTATTCACTTTTTACTTTCCATTCTCATTTCTATTATCCTTCGCACATTTTATTTTCCAGTATAAACTGTGTCCACAAAAAGTGGGCACCTTAAGTTGGAAGAGAGAGAGAGCAAGTGGTTACATCAAGAGGTTGACCTAGGAATGTCTACACCTAAAGGACACATAGGGAAAGAAAGAAAATAACTTCTTAAATAATTTTATGATGATAAGCACTGACATTTACAAAAGCTCAATCTGGAATTTTGTAGAGCTAAGGATAGTTACATTTCAGTTCAAAGACTCCATACTGGGCCCTGAGGTCTTCAAAATATAAACAACTGGCAATGATCTTAATGGGTCTATCAACAGCAGGTACCTTAAGAAATACCAAAGATAACCAGAAATTTCATATCTCCACACTTATATTTAGCATCCCTTACTCAGCACTGCATCATGAATTCGAACTACTCCCTCCGTCCCAGATTAAATTGCACAGAATCAAAGATTCAGTCAAACTTGAAAAACTTTTTGAATAGATATATGAACATTAATATAATTGTATGAAATACTATTAGATTCATCATAACATATTACATGCAGTTTCTAAATATTAACTTTTTATGTGCCGTTTTTATGCGTAGTAACATATATTTACAGTCAAACGTGTGAGTTGGAGACCATGAAAAAGATTCTGTGCAATCTAACTTGGGGCAGAGGGAGTAGTCAAATTATTTTGAAGAAACATGGCCTTAGTGAAACTAATTTCTTGATTACAGATAGTGGTGTCCTTTCAGTATGATTTTTAACATTCCAAACTGACAGATTTTCACAGCTCAGGAAATGAAGGCAAAAGAATATCTTAATAGACATTGTCTTACCTCCTTAGAGTAACCTTCAGTTCAGTGCTGAGCTTGAAATCATCAATCTGAGAGTTGTCCACAAGCTGCTCCAAAAATTTTGCGTCTTCTTTACTTCTAGTTAAGCGTGCACTAAGACCAGCAGGTGCTGGAACACCACGTGCTAGAGGAAGAAGAGGCACAAGGGCAGCAAAACTATGTGTTACACTCTGCCTGACAGAATTATCGCAATCACTCATGCACCCAAGGAGGGGAACCACCAACAAAGGTGCATAAGGTACCAGCTCCATGCCAAGTCCCCGAACAAGCAAGCTCACAAGCATACCAGCCCCTTGTCTTGCATGAACAGATGATGCATCACTTAACATAGGTATGACACTCTCTATCACTGCACCCATAACATTTTCGGTCATTGATTTGGCCATTGTCATTATGCATCTGGATGCTGTTAGTCTAATAGCTACATGTGAGTGTCGAACACATCTAAAGATGCATGGGAGAAGTGTGAACAATTTCAGTCTCAACGCCTCATTTAGCAAAGGTGCAATGGATCGAACCACCTGGAAAATGTGCAAATAAGATAAGAATATAATAGCAGATCATTGAACTTTAAAGCTGTAAGCAGTTAATTATTGAGTGTACTGGAATATAATACCTTCTTTCTTGCATTAGTCAAACAGAATAGAGTACTAACTAACAAAATTTTAAATGAGACTTTCACCATAAAGCAACGGAAAACAGAGACGGATATTTGAAGAGAAACTTCATGAGAAGGAAAAGAAGTACACAGTTTTTATTCCCCTAAAGAGGTACTGAAAACTTTTTCTGTCAGATGCATGGGTAAGACGTTTGTGTGCTTGGTTACAAACAAACTGCTAGTATTTTGACTATGCATTATACTCCTACAATCCCATTTCACTGCATGCATCTTAACAATCAAAAAGACTGCTAAAAATTAATAGCCTTTTGTGAACTTATTGAGTATCAAAGGCTAAAATTTGAGACTAAATATTATTGCACATCTTAACCAAATCTTGTGTACTCCCTCCGTTTTATTTTATTTTATGGCACCATAGGTTTAGGTGCTTGGATTTAGGTGGAGAAAATATGTGAATGAAATTGATTGTAGAAAGTAAAAAGTAGAATGAGTGGATGAAATTAAAGGAATCTTGCCAAAAATGGAAAGAGTGTCAAATAAAAGAAAACATCCATTTATAGTAAGTGTGCCATAAATAACAAAACAAAGGGAGTACATAAGTCTATTGTACCTCACCCATTAGCTATGTTCATAACCAAAGGGGCAGTAAAATTGATGCAGAAGTGAGAAACGTATTTATTATAATGGTAGGAACAAGAAAATCAGTGAAATATATTTCTTGTTGTAAGATGCAAGATAAATCAGCATACTATTCTTTAATAGATAGAATTCAAGCCATGAGAAAAAAAGAAGAAGAAAAAAAGCAATGAAATGACATTAAAGACAGAGAAGTAGTACCTGGATATTGTTTATCAATATCTGAGGATCCTTTACTGAGTCAATAATTGAATCAATATTCTTTTCATCTTCTGGGGTCAAACCCTCAAAATTATGCGGTCTAAGAGTTTCCACAAGACAATCCCACAACTTTGGTAGTTTATCAAACAAAAGACCTCCCAATTTAAGACACAAATACTTAAGTGCGAGTTCTGACCCCCGCCTGCTGACGAATCCCTCCACTCTTGATCTGTCTTCACCAGGTGAAAGCATATGAACTTTAGATTTCTGTTTGCTGAAGGCACTTCCAGAAGACAGGAGTTCTTGTTCCTCAATTATATCAACAGAACTAAGAACGGAAGCTTGAGGCGTCTCACAAGGATCCAAGCACATCAGACTACATAGGTTCCTAAGTAGCTTTTCATTTGGACTAGGCTTGCGTTCGATACAGCCAGAAATCAGTTCTGCTAGGGATTCAGCAGCCTTACTCTGCAGTATTTCTTCCTGCCAAATAATCAACAAAAGTTCTTAAAGAAGAAATAGATAAGCGAGTTATTATGGTATCGCCACTGTTATCCTGCAGTAAATGTTACCTGCTCCCTCCTAACAGAAGCCATCAGAGGTAAGATGATTGGGTTTAGTTTTGAAGGAAGCTCAGACATCCAGACGACAGCACTAGCTAGTAAAGAAGAAACAGTTATGTGCAAATTACCCTGCACATTGATTCAAGAAACACAGAATCAAAAGCAAACAAAAGGTTGAGAGATAGACGTAAACTGTAAGTACATGGTGAGGGATAATAATATATCCATTATATGAGTATACCTGAACACATTTTAGATATCCTGCTGTTGATAAAAGTCTTTGCTTTGATGACTCAAGTTCATCTGATATGCTTCTTTCTGAGGACATTTCATCACTAGTTTCACCAACTACAGATGGTAATTTTGATGCCAAGTTTATTGCATCATCTACAGTGAAATTTGCTACATCAAAATTAGCAGACATCAAATCACTATCAGTAATGCCAGATGCCTCAGCAGTAGAGTGCAACTGAAAAGCCTCATTTTGCATTTTGGAATAAGTCCTCGAAAGTTCAGCATATGGAAGCAGTGAATTTTTCGTTGGGAATGCAGGATTAGTGCAAGTTAACAAATCTAACAGCCAATTTCTGAAACTATTAACTGAGGTAATGACTTCCCCAGACATGGAAAGCTCCCCTGCTTTAAATTCCTTGAACCAAGAAATGAGAATCAATGCAGCCACCTGGCAATTAAAATATTTCTTAAGTATTCTAATGCAACAAACACAGTTAAGAGAGGAAGCGAACAAGTCAATGATAGGAGAATAGGGAAGAATTTCCTTCCAAACCCTAAGCCTGATACCTGGCGTTGAACTCCAGATAAAGACGTGAGCATGGTCCACATCGGGTCTATTACAAATCCCAATGTCAGATTGTGCAACCTTGAAACCAAAACTCCCAAAGCAGTGGCTGTAACAACTCGTGTACTAGTCACTGAAACATCTTCATCGGCACCGACAACTATTTTAGCAGCAACAGAATGATCCCCAATCCTGTCCTGAGAAATAGTACCTTCAGAAAAATCAACAAGTGTACTTTTTGAAGATTCATTCTCGGGCTTAACGGCTCTCATTTTAGCTGCTGCTTTGAAGTGGCTTTTACGAGGAAGGGCTATGGGCCAGAACAATTTGGCAGCATCTAGTGGTGAACCATATGGAGTAGCTGCTAGCTCTATCCAAGACATAAAGTACAACTCAGCTACACCAACCAAATCCTTCACGGGGCACTGACAGCAGCAGAACACATAAAGCAGGAGGCAGAGACATTAGCACCATGAATCATCAAAAAGGGTCAAAAAGAAATAAATTAGCAAACTTACTGTCAAACATTTCAGAACAAATAGAAGAAATAACATATATTCCCACAACCAAAACCCTAACTTTTTCCTCAGACATCAAATACTTTAAACAACAATTCTCTTAAAGATATAAACCAAAACTTTTCTGGAAGTTCATGGAGGACCTGAAGATTGGCCGACATCAAGTATATGTAGTGTGGTAAGTAATTAATCTTCCCAGGGGGGCTGGGGCTCAAGCATCATGGTGATGAAAAATGAGACTTACACCACCAGGGCTTAAAGTGTAAGCCACACTTGTGCAAGTATCAATTAATCCTTTTTGTGGCCTTGGGTTGTTTTTCAGATGTGTTTGTAAGTATCCATAATCAGAGAGTTGGAGAACTCCTGTAGCACCCACACTTGACCCTAAAACCTACAGCTAACTCTTGAACAACACAACAAATCTTAATTTACAGCAAACTCTGCCTCCTCCACTCCCCTCTTGCTGCCAGCAGCTTAAATCTTGTAAACTATGAAGAAGAAAGAAAACTTGCTTCACAATTTCTCGTTTCTTATCTGTCTATCTATCATCTATCGGTCTATAAATTGTTCAAGTTAATCTAAAATTATCCTTTAGTCTTTAAGTTGAGGCATATGCCTCAGGTGCGCCTCAGGAGTTTTACTACATTGAGTAAAAGATCTCATTTATAAGCAAGATGCCAAGAAGAGAGGTTTCCAATTGAAAAAAAAAAGAAGCATGCAAATAGAACAAAACACAACCTGAAGGAGAAGCCTCCACACTCTCTCAGAGCATAGCATAATTTCCTCATTTGATTCAAGCAGCAGGTTCTGGAAAACAATTCTAAGCGTGTCACCTAGAATTAAGGAGGGCCAAAACAAGCTAGATGACTCAGAAATGCTCCTCTTATGACCAGCTTCAAGTAAACGCTCCTGTAAAGTGATAACAAAAGAAACCATTTTATTAGATGGGAACAATTGTTACAATTTTAGCAGCAGGACACTCTTCGGTTTTACAATAAACAAAGTAAACAAGCTGATACACGAAGGTATCTAGGCTAAACAAAAGTACTAGAGGACATGTGAAGAGAAGAGAGAAAGTACCAAAGTTCGAATAGCTGAATAACGGACAGAGGTGATACTGTGACGCATAAATGGCCATAACCTAGGAGCTAAGGTTGATAGCATATCCAGATTTTCAATAGATTTGATTTCTTCCCCCGTGGCACCTGCAGGGCTGATTTCATTTAGATCAATTTTCTGTTCCTCGGAAGATATTATGCAGTCATTGGACTTGGGAAACATCTGCTCTTGAGAATATAATTCTGCCAAGAGATTCATGACACTGCAATGTAAACCAAGTAATTCAGATCTGGCAAAATACTCCCTAATGTTATGGTGGCAGTCTACCTCTACACTCAAAAAAAGATAAAGGCAGACATGTAAAGCGCCACTTTCTAGGAGTGGCATTCACATATTATAGTACAAATGAGAAGAAATAAATTACTGAATTAAGGAATGTTAAAGGCCATGTTATGTGAGATGAGAGATGTAATCAGAATAAGGATATTTAAGAATTACGAGCACCTGCTAGTTGACGGGCTTAAATCATCCAGATCAAGTAAAATATCCCACAGTAACATAACTATCGAATGCAAAATTCCACCCTTCAATGAAACAATAGCAGCGGCAGTAGGTATTAGGGCATCTGCAGCCACTGCTCTTACATCATCATCGGGATCCTCGAGTCCAGCTTTACAAGCTGGAATAACATCAACAAGCAACTCCCCAAGCATTTCCTGCAGTCCCGCCCAAGCAAAAGGAATAGACTATTTTTAGAACAGTGGAGACCAGAAAGGGTGGTTCTAAAAGACAGACTTCTACTAGGAAATTTCACACAAACATAACAGTGGCAGGCTTAGACAATTGATGTGAAAAATCAAGGAGGAAAAGCACATGACCCCTAAAGGAAAAAAACCAATTAAATCAGAGTCATCAGAACATATTAAAACAATGTGCTAAAGCTCCAGTTCACCCCATTACAATCTTTTCTCCATTAATTACACATTTCCAACCAGCCATCTATTTTGTAGAACCAGTTAATTCAAGGGGTTAATCTAGTACAAAATCGGTAAGAATGAATTCTTTAAAAGAAATTTGAAATAAGAACTGATCCTGTAAATTTATCAGGCAAAGCTCAACTAAAGAAAAATTTTATCCCAGCTTTCATAATATGCCCTAGAGAAACAATAGGAGCAACATAAACAATATATTTGCAAATGAAATTTGTGAGCACTGGTAAAAAAATGTAATCATGAAAGTAGTAACCAGTAGATTCACAAAGTAAAGCAGCTGTATACAGCCAAGAAAGTATAAAAGGATTTAAATCAAATATAATCTGAACTGCATTCACCAAATGTCTGTACATAAGGTTCCTTAAACAAGAAGATTCGGTTTTGTTCTATTGTGCAAGGCCGTACAAGCTTCCAATATTAAAGTTATTTTAGCATAATATTCCTGCTAATGATCTACTGGAAGTTCATGTGAAGATAAGTATTTGACATCATTTACCTGCCGCACAGCAACGAGATATTTGATGCCCAAAAGACTGCCATGACGGATTTCCCACTCTGGGCTACGCTGAAAGAAATGGAAGGAGTGATTAAAATGGATGTCATGGAGGAAATAGGGGCAAAAACATCCACCAGATGACTTACTCCACTAAATAGTTACCTGCATCTGCAACAAAATCTTTAAAGTCTCATGAACTAAAGTGGGTTGCATAAACTTGAGCACAGCACCCAATGCTTGAGCACATGTTTCCCGTACAGGAGCAACAACCTGGTCCGACACGTAATCTCCAAAACTGCATAAAGTAGCTAATACATAAAGATTGACATAATCGGCGAGCTGCTTTAAGCAAATACTTAAACAGATGAATACATACAAAGTTAAGTGAATAAGCACAAAAAGAAAAACTAAAAACAAGCAAACAAAAGACCATGTCAACCTACTGAGATCTGAAGCAGCAAAAATCAAAACATAATAAAAGGTATAAATCAACTCTAGTATCAATATAAAGCAGAACCATACCGGTCCAAGGACAAGATACACAAAAATCGGATCGCGCAATCTTGAAGAAATTCACAATTTCTAAGTGAAGAATGCCTAGCCAGTTTCACCAAATTGAGCAGCTCAGAATTTTCAGGAAGATTATTAAGTATGCTGGTCTTTCCAGGGGACTGCTTATCGTCATAGTATACCCTGGTATCTTCTACATTATTACTCTGCTCCAATATGCTATCAACGTCAGATTGAAGCAATCCCTCCTCCTCCTTAATAGAAACAAGAAGTTCGCCATTTGTATGCCCTATAGGCAGATTCAGTCCAGGATCAACACATGTATGTGTTCCAAGGTCATCATCTTTATTTACAGTAATCACTTCCTCTGACAGTTGATATGATGTACCCTCAATCTTCGTTCTTTTCAAAGGAGACTGGTAGTCATCAGAGATATTTTGCATATTCAGATCAATAGGTCTCTTAAATTTGGTTTCTTCATCTTTGTGCTCTAAAGCTGAACCAGGTGCACTGCCAGACTTCAAGTCAGGCATAATGATTCCAGCACTAGCACCTTGAAACGATAATATATCTCTCAAAGCCATAATACTGCCATGACGCACCTCCCAGACTGAAAATTATTCGAGCCAAGTTGCATCAGAGTAAGCTCATGAATGTTTCAGGTACTAAATTCTAATCTAGCAGTTATTTACCAGGATCAAAAACATCAAGGAGGAGCTGTTCAACAAAACTTTGAAAAGGCCATACACCCTCACTATCATTATCGAAGGTATCATCATCAGATACAGTATCTGCAAATTGCTGCATCAAGAACAAGTATACATATAAAAGCATTAGTTCCTGATCATTAAAGATAATGTTGTGGCTCAATGACATATTTCAACACCATAATATGGAAAACAATGTTCTTGATGAGCAAAGCTATAAAATGAAATTTTTTTATCTACTCTGCCTTAGAAAAAGAAAAAAGATCAAATTGTTATAAGTTAACAAAAATTGATGATGTTCCAAATCAAATACTCTACTTACCAGCAACCGCTCTTTCAAGCAAATCAAATAGTTACAATAGCTTTTAGCATATTGGAGTGACTAATTCCACTCAGTTAGGCCCAAATGAAAGCAAAAAATGACAAAATACTATCTGGTCCATACCTTGTTCAAGCTCAATATGTCCGGATAAATGCCTCTTGGTGATGTCATATCCAATTCTTGTGATTGTGATGCATCAACATTTGCATCCTTAGGCCAGACTTTTGATTGATCTTTGGAACTTATTTTAGCCTTTCGTTTCAACAGATTCATTTCCCTAGCACTTGGCCTCCTTGGTTTCACTCCAGGAGCCATCTTAGAAACGAATTGCTGGATATTGCGAGTAGACTTTGAAGAAAAATATTGAGGAGCAACTCCATTGCCAGCAGAGTGAAACTTCTGAGCCATAAGATCCTCATCTCTTATCATATCATTAACATCCATAAACTGCTCACAGACATCTAAACCTGCATAATTAGCTTGTGAAAATATGAGTCTCCGGGATAAAAGGAAGGCAGGATATAGCAAAATGCATAACATAAAACTATACAAGGTTAGCTTGAAGCTCACACACAGTGCAGAACCCTTGGTAAGATAAAACAACACGAAATTGAGCATAACATAAAACAAAGTCATTTCAGTTCTGTTTAACATGTGCACGCCATGATCTAGAGCAGTAGCTGCGCAGCTTGGTTAGACAAAAATGTAGAGCAGAACATTCATTTCATCATGTGTCGACAAGGTTGGGGGAACCAACCCCTTAACATCACTGATGCAGCACAAGCACAATTAGGTTTATCAGATCTTAGGTATTCCCATCAAAGATAAAGAAGACTGAAATTATATGCCAGAAGGCCTAGAAGATTTTGTGAGATTTGGAAACTGAGGGTGGCCATAGGTAACTAGTAGCTAGTAGCTGAATACTATACATTGTCATAGAGGATAAGTTGATAACTTCATTAATAAATATTTTGGTTAAAAGGGGCCTATCTTCAGAGTTACATAACCATAATCATTAAGGTTCCTACTGTTTCACTTTTTTTCTCAAAAAAAAACAATTCTCCCTGTGAACAGCTAAATCCTAAACATCACCTTGATCCTCAGGATTACTTCAGTTTAACTACCGATCTCAAAAATAAATCACTAAAATCATTACACATAATTTCTGACAAAGTCCTCACTTACATAACCAAGTAAATAAACTAGAAAAGTATTAGAATTATTTCACCAAGATGTCAGTTTTCTTCTAAATATCATGATGGGTAGGGGAACAGAATTACTTTTCAGCATTGAAATTAGATTTGAACCTATCTACAAAATCGCGTTAAAATTGCAACGAAGATAAAGTACAAAACAAATTACTGTTTGAGAGTAGACGAATCACAGATTTTATGGGCTAAAGCATCTGGTTGTACATACATGTCTGCTAACACCAATTAATGACTGGTACTACTTATTTGCAAGATCGACAGCTTCCAGCTGTCCAAGTATTTCACAATTATACATAATTGGATTTATGTTACATAGATTTTGCCCGTGTCACAGAAGACAGAGGATAACATATCAGTCCAGCGGGCTCATGACTCTCTTCCAATACAATTGAATGAAACACGTGCAAGGTGATAATGTACACTAAATAGTAAATGGTAAATCCACTGGCATACCAATCACTATTTGACAAGGCATAGCTACATCAACAATCTCATATCTGAATAAACTAGTAACATGTAACATGTAACATGACAGACATGTAGGGAAGTCTGATCAATACAAGATGAACAATATCGTGATAGAGTATCAGTAAGGCCTATTGCATAGAGATGACCAGAACTAGTTATAAAAGCTCACCAAGACGGCGACGAAGATTCTGCTTTTGTCGAGCCAATCGCTCCCTTGGGTTCTTACTACTATCACTTGTAACATCGTACTCCTGAAAGCATAAAACATGAAAAATCAGGTGTGAAAGCTAACGGCCATGGTGATCAGCATGCAGTTTCTAGCACAAGAAACTCATCTCTGCTACTGCCCTTTGCCCCTTCCCACCAACTCTAAGGATAAATTACCACTCATTAAAAGAAGTCAGCAAATTACCACTCAATAAAAGAAGTCTCCCAAGGACGGAAGCTTTATAGCCTCCCAACCTGTGAGTACTTCTTGGGCTGCACTCAGTATAGTCTTTTTCTCTCTTTTTGTAATGCATTTAAAATTATTAATCGTACTCTTTTATTCGATGACTCTGATTGATAGTTTCTGCTTCTCACACTTCTTTATCACTTCTGATATTTGATTCTTGTTCTATAAAACTAAATGTAAAAAGTGTTGATGTCAACTTCTAATGACACATGATTATGTTATTTGCTCAGATTGTTGCACAATTGAAAACACAAGAACTCTCTCCACCCTTCTCTCAAGTGTTAATACTTCAACACTTTCACAGTTTTAAGATTCGATGGTCTTCTCAGTTAGTGTCTGCGTAAAAATGGTATCATGTTGATTGTTGACATTGTTAACACAGGGTAGTATTCTGATTGCAATGTTCTATCACCAGGCTCTATAAGCCACCCTAATCAGAATGGTGGAATTATCATTAGATTTGTTCAGATAACATTTTTAACGAATTTCAGCAATTTCAAGGTCAATGTGGTTAAGCAGTACAAAGATTACCCTGGTTATACAGTCTAACCAGCTTAGGAAAATCCTCAAGCAGCCAACTGGACACCAATTCAGGCTCAGATTCCAATTTCAGCTTTATGGTTTTCATGAACACCCATAGTCACGAAGGGACAAAGGCATCAAACAGAAAGTACTACTTTACTTTTGCATGGTTTTCCTACTTCAATCTACCAGGGGAGGTCCTATAGACCCCTATAACTACAAACTAGTGTAACATTCTACCAAGATGTCATTTCTACTTCTCTACCCAATAAAGGTATTGTAGACCCATCATTAACCGTACTACTCTTATATCCACAAAAGTCTATACATAGCATAACTTGACTTTGGAAACAAGTGGATGGAACTTAATGAATTCTTCCAAACTGACGGCAAATATAAAGAATGAATGGCAAGGACCCACAGAACTGGAATAAAGCAGCTAAGTATGGAAGAACCAGCAGGTACATATTACAAAATTTAAGAAAGTACCTGTCCCCAAGATGCTAACAGAGGTCCAAACTCCAGTACTTTATTTAGATCAAAACTGCAACATTTGAAGATGTTTCAACTAATGAGAGAAAAAACTTAAATTTTACCAGTTTTATACTTCTAGATTACTAAATGGAATATAAGTATATAACACTACTCTCTCCATCCCAGAGTTAACTTCACACTTTCTTTATTAAGCCATCCAAGGGTTTTCTTCTCACTTTGATATTTCCTCTTTTGGCAAATTTCAACCTATCCACTCATTAATATTACTTTCTTTTCTTTAGTTCTTTCTTATCCTTCAACTCCATCTCTTCCATACATGTGAGGTAAGCTCTAGAATGGAGGAAGCATGCAACATTTAAGAATAAACTCAGATACAGATATAAACAAAATAAATGGATAGACCTACCTTCTGAACAAAGTACTGTCTAAAAATTTTGAATACCAATACGACCACTCCATCACATCATCCACAGTCAAAGAGAGTCCAGACTTTGATAGCTTCATCTCTAGGCACGAATTTAAACCAGACAATGATATATGCTTAACATTCTCAGCAATGGAGCCAATAGCATGAGCTGCAGCAACCCTAGTATCCCACCTTTTGCTCCGAAGGTAGGGAGAAACCTACACTCATATAGCAACATTTATGTTGGAATAGACCTTCCAGTGAGATAAACAAGCAAATCATAACTTCTTAAGATATTGAAAGAACCGCACAAATGACATGTAGATGAAACTGATGACAACTTCTTTTGAATGATATCACCCAGAGAGCATTCAATAAGTGATAACTGCTATTGTTACAGAAACAAATATAAGGCCATCTGTAGCTCAGTCGAATGCAACTATCCCCTATGTTTAAGACATGCTCTTCAATAAAATTTAGCTTCTAGCTTGAAGTTAATTTCTTACTATTTTAATATATTATCTAAGCATATAAGGACTTTGATCAGTAAACTCATGGTTATACCACGATAAAGTATCAACAAGAGAGCTAGGCATCATTCCTACTATCATATTATTCCTATGAAGTCCTGCAAATTACTATCCATTGCTAACTTCCTGCATATGCTTTACAAACATCATGTACGCATATGCAGGAAGTTAGCCCCCAAGTACGTACTGATGTTGTCTTCGTTTAAGATAATAGATTCCATATGAAGTGCATTTTTGGGTGTCCAGTGTCCACACATTTGCAAGAATTTAGGCGCATATGAACAAAGTTAATAGTGGGAGAAAAACAGTGAAGGCTGCCATAATAAGTTTTAGATTGCATGAATAGAGCATACTTCAAAAGCTCTCAAAAATCAACAAAATATTCACGCATTCCCACTTCCCCCCACCTCCAAAAGAGAACTCTCAGAAAATATGCAATCCACACTTTCCTTTTATTCATTCTTGTGTTCATAAGCACCTGGTAGTATAGTTTCAAAGCATTCTACTCAAGTGACTTCCAAACCTTATGTTCCTTAATCAAAGTTACAAATCAACCAAATAAAGGGAGACACGGTTTTTACCATCTGAGGCCTTCCAAAAGATTATGAAGTTAATAAAAAAATTATAAATAGTAAGTAATTTGAAAGAAACTTGATCGAGGCCACAACCGTCTTTCATCCATGATCCAAAGAAGTAAAAAGTAAGGAAGTGAAGGTGGAGGCAGCTATGAATAACAACTTTAAGCTCAAATTAGCACCAATATTTAACTAAACCATTTTTGTAATAAACCACCATGAGTAGATATTTATGAATTTCTTTATTTACTACAAGCAAACCACCAACATGGAAAAACTTATAAAAGGAATTACAGGTTTGCAACTAACATGTAAGAGCCTAACTTTTCTAAGTTGTATAGTAGCCAGAATAGAGTATTCTTTACAGGATGTTGCTGGATATGAAGTTTCATAGCATCAGTAAACTTCTTTTTTCCCTACAGACTGCAAGGACTTCTGGGGTTTTAAATGACGGATTGACGGTATGTATATATAGAGGAAGAGATAGACATGTGACTTAGGATTGAGAAAGCTGAGCTGAACATGGTGCTAAATCTCAGGCAGGGAAGTCCTAGAGTGGATAAGTTTATCAAAATCATATGAACAGCAAGAGAAGATAACACTTTTCAATTCTGATTCTTTTAATACATGTAAAAAAAAATTCTAAACCTTTCGGATGATGATATTCTGACCTTACGAGCCTTAAGAATAGTTACCTTTGTTGATAGAGTTCAATTTCATAACCTAAAGTTGAAGCAACTATAACAAATAAAGATATTCACAAAATAAAATGCATTGTCAGAATGTGAAAAAAGTATGCAAAACTAGTGAAAGTGTGTTGATTAAACAAAATGTTAAAACTTTGTTTTACATCAGAGTAGTTTCACTGAGAAGAATGCATATCATCAATGCAATCCAGATCTTAAAACCATAAAATTCAATCACTATTAACCAGCAAAGGAAGCAAATAGTCCGACAAAAAGTTTTGGGATGGAGAGTAAAATATATAGACTTTTTAACCCAAAATGCACCTTACTCAACAGGGAGTGCAGCTCCAGTGGATGTGATTTAGCAATTTCCCCAATTTGTTTGGCTGCAGTAAATCTTGTTGCCTGGGTTGACCCCGCTGAACATTCATTAAAGAAACAAATAATGGGGGCAGTTACCTAATTCTACTCTTTCCAAACAAAAGCACTATTCAACTTTCAGCCATATAAATCACATCTTGCAACAATAAGCTACAAACGAGCACTTTACACGGGAAAATAAGTACAAAAGCACTGGCTGCATTCCTCCTGAAACCATTGCCAGCATCAATACATACTCCGTAATACCAACTTGCATTAAGCAAATACAGATTAATACAAACAGGCATCAAACATTGCAGCAAAACGGAATTCGTATGCACATATCAAGATCCAATTGGGGGGTGTGTGTGTGTGTGAGTGGGGAAGACACGGACATTACCAAATAAGTGTAAATAATCAGATAAACTAATCAAAAGGATACTGTCCAATAAAGTGAGCAATCGATGAAGACGCGAGGATTGCTGCTGAGCCATATTGAGTTCTTCAAACCTCTATCCACAATCATAATTCCACCGAAATTCTCGAAAACAATGGTTGATACCCGGGCAGCGACCGACCACATTTAGTAGATAGTATAACCATATCCATGTCACTTATGCCGCCAACCACATTTTCCTAAACCTAACAGGGGAAAATAAAGTACTCAAAAATCACTCCAACAACTCCGAATTCTACCAAAACCGAGCATAAATCTATCAATTTCATCGATGTGTTCGCAATAACATCCAAATGCATACGAATCAATCGCA
Organism: Rubia yunnanensis; assembly: GCA_037428765.1. Classification (NCBI taxonomy): domain Eukaryota; kingdom Viridiplantae; phylum Streptophyta; class Magnoliopsida; order Gentianales; family Rubiaceae; genus Rubia; species Rubia yunnanensis. The sequence continues at coordinate 26,348,822 of CM075064.1, read as the reverse complement.
AAAAGAAGAAAAACCAGAGTAACCATTCGAAATTACCTCCGATTCTTGATTGTTCGGTACTTGCCGGCAGAAGGGAGGGTTCGGCAGCAGGGCTGTGGGGGATAAGTGGGACCGGACACTGAGAGGCGAATCGAAATCAAAAGGCGAAAAAAAAATTGCAGGGCCTAATCTTGAGTAGTGTATCAATTCGTGGGCACAAGAGTGGGGGAATATATAGGAATTTAGATTTCTAGCTGCGAATGCATGAACTCTCTACTTATCTGGAGTTCTTTTTTCTAAAATGATGTTTTCTTTTACAATTTTAATAAATAAATAAGAAGAGAAAATCTCCCGTTTAACCGACTAACCATTAAATCAACCACTAGCAAGGGTGTGTCCAATAGAAATGTACTTATAAGCAAAATTGAATTATTTTGGCTTATTTTAAAAATAGGGGGAGACTTTAGGGACTCCGGGCACCTGTGGACAGTCAAAAAAAGGGTTGGAAAACTTGAAGTCCAAGTACACACATTGGTGGGTGAAGACTCCGGGGTGGATAGGGGTTTGTCCATCTGAGCGGAAGAATGGTCGAGTTGGTGAGCATGATACCCAATTGTCGCAAAGCAAAATTGAAGGTCTCGTGGGCCATAATCTTCTCAATTTCCTTCGCATACTGATTTCGGATTACGAGCGGTGCCCGTTTAGTCTGCACCCTCTCAGGGTCATCCTGATCTACATAAAATTTCTTAAAGTAGCTCACATGAAAAGTAGGATGCACCTTGAGTCGATCAAGTAACTTTATTTTGCATGCAACATTCCCCACTCTTTATAATACTTCAACCGATCTGCCATACTTTGGGACGAGGCCTTTATGCCCCACTTTGCTGTTGATCTTCCTGTAAATATGTGGTGTAAGCTTGAGCATCACCAAGTCCCCTGCTTGGAACTCCAAGTCCATACGGTTCTTGTTGGCATGTTGCTTCATGTTTTCTTGCGCCACCCAAAGGCTATCTCTTGCCTCTTCGATTAATTCCTGCATGGCCCACAAAAATCTGTATGTAGCGAGGCATTAACCCCCGGTTGCTTGGACCACAATCTCGTTTGGAGCGAGGGGTTGCTGCCCGTTTACAAGCTCGAATGAGCTCATGCCCGTTGTTGAGGACTTGTGCAAATTGTAGTAGAATTGAGCAACATCAAGTAAATCCAACAAATTCTTCTGACTTGAGCAATAGTGCCACAAATTCTCTTCCAACAAACCATTCATTCTCTCGGTCTGACCATCGGTCTGCAGATGGTTTGTTGTGGAAAACTTTAACTCTGTACTTATCGAGTTGAACAATTGTGTCAAAAAACAACTTGTAAATCTTAAGTCCCTGTCGCTAAGAATTGTCTCCAGGAAACCAAATTATTTTACGAAGAACAACTCTGCAAAGTTTATCCACTGGACATTGATTCGGTGCCCCAATAAAAACTCCATATTTTGAAAATTGGTCAATGTCGACCAGAATCGAGGTCATACCTTCCACCTTAGGAAATGCAAAAATGAAATCCATTGAGACCGACTACCAAGGACAGCCTGAGATAGGCAATGGCTACAGCAAACCAGCAACTTTCTTCATGTTGTGCTTATCAAGTTTGCAGACTAAGCACGATTTCACGTAGGTCTCAACATCTTGCTCCATCTTCGGCCAAATAAAATTTCGAGAGAGCAGTGCTAACATTCGATTGGCTCCAGGGTGTCCAGCCCATTCAAGAACATGCATCTCTTTCAGTAACAGTCTTCTTAGCCAACCCGTATTTGTCACATAAGCTCTATGGCCTCTAGCAAACAAGATCCCATCTTCCAACCAGTACTGTAGCAAGGTATCCTTCTTTACTTGGGCCACAAGTTTTTGATATGCCATGTTTTTCTTGCTTTCTTCTTTGATTTTGTCTAGCAAGTTGGACACTACCCCGGTAATAGCGGCAACATATTCCTTCACATGTCTCTTACTCAACGCGTCAGCAACTTGGTTCTCTCAACCCGGCTGATGAATCCAAACAAAACTGAATTATGCCAGGACCTATTGCCATTGTGCTTTCTTGGGACTCAGCTTATTTTAGATATTGAAATATGTATAGGCAACATTATCAGTCACCACCGTAAAGGGGTTCCCAACAATAATGCTTCCATATCTCCAAACAATGGACAACCGTTGTCATCTCCTTCTCATAGGCACTATACCGCTTCTTGTGCTTATTCAACTTCTGGCTCTTAAACGTAATGAGGTGTTTTCCATGAACCAGTGCTCCCCCAAAATTCCTAGTCTGAGGCGTCTGTGTGCACCTCAAATGGCACACTAAAATCTGGAAAACTTTGGACCGACTCCGAGGCCATGACCCTCTTCAATGGTTCAAAGGCAGCTTCACACTTTTCATCCCATGCATAAGGAACATTTTTCTTCAGTAAGTCCGCCAGGGGTGCTACCATCTTTGAGTAGCCCTTAATAAATCTTCGAAAGTAATTTGCTAAACCCAAGAAGGCCCGCAAATCGGCTACCCCGAGTTGGCACTACCTAATTCATCACGGCTTCTACCTTCCGAGGTAGAAGTATATATGGATGATATTGTTCTGTATTCTGAAACATTAGAAGATCACATCGGGCTTTTGAGGTGTGTGTTTGATAAACTGTGGGAGTATAAGCTCTACGTAAAGAAGGAGAAATGTGAGTTTTTCTGGGAGGAAAATCACCTTTCTTGGGTATATTTTGAGCCAAGGGCAGATCTAGATGGACTCTCGAAAGGTAGAAGTCGTGATGAATTAGGCAGTGCCAACTCGAGTAGCCTATTTGCGGTCCTTCCTAGGCTTAGCAAATTACTACCGAAGATTTATTAAGGGCTACTAAAAATGGAAGCACCTCCGGTGGACTTACTAAAGAAAAAAGTTCCTTGGGCATGGGACGAAAATTGTGAAGCTGCCTTTGAAGCAATAAAGAGGGTCATGGCCTCGAAGACGATCCTAAGTTTGCCAGATTTTAGTGTGTCATTTGAGTTGCACACAGATGCCTCAGGCCGAGCAATTGAGGGAGTTCTAGTTCAGAGAAAACACCCTATTCGAGCTTGTACATGGGTAGCAACCTCTCACTCCAAACAAGATTACGGTCTAAGTAACTGGGGGTAAATGCCAAGCGGCATACAAATTTGCACGGGCCAAGCAAGAGTTGATCGAAGAGGTATCAGAGCCCAGGCATAGGTGGAAACAATTCTGCTACGTAGCTTTGGTGCATAAAAGATGGCAAAGAGCATAGAAGACCGTGTGACGCTGATCAAGAAGGAGCATGAGGAGCATTGGTAGACAGTTAGGAAAATGAGTTGGAAAACTTGAAGTCCAAAGTGCACACACTGGTGGGTGAAGACTTCGGGGTGGATATGGGTTCGTCCATCACATGCGGTAGAGACGCCAAATGTCAAGTTGGAAATCTCATCCATTTGGCAAAATATCACAATCATGAAATGTAATATTGAGGGTTGACTTACAAGGAAGAAAGTTGCCTCGATTCTGGAGTCTTTATCTCAAGAAATTAAAGGTTTAAAGGGGGTCTTGGATTCAATTACACAAGGTGGCGTGTATATGGAACAGGTGTGAGTTTTCAAGGTGCCTGATCCAAGTTCATTCGGTGGGATGTGTAATGCCAAAAAGTTGGAAAATTTTCGATTGGACTTAGAGCAGTACCTAATAACTGCGAATATTTCCATAAGCCAGCAAGTAAATGTTGCCTTGATGCGTTTAACAGGTGACACCAAGTTGTGGGGGAGAACGAGATTAGTAGATACAACCACAACACCCGTTGGGACGTGGGATGAATTCAAGCAGGCTCTGATGGCGCAATTTATGCCTGCAAATTCCTCTTGGGAGGCAAGAGATGCCTTGAGGAAATTGAAACAGACTGGGTCCATACAGACATATGTCAAGGACTTTACATCAATCATGCTTGACATTTCAAGTACGTCCGAGGAAGACAAATTGTTCAATTATATATGTGGGCTATAGAATTAGGCGCATGCAGAACTTAGAAGGCAGTGTATCCAGAACCTGCCTGACGCAGTAACCGCCTTTTAAAAGCTCTTAGACTATAAGGGATCGGCATCCAGTGATACGGGTGACCGAAAATACAAGGATAAGAAGGGCTAGGATCAGAAGTCTAAGAAAAAGGACTTCAGGAAGGATAATGAGTTGAGTAAAGAGCCAATTCAGGACGACAACAAAGATAAGAAATCCGGTAGCTATTTTAAGTGTGGTGGACCGTACTATGCACGCGATTCCAAGCAAGAGAGGCATGGTAAATGCAACGATTCCCAATTGTTAGAGATGAGACTGAAGACCCAACATGAGTGAACCCAATAATGCTATTGAACACTCTTGGTATGTCTAACTCGACTGTTGCAATAAATGCATTAATGTTCTTAAATGCTACAGTGAATGGATTGCGTACATCCATTTTGGTGGATATGGGTGCGACACACAATTTTATGTCAGAACGAGAGGCACGAAGATTTTAACTACAAGTCAAAACCCACGATGGCTACATGAATTCTGTGAATGTTGAACCTGATAAAGCCACAGGTGAGGCTGAAATGAGATTGGCTACTGTAAGTATGATTATCGTTCAAAATTTGGATACCTTTGATTTTTTAAAAGAATTTTATGGTGTTGAATCGGGTATTCCCTATTCCTCACTTGGGTCCAGTGATGTTTGCAAATAACTGAAACCCGACATTCATAACATGCCTGCTGATAACACCAGAGGAAGTATTTAATGGTTGGAAACCAAAAGGGATGCTCTCTGCATTGTATTCGAAAGCTGGTTTGTAAAGAGTGGAGACCACTTATGTCTCGGTGCTGGTTTAGACCAAGCCTGGCGTGTTCCAAGAGGTACCTGAATCTATGGCACGTTTATATGATGAGTATGCATATCCAATGCCTCCAAAGCTTCCAAAGAAGTTGCCATTACGACGGAAGATGAGTCACAATATAGAGTTAGTGCCATGCTAAACTGCCTGCCCATGCTCCATATCGAATGAGCCCAACAGAGTTAGTGGAACTGAGACAAAAACTCGATGAATTGTTGGAAGGCAGCCTGATACAACCGTCTAAGGTGCCCTATGGTGCCCCTGCCTTGTTCCAGAAAAAGGTGACGGCTCTATGAGATTCGGTGTGGACTATCAGGCCCTGAACAAAATCACTGTACATGAAGAACAAGTATCCAGTGCTGGATACATATGATTTGTTTGATTAACTAGTGGCGGGTCGTTCCTTTACGAAGATTGACCTTTGTTTTGGATATTGGCAAGTGAGGAATACCAACATGGATGAGGAGAAGACGACGATTTTGACCTGTTATGGTTATTGAATTTCTTGTTATGTTTTTTGGCTCGACGAATGCCTTGCTACATTTTGTAATCTTATGAATGACGTGTTTTACTAGTTTTTGGATAAATTGGCAGTAGTATATGTGGATGAAATTTTTGTGTATTCAAAAACATTGGAAGATGAAATCGGGCACTTGAGGTGTGTGTTCGATAAACTACGAGAGCATGAGCTCTACGTAAAGAAGGATAAATGTGAGTTTTGCAAGGAGGAAATCACCTTTCTTAGGCATATTCTGAGCTAAGGGCAGATCCCAGATAGACCCTCGAAAGGTAGAAGCCGTGATGAATGAGGTAACCCAACTCGGGTAGCCAATTACCACCAAACATTTATTGAGGGCTACTCATAGATGGCAGCACCACTGACATACTTATGGAAGAAAAACGTTCCTTGGGCATGGGACAAAAAGTATGATGCTGCCTTTGAAGCATTAAAGAGGGTCGGGGTCTCGGGGCCGGTTCTAAGTTTGATAGATTTTAGTGAGCTATTTGAGGTGCACACATGCACTTCAGACTAGGAAATCGGGGGAGTGCTGATTCAGGGAAAACACCCCATTGCACTCAAGACCTAGAAGTTGAAGGAGTACGACATGTTGTACAGTGCCCATAGGTAGGAGATGATAGGGGTTGTCCACTTTTTAGAGATATGGAAGCATTATTTGTTGGGAACCCTTTTTACAATAGTGATTGATAATGTTTCCAACACATATTTCAAGACCCTAAAGAAGCTAAGTCCTAAGCAAGTACGATGGCAAGAGTTCATGGTAGAATCAATTTTGATTGGATTCATCGGCTTGGCCAATAGAAACAAGTTGATGATGTGTTGAGTGGGAAATTAGTGGGGGAATATGTTTCCTCCATCATCGGGGTAGTGTTTAAGTTCTTATACAAAATCAAAGAAGAAAGCAAGACAAACCCGACATATCAAAAGATTGTGGCGCAAGTAGAGAAGGGTACCTTGCTTGTTTGCTAGAGGTCATAGAGCTCATGAGCCAAACATAAGTTAGCTAAGAAGAATGTTGCTGAATGAAATGCATGATCTTGAATGGGCTGGACACTCTAGAGCCAAGAGAATGTTGGCATTGCTCTCTCAAAGTTTTATCTAGCCAAAGATGGAACAAGATGTTAAGGCCTACGTGAGATTGTGAGTCTGCCAACTTGATAAGAATGAAAGAAAGAAAGTTGCTAGTATGCTGCAGCCGTTGCATATCCCAGACCATCCTTGGCAGTCGGTTTAAATGGATTTAATTTCTGGATTTCCAAAGGTGGAAGGCATGGCCTTGATCTTTATCTTGGTTGACTGTTTTTCAAAATATGAAATTTTTATTGGGGCACTGAATCAATATCCAACAGATAAAACCACAGAGTTGTTCATGAAGAATGTAGTAAAATAATTTGGTTTGCTGGAGACAATTAGTAGCGACATGCTCTCAAGAGTTACAGTTTGATTTTGGACACAATTGTTTAACTCGATGGGATCAGAGTTAAATTTTTCCATGGCAAACCATCCACTAACTGATGGATAGTTTGAGAGAATGAACAGTTTGCTAGAAGAGTACTTGCAGCACTACATAACCTCAAGTCAGAAAAATTGACTGGATTTACTAGATGTTGCTCAATTCTGCTACAATTTGCACAAGTATTCACAGCGGGCATGAGCTCCTTCGAGCTTGTAAACGTGCAGCACATATGTGAGAGGGGGTTTTATGTCTGGGTCTGGCACATTGGTGACACATACATGCCTATTTTCCTACGTCCTGGTTTGGTGGGTACTGCATTATATGTTAGCCTTAAACTAGTAGCTTGATCTTTTCCGGAGCATCACATGACCATAGCTTTTTTCTTCATTTTTTGTTCTTGCTAGACGTCCGTTGCGGTTTCCGAGCTTGATGGCTTCTGTTGCATCCTGAGCTTCCATGCCACATGATACCCAGATTTGACACTATACTTCCCTATCCATTCCCATGTCTGGTAATCCTCTTGGCTGAAAGTATTGAGGGGTATGTGAATCCCTATTATGTCAGCTATTACTTCAGGTGGGAACAAGACTTCCAACAATGTAATTCTCTATTACTTGTAACTATCTATAAGGTCACTTACTTTGAAAGTTGTCAATCATACCTGATTGAGTTTCAGTGGTTTGGTATCTATTCTTCCTGGATGTCAATGGATTGACTGTCAATCACTTTCCACTTTAAGTATTGTCTTATCAAGTCGTGCCCCCCACTGTTTACCCTTCCAGCCCGGCCTATATGCACCTGACTTAGATTGTACATGTAGGAAACTTAGTGCTTACAGTACTTTTCATTAAAGAACTTGGCAAAAAAGGAATCCTTTTCGTTGAGGATCTTCCAAGCTAGTTTTCCTAACACCACCTGATTCATCTCCGCAGTTGATACCATATCTAGCCCTCCGTGCCATTTGGAATGGCATATCTTTTCCAACGACTTCCAATGTATTCCTTGGTCGTCTACATCTCCCGCCCAGATGAACCTTTCCATGTGACTCTTAATTCTCTTTGCTATCATCGATGGAACTCTGAATGTGCCTAGTGTACTGCGTTGTTGATGCTAGAATGTTCTTGCTCAAGGTGACTCTCCCCATGATAGAGAAGTTGATGAGTTTCCATGATGCCGCCCTTGCTTTGGTATTCTGCGTACCAAACATGGAAACTTTTGAGTCTCTGTAGTCTATATCTTGGCCTAGCTACTTGTCCTTTAGCAGATCCCCAAAAATTGAAATATGAGACTCTAACGTTCCTTGGTGTGAGGGGTCTGCATTTGGGCTGATGAGTTGGGCCGATTTCTGGAAGTTTATATGTTTCACTAAGTAGTTGGGAGCAAGTTTATGGTCTATGCCAGTTTCCTGGATGTTGCCTCTGATACCTCAAAGAAAAGTATACAATCATCAACGAACATAAGGTGTGATACTGGCTGCACTCCTCTCCAATATTTATTGAACAAAGACAGCAAATGCAGTAATTTCTCATTTGACAATTACATATTTTACTCTCGCACCCTCCAGAGCTTAAAATGTCAAAATGTACAGAAGGACCAACATATATGTCCAAGGAGTTTCCATCTTAAAAACAATTGGTAATAGGAGGAGTAACCCACCAAGCTTATATGTGAGACAACTAGCATCTCCATTTTCAATGTGGGATATTCTAACACCATCATCCTTCGAGCCCGATATCACATTCTGCATTCATTTTAATCATCATAATAACGCTAAGAGTTTTTGGGGTTTATGTTTACATTGCCTTTCGACAGTTTCATCGGCTTCACCAGCCTTCTCTTCTGCTTGAAAGTTCCACCCAAAGTCTTATTCCTTTTGCTGAAACATGCCATCGTCCCACCATTTATTCAAATCAAACCCCTAATGGAGTATAAAATTTAGGATGAATTTTAATTATAGAGTAATCGAGTTTAGGAACATGCGAGAAATCCCTCTTGCTTACATCAATCACAAACTTCACATTAGCCACTAGCTTCACATTCACGCTAATATACTGTACTCAGACACAACACAAACTCCTTCTGAATCAATAATGTTGCATTCCTAACATACTTCCTCGAAACAAAAACTTGGCTATCAATGTCGAGGATATTTCGAATGGAATATTGGCTAAAACAAGATCAAATCGTAAAAACTAAACCTTCAACATGTTTTCATCAATAACATGGAAAAGAAAATGACAAAATATGTCATTTTAATCATAATAAAAAAACTTTCTTTCATGCATATTTTCAAATACTACTCTGTTCCAGCCAAAGGTTCATATCGTCCTTTTGCATTTATGTTGCTGATGTGGCAGAAGAAGTGGGGAATTAGAATGATTTGGTTAAATTTTAACCACAAATTCCAGTCCAAATAAGGAAACGGTCAAAATAAGAACCTTTGGTTGAGACAAACAAAATAAAAAGTAAGAACCCTTGGTTGGGACGGAGAGAGTAGTTCATAGGCACTAGAGACCTCCATCCTCTGCTTTCAATAATGACTTCACATAGCATTTTGACTTTGGGAAAAATAATGACTTTCTTTTTTTTACATGAAACGATCCCAACAAAAGTAAACTTACAAAAACCATAGCCAGGGGAGGGGACGTCGGTGGTCCGTTAGCCTCTCTCTTCCCCCTTTTTATTTCCTTGCCATGTAGCGTTATGAATCTCCTTATGAAGTTCCTGTTTGCTGAATGTTTAGAAGCACTCATCAACTGGTGGATCGAAGCACCTTCTTTATGGAAAAAGACACACTAGAATTCAAATGATGAACACAACTTGATCTTCAGTGACACAAGGCCAAACCACGATCCATGCAGCACTTGTATGTTTAACACAAAGAACCACGAGTTCTAAGCACTAAATTGAGAACTAAACCTAACAGTTTAAAAGCTTTAATGAGCAACGAGTTTAAACTCAAAATATGATCTATTTGATTGATAAAAGGTGAACAAAAATGTGAAGATCATCCCCTGTTTATAGGTATACGTTAGGCCAAGATGAAGATGGGATTTGGTGAATCCTGACAGAAACTGGAATGATTTATGAAAGCTTTAAAAAACTAAAATCATATCAAACTAAAATTCCTAATCCAACCTAAATCTTGGCTTAATTCATAACCTGAATCTTAGCCAAATCCTATCTTATCTTATCGTACAAAATCTTATATAATCTTATCAAATTTAATCAAATCCAATCTTACCAAATCTAATCATATTTGAATTGATCTTGTAAGTCCTATATGCAGCTATGAATAATCTCAAATTGGTCCACCATGGCTGAGATATTCATGGGCCAAAATGCCATAAAACCTAAACTAAGAAAGTTGTAAACTATTATTGAACCATGCCACTATTATTGAACCATGCCACTAATTTTAATCAAGAAGAAGTTTCTGGGATTCTGCTCTAACGGCACTACGTGCGATTACACACACTGATAGTGCGAATATCGAATCCATCTCCGATCTCCTTCAATCCATCCCCGATCTCTTTCAATCCACCACAATCGATCTATTGATCTATTCATCTCGCTCCCATGGCGGCTCCTCCACCTGGAGGAAGCCCGCAATCAGCTTATGCCGATTGTCTCAAAACAAAGAGCAACCCAGCAAGCAAAGTGAACCCTAAACTCAAGAAACTCAACCTCAAACCTCAATTGTCATTCAAAGGGGAACCATGTTGCTTCTTCACGGAGGAGGAAATTGACCTCATCGCAGAGCCATTCAATGAAGCCCTAATCGGCAAATTCACCAGAGGCCGGCCAACCTTGGCATTTCTCCGGCACCATTTTCAGACAATTGGCTTCAAAGGGGATTACAAAATTACAGCTCTAGATGCGCGGCATGTGAGAATCACCTTCGACCTCGAGGAGGATCTGCATCGATGCTGGAGCAGGTACACTTGGAATCTTGGGGGAGCTGTCATGAGAGTTCTAAAATGGACGAAGGATTTTGATATTGATGAGGAGCCCCCATTTGCGCCAATCTGGATAAACGTCGAGCTACCTCCGACTCATTTTTTCCATCCGGATGCTCTCGAAGGAATTGGTCAGTCTCTAGGTAAATTCCTATATGCTGATATCCCAACTGAGACTTTATCACGACCTTCCACTGTTAGAATGAGCGTAGAATTTGATTTAAGAAACCCCCTCCCAAGCAAGGTTAGGCTAGGGACCCTGAGAAAACACAAGTTCTACAATATAGTATATGAGGACCCTCCACAGTACTGTAGGGAGTGTAAGAAACTGGGACACAATATATCAACCTGCAGAATAAGATTAGGTAACTCAGCAGAACAAGTCGATCAGCAGGTTGGTAATGACACCAAGAAGATCACAGCAAAAGGTCAACCACCAAAAGGACAAGGTCCTACCCCCGCAACATATAAGAAACCTCAAACTGTTCCTGAAGCTGGGAAGAAGCATATAGAGGTCTGGAAAAAGAAAGTGGATGCTGGTCTACACATAACCCCTGAGGAGGAAGAAGAAGAATTCCTGGATGCATTAAACACGGATGAACTTCCCTCAGACAAAGGAAAAGGCCTGATGACTAATGACTCCCCACCACCTGCTAAGTCGGGGCCATCCAAACAAAAAAGACCCTGTGATGATCCCTCATCACCCAAGAGAACAGGTAATCCGGATAAACAAAATTTTCAATCTACTAACCGTTTTCAGCTGTTGGATGAGCTACAGGAGCAAGAACAAAACGCAGAGGACCTAGCTGAGGACTTGGAAATGGACTTCATGGAGGCCACTGAGGTGCTTCCTTCTATCCAGGTTCTCCCTTTCTCTACCACACACAAAACTAATACACTTACTGCCACATCACCACATGCTATGACAGTGATCGATTCTGGGAATGAGATTGTGAATCTGCCTGATAAGGTGCATGTAGACAAAGATATGCCTGATATAGAAAAGGAGTCTGTGTTGGAAAAAGTGCTAAATGTTCCTTCTAATGAAATATCTGATGATAATAGGATTGAAAAATTAAGTGAGGACCATAATGCTAACATCTCACAGGAGGTAAACAAACGAAATAAAGATCATATAGAACCTCTGCTCCTAGGGGATAACTCAAAACTATTCCACTCTAGCACCATTAGCTCCCACTCAGCACCTCAGGTAACCGATGCCCCCAACTTGCTAGGTGCAGACCAACAATCTCAGTCTGGAAGGGTTGAGAGGAGGAAATCTACTTTCTTCACTCAACCAAACAGAATTAGCTCAAGGCTAGCAGCAAAACAGAATGTTATCCATGAATTGTAAAATCTTAGCATGGAATGTAAATGGTTTATCCACCTCTGTGGAAAGAATCAAAGAATTAGGTCTGGTCCATAAGCCTGATATTTTAGCCATTATTGAACCTAAGCAAAAACAAAATTCTCTTGAAGATTTCACAAAGACTTTACACTTTCATTCTGGTCTAGCTTCGGAATCAGGAAAGATATGGATAATGTGGAACAATAATATACAAATACATCTCATCCATAATGACCCTACTTTCACAATAATAAAAATTGACAATCAGGTGATAGGGAAAGAATGGTATTTAATTGTAGTTTATGCAGCACACTCAAGACTAGAAAGACGGGAAATGTTTGGTAGAATTTTAAATTTACCCTCAAGGCCATATTTCCTCATTGGTGATTTTAATGTTATCAGAACACTCTCAGAGTACAAAGGGACCTCTAATCCTGGAATAGATAGCATTATGGATTTTGATATATTTATTAATGCCATGGAACTTGAAGAACCCCACACAGTAGGAAATATCTACACTTGGGCTGGGTATAGGCTGAAAGGGAAAGAAATCAAAGTAAAAGAAAGAGTAGCTAAGAAACTAGACAGGGGTTTAGCTAATCAAAAACTTAGACTCATTTTCCCAAGCATATCTATACAGGTTCTGAATAGAACCACATCAGATCATTGTCCACTTCTAACAAGTTTACAAAATCTGAATAAAACCTACCCAAAGCCTTTTAGGTTTCAAAATATGTGGTATCTGAGAGAGGGTTTCCAGCAGGTCCTGACAAACAATTGGGAGCAGCCTATAGAGAGTTATGGAATGTTAAGATTTAGTAACAAACTGAAAAGGCTAAAAATTTTTCTTAAACAGTGGAATAAGGAGGTCTTCAAAGATGTTTTTCAGAACATTAAAGAAGCTGAGAAGGAGGTAGATAGATTGGAGGCTGAAAATGATGAAAATGATAATGCTTTAACCCTAGAAGCCCTTAACACTGCAAGAACAAACCTCCTAATCAAAATTAAGGAAAGAGATACATTCTGGAAACAAAAGAGCAGGGTGAGATGGATGAAAGAAGGGGACTGTAACAGCCAATTCTTCCATAACTCTGTTAAGCAGAAACACTCCAGACTATCCATACAAAAAATTAAGGATGATAACAACAGCTGGTTAACTGACCAGGATGATATTGGGAGTGCAGGGGTTAGGTTTTTTTCTAATCTTCTACAGGAAGAGAATACTGACATCAGTGGTGTAAACCTTGCCTTTTTTCTCCAAGACATTCCACCTCTGATCTCCCCCCAGACAAACATAGAGCTTCTGAAACCTGTAACTTCTGAAGAAGTTAAAACTGCGGTGTTTAGTCTTAGTGAAAACAGTGCCAGTGGTCCTGATGGATTTCATGGACTGTTCTATAGAAACAGTTGGGACACTATTGGCAAAGATCTTACTGAGGCAGTAAGAGACTTTCAAGTAGGAACACCAATCCCCAGGGCTATGGCATCCACCCATATTGCCCTCATTCCTAAAAATCAGCATCCCTCAACTTTTAATGAGTTTAGACCTATAAGTCTCTCAAACTTTAGTAATAAAGTTTGTTCAAAGATTTTGATGGAGAGGATAAAACAGTTGATGCCCACACTTATATCACCTGAACAATCAGCTTTTCTTCAAGGGAGGGAAATTGCTGATAATGTGATCCTGATGCAAGAATCCACTAGATTCTTGCAGAAAGACAATGAATGTCTTAACCTAATCCTGAAACTGGACATGACAAAAGCTTTTGACAGGGTTTCTTGGACAGCTCTGAATTCTTTACTGCTCAAATTAGGATTTCATGGATCCCTGGTCAAAATCTTAATGTCTAACATAGCATCTGCATGGTTTTCAGTTTTAATAAATGGAGTAGCATATGGTTTTTTCAAGCCATCAAGAGGTCTCAAACAGGGTGACCCCTTGTCTCCATTTCTGTTTAATATCCTCACTGAGCTTATGTCTAGGAAGCTCCACACATTATTTGAATCTAGGGCACTAGCTAGGTTTCATCTTCCACAGCACACTACCCCACTAACACATCTGATTTATGCTGATGACACTTGCATTTTTTTAAAAGCAACTGATAAATCACTCAGAAACTTTGCTGCTTTTATCACCTCATTTGAAAAGGCAACAGGTCAGAAAGTAAATATGCAGAAATCTTGCTTTTACACTGGAAATAAATGCAGCAGAGCACAAAAAAGAAAAATCATTAACATTCTGAGCATGCAGGAGGGCAGTTTCCCCTTTAGGTATTTAGGATGTCCTATATACAAGGGTAGAAAACTAAATGCACATTTTCACAGTATTCTGGAAGCAATTAGTGCAAAAATTCACACCTGGAACTCCAAATGGATCTCCAGAGGAGGCAGGATCATACTCATTAAGTATGTTCTCTCCTCTATTCCTCAACATGTGTTTGCAGTGCTACAGCCAACTAGTTTTACCCTAAGAAGAATTGAAATGTTGTGTTCTGATTTTCTATGGGGGGAAACTGAAGGCAAAAAGCACAAACACTGGAGATCTTGGGAAAGAATGTCTTTCCCTGAAGATGAAAATGGGATAGGCTTAAAAAACTTAGATTCATTAATGGATGCTTACTCCCTTAAGCTCTGGTGGAAAATGCAGCAAGGAATAGCCCCCTGGACAAAATTTATTTGGTCTCTCCCAAAACATAGGAGAACTTCAGATGTATGGAAAAGAGTCCAATCAGTTTCAGAATTTGCAGAAAACCACACAAGAATTATTGTGGGAAAGGGAACTTGTAGTTTCTGGTGTTCAAACTGGACAGGCCATGGACTATTGATAGATAAGATATGTGGAAATGCCCCACTGAATCCAGAACTAACTGTTAGAGAATTTCTCACAAATAGGGCTCCATTATTATCTTTTCTGGCACCACATATTACTGCTGACTTCTTACAGGATTTGCAAAGGGAATTCCCTCTCACTGAGGACAGTGATATCATGGTTTGGACTCCTAGTCCACAAGGTAAGTTCTCGATTAAATGTGCTTACAAAAGTTTGAGACACAAACATAGAGAATCAGCATCATTGAAAAAGGTACAATCTCTAAACCTACCTGTGAAGATCACCTTTCTGACTTGGAGAATTCTAAACAACTTGATGCCTATGGATGATATGCTCACTGAATTTGGGATTGTCACTGTATCTAAATGTCCTTTTTGTGAGCATGAGGATACTCTGCAACACTTTTTTAATTCATGCCCCTATGCCTCTTTCATATGGAAACAAATGCATGAAATCCTAGAATTACCACAGGATCAGTTTGCAAATTTATGGGATAGATTAACAACCTATTGGAACATTACAAACCTGTCAAAATTGCATAACTTCCTTTGTTACTCGCTGCCTTGTTTAATTCTATGGGAATTGTGGAAAGCAAGGGGTCAGGTGCTATTTCAAAATGTTAAGCTAACACCTTTACATACTTGGAAGCAGGTTAAGGCAAACTGTAGACTCATCTCTATAGTTAGGCCACTGACTTCAAGTAACCCCTCAGATAGCACATGGATCCAAAGAGGATTAATCCCACTCCTGAATCCACCCCCACCAATAAAACTGATCCCTATTAAATGGGAGCCCCCAGATACAGGATTTAAACTGAATGTTGATGCATCTTGCAATCAAAACTCTTCATCTGTTGGGGGACTCATTAGGGATAAGGGGGGAAGTTTCAGACTTGGTTTCCACAAACTTACTACGGGTATTTCTCCTTTGCAGGTGGAGCTTCAGTCTGCCCTTCATGGCATCCAACTGGCAGTGGAAACCGGTTTCCATCAATTATCACTCGAGATGGACAGTCAGAATGCAGTGAGCATCATCAATGGCAAACTGAAGCCTCCATGGAACTGCCTTCAACTAGCTAGGCAGGTGGCAGATCTAATAAAGAAACATGGCATCCGAGTTAGCCACATCTATAGAGAAATCAATGGTGCAGCAGATTTCTTGGCAAAGTATGGACAACAAAGAAGGGTTCCACAACATTTCGCGGATCCTACATGCATCCCACAGCTAAAGGAAACACTTCTAAAGGACACACACTACTCTTGGAGAAGGATCAGGGCGTAGAACCGGAAATGCAAGGCTGGAGTGTACATCGACACGGGGGGTGGAGGTGTACATAAACAGAAGGGCATTTCCGGTTTAAACGATTAGCTTATATGTAGGGCTAGTCGCCTTAATTTCCATGTACAGGTCTCTTTTGATATTGGCATAGATTATGCCGCACATATTGCGACAACTAGTGTCCAATTCTCTCTTGTATACATCTACTGGACTGGTTTCACGGGAATTAAATCCCAATCTGATAGTAAGGGGAGCCATAATAGAACCCCCCACCTACAGGTGGTTTCAGTTAAAAAAAAAAAGAACCATGCCACTAAGTGAAGGTCAAGCCAGTTCTTGTAAGACACTTCATTTGTTTTCATCTTCATGACTTTAATCCTTAGATACACGAGTGACATTCATCCAACATATCTTTCTTGTGATCTTTGAATCTTCATCGTGAATCTTATTTATAAATGAATTCAAAGTCGTATCTTTAAGTTTCTTCCTTAACCTAGTTATGGGATCAGCTAAATCACTTAGAGGATCTCTAACACGACCTTTAAATGTTTGATCAAGCCTTGGCATATCCATATCCATGGAGTTAGCTTTGATATTCGTATCTTGTAGGTTCTCTTTTAAGGTGGTAGATCAAGGAGATGAATGGTTGCTGATGCAACTAACCAGAAGACATGGGCCTTCGAATGCAATGCATATGTGATGAATGGCTCTCGAAGGTGGTGCACAGGCGACTGGCTCGGAAGCAACACACGGGCTAGGGAAAAATCTGGTGATAGGCCAAAGAAGGTAGTCGATGACGGGATCAAAGTCACTCTCGATGAAATTGTTAGACCTAACTATGGTGGGTGCCTTGCATATAAATGGTGATGGGCCGGCTGGAAGAAGCCAATCGGCAATGGGCTAAATAAAGGAATTCGCAACGGGAAACCCCTGCTAGGTGGTTAAACGCGATCAACACCAATTAAAATATGGTCAATGACTGATCAAATACCAGTTAAATGGTTGTCAACAGTGGTAGCATTGGCCTCTCAGCCTCACCCCCTTTGGATATCTAACCTAAAAGTACATCTGGCACTTTGATACCTCTTTCTTTTTGCTCAGCCCTAAAATTTATATCCACTCCACGCGAAGTCTCATTGTCAAACAAAATTTTTCCATGCCTGGCTATAGCCACAACAACCTTGCGGTGCGCGCGGTGGAGAGACGACGTGATTTGGAGGAAAACTCTTTCAGTAGTGGTGATGGATTGTGGGCCGCAGTCAAAATGGGTCATCCTTTGGTGGGTACATGATCTAGCCCACTGAAAAAAGGAAAATTGGTCTTTCTGCGATGGTCTTTAGTCGTCGAACAGAGCTTTTTGACATACATAGGATTTTCCATTGGCCTGCAGCTTTACATATGTGGCGAGTTTTGGAGGGTAATGCTCTCTAGACGATGCCTACTTCCTGGTGTTAGGAGATTTTTGTCATGGATCGAGTTTCTTGGATAACAACAAGGTTTAGGTTAATATAAATTATAGTTGTTTAAATTTTTTTTTATTCTCTAGGTGTTAGTGCTCTCGCAAATCTAGCGAGATTTGTGTTCTTCCTCACTACTAACTAGAGAAATCCAGCTAGCTACAACCTCCAAAATAGTTCCCAAGACTATAACTAGGAGTTGTGGCACCTAGTTGAACTATGAATAAACATGGACACAACGGAGTACCAGTCTGCTTCAAAACTAATTGAACCTGCACTCGAAACCCCTCTAATATGCATCTCACCGATATTCAGAGAAATCCAACAACAACCTCACCATAGCTACAAAGCTGATGCAACTGGTGAAAATGAGAAGATTAGAGGCATTGATTGAGTAGTAAACTGTGAAACCCCGAACCCAATTAGATTAATAAATAAAATGTACCTCCGATACAAATCATGTTATCTGAATTTAACCCTTCAATACCACTCTAATTGGGAATATATATATATATATATATATATATATATATATACATATCAAACGATGATAAAGTATTGTCGTTTAGTATGGGTTTCACTTAAGAAAGAGGAAGGAAATAATAGTACGGAAACAGGATATACAAATTGCACATTTTAAAAGGAGTAAAGTAATAAATGATAAATGAGTTATTAAATAAATTTCTAGAAACATCTCCAATAGTTTACCTTGTATCTCCCTCTAACGAATATTCCTCTAATTAATTCAGGAACAATAATTTCATAACTTCATAATATATTTTTCATACTTATCAAAATTTTATATAATAATAATTTTCATATGTAATTACAAATAAGAATAAAATAAATAAGTTATATCACTTCTAATATTGCTTTGATTTCAAGGAATATAATTGTATTATATATATAATTGATTATAATTATTGTAAATTAAAAATAAGAAAAGCCAGTAAATAAAGAATTCAAAGAAAGGAATGGATAAAGATAAAATGAGACAATAAATAATTAAACAAATTAAAACAAAAAAAGGAAAACAAATAGTAAGCTGGGATGGGGTGTCATAAGAAAATATTTGGGGTACAGGAGAAAACTTGGCAATGATTAAAATAATAATAATAATAGTAATAAATAAATAAAGAAGTAAATGAATAAATAAATAAATCAAAAGAAATTACCTGGAAGAAGAAATATATATATTTATAATAATAGTAATAAATAAATAAGAGAAATTACCGAGAAGAGAATATACCTATTTATACATAAGTATACATTATATAATATACTAATAATGATAATAAATAAATGAGCAAAAGAAAAATTAAATGCAAGAAAATTACCATGAAGAAAAGCTGACAGCAGATATTAACGTGAAGGAAATTAATAGCAAATAAATAAAATGAATAAACAAATAATAGCAATAAATAAAAATGGGAGGCGGACGTAATAGCAATAAATAAAATGAATAAACAAGCAAATGAAATTAACGTGAAGAAGAAATGGACGGCGGACGTGAGATAGAGTTCTCCAAAGTAATTTTTGGGCAAGTGGACATAGGCACTTGAGTGTTAAAGGGATAAAATTCTAGGTAGGTAGGGTGGTAGAGCCTATGATTTTACCTAGTATAAATACCAATGATATCCTCCCTAAAACTCACAGCCTTAAGAAAAATTCTTACCAAAGAATAGTGGTTAAACAATGAAGTAGAGGCGGAGGATTGCCAGCCAAGTTTAACTAAGGTGAGTGTTGCATTGCCCTAGCACGAATCTGTGTAAAATTTGAGTTTATGTTTACACATATATATATATATATAATGTCATCAGAACCTGAACTCTCCACCTCTCGAACCCCTGCCAAAACTCTACCTCTCAAACCCCTGTTAAACCTTGACCCCTTGAACCCCTGCCAAAATTCCACCCCTCGAACCCCTGCCAAAATTCCACTTCTCGAACCCCTGCCAAAACTCTACCTCTCGAACCCCTGTTAAACCTTGACCCCTCAAATTGCCAAACAGTACCCCTCGAACCCCTGTTCTTGAACCCCTATTGAAACTTCTGCCATCGAAATCCTACTAAACAGTAACTCTCGAACCCCTGCCAAAACTCTACCTCTCGAACCCCTGTTAAACCTTGACCCCTCGAACCCCTGCTAAATAGTACCCCTCAAACCCCTATCCTCGAACCCCTACTGAAACTCCTGCCCTCGAAACCCTACTAAACAGTACCTCTCGAACCCCTCCTAAACCTCTACCTCTCGAACCCTTGTCCTCGAACCCCTACTGAAACTACCTCTCAAACCCCTCCCCTCGAACCCCTTATGAAAAATCACCTCTCGAACCCACTGAAAACCTTCACCTCTCGAACCACTGAAAATTTCACCCCTCGAACTATTGAAAGACTTCACTCCTCGAACCCACTGAAAGATTCACCACTCGAACCTTACCCCTCGATCTAGTTTCACTGAAACCGTTACCCCTCAAACTAGTATCACCTAAAACTTTACCTCTCGAATATGTACCCCTCGAACTAGTACTACTGAAACCTGTACCTCCCGAACCTTACCTCTCAAACCTTACCCCTCGAACTAGTGCCACTAGAACCTTACCTCTCGAACCTCCTACCCAACTACTCGAACTGTAAGTACTCGAACCCCTGTACTTGAAACCCTAATACTCGAACCTTTTTACTCGATACTCTAGCCATGAGAGAGATTAAAGGTAACACTCAAATGATGGCATTTGCTGATTGTTGAATTAAGTGTTGTATTTTATCATACTATACTAGATTATCGTGAAACTGAACTCCTGAACTGCTCTGATATTTTTGTGAAAGACCGGCTTGTACTTTATCTTGTCGTGTCAAACTTGAATCATATACTGCTCTGATGATCAGCTTGTACGTTATCTTGCTGTGTTAAACTTGAATTACCTACTACCTGATTACCTGTCTGTGAAATTTGGGGGCCCCGACGCGATTGTAGTTTGGTCGAAGTCAGCGGGGAACGGTACTGACCGGACTGTCTGATTAGATCGGCTACACATGGAGTTTGGTATGCTAGCATAACCACCTGACTGATACAAGCTCATAATTGAACATTGGCGTGAATGGGAAAGTGAATTCTGAGATGATAGCCTATGGGCATCACTGACTGGGTTATGTTGTGTATGTTAGTCACAGTTTCCATATAGGCACTTGGCAGCAACTCGGCATTAACCACCCGTATCCTTTTACTATGTGCTATGACATACATGGCTAATTGTTAATTGTTAACTGTCAACTGTTAACTGTTAATTGTTATTTTGTGATCACTAAAACTCAACTGGGTAAATACT
Organism: Rubia yunnanensis; assembly: GCA_037428765.1. Classification (NCBI taxonomy): domain Eukaryota; kingdom Viridiplantae; phylum Streptophyta; class Magnoliopsida; order Gentianales; family Rubiaceae; genus Rubia; species Rubia yunnanensis. The sequence continues at coordinate 26,327,777 of CM075064.1, read as the reverse complement.
GGCAATGAAACCTCACTAAGCAAGGAGCTTACCTAGTTAAACAACCATTTTTCAGGTGAAGAGGAACTGTAAAAGAAAAGCCCTTTGATGTCTTTACTTACTTTGAGAGAGATCCTTGATGAACTTTAGTATGAATTTTGAATCTGTAATAGTTAGGGGAAACTTTCATTTAACATTAACACTTTCACTGTAATAGTAATTTAGGTTTTTTTTTGAACTTATCCAAATCACTTCCGCAATGAAATTTATCTGCTCGTTACTGTTAGCACTTTCGGTACCACGCCCAGACTCGACCCGATACGGTACGTTTGATTTTGGGTGTTAAAGATGTGGTATCAGAGCTTCCTCAAATCAAGTAAAGGCAAATCAAAACTTAACTTATTAAAAGACTTCACAGTTACTTAAAACTTAAAGATATTAGATTTGAGATGTGGTTGAACCTTGTCTACAAAACTAACGATTTATTGATGTCACTATAGGGAAATAAAATAATTTATTAAATGTAAGTTGAAATACAGAAGTCTATGAGGATTGTGAAAAATAAAAGGTAATAAATGAATCCAACCATTACTGAAGAGCAACAAAATTCTTCCGGCGTAATATCTCCGGTGAGAAGACTAACATGTAGCACAACGATAATTACGGCAGCAAAGACTAACATTAGTCTCGACATATTATCGGCAAATTAAGAGAAAATATGGTAAGAAGGATATGAGATAGAAGAGAAAATGTGATTTTAAATTGTTGGATAAATTCGTATTTGTACTATAAAATATAACCATTTATAACTGTTATATTACTGTTGGGAATATAGCCGTTTATAGCCAGTATATTACCACTAAATATATATTGACTAATAGTAGTTAAATGCTAAGAGTTTAATGTTATCAAAGAAGATGTAAAAACACATAGTATAGAAATAAGAATAGTGCCATCAATATTTGCTTCTTTTGAACTTTCAAAGACTTTCTAAATTGAAAATAAAAGTGTTCTCCTAAATAATTTTAAAGAAAAGTTAAATCTCTACAAAATAGATCCCACTAAAAGGATTTTGGATCAAGGCATAAAATTTTTAATTTATAAAATAAAATAAAATAATAATAATAATAAAATAAAAAATAGGTATCCTTTCCATTTGACCTGAGAAAACCTTTGAATCACTTGGGGACGGCCAACCCAAAGTTCGAATCAGGTTCTCATGTTAAATTGAAAGGTCCCTAAATAATAATGATAAAATTTTTTACCTCAAAACGGATAATAAATCACTAGTCATCACATGAATCTTCATAACATATAAAACAATATTAGGCCGTTAAATATAATTAAGCTAAACTCAAAAAAAGAAAATCAGTAATGAGAAACCTTAAATCACTAAAATCTTTATCATAAAGAAACAGTAATGGATATAGAACCGATGCAATTAACATAGAACTTGATCAAATAAGGAATACCAAGACACAAGAACTAGAGTTGCAGGATATAGCACGCAAATGTTGACTCAGACTCAAAGTGGCATCCGAGTCCTGCATAGGCTACATACGCAGATGACAGAACTTGTAAGGGGACCCTGAGAAAAGGTTGGGATCACATAGATAAAACTCTAGTGATAATTGAACAAAGTATTTATGAACCTCAGGTTGACATTAGGAATGGACCTCCCATGATACATAATGAGATAAAGAATGTGACTCCACTGAATGATTTAGGGTTGGATAAGAATAAAATCTAGAGGAAATAAAGTAGTAGTGTATAACTTTTATAAAAGTATTTGTAGTTCTTAAGAATTTACACTCTTTTATGATCATTCAAGCTAGGGTTGAGAACCCAATGATAGATCAGGGAGAAGTCAAAGTTCAACGGAGGATTAATTGACGAAATAATCAAAATTTTAGTGAAAACAATAATTCAAACCTTTAACCCTAGGAAAAATAGGCGAGGTGGGTGAATTGTCTACATTCAAATTAGAAGGGATGCAACCCAAACTTGGACCATACGATGTGGTCCAAGTATCACCTCGAGACCCTTGTTGTATGATAGGGAAGAAAGACATAAAGAATAGGATTGCTAAGAAAATAAATGTTAGCAATGTTGTAATATGGGAATTCTGAGCACAGAATAATGAAGTCCCGATAACTTAGACAAAGCCATCATTCCAACCACTTGGTCACGGTCATCCATGATCAATTTGGCTCTGAAGGGTGGAGCTGGTGGAAGTGGTAGGCCAAATGTGCATGCTCGACTTTACGCCATAGAGAGTGATGAGAACCATGGTTTGACCAAGGTCATTGAAGGTACCCTCTCTATTTTGGGTAAAACTACAGTAAAACTTCGGGGACGAAGTTTATTTAGGGGGGGGGATTGTGAAACCCCGAACCCAATTAGATTAATAAATAAAATGTACCTCCGATACAAATCATGTTATCTGAATTTAACCCTTCAATACCACTCTAATTGGAATATATATATATATATATATATATATATATATATATATATATATATATCAAACGATGATAAATTATTGTCGTTTAGTATGGGTTTCACTTAAAAGAGAGGAAGAAAATAATAGTACGGAAACGGGATATACAAATTGCACATTTTAAAAGGAATAAAGTAATAAATGATAAAATTGAGTTATTAAATAAATTTGTAGAAACATCTCCAATAGTTTACCTTGTATCTTCCTCTAACGAATATTCCTCTAATTAATTGAGGAACACTAATTTCATAACTTCCTAATATATTTTTCATACTTATCACAATTTTATATAATAATAATTTTCATATGTAATTACAAATAAGAATAAAATAAATAAGTTATCACTTCTAATATTATTTTGATTTCAAGGAATATAATTGTATTGTATATATAATTGATTATAAGTATTGTAAATTAAAAAGAAGAAAAGCCAGTAAATAATTAATTCAAAGAAAGGAACAGATAAAGATAAAATGAGACAATAAATAATTAAACAAATTAAAACACCAAAAAGGAAAACAAATAGTACGTTGAGATGTGGTGTTATAAGAAAATATTTGGGGTATAGGAGAAAACAAGGCAATAATTAAAATAATAATAATAATAATAGTAATAAATAAATAAAGAAGTAAATGAATAAATAAATAAATCAAAAGGAATTACCTGAAAGAAGATATATATATATACATATAATAGTAATAAATAAATAAGAGAAATTACCGAGAAGAGAATATGCCTATTTATACATAAGTATGCATTATATAATATACTAATAATGATAATAAATAAATGGGCAAAAGAATACTTAAATACAAGAAAATTACCATGAAGAAAAGCTGACAATAGATATTAACGTGAAGGAAATTAATAGCAAATAAATAAAATGAATAAACAATTAATAGCAATAAATAAAAAATGGACGGCGGACGTAATAACAATAAATAAAATGAATAAACAAACAAAGGAAATTAACGTGAAGAAGAAATGGACGGCGGACGTGAGATCGAGTTCTCCAAAGTAATTTTTGGGCAAGTGGGCATAGGCACTTGAGTGTTAAAGGGATAAAATTCTAGGTAGGTAGGGTGGTAGAGCCTATGATTTTACCTAGTATAAATACCAGTGATATCCTCCCTAAAACTCACAGCCTTAAGAAAAATTCTTACCAAAGAATAATGGTTAAACAGTGAAGTAGAGGCGGAGGATTGCCAGCCAAGTTTAACTTAGGTGAGTGTTGCATCGCCCTAGCAAGAATCTGTGTAAAATTTGACTTTATATTTACCTATATATATATATATATATGCCATCAGAACCTGAACTCTCCACCTCTCGAACCCCTGCCAAAACACTACCTCTCGAACCCCTGTTAAACCTTGACCCCTCGAACCCTTGCTAAACAGTACCCCTCGAACCCCTGTCCTTGAACCCCTGTCCTTGAACCCTTACTGAAACTCCCGCCCTCGAAACCCTACTAAACGGTACCTCCCGAACCCCTGCTAAACCTCTACCTCTCGAACCAAGTCCTCGAATCCCTTCTGAAACTACCTCTTAAACCCATCCCTTCAAACCCCTTCTGAAAAATCACCTCTAGAGCCCACTAAAAACCTTCACCTCTCGAACCACTGGAAATTTCACCCCTCGAACTACTGAAAGACTTCACCCCTCGAACCCACTGAAAGGTTTCACCACTCGAACCTTACCCCTTGAATATGTACCTCTCGAACTAGTATCACCTAAACCTTTACCTCTCGAATATGTACCCCTCGAACCTTACCCCTCGAACTAGTACTACTGAAACCTTTACCTCTCGAACCTTATCGCTCGAACCTTACCCCTCGAACTAGTGCCACTGGAACCTTACCTCTTGAACCTCCTACCCAACTACTCGAACTGTAAGTACTCAACCCTTGTACTCGAAACCCTAATACTCAAACCTTTTTACTCGATACTCTAGCCACGAGAGAGATATAAAGGTTACACACAAATGATGATATTTACTGACTGTTGAATTAAGTGTTGTATTTTATCATACTATACTAGATTATCGTGAAACTGAACTCCTGAACTGCTCTGATATTTTTGTGAAAGACTGGCTTGTACTTTATCTTACTGTGTTAAACTTGAATCATATACTGCTCTGATGACCGGCTTGTACTTTATCTTTCCGTGTCAAACTTGAATTACCTACTACCTGATTGCCTGTCTGTGAAATTCGGGGGCCCCGACGCGATTGTAGTTTGGTCGTAGTCGGTGGGGAACGATACTGACCGGACCGTCTGATTAGACCGGCTACACATGGAGTTTGGTATGCTAGCATAACCACCTAACTGATACGAGCTCGTAATTGAACACCGACGTGAATGGGAAAGTGAATTCTGAGCTGATAGCCTACGGGCATCACTGACTGGGTTATGTTGTGTATGTTAGTCACAGTTGCCATATAGGCACTTGGCAGCAACTCGACATTAGCCACCCGTATCCTTTTACTATGTGCTAGGACATACATGGCTAATTGTTAATTTTTAATTGTTATTCTGTGATCACTAAAACTCAACTGGGTAAATACTGGCAATGAAACCTCACTAAGCAAGGAGCTTATCTAGTTAAACAACCCTTTTTCAGGTGAAGAGGAACTATAAGAGAAAAACCCTTTGATGTCTTTAATTACTTTGAGAGAGATCCTTGATGAACTTTAGTATGAATTTTGAATCTGTAATAGTTAGGGGAAACTTTCATTTAAGATTAACACTTTCACTGTAATAGTAATTTAGGTTTTTTTTTTGAACTTATCCAAATCGCTTCTGCAATGAAATTTATCTGCTCGTTACTGTTAGCACTTTCGGTAGCATGCCCAGACCCGACCCGACACTGTATGTTGGGTTTGGGGTGTTACACAAACTGCCAATGTGGCATGTGGAATTCAACTCGTAACTTTGTGGGTTGAAATGTTCATTTGTGGGAGGCTCACCCCACATTGTGTAAGTCACACAATGCTTCAAGTTTAGTAAGATTAGTTCTACTTGTTATCTAGAATTTGTGTGGCCAAAATTTGATACAATGATATTAGGAATCCTACAATTAACGAGAATGAGAACACGGTTTGAAAAAAAAGGCTTTACATCATAACCTTCTTGAACAGCTGCGGAACTCGCTAGGTGTCAAAAGTTTTGACCCCCAGATAATCCTTTTAGAATACTTGTGAAGATTTCGCGAATTAATCCCCAAAGTTTAATAAAGAACACGTAAGTAACACCCCAAAACTATACATAAAGAGTTTAAAACAACACATTAAAATAAAGATGTTCGGTACAATTATGTTTTAAAAAAACAATACTCCCTCCATCCCAGTTTAAATTATCCACTTACTATATTGTGTTGTCCCTCCACAAATTACCCCAAATGACATTTAGGTTACTCTTATTTTTAGTCATTTTAAATGATTTTTATTCTCTAGGTGTTAGTGCTCTCGCAAATCCAACGAGATTTGGGTTCTTCCTCACCACTGATTAGAGAAATCCATTTAGCTACAACCTCCAAAATAGTTCCCAAAACTATAACTAGGAGTTGTGGCACCCTGCTGGGGATCAACTTGGCCAACTATGAATAAACATGGATACAACGCAGTACCAGTCTACAAAACAAAATGAACCTGCACTCGAAACCTCTCTAACATACACCTCACCGATATAAAGAGAAATCCAACAACAACCTCACCATAGCTACAAAGTTGATGCAACTGGTGAAAACAAGAAGATTAGAGACATTGATCGAGTAGCAAACTGCCAATGTGGCATGTGGAATTCAAATCCAAACTTTGTGGATTGAAATGTTCATTTGTGGGAGGCTCACCCCACATTGTGTAAGTCACAATGCTTCGAGTTTAGCAAGATTAGTTATAATTGTTAGCTAGAATTTGTGTGGCCAAAATTTGATACAATGATGTAACAAATCCTAAAATTAACGAGAATGAGAACACGGTTGACAAAGAAAAAGATGGCTTCACATCATAACCATCCTGAACAAATGTGGAACTCACCAGGTCTCGTGATTTTGATCCCCATATAATCCTTTTAGAATACTTGTGAAGACTTCATGAATTAATCCCCGAAGTTTAATAAAGAACACGTAAGTAACACCCCAAAACTGTACATAAAAAGTCTAAAATAACACATTAAAATAAAGATGTTAGGTACGATTATGTTTAAAAAAATAGTACTTTATCCCAGTTTAAATTACCCACTTACTATATTGGGTTGTCCCACCACAAATTACCCCAATTCAGAATTTACCGAAATAGCCCATTAATCAACCAAGAAAAGATAGAAATGCCCATGAATTTCTTAATTATTACACCCAATTAAATCTGATTGTTTTTGGGCTTAGTGGATTGGGTTTGATATGGCTTGTCATTTAAGGCTACACGTGACTCTCCCTTTGAATTTTGTCGTTGAAATAAAGCTGGGCAACAAATTTATTCGATACACTCCCCAAGGCATGATATTTACGCACCCACCCACCAATGCTCCACTCACGTCAGCTCCCACTACATTACTCCCCCAACTACATAAATGTCCCACAATCCTCCTGTCTTTCCCACAAGTTTTTCATCTTCCTCTCATCTCTCACATCTTCCTCTCATTTCTGAAATCCTAGCCTCCCCTGTCTTGGTTTTTGAAACCTCTCATCTTCCTCCTATAGATTCAATCTCTCTCATAGATCCTCTCGATTCTGAAACCTCACGCCAGTTAGATTCAATCTATACCTTGGTTTTTGGTTTTTTTTGAATCAATTGAGTTGATTTGTTTATCTTTTTAGATGTAGTTGTTCTTTTCGATCAATTTATACACTTTTGACCAAAGCCATTCTCAAATCTGTGATGTTTTGTTATTTTTTAGGCTTAAATTGGTTGGCATGCCCTTTTTTATGCAATTTTAACCGATTTTCGCTGATAATTTCTTGGTGTTCATTTAAGATGTCTTATCATTATTGAGCATTTTCTTCTTTAATTGTTGAAGTAAGCATGCTTAATGTTTAATTTGAACTTATTTCAAACTTCGAATGTTCAAAATGAAGGTTTTCATGTCTCTTTATGGTGGGGTTTTTATTTTTTGTGTTTAATCTTCATGTATTGAGCCTTTTTATGAACATTAAAGTTATGCATGTCACATTTTTGTTACTTTCGGTTCAATTTTGACTCATACCTTTCAATTTAAGGGTTTGTGTTCATTGTAAAGTTCAGGAGCGTTGGACTTAGTTGTGGCATATTGTGTGAACTAGTGAAGTGGTGTTCTAACACCATCAAAATTCAGGTTTCTGGACAGCAAGTATTTAGCCACGGTTTCTGGAGAAAATTATGGAGGAAAATCATGCGATCAGAACAGAATATTGTGGAGATCAATGTGTGATTTCGTGGCAACCTATTTCTGGTAAACAAATATTCCTTGTAATAGTGAGGAATTAATTAAGTAGTTTATTTATGGTACAAGTCCTGTTAATAAAGGATTGTCCATTTAAAAACCAGATTAGGATTAGATCTTTCCTTAGTCTAGAAGTCTATTCTTGGTAGAGTTATACAAGGAAAGAGTTACGCACAAGGAAGGAGTGCGTAGGTGATAAAAGCGAAGAGATACAATGCAAATGGCGGACGAAGTAACCAAGTTTTCATCTCTACGTGAGATACGTTGTTGGAGCTGTTCGTCTCTGGTTTTTGGAGGTTTGTCAAATCAAACGACCAAGTTCGTAAAGATCAGAAACAAGGAAGCCTTAATTCCTCGGGAGGAGGAGATCCAGAGAGACGTGTTGATCGTGAGGGTTCAACGGCGTAGGATTGGCAGTGAGGAGATCTCACAACATCCACTCAATAGGTTAGCAATGGATTAGTATTTAAGTTAAGATTCTTGTACTAAAGACTGCTTTCTAGTGGCTGGTTTCTGATCTGGGCAAGGCCCCGCAGACGTAGGTGTATTTGCACTGAACTGCGTAACCAAGTTGTGTGTGCACTGTGTATTTCATTTTGCATTTTAACACCAAACTGATCTTGGTGTTTCAACACCAAACTGTTAAACAACTTGGTATAAACGTTTAGAATTTAGGTGAAACAGAAATTCAATTGGTATCAGAGCACGACACTTGCTGACCCCTAAACAGGGAGAGTGAGATCAGGTTTCACCATGGCACCAAAGGAGGGGGCTTCGGTCACGCGACCACCGTTGTTGGAACAAGGAAATTATGCCTATTGGAAGGCACACATGAAGGTGTTCATAGGAGCATTAGATGATCAAGCTTGGAACAATGTCATAAATCAGTACACTCCACCTACAGTAGTCGAATCTGAGGGATCAAGCTCATTGACGGCTAAACCATTTTCTGAATATTCTACCGAGGAGCACAGGGCACACGTGTCCAACTCAAAGGCATTAAATGCCATTTTACGGCAGTGGATGAAGATCAGTTTAAGATGATTTCAAATTGTGAGACTGCTAAAGATGCGTGGGATGTGTTACAAACTTATCATGAGGGGACAAACTCCGTCAGAGAATCAAAGTTGCAGTATTACACGTTAAAATTTGAAGATCTAAAGATGCGCGAAGATGAGACTATGTCTGAGTTCAATGGACGAGTTTGAGATATTTCCAACAAAGCTTTTCAGTTTGGCAAAAAGTACAAAGATCACAAGCTTGTAAGAAAGGTTTTGAGAGCACTACCTCCACGTTTCAACATGAAGGTCACAACGATTAATGAAAATGGAAGGATAGGGACAATGACGCTTGATGAACTTATGGGATCACTGGAATCTTATGAGATGGAAATGCTGCAAACAAAAGCAGGTAAGAAAGAGATGGCTTTTTCAAGCATAACCTCTGGAAATTCAGAAGATCATACAGATAATGAAGAGTTCGATGAAATTGCAAACATAACCAGGAACTTCTCCAGATTTATGAAGAAGATGGGCAGGAAGCCACAAGAGAAGCCAAGTGGAAGCAAGAATCCAAATGCAAACTCCACTCCAAGATTTGGCCAAGAAATTGGTGTTGAAACACCAAAGTTCAAATCAACAAATCCAAACTTGAACAGGAAAATCCAGTGTAGAGAATGTGAAGGTTTCGGGCACATACAAGCTGAGTGTGCCAATACGCTTAAAAGACAAGGAAAATCGTATACCGCAACCTGGAGTGATGATGACGGAGGAGATGATGGTAAGGATGGAGAGGAGTATACCAATTATGTTGCTTTCGGTATGACAGTGGTGGAGTTAGAAGAATCTTTCGAGGAAGGAGTCAGTGTGCTGAATGAAAGTGAGAGTGGTAGCTCAGATGAAGAGACTAGGAGTATTAGTGATGATGACATTCACAAGGAAAGCATGGAAATGTACAAGATGTGGTTAAAAGTGGCGGATGAAAACAAAGAACTCAAGTCCGAGAACAAGAAATTGAGTGAAAATGCTAAAATGACGAAACTTGAAAAAGAAAAGGCAATCAGCGAACTTGAAAGAATCAAGAAGGAATTTGCTGGAATGGTGCAACGAGCAGAGGCAGCAGAACAAGCTATTAGACGTCTCAATACAGGGAAAACTAAGCTCGAAGATTGTCTAAGAATGGGTCAGACGACCAAGTACGGAATTGGCTATGAAGAATCTTCACCGGTGAAGTCATGGAGCAACAAGGTAGATCAGGGTGCACCAGCTCCAGGAATAATCGAGAGAAATTGCCCCACCAAAAGGATCAGACGATGCGGATACTGTGGAGCTCAAGGGCATGTGAGAAATAGGTGCTATAAGCTACTTAGGACACTGTCCTTTAACTCAGCAGATCGATGTTTCAACACCGTGCCAGGATATGATACAGGGCGTTGTTTCAACACTGGAGGGTACAGAACCATAATTCTGAACACACGTGTCAATCCAAGGCCGCATAACATCACTCGACCTCAAAGCAAGGTATGGATTCGAAAATCTCAAGATGTTTGTTTTTCAAGTTTCGTATGTTTTGGTGCACATACAGGAAATTCCTGGTATTTCGATAGTGCTTGTTCAAGACATATGACTGGAGTCCCTGAATTTCTGCGAAAGTTCAAACCTGGATTTGGTGGATATGTTAGATTTGGTGATGGGAAACGCAGTAGAATAATCAGCAAGGGTGAGTTAGTCATCAAAGGGCTTCCGGTGTTCCAAGATGTGTTACTGGTGGAAGGTCTGAAAGCAAACCCATTAAGCATTAGCCATATATGTAACAATGAAATGACGGTGTTTTTCGACAAGGAGAAATGTGTAGTAAACCATGGAACTGGAGTATTCACGGGATCTAGATCAATGGATAACTGTTATTTGCTCGATCAAGATGTCACCTGCTTTAGCTCGAAAAAGGAAGTCAGTGCTCTGTGGCACAGAAAATTGGGGCACATAAATTATAAATCCTTAGCACGTATTTCCAAACTGAATGCAGTCAGAGGTATTCCTGAAATCAGTGACAACAAGGAGGTTGTTTGCGGGTCGTGTAAAGAAGGAAAGCAAATCCGGATACCACACCATGCCGTACATGATGTTTCAACGTCAAGACTTTTGGAGTTCCTGCATATGGACTTAATGGGGCCGGTCAACACCCCTAGTGTGGCGGGGAAGAAGTATATTTTCGTCTGTGTATACGACTTCTCGAGGTATACGTGGGTATCATTTCTCAAAGAGAAGTCAGAGGCTGCTGATATTTTCAAAAACTTGGCGCACATGCTACATGTAGAAAAAGGAACCGCTCAAGTAAGAATTGCACGTATCAGGAGTGATCATGGAAAAGAATTCGAAAATTCTAAGTTTCATGACACTTGCGAGACACTTGGTATACAACATGAGTTCTCTGCCCCCATAACTCCTCAACAAAATGGTATATTTGAAAGGAAGAACCGGACGCTGCAGGAAATGGCATGAGCAATGTTAGCCGAGAAAAAAATTCATGCTAGATATTGGGCTGAGGCGGTACACACAGCATGCTACACTATCAACAGAGTATATCTGCGTCCGTTTACTGAGAAGACACCATATGAGATCTGGAAAGGGAAGAAACCAGATGTGTCGTATTTTCATGTCTCTGGGAGTAAGTGCTATATTCTGAAGGACCGAGAGCCCTTAGCTAAATTCGAGTCTAGAAGTGATATCGGTATATTCTTGGGTTATTCCCGTACTAGTCAAGCTTTCCGAGTTCTTAACCAACGCTCTGGAGCAGTCATGGAGTCTATTAATGTGGTTGTTGATGATTCAGAAGAAGAAACTTTGGGTGAAAGTGATATTCTCGATCCAGTAAATCCTACTGGTGTTGAAACACCAACACAGTCAACCGGTGTTGAAACTCTGGAAACAGTAGCACATGAATCTGAACAAAGTTCGGCCAGACACATGCAGGTACGGGATCAGCCACGGGTAAATTACGGAGAATTTGCAGGATTATCATGTTTTATCTCTCTTACTGAGCCCAAGAATTACAAAGAAGCCTTGCTTGATGAGTATTGGATTTCGGCGATGCAAGAAGAGTTGCAGCAATTTGAAAGAAACAATGTTTGGTACCTCACCCCGCGGCCTGCTGATGTAAATGTGATCGGAACCAAGTGGATCTATAAGAACAAATCTGATGCAGATGGTAACGTCACAAGAAATAAAGCTCAACTTGTCGCTCAAGGTTACACACAAGTAGAAGGGGTTGATTTTGATGAAACTTTTGCACCTGTACCCAGATTGGAGTCAATTAGGCTGATGTTAGCGGTGTCCTGTATTCTGGACTTTACTCTTCATCAAATGGATGTCAAGAGTGCATTCCTGAATGGTCTAGTGAAGGAGGAAGTTTACGTGGAGCAGCCCAAAGGATTTGAAGACCCACATTTTCCTGACCATGTCTATCGGTTGAATAAAGCTTTGTATGGCCTCAAGCAGGCACCCCGTGCATGGTATGAGCGACTGACAACCTTTCTGATTCGGAAGGGATATCGTCGAGGGGGAGTGGACCGTACACTGTTTGTGCTGCATAAGGGGACAAATATTCTAATCGCACAGATTTACGTTGATGATATTGTCTTTGGATCTACCTCTTCAGCATTAGTGAAGGAGTTTGTTGACCTAATGACTAAAGAGTTCGAAATGAGTATGGTAGGAAAATTATCATATTTTCTGGGGTTGCAGGTTACTCAGGAGAAGAATGGTATGTTTATCAACCAACAGAAATATGCTGAGAATTTGATCAAAAGATTTGGACTTGCAAGTGCAAAGGCAGTACGCACCCCAATGGCTACCACCGATAAGCTCACAAAAGATGAACTGGGTCAAAGTGTTGACCAAACATTGTACACTGTTTGAGTGTTGGGATCTGTGCCCGCTACCAGGCTAATCCAAAGGAATCACATATGTCAGCTGTGAAGAGAATTATTCGATATATAAGTGGAACAGTGGAGTATGGAGTATGGTTTTCTAGGAACAAGGATTCACAGTTTGTAGGATTCAGTGACTCTGATTGGGCAGGGAATGCTGATGATCGTAAGAGTACCACTGGTGGATTTTTTTTGCTGGTTCAAATCTGGTCAGCTGGTATAGTAAAAAACAGAACTCTATATCATTGTGTACGACTGAGGCAGGATATTTAGCTGCAGGGAGTTGTTGTGCATAGTTACTATGGATGAAGCAGATGATGAGAGACTATGGATTCAATGATGTGAGTTTGACAGTCTTATGTGATAATAAAAGCGCCATTGATAACTCCAAGAATCCTGTGCAACACTCTAGGACAAAGCACATTGATATCCGACATCATTTTATTAGGGATTTGGTCGAAAAAGGAGAAGTCACAGTTCATTATGTTCCAACATCAGAACAACTTGCTGATATCTTTACGAAGCCTCTGGATGGTGAGACCTTTGAAGGCCTCAGACAGCACTTGGGAGTGTGTCGAATGTAAGGTACCCAGATCTGTCTGTTCTGTTTTATTATTTACTGTTTTCCTTTAAATACAGTTGAATATAAAAAAATAGAAAAATAGAAAATACTAAAAAATTTGGTGAAGTGGTATTTAAACACCACAGGAGAAAGTGATGGTGTTTAAACACTATGGGATAAAGTTACTGGACAGTTGACTTAATGCGGAAGTAGATCAGAAGGGCTGAACATGGGCTAGAAATTTGTGATGATGGGCTTGGCTGTGCGCGTGATCGGTCAGAGCCCAGTAGGAAGAAGGTGTGGGGTTTTGGGTTGCTACAAAGACCTTGAAAGAGACAGCGTATGCAGGGGGAGATGTTGAAGTTGAAACAGTGTCTATGTTGAAGGAACCTGAGAGTGCATCTGTGATGTGTGAGACTGTGTCAGAGTTAATGGAGTCAGTTTCTGAAAATGGAGAAGATGAGGATAGAGCTGTGGAAAACCCAGAGTGTGATGATGTGACTGTTTCTGGTATTCAAACACCAGATGTGACCTCCAATGTTGATGACCAGGTACCTGTGAATCAAGCACAAGATGTGGAATTTGCTGATAGGGAACCAAATCCTGAGGGATATGACCTTGAAAACTTGGCAGAGTTGACTGCGATAGCCAGTGGTGAAGGCATCTTAGAGGGTACTGGTGTTGGTGTTGACATACCACTCGAGACCAGAAAGACACGTGGGGCAAAGAGAAAGTACAGAAAGGTGGGTGTTGAAACACCACCAGAGTCTGTGAGAACTCCTGTTACTCAGAGTTCAAAGAAGGCCAGGGGCAATGTGGCCTCCTCTTCCAAGGGTGTGCGAAACTCTAAGCGATGCAGGGATAAGACTATGGAAGCAGGAGAGGACAGCGATGAACCGATTGGGAAGAAGCTGAAGAGGCTACGTGCTGACAGACAGCAAAGGCAACCTGAGACAATTGAGTCTAGTGCACAACCTGCACTTGAAGCGAGTGAAGCCATTAGCCCTGAATTCTTTGATGATGCAAGTCAAAAGTGGGAGTTTATCTGTGACAGGAAGATATTGGCAGAAAGGCCAGCTGATGCTGTGAAATATAAGGAATGTGGATTCACAGACTATTTGCACCATCTCAAAGTGTTTAAGGCGGCTACCTGTTTCTGTGACTATAACAAGCAACTTGTGCTGGAGTTCTATTTGAATCTGAAAGCTGAGTGTGAAGATGAAGAATCACCCTGGTTTCATAGGGTTTTGTGCGTGGAGAGATTGTTGATTTTTCACCAGAGGCGGTGAACAAGTGTCTGAAGCGTAGCACGTCAAGGTATGGCCAACCGGTGTTCCAACACCAGATGCCATAGAATTATGATGAGGTGGTTGTAGAGCTTACTGGTGGAGTGGAGAGCTCATGGCCTGTGACTGGTCGACAGCAGATAACTGCGTCTAACCTCACGTCCAAGTATTACTGTTTGTATGTGGTTGCCGTGCATAATTGGATTCCCTCGGTAAATACCACAAGTGTCACCAAAGAGATGGCTACACTACTATACAGTTTGGGAGCGCGTCGTAAGGTAAATATGGTCAGATTGATTTTTAATGATATCATTGACTGTGCCCGCAAGACCAGGAAGGAAGCTCTGTTACATCCTTGTGTGATCACCACGGTGCTGCAAAAAGGGGGAGCAGTTATAAGGGACTCTGATAAATGGATCCCTACTCAAGCCTTAAAACCGACACTCAGGACGCTGAGTGGTCGAATTATCAAGGACTTACCTTGGACTCCTTCGGAAGTGATTTGCTCGGATGCTGGTACGGCGCGGTTGAAAGCTATTAAGGCCTGAGCTGGAGTGTGCCAGGAACTGATTGAACGACATCAGGCTATTGTGGCAAAGCTTCAGGGGGAGTTGGCTGCCTTGGATGCTGAGCGTGGAGTATTGTTGACTGCAGCAGCTCAGGATGATACTGATGGTGATAATGATGAGACTAATGATGCTGATGATGATACTGATGTTACTGATAATGAGGCTGATGATGCTGATGATGCAACTGCTGAGGTGTAAACAGCAATTTTTTTGGCACATTAATGAATCCAGGGGGAGAAAACTGGATGGACTTATTTGAATTTTATATGTTTGCTTGCTGAATCTTATTATTGCATTTAGTAAACCTGTATGACCTGTCATGTCTGAATTCTTGGTAGTTTTAGTGGTGTTGAATTCAGGGGGAGTTGGTAGGTTGAAATCCAGTGCTGATGAATTCACAAATATGCCAAGGGGGAGATTGTAAAGTCCAGGAGCGTTGGACTTAGTTGTGGCATATTGTGTGAACTAGTGAAGTGGTGTTCTAACACCATCAAAATTCAGGTTTCTGGACAGCAAGTATTTAGCCACGGTTTCTGGAGAAAATTATGGAGGAAAATCATGCGATCAGAACAGAATATTGTGGAGATCAATGTGTGATTTCGTGGCAACCTATTTCTGGTAAAAAAATATTCCTTGTAATAGTTAGGAATTAATTAAGTAGTTTATTTATGGTACAAGTCCTGTTAATAAAGGATTGTCCATTTAAAAACCAGATTAGGATTAGATCTTTCCTTAGTCTAGAGGTCTATTCTTGGTAGAGTTAGACAAGGAAAGAGTTACGCACAAGGAAGGAGTGCGTAGGTGATAAAAGCGAAGAGATACAACGCAAACGGCGGACGAAGTAACCAAGTTTTCATCTCTACGTGAGATACGTTGTTGGAGCTGCTCGTCTCTGGTTTTTGGAGGTTTGTCAAATCAACCGACCAAGTTCGTAAAGATCATAAACAAGGAAGCCTTAATTCCTCGGGAGGAGGAGATCCAGAGAGACGTGTTGATCGTGAGGGTTCAACGGCGTAGGATTGGCAGTGAGGGGATCTCACAACATCCACTCAATAGGTTAGCAATGGATTAGTATTTAAGTTAAGCTTCTTGTACTAAAGACTGCTTTCTAGTGGATGGTTTCTGATCTGGGCAAGGCCCCGCAGACGTAGGTGTATTTACACCGAACTGCGTAACCAAGTTGTGTGTGCACTGTGTATTTCATTTTGCATTTTAACACTAAACTGATCTTGGTGTTTCAACACCAAACTGTTAAACAACTTGGTATAAACGTTTAGAATTTAGGTGAAACAGAAATTCAGTGGTCTACTTATGTTGTTATGAATCATCCAATTTTATGACTTATTTTGGGCACTAAATGTTCTGCACGTGTCTTATTTTTTAGATACCGTCCGAGTTTGTGTCAGGATTTCATTTTAAGGGTTCGCATTTTGGATTTCGACTTATATTTTGTTTTGTGGTCATCTGTTCAGGTAAAAAAATGATTTGCGTGTTCATCACTTGTTATATCTGGTTATGTGTTTTGTTTGAGAATGCACCTTTAGTGTTTTTATGTTTAGAGTGTTGAAATGAAATGTAATGTGGTCATGTTTTTGGATTAATTATGTACTTCATCGTATGTACTTGGTAGATCTGGTTCAGATCTATGTTTCTAGTTTTTAAAAGGTTTTGTGTTTAAGATTCATATTTACTAATATGTTAGTTGGTCAAGCATGTTGATTCATCTTGTTGTTGTTGTTGTGTTCTAGCTAGATCTAGTTCTGATTTGTGTTTAATATATCATACATATGGTCTACTTTGGTGGTTTTGAATGATGTGTTGTTACTTATCATCTTTTTGTGATAACTTGTGAGCTCCCTGTTATTTGGTTGTTGGATCTGGTTCTGGTTTCGGGGTTTTTGCTGGTTGTTAGATATGGTTTTGATTTTAGTTTGTGGTTTGCGTTGAAGGAGTTTTTGGTTATGTTCAGTGGATTTTTCCTGAAATATCACAACTTTTCTATTTGTGAAATGTACACCCATAGACGTTGATGACATGGTGAAGGAAGGGCTGGAAATCACAGTCACATGGCTACCCTCGAAGGTCATACTTGGTGCATCATCAATGTTCACATCACAGGCCCGTGCCAGAGTTTATGATTCCCTGGTGCAGGCCCGTTCGGAAGACCTGAATGATATTGGTGATCCTTGTTTCATTTACTTGCTCAGAAATACCATAACTACACACTTCAATCCAATAAACTTTGATTCCTGATCTGACAAAACTAAATTTTGGATTGGTGAGGGTTCTAAGCGAGTCATTGGTGCACCATTACCACTTGAAACCCATCTTGAGCCCCAATCACCTGAACTTGAGTCCCCTGAGTATGAACTGAACATAGATTATCAAGCATCAAATGGGGTGAGCCCGGGTTATATAATTTTGAGGCTTGTTATTATCTGGAAAATTGGTCTACTTATGTTCAAAATAAAAAGAAACTGACTTGGAGCATTCGTTATAACTCTGAAAATGCTGCTATACTCCATGAAATGCTAACGCAATACGAAACAGCAATTGCAAATGGCCAAATTCGTCCTGAATCAAATTCCACAAAGGACGAGTGATGTGAATTACAGGTTGTACCTATGCATTTCACATTCAGTTTTTCCATTAACGATTTATTAACTTAATGTGGTGCTCAATTTATAACGTATGCCCTCCTTGTGTTTGTAGGTAAATCAAAGCCACGTTGGCAATATATTGAAATTATAAACATGTTTAGGCTGTTATCACCCATGGTGGCTGGGGTAAAAATGTGGCTTTAACTAAATAAATACATTTAAAACTATTTTATAACAAAATTCTTTTTCAAACAACTATAATTAATATTTTTATGACATTTTTATAACCCGCAAACCCATTTCGGATTGTATATTTATTTAAGGACTGTATGCGAACTTCACTTATTATTATGGACTGTACTCGGAATGTTAAAATTCTCGATGGATTGTATATTTGTGTTTTGAGACGTTTCTGATTTGATTGGTGTCTTTAAATTATTTAGCATATATCCGGTTTGGGTTGATTTTAAACATTACTTGTTATTTTATGATAGCGATATCCATGAACTAATCTTCTTGTGTGCATGTCCGGTTTCGGTTGTTTCGGGACATTAAATGTTTTCTTAACATATTCATGAACTGATCTTCTTGTGTGCCTGTCCGGTTTGGTTTAATGTTGGACATTAAATGTTTTCTTATAGTATTCATGAACTGATCTTCTTGTGTGCATGTCTGGTTTGGGTTGATTTTGGATAGTACTTGTTATATATTCATGAATTGTTCTTATTCCGTGCATATCCAGAGTGGGTTGATTCTGGTCTGTGTGTTTGTAAAAACATTATGTTATCCATGTATTAATGTAAAACATGAGCTGACGGTGTTAGGAAGAAGTTGTGTTGTGGTTTTAAATAATGCAGCCATGTAGTGTTGTCTTTTAGGCAGGGTTAATCTTGGTAGGGCATTATTTATAACCAAGTCAACATCTATGATGAAGCTATGATTTTGAGGTTACTAAAATGCAATCATGCGGTTCGGTAATTAATCTGAATTGATCTTGGCGGGGCATTAAAATGAAATGAAGATAGCTCTGAGATGACCTGATTTATAGCAGTCATCCTTTATTGAAGAAAATGTTTGATTGTACATCTGAAACTGATGCAACCATGTTTTTACTTTGTGAAAACATTTGGACGGCGTTTATGTGGGTTTGTGTACAACTCTGTGTGATATGTTAATGTATGTCATAGCTAGCTTGTATTTGTTACTTAGAACATTCTATGACTTGGTTTGTTTAAAAATAAAATAATGAACAATTGCATTAAATAAAAACACAACTTACACTGCATTCAAAGGGGGAGTTTAACACCCATATTTTACAAGGTTGCCCTATAAACATGAAAACCAAAATGCATGTCTACCCTAGATTATACATCTAGAAGCACAACCTTCAAAATATTTTCCTCCTACTTTTTCTGATTAATAAATCCTGCACTTTCTTTGTTCTTCCAATTGCAATTAAATGCTCTAAATTAACCCTTACAACTTCTGAGTAATCCATTAAGTTATGTTGCGAAATTCCAAGTCTTCTTAGCCTTTGTTTTTCCATATGTGACATTTTGAAACCATTTCCCTATACATTTCATAATCTCAATCATGACATTTTTCAAAGAAAGAAAAATATCATCAAAAGTTTTTGGGTGTTCATTTTCATAAGCATCAGCCACAATCCCTAAAATTTCTTCTAGAGTTGATCTAGGGTTTTGGTAGGGTTTTGGTACTGTAAACTTTGAATGCTAGCAGAAAAACTCCAAGTCTAAAATGTGGCAATTTAGGTGGTTGGCACACTAACTTGATTGCAAAATCGTCTGAATCGGTTGCTTCTATAAACTCAAGGTCATTAGCTAATATATGTGAACTAGCATTGTCTTGCTAAATTGAAATATGTTTGTTGGCCCAAGGCGGCCGCTTAGATTTGATGGTTGGAATCAGTTCATGTATCAACTTGTTCCTAATGTAGTCTCAATTTATGAATTCTATAAGAGTAAGAACCACAGTTCCCCTAGGCCTGTTTATGCTAGTTCTTGGCTACCCTATATTCAACATATGGGAGCACCCCAATTTCCCCATCAAATAAAAAATTCCCCTATGGTCTGAAACTGGTTGACATAGAGTACATAGAAACATTAACTTAGGAATATAACACTTGTTTTATGTTGCTCTGTATGGTTCTTGCTTCGTTGAGGCTAGTAAGTACCTGACTGTTACCTCATTTAGATAGAACCATTTCTTGTCGATATGGATTGTGTTGTGCATGTCTTTGAAATGTGTATTGCATTCGATCTTCAAAAGACACCATTCCAGCCTTTGTGTTTTGCATTCCACAATTAGGCATGGATAAACAACATTTGTATGGCTCTTGATTGTTTTATTTGTCATGCCTATTTTTGTAGTGATCTTGATTACATTTAGCCCTACAATTGTACTTCTACAGGTTTTCCATTTTCAAAATGGAAAGGCCATTAGAGCATCAAGGTCTATGGGTTTTTTATTTGCTGCTACTCGACCTTGACGCCAGGACATTGCATTCACAGCTTCTCAATTCGCTAGCTGCTCATTCACCCTTGCCCAGATTAGGCTCAAAATTTGAAAGGATACGCCTTATCTGGCTACTGCCTCATCCCTTATGCCCCTGCAAATTTTACCTCCATCTGTACTTTGGAGAAGAGAATCTGCTAATTGATGCCTGATACGGTCTGGGCCAATTCGGTCCAAATCATGGCTTGTCAGCCCAGCTTGCTCGAGAAGGAAATGGAAGGAAGGAACATGACATGCTAATGAGACGTCTCATGTCTCATCAGCCACCAAACACATAATAAAGGAAATATACAAGAAACGAGGTAAGATTACAATCACAATACTATTCACCTAAGACTCGCTCCTACATGGCAAGTATGGTTGACTGGAACATTGAAGCAGACACGGCCCTGCGCTAGCCTGCCTGACCTTATTCTGTCTGCCTTGTAGGTTCAGGTGCATGCTGGACTGGAGGGTATTGTGAACATGAGGATAGCAAATTTTGGCCTTAACATTGGTACCGTATGTAGGGTCGCATCATTTTCTTAGCATTCACGCAACTCGAACAACATGGAGGCACAATTGATCAGGTGGTCATGGAAGATGTGATGCACCTAGAGGAGGACTATACCCCAATGCTGACACCGAGGGGAGAAAGACACCTGCTTCGCACTGCGATGAAGCTCGTAAATAACTCAGAGATACTCCAGACAATCATGGCATCTTAGAAGGAAGTGATGAGAAGGTTGAATGAAATTAAAGACCGCCAAAATGGCAAGACGAAGTGAAGAGGGCTTGACCTATAAGCAACCGAGCTGTTACCGGAGTAGGAAGGTGACAGCAAAGCACCCAGTCAAAGAGAGAACGGCTCGAAGACACCCCGGAGCAGAGCTACCTCCGGAAGAAAAGCACATGTGGAGGGGAGGAGAGTGTGGAAGATCACAAATGATGGGCAGGCTACGTGCTGCTAAAAAGAGTGAAAGAGCATGCCAAAGGCAAGGCTCTAATCAGGGGCATGGAACAGGAATTGAGGAAAGAGAGTAGAGGCTCGCCCTTCACTAGGAGGATCCAGCTGTTCACGACAAACTCGAAGTTAAAAATAACAGTGAACCTAGGGTAGTACAATGGTGAGGTAGATCCGGATGATTATTTGCACACGTTTTGCACCAATATGGCTACCTTTGTGATACTGCATGCCATTTGGTGCAAGGTGTTTGCAACCACCCTGACGGAAGCAGTCAGAGTATGGTTCAAGAACCTGGAGGATGAGATGATTGACAGCTTTAGCAGAAGTTCCTGGTGCATTTTATGTAAACAAAGAAATTCCAAAAGGCAAGGTTTGAGTTGTTGACCATCAGGAAAAGGGAGTAGAGACACTGTCGGTGCACTGGGAACAATTCAATAATGAGGTGAACCAGGTGGAGGAGAGGAGCAGTCAGTTCCTTATTGACACGTTCATAAACGGCTTAAGGCATGAGCTATTACTGAGGGATTGCGCCCTGGACCCACCAGAGACGATCGACGAGCTGATGAAAAGAGTTGGAAACTTTAACAAGGGAGACCTGGATAACAAGAGGAGAAAGGAAACACAGAATGGTCATGGCCATCGGAGGGCTGATGCAGATGGGATGGAAAGACGAGAAAGGTTGAGCGCGCCAAAGAAGGCTCCCAACAGATGGCCAACAGGTTCAACAAATTGGAAATGGTCTTCACACCGCTCATCAAAAAGCCCAAAGAGATATTTTACATGTACACAAGGAAAGGTATGCTGGACATGCTACCAAAGATGAAGGACCCCAACAAGAGAAATAAGTCCCAATACTGTGATTACCATGATGATCATGGTCATAACATGAACGACTGCATCCATTTGAAGAATATTATAGAGGACTGCGTTCAAAGTGGTGAGCTAGCAAACTTGGCAAAAAGTGCAAGGGCCCATAACAAAGCCACCTATCAGAACAAAAATAAGCATAAAAGCACCCGCGGGTAGCAAGAGGAGCGTGGTAGAGCAAGAAGCCCCGACAGGGAGCAGAGACGTGATAAAGGAAATGAGGTTGCTAGAGCTGAGATTGGGGAAGAATGAGACAAAAGGCAGGGAGAAAATTCCACCGTAGAGGATAGTAGGACATCGATGGTGATAGACATATATGCTATTATATGTGGAATCACCGGAGGAAGGATAGAGTCTCAGAGGAAGGCACTCTGTAGGCAGATGTCGCAACCAACACTGGCAGACAGGAAGTTGGGCGCAAATGAAGCAATAATGTTTGATGCCAACGACCTGATACCAGACAAGCCGGCTGGCGGAGATGCGGTGGTGATAATGGTAAGGGTGATGGACAAGCGGATCCACCAGGCATACGTGGATAGCGGGAGTTCAACAAAAATTATGTATTGGCACTGCTTTGAGAAGATGGATGAGAACACGAGAAGGAAGTTGGAACCAACAAAGACTCAGCTGGTGGACTTCGTAGATAGAACAGTATGGCCAGAAGGAACCATACTCCTTCCGGTGACGGTGGGGGAAAGAGATAAGAGCAAGACTGTGGACATGGAGTTCATAGTCATGAAGGCAAATATCCCGTATAATTTGATATTCGGCAGGCCAACGTTAGCACTGCTGAAAGGGATAGTGTCGACCATGCACCTACTCTTGAAATTCCCAACCAGGGGAGGAATAGTTACGGTCAGGGGAGATCCGCAGAAGGCTAGAGAGTGTCACAAAATTGCTCTCAGCAATGCAAGCAAGACGATGGAAGAGGGATCTAAGAGAGACAGATTAGCAAGGCCAGACCTATCAGCATAATCACAGGCAGGGGTGACCCATCAATGCTAGGTGCAAAAGTGGAAGCAATAAAACTGAATGGAGACCAGTCAGCACAGGTGGGAACATCTCTCCCGTATGAGGTGAAAAATGGGCTGGTAAAAGTGCTGATGGAGAACAGGCGAGCCTTCGCCAGGAAATCAAAGAACATGATCGGAGTCCCCAAGGATGTTGGCTATCATAAGATGAGAGTGGATCCGTCTCACAAACCTGTCAAACAGAAGTGGACGATGCTCTGCAGGGAGAGGAATGGTACGGTGAACAAGGAGGTGAACCAGCTGGTTGCAGCGGGGATCCTGCAGGAAATTCCCTACCCAACCTGGTTGGCTAACCCTGTGTTGGTGAAGAAGATAGTCGAAAGTTGGAGGATATGCGTGGATTACACGGACCTAAACAAAGCTTGTCATAAGGACTGCTACCCATTGTCGGTCATTGACCAAAATGTGAATGTCCTTACTAACTATCCAATTAAATGTTTCCTTCATGCATATAAGGGGTACCATCAGATCCCCATGCTAGAAAGTGATGTAGAAAAAACATTCTTTATAACTTATGAGCCTTTGTTTACCGAATGATGCCGCATGGCCTGAGAAATGCCGAGGCCACGTACCAAAGAGTGGTGGACAATTTTCCAAGAGCATATTTGAAGGAATCTGGAAGTGTATGTAGACGACATGGTCATAAAGAGCAGTCTGTATGAGACCTTTATGAAAGATGTCTGGGAGACCCTGGTGTAGTTCAGGGAGACATAGATGAGGCTGAACCTAGCCAAGTGTTAGTTCGGAGTAGGGACATGGAATTTTCTAGGACACATGGTGTCAAATGAGGGGTTGAGGGCAAACCCCAAGAAAGTAAAAGCAATTCTGAAGATAAAGTCGCCAGGCACGACAATGAGGTCAATAGCCTGAATGAGAAGTTGACAGCCATGAACCGTTTCATGTCCTTAGCAGCAGAAAGAGCATTTTTTTAAAAACTCTTAAGGGATGTGTAGACAAGAAGGAGGGGGGGGGGAATACAGTGGGGAGAGCTTGAAGAGAAAGCATTTGAGGATATGAAAACCTATCTGAAGAACCTCCCGACCCTGACCAGCCCAAAGAAGGGAGAGGTCTTGTACCTATATGTAGCAGCAAGCGAGGAAGCAATTAGAGGTGCGCTGGCCAGTGGGGAAAATAAAATACAACCACCAGTGTATTTTGTGAGCTGAGCTCTTCAAGGCCCAGAGCGAGGATACACGAGTCAGGAAAAGCTCGCTCTGGGTCTAGTCCCTGCGCCGATAAGGCTAAGGGAATACTTCTAGGCACACCCTGTGATAGTACTGACCAATCAGTCGCTGAAGGCAATACTAACCAAGCCAGAAACTTCAGGGAGACTGGTGAAGTGGGCAGTGGAGCTGGGAGAGCATGCCATTGAATACGCCCCAAGAAGAGCAATAAAGAGGCAGGTAATGGCAGACTTTATAGCAGAATTTCCCAATGAGAGAAATTTAAAAGCAGTCAAAGAAGTACAGAATCCCATCCAGGTCACGAATGAGGGCGGGCTGACAGGGCCACACGTTTGGAAGCTTTATGTGGACGGAGCATCCGAAGTGGAAGGGGCCAATGCAGAATATCAGATCCAGAAGGCAAGAGGCAACCTACACCTTGCGTTTCAAGTTCCCAGCATCAAACAATGAAGAAGAGTACGAGGCACTGATATCTAGCATAGAGACAACCAAAAAGATGGGAGCAAAGAAACTGTAGGCCTATGGAGATTCAATGCTAGTGGCCAATCAGTACGACGGGCAGTACGTTGCCAAAGAGCCAACGATGATGAAATACAGGGACAAGGTCCGGAGCCTAGCATCTTAGTTCGAGGAGTTTGATATCACCAGGGTCTCGAGGTCACAGAACACAGGAGCAGATGCACTCAGCAAGTCACACGTACACTTAACCAAGTCCGTGTTGGTGAAGGAGTTGGCAAGCAGGTTGACAGATGTAAGCCAGGTGGCAGTAATACAAGATGCAGTGGCTAACTGGACAACACCCATTCGAAACTACTTGGATCATGAAAGGCTGCTGGCATATGATAAGGAAGCAAGAACAGTAAAAAGGAAAACACTGCAGTATGCTCTGAAGAATACAAAATGGGTTACACAAAGCCATAGCTCATATGTGCAAAGTTTGAGCTGGCAGATATAGTCCATGGAGAGATACACGAAGAAAGCTGTGACAGCCATCAAGAACCTGGAACAGTCACGATGCAAGCTCTGCAGGCAGGTTATTACTGGCTCACAACGAGAATAGACGTGAAGAAAATGTTCAAGGAATGCCACAGGTGTCTGGAACATGCTAGGGTGCAGAGGCTCCTTGCAGAGCGAATTACCAGCATAAGATTGCCCTGGCCTTTTGCCAAATGGGGAATTGACATTGCATGGTTATTCCCTGAGACCGTAGGAAGGAAGAGATTTCTGGTGGTAGCAATAGTCTATTTTACCAAGTGGGTAGAGGCAGAGGCCGTAGTAGGCGAAACAGGGAATAAAATTACAAACTTTGCCTGGAAAAGCTTAGTGTACATATTTGGTATCCCGCAGGTGATAGTTAGAGATAACGAAAAATAGTTCGCTTATGAACCCTTCGGGTCCTGGTGTGCTGGCATGAACATAAGGCAACAGTTCACGTCTGTAGCCTATCCATGTAAAAATAAGCAGATAAAAGTGATGAACTGAATGATATTTCAAGGTTTAAAGATAAGGTTGGGGCAGGCGAAAGGAGAATGGGAAAAGAAGCTAGTGAGTGTGTTATGGGCAAATAGGACTACACCAAGAACAACCATAGGGGAGTCCCCTTACAGGCTATGCTTCGGAACAAAGGCCATCATTCCCTCAGAAATTGATGTGCTCAACATGAGGCTAATTAAATTGATGAGTTAGGATGGGAACAGTCAAGCAATCAGAGAAAATTTGGAGGAGCTGGATGAACTCAGAGAGAAGGCAACACTAAAGGAAGTTGCGTACAAGTCTTGGATGGAGCGGCATTATAATAGTAATGTTAGGCCCAGATCCCTAAAAGTGGGAGACTTCGCGCTAAGGAGAAACAAGGCAAGCAGAGCCTAGAGGCAGAAAAAGCTAGACGCGAAATAAGAGGGTCTATACAAGGTGATCGAGATGCTGGGAAAAGAAGCCTACAAGCTGGAGATGCTGGACGGAAGGTCAATCCCCCGCACTTGGAACGTTGTTCATCTAAGAAGGTACTATGCTTGAATAGCTGCAAATATGAATATGCATGCAACACATGCAGCCAGACAGTGTGATTTGCAGATAGGCGAGATAGGATTCCTGAAGGTTTTGTAAGCCCACAAGGGGCATGATTCTAAGGAAATCCTAGTCTGCATCCTAGTATTTTTTATGTTTTGTGGATTTTCAATGCAGGGGAGAAAATGGCCAAAAGAATTCGTCAATGAGCTTGGACCAGTCTAAATTGCAACCCTGGCTCCAATAGCCAGTAGTTTGCAGGCCATGTCCAAATAGGCAAAGAAAAGAACTTCGGCCACAACCATAACCGTCGAGTAATGAGCCTGACCCAGGAAAAAATTGCTATTCTGGCTCCAACAATTAGTAGATTGCATGCCAGGTCTAAATAGGCAAAGAAAAGAGCTCCGACCACAACCATAGCTGTCGAGTACTGAGTCTGACCCAGGCTAAAATTGCAAACCTAGCCCCAACAGCTAGTAGATTACAGGCCAGGTCCAAATAGGCAAAGAAAAGAACTCCGGCCACAACCATAGCCATCGTGTAATGAGCCTGACCTAGGCTAAAATTGCAATCCTAGCTCCAACAACTAGTGGATTGCAAGTTGGGTACAAATGGGCAAAGAAGTGAGCTCCACAACCATAGCCATTAAGCAGCAAGCAGCGAGGTCAACCTAGGCCAAAACTACAATCCCAGCTCCAACAATCGGCATATTGCAGGCCAGTACAAAAAGGGGCTAAGATGAGGGTTCCGGCAAAATTACAGATGCCGAACAAAAAGCTTGATTTGGACCAAAAGATGCTATTCCAGCCCCAAAAAGCCGGCATACTTCAGCAAAGCAAGAAACCGTTTATGAAAGTAACATCGAAAAAAAGTCCAAAAACGATAATAAAAAATAGTTTAGAAACAGTTTGAAGAATAGTGTTGAAAGGAAACACTTCAAAAAATGGGGAAGGAAGTATCCCTCCCTCGAGGAAAAAGCTGGCAGGCACGACAGATGATTAAATGCTATCAATTTAAAGGCATTATTCAAAAGAGGGAAGACACACAACAAAGAAAACATAAAGATAAATATTGTTTCATCCCTCAGCAGGGGAATACATAGCCAGCAAGAAAAGAAAATCAGAGTTCATGTCTTAGGATTTAAATTATAAAAGGCTTCAAGGCTTCACACCACCAGCAACTTCATCTCCCTCGCCATCTTAAGCCTTCACAGCTGCAGTCTTGAGCTTGCCATCCTCTTCTTAAGTTTTCCCGCTGGCAGAATGAGCATCAAACTCGACTTACCTACTGTCTGGATCCCAGTTATCAAGCTCCTCGGTCGTCATGTCGACATGCAGCTTGGAGAAATACTCAGTGAAGCGATGGTCACGGAAAGGGACAAAATTGTTGCCCAGCCCGATATGTAGCGTCTTTGGATCCTTAGTCTAAGAATAAAATGTGATGGCCTTTATCAAGGCCCACTCATCATCTCGGAAGCCCTGTCACTCCGCCCGACACAGGAGTAAAGACCCAAGAAGTCGCGAGAGAAAGCCCAATCGTGGAAGGCACGCAGCTTGAAATTCTCGGCTTCAGATCGGGCAAGGGAGGTCTGCAGGGAAGCCAGAACTCCTTTCTCCAGATCAAGGTCTTGCTCTAGATCCGGGACCCACTGCGCTTTCTCCTTCAGGGAATCAAGCCCATGCTTGAGATCGTTGTCCTCAGCCTGCATGCTGTCGAGATCCTCGTGCATGGCTTTGGACGAATAAAGAACCTAGATGCAAAGTAAGGAAAAAAGAGCAGGTAAGGATACAAAAGGAAAGAAAGAGAGGAAAAAAGGAAAACAAAGAGGAACATACCTTAAGGTCGGCAGACACAGAGCGGTCAGCAAGAGAAGTGGAACATGCCACATTCAGAGAGTGCTCCCTGAGCCAAACATTAAACTGCGGGATGGGCAGGGATTGGGAGACAAACTTAGCCTAAGCCGCATGACTGCACATAGGGCCACCCCTGGCAGAGGAGCTGCGGGTCAAGGGAGGCAAGAACCGAATTGATTGGATAGGCCGGACAACGAAAACACCATCCTGCGACTGTCCAATGAGCTGACGGGCTGTGGTCTCAGGAACCACATCAGGGACAATCTTGGTGGATGGATGAGCAGCAGAACCCACCCCCTTCTTGACAAGGCAAAGACGAGGTTTCTAAGGCAAAGACGAGGTTTCTCCTGCAAAGGCTTCTCGTTAGAAGCCTCATAATCAGACAACTGGATGGCTTTTTCTCTCTGGTCGACGATGCTTTCCCTATCCTCACTCTGGGCGAGAACCGGAAGCTGGAACCGCGGCGTGGCAACTTTGAAAGTCCCCAAGAAAGTTAGCAACAAACATCTCTGCAAAGGAAAATAGGTAAATGAGTCAGAGAAAAGTAAAGGGAAATGAAGAAAGTAGGATGTAAAGATAGGCAAAAGAAAAAATAAATACAAGAAGCAGGAAAAACCCAATAAACCTATCCCGCTCAAATCTGCAGGCCCGTCCTGAGGAGAAAGATCAGCTGGCAGGGAAGGCATTGTGACAAGCCGCAGGACAAAATCCTGAAGAACTTGGTCCAATCTCACGCTCATCGCTTCCAGGCGAGAAATAAGGGGTGTAGGACCACTACCTCAGTGGCGCTAGGATGGAGACCCCTCCCTTTCTCTGGGACAAGCGGATAAAACGGCCGCTCTTTCTCATGACCCATGACAATATCCTCCCCCACAAAAATGAACCTCCGCTTCCACTCAACGCAAGTGGGGAGGTTGGTGAAAAGCTTAACCCCGTCATGCCGGAACTTTAAAAAGGTCCAGTTCGGAGGCATCTGAGTTGAATGACAGAAGACCCTAAGCAGGGTAACAGATGGCTCTACCAGAAAGAGGCGGCACAAGAACTCAAAACCCAAGAGAACTCGGACAGAGTTGGGAGGGAGGTCGGTGAGTCCCAAACTAAAGTAACCCATGACAGATTGAAAAAAATGAGGATAGGGAAAACCTAAGGCAGCATGTCTCTAAAACAAAAAAAATCAAGAAAAGTGCAGACAAAACGGTATTCTGTTTGGGTGGTGTCACAATAAGACTCACTTTTAGGAGAGCCGACGGTGGAAACCATGATTAAAAGTAAAGACAGGAGAAGGGAAATAGAGGTACCTGAGGAGACGAAGGGATTGCTGGAAAAGCTTTGAACAAAAGTGAGAGAAGGCGGAGTGAAAATGGAAGGAATAAAATGGAAAAAAGCAAGCGCAACAAGCCCAAGAAGTTCCCAATGAAATGAGGCGACAACGGAATAATGAATTGCCTTAAAAAAAGTGAGCCTTAAATGATTATGCATGCAAGAAACTGTCGGACACATGGCAGGCCTGCAGATAGATAGCGGAAACACTGAACTGCCCATTAAGGAAACGACTTCATAAGAGCTGGGCGATTCAAATTACCAAAGCCATTCAGTTTTCCCCCCAAATGGGAAACGCAAATTCAGGCAGAACGTGCAGAACAGGCTCTAGGCAGAGGACCTGCTCACTGGGACGAGAGTTATGCCAAAGATAGAGTGTAGCCATTCGCCCTAATTGCCTCGTACCAATAAGGTATTGGGCTGGGGGATTTGATAAGGCCTAGGCCAATTCGGCTCGAATCATGGACTTTCAGCCCAAGCAGTCAGAGGAAATAAGCAAGCCCAGCTTGCTTGAGAAGGCAACAGAAGGAAGGATTGGACGTGCTGATGAGACATCTCATTTCCCATCAACCACCAAACACATATAACAAGGGGAATGTACAGTAAACGAGATAAGATTACAATCACATTACTATTCACCTAAGATACGCTCTTACACGAAAAACATGGTTGATCAGAGCGCCGGAGCAGGTATGGCTCTGCGCCTGCCTGCCTGACCTTAGCCTGTCTGTTTTGTAGGTTCAGGTGCAAGCTGGGCCGGAGGTGATCGTGAACAGGAGGATAGCAAATTATGGCATTAGCAATGCCTTTCTCATCGATGAGATTCCGACCTCAATGGAGAAGAAGAAGTAGAGAGACCGAGGAATATCAGGGCCAGTTCTGTGAACTACACAGATTTTATATTTGAGAGATTTTTGAGTGTCTTTAATACTTTGGTGGGTTGAACAATGAATGCTCCTTTAATAGATGTAATTTCTAGATTTTTAAAATTCTGTTGTAAAGTACTTTTTATTGAATTTGGCTCCAAATTTAAAATTTTGGAGCCAAAATTTAAAATTTTGGAGGGAAAAATCATAGCCCAAACACGTTTTTAATCAATTCAAATTGTGAATATTGTTAACTTTTCGAGTACTGTTCATACTGACGAAAAGGTGAAAAAATATCACTTTTGGTCAACTTCTTATGATACTTTTCACTATTCAAATTTTATTGCCAAAACTTTCTCACTACAAAATAAGCAGGAGCAGAGAGAATACTGGAGTTTGAAAAATGCTTTTAAATAAGTTTAAAAGCGTAACATATTATATATAATATGAAAAACACTTTCAAACTCTAATAATATACTAATATATATATATACAAATATATTAGTACATACATATATATATATATATATATATTATAGTACGTACATGTAGAAGTATTTATGCTATTAATGCAAATAAAAATAAACCTTTATTAATACTAAATTCTATGTTTATATAGAAAAATAAATCACTAAAATGTGAAGTTGAAAATTCTATTTATGTAGTGTATTAATTAATATTTAATAAGGTAATGTTATGACATTTAAATAAACTAAATCATAATCAAAATAAACGATCCGCGAGTTAGTTTTCAGTAAAGCATTACTGAACTTTTAAAAGCGGTTTTCAAAATCTAATGTAATGTTTAAAGAAAAATAATTCAGAAAGTTTTAAGTAAATTATTTCAAACAATTTTTTAATTTATATAGTAGTTTGTATTTATATTTGTCTACAATTCTTATACCATACCCCTAAAATACTGTGGATGTGCATGTATGCATGTAGAATGTACATCTTAATAATAGTAATTGTGCATTACAATATGAGAGTGTCTCTTGAAATACGGTATTTCTATAAGTCATGGAAAAACCAAGGTTTAAAGTGTAAATTAGAATAAATGAAGATAAAATTTTCGGGTTGCATGGATTGGATTATTATTATTTTTTATTAATCCCACCGTAGTGAGGGGAAATATATTTGGCTTCCCAACCCATATTAAGAATGAGATACAATGTAGCTCAATCAAAGCTTATGATGCATAAAGAGGTGTAAAACCAAACAAAGTTGGCTACATCTTTTAGCTTGAATTCTATTCCTTTTGCCTCCACACCCAAGTGTTGACAATTGGAATGACCTATTTCCCAAGTCGAAATCGAAAACGGCCTACCACTTATTTGTCTCACACACCCTTTGTTAACAATTGAGGTGGCCTTCCGTATTCATCCCTTGCATATTACTTCCCTTTTAGTAATATATTAAACCATCTTTATAATTCCAAACAACACCAGATTTGATTTTTCATTTGGCACCAAGGGTGGCTTATTCTTTTGTGGCAGTGACTCCAAGGCTGGTTACTTTTTCTGTGGTCGTGGCTCCAAGTCTTGTTTGTTACAGCATCCATGTACAACCTCTGAATCTCCGTGCATCCTTGCTTCTTCATTTGACTCACATCCTTCTTCATTCCTTCAGCAATAGTGTGTCCTTGTGTACCTGTCATGGGAGAAAGAACAACAGATATCATGTCCAACACATTGTAGATAAATGTTTCAAGCTCTAATATAAGAAAATTGAGCATCATCAAGTCTAATAAGTCCCCTAGTCTGAGCTAAAAGTTCAAATTCTAAAAGATATATAGATGTCACCTTATTTGAACTTGCAAGCTTAGACAGAGAGTCTGCAACACTATTTGCCTCACTAAATATATGATTGATTGATCCTTCAACCCTTGTCATGGAATTCCAGATATCTCTCATAATATTACAGAGTTTCCATGGGATTCTAAACTCTCTTCTAACCATTTTAACTAGTAGAAAAGAGTCGCATTCAATGTGAATGTTATAGAACCCATATTATTCTGCTAAATGCGGACCTGATTTCAGAGCCAGAGCTTTAGACTTCAATTGTAGCTTTGACCTAGATATTTGGCAACTGCTACCTAAATTTCACCCTTTGAGTTTCCTATAATCATGCATGCTCCAGATTCTCTATTACTCAAAGAGGATCCTTCTGTATTGAGTTTATAAGCAGAAGGAGGAAAACTATGGTTTCTGCTTTCTTTGTAATTATGTTCACTCTTTTGGAATGTAGCAGTTTTATCCTTTTAGGAGATATAGACCATTTAAATTTCATCTTTTTAGCCCTGAATATGTCTGAGTACTAATCTAAAATCTTCAGCATTATAATTTCTGAGTTTGGTTTAATGGATTCAAAATAGTACTTATTTCTAGCACACCAAACAAACAAAATCATTATAATTGGAAGAACTCTAATTAGTATGAGTATATCAGGTACCGAATGCTTATATGTCCAATAAAACAAGAACATGTTCCATATAGTTCCAAAGTTATGTGCAGGGATGTCAAAAAGTTTGTGCAATTTGGACCATAAAGCTTATATAACTCCACATTCATTAAAAATATGATGCAGATTCTCAGAAGCATTCATGCAGAACATACACTTAAAGGGCATTTGAAAACTAATATCCTCCAGAACATCTGGTATGGGAATCAACCTATTTAGTATTTTCCAACTGAACACACTCAGCTTCCTAGGAACTGTTGGAGACCATAAATGTCTACAAAATACTACTTTATCTTTTTTATGTCTCAGCAATTCATAGGATGATTTAACAGAGAACATACCAGTTTCTGAGGGTTTCCAAATCAGTGAATCTTCATATTCAAGCTAAAGAACCGGGCATTTTTCAAAAAGAGAATCACATCAGTAGGTGGGCCAGATTCTATTTGATCTGTTATGATACTCTGATTAATTTTGAATTCATAAACTGAGTGGTTCCTAAAAAGTATATCTGATGAGGAATCCCATAATGTTCTAAATTGCCAAATTTAGTCCACTTTGAGTCCCAAAAATAAATATCTCCCTTTCCAACCTAAACAAAAGAGTTTTCTAAAGCCATTTCTGAAACTTCTTTGATTCTTTTCCAGGTTCTAGATTTGTTTAAGTGATCAGGTATTGACAAATAGTTTTAGCCCAAAGAGAGTTTCCTTGTTGAAGCTTCCACTAAAGCTTAAGTGAAAAACATAATGTTAAAGTGTGAAAATTCTTAAAATCCAAACCATTTTTTGTTTTAGGGAAACAGAGTTTAGGATAAGATCTCCATACTTTCTTGTTAGCATTTTCTGTATCAGTGACATTCCAAAAGAATTTAGCAGATATAGTATGACTCTTATCTATTATTCCTTTGGTTGGTTTAAGTACAGTGAGGAGATGGATAAGAATGGCAGCTGGAACATGCTTTATGAGTGGAGTCCGTCTCTTGTGAGACCGTCTCATGGTGAGACCAAGGACTAGAGGCAAAATATGATAAGAGCAAACTAAATTCGTGGGCAAAAAGTTAATATAACTGGACTAAATTGCAAATTATCACAATTACACATTAAATCCCTGAACTTTTAAAACATCAATATGAAACCCCATCTTGAAATCTTTGCAATTTAATCCATGGTCTCACCGTGAGACGGTCTTATACAAGACTGTCTTATGAGTGTCATCCTACCTGCTTGACTTAGGAATACATTTTGCCATAAGTTCAGTTTGGAAGAATGGTGTCCAAAAGATTATGATAGTAAACATTTTTATTTCTCCCAGTTGCAGTTAAAATTTCACTTTTAACTTTTGGAGTGGCAGATTTTGAAATATAAAGGACTTATCAAAATTAATTCTTTTGGTTGTTGCTACTTCAAAATTTTTAAGAAAGACATTAAAGTTTTTAGTCTATTCTTTGTATACTTCATGAAAAGAGTAGTGTCATCTGCGAAGGACGGATGAGTGATTCTTTTCATTGAGTGAGGTAGCTTGTAGTAATTAATATTAGCATATTGTAAGAAGAAATTCAGGTTCCTAGTGAATGCTTCTGCCACTAGTATGAAAAGGTAGGGAGGCAAAGGGTCTCCTTGCTTCAAACCTCTTGAAGGCTTAAAGAATCCTTTTGGACTCCCATTAACCAAAACTGAAAAATAAGCTGCCTTGATATTTTCCATGATTAAAGTAATAAAAGAGGTTCCAAACCCAATTTTCAACAGCAAGGAGGAAAGAAAATGCCATGATACTCTATCAATGACCTTCATCACATCAAGATTAAAGATGACATTATTCCCCCTAATATTTGAGTTTAGAAAGTTGGTTACTTATTGCATTAATAACACATTGCCTGCAAGTTCCCTATTCTGAACAAAAGCTAATTGTTCAGGGCAAATTAGATAGTGCATTATTGGTTTCAACCTGAGATTTAGTATTTTTGAGAAAATCTTGTTGATGAAGTTGCATAGACTGATTGGTCTAAAATCTTTAAAGGATGATACAACTTTTTTTTTTGGGAATTAATACCATTAGAGTAGAAGCAATTGCTTTGGGAATTTGATTACCATCAATGAAATCTTTTACTGCTAGAAGCAAGTCTTCTTTGATTATAAGCCAATAAGCTTTATAAAATTTTCCAGAAAATCCATCTGGTCCAGGAAAAGATTCACTAGTTATAGATGAAACTGTAGAGTAGAGTTCTTCCATAGTGATTTCCTTTGTTAGACTTTTGTTCATATCATCAAACACTATAGAAGGGACATTTTCCAGTATTAATGCTTTATTGATACCAGAAACATCATGCTCTTCTCCTTCATCAAATCTGTAAAGAAGTTTACAGTCTCTTCCCCTATTTTAGATTGTTCATTCAACCAATTTCCTGTTGAGTATTTTATTGAAGCAATATACTACCTGTTATACTTGGCTTTTATAGTATGATGGAAAATTTTGGTGTTAGAGTCACCCTTATTTAACCATTTTACTATTGACTTTTGTCTCCAAAGGCTTCTTGTTGAGATAAAGCCAAAGTAAGTTCTGCTTTAGCCTTGTCTCAATCACCCTATAATAGATAATTTTTGCTTTCTATCTATCAACAGGGGTATTTGAGGTCATTTTGACTGCCTGGTTTACGAAAACGTCATTGTTTTCTATTTAATTTACTTCCTCTGGTTTTCAATCCTCTTCTTCGATTACAATCCCCCTCTTCTTCTTCATTTTGATCTAACTTCCTTCCGCAGCTCTGCTCCACCAAGTCGCAGCCTGGTTGTTGGTTAGGGACTAATTTTCACATGATCGACCCAAACAGAGGTAAACTACCAATGACGTACTCCTAGCTTCTTGTTTTTCTCAATTTTCTGGTAGTGTTAAGGTTTTAGCATTTATATGTGCTGTTTGTGCTAGTGGTTTATTGAATTTTTTATCTGTTGCATGTTTCTTGTTGATTTGCTTGTGATATCATATTAATTCTTGTATGAAATATGTTTTCCTGAAAGATTTTCCCCTTTCCCTGCTTCTCGTCGGCTACAATTGTTTCTCGTCACTAGGGTTTTCAGAAAGGTGCTAAACTTGAAACATAAGGTAAAGTTAGATCTGTTGGTGACTGTCAGTTGTAAATTCAATTAAGGTTCTTACCTGGTTAATAATGTGAGTTTGTAGTCGAAAATGATATTCTTTCTGCTATTGTTGAATGTGATGCCTCAAAACATATTTGCGATTAAATGACCAAATTAACACTCTGCCTTGCAAATAAATGATGTAGCTGAGTTGCAGGACTCGAGACACGATACAAAGAGCAAATTCATGGATGATCGATCAGCTGAGGGATTTTCAAACCGATGGTTATAGGAGTTTGTTGAGTTTATAGGTTTACAGAATAATCAGCACTTAAGACAGAAGTGAAACATGTTTATTCCCCCTTATAGATGCAATTATTCAGTGGAGATTGGCCTGTAGCTACCACCCTATCTCATTTTTTGGGTTTATTTAGGCTTAAATTATTTTAAAAGGTGTACTTTTGAGCTATTATAGAATTGCAAGGTCTTGCAGGTGTATTTATATTCTATAACATATGAAATGTACTATTAGTTTATCTTAAAAGGAAAGTCCTTTTATTCGATTGTGTGGTAAGGCTCCGATATTTTTTTTCCTTTGTAGTAGCTACTCTTACCGGTAACCAAATTACACCATTCAATAGTTTTCCAAAGATAAGTTGTTCGGAGGTGAGATCCGATCTATTTTTTAAAATTTTTTCCTACCCTTTAGTACATTATATGTTATACTATTTACCATTATCTTATAGGCTTCTTACTAATGATTAGCCTTGGTGTTTGTTACTTTTGGAGGTGTGAGTATTGAACTTATTAGTGATGGAGGTGTGTGTACTGGATATAGATTTTAGCTGCCATGCATTTTTCATTGGCCTACCGTCGTTTTGCTGAAACATCTCCAAATGTTGTGAGAGCTACAGATGCTGGTGAAAATCTAGACCAGACATATTCCCTTTCTGATGTGAATATTGAGGTTACTGATACATGTAGTTCATTAAAACCAATTCAATTGCATTAGTTTGTTCTTTAATAGTTTTTGTCAGTCGTTGTTGCCCAAGTAGGGTATTCCCAAAGGAATGCAGTTAGCATTCAGTTTAGATGATCCATTTTGGTTTCCATTTTGTGAAAATTTGCACTGCTTTATGAGGTTCTGTTTAGTTGTTATCTTTTTTCTTAACTGTTAATAACAAAGTAGATTTGAGGTTCTGTTTTAGCAGTTCTGTTTTATATTTTCTATTAATGATAAAGTAGATTTCAGAGAATGTATCTCATATCTTTAGGTGCCTGAAATAGTTCTGCTGACGAACCTTCAAAAACCTTTTTTTCATTTGTATTAATATTCAATGTACCTTGTAAAACCACAAATAATGGTCACTGGGAGTGATGTTGCTTTCCATATTTTGGATTCAAAAGGAGAACGAATTGCATGAATTTAGAGGAGTCATCCTAAGATTCCATGGGACAAATCAGAACTATGGTTGACTATATCAGTGATAAAGGGTATGCATCATAATTGATGTTCTGAGGGGTAGGGGCCATGGTTTGAACTTGATTATTTTCTGACTGATAATGAGTTTAGAGTACAACCTAAAATATGGAATTTTGTGAAATTCTTCAATAATTTTCCTTTTCTGATTGGTTTCATATAGAGAAAGGTTATGTGGGAAAGAAGTTTCGTTATTGTGATGCTTAGTACTTTTGAAATCGCATTCCCTTAATCAATCATAAAAGAGTTCTAATGTCTTTGTTTCTCATGAAGAACTATATTGCTTCTTTTTGCATCACTATCTTCCATCTTCAGTATGAATTTGTATTTTTCTTGTTTTGTACGCACCAGGGAAGCGCAGAACAAATTATGTGTTGCAGGCAGTGATCATATACTTGTTAAATCACCAACAGACCCTGAGTGGTCTCCTCAAGGTATCTGAATAGCTTAAAAAATATGCCTTTTAAGGAATATAACAAGCCTTCTAAGATGCGCTAGAAATGGGCAAAATTCTATAATACGTACTTTCTTTTCTTAGGTTATCAATTAATTAAAAATAATTGAGTAATGGCAGTAGCATCTTAAAAAGCTTATTGAGAGAGTAAGCACATCTAAAACTCAGGTAAGGTCTGATCCAATGGGACCAATTAAAAGTTGGCACAATCATTGAAATCTCACCTGTTTTATTATGGATAAGTGATAACCTTACACGCTGTGCTTGATTCGTGCTATTGAAGAGAAAGATAAAGAAAGAAAATGGTTAGAGGCCACAACATGAAAAAAGAAAGAAAAACTCATCCATGTCATTTTATTTTTGGGGAAACATCTAATTTTCTTTTCTTCAAGGTAACATCTAATACGAAAGTTATTCACTTGTAGTCGTCCACTCTAGGGTTTATATTGTGCTTCACATTCATTTCACGAATTGTTTAAACTTTGTTCTCAAATAGCTCTATGTTGATTGGTGAAAATATTTCACTCAGATGCCCTAATTTTTACTCCATATCGCTACGAGATGTTAGTCGTATTGCATATCTGGGATTAGGCTTGATAGGGAACACACTTTTTTTCCACTCAAAATTCTATTAAAGCATTTGCTGATAGAGAAGTAGTGTTCTAATTTGAATTCCTACTGAAAATGACAATGTCTTTGTGCAATTGTACTGCTCGATTCAGTATTGAGTGATATACTTTCTATGAGTTATAAAATTCTGAGAAGTATATTAAATCATATGTATTTGATGTAACTTCCTGGTTCCAGAGTATTTCACATATGTAAACTTGTGATTATTTATTTAACCTCTTGGTCATTGCTTATTTTAGTTACATAGTAGTTTGAGCTTATGTTCCCAAAATGACTTTGAATCAGCTCTTTGAGCAGAAGGGTGATGTGGCTATGGCTCTCATTGAAGAATTTGAGAAGGTAAATTACATAATGAGTTAGCCATTCTTGACATGTTCTACTGGTTGAGTATGACTGGAGCTATGAATAATATTCTGTGAAATGCCATGTTCATTAGATTTGAGTATGTCCTCTTTTTACAACTGTGTAGTAGTATTTGGGCATTATATGTGTCCTTAATCTTGTTGTACTTGTAATTGTAATTTATCATGGTAGAATCATCTATTTGAAATCTCTCACATTATGTTTTCTGCTATTGTAGATCTTCAATCTCGAAGGTCAACAAGGCTACTTTGAACATGCTTTACCAAGTTGAACCTTATGTGGCTTATGGGCATGTAATTAACTTCACACTGGTACACGAGTTAAATCTCCAATATTTATGGTGCCTCAACTTGTTAATCATTCTCTTGCTGGCATGTACCCCAATTTGAAGACGGAAATATTTTATGTCATGGGACATTGATACTTGCAAACTTCGAAGGTGATGCCGGCTGGTATCATAAAATGGTTGATTCTAATTTTATACTAGCTAAATTAGGATTTGGAGAAGAAATATACTTTCATTCAGGCTATTTTGTCCATAGCATCTTTTATGTTCTCCTTAGACAATTCTAGAAGAGTACAAGTTAGTGAATACCTTGGGCTTATGTTAAAATTTTTTACTTCTTATGCTTTCCTCAGGAAAATATTATTGGTGAAGGTTCACTTGGTTGTGTGTATGCGTGTGTGTGTTTTGAGTTGTGATATGTGTTTCTCTGAATAATTCTCGTAGAATGAGGCAATTAAGTAGAATTTGGAGTAAAAAAAATTGTGTGTATATGTTTAGTTTATCATTTCATTTGTTTTACACAACAACTGGGATCAAAGAGAAGTTTGTGGAAGTTGCAAATAACGGAAACATGATTTTGTTGTACCTGCATTTCCAGTCATTCTCTTCCTCATCTTCATACTACACTGATACTACACCAATCAGTTTCCCGGTGGCCTCCCCTGCTTCTACTCAGACACACTTCCGAATTCCAAGGTCTAATTCTCACTTACATTTGAGTTTCTAGGTTTTCTCTTACTTGTATTGTTGTGTTTGGTACTATAGGGTGGAGTTGTTTGATCTCCATTCCATTAATTGTAACATAATGTGCAGCATGCTACTATAATAAAGTGTGGTTCTTTTCAATTTTCATTGGTTAAGTTAGTTTGGGTGCACCCAGAGGACCCAAAAGGTCTTGCAGCAAATGAGGACAACAATTAGTGATAGCAGTCCTAAAACAGAGATTTTTTTTCCGCCAGCTGTTCAGGGATTGTGATTGTTCCATGGAAGAATCAGAGTTACTTGGTTCAAGAAAGAGAAATGAGGTGAGTTTCACACC
This sequence comes from Rubia yunnanensis, assembly GCA_037428765.1. NCBI lineage: Eukaryota > Viridiplantae > Streptophyta > Magnoliopsida > Gentianales > Rubiaceae > Rubia > Rubia yunnanensis. Next base: position 26,287,548 of record CM075064.1, on the reverse strand, counting down.
TTCTGTTATAAAAGCATTATGATAAAGATTCAAGTTTTGCAACCTTTATAAGAGTTATAATGCAATTGTAGCAGAATAGATAGATATAGCAAAGATTGTTCTACCTCAACCATTCACCTCCGTGATGATTGGTTGTACTTTATATTTTACTGTCTGGACTATGCCTCTGATCGAGAGGCTTTTGGATTAACTTGTAAGTGTTAGCTTCAAGTTCAGAATTCTTTGTTGAGATGGTCTCATGTGAGACAGACTAAACTTTAGGCAAGGACATTTATGCGATTCGAACAATATTTTAGCTCCATGGACCTATCTCTAATAATTTTACAGGGATCTATCTCTAATTATTTTACAGGAACCTGTTTCTAATATTTTGACAGAGCCTTTTTGGTCCTATTTTTATTCATCATTTTTCCGCCGTCTGCAAAAAAAATCAAAATTTTAAATGTTTAAAAAATGCAAAAAATCAATATGATCAGCGAACTGAAAATTATAAACATCAGCAAAAAAATATCAGAACATCAATGAAAAATTATAAAACATCAACTAAATATATGCAACAAAAAATATATTTAAAAATTCAAATAAAACCGCAAAAAATATATAAAAAATTCAAATAAAAATCAACAAAAAATTGGAAAAAAAAAACATCGACTACAACCAACGAAAAATCAACTGAAAATCATAAAAACATCAGCAAAGCTAAATTATCATGTTTATAAAAAAAACTACAAACATCAACCTATATCACCCAAAAGCTAAAAACATCAATTATTATCATCTAAACTTCACCCGAAAAATGAAAAAACATCAACATACGAAAAAAATACTACAAAACATCAGTCATATCACCCAAAAAACTAAAAACATCAACCCCTATCACCTAAAAGTCATCTAGAAAATGAAAAATATCAACATGAGAGAAAAAAAAAACTAAAAACATCAACAAACAAGCTACGGTACCTCAAGAGTATAAATTATTCACTATGAAAATCACAAAATATCAACAATTTTTTAAATAAAAAAACTACAAATATCAACCTACATCAACCAAAAGTTACAAACATCAACTCATAACACCTGAACCTCATCCGAAAAATGAAAAATATCAACATAAGAAAAAGACACTTCAAACATCAACTCCTATTACCAAAACCTCAGCCGGAAAATGAAAAACATCAGAATGAGAAAATTTTAAAAAAACTACAAATATCAATCCATATCACCCATAAAATTTCAAAACATCAACTCATATAAATTAAACCCCATCCAAATAATGAGAAACATCAAAATAAGAGGGAAAAAAAAGCTACGAACATCAACAAAAAACTGCTCAGTACCTCAAGAATAAATTCTTTAAAAAAAAGACCTGGTGGGATTTGAACCAGAGTCACTAACCTCAAAGCATAGAGAAACACTACACCATAGACTCTTATTGAATATACACTCAATCAAATAATATTAAACCTCAGCATATACATCAAGAACATAAATTCTTGAAAATAAAGGTTATAACAGAGACTTAAACCTGAGACCTCACAACTCAACAATAACAGTACTAACCACTAGACAAAATAAACAATGTTGACAAAAAGCTCAGTCAAGTAATTATTAAACCTTAGCAAGTACTTGAAAAAAAGTAGAACACAACATTAAACGTCACCTCTCAAACGCCAAAACTCAGCTCCAATGTCACCGTCCGACGTCATCGTTGTCGTCGTTGTCCCCGCATGTCTAAACGCGAGAGCTTCTTCTTCAAAGATGCGCGTGGATCTCACGCGCATGCCATTGCCTCGCCTCTACCAGCTACTCCGTTGTCACATACAATTACCTGTTGTCGCCTCCTTACTACATCTGCAATCGCAGTGTTCGTTGTGTCGCTTTGAATCGCCATATTTGTTCATCTTCTCGCCTTTAATTGTTATCGCTGTCGTGGTCTGTAAACCGTAGCCATTTTCGTCGCATTGCTCCACCACGAACGATGGAGAATCACTCAAATCGATACGCCGGTGATCTAGGGCACAACACGGTGGAACGTTTGACAAGCTCGCCGAAGGAGTAGAAACGCTGCCGAAAACTGACAGTTTTGCGATAGGAAACAAAGGCGGAGGTGGAAAAAATCTGACGAAAACCGAGGGAAACTAGTGGACAGAGCAGATCAGCAAATTCCGGTGAAAAACAGGCAAGATTTTGGCGTCCGATGGTGGATACCAGCGTCAGGTGGCGGTTTCCGATCAGCGGAGGCGATTTTCGATCGGGATCTGGAAAAAAATAAAAATTATGGATATTTTTGTGATATACATTATTTTGATAATTACACAATAGGTCCCTATATTTATCAGCATGTTATAAAAACTTCATCCCAAATAAAACTTCTTATTGCACAATAATCTCTGGCATAAAATTTAGGTTGCATAAAAGAAGATTTTGTGTTCTTTGTTTGGAGAATGGAAAGTTAATTCACTACCAATTTAACATACAAAATTAGATATTATTTTTATAAAAACAAAGTTTAGATGAGAGATAAAAACCAATTTTCTATATTTGAAGAAAGAAAGTTGAATTGAAAGTATGAATATTCAATTCACTGCTAAATTAACAAATATAATTAAATATTATTTTTTGTAACATAAAAATACAATAAAATTAAAGCATATAATTATAAGAAAATAAATATTCATTCCTTTTTTTGTGAAGAAACAGTTGAACTTGCATTTACCAATTTTAAATTTTATACCCTGTCATCTTTTTCAACTTTTTTTTTGAATTAAAACCCAATGCAGCGGGGGTGGGGAGGAGTTATGTATTAGGGACCCCAATCCTTGAAAAAGAGAGTATGCAATACAAATATTGGTTCAAGTATCAACTTGAACCCCAAGATAAAACTATCGACAAATGAAAGTGGTGGTTGCTTTGGTGCACAAAGGTGAAATTTGGAAGTGTTTCCATCCCCTTCATCTCTACCCCCTGTGTTAATGCAGGTGGATGGTCGGACTTCCAAAATTTTCCAGTGTGCCATTCTAAGATATACAATATGTTCAAAAATCCAAGGATTGTAGTATAGATGTCTGTGCCTCCAGTTGGTTTGGTTCTTTGTTCCACTGAGTGTAGAAAAGGATAGCCATGTAGCTGCTGGGATTGCTGAAGTTTGGAGAAGATGATGCAGATCGCTTTGATTGCGGCCTATTGTGGTCCTATTAACCTGTAAAGAAAAAATCATCAGTAGCATCTGATCTAAGCTGGAACAACGGATCTATCTAGATGGATCAATCCTCTTGCCTTTTGTTGCATCTGATTTAAATCAGTTATGAGAGCATCAGTAGAGGAATTCTTAGAAAGAAATTCAGCCACCATATTACCTTGTCTAAGTATATGTTCAATAGGTGTGAACCTAAGATTAAAATGAAGGTCAAATACTAAGTTAAAGATGGTCAATGGAGCCTTTTCAGGTTGGGAAATTATGTATATTTCCTATTTGCAATCAGATTCAATAGAGAAAGATGACAAATCATATGTTTGTGCCAGTCTGTACCCTTCATGTATAGCTAGAAATTTAGAGTGTAGGGATGAGAATGCAAGACCTGGTTGAATGAGTGCAGCTACAAAGTGACCATATTTATCTCTTAGAATTACCCCTATTCCATACCTCTTTGTAGTGTGGGACTAGGAGGCATCAACATTAAGTTTAAAATCTAGTAGAGGAAAATTCCAGCTAATGACAGAGATGAGTGGCTTTCTAGGCTGTGAGAGGAAAGGTGTAATACCATATTGGGTACAGAGCCCATCATCAGGTTTGTTACTGCAGGTAGGATTAGCATAGAAGGCGTTAAAAATGTCTTTTTTAACTTCCTCTATGCAAAATTCTAGGTTTGGCTTGTAGTTGTCAAAGATAAATCTATTTCTAGCCTTCCACAAATTCCAACAAATCAATGAGAGGGTTATAGCCAGTAACTTATTATGGAAAGATGATGTGCCTAGTTTAGTCCATAGAAATGTCAGCCTATTATAGATAGAGAGGAAAGGTGGCATATGTTCCAGGATAAACTCAAAGTATTCCCAGGCCGATACAGATAGAGGACAATCATTAAAAACGTGAGATAAAGAATCACAACTAGCATGGAAATGGCATTTAGATGCTAAGCCAGTGTTTGAAAAAATCACTATGCCGTCAAAGGGAAGTATGGAATTAGATAGTTTCCACATGAAAATGCAAATTTTTTTAGGCATATATCTATGCCATACTTTTTTGAGTATCCTTATTCTATTTCTTTGTGTGATTGTGTTGAAGCCTTCCTTGAAGGTAAAGTTACCATTAGGTGATGGTTCCCATATCAGTCTATCTTTCCTTGTAGGAATGATGTTTGCTTCCTGCAAAAAAAATTGAATTGGGGAGGCAGGTCAGTGAGATGTGTTATTAATTCATTCCTGTTATTAATGAAATCAACAATGGTAGAATGAGGAGGGAGAACTTCCTATATGTGCATGCATGAGACAATTAGAGGGCCAAATCTAGTCCAATTAGATGAGTTAAGATTAGAAAGGTCATTGCCATGGATGACTCTAGAGTTGTTCTCAGCTAAAGGGGTAATTTGTACAATTGTTTTCCAGGTTCCCGAATTTCTTTGGGCTATGGGTAGAGACCATATGAACTGGGACCAGGGTGTTATTCCTAGTTGTAGTTTCCACCACAGCTTGAGGGAAATTGTGTCGATTATGTCTTTAAAGCTTCTCAGCCCTAAGTTATTCTGATCAGTAGGAAAACCAATTTTTTAAGGCTTATCCATACTTTTTTGCTCTGAGTATCATTCATGTCCAATAAGAAGTTGTTGATTCTTCTTCTGAGTTTTTTAAGCACAAAAGTAGTAGGTTTCATTACTGCCCAAATATGTTGGCGGTAATGAAAACATTACTATTTTGATTAGTGTGAGTTTACTAGCTTGGCTAAGCCATTTTTTCCAACTGTTAAGTAATTTTTCATGTTTCTCAAACAAGGGTTGGAAGTACACTGATTGAACTCTTCCTAGATATATGGGATAGCCTATGTAGGTGAATGAGAATGAGCCTTGTGTCATCTCTAAAGTGGTTTTCACTACACAAGTTTAGGCATGAGTGGCAGATGAGCTGAGATAAAATTGTTTTTCCTACAGTTTATTTTTTGTTCACTGACTTCTTCAAACACAACTATAAAAGCTTTAATTCTAGAGAGTGTGAGAGGAGTGGCCTGGAAGAACAATACTGTGTTAACTCCTACTAAAAGCCTCAGATAATAAATTAAAGAGAATATGAGATAAAGGGTCTCCTTGTTTGATGCCTCTGGATGGTTGGAAGAAACATGCAGGCTTCCTATTAATAATAACATAAAAGAAGGCAAAAGATAGGTTGGACATGATGTTGTCTATAAAACCTTTGCAGAAACCAAGTTTAGTGAGAATGGCTGAGAGAAAAGGCCACCTCACTCTATCAAAGGCTTTAGTTAAGCCTACTTTCAAAATGCAGTTAGGGTTTCTCCTTTTGTTGTTTAAAAACCTAGTCATTTCTTTCATGTGTATCACATTTTTAGCTATTTCTTTACCCTTCATGAAAGCTTATTGGTTCTCAGAAATAACTTTTGGCAGCAGAGGAGATAATCTAGTGACTAGCAGTTTGATAAAAGGTTTGTTTGCAAAGTTAGTCAAACTGATGGGCCTATAGCATGAGAAAGTGTTTGGTGTGTCAATTTTGGGGATTAGGAAAATCCAGGAGCTGGATATGCTAGCTGGGATTTTCCTCCCTGTCATGAAATCAGTGACAGCCTCTAAGAGGTCTGTTTCTATAATCTCCTAGCTAGCTATGAAAAAATTGGCAATGTAGCCATCATGACCTGGTGAACTGTTGTTGTTCATAGAGAAAATCAAAGTTTTGATCTCCTCTAGTGATGGTTTAGACATCAGAGAGAGGTTGTCCTGTGTGGTGATGGTCTGTGGTATTTGGCTGAGGAAGTGGCTTTGAAAATTTTGAGAACAAAAACTAGGGTCATATTCAGGTTCTTCATTTAGAAGTTCCTGGTAGAAGTGGATTGCTTCTGTTTCAATTTTAGTGTGATTTTCAATCCAGTTTCCGTATCTATTTTTTTATCTTAGCTATGTTTTGTCTCACTCTTCTCTGTTTCACTGAAGCATGGAAGAATTTTTTGTTTTCATCTCCATCTTTTAGCCATTTAATTTTAGCCTTTTGTTTCCAGAACAATTTTTCTTCTTTTAAGACTTTTAAAAGCATTGCATTTTTCTCCTTCATTAGATGTAATCATGATCAGAGATGGAGTTTTCATAGGCTAATTCTTGAGCTCTGAGAGACTCCTTAGCTATCTTAATGTTGGCATTAATATCTCCAAAGTGCTCTTTATTCCACTGCTTAAGCTCAATATTTAATCTTTTAAGTTTGCCAAGGAGTTTCATCATTCCAGTGGCCTGAATAGGGAGATTCCAATTGGCTTTAATTATATCCATGAGTTTAGTTCTGTTTAGCCATACATCTAGGAATCTGAATGGTTTGGGGGCTGAGGGTAGGTTATTTCCTAGGGTGAGAAGTATGAGGCTATGGTTAGAGGTGTGTCCGTTTAGGATATGAACTGAGCTATTGGGGTGATCACATAACCAATCCAAGTCTGCAAGAGCTCTATCAAGCCTTTCTAAGGTAGGTCTCCTTCTGCCACTTGTCCAGGTGAAATGGTTTCCTATTGTGTGCAAGTGTGTTAGTTGATTAAAGGTAATAAAATCATAGAAACCTTTTATGCTGTGGGCACTAAGGTTTGAAGGTCCTTTGTAATCAGACTGTGAGACCAAAGCATTAAAATCTCCAACTACTAGCTTAGAGGTATGACTAATGTTATTAAGGTCCTTCCAAAGAGTCTTTCTATCAGTCAAATTAGTGGCCGCATGAACAAAAATCATTTTCATTTCCTTAGAAAATATGGGGGGGTCCTAAGTCCAGTTAATGTGAATTGTGGAGTTAGTGATTCAACTGAGATCTGGATAGTATCATTCCATATTGGCCAGATGTTGTTAATTAAGGAGCTAAAATACTTATCCATTCCTAATCTTTTTCTCCTCCTCCTCCTCCTCTTCTTCTTCCTTTTTTTTTTTCACTTCTGTGTTGCTTTTCGCTTTCTTCCAAGAATTGAGTACAAAGACACAGTGGTTTTGGTTGAATTTTCCATATCTTCTTCTTCACTTGATTAAATGGTAAATGGGAAGAGGATGCCGGCGAATTTGCACTCGCCGCCGGAGGGAATTTGCAACCAATTATTCAAGAACCTGATGAACATTCTCGCCTGAAAACGCACTAAGCATCTCACTCTCAGTGGCTGCGCTCGTGAATCAGTGACGATTAACGACGGTGGTGAAATCTTGATCGAGTTTAACTAGACATGTAGAGGCCAAGAACAAGAAGAACGGCGTGATTCTGAACGTCGGTCGAAGCAAAAGAGTTGCCGGCGTAGAGGCCAGGGAACGAGGGTGGAAAAGGCGAGGCAATGAGGGCGGAAAAGGCGAGGCAGCGAGGGAGGAGAAGGCGAGAAGAAGGGGTTCTGTTTGTTTTTTTGGTGTTTTGCAGGACGGTCCCTATAGTTTTTGCGGTTATCATTATTGACCCCGAATCCAAATTATTTGTAATTTTACCTCCGAATATGATTTGTCATTTTATTATTTTCCCTCTAGCCTTTGGCTCACTATAAAAAGGTATAGTAGGAAACATTCTCGTAACATAAACATTAAAAGAATATTAATAACCAACTGGGAATAGTCCAGTGGTTAGGGCGTACGCTGAGCACCTTAGGTTCGAATTTGATATGGGACAGTTTTTGGGGTTCAGTCTCCAATTACATTGTGTTAGGTGTAAGAGCCTCACTTTGTGTGAGTTGTGTGGGAATCTCACCCCCTTTGTGTGAGGAAACTTGGATGTATTAATGAGAAGGAGTCCGGATGTTTATTTTTTTAAAAAAAGAATATCAATTAAAATTTTATTGTTTCCTCTCTTCTCATGATCACAGTTAGATGGGAAAAAGAAAAAACAACTCTTGAGAAGAGAAGTAGACGGCAGTGGTGCTGAGTCGAAGGATTTTGGGAGATTTAATGAAACAACTTTTAATAAACTCTCGAGGTTTTTTAATTGAAGATTTTGCGTGAATATTGAGTTGTGAAATATTACGAATTTCACAATATATTATTTTAGGCGTGTGAAGCATATTGGATTTATAAAAAATTCCTATAGTTATGGATTTGGATTTATGTAATATTATGAGATAATTGAGATAAGGAAAATTCCATTCATTTATAGAATTTGGATATGCTTCAAAAGCAAATTTGAAAACGAAATCTTTTGAAAACAAATGTGGAGAGTTCCAATATGCTCATGACATATATAATGATTGACATCATGGCTGTGCCACTCACGGAATTAATTGAAGAAAAATCTGCATTCATATTTTCATATCTTTCGAGAGGTACTACAGAGTCATTCGTATGTGTTCCAACATGAACTTGAACTGTTGATCAAGTTTAGAATCGTATACTTTAATCCCTCGGGAGGAGGAGATCCAGCGTCGACAAGTTTCGAGATCGAAGGGAGTCTGATCAAGACGGATCGGTAGCAATGGGAGCTTGCAGAATTCACATGTTATAATTAGTTAAGATAAATATATTGTATGATGTACTTTATACTGTATCTTTCTGATTAGTGGATTCATTCTGAATTAGGCATGACCCCTGGATTTCACCGAACTGCGTAACCAAGTCTTGTGTATTTATGCTTTACTTTATTGCATACTTGGTTAGATAAACTATGTTGGAACATGATAGTAATTATTAAATTAATTAGGTAAAACCAAATTTCAATGGTAAAACTGTTTTTTTTAAAAGTAATTACATTTGACAGTACAATTCAAAATAACATGAAAAAGTAGAAGCAAGATCATAAAATGTTCGAAAAAGTTTTAAAGAAGAGAAGAAAGAGGAAAGAATGTACCTTGTGCGAAGCCCATAAAAATAATCATTCAACAGAAAAAATGTTCGTGAATTTGTCATTTAAAATAATAAACGATAATTGTTTTTCCGCAGATCTATTACTGGTTTGCTCCGTTGTAGATCTTCTTTTGTGATGCGAAGATCAGATGGGGCTTATTTATATTTATATGATTTAATCGCTTTATCAGCAAAAGAATTAAATACTACAGCATTCAATAAAATAATAAAGTTATTACAGTTATACATCTTATTGCATTTATTGATGATTTAAAAAACAGTTGTAACTGTAATGCTAATATGTTCATGTCAGTTATGAAGGAAAATATAGATTTTAATTAATTAATTAAATCAAATAAGACAACTATAGATTTTAATAATTTGATGTATTCAAAGGTTATTAAGAAGTTGAAAAGGACGTGATCTGTAACAGATCACACCGCTCTCTCTCTCTAACAACCCGCTCCTCTTTCTTTCTTTCTTTCTTACTTTACCATCGTAAACGGCTAACATACAGTACTCATCTCTGCAAATGTCTCACTGGAATTCGCCAATTCTTAGCGGTTTGGCCGCAATCACATACGTTGCCATGGCGGCTCAAAAAAGCTTTGCCCAAGCCCTAAAAATCAAAACCCCTCCCATCTCTGAAACCCTCCTATCCCCACTAAATATTAATCCCACAACCAACTTCAAAGGTGAACCGGCGGTTCTATACTCGCCGAAGCAAATCCATACCCTATCTATCCATTACACCAATGCCCTAATCGGGAATTTTCTGAAAGGAAGGTCGGCAATGGATCAAATCGAATCAGAATTCAAAACAATTGGATTCAATGGTAAGTACCAACTTGGAGCAATCGACCACCGCAACATACTCATCAGGTTTCAATCCAAGGAGGACTTCCAGAGATGCTGGACCAAAGCCCCGTGGTCCTTCAATGGAATCAATATGCGTGTGCTCCGATGGACGCTGGATTTCAAGCCAGAGCAAGAATCTTCAGTGGTACCAGTATGGGTAACTCTTTAAAATGTGCCTTTATATTACTATAACACCCCATCTACTGTTGCCATTAGAAACCCGGTTGTTTCTTATATGAAAATGGATTTAGCCACTGAAAGATTAACTAGGCCATCTGCTATGAAAATATGTGTTAAGGTTTATCTGTTAAGTGCTCTTCCTAGCTTCATTAGACTAGGACCCCTCACTGAAAATGAAAAGTATAACATAAAGTATGACAACCTCTCACTGTATTGCACCCATTGTAAGAAATTAGGCTTGACAAACCCTCCAGTAGGATTCTGAACCTAGAAATCGAACCTAAACTCAACCCCAAACCCAAACTCCCCAAACAACAGAACCTTAGCAAACACAATGACACTTGGACTAAAAAACATACAGCTAACTCATCAGGTGTCACAATTTCCCAGAAACAGTCTGAGGCAAGTGCTCAGCAAACTGATAATTAGGAAACCCCACCTGTAGACAATGTTTTTATCACCTCCTAAGGATATATCCCCAGCTCAGATAAGCAGAAGACACAAATCCAGACCCCTCTTATTATCAATGTTGAAACTGATCCTCCTAGGGCAATAACTGAACATCGAGCACACCAGGATCAACCTCCTCATAATGGTAACATGATTATGAACACAATTCTTCCTACTACCAGGGTAACCAAAGGGATCTCGATGGATGACACAAAAGGTATGATTCTCAACTCCCTAGCCAGAGATAATGATGCTAACAATGATCTATCCTTATCTCTCAGGCACAGCCCAGAACAATCAAACTGGTTCAGGATACTTTAAGATTACCAAGAATCAGAAGAGGGAGATAAAAGTTCACAAGTGCTTCAGCTGGAGCAGGTAAGTCCCCTGAAGTCAATCACTATATCACTGGACCCTCCCAAAATGAGGAAACGAGCTCTATTAAATAAATTAAATCACATGAATCTAAGGAGGAGGAGGAGGAGGGGGAGGAGGAGGGGGAGGAGGCGGGGGAGGAGGCGGTGGAGGAGGAGGAGGAGGAGGAGGAGGAGGAGGAAGAAAGTGGCCATGATTGAATAATTGGAGAATGGAATTCACGTTGAAGAATGTGAAAAGTATAATTTGGATAATTGGAGAAAGAATGTGAACCTATACTCTTATTAAACATAAATTAAGACATTAAAAACATAACATTAGTATTAAAATTTTAAAAAAATCTCACACTATTAAAACATCAAATACAAATCTATATTAAAAAAAATAAGAAATATCAACATTAATTTTTAAAAATGACATGCTAAAAAGCTAACACATCAATTAAAAAGAAAATATCTCAAACAAGTGTTGAAAATATACACTCCACCGTTGTTGCATTTGAAATAACTTCTTTGACGTTCTCTTCTATCCATTGATGTTATTATTATTTTTACATGATAATTTACAGATGTAAGATGATACATGTCACTTTATGTATATTGCTGATGAACAAGACATAAAACACCAAACACTGATAACTTAAAATCGAATGAATTCAATGAATCATTACTAACACAACAAAACGTATAAAATTCGAAACATTTAACTTAAGTTTTATGTCAACTTGTGAAAATGTCAATTTCCGTAATCATCGAACCATCAAGCATCATTCATTACAAAAATGTTCAAATGCCTAAATAAATCGCTAACATAAAATTGAAAAATTCAAATCAGGCTAAAACATCAATAACAATCAAGCGCCGCAACACTAACATTCAACCATCAAAACTAAAAAAATCAATTTCAAACAATACATCATGAACAATCAAATTCTATTTTTCCCCTACTTGTTTCCCCTCGCTGCTGATTTTTTCACAGACTTGGCTTTTTCTGTTGGTTTTGAAGAGGATGACTCTCTTACTTCATCAACCCACAAAGCAAAGGTTGACTACAGTTCTCTGTTCAAGGGAATACCTTCAGAGCATGGTTCCTCATACCGTTTTTATATTAACTCATCAATGACATCGTAAAGTTCTCTAACATGGAAAGTATTCTTGTGAAATAATATAAAACATCATATACAGTAATTAAAACGTCAATATATGTAATTAAAACATCATAATAGCACAGATTATATCAATGACAACTACATTGAGGAAAAGTCAAATACATTATTTAAAACATCAATATCAAAATTTTAAAACATCAAACAGTACACACTAAATTATCAAAAGAACAAAACTAAACATCAGTTGCACACTTAAATATGAAAACACTACAAGCATCAAACAATGAAGTTAAAAAAATACTACACCAACACACATAACAATACTTAGAGCTTAAACATGAAAGCTCAAAGATAGAACTTGAAATATCAACAACAGTATCTAAAACATCACAGCTAAAGAAAAAGAAAAATTGCAGCTCCTACTTCATTCTCGAATGCATCAACAGTGGACAAGTGCTCTTAGACATCTAAGAAACAGCGACAAGCACAAAAATTAGCACAAATAGTAACAAAACCCTAAGATATTACACACACAATCAAAACAACAAAACTGAACATCAATTGCAAACTTAAAACACTACAAGCATAAAAAACATATATTAAATCATCACACCAACACGGATAAACAGTACTTTAAAACTAAACATGAAAGATTAAACATAAATCTAAAAGGTCAACAACAGTATTTAAAAAGTCACATGCAAAATAATAAAATTTATAGATCTTCTTTTCTTCTCGATTGCAGCAATAGTGGACATTCATTTTTACACATCTAAGAAACAACAATAACAACAACAACACAAAAACTAGCACAAATCATAACAAACGCCTAAGATATCACACACATAATCAAAAAAACAAAGCTCAACATCAATTCTACACTTAAAACACTACAAGCATCAAATACTGAAATTAAATCATCACACCAACACATATAAACAATAATTTAAACCTAAACATGAAATATCAAACATAAAGCCTGAAAGGTCAACAACAGTATTTAAAAAGTCACATATGCAAAATAATAAAAAATACAGATCCTCTTTTCTTCTCGATTGCAGCAACAGTGGCAAAAGCATTCTTGGACATCCAAGGAACATCAATAACCATAAATTTTTTTAGTACAAATCCTAACAAAACCCTAAGATATCACACATAATAAAAAAAACAAAACTCAACATCAATTGCATACTTAAAACACTACAAGCATCAAATACTAAAATTAAATCATCACACCAACAAAGATAAACAATACTTTAAACTTAAACATGAAAGATTAAACATAAAACCTGAAATGTCAACAAAAGTATTTAAAAAGTCACATCTGCAAAGTAACAAAATTTACAGATCCTCTTTCCTTCTCGATTGTAGCAACAGTAGACATGCATTCTTACACATCTAAGAAACAACAACAATAACACAAAAACTAGTACAAATCGTAACAAAATCCTAAGATATCACACACATAATAAAAAAAACAAAACTCAACATCAACTGCACACTTAAAACACTACAAGCATCAAATACTGAAATTAAATCATCACACCAACATAGATAAACAGTATTTAAACCTAAACATGAAAAATTAAACATAAAACCTGAAAGGTCAACAATAGTATTTAAGAAGTTAAATCTGCAAAAAACAAAATTTACAGATCCTCTTTCCTTCTCGATTGCAGCAACAGTGGAAAAAACATTCTTAGACATCTAAGGAACATCAACAACAATAACAAAATTAGCACAAATCGTAATAAAACCCTAAGATATCACACACAATCAAAACTGAACATTAATTGCATGCTTAAGCATGAAAACACCACAAGTATCGAGTGCTAAAATTAAAACATCACAACAACAGTACTTAAAACCTAAAACCTGAAACATCACACTGAAAACCTAAAAGATCAATAGTTGTACCTAAAACATCACAGCCAAAAATTCAGAAAACTTACAAACGATTCTTCCTCCTCGATTACAGCAACAATGATGCAAATCTCCTTAGAAATCTAACAAACACCAGCAACAACACAAATAGTAGCATAAATCCGTAAGAACAACTCACAAAACACAAAAAATAGAGAAATTCCCAAATATTAACACATTGAACAACATAAACCCTAAAAATCACATTAACCAAAAAAAGCAAACAAAAATCGGAAAAAAACAACAAAAATATGCATAAAAACTCTGAGAAAACACATTGCCTTCGAAGATTAACACAAAACGAAGCTCTATTGTGTTCGGCTCGCTAGAAAACTCCAAAAATCGTGACGAATCTTTGCGCACAAGAAAGAGGAAGAAAAATGGAGATGATAAGCTGTTGAATCAAAGAAAACGAGCTAGAATTGAAGAAGATGGAAGAGAAATAGAGAAGAGAGAGAACAAGGAGATTTGAGTTGGAGATGAGAGAGAATATGGAGGTTTTATGCGCAGGAGAGAGGAAAGGAGAAAGTGAAAGTTTCAGAATAATATGAGAGAATAATGAGGAAAAATTGATATTTTATACCTGGACTTAAGTGTAAAATAGTGAAATTTTGCATCTAGCCCCCAGACTTTTAAAAACTTTAATTAGAAACCCCATGCTACATTCCTAACAATTTAATCCTTGGTCTCACTGTGAGACCGTCTCGCACAAGACATTATTTTATGTTATTGAATAAGTATGGATTTGTCTCTATACATCAGTATTTTTCTTCGATTTGATGAAATAGACTGGTGTATTCATGATGATCACCCAATTTAATTGTTCACGTCGATATATTTTTTTGATATGATTTTATAGATTGTGTGTTTCTCTAGGAGGAGTCATGTTCTCGATCTGTGTTTTTCAAAGGTGTTTCCAGTTTGGACATCATAGATCGTGTTTGGGATGAAGTAGTGTTACAGTTGTTGAAGATCCCTGTTTGGCATAGTGATATTGATGCAAGGTACGCTCCTCTCTTCCAAGTGGTTATGATTTTTTGTGGGAAGCAAGCTAATATCCTCGAGGGCAATGTTGCAGATTTTTTTGAATCTCTACTATGTAATAGTAGAGACGGTTAGTCTGGTTGACATGTATTTTTGGTATCCTTGCAATAGATTAGTTATTGCTAGAAGCTAGTTAGATTATTGTAATCATCACTGGGCATTTTTCCCAGCATTTGTGAATGATTGATTTCCAAAAGAAAATGTAAAACAATGAAGGGAATAAATACATTTATAATCCTAACTTTAGGCTGAAAGTGCCAATATAACCTGCAATCTTACAAAGCGTCAACCCTAACTAATTATTATATGTACCAACTAACCATAACTTTTGAAAAATTTGTGCCGGTATAACCAAACTTCCAAATTTTGGCGTTGACCAAACAAAATCTGGCATGAGCTGAATTATTTGTCCCATTTTATCCCACTTTAAAGAAAAAGAAAATACAAAAAAACTGTGTTTTCCATGCGAAATTGCTTTCCAGTTGCGTCATTTCCGGAGAACCAGTTCTCCAGCTCTATTCAAACTGCCCCCTGCGTCATCTCCGACAACTTACCCCCACCGCTCACCGCCGCCTGTCCTCCCCCTCCCCGAAACCAAAGTAAGAAAATGAATCCTAAAACTGAGCAAACCTGAGTGTGAATGCGGTTGATAGGGTTCACTATTTTCCATTTCCGTGCCTCCATGCTCCCCCTGGTAATGGTTTCGCCAAAGTAACGGTTTGGCCGGTGGAGTTGGAAAAATCTGAGCTAACATGAGTGGAAAAATCAATCGCATATCCCTTGCCTTTGTCAGCATCACTTGGCCATCTCCGACAACTCACCCTCTCCGCCCATCGCCGTCTCTACTCTCCTCCCTGCCGCTCACCACCTTCTCTCCTCCCCCTTCCCCTCCCCCTCCCCGACACCTACCGCCTTCTTCCCCCTCCCTCGCCGCCGCTAGAAACCCTAGACCCAATCCCTCTCCTCCCCCTCCCCCACCTTCGCTACTCTCTCCCCCATCGTCGTTGCTCACCCATCGACGTCTCCCATCCTTCTTGTTTTCCTCTTTCATCGTCACCACCGTACTCATCGCCGTTTTCCCTCCAACTCATCGCCGCCAGATACCCTAGATTCGACCCCACCTCTGCCACCCTCTTCCTTCCCCTACCGCAACCGCTTTCCTCCTCCCTCTCCCCGCTCGCTGCTCAGCCCCACCCTACGGCTACTCCGTCAACCACAACCAATTCTTAGCGGCCGTTGAATCAATGAATCCCTCAACCAACTTTCCATTTTAGCTGTCGAACGATAAATACCATCGGTGTCAGAAAGAAAGGGGGAAGATAAGGGTTTTTCGCCGTCGAACATGAAAGACCAGTGGTGTAAGAAAAAAAAAGGGAAGACAAGGGTTTTTATCTTACATTTTTATTTTTAAGGTAAGGGAAAAATTGTCTTTTCATAAAAATCTGGCAAAAAAAAATGTTGACTTAAAAGTCAGTGGAGTCAAAGGTTGTTTTGGCACTTTTTGAGATTGCAGAGTTATATTGGTACTTTCAGCCTAAAGTCAAGGTCATTTTAGCATTTAACTCAACAATGAAATAACAGGTTCACTACTAAGGAAAACATAATCCCACAATTACCTAACGAATCAATAGAGAAATGAGAATAAATAATTGAATAATAACTTTGCTCAACTAAATTGTTTAAGATAATAAATAGATAAATATAATGTAATAGAGATTAACCCCTCGATGATGAAAAAATTATAAAGCATATGTTATTTTCCTTGCCTTTGATTTCGATTGCTTGTGTTACTTTTACCGGTCATTGGTCGTAGTGTATAAGCTATAAGCATAAAAATGAAAAAAGGAAATAAAAACTTCCCCCAATGGTTACACCTGAAGCAGAATATCATAATCACATTGTTCAGCAGCATCAAGGCGCCTGAAGCATATTTCTTTTGAAATAATCAAGAGCATTCAGATATGTTAAGCGAAACCCTGAAGGAAAAGATAAACAAAGGAAACCAACATCCTTCCAAAACCTCTCACCATTCATAGCCGTAGAATCAAGGGAAATGCCGAAACCCAGGAGAACTTTGTGTGGATCACCGGAAATAAATAATGGCCATTCGCAATGAAGCAAACTCCATCGGCCGCAAAGCGGAATGGATTCCAATAGTGAAATAGACGAAGAACAAAAGCAATCTAGGTTATGAATAGCGGAACTGGGAAAATTCTAGGAGAAACTCACAGGTCACAAGAGTCAAGGATGAGTCGGTGCGGTCATGGCTCATTGATGACCTCGAAAAACTACGGTCGGAACTTGCAGACGCAAAGACTCGCACCGCCTTGTCCAATAAGGCCATTCCTGAGTTCGAGACTCAGCTAGACGCTCTAAATACTTCGATCAGGACAAAGAAAGAGGAAGAATTGAAGATTCGAATTATGATCAACACAATCAATCAGGTCTTACAAAGGACACAAGCATAGATGGAGCAGAAAGAGATGAGAAGCACCGCGCTAGATTGAATCAGGTCTTGTGCATCATGCATGCTCCTCTTTGATCTCCTAACTTCAGTTTATAGGCCTGCTTAAGAAAAGCCAAAGGTTGGCAAAACATTAAGAACAATGAGTACTTTATTTTTACTTCTGAAATATTTTGCTTGGACACAAACAGTGGTATAGTATTTTACAAAATAATACCAAGAGATTTGGAGAAATGTACAATAAAGATGTCTGCTCGTGCAATGGTCAACAATTTTCACATCATACGCATTAAGCATTGCAACATGCATCATAGGCTCATTTTAACACTCTTGAGCATTGTATTGTAACTTACAGAGCAATTTGTTATAAAAGCTTCTGTGATCAGAAAGTTTGTTTTTGGTTACTTACATTCATACTGTACGCTAGCCATATATAGGCATAAGTTACAACAGAATAGTCCTGAACTAGTGTAACAATAAAGACCTATTCTAGTGCAATTGTGGTACAACAGAAAGACTACAAAATATATACGGAGACTTTGTCATGTTGACAAAGTCCTTCACTTAATACCCTCCCGCAAGCTCACGATCGGGTACGAACGAGAAGCTTGGTCCGCAAAGATTGAAAATGAGAGGTGCCAACAGCTTTGGTGAAGATATCCGCAATTTGTTCCGTCGATTTGACATGCCGAACAATGAGCTCTCCAGCTTGGACTTGCTCTCGAACAAAATGATAGTCAATCTTGATGTGCTTGGACCTCTGATGGAAGACAGGATTTGCAGTGAGAAAGGTAGCACTAAGATTGTCACATAGAAGAATGGGAGGACCATGAGAAGAGGCAGTCATTTCCTTGAGAAGTTGTTGAAGCCAAATGAGTTCAGCAGCAGCAAAGGCAATGGCCCTGTACTCGGCTTCGGTGCTGGAACGAGCAACAACATTTTGCTTGTGAGAAGACCAACTCACTAAGTTCCCTCCATGGTAGATGGAAAAGCCATGCTGGGAGCGACAATCGTCAGGATCAGAAGCCCAACCAGCATCAGTGAAGCAGACAAGTCGAGAGTCACGAGCTGGACGAAGAAAGAGACCTGTATCAAGAGTTCCCTTGAGGTAGCGAAAAATCCTCTTGACTGCAGCCCAATGATGTTCAGAGGGTTGATGCACAAACTGGCAAACTCGATTAACTGAGTAGGAGATCTCAGGCCGAGTGAGAGTGGCATACTGAAGAGCTCCAACAATACTGCGATACAAGTGAACATCAGTGAAGGGATCACCACCAGCTACAAGTCGAGAGCCTGGAACAGCCGGAGAGGCAATGGGTTTGGCTCCCGTCATCTTGCCGCGATCAAGTAAATCTAAAATGTACTTTCGCTGAGAGAGCAAAATACAAGAAGAACTGCGGTGAACCTCAATGCCCAAGAAGAAACTCTGATTACCTAAGTCCTTCAGAGAGAAGACTGAGTTGAGGTACTTGACAAATACATCAATGAAAGAAGAGTTAGATCCAATGATAATCAGGTCATCCATATAAACAAGCATATAGACAATATCAGACCCGTGATGCTTGATGAACAGGGAGGAGTCTGAGATACACTGCTTGAATCCATGCGAAGGAGAGCCTGATGCAGTTTCTGAAACCAGGCACGAGGGGCTTGTTTGAGGCCATAGAGGGCCTTCTTGAGCCTGCAAACATGTGTTGGATGAGCAGACAAGATAAAGCCGGGAGCCTGTTCCATAAAGATGGTTTCAGCCAAGTCGCCGTTGAGAAAGGCATTGTTGATGTCAACCTTCCGTAAAGGCCAACTGCGAGTAACTGCAAGACTAAGAACTGCACGAATGGTGGTAAGTTTGATGACAGGGCTGAATGTGTCAAAGTAGTCCACACCTTCCTCCTGATTGTAACCCTTAGCCACCCAACGAGCCTTGTACCTGTCAACAGACCCATCTGGCTTCTTTTTAATCCTGAAAACCCACTTACAACCAACAATATTAGAAACAGGGGGCCTAGGAACCAAGTCCCAAGTCTCATTAGCAAGTAAAACATCAAATTCTAATTGCATAGCATGTTGCCAGTTCGGGTTCTTTCTGGCTTGGAGAAAGGTTTTTGGATCAAAATCAAGAGAGTCACAGGAAATAGGGTGTTATGTGGCAGTGTGGGCACTAGGTTTGAGAGAACGAGTAGCAGCTCGAGTTACCATTCCATGAACTGAGGTGTCGGATGGACGAAAGTATGATGGAGCTTGCAGATAGGGAACAATAGCTGAAGAGATTGGTGGTGGGGAAGGGCGCGACACTGGAGGAGGGGTTGGTATGGAGCTGGAAGGAGATGGTGAACCGGCTTGGGTAGAAACGGCCAGTGGTGGAGGCTGAGTGACATCTTGGAGTGGAGATAGGGAGAGCTCAACGTTTGATGAATCAGTATGAGTGGACTGAGAGTGATGCTCAGGATAAGGAAAGGAGGATTCATCAAACACAACGTGTCGAGCTATATAAGTCCGGGAAGATGGAACATGATAGCATATGTACCCTTTGTGTTTGGCGCTGTACCCAAGAAAAATACATGCGACAGAGTGACATTCCAATTTGCTGCTATTATAAGGGCGGAGATATGGAAAACACAGGCAACCAAAGGATTTCAAGAAATGATAATCAGGTTGACGATTATATAGGCATGCATAGGGAGACTTATGACCAAGAACAGGAGTAATAGTACGATTGTTTAAGTATATGGAAGTATGAAAAGCATGTTCCCAGAAAGTCATAAGAAGGTTGGAGTGATCTAAAAGAGGTAGACCTTTTTCGACAACAACGCGATTTCGACGTTCAGCCGCACCATTTTGCTCCAGAGTGTGCGGACATGAAACACAATGAAGGATGCCATTTGCTTCAAGAAGGTCAAAACATTGCGAAATTCACCCCCCAATCAGACTGAAAGGCTTTGATTTTTGTGCTAAATTGAGTTTCAACCATTGTTTTGAAGGATTGGAACACTGATAAAACCTGAGATTTTGCAGCAAGAAAGTATATCCAAACAAATTTTGTGCAATCATCAATAAAGAACACAAAATAACGATTGCCATATAAAGAAGGGACAGAGGCAGGGCCCCAAACATCCGAATACACAAGATCAAAAGGTTTATTAGAAACAGTATGACAAGAGGGAAGATGATGTCTATGACTCTTTCTTAACTGGCATGCACTACATAAAGGTAATGACTTATTAGCAGAAACAGGTAAATCAAAATCAGCTAGTTGACGACGTAGCACAGAATAATGAGGATGTACAAAATGGTGATGCCAACATGCTATGGAAGCTCGTTCACCGACAAAGACTTGGGGGTCATGGGAACAAACCAAAAGACGGTATAAACCATTTTCAACGATTCCTTTGAGAACCATTTTGACCTGTAATGTCTTAACAAAATAATGATTAGCATGAAGCTCCACAAAAACATTGTTATCACGACATAATTTACTAACACTAATAAGGTTCTTAGACACTTTAGGAACAACAAGAATATTATTTAGGGCAATGGGTTTAGCCACATGCTTTGCAATTAAATTAAGATTGCCAGTATGCGTAATGGGAAGGGACTGACCATTTGCGACGACAAGCTTATCGGTGCCGGGAGAGATCAGCGGTGACATGATCGGTGGTGCCAGAGTCAACTAACCAAGGGTATGAGAGACCTGATGGGCTCTCGGGATAAGCTGCATAAGCCTGCTTAGCGGCGGACTGTTGAAGACGACCAGCAGCCCGGCGATTGGTGGGTGGAAATGCCGTAACATTGAACTGCTGGTAACAGTTGCGACCAATATGACCTTCCTTTTCACAAACCTAGAAGGGAGATTGCGGACGATCAGATTGGTGGTGTGGCGGTGGCCTGGTGGAGGCCAGGCGGTGGTCCGCCGATGGCTGTCGGTAGGAAAATCGGCGATGAACAGCATTCACCGATGGCATGGTGGTGTCTAGGCAAGAATATGATATTCGATGTTCTTCCTGGAGGAGCAAGCCAAGAAGTTCATCAGAAGAAACAAGTTCTAGGCGCATACTGATCGCTGTTTTGAAGGCAGCGTACTCCGGGCCGAGACCGTACAGAACACACGAGATGAAATCATCGTCGGGAACCACAGTGAGGTAGTCGGCTAGAGCATCGGCAATGGATCGTTTCTGCTCGAAATATTCAAGAATGGAAAGACCGCCTTTGGACAATACCTGCAATTGTTGTTTCAAGTGCATATTGCGGGCTCTGGACTGGGACTGAAATGTGCGCTGCAGAGAGGACCGGCACTCCGCCGTGGTAGTTGCCCGGGAAACGAGACTGAGCATCAGCGAGGACAAGGTGAAACGCAGCCATAGGAGGACCAAATGATCCTTGTGCTTCCAGGTAGCAAAATTTGGGTTCGATTCACGGACAGTCGTTCCAGCAGCAAGCGGGAGGAGGACAGTAGGAGCCCTATCGGGGATGAGAAAGCCTTCGAGGTCGTATGCTTCAAGAGCAGACCAGATAGTGCTTTGCCATAGTGAGTAGTTGCTCTGATCAAGACGAACCGCCAACGTTGGAAAGTGGAGGTTGGTTGCGGCGTCACCGGAGGCTGATAATAGGATCTGAGATGCGGAAGCCATAGGTTCAGAACTTGGCTTTTGGAACTGCTGGAAAAAGGCTTAAAAATGGAGCAGTTCGGAAACTGATACCATATAAAAGCTTCTATGAACAGAAAGTTTGTTTTTGGTTACTTACATTCATACTGTACGCTAGCCATATATAGGCATAAGTTACAACAGAATAGTCCTAAACTAGTGTAACAATAAAGACCTATTCTAGTGCAATTGTGGTACAACAGAAAGACTACAAAATATATACGGAGACTTTGTCATGTTGACAAAGTCCTTCACTTAATATTTGTATATATCTGAGACCGAGTCTTCCTCAGTGACTCACTTTTCACTGTCCATGTTCACAATTTTAAAAAGTCAGAAAGTCTGCTACACCCTTTCAAACACAAATAGCATCAAATTTACTGCTATTAATTTAACACCAATAAACCAGATCAAAACGCACAAATTTTTCATTGGATACCAATCAACCTACATATGAGCAACCAAATATAAATCCTTAACAAACTACCGAAGGCGTCCTATTTTTGTCAATGTGCCTTAAAAACAGACTGCACTTCAGAATCTCTTGGTGATAGAGAAGAAGCTCAACATCAAGAAATCAGTCATTTGTTTGCTCGTGTACATCGCCATGGGAGTGATAAGCTTTCCCTTGTTAATAAGGTATGGACCAGAGTGGCCCAACTCGTTGAGTAAATAACCCAAGGGCCCAGAAGCCCAGAAGGGAGAAAATGGGAAGCTAACAGACAGCTCATGAAGTGACAGCTCCTGTCACTTCAGCCACCAACCCATATACCCATGGATGAAATATGCGAAAAAGGTATGTTTTCACTTTTCAAGACTTACATAGACAAGAAACCCTAAAACACTCTGTTCTGACAAGATTGTCGGAGGAGGCACGGTCAAACACCGGCCTTTCTGACTTAGTGTTCTAGTTGTTTTATAGATCGAGCAACAAGCAAATATTAGGAGATTAGCACAAGCAAAGTGAGGACTCAACATTGGCGCCGTCTGTGAGGATCGCTTCATTTTCTAGCATCCACGTAGCTCAGACCATCATGGAAGGACTGCCGCTGCCACCGGTGGGAAGTTTACTCAACCAGGTGCACATGGAAGATGTGACACACTAGGAGGAAGAAGAACTAACACTGCCGCTGATGGGAGGGCGACACAAGCTCCAGACAATCGAAGAACTGGAAAACAACTTGGAGATCTTGCAGACCATCATGGCCTCTCAGAAAGAGATGATGAGGAAGTTGAAGAAGATGGAAGAGAGGGAGAAGGCCAGGGAAGCAGATGACCAAATGTCAAAGAAGCATACCATCAAACCAATGAAACTGTTCCATGAGCAGAAGTTGCAGGAGGTCAAGTCCCAGCTGAGAGAAAGGGAGGGAGAAAATAGTCGTAGTGACACCAAAGGAAAGAAATCTATGGTGTTGGGGAGAAATACAGATGTCGAATGTACGGAGCCGTACCGAACTATTATGGAAGATAGTTGGGATGACGCATATCACCCTCAAGAAGAAGGACCCAAGAAGAACAAGGTGGACAAGCGAAAGCTGGAACACTGGGAGGAGCTAACCAGGACTGGTGGGAGAGGGTCGCCATTCACGAGAAGGATTCAGGCTTACACAACGGACCCTAACCTGAAGATATTCCCCAACCTAGGACAGTACAGTGGTGAGGCTGACCCTGAAGATTACTTACACACTTTTTCCACCAACATGAACACCTTCTCAATCCCCGAGGCTATTTGGTGCAAAGTGTTTGCAACCACCCTGACAGCAATAGCTAGGGTTTGGTTCAAAAACTTGGAGGATAGGAAGATTGGCATCTTTATCTAGATGGAGAAGAATTTCTTGGCGCGTTTCATGCAGAGGAGGAAGTTCCAAAAAATAGGGGCGGAATTGCTGGCTATGAGGCAGAAATTAGGGGAGTCGCTATCATAGTATTGGGAAGGTTTAATGATGAGGAAAACCAGGTGGAAGAGAGGAGTAACCAGTTCCTCATGGACATATTCATAAACGGCCTCAAACACGACCTACCCCTGAGGGATGCACTATGAACCCCCCCCCCCCCCCCCCGCCCGCCCAAGACGATCAACAAGTTAATAAAGAGAGTGGAGAATTTCAGCAGGGTGGACAATGTTGATAAGAGAAGGAAAGAGGCGTATTAGGTCGACGTAGGCAGTAGAAAAGCCGACACTGGAAGCGACAGGCACAAGAGAGAAAGACAGCCAGTTCGTCCCAACAAGTTGGACTTTGACAAAAAGTTCACCCTGGTCATCAAGACGCTGAAGGAGGTCTTCACATTGGTGGTATCCAAACATCCTGGAGCCGGCGAGAAAGTTGAAAGCCCCTCCGCACACGAGGGATAAATCTCTGTTTTGAGGCTATCACGGGGATTACGGTCATGATACAAATGGCTGCATGCACCTGAAGCAATCCATAGAGAATAGTGTCTGGAGTGGAGAGCTAGCACACCTGGCAAAGGAGGCGTGTGTCCATAACAAATCCATTAACCAAGGCAAGGTCGGCAGAGGAGGTCACCGGAGAATTAATCAAAGGTCTCAGGAAGACAAAGACAGAAAGAAGTCCCCGGAGAAGAACAATAGGAACAAGGGAAAAGAGGTGGCCCGAGCAGATCAAGAGAAGATAGTAAGCGACAGTGAGAGAGCACTCCCACAGATGATAGCATGGGCAGAATTATCATGGACATCTATGCTATCATCCGGGGGAGTGCAGGAGGAAGAACGGACTCACGGAGAAAGGTTCATTGTAGGTAGACGCCCCAGGCCATGCCAGCAGACATGAGGCTAGCTGCAGATGAGGTGATATCGTTTGGAGTAGAATATCCCATACCAGATAGGCCGGCATGAGGGAATACATTAGTAAGAAAGGTAACAGTGACGGAAAAGAGGATACATCGGGCCTACATGAACAGTGGAAGCTCAGCAGGGATCATATATTGGCACTATTTTGAAAAGTTGGACAAGAACACGAAAAGGAAGCTGAAACCCACTTACACTGTTGGTGGATTTCGCAGATAGAACCGTACGGCTAGAAGGGAACATACTTCTCCCGATGACCATGAGGGATGAGTCGAGAAATAAAATGGTGGACAAAGTTCATAGTCGCAAGGGCGAATAACCCCTACAACATGATTCTGGGTAGACTGGCCCTCGTACTCCTTAAGGGTATTATGTCAACCCTTCACTTGCTACTAAAGTTCCCTACCAGGAAGGGGATAATGACAGTGAGAGGCGACCATCAGAAAGCAAGAGAATGTCACAGGGTAGCTCTAAGCAAAAGGAAAAGAGACAAGGAGGTCCAGACAAAAGGAAAGCTGCCAGGGAAGTCGAGAACAGTGGCAATGGTGAAAGACGAAGATGATCTATCCCACTTGGGTTCGAAAGTGTAGGAGGTGCAGTTGAAAGAAGGGAAAACAGTTCATGTAGGAGCACTTCTTCCCCCGAGGGTAAAGGAGAGCCTGATAAAAAAAACCACAAGAGAACATCCAGGTATTCACCTGGAAGCCTCAGGATATGACTGGGGTGCCCAAGGAAATAGGATGTCATGAACTCAAGGTGGCACAGGGACACCACCCTGTGAAGCAGAAGAGAAGGATCTTATGCAGAGAGCGAAATGAAGCAGTAAAAAAAGGAAGTGGAGCAGCTGATGAAAGCTGGGATACTGAGGGATGTCCCATACTCGAGCTGGCTGGCAAACCCAGTTTTGGTAAAAAAAAATAGACGGAAGCTGAAGGATGTACGTGGACTACACAGACCTGAATAAGGCCTGCCCAAAAGATGGCTACCTGCTGCCGGTCATTGACCAAAAGGTAGATGCCCTCACCAACTATCCGATTATATGTTTTCTTGATGCATATAAGGGATATCATCAGATCCCTATGCTTGAAAGTGATATAGAAGATATTGCATTTATCACAAAAAATGAGAATTTTGGGTATTGCAAGATGCTGTTCGAGCTGAGAAACGCAAGAGCCACTTACTAAAGGGTAGTGGAAAGAATATCAAAGAACAAATTGGAAAGAGCCTGGAGGTGTATGTAGATAATATGGTGATCAATAGCAAGGGATATGAATATTTTGTGGAAGACGTGGCTCAAACAGTGGAGTGGTTCAGGGAGACGGGTATGAAGCTTGACCCGCCCTTGACACAGCCGTTATTTAAAACATGAGTCGAGAGGCTTAGTGGTAAAAGATAAGAGATTTATATTTTGCACCCATTCTTATTGCTAAGTTACCAAGGGGTAGTAAGCGGCAAGCCCCGGGTTTTCCCACAAGGATGCTAGGGCTCAAGTATTAATTAAAACACAAACTCGAGCGGGTCGTCAATCCGCACGAGTGAAAGGAACAACTAGTAGTGTAGCCATGCAACTGGGGGGGGTTGGTATTTCAACTAACAACTACAAAATATGTAATTAACAAATGAGAAACTATTTATACTAGGCACTTGGGAATCATTTAGCAACATGGTAGTTCTAATAACTCAATCCTCGATTCATTCACATATAGACATACAAAAAACCTATCAGTGTATTTAAAACACGTGGTGTGGCTGATGGCATACATTTCCCCAACCCTGTCTCGATGGGTGTGCTTCCAACCCTCCATCGGCACCGCCATCATAATTAGGGGAGTACAACGAGGTTCGACCATCGTTGCAGGTCTGTTTCTCCCCCGTGCTATTACATCCAGGGCTTCCACCATGAATGCAACTACTCCCCCAGGTCCTATATACGCTAGGCCCAAGGTTCGTAGGCACAATATCTGTGATACTAGGGTTTCATCACAACATCTAGCTTGCTACTATTCACTATCTCTACCCACAACCTCTCGGACAATAGTTACAAAGTCTGCTAAGACTGGTGTGATGGAAAATAGGTCAGAGCATTCTCGAATCCCCTATGCACACACTGACGCGAATGCGTTCTCCCCTACCCATTCTAACATTCAGGTTTCTCTTCCCAATGGGGCATCAATAATTACACCATACATGAGTATATCCCAAAGGGTGTGCTTATATGTGGTGTACTACTCAAGCATTTATAGCATTCAAGAACAATCATAATAATATCATAAACACAAAGATATGATGAATCTAATAAATCTCATAAAGCATTTAGTACATACCAAATGCCAAAATGAATCCCAAGCTAATCTAACTACTCTTTGGACATGGAATTCAAATATAGATTTGAATTCCACATCTTTGGGACAAAGCAAGAAGAAAAGAAAACAAAAGATTACAAAACCTACATAATTTTTTTTTTATTTTAAAACCATCCTGAGATGGAGGGTATATATTGGCTCCCCAGACCGTTAGATATGCCAATAGGCGCACAATGTTCAAATACAAAATATCATTCCTTAGAATGTGAATCTTAAAAGTAATAGGTTGTAACCTATTCGTTTTTATCCTACAAGTAGCAAAGAAAAAACACAATGAACTTAGCCGAGACATCCTCTATGTAGTCTATAGTTTTAGCCGAGACATCACAAACAGGTCGAAGAGTCGTACAGAACGAAACTTCTATTTGTCGATGATTTCTGGCCAAAAAAACCATAGAGCTTGAGAGAAAGGTTGGTACTGTAAAAAAAACAGCAAAAAGTCTTCCCAGAAACTTCCTTAGTTGATTCCTTTAAGTTGTAGTATCCTCCTCTGCAGTATAAGGAATCAGTCTCTTCCTCTGTTCAAAGATTAGTTAATCCTGTCTTTCCATTCTTAGTCTGCTCCACCTGCAAATGCATAAAACAAAAAGCGAGCAGTATCCAGTAGAGATGGATATAAAAACCAGTTTAAAAGCTTCAGCCGAAGATTTAAATATTAGCTATGTTCCTATGTTCCAATTCTGATTCCATGTAACCCTGCTCTATCCAAATATAGCAAACCCTTTAAAAAAGAGGGAATATCTTCTAGATTAACATCTCCAGTTATTTTCCTTTTCCTAGCATATTTAGCCATATAATCTGCAGCTACATTTGCCTCCCTAGGAATGTAATGAATCAAAGTTCCTTTGTTCCATTTATTCAAAGTACAGCATAAGGAAAAAACTGACCAGTGACATTTTTTTGGGTTTTGGGATCCCATAACCGCATTAAAGCAGTCTGTCTCTACTGTAAAGGTTAAAAGATCAAGTTCTAAACCTAGGAGATAAGCATAGTGTATTCCAATAAGTTCTGCATGTAGAGGTGAATCAGCCTTAAAGTGATAAACTCTTAAATTAATCACCTCTCCCCTCCAGTCTCTAATTATAACAGCACTTGTAGATTCACAATCAGGTTTCCATGTTGCATCTGTGTTAAGCTTATAACCTACTGTTGGTTTTTCCCATCTTACTGCTGTGATTAAAATCTTATTTTTCTGATGTGGAGCAGGTATGATTTCCTTTTGTATTAGGTGCTTATGCTTCTCTAGGCTACCATATTGAGGATTAGCAACAAAAATCTGGTAAACCTGTTCTTTAACATTCAAAAAGCATGAATCCACAGAGCATGATTGATCCTCAAACAAAATCTTATTCCTATATTTCCATATTGACCATGCTGTGACCATTGTAAAAGCTATTATCAAATTGGACCAGATCACAGAATCAGCTCTGATAGACAGATAAAAATCAATTCTATTCTTAAAATTACCAAAAACTGGCTGATTAATTTCCAAGACTTCATTGACCTTTTTCCAGATTGCAGTGGCAAAAGCACAAGAATTAAAACAGTGATTAAGAGAATCTGAGTGCACTCTACACATGGGACATATTGAGGCTAGAGAGAAACCAAACTTACAAATAATATTATCGAAAGGTAAAATTCCATTAAGGGCTCTCCAAACTAAAACTGACATTTTGGCAGGTATAAAGGATGACCATACCTTATTTAAATGCCTAATAGTTACTCCTTTCTGTCTGCAGATGTTATAGGCTGAAGCTGTATTAAAATCTCCATTTGCTGAAGCTGTCCATATTAACCTGTCCTCATGTGAATGAGAAATTGTTACCACCTGCAAGAGTAGCATTGTACTGGTAGCCAAATGTGGCTCCAAAAAATGAAGATAAGAGTTTTTATTCATCACAAAAGTATTAAGAGGAATGTCTGGGAAAGGTATTTCCTCATCTTGTGGCCATTCATATGTTAAAGCACCTTTTCCTGTCCAGTTTGCATTCCAAAAAGAGCAATCTCCATTTCCATAAATTACTCTAGACACACCATTAGCTAGTTCAGTTATTTGACAGATTCTCTTCCAAACATTAGATTTCTTATATGAATCTGGTAGTGTCCATAAATAATTTGCCCAGAGAGTGTTATTTACTTGCAATTTCCACCAAAGCTTGCAAGAAAAGGCATTAATAGTAGCATGTAAATCCCTGAATCCTGTACCATTTTCATGGGTAGGAAAACTCATTCTAAGCCAAGACCTCCATCTTTTCCTATGGACTAAGTTATCATCTCCCCAGAAAAAACCTGAGGCCATATTCTCCATTTTTCTTATAATTACCTTAGGTGGCTTTAGAACTGAAAACATATATGTAGGAATTGAGAGAAAACAGTGGTTTATAAGGATAATTTTGCCTGAAGTACTTAACCACCTATTCTTCCAATTATTTAAAGCTTTTTCCATTCTCTCTAAGATGGGATAATAATATATCTGTTTATTTCTACCTGAAAAAATGGGGATACCTAAGTAGGTGAAAGGAAAACTGCCTCTAGTCATACCTAGATTCCTGCTCAGTGCATGTATTCTATCAATAGCAGTATTTGGAGCAACAAAAAAATTAGATTTAGAAAAATTTATTTTTTGTCCCGCTGTTTGTTCATAAGCTGTAAGAAACTTTTTAAACCTATCCAGATTTTTTTTATTTCCATTAAGGAAAACAGCCGTATCATCCGCATACATTAGATGTGTAATCTGTGAACAGTTTTTAGGCAAGCTAAAATACTTTAGATAACCTAAACTAAAAAGTTTTTTTAA
Organism: Rubia yunnanensis; assembly: GCA_037428765.1. Lineage (NCBI taxonomy): Eukaryota > Viridiplantae > Streptophyta > Magnoliopsida > Gentianales > Rubiaceae > Rubia > Rubia yunnanensis. Next base: position 26,257,547 of record CM075064.1, on the reverse strand, counting down.
GCCCCGAGAGAAAGCTTCTGAAAGGATGTTATACAAAAAAGGAGAAAGGGGATCTCCTTGTTTGATACCTCTATTAGAAGCAAAAAAACCTGAAATAGATCCATTAATTAAAACTGAAAACCGTGCTGAGGATATGTTTTGCATTATCCTGTTGACAAAACTCCCATGGAAACCAAATTTCAGAAGAATTGAATTGAGAAAAGACCAAGAAACTCTATCAAAAGCCTTTTGCATATCTAATTTAACTATTATATTTGAGGCTTTAGATTTCCTAGAGAGTATTCTAGTCATTTCCTGCATCATTATGGTATTATCCGATATATCCCTCCCTTTCATAAATGCGCTCTGTTCCAAAGATATTATTTGTGACATATAAGGTTTAATCCTATCCATTAGCAACTTAGAGAAAACCTTATTCACAAAATTTGAAAGGCTAATAGGCCTGAAATCAGAAAAGTTCACTGGGACCGGTTTTTTAGGGATTAAAAATAACCAGGTGCTAGAAATTGCACTAGGAATATTTCCGGTTTGTAAAAAATCATTTGCAGCATCTAAGAGATCCTCTTTAATTGTATCCCAAAATGTAATATAAAAAGAACTAGAGAATCCATCCGGTCCTGGTGAACTATTTCTATTAAGTTCAAAAACTACACTTTGTAATTCCTTTATTAAAAATGGAGACAGAAGAGAGGAATTATCCTGATCTGTAATCACTGCTGGTATCTCTTTCAGAAAATGCTGAAAATAAGTTCCTTGTTTTTGAGATGTATCCTCATTCAAAAGGTCAGTATAAAATCTCACTGCCTCATCTTTTATCAAGGTAGGATCAGTAATCCATATTCCATGTTTATCTCTTATTTTACAGATTCTAGCCTTTGCTCTCTTCTCTTTAATTGAATGATGAAAAAATTTATTATTTGCATCTCCATATTTTAACCAGTTTAACCTAGCTTTTTGCCTGAGGAAAATGTTTTTTTCTTTTTGAGCCCTCATCAGTGTTTGTTTAGATTTATTAAGTTCTGCTAGGATTAACTGATCATGATTTTGCTGAAAGGCTTTTTCCAAATCAGTAACTCTATTTTCCTGTTGGTCCAAATTTTGATCCACATTACCAAATTGTGTTTTGTTCCAATTTTTAATTTCCAACTTTAGCCTCTTAAGTTTGGCTACAAACCTAAACATACCACTGAAAGGAGTATCTATGTTCCAGTTAAGCATTACTAATTTCTGAAATTCCTCTCTATTCGACCACATTTCCTGATACCTAAAGGGTCTAGGTGCTAATTCTTCAGCAATTTGAACTGAAAGTAGAAGAGGAGCATGATCTGATGACATTCTATTTAAAACCTGAATTGAACTATTAGGAAATAGATCAAACCAGTCTAAAGTTGCCACTCCCCTATCTAGTCTTTGAAATATTAGGTCCTTACATCTATCTTTAAACCTGTTATTACTCCATGTGAAAGAATTTCCAACAGTTTGAATTTCATGCAAATCCATAAAACTAAGAAATCCATTAAACTGTTTCATACTTTTTTTTGGAGTGGACTTTCTGCCTTTGTATTCATTAACAGTTGTCACAGTGTTAAAATCCCCTATATATAATGTGTTAACCTCTTGCTTTCCTTTTAAATCAGACCATAAAAGCTCTCTTATTTGCCTATGAACACTTGCATAAATGAAAACACAGTTCCAAGTGCTAGAGGAGGCCACATCAGTAACTTTAACATTCACATATTGGTCAGTTTCATCAGCAATAGAGATATTGAAAGTTTCATTCCAGAATAACCAAATTTTAGCATGCTGAGCAGGATAAGCATTTCTGAAACCAATATTATGTTTAAATTTTGAAATTTTGAGTTTATCTTGCCATGGTTCGATTAAGCACAAAATGTCTAGTTTATGTTTGTTTTTTAGGATCTTAAGTCTATCCAAGGATGTACCTATTCCCCTAACATTCCAAACAAGTATATTTCCTATAATTGTGTGTTTAATCATTTAAAAATTTTTGGCATGGCTTTTTGTGTGGATCTAAGATTCCTACCAGTCTTAGCTGAATTTTTCCCTTTATTCCCTGATTTACCTGTTTCTTTTCCATTTTTTCCAACTACAGGGCTTAGCTCAGGCTTATTTAGCTTTAAATTTTCCTCCTCTGAATTAATCTGATCATTTGGCTTTAAGTTTTCCTCCTCTACAACATTTAGCTCTAAATTAATCTGATCAGAGTTTTGATGATTCAGTTCACCTACCATTATTGTGGAAATCTCCTGATTAAGTCCTTGTTTTTCTATCTCATCACCTGAACCTAAAACTATGTTCCTGTTTACTTGTTCTTCAGAAAGTATAATTACTGGATTATCATGGGTCTCCAAAGATTCATGAAAAATCTCTAGAGTTTCCCCTTCTTGGTCCTGATCCTCACTGAGATTATCCAATATATTGAAAGCATTAGAAATAGAAACTGTGTTTGATTTAAAAGTGTTTTCCTGAATTGGAATAACTTCAGAGTGTATTGTTTTTCTCCTCCAAACTGTTGTGGTTATTGGCTTAGATATATCATCAAGAGAGTAGAATGAAGGTGCTTTTTTCTTGATACTAATTGGGCCAAGATCAGTGCTCAGGCTTCTATTTCCCTCTGTATTAATTTTCTGTTCCTGGAACTCCTTTTCTTTTTGTGATACTGTTAAATCAGAGGAGCCCTCTAGATTAACTAGGACTCTTTGTGCTATTGTTTGTTCTCCTTTAGCTCCCTTAGGTTGTTTATCTTCCCTCTTTTTCTCCATCTTTTTCCTTAGTTCAGGATGTAAGAAGTTACATCTATTACTAGTATGACCAGTTATCTTACAATGTGAGCAATAAGTAGGCAAATCTTCATATTCTATCGGATATTCAGCCACCTTATTTCCAACTCCTACAACAATTGTACTAGGAAGTGATGCTAACAGGTCTATCTCTACACAAACTTTAATGGCCGAGGGTCGGGTTAAAGCAATTGTTGCCGCATCCATCTTAAGAAAACGACCAATCTGACTACTAATTCCCATAATTGCTGAGTTATTATAGAACATAATTGGGAGTTTGTGGAAGGTTACCCAAACCGGTGCTATTGATGATTCCACTGACGGCGAGAAATCCTGTGTCCATTTTTGAACCTTCATGCTGAATCCATTGATCATCCATTGCCCTTTAATCCAGCACCGTTGGTAATCTTCTTGTTCCTGAAAACGAATAAGAATATGTCGGTAATCGATAGAACCCAATTGAAATTTAGACTTAAAACCTATCGATTTAAAAGCCATGTGAATAGCCTCCATATTTGGTTTCCCACGAAGAAATTTCCCAACAAGCGCATTCTGATAATGCGCAGCTAGCAGTTCTCCCTCCTCTGGAGGAAGAATATACGCTACTTTCCCTTTAAATTCTGTAACGGGATGTAAATTGGGGGTATCAGGAAGTGACATCAGCAGTGGCGATGGTTTTGAATTTAGGGCTTGAGCAAAGCTTTTGGGGATTTGGGGGATAGGATGAATCGTAGTCATAGAAGGATTAGTGTCGGGATTCGGTATAGGCGCCGGTGACGCCATAGTCAATCACCGGAGGTGGCAACGGCTTCCACCAGAGGGGTTATAGCCGTTGTCTGTGAAGCAAATAGAAATAAAAGAAGATAATAAACAGTAGAATTAGTGTGTTTTTCGCACTGTAAATCGCCCACAGGAATAGTGTTTTCAGGGAGCCTGAATTGTGGCTAAAAAAAAACAAAACCTACATAAGGAACTCCTTTTTCTCTCTCCAAGCTCTCTCCTCTACAAATGTGTTTCCAAACATGTTCCAACCTCCCAAATGAGTAGACTAGGGTCCTATATATAGTAATAGGAGATTGAGCCTAAAAATAGGCCCAAAACAGGCCAAAAGTAGCAAAACCCTACGTCAACCACCAAGGTTTCACAGACCAGCACGGATGCCACTATTTGTGAAGCATGCATAGCCACGAGACGCCAGATCTTTCATGGTCTATGAATGTTCATAGCAGCGGCTGGTGGCATCTGGCGCGATCCATGAAGCTGGGATCATGCCACGGTCAATGAATTTTTTCACGGATGGCAAGCAGTATGCAGTTTTTGCTTAGAGTTTTCCCACGATCCGTGAAGGTTTTTACGGACCGCGAATAGCTTGTGACTTATGCTCAGAAATTTTGTCACGATCCGTGAAGGTTTTCATAGACCACCAAAAGCTTGTGGTCTTGCTCAGAAGTCTTCTCACGGTCCATGAAGGTTTTCACGGACTGGCTCCATACTTAGCCAAATTCTTCAACTCTTCATCCCCTTGCTTCATGGACTGACACGACTCGACCCCTTGCCTCAGGAAGGTCTCGTGCAGATCTTCAGGGAACCTCTGGATTCTTGTGTAGTGCGAGCCGTGAAGATTGTCACGGGCCGCTGGTGCTTGCCCATGCGGGGTCCATGACCGGCAACTGGTGCTTCGTTGGCTGAACTTTGTTTGCTTTTTATAAGTGAACCGTTAGTATGAATCAGGAGTTCTAGTATTCGATATCGTAGTACTTGAGAAGATGAATCCAATGAAACCATCCTTGGAGGCTGATTCTTCTTGGATCGTTCTCGGACTAAGGCAACACTCCTTGGACCACGATTCACCATTTTCTCCTTTGACTGTCTTGAACTTCGAAACTGGCTATCTTTGGCTTCAATCTCCTTCTACCACACATTGATGTTCGTGAACTTCGTCTACTACTATTAAAATGCAAATGAACTTCAAATCTTCTACGGTTAAAAGCAAACGGCCTTCGCAAGAATGTAATGTAATAAATATCATTCACTGGTGACCTACTAAAGGTACTAATAATGAATACCAAGGAGCCCGTGAACATGAGATGTCACGAATAAGTAATTAAGTATACAAAATGCGGGATTTAGAATAGAAAACCAAACATGGTTGTCTAAATCCCTTGTCATATAAACTTAAATAATGTCGCCAAACAACTAACCAAAAGTAACTAAAAAACTGTGTCAAATGCATTGGTTAAAACATGTGAAATGGTGCAGATCAAATCTAAACCAGGTCAAGTGTCAGTTCAAAGTGGAGCTAGAAATTTCCTAGGACATGTGATATCCAATGACGAACTGCAGGAAAATCTGAAGAAAGTAAAAGCAATCTTGGTGATGAAGTCCCCCCGCATGGTGAAAGAAATTCAGAACCTGAATGGGAAGCTACCAGCGATGAATCACTTCTTGTCTAGAGCGACAGAGAGTGCACTCTTATTCTTCATGATGTTGAAGAGATGTGTTGACAAGAAATAAGAAGTACAATAGGGAGGAACAGGAGTAGGAAGCTTTCGAATAGTTAAAGTTACACTTGAAGGAGTTACATGTGTTAACGAGTCCGCAACCAGGGAAAAGGCTGTATGTGTACTTCGCAGCCAATGAGCAAGCAGTCAATGTTGCGTTAGTCAGGGAAGAAAACAACGTGCTGAGAGTGGTGTACTATGTCAGCAGGGAACTACAGAGCCTAGAGAGAGGATATACATGGCTAAAGAAGCTAGCCCTTGCTTTAGTGCATATGGCCAAAAGATTGAGGCAATACTTCCAGGCATACCTGATAGTAGTACTGACCAACCACCCCATAAAATTCTTTCTCACTAGACTAGAGGCCTTGGGAAGACTGGTGAAATGAGAGGTAAAGCTAGGTGAACACACTATAGAGTATCCCCCCCGGAAGGCAGTTAAAGATCAGGTGATTGGCGACTTCCTAATGGAGATACCAACAAGAAAAGAAGCTGAGAAGCAGGTACCAGGTGTAACAAACAGGGGGAGTAGCCTGGTAGGGTCAGATGTGTGGAGCCTGCACATGGATGGTGCCTCAAGGGTAGAAGGAGCATCTGCAGGTTTAGTGATTTTTGACCCCCAGGCGGTGGAAGCCCCCTATGGACTCTGATTCAAATTCCCAGCTTCGAACAATGAGGCTGAGTACAAGGCGTTGATAGCGGGAATAGAGCTCGCTAAGAAAATGGGTGCAAGGAAGTTACAAGCATATAAAGACTTGATGCTGGTAGCCAATCAGTACAGTGGGCAGTACACAGCAAAAAAGCCAACCATGATGAAGTGCAGAGATTAGGTCAGGATTTTGGTAGCTGAGTTTGAGGAGTTTGACATAACGAGGGCTTCCACGATCACAAAACACGAGGGCGGATGATCTCAGTAAACTGGCATCTTCCGCGCATGCACACCTGACCAAATAGATCATGGTGGAGAAACTAACAAGGAGATCCATAGACCGATAAAAGATAGTGGTTGTGGAAGAAGTAGTGGAAAATTGGATGACGCCGATCAGAGGTTTCCTAGAAGCAGAGATCCTGCCTGATTATGAAAAGGAGGCCATGACTATCAGGAGGAAGGCACTGCAATATGCAATTAAAGAATGGCATACTCTATAAGCACGGCTATGTTAAACCGTGGCTCAGGTGCGCAGAGCCAACAATGGCAGAGATAGTTTTGCGAGAAATGCACGAAAGAGGTTGCAACAGCCATCAGGGGGCAAAAACCTTGAGGCTCAAAGCTATCAGAGCAGGTTACTATTGGCCGACTATGAAGTCAGATGCAGAGAAGTTAGTCAAAGAATGCCACATATGCCAGGATTATTCCCAGGTGTCCAGGATATATGCAGAGGATATGACCAGTATCAGGTCATCTTGGTCTTTCGCCAAACAGGGGATAGACATGGTGGGACCATTGCCGGAAGTTGTAGGTAAGAAGAAGTTCTTGATATTGGCAATAAACTATTTTACCAAATTGGTAGAAACTGAACCGGTGGCCACAATCATAGGCAGGAAAGTCACAAACTTTGTGTGGAGGAACGTAGTCCGCATGTTTAGGATTCTGCAGATAATGGTCAGTGATAACGGGAAGCAGTTTTCCAACGAACCGTTTAAGTCCTCGTGCAGGGAGCTTAACATCAAGAAACAGTTTACTTCCATCGCCCATTCCCTGGCAAATGGGCAGACGCAAGTAACAAATAGAACGATACTCGAAGGGCTGAAGAGGAGGCTCAATGAAGCAAAGACTGAATGGGAAGAAGAGCTGGTGAGCGTGTTGTGGGCATACCGGACCACACCCAGGATGGCAACCAGGGAGACGCCATACATGTTGTGCTACAACTTTGAGGCTATAATCCCTCCCAAAATAGCGGTGCCTAGCAGAAGGGTTGTGGTGCCATTTCAGCCTACTGATAACGAGGAAGCCATTAGGGTCAACCTAGAAGAGCTGGAAGAACGCCGGGAAAATGTGGCTCTAAAAGAGGCGACCTACAAGTCATGGATGAAACATCATTACAACAACAAAGTAAGGCTGCGAAGCCTTAAGAAAGGAGAGTTGGCACTCAGGAAGAATGAAGCCAGCCGAGTGTAGGGCCAAAAGAAGCTGGACGCCGCAAGGGAGGGTCCTTACAAGGTAGCTGAGGTGCTCGGCAAGAGAGCTTACAAGCTGGAAACAATGGACGGGAAGGAAGTCCCCCGTACTTGGAACATTGCTAACCTCAGGAAGTATTATGCCTGATAAGGTATAAAATTGAAAGTTAAGTAGAGCTGCCAAACTGATGCATTTGTTTTTACGTGGGGAGGGCAAAATTCCCAAAGGATCAAGTCCTTTGTAAGCCCACAAGGGTATGATACAAGGGATTTCTGCATAATACCCCTGCGCTAGTACCTTTTGAAGTATGCAATGAAGTGCTGCAACTATTAAAGTTAATGTTAAAAAAGAAAGAAAGAAAGAAAGAGAGTAAAGGAGGGAAGAGAGAGTCACAGCAACAACTGAGAACAACCTGACTACACGATAAGTTGTTTATAAGTAAACAACTCCCAGTCAAGGAAAGAAAGACTCGTAGCCTGCTGGAAAGAAAATAAGAGTATTTATAACCTCGTACAATCACAAAAAAGCTAAGACAATCTAAAAATTGACGAATGAAAACACCCCTAACCCCACATATGCAGAGAGCTGTTATCCAACTCCCTCGAGTTGATGAGAGTCCGAAGGAAAAGGGGATAATTCCACACTCAAAAACTCGATCAAGCAAGAAAAAAGACAAAAGTGATAAGAAAAAACACCTCACCTAAAAACAAAAAGAGGGAGAAATAGCAAACAACTTAGCAAAATGAAGCAAAGGGAATACACACCCCACCGGAAATATCTGCCCCTTATGGGGACTTGCACAACTGAGAAAATAAAATAAAAAACTGTTCAACAGCAACAATCACCATTAAGAGAAACTACGCCATCGTTTTCCATGCGCCACCATCTTCAACCTGCTTCCCGCCTCCTGTTTCAACCTGCTGATCACCTTCCGGTTTTGCCTGACCGCTGGTGCCTTCTCCGCCATGATCGCCGGTGGATGGCCCTGCTATCTAAGGAGTGCATGATTTTTGTGTTGTGTACAGTAGAAAAATGGTCCAACTTGTGGCAGATTTTGGATTTGGAAGTAGAGGGTTGAGGACGCATTACCATAATGCGTCCTCCCCTTTTTTATTTTTTCAGCTTACTCTCCCTTTTTACTTCTGTCCCTCTTTGTTTTCGGAAGTTTGTCCCAATTTTTTTTTTCGAATGCAATTAGCCTGCGCACTTTTTTCTTTTGGAGAACAGTTAGTATTTATTTTATTGTTTCTAAAATTAATTAGAGGACTCGTTTTGGAATAGATTTAATTTTTACAATCAATTGGAGGACTCGTTTGTAAATTAAAATAATGCCTGATTTAGCATTATTTTATTTTTCCCAAAATGATTTTCGTAGCACTCATTTTTGAAACGACTCCTCGGAACAGGTGAATTATTTTTTTGAAATTATTTTTTTGTGGAAATTATTTAGAGGACTCTATTTTGAAACATAAATATATACATATATATAAATATAAATATATAAATATAAATATATATAAATAAAAAAATATATAAAAATATATACATATACGGATAAATATATATAAAATATATATATACGAATATATATATATATATATATACATAAATATAAATATATACGTAAATGTGTGGATGTACACGCACGTGAATGTGTGGATGTACACGCACGTGAATGTGTGGATGTACACGCACGTGAATGTGTAGATGTACACGCACGTAAATGTGTGGATGTACATATATATATATATATATATATATATATATAAAACTAAATATATATATAAAAATAAAGAAATAAATATATATAAATATAAATAAAGATATATATAAATATATACATAAATATAAATATAAATATGTACACATATATAAATAAAAATAAAAATAAAAATAAATAAGGATATATATAAATATAAACATATATAAGTATATATAAATATACATATATATATATGAATAAATATATATATATATATGTAAATAAAGATATATATAAATATAAATATAAACATATATATAAATATAAAAATAAATATAAATATAAACATAAATAGAGGACGCATTATGGTAATGCGTTCTCGCCACGTGGCGTGGCCCCAGTCGGCCACGTGGCATTACCTCAATTCGACCAGCATTTATTAAAAAAAAATTAAAATGGAATGGAGGACGCATTATGGTAATGCGTCCTCGCCACGTGTCAACCAACCGTGCATCGTTTGAAAATTTTGACCGAAATTTTTTTTAAAAAAAAAAAAAAAGTGAGGACGCATTTCCGTCTGCAAGTCTGGCATTATCTAGCTGTTCTGGATATTATGCGGAGGACTCGTCTTTGGAATGAGTCCTTGGAAGCCGTCTAATTTTTTTTCTCGGAAAATTAATCACCGAAATGTTGTAAATCAATGCAAATTTGCATAAATTTATTTCTCAGGAGCTCCTCGAACGAGTCCTGGAATGGGTATTGTTTCCTACAATTATTTTGAAAAAGTTGTAAATGAGATTTGCAATTAACTACGGTGCTAATCTGAACTGTGAATGAAATAATGTTTATTATATGTTGTTATGTTATGTAAATTTATCGTGAGGAGAATTTTGTTTGTTGGGGAGAAAGCTTATTATACTATTCCGCCCTGAGTTCGGCAAGAGTGTGGTGTTTGAAATGAGTCGCGATTTTGAGTATTAAATCTTCGTGGGTTGCTGCAGTTTGTAACTTATTATTTCTGGTCCGCGTGTTTTCGGTCAAGATTGCGCATAAGTAGACTTTTGTGTGTTTGGTAAAAATTTGGAAATTAGTCAATTGACGGTTTTGGGTCTCGTTGTTCGAATTTTTTTGACTAGTCTTGAATGTCGGTGCAGGAAGGGAGTATTGCATAGTTAGAATGGATACTAGTTAGTATAAATGTACAGTGTAGAACAGTACGAGTGAAATGTAATGCCGATTAGTGTTGAGTAGCATGTACTGTCCTATCGATGGTCTCTGCAAAGCTTTCCACCCGTTCAACACGGGGGAGGACGTATGGTCCTGGATGTCCGTCGTGGTACAACCGTCTGTGCAGGTACATGTTCTTCTTCATGTGGAGCTTCCCCCGGTATGTCCTCCTCCATTTCGTATCCCGCTTCCTCGTTCGGATCACAGTAGGCATATGGAATAGTGCCTGTATGTGATGGATCAATATGCGACATGTATCGTTGACTGGATGTTGGAGTGACATATGCATTGTAATCTGGTGCATCCATGTTGTACTGTGAGGGTTCCCCGACTGATGGTCCACAAAGCGGTGGACTCGCATGTGAGGGGCCCGCTTGTGATGGACCAATGTGTTCTGCATGCCCCCTAGCACGAGGCCTCCGACCTCCTTGCCGACCAGGTGGGGCCTGACGGTGGATTCTGAGGTCAGTATATCTGACACCAGGGGGCGGTTCCTCACAGTGCACAAACGGTTGATAGTGTTGCGGCCTGGAGGGCAGATGCGCATTTTGTAGACTACGTGTGATAACATGATGCATCCCCCTTATGACGTCCGCACACTGTGGGGGCCAACCATCCAAATTAATGTCTGACATGCCATGCAACTGTGCCATTGCCTGTAACTGCGGAATCGAGATGAATATGTCAGATATATAATTTTGAGTAGCTGTGTTGTATTCTTTCTTGACAATATTTGAAATTTAGGACATGCCAAGTACTCCGTGGTTGCACCGTCCCCGTGGAAACCCTCAGTAGCTGTTACAGGCCACCCTGGTTGATCAATGAAGGACACCGTCTTGCGGAAGTACCACTCCAAGTAATCACGGCTGGGTAGGTATGGATCCGCACTCCCCAGTGTGGGTGCTTGTCGATTGGACCGATGTTCCCAAGCATCGAGATATCTTCTGAGCTCGACACGCCAATCCATGCCAGACCTTCCTCGACGGTCTCTAGTATGGACTAAGTTGTACTCATCCCTACTAACCAACTGGGTGGGTATTGGCTGGATCAGGCCGAACTGCCTGAGAACACGATGCGCATGATGGAACTCCACGGCATGCCAGCAGATGAGATCGACGCAGAGCAGCCAATTGTGTCTACCATCCGTACAATACCGCGGGAGTTGCTCCAGGACGTCCTCGGTATATGGCTGCCAGGTGAACTGAGACAACATGCATGTGTTGCGGTTAGGCAAAGGAAACCATTTTTCGTGCGAAGTCTAGAAATCAAAATCCAATTATTCCTATACCTGATTGTGGTTGAGAGACGTCAGTTGATCACGGTACACTTTGAGAACGTGCATTGGCGATTGTGAACAATCGTAACGGGCCCTCCACCTATGAGGAACCGAGTGAAACACATTAGCCCTACTACGGAATTGCATGTGGACTTATGAATACCACATATTGAGGAATCAAACAAGTACCGGGATCCAAGAGCAATCATCGTCACTGTCACCTGTAGTGGCCCGGCAGGACGGATGGATGGTATGCGTTCCCATGCCCATAACTGCCAGTAAATGCAATAGAAATGCCCGTTAATATTACGCACGGTATGTACGAACGACTACGTTGACCAACAATTTTACCTGTAGCAAGACAAGTGGCCCAGATATGGATTTAGATTGTGGGATTGCCGTGTCACATAATGACCTGTACAAGCATGCAAGAATCGAACTCCCCCAACTGTACCGATGGACTGCACCCAGATCCGTAAGTGCGGATAAGTAGAGCAACGGGATGAGGTGGCCAGACGTGTCGGACATCAGCATTCCCCCAAGAAGCAGCAGAAGGAATACCCTAGCCCGCTGTTGGCATTGTACATCAGTGGGATCAGTGGGGAATGGACTGTGCAATAGCGTTCCTAACCACCTGGCCTTAATGCGACCCCCCCTGATACAAGTGGGGTATGGTGTAGCTCCCAGGTAGTCTGTACAGATCAGCTGCCAGTCCTCCGTACGGCTAACGGTGTCAACACCTGTTACTGGGATGCCATCAATCGGTAGACCCTATAGGACCCCTACATCCTGCAAGGTGACCGTCGCCTCCCCCATCGGTAGGTGAAACGTGTGCGTCTCTGGGCGCCAACGCTCCACTAGGGCGGTGATGAGGGAGTGGTCAATCTGTATTGCGGCAGAGTCCAGGAGTCCCTGAAATCCCGCGTCGCGTACGTACCGCATAACCTGTTCTGGCAGTCGCTCGGTCCAGCATGCCCCATCGCACCGACGCACCTGCAGTGCCTCATCCTCTAAAGTTCCATTGTATAGGGCACGAGCACGGTGCTCCTGGTGGAGGTACAGCAAGTCCTCCTGAATGGGGCCTGGATGGCACATGGTGTTTTCCTGCGCGCAAATACCAACCCAAGTTAGATGGTTTTTCTGGAAGAATAGCACAGAAGAAAGCAACACTGCGTAATGTGACACATATTAGGCAAATATAAGTAATACCACATAATCTGCTACACATATCATTTAATACAAGAAATACTACGTCACACTAAAAAAGACAGACTAAGCATGCCCTCTCCCATCGATGTACAATGCAAACCAAATGAAAGATGGAGGTTCTATTACAGACACCGTATGACACCACGATACTAAGCACGGCCACGCCTACGGACGACCCTGGTTTCACCCGCCACCCTGTCATCCATCTGATTCCTTATCCTCCTCTCCGCAAACTGTCCACGCCTCCTGTTGCGAAACTTTTCTGCATCAGGAATCAACCTCCAACCGGAACGCTGCCAGAGTGATGGATCTCGCACGGGCATGAAACCCTGACTGTATTGTTGGACATATGTGGTCGTGTGATACACCCTGTCACATAGACTAGCAGGGTTGTCACGTCTATGCCGACAAACGGCCAAGCATGGGAACAAGGGAAACGAAATATTTGCCATTCGCGACAAGTGCACTCCATTCTTCGGTATTTGACCGTGTACTGTCGTTCACTAATGCTCCCGTTGGTGTTCCTCGCCACAACCCTGTATGTCTGTGACGCGTGCCCGAACAGGGTGACGATATGTCCCTGTGCCAATGTATCCTGCTTCTGGAACTTTTTCCAGATCCTCTGAGGGAACACGGACCTGGACAAACAGGCAATATCTCATAATCAGCAAACCGGCACACGGGTAAATCTGAAAATGCAATTAACTGACAATATACCTCCAATTCGTAGCGTCCGTGAGCCTTTGCGCAAACATTTCAACCGTTCGCTCGAACGTCGCTTTGACACACGCTGTTATTGGAAGGTGGCGTGCACGCCGTAAGCAGTTGTTGAAGCTCTCTGATAGATTCGTTGTCAAAATTCCCCAACGGCGATCACCATCATCGAAGGCAAGACACCACCTACTCCTATCTTGCCGTTCCAGCCAAGCCCAAGCGGACGGATCCATACTCTCCAGCTCCTCCTTGTACTCCCTCCACCTGCTCTCGTGCCTGGCACTACCGAGCTGCCACACCAGGGACTTCATGAGCGCATTCTTGAACTTCCCGCGGTCATGTGATAAGAAGTTTGACTGAAAATGCCGCAAGCAAATCCGGTGGTATCCGGCTGGCTCCGTCCACTCCTCCATATTTGTCATCGCATTTACAAGTTCTGCGTGCCTATCTGATATGACACAGATTGGTCTGCTATCACCACCAACAACGTGAAGACGCAGTCTCCCCATGAACCAGTTCCAGCTTTCATTCGATTCCTCGTCGACAATTCCGTAAGCGATCGGGAGGATGTAATCATTTTCATCGTGGGTCACGGCGACCAGCATTGTGGACTTATATGCACCTCTCAAGTGAGTGCCGTCGACGCTGATCACTGGCCTGCAGTGGCGGAAGGCCGCAATTGCCTGACCGAATGCCCAGAACACAAATTTAAATTTCCTACACCCGGGACCGTGTATTCTGTCAGGTACGCCAGCCCAATCAACAACGGTGGTCGGATTAGCCCTTACAAGCTCATCCATAAAAGTTGGGAGCTGCTCAAAAGAATCCTCCCACGTTCCAAATACCCTGTCAATTGCCTTCTGCCGAGCATACCAGGCCTTCTTGTAGGAGATCGTGACATGGAACTCATCATTCACCTGAGCTCACACATCTTTCACTGTGTACGAAGGGTTAACATCAATGTGGTGGCAGATTGAACGGGCGATCATCACCAACGTCAGATTCACGTTACCCGTAGATCGACCAGCCCCAACACACCCATGACTACTAGCCCATTTGGTGATCTGCCACATACCATGCGAAGCCTTTTTCGAAGCTCTGCAAACCCAAACACAATTCCCAGTTCCTTCGACGACGTCCTTGCATTTCGCATACCATGTGCGTGAACTGCTCACCACAACCCTGTGTTCCCTGTTCATCATAGAACTCCACCGAGAAATAGCTTCGACCAACTGTGCCTTTGTCTGAAATCGCATACGCACATCCACTTCACCAGTCTCTTGAACGTAGGTAGAAACGCCGGACCCAAAATGGGTAGGGTCATAGCTATCCTCATCGGGGCCCCCATAATCTCTATAGTAGGCCTGTGTATCCGGGTTTGCCAGAATATGAAACGATGTGGGTACATTGTTCGGGCACACTAACGGCTCTACCTCTGCCTCGTCCCCGGGATTTGAATTGGTTGACAAGGAACGATCATCCTCAGTTCCACCGTCAAGTCCAGGTGCCGAGCCGTCATTCTCGCTACCATCATGCCGAGCATCGCGGTCGCTAATGGCACCCGCGAAGTCATTGCGGAAGACATTCTGCTCGCCATAATCTACCACGGCTCTACCACCACTTGTGGACGGTTGGGCACAATCCACGTGGGCATACCGTCCAGGTTGGCTGGACTCACCAAATTCAAGACCCCAGCTACGAACAGGTGGTGGTATACTGGGTACAGCGGCGGAGTTCTGCACGTTGCTCAGCAATGACATGAACGTGCTTCCCCGCGCCCCATAATTAGCGATTGGCAACTGTTCCGTAACAATGTAAAAATCCGCAGAGGACAATGCCATTCGATCAACAACGTTGAAGAAGAACGTGGTTGACTCATCATCTTCCACAGGATAACATCGATAGTATACCGCCGAACCAATCAGCTCGGGACACCGGTAATACATTTTCAACGAACAACTCTCCCTCACAATGGCCAGTCTCAATACAATTAAATCAAACAATTCCAAGTAGTTCAACCTCCGCTCGAGAGTCATAACTCGCTCCGGTATTGGAGGATCATAATAAACACCCACACCCAAATCAAACTTAATCTGGCCCCCTCTATACATATACACTGCCAAAAACATCGCAGAACTGCAACACACAAACACGTAACACATAACACACAACGCAACGAACCAAGCTCAATCATGAAATGTACACACAATCAGACAACACAATCATACACATACAATTAAATTAACTAAATTACTCAAGCATATCAACAGCTTATAATTTAACCAAAACGGCAACAACTGACCGACGACCGGCAATGTGCGACACTCACATAATGTCGGAACACGTTCGTATAATTCTGTAGGCCGCAAATACCTACTACATAAAGGATAACAGAGTGGGAGGGATTCTGAGACTTACGGGTCTACGTCGGTCAACGCGGTCAATGCGGGTCAACGACGGTCAAAGCGGGTCAACGGCGGGTCAATGGGGCAACGGCGGGTCAATGGGGAAACGGCGGTTCGACGGGGTCAACAGTGTCAAGAAACGCAGTAAGCGTCGGGTCAACAAACGGGTCAACGTCGGTCAACGCGGGTCAACGGCAGGTCAATGCGGTCAACGGTGGGTCGACGGGGTCCACTTCAACCCGAACACGATCTCTGCAACCGAAATCCGATTAACAAATCAGTAGCAATTAACAAAAAAACCAAACAAATATTCAGCGGAAAAAAAGGAAAATACTGGATCTCGTAAAAAACTCGAACTGCAGATAAAAATGGAGGAACACTGGTAGAGCAATAACGGAGAACGAGTGCAGCGGTGAAAGAGTGCAGCTGAAAATGGCGGAAGCACCCGAACACTGGCGAAAATGGGGCTTACAGTGGGAGAAAGGTGAGAAAGGATGGCTGAAGAAGATGGACAGTGCTGGAATTGACGCAATTCGGGTGCTTTAAAGAAAAAATTCGGACGCCAGATGCCACGTGGAAGCACCTGATTCGACCAAAAAATCCACTTTTGACCGGATTTGGTCCACATGCAGCCGCAACAGATTTTTTAAAAAAAGGGCCGGATGGGATATCCGGATTCGGCCACGTGGCACATACGGAATCGGCCACGTGGCACATTCGGATTTTCAAAAAAAAAATAAATGTCCGGATGGGAGGACGCATTATGATAATGCGTCCTCGCCACGTGACCAATCCCCATTCGGCCACGTGGAACATCCGGATTTTCCAAACAAAAAAACAAATGGCCGGATGGGAGGACGCATTATGATAATGCATCCTCGCCACGTGGCAAATCCCCATTCGGTCACGTGGCACCTCCGGATTTTTCCAAAAAAAATATACGGCCGGATGGAGGACGCATTACCATAATACGTCCTCGCCACGTGTCGCGCCACAGTCCACCGTCTGATATTTTTGACCGAAAAAAGGCAAAAAAAAAATTTTTAGAGGACGCATTACGGTAATGCGTCCTCTATAGAAAATTGCCGTTTGTGGCTACTGTAGCCACAAACATAGCAATTTCTCGCTATCTAAGCCGCCGCAGCATCCAGATCCCAAGCCTCGAGCTCTGTAATGGTTATTCTAGGATTGAGCAGGGAGAAGTATTCGGTGAAGCTGCATTCCCAGAAAGGACGAACACTTCCCTAATGCGAGCCTGCAGAGCGTTGAGATCAGTCAGAGTAGCATCCAACTCAAAAGCCTTTAACAAGGTGTCTACAAGAAGCTCGAAGGCATGCCTGCTCTGGACAACCTTAGCATAAATACTTGTGAAGCTGCGGGTAGAGACCCATTCTCAGAAAGCCCTATGCGCTTCAATTTCCGCTTCAAGCTTGGCCACAACCTGCTGGAGAGACCCAGACACCCCCCGCTCAAGCTCAAGGTCACCCTCTGCCGAAGCAGCACGATCCCGAGAACGCTGTAGATCGGCGGTGAGCCCTTGAGCAATCATCTGAGCATGGGATAGTTCCTCCAGTTCCAGCTGAACGGCAAAGGCTGCGCAGAGATACTACGAAAGAAAGAAAATAGTGAGAAAAGTAAATTAGGAATAACTTAAAGGATAACAACGAAAAATCAAAGAGAGGAACAGAACAAAGCAAACCTTGAGAGCCGTGAGTTCTTACACCCACGGGTGTACCCCAGCGGTTGGGACAAGTTGATTCAGGGGGAATTCCGAGTTCAAAGCTCGCAAGCGATCGGGTGGGATGTCCTTGCTCAAAGCATGGCCTTCTGGTCCATGTGGCGGGTGGGCTCTTGGTGTGCGGTGAGTACGGGCTCCAGCTTGGGTCCTGGGCTACCGGGACTTACCTCTCACATGATGGCTGTGGTTTCGGCTGGTGTGGGCGGCCTAGGGCTAGTCGAAATAGCCTTTTGAGAGCCGTGAGTTCTTGATTTTAGTGTGCAAGAAAATCAAAAAATGGATGCTGGTGTGCTTGCTAGATATTCTGGACGCTGAGGGTGGAGGACGCATTTTGGTAATGCGTCCTCTAGGTGGAATTTTTTTTCGAAAATCATTTAGAGGACTCGTTTTTGAAACGAGTCCTCATAGCTGGCATTATTTATTTTTTCTGAAAATTATGTAGAGGACTCGTTTTTTAAAAGAGTCCTCAAATCTGGCAATATTTTTTTCGAAAGAATTTAGAGGACTCGTTTTTCAAACGAGTTCTCAAATCTGGCAATAAATTTTTTTTTCCGAAAGAATTTAGAGGACCCGTTTTTGAAACGAGTCCTCAAATCTGGCAATAAATTTTTTTCCGAAAGTATTTAGAGGACTCATTTTTTTAAAAGAGCCCTCAAATCTGGCATTATTTAGTTGTTGGGGAAATTATGTAGAGGACTCGTTTTTGAAACGAGTCCTCAAAAGCTGCCTAATTTTATTTCTCGGGAAATTATTTAGCAAAAATGAGTCCTGGAATGCGTATTGTTTTAACAATTTTTTTTGAAAATGTTGGAAATGAGATTTGTAATTAATTTCGGTGCTAATTTAATTTGTAAATTAAATAATGTTTATTATTTTTTGGTAAATTTGGTAAATTAAGCGTTTGGAGAATTTTATTTATTGGGGAGAAAGCTTATTATAAAATCCTGCCCTGAATTAAACAAGAGTGTATTCTTCGAAATGAGTCGTGAATTTAAGTAATAAATTATCGAGGGTTGCTGTAATGTGTAACTTACTATTTCTCATCCACCTGTTTTCGGTCAAGATTGCGCATAAGTAGACTTGTGTTTGTTTGATGATAATTTGGGAAAAAGTGAAACGATAATTTAGGGTCACGTTATTTGCATTTTTTGACTAGTCTTGATGTAGGTGTAGGAACGAAGTATTGCATAGTTAGAATGGATACAAATTAGCATAAATGTACAGTGCCGAACAATACGTGTGAAATGTAATGCAAATTAGTGTTGAATAGCATGTACAGTCCTAATGCTGACGTCTGCATAGCTTTCCACCCGTTCCACACGGGGGAGGACGTATGGTCCTGGATGTCCGTCGTGGTACAACCATCTGTGTAGGTACATGTACTTCCTCATGCGGAGCTCCCCCTGGTATGTCCTCCTCCATTTCGTATCTTGCTGCCTCATTCAAATCACAATAGGCATGTGGAACACTACCTGTATGTAATGGAGCGGTAGGCGACATGTATGGATGACTGGATGTTGGAGTGACATATGCACTGTAATCTGATGCATTCATGTTGTACTGTGAGGGTTCCCCGGCTGATGGTCCGCCGATGGGTGGACTCGCATGTGATGGTCCAGCTTGTGAAGAACCAATGTGTTCAGTATGCCCCCTAGCACGAGGCCTCTGACCTCCTTGTCGACCAGGTGGGCCCTGACGGTGGCTTCTGAGGTCAGTATCTCTCACACCAGGGGGAGATTCCTCACAGTGCACAAACGACTGATAGTGCTGCAGCCTAGAGGGCTGATGCGCATGTTGTAGACTACGTGTGATAACACGATGCATTCCCCTGAAAACATCCGCAAAATGTGGGGGACAACCATCCAAATTAATGTCCGACATGCCATGCAATTGGGCCATTGCCTGCAACTACAGAATCGAGATGAATATGTTAGATATATAATTTTGAGGAGCTCTGAAGTATTCTTTCTTAACAATATTAGAAATTTAGGAAATGCCAAGTACTCCGCAGTTGCACCGTCTCCATGGAAACCCTCTGTAGCTGTTAGAGGCCATCCTGGCTGATCAATCATGAACACCGTCTTGCGAAAGTACCACTCCAAGTATTCACGGGGGGGGGGGGGGGTAAGTATGGATCCGCACTCCCTAGTGTGTGTACTTGTTGATCGGATCGATGCTCCCAAGCATCGAGATATCTTCTTAGTTCGACACACCAATCCATGCCAGACCTTCCTCGACGGTCTCTAGTATGAAGTAGGTTGTACTCATCCCTACTGACTAACTGGTGGGTATTGGCTGGATTAGGCCGAACTGCCTGAGAACACGATGTGCATGATGATACTCCATGGCATGCCAGTAGATCAGGTCAACGGAAAGTAGCCAGTTGTTTCTACCATCTGTATAGTACCACGGGAGTTGTTCCATGACATCCTCCGTATATGGCTGCCAAATGAACTGAGACAACACGCATGTGTTGCAGTTAGGTAACTGAAACCATTTTTCCCACGAAGTCCAAAGAACAAAGTCCAATTTGGCCTATACCTGATTGTGATTGAGAGAAGTGAGCTGATCATGGTACACTTTCAAAAAGTGCATTGGTGATTGCGATAAATCGTAACGGGCCCTCCACCTATAAGGAACCGAGTGAATTATATAAGCCAGAATATGGAATTGCATGTGTTTTAAAAAGACTGCATACTGGGGTCTTCGACATGTACCGGGAGCCAAGAGCACTCATCGTCACTGTCACCGGTAGTGCACCGGCAGGTCGGATGGATGGTATGCGTTCCCATGCCCACAACTGCCAATAAATGTAATAGAATGTAATAAAATGTAACATAAAGTGATATTAAGCACATTATGTACAAATGACTAGATTGACCAATAATTTTACCTGTAGCAAGACAAGTGGCCCAGATATGGATTTAGCTTGTGGGATTGCCGCGTCACATAAATACCGGTACAAGAATGCAATAATGGCACTCCCCCAACTGTACTGATGTGCGGCACCTAGATCCATCAGTACAGATAAGTAGAGCAACAGGATGAGGTGGCCGGACGTGTCAGACATGAGCATTCCCCCAAGAAGCAGTAGAAGGAAAACCCTAGCCCGCTGTTGACATTGTACATCAGTGGGATCAGTGGGGAACGGACTGTGAAATAGCATTCCCAACCACCTGGCCCTAATGTGACCCCCCCTGATATAACTGGGGTCTGGTGTAGCACCCAGGTAGTTTGTGCAAATGAGCTGCCAGTCCTCTGTACGCCTAACAGTGTCTACACCTGTGACTGGGATGCCATTGATTGGTAGACCCCACAGGATCCCTATATCCTGCAAAGTGACCGTAGCCTCCCCCATCGGTAGGTGAAATGTGTACGTCTCCGAACGCCAACGCTCTACTAGGGCAGTGATGAGGGAATGGTCAATTTGTATTAGTGCAGAATCCAGGAGTCCATGAAATCCTGTTTCACGCACATACCTCATAACTTGTACTGGCAATCGATCGGTCCAGCATGCCCCATCGCATCGCCGCACCTGCAGTGCCTCGTCCTCTAAATATCCGTTGTATAGGGCACGAGCACGGTGCTCCTGATGGAGGTACAACAAATCCTCCTCAACGGGTCCTGGATGATACATTGTTTGTCCCTGCTAACAAATACCAGGCCCAGTTAGATATTATTTTTTTTGAAGAATAGCACATATAAAAGTAATACTACATAATGTGACACATATTCCACAAATATAAGTAATACTGCATAATGTGACACATATTCGTCAAATAAAAGTAATACTACATAATGTGCTACATATATCGAGTAATACAAGTAATACCACATCACACTACGAACAACACACTAAGCATGCCCTCAAATGAATACCCTAAAAAACATATCAGACAAATAAATTCTATACTACATCATGAGATAAATATTCCATGCTCAGAAAGTAATATTACAAGTACCATACTACAGAGGTAATATTACAGACACCAAATGACACCACGATACTAAGCACGGCCACGCCTACGCACGCCCCTGGATTCACCCGGCACCCTGTCATCCATCTGATTCCTTATCCTCCTCTCCGCAAACTGTCCACGCCTCCTGTTGCGAAACTTTTCTGCATCAGGAATCAACCTCCAACGGGCACGCTGCCAAAGTGATGGATCTCGCACAGGCATGAAACCATGACTGTATTGCTGCACATATGTGGTCGTGTGATACACCCTGTCACATAGACTAGCAGGATCGTCACGTCTATGTCGACAAATGGCCAAGGCATGAGAACAGGGGAAACGAAATATTTGCCATTCGCGACAAGTGCACTCTCTTCTTCGGTATTTGACCGTGTAATGTCGTTCACTAATGCTCCCATCGATGTTCCTCGCCACAACCCTATAAGTCTGCGACGCATGGCCAAACAAGGTTACGGTATGTTCACGTGCCCATGTATCCTGCTTCTGAAACTTTTTCCAGTTCTTCTTAGGAAACACGGACCTGGATAGACGGGCAATATATTAGAATCCTCAAACTGGCGTACAAACACATACAAAACTGTAATTAAGTGACAAAGTACCTCCAATTCGTGGCGTCCGTAAGCCTTTGTGCAAACATTTCAACCGTTCGTTCGAACGCCGCTTTGACACACGCTGTTATCGGGAGATGGCATGTGCACCGTAAACAGTTGTTGAAGCTCTCTGACAAATTCGTCGTCAAAAATCCCAACGTCGATCACCATCATCGAAAGCAAGACACCGCCTACTCCTATCTTGCCGTTCCAGCCAAGCCCAAGCAGATGGATCTATACTCTTCAGCTCCTCCTTGTACTCCCTCCACTGGCTCTCTCGCCTGGCACTACCAATCTGCCACACCAGAGTCTTTATAAGCGCATTATTGAACTTCCCGCGATCATGTGATAGGAAGTTGGACTGAAAATGCCGCAGGCAAATCCGATGGTATCCGGCTGGCTCCATCCACTCCTCCATATGTGTCATCGCATTTATAAGTCAAGCATACCTATCTGATATGATACAGATTGGTCTGCTATCACCACCAACAACGTGAAGACGCAGTCTCCCCATGAACCAGTTCCAGCTTTCATTCGTTTCCTCGTCAACAATTGCATAAGCGATAGGGAGGATGTAATCATTTGCATCGTGGGTCACGGCGACAAGCATTGTGGACTTATATGCACCCCTCAAATGAGTGCCGTCCACGCTAATGACTGGCCTGCAATGGTGAAAGGCTGCAATTGCCTGTCCAAATGCCCAAAACACAAATTTAAATTTCCTACACCCGGGACCGTGTATTCTGTCACGTACATCATCCCAGTCAACAACGGTGCTCGGATTAGCCCTGGCGAGCTCATCCATAAAAGTTGGGAGCTGTTCAAAAGAATCCCCCCACGTTCCAAATACCATGTCAATTGCCTTCTGTCGAGCATACCACGCCTTCTTGTAGGAAATGGTGACATGGAACTCGTCATTCACTTGAGCTTGTACATCTTTCACTGTGTATGAAGGGTTTACATCAATGTGGTGGCAGATTGAGCGGGCGATCATCACCGACGTCAGATTCACATTACCCGTAGATCGACCAGCCCCAACACACCCATGGCTACTAGCCCATTTGGTGATCTCCCACATACCATGCGAAGCCTTTTTTGAAGCTCTGCAAACCCAAAGACAATTCCCAGTTCCTTCGACAACGTCCTTGCATTTCGCATGCCATGTGTGTGACCTGCTTTCCACGACCCTGTGTTCCCTGTTCATCATGGAACTCCACCGAGAAATAGCTTCAACTAACTGCGGCTTCGTCTGAAATCGCATACCCACATCCACTTCACCAGTCTCTTGAACATAGGTAGAAACTCCCGACCCAAAATGAGTAGGGTCATAGCTATTCTCATCAGGGCCCCCATAATCTCTATAGTAGGCCTATGTATCCGAGTTCGCCAGAATATGAAACGACGTGGGTACATTGTTCGTGCACACCAATTGTTCTTCCTCGTCCCCAGGATTCGAATTGGTTGATAACGAACGATCATCCTCACTTCCACTGTCAAATTCAGCTTCCTCACCATCGTCTTCGCTACCATCATGCCAAACAACATGGTCGCTAACATGACCCACGTAATCATCGCCGAAGACATTCTGCTCGCCATGGTCCATAACATATATACCACCACTTGTGGACGGCTGAGCACAATCCTCGTCGGTATACCTACTAGGTTGGCTGGACTCACCAATTTCAAAACCTCGGCAATGAACAGGTAGTGGTATACTTGGTACAACGGCAAAATTCTGCACGTTGCTCAACAATGACATGAACGTGCTTGGCCGTGCCCCATCATTAGCAATTGGCAACTGTTCCGTAACAATGTAAAAATCCACAGAAGACAACGACAATCGATCAACAATATTGAAGAAGAACGCGGTTGATTCATCATCTTGCACATTATAACACCGATAGTATACCGCCGAACCAATCATTTCGGGACATCAGTAATACATTTTCAACAAATAACCCTCTCTCACAATGGCCAGTCTCGTGACAATTAAATCAACTAATTCTATGTGGTTCAACCTTCTCTCGAGAGTCACAACTCGCTCTGGTATTGGAGGATCATAATACACACCCACAGTCAAATCAAACTTAATCTGACCCCCTCTATACATATACACCGTCAAAAAAATCGTACAACTGCAATACACAAATACATAACTTTTAATTCATATTCATTTGACATTCCTTTTCATCGAATACTCAAGTATGTACATGTACTCCACTCGGCCACTTTAACAACATTATTAATACAGACATAATACATTAATCAGTACACGATTATACAAAGACATCACTTTCATTTCCTTCTCATTCGACAATCTTCTTCACAGTATCCTCAAATGTCATTACTATTGGTACAAACTTAACACATTAATCATTACACAATTCACACAATTACTTCATTTCGTCACACATCATCATTAAACGCAATGGACCAAACTTAATCATTACAAGTACACACAATCATACAACACAATCATACAACACAATCGAACTAGGTAAACTACTTTGGGTTCTTCACAGATTATAATTTAACCAAAAAAGCAACAAACTTTCAACGGCACCTCACACATAATCGTTGCACACATTCGTAAAATTATTTAGGGTTCAATTAAATACAAGAAAATGAAAAAAAGAGTGGGTGGGAGTCTGAGACTCACGGAGAAAGTGACAAAAGTGGCAGTCAACGCCGGGTCAACGACGGGTCAACGACATAAACTTCAGTCCGAATTCAAACTCTACAACCAAAATTCCATTACAAACTTAACAGAAATAACAAAATTCCAAAACATAACATGAGAAAAATGGAAAACAGGGAACCATACCGGATCTTGTAAAAATTGAATTGTGGATGAAAATAACGGAATGCCAGTTAACAAGAGGCGCAATGACGGAGAAGAGTAGCGGAGAATTATCGGGATGGCAGAAAACTGGCGGAATGGGGGCTAACAGAAGGAGAAAATTGAAAAATGGTGGAGGAAGAAGATGAACAATGGCTGAAGAAAAGCCATTTTGTGCGTACTTATGCAGATTGGAGGACGCATTATGAAAATGCGTCCTCGCCACATGGCAGCTCCCCGTTCGGCCGACTGATTTCGTTGATCGTGATTTAAAAAAAATTACAAACAGAGGATGCATTATGGAAATGCGACCTCGCCATGTGGCAGCTTCCCGTTCGGCCACCTGATTTCATTGACCGTGACTTTAAAAAAAATTACAAACAGAGGACGCATTATGTAAATGCGTCCTCGCCACGTGGCAGCTCCCCGTTCGCCCGCCTGAGTTCTTTGACCGGGTTTAAAAAAAATAAAAATACAGAGGACGCATTACGTAAATGCGTCCTCGCCACGTGTCAAGCCCCCTACATCAACAGCTGAAATTAAGAAACAGAATTAAAAAAATAAAAAAGGCAGCAGGAGAGGACGCAT
Source organism: Rubia yunnanensis (assembly GCA_037428765.1). Taxonomy (NCBI): domain Eukaryota; kingdom Viridiplantae; phylum Streptophyta; class Magnoliopsida; order Gentianales; family Rubiaceae; genus Rubia; species Rubia yunnanensis. The sequence continues at coordinate 26,231,864 of CM075064.1, read as the reverse complement.
TTAGGTAATGCGTCCTCCATATTTTGTGCTGTTTGTGGCTACTGTAGCCACAAACATAGAAATTTCTCGAGAGCAGCAGAGACACCACGATCAACAACATTAGCTGAAGAAGTCACATTAAGCACATGGTCTTAGAGCCAGGCATTGAAATGGCCAAGAGGGATAACACAGACCAAGAACTCTGAGCGGGCAAGCGGGCCGTGGATAACCTCTGACCCCTGAGGAACTCGAGAGCTAGACGCTCCGGGATTAGGGGATGCAAAGCCGATGTCAATACGTGAATCTCCTGATAATTGAATGAAATCTCTTGACAGTGTTTCCTTCTATAAGCTCTCCACCCCTGTGTGAAGCTTATGAAGGCCAGACAATCAAGAGATTTCAGTCCAAGGAGTATACAATGAATCGCCTAACTAGTGTAGTGTTGTTTCCATCTGAATTGAGGGAATAAGGTTTCCCTGCGGTTGAGAAACAAGAACCTCTGTGATGTTTGAATCTCGACGAACTAAGTGGTGTATCCTCTTCTAATTGCAAGTTTTGCCAGGAAGTCAGGTGTTTGGTTTCCTTCTCTGTGAATGTGGCTGAAGATGGCCATTTGAAACGTTCATGCAGCTAATTTGATCCGGTCCCGAAGCTGCAACAGAGGCCACAGACAGATCTGACCATGGAAGATTTGTATCGCCGCAGCACAATTCGATTCGATGTGAACATGATTAGTCCTTGCCTTTGCAGCTTCAAATCCTGTGAAGATAGCCAATATTTCAGCCTTTAGAACTATTAGATGAGGCATTAGAAGGGTGTTATCTATTTCCATATAGCTTGATTCAACATGTAAGGCCCTTTTATTAGTATCCCTAAGAGCACATCCTAACCCTAGATTATTCCCTTCTAAGGCTGCATCACAGTTAACTTTTAGTCCAAAATCTGGAGGTTCCCATTTTATTAGGTTCAGTATTCTTATCCTTTTCCTTTTATAGGGAGGAACTAATCCCTTGGATACTAGGCTACATTGTGTATGTCATCTAGCTTTAGGATGAACTGAGAAGGTCATAAAGCACAGATTAGAAATGTTTTTCCATTGAGCATGAACACAGCTTCTCATGTTATCATGAATCATTTTGTTTCTAGTTTTCCATAATTCCCAACATATTAAACAAGGAAGAACAGTAATTATGGAGGAGTGATCTGGTGAAGCAGGTTTTAAAGACCAGTAGTATTCCACTCTTTCCCAGATATTATTAAAAGATCTAGCTGGCAAATTCAGTGCTTCATGAAATTTATTCCAAAGAAACATAGCTGAGGCACATGAGTTGAAGTAATGAGAAAGAGAATCTATGTTTTCACAAGCTGTACATTTGGAAGGTAAGTGAAGACCAATTTTCATGAGGATATCAGCAAAAGGTAACGCACACAATAGCATTTTCCACATAAAGAAACTGACTTTTTTTGGCAAAACCTGATTCCAAACGTTTGTGAAAATTTTCAGTTCAGGTTTGATGGGTCTGAAAGCTTAATAAGCTGATTTAATAGTAAAAGAACCATAAGTATCAGGTTTCCAAATAATATAATCCTGTTGTTCTGTGAGAGGCATGTACTTCAACAGCTCCAGGTTTATGGAAGAGTTAAATAAATATGAGAGTTGAGAGATATACATACCTTTGTTTAGCTGAAAATCAGCTACTGTAAGAAATGGAAAAAGAACTTGTACCTGGGCTTCCACCTGGTTAATGAGAGGTCCTGAGCCTAGCCAATTAGCCATCCAAAAATTAGAAGATCCTTTACCTATGATCACTTGGGAATTTACCTCTGCCCTGCTATTTACTTTTCTATACCTAGCCCAGGTTTCTAATTTTCTGGCATGGGGGGTAATGACCACATAAATTTAGACCAATTTGACTGTCCTATTTGAAGTTTCCACCAGATTTTAGTTGAGAATGAATTAATTATTGATTGAATATGCCTTATACCTAGACCTTGTTCTTTCTGTGGATATGAAATTCTATTCCAAGATATCCAGTGCTTATTTAGTCCATGTTCTGTTTTACCCCATAAGAAATTACTAAAGATGGATTTAAGCTTGTGGATTGTGTGCTTAGTTGGTGCAGTGACAGCCCATGTGTGTTGAGGTATAGATGTTAAAACATGGTTTATCAAGATTATTTTACCTCTTCCTGTCAACCATTGGTTTTTCCAGTTAGATATTTTGCTGTTAACTGAGTCTATTAATGTTTTGAAGTGAATATTTAGTTTTCTTCCTTTGAAGACCGTGACACCTAAGTAAGAGAAAGGTAATGTTCCTTGGGTCATGTTGGTTAAGTCTTTAATCTCTTTCTTCTTAGTACCACTTAGCTTCCCTGTGTAGTATGCACTTTTCTGAAAGTTTATTTTCTGTCCTGTGGCTTTTTGATAGATTTCCAGAAAGGTCATTATGTTTTGTAGGGATTTTTTTGTCCCCTTTAGAAACACCACAGTGTCATCAGCGAAGGATAGCTGGTTTATTGTGTTTGCTAATCCTGGAGTTTTGAATTGTTTAATGTTCCCATTTCAGAATTGAATCCTAAGGTTTCTAGTTAGAAGTTCTGTCAAGATGTTAAAGAGGAAGGGTGATAGTGGATCACCTTGTTTTAAACCTCTAGTAGGTTTAAAGAAACCACAAGGTGATCCATTTATCAGAATAGAAAACCAAGTTGAATTTATGTTGTTCGTTATGATTTTTACTATATGACCATGAAATCCCAGATGCAGTAGAAGAGTGTTGATGGTTGACCATGAAACACGGTCAAAAGCCTTCATCATGTCTAATTTAAGAATTAGATTTAAGGATTCGTGTTTCTTATCAAGCATCCTAACTGCCTCCTTCATCATAAGAATATTATCCACAATATCCCTACCCTTTAAAAATGCTGACTGTTCCTCTGAGATTAGGGAGCTCATGAATGGTTTAATTCTTTCTACCATGATTTTAGACATCAGTTTATTAATGAAATTGGAGAGACTTATGGGTCAAAATTCAATAAATTCTTTAGGGGTTTTTGTTTTTGGTATTAATGCAATCAGTGTGCTTGCCACTGATTTTGGGATGGGAATACCAGCTCGGTATTCCAGCATTGCAGTTAAAACATCATTCTTAATTATCTCTCAAGCCTTTCTGTAAAAGAGCCCTGGGAAGCCATCTGGGCCAGGGGCTGAAGATGGGGATAATTCAAAGACAGCTGATTTGATTTCATCCAAGGTTATAGGTTTTAGCAATTGGATGTTATCATGGTCAGAGATAGAAGGATGGATTTCCTTCATTAGGAATGACAGGCATTGGCCAGATGGATCATCATTTCCATCAGATAGAAGTGTTTTGAAAAAATTAACTGCTGCCTCCCCTATTAGAGACTGAGAGTTCAACCAGTTACCATCCTGATCTTGTATTTTCATGATTGCTAGTCTTGCATGGTTTTCAGTGATAGACTTATGAAAGTATTTAGAATTTAAATCCCCATCTTTAAGCCACTTCATTCTAGTCTTTTGTGTTAGGAAAATGTTTTGTTCAACCAGATGCCTAGTTAAAACTGCCTTAGCCTTGTTCAAGTTAGTTCTGTCAGTAGCTGAGTGTGATATATCATAAAGGGACTCCAAGTTAGCAACTTCTGTTTCTGATCTTGTTATGTTATCCTGTACATTACCAAAGACCAGTTTGTTCCATGTTTTTATTTTGTTTTTAAGTCTTTTAAGTTTTGAAGAGAAACCAACTAGACCCTGTTCCAGGATGGGTTGGGACCAGCTGTTGGCGATGAGGTCCATAAATTCATTTCTGTTAAACCACATTTCCTGAAACCTGAAGGGTTTAGGGGATGTGACGTCCGAATTTGAAATGTCTAGTAACATGGGGGAGTGATCCGATGATGTTCTACTTAGGATTTGGACAGAAGAGTGGTTAAATAAGTTGAAAAAACCGCTATTTCCCATTACCCTATCTAATCTCTTGGAGGTTGGGTTTACAGCTCTGTGATTGCTCCATGTTAGGTGGTTTCCTACCGTGTTTAAATATGATATTTGAACTTCATTAATAAAGAAATCAAAATCAGTAATAGAGTTCAAATTTGGAGAGCTAGGGCCTGAGTATTCATCCATAGACCTTATGACATTAAAGTCCCCACCAATCAGAGTTGGGGAGTTATCAAACCTAGTATTCAAATCATTGTAAACCTGGAGTCTATCCTCTCTATTGTGTAAAGCATAAATGAAGAAAGCCTTAATTATCTTTACCTTTTATGATTATTTCTGCTTGAATGAAGTGATTATGGGTTGCTAGCAGGTTTAGGTCAATCCTATCAGAGTACATGATCCATATCTTATTATGAATCATACCTAAGTGATGACGAAAACAGAACATCTTTTTGTACATGTCAAGCTGGTTTAATTTACCTTTAGGTTCACTAATAACTAATAAGTCCAGTTTATGTTTCTTAGACAAATGCTTTAGCCTAACTTTAGAAGTTGATAAGCCTCTAACATTCCAAATTAAGCATTTAACTGTCATTGGAAACTTTATTTTTTAAAGCTAACCTAGAACTCCTCTTGGGGAGATTCACCTGAGATGATGTTTGTGCTTCCAGTAGCTCAGCAGGTAGCTCAACAGGTAGGGCCCTTGGATTTTGCTCTTGTTGTATATTGTTTGTGTTAGCCTCCCGAGTGTCTCTGATAGTGTTGATGTGTGGAAGCTTCTTGTTAACCTGTGAGGAGTCAATATCTGAAATAGTTTCCTTATTAGGGATCCAGGAAAACTGGTCAGAAAGGAATATATCTGAATTTATGGAAACTTTCACTTTATCACATAGAGTATCATCATTAAAGGATGTTAAAAGGACATTCTTCTTCTGTGGAGATGAAGGAGCTGTGTTGTAGCCTCTGGATTCATATCCTTCCTCTAGGTGATCTTCGATTGAGTTGGTATCCGAGCGATTACCTTCAGTATCTATGGTTTGCTGATTTTGGAACCTTTCATGTGGTAGCTGAGTGTTCTTTTCTGAGTGATCCCCTGTATTTCTATCAGAATTTTCTTGTTGTTCATTGTGGTCTGTCTGTAAGCCAAGATCATGCTGACCCACAGATTTTATTTCCTCTAAGATAGCAAATCTATTTCCAGAATGGGAGGCAGTGTATTCCACACTTTGAGGGGGAGCCACAGGGGGTGGGGTGGAAGTTTTCTGGTGACTTTGGTTAGGCTTGGGTTGGTATACCTTAGTGATGGCTTGTTGTTTATCCTTGGTATTATTTTTTAAGTTTCTGATTTCCCATGACATGTCTGCCATAGAATGTTTAGGATCAGAAACCTTCCTTATGTTGTGAACTCTTGAATCATGTGGTTCCATTTGGTTTACATTAGTCACCACTAGATCTCTTTTACAGTAGAATTTACTATGGCCGAGCTTAAGACATTTCCTACAGTGTTGTGGGAAATCCTCATAGGTTATAGAATAAGATTTGTTGTGAGCTATCGAGCCTAGCCTAATCTTATTCGGTCTAGGCTTAGAAACATCCATTTCAACACACAATCGAATTGTGGAAGGCCTAGTTAGGTTTTTAGTGGGAGCATCCGCAAACAAGAGTTCTCCTAAGGAATTCCCCAAATCAGTAATAGCCTTAGGGTGGAAGAAATATATCGGAGGAAATTCTACCGTCAGCCACACCGGAGCTAGAGCTGATTCCTCATCATAGTCGAAATTTTTTGTCTATTTGATGATGTGCATGATGGTGCCTCCCATGGACTTGGTTTTTTTTAGCCAGCAGCGATGGTAGTTTTCTTCTAAGTCGAAGGTGATTCTGATGTGCATGGAGTCCATTGCCGATAGATGAGCTTCGCCTTTGAACCCTATGGTCTTGATTTGGGTTCTGACAAACTCCATTGTTGGGCGGCCTCTGCTGAATTTGCCGATTAGGGCTTTCGAGAATGGAGTCACAAGAATGTCGATTTCTTCCTCCGGATATAGGACTGCTAGTTCCCCTTTGTAATTGAAGTGGAGATGGAGGTCAGATGCAGGTGGGATGGGGAGTTGGGAGTTTTGTTTGAGGGTTGTGCGAAGGATGGGTTTGCCATGTTCCATGGTGTCGCCGCCATGGCCGGGATTTGATGAGGACGTTATACAGTGTAATCGCTTTTTTCAGAGAGTGTTTCAGAGTTTCAGAGAGTCAGAGATGGTGTTGCTTGATTTGTTTATGTAAATATGAAATGGTGCAATATCCTTCTATTGGCTTTCTTTTTCAGTTTTGGTATTATGACATTTCTGTTCCATTCATTGTTTAACTTTGCTGCTGGTACTGAAATGGTGTTCACAGACATAGAGTTGAAAACCACTCACTTTATATCCTATCTGTGTGTTGAACTGAGGTAGTTTTATTTTCAGAAAGTTACTGATTCTTAGTTTTCCTTAGTTCCAAGCCTTTATAGATTGGCATGAGACAAATATGAATGATGTGAAAAGTTGCTGATTTTTAGTTATCCTTTTCTTTTGTTAATCGTCAGCCATACTGCACAACTTCGGCTACACTATGGTAAGTGTGTGAATCTTCCGTTTTCCTTGGTAATCTGTCTAGCATTATTAACCTTCACTTCTTCCCTGCTTTCAATATTGAACCTTAAAGCTGCGACAATCTATGCAAATATTGGTGTTTGCCGCCACACAGTTCACTTACGGATATCTCTATAAAAGGCATTTTTTCAGGGCGTGCTTTTTATTACTTAGCCGAAATTGAGTCGGGATGAATGTGACTTAAGCTTTTCTGTGCGTATCTACTGTTGATGTCTTTTTCTCCTTCACTCCACCGGAGCTTGAATTGTGAACGCAAGGTGTTTGTTGAATTGCCTGATCGGTGTAGCCGACTACATGTAGCGAGATCAGTGCATTATATATTGTTGTTGATGTTGTAATGATGAGAAACATTTGGTTGAGTAGGAAGGAGAATACACGTGAATGCCAAAGTTGAGTATGATGTGCCGGTAGATCCACCCAAGGTAGAGGATAAGGTCAATGGGGTTCCTCATGATTTGTGAACTCTCATATTGTAAAGAGGTAAAAGATATTGTTAGCTTTTTGTTTCATGGAGTTATGTCGCACTAATCTGGAGCTGAAAGAGAGGTGGATAGTAATGTTGGAGTTTGGTTGTACAGGGAAGCAGAGTCCATGTCAAGGAGCACACTGCGAGCATCAGCAGGAAAATTCGAGTTCCAGACTGAGGTTTCTCGACTTATGGACATCATTATCCACTCCCAAGGACATTTTCTTGAGGGAATTGGTCTCTAATGCATCTGATGTAAGTATTTATACCCTGCTAGTATGCAGTAAAGAAATGATTAATTTTCGTGTGGTAGTGTATACTGTATACCATTTTTTTTCTCCTTCATTAGGCTTTAGGTAAGATCATATTTCTCACTCTCGATGACAAGGAGGTTTTGGAGGGAAAGAGACACTAAACTTGAGATTCAAGTTTGTAGTAGCAATGTTCCATAGTTCATGTCTGTCTCTATTCGCCTGCCTATTGCGTGATCATGTATGTAAAAGTGTGTATTCTGCATCCATTAATAGGATGGCCAGGTGTTACCTTAGTCCGTGGCTCTGTTTTGGTGTTTTTAACTGTTTAAATTAGGAATTGTAATATCCTTTTCAAAGTGATTCACTTTCGAAATGAGACACTTTCTGTTCACTATGTATAGAATTCAGTACATTTTTTTATTGAAAGACAATTAATGTGCTGAAACATATGTTGCTTGGATGGCTTATTCTGTTTATCAGCCACTGTGATTTCTGGGTTTACAACTGCCCCAAATGTTGTTATTGGGTTATCTCCAGCTAAGTATTTTCTGGGCTATGACATAGAAAGGAGTAGAAAATTGTTCCACTAGTCAAGAGTATAATTGCTGGTGCAGATAAGGTATTCGACTGTGTTTGAATTATGTATTCCGAAGCACATTCTCTTCCTGTTTCATGTTGCTGCTTGGGTATTGAGTATTTGGTTTGTTATCTTTATTTTCCTCTTTGCCCCAATGCCTTGTCAAATATGACAAAAAGGTACTTATGAATATGGATTTCATATTCTGATTATTCTTTGCTGCATAACCACTTGCCAGGATATTCAACTTCCATTATTCAATAGAAGCTCAAAACTGTAGAATTTCGGATTCATGTGGACTTAAGGGATTGGATTCATATGAATGCTAGATCATTTGGATTTGCAATGAGACCCTGATTGCTTGTATTTCTTCCTTATTCCTTGGTGAAGTTTTCGTGGCCTCCATTTGTGGCTCTCTCTCATGCTAGCCATTCTGCTCACTAATGGCACATCAGGGGGAAATGCAAGAAAAATTTTGGAATAAAGTGTGGAGCATCCAACTCCCATACAAACTTCAGGTCTTTCTCTGATGGCTCCTTTCAGCAGCTTTGCCTACTCAAAAGAACAGAATAGAAGGAATCTGGTGGATACACCTATTTGTTCTAGATGTGGCAGAGAGGTGGAGTTCACCTCTCATTTGTTCTTGAGATGTGAGAAGTCTTAAGAGAATTTGGAGGGCTTCAGTTTTCGGTTTTGATATTATGCAGGGTGTACGTAGTTGTTTCTCAGACTGGTTTAAGAACTGGATATCATAGGCATCAGACTCATCACTGGTTCAACAATCTGTCTATGTGTTGTGGGAAATCTGGAAGAACAGGAATGCGAAAGTCATGCGTGGGGAAGAGGTAGACCCGATATGGAGTTGGGAGAAAGCAAGGCATGATTTTCTCTTCTTCAAGGCCAATGCGATTACGAAATCCTCACAGGGACAACATCATGGAATGCAAACATATAGCAGTGGCCATTTGGATAGGGACCGGGGCAATAGGAACGGCCACAGTTCTCATTTTGTAACCACAGAGCAATGTCTACCGGGTGCAGGAACAACAATTCGACTCTTTTTGGATGGATCATTTAGGAAAAATGCAATCTCGGAACAGCAGCTTGGAGAATCATAGCCCCAGGAAGGAACGACTTACATGAAGGGGGTATCAAGGGATCCGATTTTTTTTGTTACAACATCGGCGATTCAAGCGGAAGCTCAAGCATGTTGGAGAGTGATTCAGGCAACGATTAGAAGTTTTCAGGGAGAGTTGCAAATCTACACTGATTCCACAATTCTGGCAAAATCCATTACAGATCTTGAGTCGGCCCCGTGGGATATAAAAAGCCTAGTCTCAGACATTGTCTTTTATCTCAAGGTAAACTTTTCTAAGTTTAGGGTTCAACATATAGATAGGAATCTTATTATGGAAGTTCATGACGATGCATATAATCTTGGGAAGCTCATATGTAATTTTAGTTAATCAAGTAATATGAAGTGGTTTATCAAAACAAAGTATGAAAATAATGATTCAATCCCAAACACCCTATAATATATATTGTTTGCTTTATGTCTGTCAATCGAGGCTATTTAAGTAATTTTATGAGTTCCTTTCTTTGAGAAAATGACACTGTTTTGCCTTCAAAATCCCTCTCTTCTTCCCTGTTTCGCTTCTTCATCACCTTTTTCCTCACCCCCGCTCCCGTTCGATATCTCTACAAGTTCCTCATCCCAGAGCTGCTGCCTCAGACGAATTCATCGCCCAGATGGTCTCCAGCCTCGGCTCTCTATCAATCCAACTGCAGAAGCAGGCAACGCATGAGGAGTTCGAATTAGTCTCTTTCTATATATTGTGATAATTATGTCGTTTCCGACGCGACGGAGGAGATTTTCAGCCCCTTATTGGTACGGTTCAAGTTAGAGTTCAGGGAATTCTTCCAGTTCCAGGCCGTTACTGTATTCTTTCGAAGATTTTCGGGTCGTTGTATTCTTCCCGTTCGAGTTCGCAATTGAATGAGATGCCATTAGCGAGGAAAGCTTTGGCCTCCCTGCCTTATCTTCAACAAAGTTTGGTATGTTTGTGTTATTTTGTGTTGTTTCTCTGTTCTTACTACTTGTGCTTTTGCGCATTGTGTTTGATAGAATTTTTGTGCTGATATGCAGTCCATGAGTATATAGTTGTACTGGATGCAGTCTCGTGATCTGAGAGTGTATGTAATGAGTTGAACATACTGTTGTAATATGGAAAGAGGAGGGTTTGTTAGGGGAATAATTGAACTTAGTTGGATGTTACCTGTTCGGAGTAGCGTTTGCTTAGATAGTAATTTTTCTTGAAAAAACTTGATCGTAGTGGCATCTGTCTGGTTAGTAGTTTTACTTGAAAATGTCAAGTATTATGTTTGTTTACAAGTGTAGTGGTTATAACAGAATAGTCATCTGATTACACTTGAATATTAGGACCTTATTATGTAGCTTTTGTTTACTGATTGTAGTGCTTGCCTAGTTGAGTAGTATTCTGAACAAAAGTGTTCACAAATACCCATGTTTAGTTACTGCAAACTAAACTCGTTAACAGACCGTGTTGATGGAGCCGAGGCTTTTGCAAGAGAACATGTATTTAGAACTTTCAGTATGTTCCTAAAATTTGGTTGACCCCTCACCTTAACATAGAATGCTTCCCAACATACAAATTTTCTTCTCTCTAGGTATTGTTTATGGATTTTTTTGAAAAACTCTGATTTCAAACTCTTTCAATTTTACTAAGATGGTTCTTTTATAGTGGAAGTATGTGATTTTGCGTTCTCTCTGTTGTAGTTTGTTGCCTTTGTGATTGAGAATCATTAGCTTAGATGTCTTGGGCGTTGTTAGACTGGTTTGATGGAAGAAATTTATAATAAATTAAAGTGATTTGCTTCAAGATGTTGAGGCAAATGGCCCATAGCAAAAACATACATCCTCACTTTGATATAGTTTTTAACTTAGATTCTTCGAATACAGTTATGAAGGTTTGGTATAGTTACATAATTAGTTGCTTGCATCTCTTATTTTATTGACTCGATATACATAATGCATGATAACTCCCTGTGATGTTCATGAGATGTCTATCAGTTTGATTAATCGTGCACGCGTGCCTGTTTATTTCTTGTTTATGCATACTGGGTTCACACAAAGCTAATCAAGCTACTTAGAAAGGCAATGGCTTTCTTAAAATCTGATTTTTAATTTCTTGGTTGTGTTGTGTCCCAATTCTTCATCGTTTTCTTTGTAGTTTTAAGATGTTATGGTATAGTTTAGTTTTTGTATCAATGTTTTTGTACTTTGTGTGCAGATCCCTTCCACGAATTCCAGCAGTTTGTCTAGCAAATGAGCCATTTGTTCAGACTGTTGTTGTCTCGAGAGCTGAGATTAACATTGCTCTTGTTGTGTCGCGTGAATTTGTTGCTGGAAGGCACTTGAAAAAGTTTTTAATAGTAAGTCATTATTTAATCTTTTATGAGATTCATTCTGCCCTGCTTAGTTTAACTACTTAAAGTTTGCTCATCAACTTGGGGATCTTTGCTTGTTTCATTACATTCATAAGAATAGCCTATAAGTGTTTGAATTTGAATCTTTCATTGCCATATTTTTATATTTCTTGTGTCAGATTTGTACAAAGCTTAATTGAAGGTACTGTTCTGCAAGCTGGTTATTGCTGGACTTTAGTTATTCTCCGTGTTCGACAGTTGTTGCAATATCTCAGCTCTGTTCTATATAAGTGAGTTAGACGACTTATTCTACTGTGGTTTCTTTCACAGATCCAAAATTCAGTCTTAGTTTCCTTGAAAAAGTAAATGTGGTTTATGAAAATGATCAGAATTTAATGTGTCGGTTTATGGATTTGTTGCCAAGTAAGTGCTATTTCTCTGCCATTCTATAAATTGAAAGACAAGTCCATGCCACATTTTATTGTTGATTTTTTTTAAAAAAATTATAACTGGGCCGAGCTTTCACAATCATAAGTTGTATACATGTAATTATAATTTTTTTGTGGTATGATGTTAGTTGGACCATTTTATCTTTCTCATTTCACCATATGGTCTGTTATTGAGCTCATTTTTTGATTTTTATGATTGAATCTATGGTGCAAAGACCTACTGTTTGGAATAAGGTACTTAATTTGTCCGTTTGATCAAAATACAACAGGTTGATTACTTAATTAGGTTGATGATTATTGGTCATCAAAGGTATGTTGATAAGTTTGGAAGTTTAAAGCTTCATTATTATCTTCCAATTTTTTCAAGACTTCGGTTTCCAAAAAACATGAATATTGTTTTGGATAATCCCTTTGTACGTGTGAATTTTTTGCTCTTTTGTCCATTTTAACCTCATGTAATCACATTGTAAACTAGATATGTTGATTTTTGTTATGAAATTGCTTTCTCAGTTGTTGGTTCTTCACTGTAAGCTTACCTTTAACATGTACTAATGCTGCACTTTTTAATGGTCATAAGTCATAACCCACTCGACCCTTCACCACTCGACCCCCCCACTTGAGTGGAGAGGTTCGAGTGGTACTGGGTTCGAGTGGAGAGGTTTGAGTCGAGGCAGATGGTTGTGGTTCAAAGGGTGGATGGTTTAAGTGGTGGCGAGATGGATGATTGATGGATCGAGGGGTGATGCCTCGAGGAGGATAGTTGATATCCCAGGACCTCGAGGGTTAATGAATCGATGGAGAGATCCGAGTGGTACTGGGTTCAAGTGGTAATGGGTTTGAGTGGAGAGGGTTTGAGTGGTGAGCATTCAAGTGGAGAGGGTTCGAGTGGTGTGGGTTCGAGTGGTGAGCGTTCGAGTGGAGAGGGTTCGAGTGGTGAGGGGTCGAGTGGTGAGCATTCGAGTGGTGAGGGTTCGAATAGAGGATTCGAATGGAAATGTTCGAGTGATATTGGTTCGAGTGGTAAGGGTTCGAGTAGAGGTTAGAGTGAAGGATTTGAGTTGAGGGGTGATGCCTCGAGGGGGATGATTGATGGTTCCAGGGCCTAGATGGTTAATGAATCGAGTGAAGATGCCTCGAATCAACACCCCTCAAGGCGGATGGTTAATGTTGAAAGGGTGGATGGTTTGAGTGGTAAGGAGGCCTTGAGGTGAATGGTTCGAGTGGTGGTGGGTGGATGTTCAAGAACTGATGGTTCGAAGGGTGATGGTTCCAGGCATGGATGGCTAGTGTTCGAGGTATAAGTGATTCGGCTGGTGGTGTCGTGGATGGTTCGATGGAGTATATGCCTCGAGTGGGTCATGGTTCGAGAGCTAATGCGATGGTTCGACACTCTTAGTGGTATACTCTCTCGAGGGGTGGTGTACCCTCGAGGGCTGATACACCTCTCTCGAGACGTTGATGGCGTGCCCTCGAGGGGTGGAAGGTGTACTTGAACCCTCACCACTCGAACTTTTCCACTCGGACCTTTCCACCCCTCGAGGGTACGCCATCAACGTCTCGAGAGAGGTGCACCAGCCCTCGAAGGTACACCACCCCTCGAGAGGTCACACATCCACCCCTTTAGAGTACACCAGCCCTCGAGGGTACACCACCCCTTGAGAGAGTACCACTGAAAGTGTCGAACCGTCCACGTTAGCTCTCGAACCATGGCCCCCTCGAGGCATATACCCCTCGAACCATCCACGACACCACCATTCAAACAACATATCCCCCGAACACCAACCATCCATTCCTGGAACCATAAACCCTCGAACCATCAGTTCTTGAACATCCACCACGCAACCACTCGAACCATCCACCTCTCGAACACCAACCATTCGCCTCGAGGCCTCCCTACCACTCGAACCCGGTACCACTTAAACCCATTACCACTCGAACCCAATACCACTCGAATCCAGTACTACTCGAACCTCTCCACTCGAATGCTCACCACTTAGCCCCTCACCACTCGAACCGAACCCATTACCACTCGAACCTCTTTACTCGAACCCAGTACCACTCGGACCTCTCCATCGATTCATTAATCCCCGAGGTCCTGGAACAATCAACCATTCTCCTCGAGGCATCACCCCTCGATCCATCAACCATCCACCTTGCCACCACTCAAACCATCAACCCCTCGAACATCAACCATCCACCTCGACTCAAACCTCTCCACTCGAACCCAGTACCACTCGAACCTCTCCACTCGAACCCAGTACCACTCGAACCTCTCCACTCGAACATAATACCACTCGAATCCAGTACTACTCGAACCCTCTCCACTCGAACGCTTACCACTTGACCCCTTACCACTTGAACCCAGTACCACTCGGACCTCTCTATCGATTCATTAACCCTCGAGGCATCACCCCCTCGATCTATCAACCATTCGCCTCACCACCACTTAAACCATCCACCCCTCGAACATCAACCATCCGCCTCGACTCAAACCTCTCTACTCGAATCCAGTACCACTCGAACCTCTCCGCTCGAAGCCAGTACACTCGAACCCAGTCCACTCGAACCCACTCCATTCAAACCCAGTACCACTCGAATATCTCCAATCGAACCCTCTCTACTCAAAACCAGTATCACTCAAACCCCTCCACTCGAATCTCGACTCGAACTCTCTCCACTGGAACCCTCACCACCCGAACTCTCTCCACTCGAACCTCACCACCTGAACTCTCTCCACTCGAACTCTCTCCACTCGAACCCTCACCACATGAACCCTCTTCACTCGAACCCAGTACCACTCGAACCCAATACCACCCGAACCCTCTTCACTCAAACCCAGTACCACTCGAATCCAATGCTACTCGAACCCTCTCCACTTGAATCCAGTACTACTCGATCCACTCCACTCAAACTCTCACCACTCGGACCAGTACCACTCGAACCAGTACCACTCGAACCCATTACCACTTGAACCCTCTCCACTCGAACCTCTCTACTCACGTAACAATTTCCTTACTTCACGAGCTATTGTTTTTTGTATGATTTGATAAATGTAAGTTGATTGATTAATGTTAATTGGATCTATAAAAGTAAATTCTTAAACCAATATGCTATACAAATTTCTTTTTATTAAGCTAATAGTTTATTAAAATAATCCGTGTATGAATTTCTCAAATAAATCAAGTAGTACTTGATTAAGTTAAAAGAATGATAAAAAAGGTAAACATTATAGTAATTAAGAGGAAATTTATTCTCTAACTAATGCAAGCAATACATATCTTAGACAAGTTGAGAATATGGATTGCATTAGTTAGATAATAAATTTCTTCTTAATTACTATAATGTTTACCTTTTTTTTATCATTCTTTTAACTCAATCAAGTACTACTTGATTTATTTGAGAAATTAATACACAGATTGTTATAATAAAAATAAAAGACAATATTTCATATTAGACTAACTAACAAAGTTTATTTATTCTAATTTACACTTTAAACTTGGTCTTTCTATACCTTATGGAAATACCGTCTTTCAAGAGATGAACTCATTATATTTAGAGTTTAATTTTAGTTTATACTTAATCTTTGAAATCTAAGACAAAGTCATGGGAAAGGCCGTCTTTCCATAGGCTTGTGGAAAGACGGGGTCTAATTAGAAATATAGAAAGTTAAGGAATAAGTAGCAAATTTCAGGAAATTGCCCCTCACGCTCCGTATATATATAGATCCTTTTTTTCATATACCACTCGAATCACCCACCCCTCGAACATTAACCATCTGACTCGAGGGATGTCGATTCGAGACATCATTCCTCGATTCATTAACCCTCGAGGCTCTGGAACCATCAACATCCCCCTCGAGGTATCACCTCTCGACCCATCAACCATCTACTTCGCCACCACTCGAACCATCCACCCCTCGAATATAAACCATCCGCCTCTTGGGACCGTCACCCTCGGATCATCACCCCTCGAACCCCTGGAACCACAACCATCTGCCTCGCCACCACTCGAACATTCAGCCATCCACTCCTGGGACCATCATCACTCAAAATATCATCCCTCGAACCATCCACCGAGCCACCACTCTTACCATCCACCACTCTGACCTTGAACAGTTGGTTCCTAACCCCTGGAACCATCCATCTCTCGAAGCAACCATCCACCCCTCAAATCATCATCCCTCAAACCATCCATCTATCCACCCCTGGAATCAACACCCCTTGAACCATCCACCACGTCTAATCGAACCATCTACCCCCTGGAGTCAACTCGGACCTCTCCACTCTAACATCTACTCGAACCTCACCACTCAAACCAATACCACTCGAACCCTTTCCACTCGACCCTCACCACTCGGCTCCTCATCACTCAAACCCTCTCCACTCGAACCTCTCTACTCGAACCCTCTACTCGATCCCAGTACCACTTGAATCAAGTGCCACTCGAACCTCTCCACTCGAACCCTCACCACTCGAACCTTTCCATTCGAACCTCAATTCGAACCCTCTCCACTCGATCCTCACCACGCAAACTCTCTCCAGTCAAATTCTCACCACTTGAACCCAGTACCACTCGAACCTCTCTATTTGATCGGTAATTTTTTCTGAATCGGAAAATTGCCTGAATTCATGAGGCAAATCGGCGAGATCTGCAACGTTTTCAATCAACAACGTTTTCAATCCGGGAATTGTAATGTTTTAAGATCTGCAACATTTCCGATGGTATCTGCAACGTTTCCGGTGAGATCAGTGATGTGGTTTGGGATAAAACCGGCGATGGGGTTTAGGGGAAAATTGGATCGCTGGGGTTTGGGGAAAAATCACAAGCAGAGCAGAGCAAGGATTTGGGGAGTAATGAAAGGATGGGTTTTAGCTTATATAGGCGCGTGGATATTTATGACCCTAATTCAAGCCGATTATACCATATTGTGACCCGCGAATATTTCATTGCAATTGTCCTAAAATTGCAATACAGTCCCTGATCTTTCCATAGCTTATGGAAAGACTGTCTTTCAAGAGACGGACTCGAAATCTAAAAATAAATTTTATTCAAATGAAATTTTTTTAATCAAAAATACCGCGCAACACTCGGTGGGACTCCAGCTAGTTTTCTTAATTCATGAAAAAAAATCTATGATTGAACAAGAATGCAGGAGCAGTGGTTGACGGAGGGTTCTTTTGCAATTAATTAGAATATATTATTTCACTGATGGGCTATTATGTAAATATAGTATTTCATTATTGCCCCACCTTATTTCCGTTCAGAATTCCCATTCCTTCCGCCCACGTGCCTTTTCTCGCTAGTCACCTCCGTGATTTTTTCCTCATTCTCGCCGTGTTTCCCGTGAGGCATGGGAGAGAAGAGGAATAAATCTTGCCGTGATTTCTCATTCACGCTGTCTTTCCCTTCTTCAAATCCGCAGTTCGACACCCATCTATCTCTCTTTCAGTTTGTTTTTCCATCTCTCAATCAGGGCTCTCTTTATTATGGTTGAAATTGTTTTACCGATTACGACACGAGGTTAATTGAAGCCATCAATAAAACTTATGTTCATATCTGTTTACAGGTGCATTAACTGGATTCAGGAAGCTTTTCCTCGTGGTGGTGACTCATCTGGGTTGTAGTCATTTATGGAGAAGTACAGAGGTATGTGTTCTCATGCTCTAAAATCCAAAGTATGCGCTCTGGGAATGTCTGGAAAGGGAGCCGACCGCTACTAGAAGAGCATTTTGTTGGTGTTCAAGATTCCTCGCGAATGTCTTTAAGTTATTGATTTCCTTTTTAAAAACTAAATTTATGGAAATTTCTGAGCCGAATCTGATGGGATTATGCTTCACTGTGGATGGAACTTGAAAAATGGCGCCAAGCTTAAGGTTTGAAGCAGCTGTGGAAACTGGCGGCAACTTCAGTTTGAAGATGGATGAAACAACATCAAGAACTTGAGTTTTGTTTTTTGTTTTATTAATAACTGGCTAGACATGTGTTTGCTCCGATTGGCTTCCCTATTTCTCCTTTTGTAGTACAACCTTTAAAGGCCCTGCACCTTTTCCATTTTGTAGAACGTACGAATGAATATGTGAATGAAAACTTGCTTTTCTTTTCTTTTTGAATCTAAACTTAAACCGTTCTTCATGGTATCAGAGCACTCGGGAAAGATCCGGTGATGTTTTTGTTTTAATCTTCGTTAGATTATGAACATTTTGAGCTCCAAAACATGTCTTCTAGTGCTGAATCAGTAGACTCTGTTCAGCAGTATGAGAGATCTACTTCACACAGAGGAAGGCCACATATTAATGATCCATTCGATCTGCAAAGTGAAGATAATTCAAGCTTGGTATTGGTAGTAGAACCCTCGAATGAGTTCAATTAAATAACATGGAGCAAGTCAATGGTGATAGCCTTCAAATCTAAAGGAAAGCTGAAGTTCTTGACTGGTGAGATTCAAACACCAGATCCAGATGATCCTATTTATGACAGATGGGATAAGGTAAACTCAACCTTAATGTCGTGGATACTGAATTCCATTTCCAAAAAAATTTGCAAGGGGTTTAATGTTTTTTGAGGATGCTTATGCTTCGTGGAATGAGCTGAAAGAAAGATTTGAAGAGAGCAATGGCCCTCTGATTCACAAATTGAAAAAAGGATATATGTGAATTGAAACAAGGGAATGATCCTGTTGCTGTTTATTTTACTGAATTGAAGAGTCTCTGGGATGAGTATGCATGCTTAAGGCCAAGAAAGAGATGCAATCTAGACCGCATTAATTATACTTGCTTACATGCTGAGGAAGAAGATGATAAGTTACATCAGTTCCTAATGGGCCTGAGTGAGGAATACAGTTCCATCAGTCATCAGATCTTGCTAATGGATCATTTTCCTAGTGTTAGGAAGGCATGATAACCAGGATAGAGAAGTAGAAGGCCATTCACTGTGGATATTAGGAAGTTCAAAACAATTCAGCTATGGCTGTGAGAGTCTATAGGGACAGGAAAATACCTTATCAGACAAAGGAATCAGGTTTTGATCAATTTGAAGAATCAGATGCTTTCAGAAGAAAAAGTGTTAGAAGATACACCTGAATTGTGATCATTGTGGAAAACTGGGACATGTGAAGGAAAATTGCTTCAAGATCAAGGGATATTCTGAATGGTGGGAAGGAAATAGAGATGTTGGTGTCAAGCCTCAATTTGCTCCACAAACTTATCAAAAACCTATTCAATTAGGTCAAGGTTATCAGAAATATGTAGCACATGTAGCTGTAGAAGAAGATGATACACCACTAAATGATCCAGATGCCAAGCTGCATGCCTTGGTTGCAAAATTAGTGGAAGCTCAGCTGGATAAGAAGCAGAAAGGGAAAGAACAGATTTGAGATCAATATGGAGCAGTGAATTATGCTCATTATCATGAATTTACAGGTAGCCAGGTCACAAACATTTCCCTTAATGTTTTTACTTTGACTGATGATAAATGGATTGTTGACAGTGGGGCATCAAGTCATATGTGTGCAAATATGTCAGTGTTACATTCTACTACTGCTATGCAGAATCCCACACCCGTTTATCTATCATATCACATAATTAAACTAGTCACAGCTATAGGATCAGTCATATTAAATCCCTCAGTTACCCTGATTGATTTTTTACATGTTCCTGATTTCAAATATAATCTTCTGTCTGTGAGCAAGCTAACTAAATCCATGCCTACCAATTTCAAATTCTCTTCTGGTCTTTGTGTGCTGCAGGACCTCAGAACTAATAGCAGCAACCAAAGAAGGAAATGACCTATACATTTTAGATAGTCAATCATTTCAACCAGAGACTTCAGTCAAAATTTTCACATACACTTCCCAAAAACACTGCAATAGGTGATGTTGTTAATCAGAATTCATTGCCTTTTCAGTCTTGGAACCTTAGATTAGGGCATCCTTCTCATGATGTAATGAAGCACATTTATGAAACTGCTTCTTTGTCTAATGTTGATGGCATTTGTTCAATTTGTCTTATGGCTAAGCAGCACAGGCTGCCTTTCTCACTCAGTATTAGCTTTACTCAGTCAGCTTTCATGTTGATTCATTTGCATCTCTAGGGACCTTATAAATTATGTTCCATTAATGGTTGCAAATACTTCTTAACTATGGTAGAAGATTTTACTAGATCTACATGGACTTATCTAATTAAGTCCAAAGATCAAGTGCTTTCAATTATCAAACTGTTTCTTGCCATGATACAAAATCAATTTAATGCTTCGGTCAAAACAGTCAGGACAGATAATGGAAGTGAATTTGTCAATTTTGAGTGTGAGAAATTGTTTACAGATTCAGTTATATTGCACCAAAAATCACGTGCTTACACTCCACAAAAAATGGTGTAGTGGAGAGGAAACATCAACATCTCTTACAAATAGCTAGAGCCATTATTTTTCAATAAAATCTACCAAATATTTTCTAGGAAGATGCAGTTTTGACTGCCACATATTTAATAAACAGACTCTCAACTCCCACTCTTTCATGGAAAACACCTTTTGAGTTGGTTTTTCATGAGAAACCCAATCTGCAGATTCTCAGAACTTTTGGTTGTCTGGTTTATGCAACCAATACTTATCCACACAAGGATAAGCTTTCAGAGAGAGCATACCCTCGTGTTTTCATTGGCTATCCTCCAGGTCAAAAGGCCTACAAACTGTTTGATTTGAAAAATCACAGGTTGATCATTTCTAGGGATGTGGTTTTCCATGAAACCATCTTTCCTTATTCATCAGCACTTCCTTTTTCCTTCCTTTCTCTCTTCACTGACACAATTCTTTATGATCTCCCAAAGCCTTCTAATCCTTCACTCTCTTTCCCTATTCCTTCTTCACCATTCAACACTGGTGCAAGACACAACACTAGAGTTATCAGGCCACCTGTCTGGGCCAAAGATTTTTTATCTTCCTCCATTCAAACTCAGTCAACTATTTATGCACATATTCTCGATGCTTCACAGGTTCAGGAACCCTCCACTTATCAGCAAGCAAAGCATTCATATGAATGGGTTCAAGCTATGGCTGAGGAACTAATTGCTCTTGAGCAAAACCACACTTGGGATTTGTTGAAGCTGCCACCAGGAAAGAAGGCCATTGACTCAAAATGGGTCCACAGATTGAAATTTAATGCAGATGGCAGTTTAGCAAAACAAAAGGCTAGAATAGTTGCCAAGGGTTTCAACCATATAGAAGGCATAGACTTCTTTGAAGTATTTTCACCACTGGCTAAGGCAATCACCATCAGAATCCTTCTTGCTTTGGCCTCAACTTCCAATTGGCATATCCATCAGCTTGACATCAACAATGCTTTCTTGCATGGGCATTTAGATGAGGAGGTGTACATGAAACTTCCTGATGGTTATCATGCCCCTGATTCACATCTGGTTTGTAGGATTACTAAGAGCCTTTATGGATTAAAGCAGGCTTCCAGGCAATGGAACAAGGGATTTACACAGCATCTTCTGAGCCTGAAGTTTAATCAATCTTATTATGATCACTGTCTTTTCTTGAAGTTCACTTCTTCTTATTTCCTGGCTTTAGTTGTCTATGTTGATGATGTTATGATCATGTCAGATTCCCTTAATGCCATTGTTGCAGTTAAGGCATCTTTACATCAGAAGTTTACTATCAAATATTTGGGGCCTGCTAATTACTTCCTCGGTTTGGAGCTGCACATAACCTCTTCTAGAATTCATCTTCATCAGCAAATATATCAAGGACATAGTGTCAGACCGTGGTCTTCTTAATAGAAATCCTGTTGCTACTCCACTTCCTAACTCTTGGACTCTTCATGATGAAAACAAGACATTCTTTCTAATCCTAGTGCATATAGAAGATTCATTGGCAGAATTTTGTATCTTAACTACACCAGACCAGATGTCACATTTGCTGTTCACCAGCTGAGTCAGTTTGTGCAATCTCTCACTCATCATCATCTCAGTGGGGCTTTACACATTGTCTGATACCTTAATCACGATCCACATCATAGCTTATTCTATTCTTTAGCTAATGATCTTAAGCTTCATGCCTACTATGATACTGATTGGGCAACATGTAAAGTTTCCAGAAGATCAGTCACAGGATATGCATTATTCTTAGAATCTGCTTTGATCTCCTGGAAATCTAAGAAGCAATCAACTGTATCCAAATCCTCAGCTGAAGCTGAGTACAAGAGTCTCTCTATGACTTCCCGTGAGCTTAAATGGATAAGATACATTGCTCGATATCTTCACTTACATGTGCCATTTCCCATCCCTCTTTTCTGTGACAATTAGGCTGCCTTGCACCTTACTGCTAATCCAGTGTTTCACGAGAGAACTAAGCATTTGGACATCGATTTCCATCTGATCCGTGACTACTATCTTGAGGGATTTCTCCTTCCCTCTTTTGTTTCCTCTCGCTTCCAACTAGCAGATGTGCTCTCCAAAACTCTGCCCGCTGCTCCTTTTCAAGCCAATTTGCCCAAGCTTAGTTTTTGTTCTCTCAAATCTGAGCTTGAGGAGGGGGTGATGGGATTATGCTTCACTACGGATGAAACTTGAAAAATGGCACCAACCTTAAGGTTTGAAGCAGCTATGGAAACTGGCGCCAACTTCAGTTTGAGGATAGATGAAACGACATCAAGAACCTGAGTTTTGTTTTTTGTTTTATTAATAACAGTCCAGACACATGTTATGCTCTGATTGGCTTCCATATTTCTCCTTTTGCAGTACAGCCTTTAAAGACACTGTACCTTTTCCATTTTGTAGAATGTACAAATGAATATGTGAATGATAACTTGCTTTTCTTTTCTTTTTGAATCTAAACTTAAACCGTTCTTCAGAATCAACAGTTTCTGACCTATTGTTGTTTAGTATCACAGGCCGTGTTAGAGAGAAGTCTCATAATCATTTCACAGGTTAGCATTTTCAATCATTCGAGTGATTATTTTCAATTTTATATTTCTTGTTATGCTGCTTTTCATCCGCATTGTATGATTTTCTCAATTCATGTTTGATGATAATGCATGATAATGCATTTACTGCAAGGATTATAAAGGTAATTTTTTTTTCTGAAGGAGACTGCCACGATGGAACTTGTCTTAAATGCCCAGAGAGATGTGTAACTGGTGCAATCTACAATTTTACAATGCAATTTAAAACAGGTGTGAATGGTACAAGCTTCAGCAGTTCATGTAAGTACCTTTCTCACTAACTTTTTTGGGATCATTGAACAAATTAGAAATTAGGCAAAGTGGATATCATATTCAAGAACAGAAATCAGAGGGAATGTTTATTAGCTCGCAAATTTTGAGTGAATGCTCAGAGAATGTTTATATCTATGAAAACCAAACAATCGTACACACTAAAAAGGCCCAATCGTGTATCGACACGTGGGATAAAGAAAAATAGAAAACAAAGCAAAAAAATGAAACGACAATAGCTCCTTCCATTTTGGACACGTCTTTATCATTCAGCTTTCATCTTCATTCTGCTTCCTCATAAAATCGTACCACTCTTCAGCCCCCCTCACAAGGTGGACATGAGAGAAGAATCAGAAGTGCAGATTGACAAGGTTAAGATGAAAAGTGGAAGCCGGGAGGAGTTTGGTAAAAATATCCGCAAGTTGCAAGCAAGAGGGCACTTTAGTGGGAAGAGGAAAACCACCCAAATAGTATTCTTGGACCAGGTGGCAGTCGATTTCCAGGTGCTTGGTACGTTCATGAAAAACTGGATTAGCGGAAATGTAGATGACCGCCTGATTATCACAGTACAATGGGAGAGGAAACTGAAGAGGAACGTGAAGATTCGAAGCTAGGAAGCTGGTCCACTTGAGTTCACAAGCCGTCATAGATATACTCCAATATTCGAACTCAGCGGAAGACTTAGAAACGGTGGACTGTTTCTTGGATTTCCAAGAAATGAGAGAATCACAAAAAATAATGGAAAAACCAGTAACAGACTCTCTGGAATCCGTACACTTGCTCCAATCAGCGTCACAATAAGCAGTAATGATGGAAGAGGAAGAGGAAGAGGCCGGATAAAAGGCCATGGGATGGATAAGAGCGAAGATATCTGACCACATGCAGAGCACCATGTAAACGATGAACAGTAGGGGACTGGACAAATTGAGATAGCTGATGAACAAAGTATGTAATATCCACCTGGGTGAGCTGAGATAAAGAAGTCGGCCAATCAATAAGAGAAATGCACCTGGATTGGAAACAATGGGAGACGAACTATCATCCAGCTAAGTGAGAGGTAAATGAGTATTAACAGAAGAAGATTTTTGCAGGTCACAATCTTTTATGATGTCCAAGATACACTTGGTCTGGCGAGAAAAAAACCTTCAGGAGAGCGAGCCAGTTCGATGCTAAGGAAGAACCATGCCTCCTAAAGATCCTTAATAGTGAAGGCCGCATGAAGAGAATGTTTAACCCGAGCAATGTCACCCAAGGAGTCACCAACAAGAAGTACATCGTCCACATAAACTACAACAACTAGAAAATGCTGAGATGTAATCCTGTAGAAAAGGCAGTAATCATGAGGTGATTGTGAGAAACCAAGGGAGAGAAGGTGATGTGTGAACCTCTTATTCCATTGTCTAGAGGCTTGCTTAAGGCCATAAAGACTTTTCTTCAATCTCCAAACAAGGTAAGGTGAAGGCAAAGAATAACTTGGTGGAGGGCTCATATGCACAGTCTCATCAAGAGTGCCATGAAGAAATACATTATTGATGCCGATCTGGTGTATGAACTAAGACCTGGATGCGGCAAGGGTTAGCACAAAACGAATAGTGACAGTTTTGGCCACCAGAGAAAAAACCTCAAAGAAATCAACTCTCTCCAGCTGACTAAAACCTTTAGCAACCAGTCTAGCTTTGTGTCTAGCAATGGATCCATCAGGGTTACATTTGACTTTGTAAACCCATTTGGTGCCAATCGCACATTTTCCTGCAGGTAATGGAACAAGATCCCATGTTTGGTTTATTTCCAAAGCCTGGATTTCATCCTGCATAGCTTGAACCCATTCAGGGCATTGATTAGCCTGTGAGTATGAATATGGTTCATGAATACTTGTAATGGTGCTAAGAAAGGTAGTATAGGCAGGAGTGAAGTGAGGAATAGAAGTAGAGTCAGTGATAGAGGAAAGGACAAAATTTTTGGTCCAAACTGGAGGTTTTCGAACTCTTGGAGGTAAGGAGGGTTGTGTAGGTGAGGAAGGAGAAGGAGATGAAGAAGGCTGAGGATCTTGTACCAGTGGATCAGAAGGGAAAATAGAGCAAGAGTCGGAGATGGGAGAAAGGATATGAAATTGAGGAGTAGAAGAAGAAGAATTAGGCATTGCAGAGTCATATATTTAAGAAGAGGGAATGGAAATTGGAGAATCATGAACAAGATGTGTTAAAGAACTAGGAAGAGTATGAACAGGAACAGAAGGGGAAGGTGAAGATGATGATAAAATCTGGAAAGGAAGAATAGAAGGAGTCTTGTAAGGGAATTTATCCTCATAGAAAGTAACATCCCTGGAACTGATGACCTTTTTGTTGGTGAAGTAAAAAAGTTTGTATGCCTTTTGACTGGGAGGATAACCTAAGAAAATACAAGGGAAGACTCTAGGACTGAGTTTGTCTTTGTGAGAGACTGTTAGTTGCAAAAACAAGATATCCGAACACTCTAATGATTGGTAACCAGGTGGTTTATGAAACAAGCATTCATATGAAGATTTCCAGTGTAAAATTGAAGATGGCAACCTATTTATGAGATATGTGGCAGTAAGGATAACATCCCCCCAAAACTTATTAGGTAAATGAGAGTGGAAGAGAAGGGAACGAGCAACCTGTAGCAAATGTTTGTGCTTATACTCAACAACACCGTTTTGTTGGGGAGTGTGTGGACAGATTTTATGGTGTATGATGCTATAAGCTGATAACAGTTTTAGACACTCAGAATTAAGAAATTTCGTGCCATTATCAGACCTGACTGTTTTGACAGAAAGATTGAAGTGATTTTTTAGTCATGGCCAAAAAATTTTGCAGCACAAAATGGGTTTGATCCTTTGTCTTTAGCAAATAAGTCCAAGTACTCCGACTAAAGTCATCAACAATAGTGAGGAAATATTTTGAACCATTATGACAAGGTAATCTATACGGACCCCATAAATCAATGTGAATGAGCGCAAAAGGTTCAGTAGAATGTGTAGTGCTATTGAGAAAAGGAAAACGATGTTGCTTTGCCAATGGACACACAAGACAAGGGAAACAATCATCAACATAGCCAAGATTAGCATTCAATTGCGACATTACATGTTTGGAAGGGTGCCCTAATCTGTACTGCCAATTAAAAACATAATTCACTGAAGTTTTTACAATAATATTGTAGGTTTCTTTGGTATGAAAAGATGAGAAGAATTCTTGATGGTTTGATCTATGACACTGAGATTGAATGGCCTTTTCTTCAACAGATATAGTCCATGAAACTCCTCTACAACTGCCAGAACTTGACTAGTCCTGTGGTCCTGTAGTATGCAGCAAGAAGCAAGAAAAATGACATCAATATGGGAAGTTGTGGCTAATTTGTGGACAGCGATTAGATTACATTTGAAGTCAGGTATGCACAACACATCAGGCAGAATCAGATTAGGATGGATGGTGACTGAACCTACAAACTGAACTAGCTTGGTAGAGTGATCAAGCATATAAACTGGAGTAATGGAGGTTACTGGTTTGAGGCTGGTCAGGTATTTTGATGAAGTACACATGTGGCTAGTAACACCACTATTAATTATCCATGAATCACATTCAAATAGGAAATCATTACCACATGAATGAGTAAGAGTATTACCTGCAAAATCATGGTAGTTGGCAAAACTAACAGATTCTTGAACAAGTGTTGGCTGATCCATTTTCATCTTCCCTTTCATCAATTTCTCAACTTGAATCTGCAAATTTTCCAACATCTCTTGTAGACTTGATTCTGTGGAGTCAAACAGTGTTTCTTGTTCTGATACTTTGTGTGCCACCTGAGTACCTAGCATCTTGTTTCTAACAGAAGGATCTCTGCTCTCTTCCCACCATTCTGGGTATCCATGGAGCTTAAAACATGTATCCTTCAAGTGTCCAAGAGCTCCACAATGATCACACTTAAGATCTGGACGTTTAACTGTTCTTTTAACAGTGCCCTCTCTACCAGTGCCAACAGTCCTGTCATAAACCTCCCTCTGATGAGGATAAATCCCTCTCACTGGTTTAAAACCTTTAACAGCCAAAGCATAATCTCTCTGAACATCCTGGTGTTCATCATGAACACTATTATGTTTTTCAATTTTAACAATCATTGATTATGCCTTAGAAACAGATGGAAGTGGATCCATGACAAGAATTTGGTTGCAGACAGATGCACATGCAGAGCTTAAACCAATTACAAATTGATGCAGTTTATCCTCATCTTCCTGTTCCAGAATTTGATTAACTACTCCACAGTTACAACAAGCACATAATTTCCTTGGCCTAAAACAAGCATATTCATCCCAAAGCCCGTTCAATTCAGTAAAATAAGCAGCCACAGAATTAGATCATTGCCTAATATTTGTTAATTCTCTTTTCAATTGATTTAGCATCGGTCCATTACTTTCACCAAACCGTTCCTTCAAATCATCCCACAGACTCAAAGCATTTATGGAAAACATAAAATCTCTAGCTATTTTCTTCGACATTGAATTTAACATCCAAGATATGAGTATCGAGTTTACCTTCCTCCACTGTTTATAAGTTGGATCATTCAGACCTGGAGTCTTGATTTCTCCATTGATAAAACCCAGCTTGTCCCTGGTGTCTAAAGCAATTACCATGCTTCTGCTCCAGGTTATGTAATTCGTCTCATCTAACAATTCAACAAGTAGCACCAAAGCCGAGTGATCGGAATTATGTAAGAAGAGGGGATATGTTGACCCATAACGATTCGTCTCATCATCGATCCGATTACCTCGACCATGATTGTGCACAGCTGAGTTAGCTCCCTCTCCTGATGAATTGGAAGCCATCCTTCACAGTACCAAATCCTTCAATCACAGACCAAAAAGGGTTAAGAATTCAATGATATGAGCGATCTCCCGCTCTGATACCATGAACAAATTAGAAATTAGGCAAAGAGGATATCATGTTCAAGAACGGAAATAAGAGGGAATGTTTATTAGCTCACAACTTTTGAGTGAATGCTCAGAGAATGTTTATATCTCTAAAAACCAAAAAACCATACACACTAAAAGGCCCAATCGTGTATCGACACGTGGGATAAAGAAAAACAGAAAACAAAGCTAAAAAATGAAACGACAATAGCTCCTTCCGTTTTGAACACGTCTTCATCATTCAGCTTTCATCTTCATTCTGCTTCCTCATGAAATCGTACCACTCTTCAATCATGTTATAGCCGAGTGATGTGTGAACGTAATCTCTTGTAACAGACAACTTGACAGAGGCACTCATGTTCTTGGCTAATCACTCCCCGTTTTTAAGAGAAATTACACTATAACTTGCCTTTTGTCTGAAGAATATACGTATTGCAGCCTCTGCATGTAGGCTTTACCGGAGATGGAGGTGGAAACAATATAGATATTAGTTGGTACAGGCGGACGAGCTATTTATGAGTAAAAAACTCTGTATTAGTTTCTTATTTTCGTTCCTTTTATTCAAGTTTTATCTGATTCTTCCGTGGAAGCTATCATGTACGATCATGGCCGATGCACGTTAAATTGCTTTAGTAATGTTGTGTTTGACCTTTAAGAGCTCGCCAAATTAGTGGGAATTCGTACTGATGAAATTAATCATGTTTTGCTCCCTTGCTATTTCAGGTGTGGGATAACCTGATCATTGAAGCTACTATGAAGACATACTACAATAACGACCTCATAACTATGATACAATCCATACAAGGCAATATTACAGTATGCTTAGCTTCTCCCTTGTTTAGTGAAGGTTATGCACGCCATGATAAGTCCATTAATAATGTCCCCATGTTGTAGAGGCACGCACCACTTAATATTTCAGATGGACACTCTCGGCACCACCACATCAAAGATTAGCAAGATATCTGAAATGTTTCAGCTGTTATTACCATCTAGTGTTGTTTTAATAAGTCTCTGTAGTGTTAATTTTGCTCTTTTCTTTCCGAATCTTGAACAGGACAACTGTTATGACGATATCTCATCCAGGGATACTTGCGATGAAATAGTCTGTACAGAGCCGCAAGTCCTTGAACTTGTGTATTTACTTCTTGTGCAGGTTTCAGATGTTTATTTGTGTTTCCTCACAATACCGATTATTTGAATCACTTGTATTGCAAAATCAGTATTCAATAGATGGACTTCAAGTTATAATTATGGATAGATTATAAGAGTTCATTATGTCGATATTAGTAGCTGGAGTACAAATTTTGCAGGTTTGCTTCTGAAAGCATAAAACTAGCATGCAAGTATGCTTATAGAAATGCTACTCCAGTAGTCACTCTAGGAGGTGTGATAAATTATGTCCATGTCGAACTTCAATAATTCTATGGAGTCACTCTATGGAGCTGAGACTGAAAAATGTTGAAGGTAAAATGACCTTCACTTGGTTTTTTATGCATTAGTTAAGGTGACATCGTCATAGACTCATAGCCAGTAATTAGTCCAGTGAATGTTGGCTGTTTTGTGCGTTGAACGGTTGCGTAAACTTGCTGAGACCTCCACGTGATTTCAATTTGTTCCTCTCTCTCTGCATTAGGGTCTATAGTCTGTTGAACCTGATTTAACGGTGCTAGCAGATTGTATAGTGTGTACTATGGTTGGAAGTTATTGTTGTGACTTGTGAAGTTAGCATCCTTATTTAGCATGTTCATGTTAATTGATAAGCTGGTCTGTGTTCTTGTCATTTTAAAAAAATGTACACGTGTTTAAAATTTGGCTCAAAAGTCTCCGAATACACGACCTCTATTTTTCTTAGCACTGTCTAGGAATCAGTAAAATCTAGTGCATTGTTCAACAACGATATAAGCTCTTTCTATGAAGATTTTGTAGTGGTCTTTCCATTAAGGAGGTTCGTAGATTTGTTGCTTTTCCATCCCTCAAGCCTGGGCTTGCTTTAGTAACTTATTTTGAGGTGTTACTTGAACAGTAAGGAGAATTTGCCTGGTGGATTATCGGTTAATAAGAAGCGAGCTGAGAGAGGCCTTCGCAAGTTAAAGTTTGTATCTGCTTGCTACTTTTATTCTTCTTGTTATTGGATTCAATCTGACACTCAAATTTGTTTGTGCCGATTGAAGTTGTTGATCCGGTTCCAGAAGAATCCTCTGGAAACAAGAGGAGCTTGACAGCACTGAGGAGGATCAATGCTAATAATTTCAAGAAAATATGAGATTTCACCTTTCTCTCAGAGATGAAGATTTCTTTGATTCATGCTAGAAAACTATAGATGAAGATTGGTGTATATGTGGACCAGCGATCAAAAGACCAACGGACACTAGACCCAGCCCAAATTATCTCACGGAAAGGGGAATGTGACTAGCCCAAGGCGAAGAGCAAGCTGGCGCGGAACTTCTAGCTGTGCCAGACTACGTGGGCCAAAGAACACGGAATAGGTAGCGAACACAAATTCCATGAACAAAGAACGTGGGATTGTGGCACGCCCACGATCGTAATTCTCAGAAATCAAGGAACTGTTAAGGATGTCAGTGTATAAATACATCAAGAGGAGCTATGGTAAACGTTACTATCTGTAGAAATTCCAGTTCTGCAAGAAGAATACTGACTTGATCGTCGAAGCCCTTCTCTCGAAATCACTTTAGGGAAAAGCGTTGCAGGTGAAAAGGTTGTTGGAGAGGAAGACCAGATTCCTTGAACGTCTTTCGCATAATTTGGCGCCGTCTGTGGGGACGAAATTTTTATTTTTGTTTCTAGGTCATTTAGGTGAAAAATGGTGCTCACCAAGAGTGAGAGGAGCCATAACCACCAGCCACATGAACAGACATTGGAACACGATAGGGAAGTGCATCATCATCAGGAACATACTCCAAGTAAAGAGAAAGAGCACAGAGACAGAGGAGGAAACAAAGTCTCTGAACAACCAATTCGACAAAGAAAAAAGGGCGTTCACGACATTTCTAGAAGCGAACAAAGAAAGCCTTTATGACTAGTTCCTGAGTACGCTCAAGTGAAAGCCCACAAAACTAGAAAAAGGGTAACCCAATAGCATGAAAACCTTAACTATGAAGAGGAATTGCGTGACATTGTCGTGGACGATGACGCAGATAAATCACCTCTAGCTCCACACTTGCGTGATTTTAAAATGCCAAAGGATTTTAAACATCCTTTGCACATTAAAATCTACGACTAGACAATGGACCCAAAAGAGTTTTTGCACTCATATAGAAATAGTATGAGGTTTTGCGACATTGAGTTAGTTTGCAAGGAATTTCCTATCTTTTTGATAGGAACGACGACCATTTGGTATGAAGACTTTCCAAATGGAGGCATCAAATCTTGGGCACAATTTTCAGACTTGTTCTTAAGTCGTTTCTATCAAAAGCAAAAGTTCACCAAGACGATTGGAGATCTCAATAACATAGCCCAATGAAGTGACGAAAGCTTAGTAGAATATTATAATCGGTTTGTTACAGAAAAGCTTACAGGCGCATGACTTGTGTTTCCAGTCTTCTTTAGGGGCGTTCACAGGAGTCATGTGATCAGGGGAATTCTACAAAGAACTGATGAAGAATATACCTGAGAACCCAAGGGAGCTGTAGAAAATGATTAAGCAGCATGTGCGAACTGAAGAATCGAACAATCGTAAGATAGAGAGGGAACGAGGCGAGAGCGAATGATGGAATATTCACAGAAGGTAAAGTAAAACGTCTCTTTCAAAGCTAGAGAACCAAGTTCGCAGGTTGTGACATTTCAGGATACACCCCTGACGAAGCCAAGGAGAGAGATATGGCAAGCACACAAGGATATGTTTTAAGAGCCAACACCCATGATAGCACCACCAGAAAAATGATCAAGAGAATATTATTGTTCTTTCCACAAGGACCATGACCATGATATTGAATATTGTTGAGATTTAAGAAGACAAATGGAGGAAAACTTGAGGAATGACTTCTTAAGTCAATACATAAATAAAGGGTGAAGTCAGTATAGTAAAAATAGCAAAACAGCGAACACCCTAGCAAGGTATCAGGTGGCATCGTCTACATTGCCAAAAAGTCAAAAGATGACCACTACAATTGACTACAAGGAAGTTGAACAGTAATCTTGTCTATCCATGAATATACGGAATCATTGTCCAACAATGCTTGGAAAGCTAGAATATGATATTCTCCCCCATAAGAACCTGATGACAAGAGACTCCGCTAGGATGAGGCAATTACTTTTAGTGAAGAGGATGTGGTACCAAACGCTTCGCTTCACAACGATCCTAAGGTTATCGTATAAAAAATTGGAAATGCTATGGTACACAGAGTGTTCGTAGATGATGGAAGTGCGATTGAAATACTATATGTAGATTGATTCAATAGACTAGGGTTTAAGCGAATGAACCTCAAAAAATCCACATTCTCGTTTGTTGGGTTCACAGGGCGATCAGAAATGCCTTTGGGAAATATACAATTACCTGTCAATGTCAGTGAAAGTAGAAGGAATTGCATAATCCTGTGTAAATTTTTAGGTCATGGACGCCCCAAGCATGTTCAACGCTATAATAGGAAGACCATGGATGAACAGAGCGAAATCCATATGGTCCCCTTACCACTTGGTCATGAAATTCCCAACACCGGCTGTAATTACAACTATAAGAGGAAACTAGCAAACAATGAGGCAATGCATGGTCATCGAAACGAAGGTAGGAAGAGTAGGAGAGCAAGCGAAGATGGTCAACACAATATCAAGTGGTGGACCACCAGATCAGCTAGAATCAACAGCGAGCCTAGGGGAAGAAACGAAGCTAGTAAGCCTGGATAACGAAAATAACTCAATGTGTGTACGAATAGGAAAATGGCTTCCCAATGAAGAAAAGGAAAGAATCATACAAATCCTGTGGAAACACATAAACACTTTCATATGGAGTATTCATAACATGGGAGGGGTAGATCCATACATCGCAACACACTCTTTGAATATCAGTGATATAGTCGAACCAGTTAAACAAAAACAGCGTTTCTTCGCTAGTGATAGCCAGAAAACAATTGAAGAAGTTGCAGCACTACTCCAAGCTGACATAGTAAGGGAATTCATATATCCAAATTGGCTAGCAAATCCATTAATGGTAAGAAAGTCTGACGCTGGATGGGAAATGTGCATCAATTTCACAGATTTAAATAAGGTATGTTCTAAGGATTGCCATCACCTACCAAAAATTGATCAACTGGTCGAGGCAATTTCAGGCTATCAGGTGCTAGCATTTTTTAATGCGTACAAGGGTTACTAGCAGATATTAATGAACCCGGAGGACGCAGAGAAAATGGATTTCATAACGAGCTTTGGGACTTTTTGTAATGTAATGATGTCGTTCGGGCTGAAGGACATATGAGCGACATACCAAAGTGATGGATATGTAAGGATGACTACCACCATAAATGAAAACATTCTACGACTTGATCAAACATTTAAAGGATATGTTCAGGATCCTCTAAGTGACATGACGGGACCTATGTCTAGGTCAAGGACTAAGCTTAGGGATGCTGCTTTAAAATGTTTTGAATGATCTCCTTTATGATGAAGAATTGAAGAAGGAGTCACCATCGACATCTTGGATTCATTATTCAAGATTGTCGACGAACTGAAGACATCATGAAGAACACTATATCCCGAGGGCTAGACTCCTGAATTTCGTGCGAGATAGTGCGGGTTTGCAGATTCCTTCACTAGATCAAAGATATTAATTCCGTAAATCGTGAGTATTCGCAAGGAGATTCATATCAAAAAGATTAGTGGATAACTCTTTTTGCAATCAAATAGGGTGAAATGTGGAGTTGTATGTTGATGGCATGGTCATCAAAATTAGGAAGATGGATAGATTTGCAGCGGATCTACAGGAGATTCTGGATACACTAAGTGCCATAAGAATGAATCTCAATCCCAAGAAATGTGTATTTGGGATGGGCGCAGGGAAATTCTTAGGATACAAAGTGCCCTCGAAGGGAATCGAGGCCATCCCGGAAAGAAAAGGTCCAAGCCATAATCAACCTTCCTCAGCCACGAACAGTCAAGCAAGTACAAGTCTTAATGGTGCCATTGGCAGCAATTAGCAGGTTCGTTTTGAAGGCAGTAGATAAGCACTTTCCACTATTTGAAGTCCTAAAGAATGCCAAGAACTTAAGCTGGAATCAAAAGTGCTAGATAGCGTATGATGGCTTGAAAGAACAACTTTTAATATTGCCAACGCTAAAATCCCCTGCTCCTGGGGAAACATTATACTTATATTTAGCCATCTTGCAGGACGCTATCAGCTATGTCTTGGTTCGCTTTGAAGACCAGAAACAAGTGCCAGTTTACTATATAACCAGAATATTGCAATCCGCAGAAAAGACGTATATGCTAATGGAGAAGATGACCTTGGCCTTGATGTACTCAGCACAAATGCTGCGAACATATTTTCATGCTCATCACATTATATTTTATATGGGTTTTGCATTTCCCAAGGAACGCCAAGTTTCTAATCATAGAAATTGATTAATTCACGAAGTGGGTGAACGCGAAACCATTAGGAAGGGTCACAGTTAAAGTCACCAGGAAGTTGTCTGGCAAAACTTAGTATGTCATTTTGGGGTGCCGCATACCATTGTCAAAAACAATGGTTCAAAATTCACAAGCGGTGTTTTCACCGAGTGGTGCTTAAAGCTCGGGATTCTTCAGAAGTTTAAGTCTGTTGCGCACCCTCAGGAAAATAGCCAAGTGGAAGTAATGACAGGACTATCGTTCAAGGAATCCAGAAGCGATTAGAAGGGAAGCGAGCTGGATGGGTGGATGAATTACCAAACACGCTTTGGTCGTACAGATTGTCTATTCAGGAACCGATGGGTAAGACCCCGTACAATTTGGTTTATGGTCATGAAGCTGTCATACTAGTGGTAATTGGTCACTCAAGTCTTTGTGTAACCGATTATGAAAAGAAAGACAACCTAGGGGTACTGAAGCTCAAACTGGACGAACTATAAGATAAGAGAAATTTGGCAACAATCGCAGAAGCGAAGTACAAGGAAAGGATGACCGGAGTTCACAATCAAAAGGTGAAAGAAACAAGGTTCCAGATTAGTGATTTAGTGTTGAGGAAGAACGAAGCCAGCCTAGCAGAAGAACACAGAAAGTTATGCCCAAAGTGGGAAGGACCTTACGAGGTTACCAAGGCACATAAATCCAATAGCTACGAATTAGAAAGGTTGGATGGTACTATTGTCCCCAACACATGTCTTGTTATCAACTTAAGGAAGTTTTATGTCTAGAAGAAGAGTAGCGAACATCTACATGTACAGACGCCAGGATATTATCCTTGATGGTTTCCATTTCCTTTGTCCTTAACGTGAAATTATCGTGGGAGTACGCATTTAGTATAAAAATACCACTTTGTTAGACCACGATCATGCCTCTTATTCTTTACTTGCGAATTTTAGAAGTTAGTTTATTCATAACATATTCTGATCAAGATACTCGGACTTTATAAACTTCAACTTAGTCTGACAAATAGCAAGCTATGGATCTTGCACAAGTACAAAAGCTTGCATTCTTTGGATTTTGCAGCTTCGCACCTCGAACCACTGTAAGCTATATTCTTCCTCATAGGCAAACATGCCTCTAAATATAGCAACAAAAGAAAGCAATAGATCTTGCGGCTTTGCACTATCAACAAAGCAAGTAACAAATCATGCTCATAGGCATCTAAATATAGCGATAAAAGCAAGCAATAGATCTCACGGCTTTGCAATATCAACAAAGCAAGCAATAGATTTTGCTACAAGGCAAATATGCGCACAAAACACAGACTAAAACAACCTAGGCACCGTGCAAATTTACGATAAACCAATCTCAAAAGAAAAACACAACAGAAGAAAAACAGAAAATAGTTTTATCAAAACAAGACAAGTCATGGTGTCGAACAACATCCGAATACATAGATAGTCATATCCTCTATAACAAAAAAGAAGACATTATTGGGCAACAAATAAGAACAATACATACTATATACGCCTAGATGATCGTGATAGTCTAGAGGAAGAGGAACCACGACGACGATGACTATGTTCAACCTCGTAATATGGGCGATCACCTTCGCGAGAAGAGTGTTTAACACAGTTTAGACGCTGCTAAGCTTTACGACGGATTTCCTCTTCCTCACACTCTTCGATAACTAAATGCTCATTATTCCATTTCATATGTAAGTACGCAGGATGGTGGATCATAACCCTTCGACTCATATGATCAAGAAATCTAGCATAATACGCCTTGAAGTCAGTTATAGGGCTGAATTCCTCGCGATCCAGCTGCATACTCATAACGTTAACTGTTTTCTCCTAATGTTCCATTATAGCCTTCAAATTTTGAACTTCTGTTTCAAGGCAGCGAATATACGTTCAGATAGCGTCTGATAATTTAATCCTTTGCCCACTACTTCTAACAGTTAAATCACCACGATTATTGGATCAGCGTGATGACGAGGGGAGAGCTTGGAGCTGATCCTTGTAATCAGCACAAGCTTGCTCCAATTGGTGCACAAACGAATTAAGATGATTACATTCAGTACGAAGTTCTTCATTTTCTCCTTGCAGCTGTGTGTTTATGGCAAGCTGTTCGTCAAATTTATTTTGCCATCCAACGACAGAAGTTGAGAAGTGATCACACTCATCCTGCTTTTTCTTAAGCTTTACCCGTAAATCATCGATATGAACACATTGCTTATCAATAATCAGCATCTTGTGATGAGCTTTTTGAGTTTTGCTTGTGACATACTCCTTGGCCTCTACTTGCTGGAAAAGCATCTTCGCAGGGTTCAGTTGCTGACGATGAATAAGACCATTATGCTCACTTAGAATCCTATGTAGATCTTGCAAAGCATCTTGGGTGACCTTTACAGTTGCACCCCACTTATTTTCAAGGTCATTGATACCCAGAAGCATATATTTCAAATGGATACCCAAACATAGGGCCCATTCTTGGACGTAAACAGGAAGGTTAAGCAATCGTATATACATACCAACAAACTCAAGATCGACTAAATTGCGAATAATGTCCTTGCCAAGCGATTTAACATTGTATCCATCAGGAATGAGCTTACTATAGAAGCAATTTGTGGACGAAGATGGAGATGAAGAAGGAATGGGAAGTTGCCACGCAATACACAAGGGAAGCGATTCCATTCGTGTAAATAAATCAAAAGAAACAACCCCCGCACATTCTAAGGTGAATGATCAGGTAGCACGAAGCAAACTAACAGGCTCAGAAAGAGGGTAATTGTGTCCCACAAAATCAAAGCTTTTTAGGAATTTACGATCAATCAATGTATTGAAGCCCTGCACACAAGTAAGGGCAATAAGAAAAAATAGGACAGCATATGGATCAACTTTCATAACTAAAGTCACACAAACAGTACATTCAAAACATTAAAATATTGTTTTAAGTTTATAACCCAAAAATCTAATAAACATGAAATGTTAAGAATCAACTACTTTCGGGGTTAGGGTTAGGCAGAAACTGAGAAATGATCACAGAGGCTTCTTGGCTTGTCAGCTGAGTAGAGTTCCCCTCTTTATGCTATTGGATGGAATTTTTAGTGCTCGCACTAGCATCTAGTTTAGGAATAGCAGTATCAGCGCTAGGCTTGAATGGAAGATCTTCAAAATAATCCACCTCACATTCTTTCAGCTCAGCCACGGAAGGAAGACTGGGAAGGTTAGTAAGATGCGAAAGCAAAGTATACGGATGCCCCCCATTAGCGATCTTCTGGATAAAGGCTTGATTCAGCCCAACCCTCTTGCTCTCCAAGGTATCAGTGCATTTCTTCAGAGGAGGCAAAATCTTACAAGCACAAGTTGGGTTCCACTCTCGCTGATTTTTCACAGCCTCGCAATACCCGACAGTGCGAGTGACTTTGGAGATGTTTTCAAAAAAGTTATAGAATGGCTTTGTCTTGCAAAATCGATCTACTAGTACTTGGGGGTATTGAGGGGAGACAGGTCCATTGGTGCACATTTCATCTAGCTGAGAACGAAGCAAAGTAGTTTCCACCCATGCGAGCCTAGCACACTCTGCAGCAGCGGTCGCCTTTTCTTTAGCAGCCTGCACTTTCTCCTCAGCAGCTTTAAGTGAACTTTCCAGTGTTGAAGATTTGCTTTCCAGTGTTTTGTACTTCTCCAAAAATGAATCATCAATAGGAGAACACTTGGAAAATTGCTTGCTTTCCATTTAAAGTCCTTCACCGACCTTATTAAACAACAACACTTGGGATAAAGTTATTTAGTATTTTACAAACAACAGATTAGGACATAGGAAGAATTGCAAAAGTTTACTTGCAGCCTTACTGCAACCAATGTGTCAGGTAAAGAAAGGTTAGAGAAGATATCAGTGTTCATCACCTCCGCCAAAGGGCTCTCAGTTTGCACAATAATTTACAAACCAGTTGGGTTAACGTGCCCCTTTTTCAAGGGGGAAACAGAATGCCCCGAAGGCCCACTGACCCTATCACTCTTGTTCTTCTTTTCCTTCTGCAAATTAACAGGGTGATGATTACTGGTCTGTCCGCCCTCAGTCTGTTTATCTTTATCATTAGGGCCTGAAGTGTTTGCCCCCTGGGACAAGGTGTTACCACCATCAACATGTTCTGCTGGAATAATGGCCGCATTAGCTTCTTCGTCATTGAAGAACGATGAGTCAATCTCACATTTAGAAAGATCCGTATCTGACACAAGATGAACATCATAGATCAAAACGAACACACACAAAGATAGAGAAGATAATAGTACGCCAAGTAAAAAGAGTACACAATAAACACATCAAAACATAAGCAAACAAGACACCTTCAACATCAGAGTCATCATGGTGAATATGTTGCATATGCACATGAAGTGTGGCCACGTTTGGCGTCTCCTCAGTATAATGGACACTCAAATTAGAAAGGTTAGACTTAGGAACTTTGTAGTTTCATGAAGGTACATCAGACTCAGGACTTTGTTTCGCTTTTATAAAAAAGTATCTGCTACGCCAGTCACCAACATTACTTGGGAAATCGCTCACAAGTTCAACCCTAGAAATCACAGGATACAAGTTGAACTCGTCTACTATGTTTTTCACCTTTCGAAGGTGATAGAAATTACAGAACAAATCAATTGTGAAAGGTACGTTCGCATTTTCACACACACGAAAAAACCCCATTATAAAAGCGATGCCCTTAGGATGAAATTGGGACAATGCGATTTTATATGAGCTAAGTGCAATCACATGTTCAGAAAGAGGAAAATAAAGGCCAAAGTTCAGATACACTAAGTACCAGGAAATATAGCCAGGGGAGGGGTACACACACATTCAGATTTGGAAGGCGAACGAAGCTTATAAGAAGGTAGAAAAGGAAAGAAATTCTTCAAATCATGTACATAAGAACTGGTCAGGATGCTGGGTATGGTAGAGGATCCGGCAACATGGTCAAAATCCCCGTCAGAGGCACTATCTTCTACGGGGGACTTACCACGGTTAAAAGAAGACATATGGATCCTAAAATTTGGAGGTAACAATTTTAGTTAAGATCAAATTCAACGCAAACAGTTTTTGTAGAGATAGGGTTTACGAAAAGTAGACTAGAGAAGATGACCGGAAATTAGTTATACAAACCACCAAAATCAGAGTAATTACTCCAACATATTAATCCCAAAGAATACAACAAAGATATGGGAAACAATTTTGCAACAAAAATTACTCTTGAAGGAGCTGACAAATGGTGACGTGCGGAAAATTTATGAATGTGCAGAGAAGATGAAACCCTAGATAATGGAGATGAGGAGCTGAAACAAAAGTGACAAAGAACACTTAAATATAAGAGTTAAGTGCTCATATAACCCTATGTTTAGGTGGTTTGTGCTAATATGACAATGTGAAGTTGGAAAATGCTATTGTAACCCTGTGTTTTGCTTGAATGTGCTAATATAACTATGGAGGCATGAATTTGGCTAGAAATACATAAAATGACTATTATACCCTTGTTTAAAAAAATAAAAATTCAGAACAAGTTAAAGGACAATTATGCCCTCATTCATTTATTTTCCTTGCCTTCATTAATTTATTTTCCTTTTCCTCATTCTTTTTGCCCTAATTCCATCCAACTTCTGAAATTGGTTTTTCTCAAATATGGTTTCCTCATTATTTCCACCACCGCCACCTCTGCTCCGCCACTTTTACCTGGTTCTGATTCCTTCTCAAACTCACCGTATTCCCCATCGCGACCACCGCCACCGTCCGCCACTTCTCAACTCGTTATCGTTTCCTTCTTTTCAAGTACGCAATCAGATCCCTTTTCCCAATTTTCTTGCTTTTCTGGGTCGGCTCTATTCGAATTCGTTGTGGGTTTTGATGGTTTGGGTTTATTTGAGATGGATTTTTCTTGGTTTGTTTGATTTGGCTCTGTTCTGATTCTCCACTTCCCCGTGCGGTGATGGGGCTACGTAAGGGGGGGAGGTGGAGTGCGGAGGCGCGACTAGGTTAGGGTTGAGCGGTGGCAGTGATGAGGCTAGGGTTGAGCGGTGGTAGTGATGAGGCTAGGGTTGAGCGGTGGTGGGGCTAGGGTTGAGCGGTGGTAGTGGTGGTGGTTGGGACGAGTGGTTGCTATGGTTGGGATAAGTGGTGGCGGTGGTTAGAACGAGTGGTGGTTGTGGTTGGGATGAGTAGTGGCGGGGCTAGGGTTGAGCGGTGTTGGTGTTAGTGGTTGGGACGAGTGGTGGCAGGGCTAGGGATGAGCAGTGATGGTGGTGGTGGTTGGGACGAGTGCTGGGGTGGGTGGTGGTGGTTGGAACGAGTGGTGGCGGGGCTAGGGTTTAGCGATGGTGGTGGTGGTTAGGATGAGTGGTGGCGCGGCTAGGGACGAGCAGTAGTGGTGGTGGTAGTGGTTGGGACCATGGGGCTAGGGATGAGTGGTGGCGAGACTAGGGTTGAGCGGTGGTGGGGACGAGTGCTGGGGCAAGTTGTAGTGGTGGTTGGGATGAGTGGTGGTTGGGATGAGTGGTGGCGGTGGTAGAGCTGCGGCGACGGAGGTGGCAAAGCGACGGAGCAGTGGCTGTGTTATGGAAGAGAAGAACTAGGGGTAATTTTGTCTTTACATTTTTATTTTTAAGACTAGGGTTATTTTAGTCTTTTTAGCTATGGTCAATGCTAAAAAATGCCAAGTCAATGCCAAAATAGTGCCAAAAGGTTATATCGGTACTTCTAATGCAAAACACAGGGCTATAATAGCACTTTCCAACTTCAAATTACCAAAACATATGGTCATATCAGTATTTTACCCTAAATACAAGCAATAAAAGGCACAATCGAGGATGATAAATAGTTCAAGAAAATGCAATGATGATTATCTGACACAAAAAAGCAAAGTACCTTTTGCTTATAACGAGACGACAATGACATATAAAAAGACATCACACTGATTGAGGGCTATATTAAATTATTCGTTTCAAATTCCCCATAGAAGAGATACAACAAAAAGAAACATCAGGATATTGCGGACTGGAATACTGAAGAACAGGGAGCGAATCTCGGATATTAAAAACAAAATCATCGCAAAAATAGCCTTATCACGAGGAGCTCAAAATTCAAATATTCAAAAGTCGAAGAATGAACGAGGACAGAAATACAACAAAAAAGACATCACTTTGCAATGCCGACGAAAGTAGCATTTTGCGACGAACATTCTATGGACAAGCAACATCAGTTTGCACTTAAGCCACAAACCACACCATCGCTTTGTTTCTTATAGTCTTTATGGCTAGGGGGGGGGGGGGGGTTTATGGTGTATATGTGGACTAGCGATAAAAAAACCAATGGGCACTAAGCCCAGCCCAGTGTTATCTCATGAAAAGGGGAATGTGTCTAACCCAAGGCGAAGAGCAAGCGGGTGCGGAGCTTCTAGTCGCGCCAGACTACGTGGGCCAAAGAACACGAAATAGACAATGAACACAAAGACCACGAACGAAGAACGTGGGATTGTGGCATGCCCACGATATTAATTCTCGGAAATCAAGGAACTGTTAAGGATGTCAGTCTATAAATACAGTAAGCTTGGGAGGAGCTAAGGTAAGTGTTACTATCTATAGGAATTCCAGTTCTACAAGGAGAATACTGAGTTGATTGTCAGAGCTCTTCTCCCGGAATCACTTCCGGAATAAGATTTGCTGGTGAAGAAGCCCTTGGAGAGGACGACTAGATTCCCTGAACGATCTTCCGCATCAAAGATCTTCATCTCCAAGCTGAGCCCTAGGTTGGCCCTAATGTATGATCTTCTAGTATAAAACGTTTTTTCCTGAACAAGTTTTTAACTAATTACTAATCAAATGCATTTTAAACAAAGTCTCAAATATTTGAGGTCAATCCTGAAAATTTGACATATATTATGCTCTTGGTTTCTTAATTTGAACTTTTTATAAGAACTTCAAGATTCAAGATTCAAGATTCAAGATTCTAATTATATGAATAAAATTGTGCAGAGAATAACCAAGCTGAAATAAGGAAGCAGTCGTGGTGCTTCGAAGAACTTGCCCATCGAATAATGGAAGAACCGAAGAAGGAGGTCTGAAGAGCAACACTGATGTAAATAATTCTTTACAAAGCATGGAAGAAGTATCCAAGAGGACTACTGATCAATAATCCAAGAGGCCAGAACAATGGACCCGACAGAGAACACTACTAGGTTGATTGCCCTTGGCATCATAAACCTTGATGATGATTTGGATAAAACTGATTTTGAAGATTTAGAATTTTAAAAAATATATTTATTTGTTTTCATTAATATTGACACCCTTGTATTTTTATTTGGGTTTATGGTGAATGGATTGAGTGGACAAAATTAAATCTATAAAAATATATAAATGTATGGATAAAATTGAAGAATTTCTTTCCAAATTATGAAATATTCCAATATAAAATAAATAATCAGAAAAAAAATCAAAATTAGTGAACCAAACGAATTGCATCTTAACAGAACAAATGTACGTACTTAGCACTTGTTATCTTCGCATAAAAGTTGAGAGAAAATTGTATTCACTCCGTCCAATTTCAAGTTGTACACTTTAACTTTCAGGAGTTAACCTGAAAAATGTTTGATCGTTAACATCTTTTTATTAAAGATAATTAAAACTTGTAAAAATATGACATTTTGAAAATATATGTTATAACGAATCTAACAATGTATTAAACAATAGTATGTATACTTATATATCAATTCAATTTTAAGGTTAAAGTTAGAAAATTTTGACTAAATGAATAGTTAAATTACAGTTCAAAAAGTAAATTCCAAAAGAAAATAGTGAAATCTCTATTTAGTGAAATTATGTGCTCCCTCCGTTTTTTTTTATTTATGTCACCATAGGTTTAGATGCTGAATTTATGTGAAGAAAATGAGTGGATGCAACTAAATGTAAAAAGCAAAAAGTAGGATGAGTGGATGAAATTGAAAGAATTTTACCAAAAATGGAAAGGGTGTCAAATAAATGAAAACATCCATTTATAGTAAGTGTGCCATAGATAACAAAACAGAGGGAGTATGGTGCTTGAAAAAAAGGTGTAACGAAAGACTAAATTATTTTTTTGGTCCCCTAAATAGTATCTTAAAATTTGTTTGGTCCCCAAGGCCAATACCGCGTTGTTCAGCAACCAACAAATACAAAATGATTTTTTTTGTCCCCAAAAATGGTTTTCAGGTAAAGTCAATGGGAAATTGGTCAAAACATGTAAAATGACCATTATACCATTGAAATTTTTAAAAAAGGAAAAGGAGAAAACTACCGTCAGGCTCTGACTCCACTGTCGTCGCCGGGTGACACACTGCTGGGCTCCGTTCTGTTGTTCCACCTCCAGCCCTCCGCCCTGCTCGTGAAGATCTAAGCCCTCTGCTATGCTCTAACTCGACCTCTAGCCCTTCGTCGCGGTCTT
Organism: Rubia yunnanensis; assembly: GCA_037428765.1. NCBI lineage: Eukaryota > Viridiplantae > Streptophyta > Magnoliopsida > Gentianales > Rubiaceae > Rubia > Rubia yunnanensis. The sequence continues at coordinate 26,187,952 of CM075064.1, read as the reverse complement.
TCCGACGACCTTATTAGAGGGGGATTTCATCGGCGGAAACCTTAAACCAGATGGAAGAATTGAACGTCGGCAAGCATGACGAGGAGGCCAATGTGAGATCAAATTGAGCACTCCAGTCGATCAAAACGGCGTTGGGGCACTCCAATCGATCACTCTAGGAAGAGGCCACCACCAGGAGTTAGCACCGGCGAGGGATTGTGACGAGGAAGAAGACGTGCATGAGATGCAAGAGCGCAGAGAAAAAGACGCGCGTTTAGAAGTCAGATTTTTTGTCACGTGTGATGCACACATGCAGTTTTTTTAAAATACAATTATTTTATTTTTCTTGTTTTTTAATTAGTAAATTTACCAAAACACCCTTGGTCATATCGGAAAATAAGTCCGATTGACCTGAAAACCGCCTGAAAGCCACTTTGGGGACCAAACAAATCATTTTGTATTTGTTGGTTGTTGAATAAATACGCTATTGACCTTGGTGACCAAAGGATAGTATTGCATGATATTTATGGGACCAAAAATATAATTTAGTTGTAGCAGAATAACTACAAGTAATTTGGAGAGATGTCACTACGAAAAAACATTTAATTTTGTATGTCTGTTTTTTTTATGGAAACACCCGAGGGTGGGGGATTATATATAAAGGTTCCCCATGCCTTATTGTAACAATTAGGATGTACATGAGGTTTAGATTGTTCATGAGGAGAGTTGAGGCAACATAGTTGCCTCCAAAAGCACTACCTATCTACAAATAGGATGTGTACAAACTGTCCAAATTAAAAGAGGATAGTTATTGAAGTTGCGATTCCAAAAGAAAGAATCTCCACCCCTTGTGTTAATTCTTTCCTTTGGCCAGGCAACTTCAATCTAGAAACTACAAAGATTAATCTTAAAGAACTCAGAACCTAGAGTTGGATTTATGAGTAATCAAAATATGGTAATTGAGACTTCTTCAAATCAGCCACAGCAAGATAAACTGAGTTGAATGTCTATGAAGTTATTGCTGAGCTGAGCTTCAGATGCTGGCATCCTCCATAGCACCTTCAAAAATCAGAAACAACAAACTCTTAGCAGTATCAATTCAATCAAAAGGCATTCTTATTTAGTCTGATATAAGGAGTATGCTCCTTGTCCAAAGAAATGAGGCCTTTGATGTGATTGGGAGCATTAGAAAGGCTTAGACTCAGATTATGGGTTGGTGTTTAGCAATAGCATCTGCCACAGAATTACATTCTCTAAAGACATGTTTGAGATCAGCATTCTTTAACAGGGATTGTACTCTAGATGTTAGGTCAAACAAAGTCCAGTGAGCAGTGTAGGGGTCTTTGATCATTTTTACTGCCAACAATGAGTCCGATTCAATTGTGACAGTGTTATCTAGTTGAGGAAAAGTATGGCAGGCGAATTGTACAGCTAGAATCTCTGCTTGAAGTGGAGTAGCAGCAGTAATAACTGTTGATTTAATTAGGAATGGGGTACCAGAACTGTTCCTTGCAATGAGGCCTACTGTTACCTTATTAGGATTCCAAGATGCATCCACATTGATCTTAAAACAATCTGGCTTTGGCCTTTCCCAAAAAAAATTGATATTATAGGTTTCAGAGGTGGTTTAAGCTGAGGGATCAGATGCAACAAGCTGGATGGAATAGTTAAGAAGGAACTATGGTGATAAGATTTAGCATGGAGAGACAGATAGATTTGATCACATACTTCCTTACATATTAGCTCTAAAGAAAAACATTTGTTGTCAAATAAGAATCTGTTTCTGGCCTTCCAGAGGCACCAACATATCAAAGGTGGGAGCATTTTACATAGCAGGTGGTGCCACTTAGGGAGGTCCTGACTATTCCAGAACAGAAAGAATCTATATGTAATTGAGTCTTACTCATTAAGGTGAAAATCTAACAAAGATGCCATCTTAATCCATATGTTTTGAGCAAGGGGACAAGATATAAAGAAATGTTGAATAGAGTCTGAGTGACAACATGCTGGGCATTTTGAGGCAAGACTAAAACCACATTTAATTAGCTCATCATCAAAAGGTAGGAAAGAGTGCAACAGTTTCCATGTGAAGATAGAAACCTTTTTTTGCAGTGTAGGATTCCATATAATTTTGGTGGCAGGGAAATTACCTGAGGAGAGAGTGAGTTCCTTGTATGCAGATTTGAATGAGAAAGACCATGTCACTTCTGGTTTCCAGACCAGTCTATCTTCTCTGTCTAGATTAACTTATGCACCCTGAAGAAAAGAGAGAGTATCATGTTCCAGAAAGGGGGAAATCTGTGGTAAAATTGAATCTTTATTACTGATAAAATCAGTAACAGAGTAATATAGTAATGGTGAAAGGATGGAGCTAGGAATATGGGTCATTAATGGTCCATTAGGGCACCAGTTAGCAGACCAGAGATTACAGCTACCTTTACCATGAATGATCAGTGTGTTTTTTTCCTGCAAAGGAGTTAACTGAACAGATTATTTTCCTGGTCATGGACTTTCTATGTGTTTGTGGTAAGGACCATATCAATTTAGACCACATAGTAGATCCTAACTGACTCTTCCACCAGAGTTTAAGAGAGCAGGAGTTAATTATGGCCTGAAATGATCTAAAACCTAGACCATTTAGAGACTTTGGTACAGCTAAATCAGCCCATCTCTTTCATACTTTGTTCTTTTTGCCATCAGACTCTCCCCAGAAAAATCTAGACATTTTTCTCTCAAATGTCTTAACTATATGGTTAGGGGATTTGGTAGCAGTCCATGGATGCTGAGGTAAAGAATATAAGCAAGACTGGATTAAGGTTAATTTACCCCCTGAGCTAAGCCATTTATTTTTCTAGTTTAGCAATATTTTATCCAGGTTTTCCATCAGAGGTTGGAAGCATCTGTTCAAGGTTCTACCTTTAAAGATTGGGCAACCTAGGTATTTAAAAGGAAAGGAACCTTTTTTCATTTTTAAGATCATCCTAACCTGATTTGATTTAGCTACTGTAGCCCTTTTACTGATATAAAAATCAAATTTCTCAAAGTTGAATTTTTGTCCCGAGGTAGATTCAAAGACCTCTAAGAATGCTTTAATCTTAATCAGATTGGATTTAGAGGCTTGCATGAAGATAATGGTATCATCAACATACATTAAGTGAGAGGCCGGTGTGTTTGAGGTAGGTAACTGATAGTATGAAAGACTGCTATTAAAAAATATGTAAGAAAGGCTTCTAGAGAAAGCTTCTGAGAAAATATTGAAAAGAAAAGGAGAGAGGGGGTCACCTTGTTTGATTCCTCTTGTGGCTTTAAAAAAGCCCACTAGATTGCCATTGAGAAGAGCTGAGAAGTGAGCTTGTGATAAATTATTCAAAACAACACCTAAAAAATTCCCACTAAAACCAAATCTAGCTAGTATATTCTTAAGAAAATCCCAATTAACCCTATCAAAAACTTTCCTAAGGTCCAACTTGAGGATGCAGTTAGGCACTCTACTCTTTTTATCTAGGAATCTTAACATTTCCTGTAGATAGAGAATGTTATTAGAAATGTCTCTATTCCTCATGAATGCAGTTTGATTGGGAGAGATTAAATTCTCCATGTGAGGTTTCAATCTCTCCATTAAAACCTTAGAGCAGATTTTGTTGATAACATTAGAGAGGCTAATTGGTCTGAAGTCATCAAAAGAGGATGGTGTTGTTTTTTTGGAATCAGGGTTATCTATGTGCTGGAAATTCCTTTTGGCATATCTGAACCTAAAATAAATTCATTTACACCATCAGTTAGATCTTCCTTAATGATAGTCCAGCATTTAATATAGAATTTTCTAGAGAAGCCATCTGGACCTGGACTACTATTGTTATTTACACCATTAATCACAACTTTAAGTTCATCTTCAGAGACTGGTCTAGATAAAAATTGGTTGTCCTGTTCTGTGATGACAGATGGAATTTGGCTAAGGAAATGAGGGTAATAGGTATTATTAGCCATATGGTTAGGTTCAGTTAGCAGATCAGAGAAATAGGCAACAACTTCTTTTTGGATATCCATGTATGAATTTAGGCACTGACCCTGCCTATTTTTAATTTTTGTGATCTGTAATTTACAATTTTTCTCCTGTACTGTCTTATGAAAAAACTGCGTGTTATTATCTCCTAGCTTATGCCATGTTGATCTAGCTTTCTGTTTCCAAAATTTTTCTTTCTCCTTTAGGGCTCTAAGCATTAATGCCTTTTTCTCATTTAATTTGATTAAATCAGCATCTGAGTGGGTAGAGTCAAAAGAAAGTTCCTGTAGTCTTAGTGCCTCTTTTGCAATGATTACATTAGCATCAATGTTTCCAAAACAGTCTTTATTCCAAGATTTTATCACTTTCTTCAATCTAATTAATTTAGGTAGAAACCTAACATTCCAGATTGAGGAAGTGGATGTGACCAATTTTCCCTAATTAGTTCTATAAATTCTAGTCTATTAAACCAAGTATTTATAAATCTAAATGGTTTAGGGTGAGAATTAGCCAGAGTTGAGACTTGAAGGAGGAGAGGAGAGTGGTATGAGGATTGCCTATTCAAAATTTGTGTAGAAGATGAAGGAAAATTTAAATTCCATTTAATGGTGCAGAGACCTCTATCCAATCTTTTTGAGGTAGGCTTTCAAAGTCTTGAATTAGACCAAGTGAATAAGTTACCTACTGTATTAATTTCCTGAACACCAGATGAACTGATCCAGTTATTGAAATATCTAATACTACCTAGAGAGGGAGAGCTAGGACCTCTATATTCTGCAAGTGAAGTGATGGTGTTAAAATCTCCTATATAAATAGTTTCACTTTTAGGTATGACAGTCAGGGCTTTCCATAAAGTTTTCCTACCCTCTCTATTCCTAAGAGCATAAACAAAGACAGCTTCCATATCAATGTCTAAAGTAAGGTGGGCTATTTTAACATACAGAAATTGTTCATGATGAGAGATTAATGAGACTGTTACAGGGTTATTCCACATAAGGCATATTTTACCATTTTGGAGTGGCAGATTATGTGAGAAATTGAGCTTATCCATATAGAATCTACACTGATTGTTATCATGCATTGGTTCAATTATACAAAGAAGTTGAATTTTCTTCAGCTTAACTAAATGGATTAGTCTTAGCATAGAAGATTCCATTCCTCTAAGATTCCATATTAAGAAATTAACAGTTGAAGTGTGTGTCATTGTTCACATGATTTATGACTTTTAGTAGCTGATCTGAGCATCATTTTATTCAGCTGACTAAAATAGTTATTTTTCTTATTTTTAGACTTACCTTGCTGATTAATGTTACCTTCAAGCATCATAGATTGTGGTGCAGTGAGGTTCTTGTGACTGTTTATAGCATTTTCTTCTAATTCCTGCACTTCCAGTTCTATGAGGTCCTCTGTTTTTGGTAGATCATCTAAATCCTGCAACACTGAAAACCTATTTTCCATCTTTCCTTGAAGAGAAAGTGGGGGGTTAGTTGGAGAGGATTGGTTCAGGGTTAACCTGAGTGAGCCAATTTGTATATCATCTTTTGCATAGGTAATCTGAGAAGGTTTGGATAATGCAGTAGCATTTAATAGTTTTGAGAGTGAAGATTGAGGATTTTCTTGGGGTAGGATTCTGGGAGATAGAACAGATGTTATTGTTGGTGCTTGCAGGGTTTCATTTTCAAGCTCTCTAGTAACATCTGGAAGCAAGTATGAGGAAGGGTTAAGGGAGGGGCTTGTTATGGCTCTCTGATGAGCTGTCTTATCATTATTGGGATGGGAAGTGACAGCCTGGTTTCCTAAAGAGATCAGAGGTGCCTTACTAAATTTATTCCCAGTAAAACTGCCAGTGTGAATAATTTTGGCTTTGTGATACAGGGTTTTCCACTGATTTACTATTGGTGTTTTGTGGGATAGCTCTACATTGATTTAGAGAATGTCCGAACTTAGCACAATGATCACAGTAAAGTGGGACATCTTCAAATTCAATTGGGTATTTTCTATTATTGGTAACTGATCCCAATCTGATGAAATTACACAACGGTTTCTGTAAATTGATGCAGAATTATAATAGTACAAAGGTACCTCCCTGATCGTGCACCAGATGGGCACAATTGGTGATTCTCTGTGTGTCGATAAATCCGGAGACCATTTGAGCATCTTCAGCAGAATTCCATTGAAATTCCAAACTCCTTTGATCCAGCATCTTTGGTAATCATTGATTTGCTCGAACCTAATCAAAACATGTGTATAATCAAGTGAGCCTAATTGATAGTTACCGGTAAAACCTATCGTCCTGAAGGCTAGCTCCAGTTGCTCCATCGACAGTCTCCCTTTTGTGAACTTTCCGACCAAAGAATTAGCGTAGTGTGCAGAGAGTTTGGCAATTTGGTCATCGGAGTAGAGACAAGCCGGGTCGCCTAAATGTTCTGATTTGGGGGTTAGCTCTGGGTTATTTGGCAAGAATTTCATTAACGGTGGGGATTTGGTCTGGAGCGCTGCCATGAATGATTTTGGTGTGTCTTGGTTGGCATTGCTTTCCGACATAGCGGCCGGTGGAGCAGTGACCGTATCTCTCGTTGAGACGTTAACATCAGGGTTAGCCGTTAACGGTGGGAAAGAGCCGTTACCGACGAGAAAAAAAGTGAAAGCAAAGAAATCGTTACTATAGCAGAAGAAGTTAGTTGAGAGCGTTTGATCGTAAAACTTTGTATGTCTGTTTGGTAGTAGGCAAAGTTTTGTGAAAGACCGTCTTTCCATAGACTTATGGAAAGGTGAGATTTAATTAGAATAATAAAAAGTAAAGGTTTCAGTTGCAATATTAAAAATTTATTATGCAACGTGTAGTAGTTATAAAGTTTATAACCTGGTTCATACAACACAAACATTTTTTCTTCATCTCTTCTAATTTATACTTTAAACCTTGGTGTTTACATGACTTATGGAAAGACTGTCTTTACAGAGACGAACTCGCAGTAGTATATTAAATAATGTTAAAAACAGATAAGCATTTAAAATAATAAAAAATATATAGAAATAAATTGATACATAAAACTAAGAGTGTAGATAGTAATATAAAATTCAGGGAAATAAAAGTTATACGAGAAATACTGATGTGATAAAATTCAGGGCAACAAAAGTTCAAAAGAAAAATATGTTTAATAATTATGATGTGATAAGCTATAAGAGTTAGAACCTAAAATCCAGTTACCTAAACAATTAGTTATAAAATAAATAAAAAAACTAGGTAAACAAAAAAAGAATAGAGAATTATACCAACAGAGGAAAATGGTTGAATTTGATGCTGATGCGAGATGGTAATCTCTATCCTTAATTCTGAAGATGCTCCGTAGTGTGTGACGGTTCTATAGCATTCCAAATCCCAAGATACAACTGCTGGCTTTTCTACTCTGCACAACTCAGCAGTAGAAATCGGTGAACCAATTCAGTGCCTTACTCTCAGACTCCTAGACTTGAAGAATGTGAAGAACATGAAGAACTCGAAGAACAAGAAGAACAAAGAGAACAAAGGGAGGAGAGGAGAGAAGGATTGTACTTGGTGTGTTTGAGAATGAGGCTAGAGGCACCCTTTTATAGGCAAGGTGCACTAACGGCTAGGAGGGAATCGTGGAGCAATCCATGCCTCTTCAATTTGGAAGACAACAACCCACTCCTTGCAATGAAAAGGGAGGAAGACAATGAGAGCATTGTATGCCTCTGCGATTGGGAGGGTTGACCGATCCAAAATGATCTTCCTGAACCGAACTTTCCTGTGATCCGACCCGATCATGGTCTTCTAAACTACTAGTTGATATTCCTAGTGTTTTCATACTAGCCTTTGTAATAGCTATATTTCCTTCCTATTTCCAACGTGGTGTTTCTAATATAACACAAACCCAAAATATTACTCTTTAAGTAATCAATTTGCGTCCTCATTTCTCATTCAAATAGAACCCAGAAAATTCGGTTCCAACAATCCCCCACATGAATAGAAATGACTCCTATTACACATGTGTGTTCTAGAAATATGGACTTTTGAGAGTAAGAGTGAAGAATAATTGTATTTAGAAAGGTAGCGTTTCTCAGCCTTGAACCACCTATAGTGAATAGTTATCGGATTTACTTTACCAGGTAGTGAATATGATGTCTTGAACCACTCAGGCTTTGTGTAAACTAGACAATGACTATCACACTGTTTCATATTCTCACAGAAATAGGTTCTCTGACTTTGTTCATTTTGGCCTTGAACATTCCTGATTATTCATGAGTGAACTTGGAGAATTAAGCCTCTCTTAATTCTCTTGGAAACAGACCCATTTCACACTCATAAGTTCATTGACCATATAGGGTATCCTATCATACCCCACTTTATTTCAAAGCTATGGAATCATTAAAAGTCAAGCTTAACCTTAACTTGCATAGGTAGTGATGCGTCTTCGACCACTGCCCTGTTCGTGGGCTTGGGTTCTTCTCGAATGGACCTGCAATCAAACTATCCCTGGAGTTCCAGGGGTCAGCACACTGATGCTTAAGTTAGTCCAAGTGTTCAATATGATTAAGACAAAATGGATGATAAGTAAATGTGTACCTTGTATTTATACCCCATGTCCTAAATAATGTACTCCATAATTATCGTCGTTAATTACCTACAAATGTGGTAATTAAGTTAGAGTATTAAATATTCCCCTAACCGAGCTGTCATACATGCGGCCCAATGACCTTCTTGGGCCTAACCTCTATCAAGAGCCTCCCGAGCTCCACTCGAGGGTGCTCCCCCCCCCCCCCCCCGAGGATTTCCTTCTCCCTCAAAGGAAGTACTTCTTCCTCCTCCCCTAGGGCTTCGAGCTCTGGATTTGGAGGAGGGTAAAATCCAATCTTGCCGCTCGTAGAGAACCTTGTTATGTAGGGTTTGCCCATGCTCGGAGGCCAATTTTCGACAGCTTCTTGGAAGGGCATATTAGTTATGGGAATGACCCTCTCTTCCCCAGGACTATTAGCACCATGTTCAGATACGCCCTCTCCAGCATCTGAATCGTGCTGGAGTCCTTCGGGATGGGTACATTTTGGGTTGCTAGTGGTTCTCTCCGGCCTACTAACCCCTGACTCGCATACCCTAATTTCACTAGAAAGTTTCTCAAAGGAAGAACCCTCATCAGAGCGGGCCATGATGGAAAAGGGGGGAAATGAGAAAATTAGAAGGAGAATATGGATGAAAGAACTTACTGATTTCTGGAAAAAGTGATGAAAGTTGGATCGCTCGCGAGAGAAATACATAAAGAAATCTTGTAAGAAGACGCCTGCAGGCAAGAAAAGTAAATAAGGAAGCCCAGATGAGGGGTAAATATGAGGGCTTAAATGACGGGTAATTATTTCTGCATTGGAAATATAAAAAGTTATGGAAAGACGTGATCGCCTCTTTGTCTTCTGACAGCATGGTGTTTGGGGGGCGGTGACACGAGCGATTGTATAGCACGCGTGCGCCCTTTCGAAATCTTAAACGACGAAGTTGATTAGAAAACCATGTTCTCATCCTTGAAGGCAGGAACGCAATGTGCAAGGTTCATTTTGAGCCTTCAAAGTCCTCGAATTGTCCCATGCATTTGAGACCTCGAAGACCTTCGTGACGTTCCAGCTTTCCAAGGTCGAGAACCTTCTTTTCTAGGGGCTCTTGATAGAGGTTAGGCCCAAGAAGGCCACTGGGCCGCAGAAATGGCCGTCCGGTTAGGGGAATATTTATTCCTCTAACTTAATTACCGCATTCGTTGGTAATTATGGGTGATAATTAAGGATAGGGTTTTTAGGACACGGAGTATAAATACAAGGTACACATTTACTTATCATTCATTTTGTCTTAATCATATTGAGCGCTTGGACTAACTTAAGCATCAGAGTGGTGACCCCTGGAACCCCAGGGATAGTTTGATTGATGGTCCATTCGAGAAGAACCCAAGCCCACGAACCAGTAAGGCCCATAGAGGTTAGGCCTTAGAAGGCCATTGGGCCACAGGTATGGCAGCCCGGTTAGGGGAATATTTAATACTCTAACTTAATTATCGCATTCATGGGTAATTAAAGGTGGTAATTAAGAAGTACATTATTTAGAACACAGATTATAAATACAAGGTACACATTTACTTATCATTCATTCTGTCTTAATCATATTGAACGCTTGGACTAACTAAAGCATCAGAGTGGTGACAGGGATAGTTTGATTACAGGTCAATTCGAGAGGAACCCAAGCCCACGAACAGGTCGGTGGTCAAAGATACATCAAGTGGCGCCATCTGTGGGGACGACTTAGCCGGATCAAGGGTTTGTAGAGTTTATGTCCATGGTAGTTTGAGGGTTGACCGATCCAAAATGATCATCATGAACCGAACTTTCCTAAGACCCGACCCGATCATGGTCTTCTAAACTACTAGTTGATATTCCTGGTGTTTTCATACTAGCCTTTGTAATAGCTATATTTCCTTCCCATTTCCAACGTGGTATATCTAATATAACACAAACCCAAAATATTACTCTTTAAGTAATTAATTTGCGTCCTCATTTTTCATTCAAATGGAACCAAGAAAATTCAGTTCCAACAATCCCCCACATGAATAGAAATGACTCCTATTACACATGTGTGGTATAGAAATATGGACTTTTGAGAGTAAGAGCGAAGAATCATTGTATTTGGAAAGGTAGTGTTTCTCAGCCTTGAACCACCTATAGTGAATAGTTATTAGATTTACTTTACCAGGTAGTGAATATGATGTCTTAAACCACCCGGGCTTTGTGTAAATCTAGACAATGACTATCACACTGTTTCATCTTCTCACAGAACTAGGTTCTCTGACTTTGTTCATTTTATCCTTGAACATTCCTGGTTATTCATGAGTGAACTTGGAGAATTAAGCCTCTCTTAATTTTCTTAGAAACATACCCATTTCACACTCATAAGATGATTGACCATAAATGTTATCCTATCATACCCCACTTTATTTCAAAGCTATAGAATCATTAAAAGTTAAGCTTAACTTTAACTTTCATAGGTAGTGATGCGTCTTCGACCACCGACCTGTTCGTGGGCTTGGATTCTTCTTGAATTGATCTCCACCAAGGTTAACATCGAAGAATCCAGAAGGAGGAAATGATGCCCGCATCGAGGACAAAAACATGGCTAATACTCAAATGATAGGTGCGGAGTTGTAAACATAACCTAGTATAGGCGTAGGCCACAAGGGGGGACAAACCTCAGCGGAGATTGGCGCAAACACCCTGGTACCAATCCAGCATGATATATCGGGGCCATCGAGGACTTTGGAAGTGATGGGAAAGCAAAAATAGGGAAATACCGATCCCCTGCTTGAGAGGGTGGTTGATTCGAGGGATGGAAGGTTTACGGAAGTTTTGGGAGACTCATATATGGAAGCCTATGGCCAACATGTGCAAGGAAATTAGAATGTGGATAGGGCAACCCCAAGTCAAGATGTGGAACGAGCAACTCAGGTCCTGGCTTCGGCTGGTTACCGGATCACCCCTCATTCGAGGGATGATAGAGTCACTATGGGGGCAGTACCACCCTTGCCTTTGGGAATAACTATGGTGTGGGCCTCTCAGCCCCAACCCCCAATAGCCTACCCTTATCAGAGATATTTTGGAGAGCCGATAAAGGCTAGGCCCCAACCTTCCATTCCTGGTTATTCCAAGGTCCTGTATATGCGCTACCTTCGCTAGCCCCATCAGTTCCTACCCTTGACCTGGTCAGTCCAGGAGCAGCATATGGAATGATGACTTCTTCTGGTACACAAGGATATGGGAGTATGGGAATGGGCCAGGGGCTATACAATTCTTATGTTCAACTGCCTTCACCACCAGTATACCCGAACCTCAGACCGCACTGGATGAACTCAGGATATGGAGGAACCCAACCTCTCTATATGCCATAGTTGGGTGGTCACGATAGGGGGCTAAACCTGCCAGTGGGTCAGCACGAACCCCCCTTGGATGCAAGTGAATCAATAAGAAAGGAATTGGATAGGTTGATCGGCCCCTTTAGCCAGGCTATGGGGTCTCCTTTCAGTTCGGTGATCACAGGGGTTCGATGGTTGATAGAAGTGAAGCCCCCAGAAGGACTTCCCATATACAGTGGTGAAACTGACCCTTGAGAGTTCATACTGACATTCCTAGGCTTGATGAGTTTGAGGGACTTTGATGAGAAATTGATATGCAAGCTGGTAGGCAGCTACTTGCAGGGAAAGGCATGAAGGATGTGTATAGACTTTACTTACCTAAATAAATGATGCCCTAAAGATAGTCAACCATTTCCACCAATTAAGTTGGTGGAAGCCATCACTAGATACCGAATTTTGGCATTCTCTGGCGTGCATAAGGGGTAGCACCAAAATCTCATGGCGAAGGAAGACATGGAAAATACACCATTCATTACAGACGTGGGAACATACTGCTATAATAAGATACCCTTCGGGTTGAAGAATGCTGGGGCTACTTATCAGAGGCTGGTTGATAGAATTTTCAGGGGATAGATAGGGAAAAACATGGAGATATAAGTGGACGACATGGTGGTCAAAAGTAAGAGTTATGAGGAATTTTTTAAAAGACTTGGAAGAAACATTCGGCAAGCTTCGGGAATCTAATTTGAAGTTGAACCTGTCTAAGCGTGTCATTGGTGTGGGAGCAGGGAAGTTTCTCGGATTCATGGTCTCAGAGAGGGGGATTGATGTAAACCCAAAAAAGGTCGAAGCTCTGAGGACAATGAAAACCCCATAATAGATAAAGGATGTGCAGAAGCTTACAGGATCTTTGGCAGCATTAAGCAGGTTCTTATCGAAGGGGGCGGAGAAGAAATTGCCTTTTTTTGATGTTCTTCAAAGGGCAAGGAAGTTTGAGTGGAATGGTAACTGCAATGAGGCATTCAAGCAGTTGAAAGAGCATTTGGGGACATTGCCTAATAATAGAGGTTAGGCCCAAGAAGGCCATTGAGCCGTAGGTATAGCAGCCCAATTAGGGGAATATTTAATACTCTAACTTAATTACTGCATTTGTGGGTGATTAAGGGCAATAATTAAGGAGTACGTTGTTTAGGACACGAAGTATAAATACAAGGTACACATTTTCTTATTATTCATTCTGTCTTAATCATATTGAATGCTTAGACTAATTTAAGCATCAGAGTGTTGACCTATGGAATCCCAGGGATAGTTCGATTAAAGGTTCATTCGAGAAGAATTCAATCCCACGACCCGTTCGGTGGTCAAAGACGCATCAAGTGGCCCTGTCTGTGGGGACGACTAAGCTGGATCAAGGGTTTGGAGAGTTTATGTCCACGGTAGTTTGAAGGAGTGAAATATTAAGGTCAATAGGTACGGGGGATGAATCTCCACCAAGGTTAACATCGGAGAATCTAAAAGGAGGATACGATGCCCGCATCGAGGATAACAAAATGGCTAATACTCAAACGAAAGGAGCAGAGTTGCGAGCAGAACCTAGTACAGGCATAGGCCACGAAGGGAGACAAACCTCGGTGGCGATTGGCACAAAAAACCTGGTACTAATCCAACATGATATGCTTGGGACCTCGAGGACTTTGGAAGTGATGGGAAAGCAAAGACAGGGTAATACCAATCCCTTGCTCGAAAGGGTGGTTGACTCGAAGGATGGAAGGTTTACGGTAGTTTTGGGAGACTAGCATATGGAAGCCTATGTCCAACATGAGCAAGGAAATAAGAATGTTGAGAGAGCAACCCCAAGTTAAGATGTGGAACGAGCAACTCAGGTCCTGGCTGCGGCTGGTTACTGGATCACCCCTCCTCCGAGGGATGATAGAGTCACGATGGGGGCAGTACTACCCTCGCCTTTGGGAATAACTATGGGATTGGCCTATTAGCCCCAACCCCTAGCCTACCCTTATCATGGATATGTTGGAGAGCAGCTACAGGCTAGGCCCTAGCCTTCCATTCCAGGTTATTCCAAGGTCCTGTATATGCGCTACCTCTGCTAGCCCCATTAGCTTCTACCCTCGACTTGGCAGGTCCAGGAGCAGTATATGGAATGATGACTTCTTCTGGCATGCAAGGATATGAGAGTATGGGAATTGGCCAGGGGCTATATAATCCTTATGTTCAACCGCCACCACCACCAGCATTCCTGAACCTCAGACCAAACTAGATGAACCCAGGATACAGAGGAACCCAACCTCTCTACATGCCACAGTTGGGTGGTCATGATAGGGGGCTAAACCTACCAGTGGGTCAGCACGAACCCCCATTCGGATGCAAGTGTATCGTTAAGAAAGGAATTGGATAGGTTGATCGGCCTTATGGGCCAGGCTGCGGGGTCTCCTTTCACTTCAGTGATCACAGGGGTTCGATGACCGATAGAAGTGAAGCCCCTGGAAGGACTTCCCACATACAGTGGTTTAATAAGTTGCCAAGGGGCTCACTCCAATCGTATCAGGACTTCAACAGAGCGTTGTTGATCCAATACGTGTAGAAGAATAAGTTTACCAAAACTTTATTAGAACTCTACCAGACTAAGCAAAAGCCAGGGTAAAGCACGGAAACCTTCTATCACCGATATGTAGATGAGTGTTTGGGGGTGATAGAAATGACGGAGAATGACGTAATCCAAGGGTACCTGCTGGGGATGCAGGACCTAGAATTATACTAGAAGCTGAGTTCTAATACTCTTAAGATATTCAAAAACTTCAGGAGGTCGTGGAGCAATATTTGAGGGTAGAGGAGGCAACTAAAAGGAAAAGAGATAGCCTTACAGAGAGAACAGGTAGAAATGTAAAGCATAGAGGGAAGAGGCCGGTCGAACCCATAAGAACACCATTTGAGAGGTATAATCTACTGCCCCCAATGCTTGGAGGAAGAACCCACGCACAAATTTTAAGCATACATAAAGGTTTGTTTCGAACACCTTTACCCTTGCAGAGTTCACAAAAATCGGTTGCAGTCTGGAGAGCAACGAATTGGTACTGTGATCATCACAGAGATTACGGTCATGACACAAATGATTGCATGCAGTTAAGGATGGAGATTGATAGGTGTGAGTGAGAAGGATGGTTTTGAGGACAAGGACATAGGAACCAGGCTGCCCCATCGAGGCCCCGAATGAATCAATGGCAGCCTTACAGAAGAAAAAATCAAAACAATGGAGGTAGAGGAGATAGAAGGCCTCGAGAATAGGTGGTTCGAGATAGGGGGTGGGAAGAAAGGCAGGATAGGCCCCAGGAGCAACATGGGAGAAATTAGGGAAACCAAACTGGAGAAAACCCACTTGTCTGAAGGGTAATTAACGTCATCAATGGCATGGTGGGAGAGAGATCCTCGAACACTGTTATAAAGGATGAAGCTCGAAGGGTTCCCATAGAAAAGCCCAGTCATAAGAGGTTTCAGCCCGATCAGGCTATCACTTTCTCGGAAGGGGATGCTGTGCCGAACCAAATGCCCCATGAAGACCCTATGGTAATTTCAACCATTATTGGAACATCCTTGATCAGGAGGGTGTTCATTGATGATGGGAGCGGGGTAGAAGTGATGTTTGCTGAGTGTTTTGACCAGTTAGACATGGGGCGTGAGTAGTGATTGGTGTGTCATTGGTGTAGGAGCAGGGAACTTTCTTGGATTCATGGTCTCTGAGAGGGGGATTGATGTAAACCCAGAAAATTTCAAAGCTCTGAGGATAATGAAAACCCCACAATCGATAAAGGATGTGCAGAAGCTTACATGATCTTTGGCAGTATTAAGCAGGTTCTTATCGAAGGGGGCAGAGAAGCACTTGTAATTAGCGTAGCTTTGGTTAACAAAAAAGAAAAGGTTTAGTACCCAATCTACTTCATTAGACGTTCCTTGCAGGGGCTAGAGATAAGGTATACGGTCCTCGAAAGGTTGATTCTAGCTCTCGTGCATGCAACACGAAGGTTGAGACCTTACTTCCAGTGACATAAGATATTTGTGCTCACGAACCACCCAATTCGACAGTGCTAAGGCCAAAGATTTCTGGAAGAATCATGAAGTGGGCAGTAGAGTTGGGAGAACATGATATCTAGTATCAACCTCGAGTTGCGATTAAGGGGCATGCACTAGCAAATTTTATAGTGGAAACTACAAAACCGTTTGAAGTGTGTTTGGAGCCCATTCAGAATGAAGAAATAAGGCAAAGAAAGATATGGAAGTTGTATGTGGATAGTTTGTCACATTCAGGAGGAAGTGGAGCGAGGGTCCTACTAACTAGCCCTAAGGGCAGAGATTATCCTTATGCATTGAACTTTGCATTCAAAGCAACTGTCAGTGAAGCTAAGTATGAGGCATTGATCACTAGAGTGCGCCTTGCGAAGGAGCTACAAGTGGAGAAACTGTAGGTTTTTAGTGATTCTCAAATTGTGGTTCAACAGGTGAATGGAGGGTACGAGGCCAGAGAGCATAATCTGCAGAGATACCTCGAGGTAGTAAAGAACTTGTTAAAAATTTTCAAATTTTATACATTGACACAGCTTCTGAGGGAAAATAATCATAATGCGGACACTCTAAGTAAGCTCGCTTCTTCGGATTTGGGAACCCAATCCCAGCAACAACTCCTCATGGAAACTTTGAGCAAGTGAAGTTTTGAAGATCCTGTAGTGATTGCGGTTAAAGTGGAAAACTCCTGGATGACACCGTTTGTGACATATCTTCGAAAGGAAATCCTGCCAGAAAATGAAGTAGATGCCAGAAATATAAGGTTGAATGCTCAAATGTATGTGTTGCAAGAAGAAGGGTTATATAGAAGAGGCCATTTGTTAACACTCAAAAAGCATATTACCTCATAAGTGAGGTTCACGATGGGGTATGTGGCAGCCATCAGGGAGCTATGTCTGCAGCGAGGAGGCTTATTCGAGCAGGATTTTACTGGCTGATAATGTTTGAGGATGCGAACCGGCATATTCAGGCTTGCCATCAGTGTCAGAGACATGCACCTATAAAACATGTTCCACGGGAAGAAATGAGAAACATCTATAGTTCGTGGCCATTTGACAAATAGGGAATCGATTTGGTGGGCCCTTTTTTGAAAGCGCCAGGAAAATTCAGGTACTTAATAGTGGCAGTTGATTATTTCACCAAATGGGTAGAAGTTGAGCCCTTTCTAGAAGAATGGTCATTTCCTTTTGCTAGAAGAACATTGTGTGACATTTTAGAATCCCAGGGACGATCATCACAGACAATGGAACACTGTTTGCTCAAAATCCCTTCAAGAAGTAGTGCGAGGAATATAAGATTAAGTAAAAGGTGACATCTGCTTACCACCCCCAAGCCAACGGACAAGTGGAAGTGACCAACTAAACAATAGTAAATGGAATACGAGTGCGTCTGGAAGGGGCGGAAGGTAACTTGATATGGGAATTGCACAATGTGCTGTGGGCATATCGGACAACTGAGTCCTCCACTACTGTGGAAACACCTTATAGTCTCGTATATGGCTCAGAAGCAGTAATTCCTGTGGAAATAGGAGTTCCTAGCCAAGGATGATGGTTTCTATAGATGAGACGTGAATCAGCAAAATAGATGTCTGGATATGGTGGAGTAAAAGAGACAGCTAGCTTCTCTACACGAGGCTAAGGTCAAGGAACGGGTCAGAATATATTATGACAAAAGGGTAAAGAAGGTTTTGTTTAACCCGGGAGAGTTGGTAATGAGGAAAAACAAGAAAAACATAAAGGAGCTCGAGGGGAAGTTAGCTGCAAATGGGGAAGGACCTTACAAAGTGATCGAATCGCATCTGGTGGGAAGTTATGTTCTCGAACAGATGAAAAGGATTCGAGTACCAAGAATGTGGAACATTAGCAACTTGGGAAAATACTACTAGCTATGATGATCGAGTGGTTTGCTCTAAAGTGGCACTCTAGTTGGTATTCGAGCGGGTTGCTTTAAAGTGGCACTCTAGATGATGTTTCCAGCTACGACTGATGTTTGAGTTGTTTGCTCTAAAGAGGCACTCTAGTTGATGTTCGAGTGGTTTGCTCTAAAGCGGCACTCTAGTTGGTTTTTGAGCGAGTTAATTTAAAGCGGCGCTCTAGATGATGTTCAAGTGGTTTTCTCTAAAGCGGCACTCTAGTTGATATTTGAGTGGTTGGCTCTAAAGTGACACTCTAGGTGAGGTTCGAGTGGTTGGCTCTAAAGCGGCACTCTAGATGATTTTAGTGGTTAGCTCTAAAGTGGCATTCTAGTTGATGTTCGAGTGGTTGGCTCTAAAGCGGCACTCGAAAGCTATATTGTACTCTTGAAATGATAATCTAGTTGGAAAAATTGGTAGGATATAGGTGGAAACACCGAACCTGGGTAAAATGCTTGTCTCTAAATTGTTTAATTTCTATTTATCAAACATGCACAGGGCACCCCTGTTTGAGGGGTAAAATATTAGAGATGGAAAGAATATTAATTATTCATCAAATTCCAAAAAATACTAAGGATACAATATTCACACTAACAATTATCCAAGTTGATCCATCTACACATATTCATTAACTGGGAGGAAATCCCGCTTGAAATAACTCTTCAGTTGAAATAGTCTTTCCTAGCTTCTTCATGTTTGCCTCTATTTCTTCGAGTTCTTCAAGCTTTATACCAGCTGCCCTTTGGATATCCTTCATTTACTCCTCTAGAGGATATTCTAAGGAATTGAGGGGAGTGACGGCGATAGTCTTACACCATTTCTTCGTGGAAGGTTTGAATGGGGCCTTCGAGGATGACCCAATGCTTTTGCTGCATTTTGAGGATGACCGTTGGCTAAATTTTCTCAATGGGACAAGGTGCCGTTCAACTTCTTTAACAGCAGACTTCTTTGACCGAGGGTCAGAGCAAAAACATGAGGGGGTAAATCCCTTTACCTTCAGTTCTACTAGCCAATCGAGAATGAGATCAAAAGCCTTCTTCTGCCCTGGAGTCCCATTCTCATGAACGTAGACCTCTTCCATCCAGTACTGGGCAGCTTTAAGTAGAAACTTTGGAAGATGATCTTTGCTGATAAAGTAGGAGGAAGTTATACCATGAGAAAGCATGTGGGCATGAAGACTTACTTCGTGTGCGATAATTATTTCTTCAATTTCAGTGAAACACTGTTCCATTTCTTTAGCTTGTACCTTCCAGGCCTCGATCTCCCCAGCGAGTTTTTCATTTTCTGATAAAAGGGATTCCACCAAAAATTTATCTTCAACGGGGGGGCTACCTCGAGGAGCTTCAAGGGCTGAAGAGGGTTCGCTTCTGGAAGGGGGAGGGGGTTCCTCGCAAGCTATCTTCCAAGCGAGTAAGTCCTCTTCAAGGTTAGCCACTTTTTGTTGAGCTAACAGATGTTGTTCGGCAATTAATTCCCTCTGAGCTAACAGTCTACATTTTTTTCCCAAGTAACCGATTAGGCGCCTTTCCACTACTGAAAGCCTAGTTGCAGCGGCAAGGCAGGACTGTAGAGAACTGAACTTCAAATAAATTTGATGCATCAGTTCTTCAACACCGGTATCACGACCCTTGATCACTTCTAAAGGATAGATACCATTAAATTCCTTTCTAAGGAAATCCTTTACAAACCCCTTGAAAGTAGGATGATCTTTAGATTGCCACAGCTTCATCTCGGCATCGAGGTTGTGGAGCTTGTTCTTCTAGGATTCTTTCTCTTGGTTACACTTAGAAAGATCTTAAACAGCAATCAGTAGCTGTTTATTTGTCTCATCCAGTTCTTTTTGGGCACTCGAAAGCTCCTCGCAAGCACCTTCTGGCACCATTTTCAACGAATTACACTACAAAAAGAAAACGAAGGTAAAATCAATAAGTCGTGGAAAAAAGAAAAAAAGTGTTTTTATTGATTCTAAAAAAAACAAATAGGGCTACAATTGAGGGGCCCTAAGTAAAAAAAATAGAGAAGAGGAAATATTTTACAATTAAGGACCCTAGAATCATCCTCCTTTGATGTGAAAGCAATCATTTCTTCGACCTGGTTGGTGGGGGAATTCTGCTCAGAAGAGGCATCTGCAGCCTCAGGAAGGGGGATCTCTCGAATCCCCTCAGCAGTGAAGAACTGCCCTTTGGCCTTGATGAAATATAGTAAGACAAAGAAAAGGCCTTTTTTTTATGGTCTCATCCCATTTTATTTCCAAGGTGGTATCGTGCTTTGGATTAACTAGTTTGTCCACCTTCTTGGCCAAATCTTCAGAAAGAGAGGCAGACACTTGTGGCTTTAAAAATTCCTCAGCTAATTCATTGCAGCTGATTTCCTTGGCCACCCTTAGAAGATCAAGGAAAATTTCAAGCAGCTCGAGGCTATTCAATAGCTTGTGTTTGAAGGCCTCGAGCAGTTACACCTGCGTGGCCGGATCTTCTACAGCTCGAACGCTCTCATCTGCAGCTTGAACCCTCTTGTCGAGGGTATCCTTCTCTAGCGACCACTGATGCCTCTCGGCATCAACACCTTGCCTCTCACTTTCCAAAAGCTTTTTCTTTTCTTCAAGTGCCCTATCCTTCTCCTCGAGCACCTTGTTTTTCTACTCGAGTGCCTTCCTTAGCTGCCAAATATCAGCATCTTGCTTGCTGAGCTCCTCACGAAGGTTACCTTTTCCAGCGGAATAAAGGGAAACAAATGCCACCATTTTCTCAGTGGCCTCGCACAAAATTTTAGAGGCCTGACAAAATAATTCAGCTCAACTTAAGGCTACAAAATAAAAAGAGCAGAGAGAAAAGAGAAGGGATTAGAACCTCGGGGTTAGAGACCATCTTTTATTATTGATACTCAATCTCGGATATGGACATCACATCAGTTGAAGGGGGCGGAGATTGTTAATGAATATCCTCACCACCATCTGTTCCCATTACTGGTCTTGGTGAGGAGGAGCCGATAGTATTGCTGTTCACCTTTGTCTTCTGGCGAGCGTTCCTGGTGTGAGGAGGCTGCTCAGCACCAATGGTTGAGATAGGCCTTTCGAAGCCTTCTACAGGAGGTGAAACCGGGTTCGAGGGGGGGAGATACCAGAATGGAAGCCTAGTTCGAGGAATCAATGATCCTTCTCGATGGAGCTTCACCCTGCTTCAAAGACTTTGGCTTCTTTAAGCCCTTAGTGAAACCCACTGAAAATGGAAAAATAAAGAGAGTCGGTTAACAATGATGAACATAATAACATAAAAAATGAGAGAAGTATATTTCTATTAAGGCACATTCAGAAGGTCCTAAATGCCTAGAGTCACTAACGATGATCTCGAGGGGAGGGCCATCTCTGGGGCCCTCACGTTCTCTTCGCCTCTTCCTTGTATCTATCTGGAGTGTGTTATACTCATATTCTTCATAGACTCTGGGCGGGAACACAAAGCCGCCAATCCGGGGGTTGGGGTTGTTGAAAAGGCTGTAGACGAAGGAGTTGGATAACAATTTTTATTTGTCCCTCTCGAGGGCATCTGGGCAGATATATTCCCCAGGTTTGGGAGACTCAGCTTGCATGGCCCAATTCCACAAAGGAACTCGATACCTCCTGCTATCAAATGAGATACCTTTCTTTCAGCTTTTCCAATCACCCAAATTTCTAGGAACACTAAAAACTTTATGATGTGCTTCTCGGTTGAAAAACGTAACGATCATATCAGTAGACCGCCCACTATATGACACAAAGTATAGTGAGCGAATCAGGTTATAACTGGGTTGAATAATAAATTCATCACATCCGGTCAAGAACATCATAATGATCACCAAAACGTTGGGGTGGACTTGTGCAGGGCTCACCTAAAATTTCAAGGAGTTTGGAAAAAAGGGGCAGAAAGGGAAAGATGAGCCCGCAACGAAGGTGTCACAGAGAGATAGATGATCTTCCTTTGGGAAGTTTATGAAAGGAATCACTTTCTCGAAAGGGTTGAAAATTGACTTCCGGAGCTACTCGTTGGCCAGGAGGGCTTGAGTCCAAAATTTTAGAAATAGTGGTTCCCAGTAATGGAACTGGGGGCTCCCTTAGCCTTAATCTTCAACGAGTCCCCTTTTTCTTCTTTAGAGAGGGCACAACCAAAGAGGACTCCTGAGTTCCACTCGAAGGTGCTTCCCCCCCTCCGAGGATTGCCCTATGGCTTCGAGCTCTGGACTTGGGGAAGGGTAAAAGCCAATCTTGCCACTTGTATGGGACCTCGTTATATAGGATTTACCCATGCCCGGAGGCCAATTTTTGACAGCTTCTTGAGAAAGCATATCAATTATGGGAATGACCCTGTCTTCCCCAGGACTATTAGCACCATGATTTGATACGCCCTCTCCAGCATCAAAATCGTCCTGGAGTCCTTCAGGATGGGTACATTCTGGGTCGCTAGCGGTTCTCTCTGGCGTACTAACCCCTGACTTGCCTACCCTAATTTCACCAAAAAGTTTCTCGGAGGCAGAACCCTCATCAGAGCAGGCCATGATGGAAAAGGGGGGAAACGAGAAGATTAAAAGGAGAATATGAATGAAAGAACTTACTGATTTCTAAAAAAAGAGATAGAAGTTTGATCACTCACGAGAGAAATGCAGAAAGAAATCTTGTAAGAAGACACCTGCAAATGAGAAAAGTAAATGAGTAAGCGCAGATAAGGGGTAAATATGGGGGCTAATATGGCGGATAATTATTTATGCATTGGAAATATAAAAATTTATGCAAAGACGTGATTGCCTCTTTGTCTTCTGACTGCGCGGTGTTTGGAGGGATGTGACACACGCAATTGCATAGCACGCGCGTGCCCTTTCGGAATTATAAATGACAAAGTTGCTTAGAAAACTAGGTTCTCATTCTCGAAGGCAGAAATGCAATGTGCAAGGTTCATTTTGAGCCTTCAAGTCCTGGAATTTTCCCATGCATTTGAGATCTTGAAGACCTTCGTGATGTTCCAACTTTCCAAGGTTGAGAACCTTCTTTTTTGAGGGCTCTTGATAGAGGTTAGACCCAAGAAGGCCATAGGGCCACAGATATGGCAGCGGTTAGGGTAATATTTACTACTCTAGCTTAATTACTGCATTCATGGGTAATTAAGGGCAATAATTAAGGAGTCTGTTATTTAGGAAATGGAGTATAATTACAAGGTACACATTTACTTATCATTCATTCTATCTTAATCACATTGAACACTTAGACTAACTTAAGCATCAGAGTCCCTGGAACCCAAGGATAGTTTGATTCCAGGTCTATTCGAGAAGAACCCAAGCTCACGAACTGGTCGGTGGTCGAAGACGCATCACCTACCTTGATGAAACCAGACAAGGATGAAACATTTTACTCGTATATTTCTGCATCACTGCTAGCAATTAGCATGGCTTTGGTTCATGAAAAATAAAAGGTTCAACACCCGATCTTCTTCGTTAGTCGTGCTTTGCAGGGGCCAAAGATGAGGTATACATTTCTCCAAAGTTTGATTCTAGCTCTCATTCATGCAGCTGGAAGGTTGAAACCCTACTTCCAGGGACATAAGATAGTGGTGCTCACAAACCACCAAATTTGACAGATCCTGCTAAGACCATAGATTTCCAAAAGAATGGTGAAGTGGGCCATAGAGTTGGGAGAAAATGGTATCTAGTATCAACCTCGAGTTGCGATTAAGGGGCAGGCACTAGCAGATTTTATAGTGGAAACTATAGCTTGAAGTGTGTTTGGAGCCCATTCAAAATGAAGACATAAGGCAAAGAATGATTTGGAAATTCTATATGGATGGTTCGTCACATTCAGGAGGAAGTGGAGCAGGGGTCCTACTAACTAGCTCTGAGGGCAGAGATTATCCTTATGCATTAAACTTTTCATTCAAAGAAACTAACAATGAAATTGAGTATGAGGCATTGTTCATTGGATTACGCCTCACGAAGAAGCTGCAAGTGGAGGAACTGGAGGTTTTCAGTGATTCTCAAATTGTGGTTCAATAGGTGAATGGAGAGTACGAGGCTAGTGAGTGTAATCTGCAGAGATACCTCGAGGTAGTAAAGAACTTTTTAAAAAATTTCAAATTTTATATATTGACACAGGTTCTGAGGAAAAACAATCATAAAGCGGACACTCTAAGTAAGCTCACTTCTCGGATTTGGGAACCCAATCCCAACAACAACTCCTCATGGAAACTTTGAGCAAGCGAAGTTTTGAAGAGCCTGTAGTGATGGCTGTTGAAGTGGCAAACTCCTGCATGACACCGTTCGTGCAATATCTTTGAGAGGGAATCCTGCCAGAAAATGAAGTAGATTCCAGAAAGATAAGGTTGTAGGCTCAAATTTATGTGTTGCAAGAAGAAGGGTTATATAGAAGAGGCCATTTGCATCCATTACTTCGATGTGTTAACACTCACGAAGCAAATTACCTCGTAAGAGTGGTTCACGAAGGGGTATGGGGTAGCCATCAGGGAACCAGGTCCGTGGCGAGGAGGCTCATTCGAGCAAGATTTTACAGGCAAAAAATGTTCGAGGACGCAAACTGGTATATTCAGGCTTGCCATCAGTGTCAGAGACATGCACCTATAAAACATGTTCCACAGGAAGAAATGAGAAACATCTGTAGATTTGGTGGGACCTTTTCCAGAAGCGCCCAAAAAATTCAAGTACTTAATTGTGGTAGTTGATTATTTCACAAAATGGGTAGAAGCTGAGCCCTTGACAAACATAGGGAGAAAAACGGTCATCTCCTTTTGCTGGAAGAACATTGTGTGCCGTTTTGGAATCACATAGACGATCATCACGAACAATGGAACATTGTTTGCTCAGGATCCCTTCAAGAAGTGGTGCGAGGAATATAAGATTAAGTAAAAGGTGACATCTGTTTACAACCCCCAAGCTAATGCACAAGTGGAAGTGACCAACATAACAATAGTAAATGGAATATGAGCGCATTTGGAAGGGGCGAAAGGTAACTAGATATGGGAATTACCTAATGTACTGTGGGCATATCGGACAGCTGAGTCCTCCACTACTGGGGAAACACCTTATAGTCTCGTATATGGCTCAGAAGCAGTAATTCCTGTGGAAATAGGAGTTCCTAGCCCAAGGATGATGGTTGCTATAGATGAGACGTGAATCAGCAAAATAGATGTCTGGATATGGTGGAGTAAAAGAGAGAGCTAGCTTCTCTACATGAGGCTAAGGTCAAGGAACGGGTCAGAAGATATTATGACAAAAGGGTAAAGAAGGTTTTGTTTAACCCGGGAGAGTTGGTAATAAGGAAAAACAAGAAAAACAGAAAGGAGCTCGAGGGGAAGTTAGCTGCAAATGGGGAAGGACCTTATAAAGTGATCGAATCGCATCTGGCGGGAACGGGTCAGAAGATATTAGGACCTTATAAAGGACCTTAGAATTGAAGAAGGGTAAAAACCAATCTTGCCACTCGTAGGGGACCTCATTATGCAGGGTTTTACCATTCCCGGAGGCTAATTTTTGACAGCTTCTTGAGAGGGCATATCAGTTATGGGAGTGACTCTCTCTTCCCCAGGACTATTAGCACCATGATCAGATATGCCCTCTCCAGCATCTGGATCATGCTGGAGTTCTTCGGGATTGGTACATTCTGGGTCGCTAGCGATTCTCTCTGGTGTACTAACCCTTGACTCACCTACCCTAATTTCACCGGAAAGTTTCTCAGAGGCGGAACCCTCATCAAAGTGGGCCATGATGAAAAAGGGGGAAACGAGAAGATTAGAAGGAGAATAGAGATGAAAGAACTCATGGAATTCCGAAAAAAATGATGGAAGTTGGATCGCTCGCGAGAGAAATACAGAAAGAAATCTTGTAAGAAGACATATGCAAACAAGAAAAGTAAATAAGGGAGCGCGAATAAGGGGTAAATATGGGGGCTGAAGTGACGGGTAATTATTTCTGCATTGGAAATATAAAAATTTATGGAAAGACGTGATCGTCTCTTTGTCTTCTGATAGCGCGGAGTTTTGGGAGCAGTGTCACGCGCGATTGCATAGCATGCGCAAGCCCTTTCGGAATCTTAAACGATGAAGTTGATTAGAAAACCAGGTTCTCATCCTCGAAGGTAGGAACGCAACATGTAAGGTTCATTTTGAGCCTTCAAAGTCCTCGATTTGTCCCATGCATTCAAGACCTCGAAGACCTCCGTGAAGTTCTAGATTTTCAAGGTCGAGAGCCTACTTTTTTGGGGGCTCTTGATAGAGGTTTGGCCCAAGAAGGCCATTGGGCTACATGTATGGAAGCCTGGTTAGGGGAATATTTAATACTCTAACTTAATTACTACATTCGTGGGTAATTAAGGCAATAATTAAGGAGTACGTTATTTAGGACACAGAGTATAAATACAAGGTACACATTTACTTATCATTCATTATGTATTAATCATATTGAACGCTTGGACTAACTTAAGCATCGGAGTGCTGACCCTTGGAACCCCAGGGATAGTTTGGTTGCAGGTCCATTCGAGAAGAACCCAAGCCCACGAACTGGTCGGTGGTCGAAGACGCATAAGGTAGCAATTTTGTCATTATAAGAACCAAGAAAAGATTGAAATCTCAAAGTGCTTTCATTGATTCAACTTGATTTTGTTTGCCCCTTGAACCTATTTCTTGGGATCTCCAATCACTTAGGTAGGGTTACCATCAAGCATCCTCTATAGTCATATGCTTTAAACTTATTCCTCTAGATAACTTAACAACTCGATCTCGTGACAGACTTTTAATAAATGGATCTTCTAGGTTGTCAGCCAATTTTATGTAATCTATTAAGATCACACCTGTTAAGATCAATTGTCTTATGGTTTTATGTCTCCTTCTTATGTGACGAGATTTACCATTGAATATGGAACTCAGTGCCCGAAGTATAGCCGATTGATTATCACTTTGTACACTTAATGCTGGCACTGGTTTTTCCCATAGTGGAATATCCTCCATAAAGTTCCAAAGCCATTCTGCATCTTCAGCTACTTTATCTAAAGCAATGAACTCAGATTCCATTGTGGATCTGGCAAACAACGTTTGTTTCGAGGATTTCCATAATGCAACTGCACCACTAAGCATAAATACATACCCACTTGTGGATTTTGTCTTTTTTGAATCCGATATCCAATTAGCATCCCTATAACCTTCTAGAATGGCTGAGTATCATCCATAGTGCAGCCCATAACTTCGAGTATGTCTCAAATAGTTTGAAAATCTAGTTATCCCTTTCCAATGACTGTGTCCTGGATTGCTTGTATAACGACTCAATACGTTAACAGCGTGTATAAAATCGGGTATTGTACAATTTTTCAGATACATAAGACTCCGATCACTCGGGCATATTCCAATTGTAATATCCCATTGCCTGAGTTTTTCATCATCTTGAGATGAAGGTCCTCGGGACTTTTAGCTATCCCACTTGAATAGTTCTTAAATTTATCAAGTACTTTCTCGGCGTAATGTCCTTGTGACAATACTATTCCTTTAGAGTGTCTAAAGATTTTTATCCCTAAGATCACATCTGCTAGTCTCAAGTCTTTCATGTCAAACTTTCCTTTAATCAAGTTCTTAGTTTGTTTGATCATGTCTTTATTGCTACCTATGATGAGCATATCATCCACATATAGGTACAATAAAATGTATCCATTTGGAGTATCTTTGATATAGATGCACTTGTCACATTTGTTTATTTTAAAACCATTTGACATCATTACATAGACAAATTTTGCGTGCCACTATTTAGGTGCTTGTTTTAACCCATATAGGAATTTTACAAGTCTACACACTTTGTATTCTTATCCGGGGACAACATAACCCTCAGGTTGTTTCATATGAATTTCCTCTTCAAGCTCTCTATTTAGAAAAGCTGTTTTTATATCCATTTGATGCATTTCTAAATTGCGTATAGCCGTAATTACTATTAGCATTCTAATTGAAGTTATTCTTGTAACTGAAGAATAGGTGTCAATAAAATCCAAGCCTTATTTTTGCCTAAATCCTTGCACCACAAGCCTAGCCTTGTACTTATCTATTGAGCCATCTAGTTTGTGTTTTCATTTGAAAATCTATTTTCTCTCCAGAGCTTTTGAACCTGATGGAAAATCCGCTAACTCCCTTGCATGGTTTTGCATAATGGGGTCAATTTCACTGTTCACTTCTTCCTTCAATGAAGGAGCATCTGGTGTAGACAAGGCTTCCTTAAATATTCTTGGATCATTTTCTAATAGATAGGCCATTTAAAAATTAGGACCAAATGATTTATCCTTTCTACCTCTCTTGCTACGTCTAGGTTCATCACTGACCAGAAGTACTTGCTTCTCCTTCTTCACGAGTCCGTTTATGACTTACTTTGTCCATACATGGGAACACATTTTCGAAGAAGGATGCATTTCTTGATTCCATTATTGTATTTGCGTGTATATCTGGTACATTAGACTTGTACACCAAAAATCAATAAGCACTACTATTGTGTGCATACCCAATGAAAATACAGTCAACAGTTTTAGGTCCAATTGTGACCTTTTTAGGGGGTGGTACTGCCACTTTTGCTAGACACCCCCACACTTTTAGGTATTTGTACGAAGGTAAATTACCTTTCCATAACTCATAAGATGTCTTTCCAGTCTCCTTATATGGTATCATGTTGAGAATGTAGTTGGAGGTTAGTGTAGCCTCCCCCCACATGTTCTGGGATAACCCAGATTCTTGCAACATTGCATTCATCATCTCTTTGAGAGTTCGGTTCTTTCGTTCCGCAACTCCGTTAGATTCAGGTGAGTAGGGAGCGGTAGTTTGATGAACAATACCATATTCTCTACAGAACACATTGAATGGTTCATCATACTCACCTCCCCTATCACTTCGGATAATTTTAATTGTTTTACTAAGTTGATTCTCAACTTCCAACTTGTACTCTTTGAACTTTTCCAAAGCTTCGTATTTGCTGCGTAATAGATACACATAACAATATCTTCTGCTATCATCTATGAAAGTCACAAAATACTTTTACCGCCTCTTGTTTGCACAAACTTTAAATCACATAGATCTATGTGAAGTAAGCCTAGAGGTTCGGTTGTCCTCTCCACGTGTGGGGATGGTGTCTTCGTGAGCTTTTCCTGTACGCATACTTCACATTTGTCTTTACTTTTTTTTTTTACTTTTTGGAATCATGTTCATGCTTATTAGTCTTTTAATAGATTTATAATTCACATGTCCCAATATTTCATGCCAAATATTAAAGACTAACGACATAAGCAAAATCATTATTCTTGTTCAGTGAAGACTTGGGTACACTAGTTTTTTGGATGACTGTCATTACATTCATTTTGACCAGTCTATCATTCACATACTCCTTTCCCACATACACCCCAATCTTAGACATGACTAACATGTCAGACATGAGCTTGATAATAAACCCATTCTTGTAGAGGAGAGTTACATAGATCATATTCTTGTGATCATATTCTTGTGAATGTCTGGTACATACAGGACATTATTGAGTGTCAACTGCTTTTTCAGAAGTCATCTTAAACACGACCTTCCCTTGACCTTTAACGGTTGAAGTAGCGGAGTTTCCCATGGAGATTTTATCTTCAGTCTTGTTCTTCTGATATGTTGTGAACTTACCCTTATCTGAGCAGATGTGTCTGGTGGCACTTGTATCATACCACCACTCCTTTGGATTACTCCCAACCATGTTTGCTTCAATTATCACAGTACACAGATCTGAATCCGAGGTTGGCTACAACCTTTCCTTTCCTCAAGTCAACCTTGCTGCGACATTCATCCTCCTTGTGCCCAATCTTGTGACCTTGTGGCATTTACCGCCGAACTTCTTGGCGGGTTGCTTCTTGAAACTGCTCGAGTTTTGGGGTTGAAACTTTCTTTTCTTCCCCTTATGCTCCACCAGATTTACTTTCTGCTCAGCCTACACCCCATCGACCTTTCGGTTGGTTGACTCAATTCGAAGCTTGAAAATTAAGTCATCGACTTTCATTGCCTTCTGTTTGTGCAACAGATAATGCTTGAAGTTCTCCCACTTTGGAGGAAGCTTCTCAATGAAGGCACCTACTTGAAAGGTTTCACAGATTTGTATGCCTTCAGCCATGAACTCATGGGTGATAAGTTGCAACTCTTCCACCTGCTCCATGATCGGCCTTGAGTCTATCATTTTGTAGGTCAAAAACTTTGACACTGCATGCTTCTTTGTGCCCGCATCTTCAGACTTATATTTCTTGTGCAGGGCCAGCCACAAATCTTTACTCGTTTTCTCAATATTGTACACATTGTACAATGAGTCAGTCATTCGTGCTATTATGTAGCCCTTGCACATAAGTCCCCTTGAATCCAATTGTCAAGGCTTGCCTGATCGTACACATTAGTTTTAACCAGAGAAATGACAGGTTTGTTCTCCTGGAGGTACTTGTCAAGTATCAACGTGGCCAAGAAAAAGTGCATCTTTTGACTCCACGTTTTGAATCCCATTCCCTCAAACTTGTCAGGAAAAATTCCCGCATGTTGAACACTTGGCAATGCCGACATCATGTGCTTGATTTGATGAACCTCTTTCTCCACTGTAGGTCTGAAAATCTCAGTCTGAACTACTGGGGGTTGGCCCAATTCCCAAATTGAATTTGGGGCATCGACTCACCAAGGTTTCCAGTATTGGCATTCTCATTTTTCCATTTTTCACAAATCAGTTTTCAAAACAATTAAACAAAATTATTAATGGCATTATAATAGATTTAAAACACTTTTATATAATTTCCTCAAAATTCCCAGGAAATGCTTGTGGTGGGACACAATGTCTCCTTAAAAACGCCAACCTCCTTAGACAGAATTTTTGTTTGTTATTCAGTAAAAGTTGCTTTAAAATATTTTTTTCGAAAAATTTCCTTAATATTGGAATACAAAGGTTCAATTTCCAATTTTTTATCCAAAATTTGAAATTTCAATATTCTAGAAATAATTAATCGTAATTAATTGTCCTTATTTCAAAAACCATTACAAATTTCATAATTAATTTCAACTTTCAAGTTTTAATCTTAAGATTTGAAATTAATTAAAACGTTACGAATTAGTCTTTAATTAAAATCATAAATGATCAGTTTATTTTGAAAAACTGATCAAATTAATTGTCATTAAGTGAAAAAATGTTACAAAGTTCTGAATTAATTAGAATGTACAAAATTAATTTCTACTAATTATAATTAGTTATAATCACAAATAATTCAGAATTAATAAGTTTGCACAAAATAACAAAGTTTTAACTGAAATTAAAAATTTGTTATATCACTCTGGTACAAACGTCATTACATCTCTGTTTTACAAAGATAATGAGGGAACAATGAATTGATATTACCTCTCTATTTAGTTGAACGAAATCCTCTCTATATGGTTTTGTTACAATATATCAAAGATATGTTTAATTGATATTTACTCATTTAAAATAGACAATCACATTAAAAAAAATTTCAAGAAATATTTCTCCACTGATAAGAGAAGAATAAATTGTAATAAATCAAATTTATTATTCAGTGAGGACATAACATTGCATTTCGCTTCAAATGGTAACTAAATCAGATTACTTCATTCTACCGTTTTGTAAGAAATATTCATTCTAAACCCTAAATGCTTGCTAAACAAATGGTTGATACCTTACTTAAATGCAGTACGTAATTGGTTGGAATGCATATTTGAATGGTAACTATCTCTCTCGTTGACCGAGCTACCGCCGTTGGTGCCTTTCTTCGTTCAACCGTTTCAAGGTCAATTTATTCACCTGCCTAGGATCGCAAATTTCAAGTTTGTCTATAAAGAGCGGATCTAATTATATTAGTGTCTAAGCTCCTGTTCTGGCCCAGTCTTTAACCCAAAGATTACAGATTCGAATCTTGTCCCCGCATAATCAAGAACTGTATTTTCTGAATTTTTGATGGAAAGAATTCTCGACTAACGCAGCAGCCCTACCACTAAGACCAGCAAGAGCAGCAGATTCCATAGCAGCCGAGTCGTGAAAAACACGAGTAGGAATCATTGAAGAACAAGTTATGCTGTTGAATAACAAACCTTACATTTTCAAGTTATAGAAAATTTCACGATCTTTGCCGAGAGATAGGAGCATTCGGTGGCAAAATTTCAGATCCAATCATGGCAAAATTACCTGTGCAAGATTGACTTTAAGTGGAAAGACTTGTTAGTTAAATTTAATAAATAAAAATTTATTTTTTTATCCACAAAGCCTTATACCGACTAACAAATAGAGATAAATTTGTACTAATAATTCTATTATGAATTTCACAAAATCAAATTGTTTAGTTATGAGGAATATAGGTAAAATTTATTTTTCAGAATTAACATTATAGGAACCTAAAATCCAATTAGCTAAACAATTTGTTATAAATAAATAGCAGAATTAAGCAAACAAAAAACGAATCGAGAATTATACCAACGGAGGCAATTGGTTGAATTTGATGCAAAGGCGAGATAATGATCTCTATCCTTAATTATGAATATGTGTCGTAGTGTGTGACGCTTCGATGGCGTTCTGAATCCCAAGATACAACTGCTACACTTTCTACTCTGCACAACTCTGCAGCAGAAATCGGCAAACCAGTTCAGTGCCTTACTCTCAGACTCGAAGAATGTGAAGAACATGAAGAACTCAAAAAACACGAAGAACAAAGAGAACAAAGGGAGGAGAAGAGAGGAGAGGAGGATTGTATTCTTGGTGTGTTTGAGAATGAGGCTAGAGGCACCCTTTTATAGGCAAGGTGCACTAACGGCTAGGAGGGAATCGTGGAGCAATCCATGCCTCCTCAATTTTGAAGACAACAATCCACTCCTTACAATGAAAAGGGAGGAAGACAAGGAGAGCGTTTTACGCCTTTGCAATTAGAAGGGTTGACCGGTCCAAAATGATCTTCCTGAACCAAACTTTCCCAAGATCCTAAACCAGACCCGATCACGGTCTCCTAAACTACTAGTTGATATTCCTAGTGTTTTCATACTAGCCTTTGTACTA
Source organism: Rubia yunnanensis (assembly GCA_037428765.1). NCBI lineage: Eukaryota > Viridiplantae > Streptophyta > Magnoliopsida > Gentianales > Rubiaceae > Rubia > Rubia yunnanensis. Next base: position 26,155,047 of record CM075064.1, on the reverse strand, counting down.
GCCATATTTCCTTACCATTTCCAATGTGCTATTTCTAATATACCACAAACCCAAAATATTACTCTTTAAGTAATCAATCTGCGTCCTCATTTCTCATTCAATTGGAACCAGGAAAATTCGGTTCCAACAATAAGAGAAGGTTTGATTTTTTTTTTATGATATATATACCACATATATGGAAGCATAAATAATACAATAAAATATGATAGTGTAGATTTATTCATTCAATTCCATCCACTCATTCTTATTTTCCCTTTCTAAATTCAATTTCATTCATTCATTTCATCCAGCTAAATATAAGCACCTAAGCCTATGATGACTCATCCAACGAAACAGAGGTAGTATGAAAAATTTAAAAAGAAAATTAAATTTAATAATTATGCTGTGATAAGTTATAAGAGAATGTTTATTTTTTTTTATGATATATACCACATATATGGAGGCATAAATAATACGATAAAATATGATAGTGTAGATTTATTCTCCATGTTAAATATTTTAATTTAAATATATTATTACTTTATAAAATAATTTAAATGGAAATATACATTATGAGTCCGTCTCTTGAAAAATAGTCTTTCCACAAGTCATCGAAAAACCAAGGTTTAAACTGTAAATTAGAAGAAATAAAAATAAAAATTTTGAATTACATTGATCGGGTTGTAAACTTTATAACTACTACACATTGCATAATAAATTTTTAATACTGCAACTAAAACCTTTTACCTTTTTATTATTATAATTAAACTTCTTCTTTCCATCAGCTTATGGAAAGATGGTCTTTCCCAAGACTTTTCCAAACATATTTCAAAGTATTAAATTGTGCATTACATGCATGTATTGTATTTGTATGTTATATGTATATGTATTGTATGTGTTTTATTTTATTAGACAATGTTCAAAGTGTTATTCATGTAATGAAATATCAAAGGTATCAACATAATTTTAGTTTTTTTTGTGATTCGAATAAGTAAACATCCAACATTAATGTTATAAGTATTTTTTCATTAATTTTTTCATTATCTACATTTCTACAAGCTACATTAAAATATATGTATTATATGAAGATTTAATAACATTAATACTTACATAATACATTAAGTATTATTAATAAAGAGCATGTCTCCTGCGAGATCGTCTTGCCGTAAGACAGAGGACTTACAATAATTTAAGGCAAAAGATAAAAAAAAATTTTGGGGTCCTGGTGTAATTATTTCATTCTCAGTGCCAATTTAAAATCTGCAAAAAAATAGAGGGACTAACCTACAAATACCAAAAATATGGAAGTAAATCTGAGAAGAAGACGCATTTACAGAAAGTGCACAACGGAAAAACACGCTTCGAAAACATTTTCAGAGTTTCAATTGATCTCAAACACTTCAATCCGTTGCTCCAAAACCTTGAACGATCAAATCCTTAACTTCTGCGATTAACAATGAACAACGTCGACCAACAACAAATCAGGTTCGCCATTCAAAACTATATAATCAAATCAATTTGTTGAACTATCTACATTCACATTATGTAAATTTAATTTATTATGCAGATCGGAAGATCAATTGATGTGCGAAGAATATGATAGCAAAACCAAAACTTCATCAAAAGGCATTTTCAACAATGAACGACAAATTATTGTATTGAACGGCATATTCAATAAAATCAAACAAAATTCTGTAAAAGGTGAGTATAAAAATGGAATCATCATATAAAACCTGATTTATTCTGCTTGCGAATGTTTCAGCTCCTATTGCTTGTGAATATTTTGATACAGACTGATCTTTCAGCTTAAAAAGCCTGCCAGTGTTTTATTGTTAAGAATTGATGCTGCAAATAATGTTGTAAATCTGTATCATAGTGTGACCAGAATAAATTGTTATGTGATGTTACTGATATATAGATTGATGTTTCGTGAAAGTGACTGATAATTGTGTATCTGATGTCAATTGTTATTGAATATTGGCTGCTATAATTGGTGAATCATGCTATAAACAGAATGAGTGATTTGATTATACTCATTGATAAAATTGGATGCTCACTTCTGGCATGGGTAACAAATCTTGGAATTCTAATTAAAAGATAGACATGCATATACTGCTATGTGATGTTTCTATTATATGAATTGATGTTTTGATAAAAGTGTTTGATGCTTCTGCACCAAATACAGAAACTGACCTGCATATACTGGTATATGATGTTTCTATCATACATATCGATGTTTTAATAAAAGTGTTTGATGTTTCTACACATGATGTCAACTGTTACTGAAACTGACAGAATTGATCTGTGATTTTATAATAAAACTAAATGATCTATGATTTTCCTAATTTATTGGAGATAGATGCAATGGAGTGTTTACAAGGAGTGAGAGCAAGAACTTGGGAAGAGATTGAAAATTTGTATCAAACACATGCAACTGCGCTTGAATTTTGTGTAAGGAAATAGGAAAAAATATTTCACATGCTCATGTGAAGGAAAGTCCATTTCAAGAACTATAAACACACCTATTCTACAACTAGAAAGGAAGAGAAAAAGAAAATCAAAAGAGTTTCTAGTGATAAGAATAGGATGCGAAGCTCAAATCATGATCAAGCTTGTTAATGAAAAGTTCCACAAAATCAAGAACCACTTCGTTGAGCATGACCATGAGTGTATAAGATCAGAATGACAGTACCTACAACGTAGTGAAAGAAGAATAAAAAATGAGAAAGCAAGAGGAATCAAAGCTATGGAAAAGGCAGGTCTCAAACCAGCAGCAAGTTACAAATATTTAGCATGTGCTGCCCAGGGAGAAGAAAATGTTGGGCACACCATGAGAGATCACATTAATTATGTGAACAGGTACATAATGGACACTATAGAAGGGGGGAATTCTCAAAATGTTATAGATGAGCTTTATCAGATTGCTACTGCCGAGGATGACTACTTTTTTAGAGTCAAGCTGGATGATGAAGGAAAACTAACCGCGGTCTTTTGGAGAGACTCGATGATGAAAAAATATTACATGCTATATGGTTATGTTGTGATTTTCGACACCACTTATCGGACAAACAAGTATAACCCCATTTGTGCTCCGATTATCTGGATAAACAATCACTGGAATGATGCAATGTTTGGGTGAACTTTTATTGGAGACGGAAAGGTTGAAACTTTTGTATGGCTACCGGAGGTATTTAAAAAAAATCAATGGGGGGAAAACAACCAGTGACTATATTCACTGGCCAAGATTTGGCTATGGCAAAGGCAATTAAAGAGGTATTTCTAAGCTCTGTCTGATGATTAATGTTTCAATTTATGTGTATAACCTTTTAAATGTTAATGATGATGTTTTAAGTATTCCTTCTGTTTATGTTTTGAACCAGTGTCTAACTCGTTATATTATTCAGTTGACGTTTCAACAAAAAGGTCTAACATGTTATGTTATTTAGTTGATGTTCTAAACATATTTTTAAAACATTGCTTCTCATTATCTGACTAGTGATGTCAATAATATAATTTTTAAATCATCACCACAACCTATTTTAGAACATCTGAGAACCCATCATGGACATGTATACAATTTCTCTTGGTTTTGACATTGCAACATGAGCATCCTACATTTATAATTGATGATGCATTAGCAGCATATGACCTTTTTAAGAAACAAGTTGATGATGCATGTACTGATATTGTTGTTTTGTAGGTATTCAAAGAAACAAAACAAAGGCTCTGTTTGTGGTACCTGAAACAGAATGCAATCAGTCAATACAGTAAAGTAAAAAGTGATGAAGAATTTGGAATGGCATTCGACCACTGTTTGAAAGGTTGTGAAAATGAAGAAGAATTTGAAAGATGCTGGAATTCCATGATAGAAACCTACCATCTGCAAGAAAAAGATGGGTTCAAGTGCTTGTACGAAATCCGGGATAAATGGTGCACTGCTGGGGAGATATACACTCTTAAAACTTTCAAGGGCTTTGAAACGGAGTGGAAATCAGAAATGGCGAGTAAAATGGGGAAAATATTCAACATTGGCTATGAATATGTATACGAAGTCAGCCCAGAAGACAATGAAACAAAGGTAGAGAAGGTTTCTTATAGACTCAGGGGTGGTAAAGTGGAAATCAAGTGTTCATGCAAATACTTTGAAGAAGTTGGGTTGTTGTGCTTCCACACCCTTCATGTGCTCCACTTGCGCAAAATCACAACAATGCCTGAAAATTATATACCCAAAAGATGGACAAATATGGGAAAGAAGGAAATTTCCTATGGAACCGAGTACTTAGAGGTGCGTCAACACAAAACAACGAGAACAACAGTGAGATGAAAGGTAAGATACCGTGGCGCCATGAGATCCTCAGAAAATACTACAATTTAGTGTTTAAATGTGAAGATGACAAAGAAACTCATAGAACACTTGAGGATGGTTTGGACAGGGATTCAGCCACACTGTGTCAGCTGCTTTTAATGAAAGATCAAGAGAAAAAAGAACAATTAGCAACAAACAACGCCAAGGATTCAGCAACAGAAAATTCTCCTGAAGTTCTAGATCCAAATAGACCAAAAACAAAGGGAAGAAGTAAGAGGTTGAAAAGGAAAGCTTGAAAAAAAGAAGCCAACGAAGAAGGAGTTTGGATCCAAGACTCTAAAAGCCCAAATCATCTTAATTAGGGAAGACCAAAATTTATGAAGGATGAGTTCTGAACTTGCCGAACAAATTTGATGTTTCAGTACTTTCATTTGACTTTTCAAGACTTTCATTTGATGTTACATTTTTAAGAAGTGAGGACTTTGAATTAAAATTATTGCTCAACTTAGTAGAATGTAGAAGGTTTTATTATGGAAATCATTCTAAAGTTTACTGGTCTCTATAAGTTTCTTGTTTGAGTACTGAAATTTAATTAGCAGGAAAGTGATCTTTTAACTTAAAAGTGTGATGACTTACAGATACGTAATGATCTTTTAAAGTTTACTGGAATTTTACATTCAGTATACCAAAAGTTACAATTAGAAAAATGTTGCATTTTTTATAGATACAATAGCCAACTACTAAAATTTGATGTTCTAATTTTAAAACATAATCTTTCATACATAATCATTAATGCAAAAAAACTCTACAAATAGACTAATGAGAGTTAAAGAATAAAAATAAGCATTATTATAAACACCCTAAAACATCAAGACATGCTCATGAAATGTCATTGCATTACTTTACACCAAAATCCAAAAACCAAATGTCAAATTCCAATAAGAATTCTGAGAATCACCTAACCAACAATCCAAAAATACTTAAAACATCATCCCCAAACATTAATTCATAACATCCAAAAACCATCTAGAAACCAACAATACTAAAATATCAGCCAACAGTACTTAAAACATCATCCTTAAATACAAGTTCACCACATCATTAAAAAGGTACTATTTCTTCTTCAATCCCTTCGATAACTTTTCCACTTGTGCACTCTTCTTCTGAACAATTGTAGAACCCTTATTTTCAAGTACAACAGTAGAAGAATCTGCAACTCGTCCGATGCCTTTCAAACACTCAATTCGAAGATCAAAAGTAGGTTCAGGTCCAGTTTTAAATATTGGAACTTCAGGAGTGCACTTCTTCAATGACTTCTTAATAATTTCTTCAATCTGATGAAAAAAGTCATCATAAAATTAATCATGTGAGCAAACAGGAATATGAATGGGAGGAACAACATCTTGTGCAGTAGCTGAAGCTTTTTCACTAAGCTTCATCATCTCAGTCACATATCATCTGGTAATAATTCAATATTCCTAGCAAACCTCATTAAGCGCTCAACAGCATCCTACAAAAAAAACAACATTATTACTCATAATTTGAAATATCAAATGAAAAAAAACAAACATAACATAAATAAAAAAAACTTATAGAAGTAGCTTCAGCAAGAATCTTCTTGGCAGCGGGTAAATCATCAGAAATTTCCAACACTAAAAAATTAAGAGGTACTGCAGGCAGTGCCATGACCTGGTCTCAAACCTAACTTTAATTCTCCCATCGAAGTCAAAGGAAACCCATTGTTGCTCATCACGCAAACATCAAATCCAACACTGGCAATGGACATACACATAGCCTTAACCTTATTATTATTAAAGTGTTGGATTAAGGGGAGAGAAGTAGGCAAAGAGATTCCTTGGAATGGAAATCTATAAAGATAACACATCAAAGGCATAAAAACACAACCATTTACAACATCAAATGAACCTTTGTTGTACCTCTCAACAACAACACATAATTTTTTCAACACAAAACCACACCAATCCAGATTTATGATCTCTTTCACATTTTCCACAACCCTCAAAAGTTTCAAATCAACAGTACATCTAGGACTAAGGAAACAAAACAACACATACATCAAGATGTACTTCTTAAAATCATCACCTCCCTCCTTCAACAAACCCATCTTACCTAGCAACCAATCACATGGAATATTATCATTTTTATCAGCCCCTTTATCCATCCTCCATTTCTGCCTCAACTCCATGTCCCTATTCTGCCCCTTATCGAAATTATTAATCTCTACAACCTCAATACCACTTATAGGCAGACACATAGCATCATATACATCATCCTTAGTAATATAATACTTATCACTGCCTATGCACTGCAAGTGACTAATTGGTTTAAAGTTAGAAACCAGATAGTGAATCACATTTTTGGGCAATTTACAAAAATTTATATTCAATAACCCTTCAAAGCCTATCTCAATAACTGACCTCTTCTTCCCAGGAATCAATGATTTCACAAGCTTTACGATCTTACCAGGGCTACACTTCGTAGAGTAGCCCATCTTCGAGTTGAAAAAAATAAAAAATAAAAAAGCAACACTGAAATATGAAACATATTATAAAACTGTAAGTCATTATGAAATACCTTAATGGATCATTGACGCCCTTCAGAATTTTTGACTTCACAAGTCCTCCACTCTCCTCTTTAACCCTCTTCCTTACAATAGATTTCCCTTTACCAACAGAAGCTGTTTTACATACAGCAATAACTTTGCCACCTTCCTCATCTGAATCATCATCCTCTCCACCAGCATCATCAATCTCTTCAAAAAAATAATCAGAGTCATCCTCCTCACCAGACCTAAATTCATCATCATACTCCTTCACATCAGACCTATCTCCATCATCATCCTCATTTTCATCAGAATCATCATGCTCGTCCTCACTCACTGATTTATTCTCATCATCATTATCAAAATTCCCCTCACTGTCACCAACTTGTTATGAAACATCCTTTTCTAAATCCTCCCCCTTGTCAGAATCTTCACCTTCAGCAGAATTGACATCACGTTCATCGCCTCCCTCCTTCTCAGATTCATGTTGAGCCTCTCCATCTTCCTTAACATCTCCCTCCTTCTCAGATTCCTCTTAAGCCTCTCCATCTTCCTCAACATCTCCCTCCTTCTCAGATTCCTCTTGAGCCTCTCCATCTTCCTCAACATCTCCCTCCTTCTCAGATTCCTCTTGAGCCTCTCCATCTTCCTCAACATCATCTGGCTTCTCACCTTCACCATCCAAAATGTCAACAGATTCTGAGCTATCTTCATCTTCATCATATTCAGATTCTGACCCATCATCACTTTTCCCCTTTCTATCATCATCACCACCAATCTGATCATTATGACCAATTTCATCAATGGTTGCATCAAGTGTTTGAGGTTGAGAAGGAGTAATACTGAAAATCTCCTCTGCAAACAAAAACAATAAACACACAGTCAAATAATGGGGTGACACAAAAATATGATAAGGATTAAAAATTTAAAACAACATGGTTAAAACAAATAGATTTCCAGATAGAAGATCAGCAACTCCAGCATCAGTCAATATATCTTTGTAACGAAGCTTTGACTAGAGAATCTTTTAAGCTGAAGAGACATTTTTAGCAGCAACACCTATAAATACATTAAAATAAAAAATGCAAAAGAATAAGATTACAGAACAAGTAACATCAAATCAAAAGAAGAATGTATAAAAAGAGGAAAAAAATACTTTTTTAAAAAAAATTAAAGACCATCCGAGGATGGGGGGAATATATTAGGCTCCCCGGGCCAAAGTAAGTGAGCCAAATTAGGCGCTGAAAGTCTTGGTACGTTACAATTTACAAAAAGATCATCCCTATGATGATCCCGGAGCTAAAATAAGCTCCTGAAGCAAGACAGCATTTTCTTCCAAAAGCGGTGTTTCCACCTCTGACATGCAAAGAAACAAAAGACTAACTAAAACATATTGTACGGTCTAAGAAACCATCTGGCTAGTACACCACGAATAGGTCGGAGAATCAAGAATTCGAGACCCCTATTTGTCAACGTTGTGCCAGCCGAAAGGAAATTTTTGTTCCTGATTGATGTTGCATTCCAGAATGGCGTCTTCAGTTAGCAGTTGAGGAGTTAGACGTTTCCTCCGGAGAGTCGGGAAAATTGTTGTAAATTCCTCTTGAAAAAACAGCAAAAGAGGGTGAAAGTCTAACCAAAAGTAGCTCCCTGCTCCCTATGCATGCATCAGAGAGACATATCTGTGAAACCTGAAAAGAAGAAGAAAGAAACTAGTAGTATTTGGAATAATTATAGAGAGACAAACTGCGAAAGTAATGAGAAAAACAGCAATAGATACTCTTGGTAGCTAAATGAATAGACCATTTCTATGTCATACAGGTATCCATACGGGATCCGATACGAATCGCTGGATAACCTATGCAATCAAGTGACAGTAATCCCCTAAGGAAGAGTGGAATTGAACTGTAATCTAAATCACCCTGTAGGAGGTTTTCCTTAGCAAATTTTGCCAAGAAATCAGTAGCCAAATTAGCTTCTCTATGTATATGCTGAATCGGGGTTGAGCACTGTTCTAAATGAAGTGCACTGCAAATGGAGAAAACTCTCCAAGGGCAGGAGCAAGGGTTCTGAATACCCCTAACAACATTTAAGCAATCAGATTCAATTACACAGTTTTCTAAAGCTAGTTCTGAACAGATGGCATATCCACATTGTATAGCAAACAGTTCGGCATATAAGGGGGATGGACTTTGGAAAATTTTGACTCTCATTTTAACCACATTTCCATTCCAATCCCTCACTATAACAGCAGCTGAGGAAAGACCACTAGAGATCCATGATGCATCAGTGTTGATTTTGTAGCCATTTAGTGGTTTTTTCCAATATACCAAAGTAATAACTTTTTTCTTCTTCTGTACGATATGTGGAATAATTTTATCTTGAATCCATTGCTTATGCCTATCTCTATTACCTATCAAGTTATAAGCTGTGAATATTTGATAGATCGTATCTTTAATTTCGTAAACACAATCATCATGTGAGAATGGTCTATTGTCAAAAATGACTTTGTTCCTATGGGTCCAGAGGGTCCAAATTGTCACCAGTAGAGCAGCGGTGATCAAGTTGGCATGAATTTTAGATTCAGCCCTATATGATAAGTAAAATTGCACCCTACGTTTTAAGTCCCTAAATCCTTTTTGTTGTAACCGTAAAAAGGAATGCACACTTTTCCAGACAGCACATGAAGGAGTGGTCCAAATTATCTAAACTGTTCATGCATAGAGGGCAAATCGAAGCAAAAGAAAAACCCATCCTACTTAAAATGTTATCAAAAGGAAGTATACTATTTAGGGCCCTTCAAAGAAGCACAGACATCTTTCTAGGTATGAAAGGGGACCAAACCTTTTTAAAATGTTGAATCTCAGGTCCTTTTTGTCTGAGAATATTATAGGCCGAGCTTACTGAGAAGTTCCCATCAATTGTGGGAGTCCAAAATAGCTTGTCATCATGAGTGTACTCCAACTGCACTTCCTGCAAAATAAGAATGATATTGGTAGCCAAATGTGGCTCCAGATTTTGGTAAGAGAGCAGTTTTGTTGCTAATGAAATCCCTGAGAGAGATATTCACAAAAGGAATATCAATATTCTCTGGCCATTTATAATAAAGAGCACCGTTGCTTGTCCAATTTGCATTCCAAAATGAACAATCCCCATTAACAAAAATAACTCTAGATAAACTGTTTGCCATAGCTGTTATTCTGGTGATTCTACCCCAAGTGTGTGATTTTTTATAAGAAACAGGTAGTGACCATAAAAGAGTTGACCATTGGGTGTTGTTAGTTTGGAGCTTCCACCATAATTTACATGAGAAAGCATCTACTACAGCATTTAGGTCCCTAAAACCTGTACCATTTTCATCCACAGGTAAACTCATTTTTTCCAAGACCTCCACCTTTTCCTCTCAGAATAATCACTTTTTCCCCAGAATTGGTCCGAAGCCATTTTTTCCATTGTTTTTAAAACTATCCTTGGGGGTTTTAAAACTCCAAAAATATGGATTGGGATTGACAGAAAGCAGTGATTAATCAAAATGATTTTACCAGCTGAACTCAACCATCTTTTCTTCCAATTATTTATCAATTTCTCCATTCTTTCTATGACAGGTAAATAATGCTTCTTTAAATTACGACCTGTGAAAATAGGAACACCAAGGTATTTGAAGGGAAAAGAACCTTTCACCATCCCCAGTAATCTCCTAACAGACTGGATGTGATGTGGAGGTGTATTATGAGAGACAAAAAATTCTGATTTTGCAAAGTTTACCTTTTGACCTGAGGTTTCCTCATAAGCAATCAGAAAATGTTTAAACCGCCTTAAATTTTTGGTCTCAGTATTCAGAAAAACAACAGTGTCATCAGCGTACATGAGATGAGTAAGGGGTGAGAAAGCATTGGGGAGGCTAAAATATCTTAAATATCCTGTAGTAAACATTTTCTTTAGACCTCAAGAAAAAGCCTCTGATAGTATATTATACAGAAAAGGGGAGAGAGGGTCACCTTGCTTGATCCCCCTAGTGGAAGAAAAGAAGCCAGATATTACCCCATTAATTAGAACAGAAAAATTAGCTGAAGCAATGTTATGCATAATGAGTCTAACAAATTTACCATGAAAACCAAACCGTAGGAGAATAGAGTTTAGGCATGACCAAGAAACCCTATCAAAAGCTTTTTGCATATCAAGTTTAACAATGAGATTAGGAATCTTAGATTTCCTAGACAATAATCTGGTCATTTCTTGCATTAGTATCACATTATCTGAAATGTCCCTTCCTTTGATGAATGCACTTTGTTTAGGTGAAATCAGTAAATGCATTAGTGGTTTGATCCTCTCCATTAACAATTTTGAGAAAACTTTATTAACGAAGTTTGATAAGCTAATTGGTCTAAAATCTGCAAATGTATTCGGGATAGATTTTTTTGGAATTAAAGTGAGCCAGGTGCTAGAAATGGCTTTAGGGATGCTACCATTTTTAAAAAAATCATTTGCAGCTTCTAATAGATCTTCCTTAATGGTTTCCCAGAATGAGGTGTAAAAGTCACCTGAGAAACCATTTGAGCCCGGTGCACTTGTTTTATTAAGGTCAAAAACTGCATATTTCAGTTCCTGAATGTTAAAAGGATTAAGCAAGTGGATGTTCTGTTGATCAGATAAAACTCTAGGAATTTCTTGCAGAAAATGATTAAAATAAGTTCCCTTTTTTTTGTGACACATCCTCGTTAAGTAATTCCTGATAAAATCGAACCCCCTCTTCTTTAATCAGGTTTGGATCAGTTATCCAAATTCCTTTTCCATCTTTAATTTTACCTATTCTGGATCTGGCTTTCTTTTCCTTAATGATGTGATGAAAGTAGTTAGTGTTTGCATCTCCCTGTTTTAACCAGTTTAGCCTAGCCTTTTGCTTCAGGAAAACATGGTGTTCCCTCTGAACTCTAAGAAGCGTAGCTTTTGATTTCATGAGTTCCATTAAAACTGATTCATCTTGGGACTGCTGAAACAGGATTTCCAATTCATTGACTTTTGATTTAGATTGTAAGAGATTATTGTTTACATTGCCAAATATGTTTTTGTTCCAATCCTTAATTACAATCTTAAGTCTCTTTAGTTTTTGAACAAACCTATGCATCCCAGTTAGGGGGGATATTAATTTCCAATTTGATTCCACTAATTCTCTAAAATCATGTCTGTTTGTCCACATTTCCTAATATCTAAAAGGTCTTGGAGCCTTTTCTACTGCAGATTGGATAGATAGTAATAGAGGGGAATGATCAGAAGTCATTCTATTTAGAACTTGTATAGAACTGTTTGGAAAAAGATCCAACCATTCTAAATTACTCACACCCCTGTCTAATCTTTGGAACTGGAGATCCTTACATTTATCCCTAAATATATTGTTACTCCAAGTGAAAGAGTTGCCTACAGTAGGGATATCATGCAAATACATGGTGTTTAAGAATTCATTAAATTTATTCATGTTTTTCCTAGGTGTTGACTTTCTACCTTTATATTCAGAGACCGAGGCTACAGTATTGAAATCCCCTATGTATATGGATGGTTCAGGTGTTGGTAATTTTAAATCAGACCATAAAAATTCCCTCAACTGTCTATGTACACTAGCATAAATGAAGAAAACATTCCAATTGACAGAGGAGGCATTATCTGTTACTCTTGCCTGTAAATACTGATCAGATTCATTTAAAATGGCTAAACTGAAAACATGATTCCATAAGATCCAAATTTTAGCATTCTGGGCATGGAGGGCATTATTGTAACCAAGTTCATGCATCAAAGTGTTTAAATTCTGTTTATCATGCCATGGTTCAATTAAACATAGAATGTCTATCTTGTGTTTCAAGTTAAGAGCCTTTAATCTATCTAGTGAAGTACTATAACCCCTAACATTCCAAACTAAAATATTCCCTATTTTTGTGTATTTTATCATTTAAAACTAGGGGGGTTGCTTTTTGTGATGATCTTAGTTTCCTTAGTTTAGTTACTGGGGCATTACTATTTTTACCCTTCTTGTCTTCACTTTTCCTCAAATTATCTGATTACCTCCAGTTGAGCAATTTGCTTTGCAGTTCTGTTGTGTTCTTCGAAGATGATTGGATCTTGGATTACAGGGCATGGAGCTTGCTCTGCAGGAATACTCAGTACTGCTTCAGGAGCTTGCTCTTCTGAAACACTGAGTGCTGCATCAGGAGTGGACAAACATATCACCATATTGTCTACCTGTTCTGCACCAGTCAGGGATGGCACTGCTTCCTGTGATTCCAATGACTCATGGAAATGTCAACAGCTTCATCCTCTTGGGCAACAAGGCCATCATCCTGTAAGTCAGTTAAGGTGTGGAAAGCATTTGATATAGAGACCATATTCTTCCTAACTGACTCTTCCTGAATAGGAGGTAGTTCAGGTTGTTGAGTCTTTTTTCTCCAAAAAAAATTAGTGATAGGTTTTGAGATATCATCCAATGAATAGAAAGGAATATTTCTATTCACATGAGTAACTGATATTTCTTTCCTAGGAATATTTCTTTCCACTAGAGAAACTGATTTCATGTTTTGAAACTGGAAATCAATTTCTTTTTGGGAAACTGATAGGTTAGAGGGGCCTTCCATATCCAATGATACATTAGGGGCATTACCTAGGTTTTTCTGAATAACAACAGGTTGAATATCATCTGGAACTGTAGCTTGTCTAACCTTGTTCACATTAGTTGCAGCTAAGATTTTACTATTTTTTTCTCAGTTCTGGATGCAGGAAGTTACAGTTAGCCTGACTGTGACCAATAATCCTACAGTGAGTACAATACGAAGGCAACTGATCATATTCAATAGGGTAATCTGCTACTTTATTGCCAATTCCTACCACTATTGAATTAGGGAGTTGAGACAAGAGATCCACTTCAACACATACTTTAATTGCAGAAGGTCTAGTTAGAGCATTAGTTGCAGCATCCATTTTGAGAAATTTTCCTATCTGGCTGCTAATGCCTATAATAGCCGAGGTATTATAAAAATGTAAAGGGAGTTGGTGAATGGTTACCCATGCTGGAACAACAGATGATTCAGCAGTGGGTGAGAAATCCGGAGTCTACTTCTGGACCTTCATTGTCGATCCATGAACCATCCATTGGCCCTTCATCCAGCACCGTTGATAATCCTCGCTGTCCTGAAATCGAATAAGAACATGTCGATAGTCAATAGATCCCAATTGGCACTTAGCTTTAAAACCAATTGATTTGAAAGCAGAAACGAGCTTCTCCATAGGAGGTTTCCCCCTATTGAATTTTCCGACCAAAGCATTCTGGTAATGTGAAGCCAGAATCTCGCCTTTCTCAGGGGGAAGGATGAATGCCAATTTTCCCTTATATTCAGTAATAGGGTGCAAATTGGACGTGTCTGGAAGGGAGGATAGAAGCGATGAAGGTTTTGTATTCAAAGCTTGTAGGAAGCTTTTGTTTATGGAAGAGTTGGGATCAGAGGTTTGGTTAGGCGTCGGAGACGCCACGACCGTCAACCAGAATCAGAGGAAAGAGCCGTTAATAGAGAAAATAGGAAGAGGAAGGAGTACAGTAACGGAAATTTTTGAATAGTAGCGGAAGTGTGTGTTTCGCACTCAGAGTCGCACGCAGAAACAGTAAAAGGAAAGCTTCACAATTTCATAAAAAAAAGAGGAAAAAAAATACAACCTAGTTCGGAAGATTTCTCAATTTGGCATAAACTTTTCAACACTGTCAATTACATCTAAAAAGAATCATATCATATCATATTAAAAAGCATGAGGCAAAAAATAAAAAAATATCAAATCAAAGAACTAAGTATTCCAAAATAAATAAATAAATATTGTTACTTTTTTGGACAGATTTTCCAATCTATAAAGCTGGAACTAGGCTAACCACCTTATTTGAATGAAATTAAAAATCAAGATGAAATTATTGAACAAGAAGAAGCAAAAAATAAGACATCAAAAATCAGAAAAGAAGTTTTAAAAGGGAAAACTATTTTTACCCTTTTTAACAGATTTTACAGGCTGAGCATAACCTTGACTTACATCATCACCTAAATTAAATGAAACATCAAATCATAGTGGTAGAAGGTAAACAACAATAAATCATTAATCATAAATCATAAAAGGAAAATTATTGTACCTTTTTAGCAGATTTTTTTCCCGGCAGATCAGAAGCTGAAAAATCAAATCATATTGGTAAATAGTAATGAGTAATAAATAAAAATTAAAAATTAGAAAAAGAAGTATTGAAAAGGAACAATATTTTACCCTTTTTAGCAGATTTTTTACCTGGCTCAGAAGATATTTGGCTGACACCCTCACCTAAATAATATGAAACATCAAATCATATTGGTAAATGGTAGAGAGTAATTAACAAAAAATCAAATATCAGAAAAATAAGTATTTAAAAGGAAGACTAGATTGTTTTTTTGGTCCCCTACAAAGTATCTTTTACTATCTTTTGGTCCCCATGTGCAAAACTGCCCTTAGACAGTACCCAACAAATTCAAAATGATATGTTTTGGTCCCCAGAGGTATTTTCCGGTGAGCCTAAATGGTTTTCCGGTATAGTCAGGGGTATAATGGTAATTTTACAAATTGAAAATATTTTCAATTAAAAATTCCTAATTCCTAATTTTCTTTTTCTTCCGCCACCACCTGCCGCCACCGTCTGTCGCCTGCAATTTCCACCGCCTGCAATTTCCAGTTTGCAACCACCGCCTGCAATTTTCAGTTTGCCACCACCATCAACGCCTTCATTTTCTGCCTGCAATTTCCACCGCCTGCCACCACCGCCTTCACAATAAATTTCTCTGTGTTTCCACTGCCACATTCACCAGTTAATGGCAGAGCTAAAACACCGTTGCATTCACCGCTGAGCTCTGCCATGGCCATCCGCCGCCATCGTCGGTATCCGCTGCTCGTCTTCCGCATTTCACCAGTTTGCTCTGCCTCGCCTTCCACCACCTCTTCCGGTCAAAGTACTTTGTTCCATCTTCAAGCTCCGGGACAGGCTCTCATCTGGTACCCTGTTTCATACTCAGGTACTCTATTCTGTTCTGTCTTCAAGCTCTGGGACAGGCTCCGTCTCAGCCTCAGGTACTCTGCACTCGGGTTGGATATCAACAGAGGATTTGAAGATGCGGGATTTGCAGCGAGGCCCAGAGTTCATCATTGAGCGGTTGAAGTTGTAAAGGCGGTTGCGATGCCGGTGAAAAATCCATCAATGAAGTGGCGGCGGAAGGCGAAGAATCTGCCATTGAAGGGAAGAAAAGAAGTAATCGAAGCGAAGAAGATGAGGCATAGAAAACTAGTGTGGAAGAAGACGTTGCGGAAGAAGAAGAAGAAATTAAAGCGGCGGAGAAGCAAAGAAGACGGAGACGAAGAAAGGAAGTTTTTTCCCTTTTTTATTTTTTTCTAATCTAGGGGTAAAATGGTCATTTTACAGATTTTGACCAATTTTACCGTTGACCTCACCTGAAAACCACCTCTGGGGACCAAAACATATCATTTTGAATTTTTTTAGGTACCGTCTAAGGGCAGTTTTGCACATGGGGACCAAAAGATAGTAAAAGATATTTTGTAGGGGACCAAAAAAATAATTTAGTCTAAAAGGAAACTATCTTTGCCCTTTTTAGCAGATTTGTTTTTAAGCAGAACATATGCTTGGTGGACACCCTCACCTGAATAATATAACACATCAAACCATATTGATAAATGGTAAAGAGTAATTAATAAAAAAATAAAATTATAAAAAGAAGTATTTAAAAGGAAGAGTAATTTTACAATTTTTAACAGACTTGTTTTCAAGCAAAACAGAAGCTTGGCTAATGCCCTCAGCTGAATAATATGAAACATCAAACCATTTTGGTAAATGGTAATTAATAAAAAATTAAATATCAGAAAAATAAGTATTTAAAAGGAAACTATCTCTACCATTTTTAGCAGATTTTTTTTCAAACTCAGAAGAAGCTTGGCGGACACCCTCACCTGAATAATATGAAACATCAAACCATAGTGGTAAATGGTAAAGATTAATTAATAAAAAATTAAAATTATAAAAAGAAATATTTAAACGGAAAACTATCGTACCCTTTTTAACAGATTTTTTTTCATCCAGAACAGAAGTTTCACTGACACCATCACCTAAATTACATAAAAAATCAAACCATAGTAATAAAAGGTAAAGAGTAATAAATCAAAAAATCAAAATTATAAAAAGAAGTAATAAAAAGGAAAACTTTTTAGCAGATTTTTTTCAGACTTAGTATTAGTTTGGCTGACACCCTCACCTAAATTATATTAAACATCAAACCATATTGGTACATGGTGGAGAGTGATTCAAAAAACATAAACTGACAAATAAATCAAAATATTACCAGTTGCATTCTTAGCTAAAACATAAGCAAGTTGGCTGGAACTAATATTGTAATGTAAAGTGGTTTTCATTGATTATTTAATTGGCAATTTGTGAACTAATTTGAAAATGGAAAATGTTCCATGTTGGAACATACGGACAATAGCCACAGCCACCTAAAAGGATTTTACGGAAGAACAGAATATTGTGATCATGTTGATTTGTGGAAGTCTGAATATTATGCAATATATTAGGGGGTGGTAGAAGCATATTAGATTTATGAAAAATCCCTGCAAAGATAGAATTGGTTTTATGGAATATATGAGATATATTGTGATAAGGAAAATACTTATTTATGGGATTTGGATATGCTTCAGAAGCAGATAAGAAATAGAAATATTATTGAGATAATCATAGAGAGTTCTGATCCGCTCATCAACTTTAAAAGGGGGCATCACAGCTGCATTATACTCACGAACTTAATTGCGAAAATCTGCACACATATTTTCTATCTTTCCGAGAGTCTTGCGAGAGCCAGTAAATATATGTTCCAACATACATGACCTACAGTTCAAAGTTAAGAATCATATACCTTAATTCCTCGGGAAGAGGAGATCCGGCGTCAACGAGTTTCGAGGTCAGAGGGAGTCTGATCAAGGCGGATCGGTAGCTAGGGGAGCTAGCATAATTCACATGTTTAATTAGTAAAGATAAGTATTGTGTATGGTGTACTATGTACTATATCTTTCTAATTAGTGGATTCATTCTGAATTGGGCCAGGCCCCGTAGATGTAGGTGGATTTCACCAAACTGCGTAACCAAGTCTCGTGTTTTTATGCTTTACTTTATTTCATACTTTGTTAGATTAGGAACGTTGGAACATAGCAGTAATAATTAAGATAATTCGGTAAAACCAAATTTCATTTGGTATCAGAGTTTGGTCACTTATTTTTTCCCTTGGTTGTGTCAAGGAAAGTGTGATATGGTTTTACCATGGCGACCAAAGAAAGAGCTTCAGTGTCTCAGTCACCTCTCCTAGAAGGCAACAACTATAATTATTGGAAGGTACACATGAGAGTCTTCATCAACTCACTAGATGAACTTGCTTTGCACTTTGTTGAAAATGAGTGGAATCACCCTACTGAAGATATTGAAACAAGCTCTAAGGAAAAAGAAGGAAAGCCAAGTCAGAGGGAGCAGAAACTCAAAGACAAATATACTTGGTCTCCTAATGAACTCAAGGCATCATTGGAAAATCCAAAAGCATTGATTGATATCTTCACGGCAGTTGATAAAAATTAGTTCAAACTCATCTCAATATGCCATCAGGCCAAGAAAGCTTGGGATATTCTACAAACTGTTTATGAAGGAACTAGGCAAGTTTGAGAATCCAAATTATAGATATTGGCTACAAAGTTCGAGGAACTAAATATGGAGGAGGATGACACTATTGTTGTATTCAATAGGAAACTCAGAGATATCTCCAAAATGGCGTACCAACTTGGAAAAGTTTACAAAGATGCAAAATTGGTGAAGAAGACCTTAAGATCACTTCCTAAAAGGTTTGCAATGAAGGTTGCAGCAATAGAAGAAGCAAGAGATGTAGCCACCATGAGCTTGGATGAATTAATGGGATCATTACAGACTTATAAGATGACATTCCAATAGACTACAAAAAGGGTTCAAAAGAAGTTGGCGTTCAGAACATTTTCATCAAAAGACAATCACAAATCAAACAATGATGATGAATTTGAAAATTTTGCTCTTATCACGAAAAATTTCTCAAGAATGCTGAAGAAAGTGGTAAACAAGAAATTCTAGGAAAGGTTTGGTGGAAAGAGACCAAGGCCACAAGAATTTGGAAACAATCCTTGGACATGGTTTGAATAAGGAAATCAGCAGTTCCCCAGAAATTAAAGTGGTGAATAAAAACAGCCTGGATGAATTCAATGTAGAGAATGTGAAGGATATGGTCATATTAAGGTTGAATGTGCAAATACCCGGAAGAAACAGAGAAAATTATATGTCACCTCATGGAGTGAAGATGAAGGAGACAAGAAAGACAAAAAGGAACTTACGAGCAACTATGTGACATTTGGAGCAAAAATTCATGGTGGATCAGATGATGAATGTTCCAACAAATCAGAAAAAATTGAAGTTGTATGTTCCAACATATATTCAGATGATGTGTCTAGTGATGATGACAGACTTTTTATGAGTAATGAATATATCTACAGTACATACAAGAAGATGTATGCCATGTGGCTTCAAGTTGTTGATACAAACAAAGTACTAAAGGTGGAGAAAAACCATCTAGTTGAGATAGAAAAGGAGTTGCAAGTGTTAGTTGCTGAACTCAGAAAAGAGAATGATGAGTTAAATTTGAAGCTAATTTCAACAACCAAGAGATCTGAGACGTTTGAAGAAGCTATTACCAAGTTGAACACTGGAAAGTCGAAACCTGATGATATTCTGATCATGGGAAAGAGCTTTGTAGATCAACACGGAATTGGGTATGCCAACTCACCTAGGAACACTGTCACGCTAAAGAGAAAGTTCAGCAAACCTCATCAAAGGAAACCCCTCATTTGTATCTACTGCACGTATCAAGGACACAGAGAGAAACAATGTCAGAAATTGATCAGAGACATCATGATAGGATGACAACTCTCGGTATGTTCCAGCATAGACGAGGTTCAGAGACCAAAGATGGTCAGAAAGGTATGGGTAATCAAAAGCTCTAGTACTTGCCTTGTTGCACATATTTCTCTTATAACACATTCTAGAGATTCATAGTACTTTGATAGTGGTTTTTCTCACCACATGACTGGCACTCAGGAATTTCTCACAAACATCACACCATATGATGGTGGTTTTGTTACCTTTGGCGATGGAAAGAAGAGCAAAGTAGTTGGAAAATGAGAACTGCAAATTGAAGGATTTCCAGTATTCACTAGTACTTTGTTTGTTTAAGACTTAAAGGCAAATTTTCTAAGCATCGTCCAACTGTGTGATAAAAATATGACTGTGGAATTTGAGAAAGATAAATGTATAGTGAAACACGGTGAAGACAAAGTCCTTTCAGGCATTCAATCATCAGATAATTGCTATTTGCTGGAGCAAGAAGTGAAGTGTATGAGCTCAAAATAAGATGAAGGATTTTTGTGGAACAGAAAGCTCGGTGACATCAACTACAAAACCATGGGGAAAATTTCAAATGCAAAGGTAGTACGAGGTATGCCTACATTAACGAGCAAAAGTGGAATTGCATGTGGACCATATCAACAAGGTAAACAAATCTGATCTCCCTACTTCAATTCAGTATACAACTACCCCATGTAATTTGGAATTACTGCATATGGATTTGATGGTTCAATCAATACACCTAGTATAGGTGGCAAGAAATATATCTTTCTATGTGTTGATGATTTCTCTAGATTTACCTGGGTAGCCTTTTTAAAAGAAAAATCTAATACTGTGGACATGTTTAGAAGTCTTGTGATAAAATTACAGATAGAAAAGGGAAGTCCAATTGGGAAGATTGTCAGAATTCATAGTGATCATGGCAAAAAAATTGTAAACTCTCAATTTAGCGACTTCTGTGATGAACTTGGAATTCAACACGAGTTCTTTGCACCAATCACTCCTTAGCAGAATGGAATTGTGGAAAGAAAGAACAGGACTCTTCAGGAGATGGCTCGAGTCATGTTAGCCGAGAAAGAAATTCACAAAAAATGGTGGTCAAAAGTCATTAGTATAGCCTGTTATACAATCAATCGAGTGTATTTACGTTCATTCACAAGAAAAAAATCTTACGAGATTTGGAAGGGCAGAAAGCCAAATGTCTCATACTTTCATGTGTTTGGAAGCAAGTACTACATTCTCAGAGATAGAGAGCAATTGGCAAAATTCGACAATCGTAGTGATATTAGAATTTTTCTTGGTTATTCTTTTAACAGTTAGGTTTATCGTGTTTACAATCTTTGGAAAAATACCCTCTAGAATCCATAAATGTCATTGTGGATGATTCTGACGAAGGACAAGTATCAGGTGATTGAGAAGATGAATCATAAGGACAAGTATCAGGTGATTGAGAAGATGAATCAGAAAAGACCATGTTCCAACATAGCACAGTCAAATTGATAA
This sequence comes from Rubia yunnanensis, assembly GCA_037428765.1. Lineage (NCBI taxonomy): Eukaryota > Viridiplantae > Streptophyta > Magnoliopsida > Gentianales > Rubiaceae > Rubia > Rubia yunnanensis. The sequence continues at coordinate 26,133,687 of CM075064.1, read as the reverse complement.
GCCAGCCAATGTTGGAACATCTGAGCAGAATGACTCTCTTGTTGAACCTGGAGATATTGAGTATGTTGGAACATCATCCCCCACTGACTCATCGCATGTTCCAACACAGGTGCAACCAGAACCTATGATAAGGAGTGCTCGGCCAATTCCTCGGGTTGATTACAGGAAATTATGAGGTTTACAATGTTTCATCTCTCTCATTGAACCTAAGAACTACAAGGAAGCTTTACTTGATGAATACTAGATTGCAACAATGCAAGAAAAACTTGGTCATTTTGCACAAAATGATGTATAGTACCTCACTCCTCGCCCTAAAGGTGTGAATGTAATTGGCACAAAGTGGATCTTCAAGAATAAATTAGATGTCGATGGACAAATCACTTGAAACAATGCTAGATTGGTTGCTCAATAATATACTCAGGTTGAAGGAGTGAATTTTGATGAGACATTTGCACCAGTTGCCAGGTTAGAGTCGATTTTAATTTTACTTACTATTGCATGCTCTATGAACTTTACTCTATATCAAATTGATGTCAAAATGCTTTTCTAAATGATGTGGTAAATGAAGAAGTGTATATTGAACAACCTAAAGGAGTTGAGAATCCTCACTACCCTCACCATGTGTTTCGCCTTAAGAAAGCTTTGTATGGTTTGAAACAAGCACCGAGGGCATGCAATGAACGACTTACTAACTTTCTAATTCATAAAGGTTATCGTCGAGGGGGAGTAGACTGCACATTGTTTGTGCTAAAAAAGGCCTCAAAGATCTTGATTGCTCAAATCTATGTTGATGATATTGTGTTTGGTTCTACGTCATCATCCAAAGTGCAGGATTTCGTTACTATGATGCAAGTTGAATTTGAAATGAGTATGGTTGGAGAATTCACGTACTTTCTAGGGCTACAAGTCAAGCAAGAAAATAATGGCCTATTTATAAAATCAGAGTAAGTATGCCCTGAATTTAGTGAAGATATTCGGACTAAGCAATTCCCGTGCATTTTGAAAACATATGGGGCTTTCTGATAAACTGGTGAAGGATGAGAAAGGAGTTAGAGTTGATCAGATATTATACAGGGGCATGATTGGGAGCCTATTGTGTTTGATAGCAAGTAGACTAGATATATGTTTCAGCGTAAGAATATGTGCGAGATTTCAGGCTGACCCAAAGGAATCTCATTTAACTGCAGTCAAAAGAATTATTTGATATATGAGTGGGACTTCTGAGTATGGTGTCTAGTATTCTAAGAATCAAGACTCTAATTTTATTGGGTACATTGACTCTGATTGGGCTAGTAATGCAGATGTTCGTAAAAGCACTATAGGTTGGTGTTTCTTTATTGGCACGAATCTAGTTTCTTGGTATAGTAAGAACAAAATTCGATCTCTCTGTCTACTGCGGAAGTTGAATATCTTGCTGCTGGAAGTTGTTGTGCACAACTATTGTAGATGAAGAAAATGTTGAGAGATTATGGAATTCATCAAGGGTCCTTTAAAGATCTTATATAACAACACAAGTGCTATTGATATTTCTAAAAATCCCATTCAGCACTCTTGAACCAAGCATATTCACATTAGACATCATTTTATTCGTGATTTTGTTGAAAGAAAGGAAGTGGTGGTAGTCTATGTTCCAACATCTGAGTAATTTACAGATATCTTCACAAAACCGTTGGATTTTGCCACATTTGAGCTTCTAAGACAACACTTAGGTGTGTGTCAGTTTTGAGGTATTTATTAATATAGCTTTTATTTAGCTGTAAATATTTTTTCCATTTTAGTTTTGTGTAAAGAAAATCAGAAAAACACACAAAAATTTGAAAGAAGAAAAATGCCACAAAAATAGAAGTTGTGAAGACTTGGTATGTTAGAAGTGCAAGGAAGTGTGACATGAGTTGACAAGTGAGAAAAGTGAAATCATACCTTTCTTGGAAAGGGAAAAAGGCATTGCATAGTAAAAGAGGTTAAAAGGAGGAGAGTTTCTTTTTGGTTCAAACTTTGTTCCCATCTCTCCATCTCCCTCTATTTTTGGCCTACACTCTCACATTCCTTTGGATTTTTGGATTTCTTGTTGCCAAAATTTTTGGGACTCTATCTTGGAAAATTTGAGTTGAGTTCAAACACCTTCTCTTCACCTCACAAGAAAACCTTCTGCCGAAAAGCCTCTTCAAACCCAAAGAGTACCATGGCCGAAAACTAGACCCAAGAAAATTTTTATCTTCCAGAAAATACCAATGGCGAGAATGAAAAGGGGGAAGAAACCATGGACGGGAATCCAACTGGTGGCAATGGACAGAGGGAAGAATCCAAGGACAAGGGAAAATCTCCCTACCAAAAGGTAATTGGTCTGGATCCTCTAACCTTTAAGTTGCATGGCATGGAGCTTAAATCGGTAGATGGTATTTTTTTAAAATGGGTTGAAGAAAATAGGATCATCATAGACTTGTCTAAGTTTAAAATTTTGGAAGGGGAAGTCCATAATGTGAATGTCAACGAGTTGTTTACTGGGGATACAGGAGATCTTGAGGATGTTGAGAACTATAATCCTAGGCTGTTGAGAGGCAAATATGGTGTATACAGTGTGAAGGATAGGTTCCATGTGTACTCATCTATTTCTGGTCCTAGTAATGTTAGGATTCAGGAGATCAATGATGATGAGGCTGAGGGATTAGAAGTGATTAAATCTACTGATAGGATGCCCTTAGGGTTCTATGATGATGATGCTGCCAGGAGAATTGAAGAACTTAGAAGGTCTGTGATAATTGAGGTTACTAACAGTGAATGGGAAGAAAATGTTGGGTATGTTCCAACATAGAGGGCAGAGTCAGAGGCTCCTGAAAACATAGAGGTTGATGATGCTGATATGGGAGGTCGAGATCAGTTTAATTTTACTGAAAATGCGTATGATGATCTAGAATATTCAGAAGGAGGAAAGACTAGGGTTTAACTTGATGTAGGAGGAGTCGGGCAATAAGCAGTATATTGGAACACATGGTGAATTAGATACTGAGCAGGATGAAGAGGTTGAACAGGCTCAGTATGTTCCAACACAGGAGCCAAATCTGAACTACTCCAGTGAGGAGGTTTTGGATGAGTTCTTTCAGACTGTAAGGGTCAAGAGAAAGATGTTTGCTGTTGAAGACTCTTCACCAGCCAAGAGGTCCAAAAACAAAATCTAAGCCGCTTCAAGGAAGAAGAAAAAATTTCTGCCACCTCCTCTTGTAAGTGATAATTTATCTGATACTTACTTTGATAATAATTGTGAGGAGATGGGAGAAATTTTTGCAGAGAGAAAGATAATTTCTGAAAGTCCAGTGGACCTAGAGGCTTATAGACCTAGTGGCTTTACTGAATTTTTGGAGTTGATTGGGATAAAGAGAGTTTCCACTGTGTAACTTTAGTATAACAAGCAGGTTGTCACTGAGGTTTACTCAAATTTGATGACTGGAAACCTGGAAGATGACTCCCCGTGGTGTGATAGAGTCTATGTAAGGGAAAAGGTGATATATTTCTCAGCTGCAAGGATGAACAAAATATTAGGGCTGAGAACTCCAGATTTTGAAAGTGTCTTTTCTGATGATTTAGATGTGACTGATGACAGAATTCTGGAAGTGATATCTGGTGGGTACAAGACTGAGTGGCTAGACACAGGGTATTCACATGCATCCTTCCTATCATCTAGATTCCTTGGTCTTTATCAGGTGGCAGTAAATTGCTGGATGTCGTCTTCCAACACTACAGCTCTCACAAGAGAGATGGCAAAGCTAATGTACTGTGTTGGAACACAGAAACCAGTCAACCTGGGGTTATTCATTCAGCAGAATATAGTTAGGCAGGCTATTGCTCCCAAGGCTAAGAATACATTGGGTTATCCTTGTTTGATTTCTGCATTAGCTAGGAGTGCAAAGGTGAAGGGTAAAGCAAAGGATGTAATTATAGATACTGAGTTTCTTCGGCCAAATAAGAAGACCTTTGGGATGAGACAAGTGCATGATCTTCCTTGGAATCCATATGCTTCCACTTCTGCAGAAGCTGAGATCAAGGCCAAGCTGGTGGTTCTGAATGCAAGGTTGGAGGCCATAGCCATCCAAATAGCGGCCCTTGAAGCAGAAAAGGCAAAAATTAAGGGGGAGAAGGCTCTTTTGGAATCATAGGATGCAGCTCCTGAACAAGATTGATGGTCTTACAGTGTGTATGTTCCAACATGTGGGTTCAGGGAGAGCAGACTTGATTTTCCTTTTTTAATTTTATTTCTGTGCCTTATTGCCTTTGGCATATTGATGGCCTCAGGGGGAGAGTATATTGGATTTTTTTTTCTGTGCCTTATTTCTGAATTATTTCTTTTGTTCTGGAATTCTGGCTTTCTGGTTCTCTTATGGTATTCTTGTATAATCAGATTCAGTATTTGTCATATGTTCCAACATAGGTGGATTTCTGGAAGACTTATGTGTATGATTGGAAGTTTTTCGTTGAGCTATTATTTCCAAAATGGTTGGGTCCAAAAATGTGAAAGGGGGAGATTATAAAGTCAAGTGTTTTTCATTGATTATTTAATTGGTACTTTGTGAACTAATTTGGAAACGAAAAATATTCCATGTTGGAACATACAAACAGCAGCCACAGCCGCCTAAAAGGATTTTATGGAAGAACAAAATATTGTGATTATGTTGATTTATGGAAGTTTGAATATTCTGCAATATATTAGGCGGTGGTAGAAGCATATTAGGTTTATGAAAAATCCCTACAAAGATAGAATTGGTTTTATGGAATAAATGGGATATATTGTGATAAGGAAAATCTCTTTATTTATGTGATTTGGATATGCTTCAGAAGCATATAAGTAATAGGAATATTATGGGGATAATCATGGAGAGTTCTGATCTGCTCATGGACTTTAAAAGGGGACATCACGGTTGCATTATACTCACGAACTTAATTGCAAAAATCTACACACATATTTTCTATCTTTCCGAGAGTCTTACGAGAGCCAGTAAATATATGTTCCAACATAGGAGAAGGAGATCCAGCGTCAATGAGTTTCGAGGTCAGAGGGAGTCTGATCAAGGCAGATCGGTAGCTAGGGGAGCTAGCAAAATTCACATGTTTAATTAGTAAAGATAAGTATTGTGTATGGTTTACTCTGTACTGTATCTTTCTGATTAGTGGATTCATTATGAATTGGGCAAGCCCCATAGATGTAGGTGGATTTCACCGAATTGTGTAACCAAGTCTCGTGTTTTTATGTTTTACTTTATTGCATATTTGGTTAGATAAGTTATGTTGGAACATAGCATTAATAATTAAGATAATTCGGTAACACCAAATTTTAAGTATTACTGGCACCCTCCTCTAAAAACATAAAATATCAAGAAAGATTTAAAATAGGTAATATCAAATTAATAAACAATCAGGTAATAAATTACAATATTAAATTTTGAATAATACCTTTTCCATTAGAATCACTCTCACGCTCAGCGAGAACTTGACTCTTACCTCTTTTCGCATTGGCTCGTTTAACAGCACCTTTTTTTACACGCCTCTTTCGGATATTTTCTTTAGGGACGGAAGAATCAGGGACTGGGGATGTTTGGGATATACACCTCAGTCACTTTCTTCTTTTTCGCATTTCTTAGACTCGGGGCTGAAGGAAAACCAAAACATCAATAAAAACAAAAACTCATACAACAGAATTATACAGATAAACAAATACCTGCAGTAAATGTAGGAGTCGTCAGACCACGAATCCTATCAGATTTTCTGACAGGAACACCACAATCTTAAAAAAAAAGAAAACATTATTTATAGTATAAATAACAGAACCACACATACATGTATATAAATATCCACTGAAAGTCAAAAAGATCAATTGGAAAGAAAGTTTAGAACTAGAATTCAGGAAATCAAATAAATAAAACAGATGATCATTAAAGAAACATAAAACATCAATGAAGAACCTAACAACATCATTTCGAAAAAAAGGACAAAAAATATGAACATACAAAAAAGTGTGAAATCAGCACATATAAAAAATCATATAGAAAAAGTTAATAGAAACTAGTAAAGACTGGCACCATCATCACACATAGAACCACACTGTACAAAGAAGAATCAGTACAAGAACTATAAAGTCAATTGGAATATTTGTATCAACAAATTATAACTGTAAAGCATCATATAAAAACAGATAATGAAAAATATCAACTGAGATACTTAAATCATCACTCTTACTGAAAATTACAATAGAATTACTGTAATTTAAAAATCAAGCAATAATAACAATAAAAACACATATAATAAGAACTGCATACATAACACAGTTCCAGAATAAGCATTAATTACAGCATCTCAAAAACAGGAAATGAAGTCAATTGAAATACATGAAACATCTTATTCAAACACTAAAACATCATGTAAAACCCTACATGACAAAAAATGAAAAAATATAGTAATAAATTCAAATATTCCTACCAAACAAATAAATGCAGCAACAAACCTTGAGAACAAGAAGTCTTCCTCTTCTACTTCACAGCAACATTTCGAAGAACTAGGAGGTTGGGAGTATGATTTTGCAATTTTCAACACCACATCTTCTATACAGCCAGAATCAACAAGATCTCATTCCTTCGACATCTACAAAACGATAAACATGAAAAATAATACAGTTAATAACGATCAACATCAATAAAAACCTAATAAACAACATGTGAAAAACTTCAGTGTCGTAACTACCTGATGAAATACGATAACAACCTCCAATCAAAAAGAGTAAGAACTACAAAAAAAAAATGGATAGAAAGCTCTCAGAGTTCACCAACAAAAATCCTTATTAAACAATAAAACGGTTTAAAGCAAAGATTCTCGACCGGAAGCACAAATCTAGGTCGTCGCAAATTACCTGATGAAGAAACGAACCGATTATCAAGCAAGCGTGGAAGAAACTCCAAAAATCGAACCAGAACCACCGAGTACACTCAGATGTAATACGATCAGATGCGTATTAAGCAACGAGGTCTGATGAAAGTACATAATCGAGGTCGGAATAGAAAACCTAAATTGCCAGAAAAGGGGGGAAACAGAGAGAAATCGAAGCGAATTTTGAGAGAGAAACAAATCGGGTTTTAAGAGAGAAATAAAAAGGTAAGAATGAGGGGAGACGAAGAGATGGATAGTAAATGTATGGTCAGATTTAATTCAATTACATTTCAGTCCCTATAAAATTTAAAACTATAATTATACTTCATCCCAAATTAAGTATGAATTATTTACAATTTAATCTCTTATCTATGTAGTGGCAAATCTAGTGATCGGATATTACAAATTTAAAGATGATTTGGGGTTAGAATGAAATGTATCTACACTACCACTTTTTTTTCCTTTTGAATTTAGATGCAATAACACCATATAGTTTGAGTTGTACTTACCTTTTCTTTTTAAGAGATGCATAACTTATTAGCTTATTAGATATAATCATGCACGAGTGCAAATGTGTAATGCATTATTAATAATTTTGCGGAGTTTATCAATATTTTGAAATAATATTTGTAGTTAAAAATCACGTACAATATCATTTTGTTTTGACACAGGAGAAGCAAGTGGCACTCTTGAAGGAGAAAAGACTTGTCTCATGGCTGCAATATCTGATTGTATAATCGGTTCCAAAAATGACTCAAAATGTTGGATCCCTTGTCATCATACAATACCAAAAGGCACGATTCTCCTGCGCTATTATTGTTCTACCGTTCTAACTTGTGATTGTGAATATACATGTTAATCTTGGATGTAAAAAAAGAAAGAGTGAATAATAATAATTTAAAATTTTGTACTTGTAATTTGTTTTTTATATTTGAGTGAATGCTCATAATGGAAGTCTTTATTTATTGCGAAAAAAAGGTAAAATTAAATAGTATAAAATTTATGATAATCAAGATGTTACTTATAAATAACTAGGTTACCATTTTCCTTGTAAGAAAAATAATAAAAGATAAATTGTGAAGAAATATTCACGCAGCTATTCCTAATATTAAGTTATTGACTTTGTCTTTATGACTTAATCTTTGTAGTTATCCGTTGCATATATTATGACCTTAGTTGTAACTATACAGCCTGTATTCATTTGTACCTTCTTGTGTTAGTTTAGGAAAGATTGTTGTAACTTTTCTTATTTAAACTTACTGATTAGGATGAGAAAGATAACACTTCCCCATATTTATCACTCTCTTATATGGTATCAAATTAGCCTCTCGATCCGAAGCTATGTCTTCCGGAAATAATCAAATTACTCCTTCCGCTACTCAGATTTTGTTTACAGCTTCAAGTGGTGCCGCGACCAACCTCTGATTCCCGACGCTTGCAATCTGTCTCAATCGCACCAATAATTCTATATAGCGCGGTACAGTTCGCTAAGCTCTTAAGGCTTATAAACTCTAGAGTTTCCTTTTGCCGGCAATGCCCATTTTTCGACCCAACCTTCGTCGACAGCTGCGGGATCTTCCACAACTGCTCAACCTTCGACTGAAGGATCTTCCGTTGGTGGTGTTCCAAATACAGGCTTTGTGACATGGAATCGCAAGGACAGATTGTTCCTCTTGTGGCTGCTCCACCCTCACTTCCTGAAGAAAATAAGGGTAATGATCTTTATTTTTATTTATGACATCAAGGTCCATTATATAGTAGTACAAAATACATATACAAGCTAGGAAAAGGAAATTTAATCTAACTACAATTACAAATAATATTTATATTCCTTAACACCCTCCCTCAAGTTGGAGCATGGGGATCAAAAATGACTAACTTGCCAAGTAATAAATTAAACAGGTTGCATCCGAGAGCTTTAGTAAACAAGTCTACAGGTAGATCTGTAGTGCGGATATGATGAATAACTATAGTACCAGACTGCACAAGATCCCGAACAAAATGACAATCAACTTCAATATGCTTTGTACGTTAATTGAACACTGGATTCGCTACAATATGAACAGCAGATTGACTGTCACAAAACAAATGCATAGGAGCAGTATGCACAACCCCTAAGTCTTTCTAGTAAAGACCTAAGCCATAACAACTCACAATACGTAACAGCCATAGCACGAAACTCCGCTTTAGCAGAAGATCGAGAAACGGTAGGTTGCTTCTTGGTCTTCCAAGAAATCGGAGAATCACCAATCATAACAAAGTAACCGGAAAGAAAACGCCGGGTAATAGGGCAAGCAGCCCAATCAGAATCACAGTAAGCAGTCAACTGTAACGCACTACGGGAAGAGAAAAATAAACCCTGACTAGGATGGCTCTTCAAGTAGTGCAACACACAAACTGCAGCTTGCCAGTGGGGAACACAAGGGGACTTCATGAATTGAGCAAGTGTGTGAACCGGATAACTAAGCTCAGGACGTTGTGGTGGTAAGCTATATCAGGTGTCCAACCAGTCACATGTACTGCTCAGGATCATGGTAAAGTGGGCCATCAACACGCGCCAGATCGTGTTGCTGCTCCATAAAAAAGTCAGTCAGTTTAGAGGCAGACAAACATGTATCTGATAAAATGTCCAAGGCATATTTCCTTTTCAAAAGAAACATCCCCTTTGGTCTTCTAACAATCTTTATGCCCAAGAAATACTTAAGTGACCAAGATCTTTCATGTGGAAACAAGAACTCAAGTATTTCTTGAACTCAGAGATGAGCGCAGAAGAGCTTCCAGCAATGACCAAATCATCCCCATAAACCAGAACATGCAAAGAAATCAATCCGCGGGAAAAACACACAAAGAGTAATCTGCCTTACTCTGAACAAAACCAAATGCTCGTAAAGCTTGAGCCAATTTGGCAAACCAATTTCTAGGAGCCTGGCAAAGACCGTAAAGAGATTTCTGAAGGCGACATACCTGACCATGGAACGCGACATAGCCTGGTGGGGGTCGCTTAAAAAACTCTTCATGCAAATCCCCATGCAGGAAAGCACTATGGACATCCATCTGATGCAGTTCCCAACCACGAATGATAGCAATAGATAAGAATAGGCAAACAGAACTCATCTTCGCAACCGGAGCAAATGTCTCAGTATAATCAATCCCCTCAACCTGGAAATTCCCGAGAACCACTAGGCGTGCCTTATAACGTTCAATAGTACCATCTGACTTGAACTTTGTCCGGTAAACCCATTTGCAACCAATCGCCTTCTTATCCAGAGGCAGAGGGGCAAAAGTCCAAGTCTGATTTCGCTCAAGCACAGTAAGCTCTTCAGTCATAGCATCTTGCCAATGAGTATGCTGGGATGCCTCAGAATAAGTGGTGAGATATGCACTGGTCGTTACTGCACCCAAAAATCTAGAATGCATACTAGAAAAAGTATCACAATTTACATAATCAGTAAGAGGATTGAGAACATCTGAGGATCGTGATGATGCAAGAGTGAACGTAGCAGTAGGAGGGGTAATCATCACAATCATAATCTTCCAAATAAGGAGGAGGTCGGTGAGTGCGAACACTCTGTCTGATTGGAGGTAACTTAGCGGTGGGAGAAGCCGTCAGAACAACCAGCAAAACAGGTGACAGAGCTGATAGAAGCAAATGGAAAGTGGAATTAGTCGGGGTCGGACACATTGCACTAGGTGGCGGAGCAGAAGGAGTCACCGGAGTGTGAGGGGCATGATTACCGATCGTCGATGGCATCCCGAGAGGTGCATCATCAAGCTGGACTGTCAAGGGTTACCGGTGATCTAGGTCGGCTGCCGGAACTGGAGAAGCAGTCGGCGGTATAAGCGGAGCGGCATCTGGAGGTAAGGATACGACGATGGCCAGCGGGACAGGAACGGCAGCGACCGGTGACATAGGGTTAGCGGCGGTCAGTGGGACCAGTGGTGTCGCGATCTGGGCATGTGACTCCAGCGGTGGTGGAAGTAAAGTCGGCGCTGAGGTGGTGGTGTCGCCGGGATCTACGGAAGAGGCTGATGTCGGAGTTGCTTCATACAAAAACTGGTCTTCAAAAAAATTAGCATCCTGACTGTTAAAGATGACATGGGATTCCAGGTCAAAACGGCGATAGCCTCTCTTTCCAGCAGGATAACCAATGAACAAACATCGCCGACTTCTTGGTGTAAACTTGTCGCGGTATCTGGGAACGTGAGCAGCAAAACACAAGCATCCAAATACCTTTAAAGAAGAGTAATTTGGAGTGTGTCCATATAGCATCTCAAAGGGAGTGTGACCATTGAGATGTTTCGTATGTGTCCGGTTAATCAAATAAGCAGCAGTAAGAACACATTCTCCCCAAAACTCAATCAGAAGACTGGCTTGAAATCGTAAGGCACGTGCCGCATTGAGTAAATGGCAATGCTTTTGTTCAACTCTACCATTATGCTGTGGTGTATCAACTATAGATGTCTCAAAAATGATCCCAGATGCAGCAAAATGAGATCTCAAAGGCAAAAGTTCAGTCCCGTTGTCAGCCAGGACACGTAGTATAGTTCGACCCCATTGATTCTTGGCCAGAGCACAAAATTCCAAAAATCTAGAAGTTACTTGTGTCTTAGCCACTAATAAATTAACCCAAACGGCTCGGGAATAATTATCAACTACTGTAAAAAAAAATGCACCACTAAAAGATGGTATTCTATAAGGACCCCAAACACCACAATGTACTAATTCAAATAATGCAGTAGCATTTGTAGAACTCAATGGAAAACTATGCCTAGTCTGTTTTGCTCTATAACATACAGAGCAAGGTATAGTAGTATTGTTTGTGCCAAAATCAAGAGTAGGAATAGAAGACAACATTGTAGATAATGGATGGCCAAAACATTGATGCCATAAATCATATGAAGAAACCTAAGCAACGGTCGCAATAGACTGCAAGATATAAGGATGAACTCGAGTATCCAATAGACGAAGCCAATAAGCCCCCCCCCCCCCCCATTGCTGTTCACTCACGCCAATCACAGTCCTCGTACTGATTTTCTGTAAAGTGCAATAATTTTCAATAAAAAGGCTAGACATTTTAAGGCAGATAACAATCTAGAGCATGATAATAAATTGCATCGCAAAGTAGGTATGTAGAGCACATGAGTAAGGGTGACATCACAAAAACAAATAGAACCATATTGTGTAGCAGACGACACAGATCCATCAGGCAGTATAACATTCACATAATTGGTAGAAGCACTAATATCAGTAAGAGAACCCTTGTCACTAGTCATGTGATATGAGGCTCCCGAATCAAGTATCCAGGGTAAAGTAGACTTACCTGACCCATGGTCAGATAAAGAATGAAACTGATTAAATAAATGTATGGTCATACTCCATTAGTCGTCAGACAGAGCAGGACCAAAATCAGATCGTGTAGGTAAGCCAGAGGAGGTGGCCACCGCAAACCCGTGTGGCGACGTCACTACGCCGGCGAAAAGAGGCATAACACAATTTATTTTGTTTAATAAAAAATAAAATAAATTGCGTCCAACTAGATATAAGAACCAAGCAGTTGTAGAAACCAAGCAGATGCAGCCAAGCTGATCCAGAAACAGCCAAACAATGCGCATCCATGTACTGGCGCATGCAATCATGCATTGTTGAAGGGGAGGGCGCATTTTGACTGAACCGTGCATGAGTTCACGCGCCTTTATTATCTCGCGCGTGAATCTCATGTACGCTTTCCTTCTTGACCGAAACGGAAACTGAGTTGTTGGATCTGCGCTGATCTAGATTAAATTGCTGGGAGCGGCTGGTATGGGTAATCGTGGTCAACCGATCTGCTAGCGGCGGCAATCGACAGACGCTGACAATTGACTGACGGACGATGGACGGCGGTAATTAGCGAGCTCGTCGGTCTAGCAGAGATCAGCGGCGGACAGCATTGGAATGAGCTCGTCGGAGACTGAGGCTGGCAGGCGAAGCTGAGGCTCAGCAGCGGCGGGAACAAAGCTCGAATTGGCAGGCAGTGGCCCCCGAGAATGAGCAGGAACGAATACCTTTTTTTTTGAAGAAAATTGGATCGGCAGCAAGTCACGCACGGACGATGACATCAATGTTTACGAGAAATTTAAGACTGAAAATTTAGGTAATTGAGTTTTAGAATTTTAGGCTCTGCTACCATGAAGAAAATAAAGGTAATGATCTGTGTTTTTATTTATGACCTCAAGGTCCATTATATAGTAGTACAAAATACCTATACAAGCTAGAAAAAGGAAATATAATCTAATTACAATTACAAGTAATATTTATACTGCTTAACACTTCCCCTATGCTCGGCCACGTTGCCCGGGCTGTTACAACCTCTGAACTTTGGACTATGTTGGACCAGATGTTTCAATTCCAAACATGTGGCTGACGGATGCATTTGAAGCAATAACTCCAATTGTTTTCCAAAGGTAATCTCCCCATTTTGGAATATGCTGAGAAGAAACAAGCAATTTCTAATTCTTTGGCTAACTGTCTCATTTGTGTATCGGACGAGGATTTCGTTTCCTTTGTGCTCTTTGGTTTGGGGTTGAGTATAGTGTATATAAAACGGCACTAAGCATGCGACTGGAACCTATTCCATCGAATGAACTACTCGGCCTCCTTCTTCAGGAAGAACAGTGCATCCTTGACTCCTGTGTTGAATACAGTTTTTAAACTGCCAGCATTGCTCATCGGAGAAGCGCTGTGTTGGCCGAAACCATTTGTTGGAATCTATCCCGACCAGGTACCGGCCCCGCCTAGTGTGTCAGATCAGTGACAAGCAGGGCCATGAAGCTCGGAACTGCCATCAAAGGCCTGACCTTTCCGCCTTCCCTGCCGCCGATCCGCTAATCGTGGTGGTTGACTCAAGAGCAAAAAATCACATCACGACTGATCTCTCAAGCCACAACCTTCAATCTGAATACATAGGCAGTGGCAACCTTGTTGTCGCAAACGATCAGTCGCTGCCCATTACGCATGTTGGCAATCTTACTTTATTTTCTTAACATGTTGCTAAATCTCTTACTCTTAATGATATTCTTGTTGTCCCTAAAGTCTCTAAAAATCTTCTAATTGTCCGTCAATTGTGCCTAGAAAATAATGTTTTTATGGAACTTCACGCTAATCAAACGAGGATATCCACGAGTTCATAAGCCTCAAGAGCCTAGCTAACTATACCGCGCCATAAAGAATAATTGGTGTGATCGAGATGGACAGCAAGCGCCAGGAATTAGAGGTTGGCCACGGTGCCACCAGAGACCGTAAACAAAGTCTTAGTAGCGGAAGGAGTAACTTGATTATTTTCGGAAGGCATGGCTTTAGATCGAGAGACTAAACTGATACCATATAAGAGAGTGATAAATATAGGAAAAGGTTATCATTCTCATTCTGATCAGTAAGATTAAATAGGCAAAATTACAACAATCTTTCCTAAATTAACGCAAGAAGGTACAACTGAATACAAGTTGTATAGCTATAATCAAGGTCAGAATATATGCAAAGGATAACTACAAAGACTAAGTCATAAGGACAAATTGAATAACTTAAGTCGAAATCAAAAGGATCACATATAAGTCCCCTTATGCATGCCTATATCAACAACAACCTGATTACAATTTTTTTAAAATCTTTTGTTTGCCTATGTTTTTCTTATCTTTTCCCTTACAATAGTAGCAAGTTGGAGTTCTGTTCTGTGGCAAGCATCTTCCTAGTATATATTGCTAAACAAAAGGGTTATCTATGTTATCATGTGCCAACTTCTCGTGTGTATATTTCTCAACATGTTGTCTTTGATGAATCTTATTTTTCTTTTCAAGAACACATATCTCAGTCATGTCGGCCAAATTCAGCTAGTGCCGATCTCTCCTTACTTCCTTTTAAAGAAGCTGCCATAACCCTCTCTAAACTGGCCCTCGTCCCTCAAATTCAGTTCCCCCGACCCCTATTCCGCCACCAACTCAATATCCTTTTGGCCTCATGCCACCTTCCAATATGGTGCCGCTACCTTCCTCACCACCAGTCTCTTCGTCAGTTGTTCCATATCAACATGCTCCCTCATATTTCTGCCTCTCTAACACTTCGGAACACAGTATGACCACTTGGGCCTCCACTAATCCCCTTAAGCCTAAAACTTAAACTGCTACCAATACTTCATTATATGTGATCCTTCTGATTTTGAGCCCAAAACCTTCTTACAAGCCAAAAATAACCCTAATTGGCGACATGCTATGCAGTTAGAGTTTGATGCCTTAATTGCTAATGGGGCTTGGAACTTGGTTCCTAGGCCCTCTGCTTCTAATATTGTTGGTTGTATGTAGGTTTTCAGGATCAAAAAAAACATACGATTCTATTGATAGGTACAAGGTGTGTTTGGTTGCCAAGGGTTACAACCAGAAGGAGGGAGTTGACTACCTTAACCCTTTCAGCCCATTCATCAAGCCTACCACAATTCAGGTGGTGTTGAGCATTGTGGTCACTGGAAATTGGTCACTTCGACAGGTGGACATTAATAATGTCTTTCTCGATGGTGATTTTTGCAGAATATGGAGCAGGCATCGGGCTTTACTTCTCTTGATCGACCCTCGAATGTTTGCTGACTTAAAAAGGCACACTATGGCCTCAAGCAAGCTCCATGAGTATGGTACCAGAAACTCCATCAAGGTTTGCTTCGACATGGGTTCAAACACAGTATTTCTGACACATCACTTTTCCTCAAGCACCATGTCTCCGATGTTGTGTATGTCCATGTGTATATGGCTGACCTTATTATCACTGGCTCCAACTACTCTTTCATCGATGTTCTTGTCAAGTATCTCAACTCGGTGTTTTCTCTAAGGACTTGGGTGCTTTCAATTTATTCTTGGGAATAGAATTTCATCGTACATCATCTGGTCTTCTAATCTCCCAAAGAAAATATATTCTGGACCTCCTTAATTGCGACAAAATGATGGGGGCTAAGCCCATTGCCTGGTCGGCCGTTGCCGGTTCCCACTTTTTGGGGGCAATGATCCCTTTTCGGATGTACATCTTTATCGCAACATTATATGACCTCTTCAGTATACTACCATCATCCATCCTGAGATCTCATAATCTGCAAATCGAGTTTGTTAGTTCATGCACAAGCCATTTGAACATCATTGTGCTGCGGTAAAATGAATTCTTTGCTACCTCAAGGGTACGCTTGATGTCGGCCACTTCTTTCGCTCGGCTTGTCTGCTTCACCGATGCTGGCTGGTCTTCTGACTCGGAGAATTGTCATTCTCAACAAGGGTTCTCCATTTATTTTGGGGAAAATTTAGTGAGCTGGTCTTCGTCCAAACAACACGTTGTTGCTCGTTCTAGCATTGAGGCCAAATGCAGGGCCATTGCCTTTGCTTCATTTGAACTTATATGGTTTCAAAAAACTCATGAAAGAAATGTCTACACCATCTCGTGACCCTCATATTCTTCTATGTGACAATCTTAGTACCACATTTCTTACGGCGAATCCAGGTTTTTATCAAAGGTCGAAGCACATCAAAATTGATTATCACTTTGTTCGGGAACAAGTCCAAGCTCGAGACCTCATGGTTCATCATGTCAAATATGCTGATCAAATTGTAGACATCTTTACCGAGACTCTTGGCTCCTCAAGGTTTCAAAACTTAGGGTCCAAGCTTCTCGTTCGTACCCGATTGTGAGCTTGCGGGAGGTAATTATGTTATTGACTTTGTCCTAAGGATTTATTCTTTGTAGTTATCCTTTGCATATATTCTGACCTTGATTGTAGCTATACAAGCTGTATTCAGTTGTACCTTCTTGCGTTAGTTTAGGAAAGATTGTTGTAGCTTTGCTTATTTAAGCTTACTGATTGGAATGAGAAAGATAAACTTTTCCCATATTCATCACTCTCTTATACCTAAAACCTAAAATTCATTATAGTGTTCAAAGTACAGAGAATACCAATCTTCGTTTAACAAAAAATAAAATACATTTTTGATGAAAACTATATGTTTCTCTTAATATAACTAGATATAGAAGAAAATATAACAATTGAGAGGATATTGAGTTGGGAGAGGAGAATGTATATATTACGTCTTGCTTTTTCGGATTGTCAACTTATCCAAACAAATGCGAGTCATGTTTATATCAATGTATAGGATCATGTCTTTAGCATTCACTTTAATTATGGGGATTGTGCATCCCACTTATCGGAATGGATAAATATAATTTTAAAATTTTAAGAAAAAAGAATGCAAACAGGTCCAGATCTTACAGTACGGTACGATCGCGCTAAAGTATATTATAATATTTCGAATTTTACAACTAAATAGAATGTGTCTTAGATAGCTAAGTAGCACTAGCTCCAAAAAGGAGAATGACACACAACTCCTATTCAAATAAGAGGAAAAGAAGAAATATCATGTATTGAATACCATCGACGATAAATTATGTATCGAGGACCAAGAGATGGAGGCTACTAGTCACCAACATTTTCAAGGCTTGTTCAACTTAGCTAAATCTAAGAAATATTTTATTCTACAAGCTACCTCACAATTCAAAATAAAGGTTACTAACCAGATGAATTCATCCCATAATAGACCCTATATACAACAAGAAGTGTTTAAGGTGTTAAACGAAATGTTTCATAACAAATCGTTGGGTCCAAGTGGTATGCCACCATTTTAACAAAAATTATTGAGACATTATTGGGCACAAATTCACCTCATCCGCACCTCAATTTCTAAATTATGAAATATCAGTGGATAACATTAATGCTACAATGGTGGTTCTCATACCAAAGGCACAAATGTTTAAAGAAGTTCATAATCCAGGCCTATAAGTTTATCCAATATCATTTACAGGGTCAATTCAAAATGCATATTCAACATGAAAAACTTCATGATTGACAAAATCATATCCGACTCCCAAAGTGCTTATGTGCCAAATCAGCTCATCTCATACAATATCCTACTAGCACGTGAAAAACATGATCATTACGTAAAAGGAAAATATTGGGTAAGGAAAGTAGTATGTCAATAAAATTTAATATGAGTAAAAATTTTTGATATGATGGTATGACCATTTTTATCGAAGTCTACCAATGAACGGGGTTTGATGAAAATTTCATAAACCCACAATTCAATGCATTTCATCTGTCAAATTTTTCATTCATGCATAATGGTAAAATATTGGGTGACTTAACTCCCACAAAACGTTCAAAGAAATGTGATATATTATCATCGTATTTATTTATTATAGGTGAAAAAAATCTTTCCAACATGTTCCATATCCGTTTCAGAGGAAAACAACTATCATGTCTAAAAAATTTCCAGATTAACACAAATCCTCTCTCATTTAGTTTTTGTTCATGATGCTTTAATATTTTAGGAAGCATCAGTTAGCCAAGTTACTAAACTAGAAAATAATTGCATGAAAAAGAGCAAGTTTCTAGCAAAAAAGTGAACTTTACAAGTTATATATCTCATCCAGTCCCAACTTGACAGTGCCACCAGATCTCATGTACTATCCACGATGAGTATGGTTGAATTAGAGGGGCTTGGCTGACAATATCTCGTATACTATCCACATGTGTGAATCCTAGATTGCGGCAGAAAAGTTGTGGAAAAAACAGTAGCATCATTCATGATGTCTCAACGAAGAATATTTACATCGTACTTTGCTTGACCTAAAAAGAGACCCAACAAAGTAGAGGACACATCCAAACTAAGAAAGTAGTGTAAGGAACCAATCTTTGATGGATAACTCTTGACCAATCATTGTCAGTGATGATGATGTCAACAACATACACCAAAACATAGAGCAACGTGGATCCACGAGAGAAGACTACAGCAATGTGTCAGTTGAGCGGCAAAGATGCCAAAGACTGTGAAGATAAGAACTGAGCTGCTGGAACAAGGCACCAGAAAATTGCTTAAGCTTATAGATAGCTTAACGCAAATGAAAAACATAATAAGTCTTAGCAGGGTCCTTATAGCCCACCAGTTGCGCCATATATATTGGAGCATCAAGAACACCATTGATAAACTCATTCTTGATGTCAAACTAATGAATGAGCCACTTATGTATAGTGGCAGTGGCAAGGATACTACAAACAGTGGAAGCCTTAACTACAGAACTAAAAGTATGATCAAATTCAAAACCCGGAATTCGAGAAAATCTCTAAGAAACAAGACGATTATTAGTACAATGAAAAGTACCATCAAGTTGATATTTCACACAAAACACCCACTTGGACCCAACAATGTTAACACTAGGAGTACGAGGTACCAAATCCAAAGTATGTTGGTCATGTAGGGAAGTCATCACCTAATCCACGATTCCAACCCAGTGTGGATCATGAAGAGTAGAATGATAGTCACAGGATTCAGTATGAGCAAACATGGCCGCAAGAAAACTAGTGACCACATAGTCAAAGAAATTATGAGTCTTCCTAGAACCATCAAGCGCCATAGTGGTTATGTGATGAGTATGTATAGTTGGTGGATCAGGAGAATAATCAGAAGAAGATAGAGATGAACCAGAGAACACAGGACTCGAGATTAGGAACCGGAGGTGCTGGACTCGGAACCACTGGAAACAAATCTAAAGAACACACTTAACAAGGAGGAGTAGGTGCTACGAGGGGTTCCGTCTTGGGAAAAGAAAGAATACCAACAGAGGCAGGTGCGTGTATAGAAACAAACACTTAATCAGGGGTATTCAAAAACATAAAAACACACATAGAGAATGTAGATTCATAAGTAGTACCACCGGCATAAGAAATAAAGTGTCATCAAAGCGAACATTTTTGGTAGCATAAATCTTCTAAGATGTGGGATTCATATATTGATCTTTCGCATTGGGAGATGTTCCCTAGGCAAATGCAGGAAAAACTATAAGGAGAAAGTTTGTCCATGATCTATAAATAGATGAAGTTAAGGATACACATGACAACCAAATGCATAAAATTTGGTGTGTGTAGAAATTCGGCCATTAATAACATCAAATGGTGATTGCCCACTAAGAACAAGAAAGAGCAACTGATTGATGTCATAAGTGGTTGTAGAAACAACATCAATTCATTGCGAGAGGGGAGCATGTGATTGGTATGTCATAGAGGCCCATTTTTACAATGTGACAGTGCTTTCATGCGTTCTAACCATTTCGCTGAGGAGTATACATGCAAGAAATTTTATGAAAAACACAAAAGTGAGAAGTAAGCGACCATTGATGAACTCCATCCCTCTATCACTTTTAAAAACCTAAATGGTGGAAGAGAACTAGTTTTTCACTAAGGTCTCAAAGTGATGATATAAATCAAAAATCATATCAATAATGCGGTGGGTAAAACCACTAGAGCCGGAAATAATCATTAAGGAAAATATCATCGTGAGAGAAACCATCAGCAGACAAAATAGAAGGGGCCCCCAAATATCAAAATTAACAATATCAAGAAACCTCGTAGTTATCATTTTCATGAAAGGATAAATGTTTCCTTTTATCCTTTTCACATGCATCACAAAGGGTTGGTTTAGGTAAAATTGATGAGACACATAAGGAACCAGAAGCACGTAAAATGGAATCAATAGAACATGGAACAGGACCAAATCTAGCATGCCAGGTTTCAAAAGATACACACGACTTATTTGAATCCACAACAAACAATAAGCAAATGCATCACAGTCTAAAACGTAGTGTCCATTTTCATTATGACCATGGCTCAAAGTTTCTCTAGTGGTTTTATGTCGAATAATAAATGAGCAATCATCAAAGAAAACTAGAGAGTTAAATCCCAGGTTAACTTAATAATCAAAAGTATAGTTTAGTGATATCAAGAACAATAAGAACATCATAAAGCGATATAAACTTAAAATTATGAGAAACACCAATATGAGTAATAGGAAGTTGAGACTTATCTCCAACAATGATACGGCCAGGACCATGATAAGAGGTTACACAATCAACCATAGTGGAGGGTGACGCCGTGTGTTTTGTGGATCCAAAGTCTACAATCCATTTGGAGTTGTGGTGCCTTCAATTATAAGAAAAACAGCTAAAAAGATATAACAACATGTGTGTCAAGGCCATGCGTTGTTGGCGATGTTGCAATTGGGGTGATAGAGACGATGTTGTTGCCATGAAAATGAGAGGCTCGGTGGACTGCTTCAGTAGTGGAACAGAGGGGCATTGCCACTTAATAATCAGAGAAAGGAATTCAAGATCCAAAGGAGGATGCCGGGGATGGAGACACTATTGTTGCCTTGAAATTGAGAGGTTTTATAGGGAAACTATTGTGGCCATAGAAAGGAGAAACGGAGGGACAACCAAGGAGGAGGTTTCCTAAAAAATAGAGCATGGATTTTCGGAGGGAGCAAAGGTGGTGTGGGTCTGCTGAAGGAATCAAAAAGGTGGCAAAGAGTATTTTCTAAAATGTGAAGGGAGTTGGAGAAGAAGAGCTGCCGGAAATGGCCGGATTGGGACAACTAAAATTTTTAAAAATATATATTTCTCAACTTTGAGGAGGCGCAGGATCAAAGCTTCTCTGATCATGTAAATGGTAAAGACCTTGATGATTAGGGCTGACTTATTTATGATATAAATAGATGATGATTTTTCTATTTTTGTGGGAAAGATAAAGCATTAGATAAAAATTGCGTACACACATTGCAAATATGAGGGTATACTAACACACATCAGTGTCTGAAACATTGTTGCAAAGAATCTGACTAATACACTAACAAAGTATGTGAAATGAGCAAGGAGAGTGCTGCTTTTAGTGCATAACCATAGTGGTCCTTCATTTTATATACAACTATATAGCCAAAGAATACCAACTTCTCGAAATTAATGTAAACATGAGCGAGCCAAAGATCCTTAATAGATAGAGGATGCAAGTGCACTAAGAAAAGTTTTTAAAAAATCATTAATTTTAATTTTCATTAATTAGTAAATGGTATTGCAAGGTATGGATGTTATCCCATTAGAAATCATGTTCACCAGAGTTTTTGCCATGTTGAACTAACTTATAAGTACCAAAACTTCCATGTCTTATAACTTAGCGGTGATTTATGATTTTCAACTAACTTAGCTATTTCATCGATGATTAGATCGATTTCGGATGTATCATCATTGTGATTCTTGATGCATTTATAAAAAAAATTGTCCATCTGGTGGATTTGCATGCCCTTATATAAGGATGTTTGTAGACCCGTATGGAGAGCGAGCGACTTTTGCGTGCTTCATCATGTAAACAAAGGGTATGGATTAAGATTCCCCATTTAACCAATCCCTAATTGAGGCTAGGATATACCATCCTAGGAAAGTTTGACCAGTAGATATGGTTGCGTAAAAATATTGTATTTTTTATTACCGCTGATGTGGTGCTTGAATTGTCTTCCGTATACTTTGATGTTTTTCTAAGATTTTCCTTTCCAAGTGATATGTCGCTTTTATGGCGTATATGACACAATATTGTGGATTCAAATCATGATCTCTATGTAGAAGTGTATTCTCGTGGTGCCAAAGTTGTGATATTAGTATGATTATATTCATATCGTAAGGTTTCATAGCTCAAAATTAGCTTTTGAACACATAAGCTTGCATTTTTTTTGTTAGAATCTTCATGTAGATCGGTTGCAGACCAAAGTTAATGTGCCAAAGAAGAGTGGAAGAACAAATACTCCAAGGAGGTATCTAATGTGCCCCAATTTTCTATCGCCGTTGCGCCGTAGTCCGTATGTCAGAATCTGCGAAACAAAGCCCCTGGAAGTGTCCAGGGGGAAGAGGCTCCAACGGCCAAGTAAGAAAACATATTGCAAGAGTGTAATTATGGATGAATAGTTGAGTTGTATAGGGACCTTTGGCCTTTTTAAAGGTAGGCAAGTATGACAACTGTTTTGTTTGCTTGTGGAGCAAGTATTCTCACCTTGGGCTAGCCCAAAAGGCTTTACCCAAAGGGGAAAGCTATGGACTGCAAGTCATATGTATGGCTATTTAGGCCCATTTAAGAAGCCCCTAGAAAGCTGAGGGTTCGGCCTTTGAATTCATCTCGGGATTGCAGGCTCGAATCCACGCTTAAGTCTTCGGGTTCGTCGCTATTCCCTTTTGACGGAGATGCTTTGAACTAACGACTGAGAGAGGGTTCACCCTCTGAAATCCTTTAACACTTCCAAAAGCACAATGTTAGTGCCCATGTCAACGCGTTGAAGGTTCATCCCAGGTTAAAGCTTTAAACTTGCCGTTAGAGATGATTAATGTGTCAGGGGTTTAACCCTTGGCTTTCTAGTCTGTGTTAGAGTTCAAGGGACTGAATCCTGCCTCTTTTTTCTCTCCGGGGGGCCTTCAGGCTCCTGATAATTCTTCACGAGGGGTCTGGTCTTTGATCTTCTAATATGTGTTAGTAACCAACTAACCTTTGAACCACGGGGATAGAAACACAGTGTTTGGTTTCCTGCTTTCTAATCTGGGTTAGAAGGCGAGGGCCCTTGAATTTTATGTGTATATATAAAAAAAGATAAGATGTCTCAGAATCTAGATTTCTAATCTGCGCTAGAGGCTTAGATCATGCAAGTCTTAATTTTTTATCCATATGGGGTACGGCCTCCAGGTTTCTAATTCTGTGTTAGAGTCCCTGGTCATTTGAATTACTGGAGTCCAAGATAGATTCGTACATCGACCTTCCAATCTGTGCTAGAAGTTTGGTACGTCTGAATCTGAGCTTCTGGTTCTATAGGGTTCAAATTCCCACCTTTTGAACTGTGCCAAAATCCAAGGAATCCATATCCTTGGTAAAGTGCGTTTGTCCTTCGAGCATCTGGTCTATGCTAGAGTTTAAAGGGTTTATATTTACGCATTTAAGCACAGCAGTTTCGAGCTTCTAGGATTCTAATCTGTGCTAGCATCTCTGGAGCTTGAATCCTTGTGTTTAAGCCTAGAGGCTCCGGGCTTCTAGGGTTCTAATCTACGCTAGCATCCGTAGAGATCGAATCCACTTTTAAACAGGATGGGGGGTTCGATCTTTGGCCTTCTGATCTACGTTGGAATTTTGAAGAGTTTTAATCCAAAGAGGGAAGGGGAAAAGGTGTGTAGGGTTGATTTTCAAAATTTGACTTCAAGGCGGGAAGCATGAGAGTCGTGAGCGTGGTGTTGACTTTCTCCTTCTGAGGCGCGTGAAGCTCCTACTAGGTTTCACGTGCTCGGCTTTCCCCATGAATGCCTTGCAATTCTCCCCTCTCGTGGCCCACTTACCTACGCACTCACCTTTTTCTTGGCGGCCCGAGGTAATGATTACCTTTTAACGCCCTCTATATATAACGGGGTTTTTCACCATTTCCTCATCACTTTTTTCCCCAAATCACTCTCAACTTTCAAAATCCCTCTTCTTTGTCAAAGTGATTTTCTGGCAACCTTTTTCAATTAGCTCAGGCCACTTTCTGGCCCGTTAACCAGTTAGCCTCCTCTCCTTTGGTCTTTCACTTTTGTTTTTGATGTTGCAAACATCGTCAAAGGGGAAGAACTCAATTCCGGCCTATTTTCTGTTCGTGCCCTCCGAAGAAGGCGTAGAAACCTCTCTCCTTGGGGATTCCAGTGTCGTCTCTTCTTCGGCCGCAAGTCTTCTTTCAAAGATCTGGGGGTCGGAGGGAGTTCCACCGGCCCCACGCTGCCCAGGGGATTCTGTTGAAAATGGGTTACCTCGAGATCTAGGATTTGAAAGGAGACCCCCGGGTTTAGACGGATAAGGAGGGTCAAAAATTCTACTTCGAACGGATCCTGAATGTGGAGCTTGAAGAGCCCTAGCCGATTGCTCTGAAGTTTTCTACTTTGTTGTCTACTCTGCCTATGTGGGTTAAGATTTTGGAAAATTTGAGATTGGAGGTCCTTCAAGAAGATGAAAATCCGAGGGACACTAGGCCTGATCGGTGCGCCATCTATGAGCTCCACTTCCAATTTGGGCTCTATTTTCCCTTACCTCAATCCTATCTTATCTTCTCAAGGAGCATCAAATTAGTTTGGCCGAGCTTTATTCAAATGTCATACTCTTAGTTATGGCGTTCATAAGCTGATGTTGTACCCTAGAAGTTACCCCCTAGGTACGAACTTTTTTAGAAGCCTATATTACATATCTATCAGTGATGCCAATGATGAGATTGAGAGATTAAGAGGAAAACTCCTTCGAATGCCAATGATGAGACATCGAAAGAAATGAAGTATAAGAATAATAAATTCATGGTTGACACTTCTAAGCCCACTGAAGCAACTTCGAGGCCTCTCGAGGCTGCCTTGGAGCCCCTGCAGGTGTGCCCTACCAAAGGGGCTAGCTTAAGGAGTTCATCTCCACTCCTTGAAGGTGTTTGCGGCATCCTTTTTTTCAATCTTTTTTTCTTCATCTTAACCCCCCCCCCCCCCCCCTCCCCTCTCTTTGTTCTTTTTCCTGACATGCGTTTGTTCTTTACTCTCTCAGTGAGTTTCTCCGGCATGCTTGGTCTTGGCATCGAGGAGGATGTTGAAGTTGTTTATGAGGAAAGCACTCCAAGGGTTCATCTCGAGCCCGTGGTCGAAAAACTTTTTCAAAGTAAGGATGTTTCAAATTCCCAAGCAGAAGCCTTTGATGACTCTGCGAGAAACAAATGGCCTCGAGATAAGGTTTTTCCCCAATGTTCTTCATCTCTAAGACAAAAAACTGACAAGGACGAGCCTTCTTCGGACCCCCTAATCACCGCTCAAGCCGGTGGCTTCGTGAATGCTGACTCCGAGGTCAACCATCTTTTGGGAAGGGGTATTTTCACCCCTTCGAGTTTGATGGACCTCTCGTTGGCGCCTATCCCTGAGGTGGCCAACTTTTTGGCCACCCTGGATTCTGCCTTCCAAATTTTCGTGGCCAATGCCAAGGAGGCCCAGGCGGTTGTCACCAAATCAAAAGAGCTGGAGGATAAACTGAAAGCGACAGCCTCTAAGTTTAAAGAAGAGTTGGATATGGTGGCCTCTGATTATGAGGTCAGATGTACGAGGATAGCCCTCAAACACAAGAGGGAGATGGACTTGAAAGACCTTGTATAAAGAATTTAGAGACGGCCAACAAGACTCTGACCAACAAAAATGCAAAACTGGCCAAGATTTGCTCCCCTACTACGCAATAATCTTCAGCATTCAAGGCTTATACTAACAAGATTTTGAAGACGAAGGGGTTTCGGGGTCTGTATTCGTCCCTCTCCTCAGCTTTGGTGGGACTCACTCGAAACAACATGGCTCCAATTGTTTTCAAGGACATCCCCTCCGAATATGCAACCATGCTAGACGTTTATAAAAACAACACCGAACTGCAGCAGCTAGACCACCTTTGGTGGAAATCTGTCCAGGATGGGGGCACAAATTTTCCCTTGCTTGACCATTTGAAGGGCTCCGGGAAGTACTTTTCAGCGAAGGAAATCTGTTTCCTAGAGGTGGACGAAGACAAGGTATGGAGTGAGTCGGACCCCCTTACTACTCCAAAGAAACGGCACCGCCCTGCTCCATTGGTTTCTTCTCAAGCGACTCCTAGGGTAGGAAAAACGTTTCCCCTTGGGGCTCCGGATGTACTTTTAAATTTTTGCGTATTAATGCTTTTTTTTATTTTCCTATACTTATGTTTTTCTTACTTCTTTTTTTCATTCATATACCCTAGATCTGGCATCTTACTGCCCCTTTCTTCTACAAAAAGGCACTTCTTTCAAATTTTTCTTTCAAGTTATGAAATAGTGGTACCATTAGATCGAGGAATAGGCGTCGGAGCATCAAATCAAAGTCTCTCGATTCTAGTACAAATCTGTCCGGCTCGAAGAGGAGCTTCAAGCAGCGCACATCAAACTTAGCTTATAGTGCAACAGGCTCCAAGAAAGACAGAAAGAACTCTTCGATGCCTTAAGTCATTCGAAGGAAAAAAGAGATTCCTTAGTTACAACAAAGGATGAAATTTTGGGTGATTACCATTCTCTCGAAGCTCGGCATAATGAGATTCTCAAAGAGATCACTACCAAAGTCGGGTTCACTTCGATGCATGAATGCATCACCTTTGCCAAGGCTTATAAAGCTCATTGGGGGCATCATTTTCTCGACCCAACGAGACCATCAAAGGCTACCGGCATGATACTCGAGTTGCTCGAGAAAATATAGAGGTGGCTTGAGTGGCCTTGGTGACTGCCAGCACCAAACTCGAGGAATGGAAAGAAGGATCATAAAATACCTATGGGATCTGGTTCCTTCCTTAGAGCGGACCATCAAGAAAAATTAGGCCATCATCGGGATGGCCTATAGGGATAAGGATAAAGTCGATAAAGAACTCACTGAATTATACTAGACGTACAAAGCAAGTGCCAACAGCCTTCGGGCATACAACCTCTGACTTGGGATAATCGAAGCCCCATTGGTTAAGGATTTTGAAGTGTTCCTTCAAGACATCATCAACATCATAGGGAAAAAATACATAACTAGACATCTTAAGTATTGTGAAGCCTAGAGGAAACCCAAAGATGGTTGGATTGATTGAGAGAAATGAGTGGAGCTTCGAGTTCTCACACCGTTCCTGGGAGGATTGTTGCTTTGGAGTCTACCAAAGTCCCTTATCCTACAGTTTTGACCCCCCAGATGGGTAACCCATCCAGCCCCTCTGGTCGAGGGAGGGGATCTTCGAACCGCAAGGGAAATTATACTATCAGTCGAGATCGACCTCTACCTTATGAGGATGAAGGGGATAGCTTAATGAGGAGGCCAATGCATTAGCTTTTCCTAGTTGTATGTAAGTAGATGTTGTATCCATATCTATATATCTATAAGCCATGATGGCCTTCAATCATCGAAATAATGCTTTTTGCTCTTTGTCATTTTTAGAGCACTTCTCTTTTTATGAAGGGTGATTCCCCTCAAGCTACATTTCTTTAACTTGTTTCTCTTTCAACTCGTCATTCGTCAAACTATACTGACTTTTCAAGCGATTTACAAGGCCTAAGCCTTGTGCTCTTGTGCACATTCAAGGGGGCTTTGTTGGCCCTTTGAATGATCGCCAAGGTTTGTGCCTTGGGTGCTTGTTGCGCATTCGATGGGGCTTTGTTGGCCCTTCGAATGATTTACATAGTCTGTATCTTGTGCGCTTATTGTGCGTTCAATGGGGCTTTGTTGGCTTTTCGAATATTACACAATATATGTGTCTTGAGCGCTTGTTGTGAATTCGATGAGGCTTTGTTGGCCCTTTGAATAGTTTACAAGATATGTGTCTTGTGCGCTTGGTGCACGTTCGATGGGGCTTTGTTGGCCCTTCTAATATTATACAAGATTTATGTCTTGAGTGCTTGTTACGCATTCAAATATCTGTTACTCCTATTTGAGGAGAGTGGGAATCAAGAACTTTTTTGAAGGTAACACATTCTAATACAAGATTTCCAAAGGCAGAAGAATCCTCTCAGGTTACGATGATGTTGGCTGAAGACGTCCTCCGACCCAAAGACACCTCTAAGAAGGCCTTTTTTTTTACTTTCTTGAGTCTATTGAGATTTTGGAGAATAATACATCCTAAGGTTGGAGACGTTCCATCTTCATGGAATCGATTCACCTTGAAGGGTTTCTAACACATAACTGCCCCCCAGACTGGCTTCAACAACTCGGTAGGGTCTCTCTCAGTTTGCTGACAGCTTTCCCTCTGGCTTTCTACAACTCTTCTCTATTCTCCTCATTACGAGGTCTCCCAAGGAAAACTGGACCTTTCAAACCCTCTGGTCGTGATACCGCTTCACCATTTCTTTGACCTTGGCTTTGTGGAGGTTCGCATTCTCTCTTTTCTCTTTGAGAAGGTCCAGGTCCAAGCGGCGCTGCTTGTGATTGTCTTCCAGTCGTCCATTGCTTATAGCAAACCTTCGAAAGGTGGGCAGTCTTATCTTCGCTGGAATGACCGCCTCTAAACCATAAACCAGACCATATGGGGTTTCTTTCGTAGCAAAAGATTTTGTTGTTCGGAATAACCAAAGTACGCTAGATAATTCGTTGATCCAATTCCCACCTGCCCCTTCGAGCCTCGATCAAATGCCATTGACAATGCTTCGATTGGTGACCTCTACCAGCCTATTGTCTTGGGGGTGGTAAACGCTCGTGACCCTTTGGCAGATTTTGTACTTCTTGCACCAGCTTTTGAATGGGTCATTGACGAACTGAGCGCCATTGTCACTTATGATCATTTGAGGGATCCTGAATCTGCATATGATATTCTTCCAGTAAAACCCAATCACCGCCTGCCCTTTTACTCCCACCAGGGCTTCAGCCTCGACCCAATTTGTAAAGTGTTCTATGGCCACAATCAGGTACCGCAAGTGGCCAGTGGCCTCCGAGAAAGGTCCCACCAAGTCGATTCCCCATTTTTCAAATGGATTGGAACTGTTAATATTCACCATTTCTTCCTAGGGGACGTGGGTGATTGGTGCATGCCTTTGGCACTAGTGGTAGGCTTGGATGTGCTTGTTTACCTCTTCGAACATCTTTTTCCAATAATATCCAGCCAAGAGAAGCTTCTTAACTACCGAGTGAGTCTCTTAATGACTTCCGCAGACCCCTTCATGGATTTTGTGGATCAAGTAATCAACTTCATGGGGGGGGCTATGCATCGAAGGAGTGGTTGGAGATGGCCTGGGCGATATAATACCTCTTCATGGATCACATATTTAGGCACATTTAACCTAACCTTCCTTGCTTTGATAGAGTCCTCTCCGAGAGTCCATCTCGAATGTATCTCATGATAGGCTTCATCCACGACTTTTGTTCTTCAACCACTATCACAGTTGCTTCCTCCTCAAAGCTACGCTTACTTAGCCTCTCCACCATTAAATGCCCCTGAAATTGCAAGCTCGGGTCCGACGAGGCCAATTTGCTTAGGTCATCATCCTTGTGATTCTTTTCTCGAGGGACTTGATTGAGGATATAAAATGGTGGAAATGTTTGAGGAAGGGTTTTACTACTTCCAAATAGTGTTGCAAACTTCTCTCCCTAGCCTCATATTCCCCCTTGACTTGAAGGACCGCGATTTGGGAATCACTAAAGATGTCGAGTTTTTGAACTTCCAAATCGTTGGCAATTCGAAGGCCTGTGATTAGTCCCTTATATTCTACTTCATTATTTGTGGCCTTGAAGTCAAATTGTAAGGCATAGGGGTAATCTTTCTAATCGGGGCTCGTGAGCAGAACTCCAGCCCCACTACCTGCGGAGTGAGAGAACACATCAACGTTCAACTGCCATGTCTCATCTGGTTCATTTTCGTCTTTGATCACTATCGGTTCAGTGGTTTTGACAAAGAAGTCTGCTAACTCTTTGCCCTTGATAGCTGTTCTTGGGCAGAACTGGATGTCATGTTCACCCAGTTTGATTTCCCATTTATCTTCTCGAGGCCTCCGGCTTTAGAAGCACCTGTCTGATTGGATGACTGGTGAGCAGGATTATCTTATGGCTTTGGAAGTATAGCCAGAGGCTTCCTGCAGCAGGAACAAGGGCCAATATAAGCTGCTTGAAAGCAGTGTAGCAGGTCTCTGGGCAATGTACTCCGGGCAATGTAATGCCCTGCTTACGAAGTAGATTGGTGAGTGGGATTTTTCCTTCTCTTTCACCAGGATGGCGTTTATCGCCAAGGGGGATGCGGAGATGTACAAATACAGATCTTCCCCTTTTTTTGGTTTCATGAGGGTGGGAAAACATCGTAAGTGCTATTTCAGCTCCTGGAAGGCTTTATCACAGTCATTCGTCCATTCGAATTTCTTTGCTTTTAGAAGCACATCAAAGAATGGCAGGTGTTTTTCAGCCCCCTTTGAGAGGAATTGGCTGAGTGTCTCCAACAATCTTGTGAGCCTCTGTATGTCTTTGACTGTTTTGGGGGGCTTCATGTTAACCAATGCTTTGACTTTCTCGGGATTGACATCGATCCCCCTCTGTGAGACCTTAAAACCTAGGAATTTACCTGCTCCAACTCCAATTATGCACTTGGATTTAGCTTCAAATTAGCTTCTCTGAGCTTTCGAAAAGTCTCTTTGAGTTCTAGAAGAAATTGGTCAAATCCCCTACTTTTAACCACCATGTCATCAACACATATCTCAATTATTTTTGCCAAATTGCTTTTCGAAGAGTTTATCGACCAGCGTTTGATAGATGGCCCTTGTATTCTTCAACCTGAATGGCATTTTCATGTAGCAGAATGTTCCCATGTCAGTTATGTAGGATGTTTTTTACTTGCCCTCTTCTACCATGAGTATCTGGTGATAGCTCTTATGGGTATTGAAAAAAGCTAGAACCTCATATCCTATTATGGCTTCAACCAGTACGTCAATGGAAGGAGAGGGATAGCTATCCTTGGGGTAACACTTGTTGAGATCTGTGAAATCAGTACACATCCTCTAAGCATCATTATGCTTAGGGGTCATCACAGGATTCACTATCCACTTGGGGTAGAATACCTCTTTGATAACTTTAGCTTTCAGTAATTTTTGGACTTCTTCCTTTATGGCCTCGGGCCTTTCGGGGGAAAAAGATTTGCTCTTCTGTTTGATTGGATTCTGGGAGGGATCCACATTCAGCTTGTGAACCATCAACTACTTAGGTACCCCTATGGGGTCGAAGGTGTCCCACAAAAACACATCGACAAAATCATCTCGGAGGTCCTTCATATGTTGCTTTGTTGCAGGTGGAATCATTTTTCCTACGGGTACCGTTCCCTTGTCTCGAATGGTCATTGCCTCTGTGTCTGTTGGCTTAATATTTCCATCGATCGAAGCCACCCTATCCTACTTTCTAGCCTCTTTGAAGGCTACATCCAAAGAGCTTCTGGCCGCCAATTGATCCCCTCTAATAACTGTTATCCCCCTTTTCGTGGGGAACTTCATGGTCAAATGATAGGGGGACCACACCACTCATGCCTGGCATATCCAAGGCCTTCCAAGGATCACATTGTATGGAGAACAATGTCAACTACTGCGAAGCTACAATCGATTGTGATTTCCTTGTCTCCCTCAGCTACTTTAATCAGGAGAGTAACCACCTCTAGGGGTAGCACCATTTTCCCTGTAAAGTTGGACAAGGAGAGGTTGTTCTCCTTAAGCTTTCTCATCTGAGCCCTAACTGGTCAAAACAGTTGGAAAACTTTACTTCGACCTTGTTTTCGTCGTCCACAAACACTCTTTTGACATAAAAATCTACAATAGTTGCATGGATCACCAACGGATCTGTGTGAGGGGTTCGACAAGGCACCGAGCCAACCTCCAAGAAGGTAATTGCTTCTTTGGGTAGGAAACATTTTTGACACGTTTCTCCAAGGGGCACATATCGGGACTGGGCTTTGATGATTGTATTCAAAGCTTCATCGCTTACAACTCTGTTGATGAAGTTCATCACCCGATTCTCCCTGTCCCTCTGGTTTTTGTTCGACCAAGCCTCGGATTTGGCTTGAACCCCTGCTTGGTTTCCGGCTTGGTCTCTATTATCTACTTGTTATTCTATGCCTCCTCAATTGGCTCTCTTTTTGCCTTTCCAATGCATTTTTCTCGGCCCCTCAAAGAGGATTCTCCTCTCAGGCCCTTCAAAAATTCGGGGAGTAAACCTTCCCTTGCACATCTTTCCACTTTTTGTCTCAAATTGGTACACTCGTTTGTATTATGGCCCCATTCTTTGTGGTGGTCACAAGATTTGGGGGAATCTTTCTTCCCATGGTAGCCTTTTCTGGGAGGAGGACTTCGAAACATCCCTTTATAGATGGAGTGTTTCTCCATCAAGAACTTAGTTAAGGGAGTAAAGCTTTAGAACCCTTTTTTGCCTAGGCATTGAGCGTTTAGGTCCCTTTTTGAGCCATCTATCCCCCTCCCATTTTCTCTTCGTGGCCTCTTCGATTTTCAAATACTACTCCACGATTTCCTGCAACTGTTGTAGGGTCTCCGGTTTCTTCGAGACCAGCTTTTTGTATAGGTCAAGGTTTGACATCCCATTCATATATCCAAGAATTACCCCATCCTCGGTTTGATTGATTATACTGAGAATCTCATCCATATATCGATGGTAGAACTCCTCCATCGACTCGCCTGGCCTCTGCTTGCTTTGGTACAGCTCTATTAATGTTTTTGTGAACCTTTTATTTTGGAAAAATTGACTCAGAAAGGCCTTTCCAAAATCTCTGTACGAGTGTAGCATCCATTTCCCAGCTTGTTGAACCATTCTTGGGCTTTCCCTCGAAGGTAGGTTCTGACCAACTTGCATGTTAGATGTTTATTGAAGTCCCTTGGGTTTATCAAACTAAGGAACGTCTGTATGAACTCGCGAGGGTCCAAATCTCCACTGTGTGTGGGGAGCCCTTCGAGTGGTTTTTTTTCAATGGGTCATCGAGTGGCCACTATTGCGGGACTGAAATGAGATGTTGCGACTTGGCCCGAAGGCCCGATCAGCCTGTTGAGTTCTCTTGTCAAGGAGTCACTCGATCCCCCTCCCATCCACGGATCTCCGTATGGACTGAGCTAGACGGGGCATCGAAGCTTAGGTGCATAGGGAGGAGCTGGTTCAAATCTATGTGCCCTGAGTGCGACCCTCCCCCTGCCGAGCTGTAGTTCAACTCTGGTCGGTAAGGGTCGTAGGGGGGACCTATGGTCATATTCCTGAATACATTTGGCTTTCAAAACCCAAGAAAAATCCCATTGGCCCTACCATCGAATGTGGAATAGTCTGACTAGGTACCAAAGGTATCGAGATAGGCGTCGAGATAGGCGTGGAGTATGTCATCGTTTGTGGCATGCTCGGGAGCATTGGTTGGGGCCTTGTAAGGGCACTAACGTTGGCTTAATAGAACACTCCCATGGGGGTGTACGACTGGAACCTTGGCTGCACCACCAGGGGCATCAAAAGTGGAGGGTACATCTGCTGTGGTAGAGCATTAGAGGCTCTACCTGATAGACAGTAGATCTGAGGGCCTGAGCCCATGACGCTAGATCTTGCTGCGATAAGGGGGCCCACTTTGTTTGTACCCCTTGATGCTCGAGCAGTCCCTCTCAAGATCTCTGTTTGCAAATCCATCGTAGCCTCCGTAAACTGCGGCTTGTTCACCCTTTGTCAATGCACCTGACTTTACGAGGTAGGAGCTTCAGCTCCACCTACCCAGGGTTCGATGCTGACCTCCATGGTCCGTGGGGGTGCGTTAACTTCTGCGTGAGAAGCTTCTGGACCCCTCACTTCTAGGACCTGGTCCTGGCCGACTTCCAGAGGCTCAATACCGGCACTAGAGTGAGTGAGATCCGACTGCATATTAGATCTAGGCCCTCTCTCTTTCTGGTACGGGGATTGTACTTCTTCATCGATGCCTAAAGCTTTGCCTTTTAACCGTTTAATCCTACAGAAGCGCTTGTCGTAGATGTGGACATAAGCAGCGGGTACCTTGAAGACAGATCTGACTCACGGTCCCACTAGGCGTGCTAACTTGATGTGCCCCAACTTGCCGCCGCCATCTGTAGGTCGGAATCTGCAAGACAAAGCCCCCGAAGGTGTCCATGGGGAAGAGGTTCCGACAACCAAGTAAGCAAACATATTACAAGAGTGTAATTAGGGATGAATACTTTAGTCTTATAGAGTTACCTTTGGCCTTTGTATAGGTAGGCAAGTAGGGACACTGTTTTGTTTGCTTGTGGAGCAAGTACTCTCACCTTGGGCCAGCCCAAAACGCTTTACCCAAATGGCAAACCTATGGACCGCAAGTCGGACGCATGGCTATTTAGGCTCATACGGTTTTACACATTATTAGTATCCTCCATAGAACAACTTAAAAGGAGAGATCTATGTTGCATGTGTCTCTTACGTATATTTTCTGCTGATGGTAAGTTATTTTTGCTTAACGTCCATATGAAATAATTGATCTTTTGTTGTACATTTAAAGTCTATATTTTCTTTCAGTGTAGCAAGGGTTCCAAACTATTTGTCGCCATTTTTCCTGGATTGGCATAATTTGAAAGATTAATAACTAAATATTATCATAGTTTGACCATGTATTTACCGTTCTAAGTGAGGTAACATGTTCATCAGTCTTAATTTTGAGAGCTAGTGCCTCTTAGTGAGGATAATATGAGGGTAGCTCTTCCTGACTGAAGTTTGTTTGAATCTCTTCATTACACATAGTGTCATTCTCAGTTATAAGAGGATTAATAGTGAGATTTTCGAGGAACATTTCATGTAGTGATCTGGACTTTGGCTTTTCAATCCTGGAAGCCAAAAACCAGTATTGTTTTTAGTGTGTAACCTAAATCCAATCCTTTTTCGGATACTCTTCGACAATAAATTTCCCCTATCAAGTATGGATATCCAGTCATACGATGGTTCCTATCCCAATTTTTCTTCCAAGAGAGTAGAAGTTGAAAAGTATTTAGCTTTTAAAGCTGAGCTATAGTGGAATATGGGTTAATAATCATCCTCCATTTTTTTCTCGAGCATTGCGGTGTTGAAGATTTTTAGATCCTTGAAACCCAACCCTCCCATACTTTTTCGAAAATATAAGTTAGTCCATTTAGCCCAATAATTTTTTTTCTGAGTGTACTACCTGCTAGTAACGACCATATAGTTTATGCATGTCATATATAAACTTATCTAGAAGCATAAAACATGATATAGTATAAGTGGGTATAACTTGTAAGACCGATTTAATGAGGACTTCCTTTCCTTTCCTTTGGAGAGTTTTTTATGACCCAACCCTGAATATTAGCCCAAATCCTCGGTGAGACTCTGCTAAAGCATTCCCACTCTGCATAAAAATGAAGCGCGTCGTCAAGATACAACTTTCAATCAAAGTGATGAACATTTCATCAAATCCCATTTTGGCTAGAACTTTGAGTATGAAAGACCATTCAGAACTATCAAATGTAGTAGTCATGTCTAATTTTATCAACGTTTGCCCTTTTTGACCCATTCATTTCCATTTAATGTAGTGATTTGCCTCATGAGCAATATTGATGTTGTCTGAGTTTGGTTGATTTTTTACAAAACCACTTTGATTTTTTAAAAACACTATATCTAAAACCTATTTTAGCCTATTTGATATGCATTTCGAGATGATATGATAAACTTCATTGCATAAACTAATATGTTTAAATCGAAATCTTATATTTTTCAAGCATGTGCATTGTGTCAACATCAATAAGAAAGTGCATTGATTTACCACCATTCAAGCAAGGTAGCGCTTCTCTAGTAACCTTTAGACCCACAATGATCCAATATTGCTGAACGAAAGATGTAGGCATCCCATATAGACATGATGCTATGTTGGGACCATGTTTTTAATAGCAACCTACATTTCATTCGGAGTGTAAAACTTAGTTAATCTTGCATTCATTTCATCTGACACCCAAAATGGAATCTCAATTAGGTGATCAACAATAATCGAGTTTGGGTGTGAGGTTCAATGTAAACCCCAAATGTAAAGGCTCGTTAAAGTGAATTGTAATGATATTTTTTGCATGAAAAAGTCTTAGAAAATGTAGCGTGTCCATAAACTTATAGACAAGTCACTTTAATTTTTAACTTAAAAATTATATATTTTTAATATAAATATTGTGCTTTTATAAGTTAAACATGTAATAAAGTTTGTTTAAATGTGAAAAATATAAGAAATATTATATATCTTCAAAATACATTATTCAAATGTAGAAATTAAGCATTTAACTTAACAAATTAGTGTATAAGTTCAAATATATAATAAATTATCCATAACTTTAATAATGAATCACTTGTCAGGAAACTCGCTCTTTCCGTATATATTTCTTTTGTGCGTCATTGCCCCGGTTAGGGTTTGTTTTCTTTGGGTTTGGGGGAAGGGGGAGTTTCCAAGAGAGAATTTTTCCTATTATAGTTTTTCCTATTATAATTTTAGAGAAACCAGGGATTATACATGTTTTTCTTGTATATCATTTGTAATCACCTACTTTTTCCGTCCCACAATAAATTCCTTTTTTTTTTAACATCCCACTTTAAACTTTCTATTTCTAAATTTTCTACGTTCAACTATAAATATATAGTCCGAACTCTTCCTTTCATTTGATTTATGTAGGCTCACTCTCATCACCCATTAAAAAAAATTACACATAAACTTGTCTTAAAGTTTGTGCAAAAAATAATTCGAAACTTTAGTGAGACGGAGGGAGTATGGCTTAATACACGTAATCACCATACTCACCATCCATATGAGTTTTACATTCTAATGTCCCAAATTGATAATAAAGTGAAACAATGCAAGAAAATGTACTCATTTTCATAAACATTTTAGCTACTTTGACGGCCAAAGTTTTAAAAGAAAAATAATACCGAAAACATATACACCGGGTAATAGTTCGATGGCCCCGCAGAGTATCTTGGCCAAGTGTGTGAGTACTAATAATGAAAAATGATTTCCGTATATTTAACCTGTTTATTTAGGTAAAAACAACTGTTTACTTACAACTGTTTACTTACATTTATACAACGCTATACAAATCATATACTCATAGTATTACTTCCAGAGAAAATAAAACAAACCAAGAAGATTATAGGCAGGGGCGGGCGTGGAAACGTTCGACGTCAAGCTCATTTGCTAAGCCAAATCTACTCTTTTTGCACAGTTGTACTTGCATTTGCCACAAAATAACTTTCGCAGTATATCTGTGTCCGCATGCTGAAGCTCCTTCTGTAATAACAATGCGAAGTGTCATGAGTAGCTTAAAATGAGAGCAGCACCAAAGTATGGCTACTAATTATCAAAGTAATCACTAATAAGCCTTTCTGGTCAGTAAATTGTACTACAATTCCACCCGAGACTGAAGAAGCCATTGGTGTGAAGAAGCCATTGGTGTAAACATGAAGATCAGTTTGGAGCTTTTGGCGGGTGACAACCAGTTTTCAAATGCTGGCGCCAGACTTCAAAACTTAGTTAAACGCAGGATTAGTTGTCGTTTCATTTATCTTCCATTTGTTTGTTACTGACTTGCCCCCGTGGACTATAGCTATTGGTTGAGCATTTTTTTGTTGGTTTAGTATAAACCACACAGAAGGTAGCTCATTTTTGGATCATGCTTTTTGAACCACATAATTGAAATAAAAACTCTCTCCATCTCTGCTTCTTCTTCATTTCCTTCAGCTGCTTGTGTCAGTTTTCATGGTATCAGAGCCATCGACCCATACAATGAGAATTACTGATTTGAATTCCTCTTGAAATCCTCTTTATTCTGAGATCCATTAACCATGTCTTCAGATGATGATTCTGTCAATTCTGTGGCACAATCCATTGCTGGATCTGGCCATAATCAGCGAAGGAAAAGAGAAAGGAATGATCCGTATAAGCTTGAAAGTGGTGAGAATAATAGCTTGGTGTTAGTTGCAGAACCACTGAATGAGTACAACTACATAACATGGAGCAAGGCTATGGTCCGAGCTATTAGATCTAAAGGGAAGCTGAAGTATCTAACAGGGGAGATCAGACCTCCAGATCCTGAAGATGAAATTTATGATCAATGGGATAAGGTGAATTCCACTGTACTTTCTTGGATTCTGAATTCTATGACTGTTAAACTAGCAAGAGGATTTATGTTTTGTGAAGATGTGTTTACACTGTGGAATGAGATTAAGGAGAGTTTTGGAGAGAGTAATGGTCCGTTGTTGCATAAGCTTAGGAGAGATATTGCTGAATTGAAGCAGGGTAATGAATCAGTGTCTGTTTATTACACTCAACTTAAGAGCCTATGGGATGAATTTAGGTGTTTAAGACCTAGAAGAAGGTGTAGTGCAGGATGTGTTAATTATGATTGTCTTGTTGCTGAAGAAGAGGAGGACAAATTGAGTCAGTTTTTTATGGGGCTGAATGATGAATATGGGGCTATTAGTCATCAAATACTAGTTATGGATCCTGCACCAACTGTAAATAAGGCATGTTCTATGATAGCAAAGGTGGAAAGGCAGAAGGCTGTTCATGAGGGTTATCAAGACAATCATCATAACTCAGCCATGGCTGTGAGAGTGTATAGAGACAGCAAGGTTCCATATCAGTATAGAGATGGAATGTCTGATCAGCAGAATGATGCAATGAAGATGAAAACTGTGAGAAGGCCTAATTTAAAATGTGAGCATTGTGGGAAATTAGGGCACACCAAGGATATCTGTTTCAAGATAAAGGGCTACCCTGACTGGTGGGAAGGAAATAGAGGGGATATTGGAATAAGACCACAACCTCCTCATCAACAACAAGCTACAAGGCAGCAGTACCTTACTCATGGACCTCAGAGGCCACAATATTCTTCACCAAATGCTTCAAGAGGACAGCAGTATCAGCAAAGATTTCACAGACATGCTGCTCATGCAGTAGCAGAAGAAGAGGATACACCAATTACTGACACAGATGCAAAGTTACATGCAATGATTACCAGAATGGTTGAGATGCAGTTTGAAAAGAAACAGAAGGAAAGAGAGGTGATAAAAGACTATGGAGGACCAATTGATTATAGTCACTATCATGATTACTCAGGTAGTGTGATCACTAATCTTTCACTCAGTGTTTTTGCATTGTCAAATAATAGTTGGATTGTGGACAGTGGAGCTTCAAGTCACATGTGCAGTGATATGTCAGTTTTTAATTCCTTTTCTTCATTCAATACACCTACACCTGTTCTGGGTTCTAAAAAGCGCGCTTAAGCGCGCTTAAAGCGCAAAAAAGCGCTGAGCGCTCGGGTGAGCGCTTTGTATGGGAAAGCGCTGACGCAGACTAAAAGCGCGCGCTTCCGAGCGCTTTTTAGCGCTTTTTTTGAAGCGCGAAGCGCTCAAAAAAGCGCGCTTTTCGTTTTGGTTCAGTGCTGGGCCTTTTTTTTTTAAATGGAAGGAGAGTGGGCTGAATTTTTGGGCTGAAATAAATAGTATTAGGGTTAAATATAAAGTAGGGATTAAAACAAAAAACAAGACAAAAGTTGGACGCCGTTTCAGACCAAAAACGCGAACAGAGAGCTCGTCTTCACGTCTTCACGTCTGACAGCACGGAGTCTTCACTTCTGACGGCACAAACCTCCGATTTTCATCTTTTCGACGGCAACAAAGGTAATTCCCTTCTTCTTCTTCTCTTCCCCTGAACATAGGAACTGTGCGAATATGTGGTTTTTGGTTCTGGAAGGATTGACATATGGACTGAGAGTTCTTCATATTTTCTGTAAAAAACGGAATGGAATTTGATAGTTTGTTGCATCACATTAGTTGAAAGTCGTAGTATCTTACATGGAGCATGGATGTCTAGGTTGGATACGCGGGCATGTTTAATGATGAATTACGTGTAAGGACCTTGTGTTTTTGTTATAAACAGAACTTATCTTCATCTTGCTGCATTACTGGAAGTCTGGAAACTTGCATTGTAGAAGCTTAATTAAAATTATTTGTTCCTGCCTGAGTTATAAGGCTGAGTACTAATTCTAAGTAAACTCAGTTGCCGTCGAAAAGTAATTCCGTCGGCAAATGCAAGTAAACTGAATTCTAAGGCTGTTTTTTCAAAAAAAAAAGAAGGATTCAAACCTATTTTTCATGAGTTTATCTATGGGCTGTTTTTCTTTTCTTATGTTTGCTTAAGTTGAAGCATGGGCTCTATTTTTTTTCTCCAAATATAGTATTTTTACTTCAATTTTGGCTCGAGGCTGGTTTCGTGATGATGATTTGTTGTTTTTGTAGATGTCATCGTTTGGAGCATCAAATTCGAATACCGAGAGTAGTGACATTGATCCCGGTAGGAAGTATAGTAGGGTAGATAATCAAACCAAAAAGTTTACTTGCATTTTCTGTGGTATCCAAACTAGTGGAGGTGCGTATAGGGCAAAACAACATTTGGTTGGTGGTTTTACAAGAGCATCGAAGGGTTGTAAAAAATGCCCTGAGCATGTTCGTGAAGAAGTTAAAGCTTTTATGCGAAGCAAATTGGAAGCAAAGGAGTCTGCCAACTCATTCGGGTATTTTGAACATCCAAGTCATCATGAAGAAGAAGATGATGAAGAGGTTGAGTGTGCAAATGTTAGTGTTGCTCCAACTTCAGTGAGAAAGGTAAAAGGACCACTTGATTTGGTTTTTAGTCCCAGTTCAAGAAACTTGAAAAGAGCCATGGGAACAAGTGGGAAGCAGCCGACTATTAGTGAAGTTTGTGCCAAGGAGTTGAGAGACAAAGCATGTGGAGACCTTGCTAGGTGGTTTTATGATGCTGGGCTTCCATTCAATGCTGTAAGCCATGATAGCTTTCATATAGCTATGAATTCGATTGCAAGTTTTGGGCCGGGATTCAAACCACCTTCAATGCATGAGCTCCGTGTTCCTTTGCTGAAAAAAGAGGTGGAGAGTACGAAAAGGAAAATGCTACAGCATGAAGAAGAATGGATCAAGAAGGGTTGTTCGATTTTATCCGATGGTTGGAAAGATACCGTGGTGAATAAGGACATCATCAATCTTCTTGTGAATTCTCCAAAAGGTTCAGTATTCGTGAAGTCGATTGATGCTTCCGATGTTAAGAAGGATGCAGATTATGTGTTTAAGCTTCTTGATTCATTGATTGATGAGATTGGAGAGGAAAATGTTGTTCAAGTTGTGTCGGACAATGGTTCTGCATATGTTAAAGCAGGTACTTTTGATTTTATCTTTGATATTATAACTTGAAAGTTCAGATTATGTAATATTTCATTTTTTTACTTTACTAATTTAATTCATTAGTTTTAGTAATTAACTTTTAGTTTTCTTATGTATAGGAAAAATGTTGGAACTGAAAAGGCAACATTTATACTGGACTCCGTGTGCAGCACATTGTCTTGACTTGATGCTAGAAGATCTTGGAAAAATGCCAAAGATAAAGTCTACCTTGAAGAAGAGCATGAAGGTCCATGCTTATCTTGTAACTAGTGTTCCTCGTGTGAATCTAATGAGGAAGTTCACCAATCAACATAACCTGCATCGGCCAGCTGTTACAAGGTTTGCAACTTCATTCATCACACTTTCTAGCCTTTATAAGCAAAAGAACAATTTGAGAAAGTTGGTAACCTCTCAAGAATGGCAAAGCAGTAGGTGGTCAAATGAGGCGGAAGCAAAGCATGTGTCTTCTATTTTACTGCGAGAATCTTATTGGAAGAATGTTTTATTTGCTTTGAAATTAACCGGTCCTTTGGTGAAGGTTTTGAGAATGGTTGATGGAGATAAAAAACCAGCCATGGGATACATTTATGAAGCTATGGATAGGGCTAAAGAGGCAATTGCAAATGCATTTGGGTTTAGGGAACATGAATACACAAGAGCATTTGAAATTATTGATGAAAGGTGGAATGTCCAACTTCATCGACCATTGCATGCTGCTGGTTATTACCTGAATCCTGAGTTATTTTATAAGAACCCAACAAGTGTATCATGTGAAGAAGTTATGAAAGGCTTGTACGAGTGTATCTCAAGGTTGGTGCCCGATACAAATGTTCAAGATAAGATAATGACAGAGTTGAACAGTTATCGGAAGGAGGAAGGAATTTTTGGGCTTGCTCTTGCTATAAGGGCAAGAGACAAAGTCAATCCAGGTATAAATACTACGAATTCAGTTTTATACTTTTATTGTGTATATTTAGAAAATCTTAATTTTTTACTATTTTGTTTGCATTTTGACTAGCTGATTGGTGGGATACCTATGGAAGCTCAACTCCTCATTTGCAAAAG
The DNA here is from genome assembly GCA_037428765.1 of Rubia yunnanensis. Taxonomy (NCBI): domain Eukaryota; kingdom Viridiplantae; phylum Streptophyta; class Magnoliopsida; order Gentianales; family Rubiaceae; genus Rubia; species Rubia yunnanensis. The sequence goes on along the minus strand of CM075064.1, from coordinate 26,091,092 downwards.
TTTGCAGTTCGTGTTCTTAGCCTTACTTGTAGCGCTACGGGATGTGAGAGGAACTGGAGTGTATTTGAACACGTAAGATTTGTATTTTTTTTACTATTAAAATTAAACTATTCTTGGCTTTCTGGTCATGTTTAAGTTAATATTTTTTCCCTCTAAATCTTGCAGCTCCACACCAAAAAAAGAAATAGATTGGCAACATCTCGCTTGCATGATTTGGTTTATGTTAAAGCCAATAGAGCTCTAAGCTCTCGATTCAAGAACAAGGATAATATTGATCCAATTGCTTTAACTGAGATTGATGAAAGTAATGAGTGGTTGGTTGGGAGAATGGAGGGTGTCGATGATGATTGTGATGATTTGGTGTTTAGTGATCATGATTTGACTTGGGAGGTTGTTTCTAAAGCCTCGGGGGCATGTGAGCCTAGCTACGTTACAAGAGCTAGAACAGTGAGAAAGGATAAAGGGAAGAGTCTTCTTAAGCCCTCTTCTAGTTCAATCCCTCGAAGAATGAACCTTGTTGATGAGGAAGAGGAAGAGATAGAGGGAGACATGGGAAATGATATGGAAGATGACATAGAGTTTAGGGATGGAGACGAGATCCATAGGAATACTTTTAGTGAAGATGATGACTTTTCCGATGACTAGATATTAGAGTCAATGACTTCATAATGATCTTAGTCGTTTAGTTCTTACCACCCTCAAAACTTTTAATTTGGTATTGTGTTGAATGTTTTATTTGTCTTTTATGATATTGTGTTATTATTCTAAGTTCTTGTTGTGTTTTTATTGAAATAATCCTAGTATATTATTTGCGAGCGCTTTTTTCCGAAAAGCGAGCGCTTGCGCTCAGCGCTTCGCGCTTCGGTAAATTTTACCGTTAGCGCTTCGCTGCACTTTGCGCTTTTTAAAACCCAGCACCTGTTTACATGCCTGATCACACAACAAAACTTGTTCAAGCCATAGGAGAAGTAATTCTTACTCCCTCAGTCATCTTACAAAACTGTCTCCTAGTTCCTGATTTCAAATACAATCTTCTGTCAGTAAGTAAGCTCTCCAAAACTATGCCAATCTATTTCAGTTTTACATCCAATCTCTGCTTGCTGCAGGACCACAAGACTAGGAAGGTTCTTGCAGCAGTAAGAGAAGTGAATGGATTATACATCTTAGATCAGCATTCTTTCAAACCAGATGAGATCAAGAAAAGAATTCAGTCAAGTTTTCAGAATGAAGTCTCTACAGATAGTGTAGTGAATACTGTTAGGCAGAACATTGATATTCTTTTGCATTCTTGGCATTGTAGGCTAGGGCATCCTTCTAATGATGTCATGAAACATCTCAATGTAATCAAATTTCCTACTGAAATAGATACTTTCTGAACTATTTGTCCTGCTGCTAAACAACACAGATTACCTTTCCATTCTAGCTCATCTTTTACAACAAAATTGTTTGAACTCATTCATGTTGATCTGTGGGGGCCTTACAAAATACCCTCAACTTCTGGCTGTAAGTATTTTTTGACCATTGTGGATGATTTTTCTAGAAGTACTTGGACTTATCTAGTTAAATCAAAGGATCAAATCCCTTCCCTGCTCAGAACCTTTTTCAATATGGTGAAAAATCATTTCCATACCACTGTGCAGTCTTTCAGATCAGACAATGGAAGTGAATTTGTCAACCAAGACTGTGATATGCTGTTTTCTGATCTAGGTATCCTTCATCAAAAATCTTGTCCTTACACTCCCCAACAAAATGGGGTAGTGGAAAGGAAACACCAGCACATTCTCCAAGTTGCTAGAGCTTTGCTTTTCCAATCTCATCTTCCAAAGGATTTCTGGGGGGGGCCATTTTAACAGCAACTTATCTCATCAATAGATTACCTACTCCAGTCCTTTCATGGCATTCTCCTTATGAGCTCTTGTTTAACAAATTCCCAGATTTTCAATCACTCAGAGTCTTTGGGTGTTTGGTTTATGCCACTAACACCACACCACACAAAGACAAGTTATCTGAGAGAGCTTTCCCTTGTGTCTTCATTGGATACCCCTTAGGCCAGAAAGCATACAAGCTCTTTGATCTTCAAAATCAAAGAGTGATCATTTCAAGGGATGTCTTGTTTCATGAAACTATTTTTCCATACTCCAATCCTAGTTTGTTTCCTTTTCCACTTCCTTTTTCAGAACCTCTCACACATGATCATCACTCATCTCTTCCTGTTCCTCAATTACATGAACCTCCTCCAGTCACACCTTCACCACCTGCTGATACTTCTTCAAGGCATAGTACTAGGGTCATCAGGGCACCTGTATGGACAAAAGATTTTGTTTCATCTTCTGTCCTCTTATCTTCTGAGCCTCGGTCCATTATCCCTGCATATGTGGCTTCTTCTTCACAGGTTCCTGAACCATCTAATTATCACCAGGCAAAGCATTTCACTGAGTGGACTCAGGCCATGAATGAGGAGTTGGCAGCCCTAGAACAGAATCATACTTGGGACTTGGTTAAACTGCCACCAGGAAAGAAGGCCATAGGATCAAAATGGGTGTACAAAACTAAGTATAATGCAGATGGTTCTCTAGCAAAGCATAAGGCTAGATTGGTTGCCAAAGGTTTTAATCAGATAAAGGGAATAGACTTTTCTGAAGTGTTTTCCCCAGTTGCTAAAGCTGTCACCATCAGATTACTTCTTGCTATTGCAGCTGCATCAGGCTGGCATATGCATCAGCTTGACATTAACAATGCATTCCTGCATGGGCACCTTGATGAAGAGGTTTATATGAAATTGCCTGATGGTTATTCAGTTCCTGATACTCAGTTAGTTTGTAAGCTCACAAAAAGCTCGTATGGACTCAAGCAAGCTTCCAGACAGTGGAATAAGGAGTTTACACAGCATCTACTCAGCCTTGGTTTTGATCAATCTCACCATGATCATTGTTTGTTCTTGAAGTTCACTTCCCAGTACATGCTGGCCCTAGTGGTGTATGTTGATGATGTTTTGGTTATGGGAACTTCACTTGATGCCATTGCAGCTGTTAAACAATCTTTGCATCAGAAGTTTACTATTAAGGATCTAGGTGAAGCTAACTATTTTCTTGGCTTGGAACTTCACAGAACAGATTCTGGTCTTCATCTCCTGCAAACCAAGTACATTACTGATATTGTTTCAGACTGTGGATTATTACACTGTAAGCCTACTGCAACTCCTCTTCCTCCTCCTTGGCTTGTGCATGATGAATCTTCACCATTGCTTCCTGATCCAAGTCCTTTTAGAAGACTTATTGGGAGGCTCCTTTACCTCAATTATGCTAGACCTGATATTACCTTTGCAGTCCATCAACTCAGCCAGTTTGTTCAAGCACCAACTCATCATCATCTCTCTGGTGCTCTCCACATTGTGAAGTATCTGCATCATCATCTTCCATTTGGCCTGTTTTATCCTTCTCAGAATGATCTTCAACTTCATTCATACTGTGATGCAGACTGGGCTTCTTGCAAGGTTTCCAGGAGATCAGTCACAGGTTATACAGTCTTTCCATGACTGCTTGTGAGCTCAAATGGATCAGTTACTTGATCAGGGATCTCCACCTTCATATCTCTTTTCCCATTCCTCTTTTTTGTGATAATCAAGCAGCTCTGCATCTCACCGCTAATCCCGTCTTCCATGAGAGGACTAAACATCTTGAAATAAATTGTCATCTGGTGAGAGATTATTATTTGGAGGGGTTCTTGCTGCCATCTTTTGTTTCCTCTCGTTTCCAGCTGGCGGATATCTTCACCAAATCTCTTCCTGCTGCTTCTTTCTTTGCTAATCTGTTCAATCTCAGCTTTCGGGCTTCCCCAGCTGAGCTTGAGGAGGGGGTGAAGAAGCCATTGGTGTGAAGAAGCCATTGGTGTAAGCATGAAGATCAGTTTGGAGCTTTTGGCGGGTGACAACCAGTTTTCAAATGCTGGCGCCAGACTTCAAAACTTAGTTAAACGCAGGATTAGTTGTCGTTTCATTTATCTTCCATTTGTTTGTTACTGACTTGCCCCCCGTGGACTGTAGCTATTGGTTGAGCATTTTTTTGTTGGTTTAGTATAAACCACACAGAAGGTAGCTCATTTTTGGATCATGCTATTTGAACCACATAATTGAAATAAAAACTCTCCATCTCTGCTTCTTCTTCATTTCCTTCACCTGCTTGTGTCAGTTTTCAGAGACCTCATTTTTCAATCTCCTACTTATCACACACTTACTTTCTTGTTCCAATGGCCCAAAGAAAATGTGCACTGTGTGCAGGGAGAGATGCAAAGTTGAGAATCTAATACTAGAAGAGAATTCACCTGATCCAATATTTAGAATTCATGAAGTGGCCGAAGCGACCATTTGCATAAGTTGAATTGCTTATTTGTTCACTTTTAAAGGGCTTGATATAGTGTAGTGGATGAATTTGTCCTGAAGAATATGCAACTAAAAGTCCCAGCTTTACTAACCTGGAAAATGATAGGCTTTGTTCCAAAAAATGGTCATGCTCTACCTATTAGACAAGACAGAAGCACTCCAAGAAAGCATCACATCCCGAGCAACGGATGGTAAGTCTGCAGGAGTTTGAAAGCCAAGATCAAGATGCAGCATGAGAATTTAACCATCCAAAGCTCTTGTAAATGAACTAGTCCAAGCTTACCTTGTGCTACTTGGAGAGCTACTGATGGTACATCTATTTGGTCCTCCAACAACCGGTACACGTCTACGAGCTAAAAAGGCATTCATGTTAGTTTTCATAATTCAAAAATATTAGCATGCACTACCCATTGAACCATTACATACTTCTTGAATATGTAGCTTGGAATCTTCTGTGAGGGCAAGGAGCAGCTGCCTACGGATGCCTTCATCGAGGACAAAAAGCCGAGCGCCGTCCTTGATAGTGTCAGAGAGGTCCAACTTTTTTTCAACTTGTCTCTGATTAGGCCTGGACAGATGTAAACGAAGTCAAAATATTGATTCATTCTCCTACTAACCATTTCCATATCATTAAAAGAGGAGATGCGATCAAGTGGACCACAGGTGGAAAAAATGAAGCAACCTGCTTTTGTTTTGAAAAGCAGGATTGCTGCTCATCTTTGATACATTCTCCTTTGCTAAAACAATCAGGTTCTCCAGACGTTTCCACTGGAAAATTCCATCTTTAAACAAAACCTGAGAAATGACAGAGAATGTAAGTAAGATACCTAGCTTAACGACACAATAAGTACCAAACCTGCTACAGTTACAGGAATGGTTTGTCTTTCCAAAAAGAGTGAAAATATCCTGTTATAGATGAATAGATGACCAGTAAATATTTCTATTAGCAGCTAGGCTAATAATAATTTTGCATCCCATGCCAAATTACAACACCTTAAAAGCACCCGCCCAGTTAATAGAACTAGAAACGAGAAATCAATTCAGGTAGCTACGAACATATTGTCTATGAGGCAAAATATGCAGCAACCAGTTTAATATCTCTCGATATTATAAGGCAAGGCAACTCATGCAGCATTGGAGAGGTTAACAGTGAAAAACTGGAACTATGCATGAGGGTGGAGAATTTAGACCTTGCTAAGAGCCAAGGGGGCTCAATGTTCTCACTCCATGAGCAGTGATCAACCACACGATTGAAACATTTTTAGAGTTCAGTAAAAATTGAAATGCGTATTACGAACGATCATTTAGTTTGAACAACAAGATGACAAGATGAGGAAATGATGGATAACGAATACTTGCATCTTGAGTAGTGCATAGGGTCGGGGACTTATTTTTTCGAGCAAGAAGGGATTTAAGGAAGGTGATCCAACCTCAGCTATCTATTCAGCTAAATCCTTGTACCAATGGGGATATTTCTCAATAAAAATTCAAATATGTGTACAATGCAGACTAGCTATGGCCAGCAGCTGATGCATCTAACACTGATCTTTGCAGCCAGCCCATTTCATGTGCAACTATTGATGCATAGTTTAATGCGAAAAGGTAAATTAAGAAATATACTACAGGAACCTTCATAATAAATTGAGAAAATAAAATAAAGCCTGTGCAACCTGAATTAGACGTTCCCTTAAAGCTGGATTAGGATCTGTTAAGAGGCGCTTTGCCACATAGGGATAGGCAACCTAGCACATAAAAATCCGATGTTAATGTTTCAATAATTATCTATAATACATTGCAGTTGAAGAGGTAAAACATTATTATTTAAAAATATTCAGCAGATGCAATGAATAAACAAATGAAATCAATGCTTTGCCGTTCCTATTTCTCGATTAATACAGATAAATGACTCAGATATAAGTATGATGATATACAACAATCCGATCATAAATCTTTTGCACAAATTATGGCATGATGACCCAATATGTTTCCACCTATATTTATTTGGGATAATAAGCCTTGTAAACTAGATAAAGAAGAGGATGCAGTACTACATGGTATAAGAATGTTAAGCCACTTGAGCATCCAACAATCTAGTTCATAAATTAGAGTAAATATTGCTCTCCTAATATGTACAGATACAGTGATAAAATTGGCGTAAGACTGCAAGGCAAGAACCAAGAGAAGTTGGAAATAACTCAGTCAGATAAGATGGAAGACTTGTCACCTCAAGAAATTTGAAATCTGGCTCCAGCGTCAAGCATATCCCTTCTTGTGTTAATAAAGAACGAATAACGAGGGAAAATCTCTCCGGGATGCGAATTGGGTAATTATATACTAGTTGATTAAATTTTCCTGCAAAAAGAAAAGTAATTTTACATTTGAACATCCATAAGACTCATAAAATTTGAATGTGGGTAAAACTGCATCAATAACACCGCCAACTAGTTATATTCTTTGAATAATGTAACTATGTACATCAAGGCTTAAATGAAGAGTTAAAACTCGGAGAAGTTTGAATTTGTAAGTTCTTATTATTTCTCATTTAATAGTACACAATTAGGAACCTAGTTAAACCAAAAAGATCAAAATTGATGTTCATAGGTAGCCGTTAATTATTCTGCACTGCATCAACCCCAGTTGGATAGTTGCTGTTGTGTTTATACATTGCAATGAAAAATTGAGGTTCTGCAAGATTGCATACTTTAGAGTCATTAGCTTGTGAGAATCGACTCCTACTTTGAAGAATGTATGAACTCATATCTGAATTTTCCCAAACGTACATCTCCAAGTCAAACTGAAACTAATTTTTTTTAATGTTCAAAAGGATGTCCCTCGTAACCTATGGGAAGAGTATTCACAAACTTTCTCTATCAGACTGAAGGTCATTTCATGCATCTCCCTAGTAATCAAACAACTAAAGTAATGAAGTCTAGTCCTTCCTCTCTTCATATCTGGCTTAAGAAGTCGATATTATTGTATAGAGTGCGTACAAGAGAAGTGACATAAACTATGGTGTTAAGTTCAAGTGACTGAAATAATGTCGAGTGCACTGAAAGAAAAACTTAAAAGAGAACAAACCAGTAACACTTCGAAAGTTGAAGTCGGCAAGTCCTTTTTCAAGTGAATTTTGCCAAATTGCCTCGAGGGCTGGAACAATAGGCCCCACATCAGTTCCGCTAGCAAGAAAACCAAGCCTGGTAAAATCATTCGCCATCTCAGCATAATCCTCATTTACAGCATGGACAACAGCATCTATCAGGATCTGTTTATTTTGCTGGAAACAAAGGAAAAAATAATGAATTGAGCAAACTTCCATCATGGTTGGCAAATTGCCTGAAACGACAAAAAAGTAATATAACCTGGCTAAGCACAGCAACATTCCCAAAGTCCACATATGCTATACGCCCATCACGCATGGCAAAAACGTTTCCAGGGTGTGGATCACCATGGAATAGACCAAACTCCAACAACTGTCTCAGGGCTGCACTGACTCCAACTGTCAAGAATCCATCTAAATCAATCCCTGCCTCTCTGATAGCCTGTGTTTCATTGCGTGAGTATAAGAAGCTTGAAATAAGATTTTAACTGAAAATCCACTTGAGAGGAGTTGTAGGTAAACCTGAGGATCAGTGCATCGAATCCCATCAATCCATTCCATTACCAGTACATGTGACCCAGAGAGTTCACGGTAAACCCCAGGAATTTTAACAGTAGGGTCGTCCTTAAAGTTTTCTAGGAAATCTTCAATGTTACGAGCTTCCTAGAAGCAAGAAAAGAAATTGATGAAATAACTAAAAGAAACCTCAAAGAGATATTCTCTAAGGTAAATCGGAGCATAGTCAAGAAACAATAAATACTCTTATACATTTAATAGTAATTCCCGAGCATCTAAAAAATTACTGCACACGCACTGAGACCTTTATGGTAACTACCTTTTCAAATGTTAACCTTTAATTCTTCTGACCTATGTCTCTTGACATCTCTGCTCTCTGAGCCATTTCCATCAACTAGTTTGTTGTTGGCTGCACCCACCTTTATATTAAATGATCTCACTCTTTCCTTTTTATTTTCCTTTTTCTATGTATCTTATTTGTAGGCATCCGAAAGGTGCTGACATGAGTTCAATACTACCATAGTCATTTTGGTGCCTTATGATCCTTATCTGTCAAGAAAAGAGTAACAAGGAAAAAGAAAAGACCGACTTCCAGTTCCCAAACCACAAGCATGCCACCTAGTTACTATGCAGGTGAATATTGCTGTCGATTCTATTACCACTCTGCTAGTACTTTCATGATTAGTACTGCTTCCAGAAGCAAAATGATGTTACTACTGTTACTCTGTCCACAACTGATTGTACTGTTGCTGGTGTGGTTAAGCAACAAAAAAGGGTATGCTCAAGCTAAGAAAATGATAGAAACTTATCTTATCTCAAAGCTTAAGGTTGCTGAACTGAAACAATAAGAGGAATAGAATACCTTTTGAAATGAGTAGCAAAACGGAATAATATATCTTAAAGAAACAATCCCAAAAGACTTAAAAATTGTGCTTTTACTCATTTCAGAATCATTAAAAAACTCAGGAAAACTACATTATTTATACTCTTAAATTGAACCAGGTATATATACTAGAGAACATGAATTCTTTCACAAAACAAAAAATTCCGATGTAAGACACGACGACCTAATGACAACTCATTCTTAACCAGATATGTTGAAAATGAATTGATTGAAAAGCGTTGATTCTAGATTCAGCCAATCAGCCATTTCACTGAAATACCCTTGAGTCCTTGACAATAAAATACTGGAAACTTTCGAAATATAAACTAAATCTTTTGGATTCAAGTACTGGATATAGGACAAAATGATTCAATATCACTTCACAATCCTAACAAAACTTATAAAGCTATTTTTGTCTTTCCAAACTGAAGTTGTTACCACCATGAGTTAGCAAATGGCATTATAAGTATTGTTCTAGTGTACTACTATTCAACTAATTACTGGCACTTCTTCTACATTACTTACTACATTAGTAATTTAACTAATATAGCCCTCTTAATTTCATATAAAACTTACAGAGTTTATTCCAAAGCAGGGGATGGAAAATATCATTGTTTTGGTGAACATTCAATCACAGTTAAGAATATGAGAAATTACCAAAGTGTAATCGAGCTCCTCCAAAAGTTTTTCACCAAATTCATCAACTATAAGCTCCGCATTGCAACCCAACTTCTGCAAGCTGATTCCATTCAAGAATGATGCCAGAGTCCGGAAAAGAAACAGATCACGATATATGATTGGCTCTATCTGAGGTCTTTGTACCTGAGTAAATTCAAAATATATACGTTAATTAAAATTTAGGAACTTCGTTTCTGTTGGATTGGATGCAACAACAAAACTTCAGCAAAGTTCATCGACAAGGCAGAAACCTTGAAATTATAGACAAGTCACCCACAAGAAAATTTTACTATCCCCAGTATCATCCTTTATAGAAGCAACCTAAAAAAATGCAATATGTAATCGTTAAGGCTTAAAACAGAGTGAGGATCAAATGTTTTCATTTTCAAGGCCCAATGCAGTTATGAGTTTCCCCCATGTTTGGTTATTACTAGCAAAAGTCGTGCAAAAGTCGTTGAATCCAGCATTCACTTCTCCTTTGTTACTTGTCCTCCTCAATAAACCAAGACACAGTTCTTCACAATCATTTAAAAAAAAAAAAAAAACAGGAATCAGTTTTTGTTAGGATATGTTAGCCACACACCCCATTAGATACCACATTACTTGCCCAATTGATGGATCATTAACTCCAAATCATGCTTCCCAAATATAATATGTAAGGATTCTTTCTATTGCTCTGTGCCTTATAGGTCTTCATATTCAGCCTGTTATCATAGGCTGTCCATTGATTTGTACCATCACCTCTAGCACCAATGTTTTTAAAGACAGGCAGCAGAAGGGAAAGCAATCCTTCTTTTATAACTTACAATGCTTCATCTTCACATCCTTTTTTTTTTACATTTATTTGATTCTATTTCTAGTTCATTACTTTGAGCAATCATTCATACTTACAAGATACGACATGTCTCTGTATCTGCATATTTACCAGACTCGTGGACAAGATTACTATAATGCTATCAAGATGAGTAGGGGATGTATCTCCATCATTTCGATTCACTACTCTCATCTCACATGTGTAGTAAGTTAACTTGACATGATGCAGCCGAAAATTTTTCATTAATGATGATACACAATAAGCCTTTTCCTGCCTTCCAAATTTTTGTCATCCACGGAGTTCAATGGAAACAACCTTTCATCACGATATCCACACAATTAAACATTGAGGTAAAAATAAGGTAAACAAAGGCATATCTACTAGATCGGAAATATAGGCAACTATTTGCTCATAACTTGACTTTGCTATCAGCAATGACAGTCACAATAACATGGTAAGTGCCAAACCAATTACAGAGAGCCATGCAGAAATTACTGTTTTGTAACTGTTAGGTGCATAACAATGGACGTCAAAACCAGGTTGTTTCAATAATGGGAACTCTCAGGCCTCTGCAACTTCCAAGAGAGCAGATTTTGTCTACATGTGAGGAAATTATTTTCTCTCTGTTGTCCTCGGAGAGAGCATATTTAGACATTCCTTACCATAAGGAACAGCTAAAATGAGATTATTTTTGTAGATGGTCTATTTCATAGCTGATAGCCTCATCAACAAAATGCAGGTTTCATCATTCTTATAACCAAAAGCCACAAAGTGAAACTTTGGTCGTGACAGCAGACTAATTGCAAAAAATTTACATTGAATACCATATCACCTTAATAGCAACATCCTCCCCGGAACGCAAAGTTGCTCGGTAAACCTGACCCAAACTAGCTGCAGCTATTGTCCCTGATGAAATTTTGCTGAAAACAGCTTCAAGGGGTTGGCCCAACTCCTCTTCCATGATTCTAAAAGCAACCTAAATCAATATCAATAGCATATATTTCAAAGGAAAAAGATTGTCAGCATGTAAAGCACGGGCAAAAAAAAAACATCAAGTACATACCTGGTCAGGAAAAGGAGGAACATCGTCCTGCAGGATGCAAAGTTCATTCATGTAATCCTCTCTAATGATATCGGGCCTATTTGCGAGCACCTGATTCAGAGCTCAAATAGAATATGAAAAGAGTTAATTTTATAATGCTTTCTGGCATCATAATGGTAAGTAAGAGCTTCATTAGCAAAAATTATGCAATAAAAGAAAATCAAAGGGTTCCCCAAATAAATCTGAAACTGTAAGTAGGTGCAAGTGTACTTCATTTCATCGATGAGAAGCAATTACTGCCATCTACATGCTATTAGCAATTAACTTACTCATATGCTACTATGTCATCAACTCCAGAAGCACAGATTTGCCAAATATTTAGCTATGCAACTATAGGAGAGGAAATGAGCAAGGAACAGGTACAGATTATCTGGTACTCCAACTACTTTTGAGATTTCCTACACTGTATGACAACCAGACGACAGTTTTGAGGTGGTGGAAGGATCAATTTGTGAGAGGTTCCTAACATTCACATCTTGGCGCACAGGCTTGTAAGTATGAAAAAGATCCAGTTACGTCTTTATAATAAAATAGAGAAAATAATAATTTGTGGTATAAAAGAATTTTTGTAAAAAATTTCCTCCATTACATAGTGATGGTATTTTTGGTATCTGTTTCTGTACATAAAAGTGAGTGCTGTTTTATAAAATGGCAATAAAAAACATATGTAACCAGCATATCAGGAGCATGTCCCAATAATCAAAATATGTGAAAAAACTTTTACACAAGGATACCTGACCAGCTTTGATAAAAGAGGGCCCCAGATCACAGAGAAGATTTCTCAGCTGGCTAGCACGAAAAGGGACTACTTCTTCATCACGACCTATGAAATAATCATACACTAGTGTTGACCAATAAAGGCCTAACTTCCATACTATCTCCACCCCACGACCAATGAGTGACAATATTGCACCTCTGGACTCCAATACCTTATTCCTCACCTGAACAAGACAAAATTAAGAACTATCAGCAAAAGACCCTAAGTAGTGGTAATGAGCATAACAACTAAGTCTAGTTTCTACAAAGTAGGGTAAGCTATATTATGTTAAATCGAGACACAGTCTATCATTATTATTCATATATAGCATGCCTTTCTTTATAATCTCTCTTTCGCGTCTTTTTCTGTCCTGCCCTTCCCTGTTAAACTTATTTTAATGGTTCTCCAATCTATAAAATACATATGTCCAAACCATCTTGTTTATAATTAAAAAAGAAATTCAACTATTAGGTCAACACCTATTTTGTCGATAGTAAGAAATAATGTATTCTATCCAATTAAGTATGTTCAGGAGTTCATCTCAGCATTCTTATTCCTGTTACTCTCATGATATGGATCAAATCATAGTAATGGGTAATCCCTAAAAAATTGAGATTACCAAACAATAGCTTCATTTATTTGACCAAATGCCAACTAAATGTAGCCATTACCTCAAATTTGCCTTTAAAGTGTCAGTCAAAATAAAGAATGATAAAAATAGAAAACCTGCTAGAGATCAAACTGATATGAATTGGGTTTGATAATTTACCAGAAAATTTACATGCATTTTCCTGTTCTCGTGGCAATTATTACATAGGAGTGTTCATATGCAGCAGATAGAAATTGGTCTTGATATGCAGCAGCAAAATAGAATGGCATGTGTGTGTACATGAAACAATCAGGTGGCTGTTCGTTATCTGCCAAGTAAATTTTGAGCTCAGTACATAGTGGTAAAACCAGTAGAAGAAATTTATCTTTTCTTTGGGCGAAGGATCAAGTAAAGAGCAGTGACACAAAAACCTTGCACTTCACTGCTCAGTAGTGTCTTATTGGCTCAGATTAAGTCATAGAAAATAGATAACTGAAACTGCTTTTTTGGGATGAATACCTCATGGGGATATAGTACTCTACCCGCAATATTAGTCTTACGGATGGATAGGGAAAACCCAAAGAAGACAAGCAAAGAAAGTATCTTTACAAAATTACCACTAAATCTCCCAGCATACAGTCAAGAGAGATAGTTCAGACAGACATGATTGACATAAACCGTATACTTAAGATGACTGAACTCACAATAGGCTCAGTTACTCTTTCCTACTTATCACAAACTGGAGACTGAACAAAAATTCCATACAGTGAGGTCCATAGAGTCAAAGTTAGAGGGTGAGTTCGGTGAGACAATAAGCAAGGCAGCACCATTTAGTTTTAGAGACTAGAATTAATGTCACAAAATACAAAGCAAGCTGCTGTTCATAAAAGTGGTGGAAAAACAGCAGATTTTGAGAATACAGGGCCACTTATGATTGAATGGTAAATATTCAAAGACGTTGAAAGAGAAGCCAGAAACTTTCAGTACTTGTGAAAATTCATGTCACAAGCACAACCCATAGTGGTAGGCCATTGATGTTAGTTTTTCTTTTCAAAATCTATTCCAAGAAGCCATTTGCAATGAAACCTAATGTAAGTGCACCAGAAAATGATTTGTATTGGCCTAGACACTGTTTCTGATTCTCTGAAACTTCACATAGTCAATCGTGAAGAATACCAACTTTTCACTAGTTTGTCAACTGTAAAGAGCTCAAACTGAATCTTTTGCTGCCAACTGTGTAATATCTTATGAGGAGGATATGGAATGCAGAATTTGCAGCAGGGAAAATATTGCACTGCAAACATATAGACAGTAGGCACGAAATATTTTTTATGAAGCATTGCCAGTAATATACCAGAATTCATGGGATCATTCACATCATAATCCTAAAGGCCTTAGGGATCTTATCAGAGTTGTAGTGCAAGAGCGCAGTAACAGACCTGATGGGAAGACGCGTGTATGATATCCACGCAGAAACCTTTCAGATAGGGTAGTCTTTATGGTGCATATGTTCACCTAATGGCGTTGAATATGAAAAGCAATTCACTAATAAGCCTCTGGTGGAGAAAAAGATACCAAAACAGAGACTCATATACATGGTGACATTTGAAAAGCTTTATAGATGAAGATATGTTATTCTTTTCGCTATTTTGTAAAAGCTATATGATCCAAATTCCGCAAATAAGTAGCTACAGTAGATGTCAAAACCAGCTGTTTGAATAGAAGTATTTACTAAGCCAAAAAAATTGCACTAAATTCCATCTTTCTTGTCTGCTATCATTTTGATGATACCACTATTAATTCTTTCTGACAGAACGTAACAAAATATCGATTTTGCAGTCCTTATCAATGTTGCAATTCAACAACCGTCACACACAAGATTTAATAATTAGAAAAAGCGAAATTCACAAGGACGGCATTAACTAAAAAAAAAATCTTAAGCAGTAGTCAAAATCAGTAGTGTAATAAGCGATTTTCCGGTCAACAACAAATGAGTAGAAACTGGATAAAAAATCAATCGAATTTCAGAAACGCATCCGTACTGTTTGAGGTGTATACTTGCGGAACGGAATGCAAACACCGCGTTCGTAGTCCAGCTGTTCCAAAGCAGTACCGCCGTCGCCGTCAGCAACCGCCCTGAGCCCTCCAATTCCAGTCGAACTCTTGGATTCCACTGAACTGTTGCCGCCAATCTTCCCGCCACCGTTACCGCTGACGGAGCTGCTCCAAACGGGGGCGCGTAGCCTTTGACGGCTGGTGGTGACGCGTGGAATTGGATTGAATTGCAGCTTGGGAGAGGGAATGCAATTTGTGCTCATGATGAGCTCCATCATTTTCCGTTTAAACCACCGAGCGTCTTTTAATTGTACGAGTACTTTTTTTTTCTTTTTTTTTGTGCAAGGGCGTCAATTGTACGAGTACTAAAATGGTTGAAATTTTGGTTTGTGGCTTTATATTTACGGTTTTTTTTTTGTTTCAGCGAGGAAATCGATAACAAATGAGAGGTCAAATTAGAAGGATCAATGCAAGTTGGGTGAGTCCGTGTCGTAGACGTCTATTGAAAAACAGCAGCAGAATAAGAGGAAGAAAAGGTCCAATCAAATCTTTTGGATAAGAGGGATGGAAAAAAAATGTATTTATGCCCTGTGAGTTCTTTAGTTTGTGAACATATATTTTTCAAAAGTGTACTTATACTTTTGATGTCGTCTGAAAAATTGGTCAACTGTGGTCATTGTCGAATTCAAAGGAAATGGCATTTTGCCCATTCAAAATAAAACTCACTTTCCGTTCTCAACACAAACCCCAACCCCACCACTATCGATTCCCTCATCGATTTCTTCATCTTCATTTCAAAGGCATGACCCGGCCAACTCAAAGTTGCGAAAGGCTGAGTCGATGGAAAACGGGTTAGGTAAGTCTGGATCTGGCGAAACTTAAGTGGACGGAGAGATAAGTCGTGGCGCTGGTTTGGTGGTGCTAGGTGGTGTGACGAGAAGCTTGGGTGAGGGTTGCGGTGAGAGGGGTGCTAGGGTTTTGGGATTGTGGTGGAAGTGTGGCAAGGAGGCGTCACGACGGAGGTAGGGTGGTACGGTAAGTGGCGATGGAAGGTGAGTGATGGCAGTGTGTGGTGGTTGGCATGTCGGGGGCTACGGTGGAGGGTGCTGGGGTTTTGGAGCTGCGGGTGGGTATGGGTTTCTGGTTTCTAATGCGGGTGACGGGATGAGGACGTCGCGGCGATGGTAGGGTAGTGTCGGGATGGTGGTAGGCTGTTGCTGCTTGCTTCGGTGATGGTGCATCGATTTGATGGGCTGGGATGTGGAGGTTTTGATGGGGGGACGGGATGGTGGTGGTGGGTTTTGACGGGGTCGTGATGGTGGCTGTGTGGAGAATTGGTGGCAGCGCCGGTAGTGGTGGGTTTCCGGTGGTAAGGGTTGGGGCGGTGGTGGTAGTGGTAGTGGTAGTGATGGGGTGGCGAAGGTGAAGGAGGCGGTGGTGAAGCGGTGGAGGTGGAGGTGGGGGCATAAGTGGTGGGTTGGCGGTGAGGGAGTGGCAAAGGTAGCGGATTGGCGGAGGTGGTGGATTGACAGCGTAGGTGGTGGAGCTGTGAAGGTGGCGGCGGGACTTAAGGGCAAACTTTTTCATTCAGTTTTAGAGTTTGGACCAAAGGGCATTTTGGTCATTTCATGTCGGTCAATGGCCAAAAACGGCAGACTCAGGCAAGAGGGTATGAGTTATTATGGCCCAAGTAATCCGGGGGTGCGAGTGCACTTTAAAAAAAACTCGAGGTATATCTGCACAAACACAAGAACTAGGGTGGCATGAATGCATTTTACCCTTTGATTAAAGTGCATTTATGTCTCAATTCCTTGTTTAGTGCACAATATGCCCCTTGAAGCATCCACAATGGTTGCTCCTTGACCCAACATTTCTTAATAAGGAGCACTCTTTATTTAAAGAGAATCATTGTGGAGTTTTAAGAATCACTACTTATGTTCCTTAAATAAGGAGTTGCTCCTTAATTAAGGAGTTGGTACCTCTTTATTTGTGAAATATCAACCAATCAATGATTGACACTTAGCTTGGTTTGCTTTAAAAAAATTTATTAATTATAATTTGAAATGAAAAAGAAGTGCCAAAGAAGTGCTGATTTAAGGAGGTTTATTTGTTAGTAGTGAGTTCTTACATAGTTTTTATCAAAATTCATGATGTGATACTTAAGAAGTTCTCCTCAAGTCCACTACCATTGTGGATGCTCTTAGTTTTTGGAAAGTGCACATATGTGCACATATATCCCAGATCCTTGTTTAGTTGCACATATACCTCTCAGTTTTTCAAACGCGGTCTCCGGCTATAAAGGTATATGTGCACTTTCAAAAAACTAAGAGTGGTATGTGTGCATTTAAAAAAATGGAGTTATATGTGCAATAAACAAAGAACTCGAGAGTGTAAATGAATTTTACCCCATCTTTTTTCTCATATTATTCACAAGGGTACGGAAGCCATAGAACCAGGTAAGGTGTCAATTTTTACTTGGAGTTTAATGACTATAATTCGTTGGCTTTTGTTGATATCCTGAACAGTAAATGACACAATATGACCTCAAAATGCATGAATTGTGATACTGTCTGTTTATTTTTTATTTTATTTTCATAAAAACAGTGGTCTCATTTTCATTAGGATCAAATTCTGAATTGTTACATAATTGGGTCGCAATCCCTAGCTAACAACTAAAACTAATCTAATGAATCTTGAAACCTGACTCACTCAAAATGAGGTGAGTATACCATTAGTGAAACCTAAAAATCCCTAGGATCCAGATTGAAGTCCACATGTCATCTAGCAGTCTGCTACTCGATCTGTGTCTCTAAGCATCTCATCCTCACCGG
This sequence comes from Rubia yunnanensis, assembly GCA_037428765.1. NCBI lineage: Eukaryota > Viridiplantae > Streptophyta > Magnoliopsida > Gentianales > Rubiaceae > Rubia > Rubia yunnanensis. The sequence goes on along the minus strand of CM075064.1, from coordinate 26,073,392 downwards.
GTTGCATCAGCTCTGTAGTTTGGTGAGGTTGTTGCTGGATTTCTCCGTTCATCGGTGGGAAAAGCCTATTGAGTATTTTCCAGTGCATATCTGTTTTGTTTTGAAGTAGAGCAGTACTGCATGCCTCCATATTTATTTATTGCTGGTCGGGTTTATCCCCACTGGGTTGCCACAACTCCATAGTTCTAGTATAAGAAACTATTTCGGAGGTCGTCGCTGGATTTCTCCAATCATTGGCAGGAAAATCTACATCTCACTAAAGTAACGAGAGTACAAACAACACACATAAAAGTAGAAACATAAAAAAATCAACCTAACCCCTGTTTTCATCTAAGGAAGTCATGCTACAGCACAATTCTTCTATAGCTCATAAGTATGTATCGCCTTGAGAGCATTGCCTTCCAAACCGGCTGCAGATGTGGTGCTACTGACCGATGGGAGCTTTGTTGGTTAGAAGCTCAGTTCGACGAGTACAAACTACTGCAGAAAGATCTGTTTTCCTATTTTTCAGTGGACCGGACCTTGTACTCGCCACAGGATGATCTATTTTGACTGTTGCCCACAACCTATCACCACTACTGACAAGGACGTCGACCCTCTATCGAGGCCACCACGAGGCTGCCATGGCTATAGCCGACTAAATAGATGTTTATTGGATGCTGAATCTATCAGTTGGGTGGGGATAGATTTTAGGGATGGCCTAAACAAGAGAAATACGTTAGATGTGTTTTAGGCCTGGAATCCAGAAGGGCCGAGATGTGGAAAACTGCGTTTATCACCTTTTACTATTATTTTCCACCGTTGTCCTCCATTAATCGGTGATGATGCCACTGTTCGGCGTTGACCGGCTTTGGAAACACACGCCCGTCGTCCCTAGAGCTCTCTCACTGAGCTTCGTTCTCCATTTTCGGCAACGTCGACCAGCTTCTTCCATAAAATTTTTGGCCCATCGAGGATGACGCCAGGAATACCACCGGGACCAAACAATTGGTGATGCTTCCGTGGAGGGCCAAATTGGGAGCAATGGTGGAGCGTGGTGGTGCAAGTGACCTTAAGTCGCCGACTATCAATCCCATTCATGCAGCTTCACCTTCTCTCCATCGATGGACCTAGTCTCCTTTGAGCGACTCCGATGACCCATCTCTTGCTTTCGTCCAGTGTCCTCATTCCTCCGATGGTACAATCAGCCGACCGAAGAAAGAACTGGTTTTCCAACCAAAAATGGCGCCCGTGAGATGTCTTCAAGGCGATTCTACAGCTTCCTCACCCGAATCTACAACCTAGAACTAGAATGGGAAAAAAACATGAAAACTGTGTCTGCTTTATTATTTTTCATAGCTTTATGCTTTAATAACTCTGTGAATGTTTTGGAAAAATTAGAAACCATAAGTTTTGTAAGTCTATAATATGGCATGCTACTAAATGTGGGTTAAAAGTGGTTTGGCGCCGTTTTTCAAGTATGTTGCACTGAAAAAAGCCGAGTTAATATGGTGGGAAACACCACAATGGGGATATAAAATTAAGAGCGAATGACTTCATTGTCCACCTTTAGCTCCCAATTTTGTTTCCACATTTTTTGCCCCTGAACTAACCAAACTAGCAACTTATGGTACTTTCGTCGCTTTAAACCATTAAATCCCACTAATGGCCTTATGCGAGTAGATCGCATGACTTTTTTTAGGGTAAAAGAGTATTTTTCATTTTAATTCCTCACAATTGAAAAAAGGGTTGGAGTTAATTTAAATACACTCATACAAGCTAGGGACCTGGATGCAAATTCCAAAAATTCTATTAACCCTACCCCTTACCTAAAATCGACGTCTTTCTTCTGTCACCATCAAACAATTCTCACCACCACTGAAAAATCCACCCCTCCACCTTCATCCGCCCTAAATCTTGCCTGAAAACACCCATGGTCGCTCCAAGCAACCCTTTCTTTACCCTGATAGACCCAAAACCACCAGCGGCAGACCCTTGCTCATATAAGAATTAGTTTCATAAGCTAGGGTTTTGCTACAACAACGCCTCCATCAATCTATTCCTGTACATTTTTTGCAGAGAAAAAATGCGGGGGCAAAAATGAGTCGCTCGACGGCCAGAGCTAAGGGCGGGAAGAAGAAGGGTGCGATCTTCGTCATTGACCATGGGAAGCGAGTGAAGGATAAGATCATGGAGATTGTCTCTGGAGAAGTTCCTGCATTAGAGGATCAAGGTCGGTGGAAAGGCCGACGCTCTCAGTGACTCCGTCACTATCAGCCGTGAGAAGAACAAGATCTCTGTCACCTCCGACTCCAACTTCTCATTTCACGTCAGTTCTCCCCCCGACCTGATCGAATTGGGACTGGAGCGTTGTGTTTGGGTCAACCTTCGCGACAGCGTATGTGTGCATGTGTCAGAAATCCCCTGACGGCGTCTTCAAACCCTAGGCAGAGGGGTGTGTGTGTGTGTGTGTGTGTGGTGTGTGTGTGTGTGTGTGTCGCTGATGGGGATACGAGAAGAGGAAGGGCGAGGGGGAAAGGAAAAGAAAAAGAAAAAATGGAAAAAGGAAATGTGGAAATGGGATTAAAATGAAAAAGACTTTTTTGCCCTAAAAAAAGTCACGCAATTTGCATGTGTAAGGCTGTGAGTGGGATTTAACGATTTAGAACGACAGAAGTACCATAAGTTGCCAATTTGGTTAGTTCAAGGGCTAAAAGTGTGGGGGAGAGTTGGAGGGCCAAAAGTGGACGATGGCGATAGTTCGAGGGCTAAAGAAGTCGGTTGCTCTATAATGAATGTGAATGCTTCATTTGAAGCAAGCACAAGTAGTAAGATTGGGACTGAGTATATAGCCTTAAATAACGGATAGAATTTCCAAAATGCACGAACTAAAAAAATAGAGACTATTAACACACTACATGCTGAACTACTTGTTATATGCATCTAGGTTTAGTTTGTGCTAGGAAATGGAACATATATATTCTCTATACAGGTGGAATCAAACCGTAAATTTGTTGAGTAGTTTTTCAAATTCCAAAAAGTTAATGAATGAGAAAGTCAAGAGTATTGAGTTCATGTATGGGCAAGTCAAAGGAATGGCTCATAATTGGGAATTCCAAGAGTTAGATACATGAATTTGAAGACTTTTGATCTGCAGTGGAATACTTATGAATAGAGGGAAACTTAGGGAGTTGAGACAAGTTTTGTAGTTGAATACTTATGAATAGAGGGAAAGTTAGGGAGTTGAGACAAGTTTTCTTCAGACGTCCGTTCTAGTTTGAGAATTCTTCACTCTGATATTTGTAATCTGTCTGACCCCTTTGGAAAATAAAATTAATCTTGTTATTTGGTTTTACCGATTTTTTCTAATTCTTACTAGTATGTTCCAACATAACCTATATAACCAAGTATGCAATAAAGTAAAGCATTAAAGACATGACACTTGGTTACACAGCTCGATGAAATCCACCTACATTTGCGGGGTCTGGCCCAGTTCAAAATGAATCCACTTATTAGAAAGATACAGTACAAATTACATTATACAAGAGACTTATCTTTACTAATTAAACATGTGAATTTTTGCTAGATCCCCTAGCTACCGATCCACCTTAATCAGACACCCTCTGACCTCGAAACTCATCGATGCTGGATCTCCTCCTCCTAGGGAATTAAGGTATACGATTATGAACTTTGAATGATAGGTCAAGTATGTTGGAAGATAGAATTCTGGCTCTTTGCAATTCTCTCGAAAGATTGAAAATCCGTGTGCAGATTTTCTCTGATTAAAACCGTATTGAATGCAGTCGTGGTTGTCCCCTTTTATAGCCATGAGCATATCAGAACTCTCCATGATTATCTCCATAATATTCCTATTCCTTATCTGCTTCTTAAAGCATATCAAAATCCTATAAATAAATGGATTTTCCTTATCACAATATCTCCCATATATTCGATAATATCAACACCATATTTGAAGGGATTTTCCATAAATCAACTATGCTTCTACACGCCTAATATATAACAGAATATTCAGATTTTCATATCTCTCAAATACTAGAATATTCTGACCCTTATGCTTAAGATCTGATTAGCATTTATATACTAATCCACATGTTCCAACATGGAAAGATTTTTCGTTCCAAAATATGTTCACAAAATTGCCAATTTAAATATTCAATGAATACCATTTGACTTTACAATCTCCCCATTTGGCATTTTGTGGACCCAAAACTTTTTGGCCATTAATATCACAACGAAAAACATGTAATCAACCACATAGGTCTTCCCAACTCCACCTATGTTGGAACATATGAACAATACTGAATCTGATCAAAAACTGAATACCAGAATTCCATCAAAATATGAATACCAGAACCGAGTACCAGAATTCCAGAAATACCATAAAAATAAACATTCATATAACAGTCAAATCCATAGTTCTCCCCATGGGGCCATAAATATGTCATAGGAAAATAAAACCAAAAAACACATAAGCAGAAAACAGGCTCCCCCTGACTGTGACATCTATGTTGGAACATAGAAAACAAATCTCGTTCAGGAGCAGGCCTCTAGCTGTGCTTTTTTCAATCTCCAGCTTTGCCTTTTTTGCTTCAAGTGCTTCCATTTGAATGACTATTGCCCCCAGTCTTGCATTCGGGACCACCAATTTAGCCTTCTTTTCAGAAGTTGAAGAAGTAGACCCAGAAGGATTCCAAAGTAGATCATAGACATGCCTCATTCCAAATGTCTTCTTGTTCGGCCGTAGGAATTCCGTGTCTATGATCATATCTTTTTGGGAAATATACAGATGTAACTCTATACAATTGAGAAAGTGCAGATATAACCCTGAGATAATTTTTAGTGCAAATATAACCCTAACTATTATACATAAGTGCAAATATAACCCTAAAGTCATTATTCCGGCATTGACTGGTCCTTTCTAGCCATTGACCGACCAAAATGACCAAAATACCCTTTAGGCCAAATACAAAAATCTAAAAGACAAAAATGCCCCTTGAAATATCTGTAGTTCATTGTGTTTTGTTTTCCCACCATTTCGTGCGACCTTCTGGCCTTACTCAGTGTGGCAGACACTAATAGCTTCACAACAGGATCATCTTTTAATTCTTGCAATGTCAGGGATTCAAACAATGGATGACTTTCCAAACAAGATTTCATCCACTCCCCAAGTTCCTCCACATTTGTGATTGTGTATATAATCACGCCAATTGCAAGAGCATAATCATAATCGTCCAGTAAATGGACGCCGATCACATGACGCCGATGATTCTTTTCTTTGAAGTGAGGGTCCTGGAATAGCAAAAACATCTTCTTAAGCTATCCCATGTCAAAATAATTGGGAATGTACTTCATAGAATTAGTCCGTACAACCGATATATTCTGGTACTGACTGGGGTTACCAGTTTTTAACCCCTCGAAGGGGTGAGATTTGAGCCCTCGAAGGGGTGAGATTTGAGCCCTCGAAGGGGTGAGATTTGAGCCCTCGAATGGGTGAGATTTGAGCCCTCGAATGGGTGAGAGTTGTGCCCTCGAATGGGTGATAGTTGAGCCCTTGAAGGGGTGAGACTTTAGCCCTTGAAGGGGTGAGACTTCAGCCCTCGAATGGGTGAGATTTGAGCCCTCAAATGGGTGAGATTTGAGCCCTCAAATGGGTGAGAGTTGAGCCCTCGAATGGGTGACAGTTCAGCCCTCGAATGGGTGAGAGTTGAGCCCTTGAATGGATGAGATTTGAGCCCTCGAATGGGTGAGAGTTGAGCTCTCGAATGGGTGATAGTTGAGCCCTCTAAGGGGTGAGACTTCAGCCCTCAAAGGGATGAGACTTCAGCCATCGAATGGGTGAGATTTAAGCCCTCGAATGGGTGGGAGTTGAGCCCTCGAATGGGTGATGGTTGAGCCCTTCAAAGGGTTGAACCCTTGAATGTGTGAGAGTTGAGCCCTCGAATAGGTGAGAGTTGAGCCCTTGAAGGGGTGAGATTTGAGCCCTCGAAGGGGGTGAGACTTCAGCCCTCGAATGGGTGAGATATGAACCCTCGAATGGGTGATATTTGAACCCTCGAATGGGTGAGAGTTGAGCCCTCAAATGGGTGATAGTTTAGCCCTCAAAGGGGTGAGACTTTAGCCCTCGAAGGGGTGAGGCTTCAGCCCTAGAATGGGTGAGATTTGAGCCCTCGACTAGGTGAGAGTTGAGCCCTCGAATGGGTGAGAGTTGATCCCTAGAATGGATGAGAGTTGAGCCCTCGAATGGGTGAGTTGATCCCTCAAATGGGTGATAGTTGAGCCCTAGAAAGGGTGAGACTTCATCCCTCAAAGGGGTGACACTCCAGCCCTCGAATGGGTGAGATTTGAGCCCTCGAATGGGTGAGAGTTGAGTCCTCGAATGGGTGATAGTTGAGCCCTCGAAGGGGTGAGACTTCAGCCCTAGAATGGGTGAGATTTGAGCCCTCGAATGGGTGAGAGTTGATCCCTTGCATGGGTGAGAGTTGAGCCCTCGAATGGGTGAGAGTTGAGCCCTCGAATGGGTGAGAGTTGAGCCCTCGAATGGGTGAGATTTGAGCCCTCGAATGGGTGCGAGTTGAGCTCTCGAAGGGGTTAAACTTCAGCCCTCTAAGGGGTGCGACTTCAGCCCTCGAATGGGTGAGAGTTGAGCTCTCGAATGGGTGATAGTTGAGCCCTCGAAGGGGTGAGACTTCAGCCCTCGAAGGGGTGAGACTTCAGCCCTCGAAGGGGTGAGACTTCAGCCCTTGAATGGGTGAGACTTCAGCCCTCGAATAGGTGAGACTTTAGCCCTCGAATGGGTGAGACTTCATCCCTCGAAGGGGTGGATCTTCATCCCTCGAAGGGGTGAGACTCCAGCCCTCGAGGGGTGAGACTCCAACCCTCGAATGGGTGAGATTTGAGCCCTCGAAGGGGTGAGACTTCAGCCCTTGAATGGGTGATATTTGAGCCCTCAAATGGGTGATAGTTGATCCCTCGAAGGGGTGAGAGTTAAGCCCTCGAATGGGTGAGAGTCGAGCCCTCGAATGGGTGATAGTTGAGCCATTCGAAGGGGTGAGCCCTCGAATGGGTGAGAGTTGAGCCCTCGAATGGGTGAGAGTTGATCCCTCGAAGGGGTGAGATTTGAGCCCTCGAAGGGGTGAGACTCCAGCCCTCGAATGGGTGAGATTTGGGCCCTCGAATGGGTGAGAGTTGAGCCCTTTAATTGGTGATAGTTGAGCCCTCGAAGGGGTGAGACTTTAGCCCTCGAAGGGGTGAGACTTCTACCCTTGAATAGGTGAGATTTGAGCCCTCGACTGGGTGAGAGTTGAGCCCTCGAATGGATGAGAGTTGAGCTCTCGAATGGGTGAGAGTTGAGCTTTCGAATGGGTGATAGTTGAGCCCTCGAAGGGGTGAGACTTTAGCCCTCGAAGGGGTGAGACTTTAGCCCTCGACTGGGTGAGAGTTGAGCCCTTGAATGGGTGAGAGTTGAGCCCTCGAATGGGTGAGAGTTGAGCCCTCGAATGGATGAGAGCTGAGCCCTCGAATGGGTGAGAGTTCAGCCCTCGAATGGATGAGAGTTGAGCCCTCGAATGGGTGAGAGTCCAGCCCTCAAATGGGTGAGAGTTGAGCTCTTGAATGGGTGATAGTTGAGCCCTCAAAGGGGTGAGACTTCAGCCCTCGAAGGGGTGAGACTTCAGCCCTTGAATGGGTGGATTTTCAGCCCTCAAAAGGGTGGATCTTCATCCCTCGAAGGGGTGGATCTTCAGCTCTCAAATGGGTGAAACTATAGCCCTCGAAGGTGTGGACATTCGGCCCTCGAATGGGTGAGATTTGAGCCCTCAAAGGGGTGCAGACTTCAGCTGTCGACGGGGTGCAGATTTCAGCCCTCGAAGGGGTGGACTGCAGCCTTCGAAGAAGTGGATTCTTCAACCCTCGAAGGGGTGGATTCGTCAGCCCTCCAAGGGGTGGAGCCTTCAGCCCTCCAAGGGGTGGACTCTCAGCCCTCGAAAGGATAGAGCTCTCAATCCTCGAAGAAGCCCAACGTCCAGCCCTCAAAGAGCTAGACTCTTATCCTTGGAAGGGATAGACTCTTAGTCCTCGAATACTCCAGCTCTCAGCCCTTGGAGGAGTCCAGCTCTCAGCCCTCGACTAAGTCGGGTTATCACCCTTCAAAGTGATAGTCACATGCATTCATTTTTAAAAAGCAGGTAAGTGTAGTTCTACTAAGGAACTGATTTGCTGCAATTGACTGAAGAGAGGCATTCTTGTGAAATGTAATATATTGCTGGCATGGTAAGTGGACTTGAAGTGAGTAAACAGTAGGCTACATATGGTTTAATTTAAAACCATATATTCTCCAAGTTGCATCAGATGGGCCAATCCAACGGCCATCTTGATACAATTTGATTTCATCAATAATTGTATCCTCTCTACCACTCTACAATGCAAAGCCAATTCGATCACTGCCCTAGAAAATATATTTGTGAACATACTTGATGAGCCGAATAGTTGAGCAAATTTCCACATTTATATGGCACTTATATGTTGCGGATTAGAACCTATTATAGCCAAAAACCCAATTGTTTCCCAGAGCATTTTTTTTTATGGTAATTGTTCTACCATTATCTCTCCTCCTATATAGTGGATAACCATCCTCTGCATGACATGTTGACTGTGTAAATGGCTTAGGGAATCCAAATTTACACTTACCGTTCCTCATGCAGGGGCTTTTAGGATTCAATCTACCACATGGTCCATGCATCATATTTTTGCTAACAATACCAAAAAGATATAATTCTTTGTCTGGATCCGGCAGCTCAGCACAAACAATTTTATCATAAGCATTGGGCCCCACAAGTTTACAACCAGGTTGTAGAATAATTATCATATGGCAATGAGGCAACCCTCTTTTTTGGTACTCAATAACGTACAACAAAGATTGCACAGTACCAAAAATTCCCTTCTGAATAATGTCATCCTTCAGTTCATAAACCTTAGCAAGGAAAATTCTTGCAAGTAAATCTGGCCTATCATTTGCAGCCTGGCCAAAACAAAGGTTTTCTTGAATCTCTACCCAATACAGATTACAAGTAATGGTCAGAAATATATCAGGCTTGCCAAATTTCTGAACGATGGTAATAGCATCAAGATACCTACGACGCATATCTCTAGGACCACTTATAAATGAAGCTGGAAGTACCACCCGACGACTAAGTGCAGATCCATCTGGTAAACCAGCATTCATGCCGCCCATAAGACCTTGTGCCATTTCAGTTCGAAACTGCCCCTGCTTATCCCTAAGAAATTCCAGCCGACTGGTTTCTATTTTAATGTAAGCATCAACAACAAATTGTTGTAATAGGCGTCCAACATGTAAAAACATCGATTCATCATCTGACCTCATTTGTAATTTATAGTAGTAGTACTCCTTTGCAGTAAATGCATCCTTGTTTTTTTTCCCACCCCTAACAACTGTAAGGAGAATAAAACATAAACATGTAGTAATCTCAATTGTGAAAAAATTAGAAGAACACAACTACTGAATTTAAAAGTTGACTACAAACCTTTACTCTCGGAATATATCAGTGATTCGGGACAATCAAGCATCATCATTTCACCTCCAGGCTCTTCACAGACCATATGCCTTCTCCTCATCCTTTTAATATTCAAATGCCAACCAGATTAGCCGTTCGAAAAAATTAAAGGATATTGCATTGGATCATAACATCCATAATATTGCTTGATGTTATAAGTTTTACCATCAGTGTTGTAAACTTGCACATGTACAGTCCTTACTCCATCTTCCTTGAACGGTTCAACAAATATACTACCAACCTGTGACACTGTTGGAATCTTATATCGCCTTTGATCAAGTTTTGGATCTGCATTTAGAACAACAGTCTTGGTCTCGATGCTGTCAATATTTTTCAATTGCTTAAAGAACTGACAGTACGGATTATTTCTCAATATATCCATCAATAATTTCATCATTGCCTCATCCCATTCTGTTTTCGAACTCAAAGTCTGTGTCAAAGAAATACAGCTGAATACCAGCAGGTTCAACTCCATTAGAACCTTTCAAAGGCTTGAGATAGTGATACATTTTACCATGGACTTTGAAGGTATAAATTCCGGTGGAATTAGCAATTAAGTTGTGGTCATAACCTACACTTAAAGTTGTAAACGCTATGTTATTGTTGTAGGTCCGAACATTCTTCCTGAAATGAATAGACTGCGATGTGATGCCAAGAAAAAGAGCTTTTAATTGGCCTGGCATTGGCACATATGGAAAGTAAATTTCCCCTCCAAAACAACAGAATAAATTTGACTCTCCCTTAAATCTCTTTGCCTCGCAATGAACGCAATCAGTCATTACAGGTAATGTCTGTGCAGAGGTGGGAATATCATCTCGGAGAGCAATATTTTTATACTCTCTCTTTTTCAGTGAACCTGAAGAGGAAAAAATTTAAATACACCACAAATAACCATGAGGCAGTTAAACCTCATCTATGAAAAGATGTGTTTTACGTATGTAAAAATTTTATTCCTGACATGAATATATAGAGTACAATAACGTGATAGAATAGAAGTACAACTCTAACATAATCAACATAAGTTATCTAGAATCAATTATAATCTAATGAGAAATAAAATGTCTTATTTCGAATTAATTATAATATAAAGACAAGTATGATTTATTTTTAACATAATCTGACTGGTTTACTGCAAACAAATAACCACTATTTTAAACATAATCTGACTGGTTGATATTCAAATGAATAAAAATATAATATAATTTATTCATGACACAAACAAATAACCACTACTTTACTGAAGAGTATGATATTTGAATATCAACCATTTAATGAGACGCAAAATCCGACAGACAGCTAAAACAAATATCTGTAAACATGAAAATAGCATTCATGATAAAACCAAGGAAAACGAACCTCCAGAAGTAGAAGGTACATTTCCATCTCTTCCAATATGAAGAATAGCAGGACTGATAATTGGCAAGTGACTATGAGAAAGATATATCATCACCACAAAAACAAGATAAAATTTTGGGAAATATCATCTTTTCACAGGCTTATGGAAAGACGAAATTTAATTAGATTAATAAGAGGTAAAGGTGTTAGTTGCAATATTAAAAATTTATTATGCAACGTGTAGTAGTTATAAAGTTTATAAGTCTACTCATGCAACCCGAAAATTTATCTTCATTTCTTCTAATTTACACTTTAAACCTTGTTCTTTCCATAACTATGGAAAGACCATCCTTTAAAGGACGGAATCAAAAAAAAGGAAAAAAAAGAAAACAACGAAGTCATCCCAAAATATCAATGTCTTGGAAAAGACCGTATTTCCATAGTCTATGAAGAGATGGGTTTTAATTAGAATAATAAAAGATAAAAGGCTTTAGTTACAGTATTAAAATTTTTATTATGCAACGTGTATAAGTTATAAAGATTAGGACCCGATTAATGCAACCCAAAAATTCTATCTTCATTTCTTCTAATTTACAGTTTAAATATTGGTCTTTCCATGACTTATGGAAAGACTCTAATGACCCTATTAAACTGAGAAAGTGCAGGAATGACCTTGTAAAATCTGAAAGTGCAACCCTATCTTTTAGACAAAATGTTCAGTTTTACTCATCCAGCAGATTTTCGGCGTTGACCGATGTAAGTCATGTGTTGACCAAGAATAAAAAGACATAACTACCCCTAAGTTTAAATAGAAAAACCTAAGGACTATTTTACCCTCACTTATTCTTCTTCTTCAGCTTCTTCTTCCTTGGCTTCTCCTGCTCTGAGACCTTCCGCTGCTTCACCGCTCCGCCAATTCATCTCTTTCTATTACTTTAATTCATCTGGGCACTAGAGCTGACTACGCACTCAGACTTATTAATTCTTTGAACGATGATACGCTTTCTAATTAAAGGGATTGTCTGCAGAAAAACATTCTCCAGAGAGAAGCGCATTGTAATAGCAATTATAGCAACCCATTTCCCAACTTCTCCACCACCATCCCATATCCACCATCAGCCACCCCATCTCCACCACCGCCCACCCCATCTCAACCACCAACTCACCATCCAACCACCATCGGCCACCCCATCTCCACCAGTACCCCGTCTCCACCATTAGCCACCCCATCTCGTCCATCGGCCACCTCATCTCCTCAGTCTCCAATCTTCGGTCCACCACTGTCGCCCAAAACTAGCTCCCTTAATAACCTAGATCTGCCCAGCTCCGTCATAGCCCCGCCACCACTTCTCCCGCCGCGCTCCACCCCAACTCCGATCGGAAGCTGTCTTTCACCGTCCTAGCCACCTCTAACGGCAACTTCAACTTCGGGAAATGAAAGGAAAGAAAATGAAGATTAGAAGCAAGTCGATGATCATTGATATGGCCAACATTTTCATGAGAACTTTCAGGAGGAGAGGAAAGAAAATGGGAAAATAAAATTTATATTGTTAAAATGCATAGAGGGTATTATTGTCTTTCACTATTTTTATTTTTTAAGAGGAGGGTAAAATGGTCATTTTGACAAATTCAGACCAATTTGACCGTTGACATTTCAGTCAATGAATTCCAAGGCTATTTTTGCACTTTCAGGTTTTACAAGGTCATTTCTGCACTTTCAACCAAAAGAAAGGGTTAAAACGCACTTTGCTCTACTTTTTCTTTGAATATTTTTATGAGAGAAAGTCTTCGGTTAGATCGACTAACGCTTAGACCAATAATAAAAAATATCGATTCAATTTTTTCAGGTACCGTTTATTGAAAAACAATCTTTCCATAAGTTATGTAAAGACAAATGTTTAAACTGCAAATTAGAAGAAATCAAGATAAAAGTTTTGGGTTACATTAATTGGGTAATAAACTCATAGCTACTCGTGGCCTCGAATGGGTCTTGTTGCCTCAAATTGGTCTTGTGGCCTCGAAGCGGTCTTGTGGCCTCGAATCGGTCTAGTGGCCTCGTATTGGTCTAGTGGCCTCGAATCAATCTAGTGGCCTCGAATCGGTCTTGTGGCCTCGAATGGGTGTTGTTGCCTCGAATGGGTGTTGTGGCCTTGAAGGGGCAGTCAATCGTGTCATTGAGGGGTTTTGTCTCGTGGCCTCGAATGGGTCTTGTGGCCTCGAATGGGTCTTGTGGCCTCGAATGGGCGTTGTGGCCTCGAATGGGTCTTATGACCTCGAATGAGTCTTGTTTCCTCGAATGGGTCTTGTGACCTCGAATGGGTCTTGTGGCCTCGAATCAGTCTAATGGCCTTAAATTGGTCTATTGGCCTCGAATCGGTCTAGTGGCCTCGAATCGATCTAGTGGCCTCGAATCGATCTTGTGGCCTCGAATGGGTTTTGTAGCCTCGAAGGGGCTATGCCTCGTGGCCTCGAATGGGCAGTGTATTGTGCTCTCGAAGGGGTCTTAGGGCCTTGAAAGGGGCTTGTGTTCTCAAAGGGGTGCCCAAAATGGCATCGTTTTTGTCCGCCACCTGGCAGCACACGCTGGCCCACATGGAGGTGCTGCAACTTTTGACAAATGGGACTCACAAAAGGACAAAAGCAGTGCCCAAAATGACATCGTTTTGCACAGCAACTTAAGAGCACATAGGATGGCACACGCTTGGCTCCGATGGAAAATTACCACTATACCCATGATGACGGTTGACAGAAGCGTGCCATTTCGAAGTATTCCTTTTATATAATACACCAGATAAGCTATTATAGTTTCACAACATAAAGCATCATTATAAAATTTCAAATACCCATGACCCACATGTCAATTGGGCCAAATTCTATAGTAAACAGCCCAAATGGTGAAAGTTTGTATAACCAATAAGAAACCAAAATTATAAACATTTACGCCAAAGTGAATTTGAATGCTCCAAAACTGTGTTCATTGAAAGAGATGCATAGGGTGAGAGTTGGTAAGCTTGGTCCTCTTGCTGATTTCATGTTTCTTCTTAGTCTTGGGCTTGTTATGGACTACATGAACTTGTGCCAGTGCCCTCCTCCTGGCAGTATTCGTTGACGGTTTCATTCCATTCTTCTGAAGATCCTTCTCGATGTCAATCATGTCCCGGGGTAAATCAATCTCCCGAAACATTTTCTTCAGATCATTATCTACCTTAATTGACGTCTTAGGGTCATTTTGGAAAGCAATATCCTCTTGGGAGTCGAAGTTGGACAGTAGCCATATATGACCCTCAGCTTTGAGTGCCTACCAAAAAGTTGCTCCATTCCGACTCAGATTGTGCATTATTCGAATGAAGGTAACAGAGAAATTTCTGTACTAAGACTAGGAATGGTGTACCGTGTATTCACAAGGAACACAACAAACTCAACATTATTTACATCAGTAACAGAGCGAGGGTTGTATTCATCCTGTTCTACAAGACAATTCAGGTTATGCCTATTTTAGATATAGATAGGACTCTTCATGTAGAACGCAGGGAGAAATAAGAGTCGGAATCAAGCACCTTATTTGAAAAAGGCACAGGTAGACAAGCCATATAACTTTCCAAGTTAAACTAGAATTGAAATTCAGCTTTAACATACCTGCAAGTCTTTCATAACATTTGGATATGAATCTTTCAGATCAATAACAGCAATTCCCTCCTGGAACTTGCGTATCAAGTCAAGGACTTAGTTGGTTATATTCTACCAAGTCAAAGGGTAGACATAATGTCCGTATTTTCTCCCGGTATCATGTTTCCCTCTTTCGTCTCAACATTATTTCTGCCAGAACAATTTTCTTCATTAATAGATGGTGACTTCAGAAGTGAAAATATCTTTCAAGGACATCTCTCAGAATTTTTACTATATGGCCTGCACCAAATGTTTTCGTTCAACGAGTGCCTCGTTGAATTATGAATTCACCTGCAATTCATGCCTAGAGAAACAGCTTGCTCGACCAAGGTTGTAAACCAACCAACTTCTTTCACTATATATTTTTAATGTCCTCAAAATATGTATTCATCTAAATACCACATATTTACTAGATTACACCTATTATTCTTATTCTAACCGTGTTATTCTTGCAGGTGTCGTTTTGAAGCATATCTTATTGACGACAGTGGTGTTATCACTACTACTTTCTTCGGGAAAACTACTGAGAGATTATTAGGATTGACAACAATGGAAGCTATTGATGGAGTTACACGGGTTACTACTCTCTATTTTGACCTATCAATCTCGGCTTTGAATTTATGACAAGAAAACACGTGCATTGAGTTTAAACATAAAATAATTTTTATCATAGGAATATATTGAGGGTCGTCATTCTATCATTGACAACGTTGACTATGTTGTCCAAATTCAAATCTCAAAATTAAAGGCTGGACAGGTTACTCCAAGATATACTGTGCTTGATTTTGCTGAAAAAGATGGTGCCACATCACTTTGGAGATTCAAACTCCATCTGCTGCGATACAACTTACTATTCAAGGTATAACTAGGTTTCATCTTATATAATACTTGTACCTTATCATTACGTTTCCTGGATTTTTAAAAAAATATATAATTCATGCTCTTTCAATCACAGACTCAAACTCCACAGATTCTGGCTCACCCTCACCAAAAGCAAAAAAGAACCTTTTTCCCGAATCCGAGAGTGACGACTCACAACTATCAAAAGCAGCAGGGAAGAAACCTAGGTTAAGCTAACTACAACAAAAATGCTTTCTTGCATTGTTTATCGAATCAACTGCCCTTTTCTTTTGCGCATATCCCTCTATGTCACATCTTTGAGATATCATGTAGTGCAAGTGACCTCTAAGATTCATAAACAAAAGTTGTAGCAATGTCTTGTGATGAATTCAGCAACAATTCAGCTCTGTTGTACATCTTTTTTCATCATGTTATTATTGCATGCTTAACAAATGTCAGACTTATAACTATATCAGTGTTAGAATTATACATTACTCGGTCGTATACTTTTGAAAAAAATTTTACCAGTTTTCTGACAATGCCATACAATTGTCCAAACACCCATTCGAGGGTGAGACTTGAGCCCTCGAATGCCATACGAGTTGAGCCCTCGAATGGGTGAGAGTTGAGCCCTCGAATGAGTGAGAGTTGAGCCCTCGAAGGGGTGTTTCTGCAGCCCTCGAATCAGTGTTTCTTCAACCCTCGAATGGGTGAGACTTCAGCCTAAGCCCATTTTGGGGACCCATCATACATAATTTCCAAACACGGGAATAACAAAGTGTTTAAAGCATTTTGGTCCCTTCGCCTCTGCAACAATTGTCCCTTTGCCTCAGGTGATAATTCAGCATAAGCCTTCCTCCTTTTAGCATATCTGTTTAATCGATTAAGGTCCTCCATCGATATATTTCTAGGCCTAAGACCCAAAATTCAAAAACCCACAAACATTTACTAGGAGAAGAACAAAGCACACGGTTTCAAAACAGTGGGATTCACGATTACAACAAAAGAGCTCGGATTAGGAGATGTTCAAATAAATCATATTTCTAATTACGTTATAATAATTGATTCCAGAAGAAGATAAGTCATGTTGACAAACCAATATTTATCATAGAGTTTTGATTAGGAGATGTTAAAATAACCCAATTTTATACTATCATTGATAAACACCAGAATAGATGATAGTCACTGGGCCAAGAGCACTTCCTCGAGTAAAAGCTTCCACAACCGATTGACCAAAATGAGGATCCCAAATTGCATGCGCAATAGGTCTTACATGTAAAGGGTCTTGTACCCACGATTAAAAATTTTCTTGCCAAGCTACATGAAACAGATTTTCGGATGTTCGTAGAAAAATTATTGCTAATTGACCAAAGTGAGAAGCGAATGGGGCTTGTGGCCTCGAAGGGGTGTTGTGGCCTCGAATGGGTGTTGTGGCCTCGAATGGGTCTTGATGCCTCGAATTGGTCATGTGGCCTCGAATGATCTGTGTCGCCTCGACTCGAATGGTCTATGCCTCGTGGCCTCAAAGGGGCAGTGCATCGTGCCCTCGGAGGGATGCTGTGGCCTCGAATGGGTGTTGTGATCTCGAACGGGTGTTGTGGCCTTGAAGGGGTGTTGTGGCCTCGAATGGATCTTCTGGCCTCGAAGGGGTCTTGTGGCCTCGAATGGATCTTGTCGCCTCGAATGGGTCCTGCGGCCTTGAATGGTTCGTGTAGCCTCGAATGGGTCTTATTGCCTTCAATGAACAGTGGCCTCGAATGGATGAGAGTTGACCCCTCGAATGGGTAAGAGTTAAGCCCTTGAATGGGTGAGAGTTGAGCCCTCGATTGGGTGAGAGTTGAGCCCTCGAATGGGTAAGAGTTGAGCCCTCGAATGGATGAGAGTTGAGCCCTCGAATGGGTGAGAGTTGAGTCATCGAATGGGTGAGACTTGAGCCCTCGAATGGGTGATAGTTGAGCCCGTGAAGGGGTGAGAATTCAGCCCTCGAAGGTGTGCGACTTCAGCCCTCGAATGGGTGAGATTTGAGCCCTCGAATGGGTGAGAGGTGAGACCTCGAATTGGTAATAATTGATCCATCGAAGGGGTGAGACTTCAGCTCTCGAATGGGTGAGACTTCAGCCCTCGAATGGGTGAGATTTAACCCCTCGAATGGGTAAGAGTTCAGCCCTCGAATGGGTGAGAGTTTAGCCCTCGAATGAGTGAGAGTTGAACCGTCGAATGGGTGAGAGTTGAGCCCTAGAATGGGTGAGAGTTGAGCCCTCGAATGGGTGAGAGTTGAGTCCTCGAATGGGTGAGAGTTGAGCCCTCGAATGGGTGAGAGTTGAGCCCTCGAATGGGTGAGAGTTGAGCCCCCGAATGGGTGAGAGTTGAGCCCCCGAATGGGTGAGAGTTGAGTCCTCGAATGGGTGAGAGTTGAGCCCCCGAATGGATGGTAGTTGAGCCATCGAAGGGGTGAGAGTTGAACCCTCGAATGGGTAAGAGTTGAGTCCTCGAATGGGTGATAGTTGAGCCCTCGAAGGGGTGAGACTTCACCCCTCGAATGGGTGAGACTTCAGCTCTCGAATGGGTGAGAGTGTAGCCCTCGAATGGGTGAGAGTTAAGCCCTCGAATGGGTGAGAGTTGAGTCCTCGAATGGGTGAGATTTGATATGGTCATACATTATTGAAAACTCTGCTTGGTGCACAGCCCTCCAAAGAGGAACACTCTGCTTGGTGCACATGGCCAGAAATATCATGTGTAGAATTTCCGTGTAAGAAACCATCGTAAAAAATAAAGACATGACATGTTAAAAGCTGGAATATACAGTAAGAAAAATGCTATATATACAAAGAAAGAACAATGAATAATACACAAATATATATACACCTGCTGAGCTGGTGCTAACAAAATGAACAGACGAAGAAGAAGATACTGTCTGGTTAGCATCAGCATAAATATTAGCTGAAATATTTCCTCGTGAAGATGTAACAAAATTTGAAAATGAAACATATGCTGCAGAGAAAAATGCAGAGTAAGTATGTAGGAGAAAAACATAGATAAATGGATCACATACCAATCAGTGTGAATGAATTTACGGATTCACCCGTGGAGCGAGCTCGGAGATTTCGAATCTGATGGGAATTCAAATCACTTGACTCAACGATTAATAAATCATCGTCAAGAACCAGTAATCCTGCTGACTCTAATGGGTGTTTCATCGTCCTGCTGAAATGATTAAGAAACATTCTGTGGCTACTGCCATTTTACCGGTCTATCTATCCCCAATAATTAATTCGCGCTGACCTCGTCCTACAGGAATCATCGAATCAATTGCAATAAGCCCTGTTTGTAGAGGCTCATATAAGAAACACCGAGAAATAATACCCGGGGAAGGAGATTCAATTAATCGAGATTCAGACGATGAAATTTCACCTCTACCATAAATAGGTTTAGCTAGGACATTTATAACACGTCCCAAATAACCCTCACTCACTGGTATCTGAGCAATTCGTCATGTTGCTTTTATAGAGTTTCCCTATTGTATCATCAAACCATCGCCCATTAATACAACACCAACATTATTGGATTCCAAATTAAGAGCAATCCCTATTGTCCCTTCTTCAAATTCAACTAATTCACCCGCCATCACCTCATCAAGACCATGAATACGAGCAATACCATCGCCTACTTGAAGCACAGTACCGGTATTTACAACCTTTACTTTTCTATTATATTGTTCAATGCGTTCCCGAATAATATTACTAATTTCGTCAGCTCGAATGGTTACCATAAGGATTTCGTAATTCTTTATTTGAAACAAAAAAATAATGCCTACAATAGAAAGACTAATAAGTTATTTCTTTGATCGACCCTAACATGCTAATATTGGCATTAATAGTATTAATCGTCCTTTCCTGTTCAAACTGAATAGTTTCATTTTTGTAATTTTCTAATTGTTCCAAAATCTTATAAGTTGAATTAATTAAATTCAATTTTTCTTGCTCTATGTCAGAGTATCCATCAACTCGGAACTGAGCTGCTTCTTTTTCAACTTGCCGTAAGCGAGCCCAAGCCTTTTCCAACTGTTCAATAGCCCCTTCTCGGAGTTCCTTTGAATTTTGAATAGTTTTCAAGATTCTCTGCTTTGACTATAACATGAAACACCAACTAATTTTCATCAAATATCTGAAAAAGGAAAATGAAGAGAAGATGGATTTAAAAAACATGTGAAAACAAACGTAACGTGGAAGTACCTTCTAAGAGAACCTCCGGCCATCATATTTCATCTTTGGATTCTTCTTCAAACTGTCAAAGACAACCTTATTTGCCTTCACGTCAACATAACATTCTCGATTTCTTTCATCTGCATCTATAGATTGTCTTCTCTGCAGAAAAGACGATAAGATGGATTAGGCCAATTCCATTTTGCCCAGTATTTATAACAAATCAAAACAAAATCTGAGTTGATTAATAAGAAAATAAGTGAAGTCTAGTTAGTAGCTACAATGCCAATGAGTTACACTAGTGGCTAATAAAATGCAAAAGCAGGACCACAATATAAACTAGTTAAATAATACAATAAGTAAACCATAAACTCTACCTTAAGCAGTAAGTCTATCACACGTTTAGTCTGAGCTCCAACAGGAGCCTTCCGTATGCTATTTATGTGCTGAAGCCTCTCTGTATCGTTTGAAAATTTGACTGGAGGGGAAGGAGCAGCCAAGCGGCTAGTTGAAGACTTAGGATTTGGAGGTGCTACTTTTGGATATTGTTTTGCAATGCTCGAGAGGGTGGACTGACATTTCTCTTGCTGTTTCTTGAACCTATTCATACTTTCTTCTAATGACATCTGAAAAATCAATAGCAAAATCACAAATAGAAGAGTTTTGCTATAAATTTCTACAGAGTTTTGCTATAAATTTCAAAATCACAAATATGATGCAAACAACTCGCGTATAAGTGTTTTTTTATTGATGATCTAGGCCTCAATACAGTTTAAATGAGAATATGTGTGATGAAGCACGAGTGTAGGGTGATTTAATACAGATCTTAGGTTTATAATTTGGCTACAGGGTGTTTAAGAGAATAAGCTTATAGTCTTTTTTTAAATAAAAACACCCGAGGGTGGGGGTTGGTATATTGGTACCCCAAACCAATATGAAACAAACCAAAGATGGATGCATAGTAATTTTACAAAAAGGCAACATCATTGCCCACAAAAAACTAATAATATCTACAATTTACTATAGATCAGCTATATGCAGATCGATGGTTAGGGATGAAGAAAAACTGAGTGAAGTAGTTGCGATTCCAAAGTAGCGAATCTCCACACCCCGTGTTAATTCACAACTTTGGCCAGGCAACTACCTATCAATAACCCTATCAGTAAGTTAAACATGCTGGACAAACGTGGTAGTAACTCTGCCTCTGGTGCAAATCTGAGCTGATTCTAGTGAGCAGTAGCAAACTAGGCCTGCGGAGTCGGAGGTAGATACGAAGAAACCGCCATGTGGACAGCAAGTGAGGTTGTGAACATCAAAACCACCGTGGAGGAGTAGAGAATTCCAGAGCCAGGCTGTGAACATCAAAACCTGTGACAAAAGAAAAGAAAGATCAGCAGTATCAATCATTTTTTAAGGCTTGCCTATGGGTTCTAATATAAGGTGTATGAATACTATCCATATAAATTAAGCCTTTAATATGTGCCAGAATGTTAGTCAAATCAAGAGAAAAATCCACCGTGGAGGATGAGTGGTGTTTAATAATGGCATCGGCCACTGAGTTACATTCTCTGTATGTGTGCTTAAGGGAAACCAGGGATAAAAAGTGTGTGAACTTGGAAAACCAATGGGTATAGAGACCATTTGGAACATGATGGATCATTGATCATATTAACTGCCTGTAACGAGTCAGATTCGAGAATGAGGTTAGGATATTTAGGAATACAGATCTGACAAGCCAGTAGGACTGCCTTTATTTCAAGCTTATAGTCTAAGATAGAAGAAAAACTGCAGGAAAATCCTTTAAAGAACATATGTTTCGCACTCACACCTTAAGTTTATGTTGCTTCACACAAACCTCAGAGACAATCAAAATGGCAGAAAAACTATCTATTAGTTGAAATCAGGAAATTCTTCTTAGAAAGCTATAATATTCTTAGCTAGAAAATATATGCAATATGAGTAGGGATTTTCCTCCAGTTTCCTAAACGAAGAACTACCTAATTGTATTCTTAGGTCCAAAAGAAGACAATATAAAATTTACAATATGAAAATCGAAAACATCAAAAAAATTGAGAAGCTACTATAGGTCTGAAATTGTTATCTTATCCCCATCAGCATGAGTCCTTGAATGCAAGCAACATGAGAAATTATAATAAATTATGCATCACATCTTACAATCATACAATAGGGCATGATCCTAACATAAAGACAGATGAGAGTGATGTCCAGCATGGTTTCAGATTATAGTGTGCTAATTCATGTGGCAAATGTCTCACCGTAGAAAATTTACTAATTAGAACCACAATCCTTTAAATCTCATATGTGTATGAAGAGGACCAAGTCCACAGAGAAACTTAGAGCTCCACAAACTAAGTATGTCACGGCACGAGAGGAAGCAAAACAAAGTCTTTCCAGTGTAATCAGTTTCTTAGGTCTGTTTCTATTGAACAAAACAGTTAATCTCATACATTGTATGGGGGTTAGCATATAATGTTAACCTCAAATTTTCATACTTTCTTACAAAATCATCTATAACAAGGAAGGGGAAAGAAAACAAGAGTTTCCCAAAGTATTGCCAAAGATTGTAAATACATCTATACCTCTCAAATGGACTAAATTTCTAAATGGTAGGTATAATGACATTCTAGTTGCTAACTTAAATCATTTCAACTAATCTCACACCAAACTCTAAGCATAGAATGTCAAAATTCCAATAAAATCAAGATACTAAAATCCCCCCTACTCAAATCCAACATAATTGCAAAATGATCATGACAAATTCCTCCTACAAATCGATACTTCCTTTATTGAACACCACTTTAACATTCACCAAACTTAGTGAAAGATATATTTGGCAATGCGAATTAGGGTTATACTGTGTACAGATGCATCCGCCGACCTCGTGTATCAGAGATCCGGGGCAATGAGCGGATTGAATAGTTCCATATTCCGTTCGCCTGAGACTCGATTTCAACAGTAATCAGGGGAGATAGCGGCGGAGTCGAGCCGGAGCAATCGGGGGAGGAAGAAACAGGCGGTGGTAAATGTGGTCAATTGGGTGAGTATTTATAGACCGGATATTGGGGTTATCTTGTAATTACTGTTATTTACATAAAAAGGCCCAAATTATCTTGAATCATAACACCAGAGGGCCAAAATTTTATGCTCCCTTCCTTATGTATCATCACCACAAAAACAAGATAAAATTTTGGGAAAGATCGTCTTTTCACAGGCTTATGGAAAGACGAAATTTAATTAGAATAATAAGAGGTAAAGGTGTTGCAATATTAAAAATTTATTATGCAACGTGTAGTAGTTATAAAGTTTATAAGTATACTCATGCAACCCGACAATTTATCTTCATTTCTTCTAATTTACACTTTAAACCTTGGTCTTTCTATAGTTATGGAAAGACCATCCTTTAAAGGACGGACTCAAAAAACAAAAAGAAAAAAAGAAAATGACGAAGTCGTCCCAAAATATCAAAGTCTTGGAAAAGACCGTATTTCCATAGTCTATGAAAAGATGGGTTTTAATTAGAATAATAAAAGATAAAAAAGGCTTTAGTTGCAGTATTAAAATTTTTATTATGCAACGTGTATAAGTTAAAAAGACTATAACCCGATTAATGCAACCCAAAAATTCTATCTTCATTTCTTCTAATTTACAGTTTAAATATTGGTCTTTCAATGACTTATGGAAAGACTCTAATGACCCTATTAAACAGAGAAAGTGCAGGAATGACCTTGTAAAATCTGAAAGTGCAACCCTATCTTTTAGACAAAATGTGAAGTTTTACTCATCCAGCAGATTTTCGGCATTGACCGATCATGTGTTGACCAAGAATAAAAAGACATAAATACCCCTAAGTTTAAATAGAAAAACCTAAGGACTATTTTACCCTGACTTATTCTTCTTCTTCAGCTTCTTCTTTCTTGGCTTCTCCTGCTCTGAGACCTGCCGCTGCTCCACCACTCCGCCAATTCATCTCTTTCTATTACTTTAATTCATCTGGGCACTAGCGCTGACTACGCGCTCAGACTTATTAATTCTTTGAATGATGATACGCTTTCTAATTAAAAAGATTGTCTGCAGAAAAACGTTCTCCAGAGAGAAGCGCATTGTAATAGCAATTATAGCAACCCATTTCCCAACTTCTCCACCACCATCCCATATCCACCATCAGCCACCCCATCTCCACCACCGCCCACCCCATCTCAACCACCACCTCACCATCCAACCACCATCGGCCACCCCATCTCCACCACCACCCCGTCTCCACCATTAGCCACCCCATCTCATCCATCGGCCACCTCATCTCCTCAGTCTCCAATCTTCGATCCACCACTGTCGCCCAAAACTAGCTCCCTTAATAAAACCCTAGATCTGCCCAGCTCCGCCATAGCCCCGCCACCACTTCTCCCGCTGCGCTCCATCCCAACTCCGATCGGAAGCTGTCTTTCACCGTCCTGGCCACCTCTAACAAGAGGAAAGAAAATGAAGATTAGAAGCAAGTCGATGATCATTGATATGGTCAACATTTTCTTGAGAACTTTCAGGAGGAGAGGAAGGAAAATGGGAAAAGAAAGAAATAAAAATGTGAAAATAAAATTTATATTGTTAAAATGTAGGGAGGGTATTATTGTCTTTCACTATTTTAAATTTTTTAATAGGAGGGTAAAATGGTCATTTTGACAAATTCAGGCCAATTTGACCGTTGACATTTCAGTCAACGAATTCCAGGGTTATTTTTGCACTTTCAGGTTTAACAAGGTCATTTCTGCACTTTCAACCAAAAGAAAGGGTTAAAACGCACTTTGCTCTACTTTTTCTTTGAATATTTTTATGAGAGAAAGTCTTCGGTTAGATCGACTAACGCTTAGACCAATAATAAAAAATATTGATTCAATTTTTTTAGGTACCGTTTATTGAAAAAAGGTCTTTCCATAAGTTATGTAAAGACCAATGTTAAAACGGCAAATTAGAAGAAATCAAGATAAAATTTTTTGGTTGCATTAATTGGGTAATAAACTCATAGCTACTCGTGGCATTGAATGGGTCGTGTGGCCTCGAATGGGCTGTGCCTCATGGCCTCGAAGGGGTCTTGTGGCCTCGAATGGGTCTTGTGGCCTCGAATGGGTATTGTGGCCTCGAAGCGGTCTTGTGGCCTCGAATCGGTCTAGTGGCCTCGAATTGGTCTAGTGGCCTTGAATTGATCTAGTGGCCTCGAATCGGTCTTGTGGCCTCGAATGGGTGTTGTGGCCTCGAATGGGTGTTGTTGCCTCGAATGGGTGTTGTTGCCTCGAATGGGTGTTGTGGCCTCGAAGGGGTGTTGTGGCCTCAAAGGGGCAGTCAATCGTGTCATTGAGGGGGTTTTGTCTTGTGGCCTCGAATGGCTGTTGTGGCCTCGAATGGGTCTTGTGGCCTCGAATAGGTCTTGTGACCTCGAATGGGTCTTGTTGCCTCGAATGGGTCTTGTGACCTCAAATGGGTCTTGTGCCCTCAAATCGGTCTAGTGGTTTTAAATCGGTCTAGTGGCCTCAAATCGATCTAGTGGCCTCGAATCGATCTTGTGGCCTCAAATCGGTCTTGTGGCCTCGCATGGGTGGTGTTGCTTCGAATTGGTCTTGTGGCCTGGTGAGGCCATTTTATGCGGTTATATTAGGGTTTTTAGGATTGGGTTTTGTACAATTTTGTGCTCTAAATGTGGCATTTTGCCTTGAAATCATTTAAGGAGGGATAAAAGCGACTTTGACGTTTTTATCACTTTTAGATAATTTTGTGTGACAAGGTGATTTGTTTGAAGACTTTGAAGATTTGAAGACTTTGAAAGATAGCTTTGAAGATTTGAATACTTACGTTTGGGCTTTTTGAAGATTTGAAGAAATGAAGAGGTGAAGAAAGGAGAGCAAAGCAACGGGTGAAGGATGGTCCAGGGTTTTCAGAATTTTTCGAGAAGAATCAGCCTTCAAGAGTGGTATCATTGGATTCCTCTTCTCGAGCACTATAAAATCGACTACAAGAACTCCCGAAATGGATCAACGGTTCACCCGGAGAAAGCAAAACAAAACAGGGCTGGATTTTACTGATCTGGTCGCGACTCGCGATGCTTGGTCGCGACTCACGATGACAGCGCGAATTCAGCCCTGCAGTAGCGCTTTTTCTCCCTTTTTTCCTCCACTATAAATACCTCGTCACCCCTTCTTCTCCAGAGCTCTAAGCCCGACTTGGGGCTCAAAAACCCTAGTTTTTCACCATTTTCTTCCATTTCTTCTTCTTCCTTTGTAGATTTTTGTTCTATGTTATGGGTTTTGATTATCTAGCTTAGTTTTGTACTTGGGAGCAAAGGATTGAAGCTTCCATTTCTATATAGTAAGAACCATTTGTATCTATCTATTTGGTGCTTTTGCTATTATGCATTTATGGGTATTGAATGTGTTTGTTGATATCATTAATGTTGTTGAAACCTTGAACATATGAAATACTTGTATGAATTGCTTGCTAGGGTTTGGGGGATTTGGGTTAATTTCCCCCTTTTTCTTGTTAGGAATCTATGAGTATGATTTAGAGCTTTTGATTGTGTTGATGGATTGATGATTGCTAGATGAATGTGATGATGTCGAACTCTTCGTCATGTTTGTTTTAGGTAGCAAACGAGAGAGGTCTATGAGCGTCGATCGTTCTTGACTAATCTTGTGTAAATGCATGAATTGGTTAAATGTTTAGGCACGGTGTAGTGTTCATAAGTGTTGCTAAGCTTGTTGATTCTTCGTGCTAAATGCCATCAATGGGATACTCTTAGCAATAAGGGAGTCATTGGTGAGGTTTGACAAGAGATGTCGAATTCACTCTTGCAAACTACTACCTAAGAAGGATAGAAGATTTATCTTCACAACAAGTAGTTGAAGTAGTGAATAGATGGTTTTACTCATCCTTGAAGCATTTGTTATTTAGCGTTATGTATACTTGATAGTGTGTTTCACTTCATTTATGCCATGACTTGTTTGAGAATAGGAAGTGTTTGTATGATTGAATTTGTTAGGTGTTAGGAACGTGACGAATTCCGTAGCTCCTTTGCATGAAAATCTATGAGCATGAACTTAGAACTTCTTGTGCATAACGTGTTGTGATTCTTGCTAGATGGGTATGTTAATGTTAAGTCATGTAATGAATGTGATAGAATGAGTGAATGGTTCAATGATCTACATTAGGTTTGGAAGTGGATATCCCTTGCCCCCAAGGCTTTTTATCTTTATAGTTTTAAACCTCTTTTTCTTAGTTTTGTTTGATGATTAGCATATTCACTTGACTTTGTTAGTTATCTTGTCTTTTTACTTTCGTAACTTAGGAAAACCACAACCAACCAAACCCCCCCATTTACTCGCATTTATGTGTGTGTATATATTTACTCCTAGCATAATATCGACAATTTGTGCTTAAACGCTAAAGAAAATCCCTCTTCCCGTGGACGACCCCGATTTGCGGCTATCTAACTAGTTGTAGAAAGTAAGCAAAAAAGACTTATAAATATTAACTTTGAGAGGTGCGGCGACCGCCTCCCATGGCCTCAATGGGTGTTGTAGCCTCGAAGGGGCAGTCAATCGTGTCATTGAAGGGATTTTGTCTCATGGCCTCGAAGGGGTTGTCTCGTGGCCTCGAATGGGTCTTGTGGCCTCGAAGGGGCAGTGCATTGAGCTCTCGAAGGGGTCTTGGGGCCTCAAAAGGGGCTTGTGTTCTCGAAAGGGTTCCCAAAATGACATCATTTTCGTCCGCCACCTGCCGCACACGCTAGCCCACATGGAGGCGCCACAACCTTTGACAAATGGTACTCACAAGAGGACAAAAGCAGTGCCCAAAAATGACGTCGTTTTGCATGGCCACTTAAGAGCACATGGGAGGGCACACGCTTGGCTCCGATAAAAAATTACCACTATACCCACGATGACGGTTGACAGAATCGTGCCATTTCAAAATATTCCTTTTATATAATACACCATATAAGCTATTATAGTTTCACAACATAAAGCACCATTATACAATTTCAAATAGCCCTGACCCACATGTCAATTGGGCCAAATTCTATAGTAAACGGCCCAAATGGTGAAAGCTTGTATAACCAATAAGAAACCAAAATTATAAACATTTATGCCAAAGTGAATTTGAATGCTCCAGAACTGCGTTCACTGAAAGAGATGCATAAGGTGAGAGTTGGTAAGCTTGGTCCTCTTGCTGATTTCATGCTTCTTCTTCTTAGTCTTGGGCTTGTTATGGACTCCATGAACTTGTGCCAGTGCCCTCCTTCTGGCAGTATTCGTTGACGGTTTCATTCCATTCTTCTGAAGATCCTTCTCGATGTCAATCATGTCCCGGGGTAAATCGATC
The DNA here is from genome assembly GCA_037428765.1 of Rubia yunnanensis. Taxonomy (NCBI): domain Eukaryota; kingdom Viridiplantae; phylum Streptophyta; class Magnoliopsida; order Gentianales; family Rubiaceae; genus Rubia; species Rubia yunnanensis. The sequence goes on along the minus strand of CM075064.1, from coordinate 26,045,398 downwards.
TCCCGAAACATTTTCTTCAGATCATCATCTACCTTAATTGACGTCTTAGGGTCATCTGGGAAGGCAATATCCTCTTGGGAGTCGAAGTTGGACAGTAGCCATATATGACCCCCAGCTTTGAGTGCCTACCAAAAAGTTGCTCAGACTCAGATTGTGCATTATTCGAATGAAGGTAACAGAGAAATTTCTGTACTAAGACTAGGAATGGTGTACCGTGTATTCACAAGTAACACAACAAACTCAACATCATTCACATTAGTATCAGGTTATGCCTATTTTAGATATAGATAGGACTCTTCATGTAGAACGCAGGGAGAAATAAGAGTCAGAATCAAGCACCTTATTTGAAAAAGGCACAGGTAGACAAGCCATATAACTTTCCAAGTTAAACTAGAATTTAAATTCAGCTTTAACATACCTGCAAGTCTTGCATAACATTTGGATATGAATCTTTCAGATCAATAACAGCAATTCCCTCCTGGAACTTGCGTATCAAGTCAAGGACTTGGTCCTTATTTCTTACTTCATGCTTTGACTATAACATGAAACACCAACTAATTTTCATCAAAAATCTGAAAAATTAAAATGAAGAGGTGGATTTAAATAACCTGTGATTACAAACGTAACATGGAAGTACCTTGTAAGAGAACCTTCGCCCATCATATTTCACCTTTGGATTCTTCTTCAAACTGTCAAAGACAGCCTTATTTGCCTTCACGTCAACATAACATTCTCGATTTATTTCATCTGCATCTAGAGCTTGTCTTCTCTGCAGAAATGATGATATGATGGATTAGGACAATTCCATTTTGCCCAGTACTTATAACAAATCAAAACAAAATCTGAGTTGATTAATAAGAAAATAAGTGAAGTCTAGTTAGTAGCTACAATGCCAAGGAGTTACACTAGTGGCTAATAAAATGCAAAAGAAAGACCACAATATAAACTAGTTAAATAATACAATAAGTAAACCATAAACTCTACCTCAAGCAGTAAGTCTATCACACGTTTAATCTGAGCTCCAACAGGAGCCTTCCGTATGCTATTTATGTGCTGAAGCCTCTCTGTATCGTTTGAAAATTTGACAGGAGGGGAAGGAGCAGCCAAGCTGCTAGTTGAAGACTTAGGATTTGGAGGTGCTACTTTTGGATTTTGTTTTGCAATGCTCGAGAGGGTGGACTGACATTTCTCTTGCTGTTTCTTGAACCTATTCAAACTTTCTTGTAACGACATCTGAAAAGACAATAGCAAGCATTAGCAAAAGTATGATATTTATATATTATTGTATGAAAATGTGAAATGGATCAAATAGACAATAGATTGATATTCAAGTGTTTTACAATCCATATTCATGATAAAAAAAGTTGAATAAATTAGGCCATGGGCGCACTACCGGTCTCTTACCAATTAAATATATTATTTTTCTTCCACCTCAGCTTAAGAGACCACTTAAGAGATAACCCTTTTTTTTTCTCCACAATGGTTAAGAGACCACTATATACTATTCATGGAACCTACTTGATTTTCTCTATCCTATTCATTAATTTGACCATTACATATTATTTTAAATAAATTTGTCCACAAAAAATAAATTGAATGCAAAATTTAATATAATGTTTAAATATTAAATATAAATTCATTTTTTAAAAATATGTTAAATAATTTATTTTTCTCGTTCTGGTCAATACCATGCTTTAGTGTAAAAAAATAAAATGAATTTTAATTTTTTTGAAGAAACTATTAAAACGAAATTAAATAAATAAAATACTATGAGAATTCATTTTTTCTATAAAATAATATGGAAAACATAAAAAGTGCGCAAAATCAAATATAACAATAATAAATTTGGACATTACATATTATTTTAAATAAATTTGTCCACAAAAAATAAGATGAATGTAAAATTTAATATAATTATTAAAATGAAATTAAAAATTAAATAATAAGAGAATTCCGTGTTTTTAAAATTATATAAAAACCATTAAAATTGCAAAAAATAATTATAACTGTAAAAATTACAGAAAATACTAAATAAAATATTGATCTAGTCCGACCAATTATTACAATTTACAAATCAAAATTATATTAAAATTAGAATTCTTAAAAAATAAAAAATAGAAACAATTCCAAAAAAAATACGATTGGGACACATGTCGCCACCAGAACGGGACACGTGTCCCATTCAAACAAATAAATTCAACGTCCAGTCCACCAAAAACTGTTGCGGACACGTGGCCCAATCCCTGGGTGACACGTGTCCGCAACAAAAAATTTTAAAAAATTGGAGGCTGAGTGGGACACGTGGCCCACTCATGGGGCGACACGTGTCCCACTTTGAACAAAAAAAAAGAGACGCACGCAAAGGCAAAGGGAGCCATGTGCTTGTGTCAGTGAAGCTGGCCCATATGCGGCCTCCAAACCGGGCTCTTGGTAAGAGCTTGGTGACCACTCAAGAGACCACCACTGTGGTGGTTTTCGGTCTCTTAAGCGATCTTTTAATTTTAAGAGACCACCACTGCCCATGCTCTTAGTTCGTTTAAATTTCTTATAAATTTAAAAACAAGTATATATGTATATATATATATGTATATATCTATATATATATATGTATATATATATATATATATATATATATATATATATATATTCTTATAAATTCTTATTGGCATTAACGTAAAATCCAAAACTAGCACCTCCAAATTTATCTTTCAATAAGTTTGGTGAATGTTAAAGGGGTGTTCAACAGAGGAAGTATCGATTTGTAGTTGGAATTTGTCATGATCATTTTGCAGTTATGTTGGCTTTGAGTAGGGGGGATTTTAGTGCCTTGATTTTATTGGAATTTTGACATTCTATGCTTAGTGTTTGGTGTGAGATTAGTTGAAATGATTTAAGTTAGCAACTAGAATGGGGACCGGTCCCGGTGAAGTCGGCGTCGGCCGAAACAAAAACACAGACAAAAGACTCATCAGCAATTACACATGAAAGAGATAACTAACACAAGCCCCGAACGTTCTATGCTGCTTGTTAATCAAATAGAAATAGAGGTAAATCATAAGACTGTAAACAAAAACACAGAAACAAACCCTAACAGTCTCAAAAAACGAAAACGAATGGCTCCAAAAAGAACGTTTACATCAAAACGTCACACATACAACAAATAACAACAGAACTTGACAGATCTCAACATTCAAAAGGATATCATAACAACGAACACAAAAGGCAAACAAATTAACGGAACGAATTGAAGGAACGGCACTTACAACTAATTTGGGTATAAATTGAACCAATTCAACCGGATAACGAACGGATTCAACAGAGCTGCAACAAAAACATACAGATTAACCACACGAACACAACAACAACAGCGGTTAATCGAACGGGGCACAGAGGAGCAGACAATTAAGAATGCGGCGGCGGAGACAAGAATGGAAACCCTAGGAGATTTTCCGGGAATTGCGGTTTGAAGAGTTGTTGTAAAAGTTCTCAACTGCGGTATCGTAAGCGTTTGGATTACAGGCAGGATGGAGCTGTATTTATAGCGCGGCCCTGGTCACTACGACTATGTGAAAAGACGGTTGTACCCTTTAAGACCGTTGCGCGTTTGTCGCTGCTAAAGAGGCTCTAATTTGGCCTTGGATTTGGACCAAGAAAACGTCCACTTAGGATAATATCCATTTTTGGTTTCCCTTTTATGTAGCATATTATTACTTATAATTATAATTAATTATGAATTATATGGGTAAAAGTTAATTTGACTTTGTTTTTAAAAAAAAAAGAAGAAATAATATATTTTTAATAGTGTACATACAGTAAATTTATCATGGATTCGTCACATTATATTTTTCAAAATGTTAAATTTTAATAATTATTACACACAATTTTGTTTTATTCCGACTACCATTCATTTTATAATCGATATAACTAAAGAGATAATTTGATGATTTGATGTTTGTTTTCATTCATTGCAATGGTTTCCAATTACTTTGAAAATTTTTAAATGTATTGCAATGTTTTAATAATTGAGTGGGTCTTCTGACAGACGGACTATCTATAAGCTTATGGGCATGCTACTTATTTTTTACCTTATATACTGCATTTGTTAAATTACATTTGGTAGTCAACACGATCAAACTTTGACTACATATTTGAATCGATATATAAACAATAATATCATCGAACGTGATGTTGTTAGATTCGTCGTTGTAAGTAGTTTCTAAATACGGGGTATCAATTTTTTATTTGCCATTATTATACGTAGTTAAGCATATTAATGATCAAACATGCTTCTTGAATACCATGAAAATTATTATGAGAAGATTAGTCTGGGATGGAGGGAGTACTAAATTTAGAAATTTTAATTTAAAAAATTATATTATATATTTTTTATATTTTATATTTTCACATTCAAATACATATTATTACTTATTTTAACTTTAAAAATATAATATTTAAATTTATAAAAAAATTACAACATTCAAGACAAAAGTTACCGTGGACGGTCCAAGGAAATGACGCATTTCCTAAGACTTTCTCTTAATAATTATAATTTAATCGTAGAAGTTATTAGATCAAGGTTTTTTATAATTAATCTAACCGTTTGATTTAGATAAACTAATTGCACGTGTGTTTCTTTGTTACCCTGTTATTTAGAACCTTCTGTACATCTAATTTATCGCAATTGTAGTGGACTACTGAATTCACTACTGAATTTTTGAGTAGTGTGTAACTACTGAATTCACTACTGAATTCAGCTCATCTTAAAACTAGAATTTTGGTATTTAGAGTATGCTGTGTAGAGCTGACCTTTTGTCTTGTAATGCTATTGTTGGTGATGTAGATTAAGTCTGGAAAAAAAAAAGTAGACTACTGCTTCTGTTCTACCTGAAATTGTATTTTTTCTTTTTTGATAATTCATAGTAACAAATAATTTATAAATATTAATTTTTTATTTGTTGTTATTATACATAGTTAAAAATATTGATAATCAAACATATTTCTTGAACACCACACTATGATTATAGTGCAAATTTCAGCTGGGACAGAGAGTATATAGATTTATTAATTTTTTTTAAAGTCCTACTTAACATATTGCTAGTATTATGTCAAAGTCTTGGGAAATACCGTCTTTCTATAGCATATGGAAAGACGGGGTTGAATTAGAATTATAGAAACGTAAAAAGTTTATTTGCAATATTAAAATTTTATTATGCAACTCAAAAAGTTTATCATGATTTATTTTAATTTACAATTTAAACATTTATCTTTCCATAACTTATGGAAAGACATTTTTTCAAGAGACGGACTCTATTATTATAATTAGGACTCTTTTATTTTTATTAAAATTTGTAATGAAGATTTCATTGTTATTAGTTATAGAAGATGTGGAACAATGGCTTATTTGTTTTTTTTTCTTTTTACCATATACTCACGGACATGGATTGGGATTTGATTCTTTTATTCTTTCATTCTTTCCTTCACTACTACAAGATTCGTGATGATATTTTTGCAATTTAAAACGAAAAATATGGATAAGATACACTCCTCCATAGAGTCATCTCTTAGCTGGCACATGAATGAAACTACTCCCTCCGTTCCATTTATATTGGCACAGCTTGGAAAGCTCTTGGATTTTGGCAACGGATGAGTGGACATAAAGCTGATTGAAAAGCTTGATTTGACGGGGAAGAAGAGACGGAGATGACTTTGTGGGACAATTATTTTATGGCACAATTATTTTATGGCACAAATATGAGCCAACAAATTTGACCCAGCAAGATGACTTCCTGTTTGAATAGTGATTGGCCTAATTACCAAAAACAAGATGATTAAATGATAAAGCAGTGGTAAATTTCGGAAATCAATGAGGGCAAAATGGGGAAATGCATAAGCTGTCCCCCCCTTATATGACATAAAGTTCAGACGTGCCAAAAAAAAAGAAACGTTCATTTTTTGTAGGTGTGCCAATATAAATGGAACAGAGGGAGTATACGGAGTTAAATGTACTACTCTCTATGTCAATTTGCACCATTATCAATGTTACTTTATTCAAAAAATATATTTAACCGTTAATATATTTATTTATGTATAATAATGGTAAATAAAAAATTAATATTAAGAAATTATTTATTACCATGAATGGAGTGATATCACATATGATAATATTATTGTTCATATAGTTATTCAAATAAATGGTCAAATTTTAATAGACATTATTATTTAAAAAGTAAAAGTTCAAATTTAAGTGGGACAGGGGGGATAATGCTTCTCAGTCTCACCTACTTGTATCAAGCGCCTAACATGTACGCGTAGCGTTCACATTTCTATTTGTAGTATGTCATGTACGTTATCTCCCTTGAAATTTAATGTGGATTTCTATTTCATTCTCTTTATTTGACTGTATATGCTCTTTTTATTTATATCTTAAAAATAAAAAATATATTAAAATTTGAAATTAAAATTGAAATAAATTTAAATTGAAAGTTTAATTCTAAATTTTAAAAATAAAATTTATTGGTGGTGGAAGGGCAGCGGCACCAACGACAGCAAGTGGTGGTCAACGGATTGTTGACCGGAATGTTTCATCGGATACCGTATTCTCGTGTTCCCCTCCGCTTCTCATCATTTGCACAATTTCCTATACCTTTCCATCTTATTTTCTTATTTAAAATTTTTATTTTAAATTCAGGCTTATAACAAGTACAAGATTTCGAATGCCAGCATAAGAGAAATTGATCCCAGATATAAGAAAGGCGATATAGAAATGCAATGGGTCATTGACACAAGCACGGTTATCGAGGAAGTGCCTAATTCTGCCGATTTAATTTCAGCTCAACATTCCTACATACCATTTGACCGAATCCACGAACATCTCAATCAACCTCAACAACTGATAGGTAATCATTTCTTAATACATGTCTTCACTTTAAATCTGAACATATTTTTCGCCTTTACTAATCATATCAAAATTACATATGTTATATGGATTGTTGCTGAATCACTGTCAATTCGCACAGTCAACACACCGAGTGGGCCGAAGAGAATTCAAAATTTTGTCCTTGTTGATGACAAATAAGGAAAAATTGAATCCGCTCGAAAATTATTATATGATTATCTTTTACATCCCAATTTGCCTTAATGTTTTTCATCCATGTTCATATTACAAGCTTTGGTGTTCACTATGTAGCAAGAATTTGTTGAAAATGAAGGCAAACAATTGCAAGCCACTGTAGATGAGCTGCCCGTACTAATTTGTCGTCGACTTAAGGTTGACTCCTTTCAAGGTATTATATATTTATAAAACCAATGTCCCATTGCTCTCGAACTTCCATTTCCTTATCAAATAACTTCCACTAACATTTTCCTTTATGCTTTATTCAGGGATAAAGGTATCGACACATTACCGGTCATCCCTTTTAATTAATGGCACTGATAGTCAATCTGTGGAACTGAGGAAATGATAATGTTTTGTCCCATTGATTGGTTTGTTGATATTACAGTAGTAATAGGAATATTTAAACCAATGTGTACAGTTATTACTATACTAAATTCGCAGGGAAAAACAGCACCGCAGCGACATCATGAATACCATCAGTAGCTTCAATAAATCCTTGGGGAAAATGCCACCACCAACTGCGGATACTGTCTACACTTCAGTTGGTTATATTCTACCAAGTCAAAGGGTAGACATAATGTTCGTATTTTCTCCCGGTATTATGTTTCCCTCTTTCGTCTCAACATTATTTCTGCCTGAACAATTTTCTTCATTAATAGATGGTGACTTCAGAAGTGAAAGTATCTTTCAAGGACATCTCTCAGAATTTTTACTATATGGCCTGCACCAAATGTTTTCGTTCAACGAGTGCCTCGTTGAATTATGAATTCACCTGCAATTCATGCCTAGAGAAACAGCTTGCTCGACCAAGGTTGTAAACCAACCAACTTCTTTCACTATATATTTTTAATGTCCTCAAAATATGTATTCATCTAAATACCACATATTTACTAGATTACACCTATTATTCTTATTCTAACCGTGTTATTCTTGCAGGTGTCGTTTTGAAGCATATATTATTGACGACAGTGGTGTTATCACTACTACTTTTTCAGGAAAACTGCTGAGAGATTATTAGGATTGACAACAATGAAAGCTATTGATGGAGTTACACGGGTTACTACTCTCTATTTTGACATATCAATCTCGGCTTTGAATTTATGACAAGAAAACACGTGCATTGAGTTCAAACATAACATAATTTTTATCATAGGAATATATTGAGGGTCGTCATTCTATCATTGACAACGTTGACTATGTTGTCCAAATTCATATCTCAAAATTAAAGACTGGACAGGTTACTCCAAGATATACTGTGCTTGATTTTGCTGAAAAAGATGGTGCCACATCACTTTGGAGATTCAAACTCCATCTGCTGCGACACAACTTACTATTCAAGGTATAACTGGGTTTCATCTTATATAATACTTGTACCTTATCATTACGTTTCCTGGCTTTTTAAAAAAATATATAATTCATGCTCCTTCAATCACAGACTCAGACTCCACAGATTCTGGCTCACCCTCACCAAAAGCAAAAAAGAACCTTTTTCCCGAATCCAAGAGTGACGACTCACAACTATCAAAAGCAGCAGGGAAGAAACCTAGGTTAAGCCAACTACAACAAAAATGCTTTCTTGCATTGTTTGTCAAATCAAATGCCCTTTTCTTTTGCGCATATCCCTCTATGTCACATCTTCGACATATCATGTAGTGCAACTGACCTCTAAGATTCATAAACAAAAGTTGTAGCACTGTCTTGTGATGAATTCAGCAACAATTCAACTCTGTTGTACAGCTTTTTTATCATGTTATTATTGCATGCTTAACAAATGTCAGACTTATAACTATATCAGTGTTAGAATTATACATTACTCGGTCGTATACTTTTGCAAAATTTTTTACCAGTTTTCCGACAATGCCATACAATTGTCCAAACACCCATTCAAGGGTGAGAGTTGAGCCCTCGAATGGGTGAGAGTTGAGCCCTCGAATGAGTGAGAGTTGAGCCCTCGAAGGGGTGTTTCTACAGCCCTCGAATCAGTGTTTCTTCAGCCCTCGAATGGGTGAGACTTCAGCATCAGCCCATTTTTGGGACCCGTCATACATAATTTCCAAACACGGGAATAACAAAGTGTTTAAAGCATTCTGGTCCCTTCGCCACTGCAACAATTGTCCCTTTGCCTCAGGTGATAATTCAGCATAAGCCTTCCTCCTTTTAGCATTTCTGTTTAATCGATTAAGGTCCTCCATCGATATATTTCTAGGCCTAAGACCCAAAAGTCAAAAACCCACAAACATTTACTAGGAGAAGAACAAAGCACACGGTTTCAAAACAGTGGGATTCAAGATTACAACAAAAGAGCTCGGATTAGGAGATGTTCAAATAAATCATATTTCTAATTACGTTATAATGATTGATTCCAGAAGAAGATAAGTCATGTTGACAAAACAATATTTATCATAGAGTTTTGATTAGGAGATGTTAAAATAACCCAATTTTATACTATCATTGATAAACACCAGAATAGACGATAGTCACTGGGCCAAGAGCACTTCCTCGAGTAAAAGCTTCCACAGCCGGTTGACCAAAATGAGGATCCCAAATTGCATGCGCAATAGGTCTTACATGTAAAGGGTCTTGTACCCACGATTAAAAATTTCCTTGCCAAGCTACATGAAATAGATTTTCGGATGTCCATAGAAAAATTATTGCTAATTGACCAGAGTGAGAAGCGAATGGGGCTTGTGGCCTCGAAGGGGTGTTGTGGCCTCGAAGGGGTGTTGTGGCCTCGAATGGGTGTTGTGGCCTCGAATGGGTCTTGCTGCCTCGAATTGGTCATGTGGCCTCGAATGATCTGTGTCGCGTAGACTCAAATGGTCTATGCCTCGTGGCCTCAAAGGGGCAGTGCATCGTGCCCTCGGAGGGATGCTGTGGCCTCGAATGGGTGTTGTGGCCTCAAACGGGAGTTGTGGCCCTGAAGGGGTGTTGTGGCCTCAAATGGATCTTCTGGCCTCGAAGGGGTCTTGTGGCCTCGAATGGATCTTGTCGCCTCGAATGGGTCCTGCAGCCTTGAATGGTTCGTGTAGCCTCGAATGGGTCTTATTGCCTTCAATGAACAGTGACCTCAAATGGATGAGAGTTGAGCCCTCGAATGGGTAAGAGTTAAGCCCTTGACTGGGTGAGAGTTGAGCCCTCGATTGGGTGAGAGTTGAGCCCTCGAATGGGTGAGATTTGTGCCCTCGAATGGATGAGAGTTGGGCCTTCGAATGGGTGAGAGTTGAGTCATCGAATGGGTGAGACTTGAGCCCTCGAATGGGTGATAGTTGAGCCCGTGAAGGGGTGAGACTTCAGCCCTCGAAGGTGTGCGACTTCAGCCCTCGAATGGGTGAGATTTGAGCCCTCGAATGGGTGAGAGGTGAGACCTCGAATTGGTGATAATTGATCCATCGAAGGGGTGAGACTTCAGCTCTCGAATGGGTGAGACTTTAGCCCTCGAATGGGTGAGATTTGACCCCTCGAATGGGTAAGAGTTCAGCCCTCGAATGGGTGATAGTTCAGCCCTCGAATGGGTGAGAGTTGAACCGTCGAATGGGTGAGAGTTGATCCCTAGAATGGGTGAGAGTTGAGCCCTCGAATGGGTGAGAGTTGAGCCCTCGAATGGGTGAGAGTTGAGCCCTCGAATGGGTGAGAGTTGAGCCCCCGAATGGGTGAGAGTTGAGTCCTCGAATGGGTGAGAGTTGAGCCCCCGATTGGATGGTAGTTGAGCCATCGAAGGGGTGAGAGTTGAACCCTCGAATGGGTAAGAGTTGAGTCCTCGAATGGGTGATAGTTGAGCCCACAAAGGGGTGAGACTTCACCCCTCGAATGAGTTGAGCCCTCGAATGGGTGAGACTTCAGCCCTCGAATGGGTGAGAGTTGAGCCTTCGAATGAGTGAGAGTTAAGCTCTCGAATGGGTGAGAGTTGAGTCCTCGAATGGGTGAGATTTGATATGGTCATACATTATTGAAAAACTCTGCTTGGTGCACAGTCCTCCAAAGAAAAACACTCTGCTTGGTGCACATGGCCAGAAATATCATGTGTAGAATTTCCTTGTAAGAACCCATCGTGAAAAATAAAGACATGACATGTTAAAAGCTAGAATATACAGTAAGAAAAATGCTATATATACAAAGAAAGAACAATGAATAATACACAAATATATATACACCTGCAGAGCTGGTGCTAACAAAATGAACAGACGAAGAAGAAGATACTGTCTGGTCAGCATCAGCATAAATATTAGCTAAAATATTTCCTCGTGAAGATGTAACAGAATTTGAAAATGAAACATATGCTGCAGAGTAAGTATGTAGGAGAAAAACATAGATAAATGGATCACATACCAACCAGTGTGAATGAATTTACGGATTCACCCATGGAGTGAGCTCGGAGATTTCGAATCTGATAGGCATTCAAATCACTTGACTCAACGATTAATAAATCATCGTCAAGAACCAGTAATCCTGCTGACTCTAGTGGGTGTTTCACCGTCCTGCTGAAATGATTAAGAAACATTCTGTGGCTACTGCCATTTTACCGGTCTATCTATCCCCAATAATTAATTTACGCTGACCTCGTCCTACAGGAATCATCGAACCAATTGCAATAAGCCCTGTTTGTAGAGGCTCATATACGAAACACCGAGAAATAATACCCGGGGAAGGAGATTCAATTAATCGAGATTCAGAAGATGAAATTTCACCTCTACCATAAATAGGTTTAGCTAGGACATTTATAACACATCCCAAATAACCCTCACTCACTGGTATCTGAGCAATTCATCCTGTTGCTTTTATAGAGTTTCCCTCTTATATCATCAAACCATCGCCCATTAATACAACACCAACATTATTGGATTCCAAATTAAGAGCAATCCCTATTGTCCCTTCTTCAAATTCAACTAATTCGCCCACCATCACTTCATCAAGACCATGAATACGAGCAATACCATCGCCTACTTGAAGCACGGTACCAGTATTTACAACCTTTACTTTTCTATTATATTGTTCAATGCGTTCCCGAATAATATTACTAATTTCGTCAGCTCGAATGGTTACCATAAGGATTTCGTAATTCTTTTTTTGAAACAAAAAAATAATGCCTATAATAGAAAGACTAATAAGTTATTTCTTTGATCGACCCTAACATGCTAATATTGGCATTAATAGTATTAATCATCCTTTCCTGTTCAAAATGAATAGTTTCATTTTTGTAATTTTCTAATTGTTCCAAAATCTTATAAGTTGAATTAATTAATTTCAATTTTTCTCGCTCTATGTCAGAGTATCCATCAACTCGGAACCGAGCTGCTTCTTTTTCCACTTGCCGTAAGCGAGCCCAAGCCTTTTCCAACTGTTCAATAGCCCCTTCTCGGAGTTCCTCTGAATTTTGAATATTTTTCAAGATTCTCTGTTTTGACTATAACTTGAAACACCAACTAATTTTCATCAAATATCTGAAAAAGGAAAATGAAGAGAAGATGGATTTAAAAAACATGTGAAAACAAACATAACGTGGAAGTACCTTGTAAGAGAACCTTCGCCCATCATATTTCACCTGTGGATTCTTCTTCAAACCGTCAAAGACAACCTTATTTGCCTTCACGTCAACATAACATTCTCGATTTCTTTCATCTGCATCTAGAGATTGTCTTCTCTGCAGAAAAGATGATAAGATGGATTAGGCCAATTCCATTTTGCCCAGTATTTATAACAAATCAAAACAAAATCTGAGTTGATTAATAAGAAAATAAGTGAAGTCTAGTTAGTAGCTACAATGCCAATGAGTTACACTAGTGGCTAATAAAATGCAAAAGCAGGACCACAATATAAACTAGTTAAATAATACAATAAGTAAACCATAAACTCTACCTTAAGCAGTAAGTCTATCACATGTTTAGTCTGAGCTCCAACAGGAGCCTTCCGTATGCTATTTATGTGCTGAAGCCTCTCTGTATCATTTGAAAATTTGACAGGAGGGGAAGGAGCAGCCAAGCGGCTAGTTGAAGACTTAGGATTTGGAGGTGCTACTTTTGGATTTTGTTTTGCAATGCTCGAGAGGGTGGACTGACATTTCTCTTGCTGTTTCTTGAACCTATTCATACTTTCTTCTAATGACATCTGAAAAGTCAATAGCAAAATCACAAATAGAAGAGTTTTGCTATAAATTTCTACAGAGTTTTGCTATAAATTTCAAAATCACAAATATGATGCAAACAACTCGCGCATAATTGTTTTCTTATTGATGATCTAGGCCTCAATACAGTTTAAATGAGAATATGTGTGATGAAGCACGAGTGTAGGGTGATTTAATACAGATCTTAGGTTTATAATTTGGCTACAGGGTGTTTAAGAGAATAAGCTCATAGTCTTTTTTTAAATAAAAACACCCGAGGGTGGGGGTTGGTATATTGGTACCCCAAGCCAATATGAAACAAACCAAAGATGGATGCATAGTAATTTTACAAAAAGGCAACATCATTGCCCACAAAAAACTAATAATATCTACAATTTACTATAGATCAGCTATATGCAAATCGATGGTTAGGGATGAAGAAAAACTGAGTGAAGTAGTTGCGATTCCAAAGTAGCGAATCTCCACACCCCGTGTTAATTCACAACTTTGGCCAGGCAACTACCTATCAATAACCCTATCAGTAAGTTACACATGCTGGACAAACGTGGTAGTAACTCTGCCTCTGGTACAAATCTGAGCTGATTCCAGTGAGCAGTAGCAAACTAGGCCTGCGGAGTCGGAGGTAGATACGAAGAAACCGCCATGTGGACAGCAAGTGAGGTTGTGAACATCAAAACCGCCGTGGAGGAGTAGAGAATTCCAGAGCCAGGCTGTGAACATCAAAACCTGTGACAAAAGAAAAGAAAGATCAGCAGTATCAATCATTTTTTAAGGCTTGCCTATGGGTTCTAATATAAGGTGTATGAATACTATCCATATAAATTAAGCCTTTAATATGTGCCGGAATGTTAGTCAAATCAAGAGAAAAATCCACCGCGGAGGATGAGTGGTGTTTAATAATGGCATCGGCCACTGAGTTACATTCTCTGTATGTGTGCTTAAGGGAAACCAGGGATAAAAAAAGTGTGAACTTGGAAAACCAATGGGTATAGAGACCATTTGGAACATGATGGATCATTGATCATATTAACTGCCTGTAACGAGTCAGATTCGAGAATGAGGTTAGGATATTTAGGAATACAGATCTGACAAGCCAGTAGGACTGCCTTTATTTCAAGCTTATAGTCTAAGATAGAAGAAAAACTGCAGGAAAATCCTTTAAAGAACATATGTTTCGCACCTTTGGGCTTCACACCTTAAGTTTATGTTGCTTCACACAAACCTCAGAGACAATCAAAATGGCAGAAAAACTATCTATTAGTTGAAATCAGGAAATTCTTCTTAGAAAGCTATAATATTCTTAGCTAGAAAATATATGCAATATGAGTAGGGATTTTCCTCCAGTTTCCTAAACGAAGAACTACCTAATTGTATTCTTAGGTCCAAAAGAAGACAATATAAAATTTACAATATGAAAATCGAAAACATCAAAAAAATTGAGAAGCTACTATATGTCTGAAATTGTTGTCTTATCCCCATCAGCATGAGTCCTTGAATGCAAGCAACATGAGAAATTATAATAAATTATGCATCACATCTTACAATCATACAACAGGGCATGATCCTAACATAAAGACAGATGAGAGTGATGTCCAGCATGGTTTCAGATTATAGTGTGCTAATTCATGTGGCAAATGTCTCACCGTAGAAAATTTACTAATTAGAACCACAATCCTTTAAATCTCATATGTGTATGAAGAGGACCAAGTCCACAAAGAAACTTAGAGCTCCACAAACTAAGTATGTCACAGCACGAGAGGAAGCAAAACAAAGTCTTTCCAGTGTAATCAGTTTCTTAGGTCTGTTTCTATTGAACAAAACAGTTAATATCATACATTGTATGGGGGTTAGCATATAATCTTAACCTAAAATTTTGATACTTTCTTACAAAATCATCTATAACAAGGAAGGGGAAAGAAAACAAGAGTTTCCCAAAGTATTGCCAAAGATTGTAAATACATCTACACCTCTCAAATGGACTAAATTTCTAAATGGTAGGTATAATGACATTCTAGTTGCTAACTTAAATCATTTCAACTAATCTCACACCAAACTCTAAGCATAGAATGTCAAAATTCCAATAAAATCAAGATACTAAAATCCCCCCTACTCAAATCCAACATAATTGCAAAATGATCATGACAAATTCCTCCTACAAATCGATACTTCCTTTATTGAACACCACTTTAACATTCACCAAACTTAGTGAAAGATATATTTGGCAATGCGAATTAGGGTTATACTGTGTACAGATGCATCCGCCGACCTCGTGTATCAGAGATCCGGGGCAATGAGCGGATTGAATAGTTCCATATTCCGATCGCCTGAGACTCGATTTCAACAGTAATCAGGGGAGATGGCGGCGGAGTCGAGCCGGAGCAATCGGGGGAGGAAGAAACAGGCGGTGGTAAATGTGGTCAATTGGGTGAGTATTTATAGACCGGATATTGGGGTTATCTTGTAATTACTGTTATTTACATAAAAAGGCCCAAATTATCTTGAATCATAACACCAGAGGGCCAAAATTTTATGCTCCCTTCCTTATATATCATCACAACAAAAACAAGATAAAATTTTGGGAAAGATCGTCTTTTCACAGGCTTATGGAAAGACGGAATTTAATTATAATAATAAGAGGTAAAGGTGTTAGTTGCAATATTAAAAATTTATTATGCAACGTGTAGTAGTTATAAAGTTTATAAGTCTACTCATGCAACCCGATAATTTATCTTCATTTCTTCTAATTTACACTTTAAACCTTGGTCTTTCCATAGTTATGTAAAGACCATCCTTTAAAAGACGGACTCAAAAAACAAAAAGAAAAAAAAAAGAAAATGACGAAGTCGTCCCAAAATATCAAAGTCTTGGAAAAGACCGTATTTCCATAGTCTATGAAAAGATGAGTTTTAATTAGAATAATAAAAGATAAAAGGCTTTAGTTGCAGTATTAAATTTTTTATTATGCAACGTGTATAAGTTATAAAGATTATGACCCGATTAATGCAATCCAAAAATTTTATCTTCATTTCTTCTAATTTACAGTTTAAATATTGGTCTTTCCATGACTTATGGAAAGACTCTAATGACCCTATTAAACAGAGAAAGTGCAGGAATGACCTTGTAAAATCTGAAAGTGCAACCCTATCTTTTAGACAAAATGTTCAGTTTTACTCGTCCGGCAGATTTTTGGCGTTGATCGATGTAAGTCATGTGTTGACCAAGAATAAAAAGACATAAATACCCCTAAGTTTAAATAAAAAAACCTAAGGACTATTTTACCCTCACTTATTCTTCTTCTTCAGCTTCAGCTTCTTCTTTCTTGGCTTCTCCTGCTCTGAGACCTGCCACTGCTCCACCGATCTGCCAATTCATCTCTTTCTATTACTTTAATTTATCTAGGCACTAGCGTTGACTACGTGCTCAGACTTATTAATTCTTTGAATGATGATACACTTTCTAATTAAAGGGATTGTCTACAGAAAAACGTTATCTAGAGAGAAGCGCATTGTAATAGCAATTATAGCAACCCATTTCCTAACTTCTCCACCACCATCCCATATCCACCATTAGCCACCCCATCTCCACCACCGCCCACCCCATCTTAGCCACCACCTCACCATCCAACCACCATCGGCCACCCCATCTCCACCACCATCCTGTCTCCACCATTAGCCACCCCATCTCATCCATCGGCCACCTCATCTCCCTAGTCTCCAATCTTCGGTCCACCACTGTCGCCCAAAACTAGCTTCCTTAATAAAACCCTAGATCTTCCCAGCTCCGCCATAGCCCCGCCACCACTTCTCCCTCGAATGGGTGAGACTTGAGCCCTCGAATGGGTGAGACTTGAGCCCTCGAAGGGGTGTTTCTGCAGCCCTCGAATAAGTAAGAGTTGAGCCCTTGAAGGGGTGTTTTTGCAGCCCTCGAATCGGGGTTTCTTCAGCCGTCAAATGGGTGTGACTTCAGCCTCAGCCCATTTTGGGGACCCGTCATACATAATTTCCAAACACGGGAATAACAAAGTGTTTAAAGCATTCTAGTCCCTTCGCCGCTGCAACAATTGTTCCTTTGCCTCATGTGATAATTCAACATAAGCCTTCCTCCTTTTAGCATTTCTGTTTAATTGATTAACGTCCTCCATCAATATATTTCTAGGCCTAAGACCCAAAATTCAAAAACCCACAAACATTTACTTGGAGAAGAACAAAGCACACGGTTTCAAAACAGTGGGATTCAAGATTACAACAAAAGAGGTCGGATTAGGAGATGTTCAAATAAATCTTATTTCTAATTGCGTTATAATAATTGATTCCAGAAGAAGATAAGTCATGTTGACAAAACAATATTTATCATAGAGTTTGGATTAGAAGATGTTAAAATAACCCAATTGTATACCATCATTGATAAACACCAGAATAGACGATATTCACTGGGCCAAGAGCACCTCCTCGAGTAAAAGCTTCCACGGCCGGTTGACCAAAATGAGGATCCAAAATTGCATGCGCAATAGGTCTTACACGTAAATGGTCCTGTACCCACGATTAAAAATTTCCTTGCCAAGCTACATGAAACAGATTTTCGGAAGTCCACAGAAAAATTATTGCTAATTGACCAAAGTGAGAAGCGAATGGGGCGTGTGGCCTCGAAGGGGTGTTGTGGCCTCGAATGGGTCTTGTGGCCTCGAATGGGTCTTGCTGCCTCAAATTGGTCATGTGGCCTCGAATTGTCTGTGTCACGTGGACTCGAATGGTCTATGTCTCGTGGCCTCGAAGGGGTAGTGCATCATGCCCGCAGAGGGATGTTGTGGCCTCGAATGGGTGTTGTGGTCTCGAACGGGTGTTGTGGCCTTGAAGGGGTGTTGTGGCCTCGAATGGATCTTTTGGCCTCGAAGGGGTCTTGTGGCCTCGAATGGATTTTTTTGCCTCGAATGGGTCATGCGGCCTTGAATGGGTCATGTGGCCTTGAATGGTTCGTGTAGCCTCAAATGGGTCTTATTGCCTTCTATGAACTGTGGCCTCGAATGGATGAGAGTTGAGCCCTCGAATGGGTGAGAGTTGAGCCCTTGAATGAGTGAGAGTTGAGCCCTCGATTGGGTGAGAGTTGAGCTCTCGAATGGGTGAGAGTTGAGCCCTCAAATGGATGAGAGTTGAGCCCTAGAATGGGTGAGAGTTGAGTTATTGAATGGGTGAGACTTGTGCCCTCGAATGGGTGATAGTTGAGCCCGCAAAGGGGTGAGACTTCAGCCCTCGAAGTTGTGCAACTTCAGCCCTCGAATGGGTGAGATTTGAGCCCTCGAATGGGTGAGATTTGAGCCCTCAAATGGGTGAGAGGTAAGACCTCGAATTGGTGATAGTTTAGCCATCGAAGGGGTGAGACTTCAGCCGTCGAATGGGTGAGACTTCAGCCCTCAAATGGGTGAGACTTCAGCCCTCGAATGGGTGAGATTTGACCCCTCGAATGGGTAAGAGTTCAGCCTTCGAATGAGTGAGAGTTCATCCCTCAAATGGGTGAGAGTTAAACCGTCGAATGGGTGAGAGTTGAGCCCTCGAATGGGTGAGAGTTGAGCCCTCCAATGGGTGATATTTGAGCCCTCGAATTGGTGAGAGTTGATGAGGCCATTTTATGCGGTTATATTAGGGTTTTTAGGATTGGATTTTGTATAATTTTGTGCTCTACATGTGGCATTTTTCCTTGAAATAATTTAAGGAGGGATAAAAGCGACTTTGACGTTTTTATCACTTTTTAGATGATTTTGTGTGACAAGGTGATTTGTTTGAAGACTTTGAAGACTTTGAAAGATATCTTTGAAGATTTGAAGACTTACACTTGGGCTTTTTGAAGATTTGAAGAAGTGAAGAGGTGAAGAAAGGAGAGCAAAGCAATGGGTGAAGGATGGTCCAGGGTTGTCATAATTTTCCGAGAATAATCAGCCTTCAAGAGTGGTACCATTGGATTCCTCTTCTCGAGCACTATAAAATCGACTACAAGAACTCCCGAAACGGATCAACGGTTCACCCGGAGAAAGCAAAACAAAACAGGGCTGGAGTTTACTGATCTGGTCGCGACTCGCGATGGAACTGGTTGCGAGTCACGACGACAGCGTGAATTCAGCCCTGGAGCAGCGTTTTTCTCCCCTTTTTCTTCCCCTATAAATACCTCTTCACCCCTTCTTCTCCAAAGCTTCCAAGCCCGATTTGGGGCTCCAAAACCCTAGTTTTTCTTCCATTCTTCTTTCTTTGTAGATTTTTGTTCTTTGTTATGGGTTTTGATTGTTTAGCTTAGTCTTTATCTTGGGAGCAAAGGATTGAAGCTTCCACATCTATGTAGCAAGAACCATTTTTATCTATCTATTTGGTGTTTTTGCTATTGTGCATTTATTGTGCTTTGAATGTTAATTGTTGATTTCACTGATGTTGTTGAGAGCTTGAGCATATGAAATACTTGTATGAATTGCTAGCTAGGGTTTGGGGGATTTGGGTTGATTTCCCCCCTGTTCTTGTTAGGAATGTATGAGTATGATTTAGAGCTTTTGATTGTGTTGATGGATTGATAATGTGCTAGATGAATGTGATTGATGTTGAACTCTTCATCATGTTCATTTGTGTAGCAAATGAGAGAGTTATATGCTCTTTGATGAATGTGCGTTGCACGTTCATCCAATCTCGTGTAATTGCATGAATTGGTTAAATGCTTAGTCACGGTGTAGTGGTCATAAGCATTGCCAAGCTTGTTGGTTCTTCGCGATTAAATGCCATCAATGGGATACTCCTAGCAATAGGGGAGTCATTGGTGAAGTTTGACAAGAGATGTCGAATTCACTCTTGCAAACTACAAACTAAGAAGGATGGAAGATTTATCTTCACAACAAGTAGTTGAAGTATTGAATAGATGATTTTAATTCATCCTTGAAGCATTTGTTATTTAGCATCTATGTATTCTTGATGGTGTGTTTCACTTCATTTGTGCCATGAGTTGTTTGAGCATAGGGAGTGCTTGTATGATTGAATTGGTTAGGTGTTAGGAACGTGACGAATTCCGTAGCTCCTTTGCATGAAAATCTACGAGCATGAACTTAGAACTTCTTGTGCATAATGTGTTGTGATTCTTGCTAGATGGGTATGTTGATGTTGAGTCATGTAATGCTATATGATAGAATGAGTGAATAGTTCAATGACCTACATTAGATTTGGAAGTGGATATCCCTTGCCCCAAAGGCTTTTTATCTTTGTAGTTTTAAAATCCCCTTTTCTTAGTTTTGTTTGATGATTAGCATAGTCACTTGACCTTGCTAGTTATCTTGTCTTTTATTTATTCTCATAACTTAGGACAATCAACCAACCAAACCCCCCCTTTTTACATGCTTTTATGTGTATGTATATATATCTACTCCTAGCATAATATCAACCATTTGTGCTTAAGCGCTTAGGAAGATCCCTCTTCTCCTTGGACGACCCCGATTTGCCGCTATCTACCTAGTTGTAGAAAGTAAGCAAAAAGGGCTTATAAATTATCTTTGAATAGGGGTGCGACGAAAGCCCGCTATCAAGAGTTGAGCCCTCGAATGGGTGAGAGTTGAGCCCTCGAATGGATGAGAGTTGAGCCCTCGAATGGTTGAGAGTTGAGCCCTCGAATGGGTGAGATTTGAGCCATCGAATGGGTGAGAGTTGAGCCCTCGAATAGATGGTAGTTGATCCATCGAAGGGGTGTGAATTGAACCCTCGAATGGGTGAGAGTTGAGTCCTCAAATGGGTGATAGTTGAGCCCTCGAAGGGGTGAGACTTCAGCCCTCAAATGAGTTGAGCCCTCGAATGGGTAGGACTTCAGCCCTCGAATGGGTGAGAGTTCAACCCTCGAATGGAAGACAGTTCAGCCCTCAAATGAGTGAGACTTTAGCCCTCGAATGGGTGAGAGTTCAGCCCTCAAATGGGTTAGAGTTCAGCCCTCGAAGGGGTGAGAGTTCAGCCCTCGAATGGGTGAGAGTTCAGCCCTCGTATGGGTGAGAATTGAGCCCTCGAATGGGTGAGAGTTGATATGGTCATACATTATTGAAAAACTCTGCTTGGTGCACAACCCTCCAAAGAGGAACACACTGCTTGGTGCACATGGCCAGAAATATCAAGTGTAGAATTTCTTTATAAGAAACCATCGTAGAAAATAAAGACATGACATGTTAAAAGCTGGAATATACAGTAAGCAAAATGCTATATATACAAAGAAAGAACAATGAATGATACACAAATATATATACACCTGCAGAGCTGGTGCTAACAAAATGAATAGACGAAGAAGAAGATAAGGTCTAGTCAGGATCAGCATAAATATTAGCTGAAATATTTCCTCGTGAAGATGTAACAGAATTTGAAAATGAACCATATGCTGCAGAGAAAAATGCAGAGTAAGTATGTAGGAGAAAAACATAGATAAATGGATCACATACCAATCGGTGTGAATGAATTTACGGATTCACCCGTGGAGCGAGCTCGGAGATTTCAAATCTGATGGGCATTCAAATTACTTGACTCAACGATTAATAAATCATCGCTAGGAGCCAGTAATCCTGCTGACTCTATTCTTTCATTGCTATGAATTGTGCAAGACTAACCCTAAATTTATGGCACAATATGTCCCAAAGAACACTGATGGAGAGGAATATTCACCACGGGTGCCATCAATGCCCCATAGTAGTGATGATGCTCAAACAATTCAATATCCATCCAGGCCTATTGGTGTGAAATCTGCTAAATGGAAGGCAAGGGGAAAGGGAAAGGCAACACGAAGAACAACAGATGATGAGCAATCAAAAAAATCGTTATGAATGCAATGTATGGCCACAATCGAAGAAGCTACTAAGAAGGCTGAAAAGGTTGCAGATAGCGAAAGAGCTAAAATGGAGTATAACATAGTGCAACGGGAGTTCGTCCAAATGTAATCGGAGCGCGATGTTTATGTTGCTAACACTACACTCCTTAATGCTCTGATGCAAAGGGGAAAGTTGAGCATGGTAGAGGAAGCACTATGAGATAAATTAATTGGGATAGTCTATGGTCAGAATTGATTGTACTCGTTTATTTGTAATAATTGGTCAGACTAGATCATACATTTTTCATCTATTCACGTGGGTCGAATTCATCAATTTAAAAGATTCCGCTAGACAGAACCAATGGGTTGTCCTTGACACGTCCCATCGATTCACGTGGGTCAAATTCATCAATTCAAAAGATTCCTCTAGACAAAATCAATGGGGTTATCATTGACACGTCCGATCTATTCACGGCAATCGAATTCATCAATTTAAAAGATTCTGCTAGACAAAATTAATGGGGTTGTCATTGACACTTCTGATCGATTCACTTGGGTCGAATTCATCAATTTAAAAGATTCCGCTAGAAAAAGTTAATGGAGTTGTCATTGATACAGCTCATTGATTCATGTAGGTCGAATTCATCAATTTTAAAGATTCTGCTAGACAAAATCAATGGGGTTGTCATGTCCCATCGATTCAAGTGGTTCAAATTCATCAATTTAAAAGATTCTGGTAGACAAAATTAATGGGGTGTTCACATTTGATGGTTCTATATAAAGGGGTCATTCGTTTATGTTTCATTTCAAACCCAAAATCTTATCAACCTAATTTTCCTTCTTCTACACAACTATGTCTTCCTCTAACTTCCCAACAACGATGATGACCTCCACTTTGGAGAATCATCAAACAAAAATACTTATGATATTCCCAATTTTCTACCCGATACAGATCCTGAGACGATTAAATTTGTCTTGAATTTGCCAGAAATGACAAGAAATTTGTACGCAACCTTTGAGGATGAGAGTGTTCAAACTTCTTCAACCTTACCAAAGAAAACCATAAATCATATTAGAAGAGACCGTCTCCGAGCACAGAAAGTACTTCAGAGGCAATATTTTTCTCCACCTCCTGAAAGAATGTATGACGATCAACATTTTTGTACTAGGTTTCGTATGCGGTGAAATGTATTCGAGTGTATACTGGAAGATGTCACCAACCACATTCCCTATTTCAGACAAAGGCTCGATGCAACCGGTTATCAAGGATTTTTGCCACTCCACAAGTGAAGGGTGGCAATGCGCTATTTGGCATATGGTTGTGCATACGATCAACTGGATGAATGCTTACAGATGGGCAAAACAACAGTTAGGGAAAAAGTGCCTCATTTTGTGAAAGTAATTATTGTCGTGTACCGTCCAACATACCTCCGACCAAAAAATCCAGATGATATTGCACGACTGATGCATGTAGCTCGTGGACGTGGATTTCCAAGTATGCTAGGAAGTATTGATTGTATGCATTGAGAATGGAAAAAATGGTCACGTGGGTTGGAAATGTCAATTTCAGGGTAGAAGTGGATGCGCCTCAATTATACTAGAAGCAGTGGCCTCATACGATACGTGGATTTGGCATGCATTTTTTGGTATAGTGAGGTCAAATAATGACATCAACGTCCTAGACAAGTCACCTTTATTCGATGAGTGTGTGAAGGAAGGGCTCCACATTTTCCTTATGAAGTCAATGGTCGTAACTACGATCAAGGGTACTATCTTACTAATGGAATCTATCCTAAGTGGGCGACCTTCATGCTAGCGTATACGGCTCTCAATGACCCTAAGAAACAACTTTTCACAAAGCGTCGAGAGAGTTACAGGAAAGACGTCAAACGTTCTTTTGGTATTTTACAAGCTTGATTCTCCATGATCCGCAACCCAACCAGGTACTGGAACATAGAAACGTTGGGTGAAATTATGATAGCTTGTATCATACTGCACAACATGATAATCGAAGATGAAAGAGATACCTATGGGTTGCGGGTTCAACCAGGTGATTATCACCAAATTGATGACTCTCCTTGGCATTACAACGCAGAGCGGCATGCTGATCTACCGACTTTTAGACAAAATTGGAGGGAAGTACGCAACAGAGCTAAACATGATCAATTGAAAAACGACTTCACTGAACATCTTTACCAATATTTGGGCTGTCAAAATTAGCATGTCGGTATGGTTTCGTCAATCATGTTTTCTATTTTTTAATGTTTAGCTTGTTCTGTATTAGTAATAATTGGTCAGACTAGATCAATATTTCAATTTTTGATTTGTAATAATTGGTCAGACTAGATCAATATTTCTATTTTCAATTTGTAATAATTGGTCGGACTAGATAAATATTTTATTATTTAAGTATTTAGTGCAATTTGTCTGGTCGTTATAGTTGGCCTTTGCTAATGTAATATTTTTAAATCTTTTTAAAAAAATCAATATGTCTTATTATTTATTGTAGATAACAAAATATTTAACAATTCTTAGACAAGAAAAAAGAAATTTAATTTATTTTTTTAAAAAATAAAACACGAAAATTTTATTTTAAAAAGTGAATTATTTTATACTTTAAAAAATGAAATTTTATTAATAAAAATTATAATGCATTATTAAATTTCACATTAAACTAATTTTGGGTGAACGAATTTAATTAAATTAAAGTTAATGGTAAAATTAATGAGTAGGATATAGAAAATCAAATGAGGTCAATGAATAGTCAAAAGTAGTTTCTTACCACTATGGAGAAAAAAAAGTGGTTTCTTAAGATTAGGTGGAAGAGAGAGAATGAGAGAAATAATATATTAAATTGGTAAGAAACCAGTAACGATTTTTACCATTGCACTTGGTCTTATTACCATTGTGAAAAAAATAGGGTGATTTCTTAAGTTATTTCTTAAGGTAAAGTGGAAGAAAGATATTGAGATAAATAATATATTTAATTGGTTAGAAACCACACATAATTTCTATCATTGAACTTGGTCTGAGACTTGTGACCTTTTGAACTTTCGACTATTCCTATGGATTCTATTTTATGGGTACAGGGAAGGAAGTCACACATCCTAACAATGAAAGGCCCTGTGCCAGTCAGCTGCAACGAATATGAGTTGTGATGAATTTATTAAAGTTGAAAAGAGCAAAGAATAGTTGAAAAGAAATGAGTTGAGCTGAGTTGAGAATAGTTGAGAAGAATTGTGAAAAGTTGAGTTGAATTGAGTTGAGCTGAGCTGAACAGATTGGAGCTGAACTAAACTAAATTAATTGTAGACGACCTAAACTGAATTAATTGTCGATGAACTGAAATGAACCAAAACGAACTAAACTAAATCAAAATGAAACGTACGGTCTCTAATTGAATTTAACTGAAATGAATCAAATTGACTGAATCAAACTAAGCTGAATTGAAACAATTGAACTAAACCGAATCAGACTAAACTGAATTTAATCAAATTGAAATTGAATCAAAATAAACCAAACTATGCCACTAAGACCATGTGTAAATCTCTCTTTATGTCACTGAGACCTTAGATTAGAATTGTAACATTTAGCAAGTGTTTCAGTGTTAATGGGTTTACCCCATATCATATGTTGTAATGGCACATTGTGCAAAATTGAGCTTAATATAAAATGGATGGGAACCCTATAAACGCTCGTCTTAGTGACGATTTAATTTTTTTTATAAAATGCACCAAACTACATCAAAATGAACTCAACTGGATAAAGTTTAAGTGAAATGAATCACACTAAACTGGACTGAAACAGACTGAAGTAGACCGAGTCTAAACTTACGAAATTGAATTAAATGAACCGAACTTAATCAAATTGAACTGAACTGAATAAAACTTAACTGAACAAAAAATAATTAAAAGAATATAAAGGTTAAATTATATTATATTACATATTAATAATTAATATAAAATATGATATAAGTAATACGAGTCCGTCTCTTGAAAGACGGTCTTTCCATAAGGCATGAAAATGCCAAAGTTTAAAGTGTAAATTACAAGAACTGTAGATAAAATTTTTGAGTTGCATGAATTGGGTTATAAATTTTATAACTACTACACGTTGCATGATAAAATTTTGTTATTGAAACTAAGGCTTTTTATCTTTTATTATTCTAATCAAACCCCGTCTTTCCATAAGCGTAGGTAAAGATGGTCTTTCCCAAGATTTTACCAAATAATAGTGCATGTGAATTAAATAAATCATACCACAAGCGTAAAATAATTCAACATGTTAATATAACATACACCATCATAGTATTAGAGATGCTCAACGCACATCAAATCAGTGTTTGTTTTACAAATGTATGCACACGATGTATACTTCCATTTACAGCCCTAATTCATAATTTGGATAGAATTTATCTTTTTTTTTCCGCAAAACACTCAAAAATGAGCAAGGATATTGATTAGGGGCTCCCACACCCGAATTTAAAATAGAGATACAAGACTCTGGAGGCAAGATCCTAAGATAGACTAAGAGCTAATGTTTGATCTGAACCCTTGATAGTGATTCCTTCTGTAAGCCCTCCACCCCCGTGTGAAGCTCACGAAGGCCAG
The DNA here is from genome assembly GCA_037428765.1 of Rubia yunnanensis. Taxonomy (NCBI): domain Eukaryota; kingdom Viridiplantae; phylum Streptophyta; class Magnoliopsida; order Gentianales; family Rubiaceae; genus Rubia; species Rubia yunnanensis. The sequence goes on along the minus strand of CM075064.1, from coordinate 26,018,757 downwards.
ACTATCCAGAGTTCACGAACATACAAAACCGTTACATGAGAGGAACTAGCTACTATACTGATGTTTCCATCTGAATTGAGGAAATAGAATTTCCCTACGGTTGAGAAAGAGAAGACGCTGTGATGTGAGCATTTCTTCAAGCTGTGAGGAACTTCCTTTTTTGATTGCTAATTTTGCTAGGAAGTCCGGTGTTTGATTACCTTCTCTGTGAATGTGGCTAAATTGTACGTGTTGAAAAGCAGATGTGGCTGACTTGATCTGTTGCAGGAGTAGCTTGAGTGACCAAGGGCAAGGCTACCCCTGGATAATTTTTATCGCCGCAGAGCAATCCGATTGAATATGAATATGTTCCGTCCTTCCTGCCGCAGCTTCTAATCCCTTCCAAATTGACATCATTTCAGCTCGAAGAACTGCAAGGTAAGTCAATAAACAGGCATTATCCATAGTCATTAAAACTGATACAACATACACAATCCTCTTATTTGCGTTCCTTATAACACATCCTAAACCTACGTTATCCCCATGTATTGCTGCATCACAATTTACTTTGAGGCCTTTATCAGGTGGTTCCCACTTTATTAAGTACAACCTTGTTGTCCATTTCCTTTTAAAACTTGGCAGTAATCCATTATTAATAAGCTGGCAATTAGAATGGCAAATAGCTAATGGATGAACAGAGTATATCAATGAGCAGAGATTAGATATGCTTTTCCAGATCGCAGGATAGAATTTATCTAAAGGTGGTAATTGTCAGTTTTTTCTCATTATTTACATTGTAGTTTTTATTGTATTCAATCCTAATAAAATTCATAACAAAAATTTAAACATCCAAATGAAACTTAATTAGATAATATTAAAATTAAGATTTTAAAATTTCGTGATATTTAACAATTTATTAATAATTAATAATATAATATGTTAATTGTAAATATGTTAAATACAATCAATTAAGTTATTTAATTTTATTACATATAAATATATTAAATAAATTAATAATAAATTATGATATGAACAATAGTGCATGTGATAAATAACTTATTTAAAATTTTAATCCATGATGTAAATTTTATGATGTAATTATATAATTCGAACCCTAACGCTGTCGAGTAGAACTAAAATTAAATATTTATAATAGTATATATGTTTTTCATAATCATAATAATTATAATAATCATAATCACTTTCTCTGGTTTTCAATCCTCATCTTCTTTGTTTTAATCTAACTTTCTTCCGTTTCTCTCTCTTAGTATTGCTCCACCAAGCGTCGTTGCTCTCTCTGACTGCTGCTCTACCAAGCCGCTGCTTAGTCTTTGTTGGGGATTAATTTTCGACTAAGAGTTCATATGGACTAATGGCAGGTATTATGTCACCATCTTTGACATGGATTGTGGCATGATTTCATCCTTAGATGTCATTACAAGAAAGTTTCAATAGGTTCAAGAAACAGCAAGAGAAATGTCAGTCCACCCTCTTGAACATTGCGAAACAAAATCCAAAAGTAGCACCTCCAAATCCTAAGTCTTCAACTAGCAGCTTGGCTGCTCCTTCCCCTCCTGTCAAATTTTCAAACGATACAGAGAGGCTTCAGCACATAAATAGTATACGGAAGGCTCCTGTTGGAGCTCAGATTAAACGTGTGATAGACTTACTGCTTGAGAGAAGACAAGCTCTAGATGCAGATGAAATAAATCGAGAATTTTATGTTGAAGTGAAGGCAAATAAGGCTGTATTTGACAGTTTGAAGAAGAATCCAAAGGTGAAATATGATGGGCGAAGGTTCTCTTACAAGTCAAAGCATGAAGTAAGAAATAAGGACCAAGTCCTTGACTTGATACGCAAGTTCCAGGAGGGAATTGCTGTTATTGATCTGAAAGATTCATATCCAAATGTTATGCAAGACTTGCAGGTATGTTAAAGCTGAATTTCAATTCTAGTTTAACTTGGAAAGTTTTATGGCTTGTCTACCTGTGCCTTTTTCAAATAAGGTGCTTGATTTTGACTCTTATTTCTCCCCGCGTTCTACATGAAGAGTGCTATCTATATCTAAAATAGGCATAACCTGAATTGTCTTGTAGAACAGGATGAATACAACCCTCAGTCTGTTACTAATGTGAATGATGTTGAGTTTGTTGTGTTACTTGTGAATACACGGTACACCATTCCTAGTCTTAGTACAGAAATTTCTCTGTTACCTTCATTCGAATAATTCACAATCTGAGTCGGAATGGAGCAACTTTTGGTAGGCACTCAAAGGCGAGGGTCATATATGGCTACTGTCCAACTTCGACTCCCAAGAGGATATTGCCTTCCCAAATGACCCTAAGACGGCAATTAAGGTAGATGATGATCTGAAGAAAATGTTTCAGGAGATCGATTTACCCCGGGACATGATTGACACCGAGAAGGATCTTCAGAAGAATGGAATGAAACCGTCAACGAATACTGCCAGGAGGAGGGCGCTGGCACAAGTTCATTGAGTCCAGAACAAGCCCAAGACTAAGAAGAAGAAGCATGAAATCAGCAAGAGGACCAAGCTTACCAACTCTCACCTTATGCATCTCTTTCAGTGAACACAGTTCTGGAGCATTCAAATTCACTTTGGCAGAAATGTTTATAATTTTGGTTTCTTATTGGTTATACAAACTTTCACCATTTGGGCTGTTTACTATAGAATTTGGCCCAATTGACATATGTGGGTCATGGCTATTTGAAATTGTATAATAATGCTTTCTGTTGTGAAACTATAAAAAAATTATAATAATGCATGCATTCAATTATGAATAACATTTACTGTAAGTTTCAAATTCAAAATAGATTACAGAACTTTCTAAATTATAAATATTTGAATGGAGTTGAAAGTAAACAGTCTGAAATTATTAGAGTTGAGTTGAGTTGATTGGAAATGTGAAGGGCTGAGTTGAGAAGAGATGAGAAGAGGTGAGAAGAGTTGAGATGGGCCGATAAGAGTTGAGGAGAACTGAGTTGAATTTATTGGAACTAAGATAAGTTGAGAAGAGCTCAGTTGAGTTGATTTGAGTTGAGATGAGTTTAGAAGAGTTGAAAAAAAAAACTGAGAATAGTTAAGAAAAGTTGAGCTATTGGAACTGAAATAGTTGAACTAGAAAGGGCCAAACTCGGGATCGACTTGCTTTGTAAATGCTGGTTGAGGAAACCAAGAAAAGAGCTTACTTGAAATCTAGGCATCTCCAAGGTGCACCAAATTTAGTGTGTTGTATGTGAGTAATGGGTATCTCCCACCGTTATCCAAATTACACTATATTTGTGTTGATGAACATCAAAACACTGTATTTTTTGTTTAGTATTTTATTCCAACATTTGAATCTTTTATTTATTTATTTATTTTCAGTGTTTGTTTTACAAATGTATGCACACGATGTATACTTCCATTTACAGCCCTAATTGATAATTTGGATAGAATTTATCTAAAGGTGGTAATAGTCAGTTTTTTCTCATTATTTACATTGTAGTTTTTATTGTATTCAATCCTAATAAAATTCATAACTAAAATTTAAACATCCAAGTGAAACTTAATTAGATAATATTAAAATTAAGATTTTAAAATTTCGTGATATTTAACAATTTATTAATAATTAATAATATAATATGTTAATTGCAAATATGTTAAATAAAATAAATTAAGTTATTTAATTATATTACATATAAATATATTAACCAAATTAATAATTAATAATAAATTATGATATGAACAATAGTTCATGTGATAAATAACTTATTTAAAATTTTAATACATGATGTAAATTTTATGATGTAATTATATAATTCGAACCCTAACGCTGTCGAGTTGAACTAAAATTAAATATCTATAATAGTATATATGTTTTTCATAATCATAATAATTATAATAATCATAATCACTTTCTCTGGTTTTCAATCCTCATCTTCTTTGTTTTAATCTAACTTTCTTCCGTTTCCCTCTCTTAGTATTGCTCCGCCAAGCTTCATTGCTCTCTCTGACTGCTGCTCTGCCAAGCCGCTGCTTAGTCATTGTTGGGGATTAATTTTCGACTAAGATTTGATATGGACCAATGGTAGGTATTATGTCACCATCTTTGACATGGATTGTGGCATGATTTCATCCTTAGATGTCATTACAAGAAAGTTTCAATAGGTTCAAGAAACAGCAAGAGAAATGTCAGTCCACCCTCTTGTACATTGCGAAACAAAATCCAAAAGTAGCACCTCCAAATCCTAAGTCTTCAACTAGCAGCTTGGCTGCTCCTTCCCCTCCTGTCAAATTTTCAAACGATACAGAGAGGCTTCAGCACATAAATAGTATACGGAAGGCTCCTGTTGGAGCTCAGATTAAACGTGTGATAGACTTATTGCTTGAGAGAAGACGAGCTCTAGATGCAGATGAAATAAATCGAGAATGTTATGTTGATGTGAAGGCAAATAAGGCTGTCTTTGACAGTTTGAAGAAGAATCCAAAGGTGAAATATGATGGGCGAAGGTTCTCTTACAAGTCAAAGCATGAAGTAAGAAATAAGGACCAAGTCCTTGACTTGATACGCAAGTTCCAGGAGGGAATTGCTGTTATTGATCTGAAAGATTCATATCCAAATGTTATGCAAGACTTGCAGGTATGTTAAAGCTGGATTTCAATTCTAGTTTAACTTGGAAAGTTTTATGGCTTGTCTACCTGTGCCTTTTTCAAATAAGGTGCTTGATTCTGACTCTTATCTCTCCCCGCGTTCTACATGAATAGTGCTATCTATATCTAAAATAGGCATATCCAGAATTGTCTTGTAGAACAGGATGAATACAACCCTCGGTCTGTTACTAATGTGAATGATGTTGAGTTTGTTGTGTTACTTGTGAATACACGGTACACCATTCCTAGTCTTAGTACATAAATTTCTCTGTTACCTTCATTCGAATAATTCACAATCTGAGTCGGAATGGAGCAACTTTTGGTAGGCACTCAAAGGCGAGGGTCATATATGGCTACTGTCCAACTTCGACTCCCAAGAGGATATTGCCTTCCCAAATGACCCTAAGACGGCAATTAAGGTAGATGATGATCTGAAGAAAATGTTTCGGGAGATCGATTTACCCCGGGACATGATTGACATCGAGAAGGATCTTCAGAAGAATGGAATGAAACCGTCAACGAATACTGCTAGGAGGAGGGCGCTGGCACAAGTTCATGGAGTCCAGAACAAGCCCAAGACTAAGAAGAAGAAGCATGAAATCATCAAGAGGACCAAGCTTACCAACTCTCACCTTATGCATCTCTTTCAGTGAACACAGTTCTGGAGCATTGAAATTCACTTTGGCAGAAATGTTTATAATTTTGGTTTCTTATTGGTTATACAAACTTTCAGCATTTGGGCTGTTTACTATAGAATTTGGCCCAATTGACATATGTGGGTCATGGCTATTTGAAATTGTATAATGATGCTTTCTGTTGTGAAACTATAAAAAAATTATAATAATGCATGCATTCAATTATGAATAACATTTACTGTAAGTTTCAAATTCAAAATAGATTACAGAACTTTCTAAATTAAAAATATTTGAATGGAGTTGAAAGTAAACAGTCTGAAATTATTAGAGTTGAGTTGAGTTGATTGGAAATGTGAAGGGCTGAGTTGAGAAGAGATGAGAAGAGGTGAGAAGAGTTGAGATGGGCCGATAAGAGTTGACGAGAACTGAGTTGAATTTATTGGAACTAAGATAAGTTGAGAAGAGCTCAGTTGAGTTGATTTGAGTTGAGATGAGTTTAGAAGAGTTTAGAAGAGTTGAAAAAAAACTGAGAATAGTTAAGAAAAGTTGAGTTGAGCTATTGGAACTGAAATAGTTGAACTAGAAAGGGCCAAACACGGGATCGACTTGCTTTGTAAATGCTGGTTGAGGAAACCAAGAAAAGAGCTTACGTGAAATCTAGGCATCTCCAAGGTGCACCAAATTTAGTGTGTTGTATGTGAGTAATGGGTATCTCCCACCGTTATCCAAATTACACTATATTTGTGTTGATGAACAGCAAAACACTATATTTGTTGTTTAGTATTTTATTCCAACATTTGAATCTTTTATTTATTTATTTATTTTCAGTGTTTGTTTTACAAATGTATGCACACGATGCATACTTTCATTTACAGCCCTAATTGATAATTTGGATAGAATTTATCTAAAGGTGGTAATTGTCAGTTTTTTCTCATTATTTACATTGTAGTTTTTATTGTATTCAATCCTAATAAAATTCATAACTAAAATTTAAACATCCAAGTGAAACTTAATTAGATAATATTAAAATTAAGATTTTAAAATTTCGTGATATTTAACAATTTATTAATAATTAATAATATAATATGTTAATTGCAAATATGTTAAATACAATCAATTAAGTTATTTAATTATATTACATATAAATATATTAACTAAATTAATAATTAATAATAAATTATGATATGAACAATAGTGCATGTGATAAATAACTTATTTAAAATTTTAATACATGATGTAAATTTTATGATGTAATTATATAATTCGAACCCTAACGCTGTCGAGTTGAACTAAAATTAAATATCTATAATAGTATATATGTTTTTCATAATCATAATAATTATAATAATCATAATCACTTTCTCTGGTTTTCAATCCTCATCTTCTTTGTTTTAATCTAACTTTCTTCCGTTTCTCTCTCTTAGTATTGCTCCGCCAAGCGTCATTGCTCTCTCTGACTGCTGCTCTGCCAAGCCGCTGCTTAGTCATTGTTGGGGATTAATTTTCAACTAAGAGTTGATATGGACCAAAGGTAGGTATTATGTCACCATATTTGACATGGATTGTGGCATGATTTCATCCTTAGATGTCATTACAAGAAAGTTTCAATAGGTTCAAGAAACAGCAAGAGAAATGTCAGTCCACCCTCTTGAACATTGCGAAACAAAATCCAAAAGTAGCACCTCCAAATCCTAAGTCTTCAACTAGCAGCTTGGCTGCTCCTTCCCCTCCTGTCAAATTTTCAAACGATACAGAGAGGCTTCAACACATAAATAGTATACGGAAGGCTCCTGTTGGAGCTCAGATTAAACGTGTGATAGACTTATTGCTTGAGAGAAGACGAGCTCTAGATGCAGATGAAATAAATCGAGAATGTTATGTTGATGTGAAGGCAAATAAGGCTGTCTTTGACAGTTTGAAGAAGAATCCAAAGGTGAAATATGATGGGCGAAGGTTCTCTTACAAGTCAAAGCATGAAGTAAGAAATAAGGACCAAGTCCTTGACTTGATACGCAAGTTCCAGGAGGGAATTGCTGTTATTGATCTGAAAGATTCATATCCAAATGTTATGCAAGACTTGCAGGTATGTTAAAGCTGAATTTCAATTCTAGTTTAACTTGGAAAGTTTTATGGCTTGTCTACCTGTGCCTTTTTCAAATAAGGTGCTTGATTATGACTCTTATCTCTCCCCGCGTTCTACATGAATAGTGCTATCTATATCTAAAATAGGCATATCCAGAATTGTCTTGTACAACAGGATGAATACAACCCTCGGTCTGTTACTAATGTGAATGATGTTGAGTTTGTTGTGTTACTTGTGAATACACGGTACACCATTCCTAGTCTCAGTACAGAAATTTCTCTGTTACCTTCATTCGAATAATTCACAATCTGAGTCGGAATGGAGCAACTTTTGGTAGGCACTCAAAGGCGAGGGTCATATATGGCTACTGTCCAACTTTGACTCCCAAGAGGATATTGCCTTCCCAAATGACCCTAAGACGGCAATTAAGGTAGATGATGATCTGAAGAAAACGTTTCGGGAGATCGATTTACCCCGGGACATGATTGACATCGAGAAGGATCTTCAGAAGAATGGAATGAAACCGTCAACGAATACTGCCAGGAGGAGGGCGCTGGCACAAGTTCATTGAGTCCAGAACAAGCCCAAGACTAAGAAGAAGAAGCATGAAATCAGCAAGAGGACCAAGCTTACCAACTCTCACCTTATGCATCTCTTTCAGTGAACACAGTTCTGGAGCATTGAAATTCACTTTGGCAGAAATGTTTATAATTTTGGTTTCTTATTGGTTATACAAACTTTCAGCATTTGGGCTTTTTACTATAGAATTTGCCCCAATTGACATATGTGGGTCATGGCTATTTGAAATTGTATAATGATGCTTTCTGTTGTGAACTATAAAAAAAAATATAATAATGCATGCATTCAATTATGAATAACATTTACTGTAAGTTTCAAATTCAAAATAGATTACAGAACTTTCTAAATTAAAAATATTTGAATGGAGTTGAAAGTAAACAGTCTGAAATTATTAGAGTTGAGTTGAGTTGATTGGAAATGTGAAGGGCTGAGTTGAGAAGAGATGAGAAGAGGTGAGAAGAGTTGAGATGGGCCGATAAGAGTTGAGGAGAACTGAGTTGAATTTATTGGAACTAAGATAAGTTGAGAAGAGCTCAGTCGAGTTGATTTGAGTTGAGATGAGTTTAGAAGAGCTGAAAAAAAAACTGAGAATAGTTAAGAAAAGTTGAGCTATTGGAACTGAAATAGTTGAACTAGAAAGGGCCAAACTCGGGATCGACTTGCTTTGTAAATGCTGGTTGAGGAAACCAAGAAAAGAGCTTACTTGAAATCTAGGCATCTCCAAGGTGCACCAAATTTGGTGTGTTGTATGTGAGTAATGGGTATCTCCCACCGTTATCCAAATTACACTATATTTGTGTTGATGAACATCAAAACACTGTATTTGTTGTTTAGTATTTTATTCCAACATTTGAATCTTTTATTTATTTATTTATTTTCAGTGTTTGTTTTACAAATGTATGCACACGATGTATACTTCCATTTACAGCCCTAATTCGTAATTTGGATAGAATTTATCTAAAGGTGGTAATTGTCAGTTTTTTCTCATTATTTACATTGTAGTTTTTATTGTATTCAATCCTAATAAAATTCATAACTAAAATTTAAACATCCAAGTGAAACTTAATTAGATAATATTAAATTAAGATTTTAAAATTTCGTGATATTTAACAATTTATTAATAATTAATAATATAATATGTTAATTGCAAATATGTTAAATACAATCAATTAAGTTATTTAATTATATTACATATAAATATATTAAATAAATTAATAATTAATAATAAATTATGATATGAACAATAGTGCATGTGATAAATAACTTATTTAAAATTTTAATACATGATGTAAAATTTATGATGTAATTATATAATTCGAACCCTAACGCTGTCGAGTTGAACTAAAATTAAATATCTATAATAGTATATATGTTTTTCATAATCATAATAATTATAATAATCATAATCACATTCTCTGGTTTTCAATCCTCATCTTCTTTGTTTTAATCTAACTTTCTTCCGTTTCTCTCTCTTAGTATTGCTCCGCCAAGCGTCATTGCTCTCTCTGACTGCAGCTCTGCCAAGCCGCAGCTTAGTCATTGTTGGGGATTAATTTTCGACTAAGAGTTGATATGGACTAATGGTAGGTATTATGTCACCATCTTTGACATGGATTGTGGCATGATTTCATCCTTAGATGTCATTACAAGAAAGTTTCAATAGGTTCAAGAAACAGCAAGAGAAATGTCAGTCCACCCTCTTGAACATTGCGAAACAAAATCCAAAAGTAGCACCTCCAAATCCTAAGTCTTCAACTAGCAGCTTGGCTGCTCCTTCCCCTCCTGTCAAAGTTTCAAACGATATAGAGAGGCTTCATCACATAAATAGTATACAGAAGGCTCCTGTTGGAGCTCAGATTAAACGTGTGATAGACTTACTGCTTGAGAGAAGACGAGCTCTAGATACAGATGAAATAAATCGAGAATGTTATGTTGATGTGAAGGTAAATAAGGCTATCTTTGACAGTTTGAAGAAGAATCCAAAGGTGAAATATGATGGGCGAAGGTTCCCTTACAAGTCAAAGCATGAAGTAAGAAATAAGGACCAAGTCCTTGACTTGATATGCAAGTTCCAGGAGGGAATTGCTGTTATTGATCTGAAAGATTCATATCCAAATGTTATGCAAGACTTGCAGGTATGTTAAAGCTGAATTTCAATTCTAGTTTAACTTGGAAAGTTTTATGGCTTGTCTACCCGTGCCTTTTTCAAATAAGGTGCTTGATTCTGACTCTTATTTCTCCCTGCGTTCTACATGAAGAGTGCTATCTATATCTAAAATAGGCATAGCCTGAATTGTCTTGTAGAACAGGATGAATACAACCCTCGGTCTGTTACTAATGTGAATGATGTTGAGTTTGTTGTGTTTCTTGTGAATACACGGTACACCATTCCTAGTCTTAGTACAGAAATTTCTCTGTTACCTTCATTCGAATAATTCACAATCTGAGTCGGAATGGAGCAACTTTTGGTAGGCACTCAAAGCCGAGGGTCATATATGGCTACTGTCCAACTTCGACTCCCAAGAGGATATTGCCTTCTCAAATGACCCTAAGACGGCAATTAACGTAGATGATGATCTGAAGAAAATGTTTCGGGAGATCGATTTACCCCGGGACATGAATGACATCGAGAAGGATCTTCAGAAGAATGGAATGAAACCGTCAACGATTACTGCCAGGAGGAGGGCGCTGGCACAAGTTCATGGAGTCCAGAACAAGCCCAAGACTAAGAAGAAGAAGCATGAAATCAGCAAGAGGACCAAGCTTACCAAATCTCACCTTATGCATCTCTTTCAGTGAACACAGTTCTGGAGCATTCAAATTCACTTTGGCATAAATGTTTATAATTTTGGTTTCTTATTGGTTATACAAACTTTCACCATTTGGGCTGTTTACTATAGAATTTGGCCTAATTGACATATGTGGGTCATGGCTATTTGAAATTGTATAATGATGCTTTCTGTTGTGAAACTATAAAATTTTTTTATAATAATGCATGCATTCAATTATGAATAACATTTACTGTAAGTTTCAAATTCAAAATAGATTATAGAACTTTCTAAATTAAAAATATTTGAATGGAGTTGAAAGTAAACTGTCTGAAATTATTAGAGTTGAGTTGAGTTGATTGGAAATGTGAAGGGCTGAGTTGAGAAGAGATGAGAAAAGGTCAGAAGAGTTGAGATGGGCCGATAAGAGTTGAGGAGAACTGAGTTGAATTTATTGGAACTAAGATAAGTTGAGAAGAGCTCAGTTGAGTTGATTTGAGTTGAGATGAGTTTAGAAGAGTTTAGAAGAGTTGAAAAAAAAACTGAGAATAGTTAAGAAAAGTGGAGTTGAGCTATTGGAACTGAAATAGTTGAACTAGAAAGGGCCAAACTCGGGATCGACTTGCTTTGTAAATGCTGGTTGAGGAAACAAAGAAAAGAGCTTACTTGAAATCTAGGCATCTCCAAGGTGCACCAAATTTAGTGTGTTGTATGTGAGTAATGGGTATCTCCCACCGTTATCCAAATTACACTATATTTGTGTTGATGAACAGCAAAACACTATATTTGTTGTTTAGTATTTTATTCCAACATTTGAATCTTTTATTTATTTATTTATTTTCAGTGTTTTTTTTGCAATTGTACGCACACGATGTATACTTCCATTTACAGCCCTAATTCATAATTTGGATAGAATTTATCTAAAGGTGGTAATTATCAGTTTTTTCTCATTATTTACATTGTAGTTTTTATTGTATTCAATCCTAATAAAATTCATAACTAAAATTTAAACATCCAAGTGAAACTTAATTAGATAATATTAAAATTAAGATTTTAAAATTTCGTGATATTTAACAATTTATTAATAATTAATAATATAATATGTTAATTGCAAATATGTTAAATACAATCAATTAAGTTATTTAATTATATTACATATAAATATATTAACTAAATTAATAATTAATAATAAATTATGATATGAACAATAGTGCATGTGATAAATAACTTATTTAAAATTTTAATACATGATGTAAATTTTATGATGTAATTATATAATTCGAACCCTAACGCTGTCGAGTTGAACTAAAATTAAATATTTATAATAGTATATATGTTTTTCATAATCATAATAATTATAATAATCATAATCACTTTCTCTGGTTTTCAATCCTCATCTTCTTTGTTTTAATCTAACTTTCTTCCGTTTCTCTCTCTTAGTATTGCTCCGCCAAGCGTCGTTGCTCTCTCTGACTGCTGCTCTGCCAAGCCGCTGCTTAGTCTTTGTTGGGGATTAATTTTCGACTAAGAGTTGATGTGGACTAATGGTAGGTATTATGTCACCAACTTTGACATGGATCGTGGCATGATTTCATCCTTAGATGTCATTACAAGAAAGTTTCAATAGGTTCAAGAAACAGCAAGAGAAATGTCAGTCCACCCTCTTGAACATTGCGAAACAAAATCCAAAAGTAGCCCCTCCAAATCCTAAGTCTTCAACTAGCAGCTTGGCTGCTCCTTCCCCTCCTGTCAAATTTTCAAACGATACAGAGAGGCTTCAACACATAAATAGTATACGGAAGGCTCCTGTTGGAGCTCAGATTAAACGTTTGATAGACTTACTGCTTGAGAGAAGACAAGCTCTAGATGCAGATGAAATAAATCGAGAATTTTATGTTGAAGTGAAGGCAAATAAGGCTGTCTTTGACAGTTTGAAGAAGAATCCAAAGGTGAAATATGTTGGGCAAAGGTTCCCTTACAAGTCAAAGCATGAAGTAAGAAATAAGGACCAAGTCCTTGACTTGATACGCAAGTTCCAGGAGGGAATTGCTGTTATTGATCTGAAAGATTCATATCCAAATGTTATGCAAGACTTGCAGGTATGTTAAAGCTGAATTTCAATTCTAGTTTAACTTGGAAAGTTTTATGGCTTGTCTACCCGTGCCTTTTTCAAATAAGGTGCTTGATTCTGACTCTTATTTCTCCCTGCGTTCTACATGAAGAGTGCTATCTATATCTAAAATAGGCATAGCCTGAATTGTCTTGTAGAACAGGATGAATACAACCCTCGGTCTGTTACTAATGTGAATGATGTTGAGTTTGTTGTGTTTCTTGTGAATACACGGTACACCATTCCTAGTCTTAGTACAGAAATTTCTCTGTTACCTTCATTCGAATAATTCACAATCTGAGTCGGAATGGAGCAACTTTTTGGTAGGCACTCAAAGCCGAGGGTCATATATGGCTACTGTCCAACTTCGACTCCCAAGAGGATATTGCCTTCCCAAATGACCCTAAGACGGCAATTAAAGTAGATGATGATCTGAAGAAAATGTTTCAGGAGATCGATTTACCCCGGGACATGATTGACATCGAGAAGGATCTTCAGAAGAATGGAATGAAACCGTCAACGAATACTGCCAGGAGGAGGGCGCTGGCACAAGTTCATGGAGTCCAGAACAAGCCCAAGACTAAGAAGAAGAAGCATGAAATCAGCAAGAGGACCAAGCTTACCAACTCTCACCTTATGCATCTCTTTCAGTGAACACAGTTCTGGAGCATTCAAATTCACTTTGGCAGAAATGTTTATAATTTTGGTTTCTTATTGGTTATACAAACTTTCACCATTTGGGCTGTTTACTATAGAATTTGTCCCAATTGACATATGTGGGTCATGGCTATTTGAAATTGTATAATGATGCTTTCTGTTGTGAAACTATAAAAAAAATTTATAATAATGCATGCATTCAATTATGAATAACATTTACTGTAAGTTTCAAATTCAAAATAGATTACAGAACTTTCTAAATTAAAAATATTTGAATGGAGTTGAAAGTAAACAGTCTGAAATTATTAGAGTTGAGTTGAGTTGATTGGAAATGTGAAGGGCTGAGTTAAGAAGAGATGAGAAGAGGTGAGAAGAGGTGAGAAGAGTTGAGATGGGCCGATAAGAGTTGAGGAGAACTGAGTTGAATTTATTGGAACTGAGATAAGTTGAGAAGAGCTCAGTTGAGTTGATTTGAGTTGAGATGAGTTTAGAAGAGTTTAGAAGAGTTGAAAAAAAAAACTGAGAATAGTTAAGAAAAGTTGAGTTGAGTTATTGGAACTGAAATAGTTGAACTACAAAGGGCCAAACTCGGGATTGACTTGCTTTGTAAATGCTGGTTGAGGAAACCAAGAAAAGAGCTTACTTGAAATCTAGGCATCTCCAAGGTGCACCAAATTTAGTGTGTTGTATGTGAGTAATGGGTATCTCCCACCGTTACCCAAATTACACTATATTTGTGTTGATGAACAGCAAAACACTATATTTGTTGTTTAGTATTTTATTCCAACATTTGAATCTTTTATTTATTTATTTATTTTCATTAGTTTTATTAGTTAGTTCTTAATTTTATATTTATCTTTATTTTTATTTAGGCAAAGTCTTGGGAAAGACGGTCTTTCCCAAGACTTATGGAAAGACGGGGTTTAATTTGAATAATAAAAGGTAAAATGTATTAGTTGCAACATTAAAAATTTAGTATGCAACATGTAGTTGTTTTAAAATAGTGAAATCAGGGATCAAACTGTAATATATAGGAGAGAAACTAAAAAATGGGACCAAATTACAAATATATAGAAAATGAGGGCTGAGGAAAATGGGTCTAAAGTCGGATTATAAGGGAAACGAGTCGTCAATCTAGTACACAACCAACTGCCATATTTTGGAAACAAAATCCCCAAAATCAAGGAATCTGAATCCCTATGAAATTCAATCCGATCAAATCGGATTTAATGTCGCAAATTGCCAATCAATCCTCTGAAATTAATGGATTGTCCTCAGGTTTTTAGATCTGCGTCAGATTTGCTTCAAATTGATGTCGGATTGAGCTCAAATTGAAGCTCGCGATCTCCAAAATCAAATGTGCAATTTTGCGACGGAATTACGCCGGATTTGCTTCGGATTTTCACCGGAATCTAATTTAGAGGCGGAACTTTGCGACGGAAACATCAAAGAAAGCTTTTACATCTGCGATCTAAAATCTTAGTTTTACATTTTAAATCTTTGTTTTAACGTTTGAAATCTACAATCTAAGGTGTTTTTGGTACAAACTATGGAAGACGAAGCAATTCAAGACAATGAAATTACTTTGTATGAAGGAGAAAGCAACGATTATGTTCAATCTGAAAATTCAATTAGTTTACATCCAGGTTAGGTTTTGATTTTGTATATACAGTTAAACGCATGAAGTAGTTGCATGAACACATGAAGTAATGTTTATTTATTGTGAATTTTATTTTGACAGATATGGAATTCAGTTATATGCCTGTTATGAAGAAAACATTGGTGTTTTACAATTTTCTGAAACATATTAGGTAATATGATGAACATTGGATGTAATTGCATGAACACGTGAAGTAACACAATAATATTCTAATAGACAATTCCCTTAAGGCTGAAATTTGGTTATAAACAAATTGTTGGGAAAATGTTGATGTTTTTAAAGTTTCTGAAATATATGAGGTAATATGGTGAACAAATAACGTGGCTGCATAAACACATGAAGTAACGTGATGATATTCTGATGGACAATTTCCCCAGGTCTAAAATTTGGTTAGATGCAATTTGTATAGAAAATGTAGGTGTTTTATAATTTTTTGAAACATATGAGGTAATACGATGAACATTAGATGTAACGACATGAATACATGAAGTAACGTGACAATTATCTGATTGACAAATCCCCAAGGTCTAAAATATGGTTATATGCAATTTGTTGGGAAAATGTAGGTGTTTTTAAATAATCTGAAATGTTTGAAGTAACATAGTAAATCAATGATGTGACTGCTTGAACACATGAACTAAAATCAGTTACATTCATTTTGTTAAGATTATTTTTATATTTTCAAATTTACTTTATCACAACAAGTAATATGTTAATTACATGATGTAACTCAATAAAAATATAATCTGTTGTGATTAATGTCTGAAATTTAATTAGTAGGATTTGTTATCAAAATATTTAAAAATTGTACAAATGTATCAGTGACTAAACAACTGCTAATGAAGGCCAAACTAAATTGTGAATACACGAACAAACTAATATAATAGTAGATGTAATGAGTTGCTGAAAGGATACAATTTTGCAGGACCAGATTCTGTCACCAATTTAAGCGACCTATCGAAAGTTGATGTCACAGATTGCTTCAAAGGTTTGAGAGCAAAAACACTATCAGAGTTCCATGATTTATACCGAAAATAGTCAAATGCATTGGGATTTGGGGTGCGATGTTCAACCCAAAGAGGTAAAAAAGACAGAATCATCCTAGAGAAGTATTTTGTTTGCTCAAATCAGGGAAACACAAAATTGAAGAATGAAGCACCCGACACACCTTCCAATAACAATATCATTGAAGAGGGCTCTGAGAAGAAAAGAAGAAAAACAAGGGAAATATGGTTACGAGAACATGATGCAAGGCTGGAATTCGAGTTAAATTTATCGATGGAGCCTATGAATTTTTGCCTCATGTGACATCTCACAATCATCCTTTCACTCGGGTCAAATGGAAGTATTTGCAGAGAAGTGAAAGGAGAATTACCGAAGAAAAAGGGAAAGCTATAGAAGGAATGGAAGGTGCAGGATTAAAGTCATGGATTCAAGTTTATGGCTTTTGAAGCTGGTGGTATTCAGAATTTGGGACGCACGATTAAGGATCATCTAAACTACGTGAATAGGTTTTGCATGAATGAGATTGAAGGAGGCGATGCTCAACAAATAATTGAAAGACTCTCACAGAAGAGTACCGAAGAGGAATATTTCTTCTTTAAAATTAAATTGGATGATAATGGTAGGCTGACAACATTATTTTAGAGGGACTCAATGATGAAGGAAGACTACTCCCTCTACGGCGATCTAACGGTATTTCACACCACATACAAGTATGGTTTATATTTCATAAAATACATTTAAACACATGAAATAACGACAGGAACACATTAAGTAGTATGTTATACACACGATGTAGATTCTTAAACAAATGAAATAAAAATAAGTTACATTTTTTGGACAAAATTTGGCTGTTTTTAGATTTGCTAAAACGTATTGAGTTATTTATTATAAACATGATGTAACAGTATGAATACATGAATAAAAGTGATATAATTCAACTTGATAATTCACCAAAGTCTAAAATTGGCCTATATGTATTTTATTGAGAAAATTTAGGTATTTTAAAGTGTGTTGAAACGTACTAAGTAACATACTAAATAAATAGAGTAGCTGCATTAACACATGAATTAACATGATCTAACTTTGTTAAGTGATCCGTTAACATACAGGACCAACAAATACAATTTGATTTGTGCTCCAATAGTCGGAATGAACAACCATGGAAATATAGTGATGTTTGGATGTGCTTTCATTGCAGACGAAAAAACTTCAACTTTCAAATGGCTTCTTGATGTTTTCAAAAAATAAATGGGTGGAAAAGAGCCGGTAACAATATTTACAGAACAATATCCGGCCATGGCCAAAATAATCGAAAAGGTGACCATTCTTTAATTTGATTGATCTGGACTATAATGGGTTGATATGTTTATGTACTTACCTTTAGTATTTAGTTCAATAGTTCTTATGTTTGTTCACAACATCTAATGTAATTTTAGTAATCATTCTTAATATAAAAAAACCTGATTATTGGGAAAAGAAATCATGAACAAATACATTCCATGTTTATATCTTTAGTTCATGTTTAATTGCTTTTAGATCATATGTTATACATGAACTTGTTTTGAATAAAATTATTCATGAAATTTTACAGCTTTTCACAAACACGAGGCATAGATTGTGCCTGTGGCACATTACACAGAATGCCATCAATCATTTTGGTGAATTAAAAAAGGATGGTCCCTTCAAGGAAGCATTTGAGTATTGTTTGAAATACTATAAAAAAAAGAATTTGAAATGACATGGAAAAACATGATGAGGAATTTTCAACTTGAAGACAAGGAATGGTTCAAAAGGCTATATTCTATTAGAGATAAGTGGTGCCCTGCAATATGCAAAGAATTTTTCTCTGCAGGACCTCTTTCATCACAACGAAGTGAGAGCATGAACAAAGCTTTGTCATTCAATGCCAGCAAAATGACAACACTCAACAGGTTCTTAACCATATTCAATGAGACTATTGATCACTGGAGAGCAAAGGAAATAGCGAAGAAAAATCAATGCTAAAAATCAGTGCCAAAGTCAGCTATACATGGATCAAACTACTCAAACATGCAGCTCAAGAGTACACATTATCAATGTAATATAAGTTTGAGAAGGAATTCAAGATTGCACAAGCAACAAAATTATGTAGAGTTTTCACCCTAGGGTCGGCAACAAAGTATGAAGTAAGTCCAGAAGAAGATACAAAAGTTGAAATTGCCACCTTCAAACAACAAAGTGGAATGGTGGAAGTTAATTGCTCTTGCAAAACTTTTGAAGAAACAGGTATGTACTGATGAAATACAATTTGCACGTTATCTTTTATGTTCATATCTTTAGTTCTTCAGTTTGGATCATTAACTTTTGGTTAAATATTAAGGTTCATCTTTTTGTAAGCAAGTTTCATAGCAAGAATATGATAATACATCTTATATATATGTCATTAGTTCTTCATTTGCATATTTAACTTTAAAATGCAGGACATTATATGATTTAGAGCTTTAGTTTGGACATTTATCTAATTAACTTGAATATATGCATGCTTATCTTTTTATGCAAGGAATGTTCTGCTTTCACTGTATCTGTATATTGCACATCAACTCAATCAGTGAGATACCATCACAATACATTCTGAAGCGATGGACAAAGCTTGCTAAAATGCAAGTATGTGACAAACTGAAAGCATCACAAGAAAATCAAGAGGTAGACAAAACCAAAGACAAAGTTCCATAGCGACACCAAATGGCAAGAAACTACTACAATCTGGTACTACAATGTGAAGGTGACATAGAAAGCCAAAAAATTCTTGAAGAACGCTTTGAAAAAGACAATGAAAAGGTAGACCAAATTCTTGTCTCAAAAAGTTTAAAAGAACATGAAAATTCAAGCAGCATAGCAGAATCTTCTATCACTAAACCGCCAACAATCCAAGATCCATCTCCCACAAAGACAAAAGGAAGAAGTAAGAGAATTGAAGGATGAAAGCACAGAGAGAAACAAAAAATAAAGGAGTTTGGTACCAAGACACCAAAGCAACAAGTCTAGACCTATGAGTTCCAATTTGACATTTATTTATATTAATATTATGTACATGAACAAATAATTTAAACTGCCCTTCAAATGCTTTAAACACTTGAACTAACGAGTGCAGTTTAATTAAACAAAAATATATTCATCAAGTAAATTGTGTCTTAAACTAATGACTCTAACAAATGAGCTAAAGTGAAATATACATGAACTAATATTAGAAAAAGTAAATAAAAATACAAGTGTCAAAAATTAAATAACACATAGTTGGAAAATATCTAATATTTAAACAGAACGACATACCTAAATAACCGAACAATTTACCGAAAGGACACATGGTTGTGAACATACAAAATATAATTACTAGACAAACTATTAAACTATAATAGAAACTGAAGAGATAAACAATGCAACTAAATAGATAAACATCAGAACTAAACTCATACCGGAATCATCATAAAAAATTTAAAGTTTCAATCCATACCAGAATCATCTAAACAACATCATTCAGAATCATCTAAAAAACATCATTCATAATTATTCAATCCAACAACCTAAAAAATAGACCATTCAGAATCATTCATAACATCATTTCAGCAAATTCAAACATTCAAATCACTCCATAACAAATCCAAATCACATCATTCAAATCAAATCATTCAAATAATATCTTAAACTACGTTGTTTGTGGACGTTCCTCCCATGCCATCCAATTCACCATCTTTATACAAGTTAAAAGATGGAAGAGGATCGTTCTGTGGCTGGTACCATTTCCTTCTCTTCCATTGGTTACATTCTCATCAACCATAGAAATTAACTTGTCATTCCATTCGATTGGCAATTCTTCAATTGGTGGCGAGTCATCTTATTCAGAAGTTCTGCACTAGTCCCAACAATAGGTGGCAAGTCTCGCAATGATTCATCCCCAACATCAGCCTTCACCATCTCCAACCTCCTATACATATAAGCGGCAACAACTTCAAAGTTACGCTTTATGATCATTAAGGCCTTATCATAAGCCTACACAAGAAAAATATCAATAAATTTATACAGAAACCTTAAAAAAACATATTAAATAGAAAATGAAAGCACAATCAACTAACCATAAATAATTCATATATAAACCGAACCAAACTATTGAACACCCAAACATAAAGATTAAGCACATGAACTAACTATACTAAAAGTCAACAATATAAAATAATGAAACTACAAACCTAAATTATCACATAAAAATTTAAACTAAATACTGAAACACATAAGAAATCATGCTAACCACAGAACTAACAAAGCAAAGACATCAGGTAAAAATTTAAACACTTACATTCTTGGATTCAATCAAAACTCTGCATGGGATTTTGAACTGCAGCACTTCATCACCTTCAGGAACATAATCAGCTCCAATCTCAGGCTGAGCTCCAACATCACTCTTACCCCTATGACTCTCTTTCACATTTTTGGCACAACTGATTAGATAACTCTTCACCATGATTGTCCTATCATAACCTCCTACAATGTCCAACATCTTCACTCTCTTCTTCAACTTTGTATCAGTCCAATGCTGGACTAGAGGAAGAGATATTTGCTCCAACACACCATGGACAGGAAATCAGTGCAAATATAGAATCAAAAGGATAAGGACACAAGCACTACATGTTTGGTATTCTACATTGTTCTTATACCTCCTAATCATCGAAGCCATTTGTCTAACACGAAAGTACACCAGTCGACATTCTTAATCTCGTCAACATTTTCAATAGCTTCAAGAATTTTTATATTTACCTTTCCAGTAGCTATAGGAGCTCAAAAGTATGAAGAACAATAGATCACAAAAAGTCTCTTAAACTCATCCCCTCCCTCCTTAAGTTCATTTATCTTATCTGAAATCAAGTAACTGCGTATATCATGTTCATTTTCCCTACCAAACCTAGCCTTGTAACTATCCTTTGATTGCATACCAGAATTTCTCTTCTCCACAACTTTCCTACCAGGGTTTCGAGGCGAGCACAGAACATCATATACATCATCAGCAATAACAAAGTATCTATCTACTCCCAACCAGCTAAACACACGTACCAGGGTTTCAATTGCTCACCAACCAAGGCACAATACCCGAGGGAAGTGCAATCTCCAATCTTAGCTTCAAAATGCCCCCGAAATAATTGGCTTCAACATCAGCCTTCTGCTTAGCACTGAGATCAGCGCAGAGATCTGTGATCTTTAAATGCTAGCTTCCAGGCATAAACTTCTTTAAAAACCTGGAAAACAATATAATACAGCAAGTTAGTAAATATAACAACTATGCGCACAAATACCCAAACCAAGAGATAAAACACATCAAGTAAACATACAGTAATTATAAAAAGAAAGTTTAATTAATAAACAACAAAATCAATATAAAATTAATAAAAAACAACTTATTGTTTAATAAAACTAAACAGTTAAACACATAAATAAAATCAACAAGTACATAAATTATTTATACTGCAACTCTACACATAAACAATTAAAGGTATAGTGTAACAAAACACCGAAACACGTAAAGGACAACATACCTAAACTAATAAATTCTAAATCATTCAAGTTATTATGAAAAAATATTAAAATTGAAATATTCAAAGTATACATGTACATATATAAAGTAAAATCACAAATACTTAAAGTAAGAAACATACCTAGAACCATCAGGAAGCTGAATTTCACAAACTTGTTTAATCTGGCGTGTCACTTCCGTGCCGTCATTAGTGTTCCCCGCTAAACGATGAGCAGAAACATTTCTCTTTGCAGCAGGTCCAGAAACACCATCTCCATCCCACTTTCGTTTTCCCGCAGTAGAAGAATTCTTCGACATACCACTCTCATCTCGAGCAACATCCTCATTACTGTTCCCAGGGGACTTCTTCTCATTATTGCTGACTTGTTCGCTGCGGGCTCACTGCAGGTTTCTTCACAGCGGGCTTCACAGCCGGCTCCTTCACAATTGGCTCCTTTGCAGCAGGGTCGTTCACAACCGGTTCATTTGCATCAGGCTTCTTTGGAGCGGGCTTCTTCACTACAGGCTTCTTCGATGCGGCCTTCACAGCCGGCTCCTTCATAACTGGCTCGTTTACAGCAGGCTCGTTTGCAGCAGGCTTCTTTGGAGCCAACTTCTTCGCAGCTGGCTTCTTTAGAGTCACCTTCTTTGCAGCTGCCTTCTTTGCAACTGGCACATTTCCTTTCCCTTCACAAACCTTTTTGTTATCCCTCCTCATTGTCATCCACCACAGCAGGAGGCGGGTCAATAAAATCATCATCTTCCATAAAATCTTCATCACTAATAATTCGTTTAACTTTAACCGTCTTCCTAACACCTTTCTTTTGACAAATTTTCTGACCTACAACACACAAATAAAAAATAAATACTAAATAAAAGACACAAATTAGAAACAGAGAAATCAATACATACCAGAATCAGTTTCACATCTCAAACCTTCAATAACAACTTTTATTTGGGCACTTATAGGACTTGCAGTAATAAAAGTAGAACCTATAAATTTTAAAAATTAACATATTCTAAATAAAACATAAAGTAATGAAAGATACACAATAAAAAATATATTTAAATGTACCATCAACATTTCTTTCAGCAGAATCCTTATTTCTTTCAGCAGAACCGTCATTTCTTTCACTAGAAACATTTCCAGGCTCTGATGCAAAAATTACAAAAACTAATGAGGTTAATAGAAAAACTAAACAACAATAAATATGAACTAATAATTCAAATACTAACCACTATGTTCAATGTTAGTTGAAGCAGTAGGACAAATAATCACAGGCTTCTCCACAACCGCATAATAAAAAAGGTTAATGTAGATTATAAAGTGAAATCTCCAATCTTAACTAATGAGTAAAATAGCTTAACTAACAATTTATAAATTGAAACTAATAAACAAAAAAAACTAGTTGAAACTCCTAATACTAACTATTTTGTTCGATAATTGCTGAAAGTGGAGGACTACTGATCACAACCGTCTCCACAACTACATCACAAAAAGAGATTCAACTAATAAATTTCATACCCGGACTAACAAAATGACAATAAATCATAAAATATTAATCTAACCTAATTGTGTAAGATTTGTTGAACCTGAATTATTAACAGCAGTTTCAGCCTCATCAACAACTACAAAATACAAACAGAAAATGTAAATCATAAAACTAAAGCAATAAACAACAAAAGTAGCAAGAAATCAGGATATATTAAATCATAAAGCATTAATCTAACCTGTTCTGTAAGATTTGTTGAAGCCGGAATATTACAAACAGCAGTTTCAACCTCAGCAGCAACTACAAAATACAAACAAATCATTTAAATCACAAAACTAAATCAACAAACAGTAAAAATAAAAAAATAAAAAAGAAACCAGAATATATTAAAATTACTAGTGTTATGTTGACCCCCAGTCACATCACATGCATCTACAATAAAAAAACAAAATGCATAAATACCAAAGGTAACACACTAAACAATACAAGTGAACAAAAAACATAATACATTAAATTTACCACTTTTATCTTGAATTCTAGACAGATCACTTCCATCTACAATAGCATAACAGTATACTTAAATACCAAATGTAAACAACTAAACAATCAAAGTAAAACAAAAAAATTTTAAATTCCCAGTCATATCAAATACAACTACAAATTAAAAAAATTTAAATACCAAAAGAAAATCACTAAATAGTCAAAGTAAAACAAAAAAAATAGAATTCCAACCAGTAACAGATGATCCAGCAACTCTATCTGGCCTATCCACATCAGATTTACTACCACTTTTGTGCAATCTCTTCACAATATCAACTATAAAAAAAGAAATTATCAGCAATACATAAAGCAATCAATTAAAAACCAACAAAAAATTTGAATAAAATTCAATCATATTTAAAATACCTATGGTAGTAGTTTTCTTCTTGTTTTTTTCTCTTTTATTCATAGGAGGTTTAGAACCTGACAATTACACAATCAATCAAAATAAAAACATAAAGATTAAATTTTTTTTATATAAACTAACAATATACATACCATCCAGCAATTTGGACTACAATCTACTCGATTTCCTCAAGCAAATTCCATCACCTACATTTGAAAAGTAATCACATCAAAACTTAAATTAAAAACTGAAACACCTAAAGTAAACAAACCAATATAACTGTGAATATACATATACAGAAAGGCAGTGCAAACAGAAAACACATTAACATGCGAACTAAACACATAAATAGGCTAACTAAAAAACAATGCAAACATAAAACATGCAAACAAAATAGATCCTAAACTAAACCACAACAGATCAACAAAAAAACCTGAACTAAATACATAAATAGCCTAACTAAACACACAAACAACCTAACTTAACACATGAACAACCTAACAGAGAGACAATGTAAACTAAACAGAGCCTAAATTAAACCACAACAAAAGTCTAAACTAAATACATGAACATGAAAACTAAACACATAAACATCCTAACATAAAGACAATTCAAACAGAAAACATACAAAGTAAACATAGCATAAAATAAACCAAAGAGGCACGACAAAGCCTGAACCAAACACATGAACAAGATCTAAAAAATCAGCAAAACAGAGTAACACAACACAAAAAAAAACAGAGCAGTTTCAATAACAACGAACATCACATCAAATCAACAAATAATGAAATAGAGAAATCAAAGAAACCAAACAAAAAACCCTAAAATAAAAAAATAAACAAAAATAGAAAGGAAAAAAACCTTTAGATTCAAGCGCGGATGAGACACAAACAACATCATCAACCTCCAAGTCATTTTTACTAGCAATTTCTTCGTTTGATTCCATCATATCTACAAAATGCCGAAACAAAACTCATAAACACACAATATAAGGTAAAAAAAACACATGCACAGTCGAATTTACAGAGATAAGCGCTGGAATGACATAGAAATCATCGGAGAAGTAGAGGAAAAACAAAAAACCATAAATATAAACCCCAAATCCAGCGAAAATAAGAAATTCTAATCTCTATAGAACTGGATTTAAGAGGGCGATGTAATGCAACTGAGAAATTGTGAATTTGAAAAGATTTGAGCAGTTGAATCGTGAATTTATGGCAGTGATTTTGAGAGGTTTGAGAGAGGGTTAATGCGCGTGTGTGTGAGAGAGAGAGAGAGAGAGAGAGAGGGAGAGGGAGAGGTTGGTTGGAGCGGTTGAAATCAAAAACCAAAAATTGAAAATTAACTAAAAAATATATACTATACAATATTGCTTCCATGCCCCTAAAAATATTAAATTTATGGTGAGACCCCTGGTCTCACCATAAGCTTGGGTGAGACGGTCTCACCCAAGTCTTTGTATTCCACTAATTGATAGATACTCTATCCGTCCCACAAGTAATGACATACTTTTCATTTTAGTTCATTCCACTAGTAATGGCATGTTTTGTCTCTTTTCAAATTCAACCAAATTTGAAGGCCCAAAATGACTCATTTAGCCCCCAAGTATTTTAAGATTTGGACACATTTAAGTACGGCAGATGCATCAGTTTTATAAAATACCCATCCAGACATGTGGGCCCCACATGCCACATCAACAACCTTAAAATGTGGTCCAAAACAACATCGCCCAATACTACCTGGACAGAGGGAGTAGTTTTTTTTAAGAGTGAGTCTCATGATAGGTGGTATGTCCATAGGCAGTCTGTCCATAAACTTATGGACATGCCACTTATTTTTTTATCTTATACACTACATTTGTTAAATTGCATATTAAATTTAGAAATTTTAAAAATATATTTATATTATATATTTTTATATTTTCACATTTAAATACATATTATTACTTATTTTAACTTTAAAATTTTTGATGTTATAAACAATTACAACATTGTCCATAAACTTACAAAAAAACATCTTTCCTAACACTCTATCGCTTTTTAATATCAATATAAGGACAATCTCATTAGATATATGATCAGTGGCGGATGTACATGGGGCTGGAGGAGCCCCCACCAAGAAAAAAACTACAAGGAGTAATTTTAATTTTCTTCCCCTATCAATCCCCTTTAAAAAGATAAAAAAGATTGAAAATTTTTTATTTTCTTCTACCAATCGGTCCAACCCCCGCCGAAAATATTTCCTGGCTCTGCCTATGTATATGATCTTTATTGCTGACATAAAGAATAGAGGCAAATTAAAGGAAAGATATCCAAAATGATCACCAATCTATCATTTTTGTAAAGCCATCCGATATGGATAAATAGGGGCAACAGAAGAACAAAATAGCTTACACTATAAATGTATAAGGCTGCAAACAGAAATTATTTTTGATTACCTTCTGTTTAAGGTTTGGGAACCTACTACCCTCATCCCAGTCATTTATGAACACTTTCCTTTTTAATACGTTTCAATTAAATTTGCACACTTTCTATATTTTTTAAAAAAATCTATACTATATCATGAAATATAAATACCCTTGAAATAACACAATATTACTCACAAACCCCTCACCTACCCTAACCACTTCTAATCATTCTCTTACAATCCTCTCTGCCTCCCAGCATATCTACACATTCTTCACAAATATATGCCTCCCACGACAAATTGAACTAAGTTGCAGGTTTTCTTTTCTTCCCTCATTTTGAAACCCTCCGCGATAGACAGTTGTTGTTGGTGCTGATGATATAGCTTGATGTTGGTGGTGCTAGTTTGGTGAGAAAGGAGACTGTGATTCAAGTCAACACCGTAGTTGACGCAGATTCGAGAACGAGACAAGCGGAACGTGTTAGAACCTAAAATCCAATTAGCTAAACAATTAATTATAAAATAAATAACAGAATTAAGTAAATGAAAAAAAATAGAGAATTATACCAACATAGGAAAATGTTTAATTTGATTCAGAGGCGAGATAATGATCTCTATCCTTAATTATGAAAATGCCCGTAGTGTGTGATAGTTTGATGGCGTTCCGAATCCCAGGATACAACTGCTACACTTTCTATTCTGCACAACTCAGTAGCTGAAATCGGTGAACCAATTCAGTGTCTTATTCTCAAACTCAAAGAATGTGAAGAACACGAAGAACACAAAGAACAAAGAAAACAAATTGAGGTGAGGAGAGGAGGGGAGGGTTGTATTCTTGGTGTGTTTTAGAATGAGTCTTGAGGCAGCCTTTTATAGGCAAAGGTGCACTAACGGCTAGGAGGGAATCGTGGAGCAATCTACGCCTCTTCAATTTTGAAGAGAACAATTCACTCTCTGCAATGAAAGGGGGTGAAAACAAGGAGAGTGTTTTACGCCTCTGCAATTATGAGGGTTGGCCGGTCAAAAATCAAATTCCAAAATGATACTCCTGAACCGAACATTCCCTAGACTCAAGACCCGACCCGATCACGGTCGCCTAAACTAGTAGTTGATATTCCTAGTGTTTTCATACTAGTATTTGTACTAGCGATATTTCATTCCAATTTCAATGTATTAATTCTAATGTACGACAAACCCAAAATATTACTCTTTAAGTAATAAATTTTGCGTCTTCATTTATCATGTAAACGAAACCCAAATCTAATGTATGGGTATGCTACAATATAGTATCGAGGAGACGAAGCCAACGCTCACTTATTCTGGCGCAAACGGTGGCTGGAGCCCACCAAAATCTTGCTTGGAAAATTTGGTTCCAACAATCCCCCACATGAATAGAAATGACTCCTATTACACATGTGTGTTCTAGACAGATGGACTTTTGAGAGTAAGACAAAGAATTAGTGTATTTGGAAAGGTAGTGTTTCTCAGCCTTGAACGGTCCATAGTGAATAGTTATCTGATTTACTCGACCAGGTAGTGAACATGATGTCTTCAACCACCCAGGCTTTTGTGTAAATCTAGACAATGACTACCACACAATTTCATCTTCTCACATAACTAGGTTCTCTGACTGTGTTCATTTTGGCCTTGAACATCCCTGGTTATTCATGAGTGAACTTGGAGAATCAACCTCTCTTAATTCTCCTAGAAACTGCCCCATTTCACACTCATAAGGTGATTGACAATAAATGCTACCCTATCATACCCCACTTTATTTCAAAGCTATGGAATCATTAAAAGTTAAGCTTAACCTTAACTTTCACAGGTTGCACTTTTGTCATCATAAAACTAGGAAGAGATTGAAATCTCCAAGTTCTTTCATTGATTCGACTTGATTTTGTTTTCTCCTTGAACCTATTTCTTGGGATCTCCAATCAATTAGGTAGGATTACCATCAAGCATCCTCTATAGTCATAGTTTTTAAACCCATTCCTCTAGACAAATTGATCTCGTGACAAACCTTTAGTAAATGGATGTACTATGTTGTCAACCAATTTTATGTAATCTATTGAGATCACACCTGTGAGATCAATTGTTTTTTGTTTTTATGTTTCCTTCTTATGTGATGAGATTTACCATTGTATATGGGACTCAGTGCCCGAAGTATAGCCGATTGACTATCACTTTGTACACTTAATGCTGGCACTGTTTTTTTCCATAGTGGAATATCCTCCATAAAGTTCCAAAGTCATTCTGCTTCTTCAGCTACTTTATCTAAAGCAACGAACTCAGATTCCACTGTGGATCTGGAAAACAGTGTTTGCTTCAAGTATTTCCATGATATGACTACACCACCAAGCGTAAATACATACCCACTTGTGGATTTTGTCTTTTTTGAATCTGATGTCCAGTTAGCATCGGTGTAACCTTCTAGAATGGCTGGATATCGTCCATAGTGCAGCCCATAACTTTGAGTATGCCTCAAATAGTTCATAATTATAGTTATAACTTTCTAGTGACCGTGTCTTGGATTGCTTGTATAACGACTCAATACGTTAACGGCGTGTGCTAAATCAGGTCTTATACAATTTTTTAGATACAATAATGACTCAATACTCCCGATCACTCGTGCATATTCCAATTGTAACATCCCATTACCTGAGTTTTTCATCATCTTGAGATGAGGGTCCTCGGGACTTTTAGCTATCCCACTTGAATAGTTAATCTATCAAGTACTTTCTCGGCATAATGTCCTTGTGACAAAACTATTCCTTCAGAGTTTCTAAAGAATTTTATCCCTAATATCACATCTGCTAGTCCCAAGTCTTTCATGTCAAACTTTCTTTTAAGCAAGTTCTTGGTTTGTTTGATCATGTCTTTATTGCTACCTATGATGAGCATATCATCCACATATAGACACAACAAAATGTATCCATCTAGAGTATCTTTGATATATATGCACTTGTCACATTCATTTATTTTGAAACCATTTGACATCATTACATTTTCAATTTTTTGTGCCACTGTTTAGGTGCTTGTTTTAACCCATATAGGGATTTCACAAGTCTACACGTTTTGCGTTCTTATCCAGGGACAACATAACCCTCAGGTTGTTTCATATAAATTTCCTCTTCAAGCTCTTCATTTAGAAAAGTTGTTTTTACATTCATTTGATGTATTTCTAAATTGCGTATAGCCATGATTGCTAATAGAATTATAATTTAATTTATTCTCGTAACCGGAGAATAGGTGCCAAAGACATTCATGCCTTCTTTTTGCCTAAATCCTTGCACCACAAGCCTAGCCTTGTACTTCTCTATTGAGCCATCTATTTTTTATTTTCTTTTTAAAATCCACTTGCTCCCCATAGATTTTGAACTTGATGGAAAATCCGTTAACTCCCCAGAGCTTTTGCATAATGAAGTCAATTTTACTGTTCACCGCTTCCTTTCATGAAGATGCATCTGGTGTAGACATGGCTTCCT
The DNA here is from genome assembly GCA_037428765.1 of Rubia yunnanensis. Lineage (NCBI taxonomy): Eukaryota > Viridiplantae > Streptophyta > Magnoliopsida > Gentianales > Rubiaceae > Rubia > Rubia yunnanensis. Next base: position 25,988,818 of record CM075064.1, on the reverse strand, counting down.
TAAATGTTCTAGAGTCATTTTCTAATAGATAAGCCATTTCAAAATTAGGACCAAATGATTACTCCTTTCTAGCTCTCTTGTTACGTCTAGGTTTATCACTTCCCTCTTCTGTTTGTTGGCCAGAAGTACTTGCTTCTCCTTCTTCACGAGTTCGTTTATAACGTACTTTGTCCTTACACGGGAACACGTTTTTGAAGAAGGGTGCATTTATTGATTCCATTACTGTATTTACGTGTACATCTTGTACATAAGACTTGTACACCAAAAATCAATAAACACTACTATTGTGTGCATAGCCGGTGAAAATACAATCAACGAGTTTAGGTCCAATTGTGACCTTTTTAGGAGGTGGTACTGCCACTTTCGCTAGGAACCCCCACACTTCCAGGTATTTGTATGAGGGTACATTACCTTTCCATGGCTCATAAGGCGTCCTTCCAGTCACCTTATGCGGTATCTTGTTGAGAATGTAGTTGGAGGCTAGTATAGCCTTCCCCACATGTTCTGGGATAACCCAGATTCTTGCAACATTTCATTCATCATCTCTTTGAGAGTTCAGTTCTTTTGTTCTGCATATCAATTAGATTCAGGTGAGTAGGGAGTGGTAGTTTGATTAACAATACCATGTTCTCTATAGAACGCATTGAATGGTTCATTATACTCACCTCCCCTATCACTTTGGATATTTTAATTATTTTACTAAGTTGGTTCTCAACTTCCAACTTGTACTCTTTGAAATTTTCCTAAGCTTCGTCTTTGCTGCGTAATAGATACACATAACAATATTTTGTGCTATCGCCTATGAAAGTCACAAAATAATTTTTACCGCCTCTAGTTTGCACAAACTTTAAATCACATAGATCTGTGTGAATTAAGCCTAGGGGCTCGGTTGTCCTCTCCATATGTGGGGGTGGCATTTTTGTGAGTTTTGCCTGTACGCAGACTTCACATTTGTCTCTACTTGTTTTGCATTTTGGAATCATATTCATGCCCATTAATCTATTAATAGATTTATAGTTCACATATCCAAATCTTTCATGCCAAATGTTAAAAGACTCAACGACATAAGCAAAAGCATTATTCTTATCCATTGAAGAATTGGGTACATGAGTTTTTTGGATGACTGTCATTACCATCATTTTGATCAGTCCATCCTTCATATACCCATTTCCCACTTACACTCCATTCTTAGAAATGACTAACTTGTCAGACACGAGCTTGATCATAAACCTGTTCTTGGAGAGGAGAGTGTCCGGGATCAAATTCTTGCGAATGTCTGGCAGATGCAGGACATTGTTGAGTGCCAACTCCTTTTCGGAAGTCATCTTCAGCACGACGTTCCCTTGACCTTTAACTATTGAAGTTGCGGAGTTCCCCATGAAGATTCTCTCTTCAGTCTTGCTCTTTTGATGTTGTGAACATACCCTTATCTAAGCAGATGTGTCTGGTGGAAAATGTATCATACCACCACTCCTTTGGATTAATCTCAACCATGTTTACTTCAGTCATCAAAGCACACCGATCTGAATCTGAGAGCTGTCCTTCAGTTAGGTTGGCTACAACCTTTCCCTTCCTCAAATCGACCTTGCTGCAACATTCATCTTCTTTGTGCCCAATCTTGTGACACTTGTGGAATTTCCACTGAACTTCTTGGCAGATTGCTTTTTGAAGTTGCTTGAGTTTTGGGGTTGAAACTTTCTTTTCTCCCCCTTATGCTCTGCGAGATTTACTTTCTGCTCAGCCTACACCCCATCAGCCTTTCGGTTGGATGACTCAATTCGAAGCTTGACAATTAAGTCCTTGATTTTCATTGTCTTCTCTTTGTACAACAGATAATGCTTGAAGTTCTCCCACTTTGGAGGAAACTTCTCAATGAAGGCACCTACTTGAAAGGTTTCACAAATTTTCATGCCTTCATCAATGACCTCATGGGTAATGAGTTGCAACTCTTCCACCAGCTCCATGATCGGCCTTGAGTCTACCATTTTGTAGTTAAGAAACTTTGACAATGCATGCTTCTTTGTGCCTGCATCTTCAGACTTATATTTCTTGTGCAGGGCCAGCCACAAATCTTCAGACTTATATTTCTTGTGCAGGGCCAGCCACAAATCTTACTCACTCTCTCAGTAATGTACACATTGTACAACGATTCAATCATTCGTGTTGTTATGTAGCTTTGCACATATGGTCCCCTTGAATCCAATTGTCATGGCTTTCCTAAGCATACACATCATTATTATCCAGAGAAATGACAGGTTTGTCCTCCTGGAGGTACTTGTCCAGATTCAGCGTGGCCAAGAAGAAGTGCATCTTTTGACTCCACTTTTTGAATCTCGTTCCATCAAACTTGTAGGGAAAAATTCCCGCATGTTGAGCATTTGGCGATACTGACATCATGTGCCTGGTTTGATAAACCTCTTTCTCCATTGTAGGTCTAACAGCCTCGGGCTGAACTACCGGGGGTTGGCTCGCTGGAAAATTCACTGGTGGTAGACCACTCCCAAACTGAATTTGGAGTGTCGACTCACCAAGGTTTCCAGTAATGACATTCTCATTTTCCATTGTTCACAAATATGTTTTCAAAACAATTAAACAAACTATTAATAGTTTTATAACAAATTTAAAACATTTTTATAGAATTTTCACAAAATTCCTAGGAAAGGCTTGTGGTGGGACACAATAATGTTTCCTTAAAGTGCTTGCCTCCTTAGACAGAATTTTTGTTGGTTATTCAGTAAAAGTTGCTTTAAAATCTTTTCAAAAATTTTCCTTAGTTTTGGAATACAAATGTTCAACTTCCAACAGTTTTTCAAAATTTTAAATTTCAGTATTCTAGCAATAATTAATCGTAATTAATTGTCCTTATTTCAAAAACCGTTACAAAATTCAAAATTAATTTCAACTTTCAAGTTTTAATCTTAAAATTTGAAATTAATTAAAATGTTACGAATTAGTCTTTAATTAGAATCGTAAATGATCAGTTTATTTTAAAAAATTGACCAAATTAATTGTCATTAAGTGATAGAATGTTACAAAGTTTTGAATTAATTAGAATGTTACAAAGTTTTGAATTAATTAGAACGTTACAAAATTAATTTCTACTAATTAGAATTAGTTATAATCACAATTAATTCAGAATTAATAAGGCTATAATGTTGGAATTAAATGTTACAGTAGACGGATACGTTACTAAGTTAAGAGTCCGTCTCTTGAAAGACGGTCTTTCCATAAGTAATGAAAAGACCAAGGTTTAAAGCACAAATGAAAAGAAATGAAGATAAAATTTTTGGGTTGCATGAATCGAGTTACAAACTTTATAACTACTACATGTTGCATAACAATTTTTTTATATTGCAATTAAGACCTTTTACCTTTTATTATTCTAATTAATCATCATCTTTCCATAAGCGTACGGGAACAAAGATAATGAGGGAACAGTAAAATTGATATTATGTCTCTGTTTAGTTAAACGAAATCCTCTCTAGGTTTTGTTATATAGAATATATCAAAGATAATTTTAAATTGATAATTTACTCATGTAAACTAGGTAATCACATCCAAATTTGTTTAATTAAATCTGGTTGATCATTCTTTGTACGTTCTCCGTTTTGTAAGAAATATTGATGGATTTAATTAAAAAATTAATTCATAAATTTGTACTATTAATTCTATTATGAATTTCACAACACTAGATTGATTAGTTGTGAGAATTATAGGTAAAATTTATTTTTCGGAATTAAAATTGTTAGAACCTAAAATCCAATTAGCTAAACAATCTGTTATAAAATAAATGACAGAATTAAGTAAATGAAAAAAAGTAGAGAATTATAACAAGAGAGGCAAATGTTTAATTTGATGCAGAGGCAAGATGATGATCTCTATCCTTAATTCTGAAAACGCCCCATAGTGTGTGACAATTTGATGTCGTCCTGAATCCCAAGATACAACTGCTATACTTTATACTCTGCACAACTCAGCAGCAAAAATCGACGAACCAATTCAGTGCCTTACCCTCAGACTCGAAGAATGTGAAGAACACGAAGAACGCGAAGAACAAAGAGAACAAATGAAGGAGAGGAGGGGAGGATTGTATTCTTTGTGTGTTTGAGAATGAGGCTTGAGGCAGCCTTTTATAGGCAAATGTGCACTAACGGCTAGGAGGGAATCATAGAGCAATCCACCCCTCTTCAATTTTCAAGAGAACAATCCACTCCCTGCAATGAAAGGCGGGGGGGGGGGGGGGGGTGGACAAGGAGAGCGTTTACACCTCTGCAATTAAGAGGGTTGACCGGTTCAAAAATCAAATTCCAAAACGATCTTCCTGAACCGAACATTACTGAGACTTGAGACCTAACGCAATCACGGTCGTCGGTCGCCTAAACTACTAGTTGATATTCCTAGTTTATTCATACTAGTATTTATTTCCTTCTCATTTCCAATGTGGTATTTCTAATATACCACAAACCCAAAATATTACTCTCTAAGTAATCAATTTTGCATCCCCATTTCTCATTCAAACATAACCTGAATTTAATTTATGAGTATACTACAATATAGTACTCTCAAAGACGAAGCCAACGATCCCTTATTCTGGCGCAAACGGTGGCCAGAGCCCACCAAAATCTTCCCCGAGAAATTTGGTTCCAATAGAACGCAGAAGAAAGAGGCGGAGAGGTGGAGAAGATAAGCGGAATACACAAAGAGGTGGAGAAGATAGGCGGAATACGCGAAGATAGGCGTGCAGGGGAGGGAGGGAGGAGAGTCAGAGATATGAACGAAGAAGCAGACAAAGATGAGCAAAAGCAAGACATAGGGTTAAATAAAAAAACATTTTAGTAATTTCACGTCCCCAAATTAAAACATCAATTTTCCCTTTTTTGCATAATTGAATGAGATAGAGGGAGTATATATCCTCATCTACAAAACAACATACTAATTTTGCAAGTTTCTCATATATCAAGTAGTTAAGTTCGTCATGTTCAATTGAACTTCTACCTAACTTCCAGCAAAAATAGCATAATTGACCTTTTGAAGTCAAACTAACCTAATTATTCTATTATTTTATATACAAGAATATTATCATGTAAAATATTGTTAAATTCTTCATAATATATATTTTAAAACTATTATTTATTCAAAAATAAATAGGCAAAGTTTTGGGATAGACCGTCTTTCCATAGACTTACAGAAAGACGGGTTTAATTAGAATAATAAAAAGGTAAAAGGTTTTTGTTGCAATATTAAAAATTTATTTTGCAAAGTCTAATAGTTATAAGACAAAGTCTTGTGCGAGACGCTCTCGCAGCGAGACTAATGATTAAATTGTAAAGAATTCAACATGAGGTTTCTAATTGAAGTTTTAAAAGTTCAGGGATTGGATGGAAAATTTTATTAATTTACATTTAAGTCCAGTTATAAATATCAATCTTTCATCTTCTTCTCTCATATTTTTCTGACATCTTCTCTCTCCTCTCATTTCTTCTCCTGCGTAACTACCTTCTTATTCTCTCTCCTCTCCATTTCTCTTCCACTTTCCTTCGATTTCACCCTCATTTTCTCCAATTTTCTTTCATATTTCTCACACGCAGTGATTTAAGATTAACGCAGGGAAGTTGCTCTTCATTTTTTGGCGATTTTAGCTTTGATTTCCGGTGATCTAACACAATTCGACCTTCGTTTTGTGTTTATCTTCGCAGGTAATGTCTTCGCTATGATTTTTATGCATATTTAGTTGTTTTCGATTTTTGTTTGCTTTCCTTGGTTCATTTGATATCATAGGGTTTGTGTAGGTTATACTAAGTAATATTTGGGGATTTCTATTTTTTGTGTTTTGTGAGTTGTTCTTACAGATTTGTGCTAATATTTGTGTTGTTGTTGTTTCTTAGATTTCTAAGAAGACTTGCCTCATTGCTGCTGCAATTGAGAAGGAAGGGGGATTTGTAAGTTTTCTTAATTTTCAGCACTGATATTTTAGATACAGTTATTGATGTTTCTTGTTTTCAATTTTATGTTTGATGTTTTCGGCTTTAAGTAGTGTTATATGTATTGGTGTGAAGTTTTAATTTCAGTGTTTGATGCTTGTAGTGTTTTCATGCTTAAGTGTGCAGTTGATGTTCAATTTTGATTGTGTATGATACCTTAGGGTTTTGTTACGATTTGTGCTAATTTTTGTATTGTTGCAGTTTCTTAGATGTCTAAGAATGCTTGCCCACTATTGTTGCAATCGAGAAGGAAGGGGGATCGGTAAATTTTGTTATTTTTCAAATGTGATGGTTTAGATACTTATTATTGATATTTCTAGTTTTACGTTTTAAGTATTGTTATCTGTGTTGGTGTGATGTTTTAATTTTAGCGTTTGATGCTTGTGGCATTTTCATGCTTATGTGTGCAATTGATGTTCTGTTTTCATTGTGTGTGATATCTAGGGTTTTGTTACAAATCGTACTAATTTTTGTGTTGTTGTTTCTTAGATGTCTAATAATGCTTTCCTTGTTGCTACAATCGAGAAGGAATGAGGATCTATAAATTTTGTTATTTTTCACATGTGATGTTTTTGATATTGTTATTGATGTTTCTGGTTTTATGCTTGATGTTTCATGTTTTAGGTTTTAAGTATTGTTATTTGTGTTGGTGTGATGTTTTAATTTTAGTATTTGATGCTTGTAGTGTTTTAAGTGTGCAATTGATGTTCAGTTTTGTTGTTTTGATTGTGTGTGATATCTTAGAGTTTTGTTACTATTTGTGCTAATTTTTGTGTTGTTGTTTCTTAGATGTCTAAGAGCACTTGCTCACTGTTTCTGCAATCGAGAATGAAGTAGGAACTGTAAGTTTTTATTTATTTTTCAGATGTGATGTTTTAGATATTGTTGATGTTTCCGGTTTTATCTTTGACCTTTCATGTTTAAGCTCCAAGTATTTTTTATGTGTGTTGGTGTGATGTTATAATTTCACTGTTTGATGCTTGTGGTTTTTTCATATTTATGTACGCAACTGATGTTCAGTTTTTTTTTTGATATTTTAGTGTGTACAGTTTAATGTTTTAAAATTTGATATTGATGTTTTAAATTTTTTATTTGATGTTTCTCAATGTAGTTGACAGTGATGTCATGTGTGCTATTTTGATGTTTTAATTTCATATATTGATGTTTTAATTATTGTATGTGATGTTTTATGTTTATTTCACAGGAATACTTTTCAAGGCAGAGCTCTACGATGTCATTGATGAGATATTTAAAAAATTCTACGAGGTATCATGCTCTCGAAGGTGTTCCCTTGAACAGAGGACCGAAAATTGACCTTTGATCATTCCGTTGATGGAGTAGAAGAGTCATCATCTTCGAAACCAGCATAAGAAAAGGCAAGTCTATGAATATGCAAACAACGAAGGAAAACAAGTTAGGGAAAAAATAAAATTTGATTGTTTAGTATGTATTGTGTGAGAATGGTATTTTATAAATATTGATTTATTTGTTAGAGTCGAGACACTAGATTGTTGTTGATGTTTTAGGCTGACTTGGATTTTTTTCCAATTTTTATGTTTAGGGCATTTGAACCCTTTTGTGCAGAATAATGTTTAATGATTTGATAGTTATGGGGATTGACATTTCTATATGCTAATTTTACATGTATTTGTTGTGCTAGTGATGATTCAATGAATTCCTTCAATTTTGAGTTGTCAGTGTATGATGTTTATGTCTTATTCATCTGTAGTCTTATTCATCTGTAATATACTTAAAGTGATACATATTATTTTACATCTATAAATATCATGTAAAAAAATAATAACATCAGTGGATAGAAGTGGAACTTCAAAATAGTTTTTTCAAATGCTATACAACACTAGTTGGAGATACTTTCTTTTTTTATTGATGTGTTAGCTTTTCTGTGTGACATTTTAAAAATTGACATTGATGTTTCTTATTTATAAATATTAGATTTTATTTGATGTTTTTTTTTATGTTTCAATAGTGTGAATTGATCTTTTAAATTTTTATATGGATGTTCAACTATTTTAATATTGATGTTTAAATATTTTTAGTAATTTTATTTAATGTTTGAATATTTTTATTTAGTATTTTTTTATTACATATTTTACTGCTTCAATTTTATATATATTTTTTATTATTTTATTTGATATTAAATTATTTAATTTGAATGATTAGAACTTTTATTTGATATCATTTACTTTTAATTTGATGTTTTATTAATTGGCCCATTTGATTTGACCCAATGTTTTCAGCCCATTCCTGACCTGCCGGAATTCCTGATCAACCCGCCACCTGTTCACCGAGAAATCAAATCGTCGGACATCACCAGAGAACGTTGCCGAATCTGAGGAATTCTATGCCAAATCCTACGATTTTCGGCCGTGAATCCAATTTCGACGTGTAACACCAACGAGGAGGTCGATTGTTGTCATGGACTCATCGTCAGCGTATTCGAACTGCCTCATATTTGGCGTGTGACGATGTGGCGGTAATGGAGATGCGAGGCGAGCAGCGGCGACGGTGAGGCGAGCAGCGGCGACGGTGAGGCGAGCAGCGGCGACGGTGAGGCGAGCAGCGGCGACGGTGAGGCGAGCATCACCGACGAGGCAACAGAGACTAGGGTTTTCCAGGAAATTTTGTATGTATTCGAACTCGATGCGACGACGAGGTGATGTGAGGGCGATGCGACGATGATGCGAAGGAGATACAAGGCGAGAAACGACAATGGCGAGGCAAAGACGGCTTGGGTTTGCTGGAGAAGATGGATTTTCTTTTTTTTTTTTGCAACTCAGTTCCTGTGTTTCTCTGAGTTTTTTTAAAATTTACCCAAAAAAAACGTTATTGCTTGTTGACCCCCGAAATTTAACTTCTAATTTATGCTTCCATATTATCAATTCAGTCTTTGGTCTCATCATAAGATGGTCTCGCTGGAGACGGACTCTACTTATAAAGTTTATGAACCGATTAATGCAACCCAAAAATTTATCTTCATTTCTCCAAAAGACAGACTCAAATAAATATACGCATAAATAAAAGGCAAAGTCTTGAGAAATACTGTCTTTCCATAAGCATATAGAAAGACAGGATTGAATTAGAATTATATTGTAGAAAGGTAAAAGCTTGTAATTGCATTATTAAAAATTTATTATGCATCGTGCAATTATTATAAGTTTACGACCTGATTGATCAACCCAAAAATTTTATCATAATTTCTTCTAATTTGCATAAACCTTGATTTTTTTTCATATGTTATGAAAGATCGTTTTTCAAATGACGAACTCGAAATAAAAATCCTGACAATTAAATATGGTAAAGTCTTGGAAAAGACCTTTTTCATAAATACATGGAAAGATAGAATTTAATTAGTATAATAAAAAGATAAAAGGTATTAATTGAATTATTAAAAATTTATTATGCAACTTATAATAATTATAAAACTTATGACCAAATAAATACGACCCAAAAATTTCATCTTCATTTATTCAAATTTGTAGTTTAAACATTCGTTTCCACAGCTTATGCAAAGACCGTCTTTCAAGAGACAGACTCGTCAAATATTGATGCAACTGAATCCAAAAGTCAAATTATTTACGAAGGGGTATTAGACCACTGTTGTAGAAAATAATATCAAACAAAAAAACCCTAGTATTAAATTACACATCCTCAAAACGTGGAACGAAATGGTTTTAAAACAAAACAAATTTACCTTCGTGCTCATGAAACAGATCATGCAGCATTAATTTGTTCAGTTGATGTTCTGTTCTCTGATTGTCATGCTAAGAAACGCAATATGAAACATCGGTGACTTTCAAATGTTGCCATAGTGTATTTAGTAAATTTGTTCCTGAATTGTATGCTTCATCGTGTACAAAGTATATCGGTTAAAATACGAGTAAACTCTATGTTGCTCAAGAACCTAAAAGAACTATCCTTCCCCGCAGACTAGTGGAAAATAAATGGATGATTTTAACTCCTCCAAACGCATTAGACTCCAGATGGCCTTCCAGAGATAATTAGCGGAACATATTTGGCAAGGGCCGTACAGCCATAAATGCATCAACCATCTGCACAAAGTAACAAGAACATGAATATAAAGTGATTTTCTCTACTTTGAGAGAGAACATTTGGGTGAATCCACTAAGAAATACCGGATTGTAGGTAAAACAGTGCTCTATCATTTTAGTACCATTTTAGAGTTTTCTGTCCCAAGGCTATACTAGCTAGAAGAGAAGTTCAGCTAAAGAATTTCATTTGACAAAGGTAATGATTGAAGGAAATGAACTCAAGCAAGATGAAACAGAAGGTTCTTTCAGATCAGAATGTATGAAAATCCAACTCCAGTTTTCAAAAATGTTGTCAATGTTGTCCTGCAAATTAATTTGTCATTCGTAAGCAATTAGTCAGTTACCTCATCAGTCACTGCAGCACGATTCTTTTTATGCCTTTCAACAATTTCATTAAGCACTTGAATAAGCCGTTGTTTAACCTCGCCAGTCAGCATACGCCCAGCCTTATATTCCTAAAGAAAATAAGGCAACACGTAAGGGCAACTTAATCAACCAGAGAGAATTTTAATACCGGGGTTTGATAGCTAAAAAACAAGGTATAGACATACCCTCCTAATGTGTTCAAGTTCATCATCATCTTCAAGAAAGAATCCTAGATACTTAATTGGAATATCCACCTGACAAACAGATAGCAACGAATGTAAGACGCGAAAGAGATCAAACAAAATCACATGACAAACCGAAAAGCCATATGTCATACGTACAATGAAAAGCATATGTTTTAGGGTAACAGCTCAAGTCAACAAAGCCCATATTGATAAACATATGCTGCTATAGTTATATTACCAATTCTGGATACATCCATTTCTACCCAGAAATACATGAATGAACTGGTATAAAAATGCATATGCACTGAACTGGTATAAAAAGAAGGGATGGCATGATAAAGAGGATCAATATTTAATGCAATAATTTCTAGTACCTCAAGGTCTGCTCCAAATTTCCGTTGATTCTCAATAGTATCTTTTCCACCAGAGAATGCAAACTTGTTTATCTATGAAATACATGCAAACAGAAATAAACCAAGGCAAAAGCATAATCAATTTTCCTTCAAGCACAAAAAACTAAGTAGACTCTGGATTATTCCTCCTACTATTACATAAGAGATGCAACCTTATTTCAGTGAACCATTAAATGCACATTACACTTACAGAAATTCATCATGTCACCAGTAGACGAATACGCTACACGTATAACCAGAGATAACTCACTAATCTCCCTCTAAATATTTCCTTAAATTGGGAGTTGTCTGCAGTAACAAACTTTAAACCCCAAAAGGAGGATACTTAAGATTCAGGAGATCAAAATACAAGGTAAAATGACATTTAGTGCATAAATTATCCTAACATCTTGAACCATATTGATTGCAATCATGCAGAGTAGGGATACATTTTACCATTACAACCATGTTATGATCTGATTATTTTTCTTCTGATAATCAAGGTCAATATATCTACCAGTAGTTAAAATGCTAGTAAAGGGAGTCAGAAGTGTCAAGCAGCTATGCTTCAATAACACTGGAGCTCTGCATGTTTGCACCATTAGAAAGTGCAAACAAGACTTAAGATCGATTCAGTATGACCAAAGAAACAAAAGAAAATTGAAGAACGTACGGTGAACATGAATAAAATCCACAAAAAAATAACTGCTAATATTCTTGCAAGGAGATGATCCATTAACGCATGGCAATTGTAGTACTAGAGATGATAGGACTACAATAAGCAAAGAATGAGCAAGCATTAAAAAAGAAAATTTGTCAGTTTAGCATTCAGCTAACACAGTATTTCATTCATCAAAGGGAGCAAACAAGAAACATGATTTTACACTTTGCTTATTAATTTATTTCATATATTAGAACACAATATTACAAATCACATGCAAATAATATCTGGAAGATATTATTTGGAAGCACCTTGGTCTTTATATTCTTTTCAGTATCCGTGACATATATAGCTGAGTTCGGGTCACTGGCACTCATTTTCCCATTCTCTCCCTGTAAATAAGATTTGAAGAGGTCACATATCCAGAATACATGAACAGACAACAGAAAGCTATAGTGTATGAGAAAGCACTAAAAAGGTAGGGGACGATAATGCATTCCTATAAGTAAAGGTTTCTAAGCAGCTCTCATTAGAATCAACTGCTTTTTCAACTAAAGCAGATATTTTTGCTCTGTAATCACTTCCCACCTAGGCAGTCAACATTTACATGTTCAGAAGTACAGTCAAGCATAACTTCTACAATGAACAGGATAATGTATAATGGTGTCAGAACTTGCAACAGATGACTTGTCATATCAAATTAGATGAAAGAACGATATGCCATATCTGATAATCTCTTAACCGCTAGGGTACAAAAAGTAGAATAAGATTTGAGACGAAAGCTTTTGTTGTAAAAAATGAAAGGGTGAAAGCAGATTGATCTATATGTAAATTCTTGCACAGTTTGCTTCTTAGATAACAAACTTACAAATCGGATAAAATACTATCACAAATAAAGAATATTTTTAGACAACATAGTTCCAAGAAAGAAAGTGACACCTGAAGGGCGGGAAAGAATATTGATTCAATCAATGCAGGCTTATTATATCCTAACCGTGGTGCAACATCTCGTGTCATCCTGAAATAAGGATCCTGGAAAAATGAATAGCTCAACATTAATGTAAACATAATTTTGTAACAGACAGCGTGAACATTACACACGCAAAACATCAGGAACATATCAAATCAAACTACGCTAGGCAAGCAAGTGGCTAATAGAAGAATATAAAGAACTTCCTTTTTCATGACATGTTTCTATATCTGCTCCACCCCACTTCAATCTTATAGGTTTACATCTTATCAAGTCACTTGAAATTGTAGGCCTGTATATTTGTAGAACATTATGATTTATTTAGTTCATCTTTACCGATATGTACATGTGTCCTATATTATGTTTCTGCTGTTATTAAAATGAAATTCATACATAATGTTTTAGCTCTCCAACAATGAAAACATTTAAGTTTCCAGTTGTCCAAATTATACCCCTCATTAACTTTTATATTGTCTGCAAATAGCATACAAGCTAATGCTAAGTAATCTTATCAGCTGCTAAAGCGAAAAAATACAGGCTTAGAGAGGATATGTGTACCTATATCATATCTCTTGTTACTTATGCATATCCTACCCACACATTTAGTATGTTAGCATAATTATGAGACTATAAGCTCTATTACTCATCCGTAAGAGTGCAGAACTCACTTCTGTCCATATTTCAGCTACATCACTTAACTTGATTTGAGTCATTTCATTTACTAGAATCTGCGTTTATACTACAGTGAAGTATTTATATGACCTGAATTTCTTAGCTAGAGTTTCCAAGTATTTCAAAAAAACCTACTAGATGAAACTATCTTTAGAAAATAATAATAGAAGGCACACAAGACACCCCACCCACCGCATGTCCGAGAATCCTGAGTCCATGCAACATAGCTCATCACTATAACACCCCTAAAATGTGCACAGTTTTAGATATCTAGTTCTTTTTAAATATATAGAGGAATAGATAACACTCTTTCTCCATTTATCATGCATCCTTAGTTTTCATACAAGATCAAAGCCAACTGATACCACCATTGAAACACCATATACAGTATACTACTTCTAATGATAAAATGTTATGAAAGCATGTACGATTCCTGGATCTAAGTGATTTAATTCTCTTAGTGTAATGTCATTGTTAGTATATTTGTGAAGCGGTCAATTAAAGTTCTTGTACTATAAATAATTCGACTTAGAAGCTTCATTTACTTATTTGTTTGTTTATTATGTGGCCGTAACATTGTTCTAAGACTATAACCATGGATCATCCACAACTATCCCACAGTGTGTATGCAGACCATGGAAATGGTCAAATACACTTCATCAAGATTCCAATTCTTCCTCTACTTAATAAATGTAAAAGTTGTACACCATGCTTGTAATTTAAGATTCTCAGCCATCTATCTGCTTACGTAAATGATCTATAACTGACCACCCAACTTCAGTTAGCACCACGTCATCATCCCCCACCCCTCCTTCTGACTAGAGTCTCTTTGCTGGACGTTTACTTGTTCCAGGACTACAGACATAAAAATAAAGATGACAAGCCTTTTCATTTCAGGGTAAACCGACTTAGATGTGAAGAGAATTCTAGACATTAGGGATAGCTTCTACAAATTATCAGCAGAGAATAAAGATGCTTTACTGCATGGTGCCAGTAACTAGCCCTGAACTGTTGTTATTATATCAACTAATGTACAGGTCTATTGCAATTCCTAGAAAGGAACATACTAGAAGTCTTGGAGAAAGGGTGAACCTGGTCAATTGCACATGGTATTAAACAGCGGAGATTTTCTTTGCCAGAGAAAATATGTGGAAATGAGCTTGGGAAGGATGGAGCAGCCTGTAGAAATCATAAAGCAGATAAATTAATGAATTCAATGACAGTAGGAGCAATAGATTGGAAAAAATAACAAAAAATTAAGACTACTCTCTCCTCTCTATGGGCAATTACACCGCTACTGTGAGAACAAAACCTGCTTCTTCTTAGCTGAAAAATTCCCAGGTAATCTGCCATGGGTAAATCGGGGGTGAAAAAGAGGCAGTCTCAAAGGGCGAATCTGAAGGAGAAGAGGCTACCGGAGAAAAAATAGAAGGAAGTGCAAAAAATGGAGATGGTGATTGAAGATTTGGAAGTGAGGGTAGAATTGGAGATGATCGAGGAGCTGGAAACTGACAACGATGATTTGGTTATTAACTTTGACGGATAGAAGGTAATCAATACTGAAGGAAAGAGGGGAAGTGTTTCTCAAACGCCCCAGCTCCCAGAAATTGGGAAGGTACAAAAAGAGGGGAAAAGGGGTTCTGCAACACCTCAGCTTCTAGAAATCGGGAAAGTACAGCATGACGGGGGAAAGGATCCTACTCAAATGGAGGCCATGGGGAAAAACATGGAGGCAAGAAGAAGATTAAGTTGGGCTGACAAGGTAGAAGAGGAACCAAAGCAGTGGAACAAGCTATTTGAAGATAATACTGAGGTTAAGTTCATATCACCTCTTATTTTAATGGTGTTAAAATGGCTAAAATTCCAATGGAAGAGATAACTGATAGCATCAAACAATTGGAATCTACTGTAGTTTGCAAATTTATGGGAAGTTTTCCCCCTTTTAAAGTAGGGGAAGGATTCTTTTTAAGGGGGGTATGGGGAAATAGAGTATTTAGGATCAGGAGTGTTAAATATGGGATGTTCATGATAAAATTTAAAACAGTAGAACAGAAGGAAGGGGTGATTGAGAGGGGGATGATATTGTTTGATGGGAAACCAGTCCTAATAGCTGAATGGACACAGGATTTCCAATTGAGGAATCCAAAGTCTATTCCAGCTTGGATTAGCCTGCCTAACTTGCCAATAGTGTATTGGAAGCCAAAAATCCTTGGAAGAATAGTATCGGTTGTTGGGATTCCATTGAGAATGGACAAAGTAACTAAGGACTTGGATAGACTAAACTTTGCAAGAATACAGGTGGAGGTTGAAATTGGAAATGAAATCCCCAACACTATTGCTTATGTGGATGAAAATGATGTTATATAGAATCAGCCTGTGGAGTTTGAGTGGTTACCTGTTGTATGCTCAAAATGCACTTATTGAGCACAGGGATGTGGAGTGTAGGAAAGAAGTAATCACTGAGAAGATACAACGCATCAGCAAAGTCTATATCCCTATGATAAACTCGCAGAAGACTCAGAGTGGAGATAAGAAGATGATGGTGGTCAGTCAGACAGCTACCAGAAAACCAGAAGTTAAGGAGCCCACTGGGACTGGAAAAGGAAAGTTAAATGGGGATAGCAGTGTCATTAGATTGCCAACAGAAGCAGAGGTACATGGGATTTCAGATGCTGCACAAGGGCATGCTCACATGGGAGAAAGTAGCAAAAGGTATGTTCCCCTATATGATCCCCCCTGATAAAATATGAATGAAAATATCTTGGTATGGAATGTCAGAGGTGTGAATAACAGTGAATTTTTTTTTTAAATGCGAGATTTTGTACACAAGAATCAGGTTGGATTTTTTTAGCTTCTTAGAAACTAAAGTTCCAGTTGTGAAAGAAAGGGACTGTTGGGAAAAGTTTGGCCAAGACTGGATGTTTGTATCAAATGGTGACTTGGTAAAGGGGGGCAAAATTTGGGTTGGTTGGAGATTGGATACTGTGAAGGTTGTAAATATGGTCAAACATCAGGGGATAGACATGGAGATACTGGGCAAAAAATCTAAACAGAAAAAATCCATTACTATAGTATATGGATCTAATAGCATGGAAGGAAGGCTGGATTTGTGACTTTTCTTGGAAAAAAATTGATCATGGTGATGATGTACCTTGGCTGGTTATTAGAGATTTTAATGCTCCTCTAACTTTGGAGGACAGAACAGGAAGAAATTGTGTAACTATTGGGGAAGTAGAGGATTTCGAGGAGACTATAGCAAAGCTGGAATTAATAAAGCTTAAACAGGCTGTAGGATATTGAGTAAAATAGACAGGGCTCTGGTTGATCAGGAGTGTATTTCAGTTTTTAAAGCATCTTTGTACTGTTATAGCTAATAGTGTGTCTGATCACTTTCCTTTGAAGGTCAGGATATTAAAAGGTAGGAAACTGGGGAGAAAGCCATTTAGATTCTTCAATATGTGGTTACAGTCAGATCAGTTTAACAATATACTGAGGGCCGTTTGGAGAAGGAAGGAAAAAGGTAGTATGAAAGATCTGTGGTTAAATTTGCAAAGATTGACTTCACCTCTATCAGAAATGCACAGAAAGGAATTCTCTGAAGTAGAAATTAGAGCAGAGAAAGCAAGATTGGAATGGGCAGAAGCAAGCTTGGATATGCATAGAGACCCCAGCTCTAATTAAAACAGGAAGTGGAAAAGATGAAAAGGCAGGAGGTCTTGGATATGCATAGAGACCCCAGCTCTCAGTTAAAACAGGAAGTGGAAGGGATGAAAAGGCCGGAGGTAGCAAAGGTGGAAGAAAAGGTGTAAGAGGCAGAATACAGATACTTACAGCAGCTAGCAAAAATTAAATGGAAGAAAGATGGGATAGGCCAACAAAAATCTTCTATGCTAAACTGAGGGAGAGACAGTACAGAAACCAGATTACAGGGCTTATAAAAAATGGGCAGATTGTGGAGAATCAGGAGCTGGAGATCTACTTAGTGGATTTTTTTAAAGATCAACTGGGAGGATACAGAGGAGAAACATCACAGATTGAGGAGAATGCCGCCAAAGGAGGTTCAGTCTTGGATATCGAAATGCAGGTGGGACTGAACAAAGACATAAATGATACTAAGATCATAAGAGCCTTGAAGGGGTGAAATCCAGCAAAAGCCCAGGGTATGATGGGTCCAGTAGCAAATTCTATAAAGATTCTTGGGATGTGGAGGGAGAATATTTGGCAAGTGCAATCAAAAGCTTCTTCAATGGGGAAGAGCTGCCACTGGAACTGAGTAGAGCAGTAATAGCCTTAATCCCCAAGGTAAATCAGCCACAACTCCCAACTGATTTAAGGCCTATATCTTGTTGCTATGTGCCCTATTAAGTGATTGCCAAAATTTTGTGTGAGATTGGGGAAAATACTGCCAGAGATAATTAGTCTAAACCAAGGGGTTTTTATTAAAGGTAAGACATATTGTGCACAATATTCTTCTGGATGGTTGAATGGTTTAAAAGCTAGTTGTGTGATAAAGGTAGATATAAGGAAGGCTTTTGACACAATTAGCTGGGGTTTTTTGTTTCAATGGATGAGAGTCTTAAAATTCCCTGGGCTATTTCTCTCTTGGGTTGAAAGATGTGTATGTTCCTCCAACTTCTGCTTGTCTCTGAATGGTTACTTCACTGACACTTTCAGAGGGAGAAATGGGGTAAAGCAGGGGGGCCCTTTGTCTCCTTTGCTCTTTGTTTTGAGTATGGAATACTTGACCAGGTTGCTGAATAGGAGTTATAAGGGGAAAAGGTGAGTTATCACCAAAGATGTAAGAAGGTGGGAATCCATAGCCTAATATTTGCAGATGATCTGCTTTTATTCTGTGAAACTATTGAAGCATCTATCAAGGGGATTCAGGACATTTTTATGGAATTTGAAAAAGTTTCTGGTTTGGCGGTAAATGCAAACATGTCCACAATGTATTTTTCTGCAATGGAGGAAATTGAACAGGAGACTTTGGCTGCAATCTTAAATATAAACAGGGGCACTTTCCCTATGAAATATTTAGGATTACCACTGTCAACTGTTAGATAGGACAAAGAAGCCTGCTCAACTTTGCTTGATAAAATAAGTAGCAGCTTAATTAGCTAGGACACTAGACAGCTTTCACATGCTGGAAAAGCTCAGTTAATTAATTCTGTACTTATGAGCATAGCAGGTTTCTGGTCTGGAATACTGAAAGTGCCTGAGGGAGTGCATGAAGAAATAACCAAGAAGTGTAGGGCTTTTTTATGGGGAAAAAAGGAGACTGGTAAATTTTTCGCACCAGCTGCCTGGGACTCTCTATGCAGAGATAAGCAAGCAGGGGGAATGGGACTGAGGGACTCATCTTTGTGGAATCAAGCTGCACTTTCCAAGCATATATGGAGTGTGCAGGAGAAAAAGGACATGTTGTGGGTGAAATGGTTGCAAGCATACTACTTAAAAGGTAAGAGTCTTGACTGTCATAGAATACAACAATCACATAGTTGGATCTGGAAGTATTTGATCAGACTGAGGGAGAAAATGGGTGATCAGTTAGAGAAATGCTTAACCAATACAGGAGACTTTAGCATAGCTGAAGCCTATAAGATTCTGAAAGGAGGGAATCAAATAAATGCCACTTCAAAACTGATTTGGGGGAACAAATTGATTCCAAAACACAGTTTTTTTTCTTTGGATGTTGTTGAAAGGTAAGCTAGCTACAACTGATAGACTCAAGAGTTTTCAAATTATTCAGGATCAGCAGGGTTGTGTTTCTGTGATTGTGATCAGGAGGATGCAATGCGTCTGTTTGCAAGATGTGGCTATGTTTTGTCTATGCTGTCAGCTTTGGGACTACCATTGGTTGGGAATCTAAGGGATATGAAGATAGCAATGAAATGATGGTGATGTGGAGAAATTTGAACAGGTTTAACCTGTATGTTACAACTTTATATCATGTCTGGGAAGAGAGAAATCTCAGAATTTTTCAGAAGAAGAGCTTGAGTTGGGAGGAATTAAAGAAGAAAACGATGGATAATCACAGATGGTTTCAGGGTTTGGTCTCGGACTGGGAGGATGAGGACAATTAAAGGGAAAGACAAGAGGGTAAGAAGAGAATGAGAAGCTGTAAATAGAAGGATGATCAGAAAATTTTGCCTCAGTTAAGTTTCATTTTTGCTTGAACTCAGATGGAGACTTGGGCTGAAAAACACGGATACTAAATGGGCTTATAAAATCTTTTTAGTCTGCTAGGGTGGGCTTTTTTATAATTAAAATAGCCTGCCAAGAGAAATAGCTATGACTATCAAGTTAAGCTATTTTATTGAAGTGTGAAGTAAGCTTTAGTTATTTCCATCTTAGTTATGAAGTTCTTTAGTTACTGTTCTAGGGTGATGAACAACATAGTGTATTTGGTTTGGTTTTAATGAAAATTTAATAATTATCAAAAATAAAAAGCAATAGATTGCACGTGTAACAGTAAAACCACATCTGCACATAATTACAGGCTAAAGGGCAATATGTAACCAACTTTGAGTTGAACTACTTGCAGAGCCCTTAATTTATTAATTATGAAACTAGATAGAGCAGCTTGTAAGGTTCACAAGGCCACTTTACACCAGGCTGATTTGGTAGGTGGGAATCTGGCTGTGAAGGTAACTTAAATCCTTAAGTTATAGTAATGTCTTGCTGATACCAAACTTAAAAACTCAGCTGAAGTAACAGTTTCAAAGAATGAGAAAGATAGGCCAAGATTTCCTGTATTCATGATTCTCATTGCCACACATTATTCAACCCCCATTTGCTCTTAGATTCTCATTACCTGTGTTTGACCCTAGTGATTCTATTCTATTCGTTCTTATAGCAAGTAATCTCTGCTTCCTCAATTCTATCACTCAAGCTTTTCTTTACCTAGAGGTTCAGCATCATATGGTAATTTTCTTCTCTTAAGCTGGGCGTGAAACTAAATTTATGAGAATTCTGAGTGCAGAGATTAAATCTACTAATAACTAGGCTAACGTAACTAGTCGATCCTTGTCCTAAAAACCCCATTAGGTGGATGAGACCACTTGATAAAATTAACCATGACAAAAAATATTGAATGCAACATTCAAACAGGTAGACATCAAACTAAGAGGCTAAGAGCTAACGACACAATAAAAATCACCATAAAATTGACTGATGGAAAGGTTATTTGACCTCAAAACTATTTCTTCTTGACCATATTGATTAAATCATCGGAGTTTAAGAAAAGAAATATACCAAATATAGAACTTTTGTACACCTCTAATCAATAACCGTGTGGAATTTTACATTAAAAATAAATAAAGAAATCCAAATATGAGCAAAATACTATGATTCCAGAATGTGTTTAAAAGAAGGGGAATAGAGTACCTGAACGGCCGGAAAACCACCTTTCCCAATGTTATCTTCACCACTGAAACCAAAAATGCTGGTCGTCTGACCGCCCAAACGGAAAACATTAAAGGGCTTGCAATAACTCAGTATCCACTCCAACAGCATTTAGCAACTCAAACTACCAACCTTATTTGTAGTGACGCACTTTTGAATCCTCCTTATGTTCTGGATGAAATCACTGCCCCCCCTAAAGAAGGTAGCCCTTCAGTTATAATCAACCAGAAATGCAAAAGGTGTTTGCATTCTCAAGTTCACATGGAGAGAACGAATCCAACAAAATCTCAAGCTGAAACCATCAACTAACACATACCTCCCCATATAGTTAAAATTAGAGAATATAAAGGTCCTGGATATGTCAAATCCACAAGCAATGATATCTTTAGCATTCTCCCACGCAAGTCTCATGCTTTCCTCTACTGATAGATCCTGCTTCCACAGGAACTTCTCATCATCTGTCAATTGTATTACAAGCGGGACTTTGAAAGCATCCTGCAAGTACCTGCAGGCAACACCTCATTAATACTACATTCATTATTACGAGCAAACTTCGACTTTTCAAAGTTTGACAAGGAAAATATCCCATCATCAGCCTATAATTATAATTTATGAAAAATAAATATTACAATGAATCTATTATCGATTGAATTTACTATTGAGGTTAGTTAAAGGAAGAAGTATTGAAATGTCGATACATACTTAGTGAACATGAAGGGGATAAGATGACCGAGATGTAGGGATTCGGAGGATGGACCGCGGCCGGTGTACAAGTAAAACTTTTCCCCCTTTTCATACGCATCTAGAAGCTGCGCCAAGTCACGGTGGGCGAAGAAGACGCCACGGCGGAGGAACACGTGTGCGGGCTTGCCGGTGAGGCGGCTAACCCGGTCGATTAACGCCGGGTCGATTCTTTGGCAACCGAATTTGTCGACTAACTTATTGTAGTCGATTTTGCCCCCGGGTTTTGCGGACACCTCCCATGGGTTGACTATTTGGTCTTCATCAACTTCTCCGCCGCTGGTTGAGGAGTTCGCCGCCTCCATTGGTGAGAGCTGAGAGAACGGCAAAATATCGATTTCGTTCAGTCTGAGGGTCAGGCTTCAGGAAATTAGGAGATCTTTTATTTATTATAGAAAAAAAAAAGGAAAAAATCATATTACCCAGTAAGGGCACAAAGGTGGTCTCTTAATTTAAGAGACTACTAGATTGAAAATCATCGTAGTGGTAAGAAATCACTTAAGAGCCTCTTGCTAAGAGGTCAGTTAAGAGGCCATATGTGAAGTCAAAAATCTGACCAAACTACTTGCAAGGGTTTTTCTTCGGTCTTCTGGGACACGTGTGGCCCTCTCAGTGGGCCACGTGACACGTGTCCCACTAAATTGCTGTATTTTTTTAAAATCTTATGTTGACATGTGTCACTTAGGGATTGTGTCACGTGTTTGAAACGGTTTTTTTAGAATGAGTCTTTGAAATTTAAATTAGAGGACATGTGGACCAATAAGAAGGTGACACGTGTACCCTGCAACAGCCTTT
This sequence comes from Rubia yunnanensis, assembly GCA_037428765.1. Classification (NCBI taxonomy): domain Eukaryota; kingdom Viridiplantae; phylum Streptophyta; class Magnoliopsida; order Gentianales; family Rubiaceae; genus Rubia; species Rubia yunnanensis. Next base: position 25,966,581 of record CM075064.1, on the reverse strand, counting down.
TAACGGACATTTTTAAAATGGGACGCATGTACCATTTTGGTGGTGACACATGTCCCCCGGTAAATTTTTTAAAAAAATCATTTTTTTTTTATTTTTCAGAATTTCAATATTTTTTAATAAGAGTGCGTCTTTTGAAAGACGGACTTTCCATAAGTCATGGAAAGACCAAGGTTTAAAATGTAAATTAGAAGAAATTAAGATAAATTTTTCGGGTTGCATGAACCGGGTTATAAATTTTATAACTAATACATGTTGCATACTAAATTTTTAATGTTGCAACTAAGACCTTTTACCTTTTATTATTCGAATTAAACCCCGTCTTTCCATAAACCTATGGAAAAACCGTCTTTCCCAAGACTTTGCCTTTTAATAATTGGTCAGATTAGATAAATATTTTAATTTTTAAATTGTAATAATTGGTCGGACTAGATAAATATTTTATTATTTCAGTATTTTATGAAAATTTTATAGTTGTTATAATTAGTTTTTGCAATTTTAATATTTTTTTATAATTTTTAAAAAATAAAATTATCTTATTATTTATTTTTTTAAATTTCGTTTTAATAAATTCTTTAAAATAATGAAATTAATTTTATTTTTTTACACCAAAGCATGATATTGACGAGAACGAGAAAAACAAATTATTTAACATATTTTGAAAAAAAATGAAATTATATATTAAATATTAAAACATATTATTAAATTTCACATTCAACTTATTTTGGGTGGACAAGTTTATTTAAAATAAAATTTAATGGTAAAACTAATGAGTAGGATAGAGAAATCAAGTGGGGACCATAAATAGTAAAGAATGATCTCTTGCCATTGTGAAGAAAAAATGGTTGTGGCGCTTAAGTTGAGGTAGAAGAGAGAGGGAGATAAAAATATTATATTTAATTAGTAAGAGACCACTGACGGTTTCTACCATTGCCCATGGCCTAATATAACCCTGACTTATTTTTTAGTGCAAAAATAACCCTGACTATTGAATGAAAGTTTAAATATAATCTTATGACCAAATTTCCGACGTTGACTAAGAATAACCCTGACTATTGAATGAAAGTGCAAATATAATCTTATGACCAAATTTCTGACCATTGACCCTCTTGCAAAAACTAAAATATCCTTATGTTAAAAGCCTTATATAAGGTAGACAAGTATGCCCTCTCCACCAGACCACCACCACCCGCCTGCCTCCACCAGCATCACCAACCCAAAAACCACCAACACTCCACCGCGCTCAAGCAATGGCAGCCCAGCCCGACTCGCCACCGAATGAGTGCCCCGCTCGACTACTCTTTCAAGTCAGAGATTTGGCTATCTTTCTTGTCCGTGAAGAGGGCCTTCTCCATTCCATGAAAATTATAAGCCCAAACCTTGAAGCACGAAGTAACACCAAGGTGAAGTGATTGGTGTCATGGAATACCTGATGGCAATTCTTCAAAAAGGATATTCCATGACAATTGGTGTCATGGAATACCTGATGGCAATTCTTCAAAAAGGATATTCCATGACAATAGTGTTAGTTGTCATTGCTTTTGGTTTGGTAACAATTTCTTTCTCCATCTTCCTCCAACCTTTTGACATCCTCAGATACCGTTATTCCCGTTATTTAAACATATGATGTTTGGGATGCTTTCTTATTCAGTAGGCGAGGGTTTCAGCAAGACAAAAGCTGAAGGCGAGGGTTTCAGCAAGACAAAAGCTGAAGGCGAGGGTTTCAGCAAGACAAAAGCTGAAGGCGAGGGTTTGAAGGAGACAAAGGTTAAATTTGGAATTTTCATTTTTTTGGAATTTTCAATTTTTTTAAAATATAAATCGACCAGGGTAAATTTATTTTTTCACTAATTCCGGTATTAAATTGCCGAAAAAGGTTACACTTGCACATAACCTAAATATCTAGGGTTATATTTGCACTTTCAATTATCGTAGATTATATCTGCATTTTCGTCATTCATGTAGGATTATATATACACTTTGCTCGAGGAATAATGACTGGATTTTTTATTTTCATATAATTAAATCGTGTGACGAGGGTTTATAAAGTGAGTCCATCTTTTGAAAAACAGTATTTCCATAAGCCATGAAAAGATCAAGGTTTAAAGTGCAAATTAGAAGAAATGAAGATAAATTTTTTGGGTTGCATAAATCGGGTTATAAACTTTATAACTAAAGCACGTTGTATAGTAAATTTTTAATATTGCAACTAAAATATTTTACTTTTTATTATTTTAATTAAATCTCATCTTTTATTATGTTGAAAGACGATTTTTCCAAGACTTTGCCTTGTAGAGTTGGCAAATCATACCTCTTCTCTTAAGGAAATAAATTTTTTGGAATATTTTATTAATATTACTTCTTATGCAGATAAACTTCTTTTCTTTTTATGATTTTGATTAGCTCTGGTATACTTTATACCAATATTACTTCTTGTATAGATAGACTCATTTTCCTTTTATGTTCATGATGATTAGTTATTGTATACTTTTATCCTAAGTATAATATAATAAAAATTATTTGCTTTATGTAGTGGTGGTTTGGTATTTTGGTGTTTATCATAATGAAATCATTTTTACTAATTTAAACTCAAGTTGTTTAAAAGTAACATATCAATATTATTATATTTTACTGATTTTATTTCTTTACTATATAGAGCTTGAAAGACTATCTTTTCATAAGTTATGGAAAGAAAGACCAAGATTTAAACGGAAAATTAGAAGAAATCAAGATACAATTTTTTGGTTGCATTATTCAGGTCAAAAACTTATAACTACTACGTGTTGCCTAATAAAATTTTAATATTGCAACTAAAACATTTTTACCTTCTATAATTCTAATTCAACTTTGTCTTTCCATAGGCATTTGGAAAGATAGTCTTTCCCAAGACTTTGCCTACTATATATAATCAATCAGAACTTGCTGAAATAAATAACTCCTTTTTTAAATTTTTTTATACATTCATAGAGCACTTTTGATAGAAGAGTCTGTTTCTTGAAAGACAATGTTTCCATAAGTTATGGAAAGACCAGTGTTTAAACTGTAAATTATAATAAATGGTCTGTCCATAAGTTATGGAAAGACCGAGGTTTAAACTGTAAATTAGAAAAACGAAGATAGAATTTTTGGGTTGCATTAATCAAGTCATAAATTTATAACTATTAGACATTGCATGATAAATTTTTAATATTGCAACTAAACCCTTTTACCTTTATATTATTCTAATTAAACCACATCTTTCCATAGCGTTAAGGAAGACGATTATGCACAGCCCTAGGGAGTACTGATCAAATTATAGAATTATATTTTTTAATCAACCAAAGCAACACAATGCCAGATAATGTTGTTGCCGGGTCATCTAGGCTTCTTGATGAGGAGAGATCTCGAATATCAGTGGAACTACATACTGCATCCATTAAAGGGTCTGAACAAAGCCTTTGCAATCAATCTCCTAAGCATTAAGGCTATGTGAGCCAGTGCGCCGAGGGAGATGTTCAAAGCTCAACGATTTGCCAAATGTAATTTTACCATTGTGTCTACTAAACCAGCACAGGCTTTAAAGACAATTGCAAACGAAGTACAAAAACTACTTTCTAATTGCTATTGAAAGAGTACAATTGAATCTATATGATACCAACATACATTCAAATCACATAGAGGGTATTTTGTTTGCAAATTCCTACTCTATCATGGAAATAATTGCAAGAATTGAACTATAAGAACACTATTCGATTATCAAAGAAACAACCAACGTTCAAAAGGTATACTGCAAATTCGTGGTATTGTCAATATTGTGCATACAAATCACAGCTAAAAAATCTCATTTCAAATGAGTAACACAAATCAACATCAAATAGCATAAGGTTGAAATAATACCACTAAACTAATGCTTTTTGTTCATCATTCATCACTTAGAAAACCATTGATTCAATTTAGTGCAATGGTTTTCTAAGTGATGAATGGTCCTCCGCTCTCTCCCTACTCTCTATCCTCATAATAGCCTGATCAAGCTTCTCGACAAATTCTCTCAAACTAGTGGTACTATTGACATAATCTTTTGTAAAAACAGAATTAACTCATTCACTCCTTCCTGTAGTATGCATATCAGCAAAGAATGCAGTGCGATTATACACAGGAACCCACAATTCTTGATCTTCATAAAGTTCCATAAGCCAAGAATTTTTCTCTAATTCATATTTGACCACTAGTTCCTTCAACTTTGTCTCAAAATATGCATTTATGTAAGTATACTTGAGACATTGTTTCATCTTCTTCTTGAAAGATGAATTTTTAAAATGCAGGTGTCCTAGTTTCTCTCCAAACTTCATTTTGATCTGCCAATAACATAGCCTGTGACATGTATTCAAAAATACTTTGGGAAATGTTGCTCTCATTGCTCGATCCAAGTCGGCAATCAGGGATATTGGAGAAATCCCTCTCGTTGCTTCTTTCCAAGTCTCAAACAACCACACAAAACTTGCCTCGGTCTCATCTTGCAATAATCCCCATCCAAACTGTATAGTATGGAAATGGTGATTCACACCCGTGAAATAAGCAAAAGGAAAACTATATTTGTTAGTTTTGTAGGTGGTATCAAATGTCACAACATCTCCAAATTGCTTATACGATAACCTAGACCTTGCATCAACCCAAAAAAAATTAACTGCTCTTCCTTATCCATCACATTGAATGGCATAGTAAAAATAAGGGTTCTCAGCATGTCTTCTCTAAAAGTACATATACATCCATTAAGCATCTTCGACATCTAATTTTTGATGAAAATCACGAAGATGATTCCAACAAGCCCGGTCATTGAATCCCAGTACATCTCCTCTAAGAATAGAGTTTACTTTGTTTATATGTAGGTTCTCTCGACTAAACAACTCAACCATAACTTTTGCTCCTTCGGGGATTTTAGTTCGAATTGTTTTCAAAAGCATTTTATTTGGAGTTGGCACAATCAAATTGTCAAACCAACCACTATTTCGTCTTAACACAAAGAACAATCCTCATTTTAGCCATGCACCTTCCTCTTATCGTTGAGTGTTCAGAAGTTGATTTTGTACTGGCACACGCTCATCAACTTTTTTATCATACAATCTGTAGTGAGAACAAACAAAAAGAACTTATGTGATTTCATCACATCTATTCCGAGCCCTTTTAGAAGATCTCTGGACTACTGAAAATCCTTTACTTTCTCCATATTTTTATAATAATATCTAGCAGTTATAATGGATTCAAAGATTTGTCCAACAAAAGGTTTTCTTCACTGTCTCCAATAACTTTGGTCAGCGTTCTACGTTCTGTATCAATAGTGGAAGTTGTTATGATATCGTTCATCCCATAACTCTCATCCAACGCTTAAAATTCTATTGTGTCAATAATTTCTAAATAAGAATTCTTGATTGGTAGTTCAATAAAATTAAATCAAATGAATATATTGCATATAAATTTATAAAAACGTAACCCACCTCTTTAAGAGGACATGGATGATTCCAAAATTCCTTCAAGTGATACGTTTTTCATCATATTTATAATTATATGCATCATCACGGAGAGAAAAATGTGTTTGTACCCATTGTACATAATAAGTGGCTTCAAATTAAAATTCAACAAGAAAACAAATTGTTTTATAAAATTGGGAGTAAAATTGTGTATGCATGCAGCAAGAAAATCGTTTGTACGTTGCTGCAGGAAATTTGTAAATTTTTCTTGACAAATAGTTTCAATAAAATCTTTTCACAATTTAACATGAAGCAAGCAATTCCAGAGAATTGGGAGTGTTTCATTTTTCTCAAACCAATAACAGGATACCTGTTATGGTTGGCTTCATGCATTGAAATGAAGCAGAGAGTATCAATTACCTTGCATTTTTCTTTTGTTAATGCTAGATTTTTCTATCCTCCTGCTGATGATCTCCTCTGGTCCAGCTTACGCCAGCATCTACAAAACAGACATGCTAAGGTCAGGCAAGCAGGCGCAGGGCCATGCCTGCTCCGATGCTCCGGTCAACCATGTTTGCTGTGTAGAAGAGTTTCTTAGGTGAATAGTATTCAGATTGTAATCTTACATCGGTTGCATGATTATTCCTCTTGATATATGTGTTTGGTGGCTGATGGGACAACTTCCGTACTAACTTATCCATTAACGCACGTTATGTATGTTGCTCCTAACCTGGACCGAAAGGCTTAAACTAGGTTGGGGTTGTTGATTGCTGGGCTTTAGGCCCATACATTATCAAGTCCCCCAACCTGAGGTCTTGTTAGCATGAGGGCTCAAGGTCGCAGGCTGAGTAACTTCCATGAGAGCCTCAATGATTGGGCGCAGGTTGCGTTATTGGGTGCTGGAACTTGGCCTTGTGCTCTTTTTAGGAGGGAAAACCCTTCGTCTTCCACGATTTAAAAGTCTTGTATATCTGCGACATTGTCTCGGGTTGACTTTTGTCGGTGGTTACGCTACCTGCTTTGATGTTCGCCATGTGTCCCTTATCCTGGCTCTTTCACACACTTGAACCTTTAATTCTGCATTTTTCTTAGGCAGTTTCATTATGATATTGTCTTCTCATCTCCCGAGAATGGTCTTGTCTATCGCTTGCCTTTTTCAAATCTTAGTTCATTCTTTTTATTCTCTTTTCCTCATTGCGTCTCCTCATTCCCACTTCTCACTTTTCGACAATCGCTCTCTCCTCCAGGTACCTCTCACCTTATTTTCTTCCTTTCCTCTTCATTTTCCCTCTTTTTTTGTTTGATATCATGGTTTCTACCATTGGTCCCCCCAAGAGGGATTCATATTGCGTCCTTACCGCTAATGATTTCTGCATTGCCTATAGAATCATCGAGTCTATGTTTTACGCCGGCGGGGTTGAGTTTATCGACATAAAGGATTATATCTCGCAACTCGGGGTTTCTAAAACTGTCCTGGCGTGCCTAAGGGAATGACCACCGTATATTTAGAGACTTTATAAAGTTGTTGCTTACAGTTTCCCATGTCTACCTTCTTTCAATCCATGCTAGGATTTTTCAAACTAGGGCTTACAGACTTTCCACTAAATTTCATTTGGATCCTTCTAGGTTTCTAGGTGTTGTGTCATTTCCTTAAATTGGAGCCTTCCGTGACCCTGTTTCATGTCTTTTACCACTCGGCCTGGATGCCCCCCCGATTGGACCTTTTTGAATTTTTGACAGGACAGGGTTAAGCTCCTGGTCAGGATTCCTAGTCGAGTCGAATGGAAGTGCAGGTTTTTTTTGTGGATGATGAGTTCGTGTTTGGATTTGGTGAAATGATAGACTTTTTTGCAGGTCCGGATCATGCGCTAGGTTCTCATCCTAGCGCTACAGAGATGGCTGCTTTACGGCACCTAATTTCCCCCTTGAGAAAATTAGTGTGAATGCATGTTGGATTCAGTGGGACTCTGCCCTGTTGACAGTTAGTATGCCTTACATTCCCGTCAAGCTCATTCCCTTGGGTGGTTCTGACTATTTGAGGGGTACATGCTTGCCGTTGTCTGTGTGTCATTTTCTATGTGTCTTATCATTTTTCTTCTCTGCTCATTGGTCGTGCTTTGCCTCTTTTTCCTTTTTGATTTCTCATCCTTTGCTCTTTTTTTCGTCTTTTCTTCTCAGATATGTTGATCGCCGGCTACATCAGGAACCCATCCAAACTTCCATGGTGCACCGCCAGCAGTCGTCCGTTCAAGCCAACAGAGGACAGGGGGGCATCGTCAACTGCCCATTCTGGACTATATAGCTATCTAACACTGATATTATTGACGATAGCATCTCATCTTGCATTCCAGCCAGACTTTTGGGCCCTTGCAAACTAGCCGCTCTGCTCTATGGCATTCTCTATGACACTTCATCAAGCTTTCTCATCGCATGGCCGCCCAGATCCCGCTCCTATACGCAGCGCTGCTGCTTATGCTGAATTCATTTCTAAGGTAGTTCATTTTTTCCATTTCAACACTTGGCTTGAGGTGCATGCCTTGAATGTGGCTGGGTCATTAGCTTCCTCAGCCTCCGACTGGCCTGTCTCAGTCGCTCTGGAGGTAACTCGTTTCTTCTTTTTACTTTAATTTTCCTTTTCTTTCTTCTTCTTTATGATTGTACATTAAGTGTTTATTCCTTACTACTTTTAGGTCATTTGCTCTGCTAAAGTTGTACAGATGGAGCTTAACAACCTGCATCATGAGGTTGGGGAGCTTCAGTGTGGGATCACGTCCCTAAAGCAGGCCAATGCTGACCTGACTTGCAAGGTACAACGGATAGACGAGCTGGAGCAGGACCTGGAGTTAGAGAAAAGGGTCTTCGGCTCGCTGCAGGCTACCCTAGATAAGGAAGAATAAGAGATTGTTGGGTTGAAGGCCTTTCGGGTTTGGGCTTTTATTCGGGGCTTCCTAAGCATGTATTCCCGTGTGGTGAGGAACCAGAAGGCCTCCGAGATGTTGGGTCAAGCTATGAAAGATGAGATCAAGCTTTACTAATAGGCTGGGGATGAGGAGCAGCTGCATGTTCGCCTTGGTGGAGTCGTTGTTCCCTGATGCGTCTTCGACCATCGACTGGTTTGTGGGCTTGGGTTATTCTTGAACTAACCTGCAATCAAACTGTCCATGTGGTTCCAGGGGTCAGAACTCCATTGCTTAAGTTAGTCCAAGTGTTTTACATGATTAAGACAGAATGAATGATAAGTAAGTGTGTACCTTGTATCTATACTATGTGTCCTAGATAACGTACTCCTTAATTATCGCCCTTAATTACTCACGAATGCAGTAATTAAGTTAGGGTATCAAATATTTCCCTAACTGGGATGCCATGCCTGCCACCCAATGGCCTTCTTGAGCCTAAAAACTATCAAGAGCTCCCATAAAAGTAGGTTCCCGATTTAGAAGGCTGGAACGTCAAGAAGGTCTTTGAGGTCTCGAATGCATGGAACAATTAGTGAACTCAAAATGAACCTTGCACGTTGCATTCCTGCCTTTGAGGATGAGAACCTGGTTTTCTAATCAACTTCGTCGTTTAAGATTCCAAAAGGGTGCGCGCATGCTATACAATCGCGCATGGCACTACCCCCCAAACATTGCACTGCCAGAAGAGGAAAAGGCGATCACGTCTTTCTATAAATTTTTGTGTTTCCAATGCCAAAATAATTACATGTCACTTCAGCACCCATATTTACCCCTCATCCACGCTTCCTTATTTACTTTTCTTGTTTGCAGGCGTCTTCTTACAGGAGATTTTTTTTCTATATTTCTCTCACGAGCGATCCGACCTCCATCCCTTTTTCCAGGAATCAGTAAGTTCTTTTATTCCTATTCTCTCTCTGATCTTCTCATTTCCTCCTTTTCCATCATGCCCCGCTCTGATGAGGATTCCACGTCTGAGAAACTTTCCGGTGAAATCAGGGTTGGCAAGTCAGGGGTTAGTATGCCTGAGAGAAGGGTTAGCGACCCAAAATGTGACCCCTCCGAAGAACTCCAGCGCGACGCTGATGCTAGAGAGGGCATATCTAATAGTCCTGTGGAAGAGCGGATCTTTCCCATAACTGATATGCCTTCTCAAGAAGTTGTTGAAAATTGGCCTCTGGGCATAGGCAAACCCTACATAAGGAGGTCCCCCAAGAGCTGTAAGATTGGTTTTTACCCTTCCCCAATCCAGAGCTTTAAGCCATAAGGGAGGAGGAAGAAGTACTTCTTTTGAGGGAGAAGGCAATCCCAAGGGGGGGGGGGGGTAAGCTCCCTCGAGTGGAAATCGAGAATCTTCTCCGGCTGAGCCCTTTCAAGAGAAGAAAAAAGGGACTCACCAAAGATTAAGGCTAAAGGACTCAGGGAGGGAGCCCCCGAGTTGGATGTGGGAGCCGCTATTTCCAAAATTTTGGACTCGATCCCTCCTGGCCAATGAGTAGCTCGAGACGCCAATTTTCAACCCTTTCGAGAAGGTGACTCCCCCCATAGCCTTCCTGAAGGAAAAACATCTATCTCTACCCGACACTTTCGCTGCAGGCTCACCTTTCCCTTTCCGCCCTTTTTTTCCAAAATCCTTAGGCAATTTCAGGTGAGCCCCGTGCAAGTCCACCCCAACATTCCGGTGATCATGATGATGTTCTTGACTAGATGTGATGAATTCAGTATTAAACCTAGTTATAAGTTGTTTCGCTCACTATACTTCATGTCCTATAGTGGATGGTTAGCCGATATGATCATCACATTAATCCATAGCGAAGCACATCGTAAAGTTTTTGGCGTTCCTGGTAATTTGGGTAATTGAAAAAGCTAGAAAAAAGGTATCTCATTCGATAGCAGGAGGTATCGAGTCCCTCCATGGACTTTGGCCATGCAAGTTGAATCTTTCAAACCCAGGGAATACATCTGCCTAGATGCCCTCGAAAGGGACATACAAAAACTGTTGTCCAACTCCCTCGACTATAGCCTCTTCAACAACCCTAACCCCTAGATTGGCAGCTTTGTGTTCCCTCCCAGAATCTACGAAGAATATGTGCATAACACACTTTGGAAAGATACAAGAAAAAGGCAAAGGGAACGTGAGGGCCCCAGAGATAGCCCTCCCCTCGAGGTCATTGTTAATGACCCTAGGCATTTGGGGCCTTCCGAATGTGCCTTAATAGAAATCTACTTCTTTTATTTTTTGTGTTATTATGTTCATCAATAATGACTGACTCAAATCCTTTTTAAATTTTTAGTGGGTTTCGCTTAGGGTTTAAAGAAGCAGAAGCCCTCGAAGCAGGGTCAGGCTCACTTCGAGGGGATCATTGATTCCTATAATTAGTCTTCCATTCCTTCGATTCCAGTGTTTCCCCTCTCGAATCCAGCCTCCCCTCCTGCAGCAAGCTCCGAGAGACCTATCTCAAGAAGTGATGCTGAGCAATCACCTCACACCCGGAATGTTCTCCAGAAGACAAGGGCAAACAACAATACTATCAGCTCCTCCTCCCCAGTACCGCTTATAGGAACACCTGGCGTTGAAGATGTTCAACAACAATCGCTGCCCCTTTCGAATGATGCGGTGCCCTTATTCGTGTTCGAGCATCACCTTTTAGAGATTGGCTTTGATCCTGAGGTACTTTTCCATTCTCTTTTCTCTCATCCTCTCCTTCATCCTCTCCCATTCTTTTCTTTCTTTTTTTCGTTCTTGGTGAAATTTCTCAAGTTAAGCTCATGAAATAGAGTTCTTAGGTATAATGACAATGACTTACGATAACCTATGCATTAAATAGATCATGGAGGCGGTAAGTTGAAGATTGAGGGAAATGGCTTTTGGTTTACAAATTGAAGAATCTAGGAGTATTAGAAAGAATAACAAGATGATGAAGAATAACATTTGTCATCAATTTATAATCGGCCAAAAATATCAAATGCCTCTCCATCTATTCAGCAAGGTTAGTCAAAAAAAGTTTAAATCCAAGTCTATGGTTGTATCAATTTCTTTTTGTGAATTTCAATTTACTTTTTATGAATTGTTGTTTAGGGATTTTCATTGAATTCATTCATGATTCAGGAAAAGGTGGAGGCATCGGCAATCCTTGGCACATAGTGTGGGCAAAGTGGATCCCTATCTAAGTTTCCACTTCCTTGAATATATGTTATGTTTAAAGAGGGGGAATGAGGATGCTAAATTAACATAGAAATATACCATTGCATTACGTTTCACTTGAATAACATTATGATATAGTTTAAATGCATGTCGTGCGGTGCCTGAAATTCGCATGACTAAATAAAAATAAATTTGCACGACCAATCAATTTGAATAAATCATTATTTTTCTTTTATTATAAATAGAGATAACTTAATAAATTGACACAGGAAACCACAAAAAAATGCATGTTATGATAGAGTAGAAAAAATAAGAAAAATAAATTAACATCAGAATAGATATGTTCATTAATTCTTCAATCAAATAAAACAAATATAAGTCCTAAATACATGTCGTGCGGTGCATGAATTTTGCCTGACTGAATAAAAGGATTTAATGGTCCAATATAGGGCTTAAAATATACATTATGTAATTTCTAATTTTAAGATATGTTTTTATTAGGGATGTTGTGAATGCAAAGAAGGCAGTTCTACTAGTTAACTCGGTGTGGGAGAAGAAGTAATGTGATCAGCATGTTTCGCCCGACAAGATGGTTGATATTCTGTTGGAGGGTGCCAGAGCCCAGCGCACCAGGGACAATACATCTGTTATTTTCTTGGAATTCTCAGATATAAGTAAATTAAGTAAAGTTGATCCTCAGACTAATTTGATTTTGGGTAATTTAAACATAGAAAAAAGTAAAAAAAAAGAAAAAAATAAACATTATTATGTATGCATGATTATATTGGGAAAATATAAAGAAGAAGGAATCATTGGAACCCTATGACACTTGGTGCATTAAAAGTGGATCCCTGTATAAGTTTCCACCCCTCGCAAATATGTAATGTTTAAGAATAAGAATAAGAAAAGTAAATTTATATCGAATTAGATCAGTGTATAAATCTTCGATCAAATAATATACACACATATATATATATATATATATATATATATAGTTTAAATGCATGTCGTGCGGTGCATTGAATTTGCACATATGAATATAAATAAATAAAAAATGGATCATATATAACATCAATGAATACATCATAACTTTTAATAGTTTTACTAGCAAATTAATGTTCTTGATGAAATTTCTCAAGTTAAGCTCACAAAAAAGAGTTTTAGATGTAATGACAACAAATTAGAATAACCTATGCATTAAACAGACCATAGATGCGGTAAGTTGAAGATTGAGAAAAATGACTTTCGGTTACGAATTAAAGAATCTAGGATATTTTGAAAGAATAAGAAGATGATGAAGAATGACATTTGTCATCAATTTATAACCTGCTAGAAATATCAAATGCATATCCATCTGTTCAACAAGGTTAATAAAAAAAAAATTAAATCCAAGTTTATGGTTATTTCCTTTTCTTTTTGTGAATTTCAATATACTTTTTATGAATTGTTTTTTAGGGTTTTTTTTATTGAATTCATTCATGATTCAGGAAGATGAGGAGGCATCGGCATCCCTTGGCACACAGAGTGTCGAAAGTGGATCCCTATCTAAGTTTCCACTTCCTTAAACATATGGTATGTTTAAAGAGAGGAGTGAGGATGTTAAATTAACATAGAAATATACCAGTGCATTAAATTTCAATTGAATAAAATTAATACATGGTTTAACTGCTTGTCGTGCGGTGCATGAAATTCGCACGACTAAATAAAAATAAATCCCCACGACAGATCAATTTGAATAGATCATTGTTTTTCTTTTATTATAAATCGAGATAAATTTAAAATTGACACAAGAAAACACAAAAAAATTGAATTTTATGCTAGAGTATAAGAATAAGAAAAATAAATTAACATCGGAATAGATATGTGCATTATTTAATCAATCAAATAAAACAAATATATGGCTTAAATACATGTCGTTCGGTGCATGAATTTTCCACGACTAAAGAAAATGATTTAATGGTCCAATATAGGGGCTTAAAATATACATTATGTAATTTCTAATTTTAAGATATTTTTTATTAGAGCCTAAATATAATATTTGAACTTTGTAAGGGCCAACACAAAAATTATTTCTGGAACATTGTGAACACCAAGAAGGTAGTTCAACTAGTGAAATCGGCGAGGGAGAAGAATGAAGGTGACAGGCGGGCGGTCGTCGCGCCCGCCGTGCAAAAGATAATTTATAAGCCCTAAATGCTTACTTTCTACAACTAGGTAGATAGTGGCAAATCGGGGTCGTCCAAAGAGAAGAGGGATCTTCCTAAGCGTCTAAGCACACAATGGTTGATATTAGGCTAGGAGTAAATATATATACACACACATAAAAGCATGTAAATGGGGGGGGGGGGGTTGGTTGGTTGTTCCTAAGTTACGAAAGTAAAAAGACAAGATAACTAGCAAGGTCAAGTGACTATGCTAATCATCAAACAAAACTAAGAAAAGGGGTTTTAAACTACAAAGATAAAAAGCCTTGGGGGCAACGGATATCCACTTCCAAATCATACGTAGGTCATTGAATCATTCACTCATTCCATCATATAACATACATGATTCAACATTCACATACCCATCTAGCAAGGATCACAACACATACATCACAAGGAGTTCTAAGTTCATGCTCATACATGTTCATGCAAAGGAGCTACGGAATTCGTCACGTTCCTAACACCTAAACAATTCAAACATACAAACACTCCCTATGCTCAAACTACTCATGGCACACACGAAGTGAAACACACCATCAAGAGTACATAAACACCAAATAACACATGCTTCAAGAAAGAGTAGAAGCCATCTATTTAACACTTCAACTACTTATTGTGGAGACTAAACTCCTATCCTTCTTAGTTCGTAGTTTGCGAGAGTGAATTCGACATCCCTCGTCAAACCTCACCAATGACTCCCGTTGTCGCGACCACGACTCAAGGTATCATTGGTGGCATTTAATCACGAAGAACCAACAAGCTTGGCAATGCTTATGACCACTACACCGTGACTAAGCATTTAACCAATTCATGCAATTACACGAGATTGGATGAACGTGCAACGCACATTCATCCAAGAGCATATAACTCTCTCGTTTGCTACACAAACGAACATGACGAAGAATTCGGCATCAATCACATTCGTCTAGCACATTATCAATCCATCAACACAATCAAAAGCCCTAAATCATACTCATACATTCCTAACAAGAAAAAGGGGAAATTAACCCAAATCCCCCAAACCCTAGCTAGCAATTCATACAAGCATTTCATTCAAGCTTTCAATAATATCAATGGCATCAACAATTAACATTCAAAGCACAATAAAAGCACAATAGCAAAAACACCAAATAGATAGATATAAATGCTCCTTACTACATAGAAATGGAAGCTTCAATCCTTGCTCCCAAGTACAAAAACTACTCTAGAACAACAAAAGACATAGAAACTAAGAAAACGAGAAGAGAAAAGCTAGGGTTTTGGCCCAAAAACAGGGGCCAAAAGCTGTGGAAAGAAGAGGGTGAAGAGGTATTTATAGTGGGAAGAAAAAGGGAGAAAAATGCTGTTGCAGGGCTGATTTTAAGCTGTCGTCGCGAGTCGCGACGAGCTTCGCCGCGAGTCGCGACCAAATCAGTAAATTGCAGCCTTGTTTTGTTTTGCTTCCTCCGGGTGAACCGTTGATCCGTTTCGGGAGTTCTTGTAGTCAATTTTATAGTGCTCGAGAAGAGGAATCCAATGGTGCCACTCTTGAAGGCTGATTCTTCTCGGAAAATTCTGAGAACCCCGGACCATCTTTCACCCGTTGCTTTGCTCTCCTTTCTTCACCTCTTCACTTCTTCATATCTTCAAAAAGCCCAAATCTAAGTCTTCAAATCTTCAAAGATATCTTTCAAAGTCTTCAAATCTTCAAAGTCTTCAAACAAATCACCTCGTCACACAAAATCTTCTAAAAAGTGATAAAAACGCCAAAGTCGCTTTTATCCCTCCTTAAATGATTTCAAGGCAAAATGCCACATTTAGAGCACAAAATTGTCCAAAACCTAATCCTAAAAACCCTAAAATAACCATCTAAAATGGACACATCAAACCTCCCCACACTTAAAGCTTACTCGCCCTCGAGTAAGAAAAGATTCAAGCACACGGAGGAAATAACATATCCACATCCTAAAAACCCTAAAATACCCGCATGAAATGGCCACATCAAAACTCCCCACACTTAAACCTTACTCGCCCTCGAGTAAGAAAAGATCTAAGCACACGGAAGAAATGATATAGCCCTATCCTAACTACTAATCCCCCAATCAAAGCCTCACAAAACTCTCAATATCATAAATCCCAAAATAAAAGCTCACATGAGAATTTTTCACACACACATCCCCAATCCTAAATCTAACCAAACCTACCACTTATCAATTCACTACCCATACAAATATTTTCAAGCCCCGAATTGATATTCCCAAAGTCCAATGACACAAGATAAAGTTAAAACCATTTAAGAGGTTTAAGCACATACTTCACCTAATGCCAATATATCCACCAAAATCCAATGACATAAAATGAAGCTAAAGCCATATAAGAGGTTCAAACACATGCTTCACCTAATGCCAATATATCAACCAAAAACGAAGTATAAAGAGATAAGGAATTTCATAACCACACTTCGTTTCCTAACCCACTAAGCTACCCAATCCCAAGAGGTCTATAGATGTTGAGCTACCCGATCCATCCGTGTGACAACCGCAACCTTATGACTCTAACGCCGGCAAATGAGTGAGATCATAGCATTTTTCAATTTCTCTCACTTTCTCTCATTTTGCCTAGGAGCTCTTTCGAGTTTTCATCCTAGCCACACATCATGTTTCTTTAGCTCACATCTCACCTTTTTCTGCACATTTTAGCCTCTCATTTTTGCCTAGGCCACCCTTTAAGGGTTTTCGACCTATCCGGGCCCCCAATGTTGCCTAAGTTGCCCTCTCGGGTTTTCAACTTAGCGGGTTTTCTTTTTCTTTTTTTTCTTTTTCTTTTTATATTTTCTTTTTCTTTTTGTTTTTCTATTTTTTTTCTTTTTCTCATGTTTTTCCAATGAAAAGTAGCAAAAAGCATTCCAAAACAATCTAGCATGCATATGAGTCCTCTAACCCCTCCCCACACTTAAAACATTACATTGCCCTCAATGTAAACATGTAAGGCAAGAACAATAAAAATCAAGGTAAGGGGATAGAGTGACACCCGTGTCTCCGCAATTCGCCGGTGATATGGCGCAATCCAAGCACTTGTATGGTCCCGAAATTGGTTTCGGAACTGGAAGGGGGAGCAAAGATGCCGTAGAAAAACTCACCCCTCGAGAAAAGCATTGTCTCCATGGCGCCGTTTGATCAAGACTAACACCACGAAGAACACATTAAACTCACAAGTACATAAGGATATATAATACTAGGTTTAGCATCAAGAGTTAATAACCATAGTATTTTCAAAGAACAACCAAATCACACTCAACCAACACTATAAGAATAATCATGAAAAATATCCAACATATATTGACATGTATACAAGCATCATTATAGGATATGCACTTACGATCACAATGATGTAGTCGGCATACTACAATCAACAAATGTACTATAAAGATGCAAGGATGTTCATATGTCAACATGTGTAGGATGGTGGAGGAATGAGTGGGTATATGGTGGTTCTTGGGAGTGTTGGGTGGAGAAGAAGGTAGGATCATGCAATGTGTAAAATCATTTGGAAACTTGGAAGCTTGGAAATTTGAAATCCGGGCTCAAAAAATTTTCAACAGTTACTGAGCACATCGCGACTCGCGACGAGGTTCGTCGTGACTCGCGATGAGCCTCGCGAAGTCATCACGACTCGCGGAAAGGTGAGTCCGAGAGCTCAAAAATTTTCTGAGCTCAAAAATTTTTGAGCTCGTCGCGACTCGCGACGAAGGGTGTCGCAACTCGCGACGAGCCTCGCGAAGTCATCGCGACTCGCGAAAAGTTGAGTCCGGAAGCTCAAAATTTTCTGAGCTCGTCGCGACTCGCGACGAAGTGTATCGCGACTCGCGACGAGCCTCGCGAAGTCATCGCGACTCGCGGAAAGTTGAGTCCGAAAGCTCAAAAATTTCTGAGCACGTCGCGACTCGCGACGAAGTACATCGCAACTCGCGACGGTGCCTCGCGATGTCATCGCGACTCGTGGAAAGTTGGCGCTGGGAGTGAATTTTGCTCCCCTGTTCGTCGCGACTCGCGACGAAGCCCATCGCGACTCGCGACGGCAGGGTATCCCAGGCTTAAAATTTTTTCTTCTTCTTACCAACTGTCCAAGCTTTCTTCCCTCATTCGTTGATCTCGTTCCTTCATCTCCTTCATTGCAATGCACTTCACTTTGCTACAAAATCACAGAAAAACAAGCCATAAAAAGAACAAAACAAAACAACAACAAAAACTAAGAAACAAAGACTAAAAAAAACAAAAACTAAAAGAAATGCCGAATTTATTTAACGTCATCGGCACGACGAAGCTCCGTATGTTTAAGGTCTTCGGCACGACCCTAATGTTATCCGTATGGTGAAGGCTTGAAGCTCTTCACCATGAGCATCCAAAATAAGAGAGGTGGGGGCACAAAACTTTCAAGAGGAAAGTCTTGTGGAGGTGGAGATGGTTCAAAGGGAATTAAGTGGTTAGGGAGCTTGGGATAGTCTTTTGGCTCCTCTCTCGTTTCCCTCAAAACTTCCGAAAATATTAGAGTTGGTTCACTAGGTGGGAGAAGGGGTGACAATGCTAATGGATGTAGCACTATCACCTCTTCCTCCATTTTTCTATCCTCTACAACCAACTCCTCATCCCTTTCAAACTCAAAATCATTTTTATTGGTGACTTCACTCACCGAATCATCGAGTTCAAGTTGGGATGGTGTGTTTTCGGAATCACGAGCTTCCATGCGGGCCAATACCTCTAATATGTTCCTCACATGCCCCTCAATGGCCTCAACACTAGAGGAGAGCTGGGTATCCGGCTCCTCACTAGTAAAGGAGTTCAAGTTTGCTATCCTATTTAAGACATCCTCACGTGTCAAACTTGAACTTCCTTGTTGGGCTTGGTTTTGGGGTATGGTATAGGGTGGTGATGGCCAACTAGGTTGCTCGTAGTGTTGGTTTTCCGGCTCATTCTCATACCACCAATCCGGACTACCACTCCATTCCGGATTGTAAGAGTCGTGGTATGGATAGCATTCATGAGCTTCTTGCCCTTGAAAACCAACATCTCCAACCGCTTGATAGCACTCTTCATAGTACCCATGGTTTTGAAAACCAAGGGTTCTTTCTCGGTCATCGTCCTTTTCCCACAACAAAGGGCAGGATTCGGTAGGATGGTCGGAACGAAACATCCTACAAAACCTTACTTGTTGAGCCTCTCTTCTCATCATGAGCTCCCTCAAGGTGAGACGCTCCATTAAAATTTTTTTTTCTTTTTTTTTTCAAAAGTTCGGAATCATAGTGCAAGGATTCTCGATAAAATAAATCACCAAGAACTCAAGCAATACCTACTCCGAACAAAAACAACCACCAAGTAGTGGAAAATAAAAACAACTAGCTAATACACAACCAAATACACCTAAATACTTAAGAATAAACGCCTCTTCCCCGGCAACGGCGCCATTTTGACAGGCGGGCGGTCGTCGCGCCCGCCGTGCAAAAGATAATTTATAAGCCCTAAATGCTTACTTTTTCTTTTTCTCATGTTTTTCCAATGAAAAGTAGCAAAAAGCATTCCAAAACAATCTAGCATGCATATGAGTCCTCTAACCCCTCCCCACACTTAAAACATTACATTGCCCTCAATGTAAACATGTAAGGCAAGAACAATAAAAATCAAGGTAAGGGGATAGAGTGACACCCGTGTCTCCGCAATTCCCCGGCAACGGCGCCATTTTGACAGGCGGGCGGTCGTCGCGCCCGCCGTGCAAAAGATAATTTATAAGCCCTAAATGCTTACTTTCTACAACTAGGTAGATAGTGGCAAATCGGGGTCGTCCAAAGAGAAGAGGGATCTTCCTAAGCGTCTAAGCACACAATGGTTGATATTAGGCTAGGAGTAAATATATATACACACACATAAAAGCATGTAAATGGGGGGGGGGTTGGTTGGTTGTTCCTAAGTTACGAAAGTAAAAAGACAAGATAACTAGCAAGGTCAAGTGACTATGCTAATCATCAAACAAAACTAAGAAAAGGGGTTTTAAACTACAAAGATAAAAAGCCTTGGGGGCAACGGATATCCACTTCCAAATCATACGTAGGTCATTGAATCATTCACTCATTCCATCATATAACATACATGATTCAACATTCACATACCCATCTAGCAAGGATCACAACACATACATCACAAGGAGTTCTAAGTTCATGCTCATACATGTTCATGCAAAGGAGCTATGGAATTCGTCACGTTCCTAACACCTAAACAATTCAAACATACAAACACTCCCTATGCTCAAACTACTCATGGCACACACGAAGTGAAACACACCATCAAGAGTACATAAACACCAAATAACACATGCTTCAAGAAAGAGTAGAAGCCATCTATTTAACACTTCAACTACTTGTTGTGGAGACTAAACTCCTATCCTTCTTAGTTCGTAGTTTGCGAGAGTGAGTTCGACATCTCTCGTCAAACCTCACCAATGACTCCCGTTGTCGCGACCACGACTCAAGGTATCATTGGTGGCATTTAATCACGAAGAACCAACAAGCTTGGCAATGCTTATGACCACTACACCGTGACTAAGCATTTAACCAATTCATGCAATTACACGAGATTGGATGAACGTGCAACGCACATTCATCCAAGAGCATATAACTCTCTCGTTTGCTACACAAACGAACATGACGAAGAATTTGACATCAATCACATTCGTCTAGCACATTATCAATCCATCAACACAATCAAAAGCCCTAAATCATACTCATACATTCCTAACAAGAAAAGGGGGAAATTAACCCAAATCCCCCAAACCCTAGCTAGCAATTCATACAAGCATTTCATTCAAGCTTTCAATAATATCAATGGCATCAACAATTAACATTCAAAGCACAATAAAAGCACAATAGCAAAAACACCAAATAGATAGATATAAATGCTCCTTACTACATAGAAATGGAAGCTTCAATCCTTGCTCCCAAGTACAAAAACTACTCTAGAACAACAAAAGACATAGAAACTAAGAAAACAAGAAGAGAAAAGCTAGGGTTTTGGCCCAAAAACAGGGGCCAAAAGCTGTGGAAAGAAGAGGGTGAAGAGGTATTTATAGTGGGAAGAAAAAGGGAGAAAAACGCTGTTGCAGGGCTGATTTTAAGCTGTCGTCGCGAGTCGCGACCAAATCAGTAAATTGCAGCCCTGTTTTGTTTTGCTTCCTCCGGGTGAACCGTTGATCCGTTTCGGGAGTTCTTGTAGTCAATTTTATAGTGCTCGAGAAGAGGAATCCAATGGTGCCACTCTTGAAGGCTGATTCTTCTCGGAAAATTCTGAGAACCCCGGACCATCTTTCACCCGTTGCTTTGCTCTCCTTTCTTCACCTCTTCACTTCTTCATATCTTCAAAAAGCCCAAATCTAAGTCTTCAAATCTTCAAAGATATCTTTCAAAGTCTTCAAATCTTCAAAGTCTTCAAACAAATCACCTCGTCACACAAAATCATCTAAAAAGTGATAAAAACGCCAAAGTCGCTTTTATCCCTCCTTAAATGATTTCAAGGCAAAATGCCACATTTAGAGCACAAAATTGTCCAAAACCTAATCCTAAAAACCCTAAAATAACCATCTAAAATGGACACATCAGAAGGTGATCGGGATGTTTCGCCTGACAAGATGGCTGATATTTTGCTGGAAGAGGCCATAGCCTAGAGCACCAAAGACAATACATCTTGTATTTTTTTGGGATTCACATGTGGAATTAAATCATATAAAGTTGATCCTTTGACTGATTTTATTTGGGTTTATAAAACATAGAGAAAAGTACAAAAAAAGAAAAAAAAATGTAAACATGAGTAGGTATGCATGATTATATTGAGAAAATGTAAAAAATCTGGTTTTATAGACTTCTTTATATTTTTTTCAGGTTTTTTAATTAATGAAATTACAAAAATACCCCCAAACCACCTTAGGGGACCAAATAAATTATTTTATATTTTTTGGTTGCTGAACATATGCGGTATTGGCCTCAGGACCAAAAGATGGTATTGCGACATATGTTGGGGACCCAAAAAACAATTTAATCTTTAGAATTTCTCAATAAATTTGTTCATGATTCAAGAAGATAAGGACCATGGTACGTGCAAAATCCCTGTAGGAATTTGAGACCTATCTAGTGAGATGAGTCCTTTAGCTTTTATGACATGAATCTTATTGCGAAGACTCACGATTGCATAATCAATATCTTTAATCTAGTGAAGGAATATGTAAACCCTTACTACCTTGCAAGAAATTCAGGTGTTTATCCCTTGGGGTACTCCTAATCTCGTCTTGCTCTCTAACTAGCCCTCAGGATCAGATTACAAGGTTTATTGATACTTAACTAGCCCTCGGGGTTAAGCAAAAATGGAATAGCTCACAAGCAAAGAGTATGAACTCAAAAGCTTGTATTTTGATTGATAAAAGTGGTGTGAAATTGGTCAAAAGGCCTCCCCTATTTATAGGGTAGATTTCGGCCACAAACCCTAATCACAACTGGAAACTGAATTGACTTATGGCAGCTTTAAGAAGCTAAAACCATATCTAACTAAAATACCTAAAATAAATGGTAATATAAGGTAATATGGTCGAATTCTTCAAGAAGTAACCTTGAAGAATATTACCTTATCTAGTCTTACCAAATCTAATTCTAATCAGAATAAAACTGAATATACTAAACCCTAATGGACCGTATTATCGAAATTCAGCTCTTCAAAGCCCACATGGCTGAGCTATCAGTCCAATAAACCCAAAATGAAATAATTTTATAATATTTTACAGTGATCATACTACCTAATTAAAAAACCCAGTGGGAAAAATAGTATAGTATTGTTCAGGATATCTTCAGTTCTTCAACGGTCTTCAACAATAAATCAAAGATGTCGATTATGACTTCTTCTTCAACTCTTCATCATAAAGGCGATCAATCAAAGCATTTAAAGCAGCATCCCTAAGCTTAGTCCTTAACCTAGTCATAGGTCACACCATGTCACTTAGAGGATCCCGAATATATCCTTTAAATGTTTAATCAAGTTGTGGAATGTCTTCATTTATGGTGGTAGTCGTCTTGGCATCTCTATCATTCCCTCCATGGGCGAAAGGTTTCGCCCTTGAAACTGAATCATCTTCATATGTAAATGGAGATAAATTAGCAACATTGAAGGTCACACTAACACCATGATGATCTGGTAACTCAATCTTGTAAGCATTGTCGTTTACACGATCCAACACTAAAAGGACCATCTCCATGTGGACTCATCTTAGATTTCTAAGCATTTGGAAACCTCTCTTTCTGCAGATGAACCAAAATATAATCTCCCACGTTGAACCTCATCAACTTGCGGGTTTGATTAGCTTTATCAACATTTTGTGCATTTGTCCGTTCAATTTTCATGAGCACCTTCTCAAGGATTTGTTTCACAAAATCAGTTTATTTTCTCCATCAAGGTTTTAAACCTGTGTAAAATTCATAGGAAGTAGATCAAGAGGTGTAATAGGTAGAAAACCATAAACAATTTCAAACGGAGATAAAGAAGTAGTACAATAAATAGCGAAATTATAAGCAAACTCTGCAATTGAAATGCATTTTCCCCCAATTCTTTAAGTTCTTATGAACTAGTGCACGCAGGAGAGCCCCTAGGGTTTGATTGGTCACTTTTTTTTGTCCATCAGTTTGACGATGAAAGGCAGTTGAAAATAGTAACTTTGTCCCTAACTTACGCCACAAGGTATTCCAAAAGTAAGATAAAAATTTAACATCACGATCAGAGATAATGGACGTAGGAATCCCATGTAACCAAACTACCTCCTTCAAAAATAGATCTGCAACATTCTTTGAATCATTTGTCTTCCTACAAGGAATAAAATGTACCATTTTCAAAAATCTATCCACAACCACAAAGATAGAATCATTACCTAACTGGAAACGTGGTAAACCTAGGACAAAATCCATAGAAATATCAACCCAAGGATGTGTAGGAAAATGTAAGGGATTATAAAGGCCACGAGGCTTAGTTTTAGACTTAAACTTCAAGCAATCAAGACAATTCCTACAGACCTTGTCAATAGCAAGTGCCATTTTTGGTCAATAAAAGTGTTCTCGTGGAAAATTATAAGTTTTAAATGCACCAAAATGTCCCAATAAACCACCTGAATGAGCTTCCCTAACAAGTAATTCACGCATAGAACATTGAGGAATATATAATATATTATTCATGAACAAGAAACCCTCATTTCGAAAAAACTTCTCATATGCACCATTTTCGCATGTAGCATAAATAGATGAAAAATCAGAATCAGACGCATATAAATCTCGCACGAATGAAAAACCTAACATAATACACTCCAATCGTGTAAGTAAACATGTTTATGACTCAAAGCATCAGCAACAAAATTTTCATTACCCTTTTTGTAACGCAACACATAAGGAAAAAAATTCAAAGAAACTAAACCATTTAGCATGACGCTTATTCAATTTCATCCGACTCTGTAAGTATTTCAAGGATTCATGATCACTATGAATTAAAATTTCTTTATGCAATACATAATGTTGCCAAGTTTCTAATGCACACACAATTGCATAAAATTCTTCATTATACACAGGATAGTTTAGAGCACCGCCTTTTTGCTTTTCACTGAAGTAAGCTATAGGTCGATTCTCTTGCATTAAAACAGCACCAATACCAACACCAGAAGCATCACAATGAATCTTAAAAGTACCATTAAAATCATGTAAAGCAAGAACATGAGCATTACATAATCGTACTTTCAATTCATTAAATGCATTCTCTTGACTCTCAGTCCAAAGAAATTTCACATCCTTTTTAACTAGTTCATTTGGAGGTGCAACAATAGATGAGAAATCACGCACAAACCGTCTATAAAAACTAGTTAAACCATGAAAATAACGTACATGGTTGGCATTAGTAGGTCTCGGCCAGGTCTTAATGGCCTCAATTTTGGTTTGTTGACTTTTATGTCCTCCTTGAAGACCACAAAACCGAGAAACACCACTTCCAAAGCGCAAAATGTGCACTTCTTGATGTTCGCATACAAACAAAACTCACAGAGTGCAACAAGAACCAGTTTAACATACTCAATATGTTTATAAATCTACTCAGAATAAATCAATATATCATCTAAATAGACCACAACAAACCGATCAATAAACTTTCTTAAGACATGATTCATCAACCGCATAAAAGTACTAGGTGCATTAGTTAAACCGAAAAGCATAACGATCCATTCATACAACCCAAACTTAGTCGTAAATGCAGTTTTCCATTCATCCCCCTCATTAATTCAAATCTAATGATAACCCTGAGTCAAATCAATTTTAGTATAAATCACAGATCCATGCAAATCTTCAAGCTTATCATCTAACCTAGGGATAAGATGGCGATACTTAATGGTAATCTTGTTAATAGCATGACAATAAATGCACATACACTAAGTTTTATCTTTCTTAGGAACTAAAATGACATGCACAACACAAGGAGATAGGGATTTTTGCACATAACCTTTTTTAAGTAACTCATCGACTTGTTGCTGTAGTTCCTTTGCCTCCTTGGGGTTTGCTTTACACGCCAGACGGTTTGGGATAACCAAACCCGGAATCAAGTCAATCTGGTGTTCAATACCTCGCAAAGGTGGTAAAATCGTGGGTAAGGCTTCTGGAAATACCTCCTCAAATTCCTGTAACATCTGAGAAAACCGTGGAGGAACATGAAAAGGAATATCATCACTAGAAAAGTAGCTCTGTTCATGATAAGCACATAAGAATGATTAGAAAAAGCATGATTCACATCCCTAATTGATTCATAAAACAATCTACTAGAACCATTAAGAACATGTCTCATCATGTAAATTGATGGCAAAAGACTAAAATGTGAAGATAGGATTTTCTGCGACTTATTAGAATCATTCTTAGACTTACCTGGCTTACCCGGGACGGCCTCCCTTGATTTTTGGTCGAAATTATCAAGTTGTTTTCCTCCATTTTCAACTTGTGTCCGATCTCCTTCAAGCCCTTGCTAGGGTTTTAGTTAGCCATTTGCACCTCAGTCGCAAACTTTTCTTTGTCGACTTTCATGTGTCTCTGTGCCTCTAAAACATCCACTGGAGATAATGGAATCAAAGTATACCTTGTTATATCCTTAATAACAGTAATTGTTTTATTGTAACCATCAGGCACATATATACGATCAAATTGCCAAGGTCTCCCTAACAAAATATGACTAGCTTCTATCGGTATAACATCATATAAGATAGAATCATGGTATTTTCCAATCTTAAAGTTAATCATGCATTGTTTGTTAACCCTAATTTCACCGCTACCATTTAACCAAATAAGTTTATATGGTGATGGATGAGTAGTCACAGGCAAATACAGTGATTTAACAAGAAGATTAGACACATTGTTAGCACAAGAACCACCATTAATAATTAGTAAACAATTCTTATCTTTCACAAGGCAACGTGTATGAAAAATGTTAATACTTTGTACCTGTGCTTTGGCCATTTTAGAGTTTATAACTCTTAACGACACGAAGTTACCTTGTGTTTCTGGACTTTGTTCACCTTGAGCATTTATGATGATCTCTTCATCCACCTGTTCTTCACCCCTTTCATACAATGGTGGCATAGTAGCAGATTCATCTTTTTCATCTCCTTCCATAATTGTTGTTAACACTCATGCATGAGGAAGGTTATTGCAGAAATGTCCTCTTTCTTTATGATGCGTCCACTTTATATGCTTATTTTAGTACCATTTAGGATCCATTTTGTGCTCTTTCATTACCAACAGCTTGTGTTTTACCATGAAATTCTCTTAGGAGGGGTAAGAACAACTTTGCGCTCTTTTACCTCTTCTAAGTGGATTCTTGTGTGACGAAGTAATGAAGACCGGAGGCCATTGAAGACTACACTTTCGAAGATTTTGAAGACTTGCTTCGAAGACGTGAAGACCGGAGGCCATTGAAGATTACTTTTGAAACCGTTGAAGACTTAGAAGTTGAGAGGAGTGACTATGGAGATGACTACATGCCACAAGGAGAAGAAGAAGAAATAATGCAAAAATTCTGGTTACCGTTGCGAGTCGCGACGGACTCGTCGCGACCAACATGTTCGTCGCGAGTCGCGACGGCCACTGACCAGAATCCTACTTTCTTTTCCTTCCACTATAAATACCATTTTTCTCTCCTCTCATTCCAGTTTTCAGAGCTGCGGATTTTGTACTGTTCTAAACCCTATTTCTCCATTTTCCATCTTTGATTTATCTTGTTGTTTTGATTTGTTGTTTTAGTTAGATTAGCATGAACTCTAGTAGCTAATCTAATCTCTTGGGAGCAATTGACCAAAGCTTCCAAACTCATGTCTTAAGAACAATTTGTAGCTTGTTTATTATTCTTGCTATTGTGCATTTATGGAGCATTGAATGTGTTGTTGATATCATTAATGTTATTGAAAGCTTGAGTATAGGAATACTCGTATGAATTGCTTGCTAGGGTTTGGGTGAGTTGGGTTAAACTCCCCCTTGTTCTTGTTAGGAATGTATGAGTATGAATTAGAGCTTTTGATTATGTTGATGGATTGATGATTGCTAGATAGATATGCAATGTCGAACTCTTTGCCATGTCTATTATTTGTAGCAAACGGTAGAAGTCTATGAGCGTTGAACATTCTTGACTAATCCCGTGTAAATGCATAGATCGGTTAAATGCTTAGTCACGATGTAGTGGTCATAAGTGTTGTCGAGCTTGTTGATCCTTCGTGCTAAATGCCATTAATGGGATACCTTGAGTCATGTTTCGACTACGGGAGTCATTGGTGAGGTTTGACAAGAGATGTCGAATTCACTCTTGCAAACTACTATCTAAGAAGGATAGAAGTTTAGTCTTCACAACAAGTAGTGAAAGTAGTAAATAAGTTGCATGTTCAATGATGGATAAGAGGTTTGGAAGTACTTAGACACCTATATGAGAAAACGTACTAAACACATACAGACATAGATATATATAAAAGCATGTAAACAAGGGGGGGTTTGGTTGGATGGTTCCTAAATTAGCAAATTAAAATACAACAATTAGCAAATCAAGAGAATGATGCTAATCATGTAAACGCAAATAAAGATGTGATGAAAATACAATTACGAAGCCTTGGGCGCAATTGACTCCCACGCCCAAGGCTTCGTAATTGTATTTTCATCACATCTTTATTTGCGTTTACATGATTAGCATCATTCTCTTGATTGTCTAATTGTTGTATTTTAATTTGCTAATTTAGGAACCATCCAACCAAACCCCCCCTTGTTTACATGCTTTTATATATATCTATGTCTGTATGTGTTTAGTACGTTTTCTCATATAGGTGTCTAAGTACTTAGAAAAATCCCTTTTCCCGTGGACGACCCCGTCTTTCCACTATTTACATTATTGTGGATAGGACGCATTAAGGGCCTAAACGTATTAACTTTGAGAGGTACGGCGACGACCTCCCAAATTTTGGCGCTGCTGCCGGGGATTAGGCGTTCATTTTTAAGTGCTTTAGCATATTATGTGTGATTATGTGCTACTTGTGAATATTTGTTAGTTTGGTTTTATTTTGATTTCTTAGTTAATTTGCCATTTTCGCTTGGCTTGGAGACGTATTGTCTGAGTTCTTGGTGTATGGTTCGCACGCGATCCTCTTCACAAGAACCCTTACACTACGACCCCGAGTTGGAGTTGAATTTGAGACGGGCTAGGAGGCTTTCTTTGGAAAGTGTGAATAACACCCCTCCTAGTGACCATTTTGCGGATACATCTTCATCAATGGAACATCAAATCGAGCAAGAAGATGAGAATCCGAGAAGGGAACCACACCATCCTTTGGGATAACCCTTGTTGAGAGAAATCATGGCACCCAATCTTGAGCAAAAACCGATGTGCATTGAGTACCCAGTGGTTGGGCCAAATGGGCATTTTGAGCTGAAAACTGGGTTCATCAATATGCTACTCGCATTCCTTGGAAGGCAAGGGGAGAATGCCAACAAGTATCTCACTGAATTTCACTTCTTGTGTAGTGGTACGGTTCCTCATGGAGTGGATAAATATTTTTAAAAGTTGAAGGAATTCCCTTTCACTCTTAAGGATGGTGCTAGAGATTGGCTCCATTACCTACCGCCAAGGAGCATAAAGAGTTGGCTTGATTTGAAGACAAAATTTCTCGCCAAGTACTTCCCGGCCTCGAGGTCCGCTGCTATGAAGAAAGACATAAGCAACATTCTGCAGTGGCATGAAGAGTCTTTCTTCGAGTATTGGGAGAGATTTAAGATGCTCCTCGCAAGTTGTCCCTACCATGGCTATTCGGAGGGAGATTTGGTGTATTACTTCTATAATGGCCTTCTTGATGAAGACCAAAGGCTGGTTAGAAGTTCTTGTGGTGGCACCCTCGGAAACAAAATGCCCACCGAAGCCATGCAACTATATGAAGAGCTAGCGGAAGAGTCGAGGAATTTTAGCTCAAGGGATGATTTGAGGAGGAGAAACCCAATACCTGCAAGTGACTTTGCCAACAGTGGGAAATTGGAGGATCAAGTCACGACCCTCACATCCATGGTGAAGACCTTGATGACAATGCCCGGAGGAAATGCGCCACATGTTAAGTCATGTGAAATTTGCTACTTGGCGCACCCTACGGACACATGCCCCACTCTACAAGAGGATTACGTTGAGGAAGTAAGTGCTATGGGGTATCAGGGAAATCAAGGGTACCAAGGTAACTATGGGTATCAAGGTGGTCAAGGCTACCAAGGTAACCAAGGCTACCAAAGGTACCCAGGGTACTAAAACCGGCCGTGTAATTCGGGAAATCGTGATCACTCGAACCTCCGGTATGGAAACCCTCAAGGAGGCCAGAACTCTCAACCGTACAGGCTTCCCCCACAACAATACCGGCCACCTCAACAACAGTTCCAAAGGCTTGAAGACAAACCCCGAGACCGAGGGGAGGGCTCGGGGCTATCCAAGGATGAGGTGTTGCAAGCTATTCACCGATTAGGCATGAGTGCTGAAAAGAGTGAACAATTCCAAGATGAGGCTAAAGCAAGTATCAAAAACTTGGAAACTCAAGTGAGCCAAATAGCCCAAATGGTGAACCGGATGGAAGCCCGGGAAAAGGGTAAACTACCTGCCCAACCAGAGATCAACCCGAGGCAAAATGCAAGTGCTATCACTTTGAGAAGTGGTAGAGAGGTCGGTGCTTCACTGGAGGCTGAAAATGTTGAAAAGGAGCCAACGAGAATTGAAGAGTTTGAAAAGGGAGTTGAGGAAGAGGCAGTCCATGAGAAGGAGACCAATGAGCTAGCCAACAAAGGCAAGGAGGAAGAAATCGAGTTGGAGACATTGCCACTAAGACCGAAGTTAACCTCCACCCCGGAACCATCCTCTCCTCCACACAAAAGAACAAAGATGGTGGATATCCCTCCATATGTTCCGGAACCCCCATTTCCGGAGGCCTTGAAAGACAGGAGGAGGACGGAGGATAACAAAGACACCTACGAAGTCTTTCGTAGATGTGAGGTAAACATCCCTCTCTTGAATGCAATTGAACAAATTTCTAGATATGCCAAATTTCTCAAAGAATTATGTGTTGTGAATAGGAAACAAAGGGCCAAAAACAAGTTGAAAAATGGAAAAAGTGATCATGTTTCCGCATTGTGTCAAAGAGAGCTACCCCCTAAATGTAGCGATCCTGGCATGTTCACAATCCCGTGCATAATAGGAAATACTCGTTTTGAAAAAGCTATGCTTGATTTGGGTGCATCCATAAATGTGATTCCTTACTCTTTGTATGAAAATCTCAACTTGGGAACATTGCATAAATCGGGGTGGTAATCCAATTGGCCGATCGTTCTAGTGCATACCCTAAGGGTATTGTCGAGGATGTGTTGGTTAAGGTGGATTCCTTAATTTTCCCCGCGGATTTTTATGTTCTTGATATGGAGCATGATAAACATGCCGCCCCAATTTTGTTGGGGAGGCCATTTTTGAAAACGTCTAGGACAATGATTGATATGCATAAAGGTACCCTCACCATGGAATTTGATGGAATGAAAGTAGAGTTTAACATAAATGACTCTATGAAGTATCCTAGTGAAGAACATTCTTGCCATGCCCTAGATATTGTTGAAGAAGTTGTGCAAGATGTTTTTGAACTAAATGGTGAGGATTCTTTGTTGGTTGCTTTGCAATGTGATGTTAATGATGCCCACAATGTATATTCTATGAGCACTAACTTGAAGGGCATCTTTGAGGATTTGAACTTGCTTGAAGAGATGACACCGAGTGTCTCAACACCTCCTCCTCTACTCTTAGAGGAACCTGAGGAACCGGAATTCCTCCCCTCACTTGTGAAAGCCCCGGTGCTTGACCTTAAACCTTTGCCAGATGATCTCAAGTATGCATTTCTTGGGGCAGGGGAGACGCTTCCGGTTATCATTTCGAGCAAGCTCACCAAGGAGCAAGAAGAAAAGTTGATGGTGGTGTTGCGGGAGAACAAGGAAGCAATTGGATGGATTATTGCCGACATCAAAGGCATAAGTCCATCCACTTGTATGCACAGAATCTTGTTGGAAGAAGGTGCGAGACCCGTCCGACAACCCCAACGCCGTTTGAACCCGCCTATGATGGATGTGGTGAAGGCGGAAATCCTCAAGTTGCTTCAAGCTGGCATGATATATCCAATCTCGGATACTCAGGTGGTACCCAAGAAGAGTGGAATAACGGTAGTCGAAAATGAGAAGGGTGAAATGGTGCCCACCCGAGTTTAAAACGGGTGGCGAGTTTGCATTGACTACCGGAGATTGAATGCGGAAACACGAAAGGATCACTTCCCATTGCCATTCATTGATCAAATGCTTGAGAGGTTAGCAAGCCACCTTTTTTATTGCTTTTTGGATGGGTACTCGGGGTATTTTCAAGTGGCTATCGCCCCGGTAGACCAAGAGAAGACCACCTTCACGTGCCCCTTTGGTACGTTCGCTTACCGACGCATGCCTTTCGGGTTATGTAACTCCCCAGCAACTTTCCAAAGGTGTATGGTAAGCATTTTCTCAGAATTTGTTGAAAATTTTGTCGAGGTATTTATGGATGACTTCACCATTCATGGTAATTCCTTTGACGATTGTTTAGCAAATTTAGCGCAAGTTCTTAACCGTTGCATTGAAACTAACCTAGTGCTAAATTATGAGAAATGTCACTTTATGGTGGAGAGAGGTATTGTCTTAGGCCATGTTGTCTCCTTTAAGGGTATTGAGGTTGACAAGGCAAAGATAGACATGATTCAAACTTTGCCTTATCCTACTAATGTGCGCGAAGTGAGCTCTTTTCTTGGCCATGCAAGATTCTATCGCCGGTTCATCAGGGACTTCTCAAAGATAGCATCTCCTCTATGCAAATTGTTGCAAAAGGAGGTGGACTTTGTGATGGATGAGGGGTGTAAAGGGGCGTTCGATGCATTGAAGAGAAGGTTAGTGTCGGCCCCTATCATACAACCCCCGGATTGGGCGTTGCCTTTTGAGATAATGTGCTATGCGAGTGATTACGCCGTTGGAGCAGTGCTTGGTCAAAGGGTGGGGAGAGTACCTCACACCATCTACTACGCATCCATGTCCCTAAATGAAGCCTAAAGGAACTACTCCACCACTGAAAAGGAGTTGCTAGCAGTGGTATTCTCTTTAGAAAAATTTCGATCTTACTTGCTTGGTACAAAAATTATTGTGTACACTGACCATGCAGCGCTTCGTCATTTAATGACGAAGAAAGAGGCCAAGCCAAGATTGATTAGGTGGATCCTGCTTTTGAGCGAATTTGATTTGGAGGTGCGGGACAAAAAGGGCGCTGAAAACCTTGTGGCCGATCATTTGAGCCGGTTGACTCCGGGGGAAGACATTGAGGTAAGCCCCGCAATGAAGGAGCAACTACGGGAGGAATTCCCTGATGAACAATTGTTCACCATTAGGGATCTCCAACCGTGGTATGCCGACATTGTAAACTTTCTTGTCGCTGGTAAATTCCCTCATCATTTTTCTAAGGCCCAAAAGGATAAGTTAAGGAGTGATGCGAAATATTATGTGTGGGATGATCCCTTTTTGTGGAGACATTGTGCGGATCAAGTTGTTAGGAGATGTATCCCTGATAGTGAAATACATTCAATTCTTGAATTTTGTCATTCTCATGCATGTGGCGGTCATTTTGGAGCAAAGAGAACCGCTAGGAAAGTTTTAGAGAGTGGGTTTTATTGGCCTACGTTGAATAAGCATGCATACACCTTTTGCAAATCTTGTGATGAATGCCAGAGAGTAGGAAATATCTCCACTAGGAATGAAATGCCCCAAAAACCTCTTTTGTACTGTGAAATCTTTGATGTTTGGGGTATTGACTTTATGGGGCCTTTCCCTAGTTCTTGTGGCTCTATGTACATTCTTCTTGCTGTTGATTATGTATCGAAGTGGGTTGAAGCAAAACCCACTAGGACTGACGATTCTAAAGTGGTTGCAGAATTCTTGAAAGATAACATATTTTCTAGGTTTGGGGTACCCCGAGCCTTGATTAGTGACCGTGGCACACATTTTTGCAATCGGACCATAGCGGCACTTCTAAAGAAGTATGGCGTCACTCACAAGACATCCACCGCCTATCACCCACAAACCAATGGACAAGCCGAAGTTTCCAATCGGGAAATCAAGTCCATCCTTCAAAAAATGGTTAACCCTAACCGGAAGGATTGGAGTTCTCGGTTGAATGATGCCTTGTGGGCGTATAGGACGGCTTACAAGACACCAATCGGTATGTCCCCATACCGGTTAGTGTTTGGTAAGCCCTATCATCTACCGGTGGAAATTCAGCACAAGGCTTACTGGGCGGTCAAACAGTTTAATCTTGATGTAGATGAAGCCGGTTTGCATAGGAAGTTACAATTGGAGGAACTGGATGAAATCCGGAGGGAGTCCTATGAGAACGCCGAGATCTACAAAGAGAAGACAAAGGCATGACACGACAAGATGATCATCAGGAAGGATTTTGACGTTGGTCAGAAGGTCCTCCTATTCCAATCTCACCTTCGCCTATTCCCAGGTAAGTTAAGGTCCCGATGGATCGGTCCTTTTGAGGTGGTTAAGGTATTCCCGCATGGTGCGGTGGAGATTCTAGATCGAGCTAAGTCCAATACCATTAAGGTTAATGGACAACGGCTGAAACCTTACCACGAGACTTTTGTACCGGAGAAAGGAAAGGACGTTGATCTCCTCGATCCGGTTTGTGAGTAAACTCCAAGGAGGGAAGTGAGTCATGCCGACGACATTAAATAAACTTGGTTTTAATCATCCGGATCGTCACTCGTGACTTTCTGTTGATGTTGTTTAGTTTTGAGCTTTTATCATTAAGCTTCATTGTTTTGCTTTATGCTTTTCACGGGTTGTTTTCTCCATGATTTTGTAGCAATTTTGAAGCCAAGGCATTGGATTTTGGAAGGGGAAAATACTTGAATTCGAGAAGGAAGAACTTGGACAAGAGAAAGAAGCAGAAAAATTTTCAGTGCCAGGTTAGTTGCCCGTCGCGAGTCGCGATGCACTTCGTCGCGAGTCGCGACGGGCTCAGAAATTTTTTTGGAAATTTTTGGGCTTCGGATCCCACTTTCTACAAGTCACGAGTCGCGATTAGCTTCGTCGTGAGTCACGATGGGCTCAGAAACTTTTGGGAAATTTTGGCCTTTCAGATTCAACTTTCCGCGACTCGCGATGACCTCGCGACGCTCGTCGCGAGTCGCGACGTGCTCAGAAACTTTGAAAAAAAAACCAATCTCAGATTTCACTTTCCGTGACTCGAGATGACCTCACGACACCCGTCGCGAGTCGCGATGAATTCCGTCGCGAGTCGCGACGGTCGAGCGTACAGAAAAAAAAGGGGTCTGATTTAAAATCCGAATGAACAGTTCTTCCCCTTCACTCGTTAGTCTCTTTTTCCCTATCAACCCGATACCTCTTCCATCCTCTCAACTTTCACACTGCCGCCATCTCATCGCCGCCGCCGCCTCGTCGCCGCGCCGCACCACCACCACACTTCCCACACTCTCCACACTCTCCACAATCGAAACACTCTCCACACCTCAAATCACATCTCACATTTGCGAAGAACCGAAACCCTAGATTTTGGGGGTTTTTGATGCTTTAGGCAATTCAAACCCGAATTGATCGTGGGCTCCCATTTTTCTTCTTCCTAAGCGTATTATTGGTACACTTCTTCACTCTATTGAGCCCTAGTTGTGATTACGAATGTATATGCTATTTATTGGATATTGTGTAGATTGTGTGGTATGGTGTTTGGAATTTAAATCATTGATCTTGGCCGATTGTGGTGAATATGTTGTGCATCCAATTTTATTTGATAGGTATTGTGTGAATATTTTGCAATTGCAGTTTGCACGATATATTTCCTTAGCGCGGTTTTGACTGTATTATACCTGCTTAGTTTTGAAATGTGTGCATTCGTGTTGTTTTGGCTGGGGAGTAGATGGTGACTCTGTATTTGAAGCATGTTAGCCCGGGAGCAAACATAGTTGTTATTGAAATAAAATGTTAGTGTGCTTTGGAATGCTATTTTTTTTAGAATAGTTTGGCCATGGAACATAGAGGTTGGCATTGTCACTGTACTAATGATGGCTAAATTAGTTGAGCATAACTGTGATTTTAGAATATAGCATATTGATTTAAACTATGTGAGAACTTTGTGGATTTGATGGTCTGGGCTTGTTGGACATCATGTAGATTGTATATGCAATTGCAATTAGAACTTGAACTAGTTGAGTTGATTTTAATCCGGCCTGTGATGATGAACTAATTTAAGATTGGTTACAAATTTGCCATATTGCATATGCACATATTCCTTCGCGTTTGACCTGTTTGCTCTGTTTGCTGTGATTGACAGATATGGCCCCCAAAAGGAGATTTAGGGTTCCCCCGCAAGATGAGCGCACTGCCGCTCCTCCTCCACCTCCACCACCGGCTCCAGAATCGGGCCCTGCACCTTCCTCGCCGAATAGGTACATGGGCTTGACCCGGATCACCGGATCCTATGCGGACAGATGGGAGGCCCTAGAGAGGCGCCTGCTTAAGGAAACAAGTTTTGTTGATATGCCCACGTTGGATGCCCTCGACCTTGTGCAGCTTGTTAGATGCCTCCTCGCCAAAGGGGGAATGGAGGGATTCATGAGCAAGAGCGCGCCCACTTACCGGAGGTACACGCTGGAGTTCCTATCCACTGTCCGTATAAGCAGCATGAGGGGTGACCAACCCTGTGAGAGGTACATCACCTTTCACTTGGATGACCTATCTTGGCAGATGACCGTCTCACAGGTTGAGGAGGCTTTTGGTTTTGACACTGCTGCGATACGAAACAGACTGGACCCAGAGGCCCAAGAGCGGACAATTGAAGATGACATACAGTTCTGGAATGTCATCAATATGAGGCAAAAGAACTCCCACGACAAGAGCAGCGCCATCATTCACCCTGCGCTCCGTTATGTGCACAGACTCTTGGCCGGCACAATCTTTTGCTCCATGGAGCCGAAGAATGTGCCAGACAATGACATTCACTTCCTATGGCACTTAACGAGCGAGGGCCAAGGATATGGGCTGTGGTCAGAGCTCTGGATGAAGAGAATTGTAGAAGTGGCAGGAAAGGCAAAGGGGAAGATCATGGTCGGAGGAATGATAGGCCTTCTAGCGGAGTACTTGGGATTAGTCCCTCCGGCCGACTTTCCATGTTTGGGGAGGCGGACGTCTTATCTGATCACCGTCGAGCGACTGGTTCGATTTGAGATGCTCAGTGTCACCCGGACCACTGGGCTCTTCCATTGGTTATACGGTGCGAGGAAGGTACATTCATGGCACTTCCTCAGCAGAGCAAGACGAAGCTGGAGTTCGACACGCCGCTGGAAGATTTGGCGATCTCCCCAGACTCCTCATGTGCAGCTGAGTTCCAGCGCGAGCTTCGTGACCTCGAGCCAGCCCCTGTCCAGCTTGATGATCTACCTCCTTCGGAGCCGCAGCAGCAGCAGCAGTACTACTCTCCACAGCCTCCACCACAGACGGATCCCATGCAGGAGGATGAGGCTACACCTCACCACTCCCAGCCTCTGCTAGATTTCTATGAGCGAATGATGCAGACCATGCACGATGGTTTCCACCGCCAGGACAGAATGATTTTAGAGCACAACGTGTTTGTCTCCTAGGCTTTGATCGACATGGATGAGGAGATTGACCACATGTCAGCTCGCATCCATGAGTTGCAGCCCCAGTCGGGTGGTACATCAGGCCCCGATCCGAGAGCAGAGAGGTGGAGGGCATGGAGGCAGAGCAACACAGAATGGCTAGCACAGTACCAGCAACGCAACTCCGGCGGTGGCCCTTCGTCTTCACAGCATTGATAGTGTGAGCACTACATTCCCCCCTTACCCATGTTTTGCTTTGTACGGCTCTACCTTAGTCTACATTAAGGGCAATGTAGCATTTTAAGTGTGGGGAGGGGTTTCTACTATCGTAGGGTGATACACTTTTGTACAACTCTGTTAATTTCTTTTGGATACTTTGCTTCCGATGTATTTGGGATAATGTTGGTTTTGATGCTTTTCTTAACCTTCACATTTGGAAGCAATTTGCTACTTTTCGGATGGGGAACAAAAAAAAACAACAAAAAAAACAAAAAAAAATAATAAAAAGGAAAAAGAATCCCGCTAAGTTGAAAACCCGAGAGGGCAACTTAGGCAACATTGGGGCCCGGATAGGTCGAAAACCCGAAAGGGCAGCCTAGGTAAAAATGAGAGGTCAAATGTGTGGAAAAAGGTGAGGTGTGAGCTAAAAGAAAAATGATTGTGTGGCTAGGATGAAAACCTGAAAGGGCTCCTAGGCAAAATGAGAGAAAGCGAGAGAAATTGAAAGACATCAAGTGTTTACTCATTTGCCGGTGATGGAGTCATAAGGTTGCGGTGACCACACGGAGGGATCGGGTAGCTCGACATCTTGAGAATCTTTTGGGGATGGATAATTTAGCGGGGAAAAGACGAGTAAGTTATGAAATTCTTGATCATTAAGATGCTTCGTTTTTAGGTTGATATATTGATGTAAAGTGGAGCATGTGTTTTGAACCCTATATACACTTTTGGCTTCACCTTTTATCATTGGATTTGGGATTATCAATTTGGGATTAGGAGATGTCTTAGGGAAATTGATGAATTGATGAGATGATATGGTTCGGGTAGATTTAGGAATAGGGCTTGTGGGAAAATTCTCATTTGACTTTAACATTGGGATGTGTGATATTGAGAGTTTTGTGAGGTATTGATTTGGGGGATTAGTAGTAGGATGTGGAGGTGTCATTTCCTTCGTATGCTTGGATCTTTTCTTACTCGAGGGCGAGTAAGGTTCAAGTGTGGGGAGGTTTGATGCGTCCACTTTATATGCTTATTTTAGTACCATTTAGGATCCATTTTGTGCTCTTTCATTACCAAAAGCTTGTGTTTTACCATGAAATTCTCTTAGGAGGGGTAAGAGCAACTTTGCGTTCTTTTACCTCTTCTAAGTGGATTCTTGTGTGACGAAGTAATGAAGACCGGAGGCCATTGAAGACTACACTTTCGAAGATTTTGAAGACTTGCTTCGAAGACGTGAAGACCGGAGGCCATTGAAGATTACTTTTGAAACCGTTGAAGACTTAGAAGTTGAGAGGAGTGACTATGGAGATGACTACATGCCACAAGGAGAAGAAGAAGAAATAATGCAAAAATTCTGGTTACCGTCGCGAGTCGTGACGGACTCGTCGCGACCAACATGTTCGTCGCGAGTTGCGATAAACTTCGTCGCGAGTCGCGACGGCCACTGACCAGAATCCTACTTTCTTTTCCTTCCACTATAAATACCATTTTTCTCTCCTCTCATTCCAGTTTTCAGAGCTGCGGATTTTGTACTGTTCTAAACCCTATTTTTCCATTTTCCATCTTTGATTTATCTTGTTGTTTTGATTTGTTGTTTTAGTTAGATTAGCATGAACTCTAGTAGCTAATCTAATCTCTTGGGAGCAATTGACCAAAGCTTCCAAACTCATGTCTTAAGAACAATTTGTAGCTTGTTTATTACTCTTGCTATTGTGCATTTATGGAGCATTGAATGTGTTGTTGATATCATTAATGTTATTGAAAGCTTGAGTATAGGAATACTCGTATGAATTGCTTGCTAGGGTTTGGGTGAGTTGGGTTAAACTCCCCCTTGTTCTTGTTAGGAATGTATGCGTATGAATTAGACTTTTGATTATGTTGATGGATTGATGATTGCTAGATAGATATGCAATGTCGAACTCTTTGCCATGTCTATCATTTGTAGCAAACGGGAGAAGTCTATGAGCATTGAACGTTCTTGACTAATCCCGTGTAAATGCATAGATCGGTTAAATGCTTAGTCACGGTGTAGTGGTCATAAGTGTTGCCGAGCTTGTTGATCCTTCGTGCTAAATGCCATTAATGGGATACCTTGAGTCGTGTTTCGACTACGGGAGTCATTGGTGAGGTTTGACAAGAGATGTCGAATTCACTCTTGCAAACTACTATCTAAGAAGGATAGAAGTTTATTCTTCACAACAAGTAGTAAAAGTAGTAAATAAGTTGCATGTTCAATGATGGATAAGAGGTTTGGAAGTGGGAGTCAATTGCGCCCAAGGCTTCGTAATTGTATTTTCATCACATCTTTATTTGCGTTTACATGATTAGCATCATTCTCTTGATTTGCTAATTGTTGTATTTTAATTTGCTAATTTAGGAACCATCCAACCAAAACCCCCCCTTGTTTACATGCTTTTATATATATCTATGTCTGTATGTGTTTAGTACGTTTTCTCATATAGGTGTCTAAGTACTTAGAAAAATCCCTTTTCCTGTGGACGACCCCGTCTTGCCACTATTTACATTATTGTGGATAGGATGCATTAAGGGCCTAAAAGTATTAACTTTGAGAGGTACGGCGACGACCTGTCACTTTACAATGAAAACAAGTAGGAGATTTAAAAGAAACCAAATTTGATGAAGAAGTAGTGGACTTACCTGGATTTTTTTTAACTTGTTGGGTTGGTGGTGTCGCCCTCCTCTCAGTAGGATTATAAGTCAGATTTGAATAAGTCTAAACCGATCCTCATCCTCCCATGGATGTGGCTCTACTGTGACCATAACTAGGGTTTCCGGAGTCAAACCCTGGTCGTTGAGGGGGAAATCCGGGCTGTGACCTCCTTGGTCATAGGGTACTCTCAACCAACCTTGCTTTCACCAATATATCGTTCATATATATGTGATATTGAAGCTTGACTGGCGTTTCAAGGTTGTCATGCAAGCCTTCAATGAATACATTTTTGATGAATGTGCCATCTTCTTTCATTCCAACCCTTCTCATGGTCAACTCAAGATCTTGCAAGTATTTACAATTGTGGGATTTCCTTGCTTCATGTTGGATAGATAAGAATGTTGTTTCATTAAGTAAGTAGGCGGAACATGATATTGGCGAAGCTCATATCTCAATCTCTCCCAGGTGGAGATAGGTTTCTTTCCAGCAATATATCATGAATCCTTTTTTATTTTTCCACCATTCAGCCGCATAGTAAGTGAAAGAATACTGCGCCACTTTGACTTTCTCCTTCTCCAGATAATTTTTTAGATCAAACAGATTCTCAATCTATCGCTCCCTTCAAGATACTTCACTGGATTGTGTTGACCATCAAATCGAGGGATGTCATATTTTAAACCCTTGATGTCTCAAGATTTATCAAAACAATACTCAGATCCCAAATTACTCTTTACTCTCCTTTGGGAATGAGGTTTACTGTGGTGATACCTTCTAGAAGACCTTCAGTGTGATTGCCTTTTCGAACCATCATCAAATAGTCATCTGAACTTCCAGAACCATTGAATTGACGGACATATTTCTTGTTTCTTCCCTCTTGACCGATGATGTAGGTGCAGGTGGTGCCATCCTATCTAATGTTTTCACCAACCTTAGCACCTCACTCATAAGTGCATTTATTGCAACAACAAACCGATCAGGATTATTAGCTTCATTTGGATTAATTCGATGTCGCCCCCAACTATATGGAGCCTCTTCACGTGGATAACTATCATGCCCGCCAGTAGAGGTGTTCGTCAATGGCAAATTGTTAGGATTGCTAACAAAAGGAGGGATGAATGGGTTTTCATCCCCCGTATTTTCTAAACTGCTAAGAAAATCAAACGAGTAGTTAAAAAAAAGCAGCCCACTTCTCTTTGTTTAGTTAGGTAACTCACCAAGTGTATAACACTCACAACTCACAAGGCGAAGGCTAATGCGGGGGCAATTGATCAATTCACTGCAATTCAAAGCAATCTATGGAGATGAGTACTGCAGACCTTATTTCAAAATTTAAAAATATATAAACTCAAATTGGGCTCTACGATCTGGAATTTCTAATTCTACAAATTATAAGGAACAAAATCTTATTCCCCTGTATTCCCCTCTATGATCTGGGATTCCTAATTCTACAAATAATAAGGAACAAAATCTTCTGCAAATAATAAGTATTACAGAAAATTTTCCCCCATTTTTTACTAAAAAACTCACAACCAAAATCTTATTCCCCAAGAAAAATTTTCGGTCACAATTACCAAAAAATTTGAAATTGCAAATCTGCCCCCAAACTTTTGAAAATTGTAAATCTTCCCCAAATTTTAGATTTCAAATCATAAATTCCAATTTTTAAAACCAATAATATGCTACCTTTTTTTTTTATTCTCAAAAAGTTGTGGAACAAGAATCGCCTATACAAAACTTGGAATAAGAAAACAGGGACAACTTCCTCTTGACTCAGATGAAATTAGAGGTATTCAAGATCGTAAGGATTATGAATATGACACTATATATAGGAAAAATGACACAAAACTCTTATATTTTCGTATAAGGTGTAATTAAGAATCCAAGAATGATTCAAGATCACGAAATCAAATAAAGATAAAGAAAACAAATAGGATTATGAGCATGCAATAATTTTTTAGAAGAGTTGACGAAAAATATCACAATCACATAAACTATTGAAGCTACCTAAAACTACGAAACTGACAGGGAGGTGAAGGCAAATAATACTTGTTAGCGCTCAGACCCTTCGACGTCATCCTGACTCAATTGATGAAGGTGAAGGCAGATAGTAATACCGAAGTATTCTAACTCTCGGACCCTTCGACGTCCTTCGACTCTAAATTCAATCCTCCTGGTAAGAAAGATCAAACAAACATAGTTAAAAATATTAGATGAAAGAGTATATATATATATATATATATTTGTATATATATAATTCGAAAATAAATTCAACAAAAACACGAAACCCTTTTTTATGTTTTTTGGCCTCATTAGATCTTTCGCTTTGCTCTGATACCAACTGATATGAATCTCCTTGCAAAGACTCATGATTACAGAATTAATATCTTTGATCTAGTGAAGGGATCTACAAATCCGCACTATCTCGCACTAAATTTTGGTGTCTAGCCCTCGGGGTATTCCTAATCTAGACTTGCTCTCTAACTAGCCCTCAAGATCAGATTACAAGGTTTATTGATACTTAACTAGCCCTTGGGATTAAGCAACAATATGAACCCAAAAGATTGTATTTTGATTGATACAAGTGGTGTGAAATTCGTCCAAAGGCCTCCCCTATTGATAGGGTAGATTTCAGCCATAAACCCTAATCACAACTGGAAACTGAATTGACTTATAGCAGCTTTAAGAAGCTAAAACCATATCTAGCTAAAATACCTAAAAATGGTAATATAAGGTAATATAGTCGAATTCTTCAAGAAGTAACCTTGAAAAATATTACCTTATCTAGTCTTACCAAATTTAATTCTAATCAGAATAAAATTGAATATACTAAACCCTAATGGACTGTATTTTCGAAATTCAGCTCTTCAAAGCCCACATGTCCGAGTTATTAGTCCAATAAACCCAAAATGAGATAATTTTACAATATTTTACAGTGATCACACTACCTCATTAAAAAACTCAGTGGGAAAAAAGTATAGTGTTTTTCATGATGTCTTCAGTTCTTCAACAGTCTTGAACAATAAATCCAATATGTCGATAATAACTCCTTCTTTAATTTTTCATCATGAAGGCGATCAATCAAAGCATTTAAAGCAGCATCCCTAAGCTTAGTCCTTGACCTAGTCATAGGTCTCGCCATGTCACTTAAAGGATCCTGAACATATCCTTTAAATATTTGATCAAGTCGTGGAATGTCTTTATTTATGGTGGTAGTCGTGTTGGCTTCACCATCATTTTATATCCAAGTCCTGATAGTTTAGGATTTTTTGGTTGGATTTAAGAGCCATCTTGCTAAGATAGTCAGGAACCATGTTTGCCTTCCTATATGTATGAGTAATGAGGATGCCATCCATTCTATGTTTTAATTATGAAGCTAAGGAGAAAGATTTCCATGAAGCTTTATTGGATCAACAATGGATTGGATGGCAAGCATGCTATCAGATTTTATAGAAAACGAGTTAAGGTTCAAATAATAAGCAAATAGCATTCCTTCTTTCAAAGCCTTAAGTTCTCCATGGAAACTGCTATATGCGGAAATTGATTTTATGAGTGCTTTAATAAAAAATCCGTCATTGTTTTTGATAATTATGCCTATTCCACATTTTCTAGTAAAGCTATGCCAAGCCGCATCAACATTTACTTTGAAATTTTCTGTGGGTTTAGACCAATGAAAGCATCTAATTATAGGTTTTGTGGTTTCTTTAAAGTAGGAATGATACCAGATTGTACCCAAACCATATCATTTTGATATTTAGACACCTGTGGATTTATAGAAAGCATTAGGTCCCTTGTTTTTAATATTCTGAATTAAGTTGTGAACTTGAGGTCTAATGTTTTCATGTATAAAAATGTTTCTTGCTTTCCAAATATTCCAGAAAATAATATAAGGAAAAATATTGATAAAATTGTTATGTACATCAGTGCTACCTGTTAAAGTCCAGTAGAAAGATAATCTATCAAAAAATGTTTCAAAATATGGTGAATAGACTCCTATAATTTGATCGAATGAATTTTATATGTAGTACTCATAACACACTCATTGAAGCAGTGAGACAAAGTATCCATGTTACCCCAGAAAGGACATTTAAAGGCCAGTGATATGTTTAAGAACATGATAATATCATTAAAGGGTATTAAAGCATTAGCAAGCTTCCACATGAATACAAAGATTTTCTTTGGAATTTGTAGGCTCTAAACCATTTTTAAGACTCTGATGGTTTGCCTTGATTGAGCAATCAGTTTGTAGGCTAATTTGAATGTAAACACCCCAGTGGTCGATGGAGTACAAAACATTCTATCCTCCCCGTAAGAGTGTATCTCGAGTTCCTGCAACAATTCCAACAAATTGTGAGGAGCATCCTGAGAAAGCTGAATCCAAATAGATTTTTTTTTTCAACAAATTGAGCAATGGTGGTGTGAGGAGGTATTGTTCAAAAACTATATGTTGTTAGCATATCCTAAATGGGGCCTAGACCTGACCAATTATAAGTGAATAGGTTAGCTAATCCCTTTCCATGTATAATTGTAGTATGCCTTTCAGCTAAGCTATTCACATCCATAATCCTTTTCTAGTTCTGTGATTTTCTATGCCTCGGGTAAATTGACCACAA
Organism: Rubia yunnanensis; assembly: GCA_037428765.1. NCBI lineage: Eukaryota > Viridiplantae > Streptophyta > Magnoliopsida > Gentianales > Rubiaceae > Rubia > Rubia yunnanensis. Next base: position 25,922,078 of record CM075064.1, on the reverse strand, counting down.
GAATTGGGAACATATAGTATCTCCCTTCTTAAATTTCCACCAGAGTTTGATGGAAAATATCTTTACAATGTCTTTATGTTTCTAAATCCTAGACCATTTTTTCTATAGGGAAACTCATGTTTTTCAAACTCTTCCAAAAAATTTTGTTTCCTGTGCCTGTTTTCCCCCAGAAGAAGCGTGTGAGCTTTCTTTTTAGCTGAGTTAAGACTATCCTAGGTGGCACCATTACTGCTCATCGTATTGAAGAATAGAGTACATGACAAACTTCATTAAAGTTAGTTTACCACCCCGACTCAACCATTTATTTTTCCATGATTTTAGCTTCCTATAATACAGTTCCAAAATTGGTTGGAAGTGGATTGCTCTAGTTTGTCCAGTGTATATAGGACAACCAAGGAATGTGAAAGGAAATTTTCCTTTTGTCATGTCTAATGAGGTTTGGATCAGTGTTTGTTGTGCTAAGGAAGCATGCTTATTGATAAAAAAGTTACTCTTGTCATAGTTAATCTTCTGCCGCTAGTTTCTTCAAAGAATAAAAGGAATGCTTTAATTCTCTTGATAGTTATCTTATTAACATGAAGGAAGACTATGGTATCATTAGCATAGCAAAGATGAGACATAGTAATGGCATTTGCGGGAAATTTAAATGGTTTCATTTTATTTTTTGAAAAACAATAAGATAAACTTCAGGAGAAAGCCTCTGAGAGTAAGATAAAAAGTAGAGGAGAGAGAGGGTCTCCCTGTTTGATTCCTTTGGTTTCCTTGAAAAAACCTGCAGGTTTAGCATTTATGATCACAGAAAACCAAGCACTAGATAGATTGGAGATTATGAGCCTAATGAAATCAGTTGCAAAACCATATTTCCTGGGTATTCCACTTAGAAAAGACCACATGACTCTATAAAAGTCCTTTGCTATGTCAAGTTTCAATATACAATTTAGAGCCCCTCCCTTGTTGTTCAAAAATATTGCCATTTCTTTAAGATGGATGACATTTTCACTCATCTCCTTACCTTTTATCAAAGGTAGACTGATTTTGTGAAATCAGTTTTGGCATCTGGGAAGTTATTCTCTGAACTAATCCGAGAAGGAGATTAGTATCTCTTTCTTTGGGATTAGACATATCCATGTACTGATATTCCACCTGGGATTTTGGTCCCAGACATGAAATCAACAGTTGCATTCAGAAGATTAGATCCAATGATATCCCAATATGTGGTAAAAAAACCTGATGTAAATCCATCAGGCATTGGGGATCCAGCTTTGTTTAAAGATAACACAACTTCTTTTAACTCTGTGAGTGATGGTGTTTTCATAAGCATTATGTTGTCCTCACTGGATATCTCTGGTGGGATTTGACTCAGAAAGTGGGATTGGAAAAAATTATCTTTAGTTTGTGAGTCATCTGTTAGCAGATTTTAGAAAAAGGTAATGGCCTCTTGCTCAACATCTAAAGGCAGTTCTGTCCAAGTACCATTAGGTGTCTTAATTTTAGAAATATTTAGTTTCTACCTTTTTTTTTTCTAAGAGGCATGAAAATACTTTGTATTTTCATCCCCATCCTTAAGCCATTTTAAACTTGCCTTTTGTTTCCAGGACGTGTTTTCCTCTTTTAAAGCTCTAAGTAGCAAAGCTCTTATCTTGCATTATGTTTCTACTTTCATATGTTATTTATTGTATTCTGAGTTCCTCCTCTACACTCTTAACATTATAAGTTATGTTACCAAAAAGATCCTTGTTCCATCCTTTAATGGCTGCTTTCAATCTTTTCAGTTTCAGAAAAAACCAATCATTCCAGATTCAACTAGTGGTAGGGACCAATTAACAGAAATGACACCTCTTAGATCCGATCACATCATCTATACATCCAAAAACCTGAATGCTTTTGGTGTTGATGGAATTCTACTTCCTATAGTAAGAAGTAGAGGACAATGGTCTAGTGTATACTTATTCAAGGTATGCATAGAGCTGTTAGGGAAACTATCCATCCATTCTTAGTCCACTAATGCCCTGTCTAATCTTTCATAAAAGTGACTCCATGATGTGCAATTTACAACATTAGTCGGATTTAGAAAATAATTTTATACACTAATACCAATATAATCGGAAAGCACCATATAATAAGGATTGTTTGCTATTGGAATCAACTATGGTATTTTTGTGATTATTTTGACTTCCCTACATTGAGAAAATTACACCATTTTCCTGATAATTTCATGCGCTTCTCTTGTTCCGTAATTATTATCTTGTTCCAATCCCCAACCATAATAGCCCTTCACCTGATCGCATAACATTTTCACCTCTGCCTCCACCAAAGGCTTGCACTCCATCATCTGCTCTATCTACCTATCCAGATCCATGTGCAATGGAATTTCCCCCCTATCTCAATCTCCTCGCCCCGATATAGTGTTTCCTACCCGATCTTGTTGATGTTTTTTCAAGGATTCTGGTAGTGTTAAGGTTTAGCGTATATTTGCGTTGTTTGCAGAAGTGGTTTATTGAATTTTGTATATGTTGTGCTCCTATTGATGCTATATTGCACATAATTGCAGTTAATTTTAGTTTAGAGTATATTTGTCTGTGATATCGTACCGATTCTTCTTTAAAATATCGTGTTCTAAGAAGATCTATCCCTCGCCTGGCTACTTGCTGTGCTCCCCACTCCTACACCAAGCATGACTTGGGAATTATTATTTTGATTGTTCATTTTTAATAATTGATTTTAAGTTCTATTGTAATAAATAGAGATATTTTAAAATGAAATTATCAAACACGTTAACTCCTTTTAACACTGAAAAAAGAGTTATAAACTAATTTACCAAAAACTAAAAGTACTTTTCTTTTCAATTGCTTACTCTCATAGATAAGTAGAAGTAAGCTTTTCTTATAAGCCCAACCCTGCCAAAACACACACATCATCCATGGCCACAACTCAGTCGGTCAGTTGAAGATTGAGGAAAATGGCTTTCGGTTTACGAATTGAAAAATCTAAGAGAATCTGAAAGAAAAAGAAGATGATGGAGAATAACATTCGTCATCAATTTAATAATCGGCCAAAAATATCAAAAGCCTCCCCATCTATTCAGCAAGGTTAGTCAAAAAAATTTAAATTCAAGTTTATGGATGTATTCTTTTCTTTTTTGTGAATCTTTTGCTAAGATGTTTTTATTGAATTTACTTTTTATGAATTGTATTTTAGGATTTTTCATTTAATTCATTCATGATTCAGGAAGATTATGGGGTATTGGCATCCCTTCGCACACGGTGCGTGAAAGTGGATCCCTATGTAAGTGTCTACTTCCCGGCACATGTGTTATGTTTAAAGAGATGAATGAGGATGGTAAATCAACATTGAAATTGACCAGTGCATTAAATCTTCAATCAAATAAAATTAATATATGGTTTAAATGCATGTCGTATGGTGCATGAAATTTGCCCGACTAAATAAAAATAAATTTTCACGACCGATCGATTTGAATAAATCATTTTATTTTTTAATTATAAATTGAGATAACATAATAAATTGACACAAGGAAAAACACAAATATGCATGTTATGCTAGAGTATGAGAATAAGAAAAATAAATTAACATCAAATTAAATATGTGCATTAATTCTTCAATCAAATAAAAATAAATATATGGCTTAAATACATGTCATGAGGTGCATGGATTTTGCATGATTGAATAAAATGATTTAATGATCTAATATAGGGCTTAAAATATACATTATGTAATTTCTAATTTTACCGATAGTTTTTTATTAGAGCCTAAATATAACATTTGAACATTTTAAGGGCCAACATAAAAATTAATCTGGAAAACAAATGTAAATATTAGTATGTATGCATGATTATATTTAGAAAAATGTAAAGAAGAAGGAAGCATTGGCACCATATGGCACACGGTGCATGAAAAGTGGATCCCAATATAAGTTTCCAACCCTCACATATATTTAATGTTTAAGAAGACGAATAAGAAAAGTAAATTAATACAGAAATAGATCAGTGTATTAAATTTTCAATCAATAAAAAAATGGTTTTAATGCATGTCGTGCAGTGCACGGAATTTGCACAAGTGAATAAAAAATTAATATAAATAGAACATATATAGCATCAATGAATGCATCATAATAAGGTTGTTTGTTATTGGTATCAACTAGGGATATTTTTGTAATTATTTTTTACTTCCCAGCTTTCAGAAAATGACACCATTTTCCTGAGAATTTCTTGTGGTGCACTTGTTAGATAATTATTATGTTGTTCCAATCCTCCACCACCAGAATCACCCCTTGCCTGATCGCACAACGTGTTCAGCTCTACCACCGCCAATAGCTTGCACTCCAGATCCATGTGCAACCGAATACCCCCCTCCCCCAATCTCTATCTCCTCGCCCCGATATAGTGTTTCCTAGCCAATCTTGCCGATGGTGGCACAGGTTTATTGAATTTTGATATGTTACATGTTAATGCTATATTGCATATAATTACAGTTACTTGTAGTTTAGAGTAGATTTGTTTGTGATATCATACTGATTCTTGTTTAAAATATCGTTTTCCAGGAGAAGCTTAAAGAAAAAGAAGATGATGAAGAATAACATTTTTCATCAATTTCATAATTGGCCAAAAATATCAACCCATATGTTCAGTAAGGTTAGTCAAAAAAATTTTAATCCAAGTTTAGGGGTGTATTCTTTTCTTTTTGTGAATTTTTGTTAAATTTACTTTTTATGAATTGTTGTTTATGTGTTTTCATTGAATTCGTTCATGATTCAAGAAGATGAGGATGCATTGGCGTCCCTTAGCACACAATGCGTGCAAAGTGGATCCCTATGTAAGTTTCCACTTCCTTGCCCATATGTTATGTTTAAAGAGAGGAGTGATGATGGTAAATTAACATAGAAATATAGCAGTGCATTAAATACTAAATCAAATAAAATTATTATATGGTTTAAATGCATGTCGTGCGGTGCCTGAAATTTGCACGACTAAAAAAAAATAAATCTGCACTACCGATCAATTTGAACAAATAATTTTATTTCTTTTATTATAAATATAGTTAACTTAATAAAAAATGCATGTTAAGCAAGAGTAGAGGAATAAGAAAAATAAATTAACATCGAAATAAATATGTGCATTAATTCTTCAATCAAATAAAATAAATATATGGCTTATGTCGTGCGGTGCATGAATTTCGCACGACTGAATAAAATGATTTAATGGTCCAATATAGGGCTTAAAATATGTACTGTGTGATTTCAAATTTTACGATATTTTTTATTAGAGCCTAACTGTAACATTTGAACTTTTTAAGGGCCAATACAAAAACTAATTATGGGACGTTCTGAACGCCAAGAAGGCAGTTCAGCTAGTGAACTCGGTGAGGGAGAAGAATGAAGGCGATCGTGATGTTTCAACCGGCAAGATGGCTGATATTCTGCTGGAGGAGGCTGAGCCAAGCGCACCAGGGATAATACATCTGTTGTTTTCTTGGAATTCATATATACAATTAAATCATGTAAAGTTGATCATTAGACTAATTTTATTTTGGATTAATAAAACATAGAAAAAAGTACAAAAAAAGAAAAAATGTAAACATTAGTATGTATGCATGATTATATGTAGAAAATGTAAAGAAGTAGTCATTGGAACCCTATGGCGCACGGTGCACTAAAATTGGATCCCTGTATAAGTTTCCACCCCTCACAAATATGTAATGTTTAAGAAAAAGAATAAGAAACGTAAATTTATATTGAAATAGATCAGTGTATTAAATCTTCAATAGAATAAAATTACTATATGGTTTATATGCATGTCGTGCGGTGCACGGAATTCACACATGTAAATAAAAATAGAACTTATATAACATCAATGAATACATCATGAATTTTAATAGTTTTATTAGAAAATGTATGTTCTTTATGAAATTTCTAAAGTTAAACTCATGAAATAGAGTTCTTAGATGTAATGACAACGACTTACGATAACCTATTCATTAATCAGATCAGTGCATTAAATATCCAATCCACTAAAACAAATATATAGTTTAAATGCAAGTCATCTTGTGCAGGAAATTTGCACCAATGAATAAAAATAAACATAAAAATAAATCCATAAAACCAGCCAATTTAACTATTTTCACTAAGATGAGACCATGGTGTGCAATGTACAACATTTGTCCGATTGAGATAAAACATTGCAAATTGATACTTGTATAATATGAATAAATAGTTTAAATTTATATTATTATAAACATAGATAAAAATGAAAATGGAGATCCAGCAAGTGGGACACGAAGATCATAAAGCAAATGAGTTAGCCAAACAACCTCAGAAGCAGTGTTGGTAAGGGCACGATCTCGGACTCCGTACTCGAACCATATCTAACTAAAATACCAAAAATATACACATATGGCCGAATACTAGGAACATATGGTTGAATTTTTCCAAGCTAAGCATTGGATGAATATTGCCTTATTTATTCTTACCAAATCTAATTTTAAATAAAATAAAACTGAATATTTTAAACCCAAATGGATTGTAATTTGAAATTTAGCTCTTCAAAGCCCACATCACCAAGCTTATCAGTCCAAAACCCAAAATGAATTAATTTTAGAATAATTTACAGTGATTACACTACCTCATTAAAAACTCGGTGGGAAAAAAGTATAGTCTTCTTCATGATGTCTTCAGTTCTTCGATTGTCTTCAAAAATAAATCCAAGATGTCGATGATGACTCCTTCATGAATTCTTCATCATAAATGCGATCAATCAAAGCATTTAGAGCATAATCTCTAAGCTTAGTCCTTGACCTAGTCATAGGTCCCGCCATGTCAAATAGAGGATCCCAAACATAACCTTTAAATGTTCCATCAAATTGTGGAATGTCTTCATTTATGGTTTTAGTAGTCCTGGCATCTCCATCATTACTGATATGAATCTCCTTGCGAACACTCTGTATTGTGGAATTAAAATCTTTGACTGAATGAAGGGATCTGCAAACCCTCACCAAGTGGCATGAAATTCAAGAACCTAGACCTTAGGATGCTCTCAATCTCGACATGCTTTCTAACTAGCTCGTGGGATCAGATCATAAGTTTTGCCGGTACTTAGTTAACCCTCGAGATTAAATAACAATGGAGTTAGCTCACAAGCACAAAGTATATTTAATTGATAAAAGTGTGTATAATTTCATCCAAAGGTCTCCCTATTCATAGGGTTACAATCTTGGCCTAACCCTAATCACAACAACTTAGTGCAACTTTAAGATGATAAATCCATATCTAACTAAAATACCTAAAATAGGCACATGTGGCTGAATACTAGACACATATGGCCGAATTCTTCTAAGCTAAGCATTGGATGAATATTGCCTTATCTAATCTTACCAAATCTATTTTTAAATAGAATAAAATTGAAAACTCTAACCCCTAATGGACTATACTTCGATATTCAACTCTTGAAAGCCCACATGGCTGAGCTTATCAGTCCAAAACCCAAAATGAATTAATTTTACAATAATTTATAGTGATCACACTACCTCATTTCTTCGACAGTCTTCAATAATAAATCCAAGATGTCGATGATGAATCCTTCTTTAGTTCTTCATCATAAAGGAGATCTATCAAAGCATCGAAAGCAGCATCTCTAAGCTTAGTACTTGACCTAGTCATAGGTCCCGCCATATCGCTTAAAGGATCACTAACATAACCTTTAATTGTTTCACCAAATCATGGAATGTATTCATTTATAGTGGTAGTAGTCTTGGCATCTCCATCATTACTGATATGAATCTCCTTGCGAAAACTCTGTATTGCAGAATTAAAATCTTTGATTGAATGAAGGAATCTTCAAACCCTCACGAAGTCACACAAAATTTGAGAATCTAGTCCTCGGAATGCTCAATCTCGACCTGCTTTCTAACTAGCCTGCATGATCAGATCACAAGTTTTTCTGGTACTTAATTAACCCTCAGGATTGAGCAACAATGGAATTAGCTCGCAAGCACAGAGCATGGGCTCAAAAGGTTGTATATTTGATTGATAAAAGTGTGTATAATTTCATCCAAAGGCCTCCCTATTTATAGGGTTACAATCTTGGCCTAACCCTAATCACAAACAGAATCTGAATCAAATTAGGGCAGCTTTAGGAAGCTAAAACCTTGTTTGACTAAAATACCTAAAGTAGACACATATGGCCGAATAATAGACACATATGGCTGATTTCTTCCAAGCTAGGAATTGGATGAATATTGACTTATCTAATTTTACCAAATCTAGTTTTAAATACAATAAAACTAAATATTCTAAACACTAATGGTCTATAATTCATAATTAAGCTCTTCAGAGCCCACATGGCCATTCTTATCTGAAATTCTGTTTCACCTGATTTCTAAACCTTTATACCAAGTTGTTTAACAGTGTGGTGTTGGAACACCAAGATTAGTTTTGTTTTAAAAGCAAAACGAAGTACGCAGCGCACACACAGCTTGGTTACGCAGTTCGGTGCAAATACACCTACGTCTGCGGGGCCTTGCCCAGATCAGAAACCATTCACTAGAAAGCAGTCTTTAGTACAAGAAGCTTAACTTAAATACTAATCCATTGCTAACCTACAGAGTGAATGTTGTGAGCTCCCCTCACTGTCGATCCTACGTCGTTGAACCCTCACGATCAACACGTCTTCCTGGATCTCCTCCTCCCGAGGAATTAAGACTTCCTTGTTTCTGATCTTTACGAACTTGGTCAGTTGATTTACGAACCTCCAAACAGCACGGCAGATCGCTCCAAAGTTCTCAACGTAGAGAATAGTACTGGACGCACAAATAATTGCGTTTTATTTTTCTTCTATTTATTCCATCGCAATCCTGCCTTGAATCAACTTCTTTCCTTGTCTAACTCTACCATAAATAGACTTCTAGACTAAGGAAACCTCTGATTCTAATCTGGTACTTAAATGGACAAACCTGTGTACAATAGGACTTGTACCATAATTAAACTACTAAATCAATTCCCAACTATTACAGGAATATTCGTTTACCAGAATTAATCTTCCACGAACTAAGATAATATCTTTCACAATATTCTGATTTGATCACATCAATATACTCCATAATTCCGTGGATAAAAATCTGTGTTTCCGGAAATCTCTAAAACCTGCAAAACGGTGTTTAAACACCAGATTTCCACAATTCACAATTTGCCATAAAACAAGTCCAACTCCCGAGGACTTTACAATCTCCCCCTTGGCATATTGGTGAATTCATTAATACACACAAAACAGAACACCAGAATACCAGAATAACAGCTAGCACAACCATCATAGATCAGCAGAAAACCAGCTAGCACACATATCCAGAATCCAGACCGAATTATTCAAAATCAAATCAGAATTTAGAATCAATCAACAATATAAAACTTCCAAAACTTCTCCCCCTGAATTCAGTAATATGACAAGAAGGCCAAGAAAAACCACTAAAATCAATTAAGCCAAACTGTCGTCCGATTCTTCTGAAGTACCAACATTGGACCCGTCTTGAGTTTCTGCCAATAATGCTTCTCTCTCAGCCTCCAAAGCTGCAATCTCCCCCTGAATCTTTGCAATAGTAGCCTGATGACGACTAAGTAGTTCGTGACACACAACTGCTCTCGCCTCAATTGCTCTCAGCCGAGCTGCTCCTCCATCCAAGCCAGTAGTCGCCGGAGGCGTCCAGGGTAGGTCCTTCACTATACGGCCACTCAAAGTCCTGAGGGTTGGCCTTAAAGCATGTGTAGATATTATCTCATCTGTCTCCCTTGCAACTGCTCCCCCTTTCAGCAGTACCATGGAAATAACACACGGATGGACTAGAGATTCCTTCCAAGTTTTACGGGCACAATCCAGAATGTCATTGAATATCAGTCTACCCAGATTCACTCGATGCCTAGCACCCAGACTGTAAAGCAAAGTTGCCATTTCTTTTGTAACCATAGTGTTGTTCACCGAAGGAATCCAGTTATGCACCGCGACCACATATAGACAGTAATACCTGGAAGTCAGGTTTGATGCTGGTATTTGTTGTCTCCCAGCAAGTGGCCAACTACTTTCCACTCCTCCTGTCAACTCAACTGCTACCTCATCAAAGTTTTCTGGAACTTGGTGTTGAAACACCGACTGAGAATTCTTGAAATTGCCATGCTGTAAACATCTACTCACAGCCTCAGGGGAGAAAACAACTACTTTCCCTCTCACATAGACTCTGTGAAACCACCGAGAGTCTTCATCTTCACAGTCTTCCTTCAAATTGGAATAAAATTCCAGCACCATCTGTTTATTGAATTCTGCAAAGCAAGTGGCAGCTCTAAGCACCTTAAGGTATTTGAGAAACGCAGTAAATCCACAATCTTCATACTTTTCAGCATCAGCCGGTCTCTCTGCTAGGATTCTTCTCCCACTGATGAATTCAAACTTGTCTTGACTATCATTATCATACCATTCACTGCAAATGGCTTGACTGACTTCAGGTGCAGGCATGACTTTGGGCTTCATTTTCTTAGCTGACTGCTTCAGCTGTTCTGCCCTTAATCTCTTCAGCTTCTGCCCAATGGGTTCATCACTGTCTTCACTTTCAACTCCACTCCTGTCTCTGCAGCGTTTTGATCTCTGAATTTTCTTGGAGGCTGAGGCCGAACTTCCTTCAGCTGGTGTTTGAACACCAACTTCCTTTCTTTTCCTCCTAAGTCCCTGAACTGGACTTGTCTCTGGTGGTGTTTCAACACCACTTCCAAACATCTCAGAGATTTGCTGCTCCTCAGTCAAATCCTCTCCTGGTGTTGGAACACTAGAATCCAGCATTGCAGTATATTCTTCCACAGCAGTACTCAGCATTTTCACTCCTTCTGATTTCTCTTCTTCTGGCATCTCAGCATTTTCACTCTTTTCCTCAGCCAGAGTTCCAACCGCATCCTTCTCAGAATCTGATCCCATAAATGCTGCCAGAGCCGATTCAGATCTCATAAAAGCTGCCAGAGCTTCATCCAGCAAAGTGGCCTCTTCAGTTACATTCATCGGGGTTTCCTCTGTATTAACTCTTCCAACACTTCCAGCTTCTTCCTCACTGTCAGAAATCTCCACAACTGGAATCGATAACCTTCTCAGAGATATTTGAGTCTGATTCAGAGACTCATCAACACACACCATCTCCCTAGCAACATTAGTGGATTTAACCACTTTTATCCAAGGCTGCACAAAAGCATTATCTCCCAAATTTTTGATACTGGGCCTATGCAATGATGCTATCCGTGTATAGATTGTAAAGAACTGACTTTCGAACTGACCCTCTTCATATTCTACTTTATAAGTTTCTCCAAAACCAACCCCAACTAACTTAGCATCATAGTCGCTGATCTCCTTAATGTCTCCTATTCTCCCAGTCAACAACTCATCCAGCTTAAACCTATTTATCTTGCCATGCAAATTTTTATATTTCCTGAGGTCTACATAGTCCCTATTTTGCACCATCCATTCTATGAATTCAAGAACAGAGCTAAAAAACATACCATCACGGACGAAGGAACAATCAAAGCTGGCTTTCCGTCTCCTCTGATTTTGTCCATACCAAGCTCCTACTGTCCGTACTCGATCTCCACCCATCTCGTTCAAATCTGTGTCATCATCGAGCTCTTCAATCCTCGGATTCTCAGGCACCCGAACCCTGACTGAATCTCCGACCATCTTCTTGAACACGGAGCTCGCCATTGTTATCTGATTTCTGGGTGAGCAACAATAACCGGGGGTTGTGGCAAAAAAAACTTGAGGAACAGAGTGTTGCGAACTGAGGAAGAAGATGAACAGTCAATAGTTTGAGTTTGTGTGGGAATCTACTTTCTCTTTCCCCCCTTTTTGACACCCAAAAGACCATCTCCTTACTCCTTTCTTCAGACTGTCACACGCACATCTTAGGCCCAACATAATTTTCTGGCCCACATATTCAGCCCGTCTGAATTACTTGCCTCTGAAATCCTTGGTGTTTAAACACCACTTCACATATTTTTGGTATTTTCGATTTTTCATTCATTTTTTTTCACGATATAAAGAAAACAGAGCAGTAAATAATACAATAGAAAGTACAAGCCTCAGTACCTTACATTCGACAGACACCCAAGTGCTGTCTAAGTACTTCAAACGTCTCACCATCCAGAGGTTTTGTAAAAATATCAGCCAGTTGTTCAGCTGTTGGCACATACTGGACTGTAACTTCTTCTTTTTCAACCAAGTCCCTAATAAAATGATGACGAATATCAATGTGCTTCGTCCTCGAATGTTGCACAGGATTCCTGGAAATATCAATAGCGCTTTTATTATCACACAGCACTGTCAGACTCACATCATCAAACCCATAATCTCTCATCATCTGCTTCATCCACAATAGTTGTGCACAACAACTCCCAGCAGCTAAATACTCTGCTTCAGCCGTAGACAAAGATATGGAGTTCTGCTTTTTGCTATACCAGCTGACTAGATTCGATCCAGCAAAGAAGCATCCACCTGTAGTACTCTTACGATCATCAGCATTCCCAGCCCAGTCTGAATCACTGAACCCTACTAACTGTGAATCCTTGTTTCGAGAAAACCATACTCCATACTCTACTGTTCCACTTATATACCGAATAATCCTCTTCACTGCTGACATATGTGATTCCTTTGGATCTGCTTGATAGCGAGCACAAATACCAACACTCAAACAAATGTCTGGTCTACTTGCAGTTAAGTACAACAGGCTCCCAATCATACTCCTGTACATTTTCTGATCAACACTTTGTCCCTGCTCATCTTTTGTCAGTTTATCAGTAGTAGCCATTGGAGTGCGTATTGCCTTTGCGCTTGTAAGTCCAAATCTCTTGATCAAGTTTTCAGCATACTTCTGCTGATTGATGAAGAGACCATTCTTCTCCTGAATAACTTGCAATCCCAGAAAATATGACAGTTTTCCTACCATGCTCATTTCGAACTCATTAGTCATTAAGTCAACAAACTCCTTTATCAAGACTGAAGAGGTGGATCCAAACACAATATCATCTACATAAATCTGTGCAATCAGAATATTTGAACCTTTGTGTAGTACGAACAGAGTCCGATCTACTCCCCCTCGACGATAGCCCTTTTTAATCAGAAAGGTTGTCAGTCGCTCATACCATGCTCGGGGTGCCTGCTTGAGGCCATATAGTGCCTTATTCAACCGATAGACAAAATCAGGAAACTGTGGATCTTCAAACCCCTTAGGTTGCTCCACATACACCTCCTCCTTCACGACCCCATTCAAGAATGCACTCTTGACATCCATCTGGAAAAGAGTAAAGTCCAGAATGCACGACACAGGCAACAAAAGTCTGATCGACTCCAATCTGGCAACAGGCGCAAAAGTCTCATCAAAATCTATTCCTTCTACTTGCGTGTACCCTTGAGCAACGAGGCGTGCTTTATTCCTTGTGATATTACCATCTGCATCAGATTTATTCTTGAAAATCCACTTGGTACCGATCACATTGACATTTGCAGGTCGTTGGGTAAGAACCCAAACATTGTTTCTTTCGAATTGCTGTAATTCTTCTTGCATAGCAGAAATCCAATATTCATCGAGCAAAGCCTCTTTATAATTCTTCGGCTCCGTGAGTGATATGAAACAAGATAATCCTGCCAATTCCCTGTAATTTACACGAGGTTGATCCCGAAGTTGCATATGTCTGGACGGATGCTGTTCAGATTCAGGTGTCTCGGTTTCTGGTGTTTCAACACCGGTTGACGCTGTTGGTGTTTCAACACCGGTAGGGAACACTGGTTCAAGCACTTCACCTTCTCCAACCTTGTCGTCCTCAGAATCATCTACCACCACATTAATAGACTCCATGACCGTTCCAGTACGTTGATTAAGCACTCGGTATGCTCGACTGGTGGGAGAATAACCCAAGAATATCCCGACATCACTTCTAGATTCGAACTTAGCTAACGGCGCACGATCTTTTAGAATATAACACTTACTGCCAAAAACATGAAAATACGACACATCAGGTTTCTTCCCTTTCCAAATCTCATACGGTGTCTTCTCAGTAAATGGACGCAGATATACTCTGTTGATGGTGTAGCATGCTCTATGAAGCGCCTCAGCCCAGTATTTAGAATGAATTTTCTTTTCGGCTAACATTGCTCTGGCCATTTCCTGCAGTGTTCGATTCTTCCTTTCAACTATACCATTTTGTTGCGGTGTGATGGGAGCAGAGAACTCGTGGTGTATACCAAGTGTCTCACAGATGTCATTAAATCTAGAGTTTTCAAACTCCTTTCCATGATCGCTTCTGATACGTGCAATTCTTGCCTGAGTAGTTCCTTTTTCTACGTGTAATTTGTACACCAAGGTCTCGAAAACTTCAGCTGCCTCTGACTTCTCTTTGAGAAAAGATACCCAAGTATATCTCGAGAAATCGTCTACACACACAAAAATGTACTTCTTCCCTGCAACACTGGGTGTATTGATCGGCCCCATTAAGTCCATATGTAGAAGCTCCAAAAGTCTTGACGTTGAAACATCATGAACAGCATGGTGTGGGATCCGAATTTGCTTTCCTTCTTTACATGAGCCACACACAACCTCCTTGCTTTCACCGATTTCAGGAATACCTCTGACTGCATTCAGTCTGGATACGGGCCAGGGATTTGTAATTTATATGTCCCAATTTTCTGTGCTATAGAGTGCTAACTTCCTTCTTCGAGCTCAAGCATGTGACATCTTGATCGAGCAAATAACAATTATCTATTGACCTTGTTCCAGTGAATACTCCAGTCCCATGGTTAACAATACATTTTCCTTTGTCAAAGTTAACTGTCATATCATTGTCACATAGATGGCTAATGCTCAATAGATTAGCCTTCAGACCTTCCACAAGCAATACATCTTGAAACACGGGGAGTCCTTTGATTGCTAACTCACCCTTGCCAATTATTCTGCTCCGTTTTCCATCACCAAATTTAACATGTCCACCAAATCCAGGTTTGAATTTTTGCAAGAATTCAGGAACTCCAGTCATGTGCCTTGAGCACGCACTATCAAAATACCACGAGGTTCCTGTATGTGCCCCAAAACATACAAAACTAGAAAAACAAACATCTTGAGATTTTCGAACCCATACCTGGCGTACTGGTCGAGTGACTTGTTGTGGATTCTGATTAACCCGTGTGTTGAGAGATCCAGTTCTGTATCCTCCAGTGTTGAATTTGTGCATTTTATGTTCTAAGTTGGTGTTGAAACCTCGAACTGGATTGGTGTTGAAACATCGATATAGGTTGGTGTGCATGCCCCGATATTCTGTGTTGACAGACAGGGTTTTCATCAGTCTAAAACATCTGTTTGTCACATGACCTTGAACTCCACAGTATCCGCATCGTCTGACCCTTTTTGTGGGACCATTCTTCTCAATTATTCTTGGAGCTGGTGCATTTTGATCTGTCTGATGATTTCCTTCTTTCACTGTCCTTTCATAGCCAATGCAAAATTTGCTCGTCTGTCCCATCCTTAGACATTCTTCGAGTTTAGCTTTCCCAGTATTGAGGCGTCTAATGGATTGTTCTGCTTCCTCTGCTCGTTGCACCACTACAGCAAATTCCTTCTTGAGTTTTTCCAGATCTCGAGTTGCCTCTTCCTTTTCGCATTCATACACTTTAGCATTCTCACTTAACCTCTTGTTTTCAGCCTTGAGTTCTTTGTTTTCATCTGCCACTTTTAACCACATCTTGTACATCTCCATGCTTTCTTTGCGAATGTCTTCATCACTAACGCTTCTACTCTCTTCATCTGAGCTACAGATCTCTTCTTCGTTCAGCACACTGAGACTTTCCTTACAAAAGTCTTCTACCTCCACCATTGACACGCCGAAAGCAACATGATTTGTATACTCATCTTCATCCTTAACATCATCTCCTCCATCATCATCACTCCAGGTTGTGGCATATGACTTTCCTTGTCTTTTGAGTGTATTGGCACACTCAGCTTGTATGTGTCCAAAACCTTCACACTCTCTGCACTGGATTCTCCTGTTCAGGTTCAGATTTACCGATTTGAATTTTGGTGTTTCAACACCAGTAGATTGACCAAATCGTGGAGTGGAGTTTGCATTCGGATTTTTGCTCCCACTTGACTTATCTTGTGGTTTCCTGCTTATCTTCTTCATAAATCTGGAGAAATTCCTGGTTATGTTTGCAATCTCATCCGTCTCTTCATTATCTGTAGAATCATCAACCTTTCTAGTGTTTGTGCTTGAAAACGCCATTTCTTTCTTCCCCGTTTTAGTTTGCAACATCTCCATTTCATACGATTCCAGAGATCCCATAAGTTCATCAAGTGTCATTGTTCCGATCCTTCCATTTTCATTTATTGCCGTGACCTTCATGTTGAACCGTGGGGGTAATGCCCTCAACACTTTCCTTACAAGTTTTTGATCTTTGTACTTTTTGCCAAACTGAAAAGCCTTGTTTGCAATATCTCGGACTCGTCCATTAAACTCGGAGATAGTTTCATCTTCCCGCATCTTTAATTCCTCAAATTTCGATGTATAGTATTGCAACTTTGAATCTCTGACTGAGCTTGTTTCCTCATGATACGTCTGTAACACATCCCATGCTTCCTTTGCAGTCTCACAGTTTGAAATCATCTTAAATTGATCTTCATCTACTGCTGTAAAGAAAGCATTCAATGCCTTTGAGTTGGACATGTAAGCTCTATGCTCCTCAGTAGAGTATTCAGAATACGGTTTGATCGTTGATGAGCTCGATTCTTTAGTTTTGTCACTGGGAGGTGGAGTGTACTGATTTACAACATAGTTCCATGCTTGATCATCTAATGCTCCAATGAATACTTTCATACGTGCCTTCCAGTAGGCGTAATTGCCTTGTTCCAACAGTGGTGGTCGCGTGACAGAGGCCCCCTCCTTTGGTGCCATGGTGAAACCTGATCTCACTCTCCCTATGTAGGGGTTAGCAAGTGCCAAGCTCTGATACCAATTGAAATTCTGTTTCACCTGATTTCTAAACCTTTATACCAAGTTGTTTAACAGTGTGGTGTTGGAACACCAAGATTAGTTTTGTTTTAAAAGCAAAATGAAGTACGCAGCGCACACACAGTTTGGTTACGCAGTTCGGTGCAAATACACCTACGTCTGCGGGGCCTTGCCCAGATCAGAAATCATTCACTAGAAAGCAGTCTTTAGTACAAGAAGCTTAACTTAAATACTAATCCATTGCTAACCTACAGAGTGAATGTTGTGAGCTCCCCTCACTGTCGATCCTACGTCGTTGAACCCTCACGATCAACACGTCTTCCTGGATCTCCTCCTCTCGAGGAATTAAGACTTCCTTGTTTCTAATCTTTACGAACTTGGTCAGTTGATTTACGAACCTCCAAACAGCACGGCAGATCGCTCCAAAGTTCTCAACGTAGAGAATAGTACTGGACACACAAATAATTGCGTTTTATTTTTCTTCTATTTATTCCATCGCAATCCTGCCTTGAATCAACTTCTTTCCTTGTCTAACTCTACCATAAATAGACTTCTAGACTAAGGAAACCTCTGATTCTAATCTGGTACTTAAATGGACAATCCTGTGTACAATAGGACTTGTACCATAATTAAACTACTAAATCAATTCCCAACTATTACAGGAATATTCGTTTACCAGAATTAATCTTCCACGAACTAAGATAATATCTTTCACAATATTCTGATTTGATCACATCAATATACTCCATAATTCCGTGGATAAAAATCTGTGTTTCCGGAAATCTCTAAAACCTGCAAAACGGTGTTTAAACACCAGATTTCCACAATTCACAATTTGCCATAAAACAAGTCCAACTCCCGAGGACTTTACATTATCAGTCCAAAATCCTAAATGAATTAATTTTACAATAATTTATTGTGATCATACTACCTCATTAAAAACTTGGTGGGAAAAAAGAGTATAGTATTTTTCATAATGTCTTCAGTTCTTCGATAATCTTCAACAATAAATCCAAGATGTCGATGATGACTCCTACTTCAATTCTTCATCATAAAGGCGATCAATCAAAGCATTTAAATAAGTATCACTAAGCTTAGTCCTTGACCTAGTCATAGGCCTCGCCATATCACTTGGAGAATCCCGAACATAACGTTTAAATGCTTTATCAAATCATGGAATTTCTTCATTTATGTTGGTAGTAATCTAGGTATCTCCATCAATACTGATATGAATCTCCTTGTGAACGCTCTGTATTTTGGAATTAAAATATTTAACTGAATGAAGGGATCTGCAAACCCTCTCCAAGTCGCATGAAATTTAAGAAACCAGCCCCTGGAATGCTCTCAATCTTGACTTGCTTTCTAACTGGCCCGCATGATCAGACCACAAGTTTTACTCGTACTTAATTAACCCTTGGGTTTAAGAAACAATGAAATTATGTCGCAAGCAAAGAATATGAACTCAAAATGTTGTATATTGATTGATGAAAGTGTGTAGAATTTTGTCCAAAGGCCTCCCTATTTATAGGGTTACAATCTCGGCCTAACCCTAATCACAAACATGATCTTAATTAACTTATGACAGCTTTAAGAAGCTAAAGCCATATCTAACTAAAATACCTAAAATAGACACATATGGCCGAATAATGGACACATATGACCTAATTCTTCCAAGCTAAGCATTGGATATATATTGTCTTATCTAATCTTACCAAATCTAATTCTAATTAGAATAAAACTGAATATTCTAAACCCTAATGGACTATAATTCAAAATTAATCTCTTCAAAGCACATGGCCGAGCTTATCAGTTCAAAATCCTAAATGAATTAATTTTACAATAATTTATAGTGATCACACTACCTCATTAAACCCGGTGGGAAAAAAGAGTATAGTGTTCTTTATGATGTCTTCATATCTTTGACAGTTTTAAAAAATAATTCCAAGAGGTAGATGATGACTTCTTCTTTAATTATTCATCACTATCAATCAAAGCATTTTAATGGTCCAATTTGGGGTTTAAAATCTACATACACAATTGCTAATTTTACCAATATTCTTTTATTAGTGCCTAAATATAACATTTGAACATTAAGGGTCTTCACAAAAATTAGTCTCAAAATAATGTAAACATTAGCATGTATGCATTATGAAATTGATAAAATGTAAAGAAGAAGGAATTGTAGGCACCTTATGGCATACGATGCGTGAAACCCTGTGAAGTTTCCACCCCTCAGTTTAAGAATAAGGATAAGAAAAGTACATTTACATAGAAATAGGTTAGTGCATTTAATCTTCAATTGAATAAAATTAATATATAGTTTAAATGCATGTCGTGCGGTGCAAGAAATTTGCACAAATAAATAATAATAAATCTACATGACCAATCAATTTAAATAAATCATTGTACCTAGATTACTATAAATAGAGATAACTTAATAAATCAACACAATAAAAACACAAAAATATGCATGTTATGCTAGAGTAGAGGAATATGAAAAATTAAATTAACATCAAAATGTATATGTGCATTGATTTTTCAATCAAATAAAATAAATAAATGGCTTAAATACAAGTCATGCGGTGCGTGACATTTGCACAAATGAATAAAATGATTTAATGGTCCAATTTGGGGCTTAAAATTTACATTATGTCATTGCTAATTTTACCGATATTCTTTAATTGGAGCCTAAATATAACATTAGAACATTTTAAGGGTCAACACAAAAATTAGTCTTGAAAAAATGTAAACATTAGTATGTATGCATGATTACATTTACATTGAGAAAATGTAAAGAAGAAGGAATCGTTGGCACCCTATGGCACACTGTGCGTGAAAAGTGGATCCCTGTGTAAGTTTCCACCCCTCACAAATATGTAATGTTTTAGAAGAAAAATAAGAAAAGTACATTTACATAAAAATAGACCAGTGCATTAAATCTTCAATTGAATAAAATTACATTATGGTTTAAATTCAAGTCATTTTCTACACAAAATTTTCAAGAATGAATAAAAATAAATATAAAAATAAATTTGCACAACCGGCCAATTATAATATTTTCACTACTATGAGACCATGGCGTGCAATATACAACATTTGTCCGATTGAGATAAAACATTGTAAATTGATACTTTATAATATGAATAAATAATTTTAATTTATATTATTATAAATAGAGATAACTTAATATCAAACACTACTTTTAACATTGAAAAATCACTTATAAACTAATTTACCAAACACTAAATGTTCTTTGCTTTCAGTTGCTCGTTCTCACGATTAGGTAGAAGTTAGCTTTGCTTATGACCCCATCCCTACAAAACACACTCATCATGGGGGATATTCTTTCCTTTTTTTGGATTTTTTTTGCATAGAAATTTTTAGTGAATTTAATTTTTATTGCTTTTTTATGGATTTCTCAATAAATTAGTTCATGATTCAAGAAGATAAGGAAGCATTGGTACCCCTGGCACACAATGCGTGCAAAGTGAATCCCTATGAAAACTCCTTGGCACATATGCAATGTTTAAGTAGAGGAATAAGAAAATTAAATTAACATAGAAATATATCAGTGCATTAAATCTTCAATCGAGTAAAATAAAGTGATTAAATGCACCACAAAATTTTCACAACTAAATATAAATAAATATAAAAATAAATTTTCATAACCAATCATTTTGACTATTTCCACTATGATGAGACCATGGGATACAATGTACGACATTTCTCGATTGAGAAAATAACAATGTCACTTGTTACTAATATAATAGGAAAAAGTACTTTTAAGTTCTGTTATTGTAAATAGATATAGCTTTATATTAAACACTTCATCTACTTTTGACACTGGAAAAACTATTATAAAATAATTTACCAAACACTAACAATGCCTTTTTCTTTTCAACTGCTCATTCACACAGTTAGGCAAAAGTTGGCGTTGCTTATAAGCCCAATCCTTCCAAACACACCCATCATCCCTGGCTTTCACTCATTGGGTTAGTTGAAAATTGAGGAAAATGGCTTTCTCATCAATTTTATAATCAGCCAAAAACATCAAATGCCTTGCAATCTTCTCACCCATGCTATTAAGAAAATGTTTAAATCTAAAGCTTATCGGTATATTCTTTTATCGAAATTTTTACTAAGAAATTTTTATTAATTTTTATGAACTGTTGTTTGGGTTTTTCAATGCATTTGTTCATGATTCAGGTTGATGAGGAGGCATTGGCACTCCCCGCCACACAGTGCGTGTTAGAGGTGAGCATGAGGCTGTGAGCTGGAGGAAATCGATCCGAGGAAATTGGGCATTCCATAAAAAGCTATCAACAAAGGATAAACTGATTAGCTTTGGAGAGGACACAAACAGTCATTGTATATTCTGTGGAGAGAAGAGACTCTGCAAAATCTAATGTTTGGGAATGAAAAAGCAAAAACAGTATAGATAGAGGTGCTAAATTGGTTGAAAAGAGGAAGAAGACCAGAAGGATGGAATGAAGAACTGCAATAGATAATACATAATACAAAAGGAAAATTTAATCTAATCTAATTTTATTAGATCAGAATATTAAAGAAAATTTAATATAATTTAAATCGGAATATTAAAGAAAATTTAATCTAATTTAAATCAGAGTATTAAAGAAAATGTATTAAAAATTTTATTGATTTTTCACTCATTTAAAGTCTTGTTGTATACATTTCAATCATTAGATGAGTTCATTTTATAATAATATTAATAATCATTAGATGTTTGTTTTGCAGCGAGATTTAAATAATTTTTTAAAAGATTAAAAGATATCTAAAAATATAATAGTTATATTTTTAAGCTTGAATTTAAAAGAACAAGATTTGTCATGATTGGTCTAATCGTTATAAGGTCTGACAAGAGATGTTGTTGTAAAACTACAGTATTCTTGTTAGGAGTAGTTATTTTTTTGAAGAAAATAACAATTTTATTATAAAAATATCTCATGTTAAACCGCCTAATTGTCAAATTAATCATGCCAAACCTTATTTTTATAACCTTTTCAGATTATGATTATTTATTACTTTAAAAAATATTTTTTAAATTTTAGATTATGTTAAAAACACTTTATCTATTACTATTAAAAAACAATTCATTTGCTTTTAACACTGAAAAAACTTTTACTATAAATCAATTTCCCAAACACTAAAAATATTTTACTTTTCAGATACTTATTCTCACAGTTAAGTAGAAGCTAGATTCTTTTATAAGCACAACCCTACCATACACACCCATCATCCCTGGTTGCCATTCATTAGGTCAGTTGAAAATTGTGGAAAATTAATTTCAGTTTACGAATTGAAGAATGGAGGAGAAATTGAAAGAGTGAAAAGAAGATGATAAAGAAAAGATTTGTCATCAATTTAACAATCGGCAAAAGATATCAAATCTCTCCCAATCTGTTCACAGATGTAAATAAAAAATGTTTGAATCTAAGTTTATAGGTGAATTCTTTCCTCTCTCTTTTTGGAATTTTTTCTATGAAAATTTTATGAATTTTTTCTATGAAAATTTTATTAATTTTCATGAATTGTTGTTTGGGTTTTTCAATGCATTTGTTCATGATTTGGGAAGATGGGGAGGCATTGGCACCCCCTGGCACACGATGAGTTAAAAGTGGACCCCCATATAAGTTTCCACCCCTTGCAAATATGTAATGTTTAAGAAGAAGAATAAGAAAAGTAAATTTATATCATAATAGATCAGTGTATTAAATCTTCAATTGAACATAATAAATATATAATTTAAATGCATATTGTGTGGTGCACAGAAATTACACTTGTGAATAAAATTAATAAAAATAGAACATATATAACATTAATGAATACAACGTAAATTTTAATAGTTTTATTAGCAAATTTCTGTTCTTGATAAAATTTCTCAAGTTAAGCTCGTGAAATAGATTTCTTAGATGTAATGACAACTACTTACAATGACCTATGCATTAAACAGATCATTGCATTACATATCCAATCCAATAAAATAAATGTATAGTTTAAATGCAAGCCGTCTTGTGCACGAATTTGCATGAACGAATAAACATAAGTTGAAAAATAAATCTATATGACCGGTCAATTTGACTATTTTCACTACGAAGAGACCATTGCGTGCAATGTACAAAATTTGTCCCATTGAGATAAAACATTGTAAATTGATACTTATATAATATGAATAAATAGTTTCAATATATTATTATAAATATAGATAACTTAATATCAAATCCTACAACTGCTTTTAACACTGAAAAATCACTTATAAACTAATTTACCAAACACTAAATGTTCTTTGTTTTCAGTTGCTTATTCTCACAGTTAAGCTAAAGCTAGTTTTGCTTATGAGCTCAACCTTGCGAAACACACTCATCATCCCTGACTGCCGTTTGGTAGGTAACTTCAAGATTGAGGAAAATGGTTTTCGATTTACGAATTGAAGAATATAGGATAAATGGAAAGAAGAAGATGGAGAAAAAGATGTGTCATCGATTTTTATAATCAGCCAAAAATATATGATGCATCCCCATCTGTTGAGCAAGGTTAGTGAAAAGTGTTTAAATCTATGTTTCTGTGGCCATCCTTTTCATTTTTGGAATTTTTGCTAAAAATTTATGTTGAATTTAATTTTTATTGTTTTATTTTTTAGAATTGACAAAATTGTTTTTTGGTACTCAACATATGTCACAATACCATCTTTTGGTCTCTGAGGCGCATGTGCAATGTTTAAGTAAAGGAATAAGAAAAGTAAATTAACATAGAAATAAATCAGCATTAAATCTTCAATTGAATAAAATAAATATGTGATTTAAATGCATCACAAAATTTGCTCAACTGAATAAAAACAAATATGAAAATAAATCTGGATAATCGGTCAATTTAATTATTTCCACTATAATGAGACCATGGGATGAAATGTACAACATTTGTCTATTGAGAAAAAATCAAATTGCTACTAATATAATAGGAATAAATACTTATAAGTTCTATTATTGTAAGTAGAGATAACTTTATATTAAACACTTTATCTACTTTTAACACTGAAAAAACTATTATAAACCAATTTACCAAACACTGATGGTGCTTTGCTTTTCAACGGCTTATTCTCATCGGTATGCAGAAGTCAACTTTTCTTATAATCCCAACCCTGCCAAACAAACCCATCATCCCTAGCCATCGCTCATTAAGTCAGTTGAAGATTGAGGAAAATGGCTTTCGGTTGACGAACTAAAGAATGGAGGAGAAATGGAAAGAATGAGAAGAAGATGAAGACGGGGATGAAGAAAAAGAAAAAGATTTATCACTGATTTAATAATCGGCCAAAAACATCATATGCCTTGCAATATTTCCACTAATGTTATTAAAATAAATGTTCAAATCCAAGTTTATGGGTGTATTATTTTATTTAAATTTTCGCTAAGAGTTTATTATTATTTTTTATGAATTGTTGTTTGGGATTTTCAATGCATTTGTTCATGAATCAGGTTGATGAGGAGGCATTGGCACCCCCTGGCATACGGTGCATGTTAGAGCATTATACAAACAGCATAGAGGTGAGCATGCCATAAAAAAATAGCAACAAAGGATATACTGATTACTTTTGGAGTAGCCACAGACAGTCAGTGTATATTAAGTGGAGGAAGGAAACTCTGTAGCATTTATTGTTTAAGCGTGAAAAAGAAAAAAACAATATAGATAGAGGTGTTGAATTGGTTGCAGGAGTAAGAAGGCCGGAATGATGGAATGAGGAACTGCAATGGATAATACATAATACATTAGGAAAAGGGTTAAGAGCTTTGGTCCTTAAGGTGGTAGCAGCAAAAGCAATATATGGGATGTGGAAACTTAGGAACGAGCTATGCTTTGGAAGGAAAACATGGAAAGGTAATGCTAGTAGAGAGATTATAGAATGTATAGCATATAGATTATTATTTTTTTAAAAAAAAATTGAACCCATGTTAATGGGGGGATATATATAAAGTTCCCCAACCTTAATGGAACTTTGTTCAGCTTTACAAGCTAGATGTTCAAGTAGAAACTTGAACTATTTAAACAAAAGCTTATATCTACAGCGAGATGAACTTTTTAGCACTAATTGATTCACTAGAGATTTTTTAGAATTATTTCCGATCGCCACACTTCCACCCCCTGTGTTAGTGTGGATGGATTGGCTGGACTTCCAAAAAATCCTTAGGTGAATGTAGCAAAATTTGTTGAGAAGAGCCAAGAGTAATGCTGTAATGTTGTTCCCATTGTTGTCCGTATTTGCTGTTGCATTGTATCTCATCTGCAAAACTTTGGCTTGGTTGATCAGAACCTTGTGCTTGGTAAGCATAGATTCCCCACTTTCTTCACGCTCTGTTGAGTGTTCCTATCCCCCTTGCTTAATTTTTTTTTGAGCTTGGTTGAGGTATGTCTATGTGTGTCGAAAACTGGCCTTTCCTTGTGTATCCTACAAGAAGAAGATCTCACCAGTAGCATCCATTCTGGTCATCTACTCTAATTGTAGGAATTTGAAACCTATCTAGTGAGATGAGTCCTTTAGCTTTTATATCCAAGTCCTGATAGTGTAGGATTTTTTGGTTGGATTTAAGAGCCATCTTGCTAAGATAGTCAGCAACCATGTTTGCATGCCTATATGTATGAGTAATGAGGATTCTATCCATTCTATGTTTTAATTCTGAAGCTAAGGAGAAAGATTTTCATGAAGCTTTATTGGTTCAACAATGGATTGGATGGCTAGCATGCTATCAGATTCTATAGAAAATAAGTTAAGGTTCAGTGAATAAGCAAATAGCATTCCTTCTTTCAAAGCCTTAAGTTCTCCATGCAAGCTGCTATATGTGGAAATTGATTTTATGAGTGCTTTAATAAAAAAGCCATCACTGTTTCTGATAATTATGCCTACTCCACGTTTTCTAGTAGAGCTATGCCAAGCCGTATCAACATTTACATTGAAATGTGCTGTGGGTTTAGACCAATGAAAGCATCTAATCTCATGTTTTTGTGGTTTCTTTAAAGTAGGAATGATACCAGATTGTACCCAGACCATATCATTTTGAGATTTAGAAACCTGTGGATTTATATAGAAAGCATTAAAAGCCTCTTTTTTGATATTCTGAATTAAGTTGTGAACTTGAGGTCTAATGTTTTCATGTATAAAACCATTTCTTACTTTCCAAATATTCCAGCAAATAATAGAAGGCAAAATACTTATCAAATTGTTATGTACACCGGTGTCACCTATTAAAGTCCAGTAGAAAGATAATATATCAAAAATTGTTTCAAAATATGGTGTTCTGACTTCTATGATTTTATCAAATGAATTCCATATGTTAGTAGTCATAACACACTCCTTGAAGTTGTGAGACAAAGTATCCATGTTACAGCAGAAAGGACATTTAGAGGCTAGTGATATGTTTCAAAAAATGAGAATATATCAAAGGATAATAAAGCATTAGCAAGCTTCCCCATAAATACAAAGATTTTCTTCGAAATTAGTGGGCCCAAACCTTTTTTAAGACTCTAATGGGTTGCCTTGATTGAGAAATCAATTTTTAGGCTGATTTGAAAGTGAACATCCCAGTGGTTGATGGAGTCCAAATCATTCTATCCTCCCTATAAGAGTGTATCTCCAGTTCCTGCAACAATACCAACAAATTTTGAGGAGCATCTTGAAAAGCCTGAATCCAAATAGATTCTTTTTCAACAAATTTCGAAATGGTGGTGTGAGGAGACATTGTTCAAAAAATATATGTTGTTAGCATATCCTCAATGGGGCCTAGACCTAACCAGTTGGAAGTGAATAGGTTAGCTAATATATTTCCATGTATAACTGTAGTATGCCTTTCAGCTAAGCTATTCGTATCCATAATCCTTTTCCAGTTCTATGATTTACTATGCCTCAGGTGAATTGACCACAAGAATTGGGACCAGATAGTCTCTCCCTTATGAAATTTCCACCAGAGTTTGATGGATAAAGTCTTGACTATGTCTTGTATGTTTATAAATCCTAGAACATATTGTTCTATAGGGAAACTCATAATTTTAAAAATTTTCCAAAATTTTTATTTCCTATGTCCGTTTCAGAAGAAGCGTGTGAGCTTTATTTTTAGCTAAGTTAAGATTATTCTAGGTGGCACTATTACTGCCCATAGTGTTGAGGAATAGAGTACATGACAGTCTTTATTAAAGTTAGTTTACCACCATGACCCAACCATTATTTTTTCCATAGTTTTAGCTTCCTATCATACAGTTTCAGAATTGGTTGCAAGTGGATTGCTCTAGTCTAGCCAGTGTATATAAGACAACCAAGGTATATGAAAGGGAATTTTCCTTTTGTCATGCTTAATGAAGTCTGGATCAGTCTTTGCTGTGCTGAGGAAGCATGTTTACTGATAAAAAAGTTACTCTTGTCATAGTTAATTTTTTGGCCGCTAGTTTGTTCAAAGAATAAAAGGAATACTTTAATTATCTTAACAGTTAGCTTAGTGGCTTGAAGGAACAATATGGTGTCATCAGCTTAACAAAGATGAGACACAGTAATGGCATTTGCAAGCCATCTAAAGGGTTTCATTTTATTGTTTGAAAAAACAATAAGATAAATTTCAGGAGAAAGCCTCAGAGAATAAGATAAAAAGTAGAGGAGAGAAAGGGTCTTCCTGTTTAATTCGTCTGGTTGCCTTGAAAAATCCTGCAGGTTTAGCATTTATGATCATAGAAAACCAAACACTAGATATATTGGAGATTATGAGCCTAATGAAGTCAGTTGCAAAACCATATTTCCTAAGTATTTGACTTCGAAAAGGCCATCTGACACTGTCAAAGGCCTTTACTAAGTCAAGTTTCAGTATACAATTTGGAGCCCCTCCCTTGTTAAAAAATCATGCCATTTCTTTAAGATGGATGCCATTTTCACTCATCTCCTTTCCTTTTAAGAAGGCATACTGATTTGGTGAAATCAGCTTTGGAATCAAGGAAGTTATTTTCTAAACTAAAAGTCTACAGAATATTTTGTTGGTGATGTTTGACAAGGATATGGGTCTATAATCCGAGAAGGAGATTGAGATCTTTTTCTTTGGGATTAGACATATCCATGTACTGGAAATTCCAGCTGGGATTTTGGTCCTAGGCATGAAATTGATAGTTGCATTCAGAAGATCATATCCAATGATATCCCAATATGTGGTAAAAAAAACCTTGATGTAAATCCATCAAGTCCTGGGGATCAAGCTTTGTTTAAAGAGAACACACTTTCTTTTAATTCCGTGAGTGATGGTGATTTCATAAGCATTATGTTGTCCTCAATGGATACCTCTAGTGGGATTTGACTCAGAAAGTGGGATTGGAAAAAATATCTCCAGTTTGTGAGTCATCTGTTAGCAGATTTTGTGAAAAGTTAATGGCCACTTTCTCAATCTCTAAAGGCAGTTCTGTCCAAGTACCATTAGATGTCTTAATTTTAGAAATATTATGTTTCAGCCTTTTTTGTTTCACAGAGGCATGAAAATACTTTTTATTTTCATCCCCATCCTTAAGCTATTTTAAATTGCATTTTGTTTCCAGAACATGTTTTCCTCTTTTAAAGCTTTAAGTAGCAAAGCTCTTTTTTTTTTAAGTTCAATAAGATCTTGAATTATGTTGCTACTATCAAATGTTATTTCTTGTATTCTGAGTTCCTCTTCTGCACACTTAACATTATCAGTTATGTTACAAAATATATCCTTGTTCCATCCTTTAATGACTGCTTTCAATCTCTTCAGTTTCAGGGAAAAACCAAGCATGCCAGATTTAGCTAGTGGTAGGGAACAATTAAGAGAAATGACACCTCTTAGATCTGATCACGTCATCCATACATCCAAAAACCTGAATGGTTTTGGTGTTGATGGAATTATACTTCCTTCAGTAAGAAGTAAAGGACAGTGGTCTAATTTATACTTATTTAAAGTATGCATAGAGCTGTTAGGGAAAAGTGTTGGACCCGACAAAAGTGCTGGACCTGGTAAAAGTGTTGCCCACAGTGAATAAATGTGTTAACTGATTCTGGGATATAAAACCTTAGAATTCTCTAATACTTTTCAGACTGGGTTTTCCTGGCCATTTATATTCCCCAATGGAATTCATTGCATTAAAATCCCCTATGAGCAATTTATTTACATCCTGATGTGCATAAATTTTATGCCATAACAATTTCCTAATGTTCGTGTCAGTGGATGCATGTATGAATTATGTGCACAAGTTAGTAATGAAAAGGGATAATCAAATGGATACTATGATGCACTGATCAGTTTTAGAACTGAAGCTGATAGTACAACTTGAGTTCCACATTAACCAAATGTTGTTAGTATTTGAGTTGTTGTGGAATTCAAAACCTAATTTGATCATGTAACCCTCACACAAATCATGGTTGTGTTTAGGCTCTAATATACAAAGGATCTGGATCCTATGTGTTATAACTAATATTTTCAATATGTCTATGGATGTATCTAAACCTCTTAAGTTCCATACTAAAATTTTTTTGTTCTGTATATCTATCCTGGGATCAGGTTGGATTTACTTTTTGAAGAAGATCTAAGATTCATTTTGTTAAGTTTGTTAAAGAGATTTATTTTCCTGGTATATTTTTTAGGCATGTTAATTGGTTGAGAATTAGAAAAACTCACCTGTTCCAGCTGAAGCTCTCTAGTATTTGAGTTATAGTTATTCCCAGTGTCAGAGTCCATTTTTGTTGTTAGGATCATATATCTGTTTGAGCTTTGTGAACTTGACTTACAAGATGGAGAGTAGTATGGATTAGCATTGTGCTATGAGTTTGGAGAGTTAGAGTACATACCTGCAAGATCATTTTTAGCTACAAGTTCCGGTCTATTGATATCTTGTGAGGATAGGATAATCAGGTCCTTAAAATGTTCTTAAGGTTGATCAGATGGTGTTTTTTGTTGCTCTACAACATCCTTGATGTCCTCGGTAATCTGTTGAAATTCTTGTTATTAGCTGGTAAGGACAGCCATGGAGTTATCCACGATTTGTGAGTCTGGTTGAGGGTGGACATTTGCAAGTAGTATAGCATATAGATTATGGCTAATGACTAAACTAAAAGTATCACAATGTATAGATAATTATAATTTGATCATTATATTTACTAAAATAAAGGTTTTTTTATAATTGATCTTACCGTTAGACTAGGAGAAGAATTTCTCTTTGTTTTTATTGCTTATCTTTAATTTAATTTAAATCATAATATTAAAGAAATTTATTTACAATTTTAATGATTTTTCACTCACATAAAGTCTTGTTTTATACATTTTAATCATTAGATAAGTTCATTTTGTAATAATATAAATAATGAAGTGACTTGATGTTTGTTTTGCAGGGAGATTCAAATAACATTTTTAAAAAATATATAAATATATATATTAGTTCCATTTTTAATCTTGAATTTAGAAGAATAAGATTTGTCATGATTGGTCTAATCGTTATAAGGTCCACAAGGAATGTTGTAAAACTATGAAGCAGTTATTTTTGAAGTAATAACAATTTCCGTATAAAATTATCTCATTTTAAACTGCCTAACTGAAAGATTAATCATGCCATACCTTATTTTTATAACTTTTAAGGTCATATTACGATTATTTATAACTTAAGAATATAATTTAAAATTTAAATTATGTTAGAAACATTTTAAATATTATTGTTAAAAAATTATTTCATCTGCTTTTAACACTGAAAAAAACTTACTATAAACCCTAAATTTACCAAAAACTAACAATGCTTTGGCCTTGCTTATAAACCATGCCCTACCATACAAACCTATCATCCATGGCCGCCGCTCTTAAGGTCAGCTGAAAATTGTGGAAAGTTGATTTCAGTTTACGAATTGAAGAATAGAGGAGAAATGGAAATAGTGAGAAGGGATGATAAGGAAAAGGATTTGTCATTGATTTAATAATCGGCAAAAAAACATCAAATGACTCCCAATTTGTTCACCAATGTTAGTAAATAAATGTTTAATTCTAAGTTTATGGGTGTATTCTTTCCTCTCTCTCCCTCTCTCATTTTTTTTGGAATGTTTGCTAGGAAACATGTATTAATTTTATGATTTTTTTGGGTTTTTCAATGCACTTGTTCCTGATTCGGGAAGATGAGGAGGCATTGGCACCCCCTAGCACATGGTGCGTGCAAAGTGGATCTATATGTAAATTCTACCCCCTTGAACACATGTTATGTTTAAATAGTGGAATGAGAAAAATAAATTAACTTAGAAACAGATCGGTGCATTAAATCTTCAATTCAATAAAATAGATATGGTTTAAATGCATGTCTATCCGTGCACAAAATTTGCACGACTAAAAATATAAATATGAATCTGCACAATCATTTAATTTCACTATTTTTACAACAATGAGTCCATGACGTACAATTTACGACATTTGTCCAATTTAGAAAATAATATTATAAATTGATACCAGTATAATCACAAAGCATTATATAATAAGGATTGTTTACTATTGGTATCAACCAGGGGTATTTTCATAATTATTTTGATTTCCCTACATTGAGAAAATGACATTGTTTTACTGAGAATTTCATGCGCTTCGCTTTTTCCGTAATTATTATCATGTTTGAATCCACCACTAGAATCGCCCCTCGCCTGATCGCACAATGTTTTCACCTCCGCCTCTACCAATGGCTTGCACTCCATCAACTGCTCTATCTACATATACAGATCCACGTGCAATGGAATATTCCCCCAATATCTATCTCCTCGTCCCGATGTAGTGTTTCCTCGCCAATCTTGGTGATGTTTTTCAAGGATTCTAGTAGTGTTAAGGTTTTAGCATCTATATGTGTTGTTTGCAGCAGTGATTTGTTGAATTTTGTATCTGTTGCGTGTCTCCTGTTGATGCTATATTGCACATAATTTCAGTTAATTGTAGTTTAGAGTAGATTTGTTTGTGATATCATACTGATTCTTCTTTAAAATGTCATTTTCTAGGAAGATCTGCCCCCCGTCCCGCTACTCGCTGGGCTCCTCACTCCTACATCAGGCACGACTTGGGAATTATTATTTTGATTGTTCGTTTTGAATAACTGATTTTATGTTCTATTTTAATAAATAGAGATATTTTAAAATTAAATTATCAAACACCATACTAGTGTATTAAATCTTCAATCGAATAAATTAATATATGGTTTATATGCATGTCGTGCGGTGCATGAAATTTGCACGACTAAATAAAAATAAATCTGCACAACCGATCAATTTGAATAAATAATTTTATTTATATTATTATAAATTGAGATAACTTAATAAACTAACACAAGAAAAAACACAAAAATATGTATGTTGTGCTATGGTAGAAGATTAAGAAAAATAAATTAACATCAAACTAGATATGTGCATTAATTCTTCAATCAAATAAAATAAATATATGGCTTAAATACATGTCATGTGGTGCATGAAAATTGCACGATTGAATAAAATGATTTAATGATCTAATTTAGGGCTTAAAATATACATTATGTTACCGATATTTTTTTATTAGAGACTAAATATAACATTTGAACA
This sequence comes from Rubia yunnanensis, assembly GCA_037428765.1. Taxonomy (NCBI): domain Eukaryota; kingdom Viridiplantae; phylum Streptophyta; class Magnoliopsida; order Gentianales; family Rubiaceae; genus Rubia; species Rubia yunnanensis. The sequence continues at coordinate 25,889,481 of CM075064.1, read as the reverse complement.
TTTTAAGGGCCAACACAAAAATTAGTATTGAAAACAAATATAAACATTATTATGCATGATTTTATTGAGAAAATGTAAAGAAAAATGAAGCATTGGCACCATATGGCACACGGTGCGTGAAAAGTGGATCCCAATGTAAGTTTCCACCCCTCGCATATATGTAAAGTTTAAGAATACGAATAAGAAAAGTAAATTAATATCAAAATATATCAATGTATTAAATTTTCAATCAATAAAATAAAAATATTATTTTAATGCATGTTGTGCGGTGCACGAAATTTGCACATGTGAATAAAAATTAATATAAATTGAACATATATAACATTAGTGAATACATCATAATAAGGATTGTTTGCCATTGGTATCAAGTGGGGGTATTTTTGTAATTATGTTTTACTTCACTGCTTTGAGAAAATGACACAGTTTACCTAAGAATTTCCTGTGCTTCACTTGTTACGTTATTATTATCTTGTTCCAATCCACCACCCGAATCAACCCTTGCCTGATCGCACGGCATTTTCACCTCTGTCACCGCCAACCGCTTACACTCCATCAACTGCTCTATATGCCTATCTAGATCCACGTCGATGGAATTCTCCCCCTCCTAATCTCTATCTCCTCGCCCGATGTAGTGTTTGCTCGCCGATCTTACTGATATTCTTTTCAAGGATTCTGGTAGTGTTAATTTTTAGCGTCTATATGCATTGTTTGTGGCACTAGTTTATTGAATTTTGTATGTGTTGCGTGTTTCCAATTGATGCTATATTGCATAATTGCAGTTACTCGTAGTTTAGAATAGATTTGTTTGTGATATCATACTGATTCTTGTTTAAAATATCATTTTTCCAGGAAGATCTACCCTCACCCTGCTAATCGCTGGGCTCCCCAGGCACGGCTTGGGGATTATTATTTTGATTGTTCATTTTGAATAAATGATTTTAAGTTCTATTGTAATAAATAGAGATATTTTTAAATCAAAATTACCAAACACACCAATTTCTATTAACACTGTAAAAAAAGTTTTTACTAATTTACCAAACACTAAAAGTGCTTTTCTTTTCAGTTGCTTACTCATATAGATAAGCGCAAGTCATCTTTGCTTATAAGCCCAACCCTGCCAAAACACACACATCATCCATGACCACAACTCTGTTGGTCAATTAAAGATTGAGGAAAATGGCTTTCGATTTGCAAATTAAAGAATCTAGGAGAAACTGAAAGAAAAAGAAGATGATGAAGAATAACATTTGTCATCAATTTAATAATCGGCCAAAAATATCAAATGACTCCCCATATGTTCAGCAAGGTTAGACAAAAAAATTTTAAATCCAAGTTATGGGTGTATTCTTTTCTTTTTGTGAATTTTTGCCAAATTTACTTGTTATGAATTTTTTAGGGGTTTTCATTAAATTCGTTCATGATTCAAGAAGATAAGGAAGCATTGGCATCCCTTAGCACACAGTGCGTGCTAAGTGGATCCCTATGTAAGTTTCCACTTCCTTTCACATATGTTATGTTTAAAGAGAAGAGTGAGGATGGTAAATTAACATAGAAATATACTAGTACATTAAATTTCAATCGAATACAATTAATATATGATTTAAATGCATATCGAGAAGTGCATGAAATTTGCATGACTAAATAAAAATAAATCCGCACGATCGATCAATTTGAATAAATCATTTTATTTATTTTATTATAAATAGAGATAACGTAATAAATGGACACAAGAAAATGTAAAAAATGCATGTTATGCAAGAGTAGAGGAATGAAAAAAATAAATTAACAACAAAATAGATGTGTGCATCAATTCTTCAGTCAAATAAATTGATATATGGCTTATGTCGTGCGGTGCATGAATTTCACACGACTGAATAAAAAGATTTAATAGTCCAATATAGGGCTTAAAATATACATTATGTAATTTATAATTTTACGATATTTTGTAATAGAGCCCAAATATAACATTTGAACTTCTTAAGGGCCAACAAAAAAATAATTTTGGGATGTTTTGAATGCCAAGAAGGTAGTTCAGCTAGTGAACTCGGTGAGGGAGAAGAATGAAGGCGATTAGGATGTTTCACTCGACAAGATGGCTAATATTCTGCGGGAGCAGGCTAGAGCCCAGCGCACCAGGGACAATACATTAGTTGTTTTCTTGGATTTCATAGATAGAATTAAATCATGTAAAGTTTATCCTTAGACTAATTTTATTTGGGGTCAGTAAAATTTAGAAAAAACTACAAAAAAAAAAGAAAAAAATTTGTAAACATTAGTATGCATGCATGATTATATTGAGAAAATGTAAAGAAGAATGAATATTTGGTACCATATGACCCATAGTGCATTAAAAGTGGATCCCTATATAAGTTCCCACCCCTCGCAAATTTGTAATGTTTAAGAAAAAGAATAAGAAAAGTAAATTTATATAGAAATAGATCATTGCATTAAATATCCAATCCAATAAAACAAATATATAGTTTAAATGCATGCCATCTTGTGCACGAAATTTGCACGAATGAATAAAAATATATCCCTATGGCTGGTCAATTTGACTATTTTCACTACGGTGAGACTATGGCGTGCAATGTACAACATTTGTCCGAGTGAGATAAAACATTGTAAATTGATACTTATATAATATGAATAAATAGTTTTAATTTATATTATTATAAATATAGAAAACTTAATACTATCAAATTCTACAACTACTTTTAACATTGAAAAATCACTTATGAACTAATTTACCAAACACTAAACGTTCTTTGTTTTTAGTTGCTTATTCTCACAGTTAAGTATAAGCTAGGTTTGCTTATGAGCCCACCCATGCAAAATACACTCATCATCCATGTCTGCCGTTCAGTAGGCTAGTTGAAGATTGAGGAAAATGGCTTTAGATTTACGAATTGAAGAATCTAGGAGAAATGGAAAGAATAAATGGAGAAAAAGATGTGTCATCAATTTTATAATCAGCCAAAAATATATAATGCCTCCCCATCTGCTGAGCAAGGTCAGTAAAAAGTGTTTGAATCTATATTTCTAAGGGTATCCTTTTCTTTTTTGGAATTTTTGCTAAAAAATTTATGTTGAATTTTATTTTTATTGTTTTTAAAAGATTTCTCAACAAAATTTTTCATGATTCAAGAAGATAAGGAAGCATTGGTACCCCCTGGCATGGTGCGTGCAAAATCCCTGTGTAAGTTTCCACCCCTTGGCACATATGCAATGTTTAAGTAAAGGAATAAGAAAAGTAAAATAACAAAGAAATAAACAAGAATTAAGTCTTCGGTAGAGTAAAATAAATGTGGTTTAAATGGATCACAAACTTTGCACAACTGAATAAAACCAAAAATGAAATTAAATCTGGATAACCGGTCAATTTGATTATTTCCCCTATGATGAGACAATGGGATGCAATGTACTACATTTGTCTTTCCAGGAAGATATGCCCCTCACCCTGCTACTCGCTGAGCTCCCCACTCCTACACCAGGCACGACTTTGGAAATTTTTATTTCGATTGTCCATTTTGAATAAATGACTTTAAGTTCTATTGTAATAAATAGAGCTATTTTAAAATTAAAATTACCAAACACATCAACTTCTTTTAACACTGAAAAAAGAGTTATCAACTAATTTATCAAACAATAAAATTGCTTTGATTTTCAGTTGCTTACTCTCAAATAGTAGAAGTAAGCTTTGCTTATAAGTCCTACCCTGCCAAAACACACATCATCCATGGCCACAACTCAGTCGGTCAGTTGAAGATTGAGGAAAATGGCTTTCAATTTACGAATTGAAGGATCTAGGAGAGAAAGAAGAAGATGAAGATGAAGAATAACATTTGTCATCAATTTAATAATGGGACAAAAATATCAAATGCCTCCCCATATGTTCAACAAGGTTAGTCAAAAAACTTTTAATCCAAGTTTATGGGTGTATTCTTTACTTGTTGTGAATTTTCGCTGAGATATTTTTATTAAATTTTGTTTTTAGGAATTGTTGATATGAATCTCCTTGCTAAAACTCTGGATTGTGGAATTTAAATGTTTGACCGAATGAATGGATCTGGAAACCCTCACCAAGTCGCATGAAATTCAAGAACCTAGCCCTCAGGATGTTCTCAATCTTGGCTTGTTCTCTAACTAGCCCACGAGATCAGATCACAAGGTTTACTAGTACTTAACTGGCCCCTGGGGTTAGACAACAATGGAAATAGCACGCAAGCAACAAAATTTGAACTCAAAGGTTAGTATATTTGATTGATAAAACGGTGTATATAATTGTGGATAGCCTCCCCTATTTATAGGGTATATTTCGGCCAGTACAAATGGAAACTGCAATGACTTATGAGAACTTTAAGAAACTAAAATCATATCCAACTAGAATACCTAAAATAAATGACTATATTTTTCAAGATAAATCTTGAATGAATATTTCCTTATCTAATCTTACCAAATCTAATTCTAATTAAATTAAAACTAAATATTCTAAACCCTAATATAAATATAACCAAAAATCTTCTAAGCCAACATGGTCGAGTTATTGGGCCTTATTCTAAAATGAAATAAATTACAAATGATCACACTACCTCATTAAAAAAATCCACCGAAAAAAAGAGTATAGTGTTATCATCATATCAATTGCTGTTTAGGATTTTTCATTGAATTCATACATGATTCATGAAGATGAGGGGCATTGGCAACCCTTCGTACACAGTGCGTGCAAAGTGAATCCCTATCTAAGTTTCCACTTCCTTGCACATATATTATATTCAAATAAATGAGTGAAGATGGTAAATTAATATAGAAATATACCAGTGCACTTGATCTTCAATTGAATAAAATTAATATATAATTTAAATGCATACCGTGGAGTGCATGAAATATGCACGACTAAATAAAAATGAATTTGCATGACCGATCAATGTAAATAAATCATTTTTATTTCTTTTGTTATAAATAGAGATAACTTAATAAATTGACACAAGAAAATACAAAATTAAAATGCATGTTATGCTAGAGTAAAAGAATAAGGAAGATAAATTAACATCAGAATATATATGTGCATTAATTATTCCATCAAATAAAACAAATATATGGATTAAATACATGTCGTGCAGTGCATGAATTTCGCATGACTGAATAAAATTATTTAATGGTCCAACATAGGGTTTAAAATATACACTATGTAATTTTAATTTAAGTATTTTTTTATTAGAGCCTATGTATAACATTTGAACTTTTTAAGGATCAACACAAAAATTAGTTCTATGACGTTGTGAAAGCCAAGAAGGCATTTCAGCTAGTGAACTCGGTGAGGGAGAAGAATGAAGGAGATTAGGATGTTTCGCCCGACAAGCTGGCTGATATTCTGCTGGAAGAGACTAGAGCCCAGCGCACTAGGGACAATACATTTGTTGTTTTCTTGGAATTCACAGAAATAATTAAACCATGTAAAGTTGATCCTCAGAATAATTTTATATTGGGCTAATGAAACATATAAAAATTAAGGAAAAAAATGTAAACATTAGTATGTATGCATGATTATATTGAGAAAAGGTGAAGAAGAAGGAATCATTGGTAACCTATGGCACATAGTGCATTAAAAGTGGATCCCAATATAAGTTTCCACTCCTCACAAATATGTAATGTTTAAGAAGAAGAAGAATAAAAGTAAATTTATATCAAAATAGATCAATGTATCAAATCTTCAACCGAATAAAATAAATATTTGGTTTAAATGCATGTCGTGTGGTGCACGAAATTTGCACATATGAATCAAAATAAATAAAAATAGAACATGTCTAACATCAATGAATGCATTATAAAGTTTGATAGTTTTGTTAACAAATTTATGTACTTGATGAAATTTCTCAAGTTAAGCTCATGTAATCGAGTTCTTAGATGTAAAGACAACGACTTACGATAATTTGTGCATTAAACAGATCAGGGAGGCGATTAGTTGAAGATTGGGGAAAATGGCTTTCAGTTTAGGAATTTAAGAATCTAGGAGAAATTGAAAGAAGATGATGATGATGAACAATAACATTTGTCATCAATTTAATAATCGAAAAAAATTTCAAATGTCTCCCCATTTGGTTCAGCAAGGTTATTAAATTTTTTTTTCAAATCTAAGTTTATGGGTGTATTCTTTTCTTTTTATGAATTTCACTTTACTTTTTATGAATTGTTGTTTAGGGTTTTTCATTGAATTTGTTCATGATTTAGGAAGATGAGAAGGCATCGGCATCCCTTGGCACACAATGCTTGCAAAGTGGATCCCTGTCTAAGTTTCCACTTCTTTGCACATATGTTATGTTTAAAGAGAGGGGTGAGGATGGTAAATTAACATTTAAAAATACCAATGCATTAAATTTCAATCGAATAAAATTATATATTATTTAAATGCATACGTGCAGTGCATGAAATTTGCACGGCTAAATAAAATTAAATATGCACAACCGATCAATTTGAATAAATTATTTAATTTATTTTATTATAAACAGAGATAAATTAATAAAATGACACAAGGAAACACAAAAAAAGCATGGTATGCTAGAGTAGAAGAATAAGAAAAATAAATGAACATAGGAATAGATATGTGCATTAATTCTACAATCAAATAAAATAAATATATGGCTTAAATACATTTTGTGCGGTGCATGAATATCTGTGACTGAATAAAATTATTTAATGGTCCAATATCGGAATTAAAATATACATTATGTAATTTCTAATTTAAAGATATTTCTATTAGAGCCTAAATATAACATTTGAACTTTTTAAGGGACAACACAAAAACTAGTTCTAGGACATTGTGAATGCCAAAAAGGCAGTTCAGCTAGTGAACTCGACGAGGGAGAAGAATGAAGGCGATCAGGATGTTTCGCCCGACAAGATGGTTGATATTCTGTGGGAGCAGTCCAGAACCCAGCACACCAGGGACAATACATCAGTTGTTTTCTTGGAATTCACAGATAGAATTAAATCATGTAAAGTTGATCCTTAGACTAATTTTATTTTGGGTAAATAAAATTTAGAAAAAACTACAAAAAAGGAAATAATTGTAAACATTAGTATGTATGCATGATTATATTGAGAAAATGTAAAGAAGAAGGAGTAATTGGCACCATATGGCACACAGTGCATTAAAAGTGGATCCTTATATGAGTTTCAACACCTCGAAAATATGTAATGATTAAGAAGAAGAATAAGAAAAGTAAATTTATATCGAAATAAACCAGTGTATTAAATCTATAATCGAATAAAATTACAATATGGTTTAAATGCATGTCGTGCGGTGCACAAAATTTGCACATGTGAATAAAAATAAACATGTACGACCGATCAATTTGAATAAATCATTTTGTTTCTTTTATTATAAATACAAATAACTTAATAAAATGACACAAGAAATCGCAAAAAATGCATGTTATTCTAGAGTAGAAGAATAAGAAAAATAAATTAACATCTGAATAGATAGGTGCATTTAATGGTCTAAAATAGGGCTTACAATATACATTATGTAATTTCTAATTTTAAGATAATTTTTTATTAGAGCCTAAATATGACATTTGAACTTCCCAAGAGCCAACACAAAATTTGTTCCGGGACGTTGTGTACACGAAGAAGGCATTTCAGCTAATGAACTCGACGAGGTAGAAGAGTGAAGCTGATCAGGATATTTTTTGGGAAAAGATGGCCGATATTTTGGTGGAGGAGGCCAGAGCCCAGCGCACCAGGGATAATACATCTGTTGTTTTCTTGGAATTCACAAATAGAATTAAACCATGTAAAGTTGATCCTTTGTCTAATTTTATATTGGGCTAATAAAATTTAGAAAAAAGTACAAAAAAAAGAAAACAAAATATGTAAACATTAGTATGTATGAATGATTATATTGAGAAAATGTAAAGAAGAAGGAATCATTGGCAACCTATGGCACGTGGTGCGTTAAAAGTGGATCCCTACATAAGTTTCGACCCCTCGCAAATATGTAATGTTTAAGAAGAAAAATAAGAAAAGTAAATTTATATTGAAATAGATCAATGTATTAAATCTTTAATCAAATAAAATAAATATTTGGTTTAAATGCATGTCGTGCGGTGCACATAATTTACACATGTGAATAAAAATAAATAAAAGTACAACATATCTAACATCAATGACATAATAAATTTTGATAGTTTTATTAGAAAATTTATGTTCTTGATGAAATTTCTCAAGTTAGGCTCATAAAATAGAGTTCTTAGATGTAATGACAACTACTCACGCTAACATATGCATTAAACAGATAATTGAGGAGGTAAGTTGAACATTGGGGAAAATGGCTTTTGGTTCGAATTGAAGAATCTAGGAGAAACTGAAACAAGAAGAGCATGATGAGGAATAACATTTGTCATCAGTTTAATAATTGGCCAAAAATATCAAATGCCTCCCCATCTGTTCAGTAAGGTAAGTCAATAATATTTAAATCCAAGTTTATGGGTGTATTCTCTTCTTTTTGTGAGTTTCACTTTACTTTTATGAATTGTTGTTCAGGGTTTTTCATTGAATTCGTTTATTATTCAAGAAGATGAGGAGGCATCGGCATCCCATGCACACTGAACGTGCAAAGTGGATCCCTTTCTAAGTTTCCGCTTCCTTTGACATATGTTATGTTTAAAGAGAGGAATGCGGATGGTAAATTTACGTAGAAATATACCAGTGCAACAAAATTCAACCGAATAAAATTAATATATTATTTAAATGAATGTCATGCAGTGCATGAAATTCGCACAACTAAATAAAAACAATATGCACGACCGGTTAATTTGATTAAATCATTTTTTTAAAATATATTCCACATATCGTAAATTTTATGACCACTGGAGATATTCCACATACACTGAGTCGTGCTCAAAAATTAAAATTAAAAAGTGATTGCAAGCATTACATTTGGGATGAACCGTATCTTTGGAGGATTGGTTCTGACCAGATTATTCGACGCTGCATCCCTGGTGACGAGCAAGGTAGTATTCTTTTACATTGTCACTCATATGCATGTGGTGGACATTTTGGGCCTAAACGTACTGCTCGTAAAGTACTTGATTGTGGTTTCTTTTGGCTGACCTTGCATAAAGATGCTTATTAATTTCGTAAGAACTGTGATAGATGCCAAATGAATGGAAATATTTCTCAACGTGATGAAATGCCACAAATGCCTGTGCTTGTTTGTGAAATATTTGATGTGTGGGGCATGGACTTTATTGGTCCTTTTCCGAGTTCTTTCGGCAATATTTACATCTTATTAGCAGTTGATTATGTGTCGAAATGGGTGGAAGCTAAAGCCACCCGTACTAATGATGCTCAAGTTGTTGCAGGGTTCTTGAAATCAACTATATTCTGCAGGTTTGGAGTACCACGAGCAATCATTAGTGATCAGGGAACTCACATCAAGAATCGGACTATCGAAGCTCTTATGAAAAAGTATGGAGTGAACCATCGATTCGCCACTACCTACCACCCTCAATCCAATGGCCAGGCAGAGGTGTCAAATAGAGAAATTAAGCAAATCCTAGAGAAGACAGTAAATCCTTCCAAGAAGGATTGGAGCAAGCGGTTGGAGGATGCGCTTTGGGCATACGGTACTGCGTTCAAGACACCTATAGGGATGTCGCCATATCGCCTTGTATTCGGAAAAATGTGCCACCTACCAGTCGAGCTTGAGCATAGGGCATTTTGGGCTGTAAATTAAGCGAATATGGAATCCCTTAAGTGTGAGGAGGAGAGAAGATTTCAACTTCAGGAACTAGAGGAACTCCGTTTAGAGGCATTTGATCATGCTATGTGGTACAAGGATCAAACAAAAATGTGGCATGACAAGAATCTGAGAACCAAGGAGTTCGTGGTTGGGCAAAGAGTCCTACTTTTTCAGTCCAAGCTCCGGTTAATGCCCTGAAAACTTAAATCAAAATGGATAGGCCCATTCGTGGTGTCTTCGGTTTGACCAAACGGAACAGTTGAGATTAAAAGTTTGGAGACAGATAAAGTTTTTCTGGTCAACGGTCATCGCCTCAAGCCGTATCATGATTCCTCTCAGGTGGAAATGGTGGACGAAATTCCACTAAACACCACCCAGCAAAATTGAGGGATTCTACAGTCTGGCCCAAGACTATAAATGACGGCTCTACTGGGAGGTAGCACAGTTGTTTCTTTATCTTGATTTGATTTGATTTATTTTTTTAATTTATTTTTATTTCAGAAAAAAAATACAATTTTTTTAAAAAAAATATTATTATGGTTTCTTTGTGCATTTTTGGTTCTAAGTTGTGTTTTTCATATTTTCTTGTAGTTGGAGGAAAAATATGAGCAAGTTCTTCATGAAGGGAGGCTAATGGATTGAATAAAAGGATTTTGGGCTTAGGAAAAGGCCCATTTTCGGCTAAGGGTGGGCTTGAGAAGTCATGGGGGCTCAAAGGAGATAACCAAGGTTTTAGGGACTTATGTGATATATTAAGTTGGCTGCATACCTTTTCTTCTTCCTTCCACCCTACTTTTTCACTTACCATTCTTTCAAATTCTTCATCACCTTAAAGCCACCTCCACACGCCGCCTTAGCACTTCCCTCACTTTCTCTCGCCGCCTCACCTAAGCCACCTTCCCACCGCCTGACCACCACCGTCCTCACCGGATCTGCCATGGGACGCCAACGACGAAGAGCTCTGCCACCCATATCCGACGTACAGTCCTCTTCGCCGAACCTGCCACCTCCTACGGACGTCGTGGCCGTGGTGGAGCCTCCTTGTTCCACCGCTTCGCCGACACCGGCCGAGCTCCCGTCCCCACTTTCCACCTCCTTGCCCACCGAGAAGCCTCTCCGGAGCAACCGCGGTCGTCCTCCAGCACCTCCGATCACATCCCCTCCAATGGAACCCGCTCGACCGACATTTCCGACACCGGAATCGAAGTCCACAGGAGTTGCAGTTGCAGATCCATCGTCAGCAGAGGTCGACTCGCCTCCACAAGCCGAGACGCCGCTTCCACGTGCTCCCACGCGCCGCCCACGCGCTTCCATGCACTGCCGGTACCAGCCGCTGCTCCTGCAGATAGCCATTCAACCGAGCCTTCCCCAACTCTTGTTCCAGCTCCGACATCATCAACCTCCGGTCATCCGATACGCCGAAAATCAGTGGCCAAGAAGCGAGTCCATAAACCATTGACCTCTCCTACTCCAGCTGATGGGGTTCCTTCTGAGGTTCCACGTAAAGTGACGAAACAACAACCACAAAAGCAAGGCAACCAGAAGAACACTCATGCAAAAAGGAGCGCACCAGATTCGGACTGTCCACCTTCAACCACCAAGAGGGCTAAATCCGCAGCTGCCAGTTCCGGGGTAGATAATGCTTCCACACCACAGTCCAGAGTCCACACCTACGGTGATTTTCCCCTTCGTGTGCAAGTCAATGATCCAGCCATATTTGGGGAATTCGAGGAACCAAAGCTCAGGGAGGCCTTACAGAAGCGCAAAGGTAAAAAATACGAAGCTGGTTGGGAGGTGAGTGTTCCTACCTTACGAGTTGCAAATATTGCTGATAAAGTTTCTCATTATTTTACTGCGATTGGTTAGGCTACTTTGATGAATTGTCATGTTCTGCCTATGTATGAAGAGCTTGCTGAAGAATTTATTACGAGTTTTCATTTTGAGAAGTCCAATGACATGACATCATCTGAGCCTAGCATATTTTTTTGTATTGGTCTGAATATGGTGCATTTATCGGTAGATGAGTGGAATTTATCCTTGGGTTTAGCTTCTAGGGAGCAATTATTTTCAGAAGAGTATGAGTCTGCTTTTTGTGGTCCTTACGTGACTTATCCGGGATTTAATCCCAATGCTGCCTGGAAATTACTTGCTCCCTCATGCCCTGATATTTATGATCCCACTATATCTACTGTGCATTGGATTTCTGATCCTGCTTTGCGGCTTTGCCATCTTATACTTGTGAGGAATGTGTTTGGTCGTACCACTTCTTGGGCTAAGGTGAGCAAACCAACCCTTTTCGTTTTGTGGTGTATGCACACCAACAAAAAACTGAACTTAAGGTACTGGTTGGCTGAGGCTTTGCTTGACATTGCTACACACACTACTCGTCATGTCACGTTGTGCCATATTCTTGCCATGTTTCTTGAGAACAATGTGATTTTTGATGGCTTACCTCAGTTGGAATTAGTGAAAGCTCCTTCTCTTCTTAATTTGAATGCTATGGTTGAATCTAATTTGATCTATTTGGATGCTAACAAGTGCCCCCAGTTTCCTCCGCGGGGAAATCCTAGCCCGAGCCCTTCTACTCATGCAGGTCACATCTCTCTTGTCTCCATCAATGAGGAACTCAAAAGCCTCCAACAGAAAGTGGATCGAATCATGGAGCTGAATGAGCTGATCCTTCTATCCCTCCGGAATGTGGCTGGCCCCTCCCAATAAGTTCCCCCATCCCTGATTTTTTTTTTCATTGTCTTAGTTGAGTCTAGTTTTTAGGTGGTTTTGTTCCTTCTTACATTTTTACTGAACTTGCTTGAGGGCAAGCAAGGTTTAAGTGTGAGGAGGATTATATGTGTATGTGTTATGCGTTAGTGTCATTTAATAATAACAAAAAAAAATACAAAAATATTTTTGATTTTTTGAGTCGAGTCAAATTCAGCATACTATTCTTGATATTATTGTTTCTCGACGGACTGAACTTGCCTGTGAGAAAGCTCTTGTGTGACATAATTGGTTACTTGATACACCTCTAAAATTACTTGGTAAATGAGTCTAATATAATTGGTGTAAATTGGCCTAGATGATACTTGGGATGACAAAAAAAGACAAGTAATTGAACATTTTAGCCCAGTAAATGTGAGGTTTGAGCTAGAGTAGAGCAGTCTCTACATCAATCATTTTTCTGAAAGTCATGGCATTACTTGAATTATTTGGTGTGAAAATGATGAAAGGCATTAGGATTTAAACCAACAGCTTATATGACCTACCATACATCACCCTTAGTAAACCCTTTGAAGCCTTGACCTTTTTTCTTTGTTTGAGCCACAGGAATATGAAGCCAAAGCCTATTTTTATCCCCTCTTTTGTGTCCCTTATACATGGATGCTTGTGATTATGAGAGGTTTCTCAGTTTATTTGCTGCTGATGTGCTTCAAATAATATCAGTGAGTACCTTGATTTTGATGTATGAAGTGACCATGTGGTACTGAGTTTAAAGGTGTAGTAGAATGATAATAAAATGAGTGATTTGGTGTTGGAAATTCAGAAAAAAATAGGGCTGATGTGCCCAGAAAAAAAATCAGAAAAATTAGAAAGAAATGGTTAAAAAAAGAAAAAAAGGAAAAAGGAAAAAGGAAAAAAAGAAAATAAAAATCCAGCACCAACACTTGGTAATTACACCCAGTTCAAAGCAGTTTTTTCCACTTTATGGAGGCTGAAAATTATCTATTTGATTGAGGAATTTTTGGGCTGAAAAGAGCATGCATGTATATTTATATTCTTAAGCTTAGAACCCTTAGGACCTTACCTCGTTTTTATTCCCCCGAGCCCCGTTACAACCTTGAATAAAGACCTTTTTCATTTGCATTGAATGATTTGAGTATTGCCATGTGAAATTCATATATTGAGTGACTGTCCCTTACATATAGAGCGAATGTGCGAAACGTGAGAAATGTTAAATGCTTATCTAATTTTGACTAAGTTGAGGGCTGATTTGCATTAATTTGAGGATGAGTTTACCAATGTCATTTGAAGGGTGTGAGAGTGTCAAGTGTGTTATACATGAGCATTTCTTATTAGTAAGGTAAAGTTTGTCTATGAATCAAGAAATTAAGGATTGGTATGCTGAGTTTGACTGTTTTTTGGGTTGTAGTTAGTGTCTTTTTGTTATTTTTCTTTTGAGTATTTCTTAGAGTCAGTTGGGGGATACTTGGAACTTTGTAATAAACAACATGATTGGATTCTCATTTCATACTTGAGGGCAAGCATGACTCAAGTGTGAGGATATTTGATGTGTGATAATTATGTTGTTTATTTTGTTGGGATTAGCTGTGATTTTACGTGATTAATGTGCACTTTAAATGTTTTATTTGTAATGGATCACAGTTTTTGGGCTCAAGAGGAATTTGGAGGAGAGTAGGGAGAACTGGGCAATTATCGCAAATGAAGCAATCAAATGTAGAGCAGAATTGTTAGAGTTAGTCCCACATTGGTGGTTGACAATCATATAACTCAGTATATAAGATCATGGATCACCTCTATATAATACCAATTGGTTTTATGATAGAAACCTATGATTCTAATATGGTATCAGAGCCAGGTTGGCCTGTTACCCCCATTCTGTCACGTTTGCACGATGATTCATGCCGCTGCACGTGAGGGGCGTGTTAGAGTTAGTCCCACATTGGTGGTTGACAATCATATAACTCAGTATATAAGATCATGGATCACCTATATATAATACCAATTGGTTTTATGATAGAAACCTATGATTCTAATAAGAACCGTAGCAGTTAATTTGGAGCAGATTGGATTGATATTTGTGGAGATATTCTTGAAGATATTTGAAGATAATTGAGATTTAATTTAATCTTTTCAAATCAGAATTCAAATTTGGAAAGAATTTTTTTTTGGGAAGAGTCCAATATGGACATAATTTTTTTGTAATGGATGCCTATAAATAATATAGGCATGAAGACGGCCAGGGGGTGTCTTTCTTTTGGGATTTTTTTTCTAGGCCAGTTCGTAGTCAGTAGAATTGTAGTCAGTTTAATTCACTATTTTCGGATTGGCAGACTGAGAATTAAAAAGCAGTTTTGAGGTTAGAAAGTTTGGATTCTCGGAACAGAGACCAAGGCATTGGTTACTGGGTTTTCGTCAGTTGCTTTGCAAACATTGTTTTCCTCGGTCAACACACAGACATTAGAGTGCATCATTTTCGTGCGATTGATACAATTGAAATCGCCATTACAGTTTGCTTTCTTTATTTGATTTATCAATTAATCGTGTCTTGTTATGATATTTATTTATTTAGTTTAATCATTATGAGTAGCTAATTCATATATCGACAGAGAATAATAAATGTTAGTTTATAAATCGTGAGACCTAATTGCATTATAATTGATTCTTGCATGTTCCTGATTGTTGTTGGTTGAATTTTATTTCTAATATGTTTAGGCCTGATCAACTTAAATGTTTTTAGAATGCTGCTATCTAATTTCCACCAATACGTAATTGTTGGACGGGATTAGTAAGTAGCACAGTCTTGTGAAAAACAGCTAACTAGCTAAGACTGTAATAGCAAGATAGGGAATAATTGAGCGTGCATTACGATTTGCTTTTACTTTGGTAATTGCTATATCGGGTTCTTTTAATACTTAATGCTATCAAAATGTGTTCTGGTTTAGCGAATACTTTCTGGGAACATTTTGGTAAGGGAAACAGTTAATTAATCATAATTAGTTGACTGTCGATAAAGTAAGAAAGAATTGGGGGGTTAAGCGTACCTACTTCCCTATAACCGGTAGATGTGTAGGAATTGATTCATTATTGCGCCTATGATCGATAATAACAAGCATGAGTTATTCTTAGCCGATATCATTCATTCATATATTTATTTCTCATAAGTTTAAGTCTTCATTTGCATTTTTAGAGTTAGTAAAATCATTCCATTTAAGGCGTGGTGGCATCACCAAAAAGATTTTCAAAAATTAGTAGGAAAAATAATTATTGATTATTGCTTTTGCTCCCTGTGGGATTGACCCTGCTTGTCATTGTACTAATTAGTATTAATCTGAATTTGCAGGTTATTTGGCGAGTGAAACGACGCTCACCAAGAATTAAATCCTGTAAAGTTGATCCTTACACTAAATTTATTTTGGGTAATTAAATCTTAGAAAAAAGTACAAAAAAAATTAAAAAAATTAAACCTTAGTATGTTTGCATGACTATATATAGAAAATGTAAAGAAGGAGGAATCATTGGCATCTTAAGGCACACACTGCATTAAAAATGGATCCCTATATAAGTTTTCACCCCTCGCAAATCAGTATTGTTTTAGAAGAAGAATAAGAAAAGTAAATTTATATCAAAATAGAGTGTATTAAATCTTCAATCAAATATAATAAATATATGGTTTATATGCATTTTGTGGGGTGCACGGAATTTGCCCATGTGAAAAAAAAGAATAAATATAACATCAATGAATACCATAAAATTTAATAGTTTTATTAGGAAATTTATGTTCTTGATGAAATTTCTCAAGTTAAGCTCATGAAATAGAGTTCTTAGATGTAATGACAATGACTTACGATAACCTATGCATTAAACAGATCATGGAGGCGGTAAGTTGAAGATTGAGGGAAATGGGTTTACAAATTGAAGAATCTAGGAGAATTTGAAAGAATAAGAAGATGATGAAAAATAACATTTGTCATCAATTTTTAATCGACTAAAAATATAAAATGCCTTTCCATCTGTTCAGCAAGGTTAGGAAATTTTTTTAAAAAATCCAAGTCTATGGTTGTATCCATTTCTTTTTGTTAATTTCAATTTATTTTTTATGAATTGTTGTTTAGGGTTTTTCATTGAATTCGTTCATGATTCAGGAAGATGTGGAGGCATCGGCATCCCTTGGCATACAGTGTGTGCAAAGTGGATCCCTATCTAAGTTTCCACTTCCTTGAACATATGTTATGTTTAAAGAGAAGAATGAGGAGCTAAATTAGCATAGAAATATACCAGTGCATTACATTTTAATCGAATAAAATTAATAAATAGTTTAAATGCATGTCGTGTAGTGCCTGAAATTCGCACGACTAAATAAAAATAAATCCGCACGACCAATCAATTTGAATAAATCATTGTTTTTCTTTTATTATAAATAAAGATAACTTAATAAATTGACACAAGAAAACACCAACAAAAATGCATGTTATGCTAGAGTAGAAGAATAAGAAAAATAAACTAACATAGGAATAGATATGTGCATTAATTCTTCAATCAAATAAAACAAATATAAGGCTTAAATACATGTCGTGTGGTGCATGAATTTTGCATGACTAAATAAAATGATTTAATGATCCAATATAGGGCTTAAAATATACATTATGTAATTTCTAATTTTAAGATATGTTTTTATTAGAGCCTTAATACAACATTTGAACTTTTTAAGAGCCAACACAAAAATTTATTTCAGGGATGTTGTGAACTCCAAGAAGGTAGTTCAACTAGTTAACTCGGCGAGGGAGAAGAAGGAAGGTGTCAGGATGTTTCGCCCGACAAAATGGTTGATATTCTATTGGAGGGGGCCAGAGCCCAGCGCACCAGGGACAATACATTTGTTGTTTTCTTGGAATTCACAGATAGAATAAAATCAAGTAAAGTTGATCCTTAGAATAATTTTCTTTTGGGTAATTTAAACATAGAAAAAAGTACAAAAAAAAAAAAAATTTAAACATTATTATGTATGCACGATTATATTGAGAAAATGTAATGAAGAAGGAATTATTGGCACCCTATGGCACATGGTGCGTTAAAAGTGGATCCCAATATAAGTTTCCACCCCTTGCAAATGTGTAATGTTTAATAATAAAAATAAGAAAAAAAATTAATATCGAAAAAGATCAGTGTATTAAATGTTCAATCAAATAATATATATATATATATGTGTGTGTGTGTGTGTGTGGGGGGGGGGGTTTTAAATGCATGTCTTGCAGTGCACCAAATTTGCACATATGAATAAAAACTAAATAAAAAATAGATCAAGCATAACAACAATGAATACATCATAAATTTTAATAGTTGTATTAGCAAATTTATGCTCTTGATGAAATTTCTCAAGTTAAGCTCATGAAATAGAGTTTTTAGATGTAATGACAACCATTTCATTCTGTAACCATTTCTGCAACCATATGTGCAAATTTGCACAAGGAATAGCTGTGGTATACCCTTACAGATTAATTCTGCAACCATTTCTGCAGATTCTCCTCTGCTGGCGGAAATTCTTGCTATTCAATTTGCCTGTCAAATCTATAGCCATTTGGATGATTCTGTTCTTATTGAATCTGACTCTCTATTAGCAGTCAACATGATAAACGATCCATATTCTACCCATTGGCCATTGTTTAATGCTGCTTATAAAGTTAATCACCTTCTTTGTGGTACTGTGCTTCAGTATGTCCCAAGGGAAGGTAACTCTGTGGCTAATGCAATCGCTAAACACCACTCCACCCATAATCAGACTCTGAATCTTCTTAATGTTCCAGTTCACATGAAGGGGCTAATTGCATTAGATAAGGAACAATTTTCACAGATTAGAGTGATTTCTAACTGCTAAGGAAAGGATGGATACTGCTGATCAAAAATTTTGTTCATACAGGTACATTTTCGCCTGATCTCACATCGGCAATTTCTCATCAAAACATCACACTCGCTGCCATGTTGCTCTGTGAAGTACTCAGTGACAGCTGCCAAGGAATCTACATCTAGGGTTCTCCCACTTTTGCTAGTATCATGTTAACTTTCTGACTACCTATAAGTTTAGTTGCCTGGCCAAAGTACGAATTAACACGGGGTGTGGAGATTCGTTGCTTTGGAATCGCAACTAACTTAATTTCTACTGATCTTGTATAGTTCATAACCTAGGCTGTACATATCATTTTGTGGGCAATGCTGTTGCCTTCTGTAAAAACTAACGCTACGCTTCTATGGTTCTTTTATTGGCTTGGGGTACCAATATACCAACCCCCACCCTCGGGTGTCTTTCCATTAAAAAAAAAGATGTAATGACAACGCCTTACAATAACATATGCATTAAACAGATCATGGAGGCAGTAAGTTGAAGATTGTGGAAAATGGCTTTCGGTTTATGAATTGAAGAATTTGGGAGAATTCGAAAGAACAAGAAGATGATGAAGAATAACATTTGTCATCAATATATAATCGGCTAGAAATATCAAATGCCTCTGTTCAGCAAGGTTAGTCAAAAAAATTAAATCCAAGTTTATGGTTGTATCTTTTTCTTTTTGTGAATTTAAATTTAATTTTTATGAATTGTTGTTTAGGGTTTTTTTTCCTTGAATTCGTTCATGATTCAGGAAGATGAGGAGGCATCGGCATCCCTTGGCACATAGTGTGTGCAAAGTGGATCCCTATCTAAGTTTCCACTTCCTTAAACATATGTTATGTTTAAAGAGAGGGGTGAGGATGTTAAATTAACATTGAAATATACCAGTACATTAAATTTCAATCGAATAAAATTAATATATGGTTTAAGTGCATGTCGTGCGGTGCATGAAATTCACATGACTAAATAAAAATAAATCTGCACGACTGATCAATTTTGAATAAATCATTGTTTTACTTTTATTATAAATAGAGATAAGTTTATAAATTGACACAAGCAAACACAAAAAAAAATGAATTTTATGCTAAATTAGAAGAATAAGAAAAATAAATTAACATTGGAACAAATATGTGCATTAATTCATCAATCAAATAAAACAAATATATGGCTTAAATACATGCCGTTCAGTGCATGGATCTCCCACAACAGAAGAAAATGATTTAATGGTCCAGTATAGGGGCTTAAAATATACTTTATGTAATTACTAGTTTTAAGATATTTTTTTATTAGAGCCTAAATATAACATTTGAACTTTTTAAGGGCCAACACAAAAATTATTTCTGAAACATTGTGAACGCCAAGAAGGCAGTTCAACTAGTGAACTTGGCGAGGGAGAAGAATGAAGGCGATCAAGATGTTTTGCCTGACAAGACGACTGATATTCTACTGGAAGAGGCCATAGCTCAGTGCACCAAAGACAATACATCTGGTATTTTTTTTGGAATTCACAGATAGAATTAAATCATATAAAGTTGATCGTTAGACTAATTTTATTTGGGTTCATAAAACTTAGAAAAAAGTACAAAAAAATATGTAAACATGAGTATGTATGCATAATTATATTGAGAAAATAAAAAGAATAGGGAATCATTGTCCCCCTATTATACGCGATGCGTTAAAAGTGGATTTCTTTATAAGTTTCCACCCCTCGTAAATATGTAATATATAAGAAGAAGAATAAGAAAAGTAAATTTATATCAAAATAGATCAGTGTATTAAATCTTCAATCGAATAAAATAAATATATGGTTTAAATGCATGTTGTGTGGTGCACGGAATTTGCACATGTGAATAAAAATTAATAAAAATCGAACATCTATGACATTAATGAATACATCATAAATTTTAATAGTTTTATTAGCAAATTTCTGTTCCCTATCAAATTTCTCATGTTAAGCTCATGAAATAGAGTTCTCAGATGTAATGACAACGACGTAAAATGACCTATGCATTAAATAGATCGATGCATTACATATCCAATCCAATAAAATAAATGTATAGTTTAAATGCAAGCCATCTTGTGCACGAAATTTGCACGAATGAATAAAAATAAGTTGAAAAATAAATCTTTATGTTAGGTCAATTTGATTAATTTCAGTATGATGAGACCATTGCGTGCAATATACAACATCTGTCCGATTTAGATAAAACATTGTAAATTGATACTTATATAATATGAATAAATAGTTTCAATATATTATTATTATAGATAACTTAATATCAAACACTACCACTACTTTTAACTGAAAAATTATTTATAAATTAATTTACCAAACACTAAATGTTCTTTGTTTTCAGCTACTTATTCTCACAGTTAAGCAGAAGCTAGCTTTGCTTATGAGCTCAGCCTTGCGAAACACACTCATCATCCCTGGGTTCGGTAGGTCACTTCAACATTGAGGAAAATGGTTTTCGATTTACAAATTGAAGAATCTAGGGTAAATGGAAAGAAGAAGATGGAGAAAAACACATGTCATCGATTTTATAATCATCCCAAAATATATAATGCATCCCCATCTACTGAGCAAGGTTAGTGAAAAGTGTTTAAATCTAAGTTTCTATGGGTATCATTTTGTTTTTTGGAATTTTTGCTAAAATTTTTTTATTGAATTTATTTTTTGTTTTTTAGAATTGACAAAATTGTTTTTTGGTCCTTAACATATGTCTCCAAAGCCCATACCGCGTATATTCAGCAACCAACACTTATAAAATGATTATTTTGGTCCCCGAAGGTGGTTTTCAAGGATATTTTCATAATTTCACTAATTAAAAAATAGAATTTATATTTTGTTTTTGAGGTTTTTTAATTGGTGAAATTACAAAAATACCCCTGAAAACCACCTTTGGGGACCAAATAAATTATTTTGTATTTTTTGGTTGCTAAACATACACAGTATTGGCTCTAGGGACCAAAAGATGGTATTGCGACATATGTTGGAGACCAAAAAAACAAAAACAATATATAATAAAGGTGTTGAATTGGTTGCAGGAGGAAGAAGGCCAGAATAATAGAATGAGGAACTGCAATGGATAATACATAATACATTAGGAAAAGGGTTGAGAGCTCTGGTCGTGAAGGTGGTAGAAGCAAAAGCAATATATGGGATGTGGAAACTTAGGAACGAGCTATGTTTTGGAAGGAAAACACGGGAAGGTAATGCTAGTAGAGAGATTATAGAATGTATAGTATATAGATTATTTTTTTCAAAAAATATTTTTATAACCCATGTTAATGGGGAGGGGGGGATATATATAAGGTTCCCCAACCTTAATGAAACTTTGTTCAACTTTACAAGCTAGATGTTCAAGTAGAAACTTGAACTATTTAAACAAAAGCTTATATCTACATTGAGATGAACTTTTTAGCACTAAATGATTCGTTAGAGATTTTTTTTGAAGTGTTTCTGATTGCCACACCTCTACCCCCTATGTTAGTGTGGACGGATCAGCTGTACTTCCAAAAAATCCCTAGGTGAATGGAGAAAAATATGATGAGAAGGGCCAAGAGTAATACTGTAATGTTGTTCCCATTGTTGTCTGCATCTGCTGTTGCAGTGCATCTCATCTGGAAAACTTTGGCTTGGTTAATTAGAACCTTGTGCTTGGTAAGCATAGAGTCTCCACTTTCTACACGCTCTGTTGAGTATTCCTATCTCCATTGCTTAATTTTTTGTTGAGCTCGGTTGAGGTATGTCTCTATGTGTCAAAAATTGGTCCTTCCATGTGTATCCTGCAAGAAGAAGATCTCATCAGTAGCATCCATTCTGGTCATCTACTCTAATTACAGGAATTTGAAACCTATCTAGTGAGATGAGTCCTTAACCTTTTATATCCAAGCCCCGATAGTTTAGGATTTTTTGGTGGGATTTAAGAGCCATCTTGCTAAGATAGTCAGCAACCATGTTTGCATGCCTATATGTATGAGTAATGAGGATGTTATCCATTCTATGTTTTAATTCTGAAGCTAAGGAGAAAGATTTTCTTGAAGCTTTATTGGATCAACAATGGATTGGATGGCTAGCATGCTATCACATTCTATAGAAAATAAGTTAAGGTTCAGTGAATAAGCAAATAGCATTCCTTCTTTCAAAGCCTCAAGTTCTCCATGCAAGCTGCTATATGTGGAAATTGATTTTATGAGTGCTTTAATAAAAAAGCCATCACTGTTTCTGATAATTATGCCTATTCCACATTTTCTAGTAGAGCTATGCCAAGCGGCATCAACATTTACATTGAAATGTGCTGTGGGTTTAGACCAATGAAACCATCTAATCTTAGGTTTTTGTGGTTTCTTTAAAGTAGGAATGATACCAGATTGTACCCAGACCATATCATTTTGAGATTTAGAAACCTGTGGATCTATATAGAAAGCATTAAAATCCTCTTTTTTGATATTCTAAATTAAGTTGTGAACTTGAGGTCTAATGTTTTCATGTATAAAACTGTTTCTTACTTTCCAAATATTCCAACAAATAATAGAAGGAAAAATACTTATCAAATTGTTATGTACATCAATATCACCTGTTTAAGTCCAATAGAAAGATAATCTATCAAAAATTGTTTTAAAATATGGTGTTCTGACTCCTATGATTTGGTCAAATGAGTTCCATATGTTAGTAGTTATAACACACTCATTGAAGCAGTGATACAAAGTGTCCATGTTACAACAGAAAGGACATTTAGAGGCCAGTGATATGTTTCATAAAATGAGAATATGATCAAAGGGTAATAAAGCATTAGCAAACTTCCACATGAATACAAAGATTTTCTTTGGAATTAGTGGGCTCTAAACCTTTTTTAAGACTCTGATGGGTTTCCTTGATTGAGCAATTAATTTGTAGGCTAATTTGAAATTGAACATCCCAGTGGTTGAATGAGTCCAAATCATTCTATCCTCCCTGTATGTATTTTGAGTTTCTGCAAAAATACCAACAAATTGTGAGGAGCATCTTGAAAAAGCTGAATCCAAACAGATTTGTTTTCAAAAGATTGAGAAATGGTGGTGTGAGGAGATATTGTTAACAAAATATCTGTTGTTAACATATCCTCAATGGGGCCTAGACCTGACCGGTTGTAAGTGAATATGTTAGCTAATCCCTTTCCACGTATAATTGTTGGTTGCCTTTCAGCTAAGCTATTCACATCCATAATTATTTTCCAATTATGTGATTTTCTATGCCTCGGGTAAATTGACCACAAGAATTGGGACCAAATAGTATCTCCCTTCTGAAATTTCCACCAGAGTTTGATGGAAAACATCTTGACTATGTCTTGTATGTTTCTAAATCCTAGACCATTTTGTTTTTTAGGGAAACACATAATTTTCAAACTCTTCCAAAAGTTTTATGTTTCCTGTGTCTGTTTCCCCCCAGAAGAAGCATGTGAGCTTTCATTTTAGCTAAGTTAAGACTATCCTAGGTGGCACCATTACTTTCCATAGTGTTGAGGAATAGAGTACATGATAGTCTTCATTAAAGTTAGTTTACCACCCTGACTCAGCCATTAATTTTTCCATGATTTTAGCTTCCTATCATACAGTTCTAGAATTGGTTGGAAGTGGATTGCTCTTGTCATGCCAGTGTATATAGGACAACCAGGGTATGTGAAAGGAAATTTCCTTTTGTCATTCCTAATGAGGTCTGGATCAGTCTTTGCTGTGCCGAGGAAGCATGTTTACAGATAAAAAAGTTACGCTAGTCATAGTTAATCTTTTGGCTGCTAGTTTGTTCAAAGAATAAAAGGAATGCTTTAAGTCTCTTGACAGTTAGCTTAGTGGCTTGAAGGAAGAGTATCGTGTCATCAGCTTAGAAAAGATTAGACACAGCAATGGCATTTGCAAGCCATTTAAATGGTTTCAGTTTATTGTTTGAAAAAAAATAAGATAAACTTCAGCAGAAAGCCTCAGAGAATAAGATAAAAAAAAAGTAGAGGAGAGAGAGGGTCTCCCTATTTATTTCCTCTAGTTGCCTTATAAAAACATGCAAGTTTAGCATTTATGATAACAAAAAACCAAGCACTGGATATATTGGAGACTATGAACCTAATAAAATCAGTTGAAAAACCATATGTCCTAAGTATTTCACTTCGAAAAGGCCATCTGATTCTGTCAAAATCCATTACTCAGTCAAGGTTCGGTATACAATTCGAAACCCCTCCCTTGTTGTTAAAAAATCTTTCCATTTCTTTAAGATGGAGGACATTTTCACTCATCTCCTTGCCTTTTAAGAAGGTAGACTAATTTGGTGAAATCGATTTTGGCATCAGGGAAGTTATTCTCTAAACTTAAAGTCTAGAGAATATTTTTTTGCTAAGTTTGACAGGGATATGTGTCTATAATCAAGAAGGAGATAAAGATCTCTTTTCTTAGGATTAGATATATCCATGTACTGGAAACTCCAACTGGCATTTTGGTCCAAGGCATGAAATCAACAGTTTCATTCAGAAGATCAGATCCAATGATATCCCAATATGTGGTAAAAAAACCCTTATGTAATTCCACCAGGTCCTGGGGATCCAGCTTTGTTTAAAGAGAACACAATTTCTAATAATTCTGTGAGTGATGGTTATTTCATAAGCATTATGTTGTCCTCACTGGATACCTCTGGTGGGATTTGAATAGAAAAGTGGGATTGGAAAAAATATCTTTAGTTTCTAAGTCATCTGTTAGCAGATTTTGGAAAAAGGTAACGGCCATTTGCTCAATCTCTGAAGGCAGTTCTGTCCAAGTACCATTAGATGTCTTAATTTTAGAAATATTCTATTTCTGCTTTTTTTTTGTTTCACATAGGCATGAAAATACTTTTTATTTTCATCCCCATCCTTAAGCCATTTTAAATTTGCCTTTTGTTTCCAGGTTTTCCACTTTTAAAGCTATAAGTAGCAAAGCTTCTTTTTTTTTTTAAAGTTCAATAAGATCTTGCATTATGTTGCTACTTTCATATGTTATTTCTTGTATTCAGAGTTCCTCCTCTGCACTCTTAACACTATCAGTTATGTTACCAAATATATCCTTGTTCCATCCTTTAATGGTTGCTTTCAATCTTTTCAGTTTCAGGGAAAAATCAATCATGCCAAATTTAGCTAGTGGTAGGGACCAATTAACAGAAATGAAACCTCTTAGATCTAATCACATCATCCATACAACCAAAAATCTGAATGGTTTTGGTGTTGATGGAATTCTACTTCCTACAGAAAGAAGTAGAGAACAGTGGTCTAATGTATACTTATTTAAAGGATGCATAGAGCTGTTAGTGAAATTATCCATCCATTCATAGTCCACTAATGCCTTGTCTAATCTTTCTATAGTTGGATTTTTTTCTCATATTAGACCAGGTAAAAGTGTTGCCCACAGTGAATAAATGTGTTAACTGATTCTGAGATACTTTTCGGACTGGGCTTTCCTGGCCCTTTATATTCCCCAATGGAATTCATTACATTAAAATCCCCTATGAGAAATTTATTTACATCCTGATGTGCAGAAATTTTATCCAACAACAATTTACTAATGTTCCTGTCAGTGGATGCATGTATGAAATATGTACATACCTACAAGACCATCTATAGCCAGAAGTTCTGGTCTATTGATATCTTGTGAGGATAGGATAATCAGGTCTTGAGATGGGTCTTAAGGTTGATCAAATGATATTTTTTTGTTGCTCTACGGAATCCTTGATGTCCTCTATAATCTGTTGAAATTCTTGTTGCTATGAGCTGGTAAGGGCAGTCAGGGAGTTATCCACCATTTGTGAGTCTGGTTGAGGGTGACCATTTGCTGGTAGTACAAGATCTCCCATTACTTTATCTGTGGCCATTTGTGAGTCTGGTTGAGGGTGGACATTTGCAAGTAGTATAGCATAAAGATTATGACTAATGACTAATCTAAAAGTATCACAATGAAGGTTTTTTTATAATTGATCTTACCGTTAGACTAGGAGAAGAATTTCTCTTTGTTTTTATTGCTTATCTTTAATTTAATTTAAATCATAATATTAAAGAAATTTATTTACAATTTTAGTGATTTTCCACTCACATGAAGTCTTGTTTTATAAGTTCATTTTGTAACAATATAAATAATAAAGTGACTTGATATTTTTTTAGCAGGGAGATTCAAATAATATTTTTTAAATAAAAGATATATAAATATATATTTGTTTTATTTTTAATCTTGAATTTAAAAGAACGAGATTTTTCATGATTGGTCTAATCGTTATAAGGTCAGACAAGGAACGTAGTAAAACTATGGAGCAGTTATTTTTGAAGAAAAGAACATTTTTCGTGTAAAAATATCTCATGTTAAACAACCTAATTGAAAGATTAATCATGACATACCTTATTTTTATAACTTTGAAGCTCATATTACGATTATTTATAACTTAAGAATATATTTCAAAAATTAAATTATGTTAGAAACATTTTAACTATTATTGTTAAAAAAAACATTTCATCTGCTTTTAACACTGAAAAAAAACATACAATAAACTAATTTACCAAACACTAACAATGTTTTGCTTTTCAGCTGCTTATTCTCACAGTTAAGCAAAAGTTGGCTTTGCTTATAAGCCATGCCCTATCATACACACCAATCATCCCTGGTCACCGCTCTTTAGGTCAGCTGAAAATTGTGGAAAATTGATTTCAGGTTACGAATTGAAGAATAGGGGAGAAATGGAAATAATGAGAAGAGGATGATAAAGAAAAGGATTTGTCATTGATTTAATAATCGGCAAAAAAAAAATCAAA
Organism: Rubia yunnanensis; assembly: GCA_037428765.1. Lineage (NCBI taxonomy): Eukaryota > Viridiplantae > Streptophyta > Magnoliopsida > Gentianales > Rubiaceae > Rubia > Rubia yunnanensis. Next base: position 25,862,321 of record CM075064.1, on the reverse strand, counting down.
TGACTCCTAGTCTATTCACTAATGTTAGTAAAAAAAAGTTTAAATCTAAGTTTATGGGTATATTCTTTCCTCTCTTTTTTTTTGGAATTTTTGCTAGGAAATATGTATTAATTTTATGATTTTTTGGGTTTTTCAATGCATTTGTTCATGATTCGGGAAAATGGGGAGGCATTGGCACACCCTAGCACACAATGCGTACAAAGTGGATCTACATGTAAATTCTATCCCTTGAACACATGTTATGTTTAAATAGCAGAATGAGAAAAATAAATTAACATAGAAACAGATCGGTGCATTAAATCTTCAATTCAATAAAATAGATATGGTTTAAATGCATGTCTATCTGTGCACAAAATTTGCACGACTAAAAATATAAATATGAATCTGCACAATCATTTAATTTGACTATTTTCACAACAATGAGTCCATGACGTACAATTTACGAATTTTGTCCGATTTAGAAAATAATATTATAAGATGATACCAATATAATTGCAAAGTATCATATAATAAGGATTATTTTCTATTGGTATCAACTGGGGGTATTTTTGTAATTATTTTAACTTCCCTACATTGAGAAAATGACACCGTTTTACTGAGAATTTCATGCGCTTCTCTTTTTCCATAATTATTATTGTGTTCGAGTCCTCCACCAAAATTGCCCCTCGCCTGATCGCACAACGTTTTCACCTCCGCCTCCACCAATGGCTAGCACTCTATCAACAGCTCTATCTGCCTATACAGATCCATGTGCAATGGAATTTTCCCCCAATCTCTATCTCCTCACCTCGATGTAGTGTTTCCTCGCCAATCTTGTTGATGCTTTTTCAAGGATTCTAGTAGTGTTAAGGTTTTAGCGTCTATATGTGTTGTTTGTAGCAGCGGTTTGTTGAATTTTGTATCTGTTACGTGTTTCCTGTTGATGCTATATAGCACATAATTTTAGTTACTTGTAGTTTAGAGTAGATTTGTTTGTGATATCATACTGATTATTCTTTAAAATATTGTTTTCCAGGAAGATCTGCCCCTTATCCCACTACTCGCTGGGCTCCTCACTCCTACACCAGGCACCGCTTGGGAATTATTATTTTGATTGTTCGTTTTGAATAATTGATTTTATGTTCTATTTTAATAAATAGAGATATTTAAAAATCAAATTATGAAACACCATACCAGTGTATTAAATCTTAAATAAAATAAATTAATATATGGTGTATATGCATGTCGTGCGGTGCATGAAATTTGCACGACTATATAAAAATAAATATGCATGGCCGATCAATTTGAACAAATCATTTTATTTATATTATTATAAATTGAGATAAGTTAACAAATTGACAGAAGAAAAAACACAAAAATATGTATGTTGTGCTAGAGTAGAAGATTAAGAAAAATAAATTAACATCGAATTAGATATGTGCATTAATCCTTCAATCAAATCAAATAAATATATGGCTTAAATACATGTCGTGCGGTTCATGAATTTTGCATGATTGAATAAAATAATTTAATGATCTAATTTAGGGCTTAAAATAGGCATTATGTAATTTCTAATTTTACCGATATTTTTTTATTAGAGACTATATATAACATTTGAACATTTTAAAGGCCAACACAAAGTTTAGTATTGAAAACAAATGCAAACATTAGTATGCATGATTATATTGAGAAAATGTAAAGAAGAAGGAAGCATTGGCACCATATAGCACACGGTGCGTGAAAAGTGGATCCCAATGTAAGTTTCCACTCCTCGCATATATGTAAATTTAAGAAGATGAATAAGAAAAGTAAATTAATATCGAAATATATCAATGTATTAAATTTTCAATCAATAAAATAAAATTATTGTTTTAATGCATGTTGTGCGGTGCACGAAATTTGCACATGTGAATAAAAATTAATATAAATTGAACATATATAACATCAATGAATACATCATAATAATGATTGTTTCCATAGTTATTTTTACTTCCCTACTTTGAGAAAATGACACAGTTTACCTGAGAATTTCATGTATTTCACTTGCTACGTAATTATTATCTTGTTCCAATTCTCCACCAGAATCAACCCTTTGCATGATCGCGTAGCGTTTTCACCTCTGCCACCGCCAACCACTTGCACTCCATCAACTGCTCTATCTGCTTTTCCAGATCCACGTGCAACGGAGTTCCCCCCCTCCCAATCTCTATCTCCTTGCCTCGATAGTGTTTCCTCGCTGATCTTACTAATATTTTTTTCAAGGATATTCTGGTAGTGTTAATTTTTAGTGTCTATATGCATTGTTTGTGGCACTAGTTTATTGAATTTTGTATGTGTTGCGTTTTCCTATTGATGCTATATTTCATAATTGCAGTTACTCGTAGTTTAGAATAGATTTGTTTGTGATATCATACTGATTCTTGTTTAAAATATCATTTTCCAGGAAGATCTGCCCTCACCCTGCTAATCGCTTGGCTCCCCACTCCTGTACCACGCACGGCTTGGGAATTATTATTTTGAATGTTCATTTTGAATAAATGATTTTACGTTCTATTGTAATAAATAGAGATATTTTAAAATCAAAATTACCAAACACATCAATTGCTTTTAACACTGGAAAAAAGTTATAAACTAATTTACCAAACACTAAAAGTGCTTTGCTTTTCAGCTGCTTACCCTCATAGATAAGCGCAAGTCATCTTTGCTTATAAGCCCAACCCTGCCAAAACACACACATCATCCATGACCACAACTCAGTCGGTCAGTTAAAGATTGAGGAAAATGACTTTCGGTTTACAAATTGAAGAATCTAGGAGAAACTGAAAGAAAAAGAAGAAGATGAAGAATAACATGTGTCACCAATTTAATAATCGGCCAAAAATATCAAATGCCTCCACATCTGTTCACAAGGTTAGCCAGAAAAAATTTAAATCCAAGTTTATGGGTGTATTCTTTTATTTTTGTGAATTTTTTTCAAATTTACTTGTTATGAATTGTTGTTCAGGGGTTTTCATTGAATTCGTTCATGACTCAAGATGATGAGGAAGCATTGGCGTCTCTTAGCACACAGTGCGTGCAAAGTGAATCCCTATGAAAGTTCCCACTTCCTTGCACATATGTTATGTTTAAAGAGAGAACTGAGGATGGTAAATTAATATAGAAGTATACTAGTGCATTAAATTTCAATCGAATAAAATTAATATATGGTTTAAATGCATGCCGTGCATTGCATGAAATTTGCATGACTAAATAAAAATAAATCCGCACGATCGATCAATTTGAATAAATCATTTTATTTATTTTATTATAAATAGAGATAACATAATCAATGGACACAAGAAAACGAAAAAAATTGCATGTTATGCAAGAGTAGAGAATTGAAAATTTTAAATTAACATCGAAATAGATATGTGCTTTAATTATTCAATCAAATAAAATAAATATATTGCTTATGTCGTGTGGTGCATGAATTTTGCACAATTGAATAAAATGATTTAATGGTCCAATATAGGGCTTAAAATATACATTATGCACTTTCAAATTTTACGATATTTTTTGTTAGAGCCTAAATATATCATTTGAACTTTTTAAGGGCCAACACAAAAATTAATTCTGGAACGTTATGAATGCCAAGAAGGTAGTTCAGCTAGTGAACTCTGTGAGAGAGAAGAATGAAGGCGATCGGGATGTTTCATCCGGCAAGATGGCTGATATTGTGCGGGAGCAGGCTAGAGCCCAGCGGACCAGGGACAATACATCAATTGTTTTCTTTGAATTCACAGATAGAATTAAATCAAGTAAAGTTGATCCTTATACTAATTTTATTTTGGGTTAGTAAAATTTAGAAAAAACTACAAAAAAATAAAAAAAATTGTAAACATCAGTATGCATGCATGATTATATTGAGAAAATGTAAAGAAGAAGGAGTATTTGGCACCATATGGCACACAGTGCATTACAAGTGGATCCCTACATGAGTTTCCACCCCTCGCAAATATGTAATGTTTAAGAAGAAGAATAAGAAAATTAAATTTATATAGATATAGATCAGTGTATTAAATCTTCAATCAAATAAAATTACTATATAGTTTAAATGCATGTTGTGCGGTGCACAGAATTTTCACATGTGAATAAAAATAAACATGCACGACCGATCAATTTGAATAAATCATTTTGTTTCTTTTATTATAAATATAGATAACTTAATAAATTGACACAAGAAATCACAAAAAAATGCATGTTATGCTTGAGTAGAAGAATAAGAAAAATAAATTAACATCAGAATAGATATGTTCATTCAATGGTCCAAAATAGGGCTTAAAATATACATTATGTAATTTCTAATTTTTAAGATATTTTTTATTAGAGCCTAAATATAACATTGAATTCTTAAGGGCCAACACAAAATTAGTTCCGGGACGTTGTGAACAAGAAAAAGGTAGCTCAACTAGTTAACTCGGTGGGGGTGAAGAGTGAAGGCGATCCGGATGTTTTTTTTGGGAAAAGATGGCTGATATTTTGCTGGAGGAGGCCAGAGCCCAGCGCACCAGGGATAATACATTTGTTGTTTTCTTGGAATTCACAGATAGAATTAAACCATGTAGTTGATCCTTAGACTTATTTTATATTGGGCTGAAAAAATTTAGAAAAAAAGTACAAAAAAAGTACAAAAAAAGAAAAGAAATATATGCAAACATTAGTATATATGCATGATTATATTGAGAAAATGTAAAGAAGAAGGAATAATTGGCAACCTATGGCACACGATGCGTTAAAAGTGGATCCCTAAATAAGTTTCCGCCCATCGCAAATATTTAATGTTTAAGAAGAAGAATAAGAAAAGTAAATTTATATTGAAATAGATCAGTGTATTAAATCTTCAATCAAATAAAATAAATATTTGGTTTTAATTCATGTCGTGTGGTGCATAAATTCGCACATGTGAATAAAAATAAATAAAAGCAGAACATATCTAATATCAATGAATATATCATAAATTTTGACAGTTTTCTTAGAAAATTTATGTTCTTGATGAAATTTCTCAAGTTTGGCTCATGAAATAGAGTTCTTACATGTAATGACAAGTACTCACGCTAACCTATGCATTAAACAGATAATTGAGGAGGTAAGTTGAAGATTGAGGAAAATGACTTTTGGTTTACAAATTCAAGAATCTAGGAGAAACTTAAAGAAGAAGAAGATGATGAAGAACAACATTTGTCATCAATTTAATAATCGGCCAAAATATCAAGTGCCGTCCCATTTGTTCAACAATGTTAGTCAATAATATTTAAATCCAAGTTTATGGGTGTATTCTCTTATTTTTGTGAGTTTCACTTTACTTTTTATGAATTGTTGTTTAGGGTTTTCCATTGAATTCGTTTATGATTCAAGAAGATGGGGAGGCATCGGCATCCCTTGCACACAGAGCTTGCAAAGTGAATCCCTTTCTAAGTTTCCGCTTCCTTGGACATATGCTATGTTTAAAGAGAGGAATGAGGATGCTAAATTTACATAGAAATATACCAGTGCAATAAATTTAAATCAAATAAAACTAATATAAGATTTAAATGCATGTCATGCAGTGCATGAAATTCGCACAACTAAATAAAAATAAATATGAACGACCGGTCAATTTGAATAAATCATTTTATTTCTTTTAATATAAATAGATATAACTAAATAAATTGACACAAGAAAACAAAAAAATATGCATGTTATGCTAGAGTAGAAAAATAAGAAAAATAAAGTAACATCGGAATAGATATGTGCATTAATTCTTCAATCAAATCAACAGATATATGGCTTATATACATGTCGTGTGGTGCATGAATTTCGCACGACTAAATAAAATGATTTAATTGTCCAATATAGGGATTAAAATATACATTATGTAATTTCTAATTTTTAAGATATATTTTTATTAGATCCTAAATATAACATTTGAACTTTTTAAGGGCCAACACAAAAATTGTTCTGGGACATTGTGAACACCAAGAAGGCAATTCAGCTAGTGAACTCGACGAGGGAGAAGAAAGAAGGCGATCTGGATGTTTCGCCCAACAAGATGGTTGATATTCTGCAGGAGGAGGCTAGAGCCTAGCGTACCAGGGACAAGACATCAGTTGTTTTCTTGGAATTCACAGATAGAATTAAATCTTGTAATGTTGATCCTTACACTAATTTTATTTTGGCTAATTAAAACATAGAAAAAAGTACAAAAATAAATTAATTAAACCTTAGTATGTTTGAATGATTATATATATAAATGTAAAGAAAGAGGAATCATTAGCATCTTATGGCACACACTGCGTTAAAAGTGGATCCCTATATAAGTTTCACCCCTAGCAAATTTGTAATGTTTGAGAAGAAGAATAAGAAAAGTAAATTTATATCGAAATAGAGTGTATTAAATATTCAATCAAATATAATAAATATATGGTTTAAATGCATTTTGTACGGTGCACGGAATTCGCCCATGTGAAAAAAGGAAAATATATATAACATCAATAAATACCATAAAACTTAAATAATTTTATGAACAAATTTATGTTCCTGGTGAAATTTCTCAAGTTAAGCTCATGAAATAGAGTTCTTAGGTATAATGACAACGACTTACGATAACCTATGCATTAAATAGATCATGGAGGTAAGTTGAAGATTGAGGGAAATGGCTTTTGGTTTACAAATTGAAGAATCTAGGAGAATTAGAAAGAATAACAAGATGATGAAGAATAACATTTGTCATCAATTTATAATCGGCCAAAAATATCAAATGCCTCTCCATCTATTCAGCAAGGTTGGTCAAAAAAAGTTTAAATCCAAGTCTATGGTTGTATCAATTTCTTTTTGTGAATTTAAATTTACTTTTTATGAATTGTTGTTTAGGGGTTTTCATTGAATTCATTCATGATTCAGGAAGATGTGGAGGCATCGGCAATTCTTGGCACACAGTGTGAGCAAAGTGGATCCCTATCTAAGTTTCCACTTCCTTGGATATATGTTATGTTTAAAGAGGGGGAATGAGGATGCTAAATTAACATAGAAATATACCATTGCATTACATTTCACTTGAATAAAATTATTATATGGTTTAAATGCATGTCGTGCGGTGCCTGAAATTCGCACGACTAGATTAAAATAAATTTGCACGACCAATCAATTTGAATAAATCATTGTTTTTATTTTATTATAAATAGAGATAACTTAATAAATTGACACAGGAAACCACAAAAAAATGCATGTTATGATAGAGTAGAAAAAATAAGAAAAATAAATTAACATCAGAATAGATATGTGCATTAATTCTTCAATCAAATAAAACAAATATAAGTCCTAAATACATGTCGTGCGGTGCATGAATTTTTCCTGACTGAATAAAAGGATTTAATGGTCCAATATAGGGCTTAAAATATACATTATGTAATTTCTAATTTTAAGATATGTTTTTATTAGAGCCTAAATATAACATTTGAACTTTTTAAGAGACAACACAAAAATTATTTTAGGGATGTTATGAACGCAAAGAAGGCAGTTCTACTAGTTAACTCGGTGTGGGAGAAGAAGTAATGTGATCAGGATGTTTCGCTCGACAAGATGGTTGATATTTTGTTGGAGGGGGCCAGAGCCCAGCGCACCAGGGACAATACATCTGTTGTTTTCTTGGAATTCTCAGATAGAAGTAAATCAAGTAAAGTTGATCCTTAGACTAATTTGATTTTGGGTAATTTAAACTTAGAAAAAAGTACAAAAAAAAGAAAAAAAATTGAACATTATTATGTATGCATGATTATATTGGGAAAATGTAAAGAAGAAGGAATCATTGGAACCCTATGGCACTTGGTGCATTAAAAGTGGATCCCTGTATAAGTTTCCACCCCTCGCAAATATGTATTGTTTAAGAATAAGAAAAGTAAATTTATATCAAATTAGATCCGTGTATTAAATCTTCAATCAAATAATATATATATATATATATATGTGGTTTAAATGCATGTCGTGCGGTGCACTGAATTTGCACATATGAATATAAATAAATAAAAAATAGATCATATATAACATCAATGAATACATCATAAATTTTAATACTTTTACTAGCAAATTAATGTTCTTGATGAAATTTCTCAAGTTAAGCTCACAAAAAAGAGTTTTTAGATGTAATGACAACGAATTACAATAACCTATGCATTAAACAGACCATAGAGGCGGTAAGTTGAAGATTGAGGAAAATGGCTTTCGGTTACGAATTAAAGAATCTAGGATATTTTGAAAGAATAAGAAGATGATGAAGAATAACATTTTTCATCAATTTATAATCTGCCAGAAATATCAAATGTATATCCATCTGTTCAACAAGGTTAGTAAAAAAAATTAAATCCAAGTTTATGGTTGTTTCCTTTTCTTTTTGTGAATTTCAATATACTTTTTATGAATTTTTTTAGGGTTTTTTTTATTGAATTCATTCATGATTCAGGAAGATGAGGAGGCATCGGCATCCCTTGGCACACAGTGTCGAAAGTGGATCCCTATCTAAGTTTCCACTTCCTTAAACGTATGGTATGTTTAAAGAGAGGAGTGAGGATGTTAAATTAACATAGAAATATACCAGTGCATTAAATTTCAATTGAATAAAATTAATACATGGTTTAAGTGCTTGTCGTGCGGTGCATGAAATTCGCACGACTAAATAAAAATAATTCCGCACGACCGATCAATTTGAATAGATCATTTTTTTTCTTTTATTATAAATCGAGATAAATTTTAAAATTGACACAAGAAAACACAAAAAATTGAATTTTATGCTAGAGTAGAAGAATAAGAAAAATAAATTAACATCGGAATAGATATGTGCATTAATTAATCAATCAAATAAAACAAATATATGGCTTAAATACATGTCGTTCGGTGCATGAATTTTCCACGACTGAAGAAAATGATTTAATGGTCCAATATAGGGGATTAAAATATACATTATGTAATTTCTAATTTTAAGATATTTTTTATTAGAGCCTAAATATAATATTTGAACTTTTTAAGGGCCAACACAAAAATTATTTCTGGAACGTTGTGAACACCAAGAAGGTAGTTCAACTAGTGAACTCGGCGAGGGAGAAGAATGAAGGTGATCGGGATGTTTCGCCTGACAAGATGGTTGATATTTTGCTGGAAGAGGCCATAGCCTAGAGCACCAAAGACAATACATCTTGTATTTTTTTGGGATTCGCATATAGAATTAAATCATATAAAGTTGATCCTTTGACTAATTTTATTTGGGTTTATAAAACATAGAAAAAAGTACAAAAAAAGAAAAAAAAATGTAAACATGAGTATGTATGCATGATTATATTGAGAAAATGTAAAGAATATGGTTTTATAGACTTCTTTATATTTTTTCAGGTTTTTTAATTAATTAAATTACAAAAATACCCCCCAAACCACCTTAGGGGACCAAATAAATTATTTTGTATTTTTTGATTGCTAAACATACGCGGTATTGGCCTCATGACCAAAAGATGGTATTGCGACATATGTTGGGGACCTAAAAAACAATTTAATATTTAGAATTTCTCAATAAATTTGTTCATGATTCAAGAAGATAAGGAAGCATTAGAACCTCCTTCCATGGTACGTGCAAAATCCCTGCGTAAGTTTCTCCCCTTTGGCACATATGCAATGTTTAAGTAAAGGAATAAGAAAATTAAATTAACATAGAAATAAATCAACATTAAATTCAATTGAATAAAACATATATGTGGTTTAAATGCATCACAAAATTTGCACAACTGAATAAAAAAAATGAAAATACATCTGGATAACCAGTCAATTTGATTATTTCCACTATGATGAGACCTTGGGTTGAAATGTACAATATTTGTCTATTGAGAAAAAATTAAATTTCTAATAATATAATAGGAATAAATGCTTATATGTTCTATTATTGTAAGTAGAGATAACTTTATATTAAACACTTCATCTACTTTTAACACTGAAAAAACTATTATAAACCAATTACTAAACACTGATGGTGCTTTGCTTTTCAACGGTTTATTCTCATCATTAAGTAGAAGTCAACTTTGCTTATAAGCCTAACCCTGCCAAACAAACCCATCATCCCTAGCCATCGCTCATTAAGTCAGTTGAAGATTGAGGAAAATGACTTTCGGTTGACGAACTAAAGAATGTAGGAGAAATTCAAAGAATGAGAAGAAGATGAAGATGAAGAAAAAGATTTATCACTGATTTAATAATCGGCCAAAAACATCAAATGCCTTGCAATCTTCTCACCAATGTTATTAACAAAAATGTTCAAATCTAAGTTTATGGGTGTATTATTTTATCGAAATTTTTTCTAAGAAATTTTTATGAATTTGTTGTTTGGGTTTTTTAATGCATTTGTTCATGAATCAGGTTGAGGAGGAGGCATTGGCACCCCTTGGCACACGGTGCATGTTAGAGCATTATACAAACAGCAGAGAGGTGAGCATGAGGCTGTTAGCTGGAGGAAATTGATCTGTGGAAACTGGGAATGCCATAAAAAAACTAGCAACAAAGGATAGACTGATTAGTTTTTGAGAAGACAGACAATCAGTGTATATTATATGGAGGGAGGAAACTCTGCAGCATTTGTTGTTTGAGCGTGAAAAGTAAAAACAATATAGATAGAGGTGTTGAATTTGTTGAATGAAAAGGGTGGAGACCTCTGGTCATAAGGTGGTAGCAGCAAAATCAATATATGGGATGTGGAAACTTAGGAACGAGCTACACTTTGGAAGGAAAGCACGGGAAGGTAATGCTAGTAGAGAGATTATGGAATGTATAGTATATAGATTATTATTTTTTTAAAAAAATTAAAACCCGTGTTAATGGAGGGGATATATGTAAGGTTCCCCAACCTTAATGAAACTTTGTTCAACTTTACAAGCTAGATGTTCAAGTAGAAACTTGAACTATTTAAACAAAAGCTAAGTCTATCTACAACGAGATGAGCTTTTTAGCACTAATTGATTCACTAGAGATTTTTTGGAAGTGTTTCTAATCGCCACACCTCCACCCCTTGTATTAGTGTGGACGGATCGGCCGGACTTCTAAAACATCCCTAGGTGAATGTAGCAAAGTTTGATGAGAAGAGGCAAGACTAATGCTGTAATATTGTTCCCATTGTTCCCATTGTTGTCTATATCGGCTTATGTAGTGTATCTCATCTGTAAAACTTTGGCTTGGCTGATCAGAACCTTTTTCTTGGTAAGCATAGAGTCTCCACTTTCCTCAAGCTCTACTGAAGGTTCCTATCCCCCTTGTTTAATTTTTTTTGAGCTCGGTTCAGGTATGTCTCTATGTGCCGAAAACTGGTCCTTCCATGTGTATCCTGCAAGAAGAAGATCTCATCAGTAGCATCCATTTTGGTCATCTACTCTAATTGTAGGAATTTGAGACCTATCTAGTGAGATGAGTCTTTTAGCTTTTATGACATGAATCTCCTTGCGAAGACTCACGATTGCATAATCAATATCTTTAATCTAGTGAAGGAATATGTAAACTCGCACTACCTTGCAAGAAATTCAGGTGTTTATCCCTCGGGGTACTCCTAATCTCGTCTTGCTCTCTAACTAGCCCTCAGGATTAGATTACAAGGTTTATTGATACTTAACTAGCCCTCGGGGTTAAGCAAAAATGGAATAGCTCACAAGCAAAGAGTATGAACTCAAAAGCTTGTATTTTGATTGCTAAAAGTGGTGTGAAATTGGTCAAAAGGCCTCCCCTATTTATAGGGTAGATTTCAGCCACAAACCCTAATCACAACTGGAAACTGAATTGACTTATGGCAACTTTAAGAAGCTAAAACCATATCTAACTAAAATACCTAAAATAAATGGTAATATAAGGTAATATGGTCGAATTCTTCAAGAAGTAACCTTGAAGAATATTACCTTATCTAGTCTTACCAAATCTAATTCTAATCAGAATAAAACTGAATATATTAAACCCTAATGGACTGTATTTTCAAAATTCAGCTTTTCAAAGCCCACATGGCTGAGCTATCAGTCCAATAAACCCAAAATGAAATAATTTTACAATATTTTATAGTGATCATACTACCTAATTAAAAAACCCAGTGGGAAAAATAGTATAGTATTGTTCAGGATGTCTTCAGTTCATCAACGGTCTTCAACAATAAATCAAAGATGTCGATTATGACTTCTTCTTCAACTCTTCATCATAAAGGCGATCAATCAAAGCATTTAAAGCAGCATCCTAAGCTTAGTCCTTAACCTAGTCATAGGTCACACCATATCACTTAGAGGATCCCGAATATATCCTTTAAATGTTTAATCAAGTCGTGGAATGTCTTCATTTATGGTGGTATTCGTCTGGGCATCTCTATCATTCCCTCCATGGGCGAAAGGTTTCACCCTTGAAACTGAATCATCTTCATATGTAAATGGAGATAAATTAGCAACATTGAAGGTCATACTAACACCATGATGATCTGGTAACTCAATCTTGTAAGAATTGTCGTTCACACGATCCAACACTAAAAGGACCATCTCCATGTGGACTCATCTTAGATTTCTAAGCATTTGGAAACCTCTCTTTCTGCAGATGAACCAAAACATAATCTCCCACGTTGAACCTCATCAACTTGCGGCTTTGATTAGCTTTATCAACATTTTGTGCATTTGTCCGTTCAATTTTCATGAGCACCTTCTCATGGATTTGTTTCACAAAATCAGCTTTATTTTCTCCATCAAGGTTTTAAACCTGTGTAAAATTCATAGGAAGTAGATCAAGAGGTGTAATAGGTAGGAAACCATAAACAATTTCAAACGGAGATAAAGAAGTAGTACAATGAATAGTGAAATTATAAGCAAACTCTGCAATCGAAATGCATTTTTCCCCAATTCTTTAAGTTCTTATGAACTAGTGCACGCAGGAGAGCCCCTAGGGTTCGATTGGTCACTTTTTTTTGTCCATCAGTTTGACAATGAAAGGCAGTTGAAAACAGTAACTTTGTCCCTAACTTACGCCACAAGGTATTCCAAAAGTAGGATAAAAATTTAACATCACGATCAGAGATAATGGACGTAGGAATCCCATGTAACCGAACTACCTCCTTCAAAAATAGATCTGCAACATTGTTTGAATCATTTGTCTTCCTACAAGGAATAAAATGTACCATTTTCAAAAATCTATCCACAACCACAAAGATAGAATCATTACCTAACTGGAAACGTGGTAAACCTAGGACAAAATCCATAGAAATATCAACCCAAGGATGTGTAGGAAAATGTAAGGGATTATAAAGGCCACGAGGCTTAGTTTTAGACTTAAACTTCAAGCAATCAAGACAATTCCTACAGACCTTGTCAATAGCAAGTGCCATTTTCGGTCAATAAAAGTGTTCTAGTGGAAAATTATAAGTTTTAAATGCACCAAAATGTCCCAATAAACCACCTGAATGAGCTTCCCTAACAAGTAATTCACACATAGAACATTGAGGAATACATAATATATTATTCATGAACAAGAAACCATCATTTCGAAAAAACTTCTCATAAGCACCATTTTCGCATGTAGCATAAATAGATGAAAAATCAGAATCAGATGCATATAAATCTCGCACGAATGAAAAACCTAACATAATACATTCCAATCGTGTAAGTAAACATGTTTATGACTCAAAGCATCAGCAACAAAATTTTCATTACCTTTTTTGTAACGCAACACATAAGGAAAAAATTCAATGAAACTAAACCATTTAGCATGACGCTTATTCAATTTCATCCGGCTCTGCAAGTATTTCAAGGATTCATGATCACTATGAATTAAAATTTCTTTATGCAATACATAATGTTGCCAAGTTTCTAATGCACATACAATTGCATAAAATTCTTTATCATACACATGATAGTTTAGAGCACCGCCTTTTTGCTTTTCACTGAAGTAAGCTATAGGTCGATTCTCTTGCATTAAAACAGCACCAATACCAACGCCAGAAGCATCACAATGAATCTTAAAAGTACCATTAAAATCAGGTAAAGCAAGAACATGAGCATTACATAATTGTACTTTCAATTCATTAAATGCATTCTCTTGACTCTCAGTCCAAAGAAATTTCACATCCTTTTTAACTAGTTCATTTAGAGGTGCAACAATAGATGAGAAATCACGCACAAACCATCTATAAAAACTAGTTAAACCATGAAAATAACGTACATGGTTGGCATTAGTAGGTCTTGGCCAGGTCTTAATGGCCTCAATTTTGGTTTTGTTGACTTTTATGTCCTCCTTAAAGACCACAAAACCGAGAAACACCACTTCCAAAGCGCAAAATGTGCACTTCTTGATGTTCGCATACAAACAAAACTCACAGAGTGCAACAAGAACCATTTTAACATACTCAATATGTTTATAAATCTACTTAGAATAAATCAATATATCATCTAAATAGACCACAACAAACCGATCAATAAACTTTCTTAAGACATGATTCATCAACCGCATAAAAGTACTAGGTGCATTAGTTAAATCGAAAGGCATAACGATCCATTCATACAACCCAAACTTAGTCTTAAATGCAGTTTTCCATTCATCCCCCCATTAATTCGAATCTAATGATAACCCTGAGTCAAATCAATTTTAGTATAAATCACAGATCCATGCAAATCTTCAAGCATATCATCTAACCTAGGGATAAGATGGCGATACTTAATGGTAATCTTGTTAATAGCATGACACTAAATGCACATACACCAAGTTTTATCTTTCTTAGGAACTGAAATGACAGGCACAACACAAGGAGATAGGGATTTTTGTACATAACCTTTTTTAAGTAACTCATTGACTTGTCACTGTAGTTCCTTTGCCTCCTCGGGGTTTGCTTTATGCACCGGACGGTTTGGGATAAATGAACCCAGAATCAAGTCAGTCTGGTGTTCAATACCTCGCAAAGGTGGTAAAAATGTGGGTAAGGCTTCTGGAAATACATCCTCAAATTCCTATAACATCTGAGCAAACCATGGAGGAACATGCAAAGGAATATCATCACTAGAAAAGTAGCTCTTTTCATGATAAGCACATAAGAATGATTAGCAAAAGCATGATTCACATCCCTAATTGATTCATAAAAAATTCTACTAGAATCATTAAGAACATGTCTCACCATGCAAATTGATGGCAAATGACTAAGATGTGAACATAGGATTTTCTGCGACTTATCAGAATCATTCTTAGACTTACCTGGCTTATTTGGGACGGCCTCCCTTGATTATTGGTCGAAATTATCAAGGTTTTTTCCTCCATTTTTCAACTTGTGGCCGATATCCTTCAAGCCCTTGCTAGGGTTTTAGTCAGCCATTTGCACCTCAGTCACAAACTTCTCTTTGTCAACTTTCATGCGTCTCCGTGCCTCTAAAACATCCACTGGAGATAATGGAATCAAAGTATACCTTGTTCTATCCTTAATAACAGTAATTTTTTTAGTGTAACCATCAGGCACATATATACGATCAAATTGCCAAGGTCTCCCTAATAAAATATGACTAGCTTCCATCGGTATAACATCATATAAGATAGAATCATGGTATTTTTTAAAGTTAATCATGCATTGTTTGTTAACCCTAATTTCACCACTACCATTTAACCAAATAAGTTTATATGGTGATGGATGAGTAGTCACAGGAAAAGACAATGATTTAACAAGAAGATTAGACACAGTGTTAGCACAAGAACCACCATCAATAATCAGTAAAGAATTCTTATCTTTCACAAGGCAACGTGTATGAAAAATGTTAATACTTTGTACCTGTGCTTTGGCCATTTTAGAGTTTAGAACTCTTAACGACACGAAGTTACCTTGTGTTTCAGGACTTTGTTCACCTTGAGCATTTATGATGATCTCTTCATCCACCTATTCTTCACCCCTTTCATACAATGGTGGCATAGTAGCAAATTCATCTTTTTCATCTCCTTCCATAATTGTTGTTAACACTCATGCATGAGGAAGGTTATGCAGAAATGTCCTCTTTCTTTACAATGAAAACAAGTAGGAGATTTAAAAGAAACCAAATTTGATGAAGAAGTAGTGGACTTACCTGGAATTTTTTTTAACTTGTTGGGTTGGTGGTGTCGCCCTCCTCTCAGTAGGATTATAAGTCAGATTTGAATAAGTCTGAACCGATCTTCATCCTCCCATGGACGTGGCTCTACTGCGACCATAACTAGGGTTTCCAGAGTCAAACCCTGGTCGTTGAGTGGGAAATTCGGGCAGTGACCTCCTTGGTCATAGGGTACTCTCAACCAACCTTGCTTTCACCAATAAATCATTCATATATATGTGATATTGAAGCTTGACTGGCGTTTGGAGGTTGTCATGCAAGCCTTCAATGAATACATTTTTGATGAATGCACCATCTTCTTTCATTCCAACCCTTCTCATGGTCAAGTCAAGATCTTTCCAGTATTTAAAAATTTGGGATTTCCTTGCTTCATGTTGGATAGATAAGAATGTTGTTCCATTAAGTAAGTAGGCGGAACATGATATTGGCGAAGCTATATCTCAATCTCTCCCAGGTGGAGATAGGTTTCTTTCCGGCAATATATCATGAATCCTTTTTTATTTTTCCACCATTCAGCCGCATAGTAAGTGAAAGAATACTGCGCCACTTTGACTTTCTCCTTCTCTCGATAATTTTGTAGATCAAACAGATTCTCAATCTGTCGCTCCCAATCAAGATACTTCACTGGATTGTGTTGACCATTAAATCGAGGGATGTCATCTTTTAAATCCTTGATGTCTCAAGATTTATCAAAAAAAATACTCAGATCCCAAATTACTCTTCACTCTCTTTCAGGAATGAGGTTTACTGTGGTGATACCTTCTAGAAGACCTTCAGTGTGATTGCCTTTTTGAACCATCATCAAATAGTCATCTGAACTTCCAGAACCATTGAATTGATGGACATATTTCTTGTTTCTTCCCTCTTGACCGATGATGTAGGTGCAGGTGGTGCCATCCTATATATTTTTTTCATCGACATTTGCACCTCACTCATAAGTGCATTTATTGCAACAACAAACCGATCAGGATTATTAGCTTCATTTGGATTAATTCGATGTCGCTCTCAACTATATGGAGCCTCTTCACGTGGATAACTATCATGCCCTCCAGTAGAGGTGTTCGTTAATGGAAAATTGTTAGGATTGCTAACAAAAGGAGGGATGAATGGGTTTTCATCCCCCATATTTTCTAAACTGCTAAGAAAATCAAACGGTCAGTTAAAAAAAAGCACCCCCTTCCTTTTGTTTAGTTAGGTAACTCACCAAGTATATAACACTCACAACTCACAAGGTGAAGTCTAATGCGGGGGTAATTGATCAATTCACCTCAATTCAAAGCAATCTATGTAGATGAGTACTGCAGAACTTATTTAAAAATTTAAAAATATATAAACTCAAATTGGGCTCTACGATCTGGAATTCCTAATTCTACAAATTATAAGGAACAAAATCTTATTCCCCTGTATTCCCCTGTATTCCCCTCTACGATCTGGAATTCCTAATTTTACAAATAATAAGGAACAAAAACTTCTACAAATAATAAGTATTGCAGAACTTTTTTCCCCAGTTTTTAACTAAAAAACTCACAACAAAAATCTTATTCCCCAAGAAAAATTTTTGGTCACAATTACCAAAAAATTTGAAATTGCAAATCTGCCCCCAAACTTTTGAAAATTGCAAATCTTCCCCGTATTTCAGATTTCAAATCATAAATTCCAATTTCGAAAACCAATAATATGCTACCTTCTATTTTTTATTTTCAAAAATTTGTGGAACAAGAATTGCCTATACAAAACTTGGAATAAGAAAACAGAGACAACTTCCTCTTGATTAAGATGAAATCAGAGGTATTCAAGATCGTAAGGATCAAGAATATGACACTATATATAGGAAAAATGACACAAGACTCTTTTTTTTTTGAATATGGTGTAATCAAGAATTCAAGAATGATTCAAGATCACGAAATCAAAGAACGATAAAGAAAACAAATAGGATTATGAGCATGCAATAATTTTTTAGAAGAGTTGACGAAAAAATATCACAATCACATAAACTATTTAAGCTACCTAAAACTACGAAACTGATAGGGAGGTGAAGGCAGATAATACTTGTTAGCGCTCAGACCCTTGACGTCATCCTGACTCAATTGATGAAGGTGAAGGTGGATAGTAATACCGAAGTATTCTAACTCTGGAATCCTTCAACGTCCTTCGACTCTAAATTCAATCCTCCTGGTAAGAAAGATCAAACAAACACAGTTAAAAATACTACATAAAAGAGTATATATATATATATGTCTATATATATATATAAAAAAAATTCGAAAATAAATTCAACAAAAACATGAAACCCCTTTTTTTGTTTTTTTGGCCTCATTAGATCTTTCGCTTTGCTCTGTTACCAACTGATATGAATCTCCTTGTAAAGACTCATGATTGCAAAATTAATATCTTTGATCTAGTGAAGGGATCTGCAAACCCGCACTATCTCGCACTAAATTTTGGTGTCTAGCCCTCGGGGTATTCCTAATCTAGAATTGCTCTCTAACTAGCCCTCAAGATCAGATTACAAGATTTATTGATACTTAACTAGCCCTTGGGATTAAGCAACAATGGAATAACTTGTAAGTAAAGAGTATGAACCCAAAAGATTGTAATTTGATTGATAAAAGTGGTGTGAAATTCGTCCAAAGGCCTCCCCTATTGATAGGGTAGATTTCAGCCATAAACCCTAATCACAACTGAAAACTGAATTCACTTATGGCAGCTTTAAGAAGCTAAAACCATATCTAGATAAAATACCTAAAAAATGGTAATATAAGGTAATATAGTCGAATTCTTCAAGAAGTAACCTTGAAAAATATTACCTTATCTAGTCTTACCAAATCTAATTCTAATAAGAATAAAATTGAATATACTAAACCCTAATGGACTGTATTTTTGAAATTCAGCTCTTCAAAGCCCACATGGCCGAGCTATTAGTCCAATAAACCCAAAATGAGATAATTTTACAATATTTTACAGTGATCACACTACCTCATTAAAAAATCTAGTGGGAAAAAAGTATAGTGTTCTTCATGATGTCTTCAGTTCTTCAACAGTCTTGAACAATAAATCCAAGATGTCGATAATGACTCCTTCTTTAATTCTTCATCATAAAGGCGATCAATCAAAGCATTTAAAGTAGCATCCCTAAGGTTAGTCCTTGACCCAGTCATAGGCCCCGCCATGTGACTTAAAGGATCCCGAACATATCCTTTAAATGTTTGATCAAGTCGTGGAATGTCTTCATTTATGGTGGTAGTCGTGTTGGCTTCACCATCATTTTATATCCAAGTCATGATAGTCTAGGATTTTTTGGTTGGATTTAAGAGCCATCTTGCTAAGATAGTCAGGAACCATGTTTGCATGCCTATATGTATGATTAATGAGGATGCCATCCATTCTATGCTTTAATTCTGAAGCTAAGGAGAAAGATTTCCATGAAGCTTTATTGGATCAACAATGGATTGGATGGCAAGCATGCTATCAGATTCTATAGAAAATGAGTTAAGGTTCAAAGAATAAGCAAATAGCATTCCTTCTTTCAAAGCCTTAAGTTCTCAATGAAAACTGCTATATGCGGAAATTGATTTTATGAGTGCTTTAATAAAAAATCCGTCATTGTTTTTGATAATTATGCCTATTCCACATTTTCTAGTAAAGCTATGCCAAGCCGCATCAACATTTACTTTGAAATTTTCTGTGGGTTTAAACCAATGAAAGCATCTAATTATAGGTTTTTGTGGTTTCTTTAAAGTAGGAATGCTACCAGATTGTACCCAAACCATATCATTTTGATATTTAGAAACCTGTGGATTTATATAGAAAGCATCAGGTCCCTTCTTTTTGATATTCTAAATTAATTTGTGAACTTGAGGTCTAATGTTTTCATGTATAAAAATGTTTCTTGCTTTCCAAATATTCCAGAAAATAATAGAAGGCAAAATATTGATAAAATTGTTATGTACATCAGTGTTACCTGTTAAAGTCCAGTACAAAGATAATCTATCAAAAAATGTTTCAAAATATGGTGATTTGATTCCTATGATTTGATCGAATGAATTCTATATGTAGTATTCATAACACACTCATTGAAGCAGTGAGACAAAGTATCCATGTTACACCAGAAAGGACATTTAGAGGCCAGTGATATGTTTAAGAAAATGATAATATCATTAAAGGGTATTAAAGCATTAGCAAGCTTCCACATGAATACAGAGATTTTCTTTGGAATTTGTTGGCTCCAAACCATTTTTAAGACTCTGATGGTTTTCCTTGATTGAGCAATCACTTTGTAGGGTAATTTGAAAGTGAACACCCTAGTGGTTGATGGAGTACAAAACATTCTATCCTCCCTGTAAGAGTGTATCTCGAGTTCCTACAACAATTCCAACAAATTGTGAGGAGTATCCTGAGAAAGCTGAATCCAAATAGATTTGTTTTCAACAAATTGAGAAATGGTGGTGTGAGGAGGTATTGTTCAAAAAATATATGTTGTTAGCATATCCTGAATGGGGCCTAGACCTGACTAGTTAGAAGTGAATAGGTTAGCTAATCCCTTTCCATGTATAATTGTAGTATGCCTTTCAGCTAAGCTATTCACATCAATAATCCTTTTCCAGTTCTGTGATTTTCTATGCCTCGGGTGAATTGGCCACAAGAATTGGGAACATATAGTATCTCCCTTCTTAAATTTCCACTAGAGTTTGATGGAAAATGTCTTTACAATGTCTTTATGTTTCTAAATCCTAGACCATTTTTTTCTATAGGGAAACTCATGTTTTCCAAACTCTTCCAAAAATTTTTGTTTCCTGTGCCTGCTTCCCCCCAGAAGAAGCGTGTGAGCTTTCTTTTTAGCTGAGTTAAGACTATCCTAGGTGGCACAGTTGCTGCCCATCGTATTGAAGAATAGAGTACATGACAAACTTCATTAAAGTTAGTTTACCATCCTGACTCAACCATTTATTTTTCCATGATTTTAGCTTCCGATAATACAGTTCCAAAATTGGTTGGAAGTGGATTGCTCTAGTCTGTCCAGTGTATATAGGACAACCAAGGTATGTGAAAGGAAAATTTCCTTTTGTCATGCCTAATTAGGATTGGATCAGTCTTTGTTGTGCTAAGGAAGCATGTTTATTGATAAAAAAGTTACTCCTGTCATAGTTAATCTTCTGCCGCTAGTTTCTTCAAAGAATAAAAGGAATGCTTTATTTCTCTTGATAGTTAGCTTAGTAACTTGAAGGAAGACTATGGTATCATTAGCATAGCAAAGATGAGACATGGTAATGTCATTTGCGGGAAATTTAAATGGTTTCATTTTATTTTTTGAAAAACAATAAGATAAACTTCAGGAGAAAGCCTCTGAGAGTAAGATAAAAAGTAGAGGAGAGAGAGGGTCTCCCTGTTTGATTCCTTTGGTTGCCTTGAAAAAACCTGCATGTTTAGCATTTATGATCACAGAAAACCAAGCACTAGATAGATTGGAGATTATGAGCCTAATGAAGTTAGTTGCAAAACCATATTTCCTGAGTATTCCACTTAGAAAAGACCATCTGACTCTATAAAAGCCCTTTGCTATGTCAAGTTTCAATATAAAATTTAGAGCCCCTCCCTTGTTGTTCAAAAATATTGCCATTTATTTAAGATGGATGACATTTTCACTAATTTCCTTACCTTTTATCGAAGGTAGACTGATTTTGTGAAATCAGTTTTGGCATCTAGGAAGTTATTCTCCGAACTCATCCGAGAAGGATATTGGGATCTCTTTCTTTGGGATTAGACATATCCATGTTCTGAAATTCCAGCTGGGATTTTGGTCCCAGACATGAAATTGACAGTTGCATTCAGAAGATTAGATCCAATGATATCCCAATATGTGGTAAACAAACCTGATGTAAATCCATCAGGCCTTGGGGATCCAACTTTGTTTAAAGATAACACAACTTCTTTTAACTCTCTGAGTGATGGTGTTTTCATAAGCATTATATTGTCCTCACTGGATACCTCTGGTGGGATTTGATTCAGAAAGTGGGTTTGGAAAAAATTATCTTCAGTTTGTGAGTCATCTGTTAGCAAATTTTAGAAAAAGGTAATGGCCTCTTGCTCAACCTCTAAAGGCAGTCCTGTGCAAGTACCATTAGGTGTCTTACATTTAGAAATATTTAGTTTCTGCCTTTTTTGTTTCTAAGAGGCATGAAAATACTTTGTATTTTCATCCCCATCCTTAAGCCATTTTAAACTTGCCTTTTGTTTCCAGGACAGGTTTTCCTCTTTTAAAGCTCTATGTAGCAAAGCTCTTATCTTGCATTATGTTGCTACTTTCATATGCTATTTCTTGTATTCTGAGTTCCTCCTCTGCACTCTTAACATTATAAGTTATGTTACCAAAAAGATCCTTGTTCCATCCTTTAATGGCTGCTTTCAATCTTTTCAGTTTCAGAAAAAACCAATCATTCCAGATCCAGCTAGTAGTAGGGACCAATTAAGATAAATGACACCTCTTAGATCCGATCACATCATCTATACATCCAAAAACCTGAATGCTTTTGGTGTTGATGGAATTCTACTTCCTATAGTAAGAAGTAGATAACAGTGGTCTGGTGTATACTTATTCATGGTATGTATAGAGTTGTTAGGGAAACTATCCTTCCATTCTTAGTCCACTAATGCCCTGTCTAATCTTTCTATATTTGTGTTTTAACTCATATTAGACCAGGTAAAAGTGTTGCCCACAGTGAATAAATGTGTGAACTGATTCTGGGATATAAAACCTGAAAATTCTCTAATACTTTTCAGACTGGGTTTTCCTGGCCCTTTATCTTCCCCAATGGAATTCATTGCATTAAAATCCCCTATGAGCAATTTATATTACATCTGGATGTGCAGAAATTTTATTCCACATCAATTTCTTAATGTTCCTATCAGTGGATGCATGTATAAAATATGTGCACATGTTAGTAATGAAAAGGGGTGATCGAATGGAAGCTTTGATGTACTAATCAGTTTCAGAATTGATGCTGATAGTATATCTTGGGTTCCATATTAGCCAAATGTTGTTAGTATTTGAGTTGTGGTGGAATTCAAAACCTAATTTGATCACGTAACCCTCACACGGATCATGGTTGTGTGTAGGCTCTAATATACATAGGATCTGGATCCTATGTGTTATAACTAACCTTTTCAATTTGTCCATGGATGTATCTAAACCTCTTAAGTTCCATACTAAAAATATTTTGTTCTGTGTATCTATCATGGGATCAGGTTAGATTTACTTTTTGAAGAAGATCTAAGATTCATTTTGTTACGTTTGTTAAAGAGAGTTATTTTCCTGGTATATTTTTTTAGGTATGTTAATAGGTTGATAATTAGAAAAATTCACCTGTTCCAGCTGAAGCTCTTTAGTACTTGAGTCATAGTTGTTCCCAGTGTCGGAGTCCATTTCTGTTGTTAGGATCATATATATATGTTTGAGCTTTGTGAACATGATCTCCAAGATGGAGAGTAGCATGGATTAGCATTCTGTTCTGAGTTTGGAAAGTTAGAGTACATACCTGCAAGATCATCTTTAGCCAGAAGTTCTGGTCTATTGATATATTGTGAAGATAGGATAATTAGGTCTTGAGACTGTTCTTTCTATTGATCATATGATGTTTATTGTTGCTCTATAGCATCCTTGATGTCCTCTGTAATCTATTGAAATTCTTGTTGCTGTGAGCTGGTAAGGGCAGCCGTGGAGTTATCCACCATTTATGGGTCTGGTTAAGGTTGGCCATTTGCAGGTAGTACATGGTCTCCTTTCCTTTATCTATGGCCATTTGCGAGTCTGGTTGAGGGTGGCCATTTGCAAGTAGTATAGCATATAGATTATGGCTAAGAACTAAACTAAAAGTATCATAATGTATAAATAATTATAATTTGACCATAATATTTACTAAAACGAAGGTTTTTTTTATAATTGATCTTACCGTTAGACTAAGAGAAGAATTTCTCTATGGTTTGATTTCTTATCTTTAATTTATTTTAAATCATAATATAAAATAAATTTATTTAAAATTTAAGTGAATTTTTCACTCTCATAAAGTCTTGTTTTATACATTTTAATCATTAGATGAGTTCATTTTGTAATAATATAAATAATGAAGTGACTTGATGTTTGTTTTGTAGGGAGATTCAAATAATATTTTCAAAGATTAAAAGATATATAAAAATATATTAGTTACATTTTTAATCTTGAATTTAAAAGAACGAGATTTGTCATGATTAGTCTAATTGTTATAAGGTCTGACAAGGAACGTTGTAAAACTATGGAGCAGTTATTTTTGACGAAAAGAACAATTTTTGTATCAAAATATCTCATGTTAAACCGCCTAACTGCAAGATTAATCCTGCCAAACCTTATTTTTATAAGTTTAAGGTTATATTATGATTATTTATAACTTCAAAATATATTTTAAAATTTAAATTATGTTAGAAACATTTTAACTATTATTGTTAGAAAAACATTTCACCTGCTTTTAACACTGAAAAAAAACTTACTATAAACCAATTTACCAAACACTAACAATGTTTTGCTTTTCAACAGCTCATTCTCACAGTTAAACAGAAGTTGGCTTTGCTTATAAGCCATGCCCTACCATACACACCCATCATCCCTGGCCATTGCTCTTTAAGTCAGGTGAAAATTGTGGAATAATGAGAAAAGGATGATAAAGAAAAGGATTTGTCATCGATTTATTAATCGGCAAAAAAATATCAAAGGACTCCCAATCTGTTCACCAATGTTAGTAAAAAAATGTTTAAATCTAAGTTTATGGGTGTACTCTTTCCTCTCTCTATTTTTTGGATTTTTTTCTAGAAAACATGTATTAATTTTATGATTTTTTTTTTGAGTTTTTCAATGCATTTGTTCATAATTCGAGAAGATGGGGAGGCATTGGCACCCCCTGGCACACGATGCGTGCAAAGTGGATCTACATGTAAATTCCACCCCCTAGAACACATGTTATGTTTAAATAGCAGAATGAGAAATCTAAATTAACATAGAAATAGATCAGTGCATTAAATATTCAATACAATAAAATAGATATGGTTTAAATGCATGTCTATTCGTGCACAAAATTTGCACAAATAAAATTTAAATATAAATCTGCACAATCATTTAATTTGACAATTTTCACAAAAATGATTCCATGACGTACAATTTACGACATTTTTTCCAATTTAGAAAATAATATTATAAATTGATACCAATATAATCACAAAGCATCATACAATAAGGGTTGTTTGCTATTGGTATCAACTGGGGGTATTTTTGTAATTATTTTGACTTCCCTATATTGAGAAAACGACACCATTTTACTGAGAATTTCATGCGCTTCTCTTTTTTCGTAATTATTATCATGTTTGAATCCTCCACTAGAATCGCCCCTCGCCTGATCGCACAACATTTTCACCTCCGCCTCCACTAACGGCTTGCACTTCATCAACTCCTCTATCTTCCTATACAGATCCATGTGCAATGGAATTTTCCCCCAATCTCTATCTCCTCACCCCGATGTAGTGTTTCCTCGTCAATCTTGTTGATGTTTTTCCAAGGATTCTAGTAGTGTTAAGGTTTTAGCGTCTATATGCATTGTTTGTAGCAGTGGTTTGTTGAATTTTGTATCTGTTGCGTGTTTCCTGTTGATGCTAGATTCCACATAATTTTAGTTACAGGTAGTTTAGAGTAGATTTGTTTGTGATATCATACTGATTATTCTTTAAAATATCATATTCCAAGAAGAACTGCCCCTCGTCCCACTATTCGCTGGGCTCCCCACTCCTACAACAGGCACGACTTAGGAATTATTATTTTGATTGTTCGTTTTGAATAATTTATTTTATGTTCTATTTTAATAAATAGAGATATTTTAAAATTAAATTATCAAACACCATACCAGTGTATTAAATCTTCAACAGAATAAATTAATATATGATTTATATGCATGTCGTGCGGTTCATGAAATTTGCACGACTAAATAAAAATAAATCCACACGACCGATCAATTTGAATAAATAATTTTATTTATATTATTATAAATTGAGTTAACTTAATAAATTGACACAAGAAAAAACACAAAAATATGTATGTTGTGCTATTGTAGAAGATTAAGAAAAATAAATTAACATCGAATTAGATATGTTCATTAATTTTTTAATCAAATAAAATAAATATATGGCTTAAATACATGCATGCGGTGCATGAATTTTGCACGATTGAATAAAATTAATTAATGATCTAGTTTAGGGCTTAAAATATACACTATGTAATTTCTAATTTTACCGATATTTTTTTAGAGACTAAATATAACATTTTAAGGGCCAACACAAAAATTAGTATTGAAAACAAATGCAAACATTAGTATGCATGATTATATTGAGAAAATGTAAAGAAGAAGAAAGCATTGACACCATATGGCACACGGTGCGTGAAAAGCGGATCCCAGTGTAAGTTTCCACCCCTCGCATATATGTAAAGTTTAAGAAGATGAATAAGAAAAGTAAATTAATATCAAAATATATCAATTTATTAAATTTTCAATCAATAAAATAGAAATATTGTTTTAATGCATGTTGTGCGGTGCACGCAATTTGCACATGTGAATAAAAAGTAATATAAATTGAACATATAACATTAATGAATACATCATAATAAGGATTGTTTGCCATTGGTATCAACTAGGGGTATTTTCATAATTATTTTTACTTCCCTGCTTTGAGAAAATGACACAGTTTACTTGAGAATTTCCTTTGCTTCACTTGTTACATTATTTTTATCATGTTCCAATCCTCCACCAGAATCAACCCCTGCCTGATCGCACGACATTTTCAGCTCTGCCACCGCCAACCGCTTGCACTTTATCAACTGCTCTATCTGCCTATCAAGATCCACGTGCGACGAAATCCCCCCCCTCCCAATCTCTATCTCCTCGCCCCGATATAGTGTTTGCTCGCTGATCTTGCTGATATTTTTTTCAAGGATTCTGGTAGTGTTAATTTTTAGCGCCTATATGCATTGTTTGTGGCACTAGTTTATTGAATTTTGAATGTGTTGCGTGTTTCCAATTGATGTTGTATTGCCTAAATTTAGTTACTCATAGTTTAGAATAGATTTGTTTGTGATATCATACTGATTGTTGTTTGAAATATCTTTTTCCAGGAATATCTGCCCTCACCCTGCTAATAGCTGGCCTCCCCACTCCTATACCATGCACGGCTTGGGAATTATTTTTTTGATTGTTCATTTTGAATAAATGATTTTAAGTTCTATTGTAATAAATAGAGATATTTTAAAATCAAAATTACCAAACACATCAATTGCTTTTAACACTGGAAAAAAATTTATAAACTAATTTACCAAATACTAAAAGCGCTTTGCTTTTCAACTGCTTACTCTCACAGATAAGCGCAAGTCATCTTTTCTTATAAGCCCAACCCTGCCAAAACGCACACATCATCCATGACCACAACTCAGTCGGTCAATTAAAGATTGATGAAAATGGCTTTTGGTTTACAAATTGAAGAATCTAGGAGAAACCAAAAGAAAAAGAAGACGATGAAGATTAACATTTGTCATCAATTTAATAATCGGCCAAAAATATCAAATGCCTCCCCATCTATTCAGCATGGTTTGCCAGAAAAAATTTAAATCCAAGTTTATGGGTGTATTATTTTCTTTTTGTGAATTTTTGCCAAACTTACATGTTATGAATTGTTGTTTAGGGGTTTTCATTAAATTAGTTCATGATTCAAGAAGATGAGGAAGCATTGGCGTCCCTTAGCACACAGTGCGTGCAAAGTGGATCCCTACGTAAGTTCCCACTTCCTTGCACATATATTATGTTTAAAGAGAGGAGTGAGGATGGTAAATTAACATAGAAATATACTAGTGCATTAAATTTCAATCGAATAAAATTAATATATGGTTTAAATGCATGTTGTGTAGTGCATGAAATTTGCATGACTAAATAAAAATAAATCCGCACAATCGATCAATTTGAATAAATCATTTTATTTATTTTATTATAAATAGAGATAACTTATTAAATGGACACAGGAAAATGCAAAAAATGCATGTTATGCAAGAGTAGAGAATTGAGAAAAATAAATTAACATCAAAATAGATATGTGCATTAATTCTTCAATCAAATAAAATAAATATATGGCTTATGTCGTGCGTTGCATGAATTTTTCACGACCGGATAAAATGATTTAATTGTCCAATATAGGGCTTAAAATATACATTTTGTAATTTCTAATTTTACCGATATTTTTTTTAGAGACTAAATATAACATTTGAACATTTAAGGGCCAACACAAAAATTAGTATTGAAAACAAATACAAACATTAGTATGCATGATTATATTGAGAAAATGTAAAGAAGAAGGAAGCATTGACACCATATGGCACACGGTGCGTGAAAAGTGGATCCCAATATAAGTTTCCACCCCTCGCATATATGTAAAGTTTAAGAAGACAAATAAGAAAAGTAAATTAATATCGAAATATATCAATGAATTAAATTTTCAATCAATAAAATAGAAATATTGTTTTAATGCATGTTGTGCGATGCACGAAATTTGCACATGTGAATATAAAGTAATATAAATTGAACATATAACATTAGTGAATACTTCATAATAAGGATTGTTTCCAATTGATATCAACTAGGGGTATTTTCGTAATTATTTTTACTTCCCTGCTTTGAGAAAATGACACAGTTTACCTGAGAATTTCCTTTGCTTCACTTGTTACGTTATTTTTATCTTGTTCCAATCCTCCACCAAAATCAACCCTTGCCCTGATCGCACGACATTTTCACCTCTGCCACCGCCAACCGTTTGCACTCTATCAACTGCTCTATCTGCCTATCCGGATCCACGTGTGATGAAATTCCCCCCCCCCCTCTCAATCTCTATCTCCTCGCCCCGATATAGTGTTTGCTCGCTGATCTTGCTGATATTTTTTTTCAAGGATTCTGGTAGTGTTAATTTTTAGTGTCTATATGCATTGTTTGTGGCACTAGTTTATTGAATTTTGTATGTGTTGCGTGTTTCCAATTGATGTTGTATTGCCTAAATTCAGTTACTCATAGTTTAGAATAGATTTGTTTGTGATATCATACTGATTGTTGTTTAAAATATCATTTCCAGGAATATCTACCCTCACCCTGCTAATAGCTGGGCTCCCCACTCCTATACCATGCTCGATAGGGAATTGTTTTTTTGATTGTTCATTTTGAATAAATGATTTTAAGTTCTATTGTAATAAATAGAGATAATTTAAAATCAAAATTACCAAACACATCAATTGCTTTTAACACTGGAAAAAAAGTTATAAACTAATTTACCAAATACTAAAACTGCTTTGCTTTTCAGCTGCTTACTCTCATAGATAAGCGCAAGTCATCTTTCTTATAAGCCCAACCCTGCCAAAACACACACATCATCCATGACCACAACTCAGTCGGTCAATTAAAGATTGAGGAAAATGGCTTTTGGTTTACAAATTGAAGAATCTAGGAGAAACCAAAAGAAAAAGAAGACGATGAAGAATAACATTTGTCATCAATTTAATAATCGGCCAAAAATATCAAATGCCTCCCCATCTATTCAGCAAGGTTTGCCCGAACAAATTTAAATCCAAGTTTATGGGTGTATTATTTTCTTTTTGTGAATTTTTGCCAAACTTACATGTTATGAATTGTTGTTTAGGGGTTTTCATTAAATTAGTTCATGATTCAAGAAGATGAGGAAGCATTGGCGTCCCTTAGCACACAGTGCGTGCAAAGTGGATCCCTACGTAAGTTCCCACTTCCTTGCACATATATTATGTCTAAAGAGAGGAGTGAGGATGGTAAACTAACATAGAAATATACTAGTGCATTAAATTTCAATCGAATAAAATTAATATATGGTTTAAATGCATGTTGTGCAGTGCATGAAATTTGCATGACTAAATAAAAATAAATCCGCACGATCGATCAATTTGAATAAATCATTTTATTTATTTTATTATAAATAGAGATAACTTATTAAATGGACACGGGAAAATGCAAAAAATGCATGTTATGCAAGAGTAGAGAATTGAGAAAAATAAATTAACATCAAAATAGATATGTGCATTAATTCTTCAATCAAATAAAATAAATATATGGCTTATTTCGTGCGTTGCATGAATTTTTCATGACCAGATAAAATGATTTAATGGTCCAATATAGGGCTTAATATATACATTTTGTAATTTCTAATTTTACCGATATTCTTTTAGAGACTAAATATAACATTTGAACATTTTAAGGGCCAACACAAAAATTAGTATTGAAAACAAATACAAACATTAGAATGCATGATTATATTGAGAAAATGTAAAGAAGAAGGAAACATTGACACCATATGGGACACGGTGCGTGAAAAGCGGATCCCAATGTAAGTTTCCACCCCTCGCATATATGTAAAGTTTAACCGGTCAATTTGATTATTTCCACTATGATGAGACCATGGGATGAAATGTACAACATTTTTCTATTAAGTATAAATTAAATTACTAATAATATAATAGGAATAAATACATATAAGTTCTATTATTGTAAGTAGAGATAACTTTATATTAAAAACTTCATCTACTTTTAATGCTGAAAAAACTATTATAAACCAATTACCAAACACTGATGGTGCTTTGCTTTTCAACGGCTTATTCTCATCATTAAGCAGAAGTCAACTTTGCTTATATGCCTAACCCTGCCAAGCAAACCCATCATCCCTAGCCATCACTCATTAAGTCAGTTGAAGATTGAGATATTGACATTCGGTTGATGAACTAAAGAATGTATGAGAAATGGAAAGAATGAGAAGAAGATGAAGATGAAGAAAAAGATGTATCACTGATTTAATAATCGGCCAAAAACATCAAATGCGTTGCAATCTTCTCACCAATGTTATAAAAAAAAAGGTCAAATCTAAGTTTATGGGTGTATTATTTTATCAAAATTTTTGCTAAGAAATTTTTATGAATTTTTATGAATTTGTTTTTTGGTTTTTTTTAATGCATTTGTTCATGAATCAGGTTGAGGAGGAGGCATTGGCACCCCCTGGCACATGGTGCATGTTAGAGGATTATACAAACAGCAGAGAGGTGAGCATGAGGCTGTAAGCTAGAGGAAATTGATCTGTGGAAAATGGGAATGCAATAAAAACCTAGCAACAAAGGATAGACTGATTAGTTTTTGAGCAGACAGACAATCAGTGTATATTATGTGAAGGGAGGAAACTCTGCAGCATTTGTTGTTTGAACGAGAAAAAGTAAAAACAATATAGATAGAGGTGTTGAATCTGTTGCATGAGGAAGAAAGCCAGAATGATGGAATGAGGGAACAGCAATGGATAATACATAATACATTAGGAAAAGGGTGAAGACGTCTGGTCATGAAGGTGGTAGCAGCAAAAGCAATGTATGGGATGTGGAAACTTAGGAACGAGCTACGCTTTGGAAGGAAAGCACGGGAAGGTAATGCTAGTAGAGAGATTATAGAATGTAGAGTATATAGATTATTATTTTTTAAAAAAAATTAAAACCCGTGTTAATGGAGGGGATATATATAAAGTTACCCAACCTTAATGAAACTTTGTTCAACTTTACAAGCTAGATGTTCAAGTAGAAACTTGAACTATTTAAACAAAAGCCGAGTCTATCTACAATAAGATGAACTTTTTAGCACTAATTGATTCACTAGAGATTTTTTGGAAGTGTTTCTGATCGCCATACCTCCACCCCCTGTATTAGTGTGGACGGATCCGCCGGACTTCTAAAAATTCCCTAGGTGAATGTAGCAAAGTTTGATGAGAAGAGCCAAGACTAATGCTGTAATATTGTTCCCATTCTTGTTTGTATCGGCTGATGCAGTGTATCACATCTGCAAAACTTTGGCTTGGTTTATCAGAACCTTGTGCTTGGTAAGCATAGAGTCTTAACTTTCTTCACGCTCTGCTGAGCGTTCCTATCCCCCTTGTTTAATTTTTGTTGAGTTCGGTTGAGGTATGTCTCTGTGTGTCGAAAACTCATCCTTCCATGTGTATCCTGCAAGAAGAAGATCTCATCAGTAGCATCCATTCTGGTCATCTACTCTAATTGCAAGAATTTGAGACCTATCTAGTGAGATGAGTCATTTAGCTTTTATGATATGAATCTTCTTGCGAAGACTCATGATTGCAGAATTAATATCTTTGATCTAGTGAAGGAATCTGCAAACCCGCACTACCTTGCAAGAAATTTAGGTGTTTATCCCTCGGGGTACGCCTAATCTCGACTTGCTCTCTAACTAGCCCTCAGGATCATATTACAAGGTTTATTGATACTTAACTAGCCCTCGGGGTTAAGCAACAATGGAATAGCTTACAAGCAAAGAGTATGAACTCAAAAAGTTGTATTTTGATTGCTAAAAGTGGTGTGAAATTCATCAGAAGGCCTCCCTTATTTATAGGGTAGATTTCGGCCATAAACCCTAATCACAACTAGAAACGGAATTGACTTATGATAGCTTTAAGAAGCTAAAACCATATCTAACTAAAATACCTAAAAAATAAATGGTAATATAAGGTAATCTGGTCAAATTCTTCAAGAAGTAACCTTGAAGAATATTACCTTATCTAGTCTTAGCAAATCTAATTCTAATCAGAATAAAACTGAATATACTAACCCTAATGGACTGCATTTTCGAAATTCGGCTCTTCAAAGCCCACATGGCCGAGCTATCAGTCCAATAAACCCAAAATGAAATAATTTTACAATATTTTATAGTGATCACACTACATCATTAAAAAACCCAATAGGAAAAGAGGATAGTATTGTTCATGATGTCTTCAGTTCTTCAACGGTCTTGAACAATAAATCAAAGATGTCGATGATGACCTCTTCTTCAATTCTTCATCATAAAGGCGATCAATCAAAGCATTTAAAGCATCATCCCTAAGCTTAGTTCTTGACCTAGAAATAGGTCCCGCCATGTCACTTAGAGGATCCCGAACATATCCTTTAAATGTTTAATCAAGTCGTGGAATGTCTTCATTTATAGTGGTAGTCGTCTTGGCATTTCTATCATTCCCTCCATGGGCGAAAGGTTTTTCCCTTCAAACTAAATCGTCTTCATATGTAAATGGAGATAAATTAGCATCATTGAAGGTCGGACTAACACCATAATGATCTGGTAACTCAATTTTGTAAGCATTGTCGTTCACACGATTCAACACTCTAAAATGACCATCTCCACATGGACTCATCTTAGATTTTTGAGAATTTGGAAACCTCTCTTTCTGCAAATGAACCCAAACATAATATCCCATATTGAACATCATCAACTTGTGGCTTTGATTAGCTTTATCAACATTTTGTGCATTGGTCCTTTCAATTTTCATGAGTACATTCTCATGGATTTGTTTCACAGAATCAGTTTTATTTTCACCATCAAGGTTTTAAAGCTGTTTAAAATTCATAGGAAGTAAATCAAGAGGTGTAATAGGTAGAAAACCATAAACAATTTCAAACGGAGATAAAGAAGTAGTAGAATGAATAGTGCAATTATAAGCAAACTCTACAATTGCAATGCATTTTTCCCCAATTCTTTAAGTTCTTCTAAACTAGTGCACACAGGAGAGCCCCTAAGGTTCGATTGGTCACTTTTCTTTGTCCATCAGTTTGAGGATGACAGGCAGTTGAAAACAACAACTTTGTCCCTAACTTACGCCACAAGGTATTCCAAAAGTAGGATAAAAATTTAACATCATGATCAGAGACAATGGATGTAGGAATTCCATGTAACCAAACTACCTCCTTCAAAAATAGATCTGCAACATGCTTTGAATCATTTGTCTTCCTACAAGGAATAAAATGTACCATTTTCAAAAATCTATCCACAACCACAAAGATAGAATCATTACCTAACTGGGAACGTGGTAAACCTAGGACAAAATCCATAGAAATATCAACCCAAGGATGTGTAGGAAAAGGTAAGGGAGTATAAAGACCATGAGGCTTAGTTTTAGACTTAGACTTCAAGCAATCAAGACAATTCCTACAATCCTTGTTAATAACAAGTGCCATTTTCGGTCAATAGAAGTGTTCTCATGGAAAATTATAAGTTTTAAATGCACCAAAATGTCCCAATAAACCACCTGAATGAGCTTCTCTAACAAGTAATCCACGCATAGAACATTGAGGAATACATAACCTATTATTCGTGAACAAGAAACCATCATTTCGAAAAAACTTCTCGTAAGCACCACTTTTGCATGTAGCATAAATAGATGAAAAATTAGAATCAGATGCATATAAATCTCGCACGAATGAAAAACCTAACATAATACATTCCAATCGTGTAAGTAAAACATGTATATGACTCAAAGCATCGGCAACGAAATTTTCATTACCCTTTTTGTAACGCAACACATCAGGAAAAAATTCAATGAAACTAGACCATTTAGCATGACGCTTATTCAATTTCATCCGACTATTCAAGTATTTCAAGGATTCATGATCACTATGAATGAAAATTTCTTTATACAATAAATAATGTTGCCAAGTTTCTAATGAACACACAATTGCATAAAATTCTTTATCATACACATGATAGTTTAGAGCACCTCCCTTTAGCTTTTAACTGAAGTAAGCTATAGGTTGATTCTCTTACATCAAAATAGCACTAATACCAACACCAGAAGCATCACAATGAATCTCAAAAGTACCATTAAAATCAAATAAAGCAAGAACATGAGCATTACATAATCGTACTTTCAATTCATTAATGCATTCTCTTGACTCCCAGTCTAAAGAAATTTCACATCCTTTTTAACTAGTTCATTTAGAGGTGCAACAATAGATGAGAAATCACGCACAAACCATCTATAAAAACTAGCAAACCATGAAAAGAACGTACATGGTTGGCATTAGTAGGTCTCGACCAGGTCTTAATGGCCTCAAGTTTGGTTTCATAGACTTTTATGTCCTCCTTAAAGACCACAAAACCAAGAAACACCAGTTCCAAAGCGCAAAATGTGCACTTCTTGATGTTCGCATACAAACAAAACTCACGGAGTGCAAGAAGAACCATTTTAACATTATGTTTATCAATCGACATACAATAAATAAATATATCATCTAAATAGACCACAAAAAACCGATCAATAAACTTTCTTAAGACATGATTCATCAACCGCATAAAAGTACTAGGTGCATTAGTTAAATCGAAAGGCATAACAATCCATTCGTACAACCCAAACTTAGTCGTAAATGCAGTTTTCCATTCATCCCCTCATTAATTTGAATCTAATGATAACCCTGAGTCAAATCAATTTTAGTATAAATCACATATCCATGCAAATCTTCAAGCATATCATCTAACCTAGGGATATGATGGCGATACTTAATGGTAATATTGTTAATAGCACGGCAATCAATGCACATACACCAAGTTTTATCTTTCTTAGGAACTAAAATGATAGGCACAACACAAGGAGATAGGGATTTTTGTACATAACCTTTTTTTTAAGTAACTCATCGACTTGTCGATGTAGTTCCTTTGTCTCCTCAGGGTTTGCTTTATACGCCGGACGGTTTGGGATAACCGAACCCAGAATCAAGTCAATCTGGTGTTCAATACCTCGCAAAGGTGGTAAACCCATGGGTAAGGCTTCTGGAAATACATCCTCAAATTCCTGTAACATCTGAGCAAACCGTGGAGGAACATGCAAAGGAATATCATCACTAGAAAAGTACCTCTCTTCATGATAAGCACATAAGAATGATTAGCAAAAGCACGATTCACGTCCCTAATTGATTCATAAAACAATCTACTGGAATCATTAAGATGTTCATGTCTTGTCATGTAAATTGATGGCAAAGGACTAAGATGTGAAGATAGGATTTTCTGCAACTTATCAGAATCATTCTTAGACTTACCTGGCTTACCCAGGACGGCCTCCCTTGATTTTTGGTCGAAATTATCAAGGTTTTTTCCTCCATTTTTCAACTTGTGGCCGATCTCCTTCAAGCCCTTGCTAGGGTTTTAGTTAGCCATTTGCACCTCAGTCACAAACTTCTCTTTGTCAACTTTCATGTGTCTCTGTGCCTCTAAAACATCCACCGGAGATAATGGAATCAAAGTATACCTTGTTCTATCCTTGATAACAGTAATTTTTTTAGTGTAACCATCAGGCACATACGATCAAACTGCCAAGGCCTCCCTAAGAAAATATGACTAGCTTCCATAGGTATAACATCATAGAAGATAGAATCATGGTATTTTCCAATCTTAAAGTTAATCATGCATTGTTTTTTAACCCTAATTTCACCACTACCATTTAACCAAATAAGTTTATATGGTGATGGATGAGTAGTCATGGGCAAAGACAATGATTTAACAAGAATATTGGACACGGTGTTAGCACAAGAACCACCATCAATAATCAGTAAACAATTCTTATCTTTCACAAGGCAGCGGGTATGAAAAATGTTAATCCTTTGTACCTGTGCTTTGGCCATTTGAGAGTTTAAAACTCTTAACGACACGAAGTTACCTTGTATTTCTGGAATTTGTTCACCTTGATCATTTATAATAATCTCTTCATCCACCTGTTCTTCACCACTTTCATACAATGGGGGCATAGTAGCATATTCATCTTCTTCATCTCCTTCCTCAACTGTTGTTAACACTCGTGCATGAGGAAAGTTATTGCAGAAATGTCCTCTTTCTTTACAATGAAAAAAAGTAGGAGAGTTAAAAGAAACCAAATTTAATGAAGAAGTAGTGGACTTACCTGGAATTTCTTAAACTTGTTGGGTTAGTGGTGTCGCCCTCCTCTCAGTAGGATTATAAGTCAGATTTGAATAAGTCTAAACCGATCCTCGTCCTCCTATGGGCGTGGCTCTACTACGACCATAACTAGGGTTTCTGGAGTCAAACCCTGGTCGTTGACTGGGAAATCAGGGCAGTGACCTCCTTTGTCACAGGGTACTCTCAACAAACCTTGCTTTCACCAATAAATCACATATATATATATATGTGTGTGTGTGTGTGTGTGTGTGTGATGTTGAAGCTTGACTAGCATTTGAAGGTTGTCATGCAAGCCTTCAATGAATCATTTTTTTATGAATGTGCCATCTTCTTTCATTCCAACCCTTCTAATGGCCAACTCAAGATCTTGCCAGTATTTATCAACTGTGCGATTTCCTTGCTTCATGTTGGATAGATAAGAATGTTGTTCCATTAAGTAAGTAGGCGGAACATGATATTGGCGAAGCTCAGATCTCAATCTCTCCCAGGTGCAGATAGGTTTCTTTCCAGCAATATATCGTGACTCCTTTTTATTTTTCCACCATTCGGCCACATAGTGAGTGAAAGAATACTGTGCCACTTTGACTTTCTCCTTCTCCTGATAATTTTTGAGATCAAACAGATTCTCAATCTGTGTCTCCCAATCAAGATACTTCACTGGATTATGTTGACCATCAAATCAAGGGATGTGATATTTTAAACCCTTGATGTCTCAAGCTTCATCAAAATCCAAATCATATCCCAAATTACTCTTCACCCTCCTTCGGGAATGAGGTTTACTGTGGTGATGCCTTCTAGAAGACCTTCAGTGTGATCGCCTTTTCGAACCATCATCAAATAGTCATCTGAACTTCAAGAAGCATTGAATCGACAGACATATTTCTTGGTTTCTTCCCTCTTGACCAATGATGTAGGTGTAGGTGGTGCCATGCTATCTAATTTTTTCACCAACCTTTGCACCTTACTCATAAGTGCATTTATTGCGACAAGAAACCGATCAAGATCATTAGCTTCATTTGGAGCCTCTTCACGTGGATGACTATCACGCCCACCGGTAGAGGTGTTCATCAATGGAAAATTGTTTGGATTGCTAACAAAAGGAGGTATGAATGGGTTTTCATCCCCCATATTTGCTAAACTGCTAAGAAAATCAAACGGTTAGTTAAATAAATCACCCGCTTCCCTTTGTTTAGTTAGGTATTTCACCAAGTGTACAACACTCACTACTCACAAGGCGAAGGCTAATGCGAGGGCAATTGATGAATTCACCGCAATTCAAAGCAATCTGTGGAGATGAGTACTGCAGAACTTATTTCAAAATTTAAAAATATATAAACTCAAATTGGGCTCTGCGATCTAGAATTCCTAATTCTACAAATATTAAGGAACAAAATCTTATTCCCCTTTATTCCCCTCTACGATCCCGAATTCCTAATTCTACAAATAATAAGGAACAAAATCTTCTACAAATAATAAGTACTACAGAACTTTTTCCCCCTTTTTTTAATATAAAACTCACAACCAGATTCTTATTCCCCAAGAAAAATTTTCGGTCACAATTACCAAAAAAAATTAAATTGCAAATCTGCCCCCAAACTTTTGAAAATTGCAAATCTTCCCCAAATTTCAAATCATAAATTCCAATTTTGAAACCCAATAATATGCTACCTTTTGTTTTTTTTCAAAAATTTTTGGAACAACAATTGCCCATACAAAACTTGGAATAAGAAAA
Source organism: Rubia yunnanensis (assembly GCA_037428765.1). Taxonomy (NCBI): domain Eukaryota; kingdom Viridiplantae; phylum Streptophyta; class Magnoliopsida; order Gentianales; family Rubiaceae; genus Rubia; species Rubia yunnanensis. The sequence goes on along the minus strand of CM075064.1, from coordinate 25,823,652 downwards.
CTGTGACAACTCTCTTTTGATTCAGATGAACTTCGAGGTATTCAAGATCGTAAGGATCAAGAATATGACACTATATATATGAAAAATGACACAAGACTCTCTTTTTTTTGGAATAAGGTGTAATCAAGAATCCAAGAATAATTCAAGATCACGAAATCAAAGAACGATAAAGAAAACAAATAGGATTATGAGCATGCAATAATTTTTCACAAGAGTTGAAGAAAAATATCACAATCACATAAACTGTTTAAGCAACCTAAAACTACGAAACTGACCAGGAGGTGAAGGCGGATAATACTTGTTAGCACTCAGACCCTTCGATGTCATCCTGACACGATTAATGAAGGTGAGGGCGGATAGTAATACCAAAATATTCTAACTCTCGGACCCTTCGACATCCTTTGACTCTAAATTCAATCTTCCTGGTAAGAAAGATCAAACAAACAAAGTTAAAATACTACATGAAAGAGTATATATATATAATTCGAAAATAAATTCAATACAAATATGAAACCCCTTTTTTTGTTTTTTGCCTCATTAGATCTTTTGCTTTTCTCTGATACCAACAGATATGAATCTCCTTGCGAAAACTCATGATTGCGGAATTAATATCTTTGATCTAGTGAAGGGAACTGCAAACCCGCACTATCTCACACGAAATTTAGGTGTCTAGCCCTCGGGGTACGCCTAATCTACACTTGCTCCCTAACTAGCCCTCAAGATTAGATTGCAAGGTTTATTGATACTTAACTAGCCCTTGGGATAAAGCATCAATGGAATAACTCGTAAGCAAATATTATGAACTCTAAATATTGTATTTTGATTGATAAAAGTGGTGTGAAATTCGCCCAAATGCCTCCCCTATTTATAGGGTAGATTTAAGCCATAAACCCTAATCACAACTGGAAACTGAATTGATGTATGACATCTTTAAGAAGCTAAAATCATATCTAACTAAAATACCTAAAAAATGGTAATATAAGGTAATCTAGTCGAATTCTTCAAGAAGTAACGTTGAAAAATATTACCTTATCTAGTCTTACGAAATCTAATTCTAATCAGAATAAAATTGAATATACTAAACCCTAATGGACTGTATTTTTGAAATTCAGCTCTTCAAAGCCAGCATGGCCGAGTTATTAATCTAATAAACCCAAAATGAGATAATTTTACAATATTTTATAGTGATCACACTACCTCATTAAAAAATCCAGTGGGAAAAAAGTATAGTGTTCTTCATAATATCTTCAATTCTTCAACAGTCTCGAACAATAAATCCAAGATGTCGATAATGACTCCTTCTTCAATTATTCATCATAAAGGTGATCAATCAAAGAATTTAAAGCAGCATCCCTAAGCTTGGTCCTTGACCTAGTCATAGCTCCCGCCCTATCACTTAGAGGTTCCCGAACATATCCTTTAAATTTTTTTATCAAGTCGTGGAATGTCTTCATTTATAGTGGTATTCGTCTTGGTATCTCCATCATTTTATATCCAAGTCCTAATAGTTTAGGATTTTTTGGTTCGATTTAAGAGCCATTTTGTTAAGATAGTCAGGAACTATGTTTGCCTGCTATATGTATGAGTAATGAGGATGATATCCATTCTATGTTTTAATTCTGAAGCTAAGGAGAAAGATTTCCATGAACCTTTATTGGATCAACATTGGATTGGATGGCTAGCATGCTATCAGATTCTATAGAAAATGAGTTAAGGTTCAAAGAATAAGCAAATAGCATTCCTTCTTTTAAAGCCTCAAGTTCTCTATGCAAACTGCTATATGTGGAAATTGATTTTATGAGTGCTTTAATAAAAAACAATCATTATTTCTGATAATTATGCCTATTCTACATTTTGTAGTAAAGCTATGCCAAGCTGCATCAACATTTACTTTGAAATTTTCTGTGGGTTTAGACCAATGAAAGCATCTAATTGTAGGTTTTTGTGGTTTCTTTAAAGTAGGAATGATACCACATTGTACCCAAACCATATCATTTTGATATTTAGAAACCTGTGGATTTATATACAAAGCATTAGGTCCCTCCTTTTTGATATTCTGAATTAAGTGTGAACTTGAGGTCTAATGTTTTCATGTATAAAAATGTTTCTTGCTTTCCAAATATTCCAGCAAATAATAGAAGGAAAAATATTGATCAAATTGTTACGTACATCAGTGCTTCCAGTAGAAAGATAATCTATCAAAAATTGTTTCAAAATATGGTGATCTGACTCCTATGATTTGATCGAATGAATTCCATATGTAGTAGTCATAACACAATCATTGAAGTAGTGAGACAAAGTATCCAGGTTACAACAGAAAGGACATTTAGAAAATGAGAATATCATCAAAGGGTAATAAAGCATTAGCAAGCTTCCACATGAATACAGAGATTTTCTTTGGAATTTGTAGTCTCCAAACCATTTTTAAGACTCTGATGGTTTGCCTTGATTGAGCAATAAGTTTGTAGTATGATTTGAAAGTGAACACCCCAGTGGTTGATGGAGTACAAAACATTATATCCTCCCTGTAAGAGTGTATCTCGAGTTCCTGCAACAATACCAAGAAATTGTGAGGAGCATCCTGAGAAAGCTAAATCCAAATAGATTTGTTTTCAACAAATTGAGAAATGGTGGTGTGAGGAGGTATTGTTCAAAAAATATATGGTGTTAGCATATCCTCAATGGGGCCTGGACCTGACCAGTTGGAAGTGAATAGGTTAGCTAATCCCTTTCCATGTATGATTGTAGTATGCCTTTCAGCTAAGCTATTCACATCCATAATCCTTTTCCAATTCTGTGATTTTCTATACCTCGGGTGAATTGACCACAAGAATTGGGACCATATAGTCTCTCCCTTCTGAAATTTCCACCAGAGTTTGATGGAAAAAGTCTTGACAATGTCTTGTATGTTTCTAAATTCTAGACCATTTTGTTCAATAGGGAAACTCATATTTTTCCAACTCTTCCAAAAGTTTTTGTTTCCTGTGTCTATTTCTCCCCAGAAGAAGCATTTGAGCTTTCTTTTTAGCTGATTTAAGACTATCCTAGGTGGCACCATTACTGCCCATCTTATTGAAGAATATAGTACATAACAGTCTTCATTAAAGTTAGTTTACCACCTTGACTCAACCATTTATTTTTCCATAATTTTAGCTTCCTATCATACAGTTCCAGAATTGGTTTAAAGTGGATTGCTCTAGTTTATCTAGTGTATATATGACAACCAAGGTATGTGAAAGGAAATTTTCCTTCTATCATGCCTAATGAGGTCTGGATCAGTCTTTGTTGTGCTGAGGAAGCATGTTTATTGATAAAAAAGTTACTCTTGTCATAGTTAATCTTTTGGCCGCTAGTTTGTTCAAAGGATAAAAGAAATGCTTTAATTCTCTTAACAGTTAGCTTAGTGGCTTGAAGGAAGAGTATGGTATCATCAGCATAGCAAAGATGAGACACGGTAATGGCATTTACAGGCAATTTAAATGGTTTCATTTTATTGTTTGAAAAATAATAAGATGAACTTTGGGCAAAATCGTCTGAGAATAAGATAAAAAGTAGAGGAGAGAGAGGGTTTTCCCTGTTTAATTCCTACGGTTGCCTTGAAAAAACCTGCATGTTTAGCATTTATGATCATAGATAACCAAGTACTAGATAGATTGGAGATCATGAGCCTAATGAAATCAGTTGTGAAACCATATTTCCCAAGTATTGCACTTAGAAAAGACATTTGAATCTATCAAAGTACTTTGCTAAGTCAAGTTTCAGTATACAATTTGGAGCCCCTCCCTTATTGTTCAAAAAGCATGCAATTTCTTTAAGATGGTTGACATTTTCACTCATCTCCTTACCTTTTAAGAAGGTAGACTGAATTTGTGAAATCAGTTTGGCATCCGGGAAGTTATTCTCTGAACTAAAAGTATAGAGAATATTTTTTTGGTGAAGTTTGACAGGGATATGGGTCTATAATCCGGGAAGGAGATTGGGATCTCTTTCTTTGGGATAGAATATATCCATGTACTAAAATTCTAGCTGGGATTTTGGTCCTAGACATGAAATTGACAGTTGCATTCAGAAGATCATATCCAATGATATCCTAATATGTGGTAAAACAGACTTGATGTAAATCCATCAGGCCTTGGGGATCCAGCTTTGTTTAAAGAGAACACAACTTCTTTTAATTCTGTGAGTGATAGTGTTTTCATAAGCATTATGTTGTCCTCACTGGATACCTCTAGTGGGATTTGACTCAGAAAGTGGGATTGGAAAAAATTATCTTCACTTTGTGATTAATCTGTTAGCAGATTTTAGAAAAAGGTAATGGTCTCTTGCTCAACCTGTAAAGGCAGTTATGTCCAAGTACCATTAGTTGTCTTAATTTTAGAAATATTTAGTTTCTATTTTTTTTGTTTCTAGGAGGCATGAAAGTAATTAGTATTTTCATCCCCATCCTTAAGCCATTTTAAACTTGCCTTTTGTTTCCAAGACATGTTTTCCTCTTTTAGAGCTTTAAGTAGCAAAGCTCTTATCTTGCATTAGGTTGCTACTTTCATATGTTATTTCTTGTATTCTAAGTTCCTCCTCTGCACTCTTAACATTATCAGTTATGTTACCAACTAGATCCTTGTTCCATCCTTTAATGGCTGCTTTCAATCTTTTCAGTTTCAGAAAAAAAAACCAATCATGCCAGATTCAGCTAGTGGTAGGGACCAATTAAGAGAAATGACACCTCTTAGATCTGATCACATCATCTATACATCCAAAAACCTGAATGATTTTGGTGTTGATGGAATTCTACTTCCTATAGTAAGAAGTAGAGGATTGTGGTCTGATGTATACTTATTCAAGGTATGCATAGAGCTGTTAGGGAAATTATCCATCCATTCATAGTCCACTAATGCCTTGTCTAATCTTTCTATAGTTGGATTTTTTTCACATATTAGACAAGGTAAAAGTGTTTTCCACAGTGAATAAATGTATTAACTGATTCAGGGATATAAAACCTAAGAATTCTCTAATACTTTTCAGACTAGGTTTTCTTGGCCCTTTATAACTAACATTTTCAATCTGTCCATGGATGTATCTAAACCTCTTAAGTTTATACTAAAAATATTTTGTTCTGTGTATCTATCATGGGATCAGGTTAAATTTACTTTTTGAAGAAGATCTAAGTATCATTTTTGTTAAGTTTGTTAAAGAAAGTTATTTTACTAGTATATTTTTTAGGTATGTTAATAGGTTTATAATTATAAAAAGGAACATGTTCCAGCTGAAACTCTTTAGTACTTGAGTCATAGTTATTCCTAGTGTCGTAGTCCATTTCTGTTGTTAGGATCATATATATGTTTGAGATTTGTGAACTTGACCTCCAAGATGGAGAGTAGCATGGATTAGCATTGTCTTCTGAGTTTTGAGAGTTAGAGTACATACCTGCAAGATCATCTTTAGCTAGAAGTTCTAGTCTATTGATATCTTGTGAAGATAGGATACTTAGGTCTTGAGACTGTTCTTTCTATTGATCAGATGATATTTTTGTTGCTCTATAGCATCCTTGGTGTCCTCTGTAATCTGTTGAAATTCTTGTTGCTGTGCGCTGGTAAGGGCAGCCATGGAGTTATCCACCATTTGTGAGTCTGGTTGAGGTTAGCCATTTGCCGGTAGTACAAGATCTCCTTCCTTTATATGTTGCCATTTGTGAATCTAGTTGAGGGTGACCATTTCCAAGTAGTATAGCATATAGATTATGGCTAAGGACTAAACTAAAAGTATTACAATGTATAATAATTACTATAATTTGACCACAATATTTACTAAAATGAAGGTTTTTTTTATAATTGATCATACCGTTAGACTAACAGAAGAATTTCTCTTTGGTTTGATTTCTTATCATTAATTTAATTTAAATCATAATATTAAAGAAATTTATTTAAAATGTTAGTGAATTTTTCACTCTCATAAAGTCTTGTTTTATACATTTTAATCATTAGATGAGTTCATTTTGTAATAATATAAATAATGAAGTGACTTGATGTTTGTTTTGTAGGGAGATTCAAATAATATTTTTAAAACTTAAAAGATATATAAAAATATATTAGTTACATTTTTAATCTTGAATTTAAAAGAACGAGATTTGTCATGATTAGTCTAATTGTTATAAGGTCTGACAAGGAACGTTGTAAAACTATGGAGCCGTTATTTTTGAAGAAAAGAACAACTTTTGTATAAAAATATCTCATGTTAAACCGCCTAACTGCAAGATTAATCATGCCAAACCTTATTTTTATAATTTTAAGGTCATATTACGATTATTTATAACTTCAAAATATATTTTAAAAATTAAATTATGTTAGAAACATTTTAACTATTATTGTTAAAAAAATATTTCATCTGCTTTTAACACTGAAAAAAATTACTATAAACTAATTTACCAAACACTAACGATGTTTTACTTTTCAACTGCTAATTCTCACTGTTAAGCAGAAGTTGGCTTTGCTTATAAGCCATGCCCAACCATACACACCAATCATCCATGGCCGCCGCTCTTTAGGCCAGGTAAAAATTGATTTCAGGTTAGGAATTGAACAATAGAGGAGATATGGAAATAATGAGAAGATAATGATAAAGAAAAGGACTTGTCAGTGATTTAATAATTAGCAAAAACATATCAAATGACTCCCAATCTGTTCACCAATGTTAGTAAAAAATGTTTAAATTTACGTTTATGGGTGTATTCTTTCCTTTCTCTTTTTGGAATTTTTGCTAGGAAACATGTATTAATTTTATGATTTTGTTTTTGGTTTTTCAATGCATTAGTTCATGATTCGATAAGATGGGGAAGCATTGGCACCCCGTGGCACACAATGCGTGCAAAGTGGATCTACATGTAAATTTCACCCCTTAGAACATATGTTATGTTTAAATAGCGGAATGAGAAAACTAAATTAACATAGAACAAATCAGTGCATTAAATCTTTAATTCAATAAAATAGATATGGTTTAAATGCATGTCTATCCGTGCACAAAATTTGCACGACGAAGATTATAAATATGATTTGCACAATAATTTAATTTGACTATTTTCACAACAATGAGTCCATGACATACAATTTACGAAATTTGTCCGATTTAGAAAATAATATTATAAATTGATACCAATATAATCGCAAAGAATCATATAATAAGGATTGTTTGCTATTGGTATCAATCGGGGGTATTTTCATAATTATTTTAACTTCCCTACGTTAAGAAAACGACACCATTTTACTGAGAATTTCATGTGCTTCTCTTTTCCGTAATTATTATCATGTTTGAATCCTCCACCAAAATCGCCCCTCGCATGATCACACAACATTTTCTCCTTCTCCTCCACCAATGACTTGCACTCTCAATCAACTGCTCTATCTGCCTGTACAGATCCACGTGCAATGGAATTTTCCCTCAATCTCTATCTCCTCGCCCCAATGTAGTGTTTCCTCACCAATCTTGTTAATGTTTTCTCAAGGATTCTAGTAGTGTTAAGGTTTTAGCGTCTATATGCGTTGTTTGTAGCAGTGGTTTGTTGAATTTTGTATATGTTGCATGTTTCTTGTTGATGCTATATTGCACATAATTTCTGTTACTTATAGTCCAGAGTAGATTTGTTTGTGATATCATACTGATTCTTCTTAAAAATATCATTTTCCTGGAAGATCTGCCCCTCGTCCCGCTACTCGTTGGGCTCCCCACTCCTACACCAGGCACGACTTGGGAATTATTATTTTGATTGTTCGTTTTGAATAATTGATTTTATGTTCAATTTTAATAAATAGAGATATTTTAAAATTAAATTATCAAACACCATACCAGTGTATGGTTTATATGCATGTCGTGCAGTGCATGAAATTTGCACTACTAAATAAAAATAAATCTATACGATCGATCAATTTGAATAAATCATTTTATTTATTTATTATAAATTGATATAACTTAATAAATTGACACAAGAAAAAACACAAAAATATGTATGTTGTGCTACTGTAGAAGATTAAGAAAAATAAATTAACATCGAAGTAGATATGTTCATTAATTCTTCAATCAAATAAAATAAATATATGGGTTAAATACATGCCGTGCGGTGCATGAATTTTGCACGATTGAATAAAATTATTTATTGATCTAATCTAGGGCTTAAAATATACATTGTGTAATTTCTAATTTTAAGATATTTTTATTAGAGCCTAAATATAACATTTGAACTTTTTAAGGGCCAACAAAAAAAATAGTTCTGGGACATTGTGAACGCTAAGAAGGTAGTTCAGCTAGTGAACTCGGCGAGGGAGAAGAATGAAGGCGATCAGGATGAGTCGCCCGACAAGATGGTTGATATTCTGTAGGAGCGAGCCAGATGCCAGCACACCGGGGACAATACATCGGTTGTTTTCTTGGAATTCACATATAGAATTAAATCATGTAAAGTTGATCCTTAGACTAATTTTCTTTTGGGTTAATAAAATTTAGAAAAAAACTACAAAAAAAATAATTGTAAACATTAGTATGTATGCATGATTATATTGAGAAAATGTAAAGAAGAAGGAGTAATTGGCACCATATGGCACACAGTGCATTAAAAGTGGATCCTTATATAAATTTCCTCGGAAATATGTAATGATTAAGAAGAAGAATAAGAAAACTAAATTTATATCGAAATAAACTAGTGTATTAAATCTTAAATCGAATAAAATTACAATATGGTTTAAATACATGTTGTGCGGTGCACGGAATTTGCACATGTGAATAAAAATAAACATGTACGACCGATCAATTTGAATAAATCATTTTGTTTCTTTTATTATAAATACGGATAACTTAATAAATTGACACAATAAATCACAAAAAATGCATGTTATGCTAGAGTAGAAGAATAAGAAAAATAAATTAACATCAGAATATATATGTGCATTTAATGGTCCAAAATAGGGCTTAAAATATAAATTATGTAATTTCTAATTTTAAGATATTTTTTATTAGAGGCTAAATATAACATTGAACTTCTTAAGGGCTAACACAAATTTGGTCATAAATTTAATAATCGGCCAAAAATATCAAATGCCTCCCCATCTGTTCAGCAAGGTTAGCCAAATAAAAACAATTAAATGTAAGTTTGTAGTCTGTTCTTTTCTTTTTGTGAATTTTGACCAAATTTACTTATTATGAATTGTTGTTTAGGGGTTTTCATTGAATTCGTTCATGATTCAAGAAGAAGAGGAAGCATTGGCGTCCCTTAGCACACTGTGCGTGCAAAGTGGATCCCTATGTAAGTTTCCACTTCCTTCTACATATGTTATGTTTAAAGAGAGGAGCGAGGATGGTAAATTAACATAGAAATATACTAGTGCATTAAATTTCAATTGAACAAAATTAATATATGGTTTAAATGCATGTCGTGCTGTTCATTAAATTTGCACGGCTAAATAAAAATAAATCCGCACGATTGATCAATTTGAATAAATCATTTTATTTATTTTATTATAAATAGAGATAACTTAATAAATGAACACAAGAAAACGCAAAAATGCATGTTATGCAAGAGTAGAGGAATGAGAAAAATAAATTAACATCGAAATAGATATGTGCGATAATTCTTCAATCAAATAAAATAAATATATGGCTTATGTCGTGCGGTGCATGAATTTCTAATGATTGTATAAAATAATTTAATGGTCCAATATAGGGCTTAAAATATACATTATGTAATTTCTAATTTTACGATATTTTTATTAGAGCCTATATATAACATTTGAATTTTTTAAGGGCCAACACAAATTAATTCAGGGACGTTGGAAACACCATGAAGGTAGTTCAGCTAGTGAACTCGGTGAGGGAGAAGAATGATGGCGATCGGGATGTTTCACCCAACAAGATGGATGGCATTCTGCTAGAGGAGGCCAGAGCCTAGCGCAATGGGGATAATACATCTGTTGTTTTCTTGGAATTCACAGATAGAATTAAATCATGTAAAGTTGATCCTTGGACTAATTTTATTTTTGGTTAGTAAAACTTAGAAAAAATTACAAAAAAGAAAAAAAAATGCGAACATTAGTATGTATGGATGATTATATGGAGAAAATGTAAAGAAGAAGGAATCATTGGAACACTATGGCAAATGGTGCATTAAAAGAGGATCCATATATAAGTTTCCACCCCTCGCAAATATGTAATGTTTTAAGGAGACGAATAAGAAAAGTAATTTATATTGATATAGATCAGTGTATTAAATCTTCAATTGAATAAAATCACTATAAGGTGTAAATGCATGTCGTGCGGTGTAAGGAATTTGCACATGTGAATAAAAATAAATAAAAATCGAACATACATACCATGAATGAATACATCATAAATTTTAATAGTTTTATTAGCAAATTTATGTTCTTGATGAAATTTCTCAAGTTAAACTCATGAAATAGACTTATTAGATATAATGACAACGACTTACGATAACCTATGTCCATTTCACTCATTATCACCTGCAAAGTCTTCCACTCTATAGTATCATAGGCCTTCTATATGTCCATTTGGATTAAGCATCTGGCAGCTCCACGTTTCCTATTGTATCCCCCGACTAGTTCATATGCAAGCATAATGTGGTCATGTATGTTCCTTTCTGGCATAAAGGCTGCCTGATTCTCCTAAACCACCTATGATATTGCTCTACTCAGTCTACCTGTTAAAACTTTTGAAATGATCTTATACAGTGTGGAACAACAGGAGATAGCCCTTAGGTCCTTTACCCTTCTAGCAGCAGCATGCTTTGGGATCAGAGACACAAGGGTGCTGTTTACTGCTCTGTACATTCTTCCTTGTTTGAAAAATTCATGCACAGCCACCATTACATCAATCCTGATCACATGCCAGTTTGTTTTGAAAATTTTTTATCCATACCCATCTGTGCCTAGAGCTTTTAGATCTCCAATGCTCTTTAGAGCCTTCCATACCTTTTTCTCCTGTACTTCATGAACCAGCATTTTCCTGGCCTCCACTCCCAGTCTCTTCCCATTTCTTATAACTTCAATATTTAATCCCTCTAAGCTTTTAGCTTTTCCACTAACCAGCTTCTTGTAGAAATTTAGTATCTCAACCTCCATATCCTTCTGCTTACTGATCAATTCCCCTGATTCTGTTTCCAGTCTCTCCAATCCCACCATCTTGTTTTTTTTCCTTTTACTATGGCATGGAAATAGGCATTATTTCCATCTCCCAGCCTTAACCATTCTATCTTTGCCTTCTAACTTGCTATTCCTTCATCAATATCACTCCATTTCTTGATCGGTTCAATTCCCTTGATCACTTCCTATATTTTCTCCTTGTTTAGTTTAACCTGCCCCAAAGCTTTCTGAGTCATTTCCAGATTTATCCTCTCCTCTTCCAATTTCTTTTTTGATCCACTGACTTGTTTAGAATGCTCCTTAATGTCTCCCTGGAACCTTTTCATCTTTTGCCAGACCAAAAACATTGGTCTTCCTCTTAGCTCCTTCTGCTAACTCTTATTTATCTCCTCCAGTACCTCCTTCCTTTCTAATAAACAATTCAACAATTTGAACTGTTTTTGTACTGGTTTCTGCTCCTTTTGTAGAGTGATTCTGACTAAGGCATGGTCAGAAACCCCAGGTTCCAGGTTATCCACCACCATCTCAGGATATTTTGTCAACCACTCCAGGTTTGCTATTGCTCTATCTATTCTAGAGTACATCACTCCATTAAATTTCCTGTTAGACCATGTGTAATAATCTCCATTGCTTTCACATTCGAATAGACCTGCTCTTTGCGTTATCTGCTCCAAATCCCAGTATTCCTGCACCACTACTTCAGTACCTCCAATTCTATCTTTTAGTATAAGAACATTATTAAAATCTCCAACAACCAGTACCGGGCCTTTAACCTTTGAGTTAACCCCCTCTATCTCCTTCCACAGTTTCTTCCTCATCTTCAATTTTTTACCAGCATACACAACAATCAACCAGTACCGGGCATTTCACCTTTGAGTTAACCCCCTCTATCTCCTTCCACAGTTTCTTCCTCATCTTCAATTTTTTACCAGCATACACAACAATCAACCAGTACATCATGTCTCCATGTTTGTCCTTCATCTCCACTAACATCATCTGATCAGACATTTTATGTGTCAGAATCTCCACCTTCCTGAAATCCCCACATCACCCAAATCCTTCCATTGTAGTGACTGCCATAATTATCAACAAATTTCCATTTATCCCCAAATTTCTTCCTTATCCCCTCAGTATTATCTTTTTTTACCTCGTTTCTAGAAGCACAACAACATCTAGCTTTAGATCAATGAGACAGGAGCTAATCTCATTCCCCTTGGCTACCTTTTTTATCCCCCTAACATTCTAGGCACCTATCATAGGCCTAAGCCCTAATCCTTCTCAAGATCTTTCCAAATCCAGAGAGGATGTTCAAATTTCTCTCCTATACTACCTCCCGCTTCATTGTGGAAATCAATAATCCCCAATTGCTCAGGATCTATTACATTCTTTCCTTTGTTTTTAAACTGCACCAGGGTCTATTGAGCAGGTTCTTTTTCCTCTTCTGCCTTTGCTTCCCCTGTTTCCATTATTCCATCCTCTATCTTCCTTTCCATGTTTTCCATAGCCTTCTCCTGTATTTTCACTTTCCATTGCTGAGTCACCTTTTTTATTTCTTTTCCACACCAGTGTCCCCCAACCTGGCATTTCTCACAGAATAGTGGCTTACCTTCCACTTCAATTTTTTTATTGAGTATACTCCCATCAACATCTCAGATTTTCACAACTTCTGGCACTTGTTGGGATATCTATCTCCACCATTATCCTTGCATAAGATATCCTTAGTTTGCTAGTTTTACATTCATCTGTGAATAGAGGCTTCCCAATCACACTTCCTATCTTTCCTAAGCTTTTAACCCCCCACAGATGCAATGGTAGCCTAAGAAGTTTCACCCATACTAGAACTGTTCTCAACATATCTTTCTCCATGGAGAAACCAGCCTTTCACAGATGCAGAAACATGGCCATTCCATAGATTGTATAAGGGCAATTCTTTATGACCCTGTCCCTGTCCCTCTTACTTTTGAATTTAATCACAAAGTAGCCTTCATCATTATAAAGCAACTCAGGATTTTCAACAAATGCTCAATTATTCAACATAAATCGCTTAACTGCATTCATGGTTAGCTCCCAACCTATGAGATACATAATTAGAATAATCTCCCAGTACTTCAATTCAGACTCTACATCATTAGGTTCTATTTCCACCTCAATTTCCCCATTCACAATTTTAGGAGCAGAAAATTCCACATTCATACCATTCATCGGTACACTATTTCCGTAATCACATCAACCCATAGATTACCCTTTTCAAATCGATTCTCAGTATTACTAGGGGCAGGGATTTCGAGTCTTACCGCTACCTCAATTGAGCCTTCCCGGTGCTTTTCTGTAACTCCTTCGTCTTTTATCTTCCTTTCCTCCTCCCGATCCATCTCCAAATCGAGACTAGTAGCTTCCATGCTATCCTCCCTCACAGAGCCACCCCATTCTACCTTGGAAAGGGTCACCTTCTTCCTCGGCCTTCCCCTTCCACGTTTCATGGTTGATGCGATCGCACCTCAGGTGTGTGAAATTGCACCTACCGTCATCGCTCTAGTATTTAATTATTCTACTCATTTGATCAACTCTACAACTACTTTTAACATTGAAAAATCACTTATGAACTAATTTACCAAACACTAAACATTCTTTGTTTTCAGTTGCTTATTTTCACAGTTAGGTATAAGCTAGCTTTGCTTATGAGCCCACCCGTGCAAAATACACTCATCATCCCTATCTGCCGTTCAGTAGGCTAGTTTAAGATTAATGAAAATGGCTTTCGATTTACGAATTGAAGAATCTAGGAGAAATAGAAAGAAGAAGATGGAGAAAAAGATGTGTCATCAATTTTATAATCAGCCAAAAATATATAATGCCTCCCCGTCTGCTAAGCAAGGTTAGTCAAAAGTTTGAATCTATATTTCTGAGGGTATCCTTTTCTTTTTTGGAATTTTTGCTAAAACATTTATGATGAATTTAATTTTTATTGTATTTTTAAGGATTTCTCAATAAATTTGTTCATGATTCAAGAAGATGAGGAAGCATTGTACCCCCTGGCATGGTGTGTGCAAAATCCCTGCGTAAGTTTCCACCCCTTGGAACATATGCAATGTTTAAGTAAAGGAATAACAAAAGTAAACTAACAAAGAAATAAACCAGAATTAAGTCTTCGGTTGAGTAAAATAAATATGTGGTTTAATGCCTCACAAACTTTGCACAACTGAATAAAACCAAATATAAAATTTAATTTTGGATAACCGGTCAATTTGATTATTTCCCCTATGATGAGACAATGGGATGCAATGTACAACATTTGTCTTTAATATTACACGAGGCCACCGCGAAAATAACGGCCCTCTATTCCCTTAGTTTTACTGGTAAGGCTAGCCTTCGTGAGGAGCTCAGCAAAAAAGATGCTGAGATTTTATGGCTAAGGGAATCTCTTGAAGGTCACCAGTAGGTCCTGGAAGTGAAAGAAAAAATGCTCGAGGAAAAGGATAGGGCACTTGAAGATGCCACGAAGGCTCTTCAAGAAAAGCAAACACTTTTGGATACCGAGAGGTGTCAATGGTTGCTAGAGAGGGATACCCTCACTAAGAGGGTTCAAACTGTAAAAGAGAAAGTTCAAGGTGCAGAAGATCCAGCCACGCAGGTGCAACTGCTCGAGGCCTTCAAACACAAGCTATTGAATAGCCCGGAACTTGCTGAATTTTTCCTGGATCTTCTAAGGGTGGCCAAGGAGATTGACTGCAGCGAACTAGCCAAGGAATTTTTAAAGAAGTGTCTGCTTCTCTTTCTGAAGATTTGGCCAAATAGGTTGACGAACTGGTTAATCCTGAGCTCGAAGCCAGCATGGATGCAAAATGGGATGAGACTATTAAAAACAAGGACCTTCGCTTCACCCTACTAGATTTCATCAAGGTTAAAGGGGAGTTGTTTACTGCCAAGGGGATTCGAGCGACCCCCCTTCCAGAGGCTACTGATGCCTCTCCTGGGCAAGATTCCCCCATCAATCAGGTGGAAGAAATAATTGCTTCCACATCAAAGGAGGATGATTCCAGGGTTGGTCCATGTTTGTAAAATTTTCTTCTTCTCTGTTTTTGTTGTTGTTTACTTAGGGCCCCTTAATTGTAACCCTATTTTTTAAAAATCAATGAAAATACACTTATTTTTTATTTTTGCTACGACTTATGATTTTACCTTTGCTTTCTTTTCGTAGTATAATTCATTGAAAATGGTGCTATAAGGTGCTTGAGAGAAACTTTCGAGTCCCAAAAAAAGTTGAATGAGACAAATAAACAGTTACTGATTGCCCTCCAAGATCTTTCTAAATGCAACCAAGAGAGAGATTCCTTGAAGGAAAAGCTCCACAACCTCGAGGCCGAGATGAAGTTGTGGCAATCTAAATACCATCCTACATTCAAGGGGTTTGTCAAGGATTTCCTTAGAAAGGAATTTAATGGCACATATTCTTTAGAGGTGGTCAAGGGTCGCGATCCCGCTGATAAGGAACTAGAAGAAATGATGTAGCAAAATTATTTGAAGTTCGGTTCTCTGAAATCCTGCCTTGCTGCTGCAACTAGGCTCTCAGTAGTCGAAGGGCACCTAATTGGATGCTTGGGGAAAAAATCACAGATTGGTGGAGGGAATTAATTTCCAAACAACATCTATTAACTCAAAGCAGAGTGACTAGCTTGTAGGAGGATTTACTCGCCTGGAAGATGGCAGCTCACGAGGACCCCCCATTGGAAAGAGAACCCCCTTCGGCCCCTCAACACCCTCGACAGAGCCCTCGAGTTGAAGATAGCTCTTTTTTGGAATCCCTTTTATCAGAGAATGCCAAACTCATTGGGGAGATCGAGGCCTGGATGGTACAAGCTACTGAAATGGTGCAGTGTTTCGCTGAGTATGAAAAAAATCGCCGCCCACCAAGTAAGTCTTCGTGCCCACATGCTTTCTCATGACATTCCTTCTTCTTACCTAATCAACAACGATCATCTTCCAAAGTTTTTATTGAAAGATGCCCAGTACCGGATGGAAGAGGTTAACATCCACGAGAGTGGGACTCCACGGCAGAAGATGACTTTTGACCTCATTCTCAATTGGCTATCGAAACTAAAGGTAAATGGATTTACCCCCTCAAGGTTTTTCTCTGCCCCTCGTTCACAGTAGTCTTTTGTGAAAGATATTGAATGGTACCTTGTCATGTTAAGTAAAGCTAACCAAGGGGCTTCATCAAAACGTCGCAAAAGCGTTGGGTCACCCTTAAAAGGCCCTATTGAAACCTTCCACAAAGAAACAGTGTAGGATCGTCACCATCACTCCCTCATAAAATCCTGTAGAGGAGCAAATGAAGGATATCCGAAGGTCGACCGGTATAAATTTGGAAGAACTCCAAGAAATAGAGGCAAATGTGAAGAAGCTGGGAAAGCCCAAGTCCACCAAAGAATTGTTTCAAATGGGATTTCCTCCCAATGAATGAATATACGTAGATGGATTAACTTGGATGATTATTGGTGTAAATATCGTATCCTTAGTATTTTTTTAAACTTGAATGAAAATTAATATTCTTTTCGTCTATGTTATTTTACCCCTCAAACAGGTGCACCATGTGTGTGTTGTTAAATAGAAATTGAGAAATTTAGAGGCAAGCATTTTACCCAGGTTCGGTATTTCCACCTACATCCTGCCAATGTCGCTTACTAGCTTACCATTTCAAGTTTACAATTTTGCTTTCGAGTGCCACTTTAGAGCCAACCACTTTAACATCATCTAGAGTGCCGTTTTAAAGCCAACCACTCGAACATCATCTAGAGTGTCGAATTAGAGCCAACCACTCGAACATCATCTAGAGTGTCGCTTTAGAGCCAACCACTCAAACATATCTAGAGTGCCGCTTTAAAGCCACCCACTCGAATACAAACTAGAGTGCCGCTTTAGAGCCAACTACTCAAACATCATATAGAGTGCCGCTTTAAAGCCGCCTGCTCGAATAGAAACTACAGTGCCGCTTTAGACCCAACCACTCAAACATCATCTAGATTGCCGCCTTATAGCCACCCCCTTGAATACAAACTAGAGTGCCGCCTTAGAGCCAACCGCTCGAACATTATCGAGATCGCTGCTTTAAAGCCACCCGCTCAAATACAAACTAGAGTTCTGCTTTAGAGCAAACCACTCGATCATCATAGCTAGTAGTATTTTCTCAAGTTTCTAATGTTTCGCCTTCTTGGTAATCGAACCCCATTCATCTATGCAAGAACATAACTTCCGCTCGGATGTGATTCGAACACTTGATAAGGTCCTTCCCAATTCGCAGCTAACTTCCCCTTGGACTCCTTTATGCTTTTTTCGTTTTTCCTCATTACCAAGTCTCCTAGGTTGAAGAACACCTTCTTTACCCTTCTGTCGTGATATCTTCTGGCCCGTTCCTTGACCTTAACCTTGTGTAGAGAAGCTGACTCTCTCTTTTCCTCAATCATATACAGATCCAGACATCTATTTTGCTGATTTATCGTCTCATCTACAGCAGCCATTATCCTTGGGCTAGGAACTCTTATTTCCGCAGGAATTACTACTTCTAAACCATATACCAGGCTATAAGGCATTTCTCTAGTAGCCGAAGACTCAGCTATCCAATATGCCCACAACACATTTGTTATTTCCCATATCCAGTTACCTTTTGCCCCCTCGTGGTATGCTTGTATTTCGTTTACTATTGTTCTGTTGGTCACTTCCACTTGCCCATTGGCTTGGGGGTGGTAAACATATGTCACCTTCTACTTGATCTTATATTCCTCGCACCAGTTCTTGAAGGGATCCTGGGAAAAATGTGTTCCATTGTTCATAATAATTGTCCTTGGGATTCCAAAACGGCATAAAGTGTTCTTCCAGCAAAAAGAGATGACATTTCCCTCCCCCCCCTTATATTTGTCAATGGCTTAGCCTCTACCCACTTGGTGAAATAATGATAGCCACTATTAGATATCTGAATTTGCCTGGCACTTCCAAAAAAATGACCCACCAAATCGATTCCCCATTTATCGAATGGCCACCAAAATATATATGCTTCTTATTTCTTCCTGTGGAACATGTTTTATAGGTGAATGTCGCTGACACTGATGGCAAGCATGAATATACCGGTTCACATCCTCAAACATTGTCGGCCAGAAAATCCTGCTCGAATGAGCCTTCTCGCCACAGACCTGGCCCCCTGATGGCTGCCACATACCCCTTCATGGGCCTCCCTCGAGGTAATATGCTTTGTGAGAGTCAATGCATCAAAGTAATGGCTGGAAATTGCCTCTTCTATATAACCCATTTTCTTGTAACATATACATTGGAGCCTTCAACCTTATCTTTCTAGCATCCATTTCATTTTCTGGCAGGGCTCCCTCTCAAAGATATGCCACGAACAGTGTCATCCAAGAGTCTGCCACTTCAACCGCCATCACTACAGGGTCTTCAAAAATTTTCTTGTTCAAAGTTTCAACGAAGAGTTGCTGCTAGGATTGGGTTCCCAAATCCGAAGAAGTGAGCTTACTTAGAGTGCCCGCTTTATGATTGCTTTCCCTCGGAACCACATCAATGTATAGAATTTGAAAAACTTTAACGAGTTCTTTACTGCCTCGAGGTATCTTTGCAGATTACGCTCTCTGGCCTCGTATTCTCCATTCACATATTGAACCACAATTTGAGAATCACTTAAAACCTCCAATTCCTCCACTTTCAGCTCCTTCGCAAGGTGCAATCCAGTGATCAATGCCTTATATTCAACTTCATTGTTAGGTTCTTTAAATGAAAAGGTCAATGCATAAGGATAGTCTCTGCCATCGGGGCTAGTAAGTAGGACCCCCGTTCCACTTCCTCCTGAATGTGACGAACCATCCACATACAACTTCCATACCTTTATGTACCTTGTGTCTTTAGTCTGGATGGTCTCCATACACACTTCCAGGGGTTCTGTAGTTTCCACGATAAAATCTGCCAGTTCCTGCCCCTTTATCGCAACTTGAGGATGATACTGGTTATCATGCTCTCCCAACTCCACTGCCCATTTCATTATTATTCTGGAGATCTCTGGCTTTAGCAGGATCTACCGAATCGGGTGCTTCGTGAGCACCACTATCTTATGTCCCTGGAAGTAGGGCCTCTACCTTCGGGCTGCATGCACCAGAGCTTGAATCAACCTTTCAAGAACCGTATACCTTGTTTCCAGTCCCTGCAAGGTATGGATAACGAAGTAGATCAGGTACTGAACCTTTTCCTTTTCTTTAACCAAAGCCGCTCTTATTGCTAGTGGTGACGCAGAAATATACAAGTACAACATCTCATCCTTGTCTGGTTTCATCAAAGTATGCAATGTTCTCAAATGCTCTTTCAACTGCTCGAATGCCTCTTTGCACTTACTATTCCACTCGAACTTCTTTTCCTTTCGAAGAACATTAAAGAAAGGCAAGTGCTTCTCTGTACCCTTCGACAAGAACCTGCTTAATGCTACCAAAGATCCTATAAGCTTCTGCACATCCTTTATCGATTGTGGGGTTTTCATTGTCCTCAGAGCTTCGACCTTTTCTGGGTTTACATCGATCCCCTTCTCTGAGACCATGAATCCGAGGAACTTTCCTGCTCCTACACCGATGACACACTTAGATGGGTTTAACTTCAAATTAGCTTCCCGAAGCTTACGGAATGTTTCTTCCAGGTCTTTTAAAAAGTCTAAATAACTCTTGCTTTTGACCACCATGTCATCCACATATATCTCCTTGTTTTTCCCTATATGTTCCTTGAACAGTCTGTCAATCTGCCACTGATAAGTAGCCCTAGCATTCTTCAACCCAAAGGGCATCTTCTTATAGCAGTATGTGCCCACATCTGTAATGAACAGTGTCTTTTCCCTATCTTCCTTTGCCATGAGAATTTGGTGATACCCCTTGTGTGCGTCAAAGAATGCTGAAATTCGGTATCCGGTGATAGCTCCCACCAGCTAATCGATTGGTGGAAACGAGTAACTGTCTTTGGGGCAGCATCTATTTAGGTCCGTAAAATCTATACACATCTACCATGCTCCATCATGCTTTGGAACCATAACTGGGTTGGCAATCCAATCTAGATAGAATACATCCTTGATGACATATGCTTTCAATAATTTTTCCACCTCCTGTTTAATTGCCTCAACTCGTTTGGGAGATAACACTCTTCTCTTCTGCTTCACCGACTTAATTGAAGGGTTGATGTTTAGCTTATGTAATGGGAGACTCGAATGGATCCCCGTCAAGTGATGTATCCCATGAGAACACATCTCCATACCTTCCTAACAAGCCTTGCAATCCTCTTTTCACATCTTCAGGAATCAGTTTCCCCACAACTACTGATCATTTATCCTAATGGGCATTTGGATTGTATCAACTACTACCACTATATCCC
Organism: Rubia yunnanensis; assembly: GCA_037428765.1. Classification (NCBI taxonomy): domain Eukaryota; kingdom Viridiplantae; phylum Streptophyta; class Magnoliopsida; order Gentianales; family Rubiaceae; genus Rubia; species Rubia yunnanensis. The sequence goes on along the minus strand of CM075064.1, from coordinate 25,803,112 downwards.
TCCATTTCCTTGCCTCTTGTATTGCCATTAGGTTACATTTTTGTGCCACAGTATGATTCCCTTGAATGGATGCCACCCCCTTTTCATTTGGGAACTTCATCATCTGGTGGTAAGATGACCAGACCGCCCAAGCTTGGCACATCCACGGCCTTCCTAAGATCACATTATAAGGGAAGGTGCATCCATGACAACAAAACTACATTTGATAGTCACTCCCTTGTCGTCATCCACCACTTGAACAAGCAATGTTATTTTTCGTATGGGAAATATGGGGTTTCATGTGAATCCCGATAGAGGAGAAGCGAATTTTTTCAAGTTCTCACCTCCTATGTCCAACTGATCAAAACACTCAGAAAACCTCACTTCTACCCTGCTTCCATCATCAACGAACACCCTTCTGATCAATGATGTTCCAATAAGGGCTGAAATTACCATAGGGTCTGCATGGGGTGTTTGGTCCTGCATAGCATCCGCTTCCGAGAAAGTGACGGTCTCATCTGGCCGAAACCTCTCATGATTAGGCTCTTCCGAGGGGACCCTTCGAGCCCCAACCCTTAAAATAGCATTCGAGGATCTCTCTCCCACCATACCATTGATAATGTTGATTACCCTTCGGATGGGTGGGTTTTCTCCATGTTGGTTTCCCTGAATTGCCCCTTGTTGTTCCTGGGGTCTATCCTGTCTTCCTTCCTACCCCCTGTCTCGAACTACTTATTCACGAGGCATTCTATCTCCTCTTCCTCCATTGTTTTAATTGTTTCTTCTGTAAGGCTGCCATTAATTCAACAGAGGCATCGGTGGGGCAGCCAAGTTCCTGTGTCTTTGTCCTCAAAACTGTCATTCCCGCTCACACCTATCAATCTCAATCTGTAACTGCATGAAATCGTTTGTGTCATGACCGTAATCCATGTGATGATCACAGTACTGATTCATTACTCTTTGGGATGCAACCGATGTTTGCAAACTCTGCAAGGGCAGAGGTGTCTGAAACAAACCTCTATGTATGTTTAAAATCTGTGCCTTCCTCTGAGCATTGGGGGCAACGGATTATACCTCTCAAATGGTGTTCTTAAGGGTTCAACCAGCCTCTTACCCCTATGGTTTACATTTCTTCCTGCTTTCTCGGCAATTCTATCTCTTTTTCTTCTAGTTGCCTCCTCTACTCTCGAATATTGCTTCACGACCTCCGGAAGTTTTTGCAATGTCTTGGGAGTATTGGTACTCTATTTTTTGTATAGTTCCAGGTTCTGCATCACCAACAGGTACCCCAGGATTACCTCATTCTCCGTCATTTCTATCACCCCCAAGCTCTTATCCATATATCGGTGATAGAAGTTTCCGTGCTTTCCCCTGGCTTTTGCTTCGTCTGGTAGAGTTCTAACAATGTTTTGGTAAACTTCTTCTTCTGCGCGTACTGGCTCAACAACGCTCCGATGAAGTCCCAATATGATTGGAGTGAGCCCATTGGCAACTTATTAAACCACCCATGTGCCTTTCCCCATAAGTAGCTACCTGCCAGTTTACATGTCAATTTCTCATCAAAATCTCTCAAACTCATCAAGCCCAAGAATGTCTGAATGAACTATTGAGGGTCAGTTTCACCACAATATGTTGGAAGTCCTTCCGGGGGTTTCACTTATATCGGCCATCGAACCCTTGTGATCACCGAGCTGAAAGGAGACCCTGCTGCCTGGCCTAAGGCGCCGATTAACCTATCAAATTCCTTTCTTAATGATTCACTTGCGTCCAAGGGGGGTTCGTGCTGATCCACTAACAGGTTAAACCCCCTATTGTGACCACCCAGCTGTGGTATATAGAGGGGTTGGGTTCCTTCGTATCTTGGGTTCATCCAGTGTGGCTCGAGGTTCGAGTATGCTGGTGGTTGTAGCTGTTGAACGTAAGGATTGTACAGCCCCTGGCTGATTCCCATGCTCCCATATCCTTGCGTGCTAGAAGAAGTCATCATTCCATATACCACTCCTGGGCCAACCAGGTCAAGGGTAGGAGCAGATGGGGCTAGCGGAGGTAGCGCGTATGCAGGACCTTGGGAATAACCAGGAATGGAAGGTTGGGGCCTGACCTGTAGCAGCTCTCTAACATATCCCTGATAAGGATAGGTTGTCGGGGGTTGAGGTTGAGAGGCCCAACCTGTAGTTATTCCTAAAGGCGAGGGTGGTACTACTCCCATCGTGACTCTATCATCCCTCGGAGGAGGGGTGATCCGGTAGCCGATCGCAGCCAGGACCCGAGCTGCTCGTTCCACCTCTTGACTTGGGGTTACCCTCTCTATATTCTGATTTCCTTTCCTATGTTGGCCATAAGATTCCATATACGAGTCTCCCAAAACCTTCGTAAACCTTCCATCCCTCAAATCGACCACCCTCTCAAGCAGGGAATCAGTAATTCCCTGTCTTTGCTCTCCTATTACTTCCAGAGTCCTCGAGGGCTCTGACATATCATGTTGTATTAGTACCAGGGTGTTTGCATCCATCGCCATTGAGGTTTGTCCCCCCTCGTGGCCTACGCCCGTACTAAGTTCTACTCACAACTTCGCTTCTGTCATTTGAGTATTAGCCATGTCGTTGTCCTCGATGCGAACGTCGTTTCCTTCTTGATTCTCCAATGTTAACCTCGGATGTTAACCTTGGTGGAGATCTAGCCCATGTACCTATTGACCTCAATCTTTCACTCATTCGAACTACCGTGGACATAAACTCTCCAAACCCTTGATCCAGCTTAGTTGTCCCCACAGACGGTGCCACTTGATGGGTTTTCAACCGCCGACAGGTTTGTGGGCTTGGGTTCTTCTCGGACTAACTTGCAATCAAAGCTTCTCCGAGGTTCCAAGGGTCAGCACTCTGATGCTTAAGTTAGTCTAAGCATTTTATATGATTAAGACATAATGTATGATAAGTAAACATATACCTTGTATTTATACTCCGTGTCCTATATAACGTACTCCTTAATTATCCCCCTTAATTACTTATGAATGTGGTAATTAAGTAACAGCATTAAATATTCCCCCAACTGGGCTGCCATGAATGCGGCCTAATGGCCTTCTTGGGTCTAACCTCTATCATTCCCTTCTGGGAGCATAGCTATACCGGTTATTTCTCCAGCATGCGCCCTGATATGACTCTTGACAAGCTTGACCTCTGGGATCTGGATGCTGAGCAGCTGGAGCTTGATGCTCTTTCCATCAGCGAGCCTCATTAGGCTACTAGTCCTGGCAGGCTTGAGGAGATTATGGCTCAAGCTTCTGGCGAGGAGGGGACCTAGATTGCTGACAAGGATAATGCTGATGATGCCCCCAGCTTTCATACTTCTGCTAAATTTGATTATGTTAGCACGTATCTCCCTATAATGGGTTTAAGAAATATTTCTTTTGTCTATTTTGATGGTCCGGGTGTATTGTTCCCCTAGTTAGACAGTGGTTTAGGGTGTGTGTTTTCCCCCAATTAAACATATGGATACGGGGTGCCCTTCTCCCCCCTTTTAGTTGCAAATTTGACATAACTTTTCATTTGTTTGCTTTTGAATTTTTCTTGCTTTGACCACTTCTATTTGCTTTGTATGCTTGTTCGTTATAAACTTGTGTCTTACTCGTAGGATATATCCTTCGAGTTTGTCTTTCACTACTTTTTACGCTTGCTTTTCCTTTTGTCGGACTTTTCGTTTGATAGTTGTTGGACTTTCTTTCTTGGCAATTTTATTCATGCTCGAAACTTGACGATTCAACTGTAATTCGTTGGTTGTTGGAGCTCTGGTTACATTTTCGGCCCAGGTTCAACTCGTCGCTCTACAACATGCTTCCTAATCAATTAGGGCTTAGCTTGCAATCTGTTAGTTGTTGGGGCTATGATTACAATTTTTGTCTGAGTCGGGCTCATATTTCCTCTGCCGCAGTTGTGACCGGAGCTCCTTTTCTTTGCATGAATGGACCTGGCCTACAATTTTCTTGTTGTTAGAGCCAGGATTGCAGTTTCAACTTGGGTCAGGCTTATCATTACCCGGCTATGGTTGTGGTCAGAGTTCCTTTTCTTTGCTTGTCTAGTATTGGCTTGCAATCTGCTGGTTGTTGGAGCTAGGATTGCAATTTGGGCCTGGTCTAGTAATGTGTCCATTTTATATGCATTATTTAGTAGTATTTAGGATCACTTTTGTGCTCTTTTATTATCGAGAGCTTGTGTTTTACCTTGAAATTCTCTTAGGAGAGGTAAGAGCAACTTTATGCTCTTTTACCTCTTCTAAGTGGAATTTGTGTGACGAGGGAAGAACACGAAAGCAACGAAGACCGGAGGACATTGAAGACTACACTTTCGAAGACTTTTGAATACTCACTTCGAAGACATGAAGACCGGAGGCCGTTGAAGACCATTTTTGGAGCCGTTGAAGACTTGAAGATTGAGAGGGATGACTATGAAGAAGAAGAAGACAACATGCAAAATTCTGGCACCCGTCGCGAGACGCGACGAACCCGTCGCGACACCGTTGCGAGTTGCGACCAACGGGCGGCCAGAAATTCACTTTATCTTCTTTGCACTATAAATACCACTCTCTTTCCTCCTCTTCTCAAGCTTTGCCCAGCCCATTTTTCTCTGGTTTTAGGCCTTGAAAACCCTTGGTTTTCTTCTCTTTCTTTTCTTAGTTTTTGTAGTTTAATTATGTCTTGTAGTTCTATAGCTTAGTTCTATCTTGGGAGCAAGGGATTAAAGCTTCCATTTCTATGTAGTAAGGACCATTTATATCTATCTATTTGGTGTTTTTGCTATTGTGCATTTATTGTGCTTTTAATGTGTTTGTTGATTCATTAATGTTGTTGAAAGCTTGAGCATATGAAATACTTGTATTAATTGCTTGCTAGGGTTTGGGGGATTTGGGTTAATTTCCCCCCTGTTCTTGTTAGGAATGTATGAGTATGATTTAGAGCTTTTGATTGTGTTGGTGTGTTGATAATTGCTAGATGAATGTGATGATTTCGAACTCTTCGTCATGTTTGTGTTGGGTAGAAAACGAGAGAGGTCTATGAGTGGTCGCTCTTGACTAATCCCGTGTAAATGCATGAATCGGTTAAATGCTTAGTCACGGTGTAGTGGTCATAAGTGTTGCCGAGCTTGTTAATCCTTCGTGCTAAATACCATCAATGGGATACCTTGAGTCGTGGTCTCGACAACGGGAGTCATTGTTGAGGTTTGACAAGAGATGTCGAATTCACTCTTGCAAACTACTACCTAAGAAGGATAGAAGTTTAGTCTTCACAACAAGCAGTTGAAGTAGTGAATAGATGGTTTTACTCATCCTTGAAGCATTTGTTATTTAGCATTTGTGTATTCTTGATGGTGTGTTTCCCTTCATTTATGCCATGAGTTGTTTGAGAATAGGGAGTGTTTGTATGATTGAATTGGTTAGGTGTTAGGAACGTGACGAATTCTGTAGCTCCTTTGCATGAAAATCTATGAATGTGAACTTAGAACTTCTTGTGCATAATGTGTTGTGATTCTTGCTAGAGAGGTATGTTAATGTTAAGCCAAGTAACGAATGCGATAGGATGAGTGAATGGTTCAATGGTCTACATTAGGTTTGGAAGTGGATATCCATTGCCCCCAAGGCTTTATCTTTGTAGTTTTAAAACCCCTTTTCTTTAGTTTTGTTTGATGATTAGCATAGTCACTTGACCTTGCTAGTTATCGTGTCTTTTTACTTTCATAACTTAGGACAACCAACCAACCAACCCCCCCCCCCCCATTTACTCGCTTTTATGTGTGTGTACATATGTCTAGTACTAGCCTAATAACAACCATTTGTGCTTAAATGCTTAGGAAGATCCCCCTTCTTCGTGGACGATCCCGACTTGCCGCTATCTACTTAGTTGTAGATAGTAAGCATTTAGGGCTTATAAATAGTAACTTTGAGAGGTACGGCGACGGCCTCCCAGCTAGGCTTATCATTCCCCGACTATGGCTATGACCGGAGTTCGTTTTCTTTGCATATGTGGCCTTGGCCTGCAGTCTGCTGACTGTTGGAGCCAGGTTTGCAATTTTTTCCCGGATTAGGCTTATCCTTCCCCAACTATGGTTGTGGTCGGGGCTCTTTTTCCCTTTGCTTACTCTGATGGCTGTAAAAATCCACAAAACTACAAGAATACCAGGATGTAGATCACGATCTCCTTGGGATCACGCCCCTTATGGGATTACAAAAGACTCAATCATTTCAGGAATCCCATCTCGCTTGCCTACAGGTGACAAATACGTTTTCATACTTATAATCTTTTAAGCATAGTACTTTTTTATGTGAGCAATATTCCACATGCAAGGTATTGGCCTTTTGTCCAACGTCTCCAGCCTATAAGCTCCCTTTCCTAGCACTTTGTTCGGCCTTTCCCATTTTGTGTCTAGCTTTCTCTGCCCTTGGCCCCTGCTAGCCTCGTTTCTCCTCAACGTGAGGTCTCCCACCTCCAGGGATCTGGGTCGAACCTTGTTGTTATAGTGTTGTTCCATCCACAACTTGTACACAGCTTCCTTTAGGGATGCCTTCTCTCTAAGTTCATCCAGCCCCTCCAAGTTCTCTCTGGTTGTCTTGTCGTTTTCATCCAGACTCATTGGCTCAATTACCCTCATGTTGGGCACAACAATTTTTAGGGGAATGATGGCCTTCATTCTGAATCATAGCCTATAAGGAGATTCCCCCGTGGTCATCCTGGGCGTGGTCCTGGGCATGGCCATTCTTTTTTCACCTGCCCTAGTCTCTTTTTTAAACCTTGGACAATTGTTCTATTTGTTACTTCTATATGCCTATTTTCTTGTGGATGGGCCATAGAAGTGAATTGATGCCTGATGTACAGGCCTGCGAACCAGGATGTGGAAGGTTCATGCGTGAATTGTTTCCTATTGTTGCTCACTATCACTTGTGGGATACCGAATCCGCACACTATGCTCCTCCATGCGAAGTTTGTGTTTTTCTTCCCTTTTATGCTTGCTACAACCTCTGCTTCCACCCACTTAGTAAAGTAGTCTATCGAAACTACCAGAATTCTTCCTCCTTGTTACCTCGGGGAACGGCCCTGCAATATCGATCCCCTACTTGGCAAAATGCTAGGGTGACCTTATGCTGGTCATCCGCTCTGCATAGAGCCTCTGCACCCTGGCGTGCTCTTGACATCTGTGGCATTCTTTTACCACCTTCTCTGCATCTGCTCTCATCGTAGGTCAGTAGTAACCTGCTTGTAAAGCTCTCATCGCGATTGTTCTAGGTCTTTGGTGGCTGCCAAAACATCCCTCATGTATCTCTTTAAGGACTGTATTTTCTAGCTTATGCCCTACGAATCTTAGCCATGGCTCTATGTAACCCCTCTTTTACAACAGCCTGCTTCTTAGGGCGTACTGGAGTGTTTTCCTTTTGCCTATTCTTGCTTCTTTCTTATCCACTGGTAGTCTTTCATGTTCCAGGTAGTTTCGAGTGGGTGTCATCCAGTTGATCGCCGCATCTTATATCACTGCTACCTGATTTATGTTTGTCGACCTGTGTGTCAGCTCCCCACCAGCACAGATTGGTTAAATGTGCATGCTGTTCTTGTGTTCTATGATCTCAGGACCTAGTGATATCAAACTCCTCAAACTCAGACGCCAGGTTCCTGACCTTGTCCCTGTATTTCGCCATTGTTGGCTCTTCGGAAGCGTATTGCCCATTGTACTGGTTAGTCACTAACATTTAGTCTCAATGGGCTGGAAGTTTCTTTTCTCCCAATTTCCTGCTTATCTCCATGCCCGCTATTAGTGCCACATACTCTATCACGTTATTTGATGCGGGGAACTTAAAGCACATGGAGTAAGTTGCTTTCTTGCCTTTGGGTATGAAATTACCAGGCCTGCTCCAACTTCTTCCACTCTCGAGGCTCCATCTACAAAAAACTTCCAAACATCTAGCCCTACCAGTCCGCTTGCCTTGGTGGCCAGGGCTGGATTCCGTGATTCTTCTGAAACTTTCATATTTTTTTCCTTGGGCATTTCCACCAGAAAATCTGCCATGACCTGCTCTTATATCTCTTTCCCAGGGTGTATTCAATGACATGCTCTCCCAGCTCCACTACCCATTTTACTAGTCTTCCGGAGGCTTCTAGCCTAGTCAATATTGCCTTCAACAACTGGTTGGTTAGTACTATCACTGGGTGTGTCTTGAAGTATTGCCTTAGCCTTCTTATCACATAGACCAGAGCTAGGGCAAGCCTCTTTTGACCCGAGTATCCCCGTTCTGGACCTTGCAGGGCCTGGCTAAGAAAATACACTGATTGTTGTATTTTATTTTCCTCCCTAACTTGTGCACTATTGATTGCCTTCTCGCTTGTTGCTACATACAGGTATAGGGTCTCCACCTTCTTTGGGTTGGTCAGGGTCGGAAGGTCCTTTAGGTAGGCCTTCAGTTCATCAAAAGCTTTCTCTTCCAGTTCTTCCCACTGTATTGCCCTCTTCTTATCCACACACTCTTTTAGAGTTTTGAGAAAAAAAAGTGTTCTTTTTGCTGCCCGGGAAATGAAACAGTTCATGGCTGCCAGCTTTACGTTTAGGCTCTGGACCTCTTTCACCCTGCTCGGTACCTTCATCTCCAAAATTGCCTTTATTTTCTCGAGGGTTAATTTCAATGCTTCATTCGACACCATGTACCCTAGGAATTTCCCCTCTCCGACCCCGAGCTGACCCTTGGTTGGGTTCAGCTTCATCCATGTCTTTCTGAACTGTGCTAGGGTATCTCTAACATTTTCTATGAAGGTCTCATACTAGCTCTTTATAAGAATCCTCCATTGTTAGCTTTTCCTCTCATTCCTGCTCTATCTTGCTGTTGTTTGCCTCTTTTGTTCGCACATGCTGCTCGATCATCTTTTGTAGCTCTCTTGGGGTTTTGGGCATGTTCTTTGTAGAAATTTCCTAATCTCATGCCTCTTGTGAATGCTCCCAACAAAGATTAGAAAGACAGGTCACAAACTTGCATACTCTCTGTGACAAATCTATCATGATACTCCTCTAGACTTTTATCATTTCATTGGGCTATGTTGTTCACATCTGCGATAATTTTTGTGAATGTTTGCTTCTGATAGTCATGGCCTAAAAAAATCCAATAATTGCACCCAAGACTTGATACTTCCATTTGGAAGGTCCTCGTACCACGTGAACATTGTCCCTGGCAATAAAATTATGACCACCTTGCATACCAATTCGATGTTTTCCAAATCTCATGCTATTTCTATATGAGTGTAAGAATTCTTTTGGATCTGTGGTCCCATCGTAGATCTTAACATGCAAAGTTGAAATCCTTTGGCATCTTAAAATCCTACATAGGTGATTTGTCTGCATCATCATCTACCGCTATGCCCCGCAATTCTTCTTCATACTTGATATTCTCACGCTTCTGACTTACTATTTTTTTTCCAGTCTTGGAGGGTTAGGCTTGAGTGTCGTCAGAAACTGTTTGTAAAAAAATTATCTGTTTGCTTGTAAGAATGCTATGAACGCCCTCCTTTTTTTTCTCTTGGTTACTGTTGGGAGATTCTACTTCTTCTTCCTCCTCTGTTTCTTCCTTATTGTGCTCTTTTTCTCTACTGGGGATGTGATCTTGGTCCTGCATGCTTCTATTGCGTCCAGGAGTTTGTTCTTATGTCCGATGATTATGAATTGACTCACTTTTGGTGAACATCATTGTTTACCAAAAGGATATTGAAATGAAAAATATCTTGTTCCCTGCAGACGAGGCCAAGTGATGTGGTAATCCAGTCAAGCAAACCAATTGTTGCTCACTTTGTGAATCTCTTCTCCTGCAAAACAAGTCCTTGAGGTGATTCTAGGAGAAAATCTCCGACGATCAAGCCAATCCCTCTCTTGAAGTATTGGAATTTCTTAGTATGGTCACTCTTACCTCGACTGGTCTCTACCATGTCCTTTTTATAGTGTGGTACGAACATGGCTCTACTTCATCTGGATTCACCATCGTGGGTTTGATTGTGATTCAATAAAGGTGATTTGTGTCTGAGAGCTCGATCGTGGCTTCCACCTTTCTCGGTTCGTGGTCTAACTCTCTTTAACCAACTTCCACCTTTTCTTATTCAGTTCGTGGCCTGTTGTATAGCCTATTTATGATTTGGGCCAGTGACCCAGCGCTATAGAGCTTATGGGCTGGGTATACACCAATTCAATTCTCTCTTCCACCCTATCAATTAAAACTACAAAGAAACATTTCCATTTTTACTCCCGCAATGGTTGAAACTACTATGAAACCACTTCATGGATCCCACTCGATTTTCTCAATCTTACTCATTAATTTTACCTTCAATATTTGAGATAGTCTCTTATGAGGCAGCCTAAACTTTAGGCAAGGGACTTTAAGCAATTCTAACTATATTCTAACTCTAGAGACTTATCTCTAATAATTTTACGGAGACCTATCTCTAATAACTTTATAGGGACATATCAATAATATTTTTTCAGGGGATTTTTTGTCCAATTTTTTCCCATCATTTTCCCGCCATCTGCAAAAAAGAAATCCGAAAAATATTTTTAAAATTTTTAAAAAATGCAAAAAAATTCTATACAATCATCGAACTGAATATTATAAACATCAACAAAGAATAGCAGAACATTAACGAAAAATGATAAGACGAAGGGTATGGAGGAGAAAAAACTATGGGTTGATATTATAAGAGGTTACAAATTGCAGTCAAATAGTATGCCAATTGAGTTCAGTCCCCATAATATTGTGAACGGTGATATTGAAATTGAAATAGGAGAGGATGATGTGAAATTATTTATGTTATGGGGGGTGATTTGTCCATGAATGTTGTTAAGAATTTTATGTCTAGATACTGGTCTTTTGTGAGCTTGCCAAACTTATACTATAATGATAAGGAATTTTTCATTTTTGAAGTTTAAGACTGAGTCCAATAAGGATGAGGTGATGAGTACAGACCCTTATACTAATGTTGATGTTCTTACATAATTGGAAGCCCAATTTTGATTTGAAGAAATATATGGTGAGGAGATTGCCGATTTGGATTAAACTACCAAAGTTTCCCCTATATCTATGGGGGAGAAAAAACTTGGGTAAGATTGGTAGTGCTTTGGGGAGACCAATTGTTACTGATGAATGTACTGCAGGTAAACTGAGAGTTTCATATGCCAAATTTTTAGTTGAAGTTGAGATAACATAGAGAGTGCCTGAGAAGATTAGTATCAAGAATATTGATTGGGGGGGGGAATCCAACAGAAGGAGAAGCTGGAATGGAAACCTGATTTTTGTGATAAATGTATGTTTGGTGGCCATAAATGCAAGGATAAAGAGGTGAAACAAAAAATGGTCCAGAAATTGATAGTTAAAGAAAAGATTGATAAAGGGAATATGGAGGAGTCTGGTACTAATCAGTGTATAAAAATGGTGATTGGGGAGATGAAGGAGTGATTGGGGAGATGAAGGAAGGATTAGGGCTTGGACATTCAGGTTATGGAAAAGCAGGAAAAATGTGAAAAACATGTCATAGAAAGAAACTGAATGGAATGTGGTGAGAGCCAGAAATAGAGGAAAATAGAAAGTACCGGAGAAAGGGGATATGGATGAAGAACATGAGAAAAATTGGGAGGATGACAATGATCTGCAGATTTGGAATGGCCAAGCAGATGGATATGATCATGTTCTATGATATTATCAATGAATGTGAGGGGGGTTAATAAGATAGAAAAGAAAAGAGAAATTGGCTCTCATCTCAGAGGCTTAAAATTTGATGTTGATGTATTAATAGAAATTAGAGTGAAAAAAAGAGAAGGCAGGAGAAAGATTGGAGGTAAATAGGAGTATATAGACACCTATGAAAACCACCATAATGGAAGAATATGGATTTTGTGGGATCCGGGTGAGGTTGAAGTTAAAAAGAGAAGCAGCACAAACCAAATGATTCACTGTGATGTATACAAATATGATGAGAAGTTTCTGTATTGTTTGACTGCAGTGTATGCTGCAAATCAGTTAAACACTGGGAAAGTATTGTGGAAGAAACGGGGGGACTTAAAGGAGGAGAATCTTGGGATGAAGGCTTGGATGGTAGTTGGAGACTTTACCAGTGTTTAATCTACAATGGATAGAATGGGGGGCAATGAGGTACAGGAGAACGAATATTGTGATTTGGTGTTGATGATGGATAAAGTAGGCCCGTTTGAATGTGAAACTTTTTGGGATTTCTACACTTGGTCTAACAAGCAGTTAAATGGCATGATTTTTCTAGGATTGATAGGATGGTGGGAATGTGGAGCCGTTCCAGGCCTATTGGAACATTAAAGTTGAAATTGCAGAAGCAGGTATTTCAGATCATGCATTGCTAAAAGTGCATATGAATGATGGATATGAAAGAAGCAAATGCTTACTGGGAAAGAAGGATGTGAAAATGAGTGTCAAGGATAGTTGGGTGCAGGAAATGGAGGGAACAACAATGTTTGTTCTATGGATAAAGTTGATCCAGTTGCAACGTGAGATAAAGAATCACATGAAACATGTGTTTGGTGTTAGAGTAAAATTGGAAAGTGCTAGGGATATATTGCTTGAAGCTCAACGAGACCCGAGGAGTGGAAGAATGAATCCAGAAAAAATACAAGCAGTGGTAGATTGCAATGCATATATGATAAAATGGACATAATTGGATGAAAAAATTGCGAGGTAAAAATCAAAGGTGGAATGCCTAAGGCTTGGGGACAGTAACAACACCTATTTCCATGCCACATTCCGGTCCAAAAACAAACAAACATGAATCAAACACCCGGTGATAAATGATGGGAGCAAGGTCTCTGATAAGAAGGGGATTACAATAGCAATACTAGAGTTATATAAATCTCTGATTGACAGGAAGGTTGAGAAGTTGGAAGGTATAGATTTGAATGTTATAAGGAGGGGGGAATACCTTTAGCAGGGAAGGATGTGAGAAGTTGATAGCTCCAATATCAGAAACTGAAATATGGGAGGCCTTGAAAGGGATTGGAGATAACAAAGCTCTTGGTCTGGATAGATTTACCTCAAAATTCTTCAAGGCAAACATGTGAGTGGTTAAAAAAATGTGATCAAGGCAGTAAAGGATTTCTTTGGGAAAGGAAGAATGTACAGAGCGGTGAATAGTACTATTGTCACACTGATACCAAACAATTCTGAAGCTGAGAAGGTTAAAAACTATAGGCCTATTTCTTGCTGTACGAAAATGTACAAAATCATCTCAAGGATCTTAACAAAGAGGTTGAATGGAGTTTTAAGGGAAGTGGTGAATGAAAGTCAAACAACATTTGTGCCTGAGAGAAATATACATGATCGTATTTTGCTTGTGTATGAACTAATTAGGGCCAAGGAAGGGTGGAGGATCAAAATGTCCGTTGCAAATGGACCTGTAAAAATTGTATGATGTGGTGGACTGGAAGGCAATGAAGAGTATACTGAAGGAGTTGGGCTTCCCAAGGAAATTTGTGGAATGGATAATGATATGAATGACAACAGTATCTTTAGGTATGTGGCAAATTGTGAGGCTTCTGAATTTATAAATGCACAATGGGGTTTAAGATAGGGGGATCCCCTATTCCCCTTACTGTTTGTGCTAATTATGGAATAACTGAATAGATGCTTACATGAATTGAGATCTAGAGATGAATTCCAGTACCATGAGAAGTGTGGAAAACTTAAGATGGTTAATCTTTGTTTTGTGGATGATCTATTGTTATTCTCAAAATGCGAGGCTAAATATGTTAGTGTTATGACGAAGGTCTTTAACAAATTGACAAGATCCACAGGCTTACAGTAAATCCAGGGAAATGTAGAACTTTCTATGGAGGAATGACTGAGCAGCAGAAAGAATAGGTTAGATTGATCACTTGTTTTGAAGAGGGAACACTTCCTTTCAAATATCTGGGGGTGCCATTATGCATTAAGAGATTGAAAATTAACATGTCAGTCGTTGATAGAAAAAATGTTAGCTAGAATAAGGCAATGGATTGCTAAACTTCTATGCTACGCTTGGAGAGTTCAACTGATAAAAAATGTACTATTTGCGATCATGAACTATTGGATGCAATGTTTCCCGTTACCTAAAAAAGTCCTAAATTACATTGAAGCTATGTGTAGATCGCTTATGTGGAGTGGCAGTGATACAATTACTAAGAAGTCACCAGTGGCCTGGGAAAAAGTTTGCAACCAGAAATGAGATAGGGGTCTGAATATCATTTCGTTGTTGGAATGGAACGAAGCATGCATAATTAAGATATTGTGGAATTTAAGCTAGAAATCGAATAAACTATGGGTGAAGTGGATTCACTCATATTATATTAGAGATAGGAGTGGCAGTGACAGTGATACAATAATTAAGATCACCAGTGGCTTGGATGGAACGAAGCCTGCATAATCATGATGTTGTGGAATTTAAGCAGGAAATCGAATAAACGATGGGTGAAGTGGATTCATTCATATTATATTAGAGATGGGAGTGGCAGTGATACAATTACTAAGAAGTCACCAGTGGCCTGGGAAAAAGTTTGCAACCATAAAAGAGATGGGGGTCCGAATATCATTTCGTTGTTGGAATGGAACGCATCCTGCATAATCAAGATGTTGTGGATTTAAGCAGGAAATTGAATAAACTATCGGTGAAGTGGATTCACTCATATTATATAAAAGGTGATGGGCTTATGAATGCTAAGTTCCCACATAATTGCTCCTGGTTGATCAAGAAATCGGTAAAATGCAGGGATAAGATTAAGTAACACGGTGTATGGCAGAAAGTGTGCAAGGAAGGAAAATTCAGAACATGAGGATCTATATAGAATTAAAGGGAGAACAAGATAAGGTTGATTGGTGCAGTCTGATATGGAATAATCAAGTGAGACTGAGAGCTCAGTTTATGCTCTGGTTGGGATGCCACAGAAGATTAATAACAAATGACAGGTTGCAAGGAATGGGTATCAACAAAGGTAAGTAATGTGTGTTTTATGATGAAGAGGAGTCAATTAATCATCTATTTTTTTATTGTGTGAAAACAAATGGAATATGGCTGGAGGTCTTAAGATGGTTACAATGGAGAAGATTACCTGGGAACCGGGAGCAAGAAATGGAATGGCTGAAACAGGTTTGTAGAGGAAAAGGGTGGAGATCGAGATTAACAAAAATGGTTGGGGCGGAGGTGTTATACAGCTTATGGAATTGCAGAAATGAGCTGTGTTTTGGGAGATCAAATCAAGGAGGAAATCAAGGAGAAAATACTGTAAATGTTAGACTAAATTATTTTTTTGTCCCTAACACATGATCTTATGCACCTTTTGGTCCCCGAGACCAATACCACATAATTTCAGCACCTAAAATTATTTTAAAATGATTTGTTTGGCCCCCAAACCAGATTTCGAGTGGTTTTCAGGTAGACTAAATTGTATCTTGGTTTATAACATATGATCTTATACCATCTTTTAGTCCATAAATCCACCTGAAAATCACTTTGAAAACTGCCTTAGGGACCAAACAAATCATTTTGAATTTGTAGGGTAATGAAAGGACGTGGTTTTGAAAACGAGAGCCAAACGATAATATTAGGTCATGTGTTAGAGGAAAAAACCAATTTAGTCTAAATGTTATTATAGAAACTATTGTATATAAGACGTGGTTAGATTTTTTAGAAAATGTGCTCAATTGATGACAGAAGCCAATAGAGGTCTGTACTTATATGTTTATGGTGATGAAAATTTTCGTTATTCTAGAAAATTTTTTTAGAAATAGGATCGCCCGTAATTTTAGGGCATTACTATATCTCGCCCTATATTTTACTATTCTCGCCCTAATACGTATAAATACACGTATTAATATTTTTTAAAAAATAAAAATTAAAAACCCTAAAATCCTCTCCCCCTTCCCTCTCTCCATTCCATCCGGCCAGGTGCCGCCGCCCGCCGCCCGCCGCCCGCTGCCCGCCGCCCGCCGCCGCCGGAAATCCGCCGGAAAATCGCCGGAAAACGTAAGTTTTGGAGGATTTTTTTTAGTTTTCGTGCGGATTTTTTTTGTTTTCGTGCGAATGAGGGGTTTAGTTGTAAATATAAGAAAATAGGAGGCTTCACTCTTAAATTAATTTAATTCATAAGATAATAGGAGATTAAGATGTAGAATAATTCGGAGAAATCTAATATAAGAAATTTAATGAATTTTGGAATTAAAACGAAGAAATTGAGATTGTTAGAAATTGAGATTGTTGGAATTAAGATGTAGAATAATTCGGAGAAATCTAATATTAGGAATTTAATGAATTTTGGAATTAAAACGAAGAAATTGTGTTTTTTAGAAATTGTTTAGTTCAAATTTGGAAATGATTACTATTTCCGTAATTTGGAAAGTATATGTGACATAATAGTATATAGTTCTATTTAAATAAAATTTATTAATCCGATGTAAACAATTGTGTAGTAAAATTATTATGATATGTTTTAACAATTGTTTCCTTGAATGTTAATAATAGTGTGATGTGGTAAAAAAATAAGATTATTTAGTAATGTAATTTCCAATTTGTAACTTAAAAAAATGTCAAGTCTGAATCATTTGCTTCGCGTCCGCATGGAGCTTGCTGCTCTGTCTATGACCCTCGCCTAGGATCCTTGCACGGCACTACATTCCAACCATCCCCCGTGATGCTCTGTTTCAAGACAATCGCGAATGGGCAGTCACAACTTCTGGTCGAGCTGCTACTCCGTCGGACTCTACATCCTTATCCTTCCGGCCCCGATTGCAAATGCAATATAATCTCAGCGGACCATTCCTATTCTGTTTGTAGGACTTCGTGACAAGTTCAAATCCCACCTGCAGAGCAATCCGTTGCAGGTAGGAATAAGCCTCGGCAACATCTGGAAACACAGCTGAGGTGGCAAATGGAGAGTATCCATTCCGCCCTGCAGCAGCTTCACATGACTGATTGTCATCCTTAAACAGCAATAAACATCAAGTAATTAGTTACACTCAACTGCTATACCAACGACAATGATGTCGTCAATTAACGTTTACATATGAACGAATAAAGATAAAATTACTGTCAAAACGTTAGAACATGTACTTAAAGAAGACAACATAAAGATAAAATAATAGTACATAAAATGCCATTAGAGTTATAAAATTCCCGTACACAAATTAACTCCCTAAACTAAAATTACATTCATCCATTTCAAACTGTCCTCCTAATGGAAAAAATTTCTCATTAACAGCTCAAACATACATGTAATGGAAAAAAAATAACATAACATTGTGGCTAGAATTAATATTACATTCTTACATTTCACGTTAAGGTTTAAAATTAATTAACGTAACGAATTTAATGTTCACTGGTGAACTTTTTGAATCCAAAATGCAACCGGGTCGTTTCAGATTAACTTTTAATACTTGCATTTGAATAATGCAAAATGAAACAAAGTAATTACATTTCAACAAATTAAAATAACAAAATAACGTAAAAGAACGTAAATTAACGTTACAATAATTAACAACATAACAAAATTAACAAAACAACAAAATTAACGTTACAATAATTAACAAAATAACAAAATTAACAAAACAACAAAATTAACGTTACAATAATTAACAAAATAACAAAATTAACAAAACAACAACATTAACGTCACAATAATTAACAAAATAACAAAATTAACAAAACAACAACATTAACGTCACAATAATTAACAAAATAACAAAATTAACAAAACATCAACATTAACGTTACAATAATTTAAATTAACGTTACAATAATTAAAATTAACGTTACAATAATTAAAATTAACGTTACAATAATTGAAATAACATTGTGGCTAGAATTAATATTACATTCTTACAGTACAACAAAATAAAATATCAAAATAACGTAAAAATACGTAACTTAACGTTACAATAATTAATAGGACATAAATTATTGTAGATAAATTAGAAACAGCATTACGTAACAAAATTAACAACAAAATTAACGTTACTGCTATTAATAGGAGATAAATTCATAGGAGATAAATGTGCAATAGTTTCTACGTAACAGTTAATAAATTAAAACACAAAGACGAGCATAAATTTCAACGGCAAAAATTATTAAATTTAACAACTACGTAACTAATTAGTAAAATTACCTCCGAAGACATGGAATTTCTAACACCCTTTCCGGAGTAATTTTTGCTCGTTTTGGATAGCAAAAAATTTCGAGTGCCCTCAAAATGAGTAGAATTCGTGCTAAAAAAAAAAAAAAAGGCACGGCTCGCGCCCAGGCCACGGCGAGCCGAGGCGCGTCCGGCTCGCGCCCGTGGCCTGGCGACCGGACCGCGCCATTCTCGCGCCCACCGCACGGCGAGCCGTGGCTCGCGCCCAGACCCCGACGAGCGGACCGGCGGTGGCTCGCGGCCTATCGGTGGCGACCGGACCAGCGCCGGCTCGCGCCCAGGCCATGGCGAGCCGACCGGTGGCGCCTCGCGCCCAGGCCGTGGCGAATCGGAGCCGGCAGCGGCGGGCGGTGGTCCGGCGGGGGCGGGCGGTGGTCCGGCGGCGGCGGGCGGTGGTCCGGCGGCGGCGGGCGGTGGTCCGGCGGCGGCGGGCGGTGGTCCGGCGGCGGCGGGCGGTGGTCCGGCGGCGGTTTAGTTTTAATTAATTTTATCTCAATTAATATTAACTAACTACAATTATCTAAATTAATTTTAATTCAGTTATTCAAAATAAAAAAAAATACTGTATGCGTATTAGGGCGAGGATCGTAAAATACAGGGCGAGATAGCGATCCACTAATTTTATTGACATGCTTCCTGATTTTTTTTTAAATTTTAAGTTTTTTAAATCTCGTTAGAAAAACCCTTTTTAAGGCTCATCTCATCTCCCACTCCAAAATCGTATTCCCAACTCCTCCTCGTATTTTGGAATCTAGGGTTCTTCCGCACACGGGCGATTGATTCCTCATGCAACCGCCAAACCCTCACCTTCGTCAATAAGAAGTTATCCCTTTCCTTCTCGTCTTCGGATCGGCCGCACAAATCTTCTTCCTTTAGGGTTTCGGACAAATTACTATGGTAATCAATTTATTGTCTTCTTCAGCAGCGTCACTGGTGGTTATGAATCTTCGTGTCTTGGGCCCTGGTTTGAATCCCTTTGCCCCCTACAACTTGGCCAATCATTCCTCCCGCTAAATCCCTCTCATTTAATTTTGCTTTCGCTATTTGTTAAAAATACTTTCTGGGTTTGATTTGGTTTTTCCTTCCGAGCATGTAATTGTGAACCGCCTTTGTGTTAGTCTCCTGGGTTCTGGGCTGCAGGAGCTGCTAATTTCCCTGTGTGTGTAGTGTGCGAGTTTGTAGTTGGGAATACTACATATTCTTTAGTGTGATAGAGTTTCTTGGAAAAAGAAGAAGCGCAATGATGATGCTGGATAGGGTGGGTTCGTTTAGACGGAGGAGGCAATTGGATAGGTTTGCTGAGGACACCGATGATCGCGGTTGGACCCCGCTACATATTTCCGCTAGGAAAGGTGATGTCAAGGAGGTATGCGCTCTCTGTCTTTGTTTAATTGATTGTTTGGGATTGCCAGACTGTGTTTTAGTTGTTATTTTGCGTGCCACTGAGCCTGTTTATTTATTATGTGTTAAAGCACGTGTAGATGCATACTAATAATATGGATGGATGGATAGATGATTGTGTAACAGTTACATGCTAGAATGCTGCTGTTTCTTGTGTTTTACAAACTAGGCAGCATTTTTGGTCATGTGCTAATTCATCACTTCAGAGATGGCTATATGAGTTTTACCTAAGCATTCAGTTTGTTGCTGAGCCTTTGACTTGTGAATGGGAATGATCTGCCACAGCCACTCTACTTATGAGTTTAACTGTGCTCTAAATTGGAATTAATTTATGCAAGTGTTGTGTTCTTGCCTGACAGCTTTGATTACTTCGATAGAGTTGTTTGTCTCATAAAAAGCTCACCATTGTGGTTTGATATCTCAAGTGCTTGTTAACCAATCAGACTATACCCTGGGAAAGGACGAATGTTGGGAACTATAGTCAACACTTTTTTGGTGATGACTAACTTGAAAGTGGCAGATGATACTGATATCTAGCCTTTTATTGATTTCGTGATGCGTATCTTCAGATTTTGGAACATATTAAGTCATTTCTTGCATATGGAACTCTAAGATGTTTCAGTCTTTTTGCTACTCCATTATATGCTTTCATGTGTAATTTGGTTGTAGATTTTGTTTGGTTTTTGTTCAGTTCTTTCTAGCTCTTCAAAGATTTTCTTTCTTTCTAGCTCTTCAAAGATTTTCTTTCTTTCTTTCTTTCTTTAACCATGTTCATTGTTTCGTATTGAAGGTTGAAAGACTTCTTAATGAAGGAATGGATGTAAATGTGGCTGCATGGGGGCCAAAATCACATGGTATTACTCCTCTACATCTCGCAGCTAAAGGCGGCCATCTTAGAGTCATGAATAAACTGCTTGAGCATGGTGCTGATATTGATGCACGTACCAAGGGTGCTTGCGGCTGGACTCCGCTTCACAATGCGTCCAAAGAAAGGAACAAGAGGGCTATCAAATACCTGATAAAAAATGGAGCGTTTTTGCCAGACGACATGTATGACACGAGGTTCAATCCACCTCTGCACTATTGCCCTGGTCTTGAATTTGCTTATGAGGAAATGAGACGCATCCAGCAAGACAGCACATCGTCTGGTGAAACCTCTAGCAGCTCCGAAGCTGATGCTGCATAGAGAGCTTCTACTGCCCTGCATTTCGAGTATAGGCTGTGATGGCTATACTTGGCTTATTCACGCTGATGAAGAAGCTGCTCCCGTCATTAGCAATTTCTCTAGCTTGGTGTATGAGCTCATCCTATCTGTACCTAAATATTTACATGAGCTGTGTGATGGCTGCTTATTTGTGAGTCAGTGTAAGACAATGTTTTCCCTGTCTTTACGTATGTAAACTCTGCCTTGGTTATGTAATCCCTAATACATTCATAAATAAAGTTTTTTTTTAAAAAAAAATGAAACCGCAGATGATTGGGATGCATGGGAAATAATGCTGGTTTGCACTCTTGTGCCATCAATGATATTTTATGGAACGTTTGTTTGCAATTTACTTCCGTAGATATTTTTGTACTTGACACTATTCATTTAATCAAACTTGAGTCCGTCTCTTGAAAGTCGGTCTTTTCATAAGCCATGGAAAGATCAAGATTTAAAGTACAAATTAGAAGAAATTAAAACTCCTTCTGGTCCACTGTTTATGTCCTCTTTTTTCTTACATTTTTTCAAGGCATGTTTGGTCATCGATAACTTTTACGATAATAGTTTATAAAATTTTACTTTTTAAAAACTATATGTTACAGAGAATCCAAAGACATCTCATATAAGGTCCATTACTATATACAACAAAAGTTATCGATGGTCAAACATGTCATAAAAAATTTGCTGGTCAAAGGGGGCCAAAAATAGTGGACCAGGCCGAGTATAATTTTTTTGGATTGCATGAATCGGGTTATAAACTTTATAACTATTACATGTTGCATAATAAAATTTTAATATTCCAACTAAAACCTTATACCTTTTATTATTTTAATTAAACCCCGTCTTTCCCAAGACTTTGCCATCAAACTTTGTTAATTAGAAAAGTAAATTTCAAGTGATGCATAAAATAATATATTATTATATGAGATATCATTAGCGTCATGTTAACATCTATTTTTATAATATTATTTTTTCATTATTTTTAAATATACACAATTAAAGATATTAATGGTCAAAATTAATTTTGATTAATTTTAAAAAGTTAAAATTTATAGAAATAACTGGGGCGGAGGGAGTACTACCGAGTGTTGGTGCTGTTATTAAGAGATGGAAAAGTACCGAAGGTCCGTGTTTCAACATCTGCACTTACATACTTTTCCAAAATGATTTTTTATGAAAGCTCTTATATGCTCGTTAGGTTAGATGTTACGGATATTGCTCAACCAACCACGCAGGTGGAGTAATTTTTCAGTAACAAACAATACATATGCGTCATTTCTTGGTATTATTAGTATTTTAGATAGAAGAGGAATTCATACCTGATAACATATGGGCTTTTAGGCCCATTGTATACTCACAAGCCAACAACTTGACTTAAATGTTATGAACAAGGGTTAGAAGAGGGACACAATGATCTTTTCATGACTTTGGAAGTTAGAACAAATTTGAGAGCTGGCCAAAGTTGGAATATCAACGATTTTAATTGGAGAATTCAGTTGGAACATCTGTGAAATGATTACCATTTGCTTGTTGATAATGTATGGGGTTGGAGATCAAGACACTACTGACACGGGCCCAGGAAGACAAAGAAGGCCCAATGCCAAGTCAAAGCCCAGCCTGGTTCAATGGGCTGGAAAGAGCAATGGCCAAAGGACTGATGGGACAGGGGACCTGTCCCATCAACCACCAACACACCATATAACAAGGAAAATGTCTCTGAAATCTAGCTTAAGAACACGTTTCCCAATGCTTACAGGAACCCCGATCTAACTTGATCGTCGGAGAAGGTCCAACAAAAGCCGACCTTTTTGACTCGTGGTTCTTTCTTGTAGGCTTTGGAGCTGGTTTGGGGTTGGGATCAGGTATGACATGAACTACCAAATCTCGCATTAACATTGACGTCGTCTGTGGGGATTCCTTAGCTTTTAGCATCCACGCAGCTCACACACCATGGAAGGACAACCACTAGTAGCACCCCTGCTCAACCGCGTGCTTATGGAGGACGTGATGCATGAAGATAAGGTGGAGATCGCGCCGAAACCAACAGGGGAGCGACACAGGCTCTTGACGACGGAAGAACTGGTATCCAACTCTAATGTCTTGCAGACCATCGTCGACTCTCACAAAGAGATGATGAGAAAACTGAAGGAGTTAGAGGAAAAGGAGAGAGCCAGAGAAAGGGGTGGTTTGGAGAAAAGGAGGCATGTCATAAAGCCCACGAAGCTTTTCCAAGAGCAGGAGGAGCAGGGGGTAAGTTTTCGGCATGTGAAAAGAAGCGGAGAGACCAATCGCACCCCACTAGAGGCTGGGATAGTTGGGCATTGTTAGGAAGAAAAATGGTTCTCGGTAACACGGAGCTTCACTAGACTTCTACCGGGGACACCTGACATGAGCCCTATCATCCCGCCAAAGGAGGGGAAAGGAGTAAGTAAGAACAGCGAAAGATCGAAAGCAAGGAGAGGTTGTTGAAGAGGGAAGAAAGAGGGCCGCCATTCTCCAGAAAAATCCAGATCTACACGGTGGACCCAAAGCTGAAGATACCCCCCAACCTGGGCCTGTACACGGGAGATGCAGACCCGAAAGACCACCTGAACACTTTCTCTACCAATATGGCCACGTTCCCAATGCCTGAGGCCATTTAGTTCAAAGTGTTTGCAACCACTCTTACAAAGGCAACAGGAGTCTGGTTCAAAAAATTGGAGGATGAAACTATAAACAGCTTTCAGCAGCTACAGAAGAAATTCTCCGCTCGTTTCATACAGAGGAAGAAGTTAACAAAAACCAGGTCCGAGCTCTTGGCTATTAAACAAAAGCCAATGGAGACGTTGGCGGAATACTAGGATAGATTCAATGATGAAGCAAACCAGGTGGAGGAGAGGAGCAACTAGTTCCTGGTGAACACCTTCACAAACGGGCTGAGGCATGAGTTGATCATGAGGGACTGCACTCTCGACCCCCAAGCATATAGAAGAATTGATGAAGGGGGCTGGCAATTTCAGCAGGGCTGACCTCGTAGAGAAGTGAAAGAGAGAGAGAGGCTTTGGGAGGACTAGGCCCTCGAAAAGGTGAGACAAGGGGAGAGAAGTTCAAAAAGAAATCAGACCCAAAGAGCGGGGTAGTTAAGTTTTTGACAAAATGTTCACCCCCTTGATCAAGACGCCCAGAGAGATATTTTCCCTGGTGTCAGGAAAAGGAATCCCACCAGAAGATGAGGGTGCTACCTGAGAAAAGGAACAAGTTGCTTTTATGAAATTATCACGATGACCATGGCCACAACACGGATGATTGTATCCACTTGAAGCAGACCATTGAGAAGAATGTTAAGAACAAGAATCTTGCCCACCTGACCAAAAGTGCAAGGGCTCACAACAAGGCAACATATCAGGGCCAGGGGAAGTCAGGAGGGTACAAGGCGCGGGAGGCGAGCGACAGGATTCTAGACAGAAAGAGAGACTCAGATAAAGGGAAACAGATAGCCAGAGTGGAAGAAAAAGAAGAGCCAAAAGAGAAAAGTAAGAGAGGCAGAGAAGATAACTCCGAGCTGATAGTTGCATACACATATGCCAAAATTGGAGGTAATGCAGGGGCGGGACGGAATCCCAGAGGAAATTGCATTGCAGGAATACACCTCAGATGGCCCTAGTGGACCGGAAGTTAGGGTTGGACGAGGTGATTTCCTTCGGCCTAGACGATCCGATCCTGGACAGGCTGGCAAGAGGGGATGCAATGATAATCACGGTAAAAGTAATGGAGCGCAGGATTCATAGAGCATATTTGGATAGAGGAAGTTCAACGGAGGTAATGCATTGGCATTATTTTGAAAAAATGATGAGAATACGAGAAGGAAGTCAACACCAACAGATGTTCCGTTGGTAGACTTTGCAGACAGGACCATATGGCCAGAGGGAGTGATCACCCTTCTAGTAACGGTCGAAGAAGGGAACAAGTTCAAAACCGTGGACATGGAGTTCATAGTGGTGAAGGCCAACTCCCCATACAACCTGATACTAGGCAGACCGGTCCTGACCCTGCTGAAAGGAGTAGTGTCGACTCTGCACTTGTTGTTGAAGTTCCTAGCAGTAGGAGGCATAGCGGCAGTCAAGGGAGACAACCAGAGAGCAAAGGAATGCCATAGGATTGCCCTGAGCAAGAGAAAGAGGGAAGCACAGTATCTACCCTCGGGGCGACTGGTCAAGGAGGCCCGAGCGGTAAGAATGGTATCCAGCTCAGTGACCCCCATGGAGCTGGGGGTGGAGACGCAGGAAGAGGCTATAGGGGAGGGACAAAAGTGTAGGTGGGCACGTCTCTTCCCCCAGAGGTGAAGTCGAGCCTTATGAAAGTATTGAGGGGCCATGTGACCGCTTTTTCCTGGAAGCCGGAAGACATGACGAGAGTGTCCGAGGAAGTTGGATGTCACGAGATGAAGGTGGAACACACACACAAGCAAAAGAGGAGGACACTGTGCAAGGAAAGGAATGAGGCAGTGAACAAGCAGGTAGAGCAGTTGGTAGCGACAGGGATACTCGGGGAGGTCACTTATCCAACTTAACTAGCTAACCCGATCCTTGTTAAGAAGGGGGACAAGAGCTGGAGGATGTGCGTGGATTACATGAATTTGAACAAGGCCTTCCCCAAGGATTTCTACCCCTGCTTGCTATAGACCAAAAGGTAGATACTCTCACGAACTACTCGATCAATTGTTTCCTGGATGCTTATAAAGGCTACCACCAAATGGAAAAATTAGATGTAGAAAAGACAACATTCATAATGGAGAAAGGAGCATTCGGTTACCAAATGATGCCTTTCGGCCTGAGAAATGCAGGTGCCACTTACCAGAGGGTGGTGGACAAGATTTTAAAAGAACAGATATAACGGAACCTGGAGGTATATGTGGATGACATGGTCATCAAAAGAACCTTTTTTGAAGGTTTTGTCCTTAACGTTGAGGAAACTCTGGTGCGCCTGGAAGAGGCAGGAATGAAGCTAAACCTGGAAAAATGTGTGTTTGAAGTAGGAGCAGGGAAGTTTCCGGGGGCACATGGTGTCAAATGAAGGTTTAAGAGCAAACCCGAAGAAGGTCAAGGCGATCCTGGAAATAAAGGCTCCAGCCACAATGAAGGAAGTCTAGAGCCTGAATGGAAAGTTAGCGACCATGAACTGTTTCTTGCCAAAAGATGCAGAAAAGGCACTTCCCTTTTTCAAAATGTTAAAGGGAAGTGTAGACAGCACGGGAAAGGTGCAATGGGGGCAGGTAGAGGAGCAAGTATCTGGAGAATTTAATGAACACTTAAAAAATCTCCCAACACTAACCAACCCCGGGAAGGAGAACCCTATATCTGCATCTTGCAGCAGGGGAGGAAGCCATCAGTGCGGCCCTGGTAAGGGAGGATAATAAAGTGCAGCGACCTATGTACTATGTGAGCAGAGCATTGTAAGGCACAACTGGTGTTAGCATTGGTAAATGCAGCCAGAAGGCTGAGACAGTACTTCCAAGCTCACCCGGTCGTGGTCCTGAAAAACCACCCTCTAAGTTCGATCCTGACATGGCCAGAGGTATCGGGGAGATTGGTCAAGTGGGCAGTGGAGCTAGGCAAACACGACATCGAGTATGCCCCTTGCGGAGCAATTAAGAGGCAGGTGATAGCAGATTTCCTGGCAGAAATACTAATGAGAAATAGACCATCAGGGCGGAGCGCGCTGAGGGTATCGAAGATGGGAGCCTTTCAGGTCCGTATGTGTGGAGCCTGCATGTAGACAGAGCTTTGGGGGTGGAAGGTGCAGGCGCAAGACTTGTAATCTCTGACCCTAAGGGAGCAGAAATGACCTACGCCCTCCATTTCAAATTTCCAGGTTCCAACACCAAAGCAGAATACTAAGCCTTAATAGCAGGAATGAAGATAGCAAAAAAGCTGGGCGCCGGGAAGCTATAAGCTTATGAGGACTCAATGTTAGTGGCTAACCAGTACAACAGGCATTATGCGGCTAAAGAGCCAACCATAATGAAGTACATGGATAAGGCCAGAAGTCTGGCAGCCGATTTTGAGGAGTTTAACATCACCCGAGTGCCGAGATTGCAAAACACAAGGGCAGACGTCCTGAGCAAGTTGGCCTTCTTAGCACACGCACACTTGACAAAATCAGTACTGATGGAGAAGCTGGAGAGGAGGTTAACGGAGGATGGCCCTAAATTGGTTGGAAAAATAGGAGATACGAAGCTAGACCGGACCACCCCAATCAAGGGTTATATGGAAAGACTAGTCCTCCCAGAGGATGAGAAGGAATCTAGGGTAATTAAGAGAAATGCACTCAGGTTTTCTATAAGGAACAACATCCTGTATAAGCGTGGATATTTGGAACACTGGCTCAGGTGCGTGGATCCGAACATGACGGATGTAATTTTGAGAGAAATGCACGAAGGGAGTTGTGGTAGCCACCAGGGCCCCCATACACTAGCCCTGCATGCTGCCAAGGCTGGATTCTACTAGCCAACGATGGTAGCAGACGCAGAAAAAATGGTCAGGGAATGCTACAGGTGCCAGGAGCATGCCAGGGTCCAACAACTACTAGTAGAGAAGATGTCGAGAATCAAATCACCATGGTCATTTGCTAAATGGGGGATAGACATTGTTGGTATGTTCCCCAAAGCAGCAGGGAGGAAGAAGTTTCTCATAGTGGCGGTTGACTATTTTACCAAATGGGTGGAAATAGAAGCTATGGCATCCATCACAGGGAAAAAAGGTCACAAACTTTTTATGGAGAAGCATAGTATGCATGTTCGGGATCCCTCAGACCATAGTCAGTGATAACGGAAAACAGCTCGCGAATGAGCCCTTCAGATTATGGTGTTCTGGCTTGAGAATATAATAGTATTTCATATTGGTGGCACATTCCCAGGCCAACGACCAAATAGAGGTGACCAACAGGGCAATCATTCAAGGACTGAAAATATGCTTGGGGCCGGTAAAAACTGAATGGGAAGAAGAGCTGGCCTCCGTCCTATGGGCCTACAAGACCACCCCTAGGATCGCGACCGGAGAATCCCCGTACATGCTGTGTTTCGGAAGTGAGGCAATCATCCCGCCTGAATTGGTAGTGCCCAGAAGGAGAGTGGTTGATCCCTTATCCGAGGAAGAGAATAACTAGGAAGTCAGGGAAAATCTGGAGACACTAGAGGAGCAACGGGAAAAAGTTTCCTTGAAGGAAGCAACATACAAGTCCTGGATGAGGCAGCACTACAACAGCCACGTAATGCACATGGTTCTTAAAAAAGAAGATCCAGTTTTGCGCAAGAACGAGGCGAGTAGAGCTCAAGGACAAAAAAGTTGGATGCTGCGTGGGAAGGCCCGTACAAGATGTCGGAGGTACTGGGTGATAAGGTGTATTTGCCATAATGAATTATTGTATTGCTGACAAGAATATATAGAGTACAATAAGGAAACATAATCTGAGTAGAACTCTGGCTTAGTTAACATGACTTATCCAGAATCAATCAATATCTAATCAGAAACGTGATTTACACTAACACCCCCCCTCAAGCTAAGCGTCAGATTTTTAGGGATACAAAGCTTGGACCGAAAGAACTCAAATAGTGGACGAGAAAGTCCTTTGGTGAAGATGTTAGCAATCTGAAGACAAATAGAGACATGGGCAGCACGCGGCTTTCTAGAATCCACCAACTCACGTACAAAGTGATAGTCGATGTCAATATGCTTGACCCACTTGTGATAAACCGGGTTCTAAGCTAAAAAAATGGCACTACTGTTGTCACATAACACCAATGGGGAGCTTGAAAGCGGAACACAAAGGTCTTGAAGCAAATGAGTCATCCAGACCATCTCTGAGGCTGTGTTGGCAAGAGCTCGATACTCTGACTCAGTGCTGGAACGAGAGACGGTAGACTGCTTCTTGGCACTCCCAGAAACAAGATTTCCACTAAGAAAGACTGCATAGCCATATGTAGAACAGCAACTCTCGAGACAATGAGCCCAATCGGCATCCGAATACCCCAAGACGTTAGGAGTACTGGCCGAGCAAAAGGTGAGGCCAAAATGGTGAGTGCCTCTGATGTAGCGAAGAATCTGAGTGACTGCAGCATAATGGTCATCACGAGGATCCTGAAGAAACTGACTGACGGTGTTAACCATAAATGCCAGATCAGGTCTGGTAATCGTCAGATACTGTAGAGCACAATAAGGGATCGATACAGTGTCAGATTCTGAAATGGCAGACTGGTGGAGCTGTGTAGCTATGAACTAGGAACAAAGGGGGTAGAGACCGAGGCCGCATCGGACATACCAGCACGAGCGAGAATATCCCAGGCATACTTAGCTTAACCGAGAAGCTAACCTGAAGAAGTGGGTGATACTTCTAAGCCAAGAAAGTAGTGGAGGGCTCCCAAATCCTTAATAGAAAACTCCCGATGTGTCTGATCAATAAACTATCGAAGAAGCCCAGAGCTATTACCCGTGAGGATGATATCATCGACATAGACCAGTAGATAGAGCAATGACGAGCCTTAGGAGATAACAAAAAGGGAAGTGTCGGTAGAACTGCACCGAAATTCGAGCTGAGATAGATAGGTGCTGAACCGTTGAAACCATGCTCGAGGTGCTTGCTTAAGATCATAGATGGTCTTTTGCAAGCGACAAACATAATCTGAATGAAGAGAGTCCTTGTAACCATATGGTTGTGCCATATAGATTGGAGTATCAAGAATACCATTCAAAAAGGCGTTCTTGACATCCAACTGATAAAAATGCTAGGATTGCATAGTGGCATTGGCAAGAACGGTCCGGACAGTGGAGGCCTTGACCACCAGACTAAAAGTATAATTGAAATCGAAGCCCAGAATCTGAGAGAACCCCTGCGCAACAAGGCGAGCTTTGTGACGATCAACTGTACCATCAGGATGATACTTCAGCCGATAAACCCATTTGGAACCAACAATGTTGACACCAGAAGGGCGTGGAACAAAATCCCAAATGTGCTGGCCCCGTAAAGTAGCAATCTTCTCATTCATAGCAGTAACCCAAGATGGGTCCTTCAACACCGAACGATAATCAGTGGGCTCCGACTGGACGAGAAGGGCAGCAAGAAAACCATGAGCCACAAGACCAGAATATTCTCAACGCTGAATAGCTCCAGTGGATGATCTAGTGGCCATGAAATGAGTACAACGTTGCGATGAAGATGCCGGAGGAGAAGGATTCGGAGAGGATACCGAGAACTGAATGACCAAGATGGTCGGAGATGATGCGCACGGGGAGTAGGACTGGCCTACGGTGACTGTGGCGGGGTTGATAGGTCAATAGACGACGGAACAGAGTCCGACAAGCAAATAGTTCAGGGCATAGGTGACAGCTGATCAAGGGTCGAGAGTGGCAGGCCAGAACTGCCGTCAGTGTCCAGAAAAGCAGAAACATCTAAGGTCGAGAGAGGGGAACCAGTGGCCAAGGTCGCAGATGAGGCAAAAAGAAATCAGCCTTAGTCAAAATGAGCATGACGAGTGACATAAATCTAGCTAGTGGAAGGATCAAGGCAGCGGAAACCCTTATAATGGCAGCTGCAATTGATGAAAACACAAGGAATGCTCTGAGGAGATAACTTATGAGGGGCCATAGGACGAACATAAGGAAATACTTGGTAACCAAAAGGATGGAAGTTTGAGTAGATCGGGTCACGGTGATAAAGAAGGCCATAAGGAGTAGTCCCTTGTAACAACGGAGTGGGAAACTGATTAATAGTGTAAACTGCAGTGGCAAAAGCATCATCCCATCTTGACAAGGGTAGATGCGAATGAAAAAGCATAGTGAGGGCTTTTCTGCAACATGTCTGTGTTTGCGCTCAACCAGACCATTTTTCTCCGGGGTGTATGAGCACGAAACTTGATGATGAATGCCTTTGGAGGCAAAATGGGATTGTAGGCACATATTTAAGAACTCAGTGCCACTGTCACTTTGAAAAACTTTTATTTTGGACGTAAATTGATTCTCGACTAAGGCCTCAAACTGCAAATAAGTGTCAACAAACTTGGATTTTTTACGCAGTGGAAAAAACCAGGTAAAACGAGAGTAATATCCACAAACAAGGCATAATAAGAAAAAACCACTTGCAGACAAAACTGGGGAAGGCTCCCACAAATAACAATGTATTAAGTCCAGGACGTGCGCATCACGCTTATGATTCTCAGCAAAAGCTAACCGCTGCCCCTTTGCCATAACACAAGGAGCGCAAGTATGCGGTTTAGGTAGTAAAGAGGAAAATGACAGGAGATCAAACCTCTGTAAACCAGAGATGACAGTCGTTGGCACATGCCCCAGTCAAGCATGCCAAAGCTCAAACAATGCCCATACTTTATTCTGCTGCAAGAAGGAAACTAGTGCTGCACCACCCTTGTCTAACACGCACAGTCCTTCATCATTGTGGCCCCTGCCCACGACTGCCTTGGAAACTTTGTTCTGAATCACAAAGTTTCGGTCATCAAAAGTAACAAATAAATTTAAATCCCTGGTCAGTTTACTAATAGACAGTAAATTTTTAGTGATGGAAGGAACGACCAAGACATCAGACAGTGTCAAGGTATCAGAAATTTGAGAATCACAAATATAAGAAATTGGAATAGAAGCACCATTACCAAAGAGGAACGGGAATTACCTGAATAAGGTGCGACACTGTCAAGGCTAGAGGCTGAAGACGCCATATGACTGGTAGCACCAGAATCAACATACCCGTCTGATGCGCGAGAAGTTGGCTCTGTCTGCAAGGAAGTCTAAATTTTTTTGGCCAAGTGTGTGGAGTCTAAACAATGGGTCTGTACAAACATCTTGTAACAGGTAGTAGCATAATGGCCTGGACGACCACACCAAGTACAATGAGGACAACCACGTCTGGAACTAGCCCCAGCTGTGAATTGACCAGGATTAAAACCAAACCGACCGCCTTGGCGGCCACCAGTTCGATGCCTCTTACGGCACGAGAACCCCATGCGCCGCCGTCCCTGGCTGATGCGTGATCTCACGTGCACCCGGTTGGGGGCTGCTCACCTGCAGAAAATGATACTGGGCTAGACGCATGTACTAAATTTCCTTGGAGATTTTTCAAAAATGCCTCATGATTCTTAGCACGTGGAAAAATGTCAGCATAAAGCGGTGTAGGGGAAGAATTAATGAGAGGGGTAGAAAAATCTTTGAACTCAGACCCGAGAGCTATTAAAAACCAAATTATTTGATCATCATTAGAAATTGGAGAACCCATAAGGGATAACTGCTAAAAAGTATCTTTGAATTATAAATGGAGTTCATGAACGGTCGCTCTTACGTATACCGTGGGTATCTACACGAAGGCGGAGAATGGTGGATGTGCTATTGTTATGAAAAGTGGTACAAAAACTGTCCCAGATGTCCTTGGCAGTCACACACAAGGTCGGGAGTTCGGAAAGGGCCCCAGGAGAGAGAGAGAGAGAGAGAGGGGGGAGAACAGCAAAATACAAACCCTCTGGTCTTCATCAATCTAGAGGACATAGATGTCCTTGGCCAATTTGTAAGCCGCTTGAGCCACTGCACGGTCAGTGGGAGGAGCGTGGAGGGTGGCGGTAAAAGTGGAAGACGATGAGCCGGCCGACGACAGAGTGAGGAGAGGTGGGCATGGAGTTGACCCATTGAGATAACCAAAAAGCTTCTCAGGTCTGAGGACGTATTCAATCTGACATTTCCAGAGAAGAAAGTTGGACTTATTGAGCTTAATTTGGATCATTTGGAGAATGGTATTGAACGATAATTTTTCACTGGCTATAATGAGAGTGGCGTTGGAAAAAAATTCAGAAGGAAGAGGAGGATGAGAGGTTCGACCGCTAGAAGAAGAAGAAGGATGGCAGCAAAAAAAATCTAAGTTTTGGAAGGTGAATCAGAACACTGTTATGATACTATGATAAGATGTATTTGCCGTAATGAATTATTGTATTGCTGACAAGAATATATAGAGTACAATAAGGAAACATAATATGAGCAGAACTCTGGCTTAGTCAACATGACTTATCCAGAATTAATCAATATCGAATTAGAAACGTGATTTACTCTAACACTGGGAAAAAGAGCCTACACACTGGAAACTATGACATGTAACCTAATTCCCCACACTTGGCACATATCTAATCTGAGGAAGTATTATACCTGAGAAGTCCGTGTTTTTATGCCGTATGTAATATATAAGTCGAACATGCTGATAGTGTAACTTATATTTTGCGTGGGAGAGACAGAATTCCTAAAGAGATCAAATCTTTTGTAACCCATAAGGGACATGATCTCGAGGACATTCATGGAACGTCCCCACTAGTTGTAATTTTGGAAGAACCAGGTATACAATCTCCAAGCTGCCAGCAAGCAAAAACCAAGGCATATGCACACCTGACCTTTTTAGGTAGGGAGTTGTGGCCAAAAAAGGCATATGCACACCTGACCTTTTCAGGCAGGGAGTTGCGACCAAAAAAGGCACATGCACACCTGACCTTTTCAGGCAGGGAGTTGTGCCCAAAAAGATATATGCACACTTGACCTTTTCAGGCAGAGAGTTGTGCCCAAAAAATGCATATGCATACATGGCCTTTTCAGGCAAGGAGTTGCGCTAGGAAAGACTAATGCACACCTGACCTTTTTAGGCAGGGAGTCACACCCAGAGGCAGGAAGACAGATGCAACTTTCCTAGATAGGGAAAAGCAAAGCAAGCAAGTTTTTCTGGCGCATGCCTCGACAAGCCAACTATAAGGCAACATCGGCACACAGGCAGGCCACAAAAATAACTAAGGCATAAAGCGGAAAAAAGGGTAAAGAGTAAGTAGGAAACAAAGGGAGGAAATGCCCCAGTTGTTCTCTTAAAAACAAAAAGGGGGTAATAAGGCACCCCAACCTAAGCTACCAAGAGTTTTGCCTCATAAACCATGGGAATTTCCAAAATAAACAACAAATTCCTTGCCCTATAAACTAGGGGACTTCTACCAGACAAAAGAAATATTTTGTTTTAACCCTTATGGGGACTTGCATAGAAAATCCAGAATAAATGTTCAAACTCCCAAAGTTCTAACTACCTCATCCTATGCTTCTCCCTAGTCTCCTGCCTGCTTACCCAACGCCCCTGCTGGAGCCTGCGGTGCTTTCCCAGATAAGCCGGCAGCCAAGTTTGACGACCACGCAACGTCCAATGCAATTTCGTCTAGATTCCATCCCTCGACATCGACAATGTTCATGTCAGGGTGGAGCAATGTGAATTATTCGGAAAAGCTGTGCTCCCGAAAGGGAACAAATAACTTACCAATGGCCTCATAGAGAGCGTCAACATCAGTGATCTTACCGACGATATCAAAGGCCTTGCACATCGCCTCCACAAGAAGTTGAGAAGCTCTTTGACTCTGCACAACTTTGGAGTAGATGTGCAGGAAGCAGCGCAAGAAGACCCATCCCTGGAAGGGCTGAAGTTGAGCCATGTCAGCCTCAAGCCTACTGAGGGTAAGCTGCAAGGACTCGGTCACTCCACGCTCCAGCTCCAGGTCTCCCTCGATGCTGGTAACCCTCTCACGGAGTCGCTATGCATCAGCAGTAAGATCTTTCACGCTTTGGCACAAACGAGAGACTTCACATTGGGATGAAGACAACTCACCGCACACCTCCTCCAGCTCCAGTTGCACCATAAAGGCAGCACACAAATGCCGCTAAGGAAGAAACCAAGTCACAAAACTAGAAATAAAACCTAAAGAAACACAGGTAAATAGAAATGACAAACATACCTCCAGGGCAGCGGAGATGTTACGATCAGCAACACCGGAGGAAGAGATGGCGTTCAGGGTACGGTCAGCGAGCCAGGTATTGGAATGCTCCATAGGGAGAGCCTTGGATAGAAACTCCATGCAAAACTGAGGCTCGCGAATGACCATGAGCCGGCTATAGCAAGAGGGATAGGGTCTCCTTCAGGCGCAAAACGGACTACGAGAACGGTGGAAGAAACAGGTGGGATAGAAGGAACGACTGAAGGTAGGATAGGCACAGATAGAGGAGTCCCAGAAACCACTTCCGTAGCAGGACTTTTCTCTTTCTTGACCAGGTGGCGGGGCTTGCGAACCAGCTTGCTAGTGCCCTCGGGGACGGGATCGTCAGGCTTAGATCTGGTAGAGATAGCGATGACGGGATCATGGAAATTAACCTCCTCACCATCATTATCAGTGCACAGGTTTAGGTAACTGGACAGAGTGATGCTTTGGGACAGGCGTAAAAGACCACTAATGAGGCTGGCCACTGACATGTCTGCACAGAAGAACAAAAAATATCAGATAGAGAAAGACAGTGAAAAGAGATGCAAAAGAGAAAAAATAAAGAAAAAGTAAGGAAGCAGAGTTAGTCGTGTACCCTAAAGATCACCAGGACCACCCCCGGGGGGGGTAGCACCGATTGGCAAGTAAGGTAGGCCGACAACGTAGAGAACATGATCACTCAAGGAAAACTCAACTTTTACTGATAACTCCTCTAATACAGAGGAAAACTGGCTCAAGGATGCCACCTCCCTGCGACTAAGGCAGGCACCCTGATTTGTCGTAGGGCCGGCATGGAAAGTACCAGTATGAGTCTCCCTCTCAAACACCGGTTCCCTATCCATATAGATAAACTTGGTTTTCCACTCAACCTGGATAGGGAGGTCAATTATCATCTTGGGGCCACCATGTCGGAATTTTAAATGTATCCAGCTAGGCGGATTGGCCGCTGGGTGGCAGAAGATCCTAAACAAGGGAATAGAGGGAGTAAAACCCATCCCTAGGCACAACACTTCAATTCCTATAGGATACGTACGGATTTAGGGGGAAGGTCAGTCAGGCTAAGTTTGAAATATCCCAGGACGGATTGGAAAAAAGTGGATAAAGGAAAAAAATCATGCCGGAGGTGACAGTCTCTATGTACACACCTATCATGTGGTTTAGAGCATCTAAAACAGTCTCATTAGTCCTCGGGATAATAATGCAGTTAGTAAAATCGCCGAATTTGATGCCATCATCAGTGAACATAATTTTGCAAAGGCACCAAATGTAAGTGACCATATTTGGGGAAACCCTACAACAAAAACTCTATTTGGGCTCACCTATAGTCCTACCCATGGCTAGGAGAAAGAAGCATGAGAAAACAAAGCGAAGAAAAGAGATGAAGGTTGTTACCTGATCAATGGAGGGTTGGATCGCAGTAACGACGAGGAAACGAGGGGAGAATTGAAAATGAAGAATAGAGTAGTGGAAAAGGTGAATATTAAATACAAGGGAAGGATCCCCAGGACCCAAGGAACATCCTGGAAGCAGGGCGACGCCTTGGAATAATTACGTTTTTGCCTTGAAAAGGAGAAAATTTTATGACGAAGAGCACGCAAATGGTGCAACAGATGGACGCGTGGCAACAATTATGACAAGGGAGGTAACGGTTCAAACTATGGTCCTACTTCCCTCAAAGTCGCGACTTTTCAAAAGGGGTAACCCAATTTCCCCTCTCAAAACACGAAGCGACACACAGCTCGAGTGGGTACTAGCCAGCTATAGCATCAGGAAGGTCCGCCCTGATTCAGCCCGATATCCTGCGCGGTGTAGTATAGAACCTCGGGCTGGGGGGACTTGATAATGTATGGGCCTGGAGATCAGGACACGGCTGCCATGGCCCCAGGAAGACAAAGAAGACCCAATGCTGAGTCAAAGCTCAGCCTGGCTCAACGGGCTTGAATGGGTAATGACCAAAGGACTAATGGGACGGGACCTGTCCCATCAACCACCAGCACACCATATAACAAGGAAAAGGGAAAGAGCTCTCAAAAAAATTCTCTCTCTAGCTCTGGGGCGAAAAAAGAAGAAAAAAGGCGCAGCCTTTCTTCCATCCTTTGGAGGCCAATTTCTTCAAATTTCATTCACTTTCCACCGATTAATTATGGTTTAACGGATTCTCCTCTTGATTCCGCACAAAATCATATGCAATTTGTGGCGAGTTTTTTATCTTAATCGGCCTTGGAGTAGGGTTTGAATACGGAAAAGGAGAGTTCTTGGTGGATCTTGTTCGTGATTTGGGTTTGGATCTTGGATACGGATTCGGATCGGGAATTGGGTAGGAGATCGGATTGGTTTCTTGCTTTGATTCCTTGTTCGAGTTGGAGATTTGGTTGAAAAATCCAATCTTTTTTGGGTTTTGGTTTGGATTTGGTTGCGCAAAGGGGTTTAAAAGGGTTTGATTAAAATTTTCAGCACACTTTTTAATCAAATTCCTATCTCCTTCATCAGATTTGCATTAAGGGTTTGGAGGATTTGCATTGGACATCAAGAAGAACTCAAGAACTTGCAATCGGATAGCCACGGTTTCCAGGTTTTTCGATTCAATTCCTTGCGGTTTGATTGTTTCTCGGTTTAGTGCATTGTTTTGTTGATTCCGTTTTGGTTGTTGGAGGATTTCAGTTTTAAATTCAAGCATTGTATTAATTTATTTCGTAATTTTTGGTGAATTTCGATCGGTTTGGGTTAATTCCGATCGGATTTGTGCTTGGTTGTTAAAGTCCGTTTGGTTTTTGTGGTTGTTTATGTGAATTCCGATCGGTTTGGGTTAATTCCGATCGGATTGGTGTTTATTTGTGTGGTTGGTTGTCGGATTTGCTTTGGTGAATCCGATTTGGTTATTGGAAGTTTTACTTTGGTGTTGATCTTACTTCATCACAATGGTGATTAATGGAGAGGCTTCTATGGGTAACAAGAAGAACAATGCCTCTCAAAATCAAGGTGTTGCCAAGGGTGAGAGTAGCAAGAAGAAAAATCAACAAGTGCATCCAAGAGAATGGAATGATCCGAAACTTGAGAGAAGGAGGTTATGGGATGATCCAGATATACTCATGAACAAGTCAACTATTGAAATTGTTGCAAACAATGGAGATAGTGTTGACTTTGTACTCACAGAGGAGGAGATACATAAAGATCTACATAAACCCTTTTTTGGTTTCTTGGGTGTGTTTCCGGGATTCTTCCCTGGAATGTATGCTATCCGGACTCTTTTGGTGGCAAAGTGGAAGGTGGCGTGCACTGTTCAGAGCAAGCAAAATGGTTATGTCATGTTCAAGTTTAACTGTGCTGAAGATAGAGATATGGTGATGAATGGTCCTGACCATTATCTCCATGGAAAGAAACTATTCATGATGTTAGTGGACGAATCTGGGCAGTATGATGCGAGCATCCTAGCCACTAAACCAGTTTGGATAAGGATGGAACACTTGCCAAAGGCATATTGGCACAAAAGAGCATTGGAGAAAATTGCCACTTCACTAGGAGATCCAATTCTCATGGATAATGGTACTCTCGAGTTGAGGGGATACTATGCGCGCCTTTTGGTATGGATTAATACATCAAAAAAGCTCAAGGAAGAGGTGAGCTTTCGTGTTCCAACTGGT
Source organism: Rubia yunnanensis (assembly GCA_037428765.1). Classification (NCBI taxonomy): domain Eukaryota; kingdom Viridiplantae; phylum Streptophyta; class Magnoliopsida; order Gentianales; family Rubiaceae; genus Rubia; species Rubia yunnanensis. The sequence goes on along the minus strand of CM075064.1, from coordinate 25,764,910 downwards.
GAGGTTTTTGTTCAAAAAATCATTTATGATTATTGTAGACCTTGGTGTATGAATTGTGGCGAAAACAATCATCTCATGGAAGAGTGTGATGACTACTGGAAAACTAAGGAGATGGAACAAATTAATCCTACGAAATTGGTAGGTAACAACGCTAAGAAGGCGAAGGGAAAGAAAAATTGGAGATCTCGGCTTAATGATCAAGTCTGGGTTCCGAAGTTGCAAGCTGAAAATATTGGAGATACTATAAGCTCGAATTAGGTTGAGAAGGGAGAACATGTGATCGTTGAGGATGCTTCTTCAGACACTGAGGAGTTACAGAGGCGAAGGAAAGGGAAAGGTAAGGTAGTTGAGGGCATAGTTAAAAGTATCGAGAAAGCTGGAAGTGCCAAAAAAGGCCCTGGTATAACTATTGGTGTAAGGAAAGTTGAGGTTAATGAGGCAATTGTTGCGCTACCAGCACACTCGCCGGCGTCGAGCGCTGGCGCTGGAGACCTTGCAGTAGGCGCCAGGTCTGCCCAAGCTGCGTGCGGCAGGAGCGCCGAGCACGCGAAGTCCAGCATCCGTGCCGAGCTCTCGAAGTCCAGTAGTCGTGCCGTCAAACCAATAGCCAACCGCATAAGGAATCCAATAGGCAGCAACAAGCGTTTGGGGACGATGACAACCCGATTGAAGGTGCTGGAAAATTGCCTAAGCAAATGATCCATCCGGAAGCTCGAGACTCCAAAATTCCACGGGTGCATATGAGCAAGAGTAAGAGTAGACCTCCCCCTAATCCAGGGGCTCTGACTAGGTCTCGGAGTAAGAGCGGGACTAGAGTAACTGAGCACGGGAGGGGCGTTCAAAAACCCTTTCAACGCGTGCTATCGGCTGCAAAGAGCAACTCTGGTAGTTCTGGTAATGAAAGTATTAAAGGCGGCGGTCCGAAGCCAAAAGGGACCTCAGTTTCCCAATGAATGTCGCATCAATGAATGTCAGGGGTCTCTCGGCCCCTGTAAGGAGGAGGTGGGTTAAGAACATCATCTCCACAAATAGGATTGGACTGTGTGGTTTGTTGGGAACGAAAATGGAGGACAAGGTTTTGCAAATTTTCTTGAAGGGTTTTAAGGGATGGAAGTTTACGCACAATTTTGAGCTGTGGCAGAACTCGAGGATACTAATCATCTGGGATCCGAAAGGGTTTTTGGTGGATGTTCTCGGGAAGTCTCCACAATGTATTCATCTCAAGATTCGTAACCTTTCTTCTGGCATTGAGTTCTTTTATACATTTGTGTATGGGCATAGTGAGGGAAGATTGGCGCGTTTACCACTATGGGCGGATTTGAAATCTTTTGGTGCTACTCTGAATTCTCCTTGGATGGTCCTTGGTGATTTTAATGCTATCCTTAGTGTTGATGATCATTATGGAGCTACTGTTCCTAGCTTGTATCCGATGAAGAATTTTCAGGATGTTTGTTTGAAGTGTGGTTTAAGAGATGCTCCTGCAATAGGTGAGCATTTAACGTGGCATAATGCTGATTCGAAAATCTGGAGAAAACTTGATCGGGTTCTTTTAAACCATGGCTGGGATGTTGACGCATGCCGCACCACCTTTCTACCAATTTCTGTACAATCTGATCACTCTCCTACGGTGGTTGATATGTCGCAAGAAATTGATGGATTAGGTAGGCCTTTTCGATTTCAAAATATGTGGTTAGGTCATCCAAATTGTGGGCACATTGTGGAGGATTATTGGAGCCCTTCGGTAGATGGAACTAAGCAATATTCGGTGACTAGAAAACTATTGCGGATGAAGCGTCCATTGAAGGAATTAGGTAAATTAGAGTTAAACCATATATCCGAGAAGGCTAAGCTTGCGGATAGAGAATACAATAACGCTTTTGATGAATTTGATGCTAAAAATGCCTCGGAGAGTGATGTTGCAGAATTGAGGGGGTTGAAGAAGAAAGCTATGATGTACTATCTTGCAGAATCAGCTTTTCTTGCTCAAAAGGGGAGGATCAATCACATAACTTTGGCGGATAAGGGATCTAAGTATTTCCATACTTTGGTCTCGGCAAGAAAAGGAGGTGGTATTCCGGCGATTATTGACAATGACAATCGGATTGTAACTTCAAATAGTCGGAAGGGAGAGCTCTTTGCAAAATTTTATAAAGGCTTGTTCGGGACAAAGAGGGATCGTATCTCTATAGATCCGGGTGTTGTTGAATTGGGTAACATTCTTACGGACGTGGATAGAGCCTATCTAAATCAGGATGTTGCGAACATGGAAGTTAAACAAGCCTTATTTGCATTGGCGGATGATAAGTATCCAGGGCCAGATGGTTATACAGCTGGTTTCTTTAAGAAGCAGTGGAAAATTGTGGGAGAGGAAGTGACAGCTGCGGTTTTAGAGTTCTTTCAGACAGGGGACATCCTGGCTCAGCTTAATCATACTGCGGTTGCTCTGATACCTATGAAGCCTGATAATCTAAAAGTGAGTGACTTTAGACCAATAGTGTGCTGCAATGTGGTCTACAAAGTTATTACAAAAATCATAGCGAACAGGCTAGAAGGAATTCTGCCAGGGATCATTGACCCCTGTCAGGGCGCATTTGTGAAGGGTAGAAATATCTCGGACAATGTTATGTTGGCGCATGAGATTGTTCGAGGTTATGGAAGGGCGCGGAATTCTCCAAGATGTATGATTATGGTGGATTTACAGAAGGCTTTTGATACAGTCTCTTGGGATTTCCTGGAAGAAGTTTTGCTTGGACTGGGTTTTCCGGAAAGACTGACAGATAGAATCATGTCGTGTGTCCGCACTTCGTCTTTCTCGGTTGCAGTTAATGGCAAACTGTGTGACCACTTTCAGGGACAAAGAGGAATTCGGCAAGGAGACCCATTGTCGCCTCTCCTGTTTGTGATTTGCATGGAGTATTTTTCGAGATTGTTGAAAAGAAGAATGGATTCTAGGCACTTCACCTTTCACCTGAGATGTGAGTCGCTACGGATTACACATTTGACATTTACGAACGACCTAATGCTCTTCTCTAAGGAAAACACGAGTTCAGTACATATACTCATGGATGCTTTGAATGAATTTGAGCGCACTTCTGGATTGGGAATCAATGCTGCAAAATTGAAGTTTTTTGGGGTCGGCATTAAGGAGGACTTGAGCTTTACGGGTATCCCATGGTCTACATTCCCGGTTCGGTATTTAGGCGTGTCACTGGATTCCAGCAAGTTGAAGGTGACTCAATTTGGTACTTTACTTGGGAAAGTGGATTCAGAAATAGCAAAATGGAAGGGTCACACTCTTTCTTATGCTGGCAAACTGGAGCTTGTGAGATCAATTGTGGGAGGTATTGTAGTATTCTGGATTCATAATTTTGTTATTCAATCTGCTGTTTTTGATGCTCTTGAGCAAAAATGCAAACGCTTCTTGTGGGGAGGAAAGTACAAGAACAAGGTGGCGTGGAAGATGTTGTGTACTCCAAAATCGTTTGGGGGACTTGGCTTACGAGACTTTGTTACTTGGAATCGTGCTTCAATGGCTCAGAGGTTGTGGGATATACACAGGAAGAAGGACAGCTTGTGGGTGAAGTGGATACATTCGCACTATCTTCAGGATGATGAATTCTGGGTTCTTAATCCCAGGATTCAAAATGGGAGATTGGGCAAAAGATATTCAAGTTATATCGGAGATCTTTGCAAACTTCGGGATGAGCTAATTGGTATGTTTCATGGAGATGTTAGGGCGGTCCAAGATCATCTTGGTTCTTGGGGGAATTCGGGTAAATTCATGTCTACAGCCTATGCCTTCATGCATCGTTATAAGTACCCGAGGTTATATGAGGAAATCAGCCGCTCTTGTGAGAAGGTCTTTAATAGTATTTGGCAAGGTTTTGTACCTCCAAAGTTCTCTTTCATTACATGGCTGGAAATAATTGGAAGACTCTACACTAAGGACAAGTATCGCAATGAGGAAGAAGATGGCTCGGATAAAATTTGTTCATTATGTCATCTAGAGGAGGAGATAAACGAGCATTTATTTTTCAGATGCGAATTCTCTGAAGTGGTATGGGGTCGGATACAGAACTGGATGGGACTCAGGAGGCAAACAAATACGATAGCAAATTCAATGATTTGGGTGAAAAGGCAGATAAAGGGCTCCAAAGTTTGCAAGAAATTTGGTACTTTAGCATTAATAATCACAATATATTGTATTTGGAGAGAGCGAAACAATGTTGTTATGGGTGGAGCCCTACCCAGCTCTGATCGAGTTGTGAAAATTATTATGAAGGATTGCTACATGGTTATGAATAGACTATTTCCTGAGGAGCATTTATTATAGGACTTCGGGTGGTGTAGCTGATTAAAGGGAGTTGAGTGCTGGTTGTTGTGCGCTGGGTGCTGGTAGGTTGTGCACTGGGTGCTGATTGATGCGCAATGGGTGCTGGCTATTGTGCACTGGGAGTTGGTTGTTGACTGGATGATGGTTGTTGTGCGCCAGGTGCTGGTAGAAGTGCACTGGGTGCTGGCCGTTGTGCACTGGGTGCTGGCAGTTGTGCACTGGGTGCTGGCCGTTGTGCACTAAGGTGCTGCATACTGTTTGGCGCCAGATTCTGCATGGGATGTTGGTATACAGGGAGATGGAGCCCGGCAACTGGGAGACAACAACAACGGCAGTTTAGGTGAAGTTTTCTGGGGTTGGTGCGTGAGGTTGGGCATCTTTGGAGCCCGATTAGTGCTATGCCCTGGGACGACACGGAGTTGATGGAATCCGTTGGAGTCATGGTTCTCATGGTTTTCTGATCAAGGAGACCCGGATTTCAGGATGAGGTAATAGGTTTTAGAGTAAGGACTCACACTCCGATGCTCTTTTTCCTAAACCTAGCTTTTACTTACAATTTAACGGTTATTTATGCGCTTTATGCTCGCGCTACACTTTGTGTTAAACTAGCATATAGCTGTCCATTTGCTCAAAATGGAGTGGGTGATTACATAATCGCCACGCTTGATGCACGCGGTATAAGTGTATCCATCCTCATATCTTCAGGAGTGGTTGATTCGGCTGGGATTCGCAAAGGTAGTAGGCACGGCCTCGTTTTACCTTTGCCCACCAAATCACTCTCGGCGCCAACAACAGGATGATTGAAGGCCAATAACATTCCTCTATCTCCACCTTAGGAATGTACATGGTAGAAGCAGATTTTCACTCGTGCCATTAAGGCGCAATTCAGATCATCGGCTTCAATTTTATGAGACATCCAAGACCCGAGACATTCTCGACTGCATTAGGATAATCAAATCACTTGTTCTGGATTTTTTGAACCTTGCTACGGTCAATAAAGTCATGAAATATTTCAATTTCTAAGTTATTCTCCAATTTATTGATTTGCATTAGAAGGCTGGAATGCGAACAGGCGTCTATTATTGAATTCACCATCAGTATTCCGGTGACCACATTTGTACAAGACCCGAGTCATACAATTCTCGGCTGCACTTTGGAATTTGAATGAAGATGGCCCCACTTGTTAGGGGTAGAAGCGGATTATTGTTTATGGGTAGTGAGTTTGTTCTCATCCCATTTTCTTGTGTTCTATAGCCTGTGTTTTTCCAGGTTGTTTATTCTTTTCCCTTTGCTTGATCATCTCGCTTAGGGTTGGTAGTTATTTTGCTTAGGTAAATGGGGGGGGTGAGGGAGTGTTACCTTCTAGGTTTTCACTCTTTCGCCCCCCTCCCCCTCCCCTACCTATCTTTTGTATATTTGTTCCTTAGGTCCATCAGGTAACCTAAGGTTGAATTTGTTTTGTATTTGGTAGGGCTCTTTCTGGGCTCTATCGTGGGTTCCACCGTCTATACTATTTACCTATTTACTCGAACAAGGAAAAGGGAATGGAAGAAGGTATGTTTTTTGAAATCTAGCTTATAGATAAGGCTTCCCAATGCTATTACAGGAACCTCGGTTTAACATGATCATCGGACCAGGTCCGACAAAAGCAGAACTGTCTGATTTGTGGTTCTTTCTTCTAGGCTTTGGAGCTGGTTCGAGGCTAGGATCATGGACGATGGGAACTACCAAATCTTGCATTAACACTTGTATAAGTAGATTCGTTGTTGAAGTTAGTCGGCATATGAAATATTATGTAAACTAGGATCATTATTGTTCTACTCGTCTCGATTTTTTTCTCATTTAACCTTTGGAGTTTTAAACTCCCACATACTTTTCAATTCTTCTTGATTCTTCGGATCCTGACAAGTGATATTCGAGTGAGTTGATCCTTAGAATGGTGCTTCAAGAATTTTCTAGCAACAATCCACATGCATGATTAGAGCATTGCGATGAAGTATTTTTAATGTTTCCATACATTACTACAAATTAGAGATAATGTAACACACTTTTAGCAACACTTATTAGAATGTTATAGTAGATTATAAAGTGTTGCTTAAACTTTTGGAAAATGTTACATAAATCTTCAAAAGGGCCGCGCTAGAAATAATGAAACATCACCTAAGGTAGTACTTGTAAATGTGTTGCAATATGTCCAACTTAGTATTTTTAGTACATAAGGTAACACTTTTAATTTGTTACATCAGCCTTAGTCTGTAGTAGTGTACAGAACAAAGATAGTGCTTCTACAACCGTACTTGAAAGGAGATGCGCTGAACGATACAAATGTATTAAAAAAAGAGTTTGTGAATGTGTTTTGGAGATAATTTTCATTCTTTTGATTTCAAACTTTTGGAAATTGGTGAGAGCGGTTATCCTATAAACCTCCCAAACCAGTCAAGATTGCAGTGAATCAAGACATCAAAATGGTGGGAATTTGGGATGCAATAGGCCTCCGGATGTGATTTATAGCCTGAAATAAACTACCCTCTGTCATCAGAGTACGAATTCGTCGAGATTTGGAAGACATCACATTCACAGAATTCTGTCAGAGGAATGTAAAGAACAAATTGATGAAATTGATAGTTCCATTTACAAATGGAGACTGATACTTTGGATTTCATAAAGGAAGAACCAGAGGAGTCAAATTGGTCAACACTTATGAGCGTAAAAAAATTTCAAACTTTTTTACTGATCTCGAATTCGCAATTAAGAGATGCATGAATATGGAAGTGAAAAGGCTATTTAATTTTTTTTTATTGAACTTGTGAGCCACCACACATTGTAATTCACTGGGTTTCGTGGAAAACAATGTGTAAACCGATAAATTAAGTGAATCACTATACCTCGCCCTGTATTTTACTATCCTCGCCCTAATACGTATACAGTATGTATTTTTAATTTAATTTCAATAACTAAATTAAATTAAATTTAGATTAGATTAAATTTAAATAAATTAAATTAAATGTAAAAATAAATCCGGGCGCCGCCGCCGGACCGCCGAGCCGTTCGCAGCGGACCGGGCGCGAGCCGGAGCTGCCTCCGCTCGCCGTAACCTTGGCGCGAACGGACCGGCGCCGCTCCCCGTGGCTTCGCCGTGAGCTGGACCGGCGCCGCTCGCCGTAGCTTCACCGCGAGCTGGACCAGCGCCGCTCGCCGTGCCTGGGGCGCGAGCCGGACCGGCGCCGCTCGCCGTGCCCTGGGCGCGAGCGGAACGGGCCTCAGCTCGCCGTGCCTTGGGTGCGAGCTGGACGGAGTCCGCTCGCCATGCCACGGGCGCGAGCCGGACGTGCCTCCGCTCGCCATGGACTGGGCGCGAGCCGTGCCTGGCTGCCTCTCCCCAAATACTGCTATAAATTCTGATTCTGAGGAACTCGAAATGTCATTCCTCGAATTCTACTGTTAATTTGAGGAACTCGAAATTTTTGCTCTCCAAATTTTTGCGCGGCAAATTTTTACTCCAAACAAGGGTGTTAGAAATTCCATGTCTTCGGAGGTAATTTTACTAATTAGTTTTCTGTCCATAAGTAGTAGTTAAATTTAATAATTTTTGCAGTAGAAATTTATGCTCGTCTTTGTGTTTCAATTTATTAATTGTTACGGAAAAATTATTGCACATTTATGTCCTATGAATTTATCTCCTATTAATAGCAGTAACGTTAATTTTGTTGTTAATTTTGTTACGTAATGCTGTTGTTAATTTATCTACAATAATTTATGTCCTATTAATTATTGTAACGTTAATTTTGTTGTTTTGTTAATTTTGTTATTTTGTTAATTATTGTACCGTTAAGTTACGTTTTATTACGTTATTTTGTTATTTTAATTTGTTGAAATGTAAGAATGTAATATTAATTCTAGCCACAATGTTATTTCATCAAATGTAATTGTCACATTTTTTTTCCATTACATGTATGTTTTAGCTGTTAATGAGAAATGGCGGATTGCACCCTTAAGTCCATTAGGAGGACAGTTTGAAATGGATGAATGTAATTTTAGTTTAGTGAGTTAATTTGTGTACGGGAATTTTATAATTGTAATGTTATTTCATGTAATATAATTTTATCTTTATGTTCTCTTCTTTAAGTATATGTTTTAACGTTTTGACTGTAATTTTATCTTTATTCGTTCATATGTAAACGTTAATTGACGACATCATTGTCGTTGGTATAGCAGTTGAGGAATTCTAATTACTTGATGTTTATTGCAGTTTAAGGATGACAATCAGTCATGTGAAGCTGCTGCAGGGCGGAATGCAGACTCTCCATTTGCCACCTCAGATGTGTTTCCAAGTGTTGCCGAGGCTTATTCCTACCTGCAACGGATTGCTCTGCAGGTGGGATTTGAACTTGTCACGGGGTCCTACAAACAGAATAGGAATGGTCCCCTGAGGTTATATTGCGTTTGCAATCGGGGCCGAAAGGATAAGGTTGTAGATACGAGCGATTCTGATGTAGTCCGACGGAGTAACACCTCGACCAGAAGTTGTGACTGCCCATTCACGATTGTCTTGAAACAGAGAAGCACGGGGGATGGTTGGAATGTAGTGCCGTGCAAGGATCCTAGACGAGGGATGCACAACCACTCTTTCTCAGTGTACCCCGAGGGTCATAGACAGAGCTGCAAGCTCCATGCGGACGCGAAACAAATGATCAGGGATTTGACAGATTCAGAAACAGCCCCAAGGCATATCAATGCCAGCCTCAGTAATTCGTTTCCAGACCTGCATCAGACCATTAGGCAGGTGTACAATGAGAGATCGGCATATGTAACAGAAAGGCGAGGCGGGCGCAACACAGCGGAGAATTGTTTGCATCTGGCCACCTCGAAATGTTATGTCACTAGTCACCGCTCAGCACTTGATGGTACTTTGACTCATTTATTCATGGCTCATCCCGATGCTGTTGTGGCATTTCACACTTTTCCGTGGGTTGTGGCCATCGACTCAACGTACAAGACTAATCGCTACGGCATGCCATTCATTGAGATGGTTGGGATGTCCCCTTGCAACACAAACTTCCTGATTGCCTACGCAATTGTCGTTGACGAAACGGCAGATACCTATGAGTGGGTGCTGAACGCGCTCAAGAACTTGCTTGTGGATGGACCGTTCCCTGAGGTTGTGGTCACCGATCGGGAGATGGGACTGATTAGGCCACTTCGGACTGTGTTCCCAGAATCGGGTCATTTGCTCTGCACCTGGCATACTAACAAGGATGTGGAGGCATGTGTTACCGTGCTGACAGGGAATAAGAGGAATGGGGCAGCGTTCAAGAATGGTGCATGGTTCCGGGTTTGCAATGCGTCCACCGTTTCAGAGTACGAAGCCGCCTTATTAGATATGAGGGTTGGATGGTCTTGGAGCGAGGCTGTTATTAGTTACGCTGAGACGACGTGGCTCACCCCCATAAGGAAAAATTTGTGAGGGCATGGACGAACAGATTGCTGCATTTCGGGAACACAACTACATGCAGGGTCGAAAGTGCACACTCGTGCATTGGAAGATTGCACCGTAGGGCCCTTTTCAGCAACTTGATCAACAATGTGTCCAAATACTGTCTGGATAAATTGACGGTCGAGTCCGGGAGGATTGATGCACTCGGAGCACAGGTATATGCTTACTGTGGCTGTGTGCTACGCTCGACACATGGAATACCGTGTGCATGCGTCATGGCGGGGGCAGTTGCTGAAGGAATCTCCTTGTACTTGGACGACATTCATCCGCTGTTTAAGAGCCTGGCATTGGGTGATCACGTGCAGAGCATGGAAAACATTTCGAGGGCCGAACAGGATCAGTCGCGGTTCAACACTCAGTTGGAGGAGCTGGCACGCAGCGACCCTTCGGTCCGCCGACGAGTTTCAACCTACATAGATGAGCAGTTGCGTCCGAAGAACAGCGGCATTGGCGAGCCGGACAATTGTACTAGTGCACGTGGGAGACCAAGCGAGCAGGTCCCCCGATCAAGATCAACCCGACGTTCACCGAGCTACCACGAGCACGTGAACAGGCGATACGGGCATAGTTCAAGGTCCCCGGGGCGTGCTTCAGGGAGCGGTCGCCGGCACGGTAAGTACAAGCACCATTCTTCCTAATGAAGGCCGCCTAAACAAGATATTAATCTTAATGTTTTCTCCTCCAGCGATATTCCCGTTCCTCGAAAGTGTCCCCCACATTGTCTGGCGTTACATCGAAGGCTGGAACGATGTCGAGAGTGATGGAAACTGTGGCTTCAGATGCGTTGCTGATGCGTTCCACGTAGACGGTGAAGGTGAATGGTCTGCAGCACGTCGGGCAGTATTTAACGAGATTTCGGCACATTGGCCTGACTATGTTCCCATATACGGTTCGAAAGATAACGTTCAATTAGCCAGAGCCCGTATACACCACACCAGAGGTCCATGTGGTCCAGAGCATTGGTTCACGGTCATTGCAGACATGTTTCCTGTCGCCACCTACTACAACACGGTTGTAGTTTTATATTACATTTTAGAGAATGGGTCGGCAGACTATTGCTGTACAGTCCTTCCATTGAGGGCAGGTGGGGGCGAGGATGGAACAAGGAGGGAGCTACACATTGTATACGTACGCAGTGCAAGCCATTTCGTCCGGATACACGTGAAGGAAAACTGTCCCATGCCCCCCGTGGTTAATCTGTGGACCACGTTGAGGAAGTCTGATGTCGTAGGTTGGGAGTTACCCTTTCGTAGGAGGATAAGGGCTTGGACAAGAGCATACTCTGAGAGTAATTAACTGTTGTTACCCGCCTAAACATTTCGGCATGTACGCAACCGTTACATTTATAATAGAAGGGTCACAATTATTTTGAAAGCGTTACCGTTACAAAAAGCGATGACTTATAAATTTGATATGCACAAACAGTTGTCGAATACATAAATGAACAAACTATGAGCATACTGTGGGCAAATACGTAAGCAAACAGTCGACTAAGGAATGGGTCCATAACCGAGCCTGCGATACTCATCGCGAAGACTGACCAAAGTGGTCAACGACTCCTTGACGCACGGGTCGACGAATCCAGCAACGGTCGCCGAGTCAAATGGATCCAGGGCGCTCATCACGTCACTCAGCATCTGATGCACAGGAAACACATTTTACAATAACAAGAGAGTTAAATGCAATATAATTACTCAAAGCAAACAGTCCGAGAAAACTTACCGATAACTGATGATGTGTCCTATCTGGTCCACTCGCGGCAGCATGTTCAGGATTCGCGATCAATGGGTGCGAATGAGCCACGTACCACTCCTCGTAATCCAAGGTACACTCTGATGGACTCGTGGCAATCGGGAACTCCGCAAGCTGACCGTCGTGCCAAGCGTGTGCCATCTGCCATAGGTTCAACTGCAGCCTCCCTGGGTAGGTCACTGAATAGCTGGCTGGATCAGCCGGGCGGGAACAAGCCTCTGGCGCAATCGCAAGCCCCTGCGGTATACCCTGTACGAGACCGAACTGGCGCACAACGCGATCTGGCATGTACGCCTCCATTGCGTCGAGGTATCGAATCACGCCGCGGTAGTGAGTCATCCCCCTCGCATCCCTAACCACGTCCAGTCCATATGGCAACCAATCCACCTGCGCGTGTTTCACAGAAATGTTACGTTCCTATGGAATCTGATCTACCTACTACTGTCAGAATAAGAGTAAAAGCATGGAATTCATACCTGGTCGGGATGTAAGGCATCCAACTGTCGCCTGATGGCACCGAGCCTCCCCGTATCCCTCCCCGTTTTATCCCCTGTGTGCCACCGATTGGCGCGGCCCGGAAGTGCTGGCAATGTACTCGGTCTCGGTCGAAACATCGGAAAGTACTCGTATATCCATGCTTGAAGCAGCGTGCAACATCCGCATAGGCCGCGCGCCTTGGACCGGGACGCAATTCCCAACTGCAGATACAAACTGGCCAACGTCGCCGAGCCCCACGACAACTGCGAATCAAATAGGGGTAGAAGGTTGGCTCTAACCTTATTCCCAGTTTTATCCACAAAAAGCGTGGATGAAAACAGGGTCAGCATGTAGCACATAAATTGGAAGTTATCGCTCTGAACCGCCGCTACACACCTCGCCATCAATGATTGGCCATCTATGTTACCCCCGTTCCAGTCTTCCGCGACAAAGGACACCACGTCTTTCGCAAACAGTTCAGCGCATGCTTCCTGAATAGTCTCCGCCGAAATGGTACTCGCAACAGCGCCACCAACGATGGGAATGCCAAGAATCATCTCTACGTCGTGCATCAAGATGGTCATCTCCCCAAAAGGCATGTGAAACGTGTTCGTGTCCGGCTGCCACCTCTCGACAAAAGCGGATATCAGTGCCATGTCAAGGAACTGGAACATAATCGCAGGAAGGTGGGCCAACCCGGTCGCACGTATCCGGGCCTGTGCAACATCGCTGAGGTCAGGGAGCATGGTGACTAGCTGCTTGCATAGCGGCGACCGAGCATGGCATCTCAGCACACCCCGCTCGATACCATTCCAAACGTCAACAGCGATGTGTCCTCCGAAGCTTGGTATGACGAGGTCATCTTGCGGGCCACCAGCCATCGGTCCCCACACTAGCCACGTCTCATCGGCGTGTCGCTTCCTCCTATTCCTCGGTGCCCTTCCGGTGCCAGTCTCACCGGCATTGCACGATCCACCAGAAGATTGAGCGAATTGACCAGCTCTATTCCTCACGGTGTGCCTGGCTCGTCCAGCAGCATACCGTTCGATCCCAGCATCTAATGGCACACTCGTCCCAGGTTGGCCAGCCGGGGGGACATCTGCCGGCAAGTCGTACATCGAGCGCCAGTCACTATCGTCACGGATTCCACCGGACGCGAGGATGTTAAGCTCCGGACCGTCCCATGTCGGCATGGGATCGAATGCATGAACGCTCAGTGGAGAAGCCCGCTCCGCTCCTACATCACACTCCTGCGGCGGAGACGACTGTTCATCCTCCACCACGCGGTCTCTAGCCTGTCTCGCCGAGGCACTAACACCTCTTCATCATATCGAACGACCATGGCCGTCAGGCTGACCAGCAGTGCTCATCTACAACACAAGATATGTAATTAGTATAACAACAATTGATTTAAACTGATATGATAAAATAAATTAACATACATTTCAACAACGTGTAAACTGATATTTTGAAAGCAGTGCATAATTTCTATTTACTAATGGAAACTACATATTCTATAATGCATAGACAAAAGTGAATATAACATAAAAAACCCCACTCCAAGCAGCACATTTAATTCTCTTACAATCCCATACAACGAACTACACGTTTTTATTAATTGCAAATTATGAATTACATTACTAAATAATCTGATTTTTTTACCACATCACACTAATATTAACATTCGAAGAAACAATTGTTAAAACATATCGTAATCATTTACTACACAATTGTTTTCATCAGATTAATAAACTAGATTTTCATAAAGTTAATTTAAATAAGACTATATTCCATTATGTTACATATACTTTCCAAATTACTAAATTAGTCATCATTTTGAAATTTAAATTTAAACTAAATAATTTCTAACAATAACAATTTCTTCATTTTAATTCCAAAATTCATACAATTCATAATATTAGATTTTTTAAATTTGATCTACTATTTAATTTCCAATCTTCTAATTAAAGAATTTAATTTACAATCAAACCCTTACATTTTCTAATATTTACACCCAAACCCCTCATCTTCCTCATCCCTCCAACTACAACCTAAACCCTAAACAACCTACCTACCGCCGCCGCCGCCGTCCTCCGCCGCCATCCGCCACCGCCGACCTCCGCCACCTCCCTTTCTCCTCTCCTTCTCCTTCTCCTCTACCTCTCCCTCTCTTCCACTGCGACGACACCATCCCTCTACCGCCAGCGTCCCGGCTCTTCCACACCACGGCCCGAGCACGGCGCCTAAAGCAGGACACGCGCGCCAATCAGCGGCGCCACGCGCCGCCTGGCCGGTCGGTCTCCAACAAGCCAGATTTAGAATATCTCCACAAAAACCAAATTTCAAAATTGCTAAATGTCCCAAATCTAACAATCATAACAAGTTCCAATACAAGTCCTACGAAAAAAAAATTGGCAAGAACTCACGTTTTTCCGGCGGCGGCGGCGGTTTCCGGCGGCTGTGGCAGATTCCGGCGAGTTGCCCGGCCTGGTGGAAGAAATGGAGACTTGGAGAGAAGGGAGAAGTTTTCGGAATGAGCAAATGAGGAAGAAGTGAAGGGAAAAAAAATTAAACCCACTTATATACCACTTTCTCCAAATAATATTTTTTAAAAAATATTAATACATGTATTCATACGTATTAGGGCGTGGATAGTAAAATACAGGGCGTGATATAGCAACACCCATGTGAATCACTATACATCGCCCTGTATTTTACTATCCTCGCCCTAATACGTATACAGTATGTATTTTTAATTTAATTTCAATAACTAAATTAAATTAAATTTAGATTAGATTAAATTTAAATAAATTAAATTAAATGTAAAAATAAATCCGGGCGCCGCCGCGGGACCGCCGAGCGCCGCCGCCGCCGGACCGCCGAGCCGTTCGCAGCGGACCGGGAGCGAGCCGGAGCTGCCTCCGCTCGCCGTCACCTTGGCGCGAACGGACCGGTGCTGCTCCCCGTGGCTTCGCCGCGAGCTGGACGGGCGCCGCTCGCCGTGCCTTGGGCGCAAGCAGGACGGGCGCCGCTCGCCGTGCCTGGGGCGCGAGCCGGACCGGCGCCGCTCGCCGTGCCCTGGGCGCGAGCGGAACGGGCCTCCGCTCGCCGTGCCTTGGGCGCGAGCTGGACGGAGTCCGCTCGCCATGCCACGGGCGCGAGCCGGACGTGCCTCCGCTCGCCGTGGACTGGGCGCGAGCCGTGCCTGGCTGCCTCTCCCCAAATACTGCTATAAATTCTGATTCTGAGGAACTCGAAATGTCATTCCTCGAATTCTACTGTTAATTTGAGGAACTCGAAATTTTTGATCTCCAAATTTTTGCGCGGCAAATTTTTACTCCAAACAAGGGTGTTAGAAATTCCATGTCTTCGGAGGTAATTTTACTAATTAGTTTTCTGTCCATAAGTAGTAGTTAAATTTAATAATTTTTGCAGTAGAAATTTATGCTCGTCTTTGTGTTTCAATTTATTAATTGTTACGGAAAAATTATTGCACATTTATGTCCTATGAATTTATCTCCTATTAATAGCAGTAACGTTAATTTTGTTGTTAATTTTGTTACGTAATGCTGTTGTTAATTTATCTACAATAATTTATGTCCTATTAATTATTGTAACGTTAATTTTGTTGTTTTGTTAATTTTGTTACTTTGTTAATTATTGTACCGTTAAGTTACGTTTTATTACGTTATTTTGTTATTTTAATTTGTTGAAATGTAAGAATGTAATATTAATTCTAGCCACAATGTTATTTCATCAAATGTAATTGTCACATTTTTTTTCCATTACATGTATGTTTTAGCTGTTAATGAGAAATGGCGGAGTGCACCCTTAAGTCCATTAGGAGGACAGTTTGAAATGGATGAATGTAATTTTAGTTTAGTGAGTTAATTTGTGTACGGGAATTTTATAATTGTAATGTTATTTCATGTAATATAATTTTATCTTTATGTTCTCTTCTTTAAGTATATGTTTTAACGTTTTGACTGTAATTTTATCTTTATTCGTTCATATGTAAACGTTAATTGACGACATCATTGTCGTTGGTATAGCAGTTGAGGAAGTCTAATTACTTGATGTTTATTGTTGTTTAAGGATGACAATCAGTCATGTGAAGCTGCTGCAGGGCGGAATGCAGACTCTCCATTTGCCACCTCAGATGTGTTTCCAAGTGTTGCCGAGGCTTATTCCTACCTGCAACGGATTGCTCTGCAGGTGGGATTTGAACTTGTCACGGGGTCCTACAAACAGAATAGGAATGGTCCCCTGAGGTTATATTGCGTTTGCAATCGGGGCCGAAAGGATAAGGTTGTAGATACGAGCGATTCTGATGTAGTCCGACGGAGTAACACCTCGACCAGAAGTTGTAACTGCCCATTCACGATTGTCTTGAAACAGAGAAGCACGGGGGATGGTTGGAATGTAGTGCCGTGCAAGGATCCTAGACGAGGGATGCACAACCACTCTTTCTCAGTGTACCCCGAGGGTCATAGACAGAGCTGCAAGCTCTATGCGGACGCGAAACAAATGATCAGAGATTTGACAGATTCAGAAACAGCCCCAAGGCATATCAATGCCAGCCTCAGTAATTCGTTTCCAGACCTGCATCAGACCATTAGGCAGGTGTACAATGAAAGATCGGCATATGTAACAGAAAGGCGAGGCGGGCGCAACACAGCGGAGAATTGTTTGCATCTGGCCACCTCGAAATGTTATGTCACTAGTCACCGCTCAGCACTTGATGGTACTTTGACTCATTTATTCATGGCTCATCCCGATGCTGTTGTGGCATTTCGCACGTTTCCGTGGGTTGTGGCCATCGACTCAACGTACAAGACTAATCGCTACGGCATGCCATTCATTGAGATGGTTGGGATGCCCCCTTGCAACCCAAACTTCCTGATTTCCTACGCAATTGTCGTTGACGAAACGGCAGATACCTATGAGTGGGTGCTGAACGCGCTCAAGAACTTGCTTGTGGATGGACCGTTCCCTGAGGTTGTGGTCACCGATCGGGAGATGGGACTGATTAGGCCACTTCGGACTGTGTTCCCAGAATCGGGTCATTTGCTCTGCACCTGGCATATTAACAAGGATGTGGAGGCATGTGTTACCGTGCTGACAGGGAATAAGAGGAACGGGGCAGCCTTCAAGAATGGTGCATGGTTCCGGGTTTGCAATGCGTCAACCGTTTCAGAGTACGAAGCCACCTTGTTAGATATGAGGGTTGGATGGTCTTGGAGCGAGGCTGTTATTAGTTACGCTGAGACGACGTGGCTCACCCCCCATAAGGAGAAATTTGTGAGGGCATGGACGAACAGATTGCTGCATTTCGGGAACACAACTACATGCAGGGTCGAAAGTGCACACTCGTCATTGAAAGGGTGGTTACAAACGTCAACTGGTTCACTGGATACGGTATGGAGGCGTGTCGACCTGCAGATAGCCCATCAAATTACTATGATCAAGACCGGCCTGGAGAAATCAAGAACGTGCATTGGAAGATTGCACCGTAGGGCCCTTTTCAGCAACTTGATCAACAATGTGTCCAAATACTGTCTGGATAAATTGACGGTCGAGTCCGGGAGGATTGATGCACTCGGAGCACAGGTATATGCTGACTGTGGCTGTGTGCTGCGCTCGACACATGGAATACCGTGTGCATGCGTCATGGCGGGGGCAGTTGCTGAAGGAATCTCCTTGTACTTGGACGACATTCATCCGCTGTTTAAGTGCCTGGCATTGGGTGATCACGTGCGGAGCATGGAAAACATTTCGAGGGCCGAACAGGATCAGTCGTGGTTCAACACTCAGTTGGAGGAGCTGGCACGCAGCGACCCTTCGGTCCGCCGACGAGTTTCAACCTACATAGATGAGCAGTTGCGTCCGGAGAACAGCGGCATTGGCGAGCCGGACAATTGTACTAGTGCACGTGGGAGACCAAGCGAGCAGGTCCCCCGATCAAGATCAACCCGACGTTCACCGAGCTACCACGAGCACGTGAACAGGCGATACGGGCGTAGTTCAAGGTCCCCGGGGCGTGCTTCAGGGAGCGGTCGCCGGCACGGTAAGTACAAGCACCATTCTTCCTAATGAAGGCCGCCTAAACAAGATATTAATCTTAATGTTTTCTCCTCCAGCGACATTCCCGTTCCTCGAAAGTGTCCCCCACATTGTCCGGCATTACATCGAAGGCTGGAACGATGTCGAGAGTGATGGAAACTGTGGCTTCAGATGCGTTGCTGATGTGTTCCACGTAGACGGTGAAGGTGAATGGTCTGCAGCACGTCGGGCAGTATTTAACGAGATTTCGGCACATTGGCCTGACTATGTTCCCATATACGGTTTGAAAGATAACGTTCAATTAGCCAGAGCCCGTATACACCACACCAGAGGTCCATGTGGTCCAGAGCATTGGTTCACGGTCATTGCAGACATGTTTCCTGTCGCCACCTACTACAACACGGTTGTAGTTTTATATTACATTTTAGAGAATGGGTCGGCAGACTATTGCTGTACAGTCCTTCCATTGAGGGCAGGTGGGGGCGAGGATGGAATAAGGAGGGAGCTACACATTGTATACGTACGCAGTGCAAGCCATTTCGTCCGGATACACGTGAAGGAAAACTGTCCCATGCCCCCCGTGGTTAATCTGTGGACCACGTTGAGGAAGTCTGATGTCGTAGGTTGGGAGTTACCCTTTCGTAGGAGGATAAGGGCTTGGACAAGAGCATACTCTGAGAGTAATTAACTATTGTTACCCGCCTAAACATTTCGGCATGTACGCAACCGTTACATTTATAATAGAAGGGTCACAATTATTTTGAAAGCGTTACCATTACAAAAAGCGATGACTTATAAATTTGATATGCACAAACAGTTGCCGAATACATAAATGAACAAACTATGAGCATACTGTGGGCAAATACGTAAGCAAACAGTCGACTAAGGAATGGGTCCAAAATTGAGCCTGCGATACTCATCGCGAAGACTGACCAAAGTGGTCAACGACTCCTTGACGCACGGGTCGGTGAATCCAGCAACGGTCGCCGAGTCAAACGGATCCAGGGCGCTCATCACGTCACTCAGCATCTGATGCACAGGAAACACATTTTACAATAACGAGACAGTAAAATGCAATATAATTACTCAAAGCAAACAGTCCGAGAAAACTTACCGATAACTGATGATGTGTCCTATCTAGTCCACTCGCGGCAGCATGTTCAGGATTCGCGATCAATGGGTACGAATAAGCCGCGTACCACTCCTCGTAATCCATGGTACACTCTGATGGACTCGTGGAAATTGGGAACTCCGCAAGCTGACCGTCGTGCCAAGCGTGTGCCATCTGCCATAGGTTCAACTGCAGCCTCCCTGGGTAGGTCACTGAATAGCTGGCTGGATCAGCCGGGCGGGAACAAGCCTCTGGCGCAATCGCAAGCCCCTGTGGTATACCCTGTACGAGACCGAACTGGTGCACAACGCGATTTGGCATGTACGCCTCCATTGCATCGAGGTATCGAATCACGCCGCGGTAGTGAGTCCTCCCCCTCGCATCCCTAACCACGTCCAGTCCATATGGCAACCAATCCACCTGCGCGTGTTTCACAGAAATGTTACGTTCCTATGGAATCTGATCTACCTACTACTGTCAGAATAAGAGTAAAAGCATGGAATTCATACCTGGTCGGGCTGTAAGGCATCCAACTGTCGCCTGATGGCACCGAGCCTCCCCGTATCCCTCCCCGTTTTATCCCCTGTGTGCCACCGATTGGCGCGGCCCGGAAGAGCTGGCAATAAAGAATCGTGAAAGAGCTCTCAATAATATTCTCTCTCTAGCTCTGGGGCGAAAAAAAGAAGAAAAATGGCGCTGCCTTTCTTCCATCTTCTGGAAGCCGATTTCTTCAATTTCATTAACAATCCACCGATGAATTATGGTTTAACGGATTCTACTCTGGATTCCGCACAAAACTATATGCAATTCGTGGTGAGTTTTTGATCTAAATCGGCTTTGGAGTAGGGTTTGAATTCGGCAACAAGGGTTCTTGGTGGATCTTGATCGTGAATTGGATTTGGATTGAGGATACAGATTCGGATCTGGATTTGGGAGGGTGATCGAATTGGTCTCTCATCTAAATCCTTGTTCGAGAAGGAGATTTGATTGAAAAACTCAATCTTTCTTCGATTTGGATTGGGATTTGGTGTGTGCAAAGGAGTATAAAGGTTTTGATTATAATTTTCAGCACGAATTATAATCAAATTCCTACAATTTGGATCGGATTTAGCACAAAGATTGGGGATTTAGGATCGATCTACAAACCGGCCGCAAGTACTTGGTTCGGATTGCTTGGTGATCACGGTTTCCAGGTTTTTTCGATCCATCTTCTTGAACTTTGTTTGAATTTTGATTTGGAGCATGATTTTATGTGTGTATGCATCTGATTTCATGCTTGAAGGACTTCGGTTTTAAGATTAAGTTTTGAATCCGATTTATCATAGGGTTTAATCGGTTTAGATTCAAGTTCTTGCTTGATTTTGAATTCGGTTTGGTGTTGGTGGATTACGGTTTTGTTGTTTTGATTTGTTCTTCATTCTGAATACGGTTTGGTGTTGAATACGGTTTGGTATTTGGTGGATTACGTTTTTGCTTGTTGGTGTGTTGCCGGTCGGTGTGTTTCCGATCGGATTGTTACTTTTTCTGTCTTTGTGATCTTGGTTGTTTTGGTGAATCCGATCTGTTTTATCGGAATTCACCATAACAATGGTGATGAATGTCGGGAATAATTCTGGTCCGAAGAGCAACAATGGTACAGCCGATATGAATGTTAATCAGAAGAAGAATCAGCAAGTGCATCCAAGAGATTGGAATGATCCGAAATTAGAGAGGAGAAGGAGATGGGATGATCCTGAAATTCTAATGAATAAGTCGGACATTGAAGTTGTTGCAAACAATGGAGATAGTGTCGATTTCGTGCTCACTGATGAAGAGATTCATAAGGATCTACATAAGCCATTTTTCGGATTCTTGGGTGTGTTTCCGGGTTTCTTTCCAGGTATGTATGCCATTCGTACATTGTTGGTAGCAAAGTGGGAGGTGCAGTGTAATGTTCAGACCAAGCAGAATGGATACGTCATGTTCAAGTTCAACAGTGCAGAGGATAGAGACAAGGTGATGAATGGTCCTGACCATTATCTCCATGGGAAGAAGTTGTTCATGATGCTAGTTGATGAATCTGGGCAATATGATGCGACCATCCAAGCCACTAAACCAGTTTGGTTAAGGATAGAACGCTTGCCAAAGGCGTATTGGCACAAGAAGTCGTTAGAGAAAATTTCTACTTCACTAGGAGAACCTATACTTATGGACAATGGTACTCTTGAGTTAAGGGGCTATTATGCACGTCTCTTGGTATGGATTGACACTTCAAGAAAGCTTAAGGAGGAGGTGACTTTTCGTATTCCATCTGGTGAATTGTTTGTGCAAAAGATCATCTATGATTATTGCAGACCTTGGTGCACTAATTGTGGTGAAAACAATCATCTCATGGAAGAGTGCGAAGACTATTGGAATGCCAAGGAGACACAACAAAAGAAACCTATGGCCGAGAGCAAAGTTGTGAAGGCGAAGGGCAAGAAAAGCATGAGAACTCGGTACAATGATCATGTTTGGGTTCGGAAGATGCAAACTGAAACCATTGGAGATAATCAGAACTCAAATTCAGTTGGAGGCAATGAGAATGTGACCATTGAGGACGCCTCTTCGGACAATGAGGAGGTAGAAAGGCAAAGGAAAGGGAAAGGAAAAGTGGTTGAAAGCATAGTCAAGAATATCGAGAGAGTTGGAAGTGCAAGAAAAGGGCCAGGAATAACCATTCGTGGAGTGCAGGATGATGATCATCGGGCCGTTGTTGCGCTGCCTGCAGCACCTACGCCCGTAGCCATAAGCACTGGCGCTGCAAGCACGGGCGCTGGAATTCGTGGCGCGGGCGCAAAATCAAGACAAATAGCGCCTGGAGATGTTGGCGCTGGACACGGCGTTGGCACCAATTCTGCTCAAGCGCTGCCTGGAGCTGCTGGCGTTGGAAAACAAGCACAAATAGCGCGCGGTAGAAGCACTGAGCGCAAGCAATCCAGCACTCGTTCGGCCATGGAACCCGATAAAAAACAGCAAGCGTTTGGAGATGATGATAATCCGATTGAAGGGGCGGGAAAACTGCCTAAGCAGATGATTCATCCGGATGCTCGGGGCTCTAAAATACCAAGATTGCATAGGAGTAAGAGTAAGAGTAAACCTCCCTCCGCATCAGGGGTTTTGACTAGGTCTAGAAGCAAGAGTAGGACTCGATTAAATGAGCAAGGGAAGGGTATCCAGAAACCTTTTCAGCGAATGCTATCAGCTACAAGGAGTCATTCAGACAGTTCTGGAAGTAAATCAACTGAAGGCGGCGGTCTGAAGCCACAAGGGACCTCTGTTTCCCAATGAATACATCAGCAATGAATGTCAGGGGTCTATCGGCCCCTGTGAGAAGAAGGTGGGTGAAAAATATCATCTCCACGAATAGAGTTGGTCTGTGTGGTTTGTTGGAAACAAAAATGGAGGATAAGGTGTTGCGCATTTTTCTGAAAAGTTTTAAGGGATGGAAGTTTACGCACAATTTTGAACTGTGGCAGAACTCGAGGATATTAATCATCTGGGATCCGAAAGGCTTCTTGGTTGATGTTCTAGGGAAAACGCCGCAATGTATTCATCTGAAAGTTCGTAATCTTGTTTCTGGTATTGAGTTTTTCTGCACATTTGTGTATGGGCATAGTGAAGGACGTTTGGCGCGTTTACCACTATGGGAGGAGTTGAAGTCGTTTGGAGCTAGCCTGAATGCGCCTTGGATGGTCCTTGGTGACTTTAATGCTATCCTTAGCGTTGAAGATCATTATGGGACTAATGTACCTAGTCTGTATCCGATGAAGGAATTTCAGGATGTTTGTGTAAAGTGTGGACTTAGGGATGCACCTGCTTTGGGAGAACATCTAACCTGGCATAGTGCGGACTGGAAGATTTGGAGGAAGCTGGATAGAGTACTATTGAATCACGGTTGGGATGAAGCTGCTTGCCGTACAACCTTCTTACCAATCTCGGCTCAATCAGACCACTCTCCCATGGTGGTGGATATGTCGCAGGAGATAGATGGAAAGGGAAGGCCTTTTCGCTTCCAGAATATGTGGTTGGGTCATCCGAATTGTGGACAAATTGTAGAAGATTATTGGAGTCCGTCGGTTGAAGGGACTAAGCAGTTTTCGGTGACCAGGAAATTGTTTCGTATGAAGTACCCCTTGAAGGAATTGGGTCGACTTGATTTAAGCCATATTTCTGAGAAGGCAAAGGCTGCGGATGCGGAGTACAACAAGGCTTTTGATGAATTCGATGCTAAGTATGCCTCGGAGGATGATGTTGCGGCATTGCGCAAATTGAAGAAGCAAGCAATGTTGTTTTATTTGGTGGAGTCTTCTTTTCTTGCGCAAAAGGGAAGGATTAATCATATTACTCAGGCGGATGAGGGATCACAGTATTTTCACTCTATGGTCTCTGCACGAAAAGGAGGAGGTATCCCTGTAATTATTGATAGTGACAATCGGATCGTTACTTCCAATAGTCGCAAGGGAGAGTTATTTGCTGAGTTTTATAAAGGACTATTCGGTATGAAGAAGGACAGATTGGCCACGGATCCGAGCATATTTGATGCGAGTACGAAGATTACCGAGGTGGAAAGAGCCTACTTGGATCAGGATGTGGCGAGTATTGAAGTTAAACAGGCGCTATTTGCAATGGCAGATGATAAGTCTCCGGGTCCGGATGGCTATACGGCAGGATTTTTTAAGAAGCAGTGGAATACAGTGGGAGAGGAAGTTACGGTTGCAGTACTTGAATTCTTTTAGACAGGCGACATTTTGGCGCAGCTTAATCACACTGCGGTGGCCCTAATTCCGAAGAAGCCGGATAATCTGAAGGTCGGCGACTTCAGACCAATTGCGTGCTGCAATGTGGTCTATAAAATTATCACGAAGATTATGGCGAACAGGATTGAAGGTATTTTACCAGGTATTATTGACCCTAGTCAGGGAGCATTCGTGAAGGGCAGAAACATTTCGGATAATGTCATGTTAGCGCAGGAATTTGTCCAGGGATATGGAAGAGTTCGAAATTCGCCCAGATGTATGATTATGGTGGATCTTCAAAAAGTGTTTGATACAGTCTCTTGGGATTTCTTAGAAGAAGTTTTACTTGGACTGGGATTTCCGGAAAGACTAACGAACAGAATTATGACCTGTGTGTGCACTTCTTCGTTCTCGATTGTAGTCAATGGTAAACTGTGCGATCACTTTCAGGGTCAGAGGGGTATTCGTCAGGGTGACCCTTTGTCGCCTCACCTGTTTGTGATCTACATGGAGTATTTTTCGAGATTACTGAAAAGGAGGACGGCATCTAGGCATTTTACATTCCATCCGAGATGCGAGACTCTTCGGATCACGCACTTGGCTTTTGCAGATGATCTTATGCTCTTTTCTAAGGCGAACACAAGTTCAGTACATATACTCATGGACGCCTTGAATGAGTTTGAGCGCACTTCGGGTTTGGGAATTAATGCAGCAAAGTCGAAGTTCTTTGGGGTTGGTATAAAGGAGGATTTGAGCTTCACAGGTATTCCTTGGGCGACATTCCCCGTTAGATACCTAGGCTGCCACTTGATTCCAGCAAGTTGAAGGTGACGCAATTCGGTACTCTATTGGGAAAGGTAGATTCGGAAATAGCTAAATGGAAGGGCCATACCCTCTCATATGCAGGCAAATTGGAACTTGTGAGATCAATCGTTGGAGGTATTGTGGGATTCTGGATCCAGAATTTCGTTATACAAACTACGGTAATGGATGCTCTCGAACAGAAATGCAAAAGGTTCTTATGGGGAGGTAAACACAAGGCGAAGGTTGCATGGAAGAAACTCTGTGCGCCTAAGTCTTTTGGAGGCCTCGGTTTGAGGGACTTTGTTACGTGGAATCGGGCTTCAATGGCTAAAAGGCTGTGGGATGTTCACTTGAAAAAGGATAGCCTTTGGGTCCAATGGATTCACTCGTACTACCTTCAGGGGGTAGAGTTTTGGGGATTAAATCCGAGAATTGCAAATGGTAGATTAGGGGAGAGATACTCGAGCTACTTTGGTGATCTCTGCAAACTCAGGGATGAATTGTTCGCAATGTTTAATGGTGATTTGCAAGAGGTAATCGGCCATCTTGGCGTTTGGTCTGGCTCGGGAAAGTTTACTAGTGCAGCTTATCTTCATATGCATCGTCATAGATACCCGAATGTCTATGATGTTGGTCGATCAAGTGAAAGGGTTTTCAACAGTATCTGGCGTGGGTTTGTTCCGCCGAAATTCTCATTCATCACTTGGTTGGCGGTCATCCAGAGACTTCATACTAAAGATAAGCATCGGATGGAGGAAGGGGATAGCATGGAGAAGGTATGTTCTTTATGCCATTTGGAGGAGGAGACAAATGAGCATTTGTTCTTCAAGTGCGAATTTTCTGAGGTTGTTTGGGGGCGTATTCGGGCTTGGATTGGTTTAAGGAGACGAACTAATTCAATCCCAAGTTCCATGACTTGGGTGAAGAGGCAAATTAAAGGCTCCAAGTTGCGAAAGAAGTTTGGTATACTAGCCTTGATTACAACGGTTTATCGCCTTTGGAGGGAAAGGAACAATGTGGTTATGGATGGTGCTCAACCAAGTTCGGTAAGAGTGGTGAAAATCATCATGAAGGATTGCTACATGGTGATGAATAGGCTATTTCCGGATGAGCACCTGTTTTAAATGGAGAAGCTGTCTGGATTGAAGGGTGCTGGCGGTAATGTATCGGGTGCTTCACATTTCGGGTCAAGGTGCTTCATTCCTGGCGTTGTGCTGGAGTCAAGTGTTGTGCTGGAATTCGTCACGGTTGAAGGGATGCAGGACGCCAGCAAGGGAGATGGTTTTGGCGATTCAAGGCTGGAACGGTGTGTCACGGTTTGGATTTTCTGGCACGGTTTTCAGAGATGGTTGATGCGGTTTTCAGCGCCGGGAGAGGCAGTTTTGTGCTCGATGGAGTCCTGATTGGCCTACGGTTTTTCTTGGTTTTCTATTGGCACTTGCAGCTCGGTTTTCAGGAGGAGGCAATAGGTTTTAGAGTAAGGATTTCCGTCCTCATACTCTTTCTCCTAAGCCTAGTTTTTACTACTGATTTGACGGATATTTATGCGCTTTATGCTCGCGCTACACTCTGTGTTAAAATAGCATATAGCTGTCCATTTGCTCAAAATGGAGTGGGCGAGTACATACTCGCCACGCTTGGTGCACGCGGTATAAGTGCATCCATTCTCACATCTTTCGGAAGTTGATTTCACTGGGAGACACAAAGGTTGGAGGCACGGCCTCATTAATCTTTGCCCATAGGATCAGCTTCGGTGCAAAAAGAGAATGCCAGAAGGCCAATAACATCCCTCTTTCTTCATCTTAGGGATGTATATGGTAGAAGCTGTTGTCCATTGGTTCATCGGCTTCAACTTTCATGCGACATCCAAGACCCGAGACATCCTCGGCTGCATTAGGATATCCTTATCATCTCTTCTTGGACCTTAGCCCCTTCATCAACGTTCCAACACCTACACTAATTCAAGACCCGAGACCCTACTTCTCGGTTGCATTTTGGAAATGGTGATGAAGAAGGCCCCATTTGTTAGGGGTAGAAGCGGACTGGTTGATGGGTAGTGAGTTTGTTCTCACCCCATCATTTCGTTTAGGTTATAGCCTGTGTTTTTCCAGGTTGTTTTGTGCTCCCTCTGCTCGCCTATCTTGCATTGGGTTGGTTGTTATTTTATTTGGACATAAGGGGGGGGATAGTAGAATGCTGTCCTACGGACTTACATTCTTCTATTCCCCCCCCTACCTCTTTTGGACTTTACTCCTTAGGCTTACTTAGTAGCCTAAGGTTGGATTCTTTTGTATTTGGTGGGGTCCTTTTCGGGCTCCACTGTAGGTTCCACCATTTATACTATTTACCTATTTACGCCGAAAGAGCTGGCAATGTACTCGGTCTCGGCCGAAACATCGGAAAGTACTCGTATATCCATGCTTGAAGCAGCGTGCAACATCCGCATAGGCCGCGCGCCTTGGACCGGGACGCAATTCCCAACTGCAGATACAAACTGGCCAACGTCGCCGAGCCCCACGACAACTGCGAATCAAATAGGGGTAGAAGGTTGGCTCTAACCTTATTCCCAGTTTTATCCACAAAAAGCGTGGTTGAAAACAGGGTCAGCATGTAGCACATAAATTGGAAGTTATCGCTCTGACCCGCCGCTACACACCTCGCCATCAATGATTGGCCATCTATGTTACCCCCGTTCCAGTCTTCCGCGACAAAGGACACCACGTCTTTCGCAAACAGTTCAGCGCATGCTTCCTGAATAGTCTCCGCCGAAATGGTACTCGCAACAGCGCCACCAACGATGGGAATGCCAAGAATCATCTCTACGTCGTGCATCAAGATGGTCATCTCCCCAAAAGGCATGTGAAACGTGTTCGTGTCCGGCTGCCACCTCTCGACAAAAGTGGATATCAGTGCCATGTCAAGGAACTGGAACATAATCGCAGGAAGGTGGGCCAACCCGGTCGCACGTATCCGGGCCTGTGCAACATCGCTGAGGTCAGGGAGCGTGGCGACTAGCTGCTTGCATAGCGGCGACCGAGCATGGCATCTCAGCACACCTCGCTCGATACCATTCCAAACGTTAACAGCGACGTGTCCTCCGAAGCTTGGTATGACGAGGTCATCTTGCGGGCCACCAGCCATTGGTCCCCGCACTAGCCACGTCTCATCGGCGTGTCGCTTCCTCCTATTCCTCGGTGCCCTTCCGGTGCCAGTCTCACCGGCATTGCACGATCCACCAGAAGATTGCGCGAATTGACCAGCTCTATTCCTCACGGTGTGTCTGGCTCGTCCAGCAGCATACCGTTCGATCCCAGCATCCAATGGCACACTCGTCCCAGGTTGGCCAGCCGGGGGGACATCTGCCGGCAAGTCGTACATCGAGCGCCAGTCACTATCGTCACGGATTCCACCGGACGCGAGGATGTTAAGCTCCGGACCGTCCCATGTCGGCATGGGATCGAATGCATGAACACTCAGTGGAGAAGCCCGCTCCGCTCCTACATCACACTCCTGCGGCGGAGACGACTGTTCATCCTCCACCACGCGGCCTCTAGCCTGTCTCGCCGAGGCACTAACACCTCTTCGTCGTATCGAACGACCATGGCCGTCAGGCTGACCAGCAGTGCTCATCTACAACACAAGATATGTAATTAGTATAACAACAATTGATTTAAACTGATATGATAAAATAAATTAACATACATTTCAACAACGTGTAAACTGATATTTTGAAAGCAGTGCATAATTTCTATTTACTAATGGAAACTACATATTCTATAATGCATAGAAAAAAGTGAATATAACATAAAAAACCCCACTCCAAGCAGCACATTTAATTCTCTTACAATCCCATACAACGAACTACACGTTTTTATTAATTGCAAATTATGAATTACATTACTAAATAATCTGATTTTTTTACCACATCACACTAATATTAACATTCGAAGAAACAATTGTTAAAACATATCGTAATCATTTACTACACAATTGTTTCATCAGATTAATAAACTAGATTTTCATAAAGTTAATTTAAATAAGACTATATTCTATTATGTTACATATACTTTCCAAATTACTAAATTAGTCATCATTTTGAAATTTAAATTTAAACTAAACAATTTCTAACAATAACAATTTCTTCATTTTAATTCCAAAATTCATACAATTCATAATATTAGATTTTTTAAATTTGATCTACTATTTAATTTCCAATCTTCTAATTAAAGAATTTAATTTACAATCAAACCCTTACATTTTCTAATATTTACACCCAAACCCCTCATCTTCCTCATCCCTCCAACTACAACCTAAACCCTAAACAACCTACCTACCGCCGCCGCCGCCGTCCTCTGCCGCCGTCCACCACCGCCGACCTCCGCCACCGCCGACCAGCGCCACCTCCCT
Source organism: Rubia yunnanensis (assembly GCA_037428765.1). Lineage (NCBI taxonomy): Eukaryota > Viridiplantae > Streptophyta > Magnoliopsida > Gentianales > Rubiaceae > Rubia > Rubia yunnanensis. The sequence continues at coordinate 25,735,712 of CM075064.1, read as the reverse complement.
TTCTCCTCTCCTTCTCCTTCTCCTCTACCTCTCCCTCTCTTCCACTGCGACGACACCATCCCTCTACCGCCGGCGTCCCGGCTCTTCCACACCACGGCCCGAGCACGGCGCCCAAGGCAGGACACGCGCGCCAATCAGCGGCGCCACGTGTTCGTGTCCGTCTCCAACAAGCCAGATTTAGAATATCTCCACAAAAACCAAATTTCAAAATTGCTAAATGTCCCAAATCTAACAATCATAACAAGTTCCAATACAAGTCCTACGAAAAAAAAAATTGGCAAGAACTCACGTTTTTCCGGCGGTGGCGGCGGCGGTCTCCGGCATGGCGGCGGCGGTTTCCGGCGGCGGTGGCAGATTCCGGCGAGTTGCCCGGCCTGGTGGAAGAAATGGAGACTTGGAGAGAAGGGAGAAGTTTTCGGAATGAGCAAATGAGGAAGAAGTGAAGGGAAAAAAAATCAAACCCACTTATATACCACTTTCTCCAATTAATATTTTTTAAAAAATATTAATACATCTATTCATACGTATTAGGGCGTGGATAGTAAAATACAGGGCGTAATATAGCAACACCCTAGAGAATTCCTTATGTGCAGTAGTCTTTAAGGGTAAGTATTGCACACAGAAGGACATCATGGATTGTCAGTCAAAGGCGAGAGACAATTGGGCATAGAAGTCGATTCTTTAGCGGAGAGACCTTTTGAAATAACATCTCAGATGGGAAGTACAAATAGAAGAAAAAATTGGGGTCATAGAATATTGGATGCCAGGATGTCCACACGAGACAACGAGACAAGTAGCATTGACGGTTCAAAATCATATTCATACGAAGGTTAAGGAGCTACTAGATCACAATAAATAATGGCGTGTGCCTCTACTGATAGAAATATATCCCATGCACATTGTACAACAAATACAGAAGGCTTATTTAACAACCCATGTGCATGAGCCAGATCGTTGAGTATGGTGATCAACAGATGGAGTCTACACAGTAAAATCAGGTTACATGATCCAAGAGAGGTTGCAAATACTGAATAGTAGATCACATTGTAGGAATTGGATTTTTTTTTTGGATAATTCCAGTTCCCGGGAATATATTAAGGTTTGCTTGGCGAGCACTACATAATGCATTTCCAACAGGGTCTAACCTTTACTGTCATGGCATAACAAACTCCCTAACTTTCATCTTCTGTAACGATACAATTGAAAACTACATACAACATCTCGTTTTCAATGCCCTGCAATGCAAATGACCTAAAGGGCATCTGTGCTAGCAGTGGCGGCAGTGGCGGAACTAGGAGTATATGTTGGGGGGGAGGGGCATCTGTGCAATGCAAATATTTTTCCAACGCTAAATACAATAATTTTTAACAAACAACGCGTACATAATAATATGAATACATAATAATTAGATTTTTACAACAAAGAACTATCACTGCATAAAAAAATACGTTCCAATACTTGGGTTGCTAGAACTAGAACCACTAACCACATGAGACAACTGTATCCTACGATGTTGCATACGCTGATAACGTTGCAAAATTGGTTCATTATCGGTCCCAATAAAAATTGCCTTCTCAATATGCACTGTCATAACATCATTCATCCATTCATCTCCCATTATGTTGCATAAATCAGTATTGATTCTCTTCATGGCTGAAAAAACTCGTTCAACAGAATCAGTTGCAACTGGTAGAACTAAGGTTAACTCAATAAGACGATATACCAGTGGAAAACATGTATGCCTAGTTGTTTGAACCATCTTTTAAGCAAGACTTCCAAAGTCCTCAAGAGCCAAAAACTCATGATCAAGTTGCACATTATGAATGAAAGTACTAAGTTGCTGATGAAGGCGGGAACAATCTTCTACAGAGAAGTCACTTGGATATAATTCAGCATGACGAACTAACTTACCAATATCAAACTTAGAAAATGAATCTCTTGGATCAAGGCAAGTCATACAAGTGAGTAACTCTGTATTTGCTTCCGGAAATCGATTGTTCATTTCATGAATCATCCTATCAACAACCTAGTATTCAAAAAAATAAAAGGTTAGTATGTAGCAGTGAAAAAAATACAAATCAAATCAAATAAGGTATGTAAATTACAAAAGTAATACCTGAAGAAAAGTATCAACACGAAAGAAATCACCATGGGTCTGCATTTCCGTAAGTTGTTTCCTACGACCACAAATTGTTCGTTCATCTTCCATATTAACTACCGAGATGTCATGATTAACACAAAATGCGTTGACTTCATTTAACAACTCATCCCAACCATTCTCTCTGTATTGTTGCAACTCAAACTTCATTGAATTCGTCAAACTCACAGCCAACACAATATTTTGATTCTTTTGTTGCAAAGCATGGGACAAGGCATCTACAACTCCCAACAAACGCTTCATTATAAGCATCACAAAAACAAATTCATAACTCTCCATTTGCTCAAGCAAACCGCTCGCTGAAGATTTACTCAGATTTGCATCACCATCATCGTGGACGTTTTCAATCAATTGCAAAATAGATTCCCACATAGTAATGAAACGAATAATAGTAGTGTAATGTGACCCCCCAACAAATATCCCCCGACCTTCTCAAACTAGTCTCTTGATTTTTGCCTCTTCCATTCACAATATCTCCATTCTCCAATCCCTTTACAATTCTAGCATGTTCTAAATCAAGAAGCATGTCTTTTCTTCTACATGAAGCTCCAGCTAAATTCACAATCATACTTAGATAAACGAAAAACTGACACACAGTTCGATTATCATTAGCAACAGCAAGAACAACCAATTGAAGCTGGTGAGAAAAACAATGGACATACCTTGCAAATGAGTTTTCTTTCAATATCAAAGCTTTCAGTCTATTATACTCTCCTCGCATATTTGAGGCTCCATCATATTCCTGACCTCTCAACTTTGACATTGATAATTTATGCTTTACAAACAATTCATCAATAGCACTCTTCAAACTAATAGCATAAGTATTACGCACATGCACAACACTAAGAAAACGTTCAAGAACGCATCCTTGTTTGTTGACATATCTTAAAACAACCCCCATTTTCTCTTTTATTGATGCATCTCTAGCCTCATCAACCAATAGAGAAAAATAACTATCTCCAATATCATTAACAATAACATTTGTTACCTCACTTGCACAAGCACTTGATAGTTCCTTCTGTACTTTGGGAGATGTGAGCTTGCAATTTCCAGGGCCATTTTCATTCATGGTTTTAGCAACATCATTTCGCTTGCAATGCCAGTCAATCATTTCGAGATAATTGCCCTTATTCAGAGAATCCAGCCCTTCATCATGGCCACGAAAAGCCATACCTTGATTTAGCAAGAACCGTGTCACATCCAAAGCGGCTGTGAAACGCGTGCGATATGCAATCTCTGATTCCCGCCCATGTGCCTGATAAGAATGAAGGATACTCTGTCTTTGACGCTTAAATGCATACAATTGTTCAGCTACATCATTATGAGAACTACTCGCTACGCCAACATGTTTCTTATAGATATTAAGCGCTTTCTTCCAATTGTTAACCCCACTCACAGTAAATGCATCCTCTCCATCTCGACATCCCTTATGTGAATTCCTAAAGAGATAGCAACAAAAGAAAAATGTTGCATCCTTTAACGCGCTATACTCCAACCAATCAAAATTTTCATACCACGAAGGTTGAAAACATCTATAGTCATTTTCCTGCTTTGTCTTTGGAAAAGAATGACCCTTAAGTTGGCAAGGACCTCTTAACACATATTCTCTCATCACTTGATCTCTAATAGAAACATCAAAATCCTTAATAGGTTTACGTTTCCCGGGATCATTTATAACATCATCCGAATTGAACTCAACACGAGAATGCTTTTGACTACTACCTTCTTTATTAATCCTTTCTTCATTTGGTTCACTCAGTCTCTTAAAAATAGATGATCAACTACTTCGAATTAAGAATTTATCCATATCCTATTTGACATAAAATAAGAAAAATATGTCAAATTAAATATGTATATGCAATATTCACAATTTCTCAAAAATATGTCTAATTAAATATGTCAAAAATATGTCAAATTATTCATATCTATATTTATCACAATTCACAATTTCTACACAACCACTAAATTATTCATATCTATATTCAGTATTCACAATTTCACACAAATAAGCAATTCAATTTTAGTTATTCAACATAAATTACACAAAAATTATATATTGGCTCCTCCTTGATACCTTGCCCTTGGTTTGACTTGGATGCGGACCACGCGGTTGCTGATTGTGGTTGAGGAAGGGAAGGGGGTGGCGTCAGCGGCAGGCGGCGGAAGGCGGTGGCTAGCCGGTGGTGGATCTGTAAATTTTTTGGTTGGAGTTTGGAGCCCTGGAGGAAGACAAAAGACACAACACAAGAGTATATTATTAGGTTTGGCCGTTAGTTGTTTAAATTTTATTTGGGCCAATTGGGTTTCAACCCAATTGGCCTTAATTTTTTTCCCTTTAGCTAAACAAAACGACGTTGTTTCACTTAAGCCAAAACGACATCGTTTTGTTTAGTTATAAAAGAAAAAAAACAAAATCTTCATCTTCTTCATTCAGCGCCTGAGCCGGTGCGCATGGCAAACATCCGGCCGCCGATGACTTCCAAAGGGGGGCGGAATCTGGTGGCTTCCGGTGGCTCTAGGCCAAAATTCCGGGCCGCCGGATCCTAGGGGTGGCTCTAGCACCCCCTCGCCCCCTAGTTTCGCTGCTGAGATGCGAAACCAATGGTACGCGAGGTAGGATTCCAGCCCTACCTCGATCGCCGGCCAGAGGTAGAAGGATTCGATCCGGCCGTCGATGGCGTCTTTCGTCGGAGCTTGGCGCGTATTCCGGCAACTCAGACGCGAAGCTCGGAGAAGAAGGCCGCTTTGCAGCCTTCTCTTTTTTTGCTGCTGAACCAGTAAAACGACGTCGTTTTCACGTTAGTGAAACGACGTCGTTTCATTTGTAATAAGCAAAAAAAAGAAATATGTATTGGATTGGGCCAAAACTGAAAGCCCAATCCAATAATCCATTTCTTCTCACAATTCGAACGAGCAGAGGAGGAGCACAGCATTCGCAGCCGATAGCAGGGCTTCCGCCGCGCCACCGCCAGGTCCGCCAGCTCTCCGCGGCCTCTTGCCGCCGCCGTCCCGCCGCCTCTCGACTAAAGTAAACCACTAGTTCTCTTCTCTACTTCTCTTTATGCTAAGATTTATTAATTTTAGGGTTTATTCTCTTTTTTATTTTTTCTTCAAAACTTAAATTTATGTGAACATGATTTTTATATTGGATGTCGAATTGAAGTTATATGGTTGTATGATTGTTGAAATTTAGTTGAATTGCATATGTATGAATAATAAATTATAATTGTTTGATTTATTTTGTATGTGAAAATGAAATTGTCATAATCGGCTTATGAAATTATCAATAAAGGATATTTGTTAAATTGAATTTAGATGAATATGCTTTTATAAATTTTTGGTTATCTCAATTTGTTATTGGTTCGTAACTCTTTTAGATTTTTTAAAAATAAATCGATTTACATATTTTCTCTATTTGATATTTAATAGGTTATGGATAAATTTTTAATTCGAAGTAGCGGGAGATTGAGATTTTTCTGGAAATTTTTTTAATTCAAAGTAGCGGGAGCTTGAGATCAGCTCCCCTGAAATTTTTTTCTGGTTCCGCCCGTGCATGGGTCACAAAACTTTGCCATTTCTCTTGCGCATCATCGCTCACAACAGAAGCAATAGAGTGTTTAAGAGGCATTCAGAGTGCACTCAACTTGGGATTCAGAGAGATCAAGTTTGGTCTGATTCGTCAATACTCGTCACGCTGCTCAATTCCAGTTTGCAAAGATGCCCTTTGGAAGCTTCAGTGATTATGGAAGAAATTTGTCAACTCCGTCAACGGTGTCACAAACTCATTTTCTCGAAGGTACCAAGAGATGCATTAAGTAAGGAGCACAACAGTGGAATTTTTTTGAACTAGATAATAAAGGTGATTGTGTGAATATGAATAATGAAATAATTGAAGGCTTTAATTGCGCTGTGTTATGAAACATATAAGCAGTGAATGTGAAATTGAAACTTTAATATATTACTTAAGTGCACGTATGACCCTATATTTTGGTAAAAAGTGGCAATATAATTCTGTAAAATTTGAAAGTGCGATTGAACCCTATTGTTTGCTCGAAAGTGCCAATCTAACCCTGAAAACCTTAATTTGGCCGAAATTATAAAAATTGCTTATTTAACCCTGCTTTAAAAAATAAAAATTCCTGAAAAATGAAAGGATAGTTATACCCCATTTTCTTTCTTCTTCTTCTTCTCATTTTCTACTTGGGTCTTCGTTGAAGGACATCCTATACTCCTTCTTCTTCTCGCCGCCATTGCGTCTTCTTCTTCTTCATTTGCTTATTCTCACCGACATCGCCTCCACCTCGCCGCCATTGCTTCTTCTTCTTTTCGCTTGCTTCTTCTTCTAGTGTTGGTCGGTGGGTGGCCGTGGGTTTTACTGGGCGGCCTAGGTTCAGGCAACGGTGGCTAGGGTTTGGTGGGGTGGGCTTGGTTTCAGCAGCGGTGGTCATGGCTAGGGTTTCAGTGGTGGACTGGCGGCTAGGGTTTCACCAGCATGTGTGCTTGTCGGTATTTGTGGGCCCACCGATAGAATGAAAGCCTAGTTCCCTCAGCGCCGCTCTCTCCGCCGTCCTTGCTGACGACTTCTTATTCTCCACATTCCTCAATGCTATGGAGGAATCGATTGGCATGAACAACACCCTCTCCAGTAAGCACACCGCTACCATCGATTTGACCATCAAGACCGGGTCGCCGCCGCCGCCCACTGGTAACCCATCACTCTCTGATTTGGGCTCTGACAAGGCTTTCAGCTTCTTACTCACCATCGGGTTAATCTTAGGAGCTATGTGGGCATTCTTAGTGCTAAGTGGTGACAAATACACCAAAAGCGGAGTGAACGACCGAGCATTGAACGTGGAAATAGTTTTCTGAGAAAAGCCTAGGTTGGAAACGAGATTGGGAACTTTCGGTATGGAGATGGTGTCGACAGAATCGAGCATGTCGAAGTCTTGTCTGGAATTAGAAGGGTTCCTTAAGTAGGTTGAACTTTTTTGGGATAAACTCACGGGAATGACTGGGGATGGTAGATCTGATGGCTTTCAGGAGGCCGGGAGGAAATCCAGACTTTGGCGGTGATGCAGCGGTGCAGCGAAGTGACGAAGATCCCGCGGTGGAGGTGGTACTTGATGGCATTAGAAAATGAAGAAGAAGAACCCTAGGGGTAGTTATGTCATTAAACTTTTAGTTATTATACTATGGGTAATTTAGTCTTTTTGTAATAACCCTGTAAAGTTTGAAAGTGCAATTATAATGTCCTCCGCTGGTCTTCTTTCAGAATTGTAAGTTCCTTAATAACTATAGTGCAACTCCTTTGGATTGCACACAACATATTCAATATTTGTTCTAAGTCCTCACCGATATCAGTTTGAGTTCTTAACTACCTATTAGTTTCTTGGATTATAAAACCAGTGTTTAATGATAATATGTAAATACAGGGTTCTTCTGTTGATGCGTATTCTAATTTTACTGAGTCTGAGCCTTACTGTATTCGAATGGTCTCTCTTAATTTGATCTCAATGTAGGTTCTTAATCATATATAGAGTATGTGATTTGTGTTAGCATATAATTGTGTAAGATTAGTTTAGTCTTTTCATTATAGTGTGTTTTATCCTTTATGTAGCCTCATTCTCTTCATTGTAATTTAATACTTCATTCATTAAAGACAAGCTTCCTTCCCAAAAACCCTCCCACTTCGATTATCATGGTATCAGAGCTTCCCTCTCAATGATTTGGTGGGTCTTTGAAAAAGATTATATCACATCCACAAAGATTATATCAATTTTTTTTAGGGTTGTTTCTGTCAAGGTGTTTTCATGCATTCCCCTTTATTTGTAAATGAACTTGTGGTTGGGTCTTTACCAATTTGGGATATTTAGATGCATTCATTGGTTTTGCTAAATTAGGGATTTGATATCAATTTGAGGGGTTTTTAAATTGTTGATATTGCTGAATTGTTGGGCTTCCAAATTTTAGATATCTATCGTGACTTTAGATATCTGCCGTCATCAAGTGCTTTAGATGTGATTTGGGGTGAAAACACCTCTAATAATTTTTTTCAACTCCTTTCCTCTGATGGAACCACCCATCATACCTCTTGTACGAATACTCCTCAGCAGAACAATGTTGCCAAAATGAAATGTTGTCACCTTGTTGAGACAGCTCGCTCTTTCTTATTTCCAGTCGATGTTCCTAAGACATTATTGGGGGAAGCCATTGACACGACTGTCTATGTCATCAATCAAATACCAACCTCTCACAATTCAGGTTTGTTACCTTTTGAGAAACTGTATGGATACACACTTCATTATTCTTCATTGTGTGTTTTTGGCTCTACTTGTTTTGTTCTCCGACCTCATGTTGAGCGTTCTAAGTTGTATCCTAAATATGATTTGTGTGTCTTTTTGGGTTATGGTAGTGGTCAAAAGAGATACCGTTGTTTTGATCCAGTTAGTCAGAACTTATGTCTTTTGTCATATTGTGTTTTTAGAGCATATTCCATTTTACTCTATTCCAGCTCCTTCACATGATTGACTCAGCCAAATCTCATTTTAATTGATCCCTTTGATACTACCACCAACGAGGTTCCACTAACTGAGTCTGATACTATGGATTCTGACGCACGCATTGCTCCGCCCTCCCTTCCTACATTGCCTCCTACGCCTGCTCAATCATCTTATGAGATTGTGGACGATCCTCCCATTTGTAAGTCCACTCATCTTTGTAAGTCTACTCAAATAATTTATTTTTCTTATTCTTCATATTCTCCTTCCTTTGTTTCCTTTCTCGTCTCTATCCATTCTTTTTCTGAGCCTCTTTCCAATAGATAGGCAATTTGTGATCCACTTTGGTAGACTGCTATAGCTGTGGAACTCACTGCTTTGCATCAAACTCACACATGGGATTTGGTACCTTTGCCTTTTGGAAAGCATACCATTGGTTCTCATTGGGTTTATAAGATTAAAACTAAATCTGATGGATCTGTTGAGCAATACAAGATTCGCCTTGTTGTGAAGGGTCATTCACATAAGTATGGCATTGACTATGATGAGACTTTTGCACCTGCTGCTAAGATGACAATCATTTGTACTATGATTGCAATTGCTTCTTTTTTTTAGTGGAAGATATCACATATGGATGTTAAGAATGAATTCTTATATGGTGATCTTCATGAGGAGGTATATATGACACCTCATCCTGGTGTGGCTCATGGGCCTGGGCATGTCTGTGGACTTTAAAAATCTCTTTATGGTCTCAAACGGGCTCCCGGAGCTTGGTTTGAGAAGTTCTCCACTGTGATAACCTCTCTTGGCTTTCATCTCAACTCTCATGATTATGCTTTGTTCATCAAACATACAAGTAAGGGCCACATTCTCCTCTCCTTGTATGTTGATGATATGGTTATCACTGGTGATGATTGTGATAGAATTAAGTCATTGAAGTGTGATTTGGCTCATTGTTTTGCTTTGAAATATTGGGTTTACTTTGTTGTTTTTTGGGTATTGAGGTGGTCTCTTCTTCAAAGTGTTATCTTTTTATCTCAATCCAAGTATATAGCTGACCTCTTTGAGTGAGCACATTTTACAGATAATAAGATGGTTGATACTTTTCTAATAACCAGTGCTCGCTATTCTCCATTGGATGGTTCTCCTCTATCAGATCCCACCTTATACCATTGTGTGCTACGCGGTTTGGTTTATCTCACAGTTCTTCATTCGGATATTGCGCATAATGTCCATGTGGTTAGTCAGTTTGTCACTGCCCCTACTTTTGTTCTTCGCATTCTCAGATATCTTCGAGGAACTCAGTTTTGTAGCTTTCTTGGTGACTCGCTCATTTCTTGGAAGAGTAAGGAACATAATATCATTTCTCACTCCTCTACAGAAGCTGAGTATCGTGCCATGGCCTCAACCACCGCTAAGATTGTTTGGTTGCACTGGGTACTTATTAATCTTGGAATCAAGCTTACTTATCCCACACATCTACACTGTGATAATTAGAGTGTTATTCACATTGCACGTAATTAAATCTCTCATGAGCAGACCAAGCACAATGAGATTGATTTTCACTTCACACGCCATCATTTGCAGCTTAGTACTATCTCTTTGTCGTTTGTTATATCTTTTCTCCAGATTGATGATTTGTTCACGAAGGCTCACTCCGCTGTGCGCTTCCATTTCTTATCGGACAAACTCTCAATGCTTATTGTTGTAGCATCGTGAGTTTGAGGCAGGATGTTAGCATATGATTATGTAAGGGTAGTTTAGTATTTTCATTAGTGTGTGTTTTATCCATTATATAGCCTCATTCTCTTCATTGTAATTAAACACTTCAGTCATTCAAGACAAGATTCCTTCCCAAAAACCCTTATCCCCCACTTCGATTATCAATCTAAAGTTGTGTTTGGTTCAGTAGAAATCAGCATGAATAGGTTTAAGCTGTGATGTGAGTGTATTTGAGGACTGATTTTGTTAAGATTTTGTTTTCTTCTTTGCCAGTTGAGGATGTTAGTGATCCGTGACCTCTAACTAGGAATGGTTTTGAAGAAAAGTTGCCACTCAAGAGTATATTTATGACTAACAAGACCCGTTATAATGTGCTTCTTGACGAGCTCCATGTCGAGTTTATAATTTTAACCACTTCTTCAACCTGAATAGGTTTAAGCTATGATGTGAGTGTATTTGAGGACTGATTTTGATGATATTTTGTTTTCTTCTTTGCTAGTTGAGGATGTTAGTGATCCGTGGCCTCTAACTAGGAATGGTTTTGAAGAAAAATTGCCACTCAAGAGTATATTTATGACTAACAAGACCCGTTATAATGTGCTTCTGGACGAGCTCCATGTCAAGTTTACAATTTTAGCCACTTCTTCAACCCGAAGTGGTGAGTGGTGAGTATGATATAGGCTTATATCTACAATGGTGATAATTTTTAGTACCCTCATATTTCGTCTTGTTTTAGTTTCCTTGTAATTTTAAATTAGAGCCGCACATCAATGTTTTCTTGAGCTTCATGTTAGATAGAGATGAGCTCGAATGCTTTTCTCCACGAGCATCAATATCATATGCTTAACTAGAGTTCATAATAAATGCTTGTTCTATTATAAAATTATGACTCCATGGGAGTTTTCACTACCACAGAAACCCCCCTGTAGCACCGGTTTTTTCATAAAAAAAAAATCGGCGCCTTAGTAACCGATGGAACGATTTCACCGGTTGGAAAAAATCCGGTGCTAAGTTCCTACTTTTAAAACCGGTGCTAAATTGCTAAATTCCACATTAATTTAATAATAAAATCAACTACACAAAATTGATAATATAGAAATAAAACCGAAAAAATTATGATACAAAATTAATAATCAATGGGACTAAACATAACTATCTACGAGACTAAACATAACTTTAGCTTGAACTAGCAACTGAATCATGTGGTGTATACACATCACATCACAAGGCTAAGCCACACAACTAATCTTTATTCTATGATCCTTAAAAATGCTCAGATGTACCATTCCATATGCATCTACAAAACCATACAACTACAAACTTCAATTTAATTTGCAAAAATGGTAGGGGGGAAGGTAAATGTAACTAAATCAGTAAATCTTACCTTGGAAGGCTCATTGTTTGTTCAGAAGCTAATGCCTGGAACATACTTAAGACAAATTGGAAATCCTCTGTATATTCAAACAGACAAAGGAATCAAACATACACACAAAGGGGCTACGCAGTTTAGATCTAAATAAACATGGAGAGAAAAAAAGAGTAATCAAAACTCCACTCAGCACACAAGTCTATCTCATTATGTTTTACCTTACGATATGCAAATAATGTCACAAGCAACTTATATAAATAAGAAAAGGTTTAGTGAATGCCTACTGACTAGCTCCGCCAAGCCAATTCACCATATGTTTAGCAATACCCAAATGTTTAGCAAGAAAACTAAATGCGTTCAATATAACAAAGCAATGATGGTGTGATACATCTGCCTTTAATTTCTCATATGTAGTTTCAAGCTGTTTAAGGGGTTCTTCATTTGCCTGAGCAATACTTTTATGCTGACATAATAAATAGGAAAAGTTAGCATATGCTTGATTCATGCTATAACGAAAGAGTCATTCGGTACCTGAAGCATGTGATCTTTATTCATTTGTGCCTCCTCCACCAACTTTGCAATTTCTTCGTTCTGTTGAGCAACTACATAGTTCACAATGAAATCGAGAATTAACAGTACCATGAACTATTTAGCAGAAACATGAAATGAATCACAAATATAAGCATAGGTTTAAATTGAAAGCTTCCCTGATGCTTAAAAGGTGACACATGTATCATGTATGGTCTACTAGCACTATTTTTATAAGTTTAAAAGATTAAGCTTCTATATAGATGCTCTGAACCAATGCCAGAGTTGTTCAAGAAAGTCTTTAGTTATATCTACTGTCCATTCTACTACCAAATACAATACTATGCATGAACAATCACAAGGGGAAAATGGGAAAGGTTTATTCAGTATTGTTGACTTTACTAATGCCCTTATTGCTTTACTCAAGACTAAGAAGGGTTCACAATTTGAAGTGACACCCAATTTACCAATTAAATAGAATGCTAACCTTCAGCCAGGTCTAATGTATGCATTCCATGATCTTCGAACCTGGATACAAATGGCAAAAGTCAATGATCAACTGGAAAAATCTTAGCCATCTTGCTCTACCGAAGCTTTCTTGCATAGTTTTTAGAGATGATGTTCACTAGAACATTGAAATTTATTCAAGCTTTCTCAGAACATTTTGCAACAAAAAGAACAGGCACGCTGCTCCTTTAAATGTTCATATACAGATCCTAAGCCACATTAAGGTTTCCTCCTGGGAACAAGAAGTGGCAGTAATATCTTAATTACAAAACTAAGAAATTTCAGTAATCCAAGAAATTTACCACGTTAATATTTTCAACCAAAACACAAAAAGGCACCAACGACATCAGATTATTCGAAAAACCAAGCAAAACAGCCACAAGCAGAAAAAACTGCAAAGAATCCAGTGATCATTACCTTTCCTTGGGAAACTTCCTTGGCTATATGTCTAGCCCTCCACTCATCGGCTTCTTTGTCATATTTCTTAAACTCCTAGAGCTTCTGAGTATACCAAAAAAAACAATTTAATCAATATCACAACCAACTCTAGAAACAACAAGCATTGCAATCAGAAAGCAACCAACCCTAGAAACAACAAGCATTGCAATCAGAAAGTAACATATAAAAGACCTTCGCCTTCTTCTAAGCAATCTGCTTCCTCCTCCTCTTCCTCCACATTTTATTCCTCTTGTGCTGCAGCAACTTATCTCCCAATCTCACTACTGCACATTTCTCCTCCCACGGAGATTTCTCATCCACCGCAACTTGAAACGGTTCGAGTTGAACCCTCAGTTTCGACATCAAAGCATTCGCAACTTCTAGAGCAAGTGATTCATGAGAGTCCAAATCTATCCTATTTTCTACCAGTATTTCCTTAAAGCTATTAACATAACCGTCATCATGTCACTCATTTCACCATTTTTCACCATGTTTAACATCTCCAGTTCTTTCTCCCTGCAGACTGATCGAAATTAACCCTAGGATTTGAGAAATCTAATTGATTGAAACATTTTACTGTTTTGAGCAGTTTCTTACAGTGCTTTAGCGAGGCTGATGGTTTTGTGCAAGTTTTTGAGGGTCTCGCAGATGTTGCTGGTGTTCCAGAAGGTGCTCGACGGTGGGGAAAATGGGGAAAATAGATGGCGCTTCTAGCTCTGCCCTAGCTCCACCAGAAACCCACACCACCAACCACCAGAAAGAACCTAGCTTCGTCACCGCTGCCCTAGCTCCACCACCCCCTACCTCCTCTCTAGCTCCACCACCTCCTAGCTCCACCAGAAACTTTATCCCCTACCGCACTGCGCCTCTTTGCCACCGCTGCTCCACAACTGCTCCAATCGAACCACCGCCGCACCGCTGCTGACTCATCTCCAATCGAACCACCATGCCCACACTAATCAAACCACCATCGATCATCGATTATTCGAGGAAAATGCGAAGGATGAATTTTGGGAAGAAAGAAAATGAAGAAATGAGGGCAGGGCTTCCTTTTTATTTTTTTCCATAGGGGTGTAATTGTTATTTCACTTATTTCCAGCCATTTCTTTATTTTTATTTGTATATACTAATTCAAATGAAGTTTGACCATGGATTAGTTAAATTCAACTTAGTTATTAGTGTTTAAATATTGAAAATTGAGTAAAGTTTGACTGTTGATTAGTTAAAGTCAGCTTAGTCACTAGTCGAAGGTAATGGTAAATAGAAAGAAACCGTGAGAGTCTACGGGAGTGGGAACATTGTCCCACTCCCGTGATACAATGAAACCTACTAAACTACCCCTGATCTAGATGATACAATCAAGTAGCCCAGAAGGAACCAGAAAAGTCTACGGGAATGGGAACCTTGTCCCACTCCGTGAATACATGATACCTACTAAGCTACCCCTGGGCTAGATGATACAGCCAGGTGGCCCAAAAAGATGCTACCCCTTCGTGATGACAGGGGCCTGTAGAAATCATCTGTGAAAATACCGAGGGGCTAGTGGCATGAGAACAACCTCACGAGCCCCTCACTCCATGCTACTTCCATACAACCGATTGTGTGAACCAGTTCTTCAGCCGTGGTTTGTTCCCCACTGGTGTCTCCAAACTGAGAATGGTGTCGGCCTTCAAGTGAAGTAGTATGACGTCTTCTCCAGGAAGAGCTGGCACACCGATTCTACCATGTACACCTCTAAGATAAAGATAAAGAGGTGTTATTGGCCCTCGATAACGATCTCTGGATGAGTGCCGAGGTTATCTCGGTGAGGTTGGGATCAGATTGACCGTAGTCTGTGCTGCTCCCTAGTGTTCCCCGTCGATAGACCTCCTAATGATGAAGAGACCGGACATGACTTCTACCACACACGCCCCGTGTAACGATTTTGTAACCATCCTCTCAATTTTAGGGAAATTGACAGCCTGATACCATTTTACACTTTTCAGTGCAGCGCAGGCAAATAGTGCAACCATCAAATCCAAGTGATACCTAGCAAGGGGTTAATTTATTTGTGTACGCCAAATTAATTAACCCCCTACCCAATCTGCATGGCCCTGCAACTAACATAGAAAATCCTTTTGGCTAGATGAAGAGAGTCTGCAGTGCTTTTTTCTCTGCGGACCCCTTCGAGGACTCAAATTCCCCCCTCGAGCACTCGAACACATTCATATCTCGAATGTCACATTCGAGCACTCGAACACCTCCATCACTTGAATGCCCCCTCTAGCACTCGAACGCCTCCAGCACTCGAATGCCTCCTCGAGCACTCAAAGACCTCCAGCACTCGAAGACCTCGAGCACTCAAATGCTCCCTCGAGCACTCGAACACTTCCAGCACACGAACACCTCCATCACTCAAATGCCCCCTAAAGCACTCGCAGACCTCCAGTACACGAATGCCCCTCCCGAGCACTCAAACACGTCCAGCACACGAACATCTCCATCGCTCGAATGCCCCTTAGGAGCACTCGAACACCTTCAACACTCGAGTACCTCTCCCACAAATTCCCCTTCAAGCATTCAAATACCTCCAGCTCTCAAGGGCTCACACATCAGCCCCTCGAGTAAAAAGCACTGGTGAGTCGCCGGATACTGGGCAAAATCAGTGAATCCACCAAATACGAGAATTTGCATTTCCAATCTTCTTTTTCCGGGCATCAACACACCAAAAATGAAGCATTAAATATGAGTGTTCAAAAGCGAATAAAGTGAAATCCATGTCCATGGCATAGAGCACAGCAAATTAGTCCGAACTCCAACTAATTCAGGTAAGACAAAGCCGGGCAGTTTCCGGGAATTGAGCACCATCGAGTCTGGGCCTAGGTTTGAACACATGCAAGGTGGTGGTTCACCGGGCACTTGCAAGGGTGAGAGTTTCCCAGGTTTCGAATACACGCAAGGCCGGAAGGTGGCCGAGTTTTGGGCACTAGTTAGGCCGGAGGGGTAGACATGGATCTGAACACAAGCTAGGCCAGTCAGGTGCCTGGGGTTCGAGCCTAAACTCACCTGAATCAGTTGAGTAGAAATACTCTCTATGTATGAAACCCATCATTCATTCCATTCCCAAATGAACTTTCATACTATCTATCCATTATCAGCAAGGAACAACACAGATTCTCCATAAACATCCCCTCACAAATCAGCCCAGATTTTCCCTAAGGGACTCCCTAAGAATCCGTACATGGGTGTTCATGAGTCCGCAAAATAGATCAGAAATTTGGCATAAAAACATAGCAGTTGGTCGAGGGTTGCAATCAAACCAGCAAACATGGCCGGGGTAGAGCGCAAGTTCACTAGGATGAAAGCTGTCAAGTGCTATGAATTTTTTATGCCTGAGCTTCATCACTATTCTGCGTACGGAATGAACGATTCCACCCAATATACTCAAAACAGAGTTCCACAGCAATCCACACCGGTTTAGCATACAATACAAACTCCTTTCCACAGGAGTTCACACAAAATAGAGTTCTATACAACACACTCCAAATTTGTTTAGGTTGGGCACAAGATGACACAGCAAATCCGCACAACAAGTTCATCCACACAAATTCTCACAACAAATCCGCATAAAATCCGCACAAGAAATTGAACCGCAAAAATTTGCACAACAAAATCCGCACTTAATTCATCATACCACCATTCACACCAATCCGCAAAGCCACATAAATTTAGGAGCCTGACTTTCATGGGTGTTTTCCAAGCTCTCCTTGTTTGCATCGGGTTTGGGTCTTCCTCCTCCGCCAGAAATTCATCTTCCCCCTCTACCAGAAAACTCCACTCATCAAGATCGGTGGGCAGGTCTTCCTCCAAGAAAACCCATCGTGGATCCATGGGTCTTCAAATCCAAGTTTGAAAAGTTCGATATTCGAACTTCAAGAACCCAAAAGCTCCAAGCTTGAAGACCGAAAAGCAAGTCTTCATCCCAGAATTCCCATAAAGAGGCTATGGGTTTTCAAAATCCACATTCAAAATGCGGATCTTCTTACAAAAGTTCAAGAATCGAACTTTATTTTGCAAAACGAGGAACCCAAATCCCGAATTCAAAACTTCAAAGACCAAAGCAAACCATACATGAAAACACTCCCGGCGAGGAGCCCAACATTAATGTCGGACTCCTCGCTGGAGAAGAAGAGCCGCGGAAGAGAAACCCAATGAAAACTGACTACGATGAACAGTAGCAGGGTTGCACCCTATTTTAGCCCTTTCTCAGCTTTGTCTCTCAGCTTAGTCGCTAGTGTTTTTATACAGAGAGAGTCAAGTAAAGTTTGACCGTTGATTAGTCAAAGTAAACTTAGTCACTAGTATTTATATGTAGAAAGTCAAGTAAGGTTTGACCGTTGATTGGACAAAGTCAAACATTTTATTAGTATTTAATATATACTAAGTCAAATAAAGTTTGGCCGTTAATTAGTTAAAGTCAACTTTGTTATTAGTGTTTATTTATTGAAAGTCATGTAAAGCTTGACGGTTAATTAAACAAAGTCAACCTAGTTGTTAGTGTTTATATATTGAAAGTCGAGTAAAGTTTGACCGTTGATTGGTTAAAGTCAGCTTAGTCACAAGTATTTCTATATATAGAGAGAGAGTCAAGTAAAGTTTGACCATTGTTTAGACAAAGTCAACCTAGTTATTAGTGTTTATATATTGAAAGTCAAATAAAAATTGACTGTTGATTAGTTAAAGTCAGTTTAGTCACTAGTGTTTCTATATAGAGAGAGTCAAGTAAAGTTTGACCGTTGTTTAGACAAAGTCAACTTACTTATTAGTGTTTATATATTGAAAGTCGAGTAAAGTTTGGCCGTTGATTAGTTAAAGTCATCTTAGTCACTAGTGTTTCTATAGAGAGAGAGAGAGTCAAGTAAAGTTTGACCTTTGATTAGACAAAGTCAAACATTTTTATTAGTATTTATTATGTACTAATTCAAATAAAGTTTGACCATTAATTAGTTAAAGTCAACTTTGTTATTAGTGTTTATTTATTGAAAGTCAAGTAAAGTGTAACCATTGATTAGACAAAGTCAACCTAGTTATTAGTGTTTATATATTGAAAGTCGAATAAAAATTGACTGTTGATTAGTTAAAGTCAGTTTAGTCACTAGTGTTTCTATATAAAGAGAGAGTCAAGTAAAGTTTGACCGTTGTTTAGTTAAAGTTAGCTTAGTCACTAGTGTTTCTATATAGTAATGGTCAAGTAAAGTTTGACCGTTGATTAGTTAAAGTCAACTTAGTCACTAGTATTTATATATAGAAAGTCAAGTAAGGTTTGACAGTTGATTAGACAAAGTCAAACATTTTTATTAATATTTATTATGTACTAATTCAAATAAAGTTTGACAGTTAGTTAGTTAGTTAAAGTCAATTTTGTTATTAGTGTTTATTTATTGAAAGTCGAGTAAAGTTTGACCATTGATTAGACAAAGTCAACGTAGTTATTCGTGTTTATATATTGAAAGTTCAGTAAAAATTGACTGTTGATTAGTTAAAGTCAGCTTAGTCACTAGTGTTTCTATATATATATAGAGAGAGAGAGAGAGAGAGAGAGTCAAGTAAAGTTTGACTGTTGTTTAGTTAAAGTTAGCTTAGTCACTAGTGTTTCTATATAGTGATGGTCAAGTAAAGTTTGACCGTTGATTAGTTAAAGTCAACTTAGACACTAGTGTTTATATATAGAAAGTCAAGTAAGGTTTGACCGTTGATTAGACAAAGTCAAACATTTTTATTAGTATTTATTATATACTAATTCAAATAAGTTTGACCGTTAATTAGTTAAAGTCAACCTTGTTATTAGGGTTTATTTATTAAAGTAAAGTAAAGCTTGACTATTGATTAGACAAAGTCAACCTAGTTATTAGTGTTTAAATATTGAAAGTCAAGTAAAGTTTGATCGTTGATTAGTTAAAGTCAGCTTAGTCACTAGTATTTTATATAGAGTCAAATAAGGAGGTTCAAGTCCTCGAGGCAGGAGGTTCGAGGGTTCGAGGGTTTGAGGGTTTGAGGGTTCGAGGGCTCGAGCGTGAAGTGGTCAAAAATCCCCACATTCGGGATCGAGGCTCGAGGCAAGAGGTTCAAGGGCTCAAGGCTCGCGGCTGGAGGTTCGAGGACTCGAGCGTGAAGTTGTCAAAAATCTAAAAGATTTAAAATTAGGATTTTTTAATTGAAAATATTTGCTCATCAGTAAAATTACCATTATACCCCTGACTATACCAGAAAACCATTTAGTCTTACCTGAAAACCACCTTTGGGGACCAAACAAATTGTTTTGAATTTGTTGGGTACCGTCTAAGGGTTGATTTGCAAATGGGGACCAAAACATCGAATAAGATACTTTGTAGGGAACTAAAAAAATAATTTAGTCTTGTATTTATGTATACTAAATCAATTAAGGGTGAACGTTAATTAGTTAATGTAAACAAATTTTATTCTTATTTGTATATATTAGGTCGGTAAATGTTGATCGTTGATTAATTTAACTTAATTTAGTTATTAATTAAAGTAAACAAAAGAAGTGAATGATTTTGAAAGTTAAAAAAAGAGAGCTTATAGCGGTTGCGCAACTCCTCCTATCTCATGAAATTTCTGGGTATTATTTGAATTTTTTGGCGATTTTTTAATTCATTGGAATAAAAAAATTGAACTTTATAAAATTTCGACGAATATCTAGATTTTTTTGGCGAGAAGATTGATTGAATTTTTAATTTTTTTGGTGATATCTTTGGCGGGAAAATTTAAAATTTTATAGCACCGGTTTAAACCGGTGCTATTTTCTTCCAAAATTGGTGCTATTTTTTTATTTTTTGCACCGATTTTTAAAACCGGTGCTAATTTTTCCAAAACCGTTGTTTTTTATAAAAAAAAAAGGCTATTTCTTTGAGGGGAAAATGAATTTTGAAAATTTTTAGCACCGGTTTTTTTTTAAAAAGTATTTTTTTAAAAAAAAAACCAGTGCTATTTCTTAATTTTAGCACCGATTTTTAAAACTAGTGCTATTTATTACAAAAACCGGTGCTAAGTTTTAATTTTTTGCACCGATTTTAAAAACCGGTGCTATTTTAAATTTTTCGGCGGGAAGATAGAATTTTACATGTTTTTAGCACGGGTTTTTAAAAATTGGTGCTAATATTTTCAAAACCGGTGCTATTTTAAAATTTTTGGATGTTTCTTTGGCGGGAAAAATGAAATTTTCAAATTTTTAGCACCGGTTTTTGTGCTATTGTAAAATTTAGCACCGGTTTTAAAATAATCGGTGTTAAAATTAAAAAAACGGTCTTAAATTAACATCAATTTTTAAAACAGAAGCTAAAATTTAAAAAACTGGTGCTATTAGATTTTTAGCTCCAATTTTAAAAATCGGTGCTAGAGGGGGGTCTCTAGTATGTGATTGTGCTACT
This sequence comes from Rubia yunnanensis, assembly GCA_037428765.1. Classification (NCBI taxonomy): domain Eukaryota; kingdom Viridiplantae; phylum Streptophyta; class Magnoliopsida; order Gentianales; family Rubiaceae; genus Rubia; species Rubia yunnanensis. The sequence goes on along the minus strand of CM075064.1, from coordinate 25,715,066 downwards.
ATACCTTCTTGAAGTTTCCATGTTTGATCTATTAATGTAACAATTTATTTAAATACATAGTACATGTACTCTACTCTAATGATAATCTCAAAGCTAATCAAATATATGATGCGAGTGTCATTGATGTACTCTTTTTCTATGTATAACAGGGGGTGCCAATGATGCTTATGGGTGTAATGGAAAAAAGTACTCCCTCCGTTCCGTTTATTATGGCACACTTGCCAGAAATGGACAATTTTCTTTTGTTGGCACATCTGAATTTCATGCCAAAAAAAGGGGGGACAGCCATAATATTTGACCATTTTGATGGCTTTGATTTCCCAAATTTACCACTTTCCTTGACGCGTTTTAGTCTCTCGTTTGGATTTAGAGGCCAATATAAAATTCAGCTGAACAAAACCTTTCCCATGGATGCTTGTCATCATTTTGGCTGCTGTACACTTGCCTACAAACTTTGACTTTTCACATTTCTTCATGTAAATTCAGCTGCTACCAAAATCCAAGTGTCATTCCTTGTTGTGCCATAATAAACGGAACGGAGGGAGTATGTAGCTTGTGAGAGGCCATTGCCAATGTCCGCATGGATTGAAGAATCAAAATTGTTGCTTGAAATATCCACACATCCAACTGTGGAAGGAGGAATTGGGAGGAATCCAGTTATGGCATTTGGATGCAGATTAAGATAATAAGAGAAGAACGTAATTTAAGTAAATATGATTGGAGTAAATTCCTTCCTAAGAGAGGGAGAATAAATTTTGATATAGTGGTCTTTTTAAAAACTCTATTCCCCTCCAGAGAGAGAGAGGGATGGATAAAAATGACAATGGTAAAGACGTGGTTTCAAAATTCATGTTTTCTAATTATAAGTCTTTTGAATTTTGGTCAGGAAAAGCAAAGACTAATTGTTCTATGGGCTGGAAATCTATTCATTGTGGCGCCCAATTATTAAGGCCAAACTTGAAGCGACAATTAAGGAATGGAAGGAAAATCCTTATTCATGATAACTGGATCACATGGATGGAAAATCCCCTGAATACCTCCTGGGAAAATCAAACCTCTTTGACAATATCACACCTTATGGATGGAAGTAGGCAGTGGAGATCCAATCTGGTCAGGACTCAATTTCCAGATTAAGCAGGAAAACAAATCCTTAATATTAGGATCCCTACATACATCACTGGGTCAGATGATCATGACGGATTCATATAGGCTGCTTCACATACTGGAGAGTAATCTGTCAAAAGAGGTTATTAGATGGCATGCATAGGAATAAAGATAATGAATTGCAGCCATCTTCATTGATAGAAAGATTTGCCGTAATCAATTGTATTATTGATATCTAAATATATAGAGAGTGCAATAAATGTGTAATAAGGAAAGAACTCTAATCATAATAAATCATAATCTAATCAGGAGTCTAATTTATCCTAACACCCCCCTCAAGCGGAGCGTCGGATGCTCGCCGACGCACAGCTTGGACCTGAAGAACTCGAACAGCGGACAAGAGAGCCCCTTGATGAAAATGTTCGCAATCTGAAGAGAAGTCGGAACATGAGCAACACGTAACTTTGCGGATGTCACCAACTCACGAACAAAATGGTAGTCGATGTCGATGTGCTTCGCCCGCTTGTGAGCCACTGGATTCTGAGCAAGAAGATAGCACTACTATTGTCGCATAACAACAGTGGAGAACCAGAAAGCGGAAACCGAAGATCACGAAGCAAATGAGTGAGTCAGACCACTTCTGAGGCAGTGTTGGCGAGAGCACGGTATTCAGACTCAGTGCTAGAGCGAGAAACAGTGGACTGTTTCTTGGCACTCCAAGAAACCAGATTCCCACCAAGAAAAACTGCATAACCATAAGTGGACCGACGAGTCTCCAGACAGCGAGCCCAATCAGCATCAGGGTATCCTAACACATCAGGAGTACTAGCAGAACAAAACCGAAGACCAAAATGAAGAGTGCCACGAACATACCGCAAAATCCGAGTCACAACAGTAAAATGAACATCTCTGGGATCCTGAAGAAACTGACTCACTGTGTTGACCGAGAATGCCAAATCCGGGCGAGAGATGGTGAGATACTGGAGAGCACCAACAAGAGAACGATAAAGTGTAGGATCCCAAAATGGAGGACTAGTAGAGCTGTGAAGCTGAGAACCAGCAACAAATGGAGTAGAAACAGGTGCCGCGTCAGACATACTGGCCCGATTCAAAATATCCCGAGCATACTTTGCTTGGCCAAGCAGTAATCCTGAGGAGGTAAGCGAAACTTCAAGACCAAGAAAGTAATGAAGAGCACCAAGATCCTTGATCGCAAACTCTCTGTGTGTCCGATCAATGAACTGGCGAAGAAGAGTCGAGTCATTTCCCGTAAGAATGATATCGTCCACATACACAAGTAGGTACAGTAACGACGACCCTCTTGAAAGGACAAGCAAAGAAGTATCAGCTGAGCTGCACCGAAAACCAAGCTGTGTCAGATAACTGCTGAAATGTTGAAACCAAGCCCGGGGAGCCTGATTAAGACCATAAATGGCCTTTTTCAAACGACAACATAGTCTAGATGGACAGAATCTTGATAACCAACGGGCTGTTTCATGTTGACTGGAACATCAAGAACACCATTAAGGAAAGCGTTCTTGACATCCAACTGATAAGTTTGCACCCTGATCCATTCCCTGTGTTTTTATTGGCTATCACCCTCGTCACAAGGGCTTCCAGTGTCTTGACGAAGAATGACGGTTGGGACCATTCAAACTGGCCTGAAACAATAACTTATCCGCAACCCAATTAGTGGAGCAATCTTCCCAAGATGTAGAACCCAAATAAACCATAGCAAACGCCCAAGAATTGCACAAAAATGGACTGGGTACTGATTAGAATATGAAAAACTCGTGATAAAGGACCTCAAATCGCGATAAGCAGATTCAACTCGTGAGAAACAGGTTCAACTCGCGAGAAACAGGTTCAACTCGCGAGAAATCAGTTCCACTCGCAATAAACAGGCTGAACTCGCGATAAATTGAAGAACGCGAGAAATTGAAGTTGCGCGAGTCAAACCGCAAGTGACCTTCACGCGCTGGAGTTTACTTCTTCGGCCGAGATGGCGTGTGACCCTCACGCGCTGGACGACGGGAAGACGGGCACTGGATTTTGCGATCTCGTCGCAAGAGCTGGAAAACACCGCTGGAAGGAGCCGCCGCTAGAGGACGCTGGAGGAGGAGGCCGCCGCTGGAGGAAGACGCCACTGGAAAAAGATGGAAACTTTGCCAGAAAATCGAGACTTGAGAGGACGCCGGAGAATAGAGGATGACGCTGGAATTTGACTGGAACTTCGCCGAAATCAGGGCCGGAAAAGAGAGAAGGCGGGAGGCACTGAACAATAAATTAAAGATTTAGGGCTTAAGATCAGAACCTTGCTCTGATACCATGATAGAATGATTTGCCGTAATCAATTGTATTATTGATATATAAATATAGAGAGAGTACAATAAAAGTGTAATAAGAAAATAACTCTAATCATAATAAATCATAATCCAATCAGGAGTCTGATTTATCCTAACATTCATCTTCTGTGAGGATCAACAATCCATTGTTATGGGAAAAAATATGGAAGGTTAAACTACCAACAAGATTCCTCTTTCTTATTTGGGAAATTTTGACTAGAATTCTCCGCACATGTGATAAACTCATCATCAGAGGAGGCGTAATCAATCGAGGCTGTAAAATGTGTGGAGCTGAGTTGGAAACACAGGATCAAATTATGTCGGGGTGTAATATACCTAAAAAAGTCTGGATTTTATTTTGAAAACACACAAGGTTCTTTCACTCCTTGGTTGCAGGACTGGATCTTACAAGCCCCTTAGTTGGAAGACCTCACTTTAACGTTCTGCATTATATGTGGATGATCTGGATGTTTCGGAACGATATTATCTGGAGAAACAGATTTATCAAACCGGGTGAAAACCCAATCACTATCTGGAGACCAGCACAAGCTCTAAGTTTTTGCTACAAGGATTCCAGTCTTCTGGGATCACAACAAAATGATTAGAAGCTTGGAGAGCTATAATGTTATACATGTAAAGTCCAGGAGAGTTGGACTTAGTTGTGGCATATTGTGTGAACTAGTGACGTGGTGTTCTAACACCATCACAATCCAATTTTCTGGACAGCAAGTATTTAGCCACGGTTTGTGGAGCAAATTATGGAGAAAAATCATGTGATCAGAACAGAATATTGTGGAGATCAATATGCGATTTCGTGGCAACCTATTTCTGGTAAACAAATATTCCTTGTAATAGTTAGGAATTAATTAAGTAGTTTATTTATAGTACAAGTCCTATTCATAAAGAATTGTCCATTTAAAACTAGATTAGGATTAGATCTTTCCTTAGTCTAGAAGTCTATTCTTGGTAGGTTTAGACAAGGAAAGAGTCATGCACAAGGAAGGAGTACGAAGGTGATAAAAGGAAGGAGATACAACGCAAACGGTAGCGACCAAGTTTTCTTCTCTACGTGAGATAAGTTGTTGGAGCAGTCCGGTTGTGGTGTGTTGGAGGTTTGGAAAATCAACCGACCAAGTTCATAAAGATCAGAAACAAGGAAGCCATAATTCCTCGGGAGGAGGAGATCCAGAGAGACGTGTTGATCGTGGGGGTTCAACGGTGTAGGATCGGTAGTGAGGGGATCTCACAACATCCACTCAATAGGTTAGCAATGGATTAGTATTTAAGTTAAGCTTCTTGTACTAAACACTGCTTTCTAGTGGATGGTTTCTGATCTGGGCAAGGCCCCGCAGACGTAGGTGTATTTGCACCGAACTACGTAACCAAGTTATGTGTGCACTGCGTATTTCATTTTGTGTTTTAACACTAAACTGTTAAACAACTTGGCATAAAAGTATAGACTTTAGGTGAAACTAAATTTCAATTGGTATCAGAGCACGACACTTGCTGACCCCTAAACAGGGAGAGTGAGATCAGGTTTCACCATGGCACCAAAGGAGGGGGCTTCGGTCACGCGACCACAGTTGTTGGAACAAGGAAATTATGCCTATTGGAAGGCACGTATGAAGGTGTTCATTGGAGCACTAGATGATCAAGCTTGGAACTACTTCATAAATCAGTACACTCCACCTACAATAGACGAAGCTGAGGGATTAAGCTCATTGACGGCTAAACCATTTTCTAAATATTCTACCGAGGAGCACAAAGCACACGTGTCCAACTCAAAGGCATTAAATGCCATCTTTACGACAGTGGATGAAGATCAGTTTAAGATGATTTCAAATTGTGAGACTTCTAAAGATGCGTGGGATGTGTTACAAACTTATCATGAGGGGACAAGCTCCGTCAGAGAATCAAAGTTGCAGTATTACACGGCAAAATTCGAAGAACTAAAGATGCGGGAAGATGAGACTATTTCTGAGTTCAATGGACAAGTCCGAGATATTGCAAACAAAGCTTTTCAGTTTGGCAAAAAGTACAAAGATCACAAGCTTGTAAGAAAGGTGTTGGGAGCACTACCTCCACGTTTCAACATGAAGGTCAGCGATTAATGAAAATGGAAGGATAGGAACAATGACACTTGATGAACTTATGGGATCACTGGAATCTTATGAGATGGAAATGCTGCAAACAAAAGCAGGAAAGAAAGAGATGGCTTTTTCAAGCATAACCTCTGGAAAGTCAGAAGATCATACAGATAATGAAGAGTCCGATGAAATTGCAAACATAACCAAGAACTTCTCCAGATTTATGAAGAAGATGGGCAGGAAGCCACAAGAGAAGTCAAGTGGAGGCAAAAATCTAAACGCAAACTCCACTCCAAGATTTGGCCAAGCAATTGGTGTTGAAACACCAAAGTTTAAGTCAACAAATCCAAACCTGAACAGGAAAATCCAGTGTAGAGAATGTGAAGGTTTCGGGCACATACAAGCTGAGTGTGCCAATACACTTAAAAGGCAAGGAAAATCGTATGTTATAACCTGGAGTGATGATGACGAAGGAGATGATGGTAAGGATGGAGAGGAGTATACCAATCATGTGGCTTTCGGTGTGTCAGTAGTAGAGTTCGAAGAATCTTTCGAGGAAGGACTCAGTGTGATGAATGAAAGTGAGAGTGGTAGTTCAGATGAAGAGACTAAGAGCATTAGTGATGATGACATTCTCAAGGAAAGTATGGAAATGTACAAGATGTGGTTAAAAGTGGCGGATGAAAATAAAGAGCTCAAGACCGAGAACAAAAGATTGAGTGAAAATGCTCAAATAAAGGAACTTGAAAAAGAAAAGGTAATCAGCGAACTGGAAAAAATCAAGAAGGAATTTGCTGGGATGGAGGAACGAGCATAGGCAGCAGAACAAGCTATTAAACGTCTCAATACAGGGAAAACTAAGCTCGAAGATTGTCTAAGAATGGGACAGACGACCAAATACGGAATTGGCTATGAAGGATCTTCACCGGTGAATTCATGGAGGAACAAGGCAGATCAAGGTGCACCAGCTCCAAGAATAATTGAAAGAAATTGCCCCACCAAAAGGATCAGACGATGCGGATACTGTGGAGCTCAAGGGCATGTGAGAAATAGGTGTTTTAAGCTGCTTAGGACACTGTCCTTTAACTCAGCAGATCGAAGTTTCAACACTGTGCCAGGATATGATACAGGGCATTGGTTCAACACTGGAGGCTACAAAACCAGATCTCTGAACACACGTGTCAATCCAAGTCCGCATAACATCACTCGACCGTAAAGCAAGGTATGGGTTCGAAAATCTCACGATGTTTGTTTTTCAAGTTTTGTATGTTTTGGTGCACATACAGGAAACTCCTGGTATTTCGATAGTGCTTGTTCAAGGCATATGACTGGAGTGCCTGAATTTCTGCATAAATTCAAACCTGGTTTTGGTGGACATGTTAGATTTGGTGATGGGAAACGCAGTTGAATAATTGGCAAGGGTGAGTTAGTCATCAAAGGACTTCCTGTGTTCCAAGATGTGCTACTGGTGGAAGGTCTGAAAGCAAACCTGTTGAGCATTAGCCATATATGTGACAATGAAATGACGGTGTTCTTCGACAAGGAGAAATGTGTAGTAAACCATGGAACTGGAGTATTCATTGGATCTAGATCAATGGATAACTGTTATTTTCTCGATCAGATGTCACATGCCTTAGCTCAAAAGGGAAGTCAGTACTCTGTGGTACAGGAAATTGGGGCACATAAATTACAAATCCTTAGCACGCATCTCCAGACTGAATGCAGTTAGAGGAATTCCTGAAATACGTGACAACAAGGCGGTTGTTTGCGGGTCTTGTAAAGAAGGAAAACAAATCAGGATACCACACCATGCGGTACACGATGTTTCAACGTCAAGGCTTTTAGAACTCCTGCATATGGACTTAATGGGGCCGGTCAACACCCCTAGTGTGGCAGGGAAAAAGTATATTTTCGTGTGTGTAGACGACTTCTCGAGGTATACATGGGTATCATTTCTCAAAGAGAAGTCAGAGGCCGCTGAAGTTTTCAAGAAATTGGCGCACAGGCTACATGTAGAAAAGGGAATCACTCAAGAAAGAATTGCACGGATCAGGAGTGATCACGGAAAGGAATTTGAAAATTCTAAGTTCCATGATATTTGCAAGACACTTGGAATATACCACGAGTTCTTTGCCCCCATAACGCCTCAACAAAATGGTATAGTAGAGAGAAAGAACATGACACTGCAGGAAATGGCACGAGCAATGTTAGCCGAGAGAAAAATTCATGCTAGATATTGGGCTGAGGCGGTACACACAACATGCTACACTATCAACAGAGTATACTTGCGTCCGTTTACTGAGAAGACACTATATGAAATCTGGAAAGGGAAGAAACCAGATGTGTCGTATTTTCATGTCTTTGGGAGTAAGTGTTATATTCTGCAGGACCGAGAGCCTTTGGTCAAATTCGAGTCTAGAAGTGATATCGGTATATTCTTGGGTTATTCTCCTACTAGTCGAGCTTTCCAAGTTTTAAACCAATGTTCTGAAGCAGTCATGGAGTCTATTAATGTGACTGTTGATGATTCAGAGGAATATACTATGGGTGAAAGTGATACCTTCGAGCCAGTAAATCCTACTGGTGTTGAAACACCAGCACAGTCAACCGGTGTTGAAACATCGGAAACAGTAACACATGAATCTGAACAAAGTCCGGCCAAACACATGCAGTTACGAGATAAGCCACGGGTAAATTACAGAGAATTGGCAGGACTATCATGTTTTATCTCTCTCACCGAGCCCAAGAACTACAAAGAAGCCCTGCTCGATGAGTATTGGATTTTGGCGATGCAAGAAGAGTTGCAGCAATTTGAAAGAAACAATGTTTGGTATCTCACCCCGCGGCCTGCTGATGTAAATGTGATCGAAACTAAGTGGATTTTAAGAACAAATCTGATGCAGATGGTAACGTCACAAGAAATAAAGCGCGACTCGTTGCTCAAGGGTACACCCAAGTAGAAGGGGTTGATTTCGATGAAACTTTTACACCCGTGGCCAGATTGGAGTCGATCAAGCTAATGTTGGCAGTATCATGCATTCTGGACTTCACTCTTCATCAGATGGATGCCAAGAGTGCATTCCTGAATGGTCTAGTAAAGGAGGAAGTTTACGTGGAGCAGCCTAAGGGGTTTGAAGACCCACATTTTCCTGACTATGTCTATCGGTTGAATAAAGCATTGTACGGACTCAAGCAGGCACCACGTGCATGGTATGAGCGACTGACAACCTTTCTGATTCAGAAGGGATATCGTCGAGGGGGAGTGGATCGTACACTATTTGTGCTGCATAAAGGGACAAATATTCTAATCGCACAGATTTACGTTGATGACATTGTTTTTGGATCCACCTCTTCAGTATTGGTGAAGGAGTTTGTTGACTTAATGACTAAGGAGTTCGAAATGAGTATGGTAGGAAAATTGTCATATTTTTGGGGTTGCAGGTTACTCAGGAGAAGAATGGTCTTTTCATTAACCAGCAGAAATATGCTGAGAACTTGATCAAGAGATTTGGACTTGCAAGTGCAAAGGCAGTGCGCACTCCAATGGCTACCACCGATAAGCTCACAAAAGATGAACTGGGTCAAAGTGTTGACCAAACATTGTACAGGAGTATGATTGGCAGTCTGTTATATTTAACTGCAAGTAGACCAGACATCTGTTTGAGTGTTGGGATTTGTGCCCGCTACCAGGCTAATCCAAAGGAATCACATATGTCAGCTATGAAAATAATTATTCGATATATAAGTGGAACAGTGGAGTATGGAGTATGGCTTTCTAGGAACAAGGATTCGCAATTGGTAGGTTTCAGTGACTCTGGCTGGGTCGGGAATGCTGATGATCGTAAGAGTACCACTGGTGGATGCTTCTTTGCTGGATCAAAGCTTGTCAGCTGGTATAGTAAAAAGCAGAACTCTATATCATTGTCTACGGCTGAGGCAGAATATTTAGCTGCAGGGAGTTGTTGTGCGCAGCTATTATGGATGAAGCAGGTGATGAGAGACTATGGATTCAATGATGTGAGTTTTACAGTCTTATGTGATAATAAAAGCGTCATTGATATCTCCAAGAATCCTGTGCAACACTCTCAAACAAAACACATCGATATCTGACATCATTTTATTAGGGATTTGGTAGAAAAAGGAGAAGTCACAGTTCATTATGTACCAACATCAGAACAACTTGCTGATATCTTTACGAAGCCTCTAGATGGTGAGACTTTTGAAGGCCTCAGACAGCACTTGGGTGTGTGTCGAATGTAAGGTACCCAGATTTGTCCATTCTTTTGTATTAGTTACTGTTTTTCATTAAATATAGTCGGAAAAAAATAGAAAAATAGGAAATACCAAAAATTTAGTGAAGTGGTGTTTAAACACCGAGGGATGAAGTTACTGGAAAATTGCCTTAGTAGGGAAGTAGATCAGAAGGGCTGAACATGGGCCAGAATTTTGTGATGATGGGATTGGCTGTACGCATGTCCTGTTAGAGCCCAGTAGGAAAAAAGGTGTGGTGTTTTTGGTTTGCTAAAAAGGAAAGTGAAAGCGACAAGTGTTTGATTCCCACACAAATTCAATTTTTTTCCAACTGTTCATCTTCCTAGAACAGAGCTCGCGCAATTGTCTTCCCGGCAACCTGAAACTTTCAAAACCCCACAAATTTCATAGCCCACACAAAATCCCTCGACAATGGTGAGCCTCACTTTCAAGAAATTGGTTCGAGATTTCATAACGGTACGCGTTCCAGAAAATCTGCGGTTTGAAGAACTTGACTCCGATGTAGACTTGGATGAGTACTGTGGAGGTCGAGAACAGAGGTTGACCAAGTGGGACGGAGTCAATCGTCGATGACCTAAGGTCAGGTTTGATCATTCCTTTATTTTTAGTGGAGTTTATTTTTGCTCAGTTCTCAAGTTTCTTGAATGGATGGTCCAGAACAGAGATTATATTGACCTTAGGAAGTTTAAGAGCTTGCATGGAAAAGTTAATGGGTTTGATTTAAAGGAACTATTAACTGGTAGTATTGGGCACATTGAGGAGATTAGTGATTTTCGTGCCACTCTTGTTGGGGTTGATTTCGGTGAACATTACAGAGTGGGGGAAGAAGTAGATAAGTATTTTACAATCTATACGAGGATAGCCTCATTGCACAGGCCAGTCATTAGGAGCATGGGGGATGATGCTATGTTGCATCCGTGGGTCAAAGTGATTAAGTTCACTGATTTTGCCAAAGAAAAAGGCATGGAGGTGGAGCACTTTAATGGTCTTCTGTTCGTGGTTCAAGAATATTTAAGACAATTGCCCATTCCGGTGGTGGAAATCAGTGACAGTGATGAGGAGACAGAGCATACAGGGGGAGCTGTTCAAGTGGAAACAGTGTCTATGGTGAAGGAACCCGAGAGTGCTTCTCTGGTATTGAAAAATGTGACTGATTCTAGAATCCAATCTCCAGATGTGATCTCCAATGCTGATAACCAGGTACCTGTGAATCAAGCACAGGATGTGGACTTTGCTGATAGGGAACCAACTCCTGGGGGATATGACCCTGAAGACTTGGAAGAGCAGACTGAGATAGCCGGTGGTGAGGACACAGTAGAAGGTACTGATGTTGGTGTTGAAATACCACTCGAGACCAGACAGACACGTGGGTCAAAGAGAAAATGCATGGAGGTGGGTGTTGAAACACCACCAGAGTCTGGGACAACTCCTGTTACTCAGAGGTCAAAGAAGGCCAGGGGCAGTGTGGCCTCATCTTCCAAGGTTATTTGAAAATCTAAAAGATGCAGGGATAAGACTATGGACACAGGTGAGGACAGCAATGAGCCGATTGGGATGAAGCTGAAGCGACTACGTGCAGACAGACAATAGAGACAGGCTGAGACAATTGAGTCTCGTGCACAACCTGCACCTGAAGCGAGTGAAGCCATTAGCCCTGAATTCTTTGATGATGCAAGTTAAGAAAAGTGGGAGTTTATCTGTGGCAGAAAGATACTGGCGGAAAGGCCAGCTGATGCTGAGAAATATAGAGACTGTGGATTCACAGACTATTTGCACCATCTCAAGGTGTTTAAGGCTGCTACATGTTTCGGTGACTATAACAAGAAAATTGTGCTGGAGTTCTATTCGAATATGAAAGCTGAATGTGAAGATGCAGAATCACCCTGGTTTCATAGGGTTTATATGCGTGGAGAGATTGTTGAGTTTTCGCCAGAGGCGGTGAACAAGTGTCTGAAGCGTAGCTCGTCAAGGGATGGCAAACCGGTGTTCCAACACCAGATGCCAGAAAATTATGATGAGTGGCTGTAGAGCTTACTGGTGGAGTGGAGAGCACATGGCCTGTGACTGGTCGACAGCAGATAACTGCGTCTAACCTCACGTCCAGGTATTACTGTTTGTATATGGTCGTCATGCATAATTGGATTCCCTCAGTAAATAACACGAGTGTCACCAAGGAGATGGCTACACTCCTATACAGTTTGGGAGCGCGTCATAAGGTAAATATGGGTAGATTGATTTTTAATGATATCATTGACTGTGCTCGCAAGACCAGGAAGAAAGCTCTGTTACATCCGTGTGTAATCACCACGGTGCTGCAAAAAGGGGGAGCAGCTATAAGGGACTCTGATGAATGGATTCCTATTCAAATTTTAAAACCGACACTCAGGACATTGAGTGGTCGAAACTTGCCTTGGACACCTCCGGAATAGGTTTGCTCGGATGCTGGGACGGCGCGGTTGAGTGCTATTGAGGCTCGAGCTAAAGTGTGTCAGGAACTGATTGAACGCCATCAGACTATTGTAGTAAAGCTTCAGGGGGATTTGGCTGCCTTGGATGCTGAGCGTGAAGACTTGTTGGCTGCAGCCACTCGGGCTGTTTCAGAGGAACAGGATGATGATGGTTCAGAGGATGGTGATGCTGATGTTTCGGATGATGCTGGTGACGATGAGGAATAAACTGCGTTCTTGGCATATTAATGAATCCAGGGGGAGAAACTTTTGAATGATTTTGGATGTTATTCATATGTTATATATTTTTCGGATTTTGGATTTTTCTGTTGTCTGGTTTGCACCTGGATATTTTTGGTGTTAATGTTCAAAGTGCAGTGCTGATGAATTCACAAATATGCCAAGGGGGAGATTGTAAAGTCCAGGAGAGTTGGACTTAGTTGTGGCATATTGTGTGAACTAGTGACGTGGTGTTCTAACACCATCACAATCCAGTTTTCTGGACAGCAAGTATTTAGCCATGGTTTATGGAGCAAATTATGGAGAAAAATCATGTGATCAGAACAGAATATTGTGGAGATCAATATGCGATTTTGTGGCAACCTATTTCTGGTAAACAAATATTCCTTGTAATAGTTAGGAATTAATTAAGTAGTTTATTTATGGTACAAGTCCTATTCATAAAGGATTGTCCATTTAAAACCAGATTAGGATTAGATCTTTCCTTAGTCTAGAAGTCTATTCTTGGTAGAGTTAGACAAGGAAAGAGTCATGCACAAGGAAGGAGTACGAAGGTGATAAAAGGAAGGAGATACAACGCAAACGGTAGCGACCAAGTTTTCTTCTCTACGTGAGATAAGTTGTTGGAGCAGTCTGGTTGTGGTGTGTTGGATGGCAAATCAACCGACCAAGTTCGTAAAGATCAGAAACAAGGAAGCCATAATTCCTTGGGAGGAGGAGATCCAGAGAGACGTGTTGATTGTGGGGGTTCAACGGCGTAGGATCGGTAGTGAGGGGATCTCACAACATCCACTCAATAGGTTAGCAATGGATTAGTATTTAAGTTAAGCTTCTTGTACTAAACACTGCTTTCTAGTGGATGGTTTCTGATCTGGGCAAGGCCCCGCAGACGTAGGTGTATTTGCACCGAACTACATAACCAAGTTGTGTGTGCACTGCGTATTTCATTTTGTGTTTTAACACCAAACTGTTAAACAACTTGGCATAAAAGTATAGACTTTAGGTGAAACTAAATTTCAATACAGACATGAATAGCATCAGTCAATTGCATCAAGATATGGTCATTTGTGTTTAAGGTGATTTCCAAGATATCTCTTCATTAGAATTAGGTAGAGTATTTATAATTACAAGAACTATGTGAAATAACTATGTGCAATAACTATGTGCTTTACTAAGTATAACTATGTGAAATAACTATGTATAACTATATGACTATTCATATTCTATGACTGTTTATATGCTTCTATTGTTACACCCTCCCTTAAGCAAAGCGTCGGGTTGGTTGAAACGCGAAGCTTGGATCGGAAAAACCCAAACAAGGCCCGATTTAGCCCCTTGGTGAAAATATCCGCTACCTGTAACGACGTGGAAACATGACCAACACGAAACTTTCCAGCAGCCACCAGTTCTCGCACAAAGTGATAGTCAATGTTGATGTGCTTAGCTCGCTTGTGAGCAACGGGGTTCTCAGCAAGAAAGATAGCACTGTGATTGTCACATAAGAGCAACGGGGAACCCTGCAGCGGAAACTGTAGATCACGAAGAAGATGCGAGAGCCAAACAACTTCCGAAGCAGTGTTGGCAAGGGCACGATATTCAGACTCCGAGCTCGAGCGAGAGACCGTAGGCTGCTTCTTCGCACTCCAAGAAACTAAATTCCCACCAAGGAAAACCGTATACCCATAAGTAGAACGCCGTGTCTCCAAGCAACGGGACCAATCAGCATCAGAATAGGCAAGGACCTCTGGGATGCCCTCATAGGAAAAGGTCAAACCACAATGCTGCATTCCACGAACATAGCGGAGAATCCGAGTGACAGCTGCAAAATGATCATCCCGTGGGTCCTGAAAAAACTGACTCACCGAATTGACCGCAAAGGACAAATCGGGACGAGTAATAGTGAGATACTGAAGGGCACCAATGAGTGAACGGTACAGCTTGGGATTGTGAAACGGTCCACTCGTACTGCTGTGAAGCTGCGACAACGGCAAAAATGGTGTAGATACAGGGGAAGCTTCCAACATCCCAGCACACTGAAGAATATCTCTGGCATACTTAGCCTGTCCTAAAAACAGACCAGTAGAGGTAGGGGTAACCTCCAACCCAAGAAAGTAGCTAAGAGTACCAAGATCCTTGACCGAGAACTCATGATCAGCCCGAGCAATGAACTGGCGGATGGCTACAGTGTTATTCCCGGTAAGAATAATATCATCAACATAGACCAGAAGATAAAGAGTAATGGTCCCCCTGGAAAACACAAAGAGAGAAGGATCTGACAAACTGCCAACAAAACCGAGCAGCCGAAAAAAGACACTGAATCGATCAAACCATGCCCTGGGTGCCTGCTTAAGACCATAGATAGCCTTCCGCAAGCGACAAACATGAGTAGGGCAAGCAGGATCCTGATAGCCAGCAGGCTGAGCCATGTAAACAGGAGTGTCAAGAATACCATTAAGGAAGGCATTCTTGACATCCAGCTGATGAAGCGGCCACCTCCTCATAGTGGCAATGGCGAGAACAGTGCGAACAGTTACAGACTTGATCACCGGACTGAAGGTGTGATCGAAATCAAAGCCTGGGATTTGAGAATACCCCTGAGCAACCAGACGAGCCTTAAAGCGATCAAGAGACCCATCCTGCCGATACTTAAGCCGGTAGACCCACTTGGAACCAACCACATTGACATCCGGCGGATAAGGCACTAAATCCCAGGTGTGCTGAAGACGAAGAGCAGTCATTTCCTCATCCATGGCAACGACCCATCTGGAATCCTTGACAGCAGCGCGGTAAGTACGAGGCTCCTGCTGATGAAGGAGTTCAACAACTAATTCGGTGGCCACAAAGTCAGGACCAAGATCTCGAGCCACACGTGTCCCATCCTGAAGACGAGTGACCATCCGATGAGTGCGAGGCGCAGGAGACGACGAAGACTCGGGTGCTGAAGAGACAGCAGACGAGGAGCTCGAGACTGATAAGACACCATCAGAAGAATCCAACGAGGAACTCGAAGACACAGGAGAACGTGCAGGAGGGATAATAGGATCTTCATCAACAAGTGTTGACGGTGCAGTCTCCGTCAACAAGTCAGGACACAGCGAGCAAGCGGAATCATTCACAGCAGGAGCATCAAAAAGAACAGTGGAGGATGGGTCGGGGTCAGTGGGGTCCAAAAAGAAGGAAACATCCAAGGATGTAAACTGGGCTGCCGAAGATGCCGTGGAAAAGGGAAAAAGTGACTCATCAAAACGAGCATGACGAGTCATGTAAGTACGTCCTGAGGCTGGATCCAAACACCCAAACCCTTTGTAGTGCGCACTGTATCCAAGAAAAACACATGGAAGACTACGAGGGGCAAGCTTGTGAGCCGCAGTGGGATGAACATAGGGAAACACCCTGCACCCGAAAGGATGAAAGTTGGAGTACTCAGGTGAACGGAAAAAAAGAACCTCAAAGGGAGACACATTGTCTAGAACCGGAGTAGGTAAGCGGTTAATGGTAAAGACCGCAGTAGCAAAAGCATTATCCCAGTACGAGAGGGGCACGTCAGAATGAAACATCATGGAGAGAGCCATTTCTGCGATGTGGCGGTGCTTGCGTTCAGCCCTACCATTTTGCTCCGGAGTGTAGGGACAGGAAACCTGATGATGGATGCCGCGAGTGCCAAAGTGGGATTGGAGTCTGGTATTGAGAAACTCGGTACCACCATCGCTCTGGAAGATTTTGATGCGCGAAGAAAATTGATTCTCAACAAGTGCCTCAAATCGGAAGTAAACATCAACAAAGTCAAATTTCCGTCGTAAAGGATAAAACCATGAAAACCGCGAGTAATCGTCCACAAAGACAGCATAATAAGAAAATCCATTTCCAGAAGGTACTGGAGAGGGTCCCCATAAATCACAATGTACTAAGTCAAGAACATGACTAGCACGTTTAGAGTTCTCAACAAATGACAATTTCTGCCCTTTCGCCATAGCACAAGGCTCACAAACAGTAGGCTTAGGAAGTACTGAAGTAAGAGAAACAGAACCAGTCTTATGCAACAAAGAAATAATACTAGGGGACACATGCCCCAAACGAGCATGCCAGGTCTCGAAAGATGCTCTATTATTCTTCTCACGAACAAAGGAAACAAGCGCCTCCTCACCACGATCTAGCACATAAAGACCATTCTCACTGTGCCCCCGCCCCAGCACCGCCTTGGTGACCTTGTGCTGAATCACAAACGACTGATCATCAAAGGAAATAACAGCACCAAGATCCCGAGTAAGCTTGCTTATGGGTAACAAATTTTTAGTAATAGCAGGCACAAGTAAAACATCAGATAAGTGTAATGTAGAACTAGACGAGCATCACCCACAGCAGCAATAGAGAGGGAAGCACCATTACCAACAGAGACAAGAGTGTTACCCTGATATGGAGTGACACTGGACAGATTCAATGCGGAAGAGCTCATATGGTTGGTAGCTCCGGAGTCCACATACCAGTCAGGAATAGACGAAGAGTCTGAAGCAGCAGATGACTGAACTGGCTGAGCATGATAAGGCAGTAAATGGCTGAGCATTACAAATGCATCGTTTGGCAGGATCAGGAAACAAGCAGTCGGAGCATGGGTTATCACTGATGATATAGACAGAAAGTTGTCTTCATATGAAATCTTCACATCTACTTCTCCATTACAAGTAGAGTTGTGAGCTATTATATCAGCAATGAAGCATTTGCGGGGTCTGGGCGTTACGAAGGCTATGATACAATCAGACTCAGCTTCAGCTTTCGCTATTAGCTCTTAACCCTCAAGAATAAACCATATTTAGAAGTTAGTAATGCAGTGCAAGATTGATTAACTTTAATTAAGTATTTTCAATCTATTTATTTTAGTCAAGTTAATAGGTCTAGGGTTCAACAGGCCCATCAGTTGGCCCATGATGTACTAAGAACAATCTATTAGTAATAAAATCCTTTTTTCAGGTAAAAATAACTAAATAAATGTCATCAGTGTGGCATAAAGGGTCTTGGGTGTTTACTTAAAATATGCAAAAACATCTAATCAATATATATCCTAAATTTGTGAACAATAAATATAAAATGCAAAAAAAAAAAATTTTATTGGTGGGAAGTGCTAATCGTGACCTTAAAAATAACTTTGTTGATTTTGCAAATTTGGATGTTGCAAAATTCTTTATCAACCATCTTGAAGGTAGTCTGAATAAGAATGTTCAAAACTAAATTTCTTCGTTGATCCCAAGCACCATATAACAGAAATTGTTTGCTTTGGAGTTGTCAACCGGGAATATTGATGTCATTTTGACCAAGTTAAATCCAAGTCGTCTAAAAATAATATACTAATATTATAACATGTTACTGATTTTATTCTCTACTATATATAATCGATCATAACTTGTTAACATAGTAATATTATAATTTTTACTGATTTTAATTCTTTACTCTAGGTAATTGTTCTAATCCCAAGCACCATATAATAGAAATTGTTTGCTTTGGTGCTGTCCACTGTGGATATTGAAGTCATCTAGACTAAGATAAACTCAAGTTGTCTAAAAATAGCATACTAATATTATAACATGTTACTGAATTTATTATGTACTACATATAACATGTTACTGAATTTATTCTGTTATTGATTTTAATTCTTTACTATATTCCATCTGTTTTCTTAAGTTTGACACACTTACCATATTTGTATGTTTTTCTAAGTTTGTCACCCTTTCTTTTATGGCAAAAAGTACATCATTCTCAACCACTAATTAAAAATTTTACTCTCCTCACTCAATTTCCTTCCCACCTTTCAACTTTAAAAAAAACCCTAAATATATGGTACCAAACATAATAAAACGGAGGGAGTATGTAATTTTTCTAACTTGTTAAAATATATAACTTCTAAAGATATATTTAAAACCATAAATATCTCATTGTACTATATCTATTTATTTATATTTTTGATAGAAATATGTATACATATTATTTATTTATTTATATATATGATAAAATCTTATTTTAGACCGAGTAACTATTAAATCGGGACATTCTACAATTAGTGAGACTAATAAGGTAATTTGATATTTACTTTTATTTATTGCAATGAGATACATATAACTATGATAACCTTAAAAAATGAATATCAACATATAAATAATTAATTTTTAAATAATTTCAATGAAATATTATAAAAGAATCAATTTTTATTGTATTTAATATTTAAATATTTCTAAATAAATTAATTATTTCACTTCATAATTCATATAATTTTTTAAATGACTAAAATTTAATATTTTATATAAAATTTAATCTTAATATTTTAATTAATGATATAACACGATGGTACTCAATATACTCCCTCTGTTCCTCTAATAGTGGCACACTTTCTAGTTTGAGTGTTTATTTTATATTGACACTTTCTATTTATGGCAAGTTTAAGGTTATTATATCCACTCATTTTACTTTTTTTTTCTTTTAATTCATTTTTATCCACTCATTTAGTATATCCTAAATTCTAACACCAAAACTGATGTGCCACTATTAAAGAAGAGTCCGTCTCTTGAAAGACGGTCTTTCCATAAGTTATGGAAAGACCAAGGTTTAAAGTGTAAATTAGAAGAAATTAAGATAAAATTTTTGGGTTGCATGAACCGGGTTATAAATTTTATAACTACTACATGTTTCATACTAAAACTTTAATATTGCAACTAAGACCTTTTACCTTTTATTATTCTAATCATACCCCGTCTTTCCATAAGCCTATGGAAAGACCGTCTTTCCCAAGACTTTGCCATTAAAGAAACAGATGAGTACAAAATTAATATTGGAACGAACGATTTCTGTGATAACTAAACTTTTGTATTCCTTCAATTCTGACCATCCATTTTTTTAACACTTTTGGTTAAGCGGTTAGCTAGCTAATGCTCAACTACAAATCTACAATCTGCCTAATTAGCTCCGCGCCTGCGTTGCACGCGTGATGAGAACCGCGTTGGGAAACTATTCTATTTCTATCCACGTCCCGCCACAGTCTCTCGATTCTTTCCTCCGTTTCCCGCTTTCCCTTGCTCCATCGCATCGCACATTCTAATTTTGTTGTTCCAAATTTGTAATATACGTTGAATTTGTCCCATTCCGTAATAAGTGGAAGGTTTTTGAGATATGGCCATATGGGTAATAAGTTGGTGAGCAGGAGGCAATTAGTGGATGAGAAGTACACCAAGCCTAAAGGTTTGTACCAGCGCAAGGATGTGGATCACAAGAAGCTTAGGAAGCTCATTCTCGCTTCCAAGCTTGCACCTTGCTGCCCTGGTGATGATGAATGTGGTGCTTCTGATCTCGACGAATGTCCCATATGCTTATTGGTTTGTACTCTCTTGTCTGCTTAATCTTGATTTTGTTTTATGTCCCTGCCTTTGATGCACCAGTTAGAATCAGCACCAAAAGTCTTTTGTGGTGTCTCTTGTATGCATGGATTGCTTTTGTGAAGCCCATTGTGATTCTTGAAACATTGGCTCCTTTTGTTACTCTTGCTCCCGTATGTTTGATATAATTTGTAGTTAATTAGGGAGGAAGAAAAAAGGTTTTATCAGCGAGTGCATGATTTTTCCATTGTGGAAAATGGAAAGTTGGTCCTGTGGCAGATTTGGTGAGTGGAAGTGAAGGTTGAGGACACATTATGATAATGCGTCCTCTCCTTTTTTTTCTTTTTTTTTTCTTTTTTTAAAAAATTTCTGGTCAATTTTTTTTAAAATTTCTGGTCAAATTTAAATATTTAAATTTAAATTTAAATTTATAATTATATTTGAATTGATATGAGTCCATCTCTTGAAAGACGGTCTTTCCATAAGTTATGGAAAGACCAAGGTTTAAAGTGTAAATTAGAAGAAATGGAGATAAAATTTTCGGGTTGCATGAACCGGGTTATAAATTTTATAACTACTACATGTTGCATACTAAAAGTTTAATATTGCAACTAAGACCTTTTACCTTTTATTATTCTAGTTAAACCCCGTCTTTCCATAAGCCTATGGAAAGACCGTCTTTCCCAAGACTTTGCCATTGATATATATGTATATATTTATATTTATTTTATATTTATAATTATATTTGTATTTATATATATGCATATATTTATATTTATTTTATATTTATAATTATTTTTATATTTATATATATATATGTATATATTTATATATATATATATTCATATTTATATATATTTTTTTTTTATTTATATTTTTATATATATTTATGTTTATATTTATATTTATATTCATATTTATATTTATATTTATCTTTATATTTATATTTATATTTACTTTTATTTTTATATTTATTTATATTTATATTTATATTTATATTTATATTTATATTTATATTTATATTTATTTATATTTATATTTATATTTATATTTATGTTTCAAAATAGAGTCCTCTAAAATATTTTTCAGAAAAAAAATAATTTCAAAAAACAATTCACCTGTTCCGAGGAGTCGTTTAAAAAACGAGTGCTACGAAAATCATTTCGGAAAAAATAAAATAATGCCACATTAGAAAAATAAAATAATGCCACATGAGTCCTCTAATTGATTTTAGAAAAAATAAAATAAATCCTAACTATTTTTGGAAAAATAAAATAGAAAAATAAATAAATAATTTCAGAAAATTTAAAAAATATAAATATAAAAAAATGAAGGGGAACGATTATGGAAAACAAAAGAGATATATACATATAAATATGAAGATATACATATATATATATATAAATATATACATATAAATAAAAATAAAAATAAAAATAAAAATAAATATAAATATAAATATAAATATAAAGATAAATATAAATATAAATATGAATATAAATATAAATATAAATATAAATATAAACATAAATATATATAAAAATATAAATATAAATAAAGATATATATATAAATATAAATATGAATATATATATATATAAATATAAATATAAATAAAGATATATATGTATATATATAAATATATACATATATATAAATATAAATATAAATAAAGATATATATATATATAAATATATACATATATGTATAAATATACATAAATATAACTATAAATATAAATAAATATATATATACAAATATATAAATATACAAATATAAATATGCACACCCGTAAATGTGTGGATGTACACACACGTAAATGTGTGGATGTACATACATATATATAAATAAATAAATATATATATATAAATATAAATATAAATATATACATATAAATAAATATAAATATAAATATAAAAATAAAAGTAAATATAAATATAAAGATAAATATAAATATAAATATAAATAGAAACATAAATATATATAAAAATATAAATATAAATAAAGATATATATATATATATATATGAATATATATATATATATATAAATATATACATATATATAAATATAAAAATAATTATAAATATAAAATAAATATAAATATATACATATATATCAATTCAAATATAATTATAAATTTAAATTTAAATATTTAAATTTGACCAGAAATTTGTAAAAAAATTTGACCAGATATTGTAAAAAAATTTAAAAATTTAAAAAAAATTTAAAAAATTTTTTAAAAAAATTTAAAAATAGAAAAATAGCCCTGCCTGCCACGTGGCAAGGCCTCATTCGGCCACGTGGCACCCAACATTTTTTACCAGATTTTTGAAAAATGCCAGAGAGGACGCATTATGATAATGCGTCCTCTGCCACGTGGCAAGGCCCCATTCGGCCACGTGGCACCCAACATTTTTTACCAGAATTTTGGACCAAAATTTGGAAAAAAAAAAAAAAAAGAGGACGCATTTTGGAAATGCGTCCTCTATATTGGGTAGCCATTTGTGACTACTGTAGCAACAATTATAGCAATTTCTCTTTTATCAGCTGCCTTGTTTGTTTGTACAACAGGAAGACTAAGTTTGCATCTTTACAAAAGTCGTGAGATTGAATTCAGTCTCCCTTTTCTCTTTAAATAATGTATACTCCGTAGAATGAAGCCATGAAAAGAAGGGGGGAAAAAAGCAAAGTTGCATAGTTTTTATTGGTTTTGCAAACAAATTCTTCATGTTGCATGGATGAATCGCACTTATGCTTCAAAAACTGCTGTATGCCATCTCTTGTCTGACTTGACTCTAAAATTTGCAGTACTATCCTAGTCTGAATCGTTCAAGATGTTGCCTGAAAGGCATTTGCACAGGTACTCACATGCTTATCATGGTATAGAAGATTTGTATTGCATAGTCACTGATTTTTGCTAGTGGCAATTAACATGCGATTTCTTCTGCATCAGAATGTTTCTTGCAGATGAAGACTCCTGATTCGACTCGCCCAACACAGTATCCTTGATTCTATAGGTTGTATTACCTTTGCTTTTGTGCTAATGTACATCCACGCTCTATTGTTTCTATGTTAGATGGGATTTTATCGTCTTTACACTTTTTAGCATTAGATAAACCCATTATATCTTTCTCCAACTTTCAGGCTTTGTTCTCTTAAATTTAGTTTTACCAATTTTTCTAGTATTTACTAGTGTGTTCCAACATGACTAGTTTAACCAAGTGCATAATAACGCAATACGTAAAAGACACACGACTTGGTTACGCAGTTCGGTGAAATCCACCTACATCTGCGGGGCCTGGCCCAGTTCAGAATGGATCCACTAATTAGAAAGATACAGTACAGAGTACTGTTTACAAAATACTTATCTTTACTAACTATATCGTGTGGACTCTGCTAGCTCCCCTAGCTACCGATCCGCCTTAATCAGACTCCCTATGATCTCGAACTCCGTCGACGCAGGATCTCCTCCTCCCGAGGAATTAAGGTGTATGATTCTGAACTTAGTGCGGCAGGTCAGTGTGTTGGAACACAGTCTTCTGACTCTTTGCAACTTCTCGAAAGTCTCAAAAATCTGTGTGCAGATTTTTGCTCTGTTAAATCCGTGAGTATGCAGCCGTGTTTGTCCCCAATTTATATCCACGAATCAGATCTGAATATCCATGATTATCTCCACAATATTCCTATTCCAAATCTGATTCTTGAAGTATATCCAAATCCCATAAATAAAGGGATTTACCTTAACTCATTCTATCTCATATATTCGAATAAATCTTCTCCATATAAGTAGAAATTTTTCCATAAACTAATTATGCTTCACACGCCTGATATATAGCCAAATATACGATTACCATAAATTCTAAAACACTCCAATATTTTGGCTTTGAATTCCGTTAAACCTTTTGGCGTAAATCTGCTCTAGCACCATGTTCCAACATGGTCTGCAGTTCAGTTCAAAATTAATTCACATAAAATTGCCAATAAAATATTTACTTGCACATCCCTTGACTTTACAATCTCCCCCTTTGGCATTTTTGTGGACCCATGATATTTTGGACTTGTGAATCCATAGAAATCATCCAGCACATATTCAATATCATAAAACGAGTAGAATACTAATCATAATACCAGAACTCACATAAGCCAATGAAAGCCGAAATCCAGAATTCCAAAATCATACAATTAAAACATTCAAATCAAAATCCAAATATCCGAAATCATTCCAAAATCACTCCCCCTGGGACCACACAGAGGCCAAAGGTACCGCAGTTCCATCAAACAAAATCATCAAAAGAAAAAAAAATCAGCATGTAGCACTCCCCCTGTATTAAGCATACAAATTCAATTTTCAAGTCTGGACTTCTCTGCCTCCAAACATGTTCTTTCTGCTTCCAAAGCTGCCATCTGTATCGCTAAAGCTCCAAGTCTGGCATTTACAATCATCAGGAGAGTCTTCTTATCTGCTGCTGGTGTCGAGGTGGATCCAGAAGCTTTCCACGGCAGATCATGAACCTGTCTCAGACCAAAAGTCTTTTTGTTGGGCCGTAAGAACTCGGTATCAATTACCACATCTGATGCCTTTCCCATCACTTTGGCACTCTTGGCTAGGGCAGAAATCAAGGCAGGATAGATTACAGCATCATTAACTTTTGGTGCAGTAGCCTGTCTGATTAAGTGCTGCTGAATGAGAAGACCAAGGTTAACTTCTTTCTATGTTCCAACACAGTATAGTAGCTTTGCCATCTCCCTAGTCAATGCGGTGGTATTACTTGACGGCAACCAGCAGTGTACAGCTATTTGATATAGACCAAAAAATCTAGACGTCAAGCAGGATGCTTGTGAGTATCCCACTGCTGGCCACTCCACCTTATATCCCCCAGATATAACAACCAAAATCTCATTATCAGTCAATTCCAAGTCATCAGGAAACACTCCCCCTATCTTAGGTGTTTTTCAGACCTAGCAGCATATTAATTCTTGCAGCAGATAAATCTATGATTTTCCCCCTAACATACACTCTGCCAAACCATGGGGAAGTAACCTCTAGATTGCCAGGCATAAGATTAGAATATACCTCTAGAACAACCTGTCTATTGTATTGAAGTTGAATTGTAGCTGCCTTTGTCATCCCCATCACCTTTAAAAAGTCTGTGAAACCGCTCTCCTGATAAGCTTTTAGATCCATCGGCCTTTCAGCTATGAATTTCTTCTCGGAGAAAAAATCTCCCATCTCTGCACCCTTCTCATCAAAGTGCACAGCAGAGAAGGCCTGGGTGACAGATGTAGGAGGCAGAACCTTCCTTGGGTTGTTGTTGTGCCTTTTCTTGCTTCTTTTTGCTTTAGCTGAATTCATGGTTGGGCCAGCCTTCCTCTTCCCTTTAGCCTTTTGAAAAAATTCATCCAGTACCTCATCACTGGAGTAAGCCAAGTCAGGGACATCCTGTGTTGGAACACACCCTGTTCCTTCAGCTTTCTTTTCAGGTTCTTCTTCTGACTGAGTATCTGCATCTCTCTCGGAATCATTACTCTGAACAGGCAAGTCTTCATCAGATACTTCAACATCCTGATTCCCTTCATCACCCTCATTGTACTCTCCTCCCATATCTGCATCAGAATCCATGTCCATGTACACAGGTTCATCTGTCTGTGTTGGAACACTCCCTTCACTATCAGACAGAACTATTAAAATAGGTTCCCTTAATTCTTCCATTCTCCTTGCAAAATTCATGTCAAAGAATCCCACCTAAAGCTTATCTCCATACTTTACTGTCTCCATTCCAACAGCTTCTTCATCAGTAATGTTCCTTAACCAGACATAGCTATGGCTAGACATGCGACAGAATATATGAAATTTATCCTTTCCTTTTCCATTCAGTCTACCATACATCCCTCTCAGATAACTCACTTTCTTATATTCGATATCCCAAACATCCAAAAAATGGCTTGAAACAATCTCCTTAACTTTGACATGCAAGACTTCCAAATCCTTATTTATACTCCTGATTTTGCTTAGATCCACAGAATATCTATTTGCTTGTAACCATTCGAATATATCATCCACACTTCTATTTTCAAAACCCAAGAATTTCAATGGACGAGGGTCAGGACCAGTTACCTTAGGTTTTTTCTTTTTCTTGCCTTCAGAAGCTTCTTCTTGGGCATCAGATTTACCATCAGAATCTCTACTCTATTTATTGACAGAAGCCTCTTCCTCTTCCTTTTTATCTTCAGCTTTATCAGCCTCTGCTCCAGCTATCTCCTCATTCTCCTCAAGGTTAGCGTTTCCTTTGTTCTGATCTTGAGTTTGTGCCTCACCCGATTCAACATATCTTCTCGGCTCATCAAACACCACCAATTCCGAATTCACGGAGCCCCGATCTTTCATAATTTTTTGCACTGTCAATTCCACCATAGGAGAGTTTAATTTTGACATTCTTTCGCACAATGCCGAGATGATGAGGAGTGTTGAGTATAAGATTTTTCGGCAAGAGTTTTGGCAAGAAAAATATTTGGCCGAGAGAGAGACGGAAGGATGTATTTGAATCCCTCTTTAACTCTTCATCTTATTTACCTCTTTTCCAGCGAAGTTCCTTTTTAGATTTTCCACACATGGTAATGATAGCCCTTTCTCTTCTTGTCACATCACTTTGTCTTCCAACACACCATACTAACCAACTCCTATTTTAGTACACCTTTGCTCCTTCCATATTTTTGTTCTTTTCTTGATTTTTGGAAAAAAACGAAAATAAACCAAAAGAAATATTTACAAGGAAAATACTTTTGGTAAAATTTACCTCAAATTTGACAAACACCTAAGTGCTGTCGAAGGCTCTCAAAAGTGGTGGCATCCAACGGTTTTGTAAATATGTCTGCAAGTTGTTTGTGTGTTGGAACATAGACTACTTCCACTTCTTTTCTTTCAACCAGATCTCTAATAAAATGATGCTTTATGTCAATATGTTTGGTTCTTGAGTGTTGGACTGGATTCTTTGAAATATCAATAGCACTTGTGTTGTCACACAGAATCTTTAGGGGGCCTTGATGGATTCCATAATCTTTCAGCATTTGATTCATCCATAATAGTTGTGCACAACAACTTCCTGCTGCAAGATACTCTGCTTCTGCAGTAGATAGAGAGATCGAATTCTGTTTCTTGTTATACCAAGACACCAAATTTGTTCCAATAAAGAAACATCCACCTGTGGTACTTTTTCGATCATCAGCATTACCAGCCCAATCAGAATCACTGTACCCAATCAACTCTGAATCTTGATTCTTAGAATACCAAACACCATATTCTGAAGTCCCACTTACATATCGAATAACCCTTTTCACTGCGGTAAGATGAGATTCTTTAGGATCAGCTTGAAATCTTGCACATATTCCGACACTGAAACATATATCTGGTGTGCTTGCAGTGAGATACAATAGACTTCCAATCATGCCTCTATATAACTTTTGATCGACCGAAACTCATTTTTCATCCTTCACCAATTTATCAGACACTCCCATAGGCGTTCGAACTGATCGAGCACTACTGAGTCCAAATTTTTTAACCAAATTCAAGGCATACTTACTTTGATTTATGAATAGGCCATTCCGTCCTTGTTTGACTTGCAGTCCAAGAAAGTAAGTTAGTTCTCCAACCATGCTCATTTCAAATTCAGATTGTATAATGGTGACAAAATCTTGTACCATAGATTGTGAGGTAGAACCAAAAACTATGTCATCAACATATATTTGAGCAATCAGAAACCTTGAATCTTTGTCAAGCACAAACAAGGTGCAATCTATTCCCCCTCGACGATAACCTTTCTGAAGAAGAAAGGTAGTAAGTCGTCCATACCATGCCCTTGGTGCTTGCTTGAGTCTATACAACGCCTTTTTGAGACGATATACATGTTGTGGATAATGAGGATCTTCAAAACCTTTTGGTTGTTCCACATATACTTCTTCGTTCACCACTCCATTTAAAAAAGCACTTTTGACATCCATTTGATACAAAGTAAAATTCATAGAGCAAGCAATAGCTAGTAGAATTCGAATGGATTCTAACCTGGCAACTGGCGCAAAGGTTTCATCAAAATCAACACCTTTCACTTGTGTATAGCCTTGAGCAACAAGTCTTTCTTTGTTACGAGTGACTAAGCCATCTGCATCTGATTTATTCTTGAAAATCCACTTTGTACCAATAACATTAATGCCTTTGGGGCGAGGAGTAAGATACCACACATCATTCCTTGTAAACTGACCAAGTTCATCTTGCATTGCAGCAATCCAATACTCATCAAGTAAGGCTTCTTTATAGTTCTTGGGTTCAATTAGAGAAACAAAACAGTGTAATCCAGCCAGTCGTCGATAATCAACTCGAGGAACTGATCGAGTACTTCTCATGGTGGAACCAGGTTGGTCGTGTGTTGGAACATGGTCGTCAGTAGTAGGGGACTGTGTTCCAACATGGTCAGCTTCGACAGAGTTAGGATCCTGTTGCTCATTTGGTTCAGTACGTTGGTGAAGGTCAACTGATGGCTTTTCTTTGTCTGAAGTTTGAGACTGTGTTGGAACATGAGTGTTGACAGATTCTTCCTCTACACCTTCTGGATGTTGTTCCTTTTCTGAATCATCCACAATAACATTTATGGATTCCATGAGAGTGTTGGTTCGATGATTAAAAACTCTATATGCGCGGTTGTTGATGGAATACCCGAGAAACGTTCCTGGATCACTCCGATTATCAAATTTTGCCAACTGTTCTCTATCTTTGAGAATATAGCAAGTGCTTCTGAACACATGAAAATATGAGACATTTGGTTTCCTGCCCTTCCAGATCTCATAGGATGTCTTGCTTGTGAATGGTCGAAGATACACTCTATTGATTGTATAACAAGCTGTATTGATTGCTTCTGCCCACCATTTCTTGTGAACATCTTTTTCTGCCAACATAACTCGGGCCATCTCTTGTAGAGTTCTGTTCTTCCTTTCGACGATGCCATTCTGTTGAGGGGTGATAGGAGCCGAGAACTCGTGTTGGATTCCTAGCTCATCACAAAAGGAACTGAACTGTTCATTCTCAAATTCTCTACCATGATCACTTCGGATTCGAATTATCTTTCCAACTGGGCTCCCTTTTTCAGTTTGTAATTTCACTACAAGACTTCTAAAAACTTCTATTGTATCGGATTTCTCTTTCAAGAAGGCTACCCATGTGAATCTAGAGAAGTCATCAACACATACAAATATATATTTCTTTCCACCTATACTAGGTGTATTAACCGGACCCATCAAATTCATATGCAATAATTCCAGATTCCTAGATGTAGTAATATACTGAGCTGAAGAGTGAGGAGATCGAATTTGTTTACCTTGTTGACATGGTCCACATACAACTCCATCCTTGCTGGTTAAGGTAGGCATTCCTCGTACAGCTTTCACATTTGCGATTTTCACCAGTGTTTTATAGTTGATGTGACCGAGCTTCCTGTACCAAAGAATTCCTTTATCCTGTTTTGTGAGCATGCATCGAACTCCTTGTTCCAGTAAATAACAGTTGTCTGATGATCTTATTCCAGAAAGAACCTGGTTTTCTCCTTGCTTCACTATACACTTGTCCTTCTGAAATTCCACTATCATATTGTCGTCACACAACTGGCTTATACTTAGCAAGTTTGCCTTTAGATCTTCAACAAATAATACACTTGTGAATACTGGAAAGCCTTCAATTTTCACTTCGCCCTTGCCAATTACTCTGCTTCTCTTTCCATCACCAAAGGTTACAAACCCGCCATCACATGGAGTAATGTTTGTGAGAAATTCTGGAGTGCCAGTCATGTGTCGAGAGCAACCGCTATCAAAGTACCATGAATCTCCAGAATAGACTGTTAGAGAAGTGTGTGCCACTAGGCAAGTACTGGATTTTTTAACAACCCATATCTTTCTGATTGTTTTTCCCGTACGAGTATCACCTGTGTTGGAACACAGCAGTGGTTGTCTTCCTGTCATTTGATCTCTGATCAATCTTTTGCACTGCTGTTCAGCATGCCCTTGGTACATACAATATCTGTAAATAAGTGGTTTTCTTTGATGCAGCATCCCATACTTCCGTTTTACTTCTCGGATCCTGGTTTTTAGAGTTACTGGTTTTTCATGCAATTCCGTCTTGGATTCTTTCCCGTATCCAATCCCATGTCTATCACCAAAGTTTCTTCCCATATCCAGAATATCATCAAGCTTTGCCTTTCCGGAATTCAGTTTAAAAATAGTTGCTTCAGACATCTCGGCCCTCTTGACAGCAGCTAACAGTTTCTTGTTCAGTTCTTCATTACGTGTTTCAAGATCTGCAACCGTGGATCGTAATTCTTGTTCGCTTTCCATTAGCTTTCTTTTCTCTTCATTCAGCTCCTTGTTCCTGTCAGCTACTTAAACCCACATGGCATACATTTGTTCATATGTGCTATAGATTTCTTCATCACTTACAGACAGATCATCATCATCATCGCTGTGTGCATCGTCCAGATCAGTGTTGGAACATACAGCTTTACCTTTGTTCAGTGTGTTGGAACACTGATCCTCTGACATATTATGGACCTTTGCTCCAAAGGCTACATAATTACTAGTAAGTTCCTCTTCGTCTCTTTCATCGTCTTCATCTTCACTCCAAGAGGTGACATATGATTTCCCTTGTTTCTTGCGAGTGTTAGCACATTCAGCCTGAATATGACCATATCCTTCACACTCTCTGCATTGAATTCGTCCAGACTGTTTCGGTTCGTTGTTCTGATTTCTCCCAAACTGCATATTCCCTTGTTCAAATCTCATTCCACGATTATTGCTCGAATCTTGTTGTTTTTGTCTGTTTCCGCCAAACCTTTCCTGAGGTTTCTTGTTGACCACTTTCTTTAGCATTCTTGAGAAATTCTTGGTGATGAGTGCCAGCTTTTCAATCTCATCATCACTGTCAGACTCGTGTCTTTCCTTAGCTGAAGAAGCTTTGAACGCCAATTCCTTGGAGACTCTTTTTGTAGGTTGCTGGAATGTCATCTCATATGTTTGCAACGAGCCCATTAGTTCATCTAGACTCATAGTAGCTACGTTTCTTGCTTCCTCTAGTGCTGCTATTTTCATTGCAAACCTTTTGGGAAGAGATCGCAAGGTCTTTTTCACCAGCTTAGTTTCTTTGTACACCTTTCCAAGTTGATAAGCCATGTTGGAGATATCCCTGAGTTTTCCATTGAATGTAGCAATCGTATCGTCCTCCTCCATTTTGAGTTCTTCAAATTTGGTAGCCAGCATCTGTAGTTTTGATTCACGTACACGACTAGTTCCTTCGTGAACAGTCTGTAGAATATCCCATGCTTTCTTTGCTTGGTGACACGTAGATATAAGCTTGAACTGATTTTCATCAATAGCAGTGAAGATCGCATTAAGTGCCTTCGAATTTGCCAGGGATTCTTTAAGGTCATCTGGAGTCCATCTAGACTTGTCTTTGGGTTTCTGACTCCTTTGACTTGACTCCCCTTCTATCGCCTTAGAACTTGTATCAGCATCTTCTGTAGGATGACTCCATTCATTCTCAGCATAAAACCATGCTAGTTCATCAAGCAAATTGATGAAGACCCTCATGCGTGCCTTCCAATAGTTGTAGTTGCTGCCTTCTAGTAGGGGTGGTCGAGAGACTGACGCTCCTTCTCTTGTCGTCATGGTAAAACTGGATCTCACTTTCCTTGTACCAACCAAGAGAACGATAAGTGACTCAGCTCTGATACCAATTGAAATTTTGTTTTACCAATTTTTCTAGTATTTACTAGTGTGTTCCAACATGACTAGTTTAACCAAGTGCATAATAACATAATGCGTAAAAGACACACGACTTGGTTACGCAGTTCGGTGAAATCCACCTACATCTGCGGGGCCTGGCCCAGTTCAGAATGAATCCACTAATTAGAAAGATACAGTACAGAGTACTGTTTACAAAATACTTATCTTTACTAACTATATCGTGTGGACTCTGCTAGCTCCCCTAGCTACCGATCTGCCTTAATCAGACTCCCTATGATCTCGAACTCCGTCGACGCAGGATCTCCTCCTCCCGAGGAATTAAGGTGTATGATTCTGAACTTAGTGCGGCAGGTCAGTGTGTTGGAACACAGTCTTCTGACTCTTTGCAACTTCTCGAAAGTCTCAAAAATCTGTGTGCAGATTTTTGCTCTGTTAAATCCGTGAGTATGCAGTCATGTTTGTCCCCAATTTATATCCACGAATCAGATCTGAATATCCATGATTATCTCCACAATATTCCTATTTCAAATCTGATTCTTGAAGCATATTCAAATCCCATAAATAAAGGGATTTACCTTAACTCATTCTATCCCATATATTCGAATAAATCTTCTCCATATAAGTAGGGATTTTTCCATAAACTAATTATGTTTCACACGCCTGATATATAGCCAAATATACGATTACCATAAATTCTAAAACACTCCAATATTTCGGCTTTGAATTCCGTTAAACCTTTTGGCATAAATCTGCTCTAGCACCATGTTCCAACATGGTCTGTATTTCAGTTCAAAATTAATTCACATAAAATTGCCAATAAAATATTTACTTGCACATCCATTGACTTTACATTCTCCCTAGTCTTTTGTTTTCTCCATTCCCACTGCCTTAAAAAAAATTGTATTTGAAAGTATTGAAGCTGTATTGGATTGTAAAAAGGTTTACTGGAAATATGATAGAAGTATTGGGATTGCGAAAGTATTAAATATTATACTAAGCCAATAAAAAAATAACTAGAGAAAACAAAGCCTTATGTTTCTTAAGCCCGATAGAGAGTTTAGGTTTGTTTGTAAGCGATGGAATGGGTTCTGAAATCAGGAATATTATAAACAGGGAAATGCTATACTTGTGCTCCTTAATTTACCAGGTGCCCTTTCTGTAAAACCTCAAACTACGCTGTGGAATATCGAGGTGTCAAATCGGAGGAGGAAAAGAGATTGGAGCAAATTGTAGGATACTTTATACATCTGTTCCTCGTTATTTTAATCCATTACTAACAAGCGCACAATACATTTTAATTATCAATTTTCACTTTTGCTACTTTGACTCTTTAGGAAGAGCAGCGAGCTATTGAAGCCAATATACGGATTAGGCAGCAAGAACTCCAAGATGAAGAGCAGAAGGATCTGAAACACAGAGAGGTTAGTTTCTCAGGCAATGCCACTGGACCAAGTGAGTCTGACTTCTGCTCAATTGCAGGTATTACTCGGCAAATCGGTATTGTAGCTTCAACTGCTGAGTTTCTTTTGCATGTGCTTATTTTTTGTTTTGTTTATAATGTACCGCTCCATCGTATAATCCTATAATAGAAGGTTCTGCATTGGAAGGTGATGACATTGTGGCTTTTCAGGAGCCATGTACAGTCCCAGTTATCAGACCAATGCAGCAAAGACAAAACAGGTAGGAACAAAAGATCCAAAAGGTGACAGAGAGGGAAATGCTTTGCTTGTCCACATGCCTTGTGTTGGAGTAATATTTATGAATATTGCTGCATTATAGGGGGTGGGATGCTGGCTGAGAACTCTGATGTATCATGAGGTGTGATGGATTTTAATCTGACAGTTTTGCATTAAGTTGCAATTTCTCTAAAATTCTTGTTGATCCGGTTGCTTGAGTTGGGATTATGGAGGAATCTGTTGTAATTCTTGATTTTTCTTGTACGTTCATAAGGTCATGGCTTAATTAACTCGGGGTATAAAAGTTGCATGCTGCATCTTCTTAGTCCTTCCAGTTCATGAATTTCAGGGAGGATGAATTTAACCTGGATGTTGAGGACATAATGGTCATGAGAGCCATTTGGTTGCCCATTCAGGTACTTTTCTAAGTGAAAGATTCTTAGTTGTTATCTTCTTGGTAATCTGGTTCTTATGCGCTTTTCTGATAAATCAAATGAGTAGTATGGACAAAGAACCAATTTCATTCTGTGTCGCATGCCAAGGCTCGCTGATATATCTTCACTTGATCATTTTGCAAATAAATGATAGAAGCCAACCATCTCAATTTTATGTTTTTAGGAAAATGGTAGGCGACTGAATCCAGTTTACTCTGAACCATCTCCATCAGAACTATATGCTGAAGAACAGTGCAGCTCTACCACGATGGCTCCTGCCGCAGGATCTTCCTCACCTTCTGGCAATCTTGTGTGTGCCCTTGCAGCCCTCGCCGAACGGCAACAAATAGTTGAGGAGACCTCGAGTATCTATCAACCCAGCATATCCGATTACAACACGATTCCTGGATGCCCAGATCGTGATTTTGAGAACTTTTCTGCAGCTTCGCCTGGTATCCAAATGCCCACAATGGCCATATGTGATAGAGAGTGGGTTGATAATATATCAGAGATAGCTGATGATGCAACTCTAACAGCATTGCCTTCACAAGAAGATGAATCGGGCCATTTCCAACCTGTCCCGAGACCTTCGAGGAGCAGATGATGCTGGTCATGGCTGTTTCACTGGCTGAAGCACGAGCCAGAAGTACGACTTCTCACAGAGCTTGTGTTGCAACTTCTTGACCGAGTCCAATGACGAGAGTACACCGTGTGAGTGGTGGCTGTAGTTGGGCCTATTGATATATTGGCTGCCTCAGCCACGGTTAGAGTGGAGACCTGGTGCTAGTATAGCTGGCTGGCTGTTGTGTTGTCATGCTCATCAGCATCTTAGCTTGAAATATGGCAGCCATGTCACCATTGCAAATGCCTGGGAAATCTCTACAATATTGTTCTTTTTCTTTCAACATTCTTTGGTACTTAGTGCTCCAATTGGCGTACTCACAAACCAAAACAAATTCTAATTCTAATTCTAATTAAACTAACCAATTCCTAAATGAAAAAGGATTATACAATCCTAATTAACATGGGAATTGAATATCTTTAATTCTTGAGCACTTATTTAGAATGTATCATAAACTGACGTTGAGATGTTAGCAGCCATATAAAAACGCCACAAATGGCTCTAGTGGTTCTTCATGAACGCAGCAAAATATAAGGGGTAAACAAATCATATGGAGGTGAATGTTTCTCAGGCAGAACCTAGTCATCTTCTTCACTATCCCCATATAGCTGACACAGTGATTGCAATCCGCTTGCAGCATCTTGATCAACTTTTTTACCCTCCACCTCTTGCTTAACTTCTTTGCCTTCGGTTTTCTTGTCGTCTGAAGCAGGAGTTGGTTTCTTCTTCGAAATAATTGTAACTGTTGATGAGTTGAAAGTAAATTTTCTTCCACTTGATGAGGCAGAAGCATCAGTTTTATCTGTTATTACCAATAATAAAGAACATCAACAAAAGACCCACAAACTGATACTTGCTTGATCACATTAATAATCTGCATGGCTATAAATAACAAACAAAAGAAGGGTACGAACCTTTACCAAGTGTCTCAGGCTTTACCAATTCATCTGTAGAAGTTCCGGGTTTAGCCTTTGCCAATTCATCTGCAGTAGTTCCTGTCACAAACATAAGGATATGATATTAGACATTAACTTTATCCACACATAACTTCAAACAACAAGAAGTAGAGTAAAAACCTGAGCCTTGTGGGTCAGCCGCCTTAATCAGTACATCTGTCGGATTTCCTGACTGTCCTTTATCCAGATTTTGCTTTTGCTTCTTAGTAAAAAAGAAATCATCATCATCATCTTCAATATCTTCATCATCGATCCTACGTATAAACTCTTCTTTTGGTTTCTTAATAAAGATGGATCTTATAAGAGCTTCATCTTCTTCATCCAGCTTCCTTTCCTTCTCCTCCTTTGACCTTTGTAAAACTTCAAGCATAGCATCCACACTGACAGTTGCTTGCCTTGACTTCATAGATTTCATTTCATCCAAAGCAGCAATTATATCCATCTCTCGCTTGGAGTCTAAAGTTCTATTTTCCAATGATTTCATAGCATCCCCCAACTCTTCAGCTTCCCTTTTGTGCTTGTCTTTATCACCTTCTTCATCCCCTGCTCGCCAGGGTTCAAAATTTCTGCTTGCGCCAGATTCAACTATATAATCTGAATTCTTCGGATCGGTCTTGTATGTTATCTCTGCTGAGCACTTAGTACATTTGAAATAGAAGCGGAAAATTTGAATCCCCAAGTATGTCTGCACAGAAAATAAATCATCAACATCAAGCTCTCTCCGAAACAGAAAATAAAGAGCTTATTTTGAAAAGATTGGAATGGATTTTTTTCTCAATTTACACTATTGTAATACAGTACCAACTAGTTACCAACTGAAAATTCAACAGCCACTACCTTCATATACATCTATTTATGCATAGAGTAAACAGTGATCCCCAACAACAAAAATTGCTAGCAAAATAAACATTCTCAAACACATATTGGATGCCCTTGATACAGGTTTATACTCAGAAGTTCCAACAGAGAGCCAAATATTAAGTGGCACTACATCGTTGAAGAATCGAACACGGAAACAATGGATGCCGTCCATAAACATAAAAACCTTGAAACTCCTAATTGCACTTACGACCCCTAAAGTAAACATTCAAAAACAGTAATTAAACCATGTAGAAAACAATTGCACTTAGAATAACTACCTCCGCAACCACATCTCCAACTATTTAACCTAGTAAAGACTATGCTAAAGAATCACACATGGAAATCATGGATGCAATGGATAAACATTAAAAACCTTGAAACTCCTAGTTGCAACGCAATTTCAGCTAAACCCCAAGATGTAGACAAAAAGCAATGCTAAAGACGCTAAAACATTCAGCAATTACACTAATCTAACAATTTGAATTGCATTTAGAAAAAGTACCTCCCCAACAACATCTTCCTTCCTCGAATTGAACTTCGTGCCCTGATAAATGTAATTCCCACAGGTTTTGCAGCGAATACTCATTGGAAGCATCATCCGCACTTTCATCTGCTGATTCTTAGGCTGCCTGCGCCGTGGAATCTTTGCCGGATCGAAGTCCGGCGGGTAATACTTGTTCAGAACTTTCCTTTCTCCCATCTTTACCGCTTTTTCTCAATCAAATCCGCGCCTAACAACAGGAACAGCAAAATTAAACAAACAAACAACATTAGCGCCAAAATAACAAGAAAACCAGAGCGAATTAAAACAAAGAGATACACCCACGATCATATAATGTAGCGAAAAATTGATTAAATTCAGTTTGACGACTTAGAATTAGAGGAAGGAAGAATTGCAAACCTTGCTTTGAGAGAAGCCTAATCCCACGGTTCGAACTACCGTCGCTGGAGAGAGACTGAGAAAGAGAAGAGGGCGATTGGGCGAGGGTAAAACTACAAAGCAGAAAGAAAGTCAACCTTTTTGTTTTTTTGAGAAAATGTATTCTCAAAGGAATGTTCGTCGGTCAAGACGGACCGGACCGGAACCAGTTGGTATTGAATTCGAAATTATAAAAAAACTTGGATCGAGAATTAGATTGGTTTGTGATTATTTAGGATGGGATGGGATCGGAATTATTTCACTTTTCGATTGGGATCAGACCGGTTGGATCGAATTCTAGTATACTTTATTTTTTTGCAAAAAATATATTTGGTTTTGGAAAAAAATTAATTAATGTTTTGTTTTTAACAAATAGTAAACTATAAGTTATTAGAAAACATATTACGTCAAGATATGGAAGAATACCAATCCACTGGAAATAAATGTAAACTACTATATATGCTTAAATCATAATTACAGAAAAAATACATAAGAGTAAGTTACCGGCACATCCGGTCCGGTAACCGGAATTCAAAATCGAAGACTGGACCAGAATTCTATATATCTGGTTCCAGTCTTTATATTCCGATCCATTTCGATCCATTTTATTGGTTCGGACCGATTCATGAACACCGTATTCTCAGTACTCCCTCCATCACAGCTCAAATTGCATACCAATCATTATCACACTGTATAGAAAATATGTTTTGACCGCTAATATGTTTAGTTATGTACAGGAAAAGTGCATTTTTAACCTATGGTTTGTTCAAAAATGCAGACATAACCCTGTAAAATCCAAAAGTGAAAATATAACCATAAGTTTTTGGCGAAAGTGTTAGTTTAACCATGACAACTTGAATTTGGCCGGAAATCAATAAAATGCCCATTATACCCCTGATTAATTTTTTAATAAATAAATAATTAGAAAAATTCAATTTTACCCTCCACTCTTCTTCTTCTTCCTCATTTTTTTCTTCTTCTCCAGCTTTCTTCACATTCATCTAAGTCACCACCTTCTTTCCCATTTTATCCCTACGACCGACAAATTCATGAGCGACATCATGGGTAAAGTAGGATTCCTAAAGTCTGAATTTAGGTATTCATGGTATCAAAGGGGAACATGACATGTGCTCTCTCATTCCGGCGGCGCAATCGGCGATCATGAACTACCAGAAGTGGAGGTCGTCGTACGGATGCGGGTTCTGGAGGCGTCGACTGTGGTTGGTGCTGGTGGAGCGGAAATTGGGGGCTGCGTTGGAGGCTACGGTGGTGGTAGTGGTGGCAGCCAGCATTTAGGGTTTACGAAGAACATGAGTTCAGGGGCGAATTGGATGAATTCACACCGTGGTTTGGACCCTTTTGATGAATCTCCCCAATGTTGTAAAATGGAGTACGATTTGAGGAGTTACGCCGGCGGAGTTTCGGCGAAGATAGTGGATGGAGTGAAACTAACATGAGCATCTGGTGTATATGTAGCCCAACGGTTAAAGGGTTGATGGCCACTAGGCCCAGCCTAATATTATTTCATAAACAAGCAAAGCCATTTCAACCCAAAGCACAGATCAGCTGCGCATGAGACTTCTAGTCGTGTAAGAGAACGTGGACCGAGAAACACAGAACGAACGACGAACACCGTGGTGATTATGTGGTATGACCCACGATCTCAATTCCTGAAAGCACAAAATCACAACCATATCAGTATATAAATACAACAAGCTTCAGTGGAGCTAAGGTAAGCGCAACAATCTCTAGAAATTCCAGTTCTAGCAGGAGAGGATTGACTTGATTGTCGGAGCCCTTCTCTGGGAATCATTTTCGGGATAAGTTTACATGTAAGAAGAGTCTTGGAGAGGACAACCAACTTTCCTGAGCGGTCTACCACATCATTTGACGCCGTCTGTGGGGACTCGAAATTTTTTCATTTCAAGATTATTCAGGTAGATAATGGTGTTCACCAGGAGCGAGAGAAATCATAACCACCAGTCACACGAACAAACGTTGGGACGTGATAGAGAAGTACACCATTAGCAGGAACACACCTCGAATAGGGAAAAAGAGCACAACAAGGAAGAAGCAGAGTCTCCAAACAATAACTATGACAAGGAAAAAAGAACGTTCACGGCATTCTTGGAAGCGAACAAAGAAAGTCTTTATAACCAATTTTTGAAAATGCTCGAGCAAAAACCCCTAGAACCAGAAAAAAGGGTAAATCAAGAGCGTGGAATCCTTAACTATGAAGAAGAGTTGCGTGATATCGTTGCAAAAGACGACGCAGATAAATCACCCCTGACTCCACATTTATGTGATTTTAAAATGCCAAAAGACTTCAAGCTTCCTTTGCATGTCTAAATCTATGATGGGACCACAGATCCAAAAGAGCTTCTGCACTCATACAGAAACAACATGAGATTTTGCGACGCAAACATCGAATTAGTTTGGAAGGCATTTCCTATCTTTTTTACAGGCACATAGATCACTTGGTATGAAGACCTTCCAAATGGGAGTATCAAACCTTGGGCATAGTTGTCTGGCCTATTCGTGGGTCAATTTTACCAGAAACAAAATTTTACTAAGACGATCGCAAATCTCAATAACATAACTCAGCGAAGTGATGCAAGACTAACAAAATACCATAATCGGTTTGTTACGGAAAATTTGCAAGTTTGCGACTTATCCTTCCAATCATTATTATGAGTGTTCACAGGAGGCATGCGATCAGGAGAGTTCTATAAATAACTAATGAAGAACATGCCTGAAAACCCATGGGAGTTACAAAAGATGATTGAGCAGCATGTGCGAACGGAAGAAGCAAAAAAATCGTAAGATAGAGCGGGACATAGGCGAAAAGCAAACGATGGAAGCAGAGTATTCGTAGAAGGGATTCATGAAAAATGGAAAGGGAAACGACCCTTTCAAAGGAAGAGAATTAGGCTCGTAGACTGCAACATTTCAAGATACACCTTTGACAAGGCCAAGGAAAGAAATATAGAAAGCACACAGGGATTTATTCCGAGAACCAGCACCCATGCTAGCACCACCAGATAAAACATCTAAGGAATTTTATTGTGCTTTCCATAAGGACCATGGCCATGACAATGAGTATTGCAGAGACCTAAGATGACAAATTGAAGAAAATTTAAGGAATGACCTCTTAGTTCAATATAGAAGAGAAGTGGGAAGCCAGTATGGCAAAAATACCAGTACAGCGAACACCTCAGCAGGGACAAGGGACAACGTCCATATTGCTAAAAAATCAAAAGATGACCGCGGCGATTAACTGCAGGGAGGATGAAGGCGATGAAGTACTAGAAACAGTCATCTTGTCCATACATGGATCCACAGAGTCGTTGTCCAATAATGCTTGGAAAGCTAAAGCAAGATACTCTTCCCCACAAGAACCTATTAACAAAAGATTCCGATCGGATGAAGCGATCACCTTCAACAAAGAGGAAGCAGTGCCAAACGCTTTGCCTCACAATGACCCCATGGTCATTATAGCAAAAATTAGAAATGCTATTGTGCATAGAGTGTTCGTGGACGATGGAAGTGCAGTTAAAACACTATTTGTCGAATGCTTTGACAGGCTAGGTTTCAAATGAATGGACCTAAAAAGATCCACATCCTCGCTAGTTGGATTCACAGGGCGATCAGAAACGCCTTTATGCAATATACAAATACCTGTCACTATTGGGGAAATCGGAAGAAATTGCACCATCTTGTGTGACTTCGTAGTC
This sequence comes from Rubia yunnanensis, assembly GCA_037428765.1. Classification (NCBI taxonomy): domain Eukaryota; kingdom Viridiplantae; phylum Streptophyta; class Magnoliopsida; order Gentianales; family Rubiaceae; genus Rubia; species Rubia yunnanensis. The sequence goes on along the minus strand of CM075064.1, from coordinate 25,674,238 downwards.
ATGGATGCTCCAAGCACGTTTGATGCTATCATAGGAAGACCACGGATAAACAGAGAAAAGGCCATATTGTCCCCTTACCACCTGGTCATGAAATTCCCAACTCCGGCCGGAATTACAACTATAAGAGGAATTCAGCAAACTGTGAGGCAATGCATGGTCATCGCAATGAAGACATGAAGATTGAGAGATAAAGTGAAGAAGGTTAACACGATCTCAAATGGAGAATTGCTAAATCAGCCAGAATCGGCAGCAGACATAGGGGAAGAAACGGAGCTGGTTGACCTGGATGGCGAAGACAGCTCAAAGTGTGTAAGGGTAGGGAAATACCTTCCCAATGAAGAGAAGAAGGGAATCATAGAAATCCTGCGATGACACAAAGAAACTTTCACATGGAGTGTCCATGACAAGGGAGGAGTAGACCCGCACATCGCTACACACTCTTTGAATATCAGTAATGTCGTTAAACCAGTTAAACAAAAGTACACAGCTTCGACAGCGACAGGCAGAAAGCAATCAAAGAAGAGGTTAGATCACTACTTCAAGCTGGCATAGTAAAAGAGGCCATATACCCAAAATGGCTTGCAAACCCAATTCGGGGTGCCACATACCATTGTAACGAATAATGGTAGGCATTTCACAAGCAGCATATTCCCGGATTGGTTTTCTAAGCTTGGAATTCTCTAGAAGTTTACCTCTGTAGTGCACCCTCAAGCCAATGGCCAAAAGGAGGTAACAAACAGGAACTACCGTTCAAGGAATCCAGAAGCGGCTAGAAGGAAAATGAACTGGATGAGTGGATAAATTATCAAATACCTTATAGTCGTATGAAATAGTTTTTCTATAACCAACATGGAAAACACCGTATAGTCTGGTTTACAGCCACGAAGCAGTTATACCAGAGAAAATTGGCAATACAAGCTTCCGAGTATGCGATTACAAGGAGAAAGATAACTCATTCTTGATAAGGTTGGAACTGGACGAACTGGAGGAGAATGGGGATCTAGCAACGATTGCAGAAGCTAAGTACAAGGAAAGGATGGTGAGAGCTTATAATCAGAAAGTGAAGGAAACACGATTTAAGATGGGTGACCTAGTGCTAAGAAAGAATGAAGCCATTATAGCAGAGGAGCGAGGAAAGCTATGCCCAAAGTGGGAAGGACCCTACAAAGTCACAAAAGCTCACAAGTCCAACAACTACGAGTTAGAAAAAGATGAATGGTACTAGTGTTCCGAACACGTGGCATGTGATCATCTTAAAAAAATTTATATCAAGATTTGAAGGAGAAGATAACAAACATCCACATGTACAGAAACCGAGATATTATCCTCGGTTTCTTTCTTTCAATTGTTTCAGACGCGACATTATCGTGGAAATATATTATCAATAAAAAAAACACATTGCTGAACCACGAGCATATTTCTCATTCTTTAGTTATACATGATAGAATATATTTCTTCGTACCATATTACGATCAAAACACCCACGTTTTTCAAGTCAAGAAGTTTGGCAAACATCAAGCTACAGAGTTTACACAATTTCCGATGTTTGTAAGCTTTAGATCTTGCAACTTTGCAAATCAAACAATTGCAAGCTATAGATCTTACACAACTAGTGATCATTGCAAGCTTTAGATCTTGCAATGTCGCAAACCAAACAATTGCAAGCTATAGATCTTGCACAACTCGCTATCTTTGCAAGGTTTAGATCTTGTAACTTCACCAAATACATAATCGCGAGCTATAGATCTTGATATTAAGCTAATCTACCTCTAATACAGTGACAAAAGCAAGAAATATATCTTGCAGCTTCGCACACTACATACTCCAAAAAAAGTAATAAACCTTGCTACAAAACAGATATGCCTACGAAACTACAATTAAAAAAAGTCATAGATCTGTCACCCTTGCAACTTCGGACTTCCCCAGCAAAAACTCACATAATCATAGCGGACGGATGATAAATAATTCAGCAACAATGAAGATGCAAGATTTCAGAATCGTGAGCAAATTTATTAAAACATTACAAGAAAGACTAAGTGGTTCAAAATAACGGATCTATCTATGACTCCAGGCTCGCGAAGAGCTAGAAGATGACGATCCGCTGCAGCGACGGCCACACTCAACTTCGCGATCAACATGCTCAGCCCTACATTGTTTCTCTTCAGCGGCCTCTTTTTCACTAACCAAGTACTTGTAACGCCATTTCACATGCAAATAAGTCAGATGTCGTATAAAACCACGTCGCTCCATGTGTTCAAGATGTTTAACATATTACGCCTTGAAGTCACATATGAGGACAAACTCCCCGCGATCCAATTTCATACTCATAACGTTGACGGTTTCTTCATACCTTTTCATTTCAGCTCTCAAGTTATATATCTCCTTTTCTAGGGATCAGATGTGCATCTGAACAGACTCAGAAAAGTTAATCCTCTGACCTCCAAATTCCACTGTAACATCTTCACGACTAGTAGCCCTGCGAGATGATGAAGGGAGAGCCTGGAGTTTGTCTTTATATTCAACACAAGCTTGCTCAAGTTTATGCACATATTTATAAAGTTGGCTGCACTCAGTGCGAAGCTCCTCATTCTCACTTCACAACTGTGTGTTTATAGCAAAGTGCTCATCGAAATTTTCCAGCTAACGAAGAACAGAAGTTGATAAGTGATCACACTCACCCCTTACTTTTTCTCCAACTTACCCAGCAGATCATCAGTACGGGCATATTGTTTATCAATGATCAACGTCTTCTGATGGGCCTCGCAGGTTTTACTCGCGCAGTAATCTCTAGCTTTTACTTGTTGGCGGAGCATCTTCACTATGTTCAACTGTTGTCAATGAATAAGACCGGTATGCTCGCTTAAAATCCTAAGTAAATTGCGCAAAGCACCCTGGTTGTCCTTCACGGTCGTATTCCACTTCTTTTCAAGTTCACTGATACCCAGAAGCATATACTTCAAACGTATACCTTGATAAAACGCCCACTCTTGAACACAGGCAATGAGGTTAAGTGATTGTAAGTACTTGCCAGTAGATTCAAGATCAACCAAACAACGAACAATGTCCTTGCTAAGCGATTCAACATCATACCCATCAGGAATGAGCTTACTGCATGGACAACTCATAGATGAAGAGGGAGATGAAGATGGCATAGAGAGTTGCTACCTGGTGCTTAAGGTAAGTGATTCCATACGCAAAAATAGGCCAGAAGGAACAACCTCTTCACACTCTACGGTGAACGATTAGGTGGCACAAAGCAAGCTAATAGGTTCACAAAGTGAATCATTGTCCCAAGAAGTCAAGGATTTTCAAGAATTTATGATCAACCAAATTATTAAAGCCCCGCACATAAGTAAGGGCAATGAGAAAGCATAGAACAGAAAAATAGATCAACTTTCACATCTAAAACCACACAAATGGTACAGACACACATCAAAATATTGTTTTAGGTTTACAATCCAAAATCCAAGAAGTAAAAAATGCTAAAAATCAACTTACTTCGGAGTCGGGGTTAGGCGTAAGCTGGACAACGATATCAGTGGCTTCCTGGCTTGGCTGCTAAGAAGGATTCTTTTCGCTCGGCTGCTGAACAAGGGTTTGAGTGCTCACATCAACCTCACTAGCCACACTAGCATCAAGATTAGGAGTCATTGAATCAATGCTAGATTTAAATGGCAGATCTTCTAAATAATCTACCTCACACTCTTTCAGCTCGACCACAGAAAGAAAATTGGCAAGATGTGACAACAAAACATAGGGATGCCCTCATCAGCAGTTTTTCCAATAAAGGCCTTGTTCAACTTTGCTCTCTTCTTTTCTAGAGTCTCAACACACTTCTTCTTCACAGGCAAGCTCTTCAATTCAATAGTGGGATTCCACTCGCGCTGATCCTTTACAGCTTAGCAGTAACCAATGGTGCAAGCTGCCTTGAAAATGTCTTCGAAAAATTTATAGAAAGACTTGGTCTTACAGAGTGAATCTACAAGAACTTGAGGGTATTTTGGAGAAGCAGATCAATTTTTACGCATCTCATTTAACTCAACACGAAGCTGAGTTGCCTCCTCTTCAGCGAGCCTGGCGCGCTCCTCAGCAGTGCTCATCTTTTCCTCAGCAGTCTTCGCTCTCTCCTCCGCAGTCTTCAATCTCTCCTCAGCGGCTTTAAGAGTAGCTTCCAGACTTGCACATTTGATTTCCTGGGCCTTGTACTTCTCCGAAAGAGACTGGTCAACAAGAGAAAATTTTGAAACATGCTTGCCCGGAGCTCAAGCCCTTTGCCAATGTTACAAAACAAGGACACACGAAATGAAGTCAGGTGGAAGTTCACATACCAAGTACTAAAATGCAGGTAAGACTACTACAATTCAACCACAAACTTACCACAACCAGCATATCGGGTAAAGAGAGGTTAGACGGGATATCAGTTATCATTCCCTCTGCTGGAAAGTTCTTTGTTCTTTCCAAGGTTTGTGAACCTGATTGGTCATTACACCCCTTTAAAAGGATCAAGCGAATGTCCTAAGAGCCTTTCACCCCTGCCCTCTTTACTTTCTTCTCCTTTTGCCTACTAGTAGAGCGATGCCTAATTCTTTCCCTACCCTCATGGGGGTAAGCCTTATCACTAGGGCTCATTTCATTACTTCCCTATGGATGGGTGGCGCCCCCTGCAGCATTATCAAGCTGAACGATATCTTCAGCCCTCTCCTCCTTGTCGCTCTCAAAGAATAGTTTCTCAATATCACCTTTACCCCATGTCCATGTCTGAAATAAAATAAACATCATACATAAAATGAACACATCGAAAAGAGTGAACATTTGCTAACATAAGAGACACTGCATATGATGCACATCAAAACAATAACGAACAAAACACCTTCAGTTTTAGAATCAGCATGGCGGAGATGTTGTGTATGCACATGAATCCTGACCATGATTTCTGACTCAGCAGTAAAGAGGACATTGAGTCCATGGAGTTTAGAATTAGGAACCTTGTAGTTCCAAGAAGGTAGAACAACTTCGGGAGTTTGTTTTAGTTTTATGAAAAAATACTTTGACTGCTAATTACCAATGTTAATAGGGAATAACAGTGAGAAACCAGAAAAGAGAACAAAATATAATTAGCAACTGCCTAGTTCTAGGATTTCAATCATTCAGATTCAAGACTAATTAAGCTATGCATTATTTTGAGAGATATATAGCTACTGATAAACGATGTTCAGTTCTAATCTAAGAATAATATTCATTGAGGGAAAACATACCTTTACTATGTTCAATAGGTCCTTAGCTTTATCATTGTTCTTGAAATGGTCCACAAGATATTAGTTCACAAACTACAGGGAAAGAAGATAATCGAGTTGACCAGGAGACCCACAGTGCAAACAGATCGTAAACTACCTACCTAAAATTGACAATCTTAAAAAAATCATTGAGTTAAGTGCTCGTATAACCATATGTTTTTGAGGGTTTGTGCTAATATGACCCTGTGAAGTTGGAAAATGCTATTATAACCCTGTGTTTTACTAGAATGTGCTAATATAACCCTGAAGGCCTAAATTTGGTCATAAATACATGAAATGACTATTATACCCCCTGTTTTAAAAAATAAAATAAAAATGTAAAAGGACAATTATGCCCTCATTGTCTATTAACCACACAAACTTTCCTTTTTTTCTCCTTCTTCAGTTTTCTTCTCCTTCCCCGATTCCATTTTCTTCTCCTCTTTTCTTCTCCATCCTTGATTCCTTTGGCGGGACTTGGGCCTGGCCCGGATCTTTTCGCGATGGGGTTTGGGTTGGGCTGGGCACCGGAGCTCGTTGCCCAGTGAGAATGAGTGATGTGCAGCGGCGATGGGATAGGCTCGTTGCCCGATGGGGCTAGGGTTTAATTGGTGGTTAGGGAAGAGCCGTGGCTAGAGTTTTCGTCAATTGGTGGTGGTGGTGGTGGAGCGGCGGTGGTGGTGGTGGAGCGATAATGGAGTCTTCTCCGATGTGCCCTTAGTTTTTCAATTTGTGTTTCCGAGTTTTTCAATTTGTGTTTCTTCGTCCAATTTTCTATGTTTGTTTTAGTTTTTATTTGTGATTCTTTGTTGATCGGTGGGCGATGTTGATGATCTATGATTTCTAATTTGTTGTGTTTTTGGTGGCGGTAGTGGTGGAGCGGCGGTGGTGGAGGAGCGGCAGTGGTGGTGGAGCGGCGGTGGTAGTGGAGCGGCGGTGGTGGTGAAGCAGCGGTGGTGGTGGAGTGGCGGTGGTGGTGGAGCGGCGGTGGTGGAGCGGCGGTGGTGGTGGAGCGGCGGTGGTGGTGTTGGTGATGGTGGTGGTGGAGAAGGGGTGGTGAAGTGGCGGCGGCGGCGGTGGTTGTGGGCAATGGTGGTGGTGGTGGAGGAGTGGTGGTGGTAGTGGTGGTGAAGTGGCGGCGGCGGTGGTGGTGGTGGAGGGGCGACGGTGGTGGTGGAGGAGGAGTGGTGGTGGTGGTGGAGAGGCAACGGTGGTGGTGGTGGAGCGTGGTGGTGGTGGTGCAGGAGCGGCGGTGGTGGAGCGGCGGCGACGGCGGTAGTGGTGGAGCAGCGGTGGCATGGTGGTGGTAGCTCGGTGGTGATGGTGGCAACAATGGTGATGGTGGTGGTGAAGAGGAAGAAGAACCCTAGGGTATTTTAGTTTCTCTTTGTAATTTTAATACTAGGGTTATTTTAGTCTTTTTAATTTTGGTCAATGCCAGAAATTACTAAGCCAGTGCCAGAATAGTGCCAAAAGGTTATATCGGCATTTCTTAAGCAAAACACAGGGCTACAATAGCTTTTTTCAACTTCACAGGATCATATTAGCACAAACCTCCAAAACATAGGGTTATATCAGTATTTTGCCCAAAATCATTCAATATAAGTGGTTGTAGGGAAAACGGTTTCAAAAAACGAGATTTATCCAAATCTGACTTACAAGTGATTGTTCTGCATTATTTTCTATATGAATTTTGACAAATATTGGAGCCCCTGCCTATCTAGACTAGGATTCCAAATATGCTATTTATTGTGTAATGTTGGCGATTAGCTCAATTCACAGATTTTTCCCAGCATTTTTCTGGTTACTATATAAAATAAATCCTCCCAAACCAAATGGTTGACACAACCATTGTCAGGGGCATAGTGGTCATTTTGTAGGCCAGCCTAACATGTGGCCCTACAGGTGCTCTCAAGTGGTTGCCCAAAATGACGTCGTTTTGGGCATCATTTTTGTCATTTTGTGTATCCCCTTTTTCAAACATTGTGGCGCCGCCATGTACGTTTACAGGTGCTGTCAGGTGGCTGCCCAAAACGACGTCATTTTGGGTACCCATTGGAGGGGTACCCATTCGAGAGGTACCCATTCGAGAGGTACCCATTTGAGACTTACCCACTCGAGGTTCGAGAGGTGAAGGTTCTAATGGAGATTCGAAAGGTGAGAATTTGAGTGGGGGGGGCTCTGAGAGGTAATGGTTCGAGAGTTACCGATTCGATAGCTGAAGGTTCAAGTGGAGAGGTTCGAGAGGTGAAGGTTTAGTTGAAGAGGTTCAAGTGGAGGGGTTCCATTTGAGGCGCTCGAAAGGTACCCATTCGAGAGATGAAGGTTCAGGTGGAGAGGGTTCAAGTGGAGGGGTTCGAGAGGTAACAATTCGAGAGGTGAAGATTGAAGTTTTGAGGGTTCAGGTGTAGGGATTCAAGAGGTAAGGATTCGAGATATGAAAGATCCAGGGGGGATTCGAGAGGTACCCATTCGAGAGGTACCCATTTCGAGAGGTACGCATTAGAGAGGTTCCATTTTGAGAGGTGAACTTTCAGGTGGAGGGGTTCCATTGGATGGGCTCTAGAGGTACCGATTCGAGAGGTTCCATTCGAGAGGTTCCATTCGAGAGGTACCCATTCGAGAGGTGAAGTTTCAGGTGGAGGGGTTCCATTGGATGGGTTCGAGAGGTACCCATTCAAGAGGTGAACTTTCAGGTGGAGGAGTTCCATTGGATGTGTTTAAGAGGTACGCATTCGAGAGGTACCATTTCGAGAGGTGAACTTTCAGGTGAAGGGATTCGAGAGGTACGCATTCAAGAGGTACCATTTCGAGAGGTGAAGTTTCAGGTAGAGGTGTTCCATTGGATGGGTTCTAGAGGTACCGATTCAAGAGGTTCCATTCGAGAGGTGGAGTTTCAGGTGGAGGGGTTCCATTGGATGGTTTCTAGAGGTACCCATTCAAGAGGTGAACTTTCAAGTGGAGGAGTTTTATTGGATGTGTTCGAGAGGTATGCATTCAAGAGGTACCATTTCGAAAGGTGAACTTTCAGGTGGATGGGTTCCATTGGATGGGTTCGAGAGGTACGCATTCGAGAGGTGAAGTTTCAGGTGGAGGGGTTCCATTGGATGGGTTCGAGAGGTACCCATTCGAGAGGTGAACTTTCAGGTGGAGGAGTTCCATTGGAAGTGTTCGAGAGGTACCCATTTGAGAGGTGAACTTTCAGGTGAAGGAGTTCCATTGGATGCGTTCGAGAGGTACACATACAAGAGGTACCATTTCGAGAGGTGAAGTTTCAAGTGGAGGGGTTCCATTGGATGGGTTCGAGAGGTACCCCTTCAAGAGGTGAACTTTCAGGTGGAGAAGTTCCATTGGATGTGTTCAAGAGGTACCCATTCGAGAGGTGAACTTTCAGGTGGAGGTGTGCCATTGGATGGGTTCTAGAGGTACCGATTCGAGAGGTCCCCATTCGAGAGGTGAAGTTTCAGGTGGAGAGGTTCCGTTGGATCCATTCGAGAGGTGAAGTATCAGGTGAAGGGGTTCCATTCGTGAGATACCCATTCGAGAGGTGAAGTTTCAGGTGGAGGGGTTTCATTGGATGGGTTAGAGAGGTACCCATTCGAGAGATGAACTTTCAGGTGAAGGAGTTCCATTGGATGTGTTCGAGAGGTACGCATTCGAGAGGTACCATTTCGAGAGGTGAAGTTTCAGGTGGAGGTGTTCTATTGGATGGGTTCTAGAGGTACCGATTCGAGAGGTTTCATTCGAGAGGTACCCATTCGAGAGGTGAAGTTTCAGGTGGAGGGGTTCCATTGGATGGGTTCGAGAGGTACCCATTCGAGAGGTGAACTTTCAGGTGGAGGAGTTCCATTGGATGTGTTCAAGAGGTACGCATTCGAGAGGTACCATTTCGAGAGGTGAACTTTCAGGTGGAGGGGTTCTATTGGATGGGTTCGAGAGGTACACATTCGAGATGTAAAGTTTTTGGTGGAGGTGTTCCATTGGATGGGTTCGAGAGGTACCCATTCAAGAGGTGAACTTTCAGGTTGAGGAGTTCCATTGGATATGTTCGAGAGGTACCCATTCGAGAGGTGAACTTTCAGGTGGAGGTGTTCCATTCGATGGGTTCTAGAGATACCGATTCGAGAGGTGCCCACTCAAGAGGTCCCCATTCAAGAGGTGAAGTTTCAGGTGGAGGGGTTCCATTGGATCCATTCGAGAGGCACACATTCGAGAGGTGAAGTTTCAGGTGGAGGGGTTCCATTGGATGGGTTCGAGAGGTACCCATTCGAGAGGTGAACTTTCAGGTGGAGGAGTTCCATTGGATGTGTTCGAGAGGTACGCATTCGAGAGGTACCATTTCGAGAGGTGAACTTTCAGGTGGAGGGGTTCCATTGGATATGTTCGAGAGGTACCCATTCGAGAGGTGAACTTTCAGGTGGAGGTGTTCCATTTGATGGGTTCTAGAGGTACCGATTCGAGAGGTGCCCACTCGAGAGGTCCCCATTCGAGAGGTGAAGTTTCAGGTGGAGGGGTTCCATTGGATCCATTCGAGAGGCACGCATTCGAGAGGTGAAGTATCAGGTGGAGGGGTTCCATTCGAGAGGTACCCATTCGAGAGGTGAAGTTTCAGGTGGAGGGGTTCCATTGGATAGGTTCGAGAGGTACCCATTCGAGAGGTGAACTTTCAGGTGGAGGAGTTCCATTGGATGTGTTCGAGAGGTACGCATTCGAGAGGTACCATTTCGAGAGGTGAACTTTCAGGTGGAGGGGTTCCATTGGATATGTTCGAGAGGTACCCATTCGAGAGGTGAACTTTCAGGTGGAGGTGTTCCATTTGATGGGTTCTAGAGGTACCGATTCGAGAGGTGCCCACTCGAGAGGTCCCCATTCGAGAGGTGAAGTTTCAGGTGGAGGGGTTCCATTGGATCCATTCGAGAGGCACGCATTCGAGAGGTGAAGTATCAGGTGGAGGGGTTCCATTCGAGAGGTACCCATTCGAGAGGTGAAGTTTCAGGTGGAGGGGTTCCATTGGATGGGTTCCATTGGATGGGTTCGAGAGGTACCCATTCGAGAGGTGAACTTTCAGGTGGAGGAGTTCCATTGGATGTGTTCGAGAGGTACGCATTCGAGAGGTACCATTTCGAGAGGTGAACTTTCAGGTGGAGGGGTTCCATTGGATATGTTCGAGAGGTACCCATTCGAGAGGTGAACTTTCAGGTGGAGGTGTTCCATTTGATGGGTTCTAGAGGTACCGATTCGAGAGGTGCCCACTCGAGAGGTCCCCATTCGAGAGGTGAAGTTTCAGGTGGAGGGGTTCCATTGGATCCATTCGAGAGGCACGCATTCGAGAGGTGAAGTATCAGGTGGAGGGGTTCCATTCGAGAGGTACCCATTCGAGAGGTGAAGTTTCAGGTGGAGGGGTTCCATTGGATGGGTTCGAGAGGTACCCATTCGAGAGATGAACTTTCAGGTGGAGGAGTTCCATTGGATGTGTTCGAGAGGTACGCATTCAAGAGGTACCATTTCGAAAGGTGAACTTTCAAGTGGAGGGGTTCCATTGGATGAGGTACCATTTCGAGAGGTGAAGTTTCAGGTGGTGGTGTTCCATTGGATTGGTTCTAGAGGTACCGATTCGAGAGGTTCCATTCAAGAGGTGAACTTTCAGGTGGAGGAGTTCCATTGGATGTGTTCGAGAGGTACGCATTCAAGAGGTACCATTTCGAGAGGTGAACTTTTTGGTGGAGGGGTTCTATTGGATGGGTTCGAGAGGAACGCATTCAAGAGGTACCATTTCGAGAGGTGAACTTTCAGGTGGAGGGGTTCTATTGGATGGGTTCGAGAGGTACGCATTCGAGAGGTGAAATTTCGGGTGGAGGGGTTCCACTGGATGAGTTCGAGAGGTACCCATTCGAGAGGTGAACTTTCAGGTGGAGGAGTTCCATTGGATGTGTTCGAGAGGTACGCATTCGAGAGGTGAAGTTTCAGGTGGAGGGGTTCCATTGGATCCATTCGAGATGTATCCTATCATCTTGTCTCACCTCTCGAATGGGTACTTGAAATCCAACATCCCGAATGTAGTAAGAAGAGAATCCATAGATCCTAACAAAACAAACCTATCATCTTGTCTCATCATATGCTTTTTCACTTATATTTGAGTTAATACCTAGATTTGAGTTTTACGACCAATATATTCTAAGCTACTGCCTTCTTTTACACGTAGATATGCATCCTGGTCTGTGGCAAGGGCAAGAAAAGATGTCAAAGAGTGACAACTTCCATTTTCATCGAAGATGAAGAGGTACTGTTTTATTTGTTTGTTTTTGAATTGTTTTAGAGGCTTGATTATGTATTTACTTCTACTGACTTATTGTCTATTTCCTTCATTTTTAAAAAATTAAATCTTTTACAATGACCTTGCTTAAAACTGTGCCACAGGCTGATGTCAACGTTCAGATTAAGAAGGCATACTGCCCTCCGAAAATTGTGGCAGGAAATCCTTGTTTGGAGTACATCAAGTATATCATTCTGCCTGGGTTGAATGAGTTTACTGTTGAGCGAAGTGCTGATAACGGTGGTCCTAAGTAAGTTGCTTCCACTCGAGATAATTGTCCCCCTCCCCCGTCAATCTACCTATAAGCAATTGAACACTCACGGGTGTACCCCAGTGATTGGGAGATGGGTGGGTAAGCCAATGATCTCAGGTTCGATACTCGGCAGCGGCAGTGTGGGGAGCTCTTGCTTTGCAAGGCTCCCTTGTGCGCACCGAGTCCATACCAAGCCCATTGGTCCTGGTGCTGGGCTACCGTGATTTACCTCTCATACATTGGCCGGGGTGTCGGCTGGTATGGACCGCTGAGGGCGAGCGAATCTTCACCTATAAGCAATTGACATATTGGCTATTTATTTGTTAGGATCTATGGATTCTCTTCTTACTGTTGTTCATTAAGGATGTGAATAACATGCATCTCACGAATGCATCTTCGTGGCACATGTGGTATGCTAAGAATTTCCTGAAAGCATTAAGAGCTTGTTGATTTATTATGCAGGACATTCAAAAGTTTTGACGAGCTGGCTGCTGACTATGAAACTGGTGATGTACATCCAGTTGATCTCAAACCTTCCTTATCAAAAGCATTGACAAGATACTGCAGGTACACAACTTTTCTTTGCTGAATTTGATTTTAGATTTAATAAAAATTTGGAATAGCTGACAAAAAAGGCTGACCGTGGCTTTAATTTTTTTCCAGAGTTTTAAATTAGTTTTGAGGTTTTGTTTTGTTCGTTGATTCTTCTATTTCTGGGTATTACTTGGACTAGTATGGTCACACTGTGCATTGCGCGGTGAGCTTGATATTAACTCATGGCTTTTTTTAGATACTTAAGTACACGTCTAACTGCTTGCCAATGATGTGTGCTGGGGTTGCTTATGTACCTACTCAATTTGCCAACCGCAAAAGCGATGTCCGGCCTTGTGCTTGTCATGGCATACATCAAGCAACCAATTACTTGTGAGTACTCAAGTTGTGACACCGCTTTACCCTTATTAGGCATAAGCTTCATACTTGAATCCATTGGAGTGCTGACCAGGGAACAATTCTCACAATTGAATTTCTTAAGTACTTTCTCAATGTAACGAGATCGTGTCAGAGAAATTCCTTTATTATCTCATTTGATCTTAATACCAAGAATCACATCTGCCTCCCCCATGTCTTTCATGTCAAAACTTGATGACAAGAATGCCTTCGTAAGGTCAACTTGGATCTGATTTGTGCCAAAAATCAGCATATCATCCACATATAGACAAATGATAACTCATCGAATTTGCTATACAAACATTTGTCATATTGGTTTAACTCATAGCCATTCGATAAAACCACCTCATCAAACTTATGATGCCATTGTTTAGGAGTTTGTTTTAGCCCGTACAATGATTTGACAAGTTTACAAACCTTATGCTCATTTCCAGGCATAACAAACCCTTCAGGTTGTTTCATGTAAACCTCCTCTTCTAGATCTTCATTCAAAAATACAGTTTTGACATTCATTTGATGAATCACTAGGTTGTTAATGACCGCTAATGCAATCAACAACCTAATAGTGGAGATCCGAGCAACCGGGGCATATGTATCGAAATAATCAATACCTTCCATTTGCCTAAAGCCTTGGATAACCAATCTAGCTTTATACTTGTCAATAGAAGCATCGACTTTCATCTTCCTTTTGAAGATCCACTTGCAACCCAAAGGTTTACATTAGGCATAATAAATTGCAAGCCGTTAACATGGCTTCACCCCAAATATCGTCACTCAATCCAGAATAGGATAACATGGAATTAACCATTTCTTTAAGTACCCTATTTTTCCTTTCTACCACACCATTTTGTTGCGGTGTATATAGAGCGGTAACCTCATGAATGATACCACAAGATTCAAAAAATGATGGATCATAATATTCACCTCCCCTATCAGTGCGTAACTTTTTAATCACAATTGATTTTTGCAATTCAACCTCAATTTTAAAAGTCTTAAATTTCTCAATTGTCTCATCTTTAGAATGCAACAAATAAATGTAACAAAATCTTGAATAATCATCAATGAATGTTATTAAATACTTTTACTCCCCAAAGAAGGTGTTGCATGCAAGTCACAAGTCACTATGTGTGAGTTCTAGCAATTTCGAAGTTCTTTCAACACTTTAAAATGGTTTCCTAACAATTTTATTCAACATGCAAATATTACATTTTTGCACATTTATATCAAAAGCAGGAATCAAACTATCTTTAAACATATCAAGCATACGTTTGTAACGAACATGTCCTAGTCTAGCATGCCATAAAGATGGTAAATCAACATTGGAGCAGATCATGTAAATAGAACCACATATATTGTTTATATTGAGCATAAAAATTCCATTACAATAATATCTGAATCCTACAAACGCACCAAACTTTGATAAGATAAATTTATCAGATTCATACACTTGCTTGTAGCCACACTTAGACAGTATACAACCAAAAACTAAGCTCTTTCTAATTCCAGGTACATGTAGAACATCTTTTAGATGAAGATTTTTCCCAGAACTAAATTCCAACACAACATCTCCTCAACCAAGAATAGTGGTGGTAGATTCGTTTCCCATATGAAGAATGGAACCATTGTTAGCAGGTTCATATGACTTGAACCACCTACGGTCCTTGCAAACATGTTTGGTTGCTACAGAATCTATCCACCAAGAAATTTCATCATCATGTACATAAAATGCTTTAGAAATTAATGGTACATAATTATCAACCGAATTTAAACCATAATTAACATTCTGACCTTGATGAGGAGTTTGGCCTTGGTCTTTAGACCCTTGCCCGGAATGATTTGGTGTCACTCATTTCTTGCTCTTCCTAACACGACAATCACGTTTGAAGTGTCCTGTCTTGCTACAAATCCAATAAGCACCCTTAGGCTTTTTGTTGGACTCTTTGCTTGTGTTGTTAAATGGGCGATTCTTCCCCTTTTTCTTCTTAGAACTATCACCCTATTCCATCATATTAACCGAAGAGAGTCCCACAGTCTCTTTATCTTTGAACTTGCCATTTTCCTGTGCCCTTAGAGTTTCCTCTATGCGCAAATGGCTTCCGAGTTGAACAAGAGACAATTCTTCCTTTTTGTGCTTAAGCATGTGCCTAAAATCCTTCCATGAAGGTGGAAGCTTGTCGATTATACTTGACACAGAAATAGATTCATCCATTCCCAGTTTGTGTCGTGCAAATTGTCCTAAAGTCTAGAGCAATTCACTGTACTGCTCCATAATGGGCCAAGAGTCTGACATCTTGTAATTCATAAAATTACTGACAAGGAATTTCTTACTAGAAGCATCCTCATCCATGTATTTTGACTCTAAGGAATTCCACAACTCTTTTGCAGATTCAACATTTTGATAAACATCAAAGAGTGAATCAGACATACCATTCAAGATGTAACCACTACATATGTAGTCATCATTTTCCCATTTGTTCCTCCTACGAGTTTCTTCCAATGGTTCATCACCTGCTGGTTCTGTCATTGGAGTTGACAAAACATATGCCACTTTCAGAGTTGTAAGGAGGAAATGCATCTTCTTCTGCCATCTACGGAAATCAACGCCTTCAAACTTCTCCAGTTTCCCAAACTTGGATGTTATATCACGTACAGTTGTCATGTCTTGTACGGTAAGGAATTACTCTTTAAGAATTTTATGAAACACTGGAAAAGATAAATGGCGATTTGGCTTTTGGGAGAAGTAGAAGTAAATTTATTAAACCGTATTTTGGTAAATATTGGTGTAATGGAACTTGGATATCGATTTGAGTCGCATTAACATACACTTTCCTTAAGGAGTAATTCGATCCAGTTACTGTCTTGGGTTACACGAATTCTCCTCGGGGATAAAACAATTGAAAATACCCTCTTGATCTAGGCTTGAAACAAGAGAAAGGTTTTGAGTGCAGTATTTTGGTTACTGAGTAAATCTGAAAATTCTAAAATTTTCACTTGTCTATCTGTGCATGCATACACATGTATATATAGGAGATGTTCCGAAAAGACTACCTATCGTGGAATTTGTAGGTTATAAATCACCACGTTTATGATGCACCACTCTGATGCAATTGTAATACAATGTATCTTTCCACAAATGATTATATTTTCCACATACAATGTATCCTAGTTGTCATAAATGAATTCTGAAACAACACATCTTTTCACGTAAATGATTACATTTTCCACATCCAGTGTACCATAGTTATCAAAATTTTAATAAACTCTGAATTGTGCATTTTTCCACATGACAATGCAGTAAGTTGAGCATGCCGCCAACACTGCATCCCGTACACAATCCTTAGTTCATCCTCATCCTTTTAATCAAGAAGTAAGATACTATACACCACCACCGTTATAATTATGTATAAATACAGCTAGTTAGAATGATGCATCTTTCCACAAAAAGGATAATACATGTTAGTCTTGCCAACAAATTTTAATACATATCCCAGAACTGTAAGCTCGTAGATAATTTATACAAGTGTGCACTCCGTACCACCAAACTTGTTTTAACATCCCGAGCTCACAACTACTCGAATCCAATCATACTTAAATAGCTTGTGTTTCTTAAAACACCAACAAATAATCCCTAATATCTCTGCTTTTACTCTGTGCATCAAAAAAATAGTCTAAACTATGTGTTTAATTAAAAGAGAGGGGGACCGGGGAAGGGCAGGCATGACGTAAGAACGCCGCCAACAATTTCTGAGAATGCCGGTGGTTTCATTCCCGACTCCGACACAAAGACCGAAGACACACCTAAGTCTGACTAAGGACTCTGATTCCCCCAAACGGCGGTTGCCATCTCCCCCAATCGCCATCTCCTCACTCCAATGGCGGTCGTAACCTAAACTTCGGCGAAGTTTCATCTCTAGATATGAGCAAAGAAGCCGAAGGAGGAGAGAGTGAGGAGGAGGGGAGGATCTTTGCTAAAGGGAAAGCAAGCACTCGGATCAAGTGAGGAGAAGGAGAGGATCTGCCGGTGTTTTGGGTGGAAGAAAGAAAGAAAGACGATGGGGAAGAATGAAAAAAGAAAACAAAAAACAATGATTTTTATCTTTTTTTTATTTTTTATTTCAAGGGAAAAATAATCTTTTTCACAAAATTCGGCCATCAGAAAATTGACTAAAAAGTCAGCGGAGTCACAGGCTAGATTGACATTTTCTAATATTGGAGGGTTATATTGACACTTTCTGTCTAAAATAAAGGTCATTTTAGCCCTTAACTCAATACTTTAACTAAAGGAAGCAAATAAAATTGCATCAATGTCGGTCCAACTTATCCATAAATACCAACCATAATTTCACATCACATTCTAATGGAAGGGCGGCGACGTCTGCTTGCCAGTTTACTAGGGGTGTTCAAATTGCTCGATCCGACCCATTTTGATCCGACCCATTTGGGACAGGTCGAGTCAATGTCCCATTTGGGTTAAGTGGGTAGGATCAAAATGGGTTAGGTTGGATTTTGACCCAAATCAACCTGTTTTGACCCGTTTACAATTTTGTCTCATTTTCTTGAAACATTCTTGAAAAACAATAGACTAAATAGTTTTTTTAGTCTCTAACATATGATCTTTTACCATCTTTTGGTCCCCGAGACCAATACCGCTTCCTTTCAGTACCCAACAAACTCAAAATGATTTGTTTGGACCACAAGGATATTTTTAAGGTGGTTTTCAGTAGACTAAATTGTTTTATGGTCCCTAACATATGATCTTATACCATCTTTTGGTTCCCAAAATCACCTGAAAACCACCGTGGGGACCAAACAAATAATTTTGTATTTGTTAGTTGCTGAACAAAAGCGGTATTTGCCTTGGGGACCAAAAAATAGTATTGCATCATATGTTGGCGACCAAAAAAATAATTTAGTCAAAAAAATATATTTATAAAGCTAAAAATATATTCTTAAAAGATAAGTTTACTATTTTTATATGATTTTGGTCGATTTGGATCGACCCATGACCCAATTCAACCTGACCCAATTGGGCCGG
The DNA here is from genome assembly GCA_037428765.1 of Rubia yunnanensis. NCBI lineage: Eukaryota > Viridiplantae > Streptophyta > Magnoliopsida > Gentianales > Rubiaceae > Rubia > Rubia yunnanensis. The sequence continues at coordinate 25,656,416 of CM075064.1, read as the reverse complement.
ATCAGCTGACCCGCCCCGATTGACCGGAGGAAGCTAGAGTTTAGTTTAATGGGAACTTCAACTGTTAGTTTGGATTCGCACCGATGAAATGTCTATTTTTTCAAATGTGGGAGGGTGGTTTTGTTGGGATAATAATACTCCACAGTTTCCTTTTTTTTCGTCCAATGCAAAAAAAAAGGCAAAGTCTTGGGAAAGACTGTCTTTCTGTAAGGTAAGGGAAATATAGGGTTTGATTAGAATAATAAAAGGTAAAAGGTCTTAGTTACAATATTAAAAAATTATTATGCAACGTGTAGTAGTTATAAAGTTTATAATCTGATTCATGGAACCCAAAAATTTTATTTTCATTTCATCTAATTTGCACTCTAAACCTTGGTCTTTCCAGGACTTGATTGGGTATGGCTTCAACTATTCCTACTGCCCGCTAATTAGTTAACCATATACATATTTTAGTTAATGGTCGTATAGTGGATATCCCAAGTTATCGCTGTAAACCCCGAGATAGAGAACCTATCTTAACTAAAAGATAGGTCGAACGGTTGGACTAGTGTTCTAAAGTTCCCATTATTTTTGTTGTTAGGCAAGTCATCAACGAAAACAGAAAGAGAGGGATTTGAATCCTCGGTAAACAAAAGCCTACATAGCAGTTCCAATGCTACACCTTGAACTACTCGGCCATCTCTCCTAGGGGCTCGCTTCTTCAAGCCCCTCCCCAACCTATACAAGGTGTTGTTCACTTTCTCTCGGCCACTAGTGGCTTATGTAGTGGTCGGATAGGCTTGCTTTGTCAGAAAAGAAAGTAGCTTTAAGGTTTAGAGTGTAAATTAGAAGAAATGAAGATAGAAATTTTGGGTTGCATGAATCGGATTATAAACTTTATAACTATTACTCGTTGCATAATAAATTTTTAATATTGCAACTAAGACCTTTTTACCTTTTACTATTCTAATCTTCCATTAGCTTATGAAAAGATGGTCTTTCCCAAAACTTTGCCTTGTTGAGTCCGTCTCTTGAAAGACGGTATTTCCATAAGTTATGGAAAGACCAAGGTTCAAACTGTAAATTAGAATAAATCAAGATAAAAATTTTGGGTTGCATTAATTGGGTCACAAACTTACAACTACTACATGTTGCATAATAAATTTTTAATATTTCAACTAAAACCTTTTACCTTTCTATAATTCTAATTCAACCCCATCTTTCCATATGCATATGAAAATACGGTATTTCCCAAGACTTTACCAAAATAAATCCCATGATTTGAAACTTCTTTAAAACAGTAAAAAAATGTGTTGTTAAATTCACACAATATTTAACTTAAACAACTTTCAGGTTTTTCAAGCACCATCTAAAAAAAATGTTTGGATGGTGCCGTCAGCTGGAGATATTGAAGTCATTCTAACTAACCTAAACTCAAGTTGTCTTAGAAGAATGTACTAATATTATAATATGGTATTGTTTTTAATTGTTTACTATATATAATCCATCATAACTTGTTAATACTAATATTATAATTTGTTATCGATTTTAATTCTTTACAAGCACCATATAATAGAAATTGTTTGGATGATGCTATCAACCGGGGATATTGAAGTTATTTTGACTAGCCTAATACCAAGTTGTCGAATAATAACATACTAATATTATAATATGTTACTTTTTAATTATTTACTATATATAATCAATCATAACTTGTTAACATACTAATATTATAATTTGTTACCGATTTTAATTCTTTACTATATAAAATATATAACTTCAAGGCAAAGTCTTGGGAGGCTTATGAAAAGACGGAGTTTAATTAGAATAATAAAAAGGCAAAAGATTTTAGTTACAATATTAAAATTTTATTATGCAGCGTGTAGTAGTTATAAAGTTTATAACCTGATTAATGCAACCCAAATTTTTATCTTCATTTCTTCTAATTTACATTTTAAACCTTGGTCTTTCCATGGTTTATAGAAGGACCGTCTTTCAAGAGACTGGCTCTAACTTCAAAAGATGTACTATTTAAAACCATAAATATCTTTTATATATATATATATATATATATATATATGTATGTATATATATATCACTGAAGAAAATCCAAAGAAACACATAATCTGAAATAACAAAATGTTTGGATTTTTTATACAATGATAGAGTACTTTTGATAGAAATATGTATACATATTATTTATTTATTAATGTATGACAAAGTCTTGTTTTAGACCTACTAGTTTTTAAATGAGGACATTTTATAATTAGTGACACTAGTAAGGTAATTTGATATTTACTTTTATTTATTGCAATGAGATACATATAGTTATGATAGTCTTTTAAAATCAATCTCAGCATATAAATAATTAATTTGTAAATAATTTGATGAAATATTATAAAAACAATCAAATTTTTTTGTATTCAATATTTAACGATTTCTAACTATCTCATGTAGTTTCCCTTATATGACTAAATTTTAAAATTTTAAATAAAATTATTTGTTTTCAATTTATATGTAAGACACAACATGTACATAAAAATTAATCCTAATATTTTAATTAATAATATCGCGCAACGCGCGATGGTACTCTGCTAGTTTTTTATATGTAGTTATTCTTTGTCACATATAGCCAATCCAGTATCGGGGCGGGAATTCGATTCATCATGATGTTTCTATCTTTTTCTCACGTTCAAGTACGACGGCTATGTCTTTCTATGCCCTCCGCTCAATTCTGTTATCAAGGTTATTAGAGTCGAGATTGATGACAGCATATTAGTTGATGATCTCTTCATAGGCTTTTGTGAAAAAATTGTAACGATCAGATAATTCCTCTAACCCAAGGATAGCTATAATATCCTAAAGTTCTTTGTAACGTTGTAAAGTTTGCTTCACTTGTTGATCACTTACAGTACATGGCTCTACGAAGGAAAGAGTTGGGTTTTAGAAGCACTTTCAACATTCTTTTTTTTTGTATATGAGCCATGCGAGTTTGTTTTGTCCACTTTCTTCTTTACAAAAATGATAAAAAAAGAAGGCGAGCTTGCTTCCTATCTGAGCAATATCCAACAACTCCGGTCCTTCTGCACTAACCCTCGAGGAGTCTGTTTATTCTCTCCATCCGAGCTTCAAAGATACACCGACCTTAGGTATCTAATCATCATATACCGACAGGCGTCTTCTAACATTACCAAAATTTTAGGTTTTAAAAAATAGGGATGAGTGCCAATATAACCCTATGTACTTGAGTAAGTGTCAATATAACTCTATGATAATTTTTAGTGCAAATACAACCTAACTAGCTAATGAAAGTGCCAATATAACCCTCAGACCCCATTTCCGGCATTAACCTCAATTTTCCGGCGTTGACTCTATGTAAATTTACTAAAATACCCTTTGGGCTAACTCTGAAATTAGGTGGACAATTTTACCCTCATAGTTTGTCGGACCGCCGCTGGAACAGGTAGGATTATATCAGCACATTATGCAATCTTATAGGGTTATATCAGCACATTCCTAATGTTTGTAGGGTCATATAGCACATTTCTAATGTTTGTAGGATTTTATCAGCACATCCTTAAAACTTATAGGGTTATATTGGCACTTTCACTAACTAGATAGGGTTATATTGACACTTTTTTTAATATTGAAAGGTTATATTGGCACTTATGTCAACTAGGTAGGGTTATAAAAGCACTTTTTTCTAAAAAAAATATCACATAGAATAAAAACTCTTTTCATCGTCAGAAAGAACTCTAATGCAATATGAGTTCTTGGTGTAATCGCAATTGAGTAAATATCCGTTGTGGTTAAATTACTGGATTGTGGTAGTGCTAGAATACTCCTATTCGCTTCTGGTGGTAAAGAAACAACTTCAGCGGCTAAAAGACTTGCAGCTGATGAAATAGCTAAGCTTCCCTCGATCTCCACTCCTAATTTAACTGCTCGAGAAAAAGGTCAAATGAAAAGAGTGGAGCGCCTATGAAAGTGAACATAAAAAAATGAATCAAAATTTCATCATTTTTACTAGAACAATGTTTTAGTTACCATAAGAAGTAACCCTTTTTATTTGAACGGACCATAAGACCTATCCCTACGAAGATAGGATTGCTTTTTCATTGTTGAATGAATTAGCCTGAATATTTTCAGTTCATTTTGACATTAGTAGATTTAATTTAGTGTAAATAAATTTAACTCAATATTAATAAATTGAAATTAGCATTAATAAATTTAATTTAGCACCAATAAAATAATCCCAATCCTATTAAAGTTAGTTTAGTATCAATAAATTTAACTCAACGATAGTAAATTAAACCTAACACCAATAATCTCAACTAAGCACCAATAAGTTTACCACTGAAATTTTCTTCAAAGTTAACAGGTAAATATTTACATGAGTAATTGTCAGTCATTGGTTAAATAATAAGTGTATAATTAAAATACGTAAATGACAACAATGTCGTTTTAGGAATAAAATACAATCATTAATCATCATTTTCCCTAAACACTGTAATGCATAGAATCATTTTTCGCATCGCCATCTTGCACTTTATCACTACCTCCATTAGAGCTCCAAATTTGTAGAGCTATATTGTTATGCGCTTATGTCATGATATTCTTTCGAGCTTGATCATTGGTGGATATAAAGTAGTGACATGTGCCCCCGCTGATCTAAATGTCAATATCTATTATATAAGGGGAAAGTGCAAAAATGACCCTATTAAACTGAGAAAGTGCAGGAATGACCCTGTAAAATCTGAAAGTGCATAAGTAACCCTATTTTTTAGTCAAAATGTGTAGTTTTACCCATTTGACAGATTTTTGGCATTGACCAAAGTAAGTCATACGTTGACCAATAATAAAATGACATAAATACCCCAGGGCTGAAAATAGACTTTTTCATGACGATTATACTCCTGTTTCTTAACAAAAACCCTAATCAAACACATCTCTGCTGCTCTGCCGCCAGACCTCTGCCCAACCAGTAACTCATCTCCAGAACACGCATCTCCAGCAAGCAACAGGCCAATCAAGGCCATCCCCCTCAACTTCACCGATGAGTTCAAGGTCCTTCACCGACGCGTCCGCCGCTGAAAGATTTCAACCTAGCCACGACGTTTGAAACCACATAACATGCTGATGTGCCCACGATGCTGCTCTTGATAACCCCCATTTTCTCCAGCGCAGGACAAAGTTCTCCGGCGTGAGAGACAGTCTCTCTGTCGCCACCGCGCCACCAGATCCGCCACCACCTCAGACCCCACACCCACCACCCAATCAGCCCAGCCGCTTCCCCCTCCTCTTCACCCACCACCCACTCAACTCGCCGGAGTTCTGCGTCACTAGCCGCGACAACGACGGGCTCCATCTCTCCTCCACTACCGCTCAACCCTAGCCACGCTGCCAACTCTCCCCCACACTTGACCTTAGCTCCGCCCTTGACCCCAGCCTCGCCCTCAACCCTAGCGCAAATCCGCCATCGTGCCCGTCTTCCCATCATCCCATTGCTCCGATATCCCATCGCCCCACCACCCCGTCGTCCCATCCCATCCAGAAACATGTTGCCACTTCTCCCCCGCCCCCCGACCCTAACCCCAGCCCACCCTAAACCATAACCCCGCCCAGAATTCCAGCGCAAATCCGGAGGTGATAACAGAGAAAATGGGGGTGAAAACAGACGTGAAATCGGTGGTGGCAGAGGTGAAATTAGGCTTTGGCTTGGTTGGAGTGGGTGAAAACGGAGTAAATGGAAAAGGAAGAAAGAAAGAAGGGGTTTGTTAAAAAAAAGGGTATTATTGTCTTTCACTATTTTTTATTTTTAAATTTTTTAACAGAAGGGTAAAATGGTCATTTCAATGATTTCCGACCATTTTTGCAGTTGACATTTCGATCAAATATTGCAGGGTTAATTTTGCACTTTCTGATTTTACAAGATCATTTCTGCGCTTTCACCCAAAACATAGGTTTACAAACGCACTTTGCTTATTATATAATATAATTTTTTTTGTTCTTTTTAATTTGGTGTGTACATGTGTTCCTAATGTCTAAAGTAAATTTTTAGCAACGTTAAAGAGGTTTATTAACTATATATTTTTATATGCTCTCTATCCCATAGAAATTGGCATAATTATTTTTTTACGGTCTTCAATGATTATGTTTGATTGTTAATATCTCTAGCTACATACAATAATTACGCATATAAAATTAATTTTTAGAAAATAGACATTAAGATAAATTTAACAAGATCCACATGATATTTTTATTATGTATATATTAAATTTTATTTAGGGTCAAAGTTTTTAAAATTTAACTTGGAAAAGGCAATTGTGTCAAATTCTATGAGACAGGGAGAGTATATTTTTTACCCGTCTAATATTCTAAATTTTTGACTAGTCAGTTTCCAGTATTTATTATACTTATCAATTTTCTTATTTTTAACACTACATCTCCTATTACAGTATTACAAATACCGAACGGTTTCTTTACGTTTTATAAATAGTAAAATTTGGTAAATTATCATTCCATTCATACATTATTATAAAAATAAATAACTCGCATGACTATTTGCCTTAATGGGCTCAGTCTAGCTTGTCAGAGTTTACTAGAAGCACGATTCTCGCGCAACTGAACGTAAGTAACAAGAGCAGCACAACTTCACTTGAGAACATATAGACCATGCCACTGTCCTTGGCCCACGACTGCCCTAATGAACTAATTCTGAATCACAAAAGATTTATCATCAAAGCATATGATAACATCTTATTCCTTCATCAGTTTACTAATGGAAACAAGATTTTTTGTGATATGTGAAACCACCAAATTATCATCATATAAAGAATGCAAACACCAGGGAGAGGGAGATGACGGAGGGAAATGACGGAGGGAGAGGGAGAGCTTCTGCTGCTCTCGCCTTTGTGCAAATGTTTTGTAACTTTGTTTGTGTTTGGATTATTGGATTGGGCTCCGTTTTTGGCCCAATCCATTTCACATTCCATTTTTATTTTTTTTATTTTACTAAATGAAACGACGTCGTTTTAGTACTTAGGCATTAAAAAAAAGAAGGCCGCAACGCGGCCTTCTTCTCCGAGCAAACCTCGGACGTTTTCGCCGGAGATGCGCTCGACTCACCGGAAGACGCGCTCGGCGAACCGGACCGCCTCCTGCTACCTCCGACCGGCGATCGAGGTAGGGCTGGAGCCCTACCTCGCGTCCCATTGGTTCCGCCCTTGCCAGTATGGATAATAGGTAATGATAATGAGTGACTATTTCCAACTGTACCACAATTACTATCAGAATAAGGTGCAACATTTTCCAACCCAGAAGTGGATGCAGTAAGGCGATTGGTGGCTCTAGAATCAAGATACCAATCCGAAGTGGTACGAGACTCCTCAACGGTCATATAGGAGTGAAAGACATCGGTTAGATGAGCAGAATCAATATACCGATTAATTGAAGTTATTCGAGACAATTTACCAAAGTGTGACCAAATTTATTACACCATTGACATTTGGGAGTCATTCTATGACCACAACCACCATAAAGAAGAGACATTAGTACTACACTAGTAAGAGGAAGGATCGCCGAAGCGCCAGTCGTCGACCTGGCCATGCATAAAAGTTCACGCTCCCGTGGGCGAAATCGATTAGTAATATATTACTTTCTATATTTCTTTTTATTTTGGAACACTATTTTTTAAATGACATTTTTTCACTTAAAGGATGTTTTAAGGTAGTTTAAACCACTTATTATACTTTTTCTTCTTCCAATTTAATTTGCTTCACCAAATTAGTATACTTTCAATAGTTGTGTCAAAACCGAAGTGTCAATATTTGAGGAAGGAGAGGAGTATCAAATACTAAATACACTCTCCGTCTCATAGTTATTAGTTTATTTACTTTTTTACGGTGTTCAATGATCATGTTTGACTGTTAATATCTCTAGCTTAGCTACGTATAATATTTTAGCATATAAAATTGATATTTAGAAAATAGATGTTAAGATGTATTAGAATCATGGGCTTCTATCATAATACTATGTAGAGGTGACCCATGATCTTATATATTGAGTTGTATGACTGTCAACCACCAATGTGGGACTAACTCTAACACGCCTCCTCACGTGCAGTGGCATGAATCAATCAGTGCGCAAACGTGACAGAATGGGGGTAACGGGCCGACCTTGGGCTCTGATACCATATTAGAAACATGGGCTTCCATCATAAAACCAATTGGTACTATGTAGAGGTGACCCATGATCTTATATACTGGGTTATATGACTGTCAACCACCAATGTGGGACTAACTCTAACAAGATGAATCTAACAATATCTCACATAATATTTTTATTATGCATTTAATAATTTACATTTAAGGTCAAAGTTTACCAAGTTTGAATTTGAAAAAGTAAATAGACCAATAATCTTGGGACCGAGGAGTATCATTTCTATGGAGGTTGAATATGTACTTGACAAAACCAGGCTCTAACTAGCATTGCAGAACTGAGCTGGGTGGTTATTATGGCTGACAAATCAATGTCCATATTGGCCCATTGCTAAGCTAACACTTTATGGGGAGTCCGGACTAGTCCTGCCTGACCTAACTGGAACCTTACCATAAGCCAGTTCACCCTAGCCAGGAAGACTGAGCCCTGAGGGACTCTGCATCAGTCACCATTACTATTCACACTGCTCACTACACCCTTCACAACTACCTATCTGTTATTTCTTTACATGTGATGGAGACAACAAACTAATAATAGACAGTTGACGAGGAGAATAGGAGATGATGATGATGATGAAATTGAACATTCTATATTAACAAAATGCCCACAGCTTACAAGCCGGGACAGCAGAAGAACAAGAAGCAAAACGATGCGGAATTGAACCTCACTACATACTACTTCTTAGCATTAGTACTATTACAAAAGCGGGAATTAACTAAAAGCTTGCAACTGGTTGGCGGATTAACGGCTACATTTTCATCAGTTCTTGAAGGGGACAAGCCTGTCATCAGCAAGCCTGGACTGGAAGACAGACTCCTTGTACTCGGACCAAGTGAGCTCCTTGTACAAGCTGCGTTCGCCGGCCGCCATAACCGAAGGCAGTGGAGCAATCTTCTCGCTCAGCGGTGGTCCTCCGAAGTAGATCATCGAAACCCTCGACTTCAGACCGGCTGTAACCACCCTGTGCTTCACACTCTTGAACCTCCCATTTGTCATCACCTGAAAAAGACACCCTTTCAATCAAAAGGAGCCTCCTTTGAAAGCGACAGCCAACAATCAAACGACAGAATCGAAAAGCAAAAGGATATTGATTGACTACATGCATGGAGTCGCCAACGTTAACGAAGAAGGAAGAGTGATCAGATGGAACGCGCAGCCAGCCGTCCTGGAGCTCGATTTCGAGGCCTGAGGCGTTGTTGGATCGGAGGACGGAAATGATCTGCGGATCGGTGTGTGGTCCGAAGCCCATGTAACTGTTATCCGTGCCGTCCAGTTCTGGGGTTGGAAAGTAGCGATTCACCCTGAAAACAGAGTCGCTCTCTTCATGCATCAGCAGCTTGCTGAAAGCGTTCTTCTCTATGTTCAGCCCCTCCGCAAGCTTTTCAACTATCTCACACGCCATCTTCCTCACTGACGACACGTAGTCATCCACAGCACCTCTGCAACAACAACAACAACAGCGAAAAACAAAACCATAGGTAATGCTACAGTACCAGCTGTAGGAATCATATCTTGCTATAGGTGAGAAACTTACGCGAGGTTCTCGCCAAGAACTGAGCTGAAGTTAACCCTGGGGTTCAGAAGAATATACTCCAGCCACCCGCAATCTCCATTTGCTCCGATAAACCGGTCGGTGTACCCGAAACGAGAAGCAGCAGCGGGGCTGGCCCGCTTCTTCTCGTGGTGGGAGAGAGAGAAGAACTTGACGGCTTCGGTATCCAGCCTGGAGATGAACTCCATCGGGACTCCATGGTTGACGACCTTAAAGAAGCCCAATTCTTGGCAGGCGTCGACAAGGAGGTGCTTGGAGTCGGGTTCGGCCAGGTCTATTTCGGGGATGCCGGGGAAAAAGGCGGTGGAGTAGCCTTCGGTGTTGCTCACAAGCTCAATATACTGTTCCATTGGTGGGACCACCATCTTTTGGTATTTGAATGGGAAGCAGTCTGTATATGTTGTTGGTAGAGGTGCTGGGAATGAATGAGCATGGCTTAGCTATTTATAGAGATTTTGAATGGTATCTATCTCATTTCATTTTACTGACTTTAATCATCTTTAATCGTTAATATTTTTTGATCATTAGAAACTTTTAATTATTAATATCTTTCAAATAATAATTAAAATTTATAAGTATATTTTAAAAATAAATATTACAACGAATCTAACCAGTTATCACACGGAGTATTTACACTTATAAAAAAAATTAAATTAAAAATTTTTGCCTAAATAAATAATTAAATTCTGGATAGAATTGGAATGGATAGAAAACATGATTCAAGAGAGAGAAGGAAAAATGTTTCTATTTTGATACTCGAGTTTTAGGTGTAGTTTATTTTGCTAGCTAAAGTGGGTTGAAAGAATGGAGTGAAAGTAAAATATTTAATGAATAAATTAACCTTTTGATATTGGCAAAATTTTGGGAAACACCATTATTTCATAAATATTATTTTTTCATAAATTTATGAAAATACGAGGTTTATTTAAAAAAAATTAAAGGTTAAATTTTTTAGTTGTAATATTAAAAATTTATTATAAAACGTATAGTAGTTATAAAGTTGAGTCTTTCTCTTGAAAGACGGTCTTTCCATAAGACATGCAAAGACCAAGGTTTAAAGTGCAAATTAGAAGAAATGAAGATAGAATTTTTGGGTTGCATGAACCGGGTTATAAATTTTATAACCACTACATGTTGCATGATAAATCTTTAATATTGCAACTAAGACCTTTTACCTTTTAGTATTATAATTAAACTCCGTCTTTCTATAAGCCTATGGAAAAACGGTCTTTCCCAAGACTTTACATATAAAGTTTATGACCCGATTCATACAACCCAAAAAATTTGTCTTCATTTCTTCTAATTTGCACTTTAAACCTTGATTTTTCAAGGTTTTATGGAAAAACCGTCTTTTAAGAGACGAGCTCTTTGATATTATAGGAGATATGATAATATTAGAAAAACATGCAAAAACAAAAAGGGTGTCAAACTTTAGAACACATTAAACAAAGGAAATATGATAATATATAGAAATATACGAAAATGGAAAATGAATCTTTTTTAAATAAAAAAAAATGAAAGAATCATTTTTTCCTTGAATCAACTTGAAGTTTATTTTTTTCTTGAGTCCGTCCCTTAAAAGACAGTCTTTCCGTAAGTCAGGGAAAAATCAAGGTTTAAAGTGCAAATTAGGAGAAATTAAAATAAAGTTTTTGGGTTGCATTAATCGAGTTATAAACTTTATAACTTTTGCACGTTGCATAATAAGTTTTTAATATTGCAACTAATACTTTTAACCTTTTATTATTCTAATTAAATATCGTCTTTCCATAGACGGTTTTTCCCAATACTTTGCCTTTTTTTCTTGAGTTCGTCTCTTGAAAGACGGTCTTTCCATAAGTTATGGAAAGACTAACGTTTAAAGTGTAAATTAGAATAAATGAAGATAAAATTTTTGGGATGAGATGCATGAACCGGGTTATAAATTTTATAACTACAACAATTTGCATACTAAAATTTTAACATTACAAATAAGACATTTTACCTTTTATAATTTTAATTATACCCTGTCTTTCCAGAAGGTTATGAAAAGACCGTTTTTCCCAAGACTTTACTTTTTTTTCTTTACTACCAATGTTTACTAGGATAAAAACATTATAAAGTAGGAATGCAAAACTAAAATTAAAATTATGAAAACTATAACATTAAAACTATGCAAAACTATTAAAAACACATCAACGTCGGAATCCTATTTATCCTAACTTTATGGCTAATACGGCTAATACTCTTATTTCTGTCAAAGAAACCCATTTTAAGTGTAAAAGAATTTTCAAGGTTATTTTATTTTGAGTGATTTAAAATATCTATGGTATAATTATGATTTATAAAAATAAAATTAAGTTTTATAAAATATCTATACGAAAATTAGTTATTGAAGGACTTTTTTTTTAAGTAAACCCAACGAAGTGAGGTAAATTATATTAGGCTTTCCAAACCATAAAAAATGGCTGCAATGAATACAATCAATCCATGAGTTACATAAAGAGATGTAATACCAAAGTTAGATGGTTTTATCACAAGCACCCTATAATAAGAATTGTTTGCTTTCTGTCTATCAATCGCGGGATATTTTAGTCATTTTGACTACCCTAAATCTAAAAAATTATCTAAAAACAACATATATACCATTATTATAATATGTTACTGGTTTTAATTCTCAACTATTTATAATCAATCATAACTTATTAACATGCAAATATTATAATATGCTACTGATTATAATTTTGTACTAATATATAATCAATCATAACTTGTTAAAATATATAACTTCTAAAGATATATTTAAAACCATAAATATCTCATTATAATATATATATATATATATTGAAAAAAAATCAAAGAAACACATAATCTTCACAAGCGCCCTATAATAAGTATTGTTTGCTTTATGTCTGTCAACCGGAGGGTATTTGAGTCATTTTGACTACCCTAAATCCAAAAAAAATTGTCTAAAAATAACATATATATCATTATTATAATGTGTTACTGTTTTAATTCTCAACTATTTATAATCAATCATAACTTGTTAAAATATATAACTTCTAAAGATATATTTAAAACCATAAATATCTCATTATAATATATACATACATATTTATATGTGTGTGTATGCTGAAGAAAATTCAAAGAAACACATAATCTGAAATAACAAAATATTCAGATTTTTTATACAATGATATAGTACTTTTGATAAATATATGTATACTTTTGATAGGAATATGTATACATATTTATTTGAGTCCGTCTCTTGAAAGACGGTCTTTCCATAAGTTATGGAAAGACCAAGGTTTAAAGTGTAAATTAGAAGAAATTAAGATAAAATTTTCGGATTGCATGAACCGGGTTATAAATTTTATAACTACTACATGTTTCATACTAAAACTTTAATATTGCAACTAAGACCTTTTACCTTTTATTATTCTAATCAAACCCCGTCTTTCCATAAGCCTATGGAAAGACCGTCTTTCCCAAGACTTTGCCTATTTAGAGTCTGTCTCTTGAAAGACGGTATTTCCATAAGTTATGGAATGACCAAAGTTTAAAGTGTAAATTATAAGAAATGCGATAAAATTTTTGGGTTGCATGAACAGGGTTATAAATTTTATAACTATTACATGTTACATACTAAAATTTTAATATTGCAACAAAAACCTTTTACCTTTTATTATTCTAAATATACACCGTCTTTCCATAAGCCTATGAAAATACCGTCTTCCCCCAGACTTTGCCTACTTTTTAAATAATTTGAATGAAATATTATAAATTAATATTTTTTATTGTATTCAATATTTAACGTTTTTCAACTAAAATAATTATTTCACTTCATAACTCATATAATTTTCTTTAAATGACTAAACTTTAAAGAGTCCGTCTCTTGAAAGACGGTCTTTCCATAAGTTATGGAAAGACCAAGGTTTAAAGTGTAAATTAGAAGAAATTAAGATAAAATTTTTGGGTTGCATGAACCGGGTTATAAATTTTATAACTACTACATGTTTCATACTAAAACTTTAATATTGCAACTAAAACCTTTTACCTTTTATTATTCTAATCAAACCCCGTCTTTCCATAAACCTATGGAAAGACCGTCTTTCCCAAGACTTTGCCAACTTTAAAATTCTAAATAAAATTTAATTTTAATATTTTAATTAATGATATCGCACAACGATGTTACTCCACTAGTCTCCTAAAAAGATTTTCATTTCTTATGCCTCCACCCTTAAGTGTTGACATTAGGAATGACCAATTTCCCACATCAAATATGGCCTACCACTTACACCCCGTTAACAGTAGAGGTGGCCTTCCATATCTGACCCTGCATATTGCTCCTTCAGCAATATACGCGGCTCTCCAATCTGCTTTTGATTTCCTTTGGCGCATTTTGGCCGATTTCCAGCAATAGAATCTCCAGTACATGCTCGATCATGTTCCATGTACTTGTCCTGGTCCTCCATACTTTCTTCTTGCACCAACTGAACCATCTCATTCAGCTTAGCTTCGGATCAGCAGAGCTGATTGCTTGTGTACCTGTCATAAGAAAAAACAGCAGAATTTTTTTCCAAAATAACTTGAATAACCAGTTCAAGATCTGATATAAGGGAACTAAGCAGTATCAAGTTTTATCAGGCCCCTTGTCTGAATTGAAGGACTTTATGGTAAATAAGTATATTAGATCTAGTCATATTTTTTAAAATTCTTTTTTAATATAAATAAATAAATTATTAATTAATTCTATTGTATAAATATGTTTTATAAAAATAAAATTAATTTTATAAAATATCTATTATAAAATAAGTTAATGAAGGACTTGATGGTAAATAAATATAAAAGTTTTAGCCATATTTTTCAAAGAGTCCGTCTCTTGCAAGACGGTCTTTCCATAAGTTATGGAAAGACCAAGGTTTAAAGAGTAAATTAGGAGAAATTAAGATAAAATTTTTGGGTTGCATGAACCGGATTATAAATTTTATAACTACTACATGTTTCATACTAAAACTTTAATATTGCAACTAAGACCTTTTACCTTTTAGTATTCCAATTAAACCTCGTCTTTCCATAAACCTATGGAAAGACCGTCTTTCCCAAGACTTTACCTTTTTCAAAATTCTTTTTCCAATAGAAAATAAATAAATTATGAATCAATCACAGATAAAACTATTTATAATATAAGTGTAGTATTTTATCGATGGTAGAGGGATGTGCATGATAATGGTGTTTTTGGGAAAACTGTTTACATCGAAAACTGTTTCTTCCTAATTACCAAGTGTATCGACTCTACCTATGACTCATCCCACATTCCTCGCTAGACACGTTAATGTTTTATCAAATGTGAACAGATGGATACGATCCTAATTAAGTGTGTCAGAATGACTGCACTTATCTGTGTTTTGAGTAACGAGGAGAATAACACAAAACTGCTTTCTAGTTTAATAGATTGTTTAGTGTTTTGTATAATATCGAGGAGAGTAACACCCATGTATGTTGTTCGTAAGATATGTGTATGATAAAATTAATATTTTATTTTCTGTTTAGAAAAATAAAATAATTTTCTACAGTATAATTTATGCTTATAAATGCATTGTACTCTCGATAGCTTACGAGTGATTGTAATTCTACCTTAAGAACCCTATTGCAACCGCACATACTAACTATTAATACTCCCTCCATTTCTTTAATAGGGGAACACTTTCTAATTTATGGTATTTTTTTATATTGACATTTTCTATTTATGGAAAATTTAATGTTATTACCTTCACTCATTTTACTTTTTCTTCTTTCAATTCAATTTCACCCTCATTTAGCATCTCCTAAATTTTAACACAAAAAGTGATGTGTCACTATTAAAGAAACCGTGAAAGTACGCTCTTTTAAACAATTTTCAGAAATTATTTTAATGGAAATAGATATCGAGTGAAGTTGCGATTGAGTTAGTAGGCCGAATATAGTTCTCATTCCATGGGCGTTAGTTTCATGCATAATACTATTATTGTTGTCACTTTTATTTTATTTTTACTGCAAACTCCTATTGTAACCATCATATTTACTCCACACATATTAGAAACATTTTGCAACAAATAATATTTTTATGACAATAGTGAATCTTATAAATCTTTTATGAACATTTAATATTGAACTTTTTAACATTTTTAATTTCTTTATAAACGTGTTAATATAAAAAGTATATTTTCTTTTAAAAAATAGTTGTATGGGTTAACCTTTAAAGAATTAGGGGATATTGAGGAAAGGAAAAAACAATCGACACCCTCCATTTGTTCTTGTTTAGTTTAAATTTTTAAAAGTTGTTTCCCCCCTTTTCATGACACCCTCCATTTGTTCTCTACCTTAAAATGTCTAGATTTGTTTACTGAAAATTATTGCATTTTACAGAAAATCAGTACGGGGATTGTGATTGGCGTGGGTGAACAGAAAGGGGGGGTTTATTGGCTTCGTCTGTTGGATACTCGCCTTCGTCCTTATATTCTGCAATCTATTCCGACAGTTGCTTCGGTTTCCTTATCTGATTTATGGCATCAGCGTTTTGGTCATCCATCATCCACGGTGTTGTCTTCTATTCCTACTCTTGCTTTTAGTACCAATAATACTACTATACCTTGCTCTGTCTACTATAGAGCAAAACATTGTGATGTTTGGGGACCTTATCGTACTCCATCCTCTAGTGGTGCATTTTATTTTTTTACAATCGTAGATGATTATTCCCAACCTGTTTGGGTTTATTTATTAGTAGCTAAATCTGAAGTAGCTTCTAGATTTTTAGAATTTAGTGCCTTAGTCAAGAACCAGTGGGGAAGAACAATTCAACGAGTTCGGGCTGATAATGGCACTGAATTTTTGCCTCTCCGATCTCACTTTACTGCATCTGGGATCATTTTTGAGACATCTATGGTTGATACTCCACAGCAGAATGGTCGCGTTGAAAGAAAGCATCGTCATTTACTCAATGTAGCGCGAGCTTTACGGTTTCAAGCCAATCTTCCTATTGACTTCTGGGGAGAATGTGTTCTTACTGCTGCCAGTGTTCTAAACGGCGGCGCCTAGGCCGTCCTAGGCGGCGCCTAGGCGCTAGGCGCCACCAAAACGCCCGGATTAGGGCCTAGGCGGCGACATTAGGCGTTTTCACCTCTGAGCGGCGCCCAGACCCGCCCAGACCCGCCTAATCGTGACTAGGCGCTAATCGGCACTAAGCGGTTTGGTTTGTTTCCTTTTTTTAAAAAATATCAAAACTAAAACCGACCCAAAAAACCGAATAACATGAATATATAACCGAACCGAATTTAAAATTCGGATTTGGTTCGAAACCAAATAAACCAAATAAATTCCAATTTTTATTAAAATCAATTAAATTAATTCCAGACCGAATAAACCAAAAACCCATAAACATACCAAAATTTTAACTTTAAATAAACAATTACAACCCAAAAATTGTGGCCAAATCATTTATCATTAAAAACCCATTTAGCATATACATTGCATCTTATGCATTGCAATATGCTTTCATGAGCATATAAAAATTTTAATTTTAAATTAACAAATTATGGCCCAATAATATAAAGCCAAATTATTTGTTAATTATGGCCCAAAAGCATAAAATGCTTTGTGCCTTGATGAAACATTGGAGGAGAGGAGGGATAGTATTTATAGAAGAAACTTACCCTATGTCTCTTGCATATTTCCGATGTGGGATAATACTTGGCTTCAATGTGCAAGTTTCAGCTTTAGGCTTCATGCATGTATGAGTTGTCTCTTGAATTTATTATGATAATTCATACCTTCACCTTTTTTTCCTTTTTTTTATTGAATTTATTATGAGTATGTCTTTTGAAATACGGTCTTTCCATAAGTAATAAAAATATTATGGTTTAAAATATAAATTAGAAGAAATGAAGATAAAATTTATGGGTTGAATGAATCGGGTTATAAACTTTATAACTACTCACGTTGCATAATAAAATTTTAATATTACAACTAAGACATTTTACTTTGTATAATCATTTGTATGTAATATAAGTTATTGTGACTTGGGAAATAGGTTTTTATTTTATTTTTAAATATAATTTGTATTATTTTATTAATTATATATAAAAAATAATTAAATAATACAAATCCGCCTAGACCGATTAATCCCCGATTAATCCCCTAGGCGCTAGGCCCCAGCAAACCGCCCGACTAGCGCCTAGCGATTTTTAGACCACTGACTGCTGCCTACCTGATCAACCGAACACCGACACAGCTTCTCAATGGTCGTACTCCCTTTGAGTTACTTTATGGACAGGCGCCAAATTAATCTTTTTTACGAGTATTTGGATGCTTGTGTTTTGCTGCTCGTGTTCCAAGATACCGTGACAAGTTTGCACCAAGAAGCCGTCGGTGTTTATTCCTTGGTTATCCTGCCGGAAAGAGAGGTTATCGTCTTCTCGACTTGGACTCTCGAGTTATCTTTAACACTCGGGATGCTGATTTCTTTGAAGACCAGTTCCCGTATTCTGCATCTCCGCAATCCACTTCTACAGATGAACCAGGCGGCGTTACCACTGCACCACCGGTTTCCTCCTCCTACTCACCGGAACCATACGACTTTTTCGATCAACCGCCGCCCGCCCTTCCGTCGGTCAATACTGACCGGTCAACGCCGATCAACTCTGACCAGTCAGCTCCGGTCAACTCCGGCCGGTCAACGCCAGTCAACTCCGGTCAACACCGGTCAACGCTGGTGAGTCAACGCTGGTCAACGCCGGTGAGTCAACGCCAGTCAACGTAGGCGGGTCAACGCCGGTCAATGCCGGTAGGTCAACACCGGTCAACGCCGGCGAATCAGCTCCAGTCAACGCCGACGAGACAACGCCATTCAACGTCGTCCAACTAATTCTGGCCACCGCCGGCGTCCCACCGCCTCCCAACGCCGGTCCTCCTCCGCCTGCTGCCAATAATCCACCATCCACCAGACAGAGTGTTCGTGCTCGACGTCCACCGCCGTATTTGGCTGATTATGATTGTGATGATTCTACTTGTGCTCTTGTTACTGAAGACCCCCCCTCTTCGACTACGTTCCCCCATACGTCATCACTATCCTCAGGTGTTCTCTACCCTCTTACTGATTATGTAAATTGTGATAACTTTTCTAGTCTGCATACTAGATTTTTGGGTGCTGTAACTTCTAGTGCAGATCCCACTACTTAGTCTGAGGCTTCCCGTCATTCTTATTGGCGAGACGCTATGGTTGCGGAGCTCACTGCCCTAGAGCGCAATCAGACTTGGACTTTGTCTCATTTGCCTGCGCATAAAAAGGCCATTGGTTGTAAATGGGTTTACCGAACAAAGTTTCGCTCTGACGGTACCAGTGAACGTTACAAAGCTCGTCTCGTGGTTCTTGGAAACCGCCAGATTGAAGGAATTGATTACACAATAATTGATTCTAAACCAATTGATTTTCTGATGGAGCAACAACATGATTTGGCACGTGTTGAAGGTCCAGCCTACCATGACCCGGAGCAGTATCGCCGCTTGGTTGGGCGTCTGATATATCTAACTATTACTCGTCCTGAACTTAGTTATTCAGTTCATACTCTTGCGCAATTCATGAAGTCTCCTTGTGTTCCTCACTGGCAAGCTGCGGTTCATGTTTTGCACTATCTGAAGAGTCATCCTGATCAAGGTTTATTTCTTTCTTCTCGTAGTACTCTCCAATTGACTGCTTATTGTGATTCGGATTGGGCCGCCTGTCCTATTACTAGGCGTTCCTTATCCGGTTATTTTGTTATGATTGGTGATTCCCCGGTTTCCTGGAAGACTAAGAAGCAACCTACTGTTTCTCGGTCTTCTGCTGAAGCAGAGTATCGTGCTATGGCAGTTGCCTGCTGTGAGTTATTATGGCTTCGGTCCCTGTTGAAAGACTTAGGGGTTTCGCACACTTTTCCTATGAAATTGTTTTGTGACAGTCAATCAGCCATTCACATAGCAGCCAACCCAGTTTTCCATGAACGTACTAAGCACATTGAAGTTGATTGTCATTTTGTTCGAGATCTTGTTCAATCTGGCGCTATTGTTACTCAACATATTCGTACGGTTGACCAACCCGCGGATTTGTTCACTAAAGCTCTCGGCCGTAACCAGTTTCATTCCTTACTTGGCAAGTTGGGCATTTCTGATCCGCATGCTCCAACTTGAGGAGGAGTGTTACGGAATTAGGAATTAGTAATATAGTTGTTATGGAATTAGTGTTAATTAGTATTGGTATTGGAATTGGATTTGTATTCCTACCATAGTTGTACTTGTATTCTGTTACCTTCTCCTAGCTGGGATAGGTATCATGTACCACTATATAATGTATCATAAACTCATGAATAAACCTACAGATTATTACCCTTATTTCCTACAAAATTATTTTGTTTTCAAGCAAAACGGCCATCAATGAAGAGTCATCATTCATAATCGATAATCAATAACGGCGACCAACGCCGACTGCCACCACTAATGGGATCTACCACTATCAACCATTCATGAGATTGATTACCATTACGAACCACCATCGACCACCGTCTACAAAGACAATCGTCGCCACCCGTCCATTATCGAGCGCTGACAATGACCACCACCAACTACTGCCACCGACGATGGCCACCAGCACCCCTTCTGATAATTCTAACCATCACCATAACTGATACCCAATGATAACTAGCCCTACTTATGAGTTAACACCAACGATGACAACCATCACTAACAATCATCGCCACTAAGCATTGTAACTACCGACCACGACCATCAACCACCAACTATTTTTACCACCATGATAACTTCGATTGTTCACGCCCGACCACCACCACCACCACTGATCAACCACTGATCACCGATGACGATCACCACCAGCGAGCACCGACGACGGCAATCATAGTTAATTGTAATGACGATGTCAATACCAAGAGCCAATGACCACCATCATCGTCGACGACCACCAAAATCAATTACACCACCAATAGTCGACGACCATGACCACAACCAAAGAACCAATAACCACCAACAATTGCTAGTGATGATGACTACCACTACCGAGCATTGGCGATGATGTACACCACAATTAAGCATCGATAACAGCAATTACCACCACCGATCATTGATGGCATTGTCATGGTTTCTATAATTAAACCAAACAAGTGCAAAGAAAGTGAATGAAAACGTAATTATCTTTTATGAATTAAGCCAAAAAAATGGAGAAACTATCCATTTTTCCTTTTCTTTTGTTAGAATAAGTCAGATTGATGGCTAGATTATGATAAGAACGATTACTAGACTAGAGTCACATTTGGAACTACAACTCTTTCTGTAATCCTGCCTCTTTATTCTTTATGTCAATAACAATCAATTATGAGAAATCATTTTTATCATGGTATCATAGCAGCATCTGATCCAAAGACCTGAAACCTAATGTATATTTTTTTTGCCACCTCCCATTCTTTCTTTTTTGGCGGCCGATCCACCGTCCTATCCTCCATCTTCTTCTCTTTTCCGATGCAATTCCAGGCATTCCCCCCCTCTCTCACTATAGTCGACTAAAAAACTCTCCTACAATACCCTGCCCCACATGATGACAATCAAGCTCATGTCATCAAATTATCTTATGTGGAAGCATTAGGCTGCCTACGTTCTTAAGCCACGAGGGATTTTAGGCTTCGTTGATGGCACCAATCTGTGCCCGGCGCTCCTTCCACCACCGTTAGTGTCCGGCTTCTCCTTTGTGTCCTATGTCATGGCTGCCTCGTCTCCCAGTGGCAGCAAGATCAGTCCCTAAGAGCCTATCAGAAAGCTAAATCAGAGTATGATCAGTGAATTGCAAAGGATCAACGTGTCTGCAATAGTTTACTCTTAACTCATGGCTAAAGCCCTTGTCGAGATTACAGACTGTGCTACATCCAAGGAGGACTGGGACAGCATCACAACTACTTTTCAGATAGAGGTACATCCATCATCATTCGCCTTCGTGCTGAAGCTCGTGCCATACAAAAATTTGGTACATTCATGAATTTCATCTAAAGTTTAATTTGTTATGGGCTCTCATGTGACGATCAGATTATATGGTTTTGTTACTGCTCTTGACCTTGAGTTTAAGTATTTTTCTGCTCCTTTGATTAATCTTCCCCAACACTTTTATATGCCAATGTTTTTTCTCGTGCCAAGAACCACGAGGCATTTCTGAAGAATTTTCAGTGCCACAATTTCCCTGTCATTGTCATTGGTGCGATTATGTTCGCTGCTAGAGATTGGCCCTCAGCTAAACGCGTGTGGGGTTCATGCGCTACCCGCGGTGGATGTTTTAGCAGACGGTGCGGCAACATGAGCTCTTAGTTTGGTCCCTCTGCTGTTGATGTTGGTCCTGCCGTAGTGCTCTTGATGTGGTCGCCTCGGTCATTATGTTGCGACTTGTTATAGGATGTTGGCTTAGAATCGTCGTTCAGATTCCACACACTTGGCTAAAAAAATTTAGTCTTCACTGCAGTTAGAGTCTTCCTCTCGCACCTTAGATTGGTAGGTGGATTTTGGTGCAACCAGTCATATGGCATCTTCTGATTCTAGCCTTATAATGGTAACTCTCGAGTTTATGTTGGTAATTGTGATCCTATAATGATTTCTCATATTGGTGATTCTCAAGTTTTTGAAAATTTACGTTTATCTGATGTTCTGGTTGTGCCTGGGATTACTAAGAATTTATTATCTATTAGCTAACCAGAGATTTGGATATACTGATCATTTTTTATAAACAAAACTTTGTGATTCAGAACAAAGTATCCAAGGCAATCGCGGGCAGGAGCCACAATGAGGATGGACTCTATGTCTTGGATATGGGAGAGGCAGCTCTTGTTTCATCTTTATAGCAAAATAAAGGTCGAGAGGCGTACGTGCTCTAGCATGCTCCGTTGAGCCACGTGCTTACTTCAGTCTTTTTTTCCATAAGTCTGGAGTACTTTCCATTTCTTCTTTGTTGCCCAAACCGTACACCTTCCCCCTGTGTAATGGTGAAAGGTCAGTGGTTGCCGTTTGTTGAGAACTCTAAATGTGTTGCGCGTTCTTGATTTAGTACATTGTGTCTTGTGGGGTCCTTTCCCGATTTTATTAGAAAATGGTTTTGCTTAGTATGATTTTTTTGTGGATGGTTTTTCTCTCTTTACATGGAGTTTTTCACTTCGTTGCAAAATTGGATTTTGTTGACACTTATTTGTAGTTTGAGGTGCTTGTCATAAATCAATTTTCATCCAAAATTAATGTGTTTCAGAGTGATGCAAAGAGTTCTTAAGAACTCGGCTTAGGTCCCATTTTGCCTCCAAAGGCATTCAACATCAAATATTGTGTCCATCTATTGCGGAGAAAAACGGGCGAGCAAAACTCAGACATCGACATGTTTCTAAAATGGGCCTTACTATACTTTTCCACTTGCATCTTTCTCTTTCCCATTTGGATAATGCTTTGGCCACGACAGTTTACACCATCAACCGAGTACCTACTCCAGAATTACAGGGCTCTATACCTTATGGTCATCTCTATAATCTACTCCAACTTTCACCCATATGGCATTCAAGTTTTTCCTTTTGTTCTCCCCTTTCTTGATCACGAGCTGTCTCCTGCATCATTTCATGTGTATACACTGGCTACATCTTGCAGTACAAAGGTTTTCAGTGCCTTAATCATTCTACCAGCAAAGTCTACGTCACTCGACATGCTCACTTTGACTAGATAGGTTTTCCCTTTGCCTCATCCACGACTTCAGTGATTGGTTATCCATCTTCGACATTAGACGTTTCTACATTCATTGATCACGAGTTTGATCTTGCATCTACTTTGCCCCCATTTTTTTCATCGACTCTGGCACCTGGCTCTATATGTTCTGCTAGCTCAAACCAACCAGTAGCTGACTCAACATGTCTTGCTCCGCCTATATTTTCGTTGGTCACTCCACCGAGTTCACTGGTCCCTTCAATCGAGGTTACACCCACAACCTTCCCTCCTTCACCGCGCCCCCACCGGATGACTACTCGATCTCCTTATGTTGTTATTTAGCATTGTGATTATTCAAACATTGTCGCTCATGGCCTTCTCGTTAGCCTTCTCACCCAAAAAGAACCCACAGACTATCACTTGGTTCTTCAAGATCCATTTTGGGTCTTAGCTATAAATGATGAGATCGTGGCCCTCTCTAGCTTGAACACATTGGATTTCATTCTGCGCCTGTTGAATGTCAACATTGTTGGCTCCAAATGGGTCAATTGGCTCAAGTATCGTGGCACAGTTGATTGCCATAAGGCGTGTCTGGTGGCTCGGGGTTTCTCTCAGATTTTAGGTTTTCATTTTGACCATACTTTTTATCCCGTGGTCAAAGCCTCTACTATACAAACTGTTCTTGCTATTGCCACTGGTGAACGTCGTTTCACTCACCAAAATAATCTGCAAACTCTAATGATGAAATTAGTACAGTAGCAAGCAGAGTCGATTCCACGAGGAACGGAGCAAAATCTATAATAAAATACCTACTAATATAGAACACTTTTGGTGTAGCCACCACGCCTTAATTTTCAGATTTATTTAACAACTAATAATGCAACTATAAAATATGAAATAATAATGCAAACTAAAATATATAATTGTCTATAAAATATATGAATAAGGTAATCGGCTCGGAATAACTCACATTAGTTAAACATCGATCATAGGCGCAAAGATAAATCAATTCATATGCATCTATCAGTTATAGGAAAGTAGGTACGCTTAACCTCCCCAATTCTTTCGTACTTTATTGACAATTAACCAATTATAATTAATTAATTGTTTCTCTTACCAAGATGTCCCCGGAAAGTATTCGCTGAACCAGATACACACCTCGATAGCATTAAGAATGAAAAGAACCCGACATAGCAATTACCCAAGTATTCGCAAGTAGTAACGCACACTTAATTGTTCCCCATCTTGCTATTACAGTCTTAGCTAGTTAGCTGTTTTTCACAAGAACTCGCTACTTACTAACCCTTTCCAATGATTACGTATTGGTAGAATTAGATAGCATTATCCCAATAATATTCAAGTTAATCAGGCTTAAATATATCAAGAATAAAATAAACCAAGAACAATCAAGAACACATAAGAATCAATTATAAACCAATTAGGCCTCACGATTCATAAACTAATGCTTGTTATTCCATGCCGATATATAAATTAGATACTCATAATAATTAAACTAAATAAATATATAATATAATAATCAAACATAATTAAAATAATAAAATACTAACTAACTAACGAAATCAAACCAGGTAATTGATTTGTTGCATGCAAATTACGATCTGCAAAACTTTTCTTCTATCTTCCTCTCTTCCATCTCTTCTGGAAAAATGTCTTATAAAAACATTTTCCATTGGAGCACATCGCCTCATTAAAAGCCTTAATCTGGAAAATCCAGTGGGAAAAAACCGTTGGTTAAGGGAAAAAGAGTACAATGTATAGCTCCCTCTCAATTCTCCGCAATCAATGAATTCCTGCACCAAAAACACCTTAAAGTGCAAATTATATCTCAATAAAATCATAATAATCCCACAAAATATGAACACAATATAACACACATCAAATATCCTCACACTTGAATCATGCTTGCCCTCAAGTATGAAGTGAAGAATATAAGATCAATCAATAATCCACAGTGTTCATAAGTTCTCTATCCCTCATACGACTCTATCTAAAATGACCTAATAAAAAGAAAAGTAAGATAGAAACACCAATCACACAACGAAACAGATAAAAATTCAACATTTAAAAACTCTAGATTCTACTCTTATAACGATAAATTTTCCCCTGCCAAGGAGTAAAGGATCACGTTAACGCACCTGGAAATCATCAACCCTTAAAGTAATTTAAATGAAAATGTTCAAGATCAGGAAATCTAATCATCAATTCAGTTAAAATCGAACAAGCAACGAATATTTTCTCACAGTTTCACTCAATCACTCTCAATATATGAAGGACAATCACTCACATAATTCACAAGTTATAATATAGAGAAGTTAATATGCAAATCAAGAAGGTCTTTCTCAAGGGTTGTAACGGGGCTATAGACCATTCAGATTGGTGAGATCCTAAGGGTTCTAAGCTCAAACAATATCGATCAAAATATTATGCATGTTTTCTTCTTCTTCAACCATCATCCATGTATAGTAGACATTCACCAACAAGTTTCATCTCATGGCTATTATGAGAAAGCCAACATCACATCAAAGTAGGTGCTATATTTTTTTTTCTTTTCTTTTTTTTTCTTCTTTTTTTTCTTTTTCTTTTTTTTCTCCTTTTTTTCCAGCACCATTCTCCTTCAATACAGTCCAAAACTGGTACTTTTTTTAGAGAAAAATCGCAACATAAAAATATGATTTTTTTCTCTCTTTTTTTTTCACTGTTACGCCCCTCCAGTTTGGCCAAACGGAACTCCAGTGTCACTATTCATAATAAAATTCAGCCTTCAATTTTCAAAACCATTCAGTCTGGGCAAACTGGACACATACTCAGTAATGTCATCAACTCAAGAGAACACAATGGATGAATTCATCAACATTAACTCCAAGAACATGCATAATAGGGCCAAGAGAAAGGATAAAACAAGGCTTTGGCTAAATATATAGTAACTCATATCAAAGAACATAGTCAAAGCTTCAAAGTGTTTCACTAGGGGTTAATGTAATTGGTAGGCAATTTAAGCTGTGTGGTTCATCCTAGTGCCTTCCATCACTTTCACACATAACAACTCCAATTATAACAATGTGATCTCTCTGAACAAAGATTGATGTAGAGAGTGCTCTACTCTAACTCAAACCTCACTTTAGTAGGCTAAAATATTCAATTAAACTTGTCCTTTTTCGTCATCCCAAAAATCATATCAATCAAATTTCACAAATCATAGAAAATCTCATTCAATAACTTCAAGGCATATTAGATTTACCAAGTTTGTTACAATGAAGTTTACAACCGGCAGGGTACTTTTATCAAGAGCCACTTGAATTTTCTCATGTCAAATTATCGACTCAAACAACACAAAAACACATGTTTGACTGTAAAAAAAAACGAAATAAATAAAAATATTTATTTATTTTTTTAAAAAAAAAATACAAAACAAAGCACACAAGAAACCTCCTCACACTTAAACTTTGCTTGCCCTCAAGCAAATAATGCAAAGCTCTTATGAGAAAAGGTTTAACACAGAGACAACATCACAAAAAATAAAAGGGAAAGATGGAACTTATAGTGGTGGGTTTCGGAAAAATTCCCAATCAAGAGGAAAGCGTTTGATCATAATCAGGTTTTGCCGCAGGCCCCCTGTTTGGCCAAATGGAACCCTGCGAGTCCAGCCTTCCAAATGTGTGAATTCTCCATGGTGCAAATTCAAGTGCTTGAAATCTGTAGATCAAGAATTGAGATCAGATGAGACATTGAAATTCCTAAAAGATAAAAAAAACTTAAAAGAAGAAAGAAAAAAAAAACTAAGAAAATTGGGTTGCCTCCCAACTAGCGCTCTTGTTTATAGTCTTTGGCTAGACTTTCGGAAGCCATTAATTATCCATCGTATGGCACAATGGAATTTCTTCCATTCTGCTATTTGTCGGACAAAATTCAGCTTCTGCTGCTGTAACAGGTCCCGTTTGGCCAAACTGAAGGCCTGCGACAGAACCATGTTCCAACACCGCCTTGTTACACTTGGTTGTCTTTTCCATCTCCGGATCAAATATCGAATCTGGCTGCTCTAATCTAGTCATGTACTAAGCAGTAACACATATTAGTAGGTACAATTTTATAGAAATTGACAAACTGTTCCCCGGCAACGGCGCCAATTTGGTGAACGTCGTTTCACTCACCAAAATAATCTGCAAACTCTAATGATGAAATTAGTACAGTAGCAAGCAGAGTCGATCCCACGAGGAACGGAGCAAAATCTATAATAAAATACCTACTAATATAGAACACTTTTGGTGTAGCCACCACGCCTTAATTTTCAGATTTATTTAACAACTAATAATGCAACTATAAAATATGAAATAATAATGCAAACTAAAATATATAATTGTCTATAAAATATATGAATAAGGTAATCGGCTCGGAATAACTCACATTAGTTAAACATCGATCATAGGTGCAAAGATAAATCAATTCATATGCATCTATCAGTTATAGGAAAGTAGGTACGCTTAACCTCCCCAATTCTTTCGTACTTTATCGACAATTAACCAATTATAATTAATTAATTGTTTCTCTTACCAAGATATCCCCGGAAAGTATTCGCTGAACCAGACACACACCTCGATAGCATTAAGAATGAAAAGAACCCGACATAGCAATTACCCAAGTATTCGCAAGTAGTAACGCACACTTAATTGTTCCCCATCTTGCTATTACAGTCTTAGCTAGTTAGCTGTTTTTCACAAGAACTCGCTACTTACTAACCCTTTCCAATGATTACGTATTGGTAGAATTAGATAGCATTATCCCAATAATATTCAAGTTGATTAGGCTTAAATATATCAAGAATAAAATAAACCAAGAACAATCAAGAACACATAAGAATCAATTATAAAACAATTAGGTCTCACAATTCATAAATTAATGCTTGTTATTCCATGCCGATATATAAATTAGCTACTCATAATAATTAAACTAAATAAATATATAATATAATAATCAAACATAATTAAAATAATAAAATACTAACTAACTAACGAAATCAAACCAGGTAATTGATTTGTTGCATGCAAATTACGATCTGCAAAACTTTTCTTCTATCTTCCTCTCTTCCGTCTCCTCTGGAAAAATGTCTTATAAAAACATTTTCCATTGGAGCACATCGCCTCATTAAAAACCTTAACCTGGAAAACCCAGTGGGAAAAAACCATTGGTTAAGGGAAAAAGAGTACAATGTATAGCTCCCTCTCAATTCTCCGCAATCAATGAATTCCTGCACCAAAAACACCTTAAAGTGCAAATTATATCTCAATAAAATCATAATAATCCCACAAAATATGAACACAATATAACGCACATCAGCCACCATGCGATCCTAGCCTCTTCATCAGTTAGATGTCAAGAGCTCTTTTTCTTAATGGCGTGCTTGATTCTCCAGCTTATATGGCGTTGCCAGTTAGCTACAAGGACCCTGCTTCACTTGACTATGTATGTTGCATGTGGAAGGTCATTTATGGTCTTAAGCAAACTCCTCAGGCATGGTTCCAGTGGATCAACACCTACTTGCTTCAGCTTGGTTTTTGGTGTAGCTATGTTGATATGTCCTTATTTTTTCTTTCTTGAGGATCTTCGTTGTTGTATCTGCTTGTTCATGTCGACGACATCATTCTCAACGCCAACGATTCAACTCTTCTTTGTTGGATCATTGATCGTACTCATGGGGAGTTTGCCATTGAGAACTTGGGTGCCCTTCATTACTTTCTTGGCCTGCAAGTTTCACCCACTTATTCGGGTCTTCTTCTTAGCCAAACTAAGTATACTTGTGATATTCTTACTCGTGCTGAGATGTCTGTAGTAGCTCCAATCTGCACTCCATTTCTGCCCAGCTCTTAACTACACAACAACACTAGTTCTCTTTTCAAGCACCTAACGCTCTAACGATCTCTGGTCAGGGCTTTTCAGTATCTGACCATTACTCGTCCATAGTTAGCCTTTGCGGTCAATTTTTTCATTCAGTAGCTTCAAGACCCTTGGGATGATCATTTTGTAGCTGTCACGCATATTCTTTGTTATGTTCGGGGTGCGCTGCATTTTGGTCTTACTTTCTACTCTGCCAGCTCTCCCAATGTATTAGGCTATTCAGATGCTGATTGGGCTATTCAGATGCTGATTGGGCTATTCAGATGCTGATTGGGCTCAGTGTCTTAAGACTCGTCAATATACTTATGAGTATGCCGTCTTTATTGGCGACAATCTTGTTTCATGGAGTGCCAAGAAGCAGTCGACTTCTTCTCGCTCCAACATCGAGTCTAAGTACCAAGCTTTGGCCAACACTGCTACTGAGGTAGTTTGGCGGATTCATCTTCTGCGAGATCTTTGTGTTCCTCTTTCTGGCTCTCCACTTTTGTTACGCGATAACAGTAGTGCGATCTTTTTAGCTCAAGATCTGCTGGCAAGCTGCGCATTGCTCATGTTTCTACTTCTCTTCAGATTGTGGACATCTTCACCAAATGTGTCTCTCGTCCGCTATTTGAGTTCTTTAGCTCTAAGCTTTGCGTCTCTTAGTATGACGCTTCGCTTGAGGGGGGTGTTGGAATAAGTCAGATTGATAATAGGTTAGGATAAGAACGATGACTAGATTTGAGTTATTTTTTGTCCTACAACTCTTCTATAATTCTGTCTATTTATTCTTTTTGTCAATAACAAATCAACTGCGGAAAGTTATTCCATCACCTTCGTTTTCTTTGTTAATTTTTTCCCTTTTCCAAATATGAACATATTAGTATGAACCAAGTAACCCTAATTTTATTGGATGCGTGCATTTTCCAAAAGCAACTAATGCAATCATATTTTTGTTATGGATGCATTCAGTGGAAAATAAATAAACGGAATCCATGAGGAGTATAATGGAGAAATTTTTGAAAAGTTAAAACGTCATTTAAAAGAAAATTTGAGAATTGAATGTTGCCCAACAATATTCGTCTTAGCTAGAAACTTTGCTCTCTCATCAATTTATGTACCTGGATTTTCGGGCCATTCATGGCCACCTGATTATCACGGTTAGGCATATGGCCTCGCCATGGGGTGTTAAATAAGCTATTCTGCCACAAGAGAATTAAAAATTGATTAGATTCGCATACTTCCGATGCAAGTATTTATTAGGGCGGCAATGGGATAACGAAGGAACTAAATGTAAAAAAAAAAATTTGTTAAAAAGAGAAAATAAAATTATTTGTTGAGGGAGAATTTTAGGAAACACCTCATATGAAAATATGTGATTGAATTCAAATTATAAAAAATAAATATTTTAATTGAAATATTAAAATTTTATTATACAACGTGTAGTGGTTATAAATTTATAACCCAATTAATGAAATCCAAAAATTTTATCTTAATTTTTTTATAATTTACATTTAAACATTAATTTTTTCATAACTTATGGAATATTGTCTTCCATGAGGCAGACCCTCTTCTCCAAAAGTACTTACCTAGCTTTTCTGAAGGTACTTACCTCGTTAATTAATTAACTAATTAGCTGTAGGATTAAAAAAAATTAAGGGATATATACCAATATAACCCTGGATACATGCATAAGTATTAATATAACGCTCAGATAATTTTTAGTACAAAAATAACCCCAAATAGTTAATGTAAGTGCCAGTGTAACCCTAAGACCTCATTTCTGAACTTTCATTTTTCGGCGTTGGCCATATGTAAATTATCCAAAATTCCCTTTGTGTTAAAATCTGAATTTGAGTTGTCCAAAATACCCTTTGTCTTCTTGGCAGCGATGTTGGCGGTGATGAACAGCGCCCCCACGCAAAGTTCACTCTTGAAACATGACGTAAACGTTGGCGATTTCGAGGTCTTCGTCGGCGTTCAGAGCGTTGAATCTCCGGCCCATTTGAAGGGACCTGGTGTCGACGAGGAAGAATCTGCGTGTCTCCACATGGCCTCCGCCGCCTTCATCAGCTGGTAGCCCCGCCATCGTCCCCGTCCTCCTAACGGCGCCTCCGTCATCCTAACGGCGCCTCCGTCATCCTAACGGCGCCTCCGTCACGTCCTCCGAACAGCGCCACCTCATCCGTCTCCGAATGGCTCCTCCTCCGCCCTGATCAGCGCCTTCTTCGCCTCCTCCGAGCGGTGCCTCCTCCACCAAACGGCGCCTCCTCCGCAGATCGTGCCTCTCGCCATGGTGGCGGTGGTGCTGGCCCTCGAGAGGGGCAGTAAGGAGTCTACAAGAAGTAATCAGTGCAGTAATGGAGAGGAATAGAACACCGGCGGAGGAGGCAAACAGAAGAGGTCAATGGCGGCTTACAAATTAGGGTATTGTTAAGGGGTCAAAATAGTCAAAATTATTCTCCTTTGATTTTTTCCATAAGGTAAAATTGATTTTTCACTCAATTCTGGCAAAAATCTATCGGAATGAATACATTTGCACTTACACTAATTATTCAGGGTTATATTTACACTTTGAATCATCAAAAACTTATTTTGACACTTATATAAATTATGTAGAATTATAAAAGCACTTTTATCAAAAATTAATTACCTGCTCCCCTTTAATTGTGATATTCATTAGCTTAACTCAAAGTTCATTATCAGCTACTCCGTATCATGTTTTTAGAATCTAAGTCATGACTTTTGCATAATAGAATCTGTACTGAGTACTACTGATGTCCCACATTAAAGTACTCACTTATTTTATATTATTATTTTTTATTTAAGTTTGATCACATATTTAAATGAATATGTGAGACAAATATTATCATATGTAATATTATTGAATTCATCATACCAATAATTTTTAGAAAGTAACTTTTATTTGCCGTTATTATACATAGCTAAATATAATACTATCAAATATGTGTCTCAAACAAGAGTTCGTCTCTTGAAAGACGGTCTTTCCATAAGTTATGGAAAGACCAAGGTTTAAAGTGTAAATTAGAAGAAATGAAGATAAATTTTTCGGGTTGCATGAACCGGGTCATAAATTTTATAACCACTACATGTTGCATGCTAAAAGTTTAATATTGCAACTAAGACCTTTTACCTTTTATTATTTTAATTAAACCCCATCTTTCCATAAGCCTATGGGAAGACCGTCTTTCCCAAGACTTTGCCCTCAAACTATGTATAATAATTATGTGATTGGGGGTGGGTTTTTTTATGCATGCTTCCTTTCCACTTTAAGAAAGTTGTTTTAGGATATTCTAATCCTAATTAACACATCACATTTTGCGAACATGGCCTTATCCGATTTCTTAGAAGTTACAAGTTGTCCGAGTTCACCTATGTACATGCTTCGTCTTATATAAACATATATAATATTATTAAATTAATTATATAAACATATATAATATTATTAAATTAATTATAATTTTTAAATATTAATATTTTATTTTTTAATTATTATACGTAATTAAATATATTAATAATTAAATATATTTATTTAATATCGTGATAATGATGGTAGCACAAATAAAGATGGACGGAGGGAGTACAAATATTCATTTAGAGCGGAATAGTAATTTGCACAATTGATCTATACTCCGACTAGTCCGTAAACTAGTGTTTTTTAAAGTTATAATTCACTTTTTTCGTCCACAAAATAGACATTAGACTGCTGCAAAGGGAACTTTATTACTACGGAGTATTATTTAAAGGGATAAATGTCAATATAACCATATTTACTTGTTTAAGTGTCAATATAACTCTATGATAATTTTTTTTCAGACCTCATTTCCGGCATTGACCTCAATTTTTTGGCGTTGACTTTATGTAAATTGATCAAAATACCCTTTGGGCTAACTCTGAAATTTGGTGGACAATTTTACTCTCATAGTTCGTCGGACCGCCACCGTAACAGGTAGTGTTATATCAGCACATTATGAAATCGTATTGGGCAGCATATTTCTAATGTTTGTAGGGTCATATCAGCACATTCCTAATGTTTGTAAGGTAATATCAGCACATTCTTAAAACTTATAGGGTTATATCAGCACATACTATAAATATTAAGTGTGTGGTACTCGACTTCCCTTAACGGGCGACCACATCATCATATACACCATTATAACATCACAACAATATCTTATACAACATAAAATTTGACATCATAAAACCATCATTAATATTAAACATCATTATCACATATCATAGTCTCATTTCAAAACTTATCAATATTAAAAATCTTAGGTCGAATAACACATCAAAATAACAATCACACACAACACCAAAGGTCATCCAATCATCAATCCGGACTAAACACAACAAAATAAAAAAATATCATTAAAACCCCTATAGTCTATAGTATGTGCTGATATGACCCTACATTTTTTACTAATGTGCTGATGTAACCCTATAAATTTTAGGAATGTGTTGATTTAACCCTACCAGTTTTCATAATGTGCTGAAATAACCCTACCATTGGTCCGATGGCGGTAGTATTGATGAGTCTAAGGGTAATAACGAAATTTCCTATTTTTTTAGCATTTTAAATTTTTTTCAAAAGTGCAAACATGTAATTTTATAAAATTTCGGCTAAAAGTTGTCGGAGAGGGTTATAGCGGCACTTTCACTGACTAAATATGGTTATATTGGCACTTTCAAATATTGAAAGGTTATATTGGCACTTTCAAATATTAAAAGGTTATATTGACACTTATGTCAACTAGATAGGGTTACAAAAATACTTTTTTCTTATTTAAAAGTAAAAGTATATACGGAGTACGGAGTATTGTTTAGAGGGAAAATCTTGGGAAAGATGGTCTTTTCATAAGCTTATGGAAAGACGGGGAATTAGAAAAATAAAAGATAAAAGATCTAAGTTGCAATATTAAAAATTTATTATACAACGTATAGTAGCAATAAAGTTTATAACCCAATTCATGCAACCCAAAAATTTATCTCCATTTCTTTTAATTTACACTTTAAACCTTGGCATTTCCATGACTTATGGAAAGACCGTCTTTCAAGAGACGAACTCTTATTTAGAATAAATTTGTAAAGTATAAAGTTTGAATTTTCCCAAGTGTATTATACAAGAGAGATACGACATACTCTATCCATTTTTCTATATTTGGCATCATAACTTTAGTTGTTTAGATTTAGATAAATGAAATGATTAGAGGATGAAATTGAATTTAAAAGAATAATTAGAATGAGTGGCTGAAATTGAATTTCTAAAAAATAAATAGAACGAGTAAATGAGATTGAATTTTAAAATATATTAATGAATGAATGAAATTGAATAAAGCTTTCCAAAAATAGAAAATATGTAAATATAATATAAACATCCAAAAAAGGAAAAATATGGCGAATATAGTAAAGCGAAGAAAGTACTGATAGACTATAATAAAATATTTTATGCAATTTGATCTAGGACGGAATAGTATACTTAGGCCCTGCCCAGTTGAGCTGAAATGGAGTTGATCTGGAATTTTTTTTTATAACTATGTGAATTTCATTAAAGTGCAATAAAAAAAGGACCTACAAAATTTTCGGTCTTTAACTCTAGACCTTTACATAGGGAACTCTATTAGGAAGAAAGAAAGAAAGATCAAATATATCACTCTTAATAGGCTAACTCTTTACCTTTTTGCCATTGTTTTTGGGCCTCCATTTGAAGGCCCTAAGCAGTTAGGAAAAGAGATTTTATAAGCCCAAAAGGCATATATCGAGTATTCTTCTTTTCCCTAATCAGAAACAAAAAAAAACTATTCTAACCACTCCAGCTCCTCATTAATTCTTTCTCGTGCTCCATCTAGATCAGTTGTTTTCCCCTGAAAAACCCTCAGATCCCATACATGATATAACATTGACACCGTTATGCTCGAATTTCTCTGCTGCTTCCTATGTTTCCAAGTCCTTAATTTCTTCTTCTGATATAAATTGTGTACCACTGGAACCTTTGTGATGCCTTCTAACCTCTTGACAAAACTGTACTGTGTGAAAATATGATTTGCAATTTCCTGCTCACCCCCACAGAGAACACAAGGGTGATGATCAATTATAATTTTGAATTCCTGGAGCCTATTAACTGTTGGCAGTTTTCTTTTTAAGAGCATCCAAAGAAAAAAAAGCTTTGATTTGGTAATAGTTTGGAACTCCAAATCACAACATTAATAGCGTCATGCTCTTCACGTCCATTCAATATATTGTAAGCCCTTGTAATGTTGAATCTTCCATTCCCCAAAACACACCTGGACAGTTTACCACCCATCTAGTTTTTGAGCCCATGTATCCATTTCCACATCCAACTATGAGAAGCATGTGGTTGATGATCTTCAAAAACTTTTGTCTTTAAATAATAAGCTTGCAGCCATTTAACCCATAGAATATCCTCTTTTTGTTGAATAACCCAAACATGTTTACATAATGCATCTTGATTCCACAGGAAGGTATCCCTAAAACCCAGGTCACCAGAATTCTTACTTCTGCTCATAGAATTCCATGAGGCTGGAGCAAAGTATCTGCCTCCATTGCTCTTATTCCACAAGAAAGATCTGCAAAGCTTGACTATGTCTTCATTTATGCTTTCTGGAATCTTGAAAATACCTGCCAAGTATCCCATGATGCTAAGTAGGACAACGTTAATCAACTGTGATCTACCTGCATATAAAATAGTACTAGCCTTCCAGCTTGTCAGTTTCTTTGTAATCTTTTCTATCAGTGCTGCACAAGAGGATTTATCCCATCTGAATGAAGACAGAGGAACCCCTAAGTACTTCATTGGAAATTCACCCCTTTGGATCTTTAGCACACCTGCTAGCAAGTCCTCTTCCAGTTCATCATACTCGGAGAAATAGACTATGGATTTAATGGTGTTAACTGCTAATCCAGATAGTTGCTGAAATTCAGTTAGAACAAGCTAAACTCCCTCCAGTGACGTTTTACTAGCTCCACAAAAGATAAGGAGATCATCGAAAAATGTGAAACTGTGTACTCCCACCTTCTTGCATCTCCGGTGGTATCAAATTCTCCTTTCTTTGAATTTTCTGTTCAGTAATCTTGTTAGAAAATCCATACATAAGACAAATAAAAGAGGTTAAAGAGGGTCTCCCTGTTTAACTCCATTTGCCCCTGTAAATGTCTATGAATAGTTTCCATTTAGTGACAGACAGAAATCATCTGAGCAAACACTTTTCTTTATCTATGTCAAGAATAAACCAGACAGTTTCATCAATCTCATTCGACCAAATGGAAAATACCATCTGATGGTATCAAAAGCTTTCCTGATGTCAATCTTGATCACATAACTTTGTTTCATACTTTTCACCTTGCAAACAAGCTCCTGGGCCAAAAGGATATTGTGGGCAACATGCCCACACTTAACAAATGCATCTTGATTCTGATTTACTAGAACTGGCATCACCTCGCCCAGTCTTTGGTAAAGTATCTTGGTAATCACCTTGTAAGGGACTGAACAGCAAGTTATGGGCCTCAGATCTGTGGCTAATAGGGGATGGGGAATTTTGGGAATTAGTACAAGTACAACTCTACTAAGCTCAAGTAGTTTTTCATCTCTTTTGAAGAAGACCCTGATAGCATTTAGGAAATCCTTCCCAATAATATTCCATATTTTTTTATAGAAATAATTGTTGAATCCATCATAACCCGGGCTTTTGTTAGAGTTGATGTTTTTAAGGGCTTGCTGAATCTCCGTATCAGTTACTTCCCCCACCAGCTTCAGTTGTTGTACCAAACTCAATACCTCTCCTCCTTTGGCACAGTCATTATTCA
The DNA here is from genome assembly GCA_037428765.1 of Rubia yunnanensis. Taxonomy (NCBI): domain Eukaryota; kingdom Viridiplantae; phylum Streptophyta; class Magnoliopsida; order Gentianales; family Rubiaceae; genus Rubia; species Rubia yunnanensis. The sequence goes on along the minus strand of CM075064.1, from coordinate 25,619,212 downwards.
ACCTGCAGCCTATTGAGGATTGAGTTCCCAGCTGATTATTGAAGTAACATACCAAATAATCAAGAAGCTCCTGCCCTTCTAGCTCCCTTGATCCATTGTTTAAGCATATAATAGGATTTCCGTATTGTCTTTCCCTCATTTTTACATAGAACATGCCTGTGGGCTTTCTTCATCCTTCAACCATTTAAGTTTTGTTCTTTGCTTCAGAAATTTATACTCAGCCCTCTCAAACTCCAAGACCTGAGTTCTTTTTTCAGATTCAACTTTCCGTCTTTCTTCATCAAACGGACTCTGATGCAGCAACATACTTTCTTGTTGCCAATCCTGCTTTGCAGCTAAAACTTTTTTTCAACTTCAGAGAACTCTTTCTTGTTTAATTCTCCTAAGTGGCCCTTCAATCTCTCCGAATTCTGATAAAGCATCCCAGACTGCACTTCACCTTTTTATCCCATACAACTTCAATCAAACTCAGGTATTAAGATGATAATGTTCACATGTTAAAAAAGTTAAAGTCCCTGGCTATTTTCTTCTCACTTCTAGTAATCTGAACCTAGAAAGGAAAGTGATTAGAAATAGGGTTACTTATCACTCTGCACTTAGAGTTCAAAAACTGCCCACTCCACTTTTGGTTTACTAGAGGTCTATCTATTTTGCTCAAAATATATTTACCCACACCTCTTACGTTGTCCCAGGTAAATTTAGAGCCAACTGTCTTTAACTCTAGCAATTCAAGTTTTGTGATGATCTCCAAAAAAGTCCTCTGTTTCTGCACTAAACACACATTTTCCACCCAATCTATCCTCTAGATCTAGGGGGTGTTGAAGTCACCTATTAAGATCCATGGGATGTTAATTTCTTGCTCAAATTCCAACGGCTTCCATAAACTCTTTCTCCTATCAGCATTGTTAAAACCATAAACCACTGTGAATTTAAACCTGAGACTAGTGCCTTATGGTTTCATAACTAAAGAAATACACTGATCATGCAGTCTTATATCAGTTACTTCATAGATTTTTGGAGCCCATCCCATCCAGATTATACCTCCTCAAACCAACCTGCCATTTGAGATGATTCCATCCCATACCTCCTTTTCTTTTTCCTTCTGTACCTTTGTTTAAAAAATTCCCAGCAAACCACACCTACTATGTACACAGTAATCTCTAATTTATTTTTGCCTCTCCTTACTATTTACACCATGGACATTCCAAGCCAAAATACATTTATTCATCAGGTGGATCAGAAAGTTGAAGCTAACCTGCACTCTTAACTCCACTTGTTTCAATCATTTTCTACTTTCCATTCCTCTGCTGAAAGAGATTAGCATTTGTAACTGTAGTACTAAGCCTCTTCTGAAGCATCTCCTGTTTCTCAGTCTCAGTATTTGCAACTGTAGTACTAAGCCCCTTCTGAAGCATCACCTGCTTCTCAGTCTCAGAATTTTTTTGACCATTTCCTGCTGTTCATTTTCAGCCCTCTTCTTCTAAACATAAACTTTCTTAACAATTATCTTTGGCATAGGCTATTCTTCAGTCTTTCTACAATTCTCAGTTTTATGCCCCAATAAGCTACAGTTTGAACACTTAACTGGTAGCCATTCAAAGGTTATTTCCTGATGCTGCACTATGTCGTTTTCATCTATATAGGGAATTTTGCTTGGAAAATCAACATTAATTGTCACCTCCACTTGTATTCTAGCATAGGCTAACTTTATGAGATCCTTAGTGGCTCTATCCATCTTAAGAGGTTTCCCCAGTAGACTAACAATTCTGCCCATTATATTTGGTTTCCCGTAAGCTAATGGCAGGTTAGGTAGTTGGATCCAAACAGGTACAGTCTTAGGCTAATCTAATTCCATGTTATGCTTCCATTCTGAAGCTATTACTGGCTTGCCATAAAAAATTGCATACCCTTCTCAATTACTTCATCCTTGAATTGTTTCTGACAGAATCTAATCATATACAATCCCTGTTTGACTTTCCATATCTTCTGTATGTTTCTAAAATCCCAAATCCTACCAAAATAATCCCCCAGCAACTATAAATGGTGGAAAACTCCCCATGAATCTATATATCACCGTTGATTCCCAGGTTTTAATGCAATCAACTACTTAATTCATAGTTATTTTGCTCATCTTAACACCATTATATTCTTCTGGATGAAAGAATTATACCACATTTGAATCATCCCCAAATAGCTAAGCCCACGATTTAGGGATCTGCTCTGTCTCGATCTCCTTTTTTTTTCCCACACTTGATGCAATTGAATCTGATCTTCCCTATCCTGATACAACTAGCCAAGGTTGAGTTTCGCTCGCGCGCAGCTGCTCTTCCTCATATCCCTCCACAATTTTCTCCGCAATTAGTTCTTTTTCAATGGGCTCTAACAAATCTCTTTCTGCCTCCAGTTGTTGGCTTTTCCCTTTCTTCTCCTTCTGCAATACTCGTTGTGATTGTCGTCTCTTGCTTCTCATTCTCCCCACGGCAGATCACCAGGGAAAATGTTCTTTAAAGGATCACCAGTTACACACAGTGAGTGTGTTTTTGCCCATAGTGGAAGAGAGAGAAACTTTTTTTAAAAAAATTATATTTTTGAACTGGATTTATTGGAGATGAGGTTAATTTATTAAGCTAAAGGGAACTGAGCTAATTTTATTGGAGTTGAACTGAATTGAGTTGAGTTGAAAGTAGATGAAATGTACTGAGTTGAACTATAAATTTAAATATATTTAAATAAAATTGATTTAAATAATTTAAAATATTAAAATAAACTGAATTTAAATTTACTGAACTAAATTTAACTACGATTAAATATAGTGTCAAATTATTAATAATAAACCTTTGTAGAACGGAATTTAACATAATTGAACCAAACTGAACATAATTCAACTAAACTGAATTGGATATAATTAAAATTAATTAAATTAGCTAGAAAGACCTTGCCCTAATGAGATAAATTGCAATGATGAGGTGCAAAACAGCGATGAACAAATATGATTAGTTGAGGATGTCAGTGTTTTAAGTCATTCTTTAGCAATAATTTGAACTGCCGTACTCCCTTCGTTTCTCTGGATATGACACACTAGATTTAGCCGTTTTGATTTAGATGAATGAATTGAGTGGACGAAATTGAATTCAAAAAGGAAAAAAATAGAATGAATGGATAAAATTGAAAAAATCTTGCCAAAAAGAGAATGTGTGTCAATATAAAAAAAGGAAAGTGTGCCATATATAGAGAAACATAAGAAGTATGTAATTTAGCAAATAAAAATGTTATATTTAAACTATATATTTGGTGCTATTTATATGTATTGAACTAAACTAAACTACATATTGAATAATAGACTTGAATAAGGTCACCTTGAGGAAATTTACATTGAATTAATCTAGTAACTGAATTCAACTAACTGTCAAAGAATTAAAATTTACTAAATTTAACTTCATTTAGTTGAACTCAGCTTAATTCAAATGAACTAAATAATCTCATTTTCATGAAATTAAAAATTACTAAATCGACCCAAATTCATCTAAACTCAATTGAATTCAACTAATTGAAAGTAACTGACTGAATTAGACTAAAATTAAATATAGTGTAAAACATTAATAACTATCCTAAACAAGATTATTTTCATCAATAAAAATTAAATGAATTCGAAGTATTCAACTGAACTGCTCCTTGTTCCATTGGATTTGGTACACTTTCTTTTTTGAGTTATTTACGTAGGTTTGATACACTTTTTTTTTAATTGTTTACATAGGTTTGACACACTTTCCCTTTTTAGCAAGATTCCTTCAATTTAACCCATTCATTATATTTTTTTTCTTTCTAAACTCAATAGTGAAAGTGTCAATCTACACATGTAAAATCTGAAAATGCGATTCTAACCCTAAGTTTTTTTAGCAAATGTGCCGATATAACCTTTTTGCACTATTTCGACGTTGACCTAGCATCTCTCAGTATTGATCAAACCTAAAAAGATTAAAACAACCCTACTCTTAAAACTTAAAATCTAATCACAAAAATACCACGAGGGTTCTTCTTCTTCTTCATTTCCAAAACCACTACCACCGATGCTCCGACTGCTACTGCCCGAACTCGCACCACCACCTCATCCACCGTCGTCGCTTCTCCACCAACCCATTCACAACACTCCAAACAACCCACAAATCCCTCCACCTCACCCTCACATATTCACACCCTAGAAAATGATGAAAACCCAAATGGGGTTTTGATTTTGATCCGCGATTTTCAACGGGGAAAGAACACAGATTGGAGTAATGCATGCAGGGTTTATTAGGCGCAACACCAATGGAAGCCATGTAAATTAATTAAAATTAAATGAGGTGGTAATTAGCTGTAATATTAGCCCCTCAATCCTATAAAGTATAGTTCTTGGTCCGCTACCATTTCCAAGTAGTACCATCACCACCGCAGCCAACATTACCACTGCCACAGTCTCCTCTCTAAACCATAGCACCACCACCTATTCTCTCTAAATCTAAGCACCACCACTCGTCCTCGCTAGGCAACCAACACCATCGACAATCAGATGCGACACAGCTTGGGATGGCAGTGGGGTGGGTTTTGGTAGAGGCTCGCCCCGCATTTGCCCAAATGGGGCTGGTGTAGATGTAGTTTTCGTTGGGGGTGGGTCGGGTATGAATATGAAAATTGATACATGTCATGGATAGTGGGTCTGACATAGATATTAGATCACCTCCACCCCATCCCCACCCACCCCCACCCCCACCCCACCCCCACCCCACCCCACTATACCCGCTATGTACACACTAATTTATTATATAATAAAATATTATTTATCCATAATGCACATGTTTTACCTATAATATTTTCATGTAATTATTATTAAAATTATTAATTTTATTAGGTAATTTTTTAAGATATAAATGGGGTGAGTAAAATGGATTTGAAGTAGGTATGAAGACCTACGTGGGTGATGGGGCGGGGTGAATTTTAATGTTGTACCCACCATGAGTGATGGAGTGGGTATATTTATGGAAATTTGATGTGGACATAGGTATGGAGGTACCATAAACCATACCCGTTCCACCCCATTGTCATCCCTAGACACGGCAGTCTCACCGGAGATAGGCACGACAACAGAAGGCTCGGTGGAGAGTTATATTTGACTCATGCTCGGATCCAGCGCTAGAGACTGCAGCTCTAGAGGTGACACAAATTTCTCCGCCAGACGCGATACTCCTCTCTGCCGAACGCAAATTTCTAGGCAGAAGAGAAGAAGGTACTGGAGTTAGGCACTTATGGAATTTCTGGGCAGAAGAGAGGTGCCTAGGGGTTTGTGCTGCAGAAGAACATAAAAAAGGATATGAGGAAGAAGAGGAAAAGGGAGGGTAGTTTTTTAATTTTTAAATCATGGGTATAATGGTCAGTCTACGGAATTTCGGCCAATTACAAGTTGACATGGGTTAGACTGACACTTTCTTCCAAACAATAGGGTCAAAATTACATTTTCAGATTTTACAGGGTTAGATTGGCACATTTCCTACCAAAATATAAGGTCATGTTAGCACTTAACTCAAACATTAATAATAACTTAACTAATCTTATTTTCATCAAATTAAAATTAGATGAATTGAACCAAACTGAATCAAATTAAACCGAATTAATTTAAACATATTTGAAATGAATGAATTGAATCGGATAAAAATTAAATAAAGTGAAAAATTAATAATAGACCAAATTGAGCTCCTTTTTTATAAAATTAAAATTAGTTGAACTGAACTGAATTCAACTAAAGTGAAATGAATTAAACTGAATTAAATTTGACTGAACCGAACTAAATTCAATAAATTTTTAATAACCTGAAAGGACATCACTTAATTAAACTAAAATTAAACGTTTATAATATGTATGCTTTTCATAATCGCAATAAATATTATAATTCTTACGTTATGATATAAATAACATTTATAAACTTGATAATTAAAATACATGTTAAAACGATATGAATTGAAAATAATTGAAAAGTGTTAAAAGTAATTGAGCTGAATTTATTTGAGTTGGGGAGAACTAAATTAAAATTATTGAAGTTGAACAGAAATTATTGGAGATGATGAAAGTTGAACAAAGATTATTGAGTTGACCTTGATTGAAGGGACTAAAAATAGGTTGAACCGAATTGAGCCTTAAAGTGGAACATAAACAAAGGAAGACTCCCTCTATTTTTCTATATTTGGTATCATAGTTTAAAATTTATGTTTTTACAAGTAAAAATATGTGGAGAGAATTAACTGAAGAGAGTCAGATTTCTAATGCGGTGTAGAATGATTCATTTTTACTACAAAAGAAAATATTACAGTTTTAAAAATTATACAAAAATTAAAAAAGTATGTCTCTTGAAAGACGGTTTTTCCATAAGTCATGAAAATACCAAGGTTTAAATTGCAAATTGGAAGAAATGAAGATAAAATTTCTGGGTTGCATTATTCGGGCCATAAACTTTATAACTTTTGCACGTTGTGTAATAAATTTTTAATATTGCAACAAACAAATTTTACCTTTTTATTATTCTAATTAAACCCCGTATTTCCACAAGCATATGGAAAGACGATTTTTCCCAAGACTTTGCTAAATTAAAAGTGTGTCAAAGTTAGAAAAATGGATAAAATCTATATTATATATTAAAAGAGCAACTTTCTGGCCAAATGTAACCTACACACTTAACCACATCAACTTTTACAAATTCTTGATGTGTGACTTCCTCAAAGTTTGACACGACAACTTTTACAACTACTAATCCAAAAACTACGATTCCTCATTTAATTAACTTATTTATAATTCTTTCTTCAAAAGTGAAAAGTGACATGAGATATGAAAAGCCCTTTCTTCTTAATGTGAATTAAAAATATGTAGTTTTAGTTGGGATCTGACTTTTAATTTTTTTTCTTTATTTAATTTTATGTTTAATATGATAATAATAAGCATTCACGTGATTTGATTTAGTGTTTACAATACAATAATATAATTTGATTTATATATTTTAATTATCAGGGTTTTTGAAAATGATTATTCCAAAACTAGTACTAATTGATTCATTATCAATGTATATTTTATATTTTTATCACTATACTTTTTATAACGTAAAGCATTTCAATATATTTTTATTTTAGTTTGAATAAAAAAAATTACTATTGTATATCAATAAATATTGAGTCAATTAAATAAATTTTAAAATAAATATATTATGATATATTTTAAATGCTGCATCATGTGTAATTCATATAGAGCTATAACAAAAATTTATAACTTATTAAAATTTATGAATCATAATTTATGTTTTTCGCTCATAACTCGTGTATCGTACAAGTGTTACACAGCAATGCCTAAATTACACAGTGTTACCTAAATCCTAAACGGCTAAATCCTACACCTAAAACCTAAACACTTATCTAGCAATATCTAAATCACAGCCTAGCTAGTAGACACAGTCTGCAGTAGCACTGGGGTGAAGCAGTGGGACCCTCTCCCCCATGGCAATGTCCCATGGCCAATCTTAATTAATAGCGGAGTACCCTATCATCTAGATTTCATGCTATCATACATTATTTTATTTCTAGGAAATTGAATCATAACCATCCGCTTTAATTTTGCTCTACATTGAGAATTCGATTTTCATCAAAGATAAGAGGAAAGAAATGAAATTAGTTACAAAATTGAAGGTTGGTTGAAATTTGGTTTTTTGGGGGTGGTGGGCTTAAAGAGCACTTTTTAAGTGATATATCATTGATTTTGATTTTTAAAAAGGGTAAAAATTAACTACCAACAATGAAAAATACTTCTTAACCATTTTTTTTTCATTTCAAATTATAATTAATCAAAAATATAAAATAAAGTGTCAATTATTGGTTGGTTGGTATTGCACAAATAAAGAGACACCGACTCCTTAAATAAGGAGCAACTCCTTATTAAGGAGTGATTATTAAAACCTCACAATGGTACTCTTTACATAATGAGTGTTCCTTTTTAAGAAAAGTGAAGTTAATGAGCTACCATTGTGGATGCTCTAAGCTAATTATAGCCTCCAGCAATAATAAACATATTGCAAAGAAATATAAATTACATGTCAACCAAACTGATTGTGTATACTGTTACAGATAAGAGCTCCAATAATGATGTCAACCCTATAAACCCATGACCTAATAACAATTTATTATTTAAAAAAATGTTTACTCCCTTCGTCCTCTAATTGTGTCTTACTTACTTTCTTTTTATTATTCATTAATGATTTTATAACTTAAATATCTTAAATCATGTATAACAATAAATTATAAAAAAAAGATTTTCAAAAAATATGTGTTACAATAAATGTGATAATATCTCATATAATAATGTTCATGTGTTTATATTTATAAAATTTTACAATTCAAATAACATAATTTTATAGATGATAGTAAAATAAGACATAGATGACCAAAGGATTATATTTGACTTCTATCCACAGGAAAATTTGTGCTTTCGTTACATACTACTGAAAATCGGCCAGTTCTTTTTTTCATTTGAATGGAGGAGGGCAAAAGAAGAAGTTATACTCCATCTGTTTCACTAACAGTGATACCATATATTTAGATGATTGAATATAAGTGAAGGGAATGAATTAATCTAATTGAATATAAAAAGTAAAAAGTAAAATGAGTGGATAAAATTGAAGGAATCTTTTCAAAAATAAAAATGTGTCAATATAAAAGAAACAATCTAAAAAGGAGATTGTGCAATTAATAGAGAAACAGAGGAATTAGTTATCCTTAGCTTATCTCATTGGATTAAAAAATTACTGAAAATAAATAAAGAGTGCGTCTCTTGAAAGACGGTCTTTCCATAAGTCATGGAAAGACCAAGATTTAAATTGTAAATTAGAAGAAATGAAGATAAATTTTTTGGGTTGCATGAACCGGGTTATAAATTTTATAACAACTACATATTGCATACTAAATTTGTAATGTTGCAATTAAGACCTTTTACCTTTTATTATTCAAATTAAACCCCATCTTTCCATAAACTTATGGAAAGACCGTCTTTCCCAATACTTTGCCATAAATAAATTTAGTAACGGCAAGAAAAGAAAAGCATCTTCTGATCAATACTCCCTCCGTTTTTTTTGTATATTGACACTCTTTCATTTTTTGGATGATTTTTTTTATATTAGTATATTTCTCTTTTGACAAATCTTAAATTATTTTATTTACTAAATTTACTTTTTACTCTCCAAATATAATTTCCTCCACCTATTTTACACATTTTTTTAAAGAGTGGGTCTCCTGACAGGCGGCATATCCATAAGCTTATGGACAGGTCACTTATTTCTTACCTTATACACTGCATTTCTTAAATTACATACAAAATTTAAAATATTTTAAAATATTTTTTTTATATCCTATATTTTTATATTTCCACCTTCAAATGCATATTATTACTTGTTTTAACTTATAAAATGTAATATTTAAATTTTATAAAAAAATTACAACATTTAAGGCAAATGCCCCTGAAGACGGTTAATAATCTTATGTAAAAATCGTCTTTCCTGAGACTTTCCCTGTTTTTAAAAATATGCTCATTATAAATGTGCCAATATTTTGAAATCTTGAAGTCTTGACTATGAATAGGAGTATCCACTTGAAGTCGAAAAATGGTTGTTGCATGCAACACAGCACACGTGTCACAAAGCTAGCTTCCACTCTGATTCTTACATTGACGCGTGTATGGTTAGGGACAAAGAATTTTTTTTTTTATGTGGGAGAGAGTAGGACGTGGGGATGAGGGCTAATAATATGTTGATAAGTGTACATGTCTTGAGAAGTTAATACTTCTTTCGTCACATATTAAATTACAGTATAATTATTGCACCTCGTCTAATAATATATTGACAAGTGTATATGTATTGCTGTTTTTGTTTTTAAATTTCTTTTATTTTTTCTCATTATATTTAGAGTCCGTCTCTTGAAAGATAATCTTTTCATGCCTTATGGAAAGACCAATGTTTAAAGTGTAAAATAGAAAAAGTGAAGATAAAATTTTTGGGTTGTATGAATCGGGTCATAAAATTTATAACTACTACACGTTGAATAATAAAATTTTAATTTTGCAACTAACACTTTTTACCTTTTATTATTCTAATTAAATTCCATCTTTCAATAAACCTATGAAAATACGATATTTTCCAAGATTTTACCTTATATTTAACACTTATAAAAATATCATTCGCCCCTCACCCCATATTATACTTCTCCCTACATTTTTTTTTTCTGGGGGCAGCTTATACTACCCCTCATCCCTAGCGTGGCCCATTTTATGGATGTTATTAAATCACACCCATATTTACTAGTTTATGCCATGTCGTTATACCTTATATATAATTTTAAAATTTGAATAATAAATAGTAATTTTAAAAATTAGAATATAAGAATAATATTACTCTGTCCCAATTGAAATTGCATTGCAATCATTACCACGTTGTTTGATGATGTGTAAATCGCCAAGTGCCTAATACGATCGACTGCTACTCCATAGCATTGCCATTGGGTTATGACTATTAGGGCAGCCCAAAAGTGGGAGTACTTGCTCCACAAACAAACAAAATAGTTGTCATATTTGCCTACCTATATAAAGGTTAAAGGCAATTCTACCCACTTAACTATTCATTTATAATTACACTATTGTAATCCAGCTTCCTCACTGAGCCGTTGGAGCCTCTTCCCACCGGAAACCTCCGGGGGCTTTGTCTTGCAGATTTTGGCGTACGAACGAGGGTGCAGCGGTGGTGGTAAATTAAGGCGCATCAAGTTGGCACGCCCGATGGGACTGTTAGCCAGATATGCATTTTCCTTTGCTATTTATGTCCACGTCTACGGCAAGCGCCTTGCGCAGGAGTAAACGACTAAAGGGAAAATATATAGGCACCGACAAAGAAGTACAATCCCGTATCAGTCAAGGAGAAGACGTAGGTCCAATATGCAATCAGACCCCATCCAATCTAGTGCCGGTAATAAGTCTCCAGAGATAAAGGGTCCGGAGACTTCTTGAGCAGAAGTTGAGGTACCTCCAAGAACCATGGAGGTCAGCGTCGAGCCTTGGGTAGGAGGGGTCAAAGCTCCTTCGTCACAAAGCTAGGCACACCGACCAAGGGAGGATGAGCTGCAGTTCATGGAGGCTACGATGGATTGACAAACAAAAGCTATGAGATGGGCTGTTTGGGCTGCGAGGGGTACAAGCAGCTCGTTGCCCCCATCGCAGCAAGACCTAGTGTAATTGGCTCAAGCCCTCAAATTTACTGGCTATCGGGTGGAGCCTCCAATGCTCTACCAAAGAATGGTCCAGTAGCAGTTAGGGCCCCCACCTTTGAAGCCCTTGGTAGTGTAGCCAAGGTTCCGGAATCACACCCCCGGGAGTATCTTTATGAAATGGACATTAGGGCCCAGACACAACCCCAATAAACGTTCCCGAGCATAGCCCAAATGTTGGTATACTCCGGACCCATTTCGGTGCCTCCAGTTTCGAGTCAAACAATTCCTTATTTGCCGGCTGGCCCAATAGGGTTCTTCCCAGGCTTCGAGAGCCAGATGTACTCTGGGCCTCGACCGGAGGTCCCTTCTTATGATCCTTACTTACCTGAGATGTACTACAACTTAATAGTGGGAGAATTGTGGTTCGGGTACATGGCTTTCAGCCAGATCCCCAGCTTCGACGCTCCATTCTAGCCGGATCAGTACAGAGACCCATAGATGGGAGGTTGGTCGATCGACGCCTTGACAAGGGAGCTTGACAGGCTAATTGGGCCTTCGGGCCAAGTCACAACCTCTCCCATTAGTCCTGTGATAATGGCCACCCCATGGCCTAGCGATGTTAAACCACCTGAAAGGCTCCCCATGTAGAGTGGAGATTTGGACACCCCCGGGAGTTCATAAAAACTTTCCTCAGTCTGATGAATTCGAGGGACTTCAATGAACAGCTGACATGCAAGCTGGTTGGAAGATACCTTCGAGGAAAGGTGCAAGAATGGTTTAACAAGCTGGGTAGGAGGTCGCTACATTTGTATAGAGACTTCGGAATGGTCCTTCTGGGACAGTTTATTCCAAAAGAAAAGGTTTACGAAAACCCTAATTGAGCTCTACCAGAATAAGAAGAGGACAAGCGAGTCGACGAAGTCGTTCTATCACTGATATGTGGATGAAATTTTTGGTGTGATCAATCGAAACAAGGATGGAGTGATCCTTGGTTACATGAATGGGATTTCCAACCTCGACTTGTACAAGAAGCTGGTCTCAAAAAAGCCAGAGACCTTGCAACAACTACAAGAAATTGTGGAGCAGTATTCAAAGATCGAAGAAGGCATGAAGAGGAAGCGGGAGAGGGTTATATAGGGTGAAAAAGGGCACAAAAACTTTGAACCACGTTCGAGAAGGTCTGACCCCTTGGAGAAAGGTTTCAAGGGCTATGTTCCCTTGACCAAGTCTCTGATGAAAATACATTCCATTCACAAGGGGCTGTTTCCACCTCCTGGAAGAGACTATACCGAAAAGAGAGATTTGCCCAAGTTTTGTGATCATCACAAAGAGCGATGCAACGATACGAATGAATGCACTCACTTTTACGCAATTGGGGGTTTTCTCCCGAACTGCGTCGAAAGACCGAGAGGAGAAACCTCCTCGAGGGGACGAGGAAAATGCCATTGGAAAGATAAGAAAAGAACCAATCGAGGCGACAGAGAGCAGTAGGCAAACGACGGAGAGCCAGCTGGAAACCTGGCAGGTGTTTGGCCCAATGCCAAGGCTCGGCCGGAGAGAAACTGGATGGACAGGGCAAATTGAGTGATCAACTTCATCAATGGAGTTGTAGGTGACCAAACATCGAACACCATTATTAAAGCCCAATCCCAGTATGTTCCCCCCGGAGAACCTTGCCAAAAGCGGTTTCAACTGGAAGAAGTGATCACCTTCTTGGAAGCTAACCCGGTGCCAAGTTGAATCCCCATACGGACCTAATGGTGATCCATGGAACCATTAGAGATTTCTACATCAAAAGGGTGTTCGTAGACGATGGCAGCGGTGTGGAAGTGATGTTTGCCCACTCCTTCGACCAACTAGGACTCGAACGTGAAAGTTTGAGGAGAACAACCTCTCTCTTGTCTGGCTTCACCGGGAAAATGGTTCTACCTCTAGGGGTCGTGACCTTATCAGTCAAAGTAGCAGATTGAGACAAGGAGGTCACAATCGACTGTAGCTTTGCAATGACTGATGTTGTATCATCCTACAATGTGATACTCGGACGATGCTAGATGTGCCAGGCATAAGCAATATGGTTCCCCTGTCACTTGAGAATGAAATTCCCCACCAAGATGGGGATAACAGTCATAAGGGGAGACTAGCTGGTGGCCCGAAGATGTTTGGCTATAGCTTTGAAAGAGGCTAAAAGGGAGAACATGGTAACTTTGGTCAACAGAGAAATAAATCTCACAGATAAGGAGCCAATGGTCGTCCGAGACAAAGGAACAGTACCCGTGGGGAAAATGATACCACCCCAACGAAAGAGAAGTTGAAGGACCTCTTGGGTGACCTTCGACCTCACAGGGGTAAAATACCTTCAACCTCACTGAATGTAGACCCCTCCTAAAAGCCAATCAAGTAGAAACAGATATCATTCGCCCCTGAAAGGGATAAATCCATAAAGGAAGAAGTCCAAAAACTTCTCCGAGCCCATGTTATTGAAGAGGTATTTTATTCCAAATGGATAGCAAATCCGGTGATGGTCCCCAAGCACTATGGGGCCTGGAGAATGTGCATAGACTTTATAGATATTAACAAATGTTGCCCCAAAGATAGCTATCCCCTACCATCCATTAATGTGTTGGTCGAAGCTATAGTAGGGTAAGAGGTGCTAGCTTTCTTAGATGCTCATAAGGGCTATCACCAGATACTCATGCAGAGGAGGATGAGCAGAAGACATCTTTCATAACAGATGTGGGAACATTTTGCTATAAGAAAATGCCATTTGGCTTGAAAAATACAGGAGCCACATACCAAAGGTTGGTTGAAAAAATCCTTGAAAAATAGATTGGCAGAAACATTTAAATATATGTAGATGACATAGCGATCAAGAGCAGAGGCTTCAACCAGTTCTTGCTGGACCTCGAACAGACCTTCCAAAGGCTCCGAGAGGCCAATCTAAAGCTGAACCCAGCTAAATGCGTGATTGGAGTCGGAGCTGGAAAATTCTTGGGATTCATGGTTTTGGAGAAGGGGATTAATGTGAACCCCCAGAAGATGGAAGCACAGACAAACGTGAAGCCCCCCAAAAATGATCAAAGACGTTCAAAGACTAACAGGATCGTTAACAGCGCTCAGTAGATTTCTTTTGAAGGGGGTTGAAAAATATTTTCCATTCTTTGATGTCCTTCGAAAAACCAAGAAATTTTAATGGGCGCAAGAATGAGATAATGCCTTCTGAGAGCTGAAAGAGCACTTACAAATTCTTCCCACCCTGATGAAACCAGACAAGGGGGAAGATTTATACTTATATATCTCTATATCCCTCTTGGCAATAAATGCCGTTCTAGTAAAGGAAAAGGAGAAAACCCTGCACCTGGTTTACTTCGTAAGAAGAGCATTGCATGGTCCAGAGATTCGATACACTGCCCTCGAAAAGCTAATATTGGCCCTAGTCCATGTAGCGAGATGCCTCTGGCCTTACTTTCAAAATCGCAAGATCATCTTGCTCACCAGCCACCCATTAAGCAGTTGTTACTTAATCCGGAGGCCTTGGGGCAAATGATGAAATGAATAATCGAATTGGGTGAGCAGACATCTAGTTCCACCCAAGAACAACCATCAAGGGCCAAGCCTTAGCAGACTTCATTGTGGAAACTACTGAACCAATCGTAGTCGACGACGAACAAGAGTCCGAAGAGACATGGCAGTTGTATGTCGATAGATCATCACACTCCGGAGGTAATGGGGCCGGAGTTCTACTCACGATCCCCGAACAGAAAGACTATCCTTATACCCTACACTTTGACTTCAAGGACACAACAAATGAAGCAGATTATGAAGCACTAATCTCAAGCCTTCGAATAGCCAAAGAGTTGGGAGTTTGAAGCCTAGACATATTTAGCAATTCCCAAATTGTGGTTCTTCATGTCAAGAGGGAATATGAGGCTAGGGAAAAAACTTACAACATTACTTGGAGGTGGTGAAGCCTTCCACCATTATTCCCTTACTCAAGTCCCTCGAGAGAAAAACCCCAAGGCGGATGCCCTGAGAAAATTGACCTCGCCAGACCTGGACTTGCAATCCTAGGGGCACTTGATAGTGGAAATGTTGAGTAAGCGTATCTTCAAGGAGAAAGTAATGGTGACGGTAGTAGAATAGCAGAAGTCGTGGATAACGTCTATCATTAGCTACCTTCAAAATGGTACCCTTCCGGAGGATTCCATCGAAGCTAGAAAGGTTAGGATAAAGACCCATAAATATGTGATCCATGAAGATGTCCTTTACCGCCGAGGCCACATCCAAACACTTCTCTGATGCGTAGCCCCTCACGAAGCTAACTACCTGTTCCATGAACCCATGAAGGGGCTTGCGGAAGTTACCAAGGAGCTCGATCAATAGCTAAAAAAACTTCTTCTAGATGGATACTATTGTCCAAAGATGTTTGATGAGGTGAACAAACACATCCAAGCTTGCCACTAGTGCCAAAGGCATGCTCCAATCGCCCATGTCCCCCAGGAAGAAATTATGAACATTAACAGTTCTTGACCATTCAAAAAATGGGGGATCGACCTGGTGGGTCCCTTTTCGGAGGCCCCAAGCCACTTTCGATATACGATTGAAGCCATAGACTACTTTACAAAGTGGGTTGAGGCTGAAGCCTTGGTCGGTGTAAAAGGGAAAACGGTGATTGTTTGCTGGAAAAATATCATATGCCGGTTTGGGATCCCTCAAACAATCATAAGTGACAATGGTACTCAATTCGTTAATGGGTAGGTGGAGGTCACCAATTGAACCATTATCAACGGCATTTGATTGAGGCTCGAAGGGGCTAGTGGGAACTGAATCAATGAGTTGGCCAGCGTACTCTGGTAATTCCAAACAACAGAGTCATCTGCTATGGGCGAGACTCCATACGACTTGGTCTATGGTCCGGAGGCAGTCATTCCAATGGACAATAGGAGAATAATGATGAGCAGTGCTGCTTGGACTTAGACCATCTCGAAGAAAAAAGAGAGAAGGCATCCATCCACGAAGCCAGAGTCAAGGAAAGGGTTTGGCAGTATCATGACAAGAGGGTCCAAAAAGTCCAGTTTTCCCTAGGAGACCTTGTAATGAGGAGAAATGAAAAGAGCCAAAGAGAGTCGTAGGGGAAGCAGTCAGCAAACTGGGAAGGACCCTACCGAGTTATCGAAGCCGGCCCGGGAGGTAGCTACGTGCTAGAAATTCCCCAAGGTGAACTGATTCCTCGCAGATGGAACGTTTGAAACCATAGGAGATATTATCCCCCAAAATCCCACTAGACTTATTAAGGCTAAAAAAGGGCTCGCTTTAAAATAGCTATGGAATGGAGGACACCATTGACAAAGTAGTGTGGTGAGTCAATAGGGTTCCTCTGGTTTTGTTGATTTCGTATGGAAGCATGTTTACTATAATCAATTCTTGTTCCTAAGAATTCCGACACACGTTTCCAAGGGGAAACATAAATTCCCCATTCTCCTCAAATTAGAGCAGTACATGTTTGAAGGGCCAACAAAGCCCATCGAATGTGCATAAAGTGTCATTCTCCTCAAATTGGAGCAATACATATTTGAAGGGCCAACAAAGCCCATTGAATGCGCATCAAGCATCATTATCCTCAAATCAGAGTAATACATATTCGAAGGGCAAACAAAGCCCATCGAACGCGCATCAAGTGCCATTCTCCTTAGATCGGAGTAATATATTTTCAAAGGGCCAACAAAACCTATCGAATGCACATCAAGCACCCAAGGCACAGACCTTGTAAAACACCCTAAGGGCCAACAAAGCCTATTGAAAGTGCATCAAGCGCCGTTCTCCTTAGATTCGAGTAACATATATTCGAAGGGCCAACAAAGCCTATCGAAAGAGCGTTAAGCGCCTAAGGCATGGACCATGTGTAACACCTGAAGGGCTAACATAGCCCCTCGAATATTTTGGGACAAAAGGTCCCATTGAAAGTGCAGACACTCAAGGCACAAACCTTGTAAAGCGTTCGAAGGGTTAACAAAACCCTTCGAACGATAAGTCAGAAGGATTAACCCTTCGAACAAGAAGTCAGAAGGAACAAGCTGAAAAACTCAACTTGGTTAAAAGGGCTATTACCTTCCATGAAAGGTAAAAGGCTCTGAAAATAACAAGGAGAAAAAAATTATTATTTTAGTAATACAAGGCCATAGTGGCTTAAAAGTACATGGATACAATTACAACAGCTACTCACATACAACTAGAAAAAACTACTACGAGGCCCATACTACAAGAAAACCTGGTGCCTTTCAGTCTTTGGGTAAAGTTCAAGGGTCCAAGGAACCTATCACCTCGATCTCCTTATCAAATGCTCATATTCGTTATCGAAGGGGGGCACTCAGCTTCGGCCGGTAATATTACCTCCCCAGTTATGCAAAGAACCCCTCCCTCGGCCGGAGACACCAGTGAGGTTGCTTTCCAAGTTAATTGATGTGTCCATTTTAGGCGCATTATTTAGTAGTATTTAGGATCACTTTTGTGCTCTTTTATTATCGAGAGCTTGTGTTTTACCTTGAAATTCACTTAGGAGAGGTAAAAGCAACTTTGTACTCTTTTACCTCTTTTAAGTGAATTTTGTGTGACAAGGGAAGAACACGGAACCAACGAAGACCGGAAGACATTGAAGACTATACTTTCGAAGACTTTTGGATACTCACTTCGAAGACATGAAGACCGGAGGCCGTTGAAGACCATTTTTGGAGCCGTTGAAGACTTGAAGATCGAGAGGGATGGCTATGAAGAAGACAAAGAAACAATGCAGAATTCTGGCTCCCGTCGCGACACCGTCGCGACACCATCGCGAGTAGGGACATCGTCGCGAGTCGCGACGAACACCGTCGCGAGTCGCGACGAACGGGTGGCCAGAAATCAACTTTATCTTCTTCCGACTATAAATACTACTCTTTTTCCCTCTTCTTAAAAAGCTCTCCCAGCCCGCTTTTCTCTGGTTTTGGGCGCCAATTTTAGGTTTTTCTTCTTCTTTTCTTTTCTTAGCTTTCTCTTAGTTTAATTATGTCTTTTGTTGTTGTTCTAGAGTAGTTCTTGTTCTTGGGAGCAAAGGATTGAAGCTTCCACTATCTATGTAGCAAGAACTCATTTATATCTATCTATTTGATGTTTTTGCTATTGTGCATTTATTGTGCTTTGAATGTTAATTGTTGATTGCATTGATGTTGTTGAGAGCTTGATGATATGAAATGCTTGGATTAATTGTTAGCTAGGGTTTGGGGGATTTGGGTTAATTTCCCCCCTGTTCTTGTTAGTAATGTGAGAGTATGAATTAGAGCTTTTGATTGTGTTAGTGTGTTGACAATGTGCTAGGCGGATGTGATTGATGTCGAACTCTTCGTCACGTTCGTTTGTGTAGCAAACGAGAGAGTCATATGCTCGCGGATGAATGTGCGTTGCACGTTCATCCAATCTCGTGTAATTGCATGAATTGGTTCAATGCCTAGTCACGGTGTAGTGGTCATAGGCATTGCCAAGCTTGTTGGTCCTTCGTGCTAAATGCCACCAATGTCACCTTGAGTCGTGGTCGCGACTCGGGAGTCATTGGTGAGGTTTGACGAGAGATGTCGAACTCACTCTCGCAAACTACGAACTAAGAAGGATAGGAGTTTAGTCTCCACGACAAGTAGTTGAAGTATTGAATAGATGATTTAAACTCATTCCTGAAGCATTTGTTGTTTGGCGTTTATGTATTCTTGACGGTGTGTTTCACTGCATGTGTGCCATGAGTGGTTTGAGCATATGGAGTGCTTGTGTGGTTGAATTGCTTAGGTGTAGGAACGTGACGAATTCCGTAGCACCTTTGCATGAAGATCTACGAGCATGAACTTAGAACTCCTTGTGGTGTGTGTGTTGTGGTACTTGCTAGATGGGGTGTGTGAGCGTTGGGTCATGAATGCTATATGATGGAATGTGTGAATGATTCGATGAACTACATTAGATGTGGAAGTGGATATCCATTGCCCCCAAGGCATTTTACCTTTGTAGTTTAAAACCCCTTTTCTTTAGTTTCGTTTGATGATTAGCATAGTCACTTGACGTTGCTAGTTATCCTGTCTTTTTACTTTCGTAACTTAGGAACCAACCAACCAACCAACCCCCCCTTTTACATTGCTTTTAAGTGTGTGTATCTACTCCTAGCCTAGTATATCAACCATTTTGTGCGTAGACGCTTAAGAAGATCCCTCTTCTCATTGGACGACCCCGATTTGCCACTATCTACCTAGTTGTAGAAAGTAAGCATTGAGGGCTTATAAATTATCTTTTGGCGCGCGGGCGCGACGACCGCCCGCGCCTGTCAAAATGGCACCGTTGCCGGGGAAGAGGCGTTTATTCTTAAGTATTTAGGCGTATTTGGTTGTGTATTAGCTAGTTGTTTTTATTTTCCACTACTTGGTGGTTGTTTTTGTTCGGAGTAGGTATTGCTCGAGTTCTTGGTAATTTATTTTATCGAGAATCCTTGCACTATGATTCCAAACTTTTGAAAAATAAAAAAAATTAAAAAAATTTTCTTAATGGAGCGTCTCACTTTGAGGGAACTCATGATGAGAAGAGAGGCTCAACAAGCAAGGTTTTGTAGGATGTGTCATTCCGATCATCCTACCGAATCTTGCCCTTTGTTGTGGGAAGAGCACTATGACCGAGAAAGAACCCTTGGTTTCCAAAACCAAGGGTACTATGAAGAGTGCTATCAAGAGGTAGGAGATATTGGTTTTCAAGGGCAAGAAGCTCATGAATGCTATCCATACCACAACTCTTACAATCCGGAATGGAGTGGTAGTCCGGATTTGTGGTATGAGAATGAGCCGGAAAACCAATATTACGAGCAACCTAGTTGGCCATCACCACCCTATACCATACCCCAAAACCAAGCCCAACAAGGAAGTTCAAGTTTGACACGTGAGGATGTCTTAAATACCATAGCAAACTTGAACTCCTTTACTAGTGAAGAGCCGGATACCCAGCTCTCCTCTAGCGTTGAGGCCATTGAGGGGCATGTGAGGAACATATTAGAGGTATTGGCCCGAATGGAAGCTCGTGATTCCGAAAACACACCATCCCAACTTGAACTCGATGATCCGGTGAGTGAAGTCATCAATAAAAATGATTTTGAGCTTGAAAGGGATGAGGAGTTGGTTGTAGAGGATAGAAAAATGGAGGACGAGGTGATAGTGCTACATTATCCATTAGCATTGTCACCCCTTCTCCCACCTAGTGAACCAACTCTAATATTTTCGGAAGTTTTGAGGGAAACGAGAGAGGAGCCAAAAGACTATCCTAAGCTCCCTGACCACTTAATTCCCTTTGAACCATCTCCACCTCCACAAGACTTTCCTCTTGGAAGTTTTGTGCCCCCACCTCTCTTATTTTGGATGCTCATGGTGAAGAGCTTCAAGCCTTCACCATACGGATAACATTAGGGTCGTGCCGACGACCTTAAAAATACGGAGCTTCGTCGTGCCGACGACGTTAAATAAATTCGGCATTTCTTTTAGTTTTTGTTTCTTAGTTTGTGTTTCTTAGTTTGTTTTTGTTGTTGTTTTGTTTTGTTCTTTTTATGGCATGTTTTTCTATGATTTTGTAGCAACATGAAGTGCATGGCAATGAAGGAGATGAAGGAACGAGATCAATGAACGAGGGAAACAAGCTTGGACAGTTGGTAAGAAAATGAAAAAAATTTTAAGCCTGGGATACCCTGCCGTCGCGAGTCGCGATGGGCTTCGTCGCGAGTCGCGACGAATAGGGGAGCAAAATCCACTCCCAGCGCCAACTTTCCGCGAGTCGCGATGACTTCGCGAGGCTCGTCGCGAGTCGCGACACCCTTCGTCGCGAGTCGCGACGAGCTCAGAAAATTTTGAGCTTCTGGACTCCACTTTCCGCGAGTCGCCCTGACGTCGCGAGGCCCGTCGCGAGTCGCGACCAACCACGTCGCGAGTCGCGACGAGCTCAGAAAAATTTGAGCTCCCAGACTCCACTTTCCGCGAGTCGCGATGGCGTCGCGAGGCTCGTCGCGAGTCGCGACGCCCTTCGTCGCGAGTCGCGACCAGCTCAGAACATTTCGAGCTCCCGGACTCCACTTTCCGCGCGTCGCGATGACGTCGCGAGTCGCGACGTGCTCAGTAATTTTCAAATTTTTTTTTGAGCCGAATTTCAAGTTTCCAAGCTTCCAAGTTTCCAAATGATTTTAAACATTGCATGATCCTTCCTTCTTCTCCACCCAACACTCCCAAGAACATCACATACCTCTCATTTCTTCCACCATCCTACATATATTGGCATATGAACATTCTTGCATCTTTATAGTACATTTATTGATTGTAGTATGCCGACTACATCATTGTGATTGTAAGTTCTTATCCTATAATGATGCTTGTATACATGTCAATATATGTTGGATATTTTTCATGCATAATCTTATAGTGGTGATTGAGGGTTGATTGGTTGTTCTTTGAAAATACTATGGTTATTAACTCTTGATGCTAAACCTAGTATTACATATCCTTATGTACTTGTGAGTTTAATGTGTTCTTCGTGGTGTAGTCTTGATCAAACGGCGCCATGGAGACAATGCTTTTCTCGAGGGATGAGTTCTTCTACGGCATTTTTGCTCACCCTTCCGGTTCCGAAACCTATCTCGGGACCATCCAAGTACTTGGATATCGCCATATCACCGGCGAATTTGCGGAGAGACGGGTGTCACTCTATCCCCTTACCTTGATTTTTATGGTTCTTGCCTTACGTGTTTACATTGAGGGCAATGTAATGTTTTAAGTGTGGGGAGGGGTTAGAGGACTCATATGCATGCTAGATTGTTTTGGAATGTTTTTTGCTACTTTTCATTGGAAAAACATGAGAAAAAGAAAAAAAATATAGAAAAACAAAAAGAAAAAAAAATTGGCCTCTCCCCACTCAATGGCCCTCTATTTCACTGAGATAGCATTCAATGGCCTCTCCGGCATGAGAGGAGGACCCCATGCCATAAGCTTTAACAGCTTTAGTGGCAGTAACACACTCGTTTATGGATGTGAATCCGACCTTGTTGGTGATCTCTTCAAGGACTTCGATGTGACAAGCCTCGAGGGAGCGGTAATCTCTCAAAAATTTCATCCTTTGCTGCGGCTAAGGAGTCTCTTTCTTCCCTCGAACGACTAAGTGCATTGAGGAGTTCTTTTTGTCTCTCGTGGAGGTCATTGTGCCATAAGCTAAGTTCCTCATGTGCTGCTTGAAGCTCCTCTTCAAGCCGAGTAGACTTGTACCATAATCGAGAGGTTTCAATTTCATTCTCCCATACCCATTCTTCGATCCGGTGATAACCTTCTTTCATGACTTGAAAAAAGAAGTCAAAAGAAGTACCCATTTGCTGATGGGAAGGGTGATAAGGTACCAAGTCTAGTGTCTACAAGTGACAAAAAGTAGAAAGGCATAAGTTAAAGAAAAGGAAAGTTTTCATTCATATGCAAAAGTTAAGAAATTCATCTGGAGCCCTAAGGGGATAGTTTATACATTTCTTCCTATGCTAGGTTTTGCCTGGGAGGAGCCCAAAAGAGCAGGCTTACATTGGGACTTTGGAGCAGTCAGGGGGCCCGGTTCACTCCATTTCTTATATTCATCCACCTCCACATGGAGGATTTCCTCCGCTGAGAAATATTTTCCAGATTCCTTCAAGTGGTCGAGCAATGGAGTATGATGCCCCCATCCTGGATGGATTTCCACCATAGGTGGTTCAGCTGCTCCATCTCTGTGTTGCTTTTGTAAACATCCAGCATAGTCACATATTCAGAGGGGAGATCCCTGCAGACGAAGCGAGCTAGATTGTTCCGGGTAAGTCTCACCAAAACCGAGGAGAGGACGAGAAGAATTCCCAGAACCCCTTAGTCTTCACCAACCCATTAGTATAGGCCTCAAGCGTGGAAGCCTACTACTCAGGAGAGAAAATGCTAGCTTAGCATTCTCACTGATGAGAGTTTCGTTATCCACCTGGGCCTCCGACAGTTTTGTCTCCAGCTCCTTCAAGCGGGCGTCCTTCTCAACGCTCAGCTTCTCCACCTTCTCCAGCTCCTCTTTGTGTTTGAGGGCAATTTTCATACGTTCAACCTCATAATCGGAGGCCACCTTTTCCAATTCCTCCTTGAAGTCAGAGGCAACCTTATTTAGCTCTCCCTCAAGCTTTTTGAATTTGGTAGTGGCCACTTCGGTCTCCTTGGCCTTGGCCGTGTAGGTATGGAAAATGGAGCATAGAGCGCTTGAGCGAGTGGGCGCCTCTAAGATAGAAATCAAAGCATGGTTCATCGCACCTAGAGGGGTTGAATTACCCTGCCCAAAGAAATGTATAATCCTTGACTGGGCGCTTTTGAAACAACTAATCTCTTATAGAATAAGGGGGTTCAACAACGGCTTGGCAATGTCAGTCTGTTGCCTCTGAGGGGAAGGGCGAGGTGGGGAAGCACCTCCCCGAGGCTTCTTGTTTCTTGCGAACTCGTCAACGACATCCGCTTAGGCCTCCAGAACCAAGGGTCCGAAGTGAACCTCCTCATCATGCCCCTCGTACACAATTCTTACTTCATCCTCATTCCCGAGCCCAAGAACATCCGTGAAATTCACTAAATAAGATAAGAAAAGGAGATATTAGCAGAAGAAGCAAATACTAAGGGGTAATTAAAGCTAAAGCAGTCAAAAAAGAAAACAAGGATGCCGCAAACACCTTCAGAGAGTGGGGAGGAAATCCTAGAAGGGGCCTCTTCAGCATTATTCGCCTATAGGGGTTCCAACTCAGTTTAGACCACCCTCGAAAATAGGCTTAACAGGCTTCGAGCCATCAACCTTGGTTTTCTTATTCTTTGGTTTTTTAAGTGCCCCATCTTCACAGTTAGTTGGGGTTTTCCTCTTAGTCTTCTTGATTTGGTCACCCTCAACTACCTTATTTTTTCCCCTTCCTTGTCCAAAAGAGGCTTTCGCAGATCCTACCCCAGGGGGAGGGGTTTCTTATCAAGTTTGGTTTCTGGCTGTAGATCCAATCGTTTACCTCCTGCGACCAAAAATATTGAAATTCCTCAAAATGTTGAGGGAATCACTTAAAAATCAATCCCTGTCAGCTAGCACGCTCTCTGTAGCAACATAAGTGAAAGGGTTTTTGAACTACGATTTCAGATTCCAGTCGAGTATATAGTACTCCTCCGCATCTTTCTCGAAGATGGGGGTTCTATACCACTCCTTGAAATTTGACAAGATTTTCACGGGGTGGTCCAAGAACCTATTGCTAAGGGTTGAGATCCCCCCAAGTTTCGCATCCATGCCACCGGCTGTATGCACTGCAGGTCTGCTTCCGGAGAGGTAGTATAGGGATCTAAATAGCTCGTACCGAGGGGTAACACCCAAGTTGTTTCATCGAGTCATGAACGCCATAACAAGGAGTGTGACATTCGAATGTAGCTGGGCCAGATTTACCTGGTGTTCCTTGAGAAGATGAGAGAAGATTGGGCGGGGGGGGGGGGGGGTAAGGGAAAGCACAGCCTGAACCAGAAATGGCGCTTGTAGATTGTGCATCGACCGGGCCTCACATCCCTTGGATTTTCATCTTCTCAAAGTACCTCCATTCGCAAATCTTCCGAGAGCTTAACCCACAGAGGTAGTGTAGAGAGCAAATGGGATATTTCTGGAACAATTGGATGGGGGCTCTAGAGGACCTAGGTCAGAATTTTCTCTAAGAATTAGAGGCGGTCCTCCTTATCCTTCTGAACTTTTGCCCAACTTGGAACCCTAGATCTCGACAAAACCAATTTTGAATAGAAACCCCAAGGCGGCACTGAATAACTAGCAAAGCCCTCTCCGGCCTCTAGGTTAGCTGAAGGGAAGCCGACAGCCAAGGAAGGGACGGTGCCAAAATCCTGGAAGCAAGAATTTTCCACATCTCCAGCGGAGGATACAGTTGGAAAGTAGACCGCAATGAAGTTCTTCCCCATTGATGGTGTTTGTGACATTTTAAAAAGGCAAAAATGAAAGGTTAAAAGAAAGGAAACTTACTGGTTGATTGGCCGGAGATGGACCAGAGCTCTTTGGAAGGTTAAAATGGGGAGAAACCACTGGGAAGATGCTCTGAGAGGAGGGGATTTTTTATATTTGAAATTTTTTTGGGGAGAAAGTGAAAAAAGGCGTTTAAAGGCGCTTTATATAGAGGGGATAAAAGGTAATCATTACCTCGAGCAGCCATGCAAAAATGTAAGTGCGTGGATAAATGAGATGCATGAGGGGAGAAACCCAAGGCATTTATGGGGAAAGTGGTGCACGTGGAACTCAGCTTGGACTCCACGCACTTGGGAAAAAGTGAGCATCACACCCTCGTGACTTTTCCAATTCCCACTCAAAATCTAAACACCTCGCTCTCTAGCACAGATTAGAAAGCCAAGGGTCGGACCCCTCTTCCCTAAATGCAGGGATCCAAACGCGCTCGAATTCCAACACATATTGAAAGGTTGAAAATCGAATCTCCTATCTCTAAATACAAGGATTCGAACTCCCTCAGATTCCAACACAGATTGGAAGGCTGAAGGTCAAATTCTATATCCCTAAATACAAGGATTTGAACACCCTCGGATTCCAACACAGATTTGAAGGTCGAACGTCGAATCCCCTATCTCTAAATACAAGGATTCTAATGCCCTTGGATTTTGACACAAATCGGAAGACCGAAGGTCGAATCCCCTATCTCTAAATACAAGGATTCTAACGCCCTTGGATTCCAACATAGATCGGAAGACCGAAGGTCGAATCTCCTATGTGTAATATTGGAATTTGTACAATCTTAGACTTTTGCACAACTTAGAAGCCCAAGGTCCGATTCCCTCTTTTTCTCTAAATAACTAGGACTCATATGCTTGTGGACTCTATCGCAGGTTAAAGGTATGAGTTTTGAATCCCCAATCACTTAAAATATTGGGGATTGAAGCTCTTCGAATTCTATCACTGATTAGAAGACTGCGAGTCGAACCCTTTAGCTCTTTCTATTGAGGCTCGAAGGCCCTCGAACTCTAACACAGATCAAAAGGCCAAGAGCCGAAGCCCTTACTCAGAGCTTCAGGGGCCTGAAAGCCCCTGGGAGATAAAGGAGGCTAGATCCAGGCCCTTGAGCTCTAATGCAGATTAGAAAGTTGAGGGTCGAACCCCCGACACATTAATTTTCTCGAACAACAGATTTGAAGCTAACCTGGAATGGGCCCTTGACGCATCGCAGGGGTGAAAAAAGTGTACCCCCAGAACGTTAAGGGATCCTAGAGAATAGACCCTCGCTCAACCACTAATTCAAATTAGCCCCCTCAGAAGGGTGCAACGACGATCGTGGACGTGAG
Source organism: Rubia yunnanensis (assembly GCA_037428765.1). Taxonomy (NCBI): domain Eukaryota; kingdom Viridiplantae; phylum Streptophyta; class Magnoliopsida; order Gentianales; family Rubiaceae; genus Rubia; species Rubia yunnanensis. Next base: position 25,592,580 of record CM075064.1, on the reverse strand, counting down.
CACAGATTCGAACCCAGGATCTCGGTATAAATTTGAAGGCCGAACCCTCAGCTTTCTAGGGGCTTATTAATGATGTGTAAATTCGTAAGGGCCTAAGTGCCTAATACGGCCAACTGCTAGTCCATAGCATTGCCCCTTGGGTAATGACTATTGGGTCGGCCCAAAAGTGGGAGGAGTACTTGCTCCACAAGCAAACAAAACAGTTGCCCTACTTGTCTACCTATATAAAGGTTAAAGGTAACCCTACACACTCAACTATTCATTCCCAATTACACTATTGTAATCCAGTTTGCTCACTTGGCTGTCAGAGCCTCTTCCCCCCGGAAACCTCTAGGGCATTGTCGTGTAGATTCCGGTGTATGGATAGCGGCACAGAGGTGGCGGTAAATTGAGGTGCATCATTGTTCCAGAAACATGTTTGACCATTAATAAGTTTACCTACATATGATAGCGACAAATAAAACGTTGATATTTAGTAACTACTTGTTGCGACCAATTGAACGATATTATATATTTCCTCCATTTCATTACATGTGTCACACTTTCTTTTTTTGGTTATCTTTGTGAATTTGACACACTTTCCTTTTATGAGATTCCTTCAATTCCATCCACTCATTCTAATCTTCACTTTCTAAATTCAATTTCATCAACTCATTTCATTCACCTAAATCCAAGCACCTAAAGCTATGGTGTCACATCCAACGAAACATAGGTAATATGATAATGTTATGGTTCATATATCTATTCAAATATGTGATCAAACTTTAATAGAGAATATTGTTAAAAAATATGAGTACAATTTCAGTTGGGACAGAGTGAGTAGGTGATTGTATTGTTCGGTGGCAAAGGGTGGTGTTTTTTGGTCAGTGGAATCCGACCAAAATTTTGTGACCAATGGCTATCCGACAACAACGGGGAGGAGGTCCGGCAAGTCACATATGAAATACTTACTCGTGGCTTACATCTGAAATTGTTTTACTTGTGGTTCACATTTGATGGTTCACATATGAAATTTTCACTTGTGACTCATATGCGAGCCGTCATATGTGCAAAGTTCAGATGCGATCCATATGAGCAAATGTTAGATGCAAGCCATATGAGAAAATGTTAGATGCAAGCCATACGAGAAAATGTTAGATGCGTACCATATGAGAAAATGTCATATGCAATCCATCAGATGCAATCTTTAGATTCGAGCCATCAGATGCGAGTCATATGAGCAAAGTTTAGATTTGAGCCAAGAGATGTGAGCCATATATGCAAAGTTCAAATGCGAGCCATGAGATGTGAGCCACAAATGAAAATTTGAAATGCAAGCTATGAGATGTGAACCACCAACCGCTAGAACATCATCGCAAAGTGGCCGGACCACTGCCAGAAAGTGACCGGACCACCGCCGCATACTCATCGGGTCTGCCGCTGAAAACTGGCCAAACCGCTACATGCCACTGTCGGGTCGCCCATCATAAACTATGTTTTTTAAAATTTTAAAATCTATACTTTTTATTTAAATTTAATTGATTTTTATTTAAAATTTGTATACCTTTTATATTTATAAAGTATAATCATAGGGCATATACACACTACTAGAAGGTACCCCTTTAGGCACCGATATTTCACCACATAGGCACCTGTATTTGAGCCCTTGAAATACCGGTCTAAGTGACACCGGGTGCAAAAACACAGTTACATAGGCACCGGTAAAGACTACCTGTGCTAGTATATGTAGTCCAACACCTGTATGCATTAATGGTGCTACAAATCTACATTCCACCACCCTACTTAGGCAGCTGTATTTCAAGGGGTCCAAATACTAGGGTCTATGCTCGTTTGAACTGGTGCTAGTACAGAAGTGATCAATAAAAACAATCCGGCCAGTGAGAATAAACTCACCGATCGGAATATGAAACCCAAAAATTCATAAAGAACAAAACATAAACAAAATCATAAGTTCTTGTAAAAAACTGGTAAATTTTATAACCACAACCCAGAATTTCATTACATATGTCTAATTATACATAGCATCTCACAATTCATGAAACTAGACTTCAACATAGATAAACAACATCAATTATCATAAAAACTAGAACCAAATCTTCATAAAATCTAGATAACATCAACGAACTAGAACTGTGAAGGTGAGGTTGGACGCAAGAGCTGAGGCAAGGCGGATCAGAGCTAAACCCAACATATTTTGTAGAGCTCGCGACTCCCACCAGCGACCGGAGTGCGAAGAGATGGCGTCAGGGCTGGTCCAGGAGAATGCATCGGGGCTGGTGCATCATGGTAAAGGAGACAATGACAAAGCGGCGAAGATAGCGCAAAGGTGAAGCGGCAACGACAGTGCGCTCGGAGAAGGGCTCGAAAATGAAGTGGCTAAGATAGCGCGCTCAAAGGTGTGTGACCGGAGGAGAAGCATCGTCCATGATAATGGTGGATCTGGAAGAGCCGCTGTGGATTATCAGAGAGGAAGAAGTGAGAATTATTTGGAGAGGAGGGTTTTATATGACTAGGGTTTGGGTGCCCTAACTTGGGCCAAGTTGGGGTTTTTTCTTAACACCATAGCATTGGTATGAAAATCGGTGCCCATGATGATCATATCGGTGCTAGGTACTTCAAATGCAGCTGCATGACGCTACTTTAAATGGGTGTTTTAATTTTTTTTCTTCCCGAGAGCAAAGAGAAGAAAAGTATTCTAAGTACCTGTTAGAGTAAATCATGTTTCTGATTAGATTATAATTGATTCTAGATAAGTCATGTTGACTAAGCTAGAGTTCTACTCATATTCTGTTACCTTATTGTACTCTATATATTTATGTCAGCAATACAATATTATTTTTGCAAAATACATCCTATCATGATATCAGAGCAAGGTGCAACACTGTCAAGTACAGAGGCTGAAGACGCCATATGACTGGTGGCACCAGAATCAACGTACTAGTCGAATGCGTGAGAGTGTGTCTCTATCTGTAGTAAAGCCTAAAAATTGTCAGCCAAGTGCATGGAATCAGAACGACGAGGTTGTGGTACCATCTTGTAACAGGTAGCCGCATAATGACCCAGGCGACCACACCAGGTACAATGGGGACGACCACGTCTGGAATTGGCCCCAGCCGTGAACTGACCAGGACCAGACCCAAACCGACCGCCTCTGCAACAGAACGACCACCTTGAGTGGTACGTGAACCCTATGCACCGTCGCCCTTGGCCAGCGCGTGATCACAAGAACGCCCGATAGGGGGCTGCTCACCTGCAGAGAATGCCATTGGACCAGAAGCATGTATCAAATTGCTTTGATGATTTTTCAAAAATGTCTCATGATTCTTGGCGTGAGATAAAACATCAGCATAAAGCGGGGTAGCGGAAGAATTAATCAGAGAGGCAGAAAAATCCTTGAACTTAAACCCGAGAGCAGTTAAAAACCAGATGATTTGATCATCATTAGAAATAGGAGAACCTATAAGGGATAACTGCTCAAAAATGTCTTCAAATTGTAAGTGAAGTTCATGAATAGTACCACTCTTGCGTATACCGTGGGCATCAGCACGAAGACGAAGAATGGTGGAAGTGCTGCTGGTATGAAAAGTGGCACAAAAACTGTCCCAGATATCCTTGGCAGTCACACACGAAGCCGAAAGTTCGGAGAGGGCCTCGGGAGAAAGAGAGAAGAATAGTAGGCTACAGACCCTTTGGTCTTCATCCATCCAGAGATCATAGACATCCTTGGCCATATTGTAAGTTGCCTGAGCAGTTGTACGATCAGGGGGAGGAGCGCGGATGGCGGTGGCAAAGGAGGAAGACGTTGAACCTGACTGTCGGCAGAGTGGGAAGATGAGGGCATGGAATTGACCCATCGAGATATCCGAAAAGCCTCTGAGGGCGAAGTACGTATTCAATCTGGCATTTCCAGAGAAGAAAATTGGTCTTATTGAGTTTCATTTGTAGCATCTGGAGAAGAGTATTAAACAATAAATTTTCACTGGCCATGATGAGAACGGAAGAAGAAGTTCAGCCGCTAGAGGAAGAAGGAAGAGGAGCGGCGGCCGAAAAAAAAGTTTTAGAAAGTAAATCAGAACACTGCTCTGATACCATGATAAGATGTATTTTGCGTAAATAATATTGTATTACTGACAGGAATATATAGTGTACAATAAGGTAACAGAATATGAGTAGAACTCTAGCTTAGTCAACATGACTTATCGCACCTTATTTTGGTAATTCCTATGTTTCTGTTGGTAATGGTGCTTCTGTTCCAATTTCTCACATTGGTGATTCTTGAATTTCTGATACTTTGACCCTATTTGATGTTCTGGTTGTACTTGCCATCACTAAGAATTTACTGTCAATTAGTAAACTGACTAGGGATTTAAATATCTTCGTTACTTTTGATGATCGAAACTTGTGATTCAAAACAAAGTTTCCAAGGAAGTCGTGGGCAAGGATCACAGTGAAGGCGGCCTGTATGTATTGGACAAGGGTGGCGCAGCACTCATTTCCTTCTTGCAACAAAATACTAGACGAGTATCTTTTGAGCTTTGGAATGCTTGCCTGGGGCATGTGCCAGCCTCTATCATATCTGGTTTACAGAAGTCTGGTCTCCTATCAGTTTTTTCTTTATTACCCAAACCGCATACTTGCACTCCATGTGTTATGGCAAAGGGGCAGCGGTTAGCTTTTGTTGAGAATAATAAGCATGTTGCGCATGTCCTGGATTTGATTCATTGTGATTTGTGGGGGCCTTCCCCGGTTTTGTCTTCAAATGGTTTTTCTTATTATGACTTGTTTGTGGATGATTATTCTCGCTTTACCTGGTTTTTTTCCCTTGCGTCGAAAATCCAAGTTTGTCGACACTTACTTGCAGTTCGAGGCCTTAGTTGAGAATCAATTTACGTCCACAATTAAGGTTTTTCAAAGTGACTGTGGCACTGAGTTCTTAAATACGTGCTTACGCTCCCATTTTGCCTCCAAAGGCATTCATCATCAAGTTTTGTGCCCTTACACCCCACAGAAAAATGGTCGGGCCGAGCGTAAGCACCGACATGTTGCCGAAATGGGACTTACTAGGCTCTTTCATTCCTATCTGCCCCTGTCGAGATAGGATAATGCCTTTGCAACTGTGGTCTACACCATTAATCGACTTCCCACTCCGGTGTTACAAGGGGACTTCTCCGTATGGACTTCTTTATCATCGTGATCCGACCTATTCGAACTTCCATCCCTTTGGTTATTGAGTATTTCCTTATGTTCGTCCTATGGCCCTCACAAGTTATCTCCACGGAGCATTCCTTGTGTTTTCATTGGTTATATCTGTCATTATAAGGGCTTTCGCAGCCTTGATCCTGCCACTGGTAAGATTTTTGTCACTCGTCGTACGCGCTTCGATGAAGGTTGTTTTCCTTTTGCATCATCTTCGACCACGGCCACCTGCTCTCGCAAATTTGGACATTTCTATTTTTCTAGACGCTGATGGCAGCTCTGGTCTGCCCCTCTCGACTTCTGATTAGCCGTCTCCTATGCCCGGCTCTATTTGCTCGTCGGACTCTGTTCCACTGACTGTTGACCTGTCCACCCCATCCCAGTCACCGGTGGCCAGCTCTACTCCCTCTGCAGCATCATCTTTGGCCACCTCTGATGTTCAGTCCCTGGCGCCCTCTCCAGTTCCTTCTCCTCCGGCTTTTTTTTCGCAGCGTTGTACTCATCGCATGACCACTCGATCTTCCACTGAGGTTGTTCCACATCGTGACTATTCTGGTCTTGTGGCTCATGGCCTACTTGCTGCCCTTATTTCCCAGTCGGAGCCCATGGATTATCGTTCGGCGTTGAATGACCCATCTTGGGTTGCTGTGATGAATGAGGAGATTGCTGCCTTACGGGGACAACATACTTAGGATCTTGTTCCACATCCTTCTGGTGCCAACGTTGTTGGCTCCAAATGGGTTTACTGGCTGAAGTATCGTCCTGATCGTACGGTTGATCGTCACAAAGCTCGCCGTGTTGCGAAAGGGCTCTCTCAGATTACGGTCTTCGATTTTTATCATACTTTTAGTCTGGTTGTCAAGGCCTCCAATGTTTGGACCGTTCTTTCCATTGCCACTATGTGGTCCTGGCCTTTTTATCAGTTGGATGTTAAGAACGCTTTCTTGAATGGTATTCTTGATACTCTGGTCTATATGGCGCAACCGGTTGGTTACAAGGACTCTATTCATCCTGATTATGTATACCGCTTGTAAAAGGCTGTTTATGGTCTTAAGCAAGCACCTCGAGCATGGTTCCAGCGGTTCAACACCTATTTATCTCAACTTGGGTTTCGGTGCAATTCTGCTGACACTTCCCTTTTTGTTCTCTCTTGAGGCTCGTCCTTGCTCTATCTCCTGGTCTATGTTGATGATATTATTCTCATAGGCAATGACTCTGAGCTTCTTCGAAATTTTATTGATCGGACACATCGGGAGTTTGCTACTAAGGATTTGGGTGCTCTCCATTACTTTTTTGGCTTAGAAGTATCACCCACTTCCTCGGGTCTGCTTCTCGGTCAAGCTAACTATTCTCGGGATATTCTCGCTTGTGCAGGTATGTCTGATGCAGCCCCTGTCTCTACCCTTTTTGTTCCTGGTCTGCAGCTACACAGCTCCACTAGTCCGCCATTTTAGAATCTGACATTGTATCGATCCCTTGTTGGTGCCCTCCAGTATCTAACGATTAGTCATCCTGATCTGGCATTTACGGTCAACACCGTCAGTCAGTTTCTTCATGATCCTCATACTGACCATTATGCCGCAGTCACTCAGATTCTTCACTACATCAGAGGCACTCTCCATTTTGGCCTCACTTTTTGCTCGGCCAGTACTCCTGAGGTCTTGGGGTATTCAGATGCTGATTGGGCTCGTTGTCTTGAGACTCGCCGATCTACGTATGGATATGCAGTTTTTCTTGGTGGAAATTTTGTTTATTGGAGTGCCAAGAAGCAACCTACCGTCTCTCGATCCAGCACTGAGTCCGACTATCGAGCTCTTGCCAAACTGCCTCAGAGATGGTCTGGTTGACTCATTTTCTTCATGACCTTCGTCTTCCGCTTTCGAGCTCCCCATTGCTGTTATATGACAACAGTAGTGCCATTTTCTTGGCTCAAAATCCAGTTGCTCACAAGCGGGCCAAGCATATTGATATCGACTATCATTTTGTTCGTGAGTTGGTGGCATCTGGCAAGCTGCTTGTTGCCCATGTTTCCACTGGTCTTCAAATTGCTGACATCTTCACCAAAGGACTTTCTCATCCCCTCTTTGAGTTCTTCCGGTCTAAGCTTTGCGTCACTGAACATCCGACGCTTCGCTTGAGGGGGGGTGTTAGAGTAAATCATGTTTCTGATTAGATTATAATTGATTCTAGATAAGCCATGTTGACTAAACTAGAGTTCTACTTATATTTTGTTACCTTATTGTACTCTGTATATTCTTGTCAGCAATACAATATTATTTACACAAAATACATCTTATCAGTACCTAGCACCAGTAGTCTGACTGGTGCCTATGATGGTGATACCGGTGCTCAAAAAATCTCTCAAAAATATTGGACGAAAATTCAAAATTTTCATTTTCTCGCTACATAATAGCACCGGCATGACTAAAGAACAATGCTGGTACTAGTGTATTTTGCCTTCTAAGTTAACCTTTTCATTTTTACAGTTATGTCAATGAGAATAAATTTGGAGGAGACGAATCACAAAATTGGAGAAACCAAAATGCAATTAAATAAGGGACAATTACGTTATTAAAAATTGGGCTACAATGGGTGAACAGAAGAGTTTGTAAAATAATTCTTGGAAAATTACGTTGTGGCCCAAAATTATGTTACACCATTACCCATTTCTAGAGTAACTTATGTTTGGTTACTTGGAAGTCACAAAGTGAAAACGGAAAGGATTATGAATATATTTTCGTGCTCAATTTTTCATAAACATTCCCTTACAGACATGAAAAATACAATGGGGTGTATAGAGTAGCATCATGTTCGAGCGAATTTCAATTCGGAGTTATGAGTAAAGTTTTAACTTTTTACAGTTAGATCCCTCCAAGACAGTTGGAGTCCTCAAATCATGAAATTTGGGGAACCAAAATGCAATTCAATAATGTATGATCAAGGCTCTTTAATTTGGGCATGTATGTGTGAATGGAAGGGTCTCGAAAGTTAAAATTGATTACTTACATAAATTCTTGGAAAATTACACTGTGGCCCAAAATTGTGTTACTCCATTACCCATTGTTCCAAAATACATGATTTTTGTTATTCTTCCTTAAATTTAGAAATGCAAAATAAATGATTTTTTGGGTTAAATATTGAAAAGTGCTAGTACACGTCCTAAGGTAATTTATGGTTGATTATTTGAAAGTTACAAAGTGAAATTGGAAAGGATTATGAATATGTTTTTGTGCTCGATTTTTGGTAAATATTCCCTTACATTCATGGAAATACAATGGGGTGTGTAGGGTAGCTTCACGTTTAGGTGGAATTCAATTTTACGTTACGAGTAAAGTTTTCATATTTTACACTTAGGTCCCTCCAAGAAAGTTGGAGTAATCTAATCACGAAATTGACAGAACTAGAATGCAATTAAATAATATAAAATTGCAACTTTAAAATTTGAGCAGGTAAAGGGTGTATGGACGGGTTTCGAAGGTTAACATTGATTACTTCTACACAGTCTTGAAAAATTACAATGTGGCCCAAAATTGTGTTACCTCATTATCCATTGCTCCAAAATACACGATTTTTGTTATTCTTGACTAAATATAGAAATATTAAATAAATAAATTTTGTGGTGAAATGTTGAAAAGTGCTAGTACATGTTCTTGAGTAACTCATACCATAAACTCATTCCCTAGAGTAACTCATACCATAAACCAAATTTTCAAAAACATTCTATAAGCACCGGTAATATTACCGGTGGCATTCCTCAACATACCAGTGCTAGCTATTTTCCCACCAAAATTTTACCCGTAAAAATTACTATTCTGGTCATAGGCACCGTTATTAGCACCGGTGTATGTCATTCATTCAAAATCGGTGATGGAATATATTAAATCTAAATATTTTTTCTTTAAAGGCACTGGTATCTGGCACCGGTATTCTTTGAACCGGTTATGAATTTATTCATAGACACCGATTTTTTGTGTACCGGTGCTAAATTTATTATAGGCACTGGTATTTTGATTTTGTAGCACCGGTATCACTAACATACATGTGCCTATATACCTGTTTTCTAGTAGTGACATTGGGCGTGAAATAACAATCCACCTTTTATTAATCTTTCTCTAGGGTCCAATCTACAATACAAATTAGGTAACACTTCATTCGTCCCATTTTATTTTTTTTACTTTAATTTTTTAAAGTAAAAATACTACTCCCTTCATTTTACCGTGTTTAGCGTAATAGGTTTAACTATTATTTTTTTACTAGTGAGAGATGTGTAGAGAAAATTGAGTGATGAAAGTAAAAGTTTAATGAATGATTGAGAATAATTTACATTTTGCTATAAAGAAAATGTGACAATTTTATAAAAATATATTGTACAAAAATAGTTGTGTCAAAATTAAGAAAACATAGAAAGTATGTACTTTCATCGCCCAAATTCGAACATGTTGGTAGATTGAGTGTGGGTTTTTACACTACTGGCTCTTTAGAAACATTAAACAATTAATCAATTTATTTCTCCCCATGTGACAGTGGTTTGCAGTTTACATACTCGTTATTATTTGAAAAGCAAAAAAATGTCGATGTTAAATTCACCAACATTCATTGAGCCAGATTTCTTATAATTGTATTTTGATGATACCCTTTGTGGCCCATTGTGATATGTCGCAGCCTAACGCATTGTTATATTATATATTGTCCTGACTAGGCTTATTCAGTCCAATAGAGTTAAATAAGTTTCTGTTACAAAAGCATTATTGGCCCAAGGTTATGTTAGTCTTTTTTCCACATTAATAATTGAGCTGGTAAGAAAGATCGTCAGCTCTAACAGAAAAGCAATGGTAACAGCTTATATGCAATTGGATTGAAGGAATTGGAAGGTAGTTAGGAGGTTAGTTTGTTAGAGGGATTGGTAGAGGGATAAAACCAGGCCAAGATGGAGGAAAGAGGCATCGAAAACATTACAATTGCATGATCAGATTTGCTTATGGTTTCCTCTCTTCTATTTTTTGTTCTTTCTCGCCAAAATATGTATTTTTCAACTAAATTTACCTGCAATTTACCTTTTAGTCCATAATAAAACCTTTGGTTTGTTACAATTAGTATCAGATCCACACCCTCCTCGGATTTTAATGGAGGAAAACACACGAATGAGGTCATTGGAGGGGCATGTAAAGGATTTGGAGTCAGAGATGTGCGAGATGTTCTAGGAGATGAAGCAACAGATGGCATAGCTGAAGAATCAAACCACATAGTTGAAAACTCGAAGTTCAGATATGAGGAATCACATGGGTGCATCTCTGCAGGAGCTGCGTGCAGAAATCAACAAGCAACAATTGGAACTCATCAAGCAACATGCAAAGAACACCAGGCAGCAAGTTGAGAACAACCGTCAGCTACAGTTATTGATGCAAAACACACCACTATGCCAAGAAAAATAAGGTGCGAAGGAGATAATTAAGTGTTCAAGCTCTATTCCTAGATCAGGAATTCTAAATAAGAAACCTCCAAATCAGGTACTCACTAAGCATTTTGAATACAGAAGTAGGCCTAATGCATATGTGTTGAAGAATCCAAGAGTATTGGTGAATGAACAACTTGCTCAGAGTCATCGTGTTAATATAAATACTGTTAACATGCAACTAGGCTGGAACTATATGTTTTTTATAGAAAAAATCCAAAAGATTGACTAAGAAGGTGTTAAAAGTTCTTCAATTACTACAATATGCATGATCATGCCAGATTAGAAACTGTATGGTTGTATTTAGAGGGAATGGCTGAAATATTGTATAATTCTGTAAGGACTCATAGAGTGTCTAATGGCTGGAAGGAATTCTATGAAGCAGTACTTAGAAGATTCTCATAATTACGAGTTAGGGATGAGGTGGAATAATTTAATAAAATGTACCAAAGGGGATCTGTTAGGTCTTATCAGGAAGAGTTTGAGGAGTTGAAATCGTTGATGAAATACAATAATCTATAGTTGAGTGAAGGTTATTCCATTCTAGTTTCTTGAGTGGATTAAAAGATGAACTCAAACTCATAGTTAGGTTGTTTAAGAGAGGAACATTACGTACGTGAGGCTTTTGAAATAGCAATGTTGGAGGAAATGAATTTGGGAAACCTGTATAAGAAGAATAAGAGCTATAATTTAGGAGTCCCAAATTCTATGGTTGTACCTAGGTTTGAAGTACTCAAAAGTCAATGGAAGAGTCATCCACCTGATAAGAAATCTTAGTCCGAGGGATTTAGGAGGATAACTCCCCAATAACAACAATATAAAAGAGAAACACCTATGTTACATGTGTGGTGAAAAAATTAGACCTGAGCTTGTTTGTAAGTATGAACAGGTGAATTTTATATCTGGTGTAGATCAAGATAAGGAGAGTGACATACTGGTGGGTGATATTAGTTGTGAAGAATTGCAACAGCTTGAAGAAGAGGAAAATCAATTAAATCTTAATGAAGTGAGTGGAATTGATAAAGCCTAACACTATTAAGTTGGTTGGAAGGATGAAATGGTGTAAAATCTTGATGTTGTTAAATACATGATCCACTGATAGCTTTATTGATCATGTTTTAGTCTAGAAAGTTGGATTGCAAGAGGCATTGATCAAGCCCTTTATACTAACCATTGTAGATGGCAGTAAAGTCAAAGGTTGCACATTCTACCTTAAAGTTGAATGGGAGGTTCAAAACCATTTTTTAAAGCTTTTAATTTTAAAGTAAAGGAACTTGGTGGCATTGGTGGGAGGTTCAAAACCATTTTTGGGGGTAGAGTGGATGATTTACCTTAGTCCGATAACTTTTGATTGTAGATCAAATGAGGTTACATTCTGCCATATAGAGACTGCGTGGCTCTTACGAGGAATTTGTGATGAAGTTCAAGTGAAAGTTCTAAGGGGTCATGAGGCTAGTGAAGTTACTAACCACATAAAGAGGAGAGTTGTATATTTGCAGGAGAAGCATTATAATTCAGAGATCGGAAATGTTGCATCTGATAAAAAGCAGGATTTGGCAGAAGTTTTGGAATCTTTTACAATTACTCATGAACTGAAGCAGGTTCTCAAACAATTCTCAAATATATTTTAGATTCCAACTGCTTTACCACCTATCGGAGAGGTTAATCATCAAATTCCTTTAAAGCCTGGGGCACAACCTTTTAAAGCGAAACCTTACAAGTACCCCCATGCCCATAAGAATGAAATAGAAAAGGAAATACAAGAACTCCTCAACAACCAAGTTATTCAAGTTAGTACAAGCACTCACTCATTACCAGTGCTCTTAGTCAAGAAAAAAGACAGTACTTGGAGGCTTTACATTGATTATAGGAGATTGAATGACCTTACCGTTAAAAACAAGTTTCCCATCCCTGTAATAGATGAACTTCTTGATGAACTACTTGGAGCTGTGTATTTTACTAAGCTTGATCTTAGGTCAGGGTATCATCAACTATGGTTAAAGAAAGAGGATATCCCTAAGACAACTTTTCAGACTCATTCAGGGCACTTTGAGTTTCTTGTCATGTCATTTGGCCTTACTAATGCTCCTATACTACAACCTTTCAGGCATTGATGAATCAAGTATTTAAGCAATTCTTAAGGAAATTTGTTCTTGTTTTCTTTGATGACATTGTGATTTACAATAAGACACTCAATGAACATATATGGCACATTAGATCAGTTTTGTCACTGATGCAGCAGAATGGGTTGTTTGCTAAGTTTTCCAAGTGTGTCTTTGTTGAACAGATGGTTAAATATTTAGGCCATATTATTTCAAATCATTGAGTGGAAATGGATGGCAGTAAGATAGTTTGTATCATTGAATGGCCTATTCCAGCATCATTGAAAAAATTGAGGGGTTTCCTATGACTTTTAGGATATTACAGGAGATCTATTGCGAAATATGGTGTCATATGCAAACCTTTACATAATTTACTAAGGAAGTAATATTTCAAGTGGAATCAAGCGGAAACAGATGTATTTAATCAGTTGAAAAGAGTAGTTACAATAGCTCCAGTTTTGAGCATGACAGGTTTTAGTAAACCTTTCTTGGTGGAAACTGATGCTTATGACAATGGTATGTGAGCTGTACTTATGGAAGAAGGGCAGCCCATAGCCTTTTTAAGTAAATCCTTTTGCACCAGGAAAAAAATCATATCCATATATGAGAAGGAGTTACTGGCTTTGGTTATGGCTGTGGAAAAATGGAGACATTATTTAGTTGGCAATAGGTTTATAATTAGTACTGATCATCAAAGTCTTAAATATTTTTGGAACCAGAAACATCACAGTGCAATGAAACATAAGTGGATCACCAAACCTATTGGTTTAAATTTGAAATACAATACAAGGCTGTGATTAATAATAAGACAGTTGATGCTTATTCTAGAATGGTAAGAGAAAGACCGAGACTAAAGGCAGAAAGAAAAGAATGCGAGGGAACTAATCTTGATCAGTTTGGTGATATAAATATTGATCATGTTAAGTGGGATATGGTAGATGGAGATTCGGATCATGAGATTCTTATTCTTGAAATCACTCAAGCCAACAACTCTCAGGAAATGAATACTGATAATGATGATTTCACTCAGAATGAAGTCAAAGGATCAACATTGTTCAGGAAGGATAATGAATTCAATTCAGCTCAACATGTGTGATCTCTACTTGGATACAATAGATTGAGTAAAGTTATGAAGGGAATCAAGATTCCCAGAGAGTCATTGTTGATGTTGTGCTTGAAGGAGACAACCCTCAGGATTATACATATATAACATAATTACTTAAAGGGGGTCAAAATATTTATGTTTGAACTCAGGAAAGTATCAGGAGGGATAATCTATCAACTATGCATTCATCAGCTATATGTCAGGTCAAGGAGCTGCCATAAAAAGAGTTCTTTCTGTGTTTTATTGGCCAAACATTAAGGTTGATATTCTTCAATTCATCAAAACCTGTGACTGTTGCCAAATAAATAAAAGTGAGCATTGCCACTCTCCTGGACTACCACAACCTTTGCCAATTCCAAACCAATCTTGGAAAAAATATAACCATGGATTTTATTGAGAAGCTTCCAGATTCACATGGTTTTAGCACTATTATGGTAATTGTTGATAAATACACTTTTTATGGCTTTGTAATACCCCTTCACAGCTCAGCAGGTGGCAACTCATTTAATGGATGAAGTTTATAGACTCCATGGCATTCTAGAGTCAATTACAAGTGATGGGAACAAGATTTTCACAACATGGCTAAAGTGAAAGGGTGAATCAGGTGTTGGAAAGCTATCATAAAAGATTTTGCATTGATTAGCCATCTAATTAGAAAGATTGTTTAGGTTCAACTGAGAGATGAAATAATACCCCCCATCATCCGAGTATTAATATGACACCATTTGAGACTTTATATGGTGTTAAACCACTGAATCTACTTTTGGTATAGCGTACTTGTGCAATTTTACCTGCATCTCAAAGTATGATCAATCAAAGTGATATGATTAGTCAGAAACTCCAAGAACACCTTGGGAAAGCTCTACAGAGGAAGAAATATTATGCTGATGCTAAGAAGACTGAGAGGAGGTTTGAAGTAGGAGATTAGGTTTTAGAGGATTCCTAGGTACAAACAACCGTTTCTAAAAACAAGGATGAATCCAAAATTAGTCGCTAAATATTTTGGTCCTTATCTCGTGGAGAAAAGAGTTGGGGAGGTAGCATATCAACTTAAACTTCCAATCCACAGTAGGATTCGGCCTGTATTTCAGCTATCTTTGCTGAAGAAGTATGTGGGGAAACATTCCACCTATTAGAAGTGCATTGCTTGTAAAAGACATTGATGATAAGAACAAGCTCTATCCAACTAAGGTGTTTCAAAGGAGATTAATTCTTAGGGAAGACATGCAGATTAAACAATGGTTAATAGAATAGAGGAACTTTCTTATAGAAGACTTTTCTCGGGAGGATGCAGAATTCATCACTTCACAGTTTCCATCTTTTTTTGCTTGAGGACAAGCCACATTTCAGCAGGAGGGATTGTTACAAGGCATTACTGGCCCAATGTCATGTTAGTCTTTTTGCCACATTAATTACCGAGTTGGGAAGAAAGATCTCCAGCTCCAACAGAAAAGCAACACTAATGGATTTTGTGCAATTGGATTGAAGGAATTGGAAGGTAGTTAGGAGGTTAAGTAGTTAGAGGGATTGGTAGAAGGATAAAACCAAGCCAAGTGGGAGGAAAGAGGCATCGAAACATTACAATTGTATGGTCAGATTTGCTTCTGATTTAAAATCTATATTTCGCAGCTAAATTCAGCTGCAATTTACCTTTAAATCCATAATACAACCTTTGGTTCGTTCCATATTCTAGTCAACTTTAACACTTATTACGCAAGAAGTTAGAGTTTGACTCATATACAATGACTATTAAGGTTACAGTTTTATAAATATCAAGGTATGTCCATTATTTTATTCATTCACTATTCTTTTCGATAAATGAAAACACTAACTTTATCATCGGGGAATTTTTCCCCTGGAATTCTCCGGGAATTGTTTCTTGCAGATCACGGCCGAATAATTGGTGGTGCATCCCAATCGAGTTCTAGACGCATCATCGTTCTAGTTATATATCCGATTAAAATTTTAATTGGATTTGTATAAAAAAAACTAACTAAAACACTATACATTAGCTAATTAGATAGCAGCAAAAAATATATACCATATTCATCGTACAAATTAATTATTTATGTGAGTCAAACTCAATCTTATACATGCAACAACTATCGAATAACCATTGGACAAATACGAATGACAAATTTTGTAGTAAAATAACTATTTTTACCCTTAGAAAGTCATCCGCATTTGGATGACCATAATAATTATAAAATCTATTTTCACGTAAAAATTGCATCTCTTGTATATTTATGATTTTTTTTCCAAATTGCACTGCATTTGAAAGTATATAAAACATGGTTATTTTTGGACTTCTTATCACATTGTCAACCTCTTGAATCGTGATTTGATTGCTGAACTTTGCTCCAATGCGCCAAATCTGTAAAAACAAATTTATAGTGGGTGGATGGGGAAGAACCTGTGATGCCAAAGTCAATCCAGAAGTATTTGATCTAAATAATGAGAATTGAATGCCTAGAATAGAGACATACCACTTAAAGGAGTTGATACATAGGAAATCTCCTAATCATGATGGGATAAAGATGCACATTTAGAGGCTAAGTATGAGGGGCTCAAGACACGTTTCAAGGCTGATAAATTAAGACATGAGCTAGTGGTGCGTATAAGTCTGCCAAATTTCAGATGATATTCTTCCAGCAGAAAGTGATTGTACTTTTGTCTCTCGTGTTTGTTAAAACCTATGCCTCAACCACTTGGTGAAGTAGTCCATGGAAAAAATGATGCCTGAACTGACCGGGTGCGGTAGGAAAAGGTCCAACCAAGTCGATTCCCCATTTATTGAAACACCACGAGTTGTGGATATTTATCAATGCTTCCCGTGGAACATGAGTGACAAATGCGTGACTCTAACATTGATGGAATGATCAGATGTATTGATAATGTCTTCGAACATTGTGAGCCATTAGTATCCATCTCGAAGGAGCTTTTTGGCCACTAATCAAGCTTCTTGGTTACTGCCACATACCTCTTCATGGAGTTATATGAAGAGATAGTCGACTTTGTAAGGAGTGACACACAGAAAAAGTGTTCGAAGTGAGCCTGCCATCCCGGATCGACGTATACTATTTATAGTCCAGCTCATGATCAACGTTAGGGTAGATGAGCTCATATGTAATGTCTGCAAACTCTTTAGGAAATGCCTCGAGCATTGGGTTCATTTGAGTTCCAAGCTCCCCTACATGAAATCTTGAAGAGTTCACTGGAGAAGTACCTAAACCCCCTCGTTTTCACGTGCTTATTTGTGTAAGCCTCGAGCAAGGCCGATTGAGACTAGGGAGAGCAGAGCCTTCTCATCCCAGCATTCTCGGTGGACAGTGTGAAAATTCCAACTGTAATGGTTGAACATTGTCTACAAAACTAACAATTTATGTTACTGTACAATAGGGAAATAAAATAGTTTATTAAATATAATTAGAAATACAAAAATCTATGATGATTGTGAAAATAAAAGGTAATAAATGAATCCAATCATTACTGAAGAGTAACAAAATTCTTCCGGCGTAAGATCTCCAGTAAGAATACTAACATGCAGTACCACGATAATTACTGCAAAAAAGACTGAAATTGGTCTCGACATGTTATCAAACAAAAATTGAGAAGGATATAAGATAGAAGAGGAAATATGGTTTTGAAATGTCGGATAAATTCGTATATATATACTATAAAATATAGCCGTTTATAACTGTTATATTACCATTGGGAATATAGCCGTTTATAGCCGGTATATTACCACTATCATATATTTGACTAATTATAGTTAAATGCTAAGAGTTATTATTGTCAAATAAGATATATATATATATATATATATTTTGTGTGTGTATATCTATATATATATACAATAATAATAATAATAAATACGTAAGTAATAAAAAAAAGAGCAAATGCAAGAAATTACAGTGAAAAGGAAGCTGATAATACATATAATAGCAATAATTAAATAAATGAACAAATGAGTAGAGGAAATTAAGGGGAAGAAGGAATGGACGGCGGGCGTAAGAATTTGATCCAAAATAATTTTGGCAAGTGAAATGACTAGGAGGAAAAAAATGGCGGACTTAAAGATTTTATCCAAAATAATTTTGGGCAAATGGGATTGCTGGGAAGAGGAAATGAACGTCGGCCGTGAGGGAGAGTTTTCCAAAGTAAATATTTTTGGGCAAGTGGATGTAGGATTACAGGATAAAATTTCAGGTTAGTAAGTGTCAGAACCTATGTTTCACCAAGTATAAATACCAGACCCTCAGTTCTTACCTTCTCACACAATCTTAAGAAAAATTCTTGTCAAAAGAATAGTGGTGAACAGTGATAAAGCAGGAAACGGAAGTTGCCAAGCTCAAGTCTAACCATAGTGAGTGTTTTCATTTCCTTAGCGTGAATTGAAGTATATATATATATATATATATATATATATATATATATTGTCTTGCATGCGTACAGGCTGCCACAAGTGAACAGTACCTCTCGAACCCATACTGAACAGTACCTCTCGAACCCCTGTTAAACCTTGACCCCTCGAACCCCTGCTAAACAGTACCCCTCGAGCCCCTGTCCTTGAACCCCTACTAAACCCCTGCCCTCGAACCCCTGTCCTAGAACCCCTGCTAAACCTTTACCTCTCGAACCCCCGTCCTCGAACCCCTACTGAAACTACACCTCGAACCCCCTGTTAAACAGTAACCTCTCGAACCCCCTGTTAAATAGTAACCTCTCGAACCCCCTGTCCTCGAACCCCTACTGAACCCCTACCCTCGAAACCCTACTAAACATTACCTCTCAAACCTCTACTGAAACTACATCTCTAACCCCTGTTAAACAGTAACCTCTTAAAACCCTGTCCTCGAATCCCTACTAAACAGTACCTCTCGAACCCCTACTAAACAGTAACCTCTCGAACCCCTACTGAAACTACATCTCGAACCCCTGTTAAACAGTAACCTCTTGAAACCCTGTCCTCAAACCCCTACTGAACAGTACCTCTTGAACCCACTGAAAACCTTCACCTCTCAAACCACTAAAAACTTCACCCCTCGAACTACTGAAAACTTCACCCCTCGAACTACTGAAAACTTCACCCCTCGAACCTACTAAAAGACTTCACCCCTCGAACCCATTGAAAGACTTCACGACTCGAACCTTACCCCTCAAACCAGTACCATTGGAACCTTACCTCTCGAACCATTTACCACTCGAACTGGTTACTTACCACTCGAACCTCACCACTCAAACTGATAATAATTACCACTCGAACCTCACCACTTGAACTGGTACCACTTACCCCTCAAACCAGAACCACCCGATATTCGTTCCACTTGAACCTTCTCCACTCGAATTCTTTACTCGAACCCCTTGTACTCGAACCCAACTACTCGAACCCCTGTACTCAAAATACATACTCAAACATATAATCGAACTCCATTATAAAGGGACATGCTTGTTAAACTTAAATTGATAATATATATACTGACTGTTAAACTGAGTGTATATTACTGTGTTTAATTATCGTGAAACTGAGTTATGAACTGCTCCGATATTTGTCTATGAATGACCGACTTGTACTTTATCTTACCGTGTCAAACTTGAATCATATATTGCTCTTATATGTTATGTGGATGACTGGTTTGTACTTTATCTTGCTGTGTCAAACTTGAAATAACTGCTACCTGATTACCTGTCTGTGATTTTGGGGACGCGATTGTAGTTTGGTCAAAGTCGGTGTGGAATGGTATTGACCGGACCGTCTGATTAGATCGGCTACTCATAGAGTTTATGGTATGCTAGCATTACCCACTGTACTGTATTGATACAAGCTCGTAACTGAACATCTATTTGGGCGTGGTTGACGAGACTGAATACTCGACTGACTGATGGCCTTCGGGCACTACTGAAAGGTTGTGCCTTGTATGTTAGTCAGAGTTGCCACATAGGCACTTGGCAGCAACTTGGCACTAACCACCCCTATCCTTCTACTATGTGCTAGGACATATGTGGCTATTTGTTATTTGATATTTTGTGATCACTAACACTCAACTAGGTAAATAGTGGCAATGAAACCTCACTAAGCAAGGAGCTTACCCTAGTTAAACAACCTTTTTCAGGTGAAGAAGAACTATAAGAGAAAAACACTTTGATGTCTTTACTTATTTTGAGAGAGATCCTGGATGAACCTTAACATGGATTTTGAATCTATAATAGTTAGGTGAAACTCTCATGTAACACTGATACTAATACTTTCACTGTAATAGTAATTTAGGATTTGAATGGTCTAAATTGCTTCCGCATATAATTTATCTGCTTGTTACTGTTATCATTTTCGGTAGCACGATCAAACCCGACCCGACACTATGTGGTGGGTTTGGGGTGTTATAGATAGGCTAACCACCATATTCCATAGACCATCATTGGCCTACTTCGAGGCCTCGAGATGGGTTTCTAGCTTCTTGATCTTCCTCTTAGGATCATCCTCGGGAGGCTTTGCATATACTGAGAATGTCTGCCAAGAAAGTCTCGTCTCTAGTATCCTTGAGGCGATCAACAACCTCGAGAACACTAGAAATCAGCCAAGATCGAACAGAAATGTTAGAATTACAATAAAAATGGATAGTACAAGTATAATAAGCTCATCATTAGAGTAGGAAGCTTACCATTGGCGGAGTGGATGAAGAAGGATAAGCTTCAAGAGCCTTATCCATTGAGTTTGAAGAGAATCTGGCCATGATGCTCTCCATGTATTGCGATGATTCGAGAGCTATCTCTATTCTCAACCCACTAGGAGCTGGACCCTCAATCGAGGGCTTCTTCAATTGAAGGCTAGGCTGAGACAGCCCCTTTGATTTCCTATTGGTCACATTGTCAACCAAGGACTTGACGGAAGGCTCTGCAGTCGAAGCATGTGGGTCTTACTCCTCAACCTTCTGAGAAGAGTCCCTCTGGCACTTTGGGATTAGCTTAAGGGGATTTCTCGAGTCATTGGAAAAGCCCGTTAAAACTCAACAAGAAAGGAAAGAGTTAGCAAAAAATGGAAAATTATTTGGAAAAAGGTATAAAAATAAATAAGAGACCTACGCCTCCCCCCATGGACATAATCCACAGGAACCCCCCCCCCCCCCTCCTCGACTTTCGATGACCCTTTTTTCTGTTTACCCTTTGAGGGCTTCTTCTCCTTATCCTTCCCTTTTTTTTCTTTTCTTTCTTCTTAGGGATCCTCGATGATCCACATGTCTCATTATCATCGAAATTTGATGATTTACCTTTCTCCTCCAGCAACCCTCAATTTCCTAGTAACCTTCTTACCATCAACATTCAGGACTCCTTAAATACCCACTTGGTGTAGACAACACTTGACCATTGGTGTGAGAACCATATAAGCTAGTGTTCATGAGGCTCTCAGTCAGTAACAGCATACTAGCAATGCACTTTGCTAGAATCTCAAAAGTTTTGGAGTCCTTTGACTCCAAACGATAATTCCATCAAAGAACCTTGTATATTGTGTTTTCAAACATCAACAACTTCTGCCTCCACCCGGTTGTGTTCATTGAAATCTCCAAAGGCTTTGCACCCTTGTTTCGAACACTGAAAGTGAACATGTTTTTTCTCACCATAATTGATAATTTGCTTGTTTCATGATAAACAAAACAAAGAACTAGGCAGTGCAAAGTTAGGCTCGATATTAAGGTTATGGCACCTGGTCATAAAATCAACGATTAAGAAAATCACATTGGGCTTAAGTTGGGTTGGGTTGATGTTGAGTTCTTCAAGCAACTTCGAGAACAAAAGAGGAAAGGGAAAGTATAGCCCAAACAAAAATTGCTGCTTGTAAACGACTGACTTCCCAGGAGGCACATAATGCAAACTCTCACCTAACTTGAAGGTAAAAAATTGAGTATTGAGTGGCACCAATGTTCGTAGGGTTTGGATGAAAGCTTCCATCTTTGGAGACCTACGGGTGTGGCTTATGGGTCTCTTTCCGACCCCCCCCCCCACCCCGCCTCATTCATCTCCAACTTCATCCTTGGTCTCCATTGACCAATATAGATATGATCCCCCCTTCAAATCGTAGTGGATAAGCTTATCTCGGTGAATTGGGTACTTATGAGCCATGTGTTTCCTCTTGACAACTTTCTTCAAAGGGCCCTTGGTACCAGGACCATACTTTTGGGGGATTTTATTGAACCTCCCAAATAATTCCTGGGGACATCCTCTAGGGCCTCTCTAATCAAAACCCTCACATGTTAGTTGTAAGTTAGGGTTTTGAACGGGGATACAAAAACCCTCGTGATTAACGATGGGGATATACCTTCTATCCATCCTTTTTAATGGAGAAACCTCATCTGCAAATGCTTATTCTTCCTCCAAATACTTAAATAAATCATCATATTCACCACCACCTCTATAATTGGCCAAGGGAGTGGCCAAAGAATCATAGTCCTCCCTTGATGGTTGCGACATAAACATGTTCGTTATGAATTAAGGATAAATTTTGAAAGAATAATAAAAATGGATTTACTAGTTTTAGGGAATGAAAGTTGAAGTGGAAGTGGAATTTTAAGTTGAGGATGAAATGCCTTGAAGAGAGAGTTAAAGAAGCTCTTGAAATACCGACATAATTGAAAACAAGAAGTAGTGGGAGAATCTTTTCCTCTCTTCTCTTATATGTTCTACACCTGGAACGGGGCTTGATAGCTTCCACTAACATGTATCCCGCCAGGGTCAAAGAATCCAATGATCAAAATATTGAGAAATTCAATTGCCACTAGCAATCTTCGAAGGCTTTTTTACCTTTTTTTAGGGCTATTGATGACACTTGGGCTCAGTTGATCAGCGACCACCATATTATCGATGGGCCGAAGAGGCCCAAGCGGCAATAATCTTCGGCATGTATTCCAACATCGAAACTATGATTAGTATCCTAATCACAGTCGAATACTATTACTTCTTTCGCAAGGTGAGGTAAAATTAACCCTAGACGATCTCGAAGATCTCACATGATCTCCTTATAAATATCCGGGTATATCCAACCTCTCATTGATTCACATTTGATTACACCTTCATATACACTTTCTAACTTAAGCATCAGATATTTTACCTCTTGGGATCTCCCGAGGGCTTGTCTTGCAGATTAACAGTGCAACATCGATGGTGTCTCTGGATGCATCATAGATGTTAAAAATGCATTTTTGCATATTTTAAAAAATGATTAAATTTATCTGCGTCAACCTGGGGTTTCACACATCCCTCAAAACCAAATTACATATGTCCTTTACGAAGTTCCGTACCGTTAGTTTGGTTTTCTTGTTTCATATTTTTTTTAATATATCCATTGGTTTTAAATGCAGGGATTGTGACACCTCAATATTTGTATTAAAATATCAAGGTCATATGTTTGTTTTACTTCTTTATGTGGATAACATTGTTTTCACAGGTAGTAGTTATGCTCTAGTTCATAATTCATTTCTATTCTATCTTCTCAGTTTGATATGAAGGATCTGGGGGATTTGCATTATTATCTAGGCATTCATGTGTCGCATACTTCTTCTGGCATGTTTTGTCCCAACAAAAAAATGTGTCTGATTTACTAAAGTAATTTCATTTTCTTACCGTTAAATCTGTATGCACACCCAATGTTTCTAGAGTTACACTGTCCTCTGTTGATGGAGACCTTCTTGCAGATCCCACAGAATATCATAGTATGGTTGGTGCTTTGCAGTATTTGAATATGATTCTCCTAGATATTAATTATGCTCTAAAATGGTTTCTCATTTTATGCATATCCCTCATACTACTCACCTTCATGATGTGAAGAGAATTTTCAAGTATTTGCAGGATGAGTTTGGTCATTTTCTCCACTCAGCGAGCACTCCTGCATTCATGGTAGCTTATTCAGGTGCAAATTGGGCTAGCTATCCTGACATCATTCTACCATAGGCTATGCCATTTTTCTTGGGAAGAATTTGATTTCTTGGCACTTTAAGAAGCAACCCACTATGTCGAAATCCTTAACTAAAGCTTAATAAAGGGATGTTTCTTACATTGCGACTGGAACAATTTGGCTTAGTCAACTTCTTGCAGATTTGGGGTATTTTCTTCATCATCTTGTTACTCTCTATTGTGATAGTGTTACTACAACATATCTTGCTGCTAATCTGATTCAACATAATCGTAGCAAGCATATTGATATAGGCTAGCACTTTATTTGTGAAATGGTTGGGTATGGAGGTCCTCAGGTTAGACATGGTCCAACGTAGTTACATGTTGCAAATACTTTTACTAAAAGTCTTTATAGTGAGTTGTTTGCAAACATCATTCCAATCTATCTATTCTTGCATCCCGTAAAGATTGAAGGGGTTTATTAAGGTATAAAGTTATGATAAATTTTTCTATATAAATATAATTCATATACAATTCATTGTTCTATACACGTAGCATTGCATAAAGAAACACAAACAAAAAACTGAATATATATATATATATATATATAGAAATATAAAAGTTATTTTGAATAAAGATATTTTGAATAACGTCATTTTTAAGTTATCAAGCCATCACTATACTTTTAATTTAAATAATGGATTTTTCAAGTTAACATTACATTATATCTCTTTATACAATATTTTTACTATTTTCATATTCAAACACATCTTATTGCATTAGATGTTTATACGTTGAAGTAACTACAGGTGAAACATTTAGCTTTTTGTTAGAAACATTACATATTTAGGGTAAAACATGCTACTTTTAACCCGAACTTTCATTGTTTTAACCCGTGAGTTTTTCGTCTATTTGTGGTAAAGTTGCACCTGAGTCAATGATTTTTGCATAACTCATAGAAAGATCCTATTTTAAGTGACAAACTTATATTTAAAATTGATAAAACAATATTTAAGTTAAAAAAGTATAGGATGTTTCATAAGGTTAGAGTGTTTGTCTTTAGAGCATACACAATGAGGACTCACCAAAACTCCCACTTTTTCAATTTTTAAATAATATAATCACTCTCTCTCTCCTCAACTACGCTCACCAAAATTCTCCTGTCCAATTTAACTCCACAACCATAACTCAATTCCACATCATTTTTTTTCTTTCACACATTTTTATATTTCTACAATCTAATATTTACTACAGCATATATATTTTGAATATGATGTATATCTATATATAAATATATTTTAATATATCCATAGAAATATAATTTTTGTAAACATATAAAATATTTTAAAAAATTGGTAGCCGAATAATTAAATTGAAAAAATAATACCTTAATAAAAATAATACTTATAATAACCTCATAAAAAACACAACAACAAATTACAAACTAAAATTGAGATGAAAAACATTCATAATTAAAGCAACGAGCAGCAACCTAATTTTCTTATAAGAATTTTGGTGTCCTTTTTAAATTTTAGTTTTTGAAGATAATTGTGTTTTATCCATTTAAATTATTGGAGCAAAAATACAAATTAGGAAGACACATGTCACATTAACATTGAACCAAAATATACGATTTATCTCATGAAAATTTCCCACACACAAAATGAGACCCACCCCAAGTAATAAAGCGGGAGAGTTTTCAAGAGTGCAAATGTGCACTCCCTTCTCTCGAGTCCCCTTCATTTCTCTCACCTTCACTCACCAAACTCCCCACATTGTAACCTCCATTCACCAAAATCCTCTCTCCCATTCTCCAAAACTCCCCTGCTCTCCAAAGTTTCCCCACTGTGTATGCTCTTAGTGAAACTCAAGCTCATTGAGATGAAAAATTTTCCCTCAATTGACATTTTCTTTCAATGACTCGATGATTGGATGTAGGCAAACCGCATAAAGCATGTTAAATAGGACTTCAAATGTGCTTTGGGCCAGGACCCAGAACCAGGAATCAACTAAGCATATCCTGGAAACAAATTGAGTGAATTGGTCTGGTTGGATCTTTGGACTGAAGCCTTCGAATTCTTGTGACCAGCTGGAACATGGATCACCGAATTCTTCTTTCTTGTTATTACAAACTAGTGTATTACCATTGAGATTAAATTTTATTTAAAGTTTTAAAATTTAGTCATCTAAGAAAAATTATATGAATTATAATTTGAAATAATTAATTTTGTTAAGAATCTTTAATTATTGAATACAATAAAAATTAATTATTTTTATAATATTTCATTCAAATTATTTAAAAAGTAATTATCTATATGTTGAGATTCATTTTAAAGGTTGTCATAATTATATGCATCTCATTGCAATAAATAAAAGTAAATATCAAATGACCTCATTAGTCTCACTAATTATAAAATGTACTCATTTAACAGTTTGCTGGTCTAAAACAAGACTTTGTAATATATAAATAGATAAATAATATGTATACATATTTATATTAGAAGTACTTTATCGTTGTATAAAAAATTCAAATATTTTTTTATTTCAAACTATCTGTTTCTTTGATTTCCATCAGATTGTACAATGAAATATTTATGGTTTTAAATATATCTTTAGAAATTATATATTTTAACAAGTTTTGATTGATTATATGTAGTAAAGAATTAAAATCAGTAACATACTATAATATTAGTATGTCAAAAAGTTATGATTGAATAAATATAGTAAAGAATTAAAATCAGTAACATATTATAATATTATTATGTTATTTTTAGTCAACTTTGGCTTAACTTAGTCAAAATGACTCGAATACCCCCAGTTGACAGACATAAAACATTTAATATATATTATACGGTGCTTGGGATTAAATATATCTTTAGAAGTTATATATTTTATCAAGTTGTGATTGATTATACATAGTAAAGAATTAAAATTAGTAACATATTATAATCTTAGTATGTTAACAAGTTATGATTGAATATGTATAGTAAAGAATTAAAATCAGTAATATATTATGATGTTAGTATGTTACTTTTAGTCAACTTTGGCATAGCTTAGTCAAAATAACACAAATATCCTAATTGATAGATAAAAAGAAAATAATATCTATTATAGTGTGCTCGAGATGAAAGCTCGAGGAAGGTGTAAAGACACTCTCTCATATTATAACACTCCCAAGCAATTAGATTTTTTTAAAAATGAAAAGTAAAATACCTAAGATTGTATTAGGAAAGTTAAAAGTAAACGGAGTAGACGAAAATAATTTTAATTTTGTAAAAAAAAAATTATTATTAATCTACCAAACAAAATAGGAACCCTATCTTTGAAGAGTGGAGAGAGTAATTGAGTATCTTAAAGCTTCATCTCCAATGGTTGTGTTTTTGTACATACTTAAAATTCCATGTATAGCAAAAGGGTCAATCACTGTTGTAGTAGTCCGCAGCTTCCAAACAACTGTAACTTGTGGGAGCAACTTGCTTCATGTCGAATGCATTTAATAATTTAATTGTAGAAAGTGTCTTCCACATACAATTTTGTCCAATTGTGTAGTACAATCTCCATATTATCAAGTGTAAAATCTTCACATGCAACAATAACAATAATAAATCTATTCAGAGTATAATAATTATAAAGATAATACTCCATCTGTCTCATCTTAAATTACGCACTTACTTCATGACACTATTCTCTATCAAAGTTTGACCGCATATTTGAATGGATATATGAGACATAATATTATCGTATGTGATATTGTAAAATTCGTCGTAACAGGTAGTTTCTAGAAAGTAACTTTTGTTTGTCGTCATTATACGTAGTTAAACATATTAGCAGTCAAACATGTCTCTCGAACGGTGTGCAATGATTATGTTGTAATTTAAATTGGGAAGGAGGGAGTATAATAAAATTATATTTTTATAAAAATACAATTAATAATACAATAATATTATTTTATTTTATTTCTAAATCATGAGTAGATTGTAAAATAATCAAAGAAAAATATTTCAAAACTGATAAATATAGAAAAGTATGCAATGAAAATTATATGAAAATGCATTGTATAAATTCAAAAATAAACACAAAATTAACTGAAAACTACGTCAGTATGCTATTAAGACCTTCCATACTCAGTTATAAAGATTTCGTATATCTACTCGTTAGATATTAATTATTATTGTTATATATTCAACACTTATATTTAATCAGAAATAAAGATAAGAGTTATGTGTCCATATAACTCTATGCTTCGGTCAAAGTGTCAATATGACCCCGTAAAGTTAGAAAGTGCTATTATAACTCTATGTTTTGCTTGAAAGTGCCAATATAACCCTGTAGGCTTGAGTTTGGCCAGAATTATGTGAATTGATTATCATAGCCCTATTTTAAAAAATAAAATTTAAAAAATGTGAAAGGACAGTTATGCCCTCATCTTCTATTGATAGTTATACCCTTTTTCTTTTCCTTCAGTTTGCCAACCCTAAATCTGAAGATGAAGACCCCCCATTCCGTCAATTATCTTTTTTCTACAGCATCACCTTCGCCATGACTCTCCGAGAACTCACCGCTGCCAATTATCTTTAGACAAGAACCCATCTTTTCCTGCTTGCTCGCCACATCCGTGCTTCTTTCGACGGTTTCGGAGCGGAGGCAGCACAGTAAGGTTTGGGTCGCGGTGCACGGCGGAGCCGCGGTGGGGGACTGAGGTACGGTGGCGCCGCTAAGGTTCCACGGTGGCGGGGCTGTGGAGTTTAAGTCGTCCCCTGCTCCCGTCGTGGAGCCTTCTACTACAACTGCCGCCCCGGAGCTTAGGCCTATGGATGCAATGCCATCACACGCTGCCGGGTTCCGCCGGATGGGCTAAGGTTCCGCTGGAGTGGTGTGGCATCGGCGTCGGGGCGGGGTGGGCTAGGGTTCTGCAAATCCCCACCGCTCAGGTGCTGGGGGTGGTCGAGCGACGAACGCCCAATCATAGACACTCCGGTTCTCATAATAGGAATGAGTTTGTGTTAATCAATGTTGCTGAAATTGGGAAGGTATGTTTTTCCCCATCTTCTGCTTTTTCTCTCTTTTTACCTGCTCAATTTGCCCCCACCGACACTTTTTTAATCATAATTTGGTCCATTTTCATGGTTTTCTCTCCGCATTCTCGCTTCTTAGTTGTTCATCTTCAGTTTCCAGTGATCAAGTTAACATTTTGAAGCGTAATTTGCTACTTCCTAGTCAGTTCGTGCTTAGCCACGGAGCTCAGATTTCTCTGTTTTTGTGGATTTTATCAAACTTCGAGTATTAATTCTGGGGCCCTTTTGATTTAAGTTCCAGATTATAGCTCTTGTTGCCTAATTTTGCTCTCTGCGTTTTCTTGAATTTTCATAGTTTGTTGCTAATTAGTATTGAGAATTTTGACTTCTTGATCTGATGCGCACATCATTTGATTCTTTCCTTGCTTAGGTCTGTGTACTCCGCCAGAATGATGGTCCCTCTCGCCACAAAGATGTAAGTGAATGATTCTTGGCCCATTTTTGTTCTTCAATTTTTGCAAAATCTGAACTTTGAAGCACAAACAAAAGAAGAAAGAATTGTCGGCGTAAAAAAACCGCTGAAACGCTAGGGCCAATGAACAAGGTGAAGTGAAGTGGATGTGGTTTTTATGTGAATGAATAAGATGTTATTCGGTTCTTATTTGGTGTGTGTTTGTGTGTTTCTACTGATTTTAAGCTTATTTTCACTGAATTCCACTCCATATTTTGGCAGAACTTCGGATTCCGACCGGTGGCGGCGGTGGAGTGGAAGCGATCCGGTGGCGGCGGTGACAACGATAGTGGTGGCAGAATGGGCAGAGGTGGTGCTGAAGGCGGTTTTGAAGATGATGAATAAGAAGAAGAACCTTAGGGGTATTCTTGTCTTTAGTTTTTTAGTTTTAAGATTAGGGGTATTTTTGTCCTTTTATATTTGGTCAGTGCTGGAAATGCAAAGTCAATGCCTAAATAGTGCCAAAAGGTTATATCGGCACTTGTGATGTAAAAGATAGGGTTATAATAGCACTTTTGAACTTTACATGGTTATATTGATACTTTTGACCAAAAAATAGTCATATCTTTATTTTGTCCTAAGGATAAATATTGTAAAACTCGTGGGATCTATCAAGTTACACATGAATGTAGCTTTTTATTGTGGGAATGTGTAGTTTTTCACATCATTAGTTTGGAAAGATGACACGACAAGTAAAGTTACAACCCTTGGAGCAATAAGTCCAACAACTTTCCAAAAATTTTCTCTAAAATAGGCAATGAAAATCAATATTTCCTATAATTTTGTTTACTCAACTCAAACATATTCCTTATTTTGCATAATCTTCTATTTATGACACTTCAATTACTTTTCCCATTTAGAGTTAGGAGTTAATTTTTAATCACTTCAAAATCTATTATAAAAATTAATCGCTACTACCTCCGTCCCAGCTAGAGGTTTGTATAATCTTTTTGTATGAGTATTTATGCATGCTTATGCCGCCACATTTCAACTAAAGGTGGGAGATTGAAATAAGGTGGGAGATTGAAATGAGCTGGACAATTTTCAGTCCAAATAAGGAAATAGTCAAAATGTGAACCTTTGGCTGGGACAAACGAAAATGGAAAGTATGAACCTTTCGTTAGGACGGAGGGAGTAGTTTTTAAAATCAATCAATATAACAAATTTGAAACTAAAAGTTGGATGTTAATTAAAAACTAGCAATATTTTCATATTTTTTTTCTTATTTTCACCTAATTTGATACACTAGGTAACAACATTCAAAAATTCAAAAATTGTAAACTATAAACTAAAGAGATTAATTTCAACCTTCTAAACAAATAATTATTGACAAAACCCTACAAAATAAATATAAAGAATCATCTCACCTAAGCTCGAGATTGTAGTAGTTTTCTCCATATTGTTGGAAGTCGAAGGTACTTTTTTGTAGGATCGAAAGAATGAGGGAAATGCGAGCTTGAATTTCAAATAGAAAAATGAATGTTGTGTTATGATTTGATGCATTCAAATGGGATTGCATTAAATTTTCATTCCCCACAATTTTTTTCCTATTTCTACAAATATGGAAGTTTTCTCTCTCATCAAAATCCATATTTTAAGGAATGAGAGGGGGAACTTGTTGGAGCTAAAGAAAATCATGTAGAATTCCTAAAAACAATGAAAATCCCTATTGTAGAAATTTTTTTGAACTTACCTCTTATAGGTTACCATTAGAAATGTTCACGTGAAGTTGTAGAAGAAAAGGATGCGGTCAAGAGAAGAAAGGTTGTTTGTAATAATCTTATTGTGTTTTTAAATTTAATACATTAATTTTTAAACTAAAATGTAGGAAGATAACTGAGAGAAAAGAACCAAATACTTAAAATACGTGATTAAGAGGTATATATTTTTGTGATAAAATGAAATTTGTAAAATAATACGTAAAAATAGAAAATGTGTCAAATTTAAGAGAATAAAGGAAGTAATACTCCCTCCGTTTCATTGAATGTGACACACTTTCCTTTTTTGATTATTTTTTGTGAATTTGACACACTTTTCTTTTCTGGCAATATTACTTCAATTTCATACACTCATTTTACTTTTCCCTTTCTGAATTCAATTTCAACCACTCATTTCATTCAACTAAATCCAAATAGCTAAACCTATGGTGCCACATCTGAAATAGAGGCAGTACATTTTAATTTTAATTTTAAAATTCAAGTGGTAAAATGTATCATCACAAACTCTTAATATATATCGGCTAATAGTTAGATGAGGTCATTTTATAATTGATGTAACTAATGGGTGTGGTTTGATGTTTATGTTAGATTATATGTACATAATATAGGCATATATTCTATTATTAGCATATTAATGTTTATCTTCCTTAGAAAATGTACAATGGTAAAACCACTCTGCAACTGCTCTTGTGGTTTTAGTTTATCAAATATTCAATCTCTCTCTTCTACCTTATCAAGTGAAACTACAAAGAAACCACTCTATTTCTCTCTCTATAGTGGTTGAAACCACTTTGAAATCACTACATGAACCCCACTTGATTTTTTATAATCATATTATTAATTTTACATTCAAAATTTAATTTAAATGAATATTCCTACCAAAATAAATTGGAATGTGAAATTTAATAATAACTTATAATTTTTGAATTGAATTTCGGTTTCAAATTTAATATTTAAATTTAATTTTGATATTTAAAAAAACAAAATTTCAATTTTTAAAATGAAAACCATTTTTTTTTCTCGATGAGCAATTATCAAATATTAAAACCGGATTATTCAAGAGCACATTACAGTGATTATGTTCTAGAGCATATTTTACCTTTGAAGGCAAAATTCTAGGAGACTAATGTGGGCAAATTTGAATTTGCTCTTGAAAATTAAACAGGGGCAGCATGGGCCATGACACACTTGGGTGTGTCGACATGAGGAAGAGAGTGGGAACGGTTATAGAATTCTCAACTGAGGACCACTTTCAGTAAAGTGGAATCACTTTGAAACCTCCTTTGTGAGGTTTCATGCTTCCACCTCGATTTCAGAGTGGTTGCAATTCCAAACTCAAATCACTGTAAAACCCCATTATAAATACTCTTAGCTATAGCATAACAATAGCCCAAATTGTAGCCTATATTATAGCAACTAATGTTGCAGTACTCTTGTATATAAATTGCCTAATGAAATGCAAGGCTCTCATGGATTGAATTCCTTACATGGTATCAGAGTTTAAAATTGGTCCACTCGATCCAATGGTATTCCCCACTGATAGTGTCGTGATCATTTTCTGTCCATATTTGTGCGATGAATAGTGTCGCTCCATGTGATGGAGCGTGTCGAGAGTCCCACATTGGTAGTGACAAAACAATTGTTTGGTATGTAAGATCATGAGTCACCTCTACATAGTATCAATTGATTTTATGATAGAAGCACACGATTCTTACATTAACTTTGTACATTTAATATAATATTTGTCAAACTTATTTATTTTTGAGTCCATCTCTTGAAAGACGATCTTTCCATATCATGGAAACACCAAGATTTAGAGTGCAAATCAGAAGAAATGAAGATAAAATTTCCGGGGTTGCATAAATTGAGCTATAAACTTTTTAATTACTACATGTTGAATAATAAATTTTAATATTGCAACTAAGACCTTTTATCTTTTATTATTCTAATCAAATCATATATTTCCATAAATCTATGGAAAGACGGTATTCCCCAAGACTTTGCCTTTATTTTTTTACTTTATAAAGTCAAAATGAAAACTTTGAAAGGATAATTTTATATCAACCTACCAAGCCAGGGTAATTGTAATTTTTAACCGTGTCTCCTTTGAACAACTTCGCAATGCATATAAGAAATCGTTATATATTCAAAAGTATAAATTTAAAATAGATATTAAATAATTGGAGATATTATCACAAACTATTATAATTGGAGTAAAATCTATATTTGGTCACCTTACTTTGACTAAATTATTTTTTGTCCCCGACATATCATCTTATACCATGTTTTGGTCCCCAATTGCAAAACAACCCTCGTTCAATACCCCACAAATTCATAACGATTTGTCTGGTCCCCAAGGTGATTTTCAAGTTGGTTTTCAGATGGGTTTGAGGACCAAAAGATGGTATAAGATCAAATATTAGGGACCAAAAAAACAAGGGCAAAATGCTGATACGACCTTATGCTTTGGAGGTTTGTGTTAATATGACCATGTGAAGTTGAAAAGTGCTATTGTAGCCCTATGTTTTGCATCAGAAGTGCCGATATAACCCTGTGGCACTATTCCGGCATTGACTTAGTAATTTCCAGAATTGACCAAACCTAAAAGGACTAAAATATCCCTAGTCTTAAACCTAATAATATAATGACTAAAATATCCCTACATTCTTCTTCTTCATCATCTCCATGACCACAACCATCGCTGTTCCACCACCACCTCCGCCGCCCACCACAGCCGGAATCTGGATTTCCCCCTGTCGGGAGTTTCACGATGGATACACAGGCAGCACTCAACACATCAACCTCTGCATTTCCCACAAATGACAAAAATTATGCACATAAATTCTTAACCCAGTAGAAATTCTTAACTTTCCCCTTTGCATTTCAAAAATCAGTGTTGAAATTCTCAACCTCTGCATTTCCACCGCAAAATGATTCTTAACCCAGTTTCACCACAAATTCGTCGTAGCATATTGGAAATTCCTCCAAAAACTAACAAAGTTTTCCGATTTCAACACTGATTCGGAATATGTGAAAAGTTTCCTTTTTATTATACTCTGAAACAAAGTAGAAGTAGAATCGGAAAATGGGAAAAGTTTTCTGATTGAAAGACTGATTCGGGAAAGTTACCTATGCCACCACCGGCCGCTGCTCCTCTACCTCAACTCCGCTACCGCCGCTGCTCCTTCACCTCACAGACCAATTTTAGAAAGTCCATCTTGACGCCACCCGATACCTCGACGCCGCCCGATTCCTCTTCACCTCGACGTCGCTCGATGCCTCTTCAGAGAAGTTCAAGAAAAAGAAGATATGAGAAGATCCGGACGAGTCCGACCCAAGCTAATGGCGGATTTTGGGTTGGAGGCTAGTGGAGGAAGAAGAAAGAGAAGAAGAAAATAGGAAGAAGAAAAGAGGAGGTGAAAAGAGGAAGAAGAAAGAGAAGAAGAAAAGAGGAACGAACGGAGAAGAAAAGAGGAACGAACGGAGAAGAAAAGAGGAACGAACGGAGAAGAGGAAGAAGAAAGAGAAGAAGAAAAGAACAGAAGAAAAGAGAACCCGTGGTTAATAAACAATGAGGGCATAATTATCTTTTAACATTATTTTTATTTTTATTTTTTAAACAGGGGTATAATAGTCATTCATGTATTTTCGGCCAAATTCAAGCCTCCAGGGTTATATTAGAACATTTTTAGCAAAACACAGGGTTACAATAGCACTTTCCAACTTCACAGGGTCATATAAGCACAAACCCTCAAAACATAGGGTCATATGAGCACTTTACTCAAAAAAACAATTTAGTCTACCTGAAAACCATCCGAAATCTGGTATGGGGACTAAACAAATAATTTTGAATAGAGAGAGAGAAGAAGAAGAGACCATTATACCCTTGAGTAAATTTTTTTTTAAAAAATGGAAAAGACACTAATAGCCCTAGCTGCTTTGTCTAATTCCCGTCCTCATCTCTTACTTCACCTCCCAAACCTACCACCCTTCCTATCCTCCCACCTAAACCCACCACCTCTCCTCTCGTCGACAGCGACCACCACATCTCCTCTCCTCCCGCCTAAACCCGTCACCCTCTGCTCTTAGGAATTCCATATTAACTCTGTCAATTACCTCACCCCAGCTCCGGATTGGGACAAATCACGTCCTGCTACCACCGTAAATTGTTGTCTCCGGTCGATTCCCATCTAGGCATCTCTAACACCACATCTGTTTGCAGATGCCTCCTCAATTCCATTGTGCGAACAACGACGCCACCCTTTCCGGCACCTCCACCCTCCCCCGCTTACCTCTTTGCCATCGCTACCCATCCCCCCGCCACCCTCTCTCACAACTGAGTAGAATCGTCGGGTGTGATTGTCTTAGGTGATTGAGATTTGAGGATTCCCATTTCGATACGCTATAATTGATATCGTTGGTGTAAAATTGGCGGTGTTGAGTGCTCGCGGCCAGAGGAAGAGATAGGGTTTCGGGGTGGGGGGTGAGTTACGGTGCCGGTGTTAAGCAGAAGAGGCTAGAGGAGGAGCTAGGATTTATGGGCGGAGGAGGAGCTACGATGGAAGTGTTGAGCAATTGCAACCAAAGGAGGAGCTAGGGTTTAGGGGTGGATGATGAGCTACAATTTAGGGCTATTGGCGGAAGGTTTCTGGACGATGGGGGATAGGTGGCGGTGGCGGTGGTGGATAAGTGGTGGAAAATAGGGGAATAGGCAGCGGTGCTCAGCGGTGGTGACAGTGGATAGGAGGCGGCAGCGGTGCTTAGCGGCAGTGATGGGTTTAGGGTGTTTGAAGTTGAAGAAGAAGAAGCTTAGGGGGTATAATGGTATTAGATTTTTAGTTTTTATGTTAGGGGTATTTTTGTCTTTCCATGTCTTTTCTGCTTGATTGATATTTTCCTTTTCTTTTTCCTCGATTAACTTTTGGAGGTTAAAGTTGTTTGAAAATGATTGAATTTGGTCAACAAAAGCATTTGTTCAATGGTTTTTAAAACAGTTGTAGAAAATAGTGTTGAATTGTACGGTTGAAAATAGTTTTTAAAATCATGCACAGATCAAATTGCACATACAGTCAATTATATATTGTTCAAATAAGGTAGTTAAATTATTAGAAAAACAGTAGTCATGGAAATATCCTTACAATTAGTACATAAATTTGAATAAGAATTTTTTGAGTTCCAACAAAATAGATATTGCAATAAACACAATAACCTCGCATTATGATGACCTTGAAGACAATCGCCCCCCTCCCCAGCTTCAGTGACCTTGAAGAAAAAGGTGTCACACCCCAATGCGTAGGCAGTTTCTAGAAAGGAACTCACTAAAACCCTTTGGGGACAAGGCCTTGATATTCCCACCCCGAGTAGTTCATGCTCCACTCTCTACCGTAGCACCTTAGCACAATGGGGGGGGGGGGTCCGGGGTCTTGTCATTTAGCAGGAATGGTACAATGTCCCTCAGGATGTAATAAGTCACAAAAAAAAGATTAGATATACATATATATATATATATATGTGCAATTTATAACAAATCATGTTGATTTAAAATGCCATACCAAAGTTGGGTTTTTCTCAAAGTTCTGCTACTTTAGAGTGCAGTGGAAATGTGGGCTATCATCAGCCATTGTATGTTGTTCAAGGTTGAACCCAAGAGGCTCTGGGTTGCACCACTGTGCGGAGAAATGTATGAAAAAAAATATTAATCGTGATAAAGTATGAAAATGTATTAGTAAATAGATATGTAAAAAGGTAAAAAACCTGGAAAATGGCGACTTGACGATCCTTCGCCAGCCATTAGTCCCGAATAAAAAATTAAAATGTTTAGGGAAAACTAGCTTAAGAAAAGCATGGTGCGACATCGGTAGTGCGTTGCAAGTACTTGTCGATCCAAAACAATGGCTTGGGCGACATGTTCCGGTGACATCGCTCTATAGTCGACAAAAGAGAACACTTGATCGATGCAGAAATGAGGTCACATGTACAATTTTATAGTAAGTTTAAATGCCTGTAAGTGACATCAGCAACCAATTATTTTTACCGATGGTCAAACCGACATAGGTGCGACGTCTCATAAAGAAGAACATATTACTTGAAATTATAATGTACGACGTTGCACAATTCACATTGACCGACATGTAACCGACACGCCACCGACGATGCATGCATCAGAGGTAGCTACAGGAAAATACTCAGAAAACTAGAAAAAAATGCTTTAGCAACATAAAATTACACAAAAACGTCCAAAAACATACCAAAACATAGTACTTAGGTTTACATTTAAGGAAACTTCACACTGTAACAAATCTGAGTAAGAACTCGAAAACCAAAAAACACAACACATTCACAGACCATATAGATTGAACAATGTAAAGTAAAGGTTACAAAAATGTAGGTGTTAGAAGAGTAGAAAAGCCATACCTTTGACAAGGGAGAAAAGAATATGGGGTGGGAGACTGTTGGAATTCATAGGAAACTTAGGAACAGAAGCTTGAATTGATTGTGAGGGACCCCAAATTTAAATCCATTTTGGGACGACGTTGTTTGGACCCTTGTGATGTTCGCCTTGCATGCAACAGTGTTGCATCTATATCGGTTTAGGCGACAAGAAACCGACCTATGACCGACATCATATGTTTATATGGGCCTAACAATTTCAAGCCGCTAGCATAACAAATGAGCCCGCCAAGGACCAAAACGGATAATAGTCAATTTCACACCAGTAAATAGTACGTACTGCAATAACATTTTTTTTGTATGAGATGTCCTCCACCTAGGGAAATAGTCGGTTAACAATTCAAATTTATTAAAAATATATGGTCAAAAAAATATTTGCTAGTTTCGGAATGATTGAAACAGATTATTCATTACACACAAGTCTTTTTTTGTTTTGTGAATGATCGTAATATTAAAACTTTGTTTCATATGGTAGGTTAAATATTAAAGATTCAATAGCATTAGAATAAAATTCAACAAATAGATTAAAGATTAAATTACATAAAAATTACATTCAACAAATACTCTTAATGTTACAAATGTTCCAAATTTGATTAAATTTGTTTTAATTTGTTCCAAATTCTAAGCAGTAAAACTAAAATCAGGAGGAGAGAATTATGACATTGATAACTATCGGCCGAGAACAATCTAACAGCTCGAAGTAGATCGTGTCTCCAACCCTTCATTCCTCCGCATCAAGAAACTCGATAAAACCATTTGGGGTCAGGGTCTTGAGCCGTTTGTTCCTCGAGTAGTGCATGTGATACTCCCTTTCGCTGCACCTCAAGACAATAGGCGTCTTGATATTTGGTATGAGTTCCACAATCTAGCTTGGGACGCACTAAATTATAAACAGAAACCCACAGCTAGTATATATGAAAGTAATCTAGAGAAAATGTTAATTGAAAATAAAATACATGTGTAATGGGGAGGACTTACTGAAATTGGAATTGGACTGAAGTTTGTTTGGGTCAAAGTACAGACAAAACGTGGAATGATATTGCCGAATGAAGTCCGTGCATGGTCCTGATCAGAATCTTTATGGATCTGCATTGGTCAATGAAATTATTAAAATTAAATTGGAATATAAGTAATCAAATAAAAGGAATTTACGCAGAAATCTAAACAAAAACTCGCTCAACTCAACTGGGGAATGACTACTTGAACCTTCATTGTCAGCCATGATTCCTAAAATTTATATTGTCACGAATGATATATATATATATGGGAAAGTCTCAGGAAAGGCGGCCTTTCCATAAGCTTATGGACAGTCCTCAGGGGCATTTGATTTAAATGTTGTAATTTTTTATAAAATTTAAATATTGCATTTTATAAGTTTAAACAAGTAATAATATGTATTTGAAGGTGAAAACATAAAAATATATGATATAAAAAAATATTTTCAAAAATTTTAAATTTTGTATGTAATTTAAGAAATGCAGTATATAAGGTAAGAAATAAGTGGCCTGTCCATAAGCTTATGGACAGACCGCCTGTCAGGAGACCCACTATATATATAATGATAGATAGAAATTGGGTAGATAGAAATCGGTTCGATTAATCTTTTAAGTCGGCCAGGCGTAGCACATACATGTCGGTTCAAGATAATGGCATGGCCGACATGTACGAGCGACTTCGCTCACCTATCAGTAGGGCCGATTGGCTAACCGAGAAGGGTGCAGTGCCTCATACATGAAAACATCACAAATATAAATGAGCGACGTCGCACAACGATCGCACCAAACAAAGGGGGATCGAAGGGCCAACGACGTCACATTCAAACATAGCAGATACATTAACAACAACAGAAAACCAGAAAAATAAAGGTCCTAAACCAAAAAAGTGGGCCACAAAATTGGGGGAGAACATATAAACGAAATGTGTACACCCTTGAACCCTAATCCATAGAAACTTCAAAACAAAAAACATAGAACACATTCACTCACCATATACTTAACATTTTTATGGGAAAATACAAAAATTAAAATAATCTAAAGAATCTAGAAACCATACCTTTGAGAAGAGTGGTTGGGGGACTGTTGAAATTCGAGGTTAAATGTTTGAAGTGATTAATGAGGCAGGCTCCATATAGATAGTCGTTTGGAACCACAATGAATTTCCCCTTGACATGTGAGATGTTGCATTGTATGTGAATTAACCTAACCGGCAAATGACCGATGTATGACCGACGTCGGCTAACCTGAATGTGGGCCTCACCTTTTCAACCCACTAGCATAGCAAATTGGCCCACGTTTGACCAAAACGAATATAATTGACCTTAATAATGGTTAATAGTATATTAGAAACTACTAATTGAAATTTATATATTTCCATGTACTTTGTTAGTGTCTAGTTCGATCGGAATCGATTTTAGCACAACCGGCAAACTTTTTTAGTTCTTACACTTAAATCCCTCCAAGAGTGTGGAAGAGGTCGAAATGCAAAATTGGAGATACCCAGTTATCTAAATCTGATTGTCACAATCATGTTGTTCCGATGTAGGCATCAACGAGCCGGGGTATTCGTACCTCATTTTTATTAATATTACATTAATACCCCCACGATGAGTGTTATTAGAACGATAATTTCCACCTTATAGAATCACACAAAATTACATATTCTTGCTTTTTTATAAATTAAAATGATAATGAAATTCCGTCCACCAAAATTTTAAAAGCGCTAGTACGTGGTCTACAGTAAATTGTAGATGATTACTTATAAGTATACAAAGGTTAATCGAAAGATCTTGTGGAAGTCCCCGATGGATCATGCCAGTTTCTTTATCACTTTCGGGGATTATAAGTTCGATTGGGGATGACAAAGGTCCCTTCCGGGATGATCGGAATTGATTTTGTGAATACCGATAAAATTTTTAATTTTTGCACTTAGGTCCCTCCAAGAAAGTGGGAGAAGTCAAAATGCAAAATTGAAGATACCCTTATCTAATTCAAGTTGTCAAGACCATGATGTTCTGATTTGGGCATGAGCGGGTCAATGGAATGGGCCCAACTTATTCACAGACAGTATATGATGAACTTTGCTAAAATTACACTATGACCCAAACTTCCTTCCATGTTCACTACGCTTCAGAACTCTGCACCCGGACATAAGAACAAATGAGTCTATTGATGATAAGTCTGGTTTCAAAGTTCAAGGTGGCTATGAAAGCATAACTTATTCCCAAGGATCTACTCAAAATCTTTCCATGCAGGATCTTACTAGCAAACAGGAGGCCTCTTTATAGGAGAATCTTCAGCCCAGGGGGAAATAAGTGGATCAAAGAGAAATTATTGTCTTATGTATGAGTCTATTGATGATGCACAAAATTTGTTCCAGGATGATCTATCCTTGTTAGTTTCTCAAGATCTCAGGAGCTCTTAATTGTCCTCTCTTTCATCACCTCATAACTTCCCCCTTATTCCTCTTAGTTTCCCTTCTGAACCCTCCAATCAGGTGATGCTTTCTAATTTTCTTCCAATTGATTTCACAAATACAGTTTTGGATGTACATTGGGGTGGGGAATTAGAAGCCACTATTCCTAATCTCAATACTATAAATGCCTTGGACCTAACCCCTGATCCATTGGCTCATGTGCCAATCATGTCTGATGAACTAACAATAGGAATTGAAGTTGAAGTTTTGCAAGATAATGGCTCTGTTACCGACATGCAAGCTGTTTCTCTTCTTGATCTGGGGTCCCAACCAGCGGAAGTAGAAGAATCCATCCAGAAGGAAGTGAAGCCTCGGTCATGTAATCCTTCTTCTACTTCTCCTCTCTCATTCACCTGGGCCACCAAAAGAAACAGAAGTGAGAAAGAAGAAACCAGGTGGAGTGGCTCCAAGAAGAAGAAACTAGCTGAAAATTGGGAAAAAGAAAGCTCGTCTCTGATGAAGGAAAGCAAATTTCAAGAACAGTTAAAGAGGTTTAAGTCCTCTTTTAAGATTTCCCTCTCTGGAGAAAAACCACTCAATTTGTCTCATCTTCATCAAGCCAGAGGAGAATGGAACAAATTTAGGAAAACTGGTCCTGGCACGCTTATGAGAACCAGTGAAGATGGATCAGAAGCTCATCAGCGTCCAGAAAAAAGGGCAAAATCTACCGCGGATAAGGATGTTATAGTCATTGGTGATGAGGTCTTCTACCTCCCTAATGATGATCAACTTCAAATTTTGGATTTCCTGCATGCAGAACCTCCTGTTGCCGGTGGTTGTCCCAAATCAACCACCATAAGTACCATGCGGATCCTTTTATGGAGTACCAGGGGTTTCAGCCGTCCCCTGGCGAGGAGTTACCTAAACCGGCTGCTCAGAAATCATCAACCTTATATTTGTTTTCTTATGGAGACTGTCTGATAGGGAGTCTTTAGAACTTTGGTCTTCTTATGTCCATAATCGTCATGTTTGGACCCGATAGGTCTAGCAGGCGGGCTAGCTTTGATTTGGACCGATAGTATCAGTCTGGAGATAACCAGTTTCTCCAAACATGTAATCTTCGCTAAGTTAATAGATCAGAAGCATCGCTCTTCTCGGCTGCTGTTTGTTTGTGGAAGTCCAGACAAAAAATCAAGGTCATCAGTCTGGAATATGATTCTTGATCAAAAGGACATGCTGCTACAACTTCCTATCCAATGTCTGGGTGACTGGAATCAGATTTTGGAAAAATATGGTCACTTACAACGCAAGACAAGTGATTCAATTCTCCTTCTTCATACGTTACAGTGACTATTATGCCCATGGACCTATGCTAATAAACCTTGAGGGAGAATCACATAGGGGTCATAAGCTCAAGCGATGCGAGCCATTTTGGCATAAGGATCCAGCAGCTTCCTGCATAGTTGATCAAATATGGAATGACTGCTCCCACTGCTTTTGTGATAACTTCATTTGGGATCCAACAATGCCATTTTTAAAGGTCTTTTTTACTACCATGAGACATATCTAGAACTGGCACAAATCGTCATATGGGAACATAGATTACAAAATCCTAAAATTGGAGGATTAGTAACAAGGTATTCTAGATTCAATGAGTGATCATTCTTCAAAATATCTAGAGCACGAGCCGAAGCAAGAACTTATAAAATTCAACAGTTCCAAACAGACTCTTGGAGACAGAGAGCTGGACTCACCCGGGATAAAGATGGTGATGCTAACTCAACGTAAATAGGTAAATAGTATAGACGGTGGAGCCTGCAGTGGAGCCCGAAAAGGACCCCACCAAATACAAAAGAATCCAACCTTAGGTTACGTAGTGAACCTAAGGAGTAAAATCCGAGAGAGGTGTGGGGGGGGGGGGAATAGAAGAGTGTAAGTCTGGAGGACAACACTCTACCACCCCCTCCCCCCTATGTCTAAATAAAATAACAACCAACCCAATGCAAGATAAACGAGCAAAGGGAGCACAAAACAACCTGGAAAAACACAGGCTATAACACAAACGAAATAATGAGGTGAGAACAAACTCACTACCCATAAACAAGCAATCCGCTTCTACCCCTAACAAATGGGGCCTTCTTCATTTCAATTCCAAAATGCAGCCGAGAAGTAGAGTCTCGGGTCTTGAATTGTTGTAGTTGCTGGAACATTGATGAAGGAACTAGGATCCAAGGTCGAATGATAAGAATATCCTAATGCAGCCGAGAATGTCTCGGGTCTTGGATGTCACATGAAAGTTGAAGCCGATGATCAAAATGAACAACAGCTTCTACCATTTACATCCCTAAGATGAAGAAAGAGGGATGTTATTGGCCTTCTAACATTCTCTTTTTGCACCGAAGTTGATCGTATGGGCAAAGGTTAATGAGGCCGTGCCTCCAACCTTTGTGATTCCCAATCAAAGCAGCCTCATGAGGATGTGAGAATGGATGCACTTGTACCGCGTGCACCAAGCGTGGCGAGTATGTACTCGCCCACTCTATTTTGAGCAAATGGACAGCTAAATGCTAGTTTAACACAAAGTGTAGCGCAAGCATAAAGCGCAACAATGACCGTTAAATCATTAGTAAAAACTAGGCTTAGGAGAAAGAGCATCGGAGTGTAAATCCTTACTCTAAAACCTATTGCCTCCTCCAGAAAAACGAGCTGATGTTGCCACTAGAAGTCCGAGAAAAAACCGTAGGCAAATCTGGACTCCATCGAGCGCAAAGCAGCTCGCTCCCATTGCTAAAAACCGCATCAATCGCCCCACAAAAATCCGATCACCCGCGCCAAGAGAACCTAACCGTGACGCGGGATCCAGCAACCAATCGCACAACCCGTCTCCCTGCCTAGCGCCCTGCATTCCATCAATCGGCAAATTCCAGCACTACTCCTGACGCCCAGTACGGCGCCAGAAATGAAGCACCTAGAACTGCGATGTGAAGCACCCGTGCGGTAAAGCACTAAGTCCTGCAACATGAAGCACCAAGCGCGAGGCAGCAAGCACCCATCAACCCTCCATCTGAAACAAGTGCTCATCCGGAAATAGGCTATTCATCACCATGTAACAATCTTTCATGATGATTTTCACCACTCTTTCCGAACTTGGTTGAGCGCCATCCATAACCACATTGTTCCTTTCCCTCCAAAGGCGATAAACCGTGGTGATCAAGGCTAAAATACCAAACTTCTTTCGCATTTTTGAACCTTTAATTTGCCTCTTCACCCAAGTCATGGAACTTGGGATTGAATTCGTTTGTCTCCTTAAACCAATACAAGTTCTTATGCACCCCCATACAACCTTAGAAAACTCACATTTGAAGAACAAATGTTCATTCGTCTCCTCTTCCAGTTGGCATAAAGAGCATACCTTCTCCATAGTTTCCCCTTCCTCCAATCGGTGCTTATCCTTGGTATGTAGCATCTTTATTGCCGCCAACCAAGTGATGAATGAGAATTTAGGCGGAACAAAACCACGCCAAATACTGTTGAAGACCTTCTCACTTGATCGGCCAACATCATAAATTCCCGGATATTTATGGCGATGCATATGGAGATAAGCCGCACTAGTAAACTTCCCCGAACTAGACCATAAGCCAAGATGGGCAACTACCTCTTGCGTATTACCTTGAAACATTACGCACAACTCATCCCTGAGCTTACAAAGATCACCAAAGTAACTCGAGTATCTCTCTCCCAGTCGACCATTCGCAATTCTCGGATTTAATCCCCAGAAAGCCTGGTCATGAAGATAAAATGAGTGGATCCATTTAACCCACAAACAATCTTTCTTCAAGTGAATATCTCATAGCCGTTTAGCCATTGAAGCACGGTTCCATGTGAAGAAGTCTCTCAAACCGAGGCCGCCAAAAGATTTGGGCGCGCAAAGTTTCTTCCACGCCACCTTAGCTTTATGCTTACCCCCCCATAGGAAACGTTTACACTTCTGCTCGAGAGCATCC
The DNA here is from genome assembly GCA_037428765.1 of Rubia yunnanensis. Lineage (NCBI taxonomy): Eukaryota > Viridiplantae > Streptophyta > Magnoliopsida > Gentianales > Rubiaceae > Rubia > Rubia yunnanensis. The sequence continues at coordinate 25,547,734 of CM075064.1, read as the reverse complement.
ATGACTGTAGACTGTATTATAAAATTCTGAATCCAAAATCCCGCAATACCTCCCACAATTGATCTCACAAGTTCCAGTTTACCGGCATACGAAAGAGTGTGACCCTTCCATTTTGCTATCTCCGAATCAACCTTCCCTAGCAGAGTACCAAATTGTGTCACCTTCAACTTGCTGGAATCAAGTGGCACGCCTAGATACCGAACCGGGAATGTCGCCCAAGGAATACCCGTGAAACTCAAATCCTCTTTTATACCAACTCCAAAAAATTTTGACTTTGCAGCATTGATCCCTAAGCCTGAAGTGCGCTCAAACTCATTCAAGGCATCCATGAGTATATGTACGGAACTCGTGTTAGCCTTGGAAAAGAGCATGAGGTCATCCGCAAAAGCCAAATGCGTGATCCGAAGTGCCTCACATCTCGGATGAAAAGCGAAGTGCCTGGAGGCCGTTCTCCTTTTCAACAATCTGGAGAAGTATTCCATGCAGATCACGAACAGATGAGGCGACAATGGATCACCCTGACGAATACCCCTTTGTCCCTGAAAGTGATCGCACAGTTTTCCATTTACTGCTATCGAGAATGTAGAAGTGCGCACACACTGCATGATTCTATTAGTTAGTCTTTTAGGAAATCCCAGTCCAAGCAGAACTTCTTCCAGGAAGTCCCAAGAGACAGTATCAAAAGCTTTCTGCAAATCCACCATAATCATGCATCGAGGAGAATTGCGCACCCTTCCATAACCCCTAACAAACTCCTGTGCTAACATTACATTGTCCGAGATACTTCTTCCTTTTACAAATGCACCCTGGCAAGGGTCAATGATCCCTGGAAAAATACCCTCAAGCCTGTTGGCTATAACTTTCGTGATGACTTTATAGACCACATTACAGCACGCTATTGGTCTAAAGTCACTGACTTTGAGATTATCAGGCTTTTTCAGTATCAATGCCACCGAAGTATGATTAAGCTGCGCTAAAATGTCACCTGTCCGAAAGAATTCCAGGACCGCAGCCGTCACTTCCTCACCCACGATATTCCACTGTTTCTTAAAGAATCCAGCCGTATAACCATCAGGTCCCGGGGACTTATCATCCGCCATTGCAAACAGTGCCTGCTGTACCTCAATACCCTCAACTTCCTGATTTAGGTAAGCTCTATCCATGTCCGACAGCTTATGACCCGCACCAAAAACATTCGGATCCGTGGTCAGTCTATCTCTTCTTATCCCAAATAATCCCTTGTAGAAATCCGCAAATAGTTCACCCTTGCGACTATTAGAAGTTACAATCCGATTCCCACCATCAATAATCGCTGGGATACCTCCTCCTTTTCTTGCAGAGACCATAGTGTGAAAGTACTGTGATCCCTTATCCGCCTGCGTGATATGATTTATCCTTCCCTTTTGAGCAAGGAAAGAAGACTCCGCCAGATAATACAGCATAGCTTGTTTCTTTAATTTCCGCAATGCCAAAACCTCCTGATCTGAAGCAAGCCTAGCGTCAAATTCATCAAAAGCCTTATTGTACTCCGCATCCGCACGCTTAGCCTTTTCAGAAATGTGGTCGAAATCGAGCTTGCCCAATTCCCTGAATGGGTTTTTTCATCCGAAATAACTTCCTGACCACCGAAAATTGTTTAGTCCCTTCAACCGACGGACTCCAATAATCCTCTACTAATTGTCCACAGTTCGGGTGATTCAACCACATATTCTGAAAACGAAAAGGCCTACCTTTTCCAACAATTTCCTGCGACATATCTACCACCATAGGAGAGTGATCTGATTGAGCTGAGATTGGGAGAAAAGTTGTACGACACGCAGCATCATCCCAACCGTGATTCAAAAGCACCCTATCTAGCTTCCTCAAAGTCTTCCAATCCGCACTATGCCAGGTTAAGTGCTCACCCAGAGCTGGCGTATCTCGTAGTCCACACTTAACACAAGTATCCTGAAACTCCTTCATTGGGTACAAGCTAGGAACAGTAGCTCCATAATGATCTTCAACACTAAGGATAGCATTAAAGTCACCAAGAACCATTCATGGAGCAGTCAGATTGGCACCAAATAACTTCAATTCCGCCCAAAGTGGCAGACGCGCCAGACGTCCTTCACTATGACCATATACAAATGTACAGAAAAACTGAATACCAGAAGCAAGGTTACGAACATTCAGATGAATACATTGCGGAGACTTCCTAAGGACGTCAACCCAGAAGCTTTTCGGATCCCAGATAATGAGTATCCTCGAATTCTGCCACAGTTCAAAATTGTGCGTAAACTTCCATCCCTTAAAACTCTTAAAAAAAATACGCAACACCTTTTCCTCCATTTTCGTTTCCAACAACCCACACAATCCAACACTATTTGTGGAGATGATATTTTTCACCCACCTCCTCCTTACAGGGGCCGAGAGACCCCTGACATTCATTGCGGATGTATTCATTGGGAAACAGAGGTCCCTTTTGGCTTCGGACCGCCGCCTTCCAGTGATTTACTTCCTGAATTGTCTGAGTGACTCCTTGTAGCAGATAGCATACGTGTAAATGGTTTTAGAACACCCTTCCTTTGCTCATTTATACGAGTCCTGCTCTTACTTCTAGACCTAGTTAAAGCCCCTGGAGTGGAGGGAGGTCTACTCTGACTCTTGCTCCTATGCACCCTTGGAATTTTTGAGCCTCGAGCATCCGGATGGATCATCTGATTTGGCAACTTTCCAGCACCTTCGATCGGGTTGTCATCGTCTCCAAATGCTTGTTGCTTCGTATCGAGTTCCTGAGCAGCACGGGTGCTGGATTTCTGGCGCTCAGTGCTTCTGCCGCGCGCTGTTTGTGCTTGATTTCCAGTGCCAGTAGCTTCAGGCGCTTCTTGTGTCTTATTGCCAACGCCACGGTTTCCAGCGTTAGCAATTTCAGACGCTGCTTGGGCAGGTTTAGCGCCAATACCACGGTCTCCAGCGCCAGCATCTCCCGTTGCTTGACCAATGTTAGCGCCATTGCCACGGTTTCCAGCACCTTTAATTCCCGGTTTTTGCGATGCGGGCAGCGCTACAATGGCTTCATCCTGCATTCCTCCAATGATTATACCAGGCCCTCTTTTAGCACTTCCAACTTGTTCGATACTTTTAACCATGCCTTCAACCAATTTTCCCTTCCCTTTCCTCATCCTCTCAACTTCTTCATTGTCCGAAGAAGCATCCTCAATGATCACATGCTCATCACCTCCAACAGAATTTGAGCTTAGAGTCTCTCCAATGGTTTCGGCTTGCATTTTCCGAATCCAAATTTGATCATTAAAACGAGATTTCCAACTCTTCTTACCCTTTGCCTTCGATGCTTTTCCATCAGCCGTAGGCTTCTTTTGCTCTATCTCCTTAGCATTCCAATAGTCATCACACTCTTCCAGGAGATGATTATTTTCGACACAATTCGTACACCAAGATTTGCAGTAATCATAGATAATTTTTTGCACAAACACCTCACCATTTGGAGTACGAAAGCTCACCTCCTCCTTGAGCTTTTTAGATGTGTCAATCCATACCAATAGGCGTGCATAATAGCCCCTTAGCTCTAGAGTACCATTGTCCATAAGGATAGGTTCTCCTAGTGAAGTAGCAATCTTCTCTAGTGCCTTCTTGTGCCAAAACGCCTTTGGCAAGTGTTCCATCCTTAGCCAAATTGGTTTAGTGGCTTGAATGGTAGCATCATATTGCCCAGATTCATCAATCATCATCATGAACAACTTCTTGCCATGGAGATAATGATCAGGACCATTCATCACCATATCCCTATCTTCAGCATTGTTAAACCTGAACATGACGTAACCATTCTGCTTGCTCTGGACATTACACTGCACCTTCCACTTTGTGATCAACAGTGTTCGAATTGCAAACATTCCCGGGAAGAAGCCCGGAAACACACCCAAAAACCCAAAGAAAGGTTTATGAAGATCCTTATGTATCTCTTCATCCGTGAGCACAAAATCGACACTTTCTCCATTGTTTGCAACAACTTCAATAGGCGACTTATTCATAAGAATATCTGGATCATCCCATCTCCTTCTTCTTTCTAGTTTCGGATCATTCCAATCTCTTGACTGCACTTGTTGATTCGGCCTCATACTACCATCACACTCGGCCGTGTCTTGATTCCGAGGATTATTCTTGTTCTTAGTACCCATAGGAGCCATAGATGAATCCGATAAAACAGATCGGATTCACCAATTAATCAAGAGCACACAAGCAATAAACACCAGTCCAATCGAAAACACACCGATCAGATATACAATAAACACAAAGTCTCCAAAAAAGAATTTCAACAAAACAAATCGCAAATCTTGTAATCAAAACCGAAAAAACCCTATGATCAATCGGAATTAATAACAAATTTGCACTCAAAACCAAAATCCTCCAAACACCAAATCGGATTCAAGCACACATAACATCATGCTTCAAATCGAAAAACAAGTAAGCCGCAAGTAGTTGAATAAAAAAAACCTGGAAACCGTGGAAACCGTGAGCACCAAGCAATTCGATCAAGCACCTTTGCGTCCGAAGTTGTGATCCGATCAAGATTCTCCAAAACCTTGTGCTAAATCCGATGAAGGTGGTAGGAATTTGATTAAAAAGTGTGCTGAAAATTTTAATCAAACCCTTTATACACCTTTGCGCAACCAAATCCAAGTCAAAACCCAAAAAAGTTCAGATTTTTTCAACTAAATCACCTTCTCGAACTAGGAATTGTGCCAGAAACCGATGTGATCTCCCTTGCAACCCCCAATCCGAGACCGATCCGCGAAAAACCCAACAATCACGATCAAGATCCACCAAGAACCCTCTTTTGCCGAATTCAAACCCTACTCCAAGACCGAATAAGATCAAAAACTCGCCACAAATTGCATATAGTTTTGTGCGGAATCAAGAGTAGAATCCGTTAAACCATAATTCATCGGTGGAAAGTTAATGAAATTGAAGAGATCGACCTCCAAAGAAAGGAAGAAAGGTTGCGCCTTTTTTCTTCTTTTTTCGCCCCAGAGCTAGAGAGAGAATATTATTATTGAGAGCTCTTTCGAGCGAGAGCTCTTTCGAGTGGTGATGCTAACTCAAAATTTTATCATAGGTGGGCAACAAAAAGGTCTTTATCTAAAAAGATTACAGACCTGAAAATGGAATCAGGATCTTGGATCTCATCTCCTAACTTAGTTCACTAGGAAATGCTCTCCCATTCCAGGAACATCTACGAGTACATTGATACTTATCCTGAGATGCCTGAATTTCATTTCTCAGAGCAGCAGATGTTAGATTTCATACCTTATAAGGTGTCAAGGGAGCAAATTTGTTCCACATGGATTCTACAAGCATCACTAGAAAACAACTAGACAACCTTTGTTGAAATGTATTCAAGACTTTCAGAAAGGCCAAAGGATGAAATGTATTTAAGTGAGTGAGTGGCTGACCGAGTAGTCATACCGTGAGTGGACCGATCTGCTGGGCGGTACCAGGTAGGTGCATTAGGATATGGAGTGATATCTGAGGAAGGGGCTGAGGAAGTTGGCGATGGCGAGGTAGACCATGAGGTAATGGATGGTGAGGCAGAGAACGGGCTAGTTGAAGAAGGCGAACTGGGAGATGGTGAAGGAGAAAAGGTATGCTCAGGAGAGGTAGGCTCTAGTGAGGGAGGAGGAGCTGTCGGAACATGAGTCAAGACACTGGGAATAGGGTAGTCATGAGGAACATGAATGATGCAGGTGGAGGGTGAAGGTGGAGTGGGGTCGGTAGGAAGCATGGTTGGATAAGGAAAGGTAGATTCATCAAATACGACAAACCTAGAAATGTATGTGCAGGAGGTTGGCAAGTGGTGACATAGGTAGCCCTTGTGTTTGGAGCTATAGCCCAGAAATATACAGGGGAGAGAGCGATACTCAAGTTTGTTAGTGGTGTAGGGGCAAAGAAAAGGATAGCAGAGACAACCAAAAGAGCGGAGAAGGTTGTAGTTGGGAATATTGTTATAGAGGCATTGGTAGGGAGATTTATGAGACAAGGTTGGTGTGATGGTTTGATTGATAAGATAAGTAGCGGTGTGAAAGGCTTGCTCCCAAAAGGTTGTAGGGAGTTGAGAGTGGGCAAGAAGAGAGAGACCTTTTTCAACAATGGTGCGGTTGCGGCGTTCAGCAGATCCATTTTGCTCCGGAGTGTGAGGGCAGGATACTCGGTGAAGAATACCATGAGAGGCAAGGAGGGTAGACACATTGCGATACTCGCCACCCCAGTCAGATTGAAAAGCTTTGACCTGAGTGGAAAATTGGGTTTGGACAAGTTTTAGAAAGAGGGCAAAGGTGGAGTAGACCTGAGATTTGTTGGTGAGGAAATAAAGCCAAGTGAATTTGGTACAATCATCAATAAAACTGACATAATAGCGACAACCAGAGGTAGATGGCACAGAGGATGGCCCCCAAACATCTGAGTGAATTACATCAAAAGGTTTCAAAGAAACAGTACTACGAGGAGACAAAGGTAAGCGGTGACTCTTGCCAAGTTGACACGAGCCACAGACCGAGTCTAGTTTATTAGAAGAAACAGGAAGATCAAAGTTGGAAACCAAACGACGTAGAACAGCTTCATTTGGATGCGCTAGGCGATGATGCCAACACCTGAGGGAAGTACGCTCCGCAATGAGGGCTGTGGAACGGGAAGGCTGCGATAGATGGGGGGCCGACGGTAAGCAGTAAAGATCGTTCTCAACGGTTCCCTTTAGGAGGATCTGCCCCTGCAAGGTCTTAACAAGACAATGATCTGAGTGTAATTCAACAAAGACAGGATTATTGCGAGTTAATTTTGAAACACTGAGCAGGGATTTAGTGATCTTAGGAACACACAGTATATCATTAAGTTTGAGTGATTTAGCAGCATGTGGTACAGACAAAATAGAATTGCCAGAATGAGTAATAGGAAGGGAAGTACCATCACTGACGGTGATGCCATCATTACCGGTGTATTGATTCTGAATGGCCAGGTTGCCCAAGTCTGCAGTCACATGATGACTTGCTCCCGAGTCAATGTACCAAGGGTCGGCTAAGTCTGACGGGCTGGCAGTAGTGACAGTAAAGGCAGATTTTCTTCCTCCCGTGCCTTTGAAACGAGCAATTGCCTGGGAATTAGTTACCGGAAACTTGTTCAAGTTAAAATGACCAAAACAGTTTTTAGCATCATAACCCATTCTGTCACAGATCTGGCATGGAGGGCGTTGACCACCGCCGGCGGCGGTGGCTGTGGCGTTGACCACCGGTAGCAGTGGCGCTGACCGGCGACCGGCAGATCGGAAAGCCGCGTTCACAGAGGGCAGGGACTGGAGTTCTTCCTCCTGGAGCGCCTCTTCCTGCAACAAAAACCCCAAAAGCTCATCCGAAGAGATCGGTTTGGAGCGAACCGAGATGGCAGACCGGAGGGAGCCGAACTAGTTGCCCAGGCTGTAGAGAAGGTAGCCGACAAATTCATGATCGGGGACGACAACTAGGCAGTCCGAGAGTGAGTCAACAAGCGAGCGTTTCCGGTCGAAATACTCCATCACCGACAATGATCCCTTCTGCAGCGACTGTAAATGATTGCGAAGATGCATTTGTCATGCGTCCGTGTGAGCAAAGAACGTCCGACCGAGAATTCCCCATGCCTCCGATGTGGTGGTGGCACGGGCAACCAAGCCCAGAAGAGAAGCAGACAATGTTGATCGAACCCAAAGAAGGACCAAACGATTCTTCTTGATCCACGCACTCCACGCCGGGTTGGTTTCGACCCGTTTCGGAGTGCCTGAGGTAGGGTCGGCAGAGTCTTTAGGTGGGACGGCATCAGTGATGATGGTGGGCGACGGTGGTTCCATGGCGGTGAGAAATTCATCAAGGCCAAAAGCCTCTAGTGCTGACGTGATTGTGGACTTCCATAGGGAGAAATTGTTTCTATCTAATTTGATAGATAATTTGGGGAATTGATAGGTAGGGTTCTGGGAATCTGAAGTGGCCAGAACCAGGGAAGTGATTGATGATGAAGCGGAAGCCATGAGATCAAGTTGGTGGGAAAAACAATTGCTGGGATCGGGAAAAAGAAATGATCGATTAGGCTGATACCATGTTGATAAACGTAGAGTATTGATGATGGGAAATGTTGATTGTATTTACTAATCATCTCTTGTTAAATAGAGTACAAGTGTGGCTATTTACAGTAACTAAATTCCTGATTACAATGAATTGATATGATGAGATAAGGCTGATTGGATGAGATAAACAACTAAGCAATAGCTAAGAATGTACAGCTAATATACTTAACAGAACAGAACATTGATTTTCTTCATTCTAAAGGTAAAAAATCCAGTGTATGCAAAATATTTTAGGCCTATTATCTTGTGCAACACAGTTACAACATTATCGCAAAGCTGTAGCAGATGAGGCTTAAAAGGGTATAGATAATCAACATGGCTTTGTCCCTGGGAGGTTTATAGGAGAAAGTGCATTGATTGCTCATGAAATTATAAATTTGATCCATTTGAAGAAGAAAGGTAAAAGATCATTCTCAGCAATTAAGCTGGACATGAATAAAGCCTATGAGAGAGTTTCGTGGAGGTTTTTTCAACTGTGTATTGATGAGGATGGAATTCCCAGAAACTTGGAGTAGCATGAATGTTCCAGTGTGTCTCCACAGTGTTATCATATCTCAGTTATCTCCCAACCTTTCTTCCCCAATAAAGGAATTCGTCAAGACTGCCCATTGTCACTATATTTGTATATTCTGTAAAGTCTAGATTTATCTAGTTGGCAATTTGTGGAAATTATGAAAATATGGTATTATTGAGTTGTAACATCAAAGAAGGAATTTTGGTGAAATAAGGAAAGGTTGAAGACTGAATCCAAGAAGGATACATCTAGTCCAAGTTGTATTTGAGTTGGAGAATATATCAGTTCCTATATATGTGGGATTGGATTGATGTTATGGAATTGGAATATTCAGCTATGGAGTTATATGGATGAGCATATACGGATTAGAAGGATTAGAATTAATTTTGAACAGAAATTCTGACCATGTTGGAACATGCTGCTGCAGCAGATTTACGCCAAAGCTTTTATGGAAATCAAAGTCAGAATATTGCAGTAGTTTGGAATAAATGGAATTCGTATATATGGCTATATATATCAGGCGTGTGAAGCATAATTGGTTTATGGAAAATCCCTACTTATATGGAGAAGATTTATTCGAATATATGGGATAGAATGATATAAGGTAAATCCCTTTATTTATGGGATTTGGATATGCTTCAAGAATCAGATTTGGAATAGGAATATTGTGGAGATAATCAAGGAGTATTCAGATCTGATTCGTGGATATAAATTGGGGACAAAACACGGCTGCATACTTACGGACTTAATAGAAAAAATCTGCACACAGATTTTTATCTTTCGAGAATTGCATAGAGCCAGTATACTGTGTTCCAACACACCTGCTACACAAAGTTCAGAATCATATGCCTTAATTCCTCGGGAGGGGGAGATCCAGCGTCGACGAGTTTCGAGGTCAGAGGGAGTCTGATCAAGGCGGATCGGTAGCAAGGGGAGCTTGCAGGATTCACGTTATAGTTAGATAAGATAAGTATAATTGTATGGTGTACTTTGTACTGTATCTTTCTGATTAGTGGATTCATTCTGAACTGGGCCAGGCCCCGCAGATGTAGGTGGTTTACACCGAACTGCGTAACCAAGTCGTGTGTCTTTTACATTTTACGTTATTTCACACTTGGTTAAACTAGGCATGTTGGAACACACCAGTAGTGATAATTGAATTAATTAGGTAAAACCAAATTTCATATTTTATGTTGGCAAGCCTTTTCAATCTACCTTGGAATCCCCAACTGGAGAAAATAATAAGAATGGTGTTTCCATTTCTCAAAAAGCTTAAAGGATCTCTCACTTAATGTATGCTGGCGATTGTATTGTTTTCATGGAGAATAATGAAGACATCATCAGGCATCTTGCCAGAACTATTGATTCATATGCCAAGTTCTCTGGCCGAACAGATTAGCTTTGAAAAATCATAATTATTTTTAGCTCAAATACTTCTCCAGTATGGCAGAACAGGGCTAAATTTGCATTGAACGTCCACAATCAAGGTTTGCAGGGAAGTATTTAGGCATCAATATCTTGCCCACGAGGAAAAAATCTCAACTGTTTTATGAGATTGTTAAGAAAGTCAACAAAAAGATGGACAAATGTAGAGCTAAGGATCTTTCAGTTAATGGTAGAATCATATTGGTTAAATCTGTCCTCCAGTCCATCTCAATTTATACAATGTCCATGTACACGTAGGGGTGTTCAAATATACCCGGTCCGCAATATCCTTCCCGTCCATCTATTGGCCCGCAATTAAAAATTTGGATATTTTTTTTAAAAAATTTTGGGTCAGGTACCCGGCTCGTAAATTATACATTTTATCGGGTCCGGGTACGGGACATAAAAATTCCATTTTTAGGTACCCAGGGTACCCGATCTATTTAAGTTTATTTAATTATAATTAATATTAAATAAGGAAAATAAACAATCAGACTCAGATTTGTAAACAAAGTAGAAGTTTTTTAGCTTTCACATTTCTTAACTCAAGGTTTTTGAGCTTCAGTATTCATGGTTGGAGACTTGAATTTGGGATAAGTATATTACGGCAGCCTCCTGAAGTACTTACATTTGAAAATTGGAGTTGTTTGTTTTGTGCAGACCACTAGACCAGTAGCCAGTAGGTCTTGTACACCATGTAAGGCCATTAGTTTTTGTTGATTGAATTGCTAGCTCTGTTTTTTTTTTTTTTTTTTTTTTTTTGAAAAATTAGGTGTCTCCAGTCCGCGCTTTCGACAACCGGTCACCACTCGAACCTCTCCACTCGAACCTTGAACTCGAACTGTCTCCACTCGAATGATCTCCACTCACACGTGTATTTTAACATAATGCAAACTCATTCCAAAGGTGGACAAATAAAATAAAGGGTTGCCGTGAAAAGCAATGTAGACAATGGATTTGTTAACAAAATTGACTGCGATTTTTTTCTCAGTAATCAAACGATTTTAACCAAAAGAGACAATGAATTATTATAAGTTAAATGTCAGTTTGAACCAAACTCTGTATTAGTTACGAGAAGTATTTTCATACACTTGAATTTTGTTATAATTGCAGTACATGGCTTAGTGTTCTTGCAAGAAATTGTTCTTGCGAGAAATTGTTTTTGCTTATTTTGTCTTTGTTAGGTATGTATTTGATATATGGGGTGTGTTGTTATCCTTATAAGTAAGAGCAGTGGATTTGGATAAGGTAGATAACCCCAATCTCTATTTCTGGCCTCTATTCCCATTGATCAGAGGGGTTTTTAAATATGAAACCGTTGATATGATAACCTTAAACAATATATATACTACCATTTAGTATCTGTTCCATTGCCATCTTATATAGCATTGATTGTTGAACAAGAAGGTCACAAGATCAGAGGAATGGAGAAGCAAGAATCCAGTGAATACAAGGAGCTGTTGCTGGTGATGGTGGTGATAGCGTGGGAACACGTGCTCCTCTGCTAGTAATGGATCTGGAGAATCCGCAGCTGGTGTGATCTGTTCCGACAACGGCTCTGCTTGAGAGAATGCCTTCGCTGAATCAGGATGAGCTTGAGATCACCGACGTGTTGCTCTGGCCATCTCCGTTGGCATTATAGCAGTGGTCTTAGCGAACAGGGCTCTCCGACGGGGCTGGAGCCAATTTTTCTGGGCCTTTATCGTTCTTAGCGATGGTAAGAGGGGATAGATGGTTTTGTTGGTGGCATCACCTCTCAAACAGGTCATTCAGGCCGGGAATTGGTCGTCTCTGGAAAAGGTGGGGCAAAGGAGGCGGTCGGCTTATGCTGTAGAGGTGATGGGAAGGTTTAGAGATGGTGGTGGTAGGCGGGGATGAGTGGAAGAGTGGGAATAGAGCTGGTGGTCTTAGATAGTGTCACCACTGCGGTTTGGCGAGGCCCGACTTGCCGCCTGGTGGCTGGTGGAGAGGAGGCCAGCGGTGGTGGAAGGTGGTGTATGTAGAGAGGGAGGCATACTCGAATTCTCACCACTCTACTGGTACGGGTTCGAGTTGAGAGGGTTCGAATGGAGAGGTTTCGACTGGATAGGGTTGAATGGAGAGGGTTCGAGTGGAGATGGTTCGAGTTGAGTGGGTCGAGTAATAAGAGTTCAAGTGGAGATGTTCGAGTGGAGAAGGTTCGAATAGAGGGTTTGAGTGGAGTGGGTCCGAGTAGAGGTTCGAGTGATAATGGGTTCGGTTGGTACTGGGTTTGGGTGGTACTGGGTTCGAGTGATACTGAGTTAGAGTGGTACTGGTTCGAGTGGAGAGGGTTCGAGAGTAGAGATTCAAATGGAGAGAGTTCGAGTGGAGAGGGTTTGAGTGGAGAGGTTCGAGTGGAGAGGGTTTGAGTGGAGAGGTTCGAGTGGTGAGGGCTCTAGTGATGAGGAATCGACTAAAGAGGGTTCGAGTGGAGAGGGTTCGAGTAGAGAGGGTTCGAGTAGAGAGGTTCGAGTGGAGAGGGGTTGAGTGATACTATGTTCGAGTGGTAAGAGTTCGAGTGGAAAGGGTTCGAGTATAGGAGGTTCGAGGGGTTGAGTGGAAAGGCTCCAAGTATAAGGTCCGAGTGGAGAGGGTCCGAGTGGAGAAGTTCGAGTAGTGAGGTTCGAGTGGTGAGAGTCTAGTTGTGAGGGTACCATCCACCCCTCTAGAGTACACCAGCCCTCGAGTTGTGAGGGTACCATCCACCCCTCTAGAGTACACCAGCCCTCGAGGGTACATCACCCCTTGAGAGGGGTATACCACTGAGAGTGTCAAACCATCAACATTAGCTCTCGAACCATGACCCACTCGAGGCATATAACCCTTGAACCATCTATCCCTCGACCATTAACCATCCACCCCTGGAACATCAACCATCCATCTGTCGGACCACCTTACATCCACTCCTGGAACCATCACCCCTCGAGCCATCAGTTCTCGAATATCCACCATGCCACCACTAGAACCATCCACCTCTTGAATCATGAACCATCAACCTCGAGGCCTCCCTACCACTTGAGCCATCCATCTCTCGAACATCGACCATTCGTCTCGAGGGGTGTTGATTCGAGGCATCCTCCTTGGAATTATCAACCCTTGAGCCCCTGGAACCATCAACCATCCCTCTCGAGGCATCACCCCTCGACCCATCAACCATCCGCCTTGCCACCACTCGAACCATCCACCCCTCGAACATCAACCATCCATCTCGAGGGGTGTTGATTTGAGGCCTCATCCTTCAATTAATCAATCTGAGGCCCTGGAACCATCAACCATCCTCCTCGAGGCATCACCCCTTGACCCATCAACCATCCGCCTCGCTACCACTCAAACCATTCACCCCTCGAACCCATGCGACCATCAACCATCCACCTCGCTACTATTCGAACCATCAACCATCCACGCCTGGGACCATCAACCCTCAAAATATCATCCCTCGAACCATCCACCATGACACCACTCTAACCATCCACCACTCTGACCTTGAACACTTGGTTCTTAACCCATAGGACCATCCCTCCCTCGAAGCTATCATCCACCCCTCAAATCATCACCCCTCAAACCCCAGGAACCATCCATCCCTCAAACCATCAGTTTTCCACCCCTAGAACCATCCACCACACCATCACTCGAACCATCTACCACCTCAAGGCAAACATCCACCCCTCAAATCTTAACCCCTAGAACCTGTGGAACCATCCATCCCTGGAATCATCAGCCATCCACCTCTGGAACCAACACTCCTCGAACCATCCACTATGACTTGAGGCATTAACCCTCAAATCATCACCCCTCGAACCCCTCAAACCATTCATCCCTCGAACCATCAACCATCCACTCCTCGAATCTTCACCCCTCGAACATCAACCATCCGTCATTCTAACCATCAACCACCTTTAACACTTGCTTCCTACAAACGAGATGCCACCATTTAAACCATCCCCCCTCGAGGTACTGGGTTCGTATGGTGAGAGTTTGAGGGGTGATGCCTCGAGGGGGGTGGTTGATGGTTCCAAGGGCTCGAGAGTTGATGATTCGAGAGATGATGCCTCGAATCAACACCCCTCTAGGTGGATGGTTGATGTTCGATGGGTGGATGGTTCGAGTGGTAGGGAGGTCTCGAGGCGGATGGTTGATGATTCGAGAGGTGGATGGTTCGAGTGGTGGCGTGGTGGATGTTCGAGGACTGATGGTTCGAGAGGTGATTGTTCGAGGGGTGATGGTTCGAGGGGTGATGGTCCGAGGGGTGATGGTTCCAGGAGTGGATGTAAGATGGTCCGACAGATGGATGGTTGATATTTGAGGGGTAGATGGTTTGAGTGGTGGTGTCGTGGATGGTTCGAGGGGTATATGCCTCGAGTGGGCCATGGCTCGAGAGATAATGTGGATGGTTCGACGCTCCCAGTGGTATATCCCTCTCGAGGGGTGGTGTACCCTCGAGGGCTGGTGTACTCTAGAGGGGTGGATGTGTGATCTCTCGAGGGGTGGTGTATCCTCGAAGGCTGGTACACCCCTCTCGAGACGTAGATGCCATACCCTCGAGGGGTGGAAGGTGTAATCTCTCCAGTGGTGGATGTTTTAACCTCTTAAAAGGGAGATGGTGTACCCTCAAAGGGTGGTTGACAAACTTGTTAAGGGGTGAGTGGCACTCTCTCCAGTGGTGGATGGTATATCCCTCTCGAGGGATGGATGGTACTCTCTCCAGTGGTGGATGATACCCTTATCACTCGACTCTCACCACTTGAACCTCTCAACTCGGACCTTTCCACCCGAACCTTATAGTCGGAGCCTTTCCACTCAAACCTCAAACTTCTCTACTCGAACCTTTTCCACTCGAACCTAGTATCACTCGAACCTTCTCTACTCAAACCCTCTCCACTCGAACCTCTTTACATCATCTCCACTCGATTCATGTACCACTCAAACTCTCTCCACTCGAACCTCTCCGCTCGAACCCTCTCCACTCAAACCAGTACCAGTCGGACCCAGTATCATTCAAACCAGTACCACCCGAACCCAGTATCACTCGAACCTTTACTTGGACCCACTTCACTCGAATTCTCTCCACTTGAATCCTCTATTCAAACCCTCTCCAGTCAAACCCATACCAGTCGAAGACTTACTACTCGAACCTCACCACTCTGACTAGTACCACTCAAACCCAGTACCATTCGAACCTCTCCACTCAAACCACTCCTCTCGGACCTCTTCACTTGAAACCTCGATTCAAACCCTCTCCACTTGTACCCTCTCCACTCAATCCTTCTCTACTCGAACCCTCTCCACTGGAACCCCTTCAACTTAAACCCAGTACAACTCGAACCTAGTACCACTTGAATCCTCTCCACTCGAACCCTCTATTCGAACTGTCTCCATTTGAACCTCTCCACCGAACCCTCGAAATCCCTCTAATCAAGATTGAAACATTTCTTCACCTCTTACTGCGCTGGTTTATGATGTTCCATGACACAAAAGAGCTGCGCTGGGATTTGATGCTCCATGCCACAAAAGAGCATTAACGGGGGCATAACACTGATAAATGCTAAATTATATAACTTGTTTTATAGATGAGTTCAGAATTAAAGTTAATGATTCTTCTAAACGGACATTTTGGCAAGCATTACAACCAAAAAAGGCCATACGCTGGGTATACAGAATTAGCACCCGTGGAACAGATAAATGAAAATGTGGAGTCTATAAAAGGCTTCCTCTCACTTCTCAGCTCCAGCTCCATAATTGAAATTGCATCCCAATCAGTGAATCAATACAAATGAAAACAAAATATTTTCAACAAACTAAGAAAACAATGCGATAAACATGCATAAAAACCCAGAAAAAGGCATTCCTAGGAAAAATCCATCGCCACCATTGGCTCTTTAATACCAAACTCCATCAGAAAGATTCCTCCAATTCATGTACCTATCTAGAATCGCGGTGGCACAACCTCTGCGAATAAGAAGGGAAAAACAAGGAGAAAAAATTGGCCAAACAAGTCAGGGAATTCAACGAACACCTTGCGTTCACAAATCAAACTTCGGTAGGTTGAAGGAGAAGAACACATCAGCATTAGGAACCCAGCAAAAAGGCAAAAATCACATTCTGTCAGACTCTATTTCGACTAAGAAAAAATTGAAAGCGTACTCGAAACATTACAGAAATTGGAGCAACGATGATTGAAAAGGCGGCCAATTTTGGTTAGGAAAACTATGAAATTACATTGTGGAATCTGGAGAATCCGCAACTGGTGTGATCTGTTTCGGCAACATCTCTGCTTGAGGAAATGCCTCTTCCGAATTAGGATGAGCTCGGGACCGCCGGCGAGTTGCTCTGGCCATCTCCGTCGGCATTGTAGCAGCGGTCTTTGTGAACAGGGTTCTCCGGCGGGGCTAAAGCAGAGTTCACCCGGCCTTTATCATTCTTAGCGGTGGCAGAAAGGGATAAATGGTTTTCTTGGCGGCGCCACCTCTTAAACAGGTCATTCAGGCTGGGCCTTGGTCGTCTCCGGCGAAGGTGAGGCAGAGGAGACAGTCGGCTTAGGCTCTAGAGGTGGTGGGAAGGTTGTTAGATGGTGGTGGTAGGCGGAGATGAGTAGAAGAGTGGGAATAGAGCTAGTGGTCTTTTGTGGTGTCGCCACCGAGTCTTGGCGAGCCACGACTTGCCGCCGGGTGGCTAGTGAAGAGGAGGCCGGCGGTGGCTGGTGAAGAGGAGGCCGGCGGTGGTCGAAGGTGGTGTATGTGGAGAGAGAGACGTACTCGAACTCTCATCACTCGAACCAAGACTACTCAAACCCTTTCCACTCGATCCTCTCCACTCGAACTTTCTCCACTCAAACCTATACCACTCGAACTCTCTCTACTCGAACCTCTCCACTCGAAACAGTAGCACTCATACCCAGTACCACTCGAACCCAGTACCACTCGAACCTAGTACCACTCGAACCCAGTACCACTCGAACCCAGTACCGCTCGAACCCAGTATCACTCGAACTTCTATTCGGACCCACGCCACTCGAATTCTCTCCACTCGAACCCTATATTCAAACCCTCTCCACTCGAACTCTTATTACTCGAACCTCTCGACTCGAACCATCTCCACTGAAACCTCTCCACTCGAACCTCTCCATTCGAACCCTCTCCACTTGAACCCGTACCAGTCGAAGGATCACCACTTGAACCTCACCACTCTGACCAGTACCCCTCGAACCCAGTACCACTCGAACCTCTCCACTCGAACCACTTGACTTGAACCCTCCATTCGAACCCTCTCCACTCGAACCCCCTCCACTCAAACCCAGTACAAGTCGAAGCCAGTACCACTCGAACCCTCTCAACTCAAACCCTCTATTTGAACTGTCTCCATTTGAACCTCTCCACTCAAACTCTCACCACTCGAACCTCACACTCGAACCCTCGAAACCCCTCAACTCGAGATTGAAATATTTCTTCACCTCTTACTGCGCTGGTTTCTGACCTTCCATGCCACGAATGAGCTGCCCTGGGTTTTGATACTCCATGCCACAAAAGAGCATTAACGGAGACGTAACACTGATAAATGCTAAATTATATAACCTGTTTTACAGATGAGTTCAGAATTAAAGTTAATGACTCTTCTAAACGGACATTTTGGGAAGCTTTACAACCAAAAAAAGGCCATACGCTGGGTATACGGAATTAACACATGTGGAACAAATGAATGAAAATGCGGAGTCTATTAAAGGCTTCCTCTCACGTAGCTGTCCTGAATCACGGTGGCACGACCTCTACGAATAAGAAGGGGAAAACAAGGAGAAAACAATTAGCAAAACAAGTCAGGCAATTCGACGAACACCTTGCGTTCCTAAATCAAACTTCGGTTGGTTGAAGGAGAAGAACACATCAACATTAGGAACCCCGAGAAAAGACCAAAATCACATTCTGCCGGACTCTATTTCTACTAAGAAAAAATTGAAAGCATACCAGAAATATTGCAGAAATCGGAGCAACGATGATGGAAAAGACGGCCAATTTTGGAAAGGAAAACTATGAAATTACCTTGTGGAATTGTGCAAGGATAGGAACCCAACCATCTGAGAGTGAAATCTTATGGAAGCCAAAAAAGAGAAGATACGTGTAATTTGAAAGAGTTTCGGATATGGCCACGTATAAAAGTAGAGGGCTTGGAGAATTCCAGTAGAAGATAAAATGTTAGGCAAGTGATTCAGGGAAATACGAAGATGATAATGGAATTTTCTGGAAAGGGTGAATGGTGATGACGCGTGAAATTTATGGAGTTCAGATGATGATGCGTGGAGTCAGGTGATGGAAAAAAGAAAAAAGGAATGAATTTCCAATGATGCGTAGGAGGGGGGGAAAACCAAAATTCGAAAATGACAACGAAACTTTACTGTTCATTATCGGATCGCCACATTTAAGATATAGAGATGTTTGATATGTTTCTTGCATCAACGATTAGTGTACGCAAATATAATGATCAATCGGGCAAACAAATGATAATTTATACAAAATGTCAAGTTTCTCTTGCTAGTTATTAAGCTCAAGTGCTATTGATGCTCTTTGAAAAATTATTCATGCTCTTTGACGGGTACCATGTTACCCGGTCCGAACAATACGAGTACCCACACTTTGGGTACCTATTTTTTCAGGCCGGGGCACGGGTTGCATTTTAACTACCCGCATATCTGGGTACCCATATTTAAACACTCCTATGTACAAGCTCCCAAAATCAATTTGTGATAAACAGGATGCTGTTGTTAGAGGCTTTATATGGAAGTGTAAAAGTAATGAGAGAAGCATTCACTGGTAGGACTGGAATTCATTATTGTTCATCAAAACATGAAGGGGGGAATGTGGCTAAAGCATACAACATTGCTTCATCCGTCTCTTCTTGCAAAACATGCTTGGAAAATTATTTCATAACCAACCCCATTCTTTTCCAGAATTCTCACAGCTAAGTATGAGGTGTCAACATTGCTTGATGGTAAAACTAAAGCAACCTCATCTTGGGGCTGGAAATTAATCTGCTGGGGAGCTCAGCCAATCGAAGGAAATCTTAAATGGAATATTATGGATGGTGAGGAAATAAAATTAGTAGATGATTGGATTCCTGGTAATACAACTCCTCTTTCAGTAAACAACTCCTAGGTTAATCATTCTGATCTAAAAGTTTATCATCTGCTGGATCAACACATGAACTGCAGAGTTCCACTAGTAAAGGCCATTTTTTCGGATGAGGTATCTCAGAGAATTCTTCGGATCCGAGTCATGGCCAAGCGAATAAGCTAATGTGGAAGGATTAAAACACAAGAGATTACGGTGTCAAGATTAGATAGAGACAAGCATTGAAGATGCATCCGCATAATTTTTCACCTCAGTCCTCAATTCAGGCTAACTTGAATCAGGTTCAACTGTGGAAGACATTATGGAATGTCAATTTACCAGTACGTTTCAAGTTCTTAGTCTGGATAATTGTATATGAATCTCTTCCTACAATGGATGCTCTCTTTAGAAGGAATTCTACTCTTTCACCTTGAGCGTCTAATTTGCAATTGAGACAGGGGATTTAACCCATCTTTCGCAGGTTGTGAACCAAGTAATAGAACCTGGCGAATTAGTACATTGGGATTTGATTTCTCAGGCCAGGGTGGATTGGATGAAAGGTTGGAACACTGGCTCTCTCTTTTCTTATTATATGGGTTTTATGGAATAACAAGAATGATGTCATTTGGAAAGGGAAAGACATCAATACAAGTATTGATAGCTGTCCATAAATCTCTTCAAATTTTACATGAAACAATCCGAGGAGGAGTCATTAGCTGTGGAAGGTTCTTCTCCCATCGTCTCTCATTAGCCCTTAATGGATACTGATCTTCTCTTAGATCTTCACCAATATCACCTTACTCATGGCCAGACGCAATCTTATGATTTCCAAGTCTTTATAACTAATGTTGCTTTTGGTAAACATCGTTGTTTAGCTGTTGGTGCCTAGGTGAATGTTTCTTCAAACGAGTCATCGACTGCAATCTGGTCTGCTTCAACTCTTTTGCAGACGAAATCCTGGCAATAATTGCATGTTTGGAATACATCAGAGATGAAGGGATTCATAAGGATATAATTCAGACAGATTCTTCACAAGCTATGAATCTCTTAAATAAGAGGATTAATCCTCCTGCTGTAATCCAGCATGGAGTCCAGGAAGCAGTATGTTCCCCGTGGACCCATTCCCCAGTCCCTCCTCCGCCACAAGAGTGTCTACACCCCCATTCCTCCATCCCTCCTCTTACGAAACACAATAGTTGTGTAGAATTTGTCTAGATGATTTCTGTGAAAATGACCCATTTAAGATCCAACGAGGAGAGGACGACCCGGTATAATCTCATCCCCCGCTTCTCCTCCACCACAAGAGCGTCTTTACAACTACTTCCCGTACCTTCTCCAGCAAAACACAATATTTGAGAACAAACTATCCCATCATCAAATTTAACAAGTTCAAGCATCTCATTAGGATGCCATCCCTCGCTTACAAAAGCATAATATTTAAGACCCCATCATTTCCCACATTAATTTAAATACGATCATCTCATCGTCAAATTTAGCAAGTGTACGCATCTCACTCATCTTGTGTTTGACAGATCTGGGCTTATAAGTAAAATTGACTTATTTTAAAAGCAAAGAGAGACCGGTATCTATTTTTTCTATAAAAAAAAATCTACTTATTAATTAAGTTATTTTTTTAATTGCTTACCAAAGATTAAAAAAGTGTATTTCTTTTGAAGATTATATACAAGCAACCAAATTCCATATTAACATCCTAAACTAGGGCTTGAATAGGACACACCACCATTGAATCTGTTGAATCTCAATGGAGCCTGAAACTTCATCCGTTTGAATAGCTAGGGACGCCCTCCTGAAAACACACAAACGCTACACCACCAACGAACTGCCCGAAATTGGAACTACCACGATCTCACCATCATTGACCACTTGCAAGTTGGGAAACCACAACAGGGACCATCGATGGGGGAGGTGTTTAAACCCTAAAATTCTCAGTTATAAAGAGTATGACTTGCCAATAAACCAAAGCTATTTCTAAAGAAAATACCTTAATTTTTAAGCAAAACATTTATAAACCCTACCAAACTCACCCTACGTTTCAAATTTCTCGTTCAAATAACTATCCTTTTGGATGATCTATGATACCCAACCCTGTCCATTTCGACGAAATAACACATTTTAATAACTTGAATGACTCTTTGAAACAAGGTCCATTCTCCTCCATGTAATATAGGGCGGTGCTTCCCCGTATCATAGGCAATCTAAATGACGTCCGTATTAATCTTCTCCCCACAATTCGCTTCTAATCCCACATAAAATAAGCGGCAAACGAAATATCGACGTCATTTTCTAATTATAAATAACGTGAAGAAAGAATCCCAAAATATTATTCTATTCTAATGTATACCCGTGAATCCGTGATTATTTACGAGTGAAATAAATGAATCAGAATTAAAATAAAAAAACAAAATAAAATACAGCATCAGCAAACAAATCACTGTTCTATTAATTCCTCCGGTTGGCTCATCCGGGGCAATAAATGGATCGAAACCGGTTGGTACCCGGGCGGAGGCTCCACGGTCCAGACCCGACACGGCTCCGCCGTCACGTCCACCACCACGATCCCGGCGGCGCCACCGCCAGCCACGCACACTCTCCCGCCGCCCGCGGCCAGGTAGCGGGTGCCCTTGAGCGCCGGGCTCTCGCACACGTCAACCCAGGAATCATTTCCGGGATCATATCTCCTGAGAACGCCGTTCGTCTCGTTCACCACGTATATTGTTTCCTCCGCCATGGACCCCGCCGGGCCCCTCCACCCCCGCAGCATCCCTTCCGGCATATCCTCCCACGCGTCGTTGCTCGCGTCGAAGATGATCCCTTCCTTGCTGAAGTCGCCGCTCACATTCACCATGCACAGCTTCCCGCGCCACGCGACCGCGTCGATCGCCTCCCGGCTGAACCGCCCGTCTTTCAGACCGCTCATCTTCTCCCATTTCCAGAAATCCCTTTTCCTCTTTCGCTTTCTCCGTAGGTTCCACTTCTCGACCGACCGGGCTGTGTCCTGACTGTAGTGGGACCCCACGCCGCTCGCCACGTACACCGCGCCGGCCGAACTGCCGGCCGCGCACCACCTGCGTGGGACCCCCAGGGGTGGCCCCCAGCTCCATTCGCGGCTTTGAGAGCAGAAGACGAGGGGCCGGCTGAGCGCCGGCCGAAGCTGCTCCGCCGTCGCGGCGAGGAGGACTAGCTTGCCTTCGGCGGCGACGGACTGGATCGGCAGCGTGCGCGAGATAAAGGACGGGTGCCGGAGGAGGAAACGCACCGGCGGATCGGGCGCAGAGACCCACTTGGAAGATATCGGGTCGAAGCAGGAGAAGAGGACGGAGTTAGATAGGCCGGAATTGTCGTCGGAGGGGGCCAGAAGGGCGTAGATCGATAGAAATGGGGGGAAGGACGGGGTGTATACGAGGCGCCGCCATGATTGGCAGACGGAGTGGAGCTTGGAAGGTTGTACGAGTGAGAGACAGAGGTGGGCTATGTGGTCGGGGAGTCCAGGCAGCAGAGGTTCGTGGTGGTTGACGGCGGAGATGGTGGTGGCGGAATCGGTCATTTGTGGAGAGGGTGAGGGAGAAGAAGGGGAGAGATTTTTGGCAAGGGGTGTGGGTATAAATTAGATTAGATTTCATCTGAATTATTTTAGGGTTTTTATTCTAAATAAAAAATGGTTGGGCCTAACATGTGAAAACTTTTCCGACATTTATAATTCAATTATTGTGTAGAGTCATTAATGAAAATGGGAAACTAGTGGACGTAATGCATTTAATTTTTTTCTTATTAATTTTCAAATTTTCGTATGAGTCCGTCTCTTGAAAGACGCTATTTTCATAAGGTATGGAACACCAAGGTTAAAGTACAAATTAGAAGAAATAAAGATAACATTTTCAGTTTGTATGAATCAAGTTATAAACTTTATAACTAGTACAAGCTCTCATAAATTTTTAATATTGCAACTAAGATCTTTTACCTTTTATTATTTTAATTAAACCCCATCTTTTTCAAGACTTGCCTTTTTGTATACGGAAAATAATAATTATAACTTTAGGTAAAAAGTGTCAATCTAACCATGCAAAATGAGAATACCTTAAATAATTATAACTTTTATACGTATGTTTCAATCTAACCTTGTAAATAATTGACTTCGATTGTCAAAATTTTGGCCTGGATGTAATAAAATGATCCTTTTGTCACTGTACTGAAAAAGGAAAAAAGTAAAAATAAAAACACAAAAATGCCCTCGGCCATCCTTCTTCCTTTTCTTGCCCGATTGAATTAGCCAACCCCTCCTCTTTTTCTTGCACGATTCACCTCGTCGGCGGTAGGGTTTCGAGCGGCGACCATAGGTGGTCTTCCACACTTCTGAGGTTATGTGCAAATGGTCTTCCACGGGTCGAGGATGACCCGCTAAGGAAATATGGGTCTGAATGCTAGGGTTTGGAATCGGGACAGTTGCTGGGTCTTTTGACCCGAGGAGCAGAACCCGGTTCTGGGGTGGGTGTGGATGTGTGGTCGAAGAAGAATAAGGGTGGGCAATGGGGAGGGTGGCAATTGGTGGTGGTTGTGGTGGCGGGAGATGGTGGTTGTGGAGGTGGCTGGTGTAAGGGGGTTTGAAGAAATAGCAAATGGGTAAATTCGAATAAATAATCAGTTAGGGTAAGGGATATTTTCGTCATTTCATATTCGATTAATGCCCAACTTCTTCGATTAACGCTGGAAACATGCCAAAAGGTTATTACAGCACATTTTATAATGAAGTTGGGACCATTTTACCATTTTTCATTTTATAGATTTATTGACACTTTCAACTTTAGGGTTAGGAGCCTAAAATCCCTATAATTTATCTAAAGATCGACAATTTCGTAGCCAGGGATTTAGGTGGTTACAAATATGCTCAAACGTCTACTATGGTAGTTATGGGCTTAGTTTCCTAGAACAAGTACTATAATATTTAGCTTAAACCATGCTTATATAATATATAAATATCACGTATTGATACTATATATATATACATATATAATAAATTTAATACTTAATATTTATAATAAAAATATGAAAATTGTGCATTTATAATCCTACGTAATTGACATAAATGCCAATATAACCCTAGATAATCAGTGAAACTGTAAAACCAACCAATCCGACATTTTTTTGTTGGAATTTTCAAATGACACTTTTACCCCTCTTTAAAATAGACTAAAAATATATAATTTCCTATTATGCATACTCGAAACCCTTATTTTCATTTTTTTTTCCTCCGCTGGTAGTGTGGTTCTCTTCTACCTCCGACCTTCGGCATCAAATTGGGATGATTAGTGTGGGGTGGCATCGGATCTGCTTGGGTTACGGTGTGTGTGGTGATGAATGAGAAGTTCAACATAGAAAGTGAAGTCTAGCTGTTGTTATGAGGGAGATGGAAGGGAGAGGCATCAAATGAGGCGACGCTGATAATGGAGGAGGGGGAGGAAAGGTGGAGATCGGAGATGGCGGTGGAGGAGAGGAGGTTGGGTTTGGATAGAGGGGCAGGGGTGATTTTGGGTATAGAAAATGGGGCACCGTGGCGCGGCGATGGAGTGGCGATGGTTGTGGCATACAATTTCAGCTTTTGGTTGGAGGGATATTTTTGTCATTTTAAGTGCGGTTAACGACGTCCATGTCAAGGTCAATGCCAAAAGTGCCACTTTAGGGTTACATTGGCACTTTCATTACTTAGTTAGAGTTGTATTTTTACTTTCTTACAATTGAGCGTTATATTGACATTTTCACAACTATATAGGGTTATATTGGTATATAAATTACCCATAAAATATTTTTATTTTTATATAACTTGAGGAAATTATAATTTAACAAGACTATAGATGAGCATTAAGGAATTTGGAATATTTTATTATTATAAAAGAGTAGGTTACCTGACAGGTGACCTGTCCATAATTTATGGGCATGCCACTTATTTCTGACCTTTTGTTTTCTTTTTTAAAAAAATTGGGTAATAACTCAAATGAGCCCCCAATAAAATCCCTCCCCTCCCCTTGCCCTGGTGAAAATTGAACCCATGACATCATGGTAGTAGCACTAGACTTCAACCGCTAGGCTAACATTCAATTCCGCCACTTATTTCTTACCTTATATGCTGCATTTGTTAAATTACATACAAAATTTAGAATTTTTAAAAAATAATTTTATATTATATATTTTTATATTTCCCCTTCAAATACATATTATTACTTGTTTTAACTTATAAAATGCAATATTTAAATTTAATTTAAAAAATACAACATTTAAGGTAAATGCCCTTATGGACTGTCCATAAATTTATGAAAAATGTCGTATTTCCTGAGACTTTCCCTTTTTTAAATGTCGGAAATCATTTAAGAGTTTTAAAAAAATTATTTAGAATTTGAAAAGGTGAGAATGAAATTTTAAGAAAAAGATTTTTTTATTTTTGAATATTTCCATCATTATTTTATGAGCACGCTTTTGAAAGAATATCTTTTCATAAGTTATGGAAAGACCAGTGGTTAAAGTACAATTTTACCATAAAAAGATGAAAAAATCGCGGGTTATAGCATTTAAAATCTGGATCAAATTCGGGTTATAAACTAGTGACAAAGTCTTGGGAGAGTCATCTTTCATACGCATATGGAAAGACGAGATTTATTTAAAACAATACGAAGTTAGAGGTTTATACTATTCAGTAACTACAAGTGAAACATTTGGGCTTTACTCTAAATATATAATGTTTTAGGCATGCGAGATTACCCAAATAATTTATTCCCCGAATTTGACCTGAATTTTAATTATTTTAATCAGCAAAATTTTCATCTTTCCGTGAAGAAAATTACTCCCAAATCCCGACTTTACCATAGTTTCTGAAAGAAATATCTTTAAAACGACAGACTCAAAATCATTTACTAAGAAAATGTATAATCATCTCATACAATCTCCGCTGGACATAACCTAATTCCAAATTCCAGGTCATCGGTGAGAAGAGCAAGGGAAGGCACTGCATAGAGTTGGAGTGGACCGTGATAAAGATGAGGCGTGTGAGTGTGAGTGTGATAGTGACGTGGGAGATTAAGTTAAATATTAGACCCCAAAAAGTATAAAGTTGGAAGGATGCACACCTATTTGTGCAATAATTTATAAACCAGGATTCCGCTCTATGGTTTGGTGCCACCGAAGAGACACGGACCAAAACCATTAGTTTATGCTTTGAGTTTGTTATAC
This sequence comes from Rubia yunnanensis, assembly GCA_037428765.1. Taxonomy (NCBI): domain Eukaryota; kingdom Viridiplantae; phylum Streptophyta; class Magnoliopsida; order Gentianales; family Rubiaceae; genus Rubia; species Rubia yunnanensis. The sequence goes on along the minus strand of CM075064.1, from coordinate 25,521,303 downwards.
AAAGTCTGGAAGCCGTCAATTCGTCATCGCTCATTAACTAATTGGCAGGGGAAAAGGAAGAAGCATTCAAAAGGGAAAGGCGTTTGTAACCAACTTGCGGCTACAATAATAAAGAGCAAAAGTTAAGACCCAACTTTACACTCTAACCCAATATGCACCATCACGACTTTCGTTTCATTGCAAGTGGAGGATGTATCCAACTTTACCTTCCAAACTCCTTTTTGCTCGCCACTTTTTGGAGAGTTTGCGGTCAAATCACACAACCTCTTTTAACTTTCTATTTTCATCATGAATATACTCATCTGCATATTCCTTTGAAAATTGAACTTCTAACGATAAAATAGTACAGATGAATTACTCAATTTTTCCCAACATATTCTTCGCACGGTGTTCAATAAATATATTTGATTGTAAATATATGTAGCTACAGATAATAATGACACATACAAATTTTATATTTAGCAACTACATATTACGACGAATCTAATCATATCTCATACGATAAAATTATTGTTCATATACTTTTAAATATGTGGTCAAAGTTTGACATCTTTAACCAAATTTTTATGTGTGCAGAATATGTTGGTACAGATAGAGTATAACTATTACGCTAAGCCTAACATCTAAATTCCGTATCGATAATCTAAATCATTTAATAAATAAAAATCTTAAAAAGTAATACTCCCTCGTCCCTGCGTAAGATGTCTCTATTTTCGTTTGTCCCAAATAAATGTTTGTATTTTCTTATTTGAACTGAAATTTATGGCTAAAAATTGGTAAACTCATTTAAACCTCCACACTCATGCAATACCCACTTCATCACCCATGGTGGGTACAACATTAAAATTCATTACCGCCCCATCGGATATTATATAAAAACCACCCTCACTCCATCACTCACTTGTACTCACCCCACTTATACCTTCAAAAATACTAAAGTTCACTTTGAAATAACAATATTAAATTTTTAATAATTATTTATATGAAATATTATAGGTAAGATATGCGCATTATCCCAAATACCATATAATAAAAATTATTTGATTAGTGCTGACAATCGGGTATATTAAAGTCATTTTAATTAACTTAAACCCAAGTTGTCTAAGATTAACATACTAATATTATAATATGTTACTGATTTTAATTATTTACTATATATAATAACTCATAACTTTGTTAAAATATAACTTCTAAAAATATATTTAAAACAATAGATATCTCATAATATATATATATATATATATATATATATATATATATATATATCACTAAAGAAAATCCAAAGAAACACATAATATGGAATAACAAAATGTTCGGATTTTTTTTATCCCAAACTTCGTATAATAGAAATTGTCTGCTTGGTGCTGTCAACCGGGGATATTGAAGTCAGTTTGACTACCCTAAACCCAAATTGCCTAAAAATAACATACTAATATTATAATATTTTACTATTTTAATTCTTAACTATATATAATCAATCATAACCTTTTAAAATATATAAATTTTAAAGATATATTTAAAACCAAAAATATCTCATACTATATACATACATTTGTATGTGTGTATATGTATATATATATATCACTGAAGAAACATATAATCTAAAATAACAAAATGTTCAAAAAAAGTTTATACAATGATAGAGTACTTTTGATAGAAATATGTGTACATATTATTTATTTATAAGAAAGTATCAGGAAAGGCGGTCTTTCCATATTATTTATTTAGTGAAAGACACTAAGGGGGCGGTAACCGGATGTTGACCAAAAAAGGTTTTGGGAGGAGGGGAAAGGAGCAAACCGATGGTTCTTCTACCGTGTTGGAGCCTGTGAAGAAGAAGGGGCGTGCTAGTCATCCTCCTCCGCTTTCTCATATGCAAAGTCGCGATCTGATTGTAGAGAGGACTATTCCTGCTACACTTTCTAAATTATCCCTTTCTGAGACAATGGATGTGGTATGTTCTTGTTCCGTTACTGTGTTAGCATGACCTAAATTCTTTGTCTTGTTTTATCACAACTCTTCTTTTTTGCTTGCTTCAAAACTAAGGTTAGTGAAAGCCTGCAACTTATCAGTGAGCGAGTTGCCAAGTTTGCTAAAGGGGATGACACGATGTTAGAGGAGCTAGAAGCGGGCAAGGTGAAGTGTGCCTCTTTGAGCACTACTTCCAAGGATGCTGAGGAGTGAGCGCGTGCCGCTGAAGACCATACTGTGGCTGTTGAAAATGAAATGGAGAAGATGCATTTATAGCTGAAGGAGATGCAGACAAACGACCCCGCTTTGCCTGGATATCCTCAGGTTTTGGTTAACCGCCTTGTGAATACCAAATATTTTTATTCTTTGTTCGAGGAGGTCTCCACTCATGCTCCCAGTGTTGGCTATTGCGAGGCCTTGATCGAGTTGCGGAAGTTGAATTCGACTGTGAAGGTTGACAAGCCACCTAGGTTGGCCAAGTCTGAAAAGATTTTGGCAAAGCAGATAGAAATTCTTAACAATGGTTTCATTAAGAACGTCTCTGGCAGTGGTCACTCGTTTGCCATGCTATCATATCTTACCGGTCTTCCTAATCTTCCTTTTGCAGCCGAGCTGAAGAAGTGCACGATCGACTACTGTGAGGATCTTCCCTTCATTTCCCCCAATTATGAGAATCTCCATCCTAAGCACAATTCTAATGTCAATGATGTTGTGAACCCTGGTGGTGAATTGAACGACGAAGCTCTCATTCCTCCTGTGAGCAAGGAGGATGTTGTTGTTGTTGTCCGAACTTCACCTCCCTCTCCTGCTAAAGTTAGCCAATCCTAGCGCTATAGACTTAAGCCATTTCTGTTTGTGTTATGTAATTTTTGTGTTATGTAATTTATGACAATATTTCTAAGTATGTTTGTACGATTTTGTATTATTGGCAACTGATACGATCGTTATGTTTGCTTTTTATAATTTGACCGATCTTTTTACATTTATTTACTTGCAGGGCTTTGATATTATGGCCGTTTAATTTTTTAAAAAAGTGTTGAATATCTAGGATGTTATGTTCGGTTTCCTTATCGCAGTGGGTTTACTTCATCTTCCGAGTATTGCTCTATTAACCTGATTGAAGTGACAAAACATATATCAAAATAATATTCCCAACTTATTTCTTCCGATTACTTATTTTGTGTGGAGTCCATTCCGTTGCACATTGGGTGGAAAGTTCCGGCGTCTTTGTCGATTCTGTCTTCTTCTTTGGGCCGCCATTGTAGGAAGTTTATACCTGATTGCTATAATGCTGAGTCGCTTGGCAAAGATATTGTTCGTGGTTTGGTTGACCTTGAGTCTGCCTCTGCATACTTGCGTTTGCTTAACCTTCTTTCTCGTGTTCAAGAGTGGGCGCTAACCTTGGGCATTTGTTTGATGTAAATGTTGTTGGGTGTTCATGACCTAAAAGTGAAGTGGGACAGGGATATAAATGAGACTCGGGATACTGTTCATGATCTGCAAAGAATTTGTAATGAGCACAATGGTTTTATCTATCGGCAAAAGTTGAATATGACGAAAATTCTTCACCAACAGGAGGAGACCAAGAACTATGCCACAAATAAGACAGCGATCATTGACAAGCAGTGTACCCGTATTGACGATTTGTATGATCGCTTGAAGAAAAAGTAGAAGGAATGCAATCACCTCTCAACCTCTACTATTAGATGGCAGACAATTTCGACGAGCAATTTGCGATTAACACACAGCTGCGAAGTGACAATGAGGAGGTTCGTACTGAGTGCAATCGACTTAATAGATATGTTCCTCAGCATGAGTAGAATTTTATTGAATATAAAGACAAACTACATGCTCTTCCCTCGTTATCTTGAAGGGCTGCTGATTGCGGGGATCTTACGATGGAGTTTAGTTGTCAAAGGATTAACTTGTCTCAGGTTGTTCGATCGCATATTCTGATCCTAGAAGGGAAGGTACATAACTTGACAGTTGAGATGAAAAAGTATGAAGAAAATATCAATGTTATGAGTATGCAATTGGATCGCGAGGAGTTTGGCCCTAATGATGACTTCAAAGCTTATTATGCCAGATATCTTGGGCACCATCCTGCTTATTCATACATGAAGTGGTGATACGAGCATTTGGTTAGCGAAGAGCAGACAGTTGAAGATAACCGATGTGGGATTGAGCATTCTCATCGTGAAGCAAACCGTGGTTGCCACTGTGGTGGTTCGTCATCTTCTGGATCCTCCCAAACCTCTAGGCGTAGAAAGATTTGTCACTTTGAGTGACTTATCTTTCCTTGTAATGTTTTAATAAATTTGCTTATGTTTTTACGAACCTAGCAGCTTTGTCATTGCTGAATGAACTGTCTTTCATCTACTTTATACATATATATATATATATGTCTTCTTGCTAAGTGAGTGGGTTACTGTGGGACGTAAGTTGCAAAGTTGCAAGATCTATGGCTTGCTTCTATCGTATCATTCTGATTAGTTAGGATTTCAAGCTATTTGCAAGATCTATAGCTTGTATAGATATTATAATGAAACCTTATACCTTGTTCTGTGCAATATCTACTGCGAGTATTACTTTTACGAGCAAATCAGCTCTTGAGAAAGATCTATAGCTTGCGATCGGGTATATGGCAAAGTTACAAGATCTAAAGATTGTAAGGATCACAAAGGGTGCAAGATCTATAGCTTGCAATTGTTTGATTTGCGAAGTTACAAGATATAAAGCTTGCAAGGATCGCTAGTTGTGCAAGATCCATAGCTTGCGATTGTTTGATTTGCAAAGTTGCAAGATCCAAAACTTGCAAGCATCGAAAATTGTGCAAAATTTATTGCTTGACATTTGCCAGAATATTTTTGATATATAAAGTCGGGGTGTTTGAATTGTAACTGATGTGTCCATTTTATGTGCATATTTTAGTACTTTTTGGGATCACTTTTGTGCTCTTTTGTTATCAAGAGCTTGTGTTTTACCTTGAAATTCTCTTAGGAGAGGTAAGAGCGACTTTACACTCTTTTACCTTTTCTAAGTGGATTTTGCGTGACAATGGAAGAACTTGGAGACTTGAACACCGGAGGCCATTGGAGATCACCTTTTGAAGACTTTCAAAACTTGCTTCATAGATTTGAAGACTTGAAGACCGGAGGCCGTTGGAGATCACCATTTGTAGACTTGCTTCAAGGATTTGAAGACTTGAAGAATGAGAGGAATTATTGTGAAGAAGAGTGCTTGCTACAAGAAGAAGAAAAGAAGATAAGTTATGTTCTGGTGCCCATCGTGAGTCGCGACAAACCCGTCGCGAGTTGCGAGTTGCGATGCACTGTTGGCCAGAACACAACCTTATCCCTTAATAATATAATCATACATCTTCAAGAGCCCGACTTCAGCACTATTCAAAACCCTAGTTTTCCACCATTTTCATCATTAATTTCTCTTTTTTTATGTTTGGTTTGTTAGCATTCATTAGTATGAACTCTAGTAGCTAAACTCATTCTTGGGAGCAATTGATTGAAGATTCCAAACTTATGTGGTGAGATTCTCTATTTGCTCATTTATGAACATTTATTGGAGAACAATTATTATTCCATTAATGTTGTATTTTGCCTCATTTATACCATGGTTTTTTGCCTCACTGTATGAAATGTTTGTATGATTGAAGTGTTAGAGTGTTAGGAAAGTTGCAAATTTCTTAACTCATTTGACATGCAATCCAAGAGCATTGATTTAGAACTTCTTGTGTATAATGTGTGGTGATTCTTGCTAGATAAGTATGTTAATGTGAATTGTTCTCATATTTATCCCATAGATGCAAAGAAAGGTTGAACCTTGAATGTGATTTGTTCTAGGGTTAGCCTAGTAAATGCTTTGTTTGGTTGAATGACTCTGTCGTTGGTAGATGGCTTTTTGTTATCAAACCTATGGTCCTTCGTGTGAATGTCATTGATGAAATACCTCTATGGTGTTGTTTGCCTAGGGTGATCATCAATGGGGTTTGCAAATGGTCGTTGTTTGTCTTTGCAAATTACTATTAAGAAAGAATGAATGTTGATCTTCGAATGTGAAGTGATAACATTTCCCATAGACAATAAATGTAATTGAATGAGTGAATGAATCTATGATCTATAGGAAGTTTGGAAGTGGGAGTCAATTGCCCCCAAGGCTTCGTTAACTGTTGTTTTAATCATCTATTTAGTCGTTGTTGCATGATTATCATAGTTCTCTTGCTTTGCTAATTGATGTTTTTCATATATAGATTAGGACCAAAAACCAACCAATCTCCCCCTCTCTCTTTACATGCTTTCACATACACACACACACACACACATATATATATACATATATATATATGCTTATATCTAGTATATTTTCTCCTATATATGTTTAAACACTTGGAAAGATCCCTCTTCTCGTGGATGACCCCGACTTACCATTATCTACTTAATTGTAGATAGAAAGCATTAAGGCTTAAAAATATAACTTTGAAAGGTACGACGACGACCTCCCAAATTTTGGCAATGTTGCCGGGGAAGAGGCATTTATTTTTTAAGTGTTTGGGCATATTATGTGTGATTATGTGCTATTTGTAAATATTTGTTAGTTTGGTTTTGTTTTGATTTCTTAGTTGAGTTGCCATTTTATCTTGGCTTGGAGATGTATTGTTTGAGTTCTTGGTGTATGGTTCATATGCAATCCTCTTCACAAGAACCGCTAAACTACGATCCCGAGTTAGAGTTGAATTTGAGATGGGCTAGGAGGCTTTCATTGGAAAGTGTGAACAACACCCCTCCTAGTGGCCATTTTGTGGATACTTATACTTCTATAGAGCATCAATAAGAGCATGAAGATGAGCATCCGGAAGAAGGGCCTCAACATCCTCCTCTCCAAGGAAGGGAGATTCCTTTGGGGCAAGCCTTGTTGAGGGACATTATGGCTCCCAATCTTGATCAACAATCGATGTGCATTGAGTATCCTTTGGTTGGACCAAATGGGCACTTCGAGCTCAAGACCGGGTTTATAAACATGCTACCTATTAGTAGGAAAGGGGGAAATGCCAACAAACATCTCACCGAGTTCCATTTTTTGTGTGGTGGTATGGTCCTCCACAGAGTAGATGAAGACTTTTACAAGTAAAAGGCATTCCCATTTACATTGGGGATGGTGCATGGGATTGGGTCCACTACCTACCACCCAAGAGCATCAAAATTTATCTTGACACGAAGATAAAATTTCTAGCTAAGTACTTCCCAGCCTTGAAGTCCACCGCTTTGAAGAAGGACATAAGCAACATCCTCCAATGGCTTGAAGAGTCTCTTTTCGACTATTGGGAGAGGTTTAAGAATCTTCTTGGGAGCTGTCCTTACCACAACTATTCGGAGGGGGATTTGGTCTACTATTTCTACAATGGTCTTCTTGATGATGACCAAAGACTAGTGAAGAGTTCTTGTGGTGGTACCCTTGGGAACAAGACTTCACCGGAGGCTATGCAATTATACGAGGAGCTAGCGGAGGAGTCAAAGAACTTTAGCTTGAGGGCCGATTTGAGAAGAAGAAATTCAATGCCCACAAGTGACCCTTTCAATAGTGGAAAGCTTGAGGACCAATTCTCGGCCCTTGCTTCTATGGTGAAATCCTTAATGACTAAGCCCGGAAATGTGCCACATGTGAAATATTGTGAAATTTGTTTTTCGGCGCATCCTACATATACTTGCCCTACTTTACAAGATGATTATGTCTATGAGGTGAGTGTCATTGGGTATCAAGATGGGCAAGGCTATCAAGGTAACCAAGGCTACCTAGGTTACCAAGTGTACCAAAATTGGCCAAACAATTCGGGTAATTGTGATAACCCGAATATCCGGTACGGAAACCCTCAAGAAGGTCAAAACTCTCAACCGTATCGGCCTCCTCAAAAAAAATATAGGCCGCCTCAACAACAATATCAAAGGCTTCAAGAAAAGCGATGAGACTAAAGGTAGAGCTCGGGGTTGACAAAAGATGAGGTGATGCCAACTATTCACCGCTTGAGCATGTGCGCAGAGAAAGCTGAAAAATTCCAAGATGAGGTCAAGGCGAGCATCAATAACTTGGAAACTCAAGTGAGCCTAATAGCTCAAGTGGTGAATCAGATGGAGGCCCTGGAAAAGGGCAAACTTCCCTCCCAACCAGAGATTAATCCCCTTCAAAATGCTAGTGCTATCACTTTGAGAAGTGGTAAAGAGGTTAGCTTTCCCCCGGGTGATGAAGTTGTTGAAGGTGAACCTAGAAGACTTGAAATGTTTGAGAAAGAGGTTGAAGAAGAGGCCAAAAATTTGTTCAAGGAGCAAGCAAGGAAAGTGAAGGAGAAGGAAGAGGAGATTATCATTGAGAAATCAACCTCCATTCCCGAACCTTTATCCCCTCCTCACAAGAAGAAAAAGGTGGTGAAAATTCCTCCATATGTGCTGGAACTACCGTTCTCGGAGGCTTTGAAGGATAACGGAGGAAGAAGTCCAACAAAGACATCTACAAAGTCTTTCGTAGGTGTGAGGTAAATGTCCCTCTCTTGAATGCTATTGAACAAATTCCTAGCTATGCTAAATTTTCAAAGGAATTATATGTTATAAATAGGAAACAAAGGACAAAGAATAAGCTTAAAAATGGGAAAATGGAACATGTCTTAGCGTTGTGCCAAAGGGAGTTACCCCCTAAATGTAGCGATCCCGGCATGTTTACAATCCATTTCATGATAGGGAATACACATTTTGAAAAAGCAATGCTTGACCTAGATGCATCAATAAATGTGATTCCTTAGTCTTTGTATGAAAGCCTCAATCCTGGTACTTTGCACAAAATTGGGGTGGTGATCCAACTAGCCAATCATCCTAGTGCATACCCTAAGGGTATCATCAAAGATGCATTGGTTAGGGTGGATTCCTTAATATTCCCCACAGATTTTTATGTCCTCGACATGGAACATGGGAAACATACCGCCCCAATCTTGTTGGGAAAACCATAATAGAAGACTTCTAGGACCATCATTGATGTTCATAATGGTACCCTCACCATGGAATTTGATGAGATTAAAGTAGAGTTTAACATAAATGACTCTATGAAGTATCCTCTTGAAGAATATTCTTTCCATGTTATTGATATTGTTGACGATATTGTGCAAGATGTTTTTTAATTTAATGGTGATGATTCCTTGTTAGTTGCTTTAGAAAATGATGTTGAAGAGGCATGTTTTGTATATTCCATGAGTACTAACTTGAAGGAAAGCATTGAGGAGTTAAGCATTCTTGATGAAGTGGTACCAAGTCCTACTCCTCTAGTTTTAGAGGAACCCAAAGAACCAGAATTCCTTCCATCACTTGTCAAAGCTCCGGTGATAGAACTTAAACCTTTACCAAGTGACCTCAAGTATGCATTTCTTGGGGAAGGGGAAATGCTCCTGGTTATCATTTCAAGTAAACTCACCCAAGAACAAGAAGAAAAGTTGATGGTGGTGTTATGGGAGAACAAGGAAGTAATTGGATGGACTATTGCCGACATCAAAGGAATAAATCCATCCACTTTCATGCATAGAGCTTTGTTGGAGGAAGATGCGAGACCTGTGCGACAACCCCAATGCCGGTTAAATCCACCTGTGATGGAGGTGGTAAAGGAGGAAATCCCCAAGTTGCTCCAAGTGGGCATGATCTATCCAATTTTGGATAGAAAATGGGTGAGTCCAACTCAAGTAGTACCCAAGAAGAGTGGAGTGACGATGGTAAAAAATGAGAAAGGTGAAATGGTGTCCACCCGACTCCGAAATGGGTGGCTTGTTTGCATTGATTACCGGAGGCTAAATGCGGAGACTCGAAAAGATCACTTTTTGTTGCCATTCATTGATCAAATGCTCGAGAGGCTAGCAAGTCACCCATTTTATTTCTTTTTGGATGGATACTTGGGATACTTTCAAGTGGCCATTTTACCGGAAGATCAAGAAAAGGCAACCTTCACGTTCCCCTTTGGTACGTTTGCTTACCGGCGTATGCCTTCTGGGCTTTGTAACGCCCCCGCTACTTTCCAAAGGTGTATGGTAAGTATTTTCTCAGAATTTTTTTGAAAACTTTGTTGAGGTATTCATGGATGATTTTACCGTTCATGGTAATTCTTTTGACAGTTGTTTAGCAAATTTAGCACAAGTTCTTAAATGTTGCATTAATACTAATCTTGTGCTAAATTCTAAGAAGTGTCATTTTATGGTAGAACAAGGAATTGTCTTAGGCCATGTTGTCTCCTCTAAGGGTATAGAGGTTGACAAGGCAAAGATAGACACAATTCAAACTTTACTTTTTCCTACTAATGTGTGCAAAGTGCGCTCTTTTCTTGGCCATGAAGGATTTTACCACCGGTTTATTAAGGACTTTTCAAAGATAACATCTCCTTTGTGAAAATTGTTGCAAAAGGAGGTGGAATTTTTTATGAATGAGGGTTGTAAAGGGGCCTTTGATACATTGAAGGAAATGTTAGTCTTGGCTCTAACCATACAACCCCCGTATTGGTCTTTGCCTTTTGAGATCATGTACGATGCTAACGATTACGCTGTTGGAGTGGTGCTTGGTCAAAGGGTGGGGAGAGCGCCTCCCTCCATCTACTACGCATTCATTTCTCTCAATGAGGCCCAAAGAAACTACTCCACCACAGAAAAGGAGTTGCTAGCAGTGATATATTCTCTGGAAAAATTTTGATCTTACTTGTTTGGTACAAAAGTTATTGTGTACACTGACCATGCAGCGCTTTGTCACTTGATGACAAAGAAAAAGGCCAAGCCAAGATTGATTAGGTGGATCATGCTTTTGAGCAAATTTGAGTTGGAGGTGCGAGACAAGAAAGGCATGGAGAACCTTGTGGCCGATCATCTGAGACGGCTGCCCCCATGCCATGATAGTGAGGTAAATATATAAATGAAGGAGAAACTACGAGAGGAGTTCCCTGATGAACAATTGTTCACAATCAGGGACCTCCAACCGTGGTACGCCGACATTGTGAACTTTCTTGTCTCCGGTGAATTTCCTCCTCATTTTTCTAAGGCTTAGAAAGATAAGCTAAGAAGCGATGCTAAATATTATGTGCAGGATGATCCCTTTTTGTGGAAACATTGTGTAGATCAAGTTGTTAGGAGATGCATCCCCGATAATGAAGTGCATTCAATTCTCATTTTTTATCATTCTCATGCATGCGGTGGTCATTTTGGAGCTAAAAGGACCGCTAAGAAAGTCTTAGAAAGTGTTTTTTATTGGCCTACTTTGAATAAGCATGCATACATATTTTGTAAGCCTTGTGACAAGTGCCAGAGAGTAGGAAATATCTCGTCTAGAAATGAGATGCCCCAAAAAGACATTCTTTATTGTGAAATCTTTGATGTTTAGGGTATTAAATTTATGAGACCTTCCCTTAATTCTTGTGGTTTATATATATTCTTCTTGCCGTTGATTATGTGTCAAAGTGGGTTAAAGTAAAACCCACTATGACTAACGATTCTAAAGTGGTTGCAGAATTCCTTAAAGATAACATCTTCTCTAGGGTTGGGATTCCCCGAGCCTTGATTAGTGACCGTGGCACCCACTTTTGCAACCAGACCATAGGGGCACTTCTAAAGAAATATGACGTCACTCACAAGACATTCACCGCCTATCACTCTCAAACCATTGGCCAAGCTGAAGTTTCCAATGGAGAAATTAAGTATGTCCTTGAGAAAATGGTTAACCCTAACCTAAAGGATTAGAGTTTTAGGCTAAATGATGCCTTGTGGGCGTATATGACGGCTTACAAGAAACCTATCGGTCTGTCACCTTACTGGTTGGTGTTTGGTAAGCCATGTCACTTACTGGTAGAAATTCAAGACAAGGCTTATTGGGCGGTCAAAGAATTCAACTTTGATATAGATGGGGCCGAGTTGCATAGGAAGCTACAATTGCAAGAACTAGATGAGATCCAAAGGGAGTCCTAGAGAACGCCAAAATCTATAAGGAAAAGATAAAGGTGTGGCACGACAAGATGATCATTAGGAAGGAATTTGACGTGGGTCAAAAGGCCTCCCTATTTCAATCCCGCCTTTGTCTATTTCCCAGTAAGTTGAGGTCTCAATGGATCAGTCCTTTTGAGGTGGTGAAGGTATTCCCGCATGGTGCAGTGGAAATCCTAGATTGAGCTAAGTCCAATACATTCAAGGTCAATGGATAACAATTGAAACCTTACCATGAGAGTTTTGTGCTGGAAAAGGGAGAGGATATTGATCTCCTTGATCTGGTTTATGAGTAAGCTCCAAGAAAGAGGAGTGAGTCATGCCAACGATGTTAAATGAACTTGGTTTTGATCATCCAGATTATCATTTGTGACTTTCCATTGATGTTGTTTGGTTTTGAGTTTTTATCGTTAGTTTCATTATTTTGCTTTGTGCTTTTCAAGGTTTGTTTTTACATGATTTTGTAGCAATTTGAACCCAAGGCATTGGATGGAAGAAGGGGAAATACTTAGAGTCAAGAAGGAAAAGCTTGGGCAATGGATAAGGCTGAGAATTTTTTTCTAAGTACCAGGTAGGCTGCCTGTCGCGAGTCGTGACCACCTCGTTGCGAGTCACGAAGGGATCAGAAAATTGAACCAATTTTGGAGCCCTCGGGCTCAACTTTTTATGAGCCGTGATGGCTGTGTAGCGACAGACCATCATGAGTTGTGATGAATTGGTCGTGATTGTGACCAAATCAGAAAACGTTTGCAAAATGTGAACCTCCCGATCCACTTTTTGCGAGTTGCGGCAGTTTTATCGCGAGCCGCGATGGACTGGTCATGAGTCACGATGCTTGCTTTGACTAAAGGTGATGACTGACCTGCCCTTCGCAAGTCACGACGAGCGTGCATGGATGTTTTAAATAACAAACAGAATGCACTCTTATGCACAAACCCCTCTTCTTCCCGTCAAACCCCTTCTTCTTCCTATCATCTCCACCAATTTCCATCAATCCCAACCACCAAACCACCGCAAATCCATCGTACATCCATAACACATCATCCCTAGCCTTTTAATCCTACACAAACACCCACAAATCAACCAAATTTGTGAAAATCTCAAAACCCTAGTTTTTGGGAAATTTTCAAATTTGGGCGAATTAAGCTCAAATTAGTTGTGGGCTTCATTGTTTCATCCTTCTACATGCACTATTGGTACGATTCCTTACTTTTGAACACTTGAATTATGAATTGTGTGTAGTTTAAGTTTGGTGCAAAATGTGCATTTTGTGAATGATGATATATTGTGTGTGTTACTATAGTTCTTTACAATTTGTGCCTTGAATTGCAAATATCTTGTAGAGATAATTATGTTGGATATTTGGAAATGGTAAATGTGGGTGATGCTTTGTAGTTTAGCATTGATTAGGACTTGTGCATATTGTGCTTTTGATTTGGTTTGATGGTGATCTTAGCTATATAGTATTGATTAACACATGGTGGGTTGAATTAATTATATTCATATGGATTTTTGGATGTGGTATAGCATTGTGCTCATGTTGATTGTGTTGATTTGCTCATGTTGGTGTTGCATTGTGTTTATATTGTTGCTTTGGTTGAGAATTTGGTTGTGGCTTGCACTATAGATTAGACATATTGGCTTGATTAAACATAATTGATATTTTTATGCAATGTTATCATGCTTAAGGTAGTTTATCTATGGCACTTGAATGCTAACGTTATGAACGTACTAATGGTAGTTAAACTAATTAGGCATGACTGTGATTATAGGATATAGCATTTTGGATGTTTAACTATGTGACAACCTAATGGACTTGAAATTATGGCATGTTAAATGTGACATGGATTGTATATAAAATTGTGGTTAGAACTTGAACTAGTTGGCTTGGACTTGATTTGGTTTGTGATGTTGGTTAAACTAGTTTGAGATTTCTTGTGATATTGTGATATTGCATGTATGTATGTTCTTGTGAGTTTGAATTGTTTGTTGTGGTTGTTAGATATGGCCCCTACTAAGAGACCTAGGGCTCCTCCCCGAGGTGGGCGCACCACTGCTCCACCTCCACCTCCGCCACCGCCTTTGGAGTCGAACCCTGTACCCCTCTTGATGATAGGTACATGGGTTTGACCTGGATTACCGGGCCCTATACGGAGAGGTGAGATGACTTGGTCAACCGCTAGCTGAAGGAGACAAGCTTTGTTAATGTTCCCACACTAGACACTCTTGGGATAATCTAGCTAGTCTGATGCCTTCTCGCCAAAGGAGGGTTGGAGGGTTTCATGGGCAAAAGTTCCCCCTCCTACCAGCGATACACACTGGAGTTCCTGTCCATGGTCAAGATATGCAACATGATGGATGATGAACCATCCAAGAGGTACATTGCTTTCCACTTAGAGAATATACCTTGAGAGATGACCGTCTCGCAGGTTGAGGAAGCCTTTGGATGGGATACAACTGAGATCCGGGTGAGGTTGGACCCACAAGCTCAAGACCGACCAATTGAGGATGACATGCATTTCTGGAATGCCATCAACATGAGGGCGAATAACTCCAACGACAAGAGCAGTGTCATCATCCATCCCGTACTTCGTTATGTGCACAGACTTCTGGCCAGCACAATGCATTACTCGGCGGAGCCGACGAATGTGCCAGACAACGACATTCATTTCTTATAGTACTTGAAGAGTGAGGGGTTGGGATACGGGTTATGGGCCAAGCTGTGGATGAAGAGGGTCGTAGAGGTGGCTGGGAAGCTAAAGGGGAATATTATTGTTGGAGGCATGATCGGCCTCTTAGCGAAGCACCTAGGATTGGTCCCATCGATTGATTTTCTGTGCTTAGAGAATCACACTTCCTACCTCATCACTACAGGAGGTTGATGCAATTTGAGATGCTTGGCACCACGCGGACTACAAAGGTGTTTCACTGGTTATATAGTGGCAGGAAGGTCACCTTCATAGCACTTCCTCAACCCAACACGACCAATTTGGAGTTTGATACACCCTTGGCGGACCTGGCGATTTCACCCGACTCCTCGTGTAGAGAGGAATTTCAGCGTAAGCTCAATGACCTTGGTCCAACCCCCTTTCAGCGCGACGATAGTAGCTTGCCTTTCACTGAGCGACAGCATCAGCGTTCTCTACAACCTCCACCAGAGATCGGGCCTATGCAGGAGGATTATTTGCCACCTCACTACTCTCAGCCGTTGCCTGACTTCTATGAGAGTATGCAAACTATACAGGATAGATTCCACCGCCAGAACAACATGATATTGGAGCACAATGTTTTTGTCTCCCAGAGCTTGATAGACATGGATGAGGATATTGACCATCTGCCGGCTTGCATTCATGAGATGCAGTCCTAGGTAGGTGGTGCCTCAGGCACTGATCCTGGAGTAGAGAGGCGTAGATCCAGGAGGAAGAGGAACACAGATTGGCTGGCTCGTTATCAACAACGTTATTTTGGTGATGGTCCTTCATCCTCACATCAGTGATTGTGAGTATTACATTCTTACCATTTCCATACTTTTCTTTGTACGCTTCTTCCCTTCTTTGTCCAATGTAGCATTTTAAGTGTGGAGATGGGGTATTTACTGATATCATTGCTTGTTTTGGGGATGTTTTTCTAAACTTGATGCTTTTGGGATATTTTTTTTCTTTGTTTTTTTAAAAATATTTTCCCCTTTTGTTTTGGGTATGCTTTCCTTTTGATGTACTTGGATGATGTTAGCTTTGATATTTTTCTTAGCCTTAACATTTGGAAAGCACTTTGCGACTTTTTGATTGGAAAAACATAAAAAAATAGAAAATAAAAAGAATCCCTCTATGTTGAAAACCCGAGAGGGCATCTTAGGCAACATTGGGGGCTCAGATAGGTTGAAAACCCAAAAATGAATTGCTAAATGTGCGGAAAAGGGTGAGATGTGAGCCAAAAAACATGATGTGTGGCTAGGATGAATACCCGAAAGGGTTCCTAGGCATAATGAGAGAAAGAGAGAAAAAGAAAAAAAATGTGTTCACTCATTTGCCGGCGTTGGAGTTATAAGGTTGCGGTAGCCATATGGATGGATCGGGTAGCTTGACATCTTGAGACCTCTTGGGATTGGGAAATTTAGCGGGGAAAATGAAGTAAATTATGAAATTCTTGATTGTTGATATACTTCGTTTTTAGGATGATATATTGGTATAAGTGGAGTATGTGTTTGAACTTTATGTGTGCTTTTAGCTTCACCTTGTACTATTGGATTTAGGATTGTAAACTCGGGATTTGGAGATGTTTTAGGGATATTAATGAATTGATAAGTTGATATGGTTTGGGTAGATTTAGGATTCGGATACATCAATTCCTTCGTGTGCTTGGATCTATTCTTACTCGAAGACGAGTAAGGTTTAAGTGCGGGTAGGTTTGATGTGTCCATTTTATGTGCATATTTTAGTACTTTTTGGGATCACTTTTGTGCTCTTTTGTTATCAAGAGCTTGTGTTTTACCTTGAAATTCTCTTAGGAGAGGTAAGAGCGACTTTACGCTCTTTTATCTTTTTTAAAGGGGATTTTGCATGACAAAGGAAGAACATGGAGACTTGAAGACCGGAGGCCGTTGAAGATCACCTTTTGAAGACTTTGAAGACTTGCTTCAAATATTTGAAGACTTGCTTCAAATATTTGAAGACTTGAAGGCCGGAGGCCATTGAAGATCACCCTTTGAAGACTTTGAAGACTTGCTTAAAAGATTTCAAGACTTGAAGAATGAAAGGAATTATTGTGAAGAAGAGTGTTTGCTACAAGAAAAAGAAAAGAAGACAGGGTTCTGTTCTGGCGCCCGTCGTGAGTCGCGACGTACGAGTGGCTTGAACACAACCTTATCCCTTTGTACTATAATCATACATCTTCAAGAGCCCGACTTTAGCACTACTGAAACCCTAGTTTTCCACCATTTTCATCTTTTATTTCTCTTGTTTTATGTTTGGTTTGTTAGCATTAATTAGTATGAACAGTAGTAGTTAAACTCATTCTTGGGAGCAATTGATTGAAGCTTCCAAACTTATGTGGTGAGGTTCTCTATTTGCTCATTTATGAACATTTATTGGAGAGCATTTATTATGCCATTAATGTTGTTTTTTGCCTCATTTATACCATGAGTTGTTTGATTATATGAAATGTTTATATGATTGAAGTGTTAGGGTGTTAGGGTTTTAGGAAAGTTACAAATTTCTTAGCTCATTTAACATGAAATCCAAGAGCATTGATTTAGAACTTCTTGTGTATAATGTGCGGTGATTCTGGCTAGATAAGTATGTTAATGTGGATTGTTCTCATATTTGTCCTATAGATGCAAAGAAAGGTTGAACCTTGAATGTGATTTGCTCTAGGGTTAGCCTAGTAAATGCTTTGTTTGGTTAAATGACTATGTCTTTGGTAGATGGCTTATTGTTATCAAACATATGGTCTTTCATGTGAATTCCATTGATGAAATACCTCTATGGTGTTGTTTGCCTATGATGATCCTCAATGAGGTTTGCAAATGGTCATTGTTTGTCTTTGCAAATTACTATTAAGAAGGAATGAATGTTGATCTTTGAATGAGAAGTGATAACATTTCTCATAGACAATAAATGTAATTTAATGAGGGAATGAATCTATGATCTATAGGAAGTTTGGAAGTGGAAGTCGATTGCCCCCAAGGCTCCGTTTATTATTGTTTTAATCATCTATTTAGTCGTTGTTGCATGATTATCATAGTTATCTTGCTTTGCTAGTTGTTGTCTTTCATATATAAATTAGGATAAAAAACCAACCCCCTCAATATATATATATATATATATATGTATATATATGCTTATATCTAGTATGTTTTCTCCTATATATGTTTAAACACTTGGAAAGATCCCTCTTCTCGCGGACGACCCTGACTTGCCACTATCTACTTAATTGTAGATAGGAAGCATTAAGACTTAAAAATATAACTTTGAGAGGTATGACAATGACCTCCCAAATTTTGGTGCCTCTACCGGGGAAGTGGCATTTATTTTTAAGTGGTTTGGCATATTATATGTGATTATGTGCTATTTGTAAATATTTATTAGTTTGCTTTTGTTTTGATTTCTTAGTTGACTTGCCATTTTTTCTTGGCTTGGAGACTTATTATTTGAGTTCTTGATGTATGGTTCATACACAATCCTTTTCACAAGAACCGCTACACTACGACCCCGAGTTAGAGTTGAATTTGAGATAGGCTAGGTGGCTTTTTTTGAAAAGTGTGAATAACACCACTCATAGTGACCATTGTTTGGATACTTATACTTCTATGGATCATCAACACGAGCATGAAGATGAGCATCCAAAACAAGGGCCTCAACATCCTCCTCTCCAAGGAAGAGAGATTCCTTTGGGGCAAGCCTTGTTGAGGGACATTATGGCTCCCAACCTTCATCAACAACTGATGTGCATTGAGTATTCTTTGGTTGGACCGAATGGGCACTTCGAGCTCAAGCCCGAGTTTATAAACATGCTACCTATCTTCTTTGGTAGGTAAGGGAAAATTCCAACAAGCATCTCACCGAGTTCTATTTTCTGTGTGGTGGTACGGTCCCCCACGGAGTAGATGAGTACTTTTACAAGTTAAAGGCATTCCTATTTACATTGAGGGATGGTGCAAGGGATTGACTTCTCTACCTACCACCCAAGAGCATCAAAAGTTATATTGACACGAAGACAAACTTTCTAGCCAAGTACTTCCCGGCCTCGAAGTCCGCTGTTTTGAAGGACATAAGTAACATCCTCCAATGGCATGAAGATCCCCCCCTCTTTACATGCTTTTTTATGTATCTATATTTGTCTATGCCTAGTATGTTTTCCACTATATATGTTTAAACACTTGGAAAGATTCCTCTTCTCGTGGACGACCCCGACATTCCATTATCTACTTAATTGTAGATAGGAAGCATTAGGGCTTAAAAATGTAACTTTGAGAGGTATGGTGATGACCTCCCAGTAACGTGTTATGAAAAATAAAATATCTTTTAACACTCGTGTTATGAAAAATAAAATATCTTTTAACACTCGTGTTATGAAAAATAAAATATCTTTTAACACTCATAAGTAAAGAATGAGAAATGTAATCGTGGTCCAGCAAGGTGGTTTTTTATATTAATAATATTCTACCGCAATAATGTCGAGTTGGGAACAATGGAATGAAAGTAACAAAGAATAATATCAGGGTTTCTATACAGGTGGATGTTCACTATCTTTTCTCTTAAATCTAGACATAAAACTTTCTTAAGTTGATCATATGCCACGTGTTCGGAACACTGGTACCGTCCAACCTTTCTAGTTTGTAGTTGTTGGACTTGTGACCTTGTAGGGTCCTTTCCACTTTGGGCACAACTTTCCTCACTCCTCTGCTAGACTAGCATCATTCTTTATTAGCACCTGATCGCCAATCTAAAATCGTGTTTCCTTCACTTTCTGATTGTAAGCTCTCGCCATCTTATCCTTGTACTTGGCTTCTATTATTGCTGCCAATCCTCTTTTCTCTTTCGGTTCATCCAAGTATAACTTTATCATCTCCAAATTATCCTTATCCATGTAACCACATACTCGAATACTTGAATTGCCGATCTCTACCGGTATCATTGCTTCGTGACCATAGACCAAATTGTATTGTGTCTTCCCTGTTGGCTCTTGAATGGTCCTTTTGTACAACTATAGGGTGTTAGGTATTTTGTCTACCCAACAACTTCACTTTCCTTTTAATCGCCTCTGAATTCCTTGAATGATAGTCATGTTCGTTGCTTCCACTTTCTCATTAGCTTGAGGATGTACCATAGAAGTGAATTTTTAAAGAATCCCAAGATTTAAACACCAATCAATGAACGTGTTACTTGTGAACTATGTATCATTGTCCGTGACAATGGTAAGCAACACATTATGTTTTGCCAGACAAATTTCCTAGTTACTTTAGCTGTTACTCATCCCAATGGTTTTGCCTCCACCCATTTCGTGAAGTAAGCTGCTGCTACAATCTGAAATTTGGCATTGCCTTCGCACTTTGGGAATGGCCCTACCAGGCTAATTCCCCATTTATCAAAAGACCAAGCTCAATATATTCCTTGAAAAGTGGCTTGTGGCTTATGCGACAGCAAAGCGTTGATTTGGAAACTCCTACATTTAAGCACAAAGTTGTGCGCATCGTTGAACATAGTCGGCCAACAGTATCCTGCTTGGATGATCTTTCTTGCTACCGTTTTGGCCCCTTGATGTGTTCCACACAGTCTTTTGTGGACTTTTCCAAGTATTTCCCTCGCTTGTATTGGCTCTATGCACTTTATCCATGGGGAAGAAAGCCCTTTTTGTAGAAGGTCTCTTCCTCATAAGTGTAGTTCTTGGCGCATAACTCCAACTTTCTGGCTTGCACTTTATCTTCTGGAAACATTCCCTTCGCGAGATATTGTATTAGTGTCGTCATCCAACTTACATCTTTTGTTTGGACTGCTAATAATGTGCTTATGATTGAAATAACTTCTACTATCGTGTCTTTGTGTTCTTTTGGGGATTCAAATCCTGCTGTTTCTAGTTTACATAGTTCATCCTCTTTTTAGTGTTCTATGTTCTTGGTACGTGCTGAATGTTAAAGTATTCAAGCTAGTTTATTAGTTGTTGGATCTCTTTAAATAATTCACCCACTGCTCTTCTCGTACTTCATAGTCCCCTCGCACCTGCTGGACTAAAATTAGAGAAACACTACATACCCGAATGCTTTTCACTTTCATTTTGACTGTAAGGTCCAATCCACATATTAAAGCTCCATATTCTGCTTCATTATTTGTGAGTGGAAAATTGAAGCGGAGTGAGTATTTGAGTTCACCTCCTTCCGGATTCACCAGCAGTAATCTGGAACCATATCCTTCCCTGCTGGATGCATCATCAACAAACAATGTCCACACAACGTCTTCTCACTTTAATTTTCCTTTGTTGACTGTCAGATTCTAGTGCACCTTCACTGCCTGCACGTCTTTGCTCGTCATTTCTGCAATGAACTCTGCTAATGCCTGAGCTTTGATCGCTGTCCTTGGTTGAAATTGAATTTCAAATTGGCCTGGTTCCACGGCCCACTTTGCTAGTCTGCCTGAAGACTGGGGCTTGTTAAGGATGTTCTTGATTGGAAATACTTTGTAGACCACTATGCGATGACTATGGAAATACATTCGTAACCTTCGTGCCGAGTATATTAAGGCAAAGGTTAATTTTTCTAAAGGCATGTACATCTTTTCTGCGTTTTGCAAGATCCTACTGATGTAATAGATTGGAACCTGATTCTGTCCTTCCAGGTGAACCAAAACTGAGCTGACAACATTCTGTAAGATTTCTAAGTACAAGTATAGTGTCTCTCCAGGGGAAGGCAACTTTAACATTTGTAAAGTTTGAAGCAGCTCCTTCAACCCATCATATGCTCTCTGACAATCCTCGCTCCAACTGAACTTTTTGGCTTTTCTTAGTACTTCAAAGAGTGGAAGTGTTTCTCCACTACTTTTGAGACAAAACGGCTAAGCGCTACTAGTGATCCCATTAGGATTTGCACCTCTTAACTATTCGTGGCTGGGGGAAATTTACTATTGCTAGGATTTTTTCTAGGTTAGCTTCGATACCTTTGGAGGATACCTTGTATCCTAAGAATTTTCGTGCACCCACTCCAATTACACACTTCTTAGGGCTGAGCTTCATCCATATTGCTTATAATGTCTCTAAAGTTTCTTTTAAATCTGCAGCAAAGCTACCCACCTTTTGCTTTTGATCACCATAGCATTAACGTATGCTTCGACATTCCTTCCTATTTGGTTGTGAAATGCATGATCGACCACTCTCTGATACATTGTCCCAGCATTTTTGAGCCTAAATGGCATCTTCACATAACAAAACGTCCCAAAGCTCGTTATAAAATCCATTTTTCAGAATCTTACGGATTCATTAATATTTGGTGGAATCCCTTGTACTCATATCCTGAAACTGCCTCAACCAGTTGATCAATTTTTGGTAAATGGTAGCAGTTTTTTGGGCATGTTTTGTTGAAATCTGTGAAATCAATGCACATCCTCCAGCCAGCATTTGATTTCTTCACCATGACTGGGTTTGCTAATCACTTTGGATATGTAACCTCTTTTAGTATATTGGCCTGCAGTAGCTATGTGACCTTCTTTTTTTTATCATTTTTTGCCTAGCACTAGCAAAGAAACGTTGTTTCTGTTTAACCGATTTGACCGAGCTGCTGATATTCAAAGAATGAGTAGCAATATCTGGATCCACTCCTCCCATATTCTGGACACTTCATGTGAACGTATCTTTGTGGCTCTACTAAATTTCAACAACCTTTGTTTTCTCCTTGTCTTGAAGGCATTTTACAATCTTTATGTATTTCTAATTGTCTTCGCTATCCAGACTAACCAAATCCATTTCTTCTCCCAAGTCTGTTGTTTCTTGATGTTCCAGTAAACTCCCACCTAAAACTATGCTAACCATTGATTGGGTGTATTTTATACACATATTTTATGTGACTTTATGAACTTCTTTTGCCATTTGATGTGCACGTAGGTGTGTTTTTGTGCAGGAAATCATTGGACCGTGTGCTCAAGATGAGGGGCTATACACTATACTTTTTTTTCCCTAACAGTGTTTTTTTTCCACAAGGTTTTTCCTGTAAGGTTTTTAATGAGGCAGTGTGCTCCAATGGAAAATGTTCTTATTTTACCTTCCGAGGAGAGATATGAGACATTATTCTAGGATGGAAGCTCAAAAGCACCTGGATTGTGCTACAAAGAATTTGAGCTTAATTGAGATCATGTGAAGAAGTTTAAATTAAAGAATAGAAGGCCCAGTGTGAAGATCAAATTAATTAGCCCAATAATATTTTCCTTTTCTTAGTTGGATTTTGAATTAGGGTTATTATAAAATACCTATAAATAGGTATTGGTACCGACGTTGTAGCACTATTCTTGGGAGCCACTGCATTCATAGTTTTTGTTTTTTCCATTTTGGTTGCCAGCATTATTCATCACTACCGTATGATGAAATATGTTATGAATAATGAAATGCCCATTAGCAATAAGCTAGATTTGTGATAATTAATTATATTACTATGTATTTACCATAGGGGAATACTCTATCATTACCCCAAAGTTCTCCGATAAATACTCCTAAGAGGATGAAGAAAAATGCACCTCTCATTCTCTCATTTCTCACTTCTTCTTATCTCATCTTCTTCTCCACTCTTTCCTTCTTACTTCCCATATCAAGTCTTTGCTAATTTTTTAATAAATTAGTACAAAGTTAGTAAAATCACAACACATTTATCAGCACAATCACTCTCCATCTTCATTAAATATGTTCTTTTCTAAAAGTTGTGAGAATTTTGTGATATGAATCAAAGTGTTTGGGCTTTAGCTTGTCTCTTGCAACAAAATATGGTTAAGCTTTGAGTTTTTATTCATTTGATTTGAACATGAAGATCTATGAATGGTCAGTGTAATTGACTAAAATCCATTAGTATATCATAATATGAGTAATGAAGCTAAGGATGTGAACCATGCCAGTGACTTGAATGTTTGAAGATGTTACAACATATAAAACTAGAACAAATAAATAGGTCTATTTTCTCTGTTAACGCTAGTGTTGTTGTGCTATTGCACCTTAGATTCCTTATAATTAATCACAAAATCTTGGACCAAAAAGTATCCCCATCTCATTGTACTCCCAAATGTGATTTATAATAATAAACTTTCTAACTTCATAACATCATTACCTTTCTAACTACATAACACCATATTACTATACCAATAAGGCTTTGCCGCCTTATGGTAATGTGATGTGATTTATAATAATTAACTTTTTAACTACATAACACCATATTACTATACAAAAGAGGCTTTGCCGCCTTATGGTAATGTGATGTGATTTATTAACTTTCTAAATGCATAACACCATATTTCTATACAAAGAGGCTTTGCCACCTTATAGTAAAATTGTGTAATCTACATCTAACTAATCTTTAACTGCTTCATTTTAATATTTCCATGATTAATTATATATCTATCATATTTTTCTATTTATTTGATGACGTTACATTGTTAATCTACTCCTAACATTTGATTACAATTCATTAATATAACGGTAATAAACAACTATATTTCCAGTGGTAATATAACGGTTATAACGACTATACTTGACACTATAAATACGAAGACATCATATGATACAAAACCACATCCTCTCTTCTACCTCATATCTTCACTAAATTTGCCGATAAAATGTCTAGACTAATATTTGTTTTTGTTGCTGTAATCATTTTTGTATTACATGTTACTATTCTCACCGTAGATGCTTCGCCGAAAGATTTTCGTTCTTCTTCATTGATGAGCGGAATCATGTATTAATTTTTATATTTTGTAATCATTGTAGACTTTCATATTTTGAATTAATTCTAATGAACTATGTTACTTTCCCTATTAGTTATCATCATATCAAACCTTGTGAAGCTTGAATTCAGTCCATTCGACATCAGTGGAAATAATTATATGTTGTGGACGATTAACATTGAGATGCACTTGGAATCAATGATGGACAAGGAAAGATCTTTAATCTTCCAGCAAAAGGGGAATAACGCATCAAGGATGGACAAGGAAAGATCTTTAATCTTCCTTCATCGACGCCTTGATGGGAGTCTAAAAAATGAGTATCTCACTATGAAAGATCCACTTGAGCTATGGAAAATTTTGAAAGAATGATACAATCACACAAGAGATGTAATGCTCCATATACCGCGATGACTGGAACAATCTACGGTTCCAAGACTATAAGAAAGTCTGCGACTACAATTCTGCAATGTACATAATAGTAACCCACTTGACATACTATGGGGTTACAATAACGGACAATGAAATGCTGGAAAAGACTCTTTCTACTTTCCACGCATCAAATATGACCTTGCAATAATAATATCGTGTGCGGGGTTTTAAAAGATATTCTAAACTAATTGCTTGCCTCATCATTGCGAAAAAGAATAATGAGTTGCTAATGAAGAATCATCAAACTCACTCGACTGGCTCAAAAGCGTTTCCTGAAACAAATGTTATTAACTCTGACGAATCAGAATGCAAGAATTATTTTCAGTGTCAAGAGAGAGGTCGAGGTCGTGGTTACAGACACGGTTGAAGTGGTTACAGTTCGTCCTATAAGTCCAGTAACTACTACCACAAGAAACATCAATATGAGAGGAACAATGAAAGTACCCATAAAAGGGGGAAAGACACCAGTTCATCAAAGGGCTCTGGAACCTCTTGTTTCATATGGAAAAGGGCATTGGTCAAGAGTCTGCAGAATCCCGAAGCGTTTATGTGAACTCGCCAAGAGTTCATAAAAGAAAAGGGGAAGGAAGTCAACTTCAATGAATCCACTCATCCCGAAGCATCTGATTTCAATGATGATTTCATGGACATAGTTGGTGATTTCGCTGAACCAACAAATGGTGGAAACTAAAAGAAGGAGAATTGTATAACTATTATTGGGAATGAAGCTAGATGGTCCAATGTCTGTTTGTATCTCTTACATATATATATGGCTTTATTTAAAATTCTGCTAATTTTAAATTTGTTATCTTTTTTATCCAAATTTATTTTATTTTTAGTTAAAGTGGTGAAATGTATAAGGCTAACCGTAAAGCCAACCAAATGATTAAAAATGAAGAAATTTTGATTCTCGAGTGTGTAACAACGCACGCTATATTAAAGGATAACAGTTTTTCTCAAAGGTAAAACCAACAAAAACCATTGTGAATACAATATCGGGTCCCGTAGATATTATTGAAGGAGTTGGTGAGGCAAACTTTACACTGCCGAATGGCACAATTTTTACAATATATAATGACTTATTTTCGCCAAGGTCCAGAAGAAACTTATTGAGTTTTAATGATATATATTCTTATGGATTTGATACTCAGTTTGTAACTGAAGGTGCCATGAAATATATGCTTCTCTTTGTGTATAAATCTATACTTGAAAAAACTACCAATGCTCCATACTAGATTATATTATACACATATAAATGCAAACAAATCAAATACGGTAGTGATCAAACCTTCAATATTTACCATATGGCATGATCGGCTGGGCTATCCTGGTTCAACTATGATGCAAAGAATTATTGAAAATACACATGGGCATCCATTGAAGGACCAAAAGATTCTCAAGGAAAATCCTTTCAATGTAAGGCTTGTTCCCTTGGAAAGATAATCATAAGGCCTTCACTAGGGAAGGTTGAAACAGAATAACCAACATTTCTTGAACGTATTCAAGGTGATATATGTGGACCTATAAATCCACCGTGTGGACCATTTCGATACTTCATGGTATTGATAGATGCTTCTAGCAAATGGTCACAAGTATGCCTGTTATCAACTCAAAATATGACACTTGCTAAATCACTCGCCGAGATAATCAAATTGCGAGCTCAATTTCCTGATCATACGATCAAGAAAATAAGACTTGATAATGCCGGTAAATTCACATCCCATGCTTTCGATGATTATTGTATGTCAGTTGGAACTGTTGTTGAGCATCATTTTGTTCATGTGCACACACAAAATGGTCTGGCTGAATCACTGATCAAATGTCTCTAATTCATTGCAAGACCATTATTAATGAGAACAATGCCCCCTACTTCAGTATGTGGTTATGCAATATTACATGCTACAACATTGATTCGCATCAGACCAAGTGCATATCATAAATACTCCCCACTACAACTTGCATCAGGCCAAGAACCAAATATATCTCATCTAAGGATTTTTGGTTGCATTGTTTATGTGCCTATTGCACCACCTCAAAGAACAAAGATGGGACAACAGAGATGTCTTGGCATTTATGTAGGCTTTGAAAACCCATCTATTGTCAGATACCTTGAACCCCTAACTAGGAGTAGTTGTACAGGTCATTTTGCTGATTGCCATTTTAATAAAGAAAATTTTCCAGCATTAGGGGGAGAAAGAAAACAGCTGGAAAGGAATATTACCTGGCATGTACCAATATTATTGCATCTTGATCCTTATACAAAAGAGTGTGATGGAAAAGTCTAAAGGATTTTGCATATGCAAGATATAGCAAATCAACTTCCTGAAGCATTTACAGACACAAAGAGAGTGACTAAATCTCACATCCCAGCTAAGAATGCTCCTGTTCCAATTAAAATCCCAAAAGGGCAAATTGAAAACAAAGTCACTCGTGAAATCACGACCTGCCTAAAGCATGGAAGACCACTCGGTTCCAAAGATAAAAATCCCCGTAAAAGAAAAGGATCAGAGAAATAAGATGATCCCAAAATGGAGAAACGTATTCCTGCAAAAATACAAGATGGGGAAAACTTAGAAATTTTGATTTATTATGCCAATACAAAAATGAGGAAATCGATTATGCATTCTCTTACAATTTGACATGTGATGTTATGGACAAAAATAATGGAGATCCCGAACCACGGTCTGTTACCGAGTTTGAAAATAAACACGATTGGACTGAATGGAAAAGGGTCATTGAAGCCGAATTAGACTCGCTTAACCGTCGAAAAGGTTTTGGGCCTATAGTACTCACCCCTGAATATGTGAGACCCATTGGATGCAAATGGGTATTTTTGCAAAAAAGAAATGAGAAAATGGAATTGTGAGATATAAGGCTAGACTCGTTGCACAAGGTTTTTCTTAAACGCCCGGAATTGATTTTGAGGAAACATATTCCCCATTCATGGATGGAATTACATTTAGATTCTTTATCAGTCTAGCCGCTCATGAGAAACTTAATATGCACCTTATGGATGTTGTTACCGCATACTTATACGGATCACTTGAACCTGAAATTTACATGAGGATCCCTGAAGGATTTAAAATGCGTGAAGCATTAAGTTCAAAACCCAGAGAAACATATTCAATGAAATTAAAAAGATATTTATATTGGTTAAAGCAATCTGGACGCATGTGGTACAACCGGCTAAGCAAATATCTTTACAAAAGGGTTATGTCAACGACCCTCTTTATCCCTGTGTTTTCATCAAGAAGACAACATCTGGGTGCGTGATTATTACTATCTATATTGATGATTTGAATATCATTGGGACCAATGAAGAGATTCTGGAAGTAATATCTTACTTAAAGAAGGAGTTCAAAATGAAAGACCTTGGGAAAGCAAAAATATTGCCTTGGTTTAAGTATGAGCACTTGTAAAGTGGGATATTTATGCATCAATAAAATTACACAAAAAAGGTATTAAAGAGATTTAATATGGATTAATAAAATTTATTGAGTACCCGAATGATCGTAAGATCCCTTAAGTTGGAAAAGGATCCATTTCGTCCATGTGAGAAATCTGAACAGGTTCTTGGTCCGAAAGTACCATATTTCAGTGCAATTGGTGCACTTATGTATCTCGCTAATTGTACTCAACCTGATATAGCTTTAATATTTAATTTATTAGTGAGGTTCAGTTCATCTCATACTAAAAGGCACTGGAACGGAATCAAGCATGTGTTTCGTTACCTTCAAGGGAAAATTTATTTGGGATTATTTTATTCCAACACTACGGAACCAGTTTTGGTTGGTTATGCAGATGCAGGTTACCAGTAACATCCACACAAAGGGAGATCTCAAACTGGGTATACGTTTACTTGCGGAGGGACTGCAATCTCTTGGCGTTCCCAGAAGCAAACGGTCACTTCAACATTATCAAGTCATGCTGAGGTTATCGCATTGCACAAAGCAACTCGAGAGTGTGTGGATGAGATCCATGATACGAAATATCTGAACCATTGGTGGTCTCCTATCAAATGATGACCCCATCACACTTTTTAAAGATAATGCCGCATGTGTTAATCAGATGAAGGAAGGATACATCAAAAGCGACAGAGCAAAGCACATCCTTCCGAAGTTATTTTCATTTACTTAAGAGCTGGAAGAGAGTAATATTATCAACATCCAGCATATTTGTTCCTGTGAAAACTCAGCAGATCTCCTCACAAAGGCTCTCCCCACTTCAGTGTTCTGAAAACATGTTCATGACATCGGAATGCGAAGACTACGAAGTTTATGAAGAAATCATCAATGTCAGCATGGGGGGGAGTTATACATGGTTGTACTCTTTTTCCCTTACCGTGATTTTTATCCCACTGAGTTTTTCCAAGTAAGGTTTTTAATGAAGTATCATGAACACGTAATTATTGTAATGAGCATTCCAAGGGGGTGTTATGAATAATGAAATGCTCATTAGCAAAAAGCTAGATTTGTGATAATTAATTATATTACTATGTATTTACCATAGGGGAATACTATGTCATTACCCTAAAGTTCTCCTATAAATACCCCCTAAGAGGATGAAGGAAAATACACATCTCATTCTCTCATTTCTCACTTCTTCTCATCTTATCTTCTTCTCCATTCTCTCCTTCTTACTTCCCATATCAAGTCTTTGCTAATTTCTTAATAAATTAGTACAAAGTTAGTAAAAGCACAACAAATTAGTCATTCTTCTCATTTAAAAAAATTTTGTTTTAGTTTTAGTTTTTTATGTATTATTTATTTTATTATAGGTTAATTATTTTAAATATGTTTAGTATCTAAATCTCTATTCCGGTGTAGGGTATTGCATCATTAACTATGATTTATACGTGAGGCCTAATTGTTCTTGATGATTGATTTGTATGGATTCCTAATTATTCTTGATGACTGATTTGTATGGATTCCTAATTATTCTCTATGTATATTTTATTTCTGAATTTCTTGAGATCTGATCAACCTTGAGTTATTTGGAATAGTGCCAATTAAATTCTGCTATTTATCTTTATCTAGTGGGTAGATTTATTTAGTGGCAAAACAAACAGCAGATAGTGGAAACAATGAGTGGATAATTTGTGACAGCTGATCTAATTATGAATTATCTGAATTGGGTTTCTTTGGTTCTTAATGTTGTTAAGATATTAAATCTAGTTTATAGCTGATTCTTGCTAGGTTACATCTTAATTAGAGAAGTAGTCGGTTTATAGCTGATTCTTGTTGGCTATAGATAAAATAAGAAGAAATTGGACTGTGTTTTGTAGCTGATTCTCGGCAGTCTATAACTGGTTGATTCATGCAAATTGATTTATTATTGCGCATGTGATAATATAAATTATTAGTTAATGTGGATTTACCCGTTGCCGAAATTCATTCTCATATTGGTATTTGTGTTTATTTGCATTCATAGTTTATTTTTAGTGTTTTCTTAATAGATTATATTCTCATTAGATTAAAGCGTGGTAGCTAACCAACAATTGAATGTTTAAAATACGAATTTGTTTACAATGTTTTCTGTGGGATCGACCCTGCTTACTCTATACTTGAATTTAAATCTGAAAAGTTTGTAGGTTTATTAGGTAGAAAAATGACCTATCAAATTGATGATGTTACCAGGGAGCAGTCATTAATTAATTTTCTTATTTCCATTGATTTTCATTTTTTGGCGCATATCCAGGTCATCTAAATCTAAATTGTTTGACGATCCAGAAATTGAGAAGACAACAAGGAGGTTGCGAAAACAAACCAAGGAAATGCGCCATGTAAATTTTCCCAGTTCGGCCACCCTCCAGTTCGGCCACCCTCCAGTTCGGCCAAGTGGGAGACCACTCTGATTCAGATTTTTAAAAATATTTTGAAACAAAAATTATTGAGATGGCAGAAGATGGTCAGGTTCAAGAAAGGACAATGAGGGAGTTGTCCAACAGGATATTGATGATCCCCCATCACCGAAAGTGCTACCGGAAGTTGGTGCAAATTTTGAGATTAAACATGTATTGTTGAATGTCTTCCCAAATTTCTTTAGGAATAAGAGGGGGGGGGATTCCCTTAATTTTCTTAGTGAATTCATCAAACTTGCAAGATCCAGAAGAAACCAACATGAGTCACCGAAGAACATTTTAGATTCGCTGCTTTTCCATTCACTGTATCATTGGAAGCAAATGCATGGTTCAATAGTTTGTAACCAAACTCCATAAACTCGTGGGCATTATTGAAAAAGGAATTTTTGAAAAAATATTTTCCAACCACTAAGGCGACTGTAGCAAAGAGATAAATCACTGGGATTGGACGAGTCACTTTGTGCTTATTGGAACAGGTTTAAGAGATTGGTGGATGGATGCCCTAATCATGGCTTGTCAGAAAAAGAACTTATGGAATGCATTTTTCAAGGAATGCTTAAAGAGTACTGGTGGCATCTCGATTCTGCGAGTGGTGGCTCATTTTTGAAAAATACGCCTTCAGAGGGTGGTAGGTTGATGAAAGATTTTGTGGAAGCCACCAAAGATTTTTCTGGACAAGGTACTCATATAACTAAGGTGTCTGCAGCTAGGATTGGGGAACCTGATGATGAACTCAAGGAAAGGTTAGATCAAATAGAGAAGATGATCCGGTCTCAGGCAATGGAGAAATTCCAAGAGTTGATACGAACATGCCTTGTGGTGTATGTGGTAATATGGGGCACCCCAATGACTTGTGTGCCAGGGTTATTGAAGACTCTATATCCCAAGTAAGTATGACCAACAATAATTCATGAAATCAGTATCGTCGCTATGATCCTTATTCAAACACCTACAACCTAGGTAGGAGGGATCAGCCCAATTTCTGATTAAGTGGTCAAGTGCAGGGAGCCCCTGAACAGTAACAGGTGTTTAAACCACCACAACAACATGCGCCATATCAAGCACAACCTACCCCGCAAAGAAAATCACTTGAAGACATGTTTGGTGAGATGATGAGTACAATGCAACGAATGATGCAAGATATAAAATTTTCACAATAGATCATGCAAACGACATTGGATCAACATACTCATCAAATTTCTTAGCTTACAAGAAATTTTAATCAATTGATGGGGAATCAAGGGAAATTTCCGTCTCAAGTTCAACTAAAGATAAATGCGAATGTAAGCCAGATTACTCTGATTGACGGTAATACATTGGAAGATTTAGCATCAAATACCCATATTTAAGTTCTAGGACAACAAATCGGGGAATCTGTACCCTCCCGTTCGGGCAAATGGAAGACCCCTGAAAAGATTTTGAGATAGAATGGAGGAGGTTCTAGATACAAAAGGCCTAAAAAATATAAGGTAAGTAATCCTGAACCAAATTTGAATTCAGATTTTATCATACCTCCCCTATTCCCTCGCAGGCTAGCACTGAACAAGAAAGATGAGGATATAAATGATATCCACAACATATTCAGCAAACTACACATCAATGTCCCCTTTCTCAAGGCAATAAACAAAATGCCAAAGTTTGCAAAATTCTTTAAAGACTTCCTATCTAGGAAAAGCAGTAAGAAGGGAGATGAATTGTTTTCAGTGGGTGAAAATGTATCTGCAGTCATTCAGAAAAAGATTCCACCAAAATGCAAGGATCTAGGTATATTTACTATCTCTCGTACCATAGGAGATAATATAATTGAAATAGCTATGCTTGATTTGGGTGCTTCGATAAATGTTATGCCTCTTTCAATTTATGAGAAATTCAATCTAGGTGAGTTAGCTTTCACGAATACTATTATTTAATAGGCTATAGAACTTTTTGTAATCCAATTAATGTTCTTCATAATGTTTTAGTGAAAGTTGATGAATTTGTGTATCCTACTGATTTTTATATCATTGATATGGGTAGCTCACAATCTAGTAATATTTTGTTAGGGAGACCCTTCATGAAAATTGCTAAAACAAAGATTGAAGTTGATTTTGGGACTCTAACTTGTGAATTTAATAGAGAGACTGCTACCTTCAATATTTTTTATGATATAAAAATTCTCCTGTAATGGAACATGTGAATTTCACAAATACTTTTGATCCTATTGTCCAAGATTCACTTGAGACAAATTCCATGCAGGTTGAGTTAGAAGAACCTTCATATGAAGGAAGGAAGGACATTGATGAAGATTCTGAAGGTTCAATTTTGTCTCTACAACCACAGCACACGATTTTAGAAAAATTGGCCATCTCCTGTTCAGGGGAACGAGAGACACCCAAAATTTTTTTACCCTCACTTTTACAGAATTCAAAGTTGGAACTTGTTTCCCTTCCATCACACCTGAAATATGAGTATTTTGACGATGGCAAAACACGTTCAGTGATCATTAACAAAGATCTTGGCAAGTGTGAAGAGGAGAGGCTCCTTCGACACTTGAGGAGGAAGAAATTTCATGTTGGGAAGGAAGTACACTCATTCCAACCCAAGATGAGTTATAATCATAGAAAGTTAAGGTCAGAGTGGAAGAGTCAATTTGAGGAGACAGAGGTGGACGAAATCTGCCTCACAATCCCCACATATCTCTGAGCAGGAATTATGGTCAAGCTCGTGACCATTAAGATAGAGCTCTTATTGAGAGGCAACCCAATGGTTTTTTTATTTCTTGCTATTTTTTTTGTTTGAATTTTTTTTTCAAGAAAAAAAAGTTAATTTTTTTTAAAATCCAAAAAATGAAGTAAATAAAAAATTTGTTTATATATATATATATATTGATAGTTGTGATTGCAGGTGTTGCATGAATTGAGAGAAATAAAGCACGACTGAGTGTCCCGTTCGGTGAACGGGAAGGGTGCAGTATGTCCGACGTTGTTGAAATTGAAAAAAATTTTTGCTCCCGTACTTGGTTCCTTCTAAGCCCAGTTTATTTGCTTTATCATGCTATAATGTGCTTGCATGTGTTGATTTGTTTGAAAATTTTATAGATAATTGTTATTCTTTTTGCACTTTTATTTTTGTTTGGAGACAAACAAGGGTTAAGTGTGGGGAGAGTGATTGTGTGGATGATTATGCTGAATTTTCCTTGATGTTGAAATTTGTGAGAATTTTTAAAATGTTTTCAAAAAGACTAAATTTTTTTTCAGTCCCCTACAAAGTATCTTATATCATATTTTGGTCCTCGTTTGCAAATTAACCCTAAGACAGTACCCAACAATTTTCAAATAATTTGTTCGGTCCTCAATCCCAGTTTTGGCCAGCTTTCTACTTTACTGCCACACGTGCCGGACACGTGACATTTTTTTCAGTAAGGTCAGGGATAATTTAGTAATTTTACAAAAATAAAAATATTTTCCATATACTAATTTCCCAAACATTTTTGTCCATGGTTCTCTGTGGTGGAGCAGCTCATTTGTGGTTGTCCGTGGTGGAGCACCTCGTCTGTGGTCATCTGTGGAGGAGCAGCTCGCCCGTGGTCGTCTGTGGCCATCCGTTGTGGAGTAGCTCACTTTTGTGGTCACCCTTAAAATCATAGTGAGGAAAACTCAGCGCCTAAAACCTCTGCCACCATAGTCTGAACAAACCACCGTCACCACCATCACCGCCGCCCTTTCTTTATCCAGCCACTGCGCAACCTGGTTTTGGCAGTCGACAATGTCTTCCGGCTTCGTTTCGAGGCCCCCAACTATGAGGAAGTTGAGTACGAAAATGAAGTTAACGACAACGACGACTCTGCAGAAGACCCCTCCAAAGCTCAGCCGGAATACTCTGACAAAGATGAAGAGGAAGGAGCTAAAAGCAAAGAGAAGATAAAGAAATCGAAGCAGTCACCGTGGGATTTCTCCTCCTTCTCGGAACCAATCGCTGACGTACATTCTCGCCAAAGCACCAACCGAAGAAACTGAACCAACCAAATTAGAAGCAATTATGTCGATTGCATATCCAAACCAGCCATTAGCACAAAACTTCAAAATCTCAAGAAAAAGGCAAACGCCATTGAACACAAAGAACATCCATTGAACCAACTACTTCTTCCCCTTTAACCCCAGTCGCCGACGAGCATTCTCCCCAAAGCACCACCTCCATCAAAAATGTTTGGGAAATTAGTAGATAGAAAACATTTTTATTTTTGTAAAACTACTAAATTACCCCTGGCCTACCGAAAAAAAATGTCACGTGTCCGGAACATGCGCCAGTAAACCAGAATACTGGCCGGAAACTGGGATTGGGATCCACACAAATTGTTTGAAAATTGTTAGGTACTGTCTAAGGGTTGATTTGCAAATGAGAACCAAAACATGGTATATATGATGCTTTGTAAGGGACTAAAAAAACAATTTTGTCTTTCAAAAATCAGGGGAAAATTGTTTTTTATTTGGCGAATAAATTGTTGTTATGGATTGAATTAAGCTGATTTCACTGTGGAACATGGGTCTGTGGTAAGATGGTGAATTCAAAAGTGTATGCATAAGTTAATGTCTTTAAATGATTCTTAGGATGGCGAAAAAGGGCAAACTTTCATATTAACCTAGTAATGTGAGATTTTAAGCTAGCGTTGAGCATTCTCCACATTCCCCCTTTTTGTTGAGTTTACGAGTTATAGCATGTTATGTGGATTATATTTGAAATTTTGTACAATGATGAAGGAGGCACTAAGATTGACCCCCTTTTAGCCTTTGTAAATATTTCCTACCTACATTATGACCCCTAGTGAGCCAATTTGAGCTTTTTAAAATTGAGCTCCAGATATATTTAACCAAAACCTTTTGAGCCATCTTATTTCATTTACCCCATGTGTATGCAATTCTATATATGATGATGGTGGGTTATGCATTTTACTTTAATTCTGATGCAATGGTATGCATGGATGGAAAGTGTGGTTTAAGGAAGAATTTGGTCAAGAATAATTATTTTGAGCTTGATTACGAAGAAGTTCTATTTGAGTTGGTTATTGGAAGATTGAATGGTGATTCTGGAGACGGTTTAGTTATTTTGATGGTCTCGTTCGGCAGAACGGGAGAGGTTCTGAAATAATTTATTTGTTCCAGAAAAAAGTGAGTATCAGTTCAGAGATAAAAACTAAAGTGGTGATGAGTACTGTCCAAAAAGGGGGAAAAGGCAGAAGAAAAGAAAGAAAGAGAGAGAGAGATTCATATGATCTGGTAGATGATTTTGTTGGATGGTTGTGATAGGTAGCTTGATAGAAGGATTCTTACTATTGGAGTTCATGAGCTGCAATAACATGATTTTATTATATATTTAAAACTTAGGATTCCTTTTGACCACTCCTTGATTTTATGTCCTAAAGCCACGTTACAACCTTTTGAGAAATCCATCCTAACTTGTTAGAAATTTTGAATTGTATTCCACTTATTAATAGCATGCTATATACTTGTGTTTTTATTATGGGTTGTCCTATGAAGTAGAGTAAGGAGAGTGTGTGAACGCATCACGTGAGGAATAAAATGATTGTTTGCCCGATTTTGACAAAGATGAAAAGACATTGCTTGTGTTGAAATTCTTGGATTTAGTTTGTGGTAAGACAGTTGGTTCCATAGTGAACGTTGCTTGATTTGATTTTGTGAAAATATTTTTGTTTTGCTGATGATTTTTGTGTTATTACATGCTTGAAGGCAAGTACGATTTAAGTGGGGGGATGTTTGACTGGGTGTATTTTATACACATATTTTATATACCTTTATGAACATCTTTTGTCATTTGATGTGCACATAAGTGTGTTTTTGTGCAGGAAATCATTAGATCGTGTGCTCAAGATGAGCATCGATACACTATACTCTTTTTCCCTTAACCGTGAATTTTTCCACGAGGTTTTTCCGGTAAGGTTTTTAATGAGGTAGTGTGCTCCAATGAAAAATGGTCTTACTTTATCTTCCAAAAAGGGATATGAGACATTATTCCAGGATGGAAACTCAGAAGCAACTTGATCATGTTACGAAGAATTTGGGCTCAATTGAATTCTTGTGAAGAAGTTTAAATGAAAGAATAGAATGCCCAATGTGAAGACCAAATTAATTAGCCTATTAATATTTTCCTTTTCTTATTTGGATTTGTAATTAGGGTTACTATAAAAATACCTATATTGGATTTGTGTGCGATTTTAACTGTTCACTGTGTGCGATTACTGGTGCGATTGTGTGTGCGATTCTCATTTTTTCTTCCTTAACTTCTCTTTTCTATCCGTTATTTGCCAGTAACGGTCTTCGGACCGGTTGATTCTGGTCGCTTTGCCTCTTGGCGGAGCTCAATCTCGCCGGCCGATATGGCGGCTTCTACTGTCAATCACCCTCCCCCTCCAAAAACCTTTGCTGCAGCTCTCCAAGCTAAATCCCCTCCTCTGTCAACACAGCTGCCTAAGAATCCTGAGATAATTCCAAAGTCTACTCATCTTGGGGATCTTGCTTGCTTATACTCGGATGAGCAAATTGCAACTCTGTCAGCTCACTATTCAAATGCTTTGGTCGGTAAGTTTACAAAGGGCAGGTTGTCTATGGAACAGATGGAGGTAGCCCTAAGAACAATTGGGTTCGAAGGTAAGTATCAGTTAGGATCTTTGGATTACAAACACGTACTAATTAGGTTTGAGCAGGTTAATGATTATCAGCGTTGTTGGATGAAAGGCATATGGAACTTCAATGGCATTCTACTTAAGATGCTCAAGTGGACACCTGAGTTTTTTACACAAAAAGAATCTCCTATCGTTCCCATTTGGTGTACTATCAGGGAAGTGCCTTTGTATTACTATAATTCTGCTTCTATTGAGGCAATTGGCAATAGTATAGGCAACTTTATAAAAAATGATTTTGCTACTGAGATGCTTACTAGGCCTTCTGCCATCAAATTCTGTGTTGAAATTGACTTGCTAAAACCTTTGTGTCATTATATTAGGCTTGGTTCAATTTCGAATAATAGGAAGTATCGAATTGAGTTTGAAGATATTCCTCTTTATTGTGGGCACTGTTCTAAATTAGGTCATTCTTTAGCCCAATGTAGATCTATTTCACAAAACACTAATGATAGAGCTGATGAAACCAGCACATTTCAGATTTAATCTAACCCTCAGTGGCAGGCAACAGGGAAAAAAATTGACCAACCACCTCTAATCATTGATTCTCTAAATGATCCTTCTACTTCTGGCACTGATAAGGCTGGTAGGAGCCCTGACTTTCATTCTAAAGCTAATACTCCAATTGAGGCTCCTAGAGCTCCTGCTAGTGGTGGATTTCTGGCATCTGAAAATCACCCCATAGAGAGCCTAGAAAACCCTATTACTAGGTTATTAAAGGCAACTGAAAGCTCAAAACTAGCACTGATATCTTATGCTAAAGATGATCTGCAAATTGGTTTACTTCGATTTTCTATGAAAGATTCCACTTCTAACCCTACACTTTCCCTAGATGGAAAGATGTCAAACAGATTCTCGGTTTTGCAGGAAGAAGGCCCTTTCATACAGGATCAGGATGGTATCAGTGAAACTGTATACAAGGACTTGGATAGTACCCCGGAGCTTGCCACCTCTGATCATCAAATTCTGAATGCCTCTCCTGTTTCAGAGTCCCTGGGTAAGTCTGATCACTAAGGTAAGGTTAAAAACAAAAAGAACACCTATCTTAGCCAACTGAATAAGATGCTTTTAAGATCGGCTACAAAAGGTACTAAAGCAAGTGAAATATGACATCTACTGTAAACATTAATTTTCTGGTTTGGAATCTTCGTGGTATGGAAACATCAATGCTTAGACTGTCCAATCTACTTAGAATTAAGAAAATCCAACTGTTATGTATAATAGAGCCTATGCATGACAATTCAAAAATTTACTCCTATATGAATACTCTAAAATTTTCCAATCCCCTGTTCCTTCCTAATGGGAAAATTTGGCTTATGTGGTCTAATATCCTATCTGTCTCACTACTGACCTCTCATGACCAATTTATGCATGTTGACATAACTCATCAATCTTTAAATCTTTGCATGCAAGCTGTTTTCATTTATGCCTTAAGGAACAGAGATGGTAGAAAGTTACTATGGAAAGATTTACAAATGATTTCCTAGGGAGACACTATTTTTATAGGTGATTTTAATACAATTACAAATGTGTCTGAATATAGAGGTCCTTCTAATCCGGCTCTAGGAAGTATTAGAGATTTTAATACCTGGATCAATTCCAATGGTATTCAGGAGATTAATACTGTTGGCAATCTTTTTACTTGGTGCAACTCTAGGCTTAGAAACCCTACCTCTAAAAGATTGGATAGAGGCCTTTGTACCCTAGCATGGAGCTCTAAATTTCCTTCCTCCTCAATTCAGATTCTTAATAGGCATACATCGGACCGCTCGCCTCTCCTCCTCTAATTATCCAACTTAGTACCCTCATATCCAAAGCCTTTTAGATTTATTAATGCCTGGTTCCAAAGGTCAGAGTTTCTTGGTTTAATTCAGGAAAATTGGGAAAAGCCAATTCAAGACAAAGGCATGATCAGATTTTTTTTGAAATTGATTAGGCTTAAAAAAGTTATCAAAATATGGAACAGAGAGTCTTTTGGCAATATTGATTCTAATGTTACATTAGTTGAAGATGCCTTAAGAACTCAGGAACTTGCTTTTGATTTATGCCCTACATTGCCTGAACTTGTTAAGCTAAACCAGAAAAAAACATTATTTCTTAGGGCTCTTAAGGAGAAAGAAAAGTATTGAAAAAAGAAAGCGAGACTTAAATGGCATAAATTGGGGGACAATAACACTCAATTCTTTCATAAAGTTGTGAAGGAAAAGAATTGTAAGATGCAGATTAACAAAATTAAAAATCAAGCGGGTCAATGGATAAACACACAAACTGATATCCAGAATGAGGCAGTTTCTTTTTTCTCTGATCTTTTATCAGAGCCTAATCAAAATACTGCGGATACATACTGCTCTCACTTTCTTAGCCAAATCCCCAAAATAATTAACGACACTGATAACCAAATTTTAGCTGCTCCTGTGATAGAATCTGAGTTAGAAGCAGTTATTAAAAGTTTGAATAGTAATAGCAGTCCAGGGCCAGACGGTTTCACACCAAAATTCTATTGCAAATGCTGGTTTTTTATAAAACAAGATCTAATGGAGGCTGTGAATGATTTTATCTTAGGCTCTAACATACCGAAAGGAATATCTAGTACATGGATTACACTAATTCCCAAGAAAGCAACACCTTGCTCTTTTGGGGACTTTAGACCTATCAGTTTATCTAATGTCCTCAATAAAATTTGTTCTAAGGTTCTAATGGAAAGGCTAAGGCCTTATATGGACTCCCTGATCTCTCCTAACCAATCTTCATTCATGAAGAAGAGAGATATTTCAGATAACATTCTGTATTTACAGGAAATGGTCAGATTTCTAGATAAAAAGAACAGATCCCCTAACTGTATTCTGAAATTGGATTTAATGAAAGCTTTTG
The DNA here is from genome assembly GCA_037428765.1 of Rubia yunnanensis. NCBI lineage: Eukaryota > Viridiplantae > Streptophyta > Magnoliopsida > Gentianales > Rubiaceae > Rubia > Rubia yunnanensis. Next base: position 25,481,095 of record CM075064.1, on the reverse strand, counting down.
ATAGAGTCAACTGGCAGTTTCTTAGGAAGATTCTAACTAAATTTGGTTTTAATGGGAACTTTTTAACTGCGGTTATGAGTAATTTATCTCAGGCACATTTTTCTGTTCTTGTTAATGGGAATCCAGTTGGATTTTTCAAAGCTACTAGAGGGATTAAACAAGGTGATCCACTCTCTCCTTTTCTCTTTAATATTTTTACTGAAGCTTTTTCGAGAAGTCTATCATTTATTTTCTCTAATAATAGTCTTACTCGTTTCCAAATACCTGCCTCAATCCCTGCTATTTCCCACCTAATGTACGCAGATGACACCATTATCTTCCTGCAGGCATCTAAACCTAATCTTATAAGAATAAAAGCTTTTTTAGATGTCTTTGAGGTTACTTCGGGACAGAAGTTTAATTTTGGGAAATCTGAATTTTATCTTAGTAAAAGAGCCTCGATTTTAAAGAATACTCAGGTTAAGTCCATTCTAAAAATGAAAAAAGGCTCATTCCCATTTAAGTACCTGGGTTGTCCAATTTTTAAAGGTAGAACTCTTAAAAGATATTTCCAACCATTAATGGCTAATCTGGATTCTAAACTTCAAAGTTGGAAAAATAGGTGGCTAAGTGTTGGGGTAAACTGGTTTTAATTAAACATTGCCTATTTTCATTGCCACAGCATTTATGGGCAGTTACTAATCCCCCTAAGATTATAATTCGTACATTTGAGAAAAGATTAGCAAGATTTTTTTGGGGGGAATCACATGGTAAAAATAATAAAATCTGGAAAAGATGGTCTGCCATTTCAGTTTCTACTGATTTAAATGGACTTGGTTTTAGATCTATTAATGCCATAATTGATACCTGTTCAGCTAAACTTTGGTGGAAGAGCCAATTAGGGATCACTCTTTGGTCCAAGTTGATCTGGGCTCTTCCATTGTCTCATAGGAAATCAGTTACTTGGAAAAGAATTCTTTCTATTAATTCTTTTGCAGAACATAACTTAGTAATTATTCATGGCAAAGGAACCTGCAGTTTCTGGTCTGCTACTTGGTGTCCAAGGGGTCCTTTGTGTAATTTCATTCCTGAACATATAGTAGCTGAAATGCCATGTTTATCAGTGGCAGATTTCATTAATAACAGGGCTACTATATTAACTCAGATTGATTCTTTTCTGGAACATGATACTTTGTCTTTCCTTCAGGATTCGGAACTGATTATTGAGAGGGAAGACAGACTGATTTGGAAAGCTGATGCCTCTGGTAACTTCACATCTAAGTCAACTTATAGGGTTCTTACTCATGGAATAGGTAACTTTCCTGCTTGCAAATTCATTTGGAATAATGCTTTGCAAAAGAAGATTTCAATTTTCACCTGGAAAATGCTGCAATCCTTTCTTCCCTTTGATGAAGTGCTTGTTACCTGTGGTTTCAGTCTAGCTTCTAAATGTCCGGCTTGCTCTAGTTCAGACTCAATTCAGCACTTCTTTATTTCGTGTCCTATTGTGCAGACTGTCTGGAGTAACATAGCATCTATAGTTAACTTTCACTTAGATCCTAATTATTCCCTGTCTGAAAGATTTTTCATCTTTTGGAATACACATGACTTAGACAGCTGGAAGCACTTTCTCTGCAAAATTATCCCTTCTCTTACTTGCTGGGAGCTTTGGAAAGCTAGGAATAGGTTCATCTTTGACAATAAGCCTTTCCCTTCGGAGCAAATTTCCAAGGAAATACTTGACCTAATTAAGCTAGCCTTCATAACTTCTCCAAGGACTTATTTCCTACATTCCAGTATTGCATCACATTTCAGTCATTGGATTCCCTTTGTTAGACCTCCCCCTAAGCCTAACATAGTTACTGTTTTTTGAGAGAGTCCTCCATCGGGGTCAATAAAAATTAACATAGATGCCTCTTGGCTTCCCAACAAGGCAGCTGCTGGTATGATCGTTAGAGATAAATCGGGTGCCCTGATTAATATAGCTTCTGCCCCTATCTCTGCTGCCACACCTCTGGAAGCTGAGATTAAGGCATTGTTATTTGCATGTGAAAATTTGTTGCATGTAGGGCAACACTGCATTTTTGAAACTGACTGTAAGCTGGCTATTAAAATGATAAACGACCCTTACTGTGCAAACTGGAAGCTGTTTCATTTGGTTTATAAAGTTAAAGCTCTACTAGGTAGTGCTCATCTTAGTCATGTTTTCAGAGAGGGTAATTCTGTTGCACATGCAATTGCAAAGCATCACACATGTCATCTTCAGTGTCTTAATCTTAATAACATTCCCCAACATATCTTGGGTCTGATTGCATTAGATAGGGCACATATTCCTCAACTGAGAGTGTCCTAACATGCTTTACCTAAGGATTGATACTGCTAAACTAGAATTTTCTCATGCAGGTTCAGGATCTGATCCTATTCTTCTTACCCATCATTCTCTGTGAGCTCTCCGTAGATTGGGGATTCCTTTCCTCTACTGACCATGGTCATCCCATACCCATGGGAAACTATTGCTGCTAGTCATGTTGGTACGCTTCTGATCCAACAGTTTGGAGAAGGGTTGAGACTTCAATCCTTTCAGTTACTCTCTTCTAGACTCTCACAAATCAAGTCATTGTACATATTTCCTATGATTCTGAAACTGTTCTTTGGGGATTTCAGTTTCAGAATTTTATGTTCAGACTATCACCTCTTGTAATTGAAGTTGCCTGGCCGGAGGAGAGAATTAACACAAGGGGTGGAGGTTCTCTCTTCTAGATCGCAATTTCATCATCTATCCTCTTTTTGGCTAGGATAGTTGCTACACAAGTGTTTTGTTTAGATTTGATAGGACTTTTGGGGGCAACCTTGTTGCCTAACCACGAACTAAGGCTAATGTGTCCTGTCTGTAAATGGTACTTTATTTTGATGGAGGATTGGGGAACCTCTAATATACCTTTCCCCACACTTGGGTGTTCTCATTTAAAAAAAAAATAAAAATACCTATAAATAGGTATCGGTACCGATGCTGTAGCATTATTCTTGGGAGCCGCCGCATTCATACTTTTGTTTTTCCCGTTTTGGTTGCCAACATTATTCATCACTACCATATGATGAATTAGCCATTCTTCTCGTTTCTTAAATTTTTCGTTTTAGTTTTAGTTGATTATGTATTATCAAAAAAAATGTTAATTATTTTAAATATGTTTAGTAGCTAAATCTCTTTTTCAGCTTAGGGTATTGAAGCATTAACTACGATTTATATGTGGGATTAATTGTTCTTGATAATCGATTTGTATGAATTTCTAATTGTTGTATGTGTATATTTTATGTATGAATTTCTTGACATCTGACCAACCTTGAGCTATTTGGAATAGTGCCAATTAAACTCCGTTATTTATCTTTATCTAGTGGGTAGATTTAATTAGTGGCAAAAATAAGAGCAAATAGTGGGAACAATGGGTGGATAATTTGTGACAGCTGATCTGATTATGAATTATCTGAATTGGGTTTCTTTGGTTCCTAATGCTGTTAAGATATTAAATCTAGTTTATACCTCATTCTTGCTAGGTTATATCTTAAATAGAGACGTAGTCAGTTATAGCTGATTCTTGCTGGCTATCGATAAAGTAAGAAGAAATTAGACTGTGTCTTGTAGCTGCTTCTCGGCAGTCTATAACTGGTTGGTTCATGCAAATTGATTTATTATTGCGACTGTGATAATATAAATTATTAGTTAATGTGGATTTATCTATTACCGGTATTCATTCTCATATTGATGTTTGTGTTTTTTTTTGAATTCGTAGTTTAGTTTTGTTGTTTTCTTAGTTAAAAGATTATATTCTCATCAGATTAAGGTTTGGTAGCTAACCAACAATTAATCTTTAAAATAAGAATTTCTTTACACTACTCTCTGTGGGATCGACCCTGTTTACTTTATACTTGAATTTAAATCTGAAAAGTTTGCAGGTTTATTTGGTAGAAAAATGACCTATCAAATCTAACCATCTTCGCCTTTTCTTCTACATTTCCTGCCTTCATTGCTATGACCATACACTGCCTAGCCGTTTGCTGGTTTCCTCTAATAGTCGCGATACCCGCTGGGGTTGGAATTTGATTACCAGGTGGTAAGGGGACCATACTGCCTTAGCTTTGTTCATCCATAGACTTCCAATGATGGCGTTAAACGTACTTGAGGCATCCATGACCACGAAGTCGCACATGATGGTGCAATTTCTTCCTTTTTCTCTAATAGTGACAGACAGCTGTATATTCTCCAAAGGCGTTTCTGCTCGCCCCGTGAATCCTACTAGCTAAGATGTGGATTTTTTAGGTCTTCTCTCTTTAAACCCAGCCTATCAAAGCAGTCTATGAATAGTATCTCGACAATGCTTATGTCATTTATGAATACTCTGTGAACGGTTGCATTTCCAATTTTTGCTACGATGACCATGGGATCGTTGTGCGATGAAGCGTTGGGTACCGTATCTTCCTCGCTAAAGGTGATCGTTTCATTCGAACGAAGCCTTTTATCAACTGGCTCTTTTGGAGGAGAGTATCTTTCTTTGGCCTTCCAAGCATTATAGGACAATGACTTCGTCGATCCGTGTATGAACAAGATGACTGTCTCTGGTACTTCGTTGTCCACGATGTTGTTGTAATCCACAGTTGCAATCATTTTTCTGATTTTTTTTGTCATTGTGATTGCATTGGCTTGGTTTTTTGGGGATGGGTTCGTTGTTTTACTAGTGTCCCCATACTGGCTTGCCCCTTCCTTCTTATATTGGCCTAAGTTACCATTCCTCAAATTTTCTTCAGTTTGTCTTCGGGAAATTTCTATGTTTGTGGCTGCAGTAGCCACAAACAGCCACAATTATGGAGGACACATAACGCTAATGCATCCTCTCTTTTAGTTTAATTTTTTATTTTTGATTTTCGCTTATGCATGTCAGGGGACTGGTCCACGTGTCGAGGACGCATTACCATAATGCGTCCTCTCCCTTATTTTTTTTATTCCCGAATATGCATGTCAGGGGACTAGTCCATTTCTGATCTTTCTGCTTCTTTTTTGTGTGTAAAAAAGGGAAGATTTTGACATGTTTAAGCCACCAATATCACTATCATATCTTGTCATTTGTAGGTTGATTATTCATCTATTTTTGAATATTAGTAGGTTGATTATTAGTTGTATGAGGGAATTTAGTAATAGTAAACATCAATGTAACAAAATTGTATTTCAACCTGGAGTATTTTCTCTGTTTTTTTTGTATTACCTACTATATCTACTAGACTATTTTCACAAACCATATTATAAATAGATGGGGTCTTTGACAGACGGCTTATCCATAAGATTATGGACACGACACTTATTTTTTTACCTTATACACTGTATTTGTTAAATTACATATAAAATTTAGAATTTTTTCAAATAATATTTAATATCATATAATTTTATATTTTCACCTTCAAACACATATTATTACTTGTTTTAACTTATAAAATGCAATATTTAAACTTATAAAAAAATTACAATATTTAATGTAACTATCAATAATTTTATGGAAATGACAAAGGCTGAGACTTTATCTTATAAATATAGAAATGAGAATTCTTGTTGCTCCTCTATGTTTCAGTCAATTTTTAGTTGCTGGAGCCGGGATGTAATACAAACCACAAGGGCTAAGAAATTGTTGGTGTAAAGTCGTGCGATTTTTATTTTGCAATGTGTGAACTACTTTGGAAAATAAAAATGTTCCATGTTGAAACATTTAGAATGGTAGAGTCTAAAAAGTTTTAATCGAAAATAGAATACTTTGATGTTAGAATTACGGAAGGATGTATGTTCCGCAATATGGTAACTGAATTTATGGAAAATCCCTATAAATATGTAATTGAATTTATGGAATATTATGGGATATTTGAGATAAGTGAAATCTCTTTATTTATGAGATTTGAATATGCTTCAGAAGCAGATAAGGAATAGGAATATTATGGACTCGTAACGGTCAGTGGGAATAACCATTTTGCCAAATAATTAAAATTTCCCAAAAGCTTATTTTACCAAATTTAACGAATAATTAATCGTCATTACGAAAAAAAAAATTAAGTCAGCATTGAGGACTCGTTCAAAAAATATTCAGGAATAATATTCCGGAAAAAGGAATAGCCAGCTTCTGAGGACCCGTTCCAAAAACGAGTCCTCCAAATAATATTCCCCCAAAAAAAATACCGGCTCAGAGGACCCGTTTTTGAAATGGGTCCTCTAAATAATTTTTTGAAAATAAAAAATGCCTAGCTATGAGGACTCGTTTACAAAATGTGTCCTCTATTAATTTTTGGCAAAAAAAATTTAAATCAGCACTACGAGGACGCATTTTCACATGGTGCTGATTTAATTTTTTTTTGCTGAAAATTAATAGAGGACGCATTTTGAAATGCGTCCTCTATTAATATTTGGCAAAAAAAAAACTAAATCAGCAACATGAGGACGCATTACCCTAATGCGTCCTCCACCATTTTCTCCATTTTCCGGAACCACCACAACCGCAGCCTACATTCAAATATTTACCCTACTAAAATCAAGAACTCTTTGTCTTCTTAGGTCTCTGCAGTACTCTATATCATGTCCATGATCCTTGGGGAAGCACAATAATACTCCCTGGATTTTTTTTCTAGTGGTGTTATTATTGGTGTTGGCTCTCGAAACAGATCCTTGTTCGCTTTCCATATCTCCTTGATCTCGTTAGAGACATATCTTGGAACAATGAGCCTTGCAATCCTAGTTTTCCTCTTTTGAAAATGACGTTTCCTTTACCTTTCTTCGGAAAAAAATTATGCGAATCCTCCATTGTTCGCTTCTCGCCTCGTTCCCTTTCTGTTTTATGGTTGTTCGCCTCATCTGTTCGCACATGCTGTTCAATCATCTTTTATAGGTCTCTCGGGTTTTCAGGCATATTATTTGTCAATTCCTTGTAGAACTCTCCTGATTGCATGCCTGCTGTAAACACTCCCAATGACAATTGAAATGACAAGTCTCGAACCTGCAAACTTTCTGTCATGAACCTACTATAATATATTCTGCGAGACTTTCTTCACTTTGTTGGGCCATGTTACTAAGATCTTCGATTGTTTTTTTGAACCTTTGCTTCTGATAAAAGCGACCAAGGAATAGATCTAATAATCGTACCCTTGATTTAATGTTTTCACTAGGGAGGTCCTCACACCATGTAATCGTTGTTCCTGGCAAGAAGATGGGGAGCGCTTTGCAAACTAATTCGATGTTCATGTCGGGAAATCTCAAGTTGTTTCTATATGAGTGTAGGAACTCTTTCGGATCTGTGGTTCCATCGTAGATTTTAACATGTAAAGGGAGTTTGGAATCATTTGTCCTCGTCGTCCTCTGCCACGATATCACGCAAATCTTCTTCATACTTGAGATTTTCACGCTCATGACTCATCATTGTTTCTAATTTTGGGGATTTTTGCTTAAGCGTCTTCAAGAACTGATTGTAAAGACCTTCTAAGTTCGCTTCTAAAAAGGCCGTGAACGCTCTCTTTTCCTTATCATGATTATTGTTTGGGAATTCTGCTTCCTCTTCTTCCTCCTCTGTTTCTTCTTTACTGTGCTTTTTTCCCTGTTTGGAGTGTGGTTCTGATGATGATGCAGTGTGGTTCTGATGACGATGCATTCATCTATAACGTCCTAGTCTTTGTTTTGGGACTGATGATTATGGCTCTTTTCACTCCTAGTGAACACCATTATTTACCTGACTAATTCCGTAACGGAAAAAAAATCCGGTCCCCACAGACGGCGCCAAAATGATGTGGTGGTCCGTTCATGCAAATCACTTTTTGTTCACTCCTTGAACTCCTTCACCTGCACAACTAGTCCCCTTAGTAATTTTGGGAGAATAGCTCCGACGATCAAGTTAGTTCCCTCTTTTAAGAATTGGAATTTCTCAAGACAGTTATGCTTACCCTAGCTTACTCGGAGCTTGTTGTATTTATAGGCTGATATAGTTGCAATTCCTTGTTTTTAGGGCTTAAGATCGTGGGTATACCACGACCACCACGATCCAAAGAAACATATAATCGGAAATAACAAAATTTTGGATTTTTTTATACAATGATATAGTACTTCTGATTGAAATATGTGTACATATTATTTATTTATTATATATTATAAAGTCTTGTTTTAGCCCGACTACTGTCAAATGAGGACATTTTATAATTAGTGAAACTAATAAGGTAATTTGATATTCACTTTTATTTCTCGCAATGAGATACACATAATTATGATAACATTTTCAATTGGATCTCAATATATAAATAATTAATTTTTAAAAAACTTGAATGGAATATTATAGTAATAATCAATTTTTATTGCATTCAATATTTAACAATTTCTTACTAAATTAATTATTTCACTTCATAACTCATATAGCTTTCCTTAGATGACTAAACTTTAAAATTTTAAATAAACTTTATTTTCAATTTAAATGTAAGACACACAATATATATAACTTAATTATAATATTTTAATTAATAATATCGCGCAACGTGCGATGATAATCCATTAGTAGATAAATATTAATTTATCATATATCAAATTAGTATGTGTATAGCGGGTCTAGTGTGACGGGGCAATAATAGGGCAGGTGTGCCTAACCCAATACCCATGACATGTATTATTTTCATGTTCATACCCACACACCTCCACCAAAACTACCTCCATACCCACCCATTGGGGCGGATGCAGGGCGGGCCTCCACTGAAACTCGCCCACTGTCATTCCTTCACCCATATCCCCTGCCACATCAACATGCATAAAATGCTCATGCAAAAAGAAAATATGATCCTTCCACTGGGATAGAGAGAGTGTGATGAAATAATGAAACACTTAAGGTATTAAAAATAATAAAGAAAATAATGAATACACTCTCAAGTTGAAAAATAATCACACATACGACCCTTTATTGTTTCCCATAATAACATGTTTGTACTATTTCTTACCCCAAAAAATCAGACTTCCTTTATAATATTTGAATTGGAGGTTTGAAACTAACATTTCATATGTTTTGCTAGCGGGTAAACAGGAATGAAAATGATGGTATCTAGGCCTAAGGCCCAGTCAATCATTGATAGTCGAGTAAGAGGGGGCTTCCGAGACCAATGCTTAGAGAGTATTCAAAATTTACTTCAACCTGAAAACTACAATTAGTATCCTAATTGTAGTCAAATACAACTACTTGTTCTACAAGTAAAGGGAATCATAACCCTAAACACTCACAACGATTATACGTTATCTCTGCTATATAAGTACACATGTACTAGCTACTTTGACAATTATTCCCCATCCATTACTTATTCACAGATACACTTGCTAACTTAACCATTAGAGAGTTTACCCAATGTGACTCCTCGAGAGCTTGTTCTTGCAGCAGATTGAAGGTTCAAGATCGATGGTGCGCTTCAACGGTGTCTCAGACGCATCAATTGGCATGCCTAGTAGGACCCATCTAGTCAGATATTAATTCCCTGACTTATGTCTGATTCTACCAACAATACTATGCATAGAAGCAAACAATTGAGGAACCAGAATGCAAACGTTGGTGAAGAAATTCAATCGCCATACCAAAACATTTATTAGCGACGATACAAATCCAGCAAGAGAACAATAACCAACCCTGGATATCATCCTACATAAATGATCACGACTGATGCTTCGGTTGGTTAAGGTTTAGCCACGAGTGTCGTTGGAGGTCTAAATTCGGTAGAGCGGGATCATCGCGGTAACATATCCCAGTTTGTTACAACCTCTGGAAATATCTCAACATTCATGGACTCACATATCCATGGATTCCATTAAATAGTTGTTGGAATTCGACGGGTTCAATACCTAGGGATGATCATGGGCTGGGTCTGGGTTGGGTCGAATAATGCACAAACCTGACACAAAAAAATTTAGTTAGACCCAGACCCAACCCAAACCCGTAGTGTCTGAAAATCTTAGACACATACGATACGTATAAACAAGTCTTGGGTCTAAAATGGTTCTTAAATGGGTCTAATATTCTATTGAAAAAAGTGTAAAAATGACCCTATTAAATTGAGAAAGTGCATAAATGATCCAGTAAAATATGAAAGTGCATAAGTAACCCTAAGATTTTGAGCAATGGTGCGGACACCCAAATTTCACTATTCCGATGTTGACTAATGTGATATGTTGGACTGTTTAGGCAAATCACTTGTCGTTCACTCCTTGAACTCCTTCACCTGCAAAACTAGTCTCAGAAGTGATTCCGGGAGAACAGATCCGACGATCAAGTCAGTTCTCTCTTTTAAGAATTGGAATTTCTCAAGATTGTTACGCTTACCTTAGTTTACTCAGAGCTTGTTGTATTTATAGGTTGACATAGTTGCAGTTCCTTGCTTCTAGGGATTAAGATCGTGGGTACACCACAATCGCCAATTTCTTCGTTCGTAGTCTTTGTGTTCATTTCTCATCCCGTGTTTCTCGGCCCACATCTTTGCCATGAACAGAAGCTTCACGTCCAACTAACTTGCGTCTTGGGCTGAAACATGCTCGTCTCGCTATAGGATGTTATTGGGCATGCGACCACTAGCCTTTCAATTGTTGGGCTGCCTATACACCATAATGTAATTAAGACATTGACCTAAATTGAAAGAAAAAAAATACCCTAACCTTAAAACTAAATATCTAATGACCATTACACCCCAAACTTCTTCTTCTTCAACTTCAAACACCCTAAACCCACTGCCACTGCCGAGTACCGCCACCGAGCGTCATCGCTGCTCTGCCGATTAGCAGCACCACCTGCCCGCCACTGCTCCACCGTTCAGCATCGCTACTGGAGTTTGACTGCACCAGCCACCTCCGTAGGCCCCTCATTTTAACCCACCGTCATTGCTCGAAATTCTATGGCACCACTTGCTCAGCACTGCTACCGGAGTTTTGTGGACTCACCACTACTGCCAAAATCCCAACCCTTCCACCCTACCCACACCGCCTACCACCCTATAAACACCACCCAGATACCTTAGCCCCGCCGCCCAGAAACCCTAGCACCACCTCTTTCCCCGCTAATGTCAAGCTTGAAACTACTAGAGGGGACTTGACAAAAACTATGTTGGTTTTGAGGAAGTGCTCCGAAGAACTGGAGTCATGGCGCAACAAGACTCATTCTTTAATAGTAGACCTCGAGAGGGACATGTCTCACTTAACTACAGCCCTGGACTCTATCTTTAATAGTAGACCTCGAGAGGGACATGTCTCACTTAACTGCAGCCCTGGACTCTACCAAGAAAGAACTAGACTGCACATAAGTGGATTTGAAAGCTTGGAAAAGTGGAATCCATCCTGCGTTTGTAAAGCTCTTGAGAGACCTCGAGCATAAGAAATACAATGACGATGTAGCCCCTTGAGATTGTTGAGAATTGTGACCCCTCCAAAGCTTATTATGAAGAAATAGTGCATCACATAATCAATAAGTTTGCTTTCCTTAAAATGTGTCTTGCTGATACTGATAGAGCTTCTATTCCCGAGGGCCTCCTTATAGATAGCCGAGGCAAGATTTACGGACTCAGGTCCCAGGTTGGAGAGATTGAGCAGCTTTATAAATTTGCGCTGGATAAAATTGCAAGGCTAAATGACGATCTCTCATGAAATGATTCCACTGCCGAAGAGGACCCCTCATTATTTGATATAATCCCTATCGAGAACACTCAACTAGAGGCTGAGAATAAGGTCTTGGGGGAGAAAATCACCGAGTTGGAAAAGAAGGTTCATTTGTACAATCAGAGTCTCCAAGCTCACAGCCTATTTCATGGTATGGCCTACCCAAAGCTTATCGACGACAAATTCTTGCCTGGATTTCTTCTCAAAGCATCTCATCATTGGATCATGAAGAACCGAGTAGAATCACATGGGACTAGCGGTCAAAAGGAGGCTTACACCATCATTCTCAAGTGGATTCGAAGATTGCCAGTCCGCCCTCCAAGGGGTCGATGGTCTTCGAGATTAGTAGCCAAGAAGACCACCAAGGATAGTGGTTCTACGATTTGCAATACTAAGTGATCCACGAGGAAGTGTACCAAGAGTCCGGACCCTCACTCAAAGTGCTCTCGTTATAAGGTTACGATAAATATAGACGATTATCCAAAAGAGGAACAAGAGAAGGATTTCCAACACGTGGTTGGAATTAAAATAGAAGAAGTAGAGAGGATGGAAGAGGAATTGAAGAAATAAGTTCCTTGATCCCTCGAATACAAAGTTTTTCACCAATTACTGACAGGCGTATCTGAATGCTTTAATAATCACAAAACGTAAGAACACTAGAGACTTTAACCAAGTTCGGTGTTTCCACCTACATCCTACAAAAATTATTCCACTATATCATTGATCGAGGTTACAATTTACAGGGTTATCACGAGGGTGTTTCTTATTAGCATATCACTCCTCCCTTCAGCCTTAGCTGGAATTCATACAAGAGTTTTTAGCTCAAATCCTCAGCTTTTAGCTGGAACAACATATAAGAGCTTTTAGCTCAAGTCCTCAGCCCTTGGTTGGAATAATATACAAGAGCCTTTAGCTCAAGTCTTCTGCCCTTGGATATACAAGAGCCATTAGCTCGAGTCTTCAGCCTTTGGCTGGAATAATATACAAGAGCCATCAGCTAGAGTCTTCTACCCTTGGCTGAAATAATATAAAAGAGACCTTAGCTCGAGTTTTCAGACCTTGGCTGGAGTAATATACAAGAGCCTTTAGCTCGAGTCTTCAGCCCTTGGCTGGAATAATATACAAGAGCCATCAGCTAGAGTCTTCAACCCTTGGCTAGAATAATAAACAAGAGCCCTTGGCTCGAGTCTTCAGCCCTTGGCTGGAATAATATACAAGAGCCCTTAGCTCGAGTCTTCAGCCCTTGGCTGGAATAATATACAAGAGCCCTTAGCTCGAGTCTTCAAACCTTGGCTGGAATAATATACAAGAGCCTTTAGCTCGAGTCTTCATCCATTGGCTGGAATAATATACAAGATCCCTTAGCCCAAGTCTTCAGCCCTTGGTTGGAATAATATACAAGATACCTTGGCTTGAGTCTTCGATCTTAGCGCGTAGCATAAGATGCTGTGATTTCTCTCGTTTCTATCAAAGGTGATGGTACCTCTGTAGGTTAGTGATATTCCATCTCCTTGGGATTCGAGTTCCTCCCATAGACTCGAGAACATAGCTACCTTCTAGATATGCTTCCACCACCTTATAAGGCCCTTCCCATTTAGCAGCTAGCTTTCCTTCAGGCTCTTGTCGACTTTTCTCATTCTTTCTTATCACCAAGTCTCTGGGGTTGAATTTCACTTTCCTGACCCGTCAATCATAATAACGTTTCACCTTTCTGCCACCTTAGCCTCGTGGATCAAAGCTAACTCTTGCTCCCCTTCTACCATATCAAGGTCTATGCGTTGATTCTCCATGTTAACACTTTCCTCTGATATTGCCATTATCCTCAGAATTGGCACTCCTATCTCCACTGGATTCACAGCCTCGAAACCACAAACCAGGCTATAAGGTGTTTCCCCTGGCAGAGGACTCTGAAGTTCTGTAGGCCCACAGGACATTAGGTAATTCATATATCCAATTTCCTGCAGCCCCCTCAAGTCACTTCTACATGGCCATTTGCTTGAGGATGGCATGCGATCGTTAATTTATGTTGTATCTTGTATCCTCGCACCATTTCTTGAACGTGTCATGGGCAAATTGCTTTCCATTATCCGTTATTATGGTTCTTGGGATTCCAAACATGCATATGAGATTTTTCAACAAAAGGCAAACATTGAATTTCCTGTCATATTGGTTAAAGGCTTTGCTTCCACCCACTTTGTGAAATAATCCACAGCTACAATTAAGTAGTTGAACTTCCCCGGGGCCTCGGGAAAGGGCCCAACTAAATCAATTCCCCATTTGTCAAATGACCATGCGCTATGAATATTCATCATTTCCTCATATGGGATGTGTTTAAGCGGGGTGTGTTTTTGACATTGATGGCAGGCATGTATAAATCTATTGGCATTTTTGAACATCATCAACCAATAATACCTTGCTCGAATAAGCCTCCTCGACACTGATGTTGCTCCTTGGTGACTTCCACACATGCCTTCGTGAGCTTCCCTAATCAAATTATCTGCCTCGAGAGGGTTTATACATCAAAGCAGTGGTTGCAAATGGCCTCTTTTATATAAAACTCCATCCTGCAACACATATTTTGGTGCTCTGAGCCTTATGTTCCAGGCTTCCCCTACATCCTTCAGTCGGTCCCCCTCTCGAAGATAACTTACTATGGGTGTCATCAAACTGTTTTCTTCTTCAACAGCCATCACCCTCTGTTCTTCAAAACTTCGATTACTGAGGGTCTTAATGAGTAACTTCCCTTGAGGCTTAGCCCTCTAGTCTGATGAAACTAATTGTCTTAGGGAATCAGCTTTATGGTTTTCCTCTCTAGGTACATGCTTTAAAACATAGGTTCTAAAATTCTTCAGCAAGAGTTTCACCACTTCCAAGTACCTTTGTAAATTATGTTCTCTGGCCTCATTCTCCCGATTAACTTGCTGAACCACAATTTGAGAAACACTAAAGATTTCCAATTGCAATCCCATAACTAGGGATTCATACTCAGCCTCATTGTTCGTCGCTTTAAATGCAAAATGCAGTGCATATGGGTAATCTTTTCGTAGCACCCCTACTCCACTCCCCCCACCCCCCGAATGTGAAGAACCATCTACGTATAACTTCCAAACTTCCTTCTTTCAAGCCTCCTCCTCGAGTTTAATAGGTTCAATAGTTTCCACTATAAAGTCTGCTAAGGCTTGTCCTTTGATTACAGCTCTAGGTTTAAATTGTATATCATGCTCTTCTAACTCCAAGACCCATTTCATCATTCTTCTCGACATTTCTGGCTTCAAGAGAACTTTCCTGAGGGGATTGTTCGTGAGCAGGGTGTTTGTGTGCCCTTGGAAGTAGGGTGTCGCAATCTCTGTGCGGCATGTACTAGTGCCAAAATCAATCTCTCGAGGGTTGTATATCTTGTTTCTGGCCCATGGAGGGCTCTACTAACAAAGTATATGAGGTATTGTAGCTTTTCTTTATCCTTTATAATCAACACACTGATGGCCATGGGTGAGGTAGAAATATAAAGGAAAATTACCTCACCATTTTTCTGGTTTCATAAGAGTTGGTAACACTCAAAGGTGTTCCTTTATCTGTTGAATTGCCTGCTCACACTCGTCGGTCCACTTAAACTTCTTAGCCTTTCAGAGTACATCAAAGAAAGGCAAGTGTTTTCCAGCCCCCTTCGAGGGGAATCTACTTAGAGCCGCTAAACATCTTATGAGTTTCTGCACCTCTTTCACATTTTTTGGGGCTTTTTTCCTCAACAGGGCCTCGACTTTCTCTGAATTAATGTCAATGCTCCTCTCAGATGCCACAAAACCAAGGAACTTCCCATCTCCCACTCCAATCACGCACTTAGCTGGATTCAATTCCAAGTTTGCATCTGACCCGCCCCGACCCGGTTATCGTTTAAAAACACAAGACGAGGAGCTTATTGGTTAAATATAGATTAGTTATAATTCAGCACCCATTCTTACTGCTAAGCTACCAAGGGGTAGTAAGCGGCAAGCCCTAGGTTTGTCCACAAGGATGCTAGGGCTTGAGTATTTATTAAAACACAATCTCACGCGGGTCGTCAATCAGCACGAGTGAAAGGAACATCCAGTAGTGTAGACATGCAACTGGGGGTGGTATTTTTAACTAACAACTACAAAGCATGCAATTAACAAATGAGTAAATTACTTATACTAGGCACTTGGGAATCATTTAGCAACATGGTAGTTCTAATGCTTCAATCCTTGATTTATTCACATATAGACATAAAAAAGACCTATCAGTGTGTTTACAACACGATGCGTGGTCGATGGCATACACTTCCCTAACCCTGTCACGGTGGGTGCACTCGCAACCCTCCATCGACACCGCCATCGTAATTAGGGAAATACAACAAGGTCCAACTATCGTTGCAGGTCTGTTTCTCCCTTGTGCTATTACGTCCCAGGCTTTCACCATGAATATTACTACCCCCCGGTCCTATATACGGTAGGCCCAACGTTCACAGGCTCTCTATCGGTAATACTAGGGTTTCAACACAAAACCTAGCTTGCTACTATTCACTATCTCTACCCGCAACCTCTTGGACAACAGTTACAAAGTCAGCTAAAACTAGTGCAATGGAAAATAGGTCAGAGCATTCTCAAATCCCCCGTGCACACACCCACGCGGACGCGATCTTCCCTACCCATTATAATAGCCAGGTTTCTCTTCCCAATGGGGCATCAATAATTGCACCATACATGAATATAGCCAAAAGTGTGTGCTTATATGTCGTGGAATATTCATGCATTTATAACATTCAAGATCAATCACAATAATATCATAAACACAAAGATATGATGAATCTAATGAATCTCATAAAGCATTTAGAACATACCAAGTGCCAAAATGAATCCCAAGCTAATCTAACTACTCCCTAGAGATGGAATTCAAATATAGATTTGAATTCCACATCTTTGGGAAAAAGCAAGAAGAAAAGAAAAGAAAAGATTACAAAACCTACAAAAGGAACTCCTTCCTTCTCTCCAAGCTCTCTCTTCTTCAAATATGTTTCCAAATATGTTCCAACCTCTTTAAATGAGTATAATAGGATCCTATATTTAGTAGTAGGAGATTGAGCCTAAAAATAGGCCCAAAATAAGCTAAAGAAAGCAAAATCCTAGGTCAACCGCCAAGGTTTCACGGGCCGGCACAGATGTCACGGTCCATGAGAAATGCTTAGCCACGGGACACCGGATCAGCCATGGTCCATGAATGTTCATAGCTGCAGCCCATGGGATCTGGCGTGGTTCGTGAGCTGGGATTGTGCCACAGTCCGTGAAGGTTTTCACGATCGCAAGCAGCATGCAGTTTTTGCTCAAAGTTTTCTTGCGGTTTGTGAAGGTTTTCATGGACTACGAACAGCTTGTGGCTTATACTCAGAAATTTTGTCATGGCCCTGTGTAGGTTTTCACGGATCGCCAGTAACTTGTTGTCTTTCTCAAAAGTTTTCTCTCAGTCCGTGAAGGTTTTCACGGACCGACTCTATACTTAGCCAAATTCTTTAACTCTTCATCCCCTTGCTTCATAGCTCGATGCATTTGTCATGGCTAGGTACCTTTCCTCGTGAAGGTCTCGTGCTAGTCTTCATAGTCTTGTGTAGTGCAGGCTGTAAAGATTGTCACGGGCCACTAGTGCTTGACCATGCTAAGTCTATGACCGGCCGCTGGTGCTTCATTGGCTGATCTACGTTTACTTGTCATGGGTGAACCGTTAGTCTGAATTAAAATTTCTACTAGTCAATTTCATAGCACTCAAGAAGACAAATCAAATGGAACTAGCCTTGAAGACTAATTCTTCTTGGATCATTCTCGGACTAAGGTAACACTCCTCAGACCACGATTCACTATTTTCTCCTTTGACCATTTTGAACTCTGAAGTTTCCTATCTTTGGCTTCAATCTCTTCTACCACACATTGATGTTCGTGGCCTTCGTCTACTACCATTCAAATGTGAATGACCTACAAATCTTCTACCATTAAAAATTAAACGGCATTCGCAAGAATGTAATGTAACAAATAGCATTCAAGGGCGACCTACTAAAGGTACTTATAATGAAGACCAAGGAGCCCGTGAATACAATATGTCAATATTTACTAATTAAGTATACAAAACGTGGGATTTAGAATAGAAAACCAAACATGGTTGTCTAAATCCCATGTCATGTAAACTCAACTAATATTGTCAAACCACCAACCAAAAGTAACAAAAAACTATGTCAAATGCATTGGTTAAAGCATGCAAAATGGTGCAGATAAGACTCACCACACTTAAACATTTACTTGTCCTCGAGTAAATAAATCAAACAAAAAAGGTTCAAGCGGAATGAAGCATGCAAAAATAGCCAATGCATTCAACTTATTCCCAAGCTACCCTAGTTCCCCCAAGATCGTGAAAATCTCACGACTCTTACACTCCCCAAAGTTCCTAAGGCAACCAAACAACCCAAACCAAGTAAATGTGTACGGAAAAAGATAAGTGACAAAAGATCAGAATAAAGCCAAGCTTAATTTTCCCAAAATTAGTCTCAAAATCAATCAAAGAAAAATCCTCAAGCAAAACAATCCACCAAGGAAATCCAAAAGTCGTCAACTTGGTTGCAACATAGCGATAACGCAAGATTCTCGACCTAGTTGCAATCAAGGAGTCTAATGTATCGTCAACCTAGTTTCTTGTTTCTTTTTTTCTCTCAATTTCTCTCATTTTTTCTAGGAGCCCTTTTGTGTTTTATCCTAGTTTTATCCCACAAAACGTGCTCACCTCTCACCTTTTTTCCATAGGATCTCTCACTTTAGCCTAGACTCGTAAGTCTAGTCGGGCCAAGCCTCTCATTTTTACCTAAATCTTTCGACCTATGCGTGCTTTTCCTCATGTTGCCCAAGTCACCCTTTTGGGTTTTCAACTTGTCCAGGATTTAATTTTTTCTTCATTTCTCAATTTTTCGGTGTAGTACAAAATTGCCCCAAAAGTGAACTTCATACTACAAAAGATAAGTAACAAACCAATACACCACCAAATCCTGAAGCCACATTCCACATGCAAACTAGAATCCTAAATTCCTAGCATAACATGCAAACCACCAAATTTTTCCAAAAGCATCCCAATTACCAAGAAAAACAAACAAAGCATGCATGCACAAAGAAATCCATGAATGAGAATTCATAAGTCCTCACTAATCCCTTCACCACACTTAAATAGTGCATAGTCTCTTATGCATTCTCGTGTCAAATCAATAGTGAAGTAGGGAAACTAGTGATACTTACGCTTCCAGCCTCGAAGGACCGGCCTCCTCGTGGCTAGTGAAACACCTCTCAATGAATCCCATTGCTTGGATTGTGGCCCTAAGGCAATCCACCCTCGTGTTTAACTCCTCAACTTGTGTCTTCACTTCTCCAGTAGCTTGAACTATCTCCTGAAGCACTTGGGAAGAACTTGATGGTTGCTTCCCGAGTAGGTGTAGTTGATCCATAATGGCCATGGAAAGATGAGATCGGCTCAGAAGTGCTCTCGAAGATGTCTCCCCTTCGACCTCATCTTGGTCTATCTTTGGGTAGACCAATACTTTATAAAAGTCCTTCTCGAATCAGGGGTTGGGTTCAATGAACAAGTCACCTAAGCTCGTATCCAGGTTGATAGAGGTGCACTCTGGTTGCGAAAGAACTGTGAATTTGCAAGTAAGTGCTTCACTGTAAAGCCGCACAAAAGGCCAACTATGCCTCCCGTAGAAATCTTTCCACTCTTCTGCTCTCCCATTGCTATGCATTCTTGAACAAAAAATACTAACCAAGTCTGGGTAGATGTTTCCCTCTGGTGTCATCGCCTAAAGAAGATGTACATCGGAGCCCGGACAATGCCTCAATTCACCATGGAATAGAACACTCATAGAAAGGAGTCGGTGACATAATGATTTGCTGGGTGGACTATAGTGTGCTCTTGCTCAGATTCTTCATGCCGGTCCCGGTTATTTGTGTCCAAAAATTCCCAAGGGAGAACGGCATTCCTTGGCGATGAGTCCGTGGAATGTCCCGGATAGTCTTCCACCCAAAAGCTAATGCCACCTCTCTATAGGTCATTTGGTACACCTTGTAATCTTAGTTGAACTTAATTGCCTTGTGACCCTCCTCGTCAATGACCTTCCAAATAGCAGCTAAGAACTCTAAATTTCACCTTATGTAGGTTTTTGAGTGCATGTCGAGAAAATCTTCTAGGCCTACCCAACCCAAAAGAAAGGTCACTGGTTCAAGTAAGACTAGAGCCGTCGAAGTGCTCTTGCAAGCAAAACTAGTATCCAAAATGTTCCTCTTTGGTTCCCTCAAATTCCTCCTTCTATGGGCGGCAGTCCCGATTATGTTGGTCAAACCCACAAACTCATCGGCCACAAACTTAGGGTTGCGAGGAACATGAGTTGCCAGTTCAGGTTTTGCACCCTTTACCGGCTTCTTCCGTTTCTCACCCCGTGAAGACTTCTCTTTCTTCGAAGTACCATTTTTCGGAGGCATCCTAACACAATGAAGGAGAAGAATGGTAATATGATAGTAAACAATGCATGGCCCATGATGTCATTCAATAAGGAACATTTTTCCCAAAAAGACCAAACATTCAAAGCATGATGGTATAAGAATGAAGGTCTTTCAAAACAAGAATATTCCTCATCAATCAATAACATCATGTATTCCTTTCACCAATCCATCAATAGTTTCATGCAAACAAGATTCATGCCTTCTCTAATCACCCACAAATGAATAACACATCATTCAAGATCAATAGCACATTCAAGACTCCCATAAATTTATTATCACAAGATTGGACACACAAGCTCAAGCAACATCACATCAACACATGCTCATTAGAAAACCATGATTTTTATAATAACACCAAAATGTCAATCAAGCATATATACAAAGAGATCAAAGGTGTACCCAATACTTGAAGCCAAGAAGTGTACGATCCACACAAGAAGAAGAAAAATTTGCTAATTTTTGGAAGAAAAATTTGCTAATTTTTGGGAGAAAAACTTCACTTTTTTTGAGCTTACTAAAGAGTGTGTGTGATTGAGTGTTTCTTGAGAAGAGAGAGTGTGTAGATGAAGAAATTAGGTGGAGAGTTGTACCATGAGAATAAAATTTCAGCATAGGTGAGAGAGAGAGAGAGAGAGAGAGAGAGAGAGAGAGAGAGAGAGAGAGAGAAAGAGGTACAATGTAAATTTAGATGGAATTAGGGGACAAGTAGTACAATCAATTAATGTTGGAAGTACTAATTGCATCAAAAATACTAAGGAAATAGGAAATATCACTTCTTGAATCAGAAATGCATTTTTAATTTTGGAATCTAAACTTCATTTTCGAAAAGTTGCATTTTTTAGACAAGTTGGGGGTGGGAAATCAAAAATCGACAAAAAGAATTTTCTGCCAAGTTTTCCCACCTTCACGAGACAGAGTCTCGTGGCCATCATCATGGCATAAGAATTGCCCCTTTGTGATAAGCATTTTCACGAAGCAAACTCCAGATTTTTCACTATTCCTTAGTATTTCTCAAGTTTTGAAAGAAAACTATGCAACCCATCAAAATCCATTCCATCTACAGACAAGCACACATTTTCACATCTAGGTCTCCAAATCAAGCAAGAATTTCATTCAAAGGATTCTTTATTTCGAGCAAGACATGAAAATTCTACCAATTCACTACTTCAAACAAGAATACAAAAGAACCACATATATTTATTATCGTCATCACGACTTATTTCCTCTTCACGCATTCTAATTTGAAGTACTTACCGCTGGGTCTTTGAAATCGCCATCGGCGACTTTGCCTTGGAGAGGTCTCCACAATGAGCCGTCCTTACCTTTGTGACCCTTGTTGGCACCGAGAAATGTCTCTTCTTACTTTGCCAACCTTGACTCCTTAAATGTCACTTTGGGGTTAGGAGGAGGTATCAAATCCTCAACACTTCTCTTTTCTCGCTGAAATTTGGTTAGCATAGAAAAACAATCTAGTACAGACATATTATTGACCAAATTATGAAATTCATCGGGGTCCTCCAAAAACTTATCAACAAGAGTTTCATGCTCATTGGTAACACAAGAATATTCAAGAATATCATACTCATCAAAAAAGTGTCACACCTTTGCACGTGAGAGAAGGTTTTGTTGAATTATGCATAGATTTGTAAATGTTGAATTCCACTTTGTATATGTCATCCTCTGGAGTCAAGATTCCCGAGTGGACATCAATTTTAGTCCTAGAAATTTTTAGAAATGGTTTCCCTAAAATGATTGGGGGTGCACTTCCGTCATGCGCTACATCTAGGACATAAAAGTCCACCAGAAAAACCAACTTGCCTACTCGCACCATCACATCCTTAACTAGCCCACGAGGGCTAGCTTGGGAGTGATCGGCGAGCTGAAAAATCACTCTAGTCTCTTTAAGTTCACCAATTTCAAGACATTCAAATAGACTATATGGAATCGCATTGATAGAAGCTCTTAAATCTATCATGGCTTGTTCAACAAGTGTTCCACCTAAAGAAATCAGGATAGAAAACATTCCAGGGTAATCACATTTCTTAGGAAAATTCTTATGATTCAAAATGGTGACTTCCCCAATTTTTAGCTTCCCTAACTTCTTAGGTGATCTACGCCTTTTCTTAGTACATGCAACCATAAGAAATTTAGCATATAAAGGCACATTGTCAATCAATTCCAAGATAGGGATAGATACCTCCACTTTTTTGAAGACTTTCCGAATGTTGGCCTTATTTGTCTCCACCTTTGCCTTTCCCCACAAAGTACTTAGAAATAGAGGTGGAATAGCAATTTGTGCCTCATGTGGTGGGAGCTCCTTGGAGGGTGAATCCTTGACAACTATCTCTTCTTCTTCGAAATGTGCTTTGGTGGCCTCCACTAAATTGTCATCCTTTAGTGTCACCTTCTTCTCAATTTTGCGAACTTCCTTATCACTCCTTAGCTTGAGTGCACTCACATTTCTTGGATTCACCTCCGATGGGGAAGGTAGTTTGCTGGACTCTTTTGCTTCAAGTCGGCTCACCGAGGTGGTGAGTTATCCAACCTGAATCCCAAGGTTCTTGATACTTAAGAAGGCTCTAGTACCATGGTCTTCAATTTCCCTCATAGTCATTTCGACAAAGATCTCATGTTTCTTCCCCAACTGACCAATGGCATCCAAGATCTCCTCCCTATTTGACTTGTAAAGTGTGGTATGATTATTGAATGGACCTTCACCCCTAGGATAAGGTTGAAGTGGTGCTTGTCCACCCCTATATCCTTGAGGTTGATTGTCATCCCTCCATAAAAAATTAGGGTGGTCTATATACCTCGGATTGAATGTATTTGCATAGGGGTTCAGTCTTGCATCGCCCTGGTTCCCTCGGAACCCTTGTTGTTGACCCCTAGTAAATTAAGGTATCTCCCAATTGTTGTAGTCCACGACGTTAACTTCTTGCACATTACCAATGACCTTGGGGCATTTTTGGAGTGGTGGTCGAGATTGCAAACCCCACAGATCTTGTCTTGGTGCACATTTCCTTGCAAAAGCTCTTTCATCATAGATGCAAGAGTTTGGACTTGCTCCTCCAACTTTGGTGTGTGTGTGGGTTCATCTAAGACCTTAACCCTAGACCTTGTGCCAAATTGCCTCATCCCATTGGCTATCTCTTCAAAAAGTGACATCGCACCTTTTGGGCTCTTGTTGGCTATAGAACCATTGCATGCGGCATTTTCCATCCTTATGTCTTCATCAAAAAGGTCTCCAAAGAAGTAATGGACCAAATCTCCTTCATTGAATGGGTGGTAGGGGCAACTAGCTAGGAGTATCTTAAACCTCTCTCAATAATCATATAGGCTCTCCTTGAATAATGTTGGACAATTGCTTCTTCAACCCGGCCGACTTAGATGCTAGAAAGTATTCTTCCAAGAATTGCTGCTTTATATCCATCCACGACCCAATGCAACCCGGTGCTCTATCTTGCAGTGAAAATGGAAATGCTCTCAAGTTGTAATCATCTTCCGACACTCCCGTTGGCTTCATATTCGTGCACACCAAATGGAATTCCAACAAATGTTTGTTCAGATCCTCTCCTGCCATACCGTGGAAAATCGGAAGGAAATGTATCATCCCACTTTTTAGCTCACAAGTCACATTTGGAGGCAAGGGTGAGAATGTGATTCATAAGGGTTGGTTCTCTAAGTTCGGGGCCATAAGCTCTCTCAAAGTGCGGTTATCTTCTGCCATCTTGTACAATGCTTCCTCAAAATTCAAACCCCTAGGTTGAGCCTCCAATCTAGTTCTCTTTCTCCTTCTCCTCCGATTACCTGTGGAATTAGTTAGAGAATACAAAACACCTAGATTTGTGGTACGGGTATGTACGATAAACTAGGGTCACACTATCCTTCCAATGTCACAATAGCAAATAGAATAAAAGTAAAAAGGAAACTATGACCAAAACTCCACTCACAACATACAAAAAAAACAAGCGAAAAACAATAAAAGACACTACTAACTACTCTATTAATATTTCATGCTAAACTAATACTTGAAATGAAAAGCATCCTCGGCTGACGGAGGTAAAATTTGACCCACTCCGACTTGGTCGTTGTTTAAAAACACGAGCCGAGGGCTTATTGGTCAAATATAGATAATTTATAATTCTGCACCCATTCTTACTGCTAAGATACCAGGGTGTAGTAAGCGGCAAGCCCTGAGTTTGTCCACAAGGATGCTAGGGCTCAAGTATTAATTAAAACACAACCTCGTGCGGGTTGTCAATCCGCACGAGTGAAAGGAACAGCCAGTAGTGTAGACATGCAACTGGGGGAGGGGGGGTTGATATTTTCAACTAACAACTACAAAGCATGCAATTAACAAATGAGTAAACTATTTATACTAGGCACTTAGGAATCATTTAGCAACATGGTAGTTCTAGTTCTTCAATCCTCGATTCATTCACATATAGACATACAAAAGACCTATTAGTGTGTTTACAACCCGTGGTGTGACCGATGGCATACACTTCCCCAACCCTGTCACTGTGGGTGCGCTCACAACCCTCAATTGGCACCGCCGCAATCGTAATTAGGGAAGTACAACGAGGCCTGACCATCGCTGCATGTCTATTCTCCCCCCGCGCTATTACGTCCCGGGCTTCCACCACGAATGCAACTACTCCCCCTGGGTCTTATATATGCTAGGCTCAAGGTTCGCAGGCACCTTATCTGTGATACTAGGGTTTCAACACAATGCCTAGCTTGCTACTATTCACTATCTCTACCCGCAACCTCTCGGACAACAGTTATGAAGTCAACTAAGACCGGTGCGACGTAAAATAGGTTAGAGAATCAACAAAGTAGCTTACAAATTGACATTACCTCCTCAAAGCCGGATTCATCATGTGTTCCACGTATCATTGCTCAAACAATTTGTTGGCACTGCTCCTACAACTCAAGAGCCTATTCCCAGTTTTGAACTTAGCTCGGATGATATACTTGAACCAAGGCGAATGCTTAAGAGAAGATTAGTTGACAGATACAACAAAGAAGTGGTACAATAGCTGGTTGAATGGAAGAACTTGGCATTAGAATAATCCTCTTGAGAAGATGTCGAGATGATAATAAACCAATTCCCTCATTTCCAAGCTTGAGGACAAGCTCTGTCATAAGAGGTATGGATTGTTACGAATAGAAGGGATAAATGGTCCATTCAATTGAATTAGTTATCAGATCATCACTTTATCGCTGAGTTAGCTCAACAAACTTAGAAACGGAAGTTGCGTTCAGTTAAAGAAGGGAAAACGTCAATCCAATAACGGCCATTTTGCTAAGAGATCATGTATCTAGTTTGGTTAATAAATAGAAGAAAGGTAGAAGCAGAATATCACCTTTGGAATAGATCATTGAATCGGAATACTCTCTGCAGTACCCATTTGCATTCTTTCTCATCCCAGCTTCTCTCAATTTGTTTGGGTTAATATGTCAATTAGATTCTCACTAATCTAGTTTAACAATTAGACGCCCATATGGCCCATCCGTTAGCCCGATTTAAAGATAAAACAAGGCCCAGAGCTTCTCCATGGCAACTCCGCAATTACACGTTTTAAAGAAGAGTATTATGGTCAAACTCCACACCCAAAA
The DNA here is from genome assembly GCA_037428765.1 of Rubia yunnanensis. Taxonomy (NCBI): domain Eukaryota; kingdom Viridiplantae; phylum Streptophyta; class Magnoliopsida; order Gentianales; family Rubiaceae; genus Rubia; species Rubia yunnanensis. The sequence continues at coordinate 25,455,277 of CM075064.1, read as the reverse complement.
ACCCTGACCCCATAAATCCCCCCTCCTCCGCCACACTCTCTTCCATTTTATACTCATCTAGGGTTTCCTCCTCGCATAAAGCAGTAATGGCGGCGGTGGCACCAGTAGAGTCCGTTCAGTGTTTCGGCCGGAAGAAGACAGCGGTGGCCGTCACCCACTGCAAGCGCGGCCACGGCCTGATCAAGATCAACGGCGTCCCGATCGAGCTGGTGCAGCCGGAGATCCTCCGCTACAAGGCTTTCGAGCCGATCCTCCTCCTCGGCCGCAATCGCTTCGCGGGAGTTGACATGCGCATCCGTGTGAAGGGTGGTGGTCACACCTCTCAGATTTACGCGATCCGGCAGTCCATCGCGAAGGCCCTGGTTGCTTTCTACCAGAAGTACGTTGACGAGCAGTCTAAGAAGGAGATCAAGGACATTCTCGCGCGCTACGATAGGACTCTTCTTGTTGCCGATCCCAGGCGCTGCGAGCCTAAGAAGTTCGGTGGACGTGGCGCCCGCTCTCGTTTCCAGAAATCCTACCGTTAAGTTTTGTTTTGATTGGATTAGGATATGGTTTTGGATAATTAAGAGGAATTTTGGTCTTATATGTTTATCGTCCAGAAATCCTACAAGACTGTTACTATTAAGTGCCTTTTGAGACGATGTAATGCGGTGTTTGCTTTGATATGGATGTTAAATGCTTTCTGTCATTTCATATATATATGTGCAGTGGGATCGTCTGATGGTTGATGTTTTCTTGTTTTGGAATTTGCACGGTAACTGGTGATGTTTTTTTTCTGATGTTTGCTTGATGTATTTTGTTTTATAATCTGCTAGTTACTTTGTAACTCGTTGCATTAGAATTACTGAATACTAGTACAGACCTATATGCTAGTTGCATTTGGGCATTAGGGTCCTTTTGCTTTGCCTTGATTGGAACAGAGGTAATATTCTACTACCAATTAGGAAGTGCTTGCTCAGTTTTTTGTACTAAATGAGTACTGCTTTCAAGCCTTTTCCCCCTACCATAGCAGGGTCATATCTTACTTGGTTCATATTTCTTTCTGGATTTAAGGGTTATTGGATTTTAACTGTTTAGATCAGCATACTTAATTTGTATATTATAGGCTACCACAGATATCATGTGATAGTCTTTCCTGTTGATTTGTGCTTGACTAAATATTGGTAGAATGTGGCATGCCTCTCTGTTCTCTGCTGATAGAGAGTGGTAGATTCAGCGTTTGTGTTTGATCAGTGCTGCTAGTACCAGTGTGGTAGTAACAGCTGCAGTTTATGTAGTAGTGAATTAGACATTTTGTTAACTGGCTTGTGAACCTGTTTGGTAGGATTTAGGAACTTGAATGGGTTATTGAGACTTTATTGATGTATTAACTTCTTCATAATGTTCCACTTGGGGTATTTTTGGAACCTTGATCATCTATCTGTTATCCATCTTATGTTTATTCTATCTATTATGAGATCTATCATGCTGTTGAGATTGTCTGTGCAAGTATATATTGGAGGAAAAAGGGAAGGTTGAGTTGCAAACTGCGTTTCTCTAATGAGTCCATACTGGATTTCACTTGGATTAGGCTTTTTTGTTGATTGTGCACCCGTTAATTAGCACTACTAGGGCTGTGACCCGAGTCGTAGGATGGATGGTTATCTACTTCTATTATCTTTTGTTAGGCAAGTGTCGTGTCTTTGTAATTAAGTCTTCTTCACTGACCGGATTAGCATTTGGGAAATTAGGATGGTTTTTGTCTTGTAAAATAAAAATGTATGATAGCATGTTCTATTTGTGTGGTGGTGTCACTTTCTATTATGATTGTGAGTCGTCTTGTGTCATTGAAATGCTCAGATGAGCTTGAGTGTGATCATTCTTTAGCGGCATTTATTTGTGTCATGTTCTTTATCAGCAGCTGTAGGATTATTTGTAGGGTATCATATGAACTACACCATTCATTGGAAGTACCTTGTACATGACATCGGTTGATGCATTTTTTTCCAAGATTAATATGATTTTCATTAATCTCGGTTGGAGCATGAATATATCCCCTTTTGTGCATGGGACTATCTGGAAGTGAACAAGTCCAGAATTGTCATACCAGTAAAAGGCATCCGTATAAATTTATTCCACCCGAAATTGCTTATTTAATTTTTGAGAGTTAAAACTTTATAAATTTTGATCCTAAAGATAAATTAATATATCATTTAGATTTGTGTTAACATCTAATTTATTAATATTATTTTTTCTTGCGACACTGTTATAAGTATTTAGAGATATTTATGGTCAAATATGCTAGTGAAAAAGTAAATAAACAATTTAGAGTGGGATAGATAGAGCACAATGTAAATAATGCTAATGAATACTTCATCCGTCCTACTTTAAGTTCCCGATTGCTTTTTGCATAAAGTTTATGTGATATGTGACATCTTTTTAATGAGTGATGAGTGTGAACCACATATTTATGGCTAAATGTAGAAATTTAGAATTAGAAATTTTGTGGAACACCCCAAAAGGAGTAAAATTTTTATTGTGGAACGGAGGAGCAGTGATCTAGGGGTACTGGGGTAAAAGATCATATTTTAAAAAAAAAAAAAACTAAATTAGCATGATGATTTTAGTTTTCAGTAGGGGCAAGCAAGTATGTCATCAAAGTTGCCACCAAACATACAAAAGTGACCTTAGAGAATGCCACATTAGGATAATTAGATTAGATTAAAATGCCACATTTCTGAAGCAAAACCTGCCCTATTTCCACAAGGACCTGAAGACTTCATTTCCAGAAAACAAGATGACCTTACTCATTGGCGCCATCTTCTTCCCCTGTGTTCTCTGCTCCAAAACCACTCTCCTTGATGATGTAAACCTTGAATGTGGTAGGCTCAACTCGCTGGAAAACCAGTGCATCGCCATCAACTAAGTCATGATCCACCGCGAATCTCTTCCATCCACCACTCAGCCCGGATTTACGCGCCAGATATACTGTTGGCCAATCTCCGCCTTCTTCATCGATCAATGTCACCATTTGATCAGTTTTTGGAAGGTGACTCTTGCAGAAATGGGATGGCAAGCCCAGCCAAAAGCCACCAGTTACATGGGACTGAAGCATTGGTTTGACAAAGGTGGGATGATCCCCTTCGAGACTGGCTTCGAGTTTATCAGCTTCCTCTATAGCCCAAGCCCTTGCCTCATCGGATGCATAAACCCGATTCGCTAAATTCCTTTTGGGGTACACTATCCTTCTGGGCAGTTGCATCCGCTCAAAAACAGTCACTTCTTTGTAATCAGGTGTGGGCTTGTCTGTAAAACGAACAGATCTTCTTACTGGGACCATCTCCGTTCGACTTATCCGAGGTTTCAACCTCTTCATCGGAGGGGTTCTGGGAGCAAATGCAGACTTTTGGAGGGACTGGGAGAGCGATGGGAGATTGAGTTGCTCCAGTTTTTTCTTGTTTTCCTCTATCCTCTGCTTCCTCAGTTCTTCGTACTTCACCATTTTTCCACTGATTTTTTTATGTGTTGAAGCTTTGCTCAATGCTGTGTTCTAGTGGACTGAAGAGTGAAGACTGAAGACTGTAGAGAAGAGGTGATGGAGTGGGTAAGAGATCATATGGGTGTAAATAAGCTTGAATCTTGTTCAATTTTGAGTTGGACTGAAATTTAATTCTAATCTTGTTCGTTCATGAGTTGGAATGAAACTAATAGTAATTGTGTTTTCTTTGAGTTGGTATTTAGTTTTTTTCACCTTGTACAATTAGTTAGCTTTAAGAATCCGTCTACGTTACTTGAAAGACGATCTTTCCATAAATTATGGAAATATTAAGGTTTAAAAATGTAACTTAGAAAAAATCAATATAAATTTTTTGATTGCATTAATTGGATCATAAATTTATAACTACTACATCGTTGCATAATAAATTTTTAATACTGCAACTAAAATTTTTTACTTTACGTTAATTCTAAATGAACCTCATCTTTTCATATGCCTATGGGAAAAAGGTATTCTCCAAAACTGTCTAGTTTAATAGGTTTTAATATTTTGCTACGATTAATGAGTGAGGTTTTTAAAGTAAAATATTGGGAAAAAAAGGTATTCTTATGGAAAGATATAGTTGAATTAGAATTATATAAAGGTAAAATATTTTAGTTGCAATATTAAAAATTTATTATGCAAGGTGCAGTAGTTATAAGTTTATAATCTAATTAATGTAACCCAAAAATTTAGTCTTGATTTCTTCTAATTTGCTATTTAAACCTTGATCTTTTCATAACTTATGAAAATATCGTCTTTCAAGAGATGAACTCTTTTTTTTGTAACGCAATATTATCTAAATTATGATATTTATCGTGTTAATTGTTTTAGGCAAAATCTTGGGAAAGATCGTCTTTCCATAGATATGTGGGAAGACCGTCTTTCCATAAGTATATGGAAATATTGAGTTATATTAGAATTATAAAAATGTAAAATGTTTTAGTTACAATATTAAAAATTTATTATACAACGTTCGTTAGTTATAAGTTTATGACCCGATTGATGCAATTCAAAAATTTTATTTAAATTTTTTCTAATTTGCAATTTAAATCGTGGTCTTTTCATAAATTATGGTTATGGAAAGATCATATTTCAAGAGATATACTTTTTTAACATATTATAATAGTAACCGTCTTTTATATATATATATATATATATATATATATATATATATATATTTGTTCATAATAATCATTATGAGAATTCCATAAGAAAAAGAAGTTAAGTCAACACCAATAAACTTAACTAAATACCAATAAACTCATCTGGTTATTAGCACCTGTAAACTCAACTCAACTACCACCAATTTAACTCAACTCAACTACCACCAATTTAACCACCAACTTAACTCAACTCGACCATGTCTAAAACTATGAATCGTCAATGTTATTGACGTGTAAATGGCGGGATAAAGATTTGGTGAAGTAAACTCGAAAACAGAGGGGAGTACCATAATGGAGAATGTGTGAGATCTCCTAGGGAAAAAAGTACACCTTCATATAGACTTGAATGTGGCCTTCATTTCTTCACACTGTAAAACTTCCCCAAAAAAGAAAATTATTAAAAAAAAGTTGTGGCTAGTTTTTTCATCACTTGGTGATGATACACTAAACACTGGCACACATTCATCGATTTATTCACTGGTTAACCCTAAATTGATCTAGCGAGCTCTTGCCATCTAGCTTTTGGATCATCCTTAATTTGATGTACTCGTTATACTCTATTGTCTTGTACCTAGCTCCATTTTCTTTCACCAGATCTTGCAGAGGTCTAACTTTTGTTGTAATGTTAGGACCGTGAAATGCAGCAATTGAGATCCTCTCCCTTTCGAAATTCACCATAGCTCTATGCTCAATGCTTTTGTATTTGCCATTGCTCATTATCTGCAAGAAAATATCCACCACCACAAGCCAAATTTTAAGAGGATATATACGCACCAAATTTTTAGATACCGCGGCATTAGATGTTACACAAAAGTGTTGCTAAAGGCGTTATCCTGACCATATAATGTCACCTTACCTCTATAATATCACCAATGTTGACGATGATAGCTTCGGGAATGGGCTTAACTTTGAGCCATTTTTCATTTTTTCTAATTTGCAGGCCTTCAACTTCATTGACTTGTACTAGTAAGGTAAGTCCAGTAGCATCTGAATGTGGAGTGAAGCCATAAACCTTGTCTGCTTCCACACAAGGTGGATAGTAGTTCATTCTTATTCCTTGTGTGCCGTCTCTGAACATGCCACTAAGTTCATCTGCATCCACCCCTAAATTAGCTGCCATTGATTTAATGAGGTTCATGGAAATCTTTTGCAGATCGGATGAGTATTCTTCAAAGGTTGGCCTAACACATATAATCATCCCATAAAAAGTTAGCAAATGGTAAGATGAAATAGAACTGGTCATGCGAACTTTGAAATCAATGTGTTACATACTCGGCGAATATATATAGTGTGTTGGGTAGAGCTATTCTTATAAGCGAAAGTGACTTATTTTAAAAGCAAGGAGAGATCAGTTTCTGCTTTTCTACCAAAAATTGATTTGAATTTCAAAATTATCTAGGGGTGGGTAAAATAATTGAAAACGGTACCGAAAACAGTATAAATCAAATTTGAAAAATCCAAACCTAATTTAATATGTAAAATTTGGATATCTGAATTCATTGAATCGAATTCTGATTATGATTTGTAGATTGATTTTGAATATTAAAACTCAAAGTGAAACTTAACACGAATAGCGAATTGTAGTTATGAATTCGATTTTCTCGGTATTATGGTTAGAATTTTGATTTTTTATGGTATTATGGTTGAATAACTCGAAACTCAATTAAACTGATCTGACACACACCCTACCTGAATGTAATATTCAGATATAATTTATATAACCCTAAAAAATGAGATAAAGATATAAAAACCTGAAAGATGTTGGAGTGTTTGGCCAGAAACTCATGTTTCTAACCGACATTGGTAGAGCAAGAAGGAAGAGCATGTCTCCCCAGTCCAACTTTTGATCCTCAGATAGAACAAATGCTTGACCATATCCCTCTATATCATTTTGTTTTTGTGAATATGCCATCTTCACCTCCAATGACAGATCGAAGAATTGTTCTGTCACCACCTTCATTTTCTCAATGCTTGCTTTTGCTCCATGAGTAGTTAACTGCCATTCACAAATAACTTTCTAGTTAAAAATCACTCCAACAGTTCATATTTTTTGCCATGATAGAGGTTGAGCCCAAATGTTATAATGGACTGTATTAATATCGGTCCAATTAAATATTTATGTATTAATCAATACCGAATTCGTAGGGAATTAAAGGTCTATAATTAAGGTAAATTATTATTAAGGTTGTACAGTATAAATACCAGGCATGTATTCATTTCCGTATGGATTCTATCTTGAAAACAGTGCACATACTCTTTACTAACTTAAGCATTGAAGGACTAACCCCTGGATTCCTCAAGGACAGTTTTATTGCAGGTCATAATAAATGAGCTCGGACATGTTGGCTACTCGGTTGTCCTAGACGCATCAATTGGCACTGACTGCGAGAATGACTAAGTCAGAGTCAAGTTTTGTGGTTTATGCCTACGGTTACTCGAAGGAGCGAGAGATTGAGGTTGAAAGGTACTGGAGCTAGTAACGAAGCACAATCTAGGAGAACATATTTGGTCAATCCTCAAGAACTACAAGGTATCAAAATGGAAGAGGCTCGAGTATCAGTAGTCGAGTCGGGAATGGTACACGTCTCAACTACAGGCCATGAAAGAGTGCATATTTCAAGGGGGTCTGAATTGCGGGTTGTTGAAGCTCCTCGAGGGGATGCCGCAGGATCCTCGAGGCGTCCAGAAGTTAATATGGAGCAGTGAGCTGGGAATGTTAGACTTGCTCAGAGTGGACCAGCTGGTTCGCGAGATGATAGAGATGGAAGTTTCACATATTTTCAGCTGACTCTTATATGGAGGCTTATGAGCGAACTATGCAGGGGAATCAAGGTGCAGGAATGATGGGGCCGAATCAGGACTTTACTCGAGAAGTGCATATATTGGCTGCGACGTGATATCGAGTTACCCCTCCTCGAGGGGAATGAATATCTCGAGCGACGTAATACCATCCCTACCTGGAAGAATGGTAACGGGTTCAAAATCTCAGTCCATGATAGCTTATCCTTACCTGATGTATACAGGAGAAATGTTACAGGCACGACCCCGACCTTCTTTCCCAGATTACTCGCAAGAAATTACGTATTTAATGCAATCACTGGTCTCATTAACCTCTACAGTTACCCTTCCAGGAGTCCAGGGGTATGGAAATACAGGATTACAGAGTGCGATGACCAATCAAGATATTTATAATCCCTATGGGTAGATACCAACCTATCCAGGGTTCGTGCAACCTTGGGAAAATTCTGGATATGTGGGTGCCCAACTTACATACCCCATGCATTTTATAGAACATGAGTGAGGATTAAATACGACTGGCAGACAACAAGAATTGGCAGCAGATGCATGTGATTCACTTAAAAGAGAGTTGGATAGATTGATTGGGCCAGGCAGCGGGATCTCCATTCAGTTCGGTGATAATGGGGGTTCGTTGGCCAATGGATGTAAAGCCCCCAGAGGGACTTCCTACCTACAGTGCTGAGATGGATCCTCAAGAGTTCATTCAAACGTTCTTAAGTTTGATGAACTCGAGAGATTTCGAAGAAAAGTTAAAATCTAAATTGGTTAGGAGTTACCTTTGAGGGAAATCTTAAGAGTGGTTCTACAAGCTACCAAGGGGTTCATTACACTACTAAAGAGACTTTAGTGGAGCCTTATAAAGTTGGTATGTGAAAAATAAAAAATTCACAAATACTTTGTTGGAACTTTATCAAACTAAGCAGAGGTCAGGAGAAAGCACGGAGGCCATTTATCATCGATGTGTGGATAAGAGTTTGGGAGTAATAGAGACCACATAGAATGAAGTAATTCAGGGATACTTATTGGGGATGCAAGACTTGGAGTTGTACAAGAATTTGAGCACGAATACCCCTAAACCTTGTAAAAACTTCAGGAAACAGTGGAATAGTACTCGAGGGTAGAGGAGGCCACTAAGAAGAAGAGAGACAGCCTGGCAGAGAAGCCTGGAAAGAGTATTGACTCTCGAGGAAAGAGACCAATGGAAGCTTCCAGGCCTACCTTTGAGAGGTATGCTCCCATGCTACCGACACCTGGAGGACGAACCCCTGCGCAGATCCTTAGCATACATAGAGGGTTGTTTCGGCCGCCCCAGCCTATGAAAAATACACCAAATATCGTGATGGATAGAATGGTAAAAAACCAGTATTGTGATCATCACAAGGATTATGGCCATGACACGAATGATTGTGCACAGTTAAGGATGGAGATTGAAATATGTGAGAGAGAAGGGCGTTTCCAAGGCCCAGGACCCCAGAATAATTAGGCTGGGCTCCCAAGATCCAGAAATGATCGAAGAGAATGGCAGCTGTATAGGAAGAAAAACCAGAATAATGAAGGCAAGGGAAAGCCTCGCGATCCCACGACTTGAGATAGAGGATAGGAGGGAAGACAAGAAAGGCAACATGAGAAACAAGAAGGTAATCCGGATAATATGAATGGAGATAATCCACAAATTTGAAGTGTGATCAATGTCATCAACGAAATCATTGGAGAAAGATCCTCGAATGCCGTAATGAGAGCGAATGCACGAAAGGTCCTAACAGGAGAATCGCGTCATAAACTATTTTGGCCGGACGAGACTGTGACATTCTCGGAGGTAGACGCGGTCCCAGATCAGATGCCTCATGCTAATCCTATGATGGTCTCGGCGGTGATTGGAACGTCTTTAGTGAAAAGGGTGTTTGTCGACGATGGAAGCAGGGTAGAATTAATGTTCGTTGATTGCTTCGATCAGCTGGATATAGGGCATGGTAATCTAAAGAAATCAACCTTACCTTTATCTGGTTTCACATGGAATCTCATATTTCCTCTAGGGGAGATAACCATGCCAGTTTGAGTAGTAGGTGGTGATAAAAGGGTAACGATAGATTGTAACTTTGCAGTCATTGATGCCCCTTCTCCCTGTAATGTGATCCCCCTGAAGGTTGTGGATGTGCCAGGCTCAAGCAGTTTGGTCACCCTATCATCTTCTGATGAAATTTCCAGCTGATAGGGGGATAGCTTCTATTTGAGGAGATCATACTATGGTTAGAAGTTTCAACCTTACAGCGGTGAGAGAGGAAATGAGACAGAGGAATGTGGCTTTGTACATGGGGAAGTTGGTCCAACAGATACAGTACAAATGCACATTCGAGATGTGTGAACAATATCTACTGGGAAATTGATGCCCGATAGTTTTAAAGGAAAATTGAATAACTTGTTGGAGAAATATGGTGATTTTCTTCTTGGAATACTTCTGATCTCACGGGAGTGCCCTCGAACCTGGCAGTGCATAGGTTGAACATTGATTCTTTAATAAAGCATGTGAAGTAGAATAGAAGAGTGTTTGCCCCCAAAAATGCTAAGGCCATAAAGGAGGAAGTTGAGAAATTACTGAAGGTATATCTCATCGAAGAGGTATTCTATCCCGAGTGGATAACCAATCCAGTTATGGTCTCAAAACATGATGGAGCTTGGTGAATGTGCATAGATTTCACCGATCTGAATAGATGTTTCCCTAAGGACAACTACCCCTTGCCACCAATCGATAAGTTAGTGGAAGTTTATTGCTGGATCAAGTCTTGGCCTTCTTTGATGCACATAAAGGATATCATTAGATTCTCATGGCGGAGGAGGATAAGGACAAAACATCGTTCATTACAGATATGGGTACTTATTGCTACAAGAAGATGTCATTTGGGCTCAAGAATGCTGGGGAAACATCCCAGAGGTTTGTTGATAAGCTGTTCAAGAGACAAATAGGAAGGAATGTGGAAATTTATGTCAATGATATGGTGGTAAAGAGCAGAAGTTATGAGGAATATTTGGCAGATTTGGAGGAAACCTTTGAGAGGCTTCAAGGGGCGAACTTAAAATTAAATCCGTCTAAATGTGTTATCGTTGTAGGATCTGGGAAATTTCTTGGATTCATGGTATCTGAGAGGGGTATTTAAGTAAACCCTAAAAAAGTTGAGGCTCTGATAAGAATGAGAACTCCGCAAACATTGAAAGAGGTACAAAAGCTTACAGTGTCTTTGGAAGCATTGAGCAAGTTTCTCTCGAAGGGAGCAGAAAAGCATCTTCCCTTTTTTGATGTCCTTCGAAGGGCTAAGAGATTCGAGTGGATAGAGGAATGTGAAGAGGTGTTCAAGCAGCTAAATGAGCATTTGAGGGTGTTTCCTACCCTCATGAAGCCCGAAAGGGGAGAGACGTTGTACTTATACATTTTTGCCTCGCCCCTAGCAATCAGTGCAGTCTTGATAAAAGAAAAAGAAAAGGCACATCATCCTATTTATTCTGTTAGTCGATCCTTACAAGGGTCGGAGACTAGATACATAGCTCTCAAGAGGTTGATATATATTACCTTTAGTACCTGCAACTCGAAGATTGTATCCTTACTTTCAGGGGCACACGATAGTGGTGCCCACAAATTATCTAGTCAGACAAATATTATTAAAGCCAGAGGCTTCTGGGAGAATGATGAGTGGATCATGGAGTCAGGAGAGCATGGTATCCGATATCAACCTTGAGTTGCGATTAAGGGTCAGGCGCTAGCAGATGTTATATTGGAAACCTCAGAACCTGTCGATTAAGAAGACCCCCTTGAGATGGGGAAATTAGAAACAAAGAGGTTTGGAAGTTGTACGTAGTTGGCTCCTCACATTCGTGTGGTAGTGGGGCTGGGGTGCTACTCACCAATCCTGATGGTAAAGACCACCCCTATGCATTGTACTTCGCGTTTAAGGTCACAATTAATGAAGCCAGATATGAGGCCTTAACAACGGGACTTTGGTTGGCTAAATAATTGAAGGTGGAGGATTCATATATTTACAATGATTCCCAAATAGTGGTTCAACAGGTAAATGGAGAATATGAAGTCAGAGAACGCAACCTTTAAAGGTACCTAGAGGTGATGAAAAATCTTTTGAAAAGTTTCAGATCACATACTATAACCCAGGTCCCAAGGGAAAACAATCACAAACTGGATGCTCTCAGTAAGCTTGCTTCTTCAGACCTGGGAGTTCAATCTCAAAGATGGTTGCTTATAGAAACTTTGAACAAAAGAAGCTTCGAGGAACCAATGGTTATAGCAATCGAAGAGGAAGATACTTGGATGTCCACTCTAGTGAAATATCTTCATGAGGGAGTTTTTCCGGAGAATGAAGTTGAGGCTAGAAAAGTAAGGATAAAGACACCAAGTTAAGTGTCGCAGGAAGGGGTATTATATAGAAGGGGCCATCTACAACCATTACTTCGGTGTGTTACCCCTTATAAGGAAAATTATCTGATTTGGGAAGTTCATGAAGGAATATACGGAAGTCATCAGCGGGCTAGATCGGTAGCAAGAAGGCTTATTCGAGCATGATATTACTAGCCGACAATGTTTGATGACACGAACAAATACATACATGCTTGTCACCTGTGCCAGAAACATGCTCCACTAATCTATATCCGTAGGAAGAGATGACAAACATTTATAGTTCATGGCCATTTGATAAGTGGGGGATCGACCTGGTAGGACCTTTTCCCAAGGCCCCAGGGAAGTTCAAGTACCTTATAGCTGTCGTCGATTATTTCACAAAGTGGGCCAAGGCTGAGCCTTTAACAAACTTAAGGGGAGAACTGTTATTTCATTCTATTGGAAGAATAGTATATACCGCTCTGGGATTCAAAGAACAATAATCACTGATAATGGAACACAATTTGCCCAAGACCCATTCAAAAGGTTGTGTGAAGAGTATAAGATTCAGCAAAAGGTGACTACATTCTATCATCCCCGGGCCAATGGCCAAGTAGAAGTAACTAATCGAACAATAGTGAATGGTATGAGAGCTAGGCTTGAGGGGGCAGAAGGCAATTGGATATGTGAGTTACCGAGCATTTTGTGAGCATATCTAACAGTTGAATCTTCTGCCACTGGAGAGACACCATACAACTTGGTATATGGCTCGAAGGTAGTTATTCCTACAGAGATAGGATTTCCTAGTTTGAGGTTGATGGCAACTGCAAATGAGAAACATAATCAGGAAAATTGTTGCCTAAATCTTGATATGGTAGAGGAAAAGTGAGAACTGGCATCTCTGCACAAAGCCAAGGTAAAGGAACGAGTCAAACAATATCATGATAGAAGGGTGAAGAAAGTGTTGTTTAATCCAGGAGATTTGGCGATGAGGAAAAATGAGAAAAGTCGTCGGTAACCTGAAGAAAAATTAGCTGCAACTGGGAAGGACCTTATAAGGTGATCGAAGCACATCCATGAGGTAGTTATGTTCTCAAATCTATGAATGGAGTTAGAGTGCCTAGAAGATGGAATATTACCAACTTGAGAAGGTATTACCAACTTTGAAGACACAGGTGATATGCTGATAAGCGGCACTTCGTGATCTATCCCCTGCTTCGGCGGATGATCAAGTGATATGTTGATAAGCGGCACTTTGTACACTAATTCTGGCTAAGGCTGATGAAAGAGTGAAATGCTGATAAGCAGCACTCATGATCTATTCCCTGCTTCGGCGGATGATCAAGTGATATGTTGTTAAGCGGCACTTTGTATAGTAATTTTGGCTAAGGCTGATGAAAGAGTGAAATGCTAATAAACGACACTCTCATAGTCCACTTGTAATCTTGATTACTTATCGAGTATAACTATTTCTACAGGTGGTAGGTGGAAACACCGAACTTAGGTAAAATCATTTGTGTCGTCACATTTTACAATTTCCCCTAATTACAATAATTGTTTATGTTACATCATGAAAGATCGAATGATATGCTGATAAACATCACTCTAAAACAAATTTCAATCCCGATTAATAGCTGAGTGAAATGCTGATAAGTTGCACTCATGGCGAATCCTCGAACGCGTATGCTTTATAACTTGATTAATGGAGAACACTAATAAGAAACTCTAGCCCTTTTCAAGCCTATTAGTGGGGAACAATGCGTCATGCTAAAAAGGCAGTCCAACATGTTATGTCTTAGAGTTATCCTCTCTCATTCACCAAACTAGAGCAGTTCGTGATGGTAATCTTTGTCAACAAGTTGAAATCTACAATCTGATTGAGAAATGCCAACCAAATCAGTATCAAGCACATTTTGATAACAAACTTAAAAGATTTAATATATATGAGGTATATGATACATTGGATTGTTGTCATTCAACAAAGCATGCTCAAAGAACAAGAACTTGAACAACAACATGATTTTTTTTAATAAAAAAAATCTATCTATTTAGCTGGAGGATCCCCCTCTCGAGAAGGGGCCAGCTCTCCGAATCTTATTTCTAATTGCTCAAGTTCTTCCATTTTAATGCCGGCTGCACTTTGAAAATCCTTCATCTACTCCTCTTCAGGGTACTCGGATGGATTTTGCGGTGTTTTTATTTTACATTGCCTTGTTGCAGGCTTGTTATCCAAACCCCTCAAGGTAGATCCTTCCCCTTGACATCGTGTTTTTGAAGACTTTCTAGTAGTGTTACTCGAAGATGCACAATTTCTATTAGTGCCTCTAGAGACTAATTTCTTTGAATGGGAGGATCAACGAGTTCTTAAAGGGGCATGAGTACTACATTGCAATTCTTTCAGCCACTCAAGGATAGCACCAAAGGATGCTTTCTATCGGTTAGTCACATTCTCATACACATTGCACCCGAGATCCAGTAATGGGATGCCTTAAGAAGAATTTTAGTAAATTTTAGGAGTCTATCAAATATGAAGTGGGGATACCGTGGGAGAGGCAATGAGCTCGAAGGCTCACATCGTATAAAGCAATCATTCCCTCGAGTTCCTTAACCTAAATCTTCTAGGCTACGACTTCTTCCAGGAGTCGAGAATTATCAGTGAGGAGGGAGTCAACTAATGAAGAATCTACATTGGCAGACAGATCCTTTCTTGATAAGACTTCCTCCTGCCTGGAAATTTCACCCATGGCTACCACATAGAGTTGAGCCACCTCCTCTAATTGTTACCTAAACTTGTATGCTTCACCCATGCTAGAAATCAAATGGCCTTCGAGGACTGGTAGCCTATTGGCATTGGCAAGACATCTTTTTAAGGATCCAAATTGACGGTTTACTTGATGCACTAACTCTTGATAGTTTCGTTCTGCGGGATCACATTCTTCCACAACCTTCAGTGGAACTACTCCGTGTTATTTCTTGGCTAAGAATTGTTTCAAAAAATATTTAAAGGTAGGATGTTCCTTGGAGATTTCAGCCCCTTCTTGAGTTCATTATTCTTATCTTGTAAAGAGCTTCTATCTTCATTACATTTGGCGAGGTCTAACATTGTTTTCATTAGATGCTCACTAGTTTCATTCAGCTCTATTTGAGTACTCGAGAACTCTTAGTAAGCACATTCAAGTCACTTTTTCAATGAATTACACTACGATGAAAATTACAAAAATAAGTAAATAGTTAAGAAGTAAAAAATCTTTATCATTAAAGAGGAAGAAAGTTACACGAGGGGGCCAAAATTTGGTAAAAGTTACATTTAATCACCCTACCCTAGTGGTATCCTCCTTGGCGATGGCTAGATTCTAATCTCCCACAACTTTCCCAGCCGAAGTTGGCTGCTCAGTGACTCTAGTTGCTATTTTCTCTTGGGTGAGTACTTGGACCCCTTCAACTATGAGAAAGCGCCCCCTAGACTTAAGATATTCCAGCAGGGAAAAATTCAAGCCACCAGGATTGATTTCCTTGTTCCATTTTTTATCTAGAACATGCACGAGCTCAGGCATGAGGAGGTCATCCAATAGTTTCACATCATCCTCGGACGAGGAAGCTAGTTTGGGTTTTAATGTTTCTTCGACCAGAGTGCTGCACCCAAGTTTCTTGGCCAATTCGAGTAGCTCGAGGAAAAATGTGAACAGTTCAGGACTATTCAACAGTTTGTCTTTGAAAGCCTCGAGCATATTAACTTGGGAACTGGGATCCTCAACTGCTTTCACCTTCTGCTTGAGGGCATCCTTGTCAAGGACGATTTTTTGATTCTCGACCTCGAGCATTTCAATCTTCTTCTTCTCAACTTTGAGAGATATTTTTAGCTCAGCAATCTTAAAGTCTATTTGCTTTAACTTCTCATGCAGCTGCCATGACCTGAAGTCACAGTTTGCAAAAGAGTAGCCAAACCCTGAGTCACTTGGCTGAGATGTCGGGGAACTTGGAAAATGGTTGAAGAAACCCATTAAGTTGATTAGATATATAAAAAAATTAGCAAATCACCCATATTTTTCACGAAATGTGTACATATATATATATATAAGATAACCCGAGAATCGGTGGTTAAGGTCTCGAGGACCTGCTCATTGACAGTAAGAACACTCGGGGTAGTAAGAGTGTTCAAGGAGGGGGCCTTGGGATTCGGTTGCTAAGAGATGTGGGGGGTTCAGCCGCTGTTGTTCTCTACCCGCTGACGTTGATTCCTCCAGGTAAAAGTATAGTTTCCCGGCCTCTTGTTTTGGGCAGTCTTTCCAGCACCCCACAGAGGGGTGGATGTCTGCTTTGATGAGGCAGGGGTACCCTTAGGGTGGTTCTTCTTGGGAGCCAAAATGAACCGAGACTCACTGAAAAAGTCACGAGAATGAGATTAGCAAGGGGAAAAGAAAAAAAAGTAATGAAAGAAAGAAAACAAAACAACAAAAATGGTTACACACCTTCAGAGACTTCCGAGGGTCTAAAATCACTATCAGAGGTATCGAGGGGGGGGGGGTCTTCGGAGACTCTTTTTCATCTCTCTCTCTCTCTAAAGCTTCACATACACGAACTTCTCATAAATCACATGCGAATAGACGAAACCACCAACTTCCCTGAGAAGCTTTGAGAATAATGGTGGGAAAGGGAAACAGAGCCCCGTACGCAAATGTCTAAGGGAAATGGCTGATCTCCCTTCGGGAACATTGTCAGGGGTATCTCCTTCTTGAGAAAGCTGGAAATCCAAGTCCGGAGCTATTCTTTGACCTAGGGGGATCGAAGCCAGGATCCTCGAGATAGCTTTTCCTGCCTTCGAGGATGGGGGCTTGTTGGTAGAAGCTTCAATCTTTTCTTCTCGAGACACCTTTTTATTCCCTCGAGACATCTTCTTCCTTTGAGATACCTTTTTCACTTTTTGAGATACACCATCCTCTCCTCGAGGTACTTATTATCCTTTGTGAGGCACATTCCCTTATTCCCTGTCTTCGAGGGTTATATCCGATGGAGGGTAGAAACCAACTTTACCGGTAGTAGGGGATTACATCACGTATGGTTTACCCATGCCGGGTCGCCAGACTTTGGTACATCCTTGAGGAGACATGTCTGTGATAGGTAAGACCTCTGGGTTATAGCCCGTGTGGTCAAGAATATCACCTTTCATACCAGACTCATACTGTGACCCTTCGGAATAAATGGGTTCAGAATCAAAACTCACCCTCCCGGTCGAATTAACTTGCTCTCCATCCATCCTAGCCTCGCCGGAAAACCCCCTCTCAGTTGAAACCTCGTCGGAGATGGCCATTAAATTGAAGAAACATTTGTAAAAGAGGTAACAAAGGGGGAGGGACTTACTGGTTTTAGAGGAGAGGATGATGAAATCGGAGCTGATTAATAGAAGAAGAAGAGGAGAAATGGCTCTGAGATATAACCTCCTTTGTGAAAATACCTACAAATGAAATATAGTGGAAGTTAAAGAAAAGGGAGAGTAGTTAATAGACCCAAAACGACGGTAAAGGTAATGATAACTTTGAAAAACTAATTTTTTTGAAAGGACATGAGAATCTTTGAACCTTTTTAGAGCACGCCACTTTGGACGCGTCACCCCGCGCAACTGTACACGCTTGCCTCTTGACATTCTAGCAAAATTTGAGAATAAGAATACTGGATACCCATTCGAGACCTAAAATAGTACGTGAAGGGTTTCTTCTCGAACGCTGATAAGCCAAGATCCTCGAATCACCATCAAAGGAAAAGTTCTTGAACGCATACTCGAATTACCATTGAAGGAAAGGTTCTCGAACTATTATCTTGATATATCAGGGTCTCGAACAGGAATCTAGTTTTTCTGGAGCTTTTGATAGAGGTTGAGCCCAAATGTTATAATGGGCTGCATTAATATCGGCCCAATTAGAATAGTCGTGTATTACTCAACACCGCATTTGTAGGGCATTAAAGGGCTATAATTAAGGTCAATTATTATTAAGGCTATACGATATAAATAACAGGTATGTATTCGTTTCCATATGGATTATATGTTTAAAACTGTGCACATAACAGAGGACTAACCCCTGAATTCCCCAATGACAATTTTATTACATGTCATAATAAAGGAACTCAAACATGTTGACTACTCGGTTGGCCTAGACGCATGAGGTCATTTGTGCAGTTATTATTTTGTGTGTTAATAAAACTAGATATATTCGATATTTTCTTTCTCTATAGTTTAAAAAAAATAGGGAAAGTCTCAGGAAAGGCGGCCTTTCCATAAGTTTAATGACAGTCCTTAGGGGCATTTGCCTTAAATGTTGTAATTTTTTATAAAATTTAAATATTGCATTTTATAAGTTAAAACAAGTAATAATATGTATTTGAAGGTGAAAACATAAAAATATATGATATAAAAAATTATTGTTAAAAATTTTAAATTTTGCATGTAATTGAAGAAATGCTATGTATAATGTAAGAAATGAGTGGTCTGTCCATAAGTTTATTGACAGGCCGCCTGTTAGGAGACCCACTCAAAAAAATACCTCCATCTTTTTATTTAATTTTGCTCATACACTCAGAAATAGGTAAGCAATCAAGGCACAATATTAATATTGAGATATCCCGACTAAAACCTCACAAAAATTATTCATTGGGATAAAAATTATTGCATGCCTTCCACGTCAATCAGTTTTGTTTTTTTTAAGGTTGAAATACTCGATGAATGTTTGAGAATCTAATCTTGTACCAATTCGTCCCAAATAAAATGCTAAGAAATTTTTTTATAATTATTAAAAATTATATTTACCTGTTAATATATTTAATTACGTATAATATTGGTAAATAAAAAATTATTTTTTAAAAACTATTTATTATAAAAAATCTAACAATATAACATATGATAATATTATTGCTTATATACCTATTTAAATATGCGGTTAAAATTTAAAAGTGAATAGTATTAAATAGTAAAGTGTGCTGTTTAATTTGGGACGGAAGGAGTATATAAATTCGATTGGCCAAATATCTACATATGAAAAATATTATAGTTTGATGATATGAGAGAGTTGATTTACAACTTGATATAGAATAGTTTCATTTACACAAAAAGTCACCAAAGATAAATTATTACTCCTTCCTACACAAAAAGTCACCAAAGATAAATTATTACTCCTTTCTTCCTAACTGTATTTGCACACATAAATTTTTATAAGTTCACCAAAATTATTTAGACCATTAATTTTTTTTATTTATACATATTTAAAAATAATAAAAATTTAGTATTATAAAAATATATGTTACAACGATACTAACATAATTCCACATAATAATATATTATCTTATATATTATTCAATTCTTATTTTCAAATTGATCAATTTTAACTAAAGAAATAATGCTTGTAAAAATACAACTGCACCAGAAAAGGAGTATAAAAAAATGTTTATAACGTAGTGATAAGATGGTCATCTAGTGGTCAAACAGTTGTTAGTGTTGGCAAGATAAGAAAAGTTGAGTAATATCCTAATGTTTCCTAAGTTTTCTAGAAGTTTTGCACATTTGTCTATTGCACCATTTATATTCATCTATCCGTTCAAGAAATATGGTATTTTCATATACTTATATATTTACCTTAAATATTATAATATTTTATGGGATTTAAATGATAAAATCTTCGGAAAATTTATCTTTCCATATGTTTATTTAATGACAAAGTCTTGTATAAGACCGTCTTACGGTGAGATCAGGGATTAAATTGCAAAGATTTCAAGATGGGGTTTCATATCGGTATTATAAAAGTTCAAGGATTTAATGTGTAATTGTGATAATTTGCAATTTAGTTAAGTTCTATTAGTTTTTTTGCCCCCGAATTTAGTTTGCTCTTTTTCTATTTTGCATCTAGTCCTTGATCTCACCATGAGACGGTCTCACAAGAGACGGACTCTTATTTAATTAGAATAATAAAAGGAAAAAAATGTTAGTTACAATATTAAAAATTTATTATGCAACGTGTAGTAGTTATAAAGTTTATAATCTGGGAATTGAATGTTAGCTTAGCGGTTGAAGTCTAGTGCTATTACCATGAGTTCATGGGTTCAATTCCCACAGGGGAGGGGAGGGATTCTATTGGGGGCTCATTTGAGTTATTACCCAATTTTTTTTAAAAAAAAGTTTATAATCCGATTCATGCAACCCAAAAATTTTATCTTCATTTCTTCTAATTTCCACTTTAAACCTTGGTCTTTCCATGACTTATGAAAATACCGTCTTTCAAAAGACAGACTCAATTTAAATTGTATTTTAAAAGTTTAAAAAAAGTAATAATATGTATTTAAATGTGAAAATATAAAAATATATAATATAAACAAATATTTTTAGAATTTCTAAATTTAGTACTCCCATGTCCCAGCCAAACTTGCACATAATCTTTTTCACGGTCTCCAATAAACATGTTTGACCGTAAATATGTGTAGTTATGAACGATAACAACACATAAAAATTAGATATTTAGAAACTACATCGGCGAATCTAACTATATCTCACACGATATGATTATTGTTTACATATGTATTCAAATGCGTGATTAAAGTTCGACATCTTTGACTGAAAAAAGATTGTGTGCAAATTTGGCTGTGACAGAGGAGTATGTAATTTAACAAAATTTCTAAATTTATTATGTAATTTAATAAATGCAGTATATAATTTTAAAGTATGCGACCCTTCTATAAGTTTACGGACAGACTGGCCGTCAGAATAGCCACTCTCACCTATATATCTACACACACAACTACCATCAGTATGCGTTTTAGGTTCTATCATCCTACTACCAATTTCGTTCATCAATCAGTAAACATGATAGGCATATAAAACGCAAAGAAATTAAAAGGATTTGTAACACCAAACCATCAAGGATCAAATAATTTTCGGAATTGCATGAATAGAAATGGCCTTATTTTGGTACCTGAAAAAATCCCCAATCCTCACAAGCTCTGTGAAGTTTGGCCATTTCAAGTTCATAGCTTGAATGGCCAGATGCAAGCTTGGCCATGTCAATCACCGGAATCTGCAAAGATTCATCGGATGAAACTTCTTCAAGGACACTTTCCGGTCGAATGTATCGATCCGGGATGCCTTGCAAGTTAGCAGAAGCTAGTTGCTGCACATTTTTAACTGGAATTGAACCTCCAAGCTCTACCCATATCTGATTCTTGGCTTCAATTTCTTCCATTTTTCGTTCTCTCTCAAAATGATGCTCCAATGTACAATCCTAACCTCTACGTTGCATCAAAGGTTTTGCTGTTTGTATTTGATTTCTTGTTCCTGCTTTATCATTGCAGATGGCTTTATACTCCCTCCGTTTCTCTAATGGTGGCACATCATTTTTTGTGTTAGAATTTAGGAGATGCTAATTGAGTGGATGAAATTGAATTGAAAGAAGAAAAAGTAAAATAAGTGGATGTAATAACCTTAAACTTGCCATAAATAGAAAGTGCCAATATAAAAGAAACACCTCAAATTAGAAAGTGTGCCACTATTAAAGAAACGGAGCAGGGAGTAGAAATTATCATGTCAATAAAGGAAAGTAAAGAGATAAGCATGGGAATAAAGAAAGTAGAGGCAATAAGCATGGCAATAAAAAAAGTAAAGAGAAATACTATTCCCTCTGGTCCACTATATATGACCTCTTTAAATGGACACTTAGTTTTTTGAAAAGAGAAAAGAGCGGTGGAGGTTTAATTGAAAGGGTAAAAAGTAAAATGAGTGGAAGAAAATAACCTAGAATTTGCTAAAAATGGAATGAGACAAAATAAAAAAATCATCTATTTATAAAAAAAAGCCATAATTAATGGACGAGTATTAACTATTAAGCATGACCAGAGCCCAGAGGAATGGTGTAAAATAAATGAATTTATAAAATTGAGCATGATTGATTAGGTGTAAAATAATTGAATTCATATAATTGAGCATGATTGATTAGGTCCTTCTAGACAACCTAACCGCACCAAGGCTGTACGAGTAGTAAATAAATACTACTACAGGAGCTTGGTAGCGGTATACGTCCTCCGTCCTAAATTAAACTGTACATTTTATAAAATATTATTATTTACTGTCCAATTTTAACTATATATTTGAATAGATATATAAACAATAATATTATGATATGTTATATGGTTTGATTCGTCGTAACACATAGTTTCTGAAAATTAATTTTTTGTATGCCATAATTATACGTAATTAAACATATTAACGATTAGACAAGTTTCTTGATGAGCGTAAAATTCTCTCTCATACCATTTAATTTGGGACGGAGGGTGTATTTACTTTTGACATTTGAATTTTAAAAAGTAAAATTAGTGAGGAAGAATGAATTGAAAGATTAAAAAGTAAAATAAATGATAGAAAATCATTTAGAATTTATCAAAAATGAAAGAAGTTAACATTAAAAATTATTTTAAGAAACCATTATTAGAGAACCGGAGAAGTAGATTAATCTTGCCAGCAATTTCTTTTTGTTTTTTTTTTCTATTAAATTTGCTTAGAATATTGCGTACCAACTATCGATTCATCTTTATAGTAATATCATATTTGCATGCTCATTTGCATTTTGGGGTGGCTCAGTAAGTGATTTGTCGTAAGTAATTATGTTATTAGTGAATTGAATATATAGTGGGATTACAATAGAGGTAAAATAAGGAAATGACTTTAATCATACTAATCATAATCTAATCAGTAATCTGATTTATTCTAACACCCGCGAAGCATCTGATTCTCAGAGACACAAATCTTGGATCTGAAGAACTCAAATAATGGACGAGAGGGACCTTGGTGAAGATGTCTGTTATCTATACAGAAGTGGGAATATGAGCAACACGCGGCTTGCCAGAAGAGACCGATTCTCGAAAAAAATGGTAATCAGTGTTGATGTGCTTCACCCGCTTGTGAGCCACTGGATTCTGAGCCAAAAAGATTGCACTATTTTTGTCACAAAGCAGAAATAGCGCACCGAACAGTGGAACATGAAGATCACGAAGCAAATGAGTCATTCAAACAACTTCAGGGGCAGTATTAGCCAGAGCCCGATACTCTGACTCAGTGCTGAACCTAGATATTGTGGGCTGTTTCTTCGCACTCCAAGATACCAAGTTGCCACCTTAAAAGGAAACATATCTATAGGTAGAGCGACGAGTCTCCAGACATCTAGCCCAATCAGCATCAGAATAACCCAGCACCTCAGGTGAAGAAGCAGCACGAAAACTGAGGCTAAAATGCAAAGTCCCTCAAACATAGCAGAGAATCTGAGTGAGAACCAAAAAATATCTTCCCTAGGGTCCTGGAGATACTGACTAATAGAAATAACCGCAAAGGATACATCTGGACGGGTAATGGTGAGATACTGAAGAGCACCAACCAAATACCAATATAGTGTTAGATTCTTGAACTGAGGACTCGTACTGCTATGAAGCTGGGAATTCAGCAGAAATGGAATAGAGACAGAGACCGTATCTGACATACCAGCCCAAGTGAGAATATCCCGAGCATACTTTTCTTGACCCAGAAGAAGTCCCGAGGTAGTGGGCGTGACTTCTAGGTCAAGAAAGTAGTGCAACACACCTAGATCCTTGATAGCAAACTCCTAATGGTGCGATCAATAAACTACCTAATAAGGGTAGAGTCATTCCCAGTTGTCAACACAGACAAGCAGATAAAGCAGCGACGAACCACGAGATAGCACAAACAACGACGTATCAGTAGAACTGCAACAAAAACCAAGCTGAGACAGATATGTAGTGAAACGCTGAAACCATGCATGAGGCGCCTGCTTCAGACCATAAATGGCCTTATGCAGATGACAAACATAGTTTGGATGAATGAGATACTTGTAGCCAATAGGTTGCGCCATAAATACTGGAAAATCAAGAACAACGTTGAGAAAATCATTCTTGATGCCAACTGATGAAGATGACAGGCTCGCATGGTAGCAATGGCTAGAATGGTCCGAAATGTAGAGGCCTTAATCACGGGATTGAAAGTGTGGTCAAAATCAAAACTGGGAATCTGAGAGAAACCCTAAGCTACCAAACATTCCTTATGGCAATCCACCGAAGCATCTGGTTTATAATTCAGTCAATAAACCCACATGGAACGAAGACATGAGCAACAGACATAAATAATCGAACCAACCTCATCTTGGCAACACGGGCAATGGTTTTTGTGAAATCAATTCCTCGATATGGCAACTTCCATGAACTACCAGGCAAGCTTTGTGGTGGTTAATTGTAACATCTGACTTGTACTTAGTACGGTACCCCCATTTGCAACCAATAACCATCTTGTCCACTGGAAGCGAAGCCAAGGTCCAAGTCTCATTTTGCTCAAGAGCACTGAGCTTGTCTACTATAGCGGCTCACCAATAAGCATGCTTTGAAGCCTCAGAATAAATAGTAGGATATGCACTAGAAGTTTCTACACCAATAAAATCTAGAATATGAAACTAAATATTTACAGCAAGATACAAAATCAATTAAAGGATAGAGAACACCTGAGGAAAGTGGTGGCGAGAAGAAAATGAAGCTGTGTGTGTCTGTGTTGGGGGAGTGTTGTTTAGGAGATGTAATAGAACAGACATAGTCATTCAAATAAGCCAGAGGTTGAGGATCACGAGTATTGTGGTGAACGTCGAGCTCATAAGACAAATCATTCAGTGAGGTTGATGCAGGCTGCACAGATGCTGGCTTAGCATCCGAGGCTAGCGGTGCAACATCTTTGGATGGAAGCACAGTGTCCGGTGGACCGACGGTGGCAGTGCGACGTCTAAGGCTAGTAACGCTGGTTCAACTAGGGATGGCAGAGATGAATTGTCATGCCGACCCTGAATGAAATGGTAGATTTCTTGGAAAATGGAAACTAATCCTCAAAAAAACAAACGTCATAACTATTAAAGAAGTACGTTATTCTAAGTCATACAGACAATATCTTTTCTTACCAACATGATTGCCAAGATAGATGCATTTGCGGCTTCGAGGAAAAAACTTGTCACGAAATCTCAGAACCCAAGAGGCAAAGCACAAGAAACCAAAGACATAAAGAATATGATAATTTAGAGCGCAACCATGGAGCACCTCGAAGGGTGTACGACCATCAAGCTGAGGGGTAGGCGTCCAGTTGATAAAAAATGCAGCAGTAAGTTCACATTTGCCCCAAAAATTAATCGGTAGATTGACCTGAAAGCACAAAGCTCGAGCAACATTTAGAAGATATCGATGCTTGCGTTCAACATGACCATTTTTTGTAGTGTATCAACACATGAAGTCGGTTTCAAAGGCATAATCTCAATTTCATTATCAGCTCAAACATGTCGTACAAAACGACTATGTAATGAGTCTTAACCAAAACAAAAAATTCTTTTCTGATTTAGCAACCAACAAATAAACCTAAACTGCTTGGTAAAAATCATTAACGATAGTCAAGAAATAAAATGCTCCACTAGCAGATGGCAAGCTATAAGCCCCCAAACATCACAATGTATTAATTCAAACAAAGTACTAGCTTTCAAAAGGTCAAAGAAAAACCATCTCCAGTCTGCTTTGCTCAATGGCACACGGAGCAGAGAACAACAGTATTATTGGTACTAAAATGAATAAAAGACAACACCGTTGAAACGGGATGTCCAAAAAGCTGCCATAAATAAAAGGAAGAAGCAAAAATAGAAACAACAGTAAAACCCAGCTTCAATGTAGGCGTAAGAACTGTAAGAGGTGCTCGAACCCGATTATCCAAGAAAAGAAGCCAATAAACACCTATGATTTTCACCCACGCCAATCACAATCTTCAAACTGATTTCTGCATGCTGTAAAAAGTTTTAGTAAGCAAAGCCAAACATTGTAATGAAAAAAAAGCAATCTAGAGCAAGATAATAAGTTGCAATGACGTGTAGGTAAGTAAAACACATTCGATAGAAAAATATCCTCGAAACTCAAGGATCTATACTGTGCAATAGGCGATACAGTCCCATCAAGTAAAGGCACGTCAATTGAGTTGGCAGTGATAGTAATAATAGTAAGAGAATCCTCATCACCAATGCTGTGATATGAGGCTTCGGAGTCAAGAATCGAAGGTAGAATAATCTTACCTAACACATTGTCAAAAGGAATTTTCAATTTATTAAATAGGTTTAATATTGTATTCCATAGTTCGCCAGACAGATACAGATTCATCTGGTAAAAGCACATCAATCGAGTTGGCAGTGATAATAATAACATTAATAGAATCCTTGTGATTGGTCATGTGATATGAGGCTCCAGAATCAAGAATCCAAGGTAGAATAATCTTACATAACGCATTGTCAAAATGATTTTTTTAATTGATTAAATAGGTTTAAGATTGTACTCCATTGTTCATTAGATAGAGCATGATCGAGAGTGGACCAGTCAAAACCTACCAAAGCTGCTGTTGCAAACCCGAAAGGCAGCGAGAGAATGGAGTCGGTGAACGGTGCACCAAGTTGAGGTCGTTGAGAACAGGCACTGACATTGCAAGGGTAGCCGGTGGTGCCATAGGTCACTGGAGGATTCAAAGTCTTGAATCGGGCAGCTGTAGGTGTTGCTCAATTCCTTATCTCGGAGAACCATTCTAGGTATCCAATGATCTTGAAACATGTGGATTTCTTACGACCCTTGTGATTACAATGAGTGCATATGAGATTCTTACAATCAGTTGCAGTGAGAGCGCCATGCGAGGATCCAGACATGGGTGGTCGACGAGCACCAAACGCCATGGAATTAGTTAAAGGTTCACAGGCTCGAACAATAAATTTCTGACTCTCCTCGTGAATTGCAAGAGTGTAAATGAGACTGAGTGGTTGCAGTGGTTATTGATCCATGGCATTGGATCATATGGTATTGTAGCCATCACTTAAAGCGAGGTGAAATTGATAAATTATCTCATCTCACTATCAGTGATGGCATGAGAAGCAGCATTGCTGATTCACGGTTGTTTACAAGCTTCACATGTACAAACTCGATGAGGTACGTGAGAGTTGAACTCATCATACAACTTCTTGAGTTTTTCGTAGTAGACGACTATAGACTGTCCATTCTAGCTGGAATTGATAATATCACTACATTTTTGGGGCATTGCCAAGTGAGAATCTTTCAGCAAAATCACCTCACAGTTGTATAGCAGTATCAACGTAGCTAGTCGAGGATCGTATAGACAGATCAACGGTCTGAATGATCCAACAAACGAGCATAACATTAACTCCAGTCTAGTCTTTATAATTAGGATCGTCAATCGGGAGTTCGGTAATGGTTCCATTAACAAAGCCAAGTTTCTTCTTGGCAAGCAAATCACTACGAATAGCCGTAGTCCACTCTTTGTAGTTATTCCTTTAAGAATCACATGGTTGATGACGGGATCAGGGTGATCAGAGGGGTTGAGATAGTCCAGAGAGTTCATCGGTCCACTAAACGGTAGTGGCTGCGAGCCACCAACGTGAAGCTGTAGCTGATCGAGGAGAGCTACAAGACATCACGATAGGTGGAATCTCCTTGGCTTCGGCTTTGGCGGTGATGCAGGCAACATCACAAGCGTTGATAAATTCAGGAGCTTGTATCAGGAGAAGCGATAGGCAGAAGGCAACAATGGTGGGCGATCAACAGCGGTGACGTGAGGGAGTAGTCCAGTTACTCCCTCCGCCCACCCAATTTTACACACTTTTCTTTTTGGGTTGTCCTAGACAATTATGCATACTTTTCGGTTAAAGAAAGTTTCAACATGCCTTAAGGCATAACTACCCCTAAACTATTACAAATTTACTTAAAACCATTTCCTCACAAAAATTCAACTCAATTTTCTCTCCTTTCCATAACCACACCCAACTCCAAATTAATCAACATTATTGCTATCTTCACTCACTAAACCAATCCGAATCTGCTCCATAATTTAGATGGATTGTGTGCAGAATCTGTTCAACCACACCAATCCGAATCAATCACCAAATCAAACACCCTCAACTATTTCCAAATCAATCTGAATCTGCTCACAAACTCCAGAAACAACAGACAAGGAGAAAAAGCTTCTCGTCAGCTACTAATTTTTTTGCTTCTCCTACCTTGTCACTACTGATTTTTTCTGCTTCTTCTTACTTGCTATGGCAGACGAAAGCAGGGAGCTGCAGGTGGGTGGCCCAAATCGTTCCAGTGCGGCGAATCCAGCGCGACTCGGCAAATATGCCTTTTGGACTCAGTGATTTTGGCACGACTCGATGAATCCAGCTCTCGAAATTGGTGAATCCAGCGCGACTCAGCGCATCGAGCTTTTGGACTCGGTGAATCTGGTGCGACTCCGCAAATCTTGCGTAGTTGAAGAAGGCAATTTTCGAAGAGACGTTCGTGATTTCACGGTGATGGAGCAAGCGGAGATGGCGGATGTGGGAGTCGAAGGGGATGCAGGTGCAGGCGAAGATGGTGAAGGCGGGAGTCGGAGAGGACACAGGCGGAGGTGCAAGCAGGAAGTTCTGAGAGAGGAAGAAGAGACAAGGGTAGTATGATATTTTCACCCTGGGGGGATTTTGAGAGAGAATTTTTGTCTCTGCAAAATCCCTGGGACAGAGGGAGCACTAAAGTTTGCACTAACGTTTTACTACATTAATATCAAAGTGGAAGTCCAAGTATCAGAGATTTGACTTTATTAGTCTAGCAGAGTTCTATTTTCTTCAGCTTCAATCTCTCTCCATCAACTACAAGCAAGTTCATTTTTTTGTCTCAGTCCTAGTTTTAGTCTCCAACACCGAAAATGAAAAAATTCAGAAACGGGAAAGGAGCGAAGGAATTCAGAGCAGAAGAACGGCACACCAACTGCAGTTCCACCAGCTTAAGTATACTGCTCTTTACATCACTGAACGGCTAAGTAGCAGCACATATAGGAGGTTCATTTGTCAAATTTGGTATGCATCATAAACAAAGAAGTCTTTCGACAAAATAAGAAAAAAGAAAGGAAAACATAACACAAGAGCAAGAAACACGAGAAGGTTTCTCAGATCGGTGGCATGGACGACAATCACGATCTTCATTTGCTCAGGAGCGGGTCTCCAAGTGGTCTGTCGATAATCTTATGGACACGTCAGAGACCAATTTACAATTTTAGAAAAATTTTCAAACCCTTCTTCCCCAAAAATTGAATCACAAAGCTTCTTCACCAAAATAGCTCTCACTATGCAAATTTCTTCTCACCATTCTCAATTCTCCATTATTTTTCCTTCCCACACTTCAATCTCTCTCGTTCTCAAACTCCAATCTCTATTCTCTACAAATTTAACTTCTCTCAACCAACCAAATCCTTCTCTGGTCAATTCATTTTTTTTCCCGATGAGATCTTCAAACAACCGATTAGTGTCCGGCGAAATTTGCGATGAGCTCTTCACCCTGCAGTGAGATCTACATCAACGAATTTTTGTTTTAAACGAATGAATTTTTGTTCAAAGAGGATGAAATTTGGCTTAATATTGTTAACAACATGAATTTTTCACATCTGAGTGAGTTAATGTTGTTGAAATGCCTTTGATGTAAATGAAATCGTTGTTGAAATTCCTGAATGTATGAATTCTACTGCTATGAACAAATAAAAAACATGTGGCAAATATTTGGAAAAAAAAATAAATGTTGCAGAAAATTTCTGCATATACTATACATGTTACCTTACAATACGTATAGTTAGTATTAAAACATGCATTTGTTTTAAAAGCTTTGAATATGAATTATGAAACTTTTTCAAGAGATCATGTATAAGTTAAATTAAATTTCACAATTTAAAATTGTCATATTAATTCTGCATTAATTACTTTACAACATGCATTGTTGAAATACATGTGATTTAGAATTATCAATTCCTTTTAAGAATAGCAAAATTTTACCATGAGGTGGTGCATAAGTTACGCTATGAATCGTTTATGTTTTGTTAAAACATGTATATGTTAACCAACAATTAGTACTCTCTTATTGTATACTACGGTAACATATGAATTGTTTCTGTTTTGTTAAAACATGCTTATGCTAGCTTACAACTAGTATTTCTTATAGTATACTGCAAAAAAGAGGTTACATAATTTTGTAATTTTTTGAAAATTTCATATGAACTGCATTTAATACCTTACAATGTGTACTACTTACATTAAAACTTCTATTTGTTTTCAAACATGAGAGCAAATTTTCTAGATTTCAATTAAAGAGTTGTCACTAACAGTCTTGTCAACATGAAAGCAACACATATAAAAGCATTTCATACTTTGTATAAAAATCATGTAAATGTTGTTGGTTTCACACGAGAAGGACTCTCAACACTTGAATAAAAAGCAAGTTACAAGATAAATCCTACAAGTTTTCATTACAAAAATCTTCTATTATGGAACTTACAATTACAACAGTGTTCCTATCTAGATTAACTAACAATCTCTAGTACGATGAATCAACTATTCTTCAAAAGGGGATCATCTTTGAATCTCCAAGTTCAATGTCATCTTCATCTAAATCTTCCTCGTGTCGGAACGTCTTGTGGAGTCCAATGTTTAATATTGTCCGATTCCTTAAAAGTTATAACCACTTCAAGCAAAAAATTCATACACATGGGATATTAACAACTGCAGTATATAAGAAAACATGTAGAATTTATAATTCAAAATGAACAATAATAAACAATGAAAATAAAGGTCAAACACAATAAAACTAACAAGTATATATTGGATACTAACATATGTAATACATAATTAAACAGGTGCAATTCCTAATTCAAAACAAACAACCAACAACATTTTTTTTCCCAAAAAAAAGTCATGCACAACACAACTAACAAGTATACATTGGATACTAACATATGAAAAATAGGTGCAGTTCCTAATTCAAAACAGACAATCAACAACAAATGAAAATAAAAAAGACATACACAGTACAACTAGCAAGTACACACCGAATGCTAATAAATGCAGCATATAAGTTAACAGATGCACCTCGTAATTCAAAACGAATAATCAACAACGAATGTAAACAAAATGTCATTCACTGTACAACTAACATGTACACGATAGATAATAACGGCTGCAACATATAAGTAAACGAATGCACCTCATAATTCAAGACGATCAATCAACAAGTTTGTGTAATAATAAGGGGACAATTCAAAACCAGATCTCAAAAAACGCACACTGCAACTCAAAACACTAGAATACGATGGTTATCTAACACTCAACAAAAACGAAGAACATACTTACCAGATCTGACAAATCAAATAAAAATACCTATATCTACAAAGATTCACAGAATCACAAAATATATTGAACTAGAAGATAAAAAAGCTACAAACCTGATGATCTGACCGGATGTGATAATTTTCAAGGAATTTCTGGAAGAATTGAGCCGGACAAATCATTGGAAAAATCAAAATGCGACGCCAAAAAATGATTGAAAAACGAGCGCGGAGTAGAAGCGTAACAGGAGCAAAAAAAATGCGGCGGCAAAGAAGTGGAGGAGAGGTGGCAAAACAAAGTGAAGATAGGTGGAGAACAGAAGAAGAACGAGAGGAAAGAATAGAGAGGCAAAGAAGAACGAAGAGAGAGAGTTGAGATCAAAAAATGAGGTGGAAGAAAGGGTTTAGGAGAGACTTTCTCTAATTAGTACGTAATTTTTAATTAATTACAAACTGAACCCCATTTTTAAAAATAGTCCCTATCATGTCCATAAGATTATGAACATGCCGCATTTCCTGAAACTCTTACTCAATTATACAGAAAAGAAATAGGGATGTTGTGCAGGAGCTGCAACATTGATCTTATTGGCTAAATGGACTTGGAGGATACTTGACAAGGCCCGCTTCCTTTTTGGGTTAGTTAAGGTGCCACAAAACGTTATTTCACTTGTTGAGGAATACTGGAAAGTGGAAATCCAAAATGGTACACTTATATTCGGTACAAGAAGCCATGCAAAATTCCCTTGCAAGGAAACGGAAATGAGTGGTACAGGAGCATCATTGAGGCAATTCAGAAAAACACACAAAACGAGGATCGTTTACATGCAGCAGGCGGTGGATAGTTTACCGATCCGCCTTGATCAAACTCCCTTTAATCTCGAACCCCGTCGACGCTGGATCTCCTCCTTCCGAGAAATTAAGCTTTATGATTCTGAACTTGGTGTAGCAGGTCAGGTATGTTGGAACATATGAAACTGGCTCTTAGCACAACTCGAAAGTCTCACAAATCTGTGTGCAGATTTTTGCTCTATTAAATCCGTAAGTATGCAGCCGTGTTGGTTCCAATATATATATACGAACAGATTGGAATACTCCTTGATTATCTCCACAATATTCCTATTCTAAATCTGCTTTTTGAAACATATCTAAATCCCTTAAATAAAGGGATTTACCTTATATTAATCTATCACATATATTCGAATATATCACCTCCATATAAGTAGTGATTTTCCATAAATCAATTATGCTTCACACGCCTGATATACTTAGCCGAATATACAAATTCCATAAGTTACAAAATACTACAATATTCTGACTTCAATTCCCATAATTCCTTGGCGTCAATATGCTGAAACCAGCATGTTCCAACATGGAAAGTTTTTTCGGTTCAAAATAAATTCACACAAACTGCCAATTAAATATGCACTTCAAATCTCTTGACTTTACAATCTCCCCCTTTCGCATTTTGTGGACCCATAATGTTTTGGACATGTATTGCACAATGAAAAAATTTCAGCATAATACCAACTCTAAACAACAAAGCAATACCAGAAAGCAATACCAGAATTCCCATAAACGAGAATGCTGAAATCCAAAAAATCAGAAATCCAAGAAATCCAAAACCTAAATGTCATTACAGCCAAATTGAAACAAAATATCCAAATCCAAAATTACTCCCCCTGGGACAACACAGAGGCCAAAGGCAACAACAAAATCAGCAAAATAGCAACATATGCTCCCCCTGTATCAGA
This sequence comes from Rubia yunnanensis, assembly GCA_037428765.1. Lineage (NCBI taxonomy): Eukaryota > Viridiplantae > Streptophyta > Magnoliopsida > Gentianales > Rubiaceae > Rubia > Rubia yunnanensis. The sequence goes on along the minus strand of CM075064.1, from coordinate 25,422,441 downwards.
CATCAAGGTTTAAGAGTCCAACTGGGCCTTCTCTGCCTCCAGATTAGTTTTCTCTGCCATCAATGCGGCCATTTGAATGACAATGGTACCGAGTCTAGCATTCAAAACAACTAGCCTCGCCTTCTTTTCTGCTGCTGCTGATGTAGAAGTCGATCCAAATGGATTCCAAGGAAGATCATGCACATGCCTTAACCCAAACGTCTTCTTGTTTGGCCTCAGAAATTCTGTGTCAATCACCACATCCGATGCATTTCCTTTCACTTTGGTACTCTTGGCTAGTGCAGATATCAGTGCAGGATAAATAATGACATCATTGACCTTGGGGGCAGTAGCTTGTCTGACCAAATGTTGCTGAATGAAGAGCCCAAGATTGATAGGCTTCTGTGTTCCAACATAGTATAGCAATTTGGCTATTTCCCTTGTCAATGCAGTGGTATTAGTTGAGGGCAACCAACAATGAACAGCAACCCGATATAAACAAAAGAATCTCGAGGACAAGCAAGATGCTTGTGAATACCCCGTTGCTGGCCACTCAACCTTATACCCACCCGAGATAGTAGCTAATATTTGATCATCAGAAACTTCCAAATCTTCAGGAAAGACTCCATCTATCTCTGGTGTCTTAAGACCCAACACTTTGTTAATCCTAGCAGTAGACACGTCTATTATCTTCCTCCTCACATAAACCCTTCCATACCAAGGGAACTAATCTCCAGATTTTTAGTCATGAGGTTAGAGTATACCTCAAGCACAACCTGCCTATTGTACTGTAGTTGGACCGTGGCTGCAGTTGTCATCCCAATTGCTTTCAGATAGTCCGAGAACCCGCTCTCCTTGTAAGCTTTTAAGTCCACAGGTCTCTCAGGGGTAAATTTCCTTTTAGAGAAAAATTCTCCCATTTCTTCTCCTTTTGAATCAAAATACAAGAAAGACAATGCCTTACTTACTGCAAGGGGAGGAAGTATTTTCTTCTCCTTGCATTCCTGCCTTTTCTTGCTCCTTTTTGCTTGAGCAGAAACCTTAGCTTTAGCAGCCTTCCTCTTGCCTTTAGCTGTCTGGTAAAATTCATCGAGTACCTCATCACTCGAGTATGCCAAATCAAGAATGTCCTGTGTTGGAACATTCCCTGAACCTTCAGCTTCATTCTCCTACTCAAATTCTCCTTCAGACTGATTATCTTGATCCAAGTCCTTTGGATCAGTCATATCCTCATCAGTTTCCTCATCACACTCAGCCACATCATTCAGATTACCATGCATATCATCATGATCCTCACCCCCCAGATTAGCATCAGAATCCAAATCCATATAATCTTCATGTTCACTCTTTTGTGTTGGAACACTATCCTCCCCATCACTATCTGACGGCTCAATTATAATGGGCTTTCTTAATTCTTCCATCTTTTTAGCAGCCTTCGAGTCATAGAATCCAACCTGTAGTTTGTCTCCATACTTCACAACTTCCCTTCCAGCCACTTCTCTTTCACTGATCTCTCTTAAAGAAACATAACTCGGCAAGGGAATACGACAATACACATAGAATTTATCCTTTTCTCTGTATTCAGCATATTTTTCCAACAGAAATTGCACATTATAATCCTCAATCTTCCTTATTCCACCTATATTACCCGTCACCAGCTCCTTAACTTTAACATTCAGATATTCCCCTTTTATGCTTTTAATCTTTGTTAAACCTAAGGCAACTCTGTTTGCCTCTAACCATTCAAAAATTTCATCAAAACTCTTAACTTCTATGCCCATGAATTTCAAGGGAGAAGGATCAGGATCAGTTACCTTACGGTTTTTCTTCTTGCCACCAGTGACCTTTTCTTGTTTATTGGGTTCAAATTCAGAGCCCTCATTCTTTTTACAATCACCAGAACCATCTTCTTCTTCCCCAAGTTCTTTAGCTTGACCAGATTCTCCTTCAGACGGCTCTTCAACCTCAACTTGATCCGGGCTTCCTCCATACTGATCTTGATTTTCTTTCAATGCTGATTCTGTTCTAGCTTGGTTGACACATTGTCCATTCCTATCAAACAATACCAACTCCAAATTGATCGAACTTTGATCTTCCTCCATAACTTCTAATGATTGGTTAATTTATGGAACCTCTTCTTCTCGTGTGGGAGTGTTTGGGGTAGACATTCTCTAGCACGAAGTTGCGGTGGAGAATGATCGTGAAGAGATTTTTTTCCGACAACGATTCGAAGAATGTCTAAGTGAATGAGAAAGTGGCCGATTATAGAGGGATACGAAAGGATTTTGGGCAAGTTTGAATCCAACTTTAACTCTTCAACTTTTCACCTCTTTTCCCGCGAAGCACTTTTTAGATTTCCAAGGCTTATAATGATGACACTTTCTCCTCTTGTCAACTCGAGATGTCACACCCGAACTAACTTCCAACATACCATACAAACCATCTTCTATTTTTTTACATTTTCATTCTTTCTGATTTTTTTTTATTTTTCAATTTACTAAAAAAAAATAAGCAGAATATTTACAGTAAAAAGATAGGTAAGAATTACCTTAAATTTGGCAAACACCTAAGTGCCGTCGAAGGCTTTCAAAGGTAGCAGAATCCAAGGGCTTGGTAAAAATATCAGCAAATTGTTCACGTGTTGGAACATAGACTACCTCCACTTCCTTCCTTTTAACCAGATCTCTAATAAAGTGATGCCTTATATCAATATGCTTGGTTCTTGAGTGTTGAACTGAATTTTTCGATATATCAATAGCACTTGTATTGTCACATAAAATCTTCAAAGAACCTTGATGAATTCCATAATCTTTCAACATTTGCTTGATCCACAACAATTGTGCACAACAGCTTCCTGCTGCAAGATACTCAGCTTCTGCAGTGGATAAGGAAATCGAATTCTGTTTCTTACTATACCAAGACACCAAATTAGTACCAATAAAGAAACATCCACCAGTGGTACTTTTTTCGATCATCAGCATTGCCAGCCCAATCAGAATCACTATACCCAATCAATTCAGAATCTTGACTCTTCGAGTACTAGACACCATATTCAGAAGTCCCACTTACATATCGAATAACTCGTTTAACTGCAGTGAGATGAAACTCCTTGGGATCAGCCTGAAATCTTGCACAAATCCCAACACTAAAGCATATATCTGGTCTACTAGCAGTTAAATATAGCAAGCTTCCAATCATGCCTCTGTATAATTTCTGATCAACTGAAACTCCTTTCTCATTTTTTACGAGTTTGTCCGAAACACCCATTGGAGTTCTAACAGCTCGAGCATTGCTTAGGCCGAACTTCTGCACTAGATTTAAAGCATACTTATTCTGATTTATGAACACACCATTCCTTCCTTGCTTGACTTGCAATCCCAGAAAGTATGTGAGTTCTCCAACCATGCTCATCTCAAATTCAGATTGCATAGTGGTGACAAAATCCTGTACCATAGCGGATGAAGTAGAGCCAAATACAATATCATCAACATAAATTTGAGCAATAAAAAATGTGGAAGCCTTTTCGAGCACAAATAAAGTGCGATCTACTCCCCCTCGATGATAACCTTTCTTCAGAAGAAAGTTAGTGAGTTGTTCATACTATGCTCTGGGTTCTTGTTTTAGACCGTATAGAGCCTTCTTGAGATGATACACATGATATGGATAATGAGGGTCCTCAAATCCTTTTGGTTGTTCAACATATACCTTTTCATTCACTACTTCATTCAAAAATGCACTTTTGACATCCATTTGATACAGCATAAAATTCATAGAGCAGGCAATAGCAAGTAAAATTCGAATGGATTCTAACCTGGCAACTGGTGCGAATGTCTCATCAAAGTCAACTCCTTCCACTTGTGTGTATCCTTTGGCTACTAATCTGGCCTTATTTCGAGTAACCTGGCCATCAGCATCAGACTTATTTTTGAAAATCCACTTCGTACCAATGACATTAATGCCATTGGGGCAAGAAGTAAGGTACCACACATCGTTCCGTGCAAATTGACCCAATTCATCTTGCATAGCAGCAATCCAATACTCATCAAGCAAGGCTTCTTTGTAGTTCTTAGGTTCAATGATAGATACAAAACAGTGCAGTCCAGCTAGCCTACGATAATCCACTCGAGGAACTGATCGAGTACTTCTCATGGTGGATTCTGATTGTGTTGGAACATGGGGGTCAGTAGCGGGGGACAATGTTCCAACATGGTCAGCTTCGGCAGGGTTAGGACTACTCTGCTCAGTTGTTCCAGCACGTTGGTGAAGTTCAGATTCGACTGATGGATCTGCCTTGTCAGATTTTCGAGGCTGTGTTGGAACATGGGTGTTGTTGGGTTCTTCCTCTACACCTTCTGGTTGTTGTTCCTTCTCTGAATCATCAACAATAACATTTATGGATTCCATGAGAGTGTTGGCTTGATGATTAAACACTCTATAAGCACAGTTGTTGATAAAATACCCAAGAAAAATTCCCGTATCACTCCGATTGTCAAATTTTGCCAACTGTTTTCTATCTCTGAGAATGTAACATTTGCTTCCGAACACATGAAAATATGAAACATTTGGTTTCCTGCCCTTCCAAATCTCGTAGGATGTCTTGCTGGTGAATGGTCGAATGTACACTCGATTGATTGTATAACATGCTGTATTGACCGCTTCTGCCCACTATTTCTTGTAAATATCTTTCCCAGCCCACATAACGCGAGCCATCTCCTGCAAGGTTCTGTTCTTACGTTCTACAATACCATTCTGCTGAGGGGTAATGGGTGCCAAAAATTCATGTTGGATTCCAAGCTCATCACAAAAGTCACTGAATTGTGCATTCTCAAATTCTCTACCATGTTCACTTCGAATTCGAATTATCTTCCCAACTGGACTCCCCTTTTCAGTTTGTAACTTCACTACCAGGCTTCTAAATACTTCTAACATATCAGATTTTTCTTTCAAAAAGGCTACCCATGTAAATCTGGAGAAATCATCAACACAAACAAAGATATATTTCTTTCCACCTATACTAGGCGTATTGACCGGACCCATCAAATCCATATGCAATAGTTCCAGATTTCTAGATGTAGTAATATACTGAACTAAAGAGTGAGGAGATCGAATTTGTTTACCTTATTGACATGGTCCACATACAATTCCTTCTTTACTGGTTAGGGTAGGCATTCCTCGTACAGCTTTCACATTTTTAATTTTCACTAGTGTTTTATAATTGATGTGACTGAGCTTCCTGTGCCACATAACGCCTTCATCTTGCTTCAAAATCATACACCGTACTCCTTGTTCTAGCAGATAGCAATTTTCTGATGATCTTATCCCTGAAAGAACCTTGTTTTCTCCATGCTTCACTATACATTTGTCCTTCTGAAATTCTACTACCATATTGTTGTCACAAAGCTGACTTATACTTAACAAGTTTGCCTTTAGATCTTCAACAAATAATACACTTGTGAATACTGGAAAACCTTCAATTCTTAATTCGCCTTTTCCAATTACTCTGCTTTTCTGAATGTCCTTGATATGAACAGTATCTACAAATGAGTGGCTTTCTTTGATAAGGCATACCAAACTTCCGTTTCACTTCTCAGATCTTGGTCTTGAGGGTTACTGAATTTTCATGTGATTCAGTCATGTGTACATTCCCATATTCGATCCCTTGTCGATCACCAAAGTTTCTTCCCATATCCAGAATATCATCAAGCTTTGCCTTTCCAGAATTTAATTTAGAGATCGTTGCTTCAGACATCTCGGCCCTTTTGACTGCTGCTGTTAGTTTTCCATTCAGTTCTTCATTAATCTTTTCAAGTTCTGCAACCGTGAATCGTAATTCTCTTTCACTTTCTATTAACTTATTTTTTTCTTTGTTAAGCTCTTTGTTTGTGTCGGCTACTTGGACCCACATAGCATACATTTTTTCATAGGTACTGTAGATTTCTTCATCACTTACAGAGAGATCATCATCTTCATTGCTGCGTGCATAATCCAGATCTATGTTGGAACACACAGCTTTACCTTTGTTCAGTGTGTTGGAACATCCATCCTCCGATGTATCATGAACCTTTGCTCCAAACACTACATAGTTACTGGTAAGTTCCTTTTCGTCCTTCTCATCTTCTTCATCTTCACTCCAAGAGGTGACATATGATTTTCCTTGTTTCTTACGGGTGTTAGCACATTCAGCCTGAATATGACCATACCCTTCACATTCTCTGCATTGAATTCGTCCAGACTATTTTGGTTTGTTGTTTTAATTTCTCACGAACTGCTGATTTCCTTGTTCAAACCTCATTCCACGATTGTTGCCTGAGTCTTGTTGTCTTTGTCTATTTCCGCCAAACCTTTCCTGAGATTTCTTGTTGACCACCTTCTTTAGCATTCTCGAGAAATTCTTCGTGATCAGTGCAAGTTTTTCAATCTCATCATCACTGTCAGACTCGTGATTGTCCTTTAATGAAGACATTTTGAACTCCAATTCCTTAGAGACCCTTTTTGTAGCTTGTTGGAAAGTCATCTCATATGTCTGTAATGAACCCATTAGTTCATCTAGGCTCATGGTTGCTACGTCTCTTGCTTCCTCTATTGCTGCTACTTTCATTGCAAATCTCTTGGGAAGTGATCTCAAGGTCTTTTTCACCAACTTTGTTTCTTTGTAAACCTTTCCAAGTTGATATGCCATGTTGGATATGTCCCTGAGTTTTCCGTTGAATATAGCAATAGTGTCATCCTCCTCCATTTTGAGTTCCTCGAACTTAGTAGTCATCATCTGTAGTTTAGATTCACGAACTCGACTGGTTCCTTCGTGAACAGTTTGAAGAATATCCCATGTTTTCTTCGCTTGATGACATGTAGAGATAAGTTTGAACTGATTTTCATCAACTGCAGTGAAGATTGCATTGAGTGCCTTTGAATTTGCCAGAGATTCTTTGAGGTCATTTGGAGTCCATCTAGCTTTGTCTTTGAGTTTCTGCTCTCTTCGACTTGACTCTCCTTCTACTGCCTTAAAACTTGTATAAGCATCTTCTGTAGGGTGATTCCATTCATTCTCAACATAGAACCATGCAAGTTCGTCCAGTGAATTGATGAAGACTCTCATGCGTGCCTTCCAATAGTTGTAGTTGTTGCCTTCTAGCAGGGGTGGTCGAGAGACTGAAGCTCATTCTCTCGTCGTCATGGTAAAACCGGATCTCACTTTCCTTGACACAACCAAGGGAATAATAAGTGACCAGGCTCTGATACCAATTGAAATTTGGTTTTACCAATTTTTCTAGTCCTTACTAGTATGTTCCAACATGACTAATTTAACCAAGTGCATAATAAAGTAAAGAATAAAGAATGCACGACTTGGTTACACAGTTCAGTGTAATCCACCTACATCTGCGGGGCCTCGCCCAGTTCAGAATGAATCCACTAATTAGAAAGATAAAGTACAGAGTGCAGTTTACAACATACTTATCTTTACTAACTATAACACGTGAATTCTGCTAGCTCCCCTAGCTACCGATCCGCCTTGATCTGACTCCCTCTGATCTCGAACTCCGTCGACGCTGGATCTCCTCCTCCTGAGGAATTAAGGTTTATGATTCTGAACTTGGTGTAGCAGACCAGGTATGTTGGAACATATGAAACTGGCTCTTAGCACAACTCGAAAGTCTCAAAAATCCGTGTGCAGATTTTTGCTCTATTAAATCCGTAAGTATGCAGCCGTGTTGGTTCCAATATATATATATATATATATATATATATATATACGAACAGATTGGAATACTCCTTGATTATCTCCACAATATTCCTATTCCAAATCTGCCTTTTGAAGCACATTCAAATCCCTTAAATAAAGAGATTTACCCTATATTAATCTATCTCATATATTCGAATATATCACCTCCATATAAGTAGGAATTTTCCATAAATCAATTATGCTTCACACGCCTGATATACTTAGCCGAATATACAAATTCCATAAGTTACAAAATACTACAATATTCTGACTTCAATTCCCATAATTCCTTGGCGTCAATATGCTGAAACCAGCATGTTCCAACATGGAAAGTTTTTTCGGTTCAAAATAAATTCACACAAACTGCCAATTAAATATGCACTTCAAATCTCTTGACTTTACACTATAGATTTCTTAAACGAAAGTCTCAGTTAAAATCTTTCCCCCAACCACACTGTTTTACAAACCTTCACACCGAACCTGTTATACTTCAAATGGATTCTGGTTCGAAGGCTCCCAAACCAACTTATTTCACTTGTATGAAGCAAACATACAAGTTTGGGTCGGTAGGAGGGGAAAACTCCTGACGGTCACATATGAACATACCTGGTATCATGCAGGAGCCACCAGTTTCAGCCTCTTGGGAGCATGGATGAATGATCCGGCTTAGCGCTGTCACTAGAGAAATCAACAAGACTTATAGGAGTTCGTAAATCATTTCATCATGCATCATTTCACCTCTAGAGGAGTGCAAGCCCTCTTTTATAATTCACAGGAGATGTTTACGGATTCGATCCATAAACATGCAGTGGAGGTAGGCCCGTCAAACGGGTTGGGTCACCCGTTGGATAATAGTCACCCATATACTAATTTCACTCATTGGATAAGATTTATTGGATAATGATCCATTGGGTTAATGGATATAATTGGGTTGTAGTTATTGGGTTTAGTTGGGTTGGATAATTGGTTATCCGTTGGATAATTTTGGGTGGGTCGAGTTGGGTTGGATAACGGGTGACCCGTGGATAATTTCATATCATAAGATAACAAAATTTTCACAAATTTGATTACGAATAATTTAATTTTTCCGTAACACATATAATCAACTTAGAAACGATCAAATTTTCGATTCATCACATTTGTCGATTTCGGTTCATGTTTTAATCAATTTTAATTTGAACCAATTAAAATTTGATAAATGATCTTGACGAAAGAAGTAGAAGTAGTATTTAAGAAACTTTTACTAAATTTGAAAAATCTCGAAATATAAAGATTTTTAAAAATATTTTCTTTTATTGAACATAAGAAAATAATAAATGAAATTCCCACATTTGGCCACTCGAATAAATATTTCTTTTTTTTTGTAGTTATGTACACGATTCAGCCTACATCAAAGAATGATTACGGTTAATTGTAAATTTTCACTCCAAGTAAAATGTTACGTGTCTTATCCATTTAAAGTTTAAATGGTTGAAAACAGTGGCGGAACCAGGAAAAAATGTGAGGGTAGGCTGAAATGTGAGGCCGGTGCCGGTGCCGGTGATGGCGGACGGCGGTGGCAGGTGGCAGACGACTGGCGGTGGCGGCGGCGAACTGAGAGAGGAGCCGAGAGGGAGACTGCCGACTGGGAGAAGGAGCTGAAGAAGAGAAAGCTGAAGAATAGATTAGGAAAAAAAAGGGAAGCTGCAGCTTCCTCCGGCGAGAACGGGCGGCGCGCCTACGCCGCCGTAGGCGGAAACCACCGATCCGTCGGCCGGGAACAGTAGCTCTCGCCTGGCCGACGGAGCTCAGGGCAGGCGCGCGCCTGCCCCTGCCTAAAGGTGGTTCCGCCCATGGTTGAAAACACCAATTATCCATTGAGTATATAATGAATTATCCATTGAGTATATACTGAATTATCCATTGAGTATATACTGAATTATCCATTGGGTATATACTAATTATCCATTGGGTCTATACTAATTATCCATTGGGTCGAACTAAATGACCAATTGGGTATATGTCATTTATTTGGGTGAAACGTGAATTACCCATCAAGTCCGTGTTCTTTCTCAGTTCTCAGTTCTCACTTTCCAGACTGCGTTTTGTTTCATCAGTCCGCATTTTGTTCATCAATCAATCTGTGTTTTGTTCATCAATCGGTCTGCGTTTTGTTCATATTCGAGTTCATAATATTATATTATGTAATATAATATTATGTACATTATATTAAATTATATTTAATAAAAATAAAAAATATATAATATGTTGGCTTTGTAAACTCGACGAAACTAACGAACAATATTACTTGGGATCGAGCTCGAGCTCAAATACTGTACGAACTCGAATATTGTACGAACTCGAATACTGTACAAGATTGAGCTCGAATACTGTACAAACTCGAATACTCTATGAACTCGAATACTCTATGAACTCGAATACTGTACGAGATTAAGCTCGAATACTGTATGAACTCGAATACTGTACGAAATTGAGCTCGAATACTGTACGAACTCGAATACTGTATGAACTTGAATACTGTATGAGATTGAATTCAAATATTGTACGAACTCGAATACTGTACGAGATTGAGTGCGAATTTTGTACGAACTCGAATACTGTACGAGATTGAGTTCGAATACTGTACGAGATCGAATACTATACGAACTCGAATATTGTACGAGATTACGCTTGAATAATTTGTGAATTATAATTTGTATAATTTGTGAATTATAGTGAATATTTATGTTAAATATTACACATGCATTTAATTGGGTAATTTTGGATATTTATTGGGTATTTGTTACGTTCTTATTGAATTAACATAATATGGGACCCATGGAGATCAAAATTTTCCATTAACACAATTATTTTCATTCCGCTCAATCCCAAAAACTAATGAGCATTTAATATCTGATCCCACTGGATAATGACAACTTGTAACCCAAATCGATAGAAAATGTTTAATGATAACTTATTGGATTAATTATATAATGATTTATTGGATAATGACTTATTGGATAATATATTTTAACCCATTGGGTCATATGAATATCTCATTGGTTATCCAATGGGTTATCCATTTAATGATCCAACTCATTTATGACCCAACCCATTATGATCCATTTAATAAACGGGTTAATTGGATAATGACTCATTGGATAATGATTTAGTGGGTTTGGATAACGAATTTATCCAATTAATCCATTTGACGGGCCTAAGTGGAGGCTAGCAGGCTAAGGCCATGGGCAGTGGTAGAGACCACTACCGGTCTCTTACCAATTAAATATATTATTTTTCTCCCTCTCTCTCTTCCACCTCAGCTTAACAAACCACTTAAGAGACAACCCTTTTTTTCCTCCACAATGGTTAAGAGACCACTGTACACTATTCATGGAACCCACTTGATTTTCTCTACCCTACTCATTAATTTGACCATTACATATTATTTTAAATAAATTTGTCCACCAAAAATAAGTTTAAATATTTAAATTTAAATTCGTTTTCAAATTTAAATTTAAATTCGTTTTTAATTCATTTTAAAATTTAAATTCGTTTTAAAATTTAAATTTAAATTCTTTTTTAAATTTAAATTCGTTTCCATATTATTTTAATATAATGTTTAAATATTTAAATTTAAATTCATTTTTTAAAAATATGTTAAATAATTTGTTTTTCTCGTTCTTGTCAATACGATGCTTCAGCGTAAAAAATAAAATGAATTTCAATTTTTTTGAAGAAACTATTAGAACAAAATTAAATAAATAAATACTACGAGAATTCATTTTTTCTATAAAATAATATGGAAAACATAAAAAGTGCGCGAAACCAATTATAACAACTATAAAAATAACTTTAAATACTGAATAAAATATTGATCTACTCCAACCCAATATTACAATTTAAAAATCAAAATATTGGCCTAATCCGACCAATTATTAATAATAGGAAAGAAATAAATATTGATCTAGTCTGACCAAAAAATAAATATTACAATTAATTTCCACCGTAGACTACCCCAATTAATTTATCTCGTAGTTCTTCCTCTGCTGCGGACAACTCTCCCTTTTGAATCAAACTATCAAGGAGTTTAGTGTTAGCTATCAGTTTATCCTGCTCTGATTGTTTTTCAACGAACTCCCGCTGTGATATGTTGTACTTCATTCTAGCTCTTTCACTCTCCGCAAGTATTTCAACCTTTTTTGTAGCTGCTTCAATTGCGGCCGCACACTGCATTCTAGCGGATTCTTTTTCATCATTTGTTGTTCTTGCCCTGGCCTTTCCTTTGCCCCTTGCCTTGCATTTAGCGGCTTTCACACCAATAGGTCTGGATGGATATTGCATAGCTTGAGGATCATCGCCACTACGGGGTGTTGATGGCACCCCCCGTAGTGAATATTCTTCTCCATCGGTATCCTTTGGGCCATATTGTGCTATGAATTTAAGGTTCCTTCTGCAATCGTCATAACAATGGAAGAATAAAAATTGTTGCCCATCATTTTCATCTGCAAACAAGTTCAGGGTCCATGACTTTATATCTCCTTGGCTAGAGCCACTCCCGCCCCGACTGAAGTGACGCGCGGCTTTACTTTCATACCCCACATATTTGCCAATATTGTGAGCCATTTTTTATCACCGACACTTGCACGACTTCATTGACCGGTTGGAATTTGCATAATGATTCACATCGCGCATAATTTTAGACCAAAACACACCAGCATTTTGACCTGTACCCACCACGCAGTCGGTGGAATGCTTGAACCATGCGCCACAAAGGATTTTATCATCCTCTACACTCCATTTGTCCCGGCTACCTTTATTCTTCGGAACCGTACTCCCATCCACTATTGCAACTTCATCATTTCCTTCACCTACATCATTTCCTAAATGAATAAATCATTTTTTCAAAGCAAAACAAATCTCAAACATATACTAACTCCAAATTATGAGAATTCATTTTAAAATACACAAACATATTAGATGATGTACTTGATTGTTCAAATGATGTACTAGATTGCATATTAAAATGCATATACTAAATGCATATAATAGCTACATATATTTTGCATGTTCAAATATACTTATTTTTAAATATAACAAAGGGAATTGAAGGCAATATAAATGAATTATAAATTAGAATCTTCATAATTGAAATAAAAACATTAAAATAGGGCTTACCGTCCATAACATCGTGACTTCCATATTGTTGCCCATCTTCACCACCAAAATTTTGACCCGGTGAACCGCGACCTCCTCGGGGTGAAAATGCTCCCGATTCGTTTATAGCATCAAGATGTGGAGCATGAAAGCTTTGACCATATAATTATGGTACAAATTTTGCGATTGGGTGTTCGCATTTTAGGAGTGGTTCGGGTAAGGAGGGTTCATGTATGCGTTTCGTGAAGAGTGGCATTGATTTTGAAAATTCATGTATGAATGTTGAGAATTGAAATAAAAGTGGGGAGGGATGTTCGGAGAATTTTCACTAAATTCCGAATTTGGAAATGGACGATAATTCAGATTTTGCGAAAAATTTTCCATATTGAAAGAATTTGGAATTACCCGATCTTTTCCTTTCGACGTTCTTCGTGAATCCATCACAAAAAATGAATTACAATATAGAGGATGAATTTATGAGGTAAGAGAATTTGAATTGGAAGTAGTGTGATGAAATGAGTTGAAATGCTCCATATTTATAGGCAAAAAAAGTGGGAGAATGAAATATAAAAATTAAAATAGAAATTATAAAAAAATAAAAAGTTTAAAAAAATTCGGCTGGGACACGTGTCGCCACCAGAATGGGACACGAGTCCCATTAAAAAAAATCCATTTTTTCTAGCCGTTGGGGACACGTATCGACCTCTTATTCGGCCACGTGTCCCCCAGCTTTCAAGTTCAGATTCCCACTCAAAAATTACCATTGCGGACACGTGGCCCAATCCATGGGTGACACGTGTCCGCAAACAAAAAAAAAGGATGCAGCAGACTGGGACACGTGGCCCACTCAGGGGGCACCACGTGTCCCACTATGGCAAAAAAAAGGCTTGCGTAGCAAGCCCATGTGCGCAGCCGCACATTGTTGACTCCACTCAGCCTCTTGATCGGGCTCTTACCAAGAGTCCGGTGAGTGGTCTCTTAACAAGAGACCACCACTGTAGTAGTTTTCGATCTCTTAAGCGGTCTTTTAATTTTAAGAGACCACCACTGCCCATGCCCTAAACACAGAGTCACTAATAGATGTGGACGACCACATCTCCAAGAATGACATGTTTCTAGGCCTAGAAAGCTAGGTACTAGACATGGACATCTCAGAATATTTTCTTAAATCAGATCTGGACTTTCAATCTTCATGGGGAGAATTCTTGGAGGAGCCAGACCCTCAAATCGCAGGTCAAATAATTGGCCCTTCACAGTATATTGGGGCACAGTTGGAAACAGCACAGTCTTCATATACTAATCAATCTCGGGAACGGGCGGAGGCAGGAAGTTTATTTGGTGGGGTTGAAAGAAATTTTCTTGATTTTTTAATTAAAATTTCTATAATAGAGGGAGTTGAAATGAAAATTTTTCAAAATTATCTTTAGTAATTTTCTCATTTTTTTTCTTGCGGGGTCCCATGTGGCTCCGCCACGGCTCTCGAGGATTTTGCATGGACTTAAAGGAACAACAAACGGCTACAAAGGATATCTTTATTAAGAGCTATGATATCATTTTTTCGTCATAAATTGTTAGACTCAGCTTCTATCTCTAGATGTATAGAATCCCCGACACATCAGGATCAACCCAGAGACACACAATTCAATACAGAGTAGCCTGAACACATGAAGATGCCTGGGGGGACTAAAAGAAGTAGACCAGTGACTTTGGAGGCATCACAAAAGAGGTTCAGAGCTGACAACAGACAAAAAAGAAAGCAACATTAGGAGGCGGAAGGGCCACCAAACCAGAAAAAGCTTTGCCCCCACCTCGAGCACGGTCACTCGCACTTATAGGTAAGGGGAATGATTAAACTCGACAGGGATCCAAAAAAAATAATGGGAAAATGAGAGAATGATTTATAGTAAGAAATTGTATTATTAATGACTGAATAAATAGAGAGTAAAATAGAGGTGTAATAAGTAAATAACTCTAATAATAATTAATCATAATGTAATCAGTAATATGATTTATCCTAACACACCCTCCCTCAAGCGAAGTGTCGGATTCTCACAGACGCAAATCTTGGACCTGAAGAACTCAAACAAGGGATGATGAAGACCCTTGTTGAAGATATCCGCAACCTATAGAGATGTAGGAACATGAGCAACACGAACTTGGCCAAAGAAACCAACTCGCGAATAAAATGTTAATTAATGTCAATGTGCTTAGCTCGCTTATGCGCCACCGGATTCTGAGCCAAGAAAATGGCATTGTTGTTGTCACAAAGCAGAAAAGGCGCACCATAAATAGGAACATGAAGATCACGAAGCAAATAAGTCATCCAGATGACCTCAGAAGCAGTGTTGGCCAAAGCACGATACCCCGACTTAGTGCTGGACCTAGACATAGTGGGCTGTTTCTTCGCACTCCAAGAAACCAAGTTACCGCCTAAGAAGACAACATAGCCATAAGTAGAACGACGGGTCTCCAAACACCTGACCCAATCTGCATCAGAATAACTGAGCACCTCCGAAGAAGAAGCTGCACAAAAATTGAGACCAAAATGTAGGGTCCCCCAAACATAGCGGAGAATCCGAGTGACAGCCAAAAAATAATCTTCCCGAGGGTCCCGAAGATACTAACTGACAGAATTAACTGCAAATGCTAAGTCCGGACGAGTGATGGTTAGATACTGGAGAGCACCAACCAAAGAGCGATACAACGTCGGGTTCTTGAACTGTGAACTCGTACTGCTGTGAAGCTGAGAATTCGGTAGAAATGGTGTAGAGACTGTCACTGCATCTAATATATCGGCCTGAAAAAGAATGCCGCGAGCATACTTCGCCTGTCCCAGAAGAAGTCCCGAGGAAGTAGGCGTGTAAGGCACCCAAAGTAGTGTAAGGCACCCAAATCTTTGATGGCAAAATTCTGATGGGTGCGATAAATGAACTGCCGAATAAGAGTGGAATCATTCCTGGTCAAAATGATATCATCAACATATACCACAAGATACAACAATGATGAGCCACGAGACAACACAAATAATGAAGTATTAGAAGAACTCCAACGAAGCCCAAGCTGCAAAAGATAAGCACTGAAATACTGAAACCATGCTCGAGGCGCCCACTTCAAAACATAAATGGCCTTCCATAGAGGTCAAACATAGTCCGGATGAGTGGGATCCTTATAGCCAACGGGTTGAGCCATGAAAACCGGAGAATTAAGAACACCATTAAGAATGCCATTCTTAACGTACAACTGATGTAGAGACCAAGCAAGCATGTAGCAATAGCAAGAACTGTCCGAACTGTAGATGCTTTAACCACAGGGCTGAAAGTATGGTAAAAATCAAAACCAGGAATATGAGAGAAACCCTAAGCTACCAAACATGCCTTATAGCGATCAACCAAACCATCAGGTCTGTACTTGAGCTGATAAATCCATTTAGACCCAACAATGTTGACGTCCTGAGGGCACAGAACAAGATCCCAAGTATGCTGACCACGAAGAGCGGCCATCTCCTTATCCATGGCAGAAACCCAAGAAGGATCTTGTTTTGTGGAACGATCATCAGGAAATTCTTTTTGCGCAAGAAGAGCCGCAAGAAGACCATGATCATGAATATCTGAATCATCTCGGCACTGAATAACTCGGTTGGAAGAGCGCTTAACCATGCGAGAAGCTGCTCGACACAGAGAACCCAAGATATGGGACGTGGCCAAAACAATAGAGTCGTGATTGTCTGTGGCCATGGCTGAGGCGGGAATGAGGCCGTCTGTGGTCGTGGAGCCACCTCTGGCTGTGACCGAGGAAGGGAGGAGGTGGCCATCCACGGTCGTGGCCGACTAGGACGCCCGAGCTTATGGTTACTGGGCCCAGGCCATCACGGCTGGGGACGGGTGAAAGACTGCCGTGACTGGGCACGGGCAATAGACCATCATGGTTGGCTGTGGGCAAGGAGCCACCGCGGCCGGATGCGAGATAGGACGGTGAACATGGTTCAGCTCATGGGGTAGCTGGATGAGATAGCTCATCATCAGGAAACTGAAATTTAGGTAAGGATGGAGCCGAGGCTGGTGGCAACGCTGTCCCATGATCCATATCAATAAAGGATGAGACATCCAAACCTGATGAGGGAGACCCAATTCTTGATGTTGGAGGAAGAGGAAAGTAAGCCTCATCAAACCGAGCATGGAGAGTAACTTGAACCTTGCCAGTGGAAGGGGACACCAAAACCCTTTATACTACAAGCTGTTACCGATAAATATACATGGAATACTACGAGAGATATCTTATGATCAGCAAAGGGACGAACAAAAGGAAAATCCCAACAACCAAAAGGATGAAAGTTACCATAGATAGGATCCTGATGATAAAGAAGACCATAAGGTGTTGATCCCTGCAGAACTGGAGTAGGCAAATGGTTGATAATGTAGACAGTAGTGGTGAACACATCATCCTAACAAGAAATCAGAAGATGTGAGTGAAAAAGCATCATGAGACCCATTTCAACATGGCGATGCATGCATTCTGCACACCCATTCTGTTCCGGAGTGGCCGGAAAAGAAACCTGATGATGAATACCTTTCGCTGCAAAATGTGATCTGATTCCGGTGTTAAAAAATCCAGTGCCACCATCACTTTGAAAAACTTTAATTTTTGTTGAAAATTAATTCTCTACAAGTGCCTCAAACTGCAAATAAGTGTCAACAAAATCTGATTTGCGACAAAGAGGGTACAACTAAGTGAATCTCAAAAAATCATCCACAAATAATGCATAATACAAAAAATCACATGTAGATAAAACCAGGGTGGGACCTCACAAATCACAATGTATTAAATAAAGAACATTGTCAGCACGTTTAGGGTTCTCAACAAAAACCAACCGTTGACCTTTTTCCATAACACATGGGGTGCATGTATGCAATTTAGGCAACAAAGAAGAAACTGAAAGTAAACCAGACTTATGTAAACTAGTAATCACTGCACTAGGAACATGACCTAGGAGTGCATGTCACAACTTATATGAAGCTCAACTCTTATTGTGCTGTAAAACTGAAACAAATGCTGCACCTCCCTGGTCCAAAATGTACAATCCATCCTCATGTGCCCTCGACCCACGAAGGCCCTGTTTACTTTGTAATGAATCACAAAATTCCAATCATAATTAGGACACCCATATCTCTGGTTAACCGACTAATAGACAGTAAATTCTTAGTAATATCAGGCATAACCAAAACATCCGACAAATGCAAGTTCTCATAAACTTTAGAATCACCAATATGAGATATCATAACTGGAGCACCATTACTAACAAGAACACAAAATTTACCACCATAAGGAGTGAAACTGTTTAGGCCTGGGGTGGAAGTCGCCATATGACTGGTAGTGCTGAAATCAAGGTACCAATCTGACATATGAGAAGAAGTATCAGACTGCTGAGAAGAGTGATGATTTTTTACCAACTGAGTGCTTGGTGGATAACCATTTTGTGCTTGCATCTCGTAACATGTCACAGTATAGTGACCGAGCCGTCCGCATTAAGAACAGTGAGGACGACCGCGACTAGGGACTGGACCAGCCGCCGAGAACCAGAACATGACTGCCGACCACCACCATACCTGCCACCGAAGCGACCGCTATGACCACAGCTAGAAGGCCACGTGCGGCCACCTTGAGTCGCCTGTGATCCCATGCACGGTAGGCTTGAGGTGTGTCGCTGGTCTTTAACGCAACCTGTCATGCGGCTGGTCCTGAGTGTCCCTATAAATTTATTAAAAAGGCCTCGTGGTTTTTGGAATGGGCTAGAACATCCGCATAAAGCGGTGTTGGAACAACATTTATTGAAGGAGCAGAAAAATCTTTATACTCAAGACCAAGAGCAGTTAAGAACCATACAATTAGATCAACATTTGAAACCAAATTACCCAGGACAGACAGTTGTTCAAAAATCTCCTTAAATTTAAGATGAAGTTCATGAACAGTAACAGACTTACGAATACCATGCGCATCTGCGTGAAGATAGCGAATGGTGGAGGCACTGCTATTATGATAGATGAGAGCAAGATTATCCCAGATATCTTTGGAAGTTGCACAATCTGGGAGTTCCGCGAGAACTTCAGCAGTGAGAGAAGAAAACAGTAGACTATAGAGACGTTGATCTTCATCAACCCATTGATCATACTCTTCTTTTACTTTCAAATAAGCCTCCTGGAGATCAACCTTGTTGCCATGCAAAGGAGTTGAGAGTTTGGCAGCAAAAGACAGGGTCTTCGGTGGTGGTGGGAGAGTGGGATGAGGTGTAGTGCCACCAATGAAACCGTACAGGCCTTGAGGACGAATGAAATAACCTGATTGACACTTACAGAGAAGATAATTTGATGGAGTGAGTTTGATTTGCATCATCTGGAGCAGAGTGTTGTAGAAGAGTTTTCTTGAGGTATGTCTGAGAGAAAAAACAATGGAGTGGGGGGAAGATGCGTGCGGATGGGAGCCGTGTGCATCAGAAGGGAGCTGTGTACGTCGGAGGGGAGGGGCCCAGAGCCTCACTTTGGAGGGGAACGAAGCGCGGAGGGGGTACGCATGAGAATAGAGCCGCTGGAAGAGGAGCCGCTGGCGACTGACGGCGACGAGAAGAATTTTAAGTTTTTAGGTTTTAGATCTGAAGAGGCTCTGATACCATGAGAGAATGATTTTCCATAAGGAATTGTATTATTGATGACTGAATATATAGAGAGTAAAATGGAGGTGTAATAAGAAAAGAACTCTAATCATAGTAAATTATAATCTAATCAGTAATCTGATTTATCCTAACAGAAAACATGAAATGGGAGAGTTCTTTCTTTGAGTGTGCATGTTGAATGAGATCCGGCTGCAACTATGCAGATTTTCAAAACCGGAATACGTCCTCACTGTATTTACCTTTTTTTTACTGCCTGAAGAGGACACATTCAGAGAATGTATCCTCTATAAGTATTTTTTAAACTGCATGCAGAGGACGCATTCTACCAATCCAACCAATCCAACAAGCCCCATCATACTGCCTCACCTACAATGCCTTGTCCTCCAATTGACCATTGTACAGAGCACGTGCATGATGCTTCCGGTGAAGGTAAATAAATTCCTCATCAATGGGTCCCGGATGATACATGGTGTATCCCTAGTGAAAATCATAATAACATGGAGAAATGATCAGTCTATATTTCCACAAAAATGAATACTATTACATGTAATATAGATTCACACCAAATAGAACATTAGCTTCATTTTAAACAAATACACATAAAACAAATCCACACAATCAATTACACTCCTTTAACGAGTGAATTTAACATAATATCATGTAATACATAGTAGTCTAAACAAAATGTAAGGATCTCTAGAAAATCCATAGTACAAACACGACCCTAAGCACGCCCTCATACGCGGA
Source organism: Rubia yunnanensis (assembly GCA_037428765.1). NCBI lineage: Eukaryota > Viridiplantae > Streptophyta > Magnoliopsida > Gentianales > Rubiaceae > Rubia > Rubia yunnanensis. The sequence continues at coordinate 25,402,195 of CM075064.1, read as the reverse complement.
TGTCTCTACAATCACCTGGCAGTCTCTCATCCATTTGATTCCTTATCCTTCTCTCCGCAAACTAACCACACCTCATGTTACGAAACTTTTCAATATAGGGAATCAACCTCTAGTTGGCATGTTTCCATAGTGATGAATCTCAGAGAGGCACGAAACCCTCACTGTATTGTTGCACATAGGTGGTCATGTGATATACCTTGTCACAGAGAGAACACGGATCGTCATGCCGATACCTACAAACAACCAATGCATGGGAACAAGGGAAACAAAAAATTTGCCATTCACGACAACTACACTCATTTCTATGGTATTTCACATTTTATTGGCTATCACCAATGCTGTCATTAATGGTCCTTGTCACAACCTCATAAGTCTGCGATGCCTAACCATACACGGTCACAGTATGTCCCTGTCGCTAATTGTCTTGCTTCTGAAACTTTTCCAAATCCTGCTTGGGAACTTTGACCTACACAATTCTACATTAACTTAGAATATATCATCTAATTCACAAACACATAATGAAATATAATGTATAAAAAAAGTACCTCCAATTTGTGGTGTCCATTAGCCTTCGTGCAAACATTTCAACTGTTCGTTCAAAAGTGGCTTTGACACATGCTGTTATTTGGAGATGTCATGCGTGCCTTAAACAATTTTTGTAACTCTCTGACAAATTAGTTGTAAGAATTCCCCAACGAAGATCTCCCTCACCAAAATTAAGGCATCACTACTGCTATCATGACTTTCAGCCAATCTCAAGCCGATGGTTCGAGACTCTCCAACTCCTCCTTGTACTTCCTTCACCTACTTTCTTGTCTAGCATGACCAAGTTACCAAACCAGAGTCTTCAGATGCGCATTTTTGAACTTCCCACACTCCGCACCAAGGAAGTTTGACTGAAAATGTCTCAAGCAAAACCGGTGGTATCCTGCCGGCTCCATCCATTCATCCATATGTCTCATTTCATTCAAAATCCCATCATGATGATCTGATATAATACAGATTGGACTAGTATCACCACCTACCATGTGGAGTCACAATTTGAGCATGAACTAGTTCCAGCTCTCATAGTCTCAACATTAACTATTGCATAATCAATGAGCAGTATGTAATCATTCACGTCATGTGTCACAACAACTAGCATTGTGGCCTTGTATGCGCCTTTCAAATGAGTCCCATCCACACTTATCACCGACCTGCAGTGGCAAAAAGCTTCGATAGTTTGACCAAATGGCCAGAGCATAAACTTAAATTTCCTACACCCATGATCGTGTATTCTATCAGGTACATCTGCCCAATCAATAATGGTTCTCGGAGTGGCCCTGATTAGCTCATCCATAAATGTTGGCAAGATTTCAAAGGATTCCTCCTAAGTTTCTAATACCAAATCAATAGCCTTCTGACAAGCATACCACGCCTTCTTGTAGGAAAGGGTCACATTTAACTCCTTCACTTGCGCTTGTACATCCTTCACCATGTTGGAAGGGTTTGCGTCAATTTGATAGCGAATGGAATGAGCGATCATTAATGCTGCCAGGTTAGTGGTTGCCATTTGATCTACCAGCACCAACACAACTATAACTACTTGCCCATTTGGTGATCTCCCAGATCCTATGGGCAGCCTTCTTGTTGGCTTTAACAATCCAACGACAATTACCACATCCTTCAACAACATTCTTACATTTTGCATACCATGTATAAGACCTGCTCTGTACAACCCGGTGTTCCCTATTCATCATCGAACTCCACCTGGAAATAGCTTTACCAATTATGGCTTACTCCAGAATTGCATACCTAATGCAACTTCACCAGTCGCTTGAACATAACTAGGAAGTATTTTGCTATAATTAGTTGGGTCATACCCATCCTCACCAAGCCCCCCACAATCCCTAAAGTTGTCATTCATATTAGGATTCGCCATAAGATGGAACATCGTGGCTACATTGTTCGTGTACACCACTTGTTCATTATCATCCCCTCGATTCAGATCAGTTTATAAGGATCGACCATCTTCACTTTCTTCTTCAAGTTCCCTTTCCTCACCTTTATCATCGCTAACAACATGCTCACCATGACCAATAACATGCTCTCCAATTTCACCTACATAATCATCATCGAAGACATTTAACTCTTCATGATGCACACCTTATATACTAGCACTTATGGACGACTGAGTGCAATCGACGTGAACATACGGACTGGGTTGACTCAACTCACCAATGATAGAAGGTTCTCCAAAACCTTGGAAATGTACAGGGGGTAGGAAGGTTGGAAAAGTTGTATAGTTCTGAACATTGCTCAACAACGACATGAACGTGCCCAAACTAACATCACCTCACAGTCAATGGTGTTTGACATCTTCTCCATGTTAATGTACAGATCAACTGAGGATAAGGACATTCGATCAACAATGTTGAAGAAGGTCGCGGTTAACTTGTCATTTTCCATATTATGATATCGATAGTATAGACGGACCAATCACTTTAGGACAATGATAATATATTTTCAACAGAAACCCCTCACTTACAATGCCAAGCCTTCTGAAAATTAATTCAACTAACTAGGAGTGGCTCAACCTCCGTTCGAGAGTCATGTTTTTGTCAGGTATGAGAGGATCATAATACACACCCACTTTCAAATCAAACTTAATCTAATCCCCTTTGTACAAGTACACTGTCAAAAAAATTGTAGAACTAGATTATAAAAATATAGAACTAGATTATAAAAATATAGAACATATAATTTCATATTCAGAAAGATGGTATTATTCAACAACATTTATTCAATTCCTCAAACCCTAAACCATACACTGTTCAATTGTCATCGGATAACCAAATCATACACTATTATCAATTATCTTACTAACTGACATACAACATTACAACATCGGTAATGTCTCTTCACAATATAAAATTTGAACTCAATTACACCACACAAATTAAATTATTACTACAATTTCAATAAAAAATTAGTGAACAAATCACACATAATCAATTCACACATCATACATCCTCATTCAACACATTCATATAATCAAACCAAACATAATCATTCAAACCACACATAATCATTCAACACATTTATATAATCAAGATTTTTTCAAGTACCTCATGAATTACACTATTACTACTAGTTCAATAAAAAAATGGAAGTTCCCAATTAGGGCATTGACATAGTGTGAGGAAAGGGATTGGATTAGCTCTAGATAATAGAGGACCGCTAGTTCTCCTTTGAATTGTGTGGTTGGCTGAATGTTTATCGGGGATGATAAGTTTTCAGAGATTGGGTGTTTTTAAATTATATTTTGAGTGCTTAAGCAAAGCTCTTGGTGGCCGCCATGGCGGCAGGCTTTGGTTGCATTCAGATGACCGTGGTGGAGATAGTGGTTTCCAGTAAGGGTAAAAAGTTGAGCACTGTATATTAGCTATTTTAGGTAGCGGTTATTAGAGGGAAGGCGGAGCGTGTCTTAGAGAGAGGAAACAAGTAGCGTAAAAATAATTAGGTAAATAGGTTAAAAATGAATAATCAAAGAGTGGATTTTGGGAACTTTATATAAAGTCAGAGATTTGCATTGAATATTTAATTGGCAGTTTTTGTGAACATATTTGAAGTAAAAAACTTTCCATGTTGGAACACGCAAAATTAGCATATTCACGCCAAGATGATTTTATAAAAAAAGGGAGATAGAATATTATGGTATTTATAATTTATGGAAATCTGAATATTCTTCTATGAATGAGGCGTGTGAAGCATAGGTGATTTATGGAAAATTCCTACATATGTGGAGTGGTTCTTTGCGAATATATGAGATAGATTGTGATAAGGAAAATCCCTTTATTTGTGGGATTTGGATATGCTTCAAGAGGTAGTTTTTGAATAGGAATATTGTGGAGATAATCATGGAGAATTCCAAACTGCTCATGGATATAAAAGGGGACAAACACGGCTACGTTTTGTATGGATTTAATTGAGCAAAAATATGCATACAAAATTTTGAGATTTTTGAGAACTGCTAAGAGCTAGATTCCTATGTTCCAAGATACCTTACATGCTGTTCAAAGTTCAGAATTGTATACCTTAATTCCTCGGGAGGAGGAGATCCAGCATCAACGAGTTTCGAGGTCAGATGGAGTCTGGTTAAGGCGGATCAGTAGCTAGGGGAGCTAGCAGAATTCACATGTTATAGTTAGTAAAGATAAGTATTCTGTATGGTGTACTTTACACTGCATCTTTCTAATTAGTGGATTCATTCTGAATTGGGCCAGGCCCCGCAGATATAAGTGGATTTCACCAAACTGCGTAACCAAGTCTTATGTCATTGTTGCTTTAATTTATTACATACTTGGTTAGATAGGTCATGGTTGAACATACTAACAAGGATTAGTTAAAATTTGGTAAAACTAAATTTCAATTGGTATCAGAGCTTGGTCACTAATTATTCCCTTGGTTGTGTCAGTTTACCATCGCAACGAAAGAAGGAGCTTCGGTGTCTCGGCCACCTTTGCTAGAAGGCAACAACTACAACTATTAGAAGACATGCATGAGATTTTTTATCAACTCACTGATGAACTTGCGTGGTTCTATGTTGAGAATGAGTGGAATCACCCCACAGAAGATTCAAGCTCTAAGGCGACATAAGGAGAGTCTAGTCAAACGGAGCAGAAACTTAAAGACAAAGCTAGTTGGACTCCTGATGACCTCAAGGCATCTTTGGCAAATTCAAAGGCACTAAATGAAATCTTCACTGCGGTTGATGAAAACCAGTTCAAACTCATCTCTACATGTCATCAAGCCAAGAGAGCATGGGATATTTTACAAACAGTTCATGAAGGAACTAGTCGAGTTTGTGAGTCTAAACTACAGATGATGGCTACAAAGTTTGAGGAACTCAAGATGGAGGATGATGACACTATAGCTATATTCAACGAAAAACTCAGGGATATCTCCAACATGGCATATCAACTTGGAAAAGTTTACAAAGAGATGAAGTTGGTGAAAAAGACCTTGAGATCACTTCCTAAGAGATTTGCAATGAAGGTTGCGCCAATAGAAGAAGCAAGAGATGTAGCCACCATGAGCCTAGATGAACTAATGGGATCATTACAAACATATGAGATGACGTTTCAACAAGCTACAAAAAGAGTCCCTAAGGAACTGGCATTCAAAACATCTTCATCAACGGACAATCACGAGTCTAACAGTGATGATGAATTTGAAAAACTTGCACTTATCACGAAGAACTTCTCAAGGATGCTGAAGAAGGTAGTTAACAAGAAATCTCAGGAGAGGTTTGGTGGAAATAGACCAAGGTCACTGGATTTTGGAAATAATCGTGGAATTGGGGTTGAACGAGGAAATCATCAGTTCTTCAGAAATCAAAGTAGTGAATCAAAACAGCCTAGAAGAATTCAATGCAGAGAATGCAAAGGATATGGCCATATTCAGGCTGGATGTGCAAATACCCGGAAGAAACAGGGAAAATCATATGCCACCTCGTGGAGTGACGATGAAGAAGGTGAGAAAGACGAAGAGGAACTTACAAGCAACTATGTGGCATTTGGAGCAAAAGTCCATGATGCATCGAAGGATGGATGTGCCAACACACTGGACAGAGTCGAGGCTGCATGTTCCAACATAGATCCGTATGAAGCACCCAGTGATGAAGACGATGGAATTTCTGTGAGTGATGAAGAAATCTACAGCACTTATGAGAAGATGTTCACTATGTGGGTTTAAGTAGTTGAAACAAACAAAGAACTGAAATAAGAAAAGATGAAGCTGATGGAAACAGAAAGATAATTGCATACAAAAGTTGCTGAACTTGTAAAGAAGAATGAAGAAATAAATGGGAAACTGATGTTAGGAATTAAGAGAGCTGAGACTTCTGAAGCAGTAATTTCTAAGCTAAATGTTGGAAAAGAAAAGCTTGACGATATTCTGGACATGGGAAGGAACTTTGGTGATCGACACGGTATTGGGTATTGCAACACACGCAAGGCTGAAGTACTTGAGAATCCAGTAACCATCAAGACCAAGGTTCGAGAAGTAAAATGGAAGTTCGGCAAGCCTCACCAAAGAAAACCGCTCATTTGCAGCTACTGCACTTATCAAGGTCATTTAGAGGAACAATGCAGGAAACTGATCAGAGACCAAATGTCAGGATGACAACTCTTGGTATGTTCCAAATAGGCGAGGTCCAGAAAATAAAATTGATCAGAAAGGTATAGGTTGTCAAACGATCGAGCACATGTCTGGTGGCACACACTTCGCTCATATCTTATTCCAGAGATTCGTGGTACTTTGATAGTGGTTGTTCTCGCCACATGACTGAAACTCCAAAATTTCTCACAAATATCACCACATACGATGGCGGATATGTGACTTTCGGTGATGGAAAGAAAAGCAGAGTGATTGGAAAAGGTGAATTGAGGATTGAAGGTTTTCCAGTGTTCACTAGTGTACTGTTTGTTGAAGATCTGAAGGCAAATTTGTTAAGCATAAGTCAGCTGTGTGATAACAATATGATAGTGGAATTTCAGAAGGACAAATGTGTTGTGAAACACGGAGAAGCCAAGGTCATTTCAGGCATAAGATCATCAGACAATTGCTATCTGTTGGAGCAAGAAGTTTGATGCATGATCTCGAAACAAGATGAAGGAGTTCTATGGAATAGAAAGCTTGGTTACATCAATTATAAAACATTGGTGAAAATTGCAAATGTGAAAGTTGTACGGGGGATGCCTACCTTAACCAGCAAGGATGGAATTGTGTGTGGACCATGTCAACAAGGTAAACAAATTCTATCTCCCCACTCTTCAGTTCAGTATATAACCACCTCTAGAAATCTAGAATTGTTGCATATGGATTTGATGGGTCCAGTCAATATGCCTAGTATAGGTGGAAAGAAATATATCTTTGTCTGTGTTGATGATTTTTCTAGATTTATGTGGGTAACTTTTCTGAAAGATAAATCTGATACGTTGGAAGTATTTAGAAGTCTTGTTATAAAGTTACAAACAGAAAAGGGAAGTCCAGCTGGGAAGATTGTTTGAATTCGTAGTGATCATGGTAGAGAGTTTGAGAATTCTTAATTCAGTAATTTTGGTGACGAGCTTGGAATTCAACATGAATTTTCGGCACCTATCACCCCTCAGCAGAATGGTATTGTAGAACGGAAAAAGAGAACCTTGCAGGAGATGGCTCGTGTTATGTTAGCTGAGAAAGAAATTCACAAGAAATGGTGGGCAGAAGCAATTAATACAGCTTGTTATACAATTAATCGAGTGAATCTGCGATCATTCACCAGCAAAACATCCTACGAGATTTGGAAGGGCAGGAAACCAAATGTCTCATATTTTCATGTGTTCGGAAGCAAGTGCTACATTCTCAGAGATAGAGAACAATTAGCAAAATTTGACAATTGGAGTGATACGTGAATGTTTCTCGGGAATTCTATCAATAGCCGTGCTTATAGAGGTTTTAATCATTGAACCAACACTCTCATGGAATCTATAAATGTTATTGTGGATGATTCAAAGGAAGAACGGTAGCTAGATGTTGTAGAAGAAGCACCCGATAACACTCATGTTCCAACACAGCTGCATCAACCTGACAAGGCAGATCCATCAGTTGAAGCTGAACCTCATCAATGTGTTGGAACAACTGAGCTGTGCAGTTCTAAAACTACCGAAGCGGATCATGTTGGAACATTGTCCCCCGCTACTGAACCCCATGTTCCAACACAGGATTAACCTGAATCTACCATGAGAAGTACTCGACCGGTTCCTCAAGTGGATTACCGAAGGCTAGCTGGACTGCATTGCTTTATTTCTCACATTGAACCTAAGAATTAGAAAGAAGCCTTGCTAGATGAATATTAGATTGCTGCTATGCAAGAAGAACTAAGCCAGTATGCACGGAACGATGTCTGGTATCTTACCCCTCGCCCCAAAGGCATTAATGTCATTGGTACAAAGTGGATTTTCAAGAATAAGTCTAATGCTGATGGCCAAGTTACTCGAAATAAGGCTAGATTAGTAGCTCAAGGATATACGCAAGTGGAAGGAGTCGACTTTGATGAGACATTCGCACCAGTTGCCAGGTTTGAGTCAATTATAATTTTACTCGCTATTGCCTGCTCTATGAACTTTATGTTGTATCAAATGAATGTCAAAAGTGCATTTCTGAATGGAGTGGTGAATGAAGAGGTATATGTTGAAAAACCTAAAGGTTTTGAGGATCCTCATTATCCACATCATGTCTATCGTCTCAAGAAGGCTCTATACGGTCTAAAGCAAGCACCCAGAGCATGGTATGAACGACTTATTAACTTTCTTCTGAAGAAAGGTTATCACCGAGGGGGAGTAGATCACGCTTTATGTTTCTCGAAAAGGCTTCAAAGTTTCTAATTGCTCAAATTTATGTTGATGATATTGTATTTGGCTCTACTTCATCCTCTATGGTACATGATTTTGTCACTATCATGCAATCTTAATTTGAGATGAGCATGGTTGGAGAACTCACTTACTTTCTGGGATTGCAAGTCAAGCAAGGAAGGAATGGTCTATTCATAAATCAGAGTAAGTATGCTCTAAATCTAGTAAAGAGGTTCGGCCTAAGCAATGCTCGAACTGTTCGAACTCCTATGGGTGTTTTTGACAAACTCGTAAAGGATGAGAAAGGAGTTGCAGTTGATCAAAAATTATGCAGAGGCATGATTTGAAGTTTACTGTATTTAACAGCTAGTAGACCATATATATGTTTCAGTGTTGGGATTTGTGCAAGATTTTAGGCTGATCCAAAGGAGTCACATCTCACTGCAGTTAAACAAGTTATTCGATATATAAGTGGGACTTCTGAATTTGGTGTTGGGTATTCTAAGAGTCAAGATTCTAAATTGATTGGGTACAGTGATTCTGATTGGGCTGGTAATGCTGATGATCGAAAAAGTACCACAGGTGGATGTTTCTTTATTGGTACAAACTTAGTGTCGTGGTATAGTAAGAAACAGAATTCGATCTCCTTGTCTACTGCAGAAGCTGAGCATTTTGCAGTAGGAAGCTGTTGTGCACAATTGTTGTGGATGAAACAAATGTTGAAAGACTATGGAATTCATCAAGACCCCTTGAATATTTTATGTGACAACACAAGTGCAATTGATATCTCAAGAAATCCAGTCCAGCACTCGAGAACCAAACATATTGATACAAGGCATCACTTTATTAGAGATCTGGTTGAAAGGAAGGAAGTGGAGGTAGTCTATTCACTGATATTTTTACAAAGCCATTGGATTCCGCCACTTTTGAAAGCCTTCGACAACACTTAGGTGTTTGTCAAATTTGAGGTAATTCTTACCTTAATTTTACTGTAAATATTCTGTTTGTTTTTGTTTAGAAAATTGAAAAAGAACAAAAAAAATTAGAAAGAAGAAAAATGTACAAAAATAGAAGATGGGTTTTATGGTATGTTGGAAGTAATTTTTGATGTGATATCTTGAGTTGACAAGAGGAAAAGGGTCATCATTAGACTTCTTGGAAAACCAAAAAGGAGTTTCGCGGGGAAAGAGGAGAAGAGTTGAAGAGTTTGGGTTAGATTCAAGTCCCTCTTTCTCGGTTCACTACCATTCTTCTCGGCTTCCTTCGAAATCAGCTATACACTATCCCCACGATCCTCCCCCTCAGCAACTCCGTGCTAAAGAATGTCTAACCTCAACTCTCTCACACGTGAAGAAGAGCTTCCAGAAATTTCACAACCCTCAAAAGTCATGGAGGAGGAACAGTTGACGGTCAATATGAAGTCGGCATTGTCTGAAGGGGATGGACATTGTGCAGACCAAGTTGGGGCCGAACTGCTTTTTGAAGAAAATCAAGGTCAATGTGAAGAAAATTTTGGCGAAGAAGAACAACAGTCGGATCAAGTTAAGGTTGAAGCATTTCCAGAAGGAAATCTTGGTCAAGATGAATAGCATGCTGTAGAGGAAGAGGCAACAGTCGGCGATAAAGAGGCTGGTGGTTCTGGCATTGATGGCGAAAAACAAGAAAAACTCACCAGCGCCAAGAGGAAGGGCTGATATGGAATGGTAACTGGTCCTGACCCCCTCCTTTAAAACTGATGGGTATGGAATTTAAAAGCATAAATGAAAATTTTGAATGGCTAGAGGCAAACAGGGTCGCAGTTGATTTAACAAAAATCAAAAGTATAGAGGGTGAATACCTGAATGTTCAGGTTAAAGAACTTGTGACGCGTAATATAGGTGATGTAAGGAGAATTGAAAACTGGAATGTGGAATTTCTGATGGGTAAGTATGCCGAGTACAGAGAAAAGGATAAATTCAATGTGTATTATCGTATTCCCTATCCTATCTATGTATACTTGAGGGAGATTAGTGAGGAAGAAGCTGCTGGAAGGGAGGTTGTGAAGTATGGAGACAGATTACAGGTTGGCTTCATTGATCCAAATGTTGTCCAGAGGTAGGAAGAACTTAGGAAGCCAGTGGTGATTGAGCTGTATAATAGTGATGAGGAAGACAGTGCTGTGTATGTTCCAACACAGCAGTTTGAAGATGAAAATCACACGGAGGTGGATTCTGATGCTGACATAGGAGGAGAAGACCAGAATGATATCTCTGGAAATATGTATGATGAGCAACCTGGAGAGCATATGACTTACCAGAATGACTCGGATCAAGCACTGTCTGATAAAGAGGAAGAAGTACAGTCTGAAAATCAGGAGTGTGTTCCAACACAGGACCTTCCTGATTTGAATTATTCAAGTGATGAGGTGTTTGATGAATTTTTACAGATGGCAAAAGGAAAGAGGAAGGTGAATGCTTCAAAGATTCTCTACCTTCTAAGAAGCTCAAGAGAGATCAGAAATTACCAAAGAAGAAAGTCTTGCCTCCTGTTCATGTAAGTAATGCATTGTTATTTACTTACTTTGATTTGAAAGGTGAAGAAATGAGAGAAGTCTTTTCATAAAGAAAATTTATCCCTGAGAGACAAGTGGACTTAGTAGCATACAAGGAGAGTGGCTTCTCAAATTTTTTGGAGGTAATAGGAATGACAAAAGCAGCCACGGTTCAACTGCAGTATAATAGGCAGGTTGTTATTGAGGTATACTCTAACCTAATGGTTGGGAATCTGGAAGCCGATTCCCCTTGGTTTGGAAGGGTTTATGTGAGGGGAAGGATAATTGACTTGTCTGCTGCCAGAATTAACAAAGTATTGGGTCTTCAAACGCCAGAGACTGATGGAGTTTTTCTTGAGGATTTGGAAGTCTCGGATGATCAAATCCTAGAAATTATCTCAGGTGGATATAAGGCAGAGTGGCCTGCAACGGGGTATTCACAAGCATCATACTTGTCCTCAAAATTTTTTGGGCTGTATCAGATTACTGTTCATTGTTGGATGCATCAACAAATACTACTGCATTGACCAGAGAAATGGCCAAGTTGCTATACTGTGTTGGAATATAAATGCCTGTCAATCTTGGGCTATTTATTCAGCAAAATCTGGTCAGGAAAGCCACTGCTCCCAAAGCCAACATGCAATTATCTATCCTGGGTTGATCTTAGCACTAGCCAAGAGTCCCATAGTGAAAGGAAAATCAAAAGATGTGGTGGTTGACACTGAATTTCTGAGGCCAAACAAGAAGACTTTTGGGTTGAGGGATGTGCATGATCTACCATGGAGTTCTTCAGGATCAACTTCTTCATTGGCTAAAAAGAAGACTAGATTGGTAGCTCTGAATGCCAGTCTGGAAGCCATTGCCATTCAAATGGCAGCGCTGGAGGCAGAGAAGACAAGCCTGGAGGAAAAGAAAGCACGGTTGGAGGCTTAAACCTGATCTGGATTTCCGCTCTATGTTTCAACAAAGAGGTCAAACTCATGGGGAGTCTGCTGATGCTTCGGAAATTGCTATTTTTTGGTTGCCTTTGGCATATGTGTGATCCCAGCGGGAGAATTTTGGATATTTTGGATACTCTGGCTCTGTAATCTGAATTATTTTATCTTTTGATGGAATTCTGGATTTTTGGTATTTATGCGTTGTGGGATTCTAGTATTCATTTGTTTACAGATTCTGGTATTGTGCACATGTTCCAACATAGGTGAAGTTTGGAAGACCTATGTGTGATAAGTTTTTTCGTTGTGAGATTCATGGCCAAAACATTATGGGTTCACAAAATGCCAAAGGGGGAGATTGTAAAGTCAGAGATTTGCATTGAATATTTAATTGGCAGTTTTTGTGAACATATTTGGAAGCGAAAAACTTTCCATGTTGGAACACTCGAAATTAGCATATTCACGCCAAGATGATTTTATAAAAAAAGGAGATAGAATATTATAGTATTTATGATTTATGGAAATCTGAATATTCTTTCATGAATGAGGCGTGTGAAGTATAGTTGATTTATGAAAAATCCCTACATATATGGAGTGGTTATTTGCAAATATATGGGATAAATTGTGATAAGAAAAATCCCTTTATTTGTGGGATTTGGATATGCTTCAAGAAGCAGTTTTGGAATAGGAATATTGTGGAGATAATCATGGAGAATTCCAAACTGCTCATGGATATAAAAGGGGACAAACATGGCTGCGTTCTGTACGAATTTAATTGAGCAAAAATCTACATACAGACAACCCAACATTTATGGACTCAATGAAACTCTCCATTAAAGGAGTTGGGGAAGTTCTGGCATGAAGATAATCATGTTGCTAATATTTAAGTAAGTTAAATTGTTGTGCTTTAATTGTTTTAGTTACAAAAATCCAAGTTATGGTGTGAGAACAAGAAATTTTATTTAACAAGAAGCAGGCCAGCTACATTCATGGGGCATTAACCTGTCTTGGCGTTCAGGAGCTACCTTTCATTAGAGGCTGTCTTTTGCAGCTCCCCAACTAAAATATGTCGATATTTTTGTTGTTGATGTGCGAGACTCGAGAAAAAACTATTTTTTGTCATACATTCATACGTGATCTCGAGAAAAATAAGCATAAAGAAACACATAAGTCTAGTATAAAATATTATTTGCATGATACACCAAGATCCATTCTAGGAAATGTTAGTTTGCAATAGTTTATTTCAAATTCCATAGTGGATCAAAGAAACATCATAATCCTAGAGGTTGTCTTATGGCCTTCTCGGGATAATCCTTATTATGTAAAGTCATCACACTAATCTGGATTGGCCTTGAAACTTAAAAGGGTTCAACAACGTGTTTTCATTGTCAATGATTTGTAGGTTTCTAAAAGTGTGCTTGGATAAACTAAATTTCAAATAAATTGTAATGGGAGTTGTTTGAAATCGGTAGCTTATATAGAACATATTAAAAATATTGTGTTGTCCTCTACCATCGAAGTAGGCATTGAGATTGAAAATGGCGATACAATAATTCTTGGCATAAATGTTTGGAGATAGATTAATTAAACAAGATAATCAGTTTGGTATAGAACATTATATTAATATTTTTAATAAGTACAAACATTTGATATGTACTATAAAGTGCTACTCATTGTTGTGCGTGGTATACGTGCAATGCACATATTTAGCCCGATAACACAAAAAAAGGTGGCCTATGTCGCACACATATTTATGATCTTTAAATAAATGAAAAAATATTTATGCACAAATGTATGTTAGTGTTGAACTTAATGATAAAATTAAACTTCATTGAATTATGACTTGATTTAGGGCACTAGCTCGTCTTGGCCTTAGGGATCTACCTCTCATTAAAGGCTACTTTCCGCAGCTCCCCAGTAAAAATATATAGATATTTTTGTTCTTTATTTTTTGATACTCAAGAAACACATGTTGTTTTTCAGACACTCAACTGCGCTCTCGTGATAAATTAGCTTAAAATAACACATAAATCTGGTCAAAAATTTTATTTGCAAGATACACCAATATCCATTCTCGGTAAGGTTAGTTTGAAAGAATTTATTCCAAAGCCAAAGTGGACCAAAGAAGCATCCTGATCCCGGAGGTGTTCTTGGGGCCTTCTAGGGGACTCATTATTCTCTCAAGTCATCACATTCATTTAGATTGGCCTTGACACTTGGAAGAGTTTAACATAGTGTTTTTTTTGTCAAGGACTTGGAAGTTTCTAGCAAGTGTGCTCGGATGAATTGGAATTCAAATAAATTGAAATGGAAGTTGTTTGAAATCGCTAGCTTATATAGAAGACATTTAAAATATCAGGTTGTCCACCGCCATGTTTCTAAAAGCGGGCATTAATTGAGATAAAAAATGGAGATATACTTATTCTTGGCACAAATGTTTGAAGATAGATTCATTAAACATAATAATCAATTTGGTGTAGAAAACTATATTAATATATTTAATAAGTACAAACATTTGGATATTTACTATATAGTGATACTCCTTGTTGTGCAGTGTACATGCAATACACATATTTAGCTCGTTAACGCACCAAATGTGCCCATATCGCAATTATATTTATGATCTTTATATTTTATAAAGTAAAAAAAATATTTATGCTCAAATGTATGTAAGTATTGAACTTAATAATAAAAATAAACTTAATTGAAATTTTAACTTGATTTAGGACACTAGCTCGTCTTGGTCTTAGGGATCTAACTCTTATTAGAGGCAACCTGCCACAACTCCCAGCTAAAATATAAAGATATTTTTGTTCTTTATTTTCTGAGACTCAAGAAGAAATTGTTGATTTTTAGACACTCAAGCGCGCTCTTGTAACGAAAAAGCTTAAAGAAACAGATAAATCTAGTCAAAAATTTTGTTTGCAAGATACACCAAGATCTATTCCAGGTAAGGTTAGTTTAAAAGAGTTCATTCCAAAAGCCAAAGTGGACCAAAGAAGCATCCTAATCCTAGAGGTGTTCTCGAGGCCTTCTCGGGGGACTCATTTTCTCTCATGTCATCATATTCATTTAAATTGGCCTTGACACTTGGAAGCGTTAAACCTAGTGCTTTATTTGTCAAGGATTAGGAAGTTTCTAGCAAGTGTGCTCAGATAAATTGGTATTTAAATAAATTGAAATGGAAGTTGTTTAAAACGGTAGCTTATATAGAACATATTTAAAATGGAGATCGATAATGGAGATCGATAATGGATATCTTTCTAGAAGCGGGAATTAATTGAGATTGATAATGGAGATACACTAATTCTTGGAACAAGTGTTTGGATATAGGATTATTAAACAAGATAATCAGTTTGGTGTACATTAATAGTTTTAATAAGTAAAAACATTTAGATACATACTATGTAGTGCTACTCATTGTTGTGCGTATTATACGTACAATGCACATATTTTTCCCGATAACGCACAAAATGTGCCCTATGTCGCACGTACAATAATGATCCTTATATTTTACAAAGTAAAAAAATTTATTTATGCACAAATGTTGTTGAACTTAATAGTAAAAAAAATAATTGAAATTTGAACTTAATTTAGGGAACTAGCTTGTCTTGGCCTGAGGGATCTACATATCATTGGAGGCTATCTTTCGCAGCTCCTCAGTTAAAATACATAGATATTTTTGTTCTTCATTTTTTAAGACTCAAGAAGAAACTGTTGTTTTTCAAAAACTCATGCGTGCTCCCGTGGCAAATAAGCTTAAAGAAACACATATATCTAGTATAAAATTTTGTTTGCAAGATACACCTAGATTCAATCGATGAATCACTAGATTAAAAGAGTTTCTTCCAAAAGCCAAAGTAGACCAAAGAATCATCTTGACCAAGTGGGGTTATCAACCCGACCTTCCTGGGGAATTCTTTATTCTGTGAAGTCATCATATTTATCTAGATTGGCCTTGACACTTGCAAGGGTCCAACCTAGTGCTTTATTTGTCAAGGATTTGGAAGTTTCTAGCAAGTGTGGTCGGATTAACCAAAATTTAAATAAATTGAAATTGGAGTTGTTTGAAATCGTTAGTTTATACAGAACATATTTACAATATTGTGTTTTCCACCATCATCTATTTAGAAGCGGCCATTAATTGAGATTGAAAATGAATACACACTACTTCATGGCACAAATGTTTGGAGATAGATTCATCAAACAAGATAATCAGTTTGGTGCAGAACATTACATTAATATTTTTAATAAGTACAAACATTTGGATATGTACTATATAGTGCTACTCATTGTTGTGCGTAGTATACATGCAGGATAGCACAAATAATGTGCCCTATGTCACACATATATTTTTTATCTTCATATTTTATAAAGTAAAAAAAATATTTATGCACAAATGTATGTTAGTGTTGAACTTAATATTAAAAATAAACTTAATTGAGATTTTAACTTGATTTAGGGCGCTAGCTCTTCTAAGCCTTAGGGATCTACCTCTTATTAGAGGCTACCTTTCACAGCTCCCTAGCTAAAAATATAAAGATATTTTTGTTCTTTATTTTCTGAGACTTAAGAAGAAACTGTTGTTTTTCAGACACTCAAGAACGTTATCGTGACAAAAAACCTTAGTAAAAATTTTTGTTTGCAAGATACACTAAGATCCATTGCAGGTACGGTTAGTTTGAAAAAGTTTATTCCAAAAACCAAAGTGGACCAACGAAGCATCCTGATCCTAGAGGTGTTCTCAGGGCCTTCCCGGGGGACTTGATATTCTCTGAAGTCATCAGATTCATATAGATTGGCCTTGATACTTGGAAGGGTTCAACCTAGTGCTTTATTTGTCAATGATTTAGAAGTTTCTAGAAAGTGTGGTCGGATAAACTGGAATTAAATAACTTGAAATGAGAGTTGTTTGAAATTGGTAGCTTACATAGAATATATTTAAAATATCATGTTGCCCACCACCATATTTCTAGAACCGGGGATTAACTGAGATTGAAAATGGAGATACAATAATTCTTGGCACAAATAATTGGAGATAGATTCATTAAACTAGATAGTCAATTTGGTGTAGAGCATTACATTATTACTTTGAGCAAAGTGCAGACATAACCCTATATAATTGACGAAAGTGCAGATATAACCCTGCCATAATTTAAAGAGCAAATATAACCCTAGATATTTAGGTTATGTGCAAATATAACCTTTTCTAGAAGATTTATTCCGGAAATGAGTGAAAATTTTATTTTACCCCTTTGAAAAAAAAAATAAAAAAATGCACTTACTATTTTAACCCCAAAACCCCCTACCCCAATACTTCTTATTCATTTGTCTGCACCGTGAAGAAGGAGAAGACTTCCAATGCCACAAGACTTCCCTCTGCGTTCTTCTTCTTCCGCCGGAGAAGAAGTCGTTGGAGATGGACGGAACTGGTGCATGACAGCGGGACTCTCAGACGCTGGAATGGAGTGTTCTAACTTCATTAATCCAGGCTGGAAAGCAAACCGCTACCGTTTTGCCCGACCCGGTCTGTGTACACGCCGTGAGATCCCTTCCGGCCACCGCCACCGGAGTGGCATACCTCTAAATCGGCATCGGCTTCACGTACTTACACCTCCGGATGTTCTCCATAATCTCCGGGCTGAAATCCACCTCAGAGAATGAGGTCACCGACGGAGACACGTTGAACCCGCTCGTCTCCACCGACCTCTCATTTTACGCGTCGAGGTTGACATTCAAGAGCTCCGTTTTGAGGACCTCAAGCTCATTGAATTTCTCCGGTGAGTGGAACAGGTTCGGTTAGTACTCCGAGTAGCTCTCCCACTCTGCGAATTGACGTCCACCACCTTCGCCACCTCGCTCCAACGTCTAGGCCCACGGGCCCGGCCACAGCCATGGTTGAATAGGGATGAGTTGGGAATGGAGACGGTTATGGCGGGCTGATCGCAAAGATGGGGCAGAAAGTACGTGCGACGAGTGGGTCTCTATCCCTAAGCTGACTCGTTCCGTGACACAATATCGATCGTCTAGTACTCCAACAACGGTGGCTGTAAGCTATGACAATATGAGAGGAACATGATTGAATCTATAATCTAAGTGAAATGTGAGGGAGGAAACTTCATTGTTGAGCTAGAGTGCAATAATGAAGGAAAACAGAAAGGCATAAAGAGAAGAACAGTGACTACTGAATTGACTGTATGAGAGAGAGAGAAAATGGCGTTGATTAATGAGGGGTATGTGGTGGGGGAGATTGTTCTAAGCTTCAAAAAGTGAAGAACATGGGGAGAAAACGTATTCCTCGGAGGATCGACTGCATCATCAGCGGGAAACGGTGCAGTGGCCATAATCGGTGTCTCGAACAGATCTGGACGGTGGCGAAAGTGGTGGAGCAAGGCTATTTTGTTTTTAGATTTTTGCATTTGTTCCAAAGGGCATTTTGATCATTTCTGGTCAGTCAATGGCCGGAAATAGCCAGTCAATGCCGGAATAATGACTTTAGGCCTATATTTGCACATATGTATAATAGTTAGGGTTTTATTTGCACTAAAAATTATCTTAGGGTTATATATGCACCTTTTCAATTATATAGGGTTATATCTGCATATTACCCTAATATTATTAACAAGTATAAACATTGGATATATACTATATAGTGCTACTCATTGTTGTGCGTAGTATACGTGCAATGCACATATAATTATGATCTTTATATTTTATAAAGTAAAAAAAAATATTTATGCACAAATGTAGGTGAGTGTTGAACTTACTAGTAAAAACAAATTTAATTGGAATTTTAACTTGATTTAGGGCTCTAACTTGTCTTGGCCTTAGGGATCTACCTCTCATTAGAGGCTACCTTCCGAAGTTTCCCAATTAAAATATATAGATAATTTTGTTTTTTATTTTCTTAGACTCAAGAAGAAAATGTTGTTTTTCAGACACTCAAGCTTGCTCTCGTGACAAAAAATATTAAAGAAACACATAAATCTAGTCAAAAATTTTGTTTACAAGATACACCAAGATCCATTCCAGGTAAGGTTACTTTGAAAGAGTTTATTCCAAAAGCCAAAATAGACCAAATAAGCATACTTATCCTAGAGGTGCTCTTGGGGCCTTCTCGGGGGACTCGATATTATCTGGAGTCATCAGATTCATTTAGACTGCCCTTGATACTTGGAAGGGTTCAACCTTGTGCTTTATTTGTCAAGGATCTGGATGTTTCTAGCAACTGTGGTCGGATAAACTGAAATTAAAATAAATTAAAATGAGAGTTGTTTGAAATTGGTAGCTTATATAGAATATATTTAAAATATCATGTTGTCCACCACCATATTTCTAGAAACCGGAATTAATTGAGATTGAAAATTGAGATTGAAAATAGAGATACACTAATTCTTGGCACAAATAATTGGAGATAGATTCTTTAAACTATATAATCAGTTTGGTGTAGAACATTACATTAATATTTTTAATAAGTACAAACATTGGATATATAGCACATAGTGCTACTCATTCTTATGCGTAGTATACGTGCAATGCACATATTTAGCCCGATGACGCACAAAATATTCCTTATGTCGCACATATATTTATGAACTATATATTTTATAAAGTAAAAAAATTATTTATGCACAAATGCATATTTGTGTAGAACTTACTGGTAAAAATAAATTTAATTGGAATTTTAACTTGATTTAGGGACTCGCTCGTCTTGGCCTCAGGGATCTATCTCTCATTAGAGGCTACCTTTCAAAGTTCCTCACTTAAAATATATAGATAAGTTTTTTCTTTATTTTCTGAGACTTAAGAAGAAACTGTAGTTTTTGAGACATTCAAGCGTGTTCTCGTGACAAAAAATCTTAAAGAAACACATAAATCTAGTCGAAAATTTTGTTAGCAATGTACACCAAGATCCATTCCCGTTAATGTTAGTTTGAATGAATTAATTCCAAAAGCCAATGTGGACCAAAGAAGCATTCTGATCCTAGAGGTGTTCTCTGGGCCTTCTTGGGGGACTCGATATTCTCTGAAGTCATCAGATTCATTAAGATTGTCCTTGATACTTGGAAGGGTTAAACTTAGTGCTTTATTTGTGAAGGATTTGGACATTTCTAGCAAGTGTCGTTGGATAAACTGGAATTCAAATAAATTTAAATGAGAGTTGTTTAAAATTGGTAGCTTTTATAGAACATATTTAAAATATCATCTTTTCCACCACCATATTTCTAGAAGCGGGCATTAATTGAGATTGAAAATGGAGATACACTAATTCTTGGCACAAATGTTTGGAGGTAAATTCATTAATCTAGATAATCAGTTTGGTGTACAAAATTACATTTATATTTTAAATAAGTACAAACATTTGGATATATACTACATAGTGCTACTCATTGTTGTGCCTAGTATACGTACACCACACATATTTAGCCCAATAATGAACAAAATATGCCCTATGTCGCACTGATATTTATAATCTTTATATTTTATAAACTAAAAAAAAATTAATTCTAAAATGTATGTTAGTGTTGAACTTTATAGTAAAAATAAATTTAATTGGAATTTTAACTTGATTTGGGGCACTAGCTCATCTTGGCATTAGGGATCTATCTCTAATTAGAGGTTAACTTTTGTAGCTCCCCAGTTAAAAAATAGATATTTTTGTTTATTATTTTCTGAAACTCAAGAAGAAAATGTTGTTTTTCAGACACTCAAGCTCGCTCTCCTGAAAAAAATGATTAAAGAAACACATAAATCTAGTAAAAAAAATTGTTTGCAAGATACCCCAAGATCCATTCCAAGTAAGGTTAGTTTGAAAGAGTTTCTTCCAAAAGCCAAAGTGCACCAAAGATGAATCCTTATCCTAGAGGTGTTTTCGGGGCCTTCTCGGGGAACTCGATATTCTCTGAAGTAATTGGATTCATTTAGATCGCCCTTGATACTTGGAAGGGTTAAACCTAGTGCTTTATTTGTTAAGGATTTGGAAGTTTCTAGCTACCGTGGTCGGATAAACTGAAATTCAAATAAATTAAAATGAGAGTTGTTTGAAATCGGCAGCTTATATAGAATATATTTAAAATATCGTGTTGTCCACCACCATATTTCTAGAAACTGAAATTAATTGAGGTTGAAAATAGAGATACACTAATTCTTGGCACAAATAATTTGAGATAGATTCATTAAACTAGATAATCTGTCTAGTGTAGATCATTACATTAATACTTTTAATAAGTACAAACATTGGACATATACTATATAGTGCTACTCATTGTTGTGCGTAGTATACGTGCAATGGACATATTTAGCCCGATGACGCACAAAATTTTCCCTATGTCCCACATTTCCTTATGATCTTTATATTTTATAAATTTAAAAAATTATTTATTCACAAATGTATATTAGTGTTGAACTTACTAGTAAAAATAAATTTAATAGGAATTTTAACTTGATTTAAGGCACTAGCTATCTTGGTCTTATCTACCTATTATTAGAGGCTACCTTTCGAAGTTCCCCACTTAAAATATATGGAAAATTTTGTTCTTTATTTTCTTAGAATCTAGAAGAAACTGTTGTCTTTGAGACACTCAAGCGCACTCTCGTGACAAAAAATCTTAAAGAAACAGATAAATCTAGTCAAAAATTTTATTTGCAATATAAACCATGATCCATTCCAGGTAAGGGTAGTTTGAAAGAGTTTATTCAAAAAGCCAAAGTTGACTAAAGAAGCATTCTGATCCTATAGGTGTTCTCTGGGCCTTCTCGGGGGACTCAATTTTCTCTGAACTCATCAGATTCATTTAGATTGGTCTTGATACTTGGAAGGGTTCAGCCTAGTGCTTTATTTGTCAAGGATTCGGAAGTTTCTAGCAAGTGTGGTCAGATAAACTGGAATTCAAATAAATTGAAATGGAAGTTGTTTGAAACCGGTAGCTTATATAGAACATATTTAAAATATCGTGTTGTCCACAACCACATTTCTAGAAGCGGGCATTAATTAGGTTTGAAAATGGAGATACACTAATTCTTGGCACAAATGTTTGGAGGTAGATTCATTAAACTAGTGCTACTCATTGTTGTGCCTAGTATACGTGCAACACACATATTTAGCTCGATAATGCACAAAATATGCCCCATGTCGCACTCATATTTATGATCATTATATTTTATAAAGTAAAAAAATTATTTATGCTCCAATATATGTTAGTGTTGAAATTTATAGTACAAATAAACTTAATTGGAATTTTAACTTGATTTAGGGCAAAAACTCGTTTTGGCCACATGGATCTATCTCTAATTAGAGGCTAACTTTCGTAGCTCCCCAGTAAAAAAATATAGATATTTTTTTTATTTTCTGTGACCCAAGAAGAAAATGTTGTTTATCTGACACCCAAGCTCGCTCTCCTAACAAAAAAGATTAAAGAAACACATAAATCTAGTCAAATTTTGTTTTTTGCAAGATACCCCAAGATCCATTCCAAGTAAGGTTAGTTTGAAAGAGTTTCTTCCAAAAGCCAAAGTGGGCCAACGAAGCATCCTTATACTAGAAGTATTCTCGGGGCCTTCTCAGAGAACTCGATATTCTCTGAAGTCATCAGATTCATTTAGATTGTCCTTGATACTTGGTGCTTTATTTGTTAAGGATTTGGAAGTTTCTAGCAACTTTGGTCGGATAAACTGAAATTCAAATAAATTAAAATGAGAGTTATTTGAAATCGGCAGCTTATATAGAATATATTTAAAATATCGTGTTATCCACCACCATATTTCTCGAAACGGGAATTAATTGAGATTGAAAATAGAGATACACTAATTCTTGGCACATATAATTAGAGATAGATTCATTAAACTAGATAATCTGTTTGATGTAGAACATTACATTAATACATTTAATGAGTACAAACATTGGATATATAGTATATAGTGCTACTCATTGTTGTGCGTAGTTTACGTGCAATGCACATATTTAGCCCGATGACACACAAAATATGCCCTATGTTGCACATTTATTTATGATCCTTTTATTTTATAAAGTAAAAAAAAACTATTTATGCACAAATGTATATTAGTGTTGAACTTACTAGTAAAAATAAATTTTATTGGAATTTTAACTTGATTTAGGGCACCAGCTCGTCTTGGCCTTATCTACCTATCATTAGAGGCTACCTTTCGAAGTTCCCCACTTAAAATATATACACTACAATGCTATTCGTTGTTGTGCGTAGTATACATGCAATGTAAATATTTTGCCCGATAACGCAGAAAATATGCCCTATGTCGCACATATATTTATGATCTTTGTATTTTATAAAGTAAAAAAAATATATTTATGCACAAATATACGTTAGTGTTGAACTTACCAGTAGAAATAAACTTAATTTCAAATTCAACTTGATTTAGGTCGCTAGCTCGTCTTGGCCTTAGGGATCTACCTCTAATTTGAGGTTACCTTTCACAGCTCTACAGTTAAAATATGTAAATATTTTGTTCCTTTATTTTCTAAGACTCAAGAAGAAACAGTTCCTTTTCAAACACTCAAGCGCACTCTCGTGACAAAAAAGCTTAAAGAAATACATATATCTAGTGGAAAATTTTGTTTTCAAGATACAACAAGATCCATTCCAGGTAAGGTTAGTTTGAAAGAGTTTAATACAAAAGGCAAAGTGAACCAAATAAATGGCTGCTAATACCCTGTAGGCTGAGGAGCAAAAGGAGGAATCCGCCTGAGGAGCGGCTCGCGTCTGATAGATTAGTCCATGGGGTCTTCCTATTCCTAGCTCTCAAAATATGCCTTTGCAACCGAAGTGAGCCGAGGAGCCGAGTGACGTGCCAGTGCTATTAATTGAGTGCCAGCACGTAGTTGTGCTGTCAGAAAAAGGTAGCCAGCGCCTTTCAATTTATAGTTAACACTTTAGTTTGATTGTAAGTAGCGCTTAAACAAACACATAAATCTAGTAAAATTTTTTATTTCCAAGATACACCAAGATCTATTCATGGTAAGGTTTGTTTGAAAAAAATTATTCCAAAACAAAAGTAGAGCAAAGAAGCATCCAGATCCTTGAGGTGTTCTTGGGGCCTTCTCAGGGGACTCATATTTTCTAAAGTCATCAGATTCATTTAGATTGGCCTTGGTACTTTGAAGGGTTCAACCTAGTGCTTTATTTGTCAAGGATTTTGAATTTTCTAGCAAGTGTGGTCGGATAAATTGGAATTTAAATAAATATAAATGGGATTTGTTTGACATTGATAGCTTATATAGAACATATTTAAAATATCATGTTTTCCACCACCATATTTCTAGAAGCGGGCATTATTCAAGATTGAAAATGGAGATATGCTAATTCTTGGCACAAATGTTTGGAGATAGATTCATTAAACTTGATAATCAGTTTGTATTAGAATATTACATTAATAATTGTGATGAGTACAAACATTTGGATATATACTATGTAGTGCTACTTATTTTTGTGCGCGGTATACGTGCAATGCACATATTTAGCCCGGTGACGCAAAAAATATGCCCTCTGTAGCACGTATATTTATGATCTTTATATTTTTGAAAGTATATAAACTTATTTATGCACTAATGTACTTTAGTGTTGAACTTACTAGCAAAAATAAACTTATTTGGAATTTTAACTTCATTTATGGAACTAGCTCGTCTTAGCCTTAGGGATCTACCTCTCATTAGAGGCTACCTTTCGCAGCTCCCTAGTTAAAATATAAACATATTATTGTTCAATATTTTCTGAGACTCAAGAACAAACTATTGTTTTCCAAACACTCAAGCGCGCTCTCGTGACAAAAAAGCTTAAAGAAACACATAAATCTAGTCAAAATTTAGTTTGCAAGACACACCAAGATACATTCATGGTAAGGTTAGTTTGAAAGAATTTATTCCAAAAGCCAAAAGTGGACCAAAGAAATCCTAATCCTAGAGGTGTTCTTGGGGCCTTCTTGGGGGAATCGATATTCTTGGAAGTCATCGGATTCATTTGGATTGGCCTTAATACTTGGAAGGGATCAACCGAGTGCTTTATTTGTCAAGGATTTGGAAGTTTCTAGCAAGTGTGGTAAAAACAACTATAATTCAATTAAAACTAAATGGGATTTGTTTGAAATTGATAGCTTATATATAACATATTTAAAATATTGTGTTGTCCACCACCATATTTCTAGAAGCGCGCATAAATTGAGATTGAAAATGGAGACAAACTAATTCTTGGCACAAATGTTTGGAGGTAGATTCAGTATACTTGGTAATCAGTTTGTTGTAGAACATTACATTAATATTTTTGATAAGTACAAACATTTGGATATATACTATGTAGTGCTACTCATTTTAGCGCGTAGTAAACATGCAATGCACATATTTAGCCCGGTGACACACAAAATATGCCCTATGTCGCACGTATATTTATGATCTTTATATTTTTGAAAGTATATAAACTATTTATGCACTAATGTACGTTAGTGTCTAACTTACTAGTAAAAAGAAACTTAATTGGAATTCTAACTTCATTTATGGCACTAGCTCATCTTAGCCCTAGGGATCTAACTCTCATTAGAGCCTACCTTTCGTAGCTCCCCGTTAAAATATAGATATCATTTTTCTTTATTTTCTGAGACTCAAAAAGAAACTATTGTTTCTCACACACTCAAGTGTGCTCTCGTGACAAAAAAGCTTAAAGAAACACATAAATCTAGTCGAAAATTTTGTTTCCAAGATACACCAAGATCCATTCATGGTAAGGTTAGTTTGAAAGAATCTATTCCAAATGCCAAAGTGGACCCAAGAAGCATCCTGATCCTAGAGGTATTCCCGGTGCCTTCTCGGGGAACTTGATATTCTCTGAAGTCATGAGATTCATTTGGATTGGCCTTGATACTTTGAAGGGTTCAACCTAGTGCTTTATTTGTCAAGGATTTTGAAGTTTCTAGCAAGTGTGTTCGGATAAATTGAAATTCAAATAAACTGAAATTGGAGTTGTTTGAAATCGTTAGCCTATATAGAACATATTATAAAATATCGTGTTGTCCGCCACCATATATCTTGAAGCGGCATTAATTGCGATTGAAAAATCATACACACTAATTCTTGGCACAAATGTTTTGAGATAGATTCATTAAACTAGATAATCAGTTTGGTTTGGAACATTACATTAATATTTTTTATAAGTACAAACATTTGGATAAACACTATGTAGTGCTACTCATTGTTGTGCATAGTATATGTGTAATGCACATATTTTGCCCAGTGATGCACAAAATATGCCCTATGTCGTTCATATATTTATGATCTTAATATTTTATAAAGTAGATATATAAATTAGTTATGCATAAATGTATGTTAGTGTTGAACTAACTAGTAAAAATAAACTTAATTGGAATTTAAACTTAATTTAGGGCACTAGCTCATCGTGGCCCTAGGGAAAACATAAATCTAGTCAAAATATTTATTTGCAAGATACACAAAGATCCATTCCAAGTAAGGTTGGTTTAAAAGAGTTTATTCCAAAACCCAAAGTGGACCAAAGAAACATCCTGATCCTAGAGGTGTTCTTGGCCTTCTTGAAGACTGGATATTCTCTGAAGTCATCAGATTCATTTAGATTGACCTTGATACTTGGAGGGGTTCAACCTAGTGCTTTATTTGTCAAGGATTTGGAAGTTTCTAGAAAATGTGGTCGAATAAACTAGAATTCAAATAAAT
Organism: Rubia yunnanensis; assembly: GCA_037428765.1. Taxonomy (NCBI): domain Eukaryota; kingdom Viridiplantae; phylum Streptophyta; class Magnoliopsida; order Gentianales; family Rubiaceae; genus Rubia; species Rubia yunnanensis. The sequence goes on along the minus strand of CM075064.1, from coordinate 25,375,648 downwards.
AGAAATGGGAATTGTTTGTAATCGGTATCTTACTTAGAACATATTTAAAATATCGCGTTGTCCACCAGTTATTTCTAGAAGCGGGCATTAATTTAAATTTAAAATGGAGATGCACTAATTCCTGGACAAATGTTTTGTCATCGATTCATGAAACTAGATAATCATTTTGGCTTAGAACATTACATTATTATTTTTAATAAGTACAAACATTGGATATATATTATATAGTTCTACTCATTGTTGTGCCCAGTATACGTGCAAAGCACATATTTAGCCTGGTGACGTGCAAAATTTGCCCTATGTCGCTCATATATTTATGATCTTAATATTTTATAAAGTAAATATATTATCTATTTATGCTCGAATGTATGTTAGTGTTGAACTAACTAGTAAAAATAGACATAATTGGGATTTTAACTTCAATTAGGGCACTAGCTTGTCTTAGCCTTAGGGATCTACCTCTCATTAGAGCCTACCTTTTGCAGCTCCCTAGTTAAAATATATAGATATTTTTTTTCTTTATTTTCCGAGACTCAAGATTAAATAGTTGTTTTTCGGACACTCAAGAGCGCTCTCGTGATAAAAAAGCTTTAAAAAAAATACATAAATCTAGTCAAAAAATTTGTTTGCAAGATACACCAAGATCCATTCATGGTAAGGTTAGTTTGAAAGAGTTTATTCCAAAAGCCAAAGTGGACCAAAGAAGCATCCTAATCCTAGAAGTGTTCTTACGGCATTCTCGGGGGACTTGATATTTTTTGAAGTCATCGGATTCATTTAGATTGGCCTTGAACTTGGAATGGTTCAATCTAGTGCTTTATTTGTCAAGGATTTGGAAGTTTCTAGCAAGTGTGGTTGGATAAATTGGAATTCAAATAAACTTAAATTGGAGTTGTTTGAAATTGGTAGCCTATTAAGAACATATTTAAAATATCGTGTTGGCCCCCACCATATATATTGAAGCGGCATTAATTGAGATTGAAAAATCTGATACACTAATTCTTGGCAAAAATTTTTGGAGATAGATTCATTAAACTAGATAATCAGTTTGGTGTGGAAAATTACATTATTATTTTTTATAAGTACAAAACATTTGAATGTATACTATGTAGTGCTACTCTTTGTTGTGTCTAGTATATGTGCAATGCACATTTTTAGCCCGGTGACGAACAAAATATTCCCTATGCCACTCATATATTTATGATATTAATATTTTATAATGTAAATATATTAATAAGTTTTGCACAAATGTATGTTAGTTTTGAACTAAATAGTAAAAACAAACTTAATTGCAATTTAAATTTGATTTAGGGCACTAGATCGTCTTGACCATAGGGATCTACCTCTCATTAGAGGCCACCTTTTGTAGCTACCTAGTTAAAAAATGTAGATATTTATGTTCTTTATTTTCTGAGACTCAAGAGGCCACTGTTGTTTTTCAGACACTCAAGCGCGCTGTCGTGACAAAAAAAGTTTAAAGAAACACATAAATCTAGTAAAAATAATTTCTTTGCAAGATACACCAAGATCCATTCATGGTAAGGTTAGTTTGAAAGAGTTTATTCCAAAAGCCAAAGTGGACGAAAGAAGCATCCTGATCCTAGTGGTGTTCTCAGGGCCTTCTCGGGGGACTTGATATTTTCTAGAGTTATCAGATCCATTTAGATTGGCCTAGATACTTGGAAGGGTTCAACCAAGTACTTTATTTGTCAAGGATTTGAAAATCTCTAACAAGTGTGGTAGGATAAATAGGAGTTCAAATAAAACTAAATGGGAATTGTTTTAAATCGATAGCTTATGTATAAAATATTTGAAATATCGTGTTCTCTACCACCATATTTCTAGAAACATACATTAATTGAGACTTTAAATGGAGAAACACTAATTCTTGGCACAAATGTTTGGAAATAAATTCATTAAACTAGATAATTAGATTGGTGTAGAACATTACATTAATATTTTTGGTAAGTACAAACATTTGGATATATACTATATGGTGCTACTCATTTTTGTGCATAGTATACGTGTAAAGTATGCACATATTTAATCCAATAATGCACAAAATATTCCCTATGTCGCACATATATTTATGATCTTCATATTTAATAAAGTAAAAAAAAATTATACAAGCACAAATGTATGTTAGTGTTTAATTTAATAGTAAAAATAAATTGATTTGGAATTTTACCTGGATTTAGGGCACTAGCTCGTCCTGGCCTCAGGGATCTACCTCTCATTAGAGGCAACCTTTCGCAGCTCCCCAGTTAAAATAAATAGATAATTGTTTTCATTATTTTATGAGATTCAAGAATAAACTGTTTTTTTTATACACTCAAATGCATTCTCGTAATAAAAAAGCTGAAAGAAACACATAAATCTAGTAAAAAAATTTATTTGCAAGATACACCAAGATCCATTCCAGGTAAGGTTAGTTTGAAAGAGTTTATTCCAAAAGTCAAAGTGGACCAAAGAAGTATCCGGATGCTAGAGGTGTTCTCGGGGCCATCTTGAAGACTGGATATTCTCTGAAGTTATCAGATTCATTTAGATTGGCCTTGATACTTGGACGAGTTAAATCCACTGCTTTATTTGTCAAGGATTTGGAAGTTTCTAGCAACTGTCATCGGATAAACTAGAATTCAAAAAAATTGAAATGGGAATGTTTGAAATCGGTATCTTATTTAGAACATAAAATATCGTGTTGTCCACCAATTATTTCTAGAAGCGGGCATTAATTTAAATTTAAAATAGAGATAACCTAATTCCTAGCACAAATGTTTTGAGATCTATTAATTAAACTAGACAATCAGTTTGGTGTAGAACATTACATTAATATTTTTAATAAGTACAAACATTGGATATATATGTTATATAGTCCTACTCATCGTTGTGCGTAGTATACATGCAAATCACATATTTAGCCTGGTGACGCACAAAATATGCCATGTGGCGCTCATATATTTATGATCTTTATATTTCATAGATTAAAAAAACTATTTATGTACAAATTTATGTTAGTGTTGAACTTACTAGTAAAAATAAAATTAATTGGAATTTTAACTTCATTTAGGGCTCTAGCTTGTCTTGGCCTTAGGGATCTACCTCTCATTAGAGGCTACCTTTAGTAGCTCCCTAGCTAAAATATAAAGATATCTTTGTTCTTTATTTTCTAAGATTCAAGAAGAAACTTTTGTTTTTCAAACACTTAAGCGTGCTCTCATGACAAAAAAACTTAAATAAACACATAAATCTAGTCAAAAAGTTTGTTTGCAAGATACACCAAGATCCATTCATGGTTAGGTTAGTTTGAAAGAGTTTATTCCAAATACAAAAGCAAGCCAAAGTGGCATCGTGATCCTAGAGGTGTTCTCGAGGCCTTCTCGGGGGACTCGATATTCTCTGAAGTCACCATATTTATTTAGATTGGCCTTGATTCTTGGTAGGGTTCAATCTAGTGCTTTATTTGTCAAGGATTTGGAAGTTTCTAGCAAGTGTGGTTGGATAAACTGGAATTCAAATAAGTTGAAATGGGAATTTTTTGAAATTGGTATCTTGTTTAGAACATATTTAAAATATCGTGCATTCTACCAGTTATTTCCAGATGCATGCATTAATTAAAATTTAAAATGAAGATACACTAATTTCTGACACAAATGTTTTGAGATCGATTCATTAAACTTGATAATCAGTTTGGTGTAGAAAATTACATTAATATTTTTAATAAGTACAAACATTGGATATATATATATAAATATATATTATATAGTCCTACTCATTGTTGTGCATAGTATACGTGCAAAGCACATATTTAGTCCGGTGACCCACAAAATATGCCTTATGTCACTCATAGATTTATGATCTTTATATTTTATAAATTAATAAATTTTATTTATGTACAAATGTATGTTATTGTTGAACTTACTAGTAAAAATAAAATTAATTTTAACTTGAACTTCATTTAGGGCACTAGCTTGTCTTGGCCGCAAGGATCTACCTCTCATTAGAGGCTACCTTTCGTAGCTCCCCGGTTAAAATATAAAGATATCTTTGTTCTTTATTTTCTGAGACTCAAGGACAAATTGTTGTTTTCAGACTCTCGAGTCCTCGACTCGAGCTCTCGAACCAATCAACCTTGAGACTGGATACCTAGAAGCCCTCGAGCACTGGAGCCCTCGAGCACTGGAGCCCTCGAGCACTGGAGCCCTCGAGCACTGGAGCCCTCGAGCACTGAAGCCCTCGAGCACTGGAGCCTTCGAGCACTGGAGCCCTCGGGCACTGGAGCCCTCGAGCACTGGAGACCTGTCAATCAAATCGAAACTGGATAACTTGAAGCCCTCGAGCACTGGATCCCTCGAGCACCCAAGCCATCAAGCACTCAAGCAATCGAGCTCTGGAATCATCGAGTCCTGGAGCTTCGAGCCCTCGAGCCTGGAGCATTGAGTACTCGAGCCTGGAGCCCTCGAGCCCGGGAGTCCTCGAGCACTTAAGTTTTAGAATCCTCAACGCCTGGATGCCTCCAGTCATGAAGCCCTCAAACAACCTTGGAGACCTCGAGCACGAGCACACGAGCCCTCGAGCACTAAGGCACTCGAGACCTAGAACCATCGAGCCTTGGAACCCTCAAGCACTGGATACCTCGAACATTCAAGCCCTGGATACCTCAAACATTCAAGCCCTCGAACACTCAAGCCCTCGAGCACTGGATACACACAAGCCCTTGAGCCCTTCAGCACTGGAGCCCTCGAGCACTTGAGCCATCAAGCACTCAAGAAATTGAGTACTCAAGCCATTGAAATCAACGAGCATGGAGCCCTCGAGCACTGGATACCTCAAATACTTAAGCCCTCGAGCACTGGATAACTCGAACCCCCGAGCTCTCGATCCTAGGCGGCCTCGAGCACTAGATCTTTGCGCCCTCAAGCTCTCAAGTCTGGTAGCCATCAGGCATTTGAACCTCTATCACTCAACCACCCGAACCCTCAAGCACTCGAACAATAGATGCGTTGAGCATTCGAGCACTCAAACCATCGAGACTCGACCCCTCAAGACCTCGACCCAGCAAGTACTACTTCCTTTACATTTCATTCACTAGTCCACTAGTATTAGATCATTCTTTTGAAGGCAACGAGGTTGCCTTATCGATGTAATATTCCAAAACATCATTGTACATCTTTTGGTTCTACATAGGTTTGGGTAACCTAATAAATATCCCCCACCTTAGGGTGCATTTAAATTTTTTTACAGATCCTCAATTGAGCTCTCATGACTAAAAAGCTTAAAGAAACACATAAATCTAGTCGAAAATTTTGTTTGCAAGATACACCAAGATCCATTCATGGTAAGGTTATTTTGAAAAAGTTTATTCCAAATAGCAAAGTGGACTGATGAGACATCAAATGCATGTATTTTCCAAAGCATTTAACATCTCTTTTATCATATTTTTGTTGTAAGATTGCTAGATTTTGTAGGTTTACATGATAAGGGGTTTAGATGACCATTTTTGGTTTTTATATCTAAATCATTAATTTTTTAACCTATGTTTAGTCTAATGGACTTTTGGTCCTTTTGAGCATCTAGATTCCTTTTTGTAAGATTAATCTATAGATTGATCATGAGCACTTAGGAGTGATTTAGTGAAAGCCATTCGAAAGGATGGTAGAAGATGGAAGACCACTCACAAAGTGGTAGAAGATAAAGTGAAGAAAGGAGAGCAAACCAAAGGGTGAAGAATGATCTATGTTTTGAAGCATAGTTTTGAGAATTTTCTGAGAGGAATCAGCCTCCAAGAGTGGAACCATTGGATTCCTCTTCTCCAGTACTATAAAATCGACTACAAGAACTCCCAAAACGTATCAATGGTTCACCCGGAAGAAGCAAACCAAAATGGGACTTTTTCCCGTTGTGACTCACGACAAGTGTGTTACGACTCGCGAAATGTTGACCTGGGAGCTCAAAATTTTACTGATCTGGTTGCGACTCGCGATGGAGGCGTCGCGACTTGCGATAACTGCCCTGCAACTTGCGTTTTACTCCCTTTTGTCTTGTACTATAAATAGCTTTTAACCCTTTCTTCCCCAACTCTCTAAGCCCAACTTGGGGGCTCCAAAACCCTAGGTTTTCACCATTTTCTTCCATTTCTTCTTCTTTCTTTGTAGATCTTTGTTCTATGTTATGGGTTTTGATTATCTAGCATAGTTTTATCTTGGGAGCAATGGATTGAAGCTTCCATATCTATGTAGTAAGAACCATATCTATCTATTTAGTGCTTTTGCTATTGTGCATTTATTAAGCTTTGAATGTGAATTGTTAATTGCATTGATGTTGTTGGAAGCTTGAGTATATGAATTGCTTGTATGATTACTTGTTAGGGTTGGGAGAAAGTAGCTAATTCTCCCCTCTTTTAATGTGGAATCCAAGAGTATGAGTTAGAGCTTCTGAAATGATGTTGGTGTGTTGATAATTGCTAGATGAATGTGATGATGTCGAAATCGTTGTCATGTTTGTTTTAGGTAGCAAATGAGAGAAGTCTATGAATGTCGATCGTTCTTGACTAATCTTGTGTAAATGCATGAATTGGTTAAATGCTCAGATACGGTGTAGTATTTGTAAGTGTTGCCAAGCTTGTTGATTCTTCGTGCTAAATACCATCAATGGGATACTCTTAGTCCTAAGAGAGTCATTGGTGAGGTTTGACAAGAGATGTCGAATTCACTCTTGCAAACTACTATCTAAGAAGGATAGAAGATTTATCTTCACAACAAGAAGTAGTGAATAGATTGTTTCATTCATTCTTGAAGCCTTTATTATTTAGCATTTATGTATTCTTGATGCTATGTTTCACTTCTTTTATGCCATGGGTTGTTTGAGAATAGGAAGTGTTTTTATGATTGAAGTGTTCGGGTGTTAGGAAAGTGACGAATTCCTTAGCTCCTTTGCATGAAAATCTATGAACATGAACTTAGAACTTCTTGTGCATAATGTGTTGTGATTCTTGCTAGATAAGTATGTTAATGTTAAGTCAAGTAATGAATGTGATAGAATGAGTAAATGGTTCAATGATCTACATTAGGTTTGGAAGTGGATATCAATTGCCCCCAAGGCTTTATCTTTGTAGTTTTAAACCCCCTTTTCTTAGTTTTGTTTGATGATTAGCCTAGTTACTTGACTTTGCTAGTTATCTTGTCTTTTTAATTTCATAACTTAGGACCACCAAACAACTAATTATCTAGTTTAAATGGAGATACACTAATTCTTAGCACACATGTTTGGAAATAGATTCATTAAACTAGATAATTAGTTTGGTGTAGAACATTATATTAATAATTTTGATAAGTACAAACATTTGGATATATACTATATGGTGCTACCCATTTTTGTGCGTAGTATATGTGCAATGCTCATATTTAGCCCGATAAGGCACAAAATATGCCCTATGTAGCACATATATTTATGATCTTTATATTTATTAAAGTAAAAAAAATTATTCAAGCACAAATGTATGTTAGTGTTGAACTTAATAGTATAAGTAAACTGATTTGGAATTTTAACTTGATTTAGGTCACTAGCTCGTCTTGGCCTCGGGGACATACCTCTCATCAGAGGCTACATTTCACAACTCCCTAGTTAAAATATATAGATATTTTTGTTCTTTATTTTCTAAGATTCAACAATAAACTGTTATTTTTCATACACTCAAGTGCGTTCTCGTGACAAAAAAGGTAAAAAAACAAAAATCTAGTCAAAAATTTTATTTGCAAGATACACAAAGATTCATTCCAGGTAAGGTTAGTTTGAAAGAGTTTATTCGAAAAGCCAAAGTAGACCAAAGAAGCATCCAAATCCTGGAGGTGTTCTCTGGGCCTTCTAGAAGACTGGATATTTTCTGAAGTCATCAGATTTATTTAGACTGGCCTTGATACTTGGAAGGGTTCAACCTAGTGCTTCATTTGTCAAGGATTTGGAAGTTTCTAGCAGTTTGGGTCGGATAAACTGGAAATCTAATAAATTTAAATGGGAATTATTTGTAATCGGTATCTTATTTAGAACATATTAAAAATATCATTTTGTCCACCAGTTATTTCTAGAAGCGGGCATTAATTTAAATTTAAAATGGAGATACTCTAATAACTGCCACAAATGTTTTGAGATCGATTCATTAAACTTGATAATCTGTTTGGTGTAGAACATTACATTAATATTTTTAATAAGTACAAACATTGGATATATATTATATAGTCCTACTCATCGTTGTGCGTAGTATACGTGCAAAGCACATATTTAACATGGTGACGCACAAACTATGCACTATGTCACTCATATATCTGTATCTTTATATTTTATAAATTAATTTTTTATTATGTAAGTACAAATGTAGATTAGTGTTGAACTTACTAGTAAAAAGAAATTAATTGGAATTTTAACTTCATTTAGGGCACTATCTTGTCTTGGCCTCAGGGATCTACCTCTCATTAGAGGCTACCTTTCACAGCTCCCCAGTTAAAATATATAGATATCTTTGTTCTTTACTTTCTGAGACTCAAGAAGAAATTGTTGTTTTTCAGACACTCAAGAGCGCTCTCATGAGAAAATAACTTAAAGAAACACATAAATCTAGTCGAAAATTTTGTTTGCAAGATACACCAAGATCCATTCATGGTAAGGTTAGTTTGAAAGAGTTTATTCCAAATACCAAAATGGACCAAAGAAGCACCGTGATCCTAGAGGTGTTCTGGAGGCCTTCTCGGGGGACTCGATATTCTCTGAAATTATCAGATTGATTTAGATTGGCCAAGATTCTTGGAAGAGTTCAACCTAGTGCTGTATTTGTCAAGGATTTGGAAGTTTCTAGCAAGTGTGGTTGTGTAAATTGGAATTCAAGTACAACTAAATGGGAATTGTTTGAAATCGGTAGCTTATATATAATATTTGAATTATCGTGTTGTCTACCACCATATTTCTAGAAACGGGCATTAATTGAGATTTAAAATGGAGATACACTAATTCTTGGCACAAATGTTTGGAGATACATTCATTAAAGTAGATAATTACTTTGGTGTAGAACATTACATTAATATATTTGATAATTACAGACATTTGGATATATACGATATGGTGCTACTCATTTTTGTGCGTAGTATACGTGCAATGTACATAATTAGCCCGATAACGTACACAATATGCCCTATGTCGCACATATATTTATGATCTTTATATTAAGTAAAGTAAAAAGAGTTATTAAAGCACAAATTTATGTTAGTGTTGAACTTAATAGTAAAAATATACTGATTTGGAATTTTAACATGATTTAGGGCACTAGTTCATCTTGGCCTCAGGGATCTACATCTCATCAGAGGCTACCTTTCGCAGCTCCCCAGTTAAAATATATAGATATCTCTGTTTTTTATTTTCTGAGACTCAAGAAGAAACTGTTGTTTTTCAGACACTCTAGCGCGCTCTTGTAAAAAAGCTTAAAGAAACACATAAATCTAGTCAACAATTTTGTGTGCAAGATACACCAAAATCCATTCATGGTAAGGTTAGTTTGAAAGAGTTTATTCCAAATACCAAAGTTAACCAAAGAAGCATCCTAATCCTCACTACCACGGAGACCCCCCTCTAGCACCGTTTTTTAGCACCGGTTTTAAAAACTGGTGCAAATAATGGAATATAGCAATGGTTTTTATTTTGATAGCACCGGTTCTAAAACCGGTGTTAATTTAGCACCGGTTATAATTATGTTAGCACCGGTTTTTTTTATAATAACCGGTGTTAATATAACACCTGTTAGAAAACCGGTGCTAGAATTGATGAATACCAGTGTTAAACTAACATCGGTAAAAAACCGGTGCTAAAAATAACAAAAACCGGTTTTAAATTAGCACCGGTTTGAAAACTGGTGCCAAAAATCCGCATAACTTGAAAATTTTGGCACCGGTTTGGAAAATCGGTGCAAAAAACTTTCAAAAACCAGTGCTAAATTTGAACCGGTTTGAAAACCGGTGCTAGAAATTAAAGAAAACTGGTGTAAAGTATATATTTGGCACCGGTTTTAGAATTCGGTGCTAAAAAAATTAAAGAAACCGGTGCTAAAAGAATTATGGAAAAAAACTGGGAAAAATGGCACCGTTTGATTTTGTACCGGTTAAAAACCGATGCTAATAGGAAAAATGGCACCGGTTTTACATTCTATTCACAAAAACCGGTGCTAAATTGAGCATTTAGTGCTCCGAACTACCCCTTTAAAATTAGATCTGAACTTGTAGTTTCCTTCTCCCTTCATTGATGGAAGATTTTTTGGATGGTGAGCAATAACTCAAAGCAATGAAGACCCATGGATGTAAGTTTTCATTAACGTCTTGGAATTTCAATGAAATAGCTAGTAGTTATAATAACCATAAATGCATGCTTGGAGAGAGTTTATTCGTATGTATTAATGGTTTCTATATGCTTCATGTCGGTTTAGTATCATGTTGTGAGAGTGTAAATGAGCATGGATGTAAACATGGTTGTGTTTGTTTTGGGAGATGGTATATATATATGTATGTATGTATGTATGTATCCCAAGAGCAAGCTAGTTGATCGATTCACATACATATACACATACATGACACTTTTAGTATTGTGTAGCAAATTGATTGTGTTTATTTTTATTATGTTTGAACAATGAAAATTTGTGTAATTGTTTATCATGTTTTGTTTAGATACAATAGACCGAGAGTCGATGTTTGCGTGGAGGGAAAAAATGGTTAGCTATCCAATTGTAGCCATAGGGAGTGGTGAACATATTTCATTTATTGATTAGATTCTTGATTATGCCTTTGGTCGGGAGGAGAGGATACTTTGTCCATGCAAAAGATGCTTGTGTCGTGAACGGTTTGATGATCGTGGGCTTGTTAGATTTCACTTGTTGAAGAACAGATTTGACAGAGGTTACATTGTATGGACATTTCATGGAGAGGTTGAGCAAGGACATAGCGGTGGTTTTGACAAGGTAGATGGAAACAAATGTGCCGTTGGTGCTATGTTCGATGATATTGTAAGAGATTTTGAGGGGAAGCCTAAAATGTTAAGTGCTTTGCTCGACGAAAATGAGAAGCCCTTGTATCCGGGATGTAAAAGTAAGGATACCATAATCTCTTTTTTTATGGAGGTTTTCAATTTGAAAGCTACAAGTTCTTGGAGTGATGCAAGTGTGAATTCACTCCTAAAGCTTCTAAAGAATAAGTTTCCGAAAGAGAATGAAATACCGAAAAACTTTTACGAGGCCGAGAAAATATTGTGTCCACTCGGTTTGGAATACAAGAAAATACATGCATGTCTAAATGATTGTGTGTTGTATGACGGTGATTTGAAAGACGCGGTTCAATGTCCCGTGTGCAAACATTCAAGATATAAGGGTGTGAGGAATGATGATGATGGGTGTTTGGGTAAGAAGAAGAAGAAGGTCCCATTGAAGTGTATGTGGTATCTTCCTTTAATTCCTAGGTTAAAGAGGTTATTCGCGAATTCAAAATATGTAAAGAACTTGCGATGGCATGGAGAGTGGGAAAGACCAAGCGACGACAAGATAAGACATCCAGCAAACCTCTAGGCGTTCGGGGGCCTCTAGGGGCCGGAGACCTCGAGGGGCTGGAGATATCGAGGGGTGGAGGGCTTCGAGGGGTGGACGACTTTGAGGGGTGGACGACTTCGAGGGATGGAGGGCTTCGAGGGGTCGAGGGATCGATGTGGTCGATGGGTTTGAGGGGTGGAGAGGTACGAGGGGTCGATGAGTGGATAGGTTCGAAGGGAAGGCGTCGAGGGTTCGAGGGGTGTATGGGTTCGAGGGGTCCATGGGTTGAGGGGTACGAGGGGTCGATGGGTCGATGGGTCTCGAAAGGTGGATGGGTTCGAGGGGTTGAGGGGTACGAGGATTCGATGGGTGGATGGATTCGAGGGATCGATGGGTTCGAGGGGTTTGAGGTTAGAGGGATTCAAGGGGTCGAGGGGTTCAAGATTAGAGGGATTCGAGGGGTGGAGGGGTTCGAGGTTAGAGGGGTTCAAGGGGTGGATGAGGTTCAAGGGGTGGATGGGGTGGATGAGGTTCGAGGGGTGGAGGGGTTCGAGAGCTCAAGGGGCTGGAGGGGTTCGAGGGGTTGATGGGTTCGAGGGGTCAATGGGTTCGAGGGGTCGATGGGTTCGAGGGGTTCGAGATTAGAGGGATTGAGGGGTGGAGGGGTTCGAGTTTAGAGGGGTTCGAGGGGTAGAGGGGTTCGAGTTTAGAGGGGTTCGAGGGGTGGATAAGGTTCGAGGGGTGGATGGGGTGGATGAGGTTTGAGGGGTACGAGGGGTGGAGGGCTTCTAGGGGTGGAGGGCTTCGAGTGGTGGAGGGCTTCAAGGGTTGAGGGCTTCGAGGGGTGGAGGGCTTCTAGGGCTTGAGGGGTTCGAGAGCTCGAGGGGTTCGAGGGGTGGAGGGCTTCGAGGGCCCGAGGGGTTCGAGATCTCGAGGGGATCGAGAGCTTGAGGGGTGGAGGGGTTTGAGGGGTGGAGGGGTTTGAGGGGTGGAGGGGTTTGAGGGATTGAGGGGCTCGAGAGCTCGAGTGTGTTATAGTAAATCATGATTGATTTTAACGCTTCTGAAGAAGTGCTGTTGACTAGGCCAGAGTGTTAGTAGGACTATACTTCCTTTTGTATTCTATTTATTCCTGTCTAACAATAGATCATTTTCTAATATTGTTATACTATTGTTAGAGTAAATGGTTACTAAGCTAGAGTTCTACTCATATTCTATTTCCTTATTGTACTATATATATTTTTGTGAGCAATACAATAATTGGTTACAGTGACTCAAAAACAGTCTTCCTCAAGTGCAACTAAGTGAGGCTACTACCAAGCAAGGCACTTAAACATGTTTGTATTGACTCAGACTAATTCTTGGTTAGACTCTAATTCTCTAGCCCTTGAACCTCTCCCCTCGAGCCCACAAGCCTCTCCCCTCGAGCCCTCGAACATCTCCCTTCGATCCCTTGAACCTCATGCCTTAAGCTCTTGAGCCTTTAGCCCTCGAGCCTCATTTCTCGAGCCCTCGAACTTCCTGCCTCTAGCTCTCAAACCACCTGCCTCCTGACATTGTTTTTTTTCTTTAAACTCAGGGGTATAACGGTTATTTTACATATTTTAACAAATTTTACCATTGACTTTCCTTGAAAACCACCTCTGGGGACCAAAACTTATCATTTTGAATTTGTTGGGTACCGTCTAAGGGTTGTTTTGCAAATGGGGACCAAAAGATAGTAAAAGATACTATGTGGGGGACCAAAACAACAATTTAATCTAATGTTTTTTTTAAAAAAACATTTGAAAGTATAAAACACTAAAATGACCCAACAAAGCATCATTTTCCTTCCCTCCCAAATTTTCCCTATTCCCTCCATAACCTTAACCCCAAATTTTTGTACCCCTCCCACCCCAACACCTCTACTGATTTCCCTCTTCCCTCCATAACCTTAACCCCAAATTTTCCCAAAGAGATTGTCCATCCCTTCACCATTTAGTTCGAGTGATTCTACTTCCCAATCTTGGTCGCGATCCTACTTCCCAAATTTTCTCGAGATTCTGCTTCACAAATTTGGTCCCCATTCTGGTCGGATTTTTGGTCCAGTAAAATGGGTTACAAAGGCGGCCGAATCTTGGCAAAATACAATACCGCCGAGAGTGTGTACCAATAAGGTATGAGTGATTGGTAGTTTTCATTTCTTGGGTTACTAATGTGGGTAGTGTTTCATGTGGATAGATGATATGTTTGCTAATAATTTTATAATTTTTTCCTACCCTGTTTTTGCCCCCATAGGAATTTTTGCAAACCCTGTTTTTGCCGCCATACAATATGTTCTCGGTTGGTTGTTAATGTATATCCCGTCTTCGGATGTGTTGTATTAAGATTTCCTTATGTTTGATTAACTCATATAAGAGACTGAATGGCGAAGCCGAAGAAGAAACTGTTTGACTTCGGCGGTACAAAAGCCGTTAAAGAGAATTGTGTTACACCTCCAAAAGTTGACAACTGTAAAGACAATAACGAGGAACTGGATGATGCACCCATATATTTCTCGGGATCTAAAAAGTTGGGGGAAGAAGAAGAAACTATGTTAAAAGATGACATGAGTGGGAGCTTCGACAAGTTCGAGATTAAAGAATATTGCAAGCATAGAGGCACAGCCACGTGCAAGTCCATCTTGCTAGTGAAGCAAAAGAAGGCCCTTAAAATATTTTTCGGTGATGACTTCGAACTCCTAGTTCTGCGCAGCCAATGGTCGATGTATGTTGGCTATGCCTTCCGACGAAGAATCTGATTCGGGACATTGCATAATTGGAAATCAGTCCCAGACTATGTAAAGAAAGATGCATGGGAAGACATTCTCATAAGTGTGTTCTAATCCTCCATTTTCATCAGTTCATGTCAACTTCATTACATTTTGCACTAACAAGTTGTATCTTTGTCCACTAGATTAGCTGGGATATACAAACCAAATAACGTTCAATGAGATGAATAAGTTCCGAAATAAATGGACAATTTACGCAGGAGAAAAGTGGAGGAATTGGAAGACTAAGGTGGTGCACTAGTACATCGTGCAAAAAAAACTTGGTTCTTGTGCATGGAGAGATTATTGCTGGATGGACAAAAATGAGTGGGAGCTATTTGTGAAACACAGATCAACCCCTGAATTCAAGGTAATTCCTTGACAATTATTAATCTCTAGTTATTACTTTGTGAGCATTTTACAAATTGATGGCCAAATAGGCATTCAGTGATGCAGCAAAAGTAAGCGCCTCACAAAAGGAGTACATCTATCACACAGGCAGTGGAGGGAATCGTAGGGTTGCAATAGAACTCGAGAAGAGGAAAAGAAAGGCTAAAATTGACGAGCTTTTATATAAAGGTCATAGTGTAGAAAAAGCGGAGGCTTTAGTTCAAATCATGGATTTCAAACCGGACCGCTCGGAGGTGTTCCTTGAAGCTAACTGGGACAAGAAATTATCAACCTACACTAACGATTCCGTTAAAAGAGTGGCCCCCACTATTGTGAGCATAATTCATAATTGATTCTATCTCTATTAATATTCTCAGATGTAATGCATAGTAATGGCTAATATATGTTTTGTTTCCTAGAAATCCCTTTTGGATAAGAAGCAAAAGGGTGATTTGGTTATACAAGGAAAAGAAGAAATTCTCGTTCAAGCAAAGGGTAAGAAGGATCATGGGGGTCGTTGGAGAGGTTTCTCCATAACGTCCAAGGTGAACGAGGCCCTACCACATATGGTTGTGAGCCGTTACGCATCTAGTCGATGTGGGAGCACAAACACAAAACCATCTGAGGAAATCTCAAATTCAAACAAACTACCAACATATGTCATCGAGCTCAAGGAAAGATTTGTTGCCTTATTTGATGCCCAAACAAATTGGCTAGCTGGACAATTGGGTAAAGCTATTCCCCCACACTTGGATGCCTGCAATTTCCTTGCTACATCTTCCACCCCCGCGAATAAGGACAACCGGGTATTCATTCCTTTAACATCTGGATGTAGTGACCCACAAGGAACCGTAGCGGATGACAAGGTATTCCATACCATGAACCTTGTCGTTAGCTCCTTTCTTGCTCTGTGATTTTTAGTTTCTGGATTTCCATTTCCTATCAAAATGATTTTGTGGGGATACATTGACTACTATCACGTTCATTTTGGATGTTGGTAGTTTGGGCCTACTTATAACTTCATCTTGTTCTTTCCCACGCAAACTGAGAAAATGTCTCTTTGCCAATATAGTTTTATTTGATGGAAAGTTCATGGCAGATGAATGCTAAAAGCTGCAGCGCGATCCAGTTCTTAGTCTCAGCTGAAAATTGAAAGCTGCGGTGCGCTGCAGCCTTCAGCAGCTACATGTAGACATCATTTCTTGTTATAATCTATCGATTTCACTTATGAAATTATCTAATTTTGTTTACTTAGTAACACTTACTTATTGTCCAACCAATGTATTTCCCTAATCTCTGAGTTTATTTCTCAGAAAGGAAAAAAGTGCTGCCTATATGTTTTGAACCATAATGGAGAAAGGGATGTAGCTGCAATTGGTATCTTGTTTCCAAAGGACACGGAAACGGACTTACCCATCAAGTGGGAGCGAGTAAATATTCGTGGACCTGTGATCATTCCAAAGGCACCTTTGCCGATTGAACATGAAAAATTTGAGTTTGTCACTGAGGCCATTGGATAAAACATTCTATGGCCGGGAAAGCTGATAAGTGTCATTGGGCAAGAGGATGATGAGGTGTGATAATTATATTCTTCTTCTTATCAAATCATATATATCTTTCTAGATATTACTAAAACATAATATGTTGTTCATCTGCTTACGTAAGAGAACGAGCAGCAACCGCCTCCGCAAGAATTGGTAGTTCATGAAGTTTGAAGTCCTCAAATAAACCTCACACTGAAAATTTCCAAGGACACTACACAAGATAACAAAATAAGCATATTAACTGACTATGACATCCAGATGCATATTATTAACACACTGTCCCTTACAGGAGGTGGTGGCTAAGGAAGATACTCCGCATAGAGAGGTGGTCGCTCGATCGGTAAAAGGAGAGGTACATACCCCCAGGCTATTTCATTTTGACCAATTTTTTACAATGCATGACTAACATTTTACCCATTAGCAATTCCAAAAGGAAATACTACATCAACGGAGAATGGGCAACCAAATCCTCCAATGTCAATTTCTAACTAGTACATATTTGTGAGAACCCATTTTAACATTTACAATATGATCCACTTCTGAATTATATACAACTACTGGTCAACTAACATTATTAGATTGTCAATGTAATTAGGGGGTCATGGAAGACCAAGAATGCATCGCTGCTGTTCAACAGATTAATGATGCTTTAAGGCAATCTACACAAATATGTGGACCAAACAAAGTCTTCCGCATCAATTTCAATACGGAGGTGTTTGGATCAGAAGAAGTCTACACAGCCATATTGACTGACAAGCTAAGACGGTTCATGAGCAACTTGGACGTAAAGGGTGAAATGGAGTCGATCAGTGGGTGCCAACTTGATATATGGGCATTGTAAGAATTACTTGGTTACATTATTTATAGATAGATGTATCATTATATTTGTTTCACTTACAATATTATTTTGCAAGATACCTTTGTGATGGGGTGGTTCATAGAGGCCACGTCCCGTTTATTCCGGCCTCTTCAAATTCAATGGCTCAAAAGGAAAATCAAAGGGTGGAATTGACTGTGGACGAGGTTTTGGCAGTTATGTGCCGCACTTAGGCGAGGTTGTATGTCTTCCCCTACAATCGAGAGTAAGTTCCATTTTTTTTTCTGAGTTGCTAGTCCCAGCCACATGGAAGCAATAGCAACCATATGCTGTGATTTTATTTTACAAATATATTTTAAGTATTTTGGTGTTTCCTTTTATTTAGGGACCATTGGTTTTTGCTCGTTCTCGTACCGGAAATCGATCGAGTATATTGCATCGACTCAATGACTGGGGGAATTTGCAAACGCAATAGGTCATGCCTTAAATTGATTCATTTGTAAGTGGAACACATTCATGTCATACAGGAACTTGCCTCCATCATCGGATACTGGTTAGTATTATCTCTTATGAGAAAGGTAATTGACCCTCACTTTTGATACTCGTCAATTCCGTGATGAGGGGGGTTCCAGTATCTTAGGCCACTAAGAAACACATTGCTCTTCTTTTGTTAATAAAAAATTATAGTTCATCGAACTCAATGCTTTTTTTAACCTACTTCTTGTCTATGCATCATGGTTGCTCACAATTTGTTCTATTTTCATTCGTGCACCATTCTGTTACTACGCACAACAAATAATCAGTACCATCCTTGAAAAAGAACGCACCGAGTAGGAAAACAAGTGTAAAAATGAAACTGACTACGTGAAGATGAACTGAAAGAGCGGCAGCGCGCCGCAGCTTATAGTGGCCACAATAGTTAGTCACGTTTAACACCGATTTCTTTCGATTACAAAACCTGTGCTAATAATAACCGGTGCAAAATTTATGCTTTCAGCACTGGTTTCAAAACCGTTGCTAAACAATAAACTGGTGCAAAATATACACTATTATCACCGGTTAAAAAACTGGTGCAAAATAATAACCAGTGATAAATTTAGACTCATAGCACCGGTTTTTAAACCGGTGCAAAACATAACCGGTGCAACATATACACCTCTAGCACCAGTTCAAAAATAGGTGCTAAAAAATAACTGGTACAACATACACGCTTTTAGCACCGGTTTACAAACCGGTGCTACAAGTGAACCAGTGCAATAAATTTTTTTATCAGCGGCTTCAAAACCGGTGCTAACTAAAAACCAGTGTTACATTAGCATATTTAGCACCGGTTTTATAACCGGTGCTAAAATTAACCGGTGCTAAATATACAAATTTAGCAACGGTTTTTTCGTTAGCATCGATTTTCACCCGGTGCTAAATTTAGCACCGGTTTTCTTATTAGCACCGATTTTCCAACCGGTGCTAAAGAAAAAACCGTTGCTAATTTAGCACCGGTTTAAAAACTGGTACTAACAAGAAAAACCGGTGCTATAGCGGTACATTTTAACACCGGTTTAAAAACCCGTGCTAACTAAAAAACCGGTGCTAAAAGTTGCGATTTTCCACTGGTTTTTTTCCAACCGGTGATAAAGTTTCATCGATTAATTAGGCATTGGTTTTTTTTGCAAAAAAACCGGTGCTAGAACATAAAAAAACTGGTGCTAAAGGGTCCTTTTTGTGACAGTGCCTAGTGGTGTTCTCGGCCCTTCTCGGGGGACTCGATATTCTCTGAAGTCATCAGATTCATTTAGATATGCCTTGATACTTGGAAGGGTTCAACCTAGTGCTTTATTTGTCAAGGATTTTAATGTTTCTAGCAAGTGTGGTCCGATAAATTGGAATTTAAATCAACTGAAATTGGAGTTGTTTGAAATTGGTAGCTTATATAGAACATATTCAAAATATTGTGTTGTCAACCACTATATATCTTGAAGCGAGAGTTAATTGAGATTGTTAATTTAAATACACTAATTCTTGGCACAAATGTTTCTCTATTGATTCATTAAACTAGACAATCAGTTTGGTGTAGAACATTACATTAACATTTTTGATAAGTACAAATATTTGGATATATACTATGTAGTGCTACTCATTGTTGTGCGTAGTATATGTGCAATGCACATATTTATCCCCGTGACACACAAAATATGCCCTATGTCGATCATATATTTATGATATTAATATTTCATAGAGTAAATATATCATCTATATATGCACAAATGTATGTTAGTGTTGAACTAACTAGTAGAAATAAACTTATTTGGAATTTTAACTTCATTTAGGGAACTAACTCGTGTTTGCGTTAGGGATCCACCTCTCATTAGAGGCTACCTTTTTTAGCTCACTTGTTTATATATATATATATATATATATATACGTGTGTGTGTGTTTTTTTTTGTTTTTTTTTCTTCTTTATTTTCTGACACTCTAGAAGAAATTGTTATTTTTCAGACACTCAAGCGCGCTCTCGTGACAAAAAAGGTTAAAGAAACACATAAATCTAGTCAAAATTTTATTTGCAAGATACACCAAGATCCATTCATGGTAAGGTTAGATTGAAAGAGTTTATTCCAAATAGCAAAGTGGACCAAAGAAGCATCGTGATCCTAGAGGTGTTCTCGAGGACTTCTCGGGGGACTTGTTATTCTTCGAACTCATCAGATTCATTTAGATTGGCCTTTATTCTTGGAAGGGTTCAACGTAGTGCTTTCTTTGTCAAATATTTTGATGTTTCTAGCAAGTGTGGTTGGATAAATTGAAATTCAAAAAAAACTAAATGGGAATTGTTTGAAATCGGTAGCTTATATACAATATATTTCAAATATCATGTTGTCTACCATTATACTTCTAGAAACGGGCAATAATTGAGATTTAAAATGGAGATACACTAATTATTGGCACAAATGTTTGCAGATAGATTCATTAAACTAGATAATTAGTTTGGTGCAGAACATTACATTAATATTGTTGATAAGTACACACATTTGGATATACTATATGGTGCTACCCATTTTTGTGCATAGTATACGTGCAATGCACACATTTAGCCCAATAAGGCACAAAATATGCCCTATGTCGCACATATAATTATGATATTTATATTTAGTAAAGTAAAAAAAAATTATTCAAGCACAAA
This sequence comes from Rubia yunnanensis, assembly GCA_037428765.1. NCBI lineage: Eukaryota > Viridiplantae > Streptophyta > Magnoliopsida > Gentianales > Rubiaceae > Rubia > Rubia yunnanensis. The sequence continues at coordinate 25,355,380 of CM075064.1, read as the reverse complement.
TGTATGTTAGTGTTGAACTTAATTGTAAAAATAAACTGATTTGGAATATTAACTTGATTTAGGGCATTAGCTCGTCTTGGCCTCGGGGATCTACCTCTCATTAGAGGTTACCTTTCGCAGCTCCCTAGTTAAAATATATAGAAATTTTTTTCTTTATTGTCTGATATTCAAGAATAAACTATTGTTTTTCATACACTCAAGTACGTTTTCATCACAAAAAAGCTGAAAGAAACACACAAATCTAGTCAAATAATTTATTTGCAAGATACACCAATATCTATTCCATGTAAGGTTAGTTTGAAAGAGTTTATTCGAAAAGCAAAAGTAGACCAAAGAAGCATCCGGATCCTAGAGGTGTTTTCAAGGACTTCTTGAAGATTAGATATTCTCAGAAGTCATCAGATTCATTTAGATTGGCCTTAAAACTTGGAAGGGTTCAACCTAGTGCTTTATTTGTCAAGGATTTGCAAGTTTCTAGCAAATGTGGTCGGATAAACTAGAATTCAAATAAATTGAAATGGGAAATGTTTGAAATTGGTAGCTTATTTAGAACATATTTAAAATATCGTGTTGTCCACCACTTATTTCTAGAAGGGGGCATTAATTTAAATTTAAAATGAGATAAACTAATTCCTGGCAAAAATGTTTTGAGATTGATTCATTAAACTAGATAATGTGTTTGGTGTGGAACATTAAATTAATATTTATAATAAGCATAAACATTGGATATATATTATATAGTCCTACTCATCGTTGTGCGTAGTATACGAGCAAAGCATATATTTAGCCCAGTGACGCACAAAATATGCCCTATGTCTCTCATAAATTTAAGATCTTTATATTCCATAAATTATAAAAAATTATTTATGCACAAATGTATGTTAGTGTTGAAATTACTAGTAAAAACAAAATTAATTTGAATTTTAACTTCATTTAGGGCCCTAGCTTGTCTTGGACTTAGGGATCTACCTCTCATTAGAGGCTACCTTTCGCAGCTCCCCAGTTAAAATATATAGAAATCTTTTTTTCTTTATTTTCTTAGACTCAAGAAGAAACTGTTGTTTTTCAGACACTCAAGCGCGCTCTCGTGACAAAAAAAGCTTAAAGAAACACATAAATCTAGTCAAAAATTTTTGTTTGCAAGATACACCATGATCCCTTCATGGTATGGTTAGTTTGAAAGAGTTTATTCCAAATACCAAAGTGAACCAAAGAAGCATCCTGGTCCTAGAGGTATTCTCGAAGCCTTCTCGCGGGACTCGATATTCTCTGAAGTCATCAGATTCATTTAGATTGGCCTTGATACATGGAAGGGTTCAACCTATTGCTTTATTTGTCAAGGATTTTAATATTTCTAACAAATGTGGTCAGATAAATTGGAATTTAAATAAACTGAAGAAGGATTTTTTTGAAATCGGTAGGTTATATAGAACATATTTAAAATATCGTGTTGTTCACCACCATATATCTTAAAGCGGAAATTAATTGAGATTGAAAATTTAGATACGCTAATTCATGGCACAAATGTTTGGAGATAGATTCATTAAACTAGATAATCAGTGTGGTGTAGAACATTACATTAATATTTTTGATAAGTACAAACATTTGGATATATACTATGTAGTGCTACCCATTGTTGTATGTAGTATACGTGCAATGCACATATGTAGCCCGGTGACACACAAAATACGCTCTGCATCGCTCGTATATTTATGATCTTAATATTTCATAAAGTAAATATACCATTTATATATACACAAAGGTATGTTAGTGTTGAACTAAGTAGTAAAAATATACTTAATTGGAATTTTAACTTTATTTAGGGCACTAGCTCGTCTTGGCCCTAGGGATCTACCTCTCATTAGAGGCTACCTTTTGTAGCTCCTTAGTTAAAATATATAGATATTTTTGTTCTTTATTTCTTAAGACTCAAGATGAAATTGTTATTTTTTCAGACAGTCAAGCACACTCTCGTGACAAAAAAAGCTTTAAAAAACACATAAATCTAGTCAAAAATTTTTTTTGCAAGATACACCAAGATCCATTCATGGTAAGGTTAGTTTGAAAGAGTGTATTCCAAATACCAAAGTGGACCAAAGAAGCATCGTGATCCTAGAGGTGTTTTTGAGGCCTTCTCGGGGGACTCGATATTCTCTGAAGTCTTCAGATTCATTTGGATTGGCCTTGATTCTTGGAAGGGTTCAACCTAGTGCTTTATTTGTCAAGGATTGGGACGTTTCTAGCAAGCGTGGTCAGATAAATTGGAATTCAAATAAATTGAAATGGGAAATGTTTGAAATCGGTAGCTTATATAGATTATATCTAAAATATTGTGTTGTCCACCACTATACATCTTGAAGCGGGAATTAACTGAGATTGAAATTTTAGATACACTAATTCTTGGCACAAATGTTTGGATATAGATTCATTAAACTAGATAATCAGTTTGGTGTAGAACATTACATTAATATTTTTGATAAGTACAAACATTTGGATATATGCTATGTAGTGCTACTCATTGTCATTGTTGTGCGTAGTATAAGTGCAATGCACATATTTATGCCAGTGATGCATCAATACACCCTATGTGGCTCATATATTTATAATCTTAATATTTCATAAAGTAAATATATTATCCATATATTCACAAATGTATGTTAGTGTTGAACTATGTTGTAAAAATAAACCTAATTGGAATTTTAACTTGATTTAGGGCACTAGCTCATCTTGGCCCTAGGGATCAACCTCTCATTAGAGGCTATCTTTTGTAGCTCCCTGGTTAAAATATATAGATATTTTTTTCTTTATTTTCTGAGACTCAAGAAGAAATTGTTGTTTTTCAAAGACTCAAGCGCACTGTCGTGACAAAAAAGCTTAAAGAAACACATAAATCTAGTCAAAATTTTTGTTTGCAAGATACATGAAGATCCATTCAAGGTAAGGTTAGTTTGAAAGAGTTTATTCAAATTACCAAAGTGGACCAAAGAAGCACCTTCATCCTAGAGGTGTTCTCGAGGCCTTCTCGGGGGACTCAATATTTTGTGAAGTCATCAGATTCATTTAGATTGGTCTTGATTCATGGAAGGGTTCAAACTAGTGCTTTATTTGTCAAGGATTTGGAAGTTTCTAGCAATTGTGGTCGGATAAATTGGAATTCAAGTAAACTAAATGGGAATCGTTTGAAATCGGTAGTTTAATTATAACATATTTGAAATATTGTGTTGTCTACCACCATATTTATAGATCGGGCATTAATTGAGATTTAAAATGGAGATACACTAATTCTTGGAAAACATGTTTGGAGATATATTCATTAAACTAGATAATTAGTTTTGTGTAGAACATTACATTAATATTTTTTATAAGTACAAACATTTGGATGTATACTATATGGTGCTACTCATTTTTGTGCGTAGTATACGTTCCATGCACATATTTAGCCCGATAACGCACACTATGCCCTATGTCGCACATATATTTATGATCTTTATATTTAATAAAGTAAAAAAAAAAAGTTATTCTAGCACAAATGTGTTGAACTTAATAGTTATAGTAAGCTGATTTGGAATTTTAACTTGATTTAAGGCACTATCTCATCTTGGCCTCGGGGATATACCTCTCATTAGAGGCTTTCTTTCACAGCTCCCTAGTTGAAATATATAGATAATTTTGTTCTCTATTTACTATGATTCAAGAATAAACTGTTGTTTTTCATACACTCAAGTGAGTTCCCATGACAAAAAAACATAAAGAAACACATAAATCTAGTCAAAAATTTTGTTTCCAAGATACACAAAGATCCATTCCGGTAAGGCTAGTTTGAAAGAGTTTATTCCAAAAGCCAAAGTGGACTAAAGAAGCATCCGGATCCTAATTGTGTTCGTTGGGCCTTCTTGAAGACTGGATATTCCTTAAAGTCATCAGATTCATTTAGATTGACCTTGATACTTGGAAGGGTTCAACCTAGTGCTTTATTTGTCAAGGATTTGGAAGTTTCTAGCAATTGTGGTCGTATAAACTGGAATTTAAATAAATTTAAATGGGAATTATTTAAAATCGGTATCTTATTTAGAACATATTTAAAATATCGTGTTGTCCACCAATTATTTCTAGAAGTGGGAATTAATTTAAATTTAAAATGGGGATAACCTAATACCTGGCACAAATAGTTTGAGATCTATTCATTAAACTAGATAATCAGTTTGCTGTAGAACATTACATTAATCATTTTAACAAGTACAAACATTGAATATATATTATACAGTCCTACTCATTGTTGTGCGTATTATACGTTCAAAGCACATATTTAGTACAGTGATGCCCAAAATATGTCCTATGTCGCTCATATTTTTAGGATGTTTATATTTTATAAATTTTAAAAAATTATTTATGTAAAAATTTATGTTAGTGTTGAACTTACTAGTAAAAATAAAATTAATTGGAATTTTAAATTCATTTAGGGCACTAGCTTGTCTTGGCCTTGGGATGTACCTCTCATTAAAGGCTACCTTTCGCAGCTCCCCAGTTAAAATATAAAGATATCTTTGTTCTTTATTTTCTAAGACTCAAGAAGAAACTGTTGTTTTTCAGACACTCAAACGCGTTCTCGTGACAAAAAAGCTTAAAGAAACACATAAATCTAGTTGAAATTTTTGTTTACAAGATACACCAAGATACATTCATGGTAAGGTTAGTTTGAAAGAGTTTATTCCAAATACCAAAGTGGACCATAGAGGCATCGTGATCCTAGAGGTTTTCTTGAGGCTTTCTCAAGGGACTCAATATTCTCTGAAGTCATCAGATTCATTTAGATTGGCCTTGATTCTTTGTAGAGTTCAACCTAGTGCTTTATTTTTCAAGGATTTGGAAGTTTCTAGCAAGTTTGGTCAGATAAACTGGAATTCTAATAAAACTAAATGGGAATTGTTTAAAATCGGTAGCATATATATAACATATTATAAATATCGTGTTGTGAACCACCATATTTCTAGAAATGGAAATTAATTGAGATTTAAAATGGAGATGCACTTATTCTTGGCACAAATGTTTGGAGATAGATTCATTAAACTAGATAATTAGTTTGGTGTAGAACATGACATTAAAGTTTTTAATAAGTTCAAACATTGGATATATATTATATAGTCCTACTCATCTTTGTGCATAGTATACGTGCAAAGCACATATTTGGCTTGGTGATGCACAAAATTACCCTATGTCACTCATATATTTATGATCTTTATATTTTATAAATTAAAAAGATTTATTTATGTACAAATGTATGTTAGTGTGCAACTTACTAGTAAAAATAAAGTTACTTAGAATTTTAACTTCATTTAGAGCACTAGCCTGTCTTGGCATCAGGGATTTACCTCATATTAGAGGCTACATTTTGCAACTCCCCAGTTAAAATATAAAGATATCTTTGTTCTTTATTTTCTGACACTCTAGAAGAAATTGTTATTTTTCAGACACTCAAGCGTGCTCTCGTGACAAAAATGCTTACAGAAACACATAAATCTAGTCAAAAATTTTGTTTGCAAGATACACGAAGATCCATTCATGGTAAGGTTACTTTGAAAGAGTTTATTCCAAAAACCAAAGTGGAACAAAGAAGAACCGTCATCCTAGAGGTGTTCCCAAGGCCTTCTCGGGGGACTCGATATTCTCTGAAATCATCAGATTCATTTAGATTGGCTTTGATTCTTGGAAGGATTCAAACTAGTGCTTTATTTGTCCAGGATTTGGAAGGTTCTATCAATTGTGGTCGGATAAATTGGAATTCAAGTAAAACTAAATGGGAATTGTTTGAAATCGATAGCTTATATATAACATATTTAAAATATCGTGTTGTCTACCACCATATTTATAGAAACGGGCATTAATTGAGATTTAAAATGGAGATTCACTAATTCTTGGAAAAATATTTGGAGATAGATTAATTAAACTAGATAATTAGTTTGGTGCAAAATGTTGTGCGGAATGGAGAAAGAACAGAAAATATGAACGAAAATAACAAGACACAAGATTTACGTGGTTCACCAATTTGGCTACATCCACGGGAGACGGATTCACTATAATAGGTAGCAGGTTACAGACGCCAAGAAATTGGCCAGATTTCTACCTATCTAAGTGCAGAACAGAATTAATGTTTACAGAGAGAAGAGAGACACTTTATATATTGTCTCCACTAAACCCTAACAAACTGGGATTGGAACAAAACACAATTCGGCCCAAATCAACATCAGTCCAAATTGGAATTGGAATTATATTCTTATCATAATTGTAGATGTAGTTGTATTCCAGGCCAGGGTCGCAGAAGGGGCTATTACAGTATTCAAGGCATACCAACAAATCTCCACCTTGACTTGAATCCTCAAAGTAGAAAACTCCAGATGCACCATTACAGTGCCAGATGAGTAGACTTCGCCCTCCACTCCCGGGACTGCCCATAGAGCACCTAATCAGCTCTGATGTTCAGCAAGTCCAAACAATGTTGAAACTTGCTATGTGGAACAGGTTTGGTGAACATATCAGCGGGGTTGTCAGCAGTTCCCACTTTCTTCACCCTGATTCTCCTCTCACTCCTCAGGAAATGATATCTGACATCAATATGCTTGGTCCTCTCATGATGGACCTGATCCTTGGCTATGCAGATTGCACTCAAACTGTCACAATACACAGTAGCCTGATCATGATGTAGACCAAGATCACTAACCAGTCCTTTCAGCCATATTCCCTCCTTTACAGCCTCTGTCAAAGCCATGTACTCTGCTTCCGTAGTAGACAACGTCACTGTAGGTTGCAAAGTCGCCTTCCAACTAACCACAGAACCTCCCAAAGTGAATACATAACCAGTCATCGATCTCCTCGTGTCAACATCACCAGCATAATCAGAATCCGAGTAGCCTGTAACTAAGCACTCGGTATCACCTCCATAAATGAGACCCACATCAGACGTACCTCTAAGATACCTGAAGATCCTCTTCACAGCTTGCCAATGTTCCTTTCCCGGTTGCCCCATGAACCTGCTCACAACACTGACTGCCTGTGCTAAATCTGGCCTCGTGCAAACCATAGCATACATCAAGCTCCCCACCGCGCTGGCATAAGGAACCCGAGACATATACTCCTTCTCCTCGTCTGACTGAGGAGCAAACATAGTGGTTAGATGAATATTTGCAGCACTAGGAGTGTCTATAGGCTTGGCTGTAGACATGCCAAACCTAGCCAACACTTTCTGAATGTAGCCTTTCTGTGACAAGAAAAGCTTCCGCTGACTTCGATCCCTAAGAATCTCCATTCCTAGTATCTTCCGAGCTGCACCCAGATCCTTCATCTCAAACTCAACACTAAGAAGTCCTTTCAACTTCTGAATCTCGTGCTTACTCTTTGCGGCTACCAGCATGTCATCTACATAAAGCACCAGATAGATGAACGACCCATCTCTCAACCTGCTGTAGTAGACACAACAGTCATAAGCACACCTCGTATATCCCAGCTGAAGCATGTAACTGTCAAACTTCTTGTACCACTGCCTCGGAGACTGCTTAAGTCCATACAAAGACTTCTTCAACTTGCAAACATACTTTTCCTTGCCAGGAACTTGGAAACCATCTGGCTGAGTCATGTATATCTCTTCCTCCAACTCTCCATGTAGAAAAACGGTCTTCACATCAAGTTGTTCAAGCTCCAAATCCTGATGTGTCACTATAACTAGCAACACCCTGATGGAAGTGTGTCTGACCACTGGTGAGAAAATCTCATTGTAATCTACTCCCTCTCTCTGACTGAAACCTCTAGCAACAACTCTAGCCTTGTACTTGACTCCCTCTGTAGGTGATATCCCTTCCTTTTTCTTGAAAACCCATTTGCAAGTGATAACCTTTCTCCCTTGAGGCTGTTGAACCAAATCCCATGTCTGATTCTTCTGAAGAGACTCCATCTCGTCTCCCATTGCAGCAAACCATTTGTCAGCATCAGTACCTGAAACAGCTTCTCTGTAAGTGGATGGCTCATGAGTATCCACCTCCTCAGCAACCTGTAGTGCATAACCCACCATATCTTCAAACCCATATCTCTTGGGCGCCCCAACTCCAACCCTCCTGGGTCGATCCTGAGCTAAACTGCGGACTATAGCTCCTGATGGTTGAGAATCTGGTGGTGGAGATTCCGGTATCTCAGATTCTGTCTGTGGCTCTTGATTCACCTCAAATTGTTCCAATCTATTTTCACCTTGAGTGACTTCAAGCTCCACCTGTTTATCAACTCCACTAGTTTCTGGCACAACTGTGGGCTTCACCATAGATCTAAGCAAAGAATTTTCATCAAAGACAACGTCCCTGCTCAGAATAACCCTCTTCTCAGACGGAGACCATATCCTGGAGCCTTTAACTCCATCTCCATAACCCACAAAGACACCCTTCTTGGCTCGGGGCTCCAACTTACCATCACTAACATGATAATAAGATGTACAACCAAAAACTTTTAACCTGGAGTAATCAACAACTTTACCTGACCACAACTCCATAGGTATTTTGCACTCTATGCCTGTGTGAGGCCCGCGGTTGATCAAGTAACAAGCTGTACTCACCGCCTCTGCCCAGAATCTCCTTTCCAAACCAGCATTAGAGAGCATGCACCTCGCTCTCGCCAGCAATGTCTTATTCATCCACTCAGCTACACCATTCTGCTGTGGCGTATTCCTGACTGTATGATGACGAGCAATCCCTTCATCCCTACAAAACTGATCAAACTCAGACGAGCAGAATTCCAGCCCATTATCAGTTCGAAGCCTCTTGATCTTCTTCCCGGTCTGATTCTCCACCAAAGCTTTCCACTCCTTGAACTTAGAGAAAGCTTCACTCTTATGTTTCATCATGATAACCCAAGTCATCCTTGAGTAATCATCAATCAGAGAAACAAAGTACCTGTGACCTCCCAGTGACTCAACTCGGGAAGGTCCCCAACAATCAGAATGGATGTAATCCAATGTGCCCTTTGTTCTATGAATCGCCTTAGGAAACTTGCTGCGGTGATGCTTCCCAAAGACGCAATGCTCACAGAAGTCCAAGCTCTTGATCTTGTGGCCACCAAGAAGATCATACTTCGACAGAATCTGCATCCCTCTTTCACCCATGTGACCAAGACTCATATGCCATAACTTACTCATATCATCCTGGTGAACCTCCAAAGATGCAACATTAACAGAATCCATAACCGTGGAACCTTGTAGAAAATACAAAGTACCATGCAGAACACCTTTCAGAACCAGCCTAGAACCTTTGCAGACACACAGAACTCCATCACTCCCTGAGTAGACGAAACCCTTTCTATCCAACGTAGGAAGAGAAATCAGATTCTTTGTCATCGATGGAACATGCCTGACATCGTTCAAAGTACAGAAACTACCATCATGCGTCCTGATCTTGATTGAACCAATCCCAACTACCTTGCACGCAACACCATTTACCGTAGTAATGATGCCCTCAGCTTGCTCATAAGTTGAGAAATAATCTCTCCTTGGGCATATATGGTAGGATGCCCCAGAATCAAGAAACCACGCATTAGAATGATTATTTTGCCCAGTAACAGCTAGAGCAAAATCATCTTCAGAACTGAAATCCCCTTCAGCCACAGCAGCAGTACCAGATGTACTCCCAGATTTACTAGCCTTCTTCGGACACTCCTTTTTCCAATGCCCCTTCTCCTTACAGTAGTTACAAACATCATTGGCCTTAGGACCCTTTGAAGATGACTTCTTGCCCTTCTTCTTATTGCCGGTTTCCTTGCCTTTTGTGTTTCCGTCACTAGCAAACAAGCCAATGGCCTGACTTTCTGTACCTTCCTGCATTCGGAGACCGAAGAGGCGTTGTTTCAGAAGCAACTTGTTGGTTAGAGATTTTGTCATATACAAACTCTCCAACTTCAGCCACAGTTGTGCAGCAGTCTCCTGATCTGAGACCTCGGTGATGATTTCGTCCGCGAGACACAACATAATCGTCGAGTGTGCCTTTTCTTCCAGACTCACAACATCGCCAGAACTGCTCGCGAAATCCTTCGTCAGCGGAGTCCACAAACCTTGCTGTTTCAGCAAAGCTCGCATCTTTATCTGCCATAAACTGAAACTGTTTCTCCCGGTAAACTTGTCAATCTTCACGTTCAACCCAGACATCTTTCTCCCCGATCAGCCCCGATCTGATGAGCCCAGAATCCGATATACCCACTACGGATATCGCCGGAAAAAGAAACCGCTCTGATACCAGTTTGTTGTGCGGAATGGAGAAAGAACAGAAAATATGAACAAAAATAACAAGACACAAGATTTACGTGGTTCACCAATTTGGCTACATCCACGGGAGACGGATTCACTATAATAGGTAGCAGGTTACAGACGCCAAGAAATTGGCCAGATTTCTACCTATCTAAGTGTAGAACAGAATTAATGTTTACAGAGAGAAGAGAGACACTTTATATATTGTCTCCACTAAACCCTAACAAACTGGGATTGGAACAAAACACAATTCGGCCCAAATCAACATCAGTCCAAATTGGAATTGGAATTATATTCTTATCATAATTGTAGATGTAGTTGTATTCCAGGCCAGGGTCGCAGAAGCGGCTATTACAGTATTCAAGGCATACCAACACAGAACATTACATTAATATTTTTGATAAGTATAAACATTTGGATATATACTATATGGTGCTGCTCATTTTTATGCGTAGTATACGTGGAATGCACATATTTAATCCGATAACGAACACAAGATGCCCTACGTCGCACATATATTTATGATTTTTATATTTAATAAAGTAAAAAAGTTATTCAAGCACAAATATATGTTAGTGTTGAACTTAATAGTAAAAGTAAACTGATTTGGAATTTTAACTTGATTTAGGGCACTATCTCATCTTGGCCTCGGGGATATACCACTCATTAGAGGCTTTCTTTCGCAGTTTCCTAGTTAAAATATAAATATAATTTTGTTCTTTATTTTCTGTGATGCAAGAATAAACTGTTGTAAGATTAAAGATACACCAATATCCATTCCAATTAATTTATATTAATGTACACCATTCGATTTAAAGTACAAATTTATATTAGTATTGAACTTACTAGTAAAAACAAAATTAATTGGAATTTTAACTTCATTTAGGGCACTAGCTTGTCTCGGCCTTAGGGATCTACCTCTCATTAGAGGCTACCTTTCGCAGCTCCCCAGTTAAAATATAAAGATATCTTTGTTCTTTATTTTCTGAGACTCAAGAAGAAACTGTTTATTTTCAGACACTTAAGCCCGCTCTCGTGACAAAAAGCTTAAAGAAACACATAAATCTAGTCAAAATATTTGTTTGCAAGATACACCAAGATCCATTCATGTTAAGGTTAGTTTGAAAGAGTTTATTCCAAATACCAAAGTGGACCACAGAGGCATCGTGATCTTAGAGGGGTTCTTGAGGCCTTCTCAGAGGACTCAATATTTTCTGAAGTCATCAAATTCATTTAGATTGGCCTTGATTCTTGGTAGAAATCAACCTAGTGCTTTATTTGTCTAGGATTTGGAAGTTTCTGGCAAGTGTAGTCGGATAAACTTGAGTTCAAATAAATTGAAATGGAAATTGTTTGAAATTGGTATCTTATTTAGAATATATTTAAAATATTTTGTTGTCCACAAGTTATTTCTAGAATTGGGCATTAATTTAAATTTAAAATGGAGATACACTAATTCCTGACACAAATGTTTTGAGATCGATTCATTAAACTTGATGATCAGTTTGGTGTAGAACATAACATTAATATTTTTGATAAGTACAAACATTGGATATATATTGTGTAGTCCTACTCATCGGTGGATACGTGCAAAACACATATTTAGCCCGGGGATGCACAAAATATACCCTATGTCACTCATATATTTATGATCTTTATATTTTAAAAATAAAAAATTCTATTTATGTACAAATGTATGCTAGTGTGGAACTTACTAGTAAAAATAAAATTAATTGGAATTTTAACTTCATTTAGATCACTAGCTTGTCTAAACCTCAGGGATCTAAACTCCTGTTAGAGACTGCCTTTTGCAACTCCCCAGTTAAAAATAAAAAGATATCTTTATTCTTTATTTTCTGACACTCTGGAAGAAATTGTTGTTTTTCAGATATTCAAGCGCACTCTCGTGACAAAAAAGCTTAAAGAAACACATAAATCTAGTTGAAAATTTTGTTTGCAAGATACACCAAGATCCATTCATGGTAAGGTTAGTTTAAAAGAGTTTATTCCAAATAGCAAAGTGGACCAAAGAAGCATCGTGATCCTAGAGGTGTTCTCGAGGCCTTCTCGGGGGACTCGATATTCTCTGAAGTCTTCAGATTCATTTGGATTGGCCTTAATTCTTGGAAGGGTTCAACCTAGTGCTTTATTTGTCAAGGATTGGGAAGTTTCTAGCAAGTGTGGTCGGATAAATTGGAATTCAAATAAATTCAAATGAGAAATTTTTGAAATCGGTATCTTATTTAGAACATATTTAAAATATCGTGTTGTCCACCACTTATTTCTAGAAGGGGGCATTAATTTAAATTTAAAATGGAGGTAAACTATATCCTGGCACAAATGTTTTGAGATTAATTCATTAAACTAGATAATAAGTTTGCGTAGAATATTACATTAATATTTTTAATAAGCACAAACATTGGATATATATTATATAGTCCCACTCATCATTGTGCATAGTATACAAGCAAAGCACATATTTAGCCCAGTGACGCACAAAATATGCCCTATGTCTCTCATATATTTATGATCTTTATTCATATATTAAAAAAATTTTATACATGCACAAATGTATGTTAGTTTTGAAATTAGTAGCAAGAATAAAATTAATTGGAATTTGAACTTCATTTAGGGCACCAGCTTGTCTTGGCCTTAGGGATCTACCACTCATTAGAGGCTACCTTTCGCAACTCCCTAGGTAAAATATAAAGATATCTTTGTTCTTTATTTTCTGAGACTCAAGAAGAAACTGTTTATTTTCAGACACTTAAGCGTGCTCTCGTGACAAAAAAGCTCAAAGAAACACATAAATCTAGTCAAAAATTTTGTTTGCAAGATACACAAAAAGATCCATTCATGTTAAGGTTAGTTTAAAAGAGTTTATTCCAAATACCAAAGTGGACCATAGAGGCATCGTGATCCTAGAGGGGTTCTTAAGGCCTTCTCAGGGGACTCAATATTCTCTGAAGTCATCAGATTCATTTAGATTAGCCTTGATTCTAGGTAGGGTTCAAACTAATGCTTTATTTGTCTAGGATTTGGAAGTTTCTGGCAAGTGTGGTCGGATAAACTAGAGTTCAAATAAATTGAAATGGGAATTGTTTGAAATTGGTATCTTATTTAGAATATATTTAAAATATCGTGTTGTCCACAAGTTATTTCTAGAATTGGGCATTAATTTAAATTTAAAATGGACATACACTAATTCCTGACATAAATGTTCTGAGATTGATTCATTAAACTTGATAATCAGTTTGGTGTAGAACATGACATCAATTATTCTGATAAGTACAAACATTGGATATATATTTTGTAGTCCTACTCATCGTTGTGCGTAGTATACGTGCAAAGCACATATTTAGCCTGGGGATGCACAAAATATACCCTATGTCGCTCATATATTTATGATCTTTATATTTTACAAATAAAAAAATTCTATTTATGTACAAATATATGCTAGTGTGGAACTTACTAGTAAAAATAAAATTAATTGGAATTTTAACTTCATTTAGGTCACTAGCTTGTCTAAGCCACAGGGATCTAAACTCCTGTTAGAGGCTACCTTTTGCAACTCCCCAGTTAAAATACACAGATATCTTTATTCTTTATTTTCCGACACTCTAGAAACAAATGTTGTTTTTCAGACACTTAAGTGCAGTCTCGTGATAAAAGAGCTTAAAGAAACACATAAATCTAGTCAAAAATTTTGCTTGCAAGATACACCATGATCCATTCATGGCAAGGTTAGTTTGAAAGAGTTTATTCCAAATAGCAAAGTGGACCAAAGAAGCATCGTGATCCTAGAGGTGTTCTCGAGGCCTTCTCGGGGGACTCGATATTTTCTGAAGTCTTCAGATTAATTTGGACTGGCCTTAAATCTTGGAAGGGTTCAACCTAGTGCTTTATTTGTCAAGGATTGGGAAGTTTCTAGCAAGTGTGGTCGGATAAATTGAAATTCAAATAAATTGAAATGGGAAATTTTTGAAATCGGTATCTTATTTAGAACATATTTAAAATATCGTGTTGTCCACCAGTTATTCTAGAAGGGGGCATTAATTTAAATTTAAAATGGAGATAAACTATATCCTGGCACAAATGTTTTGAGATTGATTCATTAAACTAGATAATAAGTTTGGCGTAGAACATTACATTAATATTTTTAATAAGCACAAACATTGGATATATATTATATAGTCCCACTCATTATTGTGCATAGTATACGAGCAAAGCACATGTTTAGCCCGATGATGCACAAAATATGCCCTGTGTCTCTCATATATTTATGATCTTTATATTTCATATATGAAAATTTATTTATTTATGCACAAATGTATGTTAGTGTTGAAATTACTAGCAAGAATAAAATTAATTGGAATTTTAACTCATTTAGGGCCCTAGCCTGTCTTGGACATAGGGATCTACCTCTCATTAGAGGCTAGCTTTCACAGCTCCCCAGTTAAAATATATAGATATCTTTATTCTTTATTTTCTGGGACTCAAGAAGAAACTGTTGTTTTTCTGACACTCAAGCGTGCTCTCATGACAAAAAAGCTTAAAGAAACACATAAATCTAGTCAAAAGTTTTGTTTGCAAGATACACCAAGATCCATTCCGGGTAAGGTTAGTTTGAAAGAGTTTATTCCAAAAGCCAAATTGGACCAAAGAAGCATCCTGATCCAAGAGGTGTTCTCGGGGCCTTCTCGAGGGACTCGATATTCTCTGAAGTCATCAGATTGATTTAGATTGGCCTTGATACTTAGAAGGGTTCAACCTATTGCTTTTTTTGTCAAGGATTTTAATGTTTCTAGCAAGTGTGTTAAAAAAATTGGATTTCAAATAAACTGAAATGGGAGTTTTTTGAAATCGGTAGCTTATATAGAACATATTTGAAATGACGTGTTGTCCACCACCATATATCTTGAAGCGGGAAATAATTGAGATTGAAACTTTAGATACACTAATTCTTGGCACAAATGTAGCCCGGTGATGCACAAAATACGCCCTATGTCGCTCATATATTTATGGTCTTAATATTTCATAGAGTAAATATATCATTTATATATGCACAAAGGTATGTTAGTGTTGAACTAAGTAGTAAAAATAAACTTAATTGGAATTTTAACTTTATTTGGGGCACTAGCTCGTCTTGGCCCTAGGGATCTACCTCTCATTAGAGGCTACCTTTTGTAGCTTCGTGGTTAAAATATATATAGATATTTTTGTTCTATATTTTCTGAGACTTAAGATGAAATAGTTGTTTTTCAGACATTCAAGCACACTCTCACGACAAAAAAGCTTAAAGAAACACATAAATCAAGTCAAAAATTTTGTTTGCAAGATACACCAAGATCCATTCAGGGTAAGGTTAGTTTGAAAGAATGTATTCCAAATACCAAAGTGGACCAAAGAAGCATCCTGATCCTAGAGGTGTTTTCGAGGCCTTCTCGAGGGACTCGATATTCTCTGAAGTCATCAGTTTCATTTAGATTGGCCTTGATTCTTGGAAGGGTTCAAACTAGTACTTTATTTGTCAAGGATTTGGAAGTTTCTAGCAAGTATGGTCGGATAAATTGGAATTTAAGTAAAACTTAATGGGAATTTTTTGAAAGCGGTGGCTTATATAGAACATATTTAAAATATCGTGTTGTCCACCACCATATATCTTGAAGTGGGAATTAATTGAGATTGAAATTACTAGCAAGAATAAAATTAATTGGAATTTAAACTTCATTTAGGCCCTAGCTTGTCTTGGACATAGGGATCTACCTCTCATTAGAGGCTAGCTTTCACAGCTCCCAAGTTAAAATATATAGATATCTTTATTCTTTATTTTCTGGGACTCAAGAAGAAACTGTTGTTTTTCAAACACTCAAGCGTGCTCTCGTGACAAAAAAGCTTAAAGAAACACATAAATCTAGTCAAAAGTTTTGTTTGCAAGATACACCAAGATCCATTCCAGGTAAGGTTAGTTTGAAAGAGTTTATTCCAAAAGCCAAAGTGGACCAAAGAAGCATCCTGATCCAAGAGGTGTTCTCGGGGCCTTCTTGGGGGACTCGATATTCTTTGAAGTCATCAGATTCATTTAGATTGGCCTTGATACTTTGAAGAGTTCAACCTATTGCTTTATTTGTCAAGGATTTTAATGTTTCTAGCAAGTGTGTGAAGATAAATTGGAATTCAAATAAACTGAAATGGGAGTTTTTTTGAAATCAGTAGCTTATTTTCTTAGAATCAAGAAGAAACTGTTGTTTTTCAGACACTCAAGCACGCTCTTATGATAAAAAATATTAAAGAAACACATAAATCTTGTCAAAAATTTTGTTTGCAAGATACACCAAGATCCATTCTAGCTATGGTTGGTTTGGAAGAGTTTATTCCAAAAGCCAAAGTGGACCAAAGAAGCATCTTGATCCTAGAGGTGTTTTTAGGGCCTTCTCGAGGGACTCGATATTCTCTGAAGTCATCAGATTCATTTAGATTGAACTTGATACTTGGAAGGATTCAACCTAGCGCTTTATTTGTAAATGATTTGGAAGTATCTAGAAAGTGTGCTTGGATAAAATGGAATTCAAATGAATTGAAACGGGAGTTGTTTGAAATCGGTAGCTTATATAGAACATATTAAAAAATATAGCGTAGTTCACCATTATCTTTCTAGAAGCTGGAATGAATTGAAAATGGAGATACACTAATTCTTGGCACAAATCTTTGGAGATAAATTCATTAAACAAGATATCAGTTTGGTGTAGAACATTACATTAATATTTTTAATAAGTACAAACATTTGGATATGTACTATATAGTGTTATTCATTTTTGTTGGTAGTATACGTGCAATCCACATATTTAGCCCGATAACGCACAAAATAAGACTTATGTTGCACTTATATTTATGAGCTTTATATTTTATAAAGTAAAAAAAATATTTATGCACAAATATATGTTTGAGTTGAACTTAATAGTTAAAATAAACTTAAGGAAACTAGCTCGTCTTGGCCTTTGAGACCTACCTCTAATTAGAGGCTATCTTTCGCAGCTCCCCAATTAAAAAAAAAATTTGTTATTTATTTTCAGAGATTGAAGAAGAAACTATTGTTTTTCAGACACTCAAGCGTGCTCTCTTGACAAATAAACTTAAAGAAACATATATATCCAGTAAAACAATTTGTTTGCAAGATACACCACGATCCATTCCAGGTAAGCTTAGTTTGAATGAGTATATTCCAAAAGCCAAAGTAGACTGAAGAAGCATCCAGGTCCTAGAGGTGTTCTCGGGGTCTTCTCAGGGGACACGATATTCTCTGGAGTCGTCGAATTCATTTAAATTGGCCTTGATACTTGGAAGGGTTCAACCTAGTGCTTTATTTGTCAAGGATTTGGAAGTTTCTAGAAAGTGTGTTCGAATTTAAAATGGAATTCAAATAAATTGAAATGTGAGTTGTTTGAAATCGGTAGCTTATATAAAACATATTTTAAATATCGTGTAGTCCACCACCATTTATCTAGAAGCGGAATTAATTGAGATTGAAAATTGAGATACACTAATTCTTGGCAAAAATTTTATGAGATGGATTCATTAAACAAGATATCAGTTTTGTGTTGAACATTAGATTAATATTTTTAATAAGAACAAGCATTTGGAATTGGATATATACTATATAGTGCTACTCATTGTTGTGTGTAGTATAAGTGTAATGCACATATTAAGCTCGCTGACACACAAAATGTGTCCTATGTCGCACATATATTTATGATCTTTATATTTTATAAAGTAAAAAAATATTTATGCACAAATGTATGTTAGTGTTGAACTTAATAGTAAAAATAAACTTAATTGAAATTATAAATTGATTTAAGGAACTAGCTCGTCTTGGACATAGGGACCTACCTCTCATTGCAGGCTACCTTTCACAACTCCCCAGTTAAAATATATAGATATTTTTGTTCTTGATGTTCTGAGACTCAAGAAGAAATCGTTGTTTGTTAGACACTCAAGTGTGCTCTCGTGACAATTAAGCTTAAAGAAACAAATAAATTTTGTAGAAAACTTTGTTTGAAAGATACACCAAGATCCATTCCAGGAAAGTTAGTTTGAAAGAATTTATTCCTAAAGTCAAAGTGGACCAAAGAAGCATCCTGATTCTAAAGGTGTTCTTGGGGCCATCTCAGGGGACTCGTTATTCCGTGAAGTCATTAGATTCATCTAAATTGGCCTTGACACTTGGAAGGGTTCAACCTAGGTATTTATTTGTAAAGGATTTGGAAGTTTCTAGCAAGTGTGCTCGGATAACTGGATATAAAATAAATTTAAATGGGAGTTGTTTGACATTGATAGCTTATATAGAATATATTTAAAATATCGTGTTGTCCACCACCATTTTTCTAGAAGCAGGCATTGAGGTTGAGAATGGAGATACAATAGTCTTGGCACAAATGTTTGGAGATAGATTCATTAAAAAAGATAATGAGTTTGGTACAAAACTTTACATTAATATTTTTAGTCAGTACAAACATTTGGATATATACTATCAAATGCTATTAGTTGTTGTGCATAGTATATGTGCAATGCACATATTTAGCACGATTACGCACAAAATGTGCCCTATGTCACACAAATATTTGTGATCTTTATATTTTCTAAATTGAAAAGAGTATTTATACACAAATATATGTTAGTGTTGAACTTAATACTAAAAATAAACTTAAATGAAATTTTAACTTGATTTAGGGCATTAGCTAGTCTTGCCCTTAGGGACCTACCTCTAATTAGTGTTACTTTCCATAGCTCCCCGGTTAAAATATGTAGATAGTTGTACTTTTTTTTAAGTGAAAACACCCAAGGGTGGGGGTTGATATATTGGTACCCCAAGCCAAAATGAGAGAGCCAGAGTCATCATAGTAGTTTATACAAAAGGCAACATCATTGCCTCCAAAATAATGACCAGATACTATTTTCTATGAGTCTATATATATGCAAAATCTAGAAAAAAGGTAGCTGCGATTCCAAAGTAACGAACCTCCACACCAAGTGTTAATTCATTACTTTGGCCAAGCAACTACCAGTTAGTCAAGTCTGTAAGTAAAACGGATAGAGGGATTGAGCTAGTAAGTCTGTGAGGAGTCGAAAGTCCCCTTGAGCACACGAAAGTCCCCTCAAGCTGACAGTGGTCACCTCGAACACACGGTTGTCCCCTCGAGCACACGGATGTCCCATCCAGCACACGAATGTCCCGTCGAGCAGTCGCAAGTCCAGTCGAGCACACGAATGTCCCCTCTAGCACTCGGAAGTCCCCTCGAGCATACGAATGTCCCCTCGAGCACACGGATGTCACCTTGAGCACATGAATGTCCCCTCGAGTTACGAACGTCCCGTCGAGCAGTCGAAACTTCCCTCCAACACACTAATGTCCCCTCGAGCACACGGATGTCCTCTCGAGCACACGAATGTCCCCTCGAGCAGTTGAAAGTCCCCTTGAGCACACGAGTATCCCCATGAGAACACGAATGTCCCGTCGAGCAGTCGTAAGTCCAGTCATGCTCGAATGTCCCCTCGAGCACTCAAAGTCCCCTCGAGCATACGAATGTCCCCACGAGCACACAGATGTCCCCTCGAGCACACGGATATCACCTCGAGCACACGAATGTCCCCTCGAGCACCCGGATGTCCCCTCTAGTGTTCAAACGTCCCGTCTAGCAGTCGAAACTTCCCTCCAGCACACTAATGTCCCCTCGAGCACATGGATGTCCTCTCAAGCACACGAATGTCTCGTCAAGCAGTTGGGAGTCCCCTCGTGCATACGAAAGTCCCCTCGAGTACACGAGAGTCCCTTCGAGCAGTCAAAAGTCCCTTCGAGCACACCATAGTCCCCTCGAGCACACGAAAGTCGGAAGTCCCCTTGAGCATACGAAATGTCCCCTCGAGCACCCAAAAGTCCCTTCCAGCAGGCGAAAGTCCCGTCGAGCAGTCGGTAGTCCTCTCGTGCATATAATTGTCCCCTCGAGCACACGAATGTCCCCTCGAGCAAATGGATGTCCCCTCAAGCAAAAGAATGTCCCCTCGAGCAAACGACTATCCCCTCAAGCACACGAATGTCCCCTCGAGCACACGGATGTCCCCTCAAGCACACAAATGTCCCATCTAGCACACAAATGTTTTCTCGACCAATCGGAAGTCCCCTCGAGTAGTCGGATGGCCCCTCGAGCATACTGGTGTCCCCTCGAGCACATGGATGTCCCTTCGAGCACACGAATGTCCTCTCGAGCACACCTGCGGCCAAAAGGAAGGAAAGATCAGCAGTATCAATCATCTTTAGAGGCTTGCCTATGGATTCTAATATAAGGTGTATGAATGCTATCCATATAAATTAGCCCTTTAATATGCACCGGAATGTTATTCAAATTAAGTGAAAAGTCCATCCGGGAGGTTGAGTGGTGTTTAACAATAGCATCAGCCACTGAATTACATTCTCTGTATATTTGCTTTAGAGAAACCTGGGCTAGAAGTGTGTGAACTTGGAAAACCAATGGGTATAAAGTCCATTTGGAGCATGATGGGTCATTGATCATATGAACTGCCTATAAAGAGTCAGATTCGACAATTAAGTTTGGATATCTAGGAATACAGATTTGACATGCCAGAAGGACTGCCTTTATTTCAGCTTCCAGTGGAGAAATGGCTGATATCGACTCTGACTTGATTAGGAGTGGGAAACCCTGGTCATCACGAGCAATTAATCCAATAGAAACAGATGTAGCAGACCATGAGGTATCCACATTAACCTTGATGACATTGGGACCTGGAAATTCCTAGTATGCTGTGGAGATGGTTGGCTTTGGTGGTGGTCTGGGTAGGGATATCAGAGAATGGAATTGATTGCATAAGTTATGGTGTATATTAGGGAGGCAGGGAGAGGCTGAAATGGAAAGATTCAGAGTATCTATAACTTCCTTACTTATATGGGAAAAGGAAAAGGGATTGTCCTCAAGAAAGTAGTTATTTCTAGCCTTCCATAAAGCCCAGCAGATCAAAGGGGGCAACAATCGGCATATTATTTTTTGAAACCCAGAAAGGTCACTAAAATTCCAAAAGATGAAGAAAGTGTCCACAACAGTGGACATTTTGCAGGTTGAAATTAACTAAACGAGCACTCTGAATCCAAACAGATTTAGCAAGATGGCAGTTAATGAAGAAATGTTCCAGAGTCATATTGATTGCACATAGGATATTTTGAAGCCAAGCTAAAACCACATTTAATGAGGATATCATCAAAAGGTAAGAATGAGTTGAGCAATTTCCATGTAAAAATAGAGATCTTCTTAGGTAACCTAGTGTTCCATATGAGCTTAGTAACTGGGAAATTACCTGGTATATATGTTAGAGTTTTATAAGCTGACTTAAACGAGAATCTTTCAGTCTCTTCAGGTTTCCAAATCATCTTGTCCTCTCTGTCATGTACAATTTCTGCACCCTGCAAAAATAGAAAAGTATCACTTTCCAGAAAAGGAACGATCTTAGGTAAAATTGATACTTTGTTATTTATAAAATCAGCTACTGAACAGGGGGAAAACATGGAAGTGATGTGGGATGGGATACAGTTTATCAACGGGCCATTTGGGCACCAGTTAGCAGCCCAGAAATCACATTTACCTTGCCCATGAATAATCAGTGAATTTTTTTCTGCAATAGGGTTAACCTCACAGATTCTCTTCGATGTTTTGGAGTTCTTGTGGGACTGTGGAAAGGACCACAGTAATTTGGCCCACAAGGTGATCCCTAATTGGCTTTTCCACCATAATTTAAGTGAGCAAGCTTCAATAATTGACTTAATAGATCTAAAACCCAATCCATAATGAGATTTAGGGATAGCAATGTCAGTCCACTTTTTCCATACCTTATTTTTTCTTTCCTCAATCTCCCCCGAAAAGAAACTAGCCATTCTTTTTTCCATGAATTTTACAATAGACGTCGGAGGTTTACAAACAGTCCAAATATGATGAGGGAGAGAGTATATGCATGATTGGATGAGTGCCATCTTCCCACCTGCACTTAACCATCTATTCTTCCAGTTTTTAAATCTCTTGTCCATAATTTCAAGAAAGGGGTGAAAATATCTAGATAAGGGTCTTCCTTTGAAGATAGGGCAACCTAGGTACTTAAATAGAAAAATTCCTCTCTTCATTCCTAGGATAGACCTAATCTGATTTTTCTTAGTGACTGTAGCTCTCTTGCTAATGTAGAACTCTGATTTTTCATAGCTGATTTCCTATCCTGATGTTAACTCAAATATCTGCAAAAATGCTTTAATCCTGGTTAGACCAGATTTTGAAGCTTGCATAAAAATTATGGTGTCATCAGCATAGCTTAAGTGGGTGACTGGTAAAATAGTAGAGGGAAGAGAGAAATATTGCAAACTGTTATTTTGAAAGATGAAAGAAAGGCTCTTGGAGAAGGATTCTGTGAAGATATTGAACAGTAAAGGAGAAAGGGGATCACCTTGTTTGATACCTCTAGTTGATTTTAAAAAACCAATAGGATTACCATTGATGAGCACAGAGAAATAAGCCTGGGAAAGGTTGTTCATGACTGCCTTAAGAAATATACCTGAGAAACCAAATTTATGCAAAATATTCTACAAGAAACCCCAGCTAACCTTATCAAAAGCCTTTTTCAGGTCCAGTTTGAGCATACAATTTGGTACCCTATTTTTTTATCAAGGAATCTAGCCATCTCTTGAAGATATAGGATATTGTCTGAGATATCTCTATTCTTCATAAAAACAGTTTGGTTTTGAGAAATTAGTTTGTCCATATATGGTTTCAGTCTTTCCATGAGAACCTTAGAGGAAATTTTATTAGCAACATTAGAAAGGCTAATAGGTCTGAAATCATCAAAAGATGATGGGGTAGGTTTTTTAGGAATAAGTGTTATCCAAGTGCTAGAGATACCTCTTGGTATGTTAGATCCTAGAAGAAAATCATTTATTACAGATAAGAGGTCATCTTTTATGAAATCCCAGCATTTGATGTAAAATTTACTAGAGAAACCATCAGGCCCTGGGCTGCTATTCCTGTTCAGCCCCATGACCACTGATTTGAGTTCAGTTTATGTTACAGTCCTAGATAAACTAGCGTTATCTTGCTCAGTGATGATGGAAGGAATCTGGCTAAGGAAGTGTGGATAGTAGGTGGAATCCACAGGGTTCCTAGATTCAGTTAGCATATCTGAGAAGTATTTGACAGCTTCATTCTGAATGTCAGTAAAATTGTCCAGCCATTGACCAAACGAGTTTTTGATTTTAGATACATTCAATCTACAGTTCTTCTCCTGAACAGATTTATGGAAAAATTTGGTATTATTATCCCCACATTTAAACCAATTCAATCTTGACATATGTTTCCAGAATTTTTCTTTCTCTTTTAAAGCTCTGAGAATAAGTGCCTTTTTTTCATTAAGGATGATAAGATCAGTTTCTGAATGGGATAAACCATAGATTACTTCCTGTCTTCTGAGGTTATCCTCAGCCATCATAACATTAGAGTCAATATTACTAAAGCTCTCTTTGTTCCATATTTTAATTACTTTCTTAACTCTAATTAGCTTAAGATATAGGCCCATCATACCTGTTTGGTGAATAGGAGAAACCCAGTTCGTCCTGATTAAATCCAAGAAATTCGGCCTATTGAACCAACAGTTGAGAAATCTAAAAGGTTTTGGGTATGAGGGAGTCTGAGTAGCAATTTGGAACAAGAGGGGTGAATGATCTGAGGATTGCCTATTGAGGATATGTATGGAGGAAGCTGGGAATTTATTGCTCCATTGGAGTGTACACAGACCTCTATCCAATCTTTAAGAAGTAGGGTTTCTCAGTCTGCCATTGGTCCATGTGAAAATATTCCCTACAGTAGTAATCTCCTGTATTCCTTTGATGTTAATCCAATTATGAAAATCCTGAATACTGCCTAGGTTAGGAGAGCTAGGACCTCTATATTCATCATGAGTGACAATTGTGTTGAAATCACCTATGAAAACAGTTTCGTTTAGTGGTAGAAGACCTAGGTCATGCCATGGTAACTTCCTACCTTCTCTATTCCTAAGGGCATAAATAAAAACTATTTCCATCTGAGAATTAGAGCCAGAGTGAATGATTTTAACATTCAGGAATTGCTCATGGTGACATATGAGATTAACATTCAGTGAGTCATTCCACATTAGCCAGATCTTACCATTATGAAGAGGAAGGTTATTAGAAAAATTCAGTTTCTGCATGTAGGATTGGCATTGAGAGTTATCATGCATAGGTTCCATAATACATAAAAGTTGAATTTTCTTTTTCAAAATCAAATGTTTCAGTCTGAGCATAGAAGTTTCAATTCCCCTCAGATTCCAAACCAGAAAGTTAAGTTTGACAGGGTGCATCATTGGTCAACTGATTTATGGCTTTTAGTGGCAGATCTTAGCATCATCTTATTCAATTGGACAAGGTAATTATTTTTGGTCTTAATCTTACCTTGGCCATCATTCTTACCTGGTGGATTACTTGAAACTACCACAGGTGTGGCCTGTGAGTGATTGTCTGAAGCAACATCACCCCCATCCTCAAAGGATTCCAGAGGGTCCAGAATTAGACCTTCATCAGACAGATCCTCCATATCCTGCAAAACAACAAATCTATTTTCCATCTTTCCTTGGTGTGAAAGTGGGGGGTTAACGGGGAAGCACTGGAAACGAGTCAAGTTGTGAGAGCCAATCCCTATGTCATCCTTAGCAAATATTTTAGGTTTTCTTATAGGGATAGTAACCTCTGTTAGGTTTATTAGTTCCCTAAGGACTGTATGGGATTTATCCAAGGCTTGTGTTACTGATGGGTGGTCTGGGGGAGGTGGTTGAGGTAACTGAGGTGTGGTAATCTGATCAATTTCCCCTGTTGTCTCGGTGCCATATGCCAAAGGATCAGAGGCAAGGTTAGTATTAGCTAGCTGATGAGATATGATTTCTGAGTTGGGCTTATTGGAGGAGGGCTGATTGTTAGTAAACATAGCAGGGGCTTTTGCAAATTTATGCCCAGTAGCATACCCTTTAGGCATTGGTTCAACATTATTATGGGAGACAGTTTTACACTGACCAAGTGAATGTCCCAGTTTAGCACAGTGATCACAATACAGGGGGATATCCTCGTACTCAATATTATATTTCCGATTGTTATTTATTGATCCTAATCTGATGGAGGTGTTAAGAGGTTTCTGAAGATCTATCTCAGCACACAACTTAATGGCAGACGGCCTGGTTAACATTTCAATGGCTAAGTCTTTCTTGATGAAATTACCTGTGCTATTTCCAATAGATTCAATAGAAGAAGCATTATAATAGTACAAGGGAACTTCCCTAATTGTGCACCATACCGGAACGATTGGGGATTCCTTGTGTGTTGAAAAATCTGAAGACCATTTGAGGATTTTCATCTGGACTCCATGGAAAACCCAGCTTCCTTTGATCCAGCATCTCCGATGATCGTTAATCTGGTCAAATCTGATGAGGACGTGCTTGAAGTCCAGTGACCCCAATTGGTATTTTCCAGCAAACCTCGCCGTTTTGAAAGATGATTCCAGTTGCTCCATTGAGAGCCTGCCTTTAGTAAATTTGCCTACCAGGGCATTGGCGTAGTGGGTAGAGAGTGTTGAGATCTCTTCCTCAGTGTATAGACATGCTGGCTCACCCAAATGTTTCGATTTTGGGATCAATTCAGGATTGTCCGGAAGGGATTGTCGGAGAGGGGGGGATTTTGCTTGGAGTGCAGAAAGGAAAGTTTTTTGTATGGTTATAGGATTGCCGTTTTCTGCCATGGTGGCCGGCCGCGACGGAGGCGTGGTCAGCACCGTCGCTTGTTGACAGGTAAGAGCCGTTAGCGGCGAAAGAAAACCGTTACCAGCATGAAAGGACGTCGGATTCAGTGATGGAGAAGTGAGAGAAGAGAGGAAACGTTACTGTTCAGGAGCGAAGGGAGGTAAAGTTTGATTGTCTCAGCATAGACTATATAGATAGTTGTACTCTTGATTTTCTGAGAGTAAAGAAGAAACTAGATTTTTCCAGGTACTCAAATATGCTCTCGTAACATATATAATCTTTATGTTTTATAAAATGGAAGATTATTTATGCATACATGTTTGTTAGCATCGGAACTTAACAGTAAAAATAAATTTAATTGAAATATTAATATTATTTAGAGCAATAGCTGGTCTTAGTTTTAGGGGCCTACCTCTCCTTAGAGGCTACCTTTTGCAACTCTCCAGCTAATATATATTGATAGTTATGCTCTTAATTTTCTGATACTCGAGAAGAAACTATTTTCATTCAAACACTCAAACATTCTCTCGTGACAAATAAATTTAATGAAACACATAAGGCTAGAAAATATTATTTTCAAGATACATCAAAATCCATTCCAGGAAACGTTAGTTTGAAAGAGTTTATCCTAAAAGCAAAAGTGGACCATTGAAAATAAAAAATAGAGATACAATAACTCTTGACATAAATGTTTGGAGATAGATACGTTAAACAACAAGATACTCAATTTAGTAGAATACCCCACATAAATATTTTTAATAAGTACATATATTTGGATAAATGCTATTAGGTTTTGTGCATAGCATGCGTGTAATGCGCACTTTAGTAACATACAAAATGAGTCCCATGTTGCACAATTATTTGTGATCTTTATAGATTTTTTTAAAATGAAAAATATACTTATCTATAAATGTTTTTTAACGTTGAACTCAATAGTAAATGTAAAATTTATTGAAATATTAAGTGGATTTAGGGTATACCACATGTATGATTTACATTTACTTTATTTGTGTAAAGTTTATATTTAGTTAATTGAAACTTTGTGGAAATTATGCAAATATGGAATAGTTTGTGTTGAAACATCAAAGAAGAAAATTATGATGGTTTAAGGAAATTCGTGAAGAAATTCGAGAGGCAATATTTTTCATCCAAGAGTTGTTATTGAATAATATATCAATTACTATATTTGAGTGATTGGTTTGGATTTATGGATATTATAATTGATTTAATAATATCTTTTTCAAAAGGATTTGGACCGAATATATATTTGAATTCCTTTCTTTAAGGGATTTAATTTGATAATTCCTATCTCCAAGGGATTTGATTGAAATCAAAATTTGAAATGGAGAAGGAATTATTTTTGCACAGAAGAAGATGTGTGTCTGATATAAATAGAAGACATGTTAGGTGAGAAAATCCGCATCTAGATTTTTGTATATTCCAATAAGTGCTCAAGAGCTTTCGTCTGTGTTCCAACATGATCATAACCGTTTGATCAAGTTCAGAATCGTATACCTTAATTCCTCGAGAGGAGGAGATCCTGCGTCAACGAGTTTCGAGGTTAGAGGGAGTTTGATCACGACGGATCGATAACAAGGGGAACTAGTGGAATTCACAAGTTATAATTAGATGAGTAAACTTGTATGTTGTATTTTGTATTTTGTATTGTATCTTTCTGATTAATGGATTCATTCTCTCATGCCCTGCAAATGTAGGTGAATTTCACCGAACTGCGTAGCCAGGTCTCATGTGTTCATTTTTTACTTTATTGCATATTTGGTTAGACAGATAATGTTGAAACATGATAGTAATAATAAATATAATTAGATAAAGCCAAATTTCAATGAAAAAGGATGAAATTAAGATTCCATCTTGATAATAAGGAATTTTGAACCATATAGGTAAGAAAATTATGTTACACTTACTTTAATTTATAATAGTATAAATTAATTTTACTACTTCTAGAAGATTATGTAGAAGTTAGAAATGAACAAATATGGAGTATTTTAAAAATATTCATATTTTTTATAGAGTTCGTTTCTTGAAAGAGGGTCTTTCAATAAATTATAGAAAATCCAAGGTTTAAATTGTGAATAAGAAGAAATGAAGATAAAATTTTCGGATTGTATTAACCGGGTCATAAACTTATAACTATTGCATGCTGCATAGTGAATTTTTAATATTGCAACTGAAACCTTTACCTTTCTATTATTCTAATTGAATTTCATATTTCAATAAACCTATGAAAAGATGATTTTTCCCAAAACTTTACTGTTTTCATAATTTTATTCTAACCATGAGCAAAATTTGAACACATGCACATTAATAAATTTTGTCATTGGTCATGAAAAATTATCATCAACACGCTATTCAAACTAAAATGAATATATCTTAATGAATTGGGAAATTAAGGAAAACCAAATAATGGTGAGAAAGATATTGTATAAAAACTAAGAAATTGAGTCCGGAACAAAATGGAAGGAAATTGTTCAATTTTGAAACATAAACTATATTTTTCGCAATTTAGTGGCTAATGTTTGCATAAAGTTCAAACGGTCCACAATTAACTAACAAACATTGCTTGAAGTTACGCTTGCAATCCCTAAACTAGAATGAGTATGAATTGACTAGAATAACAGTAAATACAAACATCAGATTATGAATAGTGAATAGTAACAGTAAAAGTGAACATTAATTGTGAACAGTAATTATGAATGGTAATTATGAACAGTAATTTTGAATAGTAAAATTAGTAAACACTAACCTTAATAAAATTAAGTAAGATTAAAGAGTAAATAACATAAAAGAGCAATTAAGTACTTTAGAAATAGCTTACAAAACACTGGAATGATTTCTTTTTATTGAATGAATTATAAAAGGTTTACAAGGGATTGGAAATCAAGTATGAACGTTGATTTCAGATGGAGGAGATCGTATGGGAGTATACAAGAAAGTGCGATAATTCAAGCGTGCTTACAAATGAATTCGAATCAACTACTTATAGGAAAATTCTAAACTTCTGATCTATTACAACTTTGGAATCCATATTTGGGATCCATTGATCTGGATCATTGGAATATCATCTTTGAATCTGGGTCTTCCTTTTTCTTGTTGAGTGGAAAGTGGGACCCGCCACTATCTTGTGTCTGCTGCTTTGTTGAATTTGGTGGAAGCTGGGATCCACCACCTTGTTGATTGCTTTCTGATTTTGAATTTGGTGGAAGTTGGGATCCACCTTGTCTGCTGCTTTGTTGAATTTGGTGGAAGCTGGGATCCACCTTATCACTTGACTGATTGAATTTATCTTCTGGAATACGTCATTGATTACGTCCCTTACATGTCATAGGGATCTTGACTGTCTTTGAGATATAATTGGTCATCTGTTTCTTGCTTAATGGCTTGCTGTTGACTGACTAATTTGGTGTAGAATTCAAGAGCCTTTTGAAATGCTTCATCTGGGTCAGGTTTTGGAGTTGGGTTTGCTGGAATCTGTAGGACTGTTCTAATAGGTGTTGGTTGAATAGGTGTTGGTCGAGGAGTATGAATAGGTGAAGGGAGTGTTTGTTGAGTAGTGGGTTTGAATGCAATCTTCAATTTTTGGCCGGTTTGGAAATAATGAGTTACTGCTTTTGAGGACCAAAACTCGGGATTGTAATTGATCCACCATTTTATTTTGAATTGCCTAATTAAAGAAAGTGGGTTGGAAGGGTGGAATGGTTTTATTTGAAAACTCCAAGCAAATATCCAGGGTACCCTGAAAATAGCATGGAATAAAATTTTCCTCTCATGGGGTTTTGAATGGCTGAGTGTTGGCTAAATTTCTGGAATGTTTGGAATCCATCTAGAATAGGTTGTGGGTATATCTCAGTAGAAGGGCCAAATTTGATCCATAACCGGTGTGGAATTTGATTATTGAATGTCTGATGGAAATTGATAAACCAGGAATGGTCAAAAGATCTATAGAAGAAAGTTCGGTACCAAGCCTGGACATAATCAGCATAATTGAATCCGCTAGAAAAATAATCAACAGAAAATGGAGTACTTGAATGGATATTAGAAAATTGTTAAGGACTGATAATCTGTTTAATATAAACTTTGGAATACTCAATTCTAGTGGGATCTTGTTTATTAGGAATATGTTAAATATCAATGGATTGGGTATCAACAAGAATTAACTCATAGAATTGTTGAATTTTGTGTACTTCATCTGTCATCCATAAGGATGATGGCAAAAACAAGTTGGAAACAAAAATCTTTAATTGTGTAATATCATGTTCTGAATTGAAATGGGTAACTACAATGTGCTATGGATTAGGCTTATCAAAATATGTGGATGTGGGTTTGGAAGTACTAGTAGATGTTTGTTGGATTGGTATTGGAGTATGAGCTCTTTTTAGTGGAGTAAAATTGGAAGACAGGGGAGGAGTTTTATTTTGAATAAGTCTGGAATGAGGATTTTGTGCTATTGTGGAATAAGTAAGTGGAGGAAAATCTTGAGATGGAATTAATGGAGTAATGGATGGAGTAAGTGGCCTAGGATTAGCATAATCTTTACTAGTCCTAGTATTGGATGAACTTGCTGTTGAATCACTCATGGTTGCCTGTAAGGAATTCACGAGTCAAGAAATCTGGAATAGAATTATCTTTTCCTTTGATAAATTGAATATCAAAATAAAAAACTGATAAAATAGCTTGCCATCTAGCAAAAATCTATTTTGAAACCAAATTTTTCATATCTTTTTGCAAAATATCCTTTGCTGATTTGCAATCAATGTTTAATAAAAACTTTTTATTGTATAAATCATCTTGAAATTTTGAAATGCATAAAACTATGGATAAAACTTCTTGTTTAACTGTTGAATAGTTTTTCTGTGTATTAGACCAGAATCCTGAATGATATCTTACTATAGATATTTTTCCTAAATATTTTTGTTTTAATATACCTCCATATCCTATATTGGATGCATCTGTTTCAACTATCATGAATGTTTCTGGATGTGGAATTCCTAAACATGGCAATGACTTAGCCTTTAACTTTATTTCTTTTACTAAATTAGTATGTTTATCTGACCATGCAGGGGGATTTGATTTTAATCGTTCATATAAATCTTTACGTATGATCTTAATTTTGGGAAAGAAATCAGAAATATAATTAACACATCCTAAAAATCTTTGTGATTGGTTTTTATCTTTGATTTCGTCTGGAAATTTTTCTGCAAATTCAATAGATCTTTGAATGGGTCTAATTTTTCCTAAATGTATGTTGAATCCAAGAAACCTGATGTTCGTTTGGAATAATTTCATTTTAGGTTCGGATATGACCAAACCATTTGCTTTCATTACTTTAAGTAAAATATATAAGTGTTTAAAATGACTGTCAATTGACATCATCAATATATACCATTACAAATGTTGAATAAGGATTAAAGATATCATTCATAATTTTTTGGAATTCTGATGGTGCATTCTTTAATCCAAATGGCATAACATTCCACTCATATTGACCGAATGGAACTACAAATGCCGTTTTGTACTTATCATTATCATCTATTTGAATTTGTCAATATCCTGATTTTGAATCAAATTTTGAAAATACGTTTGCATTCACTAATCTATTAATCAAATCTCTTTTATTTGGAATGGGGTATCTAATTCATTGTAATACCTTATTCAAAGGTTTATAATTTATTACTAACCTAGGAACTCCTCTTTCCTTTTCTGCATTTTTGTTTACATAAAATGCTGAGCAGCTCCATGGAAATTTGCTCTTTCTTATTAATTTCTTATCTAAATGATCTTGAATTTCTTGTTTACATAATTCTAATAATTCTGCATTCATTTGAATAGGTCTTGCTTTAGTAGGAATGTTTTGTTCATTAAAATCCTTTTCATATGGTAATGAAACTATATGTTTTTTCCTATCCCAAAATGCATTGGGATGGTTTGAACAAATTTGTTTTGAATTCTTGTTCTAAATTTTTTATCCCTTCTTTTATGTTTTTATTTCCTAATTGTTCTTCTATCTTGGAGTAACTCAATTCTTCTTTTAGAAATGAAATATCTTTTTGTTTTCTATTTAAAATACATATTCTTTTATATATAGAATTAGTTTGTAATAAATGTAATTCTATTTGACTAGGAGGACTTATGAAAGAAAATAATAATTTCTTGCCCAATATTTTTGTACTAATTCCTTCTTGCGTCTTTTTGAAAGGAGTTATTTGATATAAAAATGGATTGCCTAATACTGCATCATAAGATACATTTTCTAATATTAAAAATGAATGTTTAATACAATAATCATTATTACTAATATAACCATTGGATAATTTTTTCTTAATAATCATTGGAGTTCCATTTGCTGCTGATAATTGTTCCTTAGTTTTTTCTAAATATTTACTTGGAATTAATCCTGATCTTATGCACGATTGATCTGCTCCGCTATCAATTAGTGCTATTACAGTAATACTAAAATCTTGAACTCCTATTGTTACTAAAGAATACCATTTTTCCATATTAATTTTATTAATAACATTAAAAAAATTGTTGATTAGATGGAACTTCATTTGAAATAGAAATATTAGAACTACTAGGTTTTCCTAATGATGTTATCTGTAATTCTAATTCTAAATCTTTCTCTTTTAAATTATTTAATTCTGATTTAATATGACTAATTTCATTTTTTAGTAAAGTAATTTCTTTTCTTAGATCCTGAGTATCTGTTGAAGCAATTATTGATTTTTTTCATTTCTGACTCTGAATATTTTTTAATTGTTTGACTTAGACTAAAGGCTTCTGTTATTTTAGGTTTATTTTCTTCTAGTACTAAATTTTTTAATCTTTGAATATATTCTGTTTTATCTTCAGAATTTCCTATTTTATCTATTATATCTAATAATTCTTTTTCCTTACTATGTGTACTATTTAGCATGTTAATAGTTGAAATTTTACATTGACATATACTATCAGAATCACTAGAAGAATCTGAGTCTGACTCATAACTTGATGCTCATTATCCGAGTCATCAATTAATATAGCTAATAGCTTATTTCTTAATTCTATATCTTCTAATGCATTAATTTTCTTTTCTGTTTTACAGTAATTTGCAGTATGACCAAATTTCTTACACTTGTAACATTGAATATTTTGAAATTTGTTTTGTTTTTGTTTATTAAATTTTCTTTTATACTTTTCCTTTTGAAAAGGTTTTTCTTTCTTATGAAAATGCCTGTTGTATTTATGTTTCTTATAATTTCTAAATTTTTGTCTTTTATGAATTTTATGTTGAGATGAAGGGGGTTTTATTCCTGTTATGCCAAATTGTTGGAAAAAATATCCCATTTCTTTCTTCTCTGATCCATATTTATTTTGAATCTTTAAATCTTGGCATAATGTTAATGCTTCTTTTTTGACAAAAGCAAATATTTGACCAAATGTTATGTCATTATAATCTATTTTTTCTATTCCTAATGCTTTACTTAAATTTGTTAGTATCCTTTGGGAAAATAGAGTTGGTAATCCTGTTATAAATTTTTCTTTCCAAAATGGGGAACTTGAATCTGTTCTTCTAAATACTTGAGTTAAAAAATATATCTTTGTACCATTTGAAATTAGTTAAAGTAGGACATCTTAAATTGGTTAAACATATCTTTGAACTTTCTAAAGCTTCTGCAGGATTTCCTACAAAATACATTGAAATAGTGTATAATAAAAATGTTGATCCATCTGGGACCATGACAAATTGAATGTTATTATCTTCTCCTTGAGCTTCTTATGACTCATGGTTCATTATTGTTTGTTTATCTTGTAAAGTGAGATAATTATCCCACCATCCTTTTAATTGTCCTGTAAATCATGTTACTAATAACATGACTATATTTGGTTCTGTTGGAGTTATGGTTGCTTTATAAGCTACCCTAGCCATTCCCATCTCTTGTAATAAATTTAATATTTGATATTCTGATAATCCATCTATGTTCCATTGATATATTGATGAACCATCATAGCTTTTGAATGAATGAAGATTTTCTTCATATTGAAGGTCTGGTGGAGTTGGTTTTGGATAATAGGCTTTTGTATCATGTTTTCTCCAATTATACTTTAATCTATTAATATGCATATCAGGTTTTTCTTCTATTTGTTCTTGGAACTGATGTTCTATTGAATTTATTTGTTTTTCAAAATCATTTTCTGATTCTACTTCTGTATTCTCTGAATAAGAACTAGTTGAATCATCTGTGTCTATTGGATTTACCTCAGATATAACTCCTATCTGCTTAGAACTACTTGGTTTATCAGATGGTCTGAGTGATAATGATTCCTCCATTTTCTTTGAAAATGGGGATACTTGAAAATGGGGTTTAGAAAATGTATTTTGGAATATTTCTGTCTTATTACTTAATTTAGAATCTAATTTAGTGGAAATAAAATCAACTTGATTTGTCATAGTATGTAATAATTGATTGGAATAATTGTTCTGTTGGTAAATCTTTTTAATATCTTCTAAATTTATTGAATCTGTATCATTTCCTGGTCTTCCTATTTTGAATGGAGAGGCTACTACTATGGTTTCCTCAGTAGTAATATGTACTGATTGGAGTGGTGGATGAATAGAACTAACTACTGTATCATTTGGTAATTTCCATTTTTTGTAAAGATTGGACTGTACATTTATAACTGGAATTTCTGTAAAATTATCTTTTCTTATTAATTTTTTCCTTTTTTAAATAATATCCTAACCACATAAAAAACTTCATTTGTCTAATCTTCTTAGTTGTAAGTTTATTATAAAATTCTTTCTTAATTTGTTCTCTGGTTTCTAAACTTAGTTTTTCAAACCATAATCTATTTGTATTATTTTCTTGACTATAATAATCATTATTTAAATATGCTTTATCTATTGTAAATTCATTATTATTATTCATCATATTAATTTCTGATTGACGCATTTGACTAAGGGTTGGTGATCCTATTGAAGAATTAGTATATGGAATAACTTCTGGTAAAGGGGAAGAGTATCTTATTTTTGTTTCCTATAAATATGTTCGAATATCAGATGTTGAATGTCTATGAGTTCTATAACTATCTATACTTGAATACCTAGAAGATTGTCCTGAATAAAATCTACTAGACATGGATTTGTTAAATTTTATTAGTATTTTTCCATCAGTTTGTTCTTCTATTTCTGATGGTTCTATTATCCGGACATTTCTTTGAATTCCTAATGGTCTTTCTGCTAGTATTTCTGCTGGACTAGTTATCTCATTCCATTTTAATAATTGAGAAAAGTGCATATATAACCCTATATAATTGATGAAAGTGCAGATATAACCCTGCGATAATGAAAGTGCAGATATAACCCTGCGATAATTGAAAGTGCAAATATAACCCTGGTCAGTCAATGCCGGAATAATGGCTTTAGGGTTATATTTGCACATATGTATAATAGTTAGGGTTATATTTGCACATATGTATAATAATTAGGGTTATATTTGCACTAAAAAATAACTCAGGGTTATATTTGCACTTTCTCCAACATATAGGGTTATATTTGCATATTACCCTTAATAATTTGGGTGTCTCTATTGATATATTATCAGAATTTGTCGTTACATATACCGATTCATCTTTCTCTGTTGGATTTAGTCTTAATGTTGTTGGAATCATTGATTGCATGAGTTTAAAGTATACTCTATAAATTAATACAAAATGTTCTGTATCATTTACTATTCTATCATGTTTTAATTGAATATCTAATTTTAGAGATTCCATAATGTGTGGGTCTATTAAACTAACTGAATAGTTTGGAATGCAATCAAATCTAATTGTTCCATTACATATATTAGTTTGTACCATTGCTAATATTGAATCTTTGTATCTTATTAATCTATCATCTCTTAATGCCATGAATATTGGTGTATCTATGCCTAATCTAACTAAAGGATGTAATGCAATTTGTACTAGACCAAAATGCAAAAACTTATAATTTTGTTCTTTATATTTTTGAATAGCCTGTGATGATAGTAATCTAATTGATTGTACTTCTTGATTCATAGGTAATATTTCTTCATGAATCTTAATTGAATATGACTTATTAAATTCTAGTATGTCTTGTTGATAAATTGATTTTAAAGTTTTATTTGGTAAAATTTGTTGAATTTCATGACTTTGTAAAATGTTTGAAGATGCAGATCCTGTACTAATAGTACTGGAGCTTCCGAATAGAAATCTTTTTATCCTTTCTCCCATGTTAACCTTATTATTAATTAAGTAGATTTCTGATGTACGAATCACGTTTGTCTTATCGGGACCACACCTTATACCATACGTGGACCACCCTTTTTCACTCTTTGCGGGCTAACCAACCGATTTACAGGTATAAAAACACAAATGGTGCTAAACCAAACGTATAAGACTCATAAGTCCGTAGGTACAGTAAACCTTTCAACTTATAATAATTCTAATACTCGATAGGGATTAAAAGACTAATACACTTGGCTCTGATACCAATATATATATATATATGGGAGGTGTTAGAGTAAATCAGATTCCTGATTAGATTATGATTAGAGTTCTTTCTTTATTACACCTCTATTGTACTCTCTATATATTCAGTCATCAATAATACAATTCCTTATGGAAAATCATTCCCTCATTGTATCAAAGCAAGTTCTGATCCTAAATTCCAAACCCTAATTTTTTTTGGCCGTCTCTCTCTCTTTTTCCGGCCGACTGATCAACCACCGGATTCTGGCCAAATTCCGGCACCTCCAGCAGTCCTTTCCATCCACTAATATTCTGTGTCTCTCCGGCAGTGGCAAGTCATTCTCTCTCTAGTGGCATAACTCCAGCAATCCAACTTCCTCATTTCAGCGGCCAAGTAGCCGCATACCTCTTAAGTTTTCCTGTGGTCGACATCCTTGCTCTCACAGTCATCTTCGGTGAATAATTGCATCGGAAATTTTCAATCTTCAGGGAATTCAAGCTTCTATTTCCGGTGAGTTCCAGTAATTATAAACGATGTGCTTCATCGGCTTCCATCTGCAACCACTTCACAGTTTCTTCATCTCCTTCAGGCCAGTCAATTTTTGTCGGACGGTGGCTCCCTGCTTCACTGCGCCAACGAATCTTCCAGCACGTCAGATCCACGCATTGCGCATGCCTACACACGCCCAAGGTGTTCAGTGCACCCAGAATTGTTTAAGCGTGTGGCTACACGCGCCCCACAATGTCCAGCCCTTCTCTACATTTGTCCAGCTTCTCTGCACATATTTGTTTCTGTTTTCTCTCTCTGCGCATTGTGACTTATTCTAGTGATATCTCGAAGTTTAAACACAATGGCTCTAAGTGGAATTTGGATTATGGCCTCGAAAAACACATGGCATCATCTCGGGATGATTGTTCCGCTAATTGTATTATAGACAAAGTTTTGTTTCAGGCCAGTTTGAATGGTCCCAACCTTTATCCTTCATCGAATCAGTGGATCGTTGATTCATGTGCTACATCTCACATCACTGCTCGCACCAGTCATCTTGAAAAGTTACAATGTTATCGTGGTTCTGATTCTATTCTTGTTGGAAATGGTGAATCATTATCTATTTCTCACATTGGTCAGTGTCATTTCTCTGGTTTCTCTGTTAATGATGTCCTTGTGGTCCCTCAGATTACTAAAAGTTTATTTTCCATTAGTCAGCTTACTAGTGATTTACATGTCTGTGTTATATTTGATGCCAGTGCATTTTCCATTGAGCATAAGCATACATGGAAGATAATTGGTAAAGGCCACCATAGTTCATGTCTTTATTTTCTTGAGACTGGTGATTCCAGTTTTTTAGGAGACTTACGCTCTGGAAAGCTTCAGGCTTCTTTTGAGCAGTGGCACGCTCGCCTCGGTCATGTGTCTCATGATACTATTCAATTGTTAAGTCGACGGGGCCATATTACTATCACTTTCGCTATGCCAGCTCGGATAGCCAAGATTAGCCATTTACCATTTTCCACTAGTGACAAGCGCGCTTCTGGTTTGTTGAATAAGGTGCACTGTGATTTGTGGGGACTAGCCCCTATTTTATCAGCAGGTGGTTTTTCTTATTATGCCATTTTCATCGATGATTTTTCACGATTCACATGGTTTCTCGTGATGAAGTATAAGTTGGATTTCTATGACACATTTATCCAGTTTCAGAAATTCGTTGAGACCCAGTTTTCTACTAGGGTTAAAAAAATTTAGACCGATGGTGGCACAGAGTTTACTAATCTCCTACTTTGGGCTCACTTCATATCATGTGGCATTCATTATCAAATGTCATCTCCCAATACACCTGCTTAGAATGGTCGAGCTGAGCGGAAGCATCGTCACATCACAGATACTGGTCTTGCCATGTTTTTTCACTCTTCTGTGCGACACTGTTATTGGGTGGAAGCTTTCTCCTCTTCAGTCTACATCAATAACCGTCTGCCTAGTTCAGTTCTTGGTGGAAAATCACCCTTTTAGGTTGTTTTTAGTGATGTGCCTGACTATACCCTCTTTCACCCATTTGGCTGCCGTGCATTTCCATGTCTGCGTGCCACTGCTATTGATAAGTTTACACCGCAATCCATTCCGTGTGTTTTTATTGGCTACAGCCCTCGTCACAAGGGTTTCTAGTGTCTCGACCCAACTTATGGGCACATATATGTCTCTCGCCACGTTTGTTTTGATGAAACTTTATTCCCTTATGTCTCATCTTCCACAGACAGTCGTTCTATTTCAAATCTGTAGATTTCGTCATTTTTTATGGAGCTGTTACTTCATCGATTGGGGTCACCACGCCTGTGCCCGTCCCAGCCGCCCCTCCTTCGCCACCATGCTCCATTTGGACGGCCAACCTGGACTCAGCTCCTCAGTCGTCGGCCTCTATGCCTTAGCCAGCCTCAGCCGTCCTTTCTCCACCATCTTCCAAAGGTCACTCTCCGGTCAGCTCTACTCTATCTTCTTCGGCGTCGTCAGCTGGTTCCATTCCTCCAGCTTTGCCACCACAGTCTTGTACCCATCGGATGGCTACTTGGTCTTCTACTAGTGCCATTTGGTACCGGGATTATTCGGATATTATTGCTCACAGTCTCACTGCTGCACTTCTTTCTCAAACAGAGCCCACTGATTATCGCTCTGCCCTTCAGGATCCAGCCTGGGTTTCAGCTATAGATAATGAGATGGCCGCTCTTCGTGGTCAACACACTTGAGACTTGGTGCCTCAACCTTCAGATGTCAATGTTATTGGCTCCAAATGGGTCTATAGGCTCAAGTATCGACCATATGGCACTATTGAGCGTCACAAAGCTAAACTTGTGACGCAGGGTTTCTCGCAGATTCTGAGTTTTGATTTTGACCACACTTTCAGTCCTGTGGTCAAAACCTCCACTGTTAAGATGATCCTAGCCATAGCCACCATGCATTCCTAGCCACTTCATCAGTTGGATGTCAAAAACGCTTTCCTAATGGTGTTCTTGATGTTCCGGTCTACATGAAGCAGCCCGTGGTTATCAGGATTCTGCTCATCCACACTATGTATGTTGCTTGCGAAAGGCCATCTATGGTCTTAAGTAGGCTCCCTGGGCTTGGTTCCAGCATTTCAGCAGTTATCTGACATACCTTGGTTTTCAGTGTAGCTCAGCTGATAATTCTTTATTTGCCTTCTCGAGAGGATCGTCGTTACTGTACCTACTTGTGTATGTGGATGATATCATTCTTACAAGCAATGACTCGACTTTTCTTTGCTAGTTCATCGATCGAACACACAGAGAGTTTGCGATCAAGGACCTTGGAGCTCTTTATTACTCTCTTGGTCTTGAAGTTTCGCTAACCTCCCCAAGGTCACTACTTGGCCAAGTAAAGTATGCTCGTAATATTTTGAACCGGGCCGGTATATCTGACGCAACACATGTTTCAACTCCATTTATCGCTGGTTCTCAGCTTTATAGCTCTACTAGTCCTCCGTTCCAGGATCCTACACTTTATCATTCTCTTGTTGGTGCTCTCCAGTATCTCACCATATCTCACCCGGATTTGACATTTTCAGTCAACACGGTGAGTCAGTATCTTCATAATCCCAGAGATGACCATTTCGCTGCAGTGACATAGATTTTGCGATATGTTCGTGGCATTCTTCATTTTAGTTTCAGCTTTCGCTCTGCTAGTACTCCTGAGGTGTTAGGGTACCCTAATACTGGCTGGGCCCGCTGTCTGGAGACTCGTCGATCCACTTATGGCTATGCGGTATATCTTGGTGGGAATCTGGCTTCTTGGAGTGCCAAGAAACAGCCTACTGTTTCTCACTTTAGCGCTGAGTTCGAATATCGTGCTCTAGCCAACACTGCTTCGGAAGTGGTATGGCTCACTCATTTGCTTGAGGATCTTCGGGTTTTGCTTTCTGGTTCTCCACTGCTATTATGCAACAATAACATTGCTATCTTTTTTGTCTCGATATCCCATGTGCGCACAAGCGGGTGAAGCACATCGACCTTGACTACCATTTTGTTCGTGAGTTTGTGACATCATTAAAGGAACCACATAAAGTTACATTTATAACATTACAATCAATAATTGAAGCACCTTTCATTTATACTCTAAGCACCAAGCTATTTTTGTAGCGAGTGTAAGAATTAAAACAAGCGCCTTTAAGTTACAATTGAAGCACTTATAAGCAATAATTGAAGCACCTTTTATTTATACTCTCAGCACAAAATTATTTTTGTAGCGCACATAAGAATTAAAAGAAGCACCTATAATTTACATTTGAACACTTACAAGTTATGATTGAAGAATCCTTGAGCTATACTCTAAGCACTACATTATTTTTGTAACGCACGTAAGAATTTAAAGAAACACATAAAAGTTACATTTAAAACACTTGCAATTAATGATTGAAGCACCTTTTTCTTTTATTATTTTTAATCAAAAGAAGTTATCCATCTAACTTGTTGTGGGAAGGTAAATATGTCTACACATCTATTTTCTCCTGATCTTACCCCAGAAAACATCAAACTAACGTAGAACAACATCCTAAACAAGAAACCCCAAGCCATGGTAATCCAAAAGCACTCCCATTTCCCAACTTCGTTTGCCCCTACTGTTTTCAGCAAGTCTTCTCTGGTGCTCATGCACGTCGACGCTACAGCATCGCGGCCTAAAACTGTTGTGCGGAATGGAGAAAGAACAGAAAATATGAACGAAAATAACAAGACACAAGATTTACGTGGTTCACCAATTTGGCTACATCCACGGGAGACGAATTCACTAATTTTGTGCGAAACAGAATTAGAGTTGATTTACAGAGAGAAGAGAGACACTTTATATGTTGTCTCCACTAAACCCTAACAAACTGGGTCAAAAACACAATTCGGCCCAAATCAACAACAGTCCAATAAAGAGACAACAGGCCAGGCCCCGTTTGTTTCCCGGGGGCGACGGCCGCCCCCCCGGACCCCCAGGCCAGGGTCGCAGAAGCGGCTATTACAGTATTCAAGGCATACCAACAAAAACATACCCGAATCCCTGGAGCATCTGCTCGTTCACTTCATAACTAAATCCACCAATGATCGTGCTATCGAAACGCTACACTGCTGTTTCAAAGCATCTTGTCGGATCCACGAATTCACT
This sequence comes from Rubia yunnanensis, assembly GCA_037428765.1. Lineage (NCBI taxonomy): Eukaryota > Viridiplantae > Streptophyta > Magnoliopsida > Gentianales > Rubiaceae > Rubia > Rubia yunnanensis. The sequence goes on along the minus strand of CM075064.1, from coordinate 25,313,633 downwards.
GCACAAAAAGGCTGCATGCATATACTTCATGGGAGAAGGGATATACTGCAATAAGAAAGGATATCTTCCCTGCCAATAAATGCACCCGTGAGAAGGGATATCAAAAAGAATTCTTCTATCAATTGAACACAGCTAAAACCTTTTCCCTATTCAAATATCATAAAAACACAGGCCACATCAATCTATTATCTCCAAAAATAACAGCCACTACAAACTCAAAAAAACATCAAATTAAATAAATAAAAAAAGGAAGAGACCAAGATCATGATGATACTCATAAAGGTTCCCCATCATTTGCCTCATTGAAGTGTTGTAGTCTTCCATTCTATTCTGGGAGCACTGCCAGAATAGCTTACCCGGGTTTTGACCGGATGCACTGCCATAATAGCCTGAGAGGTCCTGGAACTGTCTTAAATGGGTTGCCATCAAAGCAAGCCTGCAAAAGAAGCAAGTTAAACCACTTCTATCAACAGAAGCAAGTTAAATAATTGTGTATATGCTTGTTCTATCATTAGATTCATAATCAGACCCTAACTCAGAAGCAAGCTTGTTGCATTTTGCACCCCAGTGAAAAGTACAACGACATGCATTGATCCCATGGCATTGAAGAGATCCTGCTGCTTTTTCCTGAGGTTGTAAATTCCGTTTATGATTAGAGCAGATCTCTTAAAAAGAAATGAGTACATACAAGGTAGCAGGTTAACCTTTTGGTACTGAGATTCCACAACATTGTCCCAATTTCCAAACAACAATGAAATAAAAGTTGTGAATATCAGCCGCACTGCAGTGTACTTGGGGTTTCGCCAATATGATAAATGTTGCTTCCATAGGCAAGCCCTGAATTGGGTGAAAAATGGTTGAGAATAATGACTGGTGAAGTGCAAATCTTTTGAGCCTGGAACAGGTGTACTCAGTTCCTTGACTAGGGCTTAATTTCTCCAACTGCCATCAACAGAAGCAAGTTAAATAATTGTGTATTCCCAGTGTCTCATAATTATTGGCCTATTTACTTTTTTTTACGGTTTTCAGTGATCGTGTTTGACCGTTAATATCTCTTGATACGTATAATATTTTCGTATATAAAATTGATATGTAGAAAATAGATGTTAAGATAAATCTAACAATATCTCATATGATATTTTTATTATGTATACTTCCTCCGCTTCACTAATAATGATACTATAGGTTTAGATGCTTGGATTTAGATGAAGAAAATGAGTAGATGAAATTGAATGTAGAAAGTAAAAAGTAGAATGGGTGGATGAAATTAAAAGAATTTTGCCAAAAATGGAAAGTGTGTCAATATAAAAGAAACAACCCAAAAAGGAAAGTGTGTCAATATTAAAGAAACATAGGGAGTACATTAATTTATATTTAAGGTCAAAGTTTATCAAATTTGATTTTGAAAAAGTAAATAGCCCAATAATGTTGGGACGACGGGAGAGTATATGCTTGTTCTATCTTTAGATTCGTAATCCGATACGGAAAAAGAAGGACAAGGCTAATGTTTTTGAACCATGGAGAAATCTCTTATTATTCAAGTCTAGAACTTTTCCCCCTTCATAAGGAGGAGTAGATTTCCCAACATTTTAACATACAAGATGAGTTATATGTACATTGATATTTAAAAAGGCCCAGAAAGTACACTTCTATCCACTGAGCACACCATAAGCAACACATTTAGAAGATTAAATGAATTACCCGAATTCGTTCCAACGATTATAGGGGAGAGTTAGGTGAGAACACCCTTTAATGTGAAAATTTCGTTTATGTGAGAATAAGTTTGAGTCATTCAATTATTTAATATGATAATTAAGATTTAATGTTGAAGAGTTATAATAAATTATTAATGGTTCTACGTTCCATTGTGGTAGCTGCATGATTTATCAATTAATTACGTTTCTATTAATTAACACCACTAATACGCCATTGTTTTCCTTTTACCAAAAAAATGGTTTGAGATGTTTCACAAACCTAGAAATCCTTTGTTGTGTAATAATATATCGTATGTATTTATATTTTTTTTCTCGTTCCATTATTTAAAAAGTTGAATAAATTAATCTAGCTATTTTTGCCTACTCCTTCGTTTTATATTGTAGCCATCCATAGACAGCTCAAAAGCCAAGAAGCCAAGGCAGTCAAATCCGAACCTATTCCAGATATTGACCAGTTTAGTCAAGACCCATTCGATCTATGAATGAAGTATTCAGTGACGCAAGAATGCACTCAATCGACAATTCATCATGGTGAGACCCACACACCACTTCTTCAAAAAAGCACCATGACAAGTTAAAATGGAGGGACCCACACTCCATTTATTTCAAACAAAGCAGCCAGACAAAGTAAACTGGGGGGACCCATACCCCATTATCCAGGACAGCAATAATGCGAATTTGAAATTCGGATTTCAATTTGTAATAAATAAGGTATCGGCCTCTTCTATAAATAGGAAAGAGCTTATTCATTTAGGGGCATTCGAAGTTTCACCCAAAAAAGAACAAACATCCTTTGTAATCATAAACTCTCTTCTGTAATTACTTCCCTCCATCCCAAAACCGTCCTTAGCCTCAACTTATTCTGTGTGAATCATCATTCAATAAAAGTTGTAGGTTTTATTATTCATACTCTGCTTTAACATTATTCATACTATGCTTTAATTCTCTGATTTTAAGTTTTATTTTTTGGTTGACTTTGATTTTATTACCTGAGTTAATTTTGGTATCAGCCTTTAACTTGTTTAAATAATCTGACTTGTCTTATGAATTTCCTATTTTATCAATCATATCCAATAATACTTGTTTTTTAGTTTTCGAACTACTAAGCATATTAATTGTTGAGATTTTGCATTGGCATATATCTGGATTATTAGAGCTATCTGAACTGGATTCAGAATGCTGATGTTCACTATCAGAATTATCTATTAGTAGTGTTAGTAATTTATTTTTGAATTCCTGATCGCCAGAAAATAGTAAATTGATCTTTTTCTCTGTTTTTCAATGGGACGCGGTATGACCAAATTTTTTACATTTAAAAAATTGAATGTTTTTGTACTTATTATTTTTCTTATAATTCTTTTTTGGTTTTATTAAAATCTGTGCTTGTAGTATTTTTCCTGCAGTATTTTGGATTTCTGTATTTTTTGTATTTAGATTTATGTTGGGATGATGGAGACTTGATACCCATAATGCCAAATTGTTGGCAAAAGGACCCCATTTCCTTTCTTTCTGACCCATATTTGCGTTGTATTTTTAAGTCTTAACATAATGTTAAAGATTCTTTTTTAATAAAAGCAAATATTTGTCCAAAAGTTAAACTATTGTAATCTATTTGGTCTATTCCTAATGCCTTTTGTAGGTTGGTGATTATCCTTTGTGAAAATAAATTTGGTAATCCTGTGATGAATTTTTCTTTCCAAAATGGGGAGTTTGAATCCGTTCTTCTTAGCACTTGTTAAGAATATATCCTTATACCATTTGAAGTCAGTTAATGAAGGGCATCGTAAATTAGTTAGACATATCTTTGAACTATTTAACTCTTCATCAGTATTTCCTACAAAGTACATTAAAATAACATAGATTACAAATGTCGATCCGTCTTGTACCATAACATATTCTAAATTCTCTCCTTCTCCATGAGCTTCTTCTATTTCATGATTTACAATGGATTGCTTATCTTCTGAAGTGAGATGGTTATCCCATCATCCTTTTAATTGTCCAGTAAATCCTGTTACTAATAACATTACAATACTTGGTTCAGTGATATGAATTTGAGCCTTATATGCAATTCTGGTCATTCCCATTTCTTGTAATGTATTCATTATTTGATATTCTAATAATCCATCTATATTCCATTAATAGATCGATGAGCCATCATAGCTATTAAATGAGGACCTCTATTCCTCATATTGTATATCAGGAGGTGTAGGTCTTGGATAATAGTTTTTTGTATTATTATGTTTCCAATTATATCTAGGTTTCTTTATTTTGTTTAATTGTAAGGGTGGCTGATCATGATTTTGTGTAGGAAATTCGCCAAATTGATTTTCTATTATATCTATCCGATGGTTTAATTGATCATCCGATTCTACATCAGATGTGGATTTAGAGGAACTAGAGCTTGTTGTACTAGAGCTTGTTGAATTACTTTCTTCTGGATTAATTTGAGATATAACTCCTATTTGCCTAGAAGTACTAGGGATATGTTGTCTAGAGCTGTTATTTCTTAACAATGAAACTGTATTTTCCATATGTCTTGGGAATGAAGATACTTGGAAATGTGGAGTAGAAATCTTATTTGGAAATTTTTCTAGTTTATTATCCAATTTAGTTGATAGTAAATCTACTTGTTTGGCTATAGTATGTAATATTTGGTTTGAATACTTATTCTGTTGATAAACTTTTTTAATATCTCCTAAATTTACTGTTTCATTTTCTGTTCTTTCGGATCCTAATTTAATTGGAGATGCTATTACAGACATATTTTCTACAAGAATTTCTATGTTTTGTAAGGGTGGGTGAATAGAACTTATTATTAAATTATCTTGTAATTTCCATTTCTTATATAGATTAGACTGAACATTAATAATTGGAATAGTTTCTAATCTATCATAACTGATTATATTACTTAAATAATGTTCTAGCCACATAAAAAATTTCATTTTCTTTATACCTTTTGTAGTTAATTCTGCATAAAATTCCCGTTTAAGACTATCTTTAATATTATTTTCCAATTTTTCAAACCGTAGTCTATTCTTAATATTTCCGATACTATAATAATCATTATTCAGATATCCCTTATCAATTTCAAATCCTGTAATCCTAGTCATCATGTTTAGTTCTGAATTCCTCATTTGACTATAAGTAGGTGATCATATTGATGAGTTAGAATCCTGAATTATTTCTGGTATAATTTTTTAGTCTTGAAAACTTGAGGGAATATCGGCCATTGAATACCTAGGTACTTGATAATCACTTATACTGGACTCTTGATTATCTCTATGGTTTTCTATATACCTGCTACACATGGATCCATTAAATTTTATGAGTATTTTCCCGTCTTTTTGTTCATTAATGGTTGAGGGTTCAGTAATTCTTATATTTCGTTGAATGCTTATTGGTCGTTCTGCTATTAATTCTTCTGGAATAGTTATTTCATTCCATTTTAATAATTTTTGGGACTTCTATATTTGTATTACCCGAATGTGTGGTAACATATATTGATTCATCCTTAATAGTTGGATTTAGTTTTAAAGCGGCTGGAATAAATGACCTCATTAATTTAAAATAAATCCTATATACTAATACAAAATGTTTCGTATCTTATATTGTTTTGTTTTTCTTTAATTGGATGTCTAATTTTAAGGAATCCATTATATGAGGGTCCGTCAGGCTAACCGTGTAATTTGGGATACAAAAAAAATCTTATTGTTCCATTACATATATTAGTTTGTACCATAGCTAATAATGAATCTTTGTATGTTTTAAATCTATCATCTCTTAAGGTCATAAATATTGGAGTATCAATTCCTAATCTTACTAGTGGATGTAAAGTTATTTGGATTAAACCAAAATGTAAAAACCTATATCCTTGTTTTCTATACTTATGAGTAGCTACTTGAGAAAGTAATCTCATGGATTGAAATTCTTGATGCATGGGTAGGACTTGCTCATGAATTTTAACTAAATATGAACTAGTAAAATTTAGTATTCCATGACTATAGATTGAGTTAATACTTTGACTTGGTAAAACATAATGGACTTCATGTGATTGTAAAATATTAGTTGAACTGGATGTTTTATCTGGACGACTTGATTCTCCGAACAAGAATCTTTTAACTCTTTCTGTCATTTTATACTATCCTTTAATTGCTCAGTCTATTGTATAAACTAGTATTGCTTATGTTTACAGGGACTCCGTCTATACCTTGCGTGGATCACCTCTCAGGCTGACCAACCGTCTTACAGGCTCCAGACGCTGACCAAACCGCCTAACACGAGCAATCTAATACACACTCTAGACTTTGAAATTATTGATAAAGTAGATTAGAAGAATGATTTAACAGAAACTAGCTCTGATACCAAAATTAACCCAGGTAATAAAATCAAAGTCAACTAAAAAATAAAACTTAAAATCAGATAATTAAAGCATAGTATGAATAATATTAAAGCAGAGTATGAATAATGAAACTTACAACTTTTATTGAATGATGATTCATACAGAATAAGTTGAGGCTAAGGACGATTTTGGGATGAAGGAAAGTAATTACAGAAGAGAGATTATGTTTTTCCGCTACACAGTAGCACCGATATGACTGAAAAATAATGCCGGTGCTAGTATATTTTGCCCACTATATTAACTTTTTCATTTTTACAATTATGTCCATGAGAATAAATTTGGAGGAGGCGAATCACAAAATTGGATAAACCAAAATACAATTACATCAGAGACAATTACATTATTGAAAATTGGGCTACAATGGGTGAATGGAAGAGGTTGTAACATAATGCTTGGAAAATTACACTGTAACCCAAAATCGTGTTACACCATTACCCATTGCTCCAAAATACATGATTTTTATTATTTTTACCTAAATATAGAAATATAAAATAAATGATTTTTTGGTGAAATATTGAAAAATGCTACTACATGTTCTAGAGAAACTTATGGTTGATTGTTTAGAAGTTACAAAGTGAAATTGGAAAGGATTATGATATGTCTTTATGCTCGATTATTGATAAATATTCCCTTACAGACAAGGAAATGAGGGTGTTTAGGGTAGCTTCACGTTGGAGCGGATTTCAATTTGAAGTTACGAGTAAAGTTTTTACTTTTTGCACTTAGGTCCCTCCAAAAAGTTGAAATCGTCGAATCACAAAATTGGCAGACCCAAAATGCAATTCAATAATATATTATCGCAACTCTGCAATTTGGGCATGTATGGGTGAACGAAAGGGTCTCGAAAGTCAACATTGATTACTTCTATAAATTCTTGAAACATTACAATGTGGCCCAAAATTGTATTACCACATTACCCATTTCTCCAAAATACATGGTTTTTTTATCCTTGCCTAAATATAAAAATATAAAAATACATGATTTTTTTGGTGAAATATTGAAAAGCACTAGTACATGTTCTAAAGTAACTTATGGTTGATTACTTGGAAGTTACAAAGTGAAATCGGAAAGGATCATGGATATATTTTTATGCTCATTTTTTTATAAATATTCTCTTACAGACTTGGAAAATTCAATGGGGGTTTATAGGGTAGCATCAACTTCGAGTGGATTTCAATTTGGAGTTACGAGTAAAGTTCCTCCAAGAAAGTTGGAGTCGTCGAATGACTAATTGGTGGAACCAAAATGCAATTCAATAACATATGATCGCAACTCTGCAATTTGGTCACGTATGGGTGAACAGAAGGATCTCAAAAGTCAACATTGATCACTTCTATAAATTCTTGAAAATTTACACTATGGCCCAAAATTGTGTTCTCCCATTACCCATTGCCCCAAAATACTTTTTTTCAAAAACAATTCTTGCCTAAATATAAAAATATAAAATAAACAATTTTTTGGTTAACTATTGAAAACGGTAGTACATGCTGTTACGTAACTCATACCATAAACCTATTTTCAAGAGTAACTCATACCATAAACCCATTTTTAAAAAATTTCTACGAGCACTTGTGTCATTCCTCAATGTACCAGTGCTAGCTAATTTCCCACTCGAATTATACCCGCCAAAATTCCTAGGCACCGATTTTAGGCACCGGCATTCAGTGTACCAGTGCTGGATTTATTCATAAGCACCAATTTTTGGTGTATCGGTGCTGGATTTATTGATAGGCATGGGTATTTTTATTTTGTAGCACCAGTAGCACTAACATACCGATGCCTATGTACTTTTTGTTCCAGTAGTGTATTAATTCGAAATCCAGTTGGCTTGGATGTCGATGTCTTTCTCTATCACAATCTTCCATTTTAGATGTGCTTTAATTAGTTCTGCTCCCCACAGTAAGCCTATCCATCCCTAGGAGTCACCTTGTTTTGGTAGTCTGTTCAGTAGGTCTTGTCGTTTTCAGTATTTTTCCAAGAAGAACCTGGAGAAGAATGATTCTTTATTCATGAATAATGGCCATGTTTGCTTTCCCAGCATCACCTGGTTCATCTCTACCATTGGTCTAATACCTTGCCCTCTTAACCATTTGGAGTAGGACCATTTTTACTGTGCTTTCCAGTAGATTCCTCTCCTTTCTAGGTCACCCGTCCAAATAAACCTTGTCATATGTTTGTCAACCGCTTTGGCGATGTAACCAAGATTCTAAAGATTCCGATGGTGTATAATGCTAACACTATTCATACATGCTTTCCCAGGGTTATTTGGCCAATGACCGACACATCACTCTTTCTACAGATTGTCATTTTGGCTATGAACTTTTTTTCCAGGAATTAAACATCTTCACCTTGGAGCCTTTGAATTTTATGTTGTGGTTTAGGTATTTCACTTGTAGGAGATCCTCCTTCACATTAATGTTGAGCGTTTTCTCTTCAAATTCCAAAAGGATTAATCAATAAGAGTTGAAGAGTTTTTTTATCCATGAATGGGTAATTCAAGGGATGGTTCATTAGTCAGAAATTCTAAGAGTTAGGTTCATGAATTGGAAGACTTTTCGTCTACACTCAAACTCTTATAAATAGAGGGAGAGTTAGGGAGTTTAGGTAAGTTTTCTTCAGACATTTGTTATGGTTTGAGAATTCTTCACTCTGGGTTAGGTGTGAGTTTTGTAGACATATGTTCTGGTCTTAAGATCACCCTTTTGTATCTGTAATATGTGGGAAAGATGTAGTCACTTTTGAATCTGTAATCTGGTATGATGGTCCTGCATGACATCTTGACATTTGTAATATGTCTGGCTCATTTGGGCAATAAGATTAATCTCTTTCTGTTCGTGAAAGTAGCCAACAGGGGCAGAACCAGAAAAATTTTTCAGGGGAGGCTGAAAAATTTTTGGCGTCCGGCGTGCAGAGGCGGCGGGACGAGGCAGCTTCCGATGGCGCCGCGGCGGAGACCTGGTGGCAGATGGCGGTGGCGGAGGGCTCTCAGCTGAGAAGGGAATTGATGGACGGAAGAAAGGGTGATAAATATTAATGACATAAATTTTAAAAATTTAACTCAACAATAATGAAAAATACTACATATATAATAAATCAAGTAGCATACAATAATATTTTTACAAGTTCACTAAACTACTAAAATAACTACTTTCTAACGCTCGAATTACTAGAAACAGATATCTACGAGACTCCATGGCTTGATAACGTTGCATAATCGGTTCATTCTCAATCTTAACAAAAATATCCTTTTCAATATATACCGTCATAACATCGTTCAACCATTCATCTCCCATTCTATTACGAAGATCGGTCTTGATATTCTTCATGGCAGAAAAAACTCGCTCAACTGAAGCAGTAGCAACTGGTAGAATTAATGCTAACTTAATCAGACGATATACCAATGGATAGAGTACCATGCTACGTGATCGAACCATATGCTGAGCAAGACTTCCAAGTTCATTGATGACCGAATAGGCATCATCATCTCTCACATCATGAATGAAGAAATCAAGTTGTTGCTCAAGTTCTAAACGATCAACAAGAGAGAAGTCATCCGGATAAAGTTCAGCAAGGCGAAGCAACTTACCAACATCAAACATGGAAAATCTTTCTCTCGGATCAAGGCATGCAATACAAGTGAGTAATTCCGAGCTTGCTTCGCAAAATTGATGATTCATTTCAAGAATCATCTTGTCAACGGTCTAGTATTGAAACAATAAAAAATATAACAATAAGATAAAAAATACATACAAAATACTATAAACAAAATAAATTAAACTATGTAAATATTAAAGTAGTACCTGAAGAAAAATATCAACACGGTAGAAATCATGATTGGTTGACATTTCTCCCCATCGTCTAGAATGGTGACGAATTTTCCGTTGTGCTTCCATCACGTCTAATGTGATCTCATGCTTCACACAAAATGTGTTGACTCCATCCAATAATTTATCAAAACCACAATCTCTGAATTCTTGCAATTCAGTCTTCATTCTATTCATCATTCGCACAACCATCGAAATATTTTGATCTCTTTGTTGCAAGGCAAGGGACAATTGATTTGTAGCTCCCAACAAATGCTTCATCAAAAACATACAAAACAAAAATTCATAGCTCTCCATTCTATCAATCAAACCCTTTGTTGTAGAGGCATTTTCAACTAAATTGCCATGCTCACAGATATTAAGAAGCACTTGAATAATTGAAGACCACATAGCCTGAAAGCGAAGAATAGTACTGTAATGTGATCCCCAACGTGTATCACCAGGCCTTCTCAAACTCATTTCTTGATTTTTGCCTCTTCCACTAACCTTGTCCCCACTCTCCAATGCCTCTACAAGTCTAGCATGTTCTAATTGCACAAGCATCTCTTTTCTAACACATGAACCTCCAACCAGATTCACAGTTTGAACAAGATACCCAAAAACTTCACCCACAGATAGAGTACTATATGCAACAGAAACAACAACCAATTGAAGTTGGTGAGAGAAGCAATGAATATACCTTGCAGAAGAGTTTTCTTTCAATATCAAAGCTTGCAATCCATTAAACTCTCCTCGCATATTTGAAGCCCCATCATATCCTTGGCCTCTCAACTTTGACAAGGACAATTTCTTATCTACAAACAGTTGCTTAAGAGCCTCCATCAAAGTAATAGCTTTAGTATTGGAAATATGCACAAGAGCAAAAAAACACTCAAGAATACATCCTTGTTTGTTGACATATCTAAAAACAACCCCCATTTGCTCTTTTATTGATGCATCTCTAGCCTCATCAACAAGAATAGAAAATACACTATCTCCAATGTCATTAACAATAGCATCAATTACCTCGCCAACACAAGCACTTGAGAGTTGTTTCTGAACTCTGGGGGATGTCAACTTGCAATTTCCGGGAGCATTTTCATTCATTACCTTAGCAACATCTTCACTTCGCTTGCAATACCATTCAACCAATTCAAGATAATTACCCTTGTTGATGGAATCCCAGCCTTCATCATGACCACGAAAAGCCAAACCTTGATTTAACAAGTATCTTGTCACATCTAAAACCGCATTCAAACGTGTGCGATATGCCTTTTTTTCTTCGGTAAAATGACCATCCAAACAATGTGAGATACTTTGCTTTTGAAGGCTAAAATTTCTCAATTTGATTGCTGCACCATGATGAATTCCATCCACATTCTTAGCTTGTTTCCTAAATACTTTAAGGGCATTCTTTCAATTCATCACCCCATCCACAGTATATGCCGTCCCCTTTGCTGAATTCTTAAAAAGATAGCAAGGAAAACAAAAGGCCGCATCCTTTGAAACACTATACTCCAACCAATTAAATTCATCAAACCAACCCTTTTGAAAACTTCTAAATTCATCATTGAACACTGTCTTCGGAAAAGTATGATTCTTAGGTTGGCAAGGACCTTTTAATATATATTCTCTTAGCACTTCATCTCTAATAGAAACATCAATCTCTTCAATAGGTTTACGTAGCCTGGGATCACTTATAACATCATTCTGATTGAATTCTACACGAGATTGTTTTGTACTAATACCCTCTTCATTGTGCCTTTGTTCATTAGATTCATTCGATCTCTTTAATCCGCTACTTCGAATTAAAAATTTATCCATAACCTATTAAATATCAAATAGGAAAAATATGTAAATTGATTTATTTTTCATCGATTCAGATTCAATTTAATAAAATATCCCTAATTGATAATTAACAAATGAAAATAAAAAATTTATAAAATCATATTCATCTAAATTCCATTTAACAAATATCCCTAATTGATAATTCCATAAACCGATTATGACAAATTGACAATTTCATTTTCACATACAATTATACAAAATAAATCAAACAATTATAATTTCAACTAAATTTCAACTAAATTCCAACTAAATATGCAATTCAACTAAATTCAAATATGCAATTCAACTAAACTTCAACAATCATATATAATACAACCATATAAATTCAATTCAACATCCAATCTAATTATCTAAAAATCATGTTCACACATATTTAAGTTTTGAAGAAATAAATAAAAAGAGAACAAACCCTAAAATTAATAAATCTTAGCATAAAGAGAAGACTTACCGTGGTTTGGAGAGGCGGCGGGACGAGGCAGCAGCCGGTGGCGCGGCGGCGGACGGCTCTGGCGAGCTGAGAGCGAGGCTGTGAGGCAGAGGAGGGAACGGAGGCTAAGCTTGCTGACTTGCTGTTGCTTGCCGTTTCTCGCCTCCAGCATATAGAATGGATTAAGGTTGGGTTATTGGATTGCGCTCAGTTTTGGCCCAATCCATTTCTCATTTCGAATTTTTTTTTCATATTACTTAGTGAAACGACGTCATTTTAGTACTTAGGTATTAAAAAAAGAAAGCCAAGTGAAACGACGTCGTTTCACTAATGTGAAACGACGTCGTTTTAGTACTTAGGAATTAAAAAAAGAAGGCCGTAGCGCGGCCTTCTTCTCCGACGAACAGGGCTTGGCCCTTGCTGCCGCTGTGCCGAAGACGCGCTCAACTCCGCCGGAAGACGCGCTCCTGCCTCCTGCTACCTCCGGCCGGCGATCTAGGTAGGGCTGGAGCCCTACCTAGCGTACCATTGGTTCCGCCATTGGTAGCCAACATGGTTGGTGAACCACATAAATTTTGTGTTATGTTTTCTTGTTTACTTTTTCTGTCATCTTGAGCTGCGCAGGGGGATTAATTTTCCCAAAAAGTAGCACCAGAGCTACCCGATGATACAACAATTAAAGGTCATCCTAATCAGGTTTGAGGTGTTGTTGTCTGGCTGACTAGAAAAGCAGATTTCTCGAAGTTGATCTGTTTCACGGAATAGCCATGAATAGATTTAGGGTAGAACCGGTTTCTTTGCACCTCATTCCGTAACTTCTAAGAATAACAAACATTTTTCCTGCAAAATTTAGAATAATAACATTTATCGGACTAAATTCAGATGGCTCTCCGAGGAAATCAACCCAATTTTGTTGATGACTTGATAAAAGTTGTCTAAGTTGTTACTGTGATAAATCCTCTAGTGTATTGCAACTATTCGACATTATGCAGTTTTCATGAATACGCCAAAAAATACAACCAAACGCAGTTGGGGTGACTGCATTTGTGCTCAGACTCACTATTCTCAGAACTGCAAAGGCAGATTTTGCCGTCTCATCGACGATTGTAGCTCTGTTGCAGTGAGATGCGTTGTAGACCTGATCAGAAGTTACCGTTGGAGAAGGTAGAGCTCTGTCAACGAAAGAGGGTCGTATTTGCGATTCAGCCCCTGAACTTCAAAGCTTATTTTACAAATAAATAATTATTATACTTAACCCCTAAAATTTGATATACTCTTATTTTTATAGTTCTACAATCTTTAGAGAAAAATGCATTTTTAACCATATGTTTTGGTCAAGAGTGAATTTTTAACCCTATGTTTTATTGAAAATGCATTTTTAACCCTATGTTTTGGTCGAAAGTGTCAGTATAACATTGTAAAAATCTTAAAGTGCCAATCCAACCCTAAGATTTGGGCGAAAGTGCCAATCTAACCCTAAGATTTGGGCGAAAGTGCCAATCTAACACTGACAACTTTAAATTGGCCAAAAAATGTGAAATGACTATTATACCCTTGAGTTGTTTTTTTAAATAATAAGAAATAACCATTATACCCTCTTCTCTCTCTTCTTCAAATATTTCATCTTCCCCAAACCCTCTTTTTCAGATCTCGCTCCACCGTTGCCTATATTCTCGCTCCAACACTGCCATTAACAATGACAAATTGCCATTCCGCAACTTCTTTTTTTCTTCTTCTTAAACGACATTCCGCATCGCCAATGTATGCCCGTTGGTTACTCGGTGGCGTGGTGTTCGCTCATATGGCCGTGGCGTGATGTTTGCTCGAAATCTCACTGGGTGGAGCGCTCGAGATCGCCATCCACTAGCCTAGGGTTACATCGAGGGTAAGGTTACGACGGGAGTATGGTCATGGCCAAGGTAGGGCTACGAGTGATCGGTGGTGCTGGAGATGGTGCTGGGAAGAACAAAAGGAATAGTTAACTACTCTTTTGCTTGTGAATTTTTTATAAAAAAATCCACTATAACAAAATTTGTTGTCTTTCACTAAAATACATACCCTAAAGTGCTCATTCACAGTTGATATTGTGTTAAGAGTATCCCACCAAATTAAAATGCAGCACCTAAAACTTTGTACACTAACCAAAATCATAGGTTCTGTGCACTCGAGCACCCAACCCCTTGAGCCCTAGTTACATCGAGTTGTGGAGCCCGCGTCTCACTCGATACCTCGAATATCTCCAGCCCTGACGCCCTCGAGACATCTGACACTCGAACCAATCAACACTCAATCATTCGAACCTTGAACCATCGAGCTTTGAGCCCTCGACATCCCAAATACTACATCCTCTCCTTTTGAAACACTAGTCCACTAGTATTAGATCTTCCTTTTGAAGGCAACGAGGTTGCCTTACCGATGTAATTTTTTCAAAAACATCACTGTACATCTTTTGGTTCTAAATAGGTTTGGGGATCCTAATAAATATCCCCCACCTCAGGGTGCATTAAAAAAAATAATAGCTTCCAGAGAGGAGAGTTATAATTATCTGGCTTCAATGACTGAAACAGTAATGTCATTTACAGAAACAGGTAAATTGATCCCTTGGTTTCCTCTTTCTCCTGATGAGGTTGAATCAAGGTTGAGGGCCCTTCGGCCAGTGTAAAATGCCGATTTCTTCGGAACCGGCAGAGCCATGCTCTCATTGTTGAGCATGGAAATTTCAAACATGGTTGGCCTATCTGCTGCACTTTCTTGCACACACAAAAGACCAACATGAATGGATCTTAACAGCAGCTTTGTGTTGCATGAATCCCCGAGCGACGGATCCTTCAGTTCTAAGGCCATCCCTTCTTTCCACATCTCCCATGCCTGAAATGATCCATAAGTTCATCGGAATTGGTTCATGACAAGAAACAAGGACAAAGATTCTTGGTGATCAGGAAACTTACGTATCCGATGAGGTTCAGGGAATGGTCACCATACTCGTGTAAGCTCGAATTTCTCCTGCCACTGACAATTTCCAAGATTAGCACTCCGAAACTGAAAACATTTGACTTGATCGAAAAAGTTCCTTCCATTGCGTATTCTGGTGACATGTAACCACTGCATAGAATCATTAACCTTGTTACTTTAGATACTTGTAAAGCAAGTTAAACCCTTCTAGGTAAAAAGGTAATTAGATCAGATGTTACTTACTATGTCCCTACAACTCTTTTAGTCACAGCCTCTGTCTCATTTTGTTTGAAGATTCTCGCCATACCAAAATCAGCAATCTTTGGGTTCATATTGACATCCAGCAATACATTACTTGCCTTCAAATCTCTATGTATTACTCGCATTCGGGAGTATTTATGTAGGTACAACAGTCCTTGAGCAACACCTTCGACGATATTAAATTGTGCATGCCAATCTAGTTGCTCCTTTTTATCTTTATCTATCAAGGAGAATTTTAAAAGGGTATGAGTTATGGTTTCTTCACACGTAACTCGTGAGAATTCAAAGTCAAAATTCAAATGCTACTTACCAAAAAGAAAGAAATCCAGGCTCTTGTTAGGCATATACTCGTAGATTAGCATTTTTTCCTCTTCATGAATGCAGCATCCTAAAACCCGAACAAGATTTGTGTGCTGGAGCTTGGAGATCAGGATCAGTTCATTTTTTAACTCTACTAAACCCTGCCCGGATGACCTTGAAAGCCTTTTAACTGCTACCTCACAACCGTCGAGTAATTTTCCCTGTCATTGCACTAAGAACTATGAGCATTTACTCAATTGTATTTTTATTCTTTTGAGGGAAAATGACATACAATATAGCATGTTATACAAACATATGTATTCAATACAACAATCTTGTTGAGGATGTAAAACTATAGCTCACCCCGTAGACTGGTCCAAAACCACCTCGTCCAAGTTTGTTTTCTACTGAGAAGTCATTTGTAGCCGCCACTATTGAACTGAAACTCATCATATTCAAGTCACCTTCTCTTCCATTTTTTCGTGTTTCACCGACATTTTGAAAGCTGCCTGATTGTGTTAACTGGTGTAAATATTCATCGCGCAGTCGCTTCACCTCTTTTACAGTTCAGAGAAAATGCTTACTTTTAGAGAACATTCAACAAGCTCGGATTAAGAAAAATAGGGGAGTACGATGAGTACCTTTTCCTTTACGCTTCTTAATATTGATATAACATACAAAGCCAAGCAGCAATACTACAATCCCTATTGATGCAGCAATAACTATCCAGATCCATGCTTTCCCTATCCAAGGAATAAAGCCAAAATGAGACCACCTAGTTTAAATCGATCAAGGAAAAGAGAAAGGAAAGCACACACATAAACTACATAAATTTGGACTACCTTTCGATGATTTCTTTGCCACCAAAACATATTTTTGGACTGCCGCACCAGACTCGTCTACTTGAAATGGTTTATCATTGATCCACGTTATACAGCCAGTGCCATTGCTGTTAGTTGTAAAGCCATTGCAGCTGCAATTCTTCCAACACTTTTCCATACAATCACTTAGACTAATGGTTGAATTTTCATCATAGTCTGAATCTGATACACTCCCCAAAAAATTCCCACTCTTTAATTCAAATGTGGCCATTTTGCTTCGGCAACTGGGATTTTCTGAAGTAACACATCCATTATCGTTCTCATATCCATAGCAAAACTTAGGAAAAGGAGCCATATCTCTATTTCCATCACTACTAATGTGCCCATCTGATAACAATGTTAGCATTGCCAAATTACCAGTAGCTCCAAAGGTGAAGTACATGCCATCATTGGCAGATAGGAAGTCAGCTTTGTAGGTAACTGGATTAGCGGGGTCGTTCAATGAAGATAAATATGGGAAACCTTGATTGCTCCAAGGACCGCTAGTCCAATAAGCCTCGCCCCGCCTACGAATGACAATCTCCCCTGAATTCCGTGTTCTTTCCAAGCTCATTGTAAAAGCCCCCGAGGCCGCTACATCATTACTGAGCCAAGAAACTAGCGTCCAGTTTTGAGAAGTCGTAAGATTGAAGCCAAGTTTCATACCAGGAAGGGTATCAGTGAGATGATCAAAGCTCTGCCATAAAGTCCGGTTTCTAGCTCCTGAATCCATAAGAACGAAAATGCCTGAATCAAACAAGACTGCTATTGTATTATTGTTGGTCACAGCTTCACCAACAATACTTATAACATGATTCCCTTTACTAAAAAGTCTGAGATTTCCGGTGCTGTCCATAGTTAATTGTGCATCATTATTGGCAGTATCTATTGGAGAGTTAGGATTGGCAACCCATACTCTTCTTTCTGGCCTAGCTGTATACCATATTCCTAGGTAGCTAAACTTTGTATCCGGGAGCATGAAGAAATATAATGTAAAATTCCCACCTAGAGAAACAAGTTTTGACGTGGAGTTCAACTGATCACCCGGCTTGAGTATGCTTGTTGCATCTACTGAAGCATTGCTCCGGACTTGGCTACAACAGAGTCAAAGAGTATACAGAATCAGAAGAATGGCATTGTCATTTCATTTTGGAAGCTTAGGTTTGGATAACTGTTGAAACCATCCCACATTGCCACCTCAAAAGAATTTATCATAAAATAAAATAAGTTGTTGGTCCAACTCCACTTGAAACAAACTGATTTTAAGATGTAGCTCCAAGATCCTTTAGCATAGTATCAAAGCCCAGGTTCGAAATGTCCATTTTGACACATGCCAGGAGCCCGTTGTAACTATCCCACATTGCCACCTTAACATAAATGTACTCAACTACGCCAATTAGTTTCAGATGAAACTCTCAACACTTGACCTCAACATAAATGTACTCCACTATGCCAATTAGTTTTAGATGCAGCTCTCAACACTTGACTAGACATAATCACAAGCAATTCCTTTGTACTAAGTCTTTGGTGGAAAATAGGCTCCGTTCTTTGTGATTGAACTGAACTGAACTCGGTACAATGCTATACTTGTTGGTATGCCTTGAATACTGTAATAGCCGCTTCTGCGACCCTGGTCTGGGGGTCCGGGGGGCGGAGTCGCCCCCGGTCTGACGGTATAGCTTGTCTCTTTATTGGACTGCTGTAGATTTGGGCTGAATTGTGTTTTTGGCCCAGTTTGTTAGGGTTTAGTGGAGACAGCATATAAAGTGTCTCTCTTCTCTCTGTAAACTAACTCTAATTCTGTTCCGTACAAAATTAGTGAATTCGTCTCCCGTGGATGTAGCCAAATTGGTGAACCACGTAATCTTGTGTCTTGTTATTTTCGTTCATATTTTCGGTTCTTTCTCCATTCCGTACAACAATACTAATAACAGCTGAACTGAACTGAAGTTTAGTTAAATCTATAAGAACTTAGCCTGAGATCAAACTAATTCACATTTATAAGAATCTTACGGAACAATGATCATCGCAGATATTAAACATTTACAGTGAACAATTTTACCTGGCATTGGGAGCAGGGCAGAAGGTAATGTCTTAGATGGAACCAAAATAACTGAATGCGCTCGTAGCATCATCAAACGGGTAGCTGTAGGCTTGAGGGCACGCATTCTTGAACATCTGCGAATAACTCGTCGGCTTACAAGCATTAGCACCTGCATAAGCCCCGGTACAACAATATTCATCCGTCCTAAACGCTAGACAAGGGTTCTTGCAAGCCAAGGTCTTGCCCCCTCCATCGGTCATCTTCAGCTCGTCAGGGCAACTTCCGATCAGGTCCGCGGCGCATCCCGTGGTTGTACAGTCAGCTCCATTAACTTCACTGCCAAGTGGGACCACGAGCATGGGAATATTGAATCCGTCGACTAAGCTGACATCGTAGAAATCCCTGTTATTTAATCCATCGGGCTTGAACTCAGCAAGCGTTGCTGGCGGAACACCAGTTTGTCCGCCGCATTCCACCGTACCGGTGCCACAATCGCCGGTGAGGCAGCTGAATCCGCCGGTGGAGTTCTGAGTACAGTGAGTCCGAGCCCAAATGCGACCACCCCATGAAGACGGCGTTGGAATAGACTTTGACTCCCCGGGTGCAAGAGCAAAACCCATGGTGGAAAGATTTTGAGCCGGGCCCACGGCAAAAATCGCCGGCCATATCGTCTCCTTGCAACTGTTCACCAGACGAAATAATGCAGCGGCATTGACTATTTCTCCACCATTAAATTAGACAATATAGAATCCTTAGCAAAATTGAACACATCGAACAACGAAATTTGAAAGTCTGTTTCACCTAATGTCTCTACTTTTACGCCAAGTTATTTAACGTTTGGTGTTGGAACACGAAATAAAAATACAGTGCACACACAACTTGTTTACGCAGTTCGGTGCAATTACACCTACGTCTGCGGGGCCTTGCCCAGATCAGAAACCATTCACTAGAAAGCAGTCTTTAGTACAAGAAGCTTAACTTAAATACTAATCCATTACTAACCTACATAGTGAATGTTGTGAGCTCCTCTCACTGTCGATCCTACGTCGTTGAACCCTCACGATCAACACGTCTCCCTGGATCTCCTCCTCCCGAGGAATTAAGACTTCCTTGTTTCTGATCTTCACAAACTTGGTCGGATGAATAAACACTCCTCCAAAACAGCTCAGGCAAATCGCTCCAAAGTTCTCACGTAGAGAATAGTTCTTGGTCGCGTATCTTGATTGCGTTGCTTCTTTCTCTATTTATATCCTTCGCAATCCTGCCTTCTGTCAACCTCTTTCCTTGTCTAACTCTACCATTAATAGACTTCTAAACTAAGGAAAGATCTAATTCTAATCTGGTATTTAAATGGACAATCCTTCATCAATAGGACTTGTACCATAAATAAACTACTTAATCAATTCCTAAATATTACAGGAATATTTGTTTACCAGAATTAGACTGCCACGAAATAAGATAATATTCTTCACAATATTCTGATTTGATCGCATAATTATACTCCATAATATGCTCCATAATTCGTGGACAGAATCCTTTGTTCGGAAAACCTGAATAACGGTGTTAAAACACCAGATCACCAGAATTCGCAATATGCCATAAATAAGTCCAACTCCCGAGGACTCTACAATCTCCCCCTTGGCATATTGGTGAATTCATCAGCACAAATAACATAGACACCCAGATGGCACAATTGCCCAAATATTCAGACCGAACAGAAATCAATCAAAATCAAATCAGAATCATTTAAACACAAAATCATTAAAAAATTCTCCCCCTGAATTTAGCAATATGTCAAGAAAACCAAGAAAATCAATTATTCCAAACTGTCATCTGACTCTTCTGATCCAGCACTGTCCGAAGCACTATCATTCGACCCATTTTCAGTCTGAGTTGCTGCCAACAAGTCTCCTCGCTCAGCCTCCAGAGCAGCTAACTCCCCCTGAATCTTTATTATGGCAGCTTGATGACGTCCAAGAAGCTCTTGACAAACTGCTGCTCTCGCCTCAATGGCTCTCAATCGAGTTTCGCCTTCATCCGAGCATGCTTGTGCTGTAGGCGTCCAGGGTAGATCCTTCACAATACGACCACTCAAAGTTCTGAGTGTAGGCCGTAAGGCTTGAGTAGCAACCACTTCATCAGATTCTCTTGCAGCTGCACCCCCTTTTTGCAGGACCATGGAGATGACACAGGGATGTACTAGGGCTTCCTTCCTAGTCTTCCGGGCACAGTCCAAAACATCATTGAATACCAGCCTTCCCAAATTAACCCTATGCCTCGCTCCCAAACTATAGAGAAGAGTTGCCATGTCTTTGGTCACACATGTATTGTTAACCGAAGGGATCCAGTTGTGAACAGCTACCATATACAGACAATAATATCTGGATGTAAGATTTGATGCAGGAATCTGCTGTCTGCCCGTCAGTGGCCAAGTTCTTTCCACCCCACCAGTTAACTCCACTGCCACATCATTAAAGTTCTCTGGCATCCGGTGTTGGAACACCGTCTGGACATTCCTGGAATTTCCACGCTGCAGACATCTATTCACAGCCTCAGGGGAGAACTCAAATACTTCCCCACGCACGTACACTCTGTGAAACCAAGGGGAATCTTCACTTTCACAGTCCTCCTTCAGATTTGAGTAAAACTCCATCACCATCTGCTTATTGTACTCGGTAAAACACGTGGCAGCTTTAAGTACTTTGAGGTACTGTAGAAAATCAGTAAAGCCACATTCTCGGTACTTCTCAGCATCTGCTGGCCTCTCTGCCAGTATCCTTCTCCCACTGATGAACTCCATTTTTTCTTGGCTCGCATCATCATAAAGTTCATTGCAGATAGCCTTACTGACCTCTGGTGCAGGCAGTGTCTTGGTCTTCATTTGCTCAGCAGATTTCTTCAGCCGTTCTGCACGCAATTACTTCATTTTCTGCCCAATAGGCTCATCACTGTCTTCACTGTCAGCTGTACTCTTGTGTCTGCACCTCTTTGATCTTCGAACTCTCTTGGAGTCAGAGGCCAATCTTTCCCTGGCAGTCTCAGATATTTGAGGTACATATCTGTCTCCAGACTCAGGTGGTGTTTTAACACCGACCTCCTTTCTTTTCCTCTTGAGTCCCTGGACTGGACTTGTCTCCGGTGGTGTTCTAACACCACTACCAAGATCAGTAGGCAATTTCTCCCTCACAGTTATCTTCTCCGCTGGTGTTTGAACACCAGTATCAAACAAATCAGCACCATCCACACTGTCTTCAGCAACATTTTCAGAAACTTCCATCTCAGAGTCTGACTGCAAAAACTCTGCCAGTGCCTCACTTAGCATAGGGGAATCCTCTGGTTCGTTCATCAATGTGTTATCGATATCAGTTTCTCCTGTACAACCAGCTTCTTCCTCACTATCACTAATCTCCACAACAGGAATAGGCAATAGTCTCAGTGATTCTTGAATCTGAAACAGGGGTTCATCAAAACAACCTATCTCTGTGTTACCAGCCATAGCAGAATCAGTGGATTTTACCACTTTTATCCAGGGCTGAATCACAACATCATCATCCAGGCTTCCAATAACAGGCCTGTGCAGGGATCCTATTCGAGTATAAATTGTAAAATACTGATCTATATCTTCTCCCACTTTATACTGCTCACCAAAGTTGACTCCTACTAGTGAGGCATGAAATTTGCTAATTTCCCGGATTTCTCCAATTCCCTCGGTTAACAGATCTTCCAACTTGAACCCATTCAACTTTCCATGCAAACTCTTATACTTTCTAAGATCAATATAACCTTTGTTTTGTACCATCCAAGTAATAAATTCCAAAACAGAGGAAAAATAAACACCATTACGAACAAACGAATGGTCAAACCTGGGCTTAGGGCGGCGGCGGTTTCTTCTATCCCACTGAATTATGGTCTGTTCTCGGCCTTCTGCGCGCTCTCCCACTTCTGTATCGGGGTCAAGTTCTTCGACCCGAGGATTCTCCGGAATCTTCACACTTGAGAAACCCCCAAACCATCTCTTGTGGGTAAAATTCACTATTGTCCACTAGGCTTTGTTTGGAATGCGCGGTTTTGTGGGATTTTAAAAAAAATTCAGTCTGAACAGGATACTTGCGGGAGCTTGGTTAGAGAAGATGAACAGTTGAGGAAGTTGAATTTGTGTGGGAATCAACCACTTATCACTCTCACTTACCTTTTTCGAAAACCGTAAAGTCACTATACTTTTCCTTCTTTCTGAGTACAGCAATTGCACACTTAGGCCCATCAACATAATTTTTCTGGCCCAAATTTCAGCCCGTCTGATTTCCTTCTCTCTAATTTCCCTCGGTGTTTAAACACCACTCCACATATTTTTGATATTTTTGATTTTTCAATTTTTTTTCTTTTTCACCATATTATAAAAGAAACAACACAACAGTAAATAATACAATAGAAAGTACAAATCAGAGTACCTTACATTCGACAGAGACCCAAGTGCTATCTGAGGCCTTCAAACGTCTCACCATCCAAAGGTTTTGTAAAGATATCAGCCAGTTGTTCTGCTGTTGGTACATACTGGACTGCGACTTCTCCTTTTTCAACCAAGTCTCTGATAAAATGATGTTGGATATCGATGTGCTTTGTTCTAGAGTGTTGCACAGGATTCCTGGAAATATCAATGGCGCTTTTATTATCACACAGGACTGTCAAACTCACATCATTGAACCCATAATCTCTCATCATCTGCTTCATCCACAATAACTGCGCACAACAACTCCCGGCAGCTAAGTATTATGTTTTAGCCGTAGATAATGATATAGAATTCTGCTTTTTACTGTACCAACTAACAAGATTTGATCCAGCAAAGAAGCATCCACCAGTGGTACTCTTACGATCATCAGCATTCCCGGCCCAGTCAGAATCACTGAAACTTACCAACTGCGAATCCTTGTTTCGAGAAAACCATACTCCATACTCCACTGTTCCACTTATATACCGAATAATCCTCTTCACGGCTGACAGATGTGACTCCTTTGGATTATCTTGATAGCGAGCACAAATACCAACACTCAGACAGATGTCTGGTCTGCTTGCAGTTAAGTACAACAGACTGCCAATCATGCTCCTGTACAATTTTTGATCCACACTTTGACCCAGTTCATCTTTTGTAAGCTTGTCGGTGGTAGCCATTGGAGTGCGTACTGCTTTTGCACTTGTAAGTCCGAATCTCTTGATCAAGTTTTCAGCATATTTCTGTTGATTGATGAAAATATCATTCTTCTCCTGAGTAACCTGTAATCCCAGAAAGTATGACAATTTTCCTACCATGCTCATTTCGAACTCCTGAGTCATTAAGTTAACAAACTCCTTCACCAATACTGAAGAGGTAGATCCGAAAACAATATCATCCACATAGATTTGTGCGATGAGAATATTTGTCCCCCTACGCAGCACGAATAGTGTACGGTCCACTCCCCCTCGACGATATCCTTTGTGAACCAGAAAGGTAGTCAGTCGCTCATACCATGCACGAGGTGCCTGCTTGAGTCCGTACAGTGCTTTATTCAATCGATAGACATGGTCAGGAAAATGTGGATCTTCAAATCCCTTAGGCTGTTCCACGTAAACTTCCTCCTTTACGAGGCCATTCAGGAACGCACTCTTGACATCCATCTGATGAAGTTGAAAATCCAGAATACATGACACTGCCAACATCAGTCTGATCGACTCTAATCTTGCTACCGGTGCAAAATTTTCATCAAAATCAACTCCTTCAACTTGAGTGTACCCTTGAGCAACTAATTGCGCTTTATTCCTTGTGACGTTACCCTCCGCATCAGATTTGTTCTTAAATATCCACTTGGTACCGATCACATTCACATTAGTTGGTCGTGGGGTAAGATACCACACATTGTTTCTCTCGAATTGCTGCAGTTCTTCTTGCATTGCCGAAACTCAATATTCATCGAGAAGAGCGTCTTTGTAATTTTTTGGCTCAGTGAGAGAGATGAAACAAGATAGTCCTGCCAATTCTCTGTAATTTACTCGTGGTTGATCCCTTAATTGCATGTGTCTAGTAGGATGCTGTTCTGATTCATGAGTTCCAGCTTCCGGAGTGTCAACACCGGTTGACGATGCTGGTGTTTCAACACCAGTATGAGTCACTGGTTCAAGAGCATTATTGTCACCGACAGTGTCATCCTCTGAATCATCAACCACCACATTGATAGACTCCATGATCGTGCCAGAACGTTGATTAAGCACTCGGTAAGCTCGACTGGTAGGAGAATAACCCAAGAATATCCCGATATCACTTCTAGATTCAAATTTAGCTAAGGGCTCTCGATCCTTCAGAATATAACACTTACTGCCAAAGACATGGAAATACGACACATCTGGTTTCTTCCCTTTCCAAATCTCATATGGTGTCTGGTCGGTAAACGGACGCAGATATACTCTGTTGATGGTGTAGCATGCAGTGTGTACCGCCTCAGCCCAGTATCTAGAATTAATTTTTTTCTCGGCTAACATGGCTCGTGCCATTCCCTGCAGTGTTCGATTCTTTCTCTCCACAATACCATTTTGTTGAGGAGTTATGGGGGCAGAGAACTCGTGGTGTATGTCTCGCAGATGTTATGAAACGTAGAATTTTCAAACTCTTTTCCATGGTCACTCCTGATACGTGCAATTCTTACTTGAGTGGTTCCTTTTTCAACATGTAGTTTGTGCGCCAAGTTCTTGAACACATCATCAGCTTCTGACTTATCTTTTAAAAATGATACCCACGTATACCTCGAGAAGTCTTCTACGCAGACGAATATATACTTCTTTCCTGCCACACTCGGAGTATTGACTGGCCCCATCAAATCCATATGTAGGAGCTCCAGAAGTCTTGACGTTGAAACATCATGTACGTCATGGTGTGGTATCCGGGTTTGCTTTCCTTCTTTACATGACCCACAAACTATCTCCTTGTTGTCACTGATCTCGGGAATACCTCTAACTGCCTTCAGTCTGGAAATACGAGCTAAGGATTTGTAATTTATGTGTCCCAATTTTCTGTGCCACATTGTACTGAGTTCAGTTTTTGAGTGGAGGCATGTGACATCTTGGTCGAGCAAATAACAATTATCCATTGATCTCGAACCAGTGAATACTCCAGTACCATGGTTGACTACACACTTCTCCTTGTCGAAAGACACCGTCATTTCATTGTCACATATATGGCTAATGCTCAACAGGTTAGCTTTCAGACCTTCCACCAGTAATACATCTTGGAACACAGGAAGCCCTTTAATGACTAACTCACCCTTGCCGATTATTCTACTGCGCTTCCCATCACCAAATCTGATATGTCCACCAAATCCCGGTTTGAATTTTTGAAGGAATTCAGGTATTCCAGTCATATGCCTTGAGCACGCACTGTCGAAATACCAGGAGTTTCCTGTATGTGCCCCAAAACAAACGAAACTTGAAAAACAAACATCTTGAGATTTTCGAACCCATACCTGGCGTACTAATCGATGGATGTGATTAGGATTTTGATTGACACGTGTGTTCAGCAATCCGGTTCTGTATCCTCCAGTGTTAAGCCGATGCCTTGACTTATATCCTGGCATGGTGTTGAAACACCGATCTGATGTGTTGACAGACAGTGTCCTAAGCAGCTTAAAACACCTGTTCCTGACATGCCCTTGAGCTCCACAGTATCCGCATCGTCTGATCCTCTTGATGTGACAATTCTTCTCGATTATGCTAGGAGCTGGTACACCTGGATCTGCCTCGTTTTTTAACACATTCACTGTCCTTTCATAACCAATTCCATATTTGGTCGTCTGTCCCATTCGTAGACAGTCTTCGAGCTTAGCTTTCCCTGTATTGAGACGTCTAATAGCTTGATCTGCTGCCTCTGCTCGTTGTACCACTTCAGTAAATTCCTTCTTAAACTTTTTCAGTTCTCCAATTGCCTCTTCCTTTTCAAGTTCATTCACTTTAACTTTCTCACTTAGTCTCTTGTTTTCAAACTTGAGCTCTTTGTTTTCATCAGCCACTTTTTACCACATATTGTACATCTCCATACTTTCCTTGCGAATGTCATCATCACTAATGCTTCCAGTCTCTTCATCTGAACTACTACTTTCTTCTTCATTCAGCACACCGAGACCGTCCGTAATAGATTCTTCTAACTCCACCATTGACACACCGAAAGCAACATGATTTGTATATTCTTCTCCATCCTTAACATCATCTCCTCCGTCATCATCACTCCAGGTTGTAGCATACGATTTTCCTTGCCTTTTAAGCGTATTGGCACACTCAGCTTGTATGTGTCCAAAACCTTCACATTCTCTGCACTGGATTTTCCTGTTCAGGTTCAGATTTGTCGATTTAATCTTTGGTGTTTCAACACCAGTTGCTTGACCGAATCTTGGAATGGAGTTGGTGTTAGGATTTTTGCTCCAACTTGACTTATCTAGTGGTTTCCTGCCCATCTTTTTCATAAATCTGGAGAAGTTTCTGGTAATGTTCGCAATTTCGTCGGAATCTTCATTATCCGTAAGATCATCTGCCTTTCCAGAGTTTGTGCTTGAAAAAACCATCTCTTTCTTTCCCGTTTTTCTTTCCAACATCTCCATCTCATAAGATTCCAGAGATCCCATAAGCTCATCAAGAGTCATTGTTCCAATCCTTCCATTTTCATTAATTGCTGTGACCTTCATATTGAACCGTGGAGGTAATGCCCTCAACACTTTCCTGACAAGTTTTTGATCTTTGTACTTTTTACCAAACTGAAACGCTTTGTTTGCAATATCTCGGACTCGTCCATTAAACTCGGAAATAGTCTTATCTTCTCGCATCTTCAATTCTTCGAATTTTGACGTATAATATTGCAACTTTGATTCCCTGACAGAGCTTGTCCCCTCATGATACGTTTGTAACACATCCCATGCTTCCTTTGCAGTCTCACAATTTGAAATCATCTTAAATTGATCTTCATCCACTGCTGTGAAGATGGCATTCAAAGCCTTTGAGTTGGACACGTGTGCTTTATGCTCATCAGGAGAAAATTTAGAGAATGGTTTGGCCGTCGATGCGCTTGATCCTGCAGTTTCGTCACTTGAAGGTGGAGTGTACTGATTTATAACATAGTTCCAGGCTTGATCATCTAGTGCTCCAATGAACACTTTCATACTTGCCTTCTAATAAGCATAATTACCTTGTTCCAGCAACGGTGGTCGCGTGACCAAAGCCCCCTCCTTTGGTGCCATGGTGAAACCTGATCTCACTCTCCCTGTATAGGGGTCAGCAAGTGCCTTGCTCTGATACCAATTGAAAGTCTGTTTCACCTAATGTCTCTACTTTTACGCCAAGTTGTTTAACGTTTGGTGTTGGAACACGAAATAAAAACACAGTGTACACACAACTTGTTTACGCAGTTCGGTGCAATTACACCTACGTCTGCAGGGCCTTGCCCAGATCAGAAACCATTCACTAGAAAGCAGTCTTTAGTACAAGAAGCTTAACTTAAATACTAATCCATTGCTAACCTACAGAGTGAATGTTGTGAGCTCCCTCACGATCAACACGTCTCCCTGGATCTCCTCCTCCCGAGGAATTAAGACTTCCTTGTTTCTGATCTTCACAAACTTGGTAGGATGAATAAACACTCCTCCAAAACAGCTCAGGCAAATCGCTCCAAAGTTCTCACGTAGAGAATAGTTCTTGGTCGCGTATCTTGATTGCGTTGCTTCTTTCTCTATTTATATCCTTTGCAATCCTGCCTTCTGTCAACCTCTTTCCTTGTCTAACTCTACCATTAATAGACTTCTAAACTAAGGAAAGATCTAATTCTAATCTGGTATTTAAATGGACAATCCTTCATCAATAGGACTTGTACCATAAATAAACTACTTAATCAATTCCTAAATATTACAGGAATATTTGTTTACCAGAATTAGACTGCCACGAAATAAGATAATATTCTTCACAATATTCTGATTTGATCGCATAAATATACTCCATAATATGCTCCATAATTCGTGGACAGAATCCTTTGTTCGGAAAACCTGAATAACGGTGTTAGAACACCAGATCACCAGAATTCGCAATATGCCATAAATAAGTCAAACTCCCGAGTACTCTACAAAATTGACCACAATTCTTGAAATTTACCTGTTATGGAGGGACCAAGAAATACCAGTAGAAGCAGAGGAATGGTGAACTGGCTGAATTCAGCCATAAACGATCACTTCTTTTCGTATTCTTTTACCAAACACAGGCTGAGATCAGCTGGTTTTTCATCTTGTGAACTTGCAAACATGAAAATTATGAAGATGGCGAGTATGCAAAATGATTGGATAGTTTGGAAAATGGGGGAAAGAGAATAGGAACACGCCGTTGACTGAGTCATTACCATTACTGTAGCTCTACTTTCATGGAAAGTGGCGGGAGAGACGACTGGGTGTGACATTTTTACCAATTCAGATTCGGTGGGAAAAGGTGACCTATTGAAGAAGAATAACGGCCTCGCGATTCGGTCAAAATGGCAAGGAAGCGCATCAATGATATCATGTGGTGCGGAGGTACAAACGTTGGGATCTAATGGCAAGGAAGCACATACAACGTCGTTTTAAATCTTTTGGAATTTAAATTTTACCATTTGACGTAATTCACAAACCATTCAATTTTACCTTTCATCCCTTTATGTTATTTCAATGTTTATTCTTAGAATTCGTCTCTTGAAAGACAGTTTTTCCATAAGTTATGGAAAGACCAACGTTTAAAGTGTAAATTAGAAGAAATTAAGATAAAATTTTCGGGTTGCATGAACTGGGCTATAAATTTTATAACTACTACATGTTGCATACTAAAATTTTAATATTGCAACTAAGACCTTTTACCTTTTTAATATTCTAATCAAACCCCATCTTTTCATAAGCCTATGGAAAGACCGTCTTTCCCAAGACTTTGCCTTATTCTTATCTAAATCTGATTGCTAGTAGGAATATATTATTAAAAAGGAGAAAAACTCTTGTGAGACCGTTTCACCATAGACTATGGTGAGACGAGGGACCATGATGCAATTTCAAATAAATTAAAGAAAAATCGCGGGTCATCCGATGGAGCAAAATCGGGTTATAAGATTGTATTCGGGCTCCCCAATTTGGGGAGGAAATCCCCAAATTCGCACTAGTCTTTCCTATGCAAATTCCATTCGCAAAACTCCCTTCTCCCACAAATTTAAACTGGACCGATTCCAATACTTTGTTTGCGGCGGCTCCAAAGGTGTTTGACGTTGATGTGGAGAGGATTAATCATGGTAGCATTGTTTTCATTACTCCGGCTCGTTGATTGGCCGTCGGCGATGAAGGAAGGGCTACTTATAAACGAGAGCCTGATGGTGGAGAGACGACCGTGTAAAGTCAAGGAATTATTTTATTGGCAAGTTTGTGTGAATTATTTTATTGGCAAGTTTGTGTGAATTATTTTATTGGCAAGTTTGTGTGAATTATTTTATTGGCAAGTTTGTGTGAATTATTTTGAACTAATATACAGACCATATTGGAATATGGTACTGGAGCAGAATTTACGCCATAGGGTTTAACGAAATTCAAGCTGAAATATTGAGGTGTTTTAGAATTTATGGTAATCGTATATTTGACTAAATATTAGGCGTGTGAAGCATAGTTGGTTTTATGGAAAATCCCTACTTATAAGGAGAAGATTTATTTGAATATATGTGATAGAATGAGTTAAGGTAAATTCCTTTATTTATGGGATTTGGATATGCTTCAAGAATCAGATTTGGAATAGGAATATTGTGGAGATAATCAAGGAGCATTCAAGTCTGATTCATGGATATAAATATGGGACAAACACGGCTGCATACTTATGGTTTTACAGAGCAAAATCTGCACCCAGATTTTGAGATCTTACGAAATTTGCAAGAGCCAATAAACTGTGTTCCAACACTGTCTTGCCGCACTAAGTTCAAAATCGTATATCTTAATTCCTCGGGAGGAGGAGATCCTGCGTCAACGGAGTTCGAGGTCAGAGGGAGTTTGATCAAGGCGGATCGGTAGTTAGGGGAGCTAGCAGAGTCCACACGTCATAGTTAGTAAAGATAAGTATTTTGTAAACTGTACTCTGTACGCTATCTTTCTAATTAGTGGATTCATTCTGAACTGGGCAAGGCCCCGCAGATGTAGGTGGTTTACACCGAACTGCGTAACCAAGTTGTTTGTATTTTACGTTTCATGTTATTTACACTTAGTTAAACTAGGCATGTTGGAACACACTAGTAAAAACTAGAAAAAGTGGTAAAACTAAATTTCATTTGGTATCAGAGCTGAGTCACTTATCGTTCCCTTGGTTGTTTCAAGGAAAGTGAGATCCGGTTTTACCATGACGACAAGAGAAGGAGCTTCAGTCTCTCGACCACCACTGTTGGAAGGAAACAACTACAACTATTGGAAGGCACGTATGAGGGTATTTATCAATTCACTGGACGAACTGGCGTGGTTTTATGTTGAGAATGAATGGAATCATCCTACAGAAGATGCTACAAGTTCTAAGGCTGTGGAAGGGGAGTCAAGTCAAAAACTCAAAGACAAGTCTAAATGGACTCCAGATGATCTTAAAGAATCACCGGCAAATTCGAAGGCACTGAATGCAATCTTCACTGCTGTTGATGAAAACCAGTTTAAGCTTATATCTACATGCTACCAAGCAAAGAAAGCATGGGATATTTTACAGACCGTTCATGAAGGAACCAGTCGAGTGCGGGAATCCAAACTACAGATGCTAGCTACCAAGTTTGAAGAACTCAAAATGGAGGAGGATGACACCATTGCCATATTCAACGGAAAGCTCAGAGATATCTCCAACATGGCTTACCAACTTGGAAAGGTGTACAAAGAAACTAAGTTAGTGAAAAAGACATTGCGATCTCTCCCCAAAAGATTTGCAATGAAAGTAGCGGCAATAGAGGAAGCAAGAGACGTAGCCACCATGAGCCTAGATGAACTGATGGGTTCGCTACAAACTTATGAGATGACATTCCAGCAATCTACCAAAAGAATCTCCAAGGATTTAGCGTTCAAAGTTTCTCCAGTCAAGGCAAGTCACGAGTTTGACAGTGATGATGAGTTTGAAAAACTGGCACTTATTACAAAGAATTTCTCAAAGATGCTAAAGAAGGTAGTTAACAAGAAATCCCAGGAGAGGTTTGGCGGAAACAGACAAAAGCAACAAGATTCAAACAACAATCGTGGGTTGAGATTTGAACAAGGAAATATGCAGTTCGGGAAAAATCATAACAATGAACCAAAACAGGCTGGACGAATTCAATGCAGAGAATGTGAAGGATTTGGTCATATTCAGGCCGAATGTGCTAACACCCGCAAGAAACAAGGAAGATCCTATGTCACCTCTTGGAGTGATGATGAAGATAATGAAAAAGATGAAGAAGAACTCACAAATAATTATGTAGCTTTTGGAGCAAAGGTCTATGATACACCAGAAGGTCAGTGTTCCAACACACTGAACAAAGAGAAAGCTGTATATTCCAACATAAATCTGGACGATGCTCATAGTGATGAAGATGATCTGTCTGTAAGTGATGAAGAGATCTATAGTACATACGAACAAATGTATGCCATATGGGTTCAAGTAGCTGACAAGAACAAAGAGCTGATTGAAGAAAAAAGGAAGCTAATTGAAAGTGAAAAGGAATTACGATCCACAGTTGCAGAACTTGGAAAACAAAATGAAGAACTGAGTCAGAAATTGATAGCAGCAGTCAAGAGAGCCGAGATGTTTGAAGCAACTATTTCTAAATTGAATTCCAGGAAAGCAAAGCTTGATGATATTCTGGATATGGTAAAGAACTTTAGTGATAGACACGGGATTGGATACAGGAAAGAACCCGAGGTTAAAGTGCTCGAAAAACCAGTAACTCTCAAAGCAAGGATTCGAGAAGTAAAACGGAAGTATGGGAAACCTTATCAAAGAAAGCCTCTAATCTGCGAATACTGTACGTACCAAGGACATGCTAAACATCAGTGTAAAAACTGATCAGAGATCAAATGACAGGAAGACAACTGTGTTCCAACACAGTCGATACTCATACAAGATTCAGGAAGATATGGGTTATTAAAAGGTCCAGTACATGTATGGTGGCACACACTTCTTTATCAGCCTATTCTAGTGACTCATGGTATTTTGACAGTGGTTGTTCTCGCCACATGACTGGCACTCCAAAATACCTTACGAACCTTACTCCATATGATGGCGGATATGTAACTTTTGGTGATGGAAAAAGGAGCAGAGTAATTGGCAAGGGCGAATTAAATATTGAAGGGTTTCCAGTTTTCACAAGTGTATTATTGGTTGAAGATCTAAAAGCAAACTTGCTAAGTATAAGCCAGCTGTGTGATGACAACATGATAGTGGAATTTCAGAAGGACAAATGTGTAGTGAAGTATGGAGAAAACAAGGTTCTTTCTGGAATACGATCTTCAGACAATTGTTATTTGTTGGAACAAGAAGTTCGATGCATGCTTTCAAAGCAGGATGAAGGAATTCTTTGGCACAGGAAGCTCGGACACATCAACTATAAAACACTGGTGAAAATTGCTAACATGAAAGCTGTACGAGGAATGCCAATCTTGACCAGCAAGGATGAAATTGTGTGCGGACCATGTCAACAAGGTAAACAAACTCGTGCTCCTCATTCTTCAGTTCAGTTTATTACTACTTCTAGAAATCTGGAATTACCGCATATGGACTTAATGGGGCCAGTTAATACACCTAGCATAGGAGGAAAGAAATATATTTTTGTATGTGTTGATGACTTCTCCAGATTTACATGGGTAGCCTTTTTGAAAGAGAAATCTGATCCGATTGAGGTATTTCGAAGCCTTGTAGTAAAGTTACAAACTGAAAAGGGAAGTCCTGTAGGAAAGATAATCCGAATTCGAAGTGATCATGGAAGAGAATTTGAGAATGAACAATTCAGTTCCTTCTGCGATGAGCTAGGGATCCAACATGAGTTTTCGGCTCCTATCACTCCTCAACAGAATGGTATTGTCGAAAGAAAGAACAGAACTCTACAGGAGATGGCTCGAGTTATGTTGGCAGAAAAGGATATCCATAAGAAATGGTGGGCAGAGGTGATCAATACAGCGTGCTATACAATCAACAGGGTGTATCTTCGACCATTCACTGAAAAAACAGCCTATGAGATCTGGAAGGGCAGGAAACAAAATGTTTCGTATTTTCATGTGTTCGGAAGTACTTGCTATATTCTCAGAGATAGAGAACAGTTGGCAAAATTTGATAATCGGAGTGATCCAGGAATTTTTCTCGGGTATTCCATCAACAGCCGTGCTTACAGAGGTTTTAATCATCGAACCAAAACTCTCATGGAATCCATAAACGTTATTGTGGATGATTCAGAAAAGGAACAACCTCCAGAAGCTGTGGGGGAAGAATCGGCCAACTCTCAGGTTCCAACATAGTCTCAATCTTCTGACAAAGCAAAACCCTCAGTTGTTCCTACTGAACCAAATGAGCACCAGAACCCGAACTCTACTGAAGATGACCATGTTCCAACACAGTCCCTTCCTACGGACGACCATGTTCCAACACTCGACCGATCTGGCTCCACCTTGAGAAGCACTCGATCAGTACCTCGAGTTGATTATCGACGACTGGCTGGTCTATACTGTTTTGTGTCCCTAATTGAACCGAAGAACTATAAGGAAGCTTTACTTGATGAGTATTGGATTGCTGCAATGCAAGATGAACTCGGCCAGTTTACTAGGAATGATGTTTGGTACCTTACTCCTCGTCCCAAAGGCATTCATGTCATTGGTACAAAATGGATCTTCAAGAACAAGTCCGATGCAGATGGCTTAGTCACCAGGAACAAAGCCAGACTTGTTGCTCAAGGATATACACAAGTGGAAGGTGTTGACTTTGATGAAACCTTTGCACCTGTTGCCAGGTTAGAATCTATCCGTATTCTACTAGCTATTGCCTGCTCTTTGAACTTTACTTTGTATCAAATGGATGTTAAGATTGTGTTTTTAAATGGAGTGGTGAATGAGGAAGTTTATGTGAAACAACCTAAAGGTTTTGAAGATCCCCATTATCCGCATCATGTATATCGTCTCAAGAAGGCTTTATACGAATTAAAGCAGGTACCTCGAGCGTGGTATGAACGACTTACTACCTTTCTACTTCAGAAAGGTTATCGTCGAGGGGGAGTAGATCGCACTTTATTTGTGCTTGGCAAGTCCTCAAAGTTTCTAATTGCTCAAATATATGTCGATGACATAGTTTTTGGCTCTACTTCACCATCTATGGTACAGGAGTTTGCCACCATAATGCAATCTGAATTTGAGATGAGCATGGTTGGAGAATTGACTTACTTTCTGGGATTACAAGTCAAGCAAGGACAGAATGGTCTGTTCATAAATCAAAGTAAGTATGCCTTGAACTTGATTAAGAAATTCGGACTTAGTAATGCTCGTGCAGTTCGAACCCCTATGGGAGTTTCTGATAAACTGGTGAAAGATGAAAAAGGAGTTTCAGTCGATCAGAAGTTATATAGAGGAATGATTGGAAGTTTATTATATCTCACTGCCAGTAAACCAGATATATGTCTCAGTGTTGGAATATGTGCTAGATTTCAAGCTGATCCTAAGGAATCTCATCTTACTGCAGTCAAAAGAATTATTAGATATGTGAGTGGGACGTCAGAAAATGGTGTTTGGTATTCAAAGAATCAAGATTCAGAGGTGATAGGATACAGTGATTCTGATTGGGCTGGAAATGCTGATGATCGAAAAAGTACCACTGGCGGATGCTTCTTTATTGGACCGAATTTGGTGTCCTGGTATAGCAAGAAACAGAACTCGATCTCTCTATCTATTGCAGAAGCAGAGTATCTTGCAGCAGGAAGTTGTTGTGCACAATTATTATGGATGAATCAAATGCTGAAAGATTATGGAATTCATCAAGGCCCCCTAAAGATTTTATGTGACAATACAAGTGCCATTGATATTTTGAAGAATCCAGTTCAACACTCAAGAACCAAACATATTGACATAAGGCATCATTTTATTAGAGATCTGGTTGAAAGAAAAGAAGTGGAAGTGGTCTATGTTCCAACACACGAGCAGTTTGCTGATATATTTACAAAGCCGCTTGATTCCACCACTTTTGAGAGCCTCCGACAACACTTAGGTGTTTGTCAAATCTGAGGTAATATTTACCTTAATCAGTTTTTGTTTTGTGTACATATTTGTGTTATTTACAGTTTACAAAAAATTGGAAGGAAGAAACGGCTTACTAAAATAGGAGAAGTTAAGTAAGGTGTGTTGGAAGTTAAATGAGGAATGACGCCTTGATGGGACAAGAAGAGAAAGGGGTATCATTACAATTTTTGGGAAATCTAAAAAGGCACTTCGCGGGAAAAAGGTAAGTTCATGAAGAATTAAAAGTTGATTCAAACTCTAAAACCCCTTTCGCATTCTATTACTCTCGGCCCGAATTTGTTCCCAAAACTCTTGCCGAAAAATCTTATACTCAACACACCTCTCTATCTCGGCATTGTACCAAATAATGTCAAGCCCAAATTCTCCGATAGAAGAAGCTTCGGTGCCAAAAATTATGGAGGAAGATCAGGGATCCATGAATTCGGAATTGGTGGTGTTTGATGAGCCGAGAAGATATGTTGAATCGGGTAAGGCACAAACTCAAGATCAGAACAAAGGAAATGCTAACCATGAGGAGAATGAGGAGATAGCTGGAGTAGAGCCTGATAAAGCTGAAGATGAAAAGGAAGAGGAAGAGGCTTCTGTCAAGAAACAAAGTGGAGAGTCTGATGGTAAATCTGATGCCCGAGAAGAAGTGTCTGAAGGCAAGAAACAGAAAAAACCTAAGGTAACTGGTCCTGACCCTCGACCATTGAAATTCTTGGGTTTTGAAAGTATAAGTATGAATGATATATTCGAATGGTTACAAGAAAATAGATATTCTGTGGATCTTAGCAAAATCAGGAGTATAAGTAAGGAGTTGGAAGTCTTGCATGTCAAAGTTAAGGAGATTGTTTCAGGCCATTTTTCGGATGTTTGGGATATCGAG
Organism: Rubia yunnanensis; assembly: GCA_037428765.1. Lineage (NCBI taxonomy): Eukaryota > Viridiplantae > Streptophyta > Magnoliopsida > Gentianales > Rubiaceae > Rubia > Rubia yunnanensis. Next base: position 25,276,895 of record CM075064.1, on the reverse strand, counting down.
AATAAGAAAGTGAGTTATCTGAGAAGGATGTATGGGAGACTGAATGGAAAAGGAAAGGATAAATTTCATATATTTTGTCGCATGTCTAGTCATAGCTATGTCTGGTTAAGGAACATTACTGATGAAGAAGCTGTTGGAATGGAGACAGTAAAGTATGGAGATAAGCTTCAGGTGGGATTGTTTGATATGAATTCTGCAAGAAGAATGGAAGAATTAAGGGAACCTATTTTAATAGTTCTGTCTGATAGTGAAGGGAGTGTTCCAACACAGACAGATGAATCGGTGTACATGGACTTGGATTCTGATGTAGATATAAGAGGAGAGAACACTGAGGAGTATGAAGGGAAGCAGGGGATTGAAGTATCTGATGAAGATCTGCCAGTTCAGGGTGATGATCCAGAAGCAGAATCAGCTGAAAGAGCAGACTGTGTTCCAACACAGGATGCCCCTGATCTGACATACTCCAGTGACGAGGTCTTGGATGATTTTTTTCAGAAGGCAAAAGGAAAAAAGAAAGGCTAGCTCTGCCATGGAGTAAGAAGAGATGGGATAGCAACCCGAGGAAGATTTTGCCTCCTCCATCTGTCTCCCAGGTTTTTTCTGCAGTTTATTTTGATGAGAAAGGAGCAGAGATGGAAGGTTTCTTCTCCGAAAAGAAATTTCTAGCTGAGAGACCATTGGACCTACAAGCCTATCAGGAGAGCGGGTTTATAGACTTCTTAAAGATGACAGGCATGACAGCTGCTGCAACCATTCAACTACAGTACAACAGACAGGTTGTACTCGAGGTATATTCTAATCTCATGCCTGGCAATTTAGAAGTTAATTCCCCGTGGGTTGGTAGAGTATATGTGAGGGGGAAAATTATAGATGTATCTGCTGCCCGGATTAATAGGTTGCTAGGTCTGAGAACACTTGAGATAGGAGGAGTGTTTCCTGATGATTTGGAGTTGACTGACAATGAGATTTTGGCGGTTATATCTGGGGGATATAAGGAGGAGTGGCCAGCAGTGGGGTACTCACAAGCATCATGCTTGACGTCTAGATTCTTTGGCCTGTATCAAATAACTGTACATTACTGGTTGCCGTCAAGCAATACCACCGCATTCACTAGGGAGATGGCCAAGCTGCTTTACTGTGTTGGAACCAGAAGGAAATCAATCTTGGACTGTTAATTCAGCAGCATCTGATTAGACAGGCCACAGCTCCGAAAGTTAATGATACAGTTATCTATCTAGCTCTAATCTCTGCCTTAGCCAAGAGTGCCAAAGTGAAGGGGAAGGCCTCAGACGTGATAGTTGACACTGAGTTTTTGCGGCCTAACAAGAAGACTTTCGGGCTCAGACATGTACATGACCTTCCGTGGAAAGCTTCCGATTCAACCTCCTCATCAGCAGCGGTAGACAGGAAGGATCGACTGTTGGTTGTTAATGCCAGACTAGGAGCTTTGGGAATACAGATTGCAGCCTTACAAGCAGAGCAAGCAAGGTTGGAGGAAGAGAAGTCAAGGCTGAAAGGTTGATCTGAGTAGGATTAATTCAGGGGGAGTTCTAACAACTGATTTTTATTTTTGATGATTTCGTGTGATGAAGTCCCTTTAGCCTATGTGTGGTCCCAGGGGGAGTGATTTTGGAGTTTGGCATTGGTTTTTCAATTTGGTTGTATAATTTTGGATTTCTGGAATTCTGGATTTCGACTTTCATTAGGTGAGTTCTGGTATTATGATCATTATTCTGCTCGTTGTATGATATTGATTCTGTGCTGCAAGTCCAAAATATTATGGGTCCACAAAAATGCCAAAGGGGGAGATTGTAAAGTCAAGGAATTATTTTATTGGCAAGTTTGTGTGAATTATTTTGAACTAATATACAGACCATGTTGGAACATGGTGCTAGAGCAAAATTTACGCCATAGGGTTTAACGGAATTCAAGCCGAAATATTGAGGTGTTTTAGAATTTATGGTAATCGTATATTTGGCTAAATATTAGGCGTGTGAAGCATAGTTGGTTTTATGGAAAATCCCTACTTATAAGGAGAAGATTTATTTGAATATATGGGATAGAATGAGTTAAGGTAAATCCCTTTATTTATGGGATTTGGATATGCTTCAAGAATCAGATTTGGAATAGGAATATTGTGGAGATAATCAAGGAGCATTCAAGTCTGATTCGTGGATATAAATATGGGACAAACACGGCTGCATACTTACGGTTTTACAGAGCAAAATCTGCACCCAGATTTTGAGATCTTACGAAATTTGCAAGAGCCAATAAACTGTGTTCCAACACTGTCTTGCCGCACTAAGTTCAGAATCGTATATCTTAATTCCTCGGGAGGAGGAGATCCTGCGTCGACGAAGTTCGAGGTCAGAGGGAGTCTGATCAAGGCGGATCGGTAGCTAGGGGAGCTAGCAGAGTCCACACGTTATAGTTAGTAAAGATAAGTATTTTGTAAACTGTACTCTGTACGCTATCTTTCTAATTAGTGGATTCATTCTGAACTGGGCCGGGCCCCGCAGATGTAGGTGGTTTACACCGAACTGCGTAACCAAGTTGTGTGTCTTTTACGTTTCACGTTATTTACACTTGGTTAAACTAGGCATGTTGGAGCACACTAGTAAAAACTAGAAAAAGTGGTAAAACTAAATTTCAGACTGGGTGTGACATTTTTACCAATTCAGATTCGGTGGGAAAAGGTGACCCATTGAAGAAGAATAACGGGCTCGCGATTCGGTCAAAATGGAAAGGAAGCGCATCAATGATATCATGTGGTGCGGAGGTACAAACGCTGGGATCTAATGGCAAGGAAGCACATACAACGTCGTTTTAAATCTTTTGGAATTTAAATTTTACCATTTGACGTAATTCACAAACCATTCAATTTTACCTTTCATCCCTTTATGTTATTTCAATGTTTATTCTTATCTAAATCTGATTGCTAGTAGGAATATATTAATAAAAAGGAGAAAAACTCCTGTGAGACCGTCTCACCATAGACTATAGTGAGACGAGGGACCATGATGCAATTTCTAATAAATTAAAGAAAAATTGTGGGTCATCAGATGGAGCAAAACCGGGTTATAAGATTGTATTCCGGCTCCCCAATTTGGGAAGGAAATCCCCAAATTTGCACTACTCTTTCCTATGCAAATTCCATTCGCAAAACTCCCTTCTCCCACAAATTTAAACTGGACCGATTCCAATACTTTGTTTGCGATGGCTCCAAAGGTGTTTGACGTTGATGTGGAGAGGATTAATCATGGTAACATTGTTTTCATTACTCTGGCTCGTTGATTGGCCGTCGGCGATGAAGGAAGGGCTACTTATAAACGAGAGCCTGATGGTGGAGATTTTGGCGGTTACCGATGGTACTAGGGTGAAATAGTGGAGAAGGCTTGTGAGGAGCGTGTGAAGGAGGAGGCACTGGTAAAGGTGCTGAGGTGCTGGAGTGTTTCATGGGAGACGGAGATTCGGCGGAGATGAAAGTCAATTTGTTAATGGTAATTCAATTTGACTGTTGTGCCGCCGAATTTGTTTGTGACAACATGGAGGTGAGCTGGAGAACAATGAAAAGAAAATGCTTAAATTTAGGATTTCGTTTTGAAAAGGTGTTGGAACATCTCTGTTTGCTGTAACTTCAATATAAAAATGCTTCAGAATTTTAGTAATTAATATGTTAAAAGTCTATATAAAATCATTTAAACAGTTAACAAACCCTTCAAATATATAAAGTAATTAATATATTTGCTGATTTTAAGTTTATCATTATCTTTCTAAAAATAGAAAGTCTAAACTAAAATGTAAAAACAATTAGCAAACATACTATATGTATGAACTAATTAATATATATTTGTTGATTGTAAGTTCTATCATTATCTTTTTTAAAAAATTGAAAATCTTAAGCGATTAACGAACTCTCTAAATATATAAAGTAATCATTATATTTGCTAGTTGTAAGTCCCATCATTATTTTTAAAAAAGATTGAAAGTCTAAACTAAAACCTTAAAGCAATGAATCCGTCTCTTGAAAGACAGTCTTTCCATAACTTATGGAAAGACCAATGTTTAAATTACAAATTAGAAGAAATCAAGATAAAATTTTTGGGTTGTATTAATTGGGTCATAAACTTATAACTACCATATATTACATAATAAATTTTTAATATTACAACTAAGACCTTTTATCTTTCTATAATTCTAATTTAACCTCGTCTTTCCACATGTCTAAAAAGACCGTCTTTCCCAATATTTTGCCTAAAGAGATTAACAAATTCTCTAAATATATAAAGTAATTATTATATTTGCTAGATGTAAGTTCTATCATTATCCTTTTTTTTTAAAATTGAAAGTCTAAGGTAAAACCTTAAAACGATTAACACACTCTTTCTACATATGAACTAACTAATATATTTTCTAGTTGTAAATTCTATTATTATCATTAAAAAAATTGAAAGTCTAAACTAAGACTTTAAAATAATTAACAAACTCCCAACATATATGAACTAATTAAAATATTTTCTAGTTATAAGTTCTATTATTATGTTTAAAAAAATTGAAAGTCTAAACTAAGACCATAAAACAATTAACAAACTCTCTAAATATATGAACTAATTAATATATTTACTAGTTGTAAGTTTTATCATTATCTTTCAAAAAAAAGTCTAAACTTAGACCTTAATACGATTAACAAACTCTCTAAATATATGAACTAGTTGTAAGTTCTATCGAAAGATTAAACTAAAACCTTAAGTTGTAATTGAAAACAAAGTTCTTAAAAAGATGAACAAACTATATAAACACATAAACTACTCGTTATATTTGTTTTAAGTTCTAAACTCAATATATGTTCGCTAACTAAAGATAAAAGTCTAAACTAAGTTTTTAAAAATGATTAACAAACATTCAATATATGCAAAGTAATTATATATTTTCTTCACTGTAAATTATATCATTATTATATAATAAAATTTTTAAAGAAATCATTATTACAGACAGCTCAAAAGAAAATTGTAGTATCAATTTGTAGCAGCACTCACGAATTACATTTGAAGCACTTACAGACAATATTTGAATCACATTTGAGTTCTACTCTGAGCACCAAATTGTTCTTGTAGCGCGAGTAAGAACTAAAAGAAGCACCTATAAGTTACATTTAAAGCACTTACAAACAATAATTGAAGCACCTTTGATTTATACTATAAGCACAAAGTTGTTTTTTCTAGCGCACGTAAGAATTAAAAGATTCACCTAGAAGTTACATTTGAAGAACTTACAACCAATGATTGAAGCACCTTTGAGTTATACTCTTAGCATCAAGTTATTTTTGTAGCGCACTTTAGAATTAAGAGAAACAACTACTAGTTACATTTGAAGCACTGCAAGCAACGATTGAAGCATCTTTGAATTATACGCTAACCACCAAGTTATTTTGTAGCGCACATAAAAATTAAAAGAAGCACCTATAAGTTACAATTAAAGCACTTACAAGCAATAATTGAAGCACCTTTGATTTATACTCTAAGCACCAAGTTGTTTTTGTAGCGCGAGTAAGAATTAAAAGAAGCACCTATAATTTCGTTTGAAGTACTTACAAGCAATAATTGAAGTACCTTTGAGTTATACTCTAAGCACCAAATTATTTTTGTATCGTTCGTAAGAATTAAGAGAAGCACCTATAAGTTACATATGAATCACTCACAAGGAATAATTGAAGAACATTTAAATTATAATCTAAGTATCAAGTTGTTTTTTAAGCTTACATTTCTATCTTAAGCATCAGAATGGAGATCCACGTAGTTTGAAGATTCTACTTGTGAAGTGCTCATTTTTAATGGCCTTTAGTCGCAAGCAGAAAACATACATAATTGTTTTTACATAGCAGATACATAAATCATGGATATCTACATAGGTAGATATAATCCATGGCATTGAAAGGATTATGCCATAGGAGCCATAGCATTCGAATGCTCTTAGATGATTTAATTACAGTTTAAAAAGGATTATGCGCAGGCCATAATTAGAGTCATAGGACTCGAACCATATGTTGTTGATTTGATTAAAGCCATAGGATTAAATCATTGAATGCTCCAGATTTGTTTTCACATAAATGAGTGTTCTCACATTAATGGGGGTGTTCTCACCTGATCCCTCTCCTATATATGCAAGACCCAAAAACTTAATATACAAACCCAGAAGCATTCCTTTGTGGAAGCTTGATGGAAGCAGCCCAAAATTTACAGAAATTCATAAAGCATAAATTTGCAAACATTTTTACGCTTCCAAACTCCTCATTTTCATCAATGGCGTCGAGATTTGTTAGATGCCGAACAACATGCACTCATACTTCTTGATCATTGGAGCTCTGATAATATGAGAATAATGTACCCTTAGAATGACGAGATTCCAGGGTCGATATGGACTTGGGGGTGGAGGACGTTGGCGTTCAATTTCTAGTTAAATTTTAGGATATAATTTATTTGTTATCTTAATGCTCCGGGGATACCAAACTTTATCAGTAGGATATAGTTTACCTAATAGTGACACTAGGGCTAGAAGAAAGTAACATGGGGATGAGAAAAACAAAGATGTGAATTGGCTCATGAAAATTTTATAATCCCAAAAAACTTGTTTATCCGATATGAGAATTTAATATTACATCTCTACCCATAATCTTCACATAATATATGATGAGACAATATCACAAAAAAATTCTTTAAAAAGAAAAAGAAAAATAATAATTCCGGAAAAATAACGGTACTTATTTTATATTTCGAATTCAGAGGTACTTATTACTTTTTGTTTGCTATGCTGAATATAAATACTTGTACAATATTTTACAAAGTAATTACTCACACTACCACATAAACCCCCCTCTAGCACCAATTTATTTTTAGCACTGGTTTTGAAAATCAGTGCAAAAAATGTAATAGCACCGGATTTAAAAAAAAAAAATTTTGAATGCCAATTTTTAAAACCGGTGTTAATTTAACACAGATTTTTTAAATTTTAACACCAATTTTTAAAAAATCGGTGTTCAATTTTAAATAGCACCGGTTTTTAAAAACCAGAGCTAAAAATTTTTAAAATTCTATCTTCCCGCCAAAAACAGCGCCAATTTTTTTTTTAAAGAGCACCGATTTTTTAAAAACGGTGCTAAAAATTTTAAAAATCCATTTTTCCGGCCAAAGAAATCGCCAAAAATTTTAAAAATTTAATCTCCGCCAAATATTTCAAAATATTCGTCAAAAATTTTAAAAGTACAATCTTCCCGCCAAAGAATTCAAAAAATTCACCAAAGAATTCGCCAAATATTTTAAATAATGTTGCCAGAAATTTCATAAGTTGGGAGCAGCTGCGCGCAGCCGCTCTAAGCTATTTTTTTTAACTTTCAAAATCGTTCACTTCTTTTGTAACTTTTACTAATAACTAAGTTAAGTAGAATAAATAAACAATCAACCTTTATTGACCTAATATATATAAATAAGAATAAAATTTGTTTAGATTAACTAATTAATGTTCAATCCTTAATTGATTTAGTATATATAAATAAAACTTTAACTAGGCAACAGTTAATCCTTATTTGACTTTGAATATATAAACACTAATAACTAGGCTGACTTTGACTAATCAATGGTCAAACTGTATTTGACTTTCAATATGTAAACACTAATAACTAAGTTGACTTTAACTAATAAACGGTCAACCCTTACTTTACTTTATATATATGAACACTAATAACTAGGTTGACTTTGACTAATCAACGGTCGAACTTTACTTGACTTTCAATTAAGCACTAATAACTAAGATGACTTTAGCTAATTAACGGTCAAATTGTACTTGACTTTCTATATGTAAACACTAGTGACTATGCTGAATTTAACTAATCAACGGTCAAACTTTACTCGACTTTCAATATATAAACACTAATAACTAGGTTGACTTTGACTAATCAACGGTCAAACCTTACTTTACTTTCTATATATATATACTAGTGACTAAGTTGACTTTAACTAATCAACGGTCAAACTTTACTTTATTCTCTGTATATAGAAACACTAGTGACTAAGCTGACTTTAACTAATCAACGGTTAAACTTTACTTAACTTTCAATATATAAACACTAATAACTAAGTTGACTTTAACTATTCAACGATCAAACTTTACTTGACTTTCTATATATAAACACTAGTGCCTAAGTAGACTTTAACTAATCAACGGCTAAACTTTACTTGACTTTTAATATATAAACATTAATAACTAGGTTGACTTTGACAAATCAATGGTCAAACCTTACTTGACTTTCAATATGTAAACACTAGTAACTAAGTTAACTTTAACTAGTCAACGGTCAAACCTTACTTCACTTTCTAAATATAAATACTAGTCACTAAGTTGATTTTAACTAATCAACGGTCAAACTTTACTCGACTTTCAATATATAAACACTAATAACTAGGTTGACTTTGTCTAATTAACGGCCAAACTTTACTTGACTTTCAATATATAAACAATAATAACTAAGTTGATTATAACTAATCAACGGTCAAACTTTACTTGACTTTCTATATGTAAACACTAGTAACTAAGTTAACTTTATCTAATCAACGGTCAAACTTTACTTGATTTTCTATATATAAACACTAGTGACTAAGTTGACTTTAACTAATCAATGACCAAACTTTATTCGACTTTTAATATATAAAAATTAATAATTAGGTTGACTTTGACTAATCAATGGTCAAACCTCACTTGGCTTTCAATATATAAACACTAATAACTAAGTTGAATTTAACTAATCGACGGCCGAACTTTACTCGACTTTCAATACATAAACATTAATAACTAGGTTGACTTTGACTAATCAACGGTCAAACCTTACTTGACTTTCAATATATAAACACTAAAAACTAGGTTAACTTTGACTAATCAATGGTCAAACCTTACTTAACTTTCAATATATAAACACTAATAACTATGTTGACTTTAATTAATTAATGGTTAAAATTTATTTGAATTAGTATATTTAAATACAAATAAAAATGTTTGACTAATCAACAGTCAACCCTTACTTGTCTTTCTATATACAAACACTAATAGCAAAGTTGACTTTAACTAATCGGTCAACCTTTACTTGGCTTTCTACATAAAAATACTAATAACAAAGTTGACTTTAACTAATCAATGGTCAACCCTTACTTTGCTTCATGTATACAAACACTAATAACTAAGTTGACTTTAAGTAATCCACGGTTAACCCTTACTTGACTTTGTACACACAAACACTAATAACTAAGTTGACTTTAACTATTCAACGACCAACCATTACTTGACTTTCTACATACAAATACTAATAACAAAGTTGACTTTAACTAATCCATGGTCAAGCCTTACTTGGATTTCTACATACAAATACTAATAACAAAGTTGACTTTAACTAATCGATGGTCAAACCTTGACTTTCAATATATAAACACTAATTACTAGGTTAACTTTCTAATCAACTGTCAACCCTTACTTGACTTTCAATATATAAACACTAATAACTATGTTGACTTTAACTAATTGATGGTCAAACTTTATTTGAATTAGTATATATAAATACAAATAAAAATATTTGACTTTAACTAATCAACGGTCAACCTTTACTTGACTTTCTATACACAAACTAATAAGAAAGTTGACTTTAATTAATCCACGATCAACCCTTACTTGGCTTTCTACATAAAAATACTAATAACAAAGTTGACATTAACTAATCCACGGTCAACCCTTACTTAGCTTTCTACATACAAATACTAATAACAAAGTTGACTTTAACTAATCGACGATCAACCCTTACTTGACTTTCAATATATAAATACTAATAACTAAGTTGACTTTAACTAATTAACGTTCAAATTTTATTTGGCTTTGCTAATAAAAACTTTAATGGGCTCCATAAGTTTTGTCCCAAACCCCATGTCCTATTTTCATATACTTAGCCCAAATTTACCAATTACTTCTCTCTTGCCCCAATTTTATCCCTCCCCCCAATCGAACCCTATTTTTAACTCTCCCACACCCCTCACAGTCATGCTGCCTCCTATTTCCGCCAATCAGCCATCGGCCATGCTACCCCTCCGCTTGCCTACAGCTCTCTCCAGCGCTGCTTACCCCCCTCACTGTCACTAGCCCCACCTCCGACGCTCGCCTTAAGTTCTCTCTGCCACCGCTAGCTAGATATGGTGGAGAAGACGCTAGGACCGCTCGCCTATGGTTTTCTCCACCGCTCGCCAGCAACGCTAGCCCTCACTCACCTCTGGTTTTCTCCACCGGTGCTAGCCAGAGATGATTGGATCCATCGTTCAACAACCTTCAATGTGGTATCTATTAAATCATGTATGATTCCTTGTAGTTTGGTGACTAGTTGTTCAGCTGTGGATTGTTTTGATTTGATTATGCAAATAGGTACTTCCTCAAGGTCCTTGTTTAAGGGAATTGAGATGTGGAAAGAAGAGAACATATTGAAGGTAGTTTTAGCAGTCTAAACTTTTCTTTTGATTGGATTGTGGACCATTTTATGTGGTAGGAATGTCAGGTGTTGAAATACCATATAGAATGGACCCCCTTAAGGCTCTTAATTTCTAAGACTGATTGTTGTTTAGCTTTGATTGAAGAAAGTGATGGCGGAAAAACAAGGGCTGTTAATTCTCATGGAGAACGTAAATTTTTAGAATACGAGTTTGAGAATGAGTGAGAAGTGGTTTGATAATGGAAGATGATGATATTCTTTCTTGTTTTAATCAGTTCTTCTAGACACTGAGTATGACCCTCTAGTCCCCATAGAGGAAAAAACAATGCCGGTAATCTTAGAAAATCTTTAAAATACTAACTTTTTAGCTATATCATCACTAGTAGGTTGAATATGTGTAACTTACATTAATGTTTATGTTATTTGTGTGAATTTAGTAAATTGTGATGTCAAACTTGAATTTAAAAATATTGTTGGTGCTGCTGCTGGTATGGACATGCTTTTTGGTTCTGCAGATCATTAAGGCAAGTTATATCTCCCTTTGGAGAGCTTGATTCGGTTTACTTAAAGCCATATTAAGTAACATAACTTGACGCACGGATGTTGATTGCTGTTTGCAGATTAATCTAGCGGTCTGTAGTGCTCTGTACTGGGTGCTATTAACCAGCTGATCAAGGAGGGAGCAACCTACCAAATGATGTAGCTATTGCTAAAGGATAAATAGGTGTGCATCACCTTGTGTTTCCTTTTATTGCAATTGAAGTGCATTAGCTGTAGATGATATTTTACCCTATTGCAACTCTCACTTAGTAATGGTAGCTACAATTTAGAGTATGTTGTCTATTGATGAAGCTACTGCAAAATTCTGTATGTTGTGTGTTGAGTACATGTATATTATGTGTTGAGTACATGTATGTTCTCACTGTATTGTGGTTTTGTGTTATAGTCTAGAATTTGTATCTTGGTGTGTTGTAGCTGAACTTAACATCAGATTTGTGAATGCAGTATTTTAAACACAACCCTAATGACAAGAATCCCCTTTACATCACTAAGAATGGAGTCTACACTCAAGCCTGAAGATTGGACAATGTAGTGTATCTTGGGGGCATGATGAATACATGTATTTTGTAAAGTTTCTTCAATTTCTTAATGAGTAATTATTTTGAGTAAGTAGTTCAGATCAACTGAAAGGTTGAGCATTTAGTTTTTTAGCATATGATATGGTAGGGTACATTTGAGCATTTCTAAAGACCATAGATTCAAGATTAGTGTGAGGCTTAACCTTGTGATTTGATGTGTACACACCACATGATTCAATTGCTAGTTTAACATAAAGTTATGTTTAATCCCGTAGATAGTTATGTTTCAGATAGTTATGTTTAGTCCCATAGATTATTAATTTTGTATCATACATTTTTTTGGTTTTATTTCTATATTATCAATTTTGTGAAGTCAACTTTATTATTAAATTAATGTCCCACTAAATTATTGATTTTGGGTTTTTTCCCTTCCTCTGAAGCGGCTGCGTGTAACTGCTTTCAGAGGAAGGGATTTTTTTAATTGTTGTAAAATTTTTAGCACCGGTTTTTTGAAAAAGGAGTGCCATTAAAAACCGGTGCTAAAATTAACACATGTTAAAAACCGATGCTAACAAAAAATCAGTGCTAAAATTAGCACCGATTTAAAAACCAATGTAACAAAAAATGGTGCTAAAATTAACATTGGTTTAAAAAACTGGTGCTAACAAAAAAAATTAGTGCTAACAAAAAAATTGGTGCTAAATTAACATCGGCTTTTTGAAAACCAGTGTAACCTTTTCACCGCGCACTTAGCCACCGGTTTTTTGGGTAAAAACACCAGCACTAGAGGGGGGGTTCTTGTGATAGTGATGCAAATATTACATTTTTTCACATTTATATCAAAAGCAGGAATCAAACTATCTTTAGACATATCAAGCATATGTTTGTAATGAACATGTCATAATCTAGCATGCCATAAAGATAGTAAATCAATGTTAGAGCAGACCATGTAAATAGAACCACACATATTATTTATATTGAGCATAAACATTCCATTACAGTAATATATGAATCCTACAAACACACAAAACTTTGATAAGATAAAATTTTCAGATTCATAAACTTGCTTATAGCCACACTTAGATAAAATACTTCCAGAAACTAAGTTCTTTCTAATTCCGAGTACATATAGAACACTTTTGGATGAAGATTTTTCCCAGAACTAAATTTCAGCACAACATCTCCTCAACCAAGAATGGTGGCGGTAGATTCATTTCCCATATGAAGAATGAAACCATCATTAGCCAGTTCATATGACTTGAACCACTTACGGTCCTTGCAAACATGTTTGGTTTCTCTAGAATCTATACACCTAGAAATTTCATCATCATGTACATAAAATGATTTAGAAATTAATGGTACATAATTCTCAACCGAATTTAAACCATATTTAACATTCTGACCTTGATGAGGAGTTTGGCCTTGGTCCTTAGACCCTTGCCCTGGATGATTTCGTGTCACTCCTTTCTTTCTCTTCTTGACACGACAATCACATTTGAAGTGTCATGTCTTGCCACAAATCCAACATGCACCCTTAGTCTTTTTGTTGGACTCTTTGCTTGTGCTGTCATATGGGTGTTTCTTCCCCCTTTTCTTCATAAAACTATCACCCGCTTCCATCATATTAATTTAAGAGAGTCCCACTATCTCTTTATCTTTGAACTTTCCATTTTCCTATGCCCTTAGAGTTTCCTTTATGCGTAAATGGCTTCCAAGTTGAACAACAGACTTCCTTTTTGTGCTTAAGCATGTGCTTGAAATCCTTTCATGAAGGTGGAAGCTTGTCAATTATACTTGACACGGAAATAGATTAATCCATTCCCAGTTTGTGTTGTAAAAATTGCCCTAAAGTCCAGAGCAATTCATTGTACTGCTCTATAACATGCCTAGAGTATGAGATCTTGTATTTCATAAAATTACTGACAAGGAACTTCTTATTAGAAGGATCCTCATCCATGTATTTTGACTCTAAGGAATTCCACAACTTTTTTGCAGGTTCAACATTTTGGTAAACATCAAAGAGTGAGTCAGACATACCATTTAAGATGTGACCACGCCAGATGTAGTCATCATTTTCCCATTTGTTCCTTCAATGAGTTTCTTCCAATGGTTCATCATCTGCTGGTTCTGTCATTGGAGTAGACAAAACATATGCCACTTTCAGAGTTGTAAGGAGGAGATGCATCTTCTTCTGCCATCTACGGAAATTAACACCTTTAAACTTCTCCAGTTTCCCAAACTTGGATGTCATATCACGTATGGTTTCCATGTCTCGTACGGTAAAGAAATTACTCTTTAAGAATGTTGTAGAATGTTGGAAGAAATAAATAGCGGTTTGGCTTTTGGGAGAAGTAGAAGTAAATTTAAAACAAATTTATTCTGGTAAATGTAGGTGTAATGGAACTTGGATATTGATTTGAGTTGTGTTAAGATACGCTTTCCTCAAAGAGTAATCTGACCTTATTACTGCCTTGGATTACACGAATTCTCCTTGATGATAAAACAATCGAAATGGCCTCTTGATTTAGGCTTGAAACAAGAGAAAGGTTTTGAGTGGAGTATTTTGGTTACTGAGTAAGTCTGAAAATTCTAAAATTTTCCCTTGTGTTTCTGTGCATGCATACGCATGTTTATATAAGACATGTCCCAAAAAGACACTACCCATCGTGAAATTTGTGGATTATAGGCCATCACACTTACACTGCACCACTCTGACACAATTGTAATATGTCCCGAAAAGATGCTACCCATCGTGGAATCTGTGGGTTATACACCACCACACTTACACTGCACCACTCTGATACAATTGTAAGACAATTCATCTTTCCACATGAATGATTATATTTTCCACATTCAAAGTATCCTAGTTGTCAGAAATGAATTATGAAACAAGAATAATCTTCACGTAAATGACTACATTTCCATATCAAGTGTATCGTAGTTATCTGAATTATAATGAACTCTGAAATGTACATTTATCCACACAGTAGAAAGTTTTTAAAATTTTGCACTCTGCACCACCAAACTTGTTTTAACATCCCGAGCTCACAACTACTAGAATCCAATCATACTTAAATAGCTTGTGATTCTTAAAACACCAATAAACAACATATACCAAAGTAAAATACATAGTACCAAAGCACTTGCAGACATACAGTAAGGGAAGGAATGCCAGCTTTGAGGTAAACATTGTCGGCAGAAACAACCATAGAGTTGGCATCCAAACTAGCCTTAACCTTATCAAACTCGGCCTCCCAAAACTTCTGAATAATCTCATGAAGCTCAATCAAGTTCTCCATAGCCCCATTATCATACATCTTTGACCCATGGCTAGGAGCCTCAACTGCTCTGAGCACAACATTCCACAACATCTTATCCGCATAAAACACCCTGTACTCATCCCCCGGCGAGGCCTGCCCCTCGTATAACACAAACCCAACATTCAGCTTCAAAAACTCCTCAGACTCCACAAAATTTTCCATCCCATCGAAACCCCCGATCTCCTCATCCGGGACAAACAAAACGTGGAGAGTGCAAAGAAGGGTGTGTTTCTTTTCCAACACTAGACTCTTCATGGAGAAAGAGTGATTTTACGTAATGATTCTAGTATTACTAAATGGAATAAATAGAATACAAAAAGGTAGAATAGTACTAGTATATGAAAGAATGATTTCCCATAATGATTTTGATTAATGAAGAAAAGTATAAATAGAGTACAAAGTAGACTAGACTAAATATAACTCTAGCCTAGTCATCAAGAATTAAATCTTATGTAATTATCAACTTACATTATTCTAACACCCCCCTTCAAGCGAAACATCGGATGCTCGCCGACGCATAGCTTGGACCTGAAGAACTCCAACAGCGGACGAGAGAGTCCCTTGGTGAAGATGTCCGGAATCTAAAAAGAAGTTGGAACATAAGCAACGGGTGGCTTGCCAGATGTCACCAACCCATGAACAAAATTGTAGTCAATGTTGATGTGCTTCACCCACTTGTGCGCCACCAGTTCTGAGCCAAGAAGATAGCACTGCTTTTGTTGCATAATAGCAATGGAGAACCAAAAGGTGGAACCCGAAGATTACAAAGGAAATAAGTGAGCCAAACCACCACTGAAACAGTGTTGGTAAGAGCAAGGTATTCAGACTCAGTGATGAAGCGAGAAACAATGGGTTTTTTCTTGGCACCCTAAGAAACCAGATTCCCACCAAGATAAACTGTATAACCATAAGCGGACCGTTTAGTCTCCAAATAGTGAGCCCAGTCAACATCAGAGTACCCTAACACCTCAGGAGTACTAGCAGAACAAAAGCTAAGACCAAAATAAAGAGTGTCACAAACATACCGTAAAATCCATGTCATTGTAGCGAAATGGTCATCTCTAGGATCCTGAAGATACTAGCTCATTGGTGTTGACCGAGAATGCAAAATCTAGAAGAGTAATGGTGAGATACTAGAGGGCACCAACAAGAGAACGATAAAGTGTAGGATCCCAGAGCGGAGGACTGGTAGAGCTATGAAGCTGAGAAACAGTGACAAATGGCATAGAGATAGGTGTCGCGTCAGACATACCAGCCTGAGTCAAAATATCTTGAGCATACTTTGCTTGGCCAAGAAGTAACCCTGAGGAGGTAAGAAAAACTTCAAGACCAAGAAAGTAGTGAAGAGCACCAAGATCCTTAATTGCAAAATCTCTGTGTGTCCAATCAATGAACTGACATGAAAAAGAGTCGAGTTGTTACCTTTAAGAATGATATCATCCACATACACAAGTAGATACGCTAATGATGACCCTCTCGAGAGAACAAATAAAGAACTATAGGCTGAGCTGCACTAAAAACCAAGTTGTGTCAGATAACTACTGAAGCATTGGAATCAAGCCCGAGGAGCCTACTTAAGACCATAAATGGCCTTCCTCAAGCGACAAACATAGTCTAGATGAGCAGAATCCTGATAACCAGTGGGTTGCTTCATATAGACTGGAACATCAAGAACGCCATTAAGGAAAGTGTTCTTGATATCTAACTGATAAAGTGGCCAAGAACGCATGGTGGCTATGGTGATGACTATCCAAATAGTGGAGGCTTTGACAACATGACTGAAAGTGTGGTCAAAATCAAAATTCAGATTTTGTGAGAAACCCTGCGCTACAAGTCTAGCTTTGTGATGCTCAGTAGTGCCATCTAGTCAACACTTGAGCATATAGACCTATTTGGAGCCAAAACATGTTGACATCCGAAGGTCAAGGCACTAAGTCCCAAGTGTGCTAACCATGACGAACCATGAAGAGAAGTCATCTCATCATCCATGGCTGAACCCTAGGCTTATCTTGAAGGGTAGAGCGATAATCAGTGGGCTCTGTCTGAGAAAGGAGTGCTGCAGTGAGACTATGAGTAATAATATTTGAATAATCTCGGAGCTGAATGGCACCAATAGAAGACTAAGAAGCCATCTGATGGGTACGAGGCTGTGGGAGTGAAGCTGAAGGAGTCGAACTAGTTAATAACGCCGGAGAAGACCGAGTAGAGCAAACCAGAGAGAGGCCAGCGGGCCAGCGAAGGATATCAGAGAGATGACAATCGAGACTAGCTGAAGTGTGATGGCTGGCAGCTAAGGCGTGGTGGCCTGCAAATTGGATGTGCTGGTCAACGAACCAAGTCTACTGGTTGATGGCTAGAAGGGCAGAGCAGGATGCGCTAGAGCGGCCAGTGGATGGTCTGAATAAGCAAAGCAGACAGAACAGGGTGTCATAGTTGGTAAGAATAATAGGATCGATGAGCTAGGAGGGCTGGCGACCAAAGTGACAAGCCGAGCAGGAGAATATGCCACCGTGGAAGAAGCAGGAATATTAGTTGATGTATCAGCGGGATCCTAGAAAGTAGAGACATCCAGAGAGAATGGAGATACTGAAGTAGAACCATCGGCATAAGGGAAGAAGGTATCGTAAAACCAAGCATGTCTGGTGATATATATCTTTCCAGACGTAGGATCTAAACATCAATATCCCTTGTACCAAGAGTCGTACCCAAGAAAGATACAGGGCAAACTGTGAGGAGCGAGTTTGTGAGCTACATACAGACGAAGATAAAGGTAGACACGCAACCAAAATACATGAAAGTTAGTGTGTATGAGAACCCAGACATTAATAACTTCATATGGTGATCATCCGCCAAGAACCGGAGTGGGCAGAAAATTTATGGTATAAGCGGTTGCAGCAAAGTCGTGAGGTCAGTGGGAGAGAGGGAAATGTGAGTGGTACAACATAGAAAAACCCATCTCAGCAATGTGACGGTGCTTGTGCTCAGCCCGACCATTCTACTTAGGAGTATCCGGGGAAGAAATATGATGATGAATGCCCTTTGTTTGAAAGTTAGAATGTAAGCAACCATTTACGAAAAGCCTCAAAATGGCAATAGACGTTCCAAAAATCAAGTTTGCAATGAAGTGGGTAAAACCACGAGAGTCAGGAATGATCATCAAAGAAAATGACATAGTAGGAGAAACCATTAGTAGATAAAATAGAGGAGGGCCCCCATAAAACACAATGAACTAGATCAAGTACCCTAGCAGCACGTTTATCATTTAAATGAAAAGATAAACGCTTCCATTTAGCCTTTTCACATGCATCATAAAGGGTAGGTTTCAGCAAAATCAATGAGACAGATAAATATCCAGAAGCTCACAAACCAGAAATAATCGAATGCAGAACATGACCAAGTTCAGTATGCCTAGATTTCAAATGACAAACGCGACTTATTTGATTCCATGGTAGACAACAAAGCAGATGCCCCATATTCTAAAACATAAAGCCCATTTTCACTATGGCCGTGACCCAAAGTTTCACTAGTGATTTTATGCCGAATAATAAATGAGTGATCATCAAAGCAGACAACAACATTTAAATCCCAAGTTAATTTGGTAATCGAAAGAAATTTTTGGTGATTTTAGGCACAATAAACACATCATAAAGAGACAATGAGTTAAAAATCCAAGAATCACCAACATGAGTAATAGGGAGTTGAGAAACATTAATAACATAGACGTAAGAAAAACCACAGGATGAACAATAGCAGGAGATGATGCTATGTGCTTTGTGGTGCCATAATCCAAAATCCACTTAGGTCCATGGTGTTTAAACTCTGATAGTCCACCAAAAGAAGCCATAATGCAGACAAAGACAAAATGGCGACAAAATGTGAAAGCAGCTGGGGGCGTGTACTAAGATGCGAAGAACACCTACATGCGCGTGGAGATTGGCACTGGAACCTGTGGGCACATGCCAAAATGCACTGAAGATTGGACGTGTTGAAGAATGTCATGGGTGCAGACGATGCACTGAAGTATGATGCTCTGGAGGCTGCCGCGGGCGTGAATCTAACGCGCTGAGGAGGGACACTGTGTGACCTGGCGGGAGACTTCTTCACTGCTAAATCGGCCTTGATGGAGAAAGGCTTGGACTTTCTCATTGGAGAATGAGGATCGGTTTTTGGAACCCGCGGAGAACGACGGAGACTTGCCGTTGCCAGAGAAATACTACTGGAAAATTAAAGAACCTAATAGAAATCTGGAGAACACCGAGAGATGAATGCCAGGAAGAGAGGCCTGGAGATGAACTCTTGGAAGGAGAACACTGCTACAGGGAAGAGAGGGCCAACGATGAACATAGAGAGGAAATAATGGTGGGAGAGCCACTACCGGAGTATGGCCAAAAGTTGCTGGAATTTGACTGGAACTTCACCAGAATCAGGTGGCTGGTCGACCAGAAAAGAGAGAGAGGGAGAGGTGGAATTGGTCGGAAAAAATAAAAAATAATTTAGGATAAAAAATTTCTCTGATACCATGAAATAATAATTTTCCATAGTGATTCTAATTAATGAAGAAAGGTATAAATGGAGTACAAAGTAGACTAGTCTAAATATAACTCTAGCCTAGTCATCAAGAATAAAATCTTATCTAATCATCATCTTGCTTTATTCTAACAGTATAACTCTAGTCTAGTCAACAATCTAATCTATAATCAAATCAAATGTAATCATTATCTTGACTTATTTTAACACCTCCCTCAAGCGAAGCGTCAGATGCTCACCGACGCAAACCTTGGATATGAAGAAATCGAACAGAAGATGATAGAGCCATTTCGTGAAGATGTCTGCAATCTAAAGAGAAGTAAGAACGTAAGCAACTTGCAGCTTGCCGAAATCAACCAACTCTTGAAAAAGTGACAGTCGATATCGATGTGCTTTGCCCGCTTGTGAGCAACAGGGTTCTGATCCAAGAAGATGGAACTGCTATTATCACATAACAACACCGGATAACTAGACAAGGGAACTCGGAGGTCTCGGAGCAAATGAGAGAGGCAAACAATCTCTGAAGCTGTGTTGGTAAGAGCACAATACCCAGGCTCAGTGTTGGAATGAGAAACTGTTGGCTATTTCTTGGCCCTCTAAGAAACAAGGATCCCAACAAGAAAAATAACATATCAATAAATGGATCGACGAGTCTCCAAACAATGATCCTAATCAGCATCAAAGTACCCTAACACCTCTAGAGAACTGGCAGACCAAAAAGAAAGACCAAAATGCAGAGTGCCCTGAACATACCGCAGAATACGAGTAACAGCAACAAAATAATCGTCTCTAGGATCTTGAAGATACTGGCTGACAGGTTTGACTGAGAAGGCCAAATCTGGATGAGTGATGGTCAACTACTAAAAAGCCCTAACTAGAGAACCATACAAAGATGGATGTCAAAATGGTGACAAGTCGAACTGTGCAAGTGAGAACCTGGCACAAATGGTGTAGAGACTGGTGCAGCATTAGACATCCCTACACAAGTGAGAATGTCCCGAGCATACTTTGCTTGAACAGGAAGTAAACCTGATGAAGTAGGTGAAACTTCTAGGCCAAGAAAGTAGTGAAGAGCGCCTAGGTTCTTAATCGCAAAATCCAGATCTATTCGATCAATGAACTGTTAAAGAAGGGTTGAATATTCCCCTTTAAGAATGATGTCGTCAACATACAACGGGAGAAACAGTTTTGACAATCCTTGCAAAAGAATGAGCAGAGACGTGTCAGTTGAGATGCACTGAAAACCAAGCTCAATCAAATAAGTGCTGAAGTGCTGAAACCATGCTCGAAGGGCTTGCTTAAGTCCATAAATAGCCTTCCGCAAGCGACAAACATAATCTGGATGAACATGGTCTTTGTATCCAACGAGTTGCTTCATATAAGCTGGAGCATCAAGAATGCCATTAAGAAAGGTATTCTTGACATCCAGCTGATGTAGCGGCTAGGAACGCATCGTGGCAATGGCGAGAACTGTCTGAACAGTGGAGGCTTTGACCACAGGACTGGAAGTGTGGTCAAAGTCAAAACCCAGAATCTTTGAGAAACCCTGTATAACAAGTCTAGCTTTATGATGTTCAATATTTCCATCTAGTTGATACTTCAGTTGATAAACCCATTTGGTGCCAAAAATGTTAGCGTCCGAAAAGCGAGGCACTAAATCCCAAGTGCACTGACCACGATGAGTTTCCATCTCGTCATCCATGGCAGAAATCCAAGCCAGATCCTGAAGGGTAGTGCAATAATCAGAGAGCTCAGACTAAGCAAGCAAGGCAGCCATAATTCTATGAGACAATGCCTGAATAATCTCTGTGCTAAATAGCTCCAGTCGTCGATCAAGTGGCCATGTGATAAGTGTGAGCCCAAGGAGGAGAGACCGCAGGAGTGGAACCGACCGAGAAGGCTGAGCCTGAGCAAGCGGACTGACCAGTGGAGAGGTAGGAGGCACTTGTTGTAGTGATGATGGTGGATTAGTGGCACAAATGGAGCAAGGGGCCAAAGGAGGAGTAGCCGACACAGGAGAAACTATAGGCAAATGAGGTGCCGAATCAGAATCAGGATCAAGAAAGATGGAAACATTCAACATTGATGCTAGAACACCGATCACCGAAGGAATGGATAGGGTGAATAAAAAGCACCTTTCATCACCGAGTGGCATAGATTCTACAAGAAGTATGGTCGAGCTACCAAAAACCTTTATACTGCAAACTGTAGCCAATAAAGACACAAGGAATACTGTGGAGAGATAGCTTATAATCGCAAAGGGGAAAACAAAGGGGAAGACTTGACAACCAAAATCATGAAATTTGGTGTAAATGGGAACCCATACATTTATAACTTTATATGGTGATCGTTCGCCAAGAACAGGAGTGGGTAACCGATTTATGGTATAAGTGGCTGCAGCAAAAGCATTAGGCCAGTGGGAGAGAGAAACATGAGAGTGGTATAACATAGACAAGCCCATCTTAGCAATGTGGCGATGCTTGCGCTCAGCCCGACCATTCTGCTCAGGAGTATATGGACAAAATATCTTATGATGAATACCCTTTGTCTAAAAGTGAGAGCATGAGCGACCATTTATGAACTCAGCCCCTCCATCACTCTGAAACACCTTAATGGTGGAAGAGAACCGGCTTTCCACAAAAGCCTCAAACTGGCAATAAACATCCCAAAAATTAGATTTACGACGCAGTGGGTAAAACCACGAGAGTTTGGAATGATCATCAGGAAAATAGCATAATAGGAGAAACCATCAACAGATAAAATAGGAAAAGGCCCCCATAAGTCACAATGAACTAGATCAAGTACCATAGCAGCCCGTTTATCATTTGTATAAAAAGATATACGCTTCCCTTTAGCCTTTTCATACATATCACAAAGAGTACATTTAGGAAAAACTGATGAGACAAATAAACATCCAGAAGCTCACAAACCAGAAATAGCGGAATGTGAAACATGACCAAGTCTAGCATGCCTGATTTCAAAAGACGCACATGACTTATTTGATTCCACAATAGACAATAAAGCAGATGCACCATAGTCTAAAACATAAACCTCATTTTCAATATGACTGTGACCCAAAGTTTCACTAGTGATTTTATGTCAAATAATAAATGAGTGATCATCAAAGCAGAAAACTGATGCTTCTTTGACCACCGACCGATTCGTGGGCTTGGGTTCTTCTCAAACTAACCTGCAATTAAACTGTCCCTGGGGTTTCAGGGGTCAGCACTCTGATACCTAAATCAGTACAAGCGTTCGAATATGATTAAGGCATAATGAATTATAAGTAAATGTGTACTTTGTATTTATACCTCATGTCCTAAATAATGTTCTCCTTAATTACCCACGAACATGGTTATTCAGCTAGGGTATTACATATGTCCCTAAATGGGCTACTATACCTTCGGCCCAGTGGTTTTCTTGGGCTTAACCTCTATCAAGAGCTTCCAGAAAAGCAGTTTCTCAACCTTAGAAAGCTAGAACGCCATGAAGGTCTTCGAGGTCTCGAATGCATGGGACATTTCGAGGACTTTGAAGAATCAAAATGAACCTTGCACTTCGTTGCTCTTGCCTTCGAGGGTGAGGACCTGGTTTTCTAATCAACTCCAACGTTTAGGATTACAAAAGGGCACGAGTGTGCTGTACAACCCAGTGTCCCAAACAGCACGTTGTCAGAAGACAAAAAAGCGATTACATCTTTCCATAACTTTTATATTTCCAAAGCAGTAATAATTACCCATCACTTCAGCCCCCATAATTACCTCCCATCCGTTCTTCCTTATTTACTTTTCTCGTTTGCAGGTATCTTCTTACAAGCATTCTTTCTGTATTTATCTATCGAGCATTCCAATTTCCATCACTTTCCACAGAAAATTAGTAATTTCTTTCATCCCTACTCTCATTCTAAATTTTTTGTTTCCTCCCCTTTAAATTATGGCCAGCTCCGATGAGGGTTCTGCCTCCGAGAAAATTTCTGGCAAAGTTAGGATAGGCGAGACGGGGGTTAGTACGCCGGAGAGAACCATTCAAAATTTGGAATGTACTCAGATGTTGGCCTCTAGGCATGGGTAATCCCTACATAAGGAGATCCATCACGAGCGGCAAGATTGGCTTCTACCCTCCTCCAAATCCAGAGCTAGAAGCTATAGAGGTGGAGGGAGGTGCACCTCCTTTAAGTGAGAAGATAATTCTCGAGGGGGAGGAAGTACCCTCGAATGCACCTCGGGTATTTCCTCTGGCTGGACCTTCTCAAAAGAAGAAGAAAGGAACTTATCGAAGGTTAAAGCTAAAAGATCCAGGGAGGGAGCCCCCAGTTCCAGTAGTGAGGGCCGCTATGTCTAAAATTTTGGACTCGATCCCTCCTAGTCAGCGAATAGCCCCGGATGCCGATTTTCAACCCTTTCAAGATGGTGATACCCCCTATAACCTTCCCGAAGGAAGATCATCCATCTCTCTCAGACACCTTCGTTGCAGGCTCACATTTCCCTTTCCGCCCCTTTTTTCCAAACTCCTTAAACAATTCTAAGTGAGCCATGTACAAGTCCACCCCAATGTTTTGGTGATCATTATAATATTCTTGAACAGGTGTAAGGAGTTCGATATTAAACCCATTTATAAGCTGCTTTGCTCGCTATACTTCGTGTCCTACAGTGGGCGGTCTACCAATATGATCATCACGTTTATCAACCGAGAATCACATCATATAGTTTTTAGCATTCCTGGCAATTTGGGCAACTGGAAAAGATGGAAGAAAGGTATTTCGTTTGATAGTAGGAGATATCGAGTTCCTCCGTGGAACTGGGGCGCATGAGTCGAGTCCCCCAAACCTGGGGAATATGTCTACTTTGATGCCCTTGAGAGGGATAGGCAAAAACTGTTGTCCAGTTTCCTCGATTACAGCCTCTTCAACAACCCTAACCCCCAGATTGGTGGCTTTGCGTTTCCACCTAGAGTTTATGAAGAATATGTGTATAACATACTCTAGAAGGATACAAGAAAGAGAATAAGATAACCTGAAGGCCCCAGAAGTGGCTCTCGCCTCAAGACCACTGCTATTAACTTTAGGCATTCGGGACCCTCCGAAGGTGCCTTAGATATCTACTTCTTCGGTTTAATGTGTTATTTTATCACTCTTTATTGACTCACTCTATCTTTCCTTTTTCAGTGGGTCTCGCTAAGGGCCTAAAGAACTAGAAGCCCTCGAAGCATGGTCAGGCTTGTTCCAAGGGTAAACAGCCCTTAAACCCAGTGTCTCCCATCTTGAACCCAGCTTCCCCTTTTGCAGTAGGCCTCGAAAATCCTATCTCAACCATTGGTGCTGAACAATCACCTCATACCAGGGACGTTCGTCAAAAGGCAAGGGAGAACAGCAATACTATCGATCCCCCCTCACCAAGACCACTCATGGGTCTCATGGTGGCAAGGATGTTCATTAACAACCTTCGCCCCCTCAAATGATGTGGCATCTCTATCTAGGATTGAGCATCACCTTTTTCAAAGATGGCATCTAACCCTAAGGTTCTTTTTTAAACCCCCCCTATTTTCTTCCTTTCCTCTTTTTTTTATACATTTAACTTTTTTAGCATCCCTCTTTTTTTTATAACATCAATTGGATTTGAATTTTTTAGGCTTCCCAAATATTCCACGAGGCCACCAAGAGAATGACAGAGGCCACCAAGAGAATGGAGACCTTCTTTTCCCTTTGCTCCGCTGGCAATGGGTGCTCTGCTGGCAATGGGTGCTCCGTGAAGAGCTCAGCAAAAATGATGCTAAAATTTTTCAGTTAAGGAAATCTCTTGAGGAGAAAGATAAGGTGCTTGAGGAAAAAGATTGAGTGCTCGAGGAAAAGGATAGGGCGCTTGAAGAAAAACAAAAGCTTTTGGAAAGGGAGAGGCGGGATGTTGATACCGAGAAGCATCAATGGACGTTAGAGAAGGACACCTCGGTGAAGAGGGTTCAAGATGCAGAAGATCTGGACACGCAAGTTCAACCGCTTAAGGCCTTCAAACACAAGCTGTTGAACAGCCCTAAGCTACTTCAACTATTCTTGGATCTCTTGGATGTGGCCAAGCAAATTGGCTATAGTGAATTAGCCGAGGAATTTTTAAGGCCACAAGTGTCTGCCTCTCTATCTGAAGATCTGGCCAAGCATGTGGATGAACTGGTTAATCCAGAGCTCAAAACCACTCTGGACACAAAGTGGGATGATGCCATTAAGAACAACGGCCTTCGTTTTGCCCTTTTGGATTTCATCAAGTCTAAAGGGAAGTTCCTCACTGCTGAGGGGATTCATGCTATCCCCCTTTCAGAGGCTATAGACGCCTCTCCTGGGCGAAATTCTGCCACTAGCCGAGTGGAAGAAATAATTTCTTCCACATCAAAGGAGGATGATTCTAGGGTTGGTCCCTAATTGCAATTTTTTTTACTTAGGGCCCCTCGATTGTGACCCTTTTTTTTTACTTTGAGTATCAATAAAATACATTTTTTGTTGCAACTCATTGATTTTACCTTTCTTTTCTTTTCGTAGTATAATTCATTGAAAATGTTGTTAGAAGGCGCTTGTGAGAAGCTTTTTCGAGTGCCCAAAAAGAGCTGAATGAGACACACAAACAACTATTGATCGCCCTTCGAGATCTTTCTAAGTGTAATCAAGAGAAGGATTCCTTGAAGGACAAGCTCCAACACCTCGAAGCTGAAATGAAGCTGTGGCAATCTAAAGACCATCCCACTTTTAAGGGATTTGTTAAGGATTTCCTTAGCAAAGAATTTAAGGGTACTTACCCCCTAGAAGTGGTCAAGGGTTGCGATCCCGCAGATGAAGAATTAGAAGAACTAATGCATCAAATTGATTTGAAGTTTGGTTCTTTGAGGTCCTTCCTTGCCACTGCGACTAGGCTTCCAGTAGTGGAATGGTGCCTAATCGGTTACTTGGGTGAAAATTGCAGACTGTTAGCCCAGAGGGAATTACTTTCCAAAAATTGAAGAGTGGCTAGCCTTAAAGAGGACTTGCTCTCTTGGAAGGAGGACTTGCTCTCTTGGAAGATAGCCAGCGAGGATCGGCCTTCTTCAAGTGAACCTCCTCCGGCCCCTTGAGGGAGCCCCTCGGGTGAAGGTAGTTCTTTGGTGGAATCTTTTTCATCCAAGAATGCAAAAATTTCTGAGGAGATTGAGGCCTAGAAGATACAAGCTGCAGAAGTGGAGTAGCATTTCACTGATTATGAAGAAAAAATCACAGCTCACGAAGTAAGCCTTTGTGCCCACATACTTTCCCACAACATTCCCTCATCCTACTTAATCAGAAATGATCATCTATCGAAGTTTCTACTTAAGGAGGCTCAGTACTAGATGAAATAAGTTAACGTTCATGAGAATGGGACTCCTCAGCAGAAAAAATCTTTTGACCTCATTCTCGATTAGTTGGCAGAGCTAAAGGTAAAGAGATTCACCCCCTCGAGCTTTTGGTCTACCCCTTAGTCATAGAAGTCTTCCACCAAGGAGACTGAATAGCATGTTGTCCCTTCAAGTAAAGTTACCCAAGGATCTTCCTCAAAACGTTTCAAAAGCGCTGGGTCACCCTCGAAGGATCCATTTGAATCTTCCATGAAGAAGCGGTGTAAGACCGTCGCCGTTCTTGATCCCTCTGAATATCCTGTAGAGGAACAAATGAAGGATATCCGAAGGGCCGCCAGTATAAAACTTGAAAAACTCGAAGAAATAGAGGCAAATGTGAATGAGCTAGGAAAACCTATCTCCACTGAAGAATTGTTTCAGGCGGGATTTCCTCCCACTAAATAAATATAGTTAAATGAATAAACTTAGATAGTTGCTTGTATCAATATTGTATTCCTAATATGTTTGTTGAGGTTTGAATAAATAACCCATTTTCTTTCCATCTCTTATAGTTTACCCCTCGGATACGAGCGCCTGTGCAATATTCTTAGGCAGAGTAAAATACGAATATGTTTGGAAAGTAGGGATGATGTAATTTAGAGACACAAGCATTTTACCCAGGTTCGGTATTTCCACAAACATCCTGCTAATCTCGTCTACTACTTTATCATTTCAAGATTACAAGATAACCTTTGAGTGTCGTTTTAGAGAAAACCACTTCGAACATCAGCCGTAGCTGGAAATATTATCTAGAGCTCCGCTTTAAAGCAACCCGCTCGAACATCAACCAGAGTGCCACTTTAGAGAAAATCACTTGAACATCAACTAGAGTGCCACTTTAGAGCAAACCACTCGAACATCAGTTGTAGTTGAAAATATCATCTAGAGTGCCGCTTTAAAGCAACCCGCTCGAACATCGACCAGAGTGTCGCTTCAGAGCAAACCACTTAAACATCAAAGCTGGTAGTATTTTCTCAAGTTGGTAATGTTCCACCTCTAGGCACTCGAACCCCGTTCATCTTCTCGAGAACATAACTTCCTCTTGGGTGCAATTCAATCACTTTATAAGGTTCTTCCCTATTTGCAGCTAACTTCCCCTCGGGTTCCTTTCTTCTTTTCTCATTTTTTCTCATTACCAAATCTCCCGGGCTAAAAAACACATTCTTTACCCTTCTGTAATGGTATCTTCTAACCCGTTCCTTGACTTTAGCCTTGCGTAGAAAAGCTAACTCTCTCTCTTTTCCTCTACCATATCCAAATCCAGATATCGATTTTGTGGATTGATTGTCTCATATGCAGCAGCCATTATCCTTGGGCTAAGAACTCCTATTTTGCCAAGAATTACTGCTTCTGAGCCATATACGAGACTACAAGGTGTATCCCCAGTAGTGGAAGACTCGTTTGTATGATATACCCATAATACATTGGGTAATTCCTATATCCAATTACCTCCCGCCCCCTCGAGGCGTGCTCGTATTCTATTTACTATTATTCTGTTGGTCACTTCCACTGGCCCGTTAGCTTGAGGGTGGTAAATAGATGTCATCTTTTTCTTAATATGATATTCCTCGCACAATTTCTTGAAGGGATCCTGAGAAAATTGTGTTCCATTGTCCATAATGATCGTTCTTGGGATTCCAAAACGGCACACAATGTTCTTCCAGCAAAAGGAGATGATTGTTTTTCCTCTTATGTTTGTTAAGGGCTCAGCCTCTACCCACTTTGTGAAATAGTAAATAGCTACTATTAGGTATCTGAACTTCCCTGGCACTTTCGGAAAAGGGCCCACCAAGTTAATCCCCCATTTTTCAAATGGCCACGAGCTATAGATGCTTCTAATTTCTTCCTGTGGAACATGTGTTATAGGTGCATGTCTCTAACATTGATGGCAAGCCTGAATATATCGGTTTGCATCCTCGAACATTGTCAGCCAATAAAACCCTGCTTAAATGAGCTTTCTCGCCATAGATATGGCTCCCTGGTGGCTACCGCATACTCCTTCATAAACCTCTCTTATGAGGTAATCGGCCTTATGAGGATTAACGTATCGAAGTAATAGCTGCAAATGACTCCTTCTATACAACCCATATTCTCTCAACAAATACATTGGAGCCTTCGACCTTATTTTTCTGGCTTCCACCTCATTTTCTAGCAGTACACCCTCTCGAAGATATGCCATGAATGGTGTTATCTAGAAGTCTTCTACTTCAATCGCCATCACTACAGGTTCTTCAAAAATTCGCTTGCTCAAAGTTTCTATGAGGAGCTGCTACTGGGATTGGTTCCCAAATATGAAGAAGCGAGCTTACTTAGAGCTTCCACATTATGATTGCTTTCCCTCAGAACCTGCGTCAAAGTGTAAGATTTGAAAATTTTTAACACGTTCTTCACTACCTCGAGGTACCTCTGCAGGTTATGCTCTCTGGCCTCGTACTCTCTATTCACCTGCTGAGCCACAATTTGAGAGTCACTGAAAACCTCTAGTTCCTCCACCTACAGCTCCTTTGTGAGGCTCAATCCAGTGATCAGTGCCTCATACTCAGATTCATTGTTAGTTTCTTTAAATGCAAAGTTTAATGCATAAGGATAATCTCTACCATTGGGGCTGGTTAGTAGAACCCCAGCTCCACTTCCTCCTGAATGTGATGAACCATCCACATACAACTTCCATATTTTTCCTTGCCTTGTTTCCTCATCCTGAATAGGATCTAAATATAACTCAAGAGGCTTTGTAGTTTCCACTATAAAATCTGCTAGCGTCTGCCCCTTAATCGCAACTCGAGGTTGATACTAGATATCATACTCTCCCAGCTCTACTTCCCACTTCATCATTCTTCCTGAAATCTCTGGCCTTAGATGGATCTGTTGGATGGGGTGGTCCATGAGCACCACTATCTTATGTCCCTTGAAGTAGGGCCTCAACATTCGGCTGCATGTACGAGGGCTAGAATCAACTTTTCGAGAATCGTATACATTTTCTCCGGCCCCTGCAAGACAAGACTAACAAAGTAAACAGGATGTTGAACCTTTGCCTTTTCTTTTACCAG
The DNA here is from genome assembly GCA_037428765.1 of Rubia yunnanensis. Lineage (NCBI taxonomy): Eukaryota > Viridiplantae > Streptophyta > Magnoliopsida > Gentianales > Rubiaceae > Rubia > Rubia yunnanensis. The sequence goes on along the minus strand of CM075064.1, from coordinate 25,247,023 downwards.
AGCTACGCTGATTGCTAGCGGTAACGCAGAAATATACAAGTACACCGTGTCATTCTTTTATGGTTTCCTCAAGGTGGGCAATGTCCCCAAATTTTCTTTCAAATTCTGTAATACCTCATCACATTTCCATTCCACTCAAAATTCTTTGCTATTTGAAGCACATCAAAGAAGGGCAAGTGCCTCTCCGTCCCCTTCGATAAGAACCTGCTTAATGCTGTTAGAGACCCTGTAAGCTTCTGCACATCCTTTATCGATTGTGGGATTTTCATTACCCTTAGAGCTTTGACCTTTTCCAGGTTTACATCGTTCCCCTTCTCTGAGACCATGAATCCTAGAAACTTCCCTGCCCCACACCAATAACACACTTAGACGGGTTCAACTTCAAATTAGCTACCTGAAGCCTACCAAACGTTTCTTCCAGGTCTTTTAAAAATTATTAATAACTTTTAATTTTGACCACAATGTCATCCATATATATTTCCATATTCTTCCCTACTTGACCCCTGAACAGTCTATGAACCACCCTCTAATAAGTAGCCCCAGCATTCTTCAACCCAAAAGGCATCTTCTTATAGCAGTATGTGCCCACATCTGTAATGAACGATGTCTTTTCCTTTTCTTCTTCCACCATGAGGATTTGATGATACCCCTTATGTTCGTCAAAGAATGCCAAAATTCATTATCCAGTGATTAATTCCACCAGCTTGTCGATTGGAGGCAACGGATAACTATCTTTGGGGCAGCATTTATTTAAGTCAGTAAAGTCTATACACATCCACCATGCTCCATCATGCTTTGGGACTATAACTGGGTTAGCGATCCAATCGGGATAGAATACTTCCTCGATTACGTATGCCCTTAATAACTTCTCCACCTCTTCTTTAATAGCCTCAGCTCTTTCGGGACCGAACACTCTTCTCTTCTGCTTCACTGGCTTAATCAAATGATTAATGTTCAATCTATATAGTGAGAGACTCGAAGGGACCCCCGTCAGGTCAGATGTATCCCAAGAGAACATGTTTCCATACTCTCGTAACAAGTTTTTCAATCTTCCTTTCACGTCCTCAGGAATTATTTTCCCAACAGCTACTGATCCTTTATCTCGAATAGGCATCTGTATTGTATCAGCTAATCCTTCCTCCGTGTGTACTACCACTACATCCCTTCGGTTCCTTGCTTCTCTTACCACCGTGAGGTTACATTTTTAGGCTACAGTCTAATATCCTTGAATGGATGGCACCCCTTTCTCAGTTGGAAACTTTATCATCAGGTGATAGGGTAACCAGATCGCCCGAGCCTGGAGCATCAATGACCTTCCTAAAATAACTTTATAAGGGGAAGGTGCAGTCACAACAACAAAATTACACCTGATGGTCACACCCTTGTTGCCATCCGCTACTCAAACAAGCAGTGTTATCTTTCCTATGGGGAATATCAGATTCCTCGTGAATCCTGATAAAAGGGAAGCAGATTTTTTCAAATTTTCACGCCCTGTCAAAACACTTAGAAAACATCACTTCTACCCCACTTCCATCATCAACAAGCACCCTTCTGATTAAGGACATTCCAATAATGGATGAAATTACATAGGATCCGCATGGGGAATTTAGTTTGGCACAGCATCCACTTCCGAGAAAGTGACCATTTCATCCGGCCGAAACCTCTTATGACAGGGCTCTTCCACGAGAACCCTTCGAGCTTCAACTCTTATAGAAGCGTTCAAGGATCTCTCTTCCACCATGCCATTGATGACGTTAATTACCCTTTAGACAGGTGGGTTTTCTCCATTTTGGTTTCCTTGATTCCCCTATGTTGCTCCTGGGGTCTATCCTACCTTCCTTCCTGCCACCAGTCTTGAACCACCTGTTCTCGAGGCCTTCTATCTCCTCTACCCCATTGTTATAATTATTTCTTCTATAAGGCTACCATTGGTTTATCTAGGGCCTCGAGGGGGCAACTTGGTTCCTGTGTCCCTGTCCTCGAAACTGCCCTTCCCGTTCACATATATCAATTTCCATCCTTAACTGCATGAAATCATTTATGTCGTGGTTGTAATCCCTATGATGATCACAACATCAATTTGTTGCTCTCCGGGCTGCCACCGAGTTGTGCAAACTCTGCAAGGGTGGGGGTGCCCAGAATAAACCTCTATGTATGCTGAAAATCTGTGCAGGGGTCCTTCCTCCAAGCATTGGAGGCAATGGATGATACCTCTCGAAAGGTGTTCTTACGGGTTCGACCGACCTTTTTCCTCTATGCTCTATATTTCTTCCTTCTTTCTCTGCAAGGCTATCTCTTTTGTTTCTAGTTGCCTCCTCTACCCTCGAATATTGTTCCACGACCTCCTAATGTTTTTTGCAAAGTCTTTGGGGTATTGGTACTTAGTTTCTTGTATAATTCTAGGTCCTGAATCCTCAGCAGGTTCCCCTGGATTACCTCATTCTTCATTGTTTCTATCACCCCTAAACTCTCGTCTACATACCGGTGATAGAAGGTTTCCGTGCTTTCTCCTGCATTTTGTTTCATTTGGTAGAGTTATAACAAAGTTTTGGTAAACTTCTTCTTATATACGTACTGGCTCAGTAATGCTCTGCTGAAGTCCCGTTACGATCGAAGTGAGCCCCTTGGCAGCTTATTAAATCGTTTTTGTGCATTTTCCCACAAGTAGCTACCTACCAGCTTGCATGTTAATTTCTTATCAAAGTCCTTCGAACTCATCAAGCCCAAGAATGTTTGTATGAACTCTCGAGGGTCAATTTCACCACTGTACATGGGAAGTCCTTTCGGGGGCTTCACTTCTATTGCCATCAAACCGTAGTGATCACCGAGCTGAAAGGAGACCCCGCAGCCTGGCCTAAGGGGCCTGATCAACCTATCCAATTCCTTTCTTAATGATTCACTTGCATCAGAGGGAGGTTCGAGCTGCCCCCAGATAGGTTCACCATTCTATCATTACCACCCAACTGTGGCATATAGAGAGGTTGGCTCCTCCGTATCCTGGGTTCATCCAATACTGTCCAAAATTCAAGTATGCTAGTGGTGAGAGTGGTTGGACATAAGGTTTGTACAGCCCCTGACTGATTCCCATACTCCTATATCCTTGCATGCAAAAAGAGGCCATTATTCCATATGTTGTTCCTGGACCGGTAGGTCAAGGATAGGAATAGATGGAGCTAGTAGAGGTAGCGCATACACGGGACCTTAGGAGTAACCAGGAATAGAAGGTTGGGGACTAGCTTGTAGTGGTTCTCCAGCATATCTCTGATGAGGGTAGGCTATCGGGGGTTGAGAAGCAAACCCCATAGTTATTCTTAAAGGTGAGGGCTGTAATACCCCCACCATGACTCTATCATCCCCCGGAGGAGGGGTGATTCGGTAACCGGCCACAGCCAAGACCTGAGCTGCTCGTTCCATATCTTGATTCAGGGTTGCCCTCCCTACGTTCTAATTTCCTTGCCCATGTTGACCATAAGCTTCCATATACGAATCTCTCAAAACCTTCGTAGACCTTCCATCCCTCGAATCAGCCACCCTTTCGAGCAAGGAATCAGTGTTTCCTTGTTTTTGCTCTCCCGTTATTTCCAGCGGCCTCGTGGGCCCAGCACATTGTTTTGGACTGGCACCAGGGGATTCATACCAACCGCCACTGAGGTTTGCTCCCAATCGTGGCCTACGCCTATATTAGGCTCCGCTCACAACTCCATTCCCATCGTTTGAATATTAGCCAATTTGTTGTCCTCGATGTGGACATCTCCTCCTGGATTCTCTTATGTTAACCTTGGTGTAGATCTAGGCCCCGCACCTATTGACATCAATCATTCACTCATTCGAACTACCGTGGACGTAAACCCTCAAAACCCTTGATCCAGCTTAGTCATCCCCACAGTCGGTGCCACTTGATGCATCTATGACCACCGAACAGTTTATGGGCTTGGGTTCTTCTCGAACTAACCTGCAATTAATCTGTCCCTGAGGTTCCAAGGGTCATCACTCTGATGCCTAAGTCAGTCCAAGCATCTAAATACGATTAAGACAAAATGAATTATAAGTATATACGTACCTTGTATTTATACCTCATGTCCTAAATAATGTTCTCCTTAATTAACGCCCTTAATTACCAATGAATGCCGTAATTCAGCTTGGGTATTAAATATTCCCCTAACTGGGCTATTATATCTTCGACCCAATGGTTTTCTTGGGCTTAACCTCTATCAACAACAACATTAAAATCCCAAGTTAATTTGCTAATCGAAAGCAATTTTTTAGTGATATCATGCAAAATAAGCACATCATTCAGAGACAAATATTTAGAAATATGATAATCACCAAAATGAGTAATATGGAGTTTGGAACCACCAACATAGACGGGGGAAGAACTATCGTAAGGTGTCACATGATCAACATCAGCAAGAGATAATGCTATGTGTTTTATAGTGCCAGCATTTTCAATCCACTTGGGGCAACGAAGCTTATTACTAGCGAAAAGGGCAATAATGAGGTACAGTGGAAAACTCGGTGAAGCTGAAAACAAAGAAGTGCTCTCATGAAGGCTGAAGAGCGTGTGATGATATACGCAAGTGGAGCTACGTGCAAATGAATATGGGTGCATAAATAGGCGCGTTGAAAAGCTGGCGCTGGAGAATGGACAACGTATAAATCTGACGTGCAAGTCTGAATTGCAGCTGGAACTTGAGACTGGTGGAGATGGAAAATGCCAATCTGCTTGCTGAACTGTCTGGAGAACCGAACGCTGGAGAATTATGGCCGACTATGAGAGAGCAGCCAAAGACCTGTCGGGAGACTACCAAAGATTGTTGTTCGTCAATGTTTCTGGCCAATACTTGTTGTTGAACGGTGACACCAAGTGATGCCCGAAAGATGCCGATGGAAGCGCCACTGAGAAGATGCTGATGGAATAGACAGGAGAGTAAGCCATCGTTGAGGATGCCGATGGAAACACACTGAAAATTGACAAAGAAGAACACCAGAAAAAATGGTCAGAATAATGCCAGAAGTTGGCCGGAATAACATCGAAAGTTGATCAGAGTTGGCCAGAGTGATGGACAAAAAGAAAGGAAGAAAGAAAAAGCAACAAAAAAGAGGGAAAAATTTAGGTTCGGGATCAGACTTACTCTGATAACATGAAAGAGTGATTTTCCGTAATGATGGTAGTATTACTAGTTCTAGTATAACTCTACTCTAGGAATTTATTACAATGAACACTAAGCCTTAGCTCAAATTCGCTCCCTGCCTCTCCAAATCACTCCCTGCCCAAATTCGCTCTATGCCTTAGCTCTAAAAACTGAAACCCTAGCACGGGGGAGGCCACCGCCATCAACTCCGGTGACCTCCCCCACCACCATCGTAGGTAGTCACCGCAATGATGTGGCAAATCTCCTCTTCCCCATCACCCACACCGCCATTTGCACAATTTTGGAAATCCAACCAATATCCCGACTTCGACGAATACTCAAAGACTCCAGCGCAACCAGGGAAAGCTCTACTGTGGCCGGTTGTAGTCACAATAGCCATGTAGTGGCCACGGTGGAGAAGCTAAGGAAGAAAGCCAGAAATGGGAGTCTTGTCTTCAACCTTTTTTCCGACGAAGTTGCGGTGACGGGAGTCCTGCTGCCGTCGTCGTTATCCCTCTGTTCCAACCACTCAGCCGGTCAACAACTCTGTAGCATCCGGTCCGATCGTCGGCCATGGGTCAGTAAATCCGAGCGGTGGAGCAAATTAGAGGAAAGGATGGCAGATCTCCCGGTCAACTGTTTGCCGGAACGTCACCGGAGGTTAGTCTCGGATCGTCAGTGAAGGTTTGGGATTAGGGTTTCACAACAGCTGCATAATTGTGCTATAATTGTTCCGATTGTGCATGAAATCGTGTAGATTTGGATGATTTTGAGTCTGATTAGGGTTATTGGATACATATTAGGTTGGTTTTATTTCTAATTGTTTTTTCTCTTTTCTAGTTCTCTTTTTACAAAATGGGTAGAGCATTAAAAGGGTTATTTTGCTGGAGTATTCAATCTGATTGTCTTTGTCAATCATAAATTTTCCCGTCGATCCTTTTTCCGGTAAGACGGTCTGGGAAAATTACATTGATTTTAGATCTAGTTTTCTCAAAGACGATTTAGGAGAACTTTGATGATTGGAACACTGAACACTCAGTCATATCGTTCTTTAGACCGTTTAGATGGGTATCCTTCGAGGTCGGGTTATAGACAATTCTACGAATAAAACACTAGTTCTAAACATGGATAGAGAAGTACTTTGATGATTGGAAACGACCGGTTAAGGTTCCCTACTTTAGGGGAAGGAGCATGAAAGGATTTAATGGGGATCGCCGGGATCTATGGGGAAGGAACTTCAATTCTTTGTTTTTGATCGCCTTGGTCTTATCATAAGTTTTAAGGATCAGTGTTTTGTGTGAGGACTGGTGCTTCTACTGCGACTAGCTTGTTGTATCAAGTTAGTGGAATTAGTTTTGTGAGTATGGATCTAGCTTGTAGGACACTATCACAGGAGACAGCCATTGATCATTTACCTACCCAGTCAAATGTCACTTAGGTCGCTGTTTTAGAACTTTATAGGTACTGTCTTTGTGTAATAGGGATCATCTATTCTGGGTGTTTTCAAATTTTAGGCATTTTTTCCCAATCTTGTATATGAAAGGGATTGGATACCCTAACATCCCCGTCATTGACGGTTTAACTAAAAAAAAAAAATCTACTCTAGCCAACAACCTAATCCATAATCAAATCTAATCTAATCATCATTTTGATTTATTCTAACCCATGATTTCCAAATACTAGAGTCCGACACACTTGTCGTCCTGAGCGCCGCGGGAAAAAAATCTTGCCATCGTGGGAGTAGTGGCTGGCTCGGCCGGAACTGAGTCGAGGTGGGAGTTGAAGAGGATAGGGGGAGAGTGGGGTCGGAGCCGGGCCATGTGAGAAGGAGAAGGGGCTTGTCCTTATGGGGTGTGAAGCAAAGAATTTCGTGTTGGGGAGATGGGATGGTTTGTGCGAAGCTTGTGAGGAAAGTGACGGCTGAGGAGTAATCTGGGGTGGGATTCGCAGTGCATACTTGGAGGTATTGTTGGAAACGCCATAAATATTGTTGCTTTCAGTTGCTGCTTCTATTTCCCTTCTTTTCTTCGCAAAGTATGTTAGCCGAGATTCTTACGCGGCACACTTTCTATTCTGGGAGATGAGTTTGGCTTAATGATCTCTTGCATGGTTTAAGTTTGCGTGGATACTGCTGAATGTGATCAAATTAACCAGATCAAGACAATCAGCTATAGGCATTAACAATGAGAGCTAATGATATGAAATAAACTAATGTCTATAATTAAGTGCTTTCACCCCTGGCAATGTATGGCTCAAACATGCTATCCTGCAGTTGAATGGAAATGAGACGCACGGTAACAGCCAAAAACTAAGAAAACATAGATTTCAGTTCACTAACGACCTATAAATGCACATATGGCTTAAATGCTCCCACCCCAAAATCTAACTTCACCCTTTAATCAAAAAGAGGAAAGTAGAAGAATGTTTCAATTGATGGCCCTCAGTCTGAGAAGGTCAGTCACTGCACAGGCAGCTCGTGTAGCTTTCTTGCATCATAGGGCTGGAGGTGGCATCAAGGCAGCAACTGGTTCTTTCCGGAATATCAGATAATAGTCCTTACTTATGCAGCCATGTGAAAAAGTAGAAACATTTCTAACTGTTATGCCTAACCTAGTTATGGTTAGGGGTAATGATTGGTACATTCGCATCTTTCATCGTCAGCGCATTTCTTCTCTCGTGAGAATAATAAAAAAGTCTGTGTTCATTACTTTTGGGAATAATATGACATTCCCTCACTTCTTTTCTCAGAAGCAAGCAAGGATTGTCATTCTTATTGGTTCCCCCTTCGTTTTAAGAGCTAATTTGGGTAGAGTTTTGTTTTCAGATGCAACAGAGTTAGACCAGTTCCTTTCAACTTAAGTGGGAGTCCAGTTTTGTTCAGATTAATTGTTCAGATTAATAGAAAGGCCTTAGGTTCATCATTGGACTTTAGAACAGGTACTGGAGTGGATTGGAATTGGAAAAGATGATTTTCAAAAAATTCATCTCCATTCTCACAAACCAAACACAATACACAAATCTCTCCAAAATGAAAGCATCTAGGCTTTCACTGTTTGTTTGAACCAAGTGGGCACAATCTTAGACATATGAGGGCGGAGATCCTTGTACGAGTCCCGGATCGTCCCTTGTGCAACCCCAGTTGCAGCAGAAACATCCTGGAGGGACTTCTGATCGCCGGAAAGCTGCGTAACCATGTAGATCACAGCAGCTGCAATCGACATAGGAGCCCTCCGAATATCGAGCTCTTGCAACTTCCCAACAGCCTCTTGGGCAGCCTTAACAGCCTGGAATTTCATTCCAAGGCACGATCCGAACCGGCTCATCATCAGGCTCCCGGACTGAGCTCCCCCCGCCGGCCGAATCTCCATGTCCGGGACTTGTTTCGCGATGAATCTCTCCGCTCGCCCGATTTCCTTCATCGTTGCACCGTTTGCAACTGTGCAGATTTCCTTGAGGGTTCGGGGTTTCGCCTCCTGTTTGCACGCCATGTAAAGGCATGCGGCCATTAACGCGTTGCGGTTCTTGATCCTAGAACCAGCCTTTTGATCCTCCACGTTCTTGAATATCTCACAGGCTCGGTTCTTGATCGTGGCCACGAGGCCGAGCTCGTCGCACATGTTGGCGATGGCTTCGAAGGCTTTGGTTAGGTTGAGGCTATGGCGGCTAGGGTTAGGGTTTTGGGCGTAGCGGAAACCGGCGGCGGTGCCTTTGGGCTTGGAGATGACGGTGATGAGAGGGGCGTCGGCGAGGAGAAGGTTGGTGGGGCCTCCGACGCGGCTGGGATCGGCATTGTCGCCGGAATCATCGGCGAAAGTTCTCCACTCCGAGGTCTCGTCGACGTAATAGGAATCCAAAACCAACCCGCATTCGAGGCACACCGTGTCTCCGGTGGAGTGGTCGAGCACTACCTCCGTGCTCTTCTTACAGTCCGAACAGTAATCATCCGCCGCCATTCTTCGAGATCGATGCGGAAATAAATGGGTAACCGAAGAGGTGGGGGCTAATATATATAGACCAAAGTTTTCCGGAAGCAAATGGGAAAAGTAACAAATCCGGAACCAAACCGGAAAAGTAAAATAAAAGAACATAATAATGAAATTAAAGTAAACAAACTCTGTTTCAATATTCCAAAAGACCAATTTGATTGATGCTAACGAAATTCAGGAATAAATAATGCCTCCACAAATTTTATTCGATAAACTAATTAATTATAATGCACTACAAATGTTTAAATATAGATAACAAAAATATTTGATTCACCCAAAAATATTTTCACGAATAATTTATCACAAAGTTTTGTGTTAGGCAACTTAAACTTTAGGCGGTGCTTTATTATGCAATTATTATAAATTTGAAATTGGGTTGGGGTTTTTTTCTGAAATTTGCTAATAAATTCAGGGACCTACTGTGCAACCATCAAATAACTATATATATCACAGATTGTAGTGTCTTTTTTCTTAGGAGTTGATGTCTGTAGTGTCTTTTTTCTTATGTTGATATTTTTCATTTTCCTGATGAGGTTCAAGTGTTAGGAGTTGATGTTTGTAGGTTTTTGTTTTTAAAATTCAAATATCATTGATGTTTTATGATTTTCAGAGTGAATAATTTTTACTGTTGAGGTACCGTAGCTTTTTTGTTGATGTTTTTAGTTTTTTTTCTCTCATGTTGATGTTTTTCATTTTCTAGATAAGTTTTAGGTGATAAGGGTTGTGTTTGTAGCTTTTTTGATGATATGGTTGATTTTTTGTAGTACTTTCTTCCTTATGTTGACATTTTCTTTTCTTTTTAGTGTTTCAAATGTAGTTTGTAGGTGCTTATTTTACAACTTGTGCATGTTGTGAAAACAAAGCGGTGCTTAGAGTACAACTTCTAAGTGCTTCAATCGTTGTTTGTATGTGCTTCAATCGTTGCTTGTTAGGAGTTGATGTTTGTAGCTTTTTTGATGATATGGTTGATTTTTTGTAGTGTTTTTTCCCTTTAGTGCTTCAAATGTAAGTTCTAGGTACTTATTTTATAACTTGTGTGTGTTATGAAAACAAATTGGAGCTTAGAGTACAACTTGTAAGTGCTTCAATCATTGCTGGTAAGGGCTTAAATCGTCGTTTGGGTGATATAGTTTGATGCTTGTAGTTTATTTTTTAAATGCCAATTTAGCTTTGTTGATGTTTTTATGTTTTCGGTTGATTTTTTGTTAGTACTAGTAGAAGTTTTTTTCCAATTTTTTGTTGATTTTTATTTGAATTTTTATATATTTTTAAAAAATATTTTTTTGCTGCAGGTTTTTAGTGATATTTTATGATTTTTCGTTGATGTTCTGCTAATTTTTGTTGATGTTGCTGTAGTTTTTAAATTATATTTTGCATTTTAAAACATTTTTTTATTTCTTTTTGTCGATTGCGGGTGGTGGGAAAATGATGAGAAAAAATTGGATGAAAAAATCCCTGAAAAGTTATTAGAAATAGGTCTCTGTAAAATAATTAGAGATATGTCTCTGTAAAATTATTAGAGATATGTCCCTATAAAATTATTAGAGATAGGTCCATAGAGCTAGAATTAATATTATTAGAATTATAGAAGGAACCCTACCTAAATTTTAGGTTGACGCATAGGGGACCATCTCATAATTTATTTATATATAATTAGGTATGACCAATTCAGTTTCATAACAAAAACTGCATTGGATCGATATATCCGACTTCAGTATGAGCATTAGAATCCCAGCTATTTATGCTGAACCAACGCGTAAATAATAGAGTTAAACTAAGCCACTAACACTATATGTCATCTCATTTGATAAATAATAAAGAGCGAAGTGCATATATAATCCTACGGAATTCACGAAAATGCACATATAACATTGTGATAATTGAAAGTACAAATATACCCCTGGATAGTTAATATATGTGCAAATATAACATTTTCTTACAATTTGAGACCGGATTATGTTAAAAGGACAAATTCACTCCTCTGTAAAAAAATAAAAAAATAAAAAATTGAAATTATCTTCATACCCCTGAAACCCTAATCTTCTTCATTTTTTTCTTTTCTTCCTCTTCTCTCTTCTTTTCTTCTCCTGCAGCTTCTCTTCTTCATTTTCTCTTTTTCGTTTTCTCTTCTTCGTTTTATCTTCTTCTTTAGCAACAACAAGTTTGATCAGTCAAACATCATTGGATGTGGCAGTTTGGGTTTGGTCTACAAAGCCACCCTTTGTGATGGTAGGACGGTGTCCACCAAACACCTCTCTAGAGATGGCAGAGAGAATTGCTCCAATTTTCTAGATTGCCCCACAAACTAATCATGAGTAAGAATCTTACATTTTTGGAATTTACTACCAAATACTAAGTGTGGGTTCCTCTTTATACGGTGGAATTCCAATCCGAAGTTAAAGTTAGAACTTCTGACGCTTGACTGATCAAAATTGTTCTGTTAGAACTTCTGACGAGCAAGAGGCCAATGGACATCTGCAAGATGAAAGGAACCCCTGATCTGGTGTCCTGGATTACACAGATGAAGAGGGAGAAAAGGGAAACAAAAGTTGGTGATCAAAATAGCATTCCACGGTCGGCGGTAGAGGAGGGTTGAGGCGGCGATAGGAGGCGGACGTGGAAAGTGGTGGGAGGTAGTGGTCTGGAAGGTGGTGGTGGACTGATGGCAGCGGAGGAATGGATAGGTGGTGTTCAGCAGGGGCATTTTTCCCTTACAAAATTTTTATTTAGGCTGAAAGGGCATTTTGGTTATTTTCGGTCGATCAATGGCCAAAAATGGCCAGTCAATGCCAAAATATAGTCTTTAAGGTTATATTTTCACTTATGTAAAGTAGTTATGATTATATTTGCACTAATAATTATGTCAGGATTATATATGCACTTCCTAAAATATATATGGTTATTTTGTATATTACCCATAAATAAATGCACGTTTAATTTTCACATGAGATAGAGAGATGTATACTCCCTCCAGTTTACTAACATTTGCTCACTTTCTATATTGGTCCGATTCTTTAACATTGGCTCTCTTACAATGTTTCCTAATTTGGAGGGGGAAAAATTGAAATACCCATAATGCCCTAAACTTTATATTATTAGAATACCTTTAACCTTTGCATAATTTTCAAAAAACCTATAACATCCCTTTTTTTAATGAATCATCTCCAGGACGAGGGTTATAGGGTTTCAATCCATTTTCTATTAAGCTCAATTTTGCACAATGTGTAATTACAACATATGATGTGGGATAAACTCATTTACACTGAGGTACTAAGTAAATATATCAATTCTAATCTAAAATCTCAGTGGCTAAAAGACAGATACACAAAAGCACTAGACGATGTTACAATAATAAACCAAAGCCTATAAGGCAATAAGAATGGCGCTTTAAAAATAATTGGCTATCATTTTATAGTTATCTTATAGCCACAATATCATTGATCTGAGACTATCATCAGAACCAATACTGTGAAGTATTCACTACCACGTGAAGACACCTCTAGCACCGGTTGTTTTGGTTCCTAGCACCGGTTTTTAGTGGCTAAAAACCGGTGCCTAAGTAAGTGATGCTACATTATCACCGGTTGAAGCAAAACTGGTGCTAAATTTCTTTTATTAGCATCGGTTATATTTTGCACCGGTTTAATTTACCGGTGCTATAATGTAGCATATGAGCACCGGTTTTTTATAACCGGTGCTAGAAAAAACTGGTGTAAATTTTGTCATTCTTGCACCGGTTATAACACCGGTGATAAATAAAATTTTGTCGCATCGGATTTGTTAGCACCGGTTATGGAACTGGTGTTAAATCTTTATATCTAACACCGGTTTGTAGGTAGCACCGGTTTTTAAACCGGTGGCAGAAAAATAAATTGCACCAGTTATAGTTTAGCAACGGTTTGGGAACCGGTGATAAAAACAGTTTTATTGCACCGGTTATATGTTAGCACCGGTAAAAAAAAACCGGTGCTAGAATTGTTTATTTGTTGCACCGGTTAAATTTTGCACCCGTTTGAAAACCGGTGCAATGAAGTAAATATAGCACCGGTTATGATCGCACCTTTTTTTAGTAGCGGTTTTGAAAGCGGTGCTACAAGCGTTAATTTTGCACCGTTTAATATTAGCACCGCTTCTCTAATCGAAAGAAACCGGTGTTAAAAGCGTGAGTAACTATAGTGGTCACTGTAAGCTGCGGCGTGCTGCAGCTTCCAACGTTCATCTTCTCACAGCTAGTTCCTTTTTTTTCCAGGCATGGTACCCAATATTTGTTGTGCGTAGTAACAGAATGGTGCACAAAGACAAATTTAACAAATTCCGAACCACGATGATGCATAGACAAGAAAGTAGGTTGAAGAAAGCATTGAATCCGATGAAGTATAATTCATGACTAGCAAAAGAAGAGCATGAAGTGTTTTGTAGTGTCCTAAGATACTGAAACCCCCCTCAGCATCGAATTTGACGAGTATCAGAAGAGATGGTCAATTACCTTTCTTGTAACAGATAATACTAACCACTATCCGACGATTTGTGCAAGTCCTTGTATGATATTCAATTGAGCTATGCATTTTGGCAGAGTATTTTTTGCAAAAATACAAACCCATTTCAAAGCAATACTCCGCAGTTCATCGCTCCCCAGTGGAGTGTAATCTTCCGGGAATTGCTTAAACAATGCATTAAATGACATGTTAAGAGAAGGATGTATATGTGAGGATAACAAATACATAGAAGAATTTTAGGAAAACGTACCAGAATAATGTCAATGTCATGTACGTGCCTGACAATTTTTTCAATGTAATACATGCAATGGTATCCGCACTCCCAAGTACTACTTTGTATCTTGTGCTGATGATGGAAAAGACAATTTGTTGAACCGATTACGAAGATGAAAATGACACGTGAAATATGAAGGTATGAGATGATACGTACATTGATGTTTATGACATCCCAAGTGTAGTTGGAAGGGTAGGACCTATTTTGTTTGGAATTGGACTGTCGATATTTTGTTGCAATTCTACAATAGATGGAAACCTATTTTTGTCAACATGAGGAATATTATTTTCAGAAATTGGGGTTCACACAATATATGATAACATACTGAGTAACAGTAATTGTAAATAATTAAGCCAAGAGAGTACGAAACGTACAAGAACACAATTACGGGAACAACCACTTTTGAAAAACATTGAAGTTGAAGGAAAGAAACGAATGTGTTCCACTTACAAATGAATCATTTTAAGGCATGATCTATTTCGTTTGGAAATTCTCCCAGTCATTGAGTCGATGCAATATACTCAATCGATTTCTAGTACGAAGACAAGCAAAAACCAATGGTCCCTATGGGAAAAAGGGAAAAACAAAAGTACTTAAGATTCTTAAAATAGAATCACAGCACACGGTTGCTTTCGCTTCCATGTGGGTGGGTCTAGCTACTCGGAAAACGAATGGAACTTACTCTTGATTGTATGGGAAGATGTACATCCTCGCTTCAGTGCGGCACATGACAGCCGAAACCTCGTCCGCAGTCAATTCCACCCTTTGATTTGCCTTCTGAGCCATTGAGTTCGAAGAGGCAGGAATAAACTGGACGTGGCCTCCACGTACCACCCTATTGCAGAGGTATCTTGAAAATTAATATGGTTAGTGAAGCAAATATAATGATACTTGTATCTATGAATAATGAAAGCATGCACTTCTTACGATGCCCATATATCAAGTTGGCACCCATTGATCCACTCCATTTCATCATCTGCGTCCAACCTGTTCATGAACAGTCGTATCTTGTCAGTAAATATGGCTGTATAGACTTCTTCTGATCCGAACACCTTTGTGCTGAAATTGATGCGAAATACTTTGTCTGGTCCACATATTTGTGAAGATAGCCGTAAAGCATCATTAATCTGGTGAACAGCAGCGATGCATTCTTGGTTTTCCGTGGCTCCCTAATCATTACATTCAGAATCTAATAATGTTAGTTGAACAGTATTTGTATGTAATTCAGTAGTGGATGATAATGTAAAGGCTGAAATGAGTTCTCACAAATATGTATTGGGGAGAAATCGATGAGGGCGGATTTGGTTGCCCATTCTCCGGTGATGTAGTTTTTTCTTTTGGTAGTTGCTAATGGGTAAAATGTTAGTGATGCGTAGGAGAAAATCAGTCGGAATGAAATAGTATGGGGGTATGTACCTCTCCTTTTACCGATCGAGTGGCCACCTCTTCACTAGGAGTATCATCCTTAGCCACTGGTGTGATGTTTGTTTGAGGACTTCCAATTTCGTCGACCACCATTTCTTGCGGAGGCGGTTGCTGCTCGTTCTCCTACGTTCGTAGATGAATAACATATCATGTTATTGTATTAGCAAGAAAGATATATATGAGCACCGATGAGAAGAAGAATACAATTATCACACCTCATCATCCTGTTGCTCTATGACACTTATCAGCTTCCCCGGCCATAGAATGTTATATCCAATGGCCTGAGTGACAAACTCAAATTCTTCGTGTTCAATCGGCAAAGGTGCCTTTGGTATGATCACAGGTCCTTTTAGATTTACTCGTTCCCACTTGATGGGTAAGTCAGTTTCCGCTTCCTTTGGAAAGAATATACTGAATGCAGCTACCTCCCTTTCTCCATGATGGTTCAAAACATATAGGTAGCATTCTTTTCCTCTCTGAGAGATGAACTTAGAGATTGGGTAAATACATCGGTCGGGCAATAACTAAGTATTCTCTATTGAAGGAAAATAGATAAAGTCGGAAGTGCAAGCGATAGATGATAAGAAGTAATGAATTGTACATGTAGCTGCTGAAGGCTGCAGCGAGCTGCAGGTTTCAGTGCCCAGCTGAGACTGAGAGCTACAGCGCGCTGCAGCTTCCAGCGTTCATCAGCAACGAACTGTATCCCCACAACATCAATCCAAATCAGGAAATGGAAATCCATATACTACAAATCACATAGCAAGAAAGGAACAAATACGATTGCAGTTCACGGTTTGGACTACCTTGTCATCCGATGCAGTTCCTTGTGGGTCACTACATCCCAAAGCTGAAGGAATGAATACCCGATTGTCCTTGTTCGTGGGGGTGGAAGATGTAGCAAGGAAATTACGGGCATCCAAGTGTGGGGGAATATCTTTACCCAATTGCCCAGCTAGCCAATTTGTTTGGGCCTTAAGTAAAGTAACAAATGTTTCCCTGAGCTCGATGACATCTGTTGGTTGTTTTTTTGAATTTGAAATTTCCTCAGATGGTTTTGTGTTTGTCCTCCCACATTGACTAGATGCGTAACGGGTGACAGTCATATGTGGTAGGGCCTCATTCACCTTAGAGGTTGCGGAGCAACCTCTCCAACGACCCCCGTGATCCTTCCTACCCGTTGCTTGAACTAGAATATCTTCTTTTCCATGTATAACCAAATCTCCCTTTTGCTTCTTATCCAAAAGGTTTTTCTAAGACAAAAAGCAAATATAAGCCATTTGATCGGGATAACATCAAAGAATATCAATAGAGATAGATTCAATTATGAATTATGCTCACAATAGTGGGGGCTGCTCTTCGGACGGAGTCGTTGGTGTAGGTTGATAATTTATTGTTCCAGTTAGCGGCAAGGAACACTTCCGAGCGGTCCGGTTTGAAATCCATGCTTTGAACTAAAGCCTCTTCTTCTTCTACACTCTGACCTTCATCCAGAAGCGCCTCAATTTTAGCATTTCTTTTCCTCTTCTCGAGTTCTACTGCAACCCTACGGTTCCCTCCACTCCCCGTGTGATGGATGTAGTCCTTATGCGAGGCGCTTAATTTTGCTGCGTCACTTACTGCCTGTTTGGACATCAGTTTGTAAACTGCTCTCATCGTAAAGACTGGAGAAAAATAATATTGAAGGAAGTACCTTGAATTCAGGGGTTGGCCTGTGTTTCACAAACAGCTCCCACTCATTTTTGTCCATCCAGCAATAGTCTCTCCATGCACAAGAGCCCATTTTTTTTTGTACAATGTACTTGTTCGCCACCTTAGTCTTCCAATTCCTCCACTTTTCTCCTGCATAAATTGTCCGTTTATTTCGGAACTTATTCATCTCATTGAAAGTCATTTTCGTTTGTATATCCCAGCTAATCTGGAGGATAAGGAGACACGTTGTTAGTGCAACATGTAACGAACTTGACATGAACAATGGAGGATTAGAAGACACTTACGAGAATGTCTTCCCATGCATCCTTCTTCACATGGTCTGGGACTGATCTCCAATTATGCCATGTCCCGAAGCGGATTCTTCGCCGGAAGGCATAGCCAACATACATCGACCATCGCTTGTGCATAACTAAGGGTTCGAAGTCATCATCGAAGAATATTTTCAGAGGCTTCTTTTTGTTTCGCAAGCAACACAGACTTTCACGTGGCTGTACCTCTACGCTTGCAATACTCTCCAATCTCAAACTTGTCGAAGCTCCCACTCATGTCTTATTTTACCATAGTTTCTTCTTCTTCTCCCGACTTCTCTGATCCCGAGCAATATTTCTGTGCATCAGCCCCTTCCTCGCTATTATCGTTACAGTTGGCATCCTTTGGAGGGGTGAAACATTTATCGGCAATAGTTTGTCTACCATCGGAGTCAAACAATTTGTTCCTCGGCGGTGCCATTGAATCTCTTCTATGAGTAAATGAAACACAAGCAAAACATTAATCCAACACAGCCCTTTGCGGATTTTCACGAAAATCCAACCGAGTTCAACAAATTCGTACAGGGGGCACGTGGGTAGGCAAAAATTATGACATAACAAGCACGCATATCATGTATGAGCATGAAACAACACACAAAATAGTATAACAAGAAACGTCAACACAAACTCACACGCAAAGAGACCAACCAAAATATAGCTACTCATTAAACCCAGGAAAGATGGAAACTACCAATGGGTGTTACCTTATTCCGTCAACAGCCGGCCGTCTTGGTTACCCCCTCCACTGTGAAGATTCCGACCTGGGTACGAAATTTTTGGAGTTAAATGTTGACAAAATTGGTGTATTTGGTTGGCGACCAGGATTGGGAGGTTGAAGCCTGACATAAATGGTGAAGGGAGGGACACTGTTTTTGGGGGGAAATCTACACGGGGTTATGGTGGGAAGAGGGGGAACTTGGGATTAGGGATGTGGTGGGTGGAAAGAACTCGGTTCAATGTGGTGGGTGGAAAGAACTCGGTTCAATGTGGTGGGGAGGGTACGGAAACCGAGGGTTAAGGATATGGAGGGAAAGGGGAAACATTTGGAGTGAATGAAAATGAAGCTTTGTTGGCACATTTTGGTGTCTTATAATTTCAAATGCTTTAATTTTAAAAAAAATAATCCATACGAATGGGAGGGATATGTATTACATTCCCCAGGACCTGGAAAAGATCGTAAAATCTTTAAAATCTTATACTCCCTCCGTCCCAAAATAAATGGTGTGCGAGAGACTTCCACGTTCATAAAGAAACCTGTCTAACCGCTAATGCGTTGAAACCATCGAGTAAGGAAGTTACAGATACTCTCTACCTTTCCATTACCTCCTCCCCCTGCTTCCCAACTATATTTCCTAACCTAAGTTTTCAGTTCCCTTCTCTGATGTTTCCCCCCAGACCACCACCAAAGCCAACTATTTCCACAGTATACTGGGAATCTCCAGATCACAGTTTCATCAAGGTTAACGTGGATGCATCTTGGTCTAATTCCTCTATTTCAATTGGCTTAATTGCTCGCAATCACCAAGGTTTACCAATCCTTATTAGATCAGAGACCATAACAGACACATCTCCACTGGAAGCTGAAGTTAAGGCAATTCTTATGGCCTATCAGATATGTCTGGACAGATATCCCAACCTCATTATTGAATCTGACTCGCTACAGACAATAAATATGATTAATGATACTTAAGTTTCCGAATGGACCCTATACCCTCTAGTTTTTCGAGTTCACACTCTTTTATCCCATGCTACCCTCAAGCACACATACAGATAATGTAACTAGTTGCGGATGCCATTGCGAAATATCAAGCATCCTCTGCAATGGTTTCTCCTTTGCATGTGAACAACATTCTGGCACATATGAAAGGCTTAATCTATATGGATAGTACTCATACACCTTATATTAGAATCCATAGGCAAGCCTTTAAATAAGATTGATACTGCTGATCTTTCCTCTATTCTATCTCAGGTTATGGACTACTTCCCTTCATGGATTTGGATTGTTTTCCTGCTCTTTCGCGATGGCTACCGTTTTTCACAGTCTCATTTGTGCTTTCACCGTCTTATTTGCGCTTTCACCGTCTCATTTGCGCTTTCACCGTCTCATTTGCACTTTCACAGTCTCATTTGTTCTTTCACAGTCTCATTTTTTTCCTGCTCTTTCACGATGGCTACCGTTGAAACCATCAAGCACTCGAGCCTAGAGCCCTCAAGCCCTGGAGACCTCAAGCACTCAAGCCTTAGAGCCCTCGAGCCCTGGAGCCCTCGAGCACTGGATACCTCGAACACTCAAGCCTTGGAGCCCTCGAGCCTTGGAGCCCTCGAGCACTGGATACCTCAAACACTTAAGCTCTCGAGCCCTCGATCCGAGGAGGCCTCGATCCCTGGATCCCTCGAGCACTCAAGCTCTCGAGCCCTGCCGCCCTCTAGCCATCAGGCGCTCAAACCATCGAACACACAAGCACTCGAGCCCTCGAATCATCAAGCCTCGACCCCTTGAGACCTTGAGGCCTGGAGTCCTCAACCACTCAAGCCTTGGAGCCCTCGAGCCTCGGCGCCCTCGAGCACTGGATACCTCGAACACTCAAGCTCTCGAGCCCTTGAGGCTAGGAGGCCTCGAGCCCTGGATCCCTCAAGCACTAAAGCTCTCGAGCCCTGCCGCCCTCAAGCCATCAGGCACTCGAACCATCGAGCACTCAAGCACTCGAGCCCTCAAACCATCGAGCCTCGACCCCTCAAGACCTCGAGCCATCAAGCACTTGACCATCAACCCCTCGAGCATAAAACTTAATATTCAATTGGTCTAACATTCAGCCCAAAACAAATGTAAACTTCAGCCCAATTAGTATAAGGTGTTCCCAAGCCCCATCCTCCGCCGTTCCCAAGCCCCATCCTCCACCGTTCCCAAGCCCTCATTGTGCTCTTTTTTTCGGCATTGGTGAATAATTTTGTGCATAACCTGATTGTTCATGATATGTGATTCTGGATGGCATAACCCGTGCTCCAATATGATATGATAATTTTGTGCATAACATGATTGTTCATGAAATTTTTTCTTTCTCAAGGGTTGATTTCATGATAATGCCTCATCGTTTCAATGCCCTCACTGTGCTCTTATTTTCGGCATTGGTGAATAATTTTGTGCATACCCTGATTGTTCATGACATGTGATTCTGGGTGGCCCATTGATTCGTCCCAAGATTTATAGAATGTCCATCTAGTTTAATTATTTTACTTCTATTAATATTATCTGAAATTGGGATTCACTGTGAATAAACATTATTCCATATTCAGCCTATGAGAAAAAATGCTTAATTTAGAATAAGTTGATTCTGTATTATTTACCTTTCTGATTGTGTATTATTTACCGTTTTGCATTCTGGCTTCTGTTAACACATTTAGTTTAACAGACATGGCCCCCTGCAACCAAGCAAAAGAACAGCACCCAAAACCCAGCCAAAAAGGCTAGAGTGGTGGAGGGGGAGGATGTCGAGCGTGGGACTCAGATTGTTCCATCGACTGAGCCCATACCAGCCACAGAGGCGGACTGTACTGAGCAAATTACTGTGTACAAGGACTTCATCTCGAGGGGCCTCATCCTTGAGAGAGGGTTGAGGCTGGAAAAGCCCTTCAGGAACTATGTGAAGGAGCACGGCTGGGAAGGCTTCATCGCACAACCGACGCGTGCAAACCAGACCATGGCGTGTGAATTCCTGTCGCTCATGAAGTACAAGAATTCTGCAACTGTTTTCCTCCAGGGTCATTTGGTCGAGTTATCTTCGGATTTGATCAACAAGTTCTACAGGATCCCACCAAAGCCCTCGAGCTTGTACGAAGTCGCTGACAACGTAGTTGAACAAGCTTCATAGGAAGACATCATCACAAAAATATGTGATGACAGCGATGCAGTAATTTGGAATCTACCACAAGAATGGTCCAGCATAGAGAAAAAGTACTTGAATGAAGACATGAACGTGTGGTACAGTTTCATAGCTGCCCGGCTACTCCCCGTGAAATTGAATAGCGAGGTTCATCGGTCCTATATGTTGCTGCTCTACAAGATAAAGAAGAACATAAGCATCGATGTTGGGAGTACAATAATGGCATACATTTGGGATTGTGTCAATGCCCATAACTGCATAGGCTTATCCTCACTTATCACTGCAATATGCGTGGAAGCAGGTTGCAGATACAAATATGATGATGTCACAATGATGCCAAAGCTCTCCATAAACCCTCTCATATTCTTGAAGAAGAAGAACGTTGCTGAGTCATCTAGGGCGGAAACAAGTAAATCATCGAATGAGAACTCGGATGGGGACTTGGCAGCATTGCAACTGAAGGTGGATCATTTGGTGCGCTGGACATCGCAGGTTGGGAAGATCCTCACAGCCATGTGTGGCGAGAGAATCAATGAATTGGGTCCAATCCCTACCTTTGATTCGCCAAAGCCCAACACGGTGGAGAAGAGGGCGCGCAGGAAATGACTGCCCACATTGAGCTCACATCTTCGTATTATTAGGTTGTTTAATTTGCTAGTTTAATTTGGATGTCTGACTCGTACATTTTTTGCTTTCGAAACATACATTGCTCCTTTGTTGGTACTGTTTGGATGTTTGCTTTCGAAACATACATTGCTCCTTTGTTGGTACTGTTTGGATGTGATTTTGGAATGTTAGATTTCAAGCCACATAACATATTTGTGCTGTTGTATTAAACGAACTGCATGAGCAATTCGTTTCCGGTTCATCTGTGTGTAAAATTGCTGCAGCGCGCTGAACCAGTAGAGCTGCAGCGCGCTGCAGCTGCCAGAACCTACCATAGGAATAGAAAGACAATTTTTTTTACCAGTTTTTACCAAAAGCGCTGGAGCACGCTGCAGTGGACAGAACTGCTCGAAATGGCAACAAATTGGAAGATAGTTATACAATAGTTGCCAGGGGCAACAAAACACAACAAAGTACAAACAGTAAATAAATTTTAACTTCGACATCATTGTTCGCCCCTAGTCTACAACTAACTTCATCTTCTTGAATTGATTGTCTCGAAGTTCTCGGCCATCGTCATCTATCCAAATGCCACCTTTGTGTTTCCTCCGTATGGCTCCCGCCTCAATCCCGTTGTCACTAGGTAGAGGGGAAATAGAGGGGAACTTCAACCTTCCACTTGTAACCTCAAAATCACTATTCAATGGAGTAAATAACGTTCCCCTCAACCTCGGCTTACCCCCCTTCCTCCTAACATGTCTATTCAGGGGCACCCCGAATTTTCTGTGTCCTTGCAAATAGCAAGAGAAAAATTCAACCACTTCTTTGGTAACATACCTCTCAACAATACTAGCTTCCAGTTGTTTCACGTACCCCTTAAAGACTTTCATGTGACACTCGAATGGATACATCCAACGCATGCCAACTGGACCGCATATCTTTACCTCCCACACTAGATGGACGACCAAGTGAACCATTATATCAAAAAAGGATGGAGGGAAATGCATTTCCAACTTGCATTTCCAACAACATCTTTTTGTAGGACATCCAGATGGTCCCGGTCAATAGACTTCCGGCATATGGAGGCAAAAAATATACAAAGTCTAGTGATTGAGTGCCTTACGTCGACCTCCATTACCCCACGAATAGCAATAGGTAAAAGTTGTTGCATCAAAACATGACAATCATGAGATTTCAACCCCGTCATCCGACAATCCTTCGTGACTACCCGACTCATGTTCGATGAATAACCAATGGGGACCTTCACTGATTTCAAACTATCACAAACTGATATTCTCTCCTCTTTAATCCAACAAGCCCCATCATACTGCCTCACCTACAATGCCTTGTCCTCCAATTGACCATTGTACAGAGCACGTGCATGATGCTTCCGGTGAAGGTAAAGAAATTCCTTATCAATGGGTCCCGGATGATACATGGTGTATCACTAGTGAAAATCATAATAATATGGAGAAATGATCAGTCTATATTTCCACAAAAATGAATACTATTACATGTAATATAGATTCACACCAAATAGAACATTAGCTTCATTTTAAACAAATACACATAAAACAAATCCACACAATCAATTACACTCCTTTAACGAGTGAATTTAACATAACATCATGTAATACATAGTAGTCTAAACAAAATATAAGGATCTCTAGAAAATCCATAGTACAAACACGACCCTAAGCACGCCCTCATATGCGGATGTCTCTACAATCACCCGGCAGTCTCTCATCCATTTGATTCCTTATCCTTCTCTCCGCAAACTAACCACGCCTCATGTTATGAAACTTTTCAATATAGGGAATAAACCTGTAGTTGGCATGTTTCCATAGTGATGAATCTCAGAGAGGTATGAAACCCTCACTGTATTGTTGCACATAGGTGGTCATGTGATATACCTTGTCATAGAGAGTAGACGGATCCTCATGCCGATACCTACAAACAACCAATGCATGGGAACAAGGGAAACAAAAATTTTTTCCATTCACGACAACTACACTCATTTCTATGGTATTTCACAGTGTATTGGCTATCACCAATGCTGTCATTAATGTTCCTTGCCACAACCTTATAAGTCTGTGATGCCTAACCATACACGGTCATAGTATGTCCCTGTCGCCAATTGTCTTGCTTCTGAAACTTTTCCAAATCCTGCTTAGGAACTTTGACCTACACAATTCTACATTAACTTAGAATATATCATCTAATTCACAAACACATAATGAAATATAATGTATAAAAAAAGTACCTCCAATTTGTGGTGTCCATTAGCCTTCGTGCAAACATTTCAACTGTTCGTTCAAAAGTGGCTTTGACACATGCTGTTATTTGGAGATGTCATGCGTGCCTTAAACAATTTTTGTAACTCTATGAAAAATTAGTTGTAAGAATTCCCCAACGAAGATCTCCCTCATTGAAAGTAAGGCACCACTACTGCTATCATGACGTTTCAGCCAATCTCAAGCCGATGGTTCGAGACTCTCCAACTCCTCCTTGTACTTCCTTTACCTACTTTCTTGTCTAGCATGACCAAGCTACCAAACCAGAGTCTTCAGATGCGCATTTTTGAACTTCCCACACTCCGCACCTAGGAAGTTGGACTGAAAATGTCTCAAGCAAAACCGGTGGTATCCTGCCGGCTCCATCCATTCATCCATATATCTCATTTCATTCAAAATCCCATCATGATGATCTGATATAATACAGATTGGAATAGTATCACCACCTACCATGTGGAGTCGCAGTTTGAGCATGAACTAGTTCCAGCTCTCATAGTCTCAACATCAACTATTGCATAATCAATGAGCAGTATGTAATCATTCACGTCATGTGTCACAACAAATAGAATTGTGGCATTGTATGCGCCTTTCAAATGAGTCCCATCCACACTTATCACCAACCTGCAGTGGCGAAAAGCTTCGATAGTTTGACCAAATGGCCAGAACATAAACTTAAATTTCTTACACCCATGATCATGTATTCTATCAGGTACGTCTGCCCAATCAACAATGGTTCTCGGAGTGGCCCTGATTAGCTCATCCATAAATGTTGGCAAGATTTCAAAGGATTCCTCCTAAGTTTCGAATACCAAATCAATAGCCTTCTGACAAGCATACCACGCCTTCTTATAGGAAAGGGTCACATTGAACTCCTTCACAGGCGCTTGTACATCCTTCACCATGTTGGAAGGTTTTGCGTCAATCTGATAGCAAATGGAATGAGCGATCATTAATGCTGCCAGGTTAGTGTTGCCATTTAATCTACCAGCACCAACACAACTATGACTACTTGCTCATTTGGTGATCTCCCAGATCCTATGAGTAGCCTTCTTGCTGGCTTTAACAATCCAATGACAATTACTACATCCTTCAACAACATTCTTACATTTTGCATACCATGTATAAGACCTGCTCTGCACAACCCAGTGTTCCCTATTCATCATCGAACTCCACCTGGAAATAGCTTTACCAATTATGGCTTACTCCAGAATTGCATACCCAATGCAACTTCACCAGTCGCTTGAACATAACTAGGAAGTCTTTCGCTATAATTAGTTGGGTCATACCCATCCTCACCAAGCCCCCCACAATCCCTAAAGTTGTCATTCATATTAGGATTCGCCATAAGATGGAACATCGTGGCTACATTGTTCGTGTACACCACTTGTTCATCATCGTCCCCTAGATTCAGATCAGTTTATAAGGATCGACCATCTTCACTTTCTTCTTCAAGTTCCATTTCCTCACCTTCATCATCGCTAACAACATGCTCACCATGACCAATAACATGCTCTCCAATTTCACCTACATTATCATCATCGAAGACATTCAACTCTTCATGATGCACACCTTATATGCTAGCACTTATGGACGACTGAGTGCAATCGATATGAACATACGGACTGGGTTGACTCAACTAACCAATGATAGAAGGTTCTCCAAAACCTTGGCAATGTACAGGGGGTAGGAAGGTTGGAAAAGCTGTATAGTTCTGAACATTGCTCAACAACGACATAAACGTGCCCAAACTAACATCACCCTCACAGTCAATGGTGTTTGACATCTTCTCCATGTTAATGTACAGATCAACTGAGGATAAGGACATTCGATCAACAATGTTGAAGAAGGTCGCGGTTAACTCGTCATCTTCCATATTATGACATCGATAGTATAGACGGACCAATCACTTTAGGACAATGATAATAGATTTTCAACAGAAACCCCTTACTTACAATGCCAAGCCTTTTGAAAATTAATTCAACTAACTAGGAGTGGCTCAACCTCCGTTCGAGAGTCACATTTTTGTCAGGTATGAGAGGATCATAATACACACCCACTTTCAAATCAAACTTAATCTAACCCCCTTTGTACAAGTACACTGTCAACAAAATTGTAGAACTAGATTATACAAATATAGAACATATAATTTCATATTCAGAAAGACGGTATTATTCAACAACATTTATTCAACTCCTCAAACCCTAAACCATACACTGTTCAATTGTCATCGGATAGCCAAATCATACACTATTATCGATTATCTTACTAATTGACATACAACATTACAACATCGGTAATGTCTCTTCACAATATAAAATTTGAAGTCAATTACACCACACAAATTAAATTATTACTACAACTTCAATAAAAAATTAGTGAACAAATCACACATAATCAATTCACACATCATACATCCTCATTCAACACATTCATATAATCAAACCAAACATAATCATTCAAACCACACATAATCATTCAACACATTCATATAATCAAGATTTTTTCAAATACCTCACGAATTACACTATTACTACTAGTTCAATAAAAAAATTGGAAGTTCCCAATTAGGGCATTGGCATAGTGTGAGGAAAGGGATTGGATTAGCTCCGGAGAATAAAGGACCGCTAGTTCTCCTTTGAATTGTGTGGTTGGCTGAATGTTTATCAGGGATGGTAAGTTTTCAGAGATTGGGTGTTTTTAAATTTTATTTTGAGTGCTTAAGAAAAGCTCTTGGTGGCCGCCATGCCGGCAGGCTTTGGTTGCAGTCAGATAACTGTGGTGGAGATAGTGGTTTCCAGCGAGGGTAAAAAGTTGAGCACTGTATATTAGCTATTTTAGGTAGCAGTTATTAGAGAGAAGGTGGAGCGTGTCTTAGAGAGAGGAAACAAGCAGCGTAAAAATAATTAGGTAAATAGGTTAAAAACAAATAATCAAAGAGTGGATTTTGGAAACTTTATATAAAGTCAGAGATTTTTATTGAATATTTAATTGGCAGTTTTTGTGAACATATTTGGAAGTAAAAAACTTTCCATGTTGGAACACGTGAAATTAGCATATTCATGCCAAGATGATTTTATAAGAAAAGGGAGATAGAATATTATGGTATTTATGATTTATGGAAATCTGAATATTCTTCTATGAATGAGGCGTGTGAAGCATAGTTGATTTATGAAAAATTCCTACATATATGGAGTGGTTATTTGTGAATATATGAGATAGATTGTGATAAGGAAAATCCCTTTATTTGTGGGATTTGGATATGCTTCAAGAGGCAGTTTTGGAATAGGAATATTGTGGAAATAATCATTGAGAATTCCAAACTGCTCATGGATATAAAAGGGGACAAACACGGCTACGTTCTGTATGGATTTAATTGAGCAAAAATATGCATACAGACTTTTGAGATTTTTGAGAACTGCTAAGAGCTAGATTCCTATGTTCCAACATACCTTACCTGCTGTTCAAAGTTCAGAATTGTATACCTTAATTCCTCGGGAGGAGGAGATCCAGCATCAACGAGTTTTGAGGTCAGATGGAGTTTGGCTAAGGCGGATCGGTAGCTAGGGGAGCTAGCAGAATTCACACGTTATAGTTAGTAAAGATAAGTATTCTGTATGGTGTACTTTATACTGAATCTTTCTAATTAGTGGATTGATTCTGAACTGGGCCAAGCCCCGTAGATATAATTGGATTTCACCGAACTGTGTAACCAAGTCTTATGTCATTATTGTTTTAATTTATTACATACTTGGTTAGATAGGTCATGTTGGAACATACTAACAAGGATTAGTTAAAATTTGGTAAAACTTAATTTCAATTGGTATCAGAGCTTGGTCACTAATTATTCCCTTGATTGTGTCATTTTACCATGGCAACGAAAGATGGAGCTTTGGTGTCTCGGCCACCTTTGCTAGAAGGCAATAACTACAACTATTGGAAGGCACGCATGAGAGTTTTTATCAACTCACTGGATGAACTTGTGTGGTTCTATGTTGAGAATGAGTGGAATCACCCCACGGAAGATTCAAGCTCTAAGGCGACAGAAGGAGAGTCTAGTCAAATGGAGCAGAAACTTAAAGACAAAGCTAGTTGGACTCCTGATGACCTCAAGGCATCTTTGGCAAATTCAAAGGCACTAAATGCAATCTTCACCGCGGTTGATGAAAATCAGTTCAAACTCATCTCTACATGTCATCAAGCCAAGAGAGCATGGGATATTTTACAAACTGTTCATGAAGGAACTAGTCGAGTTCGTGAGTCTAAACTATAAATGATGGCTACAAAGTTTGAGGAACTCAAGATGGAGGATGATGACACTATTGTTATATTCAACGGAAAACTCAAGGATATCTCCAACATGGCATATCAACTTGGAAAAGTTTACAAAGAGACAAAGTTGGTGAAAAAGACCTTGAGATCACTTCCTAAGAGATTTGCAATGAAGGTTGCGCCAATAGAAGAAGCAAGAGATGTAGCCACCATGAGCTTAGATGAACTAGTGAGATCATTACAGACATATGAGATGATGTTTCAACAAGCTACAAAAAGAGTCCTTAAGAAACTGGCATTCAAAATATCTTCATTAAAGGACAATCACGAGTCTGACAGTGATGATGAATTTGAAAAACTTGCACTTATCACAAAGAACTTCTCAAGGATGCTGAAGAAGGTAGTTAACAAGAAATCTCAGGAGAGGTTTGGTGGAAATAGACCAAGGTCACTGGATTTTGGAAATAATCGTGGAACTGGCGTTGAACAAGGAAATCAGCAGTTCTTCAGAAATTAAAGTAGTGAATCAATACAGCCTGGAAGAATTCAATGCAGAGAATGCAAAGGATATGGCCATATTCAGGCTGAATGTGCAAATACCCAGGAGAAATAGGGAAAATCATATGCCACCTCATGGAGTGACGATGAAGAAGGTGAGAAAGACGAAGAGGAACTTACAAGCAACTATGTGGTATTTGGAGCAAAAGTTCATGATGCATCGAAGGATGGATATGCCAACACACTGGAGAAAGTCAAAGCTGTATGTTCCAACATAGATCCGTATGAAGCACCCAGTGATGAAGACGATGGAATTTCTGTGAGTGATGAAGAAATCTACAGCACTTATGCGAAGATGTACGCTATGTGGGTTTAAGTAGTTGAAACAAACAAAGAACTGAAAGAAGAAAAGATGAAGTTGATGGAAATAGAAAGATAATTGCATACAAAAGTTGCTGAACTTGCAAAGAAGAATGAAGAAATAAATGGGAAACTGATGTTAGCAATTAAGAGAGCTGAGACTTCTGAAGCAGCAATTTCTAAGCTAAATGTTGGAAAAGCAAAGCTTGACGATATTCTGGACATGGGAAGGAACTTTGGTGATCGACACGGTATTGGGTATTGCAACACATGCAAGGCTGAAGTACTTGAGAATCCAGTAACCCTCAAGACCAAGGTTCGAGAAGTAAAATGGAAGTTCGGCAAGCCTCACCAAAGAAAACCGCTCATTTGCAGCTACTGCACTTATCAAGGTCATTCAGAGGAACAATGTAGGAAACTGATCAGAGACCAAATGTCAGGATGACAACTCTTGGTATGTTCCAACATAGGCGAGGTCCAGAAAATAAAATTGATCAGAAAGGTATGGGTTGTCAAACGATCGAGCACATGTCTGGTGGCACACACTTCACTCATATCTTATTCCAGAGATTCGTGGTACTTTGATAGTGGTTGTTCTCGCCACATGACTGGGACTCCAGAATTTCTCACAAATATCACCCTATATGATGGCGGATATGTGACTTTCGGTGATGGAAAGAAAAGCAGAGTGATTGGAAAATGTGAATTGAGGATTGAAGGTTTTCCAGTGTTCACTAGTGTACTGTTTGTTGAAGATCTGAAGGTAAATTTGTTAAGCATAAGTCAGCTGTGTGATGACAATATGATAGTGGAATTTCAGAAGGACAAATGTGTTGTGAAACACGGAGAAGCCAAGGTCCTTTCAGGCATAAGATCCTCAGACAGTTACTTTCTGTTGGAGCAAGAAGTTTGATGCTTGATCTCGAAACAAGATGAAGGAGTTCTATGGCACAGAAAGCTCGGTCACATCAATTATAAAACATTGGTGAAAATTTCAAATGTGAAAGCTGTACGGGGGATGCCTACCTTAACCAGCAAGGATGGAATTGTGTGTGGACCATGTCAACAAGGTAAACAAATTCTATCTCCCCACTCTTCAGTTCAGTATATAACCACCTCTAGAAATCTAGAATTATTGCATATGGATTTGATGGGTCCAGTCAATACGCCTAGTATAGGTGGAAAGAAATATACCTTTGTCTGTGTTGATGATTTTTCCAAATTTATGTGGGTAGCTTTTCTGAAAGATAAATCTGATACGTTGGAAGTATTTAGAAGTCTGGTTATAAATTTACAAACAGAAAAGGGAAGTCCAGTTGGGAAGATTGTTTGAATTCTTAGTGATCATGGTAGAGAGTTTGATAATTCTTAATTCAGTAATTTTTGTGACGAGCTTGGAATTCAACATGAATTTTCGGCACCTATCACCCCTCAGCAGAATGGTATTGTAGAATGGAAAAAGAGAACCTTGCAGGAAATGGCTCGTGTTATGTTAGCTGAGAAAGAAATTCAAAAGAAATGGTGGGCAGAAGTAATTAATACAGCTTGTTATACAATTAATCGAGTGAATCTGTGATCATTCACCAGCAAAACATCCTACGAGATTTGGAAGGGCAGGAAACCAAATGTCTCATATTTTCATGTGTTCGGAAGCAAGTGCTACATTATCAAAGATAGAGAACAGTTAGTAAAATTTGACAATCGGAGTGATACGGGAATTTTTCTCGGGAATTCTATCAATAGCCGTGCTTATAGAGGTTTTAATCATTGAACCAACACTCTCATGGAATCTATAAATGTTATTGTGGATGATTCAAAGGAAGAACGGCAGCCAGATGTTGTAGAAGAAGCACCCGATAACACTCATGTTCCAACACAGCCGCATCAACCTGACAAGGCAGATCCATCGGTTGAAGCTGAACCTCACCAACGTGTTGGAACAACTGAGCTGTGCAGTTTTGAAACTACCGAAGTGGATCATGTTGGAACATTGTCCCCCGCTACTGAACCCCATGTTTCAACACAGGATTAACCTGAATCTACCATGAAAAGTACTCGACCGGTTCCTCGAGTGGATTACCGAAGGCTAGCTGGACTGCATTGCTTTATTTCTCACATTGAACCTAAGAATTAGAAATAAGCCTTGCTAGATGAATATTTGATTGCTGCTATGCAAGAAGAACTAAGTCAGTTTGCACGGAACGATGTCTGGTATCTTACCCCTCGCCCCAAAGGCATTAATGTCATTGGTACGAAGTGGATTTTCAAGAATAAGTCTGATGCTGATGGCCAGGTTACTCGAAATAAGGCTAGATTAGTAGCTCAAGGATATACACAAGTGGAAGGAGTTGACTTTGATGAGACATTCGCACCAGTTGCCAGGTTTGAGTCAATTGTAATTTGACTCGCTATTGCTTGCTCTATGAACTTTATGTTGTATCAAATGAATGTCAAAAGTGCATTTCTGAATGGAGTGGTGAATGAAGAGGTATATGTTGAAAAACCTAAAGGTTTCGAGGATCCTCATTATCCACATTATGTGTATCATCTCAAGAAGGCTCTATACGATCTAAAGCAAGCACCCAGAGCATGGTATGAACGACTTACTAACTTTCTTCTGAAGAAAGGTTATCGTTGAGGGGGAGTAGATCACACTTTATTTTGCTCGAAAAGGCTTCAAAGTTTCTAATTGCTCAAATTTGTGTTGATGATATTGTATTTAGCTCTACTTCATCCTCTATGGTATATGATTTTGTCACCATCATGCAATCTGAATTTGAGATAAGCATGGTTGGAGAACTCACTTACTTTATGGGATTGCAAGTCAAGCAAGGAAGGAATGGTCTGTTAATAAATCAGAGTAAGTATGCTCTAAATCTAGTAAAGAGGTTCAGCCTAAGCAATGCTCGAGCTATTCGAACTCCTATGGGTGTTTCTAAAAAACTCGTAAAGGATGAGAAAGGAGTTACAGTTGATCAGAATTTATACAGAGGCATGATTGGAAGTTTACTGTATTTAACAGCTAGTAGACCATATATATGTTTCAGTGTTTGGATTTGTGCAAGATTTTAGGCTGATCCAAAGGAGTCACATCTCACTGCAGTTAAACAAGTTATTCGATATATAAGTGGGACTTCTGAATATGGTGTCTGGTATTCTAAGAGTCAAGATTCTGAATTGATTGGGTACAGTGATTGTGATTGGGCTGGTAATGCTGATGATCGAAAAAGTACCACAGGTGGATGTTTCTTTATTGGTACAAACTTAGTGTCGTGGTACAGTAAGTAACCAAATTTAATCTCCTTGTCTACTGCAGAAGCTGAGCATTTTGCAGCAGGAAGCTGTTGTGCACAATTGTTGTGGATGAAACAAATGTTGAAAGACTATGGAATTCATCAAGACCCCTTGAATATTTTATGTGACAACACAAGTGCAATTGATATCTCAAGAAATCCAGTCCAGCACTCGAGAACCAAACATATTGATATAAGACATCACTTTATTAGAGATCTGGTTGAAAGGAAGGAAGTGGAGGTAGTCTATGTTCCAACACACGAGCAATTCACTGATATTTTTACAAAGCCATTGGATTTCGCCACTTTTGAAAGCCTTCGACAACACTTAGGTGTTTGTCAAATTTGAGGTAATTCTTACCTTAATTTTACTGTAAATATTCTATTTGTTTTCGTTTAGAAAATTGAAAAAGAACAAAAAAAACTAGAAAGAAGAAAAATGTACAAAATAGAAGATGGGTTTTATGGTATGTTGGAAGTTATTTTTGATGTGATATCTTGAGTTGACAAGAGGAAAAGGGTCATCATTAGACTTCTTGGAAAACTAAAAAGGAGTTTCACGGGAAAAGAGGAGAAGAGTTGAAGAGTTTGGGTTAGATTCAAAATTGTCCAAAACCTTTCAAGTCCCTCTTTCTCGGTTCACTACCATTCTTCTCAGCTTCCTTCGCAATTAGCTATACACTATCCCCATGATCCTCCCCCTTAGCAACTCCGTGCTAAAGAATGTCTAACCTCAACTCTCTCACACGTGAAGAAGAGCTTCTAGAAATTTCACAACCCTCAAAAGTCATGGAGGAGGAACAGTTGACGGTCAATACGAAGTCGGCATTGTCTGAAGGGGATGGACATTGTGCAGACCAAGTTGGGGCCAAACTGCTTTTTGAAGAAAATCAAGGTCAATGTGAAGAAAATTTTGGCGAAGAAGAACAACAGTCGGATCAAGTTGAGGTTGAAGCACTTCCAGAAGGAAATCTTGGTCAAGATAAAGAGCATGCTGTAGAGGAAGAGGCAGCAGTCGGTGATAAAGAGGCTGGTGGTTCTTGCATTGATGGCGAAAGATAAGAAAAACTCACTAGCACTTAGAGGAAGGGCTGATATGGAATGGTAACTGGTCCTGACCCCCCCCCCCCCCTTAAAACTGATGGGTATGGAATTTAAAAGCATAGATGAAATTTTTGAATAGCTAGAGGCAAACAGGGTCGCAGTTGATTTAACAAAAATCAAAAGTATAGAGGGTGAATACCTGAATGTTCAGGTTAAAGAACTTTTGACGCGTAATATAGGTGATACAAGGAGAATTGAAAACTGGAATGTGCAATTTCTGATGGGTAAGTATGCTGAGTACAGAGAAAAGGATAAATTCAATGTGTATTGTCGTTTTCCCTATCCTATCTATGTATACTTGAGGGAGATTAGTGAGGAAGAAGCTGCTGGAAGGGAGGTTGTGAAGTATGGAGACAGATTATAGGTTGGCTTCTTTGATCCAAATGCTGCCCAGAGGTAGGAAGAACTTAAGAAGCCAGTGGTGATTGAGCTGTCTGATAGTGATGAGGAAGACAGTGCTGTGTATGTTCCAACACAGCAGTTTGAAGATGAAAATCACACGGAGGTGGATTCTGATGCTGACATAGAAGGAGAAGACCAGAATGATATCTCTGGAAATATGTATGATGAGCAACCTGGAGAGCCAATGACTTACCAGAATGACTCGGATCAAGCACAGTCTGATAAAGAGGAAGAAGTACAGTCTGAAAATCCGGAGTGTGTTCCAACACAGGACCTTCCTGATTTGAATTATTCAAGTGATGAGGTGCTTGATTAATTTTTATAGATGGCAAAAGGAAAGAGGAAGGTGAATGCTTCAAAGATTTCTCCACCTGCTAAGAAGCTCAAGAGAGATCAGAAATTACCAAAGAAGAAAGTCTTGCCAACTGTTCATGTAAGTAATGCATTGTTATTTACTTACTTTGATTTGAAAGGTGAAGAAATGGGAGAAGTCTTTTCTGAAAGAAAATTTATCCCTGAGAGACCAGTGGACTTAGTAGCATACAAGGAGAGTGGCTTCTCAAATTTTTTGGAGGTAATAGGAATGACAAAAGCAGCCACGGTTCAACTGCAGTATAATAGGCAGGTTGTTATTGAGGTATACTCTAACCTAATGGTTGGGAATCTGGAAGCCGATTCCCCTTTGTTTGGAAGGGTTTATGTGAGGGGAAGGATAATTGACTTGTCTGCTGCCAGAATTAACAAAGTATTGGATCTTCAAACGCCAGAGACTGATGGAGTTTTTCCTAAGGATTTGGAAGTCTCGGATGATCAAATACTAGAAATTATCTCAGGTGGATATAAGGCAGCGTGGCCTGCAACGGGGTATTCACAAGCATCATGCTTGTCCTCAAGATTTTTTGGGCTGTATCAAATTACTGTTCATTGTTGGATGCCATAAACAAATACTACTACATTGACCAGAGAAATTGCCAAGTTGCTATACTGTGTTGGAATACAGAAGCCTGTCAATCTTGGGCTAGCCACTGCTCCCAAAGCCAACATGCAATTATCTATCCTGGGTTGATCTTAGCACTAGCCAAGAGTGCCATAGTGAAAGGTAAAGCAAAAGATGTGGTGGTTGACATTGAATTTCTGAGGCCAAACAAGAAGACTTTTGGGTTGAGGCATGTGCATGATCTACCATGGAGTTCTTCAGGATCAACTTTTTCATTGGCTAAAAAGAAGACTAGATTGGTAGCTCTGAATGCCAGACTGGGAGCCATTGCCATTCAAATGGCAGCGCTGCAGGCAGAGAAGACAACTCTGGAGGAAGAGAAAGCACGGTTGGAGGCTTAAACCTGATCTATTTCCGCTCTATGTTTCAACAAAGAGGTCAAACTCAGGGGGAGTCTGCTGATGCTTTGGAAATTGCTATTTTTTTGGTTGCCTTTGGCATATGTGTGATCCCAGCAGGAGAATTTTGGATATTTTGGATACTCTGGCTCTGTAATCTGAATTATTTTATCTTTTGATGGAATTCTGGATTTCCGGTATTTATGCTTTGTGGGAATTCTAGTATTCATTTGTTTACAGATTCTGGTATGTTCCAACATAGGTGAAGTTTGGAAGACCTATGTGTGATAAGTTTTTTCGTTGTGAGATTCATGGCCAAAACATTATGGATTCACAAAATGCCAAAGGGGGAGATTATAAAGTCAGAGATTTGCATTGAATATTTAATTGGCAGTTTTTGTGAACATATTTGGAAGCGAAAAACTTTCCATGTTGGAACACTCGAAATTAGCATATTCATGCCAAGATGAATTTATAAAAAAAAAGGAGATAGAATATTATGGTATTTATGATTTATGGAAATCTGAATATTCTTCTATGAATGAGGCGTTTGAAGCATAGTTGATTTATGGAAAATCCCTACATATATGGAGTGGTTATTTGCAAATATATGGGATAGATTGTGATAAGGAAAATCCCTTTATTTGTGGGATTTGGATATGCTTCAAGAAGCAGTTTTGGAATAGGAATATTGTGGAGATAATCATGGAGAATTCCAAACTGCTCATGGATATAAAAGGGGACAAACATGGCTGCATTCTGTACGGATTTAATTGAGCAAAAATCTACATACAGACAACCCAACATTTATGGACTCAATGAAACTCTCCACTAAAGGAGTTGGGGAAGTCCTGGCATGAAGATAATCATGTTGCTAATATTTAAGTAAGTTAAATTGTTGTGCTTTAATTATTTTAGTTACAAAAATCCAAGTTGTGGTGTGAGAACAAGAAATTTTACTTAACAAGAAGCAGGCCAGCTACACTCATGGGGCATTAACTTGTCTTGGCGTTCAGGACCTACCTTTCATTAGAGGCTGTCTTTTGCAACTCCCCAACTAAAATATGTCGATATTTTGTTGTTGATGTGCGAGACTCGAGAAAAAACTATATTTTGTCATACATTCATATGTGATCTCGAGAAAAATAAGCATAAAGAAACACATAAGTCTAGTATAAAATATTATTTGCATGATACACCAAGATCCATTCCAGGAAATGTTAGTTTACAATAGTTTATTTCAAATTACATAGTGGATCAAAGAAACATCACAATCCTAGAGGTTGTCTTATGACCTTCTCGGGATAATCGTTATTCTGTAAAGTCATCACACTAATCTGGATTGGCCTTGAAACTTGAAAGGGTTCAACATCGTGTTTTCATCGTCAATGATTTGTAGGTTTCTAATAAGTGTGCTTGGATAAACTAAATTTCAAATAAATTGTAATGGGAGTTGTTTGAAATCGGTAGCTTATATAGAACATATTTAAAATATTGTGTTGTCCTCCACCATCGAAGTAGGCATTGAGATTGAAAATGGCGATACAATAATTCTTGGCATAAATGTTTGGAGATAGATTAATTAAACAAGATAATCAGTTTGGTATAGAACATTATATTAATATTTTCAATAAGTACAAACATTTGATATGTACTATAAAGTGCTACTCATTGTTGTGCGTAGTATACGTGCAATGCACATATTTAGCCCGATAACACAAAAAAGGTGGCCTATGTCGCACATATATTTATGATCTTTAAATAAATGAAAAAATATTTATGCACAAATGTATGTTAGTGTTGAACTTAATGATAAAATTAAACTTCATTGAATTTTGACTTGATTTAGGGCACTAGCTCGTCTTGGCCTTAGGAATCTACCTCCCATTAAAGGCTACTTTTCACAGCTCCCCAGTAAAAATATATAGATATTTTTGTTCTTTATTTTTTGATACTCAAGAAGCACATGCTGTTTTTTAGACACTCAACTGCGCTCTCGTGATAAATAAGTTTAAAATAACACATAAATCTAGTCAAAAATTTTATTTGCAAGATACACCAATATCCATTCTTGGTAAGGTTAGTTTGAAAGAATTTATTCCAAAAGCCAAAGTGGACCAAAGAAGCATCCTGATCCCAAAGGTGTTCTTGGGGCCTTCTAGGGGACTCATTATTCTCTCAAGTCATCACATTCATTTAGATTGGCCTTGACACTTGGAAGAGTTCAACATAGTGCTTTTTTTTGTCAAGGACTTGGAAGTTTCTAGCAAGTGTGCTCGGATGAATTGGAATTCAAATAAATTGAAATGGAAGTTGTTTGAAATCGCTAGCTTATATAGAAGATATTTAAAATATCAGGTTGTCCGCCGCCATGTTTCTAAAAGCGGGCATTAATTGAGATAAAAAATGGGGATATACTTATTCTTGGCACAAATGTTTGAAGATAGATTCATTAAACATGATAATCAGTTTGGTGTAGAAAACTATATTACTATTTTTAATAAGTACAAACATTTGGATATTTACTATATAGTGATACTCCTTGTTGTGCGTAGTGTACATGCAATACACATATTCAGCTCGATAACGCACCAAATGTGCCCATATCGCAATTATATTTATTATCTTTATATTTTATAAAGTAAAAAAAATATTTATGCTCAAATGTATGTAAGTATTGAACTTAATAATAAAAATAAACTTAATTGAAATTTTAACTTGATTTAGGACACTAGCTCGTCTTGGTCTTAGGGATCTAACTCTTATTAGAGGCAACTTGCCACAACTCCCAGCTAAAATATAAAGATATTTTTGTTCTTTATTTTCTGAGACTCAAGAAGAAACTGTTGATTTTTAGACACTCAAGCGCGCTCTCGTAACGAAAAAGCTTAAAGAAACAGATAAATCTAGTCAAAAATTTTGTTTGCAAGATACACCAAGATCTGTTCCAGGTAAGGTTAGTTTAAAAGAGTTTATTCCAAAAGCCAAAGTGGACCAAAGAAGCATCCTAATCCTAGAGGTGTTCTCGAGGCCTTCTCGGGGGACTCATTTTCTCTCATGTCATCATATTCATTTAAATTGGCCTTGACACTTGGAAGCGTTCAACCTAGTGCTTTATTTGTCAAGGATTAGGAAGTTTCTAGCAAGTGTGCTCAGATAAATTGGTATTTAAATAAATTGAAATGGAAGTTGTTTAAAATGGTAGCTTATATAGAACATATTTAAAATGGGAGATCGATAATGGATATCTTTCTAGAAGCGGGAATTAATTGAGATTGATAATGGAGATACACTAATTCTTGGAACAATTGTTTGGATATAGGATTATTAAACAAGATAATCAGTTTGGTGTACATTAACAGTTTTAATAAGTAAAAACATTTAGATACATACTATGTAGTGCTACTCATTGTTGTGCGTATTATACGTACAATGCACATATTTTTCCCGATAACGCACAAAATGTGCCCTATGTCACACGTACAATAATGATCCTTATATTTTACAAAGTAAAAAAATTTATTTATGCACAAATGTTGTTGAACTTAATAGTAAAAAAAATAATTGAAATTTGAACTTAACTTAGGGAACTAGCTTGTCTTGGCCTGAGGGATCTACATATCATTGGAGGCTATCTTTCGCAGCTCCTCAGTTAAAATACATAGATATTTTTGTTCTTCATTTTTTAAGACTCAAGAAGAAACTGTTGTTTTTCAAAAACTCATGCGTGCTCCCGTGGCAAATAAGCTTAAAGAAACACATATATCTAGTATAAAATTTTGTTTGCAAGATACACCTAGATTCAATCGATGAATCGCTAGCTTAAAAGAGTTTCTTCCAAAAGCCAAAGTAGACCAAAGAATCATCTTGACCAAGTGGGGTTATCAACCCGACCTTCCTGGGGAATTCTTTATTCTGTGAAGTCATCATATTTATCTAGATTGGCCTTGACACTTGCAAGGGTCCAACCTAGTGCTTTATTTGTCAAGGATTTGGAAGTTTCTAGCAAGTGTGGTCGGATTAACCAAAATTTAAATAAATTGAAATTGGAGTTGTTTGAAATCGTTAGTTTATACAGAACATATTTAAAATATTGTGTTTTCCACCATCATCTATTTAGAAGCGGCCATTAATTGAGATTGAAAATGAATACACACTACTTCATGGCACAAATGTTTGGAGATAGATTCATCAAACAAGATAATCAGTTTGGTGCAGAACATTACATTAATATTTTTAATAAGTACAAACATTTGGATATGTACTATATAGTGCTACTCATTGTTGTGCGTAGTATACATGCAGGATAGCACAAATAATGTGCCCTATGTCACACATATATTTTTTATCTTCATATTTTATAAAGTAAAAAAAATATTTATGCACAAATGTATGTTAGTGTTGAACTTAATATTAAAAATAAACTTAATTGAGATTTTAACTTGATTTAGGGCGCTAGCTCTTCTAAGCCTTAGGGATCTACCTCTTATTAGAGGCTACCTTTCACAGCTCCCTAGCTAAAAATATAAAGATATTTTTGTTCTTTATTTTCTGAGACTTAAGAAGAAACTGTTGTTTTTCAGACACTCAAGAACGTTATCGTGACAAAAAACCTTAGTAAAAATTTTTGTTTGCAAGATACACCAAGATCCATTGCAGGTACGGTTAGTTTGAAAAAGTTTATTCCAAAAACCAAAGTGGACCAACGAAGCATCCTGATCCTAGAGGTGTTCTCAGGGCCTTCCCGGGGGACTTGATATTCTCTGAAGTCATCAGATTCATATAGATTGGCCTTGATACTTGGAAGGGTTCAACCTAGTGCTTTATTTGTCAATGATTTAGAAGTTTCTAGAAAGTGTGGTCGGATAAACTGGAATTAAATAACTTGAAATGAGAGTTGTTTGAAATTGGTAGCTTACATAGAATATATTTAAAATGGCCCTCAGTCTGAGAAGGTCAGTCACTGCACAGGCAGCTCGTGTAGCTTTCTTGCATCATAGGGCTGGAGGTGGCATCAAGGCAGCAACTGGTTCTTTCCGGAATATCAGATAATAGTCCTTACTTATGCAGCCATGTGAAAAAGTAGAAACATTTCTAACTGTTATGCCTAACCTAGTTATGGTTAGGGGTAATGATTGGTACATTCGCATCTTTCATCGTCAGCGCATTTCTTCTCTCGTGAGAATAATAAAAAAGTCTGTGTTCATTACTTTTGGGAATAATATGACATTCCCTCACTTCTTTTCTCAGAAGCAAGCAAGGATTGTCATTCTTATTGGTTCCCCCTTCGTTTTAAGAGCTAATTTGGGTAGAGTTTTGTTTTCAGATGCAACAGAGTTAGACCAGTTCCTTTCAACTTAAGTGGGAGTCCAGTTTTGTTCAGATTAATTGTTCAGATTAATAGAAAGGCCTTAGGTTCATCATTGGACTTTAGAACAGGTACTGGAGTGGATTGGAATTGGAAAAGATGATTTTCAAAAAATTCATCTCCATTCTCACAAACCAAACACAATACACAAATCTCTCCAAAATGAAAGCATCTAGGCTTTCACTGTTTGTTTGAACCAAGTGGGCACAATCTTAGACATATGAGGGCGGAGATCCTTGTACGAGTCCCGGATCGTCCCTTGTGCAACCCCAGTTGCAGCAGAAACATCCTGGAGGGACTTCTGATCGCCGGAAAGCTGCGTAACCATGTAGATCACAGCAGCTGCAATCGACATAGGAGCCCTCCGAATATCGAGCTCTTGCAACTTCCCAACAGCCTCTTGGGCAGCCTTAACAGCCTGGAATTTCATTCCAAGGCACGATCCGAACCGGCTCATCATCAGGCTCCCGGACTGAGCTCCCCCCGCCGGCCGAATCTCCATGTCCGGGACTTGTTTCGCGATGAATCTCTCCGCTCGCCCGATTTCCTTCATCGTTGCACCGTTTGCAACTGTGCAGATTTCCTTGAGGGTTCGGGGTTTCGCCTCCTGTTTGCACGCCATGTAAAGGCATGCGGCCATTAACGCGTTGCGGTTCTTGATCCTAGAACCAGCCTTTTGATCCTCCACGTTCTTGAATATCTCACAGGCTCGGTTCTTGATCGTGGCCACGAGGCCGAGCTCGTCGCACATGTTGGCGATGGCTTCGAAGGCTTTGGTTAGGTTGAGGCTATGGCGGCTAGGGTTAGGGTTTTGGGCGTAGCGGAAACCGGCGGCGGTGCCTTTGGGCTTGGAGATGACGGTGATGAGAGGGGCGTCGGCGAGGAGAAGGTTGGTGGGGCCTCCGACGCGGCTGGGATCGGCATTGTCGCCGGAATCATCGGCGAAAGTTCTCCACTCCGAGGTCTCGTCGACGTAATAGGAATCCAAAACCAACCCGCATTCGAGGCACACCGTGTCTCCGGTGGAGTGGTCGAGCACTACCTCCGTGCTCTTCTTACAGTCCGAACAGTAATCATCCGCCGCCATTCTTCGAGATCGATGCGGAAATAAATGGGTAACCGAAGAGGTGGGGGCTAATATATATAGACCAAAGTTTTCCGGAAGCAAATGGGAAAAGTAACAAATCCGGAACCAAACCGGAAAAGTAAAATAAAAGAACATAATAATGAAATTAAAGTAAACAAACTCTGTTTCAATATTCCAAAAGACCAATTTGATTGATGCTAACGAAATTCAGGAATAAATAATGCCTCCACAAATTTTTGGCAAAGTCTTGGGAAAGACGGTCTTTCCATATGCTTATGGAAAGACGGGGTTTGATTGGAATAATATAAGGTAAAAGGTCTTGGTTGCAATATTAAAGTTTTAGTATGAAACATGTAATAGTTATAAAATTTATAACCCGGTTCATGCAACCCGAAAATTTTATCTTAATTTCTTCTAATTTACACTTTAAACCTTGGTCTTTCCATAACTTATGGAAAGACCGTCTTTCAAGAGACGGACTCCAAATTTTATTCGATAAACTAATTAATTATAATGCACTACAAATGTTTAAATATAGATAACAAAAATATTTGATTCACCCAAAAATATTTTCACGAATAATTTATCACAAAGTTTTGTGTTAGGCAACTTAAACTTTAGGCGGTGCTTTATTATGCAATTATTATAAATTTGAAATTGGGTTGGGGTTTTTTTCTGAAATTTGCTAATAAATTCAGGGACCTACTGTGCAACCATCAAATAACTATATATATCACAGATTGTAGTGTCTTTTTTCTTAGGAGTTGATGTCTGTAGTGTCTTTTTTCTTATGTTGATATTTTTCATTTTCCTGATGAGGTTCAAGTGTTAGGAGTTGATGTTTGTAGGTTTTTGTTTTTTAAAATTCAAATATCATTGATGTTTTATGATTTTCAGAGTGAATAATTTTTACTGTTGAGGTACCGTAGCTTTTTTGTTGATGTTTTTAGTTTTTTTTCTCTCATGTTGATGTTTTTTCATTTTCTAGATGAGTTTTAGGTGATAAGGGTTGTGTTTGTAGCTTTTTTGATGATATGGTTGATTTTTTGTAGTACTTTCTTCCTTATGTTGACATTTTCTTTTCTTTTTAGTGTTTCAAATGTAGTTTGTAGGTGCTTATTTTACAACTTGTGCATGTTGTGAAAACAAAGCGGTGCTTAGAGTACAACTTCTAAGTGCTTCAATCGTTGTTTGTATGTGCTTCAATCGTTGCTTGTTAGGAGTTGATGTTTGTAGCTTTTTTGATGATATGGTTGATTTTTTGTAGTGTTTTTTCCCTTTAGTGCTTCAAATGTAAGTTCTAGGTACTTATTTTATAACTTGTGTGTGTTATGAAAACAAATTGGAGCTTAGAGTACAACTTGTAAGTGCTTCAATCATTGCTGGTAAGGGCTTAAATCGTCGTTTGGGTGATATAGTTTGATGCTTGTAGTTTATTTTTTAAATGCCAATTTAGCTTTGTTGATGTTTTTATGTTTTCGGTTGATTTTTTGTTAGTACTAGTAGAAGTTTTTTTCCAATTTTTTGTTGATTTTTATTTGAATTTTTATATATTTTTAAAAAATATTTTTTTTGCTGCAGGTTTTTAGTGATATTTTATGATTTTTCGTTGATGTTCTGCTATTTTTGCTGATGTTGCTGTAGTTTTTAAATTATATTTTGCATTTTAAAACATTTTTTTTTTTTTTTTTTTTTTTTTTTTTTTTTTTTTTTTTTTTTTTTTTTTTTTTTTCATTTTTTTTTTTTTTTTTTTTTTTTTTTTTTTTTTTTATTTCTTTTTTGTCGATTGCGGGTGGTGGGAAAATGATGAGAAAAAATTGGATGAAAAAATCCTTGAAAAGTTATTAGAAATAGGTCTCTGTAAAATAATTAGAGATATATCTCTGTAAAATTATTAGAGATATGTCCCTATAAAATTATTAGAGATAGGTCCATAGAGCTAGA
This sequence comes from Rubia yunnanensis, assembly GCA_037428765.1. Taxonomy (NCBI): domain Eukaryota; kingdom Viridiplantae; phylum Streptophyta; class Magnoliopsida; order Gentianales; family Rubiaceae; genus Rubia; species Rubia yunnanensis. The sequence goes on along the minus strand of CM075064.1, from coordinate 25,203,248 downwards.
ATTAATATTATTAGAATTATAGAAGGAACCCTACCTAAATTTTAGGTTGACGCATAGGGGACCATCTCATAATTTATTTACATATAATCAGGTATGACCAATTCAGTTTCATAACAAAAACTGCATTGGATCGATATATCCGACTTCAGTATGAGCATTAGAATCCCAGCTATTTATGCTGAACCAACGCGTAAATAATAGAGTTAAACTAAGCCACTAACGATAGCTTATCAAATCAAGGTAGATCACGGTCTTCTCTCTACGAAAACCCTCTGTCTTCTCTCTATAATCTCTTTACACGCGCCGCTCACACAGCCGCGCCAATGGCGGCGCCGCCGCCCAGGCCTGGCGAAGCCTCTGCCGGAAAAACCTTTCTGCAGGCACTCGCCACCAAAAACCAACCGCTATCTTCCACGCTCCCTTCCAATCCAGAAATTAAACCAATCTCTCATCGGGTAAACGGCAAAATTGCTTGCATATACGCGAAGGAGGCAGTACAGACGTTCGCGTCGCACTACCACAACGCCTTGGTCGGAAAGTTCACCAAAGGGAAACCGACGATGGAGGAAACGCACAAAGCTTTCCAATCAATGGGATTCACCGGAAAGTATCAGATCGGGTCTTTGGACTACCGCCACATCCTCATCCGATTGCAGAACAAGGACGACTACCAGAAGTTCTGGATTCGGTCGACGTGTACAATCCAAGGGGCAACCATGAAAATCCTCAAGTGGACACCGGATTTCTCCACTAACAAGGAGTCATCGACAGTGCCGGCATGGGTCACTATTCATAAGCCGCCACTACATTACTACAACGCCTCGGCAATAGAAGACTTTGGAAATGAGATAGGTGTATTCCTGAAGATGGACGCGGCAACCAGTGCGCTGACACGCCCCTCCGCGATTAAAATTTGTGTGGAGGTAGATTTACTTACAGATCTCCCTCACTCAATTTGCATCGGAGACCCTGATGAGTACACTGAATGTGAGATAGAATATGATAATCTCCCCAAATACTGTACTCACTGCAAAAGGATTGGCCATGAGGATTCTCTCTGCGGTTTTCTCCACCCAGAACTCAAAAGGAAGTCAAGAAACGGGGTGGAGGATGCAAGGAATGGCTCAGTCCCTTCATCACCAAGAGATGCTGCTGCAGATCGATCCAGAAAGAACTTCATGCCACACAGGAAGCAGAAGCAACGATGGCAACCAGTTGCTGGTCACAATAATGCACACAGCTCCAAAGAAGGACACTCAGGACTGTCGTGTGCTGAGAAAAGTCAGATCATGGTGGCTCAACAGGATGAAAGCCATGTTAAAGTACCAGTCTCTGTTGAACCAATCAACTTCTTCAAGAATCTGCAGAGGACAAAGCCAATATCCTTTTACTCATTTGATGACTTAGAGATTAATAATATTAGGGAATGGAAACAAAATCAGAGAAAAAGAAACAATTTAGCAGTTATTCCTTACCAACCTCCATTGGAAGTTACAAATACTTTTCAGGTTCTACAGGGGGAAGAGGATGAAGATCTCAGCTCAGACTGCTATGAAGAGGCTCTAAGTGAGCTGGAATGGAGGCCTAAGGAGCCAACTCTAACACCAAGTGGTGAAGCAGGTACCCAAGTCTCTCATGCAAATGGAACTCAAGTTGACAATGATATAGAGCAGAATGTTTACTCTGATGGCCAATTAAGTACTAACCCCTTGACTGACCATGTTGATAATCTGGTAACTAAAGCTGATATTTTCTTACATAATGTCCTGAATGATCAAAATAATAATTTGGATCCTGCACATGTTAATATTGATGAGCACTCTGTGACAGATGATCATGATTTAGTGACTGTTGAGCATGTTGCTGTGTCTGATATTAATGCGGTGTCTGATATTGTGACTGATATTAAAGCTGTTGTTGCTAGCTCTACATCTATTAATGATGTAACTCCTGTGCCAAAACAAAAGAATAAAAGAGGCATGCCTGTAGGAGGAGTAACTGTAGACAAATGGCTTAGGTCATCACAAAAATCTAAACAGGTTAATCCATGATTAGTCACAACCAAATTGGAAATATTTTGGTCTGGAACATTAGAGGATATGGAACTTCTTTAAAGAGACTGAAAACTTTAATTAAAATCCATAAAATTGACATTTTAAGCATAATTGAACCATGGCATCCTAGTTCCGAAATAGTGAATTTACAGTTTAAATTAGGATATGAAAATGCCATGCCTGCACTTCATGCAAAGATCTGGATTTTTTGGAATAACAAATTCTCTGTGCAATCAGTTAAGCAATCTGATCAGTTTATTCTAACCACTATTACTGCTGTCTCCTCTAGCATTTCTTGGAACTGTGTGTTTATATATGCTAAAGTTCTCCGATCACTTAGGAAAAATCTCTGGTTAGATCTTCTGGAACTACCAAAGTCTCCAACAGTTTTTGTTGGAGATTTCAACACAGTGGCAAATGTTTCTGAACATAAAGGCTACCATAACCCCCCAATAGGAAGCATAAGAGATTTTAATGCCCTGATCACTACCTTAGAACTTCAGGAAATCAAAACAGTAGGAAACAGGTATACATGGACAAATAATAGAAGCAAAGAAGCATTATTGCTTCAAAGATTGGATAGAGGATTAGGAGATATGGACTGGCTTGAACAATTCCAACATAGTTCAATCCAGGTCCTAAACAGATCTACTTCAGACCATAATCCACTCCTCCTATCAGTCCAAAATGCAGAAACCTGTAATCCTAAGCCTTTTAGGTTCCAACAAATGTGGTTGAATAGGGAGGAATTCTCACACATAGTAAAATCTAGCTGGGATCAACACTGTGAAGACTCAGGATTCTATAAAGTTGTGAGTAAGCTCAAAAGGCTGAAAATTACCCTGAAACAATGGAACAAGACCACATTTGGTGATGTCCATAAAAACCTCAAAGATGCTGAGGAAAGAGTCTCCCAGTGTGAGGAGCTCTATCAAATCACTAGGGAAGATAAGGACTTGATAGAGTTAAATAAGCAAAGAGCCATCCTTATTAGTTCCCAAAGTGAGATTCATTCTTTCTGGAAGCAGAAAGCAAATCTCAGATGGATAAAAGATGGTGATGCAAACACAAAGTACTTCCACAATGTGGTTAAGGAAAAGAGGGTGCATTCTCAAATCACAAAAATTAAGGATGGGCAAGGACAATGGATTACTGAGCCTGAAAAAATTAAGGAAGAAGGAGTTCTCTTTTTTGAAAATCTCTTAAATGAATCAGAAACTGAGGCCACTGGTCAATATTTGAGCCATTTTCTTAGAGAAATCCCAAATTTAATCACTGAAGCAGAAAATGAGGCAATGCTAAAATCAGTGAATATGGAAGAGCTAAGATTTGCTGTCTTTGATTTAAACAAAGATAGTGCTCCTGGTGCTGATGGATTTTCAGGCCAGTTTTTCACACATTGCTGGGATATAATAAGCTCTGACTTATTACAGGCAGCAAATGATTTTATCTTAGGAAAAAAGCTCCCTGCTGCAATCTCAAGCACATGGCTTACTCTCATTCCCAAAACACCCAACCCAAACACCTTTGCTGAATTCAGGCCAATTAGCCTCTCCAACTTTGTTAACAAAGTATTTTCTAAGATACTAATGGAGAGATTAAAGCCAATCATGCCAAAGATCATTTCTCTAGAGCAATCTGCCTTCCTTAGAGGCAGGGATATCTCAGATAACACCTTGCAAATGCAAGAGATGGCAAGGCTCCTGAATAGAAATAATAGGCAGAAAAATGTCATCATTAAGCTTGATATGCAAAAGGCATTTGACAGGGTGTCATGGTCTTTTCTAAACTCAGTTTTGCTGAATTTTGGATTCCATGGAACTCTGGTCAAGATTATAATGCAGAACATACAGGCTGCATGGTTTTCAGTGCTAATTAATGGTACTGCCTCTGGCTTTTTCAAAACTAGTAGAGGAATAAAACAGGGGGACCCCCTCTCCCCTTTCCTCTACAATATAGTGACAGAAGCTTTTTCAAGGGGTTTGAAAAAAGCAATCTCCATTCACTATATTCAAAGCTTTATCATGCCAAGAGGAGTGGAAACTATATCCCACTTAATGTATGCAGATGACACTGCCATATTCACTACAGCCACAAAAAGAAACATGAAAAGACTGATGAAATTTCTCTCTGCCTATGAGCAATGCTCAGGTCAGAAAGTTAACTTCTCTAAGTCTGAGTTTTTCATAAACAAAGGGGCTTCTGCTGCTATGATTAGGATGATTAAATCTGAGACAGGAATGAGGTTGGGATCAATGCCATTTAAGTACTTGGGGGTTCCAGTATTTACAGGAAGAAACAAGTGTTCTTACTATTATCCTCTCCTTGAGAGAATGGAAAGAACAGTCACTAATTGGAAGAATCAGTGGCTCACAAATGCTGGAAAACTGGTATTGATAAATCATGTGCTTCTGTCTATTCCCATTCACATTTTTGCAGTTCTTCATCCTCCTCAAACTGTGGTTAAAAGAATGGAGAAAATGGCATCACGATTCTTCTGGGGAGAATCACAATTTGGCCAAAGAAGGATATGGAGAAGATGGTCTAGAATGGCCCTGCCAAAACATGAAAATGGATTGGGCTTCAGAGACATCAGAGCTATCATCAAAGCCTTTTCTTGCAAGCTCTGGTGGAAAATGCAGCAGAACAAGACAATATGGACCAGTTTTTTATGGTCATTGCCAGCCTCCTATCAATCCTCTCACACATGGAAGAGGATTTGTGCTGTAACTGAAATCTCCAACTCATACTCTAGAGTTTTAGTTGGAGAGGGAACCTCCCCTTTTTGGTATTCCAACTGGATAGGTTCAGGTCCCCTGTGCTATGAGTGGCCTGAGGAAATTGAGATCCCTTTTCCAAATATTACCATAGCTGATTTTTGCTTACAGAAGCAAGTCTACCTAACACCCATGGAGCCTCACTTGGCTACCAACATCATCTCCTTTTTGCAGGAATTCAGTATCACCAGTTCTCATGAAGACACTCTGATCTGGAAGCTAAATCCCACTGGAAAGTTCTCCATCAGCTCTGCATACCACTCCTTCAGGGCCAGATCATCTGATATTCACTCAATTAAACAGGTATGGTCAAAATATATCCCTGCAAAGATGGCCATTCTTATTTGGAGGATATGTCACTGTATTTTACCATTTGATGATATCTTGTGTAAATTCGGTTTCAACATCCCATCAAAATGTCCTCTGTGCTGCAATGTTGACTCCCTGGATCACTATTTTAATGAATGTGGTGATAATGTTGCTCTCTTTAATCATATGCATGCCATTCTTTCCATGCCAACCCCCCACTTTGTTAATGCAAGACACAGGATTAGATATTACTTGGCATATCAGGGACCATCAAAAACACATAGGATTGTGATAAAAACTGCCATGATTTTTGTTTTCTGGAATTTGTGGAGAAAGAGGAACTCCATTCTTTATGACAACACACATCCTAGTCACCTCTCTCTCCTAGAGGACACTATCAGCAAGGTATCTCTAAATTTCCGTGCAATCCCTCTGGCTGGTAGTTTAATGAAACATGGGGAGTTAATACAGCTTGGTCTGGTTCCATTCCTCAACAGGAAAAAGCCAAAACTTTTTAGATCTATAAAATGGGAACCCCCAGACTCAGGCTTGAAAATAAATGTTGATGCCTCTTTTTTATCTCCTGATAAAGCAGGTTTAGGACTAGTGGTTAGAGATAAAAACGGTAAGGTAGCACACATGGAAATGAAATGTGTTACTACTAGATCATCTTTGCATGCTGAACTTTTAGCTATTGAGTGGGGATTTCAGATTGGAAGACAGTTGCATGACTCATTCCTTGTTGAATCTGATTGCAAAATGGCTGTGTCAGGAATTTTAATCCCCTCTTCAGTAAATTGGACCTGTTTTACACTGTGTTACAATCTGAATCATTCTCTACATGGCATATTGAGGCATGTTTTTAGAGAGGCAAACTCTGTGGCAGATTTTTTATCTAAGAGAAGTCGCCACTGCTCCTTCTCCGGAACCATCTCATTGTTGGAAGCTCCCACTAAACTCAGAGGACTGATTTCTCTGGATGAACTGGGAGTTCCAAACATAAGAAAGGACTAGGTACTGCTAATGTTTTTGTTTTTTGGCAGGAGACAGCTGGAGCTCAACTCATATGGATGGACAGTGTCTTCTGGACTCATTCGGGAGAGGCTCAACTGCAAACATGAGCTGCTCACAGTGCCAGTGCCATGGTGAGCTGCTCACAGTACCAGAACCACAAAGATGCATTTGCTCATTTCCACTTTGAATGGATTTAGTTTATGGTCCAATTTTGATCAAGTGGCTAAGTTGTGCTTCGAATTTTCGATCACTAAACTGCTCCTTGACAACAAATTGGACTGTGATGATCTAAATCCGCATCAAGTACACCTTGATTTTGCTCCAAACCCAGACTAGATGTAGTTTTATTCTAGAACTATCTTTTGGAACCTCACTTGCTTCTTGCCAAATTTGGCTTGTAAATCTCTTTTGTATTAACTCTACTTCTAAGTGCCATTTTGGCCACCATTGGGGTTTAGGGTGCCCAATAAATCCCCTCCACCATGGTGTGGTTTTATTAAAAAAAAAAAAAAGCCACTAACACTATATGTCATCTCAATTGATAAATAATAAAGAGCGAAGTGCATATATAATCCTACGGAATTCACGAAAATGCACATATAACATTGTGATAATTGAAAGTACAAATATACCCCTGGATAGTTAATATATGTGCAAATATAACATTTTCTTACAATTTGAGACCGGATTATGTTAAAAGGACAAATTCACTCCTCTGTAAAAAAATAAAAAAATAAAAAATTGAAATTATCTTCATACCCCTGAAACCCTAATCTTCTTCATTTTTTTCTTTTCTTCCTCTTCTCTCTTCTTTTCTTCTCCTGCAGCTTCTCTTCTTCATTTTCTCTTTTTCGTTTTCTCTTCTTCGTTTTATCTTCTTCTTTAGCAACAACAAGTTTGATTAGTCAAACATCATTGGATGTGGCAGTTTGGGTTTGGTCTACAAAGCCACCCTTTGTGATGGTAGGACGGTGTCCACCAAACACCTCTCTAGAGATGGCAGAGAGAATTGCTCCAATTTTCTAGATTGCCCCACAAACTAATCATGAGTAAGAATCTTACATTTTTGGAATTTACTACCAAATACTAAGTGTGGGTTCCTCTTTATACGGTGGAATTCCAATCCGAAGTTAAAGTTAGAACTTCTGACGCTTGACTGATCAAAATTGTTCTGTTAGAACTTCTGACGAGCAAGAGGCCAATGGACATCTGCAAGATGAAAGGAACCCCTGATCTGGTGTCCTGGATTACACAGATGAAGAGGGAGAAAAGGGAAACAAAAGTTGGTGATCAAAATAGCATTCCACGGTCGGCGGTAGAGGAGGGTTGAGGCGGCGATAGGAGGCGGACGTGGAAAGTGGTGGGAGGTAGTGGCCTGGAAGGTGGTGGTGGACTGATGGCAGCGGAGGAATGGATAGGTGGTGTTCAGCAGGGGCATTTTTCCCTTACAAAATTTTTATTTAGGCTGAAAGGGCATTTTGGTTATTTTCGGTCGATCAATGGCCAAAAATGGCCAGTCAATGCCAAAATATAGTCTTTAAGGTTATATTTTCACTTATGTAAAGTAGTTATGATTATATTTGCACTAATAATTATGTCAGGATTATATATGCACTTCCTAAAATATATATGGTTATTTTGTATATTACCCATAAATAAATGCACGTTTAATTTTCACATGAGATAGAGAGATGTATACTCCCTCCAGTTTACTAACATTTGCTCACTTTCTATATTGGTCCGATTCTTTAACATTGGCTCTCTTACAATGTTTCCTAATTTGGAGGGGGAAAAAATTGAAATACCCATAATGCCCTAAACTTTATATTATTAGAATACCTTTAACCTTTGCATAATTTTCAAAAAACCTATAACATCCCTTTTTTTAATGAATCATCTCCAGGACGAGGGTTATAGGGTTTCAATCCATTTTCTATTAAGCTCAATTTTGCACAATGTGTAATTACAACATATGATGTGGGATAAACTCATTTACACTGAGGTACTAAGTAAATATATCAATTCTAATCTAAAATCTCAGTGGCTAAAAGACAGATACACAAAAGCACTAGACGATGTTACAATAATAAACCAAAGCCTATAAGGCAATAAGAATGGCGCTTTAAAAATAATTGGCTATCATTTTATAGTTATCTTATAGCCACAATATCATTGATCTGAGACTATCATCAGAACCAATACTGTGAAGTATTCACTACCACGTGAAGACACCTCTAGCACCGGTTGTTTTGGTTCCTAGCACCGGTTTTTAGTGGCTAAAAACCGGTGCCTAAGTAAGTGATGCTACATTATCACCGGTTGAAGCAAAACTGGTGCTAAATTTCTTTTATTAGCATCGGTTATATTTTGCACCGGTTTAATTTACCAGTGCTATAATGTAGCATATGAGCACCGGTTTTTTATAACCGGTGCTAGAAAAAACTGGTGTAAATTTTGTCATTCTTGCACCGGTTATAACACCGGTGATAAATAAAATTTTGTCGCATCGGATTTGTTAGCACCGGTTATGGAACTGGTGTTAAATCTTTATATCTAACACCGGTTTGTAGGTAGCACCGGTTTTTAAACCGGTGGCAGAAAAATAAATTGCACCAGTTATAGTTTAGCAACGGTTTGGGAACCGGTGATAAAAACAGTTTTATTGCACCGGTTATATGTTAGCACCGGTAAAAAAAAACCGGTGCTAGAATTGTTTATTTGTTGCACCGGTTAAATTTTGCACCCGTTTGAAAACCGGTGCAATGAAGTAAATATAGCACCGGTTATGATCGCACCTTTTTTTAGTAGCGGTTTTGAAAGCGGTGCTACAAGCGTTAATTTTGCACCGTTTAATATTAGCACCGCTTCTCTAATCGAAAGAAACCGGTGTTAAAAGCGTGAGTAACTATAGTGGTCACTGTAAGCTGCGGCGTGCTGCAGCTTCCAACGTTCATCTTCTCACAGCTAGTTCCTTTTTTTTCCAGGCATGGTACCCAATATTTGTTGTGCGTAGTAACAGAATGGTGCACAAAGACAAATTTAACAAATTCCGAACCACGATGATGCATAGACAAGAAAGTAGGTTGAAGAAAGCATTGAATCCGATGAAGTATAATTCATGACTAGCAAAAGAAGAGCATGAAGTGTTTTGTAGTGTCCTAAGATACTGAAACCCCCCTCAGCATCGAATTTGACGAGTATCAGAAGAGATGGTCAATTACCTTTCTTGTAACAGATAATACTAACCACTATCCGACGATTTGTGCAAGTCCTTGTATGATATTCAATTGAGCTATGCATTTTGGCAGAGTATTTTTTGCAAAAATACAAACCCATTTCAAAGCAATACTCCGCAGTTCATCGCTCCCCAGTGGAGTGTAATCTTCCGGGAATTGCTTAAACAATGCATTAAATGACATGTTAAGAGAAGGATGTATATGTGAGGATAACAAATACATAGAAGAATTTTAGGAAAACGTACCAGAATAATGTCAATGTCATGTACGTGCCTGACAATTTTTTCAATGTAATACATGCAATGGTATCCGCACTCCCAAGTACTACTTTGTATCTTGTGCTGATGATGGAAAAGACAATTTGTTGAACCGATTACGAAGATGAAAATGACACGTGAAATATGAAGGTATGAGATGATACGTACATTGATGTTTATGACATCCCAAGTGTAGTTGGAAGGGTAGGACCTATTTTGTTTGGAATTGGACTGTCGATATTTTGTTGCAATTCTACAATAGATGGAAACCTATTTTTGTCAACATGAGGAATATTATTTTCAGAAATTGGGGTTCACACAATATATGATAACATACTGAGTAACAGTAATTGTAAATAATTAAGCCAAGAGAGTACGAAACGTACAAGAACACAATTACGGGAACAACCACTTTTGAAAAACATTGAAGTTGAAGGAAAGAAACGAATGTGTTCCACTTACAAATGAATCATTTTAAGGCATGATCTATTTCGTTTGGAAATTCTCCCAGTCATTGAGTCGATGCAATATACTCAATCGATTTCTAGTACGAAGACAAGCAAAAACCAATGGTCCCTATGGGAAAAAGGGAAAAACAAAAGTACTTAAGATTCTTAAAATAAAATCACAGCACACGGTTGCTTTCGCTTCCATGTGGGTGGGTCTAGCTACTCGGAAAACGAATGGAACTTACTCTTGATTGTATGGGAAGATGTACATCCTCGCTTCAGTGCGGCACATGACAGCCGAAACCTCGTCCGCAGTCAATTCCACCCTTTGATTTGCCTTCTGAGCCATTGAGTTCGAAGAGGCAGGAATAAACTGGACGTGGCCTCCACGTACCACCCTATTGCAGAGGTATCTTGAAAATTAATATGGTTAGTGAAGCAAATATAATGATACTTGTATCTATGAATAATGAAAGCATGCACTTCTTACGATGCCCATATATCAAGTTGGCACCCATTGATCCACTCCATTTCATCATCTGCGTCCAACCTGTTCATGAACAGTCGTATCTTGTCAGTAAATATGGCTGTATAGACTTCTTCTGATCCGAACACCTTTGTGCTGAAATTGATGCGAAATACTTTGTCTGGTCCACATATTTGTGAAGATAGCCGTAAAGCATCATTAATCTGGTGAACAGCAGCGATGCATTCTTGGTTTTCCGTGGCTCCCTAATCATTACATTCAGAATCTAATAATGTTAGTTGAACAGTATTTGTGGCTGCTAATACCCTGTAGGCTGAGGAGCAAAAGGAGGAAGCGGCTCGCGTCTGATAGATTAGTTCATGGGGTCTTCCTATTCCTAGCTCTCAAAATATGCCTTTGCAACCGAAGTGAGCCGAGGAGCCGAGTGACGTGCCAGTGCTACTAATTGAGTGTCAGCACGTAGTTGTGCTGTCAGTAAGAAGGTAGCCGGCGTCTTTCAATTTATAGTTAGCGCTTTAGTTTGATTGTAAGTAGCGCTTAAAGAAACACATAAATCTAGCAAAAAAAATATTTCCAAGATACACCAAGATCTATTCATGGTAAGGTTTGTTTGAAAACAATTATTCCAAAACAAAAGTAGAGCAAAGAAGCATCCAGATCCTTGAGGTGTTCTTGGGGCCTTCTCAGGGGACTCATATTTTCTAAAGTCATCAGATTCATTTAGATTGGCCTTGGTACTTTGAAGGGTTCAACCTAGTGCTTTATTTGTCAAGGATTTTGAATTTTCTAGCAAGTGTGGTAGGATAAATTGGAATTTAAATAAATATAAATGGGATTTGTTTGACATTGATAGCTTATATAGAACATATTTAAAATATCATGTTTTCCACCACCATATTTCTAGAAGCGGGCATTATTCAAGATTGAAAATGGAGATATGCTAATTCTTGGCACAAATGTTTGGAGATAGATTCATTAAACTTGATAATCAGTTTGTATTTGAACATTACATTAATAATTTTGATAAGTACAAACATTTGGATATATACTATGTAGTGCTACTTATTTTTGTGCGTGGTATACGTGCAATGCACATATTTAGCCCGGTGACGCGAAAAATATGCCCTCTGTAGCACGTATATTTATGATCTTTATATTTTTGAAAGTATATAAACTTATTTATGCACTAATGTACTTTAGTGTTGAAATTACTAGCAAAAATAAACTTATTTGGAATTTTAACTTCATTTACGGAACTAGCTCGTCTTAGCCTTAGGGATCTACCTCTCAATGGAGGCAACCTTTCACAGCTCCCTAGTTAAAATATAAACATATTATTGTTCAATATTTTTTGAGACTCAAGAACAAAATATTTTTTTCCAAACACTCAAGCACGTTCTAGTGACAAAAAAGCTTAAAGAAACACATAAATCTAGTCAAAATTTAGTTTGCAAGACACACCAAGATACATTATGGTAAGGTTAGTTTGAAAGAATTTATTCCAAAAGCCAAAAGTGGACCAAAGAAATCCTAATCCTAGAGGTGTTCTTGGCTGGGGAATCGATATTCTCGGAAGTCATCTGATTCATTTGGATTGGCCTTAATACTTGGAAGGGTTCAACCAAGTGCTTTATTTGTCAAGGATTTGGAAGTTTCTAGCAAGTGTGGTAAAAACAACTATAATTCAATTAAAACTAAATGTGATTTGTTTGAAATTGATAGCTTATATATAACATATTTAAAATATTGTGTTGTTCACCACCATATTTCTAGAAGCGGGCATAAATTGAGATTGAAAATGGAGACAAACTAATTCTTGGCACAAATGTTTGGAGGTAGATTCAGTATACTTGATAATCAGTTTGTTCCAGAACATTACATTAATATTTTTGATAAGTACAAACATTTGGATATATACTATGTAGTGCTACTCATTTTAGTGCGTAGTAAACGTGCAATGCACATATTTAGCCTGTTGACGCACAAAATATGCCCTATGTCGCACGTATATTTATGATCTTTATATTTTTGAAAGTATATAAACTATTTATGCACTAATGTACGTTAGTGTTTAACTTACTAGTAAAAAGAAACTTAATTGGAATTTTAACTTCATTTACGGCACTAGCTCATCTTAGCCTTAGGGATCTAACTCTCATTAGAGCCTACCATTCGTAGCTCCCCAGTTAAAATATAGATATCATTTTTCTTTATTTTCTGAGACTCAAAAAGAAACTGTTGTTTCTCACACACTCAAGCGTGCTCTTGTGACAAAAGCTTTAAGAAACACATAAATCTAGTCGAAAATTTTGTTTCCAAGATACACCAAGATCCATTCATGGTAAGGTTAGTTTGAAAGAATCTATTCCAAATGCCAAAGTGGACCCAAGAAGCATCCTGATCCTAGAGGTATTCCAGGTGCCTTCTCGGGGAACCCGATATTCTCTGAAGTCATGAGATTCATTTGGATTGGCCTTGATACTTTGAAGGGTTCAACCTAGTGCTTTATTTGTCAAGGATTTTGAAGGTTCTAGCAAGTGTGTTCAGATAAATTGAAATTCAAATAAACTGAAATTGGAGTTGTTTGAAATCGGGCCTATATAGAACATATTATAAAATATCATGTTGTCCGCCACCATATATCTTGAAGCAGCATTAATTGCGATTGAAAAATCATATACACTAATTCTTGGCACAAATGTTTGGAGATAGATTCATTAAACTAGATAATTAGTTTGGTTTGGAATATTACATTAATATTTTTTAGAAGTACAAACATTTGGATAAACACTATGTAGTGCTACTCATTGTTGTGCGTAGTATATGTGTAATGCACATATTTTGCCCAGTGATGCACAAAATATGCCCTATGTCGCTCATATATTTATGATCTTAATATTTTATAAAGTAGATATATGAATTAGTTATGCACAAATGTATGTTAGTGTTGAACTAACTAGTAAAAATAAACTTAATTGGAATTTAAACTTAATTTAGGGCACTAGCTCGTCGCGGCCCTAGGGAAAACATAAATCTAGTCAAAATATTTATTTTCAAGATACACAAAGATCCATTCCAAGTAAGGTTAGTTTAAAAGAGTTTATTCCAAAAGCCAAAGTGGACTAAAGAAACATCCTGATCCTAGAGGTGTTCTTGGCCTTCTTGAAGATTGGATATTCTCTGAAGTCATCTGATTCATTTAGATTGGCCTTGATACTTGGAGGGGTTCAACCTAGTGCTTTATTTGTCAAGGATCTGGAAGTTTCTAGAAACCGTGGTCGAATAAACTAGAATTCAAATAAATAGAAATGGGAATTGTTTGTAATCGGTATCTTACTTAGAACATATTTAAAATATCGTGTTGTCCACCAGTTATTTCTAGAAGTGGGCATTAATTTAAATTTAAAATGGAGATGCACTAATTCCTGGACAAATGTTTTGTGATCGATTCATGAAACTAGATAATCATTTTGGCTTAGAACATTACATTATTATTTTTAATAAGTACAAACATTGGATATATATTATATAGTTCTACTCATTGTTGTGCCCAGTATGTGTGCAAAGCACATATTTAGCCTGGTGACGTGCAAAATATGCCCTATGTCGCTCATATATTTATGATCTTAATATTTTTATAATGTAAATATATTATCTATTTATGCTCTAATGTATGTTAGTGTTGAACTAACTAGTAAAAATAAACATAATTGGGATTTTAACTTCAGTTAGGGCACTAGCTTGTCTTAGCCTTAGGGATCTACCTCTCATTAGAGCCTACCTTTTGCAGCTCTCTAGTTAAAATATATAGATATTTTTGTTCTTTATTTTCTGAGACTCAAGATTAAATAGTTGTTTTTCAGACACTCAAGAGCGCTCTCGTGATAAAAAAGCTTAAAAAACACATAAATCTAGTCAAAAAATTTGTTTGCAAGATACACCAAGATCCATTCATGGTAAGGTTAGTTTGAAAGAATTTATTCCAAAAGCCAAAGTGGGCCAAAGAAGCATCCTAATCCTAGAGGTGTTCTTAGGGCATTCTCGGGGGACTTGATATTTTCTGAAGTCATCAGATTCATTTAGATTGGCCTTGAACTTGGAATGGTTTAACCTAGTGCTTTATTTGTCAAGGATTTGGAAGTTTCTAGCAAGTGTGGTTGGATAAATTGGAATTCAAATAAACTTAAATTGGAGTTGTTTGAAATTGGTAGCCTATTAAGAACATATTTAAAATATCGTGTTGCCCCCCACCATATATCTTGAAGCGGCATTAATTGAGATTGAAAAATCTGATACACTAATTCTTGGCAAAAAATTTTGGAGATAGATTCATTAAACTAGATAATCAGTTTGGTGTGGAAAATTACATTATTATTTTTTATAAGTACAAGACATTTGAATATATACTATGTAGTGCTACTCTTTGTTGTGCCTAGTATATGTGCAATGCACATATTTAGCCCGGTGACAAACAAAATATTCCCTATGCCACTCATATATTTATGATATTTATATTTTATAATGTAAATATATTAATAAGTTATGCACACATGTATGTTAGTTTTAAATTAAATAGTAAAAACAAACTTAATTGCAATTTAAATTTGATTTAGGGCACTAGATCGTCTTGACCATAGGGATCTACCTCTCATTAGAGGCCACCTTTTGTAGCTACCTAGTTAAAAATGTAGATATTTCTGTTCTTTATTTTCTGAGACTTAAGAAGAAACTGTTGTTTTTCAGACACTCAAGTGCGCTGTCGTGACAAAAAGTTTAAAGAAACATATAAATCTAGTAAAAAATTTCTTTGCAAGATACACCAAGATTCATTCATGGTAAGGTTAGTTTGAAAGAGTTTATTTCAAAAGCCAAAGTGGACGAAAGAAGCATCCTGATCCTAGTGGTGTTCTCGGGGGACTTGATATTTTCTAGAGTTATCAGATCCATTTAGATTGGCCTAGATACTTGGAAGGGTTCAACCAAGTGCTTTATTTGTCAAGGATTTGAAAATCTCTAACAAGTGTGGTAGGATAAATAGGAGTTCAAATAAAACTAAATGGGAATTGTTTTAAATCGATAGCTTATGTATAACATATTTGAAATATCATGTTCTCTACCACCATATTTCTAGAAACATGCATTAATTGAGACTTTAAATGGAGAAACACTAATTCTTGGCACAAATGTTTGGAGATAGATTCATTAAACTAGATAATTAGATTGGTGTAGAACATTACATTAATATTTTTGATAAGTACAAACATTTGGATATATACTATATGGTGCTACTCATTTTTGTGCATAGTATACGTGTAAAGTATGCACATATTTTATCCGATAACGCACAAAATATTCCCTATGCCGCACATATATTTATGATCTTCATATTTAATACAGTAAAAAAAATTATACAAGTACAAATGTATGTTAGTGTTTAACTTAATAGTAAAAATAAATTGATTTGGAATTTTAAATTGATTTAGGGCACTAGCTCCTCCTGGCCTCAGGGATCTACCTCTCATTAGAGACTACCTTTCGCAGCTCCCCAGTTAAAATATATAGATATCTTTGTTCTTTACTTTCTGAGACTCAAGAAGAAATTGTTGTTTTTCAGACACTCAAGCACGCTCTCATGAGAAAATAACTTAAAGAAACATATAAATCTAGTCGAAAATTTTGTTTGCAAGATACACCAAGATCCATTCATGGTAAGGTTAGTTTGAAAGAGTTTATTCCAAAAGTCAAAGTGGACCAAAGAAGCATCCGGATGCTAGAGGTGTTCTCGGGGCCATCTTGAAGACTGGATATTCTCTGAAGTTATCAGATTCATTTAGATTGACCTTGATACTTGGACGGGTTAAATCCAGTGCTTTATTTGTCAAAGATTTGGGAGTTTCTAGCAACTGTCATCGGATAAACTAGAATTCAAAAAAATTGAAATGGGAATGTTTGAAATTGGTATCTTATTTAGAACATAAAATATCGTGTTATCCACCAATTATTTCTAGAAGCGGGCATTAATTTAAATTTAAAATAGAGATAACCTAATTCCTGGCACAAATGTTTTGAGATCTATTAATTAAACTAGACAATCAGTTTGGTGCAGGACATTACATTAATATTTTTAATAAGTACAAACATTGGATATATATTATATAGTCCTAATCATCGTTGTGTGTAGTATACATGCAAAGCACATATTTAGCCTGGTGAAGCACAAAATATGCCCTATGGCGCTCATTAATTTATGATCTTTATATTTCATAGATTAAAAAAACTATTTATGTACAAATTTATGTTAGTGTTGAACTTACTAGTAAAAATAAAATTAATTGGAATTTTAACTTCATTTAGGGCTCTAGCTTGTCTTGGCCTTAGGGATCTACCTCTCATTAGAGGCTACCTTTAGTAGCTCCCTAGTTAAAATATAAAGATATCTTTGTTCTTTATTTTCTAAGATTCAAGAAGACACTTTTGTTTTTCAAACACTGAAGCGTGCTCTTATGACAAAAAAGCTTAAATAAACACATAAATCTAGTCAAAAAGTTTGTTTGCAAGATACACCAAGATCCATTCATGGTTAGGTTAGTTTGAAAGAGTTTATTCCTATACAAAAGCGAGCCAAAGTGGCATCGTGATCCTAGAGGTGTTCTCGAGGCCTTCTCGGGGGACTCGATATTCTCTGAAATCACCATATTCATTTAGATTGGCCTTGATTCTTGGTAGGGTTCAATCTAGTGCTTTATTTGTCAAGGATTTGGAAGTTTCTAGCAAGTGTGGTTGGATAAACTGGAATTCAAATAAGTTGAAATGGGAATTTTTTGAAATTGGTATCTTGTTTAGAACATATTTAAAATATCGTGCTGTCTACCAGTTATTTCTAGACGCATGCATTAATTAAAATTAAAAATGAAGATACACTAATTTTCGACACAAATGTTTTTGAGATCGATTCATTAAACTTGATAATCAGTTTGGTGTAGAACATTACATTAATATTTTTAATAAGTACAAACATTGGATATATATATAAATATATATTATATAGTCCTACTCATTGTTGTGCATAGTATACGTGCAAAGCACATATTTAGCCCGGTGACCCACAAAATATGCCCTATGTCGCTAATAGATTTTTGATCTTTATATTTTATAAATTAATAAATTTTATTTATGTACAAATGTATGTTATTGTTGAACTTACTAGTAAAAATAAAATCAATTTTAACTTGAACTTCATTTAGGGCACTAGCTTGTCTTGGCCGCAAGGATCTACCTCTTATTAGAGGCTACCTTTCGTAGCTCCCCGGTTAAAATATAAAGATATCTTTGTTCTTTATTTTCTGAGACTCAAGGACAAATTGTTGTTTTTCAGATCCTCAATTGCGCTCTCGTGACTAAAAAGCTTAAAGAAACACATAAATCTAGTCGAAAATTTTGTTTGCAAGATACACCAAGATCCATTCATGGTAAGGTTAGTTTGAAAGAGTTTATTCCAAATAGTAAAGTGGACTGATGAGACGTCAAATGCATGTATTTTCCAAAGCATTTAACATCTCTTTTATTATATTTTTGTTGTAAGATTGCTAGATTTAGTAGGTTTACATGATAAGGGGTTTAGATAACCATTTTTGGTTTTTATATCTAAATCCTTCATTTTCTAACCTATGTTTAGTCTAATGGACTTTTGGTCCTTATGAGCATCCAAATTCCTTTTTGTAAGATTAATTTATAGATTGATCATGAGCACTTAGGAGTGGTTTAGTGAAGGCCATTCGAAAGGATGGTAGAAGATGGAAGGCCACTCACAAAGTGGTAGAAGATAAAGTGAAGAAAGGAGAGCAAACCAAAGGGTGAAGAATGATCTATGTTTTGAAGTAGAGTTTTGAGAATTTTCTGAGCGGAATCAACCTCCAAGAGTGGTACCATTAGATTCCTCTTCTCGAGTACTATAAAATCAACTATAAGAACTCCAAAAATGTATCAATGGTTCATCCGGAGGAAGCAAAACAAAACGGGACTTTTTCCCATTGCGACTCACGACGAGTGTGTCGCGACTCGCGAAATGTTGACCTGGGAGCTCAAAATTTTACTGATCTGGTTGCGACTCGCGATAACTGCCCTGCAACTTGCGTTTTACTCCCTTTTTTCTTGTACTATAAATAGCTTTTAACCCCTTCTTCCCCAACTCTCTAAGCCCGACTTGGGGCTCCAAAACCCTAGTTTTTCACCATTTTCTTCCATTTCTTCTTCTTTCTTTGTGGATCTTTGTTCTATGTTATGGGTTTTGATTATCTAGCATAGTTTTATCTTGGGAGCAATGGATTGAAGCTTCCATATCTATGTAGTAAGAACCATATCTATCTATTTAGTGGTTTTACTATTGTGCATTTATTAAGCTTTGAATGTGAATTGCTAATTGCATTGATGTTGTTGGAAGCTTGAGTATATGAATTGCTTGTACGATTACTTGTTAGAGTTGGGAGAATGTAGCTAATTCTCCCCTTTTTTAATGTGGAATCCAAGAGCATGAGTTAGAGCTTCTTAAATGATGTTGGTGTATTGATAATTGCTAGATGAATGTGATAATGTCGAACTCGTTGTCATGTTTTTTCAGGTAGCAAATTAGAGAAGTCTATGAATGTCGATCGTTCTTGACTAATCTTGTGTAAATGCATGAATTGGTTAAATGCTCAGATACGGTGTAGTATTTAAGTGTTGCCAAGCTTGTTGATTCTTCGTGCTAAATACCATCGATGGGATACTCTTAGTCCTAAGGGAGTCATTGGTGAGGTTTGACAAGAGATGTCGAATTCACTCTTGCAAACTACTATCTAAGAAGGATAGAAGATTTATCTTCACAACAAGTAGTTGAAGTAGTGAATAGATTGTTTCATTCGTTCTTGAAGCTTTTATTATTTAGCATTTATGTATTCTTGACGCTATGTTTCACTTCATTTATGCCATGGGTTGTTTGAGAATAAGAAGTGTTTTTATGATTGAAGTGTTCGGGTGTTAGGAAAGTGATGAATTCCTTAGCTCCTTTGCATGAAAATCTATGAACATGAACTTAGAACTTCTTGTGTATAATGTGTTGTGATTCTTGCTAGATAAGTATGTTAATATTAAGTCAAGTAAAGAATATGATAGAATGAGTGAACGGTTCAATGATCTACATTAGGTTTGGAAGTGGATATCAATTGCCCCCAAGGCTTTATCTTTGTAGTTTTAAACCCCCTTTTCTTAGTTTTGTTTGATGATTAGCCTAGTTACTTGACTTTGCTAGTTATCTTGTCTTTTTAATTTCATAACTTAGGACCACCAAACAACCAACCCCCCCTCATTTACATGCTTTTATATGTGTGTATATATATCTACTCCTAGCCTAATATCAACCTTTTGTGCCTAAACGCTTGGGAAGATCCCTCTTCTTCATGGACGACCCCGACTTGCTGCTATCTACTTAGTTGTAGATAGTAAGTATTTAGGGCTTATAAATATTAAATTTGAGAGGTACGGCGATGACCTCCCAAATTTTGGTGCCGCTGCCGAGGAAGAGGCATTTATTTTTAAGTGTTTAGGTGTATTTGGTTTCATATTAGCTAGTTGTTTTTATTTTCCACTCCTTGGTGGTTGTTTTTGTTCGGAGTAGGTATTGCTTGAGTTCTTGGTGAAATTTTATCGAGAATCTTTGCAATATGATTTCGGACTTCTGAAAAAAAAAATGGAGCGTCTCACCTCGGGGAACTCATGACGAGAAGAGAGGCTCAACAAGCAAGGTTTTGTAGGATGTGTCATTCCGACCATCCTACCGAGTCTTGCTATTTGTTGTGGGAAGAGCACTATGAGCGGGAACCCTTGGTTTCCAAAACCTAGGGTATTATGAAGAGTGCTACAAATATGTAGGAGATGTTGGTTTTCAAGGGCATGAAGCTCAGGAATGGTATCCATACCACAATTCTTACAATCCGGAATGGAATGGTAATCCAGATTCGTGGTATGAGAATGAGCCGGAAAACCAACAATATGAGCAAAATAGTTGGCCATCACCACATTATACCATATCCCAAAACCAAGCCCAATAAGGAAGTTCAAGTTTGACACGTGAGGAAGTCATGAATACAATAGCAAACTTGAACAACTTTACTAGTGAGGAGCCGGATACTCGACTCTCCTCTAGTGTTGAGGCTATTGAGAGGCATGTGAGGAGTATGTTAGAAGCTTTGGCCTGGATGGAAGCTCGTGATTCTAAAAATACACCATCCCAAATCGAACTCGAAGATTCGGTGAGTGAGGTCACCATGGGAAATAACTTTGAGTTCGAAGGGAATGAGGAGTTGGTTGTTGAGGATAAAAAAATGGAGGAAGAGGTGATTGTGCTACATTCATTAGCATCGCCACCCCTTCCCCCACCTAGTGAACCAACTCTACCATTTTCGGAAGTTTTGAGGGAGACAAGAGAGGAGCCAAAAGACTACCCCAAGCCTCCTAACCACCCAACTTCCTTTAAACCATCTCCACCTCAACAAAACTTTCCTCTTAAAAGTTTTGTACCCCCAGCTCTCTATTTTTGGATACTCATGGTGAAGGGGTTCAAACCTTCACCATATGGATAACATTAGGGTCGTGCCGACGACCTTAAAAATACAGAGCTTCTCGGGAGGCAACCCGAGCTTCTAAGTTAGATTACTATTTTTTTTCTTGAAAATAAAACATTCCTCAACCATGTCCTCAAACCCTTTCCCAAAACCACAAGAATACCACCACAATCCACCACCAAAAATAAACCACTACCAAAAATAAACCACTACCAAAACCACCATCTAGGAGTACTACTAGTTGTCTTTTGTGAGTGTTGATCGGGATTTTTATAGTTGTGGCTTTACAGTTGATGGATCGAAGTTTCATATCGGGCGGAGTTAGAGAACATGGAGGAGAGAACATTCATTGAGAAGTGAGCATTGCCATCACCGGGAAGGACCTTCAAATTCCAAGTTGCGAGTTTTTTTTTTCTTTCTCCCTTATCAAGTGTGGGGAGGTAAAGATAAATATATCTCATTGTATTGTATTGTAGTGTGCATATGCTCCACTTTGATTTGTATTGTTTGAAAAAAAAGGAAAAAAAAATTCCCGCTAAGTTGAAAATCCGAGAGGGCAACTTAGGCAAAAGTGGGAGGCCCGGATAGGTTGAAAACCCGAGGGTGACCTATGCAAAAATGAGAGGCCAAATGGTGAGGAAAAAGGTGAGGGTGAGCATTGAAAAAGAAAATTGTTTGAAGCTAGGATGAAAACCCGAGAGGGCTCCTAGGCAAAATGAGAGAAAATGAGAGAAATTGAAAAAAAAATTATGCTTCTCTTGATTTGTCTATTGAGTGGCTTTTTCGGTGGAGTAAGTTAGCTTGACATTATATGTATACCTCACTTTTGTTATGGTTTGTTCATTGTTTAGATTATCTTAGGCTTTGGGATGTGAGAGTGTGAGAGATTCTTATGTCTTCGGGATTAGGATAGTCTAAGAATATGATGTTGGATGTTTTGGAAAACTTTAACATACAAGTTTATACTTTGATCTTTGCTTGTTCTTGTTTACTCGAGGAGGAGTGAGGTTTAAGTGTGGGGAGATTTGATGAGACGTCAAATGCATGTATTTTCCAAAGCATTTAACATCTTTTTTATCATATTTTTGTTGTAAGATTGCTAGATTTAGTAGGTTTACATGATAAGGGGTTTAGATGACCATTTTTGGTTTTTATATCTAAATCCTTCATTTTGTAACCTATGTTTAGTCTAATGGACTTTTGGTCCTTATGAGCATCTAGATTCCTTTTCGTAAGATTAATTTGTAGATTGCTCAAGAGCACTTAGGAGTGGTTTAGTGAAGGCCATTCGAAAGGATGGTAGAAGATGGAAGGCCACTCACAAAGTGGTAGAAGATAAAGTGAAGAAAGGAGAGCAAACCAAAGGATGAAGAATGATCTATGTTTTGAAGTAGAGTTTTGAGAATTTTCTGAGCGGAATCAACCTCCAAGAGTGGTACCATTATATTCCTCTTCTCGAGTACTATAAAATCAACTAGAAGAACTCCAAAAACGTATCAACGGTTCACCCGGAGGAAGCAAAACAAAACGGGACTTTTTCCCATTGCGACCCACGACGAGTGTGTAGCGACTCGCAAAATGTTGACTTGGGAGCTCAAAATTTTATTGATCTGGTCGCGACTCGCGATGGAGGCATCGCGACTCGCGATAACTGCCCTGCAACTTGTGATTTACTCCCTTTTTTCTTGTACTATAAATAGTTTTTAACCCCTTCTTCCCCAACTCTCTAAGCCCGACTTGGGGGCTCCAAAACCCTAGTTTTCACCATTTTCTTCCATTTCTTCTTCTTTCTTTGTAGATCTTTGTTCTATGTTATGGGTTTTGATTATCTAGCATAGTTTTATCTTGGGAGCAATGGATTGAAGCTTTCATATCTATGTAGTAAGAACCATATCTATCTATTTAGTGCTTTTGCTATTGTGCATTTATTAAGCTTTGAATGTGAATTGTTAATTCCATTGATGTTGTTGGAAGCTTGAGTATATGAATTGCTTGTATGATTACTTGTTAGGGTTGGGAGAATGTAGCTAATTCTCCCCTCTTTTAATGTGGAATCCAAGAGCATGAGTTAGAGCTTCTTAAATGATGTTGGTGTATTGATAATTGCTAGATGAATGTGATAATGTCGAACTCGTTGTCATGTTTGTTTCAGGTAACAAATTAGAGAAGTCTATGAATGTCGATTGTTCTTGACTAATCATGTGTAAATGCATGAATTGGTTAAATGCTCAGATACGGTGTAGTATTTAAGTGTTGCCAAGCTTGTTGATTCTTCGTGCTAAATACCATCGATGGGATACTCTTAGTCCTAAGGGAGTCATTGGTGAGGTTTGATAAGAGATGTCAAATTCACTCTTGCAAACTACTATCTAAGAAGGATAGAAGATTTATCTTCACAACAAGTAGTTGAAGTAGTGAATAGATTGCTTCATTCATTCTTGAAGCCTTTATTATTTAGCATTTATGTATTCTTGACACTATGTTTCACTTCATTTATGCCATGGGTTGTTTGAGAATAGGAAGTGTTTTTATGATTGAAGTGTTCAGGTGTTAGGAAAGTGACGAATTCCTTAGCTCTTTTGCATGAAAATCTATGAACATGAACTTAGAATTTCTTGTGCATAATGTGTTGTGATTCTTGCTAGATAAGTATGTTAATGTTAAGCAAGTAATGAATGTGATAGAATGAGTGAATGGTTCAATGATCTACATTAGGTTTGGAAGTGGATATCAAGTGCCCCCAAGGCTTTATCTTTGTAGTTTTAAACCCCTTTTTCTTAGTTTTGTTTAATGATTAGCCTAGTTACTTGACTTTTCTAGTTATCTTGTCTTTTTAATTTCATAACTTAGGACCACCAAACAGCCAAACCCCCCCTCCCCATTTACATGCTTTTATATGTATGTATATATATCTACTCCTAGCCTAATATCAACCTTTTGTGCCTAAACGCTTAGGAAGATCCCTCTTCTTCGTGGACGACCCTGACTTGCCGCTATCTACTTAGTTGTAAATAGTAAGTATTTAGGGCTTATAAATATTAACTTTGAGAGGTACGGCGACGACCTCCCATGGACCAAAGAAGCATCGTGATCCTAGAGGTGTTCTCGAGGCCTTCTCAGGGGACTCGATATTCTTTGAAGTCATCAGATTCATTTGGATTGGCCTTGAATTTTGAATGGTTTAACCTAGTGCTTTATTTGTCAAGGATTGGGAAGTTTATAGCAAGTGTGGTCGGATAAATTGGAATTCATATAAAACTAAATGGGAATTGTTTCAAATCGGTAGCTTATATATAACATAATTGAAATATCGTTTTGTCTACCACCATATTTCTAGAAACGGGCAGTAATTAAAATTTTAAATGGAGATGCCTAAATTCTTGGCACAAATGTTTGGAAATAGATTCATTAAACTAGATAATTAGTTTGGTGTAAAACATTATATTAATATTTTTGATAAGTACAAACATTTGTAATATACTATATGGTGCTACCCATTTTTGTGCGTAGTATACGTGCAATGTTCATATTTAGCCCGATAAGGCACAAAATATGCCCTATGTAGCACATACATTTATGATCTTTATATTTATTAAAGTAAAAAAAAATTATTCAAGCACAAATGTATGTTAGTGTTGAACTTAATAGTACAAGTAAACTGATTTGGAATTTTAACTTGATTTAGGGCACTAGCTCATCTTGGCCTCGGGGACATACCTCTCATCAGAGGCTACATTTCAAAACTCCCTAGTTAAAATATATAGATATTTTTGTTCTTTATTTTCTAAGATTCAAGAATAAACTGTTGTTTTTCATACACCCAAGTGCATTCTCGTGACAAAAAAGCTAAAAAAACAAAAATCTTGTCAAAAATTTTATTTGCAAGATACACAAAGATTCATTCCAGGTAAGGTTAGTTTGAAAGAGTTTATTCGAAAAGCCAAAGTAGACCAAAGAAGCATCCAAATCCTGGAGGTGTTCTCTGGGCCTTCTAGAAGACTGGATATTTTCTGAAGTCATTAGAATCATTTAGACTGGCCTTGATACTTGGAAGGGTTCAACCTAGTGGTTTATTTGTCAAGGGTTTGGAAGTTTCTAGCAGTTTGGGTCAGATAAATTGGAAATCAAATAAATTTAAATAAAAATTATTTGTAATCGGTATCTTATCTAGAACATATTAAAAATATCGTTTTGTCCACCAGTTATTTCTAGAAGCGGGCATTAATTTAAATTTAAAATGGAGATACTCTAATAACTGCCACACATGTTTTGAGATCGATTCATTAAACTTGATAATCTGTTTGGTGTAGAACATTACATTAATATTTTTAATAAG
Organism: Rubia yunnanensis; assembly: GCA_037428765.1. Taxonomy (NCBI): domain Eukaryota; kingdom Viridiplantae; phylum Streptophyta; class Magnoliopsida; order Gentianales; family Rubiaceae; genus Rubia; species Rubia yunnanensis. The sequence continues at coordinate 25,177,731 of CM075064.1, read as the reverse complement.
TACAAACATTGGATATATATTATATAGTCCTACTCATCGTTGTGCGTAGTATACGTGCAAAGCACATATTTAACATGGTGACGCACAAACTATGCGCTATGTCACTCATATATCTGTATCTTTATATTTTATATTTTTTTTATTTAAGTACAAATGTAGATTAGTGTTGAACTTACTAGTAAAAAGAAATTAATTGGAATTTTAACTTTATTTAGGGCACTAGCTTGTCTTGGCCTCAGGGATCTACCTCTCATTAGAGGCTACCTTTCGCAGCTCCCCATTTAAAATATATAGATATCTTTGTTCTTTACTTTCTGAGACTCAAGAAGAAATTGTTGTTTTTCAGACACTCAAGCGCGCTCTCGTGAGAAAATAACTTAAAGAAACACATAAATCTAGTCGAAAATTTTGTTTGCAAGATACACCAAGATCCATTCATGGTAAGGTTAGTTTGAAAGAGTTTATTCCAAATACCAAAATGGACCAAAGAAGCACCGTGATCCTAGAGGTGTTCTGGAGGCCTTCTCGGGGGACTCGATATTCTCTGAAATCATCGGATTCATTTAGATTGGCCAAGATTCTTGGAAGGGTTCAACCTAGTGCTTTATTTGTCAAGGATTTGGAAGTTTCTAGCAAGTGTGGTTGGATAAATTGGAATTCAAGTACAACTAAATGGGAATTGTTTGAAATCGGTAGCTTATATGTAACATATTTGAAATATCGTGTTGTCTACCACCATATTTCTAGAAACGGGCATTAATTGAGATTTAAAATGGAGATACACTAATTCTTGGCACAAATGTTTGGAGATACATTCATTAAAGTAGATAATTAATTTGGTGTAGAAAATTACATTAATATATTTGATAATTACAGACATTTGGATATATACTATATGGTGCTACTCATTTTTGTGCGTAGTATACGTGCAATGTACATAATTAGCTCGATAACGTACACAATATGCCCTATGTCGCACATATATTTATGATCTTTATATTAAATAAAGTAAAAAGAGTTATTCAAGCACAAATTTATGTTAGTGTTGAACTTAATAGTAAAAATATACTGATTTGGAATTTTAACATGATTTGGGGCACTAGTTCATCTTGGCCTCAGGGATCTACATCTCATTAGAGGCTACCTTTCGCAGCTCCCCACTTAAAAAATATAGATATCTCTGTTTTTTATTTTCTGAGACTCAAGAAGAAACTGTTGTTTTTCAGACACTCTAGCGCGCTCTTGTGACAAAAAAGCTTAAAGAAACACATAAATCTAGTCGAAAATTTTGTGTGCAAGATACACCAAGATCCATTCATGGTAAGGTTAGTATGAAAGAGTTTATTCCAAATACCAAAGTTAACCAAAGAAGTATCCTAAGCCTCACTACCACAGGACCCCCCTCTAGCACCATTTTTTTAGCACCGGTTTTAAAAACTGGTGCAAATAATGGAATAGCAACGGTTTTTATTTTGATAGCACCGGTTCTAAAATCGGTGTTAATTTAGCACCGGTTATAATTATGTTAGCACCGGTTTTTTTATAATAACCGGTGTTAATATAACGCCGGTTAGAAAACCGGTGCTAGAATTGATGAATACTAGTGTTAAACTAACACCGGTAAAAAACCTGGTGCTAAAAATAACAAAAACCGAAATTAGCACCGGTTTGAAAACTGGTGCTAAAAATCTGCATAACTTGAAAATTTTGGCTCCAGTTTGGAAAAGTGGTGCTAAAAACTTTCAAAAACCGGTGCTAAATTTGAACCGGTTTGAAAATCGGTGCTAGAAATTAAAGAAAACCGGTGTAAAGTATATATTTGGCACCGATTTTAGAATCTGATGCTAAAAAATTAAAGAAACCGGTGCTAAAAGAATTCTGGAAAAAAAGCGGGAAAAATGGCACATTTTGATTTTGCACCGGTTAAAAACCGGTGCTAATAGGAAAAATGGCACCGGTTTTACGTTCTATTCACAAAAATGAGTGCTAAATTGAGCATTTAATGCTCCGAACTACCCCTCTAAAATTAGATCTGAACTTGTAGTTTCCTTCTCCTTTCATTGATGGAAGATTTTTTGGATGGTGAGCAATAACTCAAAGCAATGAAGACCCATGGATGTAAGTTTTCATTAATTTCTTGGAATTTCAATGAAATAGCTAGTAGTTATAATAACCATAAATGCATGCTTGGAGAGAGTTTATTCGTATGTATTAATGGTTTCTATATTCTTCATGTCGGTTTAGTATCATGTTGTAAGAGTGTAAATGAGTGTGGATGCAAACATGGTTGTGTTTGTTTTGGGAGATGGTATATATGTATATATATATGTATGTATGTATGTATCCCAAGAACAAGCTAGTTGATCGATTCACATACATATACACATACATGACACTTTTAGTATTGTGTAGCAAATTGATTGTGTTTATTTTTATTATGTTTGAACAATGAAAATTTGTGTAATTGGTTATTATGTTTTGTTTAGATACAACGGACCGAGAGCCGATGTTTTCGTGGAGGGAAAAAATGGTTAGCTATCCAAGTGTAGCCAGAGGGAGTGGTGAACATATTGCATTTATTGATTCGTTTCTTGATTATGCCTTTGGTCGGGAGGAGAGGATACTTTTTCCATGCAAAAGATGCCTGTGTCGTGAATGGTTTGATGATCGTGGGCTTGTTAGATTTCACTTGTTGAAGAACGGATTTGACGGAGGTTACATTGTATGGGCATTTCATGGAGAGGTTGAGCAAGGACATAACAGTGGTTTTGACAAGGTAGATGGAAACAAATGTGCCGTTGATGCTATGTTCAATGACATTGTAAGAGATTTTGAGGGGAAGCCTAAAATGTTGAGTGCTTTGCTAGACGAAAAAGAGAAGCCCTTGTATCCGGGATGTAAAAGTAAGGATACCATAATCTCTTTTTTTATGGAGGTTTTCAATTTGAAAGCTACAAGTTCTTGGAGTGATGCAAGTGTGAATTCACTCCTAAAGCTTCTAAAGGATAAGTTTCTGGAAGAGAATGGAATGCCGAAAAACTTTTACGAGGCCGAGAAAATATTGTGTCCACTCGGTTTGGAATACAAGAAAATACATGCATGTCCAAATGATTGTGTGTTGTATGACGGTGATTTGAAAGATGCGGTTCAATGTCCCGTGTGCAAACATTCAAGATATAAGGGTGTGAGGAATGATGATGATGGGTGTTTGGGTAAGAAGAAGAAGAAGGTCCCATTGAAGTGTATATGGTATCTTCCTTTAATTCCTAGGTTAAAGAGGTTATTCGCGAATTCAAAATATGCAAAGAACTTGCGATGGCATGGAGAGCGAGAAAGACCAAGTGATGACAAGATAAGACATCCAGCAGACGGTGAACAATGGAGAAATTTTGACAAGCGATATCCTTCATTTGGTTCGGAGGTTAGAAGTTTATGCCTTGCATTGTGTACTGATGGGATGAATCCATTTGGTAATATGTCATCAAAGCATAGTTCTTGGCCTGTGATGTTGGTTATATATAATTTGCCCCCTTATTTGTGCATGAAACGTAAATATGTTATGATGCCTTTGTTAATCTCAGGTCCTAGACAACCTGGGAATGAGGTTGATGTGTATTTGAGACCATTGATAGATGATTTGAAGATATTGTGGGGAGAAAAAGGGGTGTTGGTATTTGATGCCCATATGAATATGGATTTTCAATTGTGTCCCATGCTTTTTTACACGATCAATGATTTTCCAACCCATGGAAATTTGTCAGGCTATGTTGTGAAGGGGCACAAAGCATGTCCTATTTGTGAGGAGAAGATAGAATTCAAACAGCTAAGACATGGAAGAAAGACAGTGTATCTTGGCCATAGAAAATGGCTGCAAGGAAACCATAAATACCGGGATGATGTGGTCAATTTTGTTTGTGGGAAAGAAGGAAGGAAATCCCCTACACCACTAACTGGTGTGCAGATTCACAATAAGGTTAAGATATTGAGAGTGGTATTGGGAAAGTATAAAGGCAAGGAAAGAATACACTATGATGGTCCATGGAAGAAAAGATCAATATTTTTTTATCACCGTACTGGGAGCATCTCGAGGTAAGGCATTTCCTAGACATGATGCATATTGAGAAAAATGTTTGTGAAAGTTTGATAGGCACCCTCTTGAATATTCCCTGGAAGATGAAAGATAGTTTGAATGGCCAGTTGGACTTGGTTGATTTGGGAATCAGAAATAACCTCGCCCCAGAAGTGAAGGGTAAGAGGACTTACTTGCCCCCTGCACCTTGTACATTGTCAAAGGAGAAGAGAATCTCGGTTTGTGATAGTTTGAAATAAGTCAAGGTCCCAATTGGTTATTCATCGAATGTGAGTCGGTTAGTTACGATGGATTGTCGGATGATCCGGTTGAAATCTCATGATTGTCATGTTTTGATGCAACAACTGTTACCTATTGCTATTCGTGGGGTAATGGATGCCGACGTAAGGTACTCAATCACTAGACTTTTTTTTTATTTTTGCTTCCATATGCCGGAAGTCTATTGATCGGGACCATTTGGATGTCCTAAAAAAAGAGGTTGTTGTTGTGCTATGCAAGTTGGAAATGTATTTCCCTCCATATTTTTTTTTGATATAATGGTTCACTTGGTTGTTCATTTAGTGTGGGAGGTAAAGATATGTGGTCTGGTTGGTATGCGTTTGATGTATCCTTTCGAGCGTCACATGAAAGTCTTCAAGGGATACGTGAAATGTATGAGTCGGCCGGATGCTAGTATTGTTGAGAGATATGTTACCGAAGAAGTAATTGAATTTTTCTCTAACTATTTGGAGGAACATAGAAATTTTGGGGTTCCCCGAAATCGACATGTTGGAAGGAAGGAGGGCAAACCGAGGTCAAGAGGAATGTTATTTACTCCATTGAATAGTGATCTGATGTCAGTTCATTTGAATGTGTTGAGGAATTGTATGGAGACTACTGCTTATGTGACTGAGCACCTTAATTCGATCACAGAGTCTCATTCCACGTGGCCCCCTAATAAAGTTCAGTTGGAGCACAATGACAAGTTTTTGAATTGGTTATATGATCGATGCAATGTAGGTGATTACGACCAAAAAATTAGGGCATTTGCAGGGAAGCCTAACTGCACGGTTTTGAGGTATTCTGGATATGACATGAACGGTTTCTGTTTTGCTACTAGGGACCAAGATTTAAAGAGCACAACACAAAATAGGGGGTATACATTGAGTCGGAGACTATGTGGCAAGAAAGTAAGAAAGACAATAAACCAGTTCTAGCCGTGATGTTGTTTTATGGTGTTATTGATGAGATTTTGGAGCTCGACTATGGAGAATTCAAGATTCCGGTTTTCAAGTGCCAGTGGTTTGATAACAGAACTGGAGTTCGAACTGATGACACAATGGGATTTATCCTTGTTGACTAGACTCGTGAAGCATATGAAAATGATCAGTTTATTTTGGCCAAACAAGCAAGACAAGTTTTCTACGTAAATGACCCGTGCAATGTAGGTTGGTCTGTTGTGTTACAAGGTAAGAAATTCTCTGTCCGTGATGAAATTGATTTTGAAGTCACAAGTGAAAGGTTAGAGTTCCCCTCTATTTCCCCTCTACTTAATAACAACGAGATTAAGGCGGGAGCAATACGGAGGAAACATAGAGATGGCATTTGGATAGATGAAGATGGCTAAGAAATTTGAGACGTTCAATCCAAGAAGAGGAAGATGGTTGAAGACTAGCGGGGGTCGATCAATGAATTCGAGATAAAATTTATGTATTTTTGTAGTTTGTTGTGTATTGTACCACTGTTAACTAATCTACAACTATGTTCCAATGGGTCCCCATTTTGAGCAGCTCTGTGAGCTACAGCGCGCTGCCACTGTTATGGTAAAGCCTTGGACAAAATTACCTTGATTTTCCTATGGTAGCTACTGCCAACTGCAGTGCGCTGCAGCTCTTTTGGTTCAGCTCACTGCAGCATTTTTACACACATATGACCTGTTTTGAGTTTCTTGTTCGGTTCCTCTAAGACAAGAACATGAATACGTTACGAGACTAGAAATGTCAAATTCCAAAATCACATCCAAAGAGTAGCAACATAGTAGCAATATATGTTTTGCAAATAAAAAATCTACTAATCAAAGTTCCATATTAACCTAGCAAAAGAAACAACCTGACAAAATGAAGATGTGAGCTCAATGTAGGTAGTCAATCCCTGCGCAAGCTGTTCTCCTCGGTATTGGACGTTGGCGAATCTAAGGTAGGGACTGGACCCAATTCCTTGATCCTCTTGCCACACATGCCAGTGAGGATCTTCCCAACCTGCGATTTCCATCGCACCAAGTGATCTACCTTCAGTTGCAACGCTTCCATGTCCCTATCCGAGTTCTCGTTAGATGATTTACTTGTTGCCACCCTAGATGACTCAACAATGTTCTTCTTCTTCGAGAATATTAGAGGGTTTGTGGGAAACTTTGGCATCATTGTGACATCATCATCTTTGAATCTGCAACCTGCTTCCACTCATATGGTAGTGATGAGTGAGGAGAAGCCTATGCAATTATGAGCATTTAAATAATCCCAGATGTACCCCATTATCGTACCCCCAACATCGATGCTCATGTTTTTCTTGATCTTGTAGAGCAGCAACATACGGGACCGATGAACCTCACTATTCATTTTCACCGGGAGAAGCCGGGCAGCTATGAAACTGTACCACACGTTCATGTCTTTAGTCAAGTATTTCTTCTCAATGCTGGACCATTCTTGTGGTAGATTCTGGATAAATTCATCGCTATCGTCACAGATTTCTTTTATGATGTCTTCCCATGAAGCTTTTTGAACAGCTTTTTCGGCGACTTCGTACAAACTCGAGGCCTTCGGTGGGATCTTGTAGAACCTGTTGATCACATCCGCTACAAGCTCAACAAAATGACCACGGAGGAAAACATCTGGACAATTCTTGTACTTCATGAGCGACAAGAACTCACATGCCATGGTCTGGTTTGCACGAGGTGGTTGTGAGATGAAGCATACCCACCCGTGCTCGTTCACGTAGTCCTTCTAGGGCTTTTCTAGTCTCAACCCTCTCTCTAGTATGAGGCCCCTGTTAATAAATTCTTTGTACACAGTTATTGCCTCATGACAGTCTGCTTCTGCGGTCGGTATTAGATTGTTCGAGGGGATAATCTGAGACCCGTGCTGACGCTCTTCCTTCTCACCGACTCTGGCTTTTTTCCTTGAGTTTTGGGTGTTGGTCTTCTGCTTGGGTGCACTCTTTTTGGGGGCCATACCTGGTAAAATAAATGTGTTATGGTATGTAATGCACCAGCAAAATGTTAACACAAGCTAGGATATTAACGGGTGGTCAGAATGTCGACGAAAAATTATAAAACAGGGTGGTCAGAATATTAATGGAAAATTAGAAAACTGGGTGGTCAGAATATTAAGGGAAGCAGGGAAAACTTGAAAAATGTAAATAACCTGACATGAAAATTTTCTTTTAGGAATACACAATCAGCTTTTAGAATACAGAATACAGAATCAGTTTTCAAAATACAGAATCAGGTTTTTGGTCAGATTCATGTTTTCTCACATGCAGAATACAGAATCCAGATTTTCCCTGATTACTCCCGCATTTCAAAAATAAAAGCACAAGCAAAATAAGAAAACTAGGTGGACAGAATATGAAAACTACCACGAATAAATTCTCCTTCCAGAATAACCTCACTTTAAAATAAGTTATTTTCGAGGGGTTATACGATAAGTTATTTTCCAGAATCATTCTTTTCACATTCAGAATAAACAATCAGGTTTGTACACAATTACTCATGCATTTCCAAAACAAAAGCACGATAAGGTTCATCACAATTAGGAATTTTCATGAAATCAAACCTACATCATAGAAAATTGTAGACAATCCCTAGGAAACCAAACACGAGTGTGTATCCGCTTACCTAATTCAAACTATGGTTTGTTGACGAAAGGTGTTTGGAGTGTAGATGGTGGTTGGCAGATAGAGCTTGGCCGACGGAGCTTGGCAGACGAAGCTTCGTGGACGTTAGCTTTGTGGAAGGTGTATGGTTGAAGGGACGGAGCTCGGTGGAGGTGGAATGGAGCAGCCATGGTGGAGGGAGCAAGGAGGGTGACGGGAGCGAAGACGGTGGAGGGAGCGGGTACAGAGTTTGCCAGTGGAAGGAGCGGGTAATGTGGATGGAGCTTGGGAGAGGAAAGGTGTTAGGGTATTGGCCGGGTTGAGTGACCAATTTCACAAACACATTGAACTAAGACAAGGTAACAAATAGGCTGAATTTTACACCCAAATGGGCAGAATTTTACAAAGACATGGGTTGAAAAATGTTAACTGTATTAAGAGGCATGGATCGAGGCTCGAGGAGCGAAGGGGGCTCGAGGGGCGAAAGGGGCTCGGGGGGTTCGAGGTTATAGGGGTTCGGGGGCCTCTAGGGGCCGGAGACCTCGAGAGGCTGGAGACATCGAGGGGTCGAGGGCTTCGAGGGGTCGAGGGGTCGATGTGGTCGATGGGTTTGAGGGGTGGAGAGGTACGAGGGGTCGAGGGGTGGATAGGTTGGAGGAGTGGAGGGGTTCAAGGGGTCGAGGGTTCGAGGGTTGTATGGGTTCGACGGGTCAATGGGTTCGAGGGGTCAAGGGGTCTCGAGAGGTGGATGGATTCAAGGGGTGGATGGGTTCGAGGGGTTCAAGATTAGAGGGATTCAAGGGGTGGAGGGGTTCGAGGTTAAAGGGGTTAAAGGGGTGGATGAGGTTCAAGGGGTGGATGAGGTTCGAGGGGTTCGAGGGGTGGAGGGGTTCGAGAGGTGGAGGCCTTCGAGGGCTCGAGGGGTTCGAGAGCTCGAGGGGCTAGAGGGGTTTGAGGGTCGATGGGTTCGAGGGGTCAATGGGTTCGAGGGGTCGATGGGTTCGAGGGGTTCGAGATTAGAGGGGTTCGAGGGGTGGAGGGGTTCGAGGGGTGGAGGGGTTCGAGGGGTGGAGGAGTTTGTTTAGAGGGGTTCGAGGGGTGGAGGGGTTCGACTTTAGAGGGGTTCGAGGGGTGGATAAGGTTCGAGGGGTGGATGGGGTGGATGAGGTTTGAGGGGGTACGAGGGGTGGAGGGCTTCTAGGGGTGGAGGGCTTCGAGGGGTGGATGGCTTTGAGGGCTTGAGGGGTTCGAGAGCTCGAGGGGCTTGAGGGGTTCGAGGGGTGGAGGGCTTCGAGGGCCCGAGGGGTTCGAGATCTCGAGGGGATCGAGAGCTCGAGGGGTGGACAGGTTCGAGGGGTGGAAGGGTTCGAGGGGCTCGAGAGCTCGAGTGTGTTATAGTAAATCAGGATTGATTTTAACGCTTCTGAAGAAGTGCTGTTGACTAGGCCAGAGTGTTAGTAGGACTATACTTCCTTTTGTATTCTATTTATTCCTGTCTAACAATAGATCATTTTCTAATATTGTTAGAGTAAATGGTTACTAAGCTAGAGTTCTACTTATATTCTATTTCCTTATTGTACTATACATATTTTTGTGAGCAATACAATAATTGGTTACGGTGACTCAAAAACAGTCTTCCTGTCGTCCCTTACTTACAGAGGCGACTCAAATACAGTCTTCCTCAAGTGCAACTAAGTGAGGCTACTACCAAGCGAGGCACTTGAACATGTTTGTATTGACTCAGACTAATTCTTGGTTAGACTCTAATTCTCTAGCCCTCGAACCTCTCCCCTCGAGCCCACGAGCCTCTCCCCTCGAGCCCTCGAACATCTCCCCTCAATCCCTCGGACCTCATGCCTTAAACTCTTGAGCCTTTAGCCCTTGAGCCTCATTTCTCGAGCCCTCGAACCTCCTGCCTCTAGCCCTCAAACCACCTGCCTCCTGACATTATTTTTTTTCCTTTAAACTCTGGGGTATAATGGTTATTTTACATATTTTAACAAATTTTACCGTTGACTTTCCCTGAAAACCACCTCTGGGGACCAAAACTTATCATTTTGAATTTGTTGGGTACCGTCTAAGGGTTGTTTTGAAAATGGGAACCAAAAGATAGTAAAAGATACTATGTATGGGACCAAAAAAACAATTTAGTCTAAGGTTTTTTTTAAAAAAAACATTTGAAAGTATAAAACACTAAAATGACCCAAAAAAGCATCATTTTCCTTCCCTCCTAAATTTTCCCTATACCCTCCATAACCTTAACCCCAAATTTTCGTACCCCTCCCACCCCAACACCTCTATCGATTTCCCTCTTCCCTCCATAACCTCAACCCCAAATTTTCCTTCTTTCCACCATAACCCCCTGCCAATTTTTCCCAAAGATATTGTCCCTCCCTTCACCATTTAGTTGGAGCGATTCTACTTCCCAATCTTGGTCGCGATCCTACTTCCTAAATTTGCTCGAGATTCTGCTTCACAAATTTGGTCCCCATTCTGGTCGGATTTTTGGTCCAGTAAAGCGGGTTACAAAGGCGGCCGAATCTTGGCAAAATACAATACCGCTGAGAGTGTGTACCAATAAGGTATGACTGATTGGTAGTTTTCATCTTTCCCAGGCTTAATGAATAGATATATTTTTGTGGGTCTCTTAGTTTGTGAGTTTGTGTTTTCATCTCTTGGGTTACTAGTGTGGGTAGTGTTTCATGTGGATAGATGATATGTTTGCTAATAATTTTATAATTTTTACCTACCCTATTTTTGCCCCCATAGGAATTTTTGCAAACCCTGTTTTTACCGCCATACAATATGTTCTCAGTTGGTTGTTAATGTATATCCCGTCTTCGGGTGTGTTGTATTAAGATTTCCTTATGTTTGATTGACTCATACAAGATATTGAATGGCGAAGCCGAAGAAGAAATTTTTTGACTCTGGCGGTACAAAAGACGTTGAAGAGAATTGTGTTACACCTCCAAAAGCTGACAACTATAATGACAATAACGAGGAACTGGATGATGCACCCATATATTTCTCGGGATCTGAAAAGTTGGGGGAAGAAGAAGAAACTATGTTAAAAAATGACATGAGTGGGAGCTTCGACAAGTTTGATATTAAAGAATATTGCAAGCGTAGAGGCACAGCCACATGCAACTCCGTCTTGCTAGTGAAGCAAAAGAAGGCCCTTAAAATATTCTTTGATGATGACTTCGAACCCCTAATTCTGCGCAGCCAATGGTCGATGTATGTTGGCTATGCCTTCCGACAAAGAATCTGCTTCGGGACATTGCATAATTGGAAATCAGTCCCAGACCATGTAAAGAAAGATGCATGGGAAGACATTCTCGTAAGTGTGTTCTAATCCTCCATTTTCATCAGTTCATGTTAACTTCATTACATTTTGTACTAACAAGTTGTATCTTTGTCAACTAGATTAGCTGGGATATACAAACCAAAATGACGTTCAATGAGATGAATAAGTTCTGAAATAAATGGACAATTTACGCAGGAGAAAAGTGGAGGAATCGGAAGACTAAGGTGGTGCACAAGTACATCGTGCAAAAAAACCTGGTTCTTGTGCATGGAGAGATTATCGCTGGATGGACAAAAATGAGTGGGAGCTATTTGTGAAACACAGATCAACCCCTGAATTCAAGGTAATTCCTTGACAATTATTAATCTCTAGTCATTACTTTGTGAGCATTTTACAAATTGATGGCCAAATAGGCATTAAGTGATGCAGAAAAAGTAAGCGCCTCACAGAAGGAGTACATCTATCACACGGGCAGTGGAGGGAATCGTAAGGTTGCAATAGAACTTGAGAAGAGGAAAAGAAAGGCTAAAATTGATGAGCTTTTGGATGAAGGTCATAGTGTAGAAGAAGCGGAGGCTTTAGTTCAAATCATGGATTTCAAACCGGACCACTCAGAGGTGTTCCTTGAAGCTAACTGGGACAAGAAATTATCAACCTACACCAACGATTCCGTTAAAAGAGTAGCCCCCACTATTGTGAGCATAATTCATAATTGATTCTCTCTCTATTAATATTCTCAGATGTAATGCATAGTAATGGCTAATATATGTTTTGTTTCCTAGAAATCCCTTTTGGATAAGAAGCAAAAGGGTGATTTGGTTATACAAGGAAAAGAAGATATTCTCGTTCAAGCAATGGGTAAGAAGGATCATGGGGGTCGTTGGAGAGGTTGCTCCACAATGTCCAAGGTGAACGAGTCCCTACCACATATGGCTGTGAGCCGTTACACATCTAGTCGATGTGGGAGCACAAACACAAAACCATCTGAGGAAATCTCAAATTCAAACAAACTACCAACATATGTCATCGAGCTCAAGGAAAGATTTGTTGCCTTATTTGATGCCCAAACAAATTGGCTAGCTGGACAATTGGGTAAAGCTATTCCCCCACACTTGGATGCCCGTAATTTCCTTGCTACATCTTCCACCCCCGCGAATAAGTACAACCGGGTATTCATTCCTTCAACATCTGAATGTAGTGACCCACAAGGAGCTGTAGTGGATGACAAGGTATTCCATACCATGAACCTCGTCATTAGCTCATTTCTTGCTCTGTGATTTTTAGTTTATGGATTTCCATTTCCTATCAAAATGATTTTGTGGGGATACATTGACTACTATCATGTTCATTTTGGATGTTGGTAGTTTGGGCCTACTTATATCTTCATCTTGTTCTTTCCCACGTAAACTGAGAAAATGTCTCTTTGCCAATATAGTTTTATTTGATAGAAAGTTCATGGCAGATGAATGCTGAAAGCTGCAGCGCGATCCAGCTCTTAGTCTCAGCTAAAAACTGAAAGCTGCGGCGTGCTGCAGCCTTCAACAGCTACATGTAGACATCATTTCTTGTTATAATCTATCGATTTCACTTATAAAATTATTTAATTTTTTTTACTTAGTAACACTTACTTATTGTCCAACCAATCTATTTCCCCAATCTCTGAGTTCATTTCTCAGAAAGGAAAAAAGTGCTGCCTATGTGTTTTGAACCATAATGGAGAAAGGGATGTAGCTGCAATTGGTATCTTGTTTCCAAAGGACATGGAAATGGACTTACCCATCAAGTGGGAGCGAGTAAATCTTCGTGGACCTGTGATCATTCCAAAGGCACCTTTGCCGATTGAACATGAAAAATTTGAGTTTGTCACTGAGGCCATTGGATATAACATTCTATGACCGGGAAAGCTGATAAGTGTCATTGGGAAAGAGGATGATGAGGTGTGATAATTATATTCTTCTTCTTATAAAATCATATATATCTTTCTAGATATTACTAAAACATAATATGTTGTTCATCTGCTTACGTAAGAGAACGAGCAGCAACCGCCTCCACAAGAATTGGTAGTTGACGAAGTTGGAAGTCCTCAAATAAACCTCACACCGAAACTTTCCAAGGACACTGCACAAGATAAACAAAGAAGCATATTAACAGGAGGCGGTGGCTAAGGAAGATACTCCGCATAGAGTGGTGGTCGCTCGATCGGTAAAAGGAGAGGTACATACCCCCAGACTATTTCATTTTGACCGATTTTTTACAATGCATGACTAACATTTTACCCATTAGAAATTCCAAAAGGAAATACTACATCAACGGAGAATGGGCAACCAAATCCTCCAATGTCAATTTCTAACCAGTACATATTTGTGAGAACCCATTTTAATATTTACAATATGATCCACTTCTGAATTATATACAACTACTGGTCAACTAACATTATTAGATTCTCAATGTAATTAGGGGGTCACGGAAGACCAAGAATGCATCGCTGTTGTTCAACAGATTAATGATGCTTTAAGGCTATCTACACAAATATGTGGACCAAACAAAGTCTTCCGCATCAATTTGAACGCGGAGGTGTTTGGATCAGAAGAAGTCTACACAGCCATATTGACTAACAAGCTAAGACGGTTCATGAGCAGCTTGGACGTAGAAGATGAAATGGAGTTGATCAGTGGGTGCCAACTTGATATATGGGCATCGTAAGAATTACATGGTTACATTATTTATAGATAGATGTATCATTATATTTGTTTCACTTACAATATTATTTTGCAAGATACCTTTGTGATGGGGTGGTTCATAGAGGCCACGTCCAGTTTATTCCGGCCTCTTCAAATTCAATGGCTCAAAAGGAAAATCAAAGGGTGGAATTGACTGTGGACGAGGTTTTGGCAGTTATGTGCCGCACTCAAGCAAGGTTGTACGTCTTCCCCTACAATCGAGAGTAAGTTCCATTTGTTTTCTGAGTTGCTAGTCCCAGCCACATCGAAGCAATAGCAACCATATGCTGTGATTTTATTTTACAAATATATTTTAAGTATTTTGGTGTTTCCTTTTTTTTAGGGACCATTGGTTTTTGCTCGTTCTCGTACCGGAATTCGATCGAGTATATTGCATCGACACAATGACTGGGGGAATTTGCAAACGCAATAGGTCATGTCTTAAATTGATTCATTTGTTAGTGGAACACATTCATGTCATTCCTTTAACTTCAATGTTTTACAAAAATGTTTGTTTACGTAAATGTGTTCTTGTACGTTTCTCACTTTCTTGACTCGATTATTTACAATTAATGTTAATTAATATATTTTCATATATTGTGTGAACCCCAATTTCTGAAAATATTTTTTAATATGTTGACATAAATATGTTTTCATAAATTGTAGGATTGCAACAAAATATCGACGGTTCAATTCCGACCAAAATAGCTCCAACCCTACGAACTATACATGGAATGTCATAAACATCAATGTACGTATTATCCCATAACGTCATATTTCATCTGTCGTTTTAATGTTCGTAATCGTTTCAACAAATTCTCTTTTACATCAGCACAAGATACAAAGTAGTACTTGGGAGTGTGGATACCATTGCATGTATTACATGGAAAAAATTGTTAGGCACGTGCATGATATTGGCATTATTCCGGTACGTTTTCCTACATAGCTTTTATGTATATGTTATTCTCTCACATCTATATCCTTTTCTTAACATGTGATTTAATACATTGTTTCGGCAATTTCTAGAAGATTACACTCCACTGGGGAGTGATAAACTGCAGAGAATTGCTCTGAAACGGGTTTGTGTTCGCAAAATGTACTCTTCCAAAATCCATAGCTTAATTAAATGTCATACAGGGACTTGCCTCCATCATCGGATACTGGTTAGTATTATCTCTTATGAGAAAGGTAATTGACCCTCAATTTTGATACTCGTCAACTCCGTGATGAGGGGGGTTCCAGTATCTTAGGCCACTAAGAAACATGTTGCTCTTCTTTTGTTAATAGAAAAGCTTTTTTGAACCTACTTCTTGTCTATGCGTCATGGTTGCTCACAATTTGTTCTATTTTCATTCGTGCACCGTTCTGTTACTACGCACAACAAATAATCGACACCATCCTTGAAAAAGAATGTACCGGGTAGGAAAACAAGCTTAAAAATGAAACTGGCTGCGTAAAGATGAACTGAAAGAGCGGCAGCGTGCTCAGCTTACAGTGGCCACAATAGTTAGTCACGTTTAATACCGATTTCTTTCGATTACAAAACCGGTGCTAATAATAACCGGTGAAAAATTTATGCTTTCAGCACTGGTTTCAAAATCGCTGCTAAACAATAAACCGGTGCAAAATACACACTATTATGTTTTACCGATGCAAAAACCGGTACAAAAACCGGTGCAAAAACTGGTACAAAAACTGGTGCAAAATAATAACTGGTGATAAATTTACACTCATAGCACCAGTTTTTAAACCGGTGCAAAACATAACCGGTGCAACATATACACCTCTAGCACCGGTTCAAAAATAGGTGCTAAAAAATAACCGGTGCAAGATACACGCTTTTAGCACCGGTTTACAAACCGGTGCTAAAAGTGAACCGGTGCAATAAATTTTTTTATCAGCGGTTTCAAAACCGGTGCTAACTAAAAACCGGTGTTACATTAGAATATTTAGCACCGGTTTTATAACCGGTGCTAAAATTAACCGGTGCAAAATATACAAATTTAGCATCGGTTTTTTCGTTAGCACCGATTTTCATCCGGTGCTAAATTTAGCACCGCTTTTCCAACCTGTGCTAAAGAAAAAACCGTTGCTAATTTAGCACCGGTTTAAAAACCAGTGCTAACAAGAAAAACCGGTGCTATAGCAGTACATTTAAGCACCGGTTTAAAAACCTGTGCTAACTAAAAAACTGATGCTAAAAGTTGAGATTTTGCACCGGTTTTTTTCCAACCGGTGCTAAAGTTTCATTGATTACTTACGAACCAGTTTTTTTTTACAAAAAAATCGGTGCTAGAACATAAAAAAATCGGTGCTAAAGGGTCCTTCTTGTGATAGTGCCTAATGGTGTTCTCGGCCCTTCTCGAGGGACTCGATATCCTCTGAAGTCATCAGATTCATTTAGATATGCCTTGATTCTTGGAAGGGTTCAACCTAGTGCTTTATTTGTCAAGGATTTTAATGTTTCTAGCAAGTGTGGTCCGATAAATTGGAATTTAAATAAACTGGAATTGGAGTTTTTTGAAATTGGTAGCTTATATAGAACATATTCAAAATATTGTGTTGTCAACCACTATATATCTTGAAGAGAGAATTAATCGAGATTGTTAATTTAAATACACTAATTCTTGGCACAAATGTTTCTCTATTGATTCATTAAACTAGATAATCAGTTTGGTGTAGAACATTACATTAACATTTTTGATAAGTACAAATATTTGGATATACACTATGTAGTGCTACTCATTGTTGTGCGTAGTACATGTGCAATGCACATATTTAGCCCCGTGACACACAAAATATGCCCTATGTCGATCATATATTTATGATCTTAATATTTCATAAAGTAAATATATCATCTATATATGCACAAATGTATGTTAGTGTTGAACTAACTAGTAGAAATAAACTTATTTGGAATTTTAACTTCATTTAGGGAACTAACTCGTCTTTGCGTCAGGGATCTACCTCTCATTAGAGGCTACCTTTTTTAGCTCACTTGTTTATATATATATGTGTGTGTGTGTGTTTGTTTGTTTTTTTTCTTCTTTATTTTCTGACACTCTAGAAGAAATTATTGTTTTTCAGACACTCAAGCGCGCTCCCGTGACAAAAAAACTTAAAGAAACACATAAATCTAGTCAAAATTTTATTTGCAAGATACACCAAGATCCATTCATGGTAAGGTTAGATTGAAAGAATTTATTCCAAATAGCAAAGTGGACCAAAGAAGCATCGTGATCCGAGAGGTGTTCTCGAGGACTTCTCGAGGGACTTGTTATTCTTTGAACTCATCAGATTCATTTAGATTGGCCTTTATTCTTGGAAGGGTTCAACCTAGTGCTTTCTTTGTCAAATATTTTGATGTTTCTAGCAAGTGTGGTTGGATAAATTGAAATTCAAATAAAACTAAATGGGAATTGTTTGAAATCGGTAGCTTATATACAACATATTTAAAATATCATGTTGTCTACCATTATACTTCTAGAAACGGGCAATAATTGAGATTTAAAATGGAGATACACTAATTCTTGGCACAAATGTTTGCAGATAGATTCATTAAACTAGATAATTAGTTTGGTGCAGAACATTACATTAATATTGTTGATAAGTACACACATTTGGATATACTGTATGGTGCTACCCATTTTTGTGCGTAGTATACGTGCAATGCACATATTTAGCCCGATAAGGCACAAAATATGCCCTATGTCGCACATATAATTATGATCTTTATATTTAATAAAGTTTAAAAAAAATTATTCAAGCACAAATGTATGTTAGTGTTGAACTTAATTGTAAAAATAAACTGATTTGGAATATTAACTTGATTTAGGGCATTAGCTCGTCTTGGCCTCGGGGATCTACCTCTCATTAGAGGTTACCTTTCGCAGCTCCCTAGTTAAAATATATAGAAATATTTTTCTTTATTGTCTGATATTCAAGAATAAACTGCTGTTTTTCATACACTCAAGCACGTTTTCATGACAGAAAAGCTGAAAGAAACACACAAATCTAGTCAAATAATTTATTTGCAAGATACAACAATATCTATTCCATGTAAGGTTACTTTGAAAGAGTTTATTCGAAAAGCCAAAGTAGACCAAAGAAGCATTCGGATCCCAGAGGTGTTTTCAGGGACTTCTTGAAGATTAGATATTCTCAGAAGTCATCAGATTCATTTAGATTGGCCTTAAAACTTGGAAGGGTTCAACCTAGTGCTTTATTTGTCAAGGATTTGCAAGTTTCTAGCAAATGTGGTCGGATAAACTAGAATTCAAATAAATTGAAATGGGAAATGTTTGAAATTGGTAGCTTATTTAGAACATATTTAAAATATCGTGTTGTCCACCACTTATTTCTAGAAGGGGGCATTAATTTAAATTTAAAATGGAGATAAACTAATTCCTGGCAAAAATGTTTTGAGATTGATTCGTTAAACTAGATAATGTGTTTGGTGTGGAACATTAAATTAATATTTTTAATAAGGATAAACATTGGATATATATTATATAGTCCTACTCATCGTTGTGCGTAGTATACGAGCAAAGCATATATTTAGCCCAATGACGCACAAAATATGCCTTATGTCTCTCATAAATTTAAGATATTTATATTCCATAAATTATAAAAAATTATTTATACACAAATGTATGTTAGCGTTGAAATTACTAGTAAAACAAAATTAATTTGAATGTTAAATTCATTTAGGGCCCTAGCATGTCTTGGACTTAGGGATCTACCTCTCATTAGAGGCTACCTTTCGCAGCTCCCCAGTTAAAATATATAGAAATCTTTTTTCTTTATTTTCTTGGACTCAAGAAGAAACTATTTTTTTTCAGACACTCAAGCGTGCTCTCGTGACAAAAAAGCTTAAAGAAACACATAAATCTAGTCAAAAATTTTGTTTGCAAGATACACCATGATCCCTTCATGGTATGGTTAGTTTGAAAGAGTTTATTCCAAATACCAAAGTGAACCAAAGAAGCATCCTGGTCCTAGAGGTATTCTCGAAGCCTTCTCGCGGGACTCGATATTCTCTGAAGTCTTCAGATTCATTTAGATTGGCCTTGATACATGGAAGTGTTCAACCTATTGCTTTATTTGTCAAGGATTTTAATATTTCTAGCAAGTGTGGTCAGATAAATTGGAATTCAAATAAACTGAAGTGGGATTTTTTTTGAAATTTGTAGCTTATATAGAACATATTTAAAATATCGTGTTGTCCACCACCATATATCTTAAAGCGGGAATTAATTGAGATTGAAAATTTAGATACACTAATTCATGGCACAAATGTTTGGAGATAGATTCATTAAACTAGATAATCAGTGTGGTGTAGAACATTACATTAATATTTTTGATAAGTACAAACATTTTGATATATACTATGTAGTGCTACTCATTGTTGTATGTAGTATACGTGCAATGCACATATTTAGCCCGGTGACGCACAAAATACGCTCTGTATCGCTCATATATTTATGATCATAATATTTCATAAAGTAAATATACCATTTATATATACACAAAGGTATGTTAGTGTTTAACTAAGTAGTAAAAATATACTTAATTGGAATTTTAACTTTATTTAGGGCACTAGCTCGTCTTGGCCCTAGGGATCTACCACTCATTAGAGGCTACCTTTTGTAGCTCCTTAGTTAAAATATATAGATATTTTTGTTCTTTATTTTTTAAGACTCAAGATGAAATTGTTGTTTTTTCAGACATTCAAGCGCACTCACGTGACAAAAAAAGCTTAAAAAAACACATAAATCTAGTCAAAATTTTTGTTTGCAAGATACACCAAGATCCATTCATGGTAAGGTTAGTTTGAAAGAGTGTATTCCAAATACCAAAGTGGACCAAAGAAGCATCATGATCCTAGAGGTGTTTTCGAGGTATTCTCGGGGGACTCGATATTCTCTGATGTCTTCAGATTCATTTGGATTGGCCTTGATTATTGGAAGGGTTCAACCTATTGCTTTATTTGTCAAGGATTGGGACGTTTCTAGCAAGTGTGGTCGAATAAATTGGAATTCAAATAAATTGAAATGGGAAATGTTTGAAATCGGTATCTTATATAGAACATATATAAAATATCGTGTTGTCCACCACTATATATCTTCAAGCGGGAATGAACTGAGATTAAAAATTTAGATACACTAATTCTTGGCACAAATGTTTGGAGATAGATTCATTAAACTAGATAATCAGTTTGGTGTAGAACATTACATTCATATTTTTGATAAGTACAAACATTTGGATATATGCTATGTAGTGCTACTCATTGTCATTGTTGTGCGTAGTATAAGTGCAATGCACATATTTATGCCAGTGATGCACAAAATACACCCTATGTGGCTCATATATTTATAATCTTAATATTTCATAAAGTAAATATATCATCTATATATTCACAAATGTATGTTAGTGTTGAACTATGTTGTAAAAATGAACCTAATTGGAATTTTAACTTGATTTAGGGCTCTAGCTCATCTTGACCCTAGGGATCAACCTGTCATTAGAGGCTATCTTTTGTAGCTCCCTGGTTAAAATATATAGATATTTTTGTTCTTTATTTTCTGAGACTCAAGAAGAAATTGTTGTTTTTCAGAGACTCAAGCGCACTGACGTGACAAAAAAGCTTAAAGAAACACATAAATCTAGTCAAATTTTTTGTTTGCAAGATACATGAAGATCCATTGAAGGTAAGGTTAGTTTGAAAGAGTTTATTCAAATTACCAAAGTGGACCAAAGAAGCACCTTCATCCTAGAGGTGTTCTCGAGGCCTTCTCGGGGGACTCAATATTTTGTGAAGTCATCAGATTCATTTAGATTGGTCTTGATTCATGGAAGGGTTCAAACTAGTGCTTTATTTGTCAAGAATTTGGAAGTTTCTAGCAATTGTGATCGGATAAATTGGAATTCAAGTAAAACTAAATGGGAATCGTTTGAAATCGGTAGTTTAATTATAACATATTTGAAATATTGTGTTGTCTACCACCATATTTATAGAAACAGGCATTAATTGAGATTTAAAATGGAGATACACTAATTCTTGGAAAACATGTTTGGAGATATATCCATTAAACTAGATAATTAGTTTTGTGTAGAACATTACATTAATATTTTTTATAAGTACAAATATTTGGATGTATACTATATGGTGCTACTCATTTTTGTGCGTAGTATACGTTCCATGCACATATTTAGCCCAATAACGCACACAATATGCCCTATGTCGTACATATATTTATGATCTTTATATTTAATAAAGTAAAAAAAATTATTCTAGCACAAATGTATGTTAGTGTTGAACTTAATAGTTATAGTAAGCTGATTTGGAATTTTAACTTGATTTAAGGCACTATCTCATCTTGGCCTCGGGGATATACCTCTCATTAGAGGCTTTCTTTCGCAGCTCCCTAATTGAAATATATAGATAATTTTGTTCTCTATTTACAATGATTCAAGAATAAACTGTTGTTTTTCATACACTCAAGTGAGTTCCCATGACAAAAAAGCAATGAAACACATAAATCTAGTCAAAAATTTTGTTTCCAAGATACACAAAGATCCATTCCAGGTAAGGTTAGTTTGAAAGAGTTTATTCTAAAACCCAAAGTGGACTAAAGAAGCATCCGGATCCTAATTGTGTTCGCTGGGCCTTCTTGAAGACTGGATATTCCTTAAAGTCATCAGATTCATTTAGATTGGCCTTGATACTTGGAAGGGTTCAACCTAGTGCTTTATTTGTCAAGGATTTGGAAGTTTCTAGCAACTGTGGTCGTATAAACTGGAATTTAAATAAATTTAAATGGGAATTATTTAAAATTGGTATCTTATTTAGAACATTTAAAATATCGTGTTGTCCACCGGTTATTTCTAGAAGTGGGAATTAATTTAATTTTAAAATGGGGATAACCTAATACCTGGCACAAATATTTTGAGATCTATTCATTAAACTAGATAATCAGTTTGGTGTAGAACATTACATTAATCATTTTAAAAAGTACAAACATTGAATATATATTATATAGTCCTACTCATCGTTGTGCGTAGTATACGTGCAAAGCACATATTTAGTACAGTGATGCCCAAAATATGTCCTATGTCGCTCATATCTTTAGGATGTTTATATTTTATAAATTTTAAAAAATTATTCATGTCAAAATTTATATTAGTGTTGAACTTACTAGTAAAAATAAAATTAATTGGAATTTTAACTTCATTTAGGGCACTAGCTTGTCTTGGCCTTAGGGATGTACCTCTCATTAAAGGCTACCTTTCGCAGCTCCCCAGTTAAAATATAAAGATATCTTTGTTCTTTATTTTCTTAGACTCAAGAAGAAACTGTTGTTTTTCTAGTTGAAAATTTTGTTTACAAGATACACCAAGATCCATTCATGGTAAGGTTAGTTTGAAAGAGTTTATTCCAAATACCAAAGTGGACCATAGAGGCATCGTGATCCTAGAGGTTTTCTTGAGGCTTTCTCGAAGGACTCAATATTCTCTGAAGTCATCAGATTCATTTAGATTGGCCTTGATTCTTTGTAGGGTTCAACCTAGTGCTTTATTTTTCAAGGATTTGGAAGTTTCTGGCAAGTTTGGTCAGATAAACTGGAATTCTAATAAAACTAAATGGGAATTGTTTAAAATCAGTAGCATATATATAACATATTATAAATATCGTGTTGTGAACCACCATATTTCTAGTTGAGATTTAAAATGGAGATACACTCATTCTTGGCACAAATGTTTGGAGATAGATTCATTAAACTAGATAATTAGTTTGGTGTAGAACATTACATTAAAGTTTTTAATAAGTTCAAACATTGGATATATATTATATAGTCCTACTCATCGTTGTGTGTAGTATACGTGCAAAGCACATATTTGGCTTGGTGACGCACAAAATATGCCCTATGTCGCTCATATATTTATGATCTTTATATTTTATAAATTAAAAAGATTTAATTATGTACAAATGTATGTTAGTGTGCAACTTACTAGTAAAAATAAAGTTAATTAGAATTTTAACTTCATTTAGAGCACTAGCCTGTCTTGGCATCAGGGATCTGCCTCATATTAGAGGCTACATTTTGCAACTCCCCAGTTAAAATATAAAGATATCTTTGTTCTTTATTTTCTGACACTCTAGAAGAAATTGTTTTTTTTTCAGACACTCAAGCGTGCTCTCGTGACAAAAATGCTTACAGAAACACATAAATCTAGTGAAAAATTTTGTTTGCAAGTACACGAAGATCCATTCATGGTAAGGTTAGTTTGAAAGAGTTTATTCCAAAAACCAAAGAGGAACAAAGAAGAACCGTCATCCTAGAGGTGTTCCCAAGGCCTTCTCGGAGGACTCGATATTCTCTGAAATCATCAGATTCATTTAGATTGGCTTTGATTCTTGGAAGGTTTCAAACTAGTGCTTTATTTGCCCAGGATTTGGAAGGTTCTATCAATTGTGGTCGGATAAATTGGAATTCAAGTAAAACTAAATGGGAATCATTTGAAATCGGTAGCTTATAAATAACATATTTAAAATATTGTGTTGCCTGCCACCATATTTATAGAAACGGCCATTAATTGAGATTTAAAACGGAGATTCACTAATTCTTGGAAAAATATTTGGAGATAGATTCATTAAACTAGATAATTAGTTTGGTGCAGAACATTACATTAATATTTTTGATAAGTATAAACATTTGGATATATACTATATGGTGCTGCTCATTTTTGTGCGTAGTATACGTGCAATGCACATATTTAGTCCGATAACGAACACAAGATGCCCTATGTCGCACATATATTTATGATTTTTATATTTAATAAAGTAAAAAAAGTTATTCAAGCACAAATATATGTTAGTGTTGAACTTAATAGCCAAAGTAAACTGATTTGGAATTTTAACTTGATTTAGGGCACTATCTCGTCTTGGCCTCGGGGATATACCACTCATTAGAGGCTTTCTTTCGCAGTTTCCTAGTTAAATTATAAAGATAATTTTGTTCTTTATTTTTTATGATTCAAGAATAAACTGTTGTAAGGTTAAAGATACACCAATATCCATTCCAATTAATTTATATTAATGTACACCATTCCATTTAAAGTACAAATTTACATTACTATTGAACTTATTAGTAAAAACAACATTAATGGGAATTTTAACTTCATTTAGGGCACTAGCTTATCTCGGCCTTAGGGATCTACCTCTCATTAGAGGCTACCTTTCGCAGCTCCCCAGTTAAAATATAAAGATATCTTTGTTCTTTATTTTCTGAGACTCAAGAAGAAACTGTTTATTTTCAGACACTTAAGCCCGCTCTGGTGACAAAAAAGCTTAAAGAAACACATAAATCTAGTAAAAAAATTTGTTTGCAAGATACACCAAGATCCATTCATGTTAAGGTTAGTTTGAAAGAGTTTATTCCAAATACCAAAGTGGACCATAGAGGCATCGTGATCTTAGAGGGGTTCTTGAGGCCTTCTCAGAGGACTCAATATTTTCTGAAGTCATCAAATACCTTTAGATTGGCCTTGATTCTTGGTAGGAATCAACCTAGTGCTTTATTTGTCTAGGATTTGGAAGTTTCTGGCAAGTGTAGTCGGATAAACTGGAGTTCAAATAAATTGAAATGAAAATTGTTTGAATCTGGTATCTTATTTAAAATATATTTAAAATATCGTGTTGTCCACAAGTTAATTCTAGAATTGGGCATTGATTTAAATTTAAAATGGAGATACACTAATTCCTGACACAAATGTTTTGAGATCGATTCATTAAACTTGATAATCAGTTTGGTGTAGAACATAACATTAATATTTTTGATAAGTACAAACATTGGATATATATTGTGTAGTCCTACTCATCGGTGCGCGTGGTATACGTACAAAATACATATTTAGCCCGGGGGTGCACAAAATATACCCTATGTCACTCATATATTTATGATCTTTATATTTTAAAAATAAAAAATTCTATTTATGTACAAATGTATGCTAGTGTGGAACTTACTAGTAAAAATAAAATTAATTGGAATTTTAACTTCATTTAGGTCACTAGCTTGTCTAAGCCTCGGGGATCTAAACTCCTGTTAGAGACTACCTTTTGCAACTCCCCTGTTAAAAATACAAAGATATCTTTATTCTTTATTTTTTGACACTCTGGAAGAAATTGTTGTTTTTCAGATATTCAAGCGCACTCTCGTGACAAAAAGGCTTAAAGAAACACATAAATTTAGTCGAAAATTTTGTTTGCAAGATACACCAAGATCCATTCATGGTAAGGTTAGTTTGAAAGAGTTTATTCCAAATAGCAAAGTGGACCAACGAAGCATCGTGATCCTAGAGGTGTTCTCGAGGCCTTCTCGGGGGACTCGATATTCTCTTAAGTCTTCAGATTCATTTGGATTGGCCTTAATTCTTTTAAGGGTTCAACCTAGTGCTTTATTTGTCAAGGATTGGGAAGTTTCAAGTAAGTGTGGTCGGATAAATTGGAATTCAAATAAATTGAAATGGGAAATGTTTGAAATCGGTATCTTATTTAGAACATATTTAAAATATCGTGTTGTCCACCACTTATTTCTAGAAGGGGGCATTAATTTAAATTTAAAATGGAGATAAACTATATCCTGGCACAAATGTTTTGAGATTGATTCATTAAACTAGATAATAAGTTTGGCGTAGAACATTACATTAATATTTTTAATAAGCACTAACATTGGATATATATTATATAGTCCCACTCATCATTGTGCATAGTATACGAGCAAAGCACATATTTAGCCCGGTGACGCACAAAATATGCCCTATGTCTCTTATATATTTATGATCTTTATATTTCATATATTAAAAAAATTTTATACATGCACAAATGTATGTTAGTGTTGAAATTACTAGCAAGAATAAAATTAATTGGAATTTTAACTTCATTTAGGGCACTAGCTTGTCTTGGCCTTAGGGATCTACCACTCATTAGAGGCTACCTTTCGCAGCTCACTAATTAAAATATAAAGATATCTTTGTTCTTTATTTTCTGAGACTCAAGAAGAAACTGTTGACAAAAAAGCTCAAAGAAACACATAAATCTAGTCAAAAATTTTGTTTGCAAGATACACAAAAAGATCCATTCATGTTAAGGTTAGTTTAAAAGAGTTTATTCCAAATACCAAAGTGGACCATAGAGGCATCGTGATCCTAGAGGGGTTCTTGAGGCCTTCTCAGGGGACTCAATATTCTCTGAAGTCATCAGATTCATTTAGATTAGCCTTAATTCTAGGTAGGGTTCAAACTAATGCTTTATTTGTCTAGGACTTGGAAGTTTCTAGCAAGTGTGGTCGGATAAACTAGAGTTCAAATAAATTGAAATGGGAATTGTTTGAAATTGGTATCTTATTTAGAATATATTTAAAATATCGTGTTGTCCACAAGTTATTTCTAGAATTGGGCATTAATTTAAATTTAAAATGGACATACACTAATTCCTGACATAAATGTTTTGAGATTGATTTATTAAACTTGATAATCAGTTTGGTGTAGAACATGACATTAATTATTCTGATAAGTACAAACATTGGATATATATTTTGTAGTCCTACTCATCGTTGTGCGTAGTATACGTGCAAAGCACATATTTAGCCTGGGGATGCACAAAATATACCCTATGTCGCTCATATATTTATGATCTTTATATTTTATAAATAAAAAAATTCTATTTATGTACAAATATATGCTAGTGTGGAACTTACTAGTAAAAAAAAAAATTTAATTGGAATTTTAACTTCCTTTAGGTCACTAGCTTGTCTAAGCCTCAGGGATATAAACTCCTGTTAGAGGCTACCTTTTGCAACTCCCCAATTAAAATAAAAAGATATCTTTATTCTTTATTTTCTGACAATTTAGAAGAAATTGTTGTTTTTCAGACACTTAAGCGCACTCTCGTGACAAAAAAGCTTAAAGAAACACATAAATCCATTCGAAAATTTTGTTTGCAAGATACACCAAGATCCATCCATGGTAAGGTTAGTTTGAAAGAGTTTATTCCAAATAGCAAAGTGGACCAAAGAAGCATCGTGATCCTAGAGGTGTTCTCGAGGCCTTCTCGGGGGACTCGATATTCTCTGAAGTCTTCAGATTCATTTGGATTTGCCTTAATTCTTGGAAGGGTTCAACCTAGTGCTTTATTTGTCAAGGATTGGGAAGTTTCCAGCAAGTGTGGTCGGATAAATTGGAATTCAAATAAATTGAAATGGGAAATGTTTGAAATTGGTATCTTATTTAGAACATATTTAGAATATCGTGTTGTCCACCACTTATTTCTAGAAGGGGGCATTAATTTAAATTTAAAATGGAGGTAAACTATATCCTGGCACAAATGTTTTGAGATTGATCCATTAAACTAGATAATAAGTTTGGCGTAGAACATTACATTAATATTTTTAATAAGCATAAACATTGGATATATATATTATATAGTCCCACTCATCATTGTGCATAGTATACGAGCAAAGCATATATTTAGCCCGGTGATGCACAAAATATGCCCTATGTCTCTCATATATTTATGATCTTTATATTTCATATATCAAAATTTATTTATTTGTGCACAAATGTATGTTAGTGTTGAAATTACTAGCAAGAATAAAATTAATTGGAATTTTAACTCATTTAGGGCCCTAGCTTGTCATGGACATAGGGATCTACCTCTCATTAGAGGCTAGCTTTCACAGCTCCCCAGTTAAAATATATAGATATCTTTATTCTTTATTTTCTGGGACTCAAGAAGAAACTGTTGTTTTTCAGAAACTCAAGCGCACTCTCATGACAAAAAGCTTAAAGAAACACATAAATCTAGTCAAAAGTTTTGTTTGCAAGATACACCAAGATCCATTCCAGGTAAGGTTAGTTTGAAAGAGTTCATTCCAAAAGCCAAAGTGGACCAAAGAAGCATCCTGATCCAAGAGGTGTTCTCGGGGCCTTCTCGGGGACTCGATATTCTCTGAAGTCATCAGATTGATTTAGATTGGCCTTGATACTTGGAAGGGTTCAACCTATTGCTTTTTTTGTCAAGGATTTTAATGTTTCTAGCAAGTGTGTTAAAAAATTGGAATTCAAATAAACTAAAATGGGAGTTTTTTGAAATCGGTAGCTTATATAGAACATATTTCAAATAACGTGTTGTCCACCACCATATATCTTGAAGCGGGAATTAATTGAGATTGAAACTTTAGATACACTAATTCTTGGCACAAATGTAGCCCGGTGACGCACAAAATACGCCCTATGTCGCTCATATATTTATGATCTTAATATTTCATAAAGTAAATATATCATTTATATATGCACAAAGGTATGTTAGTGTTGAACTACGTAGTAAAAATAAACTTAATTGGAATTTTAACTTTATTTGGGGCACTAGCTCGTCTTGGCCCTAAGGACCTACCTCTCATTAGAGGCTACCTTTTGTAGCTCCATGGTTAAAATATATATAGATATTTTTGTTCTTTATTTTCTGAGACTTAAGATAAAATAGTTGTTTTTCAGACATTCAAGCGCACTCTCGCGACAAAAAAGCTTAAAGAAACACATAAATCAAGTCAAAAATTTTGTTTGCAAGATACACCAAGATCCATTCAGGGTAAGGTTAGTTTGAAAGAGTGTATTCCATAAACCAAAGTGAACCAAAGAAGCATCCTGATCCTAGAGGTGTTTTCGAGGCCTTCTCGGGGGACTCGATATTCTCTGAACTCATCAGTTTCATTTAGTTTGGCCTTGATTCTTGGAAGGGTTCAAACTAGTGCTTTATTTGTCAAGGATTTGGAAGTTTCTAGCAAGTATGGTCGGATAAATTGGAATTTAAGTAAAACTTAATGGGAATTTTTTTAAATCGGTGGCTTATATAGAACATATTTAAAATATCTTGTTGTCCACCACCGTATATCTTGAAGTGGGAATTAACTGAGATTGAAATTTTAGATATACTAATTCTTGGCACAAATGTTTGGAGATAGATTCATTAAACTAGATAATCAGTTTGGTGTAGAACATTACATTAATATTTTTGATAAGTACAAACATTTGGATATATATTGTGTAGTCCTACTCATCGGTGTGAGTAGTATACGTGCAAAGCACATCTTTAGCCCGGGGATGCACAAAATATACCCTATGTCGCTCATATATTTATGATCTTTATATTTTATAAATAAAATTTATGTACAAATGTATGCTAGTGTGGAACTTACTAGTAAAAATAAAATTAATTGGAATTTTAACTTCATTTAGGTCACTAGCCTATCTAAGCCTCGGGGATCTAAACTCCTGTTAGAGGCTATCTTTTGCAACTCCCCAGTTAAAATACAAAGATATCATTATTCTTCATTTTCTGACACTCTGAAAGAAATTGTTGTTTTTCAGACACTCAAGCGCACTCTCGTGACAAAAAAGCTTAAAGAAACACATAAATCTAGTCGAAAATTTTGTTTGCAAGGTACACCAAGATCCATTCATGGTAAGGTTAGTTTGAAAGAGTTTATTCCAAATGGAAAAGTGGACCAAAGAAGCATCATGATCCTACAGGTGTTCTCAAGGCCTTCTCGGGGGACTCAATATTCTCTGAAGTCTTCAGATTCATTTGGATTGGCTTTGATTCTTGGAAGGGTTCAACCTAGTGCTTTATTTGTCAAGGATTGGGAAGTTTCTAGCAAGTGTGGTCGGATAAATTGGAATTCAAATAAATTGAAATGGGAAATGTTTGAAAGCGGTATCTTATTTAGAACATATTTAAAATATCGTGTTGTCCACCACTTATTTCAAGAAGGGGGCCTTAATTTAAATTTAAAATGGAGATAAACTAATTCCTGGCACATATGTTTTGAGATTGATTCATTAAACTAGATAATAAATTTGGCGTAGAACATTACATTAATATTTTTAATAAGCACAAACATTGGATATATATATATATAGTCACACTCATCATTGTGCGTAGTATACGAGCAAAGCACATATTTAGTCCGGTGACGTACAAAATATGCCCTATGTCTCTCATATATTTATGATCTTTATATTTCATATATTAAATTTTTTTATATATGCACAAATGTATGTTAGTGTTGAAATTACTAGCAAGAATAAAATTAATTGGAATTTTAACTTCATTTAGGGCACTAGCTTGTCTTGGCCTTAGGGATCTACCTCTCATTAGAGGCTACCTTTAGCAACTCCCCAGTTAAAATATAAAGATGTCTTTGTTCTTTATTTTCTGAGACTCAAGAAGAAACTGTTTATTTTCAGACACTTTAGCACGCTCTCGTGACAAAGAAGCTCAAAGAAACACATAAATCTAGTCGAAAATTTATTTTGCAAGATACACCAAGATCCATTCATGTTAAAGTTAGTTTAAAAGAGTTTATTCCAAATACCAAAGTGGACCATAGAGACATCGTGATCCTAGAGGGGTTCTTGAGGCCTTCTCAGGGGTCTCAATATTCTCTGGAGTCATCAGATTCATTTAGATTGGCCTTGATTCTTGGTAGGGTTCAACCTAATGCTTTATTTGTCTAGGATTTTGAAGTTTCTGGCAAGTGTGGTCGTATAAACTGTAGTTCAAATAAATTGAAATGGGAATTGTTTGAAATTGGTATCTTATTTAGAATGTATTTAAAATATCATGTTGTCCAAAAGTTATTTCTAGAATTGGGCATTAATTTAAATTTAAAATGGACAAACACTAATTCCTGGCACAAATGTTTTGAGGTCGATTCATTAAACTTGATAATCAGTTTGGTGTAGAACATAACATTAATATTTTTGATAGGTACAAACATTGGATATATATTGTGTAGTCCTACTCATAGTTGTGCGTAGTATACGTGCAAAGCACAGATGCACAAAATATACCATATGTCGCTCATATATTTATGATCTTTATATTTTATAAATAAAAAAATTCTATTTATGTACAAATATATGCTAGTGTGGAACTTACTAGTAAAAATAAAATTAATTGAAATTTTAACTTCATTTAGGTCACTAGCTTGTCTAAGCCTCTAGGATCTAAACTCCTTTTAGAGGCTACCTTTTGCAACTCCCTTGTTAAAATACAAAGATATCTTTATTCTTTATTTTCGGACACTCTAGAAGAAGTTGTTTTTTTCAGACACTCAAGCGCACTCTCGTGACTAAAAAGCTTAAAGAAACACATAAATCTAGTCAAAATTTTTGTTTGCAAGATACACCAAGATCCATTCATGGTAAGGTTAGTTTGAAAGAGTTTATTCCAAATAGCAAAGTGGACCAAAGAAGCATCGTGATCCTACATGTGTTCTCGAGGGCTTCTCGGGGGACTCGATATTCTCTTAAGTCTTCAGATTCATTTGGATTGGCCTTGATTCTTGGAAGGGTTCAACCTAGTGCTTTATTTGTCAAGGATTGGGAAGTTTCTAGCAAGCGTGGTCAGATAAATTGGAATTCAAATAAATTGAAATGGGAAATGTTTGGAATCGGTATCTTATTTAGAACATATTTAAAATATCGTGTTGTCCACCACTTATTTCAAGAAGGAGGCCTTAATTTAAATTTAAAATGGAGATAAACTAATTCCTAGCACATATGTTTTGAGATTGATTCATTAAACTAGATAATAAGTTTGGCGTAGAACATTACGTTAATATTTTTAATAAGCACAAACATTGGATATATATATAGTCACACTCATCATTGTGTGTAGTATACGAGCAAAGCACATATTTAGTCCGGTGACGTACAAAATATGCCCTATGTCTCTCATATATTTATGATCTTTATATTTCATATATTAAATTTTTTTAATTTATGCACAAATGTATGTAAGTTTTGAAATTACTAGAAGGAATAAAATTAATTGGAATTTTAACTTCATTTAGGTCCCTAGCTTGTCTTGGACGTAGGGATCTACCTCTCATTAGAGGCTAGCTTTCACAGCTCCCCAGTTAAAATATATAGATATCTTTATTCTTTATTTTCTGGGACTCAAGAAGAAACTGTTATTTTTCAGACACTCAAGCGTGCTGTCGTGACAAAAAAGTTTAAAGAAACACATAAATCTAGTCAAAAGTTTTGTTTGGAAGATACACCAAGATCCATTCCAGGTAAGGTTAGTTTGAAAGAGTTTATTCCAAAAGCCAAAGTGGACCAAAGAAGCATCCTGATCCAAGAGTTGTTCTCGGGGCCTTCTCGGGGGACTCGATATTCTTTGAAGTCATCAGATTCATTTAGATTGGCCTTGATACTTTGAAGATTTCAACCTATTTCTTTATTTGTCAAGGATTTTAATGTTTCTAGAAAGTGTGTTAAGATATATTGGAATTCAAATAAACTGAAATGGGAGTTTTTTGAAATCAGTAGCTTATATAGAACATATTTAAAATTACGTGTTGTCCACTACCATATATCTTGGCACAAATGCTTGGAGATAGATTCATTAAACTAGATAACCAGTGTGGTGTAGAACATTACATTAATATTTTTTTATAAGTACAAACGTTTTGATATATACTATGTAGTGCTACTAATTGTTGTGTGTAGTATACATGTAATGCACAAAATACGCCCTATGTCGCTCATATATTTATGATCTTAATATTTCATAAAGTAAATATATCATTTATATATGCACAAAGGTATGTTAGTGTTGAACTAAGTAGTAAAAATAAACTTAATTGGAATTTTAACTTTATTTGGGGCACTAGCTCGTCTTGGCCCTAGGGATCTATCTCTCTTTAGAGGCTACCTTTTGTAGCTCCGTGGTTAAAATATATATAGATATTTTTGTTCTTTATTTTCTGAGACTTAAGATGAAATTGTTGTTTTTCAGACATTCAAGCGCACTGTCACGACAAAAAAAGCTTAAAGAAACACATAAATCAAGTCAAACATTTTGTTTGCAAGATACACCAAGATCCATTTAGGGTAAGGTTGGTTTAAAAGAGTGTATTCCAAATACCAGTGTGGACCAAAGAAGCATCGTGATCCTAGAGGTGTTTTCAAGGCCCTCTCAGGGGACTCGATATTCTCTGAAGTCATTAGTTTCATTCTTGGAAGGGTTCAAACTAGTGCTTTATTTGTCAAGGATTTGGAAGTTTCTAGCAAGTATGATCGGATAAATTGGAATTCAAGTAAATGGGAATTTTTTGAAATTGGTAGCTTATATATATTATATCTAAAATATCGTGTTGTCCACCACCATACATCTTGAAGCGGGAATTAACTGAGATTGAAATTTTAGATACACTAATTCTTGGCACAAATGTTTGGAGATAGATTCATTAAACTAGATAATCAGTTTGGTGTAGAACATTACATTAATATTTTTGATAAGTACAAACATTTGGATACATACTATGTAGTGCTACATATTGTTGTGCGTAGTATACATGCAATGCACATATTTCACCCGATGATGCACAAAATATGCCCTATGTCGCTCATATATTTATGATCCTAATATTTCATAAAGTAAATATATCATCTATATATGCACAAATGTATGTTAGTGTTAAACTATGTAGTAAAAATAAACTTAATTGTAATTTTAACTTGATTTAGGGCACTAGCTCGTATTGGCCCTAGGGATCAACTTCTCATTAGAGGCTACCTCTTGTAGCTCCCTGGTTAAAATATATTGATATTTTTGTTCTTTATTTTATGAGATTCAAGAAGAAATTGTTGTTTTTCAAACACTCAAGCGCACTATCGTGACAAAAAAAAGCTTAAAGAAACACATAAATCTAGTTGAAAATTTTATTTGCAAGATACACCGAGATCCATTCATGGTAAGGTTCGTTTGAAATAGTTTATACCAAATACAAAAGTGAACCAAAGAAGCATCCTGATCCTAGAGGTTTTCTCGGGGCCTTCTCAGGGGACTTGATATTATCTGAAGCCATAAGATTCATTTATATTGTCCTTGATACTTGGAACGATTCAACCAAGTGCTTTATTTTTCAAGGATTTGGAAGTTTCTAGCAAGTGTGTTCGGATAAATTTGTATTTAAATAAAACTAAATGGGAATTGTTAAAAATCAGTAGCTTATATATAACATATTTTAAATATCGTGTTGTCTACCACAATATTTCTAGAAACGGGCATTAATTAAGATTTAAAATGGAGATACACTAATTCTTGGAACAAATGTTTGGACATAGATTCATTAAACTAGATAATTAGTTTGGTGTAGAACATTACATTAAATTTTTTAATAAGTTCAAACATTGGATATATATCATATAGTCCTACTCATCATTGTGCATAGTATAGGTGGAAAGCACATATTTAGCCCGGTGACGCACAAAATATGTCCTATGTCGCTCATATATTTATGATCTTTACATTTTATAAATTTTAAAAAATTATTTAAGTACAAATGTATGTTAGTGTTGAACTTAATAGGAAAAAGAAATTAATTGGAATTTTAACTCCATTTGGGGCTGTAGCTTATCTTGGCCTCATGGATCTACCTCTCATTAGAGGCTACCTTTTGCAGCTCCCCAGTAAATATATATATATATATATATATATATATATATTTGTTCTTTATTTTCTTAAACTCAAGAAGGAATTTTTGTTTTTCAGACACTCAAGTGCACTTTCGAGACAAAAAATCTTAAAGAAACACATAAATCTAGTCAAAAATTTTGTTTGCAAGATACACCAAGATCCATTCATGGTAATGTTAGTTTGAAAGAGTTTATTCCAAATAAAAAAGTGGACCAACGAAGCATTGTGATCCTAGAGGGGTTCTCGAGGCCTTCTCGGGGGACGCGATATTCTCTAAAGTCATCTGATTCATTTAGATTAGCCTTGATTCTTGGAAGGATTCAAACTAGTGTTTTATTTGTCAAGGATTCGGAAGTTTCTAGCAAGTGTGGTCTGATAAATTGGAATTCAAGTAAAACTTAATGGGAATTGTTTGAATTCAGTAACTTATATATAACATATTTGAAATATCGTGTTATCTACCACTATATTTCTAGAAATGGGCATTAATTGAGATTTAAAATGGAGATATACTAATTCTTGGCACAAATGTTGGGAGATAGATTCATTAAACTAGATAATTAGTTTGGTGTAGCACATTACATTAATATTTTTGATAAGTACACACATTTGGATATATACTATGTGGTGCTACTCATTTTTGTGCGTAGTGTACGTGCAATGCACATATTTAGTCTGATAAGGCACAAAATATGCCCTATGTCGCACATATAATTATGATCTTTATATTTAATAAAGTAAAAAAAATATTCAAGCACAAATGTATGTCAGTGTTGAACTTAATAGTAAAAATAAACTGATTTGGAATATTAACTTGATTTAGGGCACTAGTTCGTCTTGTCCTCAGGGATCTACCTCTCATTAGAGGCTACCTTTCGCATCTCCCTAGTTAAAATATATAGATAATTTTATTCTTTATTTTCTGATATTCAAGAATAAACTGTTGTTTTTCATACACTCAAGCGTGTTCTCGTGACAAAAAAGCTGAAAGAAACATACAAATCTAGTTAAAAATTTTATTTGCAAGATACACCAATATCCATTCACGGTAAGGTTCGTTTGAAAGAATTTATTCGAAAAGCCAAAGTAGACCAAAGAAGCATCCAGATCCTAGAGGTGTTCTCAGGGCCTTCTTGAAGACTAGATATTCTCTAAAGTCATCAGATTTATTTAGATTGGCCTTGATCTTTTTATTTGTGAAGGATTTGGAAGTTTCTAGCAAGTGTGGTCGGATAAACTAGAATTCAAATAAATTGAAATGGGAATAGTTTGAAATCGGTATCTTATTTACAACTTATTTAAAATATTGTGTTGTCCACCACTTATTTCTAGAAGGGTGCATTAATTTAAATTTAAAAAGGAGATAAACTAATTCCTGGCACAAATGTTTTGAGATCGATTCATTAAACTAGATAATCAGTTTGGTGTAGAACATTGGATATATATTATAAAGTCCTACTCATCGTTGGTCATAGTATACGTGCAAAGCACATATTTAGCCCGGTGACTCACAAAATATGCCCTATGTCTCTCAAATGTATGTTAGTGTTGAACTTACTAGTAAAAATAAAATTAATTGGAATTTTAACTTCATTTAGGGCACTAGCTTGTCTTGGCCTTAGGGATCTACCTCTCATTAGAGGATACTTTTTGCAGCTTGATGTGTCCATTTTATGTGCATAATTTAGTACTTTTTGGGGTCACTTTTGTGCTATTTTATTATCGAGAGATTGTGTTTTACCTGGAAATTCTCTTAGGAGAGGTAAGGGCAACTTTACGCTCTTTTACCTCTTCTAAGTGGATTTTGCATGACAAAGGAAGAACACGGAGGCTTGAAGACTGGAGGCTATTAAAGATCACATTTTCAAAGACTTTGAAGACTTGCTTCGAAGACATGAAGACCGGAGGCCATCGAAGACCATTTTTGAAGACTTTGAAGACTTTCTTCAAAGTGTTGAAGACTTGAAAAATGAGAGGAATCATTGTGAAGATAAGTTTTTACCACAAGAAGAATAAACGAAAACAAGGTTAAGTTCTGGCACCCGTTGCGACTCACGACGAACCCGTCGCGAGTCGCGACCAACGGGTGGCCAGAACCTAACCTTATCTTTTTTGTACAATAAATAGCACTCTCTTTCCTCTCATTCATATATTCTTCAATTATGCGTTTGTATTGTTTCTAACCCTAGTTTCTACCATTTTTCATGTTTGAATTTTCTTGTATTATGTTTGGTTTGTTAGCATTAATTAGCATGAACTCTTGTAGCTAAATCTAGTTCTTGGGAGCTCTTGACTAAGGCTTCCAAGCCCGTGTCTTAAGAACAATTTGTAGCCTATTTGATACTCTTACTATTTTGCATTTATGCAGCATTGAATGTGTTTGCTAATGTTATTAATGTTCTTGAAAGCTTGAGTATATGAAATAATTATATGATATACTTGTTAGGGTTTGGGGAAATGGGTTGATTTCCCCTTTTCTTGATAGGAATCCAAGAGTATGATTTAGAGCTTTTGATTGTGTTGATGGATTGATAATTGCTAGATTAATATGATAATGTTGAACTCTTTGTCATGTTTGTTGCTTGTAGCAAACGGGAGAAGTCTATGAATGTCGATCGTTCTTGACTAATCTTGTGTAAATGCATGAATTGGTTAAATGCTTAGACACGATGTAGTGTTTATAAGTGTTTCCAAGCTTGTTGATTCTTCGTGCTCAATGCCATAAAAGGGATACTTTTAGACGAGTTTCAACTACGGGAGTCATTGGTGAGGTTTAACAAGAGATGTCGAATTCACTCTTGCAAACTACTATCTAAGAAGGATAGAAGTTTTGATATGAATCTCCTTGCGAAGACTCACGATTTGTGGAATTAATAACTTTGATCTAGTGAAGGGATCTGCAAACCCACACTATCTCGCACGAAATTCAGGAGTCTAGCCCTCGGGGTACGCCTAACTTCGACTTGCTCTCTAACTAGCCCTCAGGATCATATTACAAGGTTTATTGATACTTAACTAGCCCTCGGGGTTAAGCAACAATGGATTAGCTCGCAAGCAAAGAGTATGAACTCAAAAGGTTGTATATTTGATTGATGAAAGGTTCTAATTTTCGTCCATAAGGCCTCCCTTTTTATAGGGTTACAATCTTGCCTCAAACCCTAATCACAAATGGAATCTGAATCGACTTATGGAAGCTTTAAGAATCTAAAACCATATCTAACTAAAATACCTAAAATAAATGGTAATCTAAGGTAATCAGGTTGAATTCTTCAAGAAATAACCTTGAAGAATACTACCTTATCTAATCTTACCAAATATAATTCTAATCAGAATAAAACTGAATATACTAAACCTTAATGGACTGTATTTTTGAAATTCAGCTCTTCAAAGCCCACATAGCCGAGCTATCAGTCCAATAAACCCAAAATGAAATAATTTTACAATGATCACACTACCTCATTAAAAATCCAGTGGGAAAAAAGAGTATAGTGTTCTTCATGATGTCTTCAGTTCGTCGACAATCTTGAATAATGAATCCAAGATGTTGATGGTGACTTTTTCTTCAATTCTTCATCATAAAGGTGATCAATCAAAGCATTTAAAGAAGCATCCCTAAGCTTAGTTCTTGACCTAGTCATCGGCCCTGCCATGTCACTTAGAGGATCTCGAACATATCCTTTAAATGTTTGATCAAGTCATGGAATGTCTTCATTTATGGTGGTAGTCGTCTTGGCATCTCCATCAAGTTTAGTCTTCACAACAAGTAGTGAAAGTAGTAAATAGGTTGCATGTTCAATGATGGATAAGAGGCTTGAAAGTGGAAGTCAATTGCGCTCAAGGTTCCGTTAATTGTTGTTTTAATCTTGCCTTTAGTTGTCTTGCATGATTAGCATAGTTCTCTTGCTTTGCTAATTGTTGTCTTTCAATTTGATAACTTAGGATAAAAAACAAACCAAACCACCCCCCTTCCTACATGTTGTTATATGTATCTATATATGTACATCCCTAGTATGTTTTCTCCTATATATGTTTAAACATTTGAAAAGATACCTCCTCTCGTGGACGACCCCGACTTGCCATTATCTACTTAATTGTAGATAGGAAGCATTAGAGCTTAAAATTATAACTTTGAGAGGTACGACGACGACCTCCCACAACTCCCCAGTTAAAATATATAGATGTCATTGTTCTTTATTTTCTGAGAATCAAGAACAAACAATTGTTTTTCAGACACTCAAACGGGCTCTCGTGACAAAAAAACTTAAAGAAACACATAAATCTAGTCAAAAATTTTGTTTGCAAGATACACCAAGATCCATTCATGGTAAGATTAGTTTGAAAGAGTTTATTCCAAATACCTAAGTGAACCAAAGAAGCATCTAAATCCTAGAGGTGTTCTCGGGGCCTTCTCGGGAGACTCGATATTCTCTGAAGTCATCAGATTCATTTAGATTGGCCTTGATACTTGGAAGGGTTCAACCTAGTGCTTTATTTGTCAAGGATTTTGATGTTTCTTGCAAGTGTGGTCAGATAAATTGGAATTAAAAAAAACTGAAATGGGAGTTGTTTAAAATCGGTAGCTTATATAGAACATATTTAAAATATCGTGTTGTCAACCACCATATATCTTGAAGCTGGAATTAATTGAGATTGAGAATTTAGATACACTAATTCTTGGTAAAAATGTCTGGAGATAGATTCATTAAACTAGATAATCAGTTTGGTGCAGAACATTACATTAATATTTTTGATATGTACAAACATTTGGATATATACTATATAGTGCTACTCATTGTTGTGCGTAGTATACGTGCAATACACATATTTAGCCTGGTGATGCACAAAATACGCCCTATGTCGCTCATATATTTATGATCTTAATATTTCACAAAGTAAATATATCATCTATCTATGCACAAATGTATGTTAGTGTTGAACTAAGTAGTATAAATAAACTTAATAGGAATTTTAACGTAATTTAGGGCACTAGCTCATCGTGGCCCTAGGGAACTACCTCTCATTAAAGTCTACCTTTTGTAGCTCCCTGGTTAAAATATATAGATATTTTAGTTTTTTAATTTCTGAGACTCAAGAAGAAACTGTTGTTTGTCAAACACTCAAGCACTCTCTCGTGACAAAAAAGATTAAAGAAACACATAAGTCTTGTCGAATATTTTGTTTGCAATATACACCAAGATCCATTCATGGTAAGGTTTGTTTGAAAGAGTGTATTCCAAATACCAATCTTGACCAAAGAAGCAACCTGATCCTAGAGGTGTTCTCGAGACCTTCTCGGTGGACTTGATATTTTTTGAAGCCATCAGATTCATTTAGATTGTCCTTGATACTTGGAAGGGTTCAATCTAGTGCTTTATTTTTTAATGATTTGGAAGTTTTTATCAAGTGTGGTTGGATAAATTGGAATTAAAATAAAACTAAATGGGAATTGTTTGAAATCGGTAGCTTATATATAACATATTTGAAATATCGTGTTGTCTACCACCATATTTCTAGAAACAGACATTAATTGAGATTTAAAATTGAGATACATTTATTCTTGGCACAAATGTTTGTAGATAGACCCATTAAACTAGATAATTTGTTTGGTGTAGAACATTACATTAATATTTTTCATAAGCACAAACATTTAGATATATACTATATGGTGCTACTCATTTTTGTGCGTAGTATACGTGTAATGCACATATTTAGCCCGATAACGTACAAAATATGCCCTATGTCGCACGTATATATATATATGATCTTTATATTTAATAAAGTAAAAAAATATTCAAGCACAAATGTATGTTAGTGTTGAACTTAATAGTAAAATAAATTGATTTGGAATTTTAACTTGATTTAGGGCACTAGCTCATCTTGGCCTTGGGGATCTACCTCTCATCAGAGGCTACCTTTTACAGCTCCCAGTTAAAATATATAGATAATTGAGAAAAGTACATATATAACCCTATATAATTGATGAAAGTGCAGATATAACCCTGCGATAATGAAAGTGCAGATATAACCCTGCGATAATTGAAAGTGCAAATATAACCCTGGTCAGTCAATGCGGAAATAATAGCTTTAGGATTATATTTACAAATATGTATAATAGTTAGGGTTATATTTGCACATATGTATAATAGTTAGGGTTATATTTGCACTAAAAAATAACTCAGGGTTATATTTGCACTTTCTCCAACATATAGGGTTATATTTGCATATTACCCTAGATAATTTTGTTCTTTATTTTTTGAGATTCAAGAATAAACTATTTTTTTCATATACTCAAGTGCGTTATCATGAGAAAAAATCTTTAAAAAACACATAAATCTAGTCAAAATTTTTATTTGCAAGATACACCAATATCCATTATGGGTAAGGTTAGTTTGAAAGAGTTTATTCCAAAAACCAAAGTGGACCAAAGAAGCTTCCGGATCCTAGAGGTGTTCTCGGGGCCTTCTTGAAGACTGAATGTTATC
Organism: Rubia yunnanensis; assembly: GCA_037428765.1. Taxonomy (NCBI): domain Eukaryota; kingdom Viridiplantae; phylum Streptophyta; class Magnoliopsida; order Gentianales; family Rubiaceae; genus Rubia; species Rubia yunnanensis. The sequence continues at coordinate 25,136,735 of CM075064.1, read as the reverse complement.
TAAAGTCATCAGATTCATTTAGATTGGCTTTGATACTTGGAAGGGTTCAACCTAGTGCTTTATTTGTCAAGGATTTGCAAGTTTCTAGCAACTGGGGACTGATAAACTGGAATTCAAATAAATTGAAATGGAATCATTTGAACTCTGTATCTTATTTAGAACATATTTAAAATATCGTGTTATCCACTGCTTATTTCTAGAAGCTGGCATTAATTTAAATTTAAAATGGAGACACACTAATTCCTGGCACAAATGTTTTGGGATCGATTCATTAAACTAGATAATCAGTTTGTTGTAGAACATTACATTAATATTTTTGATAAATACAAAAATTGGATGTGTATTATGTAGTCCTACTCATCGTTGTGCGTAGTATACGTGCAAAGCACATATTTAGCCCGGTGACGCCAAAAATATGCCTTATGTCGCTCATATATTTATGATCTTTATATTTTATAAATTTTTAAAAAATATTTATGCACAATTGTATGTTAGTGTTGAACTTACTAGTAAAAATAAAATTAATTGGAATTTTAACTTGATTTAGTGCACTAGATCAACTTGGCCTTAGGGATCTACCTCTTATTAGATGCTACCTTTCTTAGCTCCCTAGTTAAAATATATAGAAATCGTTGTTCTTTATTTTCTGAGACTTAAGATGAAATCGTTGTTTTTCATACGCTCAAGCGCTCTCGTGACAAAAAAGATTAAAGAACACATAAATCTTGTCGAAAATTTTGTTTGCAAGATGCACCATGATCCATTCATGGTAAGGTTAGTTTGGAAGAGTGTATTCCAAAAGCCAAAGTGGACCAAAGAAGCATCCTCATCCTAGAGGTGTTCTCGGGGGACTCGATATTCTCTAAAGTCATCAGATTCATTTAGATTGGCCTTTATTCTTGGAAGGGTTCAACCTATTGCTTTATTTGTCAAGGATTTCAAAGTTTCTAGCAAGTGTGGTCGGATGAATTGGAATTCAAATAAACTTAAATGGGAGTTGTTTGAAATCGGTAGCTTATATAGATCATATTTAAAATATTGTCTTGTCCACCACCATATTGCTAGAAGCAGGCATTAATTGAGATTGAAAATGGAGATACAGTAATTCTTGGAACAAATGTTTGGAGATAGATTCATTAAACTATATAATCAGGTTTGTGTAAAACATCACATTAATATTTTTAATAAGTACAAACATTTGATATATACTATATAGTGATGCTCATTGTTGTGCGTAGTATACGTGCAATGCACATATTTAGCCCGGTGACGCACAAAATATACCCTATATCGCTCATATATTTATGATCTTTATATTTTATAAAGTAAAAATAATATTTATGCACAAATTTAGGTTAGTGTTGAATTTACTAGTAAAAGTAAATACTAAGAGGTTAGTGTTAGTGGGTGAGAGAGAAATAAGACTAAATACTGGGAGGGATTAGGTTTTCTGGGGAGAATGGCTTTTGGGGGGAGAGAATAGCCTCACCTTGGGCCAAAATAAGCCCATTAAAGGTGAATCTATGTAGAACCGCCTTTAAAACAAAAAAGTGAATTGGGAAAATAATTCCAAACTCGGAAGTGCTTTTGCCCCTTAAAAAAGTGATTTTAAAAGCGGAATTGCTTTTAATCGATCACCATTAAAGGCAGTTCCACCTTTAGCCAATTAAAACCGCCTTTAAATGGTCTGGGAAGGACTTCCGAACTCGAAACCCCTTCCAAACCTCAATTAAATGCGATTATGTATTTTTAGCCTTCTATTGCTGCCTTTAATGGGCTGGTCTCTACTAGTGTCATCTTGGCCTTAGGGAACTACCTCTCATTAGAGGCTACCTTTCGTAGCTCCCTAGTTAAATTATATAGATATTTTTGTTTTTTTATGAGACTCAAGAAGAAACAGTTTTTTTTCAGACACTCAAGCGCGCTCTCATGAAAAAAAAAAGCTTAAAGAAACACATTAATCTAGTCGAACTTTTTTTTTGCAAGATACACCAATATCCATTAATTGTAAGGTTAGTTTAAAAGAGTTTATTCAAAAAAGCAAAAGTGGAAAAAAGAAGCATCCTTATCCTAGAGGTGTTCTCGAGGCTTTCTCAGGGGACTCAGTATTCTCTGAAGAAATTAGATTCATTTAGATTAGCCTTGATACTTGGAAGGGTCCAACCCAGTGATTTATTTGTCAAGGATTTGGAAGTTTCTAGAAAGTGTGATCAGATAAACTTGAATTCAAATAAATTGAAATGGGAGTTGTTTGAAATCAGTAGCTTATATAGAACATATTTAAAATATCTTGCTACCACAATCATATTTTTATAAGCGGGCATTAATTGAGATTGAAAATGGAGATACACTAATTCTAGGAACAAATGTTTGGAAATAGATTCATTAAACTAGATAATCAGTTTGGTGTCGAACATTACATTAATATGTTTGAATAGTACAAGCATTCGGATATATACTAAATAGTGCTGCTCATTTTTGTTCGTAGAATACGTGCAATGCACATATTTAGCCCGATAACGCACAAAATATGCCCTATGTCACACATATATTTATGATCATTATATTTTATAAAGTAAACAGTAAACAAAGTTAATTATGCACAAATGTATGTTAGTGTTAAACTTAATAGTAAAAATAAAATTAATTGGAATTTTAACTTAATTTAGGGCACTAGGTAGTCTTGGCCTCAGGGATCTACCTCTCAATAGAGGCTACCTTTCGCAGCTCCCCAGTTAAAATATATAGATATTTTTGTTTTTCGTTTTCTGAGAATCAAGAAGAAACTATTATTTTTCAGACACTCAGTCGCGCTCTCGTGACAAAAAATCTTAAAGAAACACATAAATCTGGTCAAAAATTTTATTTGCAAGATACACCAAGATTCATTCCAGGTAAGGTAATTTTGAAAGAGTTTATTCCAAAGGCCAAAGTGTACCAAAGAAGCATCTTTATCCAGGAGGTGTTCTCGGGGCTTCATCGGGGGACTCGATATTCTCTGAAGTCATCATATTCATTTAGATTGGCCTTGATACTTGAAAGAGTTCAACCTAGTGCTCTATTTGTCAAGGAATTGGAAGTTTCTAGCAAGTTTGGTCGGATAAACTGGAATTTAAATAAATTGAAATGGGAGTTGTTGAAAATTGGTAGATTGTATAGAAAATATTTAAAATATCGTGTTATCCATCACCATATTTCTAGAAGCATAAATTTAAGATGGAGATACACTAATTCCTGGCACAAATGTTTATAGATAGATTCATTAAACTAGATAATCTGTTTGGTGTTGAACATTATATTAATATTTTTAAGAAGTACAAACATAGGATATATATTATATAGTCCTACTCATTGTTGTGCGTAGTATACGTGCAAAGCACATATTTAGCCTGGTGACGCACAAAAGATGCCCTATGTCGCTGATGTATTTATAATCTTTATATTTTATAAGTTAAAAACATTATTTATGCACAAATGTATATTAGTGTTGAACTTACTAGTAAAAATAAACTTAATTGGAATTTTAACTTTGTTTAGGGCACTAGCTCGTCTAGGCCTTTGGGATCTACCTCTCATTAGAGGCTATCTTTCGCAGCTCCACAGTTAAAATATATAGATATTTTTATTTTTTATTTTCTTAGAATCAAGAAGAAACTGTTGTTTTTCAGACACTCAAGCACGCTCTTATGATAAAAAATATTAAAGAAACACATAAATCTTGTCAAAAATTTTGTTTGCAAGATACACCAAGATCCATTCTAGCTATGGTTAGTTTGGAAGAGTTTATTCCAAAAGCCAAAGTGGACCAAAGAAGCATCTTGATCCTAGAGGTGTTCTCAGGGCCTTCTCGAGGGACTCGATATTCTCTGAAGTCATCAGATTCATTTAGATTGGCCTTGATACTTGGAAGGATTCAACCTAGTGCTTTATTTGTAAATGATTTGGAAGTATCTAGAAAGTGTGCTCGGATAAAATGGAATTCAAATTAATTGAAATGGGAGTTGTTTGAAATCGGTAGCTTATACAGAACATATTAAAAAATATAGCGTAGTTCACCATTATCTTTCTAGAAGCTGGAATGAATTGAAAATGGAGATACACTAATTCTTGGCACAAATCTTTGGAGATAAATTCATTAAACAAGATATCAGTTTGGTGTAGAACATTACATTAATATTTTTAATAAGTACAAACATTTGGATATGTACTATATTGTGTTATTCATTTTTGTGTGTTGTATACATGCAATCCACATATTTATCCCGATAACGCACAAAATAAGACTTATGTTGCACTATATTTATGAGCTTTATATTTTATAAATTAAAAAAAAATATTTATGCACAAATATATGTTTGAGTTGAACTTAATAGTTAAAATAAACTTAAGGAAACTAGCTCGTCTTGGCCTTTGAGACCTACCTCTAATTAGAGGCTATCTTTCGCAGCTCCCCAATTAAAAAAAATTTGTTATTTATTTTCAGAGATTGAAGAAGAAACTATTGTTTTTCAGACACTCGAGCGTGCTCTCTTGACAAATAAACTTAAAGAAACACATTTATCCAGTAAAAAAATTTCTTTGCAAGATACACCACGATCCATTCCAGGTAAGCTTAGTTTGAATGAGTATATTCCAAAAGCCAAAGTGGACTGAAGAAGCATCCAGGTCCTAGAGGTGTTCTCGGGGTCTTCTCAGGGGACACGATATTCTCTGGAGTCATCAAATTCATCTAAATTGGCCTTGACACTTGGAAGGGTTCAACCTAGTGCTTTATTTGTCAAGGATTTGGAATTTTCTAGCAAGTGTGTTCGAATATAAAATGGAATTCAAATAAATTGAAATGTGAGTTGTTTGAAATCAGTAGCTTATAGAAAACATATTTTAAATATCGTGTAGTCCACCACCATTTATCTAGAAGCGGCATTAATTGAGATTGAAAATTCAGATACATTAATTCTTGGCAAAAATTTTATGAGATGGATTCATTAAACAAGATATCAGTTTTGTGTTGAACGTTAGATTAATATTTTTAATAAGAACAAACATTTGGAATTGGATATATACTATATAGTGCTACTCATTGTTGTGTGTAGTATATGTGCAATGCACATATTAAGCCCGCTGACACACAAAATGTGTCCTATGTCGCACATATATTTATGATCTTTATATTTTATAAAGTAAAAAATTATTTATGCACACTTGTATGTTAGTGTTGAACTTAATAGTAAAAATAAAATTAATTGAAATTATAACTTGATTTAAGGAACTAGCTCGTCTTGGACATAGGGACCTACCTCTCATTGGAGGCTACCTTTCACAACTCCCCAGTTAAAATATATAGATATTTTTGTTCTTGATGTTCTGAGACTCAAGAAGAAATCGTTGTTTGTTAGACACTCAAGTGTGCTCTCGTGACAATTAAGCTTAAAGAAACAAATAAATTTTGTAGAAAACTTTGTTTGAAAGATACACCAAGATCCATTCCAGGAAAGTTAGTTTGAAAGAATTTATTCCTAAAGTCAAAGTGGACCAAATTAGCATCCTGATTCTAAAGGTGTTCTCGGGGTCTTCTCAGGGGACACGATATTCTCTGGAGTCGTCAAATTCATCTAAATTGGCCTTGACACTTGGAAGGGTTCAACCTAGTGCTTTATTTGTAAAGGATTTGGAAGTTTCTAGCAAGTGTGCTCGGATAACTGGATATAAAATAAATTTAAAAGGAGTTGTTTGACATTGACAGCTTATATAGAATATATTTAAAATATCGTGTTGTCCACCACCATTTTTCTAGAAGCAGGCATTGAGGTTGAGAATGGAGATACAATAGTCTTGGCACAAATGTTTGGAGATAGATTCATTAAAAAAGATAATGAGTTTGGTACAAAACTTTACATTAATATTTTTAATCAGTACAAACATTTGGATATATACTATCAAATGCTATTAGTTGTTGTGCGTAGTATATGTGCAATGCACATATTTAGCACGATTACTCACAAAATGTGCCCTATGTCACACAAATATTTGTGATCTTTATATTTTCTAAATTGAAAATAGTATTTATACACAAATGTATGTTAGTGTTGAACTTAATACTAAAAATAAACTTAAATGAAATTTTAACTTGATTTAGGGCATTAGCTAGTCTTGCCCTTAGGGACCTACCTCTAATTAGTGTTACTTTCCACAGCTCCCCGGTTAAAATATGTAGATAGTTTTATTCTTGATTTTCTGAGAGTAAAGAAGAAACTAGATTTTTCCAGATACTCAAATATGCTCTCGTAACAAATAACCTTAAAGAGACACATAAATATAGTAGAACATTTCATTTACAAGATATACACCAAGATCTTTTATAAGTAACGTTAGTTTGAAAGAGTTTATTCCAAAAATTAAAATGGACCAAAGAAGCATCGAGGTTGTATCAAAGCCTTCATGTGAGACTCGTTATTCCGTGAAGTCATCAGATTCATCTGGATTGGCCTTAACAATGTAATAATTTATTAGTGTATTTGGAGGTTTTCATCAAGTGTGCTCGGATATACTGGAATTCAAATAAATTGAAATGAGAGATGTTTGACACTAGTAGCTATATGGGACATATTTAAACTATAATTTTGTCCACCACCATCTGTCAGGAAGTAGGCACTGATGTGATTCAGTTGAGATTAAAAATGGAGACACAATATCTCTTAGCACAAATATTCGGAGATAGATTAGTAAACAACTAGATAATCAATTTAGTAAAGAGTTTTACATCAATATATTTGATAAGTACACGCGTTCAAATATATACTATATAGTGCTCCTAGTTGTTCTGCATAACATACGTGCAATGCACAAAATTTATGAACCCAAGTCGCACAAACATATATAATCTTTATGTTTTATAAAATTGAAGATTATTTATGCATATACGTTTGTTAGCATCGGAACTTAACAGTAAAAATAAATTAAATTGAAATATTAATATTATTTAGAGCAATAGCTCATCTTAGTTTTAGGGGCCTGCCTCTTCTTAGAGGCTACCTTCTGCAACTCTCCAGTTAATATATATTGATAGTTATGCTCTTAATTTTCTGATACTCGAGAAGAAACTCTTTTTATTCAAGCACTCAAACATTCTCTCGTGACATATAAGTTTAACGAAACACATAAGGCTAGAAAATATTATTTTCAAGATACATCAAAATCCATTCCAGGAAACGTTAGTTTGAAAGAGTTTATTCTAAAAGCAAAAGTGAACCATTGGAAATAAAATATGGAGATACAATAACTCTTGACATAAATGTTTGGAGATAGATACGTTAAACAAGAAGATACTCAATTTAGTAGAATACCCCACATAAATATTTTTAATAAGTACATACATTTTTTTTGAACAAATATTCGTACTCTATCATATTAAACTGTGTTACCCCACACAAAGGGGGTGAGGCTCTCTTGTGTCTCACACAAAGGTGGAGTGAGACTCTCACATTTCTCACATAAAGTGAGACTCCCTACACCAATACGGTACAATAGGAGATGACACCCGTCAAAGAGTTTTGTTCAAGGGAGAGAACCTCTAACGTGCGATTACACACACTGAAAGTGCGAATACCGAATCCATCTCCGATCTCCTTCAATCCATCTCCGATCACCTTCAATCCATCTCCGATCTTCCACCACAATCGATCTATTCATCTCGCTCCCATGGCGGCTCCTCCACCTGGAGGAAGCCCGCAATCAGCCTATGCCGATTGTCTCAAAACAAAGAGCAACCCAGCAAGCAAAGTGAACCCTAAACTCAAGAAACTCAACCTCAAACCTCAATTGTCATTCAAAGGGGAACCATGTTGCTTCTTCACGGAGGAGGAAATTGACCTCATCGCAGAGCCATTCAATGAAGCCCTAATCGGGAAATTCACCAGAGGCCGGCCAACCTTGGCATTTCTCCGGCACCATTTTCAGACAATTGGCTTCAAAGGGGATTACAAAATTACAGCTCTAGATGCGCGGCATGTGAGAATCACCTTCGACCTCGAGGAGGATCTGCATCGATGCTGGAGCAGGTACACTTGGAATCTTGGGGGAGCTGTCATGAGAGTTCTAAAATGGACGAAGGATTTTGATATTGATGAGGAGCCCCCATTTGCGCCAATCTGGATAAACGTCGAGCTACCTCCGACTCATTTTTTCCATCCGGATGCTCTCGAAGGAATTGGTCAGTCTCTAGGTAAATTCCTATATGCTGATATCCCAACTGAGACTTTATCACGACCTTCCACTGTTAGAATGAGCGTAGAATTTGATTTAAGAAACCCCCTCCCAAGCAAGGTTAGGCTAGGGACCCTGAGAAAACACAAGTTCTACAATATAGTATATGAGGACCCTCCACAGTATTGTAGGGAGTGTAAGAAACTGGGACACAATATATCAACCTGCAGAATAAGATTAGGTAACTCAGCAGAACAAGTCGATCAGCAGGTTGGTAATGACACCAAGAAGATCACAGCAAAAGGTCAACCACCAAAAGGACAAGGTCCTACTCCCGCAACATATAAGAAACCTCAAACTGCTTCTGAAGCTGGGAAGAAGCATATAGAGGTCTGGAAAAAGAAAGTGGATGCTGGTCTACGCATAACCCCTGAGGAGGAAGAAGAAGAATTCCTGGATGCATTAAATACGGATGAACTTCCCTCAGACAAAGGAAAAGGCCTGATGACTAATGACTCCCCACCACCTGCTAAGTCGGGGCCATCCAAACAAAAAAGACCCTGTGATGATCCCCCATCACCCAAGAGAACAGGTAATCCGGATAAACAAATTTTTCAATCTACTAACCGTTTTCAGCTGTTGGATGAGCTACAGGAGCAAGAACAAAACGCAGAGGACCTAGCTGAGGACTTGGAAATGGACTTTATGGAGGCCACTGAGGTGCTTCCTTCTATCCAGGTTCTCCCTTTCTCTACCACACACAAAACTAATACACTCACTGCCACATCACCACATGCTATGACAGTGATCGATTCTGGGAATGAGATTGTGAATCTGCCTGATAAAGATATGCCTGAAATAGAAAAAGATATGCCTGAGGTGCATGTAGACAAAGATATGCCTGATATAGAAAAGGAGTCTGTGTTGGAAAAAGTGCTAAATGTTCCTTCTAATGAAATATCTGATGACAATAGGATTGAAAAATTAAGTGAGGACCATATTGCTAACATCTCACAGGAGGTAAATAAACGAAATAAAGATCATATAGAACCTCTGCTCCTAGGGGATAACTCAAAACTATTCCACTCTAGCACCATTAGCTCCCACTCAGCACCTCAGGTAACAGATGCCCCCAACTTGCTAGGTGCAGACCAACAATCTCAGTCTGGAAGGGTTGAGAGGAGAAAATCTACTTTCTTCACTCAACCAAACAGAATTAGCTCAAGGCTAGCAGCAAAACAGAATGTTATCCATGAATTGTAAAATCTTAGCATGGAATGTAAATGGTTTATCCACCTCTGTGGAAAGAATCAAAGAATTAGGTCTGGTCCATAAGCCTGATATTTTAGCCATTATTGAACCTAAGCAAAAACAAAATTCTCTTGAAGATTTCACAAAGACTTTACACTTTCATTCTGGTCTAGCTTCGGAATCAGGAAAGATATGGATAATGTGGAACAATAATATACAAATACATCTCATCCATAATGACCCTACTTTCACAATAATGAAAATAGACAATCAGGTGATAGGGAAAGAATGGTATTTAATTGTAGTTTATGCAGCACACTCAAGACTAGAAAGACAGGAAATGTTTGGTAGAATTTTAAATTTACCCTCAAGGCCATATTTCCTTATTGGTGATTTTAATGTTATCAGAACACTCTCAGAGTACAAAGGGACCTCTAATCCTGGAATAGATAGCATTATGGATTTTGACATATTTATTAATGCCATGGAACTTGAAGAACCCCACACAGTTGGAAATATCTACACTTGGGCTGGGTATAGGCTGAAAGGGAAAGAAATCAAAGTAAAAGAAAGAGTAGCTAAGAAACTAGACAGGGGCTTAGCTAATCAAAAACTTAGACTCATTTTCCCAAGCATATCTATACAGGTTCTGAATAGAACCACATCAAATCATTGTCCACTTCTAACAAGTTTACATAATCTGAACAAAACCTACCCAAAGCCTTTTAGGTTTCAAAATATGTGGTATCTGAGAGAGGGTTTCCAGCAAGTCCTGACAAATAATTGGGAGCAGCCTATAGAGAGTTATGGAATGTTAAGATTTAGTAACAAACTGAAAAGGCTAAAAATTTTTCTTAAACAGTGGAATAAGGAGGTCTTCAAAGATGTTTTTCAGAACATTAAAGAAGCTGAGAAGGAGGTAGATAGATTGGAGGCTGAAAATGATGAAAATGATAATGCTTTAACCCTAGAAGCCCTTAACACTGCAAGAACAAACCTCCTAATCAAAATTAAGGAAAGAGATACATTCTGGAAACAAAAGAGTAGGGTGAGATGGATGAAAGAAGGGGACTGTAACAGCCAATTCTTCCATAACTCAGTGAAGCAGAAACACTCCAGACTATCCATACAAAAAATTAAGGATGATAACAACAGCTGGTTAACTGACCAGGATGATATTGGGAGTGCAGGGGTTAGGTTTTTTTCTAATCTTCTACAGGAAGAGAATACTGACATCAGTGGTGTAAACCTTGCCTTTTTTCTCCAAGACATTCCACCTCTGATCTCCCAACAGACAAACATAGAGCTTCTGAAACCTGTAACTTCTGAAGAAGTTAAAACTGTGGTGTTTAGTCTTAGTGAAAACAGTGCCAGTGGTCCTGATGGATTTCATGGACTGTTCTATAGAAACAGTTGGGACACTATTGGCAAAGATCTTACTGAGGCAGTAAGAGACTTTCAAGCAGGAACACCAATCCCCAGGGCTATGGCATCCACCCATATTGCCCTCATTCCTAAAAATCAGCATCCCTCAACTTTTAATGAGTTTAGACCTATAAGTCTCTCAAACTTTAGTAATAAAGTTTGTTCAAAGATTTTGATGGAGAGGATAAAACAGTTGATGCCCACACTTATATCACCTGAACAATCAGCTTTTCTTCAAGGGAGGGAAATTGCTGATAATGTGATCCTGATGCAAGAATCCACTAGATTCTTGCAGAAAGACAATGAATGTCTTAACCTAATCCTGAAACTGGACATGACAAAAGCTTTTGACAGGGTTTCTTGGACAGCTCTGAATTCTTTACTGCTCAAATTAGGATTTCATGGATCCCTGGTCAAAATCTTAATGTCTAACATAGCATCTGCATGGTTTTCAGTTCTAATAAATGGAGTAGCATATGGTTTTTTCAAGCCATCAAGAGGTCTCAAACAGGGTGACCCCTTGTCTCCATTTCTGTTTAATATCCTCACTGAGCTTATGTCTAGGAAGCTCCACACATTATTTGAATCTAGGGCACTAGCTAGGTTTCATCTTCCACAGCACACTACCCCACTAACACATCTGATTTATGCTGATGACACCTGCATTTTTTTAAAAGCAACTGATAAATCACTCAGAAATTTTGCTGCTTTTATCACCTCATTTGAAAAGGCAACAGGTCAGAAAGTAAATATGCAGAAATCTTGCTTTTACACTGGAAATAAATGCAGCAGAGCACAAAAAAGAAAAATCATTAACATTCTGAGCATGCAGGAGGGCAGTTTCCCCTTTAGGTATTTAGGATGTCCTATATACAAGGGTAGAAAACTAAATGCACATTTTCACAGTATACTGGAAGCAATTAGTGCAAAAATTCACACCTGGAACTCTAAATGGATCTCCAGAGGTGGCAAGATCATACTCATTAAGTATGTTCTCTCCTCTATTCCTCAACATGTTTTTGCAGTGCTACAGCCAACTAGTTTTACCCTAAGAAGAATTGAAATGTTGTGTTCTGATTTTCTATGGGGGGAAACTGAAGGTAAAAAGCACAAACACTGGAGATCTTGGGAAAGAATGTCTTTCCCTGAAGATGAAAATGGGATAGGTTTAAAAAACTTAGACTCATTAATTGATGCTTACTCCCTTAAGCTCTGGTGGAAAATGCAGCAGGGAATAGCCCCCTGGACAAAATTTATTTGGTCTCTCCCAAAACATAGGAGAACTTCAGATGTATGGAAAAGAGTCCAATCAGTTTCAGAATTTGCTGAAAACCACACAAGAATTATTGTGGGAAAGGGAACTTGTAGTTTCTGGAGTTCAAACTGGACAGGACATGGACTATTGATAGATAAGATATATGGAAATGCCCCACTGAATCCAGAACTAACTGTTAGAGAATTTCTCACAAATAGGGCTCCATTATTATCTTTTCTGGCACCACATATTACTGCTGACTTCTTACAGGATCTGCAAAGGGAATTCCCTCTCACTGAGGACAGTGATATCATGGTTTGGACTCCTAGTCCACAAGGTAAGTTTTCGATTAAATGTGCTTACAAAAGTTTGAGACACAAACATAGAGAATCAGCATCATTGAAAAAGGTACAATCTCTAAACCTACCTGTGAAGATCACCTTTCTGACTTGGAGAATTCTAAACAACTTGATGCCTATGGATGATATGCTCACTGAATTTGGGATTGTCACTGTATCTAAATGTCCTTTTTGTGAGCATGAGGATACTCTGCAACACTTTTTTAATTCATGCCCCTATGCCTCTTTCATATGGAAACAAATGCATGAAATCCTAGAATTACCACAGGATCAGTTTGCAAATTTATGGGATAGATTAACAACCTATTGGAACATTACAAACCTGTCAAAATTGCATAATTTCCTTTGTTACTCGCTGCCTTGTTTAATCCTATGGGAATTATGGAAAGCAAGGGGTCAGGTGCTATTTCAAAATGTTAAGCTAACACCTTTACATACTTGGAAGCAGGTTAAGGCAAACTGTAGACTCATCTCTATAGTAAGGCCACTGTATTCAAGTAACCCCTCAGATAGCATATGGATCCAAAGAGGATTAATCCCACTCCTGAACCCACCCCCACCTATAAAACTGATCCCTATTAAATGGGAGCCCCCAGATACAGGATTTAAACTGAATGTTGATGCATCTTGCAATCAAAACTCTTCATCTGTTGGGGGACTCATTAGGGATAAGGGGGGAAGTTTCAGACTTGGTTTCCACAAACTAACTACGGGTATTTCTCCTTTGCAGGTGGAGCTTCAGTCTGCCCTTCATGGCATCCAACTGGCAGTGGAAACCGGTTTCCATCAACTATCACTCGAGATGGACAGTCAGAATGCAGTGAGCATCATCAATGGCAAACTGAAGCCTCCATGGAACTGCCTTCAACTAGCTAGGCAGGTGGCAGATCTAACAAAGAAACATGGCATCCGAGTTAGCCACATCTATAGAGAAATCAATGGTGCAGCAGATTTCTTGGCAAAGTATGGACAACAAAGAAGGGTTCCACAACATTTCGCGGATCCTACATGCATCCCACAGCTAAAGGAAACACTTCTAAAGGACACACACTACTCTTGGAGACGGATCAGGGCGTAGAACCGGAAATGCAAGGCTGGAGTGTACATCGACACGGGGGGTGGAGGTGTACATAAACAGAAGGGCATTTCCGGTTTAAACGTTTAGCTTATACGTAGGGTTAGTCGCCTTAATTTCCATGTACAGGTCTCTTTTGATATTGGCATAGATTATGCCGCACATATTGCGACAACTAGTGTCCAATTCTCTCTTGTATAAATCTACTGGACTGGTTTCACGGGATTTAAATCCCAATCTGATGGTAAGGGGAGCCATAATAGAACCCCCCACCTACAGGTGGTTTCAAAAAAAAAAAAAATACGGTACAATAGGAGACTGAACCCCAGAAACTTACCCCAGACCGAAATCGAACCTGAGGTGTCTCTGGGGCGTGCAAAAGCACTGGCCAGGGCTACTCCCAATGGTGGCCAGGGCTACTCCCAGTGGTTAGTACATACATTTGGATAAATGCTATTAGGTGGTGTGCATTGCGTGTAATGCGCACTTTAGTAACATACAAAATGAGTCCCATGTTGCACAATTATTTGTGATCTTTATAGATTTTTTTTAAAATGAAAAATATACTTATCTATAAATGTTTTTTAACGTTGAACTCAATAGTAAATGTAAAATTTATTGAAATATTAAGTGGATTTAGGGTATACCACATGTATGATTTACATTTACTTTATTTGTGTAAAGTTTGTATTTAGTTAATTGAAACTTTGTGGAAATTATGCAAATATGGAATAGTTTGTGTTGAAACATCAAAGAAGAAAATTATGATGGTTTAAGGAAATTCGTGAAGAAATTCGAGAGGCAATATTTTTCGTCCAAGAGTTGTTATTGAATAATATATTAATTACTATATTTGAGTGATTGGTTTGGATTTATGGAAATTATAATTGATTTAATAATATCTTTTTCAAAAGGATTTGGACGGAATATATATTTGAATTCCTTTCTTTAAGGGATTTAATTTGATAATTCCTATCTCCAAGGGATTTGATTGAAATCAAAATTTAAAATGGAGAAGGAATTATTTTTGCACAGAAGAAGATGTGTGTGTCTGATATAAATAGAAGACATGTTAGGTGAGAAAATCCGCATCTAGATTTTTGTATATTCCAAGAAGTGCTCAAGAGCTTTCGTCTATGTTCCAACATGATCATAACCGTTTGATCAAGTTCAGAATCGTATACCTTAATTCCTCCAGAGGAGGAGATCCAGCGTCAACGAATTTTGAGGTTAGAGGGAGTCTGATCACGGCGGATCGATAACAAGGGGAACTAGTGGAAGTCACATGTTATAATTAGATAAGTAAACTTGTATGTTGTATTTTGTATTTTGTATTGTATCTTTCTGATTAATGGATTTATTCTCAACTAGTTCATGCCCTGCCAATGTAGGTGAATTTCACCGAACTGCGTAGCCGGGTCTCATGTGTTCATTTTTTACTTTATTGCATATTTGGTTAGACAGATAATATTGGAACATGATAGTAATAATAAATATAATTAGGTAAAGCCAAATTTGAAAAATGATGAAATTAAGATTCCATCTTGATAATAACGAATTTTGAACCATATAGGTAAGAAAATTATGTTACACTTACTTTAATTTATAATAGTATAAATTAATTTTACTACTTCTGGAAGATTATGTAGAAGTTAGAAATGAACAAATATGGAGTATTTTAAAAATATTTATATTTTTTATAGAGTTCGTTTCTTGAAAGACGGTCTTTCAATAAATTATAAAAAATCCAAGGTTTAAATTGTGAATTAGAAGAAATGTAGATAAAATTTTTGGATTGTATTAACCGGATCATAAACTTATAACTATTGCATGCTGCATAGTAAATTTTTAATATTGCAACTAAAACCCTTTACCTTTCTATTATTCTAATTGAATTTCATCTTTCAATAAACCTATGAAAAGACAATTTTTCCCAACTGTTTTCATAATTTTATTCTAACCATGAGCAAAATTTGAACACATGCACATTAATAAATTTTGTTAACATATGTGTGTTATTTATCATTGATCATGAAAAATTATCATTAACACGCTATTCAAACTAAAATGAATATATCTTAATGAATTGGGAAATTAAGGAAAACCAAATAATGGTGAGAAAGATATTGTATAAAAACTAAGAAATTGAGTCCGGAACAAAATGGAAGGAAATTGTTCAATTTTGAAACATAAACTATATTTTTCGCAATTTAGTGGCTAATGTTTGCATAAAGTTCAAACGATCCACAATTAACTAACAAACATTGCTTGAAGTTACGCTTGCAATCCATAAACTAGAATGAGTATGAATATTTTGTACTACATTTGAGAGATTAAGTTGGATCAATTGTGTCATGTTATATTCAATTGATAGGTAAAATTGATATATATATATATATATATATATATATATATATATATATATGGGAGGTGTTAGAGTAAATCAGATTCCTGATTAGATTATGATTAGAGTTCTTTCTTTATTACACCTCTATTGTACTCTCTATATATTCAGTCATCAATAATACAATTCCTTACAGAAAATCATTCTCTCATTGTATCAAAGCAAGTTCTGATCCTAAATTCCAAACCCTAATTTTTTTTTCGGCCGCCTCTCTCTCTTTTTCCAGTCGACTGATCAACCACCGGATTCTGGCCAAATTTTGGTGCCTCCAGCAGTCCTTTCCATCCACTAATATTCTGTGTCTCTCTGGCAGTGGCAAGTCGTTTTCTCTCTAGTGGCGTAACTCTAGCAGTCCGACTTCCTCGTTTCAGCGGTCAAGTAGCCGCATACCTCTCAAGTTTTCCGGTGGTCGACATCCTTGCTCTCACAGTCATCTTCGGCAAATAATTGCATCGGCAATTTTCAATCTCCAGCGAATTCAAGCTTCTATTTCCGGCGAGTTCCAGCAATTATAAACGATGTGCTTCATCGGCTTCCATCTGCAACTACTTCATAGTTTCTTCATCTCCTTCAGGCCAGTCGATTTCTGTCGGACGGTGGCTCCCTGCTTCACTGCTCCAGCGAATCTTCCAGCACGTCAGATCCACGCGCCGTGCATGCCTACACGCACCCAAGGTGTTCAGTGCACCCGCAGTTGTTTAAGCGTGTGGCTACAAGCGCCCCACAGGTGTTTAAGCGCGTGGCTACAAGCGCCCCGCAGGTGTTCAAGCGCGTGGCTACACGCGCCCCACAGTGTCCAGCCCTTCTCTACATTTGTCCAGCTTCTTTGCGCATATTTGTTTCTGTTTTCTCTCTCTGCGCATTATGACTTATTCTAGTGATATCTCGAAGTTTAAACACAATGGCTCTAAGTGGAATTTGGATTCTGGCGTAAAAAAACACATGGCATCATCTCGGGATGATTGTTCCGCTAATTGTATTATAGACAAAGTTTTATTTCAGGCCAGTTTGAATGGTCCCAACCTTCATCCTTCGTCGAATCAGTGGATCGTTGATTCATGTGCTACATCTCACATAACTGCTCGCACCAGTCATCTTGATAAGTTACAATATTATTGTGGTTCTGATTCTATTCTTGTTGGAAATGGTGAATCGTTATCTATTTCTCACATCGGTCAGTGTCATTTCTCTGGTTTCTCTGTTAATGATGTCATTGTGGTCTCTCAGATTACTAAAAGTTTATTTTCCATTAGTCAGCTTACTAGTGATTTACATGTCTGTGTTATATTTGATGCCAGCGCATTTTCCATTGAGCATAAGCATACAAGGAAGATAATTGGTAAAGGTCACCATAGTTCATGTCTTTATTTTCTTGAGACTGGTGATTCCAGTTCTTTAGGAGACTTACGCTCTGGAAAGCTTCAGGCTTCTTTTGAGCAGTGGCACGCTCGCCTCGGTCATGTGTCTCATGATACTATTCAATTGTTAAGTCGACGGGGCCATATTACTATCACTTCCGCTATGCCGGCTCGGATAGCAAAGATTAGCCATTTACCATTTTCCACTAGTGATAAGCGCGCTTCTGGTTTGTTGAATAAGGTGCACTGTGATTTGTGGGGACTAGCCCCTATTTTATCGGCAGGTGGTTTTTCTTATTATGCCATTTTCATCGATGATTTTTTACGATTCACATGGTTTCTCGCTATGCGGTATAAGTGGATTTCTATGACACATTTATCCAGTTTCAGAAATTCGTTAAGACCCAGTTTTCTACTAGGGTTAAAAAAATTTAGACCGATGGTGGCACGGAGTTTACTAATCTCCTACTTTGGGCTCACTTCATATCATGTGGAATTCATCATCAAATGTCATCGCCCAATACACCTGCTCAGAATGGTCGAGCTGAGCGGAAGCATCGTCACATCACAGATACTGGTCTTGCTATGTTTTTTCACTCTTTTGTGCGACACTGTTATTGGGTGGAAGCTTTCTCCTCTTCGGTTTACATCAATAACCGTCTGCCTAGTTCAGTTCTTGGTGGAAAATCACCCTTTTAGGTTGTTTTTGGTGATGTGCCTGACTATACCCTCTTTGTCGTGCATTTCCATGTCTGCGTGCCACTGCTACTGATAAGTTTTCACCGCAATCCATTCCGTGTGTTTTTATTGGCTACAGCCCTCGTCACAAGGGCTTCCAGTGTCTCGACCCAACTTCTGGGCACATATATGTCTCTCGCCACGTTTGTTTTGATGAAACTTTATTCCCTTATGTCTCATCTTCCACAGACAGTCGTTCTATTTCAAATCTGTAGATTTCGTCATTTTTATAGAGCTGTTACTTCATCAATTGGGGTCACCACGCTTGTGCCCGTCCCAGCCGCCCCTCCTTCACCACCATGCTCCATCTGGACGGCCGACCTGGACTCAACTCCTCATTCGTCGGCCCCTATGCCTTAGCCAGTCTCAGCCGTCCTTTCTTCACCGTCTTCCAAAGGTCACTCTCCGGTCACCTCTACTCTGTCTTCTTCGACGTCGTCAGCTGGTTCAATTCCTCCAGCTTTGCCACCACAGTCTCGTACCCATCGGATGGCTACTCGGTCTTCTACTGGTGCCATTCAGCACCAGGATTATTCGGATATTATTGCTCACGGTCTCACTGCTGCACTTCTTTCTCAAACAGAGCCCACTGATTATCGCTCTGCCCTTCAGGATCCAGCCTCGGTTTCAGCTATAGATGAAGGGATAGCCGCTCATCGTGGTCAACACACTTGAGGCTTGGTGCCTCAACCTTCAGATGTCAATGTTATTGGCTCCAAATGGGTCTATAGTCAAGTATCGACCATATGGCACTATTGAGCGTCACAAAGCTAGACTTGTTGCACGTGGTTTCTCGCAGATTCTGAGTTTTGATTTTGACCACACTTTCAGTCCTTTGGTCAAAACCTCCACTGTTAAGATGGTCCTAGCCATAGCCACCATGCATTCCTAGCCACTTCATCAGTTGGATATCAAGAACGCTTTCCTAAATTGTGTTCTTGATGTTCCGGTCTACATGAAGCAGCCCGTGGTTATCAGGATTCTGCTCATCCACACTATGTATGTTGCTTGCGAAAGGCCATCTATGGTCTTAAGCAGGCTCCCCGGGCTTGGTTCTAACATTTCAGCAGTTATCTGACATAGCTTGGTTTTTAGTGTAGCTCAGCTGATACTTCTTTATTTTCCCTCTCGAGAGGGTCGTCATTACTGTACCTACTTGTGTATGTGGATGATATCATTCTTACAAGCAATGACTTGACTTTTCTTTGCTAGTTCATCAATCAAACACACAGAGAGCTCTTTATTACTTTCTTGGTCTTGAAGTTTCGCTTACCTCACCAAGGTCACTACTTGGCCAAGTAAAGTATGCTCGTGATATTTTGAGCCGGGCTGATATGTCTAATGCAACACATGTTTCAACTCCATTTATCGCTGGTTCTCAGCTTTATAGCTCTACTAGTCCTCCGTTCTAGGATCCTACACTTTATCATTCTCTTGTTGGTGCTCTCCAGTATCTCACCATATCTCACCCGGATTTGACATTTTCGGTCAACACGGTGAGTCAGTATCTTCATAATCCCAGAGATGACCATTTCGCTGCAGTGACATGGATTTTGCGATATATTCGTGGCACTCTTCATTTTGGTTTCAGCTTTCGTTCTGCTAGTACTCCTAAGGTGTTAGGGTACCCTAATGCTGACTGGGCCCGCTGTCTGGAGACTCGTCGATCCACTTATGGCTATGCGGTATATCTTGGTGGGAATCTGGCTTCTTGGAGTGCCAAGAAACAGCCCATTGTTTCTCACTCTAGCGCTGAGTTCGAATATCGTGCTCTAGCCAACACTGCTTCGAAAGTGGTATGGCTCACTCATTTGCTTAAGGATCTTCGGGTTTCGCTTTCTGGTTCTCTACTGCTGTTATGCAACAATAACATTGCTATCTTTTTTGGCTCGATATCCCATGTGCGCACAAGCGGGTGAAGCACATCGACCTTGACTACCATTTTGTTCGTGAGTTTGTGACATCATTAAAGGAACCACATATAAGTTACCTTTATAACACTTACAATCAATAATTGAAGCACCTTCCATTTATACTCTAAGCACCAAGCTATTTTTGTAGCGCGTGTAAGAATTAAAACAAGCGCCTTTAAGTTACAATTGAAGCACTTATAAGCAATAATTGAAGCACCTTTTATTTATACTCTAAGCACAAAATTATTTTTGTAGCGCACATAAGAATTAAAAGAAGCACCTATAATTTACATTTGAACACTTACAAGTTATGATTGAAGAATCCTTGAGTTATACTCTAAGCACTACATTATTTTTGTAACGCACGTAAGAATTTAAAGAAACACATAAAAGTTACATTTAAAACACTTGCAATTAATGATTGAAGCACCTTTTTCTTTTATTATTTTTAATCAAAAGAAGTTATCCATCTAACTTGTTGTGGGAAGGTAAACATGTCTACACATCTATTTTCTCCTGATCTTACCCCAGAAAACATCAAACTAACGTAGAACAACATCCTAAACAAGAAACCCCAAGCCATGGTAATCCAAAAGCACTCCCATTTCCCAACTTCGTTTGCCCCTACTGTTTTCAGCAAGTCTTCTCTGGTACTCATGCACGTCGACGCTACAGCATCGCGGCCTAAAACATACCCGAATCCCTGGAGCATCTGCTCGTTCACTTCATAACTAAATCCACCAATGATCGTGCTATCGAAACGCTACACTGCTGTTTCAAAGCATCTTGTCTTAAATGGGTTGCCATCAAAGCAAGCTTGCAAAAGAAGCAAGTTAAACCACTTCTATCAACAGAAGCAAGTTAAATAATTGTGTATATGCTTGTTCTATCTTTAGATTCATAATCAGACCCTAACTCAGAAGCAAGCTTGTTGCATTTTGCACCCCAGTGAAAAGTACAACGACATGCATTGATCCCATGGCATTGAAGAGATCCTGCTGCTTTTTCCTGAGGTTGTAAATTCCGTTTATGATTAGAACAGATCTCTTAAAAAGAAATGAGTACATACAAGGTAGCAGGTTAACCTTTTGGTACTGAGATTCCAGAACATTGTCCCAATTTCCAAACAACAATGAAATAAAAGTTGTGAATATCAGCCGCACTGCAGTGTACTTGGGGCTTCGCCAATATGATAAATGTTGCTTCCATAGGCAAGCCCTGAATTGGGTGAAAAATGGTTGAGAATAATGACTGGTGAAGTGCAAATCTTTTGAGCCTGGAACAGGTGTACTCAGTTCCTTGACTAGGGCTTAATTTCTCCAACTGCCATCAACAGAAGCAAGTTAAATAATTGTGTATTCCCTGGGTCTCATAATTATTGGTCTATTTACTTTTTTTTACGGTTTTCAGTGATCGTGTTTGACCGTTAATATCTCTTGATACGTATAATATTTTCGTATATAAAATTGATATGTAGAAAATAGATGTTAAGATAAATATTACAATATCTCATATGATATTTTTATTATGTATACTTCCTCCGCTTCACTAATAATGACACTATAAGTTTAGATGCTTGGATTTAGATGAAGAAAATGAGTAGATGAAATTGAATGTAGAAAGTAAAAAGTAGAATGGGTGGATGAAATTAAAAGAATTTTGCCAAAAATGGAAAGTGTGTCAATATAAAAGAAACAACCCAAAAAGGAAAGTGTGCCAATATTAAAGAAACATAGGGAGTACATTAATTTATATTTAAGGTCAAAGTTTATCAAGTTTGATTTTGAAAAAGTAAATAGTCCAATAATTTTGGGACGACGGGGGAGTATATGCTTGTTCTATCTTTAGATTCGTAATCCGATACGGAAAAAGAAGGACAAGGCTAACGTTTTTGAACCATGGAGAAATCTCGTATTATTCAAGTCTAGAACTTTTCCCCCTTTATAAGGAGGAGTAGATTTCCCAACATTTTAACATACAAGATGAGTTATATGTACATTGATATTTAAAAAGGCCCAGAAAGTACACTTCTATCCACTGAGCACACCATAAGCAACACATTTAGAAGATTAAATGAATTACCCGAATTCGTTCCAACGATTATAGGGGAGAGTTAGGTGAGAACACCCTTTAATGTGAAAATTTCGTTTATGTGAGAATAAGTTTGAGTCATTCAATTATTTAATATGATAATTAAGATTTATTGTTGAAGAGTTATAATAAATTATTAATGGGTCTACGTTCCATTGTGGTAGCTGCATGATTTATCAATTAACTACGTTTCTATTAATTAACACCACTAATACGCCATTGTTTTCCTTTTACCAAAAAAATGGTTTGAGATGTTTCACAAACCTAGAAATCCTTTGTTGTGTAATAATATATCGTATGTATTTATATTTTTTTTCTCGTTCCATTATTTAAAAAGTTGAATAAATTAATCTAGCTATTTTTGCCTACTCCTTCGTTTTATATTGTAGCCATCCACAGACAGCTCAAAAGCCAAGAAGCCAAGGCAGTCAAATCCGAACCTATTCCAGATATTGACCAGTTTAGTCAAGACCCATTCGATCTATGAATGAAGTATTCAGTGACGCAAGAATACACTCAATCGACAATTCATCATGGTGAGACCCACACACCACTTCTTCAAAAAAGCACCATGACAAGTTAAAATGGAGGGACCCACACTCCATTTATTTCAAACAAAGCAGCCAGACAAAGTAAACTGGGGGGACCCATACCCCATTATCCAGGACAGCAATAATGCGAATTTGAAATTCGGATTTCAATTTGTAATAAATAAGGTATCGGCCTCTTCTATAAATAGGAAAGAGCTTATTCATTTAGGGGCATTCGAAGTTTCACCCAAAAAAGAACAAACATCCTTTGTAATCATAAACTCTCTTCTGTAATTACTTCCCTCCATCCCAAAACCGTCCTTAGCCTCAACTTATTCTGTGTGAATCATCATTCAATAAAAGTTGTAGGTTTTATTATTCATACTCTGCTTTAACATTATTCATACTATGCTTTAATTCTCTGATTTTAAGTTTTATTTTTTGGTTGACTTTGATTTTATTACCTGAGTTAATTTTGGTATCAGCCTTTAACTTGTTTAAATAATCTGACTTGTCTTATGAATTTCCTATTTTATCAATCATATCCAATAATACTTGTTTTTTAGTTTTCGAACTACTAAGCATATTAACTGTTGAGATTTTGCATTGGCATATATCTGGATTATTAGAGCTATCTGAACTGGATTCAGAATGCTGATGTTCACTATCAGAATTATCTATTAGTAGTGTTAGTAATTTATTTTTGAATTCTTGATCGCCAGAAAATAGTAAATTGATCTTTTTCTCTGTTTTTCAATGGGACGCGGTATGACCAAATTTTTTACATTTAAAAAATTGAATGTTTTTGTACTTATTATTTTTCTTATAATTTTTTTTCGATTTTATTAAAATCTGTGCTTGTAGTATTTTTCCTGCAATATTTTGGATTTCTGTATTTTTTGTATTTAGATTTATGTTGGGATGATGGAGGCTTGATACCCATAATGCCAAATTGTTGGCAAAAGGACCCCATTTCCTTTCTTTCTGACCCATATTTGCGTTGTATTTTTAAGTCTTGACAAAATGCTAAAGCTTCTTTTTTAATAAAAGCAAATATTTGTCCAAAAGTTAAACTATTGTAATCTATTTGGTCTATTCCTAATGCCTTTTGTAGGTTGGTGATTATCCTTTGTTAAAATAAATTTGGTAATTCTGTAATGAATTTTTCTTTCCAAAATGGGGAGTTTGAATCCGTTCTTCTTAGCACTTGAGTTAAGAATATATCCTTATACCATTTTAAGTCAGTTAATGAAGGGCATCGTAAATTAGTTAGACATATCTTTGAACTATTTAACTCTTCATCAGTATTTCCTACAAAGTACATTAAAATAACATAGATTAAAAATGTCGATCCGTCTTGTACCATAACATATTCTAAATTCTCTCCTTCTCCATGAGCTTCTTCTATTTCATGATTTACAATGGATTGCTTATCTTCTAAAGTGAGATGGTTATCCCACCATCATTTTAATTGTCCAGTAAATCATGTTACTAATAACATTACAATATTTGGTTCAGTGATATGAATTTGAGCCTTATATGCAATTCTGGTCATTCCCATTTCTTGTAATGTATTCAATATTTGATATTCTAATAATCCATCTATATTCCATTGATAGATCGATGAGCCATCATAGCTATTAAATGAGGACCTCTATCCTCATATTGTATATCAAGAGGTGTAGGTCTTGGATAATAGTTTTTTGTATTATTATGTTTCCAATTATATCTAGGTTTCTTTAGTTTGTTTAATTGTAAGGGTGGCTGATCATGATTTTGTGTAGGAAATTCGCCAAATTGATTTTCTATTATATCTATCCAATGGTTTAATTGATCATCCGATTCTACATCAGATGTGGATTTAGAGGAACTAGAGCTTGCTGTACTAGAGCTTGTTGAATTACTTTCTTCTGAATTAATGTGAGATATAACTCCTATTTGCCTAGAAGTACTAGGGATATGTTGTCTAGAGCTGTTATTTCTTAACAATGAAACTGTATTTTCCATATGTCTTGGGAATGAAGATACTTGGAAATGTGGAGTAGAAATCTTATTTGGAAATTTTTCTAGTTTATTATCCAATTTAGTTGATAGTAAATCTACTTGATTGGCTATAGTATGTAATATTTGGTTTGAATAATTATTCTGTTGATAAACTTTTTTAATATCTCCTAAATTTACTGTTTCATTTTCTGTTCTTTCGGATCCTAATTTAAATGGAGACACTATTACAGACTTATTTTCTACAAGAATTTCTATGTTTTGTAAGGGTGGGTGAATAGAACTTATTATTGAATTATCTTGTAATTTCCATTTCTTATATAGAATAGACTGAACATTAATAATTGGAATAGTTTCTAATCTATCATAACTGATTATATTACTTAAATAATGTTCTAACCACATAAAAAATTTCATTCTCTTTATACCTTTTGTAGTTAATTCTACATAAAATTCCCGTTTAAGATTATCTTTAATATTATTTTCCAATTTTTCAAACCGTGGTCTATTCTTAATATTTCCGATACTGTAATAATCATTATTCAGATATCCCTTATCAATTTCAAATTCTGTAATCCTAGTCATCATGTTTAGTTCTGAATTCCTCATTTAACTATAAGTAGGTGATCATATTGATGAGTTAGAATCCTGAATTATTTCTGGTAAAGGGGTTGAATATCTAATTTTTTTAGTCTTGAAAACTTGAGGGAATATCGGCCATTGAATACCTAGGTAATTGATAATCATTTATACTGGACTCTTGATTATCTCTATGGTTTTCTATATACCTGCTAGACATGGATCCATTAAATTTTATGAGTATTTTCCCGTCTTTTTGTTCATTAATGGTTGAGGGTTCAGTAATTCTTATATTTCGTTGAATGCTTATTGGTCATTCTGCTATTAATTCTTCTGGAATAGTTATTTCATTCATTTTAATAATTTTTGGGACTTCTATATTTGTATTACCCGAATTTGTGGTAACATATATTGATTCATCCTTAATAGTTGGATTTAGTTTTAAAGCGGCTGGAATAAATGACCTCATTAATTTAAAATAAATCCTATATACTAATACAAAATGTTTCGTGTCTTATATTGTTTTGTTTTTCTTTAATTGGATGTCTAATTTTAAGGAATCCATTATATGAGGGTCCGTCAGGCTAACCGTGTAATTTGGGATACAAAAAAAATCTTATTGTTCCATTACATATATTAGTTTGTACCATAGCTAATAATGAATCTTTGTATGTTTTAAATCTATCATCTCTTAAGGCCATAAATATTGGAGTATCAATTCCTAATCTTACTAGTGGATGTAAAGCTATTTGGATTAAACCAAAATGTAAAAACCTATATCCTTGTTTTCTATACTTATGAATAGCTACTTGAGAAAGTAATCTCATGGATTGAAATTCTTGATGCATGGGTAGGACTTGCTCAGGAATTTTAACTAAATATGAACTAGTAAAATTTAGTATTCCATGACTATAGATTGAGTTAATACTTTGACTTGGTAAAACATAATGGACTTCATGTGATTGTAAAATATTAGTTGAACTGGATGTTTTATCTGGACGACTTGATTCTCCGAACAAGAATCTTTTAACTCTTTTAGTCATTTTATACTATCCTTTAATTGCTCAGTCTATTGTATAAACTAGTATTGCTTATGTTTACAGGGACTCCGTCTATACCTTGCGTGGACCACCTCTCAGGCTGACCAACCGTCTTACAGGCTCCAGACGCTGACCAAACCGCCTAACACGGGCAATCTAATACACACTCTAGATTTTGCAATTATTGATAAAGTAGATTAGAAGAATGAGTTAACAGAAACTAGCTCAGATACCAAAATCAACCCAGGTAATAAAATCAAAGTCAACTAAAAAATAAAACTTAAAATCAGATAATTAAAGCATAATATGAATAATATTAAAGCAGAGTATGAATAATAAAACTTACAACTTTTATTGAATGATGATTCATACAGAATAAGTTGAGGCTAAGGGCGGTTTTGGGATGAAGGGAAGTAATTACAGAAGAGAGATTATGTTTTTCCGCTACACAGTAGCACCGATATGACTGAAAAATAATGCCGGTGCTAGTATATTTTGCCCTCTATGTTAACTTTTTCATTTTTACAATTATGTCCATGAGAATAAATTTGGAGGAGGCGAATCACAAAATTGAATAAACCAAAATACAATTACATCAGAGACAATTACGTTATTGAAAATTGGGCTACAATGGGTGAACGGAAGAGGTTGTAACATAATGCTTGGAAAATTACACTGTGACCCAAAATCGTGTTACACCATTACCCATTGCTCCAAAATACATGATTTTTATTATTTTTACCTAAATATAGAAATATAAAATAAATGATTTTTTGGTGAAATATTGAAAAATGCTACTACATGTTCTAGAGAAACTTATGGTTGATTGTTTAGAAGTTACAAAGTGAAATCGGAAAGGATTATGATATGTTTTTATGCTCGATTATTGATAAATATTCCCTTACAGACAAGGAAATGAGGGTGTTTAGGGTAGCTTCACGTTCGAGCGGATTTCAATTTGGAGTTACGAGTAAAGTTTTTACTTTTTGCACTTAGGTCCCTCCAAAAAAGTTGAAATCGTCGAATCACAAAATTGGCAGACCCAAAATGCAATTCAATAATATATTATCGCAACTCTGCAATTTGGGCATGTATGGGTGAACGAAAGGGTCTCGAAAGTCAACATTGATTACTTCTATAAATTCTTGAAAAATTACATTGTGGCCCAAAATTGTATTACCACATTACCCATTTCTCCAAAATACATGATTTTTTTATCCTTGCCTAAATATAAAAATATAAAAATACATGATTTTTTGGTGAAATATTGAAAAGCGCTAGTACATGTTCTAAAGTAACTTATGGTTGATTACTTGGAAGTTACAAAGTGAAATCGGAAAGGATCATGGATATATTTTTATGCTCATTTTTTTATAAATATTCTCTTACAGACTTGGAAAATATAATGGGGGTGTATAGGGTAGCATCAACTTCGAGTGGATTTCAATTTGGAGTTACGAGTAAAATTCCTCCAAGAAAGTTGGAGTCGTCGAATGACTAATTGGTGGAACCAAAATGCAATTCAATAACATATGATCGCAACTCTGCAATTTGGTCACGTATGGGTGAACAGAAGGATCTCAAAAGTCAACATTGATCACTTCTATAAATTCTTGAAAATTTATACTATGGCCCAAAATTGTGTTCTCCCATTACCCATTGCCCCAAAATACTTTTTTTCAAAAACAATTCTTGCCTAAATATAAAAATATAAAATAAACAATTTTTTTTGTTAACTATTGAAAACGGTAGTACATGCTGTTACGTAACTCATACCATAAACCTATTTTCAAGAGTAACTCATACCATAAACCCATTTAAAAAAAATTTCTACGAGCACTTGTTTCATTCCTCAATGTACCAGTGCTAGCTAATTTCCCACTCGAATTATACCCGCCAAAATTCCTAGGCACCGATTTTAGGCACCGGCATTCAGTGTACCAGTGCTGGATTTATTCATAAGCACCAATTTTTGGTGTATCGGTGCTGGATTTATTGATAGGCATGGGTATTTTTATTTTGTAGCACCAGTAGCATTAACATACCGATGCCTATGTACTTTTTGTTCCAGTAGTGTATTAATTCGAAATCCAGTTGGCTTGGATGTCGATGTCTTTCTCTGTCACAATCTTCCATTTTAGATGTGCTTTAATTAGTTCTGCTCCCCATAGTAAGCCTATCCATCCCCAGGAGTCACCTTGTTTTGGTAGTCTGTTCAGTAGGTCTTGTCGTTTTCAGTATTTTTCCAAGAAGAACCTGGAGAAGAATGATTCTTTATTCATGAATAATGGCCATGTTTGCTTTCCCAGCATCACCTGGTTCATCTCTACCATTGGTCTAATACCTTGCCCTCTTAACCATTTGGAGTAGGACAATTTTTACTGTGCTTTCCAGTAGATGCCTCTCATTTCTAGGTCACCCGTCCAAATAAACCTTGTCATATGTTTGTCAACCGCTTTGGCGATGTAACCAAGATTCTAAAGATTCTGATGGTGTATAATGCTAACATTATTCATACATGCTTTCCCAGGGTTATTTGGCCAATGACCGACACATCACTCTTTCTACAGACTGTCATTTTGGCTATGAACTTTTTTTCCAGGAATTAAACATCTTCACCTTGGAGCCTTTGAATTTTATGTTGTGGTTTAGGTATTTCACTTGTAGCAGATCCTCCTTCACATTAATGTTGAGCTTTTTCTCTTCAAATTCCAAAGGGATTAATCAATAAGAGTTGAAGAGTTTTTTCATCCATGAATGGGTAACTCAAGGGATGGTTCATTAGTCAAAAATTCCAAGAGTTAGGTTCATGAATTGGAATACTTTCCGTCTACACTCAAACTCTTATAAATAGAGGGAGAGTTAGGGAGTTTAGGTAAGTTTTCTTCAGACATTTGTTATGGTTTGAGAATTCTTCACTCTGGGTTAGGTGTGAGTTTTGTAGACACATATTCTGGTCTTAAGATCACCCCTTTGTATCTGTAATCTGTGGGAAAGATGTAGTCACTTTTGAATCTGTAATCTGGTCTGATGGTCCTGCATGACATCTTGACATTTGTAATATGTATGGCTCATTTGGGTAATAAGATTAATCTCTTTCTGTTCATGAAGGTAACCAACAGGGGCGGAACCAGAAAATTTTTTCAGGGGAGGCTGAAAAAATTTTGGCGTCCGGCATGCAGAGGCGGCGGGACGAGGCAGCTTCCGGTGGCGCCGCGGCGGAGACCTGGTGGCGGACGGCGGTGGCGGACGGCTCTCGGCTGAGAAGGGAATTGACGGAGGGAAGAAAGGGTGATAAATATTAATGACATAAATTTTAAAAATTCAACTCAACAATAATGAAAAATACTACATATATAATAAATCAAGTAGCATACAATAATATTTTTTCAAGTTCACTAAACTACTAAAATAACTACTTTCTAACGCTCGAATTACTAGAAGTAGAACTAGAAAAAGGTGGGGGCAACAGATATCTACGAGACTCCATGGCTTGATAACGTTGCATAATCGGTTCATTCTCAATCTTAACAAAAATATCCTTTTCAATATATACCGTCATAACATCGTTCAACCATTCATCTCTCATTCTATTACGAAGATCGGTCTTGATATTCTTCATGGCAGAAAAAAATCGCTCAACTGAAGCAGTAGCAACTGGTAGAACTAATGCTAACTTAATCAGACGATATACCAATGGATAGAGTACCATGCTACGTGATCGAACCATATGCTGAGCAAGACTTCCAAGTTCATTGATGACCGAATAGGCATCATCATCTCTCACATCATGAATGAAGAAATCAAGTTGTAGCTCAAGTTCTAAACGATCAACAAGGGAGAAGTCATCCGGATAAAGTTCAGCAAGGCGAAGCAACTTACCAACATCAAACATGGCAAATCTTTCTCTCGGATCAAGGCATGCAATACAAGTGAGTAATTCCGAGCTTGCTTCGCAAAATCGATGATTCATTTCAAGAATCATCTTGTCAACGGTCTAGTATTGAAACAATAAAAAATATAACAATAAGATAAAAAATACATATAAAATACTATAAACAAAATAAATTAAACTATGTAAATATTGAAGTAGTACCTGAAGAAAAATATCAACATGGTAGAAATCATGATTGGTTGACATTTCTCCCCGTCGTCTAGAACGGTGACAAATTTTCCGTTGTGCTTCCATCATTTCTAATGTGATCTCATGCTTCACACAAAATGTGTTGACTCCATCCAATAATTTATCAAAACCATAATCTCTGAATTCTTGCAATTCAGTCTTCATTCTATTCATCATTCGCACAGTCATCGAAATATTTTGATCTCTTTGTTGCAAGGCAAGGGACAATTGATTTGTAGCTCCCAACAAATGCTTCATCAAAAACATACAAAACACAAATTCATAGCTCTCCATTCTATCAATCAAACCCTTTGCTGTAGAGGCATTTTCAACTAAATTGCCATGCTCACAGATATTCAGAAGCACTTGAATAATTGAAGACCACATAGCCTCAAAGCGAAGAATAGTACTGTAATGTGATCCCCAACGTGTATCACCAGGCCTTCTCAAACTCATTTCTTGATTTTTGCCTCTTCCACTAACCTTGTCCCCACTCTCCAATGCCTCTACAAGTCTAGCATGTTCTAATTGCACAAGTATCTCTTTTCTAACACATGAACCTCCAACCAGATTCACAGTTTGAACAAGATACCCAAAAACCTCACCCACAGATAGAGTACTATATGCAACAGAAACAACAACCAATTGAAGTTGGTGAGAGAAGCAATGAATATACCTTGCAGAAGAGTTTTCTTTCAATATCAAAGCTTGCAATCCATTAAACTCCCCTCGCATATTTGAAGCCCCATCATATCCTTGGCCTCTCAACTTTGACAAGGACAATTTCTTATCTACAAACAGTTGCTTAAGAGCCTCCATCAAAGTAATAGCTTTAGTATTGGAAATATGCACAAGAGCAAGAAAACGCTCAAGAATACATCCTTGTTTGTTGACATATCTCAAAACAACCACCATTTGCTCTTTTATTGATGCATCTCTAGCCTCATCAACAAGAATAGAAAATACACTATCTCCAATGTCATTAACAATAGCATCAGTTACCTCGCCAGCACAAGCACTTGAGAGCTGTTTCTGAACTCTGGGGGATGTCAACTTGCAATTTCCAGGAGCATTTTAATTCATTACCTTAGCAACATCTTCACTTCGCTTGCAATACCATTCAACCAATTCAAGATAATTACCCTTGTTGATGGAATCCCAACCTTCATCATGACCACGAAAAGCCAAACCTTGATTTAACAAGTATCTTGTCACATCCAAAACCGCATTCAAACGTGTGCGATATGCCTTTTTTGCTTCGGTAAAATGACCATCCAAACAATGTGAGATACTTTGCTTTTGAAGGCTAAAATTTCTCAATTTGATTGCTGCACCATGATGAATTCCATCCACATTCTTAGCATGTTTCCTAAATACTTTAAGGGCATTCTTCCAATTCATCACCCCATCCACAGTATATGCCGTCCCCTTTGCTGAATTCTTAAAAAGATAGCAAGGAAAACAAAAGGCCGCATCCTTTGAAACACTATACTCCAACCAATTAAATTCATCAAACCAACCCTTTTGAAAACTTCTAAATTCATCATTGAACACTGTCTTCGGAAAAGTATGATTCTTAGGTTGGTAAGGACCTTTTAATGTATATTCTCTTAGCACTTCATCTCTAATAGAAACATCAATCTCTTCAATAGGTTTACGTAGCCTGGAATCACTTATAACATCATTATGATTGAATTCTACACGAGATTGTTTTGTACTACTACCCTCTCCATTGTGCCTTTGTTCATTAGATTCATTCGATCTCTTTAATCCGCTACTTCGAATTAAAAATTTATCCATAACCTATTAAATATCAAATAGGAAAAATATGTAAATTGATTTATTTTTCATCGATTCAAATTCAATTTAATAAAATATCCCTAATTGATAATTAACAAATGAAAATAAAAAATTTATAAAATCATATTCATCTAAATTCAATTTAACAAATATCCCTAATTGATAATTCCATAAACCGATTATGACAAATTGACAATTTCATTTTCACATACAATTATACAAAATAAATCAAACAATTATAATTTCAACTAAATTTCAACTAAATTCCAACTAAATATGCAATTACACTAAATTCAAATATGCAATTCAACTAAACTTCAACAATCATATATAATACAACCATATAAATTCAATTCAACATCCAATCTAATTATCTAAAAATCATGTTCACATATATTTAAGTTTTGAAGAAACAAATAAAAAAGAGAAAAAACCCTAAAATTAATAAATCTTAGCATAAAGAGAAGACTTACCGTGGTTTGGAGAGGCGGCGGGACGAGGCAGCAGCCGGTGGCGGACGGCGGTGGCGTGGCGGCGGACGGCTCTGGCGGGCTGAGAGCGAGGCTGTGAGGCAGAAGAGGGAATGGAGGCTAAGCTTGCTGACTTGCTGTTGCTTGCCGTTTCTCGCCTCCAACATATAGAATGGATTAAGGTTGGGTTATTGGATTGAGCTCAGTTTTGGCCCAATCCATTTCTCATTTCAATTTTTTTTCATATTACTTAGTGAAACGACGTCGTTTTAGTACTTAGGTATTAAAAAAAGAAGGCCAAGTGAAACGACGTCGTTTCACTAATGTGAAACGACATCGTTTTAGTACTTAGGAATTAAAAAAAGAAGGCCGCAGCATGGCCTTCTTCTCCGACGAACAGGGCTTGGCCCTTGCTGCCGCTGCACAGGAGACGCGCTTAACTCCGCCGGAAGACGCGCTCCCGCCTCCTGCTACCTCCGGCCGGCGATCTAGGTAATCTGGAGCCCTACCTAGCGTACCATTGGTTCCGCCATTGGTAGCCAACATGGTTGGTGAACCACATAAATTTTGTGTTATGTTTTCTTGTTTACTTTTTCTGTCATCTTGAGCTGCGCAGGGGGATTAATTTCCCCAAAAAGTGGCAACAGAGCTACCCGATGATACAACAATTAAAGGTCATCCTGATCAGGTTTGAGGTGTGGTTGTCTAGCTGACTAGAAGAGCATATTTCTCGAAGTTGATCCATTTCACGGAATAGCCATGAATAGATTTAGGGTAGAACCAGTTTCTTTGCACCTCATTCCGTAACTTCTAAGAATAACAAACATTTTTCTGCAAAATTTAGAATAATAATCAACCCAATTTTGTTGATGACTTGATAAAAGTTGTCTAAGTTGTTACTGTGATAAATCCTCTAGTGTATTGCAACTATTTGACATTATGTAGTTTTCATGAATACGCCAAAAATTACAACCAAACGCAGTTAGGGTGACTGCATTTGTGCTCGGACTCACTATTCTCAGAACTGCAAAGGCAGATTTTGCCGTCTCATCGACGATTGTAGCTCTGTTGCAGTGAGATGCGTTGTAGACCTGATCAGAAGTTACCATTGGAGAAGGTAGAGCTCTGTCGACGAAAGAGGGTCGTATTTGCAATTCAGCCCCTGAACTTCAAAGCTTATTTTAAATGTGACCCCAAATAAATAATTATTATACTTAAACTCTAAACTTTGATATACTCTTATTTTTATAGTTCTACAATCTTTAGAGAAAAATGTATTTTTAACCATATGTTTTGGTCAAGAGTGAATTTTTAACCCTATGTTTTATTGAAAATGCATTTTTAACCCTATGTTTTGGTCGAAAGTGTCAGTATAACATTGTAAAAATCTTAAAGTGCCAATCCAACCCTAAGATTTGGGCGAAAGTGCCAATCTAACCCTAAGATTTGGGTGAAAGTGCCAATCTAACCCTGACAACTTGAAATTGGCCAAAAAAATGTGAAATGACTATTATACCCTTGAGTTAATTTTTTAAATAATAAGAAATAACCATTATACCCTCTTCTCTCTCTTCTTCAAATATTTCGTCTTCCCCAAACCCTCTTTTTCAGATCTCGCTCCACTGTTGCCTATATTCTCGCTCCAACACTGCCATTAACAATGACAAATTGCCATTCCGCAACTTCTTTTTTTCTTCTTCTTAAACGACATTCCGCGTCGCCAATGTATGCCCGTTGGTTACTCGGTGGCGTGGTGTTCGCTCATATGGCCGTGGCGTGATGTTTGCTCGAAATCTCACTGGGTGGAGCGCTCGAGATCGCCATCCACTAGGCTAGGGTTACATCGAGGGTAAGGTTACGACGGGAGTATGGTCATGGCCAAGGTAGGGCTACGAGTGATCGGTGGTGCTGGAGATGGTGCTGGGAAGGTGGTGTTGGAGATTGGTGGGGAAGGAGGTGGTGCTAGCTAGACACCAGTGGCGGAGTAACACTCGGTGGTGGCGCTCGGCGGCGGTGGTGGCGCTCGGCGATGGCAGTGATTTTAGGGTGTTTGAAGATGATGAAGAAGAAGCCAATGGGTACAGTGGTCTTTGAATATTTTATTTTAAGGTTAGGGGTATTTTTGTGTTTTTAGATTATGTCAACGCCTTAATACCTTTAGTCAACACCGGAATAGTGAAATTTGGGTATGTCTGCACCATTGCTCAAAATCTTAGGGTTAATATAATACTTTCAGATTTTACAGAGTCATTCATTTCTGGACTTTCAAAATTTAATATAGTTATTTATGCAATTCACCCTAATCTTTATTTACCCACTGATCTTATCACAAGACGGTTGCAGGAGACGGACACTTATTTGTAATAATATTTTATTAATTTCTCTTAGCTCTGGCTGATCTTTTGTTAAAATTTTGATTTTTACCACTATAGCAAATTTTGTTGTCTTTCAATAAAGACTAAATTATTTTTTTGGTCCCCAGCATAGTATCTTATACCATGTTTTGGTCCCCAATTGCAAAACAACCCTCGTTCAGTACCCCACAAATTTAGAACGATTTGTTTGGTCCCCAAAGGTGGTTTTCAGATAAAGTCAACGGTAGAATTGGTCAAAATATGTAAAATAACCATTATACCCTTCTCCAAGCAACGGATTAGAAGGTGGTTGCCATCCCTAGCATTGCTGTCGGAACCAGATCTTGAGAACGCAAAGAAAAAGAGCTCTGTCGTGATAGTTGCAGAACGATTGACGGCGATGAGGCTCGGTGAAGGGGGAATTGAGGGCCGATGGAGGGTGGAGGGCTGGAGCGACGACGGCAACGGGTGCCACGGTGCTGGAGGGAAAATTGTTAGGGCAAAGAGCTGGAGGTGGAGGGCAAATCGAATGGGGCGGATGCCAGTGGAGGGAAAATCGAGACCTGGTGGAGGGGTGGAGCGGGGCAGAGGGCCAGAGTGGCGATGGCGACAGGCGGAGAAGACAAATTGCAGCCTCACCAGAGAAGACGATTGTCGGAGAAGAAGAATTGCAGCTGCGGTGGTTTCTTATTTTTAGTTTATTTGCAATTATGCCCCTCACCTTCTATATTTGTGTATTGACCCCCAGAATATTTGCATTTAAGCCCCTCACCACCTAGAATATTTGTGTATTGACCCAAGAATTTAATTGAAAATATTTTTTAATAAGTAAAATTACAAAAATACCCCTAACTATATCGGACAACGGTTCCGATTTACCTGAAAACCACATTTGGGGACCAAACAAATCGTTCTAAATTTTGTGGGGTACTGAACGAGGGTTGTTTTGCAATCGGGGATGAAAACATGGCATAAGATGTTATGTCGGGGTCAAAAAAATAATTTAGTCATACTAATATAAGGAGAAGTTTTAGGAAATGTGGCATGTACGTAAATTTATGTATAGGTCATTTTATTTTTTTACTTTAAGATTTGTAATTAAAAAATATATATGTCAAAATTAAGAAAGCAAAAGGAATAGTTTTTTTGTAGGAAGAACAAAAGGAATAGTTAACTACTCTTTTGCTTGTGAATTTTTTATAAAATATCCACTATAGCAAAATTTGTTGTCTTTCACTAAAATACATACCCTAAAGTGCTCATTCACAGTTGATATTGTGTTAAGAGTATCCCACCAAATTAAAATGCAGCACCTAAAACTTTGTACACTAACCAAAATCATAGGTTCTGTGCACTCGAGCACCCAACCCCTCGAGCCCTAGTTACATCGAGTTGTGGAGCCCGCATCTCACTGGATACCTTGAACATCTCCAGCCCTGACACCCTCGAGATATCTGACACTCGAACCAATCAACACTCAATCATTCGAACCTTGAACCATCGAGCTTTGAGCCCTCGACATCCCAAATACTACATCCTCTCCTTTTGAAACACTAGTCCACTAGTATTAGATCTTTCTTTTGAAGGCAACGAGGTTGCCTTACCGATGTAATTTTTTCAAAACATCACTGTACATCTTTTGGTTCTAAATAGGTTTGGGGAACCTAATAAATATCCCTCACCTCAGGGTGCATTAAAAAAAAAATAGCTTCCAGAGAGGAGAGAGATAATTATCTGGGTTCAATGACTGAAACAGTAATGTCATTTACAGAAACAGGTAAATTGATCCCTTGGTTTCCTCTTTCTCCTGATGAGGTTGAATCAAGGTTGAGGGCCCTTCGGCCAGTGTAAAATGCCGATTTCTTCGGAACCGGCAGAGCCATGCTCTCATTGTTGAGCATGGAAATAACTTCAAACATGGTTGGCCTATCTGCTGCACTTTCTTGCACACACAAAAGACCAACATGAATGGATCTTAACAATAGCTTTGTGTTGCATGAATCCCCGAGCGACGGATCCTTCAGTTCTAAGGCCATCCCTTCTTTCCACATCTCCCATGCCTGAAATGATCCATAAGTTCATCGGAATTGGTTCATGAAAAGAAACAAGGACAGAGACTCTTGGTGATCAGGAAACTTACGTATCCGATGAGGTTCAGGGAATGGTCACCATATTCGTGTAAGCTCGAATTTCTCCTGCCACTGACAATTTCCAAGATTAGCACTCCGAAACTGAAAACATCTGACTTGATCGAAAAAGTTCCTTCCATTGCGTATTCTGGTGACATGTAACCACTGCATAGAATCATTAACCTTGTTACTTTAGATACTTGTAAAGCAAGTTAAACCCTTCGAGGTAAAAACGTAATTAGATCAGATGTTACTTACTATGTCCCTACAACTCTTTTAGTCATAGCCTCTGTCTCATTTTGTTTGAAGATTCTCGCCATACCAAAATCAGCAATCTTTGGGTTCATATTGACATCCAGCAATACATTACTTGCCTTCAAATCTCTATGTATTACTCGCATTCGGGAGTATTTATGTAGGTACAACAGTCCTTGAGCAACACCTTCGACGATATTAAATCGTGCATGCCAATCTAGTTGCTCCTTTTTATCTTTATCTATCAAGGAGAATTTTAGAAGGGTATGAGTTATGGTTTCTTCACACGTAACTCGTGAGAATTCAAAGCATATAGTCAAAATTCAAATGCTACTTACCAAAAAGAAAGAAATCCAGGCTCTTGTTAGGCATATACTCGTAGATTAGCATTTTTTCCTCTTCATGAATGCAGCATCCTAAAACCCGAACAAGATTTGTGTGCTGGAGCTTGGAGATCAGGATCAGTTCATTTTTGAACTCTACTAAACCCTGCCCGGATGACCTTGAAAGCCTTTTAACTGCTACCTCACAACCGTCGAGTAATTTTCCCTGTCATTGCACTAAGAACTATGAGCATGTACTCAATTGTATTTTTATTCTTTTGAGGGAAAATGACATACAATATAGCATGTTATACAAACATATGTATTCAATACAACAATCTTGTTGAGGATGTAAAACTATAGCTCACCCAGTAGACTGGTCCAAAACCACCTTGTCCAAGTTTGTTTTCTACTGAGAAGTCATTTGTAGCCGCCACTATTGAACTGAAACTCATCATATTCAAGTCACCTTCTCTTCCATTTTTTCGTGTTTCACCGACATTTTGAAAGCTGCCTGATTGTGTTAACTGGTGTAAATATTCATCGCGCAGTCGCTTCACCTCTTTTACAGTTCAGAGAAAATGCTTACTTTTAGAGAACATTCAACAAGCTCGGATTAAGAAAAATAGGGGAGTACGATGAGTACCTTTTCCTTTACGCTTCTTAATATTGATATAACATACAAAGCCAAGCAGCAATACTACAATCCCTATTGATGCAGCAATAACTATCCAGATCCATGCTTTCCCTATCCAAGGAATAAAGCCAAAATGAGACCACCTAGTTTAAATCGATCAAGGAAAAGAGAAAGGAAAGCACACACATAAACTACATAAATTTGGACTACCTTTCGATGATTTCTTTGCAACCAAAACATATTTTTGGACTGCTGCACCAGACTCGTCTACTTGAAATGGTTTATCATTGATCCACGTTATACAGCCAGTGCCATTGCTGTTAGTTGTAAAGCCATTGCAGCTGCAATTCTTCCAACACTTTTCCATACAATCACTTAGACTAATGGTTGAATTTTCATCATAGTCTGAATCTGATACACTCCCCAAAAAATTCCCACTCTTTAATTCAAATGTGGCCATTTTGCTTCGGCAACTGGGATTTTCTGAAGTAACACATCCATTACCGTTCTCATATCCATAGCAAAACTTAGGAAAAGGAGCCATATCTCTATTTCCATCACTACTAATGCCCGTCTGATAATAATGTTAGCATTGCCAAATTACCAGTAGCTCCAAAGGTGAAGTACATGCCATCATTGGCAGATAGGAAGTCAGCTTTGTAGGTAACTGGATTAGCGGGGTCGTTCAATGAAGATAAATATGGGAAACCTTGATTGCTCCAAGGACCGCTAGTCCAATAAGCCTCGCCCCGCCTACGAATGACAATCTCCCCTGAATCCCGTGTTCTTTCCAAGCTCATTGTAAAAGCCCCTGAGGCTGCTACATCATTACTGAGCCAAGAAACTAGCGTCCAGTTTTGAGAAGTCGTAAGATTGAAGCCAAGTTTCATACCAGGAAGAAGGGTATCAGTGAGATGATCAAAGCTCTGCCATAAAGTCCGGTTTCTAGCTCCTGAATCCATAAGAATGAAATTGCCTGAATCAAACAAGACTGCTATTGTATTATTGTTGGTCACAGCTTCACCAACAATACTTATAATAGGATTCCCTTTACTAAAAAGTCTGAGATTTCCGGTGCTGTCCATAGTTAATTGTGCATCATTATTGGCAGTATCTATTGGAGAGTTAGGATTGGCAACCCATACTCTTCTTTCTGGCCTAGCTGTATACCATATTCCTAGGTAGCTAAATTTTGTATCTGGGAGCATGAAGAAACCTAATGTAAAATTCCCACCTAGAGAAACAAGTTTTGACGTGGAGTTCAACTGATCACCCGGCTTGAGTATGCTTGTTGCATCTACTGAAGCATTGCTCCGGACTTGGCTACAACAGAGTCAAAGAGTATACAGAATCAGAAGAATGGCATTGTCATTTCATTTTGGAAGCTTAGGTTTGGATAACTGTTGAAACCATCCCACATCGCCACCTCAAAAGAATTTATCATAAAATAAAATAAGTTGTTGGTCCAACTCCACTTAAAACAAACTGATTTTAAGATGTAGCTCCAAGATCCTTTAACATAGTATCAAAGTTCGGGTTCGAAATGTCCATTTTGACACATGCCAGGAGCCCGTTGTAACTATCCCACATTGCCACCTTAACATAAATGTACTCAACTACGCCAATTAGTTTCAGATGAAACTCTCAACACTTGACCTCAACATAAATGTACTCAACTATGCCAATTAGTTTTAGATGCAGCTCTCAACACTTGACTAGACATAATCACAAGCAATTCCTTTATACTAAGTCTTTGGTGGAAAATAGGCTCCGTTCTTTGTGATTGAACTTAACTGAACTCAGTACAATGTTATACTAATAACAGCTGAACTGAACTGAAGTTTAGTTAAATCTATAAGAACTTAGCCTGAGATCAAACTAATTCACATTTATAAGAATCTTACGGAACAATGATCATCGCAGATATTAAACATTTACAGTGAACAATTTTACCTGGCATTGGGAGCAGGGCAGAAGGTAATGTCGTAGATGGAACCAAAACAACTGAATGCGCTCGTAGCATCATCAAACGGGTTGCTGTAGGCTTGAGGGCACGCATTCTTGAACATCTGCGAATAACTCGTCGGCTTACAAGCATTAGCACCTGCATAAGCCCCGGTACAACAATATTCATCCGTCCTAAACGCTAGACAAGGGTTCTTGCAAGACAAGGTCTTGCCCCC
This sequence comes from Rubia yunnanensis, assembly GCA_037428765.1. NCBI lineage: Eukaryota > Viridiplantae > Streptophyta > Magnoliopsida > Gentianales > Rubiaceae > Rubia > Rubia yunnanensis. Next base: position 25,096,240 of record CM075064.1, on the reverse strand, counting down.
TCCATCGGTCATCTTCAGCTCGTCAGGGCAACTTCCGATCAGGTCCGCGGCGCATCCCGTGGTTGTACAGTCAGCTCCATTAACTTCACTGCCAAGTGGGACCACGAGCATGGGAATATTGAATCCGTCGACTAAGCTGACATCGTAGAAATCCCTGTTATTTAATCCATCGGGCTTGAACTCAGCAAGCGTTGCTGGCGGAACACCAGATTGTCCGCCGCATTCCACCGTACCGGTGCCACAATCGCCGGTGAGACAGCTGAATCCGCCGGTGGAGTTCTGAGTACAGTGAGTCCGAGCCCAAATGCGACCACCCCATGAAGACGGCGTTGGAATTGACTTTGACTCCCCGGGTGCAAGAGCAAAACCCATGGTGGAAAGATTTTGAGCCGGGTCCACGGCAAAAATCGCCGGCCATATCGTCTCCTTGCAACTGTTCACCAGACGAAATAATGCAGCGGCATTGACTATTTCTCCACCATTAAATTAGACAATATAGAATCCTTAGCAAAATTGAACACATCGAACAACGAAATTGACCACAATTCTTGAAATTTACCTGTTATGGAGGGACCAAGAAATACCAGTAGAAGCAGAGGAATGGTGAACTGGCTGAATTCAGCCATAAACGATCACTTCTTTTCATATTCTTTTACCAAATACAGGCTGAGATCAGCTGGTTTTTCATCTTGTGAACTTGCAAACATGAAAATTATGAAGATGGCGAGTATGCAAAATGATTGGATAGTTTGGAAAATGGGGGAAAGAGAATAGGAACACGCCGTTGACTGAGTCTTTACCATTACTGCAGCTCTACTTTCATGGATAGTGGCTGGGGAGACGACCGTGTAAAGTCAAGGGTTTATTTTATTGGCAAGTTTGTTTGAATTATTTTGAACTAATATACAGACCATGTTGGAACATGGTATTGGAGCAGAATTTACGTCATAGGGTTTAACGGAATTCAAGCCGAAATATTGAGGTGTTTTAGAATTTATGGTAATCGTATATTTGGCTAAATATTAGGCGTGTGAAGCATAGTTGGTTTTATGGAAAATCCCTACTTATAAGGAGAAGATTTATTTGAATATATGGGATAGAATGAGTTAAGGTAAATCCCTCTATTTATGGGATTTGGATATGCTTCAAGAATCATATTTAGAATAGGAATATTGTGGAGATAATCAAGGAGTATTCAAGTCTGATTCGTGGATATAAATATGGGACAAACACGGCTGCATACTTACGGTTTTACAGAGCAAAATCTGCACCCAGATTTTGAGATCTTACGAAATTTGCAAGAGCCAATAAACTGTGTTCCAACACTGTCCTGCCGCACTAAGTTCAGAATCGTATACCTTAATTCCTCGGGAGGAGGAGATCCTGCGTCGACGGAGTTCGAGGTCAGAGGGAGTCTGATCAAGGCGGATCGGTAGCTAGGGGAGTTAGCAGAGTCCGCACGTCATAGTTAGTAAAGATAAGTATTTTGTAAACTGTACTCTGTACGCTATCTTTCTAATTAGTTGATTCATTCTGAACTGGGTCAGGCCCCGTAGATGTAGGTGGTTTACACCGAACTGCGTAACCAAGTTGTGTCTTTTACGTTTCACGTTATTTACACTTGGTTAAACTAGGCATGTTGGAACACACTAGTAAAAACTAGAAAAAGTGGTAAAACTAAATTTCATTTGGTATCAGAGCTGAGTCACTTATCGTTCCCTTGGTTGTTTCAAGGAAAGTGAGATCCGGTTTTACCATGACGACAAGAGAAGGAGCTTCAGTCTCTCGACCACCACTGTTAGAAGGAAACAACTACAACTATTGGAAGGCACGTATGAGGGTATTTATCAATTCACTGGACGAACTGGCGTGGTTTTATGTTGAGAATGAATGGAATCATCCTACAGAAGATGCTACAAGTTCTAAGGCTGTGGAAGGAGAGTCAAGTCAAAAACTCAAAGACAAGTTTAAATGGACTCCAGATGATCTTAAAGAATCACTGGCAAATTCGAAGGCACTGAATGCAATCTTCACTGCTGTTGATGAAAACCAGTTTAAGCTTATATCTACATGCTACCAAGCAAAGAAAGCATGGGATATTTTACAGACCGTTCATGAAGGAACCAATCGAGTGTGGGAATCCAAACTACAGATGCTGGCTACCAAGTTTGAAGAACTCAAAATGGAGAAGGATGACACCATTGCCATATTCAATGGAAAGCTCAGAGATATCTCCAACATGGCTTACCAACTTGGAAAGGTGTACAAAGAAACTAAGTTAGTGAAAAAGACATTGCGATCTCTCCCCAAAAGATTTGCAATGAAAGTAGCGGCAATAGAGGAAGCAAGAGACGTAGCCACCATGAGCCTAGATGAACTGATGGGTTCGCTACAAACTTATGAGATGACATTCCAGCAATCTACCAAAAGAATCTCCAAGGATTTAGCGTTCAAAGTTTCTCCAGTCAAGGCAAGTCACGAGTCTGACAGTGATGATGAGTTTGAAAAACTGGCACTTATTACAAAGAATTTCTCAAAGATGCTAAAGAAGGTAGTTAACAAGAAATCCCAGGAGAGGTTTGGCGGAAACAGACAAAAGCAACAAGATTCGAACAACAATCGTGGGTTGAGATTTGAACAAGGAAATATGCAGTTCGGGAAAAATCAGAACAATGAACCAAAACAGGCTGGACGAATTCAATGCAGAGAATGTGAAGGATTTGGTCATATTCAGGCCGAATGTGCTAACACCCGCAAGAAACAAGGAAGATCATATGTCACCTCTTGGAGTGATAATGAAGATAATGAAAAAGATGAAGAAGAACTCACAAATAATTATGTAGTTTTTGGAGCAAAGGTCCATGATACACCAGAAGGTCAGTGTTCCAACACACTGAACAAAGAGAAAGCTGTTTATTCCAACATGAATCTGGACGATGCTCACAGTGATGAAGATGATCTGTCTCTAAGTGATGAAGAGATCTATAGTACATACGAACAAATGTATGCCATGTGGGTTCAAGTAGCTGACAAGAACAAAGAGCTGATTGAAGAAAAAAGGAAGCTAATTAAAAGTGAAAAGGAATTACGATCCACAGTTGCAGAACTTGGAAAACAAAATGAAGAACTGAGTCAAAATTTGATAGCAGCAGTCAAGAGAGCCGAGATGTCTGAAGCAACTATTTCTAAATTGAATTCCGGGAAAGCAAAGCTTGATGATATTCTGGATATGGGAAAGAACTTTGGTGATAGATAAGGGATTGGATACAGGAAAGAACCCGAGGTTGAAGTGCTCGAAAAACCAGTAACTCTCAAAGCAAGGATTCGAGAAGTAAAACGGAAGTATGGGAAACCTTATCAAAGAAAGCCTCTAATCTGCGAATACCGTACGTACCAAGGACATGCTAAACATCAGTGTAAAAAACTGATCAGAGATCAAATGACAGGAAGACAACTGTGTTCCAACACAGTCGATACTCATACAAGAATCAGGAAGATATGGGTTATTAAAAGGTCCAGTACATGTATGGTGGCACACACTTCTTTATCAGCCTATTCCAGTGACTCATGGTATTTTGACAGTGGTTGTTCTCGCCACATGACTGGCACTCCAAAATACCTTACGAACCTTACTCCATATAATGGTGGATATGTAACTTTTGGTGATGGAAAAAGGAGCAGAGTAATTGGCAAGGGCGAATTAAAGATTGAAGGGTTTCCAGTTTTCACAAGTGTATTATTGGTTGAAGATCTAAAAGCAAACTTGCTAAGTATAAGCCAGCTGTGTGATGACAACATGATAGTGGAATTTCAGAAGGACAAGTGTGTAGTGAAGTATGGAGAAAACAAGGTTCTTTCTGGAATACGATCTTCAGACAATTGTTATTTGTTGGAACAAGAAGTTCGATGCATGCTTTCAAAGCAGGATGAAGGAATTCTTTGGCACAGGAAGCTCGGACACATCAACTATAAAACACTGGTGAAAATTGCTAACATGAAAGCTGTACGAGGAATGCCAATCTTGACCAGCAAGGATGAAATTGTGTGCGGACCATGTCAACAAGGTAAACAAACTCGTGCTCCTCATTCTTCAGTTCAGTTTATTACTACTTCTAGAAATCTGGAATTACTTCATATGGACTTAATGGGGCCAGTTAATACACCTAGCATAGGAGGAAAGAAATATATTTTTGTATGTGTTGATGACTTCTCCAGATTTACATGGGTAGCCTTCTTGAAAGAGAAATATGATACGATTGAGGTATTTTGAAGCCTTATAGTAAAGTTACAAACTGAAAAGGGAAGTCCTATAGGAAAGATAATCCGAATTCGAAGTGATCATGGAAGAGAATTTGAGAATGAACAATTTAGTTCCTTCTGCGATGAGCTAGGGATCCAACATGAGTTTTCGGCTCCTATCACTCCTCAACAGAATGGTATTGTCGAAAGAAAGAACAGAACTCTACAGGACGAGTTACGTTGGCAGAAAAGGATATCCATAAGAAATGGTGGGCAGAGGCGATCAATACAGCGTGCTATACAATCAACAGGGTGTATCTTCGACCATTCACTGAAAAGACAGCCTATGAGATCTGGAAGGGCAGGAAACCAAATGTTTCGTATTTTTATGTGTTTGGAAGTACTTGCTATATTCTCAGAGATAGAGAACAGTTGGCAAAATTTGATAATCGGAGTGATCTAGGAATTTTTCTCGGGTATTCCATCAACAGCCGTGCTTACAAAGTTTTTAATCATCGAACCAAAACTCTCATGGAATCCATAAACGTTATTGTGGATGATTCAGAAAAGGAACAACCTCCAGAAGCTGTGGAGGAAGAATCGGCCAACTCTCAGGTTCCAACACAGTCTCAATCTTCTGACAAAGCAAAACCCTCAGTTGTTCCTACTGAACCAAATGAGCACCAGAACCCGAACTCTACTGAAGATGACCATGTTCCAACACAGTCCCTTCCTACGGACGACCATGTTCCAACACTCGACCGATCTGGCTCCACCTTGAGAAGCACTCGATCAGTACCTCGAGTTGATTATCAACGACTGGCTGGTCTATGTTGTTTTGTGTCCCTAATTGAATCGGAGAACTATAAGGAAGCTTTACTTAATGAGTATTGGATTGCTGCAATGCAAGATGAACTCGACCAGTTTACCAGGAATGATGTTTGGTACCTTACTCCTCGTCCCAAAGGCATTCATGTCATTGGTACAAAATGGATCTTCAAGAACAAGTCCGATGTAGATGGCTTAGTCACCAGGAACAAAGCCAGACTTGTTGCTCAAGGATATACACAAGTGGAAGGTGTTGACTTTGATGAAACCTTTGCACCTGTTGCCAGGTTAGAATCTATCCGTATTCTACTAGCTATTGCCTGCTCTTTGAACTTTACTTTGTATCAAATGGATGTTAAGAGTGCATTTTTAAATGGAGTGGTGAATGAGGAAGTTTATGTGGAACAACCTAAAGGTTGTGAAGATCCCTATTATCCGCATCATGTATATCGTCTCAAGAAGGCCTTATACGGATTAAAGCAGGCACCTCGAGCGTGGTATGAACGACTTACTACCTTTCTACTTCAGAAAGGTTATCGTCGAGGGGGAGTAGATCGCACTTTATTTGTGCTTGGCAAGTCCTCAAAGTTTCTAATTGCTCAAATATATGTTGATGACATAGTTTTTGGCTCTACTTCACCATCTATGGTACAGGAGTTTGTCACCATGATGCAATCTGAATTCGAGATGAGCGTGGTTGGAGAATTGACTTACTTTCTGGGATTACAAGTCAAGCAAGGATAGAATGGTCTGTTCATAAATCAAAGTAAGTATGCCTTGAACTTGATTAAGAAATTCGGACTTAGTAATGCTCGTGCAGTTCGAACCCCTATGGGAGTTTCTGATAAACTGGTGAAAGATGAAAAAGGAGTTTCAGTCGATCAGAAGTTATATAGAGGAATGATTGGAAGTTTATTATATCTCACTGCCAGTAGACCAGATATATGTCTCAGTGTTGGAATATGTGCTGGATTTCAAGCTGATCCTAAGGAATCTCATCTTACTGCAGTCAAAAGAAATATTAGATATGTGAGTGGGACGTCAGAATATGGTGTTTGGTATTCAAAGAATCAAGATTCAGAGGTGATAGGATACAGTGATTCTGATTGGGCTGGAAATGCTGATGATCAAAAAAGTACCACTGGCGGATGCTTCTTTATTGGACCGAATTTGGTGTCCTGGTATAGCAAGAAACAGAACTCAATCTCTCTATCTACTGCAGAAGCAGAGTATCTTGCAGCAGGAAGTTGTTGTGCACAATTATTATGGATGAATCAAATGCTGAAAGATTATGGAATTCATCAAGGCCCCCTAAAGATTTTATGTGACAATACAAGTGCCATTGATATTTTGAAGAATCCAGTTCAACACTCAAGAACCAAACATATTGACATAAGGCATCATTTTATTAGAGATCTGGTTGAAAGAAAGGAAGTGGAAGTGGTCTATGTTCCAACACACGAGCAGTTTGCTGATATATTTACAAAGCCGCTTGATTCCACCACTTTTGAGAGCCTCTGACAACACTTAGGTGTTTGTCAAATCTGAGGTAATATTTACCTTAATCAGTTTTTGTTTTGTGTACATATTTGTGTTATTTACAGTTTACAAAAAATTAGAAAAAGAACAAAAAATTGGAAGGAAGAAACGGCTTACTAAAATAGGAGAAGTTAAGTAAGGTGTGTTGGAAGTTAAATGAGGAATGAAGCCTTGATGGGACAAGAAGAGAAAGGGGTATCATTACAAATTTTGGGAAATCTAAAAAGGCACTTCGCGGGAAAAGAGGTAAGTTCACGAAGAATTAAAAGTTTATTCAAACTCTAAAACCCCTTTCGCATTCTATTACTCCCGGCCCGAATTTGTTCCCAAAACACTTGCCGAAAAATCTTATACTCAACACACCTCTCTATCTCAGCATTGTACCAAATAATGTCAAGCCCAAATTCTCCGATAGAAGAAGCTTCGGTGCCAGAAATTATGGAGGAAGATCAGGGATCCATGAATTTGGAATTAGTGGTGTTTGATGAGCCGAGAAGATATGTTGAATCGGGTAAGGCACAAACTCAAGATCAGAACAAAGGAAATGCTAACCATGAGGAGAATGAGGAGATAGCTGGAGCAGAGCCTGATAAAGCTGAAGATGAAAAGGAAGAGGAAGAGGCTTCTGTCAAGAAACAAAGTGGAGAGTCTGATGGTAAATCTGATGCCCGAGAAGAAGTGTCTGAAGGCAAGAAACAGAAAAAACCTAAGGTAACTGGTCCTGACCCTCGACCATTGAAATTCTTGGGTTTTGAAAGTAGAAGTATGAATGATATATTCGAATGGTTACAAGCAAATAGATATTCTGTGGATCTTAGCAAAATCAGGAGTATAAGTAAGGAGTTGGAAGTCTTGCATGTCAAAGTTAAGGAGATTGTTTCAGGCCATTTTTCGGATGTTTGGGATATCGAGTATAAGAAAGTGAGTTATCTGAGAGGGATGTATGGGAGACTGAATGGAAAAGGAAAGGATAAATTTCAAATATTCTGTCGCATGTCTAGTCATAGCTATGTCTGGTTAAGGAATATTACTGATGAAGAAGCTGTTGGAATGGAGACAGTAAAGTATGGAGATAAGCTTCAGGTGGGATTGTTTGATATGAATTATGCAAGAAGAATGGAAGAATTAAGGGAACCTATTTTAATAGTTCTGTCTGATAGTGAAGGGAGTGTTCCAACACAGACAGATGAATCGGTGTACATGGACTTGGATTCTGATGTAGATATGGGAGGAGAGAACACTGAGGAGTATGAAGGGAAGCAGGGGATTGAAGTATCTGATGAAGATCTGCCAGTTCAGGGTGATGATCCAGAAGAAGAATCAGCTGAAAGAGTAGACTGTGTTCCAACACAGAATGCCCCTGATTTGACATACTCCAGTGACGAGGTCTTGGATAATTTTTTTCAGAAGGCAAAAGGAAAAAAGAAAGGCTAGCTCTGCCATGGATGCTGGGGCAGCAAAAATGAGTAAGAAGAGACGGGATAGCAACCCGAGGAAGATTCTGCCTCCTCCATCTGTCTCCCAGGCTTTTTCTGCAGTTTATTTTGATGAGAAAGGAGCAGAGATGGAAGGTTTCTTCTCCGAAAAGAAATTTCTAGCTGAGAGACCATTGGACCTACAAGCCTATCAGGAGAGCAGGTTTACAGACATCTTAAAGATGACAGGCATGACAGCTGCTGCAACCATTCAGCTACAGTATAACAGACAGGTTGTACTCGAGGTATATTCTAATCTCATGCCTGGCAATTTAGAAGTTAATTCCCCGTGGTTTGGTAGAGTATATGTGAGGGGGAAAATTATAGATGTATCTGCTGCTCGGATTAATAGGTTGCTAGGTCTGAGAACACCTAAGATAGGGGGAGTGTTTCCTGATGATTTGGAGTTGACTGACGATGAGATTTTGGCGGTCATATCTGGGGGATATAAGGAGGAGTGGCCAACAGTGGGGTACTCACAAGCATCATGCTTGACGTCTAGATTCTTTGGCCTGTATCAAATAGTTGTACATTGCTGGTTGCCGTCAAGCAATACCACCGCATTGACTAGGGAGATGGCCAAGCTGCTTTACTGTGTTGGAACACAGAAGGAAATCAATCTTGGACTGTTAATTCAGCAACATCTAATTAGACAGGCCACAGCTCCGAAAGTTAATGATGCAGTTATCTATCCAGCTCTAATCTCTGCCTTAGCCAAGAGTGCCAAAGTGAAGGGGAAGGCCTCAGACGTGATAGTTGACACTGAGTTTTTGTGGCCTAACAAGAAGACTTTCGGGCTCAGACATGTACATGACCTTCCGTGGAAAGCTTCCGGTTCAACCTCCTCATCAGCAGCAGTAGACAGGAAGGATCGATTGTTGGTTGTCAATGCCAGACTAGGAGCTTTGGGAATACAGATTGCAGCCTTACAAGCAGAGCAAGCACGGTTGGAGGAAGAGAAGTCAAGGCTGAAAGGTTGATCTGAGTAGGATTAATTCAGGGGGAGTTCTAACAACTGATTTTTATTTTTGATGATTTCGTGTGATGAAGTCCCTTTGGCCTATGTGTGGTCCCAGGGGGAGTGATTTTGGAGTTTGGCATTGGTTTTTCAATTTGGTTGTATAATTTTGGATTTCTGGAATTCTAGATTTTGACTTTCATTATGTGAGTTCTGGTATTATAATCATTATTCTGCTCGTTGTATGATATTGATTCTGTGCTGCAAGTCCAAAATACTATGGGTCCACAAAAATGCCAAAGGGGGAGATTGTAAAGTCAAGGAATTATTTTATTGGCAAGTTTGTGTGAATTATTTTGAACTAATATACAGACCACGTTGGAACATGGTGCTGGAGCAGAATTTACGCCATAGGGTTTAACGGAATTCAAGCCGAAATATTGAGGTGTTTTAGAATTTATGGTAATCGTATATTTGGCTAAATATTAGGCGTGTGAAGCATAGTTGGTTTTATGGAAAATCCCTACTTATAAGGAGAAGATTTATTTGAATATATGGGATAGAATGAGTTAAGGTAAATCCTTTTATTTGTGGGATTTGGATATGCTTCAAGAATCAGATTTGGAATAGGAATATTGTGGAGATAATCAAGGAGTATTCAAGTCTGATTCATGGATATAAATATGGGACAAACACGGCTGCATACTTACGGTTTTACAGAGCAAAATCTGCACCCAGATTTTGAGATCTTACGAAATTTGCAAGAGCCAATAAACTGTGTTCCAACACTGTCCTGCCGCACTAAGTTCAGAATCGTATACCTTAATTCCTCGGGAGGAGGAGATCCTGCGTCGACGGAGTTCGAGGTCAGAGGGAGTCTGATCAAGGCGGATCGGTAGCTAGGGGAGCTAGCAGAGTCCACACGTCATAGTTAGTAAAGATAAGTATTTTGTAAACTGTACTTTGTACGCTATCTTTCTAATTAGTGGATTCATTCTGAACTGGGCCAGGCCCTGCAGATGTAGGTGGTTTACACCGAACTGCGTAACCAAGTTGTGTGTCTTTTACGTTTCACGTTATTTACACTTGGTTAAACTAGGCATATTGGAACACACTAGTAAAAACTAGAAAAAGTGGTAAAACTAAATTTCAGACTGGGTGTAACATTTTTACCAATTCAAATTCGGTGGGAAAAGGTGACCCATTGAAGAAGAATAACGGGCTCGCGATTCGGTCAAAATGGCAAGGAAGCGCATCAATGATATCATGTGGTGCGGAGGTACAAACGTTGGGATCTAATGGCAAGGAAGCACATACAACGTCGTTTTAAATCTTTTGGAATTTAAATTTTACCATTTGACGTAATTCACAAACTATTCAATTTTACCTTTCATACCTTTATGTTATTTCAATGTTTATTCTTATCTAAATCTGATTGCTAGTAGGAATATATTATTAAAAAGGAGAAAAACTCATGTGAGACCGTCTCACCATAGACTATGGTGAGACGAGGGACCATGATGCAATTTCTAATAAATTAAAGAAAAATCGCGGGTCATCAGATGGAGCAAAACTGGGTTATAAGATTGTATTCGGGCTCCCCAATTTGGGAAGGAAATCCCCAAATTCGCACTACTCTTTCCTATGCAAATTCCATTCGCAAAACTCCCTTCTCCCACAAATTTAAACTGGACCGATTCCAATACTTTGTTTGCGGCGGCTCCAAAGGTGTTTGACGTTGATGTGGAGAGGATTAATCATGGTAGCATTGTTTTCATTACTCCGGCTAGTTGATTGGCCGTCGGCGATGAAGGAAGGGCTACTTATAAACGAGAGCCTGATGGTAGAGATTTTGGCGGTTACCGATGGTACTAGGGTGAAATGGTGGAGAAGGCTTGTGAGGAGCGTGTGAAGGAGGAGGCTCTGGTAAAGGTGCTGAGGTGCTGGAGTGTTTCATGGGTGACGGAGATTCGGCGGAGATGAAAGTCAATTTGTTAATGGTAATTCAATTTGACTGTTGTGCCGCCGAATTTGTTTGTGACAACATGGAGGTGAGCTGGAGAACAATGAAAAGAAAATGCTTAAATTTAGGATTTCATTTTAAAAAGGTGTTGGAACATCTCTGTTTGCTGTAACTTCAATATAAAAATGCTTAAGAGTTTTAGTAATTAATATGTTAAAAGTCTATATAAAATCTTTTAAACAGTTAACAAACCATTCAAATATATAAAGTAATTAATATATTTGCTGATTTTAAGTTTATCATTATCTTTCTAAAAATAGAAAGTCTAAACTAAAATGTAAAAACGATTAACAAACATACTATATGTATGAACTAATTAATATATATTTGTTGATTGTAAGTTCTATCATTATCTTTTTTAAAAAATTGAAAATCTTATGCGATTAACGAACTCTCTAAATATATAAATTAATCATTATATTTGCTAGTTGTAAGTCCCATCATTATTTTTAAAAAAGATTGAAAGTCTAAACTAAAACCTTAAAGCAATGAATCCGTCTCTTGAAAGACAGTCTTTCCATAACTTAAGGAAAGACCAAGGTTTAAATTACAAATTAGAAGAAATCAAGATAAAATTTTTGGGTTGTATTAATCGGGTCATAAACTTATAACTACCATATATTACATAATAAATTTTTAATATTACAACTAAGACCTTTTATCTTTCTATAATTCTAATTTAACCTCGTCTTTCCACATGTCTAAAAAGACCGTCTTTCCCAATATTTTGCCTAAAGAGATTAACAAATTCTCTAAATATATAAACTAATTATTATATTTGCTAGATGTAAGTTCTATCATTATCCTTTTTTTTAAAATTGAAAGTCTAAGGTAAAACCTTAAAACGATTAACACACTCTTTCTACATATGAACTAACTAATATATTTTCTAGTTGTAAATTCTATTATTATCATTAAAAAAATTGAAAGTCTAAACTAAGACTTTAAAATAATTAACAAACTCCCAACATATATGAACTAATTAAAATATTTTCTAGTTATAAGTTCTATTATTATGTTTAAAAAAATTGAAAGTCTAAACTAAGACCATAAAACAATTAACAAACTCTCTAAATATATGAACTAATTAATATATTTACTAGTTGTAAGTTTTATCATTATCTTTCAAGAAAAGTCTAAACTTAGACCTTAATACGATTAACAAACTCTTTAAATATATGAACTAGTTGTAAGTTCTATCGAAAGATTAAACTAAAACCTTAAGTTGTAATTGAAAACAAAGTTCTTAAAAGGATGAACAAACTATATAAACACATAAACTACTTGTTATATTTGTTTTAAGTTCTAAACTCAATATATGTTCGCTAACTAAAGATAAAAGTCTAAACTAAGTTTTTAAAATGATTAACAAACATTCAATATATGCAAAGTAATTATATATTTTCTTCACTGTAAATTATATCATTATTATATAATAAAATTTTTAAAGAAATCATTATTACAGACCGCTCAAAAGAAAATTGTAGTATCAATTTGTAGCAGCACTCACGAATTACATTTGAAGCACTTACAGACAATATTTGAATCACATTTGAGTTCTACTCTAAGCACCAAATTGTTCTTGTAGCGCGCGTAAGAACTAAAAGAAGCACCTATAAGTTACATTTAAAGCACTTACAAACAATAATTGAAGCACCTTTGATTTATACTATAAGCACAAAGTTGTTTTTTCTAGCGCACGTAAGAAATAAAAGATTCACCTAGAAGTTACATTTGAAGCACTTACAACCAATGATTGAAGCACCTTTGAGTTATACTCTTAGCATCAAGTTATTTTTGTAGCGCACTTTAGAATTAAGAGAAACAACTACTAGTTACATTTGAAGCACTGCAAGCAACGATTGAAGCATCTTTGAATTATACGCTAACCACCAAGTTATTTTGTAGCGCACAAAAATTAAAAGAAGCACCTATAAGTTACAATTAAAGCACTTACAAGCAATAATTGAAGCACCTTTGGTTTATACTCTAAGCACCAAGTTGTTTTTGTAGCGCGAGTAAGAATTAAAAGAAGCACCTATAATTTCGTTTGAAGTACTTACAAGCAATAATTGAAGTACCTTTGAGTTATACTCTAAGCACCAAATTATTTTTGTATCGTTCGTAAGAATTAAGAGAAGCACTTATAAGTTACATATGAATCACTCACAAGGAATAATTGAAGAACATTTAAATTATAATCTAAGTATCAAGTTGTTTTTTAAGCTTACATTTCTATCTTAAGCATCAGAATGGAGATCCACGTAGTTTGAAGATTCTACTTGTGAAGTGCTCATTTTTAATGGCCTTTAGTCGCAAGCCGAAAACATACATAATTGTTTTTACATAGCAGATACATAAATCATGGATATCTACATAGGTAGATATAATCCATGGCATTAAAAGGATTATGCCATAGGAGCCATAGCATTCGAATGCTCTTAGATGATTTAATTACAGTTTAAAAAGGATTATGCGCAGGCCATAATTAGAGTCATAGGATTCGAACCATATGTTGATGATTTGATTAAAGCCATAGGATTAAATCATTGAATGCTCCAGATTTATTTTCACATAAATGAGTGTTCTCACATTAACGGGGTGTTCTCACCTGATCCCTCTCCTATATATGCAAGACCCAAAAACTTAATATACAAACCCAGAAGCATTCCTTTGTGGAAGTTTGATGGAAGCAGCCCAAAATTTGCAGAAATTCATAAAGCATAAATTTGCAAACATTTTTACGCTTCCAAACTCCTCATTTTCATCAATGGCGTCGAGATCTTTTAGATGCCGAACAACATGCACTCATACTTCTTGATCATTGGAGCTCTGATAATATGAGAATAATGTACCCTTAGAATGACGAGATTCCAGGGTCGATATGGACTTGGGGGTGGAGGACGTTGGCGTTCAATTTCTAGTTAAATTTTAGGATATAATTTATTTGTTATCTTAATGCTCCGGGGATACCAAACTTTATCAGTAGGATATAGTTTACCTAATAGTGACACTAGGGCTAGAAGAAAGTAACATGGGGATGAGAAAAACAAAGATGTGTGAATTGGCTCATGAAAATTTTATAATCCCAAAAAACTTGTTTATCCGATATGAGAATTTAATATTACATCTCTACCCATAATCTTCACATAATATATGATGAGACAATATCACAAAAAAATTCTTTAAAAAGAAAAAGAAAAATAATAATTCCGGAAAAATAACGGTACTTATTTTATATTTCGAATTCAGAGGTACTTATTACTTTTTGTTTGCTATGCTGAATATAAATACTTGTACAATATTTTACAAAGTAATTACTCACACTACCACATAAACCCCCCTCTAGCACCAATTTATTTTTAGCACTGGTTTTGAAAATCAGTGCAAAAAATGTAATAGCACCGGATTTTTTTAAAAAAAATTGAACGCCAATTTTTAAAACCGGTGTTAATTTAACACTGATTTTTTAAATTTTAACACCAATTTTTAAAAAATTGGTGTTAAATTTTAAATAGCACCGATTTTTAAAAACCGGAGCTAAAAATTTTAAAAATTCTATCTTCCCGCCAAAAACGTCGCCAATTTTTTTTTAAAGAGCACCGATTTTTTAAAAACGGTGCTAAAAATTTTAAAAATCCATTTTTCCGGCCAAAGAAATCGCCAAAAATTTTAAAAATTCAATCTCCGCTAAATATTTCAAAATATTCGTCGAAAATTTTAAAAGTACAATCTTCCCGCCAAAGAATTCAAAATATTCACCAAAGAATTCACCAAATATTTTAAATAATGTTGCCAGAAATTTCATAAGTTGGGAGCCGCTGCGCGCAGCCGCTCTAAGCTATTTTTTTTAACTTTCAAAATCGTTCACTTCTTTTGTAACTTTTACTAATAACTAAGTTAAGTAGAATAAATAAACAATCAACCTTTATTGACCTAATATATATAAATAAGAATAAAATTTGTTTAGATTAACTAATTAATGTTCAATCCTTAATTGATTTAGTATATATAAATACAACTTTAACTAGACAACGGTTAATACTTATTTGACTTTGAATATATAAACACTAATAACTAGGCTGACTTTGACTAATCAACGGTCAAACTGCATTTGACTTTCAATATGTAAACACTAATAACTAAGTTGACTTTAACTAATAAACGTTCAACCATTACTTTACTTTCTATATATGAACACTAATAACTAGGTTGACTTTGACTAATCAACGGTCGAACTTTACTTGACTTTCAATTAAGCACTAATAACTAAGATGACTTTAGCTAATTAACGGTCAAATTGTACTTTACTTTCTATATGTAAACACTAGTGACTATGCTGAATTTAACTAATCAACGGTCAAACTTTACTCGACTTTCAATATATATACACTGATAACTAGGTTGACTTTGACTAATCAACGGTCAAACCTTACTTTACTTTCTATATATATATACTAGTGACTAAGTTGACTTTAACTAATCAACGGTCAAACTTTACTTTATTCTCTGTATATAGAAACACTAGTGACTAAGCTGACTTTAACTAATCAACGGTTAAACTTTACTTAACTTTCAATATATAAACACTAATAACTAAGTTGACTTTAACTATTCAACGATCAAACTTTACTTGACTTTCTATATATAAACACTAGTGCCTAAGTAGACTTTAACTAATCAACGGCTAAACTTTACTTGACTTTTAATATATAAACATTAATAACTAGGTTGACTTTGACAAATCAATGGTCAAACCTTACTTGACTTTCAATATGTAAACACTAATAACTAAGTTAACTTTAACTAGTCAACGGTCAAACCTTACTTCACTTTCTAAATATAAATACTAGTGACTAAGTTGATTTTAACTAATCAACGGCCAAACTTTACTCGACTTTCAATATATAAACACTAATAACTAGGTTGACTTTGTCTAATTAACGGTCAAACTTTACTTGACTTTCAATATATAAACAATAATAACTAAGTTGATTATAACTAATCAACGGTCAAACTTTACTTGACTTTCTATATGTAAACACTAGTAACTAAGTTAACTTTATCTAATCAACGGTCAAACTTTACTTGATTTTCTATATATAAACACTAGTGACTAAGTTGACTTTAACTAATCAATGACCAAACTTTATTCGACTTTTAATATATAAACATTAATAACTAGGTTGACTTTGACTAATCAATGGTCAAACCTCACTTGGCTTTCAATATATAAACACTAATGACTAAGTTGAATTTAACTAATCGACGGCCGAACTTTACTCGACTTTCAATACATAAACATTAATAACTAGGTTGACTTTGACTAATCAACGGTCAAACCTTACTTGACTTTCAATATATAAACACTAATTACTAGGTTAACTTTGACTAATCAATGGTCAAACCTTACTTAACTTTCAATATATAAACACTAATAACTATGTTGACTTTAATTAATTAATGGTTAAATTTTATTTGAATTAGTATATTTAAATACAAATAAAAATGTTTGACTTTGACTAATCAACGGTCAACCCTTACTTGTCTTTCTATATACAAACACTAATAACAAAGTTGACTTTAACTAATCGGTCAACCTTTACTTGGCTTTCTACATAAAAATACTAATAACAAAGTTGACTTTAACTAATCAATGGTCAACCCTTACTTTGCTTTATGTATACAAACACTAATAACTAAGTTGACTTCAAGTAATCCACGGTTAACCCTTACTTGACTTTGTACACACAAACACTAATAACTAAGTTGACTTTAACTATTCAACGGCTAACCATTACTTGACTTTCTACATACAAATACTAATAACAAAGCTGACTTTAACTAATCCACGGTCAAGCCTTACTTGGATTTCTACATACAAATACTAATAACAAAGTTGACTTTAACTAATCGACGGTGAAACCTTGACTTTCAATATATAAACACTAATTACTAGATTAACTTTCTAATCAACTGTCAACCCTTACTTGACTTTCAATATATAAACACTAATAACTCTATTGACTTTAACTAATTGATGGTCAAACTTTATTTGAATTAGTATATATAAATACAAATAAAAATGTTTAACTTTAACTAATCAACGGTCAACCTTTACTTGACTTTCTATACACAAACTAATAACAAAGTTGACTTTAATTAATCTACGATCAACCCTTACTTGGCTTTCTACATAAAAATACTAATAACAAAGTTGACATTAACTAATCCACGGTCAACTCTTACTTAGCTTTCTACATACAAATACTAATAACAAAGTTGACTTTAACTAATCGACGATCAACCCTTACTTGACTTTCAATATATAAATACTAATAACTAAGTTGACTTTAACTAATTAACGTTCAAATTTTATTTGGCTTTGCTAATAAAAACTTTAATGGACTCCATAAGTTTTGTCCCAAACCCCATGTCCTATTTTCATATACTTAGCCCAAATTTACCAATTACTTCTCTCTTGCCCCAATTTTATCCCCCCCCGATCGAACCCTATTTTTAACTCTCCCACACCCCTCATAGTCATGCTGCCTCCTCCCTCCGCCAATCAGCCACCGGCCATGCTACCCCTCCGCTTGCCTACAGCTCTCTCCAGCGCCGCTTACCCCCTTCACTGTCACTAGCCTCACCTCCGATGCTCGCCTCAAGTTCTCTCTGCCACTGCTAGCTAGATATGGTGGAGAAGACGCTAGGACCGCTCGCCTCTGGTTTTCTCCACCGCTCACCAGCAACGCTAGCCCTCACTCACCTCTGGTTTTCTCCACCGGTGCTAGCTAGAGATGATTGGATCCGTCGTTCAACAGCCTTCAATGTGGCATCTATTCAATCATGTATGATTCCTTGTAGTTGGGTGACTAGTTGTTCAGCTGTGGATTGTTTTGATTTGATTATGCAAATAGGTACTTCCTCAAGGTCCTTGTTTAAGGGAATTGAGATGTGGAAAGAAGAGAACATATTGAAGGTAGTTCCAGCAGTCTAAACTTTTCTTTTAATTAGACTGTGGACCATTTTATGTGGTAGGAATGTCAGGTGTTGAAATACCATATAGAATGGACCCCCTTAAGGCTCTTAATTTCTAAGACTGATTGTTGTTTAGCTTTGATTGCAGAAAGTGATGGCGGAAAAACAAGGGCTGTTAATTCTCATGGAGAACGTAAGTTTTTAGAATACGAGTTTGAGAATGAGTGAGAAGTGGTTCGATAATGGAAGATGATGATATTCTTTCTTATTTTTCTTGTTTTAATCAATTCTTCTAGACACTGAGTATGACCCTCTAGTCCCCATAGAGGAAAAAACAATGCCGGTAATCTTAGAAAATCTTTTAAATACTAACTTTTTAGCTATATCATCACTAGTAGGTTGAATATGTGTAACTTACATTAATGTTTATGTTATTTGTGTCAATTTAGCTAAATTGTGATGTCAAACTTGAATTTAAAAATATTTTTGGTGCTGCTGCTGGTATGAACATGCTTTTTGGTTCTGCAGATCATTAAGGAAAGTTATATCTCCCTTTGGAGAGCTTGATTCAGTTTACTTAAAGCCATATTAAGTAACATAACTTGATGTGCGGATGTTGATTGTTGTTTGCAGATTAATCTAGCGGTTTACAGTGCTCTGTACTGGGTGCTATTAACCAGCTGGTCAAGAAGGGAGCAACCTGCCAAATGATGTAGCTGTTGCTAAAGGATAAATAGGTGTGCATCACCTTGTGTTTCCTTTTATTGCAATTGAAGTGCATTAGCTGTAGATGATATTTTAACTGATTGCAACTCTCACTTAGTAATGGTAGCTACAGTTTAGAGTATGTTGTCTATTGATGAAGCTACTGCAAAATTCTGTATGTTGTGTGTTGAGTACATGTATATTATGTGTTGAGTACATATATGTTCTCACTGTGTTGTGGTTTTGTGTTATAGTCTAGAATTTGTATCTTGGTGTGTTGTAACTGAACTTAACATCAGATTTGTGAATGCAGTATTTCAAACACAACCCTGATGACAAGAATCCCCTTTACATCACTAAGAATGGAGTCTACACTCAAGCCTGAAGATTGGACAATGTAGTGTATCTTGGGTGCATGATGAATACATGTATTTGGTAAAGTTTCTTCAATTTCTTAATGAGTAATTATTTTGAGTAAGTAGTTCAGATCAAGTGAAAGGTTGAGCATTTAGTTTTTTAGCATATGGTATGGTAGGGTACATTTGAGCATTTCTAAAGACCATAGATTCAAGATTAGTTGTGGGGCTTAACCTTGTGATTTGATGTGTACACACCACATGACTCAATTGCTAGTTTAACGTAAAGTTATGTTTAGTCCCGTAGATAATTATGTTTCGGATAGTTATGTTTAGTCCCATAGATTATTAATTTTGTATCATACATTTTTTTTGGTTTTATTTCTATATTATCAATTTTGTGAAGTTAACTTTATTATTAAATTAATGTCCCACTAAATTATTGATTTTGGGTTTTTTTTCCCTTCCTCTGAAGCGGCTGCGTGTAACTGCTTTCAGAGGAAGGGATTTTTTTTAATTGTTGTAAAATTTTTAGCACCAGTTTTTTGAAAACGGAGTGCCATTAAAAACCGGTGCTAAAATTAACACATGTTAAAAAACCGATGCTAACAAAAAATCAGTGCTAAAATTAGCACCGATTTAAAAACCAATGTAACAAAAAATGGTGCTAAAATTAACATTGGTTTAAAAAACTGGTGCTAACATAAAAAATTGGTGCTAACAAAAAAACTGGTGCTAAATTAACATCAGCTTTTTGAAAACCGGTGTAACCTTTTCACCGCGCACTTAGCCACCGGTTTTTTGGGTAAAAACACCAGCACTAGAGGGGGGTTCTTGTGATAGTGATGCAAATATTACATTTTTTCATATTTATATCAAAAGCAGGAATCAAACTATCTTTAGACATATCAAGCATATGTTTGTAATGAACATGTCCTAATCTAGCATGCCATAAAGATAGTAAATCAATGTTAGAGCAGACCATGTAAATAGAACCACACATATTATTTATATTGAGCATAAGCATTCCATTACAGTAATATCTGAATCCTACAAACACACAAAATTTTGATAAGATAAAATTGTCAGATTCATAAACTTGCTTATAGCCACACTTAGATAAAATACTGCCAGAAACTAAGTTCTTTCTAATTCCGAGTACATATAGAACACTTTTAGATGAAGATTTTTGCCAGAACTAAATTCCAACACAACATCTCCTCAACCAAGAATGGTGGCGGTAGATTCATTTCCCATATGAAGAATGAAACCATCATTAGCCAGTTCATATGACTTGAACCACCTACGGTCCTTGCAAACATGTTTGGTTTCTCCAGAATCTATACACCTAGAAATTTCATCATCATATACATAAAATGCTTCAGAAATTAATGGTACATAATTCTCAACCGAATTTAAACCATATTTAACATTCTGACCTTGATGAGGAGTTTGGCCTTGGTCCTTAGACCCTTGCCCTGGATGATTTCGTGTCACTCCTTTCTTTCTCTTCTTGACACGACAATCACATTTGAAGTGTCATGTCTTGCCACAAATCCAACATGCACCCTTAGTCTTTTTGTTGGACTCTTTGCTTGTGTTGTCATATGGGTGTTTCTTCCCCCTTTTCTTCATAAAACTATCACCCGCTTCCATCATATTAATTTAAGAGAGTCCCACCGTCTCTTTATCTTTGAACTTTCCATTTTCCTATGCCCTTAGAGTTTCTTTTATGCGTAAATGGCTTCCAAGTTGAACAACAGACTTCCTTTTTGTGCTTAAGCATGTGCTTGAAATCCTTTCATGAAGGTGGAAGCTTGTCAATTATACTTGACGCGGAAATAGATTAATCCATTCCCAGTTTGTGTTGTAAAAATTGCCCTAAAGTCCAGAGCAATTCATTGTACTGCTCTATAACATGCCTAGAGTATGAGATCTTGTATTTCATAAAATTACTTACAAGGAACTTCTTATTAGAAGGATCCTCATCCATGTATTTTGACTCTAAGGAATTCCACAACTTTTTTGCAGGTTCAACATTTTGGTAAACATCAAAGAGTGAGTCAGACATACCATTTAAGATGTGACCACGACAGATGTAGTCATCATTTTCCCATTTGTTCCTTCAATGAGTTTCTTCTGATGGTTCATCATCTGCTGCATCTGTCATTGGAGTAGACAAAACATATGCCACTTTCAAATTTGTAAGGAGGAGATGCATCTTCTTCTGCCTTCTACGAAAATTAACACCTTTAAACTTCTTCAGTTTCCCAAATTTGGATGTCATATCACATATGGTTTCCATGTCTTGTACGGTAAAGAAATTACTCTTTAAGAATTTTGTAGAATGTTGGAAGAAATAAATAGCGGTTTGGCTTTTGGGAGAAGTAGAAGTAAATTTAAAACAAATTTATTCTGGTAAATGTAGGTGTAATGGAACTTGGATATTGATTTGAGTTGTGTTAAGATACGCTTTCCTCAAAGAGTAATCTGACCTTGTTACTGCCTTGGATTACACGAATTCTTCTTGATGATAAAACAATCGAAATGGCCTCTTGATCTAGGCTTGAAACAAGAGAATGGTTTTGAGTGGAGTATTTTGGTTACTGAGTAAGTCTGAAAATTCTAAAATTTTCCCTTGTGCTTCTGTGCATGCATACGCATGTTTATATAAGACATGTCCCAAAATGACACTACCCATCGTGAAATTTGTGGATTATAGGCCATCACACTTACACTGCAACACTCTGACACAATTGTAATATGTCCCGAAAAGATGCTACCCATCATGGAATCTGTGGGTTATAGACCACCACACTTACACTGCACCACTCTGATACAATTGTAAGACAATTCATCTTTCCACATGAATGATTATATTTTCCACATTCAAAGTATCCTAGTTGTCAGAAATGAATTCTGAAACAAGAATAATTTTCACGTAAATGACTACATTTCCATATCAAGTGTATCGTAGTTATCTGAATTATAATGAACTCTGAAATGTACATTTATCCACACAGTAGAAAGTTTTTAAAATTTTGCACTCTGCACCACCAAACTTGTTTTAACATCCTGAGCTCACAACTACTAGAATCCAATCAAACTTAAATAGCTTGTGATTCTTAAAACACCAATAAACAACATATACCAAAGTAAAATACATAGTACTAAAGCACTTGCAGACATACAGTAAGGGAAGGAATGCCAGCTTTGAGGTAAACATTGTTGGCAGAAACAACCACAGGGCTGGCATCCAGACTAGCCTTAACCTTATCAAACTCGGCCTCCCAAAACTTCTGAATAATCTCACGAAGCTCAATCAAGTTCTCCATAGCCCCATTATCATACATCTTTGACCCGTGGCTAGGAGCCTCAACTGCTCTAAGCACAACATTCCACAACGTCCTATCCGCATAAAACACCCTGTACTCATCCCCCGGCGAGGCCTGCCCCTCGTCTAACACAAACCCAACATTCAGCCTCAAAAACTCCTCAGACTCCACAAAATTTTCCATCCCATCAAAACCCCCGATCTCCTCATCCGGGACAAACAAAATGTGGAGAGTTCAAAGAAGGGTGTGTTTCTTTTCCAACACTAGACTCTTCATGGAGAAAGAGTGATTTTACGTAATGATTCTAGTATTACTAAATGGAATAAATAGAATACAAAAAGGTAGAATAGTACTAGTATATGAAAGAATGATTTCCCATAATGATTTTGATTAATGAAGAAAAGTATAAATAGAGTACAAAGTAGACTAGACTACATATAACTCTAGCCTAGTCATCAAGAATTAAATCTTATGTAATTATCAACTTACATTATTCTAACACCCCCCTTCAAGCGAAGCATCGGATGCTCGCCGACACATAGCTTGGACCTGAAGAACTCAAACAACGAACGAGAGAGTCCCTTGGTGAAGATGTTCGGAATCTGAAGAGAAGTTGGAACATGAGCAATGGGCGGCTTGCCAGATGTCACCAACCCATGAACAAAATTGTAGTCAATGTTGATATGCTTCACCCGCTTGTGCGCCACCAGTTCTGAGCCAAGAAGATAGCACTGCTTTTGTTGCATAATAGCAATGGAGAACCAAAAGGCGGAACCTGAAGATTACAAAGGAAATAAGTGAGCCAAACCACCTCTGAAGCAGTGTTGGTAAGAGCAAGGTATTCAGACTCAGTGATGGAGCGAGAAATAATGGGTTGTTTCTTGGCACCCCAAGAAACCAGATTCCCACCAAGATAAACCGCATAACCATAAGCGGGCTGTTTAGTCTCCAAATAGTGAGCCCAGTCAACATCAGAGTACCCTAACACCTCAGGAGTACTAGCAGAACAAAAGCTAAGACCAAAATAAAGAGTGTCACAAACATACCGTAAAATCCATGTCATTGTAGCGAAATGGTCATCTCTAGAATCCTGAAGATACTAGCTCATTGGTGTTGACCGAGAATGCAAAATCTAGAAGAGTAATGGTGAGATACTAGAGGGCACCAACAAGAGAACGATAAAGTGTAGGATCCCAGAGCGGAGGACTGGTAGAGCTATGAAGCTGAGAAACAGTGACAAATGGCATAGAGATAGGTGTCGCGTCAGACATACCAGCCTGAGTCAAAATATCTTGAGCATACTTTGCTTGGCCAAGAAGTAACCCTGAGGAGGTAGGAAAAACTTCAAGACCAAGAAAGTAATGAAGAGCACCAAGATCCTTAATCGCAAAATCTCTGTGTGTCCAATCAATGAACTGACACGAAAAAGAGTCGAGTTGTTACCTGTAAGAATGATATCATCCACATACACAAGTAGATACGCTAATGACGACCCTCTCGAGAGAACAAATAAAGAAGTATAGGCTGAGCTGCACTAAAAACCAAGTTGTGTCAGATAACTGCTGAAGCATTGGAACCAAGCCCGAGGAGCCTACTTAAGACCATAAATGGCCTTCTTCAAGTGACAAACATAGTCTAGATGAGCAGAATCCTGATAACCAGCGGGTTGCTTCATATAGACTGGAACATCAAGAACGCCATTAAGGAAAGTGTTCTTGAGATCCAACTAATAAAGTGGCCAAGAACACATGGTGGCTATGGTGATGACTATCCAAATAGTGGAGGCTTTGACCACATGACTGAAAGTGTGGTCAAAATCAAAATCCAGAATTTGTGAGAAACCCTGCGCCACAAGTCTAGCTTTGTGATGCTCAGTAGTGCCACCTGGTCAACACTTGAGCATATAGTCCTACTTGGAGCCAAAAATGTTGACATCCGAAGGTCAAGGCACTAAGTCCCAAGTGTGCTAACCATGACGAACCATGAAAAGAAGTCATCTCATCATCCATGGCTGAAACCTAGGATGATCTTGAACGGTAGAGCGATAATCAGTGGGCTCTGTCTGAGAAAGGAGTGCTGCAGTGAGACCATGAGTAATAATATTTGAATAATCTCGGAGCTGAATGGCACCAATAGAAGACTAAGAAGCCATCCGATGGGTACGAGGCTACGGGAGTGAAGCTGAAGGAGTCGAACTAGTTGATAACGCCGGAGAAGATCGAGTAGAGCAAACCAGAGAGAGGCCAGTGGGCCAGCGAAGGACATCGAAGAGATGGCAACCGAGACTAGCTGAAGTGTGGTGGCTGGCGGCTGAGGCGTGGTGGCCTGCAAATTGGATGTGCTAGTCGGCAAACTAAGTCTACTGGTTGATGGCGAGATGGGCAGGGCAGGATACGCTAGAGCGGCCAGTGGATGGTCTGAATAAGCAGAGCAGACAAAATAGGGTGTCATAGTCAGTGAGAATAATAGGATCGATGAGTTAGGAGGGCTGGCGACCAAAGTGACAAGCCGAGCAGGAGAAGATGCCACCGTGAAAGAAGCAGGAATATCAGCTGATGTATCAGCGGGATCCTAGAAAGTAGAGACATCCAGAGAGAATGGAGATACTAAAGTAGAACCATCGGCATAAGGGAAGAAGGTATCATAAAATCGAGCATGTCTGGTGATATATATCTTTCCAGACGTAGGATCTAAACATCAATATCCCTTGTACCGGGAGTCGTACCCAAGAAAGATACAGGGCAAACTGTGAGGAGCGAGTTTGTGAGCTACATACAAACAAAGATAAAGGTTGACACGTAACCAAAATACATGAAAGTTAGTGTGTATAAGAACCCGGATATTAATAACTTCATATGGTGATCATCCGTCAAGAACCGAAGTGGGCAGAAAATTTATGGTATAAGCGGTTGCAGCAAAGTCGTGAGGTTAGTGGGAGAGAGGGAAATGTGAGTGGTACAACATAGAAAAACCCATCTCAGCAATGTGACGGTGCTTGTGCTCAGCCCGGCCATTCTACTTAGGAGTATCCGGGGAAGAAATCTGATGATGAATGCCCTTTGTTTGAAAGTTAGAATGTAAGTAACCATTTACGAAAAGCCTCAAACTGGCGATAGACGTTCCAAAAATCAAGTTTGCAATGAAGTGGGTAAAACCACGAGAGTCGGGAATGATCATCAAAGAAAATGACATAGTAGGAGAAACCATTAGTAGGTAAAATAGAGGAGGGCCCCCATAAAACACAATGAACTAGATCAAGTATCCTAGCAGCACGTTTATCATTTAAATGAAAAGATAAACGCTTCCGTTTAGCCTTTTCACATGCATCACAAAGGGTAGGTTTCAGCAAAATCAATGAGACAGATAAATATCCAGAAGCTCACAAACTAGAAATAATCGAATGCAGAACATGACCAAGTTTAGCATGCCCAGATTTCAAACGACGAACGCGACTTATTTGATTCCACGGTAGACAACAAAGAAGATGCCCCATAGTCTAAAACATAAAGCCCATTTTCACTATGGCCGTGACCCAAAGTTTCACTAGTGATTTTATGCCGAATAATAAATGAGTGATCATCAAAGCAGACAACAACATTTAAATCCCAAGTTAATTTGGTAATCGAAAGAAATTTTTTGGTGATTTTAGGCTCAATAAACACATCATAAAGAGACAATGAGTTAAAAATCCAAGAATCACCAACATGAGTAATAGGGAGTTGAGAAACATTACTAACATAGACGTAAGAAAAACCACAGGATGAACAACAGCAGGAGACGATGCTATGTGCTTTGTGGTGCCATAATCCAAAATCCACTTGGGTCCATGGTGTTTAAACTCTGATAGTCCACCAAAAGAAGCCATAATACAGACAAAGACAAGACAAAATGGCGACAAAATGTGAAAGCAGCTGGATGCGTGTACTAAGATGCGAAGAACACCTACAGGCGCGTGGAGATTGGCACTGGAACCTGTGGGCACATGCCAAAATGCACTGAAGATTGGACGTGCTGAAGAATGGCATGGGTGCAGATGATGCGCTGAAGTATGATGCTCTGGAGGCTGCCACAGGCGTGAATCTAACGCGCTGAGGAGGGACACTGTGTGACCTGGCGGGAGACTTCTTCACTGCTAAATTGGCCTTGACGGAGAAAGGCTTGGACTTTCTCATTGGAGAATGAGGATTGGTTTCTAGAACCCGCGGAGAACGACGGAGACTTGCCGCTGCCAGAAAAATACTACTGGAAAATTAAAGAACCCAATAGAAATCTGGAGAACACCGAGAGATGAATGCCAGGAAGAGAGGCCTGGAGATGAACTCTTGGAAGGAGAACACTACTACAGGGAAGAGAGGGCCAACGATGAACATAGAGAGGAAATAATGGTGGGAGAGCCACTGCCGGAGTATGGCCAAAAGTTACTGGAATTTAACCGGAACTTCACCGGAATCAGGTGGCTGGTCGACCGGAAAAGAGAGAGAGGGAGAGGTGGAATTGGTCGGAAAAAATAAAAAATAATTTAGGATAAAAAATTTCTCTGATACCATGAAATAATAATTTTCCATAGTGATTCTGATTAATGAAGAAAGGTATAAATGGAGTACAAAGTAGACTACTCTAAATATAACTCTAGCCTAGTCATCAAGAATAAAATCTTATCTAATCATCATCTTGCTTTATTCTAACAGTATAACTCTAGTCTAGTCAACAATCTAATCCATAATCAAATCTAATCTAATCATTATCTTGACTTATTTTAACACCCCCCTCAAGCGAAGCGTCAGATGCTCACCGACGCAAACCTTGGATCTGAAGAACTCGAACAGAAGACGATAGAGCCATTTCGTGAAGATGTCTGCAATCTAAAGAGAAGTAAGAACATGAGAAACTTGCAGCTTGCCAAAATCAACCAACTCTTGAAAAAGTGACAGTCGATATCGATGTGCTTTGCCCGCTTGTGAGCAACAGGGTTCTGATCCAAGAAGATGGCACTGCTATTATCACATAACACCGGATAACTAGACAAGGGAACTCGGAGGTCTCGAAGCAAATGAGAGAGGCAAACAATCTCTGAAGCTGTGTTGGCAAGAGCACAATACCCAGGCTCAGTGTTGGAACGAGAAACTGTTCGTGATTTCTTGGCCCTCTAAGAAACACGGATCCCACCAAGAAAAATAACATATCAATAAATGGATCGACGAGTCTCCAAACAATGAGCCTAATCAGCATCGAGTACCCTAACACCTCTAGAGAACTGGCAGACCAAAAAGAAAGACCAAAATGCAGAGTGCCCTGAACATACCGCAGAATACGAGTAACAGCAACAAAATAATCGTCTCTAGGATTTTGAAGATACTGGCTGACAGGTTTGACTGAGAAGGCTAAATCTGGATGAGTGATGGTCAACTACTGAAAAACCCTAACTAGAGAACCATACAAAGACGGATTTCAAAATGGTGACAAGTCAAACTGTGCAAGTGAGAACCTGGTACAAATGGTGTAGAGACTGGTGCAGCATCATACATCCCTACACAAGTGAGAATGCCCCGAGCATACTTTGCTTGAACAAGAAGTAAACCTGATGAAGTAGGTGAAACTTCCAGGCCAAGAAAGTAGTGAAGAGCGCCTAGGTTCTTAATCGCAAAATCCAGATCTATTCGATCAATGAACTGTTAAAGAAGGGTCGAATATTCCCCTTTAAGAATGATGTCATCAACATACAACGGGAGATACAGTTATGACAATTCTTGCAAAAGAATGAGCAGAGACGTGTCAGTTGAGATGCATTGAAAACCAAGCTCAATCAAATAAGTGCTGAAGTGCTGAAACCATGCCTGAGAGGCTTGCTTAAGTCCATAAATAGCCTTCCGCAAGCGACAAACATAATCCGGATGAACATGGTCTTTGTATCCAACGAGTTGCTTCATATAAGCTGGAGCATCAAGAATGCCATTAAGAAAGGCATTCTTGACATCCAGCTGATGTAGCGGCCAGGAACACATCGTGGCAATGGCGAGAACTGTCTGAATAGTGGAGGCTTTGACCACAGGACTGGAAGTGTGGTCAAAGTCAAAACCCGGAATCTTTGAGAAACCCTGCATAACAAGTCTAGCTTTATGATGTTCAATATTGCCATCTAATTGATACTTCAGTTGATAAACCCATTTGGTGCCAAAAATGTTAGCGTCCAAAAAGCGAGGCACTAAGTCCCAAGTGCGCTAACCACGATGAGTTTCCATCTCGTCATCCATGGCAGAAATCCAAGCCAGATCCTGAAGGGCAGTGCAATAATCAGAGAGCTCAGACTAAGCAAGCCAGGCAGCCATAATTCCATGAGACAATGCCTGAATAATCTCTGCGCTAAATAGCTCCAGTCGTCGATCAAGTGGCCATGTGATAAGTGTGAGTCCAAGGAGGAAAGACCGCAGGAGTGGAACTGACCGAGAAGGCTGAGCCAGAGCAAGCGGACTAACTAGTGGAGAGGTAGGAGGCACTTGTTGTAGTGATGATGGTGGATCAGTGGCACAAATGGAGCAAGGGGCCAAAGGAGGAGTAGCCGACACAGGAGAAACTATAGGCAAATGAGGTGCCGAATCAGAATCAAGATCAAGAAAGGCGGAAACATCCAACATTGATGCTGGAACACCGGTCACCGAAGGAATGGATAGGGTGAATAAAAAGCACCTTTCATCACCGAGTGGCATAGATTCTGCAAGAAGTATGGTCGAGCCACCAAAAACCTTTATACTGCAAACAGTAGCCAATAAAGACACAAGGAATACTGTGGAGAGATAGCTTATAATCGCAAAGGGGAAAACAAAGGGGAAGAATTGACAACCAAAATCATGAAATTTGGTGTAAATGGGAACCCGTACATTTATAACTTTATATGGTGATCGTTCACCAAGAACAGGAGTGGGTAACCAATTTATGGTATAAGTGGCTGCAGCAAAAGCATTAGGCCAGTGGGAGAGAGAAACATGAGAGTGTTATAACATAGACAAGCCCATCTTAGCAATGTGGCGATACTTGCGCTCAGCCCGACCATTCTGCTCAGGAGTATATGGACAAAATATCTTATGATGAATACCCTTTGTCTGAAAGTGAGAGCATGAGCGACCATTTATGAACTCAGCCCCTCCATCACTCTGAAACACCTTAATGGTGGAAGAGAACCGGCTTTCCACAAAAGCCTCAAACTGGCAATAAACATCCCAAAAATTAGATTTACGGCGCAGTGGGTAAAACCACGAGAGTTTGGAATGATCATCAAGAAAATAGCATAATAGGAGAAACCATCAACAGATAAAATAGGAAAAGGCCCCCATAAGTCACAATGAACTAGATCAAGTACCATAGCAGCCCGTTTATCATTTGTATAAAAAGATATATGCTTCCCTTTAGCCTTTTCATACATATCACAAAGAGTACATTTAGGCAAAACTGATGAGACAAATAAACATCCAGAAGCTCACAAACCAAAAATAGCGGAATGTGAAATATGACCAAGTCTAGTATGCCTGATTTCAAAAGACACACATGACTTATTTGATTCCACAATAGACAACAAAGCAGATGCACCATAGTCAGATAAAGCTCATTTTCAATATGACTGTGACCCAAAGTTTCACTAGTGATTTTATGTCAAATAATAAATGAGTGATCATCAAAGCAGAAAACTGATGCTTCTTTGACCACCGACCGATTCGTGGGCTTGGGTTCTTCTCAAACTAACCTGCAATTAAACTGTCCCTGGGGTTCCAGGGGTCAGCACTCTGATGCCTAAGTCAGTACAAGCGTCCGAATATGATTAAGGAATAATGAATTATAAGTAAATGTGTACCTTGTATTTATACCTCATGTCCTAAATAACGTTCTCCTTAATTAGCCACGAACATGGTTATTCAGCTAGGGTATTACATATGTCCCTAACTGGGCACTATACTTTCGGCCCAGTGGTTTTCTTGGGCTTAAACTCTATCAAGAGCTCCCAGAAAAGCAGTTTCTCAACCTTAGAAAGCTAGAACACCATGAAGGTCTTCGAGGTCTCGAATGCATAGGACATTTCGAGGACTTTGAAGAATCAAAATGAGCCTTGCACTTCGTTGCTCCTGCCTTCGAGGGTGAGGACTTGGTTTTCTAATCAACTCTAACGTTTAGGATTACAAAAGGGCGCGAGCGTGCTGTACAACCTAGTGTCCTAAATAGCACGTTGTCAGAAGACAAAAAAGCGATTACATCTTTCCATAACTTTTATATTTCCAAAGCAGTAATAATTACCCATCACGCCAGCCCCCATAATTACCTCCCATCCGCTCTTCCTTATTTACTTTTCTCATTTGCAGGTATCTTCTTACAAGCATTCTTTCTGTATATATCTATTGAGCATTCCAATTTCCATCACTTTCCACAGAAAATTAGTAATTTCTTTCATCCCTACCCTCATTCCAAATTTTTTGTTTCCTCCCCTTTAAATCATGGCCAGCTCCGATGAGGGTTCTGCCTCCGAGAAAATTTCTGGCAAAGTTAGGATAGGCGAGACGGGGGTTAGTACACCGGAGAGAACCATTCGAAATCCGGAATGTACTTAGATGTTGGCCTCCAGGCATGGGTAATCCCTACATAAGGAGATCCCTCACGAGCGGCAAGATTGGCTTCTACCCTCCTCCAAATCCAGAGCTAGAAGCTATAGAGGTGGAGGGAGGTGCACCTCCTTTAAGGGAGAAGACAATTCTCGAGGGGGAGGAAGTACCCTCGAATGCACCTCGGGTATTTCCTCTGGCTGGACTTTCTCAAAAGAAGAAGAAAGGAACTTATCGAAGGTTAAAGCTAAAAGATCCAGGGAGAGAGCCCCCAGTTCCAGTAGTGGGGGCCACTATGTCTAAAATTTTGGACTCGATCCCTCCAAGTCAGCGAATAGCCCCGGATGCCGATTTTTAACCCTTTCAAGATGTTGATACCCCCCATAACCTTCCCGAAGGAAGATCATCCATCTCTCCCAGACACCTTCGTTGCAGGCTCACCTTTCCCTTTCCGCCCTTTTTTTCCAAACTCCTTAAACAATTCTAAGTGAGCCATGTACAAGTCCACCCCAATATTTTGGTGATCATTATAATGTTCTTGAATAGTTGTAAGGAGTTCGGTATTAAACCCATTTATAAGCTGCTTCGCTCGCTATACTTCGTGTCCTACAGTGGGCGGTCTACCAATATGATCATCGCGTTTATCAACCGAGAATCACATCATATAGTTTTTAGCATTCCTGGCAATTTGGGCAACTGGAAAAGATGGAAGAAAGGTATTTCATTTGATAGTAGGAGATATCGAGTCCCTCCATGGAACTGGGGCGTATGAGTCGAGTCCCCCAAACCTGGGGAATATGTCTACCTTGATGCCCTTAAGAGAGATAGGCAAAAACTGTTGTCCAGATTCCTCGATTACAGCCTCTTCAAAAACCCCAACCCCCAGATTAGTGGCTTTGCGTTTCCACCTAGAGTTTATGAAGAATATGTGTATAACATACTCCAGAAGGATACAAGAAAGAGGATAAGAGAACCTGAAGGCCCCAGAAGTGGCTCTCGCCTCAAGACCACTACTATTAACTTTAGGCATTCGGGACCCTCCGAAGGTGCTTTAGACATCTACTTCTCCTGTTTAATGTGTTATTGGGTTTATCACCCTTTATTGACTCACTCTATCTTTCCCTTTTCAATGGGTCTCGCTAAGGGCCTAAAGAACTAGAAGCCCTCGAAGCATGGTCAGGCTTGTTCCAAGGGCAAACAACCCTTAAACCCAGTGTCTCCCCTCTTGAACCCAGCTTCCCCTCTTGCAGTAGGCCTCGAAAATCCTATCTCAACCATTGGTGCTGAGAAATCACCTCATACCAGGGACGTTCATCAAAAGGCAAGGGAGAACAACAATACTATCGATCCCCCCTCACCAAGACTACTCATGGGTCTCATGGTGGCAAGGATGTTCATTAACAATCTTTGCCCCCTCAAATGATGTGGCATCTCTATCTAGGATCGAGAATCACCTTTCAAAGATGGCATCTAACCCTAAGGTTCTTTTTTAAACCCCCCTATTTTCTTCCTTTCCTCTTTTTTTTATACATTTAACTTTTTTAGCATCCCTCTTTTTTTATAACATCAATTGGAGTTGAATTGTTTTAGGCTTCCCAAATATTCCACGAGGCCACCAAGAGAATGACAGAGGCCACCGAGAGAATGGAGACCTTCTTTTCCCTTTGCTCCGCTGGCGATAGGTGCTCCGTGAAGAGCTCAGCAAAAATGATGCTAAAATTTTTCATTTAAGGAAATCTCTTGAGGAGAAAGATAAGGTGCTTGAGGAAAAAGATAGAGTGCTCGAGGAAAAGGATAGGGCGCTTGAAGAAAAACAAAAGCTTTTGGAAAGGGAGAGGCAGGGTGTTGATACCTAGAAGCATCAATGGACGTTAGAGAAGGACACCCCGGTGAAGAGGGTTCAAGATGCAGAAGATCTGGACACGCAAGTTCAACCGCTCAAGGCCTTCAAACACAAGCTGTTGAACAGCCCTAAGCTACTTCAACTATTCTTGGATCTCTTGGATATGGCCAAGCAAATTGGCTATAGTGAATTAGCCGAGGAATTTTTAAGGCCACAAGTGTCTACCTCTCTATCTGAAGATCTGGCCAAGCAGGTGGATGAACGGGTTAATCCAGAGCTCAAAACCACTCTGGACACAAAGTGGGATGAGGCCATTAAGAACAACGGCCTTCGTTTTGCCCTTTTGTATTTCATCAAGTCTAAAGGGAAGTTCCTCACTGCTGAGGGGATTCATGCTATCCCCTTTCAGAGGCTATAGACGCCTCTCCTGGGCGGAATTCTGCCACTAGCCGAGTGGAAGAAATAATTTCTTCCACATCAAAGGAGGATGATTCTAGGGTTGGTCCCTAATTGCAATTTTTTTTACTTAGGGCCCCTCGATTGTAACCCTTTTTTTTTACTTTGAGTATCAATAAAATACATTTTTTGTTGCAACTCATTGATTTTACCTTTCTTTTCTTTTCGTAGTATAATTCATTGAAAATGTTGTTAGAAGGCGCTTGTGAGAAGCTTTTTTGAGTGCCCAAAAAGAGCTGAATGAGACACACAAACAACTATTGATCGCCCTTCGAGATCTTTCTAAGTGTAATCAAGAGAAGGATTTCTTGAGGACAAGCTCTACCACCTCGAAGCTGAAATGAAGCTGTGGCAATCTAAAGACCATCCCACTTTTGAGGGATTTGTTAAGGATTTCCTTAGCAAAGAATTTAAGGGTACTTACCCCCTAGAAGTGGTCAAGGGTTACGATCCCACAGATGAAGAATTAGAAGAACTAATGCATCAAATTTATTTGAAGTTTGGTTCTCTGAGGTCCTGCCTTACCACTGCGACTAGGCTTCCAGTAGTGGAAGGGTGCCTAATCGGTTACTTGGGTGAAAATTGCAGACTGTTAGCCCAGAGGGAATTACTTTCCAAAAATTGCAGAGTGGCTAGCCTTAAAGAGGACTTGCTCTCTTGGAAGGAGGACTTGCTCTCTTGGAAGATAGCCAGTGAGGATCGGCCTTCTTCAAGTGAACCTCCTCCAGCCCCTTGAGGGAGCCCCTTGGGTGAAGGTAGCTCTTTGGTGGAATCTTTTTCATCCAAGAATGAAAAAATTTCCGAGGAGATTGAGGCCTAGAAGATACAAGCTATAGAAGTGGAGCAGCGTTTTGCTGATTATGAAGAAAAAATCACAGCTCACGAAGTAAGCCTTTGTGCCCACATGCTTTCCCACAGCATTCCTTCATCTTACTTAATCAGAAATGATCATCTATCGAAGTTTCTACTTAAGGCGGCTCAGTACTAGATGAAATAAGTTAACGTTCATGAGAATGGGACTCCTCAGCAGAAAAAATATTTTGACCTCATTCTCGATTAGTTGGCAGAGCTAAAGGTAAAGAGATTCACCCCCTCGAGCTTTCGCTCTACCCCTTAGTCATAGAAGTCTGCCACCAAGGAGGCTGGATAGCATGTTGTCCCTTCAAGTAAAGTTACCCAAGGATCTTCCTCAAAATGTTGCAAAAGTGCTGGGTCACCCTCGAAGGATCCATTTGAATCTTCCATGAAGAAGCGGTGTAAGACCGTCGCCGTTCTTGATCCCTCTGAATATCCTGTAGAGGAACAAATAAAGGATATCCGAAGGGCCGCCAGTATAAAAATTGAAGAACTCGATGAAATAGAGGCAAATGTGAATGAGCTAGGAAAACCTATCTCCACTGAAGAATTGTTTCAGGCGGGATTTCCTCCCACTAAATAAATATAGTTAAATGAATAAACTTAGATAGTTGCTTGTATCAATATTGTATTCCTAATATGTTTGTTGAGGTTTGAATAAATAACCCATATTCTTTCCATCTCTTATAGTTTACCCCTTGGATATGAGCGCCTGTGCAATATTCTTAAGCAGAGCAAAATACGAATATGTTTGGAAAGTAGGAATGAAGTAATTTAGAGACACAAGCATTTTACCCAGGTTCGGTATTTCCACAAACATCCTGCTAATCTCGTCTACTACTTTATCATTTCAAGATTACAAGATAGCCTTCGAGTGCCGTTTTAGAGAAAATCACTTTGAACATCAGCCGTAGCTGGAAATATTATCTAGAGCTCCGCTTTAAAGCAACCCGCTCGAACATCAACCAGAGTGCCACTTTAGAGAAAATCACTTGAACATCAACTAGAGTGCCACTTTAGAGCAAACCACTCGAACATCAGTTGTAGTTGAAAATATCATCTAGAGCGCCGCTTTAAAGCAACCCGCTCGAACATCGACCAGAGTGTCGCTTTAGAGCAAACCACTTAAACATCAAAGCTGGTAGTATTTTCTCAAGTTGGTAATGTTCCACCTTCTAGGCACTCGAACCCCGTTCATCTGCTCGAGAACATAACTTCCTCTTGGGTGCGATTCAATCACTTTATAAGGTTCTTCCCAATTTGCAGCTAACTTCCCCTCGGGTTCCTTTCTTCTTTTCTCATTTTTTCTCATTACCAAATCTCCCAGGCTAAAAAACACATTATTTACCCTTCTGTAATGGTATCTTCTAACCCATTCCTTAACTTTAGCCTTGCGTAGAGAAGCTAACTCTCTCTCTTTTCCTCTACCATATCCAAATCCAGATATCGATTTTGTTGATTGATTGTCTCATATGCAGCAGCCATTATCCTTGGGCTAAGAACTCCTATTTTGGCAAGAATTACTGCTTCTGAGCCATATACGAGACTATAAGGTGTATCCCCAATAGTGGAAAACTCGGTTGTATGATATACCCATAATACATTGGGTAATTCCCATATCCAATTACCTCCCGCCCCCTCGAGGCGTGCTCGTATTCTATTTACTATTGTTCTGTTGGTCATTTCCACTGGCCCGTTAGCTTGGGGGTGATAAATAGATGTCATCTTTTTCTTAATCTGATATTCCTCGCACAACTTCTTGAAGGGATCCTGAGAAAATTGTGTTCCATTGTCCATAATGATCGTTTTTGGGATTCCAAAACGGCACACAATGTTCTTCCAGCAAAAGGAGATGACTGTTTTTCCTCTTATGTTTGTTAAGGGCTCAGCCTCTGCCCACTTTGTGAAATAGTAAATAGCTACTATTAGGTATCTGAACTTCCCTAGCACTTTCGGAAAAGGGCCCACCAAATTAATCCCCCAATTTTCAAATGGCCACGAGCTATAGATGCTTCTAATTTCTTCCCATGGAACATGTGTTATAGGTGCATGTCTCTAACATTGATGGCAAGCCTGAATATATCGGTTTGCATCCTCGACCATTGTCAGCCAATAAAACCCTGCTCAAATGAGCCTCCTCGTCATAGATATGGCTTCCTGGTGGCTACCGCATACTCCTTCATGAAACTCTCTTATGAGGTAATCGGCCTCATGAGGATTAATGTATCGAAGTAATAGCTGCAAATGACTCCTTCTATACAACCCATATTCTCTCAACAAATACATTGGAGCCTTCGACCTTATTTTTCTGGCTTCCACCTCATTTTCTAGCAGTACACACTCTCGAAGATATGCCATGAATGGTGTCATCCAGAAGTCTTCTACTTCAATTGCCTTCACTACAGGTTCTTTAAAACTTCGCTTGCTCAAAGTTTCTATGAGGAGCTGCTACTGGGATTGGGTTCCCAAATCTGAAGAAGCGAGCTTACTTAGAGCATCCACTTTATGATTGCTTTCCCTCAGAACCTACGTCAAAGTATAAGATTTGAAAATTTTTAACACGTTCTTCACTACCTCGAGGTACCTCTGCAGGTTATGCTCTCTGGCCTCGTACTCTCTATTCACCTGCTGAGCCACAATTTGAGAGTCATTGAAAACCTCTAGTTCCTCCACCTACAGCTCCTTTGCGAGGCTCAATCCAGTGATCAGTGCCTTCTCAGATTCATTGTTAGTTTCTTTAAATGTAAAGTTCAATTCATAAGGATAATCTCTACCATTAGGGCTGGTTAGTAGAACCCCAGCTCCACTTCCTCCTGAATGTGATGAACCATCCACATACAACTTCCATATTTTTCCTTGCCTTGTTTCCTCATCCTGAATGGGATCTAAATATACCTCGAGAGGATTTGTAGTTTCCACTATAAAATCTGCTAGCGTCTGCCCCTTAATCGCAACTCGAGGTTGATACTGGATATCATACTCTCCCAGCTCTACTTCCCACTTCATCATTCTTCCTGAAATCTCTGGCCTTAGAAGGATCTGTTCAATGGGGTGGTCCGTGAGCACCACTATCTTATGTCCCTTGAAGTAGGGCCTCAACATTCGAGCTGCATGTACGAGGGCTAGAATCAACTTTTCGAGAACCGTACAAGACTAACAAAGTAAACAGGATGTTGAACCTTTGCCTTTTCTTTTACCAAAGCTACGCTGATTGCTAGCGGCAACGCAGAAATATACAAGTACACCGTGTCATTCTTTTATGGTTTCCTCAAGGTGGGTAATGTCCCCAAATTTTCTTTCAAATTCTCTAATACCTCATTACATTTCCATTCCACTCAAACTTCTTTGCTATTTAAAGCACATCAAAGAAGGGCAAGTGCCTCTCTGCCCCCTTCGATAAGAACCTGCTTAATGCTGCACATCCTTTATCGATTGTGGGATTTTCATTGCCCTTAGAGGTTTGACCTTTTCCAGGTTTACATCGTTCCCCTTCTCTGAGACCATGAATCCTAGAAACTTCCCTGCCCCACACAAATAACACACTTAGACGGGTTCAACTTCAAATTAGCTACCCGAAGCCTACCAAACGTTTCTTCCAGGTCTTTTAAAAATTATTAATAACTTTTAATTTTGACCACAATGTCATCCACATATATTTCCATATTCTTCCCTACTTGACCCCTGAACAGTCTATCAACCACCATCTGATAAGTAGCCCCAGCATTCTTTAACCCAAAAGGCATCTTCTTATAGCAGTACGTGCCCACATCTGTAATGAACGATGTCTTTTACTTTTCTTCTTCCACCATGAGGATTTGATGATACCCCTTATGTTCGTCAAAGAATGCCAAAATTCATTATCCAGTGATTAATTCCACTAGCTTGTCGATTGGAGGCAACGGGTAACTATCTTTGGGGCAGCATTTATTTAAGTCAGTAAAGTTTATACACATCCACCATGCTCCATCATGCTTTGGGA
This sequence comes from Rubia yunnanensis, assembly GCA_037428765.1. Taxonomy (NCBI): domain Eukaryota; kingdom Viridiplantae; phylum Streptophyta; class Magnoliopsida; order Gentianales; family Rubiaceae; genus Rubia; species Rubia yunnanensis. Next base: position 25,058,086 of record CM075064.1, on the reverse strand, counting down.
CTATAACTGGGTTAGCGATCCAATCGGGATAGAATACTTCCTCGATTACGTATGCCCTCAATAACTTCTCCACCTCTTCTTTAATAGCCTCAGCTCTTTTGGGACCGAGCACTCTTCTCTTCTACTTCACTGGCTTAATCGAATGATTAATGTTCAATCTATGTAGTGAGAGACTCGAAGGGACCCCCGTCAGGTTAGATGTATCCCACGAGAACATGTTTCCATACTCTCGTAACAAGTTTTTCAATCTTCCTTTCACGTCCTCAAGAATTATTTTCCCAACAGCTACTGATCCTTTATCTCGAATAGGCATCTGTATTGTATCAGCTAATCCTTCCTCTGTGTGTACTACCACTACATCCCTTTGGTTCCTCGCTTCTCTTACCACCGTGAGGTTACATTTTTGGGCTACAGTCTGATCTCCTTGAATGGATGCCACCCCTTTCTCAGTTGGAAACTTTATCATCAGGTGATAGGGTAACCAGACCGCCCGAGCCTGGAACATCAATGGCCTTCCTAAAATAACATTATAAGGGGAAGGTGCATCCACGACAGCAAAATTACACCTGATGGTCACACCCTTGTTGCCATCCGCTACTCAAACAAGCAGTGTTATCTCTCCTATGGGGAATATCAGATTCCTCGTGAATCCTGATAAAAGGGAAGCAGATTTTTTCAAATTTTCATGCCCTGTCAAAACACTTAGAAAACATCACTTCTACCCCACTTCTATCATCAACAAGCACCCTTCTGATCAAGGACATTCCAATAATGGATGAAATTACATAGGATCCGCATGGGGAATTTAGTCCGACACAGCATCCGCTTCCGAGAAAGTGACCGTTTCATCCGGCCGAAACCTCTTATGACAGGGCTCTTCCACGGGAACCCTTCGAGCTTCAACTCTTATAGAAGCATTCAAGGATCTCTCTCCCACCATGCCATTGATGACGTTAATTACCCTTTAGACAGGTGGGTTTTCTCCATTTTGGTTTCCTTGATTCTCCCATGTTGCTCCTGGGGTCTATCCTACCTTCCTTCCTGCCCCCAGTCTTGAACCACCTGTTCTCAAGGCCTTCTATCTCCTCTACCCCATTGTTTTAATTATTTCTTCTATAAGGCTGCCATTGGTTTATCTAGGGCCTCGAGGGGGCAACTTGGTTCCTGTGTCCCTATCCTCGAAACTGCCCTCTGTTCACATATATCAATTTCCATCCTTAACTGCATGAAATCATTTATGTCATGGTCGTAATCCCTTTGATGATCACAACATCAATTTGTTGCTCTCCGGGCTGCCACCGAGTTGTGCAAACTCTGCAAGGGTGGGGGTGTCCGGAACAAACCTCTATGTATGCTGAAAATCTGTGCAGGGGTTCTTCCTCCAAGCATTGGAGGCAATGGATGATACCTCTCGAGAGGCGTTCTTACGGGTTCGACCGACCTTTTTCCTCTATGCTCTATATTTCTTCCTTCTTTCTCTGCAAGGCTATCTCTTTTATTTCTAGTTGCCTCCTCTACCCTCGAATATTGTTCCACAGCCTCCTAATGTTTTTTGCAAAGTCATTGGGGGTATTGGTACTTAGTTTCTTGTATAATTCCAGGTCCTGAATCCTCAGCAGGTTCCCTTGGATTACCTCATTCTTCATTGTTTCTATCACCCCTAAACTCTCATCTACATACCGGTGATAGAAGGTTTCCGTGCTTTCTCCTGCCTTATGTTTCATTTGGTAGAGTTCTAACAAAGTTTTGGTAAACTTCTTCTTATGTACATACTGGCTCAGTAATGCTCTGCTGAAGTCCCGGTACGATCGAAGTGAGCCCCTTGGCAACTTATTAAACTGCTTTTGTGCATTTCCCCACAAGTAGCTACCTACCAGCTTGCATGTTAATTTCTTATCAAAGTCCTTCGAACTCATCAAGCCCGAGGATGTTTGTATGAACTCTCGAGGGTCGATTTCACCACTGTACGTGGGAAGTCCTTTCGGGGGCTTCACTTCTATTACCCATCGAACGTAGTGATCACCGAGCTGAAAGGAGACCCCGCAGCCTGGCCTAAGGGGCCTGATCAACCTATCCAATTCCTTTCTTAACGATTCACTTGCATCCGAGGGAGGTTCGAGCTGCCCCCAGATAGGTTCACCCCTCTATCATTACCACCCAACTGTGGCATATAGAGAGGTTGGGCTCCTCCGTATCCCGGGTTCATCCAATACTGTCCAAAATTCGAGTATGCTAGCGGTGAGAGTGGATGGACATAAGGTTTGTACAGCCCCTGATTGATTCCCATACTCCCATATCCTTGCATGCCAAAAGAGGCCATTATTCCATATGTTGTTCCTGGACCGGTAGGTTGAGGATAGGAATAGATGGAGCTAGCAGAGGTAGCGCATACACGGGACCTTAGGAGTAACCAGGAATAGAAGGTTGGGGACTAGCTTGTAGTGGTTCTCCAGCATATCTCTGATGAGGGTAGGCTATCGGGGGTTGAGAAGCAAACCCCATAGTTATTCTCAAAGGTGAGGGCGGTAATACCCCCACCATAACTCTATCATCCCCCGGGGGGGTGATTCGGTAACCGGCTACAGCCAAGACCTGAGCTGCTCGTTCCATATCTTGATTTAGGGTTGCCCTCCTTACGTTCTAATTTCCTTGCCCATGTTGACCATAAGCTTCCATATACGAATCTCTCAAAACCTTCGTAGACCTTCCATCCCTTGAATCAGCCATCCTTTCGAGCAAGGAATCAGTGTTTCCTTGTTTTTGCTCTCCCATTATTTCCAGCGGCCTCGAGGGCCCAGTACATTGTTTTGGACTGGCACCAGGGGATTCATACCAACCGCCACTGAGGTTTGCTCCCAATCGTGGCCTACGCCTATATTAGGCTCCGCTCACAACTCCATTCCCATCGTTTGAATATTAGCCATTTTGTTGTCCTCGATGTGGACATCATTTTCTCCTCCTGGATTCTCTGATGTTAACCTTGGTGGAGATCTAGCCCCCGCACCTATTGACCTCAATCATTCACTCATTCGAACTACCGTGGACATAAACCCTCAAAACCCTTGATCCAGCTTAGTCATCCCCACAGTCAGTGCCACTTGATGCATCTATGACCACCGACCGGTTTATGGGCTTGGGTTCTTCTTGAACTAACCTGCAATTAATCTGTCCCTGGGGTTTCAAGGGTCATCACTCTGATGCCTAAGTCAGTCCAAGCGTCTAAATACGATTAAGACAAAATGAATTATAAGTATATACGTACCTTGTATTTATACCTCATGTCCTAAATAATGTTCTCCTTAATTAACGCCCTTAATTACCAATGAATGCCGTAATTCAGCTTGGGTATTAAATATTCCCCTAACTGGGCTATTATATCTTCAACCCAATGGTTTTCTTGGGCTTAACCTCTATCAACAACAACATTAAAATCCCAAGTTAATTTGCTAATCGAAAGCAATTTTTTAGTGATATCATGCAAAATAAGCACATCATTCAGAGACAAATATTTAGAAATATGATAATCACCAAAATGAGTAATATGGAGTTTGGAACCACCAACATAGATGGGGGAAGAACTCTCGTAAGGTGTCACATGATCAACATCAGCAAGAGATAATGCTATGTGTTTCATAGTGCCAGCATTTTCAATCCACTTCGGGCAACGAAGCTTATTACCAGCGAAAAGGGCAATAATGAGGTACAGTGGAAAACTTGGTGAAGCTGAAAACAAAGAAGTGCTCTCATGAAGGCTGAAGAGCGCGTGATGATATACGCAAGTGGAGCTACGTGCAAATGAATATGGGTGCATAAATAGGCGCATTGAAAAGCTGGCGCTGGAGAATGGACAACGCATAAATCTGACGTGCAAGTCTGAATTGCAGCTGGAACTTGAGACCGGCGGAGATGGAAAATGCCAATCTGCTTGCTGAACTGTCTGGAGAACCGAACGCTGGAGAATTATGGCCGACGATGAGAGAGCAGCCAAAGACCTGTCGGGAGACTACCAAAGATTGTTGTTCGTCAATGTTTCTGGCCAATACTTGTTGTTGAACGGTGACGCCAAGTGATGCCCGAAAGATGCCGATGAAAGTGCCACTGAGAAGATGCTGATGGAATAGACATGAGAGTAAGCCACCGTTGAGGATGCCGATGGAAATACACTGAAAATTGACAAAGAAGAACACCAGAAAAAATGGTCAGAATAATGCCAGAAGTTGGCCGGAATAACACCGAAAGTTGATCAGAGTTGGCCAGAGTGATGGGCAGAAAGAAAGGAAGAAAGAAAAAGCAACAAAAAAGAGGGAAAAAAATTAGGTTCGGGATCAGACTTACTCTGATAACATGAAAGAGTGATTTTCCGTAAAGATGGTAGTATTACTAGTTCTAGTATAACTCTACTCTAGGAATTTATTACAATGAACACTAAGCCTTAGCTCAAATTCGCTCCCTGCCTCTCCAGATCACTCCCTGCCCAAATTCGCTCTATGCCTTAGCTCTAAAAACTGAAACCCTAGCACGGGGGAGGCCATCGCCATAAACTCCGGTGAACTCCCCCACCACCATCGTAGGTAGTCACCGCAATGATATGGAAAATCTCCTCTTCCCCATCACCCACACCGCCATTTGCACAATTTTGGAAATCCAACCAATATCTCGACTTCGACGAATACTCAAAGACTCCAGCGCAACCAGGGAAAGCTCTACTGTGGCCGGCTGTAGTCACAATAGCAATGTAGTGGCCACGGTGGAGAAGCTAAGGAAGAAAGCCAGAAATGGGAGTCTTGTCTTCAACCTTTTTTCCGACGAAGTTGCGGTGACGGGAGTCCTGCTGCCGTCGTCGTTATCCCTCTGTTCTAACCGCTCAGCCGGTCAACAACTCTGTAGCATCCGGTCCGATCGTCGGCCATGGGTCAGTAAATCCGAGTGGTGGAGCAAATTAGAGGAAAGGATGGCAGATCTCCCGGTCAACTGTTTGCCGGAACGTCACCGGAGGTTAGTCTCGGATCGTCAGTGAAGGTTTGGGATTAGGGTTTCACAACAGCTGCATAATTGTGCTATAATTGTTCTGATTGTGCATGAAATCGTGTAGATTTGGATGATTTGGGGTCTGATTAGGGTTATTGGATACATATTAGGTTGGTTTTATTTCTAATTGTTTTTTCTCTTTTCTGGTTCTCTTTTTACAAAATGGGTAGAGCATTAAAAGGGTTATTTTGCTGGAGTATTCAGTCTGATTGTCTTTGTCAATCATAAATTTTCCTGTCGATCCTTTTTCCGGTAAGACGGTCCGGGAAAATTACATTGATTTTAGATCTAGTTTTTCCAAAGACGGTTTAGGAGAACTTTGATGATTGGAACACTGAACACTCAGTCATATCGTTCTTTAGACCGTTTAGATGGGTATCCTTCAAGGTCGGGTTATAGACAATTCTACGAATAAAACACTAGTTCTAAACATGGATAGAGAAGTACTTTGATGATTGGAAACGACCGGTTAAGGTTCCCTACTTTAGGGGAAGGAGCATGAAAGGATTTAATGGGGATCGCCGGGATCTATGGGGAAGGAACTTCAATTCTTTGTTTTTGATCGCCTTGGTGTTATCATAAGTTTTAAGGATCAGTGTTTTGTGTGAGGACTGGTGCTTCTACTGCGACTAGCTTGTTGTATCAAGTTAGTGGAATTAGTTTTGTGAGTATGGATCGAGCTTGTAGGACACTATCACAGTAGACAGCCATTTATCATTTACCTACCCAGTCAAATGTCACTTAGGTCGTTGTTTTAGAACTTTATAGGTACTGTCTTTGTGTAATAGGGATCATCTATTCTGGGTGTTTTCAAATTTTAGGCATTTTTTCCCAATCTTGTATATGAAAGGGATTGGATACCCTAACATCCCCGTCATTGACGGTTTAACTAAAAAAAATAAAATCTACTCTAGCCAACAACCTAATCCATAATCAAATCTAATCTAATCATCATTTTGATTTATTCTAACCCATGATTTCCAAATACTAGAGTCCGACACACTCGTCGTCCTGAGCGCCGCGGGAAAAAAATCTTGCCATCGTGGGAGTAGTGGCTGGCTCGGCCGGAACTGAGTCGAGGTGGGAGTTGAAGAGGATAGGGGGAGAGTGGGGTCGGAGCCGGGCCATGTGAGAAGGAGAAGGGGCTTGTCCTTATGGGGTGTGAAGCAAAGAATTTCGTGTTGGGGAGATGGGATGGTTTGTGCGAAGCTTGTGAGGAAAGTGACGGCTGAGGAGTAATCTGGGGTGGGATTCTCAGTGCATACTTGGAGGTATTGTTGGAAACGCCATAAATATTGTTGCTTTCAGTTGCTGCTTCTATTTCCCTTCTTTTCTTCGCAAAGTATGTTAGCCGAGATTCTTACGCGGCACACTTTCTATTCTGGGAGATGAGTTTGACTTAATGATCTCTTGCATGGTTTAAGTTTGCGTGGATACCGCTCAATGTGATCAAATTAACCAGATCAAGACAATCAGCAATAGGCATTAACAATGAGAGCTAATGATATGAAATAAACTAATGTCTATAATTAAGTGCTTTCACCCCTGGCAATGTATGGCTCAAACATGCTATCCTGCAGTTGAACGGAAATGAGACGCACGGTAACAGCCAAAAACTAAGAAAGCATAGATTTCAGTTCACTAACGATCTATAAATGCACATATGGCTTAAATGCTCCCACCCCAAAATCTAACTTCACCCTTTAATCAAAAAGAGGAAAGTAGAAGAATGTTTCAATTGATGGCCCTCAGTCTGAGAAGGTCAGTCACTGCACAGGCAGCTCGTGTAGCTTTCTTGCATCATAGGGCTGGAGGTGGCATCAAGGCAGCAACTGGTTCTTTCCGGAATATCAGATAATAGTCCTTACTTATGCAGCCATGTGAAAAAGTAGAAACATTTCTAACTGTTATGCCTAACCTAGTTATGGACCTTATGGTTAGGGGTAATGATTGGTACATTCGCATCTTTCATCGTCAGCGCATTTCTTCTCGTGAGAATAATAAAAAAGTCTGTGTTCATTACTTTTGGGAATAATATAACATTCCCTCACTTCTTTTCTCAGAAGCAAGCAAGGATTGTCATTCTTATTGGTTCCCCCTTTGGTTTTAAGAGCTAATCTGGGTAGAGTTTTGTTTTCAGATGCAACAGAGTTAGACCAGTTCCTTTCAACTTAAGTGGGAGTCCAGTTTTGCTCAGATTAATTGTTCAGATTAATAGAAAGGCCTTAGGTTCATCGTTGGACTTTAGAACAGGTACTGGAGTGGATTGGAATTGGAAAAGATGATTTTCAAAAAATTCATCTCCATTCTCACAAACCAAACACAATACACAAATCTCTCCAAAATGAAAGCATCTAGGCTTTCACTGTTTGTTTGAACCAAGTGGGCACAATCTTAGACATATGAGGGTGGAGATCCTTGTACGAGTCCCGGATCGTCCCTTGTGCAACCCCAGTTGCAGCAGAAACATCCTGGAGGGACTTCTGATCGCCGGAAAGCTGCGCAACCATGTAGATCACAGCAGCTGCAATCGACATAGGAGCCCTCCGAATATCGAGCTCTTGCAACTTCCCAACAGCCTCCTGGGCAGCCTTAACAGCCTGGAATTTCATTCCAAGGCACGATCCGAACCGGCTCATCATCAGGCTCCCGGACTGAGCTCCCCCCGCCGGCCGAATCTCCATGTCCGGGACTTGTTTCGCGATGAATCTCTCCGCTCGCCCGATTTCCTTCATCGTTGCACCGTTTGCAACTGTGCAGATTTCCTTGAGGGTTCGGGGTTTCGCCTCCTGTTTGCACGCCATGTAAAGGCATGCGGCCATTAACGCGTTGCGGTTCTTGATCCTAGAACCAGCCTTTTGATCCTCCACGTTCTTGAATATCTCACAGGCTCGGTTCTTGATCGTGGCCACGAGGCCGAGCTCGTCGCACATGTTGGCGATGGCTTCGAAGGCTTTGGTTAGGTTGAGGCTATGGCGGCTAGGGTTAGGGTTTTGGGCGTAGCGGAAACCGGCGGCGGTGCCTTTGGGCTTGGAGATGACGGTGATGAGAGGGGCGTCGGCGAGGAGAAGGTTGGTGGGGCCTCCGACGCGGCTGGGATCGGCATTGTCGCCGGAATCATCGGCGAAAGTTCTCCACTCCGAGGTCTCGTCGACGTAATAGGAATCCAAAACCAACCCGCATTCGAGGCACACCGTGTCTCCGGTGGAGTGGTCGAGCACTACCTCCGTGCTCTTCTTACAGTCCGAACAGTAATCATCCGCCGCCATTCTTCGAGATCGATGCGGAAATAAATGGGTAACCGAAGAGGTGGGGGCTCATATATATAGACCAAAGTTTTCCGGAAGCAAATGGGAAAAGTAACAAATCCGGAACCAAACCGGAAAAGTAAAATAAAAGAACATAATAATGAAATTAAAGTAAACAAACTCTGTTTCAATATTCCAAAAGACTAATTTGATTGATGCTAACGAAATTCAGGAATAAATAATGCCTCCACAAATTTTATTCGATGAACTAATTAATTATAATGCTGTACAAATGTTTAAATATAGATAACAAAAATATTTGATTCACCCAAAAATATTTTCACGAATAATTTATCACAAAGTTTTGTGTTAGGCAACTTAAACTTTAGGCGGTGCTTTATTATGCAATTATTATAAATTTGAAATTGGGTAGGGGTTTTTTTCTGAAATTTGCTAATAAATTCAGGGACCTACTGTGCAACCATCAAATAACTATATATATCACAGATTGTAGTGTCTTTTTTCTTAGGAGTTGATGCCTGTAGTGTCTTTTTTCTTATGTTGATATTTTTCATTTTTCTGATGAGGTTCAGGTGTTAGGAGTTGATGTTTGTAGGTTTTTATTTTTAAAATTCAAATATCATTGATGTTTTATGATTTTCATAGTGAATAATTTTTACTCTTGAGGTACCGTAGCTTTTTTGTTGACGATTTAGTTTTTTTCTCTCATGTTGATGTTTTTCATTTTCAAGATGAGTTTTAGGTGATAAGGGTTGTGTTTGTAGCTTTTTTTATGATATGGTTGATTTTTTGTAGTACTTTTTTCCTTATGTTGACATTTTCTTTTCTTTTTAGTGTTTCAAATGTAGTTTGTAGGTGCTTATTTTACAACTTGTGCATGTTGTGAAAACAAAGCGGTGCTTAGAGTACAACTTCTAAGTGTTTCAATCCTTGTTTGTATGTGCTTCAATCGTTGCTTGTTAGGCGTTGATGTTTGTAGTTTTTTTGATGATATGGTTGATTTTTTGTAGTGTTTTTTCCCTTTAGTGCTTCAAATGTAAGTTCTAGGTACTTATTTTATAACTTGTGTGTGTTATGAAAACATATTGGAGCTTAGAGTACAACTTGTAAGTGCTTCAATCATTGCTGGTAAGGGCTTAAATCGTCGTTTGGGTGATATAGGTTGATGCTTGCAGTTTATTTTTTAAATGACAATTTAGCTTTGTTGATGTTTTTATGTTTTCGGTTGATTTTTTTTTAGTACTAGCAGAAGTTTTTTCCCAATTTTTTGTTGATTTTTATTTGAATTTTTATATGTTTTTTTATTTTTAAAAATATTTTTTGTTGCAATTGTTTAGTGATATTTTATGATTTTTGCTGATGTTGCTGTAGTTTTTAAATTATATTTTGCATTTTAAAACATTTTTTTATTTCTTTTTGTCGATTGCGGGTGGTGGGAAAATGATGAGAAAAAATTGAATGAAAAAATCCCTGAAAAGTTATTAGAAATAGGTCTCTGTAAAATAATTAGAGATATGCCCCTGTAAAATTATTAGAGATATGTCCTTATAAAATTATTAGAGATAGGTCCTTAGACCTAGAATTAATATTATTAGAATTATAGAAAGAACCCTACCTAAATTTTAGGTTGACGCATAGGGGACCATCTAATAATTTATTTATATATAATTAGGTATGACCAATTTAGTTTCATAATGCACAAAAAATGCATTGGATCGATATATCCGACTTCAATATGAGCATTAAAATCCCAGGTATTTATGCTGAACCAACGCGTAAATAATAGAGTTAAACTAAGCCACTAACACTATATGTCATCTCAATTGATAAATAAAGAGAAAATTACATGTATAACCCTACAAAATTTACGAAAGTACACATATAATTTTGTGATAAATAAAAGTACAAATATAACCCTAGATAGTTAATATATGTACAAATATAACCTTTTCTGACAGTTGAGACCAAATTATGTTAAAAAGACAAATTTACCCCTCTGTAAAAGAATAAAAAATAAAAAATTGAAATTACCTTCATACCCCCAAAACCCTAATCTTCTTCATTTTTTTCTTTTCTTCCTCTTCTCTCTTCTTTTCTTCTCCCGCAACTTCTCTTCTTCGTTTTCTCTTTTTCGTTTTATCTTCTTCTTTAGCAACAACAATTTTGATCAGTCAAACATCATTGGATGTGGCGGTTTTGGTTTGGTCTACAAAGCCACCCTTTGTGATGGTAGGACGGTGGCCATCAAACGCCTCTCTAGAGATGGCTGAGAGAATTGCTCCAATTTTCTAGATTGCCCCACATACGAATCATGAGTAAGGACCTTACATTTTTGGAATTTACTACCAAATACCAAGTGCGGGTTCCTCTTTATACGGTGGAATTCCAACCCGAAGTTAGAGCTTCTAATGTTTGAGTGATTGGAATTGTTCCATTAGAATTTGGCAGACCCCCCATAGGCACAAAGGGTAACCCTCTTATGGCACCAGTATTTTTCTGGCTGGGATATCGGTGCCTAAGTGACCCAGTGCTGCAAATTGAAGACTTTTAGCGCTGGTATGTCATGCCGGTGCGAATATGAATACCGGTAATATGTGTACCAGTGCTAAAAAATATGTATACAGGTGTTCAAATATGCATGACTAGGTACATATATTGGGCACCGGTAATTAGGATTTGTGCTGGTGCTTAATTTACAGCACCATCACAGACTATGTTCTGGTGCCTTAAAACTTTGATAAGGATGCTCAAATATTGAACTGACATATGAAAAATTAGCACCGGCATTAAAAACATGGCGGTGCTCAATTTTAAAGCACTAGTAGTTATTAAGTACCGGTGTCTATGGTTTTTTTTGCATGTGGTTGTATTTAGAACCAGGATTAGACATTTTAGCACCAAAAGTTTTTGTACGTTATCGTTTCCAATAGCAATGGTAAGAAGTATACTTGTTGTGCCGGTATAATATTAAAGGTAATTGAATTATAGCACCGGTTTGGAGTTAAGTATCTAAACAGTGCTAAATTTTTTTTAAAAAAAATTGGGTGGATAATTTTAAATTTTGGTACCATCCCGGATCAACCACGGGGAAAAATGATTATAATAAGTCCCATAGAACTGATGGAAAAGTTGTATTTATGCTATTGAAGAAAATATGAATCAACACATGGTAAAAGAAAAAAAAAAGCATGAAATATCAATGTTAATACACAAATTCCCGTCACTCATCCACACATATCAATCAACGAAAGTGTTTGGATCATTTTTGGCCTCTTTTGCATAAATAGTAACCCATGCCTCGCAAGATTTTCCTGCCACCTCTTAAAGTTCATAGGCGTTGTATTGGCCTTGGTTCTCTTGAAAAACTCGCGGTTCGATTCAATTAAATGTCCGTTAGTAGGATGGGGTTACTGCAAAAAGGTAGACACATATTATGTTTTGGGTAATATGCAAATATAACCCTATATGTTGGAGAAAGTGCAAATATAACCCTGAGTTATTTTTTAGTGCAAATATAACCCTAACTATTATACATATGTGCAAATATAACCCTAACTATTATACATATGTGCAAATATAACCCTAAAGCCGTTATTTCTAGCATTGACTGACTAGGGTTATATTTGCACTTTCAATTATCGCAGAGTTATATCTGCACTTTCATTATTGCAGGGTTATATCTGCACTTTCATCAATTACATAGGGTTATATATGCACTTTTATCTTATGTTTTTTGTTTTGGAGTTTTGATACTTACGTCAAGTGGATTCTTTGAAGTGTTCTTTAGGGCGATCTCTTCCAGACATAGTAGCCACATTTGAAACCACCTCTTTGTGCTCAGTGCTAAGATAGAATACAAAATAGATAATGTATAATCAGTATTAATAGTCAGAAATAAAGTATACGGGTGCAAGAGTATTAATTGTCAAAATACAAAAAAAATCCATTAGCACAATTTACGAATAATAATGGGAGAATGGTTCCATTTCCTTGTTGCCAGCTGCGTTGTTCCCATCATGTGACGTTGATCCCAAAGAAATTTCTAGCTGTGCTGGGAAAGGATCGTCTGCCTTCTCAGATTTTGGAAATCAGTAGCTTATCACTTTCCCCATATGGTCACACCATCTTATTTGAAATTGGCAATCCATCTGCAGACTTTCAATTCCACTCTCACGTGCGGAGACCCTAGCTTCAATCGACGCAGCAGATGAAGGTGGAACTATTTTGCAGAATAAGTCAATAGCAATTTGTGTCATCGGATGACCAAATGTGTTGTTCTTATAGTTTGGTACACCTGCAATAGTACAAAGTGAAGAAATCATACTGCAAAACCATAGGATCCAGACTTCTCCTTTTCCTCTGTCAGCACCTAATGAATTCCCTCCACAACATTCCAATAAAGGTTCTTTTTAATAGCATATATCTTGATTATACGACTCTTATGCACTTCAGTGTTCACTGTGACAGGGTCTATACGAGAGGCCACAAAGTGATACCATGCATTCATATCCGGTGTTAGTGATTTCTTTGGAAGTTTTGTCCACCCAAAAAACACAAGAGCATCCACATTGGTGCCTTCAATTGTGATTCACTGAACCAATCTTCTCGATACTTCGGCGTGCAAAACATCATCCACATTAATCAACGCCAACATCTCATCATCCTTTTCTTCAACATTGGGCAATTCATACAGTTCATTGATAGCTTCAGGAGTGAGAGGGACATATTTTCCATGGCATAAAAGCTTGTCCATGCTCAACCCACACCTCAAATTTGCATAGAACTCGGCTACGATGATTAAGTTGAAAACAGGAGGTGTAGCATTTTTTGGTGAATACTTGCGTTGATGTTCGTTATCTCCCAACTGAAATCGGATGAGGGTTCATGCTTTCTTTTCACCCTCTCATATTTACATGCAAGCCTGGGGATATATTATTTTCAAATATTAACTTTGAAACTATCATGGAAAGAAAGAAGGCTAATTGAATGAAAAGTAATACCTGGAAAGAACTTGTGTTCCGATGTAAACGTTAAACTTTATACCACTGGTGAGTGTGTCCAATGTGAAGACATGGTTAGTACTGGGACAAATGAGGAAGAGAAACCAATGTGACATGCGTAAGTACTTAACAAATTAATCTCTCAGGTGAATTTGACTAAACTGATATTAATTTAAACATTATTGTATTGTTTCTGACCTCCTGAGGTAGGGGACCAAAAAATGTCGGTGTTTGATGATTTCATTGTGTCCCTAATGAGGACAAGCCGGTTATTTATATCACTCTCCTGAAGAAAGTTATCATTTCTTCTCGTGTTTGCGACACAAAATTGGATTCTCCCATTTTTCGTGCCCTCCACTTTATTCCATAGGTGCCTGTTAGCGTACAACTCAATTTATGACATATATATCTTAAGGAACCAGAAATTGAAATTGAATTGTTTGGAACTTACCCCATCCACAACTCTAGCTATGCATTCGAGATCCATGTCATGCCATGACAATTCCCGAGCTTTCCTTCAAACTCCAACAGTTGCTGGATGCAAATGGTAGTTTTGTATTGTTTAGCATATGTGGAAACGGGAAACTGGTTTCATTTTCTTTTCCTTCTCATTGCAATGGTCGATGAACTCCCTCATCATTGGATAGTCATTTAAGTCATGGTGGTTTACAATCTGAATGTTGCCAGTAAAATATTTTTTGTTTAGTATATGTAAATTGTCCAAATAGAATATTATAGTGACAAGCTATAATAGCATTATTAATTTTAGCGGCTTGATAGGTGTCGCAACTCCCTCCTGGCCTGTAACTTGTATTCTAATCTGAAGGTTGCGTAAACAAAGCAGTGAAAATGTAATTTGAAAAAAAACTTACATTCAAACACTTAGAATACGTAACTAATACAATATATATTACGATTAATTTAATTGAAATACCTCATCATCAGGGACCTAAAGGAATTCCCATTCTTTGTCCACCCACTCATTGATAGGCACATCCTTCTCTTGTTTGTGTGGGGTATCCAAATCCTGGTCAATCAAAGTCATGGGCCAGTCAACCACATGTCCAATAGCCTCTCCAAAATCGATGAATTTGAGGTTGGTGGATGGCAATCCCGCTTCAGCATGGAATATCGGCTCAGATACTCAAACACACGCAATTCCACTTGCTGATGTATGGTTGTGGTGCTTTCTTTGGAGAAATCCTTTTGCTACCATGGCTCGTGACCTGTCTAATTTCTTCATGAACAAAGTCACTTTCTCCCCATTCTGTCATGCATCGTAGAAATTTGTTTGTTAGAGAAAATATTAAATATATTTTCTAATAGACCAACTATGGATGACATAAATAAAATAAAATTGTAACATAGTTTTTTCCGTCCTCATCGTCCTCCTCACTGCTTGGAGCACCATCAGAATTTGTCTATGCATGTCGTGCTGACTTGGCCTAATGCCTTTTCAATGAATGACTTGGGATCATCGAGCCCCGCTAGTATTTGGACTCCTCCAGCTGATGCAATCCCCTTGACTAGCTAGTCAAGGTGAGCCACCATCGCCTTCACCATTGGTTGATCTATAGTTTGCTTATTTTGGATTACCAGACTGGGGGATGAGCTGCTATTTTGGGAGGTTGATTTGATTACCCCTATACCTCCTTGGGTGATCCTGCTTGCCAGTTGCCTCTATCAGTATGTCCTCACCATGTTGCGGGACCTTTATGCCCCTAACAACCTCCTCATTCATTCTTATCAGCAATTAGGCATAAAGTATAAACATTAAAAATAATTAAAAAAGAATAAGCACATGAAATTAAGAATATAAGCATTAAAAAGACCAATTATTTGAAAATACTCACAATATTTTTTGTGATGGCTCTGTCGATGGGATTAGTGTATGTGGTCTTATCTGCCAACTTGATGGACTCGAGGTATACCAAGAATCTATCCATATTGAAACCCATGCTCTCAAGCTCATTCCATTAACCCCTGGGTAGCCAGTTTCACTCTTTCTCATTCTTTCTTTTTCTCGATGATCTTAGCCCGAGCGACCCAGTGACCGCTCCTTCCAGTCCAATGTGTATAAACCTTTTCCTTTGAGTGGTCACTATTCGTGGCACTTATTTTCTATCCAAATCACACAAATTTAAGTTAGTATAATGTAATCGACATAGGTAGCTCAAAACTAAACTACTTTGTGAAGACATGAATGTTGATAAACAGGTTACCTTATATTTAGGTGTCATACTCATTTTGTAGAAAATTTTCCACTCATCTTCATCCATCCAGTTGTACTTGTCCCGTGGTTTTAATTTTGACTTATTTGTGTCATCTGCCACTTGATGAATGAATTTTTTTGGCAATTTTTTATTTCCAGTTGCAGTGGGCATTGTCGGCCACTATGTACACAATCTCCTTCAATTTTTGAAGTTGTGCTTAACCACAGTTGCAGTGGGCATTGTCAGCCACTACGTACACAATCTCCTTCAATTTTTGAAGTTGTGCAGAGGTTAAGTTATGCTCAAACTCGAAGCTCGTCTACATTGAATTAAAACAAAGACAAAGTTAGCTTGTAATCATCGATAATTATTGGGAACTAATGTTAGCTAATAAAAGTAATGGAATTAAAGTAATATTTATTATGAAATTTTCTTACCAAGATGTCCTTCCAAGCCTCCTCCTTGGTGTCATCGGGGACATTATTCCAGTGCATCATGTGTGTCTTGAACTTGATTCACCGCTGGAATGCATAGTTACAGTATGAAGTCCACGCGGTCCAATTCTTCGAGCAGACCATGTCGGATAGGTTGAGCTGTACCAGCACCTACTTTCTCTCCTTTGCGAGCATTACTGATTGGCATGTGGTTGTACCACACACCTTGCACCAAGATTTAATTTCAAACTTGTCGAAGGCTTTGTCGTGCTTTCCCCCCGCCTTGTAAACATTGGCTGTCTTGACTTCCTTCCCAGTACCCTTTTCGGTGGCTAGAGGCTCTTCATCCGGTGTGGATGGTACTGCATAAATGTTATCATCGGATTCCTTGATTTTTAATAACAGGGGAATGACATGTGTGGTGGTATGAATATCTTCCACAATTTTTGCACCAATTTGCACCAACTTTTTTACCCTCGCGAGTCATCTGTAATGAGACCACCAAACCAAATTATCAAACATTGGACGAACAATCCAAACCAAATTGACCAAATCCCTGTCCAAATGCGTGAGAACCTACCTTCGATACAGAGGAAAATCACAATTCACAGTTCACACTTCACAGTTCACCATTCACAGTTCACAATTCACAGTTCACAATTCACAGTTCACAATTCACTGTTCACAATTCACAGTTCACAATTCATGAATCATGAATCACAAATCAAAACCACATTTCACAACTTGAAATTCACAATCACAATTCAGAAACACAATTCACAATTAACAACCCCATTTTACAAAGGCATTTAACAATCACATTCCATAATCACAATTCACCATTCATAATTCACAATCCACAATCCACAATCCATTGACCACACCAACAAAAAAACAATATTAACATTAATTATCAAAAGCAAAATCACAATTCACAATAGATGAATGGAATTGCTTGAAAGGCGGAAACTAACCTTCAATTAGATGGGAATGGGAAGTGGAATTGCTTGAATGGTGGAGGATCGACGGAGGTTAATGTCTCCATTGGATTACCAAGGTTGATCTCTCCAGGGGTTACCGGCAGATTACCAAGGTCACCGGCCCTAAGTACTGCGAAGGTCTCTGACGTAGTGGGTTGGCTCAATCACCATCGGTGACTGAATCTGAAACTGGGAGGTGGAGTTAATTGGGAAGGAATGGGAATGATGGGAAGGATGGCGAGTGATTGACAGAAGATTGATGGCAGAGATTGAGTGAAAAGACAGGTGGGTGACACCAGAGATGGCCAATGAAGATGAACAACGGGGGTAGTTGGGGAAAATGGTTGGGCTAAGCAGAAGTGGAAGCGTTAGTGGAGCAGGCGAGGGTTTTTTTTTGTTTGAAAATAGCAGAGGTATAAGTGGATTCATACCGGTGCCTAAAATGATTTCATTTTCATTTTACTCATGATGACCGTAGAACCGGAAAATAACTGGTGCAGTAATTAAGTAAAATCGGTGCCTAATACCGTAGCTGCTTTGAGAGTATTTTTCATTTATAGCGTTGGACAGAGAGCATTGTTCCCAAAATATCTTTAAGTGCTGAGCACCAGTACACCATACCGATGCTTTGTATTGCAAAATGCAACTGCGCGAAGCAGCTTTGATGTTATTTTTAATTTATCAAGTAGGGCAGAGAGCAATGGTCAAATATTTTGTCTTAGTGTTAAGCACTAGTACCATGTACCGGTGCCTTAAAATCCATTTACCGGTGCATAAATATTTTAATTTTTCTACCAGAAAATTCCAAAATTTTTAAACAATTTTCATTTCGCGCAAAAATTTTAGCACCGGTATTATTTTTATAATACCAGTTCTAATAGTTGTTAAAAGTAAGAATTATTATGATTTTAACCCTCACTATTTGGGATAAGTTGGATAACAAAATTGACCTAAAAATCAATTATTCATAATTTAGAACCGTGTATGTCTTGGTGTCTGGGTTATTTGATCATTCAAAATATGGCGTATTATGTAATGTGAGAAAATTACATTACCGTCCAATAAGTTTTTAAAACTTTTATGACCATGAATTGCCACATCAAGGGTATTAACTAGGTATCCAAAATGCATGGGAATAGGTAGGAACTATTAATTTATAACAATTGTCTTCCCAAGGACAATTTTTAATTTTTTTTGCAAAAGACCCTTCAACTAAACGTTTCAATCCCGTTAACTTTCCCCCGCACCTCACCCATGAATTTTCATTTCATTGTATAATTTAGATAAATAACAATAATTCTTCATTTACAGACATATGAGCAAAAGTGCTAGTATATATTCTAGAGTTAGTAATAGATGCTTATATAGTGGTAACTATGAGATTTCAGGGACTTTTGATGGAGACTGATTCGTACCCTAATTGTGATATTAAATTAGAATCAAATTTTATAATACATCGTGGAGGTTAATTGTTCAATAAATTTTGAGCGGATTTCAATTCAGAGTTACGAGCAAGCTTTTTTACTTTTTGCATTTTAGTCCCTCCAAGAAAGTTGAAATTGTTGAAATACAAAATTGGCTATGAAAAAAATGAAATTAAATGTTTGGGAATGGAATGTTTACCTACTGGACTTTTCCGAGTGAAAGGAAGGTCGTCTTTTGTGAGTTGTTACCTCTACAACGTAGTTTTGGAAATTACAATGTGGCCCCAATTTTTGTTTAAAGTGGGCCCATAACTACAATGCACTTAATTCTTGCTATCCATGTTTTTTTCATATAGTTTCTAATACACATAATTTTATATTATTTTTTAGGTTTCTAAAAATTACAGTTATAGTGCATTTCGTGGTTATCTGGTGCTAATAGTTTTCATACCGGTGCCTATGATGCAATGTACTGGTGCTAAAAACCTTAAAAAGTGGCTACACCGGGCTGCTTTTATTAGCAAGATTTACAATCTAAGTATTGAACTACTATAGAAAGGGAAAATTTTAAGGCAGTTTCCTATGTAATAATTAGTATCCAAATCAGAAACAAAGTTAAGGGTGCAAGAGTATTAATTGTCAAAATACAAAACAATCCATTAGTACAATTCACGAATAATAATGGGAGAACGGTTCCACTTCCTTGTTGCTAGCTGCGTTGTCCCCATCATGTAACATTGACCCCAAAGAAATGTCCAGATGTGCCGGGAAAGGACCGACTGCATTCTCAGCTTCTGGAAATTGGTAGCTTATCACTTTCCCCATGTGGTCACACTATCACCTTTGAAATTGGCAATACATCCGCAGAATTTCAAATCCACTGTCAAGTGTGGAGACCCTAGATTCAATCGACGTAGCAGAGAGGGGGGGTGGAACCATCTTGCATAATGATTCAACAGCAATTTGCGTTATCGGATGACCAAATGCGTCGTTCTCATAGTTAGGTACACATGCAATTGTATAAAGTGAAGAAATCAGAAGGCAAAACCATAGGATCTAAACTTCTCCTTGTCCCATGTCAATGCTTGATGAATTCCCCCCCCCCCAACATTCCAACGAAGTTTCCTTTTTAATAGCATATATCTTGATTATCTGACTCTTATGAACTTTGGTGTTCACTGTGACAGGGTCAATATGAGAGGCCCCGAAGTGATACCACACTTTCATATCCGGTGTTAGCAATTCTTTGGAATTTTCGTACACACAGGAAACACAAGAGCATCCACATTGGTACCTTCAGTTGTGATTCACTGAACCAATCTTCTCGATACTTCGCAGTGCAAATCATCATCCTCATTGATAAATGCCAACATCTCATCATCATCTTCTTCGACATTGGGCAATTCGTACAGTTCATCTATAGCTCAGGAGTGGGAGGAACATATTTTCCATGGCATAAAACCTTGGCTGTGCTCAATCCACACCTCAAATTTGTGTAGAACTCGGCTATGATGGTCAAGTTGAAAGTGGGAGGTGTAGCACAAAGCTGTCACATCCCAATTGCCAAATAATTTCTTGAAATGGTGGATTTGCTTCGATTCTGCATTTCGGATAATGCTTCCTCATTCTTTAAGTCTGGGCCAACAACCTTGCCTTCTTAGAGACAAATCTCTTCTCCGCCACCCTCGAGTAAGAACCTTTTGATGGTGATGAACACCCTTCTTTCCTAGGCCTCCTATTAGGGATTTTTGGGGCCCATCCTATACATTCACATAGACTATAACAATGACTATAACAACATGATTGTACCAATGACTATAACAACAAGGATATATTTTTTTATCTACCACACAAGGGATTTTAAAACGAAGAGCACATACACCAATTAGAATCACAATTGAATGGGAAACTCTAGATTTTGATATGAACTTAGCAAATTAGGTTTTCATCACAAATATAAAATATGGCCAATCATTTCAAACTTAAAGGGAGAAATGATAGTACCTTTGTGAAGCACAATCACCATTCTGGGGAAAATAGGGTTTCATCTTCATTGATATGAACAAGAGGTTGTGTAGGTTTGATAAAATGATGCAAAAATTGATGTTATTGATAAACTTAACTTCCATCATAGCACCGATACAAATAGCTAATACTGGTGCCTATTTTGTAAAGTAGCCTAACGAAGCTACTTGGAATGCATTTTAATTATTTTGAAGGGGACCGGAGAATAACTCATCATTTTTTTGTCTAAGTATCAAGCACCGGTATCCAAATTGGTGCCATTAAATAGCATTTACCGGTGCCATATTGAAATGCAGCCTTACGCAGCTGCTTGCAAAGCATTTTTATAATGGAGGGGACCAGAGAGCCACTCATAATTTTTTTCTAAGTATTAAGCACGGGTAAAAAAACCGGTGCCCTTAAACAGCACATACCTGTGCCATATTTGAAAGGCAGCCTTACGCAGCTGCTTGTAAAGAATTTATATTATTTTGGAGTGGACCAGAAAGTAACTCATACTTTTTTTGTCTAAGTACCAAGCACCAGTAAGAAAACCAGTGCCCTTATCCAACACTTATCGGTGCCATATTTGAAATGGCAGCCTGATGCAGCTACTTGTAATATATTTTAATTATTCTCAAGGTGACCCAAGAGCAACTCACTATTTTTTTTGTCAAGTACCAAGCACCTCACTACTGCAGGATAGGGGTATTTGCACCGGTAATTTAGGGCAATAGCACTGGTATTTTGGCCCCCCAAAATACCGGTGCTTATATAGGGTTGTAAAAATCAACACATTTGAACCAGTAAAATGAACCGGTGTAGAAAATTATTTGCACCGGCATCTTAGACCGGTGTATAAATTTTGGAATCACAATATATCTGCACCGGTATTATTTGGAACACCGGTGTAGACATTTTACACCACTATTTAACATATGAACCGGTGTAAAACCGTGATTTGTACACCGGTATTATATATAACACTGGTATTTCTTTTGTACTGGAAAATTGTTTTTTTGCATTGGAATAGATTATACCAGTATTCTTTTTACACCCGTATTACTTTACTTTATGCACCGGTATTATTTAAATAATTAAAAATAAATTATTTAAAATGTGAATTTTTGTTACACCGGTACATTCATTTTATACCGATGTATTATTTGGTTAAATTTTGCAATGCCCAATTTGTTTTCCGATGGTCCCTCCCAGACCATTTCCGGCGCAACGACAGCTAGAGATACTTGTGAACTATTATAAATTGGAAACCTTTGAATCGGTAAGAAATTTGAAACATCTTATTACGAAAATATCGCTCGCAAAACATGCGAACATTATTCAAACTATGAAATAGAAGAACTATATTAAACATTGAATGAAACATAGTAAAAGATCACGCAAGTTTAGTATAACCAAACACCATCCATAGAATTCTAATATCATCAGCCATTCAAAATAAATCATCAACCTATTATGTTGTTCTTAACATCCAGAAATTGCAACTTAGTGTTTGCCTGCTGCTGGTAGTCTCCGATCCAGGCCCCACACCATCTCTCTGCTACACCTTGAATTTCGTACACATGTTAAGACCCTTTGCACTCTGGGAAATCTTTTAATTTCAAACTTATAGTGTTAGTTAATATTGTTGCGTTTACTAGAAATTAAAAATAACAAATTTTGAGATACATGGTTTACCTCCAAGATATTGTTTGTCTCTAGGTGATTAACAAATTCTTCCATGTCTCTGGGTGATTAACAAATTCTTCCATGAAGAGCATGATAGAGTACCCACATTGCCACGAACCATTCTGGGTTTGGTACTGAACAAGAAAGGTAAATGTAATTACTAGCCCTAAACATAATAAATTGAGGGATGAAACAACATAATGACTTACCATGATGTTGTTGATTTTCTAAGTGTAGTCGTGTTCTGGTTCCATGTTTCTCTTCTCCATTTGGTATGCGCAAGCAAGCCTGTCAAGAAAGTAAATTTAAATGGTTACTTCTTCCCATGTATTACCAAACTAGGAATTTTAATTTGATTGATTGAAATACCTAGAAATGACCCTGAGTTCGACCAAGTTTGTTGGTTTGATACCCCCTCACAACGTGTCAAGAGTGAAAACCTCCTTCGTTATGGGATGGATAATGATGAGGTACCAATGATCCTTGTAAGGAAAATTATGTTAACAAATTAATGAAACGGAAGTGGTTTGAAATGTGAATGTAATTATCAGGAAGAAATACTTATATTCTTTTGTAGGGTATGATGAAGAACTCAGCATCCGTAGCCTTCGTTGTTTCCCAAATTTGTTTGAAGCGAAGCTCGACCTCCTAATCGAAGTTTTTCAGGTTGCCACAGTTGGATGGGCAGAATTGGACACGGCTTGAATTAGTTTCCCATATTTTCTCCCACAGCTGCCTGTAATGTTAATGATACTGAAAATGAATTCCTGGTTAGTTTAGAACACATTAAGGCTATAAGTTTTGAAACTCACCCCATCCACACATCGACCTCCACATTATTGATCTAGGTCATCGAATGCATGTTCCCCTGTTTCTTCCCGAACTTGACCAGAACTTCTATTCCAACACCGCGG
Source organism: Rubia yunnanensis (assembly GCA_037428765.1). Taxonomy (NCBI): domain Eukaryota; kingdom Viridiplantae; phylum Streptophyta; class Magnoliopsida; order Gentianales; family Rubiaceae; genus Rubia; species Rubia yunnanensis. The sequence goes on along the minus strand of CM075064.1, from coordinate 25,035,131 downwards.
GTGTAATGGTGTGTGAATGTTGATGGTCGGAACACTAGGAAGAACATGTAGTTCTTATTCTTTATCATTTCCAGGATATCGGCATTTGCTTCCTTTATGAATAGCATCATGATCGGCCAATCTGCTAAGTCTCGTTTGTTGACAATTTGTGAACGTGGAATGATATGAAATTATCACTTGTGCATGCAGTATTGAACTGTTAGGTCTCCATCCTGTTCGTATAATATTTTAGTGAATAGATAAAATGGTTATGGAGATATTTTAGATGTGTAATTCAATGTATAGGACATGCATAGATTAATGAATTTGTACCTCTTCATCTCCTTATCCGTCATTGAGCTCTTCATCGGACTTTGTAGCAGCTGCAAAAATGTCATCCATCGCCTTCTCTATAAACTTCTTGGGATTGTCAAGGCCTGGCGGAATTCGAACACTGATTGAAAATGCTATGCCCTTCACCAATTTCTCCAGCTACGTTACCATGGCTTTCACGACCGGTTGATCGTTAGATGATCTCCTCTGGGTTGTCTCTTTGGCTGAGGAACTGCTACCGCACTTGCTGCAGGAAAGATGAGGAACAACCACCGCTGTGGGTAGATCCATGTAAGTTACCCTGTACCTGCCAAAAATGATCCAAACGCTTTTTTGATTGATATGTGTGGATGAGTGATGGAAATTTTTGTATTAAAATTGATATTTCATGCTTTCTTTTCTTTTGCCATGTGTTGATTCATATTTTCATCAATAGCATAAATACAATTTTTCGATCAACTCTATGGGATTTATTATAATCATTTTTCCTTGTGGTTGATCCTGGATGGTACCCAAATTTAAAAATTATGCACCCATTTTTGGCGTAACTTACAACATCCGGTGCGATCTTCTCAACCTCTTTCGATGTGTATAACCCTTTATTATCTTTGTTTACCTCAAGGTAGACAAGAGATCTGTCAGGTCTGAAATCCTTTTGACTTAGTTATTGCTCAATCTCCTCGTCAGTGAATCCCTCGGTGGTCAACCTAATTCTCTCCTTCTCCTTCAACTCCTTAGTCAATTTGTCACGGATGTATCGATTACCCCTTTTGCTCGTGTGGTGCGTGTAATCCCTGACCTTGTTGCGTTCAATATTTGTAACCCTAAACCTCTGTTATCGTTGTTATAAAAAAATTTTAGTTGAATAGAATTTGTGGGAAACATAGCTCTTAACAAGTAGTAATTTTCATCATACCTATAAATCCGGATACCTATGCCTCTTTTCAAACAAGTGCCATTTGTCTTCATCTATCCACTTGTACTTCTACCATGCTGGTATTCCTGTTTTATTGATACCTTTGTCCACGTCGTGAATAAACCCGTTTTCCACCTTTTTCTTCCAATTCCTATGTTGGTTTTTTGACTTCTCTGTAACCTCCTTCTTCAGTATTTCTAGTTGCTCGTCTACCACAGGTGTTTCAATTGTGAAGCTCTCCTGGAACGAATCATATGAAAATGCATGTCATTAATCATGTCTTCACTAAGACTTTACCATGAATAAAAATTTTAAATTACAATTGTCAAGAGTCTTACAAGAATATCCTTCCATACCTCTTCCTTAACATCTTTAGGGACATCACTCCAGTGTTCGCATGCACTAAATCTGATGTGGTGTTGGAAGGCATAATTTCCATAACCGTGCCATGCTGACCAATTCTTAATGCATACCGCTTGATTCCCACGAAACTCAAACGCAACATGAGTTGGAGTGTTATGCTTTGCCAACATCACAGACTGGCATGTACTAGTTCCTCGCCTCCTCAAATAAGTTTTTACTTCAAACTTGTCCCATCCTTCTCCATTTTCCCTCCAGCTTTTGTCAAGTCGTTGTCTGCTTCATCAACAGTTGGTCTTCCTTTGATGGTGCTCTTTTCCTTTCCCTTGCGAATTGGTGTTTTGGTTAATTGTTTATCACCGTCTTCTCCTTCAACATCCCCTATAGTAACATCACCATGTTCCCCGGTCTCTTCCTTCTCTTCACTAGTCGGGTCATTTGTTTGCGTTGCTTCTTCCTTAAATTGTATCTTCAATGAGATCCTTTTTGGCAGAGGTTCTTGGTCTGCCATATCAACCTCCTAATCAACCACATGTTTTCACCTCCTCCTCCTTCTTCATAATCGTTCACTTCCTCTTCGTGTTTAATCTCCCCTTCTTCGACTGCATCTATAACAGTAGAATGGAAAATTATTAATCCATAAAATAATTTTATTTGAAGATCAACATTGATAGAACGTGGTATATAACTTGAACAACAAATTCATAAAAAATTGAGCAAAACACGGCATAGAAATTGAACAATTCATACATAAAACTACATTATGTAATGTATAAAATTTTATATAACATGGCATAGAGCTTGAACGATTAAGGCATGGAACTTGATATAGAATGAAATGGAACCTTATAGAAGTTGATAGAATACCATACCAATGTCTTTGGATTCATAAAATAGGCCTACAACCGAGCAATTATCATTCCCCCCTAACGTGACTATCAACATTATCACCAACCAAAAAATTATAGTACTACATCATCCATCCAAAAAAACACAAAACATTTTAACCCCACAATGTATAAACATACCATTCAAGTTAACCTTTCAACTTTTTGTCAATTTACATGTTTTTGTTCATAGAGGCATGTGGTCGAACATGTGTTGTGCATGAGGGTTGGAATGTTTTTTTTGAAGAGAAATTGATATGGTAACCCATGGTAACATAAACACACACACTTACCTTCACTAATGGAGCATTTTTGTTGCTACTCCCTTTTGTCAAACTCGTCAAGAACGGAATGGGATGATGAACTCGCCAAGTACTTTCTTCTCTTGTGTTGTCAAGAGTTGGCGAAGGGTTGCTTCTCTTGAGTTGCTCAACACTTTATAGGATAGATGATGGGAGTTGCAATGATTGATGGGGAGTTATGTGGTTCAATTAAGTGTGAATTGAATGGTTGAAGTGGTGGATGGCTATTTTGAAAGAGAATTTGAAGGTGTTTGATGAGAAGAGGAGTTGTGGGAGTTATGTCCGTTTGAAATGGTTGCCAATTCATATGAAACATTTTTTTACACCGGTAATATGTACAGTACCAGTGTAAAACTTGTGAAAACTGGTTTGAAAATTAGCAAACTGTTCAGCACTGGTACGTATATCGGTGTCGAAAAGGAAAAAAATAGCTACGTGCAACTACTTTAAATGATTTTTTCACTGATCTGAGAGCAACACATGAAAATTTAGGCTAACTCTTGTACACCGGTAAGAAGTACCGGTGTAGAAAATGCTGATTCCGGTGTAATGTTACATAAAAAGCAGTTGTGTGTGGCTGTTTTAAAATTTTTTTTGGAAAAAACAACCCGAGTGGAACTTTAGAAATTTTAGACTAAGTGTTCAGCACCTGCATATTTACCGTTGTAAAAATAGAAAGTACCGATGAAAAATTTTTCGCACCTTATTAAAAATTAAAGAAATTGAAAATTTTGAAATGCGCGCTGAAAAATTGATTACATACACCAGTAATTGTTTAATATACCAGTGTAAAAAACTGTTATTTTTTTAAATTTCTACTTTTGCATTTACTTCTCGTGCATTTTTCCAACAACCCTAATTATTCAAAATGATGTTTAATTATTGTGAATAGACATTGTACTAGTTGTTTCATGCAAATATAGACCACACACATGCCCCGTACATTGACGTTACTAAGCATTATTTAATTTAATAAAATTTGCATATTGACCCCAAACATTTCGTTCCACTCCTTGAAGCACTTTTCCACCGGCCCAAATGGAATTTTAGGATGCTCCATATTGAATAAGTAATATTTCCGTACCTCAATGGTACCTCAATAAGTAATATTTCCCCCTATGCGATTACGACATGTTAGAAAACTACATAAATTACCAAATTTAATATTCCGGGCTTAAATCATAATGGCAACATATTTGTGCCCGGGTGGTGATTCATCCTGAAGCACTAGTAGGTGTTGTAGAGTAAACAACAAGGGTTTACTTCAATGTTTCTATGTGTAATTCGAACATCTTCCAAACTAAATACGGAGTCCGAACCCGTTTGTTTCCCCGCATGTGGAGCTTGGAAATACAAAAGGGTTGTTATGTGGACCATCCGGTTCAATTGGATTGCATTTCGATTTACGAGTAAACTTTTTACTTTTTACAATTTAGTTCCTCCAAGAATCTTGGAAGGGTCAAAATATAAAATTGGCTCCACATATATGCAATTCAATACATTAAGATTGTGTTAATGTATTTGTAGACCCTACTGGTGGACGGAAGGCCCTGTAAAACCAACAGTGAATGTTTGCACTATATTTCCCAAAATTATACTATTACCCACAATTTACTTGACTTGGGGAACCTCCATAGCTCCTTATGTTACAATTTTTTTTAAATTCTAACCCTTCTTGGAATATAATGCACCAAATTTAGCGGTCCAGAAGTAACCACTTAGGCCAACTACGTTCGGCCTATCTTTTTTTTGTCTTCATGAGTGTATTTGTCCAACAGATTTTCAAATCACGTGGTGTACAAATTTTTTATTCGACCCATCATCGTGCATGTTTGTCAAAGGTAAAAATGCCAAACAGTCTAAGTGCAACACTATCAATGTTTATTACAGATGCTACTCTTTCTCAATGCTACTACAAGTTTTCTACGAATAATAACTAGATAATGGTTTAACCTCGTCAATAGGTCATGTTGCTTCACCATCAAGGGTACTTGTGCCAATGTCCATATCCTCGACATTTCCTTCACAGAAGGTTGGGAAATTTCCTACTGCTTCTGTGGCGTTAGGAAATTGATACATCATAACCTTGGCCATATATTCGTGCCAGGATCTTTGATATTTGGATTCTTCAAGTAAGTTTGCTACAGCGACCTCAAGGTAGCAACTCTGGATTTAATAGTAGCGACATGCATGTCATATGTCTGTCTGTAGAAAGTGTCCACACATATCTTACCCATTGGTTGGCTATAAACGTCATGTGCATGGGCACTAACTCCCGCTCTTGAACAAAGTGCAGAGATAATACTGCAATAGGCATAAGATCCCATATGATCACGTTCCCTCTGCACCATAGGACAAATTCGACGACCAACATTCCATTGAAGCTCCTTCTTTATTGCATACAAAAGGTGAGGAAAAGTTTGTAGACTTCTGTGTTCACAGTTACTAGATAGATTCTAAACGCCATGAAGTGGTACCACTCATTCATTTCCGGAGAGTTTTCTTAGGTATTTTACTCCAATCTGGTTTGACATATCATCTATGTCCATACCTGCCCTAGTTACTATCCCAACGATCTCCTTCTCAATTGGTTGTTGTAGAATATAGCCATCATCACCTAGAAAATGGAGTGCGAGAAATTTGTCCTCATCGTTTGGAGCATTGGGCAACCCAAATAAGCATTTATAGATTCTAGTGTGACATGGACAGTTTTACCTCTACAATAGATGTGATCGTAGCTTAGACCGCACTTCAAGTTTGCATAGAACTCACTTACAATGGTCAGGTTGAATGGTTGGGGAGTCTCGCAGAATTTTTCCCACCCAAGCATCCAAATAGCTTGTTCGAATGGGGGAGATGCTTCAATTCCACTCTCTGTGTGATGACAACCTCCTTTGTAAGATTCATTGACCAACCTAGCCTCCTCGGACACGAAGGTACCATTCGGGTAAGTGTGCGGTGATACTTTCAGCAATGATAGGGACGGTGAATGGCGTATCCTTTTCGAATTGGATTTGAGAGGCATTTCCTAAAAAAACACATTGAAGAATTTCATCAAACACCTTACATGCAAGTCAAGCTATTCATGATGTCACATGCTCAATGATTCTATTTCATATGCAATTGCTAATTAATTATACTATAGAGGTATTGGAGTGGTTCACCTGATTATATGTCAACCTACGTAGGATTTCAACAAAGATGGGTAGTGATGGAGATGGTATTGAGTGAGAGATATGAATTTGGTACTGTGAAAATGGGGTGCTGAGAGGGTTTTAAATAATGGAATGTATTTTTATACACTGGTATTCTACATATACTGGGGTAAAATGAGGCCTAAAGCTGTTTCTTTAGGCTGCTTTAAATATATAAAAAATTCTATCTAATCCGACCCGATAGTAAATTTCAAAAAACAATTCTAAGTACCCAGCATCGGTACAATTACTGGTGCAAATTTAACAAAACGCAGGTGCTTTAGGATGCTTTAAATGCCAAAAAAAATTAACATTTTCGGATCCTAGAGCATAAAACAAAAGAAAAAAAATCTAAGCACTGTGCACCGGTAGTAATACTGGTGCGTAAGTACAAAACAGAGTACCTCCCCTATTTTTCTACACCGGTAATTTAATCTTTACTGGTGTAAAAAATCAGCACCTAGTAGAAATTGTAATTGTAATTAAAATTAAAACACATTTTCACCGATTCAATTCATAAACACTCCATTGAAATCACGGATCATACCAACCAATTCATAAAAAAGTGTCAATTAAATACATTACACGCTAAATCGCTTAATGATCATACGATTTTTCACAAAACATGGTCACAAAAACAACGGCAAGGAACGACCAATTTATCGCTTCTGCTTCAAGATATTGTCCCCACCTACTATTCCACCTCTCTCATCAACCCACAACCCATCACCATAAGAACGCCTTCCAACAACGGGTCCTCTAATATCTTCTAAACCAGGAAATATTGATGGAAACTCAGGACTATCAGTTATGGTGGGCTGATCAATCTCCTCATCAAAGTAAAACTTTTTCCCATGCAACACCACATGATACTTCTCATTCGAAGGGTCCTTGATGTGAAAAACATGCCATGCCTGGTTAGCTAAGATGAACTTGTCATCTTCATATACTACACGATTCAAGTCGACCAACGTGAACCCCATGGGCTTCTCAACAACAACACCAGAAATCGTGTTCCACCCAATGACACTTGAAGACAACAACCTTGAACTCTACATAATCCAACTCCCAAATTTCCTCAATCGCCCCATAGAAAGGCATCACATCAACAACCAGATGTTTATCTCTCTTGCTTGCGTGCCACATGGGTTACGATTGAATATATACACCAACTATTTTGAGTGGTGCTCTTCTCGTCCTTCACTATTGATAAGAAATTAAAGCCATTAATGTCATAACTAAGGTATCTTCTAATGGTGCAGTTCGGATTTCTTGAAAACTCCCGTAGGTTCCTGGGCATCCCTTCGATATTACAACGATTGTAAAACCAATTAAAAAACCTTCAAGATTACTCGACCTGCATTTTATTTGGAGGCCTATCTAGATGAATCTCTTCCAACAAGGAAACATGCTCTTCAACATATGTTATAGTCTCACTACTATAACGTAATACATACAGGTGAACAATCACCAACACAGCGGGATAGGGGAATCTCATTATATGAAGCATACCCTTGGAATGGGGAATCTCATTTCGCCTTCTGCAGTGGGGTCTACCTGGAACACCAACCGCTCTTTTTCTAACCAAGTTCGCTGTACAATACTCAATGGCCTCCTCAGTGATGTACCTCTGAACAATGTAGGCATCGGGCCGACTATGATTATGAACATAACCCTTGAAAATAGCTATGTGACGCTCAAAGGGGTACATCCAATGCATTCCAATAGACTCACACATACGTATCTCCCTAACCAAGTGTACCACTAGGTGCACCATGATGTCAAAGAATGACGGGGAAAAATACTTCTCCAAATGGCATAGAAAAACAACAGCCTCTCGATCCAGTTCATCTAGCTGTTGCCTGCTAATATTTTTCCTGCATATTGAGTTGAAGAAGTAACACAAGCACATAAATAAAAATGTAACTTCCTCTTCCAAACACCCGTGTATTTCTACAGGCAAAAGTTGTTGCATAAAGACATGACAATTGTGTGATTTCAAAGCTTTAAGATGCGACTCATCATTAAAAAACCGAATAACATTAGAGGAGTAACCGGAAGGTACCTTCATTCCTTGGATGCTCTCACACACCGATCTCCTCTCAGCAACTGACAGATTGTAAAGAGCGAGGGGTAGGTACTTTGCTTCCCTCTTACCTCCGGTGCTAGATCTAACCGTATACCAAGGTCCACTAAATCTTTCCTCGCATTCAAGCTATCCTTAGTCTTCCCGGGAATGTTCAGAAGCGTTCCAATTAGACTCTCACAAATGTTCTTTTTGATATGCATGACATCCAAACAATGGCGAACCTCCAAATTTTCCCAGTACGGCAAAACAAAGAAAATGGACTGTTTCTTCCCTTTGATAACTTCTTACCGAGAACAACATTCAATTTCTTCACCTTGTTTTTAATAGCTACACTAGTCAAAGGTTTGGGAGCCTTTCTCCTCTCCTTCCCACCAACGGATGCAATTGCGTTATCCCGCAACTTGTTACCTATATGTAGGAATTTACGGTGACCCAAATAAACAGTCTTCCACCCATTCCCTAACTGTTGGTAAACTATCTCAACCTCACAAACTGGGCAAGCCTTGTGACCCTTGGCCACATACTTGGAAAGGTTACCATATGGTGGGAAATCATTTATGGTAGAAAAAAACATTACCCCCAACGTAAACTCTTCACCACTATAACCATTAAACATTAAGGTGCCAACCAACCAAAGCACCTTCAAATCTTCTATCAACGGGGCAAGATAAGTGTTTATGTCATTTCCATGTTGTCCCGGGCCTGAAATCATGATGGGCATCAACACATATTTTCTCTTCATGCACAAGTACAGGGGGAGATTGTAAATGGCAAGCATAACATGCCACGAACTGTTTTTCGAGGACATATTCCCAAATGGGTTCATACTATCAGTACACAAAGAAAATATCAAATTCCTAGGTTCGGATTCAAAGTGATGATACATCCTATCAAATTTCTTTCAATGGTCCGCGTCAGCCTGGTGTCAAATTAGAGCATCATCTTTACAACCTCTCCTATCAACACACCATGTCAAGTTCTTTACATCATTTTCATTCTTAAACAACCTTCTTAGCCTTGGAATAATGGGAAGATACCACATAAATTTGGGGGGCACCCGCCTCCTCACCGGCACAACATGCTCTCCAGTGACAACCACATTTCACTTCTTCTTATAACGCGACACATTACATACTGGACAAACAATCTTATCCTTAAGGTCACCCCTATATAGGACAAAATCATTTGAACAAGCATGTATCTTTTCATATTCCAATCCCATCGGACACAAAATTCTCTTAGCTTCATAAAGGTTATCATGAACCCCGTTACCAGGTGAAAGCTTTTCATTCAAAAACTTATGCAATTTATTCATGCTAGTATCACTCCATGACCCTGCACCTTTCAAATTAAAAAACTCCATCAAACATGACATAACCGTGTCTTTTTTCTTGCAATCGGGATACAGTGGTGTATCCTTCTCACCAAGGAAGTTAGCCAAAACCTTGGGCCTCCCTCTAAACTTATTAAAAATCTCCTCACACGTGTAATCCAACATAGAATACCCAAAACACTCTCCCTCACTACTAACTCTCACTTCCGGTGGTGATTTTTCCCCATGAAAGGTCCACACAACATAATCTTTCGCAAACCCCCGGCAATACAAATGGTGGTTTAGGATGCCCTAATCAATATGAATTTGATTTCCACAATCACCACAAGGATATAATATTTTCTTTTCTCAACTAAAAACATGCTCCAAGAACTCATCCACAAACATAATATATTAATTACTCACCCTACTAACATTCGCATACACATGCTTACGCCTCTCAATGATGCGATACAACTCTACATATCAATAAATGTCCAACAATCAAGCTTCAACACATTTAATACAACAAAACTTTTTATGATGACTTCCTAATCATGCAACATCTATATCATAAATGCACAATATACACCAATATTCCACATTACAACTACAACATTCTTAACATGTCCAACACTATAGGAATAAAAAGCCATAGCCTTATAACTACAACAACCTTGAGAACAAATCACAAACTAATATCTACAATTCTACCTCAAACACCATCAAATGATCAAAACACAAAATGTAAATATCTATACTAACCAAAACCATACATGGAATCCTTAATATCCATAAATGTAATTAAAAAAAGGTACCGTCAAAGGTCTTTATTGTGGAGAATTCAATGCCCTCGTCAACTAAAAAAATACCATTAATGAATCTCTTCTTCCGAAAATCCCATTTTTAACCCGTTAAAATGGTAGGTGAGCATTAAATGCAATTTTCTACATCGGTATTTAGACTTTACCAGTGCATTTGTAGACTTTTACACCAGTAAAATCAGTTACCGATGTAGATATTTAGCCAAAACTTGCGTATTTTCTTCTCCTGCACCGGTTTGATCACGGTACCGGTGCAAAGACAAATAGTTTTAGGGCCAAATTTTTACAAAAAGAAATTTGTTTTGCAGCAGAATTTAAAAAATACCGGTGCATGTTCAATTCCTACACTGATTCTAATAGTAACCGGTGTACAAATGTAAATTTTTCCCGCATTTTAAAAATTTCTGCACAGGTCATTTCCCGTTATCTGTTTAGAAAGTTGTCCTCTTGGCGCTAAATTAATAAAAAAGGAAAATATGTACACATCGGTAATCGTGTACCAATGCACATGTAAGCAGATGAACCGGTCAAAATACCTATTCGGATAATATCGATGTGAAATATTTGACGTTGGTACACCGGTAGAACCAACACCGGTAGAACCAACACCTGTGCGAAAAATAGATGAACTGTACACTGGTTAGTAGGATACCAGTGCGTATGTAATTATTTGCACTGGTACTGATGTTAACATGATAAATACCAGTGCAATTGGTTACATACGCACCGGTATGCCTGTACTCATGAATTTATATTGATGCGTATGTATTTGTTTTCTAGTAGTGTGTGGGGGGGGGTCCTCCTAGTAGTGATTGCCTTAAATGTTTGACCAGAAGTGTGGACGAAATATTTTGCTTGTGTTTTATTTAATCACTACCACAGAGACCCCCCTATGGCACCGGTTTTTTAACACCGGTTATGAAAAATGATGCAAATTATGTTTTAACATTTTTTTATGTTAGCACCGGTTGTAAAACCGGTGTTATTGTGGCAACGGTTAAAAATATTTTTGCACCAGTTATTTAAATAAAAATCGGTGCTATCTTTACACAGGGCGAGAAACCGCTGTTAGAATTTGTGGAAACCGTTGAGAGTTTAGCATTGGTCAAGAAACCGGTGCTAAGAACAACGATAACCGGTGTTATATTCGCACCGGTTTGAAGATCGGTGCAAAGAATCCTAGAAAACCGGTGTGATGTATGATTTTGGCACCGGTTATAGGAACCGGTGTCATGGAAATGTAGAAACCGGTGCTGAATGAATTCGTGGAAAAAGGCGGGAAAACTGGCACCAGTTTTGTGTACTATTGACAAAAACCGGTGCTAAATCGAGCATTTAATGCTCCAAACCCTCTTAAATTAGTTCTGAACTTGAACATCCATTATTAGATGGTAGATTTCTTGGGAAGGTGTGCAATAACTCAGACAAATGAAGACTCATGGAAGTAAGTATTCATTAATTTTTGGGAATTTCAATCAACTAGAACCATAAATGCATGATTGGAGGTAGTTTTTTCGTATTTATTATTGGTTTCTCTATGCCTAGCTTATGTTGGTTGAGTATCGATCATGTTTTGAGAGTGTAAATTAATGAGTGTTGATGTGAACATTTTTGTGTTTCTTTTGGTAGATGGTATATATATTTATATGTTTCCTGAGAACATGCAGTTGATCGATTTGCATACTTATACACGAACATGACACGTTTAGTATTGTGTAGCAAAAGGATCGTGTTTATTTTTCGTATTTTTGACCAATGAAAATATGTGTAATGGTGTGTTTTGTCTTGTTTAGATACAACGAACCGAGAATCAATGTTTGCGTGGAGGGAAAAATGGTTAACTGTCCAAGTGTAGCTAGAGGGAGTGGTGAACATATTGCATTTATTGATTTGTTTCTAGATTATGCCTTTGGTCGGGAGGAGAGGATACTTTGTCCATGCAAAAGATGCTTGTGTCGTGAACGGTTTGATGATCGTGGGGTTGTTAGATTTCACTTGTTGAAGAACGGATTTGACGGAGGTTACATTGTATGGACATTTCATGGAGAGGTTGAGCAAGGACATGACGGTGGGTTTGACAAGGTAGATGGAGACAAATGTATAGTTGATGGTATGTTCGATGACATTGTGAGAGATTTTGAGGGGAAGGCTACAATGTTGACTGCTTTGCTCGACGAGAAAGAGAAGCCATTGTTTCCGGGATGTAAAAGTAAGGATACCGTAATCTCTTTTTTGATGGAGGTTTTCAATTTGAAAGCTACAAGTTCTTGGAGTGATGCAAGTGTGAATTCACTACTAAAGATTCTGAAGGATAAGTTTCCGGAAGGGAATGAAATTCCGAAAAACTATTACGAGGCCAAGAAAATATTGTGTCCACTTGGTTTGGAATACAAGAAAATACACTTATGTCCAAATGATTGTGTTTTGTATGACGGTGATTTGATAGATGCTGTTGAATGTCCCGTGTGCCAAAATGCAAGATATAAGGGTGTGACGAATGATGATGATGGGTGTTTGGCTAAGAAGAAGAAGAAGGTCCCATTGAAGTGTATGTGGTATCTTCCTATAATTCCTAGGTTGAAGAGGTTATTCGTGAATTCAGAAGATGCGAAGAACTTGCGATGGCGTGGAGAGCGGAAAAGACTACATGATGACAAGATTAGACATCCGGCGAACGGTGAACAATGGAGAAATTTTGACAAGCGATATCCTTCCTTTTCTTCGGAGGTTAGAAATCTCTGCCTTGCATTGTGTACTGATGGGATGAATCCATTTGGTAATATGCCATCGAAGCATAGTTTGTGGCCCGTGATGTTGGTTATATACAATTTGCCCCCATATTTGTGCATGAAACGTAAATATGTTATGATGCCTATGTTAATCTCAGGTCCTAGACAACCTGGGAATGAGGTTGATGTGTATTTGAGACCATTGATCGATTATTTGAAGATACTGTGGGAAGATAAATGGGTGTTGGTATTTGATGGCCATATGAATGAGGAGTTTCAACTTCGTGCCATGCTTTTTTGCACGATCAATGATTTTCCAGCCTATGGAAATTTGTCGGGGTACGTTGTGAAGGGGCACAAAGCATGTCCCATTTGTGAGGAGAAGACTAAATTCAAACAGCTAAGACATGGAAGAAAGACAGTGTATCTTGGCCATAGAAAATGGCTCCACGGAAACCATAAATACCGGGATGATGTGGTCAATTTTGTTGGCGGGAAAGAAAGAAGGAAATCCCCTACACCACTAACTAGTGTGCAGATTCACAGTAAGGTTAAGAAATTGAGAGTGGTGTTGGGAAAGTACAAAGGCAAGGACAAAATACATTGTGGTAGGCCATGGAAGAAAAGGTCAATGTTTTTTGATCTATCATATTGGGAGCAATTTGAGGTTAGGCATTGCCTAGACGTGATGCATATTGAGAAAAATGTTTGTGAAAGTTTGATAGGCACCCTCTTGAATATTCCTTGGAAGACGAAAGATTGTTTGAATGCCCGGTTGGACTTGGTTGATTTGGGAATCAAAAATGACCTCGCCCCAGAAGTGAAGGGTAAGAGGACGTACTTGCCCCCTGTACCTTGTACCTTGTCTAAAGAGGAGAGAATCTCAGTTTGTGATAGTTTGAAATCAGTGAAGGTCCCCATTGGTTATTCATCGAATGTGAGTCGGGTAGTTACGAAGGATTGTCGGATGACGGGGTTGAAATCTCATGATTGTCATGTTTTGGTGCAACAACTTTTACCTATTGCTATTCGTGGGGTAGTGGAGGCCGACGTAAGGCACTCAATCACTAGACTTTGTATATTTTTTGCCTCCATATGCCGGAAGTCTATTGACCGGGACCATCTGGATGTCCTACAAAAAGATGTTGTTGTTGTGCTCTGCAAGTTGGAAATGCATTTCCCTCCATCCATTTTTGATATAATGGTTCACTTGGTCGTCCATCTAGTGTGGGAGGTAAAGATATGCGGTCCAGTTGGCATGCATTGGATGTATCCATTCGAGTGTCACATGAAAGTCTTTAAGGGGTACATGAAATGTATGAGTCGGCTGGAAGCTAGTATTGTTGAGAGGTATGTTACCAAAGAAGTGATTGAATTTTTCTCTTGCTATTTGCAGGGACACAGAAAATTCAGGGTGCCCCTGAATAGACATGTTGGGAGGAAGGGGGGCAAGCCGAGGTTGAGGGGAATGTTATTTACTCCATTGAATAGTGATCTGATGTCAGTTCATTTGTATGTGTTGAGGAATTGTTTGGAGACTACTGCTTATGTGACCGAGCACCTTAATTCGATAACAGAGTGTCATCCCACGTGGCCCCCTAATAAAGTTCAGTTGGAGCACAATGACAAGTTTGTGAATTGGTTATATGATCGATGCAATGTTGCTGATTACGACCCAAAAATTAGGGCATTTGCGAGGAAGCCTAACTGCACGATTTTAAGGTATTCCAGATACAACATCAACGGTTTTTCTTTCGCTACTAGGGACTAAGATTTGAAGAGCACGACACAAAATAGTGGGGTATACATTGAGTCGGAGACTATGTGGCAAGCAAGTAAGAAAGACAAAAAACTAGTCCTAGCTGTGATGTCGTTCTTTGGTGTTATTGATGAGATTTGGGAGCTTGACTATGGAGAATTCAAGATTCCAGTATTCAAGTGCCAATGGTTTAATAACACAACTGGGGTTCGAAATGATGATCGACTCGTGTGGCATATGAAAATGATCAGTTTATTTTGGCTGAACAAGCAAGACAAGTTTTCTACGTAAATGACCCGTGCAATGTAGGTTGGTCTGTTGTGGTACAAGGTAGGAAATTCTCTTTCCGCGATGAAATTGATTTTGAGGTTACAAGTGGAAGGTTAAAGTTCCCCTCTATTTCCCCTCTACCTAGTGACAACGGGATTGAGGCGGGAGCCATACAGAGGAAACACAAAGGTGGCATTTGGATAGATGACGATGGCCAAGAACTTCGAGACAGTCAATCCAAGAAGATGAAGTTGGCTGTAGACTAGGGGCGAACAATGATATCGAAGTTAAAATTTATTTACTGTTTGTACTTTGTTGTGTTTTTTTGCCCCTGGAAACTATTGTACAACTATCTCCTAATTTGTTGCCATTTCAAGTAGTTCTATCCACTGCAACGTACTCCAGCGCTTTTGGTAAAGACTGGTAAAAAAATTGGCTTTCTATTCCTATGGTAGGTTCTGGCAGCTGTAGACCGTTGCAGCTCTACTGGTTCAGTACACTGCAGCAATTTTACACACACATGAACCTGAAACGAATTGCTCATGCAGTTCGTTTAAGACAACAGCGCAAATACGTTATGTGGCTTGAAAGCTAACATTCCAAAATCACATCCAATTAGTACCAACAAAGGAGCAATGTATGTTTCAAAAGCAAAAAATGTATGAGTCAGACATCCAAATTAAACTAGCAAATGAAACAACCTGATAATATGAAGATATGAGCTCAATGTGGGCAGTCATTTCCTGCGCGCCCTCTTCTCCACCGTGTTGGGCTTTGGCGAATCAAAGGTAGGGATTGGACCCAATTCATTGATTCTCTCGCCACACATGGCAGTGAGGATCTTCCCAACCTGCGATGTCCAGCGCACCAAATGATCCACCTTCAGTTGCAATGCTGCCAAGTCCCCATCCGAGTTCTCATTCGATGATTTACTTGCTGCCGCCCTAGATGACTCAGCAACGTTCTTCTTCTTCGAGAATATGAGAGGGTTTATGGAGAGCTTTGGCATCATTGTGACATCATCATCTTTGTATCTGCAACCTGCTTCCACGCATATTGCAGTGATGAGTGAGGACAAGCCTATGCAGTTATGGGCATTGACACAATCCCAAATTTATGCCATTATTGTACTCTCAACATCGATGCTTATGTTCTTCTTTATCTTGTAGAGCAGCAACATACAGGACCGATGAACCTCGCTATTCAATTCCACGGGGAGTAGCCGGGCAGCTATGAAACTGTACCACACGTTCATGTCTTCATTCAAGTACTTTTTCTCTATGCTGGACCATTCTTGTGGTAGATTCCGAATTACTGCATCGCTGTCATCACAGATTTTTGTGATGATGTCTTCCCATGAAGCTTGTTCAACTGCGTTGTCAGCGGCTTCGTACAAGCTTGAGAGCTTTGGTGGGATCCTGTAGAACTTGTTGATCAAATCTAAAGACAACTCGACCAAATGACCCCGGAGGAAAATAGTTGCAGAATTCTTGTACTTCATGAGCGACAGGAATTCACACGCCATGGCCTGGTTTGCACGCGTCGGTTGTGCGATGAAGCCTTCTCAGCCGTGCTACTTCACATAGTTCCTGAAGGGCTTTTCCAGCCTCAACCCTCTCTCAAGGATGAGGCCCCTCGAGATGAAGTCCTTGTACACAGTAATTTGCTCAGTACAGTCCGCCTCTGCGGCTGGTATGGGCTCAGTCAATGGAACAATCTGAGTCCCGCGCTCGACATCCTCCCCCTCCACCACTCTAGCCTTTTTGGCTGGGTTTTGGGTGTTGTTCTTTTGCTTGGTTGCAACTTTTTTGGGGGCCATGTCTGTTAAACTAAATGTGTTAACAGAAGCCAGAATGCAAAACGGTAAATAATACACAATCAGAAAGGTAAATAATACAGAATCAACTTATTCTAAATTAAGCATTTTTTCTCATAGGCTGAATATGGAATAATGTTTATTCACAGTGAATCCCAATTTCAGATAATATTAACAGAAGTAAAATAATTAAACTAGATGGACATTCTATAAATCCTAGGACGAATCAATGGGCCACCCAGAATCACATGTCATGAACAATCAGGGTATGCACAAAATTATTCACCAATGCCGAAAACAAGAGCATAGTGAGGGCATTGACACGATGAGGCATTATCATGAAATCAACCCTTGAGCAAGAAAATATTTCATGAACAATCATGTTATGCACAAAATTATCATATCATATCGGAGCACGGGTTATGCCATCCAGAATCACATATCATGAACAATCAGGATATGCACAAAATTATTCACCAATGCAGAAACAAGAGCACAATGAGGGCTTGGGAACGGCGGAGGATGGGGCTTGGGAACGGCGGAGGATGGGGCTTGGGAACGGCGGAGGAATGGCCTTGGGAACGGTGGATGAAGGTGATGGAAGAGCAGAGGTTGTGGGCCAAAGACTAATATACAAACACCTTATACTAATTGGGTTGAAGTTTACATTTGTTTTGGGCTGAATGTTAGACCAATTGTATATTAAGTTTTATACTCAAGGGGTTGATGGTCAAGTGCTTGATGGCTCGAGGTCTCGAGGGGTCGAGGCTCGATAGTTCGAGGGCTCGAGTGCTTGAGTGCTCGATGGCTCGAGTGCCTGATGGCTTAAGGGCGGCAGGGCTTGAGAGCTTTAGTGCTTGAGGGATCCAGGGCTCGAGGCCTCCTAGCCTCGAGGGATCGAGAGCTTGAGTGTTCGAGGTATCCAGTGCTCGAGGGCACCGAGGCTCGAGGGCTCCAAGGCTTGAGTGTTCGAGGTATCCAGTGCTCGAGGGCACCGAGGCTCGAGGACTCCAGGCCTCGAGGTCTTGAGGGGTCAAGGCTCAATGATTCGAGGGCTCGAGTGCTTGTGTGTTCGATGGTTCGAGTGCCTGATGGCTAGAGGGCGGCAGGGCTCGAGAGCTTGAGTGCTCGAGGGATCCAGGGCTCGAGGCCTCCTCAGCTCGAGGGCTCGAGAGCTTGAGTGTTTGAGGTATCCAGTGCTCGAGGGCTCCAAGGCTTGAGTGTTCGAGGTATCCAGTGCTCGAGGGCTCCAAGGCTCGAGGGCTCCAAGGCTTGAGTGCTTGAGGACTCCAGGGCTCGAGGGCTCTAGGCTCGAGTGCTTGATGGTTTCAACGGTAGCCATCGTGAAAGAGCAGGAAAAAATGAGACTGTGAAAGTGCAAATGAGACTGTGAAAGCGCAAATGAGACTGTGAAAGCGCAAATGAGACGGTGAAAGCGCAAATGAGACGGTGAAAGCACAAATAAGACGGTGAAAGCGCAAATAAGACTGTGAAAAACGGTAGCCATCGCGAAAGAGCAGGAAAAAAAAATCCAAATCCATGAAGGGAAGTAGTCCATAACCTGAGACAGAATAGAGGAAAGATCAGCAGTATCAATCTTATCTAAAGGCTTGCCTATGGATTCTAATATAAGGTGTATGAATACTATCCATATAGATTAAGCCTTTCATATGTGCTGAAATGTTGTTCACATGCAAAGGAGAAACCATCGCAGAGGATGCTTGATATTTCGCAATGGCATCCGCAACTGAGTTACATTATCTGTATGTTTGCTTGAGGGTATCATGGGATAAAAGAGTGTGAACTCGAAAAACTAGAGGGTATAGGGTCCATTCGGAAACTGAAGGATCATTAATCATATTTACTGCATGTAGCGAGTCAGATTCAATAATGAGGTTGGGATATCTGTCCAGACAGATCTGACAGGCCATAAGAATTGCCTTAACTTCAGCTTCCAGTGGAGATGTGGCTGTTATGGTCTCTGATCTAATAAGGATTGGTAAACCTTGGTGATTGCGAGCAATTAAGCCAATTGAAATAGAGGAATTAGACCAAGATGCATCCACGTTAACCTTGATGAAACTGTGATCTGGAGATTCCCAGTATACTATGGAAATAGTTGGCTTTGGTGGTGGTCTGGGGGGAAACATCAGAGAAGGGAACTGAAAACTTAGGATCGGAAATATAGTTGGGATAGAACTGAAAACTTAGGAGTTCTTTCCACCCACCACATTGAACCGAGTTCTTACCACCCACCACATCCCTAATCCCAAGTTCCCCCTCTTCCCACCATAACCCTGTGCAGATTTCCCCCAAAAACAGTGTCCCTCCCTTCACCATTTATGTTGGGCTTCAACCTCCCAATCCTGTCGCCAACCAAATACACCAATTTTGTCGACATTTAAATCCACAAATTTCGTACCCAGGTCGGAATCTTCACAGTGGAGGGGGTAACCAAGATGGCCGGCTGTTGACGGAATAAGGTAACACCCATTGGTAGTTTCCATCTTTCTTGGGTTTAATGAGTAGCTATATTTTGGTTGGTCTCTTTGCGTGTGAGTTTGTGTTGACGTTTCTTGTTATACTATTGTGTGTGTTGTTTCATGCTCATACATGATATGCGTGCTTGTTATGTCATAATTTTTGCCTACCCACGTGCCCCCTATACGAATTTGTTGAACTCGGTTGGATTTTCGTGAAAATCCACAAAGGGCTGTGTTGGATTAATTTTTTGTTTGTATTTCATTTACTCATAGAAGAGATTCAATGGCGCCGCCGAGGAAGAAATTGTTTGACTCCGGTGGTAGAAAAATTGTTGACGATAAATGTTTCACCCCTCCAAAGGATGCCAACTGCGATGACAATAGCGAGGAAGGGGCTGATGCATGGAAATATTGCTCGGGATCAGAGAAGTCGGGAGAAGAAGAAGAAACTATGGTAAAAGAAGACATGAGTGGGAGCTTCGACAAGTTTGAGATTGGAGAGTATTGCAAGCACAGAGGTACAGCCACGTGCAAGTCCATGTTGCTTGCGAAACAAAAAGAAGCCTCTGAAAATATTCTTCGATGATGACTTCGAACCCTTAGTTATGCGCAGCCGATGGACGATGTATGTTGGCTATGCCTTCCGGCGAAGAATCCGCTTCGGGACGTGGCATAATTGGAGATCAGTCCCAGACCATGTGAAGAAGGATGCATGGGAAGACATTCTCGTAAGTGTCTTCTAATCCTCCATTGTTCATGTCAACTTCGTTACATGTCGCACTAACAACATATCTCCTTATCCTCCAGATTAGCTGGGATATACAAACGAAAATGATTTTCAATGAGATGAATAAGTTTCGAAATAAACAGACAATTTATGCAGGAGAAAAGTGGAGGAATTGGTAGACTAAGGTGGTGAACAAGTACATTGTGCAAAAAAAAACTGGGCTCTTGTGCATGGAGAGACTATCGCTGGATGGACAAAAATGAGTGGGAGCTGTTTGTGAAACACAGGTCAACCCCTGAATTCATGGTACTTCCTTCAATATTATTTTTCTCCAGTCTTTACGATGAGAGCAGTTTACAAACTGATGTCCAAACAGGCGGTAAGTGACGCATCAAAAATTAAGCGCCTCACAGAAGGACTACATCCATCACACGGGGAGTGGAGGGAACCGTAGGGTTGCAGTAGAACTCGAGAAGAGGAAAAGAAACACTAAAATTGAGGCGCTTCTGGATGAAGGTCAGAGTGTAGAAGAAGCAGAGGCTTTAGTTCAAAGCATGGATTTCAAACCGGACCGCTCGGAAGTGTTCCTTGCCGCTAACTGGAACAATAAATTATCAACCTACACCAACGACTCCGTCCAAAGAGCAACCCCCACTATTGTGAGCATAATTCATAATTGAATCTATCTCTATTGATATTCTTTGATGTTATCCCGATCAAATGGCTTATATTTGCTTTGTGTCTTAGAAAAACCTTTTGGATAAGAAGCAAAAGGGAGATTAGGTTATACATGGAAAAGAAGATATTCTAGTCCAAGCAACGGGTAGGAAGGATCACGGGGGTCGTTGGAGAGGTTGCTCCGCAACCTCTAAGGTGAATGAGGCCCTACCATATATGACTGTCACCCGTTACGCATCTAGTCAATGTGGGAGCACAAACACGAAACCATCTGAGGAAATTTCAAATTCAAACAAACAACCAACAGATGTCATCAAGCTCAGGGAAACATTTGTTTCTTTACTTAAGGCCCAAACAAATTGGCTAGCTGGGAAATTGGGTAAAGCTATTCCCCCACACTTGGATGCCCGTAATTTCCTTGCTACATCTTCCACCCCCACGAACAAGGACAACCGGGTATTCATTCCTTCAGCTTCGGGATGTAGTGACCCACAAGGAACTGCAGCGGATGACAAGGTAGTCCAAACCGTGAACTGCAATCGTATTTGTTCCTTTCTTGCTATGTGATTTGTAGTATATGGATTTCCATTTCCTGATTTGGATTGATGTTGTGGGGATACAGTTCGTTGCTGATGAACGCTGGAAGCTGCAGTGCGCTGTAGCTCTCAGTCTCAGCTGGGCACTGAAAGCTGCAGCGCGCTGCAGCCTTCAGCAGCTACATGTACAATTCATTACTTCTTATCATCTATCGCTTGCACTTCCGACTTTATCTGTTTTCCTTCAATAGAGAATACTTAGTTGTTTCTCTACCGATGTATTTACCCAATCTCTAAGTTCATCTCTCAGAGAGGAAAAAATGCTGCCTATATGTTTTGAACCATCATGGAGAAAGGGAGGTAGCTGCATTCAGTATATTCTTTCCAAAGGAAGCGGAAACTGACTTACCCATCAAGTGGGAACGAGTAAATCTAAAAGGACCTGTGATCATACCAAAGGCAACCTTCGCCGATTGAACACGAAGAATTTGAGTTTGTCACTCAGGCCATTGGATATAACATTCTATGGCCGGGGAAGCTGATAAGTGTCATAGAGCAACAGGATGATGAGGTGTGATAATTGTATTCTTCTTCTCATCGGTGCTCATATATATTTTTCTTGCTAATACAATAACATGATATGTTATTCATCTACGAATGTAGGAGAACGAGCAGCAACCTTCTCCGCAAGAAATGGTGGTCGACGAAATTGGAAGTCCTCAAACAAATATCACACCAGTGGCAAAGGAAGATACTCCTAGTGGAGAGGTGGCCGCTCGATCAGTAAAGGAGAGGTACATACCCCCATACTATTTCATTCCGACTGATTTTCTCCTACGCATCACTAACATTTTACCCATTAGCAACTACCAAAAGAAAAAACTACATCACCGGAGAATGGGCAACCAAATCCTCCCTCGTCGATTTCTCCCCAATACATATTTGTGAGAACTCATTTCAGCCTTTACATTATCATCCACTACTGAATTTCATACAAATACTGTTCAACTAACATTATTAGATTCTGAATGTAATGATTAGGGAGCCACGGAAAACCAAGAATGCATCGCTTCTGTTCACCAGATTAATGATTCTTTAGGGCTATCTTCACAAATATGTGGACCAGACAAAGTATTCCGCATCAATTTCAGCACAAAGGTGTTCGGATCATAAGAAGTCTATACAGCCATATTTACTGACAAGATACGACTGTTCATGAACAGCTTGGACGCAGATGATGAAATGGAGTGGATCAGTGGGTACCAACTTGATATATGGGCATCGTAAGAAGTGCATGCTTTCATTATTCATAGATACAAGTATCATTATATTTTATTCACTAACCATATTAATTTTCAAGATACCTCTGCGATGGATGCTTTCATTATTCATAGATACAAGTATCATTATATTTTATTCACTAACCATATTAATTTTCAAGATACCTCTGCGATGGGGTGGTACGTGGAGGCCACGTCCATTTTATTCCTGCCTCTTCGAACTCAATGGCTCAGAAGGCAAATCAAAGGGTGGAATTGACTGCGGACGAGGTTTCGGCTGTCATGTGCCGCACTGAAGTGAGGATGTACATCTTCCCATACAATCGAGAGTAAGTTCCATTCGTTTTCCGAGTAGCTAGACCCACCCACATGGAAGCGAAAGCAACCGTGTGCTGTGATTTTATTTAAGAATCTTAAGTACTTTTGTTTTTCCCTTTTTCCCATAGGGACCATTGGTTTTTGCTTATCTTCGTACCAGAAATCGATCGAGTACATTGCATCGACTCAATGACTGGGGGAATTTCCAAACTAAATAGATCATACCTTAAAATGATTCATTTGTAAGTGGAACACATTCGTTTCTTTCCTTCAACTTCGATGTTTTTCAAAAATGGTTGTTCTCGTAATTGTGTTCTTGTACGTTTCGCACTCTCTTGGCTTAATTATTTACAATTACTGTTACTCAGTATGTTATCATATATTGTGTGAACCCCAATTTCTGAAAATAATATTCCTCATGTTGACAAAAATAGGTTTCCATCTATTGTAGAATTGTAACAAAATATCGACGGTCGAATTCCAAACAAAATAGGTCCTACCCTTCCAACTACACTTGGGATGTCATAAACATCATTGTACGTATCATCTCATACCTTCATATTTCACGTGTCATTTTCATCTTCGTAATCGGTTCAACAAATTATCTTTTCCATCATTAGCACAAGATACAAAGTAGTACTTGGGAGTGCGGATACCATTGCATGTATTACATGGAAAAAATTGTTAGGCACGTACATGACATTGACATTATTCTGGTACGTTTTCCTACAATTCTTCTATGTATTTGTTATCCTCACATATACATCCTTCTCTTAACATGTCATTTAATGCATTGTTTCAGCAATTCCCGGAAGATTACACTCCACTGGGGAGCGATGAACTGCGGAGTATTGCTTTGAAATGGGTTTGTATTTTTGCAAAAAATACTCTGCCAAAATGCATAGCTCAATTGAATATCATACAAGGACTTGCACAAATCGTCGGATAGTGGTTAGTATTATCTGTTACAAGAAAGGTAATTGACCATCTCTTCTGATACTCGTCAAATTCGACACTGAGGGGGATTTCAGTATCTTAGGACACTACAAAACACTTCATGCTCTTCTTTTGCTAGTCATAAATTATACTTCATCGGATTCAATGCTTTCTTCTACCTACTTTCTTATCTATGCATCATTGTGGCTCGGAATTTGTTAAATTTTTCCTCGTGCACCATTCTGTTACTACGCACAACAAATATTGGGTACCATGCCTGGAAAAAAAGGAACTAGCTGTGAGAAGATGAACGTTGGAAGCTGCAGCACGCCGCAGCTTACAGTGACCACAATAGTTACTCACGCTTTTAACACCAGTTTCTTTCGATTAGAGAAGCGGTGCTAATATTAAATGGTGCAAAATTAACGCTTGTAGCACCGCTTTCAAAACCGCTACTAAAAAAAGTGCGATCATAACTGGTGCTATATTTACTTCATTGCACCGGTTTTCAAACGGGTGCAAAATTTAACCGGTGCAACAAATAAACAACTCTAGCACCAATTTTTTTACCGGTGCTAACTTATAACCGGTGCAATAAAACTATTTTTTATCACAGGTTCCCAAACCGTTGCTAAACTATAACTGGTGCAATTTATTTTTCTGTCACCGGTTTAAAAACTGGTGCTACCTACAAACCGGTGTTAGATATAAAGATTTAACACCAGTTCCATAACCGGTGCTAACAAATCCGGTGCAACAAAATTTTATTTATCACCGGTGTTATAACCGGTGCAAGAATGACAAAATTTACACTAGTTTTTTCTAGCACCGGTTACAAAAAACCGGTGCTAATATGCTACATTATAGCACCGGTAACTTAAACCGGTGCAAAATATAACCGGTGCTAATAAAAGAAATTTAGCACCGATTTTGCTTCAACCGGTGATAATGTAGCATCGCTTACTTAGGCACCGGTTTTTTAGCCACTAAAAATCCGGTGCTAGGAACCAAAACAACCGGTGCTAGAGTTGTCTTCGCATGGTAGTGAATACTTCACAGTATTGATTCTGATGATAGTCTCAGATCGATGATATTGTGGCTATAAGATAACTATACAATGATAGCCAATTATTTATAAAGCGCCATTCTTATTGCCTTATAGGCTTTGGTTTATTATTGTAACATCATCTAGTGCTTTTGTGTATCTGTCTTTTAGCCACTGAGATTTTAGATTAGAATTGATATATTTACTTAGTACCTCAGTGTAAATGAGTTCATCCCACATCATATGTTGTCATTACACATTGTGCAAAATTGAGCTTAGTGTAAATGAGTTTATCCCACATCATATGTTGTCATTACACATTGTGCAAAATTGAGCTTAATAGAAAATGGATTGAAACCCTATAACCCTCGTCCTGGAGATGATTCATTAAAAAAAAAGGGATGTTATAGGTTTTTTGAAAATTATGCAAAGGTTAAAGGTATTCTAATAATATAAAGTTTAGGGCATTATGGGTATTTCAATTTTTTGTCCCCCTCCAAATTAGGAAACATTGTAAGAGAGCCAATGTTAAAGAATCGGACCAATGTAGAAAGTGAGCAAATGTTAGTAAACCGGAGGGAGTATACATCTCTCTATCTCATGTGAAAATTAAATGTGCATTTATTTATGGGTAATATACAAAATAACCCTATATATTTGAGGAAGTGCATATATAATCCTGAGATAATTATTAGTGCAAATATAATCATAACATAAGTGAAAATATAACCTTAAAGACTATATTTCGGCATTGACTGGCCATTTTTGGCCTTTGATCGACCGGAAATAACCAAAATGCCCTTTCAGCCTAAATAAAAATTTTGAAAGGGAAAAATGCCCCCGCTGAACACCACCTATCCATTCCTCCGCCGCCATTAGTCCACCACCACCTTCCAGGCCACTACCTCCCACCACTTTCCACGTCCGCCTCCTATCGCCGCCTCAACCCTCATCCGCCGCTGACCGTGGAATGCTATTTTGATCACCAACTTTTGTTTCCCTTTTCTCCCTCTTCATCTGTGTAATCCAGGACACCAGATCAGGGGTTCCTTTCATCTTTCAGATGTCCATTGGCCTCTTGCTCGTCAGAAGTTCTAACAGAACAATTCTGATCAGTCAAGCGTCAGAAGTTCTAACTTTAACTTTGGATTGGAATTCCACCGTGTAAAGAGGAACCCACACTTAGTATTTGGTAGTAAATTCCAAAAAAGTAAGGTTCTTACTCATGATTCGTTTGTGGGGCAATCTAGAAAATTGGAGCAATTCTCTCTGCCATCTCTAGAGAGGTGTTTGGCGGCCACCGTCCTACCATCACAAAGGGTGGCTTTGTAGACCAAACCCAAACTGCCACATCCAATGATGTTTGACTGATCAAACTTGTTGCTAAAGAAGAAGATAAAATGAAGAAGAGAAAATGAAAAAGAGAAAATGAAGAAGAGAAGCTGCGGGAGAAGAAAAGAAGAGAGAAGAGGAAGAAAAGAAAAAAAAATGAAGAAGATTAGGGTTTCAGGGGTATGAAGATAATTTCAATTTTTTATTTTTTTACAGAGGAGTAAATTTGTCCTTTCAACATAATCCGGTCTCAAATTGTAAGAAAATGTTATATTTGCACACATATTAACTACCCAGGGGTATATTTGTACTTTCAATTATCACAATGTTATATGTGCATTTTCGTGAATTCCGTAGGATTATATATGCACTTCGCTATTTATTATTTATCAATTGAGATGACATATAGTGTTAGTGGCTTAGTTTAACTCTATTATTTACGCGTTGGTTCAGCATAAATACCTGGGATTTTAATGCTCATATTGAAGTCGGATATATCGATCCAATGCATTTTTTGTGCATTATGAAACTGAATTGGTCATACCTAATTATATATAAATAAATTATTAGATGGTCCCCTATGCGTCAACCTAAAATTTAGGTAGGGTTCTTTCTATAATTCTAATAATATTAATTCTAGCTCTTAGGACCTATCTCTAATAATTTTATAGGGACATATCTCTAATAATTTTACAGGGGCATATCTCTAATTATTTTACAGAGACCTATTTCTAATAACTTTTCAGGGATTTTTTCATCCAATTTTTTCTCATCATTTTCCCACCACCCGCAATCGACAAAAAGAAATAAAAAATGTTTTAAAATGCAAAATATAATTTAAAAACTACAGCAACATCAGCAAAAATTAGCAGAACATCAACGAAAAATCATAAAATATCACTAAACAGTTGCAACAAAAAATATTTTTAAAAAATAAAAATATATATAAAAATTCAAATAAAAATCAACAAAAAATTGGGAAAAAACTTCTACTAGTACTAACAAAATATCAACCGAAAATATAAAAACATCAACAAAGCTAAATTGTCATTTAAAAAATAAACTGCAAGCATCAACCTATATCACCCAAACGACGATTTAAGCCCTTACCAGCAATGATTGAAGCACTTACAAGTTGTACTCTAAGCTCCAATATGTTTTCATAACACACACAAGTTATAAAATAAGTACCTAGAACTTACATTTGAAGCACTAAAGGGAAAAAACACTACAAAAAATCAACCATATCATCAAAAAAGCTACAAACATCAACGCCTAACAAGCAACGATTGAAGCACATACAAACAAGGATTGAAACACTTAGAAGTTGTACTCTAAGCACCGCTTTGTTTTCACAACATGCACAAGTTGTAAAATAAGCACCTACAAACTACATTTGAAACACTAAAAAGAAAAGAAAATGTCAACATAAGGAAAAAAGTACTACAAAAAATCAACCATATCATAAAAAAAGCTACAAACACAACCCTTATCACCTAAAACTCATCTTGAAAATGAAAAACATCAACATGAGAGAAAAAAACTAAATCGTCAACAAAAAAGCTACGGTACCTCAAGAGTAAAAATTATTCACTATGAAAATCATAAAACATCAATGATATTTGAATTTTAAAAATAAAAACCTACAAACATCAACTCCTAACACCTGAACCTCATCAGAAAAATGAAAAATATCAACATAAGAAAAAAGACACTACAGGCATCAACTCCTAAGAAAAAAGACACTACAATCTGTGATATATATAGTTATTTGATGGTTGCACAGTAGGTCCCTGAATTTATTAGCAAATTTCAGAAAAAAACCCCAACCCAATTTCAAATTTATAATAATTGCATAATAAAGCACCGCCTAAAGTTTAAGTTGCCTAACACAAAACTTTGTGATAAATTATTCATGAAAATATTTTTGGGTGAATCAAATATTTTTGTTATCTATATTTAAACATTTGTACTGCATTATAATTAATTAGTTCATCGAATAAAATTTGTGGAGGCATTATTTATTCCTGAATTTCGTTAGCATCAATCAAATTAGTCTTTTGGAATATTGAAACAGAGTTTGTTTACTTTAATTTCATTATTATGTTCTTTTATTTTACTTTTCCGGTTTGGTTCCGGATTTGTTACTTTTCCCATTTGCTTCCGGAAAACTTTGGTCTATATATATGAGCCCCCACCTCTTCGGTTACCCATTTATTTCCGCATCGATCTCGAAGAATGGCGGCGGATGATTACTGTTCGGACTGTAAGAAGAGCACGGAGGTAGTGCTCGACCACTCCACCGGAGACACGGTGTGCCTCGAATGCGGGTTGGTTTTGGATTCCTATTACGTCGACGAGACCTCGGAGTGGAGAACTTTCGCCGATGATTCCGGCGACAATGCCGATCCCAGCCGCGTCGGAGGCCCCACCAACCTTCTCCTCGCCGACGCCCCTCTCATCACCGTCATCTCCAAGCCCAAAGGCACCGCCGCCGGTTTCCGCTACGCCCAAAACCCTAACCCTAGCCGCCATAGCCTCAACCTAACCAAAGCCTTCGAAGCCATCGCCAACATGTGCGACGAGCTCGGCCTCGTGGCCACGATCAAGAACCGAGCCTGTGAGATATTCAAGAACGTGGAGGATCAAAAGGCTGGTTCTAGGATCAAGAACCGCAACGCGTTAATGGCCGCATGCCTTTACATGGCGTGCAAACAGGAGGCGAAACCCCGAACCCTCAAGGAACTCTGCACAGTTGCAAACGGTGCAACGATGAAGGAAATCGGGCGAGCGGAGAGATTCATCGCGAAACAAGTCCCGGACATGGAGATTCGGCCGGCGGGGGGAGCTCAGTCCGGGAGCCTGATGATGAGCCGGTTCGGATCGTGCCTTGGAATGAAATTCCAGGCTGTTAAGGCTGCCCAGGAGGCTGTTGGGAAGTTGCAAGAGCTCGATATTCGGAGGGCTCCTATGTCGATTGCAGCTGCTGTGATCTACATGGTTGCGCAGCTTTCCGGCGATCAGAAGTCCCTCCAGGATGTTTCTGCTGCAACTGGGGTTGCACAAGGGACGATCCGGGACTCGTACAAGGATCTCCACCCTCATATGTCTAAGATTGTGCCCACTTGGTTCAAACAAACAGTGAAAGCCTAGATGCTTTCATTTTGGAGAGATTTGTGTATTGTGTTTGGTTTGTGAGAATGGAGATGAATTTTTTGAAAATCATCTTTTCCAATTCCAATCCACTCCAGTACCTGTTCTAAAGTCCAACGATGAACCTAAGGCCTTTCTATTAATCTGAACAATTAATCTGAGCAAAACTGGACTCCCACTTAAGTTGAAAGGAACTGGTCTAACTCTGTTGCATCTGAAAACAAAACTCTACCCAGATTAGCTCTTAAAACCAAAGGGGGAACCAATAAGAATGACAATCCTTGCTTGCTTCTGAGAAAAGAAGTGAGGGAATGTTATATTATTCCCAAAAGTAATGAACACAGACTTTTTTATTATTCTCACGAGAAGAAATGCGCTGACGATGAAAGATGCGAATGTACCAATCATTACCCCTAACCATAAGGTCCATAACTAGGTTAGGCATAACAGTTAGAAATGTTTCTACTTTTTCACATGGCTGCATAAGTAAGGACTATCATTGAAAAGGCATTAGGCCAAGTCAGCACGACATGCATAGACAAATTCTGATGGTGCTCCAAGCAGTGAGGAGGACGATGAGGACGGAAAAAACTATGTTACAATTTTATTTTATTTATGTCATCCATAGTTGGTCTATTAGAAAATATATTTAATATATTCTCTAACAAACAAATTTCTACGATGCATGACAGAATGGGGAGAAAGTGACTTTGTTCATGAAGAAATTAGACAGGTCACGAGCCATGGTAGCAAAAGGATTTCTCCAAAGAAAGCACCACAACCATACATCAGCAAGTGGAATTGCGTGTGTTTGAGTATCTGAGCCGATATTCCATGCTGAAGCGGGATTGCCATCCGCCAACCTCAAATTCATCGATTTTGGAGAGGCTATTGGACATGTGGTTGACTGGCCCATGACTTTGATTGACCAGGATTTGGATACCCCACACAAACAAGAGAAGGATGTGCCTGTCAATGAGTGGGTGGACAAAGAATGGGAATTCCTTTAGGTCCCTGATGATGAGGTATTTCAATTAAATTAATCGTAATATATATTGTATTAGTTACGTATTCTAAGTGTTTGAATGTAAGTTTTTTTTCAAATTACATTTTCACTGCTTTGTTTACGCAACCTTCAGATTAGAATACAAGTTACAGGCCAGGAGGGAGTTGCGACACCTATCAAGCCGCTAAAATTAATAATGCTATTATAGCTTGTCACTATAATATTCTATTTGGACAATTTACATATACTAAACAAAAAATATTTTACTGGCAACATTCAGATTGTAAACCACCATGACTTAAATGACTATCCAATGATGAGGGAGTTCATCGACCATTGCAATGAGAAGGAAAAGAAAATGAAACCAGTTTCCCGTTTCCACATATGCTAAACAATACAAAACTACCATTTGCATCCAGCAACTGTTGGAGTTTGAAGGAAAGCTCGGGAATTGTCATGGCATGACATGGATCTCGAATGCATAGCTAGAGTTGTGGATGGGGTAAGTTCCAAACAATTCAATTTCAATTTCTGGTTCCTTAAGATATATATGTCATAAATTGAGTTGTACGCTAACAGGCACCTATGGAATAAAGTGGAGGGCACGAAAAATGGGAGAATCCAATTTTGTGTCGCAAACACGAGAAGAAATGATAACTTTCTTCAGGAGAGTGATATAAATAACCGGCTTGTCCTCATTAGGGACACAATGAAATCATCAAACACCGACATTTTTTGGTCCCCTACCTCAGGAGGTCAGAAACAATACAATAATGTTTAAATTAATATCAGTTTAGTCAAATTCACCTGAGAGATTAATTTGTTAAGTACTTACGCATGTCACATTGGTTTCTCTTCCTCATTTGTCCCAGTACTAACCATGTCTTCACATTGGACACACTCACCAGTGGTATAAAGTTTAACGTTTACATCGGAACACAAGTTCTTTCCAGGTATTACTTTTCATTCAATTAGCCTTCTTTCTTTCCATGATAGTTTCAAAGTTAATATTTGAAAATAATATATCCCCAGGCTTGCATGTAAATATGAGAGGGTGAAAAGAAAGCATGAACCCTCATCCGATTTCAGTTGGGAGATAACGAACATCAACGCAAGTATTCACCAAAAAATGCTACACCTCCTGTTTTCAACTTAATCATCGTAGCCGAGTTCTATGCAAATTTGAGGTGTGGGTTGAGCATGGACAAGCTTTTATGCCATGGAAAATATGTCCCTCTCACTCCTGAAGCTATCAATGAACTGTATGAATTGCCCAATGTTGAAGAAAAGGATGATGAGATGTTGGCGTTGATTAATGTGGATGATGTTTTGCACGCCGAAGTATCGAGAAGATTGGTTCAGTGAATCACAATTGAAGGCACCAATGTGGATGCTCTTGTGTTTTTTGGGTGGACAAAACTTCCAAAGAAATCACTAACACCGGATATGAATGCATGGTATCACTTTGTGGCCTCTCGTATAGACCCTGTCACAGTGAACACTGAAGTGCATAAGAGTCGTATAATCAAGATATATGCTATTAAAAAGAACCTTTATTGGAATGTTGTGGAGGGAATTCATTAGGTGCTGACAGAGGAAAAGGAGAAGTCTGGATCCTATGGTTTTGCAGTATGATTTCTTCACTTTGTACTATTGCAGGTGTACCAAACTATAAGAACAACACATTTGGTCATCCGATGACACAAATTGCTATTGACTTATTCTGCAAAATAGTTCCACCTTCATCTGCTGCGTCGATTGAAGCTAGGGTCTCCGCACGTGAGAGTGGAATTGAAAGTCTGCAGATGGATTGCCAATTTCAAATAAGATGGTGTGACCATATGGGGAAAGTGATAAGCTACTGATTTCCAAAATCTGAGAAGGCAGACGATCCTTTCCCAGCACAGCTAGAAATTTCTTTGGGATCAACGTCACATGATGGGAACAACGCAGCTGGCAACAAGGAAATGGAACCATTCTCCCATTATTATTCGTAAATTGTGCTAATGGATTTTTTTTGTATTTTGACAATTAATACTCTTGCACCCGTATACTTTATTTCTGACTATTAATACTGATTATACATTATCTATTTTGTATTCTATCTTAGCACTGAGCACAAAGAGGTGGTTTCAAATGTGGCTACTATGTCTGGAAGAGATCGCCCTAAAGAACACTTCAAAGAATCCACTTGACGTAAGTATCAAAACTCCAAAACAAAAAACATAAGATAAAAGTGCATATATAACCCTATGTAATTGATGAAAGTGCAGATATAACCCTGCAATAATGAAAGTGCAGATATAACCCTGCGATAATTGAAAGTGCAAATATAACCCTAGTCAGTCAATGCTAGAAATAATGGCTTTAGGGTTATATTTGCACATATGTATAATAGTTAGGGTTATATTTGCACATATGTATAATAGTTAGGGTTATATTTGCACTAAAAAATAACTCAGGGTTATATTTGCACTTTCTCCAACATATAGGGTTATATTTGCATATTACCCAAAACATAATATGTGTCTACCTTTTTGCAGTAACCCCATCCTACTAACGGACATTTAATTGAATCGAACCGCGAGTTTTTCAAGAGAACCAAGGCCAATACAACGCCTATGAACTTTAAGAGGTGGCAGGAAAATCTTGCGAGGCATGGGTTACTATTTATGCAAAAGAGGCCAAAAATGATCCAAACACTTTCGTTGATTGATAAGTGTGGATGAGTGACGGGAATTTGTGTATTAACATTGATATTTCATGCTTTTTTTTTTCTTTTACCATGTGTTGATTCATATTTTCTTCAATAGCATAAATACAACTTTTCCATCAGTTCTATGGGACTTATTATAATCATTTTTCCCCGTGGTTGATCCGGGATGGTACCAAAATTTAAAATTATCCACCCAATTTTTAAAAAAAAAAATTTAGCACTGGTTAGATACTTAACTCCAAACCGGTGCTATAATTCAATTACCTTTAATATTATACCGGCACAACAAGTATACTTCTTACCATTGCTATTGGAAACGATAACGTACAAAAACTTTTGGTGCTAAAATGTCTAATCCTGGTTCTAAATACAACCACATGCAAAAAAAACCATAGACACCGGTACTTAATAACTACTAGTGCTTTAAAATTGAGCACCGCCATGTTTTTAATGCCGGTGCTAATTTTTCATATGTCAGTTCAATATTTGAGCATCCTTATCAAAGTTTTAAGGCACCAGAACATAGTCTGTGATGGTGCTGTAAATTAAGCACCAACACAAATCCTAATTACCGGTGCCCAATATATGTACCTAGTCATGCATATTTGAACACCTGTATACATATTTTTTAGCACTGGTACACATATTACCGGTATTCATATTCGCACCGGCATGACATACCAGCGCTAAAAGTCTTCAATTTGCAGCACTGGGTCACTTAGGCACCGATATCCCAGCCAGAAAAATACTGGTGCCATAAGAGGGTTACCCTTTGTGCCTATGGGGGGTCTGCCAAATTCTAATGGAACAATTCCAATCACTCAAACATTAGAAGCTCTAACTTCGGGTTGGAATTCCACCGTATAAAGAGGAACCCGCACTTGGTATTTGGTAGTAAATTCCAAAAATGTAAGGTCCTTACTCATGATTCGTATGTGGGGCAATCTAGAAAATTGGAGCAATTCTCTCAGCCATCTCTAGAGAGGCGTTTGATGGCCACCGTCCTACCATCACAAAGGGTGGCTTTGTAGACCAAACCAAAACCGCCACATCCAATGATGTTTGACTGATCAAAATTGTTGTTGCTAAAGAAGAAGATAAAACGAAAAAGAGAAAACGAAGAAGAGAAGTTGCGGGAGAAGAAAAGAAGAGAGAAGAGGAAGAAAAGAAAAAAATGAAGAAGATTAGGGTTTTGGGGGTATGAAGGTAATTTCAATTTTTTATTTTTTATTCTTTTACAGAGGGGTAAATTTGTCTTTTTAACATAATTTGGTCTCAACTGTCAGAAAAGGTTATATTTGTACATATATTAACTATCTAGGGTTATATTTGTACTTTTATTTATCACAAAATTATATGTGTACTTTCGTAAATTTTGTAGGGTTATACATGTAATTTTCTCTTTATTTATCAATTGAGATGACATATAGTGTTAGTGGCTTAGTTTAACTCTATTATTTACGCGTTGGTTCAGCATAAATACCTGAGATTTTAATGCTCATATTGAAGTCGGATATATCGATCCAATGCATTTTTTGTGCATTATGAAACTAAATTGGTCATACCTAATTATATATAAATAAATTATTAGATGGTCCCCTATGCGTCAACCTAAAATTTAGGTAGGGTTCTTTCTATAATTCTAATAATATTAATTCTAGGTCTAAGGACCTATCTCTAATAATTTTATAAGGACATATCTCTAATAATTTTACAGGGGCATATCTCTAATTATTTTACAGAGACCTATTTCTAATAACTTTTCAGGGATTTTTTCATTCAATTTTTTCTCATCATTTTCCCACCACCCGCAATCGACAAAAAGAAATAAAAAAATGTTTTAAAATGCAAAATATAATTTAAAAACTACAGCAACATCAGCAAAAATCATAAAATATCACTAAACAATTGCAACAAAAAATATTTTTAAAAATAAAAAAACATATAAAAATTCAAATAAAAATCAACAAAAAATTGGGAAAAAACTTCTGCTAGTACTAAAAAAAAATCAACCGAAAACATAAAAACATCAACAAAGCTAAATTGTCATTTAAAAAATAAACTGCAAGCATCAACCTATATCACCCAAACGACGATTTAAGCCCTTACCAGCAATGATTGAAGCACTTACAAGTTGTACTCTAAGCTCCAATATGTTTTCATAACACACACAAGTTATAAAATAAGTACCTAGAACTTACATTTGAAGCACTAAAGGGAAAAAACACTACAAAAAATCAACCATATCATCAAAAAAACTACAAACATCAACGCCTAACAAGCAACGATTGAAGCACATACAAACAAGGATTGAAACACTTAGAAGTTGTACTCTAAGCACCGCTTTGTTTTCACAACATGCACAAGTTGTAAAATAAGCACCTACAAACTACATTTGAAACACTAAAAAGAAAAGAAAATGTCAACATAAGGAAAAAAGTACTACAAAAAATCAACCATATCATAAAAAAAGCTACAAACACAACCCTTATCACCTAAAACTCATCTTGAAAATGAAAAACATCAACATGAGAGAAAAAAACTAAATCGTCAACAAAAAAGCTACGGTACCTCAAGAGTAAAAATTATTCACTATGAAAATCATAAAACATCAATGATATTTGAATTTTAAAAATAAAAACCTACAAACATCAACTCCTAACACCTGAACCTCATCAGAAAAATGAAAAATATCAACATAAGAAAAAAGACACTACAGGCATCAACTCCTAAGAAAAAAGACACTACAATCTGTGATATATATAGTTATTTGATGGTTGCACAGTAGGTCCCTGAATTTATTAGCAAATTTCAGAAAAAAACCCCAACCCAATTTCAAATTTATAATAATTGCATAATAAAGCACCGCCTAAAGTTTAAGTTGCCTAACACAAAACTTTGTGATAAATTATTCGTGAAAATATTTTTGGGTGAATCAAATATTTTTGTTATCTATATTTAAACATTTGTACTGCATTATAATTAATTAGTTCATCGAATAAAATTTGTGGAGGCATTATTTATTCCTGAATTTCGTTAGCATCAATCAAATTAGTCTTTTGGAATATTGAAACAGAGTTTGTTTACTTTAATTTCATTATTATGTTCTTTTATTTTACTTTTCCGGTTTGGTTCCGGATTTGTTACTTTTCCCATTTGCTTCCGGAAAACTTTGGTCTATATATATGAGCCCCCACCTCTTCGGTTACCCATTTATTTCCGCATCGATCTCGAAGAATGGCGGCGGATGATTACTGTTCGGACTGTAAGAAGAGCACGGAGGTAGTGCTCGACCACTCCACCGGAGACACGGTGTGCCTCGAATGCGGGTTGGTTTTGGATTCCTATTACGTCGACGAGACCTCGGAGTGGAGAACTTTCGCCGATGATTCCGGCGACAATGCCGATCCCAGCCGCGTCGGAGGCCCCACCAACCTTCTCCTCGCCGACGCCCCTCTCATCACCGTCATCTCCAAGCCCAAAGGCACCGCCGCCGGTTTCCGCTACGCCCAAAACCCTAACCCTAGCCGCCATAGCCTCAACCTAACCAAAGCCTTCGAAGCCATCGCCAACATGTGCGACGAGCTCGGCCTCGTGGCCACGATCAAGAACCGAGCCTGTGAGATATTCAAGAACGTGGAGGATCAAAAGGCTGGTTCTAGGATCAAGAACCGCAACGCGTTAATGGCCGCATGCCTTTACATGGCGTGCAAACAGGAGGCGAAACCCCGAACCCTCAAGGAAATCTGCACAGTTGCAAACGGTGCAACGATGAAGGAAATCGGGCGAGCGGAGAGATTCATCGCGAAACAAGTCCCGGACATGGAGATTCGGCCGGCGGGGGGAGCTCAGTCCGGGAGCCTGATGATGAGCCGGTTCGGATCGTGCCTTGGAATGAAATTCCAGGCTGTTAAGGCTGCCCAGGAGGCTGTTGGGAAGTTGCAAGAGCTCGATATTCGGAGGGCTCCTATGTCGATTGCAGCTGCTGTGATCTACATGGTTGCGCAGCTTTCCGGCGATCAGAAGTCCCTCCAGGATGTTTCTGCTGCAACTGGGGTTGCACAAGGGACGATCCGGGACTCGTACAAGGATCTCCACCCTCATATGTCTAAGATTGTGCCCACTTGGTTCAAACAAACAGTGAAAGCCTAGATGCTTTCATTTTGGAGAGATTTGTGTATTGTGTTTGGTTTGTGAGAATGGAGATGAATTTTTTGAAAATCATCTTTTCCAATTCCAATCCACTCCAGTACCTGTTCTAAAGTCCAACGATGAACCTAAGGCCTTTCTATTAATCTGAACAATTAATCTGAGCAAAACTGGACTCCCACTTAAGTTGAAAGGAACTGGTCTAACTCTGTTGCATCTGAAAACAAAACTCTACCCAGATTAGCTCTTAAAACCAAAGGGGGAACCAATAAGAATGACAATCCTTGCTTGCTTCTGAGAAAAGAAGTGAGGGAATGTTATATTATTCCCAAAAGTAATGAACACAGACTTTTTTATTATTCTCACGAGAAGAAATGCGCTGACGATGAAAGATGCGAATGTACCAATCATTACCCCTAACCATAAGGTCCATAACTAGGTTAGGCATAA
The DNA here is from genome assembly GCA_037428765.1 of Rubia yunnanensis. Classification (NCBI taxonomy): domain Eukaryota; kingdom Viridiplantae; phylum Streptophyta; class Magnoliopsida; order Gentianales; family Rubiaceae; genus Rubia; species Rubia yunnanensis. The sequence goes on along the minus strand of CM075064.1, from coordinate 24,997,552 downwards.
CAGTTAGAAATGTTTCTACTTTTTCACATGGCTGCATAAGTAAGGACTATTATCTGATATTCCGGAAAGAACCAGTTGCTGCCTTGATGCCACCTCCAGCCCTATGATGCAAGAAAGCTACACGAGCTGCCTGTGCAGTGACTGACCTTCTCAGACTGAGGGCCATCAATTGAAACATTCTTCTACTTTCCTCTTTTTGATTAAAGGGTGAAGTTAGATTTTGGGGTGGGAGCATTTAAGCCATATGTGCATTTATAGATCGTTAGTGAACTGAAATCTATGCTTTCTTAGTTTTTGGCTGTTACCGTGCGTCTCATTTCCGTTCAACTGCAGGATAGCATGTTTGAGCCATACATTGCCAGGGGTGAAAGCACTTAATTATAGACATTAGTTTATTTCATATCATTAGCTCTCATTGTTAATGCCTATTGCTGATTGTCTTGATCTGGTTAATTTGATCACATTGAGCGGTATCCACGCAAACTTAAACCATGCAAGAGATCATTAAGTCAAACTCATCTCCCAGAATAGAAAGTGTGCCGCGTAAGAATCTCGGCTAACATACTTTGCGAAGAAAAGAAGGGAAATAGAAGCAGCAACTGAAAGCAACAATATTTATGGCGTTTCCAACAATACCTCCAAGTATGCACTGAGAATCCCACCCCAGATTACTCCTCAGCCGTCACTTTCCTCACAAGCTTCGCACAAACCATCCCATCTCCCCAACACGAAATTCTTTGCTTCACACCCCATAAGGACAAGCCCCTTCTCCTTCTCACATGGCCCGGCTCCGACCCCACTCTCCCCCTATCCTCTTCAACTCCCACCTCGACTCAGTTCCGGCCGAGCCAGCCACTACTCCCACGATGGCAAGATTTTTTTCCCGCGGCGCTCAGGACGACGAGTGTGTCGGACTCTAGTATTTGGAAATCATGGGTTAGAATAAATCAAAATGATGATTAGATTAGATTTGATTATGGATTAGGTTGTTGGCTAGAGTAGATTTTATTTTTTTTAGTTAAACCGTCAATGACGGGGATGTTAGGGTATCCAATCCCTTTCATATACAAGATTGGGAAAAAATGCCTAAAATTTGAAAACACCCAGAATAGATGATCCCTATTACACAAAGACAGTACCTATAAAGTTCTAAAACAACGACCTAAGTGACATTTGACTGGGTAGGTAAATGATAAATGGCTGTCTACTGTGATAGTGTCCTACAAGCTCGATCCATACTCACAAAACTAATTCCACTAACTTGATACAACAAGCTAGTCGCAGTAGAAGCACCAGTCCTCACACAAAACACTGATCCTTAAAACTTATGATAACACCAAGGCGATCAAAAACAAAGAATTGAAGTTCCTTCCCCATAGATCCCGGCGATCCCCATTAAATCCTTTCATGCTCCTTCCCCTAAAGTAGGGAACCTTAACCGGTCGTTTCCAATCATCAAAGTACTTCTCTATCCATGTTTAGAACTAGTGTTTTATTCGTAGAATTGTCTATAACCCGACCTTGAAGGATACCCATCTAAACGGTCTAAAGAACGATATGACTGAGTGTTCAGTGTTCCAATCATCAAAGTTCTCCTAAACCGTCTTTGGAAAAACTAGATCTAAAATCAATGTAATTTTCCCGGACCGTCTTACCGGAAAAAGGATCGACAGGAAAATTTATGATTGACAAAGACAATCAGACTGAATACTCCAGCAAAATAACCCTTTTAATGCTCTACCCATTTTGTAAAAAGAGAACCAGAAAAGAGAAAAAACAATTAGAAATAAAACCAACCTAATATGTATCCAATAACCCTAATCAGACCCCAAATCATCCAAATCTACACGATTTCATGCACAATCAGAACAATTATAGCACAATTATGCAGCTGTTGTGAAACCCTAATCCCAAACCTTCACTGACGATCCGAGACTAACCTCCGGTGACGTTCCGGCAAACAGTTGACCGGGAGATCTGCCATCCTTTCCTCTAATTTGCTCCACCACTCGGATTTACTGACCCATGGCCGACGATCGGACCGGATGCTACAGAGTTGTTGACCGGCTGAGCGGTTAGAACAGAGGGATAACGACGACGGCAGCAGGACTCCCGTCACCGCAACTTCGTCGGAAAAAAGGTTGAAGACAAGACTCCCATTTCTGGCTTTCTTCCTTAGCTTCTCCACCGTGGCCACTACATTGCTATTGTGACTACAGCCGGCCACAGTAGAGCTTTCCCTGGTTGCGCTGGAGTCTTTGAGTATTCGTCGAAGTCGAGATATTGGTTGGATTTCCAAAATTGTGCAAATGGCGGTGTGGGTGATGGGGAAGAGGAGATTTTCCACATCATTGCGGTGACTACCTACGATGGTGGTGGGGGAGTTCACCGGAGTTTATGGCGGTGGCCTCCCCCGTGCTAGGGTTTCAGTTTTTAGAGCTAAGGCATAGAGCGAATTTGGGCAGGGAGTGATCTGGAGAGGCAGGGAGCGAATTTGAGCTAAGGCTTAGTGTTCATTGTAATAAATTCCTAGAGTAGAGTTATACTAGAACTAGTAATACTACCATCTTTACGGAAAATCACTCTTTCATGTTATCAGAGTAAGTCTGATCCCGAACCTAATTTTTTCCCTCTTTTTTGTTGCTTTTTCTTTCTTCCTTTCTTTCTGCCCATCACTCTGGCCAACTCTGATCAACTTTCGGTGTTATTCCGGCCAACTTCTGGCATTATTCTGACCATTTTTTCTGGTGTTCTTCTTTGTCAATTTTCAGTGTATTTCCATCGGCATCCTCAACGGTGGCTTACTCTCCTGTCTATTCCATCAGCATCTTCTCAGTGGCACTTCCATCGGCATCTTTCGGGCATCACTTGGCGTCACCGTTCACAACAAGTATTGGCCAGAAACATTGACGAACAACAATCTTTGGTAGTCTCCCGACAGGTCTTTGGCTGCTCTCTCATCGTCGGCCATAATTCTCCAGCGTTCGGTTCTCCAGACAGTTCAGCAAGCAGATTGGCATTTTCCATCTCCGCCGGTCTCAAGTTCCAGCTGCAATTCAAACTTGCACGTCAGATTTATGCATTGTCCATTCTCCAGCGCCAGCTTTTCAATGCACCTATTTATGCACCCATATTCATTTGCACGTAGCTCCACTTGCGTATATCATCACGCGCTCTTCAGCCTTCATGAGAGCACTTCTTTGTTTTCAGCTTCACCGAGTTTTCCACTGTACCTCATTATTGCCCTTTTCGCTGGTAATAAGCTTCGTTGCCCCAAGTGGATTGAAAATGCTGGCACTATAAAACACATAGCATTATCTCTTGCTGATGTTGATCATGTGACACCTTACGATAGTTCTTCCCCTGTCTATGTTGGTGGTTCCAAACTCCATATTACTCATTTTGGTGATTATCATATTTCTAAATATTTGTCTCTGAATGATGTGCTTATTTTGCATGATATCACTAAAAAATTGCTTTCGATTAGCAAATTAACTTGGGATTTTAATGTTGTTGTTGATAGAGGTTAAGCCCAAGAAAACCATTGGGTCGAAGATATAATAGCCCAGTTAGGGGAATATTTAATACCCAAGCTGAATTACGGCATTCATTGGTAATTAAGGGCGTTAATTAAGGAGAACATTATTTAGGACATGAGGTATAAATACAAGGTACGTATATACTTATAATTCATTTTGTCTTAATCGTATTTAGACGCTTGGACTGACTTAGGCATCAGAGTGATGACCCTTGGAACCCCAGGGACAGATTAATTGCAGGTTAGTTCGAGAAGAACCCAAGCCCATAAACCGGTCGGTGGTCATAGATGCATCAAGTGGCACCGACTGTGGGGATGACTAAGCTGGATCAAGGGTTTTGAGGGTTTATGTCCACGGTAGTTTGAATGAGTGAATGATTGAGGTCAATAGGTGCGGGGGCTAGATCTCCACCAAGGTTAACATCAGAGAATCCAGGAGGAGAAAATGATGTCCGCATCGAGGACAACAAAATGGCTAATATTCAAACGATGGGAATGGAGTTGTGAGCGGAGCCTAATATAGGCGTAGGCCACGATTGGGAGAAAACCTCAGTGGCGGTTGGTATGAATCCCCTGGTGCCAGTCCAAAACAATGTGCTGGGCCCTCGAGGCCGCTGGAAATAATGGGAGAGCAAAAACAAGGAAACACTGATTCCTTGCTCGAAAGGGTGGCTGATTCGAGGGATGGAAGGTCTACGAAGGTTTTGAGAGATTCGTATATGGAAGCTTATGGTCAACATGGGCAAGGAAATTAGAACTTAGGGAGGGCATCCCTGAATCAAGATATGGAACGAGCAGCTCAGGTCTTGGCTGTGGCCGGTTACCGAATCACCCCTCCTCCAGGGGATGATAGAGTCATGGTGGGGGTATTACCGCCCTCACCTTTGAGAATAACTATGGGGTTTGCTTCTCAACCCCCGATAGCTACCCTCATCAGAGATATGCTGGAGAACCACTACAAGCTAGTCCCCAACCTTCTATTCCTGGTTACTCCTAAGGTCCCGTGTATGCGCTACCTCTGCTAGCTCCATCTATTCCTATCCTCGACCTACCGGTCCAGGAACAACATATGGAATAATGGCCTCTTTTGGCATGCAAGGATATAGGAGTATGGGAATCAGTCAGGGGCTGTACAAACCTTATGTCCAACCACTCTCACCACTAGCATACTTGAATTTTGGACAGTATTGGATGAACCCAGGATACGGAGGAGCCAACCTCTCTATATGCCACAGTTGGGTGGTAATGACAGAGGGGTGAACCTATCTGGGGGTAGCTCGAACCTCCCTCGGATGCAAGTGAATCATTAAGAAAGGAATTGGATAGGTTGATCAGGCCCCTTAGGCCAGGCTGCGGGGTCTCCTTTCAGCTCGGTGATCACTAGGGTTCGATGGGCAATAGAAGTGAAGCCCCCAAAAGGAATTCCCATGTACAATGGTGAAATTGACCCTTGAGAGTTCATAAAAACATTCTTGGGCTTGATGAGTTCGAAGGACTTTGATAAGAAATTAACATGCAAGCTGGTAGGTAGCTACTTGTGGGAAAATGCACAAAAGCGATTTAATAAGCTGCCAAGGGGCTCACTTCGATCGTAACGGCACTTCAGCAGAGCATTACTGAGCCAGTACGTACATAAGAAGAAGTTTACCAAAACTTTGTTAGAACTCTACCAAATGAAACAAAATGCAGGAGAAAGCACGGAAACCTTCTATCACCGGTATGTAGACGAGAGTTTAGGGGTGATAGAAACAATGAAGAATGAGGTAATCTAGGGGAACCTGCTGAGGATTCAGGACCTAGAATTATACAAGAAACTAAGTACCAATACCCCAAAGACTTTGCAAAAAACATTAGGAGGTCGTGGAACAATATTCGAGGGTAGAGGAGGCAACTAGAAACAAAAGAGATAGCCTTGCAGAGAAAGAAGGAAGAAATATAGAGCATAGAGGAAAAAGGTCGGTCGAACCCGTAAGAACACCTTTCGAGAGGTATCATCCATTGCTTCCAATGCTTGGAGGAAGAACCCCTACACAGATTTTCAGCATACATAGAGGTTTGTTCTGGGCACCCCCACCCTTGCAGAGTTTGCACAACTCGGTGGCAGCCCGGAGAGCAACAAATTGATGTTGTGATCATCACAGGGATTACGACCACGACACAAATGATTTCATGCAGTTAAGGATGGAAATTGATATATGTGAACGGGAAGGGCAGTTTCGAGGACAGGGACACAGGAACCAAGTTACCCCCTCGAGGCCCTAGATAAACCAATGGTAGCCTTATAGAAGAAATAATTAAAACAATGGGGTAGAGGAGATAGAAGGCCTCGAGAACAGGTGGCTCAAGACTGGGGGCAGGAAGGAAGGTAGGATAGACCCCAGGAGCAACATGGGGGAATCAAGGAAACCAAAATGGAGAAAACACACCTGTCTAAAGGGTAATTAACGTCATCAATGGCATGGTGGGAGAGAGATCCTTGAACGCTTCTATAAGAGTTGAAGCTCGAAGGGTTCCCGTGGAAGAGCCCTGTCATAAGAGGTTTCGGCCGGATGAAACGGTCACTTTCTCGGAAGCGGATGCTGTGCCAGACTAAATTCCCCATGCGGATCCTATGTAATTTCATTCATTATTGGAATGTCCTTGATCAGAAGGGTGCTTGTTGATGATGGAAGTGGGGTAGAAGTGATGTTTTCTAAGTGTTTTGACAGGGCGTGAAAATTTGAAAAAATCTGCTTCCCTTTTATCAGGATTCACAAGGAATCTGATATTCCCCATAGGAGAGATAACACTGCTTGTTTGAGTAGCGGATGGCAACAAGGGTGTGACCATCAGGTGTAATTTTGCTGTCGTGGATGCACCTTCCCCTTATAAAGTTATTTTAGGAAGGCCATTGATGTTCCAGGCTCGGGCGGTCTGGTTACCCTATCACCTGATGATAAAGTTTCCAACTGAGAAAGGGGTGGCATCCACTCAAGGAGATCAGACTGTAGCCTAAAAATGTAACCTCACGGTGGTAAGAGAAGCAAGGAACCGAAGGGATGTAGTGGTAGTACACACGGAGGAAGGATTAGCTGATACAATACAGATGCCTATTCGAGATAAAGGATCAGTAGCTGTTGGGAAAATAATTCCTGAGGACGTGAAAGGAAGATTGAAAAACTTGTTACGAGAATATGGAAACATGTTCTCTTGGGATACATCTGACCTGACGGGGGTCCCTTCGAGTCTCTCACTACATAGATTGAACATTAATCATTCGATTAAGCCAGTGAAGCAGAAGAGAAGAGTGTTCTGTCCCGAAAGAGCTGAGGCTATTAAAGAAGAGGTGGAGAAGTTATGAGGGCATACGTAATCGAGGAAGTATTCTATCCCGATTGGATCGCTAACCCAGTTATAGTCCCAAAGCATGATGGAGCATGGTGGATGTGTATAGACTTTACTGACTTAAATAAATGCTGCCCCAAAGATAGTTATCCGTTGCCTCCAATCGACAAGCTGGTGGAATTAATCACTGGATAATGAATTTTGGCATTCTTTGACGAACATAAGGGGTATCATCAAATCCTCATGGTGGAAGAAGAAAAGGAAAAGACATCGTTCATTACAGATGTGGGCACATACTGCTATAAGAAGATGCCTTTTGGGTTGAAGAATGCTGGGGCTACTTATTAGAGGGTGGTTGATAGACTGTTCAGGGGTCAAGTAGGGAAGAATATGGAAATATATATGGATGACATTGTGGTAAAAATTAAAAGTTATTAATAATTTTTAAAAGACCTGGAAGAAACGTTTGGTAGGCTTCAGGTAGCTAATTTGAAGTTGAACCCGTCTAAGTGTGTTATTGGTGTGGGGCAGGGAAGTTTCTAGGATTCATGGTCTCAGAGAAGGGGAACGATGTAAACCTGGAAAAGGTCAAAGCTCTAAGGGTAATGAAAATCCCACAATCGATAAAGGATGTGCAGAAGCTTACAGGGTCTCTAACAGCATTAAGCAGGTTCTTATCGAAGGGGGCGGAGAGGCACTTGCCCTTCTTTGATGTGCTTCAAATAGCAAAGAATTTTGAGTGGAATGGAAATGTGATGAGGTATTAGAGAATTTGAAAGAAAATTTGGGGACATTGCCCGCCTTGAGGAAACCATAAAAGAATGACACGGTGTACTTGTATATTTCTGCGTTGCCGCTAGCAATCAGCGTAGCTCTGGTAAAAGAAAAGGAAAAGGTTCAACATCCTGTTTACTTTGTTAATCTTGTCTTGCAGGGGCCGGAGAAAATGTATACGATTCTCGAAAAGTTGATTCTAGCCCTCGTACATGCAGCCGAATGTTGAGGCCCTACTTAAAGGGACATAAGATAGTGGTGCTCACGGACCACCCCATCCAATAGATCCTTCTAAGGCCAGAGATTTCAGGAAGAATGATGAAGTAGGAAGTAGAGCTGGGAGAATATGATATCCAGTATCAACCTCGAGTTGCGATTAAGGGGTAGACGCTAGCAGATTTTATAGTGGAAACTACAAAGCCTCTCGAGGTATATTTAGATCCTATTCAGGATAAGGAAACAAGGCAAGGAAAAATATGGAAGTTGTATGTGGATGGTTCATCACATTCAGGAGGAAGTGGAGCTGGGGTTCTACTAACCAGCCCCAATGGTAGAGATTATCCTTATGCATTAAACTTTGCATTTAAAGAAACTAACAATGAATCTGAGTATGAGGCACTGATCACTGGATTGAGCCTCACAAAGGAGCTGTAGGTGGAAGAACTAGAGGTTTTCAATGACTCTCAAATTGTGGCTCAGCAGGTGAATAGAGAGTACGAGGCCAGAGAGCATAACCTGCAGAGGTACCTCGAGGTAGTGAAGAACGTGTTAAAAATTTTCAAATCTTATACTTTGACGCAGGTTCTGAGGGAAAGCAATCATAAAGTGGACACTCTAAGTAAGCTTGCTTCTTCAGATTTGGGAACCAATCCCAGTAGCAGCTCCTCATAGAAACTTTGAGCAAGCGAATTTTTGAAGAACCTGTAGTGATGGCGATTGAAGTAGAAGACTTCTAGATGACACCATTCATGGCATATCTTCGAGAGGGTGTACTGCTAGAAAATGAGGTGGAAGCCAGAAAAATAAGGTCGAAGGCTCCAATGTATTTGTTGAGAGAATATGGGTTGTATAGAAGGAGTCATTTGCAGCTATTACTTCGATACGTTAATCCTCATGAGGCCGATTACCTCATAAGAGAGGTTCATGAAGGAGTATGCGGTAGCCACCAGGGAGCCATATCTATGGCGAGGAAGCTCACTTATGCAGAGTTTTATTGGCTGACAATGTTCGAGAATGCAAACCGATATATTCAGGCTTGCCATCAATGTTAGAGAAATGCACCTATAACACATGTTCCACGGGAAGAAATTAGAAGCATCTATAGCTCGTGGCCAGTTGAAAAATGGGGAATTAATTTGGTGGGCCCTTTTCTGAAAGTGCCAGGGAAGTTCAGATACCTAATAGTAGCTATTTACTATCTCACAAAGTGGGTAGAGGCTGAGCCCTTAACAAACATAAGAGGAAAAACAGTCATCTCCTTTTACTGGAAGAACATTGTGTGCCGTTTTGGAATCCCAAGAACGATCATTATGGACAATGGAACACAATTTTCTCAGGATCCCTTCAAGAAGTTGTGCGAGGAATATCAGATTAAGAAAAAGATAATATCTATTTACCACCCCCAAGCTAACGGGCCAGTGGAAGTGACCAACAGAATAATAGTAAATAGAATACGAGCATGCCTCGAGGGGGCGGGAGGTAATTGGATATGGGAATTACCCAATGTATTATGGGTATATCATACAACCGAGTCTTCCACTACTGGGGATACACCTTGTAGTCTCGTATATGGCTCAGAAACAGTAGTTCTTGCCAAAATAGGAGTTCTTAGCCCAAGGATAATGGCTGCTGCATATGAGACAATCAATCCACAAAATCGATATCTGGATTTGGATATGGTAGAGGAAAAGAGAAAGAGTTAGCTTTTCTACGCAAGGCTAAAGTCAAGGAACGGGTTAGAAGATACCATTACAGAAGGGTAAAGAATGTGTTTTTAGCCCGGGAGATTTGGTAATGAGAAAAAATGAGAAAAGAAGAAAGGAACCCGAGGGGAAGTTAGCTGCAAATTGGGAAGAACCTTATAAAGTGATTGAATTGCACCCAAGAGGAAGTTATGTTCTGGAGAAGATGAACGGGATTCGAGTGCCTAGAAGGTGGAACATTACCAACTTGAGAAAATACTACCAGCTTTGATGTTTAAGTGGTTTGCTCTAAAGCGACACTCTGGTCGATGTTCGAGTGGGTTGCTTTAAAGCGGCGCTCTAGATGATATTTTCAACTACAACTGATGTTCGAGTGGGTTTCTCTAAAGTGGCACTCTAGTTGATGTTCAAGTGATTTTCTCTAAAGTGGCACTCTGGTTGATGTTCGAGTGGGTTGCTTTAAAGCGGAGCTCTAGATAATATTTCCAGCTACGGCTGATGTTCGAAGTGGTTTTCTCTAAAACGACACTCAAAGGCTATCTTGTAATCTTGAAATGATAAAGTAGTAGACGAGATTAGCAGGATGTTTGTGGAAATACCGAACCTGGGTAAAATGCTTGTGTCTCTAAATTACTTCATCCCTACTTTCCAAACATATTCGTATTTTGCTCTGCCTAAGAATATTGCACAGGCGCTCATATCCGAGGGGTAAACTATAAGAGATGGAAAGAATATAGGTTATTTATTCAAACCTCAACAAACATATTAGGAATACAATATTGATACAAGCAACTATCTAAGTTTATTCATTTAACTATATTTATTTAGTGGGAGGAAATCCCGCCTGAAACAATTCTTCAGTGGAGATAGGTTTTCCTAGCTCATTCACATTTGCCTCTATTTCTTCGAGTTTTTCAAGTTTTATACTGGCGGCCCTTCGAATATCCTTCATTTGTTCCTCTACAGGATATTCAGAGGGATCAAGAACGGCGACGGTCTTACACCGCTTCTTCATGGAAGATTCAAATGGATCCTTCGAGGATGACCCAACGCTTTTGCAACATTTTGAGGAAGATCCTTGGGTAACTTTACTTGAAGGGACAACATGCTATTCAGCCTCCTTGGTGGCAGACTTCTATGACTAAGGGGTAGAGCGAAAGCTCGAGAGGGTGAATCTCTTTACCTTTAGCTCTGCCAACTAATCGAGAATGAGGTCAAAAGATTTTTTCTGCTGAGGAGTCCCATTCTCATGAACGTTAACTTATTTCATCTAGTACTGAGCCGCCTTAAGTAGAAACTTCGATAGATGATCATTTCTGATTAAGTAGGATGAGGGAATGCTGTGGGAAAGCATGTGGGCACAAAGGCTTACTTCGTGAGCTGTGATTTTTTCTTCATAATCAGTGAAATGCTACTCCACTTCTGTAGCTTGTATCTTCTAGGCCTCAATCTCCTCAGAAATTTTTGTGTTCTTGGATGAAAAAGATTCCACCAAAGAACTACCTTCACCCGAGGGGCTCCCTCAAGGGGCCGAAGGAGGTTCACTTGAAGAAGGCCGATCCTCGCTGGCTATCTTCTAAGAGAGCAAGTCCTCCTTCCAAGAGAGCAAGTCCTCTTTAAGGCTAGCCACTCTGCAATTTTTGGATAGTAATTCCCTCTGGGCTAACAGTCTGCAATTTTCACCCAAGTAACCGATTAGGCACCATTCCACTACTGGAAGCCTAGTCGCAGTGGCAAGGAAGGACCTCAGAGAACCAAACTTCAAATAAATTTGATGCATTAGTTCTTCTAATTCTTCATCTGTGGGATCGTAACCCTTGACCACTTCTAGGGGGTAAGTACCCTTAAATTCTTTGCTAAGGAAATCCTTAACAAATCCCTTAAAAGTGGGATGGTCTTTAGATTTCCACAGCTTCATTTCAGCTTCGAGGTGTTGGAGCTTGTCCTTCAAGGAATCCTTCTCTTGATTACACTTAGAAAGATCTCGAAGGGCGATCAATAGTTGTTTGTGTGTCTCATTCAGCTCTTTTTGGGCACTCGAAAAAGCTTCTCACAAGCGCCTTCTAACAACATTTTCAATGAATTATACTACGAAAAGAAAAGAAAGGTAAAATCAATGAGTTGCAACAAAAAATGTATTTTATTGATACTCAAAGTAAAAAAAAAGGGTTAAAATCGAGGGGCCCTAAGTAAAAAAATTTGCAATTAGGGACCAACCCTAGAATCATCCTCCTTTGATGTGGAAGAAATTATTTCTTCCACTCGGCTAGTGGTAGAATTCCGCCCAGGAGAGGCGTCTATAGCCTCTGAAAGGGGGATAGCATGAATCCCCTCAGCAGTGAGGAACTTCCCTTTAGACTTGATGAAATCCAAAAGGGCAAAACGAAGGCCGTTGTTCTTAATGGCCTCATCTTACTTTGTGTCTAGAGTGGTTTTGAGCTCTGGATTAACCAGTTCATCCACATGCTTGGCCAGATCTTCAAATAGAGAGGCAGACACTTGTGGCCTTAAAAATTCCTCGGCTAATTCACTATAGCCAATTTGCTTGGCCACATCCAAGAGATCCAAGAATAGTTGAAGTAGCTTAGGGTTGTTCAACAGCTTGTGTTTGAAGGCCTTGAGCGGTTGAACTTGCGTGTCCAGATCTTCTGCATCTTGAACCCTCTTCACCGAGGTGTCCTTCTCTAACGTCCATTGATGCTTCTCGGTATCAACACCCCGCCTCTCCCTTTCCAAAAGCTTTTGTTTTTCTTCAAGCGCCCTATCATTTTCCTCGAGCACTCAATCTTTTTCCTCAAGCACCTTATCTTTCTCCTCAAGAGATTTCCTTAACTGCAAAATTTTAGCATTATTTTTGCTGAGCTCTTCACGGAGCACCCATCGCCAGCAGAGCAAGGGGAAAAGAAGGTCTCCATTCTCTCAGTGGCCTCTGTCATTCTCTTGGTGGCCTCGTGGAATATTTGGGAAGCCTAAAAAAATTCAACTCCAATTGATGTTATAAAAAAAAGAGGGATGCTAAAAAAGTTAAATGTATAAAAAAAAAAGGAAAGGAAGAAAATAGGGGGGGTTTAAAAAAGAACCTTAGGGTTAGATGCCATCTTTGAAAGGTGATGCTCGATCCTAGATAGAGATGCCACATCATTTGAGGGGGCGAAGGTTGTTAACGAACATCCTTGCCACCATGAGACCCATGAGTAGTCTTGGTGAGGGGGGATCGATAGTATTGCTATTCTCCCTTGCCTTTTGACGAATGTCCCTGGTATGAGGTGATTGTTCAGCACTAATGGTTGAGATAGGATTTTCGAGGCCTACTGCAAGAGGGGAAGCTAGGTTCAAGATGGGAGACACTGGGTTTAAGGGCTGTTTGCCCTTGGAACAAGCCTGACCATGCTTCGAGGGCTTCTAGTTCTTTAGGCCCTTAGCGAGACCCACTGAAAAAGGAAAGATAGAGTGAGTCAATAAAGGGTGATAAAATAACTCATTAAACAGAAGAAGTAGATATCTAAGGCACCTTCGGAGGGTCCTGAATGCCTAAAGTTAATAGAAGTGGTCTTGAGGCGAGAGCCACTTCTGGGGCCTTCAGGTTCTCTTATCCTCTTTCTTGTATCCTTCTAGAGTATTTTATACACATATTCTTCATAAACTCTAGGTGGAAACGCAAAGCCACCAATCTGGGGGTTAGGGTTGTTGAAGAGGCTATAATCGAGGAAGCTGGACAACAGTTTTTGCCTATCCCTCTCAAGGGCATCAAGGTAGACATATTCCCCAGGTTTGGAGGACTCGACTCATGCGCCCCAGTTCCACGGAGGAACTCGATATCTCCTACTATCAAACGAAATACCTTTCTTCCATTTTTTCCAGTTGCCCAAATTGCCAGGAATGTTAAAAACTATATGATGTGATTCTCGGTTGATAAACGTGATGATCATATTAATAGACCGCCCACTGTAGGATACGAAGTATAGCGAGCGAAGCAGCTTATAAATGGGTTTAATACCAAACTCATTACACCTGTTCAAGAACATTATAATGATCACCAAAACATTGGGGTGGACTTGTACATGGCTCACTTAGAATTGTTTAAGGAGTTTGGAAAAAAGGGGCGGAAAGGGAAAGGTGAGCCTGCAACAAAGGTGTCTGAGAGAGATGGATGATCTTCCTTCGGGAAGGTTATGGGGGGTATCACCATCTTGAAAGGGTTGAAAATCGGCATCCGGGGCTATTCGCTGACTAGGAGGGATCGAGTCCAAAACTTTAGACATAGCGGCCCTCACTACTGGAACTGGGAGCTCCCTCCCTGGATCTTTTAGCTTTAACCTTCGATAAGTTCCTTTCTTCTTCTTTTGAGAAGGTCCAGCCAGAGGAAATACCCGAGGTGCATTCGAGGGTACTTCCTCCCCCTCGAGAATTATCTTCTCCCTTAAAGGAGGTGCACCTCCCTCCACCTCTATAGCTTCTAGCTCTGGATTTGGAGGAGGGTAGAAGCCAATCTTGTCGCTCATGAGGGATCTCCTTATGTAGGGATTACCCATGGCTAGAGGCCAACATCTGAGTACATTCTGAATTTCGAATGGTTCTCTCCGGCGTACTAACCCCCGTCTCGCCTATCCTAACTTTGCCAGAAATTTTCTCGGAGGCAGAACCCTCATCGAAGCTGGCCATAATTTAAAGGGGAGGAAACAAAAAATTTAGAATGAGAGTAGGGATGAAAGAAATTACTAATTTTCTGTGGAAAGTGATGGAAATTGGAATGCTCGATAGATAAATACAGAAAGAATGCTTGTAAGAAGATACCTGCAAACGAGAAAAGTAAATAAGGAAGAACGGATGGGAGGTAATTATGGGGGCTGACGTGATGGGTAATTATTACTGCTTTGGAAATATAAAAGTTATGGAAAGATGTAATCGCTTTTTTGTCTTCTGACAATGTGCTGTTTGGGACACTGGGTTGTACAGCACGCTCGCGCTCTTTTGTAATCCTAAACTTTGGAGTTGATTAGAAAACCAGGTCCTCACCCTCGAAGGCAGGAGCAACGAAGTGCAAGGTTCATTTTGATTCTTCAAAGTCCTTGAAATGTCCCATGCATTTGAGACCTCGAAGACCTTCATGGCGTTCTAGCTTTCTAAGGTTGAGAAACTGCTTTTCTGGAAGCTCTTGATAGAGGTTAAGCCCAAGAAAACCACTGGGCCGAAGGTATAGTAGCCCAGTTAGGGACATATGTAATACCCTAGCTGAATAACCATGTTCGTGGGTAATTAAGGAGAACGTTATTTAGGACATGAGGTATAAATACAAAGTACACATTTACATATAATTCATTATGCCTTAATCATATTCGAACGCTTAACTGACTTAGGCATCAGAGTGCTGACCCCTGAAACCCTAGGGACAGTTTAATTGCAGGTTAGTTTGAGAAGAACCCAAGCCCACGAATCGGTCGGTGGTCAAAGAAGCATCAGTTTTCTGCTTTGATGATCACTAATTTATTATTTGACATAAAATCACTAGTGAAACTTTGGGTCACAGTCATATTGGAAATGAGGTTTATGTTTTAGACTATGGTGCATCTGCTTTGTTGTCTATTGTGGAATCAAATAAGTCATGTGCGTCGTTTGAAATCAGGCATGCTAGACTTGGTCATGTTTCACATTCCGCTATTTCTGGTTTGTGAGCTTCTGGATGTTTATTTGTCTCATCAGTTTTGCCTAAATGTACTCTTTGTGATATGTATGAAAAGGATAAAGGGAAGCGTATATCTTTTTATACAAATGATAAACGGGCTGCTATGGTACTTGATCTAGTTCATAGTGACTTATGGGGGCCTTTTCCTATTTTATCTGTTGATGGTTTCTCCTATTATGCTATTTTCCTGATGATCATTCCAAACTCTCGTGGTTTTACCCACTGCGCCGTAAATATAATTTTTGGGATGTTTATTGCCAGTTTGAGGCTTTTGTGGAAAGTAGGTTCTCTTCCACCATTAAGGTGTTTCAGAGTGATGGAGGGGCTGAGTTCATAAATGGTCGCTCATGCTCTCACTTTTAGACAAAGGGTATTCATCATAAGATATTTTGTCCATATACTCCTGAGCAGAATGGTCGGGCTGAGCGCAAGCATCGCCACATTGCTAAGATGGGCTTGTCTATGTTATACCACTCTCATGTTTCTCTCTCCCACTGGCCTAATGCTTTTGCTGCAGCCACTTATACCATAAATCGGTTACCCACTCCTGTTCTTGGCGAACGATCACCATATAAAGTTATAAATGTATGGGTTCCCATTTACACCAAATTTCATGATTTTGGTTGTCAAGTCTTCCCCTTTGTTTTCCCCTTTGCGATTATAAGCTATCTCTCCACAGTATTCCTTGTGTCTTTATTGGCTACAGTTTGCAGTATAAAGGTTTTTGGTGGCTCGACCATACTTCTTGCAGAATCTATGCCACTCGGTGATGAAAGGTGCTTTTTATTCACCCTATCCATTCCTTCGGTGATCGGTGTTCCAGCATCAATGTTGGATGTTTCCGCCTTTCTTGATCCTGATTCTGATTCGGCACCTCATATGCCTATAGTTTCTCCTGTGTCGGCTACTTCTCCTTTGGCCCCTTGCTCAATTTGTGCCACAAATCCACCATCATCACTACAACAAGTGCCTCCTACCTCTCCACTGGTCAGTCCGCTTGCTCAGGCTCAGCCTTCTCGGTCGGTTCCACTCCTGCGGTCTCTCCTCCTTGGGCTCACACTTATCACATGGCCACTTGATCGACGACTGGAGCTATTTAGCACAGAGATTATTCAGGCATTGTCTCATGGAATTATGGCTGCCTTGCTTGCTTAGTCTGAGCTCTCTGATTATTGCACTACCCTTCAGGATCTGGCTTGGATTTCTGCCATGGATGACGAGATGGAAACTCATCGTGGTCAGCGCACTTGGGATTTAGTGCCTCGCTTTTCGGACGCTAACAATTTTGGCACCAAATGGGTTTATCAACTGAAGTATCAACTAGATGGAAATATTGAACATCATAAAGCTAGACTTGTTATACAGGGTTTCTCAAAGATTCCGGGTTTTGACTTTGACCACACTTCCAGTCCTGTGGTCAAAGCCTCCACTGTTCAGACAGTTCTCGCCATTGCCACGATGCGTTCCTGGCTGCTACATCAGCTGGATGTCAAGAATGCCTTTCTTAATGGCATTCTTGATGCTCCAGCTTATATGAAGCAACTCGTTGGATACAAAGACCATGTTCATCCAGATTATGTTTGTCGCTTGCGGAAGGCTATTTATGGACTTAAGCAAGCCCTTCGGGCATGGTTTCAGCACTTATTTGATTGAGCTTGGTTTTCAGTGCATCTCAACTGACACGTCTCTGCTCATTCTTTTGCAAGGATTGTCAAAACTGTATCTCCCGTTGTATGTTGACGACATCATTCTTAAAGGGGAATATTCAACCCTTCTTTAACAGTTCATTGATCGAATAGATCTGGATTTTGCAATTAAGAACCTAGGCGCTCTTCACTACTTTCTTGGCCTGGAAGTTTCACCTACTTCATCAGGTTTACTACCTGTTCAAGCAAAGTATGCTCGGGACATTCTCACTTGTGTAGGGATGTCTGATGCTGCACCAGTTTCTACACCATTTGTGCCAGGTTCTCACTTGCACAGTTCGACTTGTCACCATTTTGAAATCCATCTTTGTATGGTTCTCTAGTTAGGGCTTTTCGGTAGTTGACCATCACTCATCCAGATTTGGCCTTCTCAGTCAAACCTGTCAGCCAGTATCTTCAGGATCCTAGAGACAATTATTTTGTTGCTGTTACTCGTATTCTGCGGTATGTTCAGGGCACTCTGCATTTTGGTCTTTCTTTTTTGTCTGCCAGTTCTCTAGAGGTGTTAGGGTACTTTGATGCTGATTAGGCTCATTGTTTGGAGACTCGTCGATCCATTTATTGATATGTTATTTTTCTTGGTGGGATCCTTGTTTCTTAGAGGGCCAAGAAATAGCCAACAGTTTCTCGTTCCAACACTGAGCCTGGGTATTGTGCTCTTACCAACACAGCTTCAGAGATTGTTTGCCTCTCTCATTTGCTCCGAGAACTCCGAGTTCCCTTGTCTAGTTATCCGGTGTTGTTATGTGATAATAGCAGTGCCATCTTCTTGGATCAGAACCCTGTTGCTCACAAGCGGGAAAGCACATCGATATCGACTGTCACTTTTTCAAGAGTTGGTTGATTTCAGCAAGCTACAAGTTGCTCACGTTCTTACTTCTCTTTAGATTGCAGACATCTTCACAAAATTGCTCTATCGTCTTCTGTTCGATTTCTTCATATCCAAGGTTTGAGTCGGTGAGCATCTGACGCTTCGCTTGAGGGGGGGTGTTAAAATAAGTCAAGATAATGATTATATTTGATTTGATTATGGATTAGATTGTTGACTAGACTAGAGTTATACTGTTAGAATAAAGCAAGATGATGATTAGATAAGATTTTATTCTTGATGACTAGGCTGGAGTTATATTTAGACTAGTCTACTTTGTACTCCATTTATACCTTTCTTCATTAATCAGAATCACTATGGAAAATTATTATTTCATAGTATCAGAGAAATTTTTTATCCTAAATTATTTTTTATTTTTTCCGACCAATTCCACCTCTCCCTCTCTCTCTTTTCCGGTCGACCAGCCACCTGATTCTCGTGAAGTTCCAGTCAAATTCCAGTAACTTTTGGCCATACTCCGGCGGTGGCTCTCCCACCATTATTTCCTCTCTATATTCATCGTTGGCCCTCTCTTCCCTGTAGCAGTGTTCTCCTTCCAAGAGTTCATCTCCAGGCCTCTCTTCCTGGCATTCATCTCTCGGTGTTCTTCAGATTTCTATTGGGTTCTTTAATTTTCCAGTAGTATTTCTCTGGCAGCGGCAAGTCTCCGTCGTTCTCCACAGGTTCCAGAAACCGATCCTCATTCTCCACTGAGAAAGTCCAAGCCTTTCTCCATCAAGGCCGATTTAGCAGTGAAGAAGTCTCCCGTCAGGTCACACAGTGTCCCTCCTCAGCGCGTTAGATTCACGCCCGCGGCAGCCTCCAGAGCATCATACTTCAGCGCATCGTCTGCACCCATGCCATTCTTCAACACGTCCAATCTTCAGTGCATTTTGGCATGTGCCCACAGGTTCCAGTGCCAATCTCCACACGCCTGTAGGTGTTCTTCGCATCTTAGTACACGCCCCCAATTGCTTTCACATTTTGTCGCCATTTTGTCTTTGTCTGCATTATGGCTTCTTTTGGTGGACTATCAGAGTTTAAACACCATGGACCTAAGTGGCTTTTGGATTATGGCACCACAAAGCACATAGCATCATCTCCTTTTGTTGTTCATCCTGTGGTTTTTCTTACGTCTATGTTATTAATATTTCTCAACTCCCTATTACTCATGTTGGTGATTCTTGGATTTTTAACTCATTGTCTCTTTATGATGTGTTTATTATGCCTAAAATCACCAAAAATTTCTTTCGGTTACCAAATTAACTTGGGATTTAAATGTTGTTGTCTGCTTTGATGATCACTCATTTATTATTCGGCATAAAATCACTAGTGAAACTTTGGGTCACGGCCATAGTGAAAATGGGCTTTATGTTTTAGACTATGGGGCATCTGCTTTGTTGTCTACCGTGGAATCAAATAAGTCGCGTTCGTCATTTGAAATCTGGGATGCTGAACTTGGCCATGTTCTGCATTCGATTATTTCTGGTTTGTGAGCTTCTGGATATTTATCTGTCTCATTGATTTTGCTGAAACCTACCCTTTATGATGCATGTGAAAAGGCTAAATGGAAGCGTTTATCTTTTCATTTAAATGATAAACGTGCTGCTAGGGTACTTGATCTAGTTCATTGTGTTTTATGGGGGCCCTCCTCTATTTTATCTACTAATGGTTTCTCCTACTATGTCATTTTCTTTGATGATCATTCCTAACTCTCGTGGTTTTACCCACTTCATTGCAAACTTGATTTTTGGAACGTCTATTGCCAGTTTGAGGCTTTTCGTAAATGGTTGATTACATTCTAACTTTCAAACAAAGGGCATTCATCATCATATTTCTTTCCCGGATACTCCTAAGTAGAATGGTCGGGCTGAGCACAAGCACCGTCACATTGCTGAGATGGGTTTTTCTATGATGTACCACTCACATTTCCCTCTCTCCCACTGACCTCACGACTTTGCTGCAACCGCTTATACCATAAATTTTCTGCCCACTCCGGTTCTTGGCGGATGATCACCATATGAAGTTATTAATATCCGGGTTCTCATACACACTAACTTTCATGTATTTTGGTTGCGTGTCTACCTTTATCTTCGTCTGTATGTAGCTCACAAACTCGCTCCTCATAGTTTGCCCTGTATCTTTCTTGGGTACGACTCTTGGTACAAGGGATATTGATGTTTAGATCCTACGTCTGGAAAGATATATATCACCAGACATGCTCGGTTTTATGATACCTTCTTCCCTTATGCCGATGGTTCTACTTCAGTATTCCATTCTCTCTGGATGTCTCTACTTTCTAGGATCCCGCTGATACATCAGCTGATATTCCTGCTTCTTCCACGGTGGCATCTTCTCCTGCTCGGCTTGTCACTTTGGTCGCCAGCCCTCCTAGCTCATCGATCCTATTATTCTTACCGACTATGACACCCTGTTCTGTCTGCTCTGCTTATTTAAACCATCCACTGGCAGCTCTAGCGCATCCTGCTCTGCCCATCTCGCCATCAACCAGTAGACTTGGTTCGCCGACCAGCACATCCAATTTGCAGGCCACCACGCCTCAGCTGCCAGCCATCACACTTCAGCTAGTCTCGGTTGTCATCTCTCCGATGTCCTTCGCTGGCCCACTGATCTCTCTCTGGTTTGCTCTACTCGGTCTTCTCCGGCATTATCAACTAGTTCGACTCCTTCAGCTTCACTCCCACAGCCTCGTACCCATCGGATGGCTTCTTAGTCTTCTATTGGTGCCATTCAGCTCCGAGATTATTCAAATATTATTACTCATGGTCTCACTGCAGCACTCCTTTCTCAGACAGAGCCCACTGATTATCGCTCTACCCTTCAAGATAAGCCTAGGTTTCAGCCATGGATGATGAGATGACTTCTCTTCATGGTTCATCATGGTTAGCACACTTGGGACTTAGTGCCTTGACCTTCGGATGTCAACATTTTTTGGCTCCAAATAGGTCTATATGCTCAAGTGTTGACCAGATGGCACTACTGAGCATCACAAAGCTAGACTTGTAGCACAGGGTTTCTCACAAAATCTGAATTTTGATTTTGACCACACTTTCAGTCATGTGGTCAAAGCCTCCACTATTTGGATAGTCATCACCATAGCCACCATGCGTTCTTGGCCACTTTATCAGTTAGATATCAAGAACACTTTCCTTAATGGCGTTCTTGATGTTCCAGTCTATATGAAGCAACCCACTGGTTATCAGGATTCTGCTCATCTAGACTATGTTTGTCGCTTGAGGAAGGCCATTTATGGTCTTAAGTAGGCTCCTCGGGCTTGGTTCCAATGCTTCAGCAGTTATCTGACACAACTTGGTTTTTAGTGCAGCTCAGCCTATACTTCTTTATTTATTCTCTCGAGAGGGTCGTCATTAGTGTATCTACTTGTGTATGTGGATGATATCATTCTTACAGGTAACAACTCGACTCTTTTTCGTGTCAGTTCATTGATTAGACACACAGAGATTTTGTGATTAAGGATCTTGGTGCTCTTCATTACTTTCTTGGTCTTGAAGTTTTTCCTACCTCCTCAGGGTTACTTCTTGGCCAAGCAAAGTATGCTCAAGATATTTTGAATCAGGCTGGTATGTCTGACGCGACACCTATCTATATGCCATTTGTCACTGTTTCTCAGCTTCATAGCTCTACCAGTCCTCCGCTCTGGGATCCTACACTTTATCATTCTCTTGTTGGTGCCCTCTAGTATCTCACCATTACTCTTCTAGATTTTGCATTCTCGGTTAACACCAATGAGCTAGTATCTTCAGGATCCTAGAGATGACCATTTCGCTACAATGACATGGATTTTACGGTATGTTTGTGACACTCTTTATTTTGGTCTTAGCTTTTGTTCTGCTAGTACTCCTGAGGTGTTAGGGTACTCTAATGTTGACTGGGCTCACTATTTGGAGACTAAACGGTCCGCTTATAGTTATGCGGTTTATCTTGGTGGGAATCTGGTTTCTTGGGGTGCCAAGAAACAACCCATTGTTTCTCGCTTCATCACTGAGTCTGAATACCTTGCTCTTACCAACACTGCTTCAGAGGTGGTTTGGCTCACTTATTTCCTTTGTAATCTTCGGGTTCCACCTTTTGGTTCTCTATTGCTATTATGCAACAAAAGCAGTGCTATCTTCTTGGCTCAGAACTGGTGGCGCACAAGTGGGTGAAGCACATCAACATTGACTACAATTTTGTTCATGGGTTGGTGACATCTGGCAAGCCGCCCGTTGCTCATGTTCCAACTTCTTTTCAGATTCCGGACATCTTCACCAACGGACTCTCTCATCCGCTGTTGGAGTTCTTCAGGTCCAAGCTATGCGTCGGCGAGCATCCGATGCTTCGCTTGAAGGGGGGTGTTAGAATAATGTAAGTTGATAATTACATAAGATTTAATTCTTGATGACTAGGCTAGAGTTATATTTAGTCTAGTCTACTTTGTACTCTATTTATACTTTTCTTCATTAATCAAAATCATTATGGGAAATCATTCTTTCATATACTAGTACTATTCTACCTTTTTGTATTCTATTTATTCCATTTAGTAATACTAGAATCATTACGTAAAATCACTCTTTCTCCATGAAGAGTCTAGTGTTGGAAAATAAACACACCCTTCTTTGCACTCTCCACGTTTTGTTTGTCCCGGATGAGGAGATCGGGGGTTTTGATGGGATGGAAAATTTTGTGGAGTCTGAGGAGTTTTTGAAGCTGAATGTTGGGTTTGTGTTATACGAGGGGCAGGCCTCGCCGGGGGATGAGTACAGGGTGTTTTATGCAGATAGGACGTTGTGGAATGTTGTGCTCAGAGCAGTTGAGGCTCCTAGCCACGGGTCAAAGATGTATGATAATAGGGCTATGGAGAACTTGATTGAGCTTCGTGAGATTATTCAGAAGTTTTGGGAGGCCGAGTTTGATAATGTTAACTAGTCTGGATGCCAACTCTGTGGTTGTTTCTGCCAACAATGTTTACCTCAAAGCTGGCATTCCTTCCCTTACTGTATGTCTGCAAGTGCTTTGGTACTATGTATTTTACTTTGGTATATGTTGTTTATTGGTGCTTTAAGAATCACAAGCTATTTAAGTATGATTGGATTCTAGTAGTTGTGAGCTTGGGATGTTAAAACAAGTTTGGTGGTTCAGAGTGCAAAATTTTAAAAACTTTCTACTGTATGGATAAATGTACATTTCAGAGTTCATTATAATTCAGATAACTACGATACACTTGATATGGAAATGTAGTCATTTACGTGAAAATTATTCTTGTTTCATAATTCATTTCTGACAACTAGGATACTTTGAATGTGGAAAATATAATCATTCATGTGGAAAGATGAATTGTCTTACAATTGTATCAGAGTGGTGCAGTGTAAGTGTGGTGGTGTATAACCCACAGTTTCCACGATGGGTAGCATCTTTTCGGGACATATTACAATTGTGTCAGAGTGGTGCAGTGTAAGTGTGATGGCCTATAATCCACAAATTTCACGATGGGTAGTGTCTTTTTAGGACATGTCTTATATAAACATGCGTATGCATGCACAGAAACACAAGGGAAAATTTTAGAATTTTCAGACTTACTCAGTAACCAAAATACTCCACTCAAAATCTTTCTCTTGTTTCAAGCCTAGATCAAGAGGCCATTACGATTGTTTTATCATCAAGGAGAATTTGTGTAATCCAAGGCAGTAACAAGGTCAGATTACTCTTTGAGGAAAGCGTATCTTAACACAACTCAAATCAATATCCAAGTTCCATTACACCTACATTTACCAGAATAAATTTGTTTTAAATTTACTTCTACTTCTCCCAAAAGCCAAACCGCTATTTATTTCTTCCAACATTCTACAACATTCTTAAAGAGTAATTTCTTTACCGTACGAGACATGGAAACCATATGTGATATGACATCCAAGTTTTGGAAACTGGAGAAGTTTAAAGGTGTTAATTTCCGTAGATGGCAGAAGAAGATGCATCTCCTCCTTACAACTCTGAAAGTGGCATATGTTTTGTCTACTCCAATGACAGAACCAGCAGATGATGAACCATTGGAAGAAACTCATTGAAAGAACAAATGGGAAAATGATGACTACATCTGTCGTGGTCACATCTTAAATGGTATGTCTGACTCACTCTTTGATGTTTACCAAAATGTTGAACTTGCAAAAAAGTTGTGGAATTCCTTAGAGTCAAAATACATGGATAAGGATCCTTCTAATAAGAAGAACCTTGTCAGTAATTTTATGAAATACAAGATCTCATACTCTAGGCATGTTATAGAGCAGTACAATGAATTGCTCTGGACTTTAGGGTAATTTTTACAACACAAACTGGGAATGGATTAATCTATTTCCGTGTCAAGTATAATTGACAAGCTTCCACCTTCATGAAAGGATTTCAAGCACATGCTTAAGCACAAAAAGGAAGTCTGTTGTTTAACTTGGAAGCCATTTACGCATAAAGGAAACTCTAAGGGCATAGGAAAATGGAAAGTTCAAAGATAAAGAGACGGTGGGACTCTCTTAAATTAATATGATGGAAGCGGGTGATAGTTTTATGAAGAAAAGGGGGAAGAAACGCCCATATGACAACACAAGCAAAGAGTCCAACAAAAAGACTAAGGGTGCATGTTGGATTTGTGGCAAGACATGACACTTCAAATGTGATTGTCGTGTCAAGAAGAGAAAGAAAGGAGTGACACGAAATCATCCAGGGCAAGGGTCTAAGGACCAAGGCCAAACTCCTCATCAAGGTCAGAATGTTAAATATGGTTTAAATTCGGTTGAGAATTTCTAAAGCATTTTATGTACATGATGATGAAATTTCTAGGTGTATAGATTCTGGAGAAACCAAACATGTTTGCAAGGACCGTAGGTGGTTCAAGTCATATGAACTGGCTAATGATGGTTTCATTCTTCATATGGGAAATGAATCTACCGCCACCATTCTTGTTTGAGGAGATGTTGTGTTGGAATTTAGTTCTGGGAAAAATCTTCATCTAAAAGTGTTCTATATGTACTCGGAATTAGAAAGAACTTAGTTTCTGGAAGTATTTTATCTAAGTGTGGCTATAAGAAAGTTTATGAATCTGACAATTTTATCTTATCAAAGTTTTGTGTGTTTGTAGGATTCAGATATTACTGTAATGGAATGTTTATGCTCAATATAAATAATATGTGTGGTTCTATTTACATGGTCTGCTCTAACATTGATTTACTATCTTTATGGCATGCTAGATTATGACATGTTCATTACAAACATATGCTTGATATGTCTAAAGATAGTTTGATTCCTGCTTTTGATATAAATGTGAAAAAATGTAATATTTGCATCACTATCACAAGAACCCCCCTCTAGTGCTGGTGTTTTTACCCAAAAAACCGGTGGCTAAGTGCGCGGTGAAAAGGTTACACCGGTTTTCAAAAAGCCGATGTTAATTTAGCACCAATTTTTTTGTTAGCACTAATTTTTTTTGTTAGCACCAGTTTTTTAAACCAATGTTAATTTTAGCACCATTTTTTGTTACATTGGTTTTTAAATCGGTGCTAATTTTAGCACTAATTTTTTGTTAGCATCGGTTTTTTAACATGTGTTAATTTTAGCACCGGTTTTTAATGGCACTCCTTTTTCAAAAAACCGGTGCTAAAAATTTTACAACAATTAAAAAAAATCCCTTCCTCTGAAAGCAGTTACACGCAGCCGCTTCAGAGGAAGGGAAAAAAAACCCAAAATCAATAATTTAGTGGGACATTAATTTAATAATAAAGTTGACTTCACAAAATTGATAATATAGAAATAAAATAAAAAAAAATGTATGATACAAAATTAATAATCTATGGGACTAAACATAACTATCTACGGGACTAAACATATTTACGTTAAACTAGCAATTGAATCATGTGGTGTGTACACATCAAATCACAAGGTTAAGCCCCACACTAATCTTGAATCTATGGTCTTTAGAAATGCTCAAATGTACCCTACCATATCATATGCTAAAAAACTAAATGCTCAACCTTTCACTTGGTCTGAACTACTTACTCAAAATAATTACTCATTAAGAAATTGAAGAAACTTTACCAAATACATGTATTCATCATGCCCCCAAGATACACTACATTGTCCAATCTCCAGGCTTGACTGTAGACTCCATTCTTAGTGATGTAAAGGGGATTCTTGTCATCAGGGTTGTGTTTGAAATACAGCATTCACAAATCTGATGTTAAGTTCAGCTACAACACACCAAGATACAAATTCTAGACTATAACACAAAACCACAATACAGTGAGAACATACATGTACTCAACACATAATATACATGTACTCAACACACAACATACAGAATTTTGCAGTAGCTTCATCAATAGACAACATACTCTAAAATGTAGCTACCATTACTAAGTGAGAGTTGCAATCAGGTAAAATATCATCTACAGCTAATGCACTTCAATTGCAATAAAAGGAAACACAAGGTGATGCACACCTATTTATCCTTTAGCAACAGCTACATCATTTGGCAGGTTGCCCCCTCCTTGATCAGCTGGTTAATAGCACCCAGTACAGAGCACTGCAAACCGCTAGATTAATCTGCAAACAGCAATCAACATCCGCACATCAAGTTATGTTACTTAATATGGCTTTAAGTAAACCGAATCAAGCTCTCCAAAGGGAGATATAACTTGCCTTAATGATCTGCAGAACCAAAAAGCATGTCCATACCAGCAGCAACACCAAAAATATTTTTAAATTCAAGTTTGACATCACAATTTGCTAAATTCACACAAATAACATAAACATTAATGTAAGTTACACATATTCAACCTACTAGTGATAATATAACTAAAAAGTTAGTATTTTAAAGATTTTCTAAGATTACCGGCATTGTTTTTTCCTCTATGGGGACTAGAGGGTCATACTCATTGTCTAGAAGAACTGATTAAAACAAGAAAAATAAGAAAGAATATCATCATCTTCCATTATCGAACCACTTCTCACTCATTCTCAAACTCGTATTCTAAAAATTTACGTTCTCCATGAGAATTAACAGCCATTGTTTTTCCGCCATCACTTTCTGCAATCAAAGCTAAACAACAATCAGTCTTAGAAATTAAGAGCCTTAAGGGGGTCCATTCTATATGGTATTTCAACACCTGACATTCCTACCACATAAAATGGTCCACAGTCCAATCAAAAGAAAAGTTTAGACTGCTAAAACTACCTTCAATATGTTCTCTTCTTTCCACATCTCAATTCCCTTAAACAAGGACCTTGAGGAAGTACCTATTTGCATAATCAAATCAGAACAATCCACAGCTGAACAACTAGTCACCAAACTACAAGGAATCATACATGATTGAATAGATACCACATTGAAGGTTGTTGAACGATGGATCCAATCATCTCTGGCTAGCACCGGTGGAGAAAACCAGAGGTGAGTGAGAGCTAGCGTTGCTGGCGAGCGGTGGAGAAAACCAAAGGCGAGCGGTCCTAGCGTCTTCTCCACTATATCTAGCTAGCAGTGGCAGAGAGAACTTGAGGCGAGCGTCGGAGGTGGGGCTAGTGACAGTGAGGGGGGTAAGCGGCGCTGGAGAGAGCTGTAGGCAAGCGGGGGGTAGCATGGCCGGTGGCTGATTGGCGGAAAGAGGAGGCAGCATGACTGTGAGGGGTGTGGGAGAGTTAAAAATAGGGTTCGATCGGGGGGGATAAAATTGGGGCAAGAGAGAAGTAATTGGTAAATTTGGGCTAAGTATATGAAAATAGGACATGGGGTTTGGGACAAAACTTATGGAGCCCATTAAAGTTTTTATTAGCAAAGCCAAATAAAATTTGAACGTTAATTAGTTAAAGTCAACTTAGTTATTAGTATTTATATATTGAAAGTCAAGTAAGGGTTGATCGTCGATTAGTTAAAGTCAACTTTGTTATTAGTATTTGTATGTAGAAAGCTAAGTAAGGGTTGACCGTGGATTAGTTAATGTCAACTTTGTTATTAGTATTTTTATGTAGAAAGCCAAGTAAGGGTTGATCGTAGATTAATTACAGTCAACTTTGTTATTAGTTTGTGTATAGAAAGTCAAGTAAAGGTTGACCGTTGATTAGTTAAAGTTAAACATTTTTATTTGTATTTATATATACTAATTCAAATAAAGTTTGACCATCAATTAGTTAAAGTCAATAGAGTTATTAGTGTTTATATATTGAAAGTCAAGTAAGGGTTGACAGTTGATTAGAAAGTTAACCTAGTAATTAGTGTTTATATATTGAAAGTCAAGGTTTCACCGTCAATTAGTTAAAGTCAACTTTGTTATTAGTATTTGTATGTAGAAATCCAAGTAAGGCTTGACCGTGGATTAGTTAAAGTCAGCTTTGTTATTAGTATTTGTATGTAGAAAGTCAAGTAATGGTTAGCCGTTGAATAGTTAAAGTCAACTTAGTTATTAGTGTTTGTTGTACAAAGTCAAGTAAGGGTTAACCGTGGATTACTTGAAGTCAACTTAGTTATTAGTGTTTGTATACATAAAGCAAAGTAAGGGTTGACCATTGATTAGTTAAAGTCAACTTTGTTATTAGTATTTTTATGTAGAAAGCCAAGTAAAGGTTGACCGATTAGTTAAAGTCAACTTTGTTATTAGTGTTTGTATATAGAAAGACAAGTAAGGGTTGACCGTTGATTAGTCAAAGTCAAACATTTTTATTTGTATTTAAATATACTAATTCAAATAAATTTTAACCATTAATTAATTAAAGTCAACATAGTTATTAGTGTTTATATATTGAAAGTTAAGTAAGGTTTGACCATTGATTAGTCAAAGTTAACCTAGTAATTAGTGTTTATATATTGAAAGTCAAGTAAGGTTTGACCGTTGATTAGTCAAAGTCAACATAGTTATTAATGTTTATGTATTGAAAGTCGAGTAAAGTTCGGCCGTCGATTAGTTAAATTCAACTTTGTCATTAGTGTTTATATATTGAAAGCCAACTGAGGTTTGACCATTGATTAGTCAAAGTCAACCTAGTTATTAATGTTTATATATTAAAAGTCGAATAAAGTTTGGTCATTGATTAGTTAAAGTCAACTTAGTCACTAGTGTTTATATATAGAAAATCAAGTAAAGTTTGACCGTTGATTAGATAAAGTTAACTTAGTTACTAGTGTTTACATATAGAAAGTCAAGTAAAGTTTGACCGTTGATTAGTTATAATCAACTTAGTTATTATTGTTTATATATTGAAAGTCAAGTAAAGTTTGACCGTTAATTAGACAAAGTCAACCTAGTTATTAGTGTTTATATATTGAAAGTCGAGTAAAGTTTGACCGTTGATTAGTTAAAATCAACTTAGTCACTAGTATTTATATTTAGAAAGTGAAGTAAGGTTTGACCGTTGACTAGTTAAAGTTAACTTAGTTACTAGTGTTTACATATTGAAAGTCAAGTAAGGTTTGACCATTGATTTGTCAAAGTCAACCTAGTTATTAATGTTTATATATTAAAAGTCAAGTAAAGTTTAGCCGTTGATTAGTTAAAGTCTACTTAGGCACTAGTGTTTATATATAGAAAGTCTAGTAAAGTTTGATCGTTGAATAGTTAAAGTCAACTTAGTTATTAGTGTTTATATATTGAAAGTTAAGTAAAGTTTAACCGTTGATTAGTTAAAGTCAGCTTAGTCACTAGTATTTCTATATACAGAGAATAAAGTAAAGTTTGACCGTTGATTAGTTAAAGTCAACTTAGTCACTAGTATATATATATAGAAAGTAAAGTAAGGTTTGACCGTTGATTAGTCAAAGTCAACCTAGTTATCAGTGTTTATATATTGAAAGTCGAGTAAAGTTTGACCGTTGATTAGTTAAATTCAGCATAGTCACTAGTGTTTACATATAGAAAGTTAAGTACAATTTGACCGTTAATTAGCTAAAGTCATCTTAGTTATTAGTGCTTAATTGAAAGTCAAGTAAAGTTCGACCGTTGATTAGTCAAAGTCAACCTAGTTATTAGTGTTCATATATAGAAAGTAAAGTAATGGTTGAACGTTTATTAGTTAAAGTCAACTTAGTTATTAGTGTTTACATATTGAAAGTCAAATGCAGTTTGACTGTTGATTAGTCAAAGTCAGCCTAGTTATTAGTGTTTATATATTCAAAGTCAAATAAGTATTAACTGTTGCCTAGTTAAAGTTGTATTTATATATACTAAATCAATTAAGGATTGAACATTAATTAGTTAATCTAAACAAATTTTATTCTTATTTATATATATTAGGTCAATAAAGGTTGATTGTTTATTTATTCTACTTAACTTAGTTATTAGTAAAAGTTACAAAAGAAGTGAACGATTTTGAAAGTTAAAAAAAATAGCTTAGAGCGGCTGCGCGCAGCGGCTCCCAACTTATGAAATTTCTGGCAACATTATTTAAAATATTTGGTGAATTCTTTGGTGAATATTTTGAATTCTTTGGCGGGAAGATTGTACTTTTAAAATTTTCGACGAATATTTTGAAATATTTAGCGGAGATTGAATTTTTAAAATTTTTGGCGATTTCTTTGGCCGGAAAAATGGATTTTTAAAATTTTTAGCACCGTTTTTAAAAAATCGGTGCTCTTTAAAAAAAAATTGGCGACGTTTTTGGCGGGAAGATAGAATTTTTAAAATTTTTAGCTCCGGTTTTTAAAAATCGGTGCTATTTAAAATTTAACACCAATTTTTTAAAAATTGGTGTTAAAATTTAAAAAATCAGTGTTAAATTAACACCGGTTTTAAAAATTGGCGTTCAATTTTTTTTTAAAAAATCCGGTGCTATTACATTTTTTGCACTGATTTTCAAAACCAGTGCTAAAAATAAATTGGTGCTAGAGGGGGGTTTATGTGGTAGTGTGAGTAATTACTTTGTAAAATATTGTACAAGTATTTATATTCAGCATAGCAAACAAAAAGTAATAAGTACCTCTGAATTCGAAATATAAAATAAGTACCGTTATTTTTCCGGAATTATTATTTTTCTTTTTCTTTTTAAAGAATTTTTTTGTGATATTGTCTCATCATATATTATGTGAAGATTATGGGTAGAGATGTAATATTAAATTCTCATATCGGATAAACAAGTTTTTTGGGATTATAAAATTTTCATGAGCCAATTCACACATCTTTGTTTTTCTCATCCCCATGTTACTTTCTTCTAGCCCTAGTGTCACTATTAGGTAAACTATATCCTACTGATAAAGTTTGGTATCCCCGGAGCATTAAGATAACAAATAAATTATATCCTAAAATTTAACTAGAAATTGAACGCCAACGTCCTCCACCCCCAAGTCCATATCGACCCTGGAATCTCGTCATTCTAAGGGTACATTATTCTCATATTATCAGAGCTCCAATGATCAAGAAGTATGAGTGCATGTTGTTCGGCATCTAAAAGATCTCGACGCCATTGATGAAAATGAGGAGTTTGGAAGCGTAAAAATGTTTGCAAATTTATGCTTTATGAATTTCTGCAAATTTTGGGCTGCTTCCATCAAACTTCCACAAAGGAATGCTTCTGGGTTTGTATATTAAGTTTTTGGGTCTTGCATATATAGGAGAGGGATCAGGTGAGAACACCCCGTTAATGTGAGAACACTCATTTATGTGAAAATAAATCTGGAGCATTCAATGATTTAATCCTATGGCTTTAATCAAATCATCAACATATGGTTCGAATCCTATGACTCTAATTATGGCCTGCGCATAATCCTTTTTAAACTGTAATTAAATCATCTAAGAGCATTCGAATGCTATGGCTCCTATGGCATAATCCTTTTAATGCCATGGATTATATCTACCTATGTAGATATCCATGATTTATGTATCTGCTATGTAAAAACAATTATGTATGTTTTCGGCTTGCGACTAAAGGCCATTAAAAATGAGCACTTCACAAGTAGAATCTTCAAACTACGTGGATCTCCATTCTGATGCTTAAGATAGAAATGTAAGCTTAAAAAACAACTTGATACTTAGATTATAATTTAAATGTTCTTCAATTATTCCTTGTGAGTGATTCATATGTAACTTATAAGTGCTTCTCTTAATTCTTACGAACGATACAAAAATAATTTGGTGCTTAGAGTATAACTCAAAGGTACTTCAATTATTGCTTGTAAGTACTTCAAACGAAATTATAGGTGCTTCTTTTAATTCTTACTCGCGCTACAAAAACAACTTGGTGCTTAGAGTATAAACCAAAGGTGCTTCAATTATTGCTTGTAAGTGCTTTAATTGTAACTTATAGGTGCTTCTTTTAATTTTTGTGCGCTACAAAATAACTTGGTGGTTAGCGTATAATTCAAAGATGCTTCAATCGTTGCTTGCAGTGCTTCAAATGTAACTAGTAGTTGTTTCTCTTAATTCTAAAGTGCGCTACAAAAATAACTTGATGCTAAGAGTATAACTCAAAGGTGCTTCAATCATTGGTTGTAAGTGCTTCAAATGTAACTTCTAGGTGAATCTTTTATTTCTTACGTGCGCTAGAAAAAACAACTTTGTGCTTATAGTATAAATCAAAGGTGCTTCAATTATTGTTTGTAAGTGCTTTAAATGTAACTTATAGGTGCTTCTTTTAGTTCTTACGCGCGCTACAAGAACAATTTGGTGCTTAGAGTAGAACTCAAATGTGATTCAAATATTGTCTGTAAGTGCTTCAAATGTAATTCGTGAGTGCTGCTACAAATTGATACTACAATTTTCTTTTGAGCTGTCTGTAATAATGATTTCTTTGAAAATTTTATTATATAATAATGATATAATTTACAGTGAAGAAAATATATAATTACTTTGCATATATTGAATGTTTTTTAATCATTTTAAAAACTTAGTTTAGACTTTTATCTTTAGTTAGCGAACATATATTGAGTTTAGAACTTAAAACAAATATAACGAGTAGTTTATGTGTTTATATAGTTTGTTCATCCTTTTAAGAACTTTGTTTTCAATTACAACTTAAGGTTTTAGTTTAATCTTTCGATAGAACTTACAACTAGTTCATATATTTAGAGAGTTTGTTAATCGTATTAAGGTCTAAGTTTAGACTTTTTTTTTGAAAGATAGTGATAAAACTTACAACTAGTAAATATATTAATTAGTTCATATATTTAGAGAGTTTGTTAATTGTTTTATGGTCTTAGTTTAGACTTTCAATTTTTTTAAACATAATAATAGAACTTATAACTAGAAAATATTTTAATTAGTTCATATATGTTGGGAGTTTGTTAATTATTTTAAAGTCTTGGTTTAGACTTTCAATTTTTTTAATGATAATAATAGAATTTACAACTAGAAAATATATTAGTTAGTTCATATGTAGAAAGAGTGTGTTAATCGTTTTAAGGTTTTACCTTAGACTTTCAATTTTTAAAAAAAGGATACTGATAGAACTTACATCTCGCAAATATAATAATTAGTTTATATATTTAGAGAATTTGTTAATCTCTTTAGGCAAAATATTGGGAAAGACAGTCTTTTTAGACATGTGGAAAGACGAGGTTAAATTAGAATTATAGAAAGATAAAAGGTCTTAGTTGTAATATTAAAATTTTATTATGTAATATATGGTAGTTATAAGTTTATGACCCGATTAATACAACCCAAAAATTTTATCTTGATTTATTCTAATTTGTAATTTAAACCTTGGTCTTTCCATAAGTTATGGAAAGACTGTCTTTCAAGAGACGGATTCATTGCTTTAAGGTTTTAGTTTAGACTTTCAATCTTTTTTAAAAAATAATGATGGGACTTACAACTAGCAAATATGATGATTACTTTATATATTTAGAAAGTTCGTTAATCGCTTAAGATTTTCAATTTTTTAAAAAAGATAATGATAGAACTTACAATCAACAAATATATATTAATTAGTTCATACATATAGTATGTTTGTTAATCGTTTTTACATTTTAGTTTAGACTTTCTATTTTTAGAAAGATAATGATAAACTTAAAATCAGCAAATATATTAATTACTTTATATATTTGAAGGGTTTGTTAACTGTTTAAGTGATTTTATATAGACTTTTAACATATTAATTACTAAAATTCTGAAGCATTTTTATATTGAAGTTACAGCAAACAGAGATGTTCCAACACCTTTTCAAAACGAAATCCTAAATTTAAGCATTTTCTTTTCATTGTTCTCCAGCTCACCTCCATGTTGTCACAAACAAATTTGGCGGCACAACAGTCAAATTGAATTACCATTAACAAATTGACTTTCATCTCCGCCGAATCTCCGTCTCCCATGAAACACTCCAGCACCTCAGCACCTTTACCAGTGCCTCCTCCTTCACACGCTCCTCACAAGCCTTCTCCACTATTTCACCCTAGTACCATCGGTAACTGCCAAAATCTCCACCATCATGCTCTCGTTTATAAGTAGCCCTTCCTTCATCGCCGACGGCCAATCAACGAGCCGGAGTAATGAAAACAATGCTAACATGATTATGTCTAGCGTTTAGGACGGATGAATATTGTTGTACCGGGGCTTATGCAGGTGCTAATGCTTGTAAGCCGACGAGTTATTCGCAGATGTTCAAGAATGCGTGCCCTCAAGCCTACAGCTACCCGTTTGATGATGCTACGAGCGCATTCAGTTGTTTTGGTTCCATCTACGACATTACCTTCTGCCCTGCTCCCAATGCCAGGTAAAATTGTTCACTGTAAATGTTTAATATCTGCGATGATCATTGTTCCGTAAGATTCTTATAAATGTGAATTAATTTGATCTCAGGCTAAGTTCTTATAGATTTAACTAAACTTCAGTTCAGTTCAGCTGTTATTAGTATAACATTGTACTGAGTTCAGTTCAGTTCAATCACAAAGAACGGAGCCTATTTTCCACCAAAGACTTAGTACAGAGGAATTGCTTGTGATTATGTCTAGCCAAGTGTGGAGAGCTGCATCTGAAACTAATTGGCATAGTTGAGTACATTTATGTTGAGGTCAAGTGTTGAGAGTTTCATCTGAAACTAATTGGCGTAGTTGAGTACATTTATGTTAAGGTGGCAATGTGGGATAGTTACAACGGGCTCCTGGCATGTGTCAAAATGGACATTTCGAACCGACTTTGATACTATGTTAAAGGATCTTGGAGCTACATCTTAAAAATCAGTTTGTTTTAAGTGGAGTTGGACCAACAACTTATTTTTATTTTATGATAAATTCTTTTGAGGTGGCGATGTGGGATGGTTTCAACAGTTATCCAAACCTAAGCTTCCAAAATGAAATGACAATGCCATTCTTCTGATTCTGTATACTCTTTGACTCTGTTGTAGCCAAGTCCGGAGCAATGCTTCAGTAGATGCAACAAGCATACTCAAGCCGGGTGATCAGTTGAACTCCACGTCAAAACTTGTTTCTCTAGGTGGGAATTTTACATTAGGTTTCTTCATGCTCCCGGATACAAAGTTTAGCTACCTAGGAATATGGTATACAGCTAGGCCAGAAAGAAGAGTATGGGTTGCCAATCCTAACTCTCCAATAGATACTGCCAATAATGATGCACAATTAACTATGGACAGCACCGGAAATCTCAGACTTTTTAGTAAAGGGAATCATGTTATAAGTATTGTTGGTGAAGCTGTGACCAACAATAATACAATAGCAGTCTTGTTTGATTCAGGCAATTTCGTTCTTATGGATTCAGGAGCTAGAAACCGGACTTTATGGCAGAGCTTTGATCATCTCACTGATACCCTTCTTCCTGGTATGAAACTTGGCTTCAATCTTACGACTTCTCAAAACTGGACGCTAGTTTCTTGGCTCAGTAATGATGTAGCAGCCTCAGGGGCTTTTACAGTGAGCTTGGAAAGAACACGGGATTCAGGGGAGATTGTCATTCGTAGGCGGGGCGAGGCTTATTGGACTAGCGGTCCTTGGAGCAATCAAGGTTTCCCATATTTACCTTCATTGAACGACCCCGCTAATCCAGTTACCTACAAAGCTGACTTCCTATCTGCCAATGATGGCATGTACTTCACCTTTGGAGCTACTGGTAATTTGGCAATGCTAACATTATTATCAGACGGGCACATTAGTAGTGATGGAAATAGAGATATGGCTCCTTTTCCTAAGTTTTGCTATGGATATGAGAACGGTAATGGATGTGTTACTTCAGAAAATCCCAGTTGCCGAAGCAAAATGGCCACATTTGAATTAAAGAGTGGGAATTTTTTGGGGAGTGTATCAGATTCAGACTATGATGAAAATTCAACCATTAGTCTAAGTGATTGTATGGAAAAGTGTTGGAAGAATTGCAGCTGCAATGGCTTTACAACTAACAGCAATGGCACTGGCTGTATAACGTGGATCAATGATAAACCATTTCAAGTAGACGAGTCTGGTGCAGCAGTCCAAAAATATGTTTTGGTTGCAAAGAAATCATCGAAAGGTAGTCCAAATTTATGTAGTTTATGTGTGTGCTTTCCTTTCTCTTTTCCTTGATCGATTTAAACTAGGTGGTCTCATTTCGGCTTTATTCCTTGGATAGGGAAAGCATGGATCTGGATAGTTATTGCTGCATCAATAGGGATTGTAGTATTGCTGCTTGGCTTTGTATGTTATATCAATATTAAGAAGCGTAAAGGAAAAGGTACTCATTGTACTCCCCTATTTTTCTTAATCCGAGCTTGTTGAATGTTCTCTAAAAGTAAGCATTTTCTCTGAACTGTAAAAGAGGTGAAGCGACTGCGCGATGAATATTTACACCAGTTAACACAATCAGGCAGCTTTCAAAATGTCGGTGAAACACGAAAAAATGGAAGAGAAGGTGACTTGAATATGATGAGTTTCAGTTCAATAGTGGCGGCTACAAATGACTTCTCAGTAGAAAACAAACTTGGACAAGGTGGTTTTGGACCAGTCTACGGGGTGAGCTATAGTTTTACATCCTGAACAAGATTGTTGTATTGAATACATATGTTTGTATAACATGCTATATTGTATGTCATTTTCCCTCAAAAGAATAAAAATACAATTGAGTACATGCTCATAGTTCTTAGTGCAATGACAGGGAAAATTACTCGACGGTTGTGAGGTAGCAGTTAAAAGGCTTTCAAGGTCATCCGGGCAGGGTTTAGTAGAGTTCAAAAATGAACTGATCCTGATCTCCAAGCTCCAGCACACAAATCTTGTTCGGGTTTTAGGATGCTGCATTCATGAAGAGGAAAAAATGCTAATCTACGAGTATATGCCTAACAAGAGCCTGGATTTCTTTCTTTTTGGTAAGTAGCATTTGAATTTTGACTATATGCTTTGAATTCTCACGAGTTACGTGTGAAGAAACCATAACTCATACCCTTCTAAAATTCTCCTTGATAGATAAAGATAAAAAGGAGCAACTAGATTGGCATGCACGATTTAATGGTGTTGCTCAAGGACTGTTGTACCTACATAAATACTCCCGAATGCGAGTAATACATAGAGATTTGAAGGCAAGTAATGTATTGCTGGATGTCAATATGAACCCAAAGATTGCTGATTTTGGTATGGCGAGAATCTTCAAACAAAATGAGACAGAGGCTATGACTAAAAGAGTTGTAGGGACATAGTAAGTAACATCTGATTTAATTACGTTTTTACCTCGAAGGGTTTAACTTGCTTTACAAGTATCTAAAGTAACAAGGTTAATGATTCTATGCAGTGGTTACATGTCACCAGAATACGCAATGGAAGGAACTTTTTCGATCAAGTCAGATGTTTTCAGTTTCGGAGTGCTAATCTTGGAAATTGTCAGTGGCAGGAGAAATTCGAGCTTACACGAGTATGGTGACCATTCCCTGAACCTCATCGGATACGTAAGTTTCCTGATCACCAAGAATCTCTGTCCTTGTTTCTTGTCATGAACCAATTCCGATGAACTTATGGATCATTTCAGGCATGGGAGATGTGGAAAGAAGGGATGGCCTTAGAACTGAAGGATCCGTCGCTCGGGGATTCATGCAACACAAAGCTGTTGTTAAGATCCGTTCATGTTGGTCTTTTGTGTGTGCAAGAAAGTGCAGCTGATAGGCCAACCATGTTTGAAGTTATTAACATGCTCAACAATGAGAGCATGGCTCTGCCGGCTCCGAAGAAATCGGCATTTTACACGAGAAAATGACATGTTTGTGGCTACAGTAGCCACAAACGGAAATTGCGTGTGCAGGGCGCATTTCCGTAATGCGTCCTGCCATTTTTTATTTTTATTTTTTGCTTAATTCCGGTCAAATTTTTCAAACAAGCGACGAGCGGGTGACACGTGGCAAGGACGCATTTCCGTAATGCATCCTGCCATTTTTTATTTTTATTTTTTGCTTAATTCCGGTCAAATTTTTCAAACAAGCGACGAGCGGGTGACACGTGGCAAGGACGCATTTCCGTAATGCATCCTGCCATTTTTTATTTTTATTTTTTGCTTAATTCCGGTCAAATTTTTCAAACAAGCGACGAGCGGGTGACACGTGGCAAGGACGCATTTCCGTAATGCGTCCTGCCTTTTTTTGTTTTTTTTTTGATTAATTCCGGTCAAAGTTTTCAAACAAGTGACGAGCGGGTGACACGTGGCAAGGACGCATTACCGTAATGCGTCCTGCCTTTTTTTTTTTAATTTCAGTCAAACTCTCCTGGAAGAAAAAAATGCACGGCCGAATCGATGAGCGACACGTGGCAGTGAATTTTTTTTAAAAAAAATTCCGGTCAACACTCGCAAATGGGCGGTCGAATTGTTGGGTGCCACGTGGAGCAGGTTGCATTATGGAAATGCTTCCTGCAGCAGCATAAATGTTGCAGCTCCTTTCCTCCTCTTCCAGCATTTTCCATCTTCCTCATCTTCATCTTTCTCCTCACCCATTTCGCGAATTTTTCATTCTGCTAGCCTCCATTCTGCCGGTGTGTTGCCATCCCGCCAATTCCCCTCCACTCATCTCCGGCATTGTGCTAACGGCGTCCCAACACTCTCGATGGCAGTTCGTATTTTGTAAAACATCCGGTATGGTTTCCTGGTTTGTTGCGCAATTTTTGTTTGGGTTTTCGTTTACTACTACTGATTTTCTGATGGGATTTTGGTTGTAGTTGAAAGAGCTCGACGTTGACCGCGTTGACCCGACGGTGACCGCCGTTGACTGCGTTGACCCGAGCCTTGACCACCGCGAATACACACTGAACGCCACGAATCGGCTGCCCTGACGTTGACCCGGCGTTGACCCCGCGTTGACCCGACGTTGACCCGGCATTGACCCGACGTTGACCCGCCTTTGACCGACCCGGCATTGACTGGATTCTCAGTAAGTCGCACACTCTCACCCACCACGTTATCCGTATGGATGTAGTTAATTGCGCCATGAATAATTATACGAATGTGTTCCAAGAGATTATGTGTGTATTACCCGCGGACTGTCAGTTGTTGGCTGTTGGGGTGGTTTATAATCCCTACAGATCCCGGAGGAATGTGGTTAATGTAATTGTATGTGTGCAATTGTGTGTGTACTTTGAATGATTAAGTCTGTGTCTGTAGTGTTGTCATAGTGGCCGGGTGTAGGAAATGTACGTACTTGACGATAGTGTGAATAGGAATGTCCGACGAGTGTGAATCTGAAGTTATGTGTTTTTGTGTTGCAGTTGGGCGATGTTTTTGGCGGTGTATATGTACAGAGGGGGTCAGATCAAGTTTGATTTGAGTGTGGGTGTGTATTATGATCCTCCAATACCGGAGCGAGTTGTAACTCTCGAGAGGCGGTTGAACCACTTAGAATTGGTTGATGTAATTGTAACGAGACTGGCCATTGTGAGGGAGAGTTGTTCGCTGAAAATGTATTTCCGATGTCCCGAGCTGATGGGTTCCGCGGTATACTATCGATGTTATCCTGTGGAAGATGATGAGTCGACCACATTCTTCTTCAACATTGTTGATCGAATGTCATTGTCTTCTGCGGATTTTTACATTGTTGTGGAACAGTTACCAGTCGCTAACATTGGGGCGCGGGGGACCACGTTCCTGTCATTGCTGAGCAACGTGCAGAACTCCCCATCGGTACCCAGTATACCACCACCGTGTCGTAGCCGGGGTTTTGAATTCGGTGAGCCTAGCCAATCAGGTAGGTATGCCCCCGTGGATTGTGCCCACCCGTCCACAAGTGGTGTCCTGCATGTGGTAGACCCTGGCGAGCAGAATGTCTTCCGCAATGATGACGCGGGTGATGGCAGCGACCGCGACGCTCGCCATGACGGTAGCGAAGATGACGGCGATGAAGCTGAACTTGACGGTGGAACCGAGGATGATCGTACCCTATCAACCGATTCCAATCCCAGTGAAGAGGAAGAGCAATTGTCGAGGGCGAATAGCATACCCACGTCGTTCCACATTCTGGCAAACCCGGACACGCAGGCCTACTATAGAGATTATGGGGGCCCCGATGAGGATAGCTATGACCCTACACATTTTGGGTCCGGCATTTCTACCTATGTTCAAGAGACTGGTGGAGTGGACGTGGGTATGCGATTTCAGACAAAGCCGCAGTTGGTCGAAGCTGTTTCTAGGTGGAATTCTATGATGAACAGGGAACACAGGGTTGTGGAGAGCAGGTCACGCACATGGTATGCAAAATGCAAGGACGTCGTCGAAGGAACTGGGAATTGTGTTTGGGTTTGCAGAGCTTCGAAAAAGGCTTCGCATGGTATGTGGGAGATCACCAAATGGGGTAGAAGCCATGGGTGTGTCGGGGCTGGTCGCTCTACGGGCAACATGAATTTGACGTCGGTGATGATCGCCCGTTCAATCCGGCACCACGTTGATGTAAACCCTTCGTACACCGTGAAAGATGTGCGAGCTCAGGTGAGCGATGAGTTCAATGTCACGATTTCCTACAAGAAGGCCTGGTATGCTCGGCAGAAGGCAATTGACATGGTATTTGGAACGTGGGAGGATTCGTTTGAACAGTTCCCAACTTTTATGGATGAGCTTGTAAGGGCTAATCCAAGCATTGTTGTTGATTGGGCTGACGTGCCTGACAGAATTCATGGTCCCGGGTGTAGGAAATTTAAATTTGTGTTTTGGGCATTCGCTCAGGCAATTGCAGCCTTCCGCCACTGCAGGCCAGTGATCAGCGTAGATGGGACTCATTTGAGAGGTGCATACAAGTCCACAATGCTGGTCGCCGTAACCCACGATTCAAATGATTACATCCTCCCCATCGCTTATGCAATTGTCGACGAGGAGTCCAACGAAAGCTGGAACTGGTTCATGGGGAGACTGCATCTTCACGTTGTTGGTGCTGATAGCAGACCTATCTGTGTCATATCAGATAGGCATGCAGGACTTGTAAATGCGATGACGACCATGGAGGAGTGGATGGAGCCAGCCGGATACCACCGGATTTGCTTGCGGCATTTTCAGTCCAACTTCTTATCACATGATCGTGGCAAGTTCAAGAATGCGCTTATGAAGACTCTCGTGTGGCAGCTTGGTAGTGCCAGGCGAGAGAGCAGGTGGAAGGAGTACAAGGAGGAGCTGGAGAGTATGGATCCATCTGCTTGGGCTTGGCTGGAACGGCAAGATAGGAGTACGTGGTGTCTTGCCTTCGATGACGGTGATCGGCGTTGGGGAATTCTGACGACGAATCTGTCAAAGAGCTTCAACAACTATTTACGGCGCGCACGCCATCTCCCAATAACAGCGTGTGTCAAAGCAACGTTTGAGCGGACTGTTGAAATGTTTGCACAAAGGCTTACCGACGCTACGAACTGGGGGTATTTTCTCCGTTAATTGCATTTTCAGATTTACCTGCATGCCGGTTTGCTGAATATGAGTTATTGCCCGTTTATCCAGGTCCGTGTTCCCTGAGAGGATCTGGAAAAAGTTCCGGAAAGAGGATACATTGGCACAGGGACATATCGTCACCCTGTTCGGGCATGCTTCACAGACTTATAGGGTTGTGGCGAGGAACATCGACGGGAGCATAAGTGAACGGCATTACACTGTCAAATACCGAAGAAGAGAGTGCACCTGTCGCGAATGGGAAATTTTTCGTTTCCCTTGTTCCCATGCCTTGGCCGTTTGTCGGCACAGACGTGACGATCCTGCAAGTCTATGTGACCGGGTGTATCACACGACCACATATGTCCAACAATACAGTCAGGGTTTCATGCCCGTGCGAGATCCATCACTCTGGGAGCGTGCCCGTTGGAGGTTGATTCCGGATGCAGAAAAGTTTCGCAACAGGAGGCGTGGACAGTTTGCGGAGAGGAGGATAAGGAATCAGATGGATGAAAGGGTGGAGGGGGAAACTAGGGGCGTGCGCAGGCGTGGCCGTGGGCGTGCTTAGTATCGTGGTGTCATATGGTGTCTGTAGTACTACCTCTAACTGTCATTGTGTTTGCATTGTACATCGACAAGACATGGCATACTTAGTCTGCCCGTTCGTAGTGTGATATAGTATTTCTTGTACTAAATGATATGTGTAGCAGATTGCGTAGTATTACTTATATTTGCGAATTATGTCTCACATCACGCAATGTTACTTTTATCTGTGCTATTCTTCCAGAAAAAACATCTCACTTGCTACGATACTTGATTGCAGGAAAACACCATGTACCATCCGAGACCCATTGAGGAGGACTTGCTGTACCTCCATCAGGAGCACCGTGCTCGTGCCCTGTACAATGGATGTTTAGAGGACGAGGCACTGCAGGTGCGTCGGTGCGACGGGGCATGCTGGACCGACCGACTGCCAGAACAGGTTATGGGGTATGTACGGGACACGGGATTTCAGGGACTCTTGGACTCTGCCGCAATACAGATTGACCACTCCCTCATCAGCGCCCTGGTGGAGCGTTGGCGCCCGGAGACGCACACGTTTCACCTACCGATGGGGGAGGCTACAGTCACCTTGCAGGATATAGGGGTCCTGTGGAGTCTACCGCTCGATGGCATCCCAGTCACAGGTGTTAACACTGTTAAGCGTACGGAGGAATGGCAGCTCATCTGCACAGACTACCTGGGAGCTACACCAGACCCCACTTGTATCAGGGGGGGTCGCATTAAGGCCAGGTGGTTAGGGACGGTATTGCACAGTCCGTTCCCCGCTGCTCCCACTGATGTACAATGCCAACAGCGGGCTAGGGTTTTCCTCCTGCTGCTTCTTGGGGGAATGCTGATGTCCGACACGTCCGGCCACCTCATCCCATTGCTCTACTTATCCGCACTTACGGATCTGGGTGCAGTCCATCGGTACAGTTGGGGTAGTTCCATTCTTGCATGCTTGTACAGGTCGTTATGCGACGCGGCAATCCCACAATCTAAATCCATATCTGGGCCACTAGTCTTGCTACAGGTAAAATTATTGGTCAACATAGTCATTCGTACCTACCGTGCTTAATATTAACGGGCATTTCTATTGCATTTATTGGTAGTTGTGGGCATGGGAACGCATACCATCCATCCGACCTGCCGGGGCACTACAGGTGACAGTGACGATGAGTGCTCTTGGATCCCGGTACATGTCTTATTCCTCAATCCACGGTATTCATAAGTCCACGTGCAATTCTGTAGTATGGCTAATGTATTTCACTCTGTTCCTCATAGGTGGAGGGCCCGTTACGATTGTTCACAGTCACCAATGCACGTTCTTAAAGTGTACCGTGACCAACTGACGTCTCTCAATCACAATCAGGTACGGGAATTTGATTTCGGGACTTCGCACGAACAATGGTTTCATTTACCTAACCGCAACACATGCATGTTGTTCCAGTTCATCTGGCAGCCATATACGGAGGACGTCCTTGAGCAACTCCCGCGGTATTGTACAGCTGGTAGAAACAATTGGCTGCTATGCGT
Organism: Rubia yunnanensis; assembly: GCA_037428765.1. NCBI lineage: Eukaryota > Viridiplantae > Streptophyta > Magnoliopsida > Gentianales > Rubiaceae > Rubia > Rubia yunnanensis. Next base: position 24,953,887 of record CM075064.1, on the reverse strand, counting down.
CGACCTCATCTGCTGGCATGTCGTGGAGTTCCATCATGCACATCGTGTTCTCCGGCAGTTCGGCCTCATCCAGCCAATACCCACCCAGTTGGTCAGTAGGGATGAGTACAACTTACTCCACACCGGAGACCGTCGAGGAATGTCTGGCATGGATTGGCGTGTCGAGCTCAGAAGATATCTCGACACTTGGGAACATCGGTCCGATCGACAAGCACCTACACTGGGGAGTGTGGATCCATACCTACCTACCCGTGATTATTTGGAGTGGTACTTCCGCAAGACGGTGTCCTTCATTGATCAACCAGGGCGGCCTGTAACAACTACTGAGGGTTTCCACGGAGACGGTGCAACCGCAGAGTACTTGGTATGTCCTAAATTTCAGATATTGTCAAGAAAGAATACAACAGAGCTCCTCAACATTACATATCTGACACGTTTCATCTCGATTCTGTAGTTGCAGGGAATGACACAGTTGCATGGCATGTCAGACATTAATTTGGATGGATGGCCCCCACATTGTGCGGACGTCGTAAGGGGGATGCATCGTGTTGTCACACATATTCTACAAAATGCGCATCAGGCCTCCAGGCTGCAACACTATCAACCGTTTGTGCACTGTGAGGAACCGCCCCCTGGTGTGAGGTACACTGACCTCAGAATCCACCGTCAGGCCCCACCGGGTCGACAGGGAGGTCGGAGGCCTCGTGCTAGGGGGCAGGCAGAACACATTGGTCCATCACAAGCGGGGCCCTCACATGCGAGTCCACCGATTTGCGGACCATCAGCCGGGGAACCCTCACAGTACAACATGGATGCATCAGATTACAATGCATATGTCACTCCGCAATCCAGTCATCCATACATGTCGCATATCGATCCATCACATACAGGTACTATTCCATATGCCTTCTGTGATTCGAATGAGGAAGCGGGGTACGAAATGGAGGACGACATGCCGGGGGAAGCTCCACATGAGGAAGAACATGTACCCGCACAGACGGTTGTACCACGGCGGACATCCAGGACCATACGCCCTCCCCCGTGTGGAACGGGTGGAAAGCTATGCAGAGACCATCGTTAGGGCAGTACATGCTGTTCGACACTAATTGGCATTACATTTCCAACGTACTGTTCCACACTGTATATTTATGCTAACTTGTATCCATTCTTACAAAATATAATAAACATTATTTCATTCACATATTACATTAGCACGGTAGTTAATTGCAAATCTCAGTTTCAAACATTTTCAAAAATATAGCATGAAGCAATACCCATTCCAGGACTCGTTCAAGGAGCTCCTGAGAAATAAATTTATGCAAATTCGTACTAATTTGCAACATTCCGCTGATTAATTTCCCGACATATAATATTAGGCGGCTTCCAAGGACTCGTTCCATAAACGAGTCCTCCGCATAATATCCCGAAAAGCTAGACAATCCCCCATTCGGACACTGTTCCAAAAAATGCGTCCTCCAAATCCTTCCGTTGAAAATCAAATTAACGCCAGGCCTGAGGGCTCGAATCAAAAACGATTCCTCCAAAATACTTTCAAAAAAATAATTCGCCGGATCTAGAGAGTCGTTCCCAAAACGAGTGCTACGAGAATCATTTCGAGGAAAATAAAATTTTGCCAAACCAGCCATTATTAGATTTTAGAAATGAGTCCACTAATTATTGCTACGAATAAAATCGTTTCCAAGACGGGTCCTCTAATTCATTTCAGAAACAAAAAAATTAATCGTGACTACATCCAAAAAATAAAAAAAAGGACAAATTAAATTAAGATAAAAAATGGGGGAAACATTTTCGGAAATAAAACAGGAACACTATATTTAAATTCTGAAAATAACAAAAAAAAAATTAAAGGCTGCCGGAGGACGCATTATCATAATGCGTCCTCGTCAACAGCCAAATAAAAAAAAGGTGGGTCCCTGGAGGACGCATTATGGAAATGCGTCCTCCCCCCTTAACATCCACAAAAAAATCCATGCCCTATTTACGCCCAACTTTGCATTTTTCACCCTACAAAAATCAAGAACTCCATTTTACACTGGCCGAAGGGCCCTCAACCTTGATTCAACCTCATCAGGAGAAAGAGGAAACCAAGGGATCAATTTACCTGTTTCTGTAAATGACATTACTGTTTCAGTCATTGAACCCAGATAATTATAACTCTCCTCTCTGGAAGCTATTATTTTTTTCAATGCACCATGAGGTGGGGATGTTTATTAGGTTCTCCAAACCTATTTAGAACCAAAAGGTGTACAATGATGTTTTTGAAAAAATTACATCGGTAAGGCAATCTCGTTGCCTTCAAAAGAAACATCTAATACTAGTGGACTAGTGTTTCAAAAGGAGAGGATGTAGTATTTGGGATGTCGAGGGCTCAAAGCTCGATGGTTCAAGGTTCGAATGATTGAGTGTTGATTGGTTTGAGTGTCAGATGTCTCGAGGGCGTCAGGGCTGGAGATGTTCGAGGTATCCAGTGAGACACGGGCTCCACAACTCGATGTAACTAGGGCTCGAGGGGTTGGGTGCTCGAGGGCACAGAACCTATGCTTTTGGTTAGTGTACAAAGCTTTAGGTGCTGCATTTTAATTTGGTGGGATACTCTTAACACAATATCAACTGTGAATGAGCACTTTACGGTATGTATTTTAGTGAAAGACAACAAATTTTGCTATAGTGGATTTTTTATAAAAAAATTCACAAGCAAAAGAGTAGTTAACTATTCCTTTTGTTCGTTCTAAAAAAAAACTATTCCTTTCGTTTTCTTAAATTTGACATATATATTTTTTAATTACAAATCTTAAAGTAAAAAAATAAAATGACCTATACATAGATTTACGTACATGCCACATTTTCTAAACCTTCTCCTTATATTAGTATGACTAAATTGTTTTTTTGACCCCGACATAACATCTTATGCCATGGTTTCGTCCCCGATTGCAAAACAACCCTCGTTCAGTACCCCACAAAATTTAGAATGATTTGTTTGGTCCCCAAATGTGGTTTTCAGGTAAATCGAAACTATTTTCCGATATAGTTAGGGGTATTTTTGTAATTATATTATTAAAAAAATATTCTAAATTAAATTCTTGGGTCAATACACAAATATTCAAGGTGGTGAGGGGCTTAAATAAAAATATTCAAGGTGGTCAATGCACAAATATAGAAGGTGAGGGGCTTAATTGCAAATAAACTAAAAATAAGAAACCACCGCAGCTGCAATTCTTCTTCTCCGACAATCGTCTTCTCTGGTGAGGCTGCAATTTGTCTTCTCCGCCTGTCGTCGTTGCCACTCCGGCCCTCTGCCCCGCTCCACCCCTCCACCAGGTCTCGATTTTCCCTCCACTGGCATCTGCCCCATTCAATTTGCCCTCCACCTCCAGCTCTTTGCCCTAGAAACCTCCACCACCGTGGCACCCGTTGCCGTCGTCACTCCAGCCCTCCACCCTCCATCGGCCCTCAATTTCCCCTTCACCGAGCCTCATTGCCGTCGATCGTTCTGCAACTATCACGACGGAGCTCCTTTTCTTTGCGTTCTCAAGACCTGGTTCCGACAGCAATGCTAGGGACGGCAACCACCTTCTAATCCGTTGCTTGGAGAAGGGTATAATGGTCATTTTACATATTTTGACCAATTCTACCGTTGACTTTACCTGAAAACCACCTTTGGGGACCAAACAACTCGTTCTAAATTTGTGGGGTACTGAACGAGGGCTGTTTTGCAATCGTGGACCAAAACATGGTATAAGATACTATGTTGGGGACCAAAAAAATAATTTAGTCTTTATTGAAAGACAACAAAATTTGCTATAGTGGTAAAAATCAAAATTTTAACAAAAGATCAGCCAGAGCTAAGAGAAATTAATAAAATGTTATTACAAATAAGTGTCCGTCTCCTGCAACCGTCTTGTGATAAGATCAGTGGGTAAATAAAGATTACGGTGAATTGCATAAATAACTATATTAAATTTTGAAAGTCCAGAAATGAATAACTCTGTAAAATCTGAAAGTATTATAGTAACCCTAAGATTTTGAGCAATGGTGCAGACATACCCAAATTTTACTATTCCGGTGTTGACTAAAGGTATTCAGGCATTGACATAATCTAAAAACACAAAAATACCCCTAACCTTAAAATAAAATATTCAAAGACCACTGTACCCATTGGCTTCTTCTTCATCATCTTCAAACACCCTAAAATCACCGCCATCGCCGAGCGCCACCACTGCCGCCAAGCGCCACCACCGAGTGTTACTCCGCCACTGGTGTCTAGCTAGCACCACCTCCTTCCCCACCAATCTCCAGCACCACCTTCCCAGCACCATCTCCAGCACCACCGATCACTCGTAGCCCTACCTTGGCCATGGCCATACTCCCGTCGTAACCTTACCCTCGATGTAACCCTAGCCTAGTGGATGGCGATCTCGAGCGCTCCACCCAGTGAGATTTCGAGCAAACATCACGCCACGGCCATATGAGCGAACACCACGCCACCGAGTAACCAACGAGCATACATTGGCGATGCAGAATGTCGTTTAAGAAGAAGAAAAAAAGAAGTTGCGGAATGGAAATTTGTCATTGTTAATGGCAGCGTTGGAGCGAGAATATAAGCAACGGTGGAGCGAGATCTGAAAAAGAGGGTTTGGGGAAGACGAAATATTTGAAGAAGAGAGAGAAGAAGGTATAATGGTTATTTCTTATTATTTGAAAAATCAACTCAATGGTATAATAGTCATTTCTTATTTTTTGGCCAATTTCAAGTTGTCAGGGTTAGATTGGCACTTTCGCCCAAATCTTAGGGTTAGATTGGCACTTTAATATTTTTACAATGTTATACTGACACTTTAGACCAAAACATAGGGTTAAAAATGCATTTTCGATAAAACATAGGGTTAAAAATTCACTCTTGACCAAAACATATGGTTAAAAATGCATTTTTCTCTAAATATTATAGAACTATAAAATAAGAGTATATCAAATTTTAGGGGTTAAGTATAATAATTATTTATTTGGGGTCACATTTAAAATAAGCTTTGAAGTTCAGGGGCTGAATCGCAAATACGACCCTCTTTCGTCGATAGAGCTCTACCTTCTCCAATGGTAACTTCTGATCAGGTCTACAACACATCTCACTGTAACAGAGCTACAATCGTCGATGAGACGGCAAAATCTGCCTTTGCAGTTCTGAGAATAGTGAGTCCGAGCACAAATGCAGTCACCCCAACTGCGTTTGGTTGTATTTTTTGGCGTATTCACGAAAACTGCATAATGTCGACTAGTTGCAATACACTAGAGGATTTAGCACAATAACAACTTAGACAACTTTTATCAAGTCATCAACAAAATTGGGTTGCTTTCCTCGGAGAGCCATCTGAATTTAGTCCAATAAATGTTATTATTCTAAATTTTGCAGACAAATGTTTGTTATTCTTAGAAGTTACGGAATGAGGTGCAAAGAAACTGGTTCTACCCTAAATCTATTCATGGCTATTCCGTGAAACGGATCAACTTCGAGAAATCTGCTTTTCTAGTCAGCCAGACAACCACACCTCAAACCTGATCAGGATGACCTTTAATTGTTGTATCATCGGGTAGCTCTGGTGCCACTTTTTGGGAATATTAATCCCCTTGCGCAGCTCAAGATGACAGAAAAAGTAAACAAGAAAACATAACACAAAATTTATGTGGTTCACCAACCATGTGGGCTACCTTCACGAACAGAAAGAGATTAATCTTATTGCCCAAATGAGCCAGACAGATTACAAATGTCAGGATGTCATACAGGACCATCAGACCAGATTACAGATTCAAAAGTGACTACATCTATCCCACAGATTACAGATACAAAGGGTGATCTTAAGACCAGAACATATGTCTACAAAACTCACACCTAACCCAGAGTGAAAAATTCTCAAACCATAACAGATGTTTGAAGAAAACTTACCTAAACTCCCTAACTCTCCCTCTATTTATAAGAGTTTGAGTGTAGACAAACATATGACAAGGTTTATTTGGATGGGTGACCTAGAAAGGAGAGGAATCCACTGGAAAGGACAGTAAAAATTGTCCTACTCCAAATGGTTAAGAGGGCAAGGTATTAGACCAATGGTAGAGATGAACCAGGTGATGCTGGGAAAGCAAACATGGCCGTTATTCATGAATAAAGAATCATTCTTCTCCAGGTTCTTCTTGGAAAAATTCTGAAAACGGCAAGACCTACTGAACAGACTACCAAAACAAGGTGACTCCTGGGGATGGATAGGCTTACTGTGGGGAGCAGAACTAATTAAAGCACATCTAAAATGGAAGATTGAGACAGAGAAAGACATCGACATCCAAGCCAACTGGATATCGAATCAATACACTACTGGAACAAAAAGTACATAGGCACCGGTATGTTAGTGCTACTGGTGCTACAAAATAAAAATACCCATGCCTATCAATAAATCCAGCACCGATACACCAAAAATCGGTGCTTATGAATAATTCCAGCACAAGTACACTGAATGCCGGTGCCTAAAATCGGTGCCTAGGAATTTTGGCGGGTATAATTCAAGTGGGAAATTAGCTAGCACTGGTACATTGAGGAATGGCACAAGTGCTCGTAGAAATTTTTTTAAAATGGGTTTATGGTATGAGTTACTCTTGAAAATAGGTTTATGGTATGAGTTACGTAACAACATGTACTACCGTTTTCAATAGTTCACCAAAAAATTGTTTATTTTATATTTAGGCAAGAAATTTTTTTTGAAAAAAAGTATTTTGGGGCAATGGGTAATGGGAGAACACATTTTTGGGCCATAGTGTAAATTTTCAAGAATTTATAGAAGTGATCAATGTTGACTTTTGAGATCTTTCTGTTCACCCATACGTGACCAAATTGCAGAGTTGCGATCATATGTTATTGAATTGCATTTTGGCTCCACTAATTAGTTATTCGACGACTCCAACTTTCTTGGAGGAACTTTACTCGTAACTCCAAATTGAAATCCACTCGAAGTTGATGCTACCCTATACACCCCCATTGTATTTTCCATGTCTGTAAGAGAATATTTATAAAAAATTGAGCATAAAAATATATCCATGATCCTTTCCGATTTCACTTTGTAACTTCCAAGTAATCAACCATAAGTTACTTTAGAACATGTACTAGCGCTTTTCAATATTTCACCAAAAAAATCATGTATTTTTATATTTTTATATTTAGGCAAGGAAAAAAAATCATGTATTTTGGAGACATGGGTAATGTGGTAATACAATTTTGGGCCACAGTGTAATTTTTCAAGAATTTATAGAAGTAATCAATGTTGACTTTCGAGACCTTTTCGTTCACCCATACATGCCCAAATTGCAGAGTTGCGATAATATATTATTGAATTGCATTTTGGGTCTGCCAATTTTGTGATTCGACGATTTCAACTTTTTGGGAGGGACCTAAGTGCAAAAGGTAAAAACTTTACTCGTAACTCCAAATTGAAATCCGCTCGAACGTGATGCTACCCTAAACACCCTCATTTCCTTGTCTGTAAGGGAATATTTATCAATAATCGAGCACAAAGATATATCATAATCCTTTCCGATTTCACTTTGTAACTTCTAAGCAATCAACCAAAAGTTTCTCTAGAATATGTAGTAGCATTTTTTAATATTTCACCAAAAAATAATTTATTTTATATTTCTATATTTAGGTAAAAATAATAAAAATCATGTATTTTGGAGCAATGGGTAATGGTGTAACACGATTTTGGGTCACAGTGTAATTTTCCAAGCATTATGTTACAACCTCTTCCGTTCACCCATTGTAGCCCAATTTTCAATAACGTAATTGTCTCTGATGTAATTGTATTTTGGTTTATCCAATTTTATGATTCGCCTCCTCCAAATTTATTCTCATGGACATAATTGTAAAAATGAAAAAGTTAACATAGAGGGCAAAATATACTAGCATCGGCATTATTTTTCAGTCATATCGGTGCTACTGTGTAGCGGAAAAACATAATCTCTCTTCTGTAATTACTTCCCTTCATCCCAAAACTGTCCTTAGCCTCAACTTATTCTGTATGAATCATCATTCAATAAAAGTTGTAAGTTTTATTATTGATACTCTGCTTTAATATTATTCATACTATGCTTTAATTATCTGATTTTAAGTTTTATTTTTTAGTTGACTTTGATTTTATTACCTGGGTTGATTTTGGTATCAGAGCTAGTTTCTGTTAACTCGTTCTTCTAATCTACTTTATCAATAATTGCAAAGTCTAGAGTGTGTATTAGGTTGCTCGTGTTAGGCGGTTTGGTCAGCATCTGGAGCCTGTAAGACGGTTGGTAAGCCTGAGAGGTGGTCCACGCAAGGTATAGACGAAGTCCCTGTAAACATAAGCAATACTAGTTTATGCAATAGACTGAGCAATTAAAGGATAGTATAAAATGACAGAAAGAGTTAAAAGATTCTTGTTCGGAGAATCAAGTCGTCCAGATAAAACATCCAATTCAACTAATATTTTACAATCACATGAAGTCCAATATGTTTTACCAAGTCAAAGTATTAACTCAATCTATAGTCATGGAATACTAAATTTTACTAGTTCATAATTAGTTAAAATTCATGAGTAAGTCCTACCCATGCATCAAGAATTCCAATCCATGAGATTACTTTCTCAAGTAGCTATACATAAGTATAGAGAACAAGGATATAGGTTTTTACATTTTGGTTTAATCCAAATAGCTTTACATCCACTAGTAAGATTAGGAATTGATACTCCAATATTTATGGCCTTAAGAGATGATAGATTTAAAACATACAAAGATTCATTATTAGCTATGGTACAAACTAATATATGTAATGGAAAAATAAGATTTTTTTGTATCCCAAATTACACGGTTAGCCTGACGGATCCTCATATAATGGATTCCTTAAAATTAGACATCCAATTAAAGAAAAACAAAACAATATAAGACACGGAATATTTTGTATTAGTATATAGGATTTATTAAATTAATGAGGTCATTTATTCTAGCCGTTTTAAAACTAAATCCAACAGAAAAGGGTGAATCAATATATGTTACCACAAATTTGGGTAATACAAATATAGAAGTCCCAAAATTATTAAAATGGAATGAAATAACTATTCCAGAAGAATTAATAGCAGAACGACCAATAAGCATTCAATGAAATATAAGAATTACTGAACCCTCAACCATTAATGAACAAAAAGACGGGAAAATACTCATAAAATTTAATGGATCCATGTCTAGCAGGTATATAGAAAACAATAGAGATAATCAAGAGTCCAGTATAAATGATTATCAATTACCTAGGTATTCAATGGCCGATATTCCCTCAAGTTTTCAAGACTAAAAAATTAGATATTCAACCCCTTTACCAGAAATAATTCAGGATTCTAACTCATCAATATGATCACCTACTTATAGTCAAATGAGCAATTCAGAACTAAACGTGATGACTAGGATTACAGAATTTGAAATTGATAAGGGATATCTGAATAATGATTATTACAGTATCGGAAATATTAAGAATAGACTACGGTTTGAAAATTTGGAAAATAATGTTAAAGATAATCTTAAACGGGAATTTTATGCAGAATTAACTACAAAAGGTATAAAGAGAATGAAATTTTTTATGTGGATAGAACATTATTTAAGTAATATAATCAGTTATGATAGATTAGAAACTATTCCAATTATTAATGTTCAGTCTAATCTATATAAGAAATGGAAATTACAAGATAATTCAATAATAAGTTCTATTCACCCACCCTTACAAAACATAGAAATACTTGTAGAAAATAAGTTTGTAATAGCGTCTCCATTTAAATTAGGATCCGAAAGAACAGAAAATGAAACTGTAAATTTAAGAGATATTAAAAAAGTTTATCAACAGAATAATTATTCAAACCAAATATTACATACTGTGGCCAATCAAGTAGATTTACTATCAACTAAATTGGATAATAAACTAGAAAAATTTCCAAATAAGATTTCTACTCCACATTTCCAAGTATCTTCATTCCCAAGACATATGGAAAATACAGTTTCATTGTTAAGAAATAACAGCTCTAGACAACATATCCCTAGTACTTCTAGGCAAATAGGAGTTATATCTCAAATTAATCCAGAAGAAAGTAATTCAACAAGCTCTAGTACAACAAGCTCTAGTTCCTCTAAATCCACATCTGATGTAGAATCAGATGATCAATTAAACCATCGGATAGATATAATAGAAAATCAATTTGGCGAATTTCCTACACAAAATCATGATCAGCCACCCTTACAATTAAACAAAATAAAGAAACCTAGATATAATTGGAAACATAATAATACAAAAAACTATTATCCAAGACCTACACCTCCTGATATACAATATGAGGAATAGAGGTCCTAATTTAATAGCTATGATGGATCATCGATCTATTAATGGAATATAGATGGATTATTAGAATATCAAATAATGAATACATTACAAGAAATGGGAATGACCAGAATTGCATATAAGGCTCAAATTCATATCACTAAACCAAATATTGTAATGTTGTTAGTAACAGGATTTACTGGACAATTAAAAGGATGGTGGGATAACCATCTCACTTCAGAAGATAAGCAATCCATTGTAAATCATGAAATAGAAGAAGCTCATGGAGAAGGAGAGAATTTAGAATATGTTATGGTACAAGACGGATCGACATTTGTAATCTATGTTATTTTAATGTACTTTGTAGGAAATACTGATGAAGAGTTAAATAGTTCAAAGATATATCTAACTAATTTACGATGCCCTTCATTAACTGACTTCAAATGGTATAAGGATACATTCTTAACAAGTGCTAAGAAGAACGGATTCAAACTCCCCATTTTGGAAAGAAAAATTCATCACAGGATTACCAAATTTATTTTCACAAAGGATAATCACCAACCTACAAAAGGCATTAGGAATAGACCAAATAGATTACAATAGTTTAACTTTTGGACAAATATTTGCTTTTATTAAAAAAGAAGCTTTAACATTATGTCAAGACTTAAAAATACAACGCAAATATGGGTCAGAAAGGAAGGAAATGGGGTTCTTTTGCCAACAATTTGGCATTATGGGTATCAAGCCTCCATCATCCCAACATAAATCTAAATACAAAAAATACAGAAATCCAAAATACTGTAGGAAAAATACTACAAGCACAGATTTTAATAAAACCAAAAAATATTTATAAGAAAAATAATAAGTACAAAAACATTCAATTTTTTAAATGTAAAAAATTTGGTCATACCGCGTCCCATTGAAAAACAGAGAAAAAGATCAATTTACTATTTTCTGGCGATCAGGAATTCAAAAATAAATTACTAACACTACTAATAGATAATTCTGATAGTGAACATCAGCATTCTGAATCCAGTTCAGATAGCTCTAATAATCCAGATATATGCCAATGCAAAATCTCAACAATTAATATGCTTAGTAGTTCGAAAACTAAAAAACAAGTATTATTGGATATGATTGATAAAATAGGAAATTCATAAGACAAGTCAGATTATTTAAACAAGTTAAAGGCTGATACCAAAATTAACTCAGGTAATAAAATCAAAGTCAACAAAAAAATAAAACTTAAAATCAGAGAATTAAAGCATAGTATGAATAATGTTAAAGCAGAGTATGAATAATAAAACCTACAACTTTTATTGAATGATGATTCACACAGAATAAGTTGAGGCTAAGGACGGTTTTGGGATGGAGGGAAGTAATTACAGAAGAGAGTTTATGATTGCAAAGGATGTTGGTTCTTTTTTGGGTGAAACTTCGAATGCCCCTAAATGAATAAGCTCTTTCCTATTTATAGAAGAGGCCGATACCTTATTTATTACAAATTGAAATCCAGATTTCAAATTCGCATTATTGTTGTCCTGGATAATGGGGTATGGGTCCCCCCATTTTACTTTGTCTGGCTGCTTTGGTCGAAATAAATGGAGTGTGGGTCCCTCCATTTTAACTTGTCATGGTGCTTTTTTGAAGAAATGGCGTGTGGGTCTCACCATGATGAATTGTCGATTGAGTGTATTCTTGCGTCACTGAATACTTCATTCATAGATCGAATGGGTCTTGACTAAACTGGTCAATATCTGGAATAGGTTCGGATTTGACTGCCTTGGCTTCTTGGCTTTTGAGCTGTCTGTGGATGGCTACAATATAAAACGAAGGAGTAGGCAAAAATAGCTAGATTAATTTATTCAACTTTTTAAATAATGGAACGAGAAAAAAAATATAAATACATACGATATATTATTACACAACAAAGGATTTCTAGGTTTGTGAAACATCTCAAACCATTTTTTTGGTAAAAGGAAAACAATGGCGTATTAGTGGTGTTAATTAATAGAAACGTAGTTAATTGATAAATCATGCAGCTACCACAATGGAACGTAGACCCATTAATAATTTATTATAACTCTTCAACAATAAATCTTAATTATCATATTAAATAATTGAATGACTCAAACTTATTCTCACATAAACGAAATTTTCACATTAAAGGGTGTTCTCACCTAACTCTCCCCTATAATCGTTGGAACGAATTCGGGTAATTCATTTAATCTTCTAAATGTGTTGCTTATGGTGTGCTCAGTGGATAGAAGTGTACTTTCTGGGCCTTTTTAAATATCAATGTACATATAACTCATCTTGTATGTTAAAATGTTGGGAAATCTACTCCTCCTTATAAAGGGGGAAAAGTTCTAGACTTGAATAATACGAGATTTCTCCATGGTTCAAAAACGTTAGCCTTGTCCTTCTTTTTCCGTATCGGATTACGAATCTAAAGATAGAACAAGCATATACTCCCCCGTCGTCCCAAAATTATTGGACTATTTACTTTTTCAAAATCAAACTTGATAAACTTTGACCTTAAATATAAATTAATGTACTCCCTATGTTTCTTTAATATTGGCACACTTTCCTTTTTGGGTTGTTTCTTTTATATTGACACACTTTCCATTTTTGGCAAAATTCTTTTAATTTCATCCACCCATTCTACTTTTTACTTTCTACATTCAATTTCATCTACTCATTTTCTTCATCTAAATCCAAGCATCTAAACTTATAGTGTCATTATTAGTGAAGCGGAGGAAGTATACATAATAAAAATATCATATGAGATATTGTAATATTTATCTTAACATCTATTTTCTACATATCAATTTTATATACGAAAATATTATACGTATCAAGAGATATTAACGGTCAAACACGATCACTGAAAACCGTAAAAAAAAGTAAATAGACCAATAATTATGAGACCCAGGGAATACACAATTATTTAACTTGCTTCTGTTGATGGCAGTTGGAGAAATTAAGCCCTAGTCAAGGAACTGAGTACACCTGTTCCAGGCTCAAAAGATTTGCACTTCACCAGTCATTATTCTCAACCATTTTTCACCCAATTCAGGGCTTGCCTATGGAAGCAACATTTATCATATTGGCGAAGCCCCAAGTACACTGCAGTGCGGCTGATATTCACAACTTTTATTTCATTGTTGTTTGGAAATTGGGACAATGTTGTGGAATCTCAGTACCAAAAGGTTAACCTGCTACCTTGTATGTACTCATTTCTTTTTAAGAGATCTGTTCTAATCATAAACGGAATTTACAACCTCAGGAAAAAGCAGCAGGATCTCTTCAATGCCATGGGATCAATGCATGTCGTTGTACTTTTCACTGGGGTGCAAAATGCAACAAGCTTGCTTCTGAGTTAGGGTCTGATTATGAATCTAAAGATAGAACAAGCATATACACAATTATTTAACTTGCTTCTGTTGATAGAAGTGGTTTAACTTGCTTCTTTTGCAAGCTTGCTTTGATGGCAACCCATTTAAGACAAGATGCTTTGAAACAGCAGTGTAGCGTTTCGATAGCACGATCATTGGTGGATTTAGTTATGAAGTGAACGAGCAGATGCTCCAGGGATTCGGGTATGTTTTAGGCCGCGATGCTGTAGCGTCGACGTGCATGAGTACCAGAGAAGACTTGCTGAAAACAGTAGGGGCAAACGAAGTTGGGAAATGGGAGTGCTTTTGGATTACCATGGCTTGGGGTTTCTTGTTTAGGATGTTGTTCTACGTTAGTTTGATGTTTTCTGGGGTAAGATCAGGAGAAAATAGATGTGTAGACATGTTTACCTTCCCACAACAAGTTAGATGGATAACTTCTTTTGATTAAAAATAATAAAAGAAAAAGGTGCTTCAATCATTAATTGCAAGTGTTTTAAATGTAACTTTTATGTGTTTCTTTAAATTCTTACGTGCGTTACAAAAATAATGTAGTGCTTAGAGTATAACTCAAGGATTCTTCAATCATAACTTGTAAGTGTTCAAATGTAAATTGTGGGTGCTTCTTTTTAATTCTTATGTGCGCTACAAAAATAATTTTGTGCTTAGAGTATAAATAAAAGGTGCTTCAATTATTGCTTATAAGTGCTTCAATTGTAACTTAAAGGCGCTTGTTTTAATTCTTACACGCGCTACAAAAATAGCAAATGAAAGGTGCTTCAATTATTGATTGTAAGTGTTATAAATGTAACTTATATGTTGTTCCTTTAATGATGTCACAAACTCACGAACAAAATGGTAGTCAAGGTCGATGTGCTTCACCCGCTTGTGCGCACATGGGATATCGAGCCAAAAAAGATAGCAATGTTATTGTTGCATAACAGCAGTGGAGAACCAGAAAGCAAAACCCGAAGATCCTCAAGCAAATGAGTGAGCCATACCACTTCCGAAGCAGTGTTGGCTAGAGCACGATATTCGAACTCAGCGCTAGAGTGAGAAACAGCAGGCTGTTTCTTGGCACTCCAAGAAGCCAGATTCCCACCAAGATATACCGCATAGCCATAAGTGGATCGACGAGTCTCCAGACAGCGGGCCCAGTCAGCATTAGGGTACCCTAACACCTCAGGAGTACTAGCAGAACGAAAGCTGAAACCAAAATGAAGAGTGCCACGAACATATCGCAAAATCCATGTCACTGCAGCGAAATGGTCATCTCTGGGATTATGAAGATACTGACTCACCGTGTTGACTGAAAATGTCAAATCCAGGTGAGATATGGTGAGATACTAGAGAGCACCAACAAGAGAACGATAAAGTGTAGGATCCTGGAACGGAGGACTAGTAGAGCTATAAAGCTGAGAACCAGCGATAAATGGAGTTGAAACATGTGTTGCGTCAGACATACCGGCCCGGTTCAAAATATTACGAGCATACTTTACTTGGCCAAGTAGTGACCTTGGGGAGGTAAGCGAAACTTCAAGACCAAGAAAGTAATAAAGAGCTCCAAGGTCCTTGATCGCAAACTCTCTGTGTGTTCGATCGATGAACTAGCAAAGAAAAGTCGAGTCATTGCTTGTAAGAATGATATCATCCACATACACAAGTAGGCACAGTAACGACGATCCTCTCGAGAGGACAAATAAAGAATTATCAGCTGAGCTACACTGAAAACCAAGCTATGTTAGATAACTGCTGAAATGCTGGAACCAAGCCCGGGGAGCCTGCTTAAGACCATAGATGGCCTTTCGCAAGCAACATACATAGTGTGGATGAGCAGAATCCTGATAACCACGGGCTGCTTCATGTAGACCGGAACATCAAGAACACTATTTAGGAAAGCTTTCTTGACATCCAACTGATGAAGTGGCTAGGAATGCATGGTGGCTATGGATAGGACCATCTTAACAGTGGAGGTTTTGACCACAGGACTGAAAGTGTGGTCAAAATCAAAACTCAGAATCAGCGAGAAACCCTGCGCCACAAGTTTAGCTTTATGATGCTCAATAGTGCCATATGGTCGATACTTGAGCCTATAGACCCATTTGGAGCCAATAACATTGACATCTGAAGGTTGAGGCACCAAGTCTCAAGTGTGTTGACCACGAAGAGCGGCCATCTCATCATCTATAGCTGAAACCCAGGCTGGATCCTGAAGGGCAGAGCGATAATCAATGGGCTCTGTTTGAGAAAGAAGTGCAGCAGTGAGACTGTGAGCAATAATATCCGAATAATCCCGGTACTGAATGGCACTAGTAGAAGGCCGAGTAGCCATCCGATGGGTACAAGACTGTGGTGGCAAAGCTAGAGGAATTGAACCAGCTGACGACGCCGAAGAAGACAGAGTAGAGCTGACCGAAGAGTGACCTTTGGAAGACGGTGGAGAAAGGACGGCTGAGACTGGCTAAGGCATAGGGGCCGACGACTGAGGAGCTGAGTCCAGGTCGGCCGTCCAGATGGAGCATGGTGGTGAAGGAGGGGCGGCTGGGACGGGCACAGGCGTGGTGACCCCAATCGATGAAGTAACAGCTCCATAAAAAATGACGAAATATGCAGATTTGAAATAGAACGACTGTCTATGGAAGATGAGACATAAGTGAATAAAGTTTCATAAAAACAAACGTGGCGAGAGACATATATGTGCCCATAAGTTGGGTCGAGACACTGGAAACCCTTGTGACGAGGGCTGTAGCCAATAAAAACACACGGAATGGATTGCGGTGTAAACTTATCAGTAGCAGTGGCACGCAGACATGGAAATGCACGGCAGCCAAATGGGTGAAAGAGGGTATAGTCAGGCACATCACCAAAAACAACCTAAAAGGGTGATTTTCCACCAAGAACTGAACTAGGCAGACGGTTATTGATGTAAACCGAAGAGGAGAAAGCTTCCACCCAATAACAGTGTCACACAGAAGAGTGAAAAAACATGGCAAGACCAGTATCTGTGATGTGACGATGCTTCCGCTCAGCTCGACCATTCTGAGCAGGTGTATTGGGCGATGACATTTGATAATGAATGCCACAATGATATGAAGTGAGCCCAAAGTAGGAGATTAGTAAACTCTGTGCCACCATCGGTCTAAATTTTTTTAACCCTAGTAGAAAACTGGGTCTCAACGAATTTCTGAAACTGGATAAATGTGTCATAGAAATCCAACTTATACCGCATCACGAGAAACCATGTGAATCGTGAAAAATCATCGATGAAAATGGCATAATAAGAAAAACCCCTGCTGATAAAATAGGGGCTAGTCCCCACAAATCACAGTGCACCTTATTCAACAAACCAGAAGCGCGCTTGTTACTAGTGGAAAATGGTAAATGGCTAATCTTGGCTATCCGAGCCGGCATAGCGGAAGTGATAGTAATATGGCCCCGTTGACTTAACAATTGAATAGTATCATGAGACACATGACCGAGGCGAGCGTGCCACTGCTCAAAAGAAGCCTGAAGCTTTCCAGAGCGTAAGTCTCCTAAAAAACTGGAATCACCAGTCTCAAGAAAATAAAGACATGAACTATGGTGGCCTTTATCAATTATCTTCCCTGTATGCTTATGCTCAATGGAAAATGCGCTGGCATCAAATATAACACAGACATGTAAATCACTAGTAAGCTGACTAATGTAAAATAAACTTTTAGTAATCTGAGGGACCACAAGGACATCATTAACAGAGAAACCAGAGAAATGATACTGACCGATGTGAGAAATAGATAATGATTCACCATTTCCAACAAGATTAGAATCAGAACCACGATAATATTGTAACTTATCAAGATGACTGGTGCGAGCAGTGATGTGAGATGTAGCACATGAATCAACGATCCACTGATTCGACGAAGGATGAAGGTTGGGACCATTCAAACTGGCCTGAAACAAAACTTTGTCTATAATACAATTAGTGGAACAATCATCCCGAGATGATTCCATGTATTTTTCGAGGCCAGAATCCAAATTCCACTTAGAGCCATTATGTTTAAACTTCGAGATATCACTAGAATAAGTCATAATACGCAGAGAGAGAAAACAGAAACAAATATGTGCAAAGAAGTTGGACAAATGTCGAGAAGGGCTGGACACTGTGGGGCGCGTGTAGCCACACGCTTAAACAATTGCGGGTGCACTGAACACCTTGGGCGCGTGTAGGCATGCGCAACGCGTGGATCTGACGTGCTGGAAGATTCGTTGGCGCAGTGAAGCAGGGAGCCACCGTCCCACAGAAATCGACTGGCCTGAAAGAGATGAAGAAACTGTGAAGTGGTTGCAGAGCCGATGAAGCAAATCGTTTATAATTACTGGAACTCGCCGAAAATAGAAGCTTAATTTCCCTGGAGATTGAAAATTGCCGATGCACTTATTCGCCGAAGATGACTGTGAGAGCAAGGATGTCGACCACAGGAAAACTTGAGAGGTATGCGGCTACTTGGCCGCTGAAACGAGGAAGTCGGACTGCTGGAGTTATGCCACTAGAGAGAGAACGACTTGCCACTGCCGGAGAGACACAGAATATTAGTGGATAGAAAGGACTACTGGAGGTGCCGGAATTTGGCCAGAATCCGGTGGTTGATCAGTCAGCCGGAAAAAGAGAGAGAGGCGGCCAAAAAAATTAGGGTTTGGAATTTAGGATCAGAACTTGCTTTGATACAATGAGGGAATGATTTTCCGTAAGGAATTGTATTATTGATGACTGAATATATAGAGAGTACAATAGAGGTGTAATAAACAAAGAACTCTAATCATAATCTAATCAGGAATCTGATTTACTCTAACACCTCTCATATATATATATATATTGGTATCAGAGCCAAGTGTATTAGTCTTTTAATCCCTATCGAGTGTTAGAATTATTATAAGTTGAAAGGTTTACTGTACCTACGGACTTGTGAGTCTTATACGTTTGGTTTAGCACCATTTGTGTTTTTATACCTGTAAATCGGTTGGTTAGCCCGAAAAGAGTGAAAAGGGGTGGTCCACGTATGGTATAAGGCGTGGTCCCGATAAGACAAATGTGATTCGTACATCAGAAAACCGCTCAATTAATAATAAGGTTAACATGGGAGAAAGGATAAAAAGATTTCCCTTCGGAAGCTCCAGTACTATTAGTACAGGATCTGCATCTTCAAACATTTTGCAAAGTCATGAAATTCAACAAATTTTACCAAATAAAACTTTAAAATCAATTTATTAACAAGACATACTAGAATTTAATAAGTCATATTCAATTAAGATTCATGAAGAAATATTACCTATGAATCAAGAAGTACAATCAATTAGATTACTATCATCACAGGCTATTCAAAAATATAAAGAACAAAATTATAAGTTTTTGCATTTTGGTCTAGTACAAATTGCATTACATCCTTTAGTTAGATTAGGCATAGATACACCCATATTCATGGCATTAAGAGATGATAGATTAATAAGATACAAAGATTCAATATTAGCAATGGTACAAACTAATATATGTAATGGAACAATTAGATTTGATTGCATTCCAAACTATTCAGTTAGTTGAACAGACCCACACATTATGGATTCTCTAAAATTAGATATTCAATTAAAACATGATAGAATAGTAAATGATACAGAACATTTTGTATTAATTTATAGAGTATACTTTAAACTCATGCAATCAATGATTCCAACAGCATTAAGACTAAATCCAACAGAGAAAGATGAATCGGTATATGTAACGACAAATTCTGATAATATATCAATAGAGACACCCAAATTATTAAAATTGAATGAGATAACTATTCCAACAGAAATACTAGCAGAAAGACCATTAGGAATTCAAAGAAATGTCCGGATAACAGAACCATCAGAAATAGAAGAACAAACTGATGGAAAAATACTAATAAAATTTAACAAATCCATGTCTAGTAGATTTTATTCAGGACAATCTTCTAGGTATTCAAGTATAGATAGTTATAGAACTCATAGACATTCAACATCTGATATTCCAACATATTTACAGGAAACAAAAATAAGATACTCTTCCCCTTTACCAGAAGTTATTCCAGATACTAATTCTTCAATAGGATCACCAACCCTTAGTCAAATGCGTCAATCAGAAATTAATATGATGAATAATAATAATGAATTTACAATAGGTAAAGCATATTTAAATAATGATTATTATAGTCAAGAAAATAATACAAATAGATTATGGTTTGAAAAACTAAGTTTAGAAACCAGAGAACAAATTAAGAAAGAATTTTATAATGAACTTACAACTAAGAAGATTAGACAAATTAGGTTTTTTATGTGGTTAGGATATTATTTAAAAAAGGAACAATTAATAAGAAAAGATAATTTTACAGAAATTCCAGTTATAAATGTACAGTCCAATCTTTTAAAAAAATGGAAATTACCAAATGATACAGTAGTTAGTTCTATTCATCCACCACTCCAATCAGTACATATTACTACTGAGGAAACCATAGTAGTAGCCTCTCCATTCAAAACAGGAAGACCAGGAAATGATACAGATTCAATAAATTTAGAAGATATTAAAAAGATTTACCAACAGAACAATTATTCCAATCAATTATTACATACTATGACAAATTAAGTTGATTTTATTTCCACTAAATTAGATTCTAAATTAAGTAATACGACAGAAATATTCCAAAATACATTTTCTAAACCTCATTTTCAAGTATCCCCGTTTTCAAAGAAAATGGAGGAATCATTATCACTCAGACCATCTGATAAACCAAGTAGTTCTAAGCAGATAGGAGTTATATCTGAGGTAAATCCAATAGACACAGATGATTCAACTAGTTCTTATTCAGAGAATACAGAAGTAGAATCAGAAAATGATTTTGAAAAACAAATAAATTCAATAGAACATTAGTTCCAAGAACAAACAGAAGAAAAACCTGATATGCATATTAATAGATTAAAGTATAATTGGAGAAAACATGATACAAAAGCCTATTATCCAAAACCAACTCCACCAGACCTTCAATATGAAGAAAATCTTCATTCATTCAAAAGCTATGATGGTTCATCAATATATCAATGGAACATAGATGGATTATCAGAATATCAAATATTAAATTTATTACAAGAGATGGGAATGGCTAGGGTAGCTTATAAAGCAACCATAACTCCAACAGAACCAAATATAGTCATGTTATTAGTAACAGGATTTACAGGACAATTAAAAGGATGGTGGGATAATTATCTCACTTTACAAGATAAACAAGCAATAATGAACCATGAGTCAGAAGAAGCTCAAGGAGAAGATAATAACATTCAATTTGTCATGGTCCCAGATGGATCAGCATTTTTATTATACACTATTTCAATGTATTTTGTAGGAAATCCCGTAGAAGCTTTAGAAAGTTCAAAGATATGTTTAACCAATTTAAGATGTCCCACTTTAACTGATTTCAAATGGTACAAAGATATATTTTTAACTCAAGTATTTAGAAGAACAGATTCAAGTTTCCCATTTTGGAAAGAAAAATTTATAACAGGATTACCAACTCTATTTTCCCAAAGGATACTAACAAATTTAAGTAAAGCATTAGGAACAGAAAAAATAGATTATAATGACATTACATTTGGTCAAATATTTGCTTTTGTCAAAAAAGAAGCATTAACATTATGCCAAGATTTAAAGATTCAAAATAAATATGGATCAGAGAAGAAAGAAATGGGATCTTTTTGCCAACAATTTGGCATAATAGGAATAAAACCCCCTTCATCTCAACATAAAATTTATAAAAGACAAAAATTTAGAAATTATAAGAAACATAAATACAACAGGCATTTTCATAAGAAAGAAAAACCTTTTCAAAAGGAAAAGTATAAAAGAAAATTTAATAAACAAAAACAAAACAAATTTCAAAATATTCAATGTTACAAGTGTAAGAAATTTGGTCATACTGCAAATTACTGTAAAACAGAAAAGAAAATTAATGCATTAGAAGATATAGAATTAAGAAATAAGCTATTAGCTATATTAATTGATGACTCGGATAATGAGCATCAAGTTATGAGTCAGACTCAGATTCTTCTAATGATTCTGATGGTATATGTCAATGTAAAATTCCAACTATTAACATGCTAAATAGTACACATAGTAAGAAAAAAGAATTATTAGATATAATAGATAAAATAGGAAATTCTGAAGATAAAACAGAATATATTCAAAGATTAAAAAATTTAGTACTAGAAGAAAATAAACCTAAAATAACAGAAGCTTTTAGTCTAAGTCAAACAATTAAAAAAATATTCAGAGTCAGAAAAGAAAAAATCAATAATTGCTTCAACAGATACTCAGGATCTAAGAAAATAAATTACTTTACTAAAAAATGAAATTAGTCATATTAAATCAGAATTAAATAATTTAAAAGAGAAAGATTTAGAATTAGAATTACAGATAACATCATTAGGAAAACCTAGTAGTTCTAATATTTCTATTTCAAATGAAATTCCATCTAATCAACAATTTTTTAATGTTATTAATAAAATTAATATGGAAAAATGGTATTCTTTAGTAACAATAGGAGTTCAAGATTTTAGTATTACTGTAATATCACTAATTGATAGCGGAGCAGATCAATCGTGCATAAGATCAGGATTAATTCCAAGTAAATATTTAGAAAAAACTAAGGAACAATTATCAGCAGCAAATGGAACTCCAATGATTATTAAGAAAAAATTATCCAATGGTTATATTAGTAATAATGATTATTGTATTAAACATTCATTTTTAATATTAGAAAATGTATCTTGTGATGCAGTATTAGGAAATCCATTTTTATATCAAATAACTCCTTCCAAAAAGACTCAAGAAGGAATTAGTACAAAAATATTAGGCAAGAAATTATTATTTTCTTTCATAAGTCCTCCTAGTCAAATAGAATTACATTTATTACAAACTAATTCTATATATAAAAGAATATGTATTTTAAATAGAAAACAAAAAGATATTTCATTTCTAAAAGAAGAATTGAGTTACTCCAAGATAGAAGAACAATTAGGAAATAAAAACATAAAAGAAAGGATAAAAAATTTAGAACAAGAATTCAAAAAATAAATTTGTTCAAACCATCCCAATGCATTTTGGGATAGGAAAAAACATATAGTTTCATTACCATATGAAAAGGATTTTAATGAACAAAACATTCCTACTAAAGCAGGACCTATTCAAATGAATGCAGAATTATTAGAATTATGTAAACAAGAAATTCAAGATCATTTAGATAAGTAAATATTTTTATGACTCTGTAATTTAAGATCGTCTCACAATGATTGATGACGCGGAGCGGCTGTGCGACGCCTGTCTCGCGGGGAAGCAGAAGCGAGCAACATTCCCTAAGCAGGCTTGGAATCGTGCGAATGAGCGACTCGGTTTGGTGCATGTGGACTTATGCGGGCCGATCGATCCACCCACGCCAGGAGGCACGGATGGCTCCATCTACATGACCAGGACGGGCGTTTGCTCGCGCGGGTGCCGAGAAACTGCGGGCGTCTCTACGTGTTGCACCTCAACCTGGTGCGCCCTGTGTGTCTAGCCGTGCACGGCTCCGAAGATGGATGGAGATGGCACGATGTTACGGGCACATGCATTTTGAGGCACTCCGGCATTTGTCGCGTGACAACCTAGTGCATGGTCTCCCAATGATTGATGATGTGGAGTGGCTGTGCGACGCCTGTCTCGCGGGGAAGCAGAAGCGAGCAACATTCCCTAAGCAGGCTTGGAATCGTGCGAATGAGCGACTCGGCTTGGTGCATGCGGACTTATGCGGGCCGATCGATCCACCCATGCCAGGAGGTAAACGATATTTTCTTCTAATGGTAGATGACCATAGTCGATATATGTGGATTTCTTTGCTTGCCTCAAAGGATCAATCCGCGGACGCGATCAAGAAGATAGTTGCAGCAGCTGAACTCGAGAGTGGATGCAAACTGAAGGCACTACGCACTGACCGCGGTGGTGAGTTCACCGCCCATAGTCTTGGTGATTACTTCTCGGAGCACGGCATTCATCGGCAACTCACGGCACCATATACGCCGCAGCAAAACGGCGTAGTTGAGCGACGAAACCAAACCATGGTTGGAATGGCTCGCTGCCTTTTGAAGGCTAAGGAGATGCCGATGAAGTTCTGGGGAGAAGCAGTGACGACGGCGGTCTATTTGCTGAACCGTGGAACGACGAAAAGTGTAGCGGGCAAGACACCCTACGAAGCTTGGCACGGACGTCGGCCAAGCGTGCAACACCTGCGTGTTTTTGGGTGCCTGGCTCACGTCAAGACCACTGACCCACACATGAAGAAATTGGACGACAGGAGCAAGCCAATAGTTCTGTTTGGGTATGAACTAGGTACAGCGGGGTACCGTGTCTATGACCCAACCACGGATCGAGTGAAGTGCTCCCGCGATGTTGTTTTCGACGAGGACACCGCATGGGATTGGAGTAACTCAGCAGACGGCAAAGAGAAGCGCAATCTGCCGATAATGGAGACATTTTCTGTCGATCATTTTGTCTCAACTGTTGTAGGTAACCACACGACAGAAAATGGCTCATCCTCGCATGTCCGGAGTTTCACCGGAACCGATGAACAAGACACGAACAAGGAACCGTCAACACCGACTGCAACACCGACTGCACCAACGGTCGAGTTTGTATCCCCGCCAACTGCTGCAACGGAGTCATCTCTGGGCGAGGAGGCGCCTCGACGGTATCGCACGATCGATAATCTACTTGACTCAACAATCCCTGTTGAAACCAGAGATGATGAACTGTGTCTCCTCATCGCTGACGAACCGGCGTCTTTCACTGAAGCCGAGAAGGATGAGGGGTGGCGAGCAGCGATGGTGGAAGAGCTGGCTAGCATTGAGACGAATCAAACATGGTATCTTTCTGTGCTACCTGCAGGAAAACGAGCGATCGGACTGAAATGGGTTTATAAACTCAAACGCGACAAAAATGGAGAGGTGATGAAACGGAAGGCGCGATTGGTCGCGAAAGGCTATGTGCAGCGTCAGGGGGTGGACTTCGATGAGGTTTTCGCTCCTGTCGCGAGGTTGGAAACAGTGCGAGTACTGATCGCACTCGCTGCTCACCATGGCTGGCCCATTCACCATATGGACGTGAAGACCGCCTTTCTCAACGGTGAACTGACCGAGGAGGTTTACGTTCAATAGCCACCAGGGTTTGTAATTCAAGGCGAGGAGCACAAAGTTTTACGACTTCAAAAGGCTCTCTATGGCCTTCGTCAGGCTCCGAGAGCTTGGAAAGCGAAGCTTGATGCTAGTCTTCGCGATCTCGGTTTTGAGCGTAGTGAAGCTAAACACGCAGTCTATCGTTGAGGTAATGGAGAGCTGCTGCTCCTAGTTGGTGTTTATGTCGACGACCTAATAATCACTGGAGCCTCAATCCTAGAAGTGACCAAGTTCAAAGCAGAGATGATCAGTTTGTTCAATATGAGTGATCTCGGAAATCTTAGTTATTATCTAGGGATTCAGGTACAGAGAAAGGATGGTGAAATTACTCTCTGTCAAGCAGCTTATGCGAAGAAGTTATTGCAGAGAGCGGGAATAGCTGATTGCAATCCATGTGCTGCTCCAATGGAGGCAAGACTCAAGCTGCGCAAAGTTGGTGAAGGAAGTTTAGTTGACGCCACATTATACAGAAGCTTAGTGGGGAGTTTGAGATATCTGGTGCACACAAGGCCAGACATCACATATGCAGTCGGCTACGTTAGTCAATTTATGGAGGAGCCTCACTCGGATCACTATGCAGCAGTGAAACATCTACTTCGTTATGTGGCAGGAACTCTAAATTTTGGAATTTCTTACAGGAGAGGAGATGGAGTTCTGAGTTTGACAGGATATAGCGACGCTGATTTGGCAGGAGATGTAGACGATCGAAAGAGCACGACGGGCTTAATTTACTTCCTCGGCCAAGGTCCTGTAAGTTGGCAGTCGCAAAAGCAAAGGGTGGTAGCAATATCATCCTGTGAATCGGAGTATATCGCAGCTGCAACTGCAGCTTGTCAAGGAATATGGCTTAGCAGGCTGTTAGGAGAGCTGAAAAACGAGCCACCACAAGTACCAAGGCTGCTGGTGGACAACAAAGCGGCAATTGATCTCAGCCGAAATCCAGTGTTTCATGATCGAAGCAAACACATCGACACCCGATACCATTTGATTCGAAATTACGTGGAGCAAGGTGAACTTGAAATCGATCACATCAACACTGAAGCTCAGCTTGCCGACTTAGTGACGAAGTCACTTGGACGAGTTCGTTTCCAGGAGCTAAGGAGCAAGATTGGTGTTGCCGACACAACATAAGCAACGACAAGATTAGGGGGTGATTTGTTATATTAATAACCTTGTCAGTTTTTTTTTATTTTCATTTAGTTCACCCATGTTCTCCATTTCATTTAGGAGCATTTAGGAGCATTTAGGAGGTGCATGCAATTCACCCATGTTCTCCTTCTCATTTAGGAGCATTTAGGAGTATTTAGGAGCTGTAGTTATTCCTACATTTGTAACTTATTTTTCAACTCTTTTTATAGCCAAATGAATGAAGAAAAGTAGTAAGTTTTTTACTGCACCAAACCTTTTCTTTGTGCTCTGGTTTTCTTACAAAACCAACATACTAGACGATCGATATTGTGTCACGGAACGAGTCAGCTTAGGGATAGAGACCCACTCGTCTCACGTACCTTCTGCCCCATCTTTGCGATCAGCCCGCCATAACCGTCTCCATTCCCAACTCATCCCTATTCAACCATGGCTGTGGCCGGGCCCGTGGGCCTAGACGTTGGAGCGAGGTGGCGAAGGTGGTGGACGTCAATTCGCAGAGTGGGAGAGCTACTCGGAGTACTAACCGAACCTGTTCCACTCACCGGAGAAATTCAATGAGCTTGAGGTCCTCAAAACGGAGCTCTTAAATGTCAACCTCGACGCGTAAAATGAGAGGTCGGTGGAGACGAGCGGGTTCAACGTGTCTCCATCGGTGACCTCATTCTCTGAGGTGGATTTCAGCCCGGAGATTATGGAGAACATCCGGAGGTGTAAGTACGTGAAGCCGATGCCGATTTAGAGGTATGCCACTCCGGTGGCGGTGGCCGGAAGGGATCTCACGGCGTGTACACAGACCGGGTCGGGCAAAACGGTAGCGGTTTGCTTTCCAGCATGGATTAATGAAGTTAGAACACTCCATTCCAGCGTGAGTGCATGATTTTGCTGTTGAGGAAAATGGAAAGTTGGTACATGTTGTGGCTATTGAGGAAAATGGAAGTGAAGGGTTGAGGACGCATTATCATAATGCGTCCTCTCCCTTTTTTAATTTCTCCTCCCTCTTTTCTAATTCTCTCCTTCCGCAAGTCTGTCATTATTTTTTTCTTTTTTCGAATGCCATTAGGCTGCACAATTTTTTCTTTTCGAAAATAGTTAGGATTTATTTTATTTTTTTAAAAATCAATTAGAGGACTCATGTGGCATTATTTTATTTTATTTTTCTAATGCGGCATTATTTTATTTTTTCCGAAATGATTTTCGTAGCACTCATTTTTGAAACGACTCCTCGGAACAGGTGAATTGTTTTTTTGAAATTTTTTTTTCTGGAAATTATTTAGAGGACTCTAATTTGAAACATAAATATATACATATATATAAGTATAAATATAAATATAAATATAAATAAAAAAATATAAAAATATATACATATACGGATAAATATATAAAATATATATGTACACGGATATATATATATAAATATATACATAAATATAAATATATATATATATGAATAAATATATATATGTAAATATATAAATATATATAAATATGTACACACGTAAATGTGTGGATGTACACACGTAAATGTGTGGATGTACACACGTAAATGTGTGGATGTACACACACGTAAATGTGTGGATGTACACACACGTAAATATGTGGATGTACACACACGTAAATGTGTGGATGTGCATACATATATATAAATAAATAAATAAATATAAATATAAATAAAGATATATATAAATAAATAAATATATACATATATATAAATATAAAAATAAATATAAATATAAATATAAATATATACATATATATAAATATATAAATATGTGGATGTACGCACACGTAAATGTGTGGATGTACGCACGTAAATGTGTGGATGTACATACATATATATATATAAATAAATAAATATATATATATATAAATAAATATAAATAAAGATATATATAAATATAAATATATACATATAACAAAATTTAAACGGATATAAAATTTAAATATAAAAATATACATAAATATAAATATAAATAAAGATATGTATACAAATATAAATAAATAAATATATATACATGTAAATGTGTGGATGTACATACATATATATAAATAAATAAATAAATATAAATATATACATATAAATAAATAAATAAATATAAATATATACATATATATAAATATAAATATAAATATATATATATATATGAATATATACATATATATAAATATATATACCTATGTATAAATATAAATATATATATATATAAACATATATATAAATATATAAGTATATATATATAAATATATACGTACATGTAAATATGTGGATGTACATACATGTAAATGATCATCGGAATGTTGGAAATTAGTGCAAATTTGCATAAATTTATTTCTCGGGAGCTCCTCGAACGAGTCCTGGAATGGGTATTGTTTCCTACAATTGTTTTGGAAAAGTTGGAAATGAGATTTGAAATTAAGTACGGTGCTAATGTAATCTGTGAATGAAATAATGTTTATTATATTTTGTTATGTTCGGTAAATTTATCGTGAGGAGAATTTTATTTATTGGGGAGAAAGCTTATTATACTGTTCCGCCCTGAATTCAACAGGAGTGTGGAATTTCGAATGAGTCGTGAATTTGAGTATTGAATTATCGTGGGTTGCTGCAGTTTGTAACTGACTATTTTTGGTCCACGTGTTTTCGTTCAAGATTGCGCATAAGCAGACTTTTGTTTGTTTGATGAAAATTTAGAAAATAGTCAAAAGATGATTTTGGGTCTCGTTGTTCGAATCTTTTTGAATAGTCTTGAATGTCAGTGCAGGAACGGAGTGTTGCATAGTTAGAATGGATACTAGTTAGTATGAATGTACAGTGTAGAACAGTACGAGTGAAATGTAATGCCAATTAGTGGTGAATAGCATGTACTGTCCTATCGATGGTCTCTGCAAAGCTTTCCACCCGTTCCACACGGGGGAGGACGTATGGTCCTGGATGTCCGCCGTGGTTCAACCGTCTGTGCGGGTACATGTTCTTCCTCACGTGGAGCTCCCGCCGGTATGTCCTCCTCCATTTCGTATCCCGCTTCCTCGTTGGAATCACAGTAGGCATATGGAATAGTACCTGTATGTGATGGATCGATATGGGACATGTACCGATGACTGGATGCTGAAGTGACATATGCATTGTAATCTGATGCATCCATGTTGTACTGTGAGGGTTCCCCGGCTGATGGTCCGCAAATCGGTGGACTCGCATGTGAGGGGCCCGCTTGTGATGGACCAATGTGTTCTGCATGCCCCCTAGCACGAGGCCTCCGACCTCCTTGCCGACCAGGTGGGGCCTGACGGTGGGCTCTGAGGTCAGTATATCTGACACCAGGGAGCGGTTCCTCACAGTGCACAAACGGTTGATAATGCTGCGGCCTGGAGGGCTGATGCGCATGTTGTAGACTACGTGTGATAACATGATGCATCCCCCTTATGACGTCCGCACAATGTGGGGGCCAACCATCCAGATTAATGTCTGACATGCCATGCAACTGTGTCATTCCCTGCAACTACGGAATCGAGATGAATATGTCAGATATATAATTTTGAGGAGCTTTGTTGTATTCTTTCTTGACAATATTTGAAATTTAGGACATACCAAGTACTCCGCGGTTGCACCGTCCCCGTGGAAACCCTCAGCAGCTGTTACAGGCCGCCCTGGTTGATCAATGAAGGACACCGTCTTGCGGAAGTACCACTCCAAGTAATCACGGGTGGGTAGGTATGGATCCGCACTCCCCAGTGGGGGTAATTGTCGGTTGGACCGATGTTCCCAAGTGTCGAGATATCTTCTGAGCTCGACACGCCAATCCATGCCCGACCTTCCGCGACAGTCTCTAGTGTGGACCAAGTTGTACTCATCCCTACTAACCAACTGGGTGGGTATTGGCTGAATCAGGCCGAATTGCCTGAGAACACGATGCGCATGATGGAACTCCACGGCATGCCAGCAGATGAGGTCGACGCAAAGCAGCCAATTGTTTCTACCATCCGTACAATACTGCGGGAGTTGCTCCAGGACGTCCTCCGTATATGGCTGCCAGATGAACTGAGACAAGATGCATGTGTTGCCGTTAGGTAAAGGAAACCATTTTCCGTGCGAAGTCTAGAAATCAAAATCCAATTATTCCTATACCTGATTGTGGTTGAGAGACGTCAGTTGATCACGGTATACTTTGAGAACGTGCATTGGCGATTGTGAACAATCGTAACGTGCCCTCCACCTATGAGGAACCGAGTGACACAAATTAGCCCAACTATGGAATTGCATGTGGACTTATGAATACCGCATATTGAGGGATCAGACAAGTACCGGGATCCAAGAGCACTCATCGTCACTGTCACCGGTAGTGCCCCGGCCGGACGGATGGATGGTATGCGTTCCCATGCCCACAACTGCCAGTAAATGCAATAGAAATGCCCGTTAATATTAAGCACGGTATGTATGAACGGCTATGTTGACCAACAATTTTACCTGTAGCAAGACAAATGGCCCGGATATGGATTTAGATTGTGGGATTGCCGCGTCACACAACGACCTGTACAAGCATGCAAGAATCGAACTCCCCCAACTGTACCGATGGACTGCACCCAAATCCGTAAGTGCGGATAAGTAGAGCAACGGGATGAGGTGGCCGGATGTGTCGGACATCAGCGTTCCCCCAAGAAGCAGAAGGAAAACCCTAGCCCGCTGTTGGCATTGTACATCAGTGGTATCATCGGGGAACGGACTGTGCAGTAGCGTTCCCAACCACCTGGCCTTAATGCGGCCCCCCTGATACAAGTGAGGTCTGGTGTAGCTCCCAGGTAGTCTGTGCAGATGAGCTGCCAGTCCTCCGGATGCCTGACGGTGTCAACCCCTGTTACTGGGATGCCATCGATCGATAGACCCCACAGGACCCCTATATCCTGCAAGGTGACCGTGGCCTCCCCCATTGGTAGGTGAAACGTGTGTATCTCTGGGCGCGAACGCTCCACTAGGGCAGTGATGAGGGAGTGGTCAATCTGTATTGCGGCAGAGTCCAGGAGTCCCTGAAATCCGGCGTCACGAACATACCGCATAACCTGTTCCGGCGGTTGCTCGGTCCAGCATGCCCCGTCGCACCGACGCACCTGCAGTGCCTCGTCCTCTAGAGTGTCGTTGTATAGGGCACGAGCATGGTGCTCCTGGTGTAGGTACAACAAGTCCTCCTCAATCGGTCCTGGATGGTACATGGTTTTTACCTGTGCGCAAATACCAACCCAAGTTAGATGTTTTTTCTGGAAGAATAGCACAGATAAAAGTAACACTGCGTAATGTGACACATATTTGCCAAACATAAGTAATACAACAAAATCTGCCACATATATCATTTAGTACAAGGAATACTACATCAGACTACGAACGACAGACTAAGCATGCCCTCTCCCATCGATGTACAATGCAAACCAAGTGAAAGATGGAGGTTCTATTACAGACACCGTATGACACCACGATACTAAGCACGACCACGCCTACGAATGCCCCTGGTTTCACCCGCCACCCTGTCATCCATCTGATTCCTTATCCTCCTCTCCGCAAACTGTCCACGCCTCCTGTTGCGAAACTTTTCTACATCCGGAATCAACCTCCAACTGGCACACTGCCAGAGTGATGGATCTCGCACGGGCATGAACCCCTGACTGTATTGTTGGACATATGTGGTCGTGTGATACACCCGGTCACACAGACTAGCAGGATCGTCACGCCTATGTCGACAAACGGCCAGGGCATGGGAACAAGGGAAATGAAATATTTGCCATTCGCGACAAGTGCACTCCCTGCTACGGTATTTGATCGTGTACTGTCGTTCACTAATGCTCCCGTCGATGTTCCTCGCCACAACCCTGTATGTCTGCGACGCGTGCCCGAACAGGGTGACGATATGTCCCTGTGCCAATGTATCCTGCTTCTGGAACTTTTTCCAGATCCTCTGAGGGAACACGGACCTGGACAGACGGGCAATATCTCATAAGCAGCGAACCGGCATACCGGTAAATCTGAAAATGCAATTAACTGACAGTATACCTCCAATCCGTAGCATCCGTAAGCCTCTGTGCAAACATTTCAACCGTTCGCTCGAACGTCACTTTGACACACACTGTTATTGGAAGGTGGCATGCGTGCCGTAAGCAGTTGTTGAAGCTCTCCGACAGATTCATTGTCAAAATTCCCCACCGCCGATCACCATCATCGAAGGCAAGGCACCACCTACTCCTATCTTGCCGTTCCAGCCAAGCCTAAGCGGACGGATCCATACTCTCCAGCTCCTCCTTGTACTCCCTCCACCTGCTCTCGCGCCTGGCACTACCAAGCTGCCACACCAGAGACTTCATGAGCGCATTCTTGAACTTCCCGCAATTATGTGATAAGAAGTTTAACTGAAAATGCCGCAAGCAAATCCGGTGGTATCCGGCTGGCTCCATCCACTCCTCCATATTTGTCATCGCATTTACAAGTCCTGCGTGCCTATCTGATATGACACAGATTGCTCTGCTATCACCACTAACAACGTGAAGACGCAGTCTCTCCATGAACCAGTTCCAGCTTTCATTCGATTCCTCGTCGACAATTCCGTTAGTGATAGGGAGGATGTAATCATTTGCATCGTGGGCCACGACGACCAGCATTGTGGACTTGTATGCACCTATCAAGTGAGTGCCGTCGACGCTGATCACTGGCCTGCAGTGGCGGAAGGCTGCAATTGCCTGACCGAATGCCCAGAACACAAATTTAAATTTCATACACTTGGGACCGTGTATTCTGTCTGGTACGCCAGCCCAATCAACAATGGTGGTCGGATTAGCCCTTACAAGTTCATCCATAAAAGTTGGGAGCTGTTCAAAAGAATCCTCCCACGTTCCAAATACCATGTCAATTGCCTTCTGCCGAGCATACCAGGCCTTCTTGTAGGAGATCGTGACATTAAACTCATCATTCACTTGAGCTCGCACATCTTTCACTGTGTACGAAGGGTTAACATCAATGTGGTGGCGGATTGAATGGGCGATCATCACCGACGTTAGATTCATGTTACCCGTAGATCGACCAGCCCCGACACACCCATGGCTACTAGCCCATTTGGTGATCTGCCACATACCATGCGAAGCCTTTTTCGAAGCTCTGCAAACCCAAACACAATTCCCAGTTCCTTCGACGATGTCCTTGCATTTCGCATACCATGTGCGTGAACTGCTCTCCACAACCCTGTGTTCCCTGTTCATCATAGAACTCCACCGAGAAATAGCTTCGACCAACTGCGGCTTTGTCTGAAATCGCATACCCACGTCCACTTTACCAGTCTCCTGGACATAGGTAGAAACGCCGGACCCAAAATGGGTAGGGTCATAGCTATCCTCATCGGGGCCCCCATAATCTCTATAGTAGGCCTGTGTATCCGGGTTTGCCAGAATATGAAACGACGTCGGTACATTGTTCGTGCACACCAATTGCTCTTCCTCGTCCCCGGGATTCGAATCGGTTGATAAGGAACGATCATCCTCGGTTCCACCATCAAGTCCAGGTGCCGAGCCGTCATCCTCGCTACCATCATGCCGAGCATCGTGGTCGCTAATGGCACCCGCGAAATCATTGCGGAAGACATTCTGCTCGCCATAGTCTACCACGGCTCTACCACCACTTATGGACGGCTGGGCACAATCCACGTGGGCATACTGTCCAGGTTGGCTGGACTCACCAACTTCAAGACCCCAGCTACGAACAGGTGGTGGTATACTGGGCACAGCGGTGGAGTTCTGCACGTTGCTCAGCAATGACATGAACGTGCTTCCACGCGCCCCGTAATTAGCGATTGGCAACTGTTCCGTAACAATGTAAAAATCCGCAGAGGACAATGCCATTCGATCAACAACGTTGAAGAAGAACGTGGTTGACTCATCATCTTCCACAGGATAACATCGATAGTATACCGCCGAACCAATCAGCTCGGGACACCGGTAATACATTTTCAACGAACAACTCTCCCTCACAATGGCCAGTCTCGTTACAATTAAATCAAACAATTCCAAGTAGTTCAACCTCCGCTCGAGAGTCATAATTCGCTCCGGCATTGGAGGATCATAATAAACACCCACACCCAAATCAAACTTAATCTGGCCCCCTCTATACATATACACTGCCAAAAACATCGTAGAACTGCAACACACAAACACGTAACACATAACTCACAACGCAACGAACCAAGCTCAATCATGAAATGTACACACAATCATACAACACAATCATACACATACAATTAAATTAACTAAATTACTCCAGCATATCAACAGATTATAATTCAACCCAAACGGCAACAACTGACCGACGACCGGCAATGTGCGACACTCACATAATGTCAGAACACGTTCGTATAATTCTGCAGGCCGGAAATACCTACTACATAAAGGATAACAGAGTGGGAGGGGTTCTGAGACTTACGGGTCAACGTCGGTGAACGCGGTCAACGCGGGTCAACGGCGGGTCAACGGGGCAATAGCGGTTCGACGGGGTCAATGGTGTCAAGAAACGCAGTCAACGTCGGGTCAACAAACGGGTCAACGTCAGTCAACACGGGTCAACGGTGGGTCAATGCGGTCAACGGCGGGTCGACGGGGTCCACTTCAACCCGAACACGATCTCTGCAACCGAAATCCGATTAACAAATCAGTATCAATTAACAAAAAAAACAAACAAATATTCAGCGGAAAAAAAAATACCGGATCCCGTAAAAAACTCGAACGGCGGATAAAAATGGAGGAACACCGGCAGAGCAATACCGGAGAACGAGTGCAGCGGAGAAAGAGTGCAGCTAAAAATGGCGGAAGCACCCGAACACTGGCGAAAATGTGACTCACAGTAGGAGAAATGTGAGAAAGGAAGGCTGAAGAAGATGGACAAGGCTGGATAAGTAGAGCAATTCGGGTGCTTTAAACAAAAAAAATCTGACGCAACTTGCCACGTGGCAGCTCGTCATTCGACCGAAAATTCCACTTTTGACCATTTTGTTTAACATGCAGCCGCGCACGACGTGGCAACTCCCCTGGCCGACACGTGGCCTGGGGATTTCAGAAAAGGGGCCGGACGGGATTTCAAAAAAAGAGACCGACACGTGGCATATCCGGATGAGAGGACGCATTATCATAATGCGTCCTCGCCACGTGGCACATCCCCCATTCGGCCACGTGGCACATCCGGATTTCCAAAAAAAAAAAAAGCCCGGATGAGAGGACGCATTATCATAATGCGTCCTCGCCACGTGGCGAATCCCCATTCGACCACGTGGCACCTGACAATTTTGACCAGATTTTTCTAAACAAAAAAGCCACGTGGCAAGGCCCCATACGGCCACGTGGAATCGCACTACACAAGTTCGGAAAAAAAATTTGGTGCCAGGGAGGACGCATTATGATAATGCGTCCTCGGCCACGTGGCAATCCCCCATTCGGCCACGTGGCACCTGACATTTTTGACCGGAATTTTGGACCAAAAAATGAAAAAAAAAAGGAAAAATGGGAGGACACATTTCCGAAATGCGTCCTCCATATTGAGTTGCTGTTTGTGGCTACTGTAGCCACAAACATAGCAATTTCTCTTCCAGCGTCTGAGAGTCCCGCTGTCATGCACCAGTTCCGTCCATCTCCAACGACTTCTTCTCCGGCGGAAGAAGAAGAACGCAGAGGGAAGTCTTGTGGCATTGGAAGTCTTCTCCTTCTTCACGGTGCAGACAAATGAATAAGAAGTATTGGGGTAGGGGGTTTTGGGGTTAAAATAGTAAGTGCATCTTTTTTTTTCTTTTTTTTCAAAGGGGTAAAATAAAATTTTCACTCATTTCTGGAATGAATCTTCTAAAAAAGGCTATATTTGCACATAACCTAAATATCTAGGGTTATATTTGCTCTTTAAATTATGGCAGGGTTATATCTGCACTTTCGTCAATTATATAGGGTTATATCTGCACTTTGCTCAAAATAATAATGTAATGCTCTACACCAAATTGATTATCTAGTTTAATGAATCTATCTCCAATTATTTGTGCCAAGAATTATTGTATCTCCATTTTCAATCTCAGTTAATCCCCGGTTCTAGAAATATGGTGGTGGGCAACATGATATTTTAAATATATTCTATGTAAGCTACCAATTTCAAACAACTCTCATTTCAAGTTATTTAATTCCAGTTTATCCGACCACACTTTCTAGAAACTTCTAAATCATTGACAAATAAAGCACTAGGTTGAACCCTTCCAAGTATCAAGGCCAATCTATATGAATCTGATGACTTCAGAGAATATCGAGTCCCCCGGGAAGGCCCTGAGAACACCTCTAGGATCAGGATGCTTCGTTGGTCCACTTTGGTTTTTGGAATAAACTTTTTCAAACTAACCTTACCTGCAATGGATCTTGGTGTATCTTGCAAACAAAAATTTTTACTAAGGTTTTTTGTCACGATAACGTTCTTGAGTGCCTGAAAAACAACTGTTTCTTCTTAAGCCTCGAAAAATAAAGAACAAAAATATCGTTATATTTTTAGCTAGGGAGCTATGAAAGGTAGCCTCTAATGCGAGGTAGATCCCTAAGGCTTACAAGAGCTAGCGCCCTAAATCAAGTTAAAATCTCAATTAAGTTTATTTTAAATATTAAGTTCAACACTAACTTACATTTGTGCATAAATATTTTTTTTACTTTAGAAAATATGAAGATAAAAAATATATGTGTGACATAGGGCACATTATTTGTGCTATCTTGCATGTATACTACGCACAACAATGAGTAGCACTATATAGTACATATCCAAATGTTTGTACTTATTAAAAATATTAATGTAATGTTCTACACCAAACTAATTATCTTGTTTGATGAATCTATCTCCAAACATTTGTGCCATGAAGTAGTGTGTATTCATTTTCAATCTCAATTAATGGCCGCTTCTAAATAGATGATGGTGGAAAACACAATATTTTAAATATGTTCTGTATAAACTAACGATTTCAAACAACTCCAATTTCAATTTATTTAAATTTTGGTTAATCCGACCACACTTGCTAGAAACTTCCAAATCCTTGACAAATAAAGCACTAGGTTGGACCCTTGCAAGTGTCAAGGCCAATCTAGATAAATATGATGACTTCACAGAATAAAGAATTCCCCAGGAAGGTCGGGTTGATAACCCCACTTGGTCAAGATGATTCTTTGGTCTACTTTGGCTTTTGGAAGAAACTCTTTTAAGCTAGCGATTCATCGATTGAATCTAGGTGTATCTTACAAACAAAATTTTATACTAGATATATGTGTTTCTTTAAGCTTATTTGTCACGGGATACGCATGTGTTTTTGAAAAACAACAGTTTCTTCTTGAGTCTTAAAAAATGAAGAACAAAAATATCTATGTATTTTAACTGAGGAGCTGCGAAAGATAGCCTCCAATGATATGTTGATCCCTCAGGCCAAGAAAAGCTAGTTCCCTAAATTAAGTTCAAATTTCAATTATTTTTTTTACTATTAAGTTCAACAACATTTGTGCATAAATAAATTTTTTTACTTTGTAAAATATAAGGATCATTATTGTACGTGCGACATAGGGCACATTTAGTGCGTTATCGGGAAAAATATGTGCATTGCACATATAATACGGACAACAATGAGTAGCACTACATAGTATGTATCTAAATGTTTTTACTTATTAAAACTATTAATGTACACCAAACTGATTATCTTGTTTAATAATCCTATATCCAAACAATTGTTCCAAGGATTAGTGTATCTCCATTATCAATCTCAATTAATTCCTGCTTCTAGAAAGATATCCATTATCGATCTCCATTTTAAATATGTTCTATATAAGCTACCGTAACAACTTCCATTTCAATTTATTTAAATACCAATTTATCTTAGCACACTTGCTAGAAACTTCCAAATCCTTGACAAATAAAGCACTAGGTTGAACGCTTCCAAGTGTCAAGGCCAATCTAAATGAATATGATGACATAAGAGAAAATGAGTCCCCCGAGAAGGCCTCGAGAACACCTCTAGGATCAGGATGCTTCTTTGGTCCACTTTGGCTTTCGGAATGAACTCTTTTAAACTAACCTTACCTGGAATAGATCTTGGTGTATCTTGCAAACAAAATTTTTGACTAGATTTATCTGTTTCTTTAAGCTTTTTTGTTACGAGAGCGTGCTTGAGTGTCTAAAAATCAACAGTTTCTTCTTGAGTCTCAGAAAATAAAGAACAAAAATATCTTTATATTTTAGCTGGGAGTTGTGGCAAGTTGCCTCTAATAAGAGTTAGATCCCTAAGACCAAGACGAGCTAGTGTCCTAAATCAAGTTAAAATTTCAATTAAGTTTATTTTTATTATTAAGTTCAATACTTACATACATTTGAGTATAAATTTTTTTTACTTTATAAAATATAAAGATCATAAATATAATTGCGATATGGGCACATTTGGTGTGTTATCGAGCTAAATATGTGTATTGCATGTACACTACGCACAACAAGGAGTATCACTATATAGTAAATATCCAAATGTTTGTACTTATTAAAAATATTAATATAGTTTTCTACACCAAACTGATTATCATGTTTAATGAATCTATCTTCAAACATTTGTGCCAAGAATAAGTATATCCCCATTCTCAATTAATGCCCACTTTTAGAAACATGGCGGCGGACAACCTGATATTTTAAATATCTTCTATATAAGCTAGCGATTTCAAACAACTTCCCTTTCAATTTATTTGAATTCCAATTCATCTGAGCACACTTGCTAGAAACTTCCAAGTCCTTGACAAAAAAAAGCACTATGTTGAACTCTTCCAAGTGTCAAGGCCAATCTAAATGAATGTGATGACTTGAGAGAATAATGAGTCCCCTAGAAGGCCCCAAGAACACCTTTGGGATCAGGATGCTTCTTTGGTCCACTTTGGCTTTTGGAATAAATTCTTTCAAACTAACCTTACCAAGAATGGATATTGGTGTATCTTTCAAATAAAATTTTTGACTAGATTTATGTGTTATTTTAAGCTTATTTATCACGAGAGCGCAGTTGAGTGTCTGAAAAACAACATGTGCTTCTTGAGTATCAAAAAATAAAGAACAAAAATATCTATATATTTTTACTGGGGAGCTATGGAAAGTAGCCTTTAATGAGAGGTAGATCCCTAAGGCCAAGACGAGCTAGTGCCCTAAATCAAGTCAAAATTCAATGAAGTTTAATTTTATCATTAAGTTCAACACTAACATACATTTGTGCATAAATATTTTTTCATTTATTTAAAGATCATAAATATATGTGCGACGTAGGCCACCTTTTTTGTGTTATCGGGCTAAATATGTGCATTGCACGTATACTACGCACAACAATGAGTAGCACATTATAGTACATATCAAATGTTTGTACTTATTGAAAATATTAATATAATGTTCTATACCAAACTGATTATCTTGTTTAATTAATCTATCTCCAAACATTTATGCCAAGAATTATTGTATCGCCATTTTCAATCTCAGTGCCTACTTCGATGGTGGAGGACAACACAATATTTTAAATATGTTCTATATAAGCTACCGATTTCAAACAACTCCCATTACAATTTATTTGAAATTTAGTTTATCCAAGCACACTTATTAGAAACCTACAAATCATTGACGATGAAAACACGATGTTGAACCCTTTCAAGTTTCAAGGCCAATCCAGATTAGTGTGATGACTTTACAGAATAACGATTATCCCGAGAAGGCCATAAGACAACCTCTAGGATTATGATGTTTCTTTGATCCACTATGGAATTTGAAATAAACTATTGCAAACATTTCCTGGAATGGATCTTGGTGTATCATGCAAATAATATTTTATACTAGACTTATGTATTTCTTTATGCTTATTTTTCTCGAGATCACATATGAATGTATGACAAAAAATAGTTTTTTCTCGAGTCTCACACATCAACAACAAAAATATCGACATATTTTAGTTGGGGAGTTGCAAAAGACAGCCTCTAATGAAAGGTAGGTCCTGAACGCCAAGACAAGTTAATGCCCCATAAGTGTAGCTGGCCTGCTTCTTGTTAAGTAAAATTTCTTGTTCTCACACCATAACTTGGATTTTTGTAACTAAAACAATTAAAGCACAACAATTTAACTTACTTAAATATTAGCAACATGATTATCTTCATGCTAGGACTTCCCCAACTCCTTTAATGGAGAGTTTCATTGAGTCCATAAATGTTGGGTTGTCTGTATGTAGATTTTTGCTCAATTAAATTTGTACAGAACGCAGCCATGTTTGTCCCCTTTTATATCCATAAGCAGTTTGGAATTCTCCATGATTATCTCCACAATATTCCTATTCCAAAACTACTTCTTGAAGCATATCCAAATCCCACAAATAAAGGGATTTTCCTTATCACAATCTATCCCATATATTTGCAAATAACCACTCCATATATGTAGGGATTTTCCATAAATCAACTATACTTCACACGCCTCATTCATAGAAGAATATTCAGATTTCCATAAATCATAAATACCATAATATTCTATCTCCTTTTTTTATAAAATCATCTTGGCGTGAATATGCTAATTTTGAGTGTTCCAACATGGAAAGTTTTTCGCTTCCAAATATGTTCACAAAAACTGCCAATTAAATATTCAATGCAAATCTCTGACTTTATAATCTCCCCCTTTGGCATTTTGTGAACCCATAATGTTTTGGCCATGAATCTCACAACGAAAAAACTTATCACACATAGGTCTTCCAAACTTCACCTATGTTGGAACATATGCACAATACCAGAATCTGTAAACAAATGAATACCAGAATTCCCATAAAGCATAAATACCGAAAATCCAGAATTCCATCAAAAGATAAAATAATTCAAATTACAGAGCCAGAGTATCCAAAATATCCAAAATTCTCCCGTTGGGATCACACATATGCCAAAGGAAACCAAAAAAATAGCAATTTCCAAAGCATTAGCAGACTCCCCCTGAGTTTGACCTCTTTGTTGAAACATAGAGCGGAAATCCAGATCAGGTTTAAGCCTCCAACCGTGCTTTCTCTTCCTCCAGACTTGTCTTCTCTGCCTCCAGCGCTACCATTTGAATGGCAATGGCTCCCAGTCTGGCATTCAGAGCTACCAATCTAGTCTTCTTTTTAGCCAATGAAAAAGTTGATCCTGAAGAACTCCATGGTAGATCATGCACATGCCTCAACCCAAAAGTCTTCTTGTTTGGCCTCAGAAATTCAATGTCAACCACCACATCTTTTGCTTTACCTTTCACTATGGCACTCTTGGCTAGTGCTAAGATCAACCCAGGATAGATAATTGCATGTTGGCATTGGGAGCAGTGGCTAGCCCAAGATTGACAGGCTTCTGTATTCCAACACAATATAGCAACTTGGCCATTTCTCTGGTCAATGTAGTAGTATTTGTTGATGGCATCCAACAATGAACAGTAATCTGATACAGCTCAAAAAATCTTGAGGACAAGCATGATGCTTGGGAATACCCCATTGCAGGCCACTCTGCCTTATATCCACCTGAGATAATTTCTTGGATTTGATCATCCGAGACTTCCAAATCCTCAGGAAAAACTCCATCAGTCTCTGGCGTTTGAAGACCCAATACTTTGTTAATTCTAGCAGCAGACAAGTCAATTATCCTTCCCCTCACATAAACCCTTCCAAACCAAGGGGAATCGGCTTCCAGATTCCCAACCATTAGGTTAGAGTATACCTCAATAACAACCTGCCTATTATACTGCAGTTGAACCGTGGCTACTTTTGTCATTCCTATTACCTCCAAAAAATTTGAGAAGCCACTCTCCTTGTATGCTACTAAGTCCACTGGTCTCTCAGGGATAAATTTTCTTTCAGAAAAGACTTCTCCCATTTCTTCACCTTTCAAATCAAAGTAAGTAAATAACAATGCATTACTTACATGAACAGTTGGCAAGACTTTCTTCTTTGGTAATTTCTGATCTCTCTTGAGCTTCTTAGCAGGTGGAGAAATCTTTGAAGCATTCACCTTCTTCTTTCCTTTTGCCATCTGTAAAAATTCATCAAGCACCTCATCACTTGAATAATTCAAATCAGGAAGGTCCTGTGTTGGAACACACTCCGGATTTTCATACTGTACTTCTTCCTCTTTATAGACTGTGCTTGATCCGAGTCATTCTGGTAAGTCATTGGCGCTCCAGGTTGCTCATCATACATATTTCCAGAGATATCATTCTGGTCTTCTCCTCCTATATCAGCATCAGAATCCACCTCCGTGTGATTTTCATCTTCAAACTGCTGTGTTGGAACATACACAGCACTGTCTTCCTCATCACTATCAGACAGCTCAATCACCACTGGCTTCCTAAGTTCTTCCTACCTCTGGGCAGCATTTGGATCAAAGAAGCCAACCTGTAATCTGTCTCCATACTTCACAACCTCCTTTCCAGCGGCTTCTTCCTCACTAATCTCCCTCAAGTATACATAGATAGGATAGGGAATACGACAATACACATTGAATTTATCCTTTTCTCTGTACTCGGCATACTTACCCATCAGAAATTGCACATTCCAGTTTTTAATTCTCCTTACAACACCTATATTACGCGTCACAAGTTCTTTAACCTGAACATTCAGGTATTCACCCTCTATACTTTTGATTTTTGTTAAATCAACTGCGACCTTGTTTGCCTCTAGCCATTCAAAAATTTCATCTATGTTTTTAAATTCCATACCCATCAGTTTTAAAGGAGGGGGTCAGGACCAGTTACCATTCCATATCAGCCCTTCCTCTTGGTGCTGGTGAGTTTTTCTTGTCTTTTGCCATCAATGCAAGAACCACCAGCCTCTTTATCGCCGACTGTTGCCTCTTCCTCTACAGCATGCTCTTCATCTTGACCAAGATTTCCTTCTGGAAGTGCTTCAACCTCAACTTGATCCGACTATTGTTCTTCTTCACCAAAATTTTCTTCACATTGACCTTGATTTTCTTCAAAAAGCAGTTTGGCCCCAACTTGGTCTGCACAATGTCCATCCCCTTCAGACAATGCCAACTTCGTATTGACCGTCAACTGTTCCTCCTCCATGACTTTTGAGGGTTGTGAAATTTCTGGAAGCTCTTCTTCACGTGTGAGAGAGTTGAGGTTAGACATTTTTTAGCACGGAGTTGCTGAGGGGGAAGATCGTGGGGATAGTGTATAGCTAATTTCGAACGAAGCCGAGAAGAATGGTAGTGAACTGAGAAAGAGGGACTTGAAAGGTTTTGGACAATTTTGAATCTAACCCAAACTCTTCAACTCTTCTCCTCTTTTCCCGCGAAACTCCTTTTTGGTTTTCCAAGAAGTCTAATGATGACCCTTTTCCTCTTGTCAACTCAAGATATCACATCAAAAATAACTTCCAACATACCATAAAACCTATCTTCTATTTTTGTACATTTTTCTTCTTTCTAGTTTTTTTTTCTTTTTCGATCTAAACGAAAACAAACAGAATATTTACAGTAAAATTAAGGTAAGAATTACCTCAAATTTGACAAACACCTAAGTGTTGTCGAAGGCTTTCAAAAGTGGCGGAATCCAATGGCTTTGTAAAAATATCAGTGAATTGCTCGTGTGTTGGAACATAGACTACCTCCACTTCCTTCCTTTCAACCAGATCTCTAATAAAGTGATGTCTTATATCAATATGTTTGGTTCTCAAGTGTTGGACTGGATTTCTTGAGATATCAATTGCACTTGTGTTGTCACATAAAATATTCAAGGGGTCTTGATGAATTTCATAGTCTTTCAACATTTGTTTCATCTACAACAATTGTGCACAACAGCTTCCTGCTGCAAAATGCTCAGCTTCTGCAGTAGACAAGGAGATCGAATTCTGTTACTTACTATACCACGACACTAAGTTTGTAACAATAAAGAAACATCCACCTGTGGTACTTTTTCGATCATCAGCATTACCAGCCCAATCACAATCACTGTACCCAATCAATTCAGAATCTTGACTCTTAGAATACCAGACACCATATTCAGAAGTCCCACTTATATATCGAATAACTTGTTTAACTGCAGTGAGATGTGACTCCTTTGGATCAGCCTAAAATCTTGCACAAATCCCAACACTGAAACATATATATGGTCTACTAGCTGTTAAATGCAGTAAACTTCCAATCATGCCTCTGTATAAATTCTGATCAACTGTAACTCCTTTCTCATCCTTTACGAGTTTTTCAGAAACACCCATAGGAGTTCGAACAGCTCGAGAATTGCTTAGGCTGAACCTCTTTACTAGATTTAGAGCATACTTACTCTGATTTATGAACAGGCCATTCCTTCCTTGCTTGACTTGCAATCCCATAAAGTAAGTGAGTTCTCCAACCATGCTTATCTCAAATTCAGATTGCATGATGGTGACAAAATCATGTACCATAGAGGATGAAGTAGAGCTAAATACAATATCATCAACACAAATTTAAGCAATTAGAAACTTTGAAGCCTTTTCGAACAAAATAAAGTGTGATCTAATCCCCCTCGACGATAACCTTTCTTCAGAAGAAAGTTAGTAAGTCGTTCATACCATGCTCTGGGTGCTTTCTTTAGACCGTATAGAGCCTTCTTGAGACGATACACATAATGTGGATAATGAGGATCCTCGAAACCTTTAGGTTT
The DNA here is from genome assembly GCA_037428765.1 of Rubia yunnanensis. NCBI lineage: Eukaryota > Viridiplantae > Streptophyta > Magnoliopsida > Gentianales > Rubiaceae > Rubia > Rubia yunnanensis. Next base: position 24,909,051 of record CM075064.1, on the reverse strand, counting down.
TTCAACATATACCTCTTCATTCACCACTCCATTCAGAAATGCACTTTTGACATTCATTTGATACAACATAAAGTTCATAGAGCAGGCAATAGCGAGTAAAATTACAATTGACTCAAACCTAGCAACTGGTGCGAATGTCTCATCAAAGTCGACTCCTTCCACTTGTGTATATCCTTGAGCTACTAATCTAGCCTTATTTCGAGTAACCTGGCCATCAGCATCAGACTTATTCTTGAAAATCCACTTCGTACCAATGACATTAATGCCTTTGGGGCAAGGGGTAAGATATCAGACATCGTTCTGTGCAAACTGGCTTAGTTCTTCTTGCATAGCAGTAATCAAATATTCATCTAGCAAGGCTTCTTTCTAATTCTTAGGTTCAATGTGAGAAATAAAGCAATGCCATCCAGCTAGCCTTCGGTAATCCACTCGAGGAACCGGTCGAGTACTTTTCATGGTAGATTCAGGTTAATCCTGTGTTGGAACATGGGGTTCAGTAGCGGGGGACAATGTTCCAACATGATCCACTTCGGTAGTTTCAAAACTGCACAGCTCAGTTGTTCCAACACGTTGATGAGGTTCGGCTTCAACTGATGGATCTGCCTTGTCAGGTTGATGCGACTGTGTTGGAACATGAGTGTTATTGGGTGCTTCTTCTACAACATCTGGCTGTCGTTCTTCCTTTGAATCATTCACAATAACATTTATAGATTCCATGAGAGTGTTGGTTCAATGATTAAAAACTCTATAAGAACGGCTATTGATAGAATTCCCGAGAAAAATTCCTGTATCACTCCGATTGTCAAATTTTGCTAACTGTTCTCTATCTCTGAGAATGTAGCACTTGCTTCCGAACACATGAAAATATGAGACATTTGGTTTCCTGCCCTTCCAAATCTCGTAGGATGTTTTACTGGTGAATGATCGCAGATTCACTCGATTAATTGTATAACAAGATGTATTAATTGCTTCTGCCCACCATTTCTTGTGAATTTCTTTCTCAGCTAACATAACACAAGCCATCTCCTGTAAGGTTCTCTTTTTCCGTTCTACAATACCATTCTGCTGAGGGGTGATAGGTGCCAAAAATTCATGTTGAATTCTAAGCTCGTCACAAAAATTACTGAATTAAGAATTCTCAAACTCTCTACCATGATCACTACGAATTCAAACAATCTTCCCAACTGGACTTCCCTTTTCTGTTTGTAACTTTATAACCAGACTTCTAAATACTTCCAACGTATCAGATTTATCTTTCAGAAAAGCTACCCACATAAATTTGGAACAATCATCAACACAAACAAAGATATATTTCTTTCCACCTATACTAGGCGTATTGACTGGACCCATCAAATCTATATGCAACAATTCTAGATTTCTATAGGTGGTTATATACTGAACTAAAGAGTGGGGAGATAGAATTTTTTTACCTTATTGACATGGTCCACACACAATTCCATCCTTGCTGGTTAAGGTAGGCATCCCCCGTACAGCTTTCACATTTGAAATTTTCACCAATGTTTTATAATTGATGTGACCGAGCTTTCTGTGCCATAGAAATCCTTCATCTTGTTTCGAGATCAAGCATCGAACTTCTTGCTCCAACAGATAGCAATTGTCTAATGATCTTATGCCTAAAAGGACCTTGGCTTCTCCGTGTTTCACAACACATTTGTCCTTCTGAAATTCCACTATCATATTGTCATCACACAGCTGACTTATGCTTAACAAATTTGCCTTCAGATCTTCAACAAACAGTACACTAGTGAACACTGGAAAACCTTCAATCCTCAATTCACCTTTTCCAATCACTCTGCTTTTCTTTCCATCACCGAAAGTCACATATCCGCCATCATATGGGGTGATATTTGTGAGCAATTATGGAGTGCCAGTCATGTGGCGAGAACAACCACTATCAAAGTACCACGAATCTCTGGAATAAGATATGAGCGAAGTGTGTGCCACCAGACATGTGCTCGATCGTTTGACAACCCATACCTTTCTGATCAATTTTATTTTCTGGACCTCGCCTGTGTTGGAACATACCAAGAGTTGTCATCTTGACATTTGGTCTCTGATCAGTTTCCTACATTGTTCCTCTGAATGACCTTGATAAGTGCAGTAGCTGTAAATGAGCGATTTTATTTGGTGAGGCTTGTCGAACTTCCGTTTTACTTCTCGAACCTTGGTCTTAAGGGTTACTGGATTCTCAAGTACTTCAGCCTTGCGTGTGTTGCAATACCCAATACCGTGTCGATCACCAAAGTTCCTTCCCATGTCCAGAATATCGTCAAGCTTTTCTTTTCCAACATTTAGCTTAGAAATTGCTACTTCAGAAGTCTCAGCTCTCTTAATTTCTAACATCAGTTTCCCATTTATTTCTTCATTCTTCTTTGCAAGTTCAGCAACCTTTGTATGCAATTATCTTTCTGTTTCCATCAACTTCATCTTTTCTTCTTTCAGTTCTTTGTTTGTTTCAACTACTTGAACCCACATAGCGTACATCTTCTCATAAGTGCTGTAGATTTCTTCATCACTCACAGAAATTCCATCGTCTTCATCACTAGGTGCTTCATACGGATCTATGTTGGAACATACAGCTTTGACTTTGTCCAGTGTGTTGGCACATCCATCCTTCGATGCATCATGAACTTTTGCTCCAAATACCACATAGTTTCTTGTAAGTTCCTCTTCGTCTTTCTCACCTTCTTCATCGTCACTCCATGAGGTGGCATATGATTTTCCTTGTTTCTTCTGGGTATTTGCACATTCAGCCTGAATATGGCCATATCCTTTGCATTCTCTGCATTGAATTCTTCCAGGCTGTTTTGTTTCACTACTTTAATTTCTGAAGAACTGCTGATTTCCTTGTTCAACCCCAGTTCCGCGATTATTTCCAAAATCCAGTGACCTTGGTCTATTTCCACCAAACCTCTCCTGAGATTTCTTGTTAACTACCTTCTTCAGCATCCTTGAGAAGTTCTTCGTGATAAGTGCAAGTTTCAAATTCATCATCACTGTCAGACTCGTGATTGTCCTTTAATGAAGATGTTTTAAATGCCAGTTCCTTAAGGACTCTTTCTGTAGCTTGTTGAAACGTCATCTCATATGTCTATAATGATCTCACTAGTTCATCTAGGCTCATGGTGGCTACATCTCTTGCTTCTTCTATTGGCGCAACCTTCATTGCAAATCTCTTAGGAAGTGATCCCAAGGTCTTTTTCACCAACTTCGTCTCTTTGTAAACTTTTCCAAGTTGATATGCCATGTTGGAGATATCCTTGAGTTTTCCGTTGAATATAGCAATAGTGTCATCATCCTCCATCTTGAGTTCCTCAAACTTTGTAGCCATCATCTATAGTTTAGACTCACGAACTCGACTAGTTCCTTCATGAACAGTTTGTAAAATATCCCATGCTCTCTTGGCTTGATGACATGTAGAGATGAGTTTGAACTGGTTTTCATCAACCGCAGTGAAGATTGCATTTAGTGCCTTTGAATTTGCCAAAGATGCCTTGAGGTCATCAGGAGTCCAACTAGCTTTGTCTTTAAGTTTCTGCTCCATTTGACAAGACTCTCCTTCTGTCGCCTTAGAGCTTGAATCTTCCGTGGGGTGATTCCACTCATTCTCAACATAGAACCACGCAAGTTCATCCAGTGAGTTGATAAAAACTCTCATGCGTGCCTTCCAATAGTTGTAGTTATTGCCTTCTAGCAAAGGTGGACGAGACACTGAAGCTCCTTCTTTCGTTGCCATGGTAAAATGACACAATCAAGGGAATAATTAGTGACCAAGCTCTGATACCAATTGAAATTAAGTTTTACCAAATTTTAACTAATCCTTGTTAGTATGTTCCAACATGACCTATCTAACTAAGTATGTAATAAATTAAAACAATAATGACATAAGACTTGGTTACGCAGTTCGGTGAAATCCACTTATATCTACGGGGTCTGGCCCAGTTCAGAATCAATCCACTAATTAGAAAGATGCAGTATAAAGTACACCATACAGAATACTTATCTTTACTAACTATAACGTGTGAATTCTGCTAGCTCCCCTAGCTACCGATCCGCCTTAACCAGACTCCATCTGACCTCGAAACTCGCTGATGCTGGATCTCCTCCTCCCGAGGAATTAAGGTATACAATTCTGAACTTTGAACAGCAGGTAAGGTATGTTGGAACATAGGAATCTAGCTCTTAGCAGTTCTCAAAAATCTCAAAAATCTGTATGCATATTTTTGCTCAATTAAATCCATACAGAACGTAGCCGTGTTTGTCCCCTTTTATATCCATGAGCAGTTTGGAATTCTCCATCATTATCTCCACAATATTCCTATTCCAAAACTGCCTCTTGAAGCATATCCAAATCCCACAAATAAAGGGATTTTCCTTATCACAATCTATCTCATATATTCACAAATAACCACTCCATATATGTAGGAATTTTTCATAAATCAACTATGCTTCACACGCCTCATTCATAGAAGAATATTCAGATTTCCATAAATCATAAATACCATAATATTCTATCTCCCTTTTTTTATAAAATCATCTTGGCGTGAATATGCTAATTTCACGTGTTCCAACATGGAAAGTTTTTTACTTCCAAATATGTTCACAAAAACTGCCAATTAAATATTCAATACAAATCTCTGACTTTATATAAAGTTTCCAAAATCCACTCTTTGATTATTTGTTTTTAACCTATTTACCTAATTATTTTTATGCTGCTTGTTTCCTCTCTCTAAGACACGCTTCACCTTCTCTCTAATAACTGCTACCTAAAATAGCTAATATACAGTGCTCAACTTTTTACCCTCGCTGGAAACCACTATCTCCACCACAGTTATCTGACTGCAACCAAAGCCTGCCGCCATGGCGGCCACCAAGAACTTTGCTTAAGCACTCAAAATAAAATTTAAAAACACCCAATCTCTGAACACTTACCATCCCCGATAAACATTCAGCCAACCACACAATTCAAAGGAGAACTAGCGGTCCTCTATTCTCCGGAGCTAATCCAGTCCCTTTCCTCACACTATGCCAATGCCCTAATTGGGAACTTCCAATTTTTTTATTGAACTAGTAGTAATAGTGTAATTCGTGAGGTATTTGAAAAATCTTGATTATATGAATGTGTTGAATGATTATGTGTGGTTTGAATGATTATGTTTGGTTTGATTATATGAATGTGTTGAATGAGGATGTATGATGTGTGAATTGATTATGTGTGATTTGTTCACTAATTTTTTATTGAAGTTTTAGTAATAATTTAATTTGTGTGGTGTAATTGACTTCAAATTTTATATTGTGAAGAGACATTATCGATGTTGTAATGTTGTATGTCAATTAGTAAGATAATCGATAATAGTGTATGATTTGGTTATCCGATGACAATTGAACAGTGTATGGTTTAGGGTTTGAGGAGTTGAATAAATGTTGTTGAATAATACCGTCTTTCTGAATATGAAATTATATGTTCTATATTTGTATAATCTAGTTCTACAATTTTTTTGACGGTGTACTTGTACAAAGGGGGTTAGATTAAGTTTGATTTGAAAGTGGGTGTGTATTATGATCCTCTCATAACTGACAAAAACGTGACTCTCGAACGGAGGTTGAGCCACTCCTGGTTAGTTGGATTAATTTTCAAAAGGCTTGGCATTGTAAGTGAGGGGTTTCTGTTGAAAATCTATTATCATTGTCCTAAAGTGATTGGTCCGTCTATACTATCGATGTCATAATATGGAAGATGATGAGTTAACCGCGACCTTCTTCAACATTGTTGATCGAATGTTCTTGTCCTCAGTTGATCTATACATTAACATGGAGAAGATGTCAAACACCATTGACTGTGAGGGTGATGTTAGTTTGGGCACGCTCATGTCGTTGTTGAGCAATGTTGAGAACTATACAGCCTTTCCAACCTTCCTACCCCCTGTACATTGCCAAGGTTTTGGAGAACCTTCTATCATTGGTGAGTTGAGTCAACCCAGTCCGTATGTTCACGTCGATTGCACTTAGTCGTCCATAAGTGCTAGCATATAAGGTGTGCATCATGAAGAGTTAAATGTCTTCGATGATGATAATGTAGGTGAAATTGGAGAGCATGTTATTGGTCATGGTGAGCATGTTGTTAGCGATGATGAAGGTGAGGAAATGGAACTTGAAGAAGAAAGTGAAGATGGTCGATCCTTATAAACTGATCTGAATCTAGGGGACGATGATGAACAAGTGGTGTACACGAACAATATAGCCACGATGTTCCATCTTATGGTGAATCCTAATATGAATGACAACTTTAGGGATTGTGGGGGGCTTGGTGAGGATGGGTATGACCCAACTAATTATAGCGAAAGACTTCCTAGTTATGTTCAAGCAACTGGTGAAGTTGCATTGGGTATGCAATTCTGGAGTAAGCCATAATTGGTAAAGCTATTTCCAGGTGGAGTTCGATGATGAATAGGGAACACCGGGTTGTGCAGAGCAGGTCTTATACATGGTATTCAAAATGTGAGAATGTTGTTGAAGGATGTAGTAATTATCATTGGATTGTTAAATCCAGCAAGAAGGCTGCTCATAGGATCTGGGAGATCACCAAATGAGCAAGTAGTCATAGTTATGTTGGTGCTAGTAGATTGAATGGCAACACTAACCTGGCAGCATTAATTATCGCTCATTCCATTCGCTATCAGATTGACGCAAAACCTTCCAACATGGTGAAGGATGTACAAGCGCATGTGAAGGAGTTTAATGTGACCATTTCCTATAAGAAGGCGTGGTATGCTTGTCAGAAGGCTATTGATTTGGTATTCGAAACTTAGGAGGAATCCTTTGAAATCTTGCCAACATTTATGGATGAGCTAATCAGGGCCACTCCGAGAACCGTTGTTGATTGGGCAGACGTACCTGATAGAATACACGATCATGGGTGTAGGAAATTTAAGTTTATGTTCTGGCCATTTGGTCAAACTATCGAAGCTTTTCGCCACTGCAGGTCGGTGATAAGTGTGGATGGGACTCATTTGAAAGGCGCATACAATGCCACAATGCTAGTTGTTGTGACACATGACGTGAATGATTACATACTGCTCATTGATTATGCAATAGTTGATGTTGAGACTATGAGAGCTGGAACTAGTTCATGCTCAAACTGCGACTCCACATGGTAGGTGGTGATACTAGTCCAATCTGTATTATATCAGATCATCATGATGGGATTTTGAATTAAATGAGATATATGGATGAATGGATGGAGCCGGCAGGATACCACCGGTTTTGCTTGAGACATTTTCAGTCCAACTTCCTTGGTGCGGAGTGTGGGAAGTTAAAAAATGCGCATCTGAAGACTCTGGTTTGGTAGCTTGGTCATGCTAGACAAGAAAGTAGGTGAAGGAAGTACAAGGAGGAGTTGGAGAGTCTCAAACCATCGGCTTGAGATTGGCTGAAACGTCATGATAGCAGTAGTGGTGCCTTACTTTTAATGAGGGAGATCATCGTTAGGGAATTCTTACAACTAATTTGTCATAGAGTTACAAAAATTGTTTAAGGCACGTATGACATCTCCAAATAACAGCATATGTCAAAGCCACTTTTGAACGAACAGTTGAAATGTTTGCACGAAGGCTAATGGGCACCAAAAATTGGAGATGATATATTCTAAGTTAATGTAGAATTGTGTAGGTCAAAGTTCCTAAGCAGGATTTGGAAAAGTTTCAGAAGCAAGACAATTGGCGACAGGGACATACTATGACCGTGTATGGTTAGGCATCACAGACTTATAAGGTTGTGACAAGGAACATTAATGACAACATTAGTGATAGCCAATACACTGTGAAATACCATAGAAATGAGTGTAGTTGTCATGAATGGAAAATTTTTTTGTTTCCCTTGTTCCCATGCATTGGTTGTTTGTAGGTATCGGCATGACGATCTGCTACTCTCTGTGACAAGGTATATCACATGACCACCTATGTGCAACAATACAGTGAGGGTTTCATGCCTCTCTGAGATTCATCACTATGGAAACATGCCAACTAGAGGTTTATTCCCTATATTGAAAAGTTTCGTAACATGAGGCGTGGTTAGTTTGCGGAGAGAAGGATAAGGAATCAAATGGATGAGAGACTGCCGGGTGATTGTAGAGACATCCGCATATGAGGGCATGCTTAGGGTCGTGTTTGTACTATGGATTTTCTAGAGATCCTTATATTTTGTTTAGACTACTATGTATTACATGATATTATGTTAAATTCACTCGTTAAAGGAGTGTAATTGATTGTGTGGATTTGTTTTATGTGTATTTGTTTAAAATGAAGCTAATGTTCTATTTGGTGTGAATCTATATTACATGTAATAGTATTCATTTTTGTGGAAATATAGACTGATCATTTCTCCATATTATTATGATTTTCACTAGGGATACACCATGTATCATCCGGGGCCCATTGATGAGGAATTTCTTTACCTTCACCGGAAGCATCATGCACGTGCTTTGTACAATGGTCAATTGGAGGACAAGGCATTGTAGGTGAGGCAGTATGATGGGGCTTGTTGGATTAAAGAGGAGAGAATCTCAGTTTGTGATAGTTTGAAATCAGTGAAGGTCCCGATTGGTTATTCATCGAACGTGAGTTGGGTAGTTACGAAGGATTGTCGGATGACGGGGTTGAAATCTCATGATTGTCATATTTTGATGCAACAACTTTTACCTATTGCTATTCGTGGGGTAATGGAGGCCGACGTAAGGCACTCAATCACTAGACTTTGTATATTTTTTGCCTCCATATGCCGGAAGTCTATTGACCAGGACCATCTGGATGTCCTACAAAAAGATGTTGTTATCGTGCTCTGCAAGTTGAAAATGCATTTCCCTCCATCCTTTTTTGATATAATGGTTCACTTGGTCATCCATCTAGTGTGGGAGGTAAATATATGCGGTCCAGTTGGCATGCGTTGGATGTATCCATTCGAGTGTCACATGAAAGTCTTTAAGGGGTACGTGAAACGGCTGGAAGCTAGTATTGTTGAAAGGTATGTTACCAAAGAAGTGATTGAATTTTTCTCTTGCTATTTGCAGGGACACAAAAAATTTGGGGTGCCCCTGAATAGACATGTTGGGAGGAAGGGGGGCAAGCCGAGGTTGAGGGGAATGTTATTTACTCCATTGAATAGTGATCTGATGTCAGTTCATTTGTATGTGTTGAGGAATTGTTTGGAGACTACTGCTTATGTGACCGAGCACCTTAATTCGATAACAGAGTGTCATCCCACGTGGCCCCCTAATAAAGTTCAGTTGGAGCACAATGACAAGTTTGTGAATTGGTTATATGATCGAGGCAATGTTGCTGATTACGACCCAAAAATTAGGGCATTTACGAGGAAGCCTAACTGCACGGTTTTGAGGTATTCCAGATATAACATCAACGGTTTTTCTTTCGCTACTAGGGACTAAGATTTGAAGAGCACGACACAAAATAGTGGGGTATACATTGAGTCGGAGACTATGTGCCAAGCAAGTAAGAAAGACAAAAAACTAGTCCTAGCTGTGATGTCATTTTATGGTGTTATTGATGAGATTTGGGAGCTTGACTATGGAGAATTCAAGATTCCGGTATTCAAGTGCCAATGGTTTAATAACACAACTGGGGTTCAAAATGATGATTCAATGGGATTTACCCTTGTTGATCCGACTCGTGTGGCATATGAAAATGATCAGTTTATTTTGGCCGAACAAGCAAGACAAGTTTTCTACGTAAATGACCCGTGCAATGTAGGTTGGTCTGTTGTGGTACAAGGTAGGAAATTCTCTTTCCGCGATGAAATTGATTTTGAGGTTACAAGTGGAAGGTTAAAGTTCCCCTCTATTTCCCCTCTACCTAGTGCAACGGGATTGAGGCGGGAGCCATACGGAGGAAACACAAAGGTGGCATTTGGATAGATGACGATGGCCAAGAACTTCGAGACAGTCAATCCAAGAAGATGAAGTTAGTTGTAGACTAGGGGCGAACAATGATGTCGAAGTTAAAATTTATTTACTGTTTGTACTTTGTTGTGTTTTGTTGCCCCTGGCAACTATTGTACAACTATCTCCCAATTTGTTGCCATTTCGAGCAGTTCTGTCCACTACAGCGTACTCCAGCGCTTTTGGTAAAGACTGGTAAAAAAATTGGCTTTCTATTCCTATGGTAGGTTCTGGCAGCTGCAGCGCGCTGCAGCTCTACTGGTTTAGCGCGCTGCAGCAATTTTACACACATATGAACCTGAAACGAATTGCTCATGCAGTTCGTTTAAGACAACAGCACAAATATGTTATGTGGCTTGAAAGCTAACATTCCAAAATCACATCCAAACAGTACCAAAAAATGAGCAATGTATGTTTCGAAAGCAAAAAATGTACGAGTCAGACATCCAAATTAAACTAGCAAATGAAACAACCTGATAATACGAAGATGTGAGCTCAATGTGGGCAGTCATTTCCTGCGCGCCCTCTTCTCTACCGTGTTGGGCTTTGGCTAATCAAAGGTAGGGATTGGACCCAATTCATTGATTCTCTCGCCACACATGGCTGTGAGGATCTTCCCAACCTGCGATGTCCAGCGCACCAAATGATCCACCTTCAGTTGCAATGCTGCCAAGTCCCCATCCGAGTTCTCATTCGATGATTTACTTGTTTCCGCCCTAGATGACTCAGCAACGTTCTTCTTCTTTGAGAATATGAGAGGGTTTATGGAGAGCTTTGGCATCATTGTGACATCATCATCTTTGTATCTGCAACCTGCTTCCACGCATATTGCAGTGATGAGTGAGGACAAGCCTATGCAGTTATGGGCATTGACACAATCCCAAATGTATGCCATTATTGTACTCCCAACATCGATGCTTATGTTCTTCTTTATCTTGTAGAACAGCAACATACGGGACCGATAAACCTCGCTATTCAATTTCACGGGGAGTAGCCGGGCAGCTATGAAACTGTACCACACGTTCATGTCTTCATTCAAGTACTTTTTCTCTATGCTGGACCATTCTTGTGGTAGATTCTGAATTACTGCATCGCTATTATCACAGATTTTTGTGATGATGTCTTCCCATGAAGCTTGTTCAACTACGTTGTCAGCGGCTTCGTACAAGCTCGAGGGCTTTGGTGGGATCCTGTAGAACTTGTTGATCAAATTCGAAGACAACTCGACCAAATAACCCCGGAGGAAAACAGTTGCAGAATTCTTGTACTTCATGAGCGACAGGAAATCACACGCCATGGTCTGGTTTGCACTCGTCGGTTGTGCGAAGAAGCCTTCCCACCGTGCTCCTTCACATAGTTCCTGAAGGGCTTTTCCAGCCTCAAATCTCTCTCAAGGATGCGGCCCCTTGAGATGAAGTCCTTGTACACAGTAATTTGCTCAATACAGTCCGCCTCTGCGGCTGGTATGGGCTCAGTCGATGGAACAATCTGAGTCCCGCGCTCGACATCCTCCCCCTCCACCACTCTAGCCTTTTTGGCTGGGTTTTGGGTGTTGTTCTTTTGCTTGGTTGCAACTTTTTTGGGGGCCATGTCTGTTAAACTAAATGTGTTACCAGAAGCCAAAATGCAAAACGGTAAATAATACACAATTAGAAAGGTAAATAATACAGAATCAACTTATTCTAAATTAAGCATTTTTTCTCATAGGTTGAATATGGAATAATGTTTATTCACAGTGAATCCCAATTTCAGATAATATTAATAGAAGTAAAATAATTAAACTAGATGGACATTCTATAAATCTTGGGACGAATCAATGGGCCACCCAGAATCACATGTCATGAACAATCAGTGTATGCACAAAATTATTCACCAATGCCGAAAACAAGAGCACATTGAGGGCATTGACACGATGAGGCATTATCATGAAATCAACCCTTGAGCAAGAAAAAATTTCATGAACAATCATGTTATGCACAAAATTATCATATCATATCGGAGCACGGGTTATGCCATCCAGAATCACATATCATGAACAATCAGGTTATGCACAAAATTATTCACCAATGCCGAAAACAAGAGCACAATGAGGGCTTGGGAACGACGGAGGATGGGGCTTGGGAACGGTGGAGGATGGGGCTTGGGAACACCTTATACTAATTGGGCTGAAGTTTACATTTGTTTTGGGCTGAATGTTAGACCAATTGAATATTAAGTTTTATACTCGAGGGGTTGATGGTCAAGTGCTTGATGGCTCGAGGTCTCGAGGGGTCGAGGCTCGATGGTTTGAGGGCTCGAGTGCTTGAGTGCTCAATGGTTCGAGTGCCTGATGGCTTGAGGGCGGCAGGGCTCGAGAGCTTTAGTGCTTGAGGGATCCAGGGCTCGAGGCCTCCTAGCCTCGAGGGCTCGAGAGCTTGAGTGTTCGAGGTATCCAGTGCTCGAGGGCGCCAAGGCTCGAGGGTTCCAAGGCTTGAGTGGTCGAGGACTCCAGGCCTCGAGGTCTTAAGGGGTCGAGGCTCGATGATTCGAGGGCTCAAGTGCTTGTGTGTTCGATGGTTCGAGCGCCTGATGGCTAGAGGGCGGCAGGGCTCGAGAGCTTGAGTGCTCGAGGGATCCAGGGCTTGAGGACTCCTCGGCTCGAGAGCTTGAGTGTTTGAGGTATCCAGTGCTCGAGGGCTCCAAGGCTCGAGGGCTCCAAGGCTTGAGTGTTCGAGGTATCCGGTGCTTGAGGGCTCCAAGGCTCAAGGGCTCCAAGGCTTGAGTGCTTGAGGACTCCAGGGCTCGAGGGCTCTAGGCTCGAGTGCTTGATGGTTTCAACGGTAGCCATCGCGAAAGAGCAGGAAAAAAATGAGACTGTGAAAGCACAAATGAGACTATGAAAGTGCAAATGAGACGGTGAAAGTGCATATGAGACGGTGAAAGTGCAAATAAGACGGTGAAAGCGCAAATGAGACTGTGAAAAATGGTAGCCATCGCGAAAGAGCAGGAAAAAAATCCAAATCCATGAAGGGAAGTAGTCCATAACCTGAGACAGAATAGAGGAAAGATCAGCAGTATCAATCTTATTTAAAGGCTTGCCTATGGATTCTAATATAAGGTGTATGAATACTATCCATATAGATTAAGCCTTTCATATGTGACGGAATGTTGTTCACATGCAAAGGAGAAACCATTGCAGAGGATGCTTGATATTTTGCAATGGCATCCGCAACTGAGTTACATTATCTGTATGTGTGCTTGAGGGTAGCATGGGATAAAAGAGTGTGAACTCGAAAAACTAGAGGGTATAGGGTCCATTCGGAAACTAAAGGATCATTAATCATATTTACTGCCTGTAGCGAGTCAGATTCAATAATGAGGTTGGGATATCTGTCCAGACAGATCTGACAGGCTATAAGAATTGCCTTAACTTCAGCTTCCAGTGGAGATGTGGTTGTTATGGTCTCTGATCTAATAAGGATTGGTAAACCTTGGTGATTGCGAGCAATTAAGCCAATTGAAATAGAGGAATTAGACCAAGATGCATCCACGTTAACCTTGATGAAACTGTGATCTGGAGATTCCCAGTATACTGTGGAAATAGTTGGCTTTGGTGGTGGTCTGGGGGGAAACATCAGAGAAGGGAACTGAAAACTTAGGTTAGGAAATATAGTTGGGAAGCAGGGGGAGGAGGTAATGGAAAGGTAGAGAGTATCTGTAACTTCCTTACTCGATGGTTTCAACGCATTAGCGGTTAGACAGGTTTCTTTATGAACGTGGAAGTCTCTCGCACACCATTTATTTTGGGACGGAGGGAGTATAAGATTTTAAAGATTTTACGATCTTTTCCAGGTCCTGGGGAATATAATACATATCCCTCCCATTCGTATGGATTATTTTTTTTAAATTAAAGCATTTGAAATTATAAGACACCAAAATGTGCCAACAAAGCTTCATTTTCATTCACTCCAAATGTTTCCCCTTTCCCTCCATATCCTTAACCCTCGGTTTCCATTCCCTCCCCTCCCCACCACATTGAACCGAGTTCTTTCCACCCACCACATTGAACCGAGTTCTTTCCACCCACCACATCCCTAATCCCAAGTTCCCCCTCTTCCCACCATAACCTCGTGCAGATTTCCCCCCAAAAACAGTGTCCCTCCTTTCACCATTTATGTCGGGCTTCAACCTCCCAATCCTGGTCGCCAACCAAATACACCAATTTTGTCGACATTTAACTCCACAAATTTCGTACCCAGGTTGGAATCTTCACAGTGGGGGGTAACCAAGACGGCCGGCTGTTGATGGAATAAGGTAACTCCCATTGGTAGTTTCCATCTTTCCTGGGTTTAATGAATAGCTATATTTTGGTTGGTCTCTTTACGTGTGAGTTTGTGTTGACGTTTCTTGTTATACTATTGTGTGTGTTGTTTCATGCTCATACATGATATGCGTGCTTGTTATGTCATAATTTTTGCCTACCCACGTGCCCTCTATACAAATTTGTTGAACTCGGTTGGATTTTCGTGAAAATCCGCAAAGGGCTGTGTTGGATTAATGTTTTGCTTGTGTTTCATTTACTCATAGAAGAGATTCAAAGGTGCCGCCGAGGAAGAAATTGTTTGACTCCGGTGGTAGACAAACTGTTGCCGATAAATGTTTCACCCCTCCAAAGGATGCCAACTGTGACGACAATAGCGAGGAAGGGGCTGATGCACGGAAATATTGCTCGGGATCAAAGAAGTCAGGAGAAGAAGAAGAAACTATGGTAAAAGAAGACATGAGTGGGAGCTTCGACAAGTTTGAGATTGGAGAGTATTGCAAGCGTAGAGGGACAGCCACGTGAAAGTCCGTGTTACTTGCGAAACAAAAAGAAGCCTCTAAAAATATTCTTCGATGATGACTTCGAACCCTTAGTTATGCGCAGGCGATGGTCGATGTATGTTGGCTATGCCTTCCGGCGAAGAATCCGCTTCGGGATGTGGCATAATTGGAGATCAGTCCCAGACCATGTGAAGAAGGATGCATGGGAAGACATTCTCGTAAGTGTCTTCTAATCCTCCATTGTTCATGTCAACTTCGTTACATGTCGCACTAACAACATGTCTCCTTATCCTCCAGATTAGCTGGGATATACAAACGAAAATGATTTTCAATGAGATGAATAAGTTCCGAAATAAACGGACAATTTATGCAAGAGAAAAGTGGAGGAATTGGAAGACTAAGGTGGCAAACAAGTACATTGTGCAAAAAAAACCGGGCTCTTGTGCATGGAGAGACTATCGCTGGATGGACAAAAATGAGTGGGAGCTGTTTGTGAAACACAGGTCAACCCCTGAATTCAAGGTACTTCCTTCAATATTATTTTTCTCCAGTCTTTACGATGAGAGCAGTTTACAAACTGATGTCCAAACAGGCGTTAAGTGACGCAGCAAAATTAAGCACCTCACAGAAGGACTACATCCATCACACGGGGAGTGGAGGGAACCGTAGGGTTGCAGTAGAACTCGAGAAGAGGAAAAGAAACGCTAAAATTAAGGCGCTTCTGGATGAAGGTCAGAGTGTAGAAGAAGCGGAGGCTTTAGTTCAAAGCATGGATTTCAAACCGGACCGCTCAGAAGTGTTCCTTGCCGCTAACTGGAACAATAAATTATCAACCTACACCAATGACTCCATCCGAAGAGCAGCCCCCACTATTGTGAGCATAATTCATAATTGAATCTATCTCTATTGATATTCTTTGATGTTATCCCAATCAAATGGCTTATATTTGCTTTTTGTCTTAGAAAAACCTTTTGGATAAGAAGCAAAAGGGAGATTTGGTTATACATGGAAAAGAAGATATTCTAGTTCAAGCAACGGGTAGGAAGGATCACGGGGGTCGTTGGAGAGGTTGCTCCGCAACCTCTAAGGTGAATGAGGCCCTACCACATATGACTGTCACCCGTTACGCATCTAGTCAATGTGGGAGCACAAACACGAAACCATTTGAGGAAATTTCAAATTCAAACAAACAACCAACAGATGTCATCGAGCTCAGGGAAACATTTGTTGCTTTACTTAAGGCCCAAACAAATTGGCTAGCTGGGCAATTGGGTAAAGCTATTCCCCCACACTTAAATGCCCGTAATTTCCTTGCTACATCTTCCACCCCCACGAACAAGGACAACCGGGTATTCATTCCTTCAGTTTCGGGATGTAGTGACCCACAAGGAACTGCAGCGGATGACAAGGTAGTCCAAACTGTGAACTGCAATCGTATTTGTTCCTTTATTGCTATGTGATTTGTAGTATATGGATTTCCATTTCCTAATTTGGATTGATGCTGTGGGGATACAGTTCGTTGCTGATGAACGCTGGAAGCTGCAGCGCGCTATAGCTCTCAGTCTCAGCTGGGCACTGAAAGATGCAGCGCGCTGCAGCCTTCAGCATCTACATGTACAATTCATTACTTCTTATCATCTATCGCTTGCACTTCCAACTTTATCTATTTTCCTTCAATAGAGAATACTTAGTTATTGCCCGATCGATGTATTTACCCAATCTCTAAGTTCATCGCTCAGAGAAGAAAAAAATGTTGCCTATATGTTTTGAACCATCATGGAGAAAGGGAGGTAGCTGCATTCAGTATATTCTTTCCAAAGGAAGCGGAAACTGACTTACCCATCAAGTGGGAACGAGTAAATCTAAAAGGACCTGTGATCATACCAAAGGCACCTTTACCGATTGAACACGAAGAATTTGAGTTTGTCACTCAGGCCATTGGATATAACATTCTATGGCCGGGGAAGCTGATAAGTGTTATAGAGCAACAGGATGATGAGGTGTGATAATTGTATTCTTATTCTCATCGGTGCTCATATATATCTTTCTTGCTAATACAATAACATGATATGTTATTCATCTACGAACGTAGGAGAACGAGCAGCAACCGCCTCCACAAGAAATGGTGGTCGACGAAATTGGAAGTCCTCAAACAAATATCACAGCAGTGGCTAAGGAAGATACTCCTAGTGGAGAGGTGGCTGCTCGATCGGTAAAAGGAGAGGTACATACCCCCATACTATTTCATTCTGACTGATTTTCTCCTACGCATCACTAACATTTTACCCATTAGCAACTACCAAAAGAAAAAACTACATCACCGGAGAATGGGCAACCAAATCCTCCCTCGTCGATTTCTCCCCAATACATATTTGTGAGAACTCATTTCAACCTTTACATTATCATCCACTACTGAATTACATACAAATACTGTTCAACTAACATTATTAGATTCTGAATGTAATGATTAGGGAGCCACGGAAAACCAAGAATGCATCGCTGCTGTTCACCAGATTAATGATGCTTTACGGCTATCTTCACAAATATGTGGACCAGACAAAGTATTTCGCATCAATTTCAGCACAAAGGTGTTCGGATCAAAAGAAGTCTATACAGCCATATTTACTGACAAGATACGACTGTTCATGAACAACTTGGACGCAGATGATGAAATGGAGTGGATCAGTGGGTGCCAACTTGATATATGGGCATCGTAAGAAGTGCATGCTTTCATTATTCATAGATACAAGTATCATTATATTTGCTTCACTAACCATATTAATTTTCAAGATACCTCTGCGATGGGGTGGTACGTGGAGGCCACGTCCAGTTTATTCCTGCCTCTTCGAACTCAATGGCTCAGAAGGCAAATCAAAGAGTGGAATTGACTGCGGACGAGGTTTCGGCTGTCATGTGCCGCACTGAAGCGAGGATGTACATCTTCCCATACAATCAGGAGTAAGTTCCATTCATTTTCCGAGTAGCTAGACCCACCCACATGGAAGCGAAAGCAACCGTGTGCTGTGATTTTATTTTAAGAATCTTAAGTACTTTTGTTTTTCCCTTTTTCCCATAGGGACCATTGGTTTTTGCTTGTCTTCGTACCAGAAATCGATCGAGTATATTGCATCGACTCAATGACTAGGGGAATTTCCAAACAAAATAGATCATGCCTTAAAATGATTCATTTGTAAGTGGAACACATTCGTTTCTTTCCTTCAACTTCGATGTTTTTCAAAAATGGTTGTTCCCGTAATTGTGTTCTTGTATGTTTCGCACTCTCATGGCTTAATTATTTACAATTACTGTTACTCAGTATGTTATCATATATTGTGTGAACCCCAATTTCTGAAAATAATATTCCTCATGTTGATAAAAATAGGTTTCCATCTATTGTAGAATTGCAACAAAATATCAATGATCCAATTCCAAACAAAATAGGTCCTACCCTTCCAACTACACTTGGGATGTCATAAACATCAGTGTACGTATCATCTCATACCTTCATATTTCACGTGTCATTTTCATCTTTGTAATCGGTTCAACAAATTGTCTTTTCCATCATCAGCACAAGATACAAAGTAGTACTTGGGAGTGCGGATACCATTGCATGTATTACATTGAAAAAAATTGTTAGGCACGTACATGACATTGACATTATTCGGGTACGTTTTCCTACAATTCTTCTATGTATTTGTTATCCTCACATAGACATCCTTCTCTTAACATGTCATTTAATGCATTGTTTAAGCAATTCCCGGAAGATTACACTCCACTGGAGAGCGATGAACAGCGGAGTATTGCTTTGAAATGGGTTTGTATTTTTGCAAAAAATACTCTGCCAAAATGCATAGCTCAATTGAATATCATACAAGGACTTGCACAAATCGTCGGATAGTGGTTAGTATTATCTGTTACAAGAAAGGTAATTGACCATCTCTTCTGATACTCGTCAAATTCGACGCTGAGGGGGGTTTCAGTATCTTAGGACACTACAAGACACTTCATGCTCTTCTTTTGCTAGTCATAAATTATACTTCATCGGATTCAATGCTTTCTTCAACCTACTTTCTTTTCTATGCATCATTGTGGCTCGGAATTTGTTAAATTTGTCTTCGTGCACCATTCTGTTACTACGCACAACAAATATTGGGTACCATGCCTGGAAAAAAAAGGAACTAGCTGTGAGAAGATGAACGTTGGAAGCTGCAGCACGCCGCAGCTTACAGTGACCACAATAGTTACTCACGCTTTTAACACCGGTTTCTTTCGATTAGAGAAGCGGTGCTAATATTAAACAGTGCAAAATTAATGCTTGTAGCACCGCTTTCAAAACCGCTACTAAAAAAAGGTGCGATCATAACCGGTGCTATATTTACTTCATTGCACCGGTTTTCAAACGGGTGCAAAATTTAACCGGTGCAACAAATAAACAACTCTAGCACCAGTTTTTTTACCGGTGCTAACATATAACCGGTGCAATAAAACTGTTTTTTATCACCGGTTCCCAAACCGTTGCTAAACTATAACTTGTGCAATTTATTTTTCAGGCACCGGTTTAAAAACCGGTGCTACCTACAAACCAATGTTAGATATAAAGATTTAACACCAGTTCCATAACCGGTGCTAACAAATCCGGTGCGACAAAATTTTATTTATCATCGGTGTTATAACCGGTGAAAGAATGACAAAATTTACAACAGTTTTTTCTAGCACCGGTTACAAAAAACTGGTGCTAATATGCTACATTATAGCACCGGTAACTTAAACCGGTGCAAAATATAACCGGTGCTAATAAAAGAAATTTAGCACCAGTTTTTCTTCAACCGGTGATAATGTAGCATCGCTTACTTAGGCACCGGTTTTTTAGCCACTAAAAAACCGGTGCTAGGAACCAAAACAACCGGTGCTAGAGGTGTCTTCGCGTGGTAGTGAATACTTCACAGTATTGGTTCTGATGATAGTCTCAGATCGATGATATTGTGGCTATAAGATAACTATACAATGATAGCCAATTATTTTTAAAGCGCCATTCTTATTGCCTTATAGGCTTTGGTTTATTATTGTAACATCGTCTAGTGCTTTTGTGTATCTGTCTTTTAGCCACTAAGATTTTAGATTAGAATTGATATATTTACTTAGTACCTCAGTGTAAATGAGTTTATCCCACATCATATGTTGTAATTACACATTGTGCAAAATTGAGCTTAATAGAAAATGGATTGAAACCCTATAACCCTCGTCCTGGAGATGATTCATTAATAAAAAGGATGTTATAGGTTTTTTGAAAATTATGCAAAGGTTAAAGGTATTCTAATAATATAAAGTTTAGGGCATTATGGGTATTTCAATTTTTTGTCCCCCTCCAAATTAGGAAACATTGTAAGAGAGCCAATGTTAAAGAATCAGACCAATATAGAAAGTGAGCAAATGTTAGTAAACCGGAGGGAGTATACATCTCTCTATCTCATGTGAAAATTAAACGTGCATTTATTTATGGGTAATATACAAAATAACCCTATATATTTGAGGAAGTGCATATATAATCCTGAGATAATTATTAGTGCAAATATAATCATAACTACTTTACATAAGTGAAAATATAACCTTAAAGACTATATTTCGGCATTGACTGGCCATTTTTGGCCATTGATCGACCGAAAATAACCAAAATGCCCTTTCAGCCTAAATAAAAATTTTGAAAGGGAAAAATGCCCCCGCTGAACACCACCTATCCATTCCTCCGCCGCCATCAGTCCACCACCACCTTCCAGGCCACTACATCCCACCACTTTCCACGTCCGCCTCCTATCGCCGCCTCAACCCTCCTCCGCCGCCGACCGTGGAATGCTATTTTGATCACCAACTTTTGTTTCCCTTTTCTCCCTCTTCATCTGTGTAATCCAGGACACCAGATCAGGGGTTCCTTTCATCTTGCAGATGTCCATTGGCCTCTTGCTCGTCAGAAGTTCTAACAAAACAATTCTGATCAGTCAAGCGTCAGAAGTTCTAACTTTAACTTCGGATTGGAATTCCACCGTATAAAGAGGAACCCACACTTAGTATTTGGTAGTAAATTCCAAAAATGTAAGGTTCTTACTCATGATTCGTTTGTGGGGCAATCTAGAAAATTGGAGCAATTCTCTCTGCCATCTCTAGAGAGGTGTTTGGTGGCCACCGTCCTACCATCACAAAGGGTGGCTTTGTAGACCAAACCCAAACTGCCACATCCAATGATGTTGGACTGATCAAACTTGTTGTTGCTAAAGAAGAAGATAAAACGAAGAAGAGAAAACGAAAAAGAGAAAATGAAGAAGAGAAGCTGCGGGAGAAGAAAAGAAGAGAGAAGAGGAAGAAAAGAAAAAAATGAAGAAGATTAGGGTTTCAGGGGTATGAAGATAATTTCAATTTTTTATTTTTTTATTTTTTTACAGAGGAGTAAATTTGTCCTTTTATCACAATTATCACACTGTTTTTCTCATCATTTTCCCACCACCCGCAATCGACAAAAAGAAATAAAAAATGTTTTAAAATGCAAAATATAATTTAAAAACTACAGCAACATCAGCAAAAATTAGCAGAACATCAACGAAAAATCATAAAATATCACTAAAAAACTGCAGCAAAAATATTTTTAAAAAATATATAAAAATTCAAATAAAAATCAACAAAAAATTGGAAAAAAACTTCTACTAGTACTAACAAAAAATCAACCGAAAACATAAAAATATCAACAAAGCTAAATTGTCATTTAAAAAATAAACTACAAGCATCAACCTATATCACCCAAACGACGATTTAAGCCCTTACTAGCAATGATTGAAGCACTTACAAGTTGTACTCTAAGCTCCAATTTGTTTTCATAACACACGCAAGTTATAAAATGAGTACCTAGAACTTACATTGGAAGCACTAAAGGGAAAAAATACTACAAATAATCAACCATGTCATCAAAAAAGCTACAAACATCAACTCCTAACAAGCAACGATTGAAGCACATACAAACAACGATTGAAGCACTTAGAATTTGTACTCTAAGCACCGCTTTGTTTTCACAATATGCACAAGTTGTAAAATAAGCACCTACAAACTACATTTGAAACACTAAAAAGAAAAGAAAATGTCAACATAAGGAAGAAAGTACTACAAAAAATCAACCATATCATCAAAAAAGCTACAAACACAACCCTTATCACCTAAAACTCATCTAGAAAATGAAAAACATCAACATGAGAGGAAAAAAAACTAAAAACATCAACAAAAAAGCTAAGGTACCTCAAGAGTAAAAACTATTCACTCTGAAAATCATAAAACATCAATGATATTTGAATTTTAAAAATAAAAACCTACAAACATCAACTCCTAACACCTGAACCTCATCAGGAAAATGAAAAATATCAACATAAGAAAAAAAGACACTACAGACATCAACTCCTAAGAAAAAAGACACTACAATCTGTGATATATATAGTTATTTGATGGTTGCACAGTAGGTCCCTGAACTTATTAGCAAATTTCAGAAAAAAAACTCCAACCCAATTTCAAATTTATAATAATTGCATAATAAAGCACCGCCTAAAGTTTAAGTTGCCTAACACAAAACTTTGTGATAAATTATTCGTGAAAATATTTTTGGGTGAATCAAATATTTTTGTTATCTATATTTAAACATGTGTACTGCATTATAATTAATTCGTTTATGGAATAAAATTTGTGGAGGCATTATTTATTCCTGAATTTCGTTAGCATCAATCAAATTAGTCTTTTGGAATATTGAAACAGAGTTTGAGTTTGTTTACTCTAATTTCATTATTATGTTCTTTTATTTTACTTTTCCGGTTTGGTTCCGGATTTGTTACTTTTCCCATTTGCTTCCGGAAAACTTTGGTCTATATATATGAGCCCCCACCTCTTCGGTTACCCATTTATTTCCGCATCGATCTCGAAGAATGGCGGCGGATGATTACTGTTCGGACTGTAAGAAGAGCACGGAGGTAGTGCTCGACCACTCCACCGGAGACACGGTGTGCCTCGAATGCGGGTTGGTTTTGGATTCCTATTACGTCGACGAGACCTCGGAGTGGAGAACTTTCGCCGATGATTCCGGCGACAATGCCGATCCCAGCCGCGTCGGAGGCCCCACCAACCTTCTCCTCGCCGACGCCCCTCTCATCACCGTCATCTCCAAGCCCAAAGGCACCGCCGCCGGTTTCCGCTACGCCCAAAACCCTAACCCTAGCCGCCATAGCCTCAACCTAACCAAAGCCTTCGAAGCCATCGCCAACATGTGCGACGAGCTCGGCCTCGTGGCCACGATCAAGAACCGAGCCTGTGAGATATTCAAGAACGTGGAGGATCAAAAGGCTGGTTCTAGGATCAAGAACCGCAACGCGTTAATGGCCGCATGCCTTTACATGGCGTGCAAACAGGAGGCGAAACCCCGAACCCTCAAGGAAATCTGCACAGTTGCAAACGGTGCAACGATGAAGGAAATCGGGCGAGCGGAGAGATTCATCGCGAAACAAGTCCCGGACATGGAGATTCGGCCGGCGGGGGGAGCTCAGTCCGGGAGCCTGATGATGAGCCGGTTCGGATCGTGCCTTGGAATGAAATTCCAGGCTGTTAAGGCTGCCCAGGAGGCTGTTGGGAAGTTGCAAGAGCTCGATATTCGGAGGGCTCCTATGTCGATTGCAGCTGCTGTGATCTACATGGTTACGCAGCTTTCCGGCGATCAGAAGTCCCTCCAGGATGTTTCTGCTGCAACTGGGGTTGCACAAGGGACGATCCGGGACTCGTACAAGGATCTCCGCCCTCATATGTCTAAGATTGTGCCCACTTGGTTCAAACAAACAGTGAAAGCCTAGATGCTTTCATTTTGGAGAGATTTGTGTATTGTGTTTGGTTTGTGAGAATGGAGATGAATTTTTTGAAAATCATCTTTTCCAATTCCAATCCACTCCAGTACCTGTTCTAAAGTCCAACGATGAACCTAAGGCCTTTCTATTAATCTGAACAATTAATCTGAGCAAAACTGGACTCCCACTTAAGTTGAAAGGAACTGGTCTAACTCTGTTGCATCTGAAAACAAAACTCTACCCAGATTAGCTCTTAAAACCAAAGGGGGAACCAATAAGAATGACAATCCTTGCTTGCTTCTGAGAAAAGAAGTGAGGGAATGTTATATTATTCCCAAAAGTAATGAACACAGACTTTTTTATTATTCTCACGAGAAGAAATGCGCTGACGATGAAAGATGCGAATGTACCAATCATTACCCCTAACCATAAGGTCCATAACTAGGTTAGGCATAACAGTTAGAAATGTTTCTACTTTTTCACATGGCTGCATAAGTAAGGACTGCTATCTGATATTCCGGAAAGAACCAGTTGCTGCCTTGATGCCACCTCCAGCCCTATGATGCAAGAAAGCTACACGAGCTGCCTGTGCAGTGACTGACCTTCTCAGACTGAGGGCCATCAATTGAAACGTTCTTCTACTCTCCTCTTTTTGATCAAATGGTGAAGTTAGATTTTGGGGTGGGAGCATTTATGCCATATGTGCATTTATAGATCGTTAGTGAACTGAAATCTATGTTTTCTTAGTTTCTGGCTGTTACCGTGTGTCTCATTTCCATTCAACTGCAAGATAGCAAGTTTGAGCCATACATTGCCAGGGGTGGAAGCACTTAATTATGGACATTAGTTTATTTCATAGCAGTAGCTCTCATTGTTAATGTTGATAGCTAATGGTCTTGATCTGGTTAATTTGATCACATTGTGCAGTATCCACGCATACTTAAACCATGCAAGAGATCATTAAGTCAAACTCATCTCCCAGAATAGAAAGTGTACAGCGTAAGAATCATGGCTTACATACTTTGCAAAGAAAAGAAGGGAAATAGAAGCAGCAACTGAAAGCAACAATATTTATTTTCGCTTCTTTTTATACACACCAAAGGATATTATTCGGGTATTGCTATATCACGCTCTGTATTTTACTAGTTTACGCTCTAATACGTATATACACGTATAATACAAATATTAGATTTTCAAAATAAAACAAAAAAACAAAAAAAAAACATCGGTCTCCGCCGCCGCCGCCGTGAGCCAACGCCGTCGCCGCCGTCCGCCACCACCGTGCCTCCTCCGCCGTCCCTCGTCCGCAGTAAAACCCTAGCCCTGCCGCCGTCCCTCCTTCTCCTTCGCCCCGTCCCCGCCGTTCCTCCACCTTCGTCCCCGTCGTTCCTCCACCTTCGTCCCCGTCGATCGAAACCCTAGCCCAGCCGAGCTCCTCCACCTTCGTCCCCGTCGATCGAAACCCTAGCCCAGCCGAGCTCCTCCTCCTTCGTCCCCATCGATCGAAACCCTAGCCCAGCCGAGCTCCTCCTCCTTCGTCCCCGTCGATCAAAACCCTAGCCCAACCCGAGTTCCTCCTCCTTCGTCCCCGTCGAGCTCCACCCGCCGTCAAGCGAAACTAGCCCCGCCATCCTCCATCGTCCTCGTCCCCTCGAGCGAAACCCTAGCGGCGGAGAATGGGAGAAGCGGCGGAGAATGGGAGCCGCGTTCGCCTTTGGCCGAGGAGAACGGGAGGGAGCCCCGTTCGCCGAGAAGAGCGGGCTCCGGTTCGCCGAGGAGAGCAGGAGCCGGTTTGCAATGGCGAGCGGGAGCCGGTTCACCGTGAAGAGCGGGAGCAGGTTCGCGAGAACAGGAGCAGGTTCGAGAGCGAGGGCGGAGAGGAGAGCGGGAGAGGAGAACCGGAGATGAAGTTTTTGCCGGAGAAGAAGATCGGAGAAGATGAAGTTCGCCGAAGAAGGAGACCGAAAAATCGGGGAGAAAGGAGGAGAAGGCGGAGGAGAAGGAGGAGAAGGCGAAGGAGGAATCGGATGCGGAGGAGAAGGAGGCCCGTTAGCGGCAGCAGTGGCAGCGCTCGGTGGCGCTAGCGGCAGCGCCTTCTTTATTTTAAATTAAAAAGTAATTTTAATTTTATTTTAATTTAATTTTAATTTAATTATTTAAATTAAATTAAAATTAATATTGTATATTAAATAGTATAAATACAAGGCGTAATCAAGTAAAATACAGGGCGTGATATAGCAATCTACTATTATTCAGACATGTGAATGAATTAGTACACAAAAGAAACACATTAGTTTCACATGTGAACACTTCAAGACCCTCATCAAATAGCGCAACATCATAGAAATCTCACATCCCCCAACCCCAACTAACAATGTACAAATTACAACACCCACCACCAGCGCCAAAATAACTTTGAACTCTGTCTTCACTTGTGTCTGAATTATCCCATCAGGCATGAAGCTTCGCCTACCAGCAGTGCTCCAGAAACGTCCGCTCTATGCAGCAAGTACTATGATAACAATGAGTAGAACAATCCCAAAAATAACCAGCAGTAAACAGGTCTGCAACAAAGTCGACAAATCAGTAAGCTATAAGCTATAGATCATAACAACTCGGGAGGGTAGGAACAGACTTGATTTCAAACATCTCTTAGGAACATATAACTGCTACAAGTAGAAAGAACTAGTTTTGGATTTTGACCAGACTAGACACTACCACTTGTTTAAACTTGAATACGACTATATCAACATGTAAACAAAATCATCTTTTGCAAAACACTCTTAGTGCCAAGACGTTAAAATGCACTCACAAAATTTATAAAGTACCAATCTCCGGGAGCAAGTTTTTAAGTTAAAGTTAATAGCTTATATTATTACCAGAGATGAGTTCGATCTTTGGGTTTTGGCAGCCTTGGAAAGTTGTGATTTACCCTGTGCAGTTGCAGCATGTGAGTTATCAATGTTTGTACCAATATCATCTGCAGGTTACACAAGCATGTTAGCTTTTACAAAAATTAAACTACTCAAATATTCATATAAAAGAGCGGATAGATTTACCAATCATGACTCCTTGTTCATGAACAAGCACAGCAAGATCCTTAAATATCTCATTCACTTCACCAATTTGTGACTGGATCTCTTGTATACCCTGATCTCTTTCTTCTATTATTGCCTCATTGAAAGAAATCTCGTTGTCCAAAAACAGAACTTCGTGCCTACAAGATCATCACTGAACTTATTAAGATATGGGTAAAGGATTGAATATCTAGCTCAAGTAGTACTTCTCCACAAGACACACCTTCTAGATTCTAGAAGAGCTCGATGTTCAGGGCTTCTCTCCAAACTTACATCAGTCTCAACAGTTGTTTGGCTGCCAAGAGAAAACGATAGCTTTGAAAAAGCAGGGACATATCAAAAATAAAAACAAAGACAAACTTCATATCCCAATATAAAAGATAAACAGGTGCTCACATACATGACAATTAAATTAACACCTAAGTCAATACATTTACACTTTATACCCTTGATTCTCAAAAGAAATCTGCAAGGACTGTATCCAACAACAAACCCTCCAGTAATTACCTAGATTGAAGGACTGCTTGGTAAACAAAAGGAGTATATGCTGTCTCCCTCTCAGCTGCAAGCCTTTGAGCTTTCTGAAACTCTTTTAAGACTGACTGGAAATCTTTAGCAAGTTTAGCATCAGTAATTTTCTTGCTTGCCTGAATATAGAGAAGTTACAGAAACTTCAGGAAAAGGTAGTATACGAGATATGAAAAGAGAAATGCCAATAGACAGAAACCAAAATTAGCTACGTCTAAATTAAGCTATTCAAAACCAATACTGACTAACTTGGTCCACATTAAAATGTTAAAATCATCTCTTAAATCATTGGCAGGATTGGGGAGGAAAATCTTCCCACAGGAGCGCATTCAAAAGAATTATCAAAAGAATGCAGATATAAAGATATCTCTGTTTGCCATAGCCCATAAGAGCCTATCTTTGGAATGGAGTTGTAAGAACAAGCATGCAACAATTGTAGAGAAACGAAGATTGTCAATAGAGAGTAAATCATGTCATCGGAGCAACATGTTCAAGGTATCTTACACTGACTTCACTGCGATGATCCGTCTCACTTGCAAGCTTGAGTTTGTCTGAGGTATCCTTAACCAGCTGTCCAATATGCAATCTCGTTTTATGCCTAAAATTTAGGAAAATCATATAAGTTGAACCCTCAAAATATATTACAGACCTTTATAACATCATAGGTGAATTGTCTTTCAGCATCCATAAAAATCACAAGTCCTCTCCTATTTCCACATGATTTTCATGAAATCAACTCAGTGGCAATTCTAATTACAATGGAAGTTAATTAAGACAGCATTTTTAGAGGTATCAGATAGGCAAATAATCGGGAAAAAAATGAAAAAACACAAATGAAATTGGGAATTACAGCTTCTCCCGGAGCTCGGGCGTGTCTTTAGGGGTTCCAAGGGTATTAACGAGCCTCTGGAAAGTGGAGACGGCGGAGTTGATCTTGAATATGCCAGAAGCCAGCGTCGAATCCGGTTTCCCATTCATGGGCCTCCGACCAGGCTCTAGATCCTGGAAACTCATACCTCGATCGACCGGAATTGAGCGGGAATTGATGAAGATGTAAAACCTCGGATGCTAGGGTCTGGAAATCGATGTTTGAGCTAGTAGTATGATTTGAATTTGGAAGGTAATTTGGGTGTAGGTAGTGTGGATGCTTCCTTTAAACCCCCTTTCCTTGTCCGCTTCACGCCGGGACGTTTTCACTTTTCAGGTTTCACCCACGTGCCAATTTAACCAAGTACTCAACTAAATTATACTCTCCGTGACACATATTTTTGCGAAAAGAAAAAAAGGAAGTAATTTTAAGAGGGTAATATTGATATGAATCTCTTTTGCGAATGCTCACGATTTACGGAATTAATATCTTTGATCTAGTGAAGGTATCTGCAAACTCGTACTATCTCGCACGAAATTCAGGAGTCTAGCCCTCGGGATATGGCTAACTTCGACTTGCTCTCTAACTAGCCGATTACAACTTGCTCTCTAACTAGCCCTCAGGATTAGATTACAAGGTTTATTGATACTTAACTAGCCCTCGGGGTAAAGCAACAATGGAATAGCTCGCAAGCAAAGAGTATGAACTCAAAAAGTTGTATATTTGATTGATGAAGGGTTGTAAGGTAAAAATAATGTTGAAAACCATTCATATTTATAGTACATATGTACGGTCTTCAACAAATACAAATAAGAAACTGAAAAGGATTATGGCAGCTTTAAGAAGCTAAAACCATATTTAACTAGACTACCTAAAATAAATGACTATATTTAATACGAATAGGTTTATTTATTTATATTTATTTATTAGGATTTTTAGAAGATAACACTATACTCTTTTTCCTGCTGGGTTTTTTAATGAGTTAGTGTGATTATTTATTTTATTTTAGAATAAGGCCCATTAATTCAGGCATGTTGGCCTTAGAAGAATTAATGTTTCGGTCATGCATTTATTTTAGTATTTAGAATATTCAGTTCTGATTTGATTAGAATTAGATTTAGTAAGATTAGATAAGGTAATATTCATTCAAGATTTATCTTGAAGAATATAGTCATTTATTTTAGGTAGTCTAGTTAAATATGGTTTTAGGTTCTTAAAGTTGTCATAATCCTTTTCAGTTTCTTATTTGTATTTGTTGAAGACCATACATATGTACTATAAATATGGGTGGTTTTCAACATTATTTTTACCTTACAACCTTTCATCAATCAGATATACAACCTTTAGAGTTCATACTCTTTGCTTGCGAGCTATTCCATTGTTGCTTAACCCCGAGGGTTAGTTAAGTATCAGTAAACCTTGTAATCTGATCCTGAGGGCTAGTTAGAGAGCAAGTCGAAGTTAGGCGTACCCCGAGGGCTAGACTCCTGAATTTCGTGCGAGATAGTGCGAGTTTGCAGATCCTTCACTAGATCAAAGATATTAATTCCGCAATCGTGAGTCTTCGCAAGAAGATTCATATCAAATATTATATGCTTTCTCGGTGGAGTTTTCTAAAAAAATTCTTTTTTTCTTTTCAATCAGATTTGTGAAGAGTGCATCAAATAAGTTTGGTCAGTCCAACATAAAATATGAATAAAAAGTGGCTAAACGTGGATATAAAGTGAAGAGTGCAAAAACAGTTGGAACGTCCCAATGAGTAAAGAGTGCAAAAATAGATGGGACGGGGGAGTAATTAGCTGGATGAACCGCGCAGCGCGCGGTGTTTATGATTCACATTTTAATAAATATTTAATTGCTACGTTTAATTACCACATTATCCGTATCGTATTTAATTCGTCCGCCCATTTAACGCTCCTATTATACACTTATCTTTTATATGTTATGTTCTATTTTTCGGTATCTCTTCCCTTGTCGTTCTTAAATTTTTAAAAAAAATCTTAAACTAACAAAAAGAAATTATCCCAATCATGATAAACTTCATTCCTATAACTTTTTAAATTGAATTTTAATTATTTATATTTCAAGATATATTTTTGAAGATTTTCAAAATTACAAGAATCTCATTGCAATAAATGGAAGTAAACATAAATCATCTCATTGATCATATTAATTAACAAGACTTTCTGAAACAAGTATTTCTGAATGAGCTTCTACGGGCATCTTATTATGTAGAGAAAGTTTTCTGTTAGACCGACTAATGGTTGAACCAACCATGAAAACTTTCGTTTCAATAATTTTTTGGGCCAAATTATAATTGCTTATACATTTTTAAAGTTTTTCAAAGATATTGAGAGAATTATTTGCCGTAAGGAATTAAGAGACAGTAAAGTCTTAGTAATATCATGCACAACCAGAACACCATACAAATGCAAGTTTTCAGAAACTTTAGAATCACCAATACGAGATATCATAAAAGGGGCACCATTACCAACAAAAATATGAGATTTACCAGTATAGGGAGTGACACTGTCTAGGCCTGGGGCAGAAGATGTCATATGACTGGTAGCGCCTGAATCAAGATACCAATCTGACAGGCGAGAATAATTGTCTGACTGCTGAGAATAGTGATGATTTTCTGCCAAATGAGTACTTGTCAGACGACCAATATGTATCTGCATCTAGTAACATGTCACAGCATAATGACCGAGTTGTTCGCACCAGGAGCAGTGAGGACGACAGCGACCAGGGACCGGACCAGCAGCCTAAAAACCGGAGAAGGACTGCCTGCCACTGAATTGGACGACGCTCGAGTCGGTGCGTGATCCCACGCGCGGCCGGCTTGAGATGCGTCGCTGGTCTGAAACATCACCTGTCCTGCGGCAGGGACTGATTATCCCTGTAAATTTACCAAAAAAACCTTGTGGTTTTTGGCAAGGGCAAAAAATCCGCATATAACAGAGTAAGGACAGTAGTAATCAAAGGAGAAGAAAAATCCCTATACTCAGGACCAATAGCAGTTAAAAACCAAACAATTTGATCAACATTTGAAACTAGATTTCCTGATAAGACGTCAAATGCATGTATTTTCCAAAGTATTTAACATCTCTTTTGTATTCTTTTGGTTGGAAGATTGCTAGATTTATGTAGGTTTACATCATAAGGGGTTTAGATGACCATTTTCGGTTTTCATATCTAAATCCTTCATTTTGTAACCTATTTAAACTCTAATGGATTTTTGGTCCTTACGAGCGATAGATTCCTTTTTGTAAGCTTAATTTGTAGACTGCTCGTAAGGACTTCGGGTTGGTTTAGTGAAAATCATTCGCAATGAAGGTAGAAGATTGAAGTCCATTCGCAAGAATGGTAGAAGATTGAAGGCCACGAGTAAAAACATTGTAGAAGATAAAAGGGTCGAAGAAGGAAGACAAAGAAGCGGATGAATTGTACCCTGAAGTTTGGACCAAGTTCTCATAATGATCCGAGAAGAATCGACCTCCAAGGGTGGTGCCATTGGATTTGTCTTCTTGAGCACTATAAAATAGACTACAAGAACTCCTAAAAAGGATCGGCGGTTCACTCGTAGCGATGGAAATAAGAAGAGAGCGGCAGCACCATTGCTGGCCGCAACCCACACTGTGGGCTGCAACCAAAAATGCTTATTTTCACGGACAGGGCAGAACCTTCACTGTGGGCCGCATCCCACATTGCATCCCCCAGCGGCCAGTTGTGGCCTGCGTTAATAGCATATTTTCGGCCCAAAAAAAATATCTCCCTTCATTCCCTTATTCCATATTCATTTCTACCCGACCCTAGACATAAAAACCCTAGTTTTCACCCATTTATAAAAAAAAATTTCCATGGATTCTTGCTATTTTGTTATAGGTTTTCATAATCTAGGCTAAATATACTCTTGGGAGCAATCGGTAAGCATTTCTAGTATGAATTTGTGAGATTCTATTTATCCTAATTTGTGCTTTAATTATCAAGTATTTTTTGTGCTTTCTTGCATGATTGATGCATGATTTAGACTAGATGATCAACTAGTTGATGATTGTGGATTGATTATGTGCTAGGTTTTTTGTCAAACCCCGAAGACTTTGACTCTTAGTCAATGTGATTGTTGTTAGTCAATGCTAGGTTATAATTAGGAGTGACAACTAATTATGATTGTTGATTGATGTAGTTTCTTAGACTTAGGTTGAATTTAGATGGATTCGACCAATTATCAATGTAGCCCACTAATAACGATTAGCATGAAGGTCGATCCTCGTTGTCGTTATTAGTAAATATACTTGTGCTATCTATGTGTTTCTCGCTTGTAGGATAATGTGGTAGTCGTATTGGGTCTCCGTGTGTATTGCTATCCTCGGGGAAGTCTATGACGCCGATCATCTAGGTTGACCCAAGGATAAGGGCTATTGTGTGGCATTGATCTCCCACTCTAACTATAACTGAGGAGAGGTGAGAAATGCCAACATTTGAAAGGTGTTGACAAGTTCTCCACAATATGTGATTAATGCATAAAAATAGGATAGTTAATCTATGATCAAAGGATGACTAGAAATGTAAACCAATTGCGCTCAAGACTCGTTATAATCTTAGTTACATCAATTGTGCTATTTGTGATCATTTTTGCATCGATCTTTGTGCTTAGCTTTAACTTAGTAGTTTAAAGTAGTCCTAGTGGTTTTCCAACTCAAAACCCCCCAACTTGGTTACCACACACGAAGAGTGACTCCTTCATGTGCTTTTCAACTACGCTTCAACACTTGATAAAACCTCATTTTCCTCGTGGATGACCCCGTCTTACCACTAGCTACTATTTAGTAGTTAGCCATAATTTGATCTTATAAATATTATGTTTGAGAGACACGACGATGGCCTCCCCAATTCTGGCGCCGCTGCCGAGGAAAAGGCGTATTTTATTAAAGTATTAGTGTATTTTTGTGTATTTTTGTTTTTAGTTTTTTGTTGTTGTTTTGCTTGCTCTTGTGATTGTTACTTGGGATAAGGTAGTATTGCTTTGGTTCTTGGTTTATGGTCGATACTCGCACCAATATCCAAGAACCCTTGCACTACGACCCCGATCTTTTAGGAACGCTCCGAAGAGCTAGGGGAGTAGCCTATTTTGCCAACCAAGCCACCCAATCATCACCCGAAGTAGTTACACCAACTATGGCGAATGATAATAGAACCTTGAGGAAGCTCATGGCTCCTAACCTAGATAGCCAACCCATTTGCATCACATTCCCTCCTCTTCCAGAAAATGTCACTTGTGAGTATAGGTCTGGGATGATCCATTGGTTACCAACTTTCCATGGAGTGATCGGGGAGAATGCGAACAAGCATTTTTCCAAGTTTTATTATGTGACCATTAACATGAAGCCATCCGGAATTTCGAAGGACGATTTCAATCTAAGGGCTTTTTCTTTCTCTTTGAAAGATACAGCCAAAGATTGGTTGTACTACCTCCCACTGGAAAGTATAACCTCATGGAAGGAGATGAAGAGCAAGTACTTGGACAAGTTCTATCTGGCATCCAAGTCGGCGGGACTAAAGAAGGAGTTGATCAATATTTTCCAATATTCGGGTGAATCTTTATATGAATATACCCGAATATTGGGAGAGGTTCAAGAGGTTGCTAGCAAGTTGCCCATACCACCCATACAAGGAAGGAGATCTTGTGTACTATTTCTTTGATGGTTTGTCCATTGAAGATATGAGGATGATCAATGCCTCTTGTAATGGGTCGATTGCCAACAAGAGCCTAAAAGATGCCATGGCATTGTTCGAAGAGATGACTAGTGGAACAAGATAGAGGGTTTGAAGAAGTAAAAGCAATGGGCTACCAAGGAGGTCAAGGCCAGAGTTTCCAAGGAAATTGGGGATACCAAGGTGGACAAGGGCAAAGTGGACAAGGTTTCCAAAGAGGTGTGTATCAAGGTGGTCCTCAAGGTGACCAAGGTGGGTATCAACCAAACCGTCAAGGAGGACAACCCCAATACCAAGGCAATCAAGGGTACAACCGGGCTCCACAACAACCCTACCCAAGGGATGGGGAATCATCTAACCCCCGAGATGGGAGATCAAGTTCGGAGCACGAGGAGCTTATGCATGCCATAACCATCATGGTCACAAATTTGGAGGACCACACCTCAACTAGATTCAAGAACTTGGAAACTCAAGTTAGCCAAATTGCATCCTTTGTGGCCCGATTGGAAGCTATGGATTCCGGGAAACTTCCCTCACAACTGGAATTGAACCTAAGGTAAAATGTGAGCTCAATCACCTTGAGGAGTGGGAAAGAAACCAAGGAGCCCAACCGAGTTGTTAAGGATGGAGAGGAAGTTGAAGAGGAGCTTGTGGTGAAAGGTCAAGAGGTCGAGGAAGTGAGCACTCAACCACCAAAGAAGAGGGAAATTGAAAAAATCCTTCCACCACCACCCTTTTCCGGCGGCTTTACGGGATAAGAATCGCAAGGATGAGAACAAAGCCCTTTTTGAAGTCTTCCTTAAATGTGAGGTAAACATTCCCCTTTTTATACTATCAATCAAGTGCCTAGATTTGCTACATTCCTTAAAGAGTTATGCACACCTAAGAGAACTAAAGCATTGAGGAATGTTGAAAAAAATAAAATAGGTGGACAAGTGGCGGCTCTCTTTCAAAAGAAATTACCTCATAATTGCAATGATCCTGACATGTTCACTATCCCATGTTTCATAGTTGAAAAAGTTTTTGAAAAGGTAATGATAGACCTAGGAGCCTCAATTAATGTGATTCCCTACTCTCTATACATGACTCTTAACTTGGGGACTTTGCATGAAACTAGGGTGATCATACAACTAGCTGGTCATTTTCAAGCTATTCCGGAAGAACTAGTGCAAGATGTGTTGGTTAAAGTGGATAAACTAGTTTTCCCCGTCGATTTTTATGTACTTGATATGTCGCGTGATGAGAGTGTACCCCCTATTTTGTTAGGGAGACCACTTTTGAAAATGGCGAGAACTAAGATTGACGTGCATAATGGTTCATTAACCTTAGAGTTTGGCGGAGTAGGGTATGAGATCTTTAAGGATAAAGAGCTTCCAAAGGATAAAATGTCTTGTCATGGTGTCACTATACTTGAAAGTTTGCATGAGCCTCACAATGAACTTGAACATTGGCACATGATTGACTTAGTTGAAGGTGATAATGGAATGAGTAAGGCATCTAAGCAAGTTTCTAGTATTTTGAACGAGGTCAATGTTGCATATGAAAATGTCTCTAGTACTAACTTGCAGGGAATGAAGAAGGGGTTAAAGAATCATTATCTAAACCCCCTTCACTCAAAAGAGTCCCCAAAACCACCCAAAAAGGGGTGAGGCGCACATGTCCATTTGGCCCCGAAGGTGAGGTTTAGGGAGAGACAATGTTGGAGACCAATACATGTGGAGGTAAGAATGGGTGGAATCACAGATGGTGATTCCGGAGACCCAAGGAGTGTTTTGAATGAAGCTTGAAAAAAAGAGAAGTATGTCGTGCCGACAATGTTAAATAAACTCGGTTTTGATCATTCGGATAGTCATTCCTGACATTCCATCGATGTAATTATGATCTCCTTTTTGTTAAGAATTGTGGAGATTTGTTGTTTTATTTGGAATTCATGGTTGATTTTTCTTCTTTTTATTTTGATTTTTTTTTGGAACATTATTAGGCTTGGTTTGCATGATTGTTTTGCAAGGAGCATTTGGTTTTGGAGAAAAAGGAGCGAGAAAAATAGACGAGCAACTGGGGCTAGGAGAAGTTCAACTCACGAATCGTATAGAAGTGCATGGTTCACGATGCTCACACACTCCCCCATCTCCAAAGTACCAAATTCCCTCCCTACCACCACTAAATACACCCCGAACCTATTTACCAGCGACCCACTTGAAACACACAATTCGAAACCAAAGAGGTATTTACCTGCGATTGCAATGCTCTATCCAATCTGTCAGTGGTTGTTATTGGAACCTTATGATGGAGGTTGTGGGGAGAGTATATTGTGGTTGTGGTAGTTTGTCCATTAGATCTTATAGTTGTGCTACTAAGTGTGTTTTGGTGTCTGTTACTCATCATGAATATTCTCTCATTTTCCATCCTTGGCATATGCTCTAGAATGTTTATTTCCATTGAGGACAATGCAACATTAAGTGCAGGGAGGGGAATAAGACGATACTTGTGATTAGTAGTTAGTATTGTTAGCAAGTAGCTCTTTTGAGAGCATTTGTAAAGAAAAAAATTTGAAAAGAAAAAGATAATAGAAAACACCCCGCTAAGTTGAAAATCTGAGAGGGCAACTTAGGCAAATTTTGGGTGGGGATAGGTTGAAAACCCAAAAGGGCAATCTATACAAAAATGAGAGGCCAAATGGTGTGGAAAAAGGTTAGGGTAAGCCTTGAAAAAAAAAATATGTGTGAAGCTAGGATGAAAACCCGAGAGGGCTCCTAAGCAAAATGAGAGAAAATGAGAGAAATTGAAATTTTTTATGCTTCTCTTGATTGGTCCATTTGGCAGCTTCTTTGGTAGAGTAAGCTAATTTTGCACTTGCATTGTATACCTCACCTTTGATTGGTATGATGGTTGTTTAGATTATCTTAGACTTTGGGATGTGAGAATGTGAGAAATTCTTATGTCTTGGGGGTTAGGGTAATCTAGGAATATGATGTTGGATGTTTTGGGGGGAACTTTTGCATGCTAGCTTACGCTAATATCTTTGCTTGTTCTTATTTACTCGAGGACGAGTAAAGGTTTACGTGCGGAGAGGTTTGATAAAACGCCAAGTGCATGTATTTTCCAAAGCATTTAACATCTCTTTTGTCATCTTTTGGTTGGAAGATTGCTAGATTTATGTAGATTTACATCATAAAGGGTTTAGATGACCATTTTTGGGTTTCATATCTAAATTCTTCATTTTGTAACCTACTTATAGTCTAGTGGAGTTTTTGTCCTTACGAGCGTCTAGATTCCTTTTTGTAAGATTAATTTGTAAATTGCTCATAAGCACTTGGGGTTGGTTTACTTAAGGTCATTCACAGGGATGGTGGAAGATTAAATGTCACGAGTAAAAACGTGGTAGAAGATAAAAGGGTCGAAGAAGGAAGACAAAGAAGCGGATGAATTGTGACATTGAAATTTGGAACAAGTTCTTATAATAATCCAAGAAGAATTAGCCTCCAAGGATTATACCATTGGATTCGTCTTCTCGAGCACTATAATATCTACTACAAGAACTCCCAAAATGGATTGGTGGTTCACCCGTAGCGATGGAAATAAGAATTGGGCAGCAGCACCATTGCGGGCCGCAACCCACACTGCGGCCCGCAATAAAAAATGCTCATTTTCACAGACAGGGCAGAACCTTCAATGCGGGCCGCAGACCACATTGCGTCCCACAGTGGCCAGTTGTGACCTGCATTAAAAGCAAATTTTCAGCCCAAAAAAATCTCTCCCTTCATTCCCTTCTTCCCGATTCATTTCTACCCGACCCTAGACATAAAAACCCTAGTTTTCACCCCTCTTTTCTTAGTTTTCTCATTTCTTCCATGGATTCTTGCTATTTTGTTATGGGTTTTCATAATCTAGGCTAAATATACTCTTGGGAGCAATTGGTAAGCATTTCTAGTATGAATTTGTGAGATTTTCTTTATCCTATTTTGTGCTTTGATTATCAAGTATATTTGGTGCTTTCTTGTGTGATTGATGCATTATTTAGACTAGATTATCAACTAGTTGATGATTGTAGATTGATTATGTGCTAGGTTTTTTGTCAAACCTGGAAGACTTTGACTTTTAGTCAATGTGATTATTGTTGGTCAATGCTAGGTATAATTAGGAGTGACAACTAATTATAATTGTTGATTGATAGAGTTGCTTAAACTTATGTTGAATTTATATGGATTCGACCAATTATCAATGTAGCTCACTAATAACGATTAGCATGAAGGCCGACCCTCGTAGTCGTTATTAGTACAGATACTTGTGCTATCTATGTATTTCTCACTTGTAGGACATTTTGGTAGTCGTATTGGTTCTCTATGTGTATTGCTATACTCGGGGAAGTCTATGACGCCGATCGTCTAGGTTGACCCGAGCATAAGGGTTATTGTGTGGCGCCAATCGCCTACTCTAACAATAACCAAGGAGAGGTGAGAAATGTCAACATTCGAAAGATGTTGGCAAGTTCTCCACAATATGTGATTAATGCATAAAAATAGGATACTTAATCTATGATCAAAGGATGACTAGAAATGTAAATCAATTGCGCCCAAGACTCGTTATAATCTTAGTTACATCAATTGTGCTATTTGTGATCGTTTTTGCATCGATCTTTCTACTTAGCTTTAATTTAGTAGTTTAAAGTAGTCGTAGTGATTTTCCTACTCAAAACCCCCCAACTTGGTTACCACACACAAAGAGTGACTCCTTCGTGAGCTTTTTAACTACGCTTCAACACTTGATAAAACCTCATTTTCCTCGTGGATGACCTCGTCTTACCACTAGCTACTATTTAGTAGTTAGCCATAATTTGGTCTTATAAATATTATCTTTGAGAGGCACGGCGACGACCTCCCATTTCCCATGACAGACAGTTTTACGAAAATCTCCTTAAATTTGAGATGAAGTTCATGAATAGAACTGGCTTTACGAATACCATGTGCATCTGCACGAAGACGGAGAATGGTGGAGGCACTGCTGTTCTGGTAAATAAGAGCAAGATTACCCCAGTTTTCTTTGGAAGTGGCACAATCTGGGAGTTCTGCAAGAACTTTAGCGGAGAGAGAGGAGAACAGGAGACCGCAAACAGGTTAATCTTCATCAATCCATCAATCCCTTGATCATACTCTTCTATTGCTTTCTGATAAGCCGCATTGGGATCCTCCCTGGAAGGAGACGTGATGGTGAGGGCATAGGAGAGAGTTTGCGGTTGTTGAAGGAGAAACGGACGAGGATTTGTGCCATCGATGAATCCATACATACCTTGAGGACGAAGAACATTACCTACTTGACGCTTTCAGAGAAGATAGTTGGATGCAGTGGGTTTAATTTGCATCATCTGGAGCATAGTGTTGAAGGAGAGATTCACTTGAGCCATGACGAAGATGAGGACGCTGGATCTGGAAGAGAAGGATGCACGTGACCGCTGGGAGAGGAGAATGCAACCGCTGAGAGCCGTTGGGAGTCGCTGGGTGCTGCTAGACACGACGACCACGGCTGGAAAATTTTGACGAGAGGAGGTAGCGGTCGAGATTAGGAGAAAATTTTAGGGTTTTAGGTTTTTGATCAGAAGAGCCTCTGATACCATGAGAGAATGATTTGTCGTAAGGAATCGGATTATTAAAAACTGAATATATAAAGAGTACAATAGAGGTAAAATAAGGAAAAAATTCTAATCATACTAATCATAATCTAATCAATAATCTGATTTATTCTAACAGGTGTACTAAAAGAGCAACTTCTTGGACAAGTAGCATCCTCACACTTAATTACATCAATTTTCATAAGTTTTTGACAAGTGACACTTTGAAAGTTTGCCACATCAAATTAAAATATTTAATTATTAAATAAAATATATTTAAAGTATTGGAATATTTAGTTTCCATGATACTCCGTTGGAAGATGTATGATTTAATGCAACATGCCATAACTAATGATGCATTTTCAACACATTGCATTAATCTTGCATTTCGCCTATTTAAAAGTCAACCTAATGCTGCTATAATTATTATTAATTATAGAATATATATTATTTAATTATATAAATAGAAAAGGTAAATAAAACATGATTTTAAATAAATGATTTTTTAATACTATTAATATTTAAATAGTAAAAAATAATTTATTTTCATTCAATTTAAAAACATATTTTTTTATCTAATCACAAAAATTATTTCATTAGTTAAAAGATACATTTAATTTCATTCTACTTCTAACTAAGACACTTTTACTATTTCCTTCTAAAAAAATAACTATACAACTAAATATTCATACTTTTATGAATATGTTTTATATATATGATTAAAATCTTACATCGTGCATTATACGAGTGTTAAAACTGAATACTCACAGACTAAAATTTATTAAAAGTTATTGATTAATTATAATTATATACTCCATATTTGATATTTGTATCTATATATTGTATATATCGTAATAGTATTTTTATACAAATTTTTTTATATTTTCAAAATAAAAACATATTATTTTAGGCAAAGTCTTGGGAAAGATCATTTTTCCACAATCTTATGGAAAAGCGGGGTTTAATTAGAATTATAAAAGGTAAAAGGTCTTAGTTACAATATTAAAAATTTAGTATGTAACATGTAGTAGTTATGAAGTTTATAACTTGATTCATGCAACTCGAACATTTTATCTTCATTTATTCTAATTTGCAGTTTAAACTTTGGTATTTCCATAAGTAATAGAAAGATCGTCTTTCAAGAGACAGGCTCATTATTTTATGTAAATTTATTATATTTTATTGGTTATTAATAAATAATACTATTATATTTTTATATTTATTTCAAACAAAATAAATATTAATAAATATAATAACATTAAATCATACGTAGCACGGTACCAACTTGCTCATCATTAAATGAATTAGGGTAATATGCAAATATAATCCTATATGTTGGAGAAAATGTTTTTTTTTTTAATTCAAAACACCCATAAGGTGGGGGAGTTATGTATTGGGTTCCCCATGCCCTATATAAAAAGACCAGTTTGTACATGAGTTGTCTAGATATCTAGACTTAAGACAAGAGAGTAGCCTACGATTAACCTAATTAACAACTATACAGTGGTATGTAATGATGGAGTAACGATCCGAAGGAAGAGAATCTCCACCCCAAGTGTTAATTCTCTCCCTCGGCCGGGTTACTTACATCTGTTTTAGTAAATTCAAGATCCCAATGTCAGCAAGTAGGGGAAGAGAAACAAAATAAAACTGAACTCCAAAAAGGTGGAGAGCAGCAGCAGAGGAGGCATATCACTTTTGTTCATCAGCAGAGCAGTAGTACAGCTGCGCAACAGAGCATCCGAGAGCATAGCAGCAGTGCAGCAGAGCAGTAGAGAAAATGTAAATATAACCCTGAGTTATTTTTTAGTGCAAATATAATCATAACTATTATACATATGTGCAAATATAACCCTAAAACCATTATTCCGACATTAACTGACCAGGGTTATATTTACACTTTCAATTATCGCAAAGTTATATCTGCACTTTCATTATCTCATAGTTATATCTGCACTTTTCTCAATGAACTATTCCCAAAAGCAGAACATTTTTCTTTCACCAGGTACCAACAACTTGCTCTTCATGCTGTAAGAAAATCACCTACCACTTGAAACTCACGGTGTACCCTCCTGAGGCAACCACCTATTACTCCCACCATTTTTCTAATATTGATACATTTTTCTTTTATGTTGATATTTTAATATTGACACCTTCATGTTTTAGTAAAATTAAGATTCATTACATTCGCTTAATTTTTTTTACTCTTTCTCTACAATCTTCTCCACTCATTTTACTTTTAAAAAAAAAGTGTCAATTGTAAGAGTGTCAATTAATCTAGATCAGAGGGAGAACAAAAGGTTCATGCAATAGAACCTACTCCCTCTGCCCTAACCTATTCGGCATAGAATCTTTTCACGATCTCCAATA
The DNA here is from genome assembly GCA_037428765.1 of Rubia yunnanensis. Lineage (NCBI taxonomy): Eukaryota > Viridiplantae > Streptophyta > Magnoliopsida > Gentianales > Rubiaceae > Rubia > Rubia yunnanensis. Next base: position 24,867,260 of record CM075064.1, on the reverse strand, counting down.
AACATGTTTGGATGTAAATATGTTTAGCTACACACAATAATGACACACAAAAATTTAATATTTAGAAACTATATGTTACAATGAATCTAACCATATATCATACGATAAAATTATTGTTCATATATCTATTTAAATATGTGGTTACAGTTTGACATTTTTTACCAAAAAAATTCTATGGAGAATAGGCGGGGACAGAGGGAGTATTAAACATGAAACAATGACAGCAACAAGAAGATGGACAGACATTGCTCCATGCAGCATGCTGCATTGCGTTAAATTGAGAGAACAACCATCGTACACCCACTAAATACGTCAAGTGGTTAGGTGTTGTGGTTTCATTCCCAATGGGAGGGGTTCGAATCTCGGCAGGCGCAATGTGAGAGTATCTTCCAGTGGAGGTGCTCCTTGTGGCCACGAGTACATTCGAGGACCACGTGTCGAACCCTTGAGAGCAGTAATTTACCTTCTCAATTATGGGTTTGGTGTGGTTACAGCTGGGACCCTGAGGGCGAGGGTATCGCCTTTTGGAGAGAACAGTCATCGTAACACTACACGCTCTGACAACCCTTCGTTCAATTGAGAGAATCTTAATATTGAGTCCCGTATATGCAAAACCTGAAGGAACCCGTCATTATGTAGGCTTTGTATTTTTGTTGCGAAATTCCTGTCAACTTCCAAATTAAGAACCGCAAAGGCCCTTTGAGCTAGAGGTTCCACAGCCCCAGCCAGATCATTGAGAATATTTGGTACAACAGTATATATATTTACTTTTGACTTAGTCATGATTTACTGTAACACTCATTCTAGTCCGTTACTCTTCTGATTCAATTAAGTCATTAAAAATCTTCCTTATATTTTTTACACTTCCAAATTAAGAACAACAAAGTCCCTTTGAGCTAGAGGTTCCACAGCCCCAGCCAGATCATTGAGAATATCTGGTACATCATTCGGATTTTTAGGGCAAAACAAGATACAGAAACCAAAATGAACTGAGAATCTAGGTAGTACGAGTACGGTAAATAGGTCATGGTACCCGTACCGGATACATACTGGATACAGATCTGGTAAAAAATGTTCCTGATACGGTTTGACTTTTTGGGTACTTTGACCGGGTATGGGTATGGTCAAGGGTACAGTCAACTTTCTTGGGTACGATTTGGGTATAATTAAATCTGAATAAAAAAATTGTAAATTAGAGAAAAACTCGAGCAAAACCCTTCCTTTAGTGTGCGCCTCCTCTCCTCTCGAGCAAAACCTTTTCACATCACCTCCTCTACTCTGTCGCCCGTCCGTCCACCACCCATCCACGCCGGCGCTGCCTGTCCACCCCTCGGCGCCCGCCTTTCTCCAGTTCGCCTCTTTCTTCTATGCGTCCGAGTGTCCGACATCCGTAAGTGTTGTTCAAATTCTGAATTTTGTTGATTATTGAGTGTGCAAATTCTGAATTTTGGATTCTTAGTGTTTGCGCCGGACTTGGAGAAAGAGTTTATTGTTGAAAATTGGTGTTTTTCATTTAGTTTTTATGCTTAATGCTATGCTTTTCTTTGACTTGGACAATAACTTTATTTGATGTGTACTTACATCGAACCATAATCTTGTTATGTAGTTTATTTGCTTTAGAAATGATTAGTTATTAATATATATTTTTTATTTTTTATTTATAATCGTATCCATTTCGTACTTTGTACCCCTTAATTTTCAATTTATCAGATTTCACTCATAATGTACCCGGAATCATATCGGTGCTACTTGGCCAGAAGAACCGTAGATATCAAGCATAGCAACTCTACATTGATTTAGTCTTACCTAATTGATTCTTGTTGTAATGGTGCAAGCGCAAGAGGCGGCATCGGTATCCCTGAGTCCTTGGATATTACCGCTTCATAGGGTACTGAATTTTGATAAACATGCATTTCCTTCCATTTCCCTCCGTTACTAAGCACGATATTAGTCTAAAAAGTGTGAATATGTTGCAATATCATTCATCAATTTGTGCTAAAAAGGAAGAGTAAATATCGGACAATCAAAATCATAGACAAACCAAGCTTATTCAAGTAAGTAGCATCTGAAGTTGTCGGAGGATGTCTTGCACTAATATGTCTTTGAGGAACTGAATTCTCTTATCAAAATGTCTTTAAATGGTACAAGGGCACTCTCAAAATGTACATTCTGGATTGGGGTTATGAAACGAACCTCACTTCGCTTCATTTGTACAAAAAGCATTCTACTCAAAAAAGTCTGAATACCAGAGAGATCTGAAGACAAATATGTTTCAAATTTCGTAGAATCAAAAAAGGGAAGAAACAAGGGTGAAATGGCTTACTTGCTCAACCAAGCTGGCTCATTCTCACATTGTTTTGCCAGGAGGAATGATGAAGCGACATTGCTTTCTAAAAGGAAAAACTTAACATATACCATAACAAGAGAGCTCATTGAAAAGAAATTGAATAAATTTTAGGCTAGTCGTTCTGCTAAAAATTTTACAATTTTATTATAACCTACAGAAAAATACAAACATGATGTGACATCCATCTTATAGCTACTGAGTAACAAAATTGAGGACCATCCATGTACTTGTCCAAATTCATACTCTTCAATATTGGCTACCAATCAGCACAGGCAACTTGGATAATGAATGGCCACAATGTTCTGTCTTAGCCAATAAATTGTCCGGGAGTCACGATTCTTCATTGCCTGCAATTAAAAAGAGAAAACGATCAATGTTGATTGTAAGATATTGCTTTCATGGAAAGCAAATTAATTGGCAATCAACTTCAACTTTGTCTGTTGACAATCTCTGTTGCCTTTGCGCCTTGCTAAAATTCTTTTTAGCTGTGACCGCTGTATCATGATGATGACAGGCAAATGCATTAGCACTTTCAAACAAAGCATAGAAGTAAAATACGACCAAATAAAATAATACACAAACAATGTTCAAAAATCAACACACTGATAACTAAACATACTATGATAAAAAATGCACATCAGTTGCAGAAAGCAACATGCTTATGTCAAACATCATCGCTGCAGTACTTTGACAACTTCTCCCAACAGAAATACACAAGCTTTTTCAGAGTACAAAAATCATACTATCTTTGACAAAGTGCAGCAAAATACAAGTTCATCAAATTTATCTTTACCTCTGAGACAAGCCATACGTATTTGTCACACGTGTAAGAACATTTGATTGGAAAAGCTATCTTTTATTTCTTCATAGAAAAAACTATCTTTCTTTCCCATTTATTGGGACTATAATCCCTTTAATAGTATCAAAAATTCGGATCTCACCTTTGAATTTCCTTTTCTTCTTTGCCCTTCTCCTCTTCCTATCCGCTTGTGTTAGCTCTTTTTCTTCTTTAATATCTCCTTTTCAGAAAACACTTACTCGGGAGCCAGCATAGCTGCATCAGAGACTGCCAATGGTGCAATCTAGCATGGAAAAGGTACAAATAAGTAATTTACAATTTTGGAGCAGTAACAAGTGTATGATTTCCAAGATAACCAAAAATATCACCAAGTTACCTCTTCCATAGCTAGGGCAGGCACATTGGCTTGTATAGACATATCTTCTATAACCTATACTCATCAAAATGCAGGCATAAGTAGCAGAAACCTGGCCCCAAAATTTAGTACACAAGCATATATAAAGAAGAGGAAGCATACCGGTTTTGGAGTGAAGTGGAAATGTGACAAGGCATCCAACTTTACGCACAGTTCTGTAAACAAATTAGCTGCCTGAACATACAAATGAATCAGAGATGTCAGAAAACTAACATATCATACCTTTAATTAATTTGATGTTAATGTGAATTTTGTAATCTCAAATTTATCATCATTGCTCTACACTCTAAATTTACTCATGGTGTTTATCCCATAGCACGTAACCTCAAGATGGGAAAAGCTTACATTCAATGTCAAGAGAAAAAGATTAATAAATGCATTAGAATGTTTAAATCTGCTGTGATTTCAGAACAATGATAATGGAAGCCATATAAGCACATGAGAACTTGTACCAACAATCTTGTAACTCTATTTCTCCTACTTATAAATGAATTAACACAGGTTTAGGGTGCAGAAAGCCTATTAAGAGAAATCCGAAAAAGAATTATAATTAAGCCACTAAGTGAAGGAAATCACAAAAACCATACTTCTTTCTTTTGCTTATCTGAAAACGACATGGTTGTTAAAACCAGGCCAGACTTTTGGACTTATTCTTCCAGCATAGAAAAAAAAATGTTAGCACAAAGAAAAGTACTTTTAGAGAGATCAGAGTGCATATATTTAAAAATGAAAATTTCTAATCTTATATGCAGCAACACTTAATAATAGTGAACAAAGCCCATTGATTTTTGTAAAAGAAATAAGAATCATCTGGCTGAAGGAATAACAACCTCATAAATTTCTGCAAGGCCCTTTTTGCTTTTATTCTCGTCCTGCATATTGGCAAAGTGTAAATAGAATATGTTACCATAAGTCCATAACTCATTCAAGATATAACTGACACAAACACACCACAAAGGACACTTTGATAGAAGAAGAAAAAAGAATTACCAATTCTTTCACTTCTCTTGGAGCTTTTGATGGTAAAGCTTGGGGTTTCTGGACATCATCAAAATGAGCCTACAAGTACAAACAGATACAAGAGTATAAGAACATGGAAGTAGATGATGAATGCGGACATAACTCACAGTAAAACACAAAGTTTAGATCATAGCAACACTGACAATCCACAAAAATGCCATTTCACAATAACACCAATATGAAAGTCAAACAAAAAATGCCAGTACCCTCTTTGGTACTCCGCCATCCCAGTTTAAGGTTAATTGACACCTTAGTCAAAATTAATAGTATAGGTATGAATATTATCACCCGGGACTTCATTAGATGCGTATTTTTGAAATATCAGCTTTTCATAATTTTTAGTCACACCTATTAAAGATATTAATGGTCAAAAATGTTTATTGAAAACCGTAAAAAACAGAAAAGGGAGCCTTATATGGGGACAGAGGTAGTACATGGGTAAAGTAGTATGATCCATGACATAAGCCATTGGAAGAGAATGAGAAATGTTGACAGCATTCAATCTTTGCTTGGTACAAGGCAAGAAACAAGATTCGGCAGGCAAAGAGTTAAGTTCTCCTCTGGCAACTATTGTCTCAGGTAATTCAGCAACCAAAAATCCTGCAACAAGCAGATGCTTCACCAATGGTATCACCATCAATCTATGCTCAGGCAAAAATTCTGCCTAAAAAGAAACATGCATCAGTTCCCATAAAGAAAATACACACATTTATCACAATCCTAAGAAACTAATGCTCAATCCTAAGAAATTCTGGCCAATTTTAGCACAACAGCACTGCCCAATTTCTGAAAGCTGATATACAACCTACAAACACGACTAAAACTGTTATTACTTTTCCAGCTTTTGCCATGTAAGCATATGAATTAAAACTCATTTCCGACGAGACAGCCTCTACTATATTCCATCATGCTAGCTAACTATATTTCCTAAGCAATTCCCAATTCACAGGTGCAACACAATAAAAAAAAAAAATGCCATGCTAAATTACAATGTAAACAAGACTGTCAAATGCAGTACTGCAGTAAGCTGACATTATGGGATGATAATAATATTACAAGTAGGCCAAAGATTACAATTGCCTTTCCCTGCACATTAAAACAGGCGAACAAACATCAAAACAACAGTAACAAAAGACTTCCAAAAATCAAGAATCTAACAATGAAGAACGTGGAATTGGGACCTTGAAGATGTCTTTAAGAATAGTGGTGGCGATTTGGAGGATATGCCTTCATCCCATGCGCTACAAAGAATTTGAAACCCACAAAAGCTTTGATCAAGCTGAATCAAAGAAGAGTTTAGAAGTAAAACAATGCAAAGAAACTGAGTTGCAAAAAGAAGAGATTCTAAACTTTCAAATCTTACACATATAACTTTGAAGATCCTCTACACCCTTACGCATCAAGAAACTATACCAAAGAAAAACAAAAATCTCACTCCGAATTCCTCATCAGCCTTATTTTTCTCCAAAAGGGCATCGACCCGGTAATTCGGGGTGCTCCAGAACCGCTAGACAGCTGCTTTAGATCCTGAGATTTACATTTTTCGAGATTAATCAAGGTTAGAGGCAGAATTAAAGCCGAACAGAACAGCCAAACACGGAGGGTAGACATTTTTGCAGAAATAGTTCTTCCTTCAATTTTGTGATGAACCCCCAAATTTCTTCCTTTTTTTGAGCCTGAGTATTGGAGATTGTTAGAGCACATGCAAGGGTAAAAATCGATACCGATTTCTTACCAATTAAATATATTATTTCTCTCATTCTCTCTTCCACTTAATATTAAAAAATTATTTAAGAAATCACCCTTTTTTATCCCCGCAATGGTAAGAAACCACTTTTGACTATTCATTGACCCCACTTGATTTTCTCTATCCTACTCATTTATTTTACCATTAACATTTAATTTAATTTAATTTGTTCATCCAAAATAAGTTGAAGGTGAAATTTAATAATACATTATAATTTTTATTCATAGAATTTCGTTTTATTTAAAAAGTATTAAATAATTTATTTTCTTTAATTTATAAATTTCATGTTTTATAATAATAATTTAAATATTTTTTTTTGTTAATAAGTTGTTCAATATTTTGTTATCTATAATTTTATAAAAAGATATATTGATTTTATAAAAAAAAATATTACAAACATGACATTAGAAAGGCCAATTAAAACGAGAAGACACGTTACAATAAATGCTTAAATAACAAAATATTAGATCAACTCCGACTAATTATTACAAATTAAAAATAGCAATCTAGTCTGACCAATTATTTCAATTATGCACCCGAAATATTGATCTAGTCTGACCAATTATTACTAATACAAAACAAAAAACATGGATGACAGAACTATACCGATATGCTAATTTTGACCACCCAAATGTTGATACAGATGTTCAGTTAGGTCGTCTTTCAATTGGTCATGTTTAGCTCTGTTGCGTACTTCCCTCCAATTTTGTCTAAAAGTCGGTAGATCAGCATGCCGCTCCGCATTGTAATGCCATGGAGAATCGTCGATCTGGTCATAATCACCCGGTTGAACCCGCAACCCATAAGTATCTCTTTCGTCTTCGACTATCATGTTGTGAAGTATGATACAAGCTATCATAATTTCGCCCAATGTTTCTATGTTCCAGTACTTTGTTGGGTTACGGATCACGGAGAACCGGGCCTGTAAAATACCAAAAGCACGTTCGACGTCTTTCCTGTAACTCTCTTGATGCTTTGTGAACAGTTGTTTCTTGGGGTCATTTGGAGCCGTATACGCTGGCATGAAGGTCGCCCATTTAGGATATATTCCATCCGTAAGATAGTACCCTTGACCGTAGCTGCGATCTGACTTCATATAGAAAACGTGGAGCCCTTCCTTCACAGACGTCATCAAACAAAGGTGACTTGTCTAGGACGTTGATGTCATTATTTGATGCCATGCCAAAAAAATGCATGCCAAATCCACGTATCATATGAGGCCACTGCTTCTAATATAATTGAGGCACACCCATTTCTACCCTGAAACTGTCATTTCCAACCTACAGGGCAGTTTTTCCATTCCCAATGCACACAATCAATACTTCCTAACATACCTGGAAATCCTCGTCCACGAGCTACATGCATAAGCCGTGCAATATCGTCTGGGTTCGCCGGTCGGAGGTATGTTGGACGATACACGACAATAATTGCACGTTCTCCTTGCATTTCGACGAACTCCCGCTGCGATATGTTATACTCCATTTTAGCTTTTTCGCTATCTGCAACCCTTCCAGCATTCTTAGAAGCTTCTTTGATTGTGGCCATACACTCCAGTCGTGATTCTTTGGATTGCTCAGCATCTGTTGCTCTTCGCGTTGCCTTTCCCTTCCCCCTCGCCTTGCATTTTGCGGCTTTCACACCAATAGGCCTGGATGGATATTGCGGTGTCTGGGCATCATCGCTACTACGGGGCGTTGTTGGCACCCATGGAGAAAATTCTCCTCCATTTGTGTCCTTTGGGCCATATTGTGCCATAAATTTAGGGTTAGTCTTGCACAATTCATAGCAATGAAAGAATAGAACCGGTTGGCCACCATTTTCATCAGCATACAAATTCATGGCCCGTGTCTTCATATCTCCTTGGCTGGAGCCACTCCCAATCCGACTATAGTGCCGTGTGGCTTTACTTTCACAGCCGACATATTTGGCGATGTCGTGAGAAAGTTTTTGCCACCTAGCCTTGCACGACTTCATTGTTCGGTTGCATTTCGCATACTTATTCACATCAGATGTAATTTTATGCCAAAACACACCAGCATTCTGCCCCGTACCCATTATACAATCAGTGGAATCATCAAACCAAGCGCTGCATAAAACATTATCAGCTTCTACAGTCCACTTCTCCCGGTTACTTTTCTTCTTCGTGTCCTTACTCCCGCACACTAGTGCGAGGTCATCGCTTTCTTCAAATTCTATTATAACATCCAAACAAATTAAATATACGAATTTGTAAAAAAAGAGGTGCAATGTTATTGAATTAAATATACTACATTGTCAAATAGAGCCAACAAAAATAAATCATGACATTTCATAATTTAAATAAAATAAAAATAATATTGTTTAATATATTGTAATTTAAATATTTTCAAATAAATACTACATGTCTGTTAGCGAAAATTGTCTACACATAAATGAATAATATATCGAATATACTAATTTTAAAATATATCTTAAATAAATAAAGGAAAAAATAGCGATGGACTAAATTCTTCATAATTAAAATATAACACATTGTGAGAGGGTTTACCATCCGGAACTTCGTGATTTCCAAATTGACGCCCATGGTCATTTGCAAAATTTTGACCCGGTGAACCCCGGCCTCCTTGGTAGCGAAATGATCTTGACTCGTTAATTGCATCAAGGTGTGGAGAATGAAAGTTTGGACTATAAAAGTTTGGATAGGAATTTTGCGATTGGGCATTAGGATTTTGGGAGAAATGGCTCGGGTAAGGAGAGTTCGTGTATGCATTTTGGAAAGAATTGTATTGATTTGGGAAATTCATGTACGAATGTTGGGAATTCATATAAAAATTGGGCGGGACGTTTGGCGAATTTTCATAAAATTCTGAATTTGAAATTGGACGAATATTCAGATTTTGGGATGAATTTTTGGAATTAGAAGAATTTGGAATTACCTTATCTTTTCCAATCGACGTTCTTCGCGAATCCATTTAAAAAAAGGACCACAAAGTGAATATTGGAGATAAATTTTGGAGATGAAAGATTGAGGTAGAAGTGTTGGAATTGGAAGTGATGTGATTAAATTGAGTGGTATGCCTCTATTTATAGGTAAAAAAAATTTATTACCGTTGGAAAAAATTTCAGCAAAATTCATGTCTTAATTTATTTATTTTTTCAAAATTTTGCAATTGTTTTTAAAAAATAGCCGTTGGGACACGTGTCCCAACCATATGGGGACACATGTCCCATTTCAAAACGGAAGCAAAATTTTCCCGTTGAGTGGGACACGTGTCACCATATAAGTGGGACACGCGTCCCACTCATTTTTACAAACCGAGAACTGAAATTTTTAAATCCGTTGGACACGTGGCCCAATCGGAAGGTGCCACGTGTTCACGGATTCAAATAAAAAAAAGAAATTCTGCATGTGGGACACGTGGCCCAATGCATGGGCGACACGTGTCCCACTCAGGATAAAAAAAATTGGACCGCACATGGAAGCCCCCTCCTCTGCCAGCGCTTCTGATTTGCCGCACGGAACCGGTTTTACCGGTTCCCTAGTTGAAAACTAGGGGCCGGTTTTTTAACAAGAAACCGGCCTAAAAACCACTACTGTGGATGCTTTCGGTTTTTAGAGCAGTTTTTTAATTTTTAAGAAACCCACTGCCCATGCTCTTAATACCTCTAATGAGCCGAACCGGGGCCTAGTCTGATCAGCCGAACCGAACCAGAGATTTAATACGCAGCCGGGAAAATTAGAAACGAGCGAACAACAATTCATTGCACCTGATAGAGGTTAGGTCCAGGAAGGCTATTGGGCCGAAGGCGTGTCATTCCTATTATGAAATTATTTGGTGCTCTAACTTAATTGTCGCATTTGTGGGTAATTAAAGGTGATAGCTAAAGAAAACGTTATTTATGACATGGAGTATAAATACAATGTATGCATTTACTTATGATTCATTCTGTCTTAATCATTTTTGGACGCTTGTACTAACTCAGGCATCGGAGTGCTGACCCTGGAACCCCAGGGACAGTTTAATTGCAGGTTAGTTCAAGAAGAACCTAGGCCCACGAACCGATCGGTGATCGAAAACACATCAAGTGGTGCTCACCGTCTATGGGGACGACTAAGCCGGGTCAAGGGTTTTGAGAGTTTATGTCCACGGTAGTTCGAAGGAGTGAAAGGTTGAGGTTAATTGGTACAGGGGTTGGATCTCCATCAAGGTTAACATCGGAGAATCTAGGAGGAAAAATGAGGCCCGCATCGAGGACAACGAAATGGCTAACATTCAAACGACAGGAACGGAGTTGCAGGCGGAGCCTAATATAGCCATAGGCCACGAGGGGGGACAAACCTCAGTGGCGGTTGGGTAAATACCCTGGCGCCAATCCAGAACGATGAACGATGTGCCGGGGCCCTCGGGGACGCTGGAAGTAATGGGAGAGCAAGAACAAAGAAACAATGCTTCCCTGCTCAAAAGGTGGCTATTCCGAGGGATAGGAGATTTACAGAGGTTTCAGGAGATTCATATATGGAAGCCTATGGTCAACATGGGCAAGGAAATTAGAATGCGGGGAGGGTGACCCCGAATCAAGATGTGGAACAAGCGGCTCAGGTCTTGGCTGCCGCCAGTTACAGAATCACTCAGCCTCCGAGGGATGATAGAGTCACGATGGGGGAATTACCGCTCTCACCTTTGAGAATAACTACGGGGTGGGCTTCTCAACCCCCGATAGCCTACCCTTATCAGGGATATGCTGGAGAACCGCTACAGGCTAGGCCTCAGCCTTGTATTCCTGGTTATTCCCAAGGTCCCGTATATGTGCTACCTCCGCTAGCCCCATCTGCTCGACTTGGCCGGTCCAGGAGCAGCATATGGAATAATGGCCTCTCCTGACACGCAAGGATACAAGAGTATGGGAATCATTTAGGGGTCGTACAATTCTTATGTCCAACCACTCCCACCACTAGCATACCTGAACCTCAGACAGCATTGGATGAACTCGGGATACGGAAGAACCTAACCTCCTTATATGCCACAATTGGGTCGTCACGATAGGGGGCTAAACTTGCCTGGGGGCAGCACGAACCCCCTTCGGATACAAGTGAATCGTTAAGAAAGGAATTGGATAGGTTGATCTCCCCCTTAGGCCAGGCTACAGGGTCTCCTTTCAGCTCGGTGATCACCAGGGTTCGATGGCCAATAGAAGTGAAACCCCCAGAAGGACTTTGGGAAGTTGTTGTCGTACCTCTCAAAGTTAATACTTTTAAGCCCTAATGCTTTCTATCTCCAATTAAGTAGATATTGGAAAGTCGGGGTCGTCCACGAGAAAAAGGATCTTTTTCAAGTGTTTAAACATGTATAGGAGAAAACATACTAGGCATATACATACATAGATACATATAAAATCATGTAAACAAGGGGGGGTTGGTTGGTTTTTGAGCCTAAGTTATCAAATTAAACGACAACAATTAGCAAAGTAAATGAGCTATGCTAATCATACAATACAACTAAAGATACGATGCAAATGATAATTAACGGAGCCTTGGGGGCAATCGACTTCCACTTCCAAACTTCCTATAGTTCATTGATTCATTCACTCATTCAATTACATTTATTGTCTATGGGGAATGTTATCACTTCTCATTCAAAGATTAACATTCATTCCTCCTTAAGAGTAGTTTGCAAAGACAAACAACGACTATTTGCAAACGTCACTGATGATCACCAAAGACAAACAACATCATAGGGGTATTTCATCAATGGCATTTCACCCAAAGAACCATAGGTTTGATAACAACAAGTCTTCTACCAAAGACATAGTCATTTAACCAAAAAAAGCATTTATTAGGTTAAACTTAGAACAAACAACATTTAAGGTTTAACCTTTCTTTGCATCTATATGACAGATATGAAAAAAATCCACATTAACATACTCATCTAGCAAGAATTACCACACATTATACACAAGAAGTTCTAAATCCATGCTTTTGGATTTCATATAAAAGGAGTTTAGAAATTTGCAACTTTCCTAACACTCTAATATTTCAATCTTACAAACATTTCATATACTCAAACAACCCATGGTATAAAAGAGGTAAAACACAACATTAATGGCATAATAAATGCTCTCCAATAAATGTTCATAAATGAGCTAATATAAAATCATATTACATATGTTTGTAAGGTTCAATCAGTTGCTCCCAAGAACTAGATTTAGCTACAAGAGTTCATACTAATTAATGCTAACAAACCAAACATAATACAAGAGAATTTAAAGATGAAATATGGTAGAAACTAGGGTTAGAAATGGTACCAAAAATGAAGGAAGAAGAGATATGAATGAGAGGAAACAGAGTGCTATTTATAGTACAAAAAGGATAAGGTTAGGTTCTGGCCACCCGTTGGTCGGACCCGCGACAGGTTGGTCGTGACCCGCGACGGGCGCCGGAACTTAACCTTGTTTTCTTATCTTCTTCTTGTGGTAAACACTTATCTTCACAATGATTCCTCTCATTTTTCAAGTCTTTAACTCTTTGAAGAAAGTCTTCGAAAATGGTCTTCGACGGCCTCCAGTCTTCAAGTCTTCGTGTCTTCGAAGCAAGTCTTCAAAGTCTTCGAAAAGTGATCTTTTAGTGGCCTCTGGTCTTCAAGCCTCCATGTTCTTCCTTTGTCACGCAAAATCCACTTAGAAGAGGTAAAAGTGCGTAAAGTTGCTCTTACCTCTCCTAAGAGAATTCCAAGGTAAAACACAAGCTCTTGATAATAAAAGAGCACAAAAGTGACCCCAAAATGTACTAAATTATGCACATAAAATGGACATATCAAACCTCCCCACACTTAAACCTTACTCGCCTTCGAGTAAGAAAAGATCCAAGCATACGAAGGAAATGACATATCCACATCCTAACTACCATTCCTCCAAATTAATACCTCACAAAACTCTCAATATCACACATCCCAATGTTAAGGTCAAATGAGAAGTTTCCCACAACCCCCATTCCTAAATCTACCCAAACCATATCAACCTATCAATTCATTACTATCTCCAAAACATTTCCAAATCTCGAATTGACAATCCCAACTCCAATGGTACAAGGTGAAGTTAAAGACATGTATAAAGTTCAAAACACATACTCCACTTTATATCAATATATCAACCTAAAAATGAAGTATATTAATGATCAAGAGTTTCATAACTTACTTCGTCTCCCCCTACTAAATTTTCCACTCCCAAGAGGTCCTCAAGATGTCAAGCTACCCCATCCACTCGTATGGCCACCGCAACCTTATGACTCCAACGCCGACAAATGAGTGAACAATTAACATTTTTCAATTTCTCTCATTTTGCCTAGGAGCCCTTTCGGGTTTTCATCCTAGCCACACGCCATGTTTCTTCAGCTTACATCTTACCTTTTTCCACACATTTAGTCTCTCATTTTTTCCTAGGTCACCCTCTCGGGTTTTTGACCTATCCGGGCCCCCAATTTTGCCTAAGATTCCCTCTCGGGTTTTCAACTTAGCGGGATTCTTTTTATTTATAATTTTTTTCAAAATTTTCAAAATTTTTCATGTTTCTCCAATCCAAAAAGTAGCAAAGTGCTTTCCAAATGTTAAGACTAAGAAAAGTGTCAAAGCCGACATTATCCAAGTACATCAAAAGAAAAACATCCCAAAACAAAAGGGAAAAATATCCAAAACAAAACAAAAGAATTATTTGAAAGTAGCAAAGTCTTCAAAGTATCTCCAACCCCAACCGTGCAATCAGTAAATACCCCTCCCTACACTTAGAACACTACATTTCCCTCAATGTAGACAATAGGGATAAAGTGTACAAAGTGAAGTATGGAAAGGGTAAGGATATGGTGCTCATAAATCATTGATGTGAGGAAAAGGGGTCACTGCCAAAATAGTGCTGCTGATAACGAGCCAGCTAATCTGTGATCATCTTTCTCCTAGCTCTCCGCGTATCTGCTCCCGGATCGGGGCCTGAGACACCGTCTGACTAGGACTGCATCTCATGGATGCGAACTGATAGGTGATCAATCTCCCCATCCATGTTGATCAAGATCTGGGAGACAAACACGTTGTGCTCTAGTATCATGTTGTCCTGGTGGTGGAATCCATCCTGCATGGTCTGCATCATTAGCTCATAGAAATCCGGTGGAGGCTAGGAGTAGTGAGGTGGCACATCGTCCTCCTGCATCAGCTCGGTCTCTGGTGGAGGTTGCGGGGGGTGCTGCTGTTGTTGCTCGGAGAAAGGCAGGTTGCTATCATTGCGCTGGACAGGGGTTGGACCAAGGTTGTGGAAGTTCTTTCTGCATGGTCTTCTTGCGCTGGAAGTCCTCTCTACACGAGGAGTCAGGTGAAATCGCCAAGTCTCCTAGAGGTGCATCAAATTCCAGCTTCGTCGTGTTGGGCTGAGGAAGTGCTATGAATGTGACCTTCCTGGCGCCATACAATTAGTGGAATACCCCCGTGGTCCGGGTGGCACTGAGCATCTCAAATCGAACCAACCTCTCAGCAGTGATGAAGTAGGAAGTGCGCCTCCCTAAGCTTGGAAAGTTAGCTGGAGGAACCAATCCTAGGTACTTAGCCAAGAGGCCTATCATACCTCCAACCATAATCTTCCCATTTGGCTTTCCTGCCACCTATATAATCCTCTTCATCCAAAGCTCAGCCCATAACCCATATCCCGGTCTCTCACTCGTCAAGTGCCATAAAAAGTGAATATCATTGTCTGGCACATTCGGTGGCTCCGCCGAGAAAGTACTGTGCCAGCCAACAGTCGGTGCACATAACGAAGTGTAGGGTGGATGATGACACTGATCTTGTCATAGGAGTTCTTTAGCCTCATGTTGATAACACTCCAAAATTGCACATCATCCTCGATCGATTTTGTTCTAGGCCTGTGGGTCCAACCTTTCTCGTATCTCCGTAGTGTCCCATCTAAATGCCTCCTTAATCTGCGAGATGGTCATCTGTCAAGATATATCATCCAAGTGGAAAGCGATGTACCTCTCGCATGGTTGATCATCTCTCATGCTGTGTATCTTGACCGTGGACATGAACACTAGCGTGTATCTCCGGTAAGAGGGTACGCTCATGCTCATGAATCCTTCTGTCCCCCTTTGGCAAGGAGGCATCGGACAGGCTGGGTGAGCCCAAGAGTGTCCAGTGTGGGTACATCTACAAAGCGCATCTCCTTGAGCTAACGACTCGCCAGGGCCTCCCGCCTCTTAGCATAGGACCCAGTGATCCGAGTCAAACCCATGTATCTATCCAGAGGGAGAGGTATAAGGCTCGATTCCGGCCGGTGGTGGAGGTGGAGGTGAAGCGGCAGTGCGCCCGCCTCGGGGAGGAGCCCTGGGTCTCTTTGTAGGGGGTCATATCTAACAGCCAAAACAAAAAAGTCAAACACACAGGAATATGTATATATGCAATATTGCAAATTCATACTCAACCTTAAACTAGTTTTTGTTAATCATCACAAGCCAAATCAAGTCCAAGCCAACTAGTTCAAGTCCTAATCACAATTGCACATACAATCAATATTATGTCCAACATGCCCATACTCTCAAGTCTATGAAGTTCTTACATAGTTGAATATCGAAATATTATATCTCAACATCACAGCCATGCCTAACTAGTTTAGCCACCATTAGCACATCCATAATGTCAACATTCAAGTCCCATGGCTAAACTACCCTAAGAAAAATAACATTGCAAATCACAATAACATTTTATCCAAATAACAACTATGTTTAATCAAGGGCCAACATGCCTCATATCTAGCATAAACCACAATCTATTCTCAACCAAAGCAACACAAATGGCGTAATTCAAGCACAAGGCCATATGAGCAACTCAATACAACCAACCAAACCGCAAACACACAATATGCACATAATCCCCATCAAATCAAATTGCAAGCACAATATATTCACAAAAATCAACCAAGGTCCAACAATCTAATATCCTAAGGCATCACGCATAATTTACACAATATCCAACAAATAGAGTATACAATCATAATCACAATTGAAGTTCAATAAAGTGAAGAAATGTACCAATTAGATGCCTAGGATGAGAAAGGAATGGAACCCACAAGCAATTTGAAGTTTAATTGCCAAAAATCACAAAAAAATCCAAATTCTAGGGTTTTATGTTCTTGAACAATTTTAGGGTGATTTGTGGGTAGAGCTTGGGAAGAAAGAATGGGGTTTGGAGCGGCAGCGGTAAGTGGCAGTGAGGTAGAGGTGAAGGGCGGTGAGGTGTTGTGGATCTGTTGGAGGCGGCAGAGAAGATGAAAGGAGATTGGAAAGTTTTTTGGCAAAATTTGGGATTCTGCCCATTTTTTAAAACAAGTCTGCACGCCCGTCGTGACTCGCGGCGTGTTCGTCGCGACTTGCGATGGGTAGGTTAACAGGCACCTGAAGTCAATTCTTCCATCGTGACTCGTGACCACTTCATCGTGACTCGTGACCACTTCATCGCGACTTGAGATGGTCCATCGCGACTCGCGACGAGGCCATCACGACTCGCAAAAAGTGTGGGCTGGGAGCTCTATTTTCACCCTAAATTTCTGATTAGGTCGTGACTTGCGACCACTTCGTCGCGACTTGCGATGGTCCATCACGACTCGCGAAAAGTAGACCCTGAGAGTGGTCGCGGATTTGGTCGTAACTCGTGACCACTTGGTCGCGAATCATGATGGTCCATCGCGACTTGCGATGAGGCCATCGTGACTCGCGGAAAGTGGAGGCTGAAACCCAAAATGAGCACAAAATTTTTGGAGCCCGTTGCGACTGGTACTTAGAATTTGTTTTTGCTTTCACCTCTTATTCAAGTCTTTCCCTCTTGACTCCAAGCATTTCTCCCTTCAAAATTTCAATGTCTTGGTTTCAAATCACTGCAAAATTATGGAAAAACAACCCATGAAAAGCACAAAGCAAAAACAATGAAACTACTGACAAAATCTGAAACCAAGCAACATCAACAGAATGTCACGAATGACGATCCAGATGATCAAAACCAAGTTTATTTAAAATTGTCGACATGGCTTACTCCTTTTTCTTGGATTTTACTCACAAACTGGATCGAGGAGATCATCATCCTCTCCCTTTTTCCGGCACAAAATTCTGGTGGTAAGGTTTCAAACGTTGTCCATTGACCTTTAATGTATTGGACTTAGCTCGATCTAGTATCTCCACCATGCCATGTGGGAATACCTTCACCACCTCAAAAGGACCGATCCATCGGGACCTCAACTTACCTGGGAATAGGCGAAGGTGGGATTGGAATAGGAGGACTTTTTTACCAACGTCAAATTCCCTCCTAATGATCATCTTGTTTTGCCACACCTTTGTCTTCTCTTTGTTGATTTCGGCATTCTCATAGGACTCCCTTCGGATCTCATCTAGTTCATCCAATTGTAATTTCCTATGCAAGGCGACCTCATCTATATCAAGATTAAATTCTTCGACCACCCAGTAAGCCTTATGTTGAATTTCCACTGGTAGGTAACAGGGCTTACCAAACACTAACCAGTATGGTGACATACCCATTGGTGTCTTGTAAGCAGTCCTATACGCCCATAAGGCATCATTCAACCAAGAACTCCAATCATTCCTGTTAGGGTTAACCATTTTTTGAAGGATGGACTTGATTTCCCAATTGGAAACTTCGGCTTGCCCATTGGTTTGCGGGTGATAGGCGGTGGATGTCTTGTGAGTAACGACATACTTCTTCAAGAGTGTCTCTATGGTCCGATTGCAAAAATGGGTGCCACGGTTACTAATCAAGGCTCGGGGTACCCCAAACCTAGAGAAGATGTTATCTTTCAGGAATTCTGCAACCACTTTATAATTTCCAGTCCTAGTGGGTTTTTCTTCAACCCACTATGAAACATAATCAACGGCAAGAAGAATATATATAAAGCCATAAGAACTAGGGAAAGGTCTCATGAAGTCAATACCCCAAACATCAAAGATTTCACAATATAGCATAGCCTTTTGGAGCATCCCATTTCTAGATGAGATATTTCCTACTCTTTGGCACTTGTCACAAGCCTGACAAAATATGTATGCATGCTTATTCAAAGTAGGCCAATAAAAACCACTTTCCAAGACTTTCCTAGTGGTTCTTTTAGCTCCAAAATGACCGCTGCGTGCATGAGAATGACAAAAGGTGAGAATTGAATGCACTTCATTATCGGGGTTGCATCTCCTAACAACTTGGTCTACACAATGTTTCCACAAAAAGGGATCATCCCACACATAATATTTAGCATCACTTTTTAGCTTATCTTCCTGTGCTTTAGAAAAGTGAGGAGGAAATTTATCAGAGATAAGAAAGTTCACAATGTCGACATACCACGGTTAGAGGTCTCTGATAGTGAACAATTGTTCATCGGGGAATTCCTCCCGTTGTTGCTTCTTCATTAATAGATTTACCTCATTATCTTGGCAGGGTGCCAATCGGCTCAGGTGATCAGTCACGAGGTTCTCCGTGCCCTTCTTGTCTCGCACCTCTAACTCAAATTCACTCAGGAGCAAGATCCACCTACTCAATCCTGGCTTGGCCTCTTTCTTTGTCATTAAATGACGAAGCGCTGCATGGTCAGTGTACACAATAACTTTTGTACCAAGCAAGTAAGATCAAAATTTTTCCAAAGAAAATACCACTGCTAGCAAATCATTTTTCCGTGGTGGAATAGTTTCATTGGGCCTCATTGAGAGGCATGGATGCGTAGTAGATGGTGTGAAGCGCTCTCCCCGCCCTTTGACCAAGCACCGCTCTAACGGCGTAATCACTAGCATCGTAAATAATTTCAAAAGGCAACGACCAATCCGGAGGTTGTATAATAGGGGCCGAAACTAACCTTCCTTTCAATGTATCAAAGGCCCATTTACAACCCTCATCTAACACAAATTCCACCTCTTTTTGAAACAACTTGCATAAAGGGGATGCTATCTTTGAGAAGTTCTTGATGAACCGGTGATAGAATCCTGCATGGCCAAGAAAAGAGCACACTTCGCGCACATTATTAGGATAAGGCAAAGTTTGAATTGTGTCTATCTTTGCCTTGTTAACCTCAATACCCTTAGAGGAGACAAGATGGCCGGAGACAATGCCTTGCTCTACCATGAAATGACATTTCTCAGAATTTAACACAAGATTAGTATCAATGAAATGTTTAAGAACTTGTGCCAAATTTTCCAAACAGTTGTCAAAAGAATTACCATGAATGGTGAAATTATCCATGAATACCTCGACAAAGTTTTCAACAAATTCTTAGAAAATGCTCACCATACACCTTTGGAAAGTTGCAGGAGCGTTACATAACCCGAAAGGCATACGCCGGTAGGAAAACGTACCAAATAGGCACTTGAAGGTGGTATTTTCTTGGTCTTCCGGGGCGATAGCCACTTGAAAGTACCCACCCAAAAAGTAATATAAATGGTGGCTCGCTAACCTCTTGAGCATTTAATCAATGAATGGCAATGGGAAGTGGTCCTTCCGGGTCTCCCATTTAGCCTCTCGTAGTCAATACAAATGCGCCACTCATTTTGAATTCTAGTGGGTACCATTTCACCCTTCTCATTTTTAACCACCATCACCCCACTCTTCTTGGGTACCACTTGAGTTGGACTCACCCACTTGCTATCCGAGATTGGATAGAGCATGCCTGCTTGGATTAACTTGAGGATTTCTGCCTTTAACATCTCCATCATAGGTGAGTTTAAACGGCATTGGGGTTGTCGCACAGGTCTTGCATCTTCTTCCAACAAAATTCTATGCATGAAAGTGGATGGACTTATGCCTTTGATATCGGTAATATCCCATCCAATTGCTTTCTTGTTCTCCTGTAACACCACTATCAACTTTTCTTCTTGTTCCTTGGTGAGCTTGCTTGAAATGACAACCGGAAGCGTCTCCCCTTCCCCAAGAAATGCGTACTTGAGGTCACTTGGCAAAGGTTTAAGCTCAATCACCGGAGCTTTCACAAGTGATGGGAGGAATTTTGGTTTTTTGGGTTCCTCTAAGACTAAATGGCCGGGGGTTTGCACCACTTCCTCTAGAATGCTTAACTCCTCAATGCTTTCCTTCAAGTTAGTACTCATTGAATATACAAGACATGCATTTTCAATATCATTTTCCAAAACAACTAATAAGGAATCATCACCACTCAATTCAAAAACATCGTGCACAACATTGTCAACAAAATCAATAGCATGGCAAGAATACTCTTCAAGAGGACACTTCATAGAGTCGTTTATGTTAAACTCTACTTTAATCCCATAAAATTCCATGGTGAGGGTACCGTTATGCACATCAATGATGGTCCTAGAGGTCTTAAAAAATAGCCTCCCCAACAAGATTGGGGCATCATGTTTATCATGCTCCATGCTTAGGACATAAAAATTTGTGAGAAATATTAAGGAATCCACCCTAACCAACACATCCTCGACAATACCCTTAGGGTACACACTAGAACGGTCGGATAGTTGGATCACCACCCCGGTTTTGTGCAAAGTACCAAGATTGAGGCTTTCATACAAAGAGTAAGTAATCACATTTATTGATGCACCTAAGTCAAGCTGTGCTTTTTCAAAATGTGTTTTTCCTATCATCCAAGGGATCATGAACATACCGGGATCGCTACATTTAGGGGATAACTCCCTTTGGCACAAAGCAGAGACATGTTCACTTCTCCCATTTTTAGGCTTGTTCTTCGTTCTTTGTTTCCTATTTACTACACATAATTCCTTCAAAAATTTTGCATAGCTAGGAATTTGTTCAATAGCATTCAAAATAGGGATATTTACCTCACACCTACAAAAGACTTCGTAGATGTCCTTGTTGGAATCTTTCCCCCGTTTGTCTTTTAGAGCTTCCAAGAATGGTGGTTCCGGCACATATGGAGGAATTTCCACTACTCTTGCCTTCTTGTGAGGGGGGATAAAGCTTCAGGAATAGAGGTTTATTTCTCAACGGTGATCTCCTCTTCCTTCTCCTTTCCCTTCCTTGCTTGCTCCTTGGCCACCTCAAACTGGGGGAGAGCCAACCTCTTTACCACTTCTCAAAGTGATAGCACTTGCATTTTGTCGAGGATTGATCTCCGGTTGGGAGGGTAGCTTACCCTTTTCCTGGGCTTCCATCTGATTCACCACTTAAGCTATTTGGCTCACTTGAGTTTCCAAGTTCTTGATACTCGTCTTAGCTTCATCTTGGAATTTCTCACTTTTCTCAGCACGCATGCCCAACCGATGAATGGCTTGCATCATCTCATCCTTTGTTAGCCCCGAGCTCCCCCTTGGTCTCGGGGTTTGTCTTAGAGCCTTTGAAATTATTTTTGAGGTGGTCTATATTGTTGTTGAGGAAGCTGATACGGTTAAGTGTTTTTGCTTCCTCGAGGGTTTCCATACCGGAGGTTTAGGTTATCACAATTTCCCAAATTGTACGGCCAGTTTTGGTACCCTTGATAACCTTGGTACCTTTGGTGACCTTGTAGCCTTTCCCAACTTGGTATCCTTGGTTGCCTTGGTTGCCTTGGTAGCCTTGATTCCCTTGATATTACATGGCACTCACCTCCTCGACATAGTCCTCTTGCAAAGTAGGGCAAGTGTCCGTAGGATGCGCCAAGTAACAAATTTCATATGATTTAACATGTGGCGCATTCCCGGGCTTCGTCATCAACAATTTCACCATAGATGCAAGGGCTAAGACTTGGTGCTCGAGCTTTCCACTATTGGAAGAGTCACTTGCGGGCATTGGATTTCTCCTTCTCAAATCGTCCCTTGAGATAAAGTTTCTTGATTCTTCCGCTAGCTCCTCATACCATTGCATCACTTCGGATGGAGTTTTGTTCCCAAGAGTGCCACCATAAGAACTTCTTACCAACCTTTGATCCTCATCAAGAAGGTCATTGTAGAAGTATTAAACCAAATCCCCCTCCGAATAACCGTGGTAAAGGCAACTTGGGAGAAGCTTCTTAAACCTCTCCCAATAGTCAAAGAGAGATTCTTCATGCCATTGGAGGATGTTGCTTATGTTCTTCTTCAAGGTGGAGGACCTTGAGGTCGGGAAGTATTTGGCTAGAAACTTCGTTTTCATATCGAACCAACTCTTGATGCTCTTGGGTGGTAGGTAGTGAAGCCAATCTCTTGCACCATCCCCTAGTGTGAACGGGAATGCCTTCAACTTATAGAAATATTCATCCACTCCATGGGGAACTGTACCACCACACAAGAAGTGAAATTTGGTGAGGTGTTTGTTGGCATTCTCCCCTTGCCTACCAAGGAAGATGAGTAGCATATTGACGAACACAGTCTTTAGCTCAAAGTGCATGTTTGGTTCAACCACAGGATACTCAATGCACATTGGTTGTTGATCGAGGTTGGGGGTCATGATGTCTCTTAACAATGCTTGCCCCAAAGGAATCTCCCTTTTGTGGAGATGAGGAGCACGCCCTTGGAGATGAGGATGTTGAGGTCCCCCTCCCGGATGCTCATCTTCGTGCTCAAGTTGATGTTCCATAGAGGAAGAGGTATCCACAAAATGGTCATAGGGAGGGGTGTTATTCACACTTTCCAAAGAAAGTCTCCTAGCCCATCTCAAATTTAACTCTAACTCGGGGTTGTAGTGTAGGGGTTCTTGTGAAGAGGATCACGTACGAACCATACACCAAGAACTCGAACAATACATCTCCAAGTCAAGTGAAAATTGCAAATCAACTAAGAAATCAAAATAAAAGAAAACAAAAAAATATTTACAATTAGTATATAATCACAATAATCTGCCCAAACACTTAAAAATAAATGCCTCTTCCCATGCATCAGTGCCAAAATTTGGGAGGTCATCGTCGTACCTCTTAAAGTCAATACTTTTAAGCCCTAATGCTTCTGATCTCCAATTAAGTAGATAATGTCAAGTCGGGGTCATCCACGAGAAGAGGGATCTTTTCAAGTGTTTAAACATACATAGGAGAAAACAGATTAGGCATATACATACATAGATACCTATAAAAGCATGTAAACAATTGGGGTGGGGGGGTTGGTTGGTTTTTGAGCCTAAGTTATCAAACTAAATGACAACAATTAGCAAAGGAAACGAACTATGCTAATCATACAATACAACTAAAGATACGATGCAAATGATAATTAACGGAGCCTTGGGGGCAATCGACTTCCACTTCCAAACATCCTCTATCTCATTGATTCATTCACTCATTCAATTACATTTATTGTCTATGGGGAATGTTATCACTTCTCATTCAAAGATCAATATTCATTCCTCCTTAAGAGTAGTTTGCAAAGACAAACAACGACTATTTGCAAACGTCATTGATGATCACCAAAGACAAACAACATTCAAGGTTCAACCTTTCTTTGCATCTATATGACATATAAGAAAACAATCCACATTAACACATTCATCTAGCAAGAATTACCACATATTATACACAAGATGTTCTAAATCCATGCTTGTGGATTTCATATCAAATGAGTTGAGAAATTTGCAACTTTCTAACACTCTAACATTTCAATCTTACAAACATTTCATATACTCAAACAACCCATGGTATAAATGATGTAAAAAACAACATTAAGGGCATAATAAATGCTCTCCAATAAATGTTCATAAATGAGCAGATATATAATCTTACTACCTAAGTTTGGAAGCTTCAATCAATTGCTCCCAATAACTAAATTTAGCTACAAGAGTTCATACTAATTAATGCTAACAAACCAAACATAATACAAGATAATTTAAAGATGAAAAATGGTAGAAACTAGGGTTAGAAACAGTACCAAAAACACAGGAAGAAGAGATATGAATGAGAGGAAAGAGAGTGCTATTTATAGTACAAAAGGATAAGGTTAGATTCTGGCCACCCATTGGTCACGACTCGTGACGGGTTCGTCCCGACTCGCGACGGGTTCGTCCCGACTCGCGACGGGTTCGTCCCGACTCGCGACGGGTTCATCCCGACTCGCGACGGGCGCCAGAACTTAACCATGTTTTCTTTTCTTCTTCTTGTGGTAAAAACTTATCTTTACAATGATTCCTATCATTTTTCAAGTCTTCAACTCTTTGAAGAAAGTGTTCAAAGTCTTCAAAAATGGTCTTCGACGGCCTCCTATCTTCAAAGCTTCGTGTCTTCGAATCAAGTCTTCAAAAAGTTATCTTTTAATGGCATCCGGTCTTCAAGCCTCCATGTTCTTCTTTTGTCACACAAAATCCACTTAGAACAGGTAAAAGAGCGTAAAATTGCTCTTACCTCTCCTAAGAGAATTCCAAGGTAAAACAAAAGCTCTTGATAATAAAAGAGCACAAAAGTAACCCCAAAAAGTACTAAATTATGCACATAAAATGGACATATCATACTTCCCATAAATAGTGGTGAAACTGACCCTTGAGAGTTCATCCAGACGTTCCTGGGCTTAATGAATTCGAGGGATTTTGATGAGAAATTGACATGCAAACTAGTAGATAGCTACCTGTGGGGAAAGGCACAAGAGTGGTTTAAAAAATTGCCAAGGGGTTTGCTCTGATCGTATTGAGATTTTAGCGGAGCATAGTTAAGCCAGTATACACAGAAGAAGAAGTTTACCAAAACATTGTTGGAATTCTACCAGATGAAGCAAAAGGCAAGGGAAAGCACGGAAACCTTCTATCATCGGCATGTAGATGAGAGTTGGGGGTGATCAAAATAACAAAAAATGAGGTAATCCATGGGTACCTGCTGGGGATGCAAGACTTCGAATTATACTAAAAATTGAGTACTAATACCCCCGAGACTTTGCAAAAAAATTTAGGAGGTCGTAGAGCAGTATTCGAGGGTAGAAGAGGCAACTAGAAGGAAAAGAGATAGCCTCGCTAAAAAAACAAAAAGAAATATAGAGCATAGAGTAAAAAGGCTAGTCGAACCCATAAGAACACCATTCAATAGGTACAATCTATTGCCTCTAACTCTCGGGGGAAGAACCCCTGCACAGATCTTAAGCATACATAAAGTGTTGTTCTGAACACCCCCACCTTTGTAGAGTTCGTACAACTCGGTTATAGCCCAGAGGGAAACAAATTGGTAATGTGATCATCACAGATATTACAGCCATTACATAAACGATTGCATGCAGTTAAGGATGGAGATTGACAGGTGTGAGCGGGAAGGACGGTTTCGAGGACAAAGACATAGGAATCAGGCTGCCCCCTCGAGGCCCCAAATGAACCAATGGCAGCCTTATTGAAGAAACAATAAAAAAAATTGGGGCAGAGGAGATAGAAGGCATCGAGAACAGGTGGTTCGAGACAGGGGGAAAGAAGGAAGCAAGATAGACCCCAGGAGCAATATGGGGGAAATCAAGGAAACTAAAATGGAGAAAATCCACCCGTGCGAAGGGTAATTAATGTAATCAATGGCATGGTGGGAGAGAGATCTTTGAACGCCATCATAAGAGCTAAAGCTCGAAGGGTTCATGCGGAAGAGCCCAGTCATAAGAGATTTTGACCAAATGAGACGGTCACCTTCTCGTAAGCGGATGCTTTGCTAGACCAAATGCCTCATGCAGATCCTATGGTGATTTTAGCCATTATTGGAACGTCCTTGATAAGAAAGGTGTTTGTTGATAATGGAAACGGTGCACAAGTATGTTTGCTGAGTGTTTTGACCAGTTAGACATAGGGTGTGAAAACTTGAAAAAGTCTGTCTCCCCTTTGTCAGGATTCACGGGCAACCCAATATTCCCCATAGGAGAGATAACATTGCCCGTTTGAGTAGCGGATGGTGACAATGGAATGACCATCAGGTGTAATTTTGCTATCGTGGATGCTCATTCCCCTTATAATGTGATTTTAGGAAGGTTATGGATGTGCTGGCTCGGGCGGTCTGGTCACCCTATCACTTGATGATAAAGTTCCCAACTGAGAAGGGGGTGGCATCTATTCGAGGAGATCAGACTTTGGCCCAAAAGTTTTACCTCATGGCAGTACGGGAAGCGAGCAAGCGAAGGGATGTAGCTACAATACATGCAGAGGTAGGATTAGCGGATACAATACAGGGTCAGTAGCTGTTGGGAAACTAATTCCTGAGGATGTGAAAGGAAGACTGAAAGACTTGTTGGGAGAGTACGGAGATGTGTTCTTGTGGGATACCTCTGACCTGACGGGGGTCCCTTTGATTCTCGCACTACATAAACTGAACTGAACATTAACCCCTCGATTAAGCCAGTGAAGCAGAAGAGAATGGTGTTCGCTTCCAAAAGAGCCGAGGCAATTAAAGAAGAAGTGGAGAAGTTATTGAGAGCGAACATAATCAAGGAGGTATTCTATCATGATTGGATTTCTAACCCAGTCATGGTTCCAAAGCATAATGGAACATGGAGGATGAGTATAGACTTTACTGACTTAAATATGTGCTGGCCCAAAGATAGTTACCCATTGCCACCAATCGACAAGCTGGTGAAAGCCATCACTGGATATCGAATTTTGGCATTCTTTGATGCACATAAGGGGTATCACCAAATCCTCATGGCTGAGGAAAATAAGGAAAAGTCGTCGTTTATTATAGATGTTGGCACGTACTGCTATAAGAGGATGCCCTTTGGGTTAAAGAATGCTGGAGCTACTTACCTGAAGCTGGTGGATAGAGTGTTCAGGGGACAGATAGGGAAGAATATGGAAATATATGTGGATGACATGGTGGTCAAAAGAAAAAGTTATGAAGAATTCTTAAATGATCTGGAAGGAACATTTGGTAGGCTTCGAGAAGCTAATTTGAAGTTGAACCCATCTAAGTGTGTTATTGGTGTGGGGGAAAGGAAGTTTCTCGACTTTATGGTATCAGAGAGGGGGATCGATGTAAACCCAGAAAAGGTCGAAGCTCTGAGGACAATGAAAACCCTACAGTTGATAAAGGATGTGCAGAAGCTTACAGGGTCTCCAGCAGCATTATGCAGGTTCTTATCGAAGGGGGCAGAGAGGCACTTACCCTTCTTTGATGTTATTCGAAGGGAAAAGAAGTTTAAGTGGAATGGAAAGTGTGACGAGGAATTCGATCAGTTGAAGGAACATTTGGGGACATTACCTACCTTGATGAAACCAGACAAAGATGAGACACTATACTTGTATATTTCTGCGTCGCCTCTGGCAATCAGTGCGGCTATGGTAAAAGAAAAAGAAAAGGTTCAGCATCTGATTTACTTTTTTAGTCATGCCTTGCACAGGCCGAAGATAAGGTATTCGGTTCTCGAAAGGTTGATTCTAGCCCTCGTACATGCAGCCCAAAGGTTGAGAACCTACTTCCAGGGACATAAGATAGTGGTGCTCATGAACCACCCCATTCGGCGAATCATGCTAAGGTCGGAGATTTCAGGAAAACTGATGAAGTGGGCAATAACATGATATCCAATATCAACCTCGAGTTTCGATTAAGGGGCAGGCGCTGGCAGACTTTATAGTGGAAACTACAGAGTCCCTCGAGATATGTTTGGATCCCATTCAGGATGAGGAAACAAGGCAAAGAAAGATATGGAAGTTATATGTAGATGGTTCCTTACATTCAGGAGGAAGTGGAGCCGAGGCTTTGTAGTTTCTACTATATGGAAGTTGTATGTGGATGGTTCGTTACATTTAAGAGGAAGTGGAGCTGGGGTTCTGCTAACTAGCCCCAATGGTATAGATTATCCTTATGCATTGAACTTTGCATTTAAAGTAACTAACAATGAAGCCGAGTATGAGACACTGATCACTGGATTGCGCCTCGCAAAGGAAATGCAGGTGGAAGACCTGGAGGTTTTATGTGACTCTCAAATTGTGGTTCAGCAGGTGAATGGAGAGTACAAGGCCAGAGAGTGTAACCAGCAGTGATACCTCAAGGTAGTGAAGAACCTGTCAAAAAAATTCAAATCTTATACTTTGACGCAAGTACCGAGGGAAAGCAATCATAAAGAAGAAGCTCTAAGTAAGCTTGCTTCTTCGAATTTGGGAACCCAATCCCAGAAGCAACTCCTCATTGAAACTTTAAGCAGGCAAAGTTTTGAAGAACCTGTGGTGATAGCAATTGAAGTGGAAGACTCCTGAATGACAGCGTTCGTGGATGCTACCAAAAAATGAAGTGGATGCTAGAAAAATAAGGTTGAAGCATCCAATGTATGTTTTGCAGGAAGAAGGGTCGTATAGAAGGGGTCATTTGCAGTCATTACTTTGATATGTTAACCCTCATGAAGCTGATTATCTCATAAGAGAGGTTCACGAAGGGGTATGTGGCAGCCACCAGGGAGCCAGGTCTGTGGTAAAAAGGCTCATTCGAGAGGGGTTTTACGGGCCAACAATGTTCCAGGATGCGAACCGGTACATTCAGGCTTGCCACCAGTGTCAGAGACATGCACCTATAACACATGTTCCACAGGAAGAGATGAGAAGCATCTATAGTTCGTGGCCATTTGACAAATGGGGGATTGATTTTGTGGGCCCTTTTCCGGAAGCGCCAGGAAAATTCAGATACTTAATAGTAGCTGTTGATTATTTCACAAAGTTGGTTGAGGCTAACCCCTTAACAAACATAAGAGGAAAAACAATCATCTCTTTTTGCTGGAAGAACATTGTGTGTCATTTTGGAATCCCAAGAACGATCATTAAGGACATTGGAACACAGTTTGCTCAAGATCCCTTTAAGAAATGGTGCGAGGAATATCAGATTAAGCAAAATCTGTGAAAACCCCAACCGTAATGGTTGAACCCTATCTACAAAACTAACAATTTATTGATGTTACTGTATAATAGGGAAATAAAATAATTTATTAAATGTAATTAGAAATACAAAATATATGATAATTGTGAAAAATAAAAGGTAATAAATGAATCCAATCATTACTGAAGAGTAACAAAATTCTTCCGACGTAAGATCTGCAGTGAGAATACTAACATGCAGTACCACGATAATTACTGCAATAAAGACTGAAATTAGTCTCGACATGTTATCAACAAAAAATTGAGAAGGATATAAGATAGAAGAGGAAATATGGTTTTGAAATGTCGAATAAATTCGTATATATATATACTATAAAATATAGCCGTTTATAACTGTTATATTGCCGTTGGGAATATAGCCGTTTATAGTCGGTATATTACCACTATACATATATTTGACTAATTATAGTTAAATGCTAAGAGTTAGTGTTGTCAAAGAAGAGATATATATATATATATATATATATATATATATTTGTGTGTGTGTGTATATATACAATAATAATAAATAAATAAGTAAGTAATAAATAAATAAATGAGCAAATGCAAGAAATTACCGTGAAAAGAAAGCTGATAATACTTATAATAGCAATAAATAAATAAACGAACAAACAAGTAAGGAATAAAGGGGAAGAAGGAATGGACGGCTAATAGCAATGAATAAGTAAATGAGTAGAGGAAATTAAGGGGAAGAAGGAATGGACGGCGGACGTAAGAATTTGATCCAAAGTAATTTTGGCAAGTGAAATGACTGGGAGAAAAAAAATGGCTGACGTAAAGATTTTATCCAAAGTAATTTAGGGCAAATGAAATTACTGGAAAGAAGAAACGGACGGCGGACGTGAAAAAGTTATCCAAAGTAATTTTTAGCAAGTGGACGTAGGATTACAGGATATAATTTCAGTTTGGTAGGTGTCAGAACCTATGTTTTTATCCAGTATAAATATTAGATCCCCAGTTCTTAGCTTCTCAAATAGCCTTAAGAATAAATTTCTTGCCTAAAGAATAGTGGTGAGCAGTGATAAAGCAGTAGACGAAAGTTGCCAAGCCCAAGTCTAACCACAGTGAGTGTTTTCATTGCCTTAACATGAATTGAAGTAAAATATATATATATATATATATATATATATATATATTGCGTATATATATATTTGCATATAAGACAATATATATATACGCAATGAAATAAAATTTCATTGCGTATAAGACAATATATGTGTATATATATATATATTGTCTTATACGCGTACGGGCTGCCACCAGTGAATAGTACCTCTCGAACCCCTACTAAACAGTACCTCTCGAACCCCTGTTAAACCTTTACCCCTCGAACCCCTGCTAAACAGTACCTCTCGAACCCCGCCCTCGAACCCCTACTGAAACTACCTCTCGAACCCCTACTGAAACTACCTCTCGAACCCCTACTAAAACTACCTCTCGAACCCCTACTGAAACTACCTCTCAAACCCCTACTGAAACTACCTCTCGAACCCCTGCCCTCGAACCACTACTGAAACTACCTCTCGAACCCCTACCCTCGAACCCCTATTGAAACTACCTCTCGAACCCCTACCCTCGAACCCCTACTGAAACTACCTCTCGAACCCCTGCTAAACTTTTACCTCTCGAACCCTTGCTGAACAGTACCTCTCGAACCCCTACTGAAAATCTATCTCTTAAACTGACTAAAAAACTTCACCCCTCGAACCACTAAAAACTTCACCCCTCGAACTACTGAGACTTCACCCCTCAAACCACTAAAAGACTTCACCACTCAAACCTAACCCCCTAAACCAGTACCACTAAAACCTTACCTCTCGAACCACTTACCACTTGAACTTCTACACTCGAATTCTTTACTTGAACCCCTTGTACTCGAACCCAACTACTCGAACCCCTGTACTCGAAATACATACTCGAACCTGTACTCAAACTCCATTATAAAGGGACATACCTGTTAAACTTAAATTGATAATATATATAGTGACTGTTAAACTGAGTGTGTATATTACTGTGTTCAATTATCGTGAAACTGAGTTATGAACTGCTCCGATATTTTTCTGTGAATGACCGGCTTGTACTTTATCTTGCCGTGTCAAACATGAATCATATACTGCTCTGATATGTTATGTGGATGACTGGCTTGTACTTTATGTTGTCATGTCAAACTTGAATCATATACTGCTCTGATATGTTATTTGGATGACTGGCTTGTACTTTATCTTGCCGTGTCAAATTTGAAATATCTGCTACCTGATTACCTGTCTGTGATTTCAGGGCCCCTGATGCGATTGTAGTTCGGTCAAAGTCGATGGGAAATGGTATTGACTGGACCGTCTGATTAGACCAGCTACTCGTGGAGTTCTGGTATGCTAGCATTACCCACTGTACTATACTGATATGAGCTTGTAACTGAACATCTGTTTGGGCGTGGTTGATGAGACTGAATATTGGACTGACTGATGGCCTTCGGGCACTACTGAAAGGTTGTGACTTGTATGTTAGTCAGAGTTACATAGGCACTTGGCAGCAACTTGGCACTAACCACCCGTATCCTTTTACTATGTGCTAGGACATATGTGGCTATTTGCTATTTGATATTCTGTGATCACTAAAACTCAACTTGGTAAATACTGGCAATGAAATCTTACTAAGCAAGGAGCTTACCCTAGTTAAACAACCTTTTTCAGGTGAAGAGGAAATGTAGGAGAAAGACCCTTTGATTTCTTTACTTATTTTGAGAGAGATCCTGGATGAACTTTAACATGAATTTTGAATCTGTAATAGTTAGGTGAAACTTTCATTTAACATTAACACTATCACTGTAATAGGAAGTTAGGATTTGAATGGTCTAAATTGCTTCTGCATATAATCTATCTGCTTGTTACTGTTATCATTTTCGGTAGCACGACATAACTTGACCCGACACTGTGTGGTGGGTTTGGGGTGTTACAGATGTGGTATCAGAGCATTCTCAAACTAAGTAAAGGCAAACTCATACTTACCTTAATAAAAGATTCTAGAGGAAATTAAATGAATTATGAATAAAGTAAGGAGGGTTAGTTGTGTATAAATGATCAAACTAACAAGTTTGCTATTTCGATAGATGGACAATAATGTAGAAATCACAAGTAATACTTTTCAAGAGATCATTGAGGTAAAAAGATATACTGGAGCCTTCCCAGAGGCATTCTTTCCTTGGGCAGAAATTGTTGACGATTCTCAGTGGGTGGAAACTCATGCCTATCCAAATTGGGTAGTACACGCTTTGATTATGGAATGAGCGGAATTAATCAACAGGGTCTTTAGCCTCGAGACCTATGAACAGTTGATGAATGATACAATTTAGGAATAGTACCGCGTGCAAACGCAGAAGAAGCGAGGGCAAACACAGCGGTCACCAAAAACCATTGACTGAAGAACCAAAGAAGTAGGGAGCTCGGGCAATGGCATGACGAACGATAGGAAACCATCCGAGAAGTTTGCTCGGTCTTGGTAAATGCCCAAGAACTACAAGAAGGTCTGGCCCCCTGTCGCCGACAACTCACTGAATCACGTTGGAGGCACATTAGAGAAACTCGGGGCACAATGAAGCACACTCTCGTCACATTATGGGATGATTTGGTGGATCGAGCGTGCCCTGGGGTCGAGCGAGGAAAAGGAGGTGACTTCACCGAAGGTTTAAGAGGCGGTTAGAGAATATATATATATATATATATGTATGTATGTATGTATGTAAACCTAACGTGTAGTAAATGAGTACTAAACTAGAATAAATCCCAGCTTCTGACGTTCGAGGGCGTCAAAACTATCTTGTTGTAGTGAAGTGTGGCTGAAGCTGTTTTAAGAAGATGATGAAATAAATATTTTTGTGAATTATGTTCTTTCAATTAAATGACTAAATAAGGATTAGTATAATCCATGGAACTAATTTATTTGTCGTATAGGACAATGAAAAGGGATCAAGGAGAAAGTTCAAACTCACCCGTGGGATAGAATCCCCCAACCGCTGGGATGGAATTTTTTGCAGGTCAAGTTACCAAAATTTTGAGCCGCATAACAGAGAGGGACAATCGAGCTCAATCTCTGGTCAGGGATCGAAGTTATAGACCAAAGACAGAGGACGCGGCCTTGGAACGATTCCAGAAGTTTCATCCACCCAGGTTCAACGGCGACCCGGATGATAAAGTCACCAAAAATTGGATCGAAACAATAGCTCGAACCTTCCAAGCCTTGGGAAGTGGGACATGGAAGAAACTCCCAAAACTTAGGAGAATTTCGAAAGGGAGTTTAAGAAGAAGTTCATTCCACCTCTAGTTATCAAGAGGAAAGCAGCAGAGTTCATAAACTTGAAGCAAGGACTGATGAGTGTAACAGAGTATGAGGAAAAGTTTTCCCATCTCTCTAAATTTGCAGAGAATATGGTCTCGACTGACAATGAACATAAGATGAGATTTATCCAAGGGTTAAGGCTGTAATTGAAGGATGCCTTAGCCCCGACCAATCAAAACAGTTATGCTGCAGCCATCGAATTCGCTTGCAGAGTGGAGGAAACCAAAAATTCTTTACAAGCCATGCATCAATCAAGAAGAACAAGTGTTAATTTCTAGTCGGTATACACTCCAAGCCCACAGGGAATAAACTTTGAGAAAAACAAAGTCCCTAGGAGAGACATATCCCGACCCTCGGCCACGTCGAAGAACTCGAGCATCGTTTCGAGAGGAACGACTCAAGTTCGTTGCATGAACTGTGGAAAAGGAAACCATGATAAGAAGGATTGCTGGAGGAAGGCAAACAAGTGTCTAAGGTGTGGAAGTTCTAAACATAGAATGTCAGAATGCCCGCTAGCTCCGCCGAATCACTCGTCTCAAACCATGGGTCTCAGCCGTCAGTCGCCAAACCGACTCAGAAAGTAGGAGTAAGTGGGGGAATCCAACCAAGGGTGCAAGCTCGTGTTTACACAATGAAAGATAATGAAGCCCCGGATTTGGCTGAGGTCATTGAAGCCCTTTCTATTTTGGGTAAACTAGCTAAAGTTTTGATAGATCCCGGTGTTTCTCATTTTTTTTTTGGAAGTTAGCTAATGTGGAAGATAAGATATAGAAATTACCCTATCAGTTGGAAGTTAGCACTCCCACAAACGATGCTAAAATCCTAACTGGACGAGTATGTAGAAACTGTAGGGTAAACGTGGGGCGTAGGGAATTACCCATAGATCTAATTGTTCTACTCTTAAAGGGCTATGAGGTAATACTTGGAATGGATTGGCTTGCTAAAAATCATGCCCAGTTAAATTGTCATACGAAGGAAGTTAAGCTGTGTCGACCAAGGTAACCTCCGATTGAAGTGGATGTGGGAAGGAAAAAATTCTCCTCATTACTATTTGCTGGGGTCAAGGCTCGACGAATGATTTGCAAAGGAGCGACTGGAATATTGGCTTATATCCTAAATAAGCCAGTGGAACAGTTAAAAGGAGAAGATATAAATGTGGTCCAAGACTTCCCTGAGGTATTTCCATAGGAACTCGTAAGTTTACCTCCTGAACGGGAGACCGAGTTCACCATTGATCTGGTACCTGGGGCCGCATCTATTTCTTGAACCCCTTATCATATGGCACCGTTAGAGCTACAGGAGTTGAACCTACAACTTGAAGATTTGTTAGATTGAGGATTCATTCAACTGAGTACCTCTCCCCGAGGAGCCCTGGTATTGTTTGTTAAAAAGAATGATGGATCTCTTCAAATGTGTATCACTTATCGAGGCTTAAACAATGTGACGATTAAGAATAAATACCCCTTCCCATTATTGAGGAGTTTTTCGACCAACTCCAAGGAGTAGTTGTATTTTCCAAACTAAATTTATGACAAGGGTACTACCAGTTGCGAGTGAAGGGGGGGGATATACCCAAGACTGCTTTCAATACTCGATATGGTCTTTATGAATTCCTAGTAATGCCATTTGGAGTGACCAATGCACCAGCTGCTTTTATTGACCTCACGCATCGAGTATTTTGGCCATACATAGACGAGTTTGTTGTCATCTTCATTGATGACATCCTGGTCTATTCCGAATCTCAGCAGGAGCATGAAGGGCATCTAAGGAAAGTATTGCAACTGCTTAAGGAGCACAAGTTGTACGCCAAGTTTAGCAAATGTGAATTCTGGCTAAACCAAGTGAATTTTTTGGGGCACGTGAGTAGCAAAGAAGGAATATCTGTGGATCTGTCTAAAGTCGAGATAATTCTAAACTGGAGGGTGCCAAACAATAGTACGGAAGTTCGAAGTTTTCTTGGTCTGGCAGGGTACTATAGGCATTTCATTAAGGATTTCTCTAAATTTTCATCCCCTTTATTCCACTTAACTCAGAAAGGAGTTAAGTAATAATGGAATGAGAAGACTGAATCCAGTTTTCAGGAATTGAAGAAGCGTCTGACCTCTGCCTCAATTCTTGCCCTACCTGACGGAAAGGATGGATTTATATTGTATACCGATGCTTCAGGAGAAGGTCTAGGATGCGTATTGATGCAAAGGGGCCACGTGATTGCTTATGCATCCAGGAAGTTGAAACCTTATGAAAAGAATCACCCCACCCATGACCTAGAACTAGCTGCAGTGGTGTTTTCTTTAAAGAAATGGAAACATTACTTATATGGAGTCACGCTCGAAGTAATGTCAGATCATAAGAACCTGAAGTACCTATTCTCCCAAAAGGACCTAAATATGCGCCAACGTTAATGGATGGAATTTTTGGGGGATTATGACTGTGTGATCAATTATCATCCTGGCAAGGCAAATATGGTGGCAGACGCACTAAGCCGAAAGGTGAATTTGGCGCATATCTGGATAAAGGAGACGGAGATGTTATCGCAAGCAGAGAATTGGGAATGCAAGACCAAACCTGTCCGACTTGTATTCTTCAATCTAAGGGTACAAGCTGAGTTACCCACAGAGATTAAGAAGGCTCAAGAGTCAAATGAATCATTGGTAAAGAAGAAAAAGCTTGTTGCTGAAGGGAAATTGCCAGATTTTGAAGTAGACAGTGAAGGAGTGCTAACCTGTAAAGGTAGGTTTTGGCTACCCCGAAATTCAGCAATCACCCAAAGAGTGTTGGAAGAAGCTCACCGATCCAAGTATATGGTGCACCCAGGAGGAACCAAAATGTAACGAGACTTGAAACAATGGTACTGTTGGGATAATATGAGGAGGGACATAGCGGAATACATGGCACGTTGTTTGGTGTGCCAACAAGTTAAGGCCGAACATCAAAAACCATCAGGGTTGTTACAACCATTGGAAATTCCCGAGTGGAAATGGGATCACATCGCGATGGACTTCATGACAGGACTACCTTAAACACTGAAGAATTTTGACGCAATATGGGTGGTGGTTGATAAGTTGACCAAGTCGGCTCATTTCCTACCGATCAACGTTAAATACTCCTTGGAAAGGCTGACTGTCCTATACATCCGGGAAATCATAAGATTGCATGGGGTGCCAATAACTATCGTATCTGATAGGGACCCAAGATTCACTTCCCGTTTCTAGAGGCAACTGCAAGCCACATTAGGAACCAAATTGAACTTTCGTACAAGTGCCCATCCATAGACAGATGGGCAGTCGAAGAGAACAATTCAAACTTTGGAGGACATGCTCCAAAGTTGTGTTATGGATTTTGGGGGAAGTTGGGACGCTCATTTACCTTTGGTAGAATTCGCTTATAACAACAGTTACCATTCGTCCATTGATATGGCTCCATATGAAGTGCTCTATGGTAGAAAGTGTTGAACACCCCTCTTTTGGGTTGAAGTGGGAAAGAAAAAGAATTTTCCAGTTACCAATATACCTTGGGTTGAGGAATCCATGGATAAGGTCAAACAGATAAAGCAGCGCTTACATGCGGCTCAAAGTCGACAGAAGAGTTACGCAGATCATCGGAGGAGGGATTTGGAGTTTGGAGTAGGTGACCAGGTGTTCTTGAAGGTAACCCCTCACAAGGGTCTCATTCGACATGGCAAGAAAGGAAAACTGAGCCCTAGGTACATTGGCCCTTTTGAAGTCGTACAACGAGTCGGGCCAGTTGCATATCAACTTAACCTACCTAGCCAGTTGGGGAAATTACATGATGTTTTCCATGTCACTTCTGAAGAAGTACCACCCTGATCCCAAACATGTGCTAAACCATGAAGAATTAGAAGTGAATGAAAAACTGATGTATGAGGAAAATCCCGTAAAAATATTGGATCGAAAAATCAAGACATTGCGAGCCAGGGAGATCCATATGGTTTTGGTATTGTGGAGAAATCATAAGGTCGAAAAAGCAACTTAGGAGTTGGAAGCAGACATGAGGAGTACTTACCTAGAATTGTTCACGGGAAATGGGAATTTCGCGGATGAAATTCATTAAAGAGGGGAGATTGTGAAAACCCCAACCGTAATGGTTGAACCTTGTCTACAAAACTAACAATTTATTGATGTTACCGTATAATATGGAAATAAAATAATTTATTAAATGTAATTAGAAATACAAAAATCTATGATGATTTTGAAAAATAAAACGTAATAAATGAATCCAATCATTACTGAAGAGTAAAAAAATTCTTCCAGCTTAAGATCTCCGATGAGAATACTAACATGCAGTACCACGATAATTACTGCAACAAAGACTGAAATTAGTCTCGACATGTTATCAACAAAAAATTGAGAAGGATATAAGATAGAAGAGGAAATATGGTTTTGAAATGTCGGATAAATTCGTATATATGTACTATAAAATATAGCCATTTATAACTGTTATATTGCCGTTGGGAATATAGCCGTTTATAGCCGGTATATTACCACTATACATATATTTGACTAATTATAGTTAAATGCTAAGAGTTAGTGTTGTCAAAGAAGATATATATATATATATATATATATATATATATATATATATTGTGTGTGTATATATATACATATATATATATAATAATAATATTAAATAAATAAGTAATAAATAAATAAATGAGCAAATGCAAGAAATTACCGTGACAAGAAAGCTGATAATACATATAATAGCAATAAATAAATAAATGAACAAACAAGTAAGGAATTAAGGGGAAGAAGGAATGGACGGCTAATAGCAATGAATAAGTAAATGAGTAGAGGAAATTAAGGGGAAGAAGGAATGAACATCGGACGTAAGAATTTGATCCAAAGTAATTTTGGCAAGTGAAATGACTGGGAGAGAAAATAACGGAGGACGTATAGATTTTATCCAAAGTAATTTTGGGCAAATGAAATTACTGGAAAGAAGAAACAAACGGCGGAAGTGAGAAAGTTATCCAAAGTAATTTTTGGCCAGTGGACGTAGGATTACAGGATAAAATTTCAGGTTGGTAGGTGTCAGAACCTATGTTTTTAACCAGTATAAATATTAGATGCCCAGTTCTTACCTTCTCACACAGCCTTAAGAAAATATTTCATGCCAAAAGAATAGTGGTGAGCAGTGATAAAGCAGGAGACGGAAGTTGCCAAGCCCAAGTCTAACCACAGGGAGTGTTTTCATTGCCTTAGCATGAATTGAAGTAAAATAAATAAATATATATATATATATTGTCTTATATACGTACAGGCTGCCACCAGTGAAGAGTACCTCTCGAACCCCTACTAAATAGTACCTCTCGAACCCCTGTTAAACCTTTACCCCTCGAACTCCTGCTAAACAGTACCTCTCGAACCCCTGCCCTCGAACCCCTACTGAAACTACCTCTCAAACCCCTACTGAAACTACCTCTCAAACCCCTGCCCTCAAACCCCTACTGAAACTACCTCTTGAACCCCTACTGAAACTACCTCTCGAACCCCTGCCCTCGAACCCCTACTGAAACTACCTTTCGAACCTCTGCCCTCGAACCCCTACTGAAACTACCTCTCGAACCCCTGCTAAACTTTTACCTCTCGAACCCCTGTTGAACGGTACCTCTCGAACCCCTACTGAAAATCTACCTCTCAAACCGACTGAAAAACTTCACCCCTCGAACTACTAAAAATTTCACCCCCTCGAACTACTGTGACTTCACCTCTCAAACTACTGAGACTTCACCCCTCAAACCCCTAAAAGACTTCACCACTCGAACCTAAACCCTCGAACCAGTACCACTGGAACCTTACCTCTCGAACCACTTACCACTTGAACTTCTCCACTCAAATTCTTTACTTGAACCCCTTGTACTCGAACCCAACTACTCGAACCCCTGTACTCAAAATACATACTCGAACATGTACTCGAAATCCATTATAAAGGGACATACATGTTAAACTTAAATTGATAATATATATACTGACAGTTAAACTGAGTGTGTATATTACTGTGTTCAATTATCATGAAATTGAGTTATGAACTGCTCCGATATTTTTCTGTGAATGACCGGCTTGTACTTTATCTTGTCGTGTCAAACTTAAATCATATACTGCTCTGATATGTTATGTGGATGATCAGCTTGTACTTTATCATGCCATGTCAAACTTAAATCATATACTGCTCTGATATGTTATGTGGATAACCGTCTTGTACTTTATCTTGCTGTGTCAAAATTGAAATATCTGCTACCTGATTACCCAACACGATTGTAGTTTGATTGAATTCAGCGGGGAATGGTATTGACCGAACCGTCTGATTAGACTAGCTACTTGTGGAGTTTCTAGTATGCTAGCATTACCCACTATACTGTACTGATACGAGCTCATAACTGAACATTTGTTTGGGCGTGGTTGACGAGACTGAATACTGGACTGACTAATGGCCTTTGGGCACTACTGAAAGGTTGTGCCTTGTCTGTTAGTCAGAGTTGCCACATAGGCACTTGGCAGCAACTTGGCACAAACCACCCCTATCATTTTACTATGTGCTAGGACATATGTGGCTATTTGTTATTTAATATTCTGTGATCACTAAAACTCAACTGGGTAAATACTGGAAATGAAACCTCACTAAGCAAGGAGCTTACCCTAGTTAAAAAACCTTTTTCAGGTGAAGAGGAACTGTAAGAGACA
The DNA here is from genome assembly GCA_037428765.1 of Rubia yunnanensis. Classification (NCBI taxonomy): domain Eukaryota; kingdom Viridiplantae; phylum Streptophyta; class Magnoliopsida; order Gentianales; family Rubiaceae; genus Rubia; species Rubia yunnanensis. The sequence goes on along the minus strand of CM075064.1, from coordinate 24,827,178 downwards.
AGCCCTTTGATGTCTTTACTTATTTTGAGAGAGATCCTGGATTAACTTTAACATGAATTTTAAATCTGTAATAGTTAGGTGAAAATTTCATTTAACATTAACACTTTCACTGTAGTAGTAAGTTAGGATTTGAATGGTCTAAATTGCTTCCGCATATAATCTGTCTGCTTGTTACTGTCATCATTTTCGGTAGCACGACCAAACCCGACCCGACACTGTGTGGTGGGTTTGGGGTGTTACAAAATCTCACATCTGTTTACTGCCCCTAAGCCAACGGGAAAATGGAAGTGACTAACAGAACAATGGTAAATAGAATATGAGCACGCCTCGATGGGGCGCACGGTGACTGGATACGGGAATTACCCAACGTGTTGTGGTCATATCGGACATATGAGTCTTCCACTACTGGGGAAACACCTTATAGTCTCGTATATGTCTCGGAATTAGTATCTCCTATGGAAATAGGAGTTCCTACCCCAAGGATGATGGCTGCTGCAGATGAGACCATAAATCAGCAAAACCGATATTTGGATTTGGATATGGTGGAGGAGAAGAGAGAGTTAGCTTCTCTACATGAGGCTAAAGTCATGGAAATGGTCAGAAGATACCATGATAGAAGGGTAGATAAGGTGTTGTTTAGCCCGGGAGATTTGGTAATGAGGAAAAATGAGAAACGCAGAAAGGAGCCCAAAGGAGAGTTAGCTGCAAATTGGGAAGGACATTATAAAGTGATCAAATCGCACCCAGGAGGAAGTTATGTTCTTGAACAGATGAACGAGGTTCGAGTTCCAAGAAGGTGGAACGTTACTAACCTGAGAAAATACTTTCAGCTATGATGTTCGAGTGGTTTGCTCTAAAGTGGCACTCTAGTTGATGTTCGAATGATTTGCTTTAAAGCGGCGCTCTAGATGATATTTCCAGCTACAGCTGATATTCGAGTGGTTTCCTCTAAAATGGCACTCTAGTTGATGTTCGATCTTTTTGCTTTAAAGGGGCATTCTAGATGAAATTTCCAACCACGACTGATGTTCGAGTGGTTTTGTTTAAAGAAACACTCAAGTTGATGTTCGAGTAGGTAGCTTTAAAGCGGTACCCTAGATGAAATTTTCCAGCCACGGCTGATGTTCGAGTGGTTTGCTCTAAAGCGGCACTCAAGTTAATGTTCAAGCGGGTTACTTTAAAGAGGCTCTCTAGATGACATTTCCAACCATGGCTGATGATCGAGTGGTTTGCTCTAAAGCGGTACTCGAGGGATACTTTTGTAATCTTGGAATAATGAACTAGTAGATAAGATTAAAGGATGTAGGTGGAAACACAGAACCTGGGTAAAATGCTTGTGTCTCTGATTTTTAAACTTCTACTTACCAAACATATTCGAGAGATAAAATATGGGAGATAGAGAGGAAACATGCTATTTATTCAAACTCCATCAATAATATGGAGTACAATATTTTTATAGTAACAACTATAATGTATTTATCTAGTGGGAAGAAATCCTGCCTGGAACAAATCTTCAGTGGAGACAGGTTTTCCTAGCCCCTTTCACTTTTGCCTCAATCTCTTCAAGCTCTTCAAGCTTTATACCATCCGCCCTTCGGATGTCCTTAATTTGTTCCTCTACGGGATATTCGAAAGGATCAAGGGGAGCAACGGTCTTACACCGATTCTTTGTGGAAGGATTGGATGGGCCCTTCGAGGATGACCCAGCACTCTTGCGGGGTTTTGAAGAAGATCCTTGGATAATATTGCCCGAGGGGACAAGATGCATGTCAGCTCCTTTAGTGGCAGACAATTGTGACCGAGGAGCAGAACAAAAGCTCGAAGGAGTAAATCCCTTTACCTTCAGCTTCGCTAACCAATCAAGTATCTGGTCAAAGGCTTTTTTCTGCCAAGGAGTTACACTCTCATGGACATTAACTTCATCCGTCCAGTACCGAGCAGCTTTTGAGTAGAAATTTTGGAAGCTAATAATTGCTGATTAAATATGAGGAAATAATGTCGCGAGAAAGCATGTGGGCACAAAGGCTTACTTCGTGTATAGAAATTTTTATTCGAATTCGACAATACGCTCCTCGACTTCTTTGGATTGTATCTTCTAGGCCTCGATCTCCCGTACGATTCTTGTGTTCTCAGACAAGAGGGAATCCTCCACAAAACTATCTTCAACTGAGGGGCCCTCATTCGAGAGGCTGGATGAGGTTCGCTTGGAGAGCAAGGATCCTCGCTGGCTCTCTTCCAAGAAAACAATTCCTCTTCCAGGCTAGCCACTTTGCGCTGAGCTAATAAAAGTTGCTAAGCAAGTAACTCTCGATGGGCTATCAGTCTGTGATTTTCTCCCAAGCAACCAATTAGGCACCCTTCCACTACTGGAAGCCAAGCCGCGGTAGCAAAGCAGTACTTCAAATAACCAAACTTCAAATAAATTTGACACATTAGTTCTTCTAGTTCTTCATCTGCCGAATTGCGACCCTTGACCACTTCTAAAGGATAGTTACCATTAAATTTTTTGTTCAGGAAATCCTTAACGAACCTCTTAAAAGTGGGATGGTCTTTAGATTGCCATAGCTTCATCTCGAAGGGCCATCAGTAGCTGTTTGTGTGTCTCATTCAACTCTTTTTGGGCAATCGAAAGCTCCTCACAAGCACTTTCTAACACCATTTTCAATGAATTACTACGAAAAGAAAACAAAGGTAAAATCAATAAGTCGCACCAAAAGACGTATTTTTATTGATACTCAAAGAAAAAAAGGGTTATAATTGGGGCCCTAAGTGGAAAAAATTACAGTCAGGGACCAACCCTAGAGTCATCTTTCTTTGACGTGGAAGCAATCATTTCTTCCACTCGAATGGTGGTGGAATCCTACTCAGGAGAGGCGTATGAAGCCTCGGGAAGGGGGATCGCTCGAATTCCCTCAGCTGTGAAGAACTGCCCTTTGGACTTGATGAAATCCAATAGGGCAAAATGAAGGTCGTTGTTCTTGATGGCCTCATCCAATTTTGTGTCCAGAGTGGTTACGAGCTCTGGATCAGCTAGTTCATCCACCTGCTTGGCTAGATCTTCAGATAGAGAGGCAAACACTTGTGGCTTTCGAAAGTCCTCGGCTAATTCACTACATCCAGTCTGCTTAACCACCTTAGAAGATCCAAAAAAAGTTGAAGCAGCTCAGGGTTGTTCAAAAGCTTGTGTTTGAAGGCCTCAAGCAGTTGAACCTGCGAGGCCGGATCCTCCACAGCTTGAACCCTCTTTGCGAGGGTATCCTTCTCTAACGTCCATTGATGCCTCTCGGCCTCAACACCTTGCCCCTCCCTTTCCAGAAGCTTTTGTTTTTCTTCAAGCGCCATATCCTTCTCCTAGAGCACTCTGTCTTTCTCCTCGAGCACCCTATCTTTCTCCTCGAGAGCCCGCTAGTGATTCTCAAGATATTTCTTTAACCAAAAAATCTCAGCATCTCATTTGCTGAGCTCCTCACAGAGGTTACCGTGGCTAGAAGAACAAGTGGACAAGAATGCCGCCATTATTTTGGTGGCCTCGTGGAAAATTTGAGAGGCCTGGTAAAACAATTCAGCTTAGATTGTTGCTATAAAAAAAGAGAGATGCTAAATAAGTTTTTTTTTTAAAAAAAGAAGAAGAACAGAAGAATACCTCAGGGTCAGAGACCATCTTCGAGAGGTGATGCTCTATCCTGGATACGGATGTTGCATCATTCGAAGGGGGAAGAAATTGTTGATTAACATCCTCACTACTATGAGTTCCTATCAATGGTCTTAGTGAGGTGGAATTGATAGAATTGTTGTCCGCCCCTGTCTTCTGGAAAACATTCTTGGTGTGAGGTGGTTGCTCATCACCAATAGTCGAGGTAGGCCTCTCGCGGCCTACTGCAAGAGGGGGGGGCTGCATGTGAGAGGGAAGACATCGAATTTGGGGGAGTGAAAGGCTAATTAGAGGGGTCAATAATCCCTTTGGGAGGAGCCTAACTCTACTTTGAGGGCTTCTGCTTCTTTAAGCCCTTAGCGAGACCCACTGAATAAGGAAAAAGAGGGCCAGTTAGTAACAATAAACTCAATAACACAACAAACAGGAAAATTATTGCTCTATTAAGGCACCTTTGGAGGCTCTTGAATGCCTAAAGTCACTAACGATGGTCTCGAGGGGAGGGCCATCTCTGGGGCCCTCAATTTCTCTTCTCCTTTTTCTGGTATCCCTCTGGAGTGTTTTATAGACATATTCTTCATAGATTATGGGTGAGAATGCAAATCCGTCAATCCAGGAGTTGGGGTTGTTGAAGAGGAGTAGTCGAGGAAGCTAGACAGTAGTTTTTGCCTATCCCTTTCGAGGGCATCTGGGCAGATATATTCCCCAAGTTTGGGAGATTTGACTCACATGCCCCAATTCCACGTAGGAACTTGATACATCCTGCTATCAAACAAAATACCTTTCTTCCAGCTTCTCCAGTCACCCACATTACTAGGATCGGTAAAAAACTTATGATGTGCCTCTCGGATGATAAAAGTGACAATCATGTCGATAGACCGCCCACTATAGGACATGAAGTATAGTGAGCAAAGCAGCTTATACCTGGGCTTGATACCGAACTCATCACATCTAGTCAAGGACACCATGATGATCACCAAGACATTGGGATAAACTTGCGCAAGACTCACTTGGAATTGTCTATGAAGTTTTGAAAAAAGAGGCAGAAAGGGAAATATGAGCCCGCAACGAAGGTTTCTGGGAGAAATGGATTGTCTTCCTTTGGGAAGGTTAGGGGGGTATCTTCTTCTCAAAAGGGTTGAAAGTCGGCATCTGGGGCTATTCGTTGGGCAAGGGGGATCGAGGTTAGGTTTTTGGAAATAGCAGTCTCCATTGTTGGAACAGAGGGCTCCCTCCCTGAGTCCTTTAGCCTTAGCCTTCGGTAAGCCCCTTTTTTCTTCTTTTGAGAGGGTTCAACCAAAGAAGAAACCTAAGGAACTTTCAAGGGTGCTTTCTCCCCCTCGAGGATTGTCCTCTCTCACAAAGGAGACACATTCTCCTCATCCTCTATAGCTTTGAGAGGTGTATCCCTACAGACCAAAGATGTATTTGACCTCCTTTCTAGTTCGAGCTCTGGATTCAGAGGGGGGTAGAAACCAATCTTGCCGCTCTTAGGGGATCTCCTTATATAGGGTTTGCCCATGCCTGGCGGCCAATTCTCAACAGAATCTCGAGGGGGCATATCAGTTATGGGGAAAACCCTCTCTTCCCCACGACTCTTAGCAACATGATCGAATACGCCTTCTCCAGCATCTTAATTGTACCAAAGTTCTTCGGCATGAGTACATTCTGAATCGGTAACAGCTCTCTCCGACGCACTAACCCCTGTACCTCCTACCCTAATCTCACTGGAGAATTTCTAAGAAGCGAAACTCTCATTGGAGCGGGCCATGATTTTAAGGGAAGGAAACAAATAATAGGGATGAATTAACGTACTAAGAGAGAAGTACAAAAAGAATGCTAGTAAGAAGATGCTTGCAAACTAGAAAAATGAATAAGGAAGACCGGAAAGGAGGTAGTTAAGGGGGCTGAAACGGCAGATAATTATTACTGCTTTGGAAATATAAAAAGTTATGGAATGACGTAGTTGTTTTTTTGTCTTCTGATAACGCGCTGTTTGGGGAGCAGTGACACGCGCGTGCCTTTGGAATCCTAGACGATAGAGTTGATTAGAAAACCGTGTTATCTCCCTCGAAGGCAAGAGTAATGAAATGCAAGATTTGTTTCAAGTCTTTAAATTCCTCGAACTGTCCCATGCATTCAAGGTCGAGAACCTGTTTTTCTAAGGGTTCTTGATAGAGGTTAGGCCTATGAAGGCCATTGGGCCGAAAGTGTGGCAGCCCAGTTATGGGAATATTTAGTACCCTAACTTATTTATTGCATTTATTGGTAATTAAGGGTGCTAATTAAGGAGAACGTTATTTAGAACATGGAGTATAAATACAAGGTATGTATTTACTTATGATTCATTTTGTCTTAATCATTTTTGGACACTTGGACTAACTTAGGCATCGAAGTGCAGACCCCTAGAACCCCAGGGACAGTTTAATTGCAGGTTAGTTCGAGAAGAACCAAGGCCCACGAATCAGTCGATGATCGAACATGCATCAGCAGCATCGGAAGAGATTCAAACAGCAAATACAATCCTCGTTAGAATTCAGATATAAGCCGACGATTGAAGTGTCACATCGTGATGTCTAATTGTGTCATATGTGGCAGAATTCTGACAAATTCCCAAAAATCAGGAAATCAACGATACTGAAGTCTTGTGTCAGACGAAGGGTGTCTGGAAAATTTACAAATTTGAGGAAATTGGATTGGGCCCCCAAACAATTCAAGATTTACAAAATAGTCCTGCATGAGAATGAGAAAAATAGAAACTAAACAATATTTGCACATGGGTAAAATGGTGACCGGTGAGAGGGCTTGGTGGTGGCGAGGTGGGCGAGCGCCAGTGGCATGGCGGGGGAGGCGGTGGCGAGGCAAGGTGGGCTGGTGGCTTAGTGGTGGCGAGACGGGAGAGCGTCGGTGGCGTGGTGGGCGAGGTAGTGTCAGAGAAGGAGATTGGGATGTTGGGGTCGGAGAGGTCGGTGAAGTGAGCCCATGGGCGGAGGCACTTGTGGAGCTGGGCAGGGGCGGAGGGCGGTGCCGGGGATGACATTGGTCGTCAGACTTTGGGGGAAGAGGGTTGAATTTTGTTACTGTGGCGAGCGGTCTTTTTCTATTCAGTTAGCTAAATCGGTGTGATTAGGATGAGGGAGAAGGGGTAGAAGATTAGGGACATGAAAAGCGTGATGAGGAGGATGAGGACGTAGTTTGGGAAGAAGTAGCGGAGGTATTGGATAGTGGTGGGGTTGGTGGCACAGCTTGATGGTGGCGGTGAATGAATGTGGTGGAGTAGTGCAGAACAGTGGTGAAGTAAAGAATATTTGTCTTTTAAATTTTTGTACTTAGTCCAAAGGGCATTTTGGTCATTTTCGGTCGGTCAATGCCAAAAATATGGTCATAGGGTTATATTTTCACTTTCATTCAATATGCAGGGTTGTTTTTACACTAAAAAATAAGTCAGGGTTATATCTGCACTTTCTCTAACATATAGGGTTATATTTGCATATTACCCAAAAAATAGTAAGTGGTGTAGTTTGGCAAAACTGTAGATTAGATTAAATTTCATCCTTCCATTCTAATTCTTATTAATTTTTGAGTATGTCTCTTAAAAGACGGTATTTCCATAAGTAATGGAAAGATTAAGGTTTAAAGTGAAAATTAGAAGAAATGAAGATAAAAATTTCGAGTTGTATCTTTCCATAAGTAATGGAAAGATTAAGGTTTAAAGTGAAAATTAGAAGAAATGAAGATAAAAATTTCGAGTTGTATGAATCGGGTTATAAATTTTATAACTACTGCACGTTGCATAATAAATATTTAATATTGCAACTAAGACGTTTTACCATTTATTATTATAATTAAACCTCGTCTTTACATAAGTCTATGGAAAGACTATTTTTTCCCAAACTTTGCTTTAATTTTTAGTAACAAAAACAAAGTGCTAATTTTAGGTATATATAGAGTAGTCTAATTTTTAGTAACGACAATTAAGGTGAGCAGAATTATACTACGGAGTAGATACATTATGATAATTAAATTGAAGATAAGGCCAAAACAATAAAACGTAACTCACGTGTTGATTATTTAATTTTGTAAATTGTAGTTGTTGCTGAATGACAATTGTGAAAGTCTTTGGAAAGACGGATTCATTGATAGGCCAGGGATCTGCTTGCAATTAATAAAAAAAAAGGAAATCACAGGCCAAGCCCAAGAATTGATCCATCGTTGTCTGTACAGAAGAAAGAGTCCAAGAAAGAGTAGCTTCTCTGGCGCAGTAACGGTGGACAGAGCAACCAGCTAAAACGGAGGCATGTACGTCTATGATCTGTGTACAAACCGAAATTACTTGAAGGTGATTTGGTTAAAACACAAGGCAAAGAATGGTGTTGAAGTTACATCTTTCTGTTTATCCATATACCCTATTTAAAGCCAATTACATGAAGCAAAGCAACTAACTAAATAAGCTAAACATGGCCTAACCAACTATTGATCATGGCCTAAGAGTTTGGCACAACTTACTGAACGTGGCTAAAAAATTCTCCCAACAAACTAACCAAATCCTTACTTATATGAACTAACAAATACTAAGCAAATAATTGACTATTCCTAAGAGAAACCAGTATGCAACAATGTTCATGCATGCAACTCAAGAACAAGAAACTCTTATGCAAAGCAACAAGTGTTAATCTCAACATTTCACCCCCTTAAAACTTGTTGCTTGAACCGAATTCGACCACAACAAGTTTATGTCGTATTTCAGCAAATTTAACACACCCAAGTGCCTTGGTTAGAATGTCCGCCAGTTGCTCTTGTGCCCCAATGTGGCTAACCTTCACCGAACCATTTTCAATACATTCACAAATGAAATGATAATGAATATGAATATGCTTACTTCGTTCATGATGTACCATATTCCTACTCAAATCAATTGCCGACTTGTTGTCCACGAGTAGCTTCACCGTCTTTGACTCCAGATTTGTGAGATCACCATACAAACAACTCATCCAAACACCTTGACAAGCTGCCTAATCGGCTGCAATATACTCCGCCTCGCAAGAAGAAAGTGCAACCACCTTTTGCTTTTGAGATGTCCAACTAACCGGATTTTTACCAAGGAAGAATGCCATTCCCGTGGTACTTTTGTACTCCTCTACATCGCCGTCGTGATCACTGTCGCTATAACCTTTCAAACCAGGCTCTAGCATATCATTCTTCCCATAACAAAAACCATAATTAAAAGTTCCTTTAACATACCTCAAAATCTTTTTCACTGCTGCCCAATGCGATGCCTTCGGTGTCTCCATAAAATGGCTCACTAAACTAAACGAAAAAGCTAAATCGAGCTTTATATTGCACAAGTAGTGCAAGCTACCAACAATGCTCTGATATTTCGTTGCATCAACGATCTCTCCGGCATCATGTTTTCTCAACTTTATTCGAACCTCCATTGTTATGTAGCATGGATTGCATCCCCCAAACTAGATACTTCGAGAATTTTAGTGGCAAAGGCTTTTTGACAAAGCGTGATTTCACCATCTCTTTGCTGCACTTCGACTCCAAAATAGTAGCTTAAAAGGCCGAGATCACTCGTATCAAACAAGCTTTGCATTTGACCTTTAAACTTGGTAATTTCATCAACACAAGCTCCGGTGATAATTAAATCATAAGCATACACTCCAACTAGCAACAATGAAGAACCACTTACCCTTCGGTAAACGGCATGCTCCAATGGACTACGTTCAAAGCCACAAGAGACTAGTGAAGCATCTAACTTGGCATTCCATGCATGCTCGTGGCGCTTGACGTAAACCATACAATGCCTTGTGTAACTTAAACACCTTCTCCTTGTTGCCGAAATCAAAGAAACCTAGAGGTTAGTGAACATAAACTTCCTCAGCAAGATCACCGTTTAGAAATGCAGACTTGACGTCCATGTGATGAATCTCCCAACTTTTGTGTGCGGCAAGTGCTTTTATTAGTGGAACTGTCTCCATTCGAGCCACCGTTGCAAACACTTCATCAAAATCAATCCCTTTCCGTTGAATGTAACCCTTTGTGACAAGTCGAACCTTGTGTTTCACTACATTTCCCGATGGGTCCTTCTTCACCTTGAAGACCCACTTGAGACCCATAGCTTTGTGCCCCGTCGGAAGTGTGGTGAGCTCCCATGTGCATTGCTAGGAATGGAATTTAGCTCACTCTACATTGCTTGTCTCCAACAAGTGTCTCCAAGTGTTTCCTCCGCACTAGTGGGCTCCTCGCTAGCCAAAAACAAATATCGTTCAACTCCAAACTAACCTCATCTGTGGCATCATATATGTCCGTCAACTTATGGTACCACTGAACACAATGGTTTGTTCTAAGTGCATTATCGTGAGTCGGCGGCATTGCAAATTTTGTGCTTCCCAAGTCCGGTCGAGGCGTTTGAGTGTTGCTGCCCTCTAACTCAACGCAAGGTTCATTTTCATTTGGAATGATCTTTGTGTACAAGCCACCTTCTCCAGGTGCTGTTTCACCCAAATAATTAACCGTGAACACTTTGTTTGATTGATCTTTCAACTCCGTCAACCAATCCCCTTTTTTATGCTCCTCAAACACCATATCACGAGACATATGAAGTGTTTTCCCATCGGATCATACACTCGATAAGCTTTAGAGCCTTCTTCGTACCCAATGAAAACCATCGGCGTCGAATGATCCACAAGTTTGCTTACTCCAGGGCCAACCTTTTTCACATGAGCTACACACATAAGTCCTTAAATGATGCACATTTGGCTTGCGTTTGTGTTATGCTTCATATGGCATTTTCCCTTCCAAACTCCGTGTTGGTGAATGATTGAGTATGTAAACCGCAGTCCTCACTGCTTCTCCCCAAAATATAGCTAGTATAGCCATGGTTTTGAGCAAACACTGAGCCATTTCCATCACCGTTCGATTTCGACGTTCCACTACTCCATTTTGCTGGGGAGAGTAGGGTTCAGTAGTGTAGTGTTTGATACCTTTATTGTCACAAAACTCCTTAAATTCATTTGAATTCAATTCCCCTCCTCGGTCTGACTGAAATGCTACAAGCTTTTTGCCCTACTCAACCTCTGCACGGACCTTGAATTTCTTGAAGCATTTTAAAGTTTCATCCTTTGTTTTTAACACCTCAAGCCACATGAATCGACTATAATCATAAAAAAATTAAAAAGATATATCGTTTACCTCCCGGTGTAGAGGGTGCAATCGGTCCACACAAATCCCCATGAACTAGCTCCAATCCTTGCTTTGCAAAGTGCGCCGAAACTTTTGGAAATAGAGTTCGGTGATGCTTTCCAAGAGCACACCCATCACAAAATTGCTCAACTTGATTTATCGATGGAAGTCCCTCTGCCATGCTACCTTGGGCCAACTTTCGCAAAGATCAAAAGTTGAGGTGACCGTAGCGAGCATGCCGCAACCATGCTTCATCATCAAGCTTCGAGAGTAGACACACAGGAGTAGCCAAGTCCAAAGACAAAGTGTAAATTCTATTCTAAGAGCAAAGTACCCTTGCAAGTAATATTCGCCCTCGATCAAGCAAACATAATTCACCATTTTTTATCACAATTTTACAGCCACTCTCATCCAACTGACCCAAGCTAACAATATTGCTACATAGTTGAAGGATGTAATATACCTGTGTGAGCACCCTATGCTCCTTATTAGTTTTGCATCCAAACATTACAGTCCCACATCCGCTAATATTGACCACCGTTCCATCGCCGAGCTTTCCTTTCACCCTTTCATCCAGTGACGAAAACATCTCCTTGGAATCCATCATATGATTGCTTGCGCCTGTGTTGAGGTACCACACCCCCACACCAACATTGACCAGAATCACATATTCTTCATTAAGAAACATGTATTGAGTGGCATCTTATACCTCTTCACATATTGAGGCCAATAGCAAAGCAAGTTGATCGTCCTCGAGCATCGTCAAATGAGCGCTTTCATGTCGAGGCATGTGACACTCCCAAGAAAAATGACCAAAAATGCCACAGTTGTAGCATTTTCCTCTACCACGTCCACGACTTTTGTTTCCTTCCGATAAGCCCTCATTGCTCTTGTTACAAGCTCGCCACTCTTCCTCCGTGAGAAGTAGCCGGGCTTCTAAGTTTCCATCTAAATTTCTAAGACTATAACGATCTTCTACTGCCCTAGCCTCCCAGTCAATTCATCGATTGATAGTGTGTTGAAATCAAGCAACGTCTCGATAGCGATTGCCACTTGTGAGTACCGTGGAGGCACAACGCACAACATCTTCTTCACCACCCTCGACTCTTCAATTGTGTCACCAAGGATGCTAAAATTATCGAATAGACCAGTGATTCTCATAGAAAAATCATCGACCATTTCACCATCCTTAAAAGTGATGGTTTCGAATTAGTACGCAACTTCTGGGCATTTTCTTTACGGACTCAATCAACTCCCATTCATTGAATCTTCACCGTGTCCCATGCCTCCTTCACTGTATCTTTCACCGCCAACGTGGACAACATTTTTGGTTGAATTGCACGCAAGATTGCAGACAACGCTTGCCTATCCTCACGATATTCAGTGTCCCCATGCTCAACCGCACGCCACAAACCTTGTGCTTGCAGATTGACCCTCATCACTAGAGCCCAATTGGTCTAGTTTGTGTGTGTTAGCATTGGGTAAACCATAGTTCCACTTGATTCCCTCCACGGTGGTTGAACTACCATGTCACGGCCTCGTAACCTTGATAGGTTGCGTCCATGCCTCCTTGGTGGTGTTATCGACCTTGCCGATGATGTTAATCTGCTCCCAACCATTGAAGTGGTATGGCTCTGATACCAAATGTAGAGACCAAAATTACTTGAAGGTGATTTGGTTAATACACAAGGCAAAGAATGGTGCTGAAGTTACAGCTTTTCTATCTATCCATATACCCTATTTAAAGCCAATTACATGAAGTAAAAAAAACTAACTAAACAAGCTAAACATGGCCTAACCAACTACTGATCATGGCCTAAGAGTTTGGCACAACTTACTAAACGTGGCTAACAAATTTTCCCGACAAACTAACTAAATCCTTACTTATAGGAACTAACAAATACTAAGCAAATAATTGACTCAGGAATGAATATTCCTAAGAGAAACCAGTATGCAACAACTTTCATGCATGCAACTCAAGAACAAGAAACTCTTATGCAAAGCAACAAGTGTTAATCTTAATAATCTGCCTAGCATATTTAGATAAACTCTCGAGAAGGATGAATGTGTTGATTAGAACTCTTAAACCCTTGCTGGAAACCATCAGCCACTATGTCACAATGCTCAACATGTCGGCTTTCGGCATCAACGGTAAGAAAATCGTAGAACTCGATGGGTTTAAGGAGTACAACTTGCCTTTGATACAGTTTATAGCTTCCCTTCCTCCCCAAGAAAAGGTATTCCTTGTCGGCCACAGCCTCGGTGGAATGAACATAGCCTTTGCCGCTGATGAGTATCCCAGTCAAGTTTTGGCGGTGGTCTTTCTCACGGCTTTCATGCCCGACACCGTACATGGCCCATCCTACCCTCTGGAAAAGGTATCGTATATTCTCACTTATGCTCCTAATCAACAGAATGTTGTACACAATGAATCAACTATATGAAGTTAACTCTCTGTTGCACAATTTCTTGGAATACCATGACCTTGTCTCTAGTCTCCCTTGTTATGCGTCAAAAATTTATCACTGCAAAGTTGTCAAGAGTTTATGAACTGCCTGATTTCCATGACACATGAATTCCAAGATATTGTTAGCTTACTGAATTCCATGGCAGAGGAAGCCACTTGTCACCATGACATACTTGCCTTTTTTCTTCTTAAACTCAAGGATGTTAACTCAACAGTCAATCGGATCAAAGTCATTTTGGGATTTGTTGGAGACAAGATTGAAAATCTTTTGAGTAACTATCGTTTCCTAAGGTGTAGCATTGATATAGAAGTGCTTATGGGGGGTCAGACATACTATTGGTGACTTGAGAGAAGCTATTGATGGGTTTGAGTTCACTAAGGCTCTTGACTGTTAATAAGGCCGCCCCAAGAGGATCACGGGCAGAATGTCCTCCTCGAGTGTATGGTCGTTTCTAATTTGATTTGTTTATGTTGCTGGTTTAGTGCAATTTTGTGAGCGGAATCTATTGCTACTTTGTTGATTTTCCAATGAAATTATGAGGTGCATTCTTTATTTATATGTTGCAGTTGTTATTATCCATCGTTTATTTGTTAGTTTTACTGTTAATGTCTTTTTTCTAATCAATCATTTTAAATTACGAGTTGCATCTGTGTACTTATATGTTGCATATGTTAGTGTTCAATGTGTACTTATTAGTTGTACTATCTATAAACCTTTTGTGAATGACTTTTTTTTCGTCTCCTTTTTGTTGATCGTTCATTTTGAATTACGAAATGCATCTGTTTACTTATATGTTACATGTGTTGGTATTCAATGTGTACTTGTTAGTTGTACTACCTATGACCCTTTGTTTTCATATGATGTTAGTTGTACATTTTGGATAACGAGTTGCATTTGTTTACTTATATGTTGCATCTGTTAGTATCTCGTATGTACTTGTTAGTTGTGTTGTGTATGACTGCTCATTTTAAGTTAAGAACTGCATCGATTTACTTATATATTGTATCTTTTAGAATCCAGTATGTATTTGTTAATTTTATTGTGTTTGACTTTTACTTTCATTCTTGATTATTGTTCATTTTGAATTAGAAATTGTACATGTTTACCTATATGTTGCAATTATTAATTTCCACTATATATGATTTTTTTCAGGAGTTGGATTAATTTTTTTTTTTGGTTTTAACTTTTAAGGAATCGGACAACACTGAACATTCGACTACACAAGGCACTCCGACACGAGGAGGATTCAGACAAAGATGACACAGAACTTTGAAGATTCGAAGATGATCCCCTTTTGAAGACTAATAATTGATAATTCATTGTATTAGAGATTGTTCGTTAGTTTAGATAGGAATACTGTTGTAATTGTAAGTTCCCTAATGGAAGATTTCTGTCACGAGCACTTTATCATCCTTTTTTTTAGATGTTGAGAGCCCCTCTCGTGTTTTAATTTGACAAAATTTGCATGTTTTTTATACAAAGTATGCTTTCACGCCAACAATACTTTAGGTAACCTCTCTTTGATTTAAATCAGGAAAATCTGCTCATATTTTTTAAAACAAACACATGTGTTAATGTAATTAGTACACATTGTAAGATATTAAATACAGTTCATATGAAAATTTTAAATACAATTACAAAATTTTGTAACCTCTTTTAGTAGTATACTATAAGAAATACTAGTTGTATGCTAACATATGCATGTTTTAACAAAACAGAAACAATTCATAAGTCAACTTATGCACTGCCTCATGGCAAGGCTTTGCTATTCATAAAAGAAATTGATAGTTTAAAATCATATACGTGTTTTTATATAGAGAATACATGTTGTAAAGTAATTAATGCAGAGCTAATATGACAATGTTAAATTGTCAAATTTTAGTCTCCTGTCTTCCTAAACTATAACATATACTAGTTATTGGCTAACATATGCATGTTTTAACAAAACATAAACTATTCATAAGGTAACTTATGCACTGCCTCATGGAAAAATTTTGCTGTTCATAAAAGGAATTGATAATTTAAGATCATATGCATGTTTTATTTAAACAATGCATGTTGTAAAATAATTAATGAAGAGTTAATAGGACAATTTTAAATTGTCAAATTTTAGTCTCATCTGTCTGTATAAACTATAACATATACTACTTGTAGACTAACATATGCATGTTTTACCAAAACTGAAATGATTCGTAACTTAACTTATACAATATCTCATGGAAAATTTTCATAATTCATATTTAGAGCTTTTAAAATAGGTGCATGTTATAATACAGACAATACGTATTGTAAGGTAATATGTGCATATTATATACAAACATTTTCAGCAGTATTTAGTTTGTTTTTTGAATATTTGCCACATGTTTTTTACATGTTCACAGCAGCAGATTCATACATTCAGAAGTTTCAACAACAATTTCACTTAATCGATGGCAATATAAGCAACATAAACTTATAAGCTCAAATCTAGACCTTGTGAAAAGATTAATTAGGGACAATATCAATCCTCAGTATATTGACAATCAAACCAGGCATGAGGGCTCTAAGGATTGAACCATCCGGCAACACAAGCTTTTAGAGGAGATCAAAGTTGTGCTTCCTTAGAGCATTGCTGAAATAATGGAAAAGAATCAGTACTTTAGCAAACTATGGCTGAAAAAATTATACAAGTAGCTAACTTTGCAGCAAGCAATAGATTTAAAGAACACCAACCCACACCACTGCATTTAGCAACAAAGGAATCTCAAGAAAATATAACACGTCCCAACAATGACATTTAGTATCAATGTAAACAGAAAAACACCCTTCAAGAAGCTGAAAACATAGAACAGAACATCCCATCCGTGTGCACGACCCGTCCTCTCTATATATGACTTATCCTCGGCCTCACACACTAAGTCTAACGCCTTCAGAATGACCACAGAAAGTATGAAGTAATGTGGCCCATAAGTAGTAACCCATTTGTATACATAATGTAAACCCATACAGCTCTTAGAACCAAATACACTACAAAAAAAATAGGAAATGAATGCAAATACGCCTCTTTGACGGATAAGAAATACAGCTACCCTTATTTGGGATCATAGTTATACATAACTGATCTTACGTCCATAGAAACTTCCAAATCAAGCACACAATTGGAGAACAAAAGGGTAAACAGACGGTAACGAAATGCAAGTTCTACTATTAGGAACAAAACATCAACGAAATGCAAAGCAATACCAACATGCTCATCTTCATTCAACATGCTAGCATCATCTACAACCCCCCCCCCCTCTATTTTCCTCTACAACGACAGGCCATCTACTTGTATAAGTAAAAATTAATTTTGAACAAAACCCAACTAAAATTTTGGAGAAAGTGATGCCTGGGGAAGAATCAAACAATTATATACCTGTGTGGTGGCAGGATTGTTGAAAATGCTGGACTTAGAAGTTGAAGCCCATTCGGGCTTGCCTCTAGGGACATCAGCCAAGTACAACATGTTAATTCCGACCTCAAAAATCAACTCGGGCTCCAGTGAGGAAGATAAGAATGGTGCCAAATGTGACACAACATCAGATATTCCAACAAATCTTTCTGCAATTACAGAATCAGAATCGCTAGAATTCCCCCTTTTCGAAAGCTTCTTGATCACTAGTAAGGAACCTGAAGCCACTGCCTTAACGGAATACACGAGGGGGTAAACTGTTACTCTGAAGCTCAAATGCGGTAGCTTTGTTAGAAAGGTTTGTTAACTTGCACCTACAGACAGAAAAAATTTTTAGAAAATGCATTTTCAGTCGAACCAAATAGCAATAAATGACTACTTTTCATTTCCGTCGCTCTATTTCCAATCGCCGTTAACCAGCTATTTCTTTCGGTTTTGATGGAGATTAATAGGACTGTACAACGCATATAAATTAAACTTCTACTTCTATTGTTCTTTGATATCCATATTGTGTTCAAGATCAGTACATGTGTGTGTGTGCACCATTATCAGACTTGGCAGCGTTTGAAGGAACATTCCTTCAGGACATAATGGGACAAAGCAGAAACAAACAGATAGTGTTACTAAAGTGATAAATATAATATATAATTTGAAAGACATCTGATCCAAGTTGTGAAGCCCCGGAACACCTTGAACAATAAACCATTCTAATCTTAAATTTCAAGGAATAAAGTCAGTAGCCAATGTATAATCAAACTGAAACTCTAAACATGTCTTAATTCAGTTGAATACTATAAAAAATGTGATTTTTTTGTCTTACACACACACATATATGCATTATCCATTGAGATGAGTAGTAGTTCAGTGGTAATGACTTTTGATATTAATGTTTCAAGTCAGTAACCGATGAGCAAACATAAATGTAAAGTATCACGCATTCACAGACCACATACTTGACTTGAAAACACTCTCAACCACTTTCACTTACTACCTTTCAGACAAACCTGCGCAAGGATGAGCCATCTCATTAATAAACTAAAGATGCAAAATACCCCCTCCTCCACACTTCCTCATGTCCAAATATCTCCTAATTGTTTGATTGCTTTTACTTTCCAGACTCCTATATTAACCACCAGATCACATCACAAAAATCACCCTCACCGGCGATCCATCAGCGACTCAATAGTGTTCTCGAAGTGGCGCCCATGGGGGAAGATTGTCGACGGTATACCGCAGTCCTCAAATTTTTTTTGGAAAGCCATCGGTTGTCAGAGGAGGACATCGGAGAACAAATCGGTAATTGGGAGAAGAAGAATGAATAAAGCAAGGGTTTGAACCCATTTTTGTCTTATAACCCGGCTCGCAAATTTCTTCAACTTTCTCTAATTTGCAAATTGGTCTTTGGCCTGTCCATAAGCTTATAGACAGGCCGTCTGTCAGGAGACCCACTCATGACAATTAATTGATGTATTTTTAGGGCAAGTCTCAGGAAAAGCGGCATGTCCATCAGCCTATGGACATGCCAGGTACTATTTTGTAATGAGGGTTTTTTTGTAATTAATAAAAATTTAAATTTTTTATTAAATGAAAGACCTAATTCTCTTTCTTCTCCGGTTTATCTTCTTTTTCTTTCCAACGATTCTCTCTTCTCTCTCCAATCGGTTTCTATCCAACCGGTTTCTCTCCAACCAGTTTCTTCAACGGGAATCTGCCATGACCAGCCTACGGAATAACACTGTGGAGACGATGACGCTAGATTTTGAGGGATTTTTGTTCAGAGAATTTCAAAACTGTGGAGGCTCTGGAATTTTTTCATCGTAATTTGCATAACCGCTACTAAATCATGTTTATTCACTTCAATTTATTAGGTTCCTTTTACTGCTTCAAGATCATATTTTCACGCTGCTACAATGCTTTACATGATCAGTACATAATGTTTTTTTAATCAGGCTCAATATTGCTTCAATTTCAAAAACAAATTAGTGTTGCTGCCATACTTGGTGTCGGTTTGGTTTGTGATCTGATTTCTTGCAATTTGGACTACTTCCGTAGTGCCTTTTCTGCTGCTTTAACACTGCTGGTGTGTTGCTTCATGTTGAACAAATAAGTCTATTGTGTTGTGCTCAGAATCTGGTTATCTCTAGGATTTATTTGTGAATTAAAACTATTGTTGCTCTATACTACTGTAGACTAGATTGTATATGGGTTTTTTTACTCCATAAGTTCTTGGTTTTTATGTGATTAGATTTTGTGTTTGTTGGATGTTATTTTGCTGAAGTTTGTTGGATGTTATTTGGCTGAAGCTTAATTGGGGCTGGATTTTGCCGCTGTTATTATCCAATATGTACCTGTTAGTTATATTATGAATGACCTTTCTTTTCTTCTCTTTTTTTGTTGATTGTTCGTTTTGAATTACGAGGTGAATTCGTTTTGAATTACGAGGTGAATTCGTTTATTTATATGTTGCAGCTGTTATTATCCATCGTGTAGTTAGTTTTACTGTGAATGTCCTTTTTTTCTTATCTTTTTTGCTGATCGTTCGTTATGAATTATGAGCTGCATATGTTTACTTATATATTGCATATGTTAGCATTTGATGTGTACTTGTTATTTGTACTGTATATAGACGGGAATGACTTTTTTTTCCTTCTCTTTTTTTCTAATCCTTCGTTTTGAATTACGAACTGCATCTGTTTACTTATATGTTGCATATATTAGCATTCAACGTGTACTTCTTAGTTGTAATTTCTATGACTTTTTGTTTTCATATGTTGTTAGTTGTACGCTTTGAATAACGAGTTGCATTTGTTTACTTATATGTTGAATTTGTTAGTATCTTGTATGTACTTGTTAGCTGTGTTGTGTATGGCTATTTTATTTTTTAACGTTATTGTTGGTTGTTCATTTTGAATTGAGAACTACATCTGTTTACTTATATATTGCATCTGTTAGAATCCAGTACTTCCTCTGTCCCAGCCAAATCTGCACAAAATCTTTTTTTCAGTCAAACTTTGACCACGTATTTGTATACATATATGAACAATAATTTTGTCGTGTGAGATGTGGTTAGATTCGTTATAACATGTAGTTACTAAATATCTATTTTTTATGTGTTGTTATTGTTGTAGCACACATATTTACAGTCAAACATATTCATTGGAGACTGTGAAAATGATTCTGTGCAAGTTTGGCTGGGACAAAAGGAGTATGTACTTGTTAGTTTTATTGTGTTTGACTTTTACTTTCATTGTTGATTATTGTTCATTTTGAATTATAAATTGTACTTGTTTGCTTATATGATGCACATGTAAATATCCAATGTGTTTGACTTTTTGCAGGAGTTGGATCTAAACTTTTTTTGGTTTTAGCTTTTAAGGAATCGGACAACGTTGAACATTGCACTCCACAAGACGTTCCGACACAAGGAGGATTCATATGAAGATGACACAGACTTTGAAGATTCTAAGATGATCCTTGAAGATTAATAATTGATTAATTGTATTCGAGACTGGTAGTTAATCTAGTTATGAAAATTGTTGTAATTGTAAGTTCCCTAATGGAACATTTCTGTCACGAGCACTTTATCTTCCATTTTGTTTAGATGTTGAGAGCCCCTCTCGTGTTTGAAATTGACAAAATTTGCATGTTTTTTATACAACGTATGCTTTCACACCGACAATACTTTAGGTGACCTCTCTTTAGTTTAAATCAAGGAAATCTACTCATATTTTTTAAAACAAACACATGTTTTAATGTAATTAGTACACAATGTAAGGTATTAAATACAGTTCATATGAAAATTTTAAAAACAATTACAAAATTTTGTAATCTCCTTTCTGTAGTATACTATAAGAAATACTAGTTGTAGGCTAACATATGCATGTTTTAACAAAACGCAAATAATTCACAAGGTAACTTATGCACTGCCTCATGACAAAAGATTTGCTATTCATAAAAGGAATTGATAATTTAAAATCATATGCGTATTTTTAATTAAACAATACATGTAATGCAATTAATGGAGAGCTCATGTGTTAATATCGTGGAATGGATGCGCAAGAAGATCAGAGAGGACCCTTCTGTAGGTGGGATTCGACATGTTCAGGAAGAAATGCTTCTTGTCCTGAGAATTGCCATCCTCTGTACAGCCAGGCTCGCTAAGGACAGACCTTCCATGAAAGATGTAATAACCATGCTCGGGGAGGCGAAACCTCGGAGGAAAGGTAGCAGCAGCAATGTTGACAGTGATGCTACAGGCCATAATACTAACCCAGTTTTCACTACACCTTAAATGGTATCCTATAAGAGCCCTAGTTTCATATATGTACTTATCGTCCCTTAGGTTGGGATTAGACTTGAGAGCTCTAGTGCAACATCTTACACGACACAATTACAGAGATAACCTTACCAGCGTGATATCATTTTTCGGGCACTCGTAACACATATAACCAAATGAAACAAATGGCACAACGTTGTTTCAACACGAAACCGAAATGCCACCCCTTGAAATTGACTAACAGGGGGTTTCATTCTTTTCATTGTATATTCCACTTTGCATGAAGTAGCAAGCTATTTCTCCAACAAGTGGAAACTTCAGCTTTCATATAACTCACAATAACACTGCATTCTGTTGTTTTGCAAATCAAAACCACCCAAGGGCAACCTGTCAGGAGCACACATACAATGCTCTGGCAGCCCTTCGAATCATTTTCAACAATTTCTCCTTCCTCCATATCATCTTGATCAATCCCCAGTATCAAACCTTGAGCTACTGTGCGGGTTCACAATTTATATTCTTTAGCTTTTGTGATCAACCTCATCTTGAAAGCTGCACAATTATAAGCTCTCGCCACGTCAATTGGATCTCTGATGCGCAATCGTTTGCCGCCCAGTCATAATCTGCACCGTGCAGCCTCTTCCTCACCTCTGAAAAAGATAACACACGCTGGCATTCATAAGATCAGCTTGTGAAACGAAGATTATAACATGAGACTGCGGATCCTCTAATTCGAACGCTCGACAAAATGGTGAACTGAATGCAAAACCATACCAAGTCTAGTTGGAGTTGCAACTGTATTCCCGATGGAGTAGTACCCTTCTGCAAACTGTTAAGGAGATTAATTATTCATGTCAACGCAAGTAATGCTGCAGCCTGTGGTCACCTAAAGTAATCTACACTGTGTTGCGATGAAATTTCACATCAAAAATCAGTGCAGCATTTAGGAAGTATAACATCAGGACTGAATTACTTGTGTCTGTCGACATTCAGAAATGAAGTGATATTGGACACTTGATATATGTAGAGCTCCACCACCATACAGCCTTCGAGTTCAAAGATGTCCAGGAAAACTAAGGGCAACTGAACGCGATTCAGTATCCGAGAACAGGAGAAGTTTGTAGCGGGAATAAGAAGAACATTAAAGGGTTTAGGACCTTTCGGAAATCTTTGAACGCGATTCAAATTAGTTTGGGGAGGAAGAAGAATGGAGGAAGGAAAATTTGTCAGAGTTTGGGATAGGAAAATGAGTGGCTCAAAGGAAGGTTTTGATTAATTTGCGTTGATTGGAAATTGGTCCCCGGCCTATGTTTTGGTGGATTGGGCTAATATGACCTTGTGAAGTTGAAAAGTGTTATTGTAACCATGTTTTTTGCATCAGAAGTGCCGATATAACCTTTTGACACTATTTCAGCATTGACTTTGTAGTTTTCGGCGTTGACCAAATATAAAAAGACTAAAATACCTCTATTCATAAATCTAAAAATATAAACACAATAATACCCCTATGTTTTTCTACTTCTTCATCTCAAAAAATCAGAGTCGCCGCTGCACCACCGCTCCCAGTCGCTGCCCCACCTCTGAATCCGCCGCTTCCACCACTTCGACCACCAAATCCTGCAATTATATCAGAAAATGAAGCAACAAACTCAAAGAAACGCTCAACTGCTAATCGAATATGGCATAAAGGAACGTAACGGAAGAAGAAGTCGTTGCCCCGCCTCTGCACCACCGCACCCAGCCTCTGTACCACCGCACCGGACCCAGCGACATCAAGACAATTCCTACTCTTCTTCTTCTTCATCTCCTCATCTCCAAAGCAACTGAAGCTCCGCCGCCTTCTCTCCACCGCCACGCTCTTCTTCTTCTTCTTCTTCTCTTCATCTCCAAAGAAATTGATGCTCTGCCGCTTTCTGCAACACGTGGAGCCCATCATATCGGAGCCAGTAGTGGTCAGCACCGTCCCTGCCATCGCCACCTCCGTCAACGGCACCATAATCGACCCCACGACCTCCGTTGAACCAAACCTAAAATGTCGTCGTCCCACCGCCGCAGTCATTGCCACCATGAGAGTAGAGTTTGGTTCACCGAATCCCGCTCATCCACATCTCGTCAGCACCGATTCGATCATCCAGCTCCGTCGTGCCCCGACCGGCCCAGCACCAGATCCGCTCAGCACATATTGAACAACGCTTGTCCGCCCAGATCTGCCCTACCCCAGCTTATGAATCCCACTCCTTCACCGCTTGTCAGCACCGAGGAAAATTTGTTTAGGTGACGGGGAGATGAGAGAAGGGTTAGGAGGTATCGTTATGATGATGAAAAACTTGTTAGGAATTAGCTTCAGGAGCAGGGGGAGGCAGAAAAATATGACAAGAATTTAGGGTTCTGAGGGGCAATATAGTCTTTTCCAAGTTTTTTATTTTTTAAAAATATGGGTAAAATAGTCAATTCTCATAATTCTGGTCAAATTCAGGCCTCCGGAGTTATATTAGCACTTTCAAGCAAAACATAGGGTTACAATAGCACTTTCAAACTTTACAGGGGCATATTAGCACTTTTGACCAAAACATATGGTCATATAAGCACTTAACTCAAAATAGAAATATTATGCAAAAGCATTGGGACCAATACTATAAGTAGTTAAAGAGAAATTGTGAGAATTTAACAACATATTTTTTGTCATTTTGAATAATTTTCAAAGTATGCCAATTTAGTTGGGACGGACCAAAACAAAAAATAAATCCCCTCTGTTTCAGACCAAGCTACACTTTTACTATTTGACAGTCAACACTGTCAAATTTTGACCACGTATTAGAATAGATATATAAACAATAATATTATCATATGTGACATTGTTTGATTCGTCGTAATAAATAGTTTCTAAATATTAACTTTTTATTTGTTGTTATTATACGTAGTTAAACATATTAACGGTCAAACATGTTTCGTGAAAAAGAATTCTATGCAGATTAATCTGGGACGAAGGGAGTACCATTTTTCATGAGATGAAGGGAATACTAACTTGGCTAGTAAATTTTATAATTGATCGGAAAAACTGCTGGCACTTGACTTCAAAAGCTCCAAAATAGGATAAAGTCTTGTGCGAGACGGTCTCGCAGCGAGACCAGGGATTAAACTGTTAAGAATGTAGCATGGGGTTTCAAATTGAAGTTTTAAAAGTTCAAGGGTTGGATGTGTAATTTCATTAATTTACATTTAAGTCTAGGTATAAATAGCAACATTTCCCCCTTCTTCCCCCATTATTTTCTCGTGCATTCTCTCTCCTCTCCTTTCTTCTCTCGTGCGCAACTGCCCCCTTCTCTTCCTCTCCATTTCTCTTTCATATTCCCTCAATCCAACTGCTCCCTTTATCCGTTTTCTTCCATGTTTCTTGCGTAGGGTAAAACGCAGTGACTCAAGGAAGATTCGCTTCATTTTTTGGTGAATTTTCCAGTGAATTTTCCGGTTATAGCTTCGGTTTCCGACGACCTAACACAATACAATCTTCCTTTCATGTTAATCTTTGAAGGTAATGTATTTTCTCGGAGTTTTATGCATATTTTGTTATTTTTCAGTTTTTGTTTGTTTTTTTTAGTTCATGTGATTTTCTAGGGTTTATGTTGTTCATTGTGTTAATATTTGGGGATTTCTCTATTTTTTGTATTTTGTGAGTTGTTCTTATGGATTTGTGCTAATATTTGTGTTGCTGCTGTTGTTTGTTAGATGTAAAAAGAGATATGTATCGATGTTGATGCAATTGAGGAGGAAGGAGGATTTGTAAGTCTTCTTAATTTTTGGCTGTGATGTTTTAGGTACAGGTATTGATCTTTCAGGTTTTGTGTTTGATGTTTCTGGTTTTAGGCTTTAAGTATTGTTATCAGTGTTGGTATGATATTTTAATTTCAACACTTGATACTTGTGGTGTTTTCATGCTTAGGTGTGCAATTGATGTTCAGTTTTGATTGTGTGTGATATCTTAGGGTTTTGTTACGACTTGTGCTAGTTTTTGTGTTATTGTTGATGTTTCTTAGATGTCTAAGAATGTCTTCCCACTGTTGCTGCAATCGAGAAGGAAAAAAGATCTGTAAATTTTGTTATTTTGCAGATGTGACTTTTTAAATACTGTTGTTGATGTTTCATATTTTATGTTTGATCTTTCATGTTTAGGTTCCAAGTACTATTTATCTGTATAGGTGTGATGATTTAATATCAGTATTTGATGCTTGTAGTGTTTTAAATGTGCAAATGATGTTCGGTTTTGTTGCTTTGATTGTGTGTGTGATATCTTATGGTTTTGTTACGATTTGTGCTAGTTTTTGTGTTATTGTTGTTGTTTCTTATATGTCTAAGAATGTTTGCCCACTCTTGCTCCAATCGAGAATGAAAGAGGATTTGTAAAAAAAAATTATTTTGCAGATGTGACTTTTTAAATATTGTTGTTGATGTTTCAGATTTTATGTTTGATCTTTCTTTTTTAGATTTTAAGTATTATTTATCTGTGTTGGTGTGATAATTTAATATCAGTATTTGATTATTTTTTTTAACTATGCAATTGATGTTCAGTTTTGTTGTTTTGATTGTGTGTGTGATATTTTAGGTTTTTGTTATGATTTGTGCTAATTTTTGTGGTGTTGTTGTTTCTTAGATGTGTGAGAATGTTTGCCCATTTTTGCTACAATTGAGAAGAAAAGAGAATCTGTACATTTTGTTTTATTTTTTTGCAGATGTGATATTTTTAATGCTGTTGTTGATGTTTCAGGTTTTATGTTTGATCTTTCATGTTTAGATTTTAAGTACTGTTATTTTTGTTAGTATGATTATTTAACTTCGCTATTTGATGTTTGTAGTGTTTTAAGTTTGCAATTGATGTTCAGATTTGTTGTTTTGATTGTGTGTGTGATATGTTAGGGTTTTGTTATCATTTGTGCTAATTTTTGTGTTGTTGTCGTTGTTTCTTAGATGTCTAAGAGCACTTGCCCATTGTTGCTGCATTCGAGAATGAAGTAGGAACTGTAAGTTTTTTTTAGCTCTAATATTTTAGATATTGTTGTTGATATTTCTGATTTTATCTTTGAGTTTTCAACTTCAAGCTCTAAGTATTGTTCTGTGTGTTGGTGTAATGTTTTAAATTTCAGTGTTTGATGCTTGTGGTGTTTCATATTTAAGCATGCAATTGATGTTCATTTTTGTTCTTTTGATATTTTAGTGTGTACTGTTTGATGTTTTTAAATTTTGAGATTGATATTTTAAATATTGTATTTAATTTTTCTCAATGTAGTTGTCAATGATGTTATCTGTGCTATTGTGATGCTTTAAATACAACATATTGATGTTTTAATTATTGTATGTGATGTTTTATATTATTTCACGGGAGTACTTTCCAACACAGAGCTCTATGATATCATTGATGAAATATTTAAAAAATGCTATGAGGAATCATGCTCCTGAAGGTGTTCCCTTGAATAGAGGACCGAAAATTGACCTTTGGTCATTGCGTTGATGGAGTAGAAGAGCCATTATTTTCGAAACTAGCAGGAGAAAAGCAAGTCTGTGAATAAGCAAGTAACAAAGGAAAACAAGTCGGGGGAAAACAGAATTTGGTTGTTTGGGATGTATTGTTTTACATTGATTTTTAAGTTGTGATGGTTGATTGTTAGTGTTAGTGTTGAGGCGCTTGGTTGTTATTGATGTTTTAGCTTGATTTGAAATTTTTCAGTTTGCAGGTTAGTGATTTTTTAGAGCATTTGAACCCTTTTGTAATGAATGGTGTTTGATGGTTCGATAGTTATTGCGATTGACATTTTTACATGTTAATGTAAAACTTCAAATTAAAGTTTGCAACTTTTACATGCTAATTTTATATGTATTTTTAGTGTCTGATTCAATGAATTTCTTTAGTTTTGAGTTGTCATTGTATGATGTTTTATGTCTTCTTCATCTGTAATATACGTAAAGTGGTACATATCATTCTACATCTGTAAATTATCATGTAAAAAAATAATAAGATTAGTGGATAGAAGTGGAATGTCAAAATATTTTTTTCAAATGCTACAACAGTGGAATGTATATTTTCATCTTATTTTATAAGATGTTTTACAATGTTAGTTTTATATTTTAATTTTCTAATTTGATGTTTATTAATTTTTATATGATGTTTAACTATTTTAATTTGATGTGTATTTTAGTATAATTATTTAATTTGATAGTTTAGAGGTTTTATTTGATGTTATTTATTTTAAATTTGATGTTTTATCACTTAAATGTGAATTATAGTCTTAAGGCCCAAAATTTGGACCTAATTTCAGCCCAAAAATTTGGACCTAATTTCAGCCAAAACTTTTGGCCTGAACCTTGTGTCTTGTAACAGTAACAGTCGCCGGAATTTCAACTGGAACCCTCGTCGGAAAGGCACACAAGTCCTCGTTCGAATTTCCAGTAGCATCACCTTCTGACTGACGACGATGAGGGCTTCAATTCACGCTGTTTCAGTTCTTTCGCTGGTGATCCAGATTCCCTAACTCTGACGAAACCAAAATCCAGAAAATACGACGTCTGCAATCTTGTTGGCAAAATACCTGACTTCACCCCTTCCGTCGCACTCACCGGAATTGCGGCTTCCGTCGCAACTATCGAAATCGCAACCTCCATTCCAATTTTGCAAGCTCACCAGAATAGCAAACTCACCAAAACCCACCCAGTTTTGCGGCGAACCCGTCCTCTGCCCCCGCTTTCTTACACACTCCCACACCTTCTTCCATCCCTGCTAACAACGAAGGCGGCGCAAAATCAGCGGTGGCGAAGACGATTTGAATGTGGAGCCAAATCGGCGGTGACAAAGACGGCGTCTATCGACAAAGAAGCCGAGGGTTTCTGAACAAGGATCATTTCTGTAAAATTGCAGATTAATCCCTCCCTTTAGGCACATTTTATAAGTTTCACCCCGAATAAATTATATTTATAATTTAAACCCCCAAATTTCATTTACTCTTTACCTATTATCAGTCTAGTCCCTGATCTCACCATAAGCCGGACTCCCAAAACAGACATCTTACCTTATTTTTGGTTCGGAACATCTCACTCTTCAACCACTCTGTTTAACTCACTTTCTCATTACTAAAATAGGTTTAAAGCACTTTCTCATCACTGAAATAGGTTTAAAGCACTTTCTCATCACTGAAATAATGAGAGCAACTTTGCTAAGAAATGTCAAGTCTTCCATCTACTTTTAAAAGGCGGATACTAGAATAGGAAAACGAGTGCAACTTCGCCAAAACAGCAAATGTCATAGTGGGACGAGAGTTTTCTTTTTTTCCCCTTTGTACTCTTTATTTTGGGCAATACTCTAATTCACTCGAGAAAGGAAAAGACAAAGGGTTCTCATAAGAGTTGTAAATCACCACGAATATACAACAGACCATATTTTCAAGAAAATCATCTAACCTTTCATATACAAAGGACTCTGAATGAGTTGTGCATGACATGAAGCCAAGAATCAACAATAAGAAATAGCAACTAATTCCATGGAGAAAAGCAGCATGCATAATCTGAGCTGCGGCTGCTGCTTCCCCTTTTTTTCATTTCGCTGTTGCATTCTGTAAGGCAGCTGGCCAGAGTTTCGACCAAAGATGTTTCTCCAGAGTTCTCAATCCGAGCCAGAGTCGTAGAAGTCACTGGGACATGGGGTCATAACCTCGGATTCCAGTACCTGCACCACTCTATGCATTGTAGGCCGATCCTCGGGGACTGAAGATACACACTGAATGGCTGCGGCAAGCAATGAGTCGAGGCTTTCTGTTTGTACTCCTTCACACCGTGGATCAACTATGTCCCGTTCTCTATTCTCAGTTATTAGAAAGTTTAGCTGCAAAAGGATATATTAGAACCGACGACACGATCTATTTGACAAGCAATGGCAAGAAATAATGCAGTTATTCCGTTTGTTGGTCAATTGACAAGGAAATCAAGTAACTGAAGGAGTAGCAAACATACCCAGCCAACAATGTTTAAACCCTTCTCAATGAATGATGCATCAGTAGGCCGCTTGCCACTCACAACTTCAAGCATTAAAACCCCAAAGCTATAAACGTCTGTCTTCTCTGTAGCTCTACCACTCTGCATGTACTCTGGTACCAAAGTTGAGTTTTAGAATTGAATTATATAAAATACGATCATTATGGAGAGCAATTGTAAGATAATGCCATTTACTTCACTTACCCGGGGCCAAATAGCCAAAAGTACCGGCTACAATAGTTGTAATGTGAGATTCCTCATCCTCCAGCAATTTAGCAAGTCCGAAGTCCCCAACACGTGCCTCAAAATTGGCATCTAGCAAAATGTTACTAGATTTTATGTCACGGTGAATGATTCGGGGAGAGCAATCATGATGCAAATAGGCAAGGCCTTTTGCTGCACCCATAATTATGTTGAGCCGAGCATCCCAATCCAGTTGCTCAGACTTCTCTGTTGAATGGAAGAACATGCTTTGGTTCAATTCGGGAAAATAGAATGGTTCCTAAACTGGTGTTGACAACAGCACATTTAACACGGAGAAAAGAATCACAGGAAACAAAAAGAGCTCATTGGCATCCATGGGAGTCAAATTTTAGCATAGAAAAATTTCAGCTATTTTTGAGGAATTCAAAAGGTATACTAAATGCAATGTCAGTTGGTGGATTACTAAAGCAGGTTAGCTCTCACACAAACATATTTGAATGTTATTAAAATCATCTTACCGTGGAGAACTTCATCCAGGCTGCCTCCAGAGAGATAATCATATAATAACAGCTTTGATGTCGGAGAATTGCAGTATCCCCTAAGATTAACAAGGTACCTATGCTTGATGCTTCCCAGAATCTCAAGTTCTCTTTCAAAGAAACGATCAAATCCCTCGTTCATCTTTATTATTCTTTTGAGTGCAAATACATTG
This sequence comes from Rubia yunnanensis, assembly GCA_037428765.1. Lineage (NCBI taxonomy): Eukaryota > Viridiplantae > Streptophyta > Magnoliopsida > Gentianales > Rubiaceae > Rubia > Rubia yunnanensis. The sequence goes on along the minus strand of CM075064.1, from coordinate 24,797,238 downwards.
CCATCATCCATAGCCAGCTTGTATACAGTTCCAAAGCCTCCAGAACCAATGATGTGCTCTTCATTTAAAGTTTCCAGCTTTTTAATGATATCCTTGGAAGAATAAGGCAGGTCTCCATGAAACATCACAATTGATGCTCCTGAGGCAATAAAATCCCTTGGTATTACAGTATGGAACTCAAGAACAGTAAGGGGTAATCATTCACATATGCACAAACCAAAAATTGGGTTTTAGATAAGCACCTCCACTAACAACAACAGCAAGGCTTTTAGAATCACTTTTTCCAAGCCTTTTATACAGGTAGCATCCCCAGAAACACATCAGTGCCACCAACAGCAATGCACCAACAGTAGCAGAAGCACTGATAAGTAGCCGGCCTGGGTATTTCTTCTTAGCCTCGTCAGCTTAAGCATCAAGAAACAAATTTCCATGAGACAAGTCAAAGCAAAGAGCATGGAGGAAAACAAAAGCAGTGTCACATCAAAAGCAAATAAAATTAATGGTTCCCAAGAAACATAAACAATACTGACAAAAACTTTCATCTCCTAGAGTACATATATCACATGGTCTACAAATTTGAATTTCACATGATTCTCACCATCCAGAAAAAAAAAGGAAGTCAGTGGCAGAGCTAGAATTAGGGATAAAGGGGGTCAATTTATTAGACTTAGATATAAGAGGGGTCAACTTCTTACAATACTTAATCATATTCAGCATAGGTATAAACTAGTTATTGATGGTTAATTTGGTTAAGTGGGTCAACTGTACCCAGAAACTAAGCCGTAGCTCCGCCCCTGCAGGAACTGTTGGGGAATCACACTGGTCAGTTACTGTGTCATTTGAGAATCATTACATCCTACATATGAATTCTATGTTAATTGGGAATCATTGGAGAATTTTTTAAAGAGGTATAGTACACGAAACAGATTATAGTCTCAATACACAACAATTCAAGTCTCTTCAACAGTCCAACCAAACAGCACTTCGACCTTTCCAAGAGACACGATAGTGTAGAATGTAGAGTTTCTAGGACGTTATTCTAAGTTACCGTCTACTTTCAGCCCTACCCAATAGTTAGTGTGATGGGTATCCATTGTGATTTGATATTAGATGCTCATACAAATACAAAGATCAAAAGTATTTACTAGGGGTCGCATCTTCAAGTACACCTTTCAATGCAAAACTCCCTCCTTTGAAAAATGAGTATTAGAAAAAAGAAGTTTTTCTTTTGGTAATTACGCTGCTGCTATATGTACATAATTAAGATACACTACTGCTAAGGATATTCCAAAAATTCACTCCGTTTTTACAATGAATAATCCAGCCGGTGTAAGGTGATATGTTGCTGTTTTTGTCATGCCAAAGGGAGTTGTCATTCCACCAACAGTTTTCTTTTTCTTTTTCTACTTAAGGTTCATGCAATCTGAAGGATGACCCTTATGTGAACAAAATTCAAGGAAGCACAGCTGCACATGTAGTAAGAAATCAGCTTGTCTTACCAGCAGATGGATTAGGAGATGATGTAGTACCAGCACCTTTGCACACCTTGTTTACCTGTTGACCACACAAATCACGGTTCCCCATAAATCTGCGCGATGAAAAGAAGTAACAATTATAAGACAGAATGAGCTTGTTTAGCAGCTATAAATTTGAGCTACCAAGATTATTAATTTAGCTGAGAAGCAAAATTCATTATGATGGAAAACAAATAACACAGAAGCAGCAAGAATCTCCATGGGTTTACATAAACAATTGTAAATATCCTTCAACAATGTCTAATTATCAATATCTGCAGCATTTATCTCATATACAGCAACACATCAACTCAGCCATGTCAATGCTACAAAAATTGAGTTGAGTAACTCAAATGATGTAATGTTGTGATGGCAACATTCTTCTACATTGACAATTACTTGCTCCTAGAAGGCCATACCTTTTGACTAAAGTACTCCATAGTTTATTTTCAAAAGCTTTCATAAATTCCTAATCAACCGAAAATAGTTTGTGAAATCCATCTGCCTGAAAAACTAAGTGCAAGGGAGTTTGAAACACAAGAAATGGCAGTTACAAAAAGCAATCCAGTAGCAAATGAAAGTTTCAGTAAAAGCTGAGAAAGGACACATAAAATTATACAATATATCACAAACAAAATTAACAGCGAGAATTTTAAAGGATCATATTCAAAGATTACTTAAGTAAAGTTCTTACGAGTCATTTCCTAAGGTAGAAAGGCGACCATCTGATGGAATTGATCCAACCAGGAAGTTAGCTGACACATTACTACAAGTACAGGAAAAGAATAAATAAGAAGTTCAGGCAAGAAGCTATTCAAAGAAACTGCGTAAAATAAAGTACGCACAACAATGCAAGCTTGTTCAACTTTCCAAGTGATGATGGAACATTTCCACTCAGAGAATTGCTCGAGAGATCCCTGCATCATCATACAGCAGAAAATTAATCAAAATTGCATATAGTTACAAAGAAATTACAAATCATGATATCAATAATTTAATACTAATTTCCAGCAATTTTTTAACTACCTACACCAAATGGATGCTGATTCTGAAAATGCAAACATTATTATAGGCATTTTTTATTAATTAACAGCAATGTCAAAGCCTTTACCTACTTTCTTACATGTCCAACACACCTTTTTGCAATTCCAATACAGTTTTTAATTTTATTAGAGTAATAATCCAAAACTCATTTTCTCTGAGACAGCTTTTCCTATAATACCTCAGAAACACTTTTTTAGTTTTTATATAAAATGCATTTGAAGAAAAAATAACTATCATGAAATTGGGAAAAATTCATCTATGGTAAAATAAACCCACAGACAAGAAGAGATAAAGTATAGGCTACATAAACAGTGTAGAACAGAAGATAACTCACAAACTTTGAAGCTCAGCAAGGTTTCCTAACTCGCCAGGAATTACTCCACTCAGAAAGTTACTCTGCAAAAATCTGTACAAAAAATCGAATGACATGGTACTCAAACTCCAGAGTCTACTGAAGTCAAATAACCCAGTGGCATAGTCATCAATCCATTGTTCACCAAATGCAGCTAGAAGAAAAAATCATGCGCTTAAAGTTTGAACCAAGTGGAACCTAAGAACCTACAAGTATGGGCATATATCTCTCTCAAGGAGTTACATCCTAATAAGCTAAGACTGCAACAGAGGTAGAGATCATGCATGACTTAGTTCACAACCCATCTGGGCTTTAAAAAGCGCAAAGTGCAGCGAAGCGCTAATGGTAAAATTTACCGAAGCACGAAGCGCTGAGCGCAAGCGCTTGCTTTTCGGGAAAAAAATGCTTGCAAAACATGTACTAGGACTATTTCATCAAAGACACAACATAGAACTTAGAATAATAACACAATATCATAAAAGACAAATAAAACTTTCAACACAATACCAAATTCAAAGTTTTAAGGGTGGTAAGGAGAACTAAACAACTAAGATTGAAGGATTCTTAAATTATTATGAGATATTTAAGGCTCTAATCTCTAGTCATCAGAAAAATCATCATAATCTTCACTAAAACACTAAAAGTATCCCTATGGACCTCATCTCCATCCCTAAACTCCATGTCATCTTTCATATCATTTCCCATATCTCCCTTGATCTCTTCTTGATGTACCTCATATGGCTGTTGCCGTCGGTTTCTGAAAACGGTAGCAGGGAAACTGAGCCGCGGAAGTGAAGACGAGGCCGTAGGAAGTGAAGACAAGGCCGAGTCGGTGAAGATGAGAGTAACTGAGCCGATTCTTTTTTTTAACTCTAATACTATTCCTTTACAGCCCAAACTCTTTTCAGCCCAACTCATTTCATTATAAAAAAAATAAAAATGCCCCATTTCAGCCCGTAAACGAAAAGCGCGCTTTTCTGAGCACTTCGACGAAAGCGCTAAAAAGCGCTCGCTTTTTGTCGTCATCAGGGCTTCTCCATACAAAGCGAGCGCGCTTTTTAAATCCCAGCAACCCATATAAGGTACAATCATCAGTTGCTTATGAGTTTCACGTACCATACCAAACATCATGTGCAGATCCCTGACTCCAACACTATTGAAGAATTGACTACTCTAGTAGCTAAATACGTCCCATGGTTCCCATCCACTCCAGACAACAACTAACATGACCCTCCAGAATGGTTATAAAGTGCATGAAAATATGCCAACCCTCAGGGAAATTAGAGAGAATAATGATGACCTACACGGAACAGCAGGTAAAAGTTGTAGCTACATTTACTTTGTAGGTAGTATGAACAATTCAATGTAACTTGTCTAGCAAAAGTTTGCAAATGAGAATATAGCTTGGATAGTAAATGGTCCTCCCAGACCCAGGGACAAATAAATTAGCAGTAGGCAGTGGCTAGTCAAAAGTTCGGATCATAGCCAGAGTGAAAAACACATTCCATTAAAAATCTATCACTGGTGTAAAATCCCTAACACAAATATATATTGATTGGCAAAGATGATTAAGCAACTGGAAACACGAAGGAAATATTGGTCGAGAGGAAAGCAAGGAAATCACATAAAACAAACATTGCCAAACTTACAGTGATACCAAATTTGAACAATTTCCTAAGTCTGGCGGAATAGTTCCATACAAGTTGTTGTCATGAAGAGCCCTGCAAAAATATAACAATGTAAGCATTGCAATAGCAAGTCAGCAGCAAAGTGAGTGAAACAAAAGTAAAAGATACTCACAGGAATTGCAACTGATCCAGTTTCCCAATATCAGGTGGCAAAGATCCACTTAACTTGTGACCAGAGAGGCTCCTGGATGATAGAGGCAGTTTCTATTGAGCAATAATCATGTAATACATTGAAAGTTGAATGCATGACAAAAAGAAAAAGAAACAAAGAGAAAACTAACTACACACACAGTTACTCAAACGAAAGGAACAAACACGATCTACATTTGACCAAACAGGTCAAGGTAGCTTTGAATATCATTGAATAAGTAGCACAGGAAAATCTACGACTATGGTGGTTAAACATGAAATTGCACACACATTAATTTTCTTAGAGAATAATACAAATAATCTAGTGACCACAATACAAAACAGGAATTTAAGACCCACTCGAATAAAACGTTCATTGCGCCAGAAACTAACAATATGCTTGATAACAGGTAATCATCAGATAGTAAGAAGCTCCATAATTATTTAAAAGCAAATGACTTCCTAGGACAACATTAGGCTAACAACTTTTTGTACCCTCAAGGCATATAAGGAAATTCCGAAGTGTAATGATGAAGCACCGTATCATCTTTCCATAATGTTAAGCAATTAAGATACAAATCGCATCCAGCTATGAATAGGAGAAAGTGACTGAAGGTTAGTACCAAAAAAACAATGACACTCTTCTGCAAAAAGTTTATTAACAAATCCAAAAAGAATGCCAAGGGAATAGAAAGAACTATAAAAACTCACAATGATATAACTTTCTTCGATTTTCTATCGCATTTGACTCCTTTCCACAAACATGGATCCGCGTCCTCCGGTCTCCACTGCTGGAGAACACCATCAGAACTCAAAATTGCAGTCCTAAAATTAACAAGTGCTTCACCTACGAATAGCATTACAGGAATAAAAATTCAAGTACAACATAAAATGGCTTCTGATGGCCATGCAACCAGACCATAAAACCAAGCATTTCATAGAAAAAGTCATCAGATGCTAGGTAGCACGTTGACCAGTCATATAGTTAACAATAGCAGTTCTGACTTGCAAAGATTTTATAGCCCACAGTATTCAGCAGTGTCATATAGCCAATAAGTTAAATAGGTTTAGGCATTCAAGACTCTGGACTTCCAATTTCTTTTATGTTCTAATGTGAATATCAGGAGGATTGCAGCTTTTTTTTTGGACTAGGCTTGTGCACTTTTATCTTTGACTTGTTTCTGAGTTCGTTTCAAATATACACACATAGAATTACATATGTATTGGAAATGAAAAAATGTGTATGGGAAAGATAAAAATAATATACTAAAAAACGAACAAGCCAAAAGTACACGCAATAAGTTGGCACAAATTAAGTAGATGATGAATAAACACTAATAAGGCCTTCTCACCATCGGGACTGAGAGTCTGAATTTCCTTCACCAAAGACCACAGCAATAGAATGCACAAGAGCAGTGGCCACTGAACACTCTGACAGTAAATGCCCATTGTGGCACTTGTCAAACATAAAAATGGAATGTTTAATCATCGGATGTACCAGAAAGTATATGGTTTCTCTGAGACATATATTATCAGTCGGTCGAACAGCAGGGATGAAAACAATTCTGTGTCAAAAGGAAAGGGTTTAGGATGATGACTGAGGTCATGCCACATAGCTATACATGAAATAACTTAAATTAAAGGCATTGGCTTTAATTTGATAAATCTAACAATATTGTTTTCGGCTTACAATCCATACCTTCATTACATAATGTATGATGTTATAACAAGAGGTAAATTGTTCCATACAAAAGAATAGATCTGCGCAAATCATCCCAGGATCTACGCGTAGATGGATGCTTGCTAATGAATATTACATTTCTAATCTCTCTTTCATACAAACCTAGAAGGGGGGATGTCTCTCTCAATACTGTTCCTTTTTCTCACAATGTGTATATCACATTAACAAAGCTACCAGTCGTCCAAGTATCAAGCACCCATATCATATCCAAAGATACTTTTTAGACTTCTCAATCGTACAACTACATAGGAAACATGATCAAGCCCACCCAAAGTCCCAAGTACCAGATCTTAGTATAAGAGAACAGTAGCTATATTCTTAAGTGATCAACAGTACAAGGCTTTTTTGTCAAATACCAAACCTGACAGAATTGAACAGATAAATTAACCATCATGTCAGGGAAACTAGATAAACCAGCAACAGCATTACTTGCCGGTTGCCACCACATCAAAACTCTTGAGACAATGTGTGAACAATTTACCTCCGATCTGAAATTGTCACGTATCTATCTAAGCGGATGAACATTATTCTCGTCCAAGAAAATAAGACATGGGAAAATAACTATCATCACCCTTTTATTTCGTTGGTCCATCATGAATAATACTAAAGCTAAAATTGAGTGTCGAGTATTTTTCAAGCCTGGTCCTCTTCAACATCAACAATGAGCCACAATGGATAATGCGCAGGGTCCTAGATAAACATTTTGCCACATACTATACAAATTCATTTCCTTTGGTGTAAACTAAGTCACTTCCTTTGTGAACAAATTCCACCTCAAATATCTAAGTTCCAACTTTTTGCTTATTCCACAGTTTATACCCAATCATTCAGCACACGATCAAGAATAAGAACTAAAAAAGAACATATGCAAACACCTAGATCAAAATATCAACATTGACAATAATGAACAACTTTAGAAGCACCAACTCCAAGCAAGTAACCTTCTCAATCCCTTCCCTCCCCCAACCTCTTTAGCAGTAAAAAACAATCTTTCCAACTGCCTAGGGCTTTAAATCAACTCAGACACTGAAATTCGATCGGAAAACACAACCCCACATCTTCAAACTCCAAAATTTGCATCAGAAAATAAAAGGAAAAAGTACCTGGAAAAGGGGCAGATTCGATCTGAATTTAAAATCGGAGCCAGAAAATCATAAGATAAAAGGCAAAGCTGGAAGTGGGGCGAGCTGATTGAGCTGTAAAAGCCGTGGAATCAGAAATATGGAAAGATAAGACGCAAAACAAGGGGAAAAGGACAAAGTGAAAAACCCCCCCACTTTCTATAATTGAAAAACTTGTTATACAGCAATCAGCAGCAGTGCGTGAGTGAAGGTGTTGTGTGTGTAGAGCAGAAGCAGGAGCAGAAGCAGAAGTAGCAATGGTGTTGTGTGTGTAGAGCAGAAGCAGGAGCAGAAGCAGTAGTAGCAATGGTGGACTGTGTGTGTGGAGTGGGAGATTTGGAGGTTTGGAGTGGGCTGTCAAACCAAATTAATTCGGACAGCCAATCAAAACACCTGTCCACATCACTTCTTCCACCGCGTACCGACGTTACTAGTATATTCTTCCCATCTCCTCCCTAACATCTCTTTTCAAAAAATCAAGATTTTGAAAAGAGTTAAGTGTCAAAAAAATCGATTTAGCTTGACAGTGTTAATATAACTGGTAAAATATGAAAGTGTCAAAATAATCTTAACTTTATGATGTATGTGCCAATATAACCCTAACGTTGAAATTGGCCAAATTTTGAAATGACAATTTTACCCCTTACTAAAAAATAGAAAAATAAATTATACCACCCCCTTTCTTCTTCGATTTGTCTGCCGGAAGTGACCTCGATTATATCACCCATAAGCGGCCTTTGCTTCGCTGCGGAGACATTGTTGGCGCTTTGTTCCCTTTCTTTCAATCTTTAATCTCAATCGATCTTTTGCATAGTTCATGTCAAAATATGTTGATTTTTAGTTATGGGTTCAAGTTGACTTTTAATTATGTGACTAGCCTTGATTATATCACTCGTAAGCAGCCTTTTCTCCGCTGCGGCGCTGCTACCCCTTTTCTTCTTCACGTTCTTCCACTTCACCCGTCGTGGCCTTGATTTACTCCATCGCGGAGGCTCCCCTTTTCTTCTTCCTCGATTTGCTCCGCCGCGGATGCTTCTCTTTTCTTCTTCCCATTCTTTCACTCCACCCGTTGTGGCCTCGATTTTCTTCGGTGGTAGTTAACTTGGGAGAGCCGAGCAAAAATGGGTTCCATTACCGGCTGGGGTGTTGCGGGCTAGCTGTTGATGGGGTGGGGTGGTTGCAGGCTGGCTGTTGGCGGGATGGGGTGGTGGAGGGCTGGAGTAGGGTAGTGGACGGTTGGGTGGGGTGGGCGGCGGTGGTATGGTTTCTAGGTTGCCTGTGGTGGCTGGCGGCTGAAAGTGATGATGTGGTGGCGCAGGTGGTGGCTCGTGGTGGCAGATGTAGTGCCAGGTGGTGGTTGTAAATGTGGTGGCGGGGTGGTGGTTGGGGTGGCCAGAGGGTGGCGGCAACCGGATGGATAAAATGGGGAAAATTTTAAGCTGAAATGGCTAAGGACATATTTGTCATTTCAGGTATGGTTAACGATTCAATTGGTGAGTCAACGTTGAAATGTGCCATAAAGGTTGTATCGGCACAATTCATCTTAAAGTTATGGTTAGTTTGACACTTTTTAGTTTTACAGGTTATATTGGCACTTTCAGCTTAAAGTTATGGTTGGAAAAGCATTTAACCATTTTAAAAAAGAATTTACCTAAAAGGTACTCCCTTCGGCCCAAACCTATTTACACCACCATCATTATTCAAAAAAATGTTTATCTATGTATGATAACAACAAATAAAAAGTTGATATTTAGAAATAACTTATTACGACTAATTCAACAATATCATATATGATAATATTGTGTGGTCAAACTCTGATAGTGAATACCATAAAAAAAGCAGAAGTGCAAATAGAACTAGGACGGATGGAGTATGAATAATATGATAAAGGGCAAAATGCTTTGATAACCCTCAATTTTTCGATAAATGTTAGTACAATTTCTAGTTTATAAAGTGTTAATATAACTCTTCACTGTTATTGAATAGAAATTCATAACTTTGACGTTGGAAACCGATGTTGACCAAGAATATTCTGATGTTGACTCGAAATGAAAAGACAAAACTAACCTTCTTTTAATAGTTGAACTTTTTAACCTTAAATCTTGTGGGGCTGGTCCATTTTTTCATTCTTCCATCTCTCATTTTCCAAATCAGGACACATAGTTTACACTCCAAAGGATGTATCAGTTCATCACGGCAAAAGACGACTACGCAACCAACACAACACACATAATTGACCCACCCCCCCCCCCCCAAAAAAAACAAAAGAGCTACTACTGCTACAAAGTAAGATCAGAGCAAAAATCATGGTCGGCATTTCGCACATCATTCTCCTCTTCCTTCTGGAACCTTAGCATTATTTTCTCATGATAAGATTGGAGCTGCAATTCCTTAATAGGGGATACAACACTATAATTAATTCACCATTTTCACAGCATAATCAAGAATGAATGAGGTAGAAGTAAAATCTCACCCAAGAAGAGCACAGTAGACTCATGTATGGTTGATGAACATGGCAAGGCAGAGGGAATAATTCTCAGCCACAGCGCATTGAAGCACCATCCCAAGCCTCCTGCATTTCGATTTAAAATACCTATTCTTTCCCTCTCCAATGACTGCACTGCCACATCCTTGTTTCTCATTTGCCTAACAAACCCCAGTTTTATCCATAAATCTCCAGCCATGATAAATACATAATCTAATCACATAAACCTCACCCTGCTCACAGCGAAGACCGTAGTTGACCAAATTTTCAGATGAGGCCAGGGTCATACTATCACTTTTAAAAAATGGAGTTTATTTGCACTTATCAAAGAACCGAGGGTTTTAAAAGCACATTTTCTATGATAAAGTATCGTTTGTGGTGTCTATTTAAATTTTTACTTGAGATGTGTACTTATTTTATCTGAATGATCTTAAGCTCCTTGAAAAGTGCAAAAACAATCCCAAGGTATTTTAAGTGCTTAAATGACCATGCTCTCGTCTGAGAAATTGGTCGACGTCGGTCTTTGCCAGGTTATATGGAAGTGGCAAAATGTCATCCTAATAAAAATAACTAAAAATAGGTAAATTATGAAATGTCCAATTTATCCTTACATGTTCTAAATAACTCAAGATAACTCTAATAATAATAATAATAACATGCACATTCCAATGTGAAATGTCTAATTGACCGGGGAAATCATCTGACCTTGAAGATTCTTTTTCTTTGCTCTGCTGGATAATATGAATGAAATCTTCTCCGACATAGGCAAGTTTTCACCAAGTCCTCATCATCGGTGGTTATCATTGGCGAAATGTAATATTCATTAGCAAACATCTATCTACATCATTCGCTTCCTACTATTTGGCCTATATTCTCTAAAATACGAGGGGAATCAAGAAGAAAATGTCTTGCCACCAACTTTATCTATTGAGGAAATTTTGGGAAGGGAGTGTCGTATGCACCAAATTTTATGACGTCCCTACACTTGATATGTTGGGTAGCGAGAGTGTACTAATTGTCTTTTGATGTATGGGGGATTGGGGTTCTTTATCAATGTTCATGTCTCCACATATTTAAACTTGACATGTGAGTTCTTGGCGATTTTTGAAGTTACACGTGGAGGTGATGCCCACATAATCCAATTTATTTACCAAGGATTGTACACTATCAATTTGGATGCTTTAAGGAAATTATTTTTTTGCATCACTAAGTAACCTACACCAAGGTGTATGCATGTAGGAGATGCACATTGCACATTTTGAGCTGAGGGTATACATTTAAACTTCAACAACATAGGGGAATACAACTCCAAGATCACTCATCCATGTTTAAGGCTTGCACATAAGGTGTCTACACTTGACTTCTTTGGGCAAGGAGAATTCAATAAGTTAGCGATAAGTGACTTCATATGGATTTAGTGTCTGACACCCGAAAGCCAGATTATTATCGACTAGTTGGAGTTTTTTGTGGAAAGCTGTAATAAGATCATAGCAAGGCTAAGGGAGAATTGGTGTTGGAGAGATGTGTTTGATGAATTCTTACTTGGAAAGGCTAAGTTGTTGTCTAAAAGGACAAATTCTTACATTTGGCATTCTTGAGATGATGGCTCACATCCCATGAGTTTGCCATGTATTATCCCTTTTGCCCACTATTGGTGATTTCCACATCATTGGAGATGGCGATAGGGATACTGCAACGTACATGAAGATGGAAGAGGGAGAGATTTGACCTGACGAGGCCAACCCTTCAGAACAATACCTTGGACAAAGATGACTTGCATGCGCGCCTAATCGTATGTGTCATTAGCAAAGAGAGATGTGTGCACATCAGACAATGTTGGAAATGGATTTACATGAGGTTATTTTAACCAAGAATGCTTGTTCGACCAAATTAAAGACATCTTTCTCCTTCAACTAGAATTCTTCTAGAAATATGGCTTTCATCCACCACCTAAATAAGTTCTTGTTATCTCTATGTCCCATTGTGCTTTGATATCTTTCACGTTTAGGGTAATGCAACATTTATGCATGGGGAAAGTGATACTTGGTGGATTGTATGTTGTACAGTTGCTTTGTTTTCGATGAGAATGTGAAGAAAAGAAAAAGGAGAAAAAGGAAAGAAAAATGTCTAAATAAAGAAAGAAAAATTGATAGAAAACCTTGGGATAAGTCAAAAACACTAGAGGGACGCTTAGGTATTAATCAAGTAAGCCTAACTGGTATAGACTATCTTAAATTGAAGATAAAAAAAGAAGAGTGGTTAGGTACCTTAAAAGGCGCCTAAGAATAATGAGAGAAAATGAGATGTTAGAGTTTGTTCTTCTCTAGATTAGGAAGAAAAAAAAAAGGAGAGGATAGAATAATTGAGGTAGCATTGGATAGTTCTTGGCATTTTGGTACAACTTTTATGGTGTTCTCCAACTTCTAATTTGATTAGCATGTGCAACTGTGAAAGAAAAAAAAAGTACAACTACGTGCTGATAAAAAAGAAAAGTAGTGTCTTGTCCAATCACTTTATAATACTCACTCCAAACATTGAGTATTGAGACATGCGTGTGGAAAAGTAAGAAGGGTAAAATCTAGAGAGAATTCGAGCAGGTTAGGGTTTGTTCAACACTAGAATGAGGAGGAGAGTAGGAAATAATTGAGGGAACATTGGATAGTTCTGGGCATTTAGGTACAATTTTTATCGTGTTCTCCAACTTTTAATTTGATCATCACGTGTATTTGTGAACGAAAAAAATAGTATTACGATGTGTTGATAAAAACAAAAATACTAACTTGTCTAATCCCTTTGATACGAGTGTCGAAATCTCATTTGTGAAGCAGATTCATGATGAAGATTCGAAGATCACATGGGGACATGTTGGATATCACTCTTGTTTCTAAGGATTAAAATCATTAAGATGAAAATTAGCAAAGTGTCTAAAAAGAATCGGCTGGACCTTCATTTAGAGGACTAGTTCAACAACAATTTACAAATTTCTCAGTTTAGGTTGTGTGGTATTTTGAACCATGAATATCTCGACCATGTTACCCTAATTTGAGTAGTTTGTGGCTGCATTTAGGTCTAGATCAATTCAAATATGTTTAGCTTTTGTAAGATTGTATTAGATTATATTTGAAAAGATAAAATAATATTTGGTAAGATAGGATAACGCACAATTTGGCTAGGATTTAGCTGATGAATTGGTCTTGACTTAGGTTAGATCAGGAAGTTTAGTTTGATATGAATCATTAAAATTTCTGTTAGGATTTACTAGATTCTGTCTTCATCTTGGGCGAACCTACATGTACAAATAGTGATTGGTCTTTACGTTTTTATTCATCTTCTATTTATCAAATACAATCAAATTCTAAGTAATAAGTTGTATAATAGTAATAGTATGATAGTAAATAATAGTAACAAGTTGTATTAACATTAAAGAGAAAATGACAGATTTTATATCCACTTTAGGTAAAATTACATATTCCGTTCCCTTTTTTTTGCTAATTATTTCTTAAATGTTCCCAACTCATAACAAAATGTTTTCAATTTATTCCCACATATGGTTACCCGATTTAAATGAGTCAACACTAAGTCAACCTTTCTAGCGGTGATAATGTTGCCATTAGGAAGCATGGAACATGGAAAACAAGGACGATAGAAGAGATAATGAGTATGGTTGCATTGGTGGTGTTCGGAACATAGTGATGAAGGTAATGGAGAAAAAACTAAAAAAAAGAGGAAATGTTAAAAAATAAAATAATTTAACCTAAAAAATATCGAGATTAAAATATTATTATTTTAATCTCGATAATTATTGACGAATCCATTAACTTAATTTAAATGTATTATGTCCATTAAATGAACCAATAAAAAATGCTTCATAATAATTTGAGAACCTTTCAAAATCATGATGGAAAATAAAGAAAAAGAAATATGCAAGTTGCCCTGAAACGGCACCTAAATTGTGAATTTTCTCAAACCTTAGACAGGAGTATTTATTTTTATTTTACAAAAAAGAATAGCAACACAAATCAGCTTTTTAGCAAGTCGAGACCGCAGGCACAGCGGACGGAAGAAAGAAGATGACTCGAGGAAAGCAAAAGATTGAAGCGCAAAAGAAGAACGCTGAGAAGAATCAGAAAAACAAAGGGTCTCAGATCGAGGCTCGTGCTGTTGGCCTCAAAGTCATCTGCCCCGTTTGTAAAGTAAGCTTTTTTTATACTGCTGATTAATTTGATCGCCTTCAAAATCCTAATATTTATGTGGGCTATCTTGATTCTGGTGGAAAGACGATTTTTTACTGAAAATTTGATGTTTTCCTTTTCCGGGATCACTTGGGATGAGCAAAAATCTTTAGTAGAATTGTTGTATTTTGATTTTTGTCTATGAAGATAGTCATATCTCTGGGGTACTTGAACTTGAAGGCTTCAATTGGCTGAGATAATTAACTCAACTAAAATTGCCTTCTGAACTTAATGTTAACGCCTGTTTACCTTTATACTGTGATGATGTAGCTTCTCCGATTTCACCACCAGATGACGTAACTGGATTTTATCTTTCATACTCTAGTTGGAATGCAAATTTCCTTGGCATCCCTTGTAGTTGGCTAAATGCGTAGTTAGCCAAGAAAGTGAGGGATGGCTTTTGGTTAGGAAAATCCAAAGCCATATCCGCAATTCTTTTGGTTTGGAAAGGAGGGATGGCTTTTTGCAGTTACAGTATTTGACTTTATAAAGTCAGAATTTAATACCCGTTCTCTTTGTAGATGAAAAACTTCTGCTTTGGATAAATGATTAAATTCTATACACTAGGAATGCATGTTGGCATCGAGTTATTGAATAACCTTGGTCAAATCCATTAACTCAGCATTTTCTTCATCTAATTTCTGATTTCCATCAGGAACAAGAGCTACACATCATATCTTAGGTTTTTTGGGGCTGAATTGCTCCTATATACTCCATTTTGAGTGGCCTTGTTTTAGCTGGACGAATAATGATTCAGTATGTAGGGACTGTTTTGTGCTCTAGTGAGCTTTCCATTATATCTCTCTGTGTTTGATTCAATCTGAGGTAGTGATTTGCGTGCCCCATACTTTATAAAGTCCTTAGAAATTAGCTCCCCTTGTTTTCATTATTCAAGAACAGCGTCATACGCATTTTCTTGTACCTTAATGAGTAGTCAACAATTTATAGAGGGTTTCAAAATAAAATTGAAAAAAATGCTTTTCCTTCTTACTTTCTCCGTCCTCTCCTTTTCCCCCTTCTCTTTGTATTATCATGTTATCTGTGTCCTTTTATTTCACTCAGCTATCAAGTGGGCTTATCTGATTATGGTGTATCAAGTAGGAAGTATGTTTTAGAAAGAACATTCTCTTGCTAAATGAGGATTTTGTGAACCTGCAATGTAGTTTTTACAGCACAATTATTAACATAAGAGTAATTTTCAACATTCTATCACAGTGCTTCGTTATTTTTGGAGCTCATTGGCAGTGTTTTTGTACTCTTTTTACACTGTAAAAATACTACCATGGAGATGGTACTCATTACCAGTTTTCTTGCTTTATATTATACTTTTGTTTTAAGTTATGTACCTTAATGGTTTATTTCAATTTAGCCTTCCTATTCCCTTGAAATTTTACTGTGTTGGTTCAAATGTGTAGTGATTGCTCTGTATCTGGTTATTTGTCTCCAAAATACCAACCTTGGTCTTTAAGGCCCAATAGCTCTTCAAGGGACTCTATGAAATATATTGCCTTCTAGTTCTCGAAGCCCGGTGTTCTTGTTTTAGATGTGTTCTTTTTCTCTGTTTATGAAGCTGTCGTCTGTATTGCATGGACTTGAAATATGTTGGCCTAGATGGGGAATGGTGATATATGATCCATATAGCTGACCTCTAAAGGGTTTAGTTGTTGCTGACTTAGATGTGGAGATGGCATTGAAGAAGAAGAATGTGACAGGAACTGATGAAATAAATTGCAATAATGTGACAGGAACTGATTAATTTCAGATGGGTTTTAATACTTTTACTAAAATAGTTGCAATGTGATGTGAGACAATATTTGGGCTCTTCGCAAAAATTGTCCCTAATCATATCTGTTCGATTGGTTAAAAGCCTATATTTATTGTCATGGCAGTTCTTCTGTTGCCTATTCACAGAATACCGTTAAGCTGTACCTCCTTACCTAGATCTGCCACTAATTTCTTTTCCCTTATTGACCTTGACTACATAATGCTTCTGACATTTAGACCTGCACGTGCCGCTGATTCTTGTACCTGAGTGCAAGTGCATAGGCTGTTATAGCATTTATGTTGTCATTGTTGCTGTGTAGTTTAAGGTAGTCTGCTTATTCTCTTCCACTTCCAGGCTTCTTGTGCCCTGGCCTTATATCTTTGTTTGTCAACTTTATTCCTCCAATTTTAAGTACTCAAGTTTCTGATGCCGCCTTTTACAGAATCTGAGCTATATAAGATCCATAATCTGATTCTAAACTACATGTCTAATTCCACCTTGGAAGTCTATCTGGTCTATATGGGTTAGACTTTACTTGATTGAAGATTTTACTTTTGTATATCTTGACTAAAGCACGTAGTTTGTCAGTTAGTTATTTTGCATATAATTCAGCCTCTTTTAAAATTTGAATAAGCAGTTTAATGATAATCTTCACGGCATTTAATATTCCCTTTCTGGAAGAGTTTCACTCCGAAAATCTGAAAAAGAAAGCAAGAGAGGTGGTTTACTGACAGGAAAGTGAAGATCTGTTTGTTGAGATGGCTGGCCACTTTGGAGTTGAAGAAGTCCCATTCTTAGTTTCCTTTGATAATTTTTTTTCATCATGTGTAGTTAATACTTACCCCAATAAGGTTTTAAGTTAGGAGGTTCTCATCTTACATCGTGTAAACTAGCTTCAATCTGGTTAGGCCACGACTTGAAACCATTGAGTTTGAGTAGAGGTTTATGATGAAACCTGATTTCCAAAGTTAACAAGCTTAGGAAGTTGCTCCTTGTAGTTGCTGCAGAGATACATTTTGCACCATTATTTGTGGACACAGACTCTCTTATTCTAGACCAAAATCTCTCATTTTCTTTTCCCGTTAACTCCCATTTCTATTCAGCAGCACTTTTTTCATTCAGTATACCGTAAAACTAAATGTTTGCTACATCAAATTGCCTTGATTTTTCTTCCTGAATACACTGATGGGTAGAACATTGAAGTGCGTTTTGAACACGCGGTATTGGTGAATATAGGTCTTCTTATTCAAATGACCTTGACCGTACTTCTCTGAGCATTTCTTGCTCTTTTGGGCTATGCTGCCAGTGCATAATTATTTTTAGCGTGTGTGCGAGGAGACAATGAACTTTAGCATTGATTATAAGATCCAATCCAGCATTCCCTCCTTTCGAAACTGAAGGACTTTTGAGTCGGTGTTTTTGCAACAATGCACCTTAATGGTGGTGTTATTTCTCTTGAAATGGTACGCTAATCTGCATTTTGATTCGGTACAGGCTCAACTAGCTAATGAAAAGCAGCTTATTGATCACTATGGCTCTAAGCATCCCAAAGAAACACCTCCAAGCAACTCGGGATAACATTGCTACTTGTTGCCGCAAAAGAAAGAATGCTTTCTGAGGTTCCGTAATGTCAAATAGCCAACCATGTTAAACTGTTTGTTTTGTAACATTACTGGAAGCTCCTTCTTTGTGCTGATTAGTAGATCGAGCGAAGTTGGACTCTTTTTTCCTTCTCCTGTTTACCCGTGGAATGATGAAGCGAAAAGAAGAGGAAGGGGGCTGGGTCGTGTTTGTATTCATCTGTTTCTTTAGGACGGTGTTCACAGCTTTTGTTGTCAAAGTCTTTACTTTGCCATTTCCGTTCTTCCAAAACTTCCTCCACAAACGGGCAGAAAATTACAATGGTTACTAATGTAAATGAGATGTCTTAACATTTCATCTTCTTAATTGATTATGATGAAATCAATATAAAATAAGAACAAAACTTTAAGGTAAAATTATAATTTGATACTCCAATAAACATGTTTGACTGTAAATATGTGTAGCTATGGATAGTAACAGTGCACAAAAAATTGATATTTATAAACTACAGGTTATATAACCATATCTCATACGTTAAAATTATTGTTCATATACCTATTCAAATATGTGGTCAAAGTTCGGCATCTTTAACTAAAAAAATATATTGTGCAGAATAGGATGAGAGGGGGAGTAAAGAACTTTGGAATCATAAAAAATAAATGCAAGTTATAAAAATAATGAAAGAGGTAAAATAATATTCAAATGATGACAAAGTCTTAGGGAAGACCATCTGTCCATGAGGCTATGGAAAGACGAGGTTAAATTAGAATAATAAAAGGTAGAAGCTCTTAGTTGCAATATTAAATATTTATTATGCAACGTGTAGTAACTATAAAGTTTATAACCCTATTCATGCAACTCAAAAATTTTACTTCTAGTTTACACTTTAAACCTTGATATTTTTCATGACTTATGGAAAGATCTTCTTTCAAGAGACGGACTCTCAAATGATAAAGAAAAATTAAGAAATACTCACTCCGTTTCATTGTGTCTGGTGAACATGTATACTTCCTCCATCCCATTATAAATTGCTTATTTACTTTTTCACGATTTTCAATGAGCACGTTTGACCGTAAATATCTCTAGTTACTTATAATAATGTCGCATATGAAATTGATATTTAGAAAATAGATGTTAAGATAAATTTAACAATATCTCACATGATATATTTATTATTTATACATTAATTTATAATTAAGATCAAAGTTTACAAAATTGACTCTCATAAAATAAATAAGCAATTCACACTTCTCTTTTTCATTTTCAGCAGGCTTCTTCAAATGTTCTAAAAATTAAGTAGGGGCTAGAACTATAAGTAGCTAGCTAGTGCGCTAGCCTTTTCCCTTCCTAATAAGGGGGCTGCTAATTGTACCGCTCCGTGGGTAGAATGAACACCAAACCAATCTTTACTTAAGTGAGGGACGGATACTGATGTAGGATATAAGTAAATTGACCTATTTTAGAATGAGAGTCTAAGGGGGCTAGTTGACGTTTACCCTCTAAAAATGTACTCATTTCTAAATAGGTTAAATGCTAGATACCCCATCTTTTTACATACGTGTAATTTATGTCCCATTTTTTTGAGAGTGCTAAATGAACCTTGACTGAGCATAAAATATTTCACTAAACCATTTTAATCAACCTTTCACCTCTGGTGAATAATTTAATAAGATTAACAAATGAAAAATGTGGGAAAATACACCACCCCTATTATTGGCACAATTAACCATCCCAACACCACCTCATCACTAGCATCCAACCCTACATCTTGCCCCAAATGGAGAGCAGTATCATCACAACCTTTCTAATTCATCACATCAACATCTCACCTTCTACCACGATTTTGACAACTTCTTCATCGGCTGCCATCATCCCACCATTGCTTCTTCTACCTCATCACCACATTATTGACGTTGCATCACCACCATCCCTGCACCGCCACATGGTCTCACACCACCCTGACTCTCCTACCACCACTCTGACTGCCCACCCTATACTCAACACCCCCACACCTAGGTGTGGCATTGGGATGGGGTGCGGATTATAGTCCCTCCTTATCCGTCTCTATAAAATATTTTCATATTCATCTCTGATAAGATATGGGTCTGAGGGGCCAATCCTGATAATATTTGCCCAAGCAGGAATGGACGGACTGATAGTGTTGTGGTAGAAGTGGTATACTTCAAGGCATAAGTCGTCACTTTAAAAATGTTAAGCTAGCACAAGTGATACACCAAGGGCTTAAGTTGAATAACTTGAAGTTGGGCTTTAGTTAAAGGCCCATTGTATCTTGAATGTCTTAAGCCAAGAGAAGAGATCAAAAGCATATTGTCTTTTGAACGACTTAAGCTAACATAATGGGCCAAATGCATACGAAACGATTAGCATGATGATAGGAACAGAAAGATTTCAAAATGGAAAGATCAGAAGTATAAACATTGAGATAAGTACACCGAAATGCTAAAGTATTTGAATTATGGAAAAACTTGAGACTAATTTGAGCGTCAGAGCTCCCTCCCCTCCGATCACTCGTGTCATTTTCTTACAGGTTATCAATCCATCAAACGGAGATCCGGAGCTTAAGCGGTCACACAAAACAACTTCATCAATTGGCACGCCCAGTGGGACACATTTGCAAGTGCTTCCTTTTTCTGTTGATGGTTGGCAACTCACGCAAAGCACTGCGGATCAATAAAGCGATAGTTCCTGTAAGACGATCTTTAAGGATAAGCTCAAGGATGACTGCACATGAAATCACGCATAATGCAGAAGCTGGTCCCTCTAGACCAAGAAAAAGGGAACCACCTTCGCAAGACGTCAGACGGTCAGTACACTTGGGAACTACAAGTATGGAAGATGCGCATGTATATCTAAATCTGGTGCCTACCTAGGTTATTCAAACACAAATCCTCCCAAAGATAGACCAAAGGCAAGCGCCTATTTCTCAACATCAAGCGGCTTCGTAGCCTAGGATTCAAGAAAATTGTGATGGAGAAACAACCAGTGTTACTGCTTCATCTTATCCTTCCCCTTATACGGATTCAGTTGAAGCAGTTTTTATTGCTGCCAGAAGGGCAGATTTTGAAAACATTAGGAGCAATCGCCGGGAGCAACACTTTCATACTTCATAAGTTGAACCCGCACGTGGTCAACACAAACCACGAGTGGTGATTGAAGTAAAAAATAACTCTCCTGGACGCTAACAACTAGATCCAACATCTATCACACATGTTCAACCCATAGCACTTGGGTGGACAAGTGCCTCTCGTCCGGTTGCCATGGAAATTATCTTCTCAGAAATTGTTGTCCCGAGATTTCTTGTATCCGGGACCTCCACTCAACCGATTTATAATAACTCATTGTATTCTCAAGGATTCAACCCTAACAACTACCTTCCCTAGTTCCCAGTTCCGGAGGTCACGCTAGGTTTTCAACAACATATGCGACCCGATGGTTATCCATCATTCGGAGGCCACCAACAGCATGTCTGGCGCCCAGAAGGGATGATGGGTGTAGCGCCCACAACAACATCCAGCGTTTTAAATCAACCTTTGATGATGGCTTATCAAAGATGGATGCATCAAGGGACTTCATCAATGCAGATGCCACTACCATATATTGGGACAACATATCCAATGGCTCAACCCACAGGGGAAACATATGGCGCAAGGTCCCAACCTCTGTTATACTGTGTTATGACAGACTGAAAGGCAAAACAACATGGCTCAAATACATTAGATTAGGAGCTAGAGCGGCTGATTGACAGGGATTATCAAGCTGCATTTTTTCCCATTTGCACCTTACATAGCAGCTTATGCATGGCCACCATACTTCAGACCACCAGATGGTTTGACCACTTATAACGGGGAAATAGACCTAGGATAATTTCTAGCGACATTTAGAAATTTGATGTCCACCCAAGACACTCTAATTGAGCTCATATGTGAGATGGTGGGGTCATACCTTAAGGGAAAGGCTTTGGCCTGGTATGAATCACTTATAAGAGGCTTCATCTCATCCTACTTTGATTTTGGAAAGTTATTATATGCCAGATTCTACCAAAAGAAGCAATTCACCAAAACTGGTTCTAAGCTACTTAACCTGCGAAAGAAAACAAATGAGTCTACTGCTGAATTCTACCAGCAATTTACTAATGAAAGTTTGAATGTGGTAGATAGGACTGATGCAACTGTTATAATGGGTTTCATGAATGGTATGGTTCGTGGAAGGCTATATGATAAGCTTGTGGAAGAAACACTTCGACTGTGCATCAGCTACAGGAGCTCATTGAAAAATATGCAAAGGTTAAAGAAGCAACCAAAAGAAAGAAGGAAAATGACAAAATAGAACGTCGTGATTGAGTTGAAGATGAAAAAGGTAAAAAGTATGTGCCTCTAATGTCGAGGATAAAATATGATGCCTTCACTCCATCAACGAAGCCTCGGTCGAAAATTTTGTCAATACACAAGTACATTGTTTGCCTGCCTCAGTCCTTACAGTCTCCATTACATAAAAGATTGCATGATCGCTGGTGTAAGTACCATAAGGACCATGGTCGCAAAACAGACCATTGCTACGACCTCAAAAGAGAAATTGAGGATTGGGTGCGTAAAGGGCACCTGCAAGAGTATGTAGTAGGGAACTAGAGAAAAGATGACAAGTCTAGGACAACAGTTTACAAGCCAAAAACTACAAGAGCCAAGGTCAAAATTGGAATCGAAACCAGGTCCAAGGAAGTCGGACATTGCCTCAAAACCAATCAAAGCCAAACCAGCAGCCAAATCCTAAAGTTAATGAGGCCATCAATGCTATTTTTGGTGTCTTAGAGAACATCCCTTTGAACTCAATGTTAAAGGCTTCTAGTCGCTACATACCCGTCAGAACCGAAGCAGAGGCGACTACGACATGGCGAAGTCATATAACTTTTTCTGACGAAGATGTTATCCCTAACCAGGTCCCGCATGCGGATCCGATGGTAATTTTTGCAACCATAGAAAACATACAAGTGAAAAGGGTGTTTATAGATGATGGAAGCGGGGTATAAGTAATGTTAGAACATTGCTTTGATCAGATGGGAATAGGACGATCCAAGCTCCAAAAGTTTTCGATGTCTCTATCAGGCTTCATAGAGCATACAGAGCAATCGATTGGAGTCATCACCTTACCCATCACCATAGGCACATACCCTTACTGCATTATTTGTAATTTGGGAGTGATGGACACACCAAGTCTATTTAATGTAATCATTGGTAGAACATGGATGAGTTAAGCCAAAGCTATATGGTCCCTGTATCATCTGGTCTTGAAGTTCCCAATAGACCAGGGAGTTGCTTCAGTTAGAGGTGATCAAGTTGTAACCAAGAGTTGTATGATGGTGGAAGTTAAGGAAGCCAGACATAAGGCAATGGAAACCCCTAAGGTCAATGCTATACATGGGAAGCTTTGCAAAGATGAATCCACACAATTGTTAACATCAGAAAATATATCAATATCGACAGAAGATCTTGACGCCACAAGAGTTATCCAAATTGGTCAGGGCTTGCCGAAAGAAGTGAAGAAAAATTTGATCGAGATGGTTAAAGCAATTCAAATATGTATTCACAGGGAGCATGAATGATATGACAGGAGTTCCTTCTCACATTGCGGTCCATAGACTTAACATTGACCGTTCTATTAAACCGATTAGGGGAAAATGTTGAGTGTTTTCACCTAATCTAGCTGAAGCCATCGAACTCGAGGTCCAAAAGCTATTGGATGCTCATCATTGAGGGGATTCTTTATCCAAAGTGGGTTTCCAATCTAGTGATGGTAAAAAAGTCAGATAAAGGATGGCAAATGTGCATCGACTATACAGACTTGAACAAATGTTGCCCGAAGGATGGTTACTCCTTACCGGCAATTGACATGTTGGTCAAAGCCATCACAAGATATGAAGTCCTGGAATTCTTCGATGCTCACAAAGGCTATCATCAAATTATGATGTCGAAAGAAGATAAAGAAAAGACTTCCTTCATAATCGATATTGGGACATATTGCTACAAGAGAGGCCTTTCATCCTGAAGAATGTAGGAGCAACATATCAACGCTTGGTGGATGCTATATTCAAAAAATAGATAGGTTAAAATATAGAAATATATGTCGACGATATGGTGGTCAAATGCCTAAGTTGCGCTAACTTTCTGTCGGACCTTGAGGAAACATTTCAAAAGTTAAGGAATGTAAATCTTAAGCTGAACCCCTCCAAGTGCATCATAGGCGTAGGGGCAGGAAAGTTTCTAGGGTTCATGGTCCCTAATAGGGGAATATATGTGAATCCAGAAAAAGTGGAAGCCTTGGCAAAAATGACGCCTCCAAAGACCATTAAGGAGGTTCAAAAGCTTACAGGATCCTTAGCGGCCTTAAGTAGGTTCTTGTCTAAAGCTACAGAAAAACACTTGCCCTTTTTTGATGTGTTGAAAAAGGAAAAGAAGTTCAAATGGACTTAAGAATGCGAAGACGCCTTCGCTCAACTGAAGCAGTACCCGAAGCAACACCTGAAGCAACTACCGACTTTAACCAAGCCAAAATCAGGAGAAACATTATATTTATATATCATTGCTTCAATTGCAGCAGTAAGTGCAGTTCTAGCAAAAAAGGTGGGAAAGCAACAAAAACATGTATACTTCGTGAGTCGGGCATTGCAAGGATCTGAGCTTCGTTACACGGCTTTGGAAAAACTTATTTTGGCGCTAGTTCATGCATCGCGTCGACTTTAACCATACTTCCAGGCTCATCCGATTGTTCTCCTGGCTAATTAACCAATCATATAGATCCTTCACAAACCCGGGGCATCAGGGAGGATGATGAAATGGGCTATAGAATTGGGTGAACATGACATCCAATTTCAACAAAGGAGCGCCCCAAAGGGTCATGCATTGGCAGACTTCATAGTAGAGACATCAGATGTTACCTCTGATGAACCAAAGATTGCAGAAGGTGAAACTTGGAAATTGCAGGTTAATGGTGCTTCCAATTCAGTAGGCGGTGGAGCAGGAGTCCTATTAACAAGCCCTGATGGTAGGGGATACCCATATGCCCTACACTTCACCTTCAAAACCACCAACAATGAGGCCAAATATGAGGCTTTGATCAAAGGGCTTTGCTTAGCAAAAAAAAAAGTGGGAGCACGACACCTTGAGGTCTACAGTGATTCTCAAATTGTAGTCCAAAAAGTTAGGGGAGAATATGAAGTACGAGACAGGAGCCTGAAAAAAAACTCAACATTGGCCAACACACTATTGCTTAAATTTGAAAGTTATGTTATCACTCAAGTGCCTCATGAAGAAAATCAAAAGGCTGATGCCTTAAGAAAATTTGCTTTAGCTGACTTGAGCTCTCAATCTAAACATCAATTGTTGATGGAAACTCTTACCGGCAAAAGCTATGAAGGAACACTTGTAGGTGTCACTAATGTGCTAGAATAATGGATGACTCCAATTATGACATATCTGAAGGATGGAAGCTTCCCACAGGATAGTAGAGAAGCCAGGCGGATAAGATTGAAGGTCAAGATACACTATCTAAGACGAAGTTCTCTGTAAAAGAGGTTACCTACAACCTTTTCTCATATGCATAGCGCCGCCGGAGGATGAATACTTTATTAGAGAGGTCTATGAAGGGATATACGGAGCTCACCACAGACCAAGATCCATAGCTAAGAAATACTCCGAGCGAGATACTATTGGCCAACAATGTTCCGAGATGCCCACAGGTATATCTAAACTTGTCGTAAGTGTCAACAGTATGCACCCATCACACATATGCCCCAAACAGAAATGATCCCAATTCATGGAGCATGGCCCTTTGCTAAATGGGGAATTGATCTTCTTGGACCATTCCCAGAACAACATCGACTTAAGCACGATAAAATTGAAATATCAGCTTAAGCATGGTGAATACTACGACATCAACGTAAGTTCGGTGAATTTTCAAACATCGGCATAAGCACGGTGAATACTACACCATCGACGTAAGTTTGGTGAATTTTCAAACACCGGCATAAGTTCGGTGAATTTTAAAACACCGGCATAAGCACGGTGAATACTAAAACATCAACGTAAGTTTGGAGAATTTTCAAACACCTGCATAAGCACGGTGAATACTACAATATTGATGTAAGTTTGGTGAATTTTCGAACACAATGTCGACGTAAGTTTGGTGAATTTTCAAACATCGGCATAAGCACGGTGAATACAAAAACATCGATGTAAGTTTGGTGAATTTTCAAACATTAGCATAAGCATGGTGAATACTACAACATCGATGTAGGTTCAGTTAGTTTTCAAACATCAACAGAAGCATAATGGACATCATAACATTAAAAGAAATTTTGATTGGCACTTATGAACATCTACGGGAAGCCGATGATCTTGCTAACATCAACAAGTTTAGAAAAATTCACCAAGTTAAACATTGTCTGGGTGGACAAGATGATTAGGCACATGTCGATGGACTCAACAACTTCTGGCAAGAGAAAACTAGCACAGTTTATTAAGAGGGCCACAATTAAGACCAACTATTATTGTTTCAGAAAAAGTAGCATAAAGGTTCAATACATGGAAACTTCAAAAGGAAAAATGAGAGCAACCTCACAAAGGGATCAGTATTGAAAAATTAAAATGAAGAAATATTTGACGACAGCAAATCGCTGGCAGAAGTCTACTGCAAGTAAGGAACACAATTGTCATCATGAGCTACGATCTAGCTCTTCACGAAGAAAATTTTGAGCTTCGGCGTATATTTCAGTATGGTCCTAGTTATTCTTTCATAATTTGGCTATGAATGCCTTGAGACAATTTGGGATGTTATCAATCAACAGAAGGTTCACTTTACCAAATTCCAGACTGTATGCACGAAGACTTGATTTATACTTAGTGGCAGTAAGAGTCAATTGCTTCATATTGTCACAAAGACGATTAAGCTCTCCCCCTTGATGACAAAAACAACATCCTTGTTCTTTTAAATCTAACTTCAAGCGACGAATCTCTTCGTGTTGCTCTGAAGTTTCCCTAATCATCTATTCCAGACTCCCAAATTGACAAATGACACTAATCATATCGCGAAGAGTTGCTCCAGAATGATCCTTCAAGGAAAAATAACTTCTCTCTAGGTCGCCAAAATGTTGGCACAACTTGTCTCTTTCCAACAAAAGATTATCTTGTGTTATCTTAAGTGAGCGGATTTCTTCTTCTCTATCGAGGAGCATGCCTCGAAGCAGTTCCATTTGCTATAATCTACCTTCATCTTTTTTTCTCCCAAGCTTGAGCTGCAAAAAAATACTTCAACATTTGGCGATACAAGTCCCAAGCATAATCTTCAGTTTCTTTGAACCATTTCTTCAAAGCCCAAAAGAAGAGATATTGGTAGAAATGCTTGAAGGTGGGGCGACCAAAGGTAGAGAGAGAATTGAACACTGAAAAGAAATAAAAAATATATTATTAATTTCCCTTCAAAGTATCAGCATTGAAGCAACACAACAAAAGGGGAAATTAGATTAAACATAGGTAAACAACATATGCCACAATAACAACTTATGCGTCAGAGCTAGCCTTCTCCATATTGCCATTCTCGGACAAAGATGGGTCTTGAACCTCCGGTGAGGAGTCTTGCGAATCCAAGCGTTCATCTTCCATATTATTATTTGCTTCACTTGACTCACGGCTATAACTTCCTTTCCAAGTAGTGCCTTCATCAAAAGTTAGTTGCTTTAGGTCTTCAATAGTTAACATGCTTGTACATGAGACTACATGGTCAAGAAATGGTAGCTTAAGCCTATCATCTTGAATAGACTCGTACCGGATACGATCCACCTCCTTGGAAGCTTCATGATGCAAGTTTCTTTTAAGCAAGTTGTCGTGTGTGCTTGGACGCTGCTTAAGCAAGCACATGGCTAAGTCATTCTTGCCTGTTTCCGACCTAAATTCACTAGCTAGATGAAAAATTCCTCAAATCCCTTTGACTTTACCAACTTGTTCATGAATGCCTTCACATATTGGCATTGGCCCATGGGGGTAAACATTGCGCTTGCTGTCTCAAGACTTTCAATATAAGCATGGACCAAAGTGAGCTCATTGACCACAACAACTTTTGAAGCTATCAACTCGTCAAGTTGCCTTTAGAGATCCCTCGATGGGAGCCTAGCTTTGGATTCAGCCTTCTCCTTCCGAAGGAGAGCGGAAGAAGCCTTCTCCTTCAAAGTAGACACTTCTGACGACCATGACTTACAAATCATCGACATGGCGGCAGCCATAGCTTCAGGAATCTATAAGAAAGTACTTTTTTCCATTAAAACACATATGCAAAAAACAATAATTGAAAAATAAATAAATTTAAATTTGGAGCTACTGCTTACCACAGTTGGGGCAATAGTTAACAATGAACTTTCAAAGAGTGACTCCAAAGTCTTAAGGGACTCAAGGGGAGCCAAAGTATTAACACTACCAAGAGGAGTCGATGTTACACAAGGGGGCATTCCCGACTTGAATTTTTTAGCATTAGTTTGGCGCTCGTGAAGCCTTATCTAAACCATGCTTAGAAGATGTGTACCCAAAGCAAGTGGATTTGTGAGGTTCCATGCTAGCATCATCAATAGTATCACTTGAATTCTCAACATCTTCACATGAAGTGGTAAGATCGACAACTTCAACACTTTTTTGGATGACATTGTTCATAAATCCCATACCTACAACATTTCAAAACATAAGTCCAACAATAGGGTAAAGAAAAAGAAGAAACATCAGCATCAAATGTCTCTAAAAGAATGACAAGTAAGTCAATGTTATACTCAAGTCGAGCACCACTTCGGAAAAAGAACATTTTGTATCATACACGTGCGAAGGCCAAAAGTAACCTTCACCGCGCTTAAAATTTTTTAACATAAGGTTTTTCCTTACAAAATCCTCAACAAAAGGGACAACTTTCTTTCCTTTACCTCCAGTGGATATCTCAATCTCACTATCACCAAAGACATCATGGTTCCAAGGTGGAAATAAATAGCTCTTGGAACTAAAAGAGAAGTACTTATTCTTCCAAGATTTAGGGCAAACAGAGTCAACCATAATCTTTCCACACTTTGGATAGACAGTAAGCCATCCAGATTCCCGATTACACCAGAGGGTATACATATATCGAAAGAATTCTAATGTGGCTTTCACTTCCTCTTCATAGCATCTCACCAAAAATCAAAAAATATACGAAGAATGACATTTGGATGAAGCGCCCTAGGGCAATATTGTAAAATTTCAGAATATCAACCAATAGAGGAGGAATCGGGAACCTCAACCCATACGATACACCGCCAACATTTCCGCAGGGGGCTTATCAGCCTTATCCCCCGACCAAAAACAGTTAAGACCCAATCTGAAGGTAGGGTCAGTTCCAAAATTTTTAGAGTACTCTCCAGTTTTATGGAATCTAAAACAAAAGGAGAACTTGAAGTAGATTTCACTGAAATTTCCTTCTTCTTCCTAGGCTTTCTACGATAATCTGGTTGAATATTAGAAGGAGATTTAGAAGAGTTCACATTCAAAGGAAATGAAATTTGGAGGGGGACGGCTATTCTAGGATCATCATGATCTATTTCGGGTGCCGATTTAGGGGAAAATTTTCCAGAATAACATATTTCAGGAAGAAAAACACTACTTCCACCCTCTAAATGTGAATCTCTGGGAAGTATTTATTTTGGAAAAAACATGAACAGAGGGGCTTGCTTGCTTGATTATTAATTCACACTCAAAAAGAATGGAGCTTTAAAAATCTTGTCTTCAAAGTCCCTGTAGAAAGAAAGTAGGAAGAGGATGGAATATGAGAAAAAAGGATGCGACATGAGATAAATATGTGTTTGACATTAGAAGATAAAGCAAAAGCATTCAAAATTGCATCAAAAGAGAAACTAGGCTTCTGAAATATAAAGGCAAAAGTAACTCCAAGGACAGTGACAATACATGACAGTGTACGGCGGTACCCCTATCAAGGTAAAAAAAGTGTTGCCAAATTAATTAACCTACGAATAACAATGCATGTGTACCTATGAATATCAATGCATGCGTGAATTGACAAGGTAGAGCAGAAAAAATAAAAAACTGACAAAAGAAAATGATGTCATATACTCGTGCATTGACCAAAGGAAAAAACAAAAGCCACAGTTTACGTGGCATACATGTAGCCACACTTTGCCTCGCACATTTTGGCATGCGTGTTCCATGAAGCTACTGGTCACGTATATTTTTAAGTACATCTTTATATTTTCCATGAAGCTACTGCTATGAAGTACCTTTTGAATATTACTAGCTATAGGTCTAATGAATTTATAAGCTAAATCAAACCCAGTATTGTTTAATGACAGTAACCTTATTCTTCAACAGTGGAAGTGATGGAGAAGAAAAATCAAACCCAGTATTGTTTAATGACAATAACCTTATTCTTCAGCAGTGGAAGTGATGGAGAAGAATTTGGTGGAAGTTCTAGTGAATGATTTTCTTAATACAAGAATCCACACATGTAAAAACTTCTATTTGAAATCAAAGAGATATAAAATAGATTATTTAAGAAATATAAATAACAAAGTAATTTATATTTCTAGGGAGCTTATGATAGTGTTGTGGTAAAAGTGGTATACTTCAAGGCATAAGTCATCATTTTAAACACCTTAAGCTAGCACAAGTGATACACTAAGGGCTTAAGTTGAATAACTTGAAGTTGGGCTTTAGTCAAATACCCATTATATTTTGAACGTCTTAAGCCAACAGAAGAGGTCAAAAGCATATCATCTTTTGAACGGCTTAAGCCAACAGAATGGGTCGAATGCATATGAAACGATTGTCATGATGATAGGAACAGAAAGATTTCAAAGTGGAAGGATCAGAAGTATAAACATTGAGGTAAGTACATCGAAACGCTAAAGTCTTTGAATTAAGGAAAAATTTGAGACTAATTTGAGCGTCAGAGCTTCCCCTCCTAATCGCTCGGAGGATTTTCTTGCAGGTTATCAATCCATCAAACAGAGATCCGGAGCTTAAGCGGTCACACAAAATAGGTTCATCACGGACCAAGCTTAGAAAGGAAGGCTTTAGAGGTAACATTCAAGGACTGATGGGACATGACCTATCCCATCAGCCACCAAACATATATCAAGGAAGGTAACATGTGGAAAAAACACCTTCTCTGATTTCCCTGGCTCTAGACACGCTACCAATGCTCAACAGGAAGCCCCCGATCTGACTTGATCTCGAAGCAGGTACGACTCAGAGCCTTCCTGCCTGACCTTTGTCTGGTTTCTTGTAGGTCTTGGAGCAGGCTTAGGAAGAAGATCCAAGACAATCAATCCATACAAATTTTGAACTTAACCTCCCATCACCCATGACGGTTAAAATATTACAATTTACCCCTTCCCATAAGATTATATAAATTCACCTATCCCATCATCCACTCTAGTCTTCATACCCACCCTAACATGCCTACTACATGAACCCCTATACCCATCTAAAATCCACTTATTTATACTAATTTTAACAATAAAAAAATCAAATACTACTTATGTAAAAAAAATAGATAGGGTTTGATAATTGGTGAAAAAATAATAACTTATAATAATTTAATAAGTGGTAGAAAATGGTTCATGCATGGTGGGATGGGGTTGATGTGAGAAAAATCCACACCCAACCCATTCTCAAAAGTCTCAACATTCTCGCACTATTGGGTCAAATGTCAAGGCAAATCTCCACTAAAATCCGTCTCACTACCATTCTACACACGAACCCATTAACTCCCACTTATACTAACATGTGGGGCCACCACCACAAACCACTTCCACCATATCCCATCACCAACCACCAATCCAAAACATAACTTCATTGCTTGAAACTCAGAATCACCATGATATTACTCGAAACCCAGAATCACCACACTAATCGTTGCCATAAACCCATAATTACCACTAGTAACGCTTCAAGATTTTCCTTTTGAATCTACTTGACTAAATACAAGGTGACAATGTGAATTTTGGTGAGACGAGGAATTGTGATAGTAGTCTTCCTGATTAATCTAGAACCATATGTACTAACTGCAAACACAAATATCTGGCCGGGTAATGGTCAAGTATTGAAGATCACCAATAAGAGATCTGTAAAGAGTGAGATTAGAGAAAGGAGCGCCATCAGTGCTGAGAAGCTGGCTACCGGGAACAAATGACATGGAAACTAGAGCACAATCAGTCATCCCAGCATGTCAAATAACATCCATAGCATACTTGGCTTGACCAAGGAAAATATCGGAAGCAGAGCGAGAGACTTCCAACCCAAGAAAGTAGTGTAGAGGCTCGAGATCTTTAATGGAAAACTCACGATCAATGCGAAAGATGAACTGGTGAATGAGGGCCTGATTATTGCCAGTAAGAATAATATCATCGATATAGAGAAAAAGATATAGAATCTTTGAGTCACGAACATAGATAAAGAGAGAGGTGTCCGCATTACTACAAGTGAAGCCAAGAGTGTGTAAGTAAGAGCTAAACCTCTGGAACTATGCTCAAGGTGCCTGCTTAAAACCATAAATGGCTTTGCGAAGGCGACACACATAATCAGGATGAAGTGGATCTCTGTACTCGGAAGGTTGTTCCATGTAGACTGGATCATCAATAGAACCATGTAAAAATGCATTTTTAACATCCAATTGATGAAGTGACCAATGGTGAATAGTCACGAGAGTGAGAATAATGCGGATAATGGAGGCCTTTACGACATGACTAAACGTGTGAGTGAAGTCAAAACCCTGCAACTGAGAATAACCTTGAGCAACCAAATGAGCTCTGTAGCATCAATGGAACCATTAGCACGATGTTTAGTGCGGTAGACCCATTTGGAGCTAACACTATTTACTCTAGTGGGTCGAGGAACAAGAACCTAGGTATGTTGCCGACGAAGGGCAACCATCTCATCGCCCATAGCAGCGACCCAATTTGGATCCTTAAGAGATTATCGATAACTGCGAGGTTCTGAGTCAGCAAGAAGAGCTGCGAGGAAACCGTATACCTCATAATCAACAAAGTTACGACGCGTGATAATCTAGAATCATCTGTATTAATTAGTAGTCTTCTTGATTAATCTAGAACCATTTGTATCATTCATGTAATTACATGTATAGTCCTTTTTGTACTAGTTTAAATATTGTACTTACAATTAATATGAATACATTGAATCCATTTATGTCAGGATATCAGAGGCTTGGGTTCTGAACCGTCTCTTCCATTAATGATAGTAGTCGTCTTGATTAATCTAGAACCATCTGTATCCTTCATGTAATTACATGTATAGTCCATATTGTACTAGTATAAATATTATACTTACCATTAATGCAGTTAGTCAGTTTTTGCACTCTCCCCCCTTGATTCACATTATGAAGTTGTTATTCGTATTTTGTATTATCTGCGTGGTACCCTTAATTATGGCTTGAATTTTCATCCTACTTCTGGTCCTCTCACTATTTTGGGGTATTCCGATGTGGATTGGACCCGTTGTTTGGAGACTCGCCGCTCTACATATGGCTTTGCCATCTTTCTTGGTGGTAAACTTATCTTCTGGAGTGTTAAGAATCAACCTACCGTTTCTCGTTCAAGTTGTGAGCCTGGATATCGTGCCATGGACAATGCTGCTTTTGAGCTTGTTTGGGTCTCTCACCTGTTATGAGATCTACATGTTCCATTGTCTTCTCCCCCCTTCTTCTGTGTGGCAACAACAATGCCATTTTCTTGTCTCAGAATCTAGTTGTTCACAAACGGTAAAACACATTGACATCGATCATCATTTCGTTCGAGAATTGGTTTCTTCTAGCAAGCTTCTCACCAGGCATGTTCCTTCATCCCTCCATGTTGTTGATATCTTCACCGGAGGGTTTTCTCGCTCCCTTTTTACCTTTTTTGCTCCAAGCTGTGTGTCTTGTCTTCCCATGCTTTGCTTGAGGGGGGGTGATAAAAACCTTCTTGATTAATCTAGAACCATCTGTATCCTTCATGTAATTACATGTATAGTCTGCATTGTACTAGTATAAATATACTTACCATTAATATGGATACATTGAATCCATTTATGTCAAATTGAAAAAAGGTTTGGGGAAGCAAGAAAGATGGAAAACGTTTGGGGGAGCTGTGATTTTTCTAATGGTGGTGTGAGTTTTTGTGAAGCAAATTTCTACAGGTTGAGACATTTTTCCCATAGACTAGAAGCGAGGATTTTTGGTCATTACATGTACTTCCATCTTCACTAACACTGAAGATAATCACATGGACTATTATGCACTTTTTGAAAACGGTATTCCTAAATGGCATATTGATATGAATTGAGAGGTATAAATGCACTTTGCTTTTGAAAATAAGTTACGCTTTAGTAGTTTATTAAACACATAAAACTCCTCAATTTATTAGTAAAGGGCTGTATAAATCTCACCAAATACTGTCTAAGTCTGTCTAAGAACTCAATATCAAAGAATGAACTAAACCACAAGTTTTAGCCATTGATTTCAACCATAAAACATTGTCTAAGTCTGTCTTAGAACTCAATAATGGATGATTACATTATAGCATAAATTTCATCAACAATTTATGATTAAAGAATGAAATATTTAGATCGGCTAATTTAAATGGGACAATAAATATATTAATTAATATGATGTTAGCGAAAACACCGGGAAGAAGGAGTAAGAGTCAAAGGGTGATATAATAAAATTCATGCCATCAAAACTTATAGTAACAGTTGTATTGTCAAGGATAAAGACATAGGTGGCCCCAATTCTTGATTATGTGCCAATATAGTTATGAGTTTTCCGAAATTGTTCATATACTTTTTACCAACATTGAATTGAGTAACTTAACCCTTATAACCCTTGACCGACGTTTAATTAAAATTTCAGGCACAAAGGCAATATAAAGGGTAAAAATACCCTTGGTGGGTTGAATGACTTTTTCTATGTAGTAAAATAATATCTCAAGTTCATCAAAAGTGCTCATATAACATTTAACCAACAAGTTTTTTAAAAGTGCTACTATAACCTTGATTGGCATAAAGTTTATGATTTAACACCTAGTACCATTTTTCCCTTGAAAAAAACATAGGGATAAGTGTCAATATAACCCTATCTACTTGAATAAGTGCCAATATAACCCTCAGATAATTTTTAGTGCAAAAACAAGCTTACCTAGTTGATGAAAGTGCTAATATAACCCTAAGGCACCAATTCTGGCATTGACCAATGTTGACCACAATTAAAATGACTAAAATGCCCTTTGCCCAAAAACCAAAAAATGTGTGGACAAATTTACCCTCACCCCTATCTCTTCCATCCTGCACACTCTCCAGTCTCCATCACCATTTTCTGTGAAACCCAAATTTAAACCACCACAAATCAGCCACGAAAGTAATAGAAAATGAGGTTGATGACCTCCTAAATTCCGTCGCCCAATTCCTCTCAAATCTATCTAATTTAATACTACTAATGCAATGCCACCACCCTACCACCACCACCACCATCCCACCCAGCCCCCACCACCACCACCATCCTACCCAGCCCCCACCACCACCACCACCCACCTCCGATTCCGATTTCATCACGACACCTTCCACCCCTGCCCCTCATGCCGATTGAATCCATTTCAATGCACACCATTATCGTAATCTGCACTCCAAGACAAAAACTCAAATTTGTTGTTTCAGAGCTTAATCAAAGCAGATGCAATGGCAATTTCTAACGCGGTGGTGGGGAATTTGGCTACACTGTATCCGGCGGTGATAGCGGTGATGAAGGTGTACGACCTGGTGAGCGGGAAGAGCTTCAACGGCGTGTTTGTGCTGGTCGTGTCCACGGCGGTGGTCTGCAGAACACTAGTGGCGAGTCTGACGTGAAACTGCTGGCACGACGTTGCAGGTCCAGTTCAGGCTGCGAATGTTAAGTCGCCGGAGCTGAAGCACTGAAAAATCAAAGCCTAGGTGCCGCAATGTTCAAGCAAAAAAAAGAAGGAAGATAAGAGGAAAAAGTTAGGTTTTAGAGGGTATAAGCGTGTTTTCTTTCTCTTTTCTTTTTCTTTTAAAAAATTTTAGAGGGCCAAATTTGTCCTTTTAATAAAATCCTGCCTTTAATTGTCCAAATGGGTAGAATAGCACTTACATAGACTATCTAGGGTTATATCAGCACTTTCAATTATCAAAAGGTTATATTGACACTTATGTGAATTAGGTAGGATTATATAAGCACTTTTCTCAAAAACATAAATTGAATGGAAAAAATAGGCTTATTTGTTTGGAAACTCTAACACATTAATTTCATCAACCCCATTGTTTATACAACACCGCATCGGCCAACTCAGCAGTCGGCAGTGCAACAACAACTTTGAGTCCTCGAAAGAAGATGGCATTGATAATAAAGATTCTAATGTTTCATAGTTAATGTGGTTTTTTGCGTTTTGACGGTTGAGTATACTTTTAATGCTCTTCTTTTCATATAATTCATATCGCATGCCTCTGTGAGGTATTTGTCTCCGAATATTATTGAATTGATGAACCATCTAAGCTCAATTGTATGAAAATAGTCGGTCAGTGAGTGCTTCGACAGTGATAATAGAAAGAAAAATGGTGGTCATGCTTTTCAAAAAATTTATTTGATTAAATTTGAAGGCTTTTAGGTAATTTTAATATTGGATAACCCTGATTGTCGGCGACTGCGTGCTCAGGCCAATTTTGAGATATTTTGACACTTTAAAAAAATCGATCGCACTTTCGCATATGAAGGAACTGAGAGAGTTATATGAGCATTTTATTCTTTTTGAAAGGATTACGTTCAAGGATTTTTAGATCAATTTAAAATTGAATTACCTTGACCGTCATTGACTGCATGCTGAGATAAATCTAAAATTATTTCAATACATTTTGAAAATACTCAATTCTTTTTGTGGTCCCCTACAAAGTATCTTATACCATCTTTTAGTCCCCATTTGCAAAACAACCCTTAGACAGTGCCCAACAAATTTAAAATAATTTTTTTGGTCCCCTGTGGTTTTAAGAGAAAGTCAATGGTAAAATTGGTCAAAATATGTAAAAAGACCATTATACCCTTGGGTTTTAATTTTTTTA
Organism: Rubia yunnanensis; assembly: GCA_037428765.1. Classification (NCBI taxonomy): domain Eukaryota; kingdom Viridiplantae; phylum Streptophyta; class Magnoliopsida; order Gentianales; family Rubiaceae; genus Rubia; species Rubia yunnanensis. Next base: position 24,760,435 of record CM075064.1, on the reverse strand, counting down.
AAAAAACTCTTTGTCTTCTTTGCGTCTTCTTTGTTGCTGCCAACATTGTTTGAATCTGGAACTCGTCGGAGTTCGCCGTTGTTGGAATTTGGAACAATTTCTTCTTGCTCCTCCTCCTCGTTGGAGCTCGCCGGCGACCAATCAGTACCTTGGCCACCGGGTACTGATTTCTTCTTCGAACAATTTCTTCTTCCTCCTCTTCCTTCGTCTTGTTCGCGTCTTCTTCACCGCCGCCACCGTTGTTTGAATCTGGAACTCGCCGGAGCTCGCCGTTGTTAGAATCTGGAACGATTTCTTCTTCCTCATCCTCCTTGTCCGAGCTCGCCGACGATGAATCAGTACCCTGGCCGCCAGGTATTGATTTCTTCTTCGAACGATTTCTTCTTCCACCTCCTCCTTCGTCTTCTCCGCATCTCCTTCCGCTGCCGGTTTCCTCGTGTTCGAGGGCTCCAGATGAAGTTGTCAAAAATCCCCACATTCGGGCTCGAGGTTCGAGGGCTCGAGGCAGGAGGTTCGAGGGTTCAGGATGAAGTAAAAAATCTGAAAAATTTAAAATTAGGATTTATAATTAAAAATATTTTTAATTAGTAAAATTACCATTATACCCCTGAACATACCGAAAAACCATTTAGTCTTACCTGAAAATCACCTCTGGGGACCAAACAAATTATTTTGAATTTGTTGGGTACCGTCTAAGGGCTATTTTGCAAATGGAGACCAAAAGATGGTATAAGATACTTTGTAGGGAACCAAAAAAATAATTTAGTCTTTTGAAAACTAAGAATTATATTGTGTCACATATTAAAAAAATTGATGGTTACAAACACTTTTTTTTTCAATAATAAAAAAATGGAAACTAATCTTTAAAACAAGAAGTCTAGAGGAAAAGTACACTTCAGCCCTTTCCTTGCCATAACTAGAAAAGTATTAGAAATTCCCATTCCTTTCTCTCCTTCCAATTCAAACTTAAGAAACTCTTAGAAAGGAGAGCTTGTTCATAAATTTATATATGGGCTACTTCATTTTTTTAACTTAAAATTTTATATGTTTTGATTCAAATATTTTATTTTTATAATCTAAGATGTATAATAAGGTGTGCTTTAATATAAAAAAACAAGATACAATATTTTCTTTTAAAAAAATACATTTATACTTTATTTATATTTTAAAGTTCAGCATTTAATTTAACAAATGCAATGTATAAGCTGAAAATTAAAATGGACTGTCCATAAGGATGACCTGTTTTTTTTTTTTTTTTTTTTTTTTTTTTTTTTTTTAGTACCATCAATGGAATCACATTACGTATAAATGTGCTTCATAAAATTATCAACGTGAAGAAATTCAATCGGCTACAAACTACCAAGATGAGCAAAGATCAACTAAATGAGTAGAACCCTCTCCCTCGCTGTTCTTCATCTACAAGATATCATAAGAGCAAAACTTGCATCATTTGCTAGCGTAGCACATGCCCAATTTTCAGCCATTGATTTGGTAGAGCCAGCTCCAAGTTGTCGACAATTCTGAATGTTTTTTGGCCTCATCTAATCCTGAAACCTCCACCTCAAACGAGTATTCCACAACAGCCCTAAACCCATCAACACTATGATAAAACAAAACATGATTAGTGAAATTGTAACCACTACCTCTTGATGTTATTACAGTCAAATCAAGGACATTGGATATCACAATCATATTTGAGATTCCGCAAATAAACTTTAAGAAAATATTTCCAATTTAAATGGTCAAAAACTTATACATCAATGACAGGTAAACTAAATCCTCAACACATAAGGAATTTCTCATATGCACATCTCATATAGTGTCATCCAGCATAGTCCAGCTTATGCTCTAATCTAACATCACGTCATCAACCTTATTGTTGTATTCTAGCCCTATAAAAGACCTTCAATTCTGATAACCCAAGAGGAAAAACAAAGAAAAAGAAAGAGCCTACGTGCAGGCCTATGTTCCGTATCGCTCTATGATGTGATCCATCTTAACTTAACAAGTAACAACAGTTCATCTTCCATTAACACCCGTGCAAGATCGCTAAATCATAGTTGTGCCGCTTGTATTATACAATCTGAAAAACATGAACTGATTTCCATGCTCTAGTATCACCAAGTTATCAAGAAATTCCACGCATACGAGAACTTTGATCAATGTAAAAAAATGATATCAAGCAATTCGTAGCAGAACTTAATAGTAGTTTATATTACCTTAAACAGCCATCGAAAAACAAACTTGTAAATGAACCTACTGAAACCAAGACATACCCATCTTGCCTCATGTGCCAAAATTTGTAGAGCTTCAGGAGCTCCTTGCATTGATGCAGCTCTAACCATAAGTACATATATGTAAGGATCACCTCTTGCTACTAACTTTAATCACATAATAGAACATAATCGTACTAAAGAGAAACCATAAAATGGAAAATCATGGGAAAATGAAGATCCCACCTCAAACCCAATAGATAGGACCCATAAAAAAGGCTAATTATGGATCATTATGGCCTTTCCTAACAACAATGAGCATGTGATAAAACGAATTCAGCGTAAAGTACATCATGGGGTAAAATATTATCAAGGAAAAATAGAGGAACAAATTAACCTTCAGTTGTTTGCAGCTAATGAAAACAGAGTAAAATATTATCTAACGACACCGGCGAAACAAAATGTATGCATGCAAATTTTACAAGTAAAAGGATTGAAAAAACCTATATTTTAAAGTGTATCCGAGCGTAGTAGCTTACCTCAAAGCCCTCAAAATAGTGTACAAATTTTGCACCGCCTCTGCACAGACAACTATTATCAGCGTAAAAACTGAAGCGTTGAAGAAAAGATGCACTTTATTCACCGTAGTTTCGAAAAGAAGAATTTATACGAAGTTCTGGTTAAAAAGTGAATTTCAGTTTCACCTAAATTCTGAACCTTTATGCCAAGTTGTTTAACAGTTTGGTGTTGGAACACCAAGATTAGTTTGGTGTTAAACGCAAAACTAAACACGCAGTGCACACACAACTTGTTTACGCAGTTCGGTGCAAATACACCTACGTCTGCGGGGCCTTGCCCAGATCAGAAACCATTCACTAGAAAGCAGTCTTTAGTACAAGAAGCTTAACTTAAATACTAATCCATTGCTAACCTACAGAGTGAATGTTGTGAGCTCCCCTCACTGTCGATCCTACGCCGTTGAACCCTCACGATCAACACGTCTCCCTGGATCTCCTCCTCCCGAGGAATTAAGACTTCCTTGTTTCTGATCTTTAAGAACTTGGTCGGTTGATTTACGAACCTCCAAACAAACACGGTAGATCGCTCCAAAGTTCTCAACGTAGAGAATAGTCGTGGAAGCGTCAATGATTGCGTTGTAATCTTCTTCACTTTATCCCATCGCAATCCTGCCTTGAATAGACTTCTTTCCTTGTCGAACTTCTACCCCAAATAGACTTCTAGTCTAAGGAAAGATCTAATACTAATCTGGTATTTAAATGAACAATCCTGTTATCAATAGGACTTGTTCCATAATTAACTACTTAACCAATTCCTAACTATTACAGGAATATTCGTTTACCAGAATTAGATGACCACGAAATCAATCAATTATCTTCACAATATTCTGATCAGATCGCACAATTATATCCCATAATATACTCCTTAAATCGTGGACATCAACAATACAGCTGCTGGAAAACTGCTGGACAGCAGTGGTGTTCAAACACCATATCACCAGGATTCACTCAGTGGTGTTCAAACACCAGATTACCACTATTCACAATATGCCATACATAAGTCCAACTCCGGAGGACTTTACAATCTCCCCTTGGCATATTTGTGAATTCATACCACATTAGCATAAACACCATAGAACACCAGAAAACCAAGCAGCATAATAAACGTAGAATACCAGATAGCACAAACAGCACAAATAACCATAAAATCAGCTAGCAATTCAATTCTCCCCCTGAATTCATTAATATGACAAGAACACCAAGAAAAAATTCAATCAAGCCAAATTATCAGTGCTCCCGGATTCATCACTGTCCGAATCTTCATCATCTGATCCATTGTCATTCGGAATTTCTGCCAGCAGTGCTTCTCTCTCAGCCTCCAAATCTGCAAGCTCCCCCTGAATCTTGACTATCGCTGCCTGATGACGCTCAAGGATTTCTTGACACACTGTAGCTCTCGCCTCAATGGCTTTGAGCCGAGCTTCACCTTCATTCGAGCAACCCATTTCTGGAGGTGTCCATGGAAGATCCTTCACTATACGGCCACTCAAAGTCCTGAGGGTTGGCCTTAAAGCTTGGGTAGTTATAACTTCATCATTCTCCCTTGCAACCACTCCCCCTTTCAGCAGTACCATCGATATGATACAAGGATGAACCAAAGCTTCCTTCCGGGTCTTACGAGCACAGTCCATAATGTCATTGAAGATCAACTTACCCAGATTGACTCGATGCCTCGCACCCAGACTATAAAGCAGAGTTGCCATTTCCTTGGTAACAATCGTGTTGTTTACCGAAGGAATCCAATTATGAACAGCTACTGTATACAGACAGTAATACCTGGAAGTCAGATTGGATGCTGGTATTTGTTGTCTCCCAGCCAGTGGCCAAGTGCTTTCCACTCCTCCTGTTAACTCAATTGCCACCTGATCAAAATTTTCTGGGATTTGGTGTTGGAACACCGATTGAGTATTCTTTAGAGTGCCATGCTGCAAGCATCTATTCACTACCTCAGGAGAGAATACAACTACTTTCCCTCTCACATAGACTCTGTGAAACCACCGAGAGTCTTCATCTTCACAGTCCTCTTTCAGGTTCGAATAAAATTCCACCACCATTTGTTTATTATATTCAGCAAAACATGTAGCAGCTTTAATCACCTTGAGGTATCTGAGAAAATCAGAAAATCCACACTCTTCATACTTCTCAGCATCAGCCGGTCTTTCTGCTAGAATGCGTCTCCCACTGATGAAGTCCAACTTTTCTTGGCACTCATTATCGTATAGTTCATTGCTGATGGCCTTACTGACCTCAGGTGCAGGCAATACTTTGGGCTTTATTTTCTCCGCAGAGTTCTTCTTCCGTTCTGCCCTCAATCTCTTCAGCTTCTGTCCAATAGGTTCGTCACTGTCATAACTGTCAGCTGTACCCCTGTCTCTGCATCGTTTTGATCTCCGAATTTTCTTACTTGCCGAGACCACACTCTCTTCAACAATCTCAGGCATCTGAGGCAAAGATCTGTCTTCACATGCAAACGGTGTTTCAACACCATCTTGCTGCCTTCTCCTCTTAAGTCCCTGAGCTGGACTTTTCTTCAGTGGTGTTTCAACATCACTCCCAAACATCTCAGCAATTTTCTGCTCCTCAGTCAGATCCTCTCCTGGTGTTGGAATACCAGTATCCTGCATTACAGTATCTTCTTCCACAGCCAGACACTCTGCATTGTCAGTTGCAGAGTTTAATTTTTCACTTTCTGGCATATCTGCATCTTCTCTTTTATCCTCAGCCACATCTTCATCACCTTCTTTCTCAGAACCTGATCCAAGAAATGCTGCCAGAGCCTCCTCGGATCTCATAAATGTTGCCAGAGCCTCATCCAGCGAAGAAGCATCTCCTGGTTCATTCATCGGGGTTTCCTCTGTATCAACTCTCTCAGTACACCCTTCTTCTTCTTCACTGTCACTAATCTCCAAAACCGGAACAGGCAAATTTCTGAGTGACTCTTGAGTCTGATTCAGGGACTCATCAACACAAACCATCTCCATAGCTACATCAGTGGATTTCACCACTTTTATCCAGGGCTGAATCACAGCATCATCACCCAATTGTCTGAGAATAGGCCTGTGCAGGGACCCTATCCGTGTATAGATAGTAAAATATTGGCCTAATTCATCTCCAACTTTATACTGTTCACCGAAATCTACTCCAACTAGTTTGGCATTATAGTCACTAATCTCCTTAATATCTCCTATGCCACCAGTCAACAATTCCTCAAGTTTAAATTTGTTAATCTTGCCACGCAAATTTTCATACTTTCTAAGGTCTACATAACCCCTGTTCTGCACCATCCACTCTATGAAATCAAGAACAGAGCTAAAATACATTCCATCATAGACGAAAGAATGATCAAACCTAGCTTTCCGTCTCTGAACTTTTCCACCCCACTTGGCTAGTGTCTGCACTCGATCTCCACACAGCTCGTCCACATTCGCATCCAAATCGAGCTCTTCAAATCGCGGATTCTCCGGCACCCGCACCTTGACAAATTCTCGGACCATCTTCTTGAACTTGGAGCTCGCCATTGTTACAGGGTTTTGAGTGGGTTACAAAAATTGAGGGTTTGGCAACTGTTTCTGATGAACAGGGAGCTGTGAGCTATGAGGAAGATGAACAGTCGAGTGTTTGAGTTTGTGTGGGAATCAATTTGTCACTTTCTCCTTTTTCCCCCTTTTTTCCGAAACCCAAAAGACCTTCTCTTTTCCTTTCCTTCTGAATCCAAGCCTAGGCCCAATAAGTTTTCTTTCGGCCCAGCTGATTTTTCTCCCTCTGAAGTCCTCGGTGTTTAAACACCACTTCACAAATTTTTGGTATTTTCGGTTTTTCATTTTCTTTTTCTTTTCTTTTTCACCATATTAACTAAGAAACAAAGCAACAGTAAATAATACAATAGAAAGTACAGATCAGAGTACCTCACATTCGACAGACACCCAAGTGTTGTCTGAGTACTTCAAACGTCTCACCATCCAGAGGTTTTGTAAAGATATCGGCCAGTTGTTCAGCTGTTGGCACATACTGGACTGTAACTTCTTCTTTTTCAACCAAGTCCCTAATAAAATGATGACGAATATCAATGTGCTTCGTCCTCGAATGTTGCACAGGATTCCTGGAAATATCAATAGCGCTTTTATTATCACACAGCACTGTCAGACTCACATCATCAAACCCATAATCTCTCATCATCTGCTTCATCCACAATAGTTGTGCACAACAACTCCCAGCAGCTAAATACTCTGCTTCAGCCGTAGACAAAGATATGGAGTTCTGCCTTTTGCTATACCAGCTGACTAGATTCGATCCAGCAAAGAAACATCCACCTGTAGTACTCTTACGATCATCAGCATTCCCAGCCCAGTCTGAATCACTGAATCCTACTAACTGTGAATCCTTGTTTCGAGAAAACCATACTCCATACTCCACTGTTCCACTTATATACCGAATAATCCTCTTCACTGCCGACATATGTGATTCCTTTGGATCTGCTTGATAGCGAGCACAAATACCAACACTCAAACAAATGTCTGGTCTACTTGCTGTTAAGTACAACAGGCTCCCAATCATACTCCTGTACATTTTCTGATCAACACTTTGTCCATGCTCATCTTTTGTCAGTTTATCAGTAGTAGCCATTGGAGTGCGTATTGCTTTTGCGCTTGTAAGTCCAAATCTCTTGATCAAGTTTTCAGCATACTTCTGTTGATTGATGAAGAGACCATTCTTCTCCTGAATAACTTGCAATCCCAGAAAATATGACAGTTTCCCTACCATGCTCATTTCGAATTCATTAGTCATTAAGTCAACAAACTCCTTTAACAAGACTGAAGAGGTGGATCCAAACACAATATCATCTACATAAATCTGTGCAATCAGAATGTTTGAACCTCTGTGTAGTACGAACAGAGTCCGATCTACTCCCCCTCGACGATAGCCCTTTTGAATCAGAAAGGTTGTCAGTCGCTCATACCATGCTCGGGGGGCCTGCTTGAGGCTATATAGTGCCTTATTCAACCGATAGACAAAATCAGGAAACTGTGGATCTTCAAACCCTTTAGGTTGCTCCACATACACCTCCTCCTTCACGACCCCATTCAAGAATGCACTCTTGACATCCATCTGGAAAAGAGTAAAGTCCAGAATGCACGACACAGCCAACAACAGTCTGATTGACTCCAATCTGGCTACAGGTGCAAAAGTCTCATCAAAATCTATTCCTTCGACTTGCGTGTATCCTTGAGCAACTAGGCGTGCTTTATTCCTTGTGATATTACCATCTGCATCAGATTTATTCTTGAAAATCCACTTGGTACCAATCACATTGACATTTGCAGGTCGTTGAGTAAGAACCCAAACATTGTTTCTTTCGAATTGCTGTAATTCTTCTTGCATAGCAGAAATCCAATATTCATCGAGCAAAGCCTCTTTATAATTCTTCGGCTCCGTGAGTGATATGAAACAAGATAATCCTGCCAATTCCCTGTAATTTACACGAGGTTGATCCCGAAGTTGCATTTGTCTGGACGGACGCTGTTCAGATTCAGATGTCTCGGTTTCTGGTGTTTCAACACCAGTTGACGATGTTGGTATTTCAACACCGGTAGGGAACACTGGTTCCAGCACTTCACCTTCTCCAACTCTGTCATCCTCAGAATCATCTACCACCACATTAATAGATTCCATGACCGTTCCAGTACGTTGATTAAGCACTCGGTATGCTCGACTGGTGGGAGAATATCCCAAGAATATCCCGACATCACTTCTAGATTCAAACTTAGCTAACGGCTCACGATCTTTTAGAATATAACACTTACTGCCAAAAACATGGAAATACGACACATCAGGTTTCTTCCCTTTCCAAATCTCATACGGTGTCTTCTCAGTAAATGGACGCAAATATACTCTGTTGATGGTGTAGCATGCTGTATGAAGCGCCTCAGCCCAGTATTTAGAATGAATTTTCTTTTCGGCTAACATTGCTCTGGCCATTTCCTGCAGTGTTCGATTCTTCCTTTCAACTATACCATTTTGTTGCGGTGTGATGGGAGCAGAGAACTCGTGGTGTATACCGAGTGTCTTACAGATGTCATTAAACCTAGAGTTTTCAAACTCCTTTCCATGATCACTTCTGATACGGGCAATTCTTGCCTGAGTAGATCCCTTTTCTACGTGTAATTTGTACACCAAGGTCTCGAAAACTTCAGCTGCCTCTGACTTCTCTTTGAGAAAAGATACCCAAGTATATCTCGAGAAGTCGTCCACACACACAAAAATGTACTTCTTCCCTGCAACACTGGGTGTATTGATCGGCCCCATTAAGTCCATATGTAGAAGCTCCAACAGTCTTGACGTTGAAACATCATGAACAGCGTGATGTGGGATCCGAATTTGCTTTCCTTCTTTACATGAGCCACACACAACCTCCTTGCTTTCACCGATTTCAGGAATACCTCTGACTGCATTCAGTCTGGAAATACGTGCCAGAGATTTGTAATTTATATGTCCCAATTTTCTGTGCCATAGAGTGCTGTCTTCCTTCTTCGAGCTCAAGCATGTCACATCTTGATCGAGCAAATAACAATTATCTATTGACCTTGTTCCAGTGAATACTCCAGTCCCATGGTTAACAATACATTTTCCTTTGTCAAAGTTAACTGTCATATCATCGTCACATAGATGGCTGATGCTCAATAGATTAGCCTTCAGACCTTCCACAAGCAATACATCTTGAAACACAGGGAGTCCTTTAATCGCCAACTCACCCTTGCCAATTATTCTGCTTCGTTTTCCATCACCAAATTTAACATGTCCACCAAATCCAGGTTTGAATTTTTGCAAGAATTCAGGAACTCCAGTCATGTGCCTTGAGCACGCACTATCAAAATACCACGAGGTTCCTGTATGTGCTCCAAAACATACAAAACTAGAAAAACAAACATTTCGAGATTTTGGAACCCATACCTGGCGTACTGGTCGAATGACTTGTTGCGGATTCAGATTAACCCGTGCGTTGAGAGATCCAGTTTTGTATCCTCCAGTGTTGAATTTGTGTGTTTTATGTTCCACGTTGGTGTTGAAACCTCGAACTGGACTGGTGTTGAAACATCGATATGGGTTGGTGTGCATGCCTCGATATTCTGTGTTGACAGACAGGGTTCTCATCAGTCTAAAACATCTGTTTGTCACATGACCTTGAACTCCACAGTATCCGCATCGTCTGACTCTTTTTGTGGAACCATGCTTCTCAATTATTCTCGGAGCTGATGCATTTTGATCTGTCTGATGATTTCCTTCTTTCACTGTCCTTTCATAGCCAATGCCAAATTTGCTCGTCTGTCCCATCCTTAGACATTCTTCGAGTTTAGCTTTCCCAGTATTGAGGCGTCTAATGGATTGTTCTGCCTCCTCTGCTCGTTGCACCACTACAGCAAATTCCTTCTTGAGTTTTTCCAGATCTCGAGTCGCCTCTTCCTTTTCGCATGCATATACTTTAGCATTCTCACTTAGCTTCTTGTTTTCAGCCTTGAGTTCTTTGTTTTCATCTGCCACTTTTAGCCACATTTTGTACATCTCCATGCTTTCTTTGCGAATGTCTTCATCACTAACGCTTCTACTTTCTTCATCTGAGCTACAGATCTCTTCTTCGTTCAGCACACTGAGACTTTCCTTACAGAAATCGTCTACCTCCACCATTGACACCCCGAAAGCAACATGATTTGTATACTCATCTTCATCCTTAACATCATCTCCTCCATCATCATCACTCCAGGTTGTGGCATATGACTTTCCTTGTCTTTTGAGTGTATTGACACACTCAGCTTGTATGTGTCCAAAACCTTCACACTCTCTGCACTGGATTCTTCTATTCAGGTTCGGATTTACCGATTTGAATTTTGGTGTTTCAACACCAGTAGATTGACCAAATCGTGGAGTGGAGTTTGCATTCGGATTTTTGCTCCCACTTGACTTTTCTTGTGGTTTCCTGCTCATCTTCTTCATAAATCTGGAGAAATTCCTGGTTATGTTTGCAATTTCATCCGTCTCTTCATTATCTGTAGAATAATCAACCTTTCCAGTGTTTGTGCTTGAAAACGCCATTTCTTTCTTCCCCGTTTTAGTTTGCAACATCTCCATTTCATACGATTCCAGAGATCCCATAAGTTCATCAAGTGTCATTGTTCCTATCCTTCCATTTTCATTTATTGCCGTGACCTTCATGTTGAACCGTGGAGGTAATGCCCTCAACACTTTCCTTACAAGTTTTTGATCTTTGTACTTTTTGCCAAACTGAAAAGCCTTGTTTGCAATATCTCGGACTCGTCCATTAAACTCGGAGATAGTTTCATCTTCACGCATCTTCAATTCTTCAAATTTGGTCGTGTAATACTGCAGCTTTGATTCTCTTACAGAGCTTGTTCCCTCATGGTAAATTTGTAACACATCCCATGCTTCCTTTGCAGTCTCACAGTTCGAAATCATTTTAAACTGATCTTCGTCCACAGCCGTAAAGATGGCATTCAATGCTTTTGAGTTGGACACGTGCGCTTTATGCTCCTCGGTGGAATACCTAGAGAATGGTTTAGTGGCAGTGGAGCTTGATCCTTCAGTTGTGTCACTAGCAGGTGGAGTGTATTGATTTATGACATAGTTCCAAGCTTGATCATCTAGAGCTCCAATGAATACTTTCATACGGGCCTTCCAGTAAGCATAATTTCCTTGTTCCAGCAATGGTGGTCGCGTGACTGATGCCCCCTCCTTTGGTGCCATGGTGAAACCTGATCTCACTCTCCCTGTATAGGGGTCAGCAAGTGCCAAGCTCTGATACCAATTGAATTTCAGTTTCACCTAAATTCTGAACCTTTATGCCAAGTTGTTTAACAGTTTGGTGTTGGAACACCAAGATTAGTTTGGTGTTAAACGCAAAACTAAACACGCAGTGCACACACAACTTGTTTACGCAGTTCGGTGCAAATACACCTACGTCTGCGGGGCCTTGCCCAGATCAGAAACCATTCACTAGAAAGCAGTCTTTAGTACAAGAAGCTTAACTTAAATACTAATCCATTGCTAACCTACAGAGTGAATGTTGTGAGCTCCCCTCACTGTCGATCCTACGCCGTTGAACCCTCACGATCAACACGTCTCCCTGGATCTCCTCCTCCCGAGGAATTAAGACTTCCTTGTTTCTGATCTTTAAGAACTTGGTCGGTTGATTTACGAACCTCCAAACAAACACGGCAAATCGCTCCAAAGTTCTCAACGTAGAGAATAGTCGTGGAAGCGTCAATGATTGCGTTGTAATCTTCTTCACTTTATCCCATCGCAATCCTGCCTTGAATAGACTTCTTTCCTTGTCGAACTTCTACCCCAAATAGACTTCTAGTCTAAGGAAAGATCTAATACTAATCTGGTATTTAAATGAACAATCCTGTTATCAATAGGACTTGTTCCATAATTAACTACTTAACCAATTCCTAACTATTACAGGAATATTCGTTTACCAGAATTAGATGACCACGAAATCAATCAATTATCTTCACAATATTCTGATCAGATCGCACAATTATATCCCATAATATACTCCTTAAATCGTGGACATCAACAATACAGCTGCTGGAAAACTGCTGGACAGCAGTGGTGTTCAAACACCATATCACCAGGATTCACTCAGTGGTGTTCAAACACCAGATTACCACTATTCACAATATGCCATACATAAGTCCAACTCCGGAGGACTTTACAAAAAGCAACCGGATTTGAAATCTACACCGAAGGGAACGCAAGCCACGAGGCTATCTTACAAATAATTACAAATAAGAGCCACGCAATCCTTATTTTCAAGAAGTATTAAATTGGTAAAAGGGATTTCATATTCAGAGTGAGAAACAGAAAATTGATTGTTTGCGGATGATGTACTAAACCTATAAAAACACTACATTTTTCCAAAAAAATGAATCAATCTTCATGTCAATTGAGCATCAAGGTCGTAAATTTATGAATCACGCAAACAAGACACAAAATTTCACCTAAAACTCCTCTCATAAAAACCAAATTCTGAACCATATATTGAACAAATAAAGTATAAAACAAGAAAACCCAATAAATGTGCAAGAACTTGTAGTCCAACAAAAAAAAAAATGCTACTATTCCAACACCGGTATTACAAGAAAACGGTATTTTCCCCATAATTCATCAAGTTTCATAGCCATTCGACATCAAAATAGTAAATTTATGAATTACATAAATGGAACACGGGATTTCTCCAAAAACCCATTTAATAAAAACCAAACCTGAGCCACACATTGAACATATAAAATCTGAAACAAGGAAAACCAAGCAATAGGAGAAAGTTTGAAATCCAAACCTGTAGTATATGAAAACAAAATTGAGGGTTGGCGACAGGCTATTGATGTAGAAGGTGTGTGCCTTTGACAAAGTTTGTGGGGGAAATAAGGTAGAGCCGTAAAAGAAGACCCTTAAATTGAACGCTCACAGTCTACCATATATGGGTGACCGACCACCGTCTTCTAGGTTGAACGAAACCGAGAGATGAAAGAAGAAAGCAGGAGGAATTGAGAGGGCAGTACAAAGAGGGATGACTGGGTACAACCAAATTGTTGCTCACCGGAGATAGGAGGCTTGGTGAAGCATGGAGGAGGTATACCTTCAATTTTTTGCTCACCGAAGATAGGAGGTTTGCGATCGCAGTGGAGAAGGGGATGACGGAAAGTGAAAAAAAAGAAGAAGAAAAGGTGAAAGGAACGGGTAATCGTACCTGAACCTGTTCCCAAAAAAAGAACTCGCTTGTTTACTATAGTGATAGATAATATTACAATGGATGACCTGTTAGGAAATCTACTGAAACTTCATACTTTAAAATTTAAAGTTCATGGTGTAAATATTTAATTATTAATATATTTATAGAATCTATAACAATTAATTTAAAATGCACACTATAATAACTCTAAAGAATATATGACACACATATATATATTGTTATACTGAATAATGATTAAACTCTATTTCAATAATTTTTAGGATCAAATTATAATTATCTATAAATGATCATACATTATAAAAGATTTCAAAGTTATAGAATTTTCGTTGCATTTAATAAAAACAAACACCAAATCACGTTATTAATTACAATCATTATAAAATGATTCATTTAATGGTTAATCGATCTAAAACAAAACTTTCTGAATAGAATTCAATTATTGCAATTGAATATTTTTTTCTCCAAAAATTAAATTGCAAAGCTTTTGTTAGGGACGGAGGGATTATATGAAGGGAATAAGATTAAAAGTAAGAGAAACTTGCATATATAACCCTATATAATTGATGAAAGTGCAGATATAACCCTGCAATAATGAAAGTGCATATATAATCCTGCGATAATTGAAAGTGCAGATATAATCCTGGTAAGTCAATGTCGGAAATAATAGCGTTAGGGTTATATTTTGCACATATGTATAATAGTTAGGGTTATATTTGCACAAATGTATAATAGTTAGGGTTATATTTGCACATATGTATAATAATTAGGGTCATATTTGCACTAAAAAATAACTCAGAATTATATTTACACTTTCTCTAATATAGGGTTATATTTGCATTTTACCCTCAACGTAAAGTGGACCTTTTTTTGTTCTCGAACTACGCTGCTCGCAGAAGCTAAGCCAATACAGTTTTCCGTCCGGACTTCAGGCGGTGGGCTTCCGACAGTCTCGCTTCTCTTACTTCACTGTTGCCGAAGGTAACATATTCGATCGTTGTGTTTTATGTCAAATGAATAATTTTCTGCGCTCTGCATTTTAGTCGTTAATTAATCGATTTGTACTGAAACTTAGGGCTTTTCAATTACAAGATTCTGGGTAAGGAAACATGCTTATTTGGATGCTTGTACATACTCGCTTGAGAAAGTGACATATGTATAGTTAATAGCAGCTTTATTTTTTGTTGTTTGATATCCATGTTTATTGCATTTCAGTTTATCTCAAATTAGGGATTTTTTTTCACCAATGATTCTCCTTATAGAATGCTGCACATCTTAGCGAGCGATTCGGAATTGTATTTTTCCAGTTTATTGGAGCTAAATTTTGCCTGGTTTGAACTAGGGTGTTCCACTTCGTGTCTGTATAATGGAAGAGTCTGAACAGAGAAGAGAGAGGCTGAAAACAATGCGGATGGAAGCTGCTCAGGGTGCTGAAACTAACACCGCTGCTGCATCTTATAGTCTTGGTAACCCGTTGGTTGAAGCTGCTATTCCGGAGCCAAGTATAGCTCCTAGGTTTGATTTTTACACAGACCCTATGTCCGCGTTCTCAGACCGGACCAAGGTCAGCCATCAAACCCCACAACCGCCAAGTAATAGCATGTTCTTTGTATTCAAATTATCTTCTGTCCATGAATTAGGACGCTGCCTAGCGTTTATGTACAATTGATTATGTTGGTTATGGTAAATAGCATCTGTTAGTTTTGTTGGATATGAGATTTCATCTTTTGCAGCATGCTTTCTTAAAATTAATTTTGAAATTGGTAAGTTATCTGTCTAAACTTTATCTTTTTTTCTCCACAATGCTTTTTTTAATATGAACACGAGGGAGGAAAATTGAGACCCCTTGGCAACTCGATCTCCAGGTTGCCCTCAGGTTGCAACTCGATTGAGACCCCTTTTCCTTTTTCTCTATAACTCTAGATGTGTGTATAATTTTTGGAAAGTTTTTAACATATTTGCTAACATTAGTTTGTTACTCATCCCATCTAAACATGGCAGGACCTATGAATCCACATATTGTCCCAGGATCCTATCAAACCCCAGGTCGTTTTGGAAGGCCAATGGGACCACCGAGCACACCACAACAAGGCTATATGAATGATGCATCTGGAATGTATGTTGAACCGGGATCCTATCAAATCCCAGGCCCTTTTGGAAGGCCAATGGGACCACCGATCACACCACAACAAGGTAACATGAATGATGCACCTGGTACGTATGGCTTCCGTTCCAATTCGTACCAAGGAGGTAATTTTCAAGGGACTGGTTTTGTGCAAAGAGGTGGCCCTCATGCCAATTATGCAGCGTATGGAATTGGTAATAATCCTCAGCATGGGACTGGCAACTGGGGTGAGCCATTTCCTCATCCTGGAAGAGGCAGAACTCAGTGGTTGGGTAGTGCAGGTCCCCAAACTGGGGCTGGTCCAAGGGGTACCCCTTATCATGATTCAGGAAGAGGTAGAAGTCAGTGGCAGGGTGGAAATAGCTCCCAAACTGGGTCTGGTTATCATCAATCAAGAAGAGGTAGAAGTAATTGGCGGGGAAATAACAGTCCAGGTCAAAGGCAGAGTGGTAGGGGTCCTCGTGATCACGCGTCTACTGAGTTTACACCACATCTATATTATGATAAATCAATGCTAGAAGACCCGTGGAAGGACATAAAACCTACTCTCTGGAGAGGACCAAGTAGTACTATGTGTGCAAGTTGGGAAGATACCCCCGGCACCTCAAAACCGTGGCTTCCAAAATCCATTAGTTCAAAGAAAGCTAGAGTTTCAGAAGAGCCGGTTAAATATGCTGCTGGGAAAAGTTTAGCAGAAGAGCTTGCCGAGTCGTTCCACGCAGCAAAGACTAATGAAGCTCATGATGACAATACTGAAGATACCTCTTTAAACTCATCCTAAACGTTCTAAATTATGTCAATGAAAGTTGAATGTGTAACCGAGACATGAAGTTCTTGCTAGTTCTGAATGCTGGTTAATGCATTAGGCAGGCAAGGGTAATGATTTTTTTTTTACCTCAGTGTTTATCATTATATAACTTCTGGTCCCAAATGACCATTCTCCACTGATCATTAAATAAAGCATTCAAGTACTGTTCATGCTGCCTGTGCTCAACTCGAACGTCGACGAGCATGATTAGAGCTAGTTTAGACAATGCAACTATATGAGTGTGTTATATTACGCCTTGTATTTTATTAGATTATGCCCCAATACATATATACACCCTAATATGTATATACATGTATAATACTAATATTAACTTTTAAAATTAGGGTAATATGCAGATATAACCCTCAATTGTTTTTTTACTGCAAATATAACCCTGACTATTGAATGAAAGTGCAAATATAACCCTCTCACTAAGATTCTGGCGTTGACCAACAAATTATGACCATTGATCCACCTGAAAAGACTAAACTACCCTTATGTCCTAAGCATTAAATGAAAAGGACAATTATGCCCTCCACCACTAGGCTACCACCAACACCCGCCCGCCCGACTCCACCTCCACCGCCTGGCCACCACCACCACCTGCCAGGCCACCAACGATTCACCACCACCAACTGAAGTTCTTCTTGGCAGGGTAATTCAGAACCTCCAATAAACTCCTTTAAAACTATAAACCTCCAACACCGCCGGATTCCATAGGAACGAATCCGGCGCCAGTAAAACCAACCAACCAATCCCAACATCGAATCCGATCCAGGCAGCCCCAAGATTATCCTAAGAAAACAATGAAATTCATAAAGCTCAAATCGAGAATGGAAACCGAGATGTTACCCGGAAATCCTTCACCATTGTCTCTGTTCTTCAGCTACTCGGAAATCCTTCGCCATTAAGTTACCCGAAAAATCTCCCGCCGTGCCCAAACAGTGACTCCAACAGAGGATTGATTTTTGCATAGACCCTCCCTTGCTGTCGACCACCTCGTCACCGCTGGCGCCAACACCGACCACCTTATCTCCCCCACTACCAACTACCTCGTCACCGCCGACCTCCTCGTCTCCTTCGACGCCGTCATCACCACCACCAATCCACTCCAATCCTTGGCTGGAGTCACTGTTTGGGCCACCACCAATCACTGTTTGGTGGTCACTGTTTAGCAAAGAATTGGAGGTTTGGAGTCACTGATTTGAGGGTTTAGCAAAAAATCTCCCTCAGCTCCCAGCAAAGGATTGGAAGGTTTAGCAAAGAATCGGATTCACAGAGGGTCTAGGAACGAAGGTGGGGGCTTCAGAGGTAGGAATGTAATTTCAGTGTCTTTCAATTTTTTATATTTTTACGTAGGGGTAAAATAGTTTTTTTACCGTATTTTGGCCTCCAACTGCCTGAAAATGTTATGTTTGCTCATAACATTAATAAATAGGGTTATATTTGCACTTTCAAAATTAGCACATAATTATATATGCACTTTCATATATTATATAGGGTTATATCTGCACTTGACTCTTAAAATGAAAACAAAATTAAACTCCATTTCCCTTGCCCTAGTTGTGCCGCCGCCGTCGGAAACATCCAGCCTTCCCAGCTCTTCCTGCCCCTCCCATCCGTAGCCCCCCTCCGTAGCCCAGCCACCTGCCGTAGCCCTAGCCATCTGCCATAGCCCGACCATCTTCGTCTCGAGCCATCTCTAGCAAAACCCTAGCCCACCGTCCCCGTCCCCAGCCCCACCTTCATCCCTCCCAGCCCATCCGTTCTCTCGAGCGGTCTTGACGAGAGCGGGCCGGGGTAGGGCGACGAGAACCAGGTCGGGGCAGGGCGAAGAGAGCCGGCCGGAGAAGGAGAGTGGGGAGAGGAGAGTGGTGTGAGGAGAGCGGGGAGACAGGCTAGGAAACGAGATCCAGAGAAGGAGACCATCGCCAACGCTGGAGAACGAGAGGGGGGCGACGGTTTGGGAAATCAGATCCGGAGAATGAGAATGAAAATCAGATTTGGCGAGCTAGGAATGAGAATGAGAGACGAGAGGGTGAGTCCTCGCCAGCGAACAAAGCTCTGGCGGGCTGGGCAGGTGAGGGACCGCGGGTCTGAGGACAGCAGGAGAGGACGACGGGCTGGTAGTGTTCAGGAAGACAGGTTGTGAGAGAGCAGAGGGCAAAACGTCCAGGTTTGGCGACCATCATTGCTGTGAATTGGACTAATTAATTATTATTAATTATAACTAATTGTTATTAACTAACTAAATATATTATTCATTTAAATATATTAGAAATAAATACTCCCTTTGTCCCAGCTATTTCTACAATTTAACTATTCATTTAGTCAAAATTGCTTAACTTTGATCTTAAATTTGAATCGATAAATAAATTAGGATATTATCATATTAGATCTTGTTAGATTCGTAATGACATCAATTTTTACAATATCAACTTTTTATAACATGTATTTATACATAATTATAGATATCAATAATCAAACTTTTTTTGAATCAACTGATAAAAGTCAATTTGTGCAGAAACGGCTGAGACGGAGGGAATATAGTATTTTTAATAGTACAAATACAGAGCATGATATAACAACCCACCGCTACATAAAAGAATGGAAACAAGTATAATTGGCAAAAGACGATTTCCCATCAAAGGGAATTCAAGTGCCCGAGAGGTAATCGTCGATTCAGTGAATGCAAGTTAATCACATAACTTCGCTAAAATTAGCAGAAATATTCACATAACTTCGCTAAAATTAGCAGAAATATTCACATAACTTCGCTAAAAGAAGAAAGCCCCCAGGCATTTTGTTCTTGCAGCACAAAAAGCTTTTTTACATAATCCCTACAATTTTGCAAGATGATATCATGACTTTGCTCATGCATAAATACTTCCATTAGTTGTGCCTATTCAGTATTCGCCTTGTCTATCCCTCTCACACTGAAATATGCTTATGCCAGATGCACGTGCCTCGGAATTACTAGTATGCTCCAAAATTACCATATGCATCTTTGTCTTGGATGAGTTCGTTGAGAAGTGCAGTTAGCAGAGCATCCCTCTTCTCAGCCCGAATCTCTTCTCTTGCCTTCCTCTCTTCTTCCTTCTCTCTCCAAGCCTGCTCCATCATTATCCTCTCCCTTTCAAGCCGCACCATTGTCTGCTGCCAATCATTTTCAAACACCTCTCTTTCTTTAGCAAACTTTTCCATTGACTCCCTCCACTGCATTTCAATCCTTTGCTGCTGTTGAAAAAAACCCCGCAGCATCTCTGGAACACCACCAAGAGGACTTTCACTATTTAACGGGTTTACAGAATGAGATTCTCCAGGAGAGTTACCAGATAGTGCGGTTTGAGGTTGTTTTCCTTTTTCTTCCACGGCCTTCCTTTTCTTAGAAGTTCCAGTTTTTGAGACCCCATCTTCACCGCCCTCAACATCAACATAATCATTTTCTACTAAATCTAGTGAACGTTCATCTCCATTAACTAACTCAGCCTTGGGCAATGGCATGTAACCACCCTCAAAATTTACTCGAGGAAGGTGTGTGTAGTTTCCTTTACCAGTAAAAAAGGCATGTAGCTCGTCATAGAAAGGAAAGTGGTTTGCATCTTCCAAATCAGATGTTTCCATTCCCTGAAAACAGTTAAAAAATCATCAAATAAGTATACTTTAGTGATTTGGGAATAAAAGGAGAAAGTACAAACATACATAAAGCACATTGACCCATAAAGCACAAATTTAAGTTGTTATCTACTTCAAGCAAGGGTTCGTTTAACCTCATGAAAGCAGAGACGACAGCAATGCATTCATAATTACAGGGTGAACGCAAGTGTCTGATGAGAGGGAACACCAGTTTCTGAGACCAACTTATTGTCCCTAAATTCAAAAGGAGGGTATGCTTCAATCATTCCAAAGCTAATAAATAAAAGGGAAAAATGTTTGGATATGACATAAATATAAATTAAGGTATCTGAGATTCCTTTTCAATTCTTGGAATTCTTTTTTTCCATTTCAAGTAGGGAATGGATATCCATTTGATCTTCTTTGGCTTGTTCTTGTCATACCCGGGGGAGAAGATGTCCTTTTCAATCCTTTTCTCACATAATGGCTAGGAAAGGATCCATACTCTGTATACAATGTATTATAAGCTATCCAGTAGCCACAAAGAAGGAAGAAAACGAATCTAAACAAACTCAGGAAACATGAACAATATTTCATATTTTAAAGTATTTCTCATCTTCATCATAAAAACATAAAATAAAATGGCTTTCTTACAATAAATTAATATCCTAGCTTTATCCTAATGCATTTCTCCTCCGTTCATCGCAGCCAAAAACAATAAATAGTCATACAAAGCTGCCACAAAAATATACTAACTCGTTCCACTCGAAGAATCCTGTTTCAAAAATGTTTTTGTTCTATAACAAGATTCCTGTTTCTATCCTTTTACATTTCACGATGCCCTTATTTATATGGCAATGTGCGATCCAAAAGCATTTCACTGCTATAAAATAAGCTTATAACTAACAAAAAGCTTATTTTCTAAATCACACCTCGCAATTCATAGCACGTTGTACATTCATCAAGTAATCTAAAAGTGGAACTGAGGGAATATAAGATTCAGCTAAAATAACTCATAACAACCTGAGCACAAGGGTGTTCAGGAATAAGTAGAATGAAACAGTCGCTGTTAATTTTTCTCCTCATTCACCAAAAAAGTATCAAGAGGGAAAAACCCGGGAAGACATAAAAAAACAGACAAGAAGATCAAGATTTTAGAAACCATTGACAAAGTAATAAACAACCCAATCATTGTCATAATATTGATTTTAAAATGTATTATCGCAATCTAGAGGGAAGCATTTTTCAAACATACTATTGCCATCAAGCCTAGGGACTAGGTATCATGTACTGAATCCCAGATTCTACCTAAAAGTCAACCAGTTTGGCCTGTCCTAGTTGAAATATAGGGAGCCTGTAGACTGCTTCAGATCACTTTAGTGATTCTTCCTCCAAACTTGAGCTTGATGTACATGAGTCAACCCCTTAAAGAACATTTCATCAAATTGACATGGGTACAGTTACTTGCAGCACATGTGCTCGAGTGATATTTAGATTCCAGATTTCAGAAAATATCTTGCTGGAATGCTTGAGAGAGAGAGGGTAGAACACATTTTCATGTTTGACTTTGTCATTTATTAGCAAATGTTTAAATCAAATAGAAATTTGCACAAATATGTCTTCGAATATGATACTAATAAACTAAAAAATCAAACCCTGATATGAGCTGGCCATCAGAAAATAGCAAGAATATACAAACTTCAACTTCTTTTACCAAAAGCAATTATAGCTTAAGTAAGCAAATTCAAGCCAGACTCCATTCAGTTCACTCGGGCAACTTTTTCTGCAAACCTCGAGATTCAAAAGAATATAAATTGAAAATGTGGATTTTTCGTTTAGTAATCCTTACCAAAACCGGAAAGTAACAGAGGAAATCAATCTAAGTGAACAGTTATTTCAAACTTGGTTGGTCATTTTCAGGCTTTCAGCAGATGGAAAGCTTTTAAACAACAATTAAGATCCATAAGAAAACCAGGGAATCCACTAATAAATTCCAGCTGTTTCCAAATAAAATCAATTACTCCCTCGGTCTCATAAAAAGAGTCTACTTTGTCAAAGGTACAACATTTTATGGGAGGTGAGGTGCATCATCAAAACAATTACTTTTTGTTTTCATTAACTAACGGTAAAATGTTCTAAAATAACATGTGTAAAAAAATGTCATATGTGTATATTAGTTGGGAAAATTAAGTGATGGAATGCTAAGGGGACTCACTTTTGGGAACTAAAGATGTTTTTTCAAGTAGAGTCTTTTTATCAGACAGCGGGAATACTAAATAGACTTAAAGTGAACCCTTTCTTTTAATTATGGACAAAACCTGAAAAAATGGAATTTCACAAAAAGAAACACAATTAGCTGCTTTCTCCACCTGACATTCTTTGACCCAACTAGATCCAGATACCAAATTGAGATATTATGCTAGCACAAGTACAAATTTTTCTGCATTGGCCGTGAATTCAACATCCAGAATTGAATAAACTGATTGTGCATTGCACACAGGAAAAGTTTCTCCTGTGTACAACTATGCACCTAAACATTTCTAAGTAATTAACATTTAAAGACACTGCATCTCATATGCAAATGGACGAAAGATAAATATTGGAAGTCTGGGGCCAAACAGACCCAGAGAAAGGACTCCGACACAGTCGACACTACGAGAACAAAGTAAGCACAGTGGTTATTATGTTTAAGACTCCATATAAATCTGTAGACTGTAGTGACTGGTGTAACTGAATAGAGAACATCCATTTACAATAACCAATAGGGATCATGGAAGTGCACACAAGTGTATGGGTACGATTGTACAAGCCATCAATATGTCATCCTCCAGATATCTTACAAGCGACTATATGGGTTTGGCATTATTAGACAAACACAACTGTGTGCAAGAGGCAAGAAGAAACAGCAGGAGTCCAAAGAGCCTGGGATATGACTGATGATTAAGAGTCATTCTCACTACCGCCATACTATATGTTATGGAAGACCTAAGGGAAGGCAAACGATCTCAAAAGAAAAAGTACAGACACAATATAAATGATCAACTTTGTTTTGGAGGTGGAAATCAATCGAGAAGGAGATAACAAGGATCGAGTACGGAAAAAATTGCACACAATGGGGACATTGGGGTTATCTTATAGATGCTAAAAATGGCTCTTCAAACAAGAATCCAGTGATAACTAGGCTTACTTCTCAGCTGATAGTATTTCATCTGGCAGAAACTCTATGAATAACAAACCAAACAGTTGATCGACTTCTTCAGAAAATAAAATTAGAAAACATGAACCTAACACGAAATGCTACTCCAATAATGAAATAACACAGAAGAAAGAGTGAGAATATTGAATTAGAAAGCACCTTATATCGAACAACGAGGTGCTTCCACTTGCATTTGCATTGATCGGGGGTTCGCCGGAACCCTAACTGGTTCATCCTCTCGGCCACAAGTTCCCACAAGGCTTTATTCCTCCTTGCCGCCGCAAATTTCCCTTCTAATTCAGTCCGTGCGGCTATCAACTCTTTGGTCTCCACGGTACCCCACGGAACCGACCTCTCGTCCCTCCCAGGTAGTTCAACCTCTTCGTACGCCGCCGCGACGGCGGGGATTGGCCTGGGAAGCTCCGGCGGAAATGCTGCCTGAGGCAAAAACGTGCTGATGTTGTTTGTGCTGGTATTCATAGGGTGGTTTTGGGGATACGGTGATGATGATGGACCACCGGTCTGGTGGCACTCCCGAACATTTCCTCCTCCACCGCCGTTGCTACCGAGCATCGTCCGAGTGGTGACTGGTGAGTTGCTGGTTTCACGGGATGTTTCCCTTGGGCAACTTTACTACCTTATGCTGTAAATACTTACCTTTTGTTCTTGTATTTACGGTGGATTGTATATCACCCCATGTATTACATCATTTATTTATACTATTTATTATATAATATATATTTTAATTTAATTTAAATAATTACAATGTGTTTAAATTAATCCCAAACACCCTATGATATATATTGTTTGCTTTCTGCCTGTCAATCAGGGGTATTTGAGTCATTTTGACTACCCTGGTTTACAAAACGACATCGTTTTCAATCAAGTTTTTTCAATCGCACACTTCCTCTTCTATGTTTTTCAATCACACACCAAGGTAAAGTTCACCTGGCCTTTATCGTAGCTGCTTGCTGAGTCCACCTCCATATCCTTCTTCTTCCCCAAAATACTCACCTCACACCCGCACACATATCTCCGCTGCTTTCTGGAAAAGTTCTGCATTTCGAATCGATCGATCGATTCAATCTTTTTTTTATTATAGTTACTTTCATTATCTTATTCTACATTCACATGTCAGTTTGAAATGCGCCGCACTTTATTCTTTTATTTTATTTTTCGCCTAGGATCGGAGGGTGAAAGATGGGGCAGATCCAGTACTCGGAGAAGTAGTTCAATGATATTGTTGAGTACGGGTACTTTAATTTACAGATGTTTTTATTTAGATTAGTTCTGGACGTGGCAATACTTTTGGAAGCTATTGTTTTCTCTGTTAGAATCGGTAATTAGTTGTGATAATTTAGGCATGTTGTTCTTTCTCTAGGAGTTGCAAAGTTGCTTCTGAAGAATCGGCTTCTCTCTGAAAATGGGCTTTTTCTCTTGCTTAATTACCTAGGTGATGATATTACATGTTTATGTTTTACTGTCTATTGTGGTCTATTTGAGATCTTAAATTGAATCAGTTGACTGGGATATTAAATTGATTTGTAATGAGTTGACGTCACTGGCTGCAAAGGAGAATACTATGTTGAGGGATGTTGTCCATGTGAGGCAGAGAGTGGCAGTTTGCATTTGGAGGCTGGCTACTGGGGAGCCCCTCAGGCTCGTTTCGAAGCGGTTCAGATTGAGGACAACATATCATTAGCTGGTTCTTGAGGTTTGTTCTTCCATTAGGAATGTTCTAATGGCTAGGTATCTCCAGTGGCCTGATGAGGAATCTGCACGTAGGATAACAGAGGAATTCGAGTCATTTTCGGGCATTCCTAGTTGCTGTTAGATCCATGTACACAACTCATATTCCGATCATTCCCCCTAAGATTAGTGTTGCTTATTTCAACTGAGAGGAATCAGAAGACATCGTATTTGATCACTGTTCAAGGCGTTGTTGATCCAAAAGGCATGTTTTCAGGCATATGCATAGGCTTGCCTAGGTCCATGCCTGATGATCAGGTGCTGGAGAAATCTACCCTTTTCCAGAGGTCCAATCAGGGGCTACTGAATGGTGTTTGGGTGTGTGTGGGGGCTCAGGGTACCCCTTGATGGATTGGGTTCTTGTGACCTACGCACGACAGAATTTAACCTGAACTCAGCATGCTTTTAACGAGAAGATTGGGGATATAGAATGGATCGTGAAAGGGGCGTTCGCAAGATTAAAGGGCAGATGGTCTTGTCTGCAGAAGAGGACTAAGGTGAAACTTCAGGATTTGCCTGTGGTCTTGGTGCTTGCTGTGTTTTGCACAACATTCGTGAGATGAGAAATGAGGAGATTGTTCCAGAGCTCAAGTTCGATCTCTTTGATGACGAGATGTTTTCTGAGGCCCCGCTGCGATCCATCAACGCCATGAAAGTAAGGGATGCTATTGCTTTCAATCTTCTCCACCATAATCATGCAGGCACTGGTTTCCTTTCTTGAAGGAGATGATCATTTTGGTTTGCCCATTTAATTCAACAGTTGTTGTTTTTGCTGCTATTGTACACTTAAATTGTTTTGCTTATTACTTCAAAGGATAGAGTATGCCTATTTTTTAATTTCAATTTGGTGATCAATACTGTCTTCTAGGTATACATAGATCAGAGATACAAGTTATAACTCAATTTCCATAAATTCAATCCAGCTGACAATCAAATGAAGAAACTTATTCTATTTATTTCAAGATTTTCTTTGTGGCATTCTTGTGCATTTTACTGGTTAAGTGCCTATGTTTGGGATGCAACAATAAAGTCCCTTTTTCTAAAATTAGCCAATTAAGTTATGCTCATTTTTAGTTAACTGCGGTTTGGTTTAACTCAGTTATGTTAAGTTTACATTATAAAGTAGTATAATCTTAGTTCAATCGAAAAACAACAGAGTAGTTTGGTTGTTTTCATATTTACAAGCTGTTTACAAAGTCAATTTTACGATAGTGTTGTTTTGACAACTAAATTAGGCATAACAAAGAACATGTTTGATTATATGGAGGGTGGGACTATGGAGTAGAATTTAAATTTGTACTCTAATATTGATAGACAAGTGTTTCTTTATATTCGGATTCGAAATTGATACCATAGGAATTCAATGAACACTGCGACTAGAAAAAACCGTTCACTGATAGAGCACAAATTTACTTTAAATTGTCAAAACCAGCAAGGCTCTTGCATTTGTGATATAAACAAGAGTTTCAACGAACGTGTTGGGATTGGTTTGTTTCAAAAGCAAACATTTTTAATGTCTTACATTTTTTAAAAAAGTGCTTTTATAACCCTACATAGTTGAAATAAGTGGCAATATAATATTTCAATATTCGAAAGTGCCAATATAACCCTATATAGTTGGTGAAAGTGTCAATATAACCCTATAAGTTTTAAGGATGTGCTGATATAACCCTACAAACATTAGGAATGTGTTGATATAACCCAGTAAGATTGCATAATGTGCTGATATAACCCTAACTAATTTCAGCGAACTATGGTGGTCCGGTGAACTATGGGGGTATAATTGTCCACCTAATTTCAAAGTTAGCCCAAAGAGTATTTTAGTCAATTTACATAGAGTCAACGCTGGAAAATTGAGGTCAATGCCGAAAATGGGGTCTAAGGGTTATATTGGCACTTTCATTAACTAGTTAGGGTTACATTTGCACTAAAAATTATCATAGGGTTATATTGGCACTTACTCAAATAGATAGGGTTATATTGGCACTTATCCCTACATTTTTTAATGCCTTGACCTGCAGAGCACTGTGCAACCGTGTCAGCACAAATTGCCGATCTTCCGAATATCTTTCCCTCGTCAGTCATGCTAAGAGCATGTGCATTGGTAAAGTTTCAATTTGAGAATATTACCCACTCTCTCCTCTCAGCAACCTCAATTCTCACAATCATTCAGTTACATCCACATCATACAGTCCCTTCCACATCAGCTTTAATTTGACCCCACTATTTTACACTTATTATCAATTTACTAAAAAAATTAATTTGCTACTTTAAATAAAATTTTCATTAGAAAGGAGTATGAAGTTGCAAAAAATATTTATTTAATTTATATTAAAAATAGTATTAATTATATGAAAAATTCTTGGGAAAAACCGCCTTTACCATCTTTTTATAGGCTTATGGAAAGATGAGATTTAATTAAATAATAAAAGGTAAAAGGTCTTAGTTACAATATTAAAATTTTATTATGCAACGTGTAGTAGTCATAAAGTTTATAAATCAATTCATGCAATCGAAAATTTAATCTTCATTTCTTCTAATTTACAGTTTAACTTTGGTCTTTCCATGACTTATGAAAAGACCGTCTTTCAAGAGACGGACTCCAATTATTCATACTTGATAAGTACATTAAAAGGTAAAAATAAATTATTTAATATATAATTTTAAGATTAAATTAATTAATGGATCCACAAATGAATGAATAAAGCATGTAATCTTTGATTTTGCTTACACGTGTGGGGCTTGCATGCCACATGGAATGGGCTACCAAACGTTTGAGAGTCTTCTCCTTTAAAGACTCCCTCCTCCACGTGTAGAAATTGAGTGAAAAGATAGGGTAGAAGCCTTCCATTATAGGGGAAAAAGAGTCTCTTTGTCATAAAAGCATGAGTAAAAACCTTCCTTTGTACATGCTCTAGGGTTAAATAGATACCGTTACATTGAATTTGAACTAATTGCGGTATTACAAATTTATTATACAACGTGCAGTAGTTATAAGTTTATGACCCGATTAATGAAATTCAAAAATTTATCTTAATTTCTTTTAATTTGCAGTTTAAACCTTAGTGCTTTCTTAACTTCTGGAAAGATCGTCTTTCAAGAGACGGACTATTGGATAGGAATATGTATACATATTATTTATTAATTTATTTATTTATGACAAAGTCTTGTTTAAGACCGAATAACTGTTAAATGAGGACATTTGATATTTACTTTTTTTTAGTGAGACTAATAAGGTCATTTGATATTTTTTTATTGCAATGAGATACATGTAAGGAAAAGTCTTGGGAAGACCGTCTTTCCATAGGCATATGGAAAGACGAGGTTAAATTAGAATTATAGAAAGGTAAAAGATTTTAGTTGTAATATTAAAATTTATTATATAATGTGTAGTAGTTTTAAGTTAATGACCTGATTAATGCAACCCAAACATTTTATGTTGATTTCTTCAAATTTACATTTTAAACCTTAGTCTTTCCATGATTATGGAAAGACCATTTTTTAAGAGACGGACTCTACATATAATTATGATAGTCTTTTAAAATGAATATCAACATATAAATAATTACTTTTTAAATAATTTGAATAAAATATTATAAAAATAATCAAATTTTATTGTATTCAATATTTAACGATTTCTAACTATCTCACATAGTTTTCCTTAGATGATTAAAATTTAAATTTTTTAATAAACACTTTATTTTCAAATTTAAATGTAAGACACAACATGTACGTGAAACTTAATCCTAATATTTTAATCAATAATATCGCGCAAATCGCAATGGTATTATGCTAGTATTAACTAAAATTTATTATTTACCACCGTCGTCGGCCGTCCACCACTGCCACCCGCCGTCGTTCACTGATGTCCGCCACCACCGTGCACCGCCGCCCGCCGCTGCTGTTCACCGCCACCGTCGCCGTCACCGCCGTTCACCACCACCACCGTCCGCCACCGCCGTGCACTGCCGTCTGCCTCTGTCGTCCGCCACTCACTGCCTTCGCCATCCGCCACTCACCGCCTTCGCCGTCCACCACTCCTCCGCCGTCTGCCACTCACTGTTGTCTGCCACTCCTCCATCGTCTGCCACTCACCGCCGTCCGCCACTCCTCCGCGGCTCTCCGCCGTTTCCTTCTCCCCATCTCTCCGCCGCTCTCCTCTCCTCTCTCCCACTTCTCTGTCGCTCGTTTCGTCTTCTCCGGCGACGTGTAGCTCTTCTTCGTCAATTAGTTCATTTTCTCCGATGACTCCTTTCTCCACTCTCCTTCTCTGGTCCCAATCTCCTTCTCCTCCCGGTTCCCCTCTCCCCGCTCTCCTTCTCCGGTCGAATTCTCCTTCTCCTCCCGGTTCTCCTCACCCGTTCTTCTGCCCTGGTTCTCCTACCCCGGTTTTCCTCCTGCCTTGGTTCTCCTGCCCCGGTTTTCCTCCTGCCCCTGTTCTCCTCCTGCCCCAGTTCTCCTCCTGCCCCAGTTCTCCACCTGCCCCGGTTCTTCTCATGCCCCAGTTCTCCTCCACCCCGGTTCTCCTCCTGCCCCGGTTCTCCTCCGTGATTTTCCGGCCAATCCGATCGGTGTTGGCCTACGGTACAGCTGGGGACGGTGGCTCCTGCTTCGGCACCAGTGGTGGTAGTATTATTTTTTTGTTTTTGTTTTTTTTTTATTTTTTTAAAAATGAAAATTAATATTATACATGTATATACGTATTAGGGCGTAACATAATAAAATACAGGGTGTGATATAACAACACCCTATTTCTATTGCAGTGACTCTTATACAGGGTCCTCCAACTATTTGACCCCCTTTTTTTCGATCACATTCGTCCATGAACTACTAAAATTTTTGAGCCGTGATCCTTTCGTCCAGTCAAACCGTTAAGGTATGGTCAACACCATTAATTTTAAGGGTAAATTAATAATTAAGATAAGTGTCAATATAACCCTATCTACTTGCATAAGTGCCAATATAACCCTCAGATAATTTTTAGTGTAAATATAACCCTAACTAGTTGATGTAAGTGCCAATATAACCCTCGAATCCGAATTCCAGCATTGGCCGCATGTAAATTGAACAAAATACCCTTTGTACTAAAATATGAAATTGAATTGACAAAATTAACCTTATTATATGTGGGCCCCACATTAACTTTGATTTTCATTCTTATTTCTTTATGAAAATCAAGTAGAGAAAATCAGGCTGGCAATCATAGGAGCTTATCTTCGTCCTACCTTTGACGGGATCGTGAAACTCGAGTCCACAAACCGAAAACACACAATTCATGCACAAATCCACTAGAACACAAGACACACTATTCACACACAAACTCATAAACAAGCTCAGAAGAACGATTCACAACAAACGGAAACAAAAATTGAAATGGTCTCAGAATTTTCATAAAATAGAAGTCTCAGCATACAATTCTCAGCATTTTTAATGGTTCACATGTTTGCTACAATCTTCTCATAAAAAGGAGAACGAAAAACAGAGGACCTGAAACCCTCGCTTGATGCCTGAAATACAAACCATTCCACCGCCAATCGATGTGCTTCCGTTGACCTGAAGCCATCGCTCACTACCTGAAACACAAATTGATGGAAAATTGCATTTGCTTCTACCTTGAGCCCGTAGTCTCGCTGCTACCACTTCCGTTCGCCACCTCTCCACGGCGCCGATCACGATGGTGACCATTGGATCAACCCGTCGTCACGCTCAGTCGAGACCTCGGTGGAGGAGCTGATGACGTTCCATCGACCCACCGTCACACTTCGTCGAGACCTTGCCACCACCTTCCAGCCCCTCCAACCAGATCCGCCACCTCCAGCCATTCCCGCCACCACCATCTCTCTTCCACCCCCTACACTGAAACCCTAGCGCCACCACCCTGCCACCACCCAGCTTCCCGCCGTGAACCCTAGCACCACCACCACCTTCCACCCTCCATCCACGGGTTGCCTCCGCCAAAGTTTCTGGCCTTCAACTGAAGACACATCGGAGAAGGAGAAATAACGATGTCAGAGGAGAAAGAAAGAGGCGGAGAAGGAGAAAGAAAGAGAATGACAGAGAAGGAGAAAGGAAGAGAATGGCGTAGACGGAGAAAAGAGAAAGAAATGAAGAAGATAAGAGTTTTGGAGGTTAAAAAGGCAATTTCCTTTTTTTTTTATTTTTTAAAAAAATTCTTAGAGGGGCAAAATAATCTTTTCAGTGTAATTTGACCATAAACTGCCAGAATGGGTAAAATTGCACTTACATAAACTATATAAGGTTATATTTTTACTTTCAATTATCAAAAGGTTACATTGGCACTTATGTGAAGTAGGTAGAGTTATAAAAGCACTTTTTTCTTAATAATTTCTCGATTTTTTTCTTTTCTCATTTTTTCCTTTTCTCTTTTGCCTTTTCATTTTATTCTTTTCCCCCCTTTCTTTCTTTTCTCCTTTTCTACCCTGCTTCTTTTCTACCACCGCCGCTTGTACTCCTTGTCTCCTCTGATTCTTCTTTTCTTTGCCTGTACGCCGCCGCCTCCTGTACTCCTTTTTCTCCTCTGATTATTCTTTTCTCCTTTTCTCCCGCTGATTCGCCCTACTCCAATCCCCCCAACTAATGACTTTGTTGACCTAACTCCCGCTGATTCGCTCTTCTCCCATCAGGTCTGTGGCTATGATAACCCGGACCAGACCGCTAAGAACCCGACTTCTAGAAGAATCAGAGGAGGGTGTTATTTGGATTAACTATGCCCACAAATTTATGATACAATTCTGATGGAGGGCGTGATTTTCTCATAATTTTAAGAACACGTCAGTGGCAGATCGGAGTTAATTGTTTTTCCAGTGAACTTAGGCATCAACATGGAGATTGGAAGTCCTGGTCGCGTTTTTCCGGCGTGTTTTAACTCTGACTGCCGAAAAAAGAGTAACTTCACCTTGGGTTATGGTTTATTGAGTTCTGGGTTCATGTTTTGATTTCTGGTCACATTTTGTGTACGTGTTTTGTTATAAATTTCAAAGTATCTTGATCTGCCATCTTAAAACTAATTGGTACTAAGTGAAGGTGACCCAAAACCTTATATGTAAGTCATTTAGTTATTAAAAAATTGACGTGGAAACACTCCGAGCCAACATATCCCCTCACATGTCAACATGGAAACACTCCACGACCCATATCGGGCCAAATTAAAGGGGATCGACACATCGGCCCAATAATTCAACATGGGCTCTGATATCATGTTGTATCTAGATTCCTTTAACATTCTGGCTTCGCATTTTCCGGCCAATAAACGTGGGTCTCCGGAATTCGTTTATCTTTTGGTTTATGAATTCTGAGTTCTGAGTTGCTGGGTTTTGTTGAAACTGAAGCAAAGCTCCTCATCATCTCAAGAATCTGCTGCACTGGTTCTGGAGAAGTTGCAGCATTCATGGGATGACGAAATGAAGAAGGAGATGGCAGTTGGCGGGTGTTCTTCATTTTAAATTTTGGCGCCAGATTCTTCAATTGCTTAAACGCAGCAACTCCTGTCGTTTTTTTCTTTCAGCTTGTTTTAGCAACTGGTTGTACACGTGTCTTGAATTGTGTGGATGAACGTGTATTAGCTTTCTGTTATAACAAACAATACAGCTCACTCTGAGTATATGTACTGGATGATTCCTTTCTTCTGAGATATATGAATGGCATGCCTCTGTTCTTCGTTTTCTTTCTTTTCTGCATTTCAGCTTAACTACTAAATTCTTCATGGTATCAGAGCAAATGATCCAATCATTGTTATAATCTTCATCAATACGTTTCTAGATAAATTTTGAGATCCATTTATCATGGCATCAGATAATGAATCTGTTAATTCGGCTGGAAATTCTGCTAGATCCAGTTCTAGTCGAAGCTATCATAAGAAAAATGAAGCAAACGATCCTTTTCATCTGCAGGGCGCAGATAGCTCCAGTCTTGTGCTTGTTGCAGAGCCATTAAATGAGTTCAACTACATAACATGGAGCAAAGCAATGGTGAGAGCAATCAGATCTAAAGGTAAACTGAAGTTTTTGCTAGGTGAAATTCCAGCACCAGAAGTTGATGATCAAATGTATGAGCAGTGGGATAAGGTGAATTCTACCATAATCTCTTGGATTCTGAATTCAATCAGTACTAAGATAGCAAGAGGTTTTATGTTTTATGATGATGCCTATCTGTTATGGAATGAACTTAAGGAAAGATTTGGTGAAAGTAATGGTCCTTTGTTACACAAATTGAGAAGAGATATATGTGAATTGAAACAAGGGAATGATTCGGTTGCAGTTTATTTTACTCAATTGAAAAGTCTTTGGGATGAGTTTTCTTGTTTGAGACCTAGAAGGAGATGTAGACCTGATTGTGTGAATTATGATTGTTTGCCGGCTGAGGAAGAGGATGATAAACTCAGTCAGTTCTTGATGGGATTGAATGAAGAATATGATGCTATCAGTCATCAGATCTTATTGATGGATCCCTTTCCTAGTGTCAGTAAAGCATGTTCTATGATTTCTAGGATTGAAAGACAGAAGGTGATACATGGTGGATATCAAGAATCCTCCAACAATGCAGCTATGGCAGTAAGGGTGTATAGAGACACTAAGATTCCTTATCAGATGAGGGAAAACGCAGCTGATCAGTATGAAAATTATGGAATCAGAATGAAGAATGTCAGAAGAACTGATTTGAAGTGTGATCACTGTGGGAAGATAGGGCATGTGAAGGAGAATTGCTTCAAGATAAAAGGATATCCAGAATGGTGGGATCATAACAGAGATTTTGGATCAAAGGCACAGCAGATTCTAAAACCACAGTTTGCTCCTCAGACTTTTCAAGGCCAGCAACAAGTTCAACCTGTTCAACCTGCTCAGAAGTTTCAGAAACATAATGCATATGCAGTTTGTGAGAATGAAGAGACACCACTCAGTGATGGAGATGCTAAGCTGCATGCACTCATTGCTAAGCTAGTGGATGCTCAGTTAAACAAGAAACAAAGAGGAAAAGAGCAGATGCAGGAATCACATGCAGGAATCAATTATGAACACTACCATGATTTTGCAGGTAGTGTGATTACTAATATCTCTCTCAGTGTTATGACTTTGAATGTTGATAATTGGATAATTGATAGTGGAGCTTCAAGTCACATGTGCAGTAATATGTCAGTTTTTTCTTCCATATCTCCAGTCCATGACATCACACCTGTATACATGCCAGATCATACAACCAAATTTGTAAAAGCCATAGGTTCAGTCATCCTTAGTCCTTCACTCACTCTTCTAGACTGCTTACATGTTCCTGATTTCAAGTATAATTTGCTATCTGTGAGCAAATTAGTGAAAACCTTGCCATTATACTTCAGTTTTTCATCCCAGCTTTGTTTGCTGCAGGACCTCAAGACTAAGAAAGTCCTTGCAGCAATCAATGAAACCAATGGCCTTTACATACTTGATAATCAGTCTTTCAAATCTGATGTGATACAGCAAAGGATTCACTCAGCTTCAGCAAATTCTATGCCTAGACACACTTTTGCTTGTAATAGTCAGACAGTTATATCTCCTAAACTTTGGCATCTCAGATTGGGACATCCATCCTTGGATGTTCAGAAACACATTGATGTAACTAAGTCCTTTTCTGTTGATGATAATTTTTGTTCTGTTTGTCCTTTGGCTAAACAACATAGGATGCCATTCTCAATAAGTAGTACTGTTACTGAATCTCCATTCTTCCTGATTCATGTTAATCTTTGGCCATACAAGGTCAATTCTGTTACAAGATGCAAATACTTTCTTACAATTGTTGATGATTTCACAAGATGCACATGGACTTATCTTGTGAAATTCAAAGATCAAGTTGCTTCTCTGTTGAAGTCTTTCTTTTCTATGGTCAAAAATCATTTCAGTACATCAGTTAAGTTTGTCAAATCAGATAATGGTTCTGAGTTTGTCAACAAAGATTGCTCAAAACTATTTTCAGATTTAGGCATCTTACATCAAAAATCATGCTCCTACACTCCACAACAAAATGGTGTTGTGGAGAGAAAACACAAACAC
This sequence comes from Rubia yunnanensis, assembly GCA_037428765.1. NCBI lineage: Eukaryota > Viridiplantae > Streptophyta > Magnoliopsida > Gentianales > Rubiaceae > Rubia > Rubia yunnanensis. The sequence continues at coordinate 24,725,349 of CM075064.1, read as the reverse complement.
TTGCTTCAGGTTGCTAGAGCCATTTTGTTTCACTCAAATCTTCCTGATACTTTCTGGGGAGATACATTGCTTACAGCTACCTTCTTGATTAATAGATTGCCTACACCTGTGCTATCTTGGAAATCACCCTATGAAATCTTGTTTCAGAAACTGCCTGATCTTAATCATCTCAAAACTTTTGGTTGTTTAGGCTATGTCACAAATACTCAACCTCACAAAGACAAGTTTGCTGAAAGAGCATTTCCTTGTATCTTCATAGGGTATCCTTCAGGTCAGAAAGCATACAAAATGTTTGATTTACAAAACCACAGACTTCTGATCTCCAGAGATGTCATCTTCCATGAGTCTATCTTTCCCTATTCTTCTTCTGATCAATTTTCCTTTCCCCTTCCATTTCTTGATGATCACACATCTTCTGTCACACCACCATCCTTCAGTTCACCACCCCCTGCTATCCCTTCACCTCCACTTGAATCATCAGTCAGACACAGCACTAGAGTGATAAGAGCACCTGTTTGGACAAAAGATTATGTGTCTTTTGTTTTCCATTCCACTTCACAGCCTCAGTCCATTATTCCTGCACATTTGGTTTGTTCTTCACATATTCAAGAACCTTCCAATTATCATCAAGCAAAGTATTCACCTGACTGGATCCAGGCTATGAGAGAGGAGTTAGTGGCTCTTGAGCAGAATCACACTTGGGACTTAGTCAAGCTGCCACCTGGCAAGAAGGCTATAGGATCCAAGTGGGTATACAGGATCAAATATAATGATGATGGATCCCTCTCCAAATACAAGGCAAGGCTGGTAGCAAAGGGTTTTAATCAGATTGAAGGGATAGACTTCTTTGAAGTTTTCTCACCTGTTGCCAAGGCTGTAACCATCAGAATGTTGTTAGCTATCAGTTTAGCCTCTAAATGGCACATTCATCAGCTGGATATTAATAATGCATTTTTGCATGGCCATCTTGATGAAGATGTCTACATGAAGCTGCCAGATGGATATTCAGTTTCTGATCCACATATGGTTTGTAAGCTTACTAAGAGTTTATATGGTCTCAAACAGGCTTCTAGGCAATGGAACAAAGAATTCACTCAGCATTTGCTCAGTTTAGGCTTTGATCAGTCTCATCATGATCACTGCCTCTTCCTGAAGTATACTGCCAGTTATACTTTAGCCCTTGTTGTATATGTAGATGATGTCTTTATCATGGGGAACTCACTTCCTGCAATCCAAATGATCAAAGATTCTTTGCATCAAAAGTTTACCATTAAAGACTTGGGAGCTGCTCACTATTTTCTAGGCCTGGAACTGATCAGATCTGGCTCAGGATTGCATATACATCAGAAGAAATACATTCAAGACATTGTGTCAGATTGTGGAATGACACACTGTAAATCATCCTCAACTCCCTTTCCTTCTTCTTGGCTTGTGCATGATGAGGCTTCTCCTCTCATGACTGATCCAAGTGTATTCAGAAGGTTGATTGGCAGGTTACTTTACTTAAATTACACCAGACCAGATGTTACTTTTGCAGTTCATCAACTGAGTCAGTTTGTGCAGAATCCTACTCTTCATCATATGACTGGAGCTCTACATATTGTCAGATATCTTCACCATCACTCAGATCATGGCCTGTTTTATGCCTCCACAAATGATCTTAGGCTTCATGCCTACTGTGATGCTGACTGGGCAACTTGCAAGATCACCAGGAGATCAGTAACTGGTTATGCTATTTTCTTAGGATCAGCTCTCATCTCCTGGAAATCTAAGAAACAATCCACAGTATCAAAATCTTCTGCAGAAGCTGAATACAGAAGTCTCTCTATGACATCTTGTGAGCTTAAATGGATCAGTTATGTTGCCAGGGATCTTCATCTGCAAGTTCTTTATCCTATTCCACTTTTTTGTGATAACAAGGCAGCCTTGCATCTTACTGCCAATCCTGTTTTTCATGAAAGAACTAAGCACTTGGAGATTGACTGTCATCTGGTCAGAGATTATTATCTTGAGGGTTTTCTGCTTCCCTCTTTTGTCAATTCCAGGTTGCAGCTTGCTGATGTTTTCACTAAGTCATTGCCACCTGGTCCTTACAACTCTAATTTGTTCAAGCTCAGCTTTTGTTCCACTGCTGCTGATCTTGAGGAGGGGCTGTTGAAACTGAAGCAAAGCTCCTCATCATCTCAAGAATCTGCTGCACTGGTTCTGGAGAAGTTGCAGCATTCATGGGATGACGAAATGAAGAAGGAGATGGCAGTTGGCGGGTGTTCTTCATTTTAAATTTTGGCGCCAGATTCTTCAATTGCTTAAACGTAGCAACTCCTGTCGTTTTTTTCTTTCAGCTTGTTTTAGCAACTGGTTGTACACATGTCTTGAATTGTGTGGATGAACATGTATTAGCTTTCTGTTATAACAAACAATACAGCTCACTCTGAGTATATGTACTGGATGATTCCTTTCTTCTGAGATATATGAATGGCATGCCTCTGTTCTTCGTTTTCTTTCTTTTCTGCATTTCAGCTTAACTACTAAATTCTTCATTGCTTTCTCCTTGTTCGAAAATGATTATTCCTGATATTTTATGCTCAAGATACTTCTTCCGAGCAAGTCTGAACCACTTCATATTAATTTTGTTGAGTATTTTATGCTCAAGATACTTCCAGCACTTAGAATTTGCTGTCCTGGAGTTTTGTGTTTTTCCCAGTTAATCCATGTTTTTCTATTGCTAAAAAACATCATAATCAGTATTACCTATTGATGCTGGAAAGTTGTAAACTCTATATTTGTTTCATGGTTGCTCATTATTTACAAGCCTCTCTGTTTAATTTGTTTCTTTTTTTTTTGGTCCGACAGATACAGCAATCTTGTGCTATCAGATTTCTCCGATGTTGTGCCAACTTTGCCTCCAGATGAGTTGCAAAATTTCCGGGGTATCCAACGCGTTTTTCTGGCAGTTTAGGAGGCGCGACGGCAGTCTGGTACGATTTTCCGGGAGATTAGGAGGCGCAACGGCGGCGGAGTCTTCTCCTGTGAAGAAAGCTGAAGAAGAGCTGGTAGCGAGAGACCGCCCTCTGAAATCTGAATGCTCCCACCAAAAGGGGGAAGGAAAAAAGGAGAAAAGGAAAGAAAAGGAGAAAAGAAAAAGAAAAGGAAAGAAAAGAGAAAGAACAATGGAAAAAGATGTGAAATTACTACTTTGCCCTTAAGTTTAATGCTTTTGACTAAGCCTAACGGTTTGATCAGACGGAAGGGTCACAACTCAACAATTTTGGTAGTTCAGAGACGAAAGTGATCGAAAAAAATTAGAACACCAAAAGAGTCAAATCGCAATAGTTGAAAGACCCATGAATTTTTTTGCCCTATTATATATATGGCAAATCTGGTTCATGCAACTATATAAGTAACATTTTAAAATATTATGAATTGTTTTACAATAATAAAAGGCAAAGTCTTGGGAAAGACGGTCTTTCCATATGCTTATGGAAAGACGGGGTTTGATTAGAATAATAAAAGGTAAAAGGTCTTAGTTGCAATATTAAAGTTTTAGTATGAAACATGTAGTAGTTATAAAATTTATAACCCGGTTCATGCAACCCGAAAATTTTATCTTAATTTCTTCTAATTTACATTTTAAACCTTGGTCTTTCCATAAGTTATGAAAAGACCGTCTTTTAAGAGACGGACTCATAATAAAAACAAAAATAAAATCATTCTATTAAAATTATAAATTAGAAGAAATGAATATAAAATTTTTAGGTTGCACCAATCGGATTATAAACTTTAGAGAAAAGTGCTTTTATAATCCCACCTAGTTGACATAAGTGCTAATATAACCTTTTAATAATGAAAAATGCAAATATAATCCTGGATGGTTGATGTAAGTTCAATTTTATCCATTCCGGCAACCTGGATTTTATTGAAAAGATGATTTTACCCCAATCCTAATAAAGTTATAGCCACCTTATTCTCTCCTCTTTCGATGTTCCCGTCGTACGGTCTCTTCTCTTTCTCTTTCACTGGCCACCCAATTCTCTCTTCTCTGAGATCTCGAGGCACCAACATAATTACAATTAGAAATTGTGCTAAACATCGCACCAAACAAACAAAGCATTTTTCAACTAAACAATCACATTCTCCGCCGACCAATCATTCTCAGCCACCGCCCAACAGCCATTCCTCCGGCGGGACCAGGCCACCGCTCAGCTTACCGGCTCACCGTCTACGATCCACTGGCGAACACTAGCAAACACCGCCCTTGTCTATGGTTCGTACTGTGCCTCCGCCGATCTAAGCACCACTAGTGAACACAAAAAAATTTCTGTGATCTCGAGGGAAGAAGCAGCGCTAAGGGTGCTGGTGGCGTTAGGGTAGCGCAGGGTTTTGATGATGGGGGCTGAGCATCGGGGGTGTAGGGGATAGGGTTTCAGTGGCGAGTTTAGGATTTCACGGTTATGGAAGGGATGGCAAAGGAGCTCCAGAGGTGATGTATGGGGTGGCAAAGGAGCTCCCGTGATGGTGGCGGGATGGGCTGGGGTCTCACGGTAGTGGCGGGGGTGGGAGGTGGGGTTGGCAGGGTGGTGGTGTGGTGACGGGAGGGTGAAGAGTAAGAGATGTTATGCGGGGTGGTTCTGCATCGGTGGTGGTGGTGGTGGTGGGACGGCGGTAGCTGGTGGTGGTCTGAGGGTAAATTTGTCTACACACTTCTAGGTTTTTTATTAAAGGGTATTTTAGTCATTTTATATAGAGTGAACGCCGGTTAATGCCGGAAATGATGTCTTAGGGTTATATTGACACTTAGATTAACTAGTTAGGGTTATTTTTCCACTAAACATTATTTGATGGTTATATTCGCACTTACTCAAGTTGATAGGGTTATATTGGTATATCCTTAAACTTTATAACTATTGCACCTTGCATAATAAATTTTTTAATTAAAAAATTGGGTAATAACTCAAATGAGCACCCGATTATATCTCTCTCCTCCCTTGCCCTTGGTGGGAATTGAACCTATGACCTCATAGGTAGTAGCAAAAGACTTCAACCGTTAGGCTAACATTCAATTCCCACATACTAAAATCTTAATATTGCAACTAAAACTTTTTACCTTTTCATTATTCTAATTAAACTTCATTTTTCCATAAGTATAAGGAAAGACAATTTTTCCCAAGACTTAGCCATATATATATATATGAGTATGTCTCTTGAAAGATGGTATTTCCATAAGTAATGAAAAGACTAAGGTTTAAAGTACAAATTAGAAGAAATGAAGATAAAATTTTTGGGTTGCATGAATCAGGTTATAAACTTTACAACTACTACATGTTGCATATTAAATAATGATAAGAGAAAAGTGCAAATATTACCATATATAATTGAAGAAAATGCAGATATAACCCTACACTATTCAAAAGTGCAAATATAACCCTATCTATTCAAGTTATGTGCAAATATAACATTTTCAGCCGGTTTGAGGCCAAAATACAGTGAAATGATCGATTTGCCCCTGACAGTTTTAAAAAAAACTAAAAAACCTCATTTTATCAAAACCAGACCCGCTCAACCCATTCTACTTATTCCCACCACTCGTAGACGATCTTTAGTTGCAGTCTGGCGACGACGTAGGGCACCCACTGAGGTCAACGTAGAGAGCCCGGTTGTAGATGTCACGACGTGAAGGGTATCCAGATTTGCTCAGTAAAACCCTAAAAAATGGTAAGTCTTCATAAAATCTGTGGGAATGTGCAGACTATTGTTGTTCAGAGTCCATTTTTTGTGTATTTAACATTTTGGGTCCTTGAATATAGAAAGACCGCATATCTCTTATGAAACTAGGGTTTTAAAACCCTTTTTGTTCGATTTTATTGTGTATCATCTGGATTGGTGATTTGAATATGTTTAGTGTTATGCGTGTGGCTGTTATTGTGCTCTGTTTCTATACCTAGGGTTTAAAATGTTAATGGTGGTTAAATTGTTGAAGGGGTACTATGTTTACTGTTTTGTGGTTGTTATAGTACTCTTGCTAGTGGGTTTCATGATGTAGTTTTTGTTTTGTATTGTGCTAGATTGTATGTTGAATGTGTGGAAATGCATTATTGTGGATGATGTTGAACATGTTTGTGATATATCACTCTTTGTGATTATTCTTCGGGGGTGTGTGATAATTTTGAATGATTGTTGGATAATTGTCATGTTGTGTATATGTAGTGGGTGTTTGGTCCAAGTTTGTGAACTAGATTTAAGAATATATTGATTGTTGTAGATGGAAAACCTGGTGAAGTTATGTAACCAAATGATGAATGTTCAATGTTTCTGTGATGTTACTAAACCCGGACATTAGGCCTTTTTGTTGGGTAACCAAACATTGATAGCAAGTTTGGTGAATCTGCTCTTTTCAAATTATTTCTTATTAGTGCACAAATAACCATGTATGTTGTTTATATGTGCATATATAACTTTGTATGTTCAAGATATGTGCATATATAACCATGTCTATTTCTTATATGTGCATATGTAACCCTGAAAATTTAAATGATGTGCAATTTTACCCATGACTGTTTTCTCATTGTGCACATATTACTATGTGTATATCTTTTATGTTCAGATATCACCCTAAATATAATTATATGTGTAGAAATAACCCTAAGATTATATTTATTTATTTTAAATTTTGGATTTGTTTTTCAATGTTGTAGGATGAAGAGTACACAATTATCCTCCGTCATGGTACCCGTTGGAAGAGGCTTGATGGTATTGATCCCGATAGATACTCTCTTGTGGTCTTGAAGTCAGATTTCATAGAGCATTTCTTTGGAGACGCCGAGGCGTGGAAAACAATGGAATTGAAGTTGAGTTATAGTGATGATCTGGTCATCCTGCAATTGGAAGAGGATGTCATAGAGATGTTTGCCTCAAGCTGTGGAGGAAAGAATTTGGAGGTATATTGTGAGGTCCTTAACCCTCCTGATGGTGGTTCTCGGAGTGAGAGCAGCAAAACGGGGAAGTTGGAAAAATCAAGGAAGAAAGATAGCGAAGAAGGTGGTAAAGCTGTGGCCGAGGGTTTGATGGAAGAACACAGCTCCGAAGATGAAGATTATATGCAACCCAATCTTGACGAAGGGCATGAAGAACAAATCTGGGACTGGTATCATCGGTACGCTGAGGCAGATTCTGAGATTGAGTCGGATGAGGGTGGTGGCAGTGACACAGGGCGGGATTTGGACGGAGACACTAACTTGGAAGATGATCCCATGAAGAACAGCACCAAGGAGAAGTTTAAAATCAAATACGGGGACAAAATTAAACTGTTCAAAGGGATGGATTTTCAGACCCCAAAATGATTTCAAGGCTGCGTTGCTCGACTACTTGGTGCAAGAAGGATTTGTGTATAACATGTGAAGAGCAAGAAGGTAGAGTAACAGTGACTTGTGTAATGCATAATTGTGGATGAAGGCTCCATAGCTCGACACTACTCGACGGCCATACATTTAGAATTCGTTCAGTGGAAGGGAAACACACCTATAGGCAAGAGGTGAAGGCGCCGGAGGGATGGATATTGAAGGGGCTTGTTAAAATACTCCGGGCTGATTGACAGGTGTCCAATGAGGTTTTTTTGGAACACTTGAAATCTTTTGGTGTTCAACCTAGCCGCTACAAGTTGATGAGAGCAAGGAAATTGGCTGAATTATTGCTAGATGGTAGCCACAGTGAATCATTCAAAGGCCTACTACAGTATTGCGAAGAGGTGCTTAAGAGCAACCCGGGCAGTTAAGCGATGATGCAGTACCCCCCAGGCCAACCACTTCCATTTGTGAAAAAGGTTGTTCATTGGATTTGATGTCGTGAAGAAGGGATTTCTGGCTGGATGCAAGCCATTTATGGGGTTTAATGGTTTCCGTCTTAAGGGTCGGTAAGGCGGGGTTCTGCTTAGTGCAATTGCCAATGACCCAGATGATGGCATTTTCCCCCTTGCTTTTGCTTATGTGAAGTCCGACTCCAAAGACAGTTGGCAGTTTTTCTTCAAACAAATGGAGTTTTTCTTGGGAGGATTTGCAGAAAACAAACTGTGGACATTCATGACTGACTGGCAGAAGGTGAGTTATGCTATCCTTTTCATTTTGATGTTTCAATTTGTTACCTTATGGATGAGTTGTGTGACTGTTTAGTTTAGGTTTGGGGTGGATAAATTGTGCAGATTGTGCTGTTTCTAAAATTGTCAATGGTTTCATAAACTGTCAGGTCCTATGTGCAGCTATACCCCTGACTTATGTGCAGATATAACCCTGACTGATTGACTTATGTGCAAATATAACCTTGACTAAGTTAATTATGTGCATATATAACCCTGACTAATTTAATTTTGTGCAGATATAACCCTTACTGAATTTGTTATGTGCAGTTATAACTGTATATGATTTATACCATTTCTGATTTTACCCTCACTGTTTGTTCTTGTAAATTAGGGCCTTGATAAGGCGATTGATGAGGTTGTGCCTCACGCCACACAGAGAAGATGCAGCCATCACATATATGCCAATTTTCGTAGAAAGCACCCTACAGATATTTTCAAGAAGTTGTTTTGGAGAGCGGTTATGACATATAGTAAAAGGGATTTCACAAAAGAAATGGAGAAGAAGAAGGAATTTAATGAGGAGGCTTATGTTTACTTGAATGACATCGGCGATTATTTGTGTGCTAGATACACTTTCTCGGCTGCCTTGACGTGTGGCAACATAACTAACAATCCAGTAGAGTCTTTCAACAATTGGGTTGGAGGGTTGAGAAACTAGCTTGTACTTACTTTGATGGAGGGGTTGTAGAAGAAGGTAATGGCAAGGTTGGATGAGCGTTACAAGAAGTGTGTAGCCTGGGATAGTGTAATGTGTCCACGGACTTAAGAAATGCTGCAACTAGTTTCAAAATAATCTCGCCGAGTTACCTTCACTCCTTGTCTAGATACAAATTATGAATTAGTGCATGGTGATGTTCATTTCAGGGCGACGCTTGATAGGCAGTCATGCGACTTTGGTGTTTGGGATCACACGGGAGTACCATGTAGACATGCGACAACGATACTATTGCACAAAAGACACCCCCTCCACAAATCATGTGATCCTATGCTATCTAAAGACAATTTTTATAAAGCCTATTCCCACGTGATCGAGCCCTTACCTCACAGGGCATTTTGGCCGAAAAGCTCAACTGCCCAACCATGCCAACCTCCAGAATTACATCGTCGGACTGGGAGACTAAGAAAAAGAGAATGAAAGAGGATTGGGAGGGAGAGGGAAGCAACAAGAAAAGGAAGTGTAGCAAATGTGGGAATTTGGTCACAATATAAGAGGATGCCAAGGTGGACCCATGGCCAAAGAAAGAAAGGCGGCTGAGAAAGCTAAATCTTCTTTCGCATCGCATGTATTTATAACAAGTTAGCTATTTTTTGTCCATTAATTAAGTGCCACATCATTTTTAAATTGGGTATCTCTTTTACATAGGGTATTAAAATGTTTTGTAAATGGGTTGCAGGTTGTGGATGTCAGTTCACATGCCACTACAGAAGGCACTTCACAAGCTCCACATGCCAATAGAGAAGGTACTTCACAAGCCACACAACGTGCTGGAAACAAGAGAGGTAGACCAGTGGCCAGGCGGGTTTCTAAGAAACTGGCTAAGCGGACAAGGGATACAAAGGCTTCAAATTCGAGCCAGGCATCAAAGTGAGGGAAAACAACTGCTAGTTTAAAAAAACAAAGATAGGTAGAATTATGTTCATTTTTGGCACAATCTTGTTAGTTTATGTTCATTATGTGGTTGTCTCTCAAAAAAATTTTGTTGTGAAGGTCCAAGAGCGTGGTGATCCCGAAGTTCAAATTCAAAATAGGGACGAGGCTCCAACAAATGGTAACCACGCTGTCGAAGTAAACCATGAGTTGTAGATGCTCTGATTATAATTGTGTAGGGTTATATCTGAACTCACTTAAGTTATGTGGGGTTATATATGAACTTAATAAAATTATGCAGGGGTGTATCTGAACTTAATAAAATTATGAAGGGTTATATTTGAACTTAATAAAATTGTGCAGGGTTGTATATGAACTTTCTGAAATTTTGTAGGGTTATATCTGAACTTAATAACATTAAGTCGAGTTGTATCCAAATTAGTGTTGCATCTGTAGTTACTAAAGTCGTTTTGGTATTATGAACTGTAATATAAAGCAGTTGATGATATGAAGTTGCAATTTGATACAGAGATGCAATTCTCACCACCATGTTTGAATGAAACAGAAGTAAACTTCAATGTCCAAGTAATATGCCAATATTTTTTGCGTTTGAATCAATGTTGTCTTAGTAATGTGTCAATATTCTATTGCAGATAATGGATGTGATGCCAATAATTCAACAAGTGGATAGTGGAATCGCTCTATCGAAGCCACAACCAAATAATTTGAAGAAAAACAGGAGGAATAAGCAGAAGGTGAGGCGTAACATACCAGAGGATGATACTGAAAACGAGGTAAGACAATATTTTCTAAATCAAAATCAAGCAATTCTGATTGTTGGACTGAAATCCTAAGTGCCACCCATCATCAGGAGCAAAATGAGTTTCAGGGTAAGGATGAGGGTGAAATGATGATGCTAGAAACACTAGATGTTGTGGAGCAGGAGTTCAGTATCCAAGAAGTGACTACTAACATCCAATGTCCATGACATGAAGGGGATTCTAGTGAAAATTCTTGTGGAGGAGACACTGATGGTGATGGAACAACCCCCGGTTGAGGTTCCAGTCCAGGTTGTGGGAGACGGTGTTTTGGAAGGACAGCCTTTGTTGGAGGACCAGGTTGCGGGAGAGATTGTTGTGGAAGAGCTTCCAACATAAGAGGACTAAGATTCGTACTTGATCAAGAATCTGATAACTAGGGACCATGTATTAGTGGATGTGAACATTGGAAAGAATGAGGGTCCAACACCAAGTGCTGGGACTCGGGCACGTTTACCACGCCAGTTCAGTGCCGAGGTATTCTGATTTTCCATATTTATATTTCTTCATAAAAAAAATGTTTACAGATCATGGTTAGAGCATTAAAATTAATTTCTTCAATTTTACTATGCTCATGATTTCCCCTTCCCATCGGAGGCGTAGGATCAGTCGTATTTCACACAATACCGGGTAACACTGTGATCAAAACTATCAACCATCTGGATCCATCAGACCCACAGGTAATTTTAGCATACAGGGTCATAATTGCACTAACATGTGATAAGATAGGGTTACATCTGCACACATTGATATTATGTAGGGGTTATATCTGCACATATTGATATTATGTAGGGTTATATCTGTAATTTATACAACTGATTATATTGGCATCGACTTTTATTTTCAGCTATTTGGGCCCCCACCACCAATAGAGTTCCCTATATTTGGTACTAAAGTGGAGGCTACCCGCAACAGAATTTAGGGAGAGACTTTTCTATACAGTCCGAGGACAGCGAGGTTGCTCGACACAACTTTGGCTCCGTCTGTGAATACCACCCCAGTGCTAATGTTCCACGTTTCAGCTCACAACCACCTCTTCCTGTCACACTCGGTCCAGAGAGCGAAAGAACAAGTCCAAGAAGAAGTGTGTTACAACCACCACCAGATGACCGCGCTTGACCTTATGATCAGCATCTTTTGGGTCTAATTTATGTCTTAAAACTTGACAATGTACTGTTTCATTTGTGCACTTTCCTGTAGTACTACGAATCATGTAGGGCACCTTATTTTGGCTATTTTGCAAGCTTCGTTGCTTTCAACAGACGTTTATAGGAACTATGTGGCGCACTATACATTAGGTGTGGTCCACTTCCATTGTCATACATTTGAACCTATATTAATGTAGTGTGATGTTTGTTGTTCAAAATGTTTTTCAAATAATCTACTAAACATGTGTTGATAATTATTGAATGTGGACTGATTAGTTTTGTTCGTATAAACAAAATACCTGAACCGAGGGTTATATTAGGACTAGTTCTATATAAGTAAGGCTATATATGCACATCAATGAATTAAGAGGGGTCATATATGCACTTCATAATATTAATTGGGGTTATATATGCAATTTAATGAACTAGGCTGGGTTATATCTGCACATTTATGACTTATGTGGGGTTAAATCAGTACTGATGTATATCACTGAGTGACTATGTAATTCATTACAATCGCAACAAATGATCACACTCATACATCAGCCAACAAGTTCAAGTGCTTTTGTACCTCGAATAAATTGAAGACAAACATTCGACAAGCCTAAACCCAATCAAACTAGTAAACATAATGCAAACCAATACAACAAGTACAACATGTTTGAGCAAAGTCTAGAACTAATTGAAGCCACCAACATTCAATTTCCAAGCAACCCTAACAAGAATATGGTTATGTTCGCACCAAGCAAAACCAAATTCATTACGATCAATGCCTTAAGGATGAATTAGCAGTGGCAATCATTTTGCGGTGCAACATAACTTTCACCTGGCATAACCACAACTTCTTCGACCTCAACATGGCCAGCAGTACTGCCTCTTGGACCTTGACTATGAAACACGTGTTGCAACATCGAACTTCCTGTACTTCCTCTTCCTGAATCAAACATATCGAACACAACCCAACCCTGAATTCCATGATTGCAAGGGCATCGATAATAAGGTCTCCCTGGATTCATGACCGATCGAGACACACAAACAATCGTTCCCTTCTTACAAACCCGGCATTCGAATCCTTCGCAATGCACACCATTCAGACTGTAACTTGACGAAGCCATTCTAATACCTCATCAAGAATAGAGAAACAACAACTTCATTAACACAACACTCTAAACACCATTAAAAAATGTATCCATTGCAGTTTAATCTACGGAGATTGGAAAATAATTTTTCCCTAAATTTAAATCTAGGGCTCAACTCAAAAAATTGGTTACCTTCAGCAGAGGACGGGCGATTTGAATCTCCGGGAAGGGATGCCTATGCTGTTGACACGAGTTTGACGGGAAAAGGATGGGGGAAGAAGACCTAGGGAACCATGGCGACGAAGTGGAGGATGAATGCGGTGGCGCGACCACCTGGGCTTATCTGCATTAATGAGAGAACGAACGGCCAGTTTTTTTGAAAACAAGGGAAGTTAACATATGGTTTTTTGTGGGCCCAATAAGGGAAAAATTGTCCGCCCAGGTTAAGGGTTTAGTCATAAGAGTATTTTAGTCATTGCAAGTAGGTCAATGGCCTAATTCTGATGGTCAATGCCGGAATCATGGTCGGAGGGTTATATTTCCACTTTTATTCAACAGTCAGGGTTATATTTTCACTTTTATTCAAGATCTAGGGTTATATTTGCACTAAAAAATAATTGAAAATTATATTTGCAATTTCCTCAACATATAAGGTTATATCTGCATATTACCCTAAAGATAAAAAGAAAGAGTGTAAAATTTTAAATATTTAAAAAATATATATTACAAAAAATATAATAAGATGTTACATACTCCCTCTGTCCCAGGGGAACCTACAGAGGGAGAAAGTGCTTCTCAAAATTTTAACCATCCAAAAAGACAAAAGTGCCCCTGGATTGAAGCCTTCCCCTTCCACCACCTCTCCGCTTCTGTTGTCGCCGCTCACCACCTTCGTCACCTCACCTATCTCTCACCACCTCCGTGACTCCGTCAACTCTGACTCTGGCACCTCCGTTGCCTCTCACCACCTCCGACTCCGCCTTTCCACCTCCACTTCTCTCCTCCCTGGCTCTTTCCGCTAGATCTGCCTTCCCCTTCTGCTCTCCACCACCACCACTCATCTCTCAATCTCTACCACCACCACTACCCATCTCCCAATGTCCACCATCACCACCGTCCTCCTTCTCCATCTCCAGACTTCATTTCCTCCGACTCCGTTTCAGTTGACCCATTTTCTTATTCTGTTTCCGTTGACCCATTTCCTGACTTAGGTTTCCGTTGATCCATTTCCTGAATTAGGTTTCCGTTGACCCATTTCCTGACTTAGGTTCTCGTTTCCTGACTTAGGAGAGACGGAGGATAGGGGAGGAAAGGTGAGGCAAAGGCGGAGATAAGCGGCGGGAGGAGGCCGAGAGAAGAGGTGGCGGAGGAGAGGCGAGAAGGTGGGTGGTGGAGGAGGTGGTGGAGGAGGAGGAAAGGTGATGCAAAGGCGGAGATAGGCGGCGGGAGGAGGCGGAGAGAAGAGGTGGCGGAGGAGAGGTGAGGAGGTGGGTGGTGGAGGAGGCGTGGGAAATCAGATCTGAAGGAGTAAATGGAGGAGTAATTGGTGGCGTAAATGGAGGAGAAGGGGAGTTAGAATTGATGATAAGTATTGATAGGTGGGGATTTGGCAAGGAGTGATTGTAATTTTTATTTATTTTTCAAGGTTAAATTTGTTATTTAACATATTAAAACTTTCTTAAAAAGGAAAGTGTGCAGATTTACCTGGGACAGCCATAAAAGGAAAGTATGCAGATTCCCTTGGGACGAAGGGAGTAATATTCATCTAATGTGTGTTATCATTAAAATTTATTCAGTTCATTTTCATTCATCTGATTCTCTTTATCGTAACCAAACTTCCACTAATGATAACAGTCTTACAACGGCAAGGACGCACTTATAGAGCCAACTAGATCTTTGTGATTCAAAGAAGTGCTTTCTCCTTCACAAAATCATTCCAACAACACTAGCAATCAGTCGTTAAGGGTGTGTTTGGCAGGACTTATAAGTGATTTGCTTATAAAATAAGCACGTTTTTAGTGTTTGGTAAACTGCTTAAAAATGCTTATTTAAGAAGCATAATCTATTTTTTCTAAGAAAAGTAGAAGCTAGTCCCTCCATACTTTCAAATAAGCCAAAATAAGTCAAGTTTGCTTATAAGCACAGTTCTGCCAAACATACCCAAACTGATAATGCATTTACCATATTGCATTAATTGAATTGGATGATGAACCAATGGCATGGTAGCATTTTCAGACGCTTTCACTGCAGTGGAGATCCAACCCAGTGACACCCCATGCATGTTGGAGTATAAGGTTTTGCACAATCGCATATACCAATGTTGATGTATCCAAAAACTTTAGTGACGTTGTATATGATGGTACTGCAACAATATAAGTTGTACGTGTCCGTTGGTGTAGGGTTTTCCTCAAACCCCGGTGCCATCAACACCAACAATCATGCAAGTCGATCTGAGGGAAGTTCATCTAACACATCAGGTCTAGTCTCACCCCATGTGGCAACCACAACACCACAGTATTTTGGACCATATCCATGTGCAGGAGTGATGTCATGGCTTTCAACATGGGCAAGTACACATCTTCATGTACGCCATCCCTAGCAAAACCAAGCCCAAGAAACCTCTGGTTCAGCGAGAAGGGGGCATGGAAACGAGAACAGGGGCTGGGCCGGGGGGAAACGAGAACCGTACGACGAGAGTGGGCCAAAGAGAATAGGCCGACGAGAATGAGTAGACGGGAAAGGCATGGAAAGAAGGAGGAGAACCGAAAGAAAAAAGAAAATGGGAGAAGGAAGGAGGAGAATTGGGGGACAAGATCCGGGCTGGAGCGAGGAAACGAGAACCAGGTGATAAGAATCGGGCCGGGTGGGGACGAGAACGGTGATGGGGTGCCGAAGAAGACGCACAGTTGCTGGAGGAAGAGAACAGGGCGGGGAAAATGAGAGTCGCCAGAGGAGCAGAATGGGAATGGCGGGGACGGGGATGGCGGGGACGGGGATGGCGTGGACGGGGATGGCTCGAGGAATTCCGGAGAATGGGAGAACCACCGGCAAATGAGGAACGCCGCAGATGGCGTGAGGCCGGTCAGAGATAACGCCGGCGGAACCCTACCACCGCCGCCCTCCGTTGCCGGCGAACAGTTCCACCGCCGGTAATTATTAGGTTTATTATTATTTATTAATTATTTACTTTTTATTCTTTAAATTAAATTTAAAATACATATTAGTATTTCAGTAGTACAATACATGGCGTGTTTAAGTAAAATAAAGGGCGTAATATAGCGATTCATTATATAAATGACGCTCGAATACTTGTCTAGGAACCAGAAAACCAAGTTGAAGATAGAAAGCTCAATGCTATCGACCGGGAGCTGGAGCGCATGATCGAGAAGGCCGGACAAGAGGTTTCTTCACCATTCATACCCACCATATTAGCGACACCACGTATTCTCACATAGAAGTTGCCAATTAATGTTCCTGGATACTATGAAGAGACTGATGTATAACAGTTCCTAAAGACTTATCATCAAGTAATGAAATCACGAAGCATTCATCCCAACATAAAAGTGTAAAACTTTATGATCTTATCATAGAGGGAAGGCGTTAAAGTAGTTTGAGTCTCTGTCTCGGGGGCAGTTCATTGATTTCCATGCATTTGGTCAAAACCTGTTAACCCAATTCTACCAGCTAAGAAAGATCACTAACTCTGTTGAACTTTCGGCAAAATTCTAATGAGCCAACTGCAACCTTCTACAAGGGTTACACGAAAGAGGGTCTGGATATGGTGGACTCGATGGTTATCACAGGGTACATGAACGGTATGACTGGCGAGAAGTTATATGAGAAATTTGTGGTTGATCCCCGACCATGATATAACAACTTCAGGTTAGTGTGTAAAGATACACCAAGGTGGAAGAAGCAAATATATGTTAGAGAGAAATCATAAGATTGATTAAAAAGGTGGGAATGACTCAATCCACCGCCAAAACCTTGCTCGGTAGGATTTATCACATTCTATTGACTGATGTATCCTCCAACCTCATGCACCCATGTCAGGTGATCCGAGAAATAGGGTTTCAAATGAGTATCGTAGTATTACACTCACGATGTAATTATTTGAATTATAAGTATCATGACGTGTGCGGAATTTGTGTTTTTTTAGGAATTAATCCCGCACACATAAATTTGTGCACCAAGCAACACATACTAGTAAGAAAGTGAGAAAAATACTTGAAGGAAATGCAATTTATTCAATACTTAAAAGGAACACATTTGGCAATATTTGTTTCATATGTACACACTCAAATCCTTCTTTTATGTCTCATTATTTCTAGGAGTTATATAATATGGCAACAATATTTTAGGCAGATGCTGAAAACTAAAAAGTCGGGTTTACTTAAAATGAACTTGTTTCACATGTACACACTCAATCCTTCTTTTATGTCTCATTATTTCTAGGAGTTATATAATATGACAACAATGTTTTGGGCAGACGCTGAAAACTAAAAAGTCAAGTGTACTCATTTTATTTTGAAATATTTAAATAACACTTGAGACATATATTATGAAAAATATTTTTCTCAAATTAATTGGGCAATTAATTACTATTATATATTAACGATACTTGACATGAATTTGAGAAATAACATTAGAGAGGACAGAAATTGATATCCGCTCATTATGAACTTTTAAATATTAGTAAAATGATACAACACATTTTGTCATGGACTATATTTGCCTTAGGATGCATCTATTTTGAATGTATATATTAATAATATTATATTGATAAACCATAATCATGGACATTTAGTAATATTTAATATTTTCTATAATTTCTATTGACTCTTTAATATTATCAATATTATAATGCACTTATAACATTATGATAAGTGTATTACAGTATAATCTTCAGAAGACATTTTTAATTATACTCAAATGATATCCATATATCTAGTAAATTTTAATAAAAATGATTTAAGAATAATTCAAATGATATCAATATATTTAGTAAAAGAAAGTAAAAGGAATTTAAATTTTATAAAACATGCATTTATTTATGATAACTAGAGGCAAAAATTAGTGTGATTTAGAAATGATAAACAATAATGATTAAAAGGGTGAACATAATAAACTCTATAATTTTATATAATTTAGTTTTCTATTTATATGGTTATTAAAAAATAAAGATAAAAAATGTAAGCTTTTTTATGCCGACTGTGCGGGCGAAACACGCATACTAACGGTGTGATCTTCGTGGAAACCATGAAACGTGGAAGGGGCAGGCCACGGAAGAAGGTGGCTCTGACGATGGCAGAGTGGAGTAGATCAATACGAGAGGAGCGTATTGAGGCTACCGGTCCGATGGAGGAAGAGGACGGAGAGCTATTGGAGGAGAACACTGAGGCGGCGGAAGCTACGGTGGAGGTAAACTCTATTCCCCCAACTGATAAGGGCAATTCGTTTGAGACTTGTGAGAAAAAAGAGGGAATGTTATGAGTAGACATTATCAGTGGAAATAGGGTTCAGAAAAATGGGATGAAGATCGATTATGTAGCTCCTACGGTAATAGAGGGGGAAATAGAGGAAGATATTGAAATGGAGGATGTGAAGGATGAATTAGACTACTGGAAGAACTCTCTGATTATGTACGTCTTAGGTGGAAATTTGACGATGAATGCTGTGAAAAGGTATGTAATAAAATTCTGGTCGTTTGCCAGCGCACCGGAGATACTGTACAACGTCGAGGGTTACGTTATCCTCCATCTAAAATCTGAGAAATATAGGGATGAAGTTTTGAGGAGGGGGCCGTACACGATCTATGGCATGGCCATGTTCATGCATTTATGGAAGCCCAATTTTTCACTGAAGAGTGATATGGTGCGAACCCCACTTGTCTAGGTGAAGCTACCAAACTTACCAATCCATCTTTGGGGAGCCAAGAGCTTAGGGAAGATTGGAAGTGTGGTGGGAAAGCCCCCATTCACTGACGAATGCACTGCAAACAAGTTGCGGGTACATATGCACGGATTTTGGTGGAAGTTGATATTTCACAGCATATTAGGGAGGTTGTAACAATCAGGGATGCTGAAGGAAACAAAATCTAACATCCAATTAAAATTGAAGGGAGGCCATTGTTCTATGACAAATGCCAAATGGGAGGGCATAGGTGTAACAATGAGGGAGAAAAGAAGAAACAGGTCCAGGTGTGGCAGGAAAAGAAAAGAACACCAGTTGAAGTGAAGGAGAGTCAGGTTGAGGGTAAAACCTAGGTGGTGGCACAACAAACTGTGAGCAGTGGTCAAGATAATGCCTGGAAGGTTGTGGCACCAAGAAACAGGGGGAAACAAAAGGAGGGTGTGGTTCTCACACAAGGAGAATGTAACAGACAAGGTTGATGGGATTAGAGGTAGCTCTGGGAATTTCGACTGATTCTCCAGAGGGCTTTGACCACATTCCATGAATATCTCATGGAATGTGAGGGGGTTAAATAATACAGTGAAGTAGAGAGAGATTTACTCCCATCTTTCTGGTATGAACTTTATCATTGCTGTTTTAGTAGAAACTAGAGTTAAAAGAGAAAACATGAATGGGATCAGGAATTTTTTTAAAAATAAGTGGCAGTTTATGGATAACTATGAAGCCCGCCCTAATGGTAGAATATGGTTGTTATGGAATGATAAAAAAGTTAGAGTACTGAAGAGGGAAGTGATTGATCAAATGCTATTGTGTGAAGTAGCTGATAGTAGTGGGGAATTGTTGTGCTGGTTGACTGCCATCTATGCTGGAAATCAGTTGAAGGTGAGAAAGGTTCCATGGAAAGATATAGAAAAATCCCAGAAAATGGTTACAGGACCCTGGTTTCTATTAGGGGATTTCAACAATGTCCTCGGTATAAATGATAGAATGAGAGGCAATGATGTGCTGGTCAGTGAGTACTGGGAACTCGAACAAATGATGATGACAGTTAGACTGAGTGAATGCGAATCAACGGGAGATTTTTACACATGGTCGAATAGACAGGTGGGAGGGATAATTTATTCAAGAATTGATTGAGGAATGGGGAATTCACAATGGTTTCTAAGATTTCCTGAGTCCATAGTAGAAATTATGGAGGCAGGGATCTCAGACCATGCGTTACTCAGGGTGAAGCTTTTTTAAGACAAGGGGAGGAGACCTAGACAGTTTAAAATTTTAAACTGCCTGCTAGAAAGGGAGGAAGTTCTGGGAACTATAAAGGAAAGTTGGGAGAAACCAATAAATGTTAGGCCTATGTACGTGGTATGTATGAAGTTATTGAGGCTCCAGCAAGACTTAAAAACGGGTTATGAAACAGGTTGGTGGGGTGAAAAGAAAGTTGGAGCAGTCCAGAGAAGATTTAAGCGAAGCTCAGCGAAACTTGATGACTGATAGGCTAGATAAGGATAAAGTACTAAGGGTTATACACTGTATAGAAGAAGTCTACAAATGGAGTGGAATAGATGGGAAGATAGCAAAACAGAAATCGAAGATAGATTGGCTACGCTTGGGTGATAGGAACAACTCGTATTTCCATGCATCGGTGAAGTCAAAGACAAGGCAGCATGTATTCTGAAAATTGAAAAATAGGATAAAAGTGTGACCACTGAACAGGAGGAAATAGAAGCAGAGATACTCAGTTTCTATGAAAACTTGATTGGCAGGACAAATACAAGATCAGGAGGCATTGATGTCGAGATCATGAGGAATGGCAAAACATTGAACAATGAAGACAAAAGGAAGTTGATTGATGAGGTTACTGAAAAGGAGATATATGCATCCTTGAAGGGAATAGGTGACATGAAAGCACCGGGCTGTGATGGGTTTAATGCGAGATTCTTCAAAGTAAACTGGGGAGTGGTGAAGGATGATTTCGTTGAAGCAGTGATGGATATCTTTGAATCTGGGAGGATTTACAAAGCTGCAAACAGCACCTTAGTGATCCTCATTCCGAAAAGTCCCACGGCAAGCAAGGTGAAGGATTACAGGCCCATATCTTGTGTTTCAACAATATACAAGGTGATCTCAAAAGTTATGACGAATCGGCTGAGCAAGGTAATTGGAGAAATTGTGCAAATTAACCAGGGTGCCTTTGTTCCCGGGAGAAGTATTCATGACCATATCATGGTGGTCTATGAGTTGCTCAGAGGATACAACAGAAAGGGAGGAACCCCGAGATGTGTTATATAGATGGATATTCAGAAAGCTTTTGACACCGTCGAATGGGAAGCACTTGAGGACATTACGAAAGAGATAGGAATACCTGAGAAATTTGTGAGATGGGCTATGGTGCGTGTGAAAACAGTGTCATACAGATACAATGGCAATGGCCACACTACCAGGTTTATCCAGGCAAAACGGGGACTAAGGCAGGGAGACCCCCTCTCGCCACTGTTATTCGTACTCGTTATGGAATACATGATAAGGTGCTTACAGGATTGCAGCAGGATGACTGGGTTTAAATTCCACCCGAACTGTGAACTTCTGCAACTGAATAGCATCAGCTTTGCTGACGATGTCATACTACTATCCAAGGGTGAGGCTGATTCTGTCAACGATCTGATGAGGGCATACCAGAAATTCGAGCATTCCACTGGGCTCAGAGTCAGCAGGCAACGTGTACCTTGGTACCTTTAGCAAGGGCAACTTCCTTTCAGGTACCTTGCCATCCCTTTAGCTAGTAGAAAGTTAACAATCCATATGTGTCATCCTTTGATTGAGAAAATAATTGAACGGATTAAACACTAGAGTGCTAAATTGTTGAGTTACTCGGGTAGACTACAATTGATTAAAAGTGTGATCTTCTCTGTTGTTAAGTACTGGCTGCAAGTGTTTCCTTTACCGAAAGTAGTAGTTAAACACATAGAGGCCCTATGCCGTACCTACCTTTGGTGTGGAGGGGAGACGATTTCCAGAAAGTCACCCGTGGCGTGGGAAAGATTATGTGGAAGGAGGAAAGCTGGGGGACTAGGTTTAATCTCGTTGCAGGAATAGAGTATGGCAAGCGAGAGTAAAACCTTATGGAATGTTTGTAGAAAGGCAGATAGGTTATGGATACGCCGGCTCCATGCGTATTACATAAAGGAGAGGGACGGACTGAGTATTAAGATCCCAGCCAATGCATCCTGGATTATCAAAAGTCTGGGAAAATGCAAGGACAGAGTACTGAGCTTGGAGGCATGGCAGAAGCAGAAAGGACTTAAAAAGTTCAGTATCAGGAGTGTTTATGAGGGGCTGAAGCAAGGGCAACCAGAAATAGTTTGGAGAAAATTACTCTACAACAACTATGCAAGGCCACATGCAAATTTTACTCTTTGGAAAGTCCAGCTCTTGAAGATGGCAGCAGCAGAAACAATCTACTAGACTTGGAAGAGGGAAATGAAGTGTGCTTCCATAAACAGGAGAGCAAAAACATTGTAAGTAAAATCATAGAGTGAGTGGTATGTAGAGCTTGGGTTAAACCAAAGTTGAAAGCGTTATGTGCTCAGCTTATGGTAGATTTTGACTGATATATGGCCTTTGTAGTACGGGGTTGTGCATATTTTGAAAAGAAATGAAAGTTTTACCGAGTTCCAAAAAAATGTAAGTTTTTTTCTTTATAAAAACTCTAAAATAATTCTTCATCTATACTAATGGAGAATATAGTAAAAATGACCAAAAAAATAAAATTGTTTAATAATTTAAAAACAGTAAAATAAAACTTCAATGTTTTACGATGATAGATTGTAGTTTTAACCAATCAAATAAATAATTCAAATATTTACATCACTTTTCTATTATTGAAATATGCATGAGCTCCTAATCACTATCATAAACATATTTAATTAAACATAATAATTAAAATCATTTATCTATGAGTATATTTTAGTGTATATATATTTCATAAAATTTATCACAATTCTTTTAACTAATAAACTTTTAATTTGTGAATAGATTAGACTTAAAAATAATTCACATTTAAAGATTTACGTGAGTGTACGTTGACCAAGTCCCAGGGTTGACCAAGTCCCAGGGTAGTTTCGTAATCTCCTAATCCAGATAGTACATTTGTTTGCCCCTCATATAAATACTCCTATTTCCCACAACATTGGAGTCACTTCGTACTCTTCTTCATCCGCTTCCTCATTCTGCACGCGGTGATGCTCACTCAGAAATTCCTCTGCATTCTGCCTTCAGAATTTCGAAATTTGCAGAGATTTCACTCTAATTTTCAAGAATTGCCAAGATGATTTCTGAACCAAAACCCTAGAATTGATCCTTTCCTCTGCAGCATTATCGCGAGGTAACCACCATTCGAGTTACGATTTTGTTTCCGTTTCTAATTACCGAGATTTTGCTAAGATGATTTCTTGGCAAAACCCTAGATTTGACCCCAAAGTAAATCGAAATTCAAGAACCACATTCGACATGGGTTGGACTCGGGTTGGGAGCCTGGGGAAAGGTAGTTATGGGTTCGTCTCTTTGGGTCGATCAACTTCTCCGTCGGATGGAATTGGCCCGAAGCTTCCTCCTCTTTTCGCCATCAAATCTGCCCCTCATACTGACTCTGAAACTTTGGAGTTTGAGCGAGGATTATTTCACGAGTTGCGGGATTGCCCGGAAATCATCGGATGTTATGGAGCCGACGCCAGCCTGGAAGACAATGCGATCCTCTATAATTTGTTTCTGGAGTATGCCTCAGGTGGATGTCTTAAGGACAGAATCTGTTCCGGGAAACCTTTGAGTGAAGACGAAATCAAGAATTACACCCGATCCATACTACTAGGAATCAGACATATACACCGTAGAGGAATTATTCACTGTGATCTAAAGCCCGCCAATATACTTTTGGTATATGGCGGCAATGGTAGTTACGTTGCAAAAATCAGTGATTTGGGCCTTGCACTACTGGAAGAAGATGAGACCGATGTTGAGAAGCTGAGGGGAACACCACGTTACCTAGCCCCTGAGTCCATTCTACATGGAGACTACGGACCGGGAGTCGACATTTGGGCACTTGGATGCATCGTCGCGGAGATGATTCTCCGAAAGCCCTTGAGACAATTTAATCGGAATCAGAATCCTGAAATGACACTAGAGACGATGCTTGAGCAAATGGCGAAACAAGAAGTAGAAATACCAGCTGGAATATCGGCTGATGCGCACAGTTTCTTGACCAAGTGTTTGGATGTTAATCCTAGGTTGAGATGGGGTGCGGACAAGCTTTTGAGAGAGCACCCATTTGTTGCGGATTCGGATTCAAAAGAATATGATCTTGAGATGGCTGTTTCTGATTTTGAGGAGGATATTCACGAAACTAATATCGAGGCAGCGACTGATCATGATGCCTCCTATACTGAAGAGGACTTGCAGTTGATGTTGCCAATGAAGTTGCTCAAGAGGGATAGGGACGAGGATGCTCTCTCAGATGACCAATATGATTCCGTGGATTTTCATGAAACAGTTAATGATTCTGGGGAGGATTTTCATCAAACTATTTCCGATTCTTGGGAGGATTTTCATGAAACTAATATCGGTGCAGCGACTGAACCTGATGCCTCCTATACTGAAGAGGACTTGCGGTTGATGTTGCCAATGAAGTTGCTCAAGAGGGACAGGGATGAGGATGCTCTCTCGGATGACCAATACGATTCCGGGGATTTTCACAAAACTGTTTATGATTCCCGGGAGGACTTTCATCAAACTATTTCCGATTCTTGGGAGGATTTTCATGAAACTAATATCAGTGCAGCGACTGAACTTGATGCACCCTATACTGAAGAGGAGCTGCCTTTGATGATGCCAGTGAAGTTGCTCAAGAGGGATAGGGATGAGGATGCTCTATCGGAAGACCAATATCCCGCCTTTTACAAAAAACAGAGACTGTTTTCACCTTGTTGCTAGGAGGGCTATTAAAGCCTAATGTTTTGTATTTAGACTTGAATTTAGATAAGCAATTGATGTAGCACTAGATTCTTTTGTATAGACTCAGTTTATGACGTAATAATAAGTATAATTCCTTTTGCTCAATTCTGAAAGTATATTTCCTCATGCTACAGAGTTTATAGTAATTGAGTCTTGTGTAGCTTGATTTGTTTGTGAATATGAAATGGTGCAATTTCCTTCTACTGTATTTGTCTCAAGGCATTGCCTGAGGCTGTAGTGCAACTCATTGATTCTGTGTGTCATATATTTCCTCTTTGTATTTTCGGGTCAAAATAAACTGTGGTAAGGTTGCTTTTCTATGGTCAAAATTCTAGCTTATGGCCAGCACTTTCCTTTCTCTATGCACATTAAGTTAAGAACAATCGATGCACCTAAAAGTTATAAATGATCCCTAGTATTTAGATCAGTTTCAGACATCTTCCAGGATGCTTTCTCAGAGCTTTGAACACCATGAACATCACTAATGCAGTCTGTTTTAAACCGTAGTTCCGCTCCGGTTTTTGTAAAAGACAAATTGGAGTGCATATAATCTAAAACTGGTTTTTATTTTTTATTTTTTATTTACAACATGTTGAATTCTATTGACTTTGTTTTCACTTTTGGTATCATGACATTTCTGTTCCATTCATTATCTAGCTTTGTTGCTAGCACTGAAATGGTGTTCACAGATATAGAGCTGAAAACCATCCACTTTATATCCTAACTGTGTGTTGAACTGGGTAGTTTGATTTTCAAAAAGTTTCTGATGCTTTGTTTTCTAAATAATTCCCAGCATATATAGATTGGTAGGAGACAAATATGAATGATGTGGTTTGTAGCACATGCAAACAATACGAGATTTTGATTTGCTACATGGCAACTATTCAAAAAATTGATCTACTGATTCCATATCATCATGGAAGGCACACTTTGACACTAGAAAAGATACAGAACTTCAAAACATTATCAAATGCAAATGGCTGCATAAAGCTGGAGTTTGTTAAGAGATACCTGTGTGCTCCATAATTTCTGGAAAGATGCACTCCTTTTTGTTTGCCTAAGGATCTGGTATTGCGAATCTTCCATTTTCCATTTATTGTGAAACTGACAACGGATTAGAAGTAGTTGACAAGTGTTGCAGATAAGTATTTGACAGATAATCTGTTGTCTGCAGAATGAATGCGGAAGTTAGGGACACAGGTAAGGTAATGCATGGATTCCAAGATAAGTTCATCAGATAAATGGTGGAAGAAAAAATTTTATCCAATTCAGTAAAACATAAAATATGTCGCAAGCATTGCTGTGCATCCTAAGATTGGAACAAGAATAGCAGAGATGATATGGTGATGACTGATGGGGGGCTAATGATAATTCCACATGTTGCTCAATTAAGGTCAACTATCTCCTAGGGAGACAAGAAATAAGCAATAAGCATAAACTATGATGTTAGAACTAATCACACTTGTTTATGTATTTAGAGATCACATGGTTGGGGTATTCTGGTGCAATATAACTCGGGCTATATGATGTATTCTGGGGCAATGGTTGTATGGTCCATTCATCTTGTCACCTAAATGTATTGATTTGGCGCAAAATTACAGCCTGAGGGAGAGCACGTAGCATATTGATTGCCAGAGCTGCAAAGAAAACAGGAACTTCCCGGTCGATCATACATCACGATCATACATCAAACGATTCAAACCTCAAGTTTGGAAGCATTAACAAAGGCTGTTGTCAGGCTTCAAATTCTGTCCCCAGAAGATGCAAATAAATGGAAAGGAGATAGCACAACCCTACGAAAACCAACAGAATAGCACATGCCACTCAAAACAAAGGAAACAAAAGACAGAACAAAATTCTCATTATGCCCAAAACTGCATTTTTCTCTCCTCCTTTTTCCGGGCTTGAGACCGGCAGCGCACATGAGGCACCGGCGGAGTTAAAAAGGCAGAGTTAAAAAGAACTTTCTTCCCTCTCGCATTTAATCTAAAAACATAGGTAGTAAAAAATTACAATGATAGTAGAATAGATTAGTGAATACAAACTGGGGACATGTATATGATAGAGGGACCTTGGATTTTTGTGGTTAAAACCACTGATTAAGCCAAGAAAGAAAAGGAAAAGGGGCAGGTTATTAGCAAAAATTCATAGTACAAAAAAAAACAGACCCGCGACAACAGTAACTCATAAGAGTTCCACTACATATTGACCCAAGTAACTATTCTCACAGAGGGTACAATTCCCAACATCCAACAAGCACTTCAACCTTCAACAGCGAGTCGATGTTTCAGCAAAAGCAAAATTCTTCTCATGTTCTCACACTTAGCAGAATAACACATTTCCACCTCATGTTATCATGCCTCCACAATGTAAAAGAAATAATCAGTTGAATACCACACCAACAGAAGACACAGACCACCCATCTTAGACGTGCACACACACAGCCTTTTCTCAACAAAAAAAAAACGACAACAGCCATCTCGATTAAAAGCGAGAATTCAACCAAACAGTTCCTTCAAAATAACACAAAGCTACTTCTCTCGATAAACCAAAGACATCAATGTATTCATATGAAAAGAATAAACCCCCTGGTTAGACCCAATCCAATGACAGTTGCTAAATACAATCCACATATTCACCGTATCTGCAATGAAAAAGACAAGAAACACAAAACCAATGCAAAACTGCATCCGACAAGTCAGAAATAATCGCAAACCAGTAGTCTAAGGGAAAGAGAAACTCCTCCAGGACAACTGGACAAGGCATGATCATCTTGGTCATAGCAATCAGAATCAATCCAATTTTGCTACATAATTTTTTTGAACAAAACAAGAAGCAGACAATTATATGATAATTTAATTCATAAGTAGGAAACATATGCCTATAGATGAGTAAAATCATAGATAATCAGAACAAATAGATAATACGATCTTGGAATAGAGATGAATCCCGAAGACATGGGTGACATTACTTTCTTCCTCAATCGAAGTGCCTATGCATAATTTTATTAAACCAATATGTAGAATCAAAATGCAGAGTTGAATCATACAACATATGACCAAACAACAAGCAGAAAACCAACCTTTTGGTCTCCAATTCTTCCTCCGGGCTGCTCCCTTGAATCCAACAACTACGGCCCACGGTGAACACCATTAAACTGAAATCAAAGGAAAGGTAAGCCGTTGATACATACCTTCCAACATTTCCGACACAACAGCTCGATTCATAGACAGCCAGACTAGCACGGTTGTCTCACGATCCATATATACCATCAGATGAATTTCCAATAGCAAGGAGTAGCAAAAAGGTAATCAATGGGAACTCCTACTGAAATCAACAAGCAGATTGTTTAACAGGAAATGAGAAAAGTAAAAACTGAAAAAGAAATGTCCCTTGGAAGATGAACTTTGGTGCACTTTATTGAAATCTGATTATTATATATACGAGTAATAATATTATATTGTTAGATTTATGGTATTGAATTGTTAATTTTATGTGTAAAGATTATTCACAGTTATACATATTTACCGTTAATTTTATTTAAGATTATGAAAAAAAAATTGTACAATTTATGGTGGAATAAAGGAAGGAGTAATGAGGTTAATTCGTGACCTTGATCATGTTCACTTTTCTTTCTTTTTTAAAAATTGGAAGTATGTATTGGTCACCCTTAGTCCGGTAACCAAAAACATTACAACTATTTAGTTTAAGAATTCTCCTATTATAATGGTGTGGCCGCGCTTTTAAGACAAAAGCGGTGCTACGTATACTGTTTTGAAAGGATTGTGTCTTTAACGAAATGTCTCCACACCAAGTGTTAATATTTTGCTAGCCAAGACAATCATTTGAAAACATTTCCAAGAAACCAATGCTATATATAACCCCTTGGATAGGCCTAATAGAGATGGGCGTCGTTCTTTTAGTGGTGAAATCTAATGTTCGACAGTCTCATCTGATCTGCCATGATTGCTGCCTTGACTCTTTGGTTGAAGTCCTGTGCATGTAAGGTAGTAATCAATTGAGTATCCATGCCGAGTGCCATAATGTGCAAGTTCGTGTGCAGTCTGATTCTGTTGCCTGAAAATGTGTTGATGTGTGCTGCATCATCGTTGATCTCCCAATATAACTTCTTGATCTTCCAGGGTGAGATTTTCCTTCCTTGTAGTATTTCTACAGCCTGCATAGAGTCAGTTTCAATAATCAAAGGGTGGAAGTTATTTAGAATGCATAAGTGAAGGCATGATCTAATGGCCAATAGTTCAGCCTCTAATGGAAAGTCTGTTGATGGTATGCTATCTACTGCTACCATTTTGACTATGCATTCCATGTTTCTAACGTTATTCCAGCTTTAGAGTAAGATAAATGGGAGTGTGTGGCATTTGTGTTCAGTTTATACCTATGTCCGGTGGTTCCCTTTTTATAGTCTCTAATGATTTTAGTTTTTGGTTGCTTCTGCACTGAGATTAGACCTTTTAAAACCAAGGAATCACAATCACTCTATATAACCTGAGGATGTACAGTAAAAATATCAGCCAACATTCTATTCAATTCAAAAATCATACTGTCAGCCCTCACTTTTTTTTTATCATACACTGCTGAGCATCAATTTGTCCACACTATCCAACAAATTAAAGATGGTAAGATCTGAACAATTTTGTTTTTTATTTTTGAAAAGGTTGTGTTCGACCAATACCAAGATAATTTGTCAAATATATGATCGCAAGTATGGTCATTTATTTCTAGCAAGTGACCAATATGTATCCATAGTTTCTCAGTGACTTGGCATTTATTAAAAATATGATTAAGAGTTTCCTCATGGTTGAAACAGAGAGGGCATCTAGAAGCAACATTAATCATCATAGTTTGCAATATATCATCCACGGGGAGCAGTTTATTAATACTTTCCAAATAAATATTGCAATCTTTTGGAGTAAGATTGAGCTCCATGCCTTTTCCAATCCTGACACTTGTTGTTTCTTGTTCCTAAGCAGTTGATAAGCAGACTGTATAGAGAACTTACCTGTAGTAGATGGTGTCCACACCATCTGATCCTGTTTGTCAAAGAGTATAATAGAGTGTTCCAACCTTGACATAATCCGTGAACTGAAACATATGCTAAGTGACTGCATAATGTGGTTCATGTTAAATCCTTAACTGTCATATAAGGGTTGGGGGGTTCAGAGTTATGGTTCCAATTATCAATTAGTAGTTCTAGTCCAGACCAATTAGCAGTCCAAAATTTACAAAGACCCCCCTACTTATGGTGACTCTGGAATTCTCCACTGCTTTCGTACTTACTATTAGGATTCTTTTCCATGGATCAGATGTTCTGCTTGATCATGTTCACAATCTCGTGTGTTTCATGAATTATCAAATCAGGTAGTAAATATGAGCACATTGCACAGAAATAGGGAGATAATTCAACCAATGAATTTTTTTCAATCTGCATTCTTGTTCCGTGAAATTCTTATGATCCAAAATTATTAATTCACCAATTATTTTATGTTCAGTACTAAAAAAAATTGAGTAAAGTGTCCATATGACCATATGTTTTGGTCATATGTGCCAATATGACCCTGCGATATCAGAATGTACTTTTATAACATTATGATTTACAAAAATGTGCTAAAATCTGTAGGACTGAATTTGGCCGAAAAAAGTTGAAATGACTATTATATCCTCTCTAAAAAATTTTAAAATATAGAAAAAATGAAAGTTACCCTCATTCCCTAATGAATAAAAACTTTCATTTTTTCCTTTAAAAATATTGGCACGTGGAGGCCATCAAACTTTCATTTTATTGCTTAAAAAGAGACCTCCAGCTCCGTCGAGCTCTCGTCTCTCGAGTAGTACCTCCGTTGCGGCTGCCGGTAGTCCTTCGAGCTCGCTGCCGGTATCTCTCTGCCATGCCCCTTCGAATTTCCCTCGCAACTCTTACAATTTCCCTGCCATGGCCCTTTGAGCTCGCCGCCGGTGGCCCTCTGCCATGTCCCTTCGAATTTCCCTCGCAGCTCTTACAATTTCTCTCTGCCATGGCCCTTCGAGCTTGCTGCCGATATCCCCTCGAGCTCAACGCCGATTTCCATGGAGTTCAAACTAGCCGTCGGTTGCCCTTCAAACTCGTCGCTACCTTCGAATTCACCATAGCGACCCGAGGAAGATGGTGGATGATTTCACAGTGCCCCGCTGTAGATACCGTCTGTGGAGGATCAAATTTCAGAACCCACTTTTCGAAAATAACACTTTCTAATATTGTAGGATTATATTGGCACTTTCCATAAAAATATAAAATTATATCTATATTTTGCCCAAAAAAATTCATACCCAAATACTTCCTTACACCCTAAACGTTTTAAAAAATTTATTTGAAACTTCATTACTTAATAAACTTTCACAAAATTACATTATCAATTCTTGGTCACAATATTAACGAAACTTTTTCATCATTTATGATAAAACGTGGGTTGGTTTGATGGACTTCAGATGAAGATGTGCAACTATTACAACATTCACATTTCCATCTCCTCGGATAGCCATTTAGGCTACAACCCCTACCGTTTTCCCGAGTATGAACTGACCTCTACTCCCACAATTTCAGTAGTAGTTGAAACACTGAAAACAAGTTACGCTGCAATATTTTCATAATAGAATGGTCAGGCTTGTGGATAATGTCAATTAGCCACCGATAATCAGCCAATGTCTCCTCTGGTAGAGGTTCCAAGAATTTGCACCTATCCAAAATCTCACGGGGAGGTACCCCTGCGATAAGGTTGGTCTCAAGCTTTGGCCGACCTTTAGAAAACCTATCTGGCTCTACAATGGAGTTTTTAAAGGCACCGGGTGATGCACCTGGTATAGCCTCTTCTTTGAATGTCAGCGCCCTTGCATACTGCAAACAGAACTCAATCCATTGAGTCACTAGAGGAGATGGTCCTCTAACTCGTCCTCCACCTTCTTCTACTTTGATTTTGGAAGTGGCAGGTATTGCCTGCAGTAAGAGATTGAAATCAGAATCTGTCATGTCTTGATGAAAGTGTAAAAGGCTTGATGATTTAGCCTCTATATTGATCTCAATATATAGGGTACAATGAGGTGTATAAGAGGAATGTACAACTATGATCTTATCCCTGATACTAATCAGAATCAATCTAATATCAATCAACACTAATCATATCAATCAACATTAATTAGAATCAATCTAATATCAATCAAATATCTTCTATCCTTACACCCCCCCTCAAGCGAAGCGTCGGATGAACCGAGACGGCAAGCTTGGATCTGAAAAACTCGAATAACGATCGAGAGAGACCCTTAGTGAAGATATCAGCAACCTGGGGCGAAGTAGGCACATGACTAACCCGAAGCTTTCCAGAGGCAACGAGTTCCCGAACAAAATGGTAGTCAATGTCAATGTGCTTCGCCCGTTTGTGAGCAACAGGGTTTTGAGTCAAAAAGATTGCACTATTGTTGTCACATAACAAAAGAGGCGCACGAGACAACGGGAAACGAAGATCACGCAGTAGATGAGTCAGCCAGACAACCTCTGCAGCAGTGTTAGCCAAGGCACGATATTCCGATTTAGAACTGGATCGTGAGACTGTAGGTTGTTTCTTGGCGCTCCAGGATACAAGGTTCCTACCAAGAAACACAGCATAACCATAGGTAGAACGCCGAGTCTCGAGACAACGTGCCCAATCAGCGTCTGAATACCCCATCACCTCAGTAGATGGCACAGAACTGAAAGAGAGACCAAGATGCATAGTTCCACGAACATAACGAAGAATACGAATCACAGCAGCAAAGTGATCGTCCCGGGGATCCTGAAGAAACTGACTGACTGAATTAACTGCAAAAGTCAGGTCAGGGCGAGTGATGGTTAGGTACTGAAGAGCACCGATGAGCGAGCGGTATAAGGTGGGATTGGCAAACTTCCCACTGGTACTGCTATGAAGCTGAGACTGTGGTGTAAAAGGGGTGGAAACTGCAGCAGCATCAGTCATACCGGCTCGACGCAGGATATCCCGAGCATACTTGGCCTGACTCAAGAACAAACCAGACCGTGCCGAAGAAACCTCTAAGCCAAGGAAATAGTGAGCATGGCCCAAATCCTTGATGGAAAACTCCCGATCAGTGCGGGCAATGAACTGGCTGATGAGAGCTGGATCATTGCCTGTGAGGATAATATCATCAACGTAGAGCAGACGGTAAAGCAAGGTGGTACCCTGGGAGTAGACAAATAATGACGTGTCAGGGGAACTACACCGAAAACCAAGAGTGCAGAGATAGGTACTGAAGCGCTGAAACCATGCTTGAGGCCATAGATGGCCTTTCGCAAGCGGCAAACATAGTCAGGACGAGTCGGATCTTTGTAGCCAACAGGTTGAGCCATGTAAACTGGCGTATCAAGAACACCATTTAGGAAGGCATTTTTAACGTCGAGCTGATGAAGAGGCCATCTGCGCATGGTAGCAATGGCAAGTACGGTGCGAACTGATGCGGCCTTGATCACAGGACTGAAAGTGTGCTCAAAATCGAATCCAGGAACCTGCAAATATCCCTTAGCAACAAGGCGGGCTTTATGACGATCAACAGTGCCGTCAGGCCGGTACTTTAGACGGAATACCCACTTCGATCCAACAATATTGACACCGGGTGGACGAGGAACTAATTCCCATGTATGTTGCTGACGAAGGGCAGCCATTTCCTCATTCATGTCAGCAACCCATTGTGGATCACGAAGTGCAGCTCGATAGTCGCGAGGCTCGGTTTGGGCAAGAAAGACCGAAAGAAGACTGGTGGCAACAAAATCTGGAGGCAGATCTTTGGTTCGACGACTACCATCTTGATGACGAGTGACCATATGATGCGTGCGGGCAGACTGCAGATCATCAGAATCAGAGCCAGACGACGATGAACTAGAGAACATCGGAGAGGTAGGAGACTGAGGCGGAGTATCCAATATGGTGTTCAAAACCGGTGCTGGAGGTGGGACAATTGCCGAGCCAGGGGAGCATAGTGAACAAGGAGGAGTAGGCACAGTCTGCTCTGCTAGAGGAACCACAGACTGAACAACTGGTAAGTCAGCATCAACAAAAGCAGAAACATCTAAGGAAGAAAAAGATGATTCTGAACGACCGGCTAAAGCAAGAGGGAAGCAAGTCTCATCAAACCTAGCATGGCGAGTGATGTAGACACGTCTGCTGGCTTGATCCAGGCACCGGAAACCTTTATATTGAGAGCTATAGCCGATGAAAACACAAGGGATGCTTCGGGGAGAAAGCTTGTGCTCTGCATAGGGACGGATAAAAGGATAAACTCGGCAGCCAAAAGGGTGAAAGTTGGAGTATACTGGTTTGCGATGATATAGCAGTTCATACGGAGATGCCCCATCGAGGACTGGTGTTGGCAGTCGATTGATAGTATGAACTGCTGCTCCAAAAGCATCATCCCAAAAGGATAATGGTAAATGGGAATGGAATAGCATAGTAAGCCCCATCTCAGTGACATGTTGATGTTTACGTTCAGCCCGTCCATTTTGCTGAGGTGTATGTGGACAAGAGATTTGATGATGGATTCCCTTTGTAGCAAAATGAGCCCGTAGGCGATTGTTAATAAATTCCGTTCCCCCATCGCTTTGAAAAACCTTAATGCGGGCAGAGAGTTGATTTTCTACGAATGCCTCAAACTGGAGATAGATGTCCACAAAGTCTGATTTGCGGCTGAGAGGGTAAAACCAGGTAAAGCGTGAGTGATCATCAACAAATATGGCATAATAGGCAAAACCGTTTCCAGACAAAACAGGAGAAGGTCCCCATAAGTCACAGTGGACTAAATCAAGCACATGCAAGCTCTTTTATTATTCTCAACAAATGAAAGCCTTTGACCTTTTGCCATAACACAAGGGGCGCAGGTGTGGGGAGTAGGCAACACAGAGGAAACAGATAATACCCCAGCTTTATCTAAAAGGGAAATAATATTATGGGACACATGTCCGAGGTGGGCATGCCACAATTCAAAAGATGCCCGATTTTTATTCTGAATGAAAGTAAGCAATGCTGCCTCTCCACGATCCAGCACGTAGAGCCCATTCTCACCGCGACCCCTTCCCACGACCGACCTGGTTACCTTGTTCTGAATAATAAAGGATTTGTCATCAAAAGTAATCAGAACACCAAGATCACGGGTTAACTTGCTAATAGACAGTAAATTTTTGGTAATATGGGGCACAACGAGCACATCAGTTAATCGCAAAAATGGTGTAAGCTTAGAATCACCATGATGTGTAATAGAAATATGAGAGCCGTTTCCAACAAGAACTTGAGAATTACCGGTATAAGGAGTGACACTGTCTAAAACAGAGGAGGAGGATGCCATATGATTTGTCGCACCTGAGTCAAGGTACCAATCAGAGGCACGAGCAGCTGGTTCAAATGAGGACTCGGCAAGCTGAGCAGATTCGACGGGACGAGGAACCAAACGATAACACGAATTGGCTGAATGGCCTGGTTTCCTGCACCACTGACAAACCAGACCTCCACCACGTCCATGATCACCACCAGAGCGTCTACCACGTCCGCGGCCACCGAAACGGCCTCCACGAGTGGCGCGTGTGCCAGACGCGCCGCCACCACGCGCCGACGCGTAGTCCCACGCGTGGCCACCTGCTGGACGATCGGCCGCCAGAAAAATGGCGGTTTGAACTACAGATGGAGTCTGAACACCATTGCTGCCATCGCCTGAGAGAGTGGAGAGAAAAACTTCATGATTTTCGGCCCGGGAAACAACATCGACATAATTCGGCGTCGGCGAAAGATTCATAATAGGGGCGCTGAAATCTATGAATTCTGGGCCGAGAGCAGTGACGAACCACAGCACCTGATCATCATTGGAAGGAGCAGTATCCATGGCGGCGAGTTGATCGAAGATAGCTTTGAATTTGAGATGCAGGCCGTGCACCGAGCCGGTGCGACGGAGAGTAAGAACTTGAACACGAAGTTTGAGAATGCTGGACTTGCTCTTGTTCTGATATACCGTGGAAACAGTATCCCATATGTGCTGGGAAGTGTCACAGCCGAGGACCTCCGCCATGGCTTCCTCGGAAAGCGACGAGAAAAGAAGACCGCAAAGCTTCTGATCTTCGTTGATCCACGATTCACGGGCAGCAACGGCAGTGTTATAGGCTGCTTTATCAGCGGGAGAAGAAGGTGGTGATGGCACGGGCGGACAAGAATGGGATCCGTCCAAAAAACGGAAGAGATTTTGTGATCGAAGAATATGGCGAACTTGGGTTTTCCAAAGCATGAAGTTCCCAGATGAGAGTTTGATGTTAAGCATCTGGATTAGGGTGTTGTATGGTAGCTTTTCATCAGAAGCAACAAGGTTGGGTTGGCCGGAAGATGACATGGTGAGGAGGAGAAGGTGACAAGGTCGGATGTGATCTTGTTTGGAAGGCGAGCAGTAGGCCAAAAAAATAAAAGTGAGCAGCAGTGCTGCAGAGGAGGAAGAACAAGGCTCAAAGGAGTAAGAGCAGTGCCACGAAGAGCAGTGCAAAAATTTTTTTGGATCAATGCTCTGATACCATGAAAGTGTAAAAGGCTTGATGATTTAGCCTCTGTATTGATCTCAATGTATAGGGTACAATGAGGTGTATAAGAGGAATGTACAACTATGATCTTATCCCTGATACTAATCAGAATCAATCTAATATCAATCAACACTAATCATATCAATCAACATTAATTAGAATCAATCTAATATCAATCAAATATCTTCTATCCTTACACTTGATATGATTTAGAATTACACAGTATAAATATTGCTTTTGCAGCAAGTAACCCCAGTTATTTACGATCCGACTTGCTCGCATGAAGGCATCCCATGACAGTCTCATCATCTGAAGAGTCCGATCTGTTTAACAGAGTCGGTCACTTCACACTCAGCACACAAACGTGGAAACAAAAGATGTTAAGTCAGGAATTAACGTAATATGACTACCTCAAGAGTTTTCTAGTCTTGTGATTATTGACAAGACAAAAAGGAAATGTTTTCCATCCCACCATTGGGTTGAATAAAGTATGTCCCCCTAACATTATTAGCCTCCTATCACAAAATTTTAAGAGCTGCCCACTACCATCCATAGGAAATTTTCAGTCCCGAAGCTGTCGTAGGAAAATATAATGAATGGAGTATCTTGTGACTTATGAGTTGTCCTTGGTGATGCTTGTGATGATTAACTACCGCAATAAATGTTAGAAATTAAACAAGGGAGGTTGAAAAATAATTGTACAAGAATCCTTCAATTCATGGGGAGAACCAATTAAACAATAAAGATACACTGAAGAGTGCTTGAGAGTGTTGGTCAAAGCTCCTGTGTCTAATGGCTATAGGCATATTATCACCTCTTCGTTTTGCTGAAATTACCCGAAGAACCTCGTAGTTAGTGACACTAACTCAGACAGCTAGCTAGCGATGGCAATGGGATGGGGTGGGGTGGGGTGGGGTGGGGTGGGGTGGGGTGGGGTGGGACGGGGCGGGTACGGATTATGGTACCTCCATATCCATGTCCACCTAAAATTTTCATACCCATACCCGCCCCATCACTTATGGTGGGTACAACATTAAAATCCACCCCCGCCCCATCACCCACTTGGGTCTACATACCCACTACAAATCCGTTTTACTCACCCTATTTACATCTCGAAAAAAATCTAAATTTTACTTTTAAATAATTATTTTAATATTAAAAGTTTGAGTCCGTCTCTTGAAAGACGGTTTTTCCATAAGTTATGGAAAGACCAAGGTTTAAAGGAACCTATAGAAAAGAGGTGTAACTTTCAATATTTACAATGAGGTTCATCTAGTAGTTTCGACAGCCATAAGTTATGGAAAGACCAAGGTTTAAAGGAACCTATAGAAAAGAGGTGTAACTTTCAATATTTACTATGAGGTTCATCTAGTAGTTTCGACAGGCTCATAACTTTCAATATTTACTATGAGGTTCATAACTTTTATGCTTAGGTCCCCAGAGTTACAATCTCATAAGAGCCAGGTGATGTAATAATCAAATGTAAATATTTTGAGGATTTGCACTTTATCAGCAATGTAGAACGAAAAATAATTCCTCAAAGTGAACATAGAAGATTTTAATACATACCCATAGATCAGCCCATAGACTAGCACCTGACTTTGGAACAATCACTGCAACGTTTGACATCCTTCTAGCAGCAGGGAGAATATCACAACTCCACCCAACAGCCACCCATACATCCCCAACTCCAAAGGCTTTCAGATAGTACTTGCTATCGAATAACCGAACCTATAGAAAAACATTTAGTTAATCGTTCTTAGAATCTCAGGTCTTAATCGTTCCAATACTTTTTCCATAATAATACTTGGTTTTGCATCTCATGATTTGTCCTGTGATGAATGCTACTTATAAACTTATTAATTAAAAATTCCCCACTTTTTAAAAGCAATGTTAGGATTGAATGGACTCTGCAATGCAATTGCATTTTGCATCCATGCAACCTGACGATAATATAGAACAAAAATGCTTGAATCCACAAAAGCTCGAGTTTGAATTATGTATTTATGCAATCCAACGACTTAACCAAATGACTTACGGAGTATATGTATAGATGAGAGTCATAAAGAGAAAATGTATTCCCCGTATTCTTTTAACTTGGATTGGACTTTAAACAAATGCAAAAAAGAAGAAAAAATACATTAAAAAACAGTGACACTGTGACACATTTGAAATGAACAAAGCACACATATACTCAGATGATTCTTCAACAAGGCAATGGCTAGTTTCACTTATAAATTAAAAAGTATTGGTTAAATACACTAGATACTGTTTTTTACAGAAAAAATATGGAACTTCTGTACTTTTACTACTCGTCCCTACTCTCTCAAAACATTACAACATTAAAACACTTATTCAATTGTTTTTCTTCATCAGCACTCTTTTTGTAGTCAGAAGACCTATATCCTGCTCGAAGCCAAAGGACACGTAGCCAAGAGCGAGCTGGATTTTAAAATGAAAGAAGTCCAGTGAGGACTCCATCCTAAAATCAATAGGTATTGGGAGGAATAACTCACCAAGTTTATAAACAAGGCTATTAGTGTCTCTACTTTTAATGTGAGATATTTTAACACACTTCGCAAGTGCAACTAGCGGACCTTAAACCTTTGAATTTAAGCAAACCAAACTGACAAATTAACCAAACCAAGAGGGGTTCTTTAAAACACTTAGATCGAACCAGCTCAAATATCATGTATAAACAAGCTGTGAGCTTCATCATAAAATGAATTGGTATTTGGAGGAGTAACCCACCAAACTTAAATACAAGACAATTAATCTTCCAGCACCCAAATTAATGAGGGGTTTCAAATAAAACTTACAAAAATTTTGGGGTTATAAGGAGGAATTTGAGGACAAATATAATTTTTTAAGAATACTGAGTATATATAATTGTATATTAGTAATTCTGGACCATAACAATCTCGTGGGTCAAAAATCCAAATCGAAATGAATTACGGGTCAACTTTTCTTCTCTTTTTCACGCAATGCACGCTTTTTTACTACCAGATTTGATGCTTCATTTCAACTGCTCCCTGTGTTTCTCTATTAGTGGTACTATATGTTCAGGTGCTTGGATTTATGTGAAGAAAATGAGTGAATAAAATTGAATGTAGAAAGTAAAAAAGTCGAATGAGTGGATGAAATTGTTTTTTTTAATTAAATCCATCCGGAGATGGGGGAAATTGAATTAGGCCTTCCCTAGCCCATAAATAAACAAAAGTAAGATAAAGGAAGCCGAAGCTTAGTTGGCTATACAAGAGTGAGCAGTTCAGCTCTTGAGGCAATAGTAATTGCTTCCAAAAGATTACAGAAATATGGATGATAGAGAGAGGATGACATGAATTTTTAGGCTAGGAAGAGAGTCATCGAACTTGTTAGTGAGTCGAATTAACGAAACACAAGACAGTCAGAGACATCCTCATAGCCTAAACAGAGTTTATCCTCATCTAAAATACAAGATTCTATGTATAAGGGATGGACATTAGCAGCTTGGATCCCTTAAACTAGGAAGGCATTAAGATCCACCTATCCGAGCCTGATGATTGTCACTACTGAAGAAGCTTCAAGATCCAGCTTGACGAGCTCTCAAATATGATGAAAGCTCTAAACTGAGAAGGTCTCCATGTTTTCAACTTGCCCAAAATGAAGGATAGAGACTATTTCCAGAACCTACATGCAATGAGTAGAAATCAGTAGCATCCGATCAAATTAACTATCCGTAATGAAGGGGTGCCAATTTGATCAAGTCTAACTAGGCCCTGTACTAAGTTAGGAAGCACAGATATTCTGTGAAAAGATGAATTACACTTTAGTTGCAGACAGTTTTTTGCAAGAGTATGAGCAACCAAGTTTGCCTGTCTATAAATGTGCACAAGTTTAATATCTCCCAAGGAGTGGTAAATCTCATCAGACAAGCAGAAACATTCCAGTGAGATCTATATGGATCATTAGCAAAAAGTACAGCACTAAGGCAGTCTGATTCCATGCACACAGGGGAAGGCAAATCAGAAGAGAGCTGTATTGCAAATTTAATGGCCTTCAATTCAGCTTCCAAGGGGGAGATAGCATTAGAATATAAAGTGTAAGCCCCCAGGAAACCACCTCTACTATCCCTAATAATCATTCCAATCCCACACATATTAGTGTTACAACACCATGAAGCATCTACATTGAAGAAATTGAAGAAATCTTGCCAAAAATAAAAG
The DNA here is from genome assembly GCA_037428765.1 of Rubia yunnanensis. Lineage (NCBI taxonomy): Eukaryota > Viridiplantae > Streptophyta > Magnoliopsida > Gentianales > Rubiaceae > Rubia > Rubia yunnanensis. The sequence continues at coordinate 24,684,883 of CM075064.1, read as the reverse complement.
TGTGTCATTTAAAAAATCATTCCAATAAGATAAATGTTTCACTAATAAAGAAACATATAGAGTACTTGATTTCCTACCAAACATTATGATTTTTTTCGACAAACATTCTTACCATGAAAATTACGTGTTAAATTTTGATCTTATAACGTAAATTTTTGTTTACACTTTATACTTTTTGACACTGATTTGTCATATTTTATTATCTTAATTTTTGTTTTTTAACTTATACTCCCTCAGATCCTCTATTAGTGGGCACACTTTCCTTAACTGGATGTTTTCTTTTAAATGACACATTTTTTTATTTTTGGTAAGATTCATTCAATTTTATCCGCTCATTCTAATTTTTTTACTTTCTACATTCAATTTTATCCACTCATTTTTTCCACTTAAATCCAATCACTTAAACCTATAGTGTCACTATTAGTATTTTTTTTTAATTAAACCATCCATAGATGGGGGAAATTATATTAGGCCTTCCCAAGCCTTAAAATAAACAGAAACTGAAAGTTAAAGAAAGAGAGAAGCCATTGGCTTAGTTTATATGTACATTTGTGACCCATAGGCTCATTGAAGCAACATTTGTTGCTTCCAAAATGAATAAAAAAGTATAGCTAATTGTGAGAGGATTACTAAAACTCTTAGTTGAAAATGGAGATCATCGAACTTATTAGTGGATCGTAATGACGAAACACTGGTCAGTCAAAATCACCCCATCTAAAACTAAGAAGCTTATCCCCTATAAAGATAAACAGTGGAAAGAAAAACTTCGATATCCAGAATGAAAATTTCATCAAGCAAGTCATCACTGTAACCGAGAGCAGCCATGAAGCATCTAGTAGCATCCCTCAAGCATCAAGCAAATCAGCAATGAAGAAAACCATTGCGCATTCCTGAATCTTCATGGAAAATTCACCATGTTGTGCATCCTTGTGGTCGTAGTAAAATCAAACTGCCTCCTTGTGCCTACAAAAGGTGAAAACATTTAATCAGTAGCATCCATACTATGTAAAATTCTTAAGGAGGGAGTCCCTAACTGATCAAGTCTAATCAGACCCTGAATATGATTAGGTAACATATGAAAGGAGAAAAAGGATTCACTTGTCCCATCTTTGAGGCATTTCTTTGCTAGTGCATCAGCTACAAGATTTGCTTGCCTCAAAATATGAGTAAGTTTGAATGGACTCAAAGATTGTTTAATTTCATCCGCAAGTTGGAACAATTGCCAAGGGGCAAGTAACGGATCTGATGCTGACAAGACAGCATTCTTACAATCGGATTCTATGCATACATTTACCATAGAACCATCAATTTTTGATGTGGCAAACTGTATTGCCCTCATTTCAGCCTCTTGAGGAGATTTAGCATTTGAAATTTGAGTATGAGCAACAATAAAATTACCCCTACTATCTCTTAGGATCATGCTAAATCCAGTCAAGTTCAGATGGGAATTCCAAGCAGCATCAACATTTAGTTTATATCCCCTGATAGGTTTAGACCAAGCAATTTTAAAGATTTTCGGTTTAGGAGGGAGCTTGATCAGTGGCAGAAAAGAGTGATTTGCAATATCTTTGTCAAAATTTGATCTAATGAAAGCAGGTTTAGCAGTGAACATATAGAAAATTTGTTCTTTGATGCTTGCTATCACCACACCTGTCATAGGCAAAGCTGAATAAAAAATGTCACTATTAGTAGAACGAAGGGAGTACTTTCATTTTGATTGATGTGTGTTAACCTTTCAACATGTCATATAAAATAATAATACTCCACCTGTTTCACTAAGAGTGACACACTTGCCTTATTGGATTTTTTTAAAATGACACACTTTTCATTTTTGGCAAGATTCCTACAATCTCATCCACTCATTCTACTTTTTACTTTCTACACTCAATTTCAACCTCTAATTTTTTCCACATTAATCCAAGAGCCTAAACCTATTGTGCCACTCTTAGTGAAACGGAGGGAGTACTAATATTCTTTTTTAATAAATATTTTCAGTTAATGTACGCCTAGATGTTTCTATAGAGTAAATTGGTTTTTAAAATTTTAATAATGATGTTATATTTTTTTTGATACGAGTGTCACATTTTGATGAGTACTTTAATGTTTTAATATCAATTTGTATTTTAATTTTTTTTATTTTGATGCTTGACTATTTTAATTTTATGTGTTTTTAATTTTTAGTGTATCAATTTGATGTTTAACTATTATAATGTGGTGTGTATTTAAGATTTTTTTATTTAATGTTTGATTATTTTAAGAGTTAAGTGCCCATATAATCCTATGTTTTGGTCACAAGTGCCAATATGACCCTGTAAAGTCTGAAATTGCGATTTATTTGCTTGAAAGTGTTATCTAACCCTGAGAACCTTAATTTGGTTGGAATTTTATGAATTAACTATTATACCCCTGCTAATTTTTTTATAGAAAATGTGAAAGGACAATTATGCCTTCATTCTCTATTAACCACAAACAATTTCCCTTTTTTCTTTCTTCATTCTTCTTCTTCCTCCCCTCATTTTCTTCATCACTCTTCTGTCCCTCCGTCCATCTTCTTCATCTCAGGCAGTAGACAAACGGGCAAACGACAGTGTGGGGACGCAACGACATAGTTTGATTACCGGTGCGGGGCAGAGCAATAGGGGCTCAACAGCTAGGGTTTCGTAATGGTGGTCTTGGTGGTGTTTAATCGGGGCTAGAGTTCATCTTCTAGGGCTATGGCTCTACGGCGGGGTGGCGGAGGGTATCTTCTGGAGCTAGGGTTCCGTGGCAGGGCAAGGGTTTTGCAATGGTGGATTTCATCATCGTCTTAGTCAGCGGTGGGGGTGGGGTGGCGTTCCACCACTCTTCCTCGGTGAGGGTGGCTAGGGTTCTGCAATGGGGCAAGGGTTTCGCAACAGTGGGTTTTTGGTCTTCGTCTTCATCGGCAAAGGGGGTTCCACCGTTTTGAGGCTAGGGTTTCTATGGAGGTGGTGGTGTTGTGATTTGGTGGTAGGTGGGGGTGGAGGGGTTCCACCGTGGGTTTTTATTCTTCATCGATGAAGGGGTTTCCACCATTTTCAGGCTAGGGTTTCTATAACGGTGGTGGTGGTGTGATTTAGTGGTGGGCGATGACGGCTGGAAAATTGGTGGTCAAAGGTGAAGGGAGGTAACGGGTGGCATAGGCAGAGACGTCGGTGGCGGTGTGGTGAATTGGTGGTCGGAGGGAACGGTTTGTGCTGTATTGAATATTGTCGTTTGTGCTATTGCCATTTTTTTTCTTTGTTGTCGTTTCTTCATTAAGTTTCTTTTCTTTGTGTTGTGTTAAGTTTCTTCTGTGTTGAATGTGATGCGCGGCGGTGTGGCGGAGATGTGGTGGTGGAGCGACGGAGATGCGGTGGTGGAGCGACGGAGATGCGGTGGCGGCGGAGGCAGCGCGGCAAAGATACAATGGCGGTAGAGGTAGAGCAGCAGAGATGCGGTGGCAGAGCGGTGGAGATCCGGTGATGGTGGTGGCAGAACAGGTGAAAATGGTGTTAGATGTGGTTTTGAAGATGAAGAAGAAGAAGACCCCTAGGGGTATTCTTATCTTTAATATTTTTAGTTTAAATACTAGGGGTATTTTAGTCCTTTTCTCTTTGGTCAATGCCAGATATTACAAAGTCAATGCTGGAATAGTGCCAAAAGGTTATATCGGCACTTCTGATGCAAAAGTTAGGTAACATGGTTGCAGTAACCGTCTCAATTAGTTATCCAGTCCCAATTAGTCATCCAGTCCCAATTAGTCATCCAGTCCCAATTAGTCATCCAGTCCCAATTAGTCAAAACTAAGCAGTAACATGGTTGCTTCATCGGAATAGACCAGTTCACTAAATACACATCTGCTAACCATGTTGCTTCTCCACAAAGTAACCTCACGGGAATAGCAGAAAGGTACTACTTGCCACAAAGCCTCTGCCATGCCAGGACCTAAGAGAGGGAAGCATGACACGCGGGCCACAATCGCACGATCTAAGCTCTATAAATAAAAACAGAGAACACCAGATAAGGTAAGACAAATTTTTACGAGAAGAAAACCATAAGCAAGAACAACACTGACTTGAGCGTCAGAGCTTTTGGTCTAGGGGGGCAATCTAGGGACTTTTGTACGTACTCGAGAAGGATTGACTCGCCCTAGCCAATTCTGGGAATTATCACTACTCAGAAGGAATCTTACGCATCAGTGGTGCCAACCGCGGGGATAGTTTTTTATTTTTGGATTTTTCCTGTCCCTAGAAAAGGCCTATGCCAGATTTACCATAAATTAATCAGACTTACAAAGAAAAAAGAGGATTCCCACACCAAAGGAAGTCGGTAGAACATAAAGCTAGTTCATCATACCAGAAAAACTTGTGGCGATGATACGTCTGCACGATTATAAGTTTGTTGCACTCAAAATGACCTACCGTAAAGGTATGCTTCCGTGTCACAAACAGTTCCATGTAAAAATAATAATAATAAACAATAATAATAAAAGATACCTAAGCAAAGAGATTATAAAATATCTTCTATATAGAGGAAAATGCCATAGGAATCGCTTAGCCATGAAATTAGGTGCACTAAATCAAGAACATGTAAGTAAATAATCATGTTAAGAACCCAAGCATAATATTTCCCGTGTTAATTAACTAGATGAAAGGGTTACAGAAGCCACTAAATTAGTGAGAAACTGTTAAAGCCTCAGATAGAAAAACACTGGTATGGGAGTAGCACAACCAAGTGTTATTAGGGCACGAATCGCAAAGCGAATCCCAAACCCCGATTAGAATAGTATGCTAAGCCCGCGTAACAGGAACACCCCCAAGCTATTGGCCCTGGACTGAGTTAGTAAGCGAGGTGATGTTAGCATCATTGGAATAAAATCAGTATTAAGAAATAAGAGAAATCATGGCATAATCAATAAAAACTTCACTAATCTTAGATCTATACAAAAACTAAGGATTGCGGCAAAGTTGCTTTCCTAAACTATGAAACATCCCCTAGGAAGAATTACAACATATTATTCACGAACCTATTACATAAGTAAATAACAACATGAGTCCCTAGTTGTGCACTAGTCAAGCCATTAAGGCCCTAAGGAGAGCAGCTTAAGAATGATTGCCCATTCTCCCACTACACCCCCTCCATTTCCCGAAGTGCCCCCCATGAAGGGGCACCATCCTCTTTATCAAGAAGAGTAGACATGCTTGCAAAGAGCGATCGATCACTTTATTAGTACGTCTACTCCATCCTATATCCCAGTTGAACGAACATGTGAAACCACTCTTCCGTCACAAGTTTGTCAACTGGGCAGCCAATCCTTTTCTTTCGGCTTAGCCGCCACAAGTCTGGGCCCTCCCTTCATGTTGGTTTTCCTCAGCTCCAATGCCTAAGGGTTCTGTGAGTGAAAAATTCCCACATCCTCCATCTCGATCCCACATTCGCTAATTTTACCTGCTGATACTGTTCAAAATCACAAAACACAAATATGCATAAGATAATGAAATATATGAAAAACTAAAACACTTATACGACCACAACACTTATGGTAGACATGGAGATCTCCAAGACATTCCACAAGAGATGCAATCCAAACTTGCACCTCTATCAACTGGAGTAACCCCCCCCCCCAACTTACTCACACATAACAGTTTGTCACATAACAGGTGAGATCCCTAACCTAAACCCGTGATAGCTTCGGCATCCCAAATAACCCCATATATCCCATGAATACCAAAAGCCACCGTCCCTGTGGGGGAAAATCCTTGATGTTTGACAACCTAACTTACACACACTTAAAAGTGCTTAACAGAAACACACAACATACAAACACAACACACACTCAAAGTTACTTCCCCAAATACTCAATATAAAGAAACAGCACACAGACACAACCGAGAAAGTGCTCTAGTAGAAGGTTTTTTTTATAGGCACAATTCAAATGCTGCATTATTAAAAGTCTCATTATTAAAGAAACTCTCATTATTAAAAGTCCCTTGAAAGGCTGCATCCTCCCGTTTCTCAAAAACTGATTAACCCCTTATTAATCATTTGGAAACATAACGGCGTAATATTCTCCATATTCCATCAAAAAGAATTTGAAGAGACCATGCTCACGTGGCATGCTTATCTCCTCATAAGCTCACTACCCAACATATTCAAAATCCTTTTAGGCATAAGCCCACACAACTCACACATGCCCAATCTAAAACACACATACCTGCTTGTAATAAAGAAAATCACACATAAAATACAATAACAGAACTTCCCCTCACATTCGCTTCACGTACCTCCCAGAACCACTTCTCATGAGCAAATAAACCTCCACCCACAACTTCATGACATTACTCATGTCTACTCAGGTGACAAAAGAAGGTAAATCACTTGCAGATTCGCATAGTAATAGAGTTATTCGCGCCTCGCGGCAGAGATGGGACGACCATCCACAACTTTGCATAGTCTGGAAAATTACCAGTCTAGTGACACAAGTGGAAATTGCCACGCCTTCTTGCTACAACACCCAAACTCAAATTATACTACAATCTACATTACCCTTCTTAAACTGGGTAACCAATGGTGACATTCCTCCCCATTCAACTATATACACTCTTAGAATTCACCAATTATTCCACAAACATTCACTACATTGAAAGTCCAGATACAAAACCAACCCACATTACAAACTATCGTTCAATCACCACCATTCACCATAAAGCAACGCTACATACCTCACAACCCCATTGTCAAAACCCAATCCCATGATATCTTTATTAAGGAAGTCATAATACATGATTTTGGGGTTACAACCTAAAAACATTCTACAAAAAACTAACAATCAACACACACATTTATCAACAAATGACATGCTTAATAAAATGAAGCTACTAATAAGTCACGCGATGGGCTATTCAAACCGGCAACAATCCAAGCTCTCATAGAGCAACATCAATAAGGAAGTTGGGATACCGAAGCATTCCCCTATTTTCTTCATCTTGAAGGATCTCGTCACATGTGTATTACTTGCAACCTCCATACGTCTAATATGTTTAACATAGTAGGACTTACGGTAAACAATTGGTCTGCAATCTAAATGTCCAAACTGCATACTCAATAGATATACAAAGTAGGTATAACACTACAAGAAACATAAATTTTTACCTCGATTTTACATGGGTCTTTACCTCGGCTTTTAACAACAAAAAAATTGAGGTAAATATAGCCGGGGTAAAAAGTATATTTTTTATCTCGGTTTTTAGTTCGGTTTTTTTAAAAAAGAACCGAGGTAAAAAGTGTGATAGGACCGAATGGGTGACATTGCAACTTTAAAATGCACTAAAAAAATGAAATGAGCCTGTTGCAATGTTGTTTGCTATTTTTCCAGAAATAAAAAACTACCGAAAGCATAATCGATGTTGATTCTGCTTTCGCCAGGTCACAACCAACAAAAATTTCTGGCCAGATCTACAACTTACAGGCCAACCAATATAGAAGAACAAAAGCACTAAAAAAACTAAAATAATTTGATTTAATTAAATTTAAATTAATACATAGATCTATAAAGAGAAACATGGAGATAATTTTAAAAAAATGAACACATTTCTAGCTATTAGGCCAGACTAAAGGCAATGCTGGCGCAACGCGGTGCAACAATGCAGACAATGGCGGCGTTGAACGACGGAGAGCGGCAACGTCGAACGATGGAGAGCTGCAACAGCAAAAGGGAGACGATAGTGTCGAACAGCAGAGAGTGGTGGCATCGAATGACGGAGAGCTGCAGTGTCAAACGGGAGAGAGCGGAGACGTCGAACGACGAAGAGGAGTGGCATCGAACGATGGAGAGCAGAGACGTTGAATGATAGAGAGCGGGATGGCAGAGAGCAGGGACAATGGAGAACGACGGAGAGTAGAGACGTCAAGGGATGGCGTCGAACGACAGGTGACGTCGATCGGTGGAGAGGGGTGGTGATTTGGTAGCAGTGGCTAGGGTTTGGCTTGGAGTGGTGATTTTCAGAAGATGATGATCGTTCATTTGTTAAAGTCATACATTTTCTTTTGTGTTTATATATGGAAAGTTAAGTAAGGGTTCATCGATCATTAGTTAAGTTATGACCATTTCATTAGTTAAGGGATTGACCGTTCATTAGTTAAAGTGAAACTAATTTAATAATGTTTATACAAAGAAAGTCGAGTAAGGTTGACTGTTGATAAGTTGAAGTTAAACCTTTTATTGGTGTTCATATATAAAAAATACGTAAATGTTGACCGTTTATTAGTTGAAGTCAAACCTTTTGTAAGTGTTTATATACAGAAAGTTATGTAAGGGGCTGACCTTTGATTAGTTGAAGTCAAGCATTTTTATCGGTGTATATATAGAAATTCAAGTAAGGGTTGATCATTGATAAGCCTAGTTATAACCATTTCATTAGTGTTCATATATAGAAATATTAAATAGATGATTTTTTTGGTGAAATGGTGGAGAACGCTAGTACATGTTCTAGAGTAACTTAGAGTTGATTACATAGAAGTAAGAAAGGGAAATCAGAAAAGATTTAAAATATATTCTTGTGTATGTTTATTGATAAATACTATGTTACGAACTTGAAAAATACAACAGGGGTGTATAGGGTAGCATTACGTTCGAGCGGATTCAATTTTGAGTTACAAGTAAAGTTTTTACTTTTTGCACTTAGGTCTCTCCAAAAAAGTTGGAGTTTTCGAATCACGAAATTGGCAACACCAAACTGCAATTCAATAATATACATTTGCAATTTTGCAATTTGGGCATATATGGGTAAACGAAAGGGCCTCGAAAGTCAATATTGATTACTTCTACACAATCTTGAAAAATAACACTATGGCCCAAAATTGTGTTACCCTATAATTCATTGCTCCAAAATACATGCTTTTTGTTATTCTTGCATAAAGAAAAGTCTTGGGAAAGACTGTCTTTCCATATAATACAAGGTAAAATGTCTTAGTTGCAATATTAAAAATTTATTATGCAACATGTAGTAGTTATAAAGTTTATAACCCGATTTATGCAACCAAAAATTTTATCTTCATTTCTTCTAATTTACACTTTAAACATTGATCTTTCCTTGACTTATGGAAAGACCATCTTTCAAGAGACAGAGTCCTTGCATAAATATAGTGATATTAAATAAATGAATATTTTGGTGAAACATTGGAAAACGCTAGTACATGTTCTAGAGTAACTTAGAGCATCCAAAATGGTAGTGAACTTAAGGAGCACTTCTTAAGTGTCACATCATGAATTTTGATAAAAACTTGGTAAGAATAAACTACTCCCTCTGTTTTGTTATTTATGACACACCTACTATAAATGAATGTTTTCTTTTATTTTGCACAATTTCCATTTTTGGCAAGATTCCTTCAATTTCATCCACTCATTCTACTTTTTACTTTTTACTTCAATTTCATCCACTCATTTTCTTCACCTAAATTCAAGCAACTTAATCTATGGTGCCATAAATAGAAAAACGGAGGGAGCATCAACAATGGTAGTGAACCTAAAGAGCATTTGTTAGGCACTTCTTTATAATTTTAAGTTATAATTAATTAAAAATATAAAACAAGTCATGCTAAATGACATTCATTGATTGATTGCATTTGAACAAAGAAAGAGGTAGCAACTCCTTAACCAAGGATCAACTTGTATTAAGGAGTGATCCTTAAAACTCCACAATGGTTACTCCTTAAATAAGGAGTGCTCCTTATTAAGAAAAGTTGGTTTAAGGGGCTACCATTGTGGATGCTCTTAGAGTTGGTTACATAGAAGTAAGAAAGGAAGATCGGAAAAGATTACAAATATATTATTATGCATGTTTATTGATAAACACTATGTTACAGACATGAAAAATACAACGGGGGTGTATATGGTAGCATCACATTTGAGGATTTCAATTTTGAGTTACGAGTAAAGTTTTTTACTTTTTGCACTTAGATCCCTCCAAGAAAGTTGGAGTTGTTGAATCACGAAATTGGCAACACCAAATTGCAATTCAATAGTATGCAATTGTGATTTTGAAATTTGGACATGTATGGGTGAACGAAAGGGCCTCGAAAGTCAACATTGATTACTTCTATACAATCTTGAAAAATTACACTATGGCCCAAAATTGTGTTACCCTATCCATTGCTCCAAAATACATGATTTTTGTTAATCTTGCATAAATATAGAAATATTAAATAGATGAATATTTTGGCAAAATGTTGGAAAACGCTAATACATGTTCTAGAGTACATAGAATTAAGAAAGGGAAATCGGAAAAGATTCAAATATTTTCTTGTGCATGTTTATTGATAAATACTATCTTTGTTAAAGTCAAACCATTTTATAAATGTTTATATATGAAAGTCAATTAAGTGTTAACCGTTGATTAATGAAAGTCAAACTATTTTATTAGTGCTTATATATGAAAAGTCAAGGATTAACCGTTTAGTAGTCGTTCCCATAACCTTTTCATTAGTATTTATGTATGAAAGGTCGATGATTTATTAAGGTCAAATTTTATTTATTTATATATACATAGAAAGTCAAATCACAATCTTACTCAAAGAGCAACTCTTAGCCATGTCACCTTTGCCACGTGTTACCCTTGAAATTAGCCACGTGTCAAATGAAATAAATTATAAGTAGAGTTCGAGTCATATGTGATTGAAGTCGAATATTAATAAATAAACTCTATTTTTCACCGAATAAAATTTTATATACTACTTTGTATATAATTATGAATAAGTAGTATATAAAATTATATTTGGTGAAAAAATAAAGTTTATTTATTGATATTCGACTTCGATCATATAATACTCAAACTCTACGTTTAGTTTATTTCATTTAAAATATAAATACAAAGTTATATTAAAAGTATAATTATATAATCTTTTAAAATTCAAAAGAAGTGGAGTTGAATAAAAAAATTTAAAAATTATATTTTAGTTTTGTTAAAAAAATATATTACATTATTAATATATATATATATTGAATTATTTTAAATCATGCATCGCAAGGGTGTTATCTAGTTATTCATATACTTATAAGTACCATCTCTGCGAGAGTGATGTGCGACGTCGGGCACAAACACAAGCGACGTCGGTGAGCGAGAGTGATGTCCAGTTCTCAGCCCTTGAAGGAAAGAACTCTTTTATCCTCAAAGGGGTCCAGCTCTCAGCTCTCGGGGGGTCAAGCTCTCAGCCCTCGGAGGGATGAACTCTTCTATCCTCGAAGGGGTCCAACTCTCAGCCCTCGAAGGGGTCTAGCTCTAAGCCCTCAAGGGGTCCAACTCTCAGCCTTCGAAGGGGTGGACTCTTATATCCTCGAAGGGGCCCTGCTCTCAGCCCTCGAAGGGATGGACTCTTAGTCCTTGAAGGGGTCTGGCTCTCAGCTCTCGAGGAGGTCCAACTCTCAGCCCTTGAGGGGTCCAGCTCTCAGCCCTCGACGGGATGGACTCTTAGTCCTCGAAGGGTTCTAGCTCTCAGCCCTCGAGAGGTTCAGCTCTCAGCCCTCGAAGGGGCCCAGCTCTCAGTCCTCGACGAGATGGACTCTCAGTCCTCGAAGGGGTCAAGATCTCAGCCCTCGAAGGGATTGACTCTTCTATCCTCGAAGGAGTCTAGCCCTCAGCCCTCGAAGGGGTGGACTTTCTATCCTCGAAGGGGTCTAGCTCTCAGCCCTTGAAGGGGTCCAGCTCTCAGTCCTTGAAGGGATGAACTCTTCTATCCTTGAAGGGGTCAAGCTCTCAGCCCTCGAAGGGGTGGACTCTTCTATCCTCTAAGGAGTGAACTCTTCTATCCTCGAAAGGGTGGACTCTTCAATCCTCGAAGGGATGGACTCTCAGCTCTCGAAGGGGTCTCTCTCAGCCCTCGAAAGGGTCCAGCTCTCAGCCCTCGAAGGGGTCCAGTTCTCAGCCCTCGAAGTATTGGACTCTCAGTCCTCGAAGGAGTCAAGATCTTAGCCCTCGAAGGGATGAACTCTTCTATCCTCGAAGGGGTCCAACTCTCGGCTCTAAAAGGGGTGGACTCTTCTATCCTCGTAGGGGTCCAGCTCTCAGCCCTCGAAGGGGTCCAGCTCTTAGCCCCCGAAGAGAAGTACTCTTCTATCCTCAAAGGGGTCTAGCACTCAGCCCTAGAAAGGATGGGCTCTTTGTCCTCGAATGTGTCTAGCTCTCAGCCCTCGAAGGGATCCAGCTCTTATCCCTCAAAGTGATAGACTCTCAGTCCTCGAAGGGGTCGAGATCTCAGTCCTCAAAGAGATAAACTCTTCGATCCTTGAAGGGGTCCAGCTCTCAGCCCTCGAAGGGGTGGACTTTTCTATCCTCGAAGGGGTCCAGCTCTTAGCCCTTGAAGGGATAGACTCTCAGCCCTCGAAGGGAATGACTCTTCTATCCTCGAAGGGGTCTAGCTCTCAGCCCTCGATGTGATGTGCTTTTTTCCTCGAAGGGGTCCAGCTCTCAGCCCTGGAAGGGGTCTAATTCTCAGCCCTCGAAGTGATGGACTCTTAGTTCTCGAAGGGGTCGAGATCTCAGCCCTCAAAGGGATAGACTCTTCTATCCTCGAAGGGGTCCAGCTCTCAGCCCTCGAAGGGAAGAACTCTTTTGTCCTCGAAGGGGTTTAGGTCTCAACCCTCGAAGGGATGAGCTCTTTGTCCTCGAAGGGCTCCAGTTCTCAACCCTTGCAGGGAAGGACTCTTCTATCCTGGAATGGGTCTAGCTCTCAGCCCTCGATGGGTCCAGCTCTAAGCCCTCGAAGGGATGGACTCTTCTACCCTCGAAGGGGTCCAGCTCTCAGCCCTTGAAGGGGTTCTAGCTCTCAGCCCTCAAGAGGTCCAGCTCTCAACCCTTGGGGGTCCAGCTTTTAGCCCTCGACGAGATGGACTCTCAGTCATCGAAGGGGTCGAGATCTCATTCCTCGAAGGTATAGACTCTTCTATCCTCGAATGTGTCCAGCTCTCAGCCATCGAATGGGTGGACTCTTTTATCCTCGAAAGGGTCCAGCTATCAGCCCTCAAAGGGGTCTAGCTCTCAGTCTCGAAGGGATGAAGTCTTCTGTCCTCGAAGGAGTCGAGCTCTCATCCCTTGAAGGGGTGGACTCTTCTATCCTCGAAGGGGTCCAGCTCTCAGCCCTCGCAGGGATGAACTCTCAATCCTCAAAGGGGTGGACTCTTCTATCCTCGAAGGGGTCTAGCTCTCAGCTCTCGAAGGGATGTACTATTCTATCCTCGAAGGGGTCTAGCTCTTAGCCCTCGAAGGGGTTTAGCTCTTAGCCCTCGAAGGGGTGGAATCTTCTATCCTCAAAGGGGTTCGGCTCTTAGCCCTCGAAGAGATGTACTCTTAGCACTCGAAGGGGTTCAACTCTCAGCTCTCGAAGGGGTCCAACTCTATGCCCTCGAAGTGATGGACTCTCAATTCTTGAAGGGGTCAAGATCTTAGCCCTCGAAGGGGTGGACTCTTTTATCCTCGAAGGGGTCCAGGTCTCAGCCCTTGAAGGGGTCCAGCTCTCAGCCCTCGAAGGGAAGGACTCTTTTGTCCTTGAAGGGGTCTAGCTCTTAGCCCTCGAAGGGATGTGCTCTTTGTCCTCAAAGAGGTCCAGCTCTCAGTCCTCGAGGGGTCCAGCTCTCAGCCCTCGAGGGGGTCCAGCTCTCAACCCTCAAAGGGATAGACTCTTCTATCCTCAAAGTCTCGAAGGGGTCTAGCTCTCTGCCCTCGAGGGGTCCAGTTCTCAGCCCTTGGGGGTCTAGCTCTCAGCGCTCAAAGGGGTCCAGCTCTCAGCCCCAGATGAGATGGATTCTCAGTCCTTGAAGGGGTCGAGATCTCAGCCCTCGAAGGGATTGCCTCTTCTATTCTCGAAGGAGTCCAGCTCTCAGCCATCGAAGGGGTGGACTCTTCTATCCACGAAGGGGTCTAGCTCTCAGCCCTCGAAGGGGTCTAGCTCTCAGCCTCAAAGGGGTCTAGCTCTCAGCCCTCAAAGGGATAGAGTGTTCTGTCCTCGAAGGAGTCGAGCTCTCAACCCTCGAAAGGGTTGTCTCTTCTATCCTCGAATGGGTGGACTCTTCTATCCTCGAAAGGGTCTAGCTCCCAGCCTTCGAAGGGGTCGAGCTCTCAGCCCTCAAAGGGATGGACCATTTAATCCTTGAAGGGGTCTAGCTCTCAGCCCTCGATGGGGTGGACTCTTCTATCCCTGAAGGGGCCAACTCTCAGCCTTCGAAGAGATGGACTCTTAGTCCTCGAAAGGGTACAACTCTCAGCCCTCGAAGGGGTCCAGCTCCACGCCATCAAAGTGATGAACTCTTAGTTCTTGAAGGGGTCGATATCTCAGCCCTCGAAGGGATGAACTCTTCTATCCTCGAAGGGGTCTAGTTCTCAGCCCTCGAAGGGAAGGACTCTTTTGTCCTCGAAGAGGTCTAGCTCCCAGCCCTCGAAGGGATGAACTCTTCTATCCTCGAAGGGGTCCAATTCTCAGCCCTCGAAGGGAAGGAATCTTTTGTTCTCGAAGGGGTCTAGCTCCCAACCCTCGAAGGGATGTGCTCTTTGTCCTCGAAGGGGTCCAGCTCTCAGCCCTCGAGGGGTCCAGCTCTCCGCCCTCGAGGGGTCCAGCTCTCAGTCCTCAAAGGGATGGAGTCTTCTGTCCTCGAAGAAGTCGAGCTCTCAGCCCTCGAAGGGTTGGACCCTTCTATTCTTCGAAGGGGTCTAGCTCTCAGCCCTCGAAGGGATGGACTCTTAGCTCTCGAAGAGATGAACTCTCAGACTTCAAAGGGGTAAACTCTTCTATCCTCGAAGGGGTGAACTCTTCTATCCTCGAAGGGGTGAACTCTTCTATCCTCGAAGGGGTCTAGCTCTCTACCCTCAAAGGGGTCTAGCTCTCTACCCTCAAAGGGATGGAATCTTCTATCCTCGAAGGAGTCCAGCTCTCAGCCCTTGAAGGGGTGGACTCTTCTATCCTTGAAAAAGTCCAGCTCTCAGCCCTTAAAGGGGTCTAGCTCTTTGCTCTTGAAGGGGTCCATCTCTAAGCCCTTGAAGGGATGGACTCTTAACTCTCGAAGGGGTCTAGCTCTCAGCCCTCGAAGGGATGGATTCTCAGCTCTCAAAGGGGTCCAGCTCTCAGCCCTCGAAGGGATGGGCTCTCAGCCCTCGAAGGGGTGGACTCTTCTATCCTCGAAGGGGTCTAGCTCTCAGCCCTCGAAGGGGTCTAGCTCTCAGCCCTCGAAGGGGTCTAGCTCTCAGACCTCGAAGGGATAGACTCTTAGTCCTCGAAGGGGTCTGGCCCTCAAGGCATCCTACTCTCAGCCCTCGAAAGGGTCCAGTTCTTAGCCCTCGAAGAGATAGACTCTCACTCCTCGATGGGGTAAAGATCTCAGCCCTCAAAGGCAAGGACTCTTCTATCCTTGAAGGAGTCCAACGCTTAGCCCTCGAAGGGATGTACTCCCAGTCCTCGAAGGGTTCCAGCTCTCAGCCCTCAAAGTGATGGTCTCTCAGTTCTCGAAGGGGTCGAGATCTCAGCCCTCGAAGGGAAGGACTCTTCTATCCTCGAAGGGGTTCAGCTCTCAGCCCTCGATGAGATGGACCCTCAGCCCTCAAAAGAGTCAGCTCTAAGCCCTCGAATGGATGGGCTATTTTTCCTCGAAGGGGTCTAGCTCTCAGCCCTCAAAGGGAAGGACTCTTCTATCCTCGAATGAGTCCAACTCTCAACCCTCGAAGGGATGGACTCTTCTATCCTCGAAGGGTTCCAGCTCTCTGCCCTCGAAGGGGTCGATCTATTAGCCCCCGAAGGGATCCAGCTCTCAGCCCTCGAAGGGGTTTAGGTCTCAGCCCTTGAAGGGGTTCAGCTCTAAGCCCTCGAAGGGATGAACTCTTAGTCCTCGAAGGGGTCTAGCTCTCAGCCCTCGTGGAGGTCCAGTTTTCAGCCCTCAAGGGGTCTAGTTCTCAGCCCTCGAGGGTCCAGCTCTCAATCCTCGAAGGGGTCCAGCTCTCAGCCCTCGACGAGATGAACTCTCAGTTCTCGAAGGTGTGGACTCTTCTATCTTCGAAGGGGTCCAGCTCTTAGCCCTGGAAGAGATTGACTCTTAGTCCTCGAAGGGGTCTAGCTCTCAGCCCTCAAGGAGGTACAGCTTTCAGCCCTCGAGGAGGTCCAGCTCTCAGCCCTCGAGGGGTCCAGCTCTCAGCCCTCGAGGGGTCCAGCTCTTAGCCCTTGAGGGGTTCAGCTCTCAACCCTCGAGGGGTCCAGCTCTCAGTCCTCGAAGGGGTCCAGCTCTCAGCCCTCGATGAGATGGACCCTCAGTTCTCAAAGGAGTGGACTCTTCTATCCTCGAAGGGGTTCAGCTCTCAGCATTCGAAGGGGTCCAGCTCTCAGCCCTCGAAGGGTCTAGCTCTCAGCCCTTGAATGGGTCAAGCTCTCAGCCATCAAAGGGATGGACTCTTCTATCCTCGAATGAGTCTAGCTCTCAGTCCTCGAATGGGTGGACTCTTCTATCCTCAAAGATATGGAATCTCAGCCCTTGAAGGGGTCTAGCTCTCAGCCCTCGATTGGCAGGACAAATACAGGATCAGGAGGCATTGATGTCGAGATCATGAGGAATGGCAAACCATTGAATAATGAAGACAAAAGGAAGTTGATTGATGAGGTTACTGAAAAGGAGATATATGCAGCCTTGAAGGGAATAGGTGACATGAAAGCACCGGGCTGTGATGGGTTTAATACGAGATTCTTCAAAGTAAACTGTGGAGTGGTGAAGGATGATTTCGTTGAAGCAGTGATGGATATCTTTGAATCTGGGAGGATTTACAAAGCTGCAAACAGCACCTTAGTGACCCTTATTCCGAAAAGTCCCACGGCAAGCAAGGTGAAGGATTACAGGCCCATATCTTGTGTTTCAACAATATACAAGGTGATCTCTAAAGTTATGACGAATCGGCTGAGCAAGGTAATTGGAGAAATTGTGCAAATTAACCAGGGTGCCTTTGTTCCCGGGAGAAGTATTCATGACCATATCATGGTGGTCTATGAGTTGCTCAGAGGATACAACAGAAAGGGAGGAACCCCGAGATGTGTTATATAGATGGATATTCAGAAAGCTTTTGACACCGTCGAATGGGAAGCACTTGAGGACATTACGAAGGAGATAGGAATACCTGAGAAATTTGTGAGATGGGCTATGGTGGGTGTGAAAACAGTGTCATACAGATACAATGTCAATGGCCACACTACCAGGTTTATCCAGGCAAAGCGGGGACTAAGGCAGGGAGACCCCCTCTCGCCACTGTTATTCGTACTCGTTATGGAATACATGATAAGGTGCTTACAGGATTGCAGCAGGATGACTGGGTTTAAATTCCACCCGAACTGTGAACTTCTGCAACTGAATAGCATCAGCTTTGCTGACGATGTCATGCTACTATCCAAGGGTGAGGCTGATTCTGTCAACGATCTGATGAGGGCATACCAGAAATTCGAGCATTCCACTGGGCTCAGAGTCAGCAGGCAACGTGTACCTTGGTACCTTTAGCAAGGGCAACTTCCTTTCAGGTACCTTGCCATCCCTTTAGCTAGTAGAAAGTTAACAATCCATATGTGTCATCCTTTGATTGAGAAAATAATTGAACGGATTAAACACTGGAGTGCTAAATTGTTGAGTTACTCGGGTAGACTACAATTGATTAAAAGTGTGATCTTCTCTGTTGTTAAGTACTGGCTGCAAGTGTTTCCTTTACCGAAAGTAGTAGTTAAACACATAGAGGCCCTATGTCGTACCTACCTTTGGTGTGGAGTGGAGACGATTTCCAGAAAGTCACCCGTGGCGTGGGAAAGATTATGTGGAAGGAGGAAAGCTGGGGGACTAGGTTTAATCTCGTTGCAGGAATAGAGTATGGCAAGCGAGAGTAAAACCTTATGGAATGTTTGTAGAAAGACAGATAGGCTATGGATACGCCGGCTCCATGCGTATTACATAAAGGAGAGGGACGGCCTGAGTATTAAGATCCCAGCCAATGCATCCTGGATTATCAAAAGTCTGGGAAAATGCAAGGACAGAGTACTGAGCTTGGAGGCATGGCAGAAGCAGAAAGGACTTAAAAAGTTCAGTATCAGGAGTGTTTATGAGGGGCTGAAGCAGGGGCAACCAGAAATGGTTTGGAGAAAATTACTCTACAACAACTATGCAAGGCCACAGGCAAAATTTACTCTTTGGAAAGTCCAGCTCTTGAAGATAGCAGCAGCAGAAACAATCTACTAGACTTGGAAGAGGAGAAATGAAGTGTGCTTCCATAAACAGGAGAGCAAAAACATTGTAAGTAAAATCATAGAGTGAGTGGTATGTAGAGCTTGGGTTAAACCAAAGTTGAAAGCGTTATGTGCTCATCTTATGGTAGATTTTGACTGATATATGGCCTTTGTAGTACGGGGTTGTGCATATTTTGAAAAGAAATGGAAGTTTTACCGAGTTCCAAAAAAATGTAAGCTTTTTTCTTTATAAAAACTCTAAAAATAATTCTTCATCTATACTAATGGAGAATATAGTAAAAATGACCAAAAAAATAAAATTGTTAATAATTTAAAAACAGTAAAATAAAACTTCAATGTTTTACGATGATAGATTGTAGTTTCAACCAATCAAATAAATAATTCAAATATTTACATCACTTTTCTATTATTGAAATATGCATGAGCTCCTAATCACTATCATAAACATATTTAATTAAACATAATAATTAAAATCATTTATCTATGAGTATATTTTAGTGTATATATATTTCATAAAATTTATCACAATTCTTTTAACTAATAAACTTTTAATTTGTGAATGAGTCCGTCTCTTGAAAGACGGTCTTTCCATAAGTTATGGAAAGACCAAGGTTTAAAGTGTAAATTAGAAGAAATGAAGATAAAATTCTCGGGTTGCATGAACCGGGTTATAAAATCTATAACTACTACATGTTTCATACTAAAATTATAATATTGCAACTAAGACCCTTTACCTTTTATTAATCTAATTAAACCCCGTCTTTCCATAAGCATATGGAAAGACCGTCTTTCCCAAGACTTGGCCTTTGTGAATAGATTAGACTTAAAAATAATTTACATTTAAAGATTTACGTGAGTGTACGTTGACCAAGTCCCAGGGTTGACCAAGTCCCAGGGTAGTTTCGTAATCTCCTAATCCAGATAGTACATTTGTTTGCCCTTCTTATAAATACTCCTATTTCCCACAACATTGGAGTCACTTCGTACTCTTCTTCATCCGCTTCCTCATTCTGCACGCGGTGATGCTCACTCAGAAATTCCTCTGCATTCTGCCTTCAGAATTTCGAAATTTGCAGAGATTTCACTCTAATTTTCAAGAATTGCCAAGATGATTTCTGAACCAAAACCCTAGAATTGATCCTTCCCTCTGCAGCATTATCGCGAGGTAACCACCATTCGAGTTACGATTTTGTTTCCGTTTCTAATTACCGAGATTTTGCTAAGATGATTTCTTGGCAAAACCCTAGATTTGACCCCAAAGTAAATCGAAATTCAAGAACCACATTCGACATGGGTTGGACTCGGGTTGGGAGCCTGGGGAAAGGTAGTTATGGGTTCGTCTCTTTGGGTCGATCAACTTCTCCGTCGGATGGAATTGGCCCGAAGCTTCCTCCTCTTTTCGCCATCAAATCTGCCCCTCATACTGACTCTGAAACTTTGGAGTTTGAGCGAGGATTATTTCACGAGTTGCGGGATTGCCCGGAAATCATCGGATGTTATGGAGCCGACGCCAGCCTGGAAGACAATGCGATCCTCTATAATTTGTTTCTGGAGTATGCCTCAGGTGGATGTCTTAAGGACAGAATCTGTTCCGGGAAACCTTTGAGTGAAGACGAAATCAAGAATTACACCCGATCCATACTACTAGGAATCAGACATATACACCGTAGAGGAATTATTCACTGTGATCTAAAGCCCGCCAATATACTTTTGGTATATGGCGGCAATGGTAGTTACGTTGCAAAAATCAGTGATTTGGGCCTTGCACTACTGGAAGAAGATGAGACCGATGTTGAGAAGCTGAGGGGAACACCACGTTACCTAGCCCCTGAGTCCATTCTACATGGAGACTACGGACCGGGAGTCGACATTTGGGCACTTGGATGCATCGTCGCGGAGATGATTCTCCGAAAGCCCTTGAGACAATTTAATCGGAATCAGAATCCTGAAATGACACTAGAGACGATGCTTGAGCAAATGGCGAAACAAGAAGTAGAAATACCAGCTGGAATATCGGCTGATGCGCACAGTTTCTTGACCAAGTGTTTGGATGTTAATCCTAGGTTGAGATGGGGTGCGGACAAGCTTTTGAGAGAGCACCCATTTGTTGCGGATTCGGATTCAAAAGAATATGATCTTGAGATGGCTGTTTCTGATTTTGAGGAGGATATTCACGAAACTAATATCGAGGCAGCGACTGATCATGATGCCTCCTATACTGAAGAGGACTTGCAGTTGATGTTGCCAATGAAGTTGCTCAAGAGGGATAGGGACGAGGATGCTCTCTCAGATGACCAATATGATTCCGTGGATTTTCATGAAACAGTTAATGATTCTGGGGAGGATTTTC
This sequence comes from Rubia yunnanensis, assembly GCA_037428765.1. Classification (NCBI taxonomy): domain Eukaryota; kingdom Viridiplantae; phylum Streptophyta; class Magnoliopsida; order Gentianales; family Rubiaceae; genus Rubia; species Rubia yunnanensis. The sequence continues at coordinate 24,664,290 of CM075064.1, read as the reverse complement.
ATCAAACTATTTCCGATTCTTGGGAGGATTTTCATGAAACTAATATCGGTGCAGCGACTGAACCTGATGCCTCCTATACTGAAGAGGACTTGCGGTTGATGTTGCCAATGAAGTTGCTCAAGAGGGACAGGGATGAGGATGCTCTCTCGGATGACCAATACGATTCCGGGGATTTTCACAAAACTGTTTATGATTCCCGGGAGGACTTTCATCAAACTATTTCCGATTCTTGGGAGGATTTTCATGAAACTAATATCAGTGCAGCGACTGAACTTGATGCACCCTATACTGAAGAGGAGCTGCCTTTGATGATGCCAGTGAAGTTGCTCAAGAGGGATAGGGATGAGGATGCTCTATCGGAAGACCAATATCCCGCCTTTTACAAAAAACAGAGACTGTTTTCACCTTGTTGCTAGGAGGGCTATTAAAGCCTAATGTTTTGTATTTAGACTTGAATTTAGATAAGCAATTGATGTAGCACTAGATTCTTTTGTATAGACTCAGTTTATGACGTAATAATAAGTATAATTCCTTTTGCTCAATTCTGAAAGTATATTTCCTCATGCTACAGAGTTTATAGTAATTGAGTCTTGTGTAGCTTGATTTGTTTGTGAATATGAAATGGTGCAATTTCCTTCTACTGTATTTGTCTCAAGGCATTGCCTGAGGCTGTAGTGCAACTCATTGATTCTGTGTGTCATATATTTCCTCTTTGTATTTTCGGGTCAAAATAAACTGTGGTAAGGTTGCTTTTCTATGGTCAAAATTCTAGCTTATGGCCAGCACTTTCCTTTCTCTATGCACATTAAGTTAAGAACAATCGATGCACCTAAAAGTTATAAATGATCCCTAGTATTTAGATCAGTTTCAGACATCTTCCAGGATGCTTTCTCAGAGCTTTGAACACCATGAACATCACTAATGCAGTCTGTTTTAAACCGTAGTTCCGCTCCGGTTTTTGTAAAAGACAAATTGGAGTGCATATAATCTAAAACTGGTTTTTATTTTTTATTTTTTATTTACAACATGTTGAATTCTATTGACTTTGTTTTCAATTTTGGTATCATGACATTTCTGTTCCATTCATTATCTAGCTTTGTTGCTAGCACTGAAATGGTGTTCACAGATATAGAGCTGAAAACCATCCACTTTATATCCTAACTGTGTGTTGAACTGGGTAGTTTGATTTTCAAAAAGTTTCTGATGCTTTGTTTTCTAAATAATTCCCAGCATATATAGATTGGTAGGAGACAAATATGAATGATGTGGTTTGTAGCACATGCAAACAATACGAGATTTTGATTTGCTACATGGCAACTATTCAAAAAATTGATCTACTGATTCCATATCATCATGGAAGGCACACTTTGACACTAGAAAAGATACAGAACTTCAAAACATTATCAAATGCAAATGGCTGCATAAAGCTGGAGTTTGTTAAGAGATACCTGTGTGCTCCATAATTTCTGGAAAGATGCACTCCTTTTTGTTTGCCTAAGGATCTGGTATTGCGAATCTTCCATTTTCCATTTATTGTGAAACTGACAACGGATTAGAAGTAGTTGACAAGTGTTGCAGATAAGTATTTGACAGATAATCTGTTGTCTGCAGAATGAATGCGGAAGTTAGGGACACAGGTAAGGTAATGCATGGATTCCAAGATAAGTTCATCAGATAAATGGTGGAAGAAAAAATTTTATCCAATTCAGTAAAACATAAAATATGTCGCAAGCATTGCTGTGCATCCTAAGATTGGAACAAGAATAGCAGAGATGATATGGTGATGACTGATGGGGGGCTAATGATAATTCCACATGTTGCTCAATTAAGGTCAACTATCTCCTAGGGAGACAAGAAATAAGCAATAAGCATAAACTATGATGTTAGAACTAATCACACTTGTTTATGTATTTAGAGATCACATGGTTGGGGTATTCTGGTGCAATATAACTCGGGCTATATGATGTATTCTGGGGCAATGGTTGTATGGTCCATTCATCTTGTCACCTAAATGTATTGATTTGGCGCAAAATTACAGCCTGAGGGAGAGCACGTAGCATATTGATTGCCAGAGCTGCAAAGAAAACAGGAACTTCCCGGTCGATCATACATCACGATCATACATCAAACGATTCAAACCTCAAGTTTGGAAGCATTAACAAAGGCTGTTGTCAGGCTTCAAATTCTGTCCCCAGAAGATGCAAATAAATGGAAAGGAGATAGCACAACCCTACGAAAACCAACAGAATAGCACATGCCACTCAAAACAAAGGAAACAAAAGACAGAACAAAATTCTCATTATGCCCAAAACTGCATTTTTCTCTCCTCCTTTTTCCGGGCTTGAGACCGGCAGCGCACATGAGGCACCGGCGGAGTTAAAAAGGCAGAGTTAAAAAGAACTTTCTTCCCTCTCGCATTTAATCTAAAAACATAGGTAGTAAAAAATTACAATGATAGTAGAATAGATTAGTGAATACAAACTGGGGACATGTATATGATAGAGGGACCTTGGATTTTTGTGGTTAAAACCACTGATTAAGCCAAGAAAGAAAAGGAAAAGGGGCAGGTTATTAGCAAAAATTCATAGTACAAAAAAAAACAGACCCGCGACAACAGTAACTCATAAGAGTTCCACTACATATTGACCCAAGTAACTATTCTCACAGAGGGTACAATTCCCAACATCCAACAAGCACTTCAACCTTCAACAGCGAGTCGATGTTTCAGCAAAAGCAAAATTCTTCTCATGTTCTCACACTTAGCAGAATAACACATTTCCACCTCATGTTATCATGCCTCCACAATGTAAAAGAAATAATCAGTTGAATACCACACCAACAGAAGACACAGACCACCCATCTTAGACGTGCACACACACAGCCTTTTCTCAACAAAAAAAAAACGACAACAGCCATCTCGATTAAAAGCGAGAATTCAACCAAACAGTTCCTTCAAAATAACACAAAGCTACTTCTCTCGATAAACCAAAGACATCAATGTATTCATATGAAAAGAATAAACCCCCTGGTTAGACCCAATCCAATGACAGTTGCTAAATACAATCCACATATTCACCGTATCTGCAATGAAAAAGACAAGAAACACAAAACCAATGCAAAACTGCATCCGACAAGTCAGAAATAATCGCAAACCAGTAGTCTAAGGGAAAGAGAAACTCCTCCAGGACAACTGGACAAGGCATGATCATCTTGGTCATAGCAATCAGAATCAATCCAATTTTGCTACATAATTTTTTTGAACAAAACAAGAAGCAGACAATTATATGATAATTTAATTCATAAGTAGGAAACATATGCCTATAGATGAGTAAAATCATAGATAATCAGAACAAATAGATAATACGATCTTGGAATAGAGATGAATCCCGAAGACATGGGTGACATTACTTTCTTCCTCAATCGAAGTGCCTATGCATAATTTTATTAAACCAATATGTAGAATCAAAATGCAGAGTTGAATCATACAACATATGACCAAACAACAAGCAGAAAACCAACCTTTTGGTCTCCAATTCTTCCTCCGGGCTGCTCCCTTGAATCCAACAACTACGGCCCACGGTGAACACCATTAAACTGAAATCAAAGGAAAGGTAAGCCGTTGATACATACCTTCCAACATTTCCGACACAACAGCTCGATTCATAGACAGCCAGACTAGCACGGTTGTCTCACGATCCATATATACCATCAGATGAATTTCCAATAGCAAGGAGTAGCAAAAAGGTAATCAATGGGAACTCCTACTGAAATCAACAAGCAGATTGTTTAACAGGAAATGAGAAAAGTAAAAACTGAAAAAGAAATGTCCCTTGGAAGATGAACTTTGGTGCACTTTATTGAAATCTGATTATTATATATACGAGTAATAATATTATATTGTTAGATTTATGGTATTGAATTGTTAATTTTATGTGTAAAGATTATTCACAGTTATACATATTTACCGTTAATTTTATTTAAGATTATGAAAAAAAAATTGTACAATTTATGGTGGAATAAAGGAAGGAGTAATGAGGTTAATTCGTGACCTTGATCATGTTCACTTTTCTTTCTTTTTTAAAAATTGGAAGTATGTATTGGTCACCCTTAGTCCGGTAACCAAAAACATTACAACTATTTAGTTTAAGAATTCTCCTATTATAATGGTGTGGCCGCGCTTTTAAGACAAAAGCGGTGCTACGTATACTGTTTTGAAAGGATTGTGTCTTTAACGAAATGTCTCCACACCAAGTGTTAATATTTTGCTAGCCAAGACAATCATTTGAAAACATTTCCAAGAAACCAATGCTATATATAACCCCTTGGATAGGCCTAATAGAGATGGGCGTCGTTCTTTTAGTGGTGAAATCTAATGTTCGACAGTCTCATCTGATCTGCCATGATTGCTGCCTTGACTCTTTGGTTGAAGTCCTGTGCATGTAAGGTAGTAATCAATTGAGTATCCATGCCGAGTGCCATAATGTGCAAGTTCGTGTGCAGTCTGATTCTGTTGCCTGAAAATGTGTTGATGTGTGCTGCATCATCGTTGATCTCCCAATATAACTTCTTGATCTTCCAGGGTGAGATTTTCCTTCCTTGTAGTATTTCTACAGCCTGCATAGAGTCAGTTTCAATAATCAAAGGGTGGAAGTTATTTAGAATGCATAAGTGAAGGCATGATCTAATGGCCAATAGTTCAGCCTCTAATGGAAAGTCTGTTGATGGTATGCTATCTACTGCTACCATTTTGACTATGCATTCCATGTTTCTAACGTTATTCCAGCTTTAGAGTAAGATAAATGGGAGTGTGTGGCATTTGTGTTCAGTTTATACCTATGTCCGGTGGTTCCCTTTTTATAGTCTCTAATGATTTTAGTTTTTGGTTGCTTCTGCACTGAGATTAGACCTTTTAAAACCAAGGAATCACAATCACTCTATATAACCTGAGGATGTACAGTAAAAATATCAGCCAACATTCTATTCAATTCAAAAATCATACTGTCAGCCCTCACTTTTTTTTTATCATACACTGCTGAGCATCAATTTGTCCACACTATCCAACAAATTAAAGATGGTAAGATCTGAACAATTTTGTTTTTTATTTTTGAAAAGGTTGTGTTCGACCAATACCAAGATAATTTGTCAAATATATGATCGCAAGTATGGTCATTTATTTCTAGCAAGTGACCAATATGTATCCATAGTTTCTCAGTGACTTGGCATTTATTAAAAATATGATTAAGAGTTTCCTCATGGTTGAAACAGAGAGGGCATCTAGAAGCAACATTAATCATCATAGTTTGCAATATATCATCCATGGGGAGCAGTTTATTAATACTTTCCAAATAAATATTGCAATCTTTTGGAGTAAGATTGAGCTCCATGCCTTTTCCAATCCTGACACTTGTTGTTTCTTGTTCCTAAGCAGTTGATAAGCATACTGTATAGAGAACTTACCTGTAGTAGATGGTGTCCACACCATCTGATCCTGTTTGTCAAAGAGTATAATAGAGTGTTCCAACCTTGACATAATCCGTGAACTGAAACATATGCTAAGTGACTGCATAATGTGGTTCATGTTAAATCCTTAACTGTCATATAAGGGTTGGGGGGTTCAGAGTTATGGTTCCAATTATCAATTAGTAGTTCTAGTCCAGACCAATTAGCAGTCCAAAATTTACAAAGACCCCCCTACTTATGGTGACTCTGGAATTCTCCACTGCTTTCGTACTTACTATTAGGATTCTTTTCCATGGATCAGATGTTCTACTTGATCATGTTCACAATCTCGTGTGTTTCATGAATTATCAAATCAGGTAGTAAATATGAGCACATTGCACAGAAATAGGGAGATAATTCAACCAATGAATTTTTTTCAATCTGCATTCTTGTTCCGTGAAATTCTTATGATCCAAAATTATTAATTCCCCAATTATTTTATGTTCAGTACTAAAAAAAATTGAGTAAAGTGTCCATATGACCATATGTTTTGGTCATATGTGTCAATATGACCCTGCGATATCAGAATGTGCTGTTATAACATTATGATTTACAAAAATGTGCTAAAATCTGTAGGACTGAATTTGGCCGAAAAAAGTAGAAATGACTATTATATCCTCTCTAAAAAATTTTAAAATATAGAAAAAATGAAAGTTACCCTCATTCCCTAATGAATAAAAACTTTCATTTTTTCCTTTAAAAATATTGGCACGTGGAGGCCATCAAACTTTCATTTTATTGCTTAAAAAGAGACCTCCAGCTCCGTCGAGCTCTCGTCTCTCGAGTAGTACCTCCGTCACGGCCGCCGGTAGTCCTTCGAGCTCGCTGCCGGTATCTCTCTGCCATGCCCCTTCGAATTTCCCTCGCAACTCTTACAATTTCCCTACCATGGCCCTTTGAGCTCGCCGCTGGTGGCCCTCTGCCATGTCCCTTCGAATTTCCCTCGCAGCTCTTACAATTTCTCTCTGCCATGGCCCTTCGAGCTCGTTGCCGATATCCCCTCGAGCTCAACGCCGGTTTCCATGGAGTTCAAACTAGCCGTCGGTTGCCCTTCAAACTCGTCGCTACCTTCGAATTCACCATAGCGACCCGAGGAAGATGGTGGATGATTTCACAGTGGCCCGCTGTAGATACCGTCTGTGGAGGATCAAATTTCAGAACCCACTTTTCGAAAATAACACTTTCTAATATTGTAGGATTATATTGGCACTTTCCATAAAAATATAAAATTATATCTATATTTTGCCCAAAAAAATTCATACCCAAATACTTCCTTACACCCTAAACGTTTTGAAAAATTTATTTGAAACTTCATTACTTAATAAACTTTCACAAAATTACATTATCAATTCTTGGTCACAATATTAACGAAACTTTTTCATCATTTATGATAAAACGTGGGTTGGTTTGATGGACTTCAGATGAAGATGTGCAACTATTACAACATTCACATTTCCATCTCCTCGGATAGCCATTTATGCTACAACCCCTACCGTTTTCCCGAGTATGAACTGACCTCTACTCCCACAATTTCAGTAGTAGTTGAAACACTGAAAACAAGTTACGCTGCAATATTTTCATAATAGAATGGTCAGGCTTGTGGATAATGTCAATTAGCCACCGATAATCAGCCAATGTCTCCTCTGGTAGAGGTTCCAAGAATTCGCACCTATCCAAAATCTCACGGGGAGGTACCCCTGCGATAAGGTTGGTCTCAAGCTTTGGCCGACCTTTAGAAAACCTATCTGGCTCTACAATGGAGTTTTTAAAGGCACCGGGTGATGCACCTGGTATAGCCTCTTCTTTGAATGTCAGCGCCCTTGCATACTGCAAACAGAACTCAATCCATTGAGTCACTAGAGGAGATGGTCCTCTAACTCGTCCTCCACCTTCTTCTACTTTGATTTTGGAAGTGGCAGGTATTGCCTGCAGTAAGAGATTGAAATCAGAATCTGTCATGTCTTGATATGATTTAGAATTACACAGTATAAATATTGCTTTTGCAGCAAGTAACCCCAGTTATTTACGATCCGACTTGCTCGCATGAAGGCATCCCATGACAGTCTCATCATCTGAAGAGTCCGATCTGTTTAACAGAGTCGGTCACTTCACACTCAGCACACAAACGTGGAAACAAAAGATGTTAAGTCAGGAATTAACGTAATATGACTACCTCAAGAGTTTTCTAGTCTTGTGATTATTGACAAGACAAAAAGGAAATGTTTTCCATCCCACCATTGGGTTGAATAAAGTATGTCCCCCTAACATTATTAGCCTCCTATCACAAAATTTTAAGAGCTGCCCACTACCATCCATAGGAAATTTTCAGTCCCGAAGCTGTCGTAGGAAAATATAATGAATGGAGTATCTTGTGACTTATGAGTTGTCCTTGGTGATGCTTGTGATGATTAACTACCGCAATAAATGTTAGAAATTAAACAAGGGAGGTTGAAAAATAATTGTACAAGAATCCTTCAATTCATGGGGAGAACCAATTAAACAATAAAGATACACTGAAGAGTGCTTGAGAGTGTTGGTCAAAGCTCCTGTGTCTAATGGCTATAGGCATATTATCACCTCTTCGTTTTGCTGAAATTACCCGAAGAACCTCGTAGTTAGTGACACTAACTCAGACAGCTAGCTAGCGATGGCAATGGGGTGGGGTGGGGTGGGGTGGGGTGGGGTGGGGTGGGACGGGGCGGGTACGGATTATGGTACCTCCATATCCATGTCCACCTAAAATTTTCATACCCATACCCGCCCCATCACTTATGGTGGGTACAACATTAAAATCCACCCCCGCCCCATCACCCACTTGGGTCTACATACCCACTACAAATCCGTTTTACTCACCCTATTTACATCTCGAAAAAAATCTAAATTTTACTTTTAAATAATTATTTTAATATTAAAAGTTTGAGTCCGTCTCTTGAAAGACGGTTTTTCCATAAGTTATGGAAAGACCAAGGTTTAAAGGAACCTATAGAAAAGAGGTGTAACTTTCAATATTTACAATGAGGTTCATCTAGTAGTTTCGACAGCCATAAGTTATGGAAAGACCAAGGTTTAAAGGAACCTATAGAAAAGAGGTGTAACTTTCAATATTTACTATGAGGTTCATCTAGTAGTTTCGACAGGCTCATAACTTTCAATATTTACTATGAGGTTCATAACTTTTATGCTTAGGTCCCCAGAGTTACAATCTCATAAGAGCCAGGTGATGTAATAATCAAATGTAAATATTTTGAGGATTTGCACTTTATCAGCAATGTAGAACGAAAAATAATTCCTCAAAGTGAACATAGAAGATTTTAATACATACCCATAGATCAGCCCATAGACTAGCACCTGACTTTGGAACAATCACTGCAACGTTTGACATCCTTCTAGCAGCAGGGAGAATATCACAACTCCACCCAACAGCCACCCATACATCCCCAACTCCAAAGGCTTTCAGATAGTACTTGCTATCGAATAACCGAACCTATAGAAAAACATTTAGTTAATCGTTCTTAGAATCTCAGGTCTTAATCGTTCCAATACTTTTTCCATAATAATACTTGGTTTTGCATCTCATGATTTGTCCTGTGATGAATGCTACTTATAAACTTATTAATTAAAAATTCCCCACTTTTTAAAAGCAATGTTAGGATTGAATGGACTCTGCAATGCAATTGCATTTTGCATCCATGCAACCTGACGATAATATAGAACAAAAATGCTTGAATCCACAAAAGCTCGAGTTTGAATTATGTATTTATGCAATCCAACGACTTAACCAAATGACTTACGGAGTATATGTATAGATGAGAGTCATAAAGAGAAAATGTATTCCCCGTATTCTTTTAACTTGGATTGGACTTTAAACAAATGCAAAAAAGAAGAAAAAATACATTAAAAAACAGTGACACTGTGACACATTTGAAATGAACAAAGCACACATATACTCAGATGATTCTTCAACAAGGCAATGGCTAGTTTCACTTATAAATTAAAAAGTATTGGTTAAATACACTAGATACTGTTTTTTACAGAAAAAATATGGAACTTCTGTACTTTTACTACTCGTCCCTACTCTCTCAAAACATTACAACATTAAAACACTTATTCAATTGTTTTTCTTCATCAGCACTCCTTTTGTAGTCAGAAGACCTATATCCTGCTCGAAGCCGGTATTTTATTTCATCAATTACTATACACAAGCACCGGCATAGGATCATGAGTGCAAAAGTGTCAGAACTTGCAATACATAATATGATTGCTGAACGCTAAAACAAACATCAACAGCGTTCGAGTTGCTGTGAACAATAGTATCATTTCATACTACAGCAGAAAAACTGTGTCACATGTGAACTCACAAAGGCTGCACCCAAATTTGAAGGATAACAGGCCATATGCAAGTTAGATGCTGTGGTTTTATTTTTAATAATTGCTTACTTAGAATTTCATTGCAGGGGAAATATGACCTTTAAAAAATCAAATTTTACCTGTTTCGTAAACAACACAAGCTTCTCCAGCAAGGCGTCCTTCCCACCAGCTACCTGAGAAGTGATGTTGTGTGTGTTGTAAGAAGCCCCCATGGACTTCAAAACTGCCCCAACAATTTCACGGGGTGAATCAACCATCGCAATCTTTCCAGCTAGTTCAGGGCGCCATAAATCAGCCCAATCCTGTAGGTAATTTTATAAACTTTAAAAAATAACGCCTGATTGAGAAATATATCTATAAAATTAGGCAAGCGTAAACAGAAGTCCTTAGAAATGACTGCAGTGTAGTCTTTATGTAAGGGAGTCTGTAGCTCTTATGGACCTCTTTAAAGCAACTGCTACTCTTATCAGACAATTTTCTTTGGGACTAAAAGCATAAAGAAGAGGACGAGCTAAAACTTGCTGACTATTTATGTATAGAGCCTTGAGGAAAATTTAAAAGTTCGACATCTCCCCACGTAAAACCTAATCTCAGAGGTTGCACCAAATTCAAAAGGCCGCGATATTACCTCCATGGGCCCCAGTTTGTGCCTTTCAAACTTGCTTTTCTTATAAGCTATAACCAAGCTTCCCCATCTGTACGGAGCTGCCCATACTTGACCTTGAGGATCCAATTTCCCATCACTACTCCTGCGCAAATATCCCTGAGATTAAGTGAGAATTCTGAAAATATATGGTATGTAAATGTAGAACATAAGTTACATAACGACTGGTGTGAGTGAAAACAGAAAGGGAAAAAAATGAGACAATATTTCTTCGTAGTCAAACTAAACATATAAATTCTGCAGATAGAAAACAAGAAAGACAGTAACTCTTAGCAAGAAGCCCAAGTTCACACAATGCCTCCTACAGAAAAACAACATGAAGTATGTCAAGGGTACAAGCATCAGTGATAAGACATAGAAGTACTCTGCAGAATACCAAAATCTAAAATTAAGAATATAATAGCCTCGAGTAACTTCCAAAACTCGAAATCGTGCAGGCAATTGGGTAATTCATTTAGTCGGAACAATACAAGACTTCCAAGAACTAAATAATTCTGAAAATTAGTGTCTCACATATTCAGTCAAATTTATATCTAGCAAAGTGACACTGCAACAGAGAGAGGTACAAACTATTATCCCATTATCATGGGGAATGAGAAACATGCAGAAGAATCCAATATGAGATTTTTATTATTCATCACTCATAACATAATTCTCTCTCCTTTTCCTTTATTTTTACATCTACTCTGTATGTCTATTTCTTTCTTTTGGTGGGGGCACAGAAAGATGTGATGACAGTCAACTGAAACCTAAGTGTATAAACTAATCTAAAATGAATCTAAACGGCCAAAACAGATTGCTTAACCTTTCAAAACCATCCTTCAGGGTATGAATAATTCAAAGATTCCTGTGCTATTATATTATTTTTAGCTTTCCTTCTCCTGGAGAGGAGCAGAATTTTTTTCTGGCTAAAACAACTGTGCACTATTCTAATACGTTGATCTCTTTTCACCTATTCGACTATCACAGAAGCTCCAGATGACAGGATAGCAATGGATGTTTACCTTCCACTCATCAGTCAAATCCTGAAACCATTCTTGTTCTTCCCCGCACTCAATTGGATCAATCAATCCTTCCTTGATAGCGGAACTAAGCCAAGAATCACCAAGTGTAACAAGATCAGCTGTCACCAAAGCAGATTTAGGCTTAGCACCTTTCTTAAGCGGCGTACGAAGCTGTGATACAATGTCATTCAAACTTTGACGATATTCAGGCTGTAACCTCACTCTCTTCCCTTGGGATTTAACAAAATCCTTCAGAACACGGAACAAAGATTACTCAACGGGTTACTTCCATTAATGAGAACAAACAATGAGGGTTCAAAGCAGACCTGAAACCAAACAGGAGGGAACGAGCTGCGCAGCGCAACAATCCGCAAAGGAACAGTGAGAGCATATGTTTTGGATTTCCATTTCTCAAATGCCTCCATCATGTCAGCAGCTTCAACATCTTCCTCAATTTCCATCTTTTCAGCATCAACAGTATCTGCAGGTCCACAAGTTAATCCCAGATACAACCAAAAAAGAGGGCAGTTTTCACAAATTTCACAAGCTTGATGGCCTTCAAGCGGGGAAAAAGTATTACTCCCTATCAAAACTCACAGTGTTCTTCACCAGATCTTTGTTTGAGTCAACATCAATTAACTCTGACTGCAAACTCAATCAATAAACAATGTAGTAACATAGTAATACTATAATACTATAAGCAATAATATCATCACGTGTAAAACACACATCTATACACACACTTGAAGGCCGTACAAAATGAAATGCATACCGCGAGTTGGAAAGTTGGCGGCAGCTGAAGCGGGGAAGCGGCGGCCACCTATCCCTAGACCGAGTAAGAGAACAGAGGACAGCGCAACATTCCGAATGATGTTTTCTGACGGTGGCGGAGGGGCATCGGAAGGGGCGGTGCAGAGGCGGAGGGCGGAGGCTCTGCGGGAATTGAGGTGGAAGGGAGCAGATTGGGGGTATCTAGTGACGAGAGGAGCATTGGGGTTTGAGGTTGGGGACGAAGAAGAAGGGATTGATGATGATATGGCGGACATCACTCCGTTGTTTTTGGTGGATACTCTGCGCCAGATATCTCATTCATTCACTCATACAGTCATACGTAACCAAGTCAACCATTTCTTAAAGGTAGTTGCTATGTCAATTTTAGTTGTTTACACCCCATAGGTATACGCATTATTATTCTCTAGAGTTATTCGTATGACCTTATATTTTAATTAAATGTGTAAATATAAACCTACAGGATCAAAAGTACCCATCTGACCCCTCTGGGAAATCTCTGCTCGAACCCGAATTTCACTTTTTCTGTTCTCGAAAAATGGGGAATATTGGACAGCATTAAAAGGTTTTTCGTTAGGTAAATTCCTTTTTATTGGAAATTCTAAAAAAAAATTGTACATCTAAGGTTGAAGTACAGTAGTAAAGGTAAAGTAAGATTTATAAAGAAATTTATGGATAAGAGGAAAATCCGTCGACTTTTAAAATCGTAGGGGTTTTATGTTTTGACGGTTATGCCCATGTTAAAAAAATATTAAAAATAAAAAAATGTGAAAGGACAGTTATGCTCTCCTTTATATTAACTAAACAATATCTACTCATTTTCGCTTCTTCTCGGGATGGAGTCTTCTTCCTCAGCTTTCTTCCCGTCGACGGGTTATATTTCTCAATATCAGTAGTACTCATTTTTGGGATGGGGTCTTCTTCCTCAGCTTTCTTCCTGATGTGGATGTTCCCATTTTCCCCTTAGTTTGCTTCAGGGTGGGGCGATGGCATCATATTAGGGTTTTGCACCCGCAGACCCTCAGATTCGCCGCGGTGGTGGTGGTTCTGTGCGGTGGGGCTAGGTGAGGAGGAGGTAGATGGTGGTGGTAGGTGCTAGAGTTTAGGGTGCGACAGGCGGTGGAGCGGCGACAGGGCTTAGGGCTAGGGGTGGCGGTGGGCGGTGGGCGGTGGGCGGTGGGCGGGATTAGGGCTTAAGGCGGCGGCGAAGGAGTGGGGCAGCAGGGCTTAGGGCTAAGGCTGGCAGCGGGCAGGCGTCGGGGCTTCGACCTTAAGGCGGTGGTAGAGGAGTGGAGCTGCGGGGCTGGGCTGGCTGAGCGGCGGGGCTTATAGCTAGGCAGGCAATGGGGTTTAGGGCTTAAGAAGGTGGCGAAGGAGTGGCTTAGGTTGTTTCGACAGAGACTTGGCGTGCGTAAGCTAGGGTGGTTTTGAGTCAAGCAGCTCAACACCTATGTAAGATTATTCTTGATTTCTTTCCTTTTTCTAATGAATTGAGTTGAGATTTGAGTTTTGTGTACTGATTGAGGTCGTGGGATGTGAACATCGGTTCAGGAAGGTGGATTCGGACAAGTGGGAGTTTGGGAACAAGCTGTTCCAGAAGGGGAAGAAACTAAAATTTGTGATTTTTCACAATTGGTCCATGTTAAGCTATGGTGGTTTTGCATAAGGTATGGTGGTTTTGCGTAGGGGTAGTTTGCAGGTTCCGGGCGGCGGTAGAGGATTGGAGCGGGGTTTAGAGAAGAAGGAGAAGAGCCGAAGGTACTTTTTACCTCTTCTTAAGTTTCTTCTTTTTTTGTGATGTGTTAAGTTTCTTCTGTGTTGAATGTGATGCAATGGAGGTGTGGTGGAGGTGTGGTGGAGATGTGGTGGTGGAGGGGCGGAAATATGGTGGCAGCAAAGGCAGAGTGGCGGAGATGCGATGGCAGAGCGGCAAAGATCCGGCGATGACGATGTTGGAGGCGGAAGGTGGTGCTGGAGGTGGTTTGGAAGATGAAGATGAAGAACTTCTTTAGCTGCATTCTTGTTTTTTATTTTTTAGTTTTAAGACTAGGGGTATTTTAGTCCCTTTTTATTAGGTTAATGTCGAAAATTACATAATCAATGTTGGAATAGTGCTAAAAGGTTATATCAGCGTTATAATAACATTTTCTGATCTTGAAGGATCGTATGACATTTATAACCGAAAAACATGGTCCTATTTGTATTTTTCCCTATTCTTTATCTTTATATTTTTAGGCAAAGTTTTGAGAAAGACGGTCTTTTCATGTGCTTATGAAAGGACGGGGTTTAATTTGAATAATCAAAGGTAAAAAGTCTTAGTTGCAACATTAAAAATTTAGTATGCAACATGTAGTAGTTATAAAATTTATAATTCGGTTCATGCAACTTAAAAAATTTATCTTTATTTTATCTAATTTACACTTTAAACTTTGGTCTTTCCATGACTTATGGAAAGACCGTGTTTCAAGAGACGCACTCATGTTTTTATTGTGGAAATAATTTTACTTATGAGTGTGAGGTAAAAATTCTTGGTACTTCCTTTGACTCAGCCATATCTGAACATTTTCCTTTTTTTGTTGTCCCACCTTAATCTGCACACTTTCCATATTTAGAAAATCTCACTCATCATAAGACTAGAATACCTTTTTCCGTAATAAATAATTTCCTCACAAACCACCCTCTCACCCTCTCACCCTCTCACTTACCCTTACTTCTAACCTATTCCCCAGAAACCCTCTGTCTCTCTCAAATCTGCTTCTCTCCCCTGCCTCTTTCTCATACCTCTCATTTGCCTCTCAAATCTACTTATCTCTCTCAAATCTCTCCTCCACCTCACTCTTAAATTCAGTGCAGCTTAGGCGAGAGCTGACCGCTGCTGCGATGCCTCAGCCTCGGGCGAGGGCTAGCCGCTACAGCGACGCCTCAGCCTTATGCAAACGCACAAATTGATGGGCCTCCGTCGAATGCTCAAATTGGCTTGGCTTCGTCGCTACCGTTGTGATGCCTCATCAAGGATTCACCTAGCTGCTGCTTGATTCGGCGCAAGAGAATGTGAGGGATAGTGGGGGCAGGGGTTAGGTGATGGGGGTAGTGGGGAGAGGTTGAAAAAGGTGGTGTGTTGGCGGTTGTGCTGATAGTGTGCTGGCAGAGAGAGGAAGACGAAGAAGACAATGGGTTGTGGTGAGATGTACATATTTGGAAGGAAGAAGAAAGGGGGGAAATTGACTTTTCACATCTCTGAAATTTAAACAAAAGTTCTCTCTGCAGGTTTAGCTGAGACAAAAGGAGTAATAAAATTTCATCTCCCTTCTTCACCATTCCACCTTTTCTCAACCTAAATCCACCGGCGGCCACCGCTCACCTCCGGCCACCGTCCGTCGGTGATCACCACCGCCCACCGGCAATCACCGCCGCCTGCCAGTGACCACCGTCCACCGTCGTACATCACTGGAATCTCGCCGAAAAAATTGCTTTTCTTTTTAAAAAAATGAAATTCGAATTCTTTGCCGGAAATGTCCATTGAACTTGGAATTTTTGTCAGAAATCTCATCGGAATCTGGAATTTGAGTCGAATTTGTATTTTTTTTGGGAGATTGATTTGGGAGAGGTAGGAGAGGTGGGATACGTACAAAGGGCGGGCTGGAGAGTTACCATCATTGGCTGGGCGTGTGGAGAGGAAGGAGAGGTTACCGGTATTGGCTAGGGCAAAAAGCTGAGTAGAGGTGGTCGGCGGAACGGGGTGGTGAATGGGTGGGAGATGAGGGAGAATGGGAAGATGGAGGGGGGGGAATAGATAGCCAAAGGGGGCTGGGCCAGAGATGCGGTGGTGAGATTCATGGAACAAAGGGGGTGGGTGGCTTGAAATTAATTTAAAGTGAAATATTAAAATTTGAAATCTTTTATAATTAATTAGAATAATTTGAAAATATTGTTCAGATTAAATTTAAAAATAAAAATTAATTAAAAAATATATAATATTATAAAAATAAATTAGAAAAAAATGCTTTTATAACCCTACCTAGTTGATATAAGTGCCAATATAACCTTTCAATATTCGACAGTGCCAATATAACCCTATCTAATTAGTGAAAGTACTAATATAACCTTCTCCGGCAACTTTTAGCCAAAAATTTATAAAATTACATGTTTGCCCTTCTGAAAAAAAATTAAAATATAAAAAAAGGAAATGACATTATTTCCCTTAGCCGCCGGACCGCCGCCGGATGAGGTAGGGTTATATCAGCACATTATGAAAACTAGTAGGGTTAAATCAGCACATTCCTAAAATTTTTAGGGTTATATCAACACATTAGTTAAAAATGTAGGGTCATATTAGCACATACTATATAATATAGGAGTTTTAATGATATTTTATTTATTTTTTTGTGTTTAGTCCAGATTAATGATTGGATGATCTTTGGTGATGTGTGTGATTGTTATTTTGCCGTGTTCTTTGACCTAGGGTTTTTAATATTGATAAGTTTTGAAATGAGGCTATGATATGTGATAATAGTGTTTAATATTAATGATGGTGTCATGATGTCAAATTTTGTGTTGTGTAAGATATTGTTATGATGTTATAATGGTCTATATGAAGATGTGGTCGTCCGTTAAGCCTAGCCGAGTACCACACACTTAATATTTATAATATGTGCTGATATAACCCTATAAGTTTTTAGTATGTGCTGATATAACCCTACAAACATTAGAAATGTGCCGATATAACCCTATAAACATTAGGAATGTGCTGATATAACCCAATAAGATATCATAATGTGCTGATATAACCCTACATGTTCCGGCGGCGGTGGTCCGACGAACTATGAGGGTAAAATTGTCTACCTAATTTCAGAGTTAGCTCAAAGGGTATTTTGGTCAATTTACATAGAGTCATCGCCGAAAAATTGAGGTTAATGCCAGAAATGGGATCTGAGGGTTATATTGGCACATTCATTAACTAGTTAGGGTTATATTTGTACTAAAAATTATCATAGGGTTATATTGACACTTACTCAAGTAAATAGGGTTATATTGACACTTATCCCAATAAATTAATTATCAAAAATAATATTATGAAAATCAAATTCAAAATATGTAAAATAATTTTGAAGCAATGCAATTCATTACATTCATAAATAAAAATTATTTTTTAACAAAAATGCACCAAACACAATTTGCAAGAATAATAGCCTCACACAACTATTGAGGTTTGACTTAAAAATACATATCGTGCTTTCATTAATTACGGCTGTGTGTATGCTTTGTTCCAAGCCGCCATCCTCCTACGAAAGGGTAACTCCCACCCAACAACATTCGCCTTTCTCCAAATCGTCCACAGGTTCACCACTGGGGGCATGGGGCAGTTTTCCTTGACATGTATCCTTACAAAATTGCTTGCACTGTGCACATATACAATGTGTCGCTCCCTCTGTGTTCCATCCTCGCTCCCGCCTACTCTTAATGGCAGGACTGTAAAACAATAGTCTACAGACTCATTCCCTAGGATGTAGTATAAAACTGCAACCATGTTGGAGTAGGTGGCGACAGGAAACATATCCCCAGTTACCACAAACCAATGTTCAAGTCCACATGAACCTTTGGTGTGGTGTATACGGGTTCTGGCCAATTCAATGTTCTCTTTCAAACCGTATATGGGAACATAATCAAACTAATGAGTCGATAACTCGTTAAATACCGCCTAACGCACCATTCACCCTCACCATCTACATGGAAGACATCAACAACACATCTGAAGCTACAATTTCCATCACTCTTCACACTGTTCCAGCCCTCAATGTAACGCTTGATAATGTGGGGGACACTTTCAAGATATGGAAATGTCGCAGTAGGAGAAACATTCAGATTAGGTTAGATTATTTCCAGTCTTCAGAAGTGATTTTACTATGCCATTACAACCCGATGACTTGAGAATAATTGGTAGACTTACCGAGTCGACTCCCTCTCCCTGATCACCACGATCCGGTGACCTCAAACTATGGCCACTAGGAAATGACCCATACCACCTGTTCACGTGCTTGTGGTAGCTCGGTGACCGCCTTGTTGATCTTGAGACCTGCTCGCTTGGTCTACCGCGTGTCCTAGTAACATTGTCCGGCTCTCCAATGTCGCAATCCTCTGGATGCAACTACTCCTCTATGTAGCTTGAAACCCGACAGAGAACTGGTAGGTTGCTACTGACCAGCTTCTCCAATTGACTGTTGAACAATGCTTGGTCATGATCACCCCTAGAAATATTTTCCCTGTTGTGCGAGTCATCACCCAATGCCAATGTCTTAAACAATGGATGAATATTGTCCAAATACAAGGGGATTCCTTTTTCAATTATCGTTCGCATGGCACAAGCACATGGTATTTCATGCGTCGAACGCAATACACAACCACAATATGCATAAACCTATGATCCAAGTGTTTCCATCCTCCTATGCTCAGACATCAATTTATCCAAGCAATGTTTAAACATATTATTGAACAAGTTGTTGAAAAGGACTCTACGGTGCAATCTACCAATAAGCGTTCTTGATTTCTCAAGGTTGTTCTTGATCATAGTAATCTGGCTGGCTATCTGCAGGCCAACACGCCTCCATATCGTATCCAGGGAACCCGTAGATGTTTGTAACCACCCTTTCAATGACGAATGTGCATTTTCGACACGGCATGTAGTTGTGTTCCCAAAATGAATAAATACATTCGTCAATGCCCGAACAAATTTCTCCTTATGAGGGTTGAGTCTTATTGTCTTAACTTAACTAATAACAGCTTCGCTCCAAGACCAACCAGCCCCCAAATCTATCAATGTCGCTTCGTAGGCAACAATGGTGAAGGCACTGCAAACCCGTGACCTTGCACCCTTTTTTAAGGATGCCTCATTCCTCTTATTCCCTGTTAGCACAGTAACACATGCTTTTACATCCTTGTTAATATGCCAAGTACAAAGCAAATGCTTCGAGTCCGGAAACACTATCCGAATCGGCCTAATCATTCCAGCTCACGATCAGTGACTACAACCTCAGGGAATGGTCCATTGACAAGAAATTTTCTCAGTGCGTGAAGAACCCACTCATAAGTATCTGTCGTTTCTTCAACGACAATGGCATAGGCGATCAAGGAATTTGTGTTACATGGAGACATACCAACCATCTCAATGAAGGGCATGCCGTATCGATTTGTCTTGTACGTTAAATCGATGGCCACAATCCATGGATACGTCTAAAATGCCATAACAGCTTCGGGATGAGCCAGGAAATAGTGGGTCAAAGTACCATCAAGTGTTGAATGGTGACTAGTAACATACTCGTTCGAAGCATAGGCGATCAAGAAATTTTTGTTACATGGAGACATACCAACCATCTCAATGAAGGGCATGCCGTATCGATTTGTTTTGTACGTTGAATCGATGGCCATAATCCATGGATAAGTCTGAAATGCCATAACAGCTTCGGGATGAGCCAGGAATAAGTGGGTCAAAGTATCATCAAGTGTTGAACGGTGACTAGTAATATACTCGTTGGAGGTGGCAAGTAAGCAAATAGAATTACAAGAGTGTAATTAGGAATGAATGGTCGAGTGTGTAGCTTTACCTTTAGCCTTTATATAGGTAGGCAAGTAGGGAAATTGTTTTATCTGCTTGTGGAGCAAGTACTCTCACCTTGGGCTTGCCCAAAAGTCATTACCCAAAGGGCAACGCTATGGACCAGGGGTCGGCCGTATTAGGCGCTTGGGACAATATGGATTTACACATTATCATGTGTCTTAGGATATTGACACTTTCATCAACTAGTTAGGGTTGTTTTTATACTAAAAACTATCTGAGGGTTATATTGACACTTACTCAAGTAGGTAGGGTTATATTGGTATATATCCCTTAAAAATATTATTATGTGATACTTTTTTTGATTATAACATACATTTCAAAATTTTATTTTTTCACAAATTTTAATTACACTCAACGAAAGATTTTAAGGATCAAACATTTTGTGATCCTAACTATTGAAAGATAAAATGTGCAGTTTGTTGTGGAACAAAGGGATTGAGATTTATCATGTGGAATAGATATACTCCCTCCTTCTGATTTATCATTTGGAAAACTATGAGTTATCATTGATAAACATGGTCTCACATAAATTGATGTTTTTTTCTTTGGGAAATGTATTCATGCCCTCCACTTCCTTGGTTAGTGTATATATAGCCCTCAATTTTTTGAAAGTGCATATGTACTCAGAGATTAGTTGTGACTTAAAAACTCATTCCCTCATGCTTGAGTTCAGCTTTGACCAATATTAAAATTACCAAAATAACCTTCACTTGATTTTTAAAATAGTTGAGAACCATTTACCCTCCATTGAAGTAGGGCCCACCCTTCATCAATATTAGTTCTTGTTTGCCGCTGCTCTGCCACCACCATCGTTGTTTCGTTGCTGCATCGATCTGAAAACCGTTATCAGTCCACCCCGTGCCGCCGCATCGTTCTAAAAACCTTGATCATTCTTCTCATTCTCTTCATCACGTTACTATGCATCTTCATTCTCTTCTCATTTTTCCTCATCACGAACATCCTTATCACTATCTTCATTGACTTCTTCACATTTCCCACACCACTGTGCTACCGCCACGATGCCGCCCTACTACACCCCTTTCGCAGACCAAAAATCCTAGCACCCCACCCTGCCACCGCTCACCTTCCAAAGCCACCTCCCACACCACCTTGCCTCAGTCATGGCACGCAGCCCCCCACCTAAGCTTCTCATCACGCCTCCACCACCACCAAGCCAGCGCCACACCGCCCCCTCGTCCCGCTGCCCACCCATGTTTCACTGGATCCAGCCTCACATGATATGTTTTCCATCGACCTGACCTCTCCCAGCCTTGAGTCGGTCAATTTTGGCCTCACGGGGGTACGACAATGCTCAAAATTGAGAGGCAGCCTTCCACCCCTGTAACCGCCGCCCAACCACACCCCATCGCAACCCCAAAATCCTAGCGCCTCCACAACCACCGCACCTTTTGTTATTTTGGATTAAGTGTTTTTAAAATTAGTTTGGGTGGTATATATATAGATGTAGTACAATGAGATATTTGTGATTATAAATATATATTTTAGAAGTTATATATTTTAATGAATTATGATTGATTATATATGAAAAAAAATCAGTATTAGTTTATTGATACTCCCTCAGTCCCAGCTTATTTTGCACAAAATTTTTTCACGGTCTCCAATAAATATGTTTGACGGTAAATATGTGTAGCTATAGACAATAGTGACACACAAAAATTTGATATTTAGAAACTACATTTTACTACGAATCTAACCATATCTTATACGATAAAATTATTGTTCATATACCTATTCAAATATATGGTTAAAGTTTGATATTTTTGAAAAAAAAAAGATTTTGTGCAAGGAGTACGTAATTTTTAGACAATGAGAAAGTCAATTAAAAAAATTGCAAGATGTGCTCCAAGTTCTGACTGTTAAATTTGCGCTGACGTGCGGTCGAATTCTACATCACCCGACTGCCACATTTTTCCGGCGTTTCTACTATTTCTCAACCAACTGTACCGGCAGCGAAAGTCCGACGAGGACGAATAGCACCACCTCTCACTCCAGCCTGTGGACGGAGGTTATACATTGCCGCTCATTCATTACCTACCTTGTACTATTCCTGCTACTCTCTGCTCTACACTTCACATTATTCTCAATTCAGATCCCTAATCATCCTTTTGTATCTGCTCAGTTCAGCTTCTTGTGATTTTTATCAAGCTTTGAACGAGAGTGTAGCACGGATTCAGGTTTGCTGTTGGGAGTTGTATCTAATGGAGTACCGAAGAATTAAGGATCAGGTAATTGCATGATAGATGAACCCTAATTTCGTCTGCATCTAGTCTACATCGATTCTGCCATGTCTTCTCTGTTGCTATCTTGACTGTTCGATTATGATTAGGGTGCTCTGATGCATTTTGTTTTGTACAAGTAGTTGATTTAATCTAGTTAATGTTGATTCTGTATATTGCACAGCGGTTAGTTCTCGAAGTATTATGAAATGCTGCATCTCCGGCCTTAATATGCACACTAACTGAATGAATGGATTTTTCTGTTAATACTTCTGACTGATGTTAGTTCATTTATTTCCATTGCCAGTGTGTGTTGTCTGTATAATGTTCACACACACACACACAGTCATCAATGCTCAGTTAGATATTCGTTAACGTGATGTATTTCTTCCTTATCATCCTAAGAATATTCCCGGTTTTTGTTCCTGATTTCATCACACCGTAACCAAATTACCTTATTAGGATAAAGATGGTACTGATCTGGATATAAATGAAGATACTGGGAGCATACGGGGCAAATCTCCTGGTAACCTTCTTTCTGTGCAGCATTTGTGTCTTCTCATGCTCTGCCCTGAATTAGTGCTACTCTCCTTTTCAGATAATGATTGTAATTTTTTTAGCTCATTGCAGGCTCTATAATCATTGACCTTCCCTTGGGGACCATCCCTAAAGAAGTAGCCAAATGGAAACAGAAGTAATCACTCTTTTGTTGACTACAAATTTTATATTCTGTGTCCACGTCCAATTATTGACTTACATTACGTTGAATGAACAAATCAGGTTCATTGTGACATGTGCACTGACCATCCTTACAAGTTCACAAGCCATACTCATGGTGTGGTCCAAAAGAGCTGGAAAGTACGAGTACAGTGTTACCACTGCCAATTTTCTGGTGAAATTTCTGTACCCTTTGCTTTGTTTCGCGGATGGATGGTTTCTCGTGTACTTGATACCATTGTTATTTGTTAGTATCAGGATTTGGTCTCAACCTGCTTCCGAATTTGACGATGATCTTCATCCTCTGTGATTAGGTAGAAACCCTCAAGTGTGTACTATCTCTTGCAGCCTTGGTTAGAATATGGGGAAGTGAAGGTGTTACTGCAGATAACAGGTTTTCATTTTTACTAATATCTTTCTCTCTCCCCTCTGTTTCTCCACCATCTTTTCCACTGTTGCTTCGGGAACAAAATAATAATCTTTGATATAAGACTTGTGCTTTGTGATGTTCTATTTTGGTGTGCTTCCTTATGGAAATTGTTTCTTGTCATGCAAACTGGAGCGGCTCCACACACTAGGGTTGGCTGTCTCCTCTAAGCTAGAATTTTATATAGATTGTAGTCTTAATATCAAGTGGTTTTTGTGTAGGTTGAGTACAACGCTGGATGAAGTTGGTGCTTACCCAATTCCTGCTGCTATTTACCTTGTAAAGAATTTGTTACAGGCAAGTGTTAAGTATACATCTGTTGCTGCCATTACAGTTTTACTCTTTATTGGACGTTTTCAGAAAGATGCCTGTATTTTGCAGTATTACATCTTTGCATATGTCGATGCTCCTGGATATCAGATACTAAAGAATCTCAACATTATCAGCACAGGCATACTGTATAGGATCATTCTCAAAAAAGAGTAAGCCTGACTTTTGTAATCAATGTATTCTTAGAAGGATTAAAAATAGACGGTAATGCGATGAAATATTTAGTGTTTGCATTATAATTATACCTTTTCCTTTGGCCTTCTGTAGTTACTATGAACTACTTGCATGTATCAAAAGATACTAAAAAATGTTGGGTTAAGTAAGAAAATAACTCTTTTTGCTTGCAATAACATATGTCTATCTTGTCTCTCTCTGGCAATGAAAAATGTTGTTTTCCTTTTCTCATTAGTAAGTTGAAAATAGTCCTCATTTCTGCCTCTCATCTTGGTACATCTACTACATTGTTTATCGATATGATTTATTGTACATTCATAGTCTGCGTGTTTATTTTTTTAGGTTAAGTAACATCCAGTGGGCTGCATTCATTTTATTGTGCGCAGGATGCACCACTGCTCAACTTGATCCACGGTAGTGCAATTATCTTTATTTGGAGCTATTTGATCGTCGAATTTGCTTAAGATCTTTGTTAAACCTCCATGATACTGCATATATACAGCCACAATATATCAAATTTATTTACTCATATGTTAAAGACTGAAAAATGTATGATGCACGTTAACTGTGGCAAAAATTATTTCATTCATCTTCCTCTTGCTCATCGTATCACATTTATTGTGTAGTTCTGATCGTGTTCTTCAAACTCCGATTCAAGGTTGGTTGATGGCAATTGTAAGTTGGAAAATCTGCACAATCATTATTGGCTTTGCTCATTTGGTTAGCTTATTGAGAAGGAATCTAAATCTTGATGTAATTTTCTTGCTTATAATTTGTATGAACGTGGGTCTACTTTCCAGGTGATGGCTCTTCTTAGTGGCTTTGCTGGAGTCTACACGGAGGTAATACCATTAACTTGTATTATATGCCATGCTTGTCTGAGGCTTTATTCCTGCTCACGTACATGATGCATTGGTTTCTAGGACTTGTTCAAGTCAATTTAAAACTTCATTATGAGTTTTAAATTTTAAATGCTATGTATCAGGTATTCAGCATATTAAAAATAGATAGTTAATTCCTTGCTGCTGATTATATTTACTTTGTTTTCTGCAGAGTATCATTAAAAAAAGACCCTCAAGGAATATTAATGTGCAAAACTTCTGGTTGTATGTGTTTGGTATGATCTTCAACGTGATGGCGATTCTAGTACAGGATTTTCAAGCTGTGGCTAACAAGTAATTTTTTCCCTTTCCATGTCTCATTGATGACCTAAATTTTAAATCATGAATGCATCATAATAAGTAATAGAAAAAGGGGAATTCATGACCCATTACTGGAAAATTTTGGTTGCCCGAATAACTTTCGACTCTTGTGGTTTTGGCTTACTTGCTGAAGTTTCCATTGGCTAGCAGAAGCGGTGAATCTTAGACCAGGGATTTTTTGTAATGTGGAAAGAAAAGTCTTGCTGCTATCTGCAAGATTTTTTTGTGTGGAAAATTTTACATTTGTATCACTCTCCTAATTGTATGTATCTCTTGTGCAGTGGGTTCTTTCATGGTTATTCTCTGATTACTGTTCTCATGATTCTCAACCAAGCACTAAGGTATTAAATACTCACGAATTTAGGGCCAAAAGATTCGTGTTAATATGTATCTGTATGAATGATGGTGAACAACAATGCATTCTCTACAGTTAGTAGTTCTGGATATTGGCGAAAAGCCCTGCTAAGTTTATTATCTGTTTTTGACCATAAAAAGAGTCCACTTTGCCTCTATGATTTTCCCTTTATCCAATGTTGTTATTTGACCTTTTCTTTTATTTGAGATATGTAGTATCAAAACATTCTACAATCACTTTGTAAAAGCAGAAGTGAAAAATATGTTGCCACCTCTCCTAAAATACAAATTTCATCCTCATATAAAGTGATCTCTCTGTTTGAGACTGAGGGAGTATGATATCTTCTGAAAGCCATTGTGATGCATGCTGTTGCACTTATATCTATTATTAAACATCTCCTTCATGCGTTTATCACCATTGGTTGAGCCATGGCTGACGAGCTTTTGGTGCTATGATGTAGTTGTTTTTTATCTCTTCTAAAATGAGAATTGAAATTGATTTCTGGTAAATTTCTTGAACAAGTGATGTTAGAGGCTTTTGCTGAGCATCATATGTGAAAGGTGCTTAAGTGAACAAAAGAACCTTGTTATGGGACTGGCAGCAACATGGTGTCTGTTTAGCTCTAATTTGCTCTGATTTCACTCTTTATGAAACTATAGATTATACTACATGAACTGACTTAGGTGCTTATTAGCTCAATGATAGATTTGGTTATATCTGGAAATCTATCAAATCACTTCTTTTAACCATATCAGTTTGTTAATATAATGTTTTTTTCCCCCCATTTTTGGCAGCGGGATTGCTGTGTCAATGGTCATGAAATACGCTGACAATATTGTGAAGGTAAACACTAGCATTTTAATACCCATTTTCCTGTTAATACCCACTAATCGAAATACACTATAAACCGTACACGTGCTTGTTCGGAAAAGTTGGTTTGTATAAATAGCGGATGCTCCCCGAGTCTTCAAAAATGAGTAATTTGTTTTATTTAAGAAGGCACACTACTTACTATATTGTTCTCTTATTCCATTGCTTTTTAGTTATGCATTAAATCTGAACCACAAATACCATTATGCAGTTAGAGATAGAAATAAGATTCTTCATGAGGCCAGAAAAGGAACACAACTCTTTCCACCCCCCCTCCCCTCTCCTCTTTTTTTAGGACAGAAGAAGTATCATTTTGTCGTTTCGGGAAATTATATGTTAGCTACTTCAGTTTTGGGGTACAATCAAAACTGAAGACGAAGTTGATGTGGTTAAAATTGACACGAACAATGAAATAAACCATGCCTGGCACTGCGAACCATCACTCTATTGCAGTAGTAGTACTTTTAATGCATTTTGTGCTGGGCAGCTGGCTGCATAATCCATGCATTTTGGTCTTCCAACTGAAACACCATTGGTTAAAATTGTTTTAGATGCCCTAACATGACTAGGAGTATACATGACTAGGAGTAAACACCATTGCTTACTTTGTGATTCAAATTTTCCTCCAGGTGTATTCAACATCAGTTGCGATGCTGTTTACAGCCATTGTGTCCGTCTTCTTATTTGGATTCCATTTCTCCATTGCTTTCTTGCTCGGTTCAATGTAAGATCTTCTAGTTATTGCTGTCGATTCTTCACTCACAAAATACATGTTGCGAGAATCACTAACGGAATTCATTGGCTTGCAGTGTTGTTTGTGTCTCAATCTACCTGCACAAGATTGGAGGAACCCAGAAGCAACGGTGATGTCTACTTGCTCTGCTAACATTTGTAGTGCAGTCTCGTGGAAGTTATTTGCCAAACCTCTTCCTACGCATCTTATACCCTTTTTCTTTTCGTGCCTCTGATTATTTTAGATAGCCGAGTGTATTTAGTGTAACTAATATTTGTTTGCCGCCACTTATGTAACAAACTGTTTTTTACACCCTTAAGAAGTGCACTATCAGGAAATATTCTTAACATGACACCGAGTGATCTCTGGTTGTCTCAAAATAGAGTCAGACTCTTGTGAGACCGTCTCATGGTGAGACCAATGACTAGAAGTAAAATAGGATAAAAACAAACTAAATTTGGGGCAAAAAACTAATATTACTGGACTAAATTGCAAATTATTAGAATTATACATTAAATTTTTGAACTTTTAAAACATTAATATGAAACCTCATCTTGAAATCTTTGCAATTTAATCCATAGTTTCACCGTGAGACGATCTTATACAAGATTTTGTCCTCAAAATATTCCCTCTTCCTTTATTTTCATATTTGATTTTTCAAGGTTTTCAAGACGTGTTCATACAACCACCGTAGATGTTTTACTCTCTCTGATTTTTTTACTTTTTGACTCCTTTTTTGGGTCACTCTTTTCAACAAAGAGTGAAATGAATAATAAAATAAATTGAGTGGATGAAATACTCTACGATTCGCTAAATATAAAAATGAGAGGATAAAAAAAAATCGTTCCCTAAAAGGAAAGAGAGCCATTAGGATCCAAGAGTATGCAAATTTAAAAATTATGAAAACAGAACACTTAGGTCATGGGTGGTGGTAAAGATCACTAGCGGTATCCTACCAATTAAATATATTATTTTTATCTCTCTCTTCCACCTCACCTTAAGAGATCATTTAAGAGACATTTTTTTTCCACAATGGCTAGAGACCACTTAAGAGACAACTTTTTTTTCCACAATGGCAAGAGACCACTCTTTACTATTCATAGAATTCACTTGATTTTCTCTATCATACGCATTAATTTGATCATTAAATTTTATTTTAAATAAATTTGTCCACCCAAAATAAGTTGAATGTGAAATTTAATAATATGTTCTAATATTTAAAATATAATTTCGTTTTTTTTCAAAATATGTTAAATAATTTATTTTTCTCATTCTTGTCAATATCATGCTTCGGTGTAAAAAAATACAATTAATTTTATTTTTTTAAAGAAATTATTTTTAAAAAATTAAAAATAAATAATAAGAGAATTCCATTTTTTTAAAAATATATAAAAATATTAAAATTGCAAAAACCAATTATAACAACTATAAAAATTACAGAAAATACTAAATAAAATGTTGATCTAGTCCGATCAATTATTACAATTTAAAATTCAAAATATTGATCTAATATGACCAATTATTAAAAATAGAAAAAAAGAAATATTGATATAGTCTGACCAATTATTACTAACAGAGAACAAGTTAAAAATTCAAAAAAAAAAAGAAAACATGGATGACGAAACCTTATCGACATCTTAATTTTGACCACCCAAATATTGGTAAAGATGTTCCGTAAGGTCATTTTTCAATTGGTCATGTTTAGCTCTGATGTGCACTTCCCTCCAATTTTGCCTAAAAGTCGATAGATCAGCATGCCGCTCGATGTTATAATGCAAGGAGAATCGTTGATTTGGTCATAATCACCTGGTTGAACTTGGAACTCATATGTATCTCTTTCATCTCCGACTATCATGTTGTGCAGTATGATACAAGCTATCATAATATTGCTCAACGTTTCGACATTCTAGTATCGGGTTGGGTTGCGGATCACGGAGAACCTAGCTTGTAAAATACCAAAAGCACGTTCGACGTCTTTTCGGTAACTTTCTTAACACTTTGTGAAGAGTTGTTTCTTGGGGGTAATTTGAAGCTGTATATGCTAGCACGAATTTTACGATTGGGTGTTCGCATTTTGGGAGTGGTTCGGGTAAGGAGGGTTCATGTATGCATTTTGGGAAGAGTGGTATTGATTTTGAAAATTCATGTATGAATGTTGAGAATTCATATAGAAGTGGGGAGGGATGTTTGGAGAATTTTCACTAAATTCCAAATTTGAAAATGGACGATAATTCGGATTGAGTCTGTCTCTTGAAAGACGGTCTTTTCATAAACCATGGAAAGACCAAGGTTTAAAGTGCAAATTAGAAGAAATGAAAATAAAATTTTCAGGTTGTATGAATCGAGTTATAAACTTTATAACTATTATATAATAAATTTTTAATATTGCAACTAAGACCTTTTACATTTTAATTATTTTAATTAAACCCCGTCTTTCCATAAGCTTATGGAAAGACCGTCTTTCCCAAGACTTTGCCATTCGGATTTTGCGAAGAATTTTTCAAATTGAAAGAATTTGGAATTACCTTATCTTTACCCTTCAACGTTCTCCGTGGACCCATCACAAAAAATGGATTACAATGTAGAAGCTGAATTAGTGAGGTAGAAGTACTGGAATTGGAAGTAGTGTGATGAAATGAGTTGAATCATCTATATTTATAGGGAAAAAGTGGAGGAAGATTGAATAAAAAATTTAAATTGAAATTCTGGAAAAATAAAAAAATAAAAAAACAGGAAAAATTTTCAAAAAAATACGGTGGGTACACGTGTCGCCTCCAGAATGGGATACGTGTCCCATTAAAAAAATGCCCGTTAACAGCCGTTGCAGGAGACACGTGTCGCCTTCTGATTGGTCAACTTGTCCCCTGATTTAAATTTCAACCCCCAAATCTGAAAAGAGCCGTTGTGGACACGTGCGCCAATCTCTGGGTGACACGTGTCCATACCACAATTTTTTTTCCAAAAAGGGCAGCAATTTAGTGGGACATGTGGTTCACTCAGAGGGCGACACATGTCCCAAATGGACAAAAAAATTGGGCCGCTGCATGTAGCTTGGTCAATTTTTTGATCCCACATTCGGTCTCTTAATTGATCTCTTAGCAAGAGACTCTTGAGTGGTCAAGAAACCACTCTAGAGATCACCACTGTAGTGGTTTTCGGTCTCTAGAGCGGTCATTTAATTTTAAAAGACCATAAGAGACCATCACTAGCGATACCCTTAAACATCAAATAAGGCATGTGTTAATTTATAAACCAACAGTTGTTTTTAGGTGTAAATAAACATTGTGAAATTTGATGTTTTAAAATAAAGTTAGGTCACTGATCACGCAATATTATGATAAACGTTTAAAAAGTTCATTCAAAGAAGTGATGATTAAAATTTACAAAAGTTGTTAATAACATATCCGCTGCTTTTGTTCTTGATATATAAACTAGTACTCCGTATGTTTGTTTTAAATTTCTTCCATCTCAATAATTTTCGACAGGCACATCCATTAAATTTCATAATCAGTTGGTGGAATGCTTGTTACGCAACCAAAATTCGTAATTATCTTTTATGATTTCGAGTATTTCGTGGTTGGAGAATTAGGGGTTCAAATTGCCCGACCCAATCTGTTTTGATCCGGTCTATTTGAGTTGCGTTGGGTCAATATCTTATTTGGTCAAGTGGGTTGGGCCAAAATGGGTTGGGTCAAATTTTGACCAAAATTGACCCATTTGTCATTTTACCCTATTTTCTTGAAAAGGAAATTCATAAAAAGAACTAGTTTACTACAACATATTCCCCATTAGTTTACTTCATAAACAAGTTTAATAATTTTGAAATAATATATTATTTAATATATGAAATATATATTCATAATTATATAAAAAGAAAAGTGCGCTTTTAATTCTATGTTTTGAACGAAAGTGTAGAAATAACCTTGTAAAATCTGAAAGTGCAAAAATAACCATGGACCACGTTAACCAAAATGTCAACAGCCAGATTGATCGAAAATAGTTGAAAAGACCATAATAATACCCTTGAGTAAAAAAAAAATCTGAAAAGACCGCACCCCACTCGCACTTTTCGCTCCCATTTCTTTCCTCACCTAAGCTCCGCTTAACACCATCACTGGTGACATGCCATTTTATTTAACCGCCACTCAACCAACGACATCGATGACCCCACCCCATTCAAACCACCATTGCCTTCTCCTCACCGGCGTTGATGTCATTTCCTCTTCCGCTCGTCTGCGATTTGAGTGGACTTGAGCGGAGGGGGAGGGGATGGAGTGGCGATGGGGTGTTTTTCGAGGGGATTTGAGTGGACGGCGAAGGAGGCGAGGGATTTGAGCGAACAGCAACAGTAGTAACTGCAACAGAGCGGACGGAGGGGAATGGGGCGAGGGATTTGAGTGGACGACAAAAGTAGTAGTGGTGATAGGGTGTTTTTTTAGAGGATTTAAGTGGACGACGACAGAGGCAAGGGATTTGAGCCTTCGACAACAGTAGTAGTGGTGGCAGAGTGGATTGATGCGAGGGATTTGAGTGGACTGCGACTATACTAGCAGCAGAGGCGGTGGGGTTGAACGGCTAAGCCTAGGGGGGGGGGGGGGAAGGGGTGGTGGTGGCTAAAGTTTCTGAGCAGCAGGGCTAGTGTTTCCAGGTGTAGAGGTGGTGGTGGTGGGAGCAGGTGGCGAAAGATCATCAACAGATGCTGGACGGAGGTCCGATGGAGTTCCGGCGAAAGAGCGGCAGAGGTGTGTTTGAAGAAGTGTAAGGGTAAAATGGTCTATAAACTTTCAATTTTATACTTAGGGGTATTTATGTCTTTTCATGTTTGGTCAATGGCTGATTTTTTGAGTCAACACCAAAATTGAACAAGTGGGTATAATTGCACAATTTTACAAAAATACAGGGTTAGTTTCGCACCTTCAAATTTTACAAGGTTATATGACCATTTTTGCACTTTTCCCTTATATAAATAAATTTTTGTAAAATTATATTTTTTAAATTGAAATATTAAAAGTAATCTAAGTAATTGTGTTTTTCTCTATTAAGTGAATAATATATAATTATATATAATGTAATATTCTTATTATAAATTGTATGGAAATATATTATAATTTTTTTATTATTTAAATATTAATACATTTAAAAATATTTTTCCATGTGTTATGAAAAAACCAAGGTTTAACTTACAAATTAGAAAAAATCAACATAAAATTTCCGGGTTGAATTAATCGGTTAATAAACTTATAACTACATGTTGCATTATAAAATTTTAATATTACAATTAAAATCTTTTACCTTTCTATAATTCTAATTCAACCACATCTTTCTCCTAAAAACTATTTGTATATTTATATAATTATAAAAAAATTTACTATTTTATATAATTTTGGTCGATTTGGGCCAACCCAGGACCGATCCGGCCCAACCCAACCAGAACCCAAAACCGTGAGAATTTTAACCCGACCCAACCCGACCAGATTAGCATAACCAGCCCTGTGGAGAACGCTAGCAACAAGCTTCGCAGTTCCAATGTAATACCAAGAAGTTATTTAGGTTTTAGATTTGCAGAACATGTATCAAGTGTTGTTTAAACTCAACTTCATTTTCCCTCCTCAATTCTCCCCTTCAAAACAACTATGTTTAAATCAACTATAATCACAAGCAACAGTGTTCTTCCCAAACTCTGCAGTTCATCATATCACTAGTATGCACTATAATACAAGGTTTCCTCCGATGGAGCGGAGCAATTACCGACACAGTTCTCAGAGAAAAGAATGCACATTTCCAGCCTACTTCTGCAAACATATCGGACACTAGCAAGTAACAATGACTCAGCTTTACAATCTGAAACGAAATAATTCACATATGGAAATGAAGGGAGCAAACCCGAAAAAAAAGATTGCCTAGCCTTCCTGTACCTTTGCTGAGATACACATGTGATGAAGCCGCCATAAAAACGGGGTAGTGAAGTCATTTGACTAGCAGTGAATCAGTGACTCTGTCTTTCCTTTCTACATATGCTGAAGGGAACCATCCTGCCTCACCGTTGCATTCTCCTTCAGACCAGCCATTTGCAGCCACCTGGGTAAAGCTGCAAAACTTCATATCCATTCAAAGGGAAAACTAGATTTCCCGATAATAGCGGCTAACTCTATCTGATCATTGCATATAACAGACGCACGGCGTATGATGGTACTGCCCCAAACAAGCTAGGTGGAAAAAGTACAATTTATTACCCATAGGCTTAACAAATATAGGGGATCATGCCTTGTGTTTACATGTTACTAGTTTTTGGATGTAAGAAAGCAGATGTAGCGGAAGTAGTGAATAGTGCTTAGGTTAGAATGAAACTATCCTCGTCGTTATATAGAATACTGACACACTCAGTCCACTAATTTCTGAATAAGGAGAACAAAAATAAATGATATAAAGGAGAGAAATGATGACATCCAATTTTTTATTGGTTTTTACAACTCGAATCAGACATTTAGTCCCATAAACTTCTACTCACATTGAGAAATTTTCTAATTTCCGGAAAACTTTTCTAAGATTTATTTCATTGATAGGTATATCAAATTTCTTCGACGATTTACCATCCCTATTAGACAGGCATATCAGCGACAATGCATATAGGAAACGAGGAAGCAACATTTCCAGAGAACAATTTAAAAGCAGTGCCCACAAGATGCAACAATCAAATTTGCAAAATATTTATACTCATACAGAAAGCTAATGCAGAAGGAGAACATATTTGCTACTACAGACAAACCTGTCTGACAACAACGTAGTCACCAACAGAAAGGCCTAGCTCACCATCTGCTTGAGCATCAAATGAATGTCTAACCTGCAAATAAAACTGTCAAAACCTTAAAGAGGGTAAATGCCTAAGAATAAAAGGGAAAAATCAGTTCGGGAAATTAAAGGACAGCCAAGACCCAAAATTTTCTAGCATATCAGGAGGCCAAAGACCAAACCTGTGCAATAAAATAGGCATTGTTTTCACTTGCAGTCTTTTGACTGTCAGACGTAATCGCCGCATTGTTATGTGGAGATGGAGAGTGGATACCCTTTTCTGGAGACAGAGGCTCTGGTGAAGACTCAGCTAACTGCTCCTCCAGAATCATCTAAACAAAAAACACCAGTAAACTTGACCATCAGACTGATTTTCAGATAATGCAGAGAGAGATTGCAATAACAGTGAAAGAACTTCAATATGCTCCAATCTGGAAGAAGCTCAAAACTGAACCAAGACTTGTCAACGTATTAAGATGAAGTAAAGAACTTAGAGACCTCTGAATGAAGCTTCTCCAGAAGACCAACAGCATGTTGATGATAAGATCTCTCTGCATCCACCTGTGGACTGAATTCATGTAAGATCCCATAATCATTGAAAGCTGAAATGTATGCATTCTTTGATGCAAATATTGATCCAACAAGAAACTCCATTACAAGAACAGAAAGGTAATTTACAGAGAGAAGTAGAAGGAGAGTGTGGATCCTCTGCTCACCAATATTTGTGATGTTTAACATTTCATTATATAGACCGTAAAGCTCAAAAACACTGGACTAGACAAGGCTCATAGAACCTGAGTGGTATTAGATTATTTATGGAATGACCAAAAAGTGCCATAAACAGCTTATAGGACCTGAAACGTTGCAAAAGCCCTTACCATCCACCAAATATTACTAACGAAAATGGCTAAAGAGATTTATTTATTTATTTTGTTCCAAAAGAACAATCAAAGACCGAAAAGTATGTCTGAACATTGATAATGCTCAAGTCAAGTTGATGATTAACCATAGTTTATTAATATGAGCAAAAGAACAAAGGTAAAAGCTTCCCCTTTGTGCTCTTTATTCATAAATTTGCTTATCATGCACAGTTCCCAGGAAATAACTTAACTACAAACAGTAGAAAATTTGAAAAGAGTAAACAATGATCAGTGCAGACAGTTTTGGTTTCTTTCACTATTCATTCATTTGTATTATTATTATCTTTCAGTAAGTTGGTTCATTTATATAGCAGCTGAAAACATCTGGCATCATCCAGTCACTGGAAAAGGAGAACAGTAACCCGCCGGCCAATATTACAATGTCCTAAGATCTCCTTAAAGACAGGGCATATGCCCTTTAGGTTGGACATATTGTACCTCATTGCCCTGAACCTGTGCTTGGCCAACCAAGACAAGAAACTGAAATCTATAACTTCAACTATTCATCCATTCAAGAAGACAAACAAAAAATATTGGGTAAGCTGTAGTAAATACACACACACAGTATGTACATATATTGTACTTGTTTTGAAAGGATTCATATCAACAAACAAGGATATCTCACAAATAGCATGTATACAAAACTTAAGAGGCTGACAGGGAAAAGTCAACAAGCCTAGGAAACTAATAGTTTGTACGCAACAAAGAACTACCCAATAAACCCGACACCTAGAGATTCATCCAGTAGCAATACAGGAGTTGATCTTTACCAATTGTTTCCGATCTATATGCATGAATGACAATGAGATTCATCCTCGAGTTGTTAGAACAAGATAGATGATCAATTACATGACAAAATTAAAATCATTAAAATGTCTAGGCTGCTAAATATGTTATTGCATTAAAAGAAGGCTTCATAAAATGTGAGTGAATATTAGGATCACCTGCAGCAGATAGTCATCTCCTGATTATAAATGGGTTATTTTCTTTAGATAGGCACCACAAGAACAAAGAAAAGAAGTAAACCATGCATAGCATTGATAGAGATAGAACTAGAAGAATCTTGGGTAAGCTATGATATAGATCTGGGAAGAATCAAAGATTAACCCACTTTACCATTTCAAAATTCAAAAATTCTTTTCTTTTTGGTATAGGGAGTTCTAAATTTTATTCTTACAAATGCTATGGGCATAACAGCAAACTTCGCATAACATTACCATGGTTAGTAGCTTCTGAAAAGTAAGTTGTTGTTGCTGATCCTCTACTGATAACATAGCCGAAGTAGCTTCCTTCCCAAGTGCTAACATTGAAGATTTAAGTTCAGTCAATCTTGCTTCAGCATTTTTTAGCTTAATAACACTCTCTGCTGAAGAATCTTTACACTTTGATCTACGCCTCAATACATCAGCTGCCTTTATCAGCATGAATGGGGAAGGAGAGAGGAGACAGAAGAAGAAAGAGATCAGTACATTACAAGATTTAAGAACTCCGTGTTCACCTTCGCTCCAAAGATGATGTACCTGAGCTTCAAATTCTTGACGGACTCTGTCGTAACGATGAGCCAAATGGCGAGCATCCTCTAGGGGAGCCCCAGAAATTGATGCTCGCAAATGTTCACAAACCTGTAGGTTTAACATGCAGAGATATAAAGCCAAATCCAGCGATAACATCCAGAGGGACACTACACCAAAAGCCATGGTTGCTAAGAGCTACATGTAACACATGGAATTTGTATGTTCGCTTAAAAGGAAGAGTTGGAGCAGCCACTTTCAAAGAAATAAGAAAAGCTTGAAAATTCAAAGAGCTAGAAATGATTATCTTTTACAGAAATACCATAGGAACCAGCACCTTTAGACCATCACCTAGTGGTCCTTGTCTCTCTGATGACATGCATTATATATGTACATATATATACACATATATATACATATATATACACATACATATATATATACATATATATATATATACATATAAACAGAAAAGTTAAACTTTAAAAACTACCATGCAATGTGTACAGTACGTCCAATCGATGTATACAATTTCTAAACTAATTCGCTAGAAGGAACACAACTCTTTGTCACTCATCCCTATACTTCCTGTATATGTTATCCAGCTACCCAATATTATAAACTCATATGTAGATGTTGCAATCACGAGTCCTGCTCCACAAAACAAACTGATGGCCTAATCACTAATTAGCAATCTGAACAAACGCAACTTATACGTACATTAGAGAAAACACCCACGCCAAGTCAGACCTAGAGCCTAAGATGCATGTGCAAGAGGCCGGAAACAAAACCTGATTTGAAAGAATTCCAAGCATCATCTCTCTACGATCTTCCATTGAAATATGTGTAGTTCCAAAATTAGAAGCAGGCTTAGCAAGATGAGGAACATCACTTTGGTTCTCAATCCCATACTTGCAACAATCTTCTGCAAACCTTCTAGCTGCCAGATTTGTGTTTAGAAGGTCCATTCACTAGGCAATAGTACAAGTGAGTAAAGACGAAAGATAGACCACTCACTTATCTGCATTTGTTTTTTGCTTGCTGAAATAAATCCCTCAACACCACGTACAATATCTCGCTGAAAATGCTGTGAAGCATAACAATTACAAAGTTTAGTGAAGAATATGCTTAATATGTAAATTTCATAGTCTAACTGATCAGTAGAAAAGAAAAGAAAAGAAACCACCAAACCTCATCCTACTATGTGAAATCGATTAGTAATAGGACAGATCCCAGAAGTAAATTTAAATGGCCGAACAGAAACAGTATACAGCTTGATGAGTTACCTTAGCTGCTCTTGTAGATTTGTATAAATTCTCAAGCTGTTGAAAAGACTCAAGTTCGTCGTCATCAATCATTACGGCTTCATGACCCAGTTGTCCAAGTTGTCTCAGAATAGTCTGCCATATCAAAGTCGCAAGTTAAATTTCTAATAAGTAGGAGGCAAAAACAACATTTGCCTGGTTATACCCAGCAAACAGATACTTTCCTGATTTTCAAAAATCCAAATCCAGCGAGAATAACAAATCCTCACCATAAAGTTCAAGATAACTTAGAAATTTTTTCAAAAAGATATACAAGTTATGATGGATGTAATGGTACGCAGAGATCTTAAAAATAGCTGATCTTTATCAGTCTGATGGTGATGTTCCTGCAGCTCCTCGTTGAGATGGGAAAAATGAAATTCCCCTACTCTATATCCCTTAACCATTTCCATCAGGCGCCAAAATAGAAATTAAAATGCAGAACATGCTTTAAGGTAGTCCATGTAAGCTTAGGAATGAGGAGGCTATGCAAGCCTAAATCGATATTGTGAAACATTAAACATATCATCTGAATGAAACCAACATGAGGTCAAAATGTGGCACATCCACCCAGCCTCTCATTCCAAGAGGATTGAATTGAAGCCTCATACAACAACAAACTATCTGGAGTCAGTTATATGGTTCATATGTTGTCATTGTGTTCATCCAAGACTCGTGGTCTCATCCATAGCTAAATATACCATGTTTTAGTTTATATAAGTCTAACTATCTGACATAACTTAACCACAACATCCCTTTCAATATAGATATGATTATATTGTACTAAGAAAATGCGACCACGATTAGCAAAGAACGATAATTATCCATTTTACCTGAAATGTAAGGCTACAGAAGAGCAACAGTTGGTCATGTGCCTCTCAGAAAATATAAATACACACATCACTCATTTTGTATTCAACTCAAAAGTACAATATTTGTAAACCATGCATCTATTCATAAAAGTGCAGTTTAATCATGGAACTTCCTGGACCAGGTAGATCCATTTTCAGCAACATCATGATACTTCTTGCCACATAAAAAAGGAGGACCCCGCAAGAATATAAGACAAAAATTCGAACTTTACTCTTCCACAAGGGAAAGTGAAAAGAGAATGATGGAAAGTTGATGAAATCATACAATTATAAAAAAAAAAATTGTGATGGCTCTCTTTACAGCATAGCCAGCACATACCCTGACATTACCAACTCAGCCTATCTGTTCTATGTGTGTCCCCTTTGTGATCAATGATTCCCAACAACCACACTTCACCATGATATTCATTGCTCAATATCATATCATTAATAACATCAAACTTCAACTCCAAGGAATTTGAAGGGAAAAAAAACAGAATAACATCCAATAGTCCAGGAATCATATTCAAGCTAATTCCAACCTATCTGGAAAAATACACCTCCTCCGCCAAAACACAGAAAAGAATCAAAGAGAAACCAGATAAATTTCAAATTTTGCACAAAGTCTCCCTTTTTTTCATTTCTTTTTTCCAGTGGGATACCAACAGCTTGAAATAAACCATGAAAAACTAAAGAATTACCTGTTGCTGTTTAGCAACTTGTTCTCTTAATCTACTTGCTTGCTTCTTTATTGCTTCCATTATCAAACTTTTCCTCAAACTTGTCCCGAGGAAGACGGTGTTTCCTGTATGTGGGAGTTTATATAATACAGGATGAAAAGTAAGAAACAAGAAAAAAGAGGGAAAGACAGAGTGGAGAACAAAAAGGTAGTGGAAAGAAAGGGCCTTCCTAAAAGGAGAAAATGTAGGCACGGCCAGCACAAGGGCCCGGATGAACTGTTGCAGCGAGGAATAAAAAATGTCGACCATGAGAAAATTTTAAAATGGCAATCAAACCAATGATAATGTAGAAGTTAGATACGGTCAATTGATAATAGGAGCCGGAATTCATCATATGTATGTAAAAGGCAATTAATCTCAATTTTAATGTGGAATAGTTTTGAGAAAAGTGATTTTATCATACATAATTGATATAATTGTGTATATAATGTTTCAATATTCGAAAGTACCTTTTTAACCATAGATAATCAGCTAAAGTGCAAAACTACTCATTCCGGTAAATTTTGAACGAAATTATGTGAAATTACTAATTTACCCCTATGAAAAGCAAAAAAATAGATATTTAAATGTCGAAAAGCCCATAAAATTCTAATTTCCCCTTATTCTTTTCTCCTTCTCTATCTTTTCTCCTTTTCTTTCTTCTCCGTTGATCTTCCTTTTCTTCGCCATTTTCCTTTTTTTGGTTTGAGTTTGGGTGCGACGGAGCGAAGGCGCTGGGTTTGGGTGCGACGGAGTGCTGGGTGGCAGGGGCTAAGGGGTTTGGGTAGCGGGGCAGGGCGGCATGGCTGGGTGGCATCGATTAGGGCTAAAAGGCGGCGAACAGCGGCTAGGTGGCGTCAATTAAGGCTAAAGGGGACGGGGTGACAAACAACGGGGTTGGTGGTGGCAGGGCTGGGTGGTGGAGCTGATGGGTTTGGGTGGCAGGGTTGGGGTGGTGTTGATTAGGGTAAACAAGACGGGGTGGCAAACGACGGAGGTGAGTGGTAGAGTTGATGGGTTTGGATGGTAGGGCTGGGCGGAGCTGCAGAACAGGGTGGCGAGGTTGTTGGGCGGCGAGCTGGGCAGGGGCAACGGGGGACTGGGCGATGGCGGTGGCGGGGCTGGGTTGGGATCGCATTGTGGTGGGTTTGGTGGCCTAGTGGCGGCGGCTGTGGCGGAGCAGCAACGACAGTGGTAAAGGTATAACTGTCTACACACTTTCTGTGTTTGGGCCAAAAGACATTTTGGTCATTTTAGATTGAGTCAACGCCAGAAAGACTAAGTCAATGCCGAATTATCCACCAGAGGGTTAGATTGGTGCTTTCATCAACTACTTAGGGTTGATTTGTAGTAAAAAAAACGTCTGAGATGTATATTGACACTTATTCAAGTATATAGTGTTATATTTGTATATATCCCAATATTTTAATATGTTTGGAGAAAGTCTTCTGCTAGACTAACTAACAGTTAGATCAATCATGAAAATCTCATTTCAATAACTTTAGGGTTAAATTATAATCATTTATACATTACAATACATTTTAAAAGTTTTTAAAAAAATTATAGGAATTTCATTGCAATAAATATGAACATTCATCAAATCATATCATTAGTTACATCAATAATAAATTAATCTCGTTTCATGGTTAGTCGGTGTAAAACAAAACTTTGGATATACTTATGCAAGTGCAACCTATCCTTTTTTTTAATGTTCCGTCAGAAAGTGCAATGGCGGGTTTCAAATCTTTACACTTGAACGAACCAAATAAATCAAACG
Organism: Rubia yunnanensis; assembly: GCA_037428765.1. NCBI lineage: Eukaryota > Viridiplantae > Streptophyta > Magnoliopsida > Gentianales > Rubiaceae > Rubia > Rubia yunnanensis. Next base: position 24,623,438 of record CM075064.1, on the reverse strand, counting down.
GACCAACAAAACTAAGAGAGATATCTTCAATCACTGAGATTGGACCATCTATGACACATGTAGATGTCAGACATGTAGAATCAGATCTAACCTCATCAGAGAAATGAAATGTGTGCACGAAAGCACAATGCACAAACCCAAATCAGACATGTAGAATCGTATATGAATCCATTAGGAAAATGAGAAATGTACGTGAAGGCACAATGCTCGAAGGATCCAAAGGACACGTAGCCGAGAGCGAGCTGGATTTTAAAATGAAAGAAGTCCAGTGAGGATTCCATCCTAAAACCAATAGGTATTGGGAGGAATAACTCACCAAGTTTATAAACAAGGCTATTAGTGTCTCTACTTTTAATGTGAGATATTTTAACACACTTCGTAAGTGCAACTAGCGGACCTCAAACCTTTGAATTTAAGCAAACCAAACCAACAAATTAACCAAACCAAGAGGGGTTCTTTAAAACACTTAGATCGAACCAGCTCTAATATCATGTATAAACAAGCTGTGAGTTTCATCATAAAATGAATTGGTATTTGGAGGAGTAACCCACCAAACTTATATACAAGACAATTAATCTTCCAGCACCCAAATTAATGAGGGGTTTCAAATAAAACTTACAAAAATTTTGGGGTTATAGGAGGAATTTGAGGACAAATATAATTTTTTAATAATACTAAGTATAAATAATTGTATATTAGTAATTATGGACCATAACAATCTCGTGGGTCAAAAATCCGAATCGAAATGAATTACGGGTCAACTTTTCTTCTCTTTTTCACGCAATGCACACGTTTTTACTACCAGATTTGATGTTTCATTTCAACTGCTCCCTGTGTTTCTCTATTAGTGGTACTATAGGTTCAGGTGATTGGATTTATGTGAAGAAAATGAGTGAAAAAAATTGAATGTAGAAAGTAAAAAAGTTGAATGAGTGGATGAAATTGAAGGAATCTTGCCAAAAATGATAAGTGTGTCATTTAAAAAATCATTCCAATAAGATAAATGTCTCACTAATAAAGAAACATATGGAGTACTTGATTTCCTACCAAACATTATGATTTTTTTCGACAAACATTCTTACCATGAAAATTACGTGTTAAATTTTGATCTTATAAGGTAAAATTTTTGTTTACACTTTATACTTTTTGACATTAATTTGTCATATTTTATTATCTTAATTTTTATTTTTTAACTTATACTCCCTCAGATCCTCTATTAGTGGGCACACTTTCCTTAACTGGATGTTTTCTTTTAAATGACACATTTTCTATTTTTGGTAAGATTCGTTCAATTTTATCCGCTCATTCTAATTTTTTTACTTTCTACATTCAATTTTATCCACTTATTTTTTCCACTTAAATCCAAGCACTTAAACCTATAGTGTCACTATTAGTAGAACGAAGGGAGTACTTTCATTTTGATTGATGTGTGTTAACCTTTTAACATGTCATATAAAATAATAATACTCTCTCTGTTTCACTAAGAGTGACACACTTGCCTTATTGAATTTTTTTTAAATGACACACTTTCCATTTTTGGCAAGATTCCTACAATCTCATCCACTCATTCTACATTTTACTTTCTACACTCAATTTCAACCTCTAATTTTCTCCACATTAATCCAAGAGCCTAAACCCATTGTGCCACTCTTAGTGAAACGGAGGGAGTACTAATATTCTTTTTTTAATAAATATTTTCAGTTAATGTACGCCTAGATGTTTCTATAGAGTAAATTGGTTTTTAAAATTTTAATAATGATGTTATATATTTTTTTTGATACGAGTGTCACATTTTGATGAGTACTTTAATGTTTTAATATCAATTTGTATTTTAGTTTTTTTATTTTGATGCTTGACTATTTTAATTTTATGTGTTTTTAATTTTTAGTGTATCTATTTGATGTTTAACTATTATAATGTGGTGTGTATTTAAGATTTTTTTATTTAATTTTTGATTATTTTAAGAGTTAAGGGCCCATATGACCCTATGTTTTGGTCACAAGTGCCAATATGACCCTGTAAAGTCTGAAAGTGCGATTATAACCCTATTATTTGCTTGAAAGTGTTATCTAACCCTAAGAACCTTAATTTGGTTGGAATTTTATGAATTAACTATTATACCCCTGCTAATTATTTTTATAGAAAATGTGAAAGGACAATTATGCCTTCATTCTCTATTAACCACAAACAATTTCCCTTTTTTCTTTCTTCTTTCTTCCTCTTCTTCTTCCTCCCCCCATTTTCTTCGTCACTTTTCTGTCTCCCTGTCCATATTCTTCATCTCAGGCAGTAGACAAACGGGCAAACGACAGTGTGGGGACGCAACGACATAGTTTGATTACCGGTGTGGGGCAGAGCAATAGGGGCTCAACAGCTAGGGTTTCGCAATGGTGGTCTTAGTGGTGTTTAATCGGGGCTAGGGTTCATCTTCTAGGGCTATGGTTCTACGGTGGGGTGGCAAAGGGTATCTTCTGGAGCTAGGGTTCCGTGGCGGGACAAGGGTTTTGCAATGGTGAATTTCATCGTCGTCTTAGTCGGCGGCGGGGGTGGGGGTGGTGTTCCACCACTCTTCCTCGGTGAGGATGGCTAGGGTTCTAAATGGGGCAAGGGTTCCGCAATAGTGGGTTTTTGGTCTTCGTCTTCATCGGTGAAGGGGGTTCCACCATTTTGAGGCTAGGGTTTCTACGGAGGTGGTGGTGTTGTGATTCGGTGGTGAGCGGGGGTGGAGGGGTTCCACAGTGGGTTTTTATTCTTCATCGACGAAGGGGTTTCCACCATTTTTAGGCTAGGGTTTCTACAACGGTGGTGGTGTTGTGATTTAGTGGTAGGCGATGACGGATGGAAAATTGGTGGTCAAAGGTGAAGGGCGGTAGTGGGTGGCACATGCAGAGACGGTGGTGTGGTGAATTGGTGGTCGGAGGGAACGGTTTGTTCTGTATTGAATGTTGTCATTTGTGATGTTGCCATTTTTTCTTTGTTGTCGTTTATTCATTAAGTTTCTTTTTTTGTGCTGTGTTAAGTTTCTTCTGTGATAAATGTGATGCGCGGCGGTGTGGCGGGGATGTGGTGGTGGAGCGACGGAGATGCGGTGGTGGAGCGACGGAGATGCGGTGGTGGAGCGACGGAGATGCGGTGGTGGAGCGACGAAGATGCGGTGGTGGAGCGACGGAGATGCGGTGGCGGCGGAGGCAGCACGGCAAAGATGCGGTGGTGGAAGAGGTAGAGCGGCAGAGATGCGGTGGTAGAGCGGCAGAGATGCGGTGGAGAGCCGACGATGGTGGTGGCAGAACATGTGAAAATGGTGTTAGAGGTGGTTTTGAAAATGAAGAAGAAGAAGAACCCTAGGGGTATTCTTATCTTTAATATTTTTAGTTTAAAGACTAGGGGTATTTTAGTCCTTTTCTCTTTGGTCAATGCCAGATATTACAAAGTCAATGCCGGAATAGTGCCAAAAGGTTATATCGGCACTTCTGATGCAAAAGTTAGGTAACATGGTTGTAGTAACCGTCCCAATTAGTCATCCAGTCCCAATTAGTCAAAACTAAGCAGTAACATGGTTGCTTCATCGGAATAGACCAGTTCGCTAAATACACATCTGCTAACCATGTCGCTTCTCCACAAAGTAACCTCACGGGAATAGCAGAAAGGTACTACTTGCCACAAAGCCTCTGCCATGCCAGGACCTAAGAGAGGGAAGCATGACATGCGGGCCACAATCGCACGATCTAGGCTCTATAAATAAAAACAGAGAACACCAGATAAGGTAAAACAAATTTTTACGAGAAGAAAACCATAAGCAAGAACAACACTGACTTGAGCGTCAGAGCTTTTGGTCTAGGGTGGCAATCTAGGGACTTTTGTACGTACTCAAGAAGGATTGACTCGCCCTAGGCAATTCTGGGAATTATCACTACTCAGAAGGAATTTTACGCATTAGTGGTGCCAACCGCGGGGACAATTTTTTATTTTTGGATTTTTCCTGTCCCTAGAAAAGGCCTATGCCAGATTTACCATAAATTAATCAGACTTACAAAGAAAAAAGAGGATTCCCACACCAAAGGAAGTCGGTAGAACATAAAGCTAGTTCATCATACCAGAAAAACTTGTGGCGATGATACCTCTGCACGATTATAAGTTCGCTGCGCTCAAAACGACCTGCTGTAAAGGTATGCTTCCGTGTCACAAACAGTTCCATGTAAAAAAATAATAATAAACAATAATAATAAAAGATACCTAAGAAAAGAGATTATAAAATATCTTCTATATAGAGGACAATGCCTTAGGGATCACTTAGCCATGAAATTAGGTGCACTAAATCAAGAACATGTAAGTAAATAATCATGTTAAGAACCCAAGCATAATCTTGCCCGGGTTAATTAACTAGATGAAGGGTTACACAAGCCACTAAATTAGTGAGAAACGGTTAAAGCCTCAGATAGGAAAACACCGGTATGGAAGTAGCACAACCAAGTGTTATTAGGGCACGAATCGCAAAGCGAATCCCAAACCCCGATTAGAATAGCGCGCTCAGCCCGCACAACAGGAACACCCCCAAGCTATTGGCCCTGAACTGAGTTAGTAAGCGAGATGATGTTAGCATCATTGGAATAAAATCAGTATTAAGAAATAAGAGAAATCATGGCATAATCAATAAAAACTTCACTAATCTTAGATCTATACAAAAACTAAGGATTGCGGCAAAGTTGCTTGCCTAAACTACGAAACATCCCCTAGGAAGAATTACAACATATTATTCACGAACCTATTACATAAGTAAATAACAACTTAAGTCCCTAGTTCTGCACTAGTCAAGCCATTAAGGCCCTAAGGAGAGCAGCTTAAGAATGATTGCCCATTCTCCCACTACACCCCCTCTATTTCCTGAAGTGCCCCCCATGAAGGGGCACCATCCTCTTTATCAAGAAGAGTAGACATGCTTGCAAAGAGCGATCAATCACTTTGTTAGTACGTCTACTCCATCCTATATCCCAGTTGAACGAACATGTGAAACCGCTCTTCCGTCACAAGTTTGTCAACTGGGCAGCCAATCTTTTTTTTTTGGCTTAGCCGCCACAGGTCTGGGCTCTCCCTTCATGTTGGTTTTCCTCAGCTCCAATGCCTAAGGGCTCTGTGAGTGAAAAATTTCCATCATCCTCCATCTCGATCACACATTTGCTAATTTTACCTGCTGATACTGTTCAAAATCACAAAACACAAATATGCATAAGATAATGAATACATGAAAAACTAAAACACTTATACGACCACAACACTTATGGCAGACATGGAGATCTCCAAGACATTCCACAAGAGATGCAATCCAAACTTGCACCTCTATCAACTGGAGTAACTCCCCTAACTTACTCACATATAACAGTTTGTCACATAACAGGTGAGATCCCTAACCTAAACCCGTGATAGCTTCGGCATCCCAAATAACCCCATATATCCCATGAATACCAAAAACCACCGTCCCTGTGGGGGAAAATCCCTAATGTTTGACAACCTAACTTACACACACTTAAAAGTGCTTAACAGAAACACACAACATACAAACACAACACACACTCAAAGTTACTTCCCCAAATACTCAATATAAAGAAACATCACACAGACACAACCGAGAAAGTGCTCTGGTAGAAGGTTCTTTTTATAGGCACAATTCAGCCTTGAAAAAAGAAACTCTCATTATTAAAAGTCCCTTGAAAGGCTGCATCCTCCCGTTTCTCAAAAATTGATTAACCCCTTATTAATCATTTGGAAACATAATGGCGTAATATTCTCCATATTCCATCAAAAAGAATTTGAAGAGACCATGCTCACGTGGCATGCTTATCTCCTCATAAGCTCACTACCCAACATATTCAAAATCCTTTTAGGCATAAGCCCACACTAAAACACACACACCTACTTGTAATAAAGAAAATCACACATAAAATACAATAACAGAACTTCCCCTCACATTCGCTTCATGTACCTCCCAGAACCACTTCTCATGAGCAAATAAACCTCCACCCACAACTTCATGCCATTACTCATGTCTACTCAGGTGACAAAAGAAGGTAAATCACTTGCAGATTCACATAGTAATAGAGTTATTCACACCTCGCGGCAGAGATGGGACGACCATCCACAGCTTTGCATAGTATGGAAAATTACCAGTCTAGTGACACAAGTGGAGAATCGCCACGCCTTCTTGCTACAACACCCAAACTTAAATTATACTACAATCTACATTACCCTTCTTAAACCGGGTAACCAATGGTGACATTCCTCCCCATTCAACTATATACACTCTTAGAATTCACCAATTATTCCACAAACATTCACTACATTGAAAGTCCAGATACAAAACCAACCCACATTACAAACTATCGTTCAATCACCACCATTCACCATAAAGCAACGCTACATACCTCACAACCCCATTGTCAAAACCCAATCCCATGATATCTTTATTAAGGAAAGTCGTAATACATGATTTTGGGGTTACAACCTAAAAACATTCTACAAAAAACTAACAATTAACACACACATTTATCAAGAAATGTCAACATGCTTAATAAAACGAAGCTACTAATAAGTCACACGATGGGCTATTCAAACTGGCGACAATCCAAGCCCTCCTAGAGCAACATCAATAAGGAAGTTTGGATACCGAAGCATTCCCCTATTTTCTTCATCTTGAAGGATCTCGTCACATGTGTATATACACCTCGTCACATGTGTATTACTTGCAACCTCCATACGTCTAATATGTTTAACATAGTAGGACTTACGGTCAACAGTTGGTCTGCAGTCTAAATGTCCTAACTGCATACTCAATAGATATACAAAGTAGGTATAACACTACAAGAAACATAACTTTTTACCTCGATTCTACAGGGGTCTTTACCTCGGCTTTTAACAGCAAAAAAATTGAGGTAAATATAGCCGGAGTAAAAAGTATATTTTTTATCTCGGTTTTTAGTTCGGTTTTTTTAAAAAAAGAACCGAGGTAAAAAGTGTGATAGGACCGAAGGTGCGATATTGCAACTTTAAAATGCACTAAAAAAATGAAATGAGCTTGTTGCAATGTTGCTTGCTATTTTTCCAGAAATAAAAAACTACCGAAAGCATAATCGATATTAATTCTGCTTTCGCTAGGTCACAACCAACAAAAATTTTCTGGCCAGATCTACAACTTACAGGCCAACCAATATAGAAGAAAAAAAAGCACTAAACAAACTTAAATCATTTGATTTAATTAAATTTAAATTAATACATAGATCTATAAAGAGAAACATGGAGATGATTTCAAAAAAATGAACACATTTCTAGCTATTAGGCCAAACCAAAGGCGATGCTGGTGCAACGCGGTGCAGCAATGCAGACAATGGCGGTGTTGAACGACGGAGAGCGGCAACGCCGAACGATGGAGAGCTGCAACATCAAACGGGAGAGAGCGATAGTGTTGAACGGCAGAGAGTGATGGCATCGAACGACGGAGAGCTGCAGTGTCAAACGGGAGAGAGCGGCGACGTCGAACAATGAAGAGGAGTGGCATCGAACGATGGAGAGCAGAGACGTCGAACGATAGAGAGCGGGATGGCAGAGAACAGGGACAATGGAGAACGACAGAGAGTAGAGACGTCGAGAGATAGCATCGAACGACAGGTGGCGTCGATCGGTGGAGAGGGGTGGTGATTTGGTAGCGGTGGCTAGGGTTTGGCTTGGAGTGGTGATTTTCAAAAGATGAAAGGGAAGAAGGAAAGTGGTGGCAATTTTGAGAGGAAGGAAAGGGAAGGTGAAGTCAGCTACGGTTTGATCATTTATAAGGGTAAGGTTTGGGTATTTATAGGGCTTATTGTATAGGTTGAAAAAAGGCCCACAACATTTTATTTACAAAATCTTCACAAATTAAAATGTGCACTAACATTTTATTTTATAACTTCAAATTTTTGGAAAACTATCAATAATTAAATTGTGTTAAAAATTATTATATGAAATATGAAATATTTAACTAGCATTTATACATGGAAAGTCAAGTAAAAGTGGATCGTTCATTAGTTAAAGTCATACATTTTCTTTTGTGTTTATGTATGGAAAGTTAAGTAAGGGTTCATCGATCATTAGTTAAGTTATGACAATTTCATTAGTTAAGGGATTGACCGTTCATTAGTTAAAGTGAAACTAATTTAATAATGTTTATACAAAGAAAGTCGAGTAAGGTTGACTGTTGATAAGTTGAAGTCAAACCTTTTATTAGTGTTCATATATAAAAAATCAAGTAAATGTTGACCGTTTATTAGTTGAAGTCAAACCTTTTGTAAGTGTTTATATATAAAAAGTCATGTAAAGGGATGACCTTTGATTAGTTGAAGTCAAGCATTTTCATCGGTGTATATATAGAAATTCAAGTAAGGGTGATCGTTGATAAGCCTAGTTATAACCATTTCATTAGTGTTCATGTATAGAAATATTAAATAGATGAATTTTTTGGTGAAATGGTGGAGAGCGCTAGTACATGTTCTAGAGTAACTTAGAGTTGATTACACAGAAGTAAGAAAGGGAAATCAGAAAAGATTTAAAATATATTCTTGTGTATGTTTATTGATAAATACTATGTTACGGACTTGAAAAATACAACGGGGGTGTATAGGGTAGCATCACGTTCGAGCGGATTCAATTTTGAGTTACAAGTAAAGTTTTTACTCTTTGCACTTACGTCTCTCCAAAAAAGTTGGAGTTCTCGAATCATGAAATTGGCAACACCAAACTGCAATTCAATAATATACAGCTGCAATTTTGCAATTTGGGCATATATGGGTAAACGAAAGGGCCTCGAAAGTCAATATTGATTACTTCTACACAATCTTGAAAAATAACACTATGGCCCAAAATTGTGTTACCCTATAATTCATTGCTCCAAAATACATGATTTTTGTTATTCTTGCATAAAGTAAAGTCTTGGGAAAGACTGTCTTTCCATATAATACAAGGTAAAATGTCTTAGTTGCAATATTAAAAATTTATTATGCAACATGTAGTAGTTATAAAGTTTATAACCCGATTTATGCAACCAAAAATTTTATCTTCATTTCTTCTAATTTGCACTTTAAACATTGATCTTTCCATGACTTATGGAAAGACCATCTTTCAAGAGACAGAGTCCTTGCATAAATATAGTAATATTAAATAAATGAATATTTTGGTGAAATATTGGAAAACGCTAGTACATGTTCTAGAGTAACTTAGAGCATCCAAAATGGTAGTGAACTTAAGGAGCATTTCTTAAGTGTCACATCATGAATTTTGATAAAAACTTGGTAAGAATAAACTACTCCCTCTGTTTTGTTATTTATGATACACCTACTATAAATGAATGTTTTCTTTTATTTTGCACAATTTCCATTTTTGGCAAGATTCCTTCAATTTCATCCACTCTTTCTACTTTTTACTTTCTACTTTCAATTTCATCCACTCATTTTCTTCACCTAAATTCAAGCACCTTAATCTATGGTGCCATAAATAGAAAAACGGAGGGAGCATCAACAATGGTAGAGAACCTAAAGAGCATTTGTTAGGCACTTCTTTATAATTTTAAGTTATAATTAATTAAAAATATAAAACAAGTCATGTTAAATGACATTCATTGATTGATTGCATTTGAACAAAGAAAGAGGTAGCAACTCCTTAACCAAGGATCAACTTTATATTAAGGAGTGGTCCTTAAAACTCCACAATGGTTACTCCTTAAATAAGGAGTGCTCCTTATTAAGAAAAGTTGGTTTAAGGAGCTACCATTGTGGATGCTCTTAGAGTTGGTTACATAGAAGTAAGAAAGGAATATCGGAAAAGATTACAAATATATTATTATGCATGTTTATTGATAAACACTATGTTACAGACATGAAAAATACAACGGGGGTGTATATGGTAGCATCACATTTGAGGATTTCAATTTTGAGTTACGAGTAAAGTTTTTACTTTTTGCACTTAGGTCCCTCCAAGAAAGTTGGAGTTGTTGAATCACGAAATTGGCAACACCAAATTGCAATTCAATAGTATACAATTGTGATTTTGCAATTTGGACATGTATGGGTGAACGAAAGGGCCTCGAAAGTCAACATTGATTACTTCTACACAATTTTGAAAAATTACACTATGGCCCAAAATTGTGATACCCTATCCATTGCTCCAAAATACATATTTTTGTTAATCTTGCATGAATATAGAAATATTTAATAGATGAATATTTTGGAAAAATGTTGGAAAACGCTAGTACATGTTCTAGAGTAACTTAGAGATTGTTACATAGAAGTAAGAAAGGGAAATCAGAAAAGATTCAAATATTTTCTTGTGCATGTTTATTGATAAATACTATCTTTGTTAAAGTCAAACCATTTTATAAATGTTTATATATGAAGTCAATTAAGTGTTAACCGTTGATTAATTAAAGTCAAACTATTTTATTAGTGCTTATATATGAAAAGTCAAGGATTAACCGTTTAGTAGTCGTTCCCATAACCTTTTCATTAGTATTTATGTATGAACGGTCGATAATTTATTAAGGTCAAATTTTATTTATTTATATATACATAGAAAGAAATCATAATCTTACTCAAAGAGCAACTCTTATCCATGTCACCTTTGCCACGTATTACCCTTGAAATTAGCCACGTGTCAAATGAAATAAATTATAAGTAGTGTTCGAGTCATATGTGATCGAAGTCGAATATTAATAAATAAACTCTATTTTTCACCGAATAAAATTTTATATACTACTTTATATATAATTATGAATAAGTAGTATATAAAATTATATTTGGTGAAAAAATAAAGTTTATTTATTGATATTCGACTTCGATCATATATTACTCAAACTCTACGTTTAGTTTATTTCATTTAAAATATAAACACAAAGTTATATTAAAAGTATAATTATATAATCTTTTAAAATTCAAAAGAAGTGGAGTTGAATAAAAAAATTTTAAAAATTATATTTTAGTTTTGTTAAAAAATATATTACATTATTAATATATATATATATATTCAATTATTTTAAATCATGCATCGCAAGGGTGTTATCTAGTTATTCATATACTTATAAGTACCATTTCTGGGAGAGTGATGTGCGACGTCGGGCACAAACACAAGCGACGTCGGTGAGCGAGAAAGGCGTGCGACGTCGGTCATTTCATATTTGCGAGAGGGACATGTGATGTTGGTCACCATGATAAGCGACATCGGTAAGAGAGACATGTGTGCGACGTCGATTATTCATGTCTGCGAGAGTGACGTTCGACGTCAGTCACAAAAATAACTGACCTCAGTAAGACAGACATGCGTGCGACGTCAGTCATGTCAGACTTTTTACCTTAATTTTTTTTATAAAATCGAGGTAACAATATATTTTTTACCTCATTTTTTCAACCGAGGTAAAAAATATTATTTACTTCGGAAAAAAAACTCGATGGAACAGTACTTTTTACCTCGGTTATTTGGGGTTAACAAATAAACCGAGGTAAAAGGGGTGAAGTAAAATGCCATTTTTCTTGTAGTGTAAGTTTCTAGGCTTCGCTTCAACTCCTCAACCTATTGCTCCAAATGGTGGCAACGTGTTATTAATACCTCATCAGACCCCCTAGGCTATGTAGATATTGCTTTAGCAATCTCCTCACGTAGATTCACATCCACCTTATGTTGTTCTTTCATAAACGACTCAAGTGTATGACACCTCTCTTCCATCCGGGAACAACAAACTTTTCGACGTTCAATTCTCCTTTCCATGTTATCATACTTCGTCAATAGCTGAGTGACATACTCACACTTATCATCATAAGCCATTCATCGGGCGTCGCTCCCAAATGATGACACTCAGATTGCAACTACTTTATCGATCGAACAACTTGTCTATACGACCTTCCTACTTCAAAATGATAGTTATTTTCTGATCAACCTCACTAGTTTTCTCCACTAGAAACCTTCGTCATTCCTTTTCTCGCCACATTATATCTACCAACTCCCCTTTCAACTTACGAATCATTGCATTTTGCTCTAACACATGTGCATCATACTCGTCTAATGAAGCCATGCTCTATTTTAGTTTTGTCTTCCATTCCAGTTCAAGCTCCATAAACTTAAGTAAGAACGCCCTTATCTAACATCCTAGCTCTATAACCCCTTATTCGGCTTAGATGAGATACTTAAAGTCTTGAGGTAATCATTACTACATCCAAATCTAGAATACACACTTTCACTGCCTCTTCAAGGCCACATTGGAACGTGACGGAGGAGACTCGCCATTCTTATCAACACCTTCGCCTTGACCTAAGCCTGGTAACCCACAGGAGGATCCCACGGCTATCAGATACCCTTCCACGAACCCTTTATACTTAACCTCACCGTCAACTTACCCCATCAACACTTTCTTCATGCCCATTTTAAGGCAACCATACCTAACAACCAATCCCATATATTCCTCGCCCAACGGAGTAACTATATCGCCTCCAACAGTGAACCCTTGCACCTCACCCTCCCGACTCCCAGATAACGAACCTTCATCCAATTGTGCCCACACCCGACATAACATTTTTTTCACAAAACACTACTCATCGAAACACATGAAAACACACAAACTTATCAACAATGCTTTTGCGCGTGGTCATAAGTCACAAACATGACTAACGTTCATTATATACTTCACTAACACTCAGTACATCATAACCTGAAGATCAACAAGTTAGTGTCACCGGTTAACCCGTTAGCACTGCCGGTAAACATGTTAGTGGCAACTTCCTTGCCCTTTTTCTCCTAGCTAGTAGAGCTGAAAGTCTGCCAAGGCTAAACCTAACTAGTTGGAGGATCAACCTTTATGATAACCAGTTGGAGGATCAACCTCCATGACAACCAGTTGAAGGATCAACTTCCATGGTATCGTTGGTCTTCTCAACGCTTTCCTTAGCCGAATAACGATACAACGTACACTCTTCAAACTCCTTCGTCGAAGGCAACGAAACCATCTTTATCCAACTCCTGGATAAGAGTAAAAGAATGGTCATTATCCATCACTTTTTTTTGAGAAATCCCCATCCATCTCTCGCTTCACATTCTCTAATGCTTCCACTATAAAAACTTGGTCTTCCAACCCAATAATGCCCAAGTTAAGATTATGCTCATGTATATTGTTTTATGATTGTAGGCCTAACTACTAATAAAATACAAAATGATTTTAGTGTGATAATATCTGAGATCACCTCATATGATTTACTACATAAAAGGAATACTTGGAAATGGCACGCTTGTGTCAACCGTTGTCAGGGGCATAGTGGTCATTTCCCAGCAAGGTCGAACGTGCGCCCTTCTATGTGCTCTCAAGTGGCCTCCCAAAATGACGTCATTTTGGGCACCACTTTTGTCCTCTTATGAATCCCATTTGTCAAAAGTTGCGGTGCCTCCATGTGCGGCTGCATGTGCTGCCAGGTGGCTGACGAAAATGACGTCGTTTTGGGCACCCCTTCGAGGGGTCCAGTTCTCAGCCATTGAAGGGGTCCAGATGAGAGCCCTAGAAGGGGTCCAACTCTCAGCCCTTAAGGGGTCCAGCTCTCAGCCCTCGAAGGGGTCTAGCTCTCAGCCCTCGAGGGGTCCCGCTCTCACCCCCGAAGAGATGGACTCTCAGTCCTCAAAGGGGTCGAGATCTCAGCCCTCGAAGGGATGAACTCTTCTATCCTCGAAGGGGTCCAGCTCTCAGCCCTTGAAGGGTCCAGCTCTCAGCCCTCGAAGGGGTCCAGCTCTCAGCCGTCGAAGGGAAGGACTCTTCTATCCTCGAAGGGGTCTAGCTCTCAGCCCTCAAAGGGATGGGCTCATTGTCCTCGAAGGGGTCTAGCTCTCAGCCTTCGAGGGATCCAGCTCTCAGCCCTCGAAGGGGTCCAGCTCTCAGCCCTCGAAGGGGTCCAGCTCTCAGCCCTCGAAGGGGTCCAGCTCTCAGCTCTCGAAAGGATGGAATCTTAGTCCTCAAAGGGGTCTAGCTCTCAGCCCTCGAGGGATCCAGCTCTCAGCCCTCGAAGGGGTCCAGCTCTCAGCCCTCGAAGGGGTCCAGCTCTCAGCCCTCGAAGAGGTCCAGCTCTCAGCCCTCGAAGTGATGAACTCTCAGTCCTCGAAGGGGTCGAGATCTAAGCCCTTGAAGGGATGGACTCTTCTATCCTCAAAGGGGTTCATCTCTCAGCCTTCGAAGGGGTGAACTTTTCTATCCTTGAAGGGGTCTAGCTCTCAGCCTTCGAAGGGGTGAACTTTTCTATCTTTGAAGGGGTCTAGCTCTCATCCCTCGAAGGGATGACCTCTCAGCCCTCGAAGGGGTCCAGCTCTCAGCCCTCAAAGGGAATGACTCTTCTATCCTCGAAGGGGTCTAACTCTTAGCTCTCGAAGGGATGGGCTCTTTGTCCTCGAAGGGGTCCAGTTCTCAGCACTCGAAAGGAAGAACTCTTCTATCCTCGAAGGGGTCTAGCTCTTAGCTCTCGAGGGGTCAAGCTCTCAGCCCTAGAAGGGATGGACTCTTCTATCCTCGAAGGGGTCCAGCTCTCATCCCTCAAAGGGGTCCAGCTCTCAGCCCTCAAAGGGGTCTAGCTCTAAGCTCTCAAAGGGGTCCAGCTCTCAGCCCTCGAAGGGGTGGACTCTTCTGTCCTCGTAGGGGTCAAGCTCTCAGCCCTCGAAGGGGTCCAGCTCTCAGCCCTCAGGGAGGTCCAGCTCTCAGCCCTTGAGGGGTCCAGCTTTCAGCCCTCAAGGGGTTCAGCTCTCAGCCCTCAAGGGGTCCAGCTCAAAGCCCTCGAAGGGGTCCAGCTCTCAGCCCTCGAAGTGATGGACTCTCATTCCTCGAAGGGGTTGAGATCTAAGCCCTTTATGGGATGGAATCTTCTATCCTCAAAGGGGTTCATTTATCAGCCGTCGAAGGGGTGGACTCTTCTATCCTCGTAGGGGTTTAGCTCTTAGCCCTCGAAGGGATGAACTCTTAGCCTCAAAGGGGTCTAGCTCTCAGCCATCGAAGGGAAGGACTCTTGTATCCTCAAAGGGGTCTAGCTCTTAGCTCTCAAAGGTATGGGCTTTTTGTCTTCGAAGGAGTCCAGTTCTCAGCCCTCGAAGGAAAGAACTCTTCTATCCTCGAAGGGGTCCAGCTCTCAACTCTCGAGGGGTCAAGCTCTCAGCCCTCGAAGGGATGGACTCTTCTATCCTCGAAGGGGTCCAGCTCTCAGCCCTCGAAGGGGTCTAGCTCCAAGCCCTCAAAGGGGTCCAACTCTCAGCCTTCGAAGGGGTGGACTCTTCTATCATCGAGTCAAGCTCTCAACCCTCGAAGGGGTCCAGCTCTCAGCTCTCAAAGGGATGAACTCTTAGTCCTTGAAGGGGTCTGGCTCTCAGCCCTCGAGGAGGTCCAGCTCTCAGCCGTTGAGGGGTTCAGCTTTCAGCCCTCGAGTGGTCCAGCTCTCAGCC
This sequence comes from Rubia yunnanensis, assembly GCA_037428765.1. NCBI lineage: Eukaryota > Viridiplantae > Streptophyta > Magnoliopsida > Gentianales > Rubiaceae > Rubia > Rubia yunnanensis. Next base: position 24,607,976 of record CM075064.1, on the reverse strand, counting down.
CTCGACGAGATAGACTCTTAGTCCTAGAAGGGTTCTATCTCTCAGCCCTCAAGGGGTCCAGTTCTCAGCCCTCGAGGGTTCAGCTTTCAGCCCTCGAAGGGGTCCAGCTCTCAGTCCTCGACGAGATGGACTCTTAGTCCTCGAAGGGGTCAAGATCCCAGCCCTCGAAGGGATTAACTCTTCTATCCTCGAAGGAGTCTAGCTCTCAGCCCTCGAAGGGGTGGACTTTCTATCCTCGAAGGGGTTCAGCTCTCAGCCCTCGAAGGGATGAACTCTTACATCCTCAAAGGGGTCCAGCTCTCAGCCCTCGAAGGGGTGGACTCTTTAATCCTCGAAGGGATGGACTCTCAGCTCTCGAAGGGGTCTATGTCTCAGGCCTTGAAAGGGTCCAGCTCTCAGCCCTCGAAGGGGTCAGTTCTTAGCCCTCAAAGTGATTGACTCCCAGTCCTCGAAGGGGTCGAGATCTTAGCCCTCAAAGGGATGGACTCTTCTGTGCTCGAAGGGGTCCAGCTCTCAGCTCTAAAAGGGGTGGACTCTTCTATCCTCGTAGGGGTCTAGCTCTCAGCCCTCGAAGGGATGGACTCTTCTATCCTCGAAGGGGTCCAGCTCTCAGCCCTCGAAGGGGTCTAGCTCTAAGCCCTCAAAGGGGTCCAACTCTCAGCCTTCGAAGGGGTGGACTCTTCTATCCTCGAAGGGGTCAAGCTCTCAGCCCTCGAAGGGGTCCAGCTCTCAGCTCTCGAAGGGATGGACTCTTAGTCCTCGAAGGGGTCTGGTTCTCAGCCCTCGAGGGGTCCAGTTCTCAGCCCTCGAGGGGTCCAGCTCTCAGCCCTCGACGGGATGGACTCTTAGACCTTGAAGGGTTCTATCTCTTAGCCCTCGAGGGTCCAGCTTTCAGCCCTCGAGGGTCCAGCTTTCAGCCCTCGAAGGGGTCCAGCTCTCAGTCCTCGATGAGATAGACTCTCAGTCCTCGAAGGGGTCAAGCTCTCAGGCCTCGAAGGGATTGAATCTTTTATCCTCGAAGGAGTCTAGCTCTCAGCCCTCGAAGGGGTGAACTTTCCTCGAAGGGGTCCAGCTCTCAGCCCTCGAAGGGATCTAGCTCTTAGCCCTTGATGGGGTCCAACTCTAAGCCCTCGAAGGGATAAACTCTTCCATCCTCGAAGGGGTCCAGCTCTCAGCCCTCGAAGGGGTGGACTCTTTTATCCTCTAAGGGGTGGACTCTTCTATCCTCGAAGGGATGGACTCTCAGCTCTCGAAGGGGTCTATCTCTCAGCCCTCGAAGGGGTCCAGTTCTCAGCCCTCAAATTGATTGACTCCCAGTCCTCGAAGGGGTCGAGATCTTAGCCCTCGAAGGGATGGACTTTTCTATGCTCGAAGGGGTCCAGCTCTCAGCTCTAAAAGGGGTGGACTCTTCTATCCTCGTAGGGGTCCAACTCTCAGCCCTTGAAGGGATGGACTCTTCTATCCTCGTAGGGGTCCAACTCTCAGCCCTTGAAGGGATGGACTCTCAGCCCTCGAAGGGGTCCAACTCTTAGCCCTCGAAGAGAAGTACTCTTCTATTCTCGAAGGGGTCTAGCACTCAGCCCTAGAAGGGATGGGCTCTTTGTACTCGAATGGATCTAGCTCTCAGCCCTCGAAGGGATCCAGCTCTTAGCCCTCGAAGTGATGGACTCTCAGTCCTCGAAGGGGTCGAGATCTCAGCCCTCAAAGAGATAAACTCTTCGATTCTCGAAGGGGTCCAACTCTTAGCCCTCGGAGGGGTGGACTTTTCTATCCTCGAAGAGGTCCAGCTCTTAGCCCTCGAAGGGATGGACTCTCAGCCCTCGAAGGGAATGACTCTTCTATCCTCGAAGGGGTCTAGCTCTCAGCCCTCGATGGGATGTGCTTTTTTCCTCGAAGGGGTCCAGCTATTAGCCCTCGAAGGAGTCCAACTCTCAGCCCTCAAAGTGATAAACTCTTAGTTCTCAGCCCTCGAAGGGATGGACTCTTCTATCCTCGAAGGGGTCCAGCTCTCAGCCCTTGAAGGGGTGGACTCTTCTATCCTCGAAGGGGTCCAGCTCTCAGCCCTCGAAGGGATGGACTCTCAGCCCTCAAAGGGGTCCAGCTCTTAGCCCTCGAAGGGAAGGACTCTTTTGTCCTAAAGGGGTTTAGGTCTCAGCCCTCGAAGGGATGTGCTCTTTGTCCTCAAAGGGGTCCAGTTCTCAGCCCTCGAAGGAAAGACTCTTCTATCCTCGAATGGGTCTAGCTCTCAGCCCTCGATAGGTCCAGCTCTCAGCCCTCGAAGGTATGGACTCTTCTATCCTCGAAGGGGTCCAGCTCTCAGCCCTTGGGGGTCCAGCTTTCAACCCTCGACGAGATGGACTCTCAGTCATCGAAGAGGTCAAGATCTCATTCCTTGAATGTATAGACTCTTCTATTCTCAAACGTGTCCAGCTCTCAGCCATCGAAGGGGTGGACTCTTTTATCCTCGAAGGGGTCCAGCTCTCAGCCCTCGAAGGGGTCTAGCTCTTAGCCTCGAAGGGGTTCAGCTCTCAGCCCTAGAAGGGATGAAGTCTTCTGTCCTCGAAGGAGTCGAGCTCTCATCCCTTGAAGGGGTAGACTCTTCTATCCTCGAAGGGGTCCAACTCCCAGCCCTCGAAGGGATGGACTCTCAACCCTCGAAGGGGTGGACTCTTCTATCCTCGAAGGGGTCTTGCTCTCAGCCCTCGAAGGGATGGACTATTCTATTCTCGAAGGGGTCTAGCTCTTAGCCCTCGAAGGGGTCTAGCTCTTATCCCTCGAAGGGGTCTAGCTCTCAGCCTTCGAAGGGGTGGACTCTTCTATCCTCGAAGGGGTCCAGCTCTTAGCCCTCGAATGGATATACTCTTAGCACTCGAAGGGGTCCAGCTCTCAGCCCTCGAAGGGATGGACTCTCAGCCCTCGAAGGGATGGACTCTTCTATCCTCGAAGGGGTCCAGCTCTCAGCCCTTGGGGGTCCAGCTTTCAGCCCTCGACGAGATGGACTCTCAGTCATCGAAGAGGTCAAGATCTTATTCCTGGAATGTATAGACTCTTATATCCTCGAACGTGTCCAGCTCTCAACCATCGAAGGGGTGGACTCTTTTATCCTCGAATGGGTCCATCTCTCAGCCCTCGAAGGGGTCTAGCTCTCAGCCTCAAAGGGGTTCAGCTCTCAGTCCTAGAAGGGATGAAGTCTTCTATCCTCGAAGGAGTCGAGCTCTCAGCCCTTGAAGGGGTAGACTCTTCTATCCTCGAAGGGGTCCAGCTCTCAGCTCTCGAAGGGATGGACTCTCAACCCTCGAAGGGGTGGACTCTTCTATCCTCGAAGGGGTCTAGCTCTTAGCTCTCGAAGGGGTCTAGCTCTCAGCCCTCTAAGGGGTGGACTCTTCTATCCTCGAAGGGGTCCAGCTCTTAGCCCTCGAATGGATATACTCTTAGCACTCGAAGGGGTTTAGCTCTCAGCCCTCGAAGGGGTCCAGCTCTACGCCCTCGAAGTGATGGACTATCAATTCTTGAAGGGGTTGAGATCTCAGCCCTCGAAGGGGTGGACTCTTTAATCCTCGAAGGGATGGACACTCAGCTCTCGAAGGGGTCTATCTCTCAGCCCTCGAAAGGGTCCAGCTCTCAGCCCTCGAAGGGGTCCAGTTCTCAGCCCTCAAATTGATTGACTCCCAGTCCTTGAAGGGGTCAAGATCTTAGCTCTCGAAGGGATGGACTCTTTTTTGCTTGAAGGGGTCCAGCTCTCAGCTCTAAAAGGGGTGGACTCTTCTATCCTCGTAGGGGTCCAACTCTCAGCCCTCGAAGGGATGGACTGTCAGCCCTCGAAGGGTTCCAGCTCTTAGCCCTCGAAGAGAAGTACTCTTCTATCCTCGAAGGGGTCTAGCACTCAGCCCTAGAAGGGATGGGCTCTTTGTCCTCGAATGGATCTAGCTCTCAGCCCTCGAAGGGATCCAGCTCTTAGCCCTCGAAGTGATGGACTCTCAGTCCTCGAAGGGGTTGATATCTCAGCCCTCAAAGAGATAAACTCTTTGATTCTCGAAGGGGTCCAGCTCTTAGCCCTCGGAGGGGTGGACTTTTCTATCCTCGAAGGGGTCCAGCTCTTAGCCCTCGAATGGATGGACTCTCAGCCCTCGAAGGGAATGACTCTTCTATCCTCGAAGGGGTCTAGCTCTCAACCCTCAATGGGATGTGCTTTTTTCTCGAAGGGGTCCAGCTCTCAGCCCTCGAAGGGGTCCAAATCTCAGCCCTCAAAGTGATGAACTCTTAGTTCTCGAAGGGGTCGAGATCTCAGCCCTCGAAGGGATGGACTCTTCTATCCTCGAAGGGGTCCAGCTCTCAGCCCTCGAAGGGGTGGACTCTTCTATCCTCGAAGGGGTCCAGCTCTCAGCCCTCGATGGGATGGACTCTCAGCCCTCGAAGGGGTCCAGCTCTCAACCCTCGAAGGGAAGGACTCTTTTGTCCTAAAGGGGTTTAGGTGTGCTCTTTGACCTCAAAGGGGTCCAGTTCTCAGCCCTCGCAGGGAAGAACTCTTCTATCCTCGAATGGGTCTAGCTCTCAGCCCTCGATGGGTCCAGCTCTCAGCCCTCGAAGGTATGGACTCTTCTATCCTCGAAGGGGTCCAGTTCTCAGCCCTTGGGGGTCCAGCTTTCAGCCCTCGACGAGATGGACTCTCAGTCATCGAAGAGGTCAAGATCCCATTCCTTGAATGTATAGACTCTTCTATCCTCGAACGTGTCCAGCTCTCAGCCATCGAAGGGGTGGACTCTTTTATCCTCGAAGGGGTCCAGCTCTCAGCCCTCGAAGGGGTCTAGCTCTCAGCCTCGAAGGGGTTCAGCTCTCAGCCCTAGAAGGGATGAAGTCTTCTGTCCTCGAAGGAGTCGAGCTCTCAGCCCTTGAAGGGGTAGACTCTTCTATCCTCGAAGGGGTCCAGCTCTCAGCCCTCGAAGGGATGGACTCTCAACCCTCGAAGGGGTGGACTCTTCTATCCTCGAAGGGGTCTTGCTCTCAGCCCTCGAAGGGATAGACTATTCTATCCTCGAAGGGGTCTAGCTCTTAGCCCTCGAAAGGGTCTAGCTCTCAGCCCTCGAAGGGGTGGACTCTTCTATCCTCGAAGGGGTCCAGCTCTTAGCCCTCGAATGGATATACTCTTAGCACTCGAAGGGGTTTAGCTCTCAGCCCTCGAAGGGGTCCAGCTCTATGCCCTCGAAGTGATGGACTATCAATTCTTGAAGGGGTTGAGATCTCAGCCCTCGAAGGGGTGGACTCTTTTATCCTCGAAGGGGTCCAGGTCTCAGCCCTTGAAGGAGTCCAGCTCTCAGCCCTCGAAGGGATGGACTCTTTTGTCCTCGAAGGGGTCTAGCTCTTAGCCCTCGAAGGGATGTGCTCTTTGTCCTCAAAGAGGTCCAGCTCTCAGTCCTCGAGGGGTCCAGCTCTCAGCCCTCGAGGGGTCCAGCTCTCAGCCCTCGAGGGGTCCAGCTCTCAGCCCTCGAGGGGTCCAGCTCTCAGCCCTTGAAGGGATAGACTCTTCTATCCTTGAAGGGGTCCAACTCTTAGCCCTCAAAGGGGACTAGCTCTCTGCCCTCGAGGGTCCAGTTCTCGTCCCTTGGGGGTCCAGCTCTCAGCCCTCAAAGGGGTCCAGCTCTCAGCCCCAGATGAGATAGATTCTCTGTCCTTAAAGGGGTCGAGATCTCATCCCTCAAAGGGATTGCCTCTTCTATCCTCGAAGGAGTCCAGCTCTCAGCCATCGAAGGGGTGGACTCTTCTATCCACAAAGGGGTCCAGCTCTCAGCCCTCGAAGGGGTCTAGATCTCAGCCTCAAAGGGGTCCAGCTCTCAGCCCTCAAAGGGATAGAGTGTTCTGTCCTCGAAAGAGTCAATCTCTCAGCCCTCGAAGGGGTGGACTCTTCTATCCTCGAAAGGGTCTAGCTCTCAGCCTTCGAAGGGGTCGAGCTCTCAGCCCTCAAAGGGATGGACCATTTAATCCTCGAAGGGGTCTAGCTCTCAGCCCTCGATGGGGTGGACTCTTCTATCCCCGAAGGGGTCCAACTCTCAGCCTTCGAAGAGATGGACTCTTAGTCCTCGAAGGGGTTCAGTTCTCAACCCTCGAAGGGGTCCAGCTCTATGCCATCAAAGTGATGAACTCTCAGTTCTTGAAGGGGTCGAGATCTCAGCCCTCGAAGGGATGAACTCTTCTATCCTCGAAGGGGTCCAGGTCTCAGCCCTCGAAGGGGTCCACCTCTCAGCCCTCGAAGGGAAGGACTTTTTTTTGTCCTAGAAGGGGTCTAGCTCTCAGTCCTTGAAGGGATGTGCTCTTTGTCCTCGAAGGGGTCCAGCTCTTAGCCCTCAAGGAGTCCAGCTCTCAGCCCTCAAAGGGATGGAGTCTTCTGTCCTCGAAGGAGTCGAGCTCTCAGCCCTCGAAGGGTTGAACCCTTCTATTCTTCGAAGGGGTCCAGCTCTCAGCCCTCGAAGGGATGGACTCTTAGCCCTCGAAGGGATGAACTCTTAGCCCTCGAAGGGGTGAACTCTTCTATCCTCGAAGGGGTGAACTCTTCTATCTTTGAAGGGGTCTAGCTCTTTGCCCTCAAAGGGGTCCAGCTCTCAGCCCTCAAAGGGATGTAATCTTCTATCTTCGAAGGAGTCCAGCTATCAGCCCTTGAAGGGGTGGACTCTTCTATCCTTGAAGGAGTCCAGCTCTCAGCCATTAAAGGGGTCTAGCTCTTAGCCCTCGAAGGGGGTCCATCTCTAAGCCCTTGAAGGGATGGACTCTTAACTCTCGAAGGGGTCTAGCTCTCAGCCCTCAAAGGGATTGACTCTCAGCCCTCAAAGGGGTCCAGCTCTCAGCCCTCGAAGGGGTGGACTCTTCTATCCTCGAAGGGGTCTAGCTCTCAGCCCTCGAAGGGATGAAGTTTTCAGTCCTCGAAGGGGTCTACCTCTCAGCCCTCGAAGGGGTCCAACTCTCAGCCCTCGAAGGGGTCCAACTCTCAGTCCTCGAAGGGGTCTACCTCTCAGCCCTCGAAGGGGTCCAACTCTCAGCCCTCGAAGGGATGGACTCTTAGTCCTCAAAGGGGTCTAGCCCTCAGCCCTTGAGGCGTCCTACTCTCAGCCCTCGAAGGGGTCCAGTTCTCAGCCCTCGAAGAGATAGACTCTCAGTCCTCAAAGGGGTGGAGATCTCAGCCCTCGAAGGGAAGGACTCTTCTATCCTCGAAGGAGTCCAGCGCTCAGCCCTCGAAGGGATGGACTTTCAGTCCTTGAAGGGTTCCAGCTGTCAGCCCTCGAAGTGATGGTCTCTCAGTCCTTGAAGGGGTCGAGATCTCAGCCCTCAAAGGGAAGAACTCTTCTATCCTTGAAGGGGTTTAGTTCTCAGCCCTTGATGGGATGGACTTTCAGCCCTCGAAAGGGTCAGCTCTAAGCCCTCGAAGGGATGGGTTCTTTTTCCTCGAAGGGGTCTAGCTCTCAGCCCTCAGAGGGAAAGACTCTTCTATCCTCGAACAGGTCTAGCTCTCAGCCCTCGAAGGGATGGACTCTTCTATCCTCGAAGGATTCTAGCTCTTAGCCCTCGAAGGGGTCGAGCTATCAGCCCCTAAAGGGATCCAGCTCTTAGCCCTCGAAGGGGTTTAGGTCTCAGCCCTTGAAGGGGTCCAACTCTCAGCCCTCGAAGGGATGAACTCTTAGTCCTCGAAGGGGTCTAGCTCTCGGCCCTCATGAAGGTCCAATTCTCAGCCCTCGAGGGGTCTAGTTCTCAGCCCTCGGGGGTCCATCTCTCAGTCCTCGAAGGGGTCCAGCTCTCAGCCCTCGACGAGATGAACTCTTAGTTCTTGAAGGTGTGGACTCTTCTATCCTCGAAGGGGTCCAGCTCTAGCCCTCGAAGGAATTGACTCTTAGTCCTCGAAGGGGTCTAGCTCTCCGCCCTTGAGGAGGTCCAGATTTCAGCCCTCGAGGAGGTCCAACTCTCAGCCCTCGAGGGGTCCAGCTTTCACTCCTCGAAGGGGTCCAGCTTTCACTCCTCGAAGGGGTCCAGCTCTCAGCCCTCGACGATAGGAACTCTCAGTTCTCGAAGGTGTGGACTCTTCTATCCTCGAAAAGGTCCAGCTCTAGCCCTCGAAGGGATTGACTCTTAGTCCTCGAAGGGGTCTAGCTCTCAGCCTTCGAGGAGGTCCAGCTCTCAGCCTTCGAGGGGTCCAGCTCTCAGCCCTCGAGGGGTCCAGTTCTCAGCCCTCGAGGGGTCTAGGTTTCACTCCTCGAAGGGGTCCAGCTCTCAGCCCTCGACAAGATGGACCCTTAGTTCTCAAAGGAGTGGACTCTTCTATCCTCGAAGGGGTCCATCTCTCAGCATTCGAAGGGGTCCAGCTCTCAGCCCTCGAAGGGATGGACTCTTAGTCCTTGAAGGGGTCTAGCTCTCAGCCCTCGAGAAGGTCCAGCTCTCAGCCCTCGAGGAGTCCAGCTCTCAGCCCTCGATGGATCTAGCTCTCAACCTTCGATGAGATGGACTCTTAGTCTTCAAGGGGGTCTAGCTTTCAGCCCTCGAGCTCTCACCCCTTGGGGGTCCAGCTCTCAGCCCTCGAAGGGGTCCGGCTCTAAGCCCTCGACGAGATAGACTCTTAGTCCTCGATAGGGTGGACTCTTTTACCCTCGAATGGGTCCAGCTCTCAGCCCTCAAAAAGGTCTAGCTCTAAGCCCTCGAAGGAGTCAAGCTCTCAGCCATCAAAGGGATGGACTCTTCTATTCTCAAAGGAGTCTAGCTCTCAGCCCTGGAATGGGTGGACTCTTCTATCCTCGAAGATATGGAATCTCAGCCCTCGAAGGGGTCTAGCTCTCAGCCCTCAAAGGGTTTCATCTCTCAGCCCTCAAAGGGGTCCAGTACTCAACCCTCGAAGGGGTCCAGCTCTCATCCCTCAAAGGGGTCCAGCTCTCAGCCCTCGAAGGGATGAACTCTCAATCCTCAAAGGGGTTGAGATTTCAACCCTCGAAGGGAAGAACTCTTATATCCTCAAAGGTGTCCAGCTCTCAGCCCTCGAAGGGGTGGACTCTGCTATCCTCGAAGGAGTCTAGCTCTTAGCCCTCGAAGAGATGGACTCTCTGCCCTCGAAGGGGTCCAGCTCTCACCCCTCGAAGGGAAGGACTCTTCTATCCTCAAAGGGGTCCAGCTCTCAGCCCTCGAAGGGATGGAATCTTCTATCCTCGAAGGGGTCCATCTCTTAGCCCTCAATGAGATGGACTCTCAGTTCTCGAAGGGGTCGAGATCTCAGTCCTCATTGGGATGGACTCTTCTATTCACGAAGGAGTCTAGCTCTCAGCCCTCGAAGGGGTGGACTCTTCTGTCCTCGAAAGGGTCCAGCTCTCAGTCCTTGAAGGGGTCTACCTCTCAGCCCTCGAAGGGGTACAGCTCTTAGCCCTCAAAGGGATGAAGTCTTCTGTCCTCGAAGGTGTCGAGTTCTCAGCCCTCGAAGGGGTGGACTCTTCTATCCTCGAAGGGGTCCAGCTCCCAGCCCTCGAAGAGATAGAATCTTAGCCCTCGATGGGATGTACTCTCAGCCCTCGAAGGGGTGGGCTCTTCTATCCTCGAAGGGGTGGACTGTTCTATCCTCGAAGGGGTAGACGGTTCTATCCTCGAAGGGGTATAACTCTTAGCCCTTGAAGGGGTTGAGCTCTTAGCCCTCGAAGGGATGGACTCTTCTATCCTCGAAGAGGTCTAGCTCTCAGTCCTCGAAGGGGTCTAGCTTTCAGTTCTCGAAGGGGTCTAGCTCTCAGCCCTTGAAGGGGTGGACTCATCTATCCATAAAGGGGTCCAGCTCTCAGCCCTCGAAGGGATGAACTCTTAGCCCTTGAAGGGATGAACTCTCAGCCCTCGAAGGGGTGGACTCTTATATCCTCAAAGGGGCTTAGCTCTCAGCCCTCGAAGGGGTCCAACTCTCAGCCCTCGAAGGGATGGACTCTTAGTCCTCGAAGGGGTCTAGCTCTCAGCCTTCGAGGGGTCCAGCTCTCAGCCCTCAAGGGGTCCAGCTCTCAGCCCTCGAAGATATGGACTCTCAGTCCTCGAAGGGGTTCAAATCTCAGCCCTCAAAGGGATGGACTCTTCTATCCTCGAAGGAAACCAGCTCTCAGCCCTTGAAGGGGTGGACTCTTCTATCCTCGAAGGGGTACAACTCTCAGCCCTCGAAGGGGTTTAACTCTCAGCCCTCGAAGGGGTCTAGCTCTCAGCCCTCGAAGGGATGAACTCTCAGCCCTTGAAGGGGTCCAGCTCTCAGCCCTTGAAGGGGTCCAGCTCTCAGCCCTCGATGAGATGGACTCTCAGCCCTGGAAGGGGTCCAGCTCTTAACCCTCGAAGAGGTCCAGCTCTCAGCCCTCGAAAGGATGGACTCTCAGCTCTCGAAGGGGTGGACTTTTCTATCCTCGAAGGGGTCTCGCTCTCAGCCCTCGAAGGGATGGAGTCTTCAGTCCTCGAAGGGGTCTAGCTTTCAGTCCTCGAAGGGATCCACCTCTCAGCCCTTGAAGGGATGGACTCTTAGCACTCGAATGGGTCTAGCTCTTAGCCTTCGAGGGGTCCTTCTTTCAGCCCTCGAAGGGGTCTAGTTCTCAGACCTCGAAAAGATGGACTCTCAGTCCTCGAAGGGGTTGAGATCTCAGCCCTCGAGGGGAAGAACTCTTCTATCCTCGAAGGAGTCCAAACCTCAGCCCTCGAAGGGATGGACTCTCAGTCCTCGAAGGGGTCCAGCTCTCAGCCCTCGAGGGGTCCAACTCTCAGACCTCAAAGGGGTTTAGCTCTCAGCCCTCGAAGGGGTCCAACTCTCAGCCTTCGAAGGGATGGACTCTCAGTCCTCGAGGGGTCCCAGCTCTCAGCCCTCGAAGGGATGAACTCTCAGGCCCTCGAAGGGGTCTATCTCTCAGCCCTCAAAGGGGTACATTTATAGCTTCAATTACAACTATTTTAACATTCCTATACAATTTTTATAATTTTTTATCAAGATCACCGCGCAACGCACGGTGTAGCCACACTAGTATATCCAGAATAATTTTACAGAATTGTACATAAAGTGTTTAGGCCAAAATCAAGGTATCTAGTTAAAAACTAAATACGCTCACAAAGACTAAAAATAGCATTGTTTTTTCAGATTGTACCACGTTCTACGCTGGAAAAAAAGAGAAAGACTCATCGAAATACCTAAAAGACTAAATTATTTTTTTGATCCCATACAAAGTATCTTATATCATGATTTGGTCTCCGTTTTCAAATCAACCCTTAGACAGTACCAAACAAATTTACAACGTTTTGTTTGTTCCCCAAAGGTGATTTTCAGGAACACCGGAACTGTTTTCCAATATAGTCAGGTGTATTTTCATAATTTTACTTATTAAAATATTTAATTTTAATTTTCCTTTTCTTTTAACATTTTTCTGACAAACTCATTTTCTTCTCCGCTGGTAATGTTTCACCTCCGTCGACACCGTCGCTGTTGACCACCACTGCCGCTAACCACTACCGCTGACCACCACTGCTGCCGACCGCCGCCGCTGACCACCGCCACTGCTGCCTTCACACATCAAATGCTGAGATGCTTCTGCATCAAATTAGAAGGGTGCAGAGTCCCTTCGGACATCGAGCCATTTTCTACAATAATGTCAAAGAAAATACAGAGGAAAAGACATTTTCTTCAATATCTCAGCGATCGGAGATAAAGAAATTTTCTTTGGTTTTCCTCTGTAAATCAGAAAGATGCAGAACCATTTTCTTTGGTTTTCCTTTGTATTTCTCGTTTATGCAGAGCCCCGCTGCTTGACCAATCCGGAGGATTAATCATCTCTTCTTTCTCATAAGACGAAAACCTCAAATGCATTCCTCCATTTTGCTTCCTTCTGATGTGCTTCCATGAGTTCTGTACAAGAATTTCTGGGTGCCTATACGCCATGAGACAAACTATGAAGAATCAGTACTCTTCAAAATGAAATACTTCTTTGGGGTATTTCATCAAACAGTTCATGTGCATTAAGTGTCCAACTTTTTCAATTGAGAAAGATTTAATCTTTCTAAAATCTGAAGAAATCCCAAAAATTTCTAAGAGAAATACAGAGGAAAACCAAAGAAAATGGCTCAGTGGTGGTAAGGGACACCGGCGGTGCCGAGATTGGTCAAGCGATGGGGCTCCTTCTCTAGGCAGTGGCAGAGCAACACACAACAACGACGGAGAGAGGCTCTGGTCGGATAAATGAAAATGGAGAAGAAGGGTCTCAGCGGCGGAGTTCAGTTCTGCCCACCGTGCTTTGTTTTAGCACTATTATCGTGCTCTGTTTTAAGAAAGGTACCGGCGATGGAGCTCCGGCCGACCACCATCCCACCTAAATGGAATTTTTTTAATTTGTAAATTTACTAAACTACCCCTACCCTTACCAGAAAATAAAGTCACGAAATAAGTAAAATTAGTATAATTACAAAAATACCCATGACTATATCGAAAAACAGTTTTGGTGTACCTGAAAATCACCTTTGGGGACTAAACAAAATATTCCGAATGTGTTTGGTACTGTCTAATGATTGATTTGCATACGGGGACCAAAATATAGTATAAGATACTTTGTATGGGGACTAAAAAGTAAATCTTCAAGTCAACACTGTTTGTGCGTGCGAATTTGGTGCGAATCACACACTAAAATCCATCTTCTTCTTCTTCTTACCATTTTTTTCTGTTTTTCTTCTTATCAACGGTCATATTCCTTTGGTTCTACCACCACTATGGCGGCTCCGCCTGGCCGCGGTGGAACCACTGCGGCCAAAACTTTTCTTCAAGCCTTGGGCAATCGTCCACCACCACTCAATGCTTCCCTACCATCTAACCCTAAGATAGTTCCCAAAACACAGTACAAGGGAGACATTGCCTGCCTGGTAACTCGACAAGAGGCAGAAACCCTCGCGTCTCACTACCAAAATGCACTGGTGGGTAAGTTTGCAAGAGGAAAGCCTTCGATGACTGTCCTCAACGAGGCTTTCAACTCTGTGGGATTTAGAGGTAAATTTCAATTGGGATCCATCGATTTTAGACATATTCTCATTAGGTTTCAGGATAAGGAAGATTATCAAAGGCTATGGATTAAAGGTCAATGGATTTTTAATCATGTTCCAATGAAAGTACTAAAATGGAATACTAAATTTTCCCCTCTGGTTGAATCCTCCATAGTCCCAATTTGGGTCACAATCTCCTATGTCCCAATTTTCTTTTATAAAATTGCTATGTTAGAATCAATGGGAAATCAGATAGGTAATTATATTAAAATGGATGCTGCTACTGCTGCCCTTTCGAGGCCTTCTGCGGTTAAGATGTGTATTGAGATAGACCTAAAAAAGAAATAACCATCTTTCATTAGGGTGGGCATTGAGGAGGATGGGATAGAGTACAATGTGGTTAAACTTCCACTAGATTATGAGGACCTTCCCCTTTATTGTAACCACTGCAAAACCATAGGACATGATGATAATCTATGCATTTACTTGCACCTGGAACTTAAAAAATCTAGGTCTGATAAGATGGATAAACCAAACATGGGGCATAAGGAACCAAGAGAAGGAAAGATGATACCTCAAACCAAGGATCAATAGAAAGTTTCTGTTGATCCTGTTCAGGATGAAATAAGTCGAGATTCTGATCACAATAAGGCAGGGGGTTCTGGGGTTCTGCCTTCTGATAAACTCAAAACCTTGCATTCCCAAAAATTCATGTACGTTCCAAAGCAGAGAGTAGTCTCAGTTATTGATGCTGAACATAATGTGGATCATGATCCTTCTCATGTGGTGGAAGATAAGATACCTGAGATACACTTTCTAAATAATGATGATACTGCTAATGAGCAATCTGTAGAATTTTCTCTAGACTGTGATGACAGGAATGGGAAAGTAGGTGGAGATCAGTCTTCGGTCCTCAATCTGACCATGGATGTTAAGCAAAATCCTAAAGATAACAATGCTGAATACCCGATGGAGACTCAGGATGAGAATGATGAGGTCTCCAATTCGAAGCTTCGCCCCCCTGTAAATAGAGGGAAACAAACAGAAAAAGTGTCTAACCGTGGTAATGAGACCTATTTTACCCAGTTATATACTATCATGTCTAGATCAAAAAGCTCTAACAATGTTTCCCTATGAATAGTACAACACTTCAGATTAAGTTGCTGGTTTGGAATCTTAGGGGAATAGATACTTCTATGCTAAGACTTAATCATTTGATAAACAGGCACATGTTTGAACTTATATGTTTAATTGAGCCTAAACATGATAACATGCAATGTGATTCTTATAGACAAATATTACACTTTGACAACTGTTTGCATGCAAATAATGGCCAGATCTGGCTATTCTGGAATTCCTGTATTTCTCTAACAGTTAACTGTGATAACCTGCAATTCATAGTTGTTACTTTGCATAGTCTCACCCTGAACAAAAGCATGGATGCTTTCTTTGTATATGGTCTTAGAACTAGAAATGGGAGGAAAACTCTTTGGTCGGATCTAAAGTCTATGCCTCACTCTGATTCTATTTTTATTGGTGGCTTCAATGCTATAACATCTATAAATGAATATAAGGGCCCTTCCACTCCTAAACTTGGTAGTATGAGAGACTTTAATGATTTTATTAATGTTATGGCTTTGGAGGAAATTAATACTGTAGGTAACCTTTCACTTGGAGTAACAATAGATTAAGGAACCCCACAGTTCAAAGGCTGGACAGAGGCCTCTATACTTTGTCTTGGGCAACTACCTTTCCTAACTCCTTTGTCCACATCTTGAATAGGATTTCCTCTGACCATAATCCCATGCTACTTACTATTGGCAGTGATATCTCATCTTCTCCCCGGCCTTTTAGATTTCTCAACACTTGGTACAAAAGGAAAGAATTCAGTGACATAATAAAACATAACTGGGATCTTCCCCTTCAAAATTCAGGAATGTTAGGTTTTTCTCTTAAACTCCAGAGACTGAAAAATGAACTTAAAATCTGGAACAAGGAACAATTTGGAAATATAAATGACAATGTGTTACAAGCTGAATCTGATCTGCAAACTAAGGAACACATCTATGATCTGGCTGCAACGGTGGAGAATATGGTTAATCTTAAGGAGGCTAAGGCTAGACTTGTCAGGGCTCTATTAGAACAGGAGAGTTTTTAGAAACACAAGGCTAAAGTCAAATGGCTAAAAGAGGGGGATAACAACACTAGCTTTTTCCACAGATCTGCTAAGGAAAGAACATGTAGGTTAAGGATCACAAAAATTAAAAGTGGTAATGGACAGTGGCTAGACAATATCCAGGACATTGAGAATGAATCCATTCACTACTTCCAGGATCTTCTAACTGAAGACAGCTCCCCTGATAGCAATTTTTTTAAGCCTCACTTTCTTAGTAAGATTCCCAAATTGATCACTACAAAAGATAATGATTGTCTACTGAAACCTGTTTCAATGCTAGAACTTAAGACCATAGTTCTTGGACTTAATAAGAATAGTACCCCTGGCCCGGATGGATTCACTGCAAAATTTTATATTAATCTTGGGATATAATTGCTAATGACTTACTCTCTGCAGTACAAGATTTTCTAACTGTGAATCATATTCCTAGAGGTGTTGGTAGTACCTGGATTACAATTATACCAAAAAAAAGTACACCTACTACCTTTGATGATTATAGACCAATTAGTCCTTCCAATGTAATTAACAAAATCTTTTCTAAACTATTAATGGAAAGATTAAAGCCTCTAATGCCTAAAATCATCTCTCCCCACCAGACAGCTTTCCTAAAGGGTAGAGATATCTCGGATAATGTGATCTACCTTTAGGAAATGGTTAGGTTTTTAAATAACAAACAAAGAGAACCAAACTGCATGGTTAAATTGGATCTCAAGAAAGCCTTTGATAGAGTTAGGTGGTCTTTCCTTTATTCGGTCCTTGCTACTTTTGGATTTCATGCTAGATTCATCTTTCTCATTATGAAGAACCTATCACAGGCATGGTTTTCTATATTAATTAATGGAAAGCCGGTTGGTTTTTTCCAATCTACAAGGGGTATCAAACAGGGAGATCCACTCTCCCCTTTTTTATTTAATATTTTTTCTGAGGCCTTTACCAGGAGCTTAGCTTACATTTTTCTGAATGGTAGACTGACATACTATGGAATCCCAGGTAATGCACTACCAACCTCTCACTTATTTTATGCTGATGATACTATGGTCTTTCTGAGAGCCATTAACCTAACTTTGATCAGATTTAAGGCTTTTCTGGACACATTTGAAGAGGTTACTGGACAAAGGATTAACCATAATAAAAGTGATATTTTCATTGGGAAACATGCAAGTGTACATAAAGTCAATAGTATAAAGAGAATACTGGGCATGAAAATTGGAAAGTTCCCATTCACTTATTTGGGTGTTCCCATTTTTACTGGGAAAGCAAAGAGGATATATTTTCAACCTTTAATTGAACAGATAGATGGTAGGATAGGTAATTGGAAAAATAGATGGCTCTCCACTAGAGGGAAAATCATTCTGATACAATCATGCATCTACTCTGTTCCTCAGCATATTTGATCAGTTTTAAAACCTACCAATCAGGTAATTTCTGTCATAGAGAAAAAACTTAGCAAATTTTTCTGGGGGGCTAATGATCTAAAACCTAAGAGAACATGGAGGAAATGGGAAGCACTTTGCTTTCCCATAAACCAAAATGGTCTAGGTTTCAGATCAATAACCACCACCATTAATACATGCTCAGTTAAATTATGGTGGAAATACCAAATGGCTGAGGCTCTATGGACTCAACTTGTTGCATCACTGCCACCCTCTTCCAGGACCTCTTCTAACTGGAAAAGGATCTGTTCCATAAATATTTGGGCAGAATCTCATTGTAGAGTCATAGTAGGAAAAGGAGATTGTAATTTCTGGACTTCAAACTGGTTAAATATAGGTCCCCTGGCGGATCTATGTGATCAACTGAATGTTGATATCTCAGACTCCTGTACTGTTTCTGAGTTTATTGACAACAGATCACTTTTGCTTCCAAAAATTTCACCATTTCTAACTCCTCATGCTATCTCTCTTTTACAGGAAGCTAGCCTATCAATGCATAGGAAGGACAGACTTATTTGGAAACCAGGTATCAAGGGAGATTTCTCCTTCAAATCAACCTATCTTTTGCTCAGTAATCAAAGAGGTACTGTTGATTCTTTTCAACATTTTTGGAGTTCTAGAACTGAAAAAGGTCTCTGTCTTTATATGGAAGTTGATGAACTCTTTCCTTCCTTTTGATAATGTCCTGCGCAACCTGAGATTTTCCATGCCTTCCAAATGTTGCATGTGTCATATACATGAAGACTCCCTGGACCACTTTTTTAATTCCTGTAATTTTGCTTTGCAAGTTTGGAAATCGATTCACCCATTCATGGGGATTAGAGATAGGGAATTCATATCTATATGGGAGAGACTTTCCTTTTATCTCACTTACCCTGGCCTCAGCTCATTACATCCAGTAATTATTCGATCTGCAGCTGTAATAACATGCTGGAATTTGTGGAAAATGAGAAACAAATGTTTATATGATAAGGCCATTCCAGTAACAGGTTTAGTTTTAAATCACATAAGAGATCAAATCTTTTATATGTTCACTGCTAAACCTGTTTTTATAGCCTCAAAAATAGACTTGGGTATTGCAGAGCATTCTTTTCTCCCCCTGATCAAACAATCTCCGAAACCAAAAATTTTTAAAATTGCTTGGACAAAGCCAAGCATGGGATATAAAATTAATGTTGATGCTGCTTGGTGTAGTCTTTCTAATAGGAGTGGAATTGGCGCGATCATTAGAGATAGTAGGGGTAGTTTTATTGCTGCACATACTTATTTCAACTCTGCCTGTTCATCTCTAGAGGCAGAACTCAAGGCTATTCGTTTTGCCTTACTTAAATTTGCAGGTTTTTCTCCTCCCATTTGCTTGGAATCTGATTGTCTCAATGCTGTTAAGTGTAGTATGGAACCTCTAAATGCACCGTGGCAATTGTTCACATTAGCGGATGAGATCAACCAACTCTTGAGTGTAACCAACCTAGCTCATGTTCATAGGCAAGCTAACTTGGTAGCTAATTCTATGGCCAAAGCTTGCCTAAAAACCAAGACTGGTTCCTCTCAGATTAGTTTCCATAGTTTATCCAATGCTATACAGGGTCTTATTAGATTGGACCAAATAGGTACACCTTCTATTCGTATGGTTAATTGAATGGATGCTACTGATTACCATTGCTGTTTGCAGGTCATTTGCCCTTCTTTGCTGGTTCTGCTCATTTGGCTGGATGCTTCAGGGATGCTACTAGATGATTGATGGCTGTTCTTGTCTATACTGATGAGTTGCTAGATGGAACTTGTTTTCGATCTCGAAGCTTTCTTCTTGACTGTTTAGCTCTGTAGGGGATGAGCTTCTTAGTTTAGTTGGGGTGATTTTGACTGACCTGTGTTTCGTCTTTTCGATCCACAAATAAGTTCGATGATCTCCATTTAAACTAAGAGTTTTTGTAATCCTCTAACAATTAGCCTACTCTTTTTTATTTTGGAAGCAACAAATGTTGCTTCAATGAGCCTATGGTTCACAAATGTACATATTAACTAAGGCAATGGCTTCCCCCCTTTATTTACTTTTCAGTTTTGTAATTTTACGGCTTGGGAAGGCCTAATATAATTTCCCCCATCTTAGGATGGTTTAATTAAAAAAAAAGTATGGGGACTAAAAAAATCTAAATAAAGCGTAAAATAGGCTAACTTGTCTTTGAACAATCTGCAGGCTTAAAGGACACTTTTTGAGCCTCGAGATCATATCCAATGTAATGATTCTTCTGAGACAGGTTCCCAAAAATAGCAATATCAGCGGATGGAATGTCTGCCAAGCAAATAATACCATCACCTGATTTCAAAAATGCACTGGTCGCCGGCACCACCACGTCAGCGCCGGTGAAATGCACAATCAAATCAGGGAAACCGCTGCTACCCCGAAAGCAATGGCTAAGAAGCCCCTGAGGATCCTCAGTTGTCGGGAAACTCACACTTTTCCGAACCGCCGATGCCAAGTCATTGTATATGTCTTGAGGCAGGAACGTCAACGTAGCACCGGAATCGAGGATAACGTCGACGGGAACAACCGGCGGCAAAGATACGGGACTCTTTTGGGGGGACAGAGATGTAGCATTTTGGGATTTAGCACGTGCGCTAATGCCTTCCAGGGTCTCGTAGTAGAATGTGTCGGGGAGACGGTTCCGGGCCCCGAAACAACGGTGGAGGGCCCGAAGGTGATTTTGCTGGAAGAGGCGGGAGGGCTGTTGAAGGGGTCAACTAAGCAGTATGAAAATCTACCTCTGAAGAACTTGTCCATTTGTCTGATTATCAACAAGGGCCCGCCTCCGAGCCCGATGATCCCGGACCCGCTGGTGAGGCTGTTGTTGTAGCCGCACCCGAAAGTTGGATGGAAACGTTGCCGCCGAAACTGGATTGGAAGGTGAGCGTGTCGGGGGCGAGATCTCTGAAGAATTTGTTAATCAGGAAGAAGAAGAAAAAATGAAGAACAGAGGAAGCATCTTTTTCATTGATCAGAAAGCATGTGGATAGTACACTTCACAGAAAATGAGCTGTGAAGTTTTTTATATCAGAAAACAAAAAAAAACGTTCTACCTATATAATGAAGACACGTGTACATGCTAATGCCAAAACAATCTGAGGAAAGTAAAACGACATGGAGGAGCTAGGTTTGAGCAACATAAAGAACTGGCGCCAAAATTTGAAACCAAGAACACCCGCCATTCTTCACTCAGTGACATTTTCTGCAGCTTCTCCTCTGTCACAAACTAACTGAACTAGTGCATCAGATTGCTGAGTTGAGGATGAACACTGCTTCAGTTTCTTCAGCCCCTCCTCAAGATCAGCAGATGAAGAACAGAAGCTGAGCTTGAACAAATTGGATTGGAAAGGAGCAGGAGGCAAAGACTTTGTAAGAACATCAGCAAGTTGCATTCTGGAATTAACAAAAGAGGGGAGCAGAAAACCCTCAAGATAGTAATCCCTGACCAAATGGCAATCAATTTCCAAATGCTTAGTCCTTTCATGAAAGACGGGATTAGCAGTGAGATGCAAAGCTGCTTTGTTATCACAGAAAAGAGGAATAGGATAAAGAACATGCAGATGGAGATCCCTGGCTATATAGCTGATCCATTTAAGCTCACAAGATGTCATAGAAAGACTTCTATATTCAGCCTCTGCAGAATATTTGGAGACTGTAGATTGTTTCTTATACTTCCAGGAGATTAGAGCTGAACCTAGAAAGACAGCATAGCCAGTTACTGATCTTCTAGTGACCTTGCAAGTTGCCCAATCAGCATCACAGTAGGCATGAAGCCTAAGATCATTTGTGGATGCATAGAAAAGGCCATGATCTGAATGATGGTGAAGATACCTGACAATGTATAAGGCTCCAGCTATGTGATGAAGAGTATGAGACTGCACAAATTGACTTAACTGATGAACTGCAAAAGTCACATCAGGTCTGGTGTAGTTCAAATATAGTAACCATCCAATCGACCTTCTGAATACACTGGGATCAGTTATGAGAGGAGAAGCCTCATCATGAACAAGCCAGGATGATGGAAAGGGGTTGAGGCTGGTTTACAGTGTGTCATTCCACAATCTGTCACAATGTCTTGAATATATTTGCTCTGATGTAGATGCAGGCCTGAAGAAGATCTGAGCAGTTCCAAACCTAGGAAATAATGAGCAGGACCTAGATCTTTAATAGTAAACTTCTGATGCAAAGAGTCTTTGATTATTTGGATTGCAGGAAGTGAGTTCCCCATGATCAGGACATCATCTACATACACAACAAGTGCCAGTGTATATGTGGCAGTATATTTCAAGAAAAGGCAGTGATCATGATGAGACTGATCAAATCCCAGGCTGAGCAGATGCTGAATGAATTCCTTGTTCCAT
Organism: Rubia yunnanensis; assembly: GCA_037428765.1. Classification (NCBI taxonomy): domain Eukaryota; kingdom Viridiplantae; phylum Streptophyta; class Magnoliopsida; order Gentianales; family Rubiaceae; genus Rubia; species Rubia yunnanensis. Next base: position 24,586,994 of record CM075064.1, on the reverse strand, counting down.
TGCCTTGAAGCTTGTTTGAGACCATACAAACTTTTGGTAAGTTTACAAACCATTTGTGTATCAGGAACTGAGTATCCATCTGGCAGCTTCATGTAGACATCTTCATCAAGATGGCCATGCAGAAATGCATTATTAATATCTAGTTGATGAATATGCCATCCAAAGGCTGAACTGATAGCCAATAGCATTCTTATAGTGACAGCTTCGGCAACAGGTGAGAAAACCTCAAAGAAGTCTATCCCTTCAATCTGATTAAACCCCTTAGCTACCAGCCTTGCCTTATATTTTGAGAGTGATCCATCAGCATTATACTTGACCCTGTACACCCACTTTGAGCCTATAGCCTTCTTGCCAGGAGGCAATTTAACCAAGTCCCAAGTGTGATTCTGCTCAAGAGCTGCTAACTTCTCTTTCATAGCCTGGATCCAATCAGGTGAATGCTTTGCCTGATGATATTTGAAGGTTCTTGAACCTGTGAAGAACAAGCCAAGTGTGCAGGAATAATGGACTGAGGCTGTGATATGGAATGAAAGGCAGAAGACACAAAATATTTTATCCAAACAGGTACTCTAATCACTCTAGTACTGTGTCTGACAGATGATTCAGGTGGTGATGAAGGTGTAGCAGGTGGTGGGGAACTGAAAGATGGTGGTGTGACAGAAGATGGATGATCATCAAGAAATGGGAGTGGAAAAGAAAACTGATCAGAAGAAGAGTAGGGAAAGATAGATTCATGGAAGACTACATCTCTGGAAATCAGAAGTCTATGGTTTTGAAGATCAAACATCTTGTAGGCTTTCTGGCCTGAAGGATATCTTATAAAAATGCAAGGAAATGCTCTTTCAGAAAATTTATCCTTATGAGGTTGAGTGTTTGTGACATAGCCTAGACAGCCAAAAATTTTGAGATTATCAAGATCAGGCAGCTTCTGAAACAAGATTTCATAGGGTGATTTCCAGGAAAGAACAGGTGTGGGTAATCTATTGATTAAGAAGGTGGCTGTGAGCAATGCATCTCCCCAGAAAGTGTTAGGAAGATTAGATTGGAACAAAATTGCTCTAGCAACCTGAAGCAAGTGTTTGTGTTTTCTCTCCACAACACCATTTTGTTGAGGAGTGTAGGGACTTGATTTTTGGTGTAAAATGCCTAAATATGAAAACAGTTTTGAGCAATCATTATTGACAAACTCAGAACCATTATCTGATCTGACAAAGTTCACTGATGCACTGAAATGATTTTTGACCATAGAAATGAAGGATTTTAACAGGGAGGCAACCTGATCTTTGAATTTTACAAGATAAGTCCATGTGCATCTTGTAAAATCATCAACAATTGTAAGAAAGTATTTGCATCCTGTAACTGAATTGACCTTGTATGGTCCCCATAGATCAACATGAATAAAAAAGAAAGGAGATTCAGAAACAGTATTGCTCACTGGAAATGGCAATCTATGCTGTTTAGCTAAAGGACAGATAGAACAGAAATTGTCATCATCAGAAATGGTTTTAGTTACATCAATGTGTTTCTGAACATCTAAGGAGGGATGCCCCAATCTAAGATGCCAAAGCTTAGGAGAAATAGCTATATAACTATTACAAGCAAAAGTATGTCTAGTTATGGAGTTTGCTGAAGCTGAATGGATCCTTTGCTGTATTACATCTGATTTGAAAGACTAACTATCAAGTATGTAAAGACCATTTGTTTCATTGATTGCTGCAAGGACTCTTTTAGTCTTGAGGTCCTGCAGCAAACAAAGATGTGATGAAAAACTGAAGTGCAATGGCAAGGTTTTAGCTAGTTTGCTCATAGACAGCAAGTTATACTTGAAATCAGGAACATGCAAGAATCCTAGAAGAGTGACTGATGAACTGAGTATGACTGATCCTAGGGCCTTTACAAACTTGGTTGTATGGTCTGGCATGTATACAGGTGTAATGTCATGGACTGGAGACATGGAAGAAAAAACTGACATATTACTGCACATATGGCTTGAAGCTCCACTGTCAATTATCCAATTATCATCATTTAAAGTCATAACACTAAGAGAGAGATTAGTGATCACACTACCTGTAAAATCATGGTAGTGTTCATAATTGATTCCTGCATGTGATTCCTGCAACATCTGCTCTTTTCCTTTCTGCTTCCTGTCAAGCTGAGCATCAACTAGCTTAGCAATGAGAGCATGTGACTTGGCATCTCCATCACTGAGTGGTGTCTCTTCATTCTCACAAACTGCATATGCACTATGTTTTTGAAACTTCTGAGCAGGCTGCACCTGTTGCTGTTTTTGAAAAAACTGAGGTGCAAATTGTGGTTTCAGTATCTGCTGTTCCTTTTATCCATGTTCTCTGTTGTTATCCCACCATTCAGGATATCCCTTTATCTTGAAGCAATTTTCCTTCACATGCCCTATCTTCCCACAGTGATCACACTTCAAATCAGTTCTTCTGACATTCTTCATTCTGATTCCAGTATTATCATACTGCTCAGCTGAATTTTCTCTCATCTGATAAGGAATCTTAGCGTCTTTGTACACTCTTACTGCCATAGCTGCATTGTTTGATGATTCTTGATATCCACCATGAACCACTTTCTGTCTTTCAATCCTAGATATCATAGAACATGCTTTACTGACACTAGGAAAGGGATCCATCAACAGGATCTGATGACTTATGGCATCATATTCTTCATTCAATCCCATCAAGAACTGGCTGAGTTTATCATCCTCTTCTTCAGCAGGTAGACAATCGTAATTCACACAGTCTGCTCTACATCTCCTTCTAGGTCTCAAACAAGAAAATTCATCCCAAAGACTTTTCAATTGAGTAAAGTAAACTGCAACTGAATCATTTCCCTGTTTCAACTCACATATATCTCTTCTCAATTTATGCAACAAAGGACCATTACTTTCACCAAATCTTTCCTTAAGTTCATTCCATAACAGATAAGCATCATCACAAAACATAAAACCTCTTGCTATTTTAGCGCTGATTGAATTTAGAATCCATGAGATTATGGTAGAATTTACCTTATCCCACTGCTCATACATCGGATCATCAAGTTCAGGTGCTGTAATTTCACCCAGCAGAAATTTCAGTTTCCCTTTGGATCTGATTGCCCTCACCATCGCCTTGCTCCATGTTATGTAATTGAATTCACTTAATGGTTCTGCAACAAGCACAAGACTGGAGTTATCTGTGCCTTGCAGATGAAAAGGATCGTTTGCTTCATTCTTCCTGTGATAGCTTCGGCTAGAACTGGATCTAGAAGAATTCCTAGCTGAGTTGACAGATTCATTGTCTGATGCCATGATAAATGGATCTTAAATTGTATCTGGTAATGTGTTGATTAAGATATTATCAATCAATGGATCATTCACTCTGATACCATGAAGAATTTGTTAATCAGGAAGAAGAAGAAAAAATGAAGAACAAAGGAAGCATCTTTTTCATTGATCAGAAAGCATGTGGATAGTACACTTCACAGAAAATGAGCTGTGAAGTTTTTTTATATCAGAAAACAAAAAAAAACGTTCTACCTATATAATGAAGACATGTGTACATGCTAATGCCAAAACAATCTGAGGAAAGTAAAACGACATGGAGGAGCTGCGTTTGAGCAACATAAAGAACTGGCGCCAAAATTTGAAACCAAGAACACCCGCCATTCTTCACTCAGTGACATTTTCTGCAGCTTCTCCTCTATCACAAACTAACTGAACTAGTGCAGCAGATTGCTGAGTTGAGGATGAACACTGCTTCAGTTTCTTCAATCTCCGGAGGTGGAGGATTTGTCCTCGTATAGTCGTATGTATACTGGTACCAGCAGTGATTTGTATCGTCACAGGTTGATTGTTTCTGGAGGTCCTGGCAAGGCTTCGCGTCGCAGGTGAGCTTCCGGTAGGTGTTGCTGGCGGCGGGTTTGAAAAGCGGGGGCGGTTTGGTTGTAGCATTGGGTGCAGGGGCTGCACTGAGTCCACGTCAAGTCGCTCCCGGTGTCGGAAATCGCCTGGATTGTGAACGGCGGGGTTCCGACAGCAACTTCTATCAGGTACTCCCCTGTGTCGGCGGTTACCACGGACTGGATTGATCCCGGAGTTGCATCCCGGAGGAGTTGAGCATTTGAGATTCGGGTTTTCAAATACTTGGCCCTGGAGAATGAGCGGAGAATGGCCTCCCGCTGCCTCTCGTAACGGGTTGTCGCCGGGCTATGGAGGGGGGATTTCGGGTGGTCCCGGTGAATGAGGTCGGCGGAGAAGGTAGTAGCTTCCGCCGGAGAGAATAGAACGGCGGGAGCGGCCAGGAGAAGTATGATTGTTGAAAACAAAACCATGTTTGCTTAGAGGAAGACTGCATTAGCTCATGGGTGAATATATAATACAATTTGCATAAATGGATCTGTGGAGTAGAGGATATGGAAGATCGTTGTTATCATTTGGTTTGCAATATGAAAAGATTTGAATTTCTATTATTATATATGATCCATTAGTTGATTGCACCGGAAACTTGGAAAGAATCTGAAGGGAATATACATGCATGCATGTAATTAATAATATTTAGAAATTCTTTGGACACCGTCCCGATACGAGTGCACGAATACTGGCAGGGGATAGGCTATCAAATGACAATTATTTGTCGGCTATTTCATTTCCCAGTTTAAGTTTTAACCATGATAGTTGTATATGTTAGGTGTTTGACCATTTGGTGTTTATAAAAGTGTTTGATAAATGTAACTGCTGATGGTTAACGACTTTAAGTAAAATGACATTTAAGAACATGTCGATCATTCATTATTTATAAACTTATTTTATATATTTATTATTGTTATTTTCATTAATATGAATATAATTTATTTTTAATTATTTAACATGTTCACTAATATTGAAAGCAATACTATATTTATAAATTCATTTCAAATATTTATCTTACTCTTAATCATTATTAGCATTAATATAAGATAATAAATATAAAAGTTGACTTAATTTCATTAAATATAAGAAATTTTAATTATACTTAAAATTTGAAACTACAATATTATATGAATATCAAATAAATATATGAAATTGAAACATACTCACTTCAGTCTTCTAAATAACATAAAAGTAAAATTAAAAAATTACTAAACTCTTAAAAATCTAAGATTAACGTCCAACTCGATTAGCTCTTTGAGATTCAACTAAACTAAAAGCAATATTATCAGGGGGAACAAATGAAGCTCTATATCAACGAGTCTGAATCCTAGATCACCAACTTTACACCACCGAATGTAGTTATGTAGTGCCAAACACAAACATATTATCCTATTTTGATTTTGAAATGAACATAAAGGCATTTTGTCTAATGTATATATATTACTATTAGTTCGTACCAAAAATGTATATTAGCATTAGTAAATTACATAAATCTAATGAGATAAAATTTTAAAATTTTAAAAATTCTCTGTATACACTCACCAAAGTAATGTTCTTCTATCGACATTTAGATTGAGTAAAGGATAAATATTGAAATAAGAGAGGAAAAATAAAACTGAATTACATTAAAATTTACCCGTGAATAAATTTTAATCCCAAAAGATGTCGATGAAAAAGTTAAATTTAAATTCCAAAAGACATAAAACGATGTCGCATGTTAATGGCGTATAGAAAGGTAAAAGGTAAATGTTAAAAAAGTAATTGTTAAAGGTAGAAGTCAAACATTTAATATTAGCATTTTGTATTTGGCGGAAACACTGTGAAAAGGCCAAGCAACCAAACACTTTTTTTCATATTTATATTGGCAGTTTGACCAACTGAAAACACCAACAGTCAAAAGCCAATCAAAATGGCAGTAAAAATGCCAATGCCAACAGAGCCATACTCGTCATTTATTAATATAATATTAATTAAGATGGGCTAAATTTATAAAAAATTCATTGATTTATGATAGAAAACCATTCATGAATTGGCCAGATTTAGTAGAGATTGATTAACTTTTTTTCCATTAAAACCATCCGAGGATGGGGGAAATTATATTAGGCCTTCCCAAGCCGTGTAAATGAGCAAAAACCGAAAAATAAAGAAGCCTTGGCTTAGTTTGATTTACAAAGGGGAGCCTAAGTTGATGAAGCAACCATTATTACTTCCAAAATGAGTAGTATCTAAAATTAAAGAAAGGCAACCAAGATTTTTTTGCAGATTTAGGAAGATATCAAACTTGTTAGTGAATCAAGAGTTCGAAACACAAGTCAGTCAGATATCCCTAAAGTTGCATAGAATCCATCCTCTAAGTAAGAGAATCAAAAGAGTAGAGTAGAAACAAAATGTAATCTCCAAACAGCATCTGGTTCATCTCGATCATCCACTCAACCGTTCAACCATTCATCCAGGCAGCATCTCCCAAACCATGTAAGACCATATGAGCATCCGTGTGCCTCCATGTGTCTCCATATGTGCATCCGTGTGCCTCCATGTATCTCCCATTGTGCATCCGTGTGCCTACAAATATCATTTGATCAGTAGCATCCATTCAATGTGTAAATCTTAAGGAGGGAGTCCCTAATTGATCAAGCCTAATTAGCCCCTGAATATGATTAGGTAACATATGGAAAGAAAGCATGGATACACTTGTCTCATCTTTGAGACATTTCTTTGCTAGAGCATCCGCTACAAGGTTAGCTTGCCTCTGAATATGAGTAAGTTTGAAGTTTATCAGAGATTGCTTAATGTCATCCGCAAGTTGGAACAACTGCCAGGGAGCATGTAATTGATCTAGGACTGAAGAGACAGCATTCATGCAGTCAGATTCAATGCAAACATTATCAAGGGAACCAGTGTATTTGAGTATAGCAAACATTATTGCCTTCATTTCCGCTTCTTGAGGGGAATTAGCAATTGTAAAGTTAGTATGAGCAGCAATAAAACTGCCTCTACTATCTCTTAAGATCATACCAATTCCAGTCAAGTTCAGATGACAATTCCATGCTGCATCGACATTTAGTTTGTACCCCCTAAATGGTTTAGACCAAGCAATTTTCAGTATTTTCGGCTTAGGAGGAAGCTTAATCAGAGGCAAAAAAGAGTGATCAGCAATATCTTTATCAACTTTTGCTCTTATGAAGACAGGTTTAGCAGTGAACATGTAAAAAATTTGTTCCTTGATGTTAGTTATCACTGAACCTGTTATAGGAATGGCTGAATCATAAATAATTTTGTTCCTTATTTTCCACAACTGCCAACAAGTTATAATAGCTGCAGATTTTAACTGCCAACAAGTGAACATGTAGAGATTGATTAACAAAATATATGAAATATATTCTGAACCACTTATTGATTAAGTGAGCAAGACGAGCAGTCTATTTTGCACTTGTGCACTACATGAAAAAGTCTATTTTGCACTTGTGCACTACATGAAAACATGGATTTTTAATTACCTAGGTTGCAGAAGGCTTCTTATCTAGATTATTTTTACGAGGCATGCTGAAAATTATACTTTTTTACATTGGTTCACAATTGAGGTAAAAAATTTGTTTACCTCTTTTGAGAATTAACCGAGGTAAAAAGATTATGTCTGACTAACTGATAGTTTACTGCGATGTCGGTAGATTTTGACTATGGCCGATTGGAATGGAATTGATCGATGTCAGTCGTTACCGAATACTAAACCGATGCTGGCAACTACCGAGCCAGAATCGTCATTGGTCATGCAATTGTAGTTCAGGTTTGTCGATGTCGATTGGATTGGATTTTTTTTTTACATCCGATGACATAGTCGATGTTGCTCACTCGATTTCAGTTTGACCGACGTTTAATCAATATACGCCAAAAATTAACCAATCATATGAAATGTCGGTCAACTCAAGTGAAATGGAAGGCCACACTACTGCATGGCATGGGTATTTGTACTGGTAATATAGGCCAATAGCACCGGTAATTTGGCCCCCCAAATTACCGGTGCATATGTATAACGGTGTAGACGATTATTTTGCACCGGTATTTGTAATCGGTGTAAAAATTTTGGAAAGTTCGGGGTCACATAGTAATTGCACTGGTGAGATACACTGGTGTAAAAAATTTGCACCGGTGTGTATAAAGCCAACCGGTTTAAAACCACAACACTTACACCAGTAGGAATTATTAAACCAATATTTTTTTTGTAATAGCAATTATTTTTTTGCACCAGGAATATTATTGCACCAGTATTGTTTTTTACACCGGTAGTAGATTAAATTTTAAAATAAATTATTTAAATTGCACTTGATTTTTACACCGGCACTTATAGTTTATACCGGTGTATGGGATGAGAAAAAATAGCAAATTTGTTTTCCGGTGGTCCCTCCTGGATCATTTCGGGAGGAACAACAGCCGGATATAGTTGAATGAGAACTATTATAAATTAAAAACCTTTGAAATTGTAAGAAACTTTAAACACCTATATTACGACAATATTGATAGTAAAACACAGGAACATTATTGAAACACGATGAATAGAAGAAGTGTCTTCAGCATGAATGGAAACAAACTAAAAAACCACACAACTATAGTATAACCAATCACCAACAATAGAATTCTAATATCATCAACCACAAAAAATCAATTATCAACCTATTACGTCGTTCGTATCATTCAAAAGTTGCAAGGAAGTGTTTGCCTGATGCTGGTACTCATCGAGCCAAGCCCCACACTATCTCTCACAGATACCTTGAATTTTGTACACATGGTATACATACCTTTGCCCTCTGGGAAGATCTGTCAATTTCAAAGTTACAATGTTAGTGAAGAAAGTTGTGTATAATAAAAATTGATAAGAACAAATTTTGAGATGTAAGGTTTACCTCCAAGATATTTCTTGTCTCCGGATGATTAACAAATTCTTCCATGAATAGCATGATGGGGTACCCGCATTGCCACGAACCATGCTGTGTTCAGTACAGCGCAAGAAAGGTAATTGTTATTACTAACCTTTAACATAATGAATGGTGGGATGAAATGACATATTGACTTACCTTAATGTTCTTGATTTTCCAAGTGTAGTCGGATGCTGGCTCCGTCTTTCTTTTCTCCCTTTCATATGCGCATGCAAGCCTGTAAAGAAATTAAATGGAAATGGTCACTTCTTTTTGTGTGTAACAAAACTAGGACTTATTATTTCATTGATTGAAATACATGGAAATGACATTGAGTTCGCACAAATTTATTTCTTTAATACCCCCCGTCAAAGCCTCCTCTGTTCTAGGATGGATAATGATGAGGTACCAATGATCGCTGTTTAAAAATCAGGGTAATGAATTATTGAAATGGAAGTGGTTTGAAAAGTAAATGTTAAATCCACCAAGAAATACTTACATTCTAATGTAGGGGAAGATGTAGAACTCAACATCCGTTGCCTTCATTGTATCCCATATGAGGTTGAAACGAACTTCGACTTCCTGATCGAAGTTGGTCAAGTTCCCATAGTTGCAAGGGCAGAATTGGACGCGTCCTACAATATTTTCCCATATTTACTCCCAGAGGTGCTTGCAACGTTAATGATACTTAAAATGAAATCCTAATCGCTTTAAAATTTAAAATAATGTTGTAAGTTCTGAAACTCACCCCATCCACACATTGATTTGCGCATCATCGATTCAGGTCATTGAACGCATATTCCCGAGTCTCTTCCCGAACTAGACTAGAACATCTGTTCCAGTACCACGGGTGTAGTGGCATCTGAATGTCGATGGTCTAAAGACTGGGAAGAACATGTTGTCCTTATTCTTTATCATTTCCAGGATAGCGGCATTTGCTTCCAGCATGAACCGCACCATGATGGGCCAATCTATCAGGTCCCATTTGTTGATAATTTACAGGTGTAAAATTATACGAATTGATCAGTTATGTACGTGGAAATGAACTGCCATGGTCAATGAATAATAAAGGTATGTGTTTTAGTGAAGCACCTATTTTGGTAGCCTCTTGAATCTTGGTTTTGTAGATGGCCAGTAATTAGTGCTCGAGTGGGATTTTTTCTCGGCATCACCCTATTACAAGGATTGATGAATACGGTCATGTAATTGTAATTTGATGAATTGAAAAATAATGTGTTACAAGAATTTACCTCATCGTCGATGGTGAGAATCATAACCTCCTCGTCGTCGTCGTCATCGTCGTCATCATCGTCATCGTCTGTATCCACACCGATATTGTCATCATCGATGTCACTTGGTTGCTCGTCTTGCTTTCCTATCAAAGACACCGGCCAATCCCCAATGCAATTCAAAGCCTCTCTAACATTATCGAAATGGTGGTCCGCCAAGGGTAATCCTACCCTACCTATCACAACACATACACAACCATTTTCTTGTTTTCGACAATGTCTTTAATGTACAGGGTCATGCATTCTCCATCCTGTTCGTAAAAAAGTTTAGTAATTTGATAAATTTATTATGGAGATTTTAAGATGTGTAATTCAATGTTAACAAAATACATATGTTCATGAAGGCATACCTCATCATCTCCTACTCTATCATTGGGATCGTCACCAGAATTTGTAGCAGCTGCAACAATGTCATTCATCGCCTTCTCGATAAACTTCTTGGGATCGTCAAGGCCTGATGGAATTTGAACACCGCTTACAAATGCAATGCCCTTCACCAATTGCTCGAGGTACGATACCATGGCTTTCACGACCAGTTGATCATTAGATGGTCTCCTCTAGGTGGTCTGCTTGCTTGAGGAACTGCTACCACACATGCTGCGGGAGAGATGAGGAACAACAACCGATGTGGGTAGACTAGTCTGAGTTCCCTTGTACCAGCCTGGGTGATCCTTCTTCTTGGTGAATTTTATGAGGATGTCTTCACCCAGTTGTAGTACCAATTTTCCTTTTCCTTTAGCTCATTCAATTTCAAATGAAAAACACATAGGAAAGCAAATGTTTATAAGAATATTGTGACAAACGACATAAAATTAATTTAAGTTGTCAATTTTGGCATAGCTTACAACGTCCGGTACAATCTTTTGAACCTCTTTCGATGTGTATAACCCTTTCTTATTCTTGTTTGCATTAAGGTAGACAAGAGATTTTTCCGGTGTGAGCTCCTTTTGACTGAGTTGTTGCTCAATCTCCTCCTCGGTGAATCCCTCAGTAGTCAACTTAAGTCTCTCCTTAAAATTCAGCTCTTCAATCAATTTGTCGAGGATGTATCAATTATCTGTTCTGCCAGTGTGGTGTGTGTAATTCTTGCCCTCTTTGTGCTTAATATTTGCCTCTCTAAGCTTCTAATATTGTTATCAAAAATAAAAATCTCTTTAAATAGAATTTATGGGCAACATAGTTCTTAATATATATTATATTTTTTATCATACCTGAAATCCATATGCCGACGCCTCTTCTCAAACAAGTGTCATTTGTCTTCATCCATCCACTTGTACTTCTCCCATGCTGGCACTCCTGATTTGTTGATACCTTTGTCCACATCGTGGGTGAACCTGTTTGACACCTTTGTTTTCCAATTCTTATGTTGGTCTCTTGCCATGTCTGTACAATCCTTCTTTAGTATCTCAAGTTGCTCGTTTGTCATCAGGGTTTCAATTATGAAGCTCTCCTAAAATGAATCATATGAATAAGCATGCCATTAATCATGTCTTCATTATGACAATACTAAAACCAAAATTTTTAAACTTCAATTGTCGAGGGTATTACCAGAACATCCTTTCATGACTCTTCCTTCACATCTTGAGGGACATCGCACCAGTGTTCGCAATGGCCAAATCTAATGTGGCACCAAAAAGCATAATTGCCATAAACGTGCCATGTTGACCAATTCTTAATGCATACTACTTGGCCATTTTGGAACTCAAATGCTACAGGGGTTGGTTTGTTATGCTTTGCCAATATCACAAACTGGCACATGCTAGTTCATCTTCTTCTTATATAACTTTTGATGTCAAACTTGTCTCATCCCTCTCCATTTTGCCTCCAGCCTTTGACAAGTTGTTGTCCTCTTCATTAACAGTTGGCCTTGCTTTGACGGTGCTCTTTCCCTTTCTCTTGCCAACTGGTGGTTTGGCCACCACTTCACCCGCATATTCTCCCTCATCACCCGTAATCCCATCACCATATGGTGCAGGTTCTTCTTTCTCTTCACTAGTCAAACCATCTTGTTGCGTTGCTTCTTCCTCAAACTATATCTTCAACGGGATCCTTTTTGGAGGAGGTTCTTGTTCCACCACACCAACCTCATCATCACCACATTCTCCTTCTCATTCTTCTTTATTACAGGTCACTTCCCCTTTGTGTTTAATTTCCCCCTTTTCGGCGGCATCTACAACAGTGGAATAGAAAATTATCAATCCAATAAGTCAACTAACCCCTTCACCTTACAAATTTATACAAAACAACAACTGTACTTAAAGATCAACATTTATAGATCATGGCGTAGAACTTGAACAACAAATTCATAAAACTTGAGCAAAACATGGCATAGAAATTGCACAAAAACTAAATAAAACAACATTTTATATGGCATAGAAGTTCATATCACATGACATAGAACTTGAACGAACAAGGCATGGAACTTGATATAACATGATATGGAGCCTTATAGAAGTTGATAGAACTTGATACCAATCTTATTGGATTAAAAAAATATGGCTACAACCAAGCATGTATCAATGTTGCCTAATGTTACTATCCACATTGTCACCAACCAAAAAACTCAATTACCACAACATATTTCCAAAAAAAAAAACTCAAAATTTTATATCCCCACATTTGTATAATCATCCCATTCAAGGGTATCATTTCAATTTTTATAGACCTAATGGTTTTTTTTCATAGAGGCATTTTGTAGAGCATGTGTTGTGCATAAGGGTTTGAATGGTTGTTTAAAGAGAAATTCATATGAAAATACATGTTTAACTAAACACATATCACTTACCTTCACCGATGAAACGATTGTATTGCTTCTCCCTTCGCTTGAACTCTCCAAAAAATGAAATGGATGAATCTTTGGAAGTTTTTTTTCTCTCTTGTGTTGTTCAAGGGTTGTGTGTTGTTCAACCTTTTATAGGACAAATGAGGGGATGTGTTGGGGAGTTATAAAAATTAATGAGAAGTTATGGTGGTTGAATGTAGTGGAAATTGAAGATTTGAAGTGGTGGAGGGCGGTTATAGAAGTGAAATTGAGGAGATGAGGAGTTATGGTGGTTATGGGCAGTTGGATCGGGAGTTTTTAATTTATATCCGTCATTTCTACACCAGTAATTTTATTAATACCAGTGCGCATGTTCAACAAATGTACAAGTTTCATACATTATAAGTTCAACAAAGTGAATGTTTGGTGCATAATCTTCCATGTTAAACTACTACTATAAGTTTCCTACAAGTAATAACGAGAAAATGGTTCGACATCGTCATCTTCTCTTGTTGGTTCACCATCACGGGTACTTGTACTAACATCCATGTCCTCCACATTGCCTTTGTGGAAGGTAGGGAAATTTCCAACTGCTTCCACAACGTTAGGAAATTGATACGTCTAGACCCTAGAGGAACATTAGGAAAAATTTTCTACCTATCCAGCACCGATAACTATACCGGTGCAAATTCTTCAAAAAGGCAGATGCGCTAGGCTACTTTAAGCGATCAAAATAATTACTGTGTTCAGACCTAAGAGGAACACCATCAAAATTTTTGTAACTTTCCAGCACCGGTATACATACATGTGTTCACTTTTCAGCAACTTTCCTCTTTCTTCTCAGCCTAACGGCTCTATCGACGGTTACTGGCTGTCGTTTACTGGTCGACGGAGATGGCGTCTCCGGCGCCAAATCTATCACCGGATCTCAACATATCCTCGGGCAAAAGTTTCCTCCAAGCTGTGAATACCAAACCTTCAACACTCTCAACCACCCTCCCTGATACACCTGATCTTCACCCAATAACCGAATTCAAGGGCAAACTGGCTTACATCTTGCCACCGGAGGAAGGCGAAAAACTTGCTTCTCATTATCAAAACGCTTTGGTTGGAAAGTTCAACCGGGGCAAACCATCAATGGATAAACTAGTTTCTGCGTTTAAGTCTATATGCTTTAAGGGTAAATTCCAATTGGGTTCAATTGATTATAGACATGTCCTCATACGATTTCAGGAAAGCGAGGATTATCAGCGGTGCTAGATGAAAGGCCAATGGATGGTAAACGGAGCATCAATGAAGGTACAAAAATGGACTCCAGAATTCTCTTCTACTGCAGAATCTTCAATAGTTCCAGCTTAGGTAACTATTCATCAATTACCTTTACATTTCTATAATATCTCTGCTATCAAAGGCATCAGTAGTCAGATAGGTAATTTCCTAAAAATGGATGCAGTAACCCAAGCATTAACTAGGCCCTTTGCAATAAAAGTTTGTGTTGAGGTAGATCTGCTGTCACAGCTCCCAAATTCTATTGTAGTTGGAATAGGACATAAAGTTGCTGACTATAATATCGAGTATGATCAGTTACCTCTGTATTGCAATCACTGTAAGATTATAGGCCACAGTCAGATAAACTGCAATTTCTTGCATCCTGAACTAAGGAAAATGAACAGAAATTTAATCAAAGCAAATGAGACAAAGGCTCAAGTTGATACAGGCAAAGATGTTAAACATCCTGCTGTGGCCATGAACATACTAGGTAAAGTTTCAAATGAACTTTTGGGACAGGAAGGTTCATCCCATTTATCAGTCTCCCAGATGGATGAGGAATTTCAGATACAAATTCAGGAAACTGATAATAATCTGGGTAGAAACAACTATAGGAGAGAAAATATGGAGGCACAAAAGAAAAGAAATAAGCCTTTTTATTCACTGGACGATATTTCTAAACCTATCACAAATCTTTTTTGGAGAAAAAATACTCTACACTCAGATGGCCTGCCTGCTCCTCTGGAACCTCTTTCTAATCAGGATAAGGTTTTAGTGGAGAGGAACATGGTTTCTATATCAAATGCCTTCCATACTTTAACTGATTTACAGGAAAAAGAGAATGAATCACAAGAGGAAGATGCTGTGGACATTTTCCACGAATCTTTGGAAACACATGAAGTCCTTGTATCTCAGGGGAATGCAGAAAAGGATAACAATGAGACTCCTTCCACTTTACAACAGATCCAGAGTTTTCAAGAGAGCCAATCTCCAGCTGAAGAGCAGAGTAAGTCTGAAGACAATGCCCAGGTTGTGGTGGCAGTACAGAGCATCCCTGAAAGACAAGAGCAAAGTGAAAGAACTCATGAATTAAGCAAATTAGGTGAACACTTTTCTGCTGCAAAGCAAAATGCTGAAACACAGGTCAGTATGTCTCCCCCAGATAATATGAAGAAAGGGGTTATAAAAAGAGGAAAAAACACAAATAGTTCACTTAATAATTTAAGGAAACTAAGATCATCCCAAAAAGCTTCTCCCCCTAGTTCTAAATGATACAGTACACCAAAGTAGGAAAAATTCTGGTTTGGAATGTTAGGGGTTATGGCACTTCACGAGATAGATTAAAATCTTTAAACAGGTTACACAAGATTGACATTTTATGTCTAATTGAACCATGGCATGATAACCAATTTTTAGATCAACTGAAACATGAACTCGGATTTAAAAATGCTTTCCATGCTCAAACTGCTAAGATCTGGCTATTATGGAATCGGAACTTCGTTTTGACAATATTGAGGGAATCTGACCAGTTCATACAAGCTAGAGTAACAGATAATGTCTCTTCTGCTGTCTGGAATGTGAATTTCATTTATGCAAGTGTACATCGACAACTGAGAGAGAAACTGTGGCTAGAATTACAGACTACAACATTAGATCCTTCAATCTACATTGGTGATTTTAATACTGTTACATCTGTTAATGAATATAAGGGTAGAAAATCCACTCCAAGGAAAAGCATGAAGCAATTTAATGATTTCCTAGCTCTGATGGATTTACATGAAATACCTACTGTTGGTAATTCCTTCACATGGTGTAATAACAGACATAAAGATAAAGGGAAGGATCTCCTTTTTCAAAGGCTAGATAGGGGAATAGGTAGCTTAGAATGGTTAGAGCTTTTTCCTAACAGCTCCATACAGGTTTTAAACAGAACGACATCTTATCACTCCCCTCTTCTCTTATCAATTCAATCAGCTGTAGAAATAGCTCCCAGGCCATTTAGATACCAACAAATGTGGGCTAATAGAGAAGAATTTCATGCTGTGGTTGTATCTAACTGGAACTTACCATCCTCCCTGTTAGGAATGAAAAAATTTGTTTACAAGTTAAAGAGGCTAAAGATAGTAATTAAAGAATGGAACAAAAATGTATTCGGAGATGTAAACAACAATCTAGAACAATCTGAGATAAGAGTTAATGAATTAGAAATACAATATCAGCAATCTTAGGATGAAGTGGTTTTACAGGAGTTATTAAAATCTAAAGCTTTGCTACTCAGATCTCAAAAGGAGCACAATATTTATTTGCAGCAAAAAGCTAGGGTCAATTGGTTTAAGCAAGGGGATGCAAACACAAAATTCTTCCACCACACAATTAAGGAAAAGAGAATTAGAGCCAGAATAACTAGAATTAAAGACAATGAGGGTAAATGGATATCTGATCCAACTTTGATTAAAGAAGAGGGAGTAAAATTTTTTCAGAATCTTCTAAATGTTGAAAAAGCCCAGAATGATGGTACATATCTAAAACATTTCTTGCAGGAGATACCTAGGTTAATAACTGATGAACAGAATGAAATTCTGCTAACCCCCATTGATTTAAATGAACTGAAAGCTGCAGTTTTTGATCTAAATAGAAGTAGCTCTCCAGGATCAGATGGATTCTCTGGAGATTTTTACTTTACTTTCTGGGAAGAGATTAAGCATGATCTTTTGGATGCAGCAAAGGATTTTCTGAATACAGGTGACATTCCTAAGGCAATCTCTAGTACTTGGCTCACCTTAATCCTCAAAAAAGCCATTCCGAACACATTTGCAGATTTTAGGCCTATAAGTCTATCCAACTTTGTATATAAAGTTTTCTCTAAACTGTTAATGATGAGGATTAAACCTTTAATGCATCTACTTATTTCCCCGGAGCAAAGTGCTTTTTTTAAGGGATGGGAAATTTCGGATAATGTGATTCTCATGCATGAAATGACAAGATTACTCTCTAGAAAGTCCAAGATATCAAATTTGATTATCAAATTGGATATGCAAAAAGCTTTTGACAGAGTATCTTGGGCCTTTCTAAACTCCATTTTACTCCAGTTTGGATTCCATGGCAAATTTGTTAGACTTATCATGATTAATATTGCCTCTGCCAATTTCTCAGTTCTAATAAACGGAGTAATATCTGGTTTTTTCTCCTCTTCTAGGGGAATTAAACAAGGAGACCCCCTATCACCCTTCTTGTATAATATTGTATCTGAGGCTTTTTCAAGGGGTTTAAAGAAATTATTCTCAATTGGTTACTTACAGCACTTTGATCTTCCCAGGACTTGTTCCCCACTTACTCACCTTATGTATGCAGATGACACGACTGTTTTCTTAAATACTAAGCCAGGGAACTTAAGACACTTCAAACATTTTCTAAATGCTTATGAGATCACTTCTGGTCAGAAGGTTCATTTTGCTAAGTCTGAATTTTTTGTTTCACATAAAACTACTCAGCTGCAAGTTCAAGTAATTAAAAGGATTTTAGAAATGCAGAAAGGCTCTTTACCTTTTAAATACTTGGGAGTCCCCATATTCTCTGGTAGGAACCTAAAGGTACACTATTTGCCAGTCATTGAGAGAATGGAAAAAATGATTACCAACTGGAAGAACAAATGGTTAAGTTTAGCTGGTAAAATCATCCTGATCAACCATTGCTTCCTCTCCATTCCAACACATATATTTGCAGTCCTTAACCCCCCTAGGATAGTTCTTAAAATAATGGAAAAGATGGCATCAAACCTAATATGGGGAAAACCAGATCAGGAAAGTAGGAAAAGTTGGAGATCATGGAAACGAATGAGTTACCCTGTCACTGAAAATGGTTTAGGTTTAAGAGATTTGAAAGCTATAGTGGGAGCTTTCTCCTGTAAGTTATGGTGGAAGCTACAGAGAAATGAGACTCAATGGTCCTCACTTTTATGGGCACTACCAGCTACTTACAAAAAATCACAACTCTGGAGTACAATAAGTTATGTAACTCCTATGGCAAATAGTTTAAGTAGAATCATCTATGGTAAAGGTGATTGTTCTTTTTGGAATTCAAACTGGATGGGAAATGGAGCACTCTATTATATCTGGCCTCAGGATAGGGACATCCCTTTTGAAGATATTACTCTTAGTGCTTTCATTAATAACAAATCTGATCTCTTACCAAGGCTGGAGCCTTATTTGGCTACCAATATTTTACTAACATTGCAGGAGGTAAAGCTGGAGCATCCTCATGAGGATCAGCTCATATGGACACAAACTGCAGATGGAAAATTCACTATCAGATCCGCATACTCCATCCTCAGACAAAGGAATCCTGTAATCACACATTTTCATAAGGTCTGGTCTACGTACATTCCTGGTAAAATGTCTATACTCACTTGGAGAGCATTAAACTGCATCCTCCCATTTGATAATGTTCTCAATAGGATGGGTTTTTCTTTAGCTTCTAGATGCCCTTTCTGTTTGTGCAATAAGGATAATTTAGATCACTACTTTAACTCATGCTCTGGTTCCCTCTCTGTTTGGAATAGTATTCATTCTCTACTAAAGCTACCACAAATAAGTTTTTCAAATCTGAAGAGTAGAGTAGAGTACTATTTAACTTACAAGGCTGATTCAAAAATCTACTCCAAACTGATAAATGCTGCTATTGTAACTACAATATGGACTCTTTGGATTGGCAGGAACAAAAACATTTATGAAAATAGGCCTTTAACAGTTGAAAATTGTATTCATGAAATCAAGCAAACTATCTACACAATTTTCACTGGCCACAAACTGAGAGGGAATAGGGACATGCATCAACATTTGGTTCAGGCAAACATCATTCCAACAATTTTCCAAAAACTGAGACCTGAAATTACTGTGGCACTTTGGGAAAAACCTACTACTGGCTTTAAAATTAACACAGATACCACATGGAGTAGTAGTGGTCTTGCCTTTGCTGCAGTAGTTATAAGGGACTGGAGGGGGGAGGTAGCTAAACTGAGAGTAGGAAAAATGGAATGTACATCACCCCTGCTTGCTGAATTGCTGGCCATCAAAATGGGATATGAAATCATTTCAGAATTAGCCTTAGGAGTATGTAGCATAGAATCAGATTGCTTAATTGCGGTGAATAGTATTCTAAATCCCAACAGAAGCCCCTGGAGAGTTTACTCAATATGTAATGCAATTCATGATCTTCATTCGACTCATTTAATCCATCACATTCTGAGACAAGCTAATATGGCAGCAGATTTTTTGGCAAAATTTGCAAGGAATAATAATCTGGAAGGTGATATTGACATTAGATCAACTCCAAATTTCTTTAAGGGATTGATATTGCTAGATTCTATTGGTTTTCCTGCTATTCGAGTAGGATCATTTATATGACACCAATATGATAATGAATTGGAGATCAGGAATTTTTACTCTCTCCTTTCAAGCTGCTACACGGCGGTTTCTGCTGGGTGTTTTCTTTTACTTTCAGGTATCAGGAATGCATGCAGAGATGGACCAGCTACCACACATGGGTTCAGATTGAAAAAAGAAGTTCGAAGTCTCATTCTTCAAGTCTTAGTATACTGCAGTTTGAGGATTGACTATTAATTGATTACTCGTGCTTGGCATACTGTTGACTAATATGCGTCTCGAGTTCTCGATTCGCCGACCGGTTCGCAGCATGTCAAGCAGACAAATGATACAACATAGATGAATCATAGCTTCTCTTCTAGCCTAGAAATGATGGAAGCACCCCTTTTTGAATCAATGCTTTGATTCAAGATCTTTTGTTAGTTTTTCCAATCAGCTTCGTAGGATCCTTCTTGTAATATGTACCGTGAACAGACTTTAAGCGCCATTTCTGGCTTTATATCTTGGTTAGGGGAGCCAATATAAATCCCTCCATCTTAGGATGGTTAAATTAAAAAAAAAAAGAAGGTATACATACATGTGCAAATTCCTCAAAAAAGCAGTTGCATTAGGTTGCTTTAAATGATAAAATAATTACCATATTCAGACCCGAGAGGAACATCATAAAAAAATTTCTAACTTTCTAGCACTGGTATACATACCGGTGCAAATTCCTCAAAAAAGCAGATGCTTTAGGCTACTTTAAATGGGGAAAAATAACCATGTTTGGACCCGAGAGTTAAAAATATAATATTTTTCTAAGTATCTAACACCGGTATGAGTACCGGTGCGTATGTACAAAACATATGACCTCCCCCATTTTTCTACAGTGGTATCTTGATACTTTACCGGTGTAGAAACACACCCTCTTAAAAAAATTTAGCATTGTAACACATTTTCACCGATTCACTTAAAAAAAATAAATGAAAACACTGATCATACCAAGCAATTCTAAAATAGTGAGGGGTGCGAATACATTACATGTTAATTCGTTTCATAATCAGGTGATTTTTACACAAAACATGGGTAGAAAAACTGAAAACGGTGTGAAACTAACTATCTATCGCTTCCACTTCAACACATTGTCACCACCTACTATTTCACCTCTCTCATCAACCCACAACCCATCACCATGAGAACGCCGTCCCACCACGGGTCCCCTAACATCCTCCAAACCAAGAAATACTGATAGAAACTCAGGGCTATCAATTATGACCAGTTGATCAGTTTCCTCTTCAAAGTAAAACTTCTTCTCAAGCAACACCACATGATACTTCTCATTTGAAAGGTCCTTGATATAAAAAACATGTCGTGCCTGGGTAGCTAAGATGAATTTTTCATCTTCATATCTTACACGATTCAAGTCGACCAACGTGAAGCCCATGGGCTTCTCAACTACAACACTGGAACCATGTTCCACCCAACGATACTTGAATACAACAACCTTGAACTCTATATAATCCAACTCCCAAATTTCCTCAATCACCCCATAGAAAGGCATCACACCAACAACCAAATGTTTATCTCTCTTGCTTACCTGCCACATGGATTCAGATTCAATATATACACCACTGTTTTGCGTCGTGCTCTTCTCATCCTTCTCTAAAGTTAAGAAACTTAAAACCATTAATGTCATAACCAAGGTACCATCTTATGGTGCAGTTTGGTTTCCTTGCAAATGCCCATAGCTTACTGGTCATCCCTTCAACATTGTAACCATTGTAAAACCAGTTAACAAACTTTGAAGAATACTCTACTTTTATTTTATTCGAGGGCCAGTCTGGATGAATCTCTTTCAACAGGAAAACATTCTCTTCAACATATTTTGTTGTCTCGCTACTGCTACGTAATACATACAGGTGAACTGTCATTAACTCAGCGTGAAAGGGTGTATGAAGCGTACTCTTAGACCGTGGAGTCCCATTCCGCCATCCGCAGTGAGGTCCACCTAGAACACCAACCGCTCTTTTCCCAACCAAGTTTGATGTAGAATACTCGATGATCTATTCAGTGACGTAACTCTGAACAATGGAGGCATCAAACCAACTACGATTATGAATATAACCCTTGAAAATAGCCATGTGACACTCAAAGGGGTACATCAAATGCATTCCGACAGCCCCGCATATACGTATCTCCCTAACCAAGTGTACCACTAGGTGCACCATGATGTCAAAGAATGTCGGGGGGAAATACTTCTCCAAAAGGCATAAAACCACAAAAACCTCTTGCTCCAGTTCATCAAGCTGTTGCTTGCTAATATTTTTCCTGTATATCGAGTTGAAGAAGAAACACAAGCGCATAATTGAAAATCTAACTTCCTCATCCAAACACCCTCGGATCGCAACGGCAAAAATTGTTGCATAAGGACATGATAATCGTGTGATTTCAAAGCATTAAGACACAATTCATCATTCACAAACTGACAAACATTAGAGGAGTAACCAGACAAAACCTTCATTCCTTAGATGCTCTCACACACCTATCTCCTCTCAGTAACTGGCTGTAAGGAGCGAGAGGCAGGTACGTTCGCTTCCCTCTTACCTCCGGTGCCAGATCTAACCGAATACCAAGGTCTACTAAATCTTTCCTCACATTCAAGCTATTCTTAGTTTTCACGGGAATGTTTAGGAGCGTGCCAATCAGACTCTCACAAACGTTCTTTTCGATATGCATCACATAAAAACAATGGCAAACCTCCAAATTCTCCCAGTATGGCAAATAAAAGAAAATGAACCTTTCTTCCACGGCTTGTCTACAATCCTACCACCGTTTTATGACTTCTTACCAAGAAAAATAGCTAATGGTTTGTGTGCCTTTTTCCTCTCCTTCCTACTAATGAATGCAACCGTGTTATCCCACAACTTGTACTTCAATGACAAGAATTTACGGTGACCCAAACAGTCATACACCCATTTTTCAACTGATGGTAATTTGTCTCATCCTCACAAATTGGGCAAGCCTTGTGACCCTTGAATACATACCTGAAAAGGTTACCATATTCCGGGAAATCATTTATGGTACAAAAAAGCATCGCCTTCATTGTAAACTCTTCACCACTAAAACCATCAAACATTTAGGCACCAAAGTTCCATAACACCTTCAAATATTCTATCAGAGGGGAAAGATACGTGTATATGTCATTTCCAGGTTGCTTCGGGCATGAAATCATGATGGGCTTCAACACATATTTTCTCTTCATGCACAAGTATGAGGGGGATTGTAAATTGCAAGCATAACCGGCCATGAATTGTGTTTCGAAGACATATTACCAAATGGGTTCATACCATCAGTACACAAACGAAATCTCAAATTTCTAGGTTTGGATGCAAACTTTGGATACATCATATCAAATTTCTTCCACTGGTCTGCATCTGCCGGGTGTCGAATCATATCATCATCTTTACAACCTCCCCTATCAACGTACCATGTCAAGTTCTTTGATCCTTATCATTCCTAAACAACCTTCTCAACCTCGGAATAATTGAAAGGTACCACATACATTTGGCGGACACTCGCCTCCTCACCGACACAACATGCTCTCCACCAACACCCACATTTCTTTTCTTCTTATAATGCGACACATTACACACCAGACAAACAATCTTATACTTTAGGTCACCCCTATATAAAACACAATCGTTTGGACAAATATGTATCTTTTCATACTCCAATCCCATCGAACACAAAATTCTCTTAGCTTCATAAAGGTTATCCGGAACCTCATTTCCGGATGGAAGCTTCTCATTAAAAAAACTTAAGGAATTTATTCATGCTAGTATCACTCCATGACCCAACACCTTTCAAATTAAACAACTCCATCAAACACGACATGACTGTGTCTTCCTTTTTGCAACCGGGATACAATCATATATCCTTCTCATCTAGAAAGTTAGCTAAAATCTCGGGTCTCCCTCTAAATTCATTAACAACCTCCTCACACATGTCATGTAACTTAGCATCCCAAAACACTCTCCCTCACTACTAAATCTCACTTTTGGTGGTGATTTTTCCCCATCAAAGATCCACACAACATAATCTTTCGCAAACCCCCGACTATACAAATGGTGTTACAACATGTTCTTCTTATCAGTACGATTTCAGTTTCTATAATCACGACAGGGACATACTATTTGCTTCTCACGACTAAATGCATGCTCCAAGAACTTATCCACGAATATAATATATTCATTGCTCACCCTATTAACGTTGGCATACACATGCTTACACCTCTTGATGGCACAATACAACTCTACACATTAATAAATGTCCAACAATCAAACTTCAACACATTTAGTACAATAGAATTTCATGACAACATCCTAATCATGCAACATTATAAATGCACAACATACACCAATATTCCACATTACAATTACAATATTCTTAACATGTCCAACATTATAAAAATCAATAGTCATAGCATTATAACTACATTAAGCTTGAGAACAAATCACAAACTAATATCAACAATTCCACCTCAATCACCATCAAATGATCAAACACACAAAAAATATATCTCTACCAACCAAAACCATATATGAAATCATTAATATCCATAAATTTAGTTCAAAAAATGGTACAGTCAAGGGTCTTTACTGTGGATCATTCAATGCCTTCATCAACCCAAAAACACCATTAATTAACTCCCTGTCCCAAAAATCCTATTTTTAACCCGCGAAAAAAGGTGGTAGGTGAGCACTTAATGCGAATTTATACACCGGTATTAATATTATACCGGTGCGTATGTGATTCCTACATCAGTACACAAAGTCACCGGTGTAGATATTTAGCCTTTTGGCAGGTTTTTTGGACATATTGTAATTTTTTTTTACTTTTGGTGCCAAAATGGTAAAAAAATCCAATTCGTATACACCGGTAATCCAGTACTGGTGTAATAGTAAGCAACAACATCGGTCATAAAAACCTACACATATACTACCAGTGCAAAATCAGGGTTAATCTACATCGGTTGACTGTTTACCGGTGCATTTGTATTCAAAAGCACGAGTACTGATGTTCACATGATTTTTACCAGTGCAATTGTGTACATTTGCATCGGTATCCTATGCTCAGGATTTTGTACCGATGCATATGTACCTGTTTTTCAGTAGTGCCATCACACAACCATCAATTCAATAACATTGCAAACATATAACAACTACAAAGAACTACTAATATACACTCAATTGTGGTACATATTCATAAGTCAATCTCCATTACATAATCTATGTAAGGGTTTCACAATAGTACACAAGAAATGTTCATATGGATAATACTAGAATAACTTTTGGAATCAATACCCACTACAATATATTAGTTTCATGGTATTCGATTTAAAATCTTAGTGCAACTTTTTTTACCGAAAATGTTGAACTATGATGAATTTAATTCTTCCAAGAATACGTTGATAGTCCATTGATAATTGTCTCTGTCCCGTTATTGCAAGTTTACACAAAGCATTGTTTAATTTTAGAAATATGCAATCCTCAAATGAAATATACAAGAATCATTCTTATACAAGACTAGTGCTTATACCTTGTCGCTGTCATCCATTGATTTTGTTTTGAAAGGTAGTAGCCGGTCAACAAATCTCAATTATATTTCATCCTTTTAACTGATTTTACACATTCCCATCCGTGACATAACAATTTTCATTTGCATGAGTCTGACATGAATTAAAGGAAGTATCCTAACATAAATTGGTATGAGTGACCGATGTTGGTCACATATTGTTATGTTGTCGAATGGAACGCCAGCTGATGACTGACACTGGTCATTCAAACATCTTTCTAGCAAAAACATCATCCATATCTAGAATCAAACATCATATATGTTTAGAACTCCTCATAATTTATACATGACATTATATCACAACAACGCTAGAGAACACAAACTATAAAATAAACATCTAATGCATTCATCACAACTCATTTAACGATTCATTCATTTTTTCTTCAACATATAAAATTGAATTCACCAAAAGAATTGTAATTGAAACATATGATTAATGAATGTAATCTTAATTTCTATCCGGAGAGGCTCCACCCTTTTGTAATTGTTGGAATTTAATTGAGTATTCCAATAACTTAGATTGTATGTCCGTGGATTTCTTAGTTTGGTGTGAATGGATAGTGGGAGCAAGATTTGGAGGTGTAAATGTTGGAGAAGATGGGTGATGGGAAGCATTTTTTTTGTTTGTGAGTGAACTTTGATAGAGTTTGTGGCTAATCACCCAAAAAGGGAGCGTTAAAATTTCATTCTCCCGAAAAAAACTCCTACTAGAACCAACAGACGACCGATGTTGGTCGTATTATTGATCATGACAATGAGCTTTATCTTGCTCAATAAGTCCCAGTGGGGTAATTTGACCGACGTTGGTAGGCTTCTCACGTGGTGTCACATGAACCAATAAGAGGATAGACTTTGTAGCATGTTCCACGCACAACCATATTGAAACAAATTTGACATGAATAAAGAAAAATAAATGAGCAACAATGAGAATTTGGTTTTCAAAGTAAACTTACTCAAATGTTAGTGGTTTGGCATTTACTGATTTAAGGTCAACCATTGCTCGACTTCCAATATAAACAAACAAAGATAACCAAGGACCTTAAATATGGTTCCTAATACAGCCTCAAAAAAGCGATCAATCCCCACTGAACCAATTAACTTGATTGTGAAAATTAATAGTACATCTAGCAGTTCTTCTAAGTCTATACATGTACACAAAAGCTGGGAGTTGAAAAACAAAAAAAAATAAGGAGCAAGCTATGAAGAGAAATCACTCAAATTGGAGGGCTTCAGGTGAAATGATAAGCAAACCTCAACACAGGGAAAACCCAAATTCATCTACTCCTATCTTTCATAGATATATTTTGACAAATTAATTTAAAGAGTTAAGTCAAGTACTTAAGAATAAATTTAATCCCTTGCATTTACAGAATATGACCAAGCTGAAACCAGTCAGGAACAAGAAGAAACCCAAGTGATGGGTAATCAGGAACTTCAAATAACAAGATTTCAAGAGAACTCCTAAGATAGATGTAGTGCTAGATTCTCTGGACTCTCAAGATATTCAGCTCAACAATGGCATACACCCCACTCATGATTCACAACTCATGGTGCAACCAGATGCACCACCAATCAGGGATCATACTTTTTTGGAAAAGAACCAGGCAAGTTCCTAAGGGGAGGCATAGCGGCCTCATTTTAAAAATTTACATTGTATATAGATAAGATAGTAAATATTACACATTCTAATTAGCCGTCTCAACTATGTTCTTTTAATTTTCATGCAAGACCCCATTTTATAAATATTATGTACACTAAATATTATATAGTGGGTCTATTTTTCTAATTTTCTTTAGTCCCCTAAAAGGTTTGGGCGACCTTGAAAAGAACCATAAGTGAATCCAAGATGGACCAACCATTAAATCTATCAATGGATCTAGACATCTTAGATATTCAAACTAATATTAGGAATTTATTTGAAAGTCCTAATATTGTAACTCGTGCCAACTCTTACAAAAAGGTTATCCATGAATATTAAAATCATATCTTGGAATGTAAGAGGTATAACTACCTCAATAGGTGGAATAAAAACACTGATTAGAATGCATGGCATAACTATCCTCATAATAATTGAAACTAAACAAAAGATGGAAAATATGGAAGAGTTTTAAAATAAGTTAGATTTTACACTGACCTTCTAATCTACAGATTCTAGGACCTGGATAATGTTAAATGACCCTTTCTCAGGTTCAGTCACACTCTCCTATGACCAGTTCACTCTTATCTCTCTCAAGGATACTTAATCCCAAACTGATCTCAAGTTGTATGCGGTATGTGGTAAACATCGTAGGTTAGAAAGATTAGATCTTATTCATTGTTTACAAGCTGCCCTACACCCTGACAACACCCCCTCCCTACTCATTGGAGATTTTAAAGTTATTAAATCAATTAGTGAATACAAAGTTAAGAGTCAGCCTTTAACTGGGAGCATAAATGATTTTACAGACTTTATAAGCATAAATGAACTTAATCACCTACAACCTTTAGGTAATTTGTTCACATGGTCTAATAATAGAATAGATACAAATAAAGTCTTGAAGAGATTGGACAGATCAATGGATAATATGGAATGGTTTAATAATTTTAACTCATCCTCAGTTCAGATCCTAGCTAAACAACCCTCAAACCACTCACATGTGATCTTAGAGCCAAAACCTCTCAGAAAACTTGACATCAGGCTTTTAGATTCTAGAACGGTGGCTTTCATATCCACTCTTTATGGATCGAATTAATTCCAATTGAAATAGGCCTATTCCTCAATTTGGCATGATAGGTTTCTCATTTAAAATAGCAAGGCTTACAAAACACCTTCAGAAATAGAATAACGATGTATTTGGGAATGTTTACAAGAATATTAGGATTCTAGAAAACAAAATTTCTGAACATTAACAGAGGAATGATCTTAATCCAAATAACACTGATTTACAGCTTTTAACTCAAACATATGCATACCTCACCCCGACTCTTGATCAAGAACAAACCTTTTGGCAACGGAAGTCTAGAAACAATTGGCTTCAAAATGGGGACCTTAACGCTAAAATTTTCCAAAATTGTGTTGGAGACAAGCAAGCTAGACTGGGAATTATTAAAATAAAAACTCATGATAACCAGTGGCTTACATTAGGATAGCATAGGAGATGTAGGGGTTTAATTCTACACGGAGTTACTTACTGGTACATTAAGGACCCCATAAGCTTAGACTTAACTCACTTTATATCATATATTCCCACAATCATCCCACATGAGGAAAACACTAAGCTGATGAGACATGTTGACTTAGAAGAAGTAAGAGAACTTGTATTTAACCTAGGGGAACACAATGTAGATGGCCCTGATGGATTTAAGGGTAGATTCTATAAAGCCTCATAGGATATCATAAAACATGACCTTCATGCTACAGTATCTCAGTTTATGCAGAGCCACCCCATGCCCAAATAGATCACAAGTGCCCTCATTACTTTGATCCCTAAGACTACAAGCAATTAATTTTTTCAATTTTTCCAATAAAGACTTCTTAAAGGTTATTTCAGAATGATGAAAGTCGTGCTTCATAAATGCATATCCCCTGATCAATCTGCCTTCATTCAAGGTAGAGAAAGCTTAGATTAGATTGTAATCATGTATCAATAACTAAATTACTAGACAAGAGGAATCAAAGTCTAAGCATGATTGTTAAACTTGACATGACAAAGGCATTTGACAGAGTGTCTTAGCCAATACTAAACTCGTTTCTTCTAAAGTATGACTTTAATGGCCAGCATGTATCAATCATACTCAGAAATATCAGCTGTGCATGGTTCTCACTTCTCATAAATAGATGCCCTTATGGACTTTTAAAATCCTCAATGGGATTAAAGCAGGGGGACCCCCTCTCACCTTTTCTTTTTTCCTTCCGTTTCATCACTGAATTACTGAAAATGGGTCTACAAAACATGTTTTAGTTAGCTTTTATAGTTATATTTGTCATCTTGGTTGGGTCAACAAGCATTTCTCATCTATCTTATGCTGATGACACTGTGATTTTTGTCAAAGCACCCAAAAAGAGTCTCACTAACCTGGTCAGATTCCTTGAGCATTACCAGAATGCTACAAGACAACTTGTAAACTTGAGTAAGAGTGCTTTTTACACTGGTAAAAAGACAAGCCAAATTAGACTTAACTTGATTAAGAGTATAACCAAAATTCAAGTAGGTGTTTTACCATTTACCTACCTAGGAGTACTAGTATTCAAAGGTAGGAAAACAACATTTACTTTCAGCCTATTATAGAGAGAATTAGTTCTTAAATACTGAAGTGGGCTAATAAATGGCTCAACCTAGCAGGTAGGGTAGTTCTGATCAGCCATGGTTTGAATGCCATCCCTTAATACATAGGGTGTGTAATGTATCCTACCAAAAACACCATCCAAAGGATATAATGAATCTTTACAAACTTTCTGGGAGGGGGGTGTACATAAAAACTGAAAGTATATAACACTAGGCTCATGACATTCACTATGTCATCTAGTGACTCAGAATGGACTTAATTCGGAAATTTGATAACATAATCAAGAGTTACTCCACTTAAGTTCTATTAGAAGCTTTAAAAAGGTGACACTTGGCTAAACTGATTTGGTCCCTTCTAGAATTAGTAAGAACCTCCGATCCCTAGATTAGGGTAAAGAATACATCAATGCAATTGTTGAGGCTAACACTTAAGTACTTGTGGGTAAAGAATGCTATAGTTTCTGGATAGCTAATTGGACAGTTTTAGGAGCTTTAATTGATAATTGAGAACATAATCAAGTTCCTCCACATATTTACCTGACCGTTACACAATTCTAGGAAAACCAGGATGAACTGTATAGTGATCTAGCTTATGGTTTTAGTATGTCTATTAGAACTATAATACAAAAACCTTCCTGCTTTTTGACAGGGAAGACCAGCTTGTTTGGAAGCCATCCCATACATGTTTGTTTTCAATCTCATCCGCCTATACCAAATTATAGGTTCAAGGACTCACATCTCTTCATTAAAACAGAAATGGAAGCATCTGTGCTTGTTTAGAGGATGGTTAATAACTTTCTACCTTTGATGACATCTTTAAAATAATTGGATTCAGTTTTGCATCTAAATGTCACTTCTGCAGCCAACATGATCGTCTGAATCATTTTTTTAATAATTGCCATATTGCTGGACAACTATGGAAAGAAGTGTTTCTAATAATTAAAGTGAGGGAAAATCAGATTCTCTCATATTTTCCATTCATTATCTTGGTTGTGGTCATGTACTTCCTTCTCAAAGAGCAAGAATAACCTAGTTCATGTCTTTCCTAGCATACTGGTTTGGATACTATGGAAATCAAGGAACATTTACATCTTTGAGGTTCAAAAGCCACATATCCCATCTTTGAAAGTAGACATATCTTTACAATTAAACCATAGGTTGCTAAGGAAGACTATAACACATTTATAAGTAGGGGGATATTTCAAAAACTAAAAACCCCTATACTTAAAGCGTTTAAGGCTTACAAATGGGAGTTTCTAGATGCTGGTTTTAAATTAAATGTAGATGAAGTATTCTTCTCTATGAACAAGCCTGTTGAAGGGTTTATAGTGAGAAATCACTTAGTTGAAACATACTATATGGATTATAGCTTCCTAAAGCAAGAAATCAAACCTCTTCATGCTCGAAGCTTGTTTGCTGAGAATTCAAATCTACATTCAACGTAACTTTATCCCGGTAACAGTTGAACTCGACTATTTGGAGGATGTCCAAATGATTTAAATGAAAAGACAAACTCGATGGATGATGGCAACAAATCTCTAGCAAATCCAAGGACTTTAGACTGCAAATCAGATCTCATTTAAGCATTGAAATTTTGGTTTTACCGAATTATCTTAATTATTACTGCTATGTTCCAGCATAACATATCTAACCAAGTATGCAATAAAGTAAAACATAAAGACATGAGACTTGGTTACGCAGTTCGGTGAAATCCACCTACATCTGTGGGGCCCGGCCCAGTTCAGAATGAACCCACTAATCATAAAGATATAGTACAAAGTACACCATACAATTACACTTATCTTAACTAATTAAACGTGTGAATCCTGCAAGCTCCCATTGCTACCATTTTGCCTTAATCAGACTCCCTCTGACCTCAAAAGTCATCAACGCTAGATCTTCTCCTCCCAAGGAATTAAGGTATATGATTCTGAACTTGAACTGCAGGTTATGCATGTTGGAACATATAGATCTAGCTCTTGCAAAACTCTAGGAAAGATAGAAAATCTGTGTGTAGATTTTTTTCAATTAAGTTCGTGAGTTTAATGTAGCTGTGATGTCCCCTTTTAAAGCTATGAGCAGATCGGAACTCTCCATGATTATCTCCATAATATTCTTATTCCTTATCTGCTTCTGAAGCATATCCAAATTGCATAAATAAATGGATTTTCCTTATCACAATATATCCCATATATTCCACATATTCCATATATTCCATAAATCCAATACCATAATTGTTGGGATTTTCCATAAACCTAATATGCTTCTACCACCGCCTAATATATTGCAGAATATTCAGATTTTCATAAATCAACAAATATCACAATATTATGTTTTTCTCCCGTAAAACCTTGTAGGCGCTAATTGGCTGCTGTCAGCATGTTCCAACATGGAATGTTTTTGGTTTCCAAATTTTTTCACCCATTGCCAATCAATGAAAATCCCCCTTTGGCATTTTGTGGACCCAACCATTTTGGAAATAAGAATGCTACAAAAAACATCCAATCACACACATAAGTCTTCCAGAAATCCACCTATGTTGTAACATATGCTAAATGCTGAATCTGATTATAAAAGAATACCATCAGAAAGCTAGAATTCCAAAACAAAGAAATAGTTCAGATTACAATCATCTAATCAAAAAATAATATCCAAAATATTCTCCCCTTGGGACCATGAATATGCCAAAGGTAATAAATCTCAAGAAAAAAGGATAATGAAGTCCGCTCTCCCTAAACTCATCATGTAATCTATGTTGGAACATAGACACTTAAAGATCATCAATCATGTTTAGAATCAGCATCCTGTGCTTCCAACAGAGTCTTCTCCCCTTCTATCTTGGCCCTCTCTGCTTCAAGGGCCACTATTTGGATATCTATAGCCCTCAACCTTGCATTATGAACCATCATCTTGGCCTTTTTCTCAGCATCTGGAGAAGTGGAAGCCTCTAGATTCCAAGGTAGATCATGCACTTTCCGCATTCCAAAGGTCTTCTTGTTAGGCCAAAGAAACTCAATATTAATAATGACATCAATTGCCTTGCCCTTCACCTTTGCACTCCTAGCCAATGCAGAAATCAAACAAGGATACACCAGGCATGCTTAGCCTTTGGAACAATAGCTTGCCTAACCAAATTTTGCTGAATGAATAACCCCAGGTTGACTGGTTTCTGTGCTCCAACACAGTACAATAGTTTTTCCATTGCTCTTGTCAGAGCTGTAGTGTTGAAAGATGAAATCCAGCAGTTTACAACCACCTAATACAGCCCAAAAAACCTATAAGACAGGCAAGATGCATGTGAATACCCTGTCTCTGGCCACTTAGTCTTGTATCCACTAGAAACCACTTCCAGACTCTTGTCATCAGACACATCTAAATCATCCGGAAAGACACCTTTCAAATATGGAGTTCTTAGCCCTAAAATTTTATTCATCGTGGCAGTAGAGAAATCTATCACTTTCCCTCTAATATAAACTCTATCACACCATGGGGAGCCAATTTCCAGGTTTCCAGCCATCAAGTTTGAGTAAAATTCAGTAACAACCTGCTTTTTATATTGAAGTTGCATGGTGGTAGCTCTCTCCATCCTAATCAATTCCAAAAAATCAGTAAAACCACTAGACCTATAAGGCTCTAAGTCCAATGACCTTTCAGAAATAATCTTCCTCTCTGCAAAAATCTTGCCTATCACCTCACATTTAATATAAAAGTATCAGAAGGAAAAAGTTTAACTTATAGAAGGAGGTGGCAGCAAATTCTTCTTCTTTGGAGTAGCTTGGGTTTTCTTTTTGGACCTTTTGGCTGGTGGAGAATCCTCAGTAGCAAACATCTTCCTTTTGGCCCTTGCAGTCTGAAAGAATTCATCCAACACTGCATCACTGGAGTAGTTTAGATTTGGTTCCAGTGTTGGAACATACTCAGCCTATTCAACCTCTTCCTCCTACTCAGTATCTGCTTCACCCTGTGTTCTAACATGCTATCATTGCCCGATCCTCCGGCATCAAGTCAAACCCTCATGTCTTTCCTCCTTCTGAATATTCCAGGTCATCATATGCATTCCCACTAACATAAAACTGGTCTTGACCTCCCATATCAGCATCATTAACCTCCATATCTTCGACAGTATCTGACTCCGCCCTCTGTGTTGGAACATACCCAACACTTTCTTCTTCTTCACTGTCTGTAATCTCAATGACCACAGGTTTTCTAAGTTCCTCAAGTCTCCTAGCAACCTCAACATCATAAAATTCTACGGGCATCCTATCAGTAGATTTAATCACTTCTAGTCCTTCAGCCTCATCATCATTGATTTCCTCAATTCTAACATTACTAGGGATATGGATAGATGAATACACATGAAACCTATCCTTCCCATTGTACACACCATATTTCCCTCTCAACAGCCTAGTATTATAGTTTTCATTATCCTGAAGGTCACCAATATATCCAGAAAATAGCTCCTTAACATTCACATTGAGGAATTCCCCTTCTAAAATTTTAAACTTAGACAAATCTATCGTACATCTATTAGCTTCAACCCATTCAAAGAGCACATCGACAAATTTAAACTCCATGCCATGCAACTTCAGAGTAGGGGGATCCGGACCAGTTACCTTTTAGTAGGAAGAGTTTCCATTGCTCTTGAGTTCTTCATTTTGGCCACTATCGCCAGTTGAATTTACCTCCACGGTTTCTTCCCTTTTTAACCATTGACATTCTCTGGAGGGTGAGAATTTTCTTGAGTCTTTTTCTTGGCCATAGAGACATTTTGGATTGAAGACATTTTTCGGCAAGGTTTTGTTGTGAATAGAAGGATCTTCGCTCATATTATTCAAGATACACTCACAAAGAGTTTCGGCAAGAAGAAATCCAAAAATATCAAGGAATGTGGGAGTGCATGCCAAAAATAGAGGGATATGGAGGGATGAAGACAATTTTAAACCAAAATTAAACCTTCACTGTTTACCTCTTTTACCGCGCAAGCCACCTTTTCCCTTTCCAAGAAAAGTAATTATTTCAATTTTCTCACTTGTCAACTCAAGTCACACCTCCTTGAACTTCCAGCATACCATATCTTCACAACTTCTATTTTGGTGGGGGTTTTTTTCTTCTTTCTATTTTTTTGTTTTTCAGATTTTTGGAACAAAAATAAAGCGGAAAAAATATTTACAGCTAAATAAAACTATACAAAGAAATACCTCAAATCTGACAAACACCTAAGTGTTGTCCGAGAAGCTCAAATGTGGCAGTATCCAACGGTTTTGTGAAGATATCTGCAAATTGCTCAGATGTTGGATCATAGACAACCACCACTTCCTTCCTTTCCACAAGATCTCGAATAAAGTGATGCCTTATGTCACTATGCTTTGTTTGAGAGTGGTGAACTTGATTTTTAGAAATATCAATAGTACTTGTGTTGTCATATAAGATCTTCAAAGGCCCTTGATGAATTCCGTAGTCATTTAACATTTGCTTTATCCATAATAGTTGTGCACAACAGCTTCCAGCAGCAAGATATTCAGCTTCCGCAGTAGACAGAGAGATCAGATTCTGTTTCTTGCTATACCAAGAAACTAGATTCTTGCCAATTAAGAAACACCCACCTGTAGTGCTTTTACGACCATTTGCATTAACAGCCCAATCAGAGTCACTGTATCAAATCAGATAAGAGTTTTATTCTTAGAATACCAGACACCATACTCGGAAGTCTCACTCACATATCGAATATTCTTTTGAATGCAGTTAAATGAGATTCCTTTGGGTTAGCCTGAAGTCTTGCACATATTCCTAGGCTTAAACATATGTTTGGTCTACTTGCTGTCAAATACAATAGACTCCCAATCATGCCTCTGTATAACTTCTGATTAACTCCGACTTCTTTCTCATCCTTCACCAATTTAGCAGAAACCCCCATAGGTGTTTGAACTGCACGGGAATTGCTAAAGTCCGAATCTCTTCACTAAATTTAGGGCATACTTACTCTGATTTATAAACAGGCCATTCTTTTCTTGCTTGACTTGCAGGCCTCGAAAGTACGTGAGTTCTCCAACCATACTCATTTCAAATTTGGCTTGCATCATAGTCACGAAATCCTCACCATAGATGATAAAGTATAACCAAACATAATATCATCAACATATATTTGAGCAATTAATATCTTTGAAGCCTTTTTTAGCACAAATAATGTGCGATCTACTCCCCCTCGATGATAACCTTTGTAAATTAGAAAGTTAGTAAGTCGTTCATACCATGTCCTCGGTGCTTGTTTCAAACCATACAATACCTTCTTGAGACGGAACACATGGTGAGGGTAATGAGGATCCTCAAATCCTTTAGGTTATTCAACATACACTTCTTCATTTACCACACCATTTAGAAAAACACTCTTGATATCCATTTGATACAGAGTAAAGTTCATAGAGTAGGAAATACCAAGTAAAATTTTAATTGACTCTAACCTGGCAACTGGTGCGAATGTCTCATCAAAGTCGACTCCTTCAACTTGAGTATATCCTTGAGCAACCAATATGACCTTGTTTTGAGTGATTTGTCCATCAACATCTGATTTATTCTTGAAAATCCACTTTGTGCCAATGACATTCACACCTTTAAGACGAGGAGTGAGATGGCATACATCATTTCGTGTGAATTGACCAAGTTCTTCTTGTATTGCTGCAATATAGTATTCGTCAAGTAAGGCCTCCTTGTAGTTCTTGGGTTCAATGAGAGAGATGAAGCATTGTAATCCTGCTAATTTCCTGTAATCAACCCGAGGGATTGATCGAGTACTCCTTGTCATTGGTTCTGGTTGCTCCTATGTTGGAACATGCGATAAGGCAGTGGAGGATGTTGTTCCAACATACTCAATATCTTCAAGCTCAGCAGAATAATCAGTCTGCTCAAATGTTCCAACATACGATGAGTATGGCTTGCCAGGTTGACCGTGTTGTGTTGGAACTTGGTCTTTATCAGGTTTATCTTCTCCATCATCTGATGCTTGCCCTTCGTTAGAATCATCCAAAATAAAATTTATGGATTCCATGAGTGTATTTTTCCAATGATTGTAAACACGATAAGCCCATGTGTTCACAGAATAACCAAGAAAATTCCAATATCACTACGATTGTCGAATTTCGCCAATTGCTCTCTATCTCTTAGCACTAGCTTCCAAACACATGAAAGTATGAGACATTTGTCTTCCTTCCCTTCCAAATCTTATGGGACATTTTTCTTATGAATGGACGTAGATACACTCGATTGATTGTATATCAAGTTGTATTAATGGCTTCTGCCTGCCATTTTTTGTGAATTTCTTTCTCGGCTAACATGACTCGAGCCATCTCCTGAAGAGTCATGTTCTTTCATTCCACAACTCCATTCTGCTGAGAGGTGATTGGTGCAGAGAACTCATGTAGAATTCCAAGCTCATCATAGAAGTCGCTGAATTGAGAGTTTTCAAATCCCCTGCCATGATCACTACGAATTTTAACAATCTTCCCAACTGACTTCCCTTTTCCGTCTGTAATTTTATTAAAAGACTTCTAAACACTTCCACAGTATCAAAATTTTCTTTTATAAAAGTTACCCAGGTAAATCTAGAGAAATCATCAACACATACAAAGATATATTTCTTGCGACATATACTAGGTATGTTGACTGGACCCATAAAATCCATATGCATTAATTCCAGATTTCTTGAGGTAGTTATACACTGAACTGAAGAGTGGGGAGATTGAATTTGTTTACCTTGTTGACATTGTCCACGGTCAATTCCACCTTTGCTTGTCAATGTAGGCATACCTCGTACTGCCTTTCCATTTGCAATTTTCACCAAGGTCTTGTAATTTATGTGATCGAGCTTTCTGTGCCATAGATATCCTTCATCTTGCTTAGAGCTCATCCACTTCATTTCCTGTTCCAGCAAATAGCAATTATTTGATGATCGGATGCCTGAAAGGACTTTGGCTTCTCCGTGTTTCATTATACATTTGTCTTTATGAAATTCCACAGTCACATTGTCGTCACACAGTTGGCTTATGCTTAGCAGATTTGCCTTTAAGTCTTCAACATACAAAATACTGGTGAATACTGGGAATCCTTCAATTTGTAGTTTTCCTTTTCCAACTACTCTTCTTTCCATCGCCAAAGGTAAAAAAACCACCATCATATGGTGTGATGTTTGTGAGAAACTCCTGAGTGCCAATCATGTGGTGAGAACAGCCACTATCAAAATACCACGAAGCTCTGGAATGTGCTATAAGAGAAGTATGTGCAACAAGGTCAGTACTAGAGCTTTTGGCAACCCATACCTTTCTGACCATCTTTGATTTCTGGACCTCGTTTATGTTGGAACATACCAAGAGTTGTCGTCCTGTCATGATGTCTATGAGCAATTTCTAAAATTTTTCCTCGGCGTGCCCTTGATATGAGCAGTAGTTACAGATGAGAGGTTTCCTTTGATGAGGTTTGCCAAATTTTCTCTTTACCTCTCGAATCTTCGACTTGAGTGTGACTGTGTTCTTAGGTGGGTTGTCATACCCAATTTTGTGTCGATCTCCAAAGCTCTTTCCCATAGCCAGAATATCATCAAGTTTTTCTTTTCCAGAGTTCAGCTTGATAATAGCTGCTTCAGATGTCTCAACTCTCTTGGTTGCTAAAATTAGCTTCACAATCAACTCATCATTCGCTTTTCTTAGTTCTTCAACTTCCACACGCAACTCTTTTCTATCTCAGCTAGATGATTTTTCTCTTCCTTCAGAACTTTGTTTGTATCAACAACTTGGAGCCACATAGCATACATCTTTTCGTATGTGCTGTAGATTTCTTCATCACTCATAGAAAGTCCGTCATCATCACTAGACACCTCATCCGAATCTATGTTGGAACATACAACTTCGATTTTGTCTGACATGTTGGAACATTCATTGTGTGATTTACCATGAATTTTTGCTCCAAATGCCACATAGTTTCTCTTAAGTTCCTCTTCGTCTTTCTCTTCTTCTTCATCTTCGCTCCATGAGGTGACACATGATTTTCCCTGTTTCTTCCAGGTATTTGCACATTCAACCTGAATATGACCATATCCTTCATATTCTCTGCATTGAATTCGTCCAGGCTATTTTGATTCATCACGTTGATTTCTAAAAAACTGTTGATTTCCTTGTTCAAACCGTGTCATACAGTTATTTACAAATGCTTGTGGCCTTGGTCTATTTCCACCAAACCTTTCCTGCAATTTATCGTTTACTACTTTCTTCAGGATTCTTGAGAAATTTTTCGTAATAAGTGCATTTTTTTTTCAAATTCATCATCACTGTCAGAATTGTGACTGTACTTTGATGACGATGTTCTAAACGCCAACTCCTTTTGGACCCTTTTTTGTAGACTGTTGGAATGTGATCGCATTCATCTTTAACAATCACATTAATTCATCTAGACTCGTGGTGGCTACATCTTCTATTACTTCTTCTATTGCAGCAACCTACAATGCAAACCCTTTAGGAAGTGATCTCAAGGTCTTTTTCACCAATTTTGCCTCTTTGTAATCTTTTCTAAGTTGATATGTCATATTGGAGATGTCTTTGAGTTTTCCGTTGAATTTGTCAATAGTGTCATCTTCCTCCATCCCGAGTTCCTCGAACTTTGTAGTTAACATCTGTAATTTTGATTCTAGAAGGCGACTAGTTCCTTTATGAATATTTTGCAGAATATCCCAAGCTTTCTTGGCCCGATGGCATGCAGAGATGAGTTTGAACTGATTTTTATCAACTTCCTTGAAGATAGTATTTAATGTTTTTGAATTTTCCAGTGAGGCCTTGCGTTAAGTAGGAGACCAAGTACATTTGTCTTTGAGTTTCTGCTCCCTCTGACTTGACTCTCCTTCTTTTGCCTTAGAGCTTGTTTCAACATCTTTAGTAGATGATTCCACTCATTTTCAACATGGTGCAAAGCAAATTCATCCAGTGAGTTGATGAAGACTCTCATGCATGCCTTTCAATAGTTTTAGTTGTTGCCTTCCAGCAGAGGTGGCTGAGACACCGAAGCTCATTGTTTGGTCGCCATGGTAAAACTGGATCACATTTTCCTTGACACAACCAAGGAAAAAATAAGTGACCAAGCTCTGATACCAAATGAAATTTTGGTTTTACCGAATTATCTTAATTATTGCTGCTATATTCCAACATAACCTATCTAACCAAGTAGGTAATAAAGTAAAGCATGAAGACAAGAGACTTGGTTACGCAGTTTGGTGAAATCCACATCTGCTGGGCCTGGCCCAGTTCAGAATGAATCCATGAATCAGAAAGATACAATACAAAGTACACCATACAATTATACTTATCTTAACTAATTAAAGGTGTGAATCCTGCCAGCTTCCATAGCTACTGATTCGCCTTGATCAGACTCTTTCTGACCTCGAAACTCGTCGACACTAGATCTTCTCCTCCCGAGTAATTAAGGTATATAATTCTGAATTTTAAACGGAAGGTTATGTATGTTGGAACATATAGATCTGGCTCTTGTAAGACTCTAGGAAAGATAGAAAATCTGTGTGCAGATTTTCGCAATTAAGTTTGTGAGTTTAATGCAGCCGTGATGTCCCCTTTTAAATCAATGAGCAGATCGGAACTCTCCATGATTATCTCCATAATATTCCTATTCCTTATCTGCTTCTGAAGCATATCCAAATCGCATAAATAAAGGGATTTTCCTTATCACAATATATCTCATATATTCCATAAATCCAATACCATATTTGTAGGGATTTCTATAAACCTAATATGCTTCTACCACCACCTAATATATTGCAGAATATTCAGATTTCCATAAATCAACAATTATCTCAATATTCTATTTTTCTCCAGTAAAACCTTGTAGGTGCTAATGTGGCTACTGTCCACATGTTCCAATTTGGAATGGTTTTTTGTTTCCAAATTTATTCACTAATTGCCAATCAAAAAACCACTTGACTTAACAAGCATATCTTCCGAGAACCGAACCAATCAGCTCATCATATTGCTCACATTAAGACTTGTAAAGTAGGAGATGGGGAGCTAGAGCATCCATCAGATATCCCTTGGGCACTTCCTTCACCAGCTGGCACGATCGGCGATTCAGGGAGACTTGCTAATCCTATATACGATCCGAATTCACTCGCTTCCACAATCATTTTTGACCTCGGCCTCATAATACTACTTTATTTCGGAGGATAATCAAGAAAGCGGCGGACATTTTTCTTTTAGTAGGGAAATTGATGGTAAATGGTTGCCTGACCACTTTAGTTTAATAATGAGGGGGTGATGGACTAGAAGTGGAAACACAATTACAGACTCTCTCTTGCAACTTTTGGTTTAGATTCACAAGGTCCGCTTGGCCTCTATCCTTGTATAATACACACTTGATGTTTCTTTTGAGGTGGTTAGGGGAGCCAATTATTATCCCTCACTCATTATCGTCATTGTTTTAAAAAATAAATTCAAAATAAATATATTTGATGGAATTGTGATTATAAGTAAAACACTTATAAACCTCGTCAAACACCTTATATATGTCTA
This sequence comes from Rubia yunnanensis, assembly GCA_037428765.1. Classification (NCBI taxonomy): domain Eukaryota; kingdom Viridiplantae; phylum Streptophyta; class Magnoliopsida; order Gentianales; family Rubiaceae; genus Rubia; species Rubia yunnanensis. Next base: position 24,546,041 of record CM075064.1, on the reverse strand, counting down.
ATGATTTAACAAATTATTGTCCAATTTAATTTATAGAAAGTGATTAAGTGAACGGGATTTGATAGCCACAAAATCCGAAATTTCTAACTTGAGCGGATAAATGATCCCGATATCAATCTATATTCCATAGCAACTCACAATATTATTTCGTGGCTTTTAATTTATATAGCTTTATGGATATAGTTATTCTCTTGAAATACGATGTTTACATAAGTTATGGAAAGATCAATGTTTAAACTGTAAATTAGAAAAAATTAAGATAAAATTTTTGGGTTGCATTAATCAGGTTATAAATTTATAACTACTGACGTTGCAAAATAAAATTTTAATATTGCAACTAAAACCTTTGAGTTCGTCTCTTGAAAGAGAGTCTTTCCATAAGTTATGGAAAGACTAAGGTTTAAAGTGTAAATTAAAATAAATAGAGATAAATTTTTTGGGTTGCATGGATCAGGTTATAAACTTTATAACTACTCCACGTTGCATAATAAATTTTTAATATTACAACTAAAATCTTTTATCTTTTATTATTTTTATTAAAGGGATAGACGATCTTTCTCAAGAATTTGCCAAAATATTTTACTTTTTTATAATTCTAATTCAACCATATAGAAAGAAGATATTTCCATAGATTCTCCATTTTACAGAATCGCACATTTTGTTGTCCTTAACTGGGCGAGTGTTTATTTAGGCCAAAAATACCTTTTAGAAAATGAAAGGATCAAAATCGCAGAAAATAAAAATGGTTTGGTGGTCGAAACTGTAACAAACCAACAGTGGATCGATGTTAAAAATTAGTCGAACAAAATCAAAGGCTCAATAAAAAGACGAGTTACTTTTAAAAATAAGAGTAAAATAGCTCAGACGTTCTACATGGCAGAAATGAAAGGCTCATGGAAATAAATACAAATGTTTAGTAGATAAAATAGTCTAATTCTTTGAACAATCCGTAGGCTTGAACGACACCTTCTGAGCCTCTAGATCATATCCAACGGCAAGATTCTGCTGAGACAAGTTGCCGAAAATGGCAAGATCAGATGATGCAACGAACGCCAAGCAGGTAACCCCATCGGACACTTGAATAAACGCACTGCTGGCGGGCACCACCACATCGGCGCCGGCGAAATGCACAGCCAAATCAGGGAAGCCATCGGTCGCAGAAGCCTTGAAGCAAAGGGTAAGTTGCCCCTGAGGATCCTCAGTTGTCGGGGCACTCACACTGTTCTGAACCGCTGAGGCCAAGTCAGTGTATATGTCTTCGGGCAGGAGCGTCAACGTTGTTCCGGAGTCGAGGATAATGTTGCCGGGATCAACCGCAGCGGGACTCTTTTTTGGAGGAGCTGTAGCATTCTGGGAATTAGCCTGCACACTGACGCCTTCGAGGGTGACGAAGTAGAATGTGTCGGGGCCTTTGTTAATCAGCCGCGTGGAGACGCCGGAAACAACGGCGGCGGGGCCGAAGCTGATCTTGCTGGTGGCGGCGGGGGAGCTGGTGAAGCGGTCGACCAAGCAGTATGAAAATCTACCTTTGACGAACTTGTCCATTTGTCTGATTATGGATACGGAGCCGCCTCCGAGGCCAATGATCCCGGACCCGTTCGCCTGGAAGGTCCCCTGGTTGTTGAAGCCGCACCCGATCGCAATTGTGGGGACGGAAACACTGCCGCCGGAGCTGGATTGGAAGGTGAGGGTGTCAGCGGCAAACTCTCCGGAGGTGGAGGAGGTGTCGCCGTAGGAATACTGGTACTGGCAGTGGTTTGTGTCGTCGCAGCTTCCCTGTTGCTGGAGGTCCTGGCATGGCTTGGCGTCGCAGGTGAGCTTCCGGTAGGACTTGCTGCCGGAAGGTTTGAAAAGCGGGGCGGTTTGTTTGTAGCAATTGGTGCAGGGGGCGCATTGAGTCCAGGTCAAGTCGCTCCCGGTGTCGGCAATGGCCTGGATTGTGAAGGGCGGGGTTCCGACACCGACTTCCATGAAGTACTCGCCGCTGCCGGGGGTTATTACGGACTCGATTGATTCCGGAGTTGCATCCTGGAGGAGTTGAGCATTTGAGATTCGGGTTTTCAAATACTTGGCCCGAGAGAATGAGCGGAGAATGGCCTCCCGCTGCCTCTCGTAACGGGTTGCCGCCGGCTTGTGGAGGGTGGATTTCGGGTGGTCCCGGTGGATGAGGTCGGCGGAGAAGGTGGTTGCTTCCGCCAGAGAGAATAGAACAGCGGGAGCGGCTAGGAGAAGTATGATTGCGGAAAACAAAGCCATGTTTGGTTGCTTGGTGGAAAACTGCACTAGCTGAATGGTGAATTTATAATGCAATTTGCAGGAATGGATAATTTGGTAGAGGATATGGAAGATCGCTGTTAATAAATTGGATTGGTATTATGAAAGATTTCAATTTCTGTATTATTCTGTAATCAGTGTATTTGATTCAAGAGTTGATTGCACTCAAACTTGGAAGGAATCTGATGGGATATACATGCATGCACGCAGTTAATTATATTTTCAAAATTTTGGGATACCGACCCGATACATACATGCACAATGTTGGTACGGATATACTTGCCATTTACTAAGAAACTAGATTAATGCCGTGATTCGCAATTTAAAAGAAATGACCATAATAATTAAAATTATTTTTTTTTACATAAAGTCTTACGTATTTTAGATTGATTAATTGTTAGACGGAGTTATTTTATAATTGATGTAATTAATCGGGTAATATGATGTTTATTTTTATTTATTGCGACAATGTTTCTATAAATTTGAAATTTTAAAAAAATGTATCATAATGTATAAATAATTATAATTTGATGCTAAAAGTTATTAAAATGAGATTTTATGATTAGCCTAATCGCTATACAGTATAACAAAAGACTTTCTCTATTATTTATAAACAAATTAAAATATAATTCAATTCACTATTTATTGATAATTCATAAATATTTATAAATGTGATAATAATATATTTTGTAAAGATGAATAATAAATTTTACATAATAATATAAATACTAGGCAAAGTTTTGGAAAAGTTCATCCTTTCATAGACATGAAAAAATACGATTGAAATAAAATTATAGAAAAAAAAAGTTTTAGTTTTTTGATCCTTAAGAAAATACAATCTCTCGGTTGACTGTGAGTGATCTACCCACACTCAAAGTGTAACTCGCCAGTGGGGCGGAACTAGAAATTTAATTTTGGGGACAAAAAATAGTACATTAAAATTTGACCTCGAATCGACCATTAAAACAACAAAGCATTATACTCTATCTGCTTTACTACATTTGACACTATAGGTTTAGTGTTATTTTTTTGCAAGTTAAAATATGTGGAGAGAATTGATTGAAAAGAGGAAAAATTTTTATAAGTGGTTGAGAAAGATGTACGTTTTGCCATTAAAGAAAATGTGACAATCCTTTAAAACATACAAAAATGGTAAGTGTGCCAAACATAGTGAAACATAGGGAGTAGATTAATTTATTTAAAGGTACAAAAAAATCAAATATCAAAGACAACTAGTGCCAAAGAAAATGTAATATTGATAATTTTTATGGAGTGGGTCTCCTGACAGGCGGTTTGTCCATAAGCTTATGGACAAACCACTTATTTTTTACCTTATACATTGCATTTGTTAAATTACAAAAAAAATAGAATTTTTGAAAATAATTTTTTATATCATATATTTTATATTTTCACCTTCAAATACATATTATTATTCCCTCTGTCCTAGGGCAATCTGCAGCGAGAGATATTCTCTTTGCAAATTTGACCCTAGTTAAAAAACCATTTTACCCCTACCCTTTTCAATTCTCAGATCTGACTCCCGGCTCCTCCTTAATCCCCCCGCCGCCTCCTCCATCCCCCCGCCGCCTCCTCCTCAATCCCTCCTCAGCCATCGTCACCACCAAAAACCTAGATCTGGCCATCATCGAATTCAACCTGACCACAACTCCATTTCAAAACCCCAACCTTGGGAGAACTCGCTGCCACTTTTGTCCCTTCCATCTCTCCATTGCGAAACATCAACCTTAGGAGAACTCACCAACACTGTTCTCGGCGAGGGCTGGCACTAGCGGTGGCATCAACAAACGATGGCGCTAGTAGAGGCATCAGCGAGGGATGGCAAAAATAGAGGCATCGACGAGGGGTTGCGCTAGCAGAGACAGAGGCAGAGGCATCGACGAGGGGTTGAGCTAGCGGAGGTGGAGGCGGAGGCGTCGACGATGGGAGGCATCGACGATGGGTGGCGCTAGCGGAGGCGGAGGCATCGACAAGGGTGGCGCTAGTGGAACGGGACGAGGGGTGGTGGAGGGGCGGTGGCGTGGAGGCAGAGGTAGAGGGTGAGGGTTTCTATTGAAGAGGAGGCGGAGGGGTTGAATTGTTGGGTGTTCCAAAATCATATATGAATTTGTGGGAATGGGCTGGGGCTTTGTAAAATTTTGTATCTCTACGGGCAAATATGTCTTTTAAAATGTTAAATTTTACTTAAAGAGGAAAGTGTGCAGATTCTCCTGGAACAGAGGGAGTACTTGTTTTAACTAATAAAATAAAATATTTAAATTCGATAAAAAATTACAACATTTAAGGTAAAGGCCCCCGTGGATTGTCCATAAGCTTATAGAAAGACCGTCTTTTCTGAGACTTTCTCATTTTTATAATAAATAATAATCTTATTTTTATTTAAGTTGTGCTCTCCTATTTTTGATCATATAAAAAGTATCGATATTTAAAAAAATTGTTATAAAATTTTCAAGTATAACTTAGATAAATACTAAAAGTAAGGTTGGATGAAATGAAATTATATTTCTTATTGGACTCTACACTAAAAACAAAGAATCCTATCATTATAATTAAACTAGTTCATTTCTGCGTTGGTTCATTTCTTGAGGGTGGCCACAACCATTTTTTTACCCTTAAAAGACAAATAAAACACTAAATAAATATAAAGTACCTATAGTAAAAAAATAATTGGCGGGGACTTGGCACCCCTGGTCCCCCAATGTTCCGCCCATACTTCTCACGACTATGGCGCGAGGGCGTGGTCGGGCACGCAAAAAGGTGGCTACTCCAGTTAGGAAGACTGAAGTACAAGAGGTTTGTACCAATGCAATCAGGCAACATGAAGAGATTAAATATCATAATGAAAAGGAAATGATGGAGATGATGGAGATGATGAAAGGAAGAACAGAAACAGATGATAGATAAGGGACAAACAAACCTAAATTTTGGGGAGACTGTGAAAGGAGCCGGGGAAATTGTTAATAGATTATGGGTTGATGTTATTAGAGGAAATAGAATGCAGATAAATGGAATCAAAATCAATTTTATGGCACCTAATGTGATTAATGGAGATATTGAAATTGAAATTGAAGAGGAGGATATTGTTTCTGAGCTAGATTTCTAGAAGGATACTCTGATTATGTATGTTTTGGGAGGGTATTTAATTATGAGTATAGTAAAGAATTATATGCAGAGATACTGGTATTTTTTTGTTCCACCTAAGTTATTTTATAATGATGAAGGCTATTTCCTGATGAAATTTAAATATAGAGGATGGAGATTCCATTTTTAGTAGGGGACTTTATATGATCTTCAATATGAATATTTTCCATCATGAGTGGGGGTAGGAGTTTAGGAAAAATAGGTAGTGCACGAGAAAAGCCTCTGATGACAGATGAATGTACAAGTATCATATGCCAGGATACTAGTAAAGGTGGATACAACTCAGCAGTTGAAAGATACTGTGAGTATAAAGCTAGTAGATAAGGAAAAATGCATCAGGGAGTTGATTATGAATGGAAGCCACCATACCGTGACATCTGTACAATAGGAGGACACAAATGCAAGGAGAAGAAAATTCAGCAGAGAGTTGTGCAGAAGTGGCAAGTGAAGAAGAATACTGAAGGAAAAATGAAGATAAAACAGGATGGAAAGCTGGAGGAGAATAGAAGTAATCTAAAGAACAGTGTTATGCCCAAAGACAAAGGAAAGGCTATAGTTTTGAATGAAGATTTGTTTACAGTGATGTGGAGGATAACTGGGAAAATGCAATTGATCCGCGGATTTGGAAGAGTCCAGTAGATAAGTATAGGCATGTCCCATGATAGTCACCTGGAATGTAAGGGTCTTAATAAGCCAGCAAAGAATATTGAGATTAGCTCTCGTCTCAATGCTCTAAATGTAGATGTTGATGTGATTATTGAAACAAGAGTAAAGAGGAAAATGCCAAAAAGAAAACTAAAAGAAAATTTGGAGATAATTGGAGTTCATAAACAATTATAAAGATAATAAGAATGGAAGGATATGGATTATGTGGGATACAATAAAGATGGGAATCAAAAGGCCATGCAACTTGGAACAGTTTATACACTGTGAATTATGCTCAGTAATAGGGGAAAGATTTCTACACTTCACTGCTGTGTATGCAGCAAATCTACTAAATTTTAGGAGGAAACTATGGAAAGTTATAGAAGAAATTCAAAGCAGGAATTAAGATATGGGCCTTTGGATTATATGTGGTGATAATGTACCGAAGGTTTATGATATGATTGGAGGAAATGAGGTGTTGAGCAATGAATTCTGTGATCTGAAGGAGATGATGGATAAAGAAAGATTATTTGAAAATGATATGCAGAGAGATTATTACACATGGTCAAACAAGCATAAGAATGAAGTTATTTACTCAAGAATCGATAAATTTTTGGGGAATGTAAAATGTTTCAAGGATTTTCCAAATGGAGTGGTGAAGGTGAATGAACCTGAAGTATCAGATCATGCATTTCAGGGCATAATCTGGAAGGAAGGATATATGAGGAGGAAGATGATGTTTAAATATCTCAATTGCAAGATGGAAAAGGATGGTATGAAAGAATCAGTAAAAATGAATTGGGAGGGACTAGTACAAGGAAAAGCTATTGTTGTATTGTGGATGAATTTATTGAGATTGCAAAAAGAAATGAAGAAGCAAATTAAAGAGTTAACAGATACTAAAAAGTGTATTGATGAGGCTAGGGATGAATTGCAAGAGGCACAAGAAAACCTGATTTTGGACAGAATGAATGCTAAGAAGGTACAAGAAGTTTTGGATAGCACTAAAAAATTAATGTTTCAAATAGATATGGATGGGAAGATATATAGACAGAGAGCTAAGGTGGATTGATTGAAGCTGGGAGATGACAATAACTCTTACTTTCATGGCATTGTAAAAGGGAATAATGGCCAAACAGGTTTCTTATCTATGGAAAGGGAGGATGGAAGTAAAGGGAAAGATTAGAGAGGATTTTAAGATGTAATCATCAGTTTTTATGAGAATTTGGTGGGAATAATAACCAAAAAATTACAAGGTATTGGGATAGCAATTATGAGGAAAGGGAAAGTACCGAGTTCTTCTAACAGAAGGAAAATGGTATAGAGAATCAGTAAAAATGAGATATGGGAGGCTCTGAAAAGCATTGGAGATCTCAAGGCTCTGGGATAGATGTCTTTAATTCCATATTCTTCAAAGATAATTGGAATATAGTAAAAGATGATACTATTAGAGCTGTGCAGAGTTTCTTTGAGGATGGGGAAATGTATATGGTTGTTAACTGCACTTTGGTTACTCCGATACTAAAGATACAAGATGCTAAGAAAATTACATAATTTAGACATATTTCTTATTGTACTATGGTATACAAGATCATCTCTAAAATTCTGATTCCTAGATTGAACTCAGTGATGCAGGAGCTGGTAGATGAATCTCAGTCTGCCTTTGTACCAGGAAGGAACATCCATGAGCACATCATGCTAGAAAATGAATTAATCAGAGGCTACTCTAGGAAGAATGGTGGAGCCAGGTGTATGCTGCAACTAGATTTACATAAAGCCTATAACACAGTGGAATGATGTGCCTTGGAAATGATTTTTAAAGAGTTGGGTTTACCAAGTAAGTTCATAGAATGGATAATGAAATGTGTACAAATAGTCTTAAATAAATATAATGTGAATGGAGTACCATCTAGAATTCTGAAAGCAAAGATAAGGCGATCCCTTGTCCTTCTTATTGTTTATTCTAGTGATGGATTATCTATATAGATGTTTGTAAGAATTGAAGGGAAATTGCAGATTCAGATTTCATGAGAAATGTGTTAAATTGGGTATCATAAATTTGAGTTTTACAGATGATTTGCTACTTTTTGATAAAAAGGATAGTGAATTAGTAAAGGTGATGATGTGTACTTTTTAGAAATTTTGTCTGTCAACAGGTCTTGCTGTAAACCCATCTAAATGTGAGCCTATTGTGGATGGATTGATGATAATGATAAAAAGGTGATTGAACTGAGAGCTGGCTTTGAGGGGGTAAAAATACCTTTCAAGTACTTGGGAGTTCCACTGGATAATAAGAGGCTTTCAATCCAAAACCCAACACTGGAGTGCACGATTATTGAGCTATTCTGGCAGAGTTCAGATGATTATCAGTGTTTTGGCTACAATAGTAGGGTACTGGATGCGATGTTTTCCATTACCAAAAGTTGTGATTAAACACATGGAGGCAGTTAGTAGATCAATTCTTTGGAGTGGAGATCAAAACATCACAAAAAATCATTTGTGGCACGGGACAAGATCTGCAGACCAAAGAAGGCTGGAAGTTTGAACATTATATCCCTGGCTAAATGGAATGAAGCCTATCTGTCTAAAATTTTATGGAATTTGTGTAGAAAGGCGGATAGATTATGGGTGAGATGGGTCCGTTCATATTATATAAAATGTGGAGATGTGAGTAGTATGAAGTTTCCTAATGACTGTTCTTGGATGTTGAAAAGACTGATAAAATGCAAGGATACAGTTCCAAAACTGAAAGCATGTGGGGACATGAAGAAAACAAAGAAATTCAGTGTGAAGGAAATATACAACGAATTAAGAGGTAACCAGGTGAAGATGGATTGGAGTAAAAATGTTTCTTGGAAATCACGCAAGGTCGAGAGCTTCAGTTACACTTTGGATGGAATGGAAAAAATGGTTAACTACAAAAGACATAATCCTAAAGCCTGAGATGCAGACAGACCCTAAATGCCAGTTCTGTGATAGAAACAAAACCGTGCAACACGCAGATTTGGAGTAAGGTGTTGGAATGGCTGAAGAGAGAACGATGTCAAGTTAATGATAGGTCAATGTATTTGAAGACAAAGCAGTGGGAACGGCTGGAGGGAAAAGTTTCTCAATACAACAATTGCAGAGGTGATATATGCCATATGGAGATGGAGAAATGATAGGTGTTTTGGTAAAGAAGGACATGGAAGTAAAAATTTTTGATAGCATTATAAAATGTATAGTTAATAGAATGTGGATGAACCCAAAAATGAGAGAAAAGTGTGCTTATTTGATGATATTAGATGTATAGATGGAGGTTAGAAGGAGATTAAGCTGGATATTTTGATCGCTTTGTACTAAATGCTTTTTGGTACTGAGAATTTTTCTTTATTCCAAAAAAAGGTTTGGTTGCAACATTAAAAATTTATTATGCAAAGTGCAGTAGTTATAAGTTTATGACTCGATTAATGCAACCCAAAATTTTTATCTTGATTTCTTGTAATTTGCATTTTGAACCTTGGTATTTCCATAACTTATATATATAAAGTCAAGTAATGTTGACCATTGATTAGTTAAATTCTACTAAGTTATTAGTGTTTGTATATAGAAAGTCAAGTAAGAGTAACAATTGATTGGTTGAAGTCAAAATTGTTTACTTGTATTTATATATACTATATCAAGTAAATGATGATCGTTTATTAGTCAAAGCCAACTTAGTTATTAGTTTTTATATATAGAATATAAATTAAGGGTTGACCGTTGATTAGCTAAAGTCAAACTTTTTAATAGTGTTTATACCTAGAAATTGAAATAAGGGAGAATTGTTAATTAGCTATAGTCAACTTAGTTATCAATGTTTATATATAGAAAGTCAAGTAATGGTTGACCATTGATTAGTTAAAGTCTACTTAGTTATTAGTGTTTATATAAAGAAAGTCAAGTAAGGGTAACCGTTGATTAGTTAAAGTCAACTTAGTTATAAGAGTTTATATATACTAAGACAAGTAAGGGGTGACCGTTATTAGTTAAATCAACTTAGTTATTAGTGTTTACATATATAAAGTCAAGTAAGAGTTTACCGTTGATTAGTTAAAGTCAACTTTGATTTTTATATATAAAGTTAAATAAGAATTTATCGTTGATTAGTTATAGTCAACTTTGTTATTAGTATTTTGAAGCGCAACTGCATGCAACTGCTCCATGTACACAAAATTTTAGGTGAGAACCTTTTGAAACTTTTGGCGGAAATATTTTGGTGGGAAGATTGACTATTTCTAATTTTCATCATCAGTTTGGGCACCCTTTTTTTGAAAATCGGTGCTTAGTTATCACCGGTTCTCAAACAACCAGAGTTTAAAAAAAATGGTGCCAAAAATTTTCAAGCATCGGTTTGGTCACCAATTTTTATTAAACCAATGCTCGGTTATCAACGATTTTAACACACTAATGATAAAATATATTAATTCGATGCCCAACCATTTGGGGCACCGGTTTTCAAAAATAGATGCAAATCAACAAGTGCTACAGGGACATCTCTATGTAAGTGGGTGGTTTATAAAGGGCAGAATGAGCAACGACTCATGGAAATATGGTTAATTTACCAAAATAGACCAATCCCTCCCGACACAATTAGCATAAGCATTGGCTTTAAGACATGCACTTACTATATGTGTTGTCCTACAACCATATCCAAATATAGTTATAGATGATGCACAAATATTCATCAAGGTCATTCATAAGGAAGAACAGGATAGATAGATCAGGCTGCAGACTATTGTGCAAGGATATAAAACTTTTATTTTCAAAATTACAAGATCTAATTGTACTATGGATTCCAAGATAGGCAAATAGTGTAGCACATAAATTAACACAATTCTCAAAGACTAATTGCATGTACTCCTACTCATGGAGCTCGACTCCAAACTTTGTAAACCACGTTATTATTTAATAAAATACAAATCCTTTTATCAAATTTTTTTTATAAAGTGTTAGAAAAAAATAAATTATTGCAAAAAACATGAATAACTTTGTTATGTCGAATCTATCTGCACTTCAATTCAAGTTAGTTCCATAAAAATTAGATTTGATAAAATTTAATTTAATTGACAAAGTCTCATATCAGACCGTCTCTTGATAAGCCCATGGTTAAAATAGAGTTTTTACAAGTATTATAGAGTGTTGGATTACATATAGAGTTTGGGGAATAAGAGGGGATTTGGGTGCAAATACTATTTTTGGGGATGTTGGGTATAAATAATTGAGAATTTAATTATTTCAGGTCAATAAAATCTCGCAGGTTGAGAATTCGAGTCGATAAAACTCGCGAGTTGATTTTATTTTCTCCCCATTTCCTCACAATACGCATATTTTTACTACCAAACTTGATGTTTCAATTCTATTACTCGATATTTCTCTTCATATACTTTGATGTTCCAACAAACCTTGTGACACTACTGAAAACAGAAACATAGGCACCGACATGTCAGTGCTGGGAGATCAATACCAGTGTTAGAAATTTCATAAGATAATCTGTCAAATGAACTAAAATAACAGTGCCTATGAATAAATCTAACACATATACACTGAATACCGGTGCCTAAGAATAAATCTAGCACCTGAACACTGAAAATCGGTGTTAGATACCAATTTTGAATGAATGACATATACCAGTGCTAATACCAGTGCCTATGATCGGAATTGTAATTTTGCTGGGTAAAATTTTGGTGGAAAATCGCTAGCACCGGTATGTTGACGAATGACACCGGTAATAGTACCGGTGCTCGATACATGGAATTTTTTTGAGAAATGGGTTTATAGTATAGGTTACTATTGAAAATGAGTTTATAATATGAGCTACTCAAGAAGATGTACCAGTGATTTCCAACATTTCACCACAAAAATTATTTATTTAATATTTCTATATTTAGGCAAGAATAACAAAAATCATGTATTTTGGAGCAGTAGATAATAGGTAACACAATTTTGGCCTACATTGTAATTTTCCAAGACTGTGTAAAAGTAATTAGTGTTAACTTTCGAGACCATTCCATACACCCATACATTCCCAAATCGCAAAGTCGCAATCTCATATTATTGAATTGCATTTTTTGTTACCTATTTCGAGATTCGACAGCTCAACTTTCTTGGAGGGACTTAAGTGCAAAAAGTAAAAACTTTACTCGTAACTCCAAATTGAAATCCTGCTCGACCGTGATGCTACCCTATACACACCCATTGTATTTTTCAAGTCTGTAACGAAATATTTAACAACACTCGGGCACAAGAACTTATTTGTAATCTTTTCTAATTTTCCTTTCTTACTTCTAAGAGCATGTGCAATAGGAGTTTCAAAGTGGTTCCAATTTGGAAATGAAATCACCCTAAAACCACATTAAAATCATGAAACCCCACAATGGGGGTTTCAATGTGGTCTCAATTTATTAAGACTGGCATTCAGTTGCTCAAAATTGAAACCGCCCCACTGCACATTCGATTGCATTGCCCACCTGAAGCAATCATTCACACCACACACCCATCACTCCTTTTTATATAAAAAAAGGGTAATAACTCAAATGAGCCCCCAATAAAATTCCTCTCCTTCCCTTGCCCTTGGTGGGGATTGAATCCATGACCTCATGGTAGTAGCACTAGACTTCAACCGCTAGGCTAACATTCATTTCCACCCCACACCCAACACTCCTTTCTCCTTTTTTTCAAATAGTTCAAATGATTCCAATTAAAATTCTTTATTGAGTCTAGGGATATGAATTCATAAGATTGTGATAATATCATTTAGTTTCAACATTCAAACTTAAAAAAATATTCTTCATGTTTTAAACAACAGATTCTTTGTGGTTTTAGACAATAATTTTACCCTACACTCTTTTACTTAAAAAAGTAAAATTAAAAAACCAATTTAAAAAATTAAAAATGAAATTTACAAGAATTCTTTTTTATAAAAATTAAATTTTATTATTAAATTTCACATTTCAATTTATTTTGGATAGAAAAATTTATTTAAATTAAATATTGAAGGTAAAATTAATGAATAGGATAGAGAAAATTAAGTGGGGTCTATAAAGTGTTTTATAGTGGTTTCAGCCATTGTGGAGGTAAAAATAGAGTGGTTTTTTAGTGGTTTTTTGTGGTTTCAGTTGATGAGGTGGAAGATAGAGATTGAATATTTAATTAACTGAAACTACAAGAGCAGTTTCACCATTGTACATGGTCTAAGTATTCAACTCTAAGTTACCCTAAAACATGTACTAGCGCTTTCAGACATTTCACCAATTTTTTTTATATTTCTACATTTAGGCTAAAATAATAAGGCAAAGTCTTGGGAAAGACGGTCTTTCCATAGGCTTATAGAAAGATGGGGTTTGATTAGAATATTAAAATGTAAAAGGTCTTAGTTGCAATATTAAAATTTTAGTATGCAACTTGTAGTAGTTATAAAATTTATAACCCGGTTCATGCAACCCAAAATTTTTATCCTAATTTCTTATAATTTATACTTTAAACCTTGGTCTTTCCATAACTTATGGAAAGACCGTCTTTCAAGAGACTGACTCAAATAATAAAAGTCATGTATTTTGGAGCAATGGATATTGAGGTTACACAATTTTAGCCATAGTGTAATTTTTCAAGACTGTGTAAAAGTAATCGATGATGAATTTTGAGGTCCTTCCGTTCACCTATACATGGCCAAATCGGAAATTCGCTATTGTATATTATTGAATTGCATTTTGGTGTCGCCAATGTTGTGATTTGACAACTCTATCTTTTTTGGAGGGACTTTAGTGTACAACATAAAAACTTTGCCCGTAACTCTAAATTGAAATACGCTCAAACGTGATGCTACGCTATACACCCCAATTTTATTTTCTAATTCCGTAACAAAATAATTATCAACAATCGGGGACAAGAACACATCCATAATCTTTTCTGATTTCCCTTTCTTATTTCTAAGCAATCAACTTTAAGTTACTCTGAAACATGTACTAGCGTTTCCTAACATTTCACCAAAAATATCTGTGATTTTCTATTTCTATATTTATACAATAATAACAAAAAATTTTTATTCTGGAGAGAAGATTAATGTCATAACGAATTTTTGGGCCTTAGCATAGTTTTCCATAAATATGTTAGAGGCACTTATGTTCACCTATTGTAGCCCGGATTTCGAGCATGTAATTGTCTCTTAAACAGCGGAGAAGGGGTGATTAAAGGCACCCAATCAAAAGTTGTTCTTGAGGAACCTCCTTTGATTGGGATCTGAAAGAAGTTATGAACTCGGAACACCTCACATCGAAAGTTTTAAAGACACTTTTAAATCGTTTAAGGCAGTTATTGAAGAACTGTCTTTAATAAGCCTCAATTACAGACGATTCTATTAAATAACCACCTTTAATGAGGTGTCTTTATGGGCCACCATATAAATAAAAATCATAAATCCTATGCCTTAGTCATTTTTTGCTCACTCTCCTCTCCAGGCCTCTTCTCTCCCTCGCCTCTCTCCCACCCAACTACCTCCCTCACTCCCCCACTCCGCACTATCCTCTCTCCCTCACTCAGCCCACCTCCCTCTCTCTCCTTTCGCCTCCGCCGCATCATCCCCTCCACCGAGACTCCCCACCGGCTGCGAAGCCCCCTTCGTCGAGAAGCCTTGCCCACCACGGCCCTCCACGCCGCAAAGCCCCATCACCGAGACGTTCCCCCTGGCCACGAAGCCCCCTACGGCATGAAGCTTTCCCCTCCGCCTCCGCAAAGACCCCTTCGGCTGTCCAGATCTGCACATTGACTTCGCCAGGCCGCCGAGTTCACTCGCCTCAACCACATCCGAGTTCACTTCACCTCCAGTTCTATTAAATTTCTTGATTTTAGGTTTTTATTTGTTTCCATATTTATATATCTGTATTTTGGGTTGTTGTCGAAAATCTCAGGTTCCTGCCGAAAAACCTGAGGTTTCCGGTGGCTTATTTTATAACCCCCGAAATGAGTTCTAATTTTTCAATTGAATTCGAACCCCGATCAAAGGCGGTATTTGATTGAAATGGACAAAAGTCAAGACTGAAGAAGACACTTGAAAAGTGCCTTCTTTACTCCGATATAACCGCCTTCAATAGGCTTTTCTCCACTAATGCTTATTTAATTGCGTGTTGTGATTCACCGCCTCCAAATTTCTTCTATGGACCTAATAGTAAAAATTTAAAAGTTAAATTAAAAATCAAATAATACCAGCATCGACATTATTTTTCTTTAATACCGGTGCTACATTATGGAAGGATGTTGAATTTCCCAAATTTTTATTCAAAATTTTGGAGGGATTGTTTAAAATTTTGCAATATTAGACTCAACACCGATATCACTTACTTAGGCACCGGTATGTACAACGATGCTCCATGCTTAGAATTGTTCCCCCAGATTTGTTCTAGGGTCCAAAAAACATTAAATTTACCCTATTTAAAACAGCCCTAAGCATCTGCTTTTCATTTACATAGGCACCAATATGAGCCATTTCATTTTTGGCACCGGTATTTGTATCGGTGCTCTATACTTAGAAACAAAATTATCGGATTTGCTCTCGGGTTCAATTTTGTTTTCTAAAACAAGCTATTTATAGCAGTCCTAAGCAACTGATTTTCACATACATAGGCATCGGTATGGGCCTTTTGCGCACCGGTATCGGTGCTCCGTACTCGATTTCATCTGAAACCTTAATTTCTTTTGATGATTGAATCTTAACCATTAAAACTTTGTCCACATAAACTAAATCTGAAACCCTAAATCTAACTCACCCTTACTGCCCAGCTATTATCCTGCCTCTACCTCCTCTCCATGCTCTCCATCCTTCTCCACCACCTCTCCCTCTCCGTCGACGTCGTCGCTTATCCCACTTTGAAGGCTTCGACGTCGCCACTGTCAACCTACTCTTTGCTTCCCTTCTGATCTCCCCCTCCGCTCCATGCCTCAATCACCTCATCGACCCTGTCGAGTCCCACCGTGGCCCTCCTCAATCCGACATTGTTCTACCCCCCGTCGATGATGTCAAGAAACCCTCCAGCTTCATTGAGTACTAGGATGAGGATGAATTCGAGGGGATTCATACAGAGGCGACCACAGAGTTCCTCAAATTGATCTGGATCGATTCGAGGGAGGGGGTGATGAGGTAAACACAGAGGTTAGTGTGAATCTTGCTTCATTCCTTCAATGTTCAAAATGATGAGATGTTGCCTTTGTGATTGATTTTATGCTTATATATGCTCAATTAATAATGTAGGCTTAAAAAGCTTAATATGACTGCTAGAGAGGCATATCAATATTTCATGCTTAGAGCTCAAGAAATAACACTTCCACAAGATTCAACCTTTGTTAGAAGCAAATTTATTTTATAGAAAAAAGTACTTTTATAACCCTACCTACTTCACATAAGTGCCAATATAACCTTTTGATAATTGAAAGTGCAAATATAACCCTATATAGTAGATGTAAGTGTAATTTTACCCATTCTGGTAGTTTATGGTCAGATTACACTGAAAAGACGATTTTACTCCTATAAGAAATTTTTAAAAAAATGAAAAAAGAAGGAAATTGCCTTTTTAACCTCCAAAACCCTTATCTTCTTCATTTCTTTCTCCTTTCTCCTTCTGTGTCATTCTCTTTCTTTCTCCTTCTCTGTATCTTTCTTTCTCCTCTGCCATCGTTCTTTCTCCTTCTCCGATGTGTCTTCAGTTGAAGGCCAGAAACTTTGGCGGATGGAGGGTGGAAGGTGGTGGTGGCGCTAGGGTTTCGCTTGCGGGGTGGTGACACTAGGGTTTGCAGTGGGTGGCGGTGTAGTGGTAGGGTGGTAGCGCTAGGGCTTCAGTGGTGGGGGTGGAAGAGAGATGGTGGCGACGGGAATGGCTGGAGATGGCGGATCTGGCTGGAGGGTCTGGAAGGTGGTGGCGGCGGGGCTGAGGTCTCAACAAAGCGTAGCGGTAGGTCGATGGAACGTCATCAGCTCCTTCGCCAAGGTCTCAACTGAGTGTAACAATGGGTCGATCTGGTGTTCGGTGAACGGAAAATTGGTCACCACAATGATCGGCTCCGTGGAGAGGTGGCGAACGGAAGTGACGGCGGTGAGACGACAGGCTCAAGGCAGAAGCAAATGCAATTTTCCATCGATTTGTGTTTTAGGTAACGAGCGATGGCTTCAGGTCGTCAGAAGCACATCGATTAGCAGTGGAATGGTTTGTATTTCAGGCATCAAGCGAGGGTTTCAGGTCCTCTGTTTTTCATTCTCTTTTTAAGAGAAGATTGTAGCAAACCCGTGAGCAATTAAAAATGCTAAGAATTGTATGCTGAGTCTTCTTCTATTTTATGAAAATTCTGAGACCATTTGAGTTTTTGTTTCCATTTGTTGTGAATCATTCTTCTGAGCTTGTTTATGAGTTTATGTGTGAATAGTGTGTCTTGTGTTCTTGTGGATTTGTGCGTGAATTGTGTGTTTTCAGTTTGTGTACTCGAGTTTCACGATCCCGACAAAGGTAGGATGGCGGCGGAGCTCCTATAAACGCCAGCCTAATTTTCTCTACCTGATTTTCATAAAGAAATAAGAATGAAAATCAAAGTTAATGTGGGGCCCACATATAATAAGGTTAATTTTGTCAATTCAATTTTATATTTTAGTGCAAAGGGTATTTTGGTCAATTTACATGCAGGCAATGCCGGAAATGGGATTCGAGGGTTATATTGGAACTTTAGGGTTGTATTTGCACTAAAAATTATTTGAGAGTTATATTGGCACTTACACAAGTATATAGGGTCATATTGGTACTTATCCCTTTTTTTATATTAGTGTAGATTGATACGAGTTAGTTTTATCTATTTGAGTTGAATATTAGTGTTAAATGTTCATTGAATTCAATTCATGCTTTATTCTATATTTTAGTGCATTTTTTGTGTTTTGATAAATATTTTGATTTCTAATTTTCTTTATTGATCACCTATTTACTTGCACAGGTTCAAATGAGCATAGGCAAAAGTATATCGATCCCTTGAAATACCGGTGTCTAAGTAGGATGGTGCTGAAATGTAGATTTGTAACACTGGTAGCCCATACCGGTGCTGGTGCCTATGAAACTACGTTCTAGCACCGAGTCACTTAGGCAGCGATATTTCAAGGGCTTGAAATACCGATGCCTATGCGGCAAAATAACGGTGCATATAATGGGGTATTTTCCAGTAGTGTGATGTTTTTTTAGAATATATTTTTCACTAAATTCATGTGTTTTAAATTTAAAATTGGATCTTTTAATGTAAAATCTTTTGTTTACATGTTAAAATTTTGACACTAATTAGTGTTATTTTAAAATTTCTATTTGAAACTTATACTTTCATTTTGATTGATGTGCTAGTTTATTAACCAATTGTTTTAAAATTTAAGATTGATGTTTTTTTAATATTACATTTAATATAATTTATGCCTTGATTTTAAATATATAGTGTGAATATTACATTAATATACCAATGTTTGAACTTTTCTATATAAGTGCCACATTTTGGTGTAGATTTTGATGTTTTAAGATTTATGTGTGTTTTTATTTGATGTTTCACTATTTTAATTTGATATTATTTTATTAATTTGATTTTTTAATATATATATATATATATTATTTTGATTATATATATATATTTGATTTGATATTTATTTATATAGATTAATTTTCTCCCTATTTTCGCTCAATGAGCATTTGTTTACTGCAAGATTTGATGTTTCATTTCCAGTGATTGATGTTTCAACCAGATATTGTGATGTTGTTCCAAGATTCTTTTTTGTTCCACTAAAATCATGCATTTTGAAGTTAAATTTTGAT
Organism: Rubia yunnanensis; assembly: GCA_037428765.1. NCBI lineage: Eukaryota > Viridiplantae > Streptophyta > Magnoliopsida > Gentianales > Rubiaceae > Rubia > Rubia yunnanensis. The sequence goes on along the minus strand of CM075064.1, from coordinate 24,527,127 downwards.
CTTTCAAGGTAAATATTTTTAATTTTATGCTTTATACATTTTGACAGTAGTTAATGATATTTACTATTTAAATTTATAATATATACTTTCATTTTGATTGATATATTAGCTTTTTAACATGTCACTATTTTTTTTACATTCATGTCTATATTTGTTTTTGATGAAATCATTCATATGTTTTTTTTAATGAAATCTATATTTTTATCAAATGTATTCCTCAATGTTTTAATAGAGAGAATTAATTCTATAAATTTAAATACTGATTTTTTTTTATGATATTAGTGTCATGTTTTGATGTGCAATTTAATATTTTATAGTTAGAGTCCGTCTCTTGAAAGACGATCTTTTCATAAGCAACGGAGAGACCAAGGTTTAAAGTGCAAATTTGAAGAAATGAAGATAAAAATTTCCTGTAGCATAAATCGGGTCATAAACTTTATGACTACTACACGTTGCATAATAAATTTTAATATTGCAACTAAAAACTTTTACCTTTTATTCTTCTAATTAAATCTCGTCTTTCCATAAACCTATGGAAACACGGTCTTTCCGAAGACTTTGCTTTATAGGTAATGTGTACTTTAGTATTTTTATTTGATGTTTATCAATTTTAATTTGATGTATTTTTAAAGTATTTTATTAGATATTTTACTATTTTATGTTCATGAGTATTTTTCATTACTTTCATTTGATGTTTAATTGTTTTTAATTTGATGTATATTTTTAAATATTTTAATTGGATATTTAATTATTTCAATTTTGATGTGGATTTTTAGTATTTTATTTGATGTTTAACTATGTTGTGGTGATTTCACTCCAAATGACGGTGACAATCCCAGTTGGTAACAAACAAGAGCACTTTAATCCTGCAAAACTCCCCGTATTGGATCCGAGGTAAAAACTCTAATGCTTAAGTCAGTATTGAGTATTTGTGTTTAAAATTTTCTTGTTGCTTGATGTCACTTATCTTTATTCCTTAATCCTTCGCCCATTTACAGGCTTTATCACCCGACATTATCGGGGTGTCCCCTGTTGTGCAAGACCTGCTGATCGTGGCCATTGTGTTAGTTGTATGACTCTTCTGAGTACATGTGTTGTGGACCACATTCTTTAAATTGTGAGTTGAGTGGTAGCCCCTTACGTGACCATGGCTGGATACTGCTATGCACGGATAACGTTTAGTGTGCAGAGAGAAGTTGTTAATCATTGTTCGCACTTCGCTTATATGAGCATTTTGCTGAGATTCGTTTGGGTTGGGCCTACTGTTTACCCTAGTGTAGGGGGGCATTAAAGACGGTTCTATCGGACCATTAAAGGCACTTTCATTGTGCCTTCTCTGGCCCTGCCATACATTGTCCATCAATAGAACTCGGTTCTAATAACAGCCTTTAAAAATGCCAGGGAAGGCAGTTAAAAACCGCCTTAAAAAAACCACTGGAACCACCTTTAAATTTTTTCTAGCTCAAAAATTTCCAACGTTCATTGGATCCTTGAGCTTGTTTTCGAGATTGTAATATCCCATAGTTTCAAACTTGGAATCTCTGTAATCGGCTCTTCATAATTTCCTTCCTAGTTTCCGAGCTCATTACATATTTCGTTCCTATTCTGTCTAAGGATTGCTCTAATTTTGCTTAAATATGCATTTTTACGAACTCATAAATGGTTTCGTGGGTTGTATTTTCGAGTTCGGGAAGTACTAATCGGGCTTTTGTAAAAATGTAATTGAAAGTTTCCGAATTCATAAACATGTTCTGCTCTTATGGTAAATGAATATTTCTATTATATGTCTCCAGCTCCAAAAAAAGGCCTCAATCCACAGCAACAAATGTAACACAATAGATGATAGTATCTTGCATGTTGACAAAAATCTATTGATAACGCTAACCAAGCAATAATCTATAGATAGGAATATGAAACACTAGGAATCTATTCCAATAGTTCTAAGCTTAATTATTTATCTAATTGTGTTACTTTTGCAATATTCAGATTCCCTAGGGTTCCTGACCGATTGAGTATTAGATGTCCAGCCAAAGAATTTCTTGCATTGTTGATTTCATCTTGGGAGTAGGGCTTCGATTTCTTTATGAAAATCTGTCAATAACTAGTTAGCAGAAAATAAAAAGAAAGCTTAGTTAGATTTATTTGTTGCTAGAAACAATTGTACGTGTACCTTGTCAATTTGGATGAAGTTATCTTTGACTTCTTGAATGCACTCAGCCGCGTAGAGCATTATGTAATAGCCGCACTCCCATGTTTGTGCTTGTTTCTTGTACTGATTTAATTAAACATAAAATCCTTAATTAAATTCTTATAAAAATTAATTAGAACGAAGTGCATATATAACCCTACATAATTCACAAAAGTGCACTTATAACCTTGTGATAATTGAAAGTGCAAATATAACCCTAGATAACTAGTGTATGTTTTCCGGTAGTTTGAGGCCAGAATTTAATGAAAAGACAATTTTGCCCCACTAAAAAAATTTAAAACTGAAAAAGACTAAAATTACTATCATACCCCCCAACCCTATCATATTCATCTTCTATTTCCTTCTACATCAAACCACCGTCCGCTTCGCTCTCTACGTAATGGAGTATGGAAACCCGTGTCTGCAATCCTTGTCCCTTCTTCTAATCAAAGCATTCTGATTCCGCCATTTTTAAAAACACAGTGAACTGTTGCTTTCTCTGTAGCAAGCACGCTCAAGATACGCATTTCTTGAACTCAATTTGCCTCACTATTCTTCAAGCCCAAACAAAAATAAAAATAGAGTACTGGCCATTTCCACAACAATGGCGGATCGATTTTGCCTCACTATTCTTCAAGCCAAAACAAACATAAAAACGGAGTACTGGCCATTTCCACAACAATGGCGGATCAATTTGCCTCACTATTCTCAAGCCAAAACAAAAATAAAAACAGAGTACTGGCCATTTCCACAACAATGGCGGTCTCTGCATTTCCATTTTCGGCCATTTTTCTCATAATGGTCGCCTGTTTCGAACTGGGATTCTCCAGTAATGCAGAACACGGGGCTCTGATGGACCTGAAAGTGGGTCTGGAGCCGGAAGGCAGATTGCTGAGTTCATTGAACGGGTCGGGTGACCCGTGCGACGATTCATATGACGGCGTTGCGTGTAATGAGAAGGGTCAAGTTGCCGGAAGTCCCCTGGCTGCTATCTCTCACATTGGTGAGTTCTGGCTTTTCTGACTGAGGGGTGAGTAGTTTTAGGTGTTTGCCGGCGGCAGAAGCACTGATCGGCGCGGCGGCAACGAGGGTTATTGGCTTTTCCGACTGAGGGGTGGTGGTTGTGGTAGCCGAATGTGGTGGCTTGGTGGTGGTGACCGCTGTGGTGAGGGAGGGGTATGATGAAGAAGAAGAAGAATAGGGTGGTTAAAATGGGAAATGAATTTTTAGATTTGGCCCAAAGGGCTTTTTGGTCCTTTTTCGGTAAGTCACAGGTCGAAAATAGTTGATCAATGCCAGAATATAGTCTTTAGAGTTGTATTAGCACTTATGTAAAGTAGTTAGGGTCATATTTGCACTAAAAATTATCTCCGAGTAATATCTGCACTTTCCTCAATTATATAGGGATATATTTACATATTTTCTAATTAATTAAGTACCATAAATTGAATAAATAATGTTCAAAGTCCACTTCCACTTCGACCACCTCCAAATTAATTTTTCTTTGGTCGATACCGTCCTTCATTGTCAATTCCAAAATCTTGAAAAATGCATCCTACGGTTGGAATTGCAGGGGATCCATTCAATAAACCCGATTATGGGCCGGAATAATCAAAATCAATCCCCAATGGTTCCTAAATAAGAAAATTGAAATTATGCGTGAAAAAAGTTATTTGTAGCCGGTAAGTAAAACAAAGAATCTTTGTGTGCGTGTCTATATATATATATATAACTTCTCTATGTTCGGTGCAATGAAGAACTTCTTATCCTTCCGCCCTAGGTTCTAACGGATGTAGTCGATTCTCTCTTGATTCCTACAACCAATTTCTTGAATCGACACCGGGCACGTGTATCCAATCCATCATTTTTTTTGATTATGTGTAAAAAAAATGTACATATGAAATGTCATTTTCCTTTAGTAACTTTGAAGTAGTACCTAAAATATTGATTTTAACTAAAAATTATAGAAATAACTCACAAGGGGTAGATGGACATGATCGTTTGATTGACTTGCTCACATATCCACAGATCTTCAAAATCACTCCAAAACGCAATGATATCCTGTTTGTATCCGAATACACACTAATTTCCCGAGAATGAGTATGTTGAGTTTTGATCATACGGTTGAAGCCAATTTACATGACTCGTACGAAGTGTGGTGACTGTTGAAGGACTTGTGCTCTTGCTATTGGAGGTATAAGTTTCATGGGTGTTTTTGGGACCGACTTAGATGTTGGTTTGATGGGTCTTGGTGTTGTTTTCATGGGTTTAGGTGATGCAAGCCGTGTTTCCTTCAAATGTCGATCTGTTACAGGATCGGCACAAATAAGTCGATGGGCCAAAGTAGAAACATTCCTCGTGAAGGATTCAACCTTCTTGTATTCTCCGTATGGAACTAGCAAAGGGGAGCCCAACACCAACGGTTCCTCCAACAAAACCCTAGAAATACCCTGTGCAATAGGTACGGAGTGATGGTGTTTCGTCAATTGATGTAGACCTCCATTAGTAATGTGGAATGCTTTACCATCTATGCCTTGGTCTATATACAGCTGACACAGAAGTGATTTTTACATTCCCACAAAACTATACGTTAGATTTCAAATTTCTTAAACCGTTAGCAAAATTTCAAAAAATATAATAAATATATACCTTTTTTCCAGTTGGTTGTAATGCATTGTCTAGATTGTCCGGTTTGAACAATTGCCACTCGATTCTCGGAGTTTTCACAATAGCTTCTCGATTGACTTCATTATCTCCGGGGGAATGACGTGATCCCCTTGATGGTGGCGTCCAATCAGGCGTCAAATCATCTAAGTTGTTCGGAATAACAAGTCTGGTGTGTTGGATCAACCTACGAATGAGGATGTCTTGGTGCTCAATTCGTTTGTCCCGAATAAGTGTTTTTTTTTGTAGAATGTGGACTCTGGAGGGTTCACCTCCATCCTATAACCTTACAATGCGAAAAACCTCTCGTTGGGTCATGAATGATCCCACTCTCCTATCACGCCCTGGGTGGTTGGGGTTTTTCGGTTGCTTAACAAAGGATGTCATGCTTATCAGTTGGAATGAAGTGCCCTTGTAATGGATCATTTTTAAAATTTTCCTAAATACAACAAAATGCAAATAATAATACATGTTTACGGAAAACATTTCCAAAATAATTTATTCACTATAATTTTTACTTACAATTCTTTCCGCAATCAGTTTTTCTTCATCTTTGACATACAACCGTCTTTGTTTTACCGGCCTTTAAGGAATAGATCGTGCCTCTCAATGTTAGCCTCGTTGATTAGTTGCACAGTTGTCCTTGCCTCATCTTCGGTCATCCCATCCTCTATTGCAATTTTTACATCTCTACAAAATGTTGTTTCACGAGGTCCAGTGCCGCCTTGGCATAACCCCCGCGACCCAATCAGTGAGGAATTTTTTTCCTCGCGGCCATCAGTTGTTTATCTTCTCTCATGCCCTAAGTTAGGATGTTAGACTTATGTCATCACTTTAGACATGTTAATCTAAAATCATCAATAATATGAAAAATTGTTATTACTAACATTATCCTCATTCTCCAATGCCCTCCTTTTGTGGATCTCCCAACTATCATATTAAATGTGAGTGTAAGTTAGCCACGGGTGATCAACCCTCTTATCACTAAAAATGTAGTCTCTTGATAAAGTGTATTTATGCTGACGACAACTCTTGGGGACATCATCAACATAACCTTCCTTTTCAAATCATCCTATGCCCGGTGATTTGTTGTCAAATAGCCCATGTGAGGATTTTGAACTCCATAAGGTCAATCACATGATCCATTTTCAATCAAGGACAAATTTAGGAAAATAACAATTCACTTATTCTACCTTGCATTCCATCCATAAAGTGGCCTTGTAACCTCGGGGGACTTCATGCCAACTATCGTAGCGGATGTCCACCCTAGTTCTACTCACCTTCGCCACCCAACTAGACCATTTAGCACGTTGGGGTGACACTCATATATTAGACTTATTGAATATCAACGAGGTTAGCTCTTTCCTAGACATTCTCATTCTAAGGTTCTACAATGAGTTCGGGGTATTCCTACATCCTCGTATCAGTCATCCTCATCCTCATCCATACCATGGTTCGTTGTTGGTGGATTTTCATGTTGGGATAGTGAAACTTGATCATGAGTCCTTTTGCTAGACGCCATTTCGTACGCTACATTCGAAAATGTACCATAAAATTACTTAGCCTTTAAAGAAGGAGCTACATATCCCGAAACATTACTAAATAAAAAATTAACTAAAAACATATTGAATGCATTTACCGTAATAATATGGAATGTGGAATACATATATACTCCTATATCTCAAAAACTATAATTTAAAACTGCAACAATTCATCCCCCTATATTTTGATTACCTAACCTCAACTTAATACACAAAAACCTATAGAATAAATACTAAAACCCTAATCAAATGAAATGAAGAACAAATATAACTAATATTTGAATTTATGTCAATAATCCAACCTCACAAGTTCACATACCGATACCATAAATAAATACAATTCACATTGAAGATGCAAACCTTAATGTTAGGATACCATTTCCCACCTAAATCCCTAAACCCTACACAATTATCCATGAATAACAAACCCACACAACATAGAACTCTTAATTATCAATAACCCTTGTAGTAAAACTAAACATAATCCATGGAAAACCTATGGTTTTAGGTCACCTAATGTGAGCCCCATATTTCCAAATTAAACAATGACTAACCTTTTCCTCAAACAAAGATTAGCATTTATTCTCCCCTATAGCTTCATCTTCAAGGGAAAACCCCCAAACCCTGGCAAAAACAAAGCACTGAGTAGAAACATTTGAAAATAAGTGACTATGGATGGAAAACATGATGAAAGCATACCTTAAATTTAGTGAAGATGAAATCTTGGAGTGAAAATGAGGTAGAATTGAGGTAAGGGGTTGGAGAGGTTTTTGGAAGGGGAAAAGGGTGGGAAACCCGCGGGTGTTTTCAAATGGGCAGTAAATGCCCTTTGAAACCCTTTTCACATGATGAGATATCAAATACATGTATTTTCCAAAACATTTAACATCCCTTTTATCATCTTTTTGTTTGAAGATTACCATATTTAGGCAGGTTTACATCATAAGAGGTTTAGATGACCATTTCGGTTTTCATGTCTAAATCCTTTGTTTTATAACCAACTTTGAATCTAATGGAATTGTGTCTCTATGAGTGATGTACTCATTTCCTTTTAGCATATTTGAAACTCATATTAGTAATAGATTAGGTTTTTATGTAAGGATAATGGATGCTTTGTTGGTAAGAAAGTTAGGATGATGATTTAGGAGCTATATCTTAAGTCTCTTGTTTAAGGTGTTTTTAGTGGAAAGATTCAAGAATGAAGATTCATGAGGAAAAAATAAGAGTTTATAAGCGAATGCCAATACAATTTGGTAGAAAGAAAGTCTGAATTTGAAGAACGAAGACCTGTCGACCGACGCGAAGACCGGTCGCTCGGGCATACCCTTAACTGCACGCTGGAGAAGACTCATGGAACAAGTCCTCAGGACCTGATTGAGTACCCTGCGTGCTATTTCGAGCGGCTGTGGGATGGTTCCTTGTGCATGCCCAATCGAGCGCATCAGCGGTGCGACCTGCGCATCACACTGAGCACCTGCGTGCTAGGAAGGAAGCTTGGCATAGGTCCTCAGCTCTAGTTCATATGGCCTGCGCATCACACCAAGCATTCGTGCGGTGGACACCAAGCAACACCCAACCGGGTACATCAACGAGTGTGGGCCCCGCACGCCCTGCTACCCAATTTGACTTTTCTTGACCTACCTTGTACTATAAATATCTGCTCTCTTATCCCCATTCCTAACTTTTCTTGGGCCGAAAATCCTCTCCCCAAAACCCTAGTTTTCTCTTCTTCTTCATCTTTTCTCTCTTTGTTTACCTATGAATTTGTCCATGAATGTTAATATGATTTGTATTAGCTAAGTTAATCACTTGGGAGTAATTGATTGAAGCTTTCAAACCCATGTAGTGAGATTCTATTTTACTTTTTCATGAGAATTTCTTGTGCCATTAATGTTGAATTTTACTTCATTTATACTATGGGTTGTTTGAGAATATAAATTTTTGTATGATTGATGTGTTAGAGTGTTAGGAAAGTGTACAATTTCTTAGCTCTTTGGCATGAAAAACCAAGAACACGAAATTAGAAATTCTTGTTGTGTAATGTGATGTGAATCTTGCTAGATGAGAATGTTAATGTGGATTGTTATCATATTTGTCATAGGTTAGCAATGAAAGTTCGAATCTTGAATGTTGATTGTTCTAGGTTTGTCCAAATAAAGGCTTTGTTTGGTTAAATGGCTATGCATTTGGTAGAATGCTTGTTGTTATCAAATCTATGGTTCTTCGTGTATAATGTCATTGATGAAATATCTTTATGGTCGTTGAACGTCTAAATTGATTATCAATGAGGTTTGCAAATGTTTGTTGAACGTCTTTGTGAATTATTATTAAAAATAAATGAATGTTGATATTTAAAATGGAAGTAATAGCATTCTTCATAGGCATTAAATGTGAATGAATGAGTGAATGAATCTAGGATCTATAAAAGGTTTGGAAGTGAAGATCAATTTCCCCAAAGGCTTTGTCATTTGTGATTTTACCATCTTTTAGTAGCTTGTTGTATGATTAGCACCGTTACCTTGCTTTGCTAGTTGTTTGTCATTTAATTCATAATTTAGGAAAAACCAACCTAGTTGTTTGTCTTTTAGTTGTTTGTCTTTTAATCGACCTTATATGCATGAACCCTTAGGAAGATGCCTCTTCTTCGTGGACGACCCTGATTTTCCACTACCTACTAAATTGTTAGTAAGCAATTAGGGCTTATAAATTGTAACTTTGAGAGGTACGGCGATGACTTCCCATCACGCGTTTTGTTTTCCCGTATAAAAGAGTTTCTGAACTTGGAAACCCTGTCTGGGCTATTGCCAAGCTTGGAAAAACATCGTCCCTTCTAAATTATCAATCAAGACCTGATTCCAAACTTGGAAACATAATTCATATTAAAAAAATGGGCAGAACTTATAAACCCCCAAAACCATCTATTCGATCTATTCGAACTCAACTCTCCCAAAACCCTAAAATCCCTCAATTCCTCCAAAACCAGACCTCAAAAATACCAAAAATAAGTTGTAGGACCAAGGGCTGTAGTCAAAGGTGAGCGGTAGGAGCCATCGCCCTTTCACGAAGATCGGTCAATATACAAAATTCTTCAATGATGGGGCTGAAGAGAGGTATATTGCTTTCTCTAAGAGAAAATTTATAAATTTGAAGGGAATTTTAGAGTCTAAGAATGGTGAGTTAGGCGTTTATTATTTGCTCGCCCATTTCAAAATTCAACATCTTGAGAAATTGCTTTGCATTGAGGAACCCGTCCATGTCGATGAGGTGATCAAATTTTATGCTAATTTTGGTCGAAGTAGAAATAATTGTGAATTAACTAGAGTGAATGGGAAGGATGTTATTGTGTCTAAGTATTCCATAAATGAAGCCCTAGAATACCCCTACACAACCCCTGAAAAATTGAGACCCGATGATCCCCAAGGTTTCCTAGAAATTTACCACACTCATTGTTGGCCGGGCGTGAGTAAGGTAACCCCTCTATGTCCTATCGCTATGGCAAAGAAATATTTTAAGAGGTCGGGTAGTAATGCGGGGAAAACTGAGTCCTATGACATTAGTGTTTTGACAGTCAAGCAAAGACTCATCTAGGAGTGGATTTGCCTTAACATCTTGCCAACATATAGCCACACGTGCGAGCAAGCGATTGGTAACTTGATGTTGTTTTACTATGTCATGGAGGGGGTAAAAATTTACCCCGACTACACTATCATCTCTTTCATGCTAAAGACAGCAAACACGAAAAAGAATGACCTCTCTTATGGTCGTTTGATCACTGCCATGTTGAAGAAGGTGGGAATGCAAGCAGTCGACAGACCTGTCAACATTCAATATAATGATGAAGCTTAGTTCCAACACAAACAACTCCAGCTTAGTTTTGGTGGGAAATGAGAACCTAGGGTAATTCCCAGTCAACATGCTAAGAATGCAAAGAGAGCTCACGAGACAGACCTAGATAGAGCCAAGACATCGAGCTCCAGCACGTAATCTATTGAATTTTATTTTATATTAAATATATGTTGTATTTAATAATATGGTGTATTATAATTTTTTAATTTGACAGGTTCACAGACCGGTTAGAAGGCTAGGGTGAGGAAGTATTTTGATTGCTTGCCTGCAGACATGATCGAGACACACGAGATGTTAAGTCGGGCCCACTCGTAGCATGTGGCGTTCATTGAATCCCAAGGACTTCACCTTGAATTGAGAAAACATGAAGGGTAAGCAAACTTCAAGGTGGTTTTCTCGGAGAAAAGTGATGAGGATGGTGGTAATGGTGGTGGTGATCGTGATGAGGGCGTGCATGTCGGGGAGGGAGGTCAAGTTGAAGAAGATTGAGGCAGGAACCCGGGGTCTCAAGGTTTGGAAGAAATTGGCGGTGCCAAAAATGGTGAGACCGACACCAAAATTGAAGACATGTTTGAAGAGGTTTAATAGGGAGGTCATGTTTGAATAGACATGTTAGACAATGATTTGGTACAATGTTTTGCTATGACGGTCATTCGGATTTTAAACATGTTTTGGATTTTAAACAATGTTTTAATATTTAATATCTCAATGGAAAATTTATTTGGTAGAACTCAAATGTCTTTTCGTTGACCTGTTATTTACAATGAAAATGAAAAGAGCAAGTATTATGTAGATGTGATTGATTTTTATTGTAACATATTTGAAATGTTAAAAATTTTGTGGATGACCAATAGTACAAAGCAAATTACAAGTTTGGCATTCGCTCTTCTCTTCAGTTTATTAGAACAGACAAGTTTCCAAGATCGTAATAATTATTATCATGTGTACCATTAGTGACAAAGAACTTTCCGAACTCGGAATAAAAAATTTTTGAGCTCGTAAATAAATAGGATCTTTTTTACCATATGTGACAAACAACTTTCCGAGCCCGGAAAGTCAGCACCGAGCTCGCGTTCCATTTCTGGACCATTTCTGGAATTGACAAATGAACCATATATCTTACATTACATCATTCTGAGTTTAGAAATTCGTCTAACCTTTTTTAAAGGGCCGATTCAGGGTTTCCAAACTTGGAAACTCTTTCCCTTATATATAAAAAAATAGATCGAGATTTCCTTATCAAAATCCACCCCTAAATCCTTAAACCCTGAACTGGTCATTGCGAACTTAGGAATGAAAACCACCTTTACCAAATTCCTAAAACCCTCAATTTGGAGTCAATGGAAAGAGGAGGATCATCCAAGAGTGGAAACCCTAGGTCACGATCCACCGGCAACACATCAGAGACAAGGTTTGTTTCTCTTTTCCCCCCAAAAATCGTTACGAAGAATTACGTGAAACTGGGAAACTATTAGATTGCTACTTAGTTGATTTTAGCGAATATATTGCAATATGTTTGGCTAACCCTCTAAGGAAATTTAGCGAACTACATGTCGAGAAGTTGCTATCTTTTAATGAAAGCGCTTACTTTGACTTAACTTGTCAATTTTATGCTATTTTATGTGGAGTTGCAAATGATGACTACGAGACTAGGGTTAGGGGCAGAGATATTCCCATTAGCCAATGGTATGGAAATACGTTGTTGGATCGCCCATACGAACACCCCGAACTTTTTTTTTGGAAGATTTAGATGGGCCATTGGATGATTGTTACCATTGTAACACGCCCAAACCCAAACACAAGTGTTGGGTCGGGTATGGGCATGCTACCAAAAGTGCTAACAGTAATGAGCAGATAAATATTATGCGGAAGCGATTTAGATAAATGAAAAAACCTAACTTTACTATTACAGTAAAAGTATTATTACAAATGTTAAATGGAAGTTTTACCTAACTGTTACAGAATAAAAGTTCACTTTAAAACTCCTAGCAATTTACCCAGGATCTTTATCAAACGAAGTAAAGACAACAAGCACTATTCTCCTTCTGTTCTATATCACCTGAAAAATGATTGTTTAACTAGGGTAAGCTCCTTGCTTAGTGAGGTTCCATTGCCAGTATTTACCCAGTTGAGTTTTAGTGATCACAAAATAACAATTAACAACTAGCCACGTATGTCCTAGCACATAGTAAAAAGGTTACGTGTGGTTAATACCGAGTTTCCGCCAAGTGCTTATATGGCACCTGTGACTAACATACACGATATAACCCAGTCAGTGATGCCCAAAGGCTATCAGTTCAGAAGCCACTTTCCCATTCACACCGGTATTTAGTTACGAGCTCGTATCAGTCAGGTGGTTATGCTAGCCTACAAAACTCCACGTGTGGCCGGTCTAATCAGACGGTCCGGTCAGTACCGTCCCCCGCTGACTTCGACCAAACTACAATTGCATTGGGGCCCCCAAAATTCACAGACAGATAATCAGGTAGCAGGTAATTCATGTTTAACACGGCAAGCTAAAGTACAAGCCGGTTATCAGAGCAGTATATGATTCAAGTTTGACATGGCAAGATAAAGTACAAGTCGGTCTTTCACAAAAAATATCATAGCAGTTCAGGAGTTCAGTTTCACGATAATCTAGTACAGTATGATAAAATACACACTTAATTCAACAGTCAGTAAATACCATCATTTGAGTGTAACCGTCATATCTCTATCTCTCATGGCTTGAGTATCAAGTAAAAAGGTTCGAGAATCAGATTTCAAGTACAGGGGTTCGAGTACTTACAGTTCGAGTAGTTGGGTAGAAGGTTCGAGCAAAGAATTCAAGTATAGAAGGTTCTAATGGTATAGATATCAGGTGGTACTGGTTCGAGTGGTAAGTGGTATCAGTTCGAGTGACGAGGTTTAGTTGGAGAGATTCTAAAGGTACGGGTTCAGTTGGTGAGGTTCGAGAGGTAAGGTTCTAGTGGCACTAGTTCGAGAGGTAAGGTTCGAGGGGTACAGTTCGAGAGGTAACAGTTTCGGTGATATTAGTTCAAGAGGTACAGGTTCGAGAGGTGAGTTCAGGAGGGATAGTTCAGGTGGTACAGTTCGAGGGATACAGTTTTGAGGGTACGGTTCGGGAGGCACAGTTCGAGAGGTAATGGTTCGGGAGAAGGTTTTGAGAGGTAAGGTTTCAGGGTACTAGTTCGAGGGGTAAATGTTTCAAGGTACTAGTTCGAGGGGTAAATGTTTCAGGATACTAGTTCGAGGGGTAAAAGTTCAGAGTACTAGTTCGAGGGGTAAAGGTTCCAGGATACTAATTCGAGGGGTAAAGGTTTCAGAGTACTAGTTCGAGGGATAAAGGTTCCAAGGACACATGTTCAAGGGGTAAAGGTTTCAAGGAACTAGTTCGGGGGGTAAAAGTTTCAGGGTACTAGTTCAAGGGGTAAATGTTTCAGATAACTAGTTCGAGGGGTAAAGGTTTCAGGGACACTTGTTTAAGGGGTAAAGGTTTTAGGGAACTAGTTCAAGGGGTAAAGGTTTCAGGGTACTAGTTCGAGGGGTAGAGGTTTCAGAGTACTAGTTCAAGGGGTAAAGGTTTCAGGGACACATATTCGAGGGGTAAAGGTTTAAGGGAACTAGTTCGTGGGGTAAAGGTTTCTGTAGGGGTTCGAGAGGTGGGATTTTTAGTAGGGGTTCTAGAGGTAGAGTTGTGGCACGAGTTCGAGTGGTAGAGTTTTGGCAGGGGTTTGAGAGGTAGAGTTTGGGCAGGGGTTCAAGAGGTAGTATTTTGGCAGGGGTTTAAGAGATAGAGAGAGCTTCAAAAGGGGTTCGAGAGGTGAAGTTTCAGCAGGGGTTCGAGAGGTGGAGTTTCAGCAGGGGTTCGAGAGGTGGAGTTTCAGCAGGGTTCGAGAGGTGGAGTTTTAGCAGAGGTTCGAGAGGTGGAGGGTTTAGCTCAAGAGAGTCAGGTTCTGATGACATTATATATATGTGTGTGTGTAAACATAAACTCATATTTTAACTCAATTCATGCTAGGGCGATGCAACACTCACCTTAGTTAAACTTGGCTTGAAAACTGCCACCTCTACTTCACTGCTTAACCTCTGAATTTTTGGTTCTCAAAGTATCTTAAGGCTGTGAGTTTTGGGGAGGATATCACTGGTATTTATAGTAGGTAAAATATAGGGTTTTTACACCTACTCAACCTAAAATTTTATCCTGTAAACCTTAAGTATACTTGCCCAAAATTACTTCTCACGTCCGCCGTTCATTCCTTCCCAGTAATACCACTTGCCCAAAAAATTATTTTGGATAATTTTTCACATCCACTGCTAGCTTTTCCCTTCATGGTAATTTCTTACATTTATTTATTCCTTGGCTCATTTACTTACTTATTATTACCATTGTCATAATATATATGTATGATTATGTGTAATTTCTTCTTGGTAATTTCTCTTACTTATTTATTTATTTATTTATTGTTATTATTATTATTATTATTATAATTATTATATATATTTATTTAAAAATACATATACATATATTTTTTTGGAAAATTAAAGGAAATATGGGAATTTTTTGATAAAATTTAATTATTACATGTACTCTAATTTCATTTCGGTAGAGGTTTTCACAATCTCCCCCCTCCCCCCCTAATGAATTTCGTCCCCAAAATTTCCATTTCCGGCGAGCAACTCTTGGTATCCTTCATTTCAGCTTTCAACTTCCAAGTTGCTTCCTCGACCTTTTGATTTCTCCATAACACCAAGACCATAGGAATCTCCCGAGTTCGCAAGGTTTTGATTTTTCAATCAAATATCCTCATGGGATTTTCCTCGTACATTAGCTTTTCGTTCACTGCTAAGTCTTCATGGTTTAACACGTGTCCGAGGTCAGGGTGGTACTTTTTCAGAAGTGGCACATGAAAAACATTGTGTAATTTCCCCAACTGGCTAGGTAGGTTAAGTCGATACGCAACTGGCTTGACTCGCTGCACTATCTCGAAAGGGCCAATGTACCTAGGATTCAGTTTTCCTTTCTTGCCATGTTGGACTAGACCTTTGTGAGGGGTTACCTTCAAAAACACCTGGTCACCCACTCCAAACTCCAAATCCCTCCTCTGATAGTCCACGTAACTCTTTTGTTGACTTTGAGCCATCTGTAAGCATTGCTTTATCAATTTAACCTTATCCACGGATTCCTCAATCCAAGGTATACTAGCCACTGGCAAAATATTTTTCTCTCCCACTTCGTCCCAAAAGAGGGGTGTCCAACACTTCGTACCATAGAGTATTTCATATGGGGCCAATACCAATGGGAAATAATAACTATTGTTATAAGCGAATTCTACCAAAGGTAAATGAGTGTCCCAACTTCCCCTAAAATTCATAACATAGCTTCGGAGCATGTCCTCCAAGGTTTGAATTTTCCTCTTCGAATGCCCGTCTGTTTATGGATGGGCACTTGTACTAAAGTTCAATTTGGTTCCCAAAGATGCTTGCAGTTGCCTCCTAAAACGGGAAGTGAATCTTGGGTCCCTATCGGATACGATAGTTATTGGCACCCCATGCAATCTTACGATTTCCTGGATGTATTTGACAGTCAGTCTTTCCAAGGAGTATTTCACGTTGATCGGTAGGAAATGAGCCGACTTGGTCAACCTGTCGACCACTACCCATATTGCGTCAAAATTCTTCAGTGTGTGGGGTAATCCTGTCACAAAGTCCATTGTGATGTGATCCCACTTCCATTTGGGAATCTCCAATGGTTGTAACAACCCCGATGGCTTCTGATGCTTGGCATTGATCTGCTGGCACACTAAACAATGTGCTACATATTCTGCTATGTCCCTCCTCATATTATCCCAACAGTACCGCTATTTCAGGTCTCGGTACATTTGGGTCCCCCCAGGTATACCGTATACTTAGATCGGTGAGCTTCTTCCAACACTCTTTGGGTGATTGCTGAATTTTGGGGTAGACAAAGCCTACCTCTATAGGTCAGTATTCCTTCACTGTTCACTTCAAAGTCCGAGAACTTCCCTTCAGTGATAAGCTTTTTCTTCTTCACCAATGATTCATCTGACTCTTGAGCCTCCTTAATCTCCGTGGGTAAAACCGTTTGTGCCCTTAGATTAAAGAATACAAGTCGGTCAGGTTTAGCCTCACATTCCCAATTCTTTGCCTGTGATAACATCTTTGTCTCTTTTACCCAGATATGCGCTAAATTCACCTTCTGGCTTAGCGCGTCTGCCACCACATTTGCCTTGTCAGGATGATAATTGATTGCACAGTCATAATCCCCTAAAAAATCCATCCACCGACGTTAGTGTATCAGATCCTTTTGGGAAAATAGGTACTTCCGGTTCTTATGATCTGACATTACTTCAAACGTGACTCCATATAAGTAATGTCACCACTTCTTTAAAGCAAACACCACTGCAGCTAGTTCTAGGTTATGGGTAGGGTAATTCTTTTCATAAAGTTTCAACTTTCGAGATGCATAAGCAATCACGTGGCCCCTTTGCATCAATACGCACCCTAGACCATCTTCTGAAGCATCAATATATACCATGAATCCATCATTTCCCTCAGGTAGGGCAAGGATTGGGGCAGTGGCCAGACGCTTCTTCAATTCTTGAAAACTGGATTCAGTCTTCTCATTCCATTCGTACTTAACTCCCTTCTGAGTTAAGCAGAATAAAGGGGATGCTAGCTTAGAGAATTCTTTAACGAAATGCCGATAATATCCTTCCAGTCCAAGAAAGCTCTGCACTTTCGTACTATTGTTCGGCACCCCCTAGTTTATAATTTTCTCGACTTTAGAGGGATCCACGGATGTTCCTTCCTTACTAATCACATGCCCCAAAAAGTTCACTTGACTTAGCCAGAATTCACATTTGCTAAACTTGGCGTACAACTTGTGTTCATTTAGCAGTTGTAATACCTTCCTTAGATGCCCTTCATGCACCTGCTGAGATTTGGAATAGACCAGGATGTCATCAATGAAGATGACAACAAACTTGTCTAGGTATGGCCAAAATACTCAAAGCTTGAGGTCCATAAACGCCAGAATTCATAATGACCATATCAAGTATTGAAAACTTTCTTGGGTATGTCCTCCCTCTTCACTCATAACTGGTAATACCCTTGTCGTAAATCCAGTTTGGAAAATACGACTGCCTCTTGGAGTTGATAAAAAAAAACTCCTCAATAATGGGAAGAGGGTATTTATTCTTAATTGTCACATTTTTTAAGCCTCGATAATCGATACACATCCGAAGAGAACTATCCTTCTTCATAACAAACAATACTAGGGCTCCCCACGAGGAGGTGCTTGGTGGAACGAATCCTTGAGCTAATAAGTCTTCGAGTTGTAGTTTCAACTCCTGTAGCTCTAGCGGCGCCATCCGATAAGGGGTTCGAGAAATGGGTACGGCTCCTGGTACTAGATCAATAGTAAACTTAGTCTCTCTTTCAGGAGGTAAACTTACTAGTTCCTCTGGAAATACCTCAGGGAAGTCTTGAACCACAGTTATATCTTCTCCTTTTAACTGGTCCACTAGCTTATTCAAGATATAAGCCAATATTCCCCGGGTCGACATTGCTTAACTTCCTTCGTATGAAAATTTAACTGGGCATGATTTTTAGAAAGCCAATCCATACCAAGTATCACATCCTATCCTTTTAAAGGTAAAGTAATTAAGTCTATGGGCAATTCCCAACGTCCCACATTTA
This sequence comes from Rubia yunnanensis, assembly GCA_037428765.1. Taxonomy (NCBI): domain Eukaryota; kingdom Viridiplantae; phylum Streptophyta; class Magnoliopsida; order Gentianales; family Rubiaceae; genus Rubia; species Rubia yunnanensis. The sequence continues at coordinate 24,509,166 of CM075064.1, read as the reverse complement.
CCTCACCGTTTCTACATACACGTCGAGTTAGGATTTTAATATCAATTGTGGGAGTGCTAACTTCCAATATATAGGGTAAGTCCTCTATTTTCTCTTCCATATTCTCAAGAAAGGAGTAACTAGCAAAAGAATGAGAAGCACCGGGATCAATTAAAACTTTAGCTATTTTACCTAGGATAGGAAGGGTGCCTTCAATGACCTCTGTCGAAATCGGGGCTTCACTATCTTCCATCGTGTATACATAAGCCTGCACTTCTGGTTGAATGCCCCCACTTGCTCCTCTTTTGTAAGCAGGTTTGGAAACCGATGCCTGGGATCCCATGGGTTGAGACAACAACTTGGCTGAGCTTGCGAGCATTCAGATATCCTATGTTCAGAACTTCCACACTGTAAACACCTGTTTGCCCTCTTCCAGCAATCCTGCTCACCATGGCCTCCCTTTCCACAGTACGTGCAACTAACTTGAGTTGTTTCTATCGAGGCAATGCTTGAGCTCCTTGTCATGGTCAAGGGCCGGGATGTGTCTCTCCTAGGGACTTTTTTTTGCTCCAAGTTTACTCCATGTGGGCTGGTGATGTATACTAATTGGAACCTCGCATTTGTCCTTCTTGATTGGTGCATGGATCGTAAGGCATTCTTGGTTTCCTCCACTCTGCAAGTGGATTCGATGGCTACGGCATAACTGTTCTGATAGGTCGGGGCTAGGGCATCCTTCAATTCCAGCCTTAACCCTTGGATAAATCTCCTCTTGTGTTCCTCATCAGTCGAGACCATATTCTCTGCAAATTTAGAGAGTCGGGAAAACTTTTCCTTACACTCTGTTACACTCATAAGTTCTTGTTTCAAGTTTATGAACTCCGCTTCTTTTCTTTCGATAACTAGAGGTGGAATGAACTTCTTCTTAAATTGATTTTCAAAATTCTCCCAGGTCTTGGGAGTTTTCTCCATGTCCCACTTCCTTTGTATTATGTTCCACCAATCTAGTCCGGCGCCTTCTAATTGGAATATAGCGAAATTCACCTTTTGTCCATCCGCATATCCCAGGGCTCGGAAGGTTCGAGCTATTGTTTCGATCCAATTTTTAGCGACTTCATCATCTGGGATGCCGTTGAACCTGGGTGGATGAAACTTCTGGAATCGTTCCAAGGTCGCATCCTCTGTCTCCGGCATATGACTTTTATCCCTGACCGGAGATCGAGCTCGATTGTCTCTCTCTATCATGTGGCTCAAAATTTCGGTAACCTGACTTGCGAATAATTCCATCCCAGCGGTAGGGGGATTCTGTCCCGCGAGTGAGTTCAAACTTTCTCCTGTTTCCCTTCCATTGTCCTATATTCAATAAGTTAGTTCCATAGATTGAACCAATCTTCATTTGGTTACCTAACCAAAAGAATATAATTCACAAAATATTTTTTATAACATCACAAAAAATTTTACAATAGTTTTGGCTTCATTATAAAATATTTGCGATAATTGTATAGTCCTCTAGCATCGTATTTTAACATTGAAAATTGGGACTTGCTTCCTATTCTAATACCTATCTTACAAACGACTGTAAGTTTTCCCACAAAAAGTCAGCTTCCAATTCTAATCAACTCTTGAATCCTTGGTGGAGTCACCTCCTTCTTCTTGCTCAGCTCCAGGGTAGGCTTGGTCCATTAAATTTTCCCACAATGTGGTGAGAGCTTGCTCCATCGTGCCTCGAGTCTCTCTAATATGCTTCCAACGTGATTCCGTTGGTTGTCGACGATAGGCGATCAGACCTCCTTGTAGTTCTTGGGCATGTACCAGGGCTAAGTCTACTTGTCGAAAGACTTCTTATCGCTCTGCATCCCATTGTCCAAGCTCCCCACTACTTTGATTCCTCAGTCAATTATTTTCGACGACCTCCGTATTCGCCCTTGTATCCTCTGCGTTAGCACGCAGATATTGTTCCCACATTGCATCTCTCATTAATTGTTCTTGGGTCTCGAGGCTAAGGACCATGCCTATTAATTCCACCCACTCCATGACTAACGCATGCACAATCCAATTTGGGTAAGCGTGAGTTTCTACCCATTGACGATTGTTTATTATTTCCGTCCAAGGAAGAAACGTTTCCGGGAATGCTCCGTAATGTCTTTTCAACTCAATAATTTCTTGAAAGGCATTGCTTGCATTCTCTACATTATTTTCCATCTATCGACATAACAAACTTATTACCTTGATAATTTATACACAACTAACCCCCCTTACTTTATGCACAGTTCATTTAGTTTCCTCTAGGATCTTTTATTAAGGTAAGTATGAATTTGCCTTTACTTAGTTTGAGAATGCTCTGATACCACATCTGTAACACCCCTAAGCCCAAATGCAAGTGTCGGGTCGGGTCTGGGCATGCTACGGAAAGTGCTAACAGTAATGAGCAGATAAAATTTATGCGGAATCGATTTAGATAAATTCAAAAACCTAACTTTACTTTTACAGTAAAAATATTATTACAAATGTTAAATGGAAGTTTTACCTAACTGTTACGGAATCAAAGTTCACTTTAAAACTCCTAACAGTTTACCTAGGATCTTTATCAAACGAAGTAAAGACAAGAAGCACTCTTCTCTTACTGTTCTTCTTCACCTAAAAAATGGTTGTTTAACTAGGGTAAGCTCCTTGCTTAGTGAGGTTCCATTGCCAGTATTTATCCAATTGAGTTTTAGTGATCACAAAATAACAATTAACAATTAACAACTAGCCACGTATGTCCTAGCACACAGTAAAAAGGATATGGGTGGTTAATGTCAAGTTGCCACCAAGTGCCTATATGGAAACTGTGACTAACATACATGACATAACCCAGTCAGTAATGCCTGAAGGCTATCAGTCCAGAATTCACTTTCCCATTCACGCCGGTGTTCAGTTGCGAGCTCGTATCAGTCAAGTGGTTATGCTAGCATACCAAACTCCACGTGTAACCGGTCTAATCAGATGGTCCGGTCAGTACCATTCCCCGCCGACTTCGACCAAACTACAATCGTGTCGGGGCCCCAAAAATTCGTAGATAGGTAATCAGGCAGCAGGTAATTCAAGTTTGACATGGAAAAATAAAGTACAAGTCGGTCATCAGAGTAGTATATGATTCAAGTTTGACACGGAAAGATAAAATACAAGCCGGTCTTTCACAGAAAATATCAGAGCAGTTCAGGAGTTCAGTTTCACGATAATCTAGTACAGTATAACAAAATACACACTTAATTCAATAGTCAGTAAATACCACAATTTGAGTGTAACCGTTATATCTCTCTCGCATGGCTTAAGTATCGAGTGAAAAGGTTTGAGTATTAGGTTTCGAGTATAGGAGTTCGAGTAGTTGGGTAGGAGGTTCGAGCAAAGAATTCTAGTGGAGAATGTTCTAGTGGTATGAGTATCAGATGGTACTGGTTCGAGTGGCAAGTGGTATCAGTTCGAGTGGTGAGGTTTAGTTGGAGAGATTCTAAAGGTACGAGTTCCGTTGGTGAGGTTCGAGAGGTAAGGTTCTAGTGGCACTAGTTCGAGAGGTATGGTTCGAGGGGTACAGTTCGAGAGGTAACTATTTCGGTGATATTAGTTTGAAAGGTACAGGTTCGAGAAGTGAGTTCAGGAGGGACCGTTCGGGTGGTACAGTTCGAGGGATACAGTTTTGAGGGTATGGTTCGGGTGGTACAGTTTGAGAGTTAATGGTTCGGGAGAAGGTTTCGAGAGGTAAGGTTTCAGGGTACTAGTTCGAGGGGTAAAGGTTTCAGGGTACTAGTTTGAGGGGTAAATGTTTCAGAGTACTAGTTCGAGGGGTAAAGGTTCCCGGGACACATGTTCGAGGGGTAAAGGTTCCAGGGAACTAGTTCGAGGGGTAAAGGTTCCAAGGACACATGTTCGAGGGGTAAAGATTTCAGGGAACTAGTTCGAGGGGTAAAGGTTTCAGGGTACTAGTTCGAGGGGTAAAGGTTTCAGAGCACTAGTTCGAGGGGTAAAGGTTCCAGGGACACATGTTCGAGGGGTAAAGGTTTCAGGGAAGTAGTTTGAGGGGTAAAGGTTTCAGGGTACTAGTTCGAGGGGTAAAGGTTTCAAAGTACTAGTTCGAGGGGTAAAGTTTTCAGGGACACATATTCGAGGGGTAATGGTTTCAGGGAACTAGTTCGAGGGGTAAAGGTTTTTGTAGGGGTTCGAGTGGTGGGATTTTCAGTAGGGGTTTGAGAGGTACAGTTGTGGTAGGGGTTCGAGAGGTAGAGTTTTGGCAGAGGTTCAAGAGGTAGTATTTTGGCAGGGGTTCGAGAAATAGAGCTTCAACAGGGGTTCGAGAGGTGAAATTTCAGCTGGGGATTGAGAGGTGGAGTTTCAACAGGGGTTCGAGAGGTGGAGTTTCAACAGGGGTTCGAGAGGTGGAGTTTTAGCAGGGGTTCGAGAGGTGGAGTTTCAGCAGGGGTTTGAGAGGTGGAGTTTCAGCAGGGGCTTGAGAGCTGGAGGGTTTAGCTCGAGGGAGTCAGGTTCTGATAGCATTATATATATATATGTAAACATAAACTCATATTTTAACTCAATTCATGCTAGGGCGACGCAACACCGCCTCTACTTTTCTACTTAACCTCTGAATTTTTGGTTCTTAAAGTATCTTAAGGCCGTGAGTTTTGGGGAGGATATCACTGGTATTTATACTAGGTAAAATATATGGTTCTGACACCTACTCAACCTAAAATTTTATCCTGTAAACCGCAAGCCTACTTGTCCAAAATTACTTCTCACGTCCGCCGTTCATTCTTTTCTAGTTATACCACTTGCCCAATTACTTTGGATAATTTTTCACATCCGCTGCTAGCTTTTCCCTTCATGTTAATTTCTTGCATTTATTTATTCCTTGGCTCATTTACTTGCTTATTATTACTATTGTCATATAATATATATATGTATGAATATGTGTAATTTCTTCTTGGTAATTTCTCTTACTTATTTATTTATTGTTATTAGTATTATTATCATTATTATACATATATATATATATAATTTAAAATACATATACACATATATTTTTTGGAAAATTAAAGGAAAGATGAGAATTTTTTGATAAAATTTAATTATTACATGTACTCCAATTTCATTTCGGTAGGGGTTTTCACAACCATAGGGAGAAATGGCCGTTAAATAGTGAGTACCCATATGTTTACTTTGTGGAATGTAGTGTGAGATACTTTGGACGCGATAGTAGGGAATGAGGAAGGCCGGATACCTTTAATCTAGATGTTTTGCCTATTGATCATCGTATCACTTATGAGATTATTGCTAGAATTCTCGTTCCCTCGGGTGGACACATCACCGAGCCTAACTATCCCACGCTTAATCTATTCTGTTATATCATGAAGGGTAGAAGAATAAATCCCAGGGCGGCAATATTTAGGCATATGTTGTACATTGCGACTTTGAAGAAGTTGATCAAAGGGCTCCCTTAAGGCCATTTGATCACGCTAAGTTTGAAGAAGGTCCCGGGGTTTGTTATTTGCAGTGAGGGGAAGGGCTCGAAGTATTTTTACAAAACTTACTTCGAGAAGGATTGGATTTTGATCGATCGCAAGTGGTTTCATAAGCTGTAGGTGATATGGATTGATATTTGTAGTTTTTTTTCTCATGTTGATGTTATTCATTTTTCGGTTGAGGTTTTTGTAATAGGATTTGATGTTTGTAGTGTCTTTTTCTTATGCTGATGTTTTTCATTTTCCGGATGAGGTTCAAGTGTTAGGAGTTGATGTTTGTACCTTTTGGGTGATGTAGGTTGATATTTGTAGTTTTTTTAATAAAAACATTGTTGATGTTTTATGATTTACAGAGTGAATAATTCATACTCTTAAGGTACCACAATGTTTTTGTTGGTGTTTTTAGTTTTTTTCTCACTCATTTTGATGTTTTTCATTTTCTAGATGAGTTTTATGTGATATAGGTTGATGTTTGTAGTTTTTTTGGTGATATGGCTGATGTTTTGTATTGTTTTTTTTCTTTATGTTGACGTTTTCCATTTTTTGGGTGAAGTTTAGATGATAATAATTGATGTTTTTGGCTTTTGGGTTTATATAGGTTGATGTTTGTAGTTTTTTTTTAAATGATAATTTAGCTTTGTTGATGTTTTTATGATTTTTAGTTGATTTTTTGTTAGTTGTAGTCAACGTTTTTTTCAATTTTTTTGTTGATTTTATATATATTTTGCCTTTTAATTTGATTTTAAAAATATATTTTTTGCTGCAATTTTTTAGTTGATATTTTATGATTTTTTGTTGATGTTCTGTTATTTTTCGCTGATGTTTATAATTTTCAAATTGCTAATCATATTGATTTTTTACATTTTAAAACAAAGTTGAAATTATTTTTTGATTTATTTTTGCTGATTGCAGATGATGGAAAAATATTGGACACAAAAGCACATGAAAAAATATTAGCGATTTGTCCTTGTAAAATAATTAGAGATAGGTCCCTGTAAATTTATTAGAAATAAGTGTCTGGAACTAGAATACTGTTAGAATTGCATAATGAATTTTGTAACGAAATGTATATGAAAAAAAATGTACTTAGAACGGGGATTATTAATTAAGAACATGTTAATTAATTTTCTAGCTAAATGGCAAGTATATATATTCATTACCAACATTCGTTTATTTGTATCCGGTCGGTATCCCAAGAATTTCAAAATGTTAATAATTGCGTGCATGCATGTATATCCCATCAAATTCCTTCCAAGTTCGAGTGCAATCAACTCTTGAATCACATACACTGATCATACAAATTTACAGCTTTCATATTACCAATCCAATTTATTAACAGCGATCTTCCGTATCCTCTACCATATTATCCATTTCTGCAAACTGTATTATAAATTTACCCTTGAGCTAATGCAGATTTCCACAAACCAAAAATGGCCTTGTTTTCCACAATCATACTTCTCCTTGCCGCTCCCGCCGTTCTTTTCTCTCCGGCGGAAGCTACCACCTTCTCCGCCGACCTCATCCACCGCGACCACCCGAAATCCACCCTCCACAAGCCGGCGGCAACCCGTTACGAGAGGCAGCGGGAGGCCATTCTCCGCTCATTCTCCCGGGCCAAGTACTTGAAAACCCGAATCTCAAATGCTCAACTCCTGCAGGATGCAACGCCGGAATCAATCGAGTCCGTCATAACCGCCGGCAACGGAGAGTACCTGATGGAAGTCGGTGTCGGAACCCCGCCCTTCACAATCCAGGCCATTGCCGACACCGGGAGCGACTTGACCTGGACTCAGTGCGTCCCCTGCACCAAATGCTACAACCAAACCGCCCCACTTTTCAAACCCTCCAACAGTAAGTCCTACCGGAAGCTCACCTGCGACGCCAAGCAATGCAAGGACCTCGGGCAACAAGGAACCTGCGACGACACAAACCACTGCCAGTACCAGTATTCCTACGGCGACACCTCTTCCACCTCAGGAGATCTCGCCGCTGACACCCTCACCTTCCAATCCAGCTCCGGAGGCAGCGTTTCCGTCCCCACAGTTGCCATCGGGTGCGGCTTCAACAACCAGGGGACCTTCCAGGAGAACGGGTCCGGGATCATCGGCCTCGGAGGCGGCTCCGTCTCCATAATCAGGCAAATGGACAAGTTCGTCAAAGGTAGATTTTCATACTGCTTGGTCGACCCCTTCACCAGCTCCCCCACCGCCACCAGCAAGATCAGCTTCGGCCCCGCCGCCGTTGTTTCCGGCGTCTCCACGCGGTTGATTAACAAAGGGTTCGACACATTCTACTTCGTCACCCTCGAAGGCATCAGCGTGCAGGCTAGGACCCGGAATGCTACAGCTTCTCCGAAAAAGAGTCCCGCTGCGGTTGATCCCGGCAACATTATCCTCGACTCCGGTACTACGTTGACGCTCCTTCCCGAAGACATATACACTGACTTGGCATCAGCGGTTCAGAAAAGTGTGAGTGCTCCGACAACTGAGGATCCTCAGGGGCAACTTACCCTTTGTTTTCAGGCTTCTGCGACCGTTGGTTTCCCTGATTTGGCTGTGCATTTTTCCGGCGCCGACTTGGTGGTGCCCGCCAGCAGTGCGTTTATTGAAGTGTCCAATGGGGTTACCTGCTTGGCCTTCGTTCCATCCGCAGATCTAGCCATTTTCGGGAACTTGTCTCAGCAGAATTTTGCCATTGGATATGATCTCGAGGCTCAGAAAGTGTCTTTCAAGCCTACCGATTGTTCAAAGATGAAGAATTAGACAGTTTCAGGCTATATATATTTTTGTATTTCCGTGAGCTAGTCTTTCAGTTCTGCAATGTAGAAATCAATCCTATTTTTGCTCTTGTTTTGTAAAAGTAACTCGTATTTTTATCGAACCTTTAGTTTTTGAAATCGGACTGTTGGTTTGTCTTAAGTTTTGAGCACCAAACTATTCTTTTTCTACGATTTTAATCTTCAAAATGATATTTTTTGCCTAATGAGACACTCGCCAAAGGACAACAAAATGTACAATTCTTAAAAATATGAGCTGTATTTCATATATTGTCATACTAAAACCCCTTGTATTTTTGGTTGAATGATAGTTTCCAAATTATGAATAGGGTGTTGCTATTTTACGCCCTGTATTTATACTGTATATATACAATATATATTTAAAAATATATTGTATTTGGAAGATTTTAAATTGGAAAATGTTAAATGGGAGAAGGGAAGGGAAACCGCCGCTGGTGACCGCCGCCGTCCGCCGCCGGGCGCCGCGGTAGCGCCGATGCTTCCTGGCTCCGCCGCCGAGCGCCGCCGGAGGCTCCGGTTCGCGACGGCCTGGCCGCGAGCAGCCGCCGGTCCATTCGCAGCGGACCGGGCGCGAGCCGGAGCGGCCTCCGCTCGCCGTGACCTTGGCGCGAGCCGGAGCGGCCTCCGCTCGCCGTGACCCTGGCGCGAGCCGGACGGGCGTCGCTCGCCGTGCCTTGGGCGCGAGCCGGATGGGCTCCGCTCGCCGTGCCCTGGGCGCGAGCCGGACGGGCCTCCGCTCGTCGTGCCCTGGGCGCGAGCCGGACGGTCCTCCGCTCGCCGTGCCCTTGGCGCGAGCTGGACGGGCTCCGCTCGCCATGCCACGGGCGCGAGCCGGACTTGCCTCCGCTCGCCGTGGCCTGGGCGCGAGCCGGAGGGGCTTCCTCTCCCCAACTAGTAATTTCTACTGCTATAAAAGTGTTTCTAAAAATATGAGGATCTCCAAATTTTTACTCTCCAAATTTTTACTCTCCTAATTTTTACTCCCCAAATTTTTACTCTCCAAATTTTTACTCCAAACAAGGGTGTTAGAAATTTCATGTCTTCGGAGGTAATTTTACTAATTAGTTTTCTGTCCATAAGTAGTAGTTAAATTTATTAATTTTTGCAGTAGAAATTTATGCCCATCTTTGTGTTTTAATTTATTAATTGTTACGTAAAAATTATTGCACATTTATCTCCTATGAATTTATCTCCTATTAATAGCAGTAACGTTAATTTTGTTGTTAATTTTGTTGTTAATTTTGTTACGTAATTTTGTTGTTAATTTATCTACAATAATTTATCTCCTATTATTATCACATTTTTTTTTTTACAATTACATGTAAGTTTTAGCTGTTAATAAGAAATGGAGCAGTGCACCATTAAGTCCGTAAGTGGGACAATTTGAAATGGATGAATGTAATTTCAGTTTAGGGAGTTAATTCATGTACGGGACTTTTATAATTGTAATGTTATTTCTTCTAATTTAATTTTATCTTTATGTTTTCACATTTAAATATATGTTTTAACGTTTTAACTGTAATTTTATCTTTATTTGTTCATATTTCAATATATGTTTCTGACGATAATTAAAAATCAAGCATTGCACTTCTTGGTTTGTAAAAGTTATTTATGTAACGTTGTAAGTGTGAGCCTAAATTTATTTCCTCCAATATAATTTTTACTTTATTGTATGTTTGTTTTAAACAATTCATTTGTTTGAACGTTAATTGACGACGTCATTGTTGTTGGTATAGCAGTTGAGTGTAACTAATTACTTGATGTTTATTGCTGTTTAAGGATGACAATCAGTCATGTGAAGCTGCTGCATAGCGGAATGGATACTCTCCATTTGCCACCTCAAATGTGTTTCCAAGTCACGCCGAGGCTTATTCCTACCTGCAACGGATTGCTCTGCAAGTGGGATTTGAACTTGTCGCGGGGTCCTACAAGAAGAATAGGAATGGTCCCCTGAGGTTATATTGCATTTGCAATCGGGGCCGAAAAGATAAGGTTATCGATAGGAGCGATCCCGATGTAGTCCAACGGAGTAACACTTCGACTAGAAGTTGTGACTGCCCATTCACGATTGTCTTGAAAGAGAGTAGCACGGGGGACGGTTGGAATGTAGTGCCGTGCAAGGATCCTAGACGAGGGATGCACAACCACCCTTTCTCAGTGTACGCTGAGGGTCACAGACAGAGCTGCAAGCTCCATGCGGACGCAAAACAAATGATTAGAGATTTGACAGATTCAGAAACAGCCCCCAGGCATATCAATGTCAGCCTCAGTCATTCGTTTCCAGACCTGCATCAGACCATTAGGCAGGTGTACAATGAGAGATCGGCATATGTAACAGAAAGGCGAGGCGGGCGCAACACAGTGGAGAATTGTTTGCATCTTGCCACCTCAAAAGGGTATGTCACTAGTCACCGCTCAGCACTTGATGGTACTTTGACTCATTTATTCATGGCTCATCCCGATGCTGTTGTCGCATTTCGCACGTTTCCGTGGGTTGTGGCCATCGACTCAACGTACAAGACTAATCGCTACGGCATGCCATTCATTGAGATGGTTGGGATGTCTCCTTGCAACACAAATTTCCTGATTGCCTACGCAATTGTTGTTGAAGAAACGGCAGATACCTATGAGTGGGTGCTGAACGCACTCAAGAACTTGCTTGTGGATGGACCGTTCCCTGAGGTTGTGGTCACCGATCGAGAGCTGGGACTGATTAGGCCACTTCGGACTGTGTTTCCAGAATCGAATCATTTTCTCTGCACCTGGCATATTAACAAGGATGTGGAGGCACGTGTTACTGTGCTGACAGGGAATAAGAGGAATGGGGCAGCCTTCAAGAATGGTGCATGGTTCCGGGTTTGCAATGCGTCCACCGTTTCAGAGTACGAAGCCGCCTTGGTGGACATGAGGATTGGATGGTCTTGGAGCAAAGCTGTTATTAGTTACGCTGAGACTACGTGGCTCAACCCCCATAAGGAGAAATTTGTGCGGGCATGGACGAACAAATTTCTGCATTTCGGGAACACAACTACATGCAGGGTCGAAAGTGCACACTCGTCATTGAAAGGGTGGTTACAAACGTCAACTGGTTCACTGGATACGATATGGAGGCGTGTCGACCTGCAGATAGCCGCGCAAATTACTATTATCAAGGCCAACCTGGAGAAATCAAGAACGTGCACTGGAAGATTGCACCGTAGGGCCCTTTTCAACAACTTGATCAACAATGTGTCCAAATACTGTCTGGATAAATTGACGGTCGAGTCCGGGCGGATTGATGCACTCGGAGCACAGGTATACGCATACTGTGGTTGTGTACTGCGCTCGACTCACGGAATACCGTGTGCATGCGTCATGGCGAGGGCAGTTGCACAAGGAATCCCCTTGTACTTGGACAACATTCATCCGCTGTTTAAGAGCCTGGCATTAGGTGATCTCGTGCGGAGCATGGAAAACATTTCGAGGGCTGAACAGGATCAGTCACGGTTCAACACTCAGTTGGAGGAGCTGGCACGCAGCGACCCTTCGGTCCGACGACAAGTTTCAAGCTACATAGATGAGCAGTTGCGTCCGGAGGACAGCGGCATTGGTGAGCTGGACAATTGTACTAGTGCACGTGGGAGACCAAGCGAGCAGGTCCCCCGATCAAGATCAACCCGACGTTCACCGAGCTACCACGAGCACGTGAACAGGCGATACGGGCGTAGCTCAAGGTCCCCGGGGCGCACCACATCACGGAGCGGTAGCCGGCACGGTAAGTACAAACACCATTCTTCCTATTGTATTAAATTTCTTACAAAGAAATTAATCTTACTGTTTTCCCGTTCCTACAGCGACATTCCCGTTCCTCGAAAGTGTCCCCCACATTGTCCGGCGTTACATCGAAGGCTGGAACGATGTCGTGAGTGATGGAAACTGTGGCTTCAGATGCGTTGCCGATGCGTTCCATGTAGACGGTGAAGGTGAATGGTCTGGAGCGCGTCGGGCAGTGTTTAACGAGATATCAACTCATTGGCCTGACTATGTTCCCATATACGGTTCGAAAGACAACGTCGAATTAGCTAGAGCCCGTATACACCACACCAAAGGTCCGTGTGGTCCAGAGCATTGGTTCACGGTCATTGCAGACATGTTTCCTGTCGCCACCTACTACAACACGGTTGTAGTTTTATATTACATTTTAGAGAATGGGTCGGCAGACTATTGCTGTACAGTCCTTCCATTGAGGGCAGGTGGGGGCGAGGATGGAACAAGGAGGGAGCTACACATTGTATACGTACGCACTGCAAGCCATTTCGTCCGGATACACGTGAAGAAAAACTGTCCCATGCCCCCCGTGGTTAATCTATGGACCACATTGAGGAAGTCTGATGTCGTCGGTTGGGAGTTACCCTTTTGTAGGAGGATAAGGGCTTGGACCAAAGCATACAATGAGAGTAATTAACTATTGTACCCAGTGATACATTTCGGCATGTACGCAACCGTTACAATTATTATCGAAGCGTTACAATTAGTCTGAAAGCGTTACTGTTGTAAAAAGCGTTGACTTATAAATTTGACATGCACAAACAATTTCGATTACATAAATGAGCAAATTGTGGGCAAACAGTGGGTACATACATAAGCAAACAGTCGCCTAGGGAATGGGTCCATAACCGAGCCTGCGATACTCATCGCGACGTTCGATCCAAGTAGTCAACAACTCCTTCATGCACGGGTCGCCGAGTCCATCAACGGTTGTCGAGTCAAACGGATCCAAGTCGCTCATCATTTCACTCAGCATCTGATGCACAGGAAACACATTTTTCAATAACGGAACAATCAAATGTAATACAATTACTCAAAGCAAACAGTTGGAGAAAACTTACCGATAACTGATGATGTGTCCTATCCCGTCTACTCGTGGCAGCAAGTTCAGGATTCGTGATCAATGGGTGTGAATGAGTCACGTACCACTCCTCATAATCCAAGGTACACTCTGACGGTCTTGTGGCAATCGGGAACTCGGTAAGCTGACCGTCGTGCCAAGCGTGTGCCATATGCCATAGGGTCAGCTGTAGCATCCCTGGATAGGTCACCGAATAGCTGGCTGGATCAGCGGGCCGGGAACAAGGCTCTGGCACAATCATAAGACACTGCGGTATACCCTGTACGAGACCGAACTGGCGCACAACGCGATCTGGCATGTACGCCTCCATTGCTTCGAGGTATCGAATCACGCCGCGGTAGTGAGTCCTCCCCCTAGCAGCCCTAACCACGTCCAGTCCATATGGCAACCAATCCACCTGCGCGTGTTTCACAGAAATGTAACGTTCCTATGGAATCCGATATACCCACTACTATTAGAATAAGAGTAAAAGCATGGAATTCATACCTGGTCGGGCTGTAAGGCATCCACCTGACGCCGGATGGTAGCCAGCCTCCCAGTATCCCTCCCCATTTTAACCCCTGTGTGCCACCGGTTGGCGCATCCCGGAAGAGCTGGCAGAGTACTCAGCCTCGGCCAAAACATTGGAAAGTACTCGTATATCCATGCTTGCAGCAGCGTGCAACAGCCGCATAGGCCGCGCGCCTTGGACCGGGACGCAATTCCCAACTGTAGATACAAACTGGCCAATGTCGCCGAGCCCCAGGACAACTGCGAATCAAGTAGAGGTAGAAGGTTGGCTCTAACCTTATTCCCAGTTTTATCCACGAAAAGCGTTGCTGAAAACAGGGTCAACATGTAGCACATAAATTGGAAGTTATCGCTCTGACCCGCCGCTACACACCTCGCCATCAATGATTGGCCATCTATGTTACCCCCGTTCCAGTCTTCCGCGACGAAGGACTCCACGTCTTTCCCAAACAGTTTAGCGCATGCTTCCTGAATACTCTCCACCGAAATGGTACTCGCAACAACGCCACCCACGATAGGAATGCCAAGAATCATCTCTACGTCGTGCATCAGGATGGTCATCTCCCCGAAAGGTATGTGAAATGTGTTCGTGTCCGGCTGCCACCTCTCGACAAAAGCGGATATCAATGCCATGTCAAGGAACTGGAACATAATCGCAGGAAGGTGGGCCAACCCGGTCGCACGTATCCGGGCCTGTACAACATCGCTCAGGTCAGGGAGCGTAGTGACTAGCTGCTTGCATAGCGGCGACCGAGCATGGCATCTCAGCACACCTCGCTCTATACCATTCCAAACGTCGACAGCGACGTGTCCTCCGAAGCTCGGTATCACGAGGTCATCTTGTGGGCCACCAGCCATCGGTCCCCGCACTAGCCACGTCTCATCGGCGTGTCGCTTCCTCCGGTTCCTCGGTGCCCTTCCGATGGCAGTCTCACCGGCATTGCACGATCCACCAGAAGATTGCGTGAATTGACCAGCTCTATTCCTAACGGTGTGCCTGGCTCCACCAGCATACCGTTCGAATCCAGCATCCAATGGCACACTCGTCCCAGGTTGGCCAGACGGGGGGACATTGCATGTGTTCAGTCCTTGCCTACCTTCGGCATCGAGTGGGCTGCTTTCTGCCGGCAAGTCATACATCGACTGCCAATCACTATCATCACGGATTCCACCGGACGCGAGAATGTTAAGCTCCGGACCGTCCCATGTTGGCATGGGATCGAACACATGATCGCGCCGTGGAAAAGGCCACTCAGCTCCTACATCACACTCCTGCGGCGGAGGCGACTGTTCATCCTCGACCACGTGGCCTCTCGCCTGTCTCGCCGAGGCACTAACACCTCTTCGTCGTATTGAATGACCATGACCGTCAGGTTGACCAGCAGTGCTCATCTACAACACAAGATATGTAATTAGTATAGCAACAATTGATTTAAACTGATATGATAAAATAAATTAGCATACATTTCAACGTGTAAATTAATATTTTCAAACTGTGCATAATTTCAATTTACTACCGGAAACTACATATTCTATAATGCATAGAAAAAAGTTATAACATAAAAAAACAAACCCCACTCCAAACAGCAAATTTAATTCTCTTACAATTCCATACAACGAACTACACATTTTTTTAAATTGCAAATTGGAAATCACATTACTAAATAATCTGAATTTTTAAGCACATCACACTAGTATTAACATTCAAAGAAACAATTGTCAAAACATATCATAAGCATTTACTACACAATTGTTTTCATCGGATTGATAAACTAGATTTTCATAAAGTTAATCTAAATAAAACTATACTTCTATTATGGTACATATACTTTCCAAATTACGAAAATAGCTATCATTTCCAAATTTAAACTAAACAATTTCTAAAAATAACAATTTCTTCATTTTAATTCCAAAATTGATTAAATTCCTAATATCAAATTTTTGCAAATTATTCTACTTTTTAATTTCCTATTATCTTATGAGAGAAATTAATATAAGATTAAAGCCTCCTATTTTCTTATATTTACAACCAAACCCCTCATCTTCCTCCTCCCTCCACCCTCCGCCGCCGGCCGCCTCCACCGCCGCCGGCCGCCTTCTCCGGCGCCGGCCAACTCCGGCGCCGGCCGACCGGCACCACCTCCGCCCGCCAGCTCCTCCCCTTCACCTTCTCCTCCTCCTTCCCCTTCTCCTTCCCCTTCTCCTTCCCCTCCTCCTTCCCCTTCTCCTTCCCCTCCTCCTTCCCCTTCTCCTTCCCCTTCTCCTTCCCCTACCCCTTACTATTCCGCCGGCCAAGGCCACCTCCGGCCAATACTCACCACCAACCCAACATCCATTCCACATTTACCAAAATTCTAACAAACCCCAATTCTAACAATTCCAACAAGTTCAACAAAATTCGAATAGATTGGCAACATTCAGGCAACATCCATATAATTTGCACGAAAATTTAAAAAATTTCATCCAAAACTTACGTTTTCCGATGGCGGCGGTTGGCGGCGGCGGTCGGCGGTCGGCGGTCGGCGGCGGCGGAAATGGGAAGGAGATGGAGAGAAGGAAATGGAGAGAAGGAGAGAAATGGAAATGGAAATGGAAATGGAGAGAAGAAATGGGAGAGAAGGCATGTCAATTTATACTACTTCTCCCTATATTTTATTTTTTAAAAAAATATTAATACGTGTATTTATACGTATTAGGGCGTGGATAGTAAAATACAGGGCGTGATATAGCAATCCACTTATGAATATTACAGCTAACTAGTTTATTGCCACAAAATGATATTGTCAGTAGCTACCAGAATCATTTCTACGCTCAAGTTAGAAATGCTAGCATTTATATAGTTTGATAGAGTTCAGGCCCAAATGTTACAATGTGTTGTATTAATATCGGCCCAGTTGGAATACTATTGGACCATGTAACGCCGTATTTATAGGGCATTAAAGGATTATAATAAATGTAAAATACTATTAAGGCTACACCGTATAAATATCATGTATGTCTTGAATTTTCTCGTATTCATTATGTCTTGAATTTTCTCGTATTCATTATGTCTTGAAGACCGTGCATATACTCATTACTGACTTAAGCATCGAAGGACTGGCTCCATGGGATCCCCAGGGGCAGTTTTATTACTGGTCATAATCAAGGAGCTCGAGCCTACTGTCTGTTCGATTGCCTCAGGTGCATCAATTGGCGCTGTCTGTGGGGATGATTAAGTCGGAGTCTAGTTTCTTGGTTTATGTTTACGGTTACTCGAAGGAGTGATAGATTGAGGTTAAAAGGCACTGGAACCGGTAATGAAGTACAATCTAGAAGAACAGATACAGACAATCCCCAAGAGACGCAGGGTATCGAGACTGGGGAGGTTCGAGTATTAGTAGTTGAGTGGAGGATGGTGCCCATCTCGGTTACAGAGCATAAAAGGGTACAGATCTCAAGTGGCCTTGATCTGTAGGTTGTTGAAGCTCCTCGAGACGTTCAGAAGTTAACAAGGAGCAGGGATTCAAGAATATTAGACCTGCTCAGAGCGGGCCAACCGATTCGCTAGATGATAGAAATGGAAGGTTCACGGAGGTTCCAGCTGATTTTTATATGTAAGCATATGACCAACTATGCAGGGAATCAGAGCATGGGAAGGATGGGGCCGAGTCAGGATTAGACATAAGTAGTGCATGTCTTAGCTGCGGCAGAATATCGAGTTACCCCTCCTTTGAGGGGTATGAATATCTCGAACGATGTAATACCATTTATCCCTGCAGGAATGATAGCGAGCTTAACGTCTCAGCCCATGATAGCTTATCCTTACCCAATGTATGCAGGAGATATGTTACAGGTACAACCTCAACCTTCTTCCCTAGATTACTCACAGGTGATAGTGTATTCGATACATTTGCTAGTCCCGTTAACCTCAATAGTTACCCTTCTAGGGACTAAAATGGGGTACATGGTGATAACTTCTGTAGGAGTCTAAGTATATGGAAAATTGGGATTGCAGAATGCAATGGCCAGTCAAATCCTAATGGGCAATTGACAATTTACCCAGGGGGTATGCAACCTTGGGTGCAATCTAGACATGTGGGATCTCAACCTACATACCCTATGCAATTTGGAGGAAACGAGGATTGAATATGATTGGTAGGCAGCAATAATTGGCAACATATGCAGGTGATTCAGTTAAAAAAGAGAGTTTGATTGATTTATTGAGCTAATGGGCCAGGTAGCGGGATCACCTTTCAGCTCGGTGATAATAGGGGTTGGTTGGCTGATAGATGTAAAGCCCCTAGAAGGACTTCCTACCTATAGTGGAGAGACACATCCTCAAGAGTTCATTCAAACATTCTTAAGTTTGATGAACTCGAGGAATTTCGAAGAAAAGCTAACATGTAAATTGGTCAGGAGTTACCTAAGAGGGAAGACCCAAGAATGGTTGAACAAGCTACCGAGGGGTTCATTACACTCATATAGAGACTTCAGTGGAGCCTTATTAAGTTAGTATGCACAAAATAAGAAATTCAAAAGGACTCTATTTGAGCATTATCAAACTAAATAGAAATTGGGAGAAAGGACGGAGTCTTTTTTTATCATCGATATGTGGACACGAGTTTGGCGGTAATAGATACCACAGAAAATTATGTAACTCAGGGGTATTTGTTGGGAATACAGGACTTGGAACTGTAAAAGAAATTGAAAATGAATACCCCTCACACCTTGCAAAAACTCCAAGAGGTAGTGGAACAGTACTCGAGGGTAGAAGAGACCACTAAGAAGAAGAGAGACAGCCTCGTAGAGAAGTCTAGAAAGAGCGTTGACTCTCAAGGAAAGAGACCAATTGAAGCAACTAGGCCTAGCTTCGAGAGGTATGATCCCATGTTGCCAACACCCGGGGGAAGAACCTCTGCGCAGATCCTTAGCAGACATAAAAGATTGTTCTGACCGCACCCACCTATACAAAACACACCAAATGCTGTAATAGCCAGAAGGGCAAAAAATAGTACTGTGATCATCATATGGATTATGTTCATGACACAAACGGTTGTGCGCAGTTAAGGATGTAGATTTAAAGGAGTGAGAGAGAAGGACGGTTTTGAGGCCTGGGACCTATGAATAATCATGTTGGACCCCATAGACCCAGAACGATCAGAGGGAATGGCAGTCGTATAGCAGAAAAAAAAATTAGAATAGTAGGAATAGGGGAGACAGAAGACCCCGTGAACTAATGATTCGAGATAAGGAAGGCAAGAAAGGCCACAGGAACAACAAGGTGGCAATCAGGAAAATAGGAATGGAGATTATCCACCAATTCGAATGGTGATCAACGTCATTAATGGGATCATGGGAGAAACATCCTCGAATGTTATAATGAGAGTGGGTGCACAAAAATTCCCAGTAGGAGAACCAAGCCATAAAAGGTTTCGGCTAGATGAGACTGCAACATTTTCAGAGGCTGACACAGTCCCAGATCGGACACCACATGGTGATCCTATGGTGGTTTCGGCGGTGATTGGGACGTCTTTAGTAAAAAGGGTGTTTATTGACGATGTTAGTTGGGTAGAAGTAATGTTCGTTGATTGTTTTGATCAGTTGAATATATGGCATGGTAATCTAAAGAAATCAACCTCGCCTTTATTTGGTTTCACAGGGGATCCCATATTTCCTCTAGGGGAGATTACCATGTCAATTCAAGTTGATAAAAGGGGTAATGATAGATTGTAATTTTGCAGTCATTAATGCTCCTCCCCCCTATAATGTGATCCTCGAAAGACCATAGATATGCTAGGCTCGAGTAGTCTAGTCACCTTACCATCTTATGATGAAATCCCCAACCAATAAGGGGATAGCTTCAATTCGAGGAGATCAAGCTATGGTAAGAAATTGCAACCTTACGACGGTGAAAGAGGCAAGGAAATAGAGGAATGTGGCTTTCGTACATAGGGGTGTTGGTCCAGCAGATACAGTACAAACGCACATTTGAGATGATGGAACAGTAGCTATTGGGAAACTGGTACTTGAGAGCGTCAAATAAAAATTGAGTAACTTGTTGGAGAGATATGGTGATGTCTTTTCTTGGAATACTTCTGAAGGGTGTTTGCCCTCGAGAGGGCTAAAGTTATCAAAGAAGAAGTGGAGAAGTTGTTGAAGGTGGATGTCATCAAAGAGGTGTCCTACCCCTGAGTGGATAACTAATCCAGTTATGGTTCTAAAATGAGCTTGGCAGATGTGCATAGATTTCACCGATCTGAATAGATGTTGTCCCAAGGGCAGCCACCCCTTTCCACCAATTAAAGTTAGTGGAATCTATTGTTGAATATCAAGTCCTGACCTTCTTTGATGCAAATGAAAGATACCATCAGATACTTATGGCGGAGGAAGACAAAGAGAAAATATCGTTTATCATTGATATGGGTACTTATTGCTACAAGAAGAAGCCGTTTAGGCTCAAGAACGCTAGGGCAACCTATCAACCGTTATTTGATTAGCAATTTCAAGGCCATATTGGAAGGAATAAGGAAATTTATGTATATGATATGGTTCTAAATAGCAGAATTTACGAGGATTTTTTGGTAGACTTGGAGGAAATTTTTGAGAGGCTATAAAGGGAAAACTTGAAGTTAAATCTAGCTAAATGCGTTATCGGTGTAGGAGCTAAAATATTTCTGAGAATCATAGTATCTGAGAGAGGTATCAATGTAAACCCTGGGAAAGTTGAGGCTCTGATAAGAATGATAACTCCATAAACATTGAAAGAGGTACAAAAGCTTACATGATTTGCAGCATTGAGCAGGTTTCTCTCGAAAGGAGAGGAAAGGAATTTTCCCTTCTTTGATATCCTTCGAAGGGCTACGAAATTTGAGTGGACAGAGAGATGTGAAGAAGCATTCAAACAGTTAAAGGAGTATTTGAGGTTGTTACCTACCCTCATGAAGCCTGAAAGGGGGGATGTGTTAAACTTATACATCTCTGCCTCACCCCTGACAATCAGTACAGTTTTGATAAAAGAG
This sequence comes from Rubia yunnanensis, assembly GCA_037428765.1. Lineage (NCBI taxonomy): Eukaryota > Viridiplantae > Streptophyta > Magnoliopsida > Gentianales > Rubiaceae > Rubia > Rubia yunnanensis. The sequence goes on along the minus strand of CM075064.1, from coordinate 24,488,502 downwards.
AGAGAAAGGGCGCTACATCCCATTTATTTTGTTATTCTAGCCTTACAAGGTCCGAAGACGAGGTACACAGCTCTCGAGATACTGATATTAGCTTTAGTGCATGCAGCTCAAAGATTGCATCCTTACTTTCAGGGGCATACGATAATAGTGCTCACGAATCATCGAATCAGGCTGATTCTTTTAAAACCATAGGCTTTTGGGAGAATGATGAAGTGTGCTGTGGAGTTAGGAGAGCATGATATCCGATATCAGTCTAGAGTTGCGATTAAGGGTCAGGAGCTAGCAGATTTAATACTGGAAATCTTAGAGACCATAGAGTATGAAGACCATCAAGAGGAGGAAGTTCGAAAGCAAGAGGTTTGGAAGTTTTATGCAGATGGATCCTCACATTCGAGTGGTAGTTAAGCTGGGGTGCTACTCATCAGTCCCGATGGTAAACAATACCCCTATATGTTGCATTTCACATTTTAAGGCCACGAATACTGAAGTCAAGTATAAGGCCTTGACAACTGGGATGTGGTTGGCTAAAGAATTAAAAGTGGATGATCTAGAGATTTACAGTGATTCTCATATAGTGGTTCAACAGGTGAATGAAGAATATGAAGCTAGAGAACACAATCTATAGAGGTACCTAGAGGTGGTGAAAAAACTTTTGAAAAGTTTTAGATCACATACTCTACATAGGTCCCAAGGGAAGACAATCACAAGGCAGATTCTCTTAGTAAGCTTGCTTCTTTAGACTTGGGTGCTCAACCTCAAAGACAAGTGCTCATAGAAACTTTGAATAAACGAAGCTTCGAGGAACCAGTGGTAATGGCAATCGAAGAAGAAAACACTTGGATGATCACTATTATGGAATACCTTTGAGAGGGAACTTTACCAGATAATGAGGCAGAGGCTAAGTACATAAGGCTAAGGGCACCGAGATACGTGCTGCACAAAGGAGTATTGTATAGAAGTGGTCATCTACAACCATTACTTAGATGCGTCATCCCTTACGAAGAAATCTATTTGATCCAGGAGATTCACGAAGGAATATGTGGTAGTCACCAAGGGGCTCGATCAATGGCAAGAAGGCTCATTCGAGCAAGGTACTATTGGCCGATCATGTTTGATGATGCGAAAAAGTACATACAAGCTTGTCACCAGTGCCAGAAACATGCACCCATAATCCACATCCCATAGGAAAAGACTACAAATATCTATACTTTCCGATCATTTGATAAGTGGGGGATCAATCTGGTAGGATCTTTTCCTGAGACCTCTAAGAAGTTCAAGTATCTTATAGTGACCGTTTATTATTTCACAAAGTGGGCTGAGGCTGAGCCTTTAACGAACATAAGAGGAAAGAAAGTCATTGCACTCTATTGGAAGAATATTATATGTTGCTTTGAGATTCCAAGGACAATAATTAATGATAATGAGACACATTTTTCCTAAGACCCATTCAAAAAGTGGTGCAAAGAGTATAATATCCAGAAAAATGTGACAACACTCTATCATCCACAGGCCAATGGTCAGGTAGAAGTAACCAATCAAATGATAGTGAATGGTATTAGGGCCAAGCTTGAGAGGGCAGAAAGAAACTGGATATGCGAGATACTGAGTGTTTTATGGGCATATCGGACAGCCTAGTCTTCTGCCACTGGTGAGACACCATAAAGCTTGGTGTATGGCTCGAAGGCAGTAATTCCTGTAGAAATAGGACATCCGAGTATGAGATTGATGGCTGCAGAAAATGAGACAACTAATTAGGATCTCTGCTTGGACCTCGATATGGTGGAAGAAAGGAGAGAGCTGGCATCCCTGCATGAAGCTAGGGTAAAAGAGAGGGAAAATTATATCAAGATAGAAGGGTAAAGAAAGTGCTGTTTAGCCCAGGATATTTGGTGATGAGGAAAATGAGAAGAATTGTCGGGAACCTGAAGGGAAATTGGTCGCTAACTGGGAAGGACCCTACAAAGTGGTCGAAGCACATCTAGGAGAAAGCTATGTCTTCGAGGCCATGAATGGAGTTTGAGTGCCTAGAAGATGGAATATTACTTATTTGAGGAAATATTACCAGCTTTAAAGACTTGGGTAATATCCTGATAAGCAGCACTCCGTATTATATTTCTAGCTTTGGCTGATAATCGGGTGATATGCTGATAAACAGCTCTCTGATGATAATACCAGCTAAGGTTGATGAACGAGTGAAATGCTGATAACCGGCACTCTCATTGTACCATTGTAATCTTGATTACTGATCTAGTGGAACTATTCTTGCAGGATGTAGGGGAAACACCGAACCTGGGTAAAATCTCTTGTGTCCTTGCATTTTATAATTTCCTTTAACCATATCAATTATTCACGTTAAATGATCACATTTTGCAAAACAATGTAGTGTAAAGATATAAGTATTGTCAAACTTCACAAGAAGATCGAGTGATATGCTAATAAGCGGCACTCCAAAAATTATTCCAATCCTAATTGATAACTGAGTGAAATGCTAATAAGCGGCACTCATGGTGAATCCTAGGACTCATTTACTTAGTGATTTGATCAATGGAGAATGCTAATGAGAAACTCGAAAGCCATTCAGGCCTACTAAGTCATTCGAACACCGCCTCATGCTAAAAAGGTAGTATGATATATTAGACCTTTAGGTTATCCTATCTTATTCTCCTAACAAGGGTAATTGTGTTGGTGATCATTGCCAACAAGTTGATAAATAGGTTGAGATTTTTAATCTGACTGAGTAATGTTAACCAAATCGGTATTAAGTACACAATGATGATGAACTTAAAAGCTTTAGCATGCACAAGGTACATGATACATTCAATCGTTGGTATACAACAAACATATGCTCAAAGTGCAAGAACTTGAGTAATAGCATGGAGAAAATCTATCTATTTTGCCGACGGGGCCAACTTTCCTAATCTTATTTTTAATTGCTCAAGCTATTCCATCTTAATGACGGCTGCACGTTGAAGGTCTTTCATCTGCTCCTCTTTAGGGTACTCGGATGGGTTTAACATCGCCTTTGTTTTACATTGCCTTGTTACAAGCCTATTATTCAAATCCCTCGAGGTGGATTCTTCTCCTCCACGATGTATTTTTAAAGAATTTTTGGTGGCATTACTGGAAGACCTGCAATTTCTACTAGTTCCTCTAGATACTGATTTCTTTGAATGGAAGGATCCACGGCCTCTCGAAGGGGGGTGAGAGTTGGATTACAATTCTTGCAGCCAGTCTAGGATGGTGTCGGAAGCTATGGCGGTCAGTTCCATTTTCGTACACATTACAATCCGCAATCCAATAGTGGGCTGCCTTAAGAAAAAAAATCTTAGAAAATGTTAATTATCTATAAACGTATGAGTAGGAATACCATGTGAGAGGCAATGAGCCCAAAGGCTTATATCGTATAGAGTAATCCTTTTCTCATATTCTTTTATCTGTATCTTCAAGGCCTCAACTTCTCCACGAGTCGAGCATTCTCGGTGATGAGGGAATCAACTAGGGAAGGATCTTCACTGGAAGGAGTATCTTTTGTTGACAAGGTTTCCTCCAACCTGGAAAGCTCACCTAAGGCTACCCGACAGAGTTGTACCATCTCCTCTAGCTGCGACCTAAACTTGTATCATTCACCCATGCTAGCAACCAAGTGACCTTCGAGGACTGATAGCATATTGGCGTCACCAAGACATCTCTTTAAAGATCCAAATTGGTTGTTTATTTGGTGTACTATTTTTTGATAGTCTTGCTCAGCGGGATCGCAGTCATCCAAAACCTCAAGTGGAACTACTCTATTGTACTTCGTGGCTAGAAAATTCTTCACAAAATATTTAAAGGCAGGATGTTCCTGAGACCGCCATGACTTCACCTCCTCTTCGAGATGACAATTCTTATCTTGTAAAGAGCTTCTCTCTTCATTATATTTTGCAAGGTTCAACATTACCTTTATTAGATTCTTATTGGTTTCATTCATCTCTATTCGAGTACTCGAGGGCTCTCCGTAAGCGCACTCCAGCCACCTTTTCAATGAATTACAATATGAGAGAAAAATTATGAAAATAAGTAAACAGTTAAAAGTAGAATATTTTTATTATTAAAAAGGAAAAAGTTACACACGGGGGGGGGGGGAGGGGAAGAAGTTGGAAAAAATTACATTTAATCACTACCCTTTCATGGTGGTGGCTGGATTTTGATCTCCCACGACTTTTCCCCCCGAAGTTGGCTGTTGAATGGAACCACTGGCTACTATCTCGAGGGTAAGAGCTCGAATGCCTTTAGCTATGAGAAAGAACTCACTGGACTTAAGGTAGTTCAACAAGGAAAATTTCAGGCCACCCTCCTTGATTGCCTTATCTCATTTCGAATCCAAGACATTCACAAGCTCAGGTTTGATAAGGGAGTCCAACAATTTGACATCATCCTCGGACAATGAGGAAGCTAGTCTAGGTTTTAATGTTTCCTGGACTAGGGAGCTGTATCCGAGTTGCTAAGCTAGTTCGAGGAGCTCGACAAAGAATTTGAAAAGCTCACTGATGTTCATCAATTTGTCCTTGAAAGATTCGAGCAGAATGACCTGGGCTTTGGTATCTTCAGCTGCTTTCGCCCTCTTCTCGAGGGCCTCCTTATCTAGGATGGATTCCCTATTCTCAGCCTCGAGTTTAGCATTATTTTCTTTCTCGACTTCGAGAGATTTTATCAGCTCATCAATCTCAAAGTCTTTTTGCTTAACCTGCTCTTCCAGCTTGCCATGATCTAAAGTCATAGCTTGCAAAAGGACCGCCAAGCCCTGAGTTACTTAGCCAAGATGTTGAAGAACCTATAAAATGGTTAAGGGACCTGATTAGATATATAAAGAACTAGAAAATCACCCAGACACTTCACAAAGTGTACGTATATATATACATATAAGGTAACTTGAGGATTTCCGATCAAGGTCTTGAGCTTGTTGATAGTATGAATACTTGGAGTAGTCACCAGAGTGTTCGAGGAGGTTACCCGTGGATTCGGCTGCTGGGGGATGTGGGAGGTTCGACCGCCATTACCTTCTACCCTTTGACGTGGATTCCTTGAGGTAGAAGTATGGCCACCGAGCCTATTATTTTGTCAGTTTTTACAACATCCACCTGAGTGGTGGATGTCTGCTTTGAGGGGGCAGGGCCCCCCTTAGGGCCATCCTTCTTTGAGGCCAAAGTTGAATTGATGCCCACTGAAAAAGTCAAGAGAATGAGATGATCAAGGGGAAAAGAAAATAAAAGAAAGAAAATGAAACAACAAAACTTGTTAAACACATTCGAAGACTCCTGAGGGTCTAGAATCACTATGAGGGATCTCGAGAGGGGGCTCCTGAGAGGGGTCTTCGAGGACTCTCTTTCGTTTCTTGTTCTTTTTTTCTAAGCTTTTCATACACGAACTTCTCATAGACCTCAGGTGACCAGACAAAACCACCAATATTCCTATTAGGGTGAGAATACAACATGAAATCAAGGGATGTGGATAAAAGGCATCTTTTGTCACCCTCGAGACAATTAGGGTAAGAGTACTCCCCATCCTTCAAGGTCTCGATCTGTACATTCGAGTTCCACCGAGGAACCTTATATCTTCTACAATCGAAGGTAATCTTTTTCTAGCTCTTCCAGTCACCCGAATGAGAGGGAACAGTAAAGACTTTATACCGTATGTCTCTACTAACGAAGGTGATAATACTTTCCACCGAATTACCACTGTAGGATACACTGCACAATGAACGAAACAGCTTATACCTCGACTTCATCCCAAATTTGTGACATCTAGACATAAACATCATAATAATTACTAGGACGTTGGGATGAACCTGTGCGAGGCTAACCTGAAATTCCTTAAGGAGTTCATAGAATAAGGGTGGAAAGGGGAAGCAGAGCTTAGTATGAAGACGCCCAAGGAATATGGCCGATCTCCCCTCAGGAAGATTATCAGGGGTATCGCCGTCCTGGAAAAGCTAGAAATCCACATTCGGGGCTATCCTTTGGCCCGGGGTAATCGAAGCTAGAATCCTCGAGGTAGTTTTCTCTGCCTTTAAGGATGGGGACCTATTAGCAGAAGTTTCAACTTTCTCCTCTCGAGATGTCTTCTTCTTTCCTCGAGATATTTTATTTCCTTGGGATACCTCCATCCCTACCTCGGATACCCCATTTCGGCCTCTATATAATTATTCTCCCTCTGGAGGTGCATTCTCTTCCTCCCTTGCCTCGAGGGTTACATTCAGTGGAGGGTAAAAACCAACATTGTCGGTAGTAGGGGAACACCTCACATACGGTTTACCCACACTTGGTGGACAAACTTCGGTATACCCTTGGGAGGGCATGTCTGTGATAGGTAAAACATTTGGGTTGTGGTCCGAGTGGTCAAAAGTACCATCTTACATACCAGACTCATATTGTGATCCGTCAGAATAGCTAGGTTTAGAGCCAGAACTCACCCTTTTTGATGAATTAATCTGTTCCCCATCCCCATCCATTATGGCCTTGTCAGAAAACCCCCTCTCAGTAGAACCCTCACTGGAGATGGCCATTAATTAAAAAAAAGAAAGGGAGCAAGAGAGGGAAAATGGGGGGACTTACTAGTTTCGGAGGAGAGGATGATGAAGGCAGAGTTGTTGATAGAAGAAGAAAATAGGATATAGCTCTGAGATATAACCTCATTTGTGAAAGTACTTGCAAATGAAGTAAGGTGAAATGAGGGGTAGTTTAACAAACCCAAAACGGCGGTAAAGTAATGATAACTTTGAAAAACTAAATTTTTTGTAAAGACACAAGAATCTTTTCACCTTTCTGGAGCGCATCGTTCCGGACGCATTAACACGCGCAATTGCTAGACACACGCCTCTTAGTATTCTAGCAAAATTTCAAAATAAGAAAACTGGATAACCATTCGAGACCTAAAATACTATGTGAAGAACTTCATCTCGAATGTTGATAAGATGAGATCCTCGAGTCACTAAAAAAGAAAACGTTCTCGAACTCTGATAAACCGAGATCCACGAATCATTATCAGAGAAAGTCCTCAAACTGCTATCTTGATACTTCGGGGTCTCGAACTAGAATCTAATTTTCTGTGGGCTCTTGATTGAGGTCTGGCCCAAATGCTAGAATGGGCTGTATTAATATCGTCCCAATTGGAATACTGTTGGACCATGTAACACCACATTTATAGGGCATTAAAGGATTATAATTAATGTAAAATACTATTAAGCCTACATCGTATAAATACTAGGTAAGTATTCATTTTCCTGTATTCATTCTGTCTTGAAAGATCGTGCATACACTCATATCTGACTTTAAGCATCGGGGAACTGATCTTTAAGATTCTCGGGGACAATTTTATTGCAGGTTATAATCAAGGAAATCGAGCCTACTGCCTGTTCGATTGCCTCATACTCATTATTGTTGAAAATGTGGCTATCCACCTACAAACAAATTCAACTATAACAGACAAAATTGGAGATCCCAAATCACGTCGCATTAATCACTTTCTATAAATTGAATTGGATAATGTTGATCAAATCATCTTTCAAAGATCAGAATATTTTGCATGTGAGGAAATTGTTACTCAAAAACATGTTGATGAAATCATCGTAGACTCTAATATGGGAGGTCACCTCTGATAGATAGGCGGTCCGGCAGAAACGGAACATACTGGAAATAGTGGGTACCTGGCTATCCCGAATTTTTATTTTGTAAGAATAATTTGGGTTGAAAATTACTTAAAACAACTTGTGGATGATCATCGCGCGTCGTGCGATAGCACTAATTAAAATATTAAAATTAAGTTTTATTTAATTTTTTTAAAAATTAAGTCATTCAAAAAAATTATATGAATTATAAAGTAAAATAATTAATTTAGTTAGAAATCTTTAAATATTGAATATTATAATAAAAATTAATTATTTTTAAATATTTAATTTAAATTATTTAAAAGGTAATTATTTACATGTTGAAATTTTAAAAGGTTGTAATTATATGCATCTCATTAAAATAAATAAAATTAAATATCAAATAAGTTAATCAGCCTCACTAATTATAAAATGTACTCATTTAATAATTTGTCGGTTTAACTAGAGTCCGTCTCTTGAAAGACGGTCTTTCCATAAGTTATGGAAAGACCAAGGTTTAAAGTGTAAATTAGAAGAAATGAAGATAAAATTTTCGGGATGCATGAATCGGGTTATAAACTTTATTACTACTATATGTTGCATAGTAAATTTTTAATATTGCAACTTAGACCTTTTACCTTTTATTATTCTAATTAAACCCCGTCTTACCATAAGACTATGGAAAGACCGTATTTCCCAAGACTTTGCCTTAAAACTATACTTTGTAATATATAAATAAATAAATAAATATGTATACATATTTCTATTAAAAGTACTCTATCATTATATAAAAAAATCAAACATTTTGTTATTTCAAATTATTGTTTCTTTGAATTTTCGTTAGATTGTACAATGAGATATTTATGGTTATATATATATATATATATATATATATATATATATATATGTAGAAGTTATATATTTTAACAAGTTATGATTGATTATATATAGTAAAGAATTAAAATCAGTAAAATTTTAGCCTCCCCGGTTACTGAATCTGTTAGTCGAACCTGCCCCAAAAACAGAAATTCTTCACTGATAACGGTCGCTAACGGCTAAATTTGGCCGGAATCTCCCGACTATGGCGGAACCTCAACCGCCGGGGGTTTCAAAAACCTTCCTATCGGCTCTTACCTCTCGTTCGTCCCCTCTTTGCTCGCTCCCCAATAACCCCAATCTCAATCCAAAGAGGGAGTTTCTGGGCGACATGGCTTGCTTGTATACAAAGGAGCAGGTTCAACTACTGTCATCTCACTGCTCAAATGCACTGATTGGTAAGTTCACTAAAGGTCGCCCAACGATGGAACAATTGGAAGTGGCTTTCAAGACTGTTGGCTTCCAGGGGCGATATCAACTGGGTTCGATCGACTTCAAGCATGTGTTGATTCGGTTTGAGAAGATGGACGATTTCCAGCAATGCTGGATAAAAGGAATTTGGCTTTTCAATGGTCGCCCGATGAAGGTTCTCCGGTGGACTCCAGATTTCTCTCCAAATACCGAATCCTCCATTGTTCCTCTCTGGGTAACTGTTCATGACATTCCTATCTTTTTCTATAATATGGGTACAATTGAGGATATTGGTAATACAATTGGTTCTTATATAAAAATGGATGCAGCCACTGAAGGATTGACCCGACCTTCTGCTATTAAAATTTGTATCGAGTTTGATCTAATGAATCCTTTGAAACCTGTAATCAGACTTGGTACAGAAAGAAACCATGTTAAGTGTAGAGTGGAATATGAAAATGTTCCATCTTATTGTACCTATTGCTCTAGGATAGGTCACTCTGATAGCTGCTGTAATTTTAATCCTATGGCCCAGTCATCTAAGATTTCTCCTGTTTGTCTACAAGTTCCCCCTGTTACTTTTCCTAAATGGAAACCTACTGGAAACAAACTATCTCATCCTCCATCTATTTTCGATAGTATAGCAACTGAGATAACCCCACCACATGGAGCGGATTTGCCTTCAGTTCATATGACCACCAATCCTACATCCAACCCTTCTCTTTATAGGAATACTACACCTCCTGAAATAGGCCCTCCCACTGTGCAATCTGAGATTGTAGGTCAGTCAGATGAGTCTACCATATTTCACACTAATGCTGGAATAAATACTACTGTTTCTGATTTCTCTCCTATGTGTCTTAATATTGATGGTAATATTGTTTCTGCTTCTGATGGGGGGATTTCTATGGCTGCTTTCATTACTTCTGATAACATAGATACCAGACCTCCAGAGATCCCAACCTTATCCACCCCATCAAAAAATACTAATGAAGTTTCTGAGTTGGAGTTTCAAGCTACACATAAAGATAATACTCCCTCTCAATTAACAGATTTTTCACTTACTGGTTTTTCTGAACCTGTCAGAAAAAGAAAATCTAGATATGCAGTTGATGACATTAAGGTTTTAGGTACTAAAACTTATCCACCCTACAGCCCTTTTGTTGCGGCTCAGAACCTGTTCCACTCTCAACAAAGGTCCTCATACAATCGTTTCCTATTTCTGAAAGACACAGATAATGACATGGCAACTCAAGATGAGCCTCAGGAAACTTCAACCAGTAATGAAATACCAGTAGTTAAGGATCAGGTCCCACAGTTTATACAGGTTCCTCAAGTCCCTGTTAAAAAATCTGTTATGAAAAAAAGGATGAATCCCCATCCTGATACTTTTATAACACAGTTAAATAAAATTATGACTAGGTCAAAGAGCTCCTCCAATGTTTTTAATGATTAGTGCAACTATAAAACTTAAATTTCTGGTGTGGAATATAAGAGGGATGAATTCTTCTATGAAGAGGTTATCTACTTTAATAAATAGGCACAGTTTTGATCTTCTATGTTTAATTGAGCCTATGCATGATAACTCACAATGTGAACTATACAGATCTTTATTACATTTCGATAAATGTATGCATGTGAGCACTGGTCAGATCTGGTTGTTTTGGAATAATGATTTTACTTTATCCTCCACTATTGAAAACCAGCAGTTTATTTCAGTTCTTATCCACAGCCAGAAAATGAATACAGAAATGGAAGCTATTTTTGTTTATGGATTGAGAACTAGGAAAGGTAGGCAAAATCTATGGTCGGACCTTAAAGCCAGAACCAGTAATGCTACGGTTTACATTGGGGATTTCAATGCTATAGCTTCGGTAAATGAGTATAGGGGTCCTTGTTCTCCTAAATTAGGTAGCATCAAGGATTTCAATGAGTTTATTGATGCTATGGAATTGGAAGAAATTAATACTGTAGGAAATGTTTTTACATGGAGCAATAATAGGTTAAGAACACCAACCATTCAGAGACTAGATAGAGGTCTTTGTTCGAGTCAGTGGAGTTCTAGGTTTCCATTATCCTCCATACAAGTGCTTAATCGAAATACTTCTGATCATAATCCCCTGTTTCTGAGTGTAGGTAGTACTGTCCAGTCCATCCCAAGGCCCTTCCGATTTTTAAATGCATGGTACAAAAGGCATGATTTTAATGAACTTGTTAGACAAAACTGGAGTCTGCCTATTCGGGAGTCAGGGCTGTTAGGTTTTTTCCTAAAAATGATTAGGCTTAAGAAAGTATTAAAAGTCTGGAATAAAGATCAGTTTGGAAATGTGCATGACAATGTTAAAAAGGCTGAGGATCATTTAAGTGCTTAGGAGGAACAGTGTGACTTGAATAGCTCCCCTGCTGAACTCCTTAAGCTCAAAAAAGCAAAAACTAACCTTTTTAAAGCCATTGCAGAGCAGAATAGTTTCTGGAAACAAAAATCAAAAATTAAATGGTTAAAAGAAGGAGATGATAACACTTGTTTCTTTCATAACTCGGTTAAGGAACGTAGGAGTACTTTAAAAATAACAAAAATCAAAAGTAGTGATGGTAGATGGCTGGATGAATCTGTGGATATTGAAAATGAGGCCATTAATTACTATAAAACACTGTTAACTGAAGAGAATCAGAGACCTGGACATTTCCAGTCTCACTTTCTCAGTCAGATTCCTCACCTAATTGATGAGAAAGATAATGCTAACCTTATTAGAATGGCATCCTTACAAGAACTGAGGGATGTAGTTTTTCACCTTAATATGGACAGTAGCCCTGGTCCGGATGGTTTCACTCCAAAATTTTTTATTAAATCATGGGAATTCATTAATACTGACCTCCTTTCTGCTGTAAATGATTTTCTTTCTGGACATGATATTCCGAAAGGGGTTGCTAGTACTTGGATTACTATTATTCCTAAAAAAGATATACCTATCTCCTTTGAGGATTTTAGACCTATAAGTCTTTCGAATGTTTTGAACAAAATTTGTTCAAAGATTCTGATGGAAAGACTCAAACCATTGATGTCTAAAATTATCTCCCCCCAACAAACTGCTTTTATGAAAGATAGAGACATCTCTGACAATGTCATCTATCTTCAAGAAATGGTTAGATTTTTGGACAGGAAGACTAGAGGTCATAATTGTATGATTAAGTTAGATCTTAGGAAGGCTTTTGATAGGGTAAAATGGCAATTCTTGTCAAGTATTCTTTTTAAATTTGGTTTTCATGGACAGTTTGTTTTCAACATAATGAAAAATCTATCCCAAGCATGATTTTCAGTATTAGTTAATGGCAAACCGGTTGGTTACTTTCAAGCATCCAGAGGTATCAAACAAGGTGACCCCCTTTCTCCTCTTCTATTTAATATATTTACTGAAGCTTTTACTAGGAGTCTTTCTTTTATCTTTGCAAATGGTAAGCTTCTATACTATGATCTCCCTTCTACTGCTACTAATATTTCTCATCTTAGTTATGCTGATGATACCGTGGTTTTTCTTAAACCCACCACTCAATCTCTTGTTAGATTTAAGGCCTTCTTGGTAGTATTTGAAGAAACCACTGGACAGAAATTTAATTTCGATAAGAGTGAGTTTTTCATCAGTAAGCATGCCACTGTGTCTCATATTACTCGCATAAAGAGAATTTTAGGCATGAAATTGGGGAGTTTTCCATTTAAATATCTTGGTGTGCCTATCTTTAAAGGGGCAGTCAAACAAGTTTATTTCCAACCACTACTTGAGCAGATTGATAAAAGACTCAACAACTGGAAAAATAAATGGCTTTCTACAGGAGGTAAGATCACCCTAATTCAATCCTGCATATACTCTTTGCCACAGCATATTTGGTCTGCTCTACAACCTCCAAAACAGGTCATTAAAAAAATTGAAAGAAGATTGAGTATATTCTTCTGGGGTGAGTCAGATCTTGGTCCTAAGAAGACTTGGAAAAAATGGGATAATCTGTGTTTTCCTATTGATCAGAATGGTTTAGGTCTAAGATCAATTCACACCATCATCAATGCATGCTCTGTCAAATTATGGTGGAAATTTCAACTTGCAAAGGCTCTGTGGACCCATTTTATAGCATCTTTGCCTACATCTTACAAGAGCTCCCAAATTTGGAATAGAATTTGCTCTGTTAACTCCTGGGCCGAATTTCATACTAGAGTGATTCTTGGGGCTGGAAACTGTAATTTTTGGTCTTCAAACTGGTTGGACATAGGTCCTATCATGGATCATTGTAATCCTGATTTCAATCTTATTCCTGAGGATTGTACAGTTTCTGTTTTCTTCCACAACAGGGATAATTTTTTACCTAAAATTATACCCATTCTTAATGCTGAAATTGTTCTTCTACTGCATAATTTCTGTTTGTTTCCTCACAGAGAAGACAGACTTATCTGGAAGCCTGATTTTTAGGGATCTTTTACATTTAAATCTGCCTACACACTGCTTAGGGAACAAAGAGGTAGTATCTCTTCAATTCATCACATCTGGAATCCTAGACATGAAAAAAAAAGTATCAGTTTTTATGTGGAGAATGATTAACTCCTTGCTGCCTTTTGATGATATCCTGAAATCAATGACATTTAATCTCCCTTCCAAATACTGTTGTTGTGATAATGAAGATTCATTGAATCATTTCTTTAACTCATGCATCTTTGCTGTTAAAGTATGGAAGATTATTCATCATTTTATGGGTATTGCTGATAGAGTTTTTCCCTCTATTTGGGAAAGATTATCCTTCTACTTTACTCTTCCAGGCCTATCTAGCTTCCATAACACGCTTTTGCGTTTAACTCCATCAATTACATGTTGGTTTCTCTGGAAAATAAGAAATGGATGGCTGTATGAAAACGTTAAACCACAAACCTCAGCTGTTCTAATCCAGATTAGGGAGTATCTTTTCTATCAATTCTCTGCAAAGCCTTTTTTCATCTCAAATCAAATGGATGCTGAAATTGCAGACCATAGTTTTCTCCTACTGCAAAAAAACCACCCAAACCAAAATTTGTCAAAGTTGGCTGGTCTAAACCCTGTTCAGGACTAAAAATAAATGTTGATGCATCTTGGTGTAAATTAACTCATAGGGCAGGGATCGGTTTAGTGGTGAGAAATAACATGGGATTCTTCATTTCAGCTCAAGGCTCTTATATTCATGCCAACTCTCCGTTAGAAGCTGAGCTTAAAGCTATAAAATTAGGACTACAAGTTGCATGCTCATATTCTGATCCTATTATTATAGAATCGGATTGTCTTAATGCTATTTCACATGTTTTAAATCCGATTACTGCACATTGGAAGCTTTTTCAGCTGGCTGACGAGGTGCATCACATGCTTAAAACTTTCTCTTTAGTTCATATCTATAGAGAAGCAAATAAGTCAGCCGATGCACTTGCCAGGTTTATTCTGTCATCTAAATCATCAAGAGGTTTTACTTTCACTAATCTACCATTCCCCGTCCAAGGCATAATTAGATTAGATCAAATGAATACTCCCTCGTTGAGGGTTTCCTGGAAGGGATGCTACTAATTTTCCACTCCTCTTTCGTTCACAGGTTTCTCTACCATCCTCCAGTTTTCCTGCTGCTGTAATGAAGAACTCAAAGGGTCAAGTTCATGTTCTCCTCAACATGCTCTACACCAGTTACAAACTCAGGAAATGAACACTTCTGCTGCATCATTTTTTGACATGAGGCCTCCTGCTTGCTGATGGAGGATAAAACCTCACTACTGCAGCTTCTTTTTGTTCCTGTAAACCGTTTTGATCAATCCAAAATTTTTTTAGCTCATCTTTTGACTAATTTGTGTTTCGTTTTTACGATCACTAAATTGTTCGAAGATCGGAGCTAAAAGTTTTTGTAATATGTCGAACTCATTAGTACTTATAGATTTCAAAAAAAAAGAATTAAAATCAATAACGTATTATAAAATTAGTATGTTAACAAGTTATTATTGAATATATATATATATATATATAGTAAAGAATTAAAATCAGTAACATATTATAATATTAGTATTTTATTTTTGGTCAACTTTAGCTTAGCTTAGTCAAAATGACTCAAGTACCCCCCGATTGACAAACGAAAAACAAACAATATCTATTACAGGGTGTTTGAGAAAATAATTGGTTAAATTTTATATTTGGCACCCCATGCTCAAATAAAAAGTCGTATTTGTTTTCTATTTATTGGCAAATGCCATTTTTTAGGTTAAAAAGGGTTATAATCTTTCCCTAATATACAAAATCTCAATACTCTAATTTACAATATATTTCGAAATAATGTGTGAATATATTTGATAAATAATTCAAGAATGAGTCTGTCTCTTGCGAGAGCGTCTTACCGTAAGATCAGGGACTGAGCTGATAATATGGAAGCATAAATAGGAGCAGGGACTAAGTTGCAATAAAATAGAAAATCCATCTTCTCCATCAAACCTTAGTTATCGGCGCCTTCTTCCAAGGATTGAACCGCCTTCTTCCATCGTTTCTGACGTCATTGCCATCGTCTTAATCCAACACAACTGTCTCCACGATCGTACGCCACTGTCCACCGTCGACGTTCGTCTGCAAATTTGAAACCATTCGTCTACAATACTGGTCCCTCGACTTTTGAGTTTGTTTGTTCTAATCGAAAACCTTGAAACCGTTCGTCTGCGATTGGATTTGAATTCTGCGTCCAGTAGGCCGGGGAATCGGGGAGGGTCACCACAATCAAGAAATGAAGCCACCAGAGATTTGATTGGATTCGATGCTCATCAAATTCATGGCCGTCGGAGAACCACATCGCGAGGGTTTGTCTCTGATTCGCTGTGGTGGCTTTGATTCGCAGTGGTCGGCGGTGAGTTAAGGTTGCTCCTGTCCCAGTCAAAATCCGGCGTAACTATTTTGGTCCGTTGCTCTGTTCCCGGTCAAAATCCGGCGAGACTATTGCAAGACACAAGGTTCAGGCCAAAAGATTGGGCCAAAAATTTGAGCTGAAATTAGGTCCAAATTTTGGGCCTTAAGACTAATTCACATTTAAGTGATAAAACATCAAATTAAAAAAAACATCAACTAAAAACTCTACACCATCAAATTAAATAATTATACAAAAATAGACATCAAACTAAAATAATTAAACATGATATAAAAATTACTGAACATAAAATTACAAAATTAAAATATTAAATTAACATTGTAAAACATCTTATTAAAATAAAAGGAAAACATGCATTCCACTATTGTAGCATTTGAAAAAACTATTTTGACGTTCCACTTCTATACACTGATCTTATTATTTTTTTACATGATAATTTACATATGTAAAATGATTCGTACCACTTTACGTATATTATAGATGAATAAGACATAAAACATCATACATTAATAACATAAAATCGAAGGAATTCATAGAATCGTCATTCACTACCACAGAGACCCCCCTCTGGCACCAATTTTTTAACACCAGTTACGAAAACCGGCGTAAATCTTGTTTTAGCAACGGTTTTTGTTGTGTTAGCACCGGGTGTAAAACCGGTTTTATTCTGGCACCGGTTAGAAATATTTTTGCACCGGTTATTTAAATAAAAACCGGTGTTATTTTACACCGGTCGGGAAACCGGTGCTAGAATTTGTGGAAACCGTTGAGAGTTTAGCACTGGTCAAAAAACCGGTGCTAAAAACAACGATCACCGGTGTTATATTCGCACCGGTTTGAAGACCAGCGCAAAGAATCCTAGAAAACCGGCGTGATATATGTTTTTGGCACCGGTTATAGAAACCGGTGTTATAGGATGTAGAAACCGGTGCTGAATGCATTCGTGGAAAAATGCGGGAAAACTGGCACCGGTTTGGTGTCTTATTGACAAAAACCGGTGCTAAATCGAGCATTTAATGCTCCGAACTTACCCTCTTAAATTAGTTCTGAACTTGAACATCCATTATTAGATGGTAGATTTCTTAGGAAGGTGTGCAATAACTCAAACAAATGAAGACTCATGGAAGTAAGTATTCATTAATTTTTGGGAATTTCAATCAACCATAACCATAAATGCATGATTGGGGGTAGTTATTTTGTATTTATTATTTGTTTCTCTATGCCTAGCTTATGTTGATGTGAACATTTTTGGGCAACGATAGGTAGGTGGTATATATATTTATATGTTTCCCGAGAACATGCAGTTGATCGATTCGCATACTTATACACGAACATGCATGACACGTTTAGTATTGTGTAGCAAAAAGATCGTGTTCATTGTTCGTATTTTTGACCAATGAAAATATGTGTAATGGTGTGTTTCGTCTTGTTTAGATACGATGGACCGAGAATCCGTGTTTGCGTGGAGGGGAAAAATGGTTAACTGTCCAAGTGTAGCTAGAGGGAGTGGTGAACATATTGCATTTATTGATTTGTTTCTAGATTATGCCTTTGGTCGGGAGGAGAGGATACTTTGTCCATGCAAAAGATGCTTGTGTCGTGAACGGTTTAACGATCGTGGGGTTGTTAGATTTCACTTGTTGAAGAATGGATTTGACGGAGGTTACATTGTATGGACATTTCATGGAGAGGTTGAGCAAGGACATGACGGTGGGTTTGACAAGGTAGATGGAGACAAATGTACAGTTGATGGTATGTTCGATGACACTGTGAGAGATTTTGAGGGGAAACCTACAATGTTGAGTGCTTTGCTGGACGAGAAAGAGAAGCCATTGTATCCGGGATGTAAAAGTAAGGATACCATAATATCTTTTTTTATGGAGGTTTTCAATTTGAAAGCTACAAGTTCTTGGAGTGATGCAAGTGTGAATTCACTACTGAAGATTCTGAAGGATAAGTTCACGGAAGGGAATGGAATTCCGAAAAACTATTACGAGGCCAAGAAAATATTGTGTCCACTTGGTTTGGAATACAAGAAAATACACTCATGTCCAAATGATTGTGTTTTGTATGACGGTGATTTGATAGATGCGGTTGAATGTCCCGTGTGCAAAAATGCAAGATATAAGGATGTGACAAATGATGTTGATGGGTGTTTGGCTAAGAAGAAGAAGAAGGTCCCATTGAAGTGTATGTGGTATCTTCCCATAATTCCTAGATTGAAAGGGTTATTCGCGAATTCAGAAGATGCAAAAAACTTGCGATGGCATGGAGAGCGGGAAATACTACATGACGGCAAGATAAGACATCCGGCGGACGGTGAACAATGGAGAAATTTTGACAAGCGATATCCTTCCTTTTCTTTGGAGGTTAGAAATCTCCGTCTTGCATTGTATACTGATGGGATGAATCCATTTGATAATATGTCATCGAAGCATAGTTCGTGGCCCGTGATGTTGGTTATATATAATTTGGCCCCATATTTGTGCATGAAACGTAAATATGTTATGATGCCTATGTTAATCTCAGGTCCTAGACAACCTGGGAATGAGGTTGATGTGTATTTGAGACCATTGATAGAAGATTTGAAGATATTGTGGGAAGATAAAGGGGTGTTGGTATTTGATGGCCATATGAATGAGGAGTTTCAACTGCAGGCTATGCTAATTTGCACTATCAATGATTTTCCAGCCTACGGAAATTTGTCTGGGTACGCTGTGAAGGGGCACAATGCATGTCCCATTTGTGAGGAGAAGACTGAATTCAAACAGCTAAGACATGGAAGAAAGACAGTGTATCTTGGCCATAGAAAATGGCTCAACGGAAACCATAAATACCGGGATGATGTGGTCAATTTTGTTGGCGGGAATGAACGAAGGAAATCCCCTACACCACTAACTGGTGTGCAGATTTACAGCAAGGTTAAGAAATTACGAGTGGTGTTGGGAAAGTACAAAGGCAAGGACAAAATAAATTGTGGTGGGCCATGGATCTACCATACTGGGAGCATCTTGAGGTTAGGCATTGCCTAGACGTGATGCATATTGAGAAAAATGATTGTGAAAGTTTGATAGGCACCCTCTTGAATATTCCTTGGAAGACGAAAGATTTTTTGAATGCCCGGTTGGACTTGGCTGATATGGGAATCAGAAATGACCTCGCCCCAGAAGTGAAGGGTAAGAGGACGTACTTGCCCCATGCACCTTGTACCTTGTCTAAGGAGGAGAGAATCTCAGTTTGTGATAGTTTGAAATCAGTGAAGGTCCTCATTGGTTATTCATCGAACGTGAGTCGGGTAGTTACGAAGGATTGTCGGATGGCGGGGTTGAAATCTCATGATTGTCATGTTTTGATGCAACAACTTTTACCTATTGCTATTCGTGGGGTAATGGAGGCCGACGTAAGGCACTCAATCACTAGACTTTGTATATTTTTTGCCGCCATATGCCGGAAGTCTATTGATCGGGACCATCTGGATGTTCTACAAAAAGATGTTGTTGTCGTGCTCTGCAAGTTGGAAATGTATTTCCCTCCATCCTTTTTTGATATAATGGTTCACTTGGTCGTCCATCTAGTGCGGAAGGTGAAGATATGTGGTCTAGTTGGCATGCGTTGGATGTATCCATTCGAGCGTCACATGAAAGTCTTTAAGGGGTACGTGAAATGTATGAGTCGGCCGGAAGCTAGTATTGTTGAGAGGTATGTTACCGAAGAAGTGATTGAATTTTTCTCTTCTTATTTGGAGGGACGCAGAAAATTTGGGGTGCCCCTGAATTGACATGTTGGGAGGAAGGGGGCAAGCTGAGGTCGAGGGGAACGTTATTTACTCCATTGAATAGTGATCTGATGTCAGTTCATTTGTATGTGTTGAGGAATTGTTTGGAGACTTCTGCTTATGTGACTGAGCACCTTCATTCGATAACAAAGTGTCATCCCACGTGGCCCCCTAATAAAGTCCAGTTGAAGCACATTGACAAGTTTGTGAATTGGTTATATGACCGATGCAATGTCGCTGATTACGACCCAAAAATTAGGGCATTTGCGAGGAAGCATAACTGCACGGTTTTGAGGTATTCCGGGTATGACATCAACGGTTTTTCTTTCTCTACTAGGGACCAAGATTTGAAGAGCACGACACAAAATAGTGGGGTATACATTGAGTCGGAGACTATGTGGCAAGCAAGTAAGAAAGACAAAAAACCAGTTGTAGCTGTGATGTCGTTCTATGGTGTTATTGATGAGATTTGGGAGGTTGACTATGGAGAATTCAAGATTCTGGTTTTCAAGTGCCAATGGTTTGATAACACAATTGGGGTTCGAACTGATGATCCAATGGGATTTACCCTTGTTGACCCGACTCGTGTGGCATATGAAAATGATCAGTTTATTTTGGCCGAACAAGCAAGACAAGTTTTCTACGTAAATGACCCGTCCAATGTAGGTTGGTCTGTTGTGGTGCAAGGTAGAAAATTCTCTTTCCGCGATGAAATTGATTTTGAGGTTACAAGTGAAAGGTTAGAGTTCCCCTCTATTTCCCCTCTACCTAGTGACAACGGGATTGAGGCGGGAGCCATACGGAGGAAACACAAAGATGGCATTTGGATAGATGACGATGGCCGAGAACTTCGAGACAGTCAATCCAAGAAGATGAAGTTGGTTGTAGACTAGGGGGGTCAAGCATCGATGTCGAAGTTAAAATTTAATTTACTTCTTGTACTTTGTTGGGTTTTGTTGCCTCTGGCAACTGTTGTACAACTATCTTCCAATTTGTTGCCAAGTGGTGCAGTTCTGTCCGCTGCAGCATACTACAACGGTTTTGGTAAAGGCTGATAAAAAAAGTGGCAATTATTCCTATGATAGGTTCTGCCAGCTGCAGCGCACTGCAGCTCTACTGGTTCAGCGCGTTGCAGCAATTTTACTCATGTAGGAACCTGATACGAATTGGTCATGCAGGTCATTTAACACAACAACACAAATACATTATGTGTCTTGAAAGCTAACATTCCAAAATCCAAAGCAAAAACAGTCAGGACAAAGTAGAAATGTATGTTTCGAAAGCAACAAATGTTAGATCCCCACATCGAAATTAAACCAGCAACTGAAAAAACGTGATAATACGCAGATGTGAGGTGACTGTGGGCAGTCATTTCCTGCGCGCCCTCTTCTCCACCGTGTTGGGCCTTGGCGAATCAAAGGTAGGGATTGGACCCAATTCATTGATTCTCTTGCCACACATGGCTGTGAGGATCTTCCCAACCTGCGATCAGTGGTCTAAAAATCGCTAGGCGCTAGTCGGGCGGTTTGCTGGGGCCTAGCGCCTCGGGGATTAATCGGGGATTAATCGGTCTAGGCGGATTTGTATTATTTAATTATTTTTTATATATAATTAATAAAATAATACAAATTATATTTAAAAATAAAATAAAAACCTATTTCCCAAGTCACAATAACTTATATTACATACAAATGATACAATACAAGAACGAAAATTTCATGATAAACGACACAAATGAATATATTATATATATATATATTGTCGAAATATTATCTTGGAGTTGAAAAATGAAATCCATACAAGCTTACAAAGTTTGAGGCACGTGGCAAAAATTACCAAATACAAACTAGTGAGTAGTGAATCCACACATAGCCATAGGCCAAAATTAAAAGTTAGACAAAATAAAAAAGTACCAAATACAATTCACACATAGCCTATGACATTTCAAATTCTTCTTCACCATTTATCTCTTGCACTTCATCGTTATCGGACTCAAAGTCATAAGTCATCTCATCTACTTCCTCCTCCTCATCCGATTCAAAATCATCTTCATGTAATTCTCTAACCTCTTGAATTCTAGAACTTCTTCTCAACTCCATGCCAAGACCTTGTTCCAATCCATCTCCATCCATATCCATCGCTTCACCATCTTCATTAACATCATCATCACCACCCTCAACAATCCATCCTTGAACCATGGTAGATTCATTAGAAAGAAGCACATCTATGTCCTTCACTTTCTCTCTTTGCTTCTTGTTCATAATCTTGGCATTGAATTGAACATAGACCAAGTTGTTCAACCTTTTCGTATCAAGCCTATTCCTCTTCTTTGTATGGATCTAAATAGAAGTAATATAATGAAATGATTAAAATTGAAACTTTGAGATATAACAACATTTCAACTTTAAACAAGGTCTTCCATCACAAACAATAAAGACTACAATATGTTTGCATATTACCCAAACATGATGTGGGAAATTAATTTACTCAAAGTTTTGAAGAGTTAAAATGAGCAAAGTTATAGAAAGTTATTAAATATCTATTCAATCAAGTTATTATAGAATCAATGTATTTTCTTTGAAATATATAGCAACTACAATAGAAAGAAATGAATGAATAGCAAATATTACATACCCCTTCAAATGTGCTCCAATTTCTTTCACATCCCGACGCACTTGAAGTTAATGAAAGTATCCTTTTAGCCATTTTTTGCAAGTTTGGCACACCATTTCCATAGATACTCCACCATGAAACTATATCAAATATAACAAAGAGACAAAGAATTACATCAATTCAAAAAGTGAAAGCCAAAAACATACAAAAAACCATTTATGTTAAACATCTATGAAAAAACAAAACTAAACGAGAAACACATTTCAAACAAGTAATCTTATTTACTTAACATGAATTAAAATAAAACATTACCCGGATCATAGTTCTCATCATTGTTTTTGCATCCTTCCATAGCCATCACTCTTCCAAATAACCCTTCTTTCTTTATAAACTTAGGCCATTCAACATTTATCACCAAGTGATGAAGCTCTCGAGGGAGCATGACCTCAACACAAGTCAAAAACCCATTCATAACAAACTCATCATTAGTGATATCCTTGTTATTGTATGAATAATAAGGATTCAAAATATAGGAAGCTAGATGCAATGTACTATCAAGGCGGTCTCTTGCTTTTGTTTCAATAATGTCAAGAATTGGACGACATTGGGCTTCATTGTGATTGTACACCTTTTGAATCTCCTCTTTGGCTTTGAGTATCTCTCCATACGCAAATCCCATTGTAGGCTTCCTATCTCCATCAACAAGTCGAAGGACCTTCACTAAAGGACTAAACACTCGTAAGCAAAAGTCCACTCCTCTCCAAAAAGCTATGCTATGTGCTATAGCCACCGCCGCCTTCCCCTTTTGAGTTTTTGAATGTTTAGTTGCACTCCATTCATCACTAGTCACCATAGCTACTATCTCTTTCTTTTTATTCATCAAACTTTGCAAAGTAAGAAAAGCGGAAGCAAACCTTGTAACTCCCGGCCTTACTATATCCCATTGTTTAGTAAACTTTCTCAACAAATCTAAAGTCTTGTGATGAGAATACATGTAAATGGTGAAACTCTTTGCCTTTTCAATCACTCCTTTAAACTTTGAAAGATTTCCAATTCCTTGAAGCATAAGATTGAAAGTGTGAGTAGCACATGAGCTCCAAAAGATATTTGGCCTTTTCACCTTCATCAAGTCTCTTGCCAACATATTGTTAGAAGCATTGTCCATCACCACTTGAACCACTTTTTCTTGCCCAATGTCTTCAACACATTTGTCCACATATTCAAAGATATAAGCACCGGTATGTGATTCACCGGATGCTTCCTTAGAGGATAGAAAAGTTGTACCTTCTTTACAATTTACACAAAGATTCATGATACTTCTTCTCTTTCGATCACTCCAAGCATCGGTCATAATTGAACAACCATTCAAAGCCCATTCTTCTTCTTGCTTCTTCATCAAACTTTTTGTCCTCTCAACCTCCCCTTTCAACAATGGTTCCCTCAATTGATATTGGCTTGGAGGTCGATAGCCCGGACCAAATGTTCCAACCGCTTCCATCAATCTCTTAAAGCTATCATTGTCAACCGCATGAAAAGGAATGCCGGATTCGTAAACCCACCTTGCCAAGAATTGATCCACTTGACGAGTTCTTTCTTTAAAAAGTGAATCATTAAGGTTTTGTTGCCTCCTCTTCTTACTTGTATCCATCGTTGAATCCGGGTCAATTGGATTCGCAAAACAATTCATCGGACCAAGAATGCGTGACTTTCCACTCCCCTCAAAATTCACTTCAATTTCTTGAACTTCATCATCATGATTATGAATGAAGACCGTGTATTCATGATTTCGAATACATGAGGGTAAAGTGCAATTTTTAACCTTGTGTTTTGGTCCAAAGTATCAATATAACCATGTAAAACCTGAAAGTGTCAATCTAACCCTGGATTTGGTTGACTATTTGGACAAAATTTTTGTAAAAAGACAATTTTGGCCTTGTTATTAAGAAACAAAAAAATACATATAACATAAAAATTCTAATTTTCCCCTTCCCTCTTCTTCTTCCTCTTCTGAGCCCATATCGGAGCTGACCCATCACGCTTGAGTATCGCCATGGCTCCATGTCGTTCTTTTCTCCAAATTCAATTTACTCCACCATAGCTCCAACTCGTTCCCGTCGATGAATTTACCCCAGTTCTCGTTCCCTTCGCAATGGCTCTAGGTCGCCCTACACCGAATAATTCAATCCAAGCTTGGAATCGGGTTTATCAATCCACCGCCGACGTCGATGAATTCATTCTGTCATTAACGGAATGCTTCCAATCCATCTCTGCAAATCGGGTCTGACAACAAATCGAGTTTGAAGGCGAGCTGGGTGAGAAGGTGGGATCGGTGGTGAGGGTGGTGTTGGGTTTGTCAATCCACCGCCTACGTCGACGGATTCAATCTGCCATCGGCATCATTGTTCCAGTCCATCTTTGCCAAGGCAAAACGAGTTTAAAGACGGTCTTGGTGAGAAGGTGGGCTGTGTGGTGGGGGTAGTTCTGGGCGGAAGTGGTGGTTCTTGGAAACAGAGGTGGGCGAGCGGGACTAGGGTTTAGGGCATAGGTGGTGATTCTAGGTGATGGCAGCAAGGTGGTTATGTTGTGGTTGAAGAATGAGGAAAAAGGTTTTGTTTTAAGAAAGGGCATAATTATCATGAAATATTGAAATTTAAGTGTAGGGGGTTTTTGTCTTTTCAGTTTAGGTTAATAACTGAACTCCTTCGGTCCACACTTGGAATAGTGCAATTTGGGTGTATCTGCACAATTTGATGCAGTAAGATCGCCGCAAAAGTCATATACGGTTTTGAGTATAACTTTTGCGTTCGGACTTGGAATCAGGCGATTCCAGTGGCGTTGGAACCGTCTCGACAAGTACTAAAAGAATCATGGCTATGTCGTGTGTCGTGCTGTTTTTTGGCCATCTGAGGTCATTTAAGGCTTCAAAATGACAATTTACTATTTTTGATTAACAGTATTTAAGAACCTCTTATATTTTTGGAGATGTCAGTTTTGATAATAATATTTTAGAGAATTATTTTCTCTCTGGTGAAGTACAGAACAAAAACCTAGGGTTTGTACTTGCATCCTTTGATTGTTCTTTAAGATTCGTGCTTGCGAATCTTTTCGATTATTTGGATTGCATCACAGCTACTCAAAACCTTAAGGTTAGTTGCACACATTTAAATTTTACAAAGTTAAGTCAGCACTTTCAAAATTTAATAAGGTTAAAAATGCACTTTACCCTTCTAAATATTATCCTTTTATTTTCCTTTATTATATGTAGGTAAACATATTAGAGTTTGTCTCTTGAAAAACAATCTTTCCATATGTCATGGAAAGACCAGGGTTTAAACTGTAAATTAGAATAAAGGAATATAAAATTTTTGAGTTACATTAATCGGGTCATAAACTTATAACTATTGCACGTTGTTTAGTAAATTTTTAATAGTACAATTAAAACCTTTTACATTTTCATCATTCTAATTAAATCACATCTTTGCATAAACATATAGAAAGACGGTATTTCTCAAAACATTGCTTATATGATCAAACATATTTTTTTAAACAACTAATTGATATGCAAATAGAGGTGGGACAGGGGGAATATTTATATCTGTTTATGGTTAGAATATAACGTTGACTTTATAAAGTAAAGCCAAGCTATTTAGATTCCAGCCAAGTTCCGACTGCATTTAGAAATTAAAACCTTTCATATTACCAAATCCAATTTATTAAGAAAAATCTTCTTATAATGTTGGACCGATTATTAAAAAAATTATTTTAATAATTTTAGGTTAAATTATAATTACAGTAGTATATGAGAAATACATTTTAAAAGTTTTTTAAAGTTATAAATATCTCATTGAAATAAATAAAAATAAACATTAAATCATATCAATAATTACATCAGTTATAGATTTGCCTAATCTAACAATTAGTCTAATCTAACGATTAGGCAGAAAATGCTCCAGTTTTCCATTCTCATATGCGGCTGGAAAGTGGATTGATCTTTCTGAACTCCCCTATGACTGCTATCAAAGAGAAGCTTTTTCCAGCTAGGTCGGCATTCTTTTGAATTGAATCTAAAAAATCTCCTTCAGAGCAGGCATATACCAAACGTCATCTTCCATTCATATCGATTTGGGTTTTTCTGCACCATATTTGGATTTGCCTCTTCTTCGATCCAGAATTCCCAGCTGAAACACTTCTCAGTTTTGGCCTCATATTTATCCCCTAGTAGTCATGCCACCACGTCGCAGAACAAGAGCTCGTGTGGAACCTAATCCTAGAATGGCAGTTCGACCCCGTCCTTGGCCTCGAGGAGTGGTGTGCCGCGGAAAAATAAGAGAAAGATCTTGTATTGAATGAAGTGGCAAAGGAAATTTTTCGAACTACGGAACCGAATTGAGGGACCTATCTTTCGAGCTTTTTCTTCCCTATCCTCAATTGAAATTCCCTTAAATGGTATTGTATTTTTCGTAGAAATATAATATTATTCTTTCAAAATAATACTTTGTGATTTATTAATTACGATCTTCCATCTCTTCAATTTGTATCATATATTCATCCACAACTACCATAATTTTCCACTCCAACATTTCCCACTAACCCAAAATGGCTTGGTTTTCCACAATGATACTCCTCCTTGCAGCTTCCGTCGTCCACATATCTCCAGCGGAAACTACCTTCTTCGCCACCCTCATCCATTACTGGAAAACAAGTATTTAGGCACCGATTCATTTCCTGGAGGGCTTCAGAACCGGTGCTGATTTTATGTATGACACATGTATGAAGACATAATTGTACAAATCAATGCTGATTTTTATTACTAGCACTTGAATTTTGAAGCCGGTGCCCCAAAGCGGTGACATGCATAAGAACTAGCACTGGTTCCGGCGATAGGTGTAAACATAACCAGTGCTGGAACTGGGCAACAACTAGGCAATAGTTTATTGGGTGCAAAAAATAGGGAAATTAATAGCACCAGCATGAATCAGTGTGTCGGTGCCTATGTTAACTTATGTCACCGGGATACATAAATACGGTGCCTGGAAAATTGGACCCATTTTGGAGGATGAAAATTATTTTGTGGAATCAACACTGATTTAGCTGAAACAATATCTGATGCTGAAAATAGTCATGTTTGTGGGTATTTTCATATTGAAAAACACAGTGTGTGTTTTGTTGCATGTTATGCACCGGTTTTGTTTACACAGCACATGTATATAGACCCAAGCTCTGCACTTATACAAAATTTCATTAATTAGCTCTCAGGTTGGGAAAAGGGATTTCAAAAAATCTTTCAAGGCAGCCATAAGCAGTTGCTTTTACGTTTTGAGGCACTGGTTTTTCTACATTTCAACACCGATTTTATTACCGGTGCTGGCTACTTAGAATTTATTTTTGCAAGTTTGCTCTCGTGTTGGGAGAAAAGGCCTAAAAATTAATTCAAATCAACCTCAGATAGCTGCTTATTCTATTTCTGGCACCTATTTATGGGCTTTATACCAGTGCTAATTATTTTAAGTTCCAAAATAATAACGGATCGACGAAGGCTTCTTCTTCCATTTCTAATTTTTGGAGAGAAAATCTAACCTAACTTCCCCATAGGCTCATAAACCCAAGCTCGGTAAAGGATTGAGGTTAGTTTTCTTGCAAGCATTTCTCTTTATTCTACAAGATTATTAATCATGAACCCAAAGGTTTTGGAAAAATAACAACTTTTTTAGATGTTGGTTCACTTTGATCTCCAACTTTGTTCAATGTTACAATTATGTACATAGTGTAAATGTGTAATAACTACATATATGTATACATTGGATTTGACTATCTCATGTTGACGGTTTGTTGATGTTCATGAAAACAAGTATTCTATAGGTCTTGTGGGAGAAATTGTGTGACACGCCTCCAATGTTCAACCTCAACATAGTGAGTGAGTTCTATGCTAATTTTCGGTGTGGTGCGAGGTGGGATGAGGCGCTACTATCATGGGAAAATGGTGAAATTTACTGATGAATCCATAAATGAGTTGTACGTGTTGCCAACCGTTTCCCCCAAGGAAGATGAAGCTCTTGCATTCCACTACAAGACTGATGAGGGTTGGGATTTTGACTATCCCACAGAAGGGGAGATCAAGAGGATGGTAACTAGGGAGGGAACCACGTGAAGTCTATTGTGAAACTAGGTTGGAAAAAAATTCTAAAGAACCTCCTCACTCCCAAGATGAATGGATGGTACCACTTCGTAGCATCCAAAATTGACCCCGTCGCAGTGAACACTGAGGTTCACAATATGAGGCTGACACATCTATACGCCATTAAAAAAATTGCGATAGAATATGGGTAGGAAAATAGTGAATGGGTTGAGACATGGTGCAGAGAAAACATGTTGTTACGGTTTATGCAACCTAATCTCTGAACTGTGCACAAAAGCAGGTGTCCCCCACATTTCGCACGACATATACATGCATCCAATGGGTATGATTACAGCAGACTCTTTCTTCAAAATTCCTCAGGAGAATGTGGGTCCTTTTTTGGAATCTAGAGTCGCGACGTTGGAGGTGGGCGTACAAAGTTTGCTAATGAAATCACAATATCAAAGGTCCTGGTGCGATCACATGGGTAAGGTTTCTCAATACCAGTTCCCGGACGCTATGAAAGCAGTTGAACCTTTCCCTATATATGCTCGGGTGTTGGCTGAAACGATATTAGGACCAGCTCAGAAGATGCACAGATGTTGGATGAAAAGCCATTTGCTGGATATTATTCATGAATTTCGATCCTTGTTGTCTTAATACTTTGGTTTTTGACAAAATATTTTGGATGTGGTGGTTTGGAACAATTCTATGTTATTTTGCAGACAGGATATAATTTACTGCTTCGAGGATTATCATTCCTTTAAATTAAATTTTTGGTGTTAAAGAAATATTATTTTCCGTTAATATTTCCAAAACTTTTTCACAATTTAGTCTAGGATATACATGTACTCCAAACTTTGAAATTTATACAATAAAAAAATTCCATTATTTAGAATTCATTTATTTATGATAAAAAAAAGAGTCAAGGGCTCATATGACCCTATGTTTTGAGGGTTTGTGCTAATATGACCCTGTGAAGTTGGAAAGTGCTAATATAGCCCTGTGTTTTGCCGAAATGTGCTAATATAACCCTATTGATCTAATTTTGGCTGGAAATACATGAAATGACGATTATACCCCTATTTTAAAAAAATAAATATTAAAAAATATTAAAAGACAATTATGCCCTTTTCTTCTCTTTTCTTCTGCTCCTTTCTTCTTCTTCTCTTTTCTTCTCCATTTTTCTTCTTCTCCTCTTTTATTCTTCGTCTGAACCCCTACCTCATCTGAACCCTAAGCTCTGCAATTCCATTTTTTCACACTTCTTTTCTTCTTCGTTCTCGTCAGAACCCCTAGCTCTGCAAATCCCCTAGCTCGTCTGAACCCTAAGCTCTGCAATTCCATTTTTTCACACTCTGCAAATCCCCATCAATTTCCAGAGGGTAGGGTTTGGTGGTCAGAGGAGGAGGTGGATGGTTGGTGGTCGTCTGGGGCAGATGTTAGGGTTTGGTGGTCGGAGGCGAGGCTAGGGTTGGCGGCGGATGTATGGCTGAGCGGTGGTGGTGCACGATGGAGCGGCGATGAGGCTTAGGGCTAGGGGTTGCGGGGATGGCTTAGGGTCAGGGGTCGCAGGGGTTAATGCGGCGGTGCACGACAGAGCAGAGGCGGTGGCACACGACGGAGCAGAGGTGGCGCACGGCAGCGGCCATCTGTGCTTCACCGGAGACTGCAGTGGGCTCCTCCATCTCTCTCTGCCATTGAACTCGTCGTAAGCTTCACTCTGTTTCTCTCCCTGTGTTTTGAGTGTCTAATGAATCTGTGCCCTTATAATTGGCATTATTGGATTGGGATTGGGATTGGGATTGGGGATTAGGTTTTTTAATAACGTGCATTTGTGGTGTTGTGATTGTTTAGGTGAGGGAGTTGGAGACGGATCTGTTTTGTCAATTTCTTGGCTGGAACTGGTTGATTTTTTAATCTGTTTTGTTGATTTTTCTTGGCTGGAACTGGTTTGGATTATCGTTGTTTCCAGATTTTGATTTTTCTGTTTTGAATCTGGTTTGGAACTAGTTTGATTTTCCTTGTTTCCAGATTTTTCTGTGGCTGGAACTGATTTGGATTATCGTTTCCAGATTCTAGCCGGCGGTGGTGACAGAGGTGGTGGAGCGGCGGCGGAGGTGGCGGAGGTGGCAGGGCTATGGTTATGGAGAAGAAGAAGAACCAAGGGTATTTTAGTTAATAGATTTTTAATTTGAAGATTAGGGGTATTTTTGTATTTTTACATTTGGTCATTGCCAAAAATAACAAAGTCAACGACAGAATAGTGCCATAGGGTTATATCAGCACTTCTGATGCAAAACACAGGGTTACAATAGCACTTTTCAACTTCACAGGGTCGTATTAGCACAAACATCCAAAACATAGGGTCATATCAGTATTTTGCCCAAAAAAAACAAGAATCGTGTATTTCAAATCAATGCTTAAGGTGAAACTTATTTTTAAGCAACTTTGTAATTTTTGAAAATGTATCTATGATCAGTTTTGAGGATGTTCTATCCACCCAATCAAGTCATAATCGCGTAGTTATGATCATACCATACTCAATTGTACTATTGAATTGCCAATTTTGTGTTTTGCCAATTCCAAGATTCTTGGAGGAACTTCAGTGCCAAAGCAAAATCTTCACTCGGAGCTCCAAATTCAATTCCGTTTGGATGCAATATTACATTATGGGACCCAAAAGTCAATTCCTAGAACGAATAAAAAAATATTCATATTTGGTGGAAATAACTGACAAAGAAAACTTCCCGTTTGGACATCCTAACTTTTTAGCCATCTAGAGTAACATATTCTAGATCATATACTAGTGCTTTACCAAATTCTATTAAAACATGACATTCTTTTAAAAATATATATATTATCCCAAGAATACACAATATGGGTTATTTGGCTACAAAAAAGAAAGTGCAGTTGAGTTTTGGGAAACCGTGTTATTTTAACAAAGTTCTTATCAGAGAGTTTTTGGGAATCCATCGGACAAAATTTTGAAACACGAGCTCTATTGAATGTTAAATTGAATATTTTTTAGTCCAATTGCATATAAATAACAATGGACAAAACTATCCCCCTCGGGAGGGACTTAAATTGAATATTGCAAAATAGTAGAAACGAAAACCAGCACTGGTTAGGTATGTTGATGAACCGGTGCTAAGGTTTTTAAGGTTGGAATAGACGAAAATATTAGTCTATTCCTGGCCGGGAAATTCAAATTATAGTCATTTCATTCTTGGCAATGGTTTGTCAATTCTGTAGGAACCGACATCATTAGGAGTGGGCGTCGGTTTGGTTTAATCAATTTTCGGTTTATTCGGTTCGAGTTATTCTGTTTTGCCCCTAAAAAACCAAAAATTGAATCCAACCCGAATAACCCAAATCATCCGAACCGAATTCGAAATTCAGTTCGGTTTGAAACCAAATTCAACCCGAATAAACTGAAATGATTTTATATTTTAAAAATAATTACTAAAAGGATATAAATTAACTTTAAATTAAATTAAAATATTTAATCTAATTTCTATATCACCAAAATCAAGTTTTGAAAATAAAAATCCAACAAATACAATACAAATTTAACCATACCAATTTTAGCATTACATTTAAGATTAAAGAAAAATAGTTCATTTTAATATTCATCTTCAAAGCATTCACATTCTTCAAGCCTTCAAGCAATTCACATTCACATTCACCTTCAAGCACTCCACATTCCCATTCAACGATGACACTCTATCCACACCCCCCCATTGCGCACCATCCCTGTGGTGCAACATCATCTCTGCGTGGGTACTCTATGCGTTGGATTCTATTCTTTTTCTGATTTTTTGGGTATGTTGGATTTTGTTCATGTTGTCATTCAAGGGGTGTGGGATTTTTTCCATTTTGGTGATTTTTGGGGTGTGTGAGATTTTGTTCATTTTGTGATTCAATTCAAAGTGTATTAGATATAGTAATATAGTTCATTGTGTATGGCTTGATGTTTAGGTGTTTGTCCTGTAATATATTTTTTTAAAGTGTTATATAGATGATTGTGTGATGTTTAGGTGTTTGTCATAAAATGTGTATGACATATTGTTGATTGTGTTATGTTGAAGTGTGGTATAGTTGATTGTGTGATTTTGTAGTTTTTGTCATAGAACGTGTGAGATATAATGGTGCATGTACGATGGTGAAGGTTTTTTCTAAAATTAATGAGATATAGTTAATTGTGGGATGTTGAAGTGTTTATGATGTAGTTTGAATTGCCTCGACATCTACAATGTTTTAATTGTATGATGAACTAGATTAAGGTTTACATGTCTCTTTTGCTTGTTTTGATCATTTCAAGTTGATGTTTAAACTGCGGAGATGTTGCAATCTATGAGCACCAAGGAAATTTGGGGGTGCTTATCATGGCGTGTTTAACATTAAAACATAGTTAATGTTAAATACATAGTCAAAACATAGTTATACACGTCATGTTTCCTTGGTGCTTACACACTACATCATTTCAACATTTAAAATCATTTTCTATGACAAATCGTATTGTGCACAACTTAATGTTATGCCTAGTTTGCGATGAGTATTGATTTTTCTCTGGTATATTGGTTGCATTCTATTCATGTAGTGCCCTCTAACTAAGTAATGTTTCTTATATTATGAAAAGTGTAGTAACATTTGCAGAACACCACAATTTAAAATGTGGAGATTTTGCAGTATATGAGCACCAAGTGGACATGGTGTGTTTATCATTAAGTGTTTAATGTGGTGTGTTTAACATTATACCATAGTTAATGTTAAATACATAGTTATACACACCATGTTTCTTTGGTGCTTAAACGTTGCATCATTTTGACATTTTAAATTATTTTCTTCGACAAATCGTACTGTGCACAAACTTAATGGAACAACTATGGTTGAACAGTACCTCTAGAGATCTTATTCTGGAGGTTAGTTGACATATTAAAAATTAAAAGTTTCTTATTCTTACTTATTGATTACTTTCACGTAATTAATCATTGAATTATTTTGTGCACAATAGATATTTTCCCCGGAAAGAGGAGAGTACAATGGCAAAGAGATAATATATGGCATGTACATAAGGTGTGAGGCTTGGGTGAATCTGTCTTCCTAATAATTCAAGGCTTCAATGAACCTAGTGTATTTCAACGTGTATTTGATTCGGACATATTTACTTTTTTTCTTAAATTATCATATGGATGGATTTTTTTTCCACTTGTTAAGATTTTCACTTTTTCAAATGTTCTTGCTTAGCATCAATTTAATTTTTAAGTTTCTTCTATGATTTTTCCCCGGGAATATTACCACAGGTAGTTTAACACCCATCCTCCAAAGCCAGAGCACAGAAAAATCAAAAACAAAATCGATGCTGGTATTTGTAATCTGTCCAGTTTTAGGAACCAGTTTATGTTAGTACATCGGTGCTACGAAAGATCAGGGACCAATATAATTTTTCCTAAACAATGATTTGGCAGCCAGCACCAGCATCTAAAATACCAGTGTTGAAATAAACATTTTTAGCATAGCTTTTGTTTACCAGTGCCATAGTAATTACATTTCAGCACCACCCTACTTAGGCCCCGGTCAACTAGAGGTGCGAAACACCAATGCCACTGACCCGAACGACCAGTGCCAGAGGGGGGGTGCCTGTAGTAGTGTCCACAAGCCAGCGGCAACCCGTTAGAAATGCAGCGGTAGGCCTTTCTCCGTTCATTCTCCAGGGCCAAATATTTACAGACCTGAATCTCAAATTTTGACCTCCTGAATACCACTCTAGGAAAAATCCATTCCGAGATAACAGCCAAGAGAGAAGAGTACCTGATGGAAGTCTCCATAGGAACCCCACCATTCACAATCCACACGAGTACTGACACCGGGAGCTACTTGAAGTGGACACAGTGACTATGCACCAAATGCTATGTCAATGCCTATTTTTTTATCCTTCTCTCTATGATCTCCTCTGGTCTAGCTCGCACCGACACCTACAAAACAGAAAGGCTAAAGTCATACAGGTAGGCTGTTGGCCATGCCTGCTCCAACACTCCGGTCAACAATGTTTGACGTGTACAAGAAATCTCGAATGAACAGTATTCAGATTGTGTAATCTTACCTCAACTTTCTGATTATTCCTTTGATATACGTGTTTGGTGGTTGATGGGACAACGACCGTACAAGCTTTCCCATCAGCCCATATTCTATCTGTTGTCTTAGCTTTGGGCCGACAATATTTGGTTTGGCCGGGACACTTTGGATGCTGGGCTTTCAGCCTATACGTTATCAAGTCCCCCAGCCCGAGACCTTGTTGGGTCATAAACACAAGGTCATAGGTTGCACAGCCCAAATGATACCATTGTTGGCAGGATGTGAGGCGCAGGCCGTATGCCTGCTGGTTGTGGCTTACTCCCACTCCTTTTCTTGGGGGAAAAACCTTTCATCTCCCAAGTTTTGAAAGTATTTTACCTTACAACGTTGCTTTGGCAGGATGTGTATCGGCGGTTACGCTACCTGCTCTGATGCCCGCCACGTGTCCGTCCTCCTGGTTACCTTTAATTTTGCATTCTCCCAAGGTAGTTTCATTATGGTGTTGTTTTCTCTCCTCCCGATAATAGCCTTATTTTCTATTGTTATCTTTCAAATTTTGGTTCGTTCTTATTCTTTCTTTTTCCTTGTTGTATCTTCTCACTTCCATTTTCACTTCCTAACGATCGCTCCTTCTTCTAGGTATCTCTCATCTTTCTTTCTCCCTTCCTTCTTTGCTTTTTCTCTCTTTTGCCGCTTGATACCATGGTGTCCACTGTCGGTCCCCCAAGAGCGATTTGTATTGCAACACCGCCGCCGGTGACTTTCGCGTTACTTGTAGAAGCATAGGGTCTGCATTTTATGCCAACGGGGTTGATTTTGTCGATATTAAGGATCATGTCTCTCAGCCAAAGTTCACCCAGACCATCCTAGACGTGCCTGAGGGGATGGTCGTCGTGTATTTGGAAACCTTAGAGAATCGATACCTCCACTTTTCCGTGTCTACCTTTTTTCAGTCTGTAATAGCCATTTTCCAACTGAACTTACCGACCTTCCCCCAAATTATGTTTGGATTCTTTTAGGCTTTGAGGTATTGTGTCGCCTCTTGGATATATAGCCCTCTGTGACCCTATTCCGTGTTTTCTTCTATTCGGCCAGGATGCCCCCCTATTAGACTTTTCGAAGTTCCGACAGGATGGGGTCAAGCTCCTGGCCGGGCTTCCTACTAGGGTTGAGTGGAAGCACAGGTTTGTTTCCGTAGATGATGAGTTTGTGTTTGGCTTTGGTGAAGGGGCAATTTTTCGGGCTGGTCAGGAACATGCACTGGGCGTTCATCCCAGCTCGGCGAGAATGGTTTCCTTGCGGCATCTGATTTCTCTTCTTAATAAAATCAGTGTGAATGTTAACTTTTTTTTGTGGGATGTTGCCCTGGTGGTGGTTGGTATACCCTTCCTGCCTGTCAGGTTTATTCCCTTTGGCAGCCTTGACTATTTGTGGGTACAGGCTGGTCGTTGTCTATGTGCTTTCCTGCTTAATTCTTATCATAATTCTCTCATTCTTGTCTGTTGATTGCGCTTTGTCTTTATTTCTATTAAGGCTACTGATTTCCCACCCCTCGTTTCTTGTCTTCCTTTCTTTAGACATGTCGATTGCCAACTTCATCAGGGACATGTCCAAACTTCCAAGGCGTGCTACCAGCAGTCGCCCGATCAAGGCTACGGAGGATAGGGAGTGCATCGTTGATCGCCCGTCCCGGACCATAGAGCTGCTATCTGACACTGAGGTCAGTGACGACAGACCTTTGGTGAAGAAATCTTGCCATGGTCGGAGGTCTACTTCCGTCGCCACCCATATTAGCGGGTTTTCCTCTGTGGTGGAGGTGGAGGTCCCGAAGACCCCAGCTTCTCACCCTGCATCGTAGCCAGATTTTTGGGTCCTTAGGGCCCAGCCGCTTTGCTCTGGGGTATCCACCTCACCGCTTCACCCTATATCCTCACTGTAAGGTCTTCCGATTCCGGCTCCTATAAGCAGCGCTACCGCTAGCGCTGAGTTCATTTATGAGGTCGTCTCGGTCCATCATTTTAACGCTTAGCTTGGGGAGTGCGCCTTGAATGTGGATGGATCATCTGCTTCCACAACCTCAAACCAGTCTGCCTTGACCGCTCTAGAGGTACCTGTTGTTCTTAGGTTTCTATTTCTTTTCTCTTTTATTTTTTGTGACTCACGTACTGAGCATTCTCTCTTTGCCACTTTCATGTCCTTTGCTCTTCTAAGGCTGTGCAGATGGAGCTCGACAATTTACATCATGAGGTTGGGGATCTTCAGCGCGGGATGACATCCTTGAAGCAGACCAACGCTGACCTGGCTAGTAAGGTGCAGAAGATAGGCGATCTGGCAGTTGTAGAAAGGGGTCTCCGGCTCGCAGCAGGCTGAGATAGCTGTGCGGCCGGCTTTTTGTGATTGGGCCTTCACGCGGGGCTTCTTGAGCCTGTACTCCCGCATAGTGAGGAGTCAGAATACCTCCAATATATTGGGCTAAGCCATGATGGAGGGGATTAATCTTTACACTAAGATCGAGGATGAGGAGCAGTTTTGTGCCCGCCTTGGTGGGGTCTTTGTTCCCTTCATGGAGCACGGTTTTACTGGCTACTTCTCCAGCCTGCGTCATGACATGACCCTATACGAGCTTGACCGTTGAAATCCGGATGCTGAGCAGCCCGAGCCTGATACTCTCTCCACTAGTGAGCCTAATCATGCTGCTGGTCCTGGCGGTCCTGAGGAGGTGTTAGCCCAAGCTTCTGGTGAGGAGGAGGCCCGGATTGTTGACAAGGTTGATGCCGTTGATGCCACAAAGCCTTAATATCTTGCTATTTTTAATGTTTAAACTTATTGTGGTATGTATCACCCCATGAGGGGTTTAAACAAATACTTTCTCATGTTCACTTTGGGTTGTTTTGGGGTGCCCTTTCCCTCCGTTAAACTGATGGTGAGAGGTGCCCTTTTCCTTCCCTTTTGATGAATTTGCAACATTTGTCTTGCAGTGGCTTGATTTTGTTCTTACTTGCTTCTAAGTTTCTCTTTGTTTTGGTCGTTTTTGCCTTTCTTGCATGCTCGTTTATTGTGAAGTTGCATCTTACTTATAAGGTATCCCTTTTGAGCTTGTTTCTTCTATGCTTTTTATGCTCTTTTTTGCCCATTGGGTTCGTCACGACTCTTCTGCTAAATTATTGTTTGGAATCTTTACTTGATAATTTCTACTTGGTCGTTGTCAGGATTTCTTACTTGACATTTTCTTTGCTTGTCGAAGCTTGTAAACATTATCCCTTTTATTTTTTTCTGCATGATCCCAGCATGCAATTTGCTGCCCATTGGAGCTAGGATTGCAGTTTTTTGCCTGAGTTTGGCTTATCATTCCCCGGTTGTGGCTGTGGCCGGAGTTTATTTCCTTCGCTCATTCGACCCTGGCCAATGGTCTCCTGGCTGTTAGAGCCAGGGTTGCGCTTCGACCTGGGTTGGGTTTGTCATTCCCCGGCCGTGGCTGTGGATGGGATTCATTTCCTTTTCCTGCTCCACTGGTTGCGAGAGCCTGCGGTTACATCTTCGTCCAAGATGATGGCCTTCGTTCCCCTGTTGTGTTTGTCACCAGGGTTATTTTTCTTTGATTGTTTCACAAGCAATAGGAGCCAACATATACAAATTTGGCCTGAAATAGACTCGTTATTCCCCGACTATGGTTGTGGTCGGAGCTTATTTTCCTTGCCTGCTGCTTGAGTCATAGTCCGCTAGCAGTTTTTTTTCGGCCATTTTCCTTCTTGCATTCCAAATTCGCAAAACAACAAAAAGACCAAGACGCAGACTGAGATCTCCTTGGGATCACACCCCTTATGGGCTTACAAAAGACTTGATCCTTTCAGGAATCTTGTATCACCTACCAACAGGTGTTGAATACATTTTCATACTTACAATTACTTAAGCATAGTACCTTCTTAGGTGAACAACGTTTTGCGTGGAAGGTATTAGCCTTCAATTTAATGTCTTCAGCTTGTAGGCTCCATTCCCTAGCACTTTTATCACTCGGTACGGTCCTTCTCATTTTGCATCTAGCTTTTTCTTCCCCTGGGCCTTGCTAGCCTTGTTTCTTCTCAGTGCAAGGTTACCCACAAGAATCTGGGTCGGACCTTGCTGTTATAATGTTGTTCCATCCATGACTTGTATGCGACTTTCCCCACTGTATTGCCCCCCTTCTATCTACACATCCCTTCAAAGTTGTGAAAAAAATGGAGTGCCTTTTCTACTGCCTGGGACATGAAACGGTTCATGGCTGCCAGTTTCCCGTTCAGGCTCTGGACCTCCTTCACCGTTCCCGATATCTTCATCTCTAGAATTGCCTTTACTTTCAACCCTTCATTCGACACCATGTATCCTAGAAATTTCCCTGTTCCCACTCCGAACTGACATTATGCTGGGTTTAGCTTCATCCCTATCTCCTTGAACTAAACCAAGGTCTCTCTGACATCCTCCACAAAGGTTTCATACTGGCTGCTCTTTATGACCATGTCATCCACATATACTTCCAAATTTCTTTGGATCTAATTCTAGAAAATCTTGTCCACCACTCTTTGGTAGGTGGCTCCGGCATTTCTCAGGCCAAAAGGCAACATTCGATAGCCAAAGGCTCCATTTTAAGTTATTAAGGCCATTTTTTTCTACATCACTCTCTAGCATGGGGATCTGGTGATATCCCTTATATGCATCAATAAGGCATTTAATTGGGTAATTGGTAAGAGCGTCTACCTTTTGGTCGATGACCGGTAGTGGGGAGAAATCCTTAGGTCAGGCTTTGTTCAGTTCTATGTAATCCACACACATCCTCTAGTTGTTATCTGCCTTCTTCACCAGCACTAGGTTAGCCAGCCAAGTTGGGTAGGGGATTTCTTGCAGGATCCCTGCCATAACCAGTAGACTAACCTCTTTGTTTACAGCTTCATTCCTTTCCTTGTACAACATCAATTTTCTTCTGTTTGATTGAATTACGGGTCGGGTCAACCTTCAATTCATAGCAACCAATTTCCTTGGGTACTCTAGTCATATCCTCCGGTATCCAAGCAAAGACTTGCCTATTGTCCATTAACACCTTTACCAGACTGTCTTTCACCTCATGTGGGAGCAATGTCCCCACCTATACCAACTGGCCTTGGCTCAACTGTACAGTTTCCACCTCAGCTATTAACTCTAATGGATTGCATCTGCTTGTACTCATAATCATCCTGACAGGCCTGGCCTTGCTGGCCTGCCTCTTATGATTTTCGTTCTCGTCTTCTCTCTTGTGTTTGATGGGAGGCACTTTGTGGCATTCCTTAGCCTTCTGCTAATCTCCCCTAACTGTGACACTATACCTTTTAATATTGCCAACACCGACTTTCCCAATTTCAAGTTGAATGGGCTGTTTGCCCTCACAATTATGAACTCTATATCTATAGTCTTGCTTTTATCTCCTTCCCCCACCATCACCAGGAGCAATATGGTTCCTTCAGGCCATACTTTCCTGTTGCAAAATCCACTAGTGGGGTCTCCGTTGGCTCTAGTTTCCTTCTTGTGTTTTCATCCAACTTCGCGAAATAGTTGTAGTACGTGATTTCTGTTGAGCTTCCGTTCTACATATGTCCGGTGAATCCTCTTGTCCATCACTCTCACCATTATCACCAATGTATCGCTACATGCCAGCCTGTCTGGCACCGGGTCATTGGCATAAAAAATTATTGCTTTGTTTGTGCAAAAATTTTCGTCTACAAGAGTCGGCTGCGGTGTCTTCCTGCATCATGCCTTTTGCTGGGATTATGTCCTCCCTCCAGCATTTTCTCTTATGATGGCGTATATGTCCATTACTGATTGTCCCTTACTGTCTTCAGTGGGTGAACTTTCTCTCCGCCTTTTTCTTCTTTCTTCCTCTGTCCCAGCCCGGGCTACCTGCTTTCCTTTATCACGTCTTTGCTCACTGTCAGGGCTCCTCGCTCTGGCTTGCCCCCCTTCCTTCCTGCAAGAGTTCCCGTGCTTGTTCTTACTGTGGTAAGTGGCTTTGTTATGAACCTTGTCACTCTTTTCCAGGTGTGCCAGCTCACAGCTTTGCATGGAGTCTTCTATATTGCGCTTTAGGTGAATATAGTCATTCGTGTCGTGGCCATGATCATTGTGGTAATCGCAGAACTGGAACTTGTTCCTCTTATCAGGGTTCTTCCTCATCTTTGGTGGCATATCTAGTATACCCTTCCTTGTGTACAAGGCAAAGATCTCCGTAGGAATCTTGATGAGTGGTGTAAAACCCTCTCCAATTTGTTAAACCTACCGGACATCTATTGGGCGCTCCCCTTGGCGCATTCGACCTTTTTCATTTTTCCTTCAGCCTCTTTATCACCTTAGTCTAAGATGCCATGAGAGCCTGAAGTACCTCCAAGTTGTTCGCAAGCTCCGTTGAGGTGCAAATATGGTGTCTATCTCCCATCGGCGTAAGCTTCGGGGTGAAGTCGTCTTTCAAGTGCATCACGTCCTCCATAACCACCTGGTTGAATAGGTTTCCCACTGGTTGTGCCTCCATGCCGTTCAAGATGCGTGGATGGTAAAGAGATTATGTGATCCCCACAGACGGCGCCAACGTTAATGCCTATTTTTTGTTATCCTTCTCTCAGTGATTTCTAATGGTCCACCTCGTGCCGACACCTACAAAATAGATGGGCTAAAGCCAGGCTGGCAGGCCGTTAGCCGTGCCTGCTTTGACGCTTCAGTCAACTATGTTTGTCGTGTAGTGACATACTGGGCATGCTACCTCATTCAATAAGTCACCCATGTACAAAACACAATCGTTGGGACAAGCATGTATATTTTTCATACTCTAATTCCATTGGACATAGTATCACCATCGCTTCGTACAGGTTGTCCGGCTCCCGCTACCGGCATGAAGCTTCTCATTTAGGAACTT
The DNA here is from genome assembly GCA_037428765.1 of Rubia yunnanensis. Taxonomy (NCBI): domain Eukaryota; kingdom Viridiplantae; phylum Streptophyta; class Magnoliopsida; order Gentianales; family Rubiaceae; genus Rubia; species Rubia yunnanensis. The sequence goes on along the minus strand of CM075064.1, from coordinate 24,447,206 downwards.
CAGCAATTTGTTCATGCTAGTGTCACTCCATGCACCAAGGATTTTCAAATAAATAATTCTATCAAATATGACATCACTGTATCCCTCTTGTTGTAATCGGGATACAACGACCATTCCTTCTCACCTAAGAAATTTGACAAAATCTCGAGCCTCCCTCTGAAATCATCCACAATTTCCTCTCATATGTCATCTAAATTTAAGTCTCCAAAACACTCTCCTCCACTACCTACAACTACCTTCGACGGTGCCTTCTCTCCATGAAAGGTCCAAACCAAATAAATTTTTTTCAAACCCTCCCATAACCAAGTGAAGTTTCATCATGTCTCTATCACCACAAAGGTTACGATTCTTGCAGTCACAACAAGGACATAACACTCGCTTCTCATGACCAAAAGTATGCTCTAAAAAATCCTCCACAAAATCAACTAATGTTGCAATACAAATGGTTACGCCTCTCCAATGCATGTTCCATCTCTACAAATTCACAAAAATGGGACAATTATAGTTCCACAAAATGACCATGGCTACAAAAGATTCAAAACATTGAAATTCCATTTGGCAAAGGTTACGTACAACTCGAATAACAACATTCCAAACTACACCAACATTATCACATTCCTAAGCAAGGTATTAATCACATCAACAAATATAAAACCCAATCGAATTTCTTCCATCAATAGAAGTATCATGAACATGATGAAACATACAAAATCATGATCAAACACACAAAATATATACATACAAGTCATATTTAACATATGAGATCATTAATAACATGTCAAAAAATTTGAAACCAACCTTTATGGGTTTTCAATGGAGCATTAAATGTGAAAACCCTCCCACAAACACCATAAATCCCGTTCTCTCCCTAAAAATCCACTTTTACCCGCCAATGAATAGTGGTAGGTGAGCATTAAATGCTCTTCTACCACCGGTTTCATGGTTCCACCGGTGCTAGGAAATTTCCCTCCAAAACTTTACCCGCCAAAGTGTTTATTTCATCATTATCAGAACCGGTTAGGAAATTATTTTGTAAACTGGTGCTAGTTTGGGCAACACTAACTTCCACTGTTCAAATGGGTCCTACTTTTCTAGCACCGGTTGACTCAAAACCGGTGCTAGGTTTAATCGTGGACACCGGTAGACAGTTTTGCACCGGTGCTATATTTTTTCCTCCATTTTTTTGGCGCAAAAAACATTATTTCGCGTAAGGTAACATTATTCAACATTGGTGCATACCACCATTTTTTTGTTACGGGTGCTACGTATTAGGTAAGGCACCGGTTTGTAGAACCATTTCCAAATTTTTGGTGTTGATACACTTTTACAGTACCTGTTGCCTACTACTTTGACAATTATATCGGTGCCTTGGGTAATGTCAGCATCGATTTTGCTTCCCCTTTGGAATGGTACCGGTGTTTCCTCGATTGTCTTATTATTCCTTTGATATATGTGTTTGGTGGATGATGGGACAGCGGGCATACTAGCCTTCCCATTAGCCCACATTTTATCTGTTGTCTCAGCTTTGGGCCGACAATCTTTGTTTGGGCCGAGACGTTTTGGATGTTGGGCTTTCAACCCACACGTTATCATGCTACAATCAAACTGCCCTGCTCTTCAAACCTTTTTTACAACCACACCTACCAGAAGCTCACCTGCGACGCCAAGGAATGTTAATACCTCTGGGTCACGATATGCGACAACACAAACCACTGCCAATATGAGTATATCAACGACGATGCTTTTTCCACCTCTGGAGATCTCGCTACCAAAACCTTCACGTTCCAGTCCACTTCCGGCAGCAATATCTCCATACTGGTGGTTGCTTTAGGATGCGGCTATGACAACCACGGGACATTTGAGGATTGCTAGTCCGGTGTCATCGAGGAACTTGGAAATGACCTAATGTCAATAATCAACCAATTGGAGAAGTTCGTTCATGGTAGATTTTCTTACTGCTTAGTTAGCCTTTCCATACTTGAGCCTCCAATTCTTCCGGAAAAATTGGATTTGGGACTTCAGCCGTGGTTTCGGGCCCGGGAACCGTGTCAACACCATTTTACAATAAGCCACCTAACACATACTACTACCTAAACATCGAAGGCGTTAGTCTAGGTCAATCCCCTAATGTTACAAAAAAGATTCATGGTTCTTTAATACTGGGTGATCCCGGAACATCATCATTGATTCTGGTACCATGTAGGTGTTTCTTCCTAGTCACAAATACAATGGTTTGGCATCGTTTGTTAAGGAAAATGTGAGTTCCCCGACGATTCCAGATCCTAAGGGACAACTTAACCTATGTTTAAAGGCTGCTGCCGGAGAAGGGAGCCGGGGTTTTCCTGACCTGGTTGTGCATTTCACGGGGGCCAATGTGGTGGTGCAGGTGAGAAGTATATTTTCAGAAGTGAGTGATGGGGTTGTCGGCTTGACGTTCATTCCGTCTTATTTTCTTTCCATTTATGGAAATTTGGCTCAGCAGAATTATTACATTGGATATGATTTTGAGGCTCAGCAAGTGTCGTTTCGGGCTACGAATTGTTCAAGGACAACTTAGAAAATTTTAGGGATAAATACATTTATAACCCTGACTTTAGCTTGAAAGTGCAAATATAATCCTGCAATCTCAGAAAGTGTTAATTTAACCCTAACTAATTATTGAATGTACCAATATAACCCCAACTTTTGGAACATTTGTGCCGATACACCCAAAGTCCCTATTTCCAGCATTTATCTCTAAATTCCAACAATGAGAAAAATGTAAAAGGACTAAAATACCCTTGATCTAGAAGCTGAAAATTTATTCCCAAAATGCCCTTCTCCTCCTCCCCGTTGTGAAGACCAGTAAAAACAACAGTCTGTTTCAATAGGTCTGAATTTGATTGGAGCTGCAATGAAGCCTTCACAAAAATTAACCAGATCTAACTTTCACCTAAATCGTATGATTCAGCAAGGCTAACCAGACAGACAACATAATTTAAATGGCAACATCAATTTAGGCAAGTCACGCGGCGACTGAGTTCTGAGCCTTGCTGTAACTGTAACTAGCTATCGCGGCGGCGATGGGGGCTCCGGCAGAGGGGGCGGTGCGGAGGCTATGGCGAGCATGGGAGGTGGGAAACGAAGAGGTAGCGTGCGGTGGTTAGCGCGGCGGCGATGGGAGCTCTGGCGGAGTGTGAACCCCTCGTTGGCGATTCGAATTTTCTTCACCCCATACAATTACTCTTCTGCTGTATACGAATTTAGAATGTAACTCATTTTTTAGCACTCCATTTGCAAAGCTTTCATATACTACAGTGATTGGATAGTTGTAGGTATTGAGGGCCTTGCTGGGCAAAAAGTATTCTTTTTAATCTTTATGCATTTTTTTGGGCAGGGGTAAAATGGTCTTTTAAACAAAATCCAGCCATCATACGGTTGATTAAAAAGTCAACTAAGTCAAAGGTTATTTAGGCACTTTTTAAAATTGTAGAGTCATATTGACACTTTCAACCTAAAGTTAGAATCATTTTAGTATTTAACTCAAAATTGTATGGGAATTAATGACTTCATTGCATTTATAAATAAGTATGGAATCTTCCATTTCTGCAGTAGTATTTTCTTTTAGAGTAAATCCAACGGGTTCTTTAATAGTTTTTTTCTAAAATAAAGAATCAAAACTCATATTTTCTATTCTTTTTGCTCAACTCTATCAGATTTTCTATTGAGTGCGTCTCTTGAAAAACGATATTTTCATAAGTCATGGAAAGACCAAGGTTTAAAGTGTAAATTAGAAGAAATTAAGATAAAATTTTCGGGTTGCATGAACTGGGTTATAAATTTTATAACTACTACATGTTGCATACTAAATTTTTAATGTTGCAACTAAGACCTTTTACCTTTTATTATTCGAATTAAACTCCGTCTTTCCATAAGCCTATGGAAAGACCGTCTTTCCCAAGATTTTGCCATAATTTGTGTTTAATAAAATGATAATAATCTTTTTTTAATAACATAATAAAAAATACTTTAACCACTACAAAATGAGAAGGTATGATGTTAAATCAACTAACGGCTAGATCAATCATGAAATCTCGTTTCAATAAAATTACAATTATTATTTATACATTGCGATACATTATCATAGTTTTTTTTTAAAAAAAAAGTTATATGAATTACGCTGCAATAAATAATAACAAACACTAAATCACTGTGGGTCAAGGAGAAACCCTAAGGGATAGGGTCTGGGCCGAGCCACTGGGCTGAAATAAGAGATCTTTGGGCTGAAAGAATTAACCAAGCATTTGGGCTGAATTCAAGGTATCTTGGGCCTAATTAAATGGAGTATTTTTCAGCTTTTCTTGGGCTGAATTTGCTTCACTTTTGGGCTCTAATTTGTGGATTATTGGAGAGTTTTGGCCTTCTTTGGGCTAAAATTGTATTGGGTTAATAATGGCACATTTTTCCTCGGAGGGTCGGAGAGCATCCTTTCTACATTTAGTTGCACGGCCAAAGGAGTTGGGTAGTAGGTTAATTAATTAGCGTACGCGAATTTAATTAACCCACTGCTAGTTGTTACTTTGACTTGACGGTCATTATGCGCTCTATGCTCGCGCTACACTTTTGTGTTAAATTAGCATAAAGCTGTCCATTTGCTCAAAATGGAGTGGGCGATTACATAATCGCCGGGCTTGACGCACGCCGTATAAGTTGTGTCCGTTCTCTCCATCCTTAGGAGGGTTACTTTTAGAGGGACCCACAAGAGCTATTGACACTGCCTACGACACTCTTGCCCTCTAAACTAGCCTCGGTTCATACCACGGGAACGTTTGAAGGCCAATAACACCCCTCTTTCCTCACCTTAAGGGTGTATATGGTAGAAGTTGTTCCTCCTATGGCGGTCCTAGCTTCATTCGGATTCAGCACCATCAGCACACTATGGCGACCATTCAAGACCCGAGTACACCACACTCGGCTGCGCATTTTGTCTATCACTGGCGTCCTCTTCACTATTTTCTTCAAGACCCGAGACTTGCGTCTCGGCTGCGATGAGGATTTCATATGAAGAGCCAGTACACATTTCTGGTTGCTATGTATAGGTCCAGATTTACACATCCGGACTTGCAGTTATTTTTCCCTAGGCTTAGTACTTTCTAGCTTAGGGTTAGCATTTATTTAAAAAAAATTGGGGGGGGGGGGGGGGGTTTACTCATTTGGGTACTCCCCTCCCCCCCGGACCTTTTTCCCTAGGTTATTAGCCTAGGGTTGGACTATGTTTTGTATTTGGTAGGGCTCTACCGTGGGCCCCACCGTCTATACTATTTACCTATTTACTCGTAAACACTAAATCACTGCATTAGTTACGTCAATTATAAAATGATCATGTCCAACGGTTAATTGGTATAAAATAAGAATTTGTGCTATAAAATAAAATATAAAAAATAAGTGAATTTATTTTGAAGAAATATAAATAACGACTATTTTTTAAAACTAATGAATATATACCTATTTAATTTTTTATAAGTGACGTCTAATTTTTAATGAATGTCATTAGTCAACAATTTGCTCCTACACATGAAAGTTATTGTAGTTATGAAAGCTAGATATAGAAATTATTTACATAAATAAGGAAATTACATTTAAATTAAAGATGATTGACATTAATAGCATTAAATATCTAATTCTCCAAATATTTCATTCTCTCTCTCTACAATATAGAGAATGAATCTTTCTATTTCCTCCAATTCTCCATTTTAGAGAACCATATGCAGCATCCATTTGATGGGGTTGATTTTACCATATATTTTGGGTTGTTATTGAGTTGAATGATTGATTAAATCTTGGATATTTATGCTATTTGTAATGTTCTTGCATTTTAAGATTTAGAGGCTGAATTGGCAAGTTGTTGCAATTTGTGGTCATTTGTGCTGGGAGATGGAAGAGGAGAAAATATGGACATGCTGGAATAATTATGGAGAATTTTAGTGCTGAATTATGGCAATTACAAATGTAGTTGGAGAAGAATCAGGATTGATTTGAAAACTCTTAAATGTTAGGAGAGAATATTGTATTTATCTCTTTGAGTTCTAATTAGATAAGGAGAGACATATTTTATTCCTTATCTATCTTTTGGTTGTAGTAATATTTTGGAGACTATTATTCTGATACATACGCATAGACGGTACGAGAGAGACAAAAGATGTACACACAGTCCATCTGTGCAGAACAATATTTGCGATTTGGGTTTTCTAGTATTTTATTCAGACAATTTTCATCATTTATTTTTATGCTTTTGATAGTTAATTTAATTATGTATTCTAGCTGAATTCTTCCTTTCCGATAAAGATCAAGGAAGTACTGGCGTAGATTCTCGTGAGATCTAATTAACTTTTTAATACTTTGACTGCATGCTTGCATCTGTTGTTCTTGATTATAATGTTTATGATTGCTTTCATGTTATTGAGTAGTTCGTAATATTTGATAGCATGTTAGTTAATTTAATGTCAATTGAACCAATCATCCGTAATTGTGATTTCAGTTCAATCAGTGCTAGGGAACAATAGTCTTAATTTAACAATCCGGCGTTCGAGTTTGTTGGTTATGAATTGGGTCCGAGTTTGTGCTAGGGAACAATAGTCTTAGGTTATCAGTGCTAGGGAACAATAGTCTTAATTTAACAATCTGGCAGCCGAGTTTGTTGGTCTTTCTCATTCTTAATGCTTCTAGCATATTAAATCTATAGAGTGTCTCTTAGGTTATATGTTAGTTAGAGAAATTGTTGGTGAGGCGTCCCCCTGATTATCGACAAGGTAAGGAAAGATTGGTTGCTTGCAACTATAACCAATTTGTGTGCATGCATTTAAAATCATCTTTGCATCAAAGATCGAGATAGAAAGTCAGTACAGAATGGATCAAAACCGAAATCTTCTCATCATAGTTGAATTGCTTTGTAGTCTGTGATAATTTCTCATTCTTGTTTTTACTCATTTTTTAGTTTCTCTTATTCCCTACCCTCATCTGGTTCTTTTGTTTATAAATTCGCAGATTAAATATTAAGGAAAAAGTCTCATCAATCTCTTGGGAAACGAACATGCTCGCATCTATACTGGTCGGTATGCCCATACCGACTGCAAAATCCTGATATGAAAATTCAACTTAGAGCTTGATTTATTTTTGGTGTAAAACAACACATCATTGTTGGAGTTCAAATATGATCACAATCTCCAAATGTACCTAAAATCTCCATTTTGCATAATCTGTTGGACTTGCTCTTAGTTTTCTCTTACGTGATCGTAGTTCATTTTAAATCCTTCGATTTTATTCACTGTAAAATCTATTTTATCTTCTTTGTTATCTTCTTCAATTTTTTTGGAGATAAGATTTCCATTCATTTCCCACTAAACTCAATCTCGCACAATGTGTGATTACAACGGATAATATTATAGGATAAAATCGTTAAATAGAGGTGCTAGTATTACTATTCTAATCTAAAACCCCAGTGACAATGAGATAGATACATGCATGCACTAGTCAATATTACATTTTAAATAAAGGCTTATGTGGCAGTAAGAGAGGCCCACAAAAGCATGAGTAGTTGTCACTTTGTAGCTATCTGATAACACAACCCAAGACTAACGTCCAAGCATAAACATACACAGTGAAGCATCAGATAAAACGCACACCAAATGTTCTATCTATACTTTTGATCAAATATTTAGGCAATAAAAACAAAGAAAAATGAATCTCTCCAACTAAAAATCAGATCCACCTCCATTTAATCGGTCTGACCCCTTCTCTATACTAGGAGAATAAAACCAACCATTTTAATTGACAAAAAATTTTTTCAGTGTAAAGGAATCACTTAGTGAAATTTGGTTTTGCCGAATTCTCTTAATTAATACTAGTATGTTCCAACATAACCTATCTAACCAAGTAGGCAATAGTAAAGCATCAAAGGAACAACACTTGGTTACGCAGTTCGGTGAAATCCACCTACATCTACGGGACCCAATTCAGAATGAATCCACTAATCATAAAGATACAGCACAAAGTACACCATACAAAATACTTATCTTTACTAATCAAACATGTGAATTCTGCTAGCTCCCTTAGCTACCGATCCGCCTTGATCAGATTCCCTCTGACCTCGAAACTCGTCGACGCTGGATCTTCTCCTCCCGAGGAATTAAGGCATATGATTCTGAAATTTGAACGGCATGTCACGTATGTTGGAACATAGAATTATGTTTCTTTGCAATTCTCTCAAAAGAATGAAAATCTGTGTGCATATTTTCTCTGTTTAATTTATATCTTGAATACAGCTGTGGTGTCCCCTTTTAAAGGCATGAGCAGATTGAAACTCTCCGTGATCATCTCCATAATATTCATATTCCTTATCTGCTTCTTGAAGCATATCCAAATCCCATAAATAAAGGGATTTTCCTTATCACAATATCTCTCATATATTTGATAATATCAACACCATATTTGTAGGGATTTTCCATAAACCAACTATGCTTCTACACACGCCTAACATATAGCAGAATATTCAGATTCCCATAACTCACAAATACCATAATATTCTGTCCTTTCTGTGTAAGATCTAATTGGCGTATTTATGCTAATCCATATATTCCAACATGGAAAGATTTTCATTTCCAAATATGTTCACAAAATTGCCAGTTAAAATATTAAATGAATATCACTTGACTTTACACTTAGAATGCACATAATTGTCTCTAACTCGATTCCAAAAGTATTATCCTAATGGACCAAAGTCTACAAATTTGATTTAAATCCTCGAAAATAATAGGATCGCCAGTATTCAATTGTTTTTAACAACTTCAACTTGTATTTTTCCTTTCCCTCAATAAATCTTTGGATATATAACGGACCTGGAGTCAATAAAATTTTATCAGAAAAAGTATCGCTGGAAAACATACATTGACAGAGATAATTCCTACCTGAAGTTCAATTCCAAAAACCATTTTAAATACCGCTCATTTTTAAAATTGGGAAATGCAAAAACTTGGAGAAAGAAATGAAATTAAAAATAAATAACCCTGAATAATATATTTATATATATAAACAAAAGGTAGAAAAAAAAGAGAAGTGCCCCTCCAAACAGCATGACCTCACCAAAATATTTATGAAAATCGTTAAACCCGTCAAATGAATCGGGTCACCCATTGAATAACCGTTACTCATATACTATTTTCACATATTGGATAAAACTTATTGGATAATGACCCATTGGGTTAATGGATATAATTGGGTTGTAGTTATTGGGTTTAGTTGGGTTTGATAATGGGTTACCCGTTGGATAATTTTGGGTGGGTTGAGTTGGGTTGGGTAATGGGTGATCCGTAGATAATTTCATATCACAAGATAACTAAATTTTTACAAGTTTGATTACGAATGATTTAATTTGTCCCTAATATATAATAATTTATTACATTATATTATATTTAATAAAAATAAAAATATATAATATATAATATGTTGGCTTTGTAAACTCGACAAAATTAATGAACAATATTAGTTGAGATCGAGCTCGAATATTGTACGAATTTGAATACTGTACGAGATTGAGCTCAAATACTGTACAAGATTGAACTCGAATACTGTACTAACTCGAATATTGTACGAGATTGAGCTCGAATACTGTACGAACTCAAATATTGTACGAGATTGGACTCGAATATTGTAAGAACTCGAATATTGTACGAGATTGAGTGCAAATTTTGTATGAGCTCGAATATTGTACGAGATTGAATTCGAATACTGTACAACCTCGAATACTGTACGAGATTGAATTTGAATAATTTTTGAATTATAATTTGTGAATTATAGTGAATATTTATGTTAAATATTACACATGAATTTAATTGGGTAATTTTGGATATTTATTGGGTATTTGTTAGTTCCCATTGAGTTAACATAATATGGGACTCATTGAGATCAAAATTTCCCATTAACATAACTATTCTCATCCCGCCAAATCCCAAAAACTAATGAGCATTTAATACCCGATCCCATTGGATAATGACAACTTGTAACCCAAATCAGAAGAAAATATTGAATGATAACTTATTGGATTAGTTACATAATGACTTATTGGATAATATATTTTATCTCATTGGATCATATGAGTTATCTCATGAGTTACCCAATGGTTATCCATTTAATGATCCAACTCATTTACGATCCAACCCATTATAATTCATTAATAAATGGGTTAATTGGATAAAGACCTATTGAATAATGGCTTAATTGGGTTTGGATAATGGGTTGATCCAATTAACCCATTTTACAGGCCTAGGTACTGGTGGACATGGCATCTCCACGCCCTTAGAAAACCAAGAAATCCTACAGTCGTTATCGCGACTTTAAACCACAACAAGGAGGTCAGCGTGGAAGTCTTCGACCGAGCACCGATTTGCATTAAGTGTTGCCGAGTTCCACCGAATTCTGCAACTCAAAATCCATCGACCTTGACTCGGGCTTAGATCAGACCGAGTTTCACCCACTCAAACCCACTCAGCCTTGACCAGGAAAGTCTCTGCCGTGTAAATCTTGGCCTAGAGTTGGATTTGAGTCGTGCTCGTGTCGTACTAGTGTCGTGCTTGTGCCTCTCTTGTTTTGTATCGTTTCATTCTATGATATTAAAATAACGATTGGCTCGCTGTGATATGAATCTACTTGCGAAGACTCTAGAATGCAAAATTAAAATCTTTGACCGAATGAAGGGATCTGCAAACCCTCACTTAGTCGCACAAAATTCAAGAACCTAGCCCTCGGGATGCTCTCAATCTCGATTTGCTCTCTAACTAGCTTGCAGGATCAGATCACAAGTTTAATTGGTACTTAATTAACCCTCGGAATTAAGCAACAATGAAGATAGCTCGCAAGCAAAGAGTATGAACTCAAAAGGTTGTATATTTGATTGATAAAATTGTGTATGATTTCGTCCAAATGCCTCCCTATTTATAGGGTTACAGTCTCGGCCAAAACCCTCATCACAAATGAAAGCTGAAATAATTTATCCAGCTTTAAGAAAATAAAACCATATCTAACTAAAATACCTAAAATAAATGGTAATCTGGTCGAATTCTTCAAGAACTAATCTTGAAAAATGTTACATTATCCAATATTACCAAATCTAATTCTTATAAGAATAAAACTCAATATTTTTGAAACCTTAATGGATTAGTTCGAAAACCAGCTCTTCAAAGCTCCCATGGTCGAGCTTATCAGTCCAAAAAAATCCAACATGAATTAATTTTACAATAGTTTACAGTGATCACACAATCTCATTAAAAACCTGGTGGGAAAAAAGAGTACAGTAATCTTCATAATGTTTATTTCTTCGACAATCTTGAACAATAAATCCAAAATGTCGATGATGACTCCTTCTTCAATTCTTCATCATAAAGTCGATCAATCAAAGCATTTAAAGCAGCATCTCTAAGCTTAGTCCTTGACCAAGTCATTGGTCCTGCCACGTTACTTAGAGCATGCCGAACATAACCTTTAAATGTTCGATAAAGTTATGGAATATCTTCATTTATGGTGGTAGTAATCTTGTCATCTCCATCATGCGGCCTGCCCACGGGCTTCGTGCTTTTCGTGCCTGTTCCGCGTGTTGAATCCAGTCGTGCTTGTCTAATTAACGTGGCGATCTAAATTTACTCTTTTATCTAATGATTTTATTAATAAAAATATAAGTACATATAAAATAAATATAAAATAAAATGACTAATATAATATATTTTTATAATATTATATCATATTGTAAAATGGTGTAAGTTGAAATTGTTATAAAAATAATACATGTTAAAAATTCTAAATTAGAAGTTGAATAGTTAAAAATTTTAAGTTATTTTATTCATTCATCAATACATCGGAATTGATTACATTGTTTAAATAATTGAATTTAATTAAGTATCTCTTAACATTTTAACTTACATTTTTAAATAAAATTTTCAACTTATAATTCATTATATTTCTTTTTTACATATAATGCATTACATATTATCACAACATATTATCGTATTTAATTAACAAAATACACAATACAAAGTCTTGTTTTAGACCAACTAACAGGAGTCATTTTAAGTCGAGCACGACCCGGTGGACACTTAATATTGGGCCTGGTTTTTGCCGTCCATCAGCGGCCCAGCCCAATTGCAAATCTTTCATGGTCATTGGACCGCTAAAAAGCGTAGATCCCCACTCCGTCATGACCGGGACCGTCCTGCGTAACTCCGCTGCTTATATCCAACCATTTGGTGAACATTCAAGAATCATGTGGTCTTTGCAAAAAGTCGGGAACAACTAGGACTCACGCAGAAATCAGCTAGGAACTAACTCGCAACACCCGGTACTGGATCCGAGATGCACGCACCTCTGTGAACCGTAGATCTCTGGGAATAGATATGAGAAAAGTGGTGTTATGGAGGGTGGGGAGGGCCACCAAAGGTGGTTGTTTCTGCCCCACCCCACCTCAAGGAAGCGATGACGAGAGTTGGGTTTAAAAAAAGGGGGTGCATGGAGGGAGAAGTCGATGTCTCGTTGGATGGTGTTCGAATTATGAATGCTATTTTATCTTGAAATTATTGCTTTCTCTAAGTCTTGAGCACTAAATTATTATTTTTTCTATTATTTTTATTTCATCAATTTTCAAAATGCTATTTTTGATTATTACTTTTTTTCTTTTGCAAAACTTATATATATATATATAGACACATATATATAAAACTAAGATTATCAAGTTATGTGAGAGAAAATTCCAACCATAGATATAACTTTATAAGCATGAACTCAAAGAGCATCGCGATACGACTGAGGCATCGACTAAAGCGCAACATGAGTTAAATCCGAGCCTTCGTTGAGAGATTGCTAGGGCTTTGAGGGAAGGGCAAGGGAAACTAATGAAGTGTTGATGTCTCGGTGTCATTATTTGGAGCAACGAGTTGAGAAATTGTAAATGAGTCTAGAATCTTACCCGTATAGTGTATATCTGATGAGTATGTAGGTTGGTCGTGTTAAATATGGGCCTATTGTTGATCTTAAGTCATATTATGTGAAACATATGAGATAGATAGAGTCTATTTGTGACATCCACAATGATGTTGATGTGTACCATTATGAATGCATTAACCAATGCATTCGGTATGATATTTAGCTTGCTTTATATGTTGGATTGCTAGTATTAGTTGAGTTTATGTGACAAGGGGTTTAGACGGTCATGTTTGATTTTCTTGTCTAAATCTCGCATTTTGTAGACTTAATTAGTACTAATGAACATCTTGTATCCACGAGCTCCTAAATCTTCCTTTGTGATCATCTTTAGTAGGTCGCTCGAGGATACATTTCATAACATTCTATGTGAAGGCCATTCGCAAGGGTGGTAGAAGATATTGAAGGCCATTCGCAAGGACGGTAGAAGAGATCAAAGGTCATTCACACTAGAATGGTAGTATACGAAGGCCACGAACATCAAATTGTGGCAGAAGGAGATTGGAGCCAAAGATAGGCGGAATTGGAGTCCAAGGCGGCCAATGAAAAAATGGAGAATCGTGGTACAAGGATAAGGATAATCATCCTTGAAGGTTGGTTCCATTGGATTTGTCTCCTCTAGAACCATAAAATTGAGTACAAGAAATCTTCAAAAGAACTCACGGTTCAAGGAAATAAGTTCAGCCGGTCAAAGTACAAATGGGTCGGAGCGGACCGCTCATGGATTGAACCAACGACCTGCACCAGACAAAGAGGTTTGTGCTAAATGCCTTTGGCATAGACCATGCCAAGGGATATGCACGAACCTTGCCAAACTCGATGGGCCACGTGCATAACCTCTAAATTTCACTCAAAAACGGCTAAGTATGGGTGCGGACCATCTTGTTGCTGACGGCCTGCGCTGTTCAAAGTTCAAAATATTAAGACCAGCCATCAGAATGTGAAGAATCAAGCAGCCCGTGCCATAATACTGAGCAAAACGAGGTTTCTGACGACGGACCGTGCCAGACGCCACGACCCGCGCCAAGGATAAGGCACGAACCGCACTAAACGTCACGGCACGCGCCAAGGAGGAGGCACAGACTGCTCCAGATCCCACGGTCCGTGCCAATGGATTCGGCACGAGGGCCCTATTCACGGTCCGAACATACTATTCACGGTCCGCGGCACTATTCACAACATTTCATCTCTCACTATTTTGATCATAATTCTCTCAATTGTTATCCGATTTTCCTTTACCATATACCAAAATTTTCATCTTTCCGAGCTCTATCCAACCCACTAAATATCAGCCCTAGAAAGTTCACATGTTTGAGCAGTTTATTCAAAAAATATTCGGCCTCATGAGGGAAAGGAGACTAGGGTTTTGACCTACTTTGAGCCTATCTTTAGGCCTAATCCCCTACTACTATATATAGAAGCCTTAGTCTTCTATGAAAACCTAAGTAGACATAATGTAGATTTTCTCTCTCTAGAGTTCTTCTCCTCTTTTCCTGCTTTTTTCTTTTCTTTTCTAAGAACCAAGTTAGTTTACATCATATTTTCATTCTACTCTTGTGTTTTGGGAGAGAATTTTAGAGAGAGAAACATTCTCTCTTCTCTCTTTCTTTCATTCATTTTTTATTTTGCTTTAATCCTAGAACGTGGAATTCAAATGTCTATTTGAATTCCATGTCTTGAGAGTAGTTTCTATAGCTTGGGGATTAATTGTATTCATGTGTTGATTGATGTTTTGTGAGATTCTTAGTTCATCATAATATTTGTGCTTGTGATATTATTGTGATTTGTTCTTGAATGTTAGGAATTCATTAATAGTACACTCCATAAAAGCACACACTCTAGTCTATATTCATGTTGGTGCAAATATTGATGCCCCCTTAAGAAGAGAAACCTCAGATGTGATAATGGGTAATGGGGTATGTGTCCACCTCGGTGTGTGCACGGGGGATGCGAGTAATACTTTGATTATTATCCGTTATACCAATCTTAGCTGGTTACGTAAAGTAATTCGATAGGTTGCGGGTAGAGATAGTGAAAAGCAGCAAGCTAGGGTTGTAAGAGGCCCTAGTGGCATAGATAAGGTGTCTACGACCCTTTGCCACATTCATAGGCCTAGGGAGTAGAGCATGTGAAACTCCGAACATAATTAGATTAATAAATAAATATATCTCTGATACAAATCGTGTTATCTCAATTGAACCTTGTAATGTCACTCTAATTGAAATATATATATATATGGATGTGTATTAATAAAACAACATATTTTTTAAAAAACAATTGAATAGATATGAACGCAGTACTAATTATAAAAAAATAAATTAGAAAAAATAATTATTATGGATTAATCTAGGCAAAGTCTTGGGAAAGACCGTCTTTCCATACGCTTATAGAAAAATGTGGTTTAACTAGAATAATAGAAGGTAAAATGTCTTATTTGCAATTTTAAAAATTTATTATACAACATGTAGTAGTTATAAAGTTTATAACCAGATTCATGGAACCCGATTTTTTTTTTGATTTCTTCTAATTTATATTTTAAACCTTGGTTTTTCCATGTCTTATGGAAAGACCGTGTTTCAATAGACTGACTCATTAATCTACATGCTTATCTCGGTTGATCATAGATTTAAGTATTTGAATTAATAATATTAATTAATAGTAATTATTGAAAAGATATATAGTAATTAATATCAAATGATGATAAAATATTGGTTTTATTATAAGATTCATTTAAGAAAGAGGAAGTGAATAATAATACACCGAATTATAAAGAAACTTAGATGTACAATTCACATATCTTAAAAAATATATATAAACAGGTATACAAGAAATAGCAATTATGGGATTAATAAAATATTTACGTCATTAGAATTTTATAATAAAGCCTCGTAATATAGAAGTTACAATTGAAATCAAATATTGACATTAATTTTATAACTTTATAATCACTTATTAAAACTGTATACCTATCACAATTATATATAATAATAATAATAAATATTCATATGTTATTACAAATAAGAATAAAATAAAAAATAATATTTATTAAAATTTGAATCTCATTCTATATTCTATATCAATATTTTAAAGTTATGCACTATTTCATATCCATTAATTTTTATATGTGATTATTTATGTTAATATTATCAATAAAAATAATATATATATATATAGATGTCGAGCATTACAATAAAATTATATATATATATATCGAGCATTACATTATTAAATTCAAATATTAATGATTAAATTTAGTTAATATAAATAAAATTATAAATTCTAGTATTGTTTTTATTTCAGAGAATATAATTATATTTATTATTTATATATAATTAATTATAAATATTAAAAATTAAAAGAAGATAAAAGAAGTACTACACGTAAATAAGAGGATTAGTATTATTAAGAGAATGAGAGACGGAGTCGTCTCTGCTACTCATTGTGATGTTTCTTCTGTTATTGCAGGTGGTGCGTTTGGTGGGGAACGAGGGGCAAGACATGTGCCATTGTTTTCCCTTTATTATGCAATTATGTGACCGGCAGGTATCACCCTTGGGCTTCCCCTACGTGCTATACGGTTAAGTATAAGCATGTGGTATTATCGGGGATAATACTTAATACTTTCATATCTGCTCAATCTGAAAATTTGTTGGGAAGGAAATCAACTGTGTCTTCCGTCGTGGGAAAGTGATACAGCGAACTCAAAGTTGCAGTTGCTAATCTTCTAAATCACTGTAACGGTATTTGAAACTGTACTTTGCTCGGGAAAAGAGTGCAATTAAGAATCTGAGTGCAGCAGGATCGCAGTCTCTCAGCATATCTTTGTATTTCTAAAAGTCACACTCTTTAGTACTCAAAACTCCCTAGGTCCAGAAGACATTGTATCCGAATACTATCAAAAGCAGGTTGAATGTTAGAGGGATTCACTAAATGGATGCCTTACCCGAGCGTAGTATTGTACCCAGGATGTCTAAGGTGGAATGTGACCAAACAGAGCCCTATCTAGGGCAGGAAAGTCAGTAAAACTCTTCAGATTCAGACCAGGTGCCTCATTGCTACGGCGAAGAGCACTCGAAGGGACGCTGGCATCGTTGCGAGGTCCTATAGCCCTCAGATATGAAGGGACGACGACATCATTGCGAGGTCCTATAGCCCTCAGAGCCCTCAGATATGAAGGGACGACGGCATCATTGCGAGGTCCTATAGCCCTCAGAGCCCTCAGATATGAAGGGACGATGGCATCATTTCGAGGTCCTATAGCCCTCAGAGCCCTCAGACTTTAAGGGACGACAGCATCATTGCGAGGTCCTGTAGCCCTCAGATCAGGGAACTCTGATTTGTCGTCTAGATTCAGGCGAGCCATCGGAATGAGTATTCAGTTGTAATAAACCTAGGAGCATGAGCGAGGAAGATTATGAAGGTTTAGTTATCCTGAACAAAAATCACCATTTCCCTTTCCATTAAAATCACAATTAAGGTGTTCTAAATCATTTGCATCGGAGTTACGACAATATAAAAAAAGTTTGTACTTTAGCACGAATTAAAATAAAAGTTATTATTATATTTTTTATGCCTGTTGAATTTAAATGTGTTAGTTTAAAATTTTATATTTTATATGAAATAATTAATAATATTAGGTTCTATTCATGCATATTATTTGGTTTCATACTAATTAAGCACGGTGTGTACTTTATCGTACCATGCTTAATTATTGTGAAACTGAGTGAATTAATTGACCTAGAATTTTATGTGGATGAACGGCTTGTACTTTATTTTGCTGTGTCAAACTTGGATTACATGCTACTTGATTACTTGTCTGTGTTTACCAGGGTCCTCGGCGCCAATGGTAGTTCGATCAAAATCCGTAGGGAATGGTATAGACCGGACCGTACGACTAGAACAACTACCCGTATGCTAACATAACCATTTGGATATGATACAAGCACGTAATTGAACATCTAATTGGGCGTGGTTAGCGAGAATGAGTTCTTGATTAATAGCCTTCGGGCACTACTGAAAAGGTTTTGTCCTGTATGTTAGTCAGAGTTGCCATATAGGCACTTGACTACAACTTGGCATTAACCACCCGTATCCTTTTTACTATGTGTTAGAATTTATTTGGCTATTTGTTTTACGCAATCACTAAAACTCAACTTGGTAATTACTGGCGATGAAACCTCACTAAGCAAGGAGCTTACCCTAGTCTAATGAACCCTACCTAGTGTAGCTGAGCAGAAAGAGGGAGAGCTTGTGCATGAAGCCTTTACTTCATTTGGGATAGGATCCTGAATGAGCTTTTGAATCTAGAAACTAATCTAGAACTTTTATTGTTAAACCATGTAAACCACTTATTATAGGACTTTCATTGTAATAGTGAGTTAGGTTTTAATTCTAAAATCGCTTCAGCATAAACTATATTTTCTTGTTACTGCATATGAGTAATCCGATCCCGTTGAATTCTCGGTAGCACGCCCAAGTATCGGGTAAGTTGGTCGTGGTTTGGGGTGTTATAGATGTGGTATCAGAGCTTCCTCAAATTAAGTAAAGACAAATCAAAACTTAACTTAATAAAAGACATCACATTTACTTAACACTTAAAGATATTAGATTCGAGACAAGGTTGAACCTTGCCAACAAAACTAACAATTTATTGATGTCACTATCAAATGGGAAAATAAAATAATTCATTAAATTTAATTCAAAATACAGAAGTCTATGATAATTGTGAAAAATAAAAAGTAATACATGAATCCGACTATTAATGAAGTGTAATGAAATTCTTCCGGAGTAATATCCCCGGTGAGAATACTAACTTGTAATACAATGATAATTACGACAGCAAAGGCTAACATTACTCTCGACATTTTATCGGCAAATTTAGAGAAGTTAGGGTGAGAAGGATATGAGATAGAAGAGAAAATATAATTTTGAATTGTTGGATAAATTCGTATTTGTACTGTAAAATATAGTCGTTTATAGCTGTTATATTACTGTTAGGAATATAGCCGGTATATTACGACTAGGTATATATTAACTAATTGTAGTTAAATGCTAAGAGTATGTTAACAATTTAATGTCATCAAATGAGATGTAAAAATAAAAATATATAGTAGAGACATAAGATAAGTGTCATCGATATTTACTACTTTTGAACCTTTAAATATTTTCTAAAATTGAAATAAAAGTGTTCTCCTAAATAGTTTTAAAGAAAAGCTAAATCTCAACAAGGCATATTTCATTAAGAGAGTGTTGGATTGAAGCATGTATCTATAAACTTATATTAAAAATAAAAATGGAAAAAAATAAATTAGGAATTCTTTTCATTTGACTTGAGAAAACCTTTGAATCACTTGGGGATGGTCAGCACAAAGTTTGAATCAGTTCTCATTTTAAATTGAAAGGTCCCTAAATAATAATAATAAAATTTTAAAACCCAAACCAGATAATAAAGTACTAGTCATCACATGAATCTTCATAACCTATACAACAATATTAGGCCATTAAATGTAATTAAGCTAAACCCATAAAAAACTTAACTAAAATATTAAAAATGTATCCTACCCTAATTGGGCAGTGTAGACATTGGTTAGGGAACGAGAAACCTTAATCCCTAAAATATCTATCACAGAGAATCAGTAATAGATATGCTAACGAAAATGAGGTCAGAACTGCCGCAATTAGCATTAAAAAAGATCAAATAAGGAATACCAAGACACGAGAACTAGAGCGGCAGGATATAGAACACATGAGTTAACTCAGACTCAAGGTGGTATCCAATTCCTGTATAGGCCGCATACGCAAATGGCAGAACTTAGCCCTGAGAAAGGTTGGGGTCACATAGATAAAACTCTAGTGACAATTAATCAAAGTATTTAGGTACCTCGGGTTGACCTTATGAATGGACCTCCCATGGTACTGAACGGGATAAAGAATGCAACTCCACTAAATGCTTTAGGGTTGGTTGAGAATAGAATCTAGAGAGACTAAAGTAGTAGTATATGACTTTTGTAAAAGTACTTGCAGTTCCAAGGAATTTACACTCTTTGGTGATCATACAAGCTAATGATAAGAGCCCAATAATAGATTAGGGAGAAGTCAAAGTTCAACGGAGGATTAGTTGATGAAGTAATCAAAAATGTGGTGGAAGGCCAGACGTTCTGCAACCTAGGGATCACCAGGCAGCTCTTTCGCTCTATAGGGATCTGGGGGGGCATAGCACAATTCTTCTACAATAACTCAAACCCTTCAACCCTAGGACAAATAGATGTGAGGTGGGTGAGTTTGTCTATATTCAAATTAGAAGAGATGCACCCCAAACTTGGACCATACGACGTGGTCCAAGTATCACCTCGAGTCCCTTGCCCGTATGGTGAAAAAGGAAGGCATAAAGAATAGGATTACTGGAAAGAAGAAAATAAATGTTTGTGACGTTGCTAAGCACATAATAATGAAGCCCTGATAACTTAGATGAGGTCCTCGTTCCAACCACTTGGTCACGACCATTCGTGATCAATTAGGCTCTGAATGGTGGAGCTGGTGGAAATGGTAGGCCAAATGTGCAGGCTCAACTTTACGCTATAGAGAGTGATGAGAACCATGTTTTGACCGATGTCATTAAAGGTACCCTCTCTACCATAGGTAAACCAGCTAAGGTTGTTATCGATCCTAGTACCCCTCAGTCATTTGCTCGGTATTCATTTCTGGAAAACCTGAAAGACAAGATAGATAACATACCCTATAAGTTAGAAGTTAGTAATCCCACTAATGACTTACCCTATAACTAGTCATATTACCAACAAACTTAAGTATCCTGCCTTAAAAATGATATAAAGTTATACTCAACGTGGACTGGAAAAAAAATCATACAAAGGGAGAGAGATGACAATAAAGTAATAACTATATGTCTCATTACTATTAAAAATAATATTATAACAATTTTTAAAAAAAATTATTAACCATTACAACAAGATAAGACAATCAGAATTAGTAAACCTGAACTCATGTGAAACCAAAAATTATATATAATTTCCGACAAAAGTTATATTTGTGGACATTAAACAGAAAAAATATAAATTAAAAAATATTTTAAAATTAAAAATAAAATAATAAAAAAAGTCAACATATGATAGGCCGAATACTCATACCTAGGTTTTGATTTAGTTACATGTATAAATAACAAATATAAAGTCAAATGCCCAACATTGTTTTTTTTTTTTGGAAAAAAAAGAAGAAGAATGATAATAACACGTAAAAGTATAAATAAACCATAAGAATACCATACTAATTTCAAGTTTAGAATGCACTCGAGTGTAAATTAGAAGAAAAAAAGAAGAAGTGAAATTGCTTTTTTTTTGGTAAAACTAAAGTGAACTTCGGGGACAAAGTTATTTATTTAGGGGGCTATGAAACCCCGAACATAATTAGATTAATAAATAAAATATAACTCAGATACAAACCGTATTATCGCAATTGAACCTTGTAATATCACTCTAATTGAAATATATATATATATATATATATATATATATATGGATGAGTATTAATAAAACAAAATATTTAAAAATAATTGATTAGTATGAACGCAATGCTAATTATAAAAAAAATAATTAGGAAAAAATAATTATTATGGATTAATCTATATGCTAATCTCGGTTGATCATAGATTTAAGTGAATTTGAATTAATAATCTTAATTAATAGTAATTATTGAAACGATATATAGTAATTAATATCAAACGATGATAAAGTATTGATTTTATTGTAAGAGTCATTTAAGAAAGAGGAAGTGAATAATAACACGCCGAATTAGATATAAAATGAGATATACAATTCACACATCTTAAAAGAAAAATAAATATAAATGGGTAAATAAGAAATACTAGTAATTGAGGGATTAATAAAATATTTACGTCATTAGAATTTTATAACAAAACCTCGTAATATAGAAGTTACAATTGAAATCAAAGATTGACATTAATTTTATAACTTTTCTAATCTCTTATTACAATTGTATACTTATCACAATTATATATAATAATAATAATAAATATTCATATGTAATTACAAATAAGAATAAAATAAATAAATAATATTTATTAAAATGTGTATGTCACTCTATATTCTATATCAACATTTTAAAGTTATAAACTATTTCATATCCATTAATTATTATATGTGAGTATTTATGTTAATATTATCAATAAAATTATATATATATATATATATAGATAGATGTCAAGCATTACAATAAAATTATATATATATATATATGTCGAGCATTATAATATTATATTCAAATACCAATGATTAAATTTAGTTAATATAAATAAATTATAAATTGTAGTATTTTTTTTTATTTCAGAGAATAGAATTGTATTTATTATTTATATGTAATTAATTATAAATTTTAAAAGTAGATAAAAGAAGTACTACACGTAAATCAGAGGATTAGTATTAAATATGAGCTGATAAAAAGAAGATAAACAAAAAAATAGTAAGCAATTAGTGCCTACCTCTACCTACGTGACCACTTCCCCAATAAACAAGGAGGCGTCAGTATTATCACCTTATCCTACTATCACATACTTGTAGAACATATTTGTAGAGCCAAATGCATAGTGGATAAGCCAAGTTTCGGCACTATAAATACTGGAAGCCCTTAGTTATCCAGAACAAAAATCACCCTCCCTCTTCCAAATTAAAAATCAATGTTAATTTAGGTGTTCTAAATCATTTGCATTGAATTTACGACAATATAAAAAAGGTATGCACTCCATTTAAGGTGAGTGTTTTCATCACCCTAGCACGAATTGAATTAATAGTTATTATATATTATTTTATGTCTGTTAAATTTAAATGTGTTAGTTTAAATTTTTATGTTATGTGAAATGTTTAATAATATTAGGTTCTATTCATGCCTATTATTTGGTTTCATACTAATTAAGCAAGGTGTGTACTTTATCGCACTTGCTAATTATTGTGAAACTGAGTGAATTAATTGCCCTGAAATTTTATGTGGATACCTAGCTTGTACTTTATCTTGTCGTGTCAAACTTGGATTACATGTTACTTGATTACTTGTCTGTGTTTATTGGGGTCCCCGGCGCCAATGGTTGTTCAGTCGAAATCAGCATGGAACAATATAGACCAGACCGTACGACTAGAATGACTACCCGCAGAATTTCTGGTATGCTAGCATAACCATCTGAATCTGATACGAGCTCGTAATTGATCATTTGACTGGGCGTGGTTGGCGAGAATGAATCCTTGATTGATAGCCTTCGGGCACTACTGAAAAGGTTATGCCTTGTATGTTAGTCAGAGCTGCCATATAGGCACTTGACTGCAACTTGGCATTAACCACCTGTATCCTTTTTACTATGTGCTAGGATTTATGTGGCTGTTTATTTTACGTGATCACTAAAAGTCAACTTGGTAATTACTGACAATGGAACCTCACTAAGAAAGGAGCGTACCCTAGTCTAATAAATCCCACCAGGTGTGGCTGAGCATAAAGAGGGTGAGCTCATTCATGAAGTCTTTACTTCATTTGGGATAGGATTTTGGATAAGCTTTTGAATCTAGAAACTAATCTAGAACTTTTATGGTTAAACCCTGTAAACCACTTATTATATGACTTTCAATGTAATAGTATGTTAGGTTTTAATTCTAAAATCGCTTTAGCATAAACTGTATTTTCTTGTTACTGCATTTGAGTAATCTGACCCCGTTAGATTCTCTGTAGCACGCCCAGGTTTGACCCAATACTTGCATTGGGCAAGTTGGTTGTAGTTTGGGGTTTTACAGAGCATTAGTGGTGGAATGCCTGGGACGTAATCGCACGGGGGAGAAACAGATCTACAACAATGGTCAAACCTTGTTGTACTTCCCTAATTATGAAGGCGGTGCCGATGGAGGATTGCCAGCGCACCCGACGTGACAGGTACGAGAAAGTGTATGTCATCGACTACACCATGTGTTATGAGCACTATATTAGGTTTGTCTAAATCTCACATGTGGATGAATTAAGGATCGAAGCATTAAATCGACCATGTTGCGCAACCATTCCCCAAGTGTTTAGCTATATAGATTTCTTGTTTTTTACTTTCATGTTTTGTAGCTGTTAATTGAAAAAACCAAACCCCATTCCCTTGTTTTACTATACTATCTAGCAACTCGTACGGATTGACGACCCATACGAGATTGTGTTTAATTGATTCTTAGGCCCTATCATCTCTGTGGACATAGTCAGGGCTTACCACTAACTACCCTTTCGGTAGCATAGTAGTGAGTTGAAATTTAACGACCTTGAGTGGAGGCGAGTCAGATGCATACCTACACATGCAGTGAAAGTTGGAAGCGATCTTATAGGAAGAAGAAAAAAATGGTTGGGCTACCTTAAATAGGTTGCCTCGTTGGTGTGATTTTGGGAGGGCAAGTACTTCAAGTGATCACTATGGCTGGTGGACTAGTTAGGTAGTTTAGTATTTTAAAGGTAGGGTCATGTAATGAAAGTTACTCCATCCAATTTTTAAATATTGGCACCATACAAGATGCCACAATTTTTATGGTAGCTTAACTTTTTATGGTACTTTGAGTACTGTAATCTCATGAAGTGACATCAATAATGAAGAATGGCAAAATTTTGGAGTAAATTGAAGAAGAGGACATGGGTTAAAATGGAAATATGTACTCTTGTTCCCTCTTTAAATGGAATTTGTGTAAGAGTGCCAGTTAAAAAACCTTCCCAAAATGGAAAGAATACCAATATTTAAAAACCGAGGGAAGTATGGTACTCCCTCTGTCTCAGCCATATCTGCACACTTTTTGTCAGCTTTCTCAGGACACGTTTGACCATAAATTTCAACAAGTATATAGATGCCAATATCTTCATGTGAGATATCGTTAGATTCCCTACATAATGCATTTTTTAAATATTACTTAATACACCATTAGTATTTGTAACTAAAGTTATCGGTTGTCAAACATGGCCTGAGAAAATTGACCAAAAGTGTGCAGATATGGATGAGACAGAGGGCGTATTAAGTATGGTTATGTAAGAGTGTTTTGAATCATGCTTAACATTATCTTCTTGGTAGCAACAACCACCTTGCTTTGAAGATATGTTAGTATTTTGTGGTGTAAGGGTGAACTGTCATAGTTGTGTTTGTTAGAATATGAATATTGGTGAAGTTCGTATAGTACGTGAGGTTCTAATGTTTATTGAAGGATTATTTCTTGGGACATGCGGTCCTATAGGTATTTTTGAACTAAATGTTATACTTTTTTTTTGATAATGCAAAAAAAGTTTCTATGATGTTAAGGAACACCCTTAATAGGATGTGTGAGGCCCTTTTTGTGTAGAGTGGTACGTAATCTCGATGTTAGGTCAACGCTAAAAGAAGATGGGTTAATGTGTAAATTTTTGAGTTTTGTAAAGGTATATTGTCTGAGTCAACATGGTGTCATTACATTGTGTGTTGTTCTTGTGGAACTTTTAGCTAGATTCAAAACTTTAGAGCAAAGTTGTAGAAGGATTCCCTACTTGTGTCATTTGGCAAGTGATTTTCTCGTCATATGCAAAGTTGTAGTTGGAATCCCTACTTATGTGCGAGTCCGATTAATTTAATAAGTGTTGTGAAGCAGTAGGTGGATATCTTACTTGTGTCACATAAGTAATGAGTCATTTCAGTGAGGCGAAGCCATGTACAGTTTGACCACTTAAATTGGTATACTGTTGAAAGATCATTGATTGCACAACTTTAGGTGGTTTGCCTACTTTTTTTGCCTAATGTGATTTTGTTTTTTGTGAGTGTGGTGAACTTTATGGTTTCCTTTGATATAGTTGGTTGGTTCAAGAGTTGGTACCAGTTATGTGGGTGGATTATGTCGTGTTGGCTATACTCCTAGGAATAGGTGTATCTAATAATGGTTGAGAAGTGATGATTATGGCTAGGAATTGATGTGTGTTGGTGATATCAAAATTTGGGGGAGGTTTTTGTGATTATTGGTGGGATTCTGGTACTTTTTCTAGTTCGTGGGTATTTGAAAAGGTCTTAGCAAAGTGAAAGTGTGTTCGCAGATTTTCATGACGAGCAGTGCTATTATGGTATGTGTTTAGGTATCTTGTGATCGACGTGTGTGGTGTGTTTTGTGAAGAGGGGGTTCCAGTGAGTGTGTGAGTTGGTTTGTCAAACTGGGCCCGAGATAATCGGCTTTCCTTATATCACGGGTTGTAAGTCTACAAATGTCGAAGTATATCACATTAACGTAGTATTTCAGTTGCCCTTTCTTGGAAAGTGCAGAGTATATAGACATTCCATTTTACAAGGATTTAAAAAGTAGTTGGTCAGACCCTTGAGAATCTGTAAATACACATCCTTTTCATGGGAGCTATTGCTGGCGGTTTACTTTACCAAGGCATTTTTCTCGTCTATAAAGGTTTGTCTTCTCCTAGTGTTTCCTTCATCTTAAGTCTATATGTGTTTTTTATTTCACAGAGTTCATGTGTAGCCTAGTGGGTAAATTCTACAGTTCTGAGTGTGTTATAAGTATGCATAAGGTAATGAACCTTTCTTTAGGAAAGGTTTCTTTAGCCATGCTGGTTTGTGATATCTTGGGGACATATGAGTTTACTGGTTGTAAAGATAGGTATGCTAGAGTTGTCCAAGATTTGTGTTAGGAGATTTAATGGGAAGGTGATAAACCACCATATGTGGAGGATTTGGAAGGCTTGCTCCAGTTGTTGGTGGTGAAAATTTGGTTTACTCTTCTTAAAGGATGTCCTGAAAATTTTCATGCTTATGGTATATATTTTTAGTTAATTAATGTTTTGTATTTTTATTTTTATTTCAGATATTAACTTATGGTATAGTTGTTATGCATTTTCCTGTGTGCTCCTGGCAGCATCGATGTGAAGCTTGCTTGGTTAGGGGCCGAGATAAAGGATGCATGAGATCATTTTTCTATGTGTACAAGGCTCACGAGCACTAAAGGAAGCGAATGTGAGGGGATCATTCAAACTCGATGTGGCTAATGCAGGGGAAAAAAAATTGGCCACTCAGTTGGAGGACTTAAGAGGGAGAAATTCATTCATGAGTTTGTTCAACTGGGTTATGTGTGGAGTAGGTGTAGTGGGAGAATGAGCGACCATTACTTACCCTTTGCCTACTCTGATTGATGAGGAGGATGGTGCCCCTTCACAAACTTGTGGTGCTGTTAGGTGGGGAATGAAGGAGGTGCAGTGGGAGAATGGGCGACCATTTCTTGCCTTTGCTCCTACCTCACTTAATAAGAGAGCGTTTTTAAGGTCTTATTCCTCCCTTAGGTTTTCGACATCGTTGTGGAGAAATCTTGCCAAAAGGGTTAATCTTCAAGGGAATGTTTCGACCTTCTTGGAAATGACTGCTGGAGGGTTGCGTAATTATAGTTTTATGTATTAGGGTTGCAGATAGTTGGTTGTAATTATATTTAATTTAGCTTCTTAGGTGTTAGCGGGGAATTTTCTTTAATCCTTAGTTTTTGTAATTTTCTAATATCCTGATTAGGGATGTTAGTGTGTTGAGGTTTGGTGGAGGTCCGTCCACATCTGCCCCAATGAGGCGAGTACATGGGTAGTTTTGGTGGGGTGGGGCGGGTATGAGTATGAAAATGATGCCCACCATGAGTAGTGGGTTAGGTGTGGATATTAGTTCACACCCGCCCCACTAGACCCATTATGTACACACTAATTTAATATATAATGAAATACCTTTATCCATAATGCACATAAATCACCTATAATATTTTCATGTAAATAATTATTAAATTTTAATAATGAAATTATTATTTTAAAGGAAAATTTTAAGTATTTTTGGAGATATAGATGGGGTGAGTAAATGAATTCGAAATGGCATGGACACCCAAGTGGGTGATAGGGCCGGGGTGAATTTTAATGTTGTACCCGCCATAGGTGATACGACAGGTATGGATATAAAAATTTCATATGAGCATGAGTATGGAGGGACCATAATTCGCACCCGCCCCATCCCATTGCAATCCCTAATCCCAATCTAATAAAGTTCATCAATGTTCACAAAATCATTTTGTGAACCTTTCATTCATTTTAAAGGTGTTGTGTTTGATATCTGCTATGTTTGCTTTGTGTTTAATAAGTTTGGTTGTTACGATGTTTTTCCTAAAATAGCACGTGTTATAAGACCTTTTTATAGTCTATAGTCAAAATATTCATTTGCTTAGTGAAACTTTCTAGAATGGCGGTGTGATTTCTACATGCATGCCTATTAATCTTATTTGAGGGTTCGAACAGATAATACGAACCACGACCTCCACAACATCGTTACGTTATTCTTAGGGGTGTATCATGTCAGTCGTCTGTTTGTTTTGAGTTATTTATGGTGGCGGGTAAACCGCCACATTGTAAGGATATCTTATTGTTAGCTATTCTCACTATTATTGCCTTCATAGGAATATTATTTTGAATTGTAACTTCGTCGTATGGTTTATTCGTTTATCATGGTAAATCTTTGTTGTGGTGTTTGGCATAGAACGATCTACTCAGGTGGGACAGCTATGGCTTCGTTTAATCAGGAAAAATAGTCCTTATACATAATATTTCTATTCTTATTTATAAGGTGTGTTTATATGGCCCATAAGGGCACATGCCTATATAAGTTATTCTCCTCTACAGTGTTCAGCACCTCGTGCCCATCCTTAGCATAAATAAACTGTAACATGTGAATATATCCTTTTTGTAAGCCGTTCTCAGGGTCAAAGTGATCCTTCACCTATTCGAACCTGAGTTCAAGAATTATTAGTGCTTCCTAGGTATTCGCTTTATAGGTGGCAACTCTGAAATAGGCTCCAGCCTTTCTCATGGGGAACTATCCAAACTCAAAAAGAAAAAAAGTCATTCTTCACATATGGCACCACTGATGTGGTTGAATCCTTTCGAATAACGATAGTACATGAGATTGGTGCACGATGAGTCTATACCTCATCGAATACCTGCAAAAGTCCTCAGGTTGTTCCAGGGAAGACACTCTGACACCCAAATTAGTATATTGTTCCCATGTATCACTACTAAAAATTAGAGCTATCGTAACACTTTTCTTGCAACACTTTTTAAAATGTTACACTAGCTTATAAAGTGTTACTTAAACCTTTGAAAAAAGTTACCTAAACCTTGAAAAGTGTTACCTAAATTTTGAAAAGCCTTGCGTTAAATCTAATGCAACATCACGTAAGGTAATAATTGTAACAATGTTGTGATAGGTTCAACATAGTATTATTAGCACGTAAAGCAATATTTTCAAAGTGTTACATTTGTTTTAGTTTGTAGTAGTGTATTTATTTCTGCATTAGGTATCACTTACCCTCTGCAAGCATTACTTCTCTTTATTTGTAACTCTTCTATAGTGTGCTCGTGGTGTGACCATTACGCTCCCATCTTTGGATCATGGCTCGAATATGGGGCATCACGACTAGTAGTGTCCACCCTTATATTTGTGGTCTGCCCATTAGTTGCATTCTTGTTTTTTATTACATGAATTGCTTCACTCTAACGAAGTAGGTGCTACACATATTTTATTAGGTAGGACGAACCAATCTGATTTCAAAGTGGGTGCCACCTGATATACATATACCATTAGTGTTTATGAAGAATTAATTATAGTTAAAGGGTAGTGTTTGTAGAGAGTTGAGTAAGAGTGTACTATATTTTAAAGTCAAACATATATAAAGTTAAAGTGTAATGTTTATAGAGAGTTGAATAAGAATGTTTATTTTTCAGTCAAACATATATATTTATTAGCGTTTAACTGCATGCATGAACGTATATCGCCTCATATGCCTTCCAGATTCCGAGTGAAATTATAAAGTCGTGAATATATACTGGAGAAAATCTCCTATAAGACCGTCTCACCATAGACAATGGTGAAATGAGGGAACAAAGATGCAATTTATAAAAACTTTAAGCAAATTCGAGGGTTATAAAATTTGGGTCAAAATGGGTTATAAGCCCAAATCGGATCCAACTCAGCTTTCTATTTTCCCCCTTCTTCCAAACCTAGTCAGTAGCTCATTAACTTGCCGTAGTAGCTAGCCGCCTGCTCCTGTGCATCACCGTTAATTGAGTGCAGCTAGAAGGAGAATGATTTCTATGGCTGCAATTCCTTCCCCAAGCCTCTGCTCTTTCCTCACTTTTAATCATGTGACTGATTGCATTGTTTTCTTTTACAAATGTTCAATTGACAAGTTTCTAAATCGAAGAATGAAAAGAAGAAGAGGAATAAGGAGACGCTACGAAGCAGTTTCTGAGCGTCGGCTACTCTAAGCGGCTCCGTCGACCGGTTGCCAGTGGCGATGTTGTTGCACCAAGAGAAGGCGGCGTCATGAATTTGAAAAGAAGGCCTAGGGTTGAATCACGGGGAAGGGAAAGGATTTTCTTAGTTATTTTCATTATTATTATTCTTGTAGAACATTTTAGTATTTAAATAAAATCATTGAAGCTATTAACAAATCATCTAAACTTATAAACTAATCTATATGTTTTCTAATTGTAAGTTCTATTATTATTATTTTTAAATTATAAAAGTCTAAACTAAGTTCTTAAAACGTTTAACAAATTATCTACATATACGAATTGATTTTTACACTTTTAACTGCATGTTCTACCATTTACATATAAAAAATAAAATTTAAACTTTTTCCTCAATACGAATAAAAAACATTCTAAACATATGCATTAATTATACATTTGTTAATTGTAAGTTCTATCGTTATCTTAAAAAATATAAAAGTTTAAACTAAATCTTTAAAACGATCAACAAATATTTTAAATATATGAACTAATTTTTACATTTTCTAACTGTTAGTTATATCATAATCATATAGGAAAAAAATCTAAAATAAATTATCGATTAACAAACATTCTAAACATAGGAACTAATTTATACATTTTCAAATGCTAAATTCTATCATTATCTTGAAAAAAAAATATAAAAATAAAATAATAAAATGATTAACAAATATTCTATACACATGAACTAATTTATACATAAGCTAGTTGTAACTTGCATTGCTATTATCTTGCAAAAATAAATTGTCTAAACAAAATCATTAAAATAGTCAACAAACAGTCTAAACATATGAACTTATATATATATACACACACACACATGTGTGTGTACGCACACTATAATTGTAAGTTCTATCATTATGTTTTGAAAATGAAAGTCTAAAAATGCGTATTTAAAACAATTGACAAGCATTCTAAATACACAAACTAATTTATACATTTTCTAACTATAAATTCTATCACTTTCATATAAAAAAATTAAAGTCTAAACTAAACCATTAAAATGATTAACGAACATCTCAAATATATGAACTAATTTATACATTTTTCAAATGATAAGTTCTATCATTATCTAGAAAACAATAAAATTGTAAAGTTGTAATTTGTATTGCTATCTTGCAGAAATAAACAGTCTAAAAAAAATATTGAAATAGTTAACAAACTCTAAACATATGAACTAATTCATATATGCTAATTGTAAGTTCTATCACTAGAGTGCGTCTCTTGAAAGACGGTCTTTCTATAAGTCATGGAAAGACCAAGGTTTAAAGTGTAAATTAGAAGAAATTAAGATAAAATTTTCGAGTTGCATGAACCGGGTTATAAATTTTATAACTACTACATGTTGCATACTAAAATTTTAATGTTGCAACAAAGACCTTTTACCTTTTATTATTCGAATTAAACCCCGTCTTTCCATAAGCCTATGGAAAGACCGTTTTTCCCAAGACTTTGCCATATCACTATCTTTAAAAAAATGAAAGTCTAAATTAAGTATTTAAAAATATTAACAAATATTCTAAATACATGAACTAATTTATAAATTTTCAAGCTATAAATTCCATCATTGTCATATAAAATATAAAAGTCTAAACTAAATCGTTAAAACGATTGACAAATATCTCAAACATATGTACTAATTTATAAACTAAATCATTTGATCAATCGAGAAATAGCCCTCTTAAGAGACTCCGCAGTTTCCATCACGTAGTTTTTCAAATCATGCATTCACAGCTCAGATCACCAAATCTCGAATTTAAAACATCATTCTTATTTTTCTGCCCTTCACCAGAAGGAATTCCGATCTAAACAAGAACAACTACATCTACTAAAACATCTAGCCATATCTCGATGTAAAAAAAACTTTCAATAGCTTTGTAATTGTTGATCATGTGACACATGATTGACCGATGCACTAAGAATATCAGCATCAAGCTTCAAGCTCGCTCTCAAGCAAAAGTGGATGGAACTTCATAAGCACGCATTCTGCTAGTAAGTTTGATGAGCTGATGAGCTTCCTCGTTCCATTCTACGCCATCCTTTCAAGAATGATCATATTTTGGTATCTGGAATAGAACTAGGGTTTTGGTAAAATGAAGACCAAACAAAAAATATGAAATAGAACTAGGTTCACTTTACAATTCCAAAGCACAATTAGCGAAAATAATAATTTTCTCAATTTATGATTAACATTAAAAAATAAAGGCATTAAATTTCTGAACTAAATATATAGAGACAAGTACAAAAAAAAATTTAAAATGTTAACATGTTTCTTATTTCATGTCAAATAACCACTAGAATCAGTCATTATATTCACACTTCATTTTCCTATATAACGGAAAAGGAAACGACATTTAATACATGAACTAAAGATATAAAGAGTAGAGGATTTCAACCTTATGAATAGAAAGAAATGAAGTTAATAGAATAGACCAATTGTTAGTTCATGTATTCCCAAGGGATTATATCTACTTGCAATTTTAATGTCTTACAAGAGTTGAATTACAATTGTAATTAGCTAATTTTGATGTCATACATGAGCTGAATTACTATGTACCATTGTTTCTAAAAGGCTAATGCTAGCATTGCTTCACTAAGAGAACATCCCCCTGCCAGTTCACCTATGTCCAAACTCTGCTAAGAAGCTAACTCTGCTTCACTTAAGTTTGCACCAAAATTCATCCTGCAGAATTTCCACTGTAATTTCTCTACAAGACTATAACTCACATCAACAAACCAATTTTTTCATCCCTAATTGAGCCACATACACTCAATCCTCACTCCCCAGTCACCAAAATTAAGAGCATCCCACAAAGTCGAGAAAATGACAATCTGCTCCCAAAACATTACTATAAGTACAATCTCCCCCCCCCCATATATTCAAGCATTACACACATTACGAGTCAACATACTTATTCCATTCTTGTTCTCCATCCTTATAAGACTAGACACCCTATTAATTAAGTCATTTTACTGCTCCCTTTATTTATCATTCTATTAATTAGTGTGCCATCATGATAGACAGAGGTGCAAACATCTGAAATAGAAGTCGAAACATAGAATCCTAATTATCAAAGTCATGTATATGAAGTTTAAAAATTCAAACTGTTCTTAAGAACTGCCCATTTCACATCTGAAAAGAATAGAGTACCGATGGCTTATCGATCTCAACCCCAAAATCATTATCACTCTTCTAAATTTCAACATTATCTAGCGTAAATATGAATCGATCAAAAGAAGAGAACAAACTGTATTAGTGCAAAAATCAATAAAATGAACTGAAAAAAAACACTCATATGCTAGAATCATTCAAATTAATAGAGAAAAATTAGTATAATACTATATCTCAAATCAAAGATTAAAAAAGCAAAAACGGAGGATAAATTAATGAACACATAAAATAAGAAGGGTGCAAATCACCTTCAAACATGTCAGAATAACAATTGTGCCACCGGAGTGACCATCACATAGCTGGAGCGAACATGCGAATTCAAAATTACACAATCGGAAGAAAGCCTGAAGTCTTGAACAATAAACAACACGGTCAGAGCAACAATTAAACATCCGGATTCAAAACAACGAGCAACAAAATAGAGAACATATTCAAATAAAAAAACCAATTGAATGTAGCAAAATGACATGAGAAATATCGCGCCACCAAAAACTTGCTATTCCGGTGAAATAATGGTGAAAAAGCTCGATCGGAAGATATTTATAGGGATAGGGTTGAAGAGATTTGCAAAACGAAAAAGAAACTGTGGTAGATTTCTGGGAGGAAGGATACTAGAAAAATATAATAATTTTCTAGTAATTACATATTGATCCCTCCATGTATTGTTATTGTCCATAAGACGTTCATCTCACTATAAGTTATGGTGAGGCGGTATCACACAAGTCTTTGTATATATACTGATCATTTAAATTCATTAAAAATTCAAAAACTTTCATATTATCAATATTCAATTGCCTTCCAAATTCCTAGTGAAATTATAAAGTCGTGAATATATGCTGATGAAAAATACATTAGAAATTCAAAAACTTTCACATAGCCATATTCAATTTATCAATTACAATCTTCAATATCCTCAACAACTATCATCCATCTCTACAATTTGCATTATAAATTCAGTTTCCAGCTCAGAAAAATTTTTATTTGGGAACTTTTTGTATGTGGGGGCATGGGCCAAATAAGATAATGCCAAGTGTACTGTAAATCCCCCACTACTTAATATTTATTAATATTTTCAATTACTTTTTTTAAAAAATAACTAACTTATTGACCTATGTCATCATCGGATTTGGCCCACACCCCAAATACAATAAACCTCCACATGAAAATTTTCTGCTCCCAGCTACCATAATTTTCCAGAGAAATTGCTAAGTTTGTGGCTACAGTTGCCACAAACTGCAAATGCATGTGGAGGACGCATTTTCGTAATGCGTCCTCATTTTTTTTTTGTTAATTTTCGGTCAAAAATGTCAAGCGACGAAAGGGGTGATGACACGTGGCGAGGACGCATTTCCGTAATGCGTCCTCTACTGAATTTTTTTTTAATAAAAATTTCTGGAACAAAAAAATGGATGCCACGTGGCGGGTGGTGGTGATGCCACGTGGCGAGGACGCATTTCCGTAATGCGTCCTCCGTGGAGATTAATTTTTTTCAGAAAATTTTTGGATAATTTTTTAGGTGATGGAGATGAAGCCATGTGGCGGATGGGGGTGATGCCACGTGGAAATTGTAATTTGAAAAAATTCTGGTCAAAGTCAAAAAATGCTGTTGAATAGGGTTCCGCCACGTGGCGAGGATGCATTTCCGTAATGCGTCCTCCCTGGAATTTTTTTTAAAAATCTGGTCAAATGCAAAAATTGCGGTCGAATGGGCACCTGCCACGTGGTGAGGACGCATTTTCGTAATGCGTCCTCCTTGCAAAAAAATTTTTTAAAGAATTCTGGTCCAAGAAAAAATTGGCGGTCGGATGGGCCGTCGCCACATGGCGAGGACGCATTTCCGTAATGCGTCCTCTCAATTACTTATATCCCAGCCGATTTCTCCAGCTTCCAACATTGTTCATCTTCCTCCTCCACCATTTCCCAATTTTCTCCTTCTGTTACCCGTCATTCCGCCAGGGTCTTGCCATCCCGAAATATCTCTCCACGCTTCGCCGGCTTTGCACTACCGGCATTCATTCATTTTCATCCGTAGTCCGTGTTTTTTACAAGATCCGGTGTGGTTCCCTATTTTTTGCTTAATTTTTGTTTTGGTTTTTGTTAATTACTACTGACTTTGTAATGGGATTTTGTTTGTGGAGATCGGATTCAGAGTGTAGTGCACGCCGTTGACCCGCTGTGGACCGCGTAGACCCGCCTTTGATTGAGTTTGACGCGTTGACCCAACGTTGACCGCATTGACCCATCGTTGACAGAATTGACCCGACGTTGACTGCATCGAACCCTCATTGACCGCGTTGACCGCATCGACCCAACGTTGACCCCATAAGTCTCCGACTTCCACCCACTCTGTTATCCATTTTCTTGTAGTTAATTGCGCCCTAAACAATTATACGAACGTGTTCCAAGATTATATGTGTATTACCCACGGACAGTCAGTTGTTGGCTTTTGGGTTGAATTATAAACCGTTGAGATCTCGGAGTAATTTAGTTAATTTAATTGTATGTGTTCGATTGTGTTGTCTGATTGTGTGTACTCCTAATGATTAAGTTTGGTCCGTTGCGTGTAATAATCCTGTGTGACTGAATGAAGTAATTATGTGAATTGTTTAGTGATTCATCTATTGAGCTTGTAGCAAATGTAATGACATGTGAGAATAATGTGAACAAGAATGTGGAATGAGAAGGAAATGAGAGGGATGCCTATGTATAGCAGTTGTACTGATTAATGTGTTATGTCCGTACCAATAGTGTTGTTAAAGTGGCCGGGTGGAGCACATGTACGTACCAGAGGATACAATGAATAGGAATGCTAAATGAGTATGAATATGAAGTTATGTATTTGTGTGTTACAGTTGTGCGATGTTTTTGACGGTGTATATGTACAGAGGGGGTCAGATTAAGTTTGATTTAGTTTGGGAGTGTACAATGATCCTCCAATACCGGAGCGAGTTGTGACTCTCGAGAGGAGGTTGAACCACTTAGAATTGGTTGATTTAATTGTCACGAGACTGGCCATTGTGAGAGATAGTTGTTCCTTGAAAATGTTTTACCGCTGTCCCGAGCTAATTGGTTCCGCGGTGTACTATCGATGTTATCCTGTGGAAGATGATGAGTCAACCACGTTCTTCTTCAACATTGTTGATCGAATGTCATTGTCGTCCGTGAATTTTTACATTGTTATGGAACAGTTACCAATCGCTAATGATGGGGCATGGGCAAGCACGTTCATGTCATTGTTGAGCAACGTGCAGAACTCCGCCGTTGTACCAAGCATCCCACCACCTGCCTGTAGCCGAGGATTTGAATTTTGTGATTCCAGCCAACCGGGTAGGTATGGCCACGTGAATTGTGCCCAGCCCACAAGTGGTGGTATGTATGTGGTAGACCATGGCGAGCAGAATGTCTTCCCCAATGATGACGTGGGCGACATTAGCGATCGCGATGTTCGCCCTGATGGCAGCGAAGATGATGGCGGGGAAGCTGAACTTGACGGTGGAACTGAGGATGATCGTTCCTTATCAACCGACTCGAATCCCGGCGACGAGGAGGAGCAATTGGTGTGCACAAACAATGTACCCACGTCGTTCCATATTCTGGCAAACCCGGATACACAGGCCTACTATAGAGATTATGGGGGCCCCGATGAGGATAGCTATGACCCTACCTATTTTGGGTCCAGAGTTTCTACCTATGTTCAAGAGACTGGGGAAGTGGACATTGGTATGCAATTTCAGACAAAGCCGCAGTTGGTTGAAGCTATTTCTCGGTGGAGTTCTATGATAAACAGGGAACACATGGTGGTGGAGAGTAAGTCACGCACATGGTATACGAAATGCAAGGACGTCGTCGAAGGAACTGGGAATTGTATTTGGGTTTGCAGAGCTTCGAAGAAGGCTTCGCATGGTATGTGGGAAATCACCAAATGGGCTGGTAGCCATGGGTGTGTTGGGGCTGGCCGATCTACGGGTAACGTGAATCTGACGTCGGTGATGATCGTTCAATCCACCACCACATTGACGTAAACCCTTCGTACACAGTGAAAGATGTACAGTCTCAAGTGGATGATGAGTTAAATGTCGAGATTTCCTACAAGAAGGCCTGGTATGCTCGACAGAAGGCAATTGACATGGTGTTTGGAACGTGGGAGGATTCTTTCGAACAGCTCACAACTTTTATGGATGAGCTTGTAAGGGCTAATCCGAGCACCGTTGTTGATTGGGCTGACGCACCCGACAGAATACACGGTCCCGGGTGTAGGAAATTTAAATTTGTGTTCTGGGCATTTGGTCAGGAAATTGCAGCCTTTCGCCATTGCAGGCCAGTAATCAGCATAGACGGCACCCATTTGAGAGGTGCATATAAGTCCACAATCCTGGTCGCCGTGACCCACGATTCAAATGATTACATCCTCCTTATCGCTTATGCAATTGTCGACGAGGAATCGAATGAAAGCTGGAACTGGTTCATGGGGAGACTGCGGCTTCACACTGTAGGTGGTGATAGCAGACCAATCTGTGTCATATCAGATAGGCATGCCGAACTTGTAAATGCGATGACACATATGACGGAGTGGATGGAGCCAGCCGGATACCACCAAATTTGCCTGCGGCATTTTCAGTCCAACTTCTTATCACATGATCGCGGGAAGTTCAAGAATGCGCTCATAAAGATTCTAGTGTGGCAGCTTGGTAGTGCCAGGCGAGAGAGCATGTGGAGGGAGTACAAGGAGGAGCTGGAGAGTGTAGATGCATCTGCTTGGGCTTGGC
Organism: Rubia yunnanensis; assembly: GCA_037428765.1. Taxonomy (NCBI): domain Eukaryota; kingdom Viridiplantae; phylum Streptophyta; class Magnoliopsida; order Gentianales; family Rubiaceae; genus Rubia; species Rubia yunnanensis. Next base: position 24,408,914 of record CM075064.1, on the reverse strand, counting down.
TGGAACGTCAAGCTAGGAGTAGGTGGTGTCTTGCCTTTGACGACGGTGATAGGCGTTGGGGAATTTTGACGATGAATTTGTCAGAGAGCTTCAACAACTGTTTACGGTGCGCACGCCATCTCCCGATAACAGCGTGTGTCAAAGCAACGTTTGAGCGAACGGTTGAAATGTTCGCACAAAGGCTTACGGACGCTACGAATTGGAGGTACTTTGTCAGTTAATTGCATTTTCAGATTTATGTGTATGCCGGTTTGCGGATTATGAGATATTGCCCGTCTATCCAGGTCCGCGTTTCCTAAGAGGGTCTGGAAAAAGTTTCTGAAGAGGATACATTGGCACAGGGACATATCGTCACCTTGTTTGGCCATGCGTCGCAGATTTATAGGGTTGTGGCGAGGAACGTCGATGGGAGCATTAATGAACGACATTACACGGTCAAATACCGAAGAAGAGAGTGCACTTGTCGCGAATAGCAAATATTCCGTTTCCCTTGTTCCCATGCCTTGGCCGTATGTCGGCATAGACGTGACGATCCTGCTACTCTCTGTGATAGGGTGTATCACACGACCACATATGTCCAACAATACAGTCAGGGTTTCATGCCTGTGCGAGATCCAACCCTCTGGCAGTGTGCCCGTTGGAGGTTGATTCCTGATGCAGAAAAGTTTCGCAACAGGAGGCGTGGACAGTTTGCGGAGAGGAGGATAAGGAATCAAATGGATGATAGGGTGGCGGGTGAAACCAGGGGCGTGCGTAGGCGTGGTCGTGCTTAGTATCGTGGTGTCATATGGTGTCTGTAATATTGCCTCTATCTTTCGTTGGGCTTGCATTGTACATCGATGGGAGAGGCATGCTTAGTCTGTCGTTCGTAGTGTGCTGTGGTATCTCTACTTTTGCTTGATATGTGTAGTGTTACTATTGTTTGGCAAATATGTGTGACATTACGCAGTATTACTTTTATCTCTGTTATTCTACATAAAAATAAATCTAACTCGGGTTGGTATTTGCTCGCAGGGAAATACAATGTATCATCCAGGACCCATCGAGGAGGATTTGTTGTACCTCCATCAGGAGCACCGTGCTCGTGCCCTGTACAATGGAAATTTAGAGGATGAGGCACTGCAGGTGCGTCGGTGCGATGGGGCATGCTGGACCGATCGATTGCTAGAACAGGTTATGCGGTATGTACGTGACGCAAGATTTCAGGGACTCTTGGATTCTACCGTAATACAAATTGACCATTCCCTTATCACTTCCCTAGTGGAGCGTTGGCGTCCGGAGACACACACATTTCACCTGTCAATGGGGAAGGCTACGGTCACCTTGCAGGATATAAGGATCCTGTGGGGTCTACCAATCGATGGCATCCCTGTAACAGGTGTAGACACCGTTAGGCGGACAGAGAACTGGCAGCTCATTTGCACAGACTACCTGGGAGCTACACCAGACCCCACTTGTATCAGGGGGGTCGCATTAGGGCCAGGTGGTTGGGAATGCTATTGCACAGTCCGTTCCCCGCTGATCCCACTGATGTACAATGCCAACAGCGGCTAGGGTTTTCCTTCTGCTGCTTATTGGGGGAATACTGATGTCTGACACGTCCGGCCACCTCATCCCGTTGCTCTACTTATCCGCACTGATGGATCTAGGTGCAGCCCATCGGTACAGTTGGGGGAGTTCCATTCTTGCCTGCTTGTACCGGTCCTTATGTGACGCGGCAATCCCACAAGCTAAATCCATATCTGGGCCACTTGTCTTGCTACAGGTAAATTTGTTGGTCAATATAGTCATTTGTACATAACGTGCTTCATATTTACGGGCAGTTCTATTGCATTCATTGGCAGTTGTGGGCATGGGAACTCATACCATCCATCTGACCTGCCGGGGAACTACAGGTGACAGTGACGATGAGTGCTCTTGGATCCCGGTACATGTCGAATTCCTCAATATGCGGTATTTTTAAAACACATGCAATCCCATAGTATGTGTAATGTAATTTACTCGGTTCCTCATAGGTGGAGGGCCCGTTACGATTGCTCACAATCACCAATGCACGTTTTGAAAGTGTACCGTGATCAACTGACGTCTCTCAATCACAATCAGGTATAGGAATAATTGGATTTCGATTTCTGGACTTCGTGGGAAAAATGGTTTCAGTTACCTAACCGCAACACATGCATGTTGTCCCAGTTTATTTGGCAGCCATATACGGAGGATGTCCTGGAGCAACTCCCGCGGTACTGTACAGATGGAAGAAACAATTGGCTACTTTCCGTCGACCTCATCTGCTAGCATGCCGTGGAGTTCCATCATGTACATCGGGTTCTCAGGTAGTTCGGCCTAATCCAGCCAATACCCACCCAGTTGGTCAGTAAGGACGAGTACAACTTACTTCATACTAGAGACCGGCGAGGAAGGTCTGGCATGGATTGGCGTGTCGAACTCAAAAGATATCTCGATAGTTGGGAACATCGGTCCAATCGACAAGTACCCACACTAGGGAGTGCGGATCCATACTTACCCGGCCGTGATTACTTGGAGTGGTACTTCCGCAAGACGGTGTTCATGATTGATCAGCCAGGGCGGCCTGTAGCACCCACTAAGGGTTTCCATGGAGACGGTGCAACAGCGGAGTACTTGGTATTTCCTAAATTTCAAATATTGTTAAGAAAGAATACAACAGAGCTCCTCAAAATTATATATCTAACATATTCATCTCGGCTCTGTAGTTGCAGGCAATGACACAGTTGCATAGCATGTCAGACATTAATTTGGATGGTTGGCCCCCGCATTGTGCGGACGTTGTAAGGAGGATGCGTCATGTTATCACACGTAGTCTACAACATGCGCATCAGCCCTCCAGACCACAACACCATCAGCTATTCGTGCACTGTGAGGAACCGCCCCCTGGTGTGAGATATACTGACCTCAGAAGCCACCGTCAGGCCCCACCTGGTCGACAAGGAGGTCGGAGGCCTCGTGCTAGGGGCCATGCAGAACACATTGGTTTAACACAAGCTGGGCCCTCACATGCGAGTCCACCAATTTGCGGACCATCAGCCGGGGAACCCTCACAGTGCAACGTGAATGCATCAGATTACAATGCATATGTCACTCCAACATCCAGTCGTCCATACATGTCGCATATTGCTCCATCACATACAGGTAGTATTCCATATGCCTATTGTGATTCGAATGAGGAAGCGGGATACGAAATGGAGGAGGACATACCAGGGGGAGCTCCACATGAGGAAGAACATGTACCGGCACAGACGGCTGTACCACGACGGACATCCAGGACCATACGTCCTCCCCCATGTGGAACGGGTGGAAAGCTATGCAGAGACCATCATTAGGACAGTACATGCTATTCAACACTAATTTGCATTACATTTCACTCGTACTGTTCGACATTGTATATTTATGCTAATTTGTATCCATTCTAACTATGCAATACTTCGTTCCTGCACCAACATTCAAGACTAGTTAAAAAAATTCAAATAGCGTGACCCTAAATCATCATTTGACTATTTTCCAAATGAGTCTGTCTCCTGTGAGACCGTCTCATGGTGAGACCAAGGATTAGAGGCAAAATAAGAAAAGAGCAAACTAAATTCGGGGGCAAAAAACTAATAAATAGCAATATGAAACCATCAATATGAAACCTCATTTTGAAATATTTGCAATTTAATCCTCGGTCTCACCGTGAGACGGTCTCATACAAGACTTTGTCTTTCCAAATTATCATCAAACAAACAAAAGTCTTCTCATGCGCAATCTTGACTGAAAACACGAGGGTCGGAAACAGTAACTTACACACTGCAGCAACCCACGATAATTTATTACTCAAATTCACGACTCATTTGAAACACCACACTCTTGTTGATTTCAGGGCAAGATTGCATAATAAGCTTTCTCCCCAATAAATAAAATTCTCCACACGCTGAGTTTACCAAATATAACAAAATATAATAAACATTATTTCATTCACAGATTAAATTAGCACCGTAGTTAATTACAAATCTCATTTCCAACATTTTCAAATAAATTGTAGGAAACAATACCCATTCCAGGACTCGTTTGAGGACCTCCCGAGAAATAAATCTATGCAAATTTGTACTAATTACCAACATTTCGCTGATTAATTCCCCGAGAAATTAAATTAGGCAGCTTCTAAGGACTCGTTTTAAAAACAAGTCCTCCGCATAATATCCCGAAGAGCTAATGATGCCTTATTTGGAGACTGTTTCAAAAAATGAGTCCTCTAAATTCTTCCGGGAAAAATCAAATTATTGTCAGGTTTGAGGGCTCGTTTAAAAAACGAGTCCTCCAAATACTTTCAAACAAAACAATTCGCCGGATCCGAGGTGTCGTTTCCAAAATGAGTGTTATGAAAATCATTTCCGAAAAAATAAAATAATGCCACATCAGAGGACTCGTTTCCAAAACGAGTCCTCCAATTGATTTTAGAAAAACAAAAACAAAACTATTTTCGGAAGAAAAAATTGAGAGGACTCGTTCTAATTGAATTCAAAAAAAATTCAAAGCCATTTTCAAAAAAAAAAAATCGAAACCATTTTCGGGAAAAAGGAGGAGAGGACTCGTTTTGGAAACAAGTCCTCTCATTCAAATCAGAAAAAAAAAAAAAAAAAGGGCCCCTAGAGGACGCATTATCGAAATGCGGCCTCCCCCCTTAGCCTCCAAGAAAAAAAACCACCACACTTGCTTCCAAATTCTTACTTTCCACCACACAAAAATCAGGAACTCTAATTTTCCACTCCCATCAGACCAAAATGGCTTGGTTTCCCACAATTACACTCCTCCTCGCCACTTCTGTCGTTCAATCACCTCCGGCGGAAGCTACCTTCTCGGCCAACCTTATCGACCGCGACCACCCGAAATCCCCCCTCCACGAGGCAGCTGCAACCCGCTACGAAAGGCACCGGCAGGCCTTGCACCGTTCATTCTCCCGGGCCAAATATATAGAAACCCGACTCTCAAATTCCGATGCAACTTCGGAGTCCGTGATAAGAAACAGCAGCGGGGAGTACCTGATGGAAGTCTCCATCGGAACCCCACCGTTCACAATCCAGGCGGTTGCCGACACCGGGAGCGACTTGTCGTGGACTCAGTGCAGCCCTTGCACCAAATGCTACAAACAAACCGCCCCACTTTTCAAACCTTCCGACAGCAAGTCCTACCGGAAGCTCACCTACGACGCCAAGCAATGCCAGGACCTCGAACAGAAGACCTGCGAGCACACAAACCACTGCCAATACAAGATTCCTGCGGGACTATTGCGGAAACTAGTTACACCATCGGAGAACTCGCTGCCGAAACCTTCACCTTCCGGTCCACTTCCGGCAGCAACATTTCCGTACCGTCGATTCCTCTAGGCTGCGGCCACAACAACCGTGGGCTATTCAAAGAGAGCATGTCCGGGATCATCGGCCTTGCTCAATCCCGAAATGTCTCATCTCCGTCCGTCAGAAAGAGATCTGCTTCTTTACCGGAAGGCATGATTATCATCGACTCTGGTTCAACGTTAACGCTCCTGGCTGGGGAAATATACAATGATTTGGCATCAGCGGTTGATGTGGTGGTGCCGGCGAGCTGTGCGTTTTTGGAAGTGAGTGATGGGGTTGTTTGCTCCACGTTCGTTCCATCCCCTTTTCTTTCCGTTTTTGGATTTGAATTATATCATTGGATTTGAATTATATCATTGGATTTGAATTATATCATTGGATTTGATCTGGAGGCTCAGAAAGTGTCATTTCAGCCGAAGGATTGTTCAAAGTCAACATAGACTATTTTATGCCAATTAATGGTAGTCACTTTTTCTAGTCTTGTTTCAACTGCACGCTTTGAATTAAAAAAACTAAATTATTTTTTTGGTCCCATACAAAGTATGTTTTACTATCTTTTGGTCCTCATATACAAAATAATTCTTAGACGATACCCAACAAATTCAAAATGATATATTTTGGTCCCCAGAGGTGGCTTTTCGGTAAGACTAAATGGTTTCCGGTATAGTCAGGGGTATAATGATGATTTTACTAATTAAAAATATTTTCAATTAAAAAATATTTTTTAAAATTTTAAATTTTTCGACTTCATCCTGAGCCCTCGAACCTCTCCCCTCGAGTCCTCGAACCTCTCCCCTCGAGCACTTGAGCCTCTCCCCTCGAGCACTCGAGCCTCTCCCATCGATCCCTCGAGTCTCTCCCCTCGAGCCTCATGCCTTGAGCCCTCGACCCTCTCCCCTCGAGCCCTCGACCCTCTCCCCTCGAGCCCTCGCCCTCTCCTCTCGAGCCCTCGAGCCTCATGCCTCGAGCCCTCGACCCTCATGCCTCGAGCCCTCGAGCCCTCGACCCTCATGCCTCGAGCCCTCGAACCCCATGCCTCGAGCCCTCGAACCCCATGCCTCGAGCCCTCGAACCCCTGCCTCGAGCCCTCGAACCCCTGCCTCGAGCCCTCGAACCCCTGCCTCGAGCCCTCAAACCCCCTGTCTCGAGCCCTCGAGCATCCTGCCTCCTGACAATTTTTTTACTTTTATTTATTTTTTCAAACTCAGGGGTATAATGATCATTTTTCATATTTTGACCAATTTTACCGCTGACTTTCCCTGAAAACCACATCTGGAGACCAAAACATATCATTTTGAATTTGCTGGGTACCGTCTAAGGGTTGTTTTACAAATAGGGACCAAAAGATAGTAAAAGATACTTTGTAGGGGACCAAAAAAATAATTTAGTCAATTGAAAAATGTTTGACTATTAATATATTTAATTATGGATAATTAAATTTGTGAAAAGTTAATCTCAATTACCATATAATAGAAATTATTTGTATTTTGTGGTTTGGTGTGGTAGTGTTGCCAACATGGATATTGTTGTCATTTTGACTAACATAAACCCAAGTCATCTAAAATTAACATACTAATATTATAATATGCTACTCATTTTAATTCTTATTGTATATAATCAATCATAACTTGTTAAAATATATAACATCTAAAAATATATTTCAACAATAAATATCTCCTTGTATTATATCTATATATCACTGAAGAAAATCCTAACAAACAAATAATCAGAAATAACAAAATGTTCAGATTTTTTTAATATAATGATAGAGTACTTTTTGATAGAAATATTTATACATATTATTTATTGATTTAAATATGAAAAACTCTTATTTTAAACTGATTAACTGTTAAATGAGAACATTTTATAATTAGTGAGACTAATAAGGCCATTTGATATTTACTTTTAAAATAAATCTCAACATATAAATAATTACATTTTAAACTATTAGAATGAAATATTAAAAAATAATCAATTTTTATTGTACTCAATATTTAACCGTTTCTAACTAAATTAATTATTTTTACTAAAATTGAAAATTTGACAAAAAAACCTTTGTTTGCAATTTAAATTCAAGACATAAAATGTACATAAAACATACTGGGGCGGCGGAAGAGCACGGTGGCAGCGACAGAGTTTTGAAGAAGAAAGATAGGTTTGTCATAAGGGGTATTTTTGTCATTTTCATTCCTAGTCTTGCTTAAATTCATTTGGTCAATGTCAGAATTAAGGAGTTTGACTATAGTGGCACAATATTTTTTGAAAGTTAGGGTTAGATTGTCACATACAGTAATTAGTTAGGATTATATTGGCACATTCTGAGATTACAAGGTTATATTGGTATTTTAAGTCTAAAGTTAGGGCTATAAATGTATTTAACCCATATTTATACTTACAATCCAATATTTAATTTTATGGCCAAGGTTAAAAAGTTGATTAAATGAATAGTTAAATTGCAAATTGAAATAGGACGGGCTGAATACATAATTTTATAAATGATTTTTTTTTAAAGTGGAGATTGGATAGCATCAACCAAATTACATTACATATCAATATCTTATTCATAGAACTAAATTAGTAAACACAACCATTTCAATGTGCTGGAATTCAACTACATGAAACTCCATCCATTTTAATTTGGGTACGCATAAAAAAATTATTCTCTTACGCAATTCACTTTTCATCGTTCGATTTTTTTTTCCATTGTAAAGTCTATTTTTATCAACCAATTTACTGGGTTGTCTAAGTTTGGAACACTATTTTTTTTGAGCTCTCAACTTTTAAAATGCTATTCTTTAATATCACCTTCTCCATTTGCAAGGATATATAATTTATTTCCAAACACTATATTAAAAAACATAATGTACACCTTAAAATTTATAAATTACAAAAAATCAGCTCATTTTAAACATTCAAAACTTATTTAATGAAAATAAAATTTGATGAGGGTGTTAGTTTTTTGGATATCAAAGCAATCCAAGTGCTTGTAATACCCCTTGGCATTTCAGAACCACTCATAAAATCAGTGACAACTAACAGAAGATCTAATTTAATGATGTTGCAGACTTTAATGTAAAATTGCTTGTAAATCCATATGGTCGATCCTGGGTTGCTATATTTCTTAAGGTCCATAACAACTGACCTTAGTTCAGTAGTTCCTTGTAATAAGCAACTGCCTCCTGTTCTATGTCTTCCTTATTATCTAGCCAAGTTCCTTGGTTATTTTTAATTTTAGATATGTGATGCCTCCATTAATTCTCTTTAACTGTGATGCCTACAAACTTAATCCGTTTAAGTCTGGCTTTCTGCTTCAAGAACTTCAGTTTCTCCTTGAGTAATCTGGTTCACTAAGGCTTATCGGATCCTGATGAGACCGAGCTATCATACGCAATCTCCTTAATTCTCATGTTTTCCTCAGCAGCAATAACATTATTATCAGTATGTCCAAATGTATTCAGGTTCCAGGATTTTATTAGTTTCTTAAGCCTAATTAGTTTTAGGTAAAAGTCTAGCATTCCAGTGTGTTCAGAGGGAAGTGACCAATTTAGTTTGATTAGCTCATAAATATAAAGTCTGGTGAACCAGAATGAATCTAAAAGGTTTAGGATTGGCAGGGACTGTGGTTCCTATTTGGAGAAATAGAGAACAATGATCAGAGGATTGTCTATTGAGAATATAGGGTGATGGAAATTTAGATATCCAGTCTAGTGTACATAGACCTCTGTCCAATCTTTTAGTGGCAGGATTCCTAAGCCTAGAGTTTGTCCAGATGAAAAGGTTTCCTACTGTATTGATTTCTTGCAGCCCTCTAGAGTGAATAAAATCATTAAAATCCCCAATACTACCAGAACTAGGTGAGCTGGTTCCTTTATATTTTGTTATTGAGGCTATGGAATTAAAATCACCAATAAAAAGAGTACCAGAGTTAGGGATAAGAGAGATCATTCCACAAATTCTTCCTGCCAGCTCTTGTTCTCAGTTTACTGCAATGGATGCAGTATTTAGGTTTGGACTGAAAATATGAATATGAAAATTTTGATTATGGTCTTGTAATAAGAAGATCTGAATGTTATCTAACCACAAAATCCATGTTTGAGTATTACTGGCATGCATAAAATTTGGAAAATTCAGTTGTTTTATGTAAGATTCACATTTTCCATTAGCATGCACAGGTTCAATAAGACAAAGCAAGTGAATCTTTTCTTTTGTCTGATTGAATTGGTTAATCTTAGCATTGAGGTCTCCATTCCTCTTAACATTCCAAACCAGAAAATTTAATTTACCAGATAGTGTATATCATTGTTCCGATGATTTATGGCTTTTTGTAAAGGATCTAAGCATAATTTTTATTGAGTTATGTAAAATAATTAGTTTTAGTTTAGTTTTTGTACCCTGATCAATAGTCCACTTATTGTCCTTCCAGATCCTGAAATATAGAAAATCTATTCCCATTGTTTCTCTACTGAGAGTGAAGGGTTAGTTTTCAATAGAGGGGGTGAATGAGTTGAAGGTAAGCATATATCATCCTTGGCACATGTTCTGATGTTAATCATGGGTTTGTTAAAAGCTATGTCATTTTTAAGTTGCTTATATTGGGGTGTGGCTCAGATTGTTTTGACTGATTGGAAGAGGTGTAAAGGCTCTATTCTTGGTTGCTGGTTAAAGGAGTTAGGGAAGTAGGTTTATAGCAGGATGGATTTAGGGCAGGATTTGTGGTAGCTGTGATGATGGCATGGGTTAAGGCGGAATTTATAGGCTGAGTGGTTGCCTTACCTGTGGTAAACCATCTGGGGTGGCAGATGGTGGGATTTTATTGTGAGACATTCTGAGGGTGGTTTTGTGAGTTAAAAGCTCTACACGGGGGTTCAGAGTAACATAAACCATAGTAAATGGGAACCAAGTCTGATGTAGGATTTCAAAGGCTTTAGGAGATCAATTTCAATACACATTTTGATGGTTGAAGGCCTAGTTAGGGGATTCAATAGCTATGTCTTGCTTAATAAAAAAACCAATGTTTGTTGATTTTTATGCGTATGAATTTTCAGAATTGGATACAGGTGTGCATGTTGGTTGATTTGGACACCAGGGAGGAGGACGCATTCTCCGAATGCGTCCTCAGTGAATTTTTTTTTTCCGTGGGTCAGAGGACGCATTCTAAGAATGTGTCCTCACAGTGGTAAATTATTTTTTTGTAGAAAACTTTGAGGACGCATTATGTGAATGTGTCCTCACCTCCATTTAAATTTTTTTCCAGAAAAATTTAGAGGACGCATTCTCGTAATGCGTCCTCTCCGGGATTAATTTTTTTCCAAAAATTTCTGAGACTTTTAAAAAAAATCAGAAAATTGTAATAACGCCTTGTACGATTAATTCAGTTGTTTTAAATATTTTTTTGCAAATTCAGTAGAGGACCCGTCTTGAGTTTTTTAAGAACGTGTCCTGAATTTAATAAATGCATTTTTTTCAAAATGCGCCGTGAATTTAGATAATGAATTATTTTTTTAATGCAGCAATGTATAAGTTATTATTTTTCATATACTTTTTTTTGGTGAAGATTGCGCATAAGTAGACTTGTGTTTGTTTGCTGATATTTTTAAAAATAGTAAAACGATAAATTAGGATCATGTGAATTGCAATTTTTTAACTAGTCTTAAATATAGAGTAGGAATTAATTATTGCATAGAGTTGGAATGAATACAAATTAGCAGAAAGGTACATTGGTTGAACAAGACGTGTGAAACGTAATGAATACACATTAGCAGAAATGTCCTAATGATGACCTCTGCAAAGCTTTCCACCCGTTCCACACGGGGGAGGATGTATGGTCCGGGATGTCCGTCGTGGAACAGCCATCTCAGTATATACATGTACGTCCTCATGTGGAGCTTCCTCTGGTGTTTTCCTCCTCCATATCGTCTCCTGCCTCCTCATTCGAATCATAATGGACATGTGGAACAGTACCTCTATCTAATGGAGCAGCAAGCAACATGTATGCATGACCAGCTGTGGGAGTGACATATGCGTAAGCGATTCATAAGCGAGGGGGAGTATGTAGTCATTCGCGTCGTGCGTCACGGCAACAAGCATTGTGGCCTTGTACGCACCTCTCAAATGAGTGCCATCCACACTAATGACCGGCCTGCAGTGGCGAAAGGCTTCAATTGCCTGACCAAATGTCCAGAACACAAATTTAAATTTCCTACACCCGTACCCGTGTATTCTGTCAGGTACATCAGCCCAATCAACAACGATGCTTGGATTAGCCCGGACAAGCTCATCCATATACGTTGGCAGCTGTTCAAATGATTCCTCCAAAGTTTCGAATACCATGTCAATTGCCTTCTGTCGAGCATACCACGGCTTCTTATAGGAAATGGTGACATTGAACTCCTTCTTGACTTGAGCTTGTACATCTTTCACTATGTATGAAGGGTTTACATCAATGTGGTGGCGAATTGAACGGGCAATCATCACCGATGTCAGATTAATGTTACCCGTAGATCGACTAGCACCAACACACCCATGGCTACTTGCCCATTTGGTGATCTCCCACATGCCATGCGAAGCCTTTTTGCTAGCTCTAACAACCCAAAGACAATTACCAGTTCCTTCGACAACATCCTTGCATTTCGCATACCATGTGCGTGACATGCTCTCCACAACTTTGTGTTCCCTATTCATCATGAAACTCCACCTAGAAATAGCTTCTACCAATTCCGGCTTCGTCTGGAATCGCGTACCCAACTTCACTTCACCAATCGCTTGAACATAAGTAGAAACTCCAGCACCAAAATGAGTTAGGTCATAGCTATCCTTATCAGGATTATAATCCCTACAGTAGGCCTGTGTATCAGGATTCGCTAGAATAAGAAACGACATGGATACATTGTTCGTGCACACCACTTGTTCATCATCGTCCCCAGGATTAGAATCTGTTGATAAGGAACGATCATCTTCACTTCCTTCATCAAGTTCAGCCTCCTCACCATCGTCTTCGCTACCAACATGACGAACAACATGGTCGCCAATGTCACCCACATAATCATCATCGAAGACATTCAGCTCGTCATAGTCCATACCATAGATACCACCACTTGTGGATGGCTGAGCGCAATCCACGTGAACATATGCACTGGGTTGACTGGACTCACCAATGTCAAAACCTCGGCAATCAACAGGGGGTGGTAAACTTGGTACAGTGGTAAAGTTCTACATGTTTCTCAACAATGACATGAACGTGCTTGGTCGTGCCCCGTCAATGGTGCTTGTCAACTTCTTCGTAATAATGTACAAATCCGCTAAGGACAACGACAATCGATCAACAATGTTGAAGAAGAACGAGGTAGACTCATCATCTTCCACATTATAAAATTGATAGTATACTGTCGATCCAATCAGCTCAGGACAGCGGTAATATATTTTCGAGATATATCCCTCACTTGCAATACCAAGCCTTGTGATGATTAAATCAACTAACTCGGAGTGGTTTAACCTCCTCTCGAGAGTCACTTTCCGCTCCGGTATTGGAGGATCATAATACACACCCAAAGTCACATCAAACTTAATCTGACCCCCTTTATACATATACACCGTCAAAAACATCATACAACTGCATTGTGCAAATACATTACTTTTAAAATAACTCCTCAAACAGTAAACCTTCAATCATTTTTTTGTAGTCAGTCAACCACCTCATACACTATTACCGATTTTCAAACTATTACACTATCCTCAAATTGTGATAAATTTGGCCAGACTAATAAAACTATTACTACAAACCTAATACTACAAACCTAATACAAAAATTATTGTACAATTCACATATTCGATTCACATAGTCATGCATCCACATTCTACACTTTCATAGCATCACACCATACATAATCTTTTTTAGTACACACAATCATATAACACATTCATATTCACAAGATTTTTTTAGGTACTTCACAGATTACATTGAGACACACAATTCAATAACAAATATTGTAGGACAACTAACACATAATCGTTCAACAAATTCGTTCAACAAATTTGTAAAATCAATTACCTTTAGGAAACTCAAAAATTGATTAGTCAGGTGTCTGAAACTCACGGACAAGGCGAATGCAACCGAAGTCAAAGTCAATCCACGGAAGTCAATGGCGGTCAACGTCGGTCAATGGCGGTCAAAGGCAGCCAAATCTCAAACTTACTACCGTCCGACGTGTTCAGCTACAAATTTAGAGTAATTTTCAACAAAAGAAAAACCAAAAACAACCTAATATTGAGAATTAGAGGGCTAAAAAAATAAGTGCAAAACCTCGATCTTGGACGAGTTATCGGCGAAGACAATGACAATGCCGGAAGGAGCAGGGAAGAGTCGGACTTCGTGAAGGACCAGGGAAAGGAGGCGGAAAGAAGGAGGCGGAGATGAAGATGATGAATAATGAAAAACATTTCTGGAATTTTGGTCTCTTGAAGACGGATTGGAGGACGCATTCACTGAATGCGTCCTCGTCCACGTGGCCTTCCCATTAAGAAAATTCTGGAATTTAACGGAAAAAACAAAGAAGAGAACGCATTCACCGAATGCGTCCTCAAGTAACATTTAAATTTGAAAAAACTAGGAAAAGAGAGAACACATTCGTCGAAGGCGTTCTCCACAAATGATGCCGCTGTTTGGTACTGTAGCTGCATTATTAGAAACTTTCCATGTTATTCCCAATATATTCAATAGAAGATGCATTATAGTAATAGAGAGGAGCTTCTTGAATCGTTACCCATATTTGAATGATTGTGAATTCCTTATATGTGTTGAAATTGGGTGTCCATTTCAAGACCTTCATATGTACTCCATTGAATGACCACAACCCCTTCATTTGGCATCTTTGAAAATCGTTGGTTTCTTCGAACGTGATTAGAATGTGCTTGAGATGGGGTGAGCATAGCTGATATTTCCCTTGGAAGCCTGATGTTTTGAAAGCCGCTTCTATCTGATCCATAAAGAGTCCCCCTTTGAGAAATTTGCCCACTAGGGCATTGCCGTAATGTGCAAAGAGTTTTGTGATGTCATTGTTGGAGTAAAGGCAAGCAGGTTCTCCCAAGTGCTCAATTTTAGGTTTAAGCTCGGGGTTGTTTGAAAGAGAGATGGGAGGGGCTTTAGATTGGATTGCGGCAAAGAAGGATTTAGTACCACCCATAGGAGGTGGATCCGTCACTGCGGAGATTGAGGATGGTTGTTTCCAGCGAGAAAGAGTCGTAAATGGGGGAGTTCGAGGTTTTTAGAGGAACGAGTTATGCGAGAAAAAGGTAGAGAGAGTGTGTTAGTTCAGTAGTTTTAGGTGTTTATAGTATGGTAAATGAAATAAATGTATGAAATTATATTTTAAAAAACTAAAATAAATTAATGAAGTTGAAGAAAACCTTTTAAAAAGAAAAAAAGTATTACTATATAAAAAGAGTTTGTCTCTTGAAAGACAATATTTCCATAAGTTATGGAAAGACCAAGGTTTAAATTGCAAATTAAAAGGAAATGAAGATAAAATCTTAGTTTGCATTAATCGGGTCATAAACGTATAATTACGGCAAGTTGCATAATAAATTTTTAATATTGCAGCTAAAACATTTTACCTTTCTATAATTATAATTCAACATCGTCTTTCCATATGCCTATGAAAGGACGGTCCTTCCCAAGATTTTGCCACATAAAAATATCTAAAAATAAAAGTGTGTCAAATACATTACTTGAAAATGACTCTTCTATCAAGTGATTTTTTATGGTCGAGAGGACTATTTGTGGTGACAAATCCCTCCCCACAACTCATGAATTCCAAGCGATCTTTCTTAAATCCAAGCAATCTTTATGTAGGCATTTTCGTAGAAAACCTAAGAACAAGTCTAACAGTTCCCCTATAATAGGAGTTTTCATTGATTATAGAGATTCTACTTGGTTTTTGAGCTCCAACAGATTCTCCATCCCATTTCCTAAAATAAGAATTTTGATGAGAGAGTTTGCTTCCCTATATCTTTACAAAGACATAATATTATAAGGAATGGAAATTTAATGCAATTCCAATTGAATGCATTAAATCATAACAAAATTTTCTATTAAATTTGAGTCTCATATTTTCTTCATTTTTGTGTTCCAAATATAAAGTACATTCGATTTTCAACAAATATTTTTTAGAGAAAACCACTACAATCTCGAGCTCGGGTGAGATGCTTCTTTATATATTTTTAAAGGATTTTGTCAATAATGGTTTGATGTCAGTAATGATTTGTTTAGAATGTTGTAACTATTTTCTTTGGTTTATAGTTTATAGTTTTTCATTTTTTTAGATGTCGGTACCTTTTATTTTAAACTGGATAAAAATACGAAAATAGTACTAATTTATAATTAAATTATAACCTCTATTTTAAAATTTTTCATATTTATTTTTGTTAAAAAAATAACTGTTAATTTTTATAATATAAATATGGCCTACAACACCACAAAATTGATATCGTAAATGATCAAAATGAGTCATCATTACAAAAAGTAAGCTAGACAAAAATATTTATTTTTTAAAAATTTATTTTTCGCTTCTTTGGAAGAAGAAAAAAATTGGCAATATGGATGTTGAATGTAAATTTTTGTGCCAGGTTCAGTAAATAGTGAATAGGTTGAGCGTAAATTCTATATAATTCATATATGTGTATGATAAAAAATGGAAAACTCTGTTGAATTTTTTTGAATGTTATTTGTATTTTATTTCAAATTGGGTGAAAATAAGAAAAATGAAAGAAAGAATATTAGTTTATAATTAATATCTTACTTCTAGTTTTCAATTTGTTATATTGATTGTTTTTAAAAACTAACTATTAATCGCAAAGCACCATATAATAAAGATTGTTTGCATCATGTTATCAACCGAGGCTATTTGAGTAATTTTTTCACTTTCTTACTTTGCAAAAACGACACTATTTTGCCAACTTCTAGTTTACTATTTGTTCTCTATTCATCTTCTCTCAAAACACCACACAATAAGGATTGTTTGCATCATGTTATCAACCAAGGCTATTTGAGTAAATTCTTCACTTCCTTACCTTGCAAAAATGATACCGTTTTGCCAACTTCTAATTTGTTGTTTGTTCTCTGTTCATCTTCTCCCAAAACACCATATAATAAGGATATTTTGCATCCTGTTATCAACTGGGGCTATTTGAGTAATTTTTTCACTTACCTACCTTACAAAAATGCACCGTTTTACCAACTTCTAATTTACAGTTTGTTCTATGTTCATCTTCTTCATCGCAATTCTTTCCTCCTCTTCTTTCGCAATTGTTTTCTTCAGCACCACCGCACCTCACCATTTCAACTCTTATTTAATACCGAGGCTATTTGAGTAATTTTCACTTCCTTACCTTGCAAAAATGACACAATTTTACCAACTTCTAATTTACTGTTTGTTCTCTGTTCATCTTCTGGCAAAACACCATATAATAAGGATTTTTTGCATCCTGTTATCAATCAAGGCCATTTGAGTAATTTTTTTACTTCCTTACCTTGCAAAAACAATACAGTTTTGCCAACTCATAATTTACTGTTTGTTCTTTGTTCATCTTCTTTATTGCAGTTCTTTCCTCCTCTTCTTTTGCAGTTGTTTTCTTCAGCCCCACCGCACCTCACCGTTTCAACTCTTAACTTTAAATTAAAAGGTAGTTATAGTGTATTAAATGTATTATCATACAAAATAGGAAAACTGTTGGAATTGAATAAAAAAATATATGAAATATTGATTTTCATTCTCCATCCTATAGAAAATTTTAGAAAAATTGTTGGACTTGCTCTAAAAGTTTAGTAGATTGCTATATCACGCCCTATATTTTACTTGATTACGGCTCTCCTTCTCCGGATGACTCTCCTTCTTTGGTTCTGCTTCGCCCTGCCAAGGCCTGCTCTCGTCAGCCGCTCGAGAGCCCTGGCCCGGCTTTGCTTCGCCTGGCTACGGTGGGTGGTTGGGGATGGGGATGATGAACTAGGGAACGGTGATGGCGCCAAGGATGGTAGCGGAGACAGTGGTGGCAGGGAATAGTGGCGGGGACGGGGACGGCGGTAGTGGTGGTGCCGATGGCAACGGTGGCGGCGTGGTTTGTGGTGGCGGTGGTTTCGGCGTCGAAAATATTTTTTTTGTTTTATTTAAAAAATTAAGTTTAGTATTATACATATATATAAGTATTAAGGCGTAACTAGTAAAATACATGACGTGCAATAACAATACTAGGCGCCTTTGAAACTATTTTTCTAATGCAATGAAGAATTGGGGGCCATGGCCAAACAAAGTGCCATTTTCATGATTTAGCCGTTGAGCCTCCATACGCCACATCCACACTCAACTACTGCACTTACTAGTCGTTGACACCAACCCGTATTCACACACGCGCACCTTATTTACCTTAATAAGTATGCACTACACCTCTGAACTCTCGCTGCCAAAATGGGGTTTTCTCTGCTTTCTGACAGTGATGACGATAAAGCAGTGGACGAATTGCTTTCACAAGCGATGGATCAATCCGTTCTCGAGCAAGTCGCAGCCATCAACTGCTCTGGTTTCACCGATTCCGACCTCCCCACCCACTTGGAAACCCGGTTCCGAAAGCTCAAATCCCTCCCCACCGCCTCAAAGCCCCAATTTCTTGTTCAGAATAGTAGTCATGAAAATGGGCCCCCCTCTGATCTCAACAAGGTTTTTGAAGAATCCCCAAATCTGGAGAAGGGCTTAAGTGGGCATTCAGAAGATGAGATTTTCTCGGTTTCCAGGGAAATCCCAGCTGGAAAAAGGGGTGGGAGACCGAAATCCCCATCTGGGTCTTCTTCACTTGTGTCGGATTCTTCTAGCGAGAGCTTGTCGCCGCCGCGAAGAAGTGGTTGTTTTTGGTGTTCCCCTAAGAAGAGTTCGAGAAAGAAGAGTAAAGAGAACAGGGTTCCGGGAAATGATGAGTTTTTGTGCGATTTGAGTGCTTTTTCAGGGAAAACCCAGCAGAAGTTGCTGAGGAAAGCTATGGAGGAAGAGGAGAAAATCAACAGGGAGGCTGAGAAGATTGTTAAGTGGGCTAAGCAAGCGTCTGCGCGGTTGGAGGTGTCTGGCATTGAGGATCATGAGCTGAGTGATGTAGATAGCCACAAATGATCACGCAATATGGTACACATTTTCTCTTTGCAATAGCTCGTTAATGTGTGCTGATATAGTCTGTATGGATGGTATAATGTAGATGCTTCTATAGTTTGAAACCTATGTAGTAGTATAAATGGTTTTGGTTGTGAATTGAATATATAAGTGATCTTGTTGTTCAGTGGCTTTTATAATGCGAAAATGGTTGGCTGAGGCTCCTTTATTTTTCGTGTTGAATCTGTCTACGGAACTACATAAGCTCTTCGGTTTTTAGGATACCATTTATCAATTCCTTTCTGTTCAATATGATTGTGACTAGCTGGTATATGAATTAACACCTTTGCTGGTTAGAATGTGTGAGAATGGTTCTTACTTCTTAGTAAGTAGAGATCTTCAAGAGCGTTGCCGAGTGAGCGTTGCTCAAGGTTTTCATAGCGAGTTAGCAGCACCCCAGTTTCTGAACTAGATGTTCTTAGTAAGTTGCAAGTTCTTGGGGGAGAGTTGAGGAGATTGCTTGTCTCTATCTTGTGAAAGATATGTAAAAATGTGCGAGTTTCGCAAGGAAAATGCGATTAAGCTCTGAAAAGCTAGTCACAGAATGAATCAGAAAATTGGATTTAGCATACCCAAATTCAGGCAACTAGAACGATTCTTGAATCAGAAAATGATGATAATAAAGCTGTTTCTAATAACATTGCTCCCTTATAAGAACTCTTCAAGGTGTAAAACTGTACATCATTTGAGGTTGAATGTCAGATGCAGCATACAGTGTCAATTTGAGTTAGCAGAAACTCAATTTGAGAACAAAATTTGCAGTAGAGAAACTCCACATAGTGTCAAGTTTGGGTTCATCTTCCTAGTTTTGGAGATGTTTCACAAAAGAAGCACAAACTTTGGTGACCTGCTTCACTTAAAATAACCTGATCAGATCCCTCCATTCCTAAATCTCAGCCGTTCTTCTTATACCATACGGATTACCACAATTTCAAATCAACGTATGAATTATGATCAATAGGGATTATGACAATCTTTAATGATCCGCATTAAATATAAATCAGCTAATCAAAATCCTCCATTGTTGAATCTCAATCGTCCATCTCAAATCACGTGGATTATGATATTTTCACAATCCACTTCCCATATGGAACGCTCTCTCCAATTTTCCAAAAATAAGCAACAAATTGACAACCGCCTTTACTTTCCCTTTCACTATAAATACACACAGATCCTCCCCCATGTCTCCATTCCGCATCACATCCTGTAATCTGCAAATTCCGGCCGATAAAGCATGGCTCGTACCAAGCAGACCGCTCGTAAATCCACCGGCGGCAAGGCTCCGAGGAAGCAGCTCGCCACCAAGGTACGTTCTATTCCCTCCGCCGGCATTTTCAAATTTGGGGATTTTTCTAGGGTTTGCTAATTCGTAATCACAGGCGGCGAGGAAGTCTGCGCCTACCACCGGCGGAGTGAAGAAGCCCCACCGTTACCGTCCCGGAACGGTGGCGCTCCGTGAAATCAGGAAGTTCCAGAAGAGCACTGAGCTTCTGATCCGCAAGCTGCCGTTCCAGCGGCTGGTCCGAGAGATCGCGCAGGATTTCAAGACGGACTTGAGGTTCCAGAGCCACGCCGTTTTGGCGCTGCAGGAGGCGGCGGAGGCATACCTGGTGGGGCTGTTCGAGGACACCAACCTGTGCGCCATTCATGCTAAGAGGGTTACTATCATGCCCAAGGATATCCAGCTTGCCAGGCGTATTCGTGGAGAACGTGCTTAGAGGATATCAATCACAGCATGAATTTATTTTTAGCATAGATGATGATGAGATTAGGAGCACTTTTTGTTTGAATGATTTCTACCCAGTTACGTTTGGTTAATGATGAAGAAATTCGTGTGTTTTGGTCTAATTGCTTCTTGCCTTGAAGTTTTGTTTTGCAAATCTGCAAATTAAACCCACGTGATACCCATTAGTTAGTCCCACTGTCCCAGGTTAAATTGCATATAATTTTTTTCCATACCTATCAAGAAAATTATCTAATCGTTGATGTGTTTAACCATGTATTATAACGGTAAACAAAAAGTTACTTTTTAAAAATTACTTGTTACGACGAATTCAATTCAATCATATAAGATACGATAATATTATTGTTTATATATCTATTCAAATATGCAGTCAAAGTTGAACAATGAATAGTAACATTAAGTGAAGTGTTCCGTTTAATATGAGAGGGATTACTTCAAGTATTGAGAGGTGTTTAGGCTGAAATGGATTGACGACTTGTGAAATTTTATTGTTCGACCTGAGAATTTTGTGTTGAGCAAGAAACCTGATATTAATATCCCTGCTTTCCAAAAACTAGAAGGCGTACATAAGATGCAAAAGCTTAGGCCCCGAGCGACTAATAATAACAGATCATATAGCTTTCTATGATATTTTGTTTTGAAAAAACAATAACCTTTCTTTCATTAATATGTTGTGAGCTGATTCTAAAATTATAAGTCACGATTATTGGTAAGTTTGTGCGCATCAAGATACTTGCCTAACCTTCTATTACCTAACCTTTTATTAACTTTTACAATTGATAATTTAGAAAACACTTTTTTTAAAATATTTTTTTAAAAAAAATCTATTTTCCAACTATGTGCCTTACATTTCGATTAACTTTCATGTGGTTCATAATGTAACGTTGTGCAATTGCAAGATGACTTGATTTGTAATCGCATAGCTTCTCTGACACACTTACTCATAGCATTTACAATTGCTGATAATAATGCCAATAGGGATTGAATGATCAACATTTCTTTTCATTCCACAATCGATCTCGTTTTATTTGCACAATAGGATGCAACCCTTTTTCTAACATCCCACAAAATGCGGCATTCTCGAAATAGGTGGGCAGAATACTTTTCCAATTTTCAGCTAGAGCTTGGTTTTAAAACGCACTATGTGCGCCTGTATAATGCGCGATGCGCTCCAATGCTATGCCTCCCCGTATTATGTGTCTTGTTGCCCTAGTTTTCCAGGATGCGACCGCATTGGAGCGCGTCGAAGCGCATCGGGTGCATCTTGGCTTTGATGTGATTGGGCTGTTAAAATACCCATTTCAATAAAAAGCCCATGATTTTTTTAAAAAATGCCCATTCACATAAAATATCTAAAATAATAAAAAGGAAAAAGTTTCCTTCTGATTTCCTCCTCGTGTCGGCTCTGCTGCTTTTCTTCCCCTCGCACCGGCTCCGCTGGTTTGACTCTCTCCACTCATCCTCATCAAAAGTGTAAAGTCAACTTATAGTTCTTAGGAACTAATTATGTTGTATTTGTGTCGTTTTGGGGTTTTAGTGTTTTTTTTGTTGAGACTTGGGAGTCTTGAAACTTGATAGTATTCCCGTATTGTTGTTACTTGGTAGTTAATTCGTTATTTGCTATTTGGTTGAAGTTATTAGGAATCTAAATTTACATTTGATTATTTGAACTTGCCTTGGATATGCATATATATATATATATATATATATTGAATATAAAATAGGTAGCGCATCGAAGCCGTGATGCACTCGCATCGCGCATTATTCTAATTTTGGGCCTTAACAGATTTTAGCACATCCCACATTTTAAAACCAAGAGCTAGAGTAATTGGATATCACCACACAATCAATTCCTGGATCGAATCCTCCACCATGGTTATATGTTGTAGAACCATTTCTACTACTGCATCGGGGTTAGAAACATTGGTCACGGCTTCTATTTTTTGCTTACTAGCCTTCCTTGTTAGTGATATTATGGTCGTAGTGTCCTTGATTGAAGTTGGTATTTGGGTCCATCGTTGCGTTATTTCTTGCACACTAAATTGCTTAGATGACTTTATCTTTCTTTTTTTGCGCTAATTAGAAATAATGTTTGTATCTATTCTCTTAGTGGCTAAGTTTTCCTTTGTTGAAATTGAGCCCCACTATGCCGCCACCTGATTACCCTAACTTGGTATGAATCTGTTGGACATATATTGATTATATCATATGGAAAATCAAATAACAAAATTGAACGAGCAATTAATATATGCAAGAATAATATAATTTTATTAATTATTCAAGCATACAATCGAAAAGCTTAAATTATAAATAATCAAAGCATAAATCATGTTTCAAGTAATGATGGAGTCACGAGTAACACTCGCTGCCCTTGAAACGAATGAGTCCCGTCGTGGACATCGTTCCCTAGGATAAAACCATCGAAGGTAACAATTAACACGTAAGAGTTACCTCGGATTCACGCAAGGCCCGAAGGACTATCACCTTGACAGAGCACCAAATGGAAACTTCGAGAAAGACAGACAGAAGACTCAAGTTTAGACTATGGAGGGACTTGAGAAATGGTGTGTATTTTCTGACTGACTTAGAGGCTCTATTTATACTACTCTAAGAGACCCTAATCATGGAAACATGATATTCTGATTTTCTGTAATTAGAGAAGAATATTCTCCAAACACCAACTCACTAAATCCGAGACATTCCATGAATACTCGAATCATATCTGCTGGAAAAGGAAGAAATATTTGTACAAATATTCTTCATCATATTAAACATGGTAAACCGCATATTTATTTAAGACAAGATATCTCACAAAATATGGAAGTATTTTGTTCTTATCTCTTAAGAATTACACACAAGTAATTCCATATATACTATGCGGTTGGGCCTTCATAAGACTTCCATGCGATCCATACGCATTTTGGACAGTCCAGAGAAAATTACCTGGGCCAATTTTCGCCCATTTTTTTCCTTTTTCAAGAGTGAAATTAAAACATTCATATCTCATTCACCCTTGATCCGTTTTGAGAGTTTAAATAGTCGATTTTATAGTACTCGCGGAGGAGAACCCAAAAATGACATCCATTGACCCAAAATCCGTTCGGGTCCCACTCTAAACGAAGCCCAAAAAGTTGACGAATTTCAACCTTTTAACCATCATTTTCCAACAATCCCCCACATGAATAGATATTGATGTAGGAATCAGAACAATCACGTCAGACACAGAGTTTGACTTGGTGATAGATTCATTTCGACGGCATAGATGCTGCATAGGATAAGTAGGTGTCACCCTTTGAACTTTCCCTTGAGAGAGTACACTTAGCCCACTGGTTAGAAAGTAGACGCGATGTCCTTGAACTTCCCCTACCGCTTGTGTGAACGACAATGCACTTCCCACAGACATCTTTCCTAGCCCTTGCGCTTTCCTCGGTTGTGTCCATTAATCAGGCCATGGCACACGCCTAGTTCTGTAAGGTTTCTAAAGAATTGCGTCCCAACAATTCCCTTTCGAAGCGGCCACACTTCTCGCTTACATAGGTGATTCTTGGTGTAAGAGCAGTTCCGTAAACTATTGCGCTCTTTCGAGTACTACATACTCGATGCCTTGAATCATTAAAAGCAACCTAATGCTTAACCTCCATTCACATCACTGTTTCTTCATCATAGGAATGCGACAGGAGGTATGAAACCCCCACAGTGATCGCGATGGGTCTTTGCAGTTTAGTTGTCCCTTTGAACCTAGATCTTGGGATCTCCAGTCACATAGGTTGGGTGTCCACGTACGTAACCCACCATTTATTAGACTTAGTCATATTCCTTTCGATGAGTTCTCAACTAACTCTCGATTCAATTTCTTCGTCAAGAAATCGATTGAATCCTTTCGTCAAAGAATAACAACTCTTATCAATTGACCTTACGTAGTCAACATCGATAATTCTCGTAGAGAGTAGTCGTCCAATGGTAAAGTGTCTATGTCGACACACCATCATCAATATGGCTTTAAGCTACAAGCTTTACGCTACACCAATACGCATAAAACTGCTTTGGTCATCCTAGGGTATATCTTTCCCAATTTTTTTCCAACACAATGGACTTAGATTCCTCTATGAATCTAGCAAGAGAGAACCATTTCTCTACACAACTCAAGCCATATCCACGAGTCTCACACACAGCTAGTTTCCAGTGATCTTTTCTAGATTACTCGTGTATCATCTTACTATCCATTGTAAGAATAGTCTAATGTGCACTTTAATAAGTACAACAGACTATCAATGACTCTTGAGTTATCTTCTTAAGAGACACCTCACCTTTACAAAAAGGTAACTCATAATGTTTAGAGTCATTCCATTGAATACGACATATCTCCAAGAGACTCAATCATCGTATCAATTTTACTATCAATGAGAAAATCATAAATCAAAGACATAAATGACATGGTCATTTTTCGTGTCTCTTAGCGTATCTGCCTTCATCAAACTCATTGATTTAATATCACTGGCTAGAACAATTAGTTTGGTCACATGATGGATCATTTAGGAGCATTGAGCTTTTCATTTTTGCCCTATTCAGATTTTAATATCTAAGTCTCCAAATAACCATTTAGGTCCATTAGATGTACTTCTAGCTTTCACAAAACCTTGATAGCAAGTACCATCACCCTTGGACTCATTCTCACGTCTAGAGAACACCCATCAAGTACACAAATATACTTACTAATTGTTCAAATCTACTAGTACTCTAGTGATTTGCACTCATGGTAGATCAATCTCTCTATTGATCACCACTTTCCACAAAAATTATTTCATGGAATCTCGTTTCCTTCGTTGGTTTATCCCTGATCCTTAATGATTTCATCTATTGACTCTTAAGTCCATTTAAGATAAATCAAGATCTTTAACAGAAACTTCCACAAAATACACTTTCCATCAAGATATATTTCTAGTTTCTGCATAATATTTCTTGTGAATTTCAAGAAATTGATAGCACTTCAACATTGTGCATATCTAGTAAAGATACTGTTTAAGTATTACTTTTACTACATTCGCAATATGCCAACCCACACATTCGAAAGAACTTTTAGGATGGCTCTATGAGGAGCTTTATTTTTCTCCTTCTTGGGGTATCTTATTTAAAAGATCGCCAGCCAACTTAAAGGCTCCCCCACAATGCTTGATCATTTCTAGCAATTTCCTTCAATCACCAAATGACCTTGCAAATGTCTACATTGTGAATCACATTCCCCATAGGATTCTATGTATTCACATCATGGTCACAGATAACCTCATATGTTTTCTATGCATCACGTAAGTGGTTTCGTTAATATACAAACCCAACTTACTAAAAGTCCGTGTGTTCAATAATGAATCAAACACTAGGTTCTTACCCATAAAATTTCTTTTAGGGCTTGATCCTTTCAACAATCAAAACACCTTCATGTATTGATCTTTTATCGTGAAAGTCTCGTTTATTCCTTCAACTCCCTTGGAATTAGAGATAACTAAACTTTCCGATCTCAATTAATCGTTCTTCCTCGCATGACCAATACCACAACCGATGCAGTATCAATCAATCGAGGATTCGATTAACTCTCACTAGGGCGCAGTGTGAGTTTACCAACTCCACACAATGCCCATTTTTTAAAGCCAAGTTTCAGTACAACTGAACTTTACTTTCAGACTACTCAAATCAAACTTGAGTGTCTTTATTCTCGAACACATTCAAGTCTATTGCTCGACTCAAGTTTGAGTGCATTGCTAGACTCAATTTCGAGTTTACCCTTTTGGTTCGAGTTAAAGTCCTCCCGACTTGATCAACTTGATTCAAATCTCTCGTGGTTACTTTTTCACTTCAAGTACCTATCAAAATTCATATCGTCGTTGAATTTTTAGGTTTTCGTCTACCCCCCACATTGGGCTGGTTTTATTAAACATCCCCACACATATTAAGTTTCTCAAAAACTCGTGTCTTGGGGTTCCTAGACCAAATGTCTTAGGATTACTCATCTCAGAATTCTAAGGCTTTCCAACCAAAAATCTAGGGAATTGACCAAACGTCTTGGGATTCCATATCTCATGATTCTTAGATTTTTCAACCATAAATCAAGAGATTTGACCAAAAGTCTTGGGATTCCCATTCTCAGGATTCTTAGTTTTCACAACCAAATTCTTGAGATTTTTCCATCAATTCTTTGATTACAAATAATCAAAGGTTTTTAGCATAGTCATTATAACTCATGCTTTAGGGTTTATACCATGGTTCACAAGAACCAATACCCTAGACATAGTTGTAAACTAATGTCTTCACGTTCACATTTATCAGGTCATACAAAATAACCAGAATATGTCGAACTTCGAGCTCATATGCTCTATCTGTGCAATCTAACAATTGTCACTCGTGAGCCATATGCTCGTAAGCGATCAATCAAGATAGCCAATTATCGGGACAAGCCTTGTCAAACCTTTCATTGCATCAAAAGGGCACTTTCCCAAACAATTAATATAATTATAGCATATAAAGCATAACACAATTTTAGACACAACATAGATCTAAAATTTTTGTATATGCAGCTAAATCAAGTCCCTAAATGAACGAGAATACATCATGGATCAAATAACCCAATGTCACATACTTCATTCATGCACGAATATATTTCACTCTTGCCGAGAGATGTCATGTTTAAGTGCAAATGAAGTTTACCAATTTTTCGCATGCGATTCTCAGACCAAGCATATAAAAGTCATGAATCACTAGCAGCACATTCTCACACAAATATGCTTTCAATCTTTAACCAACATGAGCAGCCCATGTCACCAAATTATTATACCATGCAAAATAGGTATTTCAACATTTGATTAAGTATTTAAGCAAATACTCTAACATTTCAAGGGCTTCGGAAATTAAACATGTCTCATAATTTCCAAACATATGTACTGCTTTCATGTAATTGAATAATAATGTCTGATCCCATATTCTAAACTCATGGCATTTTTTTTTTCGTAAATTTAATTCAATCTTTCATGCAAAGAATCAAATATGATTTCTTACCATATCAACATTTAATCTCATAAGCATGAATATCACGGAATTAGCATATTGCGCCATACATGCTCAACTCATTTTCCACATAATCAAGTGATTAATATAACCAAATCCATTCACTATCAAATTCGATAGCCTTAGTGTACTGGACATATATGTGCACATATTATTCACACAACACTCTTTGTAACAAAGTCTTGTTCACATCCAGATTCACGCAAATGGTTATCAAATATAATCCATGCAATATATGTAGATATAGCATATGCCATGATTCACTTTAATTAACGTGTATACGTACCATAGTTTCCCCAACCGTGGTTACACTCTTGATTCTTTCATGTTTCCAAGCAAATCCTGTTGTATCTCCATGCCTAGTTTCTCTTCCATAAGAGATATACAACCGTGTATACTCGGATTCACCAATGCGTACATACAAAAGATTTCTATCGTTAAATATATGTACAAATCTCAAATATCGTAGTATAATATTTTAAATAATTATACATAACAAATTGCTCAATATGATTTTGTTGTAAATAACCAAAATCATTAGCATGCATATTTTCACAACTATACAATTTCCATAAAGCATGCAATTAAATATTTTCGCAAACTTGCAAACCATATGCATATTTTCGGACAAACATTGATATGCATATTACTGCAGTCAGATCGGATAGATTGCAGCATTCTCACGGATAAATATGGTATGCATGCAGTCAGATCGGTATGCATAATATGGTATGCATATTAATACAGGGGTTAATAAGTATATCAGGCAACTGATATATGCAAATTGATTGCAGCATGCAAATGCAAATTCTGACTTCACGCATGCACCTTTTCGACGAAATCAATATAAATCAACAAATATCATTCGTTTCAAGACTGTTGGACATATATTGATTATATCATATGGAAAATCAAATAACAAAATTGAACGAGCAATTAATATATGCAAGAATAATATAATTTTATTAATTATTCAAGCATACAATCGAAAAGCTTAAATTATAAATAATCAAAGCATAAATCATGTTTCAAGTAATGATGGAGTCACGAGTAACACTCGCTGCCCTTGAAACGAATGAGTCCCGTCGTGGACATCGTTCCCTAGGATAAAACCATCGAAGGTAACAATTAACACGTAAGAGTTACCTCGGATTCACGCAAGGCCCGAAGGACTATCACCTTGACAGAGCACCAAATGGAAACTTCGAGAAAGACAGACAGAAGACTCAAGTTTAGACTATGGAGGGACTTGAGAAATGGTGTGTATTTTCTGACTGACTTAGAGGCTCTATTTATACTACTCTAAGAGACCCTAATCATGGAAACATGATATTCTGATTTTCTGTAATTAGAGAAGAATATTCTCCAATCACCAACTCACTAAATCCGAGACATTCCATGAATACTCGAATCATATCTGCTGGAAAAGGAAGAAATATTTGTACAAATATTCTTCATCATATTAAACATGGTAAACCGCATATTTATTTAAGACAAGATATCTCACAAAATATGGAAGTATTTTGTTCTTATCTCTTAAGAATTACACACAAGTAATTCCATATATACTATGCGGTTGGGCCTTCATAAGACTTCCATGCGATCCATACGCATTTTGGACAGTCCAGAGAAAATTACCTGGGCCAATTTTCGCCCATTTTTTTCCTTTTTCAAGAGTGAAATTAAAACATTCATATCTCATTCACCCTTGATCCGTTTTGAGAGTTTAAATAGTCGATTTTATAGTACTCGCGGAGGAGAACCCAAAAATGACATCCATTGACCCAAAATCCGTTCGGGTCCCACTCTAAACGAAGCCCAAAAAGTTGACGAATTTCAACCTTTTAACCATCATTTTCCAACAGAATCCAACCGGTAGGTTCGATACTTGGCTGGAAGTTCACCGGAGCTTTGGCAGCCGGAAACTGCCAACTATCACTGTCGCACCACTATCTGTTGCCATAAAAAATCCTATACCTCTCCTTTGTAATTCCTAATCATTATTATTTATTTTAATTTAATTATATTTTAATTTTAAATTTTAATATATTTTAATATTTATAAAGTATAAACACATTTCGTATCTAGTAAAATAGATACCATAATATAGCAATTCAGTAAATCTTTTTGGTTGTACAATATATGGAGTGACATATAAATATATACGGACGTCGGGTGGTAGTTAAGAAGAAGAAGTGAGGCATGACGTAAATTCACTAACCTTGCCTGCTCCATCATAACCACCATTTCTACTTGCACGGTCAAGTACTAAACTACACACTAAATTTGGGATTTGTCGGCTCTAAATTTCATGTTTATCTATAAGCCACACTTTCTTGCTAGCTCCACTCTCCTCAATCAACGTCTGCTTGCCATTTAATTTTGCTCCGACACTAAACATGATGTCAGGATTAGTATGCTGCTTGTGCGTAACTTGAATTGTGGATATATACTCCATTATTATTGGTACACAAACTCTTCTTTTACCCCACCAAAACTTTAGGTTGGAAATTGTTATACAATTATAAAATATCGCATTTGGAATGATATTTTTTTTCAAAAATATGTGGAAAAATTTAGGGGCATAATATGCAATTGTCAAAATACTATATAATATCATTAAAAAAAATTAAAATTTTCATTTTTCTTTCCCCCTCCTCCTCTGATCGAAAATTGCCTTTGTCCGACGGTTACCACCGGATTCTGCCGG
Source organism: Rubia yunnanensis (assembly GCA_037428765.1). NCBI lineage: Eukaryota > Viridiplantae > Streptophyta > Magnoliopsida > Gentianales > Rubiaceae > Rubia > Rubia yunnanensis. The sequence goes on along the minus strand of CM075064.1, from coordinate 24,378,857 downwards.
ATTTTCACCGGATTCCGCCGCCTCCGCGATAGCTCACCGGAATCTCACCAGAATCAACCGTCGTGCAACCCTAGGCTCTTCAATTCGATGTTGCGCTTCTTCCTTTTCTGGTTCACGGCGGCGGTTACTGGTGGAACGTAGCGATGGCGCGGCGGAGCGATGCCGAAGCACTGCGATTGGAAGATGATCGATTTGCGGTCGAGATTTTTTTATCTCTCTGATTTGCTGTTGCGACAGTGAGGGAGGCAAACACTGCATTTTTCATTCCTCCGATTGGAAGACGAAGCTTCTCTGATATGTCGCTATCGAGATTCACGGTAAGGCAAACACCCCGGAGAGAGGATGCGAGACGAGGCGTGGTGTGATGTGGCTTTGCAACAACGAGGCAACGACGTTGTATTGGTGCATTTATCGTTCAGGCGCGTGAGATCCACACGTCTCGATGAACAAGAAGACTGCGCGTGCAAACACGCGCGGCCGTCCGTGAACATCGATGACAACGGTGAATGGTGGTGGTGGCGGACGACTGAGCTTCTGCTCATGAGAGGTGAGTTTACTTTCGTGTTTTATTTTATTCAACGACATACTAAGGTCTATTTATTTGTTGACTGAGTTCATGATCAATAAGTGTCTTTTAGTGTAGTGGTTATTACTCTTGTTGATGATGTTAGAGGTCTGGGGTGTGAGTCTTGCCATGACCTCTATTTTGAAGAATTTATGTTTTGTATTTACATGCTCAAGTTTGATATGATTTGACTGAGTCTATGTTGAATAAGAGTCTTTGATGTAGTGGTTATTGCTCTAGGCTTTAAGGTTAGAGACCAAGGTTCAAATCCTATTAGGTCATTTTTTAAAAGAATTTTTATTTTCGAGGTACTGTAGCTTTTTGTTGATGTTTGTAGATATTTCTCTTATGTTGATGTTTTTTATTATCCGGGTAATGTTTAATTGATATGAGTTAATGTTTTGTTGTTTTTTTGGGTGATACAAATTGATATTTGTAGTTTTTTTAAATTTTTTTTATCATGTTGATGTTTTTCTTTTTCCGTATGAGGTTTTGGTATTTAGAGTTGATTTTTGTAGTGTCTTTTTTTATATTGAGATTTTTCATTTTTCGGATGCGGTTCAGGTGTTAGGAGTTGATGTTTGCAGTTTTTTTAAATGACTAAATTATTTTTTTCGTCCCCATTATGATGCAATACCATCTTTCAGTCTCTAAGGCCAATACCGCGTTTGTTCAGCAACTAACAAATACAAAATGATTTGTTTTTCTCCAAGGTGGTTTTCATGTGATTTGGTGACCAAAAGATGGTATGAGATCATATGTTAGGGACCATAAAATAATTTGGTATATTGAAAACCACCTTGGGGACCAAACAAATCATTTTGCATTTGTTGGGTACTGAAAGGAAGCAGTATTGATCTCGGTGACCAAAAGATGGTATAAGATCATATGTTAGAGGCCAAAAAAATAACTTAATCTTTTCAATCGTTCATGTTTTATGATTTTCAAAGTGAATAATTTATGCTCTTTAGGTACCGTAGTTTTTTGTTGATGCTTTTAGTTTTTTTTCCTCTCATGTTGATGTTTTTCATTTTCTAGATGAATTTTATGTGATAAGGGGTTGATGTTTGTAGCTTTTTTTGATGATATGATTGATTTTTTGGCAAAATACTGATATGACTCTATGTTTTGGTGGTTTGTGCTAATATGATCCTGTGAAGTTGGAAAGTGCTATTGTAGCCCTGTGTTTTGCATCAGAAGTGCCGATATAACCTTTTGGCACTATTCCAGCATTGACTTGGCATTTTTCGGCATTGACCATAACTAAAAAGACTAAAATAACCCTAGTCTTAGAACTAAAAATGTAAAGACAAAATTTCCCCTAGTTCTTCTTCTTTTCCATAACACAGCCACTGCTTTGCCACCTCCGTCGCCTCCCCTTCACCGGGATGTTGAAATCTGGAATTCCGCTCCATCACTGCTAGAATCTGGTGTTTGACACTGGAATCTGGTTGCCGCCGCCGACTGAACAATCTGTCACCACCTCACATACCTCCCTTCACCACCACTTCTCAAAACCCTACCTCACCTCCCCATCGCCACCACCAAGAAATCCCAGAATCCGATCTGTCACCACCAATCAAAACCCTACGTCATTGCCCCACCACCTCACCTCCCAATCGCAAGCACCACTCTTGTCGTCTCCAGCACCACCTAACCTACCTCCCCTCGCCACCACCAATTTTTGACGAACCGGACGTGAATGAAAACAACGCCCGATTCTCACTGGTAAAACATAACCCTAGCCTCACAACCCGATTCTCACTGCCACCATTTTTTGGCGCCACTTAGCCAAGCACTGGAAAGTGAAGAATCGAGAGAAGAAGAAGAATGGAAAATGGAAACAGAACCAGGGCAGAAAAATGGAAATTGAGAAGGAAAATGGAAATTAAGAAGAAGAAGAATGGAAAATGGAAATTGAGAAGAAGAAGAATCAGTAAGGATGGAAAGAATGGGCGGAAGAATGGAAAATGGAAATTGAGAAGAAGAAGAATCAGAACCAGGGCGGAAAAAAAAAGAGAAAAAAGGAAAAAAAATGAATGATGGCATAATTATTCTTTCACTTGTTCTACAATTTTAATTTTTTTTAAAAAAGAGTATGATGGTCATTTTATGTATTTCCGGCCAAATTCAGGTCTTCAGGGTTATATTAGCACATTCATGCAAAACACAGGGTTACAATAGCACTTTCAAACGTCACAGGGTCATATTAGCACAAACCATCAAAATATAGGGCTATATGACACTTAACACTTGATTTTTTGTAGTATTTTTTCCTTATGTTGACATTTTTCATTTTCTGGGTGAAGTTTAGATGATAATAATTGATGTTTTTAGTTTTTGGGTGATATAGGTGTTGTAGTTTTTTTTAAAAAAAGATAATTTAACTTTGTTGATGTTTTTATGATTATCAGATGATTTTTTGTTAGTATTAATCGACATTTTTTCATTGATTTTTATTTAAATTTTTATATATTTTTTGTTGTTTTATTTAATTTTTGATATATTTTTGCTGCAGTTTTTCAGATGATGTTTTATGATTTTTCATTGATGTTTTGCTATTTTCTGCTGACGTTGCTGCTGTTTTTTTATTAGTTTTTTTTGCATTTTTATAACATTTTTAAAAATATTTTGTTTCATTATTTTTTATTTTTTTCATATTTCAGGTCCCTGTAAAATAATTAGAGATATATCCCTGTAAAATTATTAAACATAGGTCCCTAGATCTAGAATATTGTTAGAATTGCATAAAGGCAGCCTAAAGTTTAGTCTGCCTCACAGGAGACTATCTCTTATTTGTATAAAGTAATCATTTTTTAAAAGTATAATAATTAGAGGGAAAAGGAATATTATTAGACATTCTTAATCAAAATGTACATTTGAAAATGGAATTTAAAATTATGATTCCATATTGTTAGAATAGAAGATTCTACTCCCCCTGTCTGATGCATCTCGAAAATGATCAAGCAGCACCTTCAAGTCCCTTGGTCATGATCTGTAAAGAAACAAGCCTCAGGAAGTTCCACGACAAAACTCTATGACAACAGATCGTATCAATATCATATAAAACATAATGAATCTTAAAATATATACGTACCTTATATTTATACTGAGTAACCCTAGTAGTATTTGTCTTCAACTCCACCTCTTAATTACCAGTAAAGGCGGTCATCAGGTTTGATAGTTTCCAATACATTTATTGAGCTAAAATAGGCCCAAGAATCTGTTTGGGTTTACTAGATCAAATCATCATCAAAAGTCCCCGAAAAACTAAAGATCCCTTCGAGGCTATGAAGACTAGAGACAATGACTCGAAGACTCGAATCCATGAACGCGGTGAACTATGAATCGAATCATGTCAAGATTATTTGGCAAGGGAATTATCTTTGAGCTTCGAGGTGGAGTTTTGTTTTCTCATTCTTAATATTTTTCATAATTTGAAAAGACACATGTTTCAACCAATTGCGCCATAGGGCGCGTGAATGGCGGTTTTTTGTAAAAAGGTATGTAAAGATTCTCCTGCCTTTTCGAACATTTCAGTTTCCCAAGATAATCATTATTTAGTCGTTGTTTCAGGCTTCTTAACTGCTCCCTTGTTCAACGTCTCTTCATTTTATTTGCAGGTTGTTTTTGAAGAGGATACTACACATCACTCTAATCTTTCTCACACCATCCTCTCTATCACTTTCTTCTTTACCATTTGTAAGTCTTACTATCCTTATCATGTTCTTTTCTCCTAGTTTTTCTATAATGGCTATGAGTACTCCTATTTCTAGTGAGGGATCTGCAGAGAGGGGGATAATCGATAAGACTAGATTAGAAAGGGAGGAAATCAGTTCACATGAGAGGGAAAATTTTGGCTCTGAATTTGGAGGATCGAAGAATTCTTATGAGAATTCCAACATAGAAGTCGACGAGCTTGGCCATACTGACTATAATCCCTCTAAATTTCCAATCAATGATATGCCCCTTGAAGGGTTTCCCAATGTTTGGCTTGCTAGTAAGAGAAAGTCATTTGTAAGGAGGTCACCCACTATTGGAAAAATAGAGTTCCAGGTTCCAGTACACGAGGAAGGGAACTTCTTGAAAGTATCCTCATGGAAGAATAAAATTGTTAAAAAATGGGGGTCCTCGAAAGCTTCTTCCCTCGAGATGGAGGAGGAAAAAACTTCCTTGAGCGAGCATTCTTCCACTGAAGAGTCTGAGTCAATCTCGAAGCTCTTATCCTCAACCCTTTCAAGTCAAAGAACCCTTCCTGATATCAATCTACAACCTTTGGTGTTAGGAGTGTCTCCTGAAAACCCCCAGCTGGAAGGTCGGTCATCTATTTCAAACACCTTCGATCATGGCTCTTTTTCCCCTTTCCCTTGTTATTATCCAAGCTTCTTAAGGAGTTCAAAGTTAATCATGCACAAATTCATCCGAATGTGATAGTAATCATCATGATGTTTATGACGAGGTGTGATGAGCTCTAAATCAAGCATAAGTATAAGTTACTTCGCCCATTGTACAACGTGACTCACAGTGGTAAGTCTATAGATAATATTATCATGTTTGCCAATATACAGAGGAAGCAGGAGGCTTTCAACCTTCCTTCCATTTCAACCGGGTGGAAAGATAGGAAGGAAGGGCCTACCTTTGATTGCACGAGGTATAAGGTCACCCAATGGAATCCAAATGTGATGGTTGAAATCTCAATGGAAAAGAAATACATTTTCCCTAGTTATCTCGAGGATGAAAAGAGACGTCTTTTAGCCACATTCATAAATTACAATATTTTCTCAATCTAGACATGACTATTGGTGATTTTTTCTGGCCACCTAAGATTTATAGCAAGTATGTCTACCAAAAATTAGAGAGGAAAAGGCCGGCAAAGTTACAACGCTTGTTTCTCAAAAGTGACTCAAAAAGGAGCAAGAAATGAAGAAGGGTTACCAAGAAGGAAGATAAACCTTGAACACTCCCGAGACAACTCATTCGAGAACCCTCTCTCGAGATTACTCCTGAAAACTCTAGACCCTCAGAAATATCTGAAGGTATTTTAACAACAGGCTTTATTACTTTGCATTTCCCTTATTTTCCATCTCTAATCCTTCATCTCTTTTTCTTTTTAGTGGGTCTTGGTTCCGCCTTGAACTCAAAGAAAGGGGATCGACACCCTGCTGGGAATATTGTCAACCCTTCCTAGGTTGTACCCAATACCCCCACAAAGGGTTAGACCACCGAAGTGGCTCACGAAAAGCTTAAAAGGAAAAGTAACTAGGAACTTTCCTCGATGGAGCGTCCGAAGAAAGGAACACATGACAAAATTTTCCAAACTCCCCTCTCTCTTGCTCTTTCGACCACCTCTAATGTTCCTATTTTAGAGGAAAAATTTCTAGGTACTTTAGCTGAGGATCCCCAGGTTCGTTTATATTCTCAAGATTTCTTTTATTCTGCTTCTTGTTAAGACATCAAGGCTTTTTTTTATAACTATTCTATAATTTCTCAGGTAGCTCAACATTTTAACTTGGTAGCACAAAAGTTTCCTCTTTCTCCTCTCTCTTTCAAGTGCTGGACTCGAGCCAGGCTAAAATTTGTCTGGAAGTCTAGCAAAAAGATAATGAGGTATCGAAGCTAAAGGAAGAGCTCAAAGCAGCTAAGAAGAACATAACGAACCTCGGGATTGAGAATAGGAAAATTTCTCTCGAGAAGGACACCCTGGAACAAACTACAAAGGCAGCTCAAGCTCTTGAGGCCCAAGCCCCCATGCTTGAGAATTTTAAGAACAAGCTAAATAAGAGTCAGGAGTTGTACGATCTTTTCCTCGAGCTCCTTGAGATTTAAAAAATTATCGGGTACAACTCTCTGATTAATGACAACTTTCTACCCAAGCTAACTCATCCCTTTCTAACGAGGAGATCAAGTTTATGGAATCTTGCCTTCAGCCTGACGCCATTCAAGTTCTGGATAAGAGGTGGGAGGAAGCAATCAAGGACGGGGGTCTGAGCTTTGCCTTTATGAACTTTATAAAATCTTCAAGGCGGTTCTACACTGCTTAGTAGGTTTTTGATCTTTCCCTCGAGATGACGGTATCAATAGATGCCACTCGGGAGGGCGAGCATCAGGTAGCTGAGTATGGAGCTAGCAAGGCTAATGTTGAGGCCAATGTAGAGGGGAATGATTCTAGGGTAGGGTAAAAATGTAGAATTTTCCTCCGTGGCCTTCTTATGTACTCTTATTTATTTGTAAAGAAGCATTTTGCCTATCTCCTCCCATTTTAATATTTTTTCTATCCTTTTGTCTTTGTAGTGTAATGCACTGAAGAGACAACTACAAAAAAGTTAATCAAGAACTCTTTAAAGCTCAATTAGAGCTGAGAAACACCAGAGGGACCCTGATGAAGATGATATTGGATTTGGCCAAATGCAATAAGGAACCAGAGTCTTGGCATAATAGAAGTCATCCTTCAATGGAAAGTCTTTTGAAAGATCTCTTCAACATGACTGTGGAATTGAATTAAAAAAATGCAGAATTAAAGTTTTGGCAAAGTGGTGAGCATCCTGCATTTCAGGATCTGTTAAGGGATCTCGAGGCAAGAAAGTATAATGGTGTCATGCCCCTCAAAGTAGTTGATAATTGTGATCCTGCCGAGAAGAGTTATTGAGATACTGTTCACAATATAATGAACTAATTCGGGTCCCTTTCTTGATGTCTTGCAGATGCTAATAGGTTATCAATCATCGAAGCTCGCCTCAACCTTAGCCACTTTGAAGCTTACAAGTTTATAGCTTAAGTGGGAGAGGTAGTACAAGTCTACGAAATGATTCTAAATAAGAACAATAGATTGAATGAGGCTCTAGCAGAAAAGACTGAAGCCATAGACCGGAGTCCCACACTAGTTGAGTCCTTAGTTGATGCAAACACTCGACTCGAGGGAGAAAATAAAGAACTACGCTCTACTCTCAAGGTATACGGTGAGAGTTTTCGAGCCCATGGATTGTACTATGGTGTTATCAATCCAAGGCTTATCACCAACATTCCCGAGTTTTTGGTTAAGGTGGCTGATAACTGGATTGTTCATCGTGAGATGTATACTAAGGGTACTCCTTGTCAAAAAGCAGCAACTGAGGCTATATTATAAGGGTTAAAGGAATTTCCTCGAGCACCCCCTGGAAAAAAAGGATTGGGGAAATTCTCCATACATCACCTCGAGGGCTAAAAAGAGTATTAGTGGCTGTAAATCTTCGAGGGCTCAATCATCCAATGTAAATACTAGAAACAAAAGCACTTCTAGTAGTAAAAGAAAGTACCCTAGGACCGAAGACCTTCAATTGAAAAACTTGGAAGATGATGACCAAATAGGCTTAGGCCAAAACGTTCTCGTTCCAAGACTATAATAGATCCTTCCGAGTATCCTGATGAAGAACAAGAGCGCAAATTTCAATGTGCCACTGGTATTAAAATGGAAGAAATTGAGCATTTAGAGGAAGAGTTAGGACAATTAGTGCCCTAACACTTTTAGACCTCGAACTGACTTTGTACATTTGATGTAATAATGTATGATATTTATGATATTTGTAATTTTAATTTCATTTCTTCCTTGAGTCTTAGGAATATCGAGGTTTCTCTTTTTAATCCTACTATTCAACCATCGAACATAGTCGGTAGCATTTTGATTTTGCCATGAACTTGTAGGCAGCATCTCATGTGCTATATTGAAACAAAGATAACTTGAATGCAGTGCATGGTGTACATATTTATTTCTATCATTCAAAGTGCATGGCGTATGAAGCAAAGATATCAATATAAAAAGTGCAGCACATAGCATATAACTTGTCATCAGCCGCACCACATAGCATACGACACTGGAATCAACAAAAAGTGTAGCTCGTAGAACGCAACTTTTTTCATCAGTCGCAGCTCATAGCATGCAAAGATGGAATTAATACAAGGAGTGCACTGTATAACACACAACTCAAGTCTATCAGGCGCAACGCATAGCATACAAAGCTGAGACATCAATCACGAGAAATGTAGCACGTAGCATACAAGACTCAAATTCATTATATAGCACCTTCCAACCCTCAAACACATGTCTCACTCATTTAGAGCTGATGATACTTTTGCAGGTTGACAATATTCCATCATTTCAGGACTTGAACATTGCCCATTGTTTCAAGAGTATAATTGCCTCCCAGATATGCTTCCATAACCTTGTAAGGTCTTTTCCAGTTTGTAGCTAACTTCCCCTCAGGCTCACGCCGCCTTTTCTCATTCTTTATCATTACCATATCTCCAGGGTTGAACTGGACCTTCTTGACCCAATCATGATAGCATTTGACTTTATCCTTCACCTTAGCCTTATGTAGGGATTTAAAATCTCTTTTTTCCTCCACCATATCGAGATCTATATGATGATTATGTTCATTAACCTCTCCTTCAGAAAATGCTATCAACCTTGGGCTTAGTGCCCCAATCTCTGCAGGAATCTTGGCTTTAGTTGTATGGTGTCCCATTGTCGGTTATTATAGTCTTTAGAATCTCAAAAAGATAAATGATATTCTTCCAGCAGAATGTAATTACATATTTCCCTTTCATGTTAGTCAAGGGCTCTACTTCAACCCATTTCATGAAATAATTGATAGCCACAAAAAGATTCCTGAACCTTCATGGGGCCTCTGGAAAAGGTCCCACTTGATCGATCTCCCACTTATTAAATGGTCATGAACTACGAATGTTAATCATCTTCTCCTGAGGGATATGAGTAATCGGTGCATGCTTTGGCACTGATGACAAGCCCGAATATACTTATTAGCATTTTCGAACACCATGTGCCAAATATCCAGCTTGAATGAGCCTCCTTGACACATACCGTGCACCTTGATAACCACCACATATACCTCCATGAACCTTCCTGATCAAATAGTCCGCTCCATAAGAAGTGACACACCAAAGCAACGGCTGAAGATAACCCATTCGATACAAAATCCCATCTTGCAATACATATCTAGGTGTTTTCAGACTTATCTTCCTCGCCTCAACTACATCTGCCGGCAAGACTCCATCTCAAAGATAACTCATGATAGGTGTCATCCAAGATTATCCCTCATCAAAGGCCATTACCGCTTACTCCTCAAAACTACACTTATTCAAAGTGTCCATGAGCAACTGCTTTTGAGATTGAATTCCCAAATGTGATGAAGTGAGCTTGCTTAAAACATCTGCTTTGTGGTTCTCCTCCCTTGGCACTTGTGTCAGGGTGTACGTTTGGAAGCCATTCAATAAAGGTTTCACTACCTCCAGATAGGGCTGCAAATTGCATTCCCTTGCCTCGTATTCTCCATTAACCCAATGGACTATAATTTGGGAATCACTGTATATCTCTAAATCCTTCACCTTAAGCTCCTTAGCCAAGCGCAACCCTATAATCAAAGACTCATAATTAGCTTCCTTATTCATGACCTTAAACGAAAAAGTGCAACAAATACGGATAATCCTTGCCCTCGAGACTAGTGATCAACACCCCCCCTGAGTGTGAGGAACCATCCACATATAATTTCCATATCTTCTTCTTTTGAACATCCTCCCCTAACTCAATAGGCTCTGTTGCTTCCACTATAAAATCTACAAAGGCTTAATCCTTGATTTTTGTTTTGGGGTGGAACTATATGTCATGTTCTCCTAGCTCAATAGCCTATTTCATCATTCTCTCGGAAGCTTCTTGCTTTAAGAGAATCTATCTGATGGGGTGATTGGCACGAAATACTATCACATGCCCCTAGAAGTAAGGGTGTAACCTTCGTGTTGCATGTACCAATTCTAAGATCAACCTCTCGAGAGCTGTATACCTCATCTTAGGCCCGTACAAAGCTTGACTCATAAAGTATATGCGATGCTGCTGCTTTTCCTTTTCCTTGACTAGCACTATAGTAATTGCCAAATGTAAAGAAGATATATATATATATATATATATATATATATAAGAATAAAACCTTTCTCCCTCCGTCCACTCGAACTTCTTTGCTCTTCGAAGTAAATCAAAATATGGTAAGTGTTTCTCCACCCCCTTCGAGAGAAACCAACTTAAAGCGACCAAAGTTCAGTAAACTTCTGAACATCCTTCAATGTTTGCGGGCTCTTCAATATTATCAACACCTCAATTTTCCCAGGGTTAACATCAATGCACCTCTCTGATACCATGAATCCAAGGAATTTTCCAGCCCTCACTCTAATTACACACTTAGCTGGGTTCAACTGCAAAATTGCCCCTCGAAGTTCCTCAAACATCTCTTTCAAGTCCTCCAAAAACATATCATAACTCCTACTCTTCATAACAGTGTCATCCACACACACACCTTCCTGTCTTTTTCTTAAACAACTTGTCTACTAGCCATTGATAAGTTGCTCCTGCATTTCAAATTCCAAACAACATTTTCTTATAACAATACTTACCCATATCGGTGATAAACAAATTTTTATCCTTATCCTCTTTAGCGGTTAATATCTGATGGTACCCTTTTGTGGGCATCGAAAAAGCCAAGACCTGGTACTCAGTTATGGCATCTTGTCAACCGGCGGTAGTGGATAGCTATATTTAAGGAAGCACTTATTTAAACCAGTGAAATCAATACACATTCAACAAGCTCCATCATGTTTTGGGACCATAACTGTGTTAGCTAACCATTCTGGATAAAGAACCTCCTCAATAACCTCCACTTTAAGTAACTTTTCAACCTCTGCTTGAATTGCATTTGCCCTTTCCAGGGAAAATATCCTCCTCTTCTGTTTGACTGGCTTGGTCGATGGTTAGTCTATGGATCACCAGTCTCGAAGGCACTCTAGTGAGATTATAAGTACTCCTAAAAAACACATCACCATATTCTTCCAACAGAATCCCCAATTTCTCTTTAACATCATCGACCATTAACCTTCCTATTCCTACTGCTCCTAAATCTCGAATGTGCATTTATTCTGTATTGGCTAGGTTAACCTCTTAGTGTACTGAAGCTATCTCTCGTCCTCCTCACTTCCCTTAGTGCTGTCAAGTTATAATTCTTAGCTACCGTTTGATTCCCTCGAATGACAGCTATTCCCTTATCCGTGGGGAACTTCATCATCAGATGGTAAGGGGACCACACTGCTCGAGATTAGCACATCCATGGCCTTCCAAGAATTACATTGCAGGGTGAGTATGCATAGATAACCGCAAAATTACAGTCTATTGTCCCCCCTTATCTCTATCATCTATTCGAACCGACAAAGTGATCTCCCTCAAAGGAAATGATTTTTTTCCCGTGAAAATTGACAAGGGTGAGGCCAATTTTTTTCAAATTGCTGCGATCAATATCCAGCTGGTCAAAGCAACTAGCTTACATCATCTCAAATCCACTTCCACCATCAATAAAAGCCCTCTTCACTAAATAATTCCCGATCATAGCCAAGACCACCATGGGATCACTGTGTAGAGTTTGATTCGGAACCGCATATGCTTCTGAGAATGTGATTGTCTCATCTGGCCAAAACTTTTTATGATATGGATCCCTTGTGGTAACTTGGCATGAGTCAGCCTTCTTGACTTGATTTGAAGACCTCTTACCCACAATTCCATTGATCGCATTAATCACCGTATGGATCGGCAAGTTATTCTCATTTTTGTTCTCCTGATTCCCACGGGCTGCTCTTGTGGCCTTTCATCTCTTCTCTGTGGACCCTGATCTCGAAGTCCTTGATCTCGAGGTCTCCAATCCACTATGACTTTATTGTTCTGATAAATCCTCCTATACGGCTGCCAATCCCTACATTCATTCTTTGGGCTCAGAGGTTCTCCACGATTTCCTCATCGAGGTCCCAAACCTTGAAATCGACCTTCCCTCGCACATCTTTCAATTCCAATTCTTATATGAGTACAATCGTTCGTTTCATTTGTGATTATCACAATATAGATTCGTAGCACTTCTCGCTGCCATTGCATTAGCCGTATTTTACATTGGTAAGGGTGTCCAAAACATACCTCGATGTATACCTAGGATGGGTGTTGGAGACCTATTCATGGGTGTATACCTTTCAAAGTTGAGCCTGGCTATTTCCACCAGTTTCTTCCTACAAAAATCACTACCCTTTCCTTGCTTATCAACCAAACCTTCATTTTTTTCCTTTTTGCAGCTTCCTCTACCTTTGAATATTGCTCAATGACTTCCTGAAGCTTTTCCAAGGTTTGAGGAGTGTTAGTAGTTAACTTCTTGTACAATTCCACATCATGCATACCTATCATATACCTTTAGATCACCTTATTTTTTGTACTTTCTACCACTCACAGCCTCTCATCCACATATCTGTGATAAAAAACTTCTGTAGTTTCTCCTAGCTTCTGTTTAGTTTGGTATAACTCGGGTAAAGTCTTGGTGAACTTATTCTTTTGAACATACTTTCTCAGAATAGCCGCACTGAAGCCTCGATAAGAGTGAAAAGATCTACTGGGTAACTTATTAAACCATTCCTGAGCTTTTCCTTGAAGGTAGCTTTAAGCAAGCTTGCATGTCAACCTTTCCTCGAAATCCCTTGAGTTTATAAGACTTAGGAATATCTGAATGAACTCTCGAGGATCCGAATCTCCACTATAAGTAGGAAGCCTCTCTGGGGGCTTTGTATTTGCTGGCCATGAGACTACAATTATCATTGGGCTAAAAGGGGGACCTGCCACTTGCCTCATCAACCCAATCAATCTGTCCAACTCATTCTTTAACGAATCTTCAGTATCTTGTGTCAACCCCTGAGGATCCCTTGGCAGGTTCAACCTTTTATTTACTTCTCCATATGGCACCTAATACAAGGGCTATGAATCCATGTAACCAGAGTGTACCCAGGGATCCATGGCCCCTGAATACATCAGAGGCTGCCCATAAAGGCCATAAGGTCCTTGACTAAACATGGGATTTTGTAATCCTGCACTACCATATCCCTGAATCTCCATTGAAGACATTATTCCATATCCAGTTTCAACTCCTGGAAAGAAACTGTTGGGACAACCTACATCAAAAAAGGCATTTAATACACTATCCCTTGAGAATGATCTAGGAAAAAGGGCTTAGGTCATGGTTGATGCGCTTCCCCTGTATACCCAAGCTAAGGGAATGCCAACATGGGTTGAGATACATGTTGCACTTGCATTTTCATAGCCACCAAAGGTGTCACAACCCTCAAGATACCATAAGCATTGAGGGAGGACTAACCTGATTACCTGTTGCCACTAACATTTGGGAAACCTGCTCCAAATCTGGTTGTGAACCAACCACTCTCATGTCTTGATTCGCTTGGACAGACTATTCATAGGCCTTAATTTAAGAATTATTAAAAGCTTATGTAAAATGCCCTTCTCTCTCATCATGTAAACCAGCTTGCATGTTCTGCACAGGGCTGTGTTCCCAACTCCAGGTTCGAAATTAATCTCCGGGTGCCTCAAGGATTTTACCACATTGGCTCGAGGGCCCTTGACAGGCGCCATATTAAATCCACACGAGACTTGTACTGACTCATGCTCACAATCGAGACTTGTATTATTCTAGACTCGACTATTGAGACTTGCACCGGCTTACGTTCAACATTATGTGACATTGGGGGATTAACCATCTTGCTCTTTCTTCTGTACGAGGAGTGTACCTCATCACCAGCACCTGTTCCCTTCAGCCTCATTCTCTCACTCCTTTGAGTAGTCGTAGAAGGGGACATAAACCAAGAGACTCAAATCTAACTTAATCGGTCCCACAAGGTATGCCAATTGATGCATCTTGAAACTAATCAAGTAGAACTGTCAAGTCCCTTAGTCATGATCTGCAAAGAAACAAGCCCCAGGAAGTCCCATAGAAAAACTCTCTGATACTTAAGCCAGCAAACTGTATCAATACCATATAAAATAGAATGAATCTTAAACTGGTCAAAATGTAAAAACAATGTTCCATTTTTCCCCAGTACCATGTTTTGTTCTTTATTTTGGCCATTATTTGTGACTGACCAATTTTCTTGATAAATAGATGGTGACTTCAGAGGTGAAGATATCTTTCAAAGACATCTTTCAAAGACATCTCTCGGACTTATTACTATATGGCTTGCATAAAATGTTTTCATTCAACAACTGCCTCCTTAGATTATGAATTCACCTGCAATTTATACCAAGAGAAGCAACTTGCTCAACCAAGGTTATAAGCCAACCAACTCCTTTCATTATATATTGTTAATGTCTTAAGAATATATATATATATATATATATATATATATATATATTTGTTTAAATATCACATAGTTACTACATTTATGCTATTCTTATTCTGAATGTGTTATTTGCATAGGTGTTGCTTTGAAGCATATCTTATCGATGACAGTGGTATTATCACTGCTACCTTCTTCGGTGAACCTGCTAAGAGATTATTGGGGTTAACAGCGATGGAAACTTTTGATGGAGTCACGCAGGTAAGTGCCCTCTATTTTGACATATGAATCAGGTCTTTCAATTTATCATTCCTATAGTTATTCTGCCTCACTCCATCTGTTCGGAAAAAAACATTCCAGAAAATTAAGACCCATGCATTGGGTTTAAACATAACATAGTTTTTATATTAATAAAATTTTAGGAATACATTGAAGATTGACATTCCATCATTGACAATGTTGACTCTGCTGTTCGAATTCAAATCTCCAAATTAAAGGGTGGCCAGCGTAGCCCGAGATATATTGTGTTTAATTTTGCTGAAAAGAAATGCTTGCAAGGCCATGTTTCGACCCTTCATGTTCCCAAAAAAGGTGATGATCAATCACATTTGGAGATTCAAACTCCACCTACTGCAACACAACTTACTATTCAAGGTACAACTACATTTAATCTCATATAACACTCCTACATCATCATTACTTTTGCTAACTTCCTAATAAAAATATAATGCACCTTCAATCACAGGCTATGCAGATTGTCAACCACCTCCACCAAAGGCAAAAAAGAGACTTCTTTTCGAATTTGAAAGTGAGGACCTTCAACTATCAACGAGACCTTTTGTCGCATCGTTTCTCAAATCAAGTGACCTTTTGTCTTGTGGTGTTACCTTTTGTCACATCTTTAAGATGTCTTTTGGTGCAAGTGACCTCTAAGCTTGATAAATTAAAGTTGTAGTATTGTGTGGCGATGAATTCAGCAACAATTCATTTGTTTTCAGCTCTGTTGTATAATTTTTTTTGAATGTCTTCACATTGCATGCCTAAGAGATGTCGGAATTATTACTATATCACTGTTAGAATTATACATTGCTCGGTTGTATACTTTTCAAAAAAAATTACAAGTTTTTCAACAATGACGTTTTAAATTTAACCGCTATGAAATAATACATTGAAAGTTGAACCTGCATAAATATTGCACATTTAAAGTTTAACCGGAGAGATGTGAGAGTTCCATTGGAGGTTCGAGAGGTGAAGGTTCCAGTGGAGATTCAAGAGAAGAAGGTTCTATTGGAGTTACCACTTCGAGTGTTATCGATTCGATAGGTGAAGGTTCAGATGGAGATGTTCCAGAGGTAACCCTTCGAAAAGTGAAGGTTCAGTTGTAGGCGGTTCAGGTGGAGCTGTGGAGCTGTGGAGGGGTTCAGGTGGAGCTGTGGAGGGGTTCCATTGGAGGGGCTCGAGAGGTACCCATTCGAGAGGTGAAGGTTCAGTTGTAGAGGGTTCAGGTGGAGTTGTGGAGGGGTTCCATCAGAGGGGCTCGAGAGGTACTCATTCGAGAGGTGAACGTTCAGGTAGAAAGGATTCCATTGGAGGGGTTCGAAAGGCAAGGGTTCGAGATGTGAAGGTTCCATTGGAGTTCGAGATGTGAAAGTTCCAGTGGAAATTCCAGAGGGTTCAAGTGGAGGGGCTTGAGAGGTCGCAATTCGAAAGGTGAAGGTTGAGGTCCGAGAGGGTTCAAGATGTGAAAGGGTTTGAGAATTACCGATTCGATAGGTGAAGGTTCAGTTTGAGAGGTTCGATAGGCTTCCATTGGAGGGGTTCGAGAGGTAACCATTCGAGAGGTGAAGGTTTAGTTGGAAAGGGTTCAAGTGGAGGGGTTCCATTCGAGAGGTGAAGGTTCAGGTGGAGAGGGTTCAAGTGGAGGGGTTCTAGAGGTAACCATTCGACAGGTGAGGGTTTAGTTTGAGAGTTCGAGTGGGGGGGGGTCGAGAGATAATAGTTCGAGAGCAACTGATTCGAGAGGTGAAGTCTCAGGTGAACAAGTTCCAATGGAGCCGTTTGAGAGGTAATGATTCGAGAGGTGAAGGGTTCCAGGGGAGGGATTCGAGAGGTGAAGCTTCATTTAAACGAGAGAGGTGAAGGTTCCTTTCATCATTCGGGAGGTGAAGGTACGTGTTCGAGAGGTACTAATTTGAGAGTCACGGCTTCGAGAGGTGAAGGTTCAATAGAAAATTTGAGAGGAGGTTCGAGAGGTGAAGGTTCCAGTAGAATATTCGAGAGGAGGTTCGAAAGGCAAAGGTTCCTGTGAAGAGTTTGAGAGTTGAGGGTTGAGGAAAGTTTGAAAGGTGAGGCATTCGAGAGATACATATTCGAGAGGTGCAGGTTCAGGTGGATAGAATTCCACTGGAGGGGTTCGAGAGGTAAGGATTCAAGATATGAGAGTGTCATTGGAGTTCGATAGGTGAAGGTTCCAGTGTAGGTTCGAGAGATAAGAGTTCGAATGGGGGTTCGAGAAGTGAACGTTCCAGTGGAGATCTGAGAGGTGAGAGTTCGAGTGGGGGTTTGAGAAATAACGGTTCAGGTGGAGAGGTTGGAGATGTAACCCTTCGAGAGGTGAAGGTTCAGTTTTAGAGGGTTCAAGTGGAGGGATTCCATTGGAGGGGTTCCATTGGAGGGGCTTGAGAGGTACCCATTTGAAAGATAAAGGTTATGGTGGAGAGGGTTCCATTGGATGGGTTCGAGAGTTAAGGGTTCGAGATGTGAGAGTTCCATTAGAGGTTCAAGGCGTGAAGGTTCCAGTGGAAATTCAAGAGGTGAGAGTTCAAGTGGAGGGTTTCGAGAGTTAATGGTTTGAGAGTTACCGATTCAATAGGTGAAGGTTCAAGTGGAAGGGTGGTTCGACAAGTACCGATTTGAGAGGTGAAGGTTCAGGTGGAGAGGGTTCAATTGGAGAGGTTCGAGAGGTAGCAATTCGAGAGGTGAAGATTCTCGTGAAGATGCTTCCAATGGAGGGTTCGAGAGGTAACGAACTCGATGAGACTCCAGAGGTGAAGCGTTCGAGGGGTACATATTCGAAAGGTAATGATTCGAGATGTGAAGATTCAGGAGGAGTTCGGGAGGTGAACCATTCCAGAGGTACCCATTCGAGAGGTGAAGGTTCTGGTGGAGAGGGTTCCATTGGAAGGGTTCTAGAGGTCAGGATTCGAGATATGAGGGTTCCATTAGAGATTTGAGAGGTACCGATTCGAGAGGTAAAGGTTTATTTGCAGAGGGTTCAAGTGGAGGGATTCCATCGAAGGGGTTCAAGAGGTAAGGATTCGAGATGTGAAGGTTCCATTGGAGGTTCGAGAGGTGAAGGTCCCAGTGGAGATTCAAGAGGTGAGTGTTCGAGTGGGGGGGGGGGGTCGAGAGATAATAGTTCGAGAGTTACCGATTCGAGAGGTGAAGGTTCAGGTGGAGAGGTTCGAGAGATAACAGTTCGAGAGGTGGAGGTTCCATTGGAGATGCGAAAGGTGAGAATGCAAGTGGGGGGGGGGGGGTTCGAGAGGTAATGGTTCGAGAGTGGCCGCTTCGAGAGTTACCAGTTCGATGGGTGAAGGTTCAGGTAGAGAGGTTCGAGAGATAACCATTCGCGATGTGAAAGTTCAGTTGTAGAGGGTTCAAGTGGAGGGGTTCCATTGGAAGGACTGGAGAGGTACCCATTCGAGATGTGAAGGTTCAGGTGGAGAGGGTTCCATTGGAGGGGTTCAAGATGTAAGGATTCGAGATGTGAAGGTTCCATTTGAGTTTGAGAGGTGAAGGTTCTAGAGGAAATTCGAGAGGTGAGAGTTCGAGGGGGGGGGGGGGGGGTCGAGAGGTAATGGTTCGAGAGTGGCCACTTCGAGAGTTACCGATTCGATAGGTGAAGGTTCATTCGAACGATTCGAGAGGTGAAGGTTCCTTTGAACGATTCGATAGGTGAAGGTACATTTTTTAGAGATACGTCTCCGAGAGGTGAATGACCTCCACTCAAACGTTTCGAACCCCTCCAATGGAAACCCTACACTTCAACCTATGTACCTCAACCTTTACCTCTCGAATTGGTACCTCTCAAACCTCCAATGGAACCTTCACTACTCAAACTCACTATCTCTCAAACCCCTCGACTGGAACCTTCACCTCTCGAATCGGCCCCTCTCAAACCCACTATCTCTCGAACCTCAACTAGAACCTTCACCTCTCAAATCCCTCCAATGGAACCCCTAACATTCACCTCTCGAATCGGCCCCTCTCGAACCTTCCAATGTAACCTACACCTCTAGAACCTATCCAATGGAACCTTCACCTCTCGAACCACCAATGGAACCTTCACCATTCGAATCCACTACCTCTCGAACCCCTCCACTGGAACCTTTACCTCTCAAACCTACTATGAAACCTTCACCACTTGAATTCGCACCTCTCGAACCCACTAACTCTCCAACCTCCACTGGAACCTTCGTCTCTCGAACCCGTACCTCTAGAACCCCTCACTTGAACCCTCTCCACCCCAACCTTCACTTCTTGAACCATTACCTCTGAAACCTCCACTCGAACTCTCACCTCTCAAATTTCCACTGGAACCTTCACCTCTCAAATTGGTACCTCTCGAACCCTTCCAATGGAACCTACACCTCTCGAACCCCTCCAATGGAACCTATAACCTTTACCTCTCAAATTTTCCAATGGAACCTTCACCTCTCGAACCTACTATGGAACCTTCACCACTCGAATCCCTACCTCTCGAACCCTCCACTCCAACCCACTACCTCTCGAATTTCCACTGGAACCTTCACTTCTCGCCATCTCCACGCTTCAATTACATGTATAATTGATACATTTATAGCTTGAATTATAACTCTTTTAACATTCCTTTAGAATTTATATAATTTTTTATCAAGCTCATCGCACAACGCGCGGTGTCACTAAACTAGTTCTTTAGAAATGAACTACGAAAATTAGACATTTTCTTCAAATAAATATTTAAGGGTAATATGCAAATATAACCCTATATGTTGGAGAAAGTGCAAATATAACCCTATATGTTGGAGAAAGTGCAAATATAACCCTGAGTTATTTTTTAGTGCAAATATAACCCTTATTATTATACATATGTGCAAATATAACCCTAACTATTATACATATGTGCAAATATAACCCTAATGTCATTATTCCGGCATTGACTGACCAGGGTTATATTTGCACTTTCAATTATCGCAGGGTTATATCTGCACTTTCATTTCGCAGGGTTATATCTGCACTTTCATCAATTATATAGGGTTATATATGCACTTTTCTCTAAATATTTTTGTAGCGTAATTAAAACTAATTATTTATTTAAATTATAAAGTAAGCATTTTTGTGAAATAAATACTCCCTCCGTCCCCGCCTTTTCTGTAGAAAGCGAAAAGGCTGGGATTGTTTTTCAAAAGGGGAAAATACCATACTACCCTTCTACTACCCCCTCTGAACTTCTGCCCTTCCACCGCCGCACTTCCACCACAGCACCACCACTGCCCTTCTACCACTGCACCAACACCAACCGAGACACCAGCCAACACCACCAACCGAGCCACCAGCCAACACCACCAAACGAGCCACCAGCCAACACCACCAAATGAGCCACCAACCAAAAATACTGCCCGG
This sequence comes from Rubia yunnanensis, assembly GCA_037428765.1. NCBI lineage: Eukaryota > Viridiplantae > Streptophyta > Magnoliopsida > Gentianales > Rubiaceae > Rubia > Rubia yunnanensis. The sequence continues at coordinate 24,358,444 of CM075064.1, read as the reverse complement.
CCCAACACCCAATGCCACCGCCCGACCCACCTTGACCAGATTTGTGAGAAATCAAGGTAGTCAGAGATGAGGACATAGACCCTGAAAAAGATACCCGACCCAACATTCAACGGAGATGCAACAGCGGAGATGGAAATGCAATGGAGGAGACGAAGATGCCCAGCCTTACACTTGACGGAGATGCAGCGGAGGAGATGAAAGATATGTCAGAGGAGACAAAGATGCCTGAACCAACACTCGATGGAGACTCGGCGGAGGAGACGAAGATGCGGAGGCGGCAAAGGATCTTAAGACGAGGACGGGAGCAGAGGAGCTTGTCGCGACATCGATAGAAGAAACAGGGAGAAGAAAGAAATTGGAGAGAGGAAGGGTTTTCCGAAATGGGAAGGGAACATGTGTGCAGGTGAGGAGGGTAGGGTAGGTTAGGTTTGAGAGTAATTTTTAGTTAGTTTAGGGATAGTTTTGCCTTTTTTACATATCAAAATTTTGCCAAATAGGAAATGTGCAGAAATGGCTTGGACAACCCAAAAAGGAATTTGTACATAATAGGCTGGAACGGAGGGAGTATCAAATTTTGTAAAATAGAGAGTCTGTTGGAATTGGAGTAAAAAAAAGAATATGAGTTTTGAATCTCCATTTTACAGTAATTTTTGGAGAACCCGTTGGACTTGCTATTAGGATTATCCTCTTGGAAATAAGTTAGATAATTCTATGCACGATAAGTGATTCCTTTAAACTGAAGAAAAATTATTATTGGCAATTAAAACAACCAGTTTTAGTCTCCTAGTTTAGCGAAAAGGTCGAATGGGTTAAATTGAGAATGACTGAATTTTTAGCTAGGGATTTTCATTTTCTTTGCTTTGATTGCCTTAATATTTGATCGGAAATGTACATGGAACATTTTGCATGCGTTTGATCAGATGCTTCACTGTAATTGATTATGTTTGGTACTCGGGTCAATATTATCAGACACCTACACAGTCAGAACCACTTATCCTTTGTGTGTCCTTCTCAGTGCCACATATGCCTTTGTTTAAAATGTAATATTAACTGATGCATTTGTGTATCTCTCTCTTATTGTCACTGAGGTTTTAGATTATAATTGTAATATTTAACTTGTGCCTTTGTGTAAATGCGTTTATCCTATATCATAATCAATTGTAATTGCATATTGTGCAAATTTGAGTTTAATTGAACATGAATGTGATTTACTTTAAAAATACACTTATAACCCTAACTTTTGGCTGAAAATGTCAATATAACCCTGCAAAATAAGAAAATGTCAATCTGACTCTAACTTATTACTTATTGTGTTAATCTAACCCTAACTATTGGTCAAATTGTGTTAATTTATCCAAACTCCCAGATTTCGATGTTGATCCAAGGAATTCAGGCATTAAACAGAAGGTGAAATGACAAAAATACCCCTTAGGCCAAAGCTGAAAAATTGATGCCCATTTTACCCTTGTCTTCTTTCTTCTTTACAACCCATCCTATTGTGAGTAGTCAACTTCTTCAACTTCTGCTTCTCCGCCGCCGATTAAACACACCATCACTTTGCTCCTATACCACCAGTCTGCTCACACACCACCACCAACCCAGCGCTCTGTTCAGCACCAATAATACATACCACCACCACCACTGCCGGAAACCCTTTCCCCTCTCTCCGCATCTGTCACGCTAGGCTCACCCTCTCTCTCTCTCCCCCAACCGCCATGCTCACCTCAAATTAAACACAACACCACTCATCGCTGAAATCCCTAGCCCCACTACTACCCCCACCGTTGATTAAACACGCAGCCACCACAGTTAGAAACCCTAGCTCCACCCTCTCTCCTCCCCTCGCCGCCGCCCTCCTCCTTTCCGAGACCACCGCGCTCCCCCTCCTTCTAGATCTCTTCTTCACGGTCGCATTAGCTCTCGGTGTGCTCACCTCCAGGCTGGATATCTTCTTTGCAATCGGATTAGATCTCGTCATGCTCACCTCTAGAAGTTGTGGATCGGAAGAAGACGAATGAAATGGGAAATAGAATAAAAAAGGGAAATGAGGAAGAAGAAAATGAGAATTAGGGAAATGGGAAACAAGGAAACAATGGGAGGACAATTCAGCTTTATCAAAGTTTTCTCTTTTTTTTCTTTTTTTTTAAAATTCGGGGACAAATTTATCATTTCATCAGATTTCAGCCAACCTGCCGCTGACTAATAAGTCAGCCAAGTCCAGAGAGCTAGGCATTTTTTTTCATTTTTGAACTGTAAATATTGACACATTCATCCAAAATTTTAAAAAAATTCTGAAAAAGAAAAACGTCACTATTTGATAATGTGATTGCGTGGACAAGATTATAACCAAAACCAAAAACCAATCAATGCATTATTAATTGTCGATTGATGAAATCCCCACAGATAACAACAACACAAAGAACACCACCAATTAAATTGAACAGCCTATTAACAAATAGGCTCGACTCTTAGCTTAAGAACAAAGGCATAATATTCATACGTACCCAAATTAGTAGAGTGGTTGGAGCAGTTAGCGAAAGAATGTCCTCTACTTCCATTAATTCTCCCTTTCCCATTCATTTAAATACATAATCCCATAGCCATAATTCTCACCTTCCCCACCTTAATCAACACCTCAAAAACGATTAAGCAAAATGAGAGACTCTCACCCGAAGCGATGGCGGCCGGCGTTCAGCTCCAACTGCTGCGCCGCCGACGGAAACGCGGTCCTCGGGAACCTGAGCCGCTGCCGCCCGGGGAGGTCGGAGTTCTCGAAGAACGTTGCGCCGATGCCGTCGTTCCGGCAGCTTTCGTTCTCGGACGTGAGCCGGTCGTCGTCGGTGAGGATCAACGAGGATTTGGCGCAGACGTTCGGGCAGGACTTGTACGATTTCCAGGTGGCGGAGCTGCGAGCGGTGACGCACAATTTCTCGAGTAATTTTCTGCTGGGAGAGGGCGGGTTTGGGAAGGTGCACAAGGGGTACGTGGACGATCATTTTCGGCCCGGCTTGAAAGCCCAGCCCGTTGCTGTTAAGCTGCTTGATATTCAAGGCTTGCAAGGACACCGTGAATGGCTTGTAAGTCGTTATATCCTACCCTGTTTTTACCTTTTTGCTTATGAATTAATATTCTTTTAGTGATTGGTAAATTTTAAAAACACAAGCCATTAAAAAAAAAACAATGAAATGCAGATATTCTCTGCTTTTAAAATAAGTCAGCATTGCTAACGAGTCCATCTCTTGAAAGATGATATTTTCATACTAAGGTTTAAAGTGCAAATTAGAAGAAATGAAGATAAATTTTCATATTTCATGAGTTCGATTATAAACTTTATAACTATTACACATTGTATAATAAATTTATAGTATTATAACTAACACATTTTATCTATTATTATTTTAATTAAATTTCATATTTTCATAAATTCTTTCCCAAGAATTTGACTTGCGTTAGTACTTCTTCCTTTTTCCAAAACTAAAACCGGCAATTTTGAAGAAAGCAGAAAGAGGTCACAAAATATATAATTCATTAAGCAAAAGATATTATAATTTGACCAATTCTGTTTGTTGTAAATGCAAAAGGGAAATACTTATAAATTAGTGGTTGGAATCTACTTGATCACATCATTTTCCGAAGAAGAAAATTATATATTTTGACCCCCCTAATACACCTAGGATTTGACTTCGAAGTGAAAGATGGCCTAATAATTGATTCTGAAAGGGATCGCTGCGTAGTATAAACAAAGTGTTTGGAGAAAATAAATTGCACATATTTAGTTGTTGGAAATTCTAACCCCTTGCAACCAATAAATCAGAGTATCTTGATCAAGAGTTTAGGTGCTAGAGCGTTTATCTTGCAAGATGGTCTTTCAATAAGTCATGGAAATATCAAAATTTAAATTGTAAATTATTTTTAAATTGCATGAATGAAGTTATAAATTTTATAATTACTGCACATTACATAATCAATTTTTAATATTGCTACTAAGATCTTCTAGCTTTTCCTATTTTAATTAAACCCCATTTTTCCATGACAATTTTTTATAAACTTATAAAAAATGGTATTCCCCAAAATTTTGCCCTACTTCTATATCTATAAAAGTAGACAAAATCAACCAAATTATATGCGTGAAATGGAGGGTCAAGTTTTCTACCCTTTTCTCCTCCATTTCCGTTGCGTAGAAATTACAAACGACAAAAGTGAATAACAAGTTGTGTGAAATCTATTTTTAGGACACAAATAAAACAAATAAACATCAAAAGATAAATTTAAAAAATAAGATATTAAATTATAAATTTCAATAAAATCCAAATATCATTATATAAATTTACTATCTTGAAAAAAATTCTTTTGGATCCGTCTTTGCTTTCAAGATTACATTTTGACCAATCATTTGCGTTTTGAAGGCGGAAGTAATATTTCTTGGGCAATTGAGGCACCCAAACTTGGTAAAACTGATTGGGTACTGCTGTGAAAATGAAGAAAGGCTGTTGGTCTATGAATTCATGCCTCGGGGCAGCTTAGAAAACCATTTATTCAAAAGTGAGTTAATTTTTTTCTGTTTAGTATATATAAAAAGATCAAATTCCATACTCCCTCTATCTCATCCTATTCTGCACAGAATATTTTTTTGGTCAAAGATTCTGAACTTTGACCACATATTTGAATAAGTATTCAAACAATAATTTTATCGTATGAGATAGGGTTAGATTCGTCGTAACATGTAGCTTCTAAATATCAATTTTTTGTATGTCATTTTTGTCCGTATCTACACGTATTATTGGAGACCGTGAAAAGATTCTGTGCAGAAATAGCTGGGACGGAGAGAGTACTAAGATTGGAAATTTATTTTCTTATTTTTGTTTTATTAATGAACCAAGGAAAATTTTAAGATTGATTTTTGTTTTAATTCAGGATTATCAGTTTCACTGCCGTGGAATACTAGACTAAAGATTGCTATTGGAGCTGCAAAAGGACTGGCATTTTTGCATGGTGCTGAGAAGCCCGTCATTTATCGTGATTTCAAAACTTCAAATATATTGCTTGATTCTGTAAGAACAAAAATTATTATTCTCGTGAATTTGTCTAAATTATCATGTAAATTTTTGTTGGGAAAAAATTATTGAGTCCATCTCTTGAAATACGGTCTTTCCATAAGTTATGGAAAGACCAAGGTTTAAAGTGTAAATTAGAAGAAATGGAGATAAAATTTTCGGGTTGCATGAACTGGGTTATAAATTTTATAACTACTACATGTTGCATACTAAAAGTTTAATATTGCAACTAAGACCTTTTACCTTTTATTATTCTATTTAAACCCCGTCTTTCCATAAGCCTATGGAAAGACCGTCTTTCCCAAGACTTTGCCAAAATTATTTCATCTCTCTATTTTCTCTTTTTTTAAAATTCAAATGAATATATGAATTCACATTTAAATTGAGAGTAATAGTTTTTAAATTTAAAATTACTTGATATACTTCCAGGAGTTATTGTTTTCTCTTCCAAGATAGTACTCCTTGAACATTGATTTTCTTTGATGTTGATGTGATAGGAATTCAACGCAAAATTGTCTGATTTTGGCCTAGCTAAAATGGGGCCAGAAGGATCAAACACCCATGTCACCACTCGAGTGATGGGCACATATGGCTACGCTGCTCCAGAGTATGTAAACACGGGTAATTACTTCAAACCCTAACTTATAACACACATATGCATTAACATAGAAATTAACCATTTGAAAATCACATTGTAAATTATGTGATGTAAAATTGACAAAAAAAATTATTATGAATATTTTTATCTGTAAAGAATAGTTACTAATGATTTTTTGGTGTTTTAGGCCACCTCACCACGAAAAGTGACATTTACAGTTTCGGGGTGGTTCTACTTGAACTACTCAGTGGTCGAAGAGCGATGGACAAGACGAGGGTGAAGATCGAGCAAAGTCTCGTAGATTGGGCAAAACCCTACTTGACAAGCAGTCGAAGAGTGCGCTACATTATCGACCCTAGACTCTCGGGGCAATACTCGGTGAAGGGTGCCAAGGAGATGGCTCATATTGCACTACAATGTGTGAGCATGAACCCTAGAGATAGGCCGAAAATGCCAGCAATTATTGACACTCTTGAGAGCCTCCAAAATTTAAGGGATATGGCTGTCACCCTCGGGCACTGGCCAACTGATTCCCCAAAATCTCAAAAGATTAATGGTACAAATGGAGCTCCAAATGTAAGGGGGAGGAGAGAAAGTGGACATGGGATTTTCCTCACTAGATCAGCTATCTTGGCAAGTGCAAGCCCCAAAGTTAAGAAATCTCAGTAACAGTTATGCTTTCAAATGATCAGTTTGGAGGAGTATTTATTATGAGTAATTAAGCATAAATATCATGCATATATAGTCATAATCAAGTATCTTGTAGATATGTGAATGCTACTCTTTTACATGTTCCTAATGAGCCTTATGTATTATATTTAGTTTTAAGAGGAGAATCTTAATGTGAGTGAAATAAAACTTTGAAAAATTCGTTCGAGAAACAAAACTGTAGGAAATAAGGGTAATAATGTGTGTTCTATTCATGAATGCAAGATACATTATATAGTAGTACAGGATACCTATCCCAGTTAGGAGAAGGTAACAAAATATAATTATGGTAGGAATACAAATCCAATTCTAATACCAATACCAATTAACACTAATTCCATAACAACTATAATACTAATTCCGTAACACTCCTCCTCAAGTTGGAGCATGCGGATCAGAAATGCCCAACTTGCCAAGTAAGGAATGAAACTGGTTACGTCCGAGAGCTTTAGTGAACAAATCCGCGGGTTGGTCAACCGTACGAAATATGTTGAGTAATAATAGCGCCAGATTGGACAAGATCTCGAACAAAATGATAATCAACTTCAATGTGCTTAGTACGTTCATGAAAAACTGGATTGACCGCTATGTGAATAGCTGATTGACTGTCACAAAACAACTTCATAGGAAAAGAGTGCGAAACCCCTAGGTCTTTCAGCAAGGACCGAAGACATAATAACTCACAGCAGGCAACTGCCATAGCACGATACTCTGCTTCAGCAGAAGACCGAGAAACAGTAGGTTGCTTCTTAGTCTTCCAGGAAACTGGAGAATCACCAATCATAACAAAGTAACCAGATAAGGAACGCCTAGTAATAGGACAGGCAGCCCGATCCGAATCACAATAAGCAGTCAATTGGAGAGTACTACGGGAAGAAAGAAATAAACCTTGACCAGGATGACTCTTCAGATAGTGCAAAACACGAACCGCAGCTTGCCAGTGAGGAACACAAGAAGACTTCATGAATTGTGCAAGAGTATGAACTGAATAACTAAGTTCAGGACGAGTAATAGTTAGATATATTAGACGCCCAACCAAGCGGCGATACTGCTCCGGGTCATGGTAGGCTGGACCTTCAACACGGGCCAAATCATGTTGTTGCTCCATCGGAAAATCAATTGGTTTAGAAGCAGATAAACCTGTATCAGATAGAATGTCCAAAGCATATTTCCTTTGCGAGAGAAACATCCCCTCCGGTCTTCTAGCAATCTCTATGCCCGAAAAATACTTAAGCAAACCAAGGTCCTTCATGTGAAAACAAGAACCCAAGTATTTCTTGAACTCAGAGATGAGCGAAGAAGAACTACCAGCAATGACCAAATCATCCACATAAACCAGAACATGTAAAGACTTGGATCCACTGGAAAAGACAAATAAAGAGTAATCTGCCTTACTTTGAACAAAACCAAATGTCCGTAAAGCCTGAGCCAGTTTAGCAAACCAGTTCCGAGGAGCCTGGCGAAGACCATAAAGAGATTTCTGAAGGCGACAAACCTGACCAGGGGGAACTGCATAGCCAGGCGGAGGATGCATGAACACTTCTTCATGTAAATCACCATGCAGGAAGGCATTATGAACATCCATCTGATGCAGTTCCCAACCACGTATAACAGTAACAGACAGGAACAATCGAACAGAACTCATCTTCACGACCGGAGCAAAAGTCTCAGTGTAATCAATGCCCTCTATCTGGCGATTCCTAAGGACCACTAGACGTGCCTTGTGACGTTCAATAGTACCATCTGAACAAAACTTCATCCGGTAAACCCATTTGCATCCAATAGCCTTCTTATGCGCAGGCAAAGGAGACAAAGTCCAAGTCTGGTTGCGCTCTAGGGCAGTGAGTTCCTCAACCATAGCATCTCGCCAATGAGAATGACGGGAAGCCTCAGAGTAAGTAGTGGGATCTGCACTAGAAGTTACAGCACCCAAAAATCTAGAATGTATACTTGAAAAATTATCACAATTTACATAATCAGTAAGAGGGTAGAGAACACCTGAGGAAAGTGATGACGCATGAGGGAACGTAGTCGAAGAGGGGGGGTCTTTAGTAACAAGAGCACAAGTAGAACCATCACAATCATAATCAGCCAAATACGACGGTGGACGTCGAGTACGAACACTTTGTCTGGTGGATGGTGGAACGATGACAGCTGGCGGAGTAGGACCGACGTCGGGTGGCGTAATCGACGATGTTCCATCGTGGACTAGCGAATAGTCGCCGGCGTTGACCGAAATTGACTGACCTGCGCGAACCGATGATGGCTCACCGGTGTTGACCAGCGTTGACTCACTGGCGTTGATCGGTGTTGACTCACCGGTGTTGACTGGCATGGACCGGAGTTGACTCACTGGCATTGACCAGCGTTGTCCCGTCAGCGTTGACCGGCAATGACCGGCCGGCGGTGACTGGCGTTGATCAGTCAGTATTGACCGACGGAAGGGCTACCGGCGGTTGATCGGTAAAACTGTATGGTTCTGGCGAGTAGGAGGAGGAAACCGGCGGTGTAGTGATGGCGCCGCCAGGTTCATCTGAAGAAGCGGATTGCTGAGATGCAGAATACGGGAACTGATCTTCGAAGAAATCAGCATCCCGAGTATTAAAGATAACTCGAGAGTCCAAGTCGAGAAGACGATAACCTTTCTTTCCAGCAGGATAACCAAGGAACAAACACCGATGACTTCTTGGAGCAAACTTGTCACGGTATCTTGGAACACGAGCAGCAAAACACAAACATCCAAATACTCGTAAGGAAGAGTAATTGGGTGCTTGTCCATAGAATAACTCAAAGGGAGTACGACCGTTGAGAAGCTGTGTCGGTGTTCTGTTGATCAGGTAGGCAGCAGTAAGAACACATTCTCCCCAGAAGTTAATAGGAAGATTGGCTTGAAACTGTAAAGCTCGTGCCACATTGAGTAAATGACGATGCTTTCTTTCAACTCGTCCATTCTGCTACGGAGTATCAACCATAGATGTCTCAAAAATGATCCCAGATGCAGTAAAGTGAGATCGGAGAGGCAAAAATTCAGTGCCGTTATCAGCCCAAACTCGTTGAATTGTTCTTCCCCACTGGTTCTTGACTAAGGCACTAAATTCTAAAAATCTAGAAGCTACTTCAGATTTAGCTACTAACAAATAAACCCAAACAGCTCGGGAATAATCATCTACGATTGTCAAAAAATAAAATGCACCACTAGATGATGGAGTACGATAAGGTCCCCAAACATCACAATGTACTAATTGAAATAATGCAGTAGCATTTGTAGAACTTAATGGAAAACTGTGTCTAGTCTGTTTTGCTCTATAACAGACAGAGCAAGGTATAGTAGTATTATTGGTGCTAAAATCAAGAGTAGGAATAGAAGACAACACTGTGGATGATGGATGACCAAAACGCTGATGCCATAAATCAGATGAAGAAACTGAAGCAACTGTCGGAATAGATTGCAGGATATGAGGACGAAGGCGAGTATCCAACAGACGAAGACAATAAACCCCCCCTTTCTGTTCACCCACGCCAATCACAATCCTCGTACTGATTTTCTGTAAAATGCAATAATTTTCAGTAAACAAGGCTAGACATTTTAAGGCAGATAACAATCTAGAACATGATAATAAATTGTATCGCAAAGTAGGTATGTAGAGCACATGAGGAAGGGTGACATCACCAAAACAAATAGACCCATATTGTGTAGCAGACGACACAGATCCATCAGGTAGTATAACATTCACAGTGTTGATAGCAGTAGTAATATCAGTAAGAGAACCTTTGTCACCAGTCATGTGATATGAGGCTCCCGAATCAAGAATCCAAGGTAAAGTAGACTTACCGGACCCATGGTCAGATAATGAATCAAACTGATTAAATAAATGTATGGTCGTACTCCATTGGTCGTCAGACAAAGCAAGACCAAAATCAGATCGTGTAGGTAAGCCAGAGGAGGCGGTCACCGCAAACCCTTGCGGCGACGTCATTTGTGGATCTATGCTTCAAAGAATTTGGACGACATTCAATGAACCATTGACATTCAATAATTGCCACCTATGACTACGGCTCCGGGATCTATGCTTTGCGGATCACAATTCAATATATCACAATTCAATATATCACAATTGATCAGCTTTGCAGATCTATGCTTCAAAGACAGCTTTGCGGATCTATGCTTCAAAGACAGCTTTGCGGATCAGCTCTGCGGATAATTAAAGTTCTTAGGTTTCAGGATTTTAGGCTCTGATACCATGTAGGAAATAAGGGTAATAATGTGTGTTCTATTCATGAATGCAGGATACATTATATAGTAGTACAGGATACCTATCCCAGTTAGGAGAAGGTAACATCATATAATTTTGGTAGGAATACAAATCCAATTCCAATACCAATACCAATTAACACTAATTCCATAACAACTATAATACTAATTCCGTAACAAAAACTTTCTCTCTAAAAATGAAAGCTCTCAACTAAGAAAATCCTTCTAAAACTTCTAGCTAGGGAGGTTCGCAATTGATCACATCTAGCGGTCTCTCCCCATCCCCATCCCACCCCACCCCTCCCCTCATTATGTTAGGCTTCACTTAGTAGTTCCCTAGCCACAACAATCCACCCACCACTCAAACACCCACTGACATTGTTGAACCAGTGAGACCGATAACCACCACCACATCACCACCCGACAACCAACAACCAATAAACTAGAATTTTTTGTCACCACTTGTTGTGGTGGGGTGCATTTCCACGGACATCCCCCCTCCCTTCCCCCACACAACATTGTTTCCCTTATGTTTTGTCACTGAGAGAAACTATCTTTTGATGATGATTGAATAAGGTTCGAGCACACCATAAAAAATGGGGAAAATTAGATGAAATCATAAAATTCTTTGAAATTGACCGATTTCATATTCTAAAATTGAAGAGATTAGGGTTAGAAAATATAAAAAACAAGAAAGCAAACCTTGAGAATGACGACCAATTGTGACAAAAATCAAGTTGCCAGACATTGAGAAAAGTAGTAGAGATTCTGCTAAGAGAGGAAAAAACAGGAAAAATAATTTGGAGAGAATTGGGAACGATTCAATGAGGAGATAAAAATTAAAAGTAATGAATCACTATGCTTAATTCAATATTAAAATTCATTCTAAGTAGAGTCCCCAAAATTTTGTTGACAATATGAAAAACCTATGCCAATAAGAAGTTTTAATAATTACAAAGAAAGGTTTTGGTGAGACCAAGGTCCTGTTAGACATTAAATGAGTTATAATGACCAATGTACAATCATTATATAGTATATTATGTTTTATTTTTTTAATTTTCATTTTCGTTCCTCTCTCCAAAATTATTTTCCCTTAACCATCAAAACTTTTCTCTCAGCCCTAGTATTGATTCGAACCGTTTTTATTTCTTCAATTCGACGATTTTTTCATGGAATTGAGTTCAATTTCATCAATCTGGCGCTTTGAAGGTTAGATCTCCAGTTTGTAGTTAGTCTTTTTTTGGTTTTCCTATTTTTTTTTTTGGTGATTTTTGGTTGCTCCAATGCATATTTCTCTAGCCATGAGGTGATTGCACCGTCAATACAGTGTGTCGTCTGGTGTTTTTCACGACATTTTTTCATAATTTCTTTTTGTGTTTTGTAAAGTCATCTGGAAATGTGATCAAAGGTAAAGATTCAAAGGAGATTGGCAGCGTTTGTTCAAATAATATTCAATACAACGAGAATGAAGTTCGAACAAAACCCTCCGTGGTTGATCCGAATTTTTTGGAAGGTATTAGCTTTTTTTTATGCATTTATTTAGGTTTTTATGTTTCATGCTCTGTGTTTTTTTGTTAGTTTAGGTTTAACTGTGGAATTTTTGAATGTTTAGTGTGTTTCTTAGATATCTCTATATTGTGTAGGCTTCAATTAGGTTTTTGTTTAGTCTAGGGTTTAATTAGGGTTTGATTAGGTTCTCATTGCTTTTTATGCTTAACGAGTGTTATGTACTATGTTTGTTTATGTTTAGTTACATTATGTACTTTTTTTGTTTATGGTTGAGCTGAGTTATGTAGTTTGTTTTAGCGATTTCTTTTTACTAATTTTGTGTTTGTTTAATACTTTTGTGCCATTTAACAGGTTTTTTTTTTGTTTATAATTTTAATTGTTTTTTCCGGTCGTCGTTGAACGGTACTTTCGGAAATTCATCTTGCTGGTATAGTTTGACTTGATTTGTTAATGTTTGAATTTGTTTGCTGATTCTGTTTGTGTATGATCTCTTTGTTTCTCCATTTTGCGTGACAAGAAGCCGCGATAGTGGAATCCGAATCAACAAGACTGGAAAGCAACGCTGAATGTATTGTAGCTTCTATTGCTACAATAAAAGAAACTGGTAAAAATTGAATTAGTTAGTATGTCTATATGTTTAGTCTAGTTATTTATGTGGTTTTATTACAATTAGAATGTGAATCTTTAATATTTGTACATGCATCTTTTTTGACTTTTTTTACGGACTATTTTTTTTTATCTTCAACATATGTCGCAATATAATTTTTTGGTTCCTAAGGCCAATACCGCATATGTTCAGCAACCAACAAATACAAAATGATTTGTTTAGTCCCCAAAGGTGATTTTTAGGGGTATTTTTTGTAATTTCACTAATAAAAAAACATATCTGGGGACTAAACATATTTGAGGTTTTTTAATTAGTAAAATTACAAAAATACCCTTGAAACCCATCTTTGGGGACTAAACAAATCATTTTGTATTTGTTGGTTGCTGAACATACGTGGTATTGGCCTCGGGACCAAAAGATGGTATTGCGACATATGTTGGGACCAAAAAAATAATTTAGTGTTTTGTACATGTACCTTTCATGATTGTGTTGCTTTGTAGATCAGGTATTGGTTGTTTTTAATCCTTCTTGTTCATGAATTGAGATTTTATATACACATTATATTGTTAGGCATGTTTATGTGTTTACCTATGCATTTTTATTACTTTGTTCACGTGTTTATGTAATTTCTTTTGAATTTAGATGGATTTACTGGACTTGAGAAAGTCTAGTTGAATACAATCTAAAGATTCTACACAGGAAGGTATGCATATGTTAACTTTGTAAATTTTTAATTTTTATTTTGCATATTTCTCTTATTGTGTAATTATTTTATTTTCCAAGACTTAAGACATATGCTTATAAAGGTAAGAAAATTAGAAGAAAAATACTGGTTCTGGTAATTTAACATTATGAATTCACATTATCAGTTTATTTTCTTAATATGTGCTTTTGATTTTTTTAATTCTGAATAATTTGTATTTTTATATTGGAGATAGTTAAAAGGTTGCGGAAAAGCGACAATAGATCTTTAGAAGATAAGATGGCGAAATCTTGTGAATCTTCTAATATAGGTTTGAAAATTACTTTTATGATAGAAATATTGATTTTGCATTTTATTTTATTGTTTATTGGTTTTGTTTTGATATTGACCGTATTTGTTTGCTTTTTTTTTTTGAAAAATGTGACACTAGAAGTTGAAGGTGTTAATGATCCACCAATTCTGAATTTGGGAAATGATACTAGTAGGATTTTAATTCTTGTCATTTCTTCTTATGTATAATCTTTTCTTCTTAATTTTATTGATTTAGTTTTGGGAAAAGTACGATCGATTGGGAAAAGTGTAGTGGATGAGGATGAAGTATTGAGCTAATCCTAGCCAAAAGAAGTTACTATCGAAGCAACCATAAATCAATCGCAACCTCCTTATGATGATTCTCATCAGTTTAGGTCTAATGAGCATGTTTTGTCCATTCTTGACAACCGTGTCATTAATTTGCCGATGAAGAAGTCGTAACTAAATTTCCCATATTTTATCTTTTAAGTGATGTAGATATGGTTTCCATTCAGGGAAACAGTAGTGGAGCCTCTAACAAAAGGACATGAAGGTCATGCGAAGAAGAAATAAAAGTAAAAAAAGTAGATTGATTTTCTTTATGTAATTGAATGATGTGGTTTAGATGTAACTGAATGATAGATGATGCTTTTGTTAAATTTTAAATGTATGTTAGATGTTTAATTTGCTTTTTAGTGTTGAAATATTACTTTTAGTTTTTGTATAACAAGTTTTGAATTTGATTAGTTTGAATCTGGTGGTTTATCTATTTAGTTCGGTTATTTAAAGGTTTAGTTTGGATATTTCAAGTTCAATAGTTTTTTTTTTCTGAGCAATGCCATTTGGGGTGGTTTACACTATTGGGAAGACCCCCCCTAGGCGCCGATATTTTCACTCTATAGGCACCGGTATTTTAAGCATTTTTATACCGGTTCCCAAGTGACCCAGTGCAAGAAATGTAGTTACATAGGCACCAGTAAGAGTTACTAGTGCTAGAAATTTAATCCAGTACCGGGTACCAGTTACCGATGTCTATGTTACAACCCCCCATAGGCACTGGTTTGAAAATGTTCAAAATACCGGTGCCTATGTGGTGACATACCAGTGCTAGTAAATATGCGATAAATAAAAAAATCCGTCCAGTGATTATAAACTCACTGACCGGAAAATTAAACCCAAAGATATAATATGAACAATAGGTCGTATAAAAAAAACAAGAAATGTAAGTTCATGTCAAAAAAAAGGAAAATTTATAACCATAACCAAGAAGTTCATTACATTCATTCGAAAAAACATAACCCTACATTCATGAAACAAACTAGACCTAGATAAACAACAACAATTATGATAAAAACTATAATGTAATATTCATAAACCCTACATAACATCAACGACCTAGATCCGTGAAGGTGAGGTCGGACAGAAGGGCTGAGGCATGTGATAATGTGTAAACCCATATGGGTCTAAATACCCATGCAGCCGACCTTAAGTCTATAGCTTTTCCCTTTGGGTAAAGCCTTTTGTACTAGCCCAAGGTGAGAGTACTTTCAACACAAGAAAATAAAACAATTTCCCTACTTGCCTACCTATATAAAGGCCAAAGGTAACCCTACACAACTCAACTATTAATTCTAATTACACTTGGGTATCCTATTTGCTAACTTGGCCATTAGAGCCTCTTCCTCCCGGAAACCTCCAGAGGCTCTGTCTTTGTAGATTCCGATCACCCACGGCAGAGCATCGATAGTGGTAAATTGGGGTGCATCAAGTGGCATGCCCAGTGGGACCGTCAGTCAGATCTTTATGTTCACATCTACGACAAGCGCCTTCCGTAGGAGTGAACGACTAAAATGCAAAGCTTTAGGCATCAACAAAGAAGTGCAATCCCCGTACTGGAGAATAAGAGGGCGTAGATCCAATAAGCCTCCGGGTTTCCCTCCCTCGAGCGCTGTTATCGAGCCTTTGGAAGCTGCCCAGGACTAGGTCCCAGATGGGAGGGATTCAGAAGCTCCTCGTGGAGAAGCTGATGCACCCACACAGACCATGGAGGTTAGCGTCGAACCCTGGGTAGGTGGAGCTGAAGCTCCTATATCGGAGATTCAGGTGCATCGACAAAGGGTGAATGAACCGCATGTTATATAGGCTATGACGGATTTGCAAACAAAGATCTCGAGAGGGGTTGTTCAAGCATCAAGGGGTACAAGAAAGGTGGGCCCCTGTCACAGCAAGACCTAGCGTCGTGGGATCAGGCCCTCAGATTTGCTGGCTATCAGGTGGAGCCTCCTATGCTTTACCATAGGGTGATACAGTGTTAGATCGATGCCCCTGGTGTTGCAGCTTAGATTCCAGTCATACTCCCAAGAGTGTTCTATCAAGCCGACATTGGTGCCCTTACACAGCCCCAACCAACACTCCCGAGTATGCCACAAATGATAGCATACTCTTTGCCAATCTCTACGCCAATCTCGGTGCCCTCGGCACCAAGACAGACTGTTTCACATTCGATGGTAGGGTCAATGGGAGTTTTCTCGGGTTTCAAAATCCAAATATATTCAGGACTCCATCCGTAGGTTCCCTTCTACGACCCTTACCGACCAGGGTTATATTATGGCTCGGCATGGGGAGGGCCGCACTCAGGGTACATAGCTTCAAATCATCTACTCCCTACGCCCCCAAGCTTCGATGCCCCAGTTTTTCCCAGCCTATATGGAGATTCGCAGATGGGAGGGGACCGAGAAAATATTTAACAAGAGAACTCGAACGGCTAATTGGGCCTTCGAGCTAGATCACAACATCCCCTTTCAGTTTTGCAATTGTGACCGCCCGATGGCTCAACGAAATGAAACCACCTGAAGGGCTTCCCATATATAGCAGGAATTTGGACCCTCACGAGTTCATAAAGATGTTTCTTAGTTTGATGAACTCGAGGGACTTCAATGAACACCTAACATGCATGTTGGTCGGAAGTTACCTTCAAGGGAAAGCCCAAGAATGGTTCAACAATTTGGGCAGAGGGACGATACACTTGTATAGAGATTTCGAAAAGGCCCTTTCTGAGTCAGGTTTTTCAAAAGAAAAGGTTCACAAAAACCTTAATGGAGCTATACCAAAATAAGCAGAGGCCGGACGAGTCGACTGAGGCGTTCTACCATCGATATGTGGATGAGAGTGTTAGCATAATTAATCATACTGAGGAAGGGGTAATTCTTGGATATATGAATGGGATGTCAAACCTCGACCTGTACAAAAAAACTGGTCTCGAAGAAACTGGAGACCCTACAGCAATCGCAGGAAATTGTAGAGCAGTATTCAAAATTGAAGAGGCCACAAATAGAAAACATGAGAGAGATAGATGGCTTGAATATGTGACCTAAACACTCAGATCCTAGTGATGCTACATGAAACCCAATTACGCAGCGCCGCCAATCCCTTCATCGTGACCTGTAAAACAAAGCCCCCAGGGGGGAGAGTCTTCGATGATAAAGTCAGCCCCAATGTGTGTAATGAAGAATAACTGTGCATAATCATAATAGGAGACATACCTGAGTATATATACTCTCTCAACCCCAGGGTTTTTATGAGATTACCATTCAACCCTATTGGGCGAATCTTGGCCCAATTGTTTATATTATATGACTATTCATTATTTCAGCTTGTGGCCCAATAATATTGGGCCACTGAGGATTTATGCACTATCAAGAAGCCCCTAGAAAATTAAAGGTCCTTCCAAGGTCTGAGAGGCTCTCAGAATAGGATAATACCTTAGGAGCCTTTCAGGGGGACTCGTTCGATGGATTTAAGACTTCAATCCTCGATACGACGTTTGATTTTCTAAATGGGTCAACATATATAATTTTTTCATATACTATTCTCTCAATTTGAGTGTTTTCTTGAGACAGGAGGACCACCGGGCCAAAGCTCGAGAATGAAAAGTTGATCGAAGCCCATTTCGAGTTGAGACACGAAGATGAAAGGCTGATCGAAGCTATTAAATCTTGAGATAGAAGAACCACCGGGCTAAACTCAAGAGTGAAAAGCTGATCGAAGCCCATTTCGAGTTGAGACTCGAAGATGAAGGGCTGACTGAAGCTAATTTTAGTTTGTGCTGAATCTCGAGATAGAAGGACCACCGGGCCAAACTTGAGAGTGAAAAGCTGATCGAAGCCATTTCGAGTTGAGACTTGAAGATGAAGTGCTGATTGAAGCTAATTTTGGGTTGTGCTAAATCAGTTCAAAGGACCAGCGAGCCAAAACTCGAGAATGAAAGGTTGATCAAAGCCCATTTCAAGTTGAGACTCGAAAATGAAAGGCTGATCAAAGCCAATTTCGATCAGAAGCTTGAGAACTAAAGGCTGATCGAAGCCTATTCCGAATGAAACTTGAAAATGAAAGGCTGATCGAAGCCTATTTCGAATGAAACTCGAGAATGAAAGGTTGATCAAAACCCATTTCGAGTTGAGACTCGAAAATGAAAGGCTGATCGAAGCCAATTTTGAGGAGAAGCTCGAGAACAAAAGACTGATTGAAGCCCATTCCGAATGAAACTAAAAAATGAAAGGCTGATCAAATCCATTTCTGAGTTGAGACTCGAAAATGAAAGACTGATCAAAGCCAACTTCGAGTAGAAGCTCAGGAATGAAAGGCTGATCGAAGCCCATTTTGAGCTGAAGCTTAAGAACAAAAGGCTAGCCGAAGTCAATTTTGAGTTGAAGCTCGAGAACAAAAGGCTAATCGAAGCCAATTTCGATTGCTACCAAGGATTCGATTCTTAACCAGGTTTATTTAAGTAAAGGGGGATTTCTACCCCCAAGCGATAAACAGGTTATGAATGCCTTAGCGTTGATATCATGAGAGGAGATTTCAACCCCTTGAACATTTGGTGGGCTGCATTGGCCCTTCGAACATTTGCAAGGTTTGTACCTTGGGCGCTTGATGTGCATTGAGGGGATTTTGACCTCAAAGTGTTCGATGGGCTGTATTGCTCCGATTTGAAGACAATGGCACTTGATGTGCGTTCGATGGGCTGTGTTGGCCCTTCGAATATGTACTTCTCTAATTTGAACAGGATGACACTTGATGTGCATTCGATGGGCTTTGTTAGCCCTTCGA
This sequence comes from Rubia yunnanensis, assembly GCA_037428765.1. Taxonomy (NCBI): domain Eukaryota; kingdom Viridiplantae; phylum Streptophyta; class Magnoliopsida; order Gentianales; family Rubiaceae; genus Rubia; species Rubia yunnanensis. The sequence goes on along the minus strand of CM075064.1, from coordinate 24,339,613 downwards.
GTATTTTACAAGGTCTGTGCCTTGGGCACTTGTTGTGCGTTCGATGGTCCTTACTGGCCCTTCGAGTATTTTACAAGGTGTGTGCCTTGGGCGCTTGTTACACGTTTGATGGGCCTTGTTGGCCCTTCGAGTATTTTACAAGGTCTGTGCATTGGACGCTTGTTGTGTGTTCGATGGGCCTTGTTGGCCCTTCGAACGTTTTACAAGGTCTGTGCCTTGGGCGCTTGTTGCGCATTCGATGGGCTTTGTTGGCCTTTCAAATATAAATTACTCCAATTTCAAGAGAATGACGCTTGTTGTGTGTTTGATGGGCTTTGTTGGCCCTTTGAATATATTTTACTCTGATTTGAGGAGAATGACACTTAATGCGTGTTTGAGGGACTTTGTTAGCCTTTCGAATGTTTACAAGATCTGTGTCTTGGGCGCTTGTTGCACGTTCGATGGGCTTTGTTGGTCCTTCGAGTATTTTACAAGGTATGTGCCTTGGGGCACTTGTTGCGCGTTCGATGGGCTTTGTTGGCCCTTCGAATATGTACCAATGAGGGTGTTCTTGGATTTACAATGATGCTTTCCCTCACCGGGGTGTGCTACCCCCAATCGAAGAGCACCACTCATTGGTAGATTTTTAATTACTTTACTAAAATCACAATACGAGCGAACATATTGCACATTTCAAGGTTTAGTTTTGACCTGAGGTCTTGTCTGAAGAAAGCTTCAAGCGCAAATGATCCAGTGCACACTTAGCACCCATCGTGGCATGGCTAGGCAAAAAGATCGGTTACATGGTCACCTAATTTTCACCAAGAAGAAAACAAAGTAATTATTTACCGCCATTATTGCTAAAGAAAAATTTATCGCCATTATTTATAAGAATTAAAATAAGTTTAATTCAGTACTCAAACTTATCCGTATGCATTTCTGAGAACTTGCTGAGTTGCCCGAGTCAGCTTGCTTTTTTGAGGAGGTGGGCCTGCAGAAATCGTTTGATTTTTGAGCTGCATTCAAGCTTCGATTTTGGGCCATGTTTAAGCCCTTGAATCCAACAACTGAGTGAATCCCTTACGGCTTTAGGCCCCAATTTACCAAATTCAACACATGTGGCATCAAAATTTGTTCTAGTATTGGTTAATAGAACCAACTCAATTGCCTTTCGTTCTATCCTTGGTAAGGGGATCAGTTGGGGTATCAAGATGAGTGAAGGTTCTATAAAAATATTAAGGTGAGTACGAACTTAGTTGGACTCAGTTGCGGCCCCAATTTATCAATTTCCCTTCGAATATTTGATGGTGATTTTGGGACGATGGCGGAGCTTTGAGCATTCGAATGGTGGCTCCTTGGCGGGGCACACCAAAGTCGGCGGTGTGTTCGAAGGTCACCACCGGCGGCGAGTTCGAAGGAGTCTCTGGTTGCGCATTTGAAGGTCACCAGATTCGAAGCACCACCAACGATGAATTTCAAAGACCGTCACTGGCGGCAAGCCAAAGCCATCACCTTCGGGATCGAAGCTCTACCAATGGCGGGATTTCGAACGGTCTCCTTCTAGACTTTGAAGGAGCCCACCAGAGCTGCTCAAAGGTGTCATCGAGGCACCCTCATCGGGGCTTTTTCAAAGGTTTTCTGCAGTTTCGAAGGACTCCGTTCAAGGGACTCCCTCGTAGGAGCCTACGACAGCAAACTAGAATTCAAAAGAGGCTCCGGCTGCGGGCTCAAACTCGAGGAGTAGTGAGAGGCAAACTTCATTGGAAAGGAAAAAAGAGAGCCAACCGAAATGGCAAAGAACAGCAGTCGAATGACTGAGACCAAGCCGGAAACCAAGTAGGTGTCCGAGCCAAAGCTGATGCTCAACCGAACAGAAACCGGAGGGATGGGGAAAATCGGGTGATCAATTTCATCAATGGAGTTGTGGACGATCAAGCTTCAAACACAATCATAAAAGCCCAGTCACGATATGCTCCCCGGAGAACCCTGTTAAAAATGTTTCCGACCAAAGAAGCAACTACCTTCTTGGAGGCTAACCTGGTGCCCACCCCTTACATAGATCCGCTAGTGATCCATGCAACCATAAGAGATTTTTATGTCAAAAGGGTGTTCGTAAATGATGGCAGCGTAGGTCAAAGTAATGTTCGCTAACTGTTTCGACTAGTTAGGGCTCGAACGTGAAAGATTAAGGAGAACAACCTCTCCCTTGTCCGGCTTCACCGGGAAAATGTTGCTACCCCTAGGGGTGGTTACCCTCTCGATTAAATTAGGTGAGGGGGACAAGGAAATCACAATCGATTGTAGCTTCGCAGTAGTTGAAGTTGTGTCCCCATACAATGTGATCCTTGGAATGCCTTGGATGTGCCAGGCGTGAGCGGTGTGGTCCCCCTATCATTTGACCATGAAGTTCCCCACGAAAAGGGGGATAACATTTATTAGAAGGGATTAACTGGTGAGTAGAATCTATTTGTCTCTAGACCTCAAAGAGGCTAGAAAAGACAAAAAAGTGACTTCGATTGAAGAAGAGATTAAGCCTACGGACACAGAGCCAATGGACGTTCGAGACAAGGGAATGGTGCCCGTAGGAAATATCATTCCACCCGTAACAAAGCAACAACTGAATGACCTCTTAGATAATTTCGTCGATGTGTTTTCATGGGACACCTTCGACCTCACAGGGGTAACTAAGCAATTGATAGTCCACAGGTTGAATATGAACCCCTCCCAAAAGTTAATCAAACAAAAGCGTAGATCTTTCGCCCTCGAAAGGGCCGATGCCATAAAGGAAGAAGGCTAAAAATTTCTGAAGGCTGAAGTTATCGAAGAGGTATTCTACCCCGAATGGATAGCAAATCCTATGATGGTCCCTATGCACGATGGTACTTGGAGGATGTGTATCGATTTCACGGATCTCAACAAGTGTTGCCCCAAGGACAACTATCCCCTTCCTTTCATTGACGTACTGGTTGAAGCTATAACAGGATATGATGTTCCAACTTTTTTCGATACCCATAAGGGCTATCACCAGATACTCATGGCAGAAGATGATAAGAAAAAAACATCGTTCATAACTGGCAGAGGAACATTCTGCAACAAGAAAATGACATTCGGGTTGTAGAACGCAGGGGCCGCCAATCAAAGGTTGGCCGATAAGCTCTTAGAGAAGAAAATTGGAAAAACATTGAGATATATGTTGATGACATGGTGGTTAAAAGTAAGGGATTCAAAAATTTTCTCCTATACCTCGAAGAGACTTTTTGAAAGCTCCGAGAAGCTAATTTGAAGCTAAATCCAGCTAAGTGCGTCATCGGAGTCAAAGCAGATAAATTACTAGGATTTATGGTTTTGGGGAGGGGGATCGATGTCAATCCCGAGAAATTCGATGCATTGGTCAACATGAAGCCCCCTAAAATAGTCAAAGACGTCCAGAGGTTCTCATGATCGTTGGCGGCACTCAATTGATTCCTCTCGAAGGGGGCTAAAAAACACCTTTCATTCTTTGATGTGCTTCAAAAAAGCAAAGAAATTCGAATGGACGAATGACTGTGACAAAGCCTTCCAGGAGTTGAAAGAGCACTTACAAAGTTTTCCCACCCTCATGAAACTCGAAAATTAGGGGAGATCTGTATTTGTACATCTCTGCATCCCCCTGGCAATAAGTGCCATTTTGGTAAAAGAAAAGGAAAAATCCCAATTCCCAATATACTTTGTAAGAAGGGCACTGCATGGTACAGAGACCCGCTACATTGCCCTCTCGAAACTATCATGGCTCTTGTTCACGCTGCAAGATGCATCTGGCCATACTTCAAAAGCCATAGGATAATCCTGCTTACTAGCTATCCAATCAGGCAGGTGCTTCTAAAGCCAGAGGCCTCGGGAAGAATGATGAAATGGCCAATTGAACTAGGTGAACATGACATCCAGTTCTGCCCAAGAATAACTATCAAGGGCCATGCATTAGCAGACTTCATTTTCAAAACCACCAAACTGATAGAAATCGAAGATGAAAATGAACCAGATAAGACATGGAAGCTGTACATTGATGGATCCTCTCAATACGGAGGTAGTGGGGCTAGAGTTCTACTCATGAGCCCCAATAAGAAAGATTACCCCTATGCCTTACGCTTTAGCTTCAAGGACACGAATAATGAAGTAGAATACGAAGCACTAATCACAGGCCTTCAAATTGTCAAAGAACTGGAAGTTCAAAAACTTGACATATTTAGTGACTCCTAAATCATGGTCCTTCAAGTCAAGGGGGGAATATGAGGCTAGGGAAAGAAGTTTGCAATGCTACCTGGAAGTGGTAAAACCCCTCCTCGAACATTTCCACGATTATGCCCTCAACCAAGTCCCTTAAGAAAAGAATCACAAGGTTGATACCCTAAGAAAATTGGCCTCGTCAGATCTGGACTTGCAATCCCAAGGGAATCTAATGGTGGAGACGCTGAATAAGCGTAGCTTCGAAGAGGAAATAACAATAATACTGGCCGAGGAGCAAAAGTCTTGGATAATGCCTATCATAAGCTATATTTGAGATAGGACTCTCCTAGAGGACCCCATTTAAGAAAGAGAGGTTAGGATGAAAGTGCATAGATACGTGATTCATGAAGACGTTCTGTACCACCGAGGCTATCTCCAACCACTTCTCCGATGCATAGCTCTCCACGAAGCTGATTACTTAATCTGCAAAACCCACATATGGACTTAAGGAAGCCACCAGGGGGCTCGATCGGTAGCAAAGAAACTTCTCCTAGCCAGATATTATTAGCCAAAGATGTTCGAAGAGGTAAACAAACACATTCAGGCTTGCCACCAATGCCAAAGGACCGCAACAATCACCCATGTCCCCCAAGAAGAAATGATGAATATTAACAGCTTCTGGCCATTTGACAAATGGGGGATCAACTTGGTGGGACCTTTTCTGAAAGCCCCTGGCCACTTTTCATACCTGATTGTAGCCATAGACTACTTTACGAAGTGGGTCGAGGTCGAAGCCCTAACCGGCATAAAGGGAAAGGCAGTGATTGGGTTTTGCTGGAAGAATATCATGTGCAGATTCGGGATCCCTTGAATGATTATAAGAGACAATGGTGCTTAGTTCATAACTGACCCATTCGGAAGCTGGTGCAAGGAGTACAGAATCCGCCAGAGGGTCACTAGTGTTTACCACCCCTAAGCCAATGCGCAGGTAGAGGTCACTAATCAAACCATTGTCAACGGCATTCGATCGAGGCTTAAAGGGGCAGGTGGGAGCTAGATTAGTGAGTTTCCCAGCGTACTTTGGTCGTTCCGAATGATGGAATCTTCTGCTACGGGAGAAACCCCGTATGGCCTTGTATACGGTTTCAAGGCAGTTATTCCAGCGGAGATAAGGCTGCCTACCTTTCAAAGGTTTTCTATAAGGCTTGCTTAGAGGTTAAAGGTTTGCTATAAAAGGCCTGCTTAGAAGTACCTTTGGGTCGGAGGAGACCCTCATTTCGATAGCATTGTAAACTGAGAGAACTCCTCTGCCTTTAGCAATTTTGTATCAGAACGTGTTACTTTCAAACAAGTTCTTGGTTTCCACTCTCCTAAAATCAGAGTAACTCCTATTTGAAGGGCCAACAAAGCCTTATCAAATGCGTAACAAGCGGCCAAGGCACATACCTTGTAAAACATTTGAAGGGCCAACAAAGCCTTGTCAAATGCGCAACAAGCGCCCAATGCACATGCCTTGTAAAACATTTGAAGGGCAAACAAAGCCTCATCGAACATGCAACAAGCACCCAAGGCATAGACCTTGTAAAATATTCGAAGGTCCAACAGAGCCTTGTCGATCGTGCAACAAGCGCCCAAGGCACAGACCTTGTAAAATATTCAAAGGGCCAACAAAGTTCCCTTGAATGTGCAGCAAACACACAAGGCAAAGACCCTGTAGGTTGCTCGAAAAGGTTAGCAAAGTTTGACCAAGAACTAATGGAAAAAGAAACAAGAAAAAGAAATTTAGCTTGGGGGCAATCGCTCTACCTAAAAAGAAACAAGTTAAAGTATTATGTTACAACACTAGGCCAGCATGTATTACAAGTACACATAAATAAGTTACAACTATTTTACAAAGCAGGAAAACTTCTAGGGGACCTACGCTACTGGCCTCCGGATTGAAAATATAGGAACCCTAAGACCCAGCGTTGGGGTCTCCTAACTAAATGTTCTTCTTTGTCTTTGAAAGACTGTGGTCGACTTCGACCAGCAGTGTTACCTCCCCCACAGGACAAAGAACCTCTTACTCGGCCAGCGGTACCAATCAAGTTTCCCCCCATGTCAGTTCTCCTAGTCGAAGCCACTGGAGGAAGGGCTTCACCAGATCCTGAAGCCTCGCTTCTCCTAGGGGCAGTAAGGGAACTTGAAGCTCATGCTTTCACTTTATGCACCCTATCCATCCACCTCCTAGCCTCCTCCTCCTAGCCTCCTCATATGCTTCGCAATACTTGGGATTTTGAGTAATATGTTTCTGCTCCATGATATTGATAGTTTCTCGAAGAAAGCCTTCAAAATCTTTAATCAGTGGAACTTAAACTGTCTCGAGTTAGCCGTTGCCTCTTATGTTGTATACAGTTCAGAAAGCTCTTTATCAACCTTCTCTTTGTCTCTACAAACAATAACAATGATAGTCTTATTTTCCTTAATGGTTCACTCCAAGGAAGGGACTAGGTCTTCCTGATACTTCCCGACTTCTTCTTTCCACTGCTTGAGTGTTTTGGTAGTAGTTTCTAGGGGAGCTCGAGCCACCTCTATGTTCTCTTGGGCCACCTGAGCCACACAACGGTAACTTTCAATTGAATCGTTTGGTCAAGAAGTTGGCTTTATAGGCTTTAGTATCCTAAAGGCATTCATGCATCGAGGTAAACCCAACCTTGGTAGTTATCCCTTTGAGAAATTCATTATGATGGGCTTAGAGAGATTGAAAATCCCCTAAAATTGCATCCTTTGTAACAGCTAAGGAACCCCTTTCCTCCCTCGAAGGACTCAATGCTTTGAGGAGTTCCTACTGCCTTTCGTGAAGACCATTACACCATTAGCCCAATTATTTGTACATAGTTCGATGCTCCTCTTTGAGCCAAATAGACTTGTACCAAAACTGGGATGCCTTGATTCGATGCTCCCAAACCCATTCCTCGATCCGGTGATACCACTCCTCAATGACTTAAAAGAAGAAATCGAAGATGTACCCTTTGCAGATGAGGGGAGAAAGGGTACCAAGTTTAAAGTCTAAGAAAGACAAACAGAAAAACAAATAAGTACGAGAAAATGAAAGACTTTATTAATAAAAGGAAAAGAAGTATGGCAGGAGCCCTAAAGGGAAATTTTTTCATACAGTTTTTCCTACGCTAGATGTATCATGGGAAGAACTCGAAGGGCAGGCCTGCACCGATACCTCAGAGTGATAAGGGGATCCGGTTCTTTTCAGTTGGTGTCTTCGTCCACCTCCAGGTTGCAGATCTCCTCCACTGAGAAATACTTTCCGGAAGCCTTCAAATGGTCAAGAAAGGGGAGTTTAATCCCCCTATCTTGGATACACTTCCACCAGAGATGGCTCAACTGTTTGGGCTCCGAGTTATTCTTATAAACATCCAGCATAGTAGCGTACTCATCCGGAAGATCCTTGGAAATGGAATGAGCCAAATTGTTCTGGGTAATCGTAACCAAAACCGTAGAGAGGGAGGTGAAAAAATCCCAGAACCCCCGGGGTCTTCACTAGCTTATTAGTATACGCCTCAAAGGAGGAAGCCTAATGTTTGAGAGAACAGAGGGCAGACAATTTGGAAATTTCCATCTGGGACTCCGAGAGTTTCAAATCAAGCTCTTTCAAAAGATTGTCCTTCTCAGCAGCTTGTTTCTCGACCTCCCCTTTATGAACAAGATCCTTCTTCTCTAGATTCACCCGATGAGCGCTGAGCCTCGTAGTCGGATGTCACTTTCTTTAGGTCTTCCTTGTAACGGGAAGTAGCTTTGCACAACTCCCCTTCAAGCTTCGTAAACTTAGAAATATACGGTTTGACCTCTTGAACCTTGGTTAGATAGGCCTGGACAATAGAGTCCACGACAACGGAGAAAGGATCCCCCGGGACAAGGGTCAAGGAACGGCCTTCCCCACTCGAAGGGGGCAAATTGCTCCTCCCAAAGAGATGGAAAGTCTTCGAACTAGTGTTTTCAGACAGACCAGGTTCAGACTAGTGGTTGAATGGAGGGGGGCCCATATCAGTTCTTAGACTTTGAGGGGAAGACTGGGGTGTTGAGGCACCATCATGACCTCGTTTTCTCCTAGAGGTTTCATCCTGGAGCTCCGACTGAACCTTAGATTGAGCTTCCGGTCGGACAGGGCTGGAAGTAGGGTGGCTGTGAGGGGCCTCCAGATAGGCCTCTACAAATACTGTCTCGGCCTCCATCTCATTTTCAAAGCCAAAAGTAGCAGCAAAATCCACTAAAGAAAAGAAAAAAAGGTGAATTAGACGGAAGGATTCTTGAACTTGGGCTTCGGATTCCAATTGGATACATAGTACTCTCAGCCTTCTTCTCGAACGTGTAAATGGGGGATATATGCCACCCTTTACAATTAGAAGAATTTTTTACATGATAGTCTGAAAATCTATTTCACATGGTTACGATCCCTCCAAGCTTCGTATCTTAACCTCCGTCTGAATGCACTACAGCTCTACTCCCGGAGAGATAGTATAGAGATTGAAAAACCTCGTAGCGGGGTTCAATGAACAGGTTGTTACATCGAGTCAGGAAGGTCGTGATGAGGAGAATGACGTTTGAATGCACTTGGGCTAGGCTTATCCGGTGCTCCGCGAGAAGATGAGAGAGGATAAGGGGAAAGGGGAAACATAAGCCAAACCGAAGGTAAAACTCATAGACTATGCATTAATCGGGCCTTGTATCCCTCAGATTTTCATCTTCTCGAAGCACCTCCAACAGTAAATCCTTTGGGAACCAGACCCACCAAGGTAGCATCTTCAACAGCTCAGCAACTTCCAGATCCACAGGTGTTGAGGGCTTTCAAGGATGGAAGTTACAATCATTTCGAAGAAATATAGATGCCCATATTTATCCTCCTAAACTTGGCCCAACTCGGAACCCCGGACCTCGAAGAGACCCACTTCCGGCGATAACCCTGAGGAAACGTAGGGCAGTTGGTAGAACTTCTTCCAACCTCCGAACCCGTAAGATGGGAACCGGTCGCTGATGAAGAAATGGCATAGGAGTTCTGAAGGCAAGAACTCTCTATGCCAGTGGCAGTAGAAACGACCGGGAAATAGGCCGGCATGGATTTTTTCTCCTACAACGATGTTTGTGACATTATAAAATTTTAATAAAAGTTTAAAGGAAAGGGAACTTGCTGGTAGAGTGGCCGGAAAAAGAACATGAGCATTTCTAAGAAAGATCGCCGGAAAACTGCGAGGATAGAAAAGAGGGTTTCGGAGATTTGGGAGCAATTTGGGAAAGATAGTGAAGTAAGAACAGTGGAGAGCCCTGATATATATATAGGACATTAAAAGGTAATCATTACCTTGGCCCGCCATACAAAATGTAACTTTATGGATAAACAGGCCGCGTGGGGAGCCTAACCCAAGGCATTTATGGTGAAAGTGGCGCACACGTTGAAATCCAATAGGGGCTTCGCGTGCCCCAAAATCAGAGAGTCAACACCATGCTTGCGAATCCTCCACTTCCCACATTGAATTTGAATTGTGGAAACAAGAAAATCTCACTTGACATTCCCGCTTCCCGCTATGAGTTCGAACCCTACAGGTTCTGACGCATATTAAAAGCTCAAAGATCGTACCCTTCATTCATCTTATAATTGGATTCGAGCTCCAGGGACGCTATCATATATTAGAACCCTGGAATCCCGAAGCCTCTATGCTTAAACGTGTGGATTCAAGCTCCAGGGACGCTATAGCAAAGTAAAACCCCGGGAGCCCAAACCCGTTTGCACTTAAACACGTAAGTGCAAACCCTTCAAACTCTAGCACAGATCAGACGCTCAAAGGACAAGAACACTAAACCAAGGATGTGGATTCCTTAGATTTTGGCACAGTTTAGAAGGTGGGAATCCAAACCCTATACAACCAGAAACTCATATTTGGACGTACCAAACTTCTATCGCAGATTGGAAGGTCGACATCCAAATCTATCCTGAGCTCTAGGAATTTGAGCGACCATGGGCTCTAACACAGAATTAGAGACATGAAGGTCATACCCCCTAGGGGTGAAAAATTAAGACTTGGATGATCTCGGGCTCTAGCGCAGATTAGAAGCCTTGGATTTTGAGGCGTATTATCTTTTTGTACATACAACAAGAATTCAAAGTTCCATGTCTCCTAGCTCAGATTAGAAGACAAAAAATTAAACTTCGTGTTTCCGTCTTTAGGGCTCGAAGGTCTGTGGGTCTCTAATGCAGATTAGAAAATCCAAAGACCGGATCCCTCAGGAAGTATTATCAGGGCCCCAAAGGCCCCTGGGGAGATAAAAAGAGGCAGGATTTAGGCCCTTGGGCTCTAACACAGACTAGAAAGCCAAGGGTCAAACCCCTGACACATTGATCAGCTCGAACGGTAAGTTTGAAGCCTCAACCTGGGACGAACCTTCAAACGCGTCGTCAGGGGCACTATTATCGTACCCCTGGAAGAGTTAAAGGATTTTAGAGGGTAAAACTCTGCTCGGATGTCAGTTCAAAATACCCCAATAGAAGGGAGCTGTGACGAACCCACAGACTTAGGCACGGATTCGAGCCCACGATACAGGGATGAATTCGAAGGCCGAACCCTCAGCTTTCCAGGGGCTTCTTGATAATGTGTAAACCTTTATGGGCCTAAATACCCATGAGTCCGACCTTAATTACATAGCTTTACCCTTTGGGTAAAGCCTTTTGGGCTGGCCCAAGGTGAGAGTACTTGCTCCATAAGTAAACAAATCAGTTGCACTACTTTCCTACCTATATAAAGGCCAAAGGTAACCTTAAAAAACTCAACTATTTATTCCTAATTACACTTGGGTAGCCTGTTTGCTAACTTGACTGTCGGAGCCTCTTCCCTGCGGAAACCTCCTGGGGCTTTGTCTTTGCAGATTCCGATCACCAAAGGCAAAGCAGCGGCAACGGTAAATTGGGGTGCATCGGCATGGTTGAATGCAGTGGCCGGTTTTGGTGAGAGCTGAGGTGCGGGTGATCTGAGCTGTTACCCACATTTTTTGTGCTCTAGTAGGGTTAGGGTGCTCTAACTATTACTTTCTTCGATTAAGTTTGTGCACAGTACAATTTATCAAAGAAAACTATTTAAAATGTCAAAATTATACAGCGTTTAAGTACCAAGGAAACACGGTGTGTATAACAATGTTTCAACTATGTATTTAACATTAACTATGTGTTAATGTTAAACACTAACACACCATGTTTACTCGGTGCTCATATACTGCAAAATCTTCACAATTTAAATTTTAGAGTTCTGCAAATGTTACTGCACTTTCCATTAAGTTTGTGTACATACGATTTGTCAAAGAAAACTATTTAAAATGTCGAACTTATGCAGCATTTAAGCACTGAGATAACATGGTGTGTATAATTATGTTTTAACCATGTTATCTCTCAGGGTTGCTCGCCGGTTTTCATTCTTTTTCTTATGTTTTAACCCGGTTTTCATTCCAATCGATTTACTCACACCATGAGATTCTCTTAGGGTTGCTCACCGGTTTTTGGCTCTCTCAACCAGACGGCGTTGGTTCAAGTACCAGTGATAGAAGAGTGTGAAAATATGGACAAACAAGATGAAATTTGAGAGGAATCACTGAGGGTTAATATGGAGAGGACGTACAAGTGAAGTGTGGGAGGGATGATGAGGTGGGATTATAATTAGGGTTTCAGGGTTTATATAGATAGTAAAAATTTTAACGGTTAAGATTAAATGAAAGAGAGAAATTAATGGTTCAGATCTACTCGTCAAAATAGCACCGGCATTGAATGGATAATAGTAGTGCCTATGTGTATTAAACGCAGCTGCTCGAGCCTGCTTGAAATGGATTTATTTTGTAATTTTTGGAACCCGAGAGCAAACCCAAATAAAGTTTTCTAAGTCCCTGCCACCGGTACAATTACCGATGCTACAACTTCTGAACATGTGCTCAAATTAATTAAAGTAGTTGTCTGAGACTGCTTTAGAATTATTTTTTTCCAGAAGAAGAGAGGAAAGTAGAGAAAATTTTTCCCAAGTTTGTAGCACCAATAGGGGGTGAACCGGTGCTATGTTGAAACTTTCAAAACTTCAAAATTTTACCCCACACTTTCTATCCACCGACCAGAAACGTTGGATAATTGTTTTGGTTAATGTAGTTATGTGATTGGATTGATTAAAAAAAAATTATACATTCTGTCTTTCCCATGTTCAGAAATTGTGTATGATGGGTCCCTGAAATGAATCCGTATGTAACTTTGTTAAAATTGAACGATTGCCCAAAATTGCATTACACCTTCATTTTTTATCGAATTTATTTCATATTAGGTATACTTGGGTTAGTTGATGTTTTGAAGTAGAAACGTAATTTTTCTTGAAATTTAATAAAGCGCTAGTACATGCGTTATAGTATCTTACTGTAGATTACTCAGAAGTTAGGAAGTCCTAAAGAGGAGGATTACTGGTAAGTTTTTCCCAAGAAATAGTAATAATTTATTTGATTAGGTCGTGTCATATGCTTTACAGATTCATAATGTAGCATTACATTTAAGCGGATTTTAATTTGGACGTCCGAGTGAACTTTTTGCTTTTTGCACGTAGGTCCCTCCAAGATTCTTGGAATTGTCAAAAATCGAAATTGGCAATTCCATATTGAATTTCCTAATTCAAGTTCACTATTATGTCATTTGGACATGATTGGATAAATGGAACATTGCCAAAATTGAAAAAAAAATCTTGTACAACATAATGCTGAAATTGCACTATTGCCCAATTTTGAGTTCCGTAAGTATAACACCGGTTCACTTATCGGTGCTACAACGAAAGTATCAAACCGGTGCTGGAATTTTTCTATTTCCTGCGTGAATTTTTTTGTATAACATGTTTTATCCACCAGCACGTGCATTACAAATGCTCAAAATTATCTTATTTGTAAGTTGTTTTCACTTAAGCATTGGTATTGAGCTCCGGTATATTGGTTACCGGTGTCGTAGCTTATAAAGTCACAGGTACTTCCTTATTCAGATGTTTATACTGGTTTTGATGATATATTTAGCACCGGTATTGCGGCACAGGTACCATTGTACCGGTGCCTCTGTACCTGTTTTCCAGTAGTGTTAGTTTGAGTTTTTCAAATGTAAATTTCTTACTGTATGGTTAGTTCATGTATCTTTTCCTTTAGCTCACTGATTGGAAACATTAGTTTTGCATATATTATTGGTTGGATTTTACTGATTTGAATTTTCATTTTAGTGTAAGATTATGAATTTTTGTTTTTGTGTTACAAGTTGTGTATGTGACCAGTTCGATGGTTTCATTCTTTAGTTTGATTATTTAAATGTTTAATCTGAATATTACAAGTTTAATAATTTTTGTCAGAGCAATGCCTGTTAAAGTGGTTTAGTTTGGGTTACATATATATATATATATATATATATATATATATATATATATATATATTTCTTACTGTTTTTTTAGTTCATGTATATTGTATATTGCTGTAGGTTTCTTCTTAGAATTATTAGTGTAAGTATACTGTTGGTTGGAGTTTACTTATTAGAACATTATTTTACCGATTTGAACTCCAACTATTGTTGGCTTGCACTTTAGTTCAAGTTCTTAGAGCATTAGACAAGCAATTTAAAGTATTACTTTTGAATTTTACATAATTTCTATAAAATAATGCTCTAAATTCAATAGATGACTATAGTACTACATCGCTACAATCTAAAATTAAAGTTCATAGCTCTGGATCACTTGTTGCTTTGGTGTCTTTGTATCAAACTCTTTCATATTTGGTTTCTTTCTTTGCTCTCGTGCTTCAATTATCTTACTTCTTCCTTTTGTCTTTATGGGAGATGGATCTTAGATTGTTGGTGGTTTAGTGAGTGAGGGCTCTACTACACCAGTGCTTGAATTTTCAATTTCCTTTAAAGTTTTTGGAGCAAGAATTTCCTTAACTTTTATACCTTTGCTTCATATGTTTGCCTTCAATGGTTGTCTTTTTTACCTTGCTGTGTTGATGATCATACATCAAACCCTAATGAATTTGATTGTTTTTTATACAAATCAAGAAATTTCTATAATGTTTTTGCTCTCAACTCCGTGAAGCCATTTCTGACATCACTTGAGATAAATCGCTCAAATAGAGTCAAAATCACTTCATGCAAATATATAGAGATAACAAGATGAACTACAACCAGTAATATATAAAAACACTTTACTTCAACTATTTATGCAGTTAAGGCTTGATTAAGATATTCTAGAAAATTATACTAGTGAAATATCTTTTTTAAAATCATTCATGTAATGATATGTAGAACTTGCACTACAAGAAAAATGACCTATTACTTTGCCCCATTTACCTTAGTTTTTTTCTTAGGTCAATAACCGAAGTAAAAAAGTTCTTTTACCTTGATTTTTTAAAAAAAATGAACTAAAAAATATTATTTACTTTGGTTAAAAAAACTGAGATAAAAAGTACTCTTTTTACCTTGGTTTTAAATAAATCGAGGTAAAAAGTATAGAATGACCGACAACACATGCATTTCTAACTTACCGACGTCGGTTGTCTTTGGGATCGGTGTTGCACATCCCTCTCGCAGACATGAATGACCAACGTTGAACGCCTTTCTCGCTTACCGACGTCGGTTGTTTTTGTGACCGACGTCGCATGACCTTCTCGCAGACATGAAATGACTGACGTCGCACGACTTTCTTGCTTACCAATATCGATTGCTTATGTGACCTATGCTTCATGTCTCTCTCGCAGACATGAATGACTGACGTCGCAAGCCTTTCTCGCATATCACCATCAGTTATTTTTATGACTGACATCGCACGGCCCTCTAGTAGACATGAATAACCAATGTCGCAAGGTTGTCTACATAAATACTAATGAAATGGATAGAACCTATGTAACACCCCAAACCCCAACTCAAGTATCGGGTCGGGTCTGAGCGTGCTACAGCTAATACTAGCATTAATGAGCAGATAAGTTTTGTGCGGAAGCAAATTTAGATAATTCAAATCTTAACTTACTATTACAGTAAATGATTAGTACAAGTGTGAAAGTTTCACCTAACTATTACTGATTTAAAGTTCATGTTAAGCTTCTAACAGTTCACCAGGATCTTCCTCAAAAGAAGTAAAGACATCAAAGTACTTTTCTCTTACTGTTCTTCTTCACCTGAAAAGGGGTTATTTAACTAGGGTAAGTTCCTTGCTTAGTGAGGTTCCATCGCCATTATTTACCCCAGTTGAGTTTTAATAATCACATAATAAAAAATAGCCACATAAGTCCTAGCACACAGTAAAAGGATATGAGGGGTTACTGCCGAGTTGTTGCCAAGTGCCTATATGGAAACTCTGACTAACATACAAGACATAACCTTTTCAGTGGTGCCCGAAGGCAATCAGTCAGTCCAGAACTCATTCTCGTCAACCACGCCCACTCAGATGTTCAGTTATGAGCTCATATCATTACAGATTGTTATGCTAGCATACCAGAAACTCCACAAGTAGCCGGTCTAATCAGACGGTATGGTCTGTACCATTCCTCGCCGACTTCGACCGAACTAAAATCGCATCGGGGCCCCAAAATCAGAGACAAGTAATCATGAAGTAGATAATTCAAGTTTGATACGGCAAGATAAAGTACAAGCCGATCATTCACATAACATTTCAGAGCAATATATGATTCAAGTTTGACATGGCAAGATATAGTACAATCCAGTCATTCACAGAACAATATCAAAGTAGTTCATAAATTCTGTTTCACTTTAATTGAGCACAGTATGATAAAATACACACTTAATTTAACAGTCAATATATACCATCATTTAAGTTTAACTGTCATATCTCTCTCTAATGGGGTTCGAGTATACATGGTTCAAGTAAAGAGTAGAAAGGTTCGAGTATGAGGTTTCAAGTACAGGGGTTCGAGTATAAGGTTTCAAGTACAGGGGTTCGAGTAGATGGGTTCGAGTATAGGGGTTCGAGTATAGGGGTTCGAGTACAGGGGTTCGAGTGCAGGGGTTCGAGTAAAGGATTCGAGTAAAGGGTTTAAGTGGTACTGGTGTTCAAGTGGTACTGGTTTGGGTGGCACTGAGTTCAAGTGGTACTGGTTCGAGTGGTAGGTGGTACTAGTTCGAGTGGTGAGGTACGAGGGGTGAGGTTCAGTTGGTTAGGTTTAAGAGGTACAGGTTCAGTTGGTGAGTTCAAGAGGTGAGGTTCAGTTGGAGAGATTTGAGAGGTATGGTTCCAGAGGTGAGCTCGAGAAGTAAAGGTTTCAATAGTACTAGTTCGAGAACTAGGGTTCGAGAGGTACAATTCGAGGGGTAAAGGTTTAAGTAGTACCAATTCGAGAGGTAAGGTTCGAGAGGTAAAAGTTTTCAGTGGCACTAGTTCAAGAGGTAAGGTTCTCATAGTAAGGTTCCAGTGGAAAAAGTTCTAGAGGTGAAGATATCGGGATTACTAGTTCGAGAGGTAGGTTTGAGATATATTGTTCGAGAGGTAAAGGTATCAGTGGTACTAGTTCGAGACATAACTTCAAGATGTTTTGTTTCAAAGGTAAAGGTATCAGTGGTACTAGTTTGAGACATGGGTTCGAGATGTACTGTTCTAGAGGTAAAGGTATCAGTGGTACTAGTTTGAGAGGTACAGGTTTCCAGTGGTGGTTCGAGAGGTGAAGTTTTCAGTAGGGGTTCAAGAGGTGAAGTTTTCAGTAGGGGTTCGAGAGGTGAAGTTTTTAGTAGGGTTTGGGGTTCGAGAGATGAAGGTTTCATTAGGGGTTCGAGAGGTGAGGTTTCAGTAGGGGTTTGAGAGGTGAAGTTTTCAGTAGGGGTTCGAGAGATGAAGTTTCAGTAGGGGTACGAGAGGCGAAGTTTTCAATAGGGGTTCGAGAGATGAAGTTTTCAGTAGGAGTTTGAGAGATGATTGTTCCAGTAGGGGTTTGAGAGGTGAAGTTTTTAGTAGGGGTTCGAAAGGTGAGGTTTCAGTGGTGTTCGAGAGGTGGAGGTTTCAGTGAGGGGTGCGAGAGAAGGTTCGAGAGAGTCAGGTTCTGGTGGCATCATATATATATATATATATATATATATACATATATGTAAACATATACTCAATTCAACTCAGTTCGTGCTAAGGCGATGCAACACTCACCTTAGTTAGGCTTGACTTGAGCAACCTCCGCTTCTACGTTATCATTTCTCAACCTCCATTCTCATTTTGGTACTCAAGAAAATATCTTAAGGCTGTAATTTTTTTGAGAAGGCAGTAACCGATATTTATACTGATGAGAACCTAGGGTTCTGACACCTAAACCTAGAATTTTATCCATTTAACCCTCCAGTGCCTACGTCCACTTGCCCAAAAATTACTTTGGATAAATTTCTTACGTTCGCCGTATGCCTTCCTCTTCCCTGTAATTTCTTTTATTTATTTATCCATTTACTTATTTATTTATTTATTACTATTACTATTATATATATATCCTCTTCCCGGTAATTCCTTTTTATTTATTTATTATTGTTATATATATTATGATTATATATATGTATATATATATTCAAGAAATTAGATGAGAGATTGAAATATTTGATTAAAATTTAACTGTTACATGCATTTTAACCCATTACAGTTGGGGTTTTCACAACTTAACTAATCAACGGCCAATCCATACTTAACTTTCCATATATAAACACTAATAACTAAGGTTTGACCTTACACTACAACATACACCACCTATTACCTCAATTTTTCTGGCCTTTTAACCTCGGTTTTTTGCCCCCCAAAATTGAGGTAAATGTGGATGAAGTAAAAAAGCAGACTTTTACCTCATTTCAAAACAAAGGTAAAAAGTACCTTTTTACCTCAGTTTTGGGCAGACGTCGGTAGGTTTTGCGATCGACGCCGGTCCAAGGAATTAGGTCAACTATAGTACACCGTAGCTATGATATTATTTCTATCGACGTCGGGGTTCATAAGAAGCGAAGTCGATCACAGCAAGAAGGTAGTTGATGACACTGGAAACACTGCGATGTCGACAAGATCGAAGTTGTGATATACTTGCAGCGACGCCTGTCATGATTGTAATCGAGATCGCATGATCAAGGGAACCCTCATTGTGTACATGCAGGACGTGGGAGGCTAACCAATACTACATCGTTTGAATGGGCAACGTCGCAAAAAATGGCCTTGGTATACGCAACATTGGTTAGGTGTCGTATCTTTAACGGTATATGCAATGTCGCTCAGGTGTCGTATCTTTACTAATTCTTGCGATGTTGCGGTATGAATCATGGAGAATTCGGTGATTGTACAACAATATAATATTTACTTTCCGATGAAACAAAAAAACCTTGAAAATAAATTACCAATAAATGTCATTATATATTGAAATACATATGGTTGATGTCAAAATGAAATATTAATTGTATTTAACATCCCTTGCCTACATCGTACGGAATTGAAACTATTAGGGGGATTAGGGAAGAGTAGTCCATGCTAAAAGTCCATCGATAACTCTCTTTGTTCTATTAAAACAAATACAGATGAAACAAAATTTATGTCATAATTCAGCAGTCCCAGAATAATGTACACATAATATAGTGAAGTGCAGGTGACAATAATCTAAACATGGAAAAAGTACCTGTACAGATTGAAAGCGATGTCAATTGGTTGATAAATCGATGTCGTTAACACCAATGGCGGAGCGACGTCGGACATACAAGATGGTCATGTTAGTTCTTAGACTATGCGATGTCGCTTAACATTTGGCTCCACATTGTAAAAAGCGATGACCAGAGTGTGACGTTGCACATTTAACCTGTATTCATACAAAAATTTGATTATTGTCTACAATTAGCCATAATCTTTTTTTTTGACACTCCATACAAACAAGACATTATTTTGGAAAGAGAAACATTGTACACTATATAACATGTAACATAATCATCATACTCCATGAATATATTCAATGATTGGTCAATGAGGAAGAAAACATATACAATTAAGGAGATGCTAAAATGAACTACATCAATTTATTTGAATCTGTAGATGCTCCATTCTAGAATAATTGTTGATATTCGATAGAATAACTTAGATTGAGCTCTTTAGCGTTTGTAATGGTGTTAATGGAAAGGATGGCGTGGAGTTGTGTTGAGAGAAAATGTGTTGGATATGAGAAATGATTTTGTTGGTGTTGGATATTATTGTAATGAGATGGGTTTAGGGGAAAATTTAGGTTCAAAATTTCAGCTCAAAATTTCAGTTCCCACTGGAATTTTTCAATCGGAGCAAAGTCGCTCAGTAGTCGGTCC
Source organism: Rubia yunnanensis (assembly GCA_037428765.1). NCBI lineage: Eukaryota > Viridiplantae > Streptophyta > Magnoliopsida > Gentianales > Rubiaceae > Rubia > Rubia yunnanensis. Next base: position 24,320,106 of record CM075064.1, on the reverse strand, counting down.
TAGATTTGTTTCATGTGACTAGCATTTGCAAAGTTGGACGAGTGGGGCCAAAGTATAATTTTTGATAATTGTCATAAAAGATTTCATTTTAAGATTGCATGCCCTTTCGACGACCCGTTCATGCAAAAGAAGAACAACATTACCCTGTAAATGTAAATAAAATAATGTTATCTCCAATTTTTCATTTCAACATCTCCCACGTTCTTGGAATGACCTAAGAAATAGACGATTACCCAATTTCCGGATGGGACCCCTTGCCATCCCCCAGTCAAACTCATGATCGACTTTAGTCATGACAAAGAAACTGACATGATCCCATAGAGAACTCCACAAGTTCTTCCTTAATGAACCCGGTATATTTATAAGTAATCATCTACAATTTGTTCTACACGATGTACTAGTGCTTTTTAATATTTGACGGACGGAATTGTATTAGCTTTTAATTTCATAAAAAACCTAGAATAGTAAATTTCATGTGATTCTATGTGGTGGAAATTGCAATTCTCATAACTCTTATAGTAAGGGTACTAACAGAATACTCCAAAAATGATGGATGATTACCCCAGTTTCTGGAAGGGACCCTTACCATCCCCCAGTAAAACTCATGATCAACGTTTGTCATGACAAAGAAACTGACATAATCCCATAGAGAATTCCACAATTTCTTTCTGAGTGAACCCCTGTATACTTATAAGTTATCATCTACAATTTACTCTACACAATGTACTGGCATTTTTTAAAATTTGACGGACGGAATTTATTAGCTTTTAAATTCATAAAAAATTTAGAATATTAAATTTCATGTGATTCTGTGTGGTGGAAATGATCATTCTTATAGTGCTTGGAATACTCCAAAAATGACAGACAATTACCCCCTTTTTTGGATAGGACCCATGTCATCCCCCAGTCAAACTCATGATTAACATTGGTCATGACAAAGAAGCTGACATGATCCCATAGATAATTCCACAAGTTCTTCCTAAATGAACCTTGTATACTCATAAGTAATCATCTGCAATTTACTCCACACGATGTACTAGTGCATTCTAAAATTTGATGGACGGAATTTTATTAGCTTTTCATTTCATAAAAAACCTATAATATTATATTTCATGTGATTCTATGCGGTGGAAATGATCGTTCTCATAACGCTTATAATAAGGGTATTAATGGAATACTCCAAAAAAGATGGACGATTACCCGGGTTCGCGGATGGGACCCTTTCCATCCCACAATCAAACTTATGACAATGCAATTTAAATTATTAGGTAGCTCCAATTTTACATTTTGTCCTGCCCCACCATCTTGAAGAGACCTAATTGTAAAAACTGAAAAGTTCACCAGCTATGTTAAAATTGATTCCGATCGATCCGGACGTTTATATAGTTCATGGATAGATATAAATTTAAATTAGAAATATCTAATATAAAATTACCCATTTTGAAGGTCAATTACATTCGTCTAGGTCAAATATAGGCCCAGTTGACATGTTAAAGGACTGAAATGGTGAGGCTCAATTTCGTTGGGGCCGACGTCGGTCCAATGTTGGTTTCATGTCGCTAAACTAAATGACATGCGACCTCGCACATGCATTGGTCAAACATAGTCACATTCCTATGCTAGTGGGTTGTAATGTTGAGGCCCACATTTATATTAGCCAATGTCGCACAACTGTCGGTCTGAGGTCGGTAAGTCCAACTGACATGAGACGTTCCACATCTCTAGGCAGAAGCCACAACGCTTCATAATGAATGTATAAATGGAGCCCACCTCTCATACATCACTTCAAACATTCCGTATTCTCTCAAATTTCAACAATCCTCCCTGCCCATCTTCTAAAATGTATGGTTTCCACATGTGGTTACATTACTTTTGTTTTTGTATTTATCCTTGAAATTGTATAGTATTTGGATTAGGGTCTGAATGTGTTAATTGTTTTAAGTTTTGAGGTTTCTATGGTTTGGGGTGCTAGAATATGGTTTTAGGGTGTTAGAATATGGATTGGGGTGTTAGAATATGGTGTAAGGGTGAAGTTTCTGTTGTTGTTCATCGTTCTCTGCTTGAATGCGACGTTGCTGGTATGTCGATTATGCTTCTTCTGTACCAATCCTTAGGTGATGTTGAATTCATGTTTATAGTAGTTGGCCAAATCAATGCGACATCGCACCCGCATTGGTTAACCAATCAGTTATACCAAAGCTAGAGCGAAGTCTCCTTCCCTTGGTCAACAAAACATATTGTATGTATTTACTTCCCATTGTCTGACTATCATAACATTTAACATCCCTGACAATATGAATTACAGCAATCATGGCTAACAATGCTGGTTCCAGCTGTGAACCGATTGAGGTGAACGGTTTTTTGTTATGTTTTAAATATTCCTTCTATTTCATTACTAAGAATCTAATTGAATTTTTAATAATTTCATTGAACAATATAGATCTGTACTAATTCGGATGATGACAGTCCTCGTCACACATTCTTAGGCAGATATCCACATTTTGTACATACTTTGACCCAGACGAATTTCAGGTCAATTCCAATTATAGTAAGTCATCCATGTTTTAAAAAAAAAATGAATTTTCCCAAACCCTTTTTCTATAGATTACTTTCATAAGTACTAACAAAGGTTTTTTTTTATAACTCAGTACCTCCCTGACCAAATTGTTGAGCTCCTACCGTCGTACAAGTTGGATGTTGTGATTAGGTGCAAATTGAGGGAGTACCACATGCACTACTCGGAAAACATGATGCTTAAGAACTTGACCCCGAAGGGGTTTGGCCAGTTTCTTGATGCAGAGGAACTGGAGATTGGGGACATACTGTACTCCGAGCTCATAAATTGTGCTGGGCCCGTAGTTTTCCATGTTTTCATTCTTCCCCGCGAACATTACATGTTAGCTTAGACTTTGTATGACCATGTATTTAAAACTAATTGATTCGTATTTGGAAGAATTTGTATTCTGCCGTATTTTATATTTGAAATCTTTAAATTTTAAATTTGGTTGTTTATTGTTATTTTAATGTTATTCAATGTTTAATATTTAATCTACCATATGATGAACAAAGTTTTAATTTAACAATCAGTTAGGAAATTGTAAAAGACTTGTGTATACTAAATAATTTCTTCCAATTATTCTATAAGAAGAAAATATTTGTTGCTTTGGAGTTTTATTAATAAATTGGAATTGTTGACTAGCTGGGTGGTAGGCTAAAATTGTTAGGCCCATAAACATGCGACATCGGTCCCAGGTCGGTACATTTTTGTGTGAACCGACATACATGCGACGCTCCACCATATTAAGCGGACATCACAATCTTGTTAAAACGATGTCGTTCCAAAACAGGTATAAATATGGTAACCCTAACAGAGAATTCAAGCTTCTCTTTACAAATTTCCCACAAATTCCAACGGTCTCCAGCTCTCTCCCTTCTCTTTTATATTGGAAAAATGGTATGATTTTTCTAATCCCCTAAGACATAAGTATTGTAATTCTTACTTCACAATGTCAGATATGTGGTCTGTTAATTTGTTTTGTTTTCTTGGTTTTCTAGCTTTTGTTTCTAATTTATGAGAGTGTGAACTTTCCTTGACTTTGAACGTTGGTACAATGTTTTGGTATCTCTCCAAAGGGTTTTTTGTTTAATTTCATGTTGATGAAACCTCATTTTTTTCCCAATTTGATGTGTTACTTCCCGTAGCTACCTCTGATATCTACGACATCGGTAGTTTGTCTGACAAAGATCGGTTCATTCGATACAAGTACGACGTCACATATTCTTATTTCTTGTTGGTCAGTTTCTGATGTTGGATGTATCTCGGCCCGACCTTCTGTTTGCCTGAAATGATACCGAAGTTGCATTATAGCCTCTAAGTTCTCTTTGAATTTCCATACGCGACATCAGCATTGTGTCAATCAATTGTTCGATTTATCCGACACAAAATTGAGGTCGCATTTACATGTCGACCAAACCACTGCTTTGGACCGAGATGCACATGCGATGCCCTTGGCGATGTCGCACCTTGCATTCGACTAGGTAGCTTCGCACTTCACATCTTCATTTTTGATACAGGACTATTGGTTGGCGAAGGATCGTCTAATCGGCTCTTTTTTCAAGTATTTCATCTATTTACATATATATATTTCCAAACACAACTTCACAATTTGTAACAATTAATACATTTTGGTTTTCGTACAGTTCACCGCACAACGGAGGGACCCAGAGCCTTTTTTCTTCGACATTGAACATCATTCGATGGCTATTGATAGCCCACATTTCGACTGCACTTTGAAGCAACTGAACCTTGGGAAAATACCAACTTTGGTAAAGCTTTTAAAATAAAATTTATTTGTTGACAATTGCGTATGTATATGTATATATATACATATATATTTCTAATCAATATTTTTTACGGTGAATTAGTACATCCCGTGGGAGATTATACCACTACTACCGACTGAGAAGACCCCCGTAAGGTTGAGGTGCTATGGGACATAGTGGCATATGAACTACTCGGGAGGTGTGAGGGTCAAGGCCCTTTCTCCAAAGGGTTTTGGCGAGTTCTTTAAGGGAAACAACCTATTCATCGGGGACACCTTGTTCTTCGAGGTGATACAAGGTGGGGGGCCAATCATTTTCTAGGTCATCATTATCCGAGCTGATTGAGTGTATTGAAATTTCTGTTATGTTGGAACTAAGACATTTCTTATTCTAATTAAATTATGTACTATATTTGTAAGGATATTTTCTTATGCTAGCAATTGTTATGCTTAACTAACCTTAATTTTATATTCCCTCAAATCAATCGTGATGATGAGATATTAGGAGGAGAGAGACGTCAAAGACAATGGGGAAAAGCGCACGACCTCCATTTTATTTTATTTTAATTTAATTTTTTTCAGTCACTGTCAAATTCTTTAATTTAATTTGTCTTTTACATATGTGCGACTTTGCTAGTCGTTTGCAATAGCTATTGGTATCAATGATGTATCAAGCGAAATTGGGTAAGCTTTTCAAAGAACATATGCGACGTGGCACCTTATTTGGTAACATTATTTACTTTGTTTTTTTAAACCTTTTACTTCGGTTCAAATAATAACCGAGGTAAAAAAAAACCAATTATTTACTTTGGTTTTTTTTATAACCGATGTAAATAATATCTTTTACTTTGGTGAAAGATAACCGAAGTAAATGAACTTTTTACCTAGGTTATTTGGTGTTAACAAAAAAACCGAGGTAAAAGGGGTGAAGTAATATATCATTTCTTGTAGTGTTAATTAATCATCGATCAATGCTTATTTGACTTTTCATACATAAACACTGAGGAAAAGGTTTGACCTTAATTTATTTACGTCAACTCCTTACTTGACTTTACATATATAAACATAAATAAAATGTTTTGACTATAACTAATCAACGGTCAATCCTTACTTGACCTTCCGTAATTAAACACTAATGAAAAGGTTTAACACTGACTAATCAATAATCAGCCCTTAGTTGATATTCCATACCTAAACACTAATGAAATGGATAAAAATTACCGAATCAACGATCAGCCTTTATTTGACTTTCTACAAATTACCACAAATGAAAATGTTTGATGTCAACTAATTAACGTTCAAACCTTACTTGACTCTCTATCTATGAATTCTAATAGCCAAGATTTATCATTAACTAATTAACGGTCAATCATTGACTTTCTATATATAATATATAATAATAAGGTTTAACTTTAACTAATCAACGAGCATTTCCTACCCGACTCTCTATATATAAACACCGCGTAATATGCCATAACATAAAATTTATTTTAATTCAAAATATAAATATAAATATAATATTTTATAATTATGATATTGACTTTTTAAAAATATGAATTTATTGAGGTGGAAATTATTTCAGCCCAACCCAAACTCATAACCCCAAAGCTTAGCATATATAAGACACAAATCCCAGACCCTAGCTAGATGCCTTAATATTTTCTCCTCCAATCAGCTGACACGGTCATCTTCAATCCAACGCCACCATAACCAAGAGCCCCGAGGCGGATGCCACCAGTGAGCGCCTCCAGCAGCGCCTGCCACCACTGAGCAGTGCCCGTCGCCACCATTGAGCAGCGCCCGTCGCCACCATTGAACAACGCTCGTCGCCACCACTGAGCAGCTCCAGCAGCGACCGCCACCTCCAGCAGGCTCGCCACCACCACCGATAGCCACCACCTCCAAACGCCACAACCAAGCGACTCCAGCAGCGTCTCGCCTCGCCTCGCTGCACAGGTTCCACGACTCGCTCTCTTGCCAGCGCCCGCCGCATCCACCGCCTGCTCTTCCGCGCCACCATCCGAACTACTCCGCTGTGCCACCAGACGCGCCACCAGCCCAATGAACAGGTGCTCAGATTCGATTAGGTGTATTTTGTAAATCAGATTTGGTGTACGCTGTAAATCCAATTTGGCTACTTTAAATTTGATTTTATAAATCTGATTTGGCCGGAAAATGGCTGGGTATTATTTTGCTTGTGACCCAGCTCAAACAACCCATTTTTTCAGCCAAATGTTTTTGTAATTGCCTTTTGGTCTCTCGTCTTACCATAGTCTACGGTGAGATGGTCTCATAGGGGATTTTCTCTTTAATAATTACAAATTATCCCGCCTTACAGTTAGGAGGTTTTGAACAAGAGTTTGTTTATATATATACTAGGTTATGCATATACCACACTTTGTGTGGTTTTAACCCGGATGGAATCTTGAAATTGAAAGAATCATCCTCAGGCTCACCAGAACTGGCATCAAGCTCATCAGAATCAGCATCAAACTCAAGTTTGGATGATCGAACCGAAAGCCCTGGTCGAACCGTGGTTCAACGGATAACGCGCATTTGAACAAGCTTCAATTAAGCCAAACGGCGTCGTTTAATTATTGGCGGGAATTGGCTCAACCGCCTTTCTTCTGCTTCATTCTCCAGCAGCATTTTTGAGCTGTTTTGTTTGCAAGATTACAGCTGTAAATCAGTTAGTTAGGGAGAGTTGGTTACAAGGAGATGTAGTGTGTATATATAGGTGCATGTACAGCCTTTCATTGGGTATCAATACAATCAGAAAAATTCCCCAAATATCCTCTTCTTCAACTGCTTCATAACTATGTGCGTTTAGTGTGTGTTCTTGGTGTTCTTCGCCAAGAACGATTTATACAGATTTCTTCAATTTTAACAGAAATTTGTAGCTTAAAATAAGTCTTTCTCTTGTGGAAAAATGGAAGAAAGAACATTCACTATTTATAACTGACAACTGATTATATAACAAAGTTAACTGGTCGACATAGAGTAGATCCTTGAGCTGCTGCATATGTTGGCCAAAAATTGCTCCATATGCTGAAATCATTGGCAACCAAAAAGTAAAAACTGTTTTCAGCTTTTGCTTGTACAGAAATGTGTTACAAAGCTGAAGTTATAGGGCTGAGAGTTACACCCAAGAAAAGAATTTCAAAATACTGCTCTTCTTTTTTGTTGAGCTATCATCACAATTACTTCTTTTTTATTTCTTCAGCATCTGTGCTATAGTATGGTTGCTAGTCATATTTACGGGCTTAGATTTCCACACTTTGCTGCGATTCCAAAGTTGCAAACACTACTTTTGAGACTTCAGTTAGCACATGGACTTCTTCCATTGTGTTCTTTTCTTCTGTTTGAACTTTTCCAGTTATCCTTTTCTTGAGGGGCTGTTGTCTGGAAGCCTAGGTGTTGCTTTTAGAGATTTTTAGTGTTTTTCACCAGCTTCATTCTCCTTTAAATGTAGCAATAGCTTTTCGAGCTCATGGGCGCCATTTACAAGCTTCACCTCTACAGGAGAAGTTATCTGCTTCTGTTGCAGTCCCACTGAAATAAGACAATGGTTCTATAAGAGAATGTTTTTTCAAGCCGAAAACATGAAAGGCTGTAAAAGCAGGAATACTTCCTGTAGTTTCTATGTTTCCGAGTTTGCATGAGGATATTACTGCAAAACAATTTTCTTTTGAAGGTAGGGAAAGTTTCTCTTTTCTGTTCAATACACCAGCTCTTATTTTGTTTGTATGTTTTAAAGGCAATTATCTGAGACTTTATTAAAGGCCTCCAATAAGGTCTGGTGGAGGTTTCCACAAGCAAATTCTTTTACCACTGAAAGAGATATCTCTCTGGTGTCAATTATGGAAAACAAAAAGAGAAATCCCCAATAACACACTTTCCAAAACATTGATCATTGTAGCAAATGTAGTTCTATTTATGGACAGTTCACAATGGCTTTTACCTTAAATGTTGTAATTGTTTTATAAAATTTAAATATTGTATTGATGTATCTACGAACGAACCGGTTTGAAAGCTCAACCTTGACCCGCTAGCAATGACCTGTAATCTGCAAAAAAAACCCGGAGGTATCCGGGGGGAGAAGCTCCGATGCCAAAGTTAGTCAATGGTCGCCAATGGATGAATAGTGAATAATCTAAAATTAATTACACATCTTTCTATTTATACCTTTCTAAACCTAACTAGGGTTATTCTTCCCTATGTTCCTTTATCGAGAAGCCCATTAAGGCCCATCGACCCATTACTCATGGTGGGATGGGTCATTAGGTCGGAGTCCCAACTTAGTATCATTCTCCATCAAGAGCCCTCGGAAAAGCCAAGTGATCTGCTATCGAAACCGGGTTAACGAATCGTCCTATCGAACTTCATCTTAGGTAAGCTCGATGGTGCAAGTTACAACGGAGGTTCGATAGTGCCTGAACACTTGGGTTTTCTCCAGATGGTCTTCTGTTTTTCCTCATGTTCATTTGAATTCTAGGATCCGCACATGGATAAGGTGGAGCGGGAAAACCGAGCGCATGAGGGGCGTTTCTTTTCCCACTTTTCACAATGTGTCAGAATTATCCCTTTTCTAAGAAATTATCATTATTCAATCACCGTTTCTCCCTCCCTTTTATTCTCTTCCCCCCATCACATTCTCCATTTAACTCTTTTTGTTTGCTTGCAGGTAGAATCATACCCAGCCAAGACTTCTTCTCCACTTCCAACTCTTCTTATTTCCTGCTTCCCTCTCTATCCCCACGAGTAAGTTCTTCTCACCATGTCTTCCTCCTCTTTCAATACTGATTCATTGTTTGCCAACATCCCATCCCCTCAATCTTTCCCCAAATCCCCCCCTCTAATTCAAGGAGGGTCTCGGGGAGGTTCCTCAGAGACAACCCTATCATAGAAACTAGAATCTCCTCTAGCACATAGTACTTCCAATCCAGGTGGGATTCCATCCAACTTGGCCAATCGAATGACATGTTCATGGACCAATTTTGTAGAATTCGGCCAGCATGTTGTGGGTATTGAAGGAGAGATTGGGGCCCCGTCTATAAGTGAGGCTGGGGGTCGTTTAGGCGATCAATTGAGCCCCCGCCCTGAAGAGCCCCCTAGGGCTAGTGAGGCAAGAAAGACTGTTTACACCTCTTCTAGAAGAAAATTCATTTTGAAAAAAAGGTCATTCACCCAAATCATCAAGTGAGGAAGATTCAAACTCTGAATATGTCATTCCTAACGGAGTGGGGAAGATTATTGATAAGATTCCCATGTACCAACGGATTCCCCTGGATGCTAAAATCACAGTTTTAGAAAAAGAGGAATCCCCTTCGACCTTACCTATAGGAAGGTCGATCACTTACTGTCATCACTTTTGTTTTGGCTTATGTTTCTCCTTCCCTCCTCTCTTAACAGACTTAATGGAGGAGTTCCAGGTTAACTTGGGTCAGTTTCACCCTAACGTGATTGTTATAGTGATGGCATTCATGGTTGAGTGTAAGGAAGTCAAGGTTGTTCCTCATTACGAGCTATTTCGAGCGCTATACACGTTGCGCTCTAACAGAGGTGTTTGAGGGATATTCACCATAACCAACAAGACTGCTGACAATTGGTTCATCATCTCCCTTTCCAATAACAAAGGACGGCAACGGAAAGCGTTCACTTTCGACTACTCCAGGGATTATAAAACCCCCTGATAGGATCCCAAGGTAGACATGGAGGTCCAAAAATGGGGCGGACATTCGATCCCCGATCACTTGCGCAAAGATGTGGTGCTTTTGAGGGGACTTGAGCCCTTCGACACCAAGCTCTACCATCCCGAGGTGAAGGGGTAAGGAACGAAATACTTCGTTTGGCCCGAGTAGGTGTACAGAGATATCTACGCCTCAGAAACCCATCAAAACCCCAGCCAGCCAGCCAATCAAACTCTCTGGCTCCAAATTTAACCATGCATCCTGAAAGCCGTTAGAACATAATTCTGAAAGGTTCCCTTCGTTCACAGGATGATTTTACCTTTGTTCACAGGATTCTGAAAGGAATGAAATACTTCGACACCAAGCTCTACCGTTCCGAGGTGAAGGGGTAAGGAACGAAATACTTCGTTTGGCTCGAGTAGGTGTACAGAGATATCTACGCCTCGGAAACCCATCGAAACCCCAGCCAATCGAATTCTCTAGCTCCAAATTTTACCATGCATCCAGAAAGCCGTTAGAATAGAATTCTGAAAGGTTCCCTTCGTTCACAGGATTCTGTGGAAATGGAGATGGCTATTCCAGATGCCCCCGAAGGGCTTTGGGGCCAAAATTTTGATTTCACTTATCCTAATTATATTATAGATGTTTCTAAATACTCGTTACTATGGCAGTTATGGGCATCCTCGAAAGCCTCAAGAAAATGACTTTCATCAAGACGGTGTTAGCCACCAAATTCTCGATGGAAGTTACCATTACTTCAGAGGTCGGAGATGCACAAATCTTGGACGAACTAGCCAAGAAGAGGAATTTTGAGGATCTCCTTCGTGGGGGAGCATCTCTGAGTGACAGCCTGGACTTGTCTAAGTTATTCAGGTTCCTTGGAGAGATTGGCGAGGAGCCTTTTGTGAGTACTTGTGACTTTCGTTCAGTTATCTTCCATTTTTTGGGTTTGTCTAAGATTCCTCTATGCAGGTTATTATGGCTCTTAAGGCTAGCGTGCATTCTGCCGGCATCTTCTCGCCATGCATGCCCTCTCTGCTCAAGGGTCACTTGAAGAGGTCGTTGAGGTCATTAAGAAGGAGCGCGCCAAGCTCCATAAAGAGCGCACGGAGCTCCAGTCAAAGACCAAGGTCCTGAGCGAGGATTGAAGAAAGCACACGGAAAAAGAGAAAATGGTACGGAAGAAGTGTCAGCCAGAGAGCTAACACGCTATGCTGGTGTATTTCGCCAACGAGATGTACAAACTCTTTCTTGATCTTATGAAATATTTGAAGAAATTGGGCATGAATGAATTGGTCGAGCATTTTATTTCCCTTGCCCCCCTTGAACATACTAAGGGGCTCCAAAAACTTGTTGATGACAAGGCCTAGCAGAAGGTTAAATCTCGATAGGATAAGGCCAGCGAGGGGGACGTTTCTTTCCAGTTCCTCAACTTCATCTAGGAGTCAAATAGGTTCTGCAACCAATTGGCTCTTCGAAGATCAAGGAGGGCCCCTAAACCACTCAGGGCAATAATAACGAGACCACTGATGAGAAAAATAGCTTCGATCACACTGATGTATGAATTTTCCTCTTTCGATCGTACTCATTTTTAATGAACAAATGGATTTGCTTTCGATATTTTAACTACTCTCTTTTCCTTTAACTTTTATTGTAGTGTGTGTGTGTGTTCATTCTTGCAAAAAGAGCTGAAGATAACTTAGCAAGAGCTAAATTTTACCAAGGTCGCATTATCAGAGGCTTGTAATGAAATAAACCACCTTACCCAGGACTTAACTTCCACAAACAGGGAGTTGCAGTCCTGGTGCGACAACAACCACCCTTCGATCTAGATACTCCTATAAGAGTCAAAGAAGAACGTCTCTGGCAAGACTACTGTGGCCCTCGCTATTGTTGAAGAATCCTATAATGCCAACAAGATGGGACATCAAAAAGTTCTTCACAAAATGATGAGAGTATCCTATCCTTGAACATTTTCTAACTTATGCTACGTTATATCGTACCATAGGCAAAGGGAAGGACATTGAGCATCGTTTAGAAGAGGTCGTCAAGTATAAAACTCAAACAAACGAGCTTACTCTAAGGAATTCTATTCTCGAAGTAGAGATATCCCAACTCCAAGAAGTCATCGAGGGTAACACTCAACTCTGCGATGAGTTAGCGACCTGAACTCCTAGTTACATAATCAAGTGTCCAAGCAAAGCTCTACCATATCATAAGTCTTTGAGTGTATAGTCTATCGCACAGACGTCTTGACTTAGGTCTTATTAGTGATATCCCTAGATTTATCTACGAGATTGAGATGTCCATGACGAAGCAAGGCTTAGACAAGAATCCTGACCACATTGCAGTATTTGATGTCGTTCATGACTGGCATGTTCGGGTTTATCCTAATATCTACCCAGTTCACAAGAACGCAGGAACTTCAAAGAAGAAGTGTGGAAGCGCTGCAACTAAAAATCCATTCGCTGTTGTCAGTGCCCGAACTAAGAGGCTGCTTCCTAACAAACCTATTCTGGAAGCCCAAAGCTGATTCCAAGTGAACCAGTTGCTACGAACATTCATCCTCCAAAGGGAAAAGCCAAGGGACCGGTTTTGGGCACTAGTAATTGGTCTGAGAAATGTAGTGCTCCCCCTGCTACGATGGTTGACTACGGGACTATCGAGAGTCCCGTTCGAACTCATGATGGAGAAGCTTTGCATTCTGGGGACTTGATTCCACATCGGAGGTTTGTCTCTCGAGCCCCCAGCCCACTTAAGGCCAAGATGATCGTTTGTTCGAGATGGCAACGAGCACCAAACTCAAAAAATATACTGGTCTTAGTTTTATTCTTTGGAGGTGTATCATTGAATGTTATATCTTCAGACATTGATAAATAAATTTCTTGTTACTCCTATGATCATTGTATTATCGAGTAATCTCGGTGAATTCTATCGTCTTATTATGAGCACGAGTCAAATTTTGGATTATTGGCACAAACGAATACACTCCAACTTGTCATTTTGATGCGGGGAAACTAATTTGGCCTTCTTAATACAAGCATATATGGTGGACCCGGTCATTTTGACTCGGGGAAACTATCAAATTTAGCCTTATCGACTCAAGAAAATGTACTCGACTTAATCTTTTCGACGCAAGTAGGTTTACCAAACTTGGGCTTTATCGGTGCAAGTGTTTATTCGACTTGGTCTTTTCGACACTAGGGGATTTATCAAACTTTGCCTTATCATTGCATGCAAATTTAGTCGACCCAATCATTTCGATGAGGGGAGATTACAGAACCTGGCACTGTCGACACATGCAAATGTTCTTAACTTGGTCTGTTCGACGCAAGGAAGTATCAAACTTGGCCTAATCTGCGCAAACAAATTTACTCGACCCAGTCATTTCGATGCGAGGTGATTATCAAACCTGGTCCCATCGACACAGGTGAACACATTCAACTTGGTCTATTTGACGCAAGGAAATTTATCGAACTTGGCCTTATCGGCGCAAGCAAACTTACTCGACCTGGTCATTTCAACGCAGGGAGATTATCGAACCTGGTATTGTCGACACATGCGAACGTATTCAACTTGGTCTTTTCGAAGCAAGGAAATTTATCGAACTTGGCTTTATCGGAGCAAGCGAACATGTGTAAGGATGGGCAACTTCATTCAACAAACTCTTCTTTGATTCATACAATTTTTTATGCCATAGGGGCGTACAACTCAAAACTGATAATAACGATGAAGGTTGGCTACATTCCACCGCCGAGGTACTCTTGTTCCGTCCAAATCCTCTAAGATATAAATCCCTCTATAGTGTGCTTCCAACACTATGTACGGACCATCCCAGTTGGGGGCCAACTTTCCTTCTGGCAATCGTTTGGTCTTTTCATTACTCCTCATAACCAAGTCACCTTTACTGACCTGCACCTTGTGTACCCTCTAATCATAGTATCGCTTGAACTGTTCCTTCACTTTGGCTTCTCAAATTCTAGCCAACGTCTTAGTTTCTTCACTAAGTCCAAGTCCAATCGTCGATTGTCATTGTTCTCCTCTTCAATATTTAACCCTATCTTAGGGCTTGGTAAAATGAATTATGCAGGATTGATAGCCTTAATACTGTAAACCAGGTTGTATGGTGTCTCGTTAGTAGCCTTTGAGGGGGTTTTCTGATCCGACCATAAAATGCTCGGGAGTTCGTTGACCCAATTTCCATTCGTTCCTTCAAGTCTCTTCTTGATTCCATTAACGAGGGTCCGATTAGTAACTTCGACCTGCCCGTTAGCTTAGGGATGGTTCACTACCATTAACTTCAACTGAATCTTGAACTCCTCGCACCAACTTTTGAAAGGATCATTGGCGAATTGCATACCATTGTCAGACACAATGGTCCTTGGATTTCTGAATCGATGAATGATATTTTTCCAGCAAAATGATACCATTGACTTTCCTTTTATATTGGCCAATGGCTCAGCCTCAACCTATTTAGTGAAATAATCCATAACCACCCGAAGGTATTTGAGCCTACCAGGTGCTTCTGGAAATGGTCCTACCAAATCAATCCCCCACTTATCGAAAGGCCAAGTACTATGTATGTTGATCATCTCTGTTTGGGGCACATGGATCATGGGTGCATGTTTCTGGCACTGAGAACAAGCTTAGATGTGCTTGTTTGTATCCTCGAACATAGTTGGCCAATAATATCCCACAAGGATCATCCTCCTGGCCACCGAACGAGCCCCCTGATGGCTGCAACATATTCCTTCATGGACTTCCCTAATCAAATAATTTACATCCCTAGGAGCAACACATAATAGTAAGGGTTGTAAGTAACCCCTACTATATAAGTGGCCATTCTGTATTACGCCTGGGCGCTGTTAGGCGAAGCTTCCTTACTTGGGTAGGTTCAAGGGGAAGAACACACTCCTGCAAATACTTGACGATAGGGGTCATCCAAGAATCTTCCTCCTCTAATATCATCCCACTTTTCTCCTCAATGCTCCGACTGCTCAATTCTTTGAATAGGATCTGTCTTTGGGACAACCCCCCCTCCCCAGGTCCAAAGAAGCTAGCTGCTGAGGGCATCCGCCTTCTGGTTTTTCTTTCAAGGTATTTGCGTTAAGGTGAACTATCAAAATCCCTTCAACATGGGTTTGATCAACTCCAAGTATCGTTGCAGGTTGGGCTCCTAGCTTTATACTCTCCTTTGACCTTCTGGACCACAATCTGCGAGCCACTAAATGCATCCATGATTTCCACTTTCATCTCCCTAGCTAAATAAAGCCCCGTGGTTAGGGCCTCGTATTCATCTTCATTGTTGGTGGCCCAAAACGTGAAGTCTAACGCGTAGGGGTAGTCTTTGCCATCGGGACTGGAAAGCAACACTCCAACCCCACAGCCTCCTGTACGCAAGGACCCATTGACGAAAAATTTTCATGACTCCTCCTTTGCTATGCCTTCATCCAATTCAATCATTTTCGCTGTTTCCACAATAAAATTAGCGAGGTTCTGACCCTTAATCGTAGTATTTGGTTGAAACTGGATATCATGCTCGCCCAATTCTTTAACCCATTTCATCATTCTTCCCGAGGCTTCAGGCTTAAGGAGCACTTTCCTGATTGGGAAACTCGTTAAGACTACTATGGTGTGACCCTAAAAATAGGGACGTAGTCTACAAACAACATGAACCAATGCTAGGATTAACCTCTTGAGGGAAGTATACCACGTTTCAGGACCCTACAAAGCCCGACTAACGAAGTATATGGGATGTTCCTGTCTCTCTTTCTCCTTGAACAAAACTGCACTGACAGCTAAGGTCAAAGTTGATATGTAAAGATAAAGGACCTCCTCTGGATCAGGTTTCACCAAGGTTGGAAAGACTTGAAGATGTCCTTTCAAACTTACGAAAGCCTTCTCACAATCCACCGTCCACTCAAACTTCTTGGCCCTTCTCAAAACATCGAAGAAAGGGACATGCTTTTCGGCCCCCTTCGATAAGAATTGACTTAAAGAAACTAGGCATCCAGTTAACTTCTGGACTTCTTTTATCGATCTTGGGCTTTTCATGTTCATCAAAGCTTCCACCTTCCCAGGGTTCACATCGATCCCCCATTCGGATACCATAAAACCAAGAAACTTACCGGCCCCCACTCCAATGATGCACTTTATAGGATTCAGCTTTAAATTGACTCTTCGTAACTCAACGAACATATCTCTTAGGTCTCCCAAAAACATTTCACTCTTCACTACCATATCATCCACGTATACTTCCAAGGTATTTCCAATCTGATTTCTGAGAAACTTGTTTACCAGTCTTTGGTAAGTTGCCCCTGCATTCTTTAAGCCAAACAACATCTTTTTGTAACAAAAAGTATCATTCTCCATTATGAACGAAGTCTTCGCCTTATCCTCCTCTGCCATTGGCATCTGGTGATAGTCCTTATGTGCATCAAAAAAGGATAAAACCCGGTATCCTGCTATTACCTCCATGAGCCTATTTATCGAAGGTGGTAGATAATTGTCTTTGAGACAACACTTGTTCAAATCAGTGAAGTTAATACACATATGCCAAGCACCGTCATGTTTTGGAACCCTCACTGGGTTAGCGAGGCATTCTAGATAGAATAAATCCTCGATAATATCAGCTTTGAGAAGTTTCTCCATTTCCAATCGTAACGCCTCAACTCTTTCTAGTGCAAACATTCTCTGTTTCTGCTTGATAGGTCTTATCGAAGGATTGATATTCAACCTATGGAAAACTAGCTCTGCCAGCACCCCTGCTACGCTCGCAGTGCTTTAAGAAAACACGTCAAAGTAATCATCAAGAAGAACGTGCAATTGACCCCTTATCTTCTTTGGCATCATTTTACCCACGATAGCAAAACCCAAATCTCGAACTGGGATCTGTTCCCTATCAGCTGGACCTGCTTCTCCATGTATTGATGCAACATCTCCATTCTTTGCTCTTTTTACCATGGACAAGTTACAACTTTTTGCTACAATCTGATCTCCTCGAATGCAAGCTTCCCCCCTATTCGTTGGGAATTTCATCATCAAGTGATAGGGTGACCACACTGCTCAAGCCTGGCACGTCCAAGGTCTCCCGAGTATCAAGTTATAAGAGGAATAGGCATTGATAACTGCAAAGTTGCAGCATATCGTTACCCCCTTGTCTCCATCTGCCACTCTGGCTAGCAGAGTAATCTCACCAAGGAGAGTGATAGGTTTTCCTGTAAATCCTGACAAAGGGCATAAAGATCTCGTCAAATTACCTAGACCAATGTCCAGTTGATCAAAACAATTTAACAAACATGATTTTGTCATCCACAAAAACCCTTTTAATCAATGAGGTCCCGATCACTGCTAAAATCACCATCAGATCCGCATGAGGGGTCTGATTAGGAGCTGTGTTCGCCTCAAAAAAAGTTATGGTCTCCTCAAGTTTAAACCTCTTTTGAGAGGGCTCCCTTTCAGGTGTACGTCTGGACTTAGCCTTCATCAGAGTGTTCGAAGATCCCACACCGGTAACTCCATTTATATGGTTAATCACCATGCGAATGGCTAGCTCCTCGTTCTGGGGATTTCCTGCTAGTTGGTTTTGATACGGCTCCTGTCGTGGCTCCTGTCTAACTGGTGGAGGGGATTGATAAACTCTGGGTGGGGTGGAGCATTTTTCCTGAACGGTCGACAATCTCCACGCTTATTTCAATGCCTTATCGGCCCTTCTCGAGGGTTTGGCTGATAATTAGACTCTCTTAGGAGTCCCTCATTTTCACATATCTCAATCTCCACCCTGAGATGAGCACAATCATTCGTATAATGGCCAAAGCCTCTGTGATGATAACAAAACTTGTTAGACTTCTTGCTATAGCTTCATCTGAACTATTCAAAGGCGAGGCAAAAAACTCCCCTATGAATACTCCAAATCTCTGCCTAAGATTGTTGCATGGGCACATATTTGTCAAATCTCCCCCCTCGAAGGATCCATCTGCCTTTTCCCAGACTGGCATGCTTCGACTGTTTAGCTATCATTCCTTCCCTTTTCTCCCTGGTCGCTTCCTCAACGTTCGAGTGTTGCTATACTATCTCTTGAAGTTGTTGGAGGGTCTTGGGGGTTTTTTGCTGTCAACTTTTTGTACAGCTCCAAATCTTCCATCCCTATCAAGTACCCCCGAATCACCTTATTTTCTATCCCTTCAACCACTCCCAGGCTCTTGTCCACGTATCTATGGTAGAACACTGTCGTTAATTCTCCCAGCCTTTGCTTCGTCTAATACAACTCCGCCAGTGTCTTCGTGAACTTCTTATTTTGGCAATACTAACTCAATAGGGCTTTACTGAAATCCCTATATGACTGCAATGAACCTCTCGGTAGCTTGTGAAACCACTCATGCGCCTTTTCTCGAAGGTAGCTTCCTACCAGCTTACAAATTATCTTCTCATCAAAATCCCTCTAATTCATCAAACTTAGGAAGGTCTGAATGAACTCGTGAGGGTCTTAATCTCCACCATACGTCGGAAGTCCCTTTGGTGGCTTTGTATCCCCTGGCCAACGACACCCAGTTATATTCTTACCAAAGGGGGACTCGGCAGATTGTCCCATTGGCCCTATAAATATGGCTAACTCCCTTCCGAGGGTATCTCCTGTTTCTACAATAAGTGTCTCCCTATTTTGACTCAAGTGAAGACGATCTCCCATCGGTACTCCTGCTGTTGCAACATGTCCCATGTAGGGTTCCATCCCAGCGCATTCCGGGTAACCTAGCAAAACCATCCTTGGATCATAGTAGTCATACTCCCCTCGACTGGTCATGGCATTCCTCCTGCATTCAAAACCTACGAACGGGGGTCTCATGTTCTGTCTGTGAATTCCCTTTAGGAACAAAGAATGAGGCCTGGGCACCGCAGCCTCCTGATGCCCAAAGTATGGAATTCCCATCCTCTGACTCGCCAAAGGCAAAGCTCTCATATGTTCCCAAGTTACCGAAGACACCCCTACTCCCAATGAACATGGGGCCACCACTGGGGGAACCACCTGATATCCCGCCGCCAACAAAACTTGTGAGATATGCTCCAAACCCATCGGCTGGCTTGCTACATTTTGATTTTGCCTAACCATTCTTTCATACGCTTCAATATGAGAGTTTCCCGAACACTCTGTGAAATGGCCATCAACTTCTGATGCCAAGTGAGGTCCAGGTGGTGGGATATCCACCCTGGGCTCAAGAGTTCTCTCCGAACCTTCAAAAGCCCCACCGACCTCATGTGGCCTCTCAATCGGAGCCACTGGATCTGGGCCCGACACCACCTCATCAGATCCGCCCCCACACTTTGCGCTGATGGGGGGCAACCATCTGACCTTTGCACATAGACTGTATCTTGTCTCCTCCGTCTATTCCCTTCCGGCTGAGCCATTCACTCCTTCGAACTGTAGTGGTGGACATATACCAACGGATCTAGATCTGACTTCAATCGGTCCCACCGGGCATGACACTTGATGTATTTGCAAATGAATCGATCTGAAAGCTCAACCCAGACCCGCTAGCAATGACCTGTAACTTGCAAAATAAACCCCAGAGGTATCTGGGGGAGAAGCTCCAATGCCAAACTCAATCAACGACAACCAATGGATGAACAATGAATAATCTAAAAGTAATGACATGTCTTTCTATTTATACCTTTCTAAACCTAATTAAGGTTATTCTTCCTTCTGTTCTTTTATCAAGAAGCTCATTAAGGCCCCTCGACCTAGTCCCCATGGTGGGCTGGGTCGTTGGGTCGGAGGCCTAACTTAGTCTCATTCTCCATCATGTATTTTAAAAGTTAAATCAAGTAGTAATATGTATTTGAATGTGAAAATATAAAAATATATAATATAAAGAAATATTTTTTAAAATTTCAAAATTTAGTATGTAATTTAACAAATGCAGTGCATAAGGTAAAAAATAAATGGCATATCTATAAGCTTATGGATAAACCATCTATTAGGAGACCAACTCATTTTTCTGTATATGGTTCAATTTTTAGTTTTGCGTTAATAAAATGCCAATCCGGTTAAATGGATACAATAAACTGAAAATTTTGAATATCGAACCGATACCCAACCCTTAAACTGGTTGCATGAATGGTAAATACTCGTGTTAAAACCACTATATTGCTATTTTAGCTATATTGCCGTGTTAAAACCAGTATCAACACTATAAATACCTACAAAACGAACTTCGAAAGATTACAATGACTTGAGGGAAGCAGAATATGTATACTGACCCTCTGCTACTTGTAAACGTAGTGCACAAAAGTGATCTACATTTGTACTACGATACTTAATGATCGTTTATGCTAATCGACAGAAGAATAAAGCTTTCCATACCTTCAGTAAAACTCTCTCCACTTCAAAATTGTTTCCTACTCCAATGCAGACTTCAAACTCAAAGCAGCCACTAGATGTATATGCAAGTTCCACCTCAAGAGCAAATTCATTTTACCATTGACACAGATTATCCGACTCTTAAACCTTTACATGGATACAAATGGAACCCTCGAGTCAGATTTGTGCAAATAGAAGCTCATTCTATGTATCCAGAACACCCGGCAAGTACCAGTGCAAGCAATCTTGAACCCCTGGTGTGAATTTAATGTTGTACCTGGAAATATTACCCCCGTCTCTTAGCTTAGATATAGCTGTGATGTCTAAGAGCTTAACGCCAGTGCCTTTTGCAGCAGCAGCAGCAACAGGATCACTCGAATCATCTTGTGTAACATCCTTGCCAGCAGATAGAGGAGTAGTATTATCACAAGTACCCCCAGTATTCAAATCCCTATAGAAGAAATGCCTAGGCGATATGGAACAATAGAATTCTTTTAAGCCAGGATGTTTAGGGAGTTGAGAGTTTACCCACACAATAATACCATGAAATGTCAGATTCTCGGCACCATTTATCCCCGCAATCCTCCTATCAGTGTTAGGCACACCATTAACATACATGACCCACCTATTTCCATTGAGCTTCCCTCTATTCCAGTGATGACCTGTATTCAGGACAAGGACATCAAATCTATGCAGGAACCTTTGCAAGTGGCCTATCTAGGTGTATGGCAACATTAGTGTTGTGCGGAATGGCGAAAGAACAGAAAATATGAACGAAAATAACAAGACACAAGATTTACGTGGTTCACCAATTTGGCTACATCCACGGGAGACGAATTCACTAATTTTGTGCAGAATAGAATTAGAGTTGGTTTACAGAGAGAAGAGAGACACTTTATATGCTGTCTCCACTAAACCCTAACAAACTGGGCCAAAAACACAATTCGGCCCAAATCAACAGCTGTCCAATAAAGAGACAAGCTATACCATCGGACCGGGGGCGACTCCGCCCCCCGGACCCCCAGGCCAGGGTCGCAGAAGCGGCTATTACAGTATTCAAGGTATACCAACAATTAGTTTAAGGATTGACGATATCTATGGGCTGTAAATCACAAAGCTTGCAGACCAATAATGGAGGATGTGGTATTGGTGATTAGGAACCTAAATGCCCATCAAGATGTGTGGCACCAGTAGCTCTTACAAGACCATATTCTGATCCCACATCAAGAACATCAGGCATATCTTTACCACCACTAATCATGCACATCATAAATTGGAACGGTTGCCTACCCAATGAGTCCCCCCACAAAAGAAAGAATAAGATTCAGTCACAACATGCATCAGAATACTGGCTAATGTATTTGCAGTACGACAATGATCTAATAACAAAACAATTTTCCACGACATCTCCTACATTTATATGACAAAAACCAATTACAAGTTACATGAAATGGAACCACCTTAAATCCAAAAGAGACTTTGGATTATCAAGTCATCCCCTGCATTCTTCACTTTACCGCACATATGAAGTGTCCCTCCTCCTGGAAAACAATAGATCATAAATCCTTGATGACAAAAACAAATGGCTCTATAGCAGAAGTTTACCTCAAAAAACATTAGCAGGAGCTTGTCTACCATGTTCACTTTGATTCAAAATGATAAGATGTAAATGTATTGAGGAAGTCAATCATATACCATTACAACCATACTCCATCGTAATGTCGTTTCAAATTGACTTAAGTTTCAGCCTTCTGAATTTAAACATACCATTTTATTCCTATAGAGGCAAGTCTTCACTATCACACAGTTGGAGGAATGAGCAGTAAACTATTGGTTTATGAATTATCTACTTTAAAGAGGCCGAGGGTGGAGCTCAGGGGAAAATTCTGGAACTGTGGCTAGCACATAGTAGATATTGTTGTGGAGAACGCATTTGGCAAATGCGTTCTCCCAGTTTTTGAATTTTTTTTATTCTGAATTTCTGAGGATGCATTTGCCAAATGTGTCCTCTTTAATTTTCTTTTTTTCGGTCTGTGATTGAAGAGGACACATTCTCCAAATGCATCTTCGGTATTCCCATTTTTTTAAAAAAAATTCTGTGTTAATGGGGACGCATTCATAGAATGCGTCCTCCAATCCGCCGCTGATTTCCGTGCCACCACGTCGACGAGGACGCACTCGTTAAACATGTCCTTCAATCTGTCGCTGATTTCCGTGCTACCACATCGACGAGGATGCATTCATTGAATGAGTCCTCCATTTCTTCATGTAATAGCCAAGAAAGCCAGATTTTCCCTTGGTTTTCACATTTGGTTTTCTCTGCCTCCCACTGCCGTGGACTGACATTGCCGGAATCCTCTCACGTTGCCGCTGCTGAAATCCTCGGCCAACTATTCCCCGCTCTCTGTTTCCGGCATTCTTGTCGTCGATTATCGCTCCAAAATTTGTTAGTTATTTTTTTAGCTCTTCATTTGGTTCTCCGGCTCGTATTTGTTTTTTTTTCCTAGAATTGACATCCACCTTACAGTTGAAGTCTTCTCCCGGTCTTGCGTGGTAGATTTGACCGTCGTTGATCGCTAATGATCGCCGTTGCCACCACCTCCTCCGTGAGTTTGAGACATGCGCGGAGTGAATTTTTGAATTTCCTAAAGGTATTTGAAGAATTCATGATTATACGAATGTGTCGAATGGTTATGTACGATTTGTCCTCTAATATTTTTTTATTGAATTTGGTGTAACACTGTTATTTCTGAAGTACCTGAAAAAATCTTGTTGGTATGAATGTGATTAATGATTGTGTGTAGTTTGAGTGATTATATTTCTTGATTCTATGAAAGTATTGAATGAGGATGCGTGAATATGTGTGAATTGATTATGTGTGATTTGATTATGTGTGATTTGTTTACTAATGTTTGTATTAAAGTTGTAGTAATAGTTTAATTAGTGTGTCGTATGTGAGCACACATTTTAGGATAGTGTAATAGTTTGAAAATCGATAATAGTGTATGAGGTGGTTGTCAGACTATAATGAAATCCTATATGGTTTAGGGTTTGAGAAGTTGAATATAAGCTGCTGAATAATACCGTCATTCTGAATATCGAATTATATGTTATGTATTTGTATAATGCAGTTGTACGATGTTTTTGACGGTGTACCTTTACAAAGGGGGTCCGATTAAGTTTGATTTGACTGTGGGTGTGTATTATAATCCTCATATACCGGAGAGGAATGTGACTCTTGAAAGGAGGTTAAGCCACTCCGAGTTAGTTCATTTAATTTTTAGAAGGCTTGGTATTGCAAGTGAGGGGTTTCAATTGAAAATATATTACCGTTGTCCTGAGCTGATTGGTTCGGCCGTATACTATCGGTGTTATAATGTGGTAGATGATAAGTCTACCGCGACCTTCTTCAACATTTTTGATCGAATGTCATTGTCCTCAGCAGATTTGTACATTATTATGGAGAAGATGTTAAGCACCATTGACCGTACAGGTATCTTAGTTCAAGCACGTTTATGTCGTGGTTGAGGAACATCCAGAACTGTACACCTTTTCCAACCTTACCACCCCCTGTTTATTGCCAAGGTTTTGCCATTGGTGAGTCCAGCCAACCTAGTGCGTATGTTCACGTCAATTGCGCTCAGCTGTCCATAAGTGGTGGTATATATGGTGGGCATCATGAGGACCTGAATGTCTTCGATGATGATTATGTGGGTGAAATTGGTGAGCATGTTGTTGGTCATGTTGGGAGTGATACGGATGGTGAGGAAGGGGAACTTGATGAAGAAAGTGAACATTGTCGTTTCTTATCAACTAATTCGAATCCAGGGGACGATGATGAAGAAGTGGTGTGCACGAACAGTGTAGCCACGTCGTTCCGTAGTTTGGCAAATCCTGATACGGAGGCCTACTTTAGGGATTATGGGGGCCCTGATGAGGATGGCTATGATCCAACGAATTTTGGTGACGGACTTAGTAGTTGTGTTCAAGAGACTGGTGAAGTGGCATTGGGTATGCGATTTCGGACGAAGCTAGAATTGGTAGAAGCTATTTCGAGGTGGAGTTCCATAATGAATAGGGAACACAGGGTCGTGGAGAGCAGGTTACGCACATGGTATGCAAAATTCAAGGACGTTGTTGAAGGAACTGGTAATTGTCATTGGGTTGCTAGAGCTAGCAAAAAGGCTTCACATGGCATGTGAGAGATCACCAAATGGGTAAGTAGTCATGCTTTTGTTGGTGCTGGTCGATCGACGGGTAACACTAACCTGACATCGTTGATGATCACCCATTCAATTCGCCACCACATTGACGTAAACTTTTCTTACATGGTGAAAGATGTACAAGCGCATGTGAAGATGGAGTTAAATGTGACCCTTTCCTATAAGAAGGCGTGGTATGCTTGACAAATGGCTATTGACTTGGTACTCGGAACATGGGAGGAATCCTTTGAACAGTTGCCAACATATATGGATGAGCTAGTCAGGGCCAATCCGGGCATCGTTGTTGACTGGGCAGACGTACCCGATAGAATAGAATACACAGGCATTGGCGTAGGAAATTTAAGTTTGTTTTCTAGGCATTTGGTCAGGCTTTCGATACATTTCACCACTGCAGGCTGGTGATTAGTGTGGATGGCACTCATATGAGAGGTGCATACAAGGCCACAATGCTATTTTCCATGACGCATGACGCGAACGACTACATACTCCTCATTGCTTATGCAATTGTTGACACTAAAACTTATGAGAGTTGGAACTGGTTCATGAAGAGACTCCATCTCCATGTGGTTGATGGTGATAGTATGCCAATCTGTGTAATGTTAGATCGCCATGATGGAATTTTAAATGCAATGAGACATATGGAGGAATGGATGGAACCAGCAGGATACCACCGATTTTTCTTGCGTCATTTTCAGTCCAACTTCCTTAGTGCTAAGCGTGGGAAGTTCAAGAATGCGCTTCTAAATACTCTAATTTGGCAGCTGTTGGTGCCAGACGAGAGAGCAGGTGAAGGAAGTACAAGGAGGAGTTGGAGAGTATCGAACCATCTGCTTGGGATTGGTTGATACAACATGATACCAGTAAGTGGTGCCTTGCCTTTAATGAAGGTGATCGGCATTGGGGAATTCTTACAACCAATTTGTCAGAGATTTACAAAAATTGTTTAAGGCGCGCACAACATCTCCCAACAACTGTGTGTGTCAAAGCAACCTTTGAGCAAACAATCGAAGTGTTTTCTCAAAGGGTAATAGATGCCACAAATTGGAGGTACTTTCTTGATTCATTACATTTTTTTATGTGTTCATGGACTAGTTTCTTGATTCTACATTGCTGTTGAATAGTGTAGGTCCGAGTTCCCTAGTAGGATTTGGAAAATATTTCAGAAGCAAGACACTTAGGCATAAGGACATATTGTCACCGTGTTTGGGCATGCGTCACAGACTTACAGGGTTGGACAAGGACCATTGATGGCAGCATTGGTGAGAGCCAGTACACAGTTAAATACCGGAGAAAGGAGTGTACTTGTCGTGAATGGAAAATTTTCTGTATCCCATATTCGCATGCATTGGCCGTCTGTAGGCATAGGCGTGACAATCCAGCTACTCTATGTGATAGGGTATATCACACAACCACCTATGTGCAACAATATAGTCAGGGTTTTATGCATGTACGAGATTCATCACTATGGCAATGTGCTAGTTGGAGGTTGATTCCTGATATTGAAAAGTTTTGCAATAGGAGGCATTGACAGTTTGCGGAGAGAAGGATAAGGAATCAAATGGATGAGAGGGTTCCGGGTGATTACAGAGTCGTCCGTAGGGGAGGGTGTGATTAGGGTTGTGTATGTAATATTCAAATTTTCAATATTTGGTTGAATATGTATGACATTATTTTATGTAGCTAGTAATCTTGCTATGATAATTTGTTTTTGTTTTTTTAGTGCAATGGATTGTGTGGATTTGGATTATGTGTATTTGTCTAAATTAAAGCTAATGTACGATTGAGTTTGAATATTTATCACATGTTATTGCATTTTATATTTGGAAATCTAGACTGAGTTATTTTGCCATGTGATTCTGATTGTCAGCAGGGATACACCATGTATCATCCAGGACCCATTGACGAGGAATTGTTGTACCTGCACAAGGAGCATCGTGCACGTGCTCTGTACAATGGTCATTTAAGGGATGAGGCATTTCAGATGAGGCTGTGCAATGGGGCTTGTTGGATTGGTCGGATCCTTGATCCAGTCATGCGCTACGTGTGTGAAGCTGGATTCCAGGAAGTGTTGGATTCCACACCAATCCATATTAATCATTCCCTCGTCACAGCCTTAGTAGAGCATTGGAGACCAGAGACGCACATGTTTCACCTGCCAATTGGGGAGGCTACCGTTACTTTTCAGGATGTTAGCATGCTATGGGGTCTACCAATCAATGGCATGCCAATTACTGGTGTGGATACTAGCCGACGCATAGAGAACTGGCAGAAATTATGCACAGACTACCTAGGGGCTACACCGAATGCGAGTGCTATCAGAGGGGGTCGCATAAGGGCCAGCTGGTTGGGAAGCTTGTTACACAGTCCATTCCCTGTTGATGCTACTGAGGTAGATTGTCAACAATGGGCTAGGGTTTTCATTCTACTGCTGGTCGGTGGAATGCTAACTTCACACACATCCGGGCACCTTATCCCTTTACTCTATTTGTCGGTACTGATGGGCCTAGGTGCAACACATCAGTACAGTTGGGGGAGTGCCATTTTGGATCACTTGTACAGGTGCTTATGTGACGATGCAATCCCACAAGTTAAATCCATATCTGGACCACTTGTCTTGCTACAGGTAACATTGTTAGTTAATCTTGTCAGTAGTACATAGTGTCGATAATGACCTCTTATATTATATTTTATTTTATTTGTTGTCAGCTATGGGATGGGAGTGAATACCATCTATCCATCTGGCTGGACGGCTACCAGTGATCGTCACGATGAGTGTTGTTGGGTCCAGGTACATATTGAATTAGTCAGGAGACAATTTTTAAACTGCTAGGCAATTACTAGGAATGGCTAATATTATTCATTTTGTTCTTGACAGGTGGAGAGCCCGGTACGATTTATCACAATCACACATGCATGTATTGAAAGTGTACCGCGATCAGCTGACATCTCTCCATGACAGACAGGTATATTGAAATTTGGATTTCCTTTCGTTGAACTAATGGATATAAAGGTTTTCCTCTCCTAACCACAACACCTACCTGTTATTGTAGTTTATTTGGCAGCCGTACACTGAAGATGTCGTGAAACAACTCCCAGAGTACTGTACAGCCGGTAGCAACAACTGGCTACTGTGTGTTGATCTCATTAGCTGGCATGTCGTGGAGTACCATCACGTTCATCGTGTTCTCAGGCAGTTTGGTCTTATCCAGCCAATACCCACCCAGTTGGTCACTAGGGATGAACATAAACTGCTTTATACTAAAGACCGTCAAGGGAGGTCAGGAATGGATTGGCGTGTTGAACTGAGAAGATATCTCGATGCTTGGGAACATCGAGCAGAGCAATAAGTTTATGTGTGAGGGTCAGCGGATCTGTACACACCCAGTCAAGAATACATGGAGTGGTATTTTCGCAGGACAGTGACCCTAATTGATCAGCCAGGATGGGTCAAAAAAATTACGGAGGGTTTTCATGGAGATGGGGCTACTATGGAGTATATGGTATTTCCAAAATCTCCAATAGTGTTAACAAATAATACTATACGTTTCCTAAATATTAAATATCTAACATATTTACCTCATTCATGTAGTTGCAGGCAATGTCCCAGATGAGAATCATGTTGGATATAAATTTGGACGACTGTCCCCCACGTATCGCAGACGTCATCAGGGGGGTACACGATGTTGCCACATGACTCTGCAGTGTGCGCATGAGCCCTCCAGACTGCAGTTTCATCAGCCATATGTGCACTATGATGAACCTCCACCTGGTGTGAGATATAATGACATCAGAAGCCACCATCCAGCTCCACCTGGTTGACAGGGTGGTCGGCGACTGGGTGCTCGGGGCCGTATAGACCACATTGGTTCATCACAAGCTGGACCCTCATATGCTAGTCTGACGAACCTAGACCATCACATGGTAGACCCTCATAGTATGACACTACTACGGCTGATTTCACTGCATATTATACTCCCACTGCTAGTCATGTCGGACCGTCATATGGTGGACCCTCACAATTTGACACGACTACAGCCGACGGAATATGTTACTCCCACTGTGAGTCATGTATACATGTCGCCTTCTCCTCGATTAGATACAGGTGGTGTTCCATATATCCAGTATGGTTCATGCCAGGACACAGGAGACGATATGGAGGAAGATCTTTTAGATGGAGCTCCACATGATGTCGTACATGTTTCTACTGAGATGGCCGTTCCATGACTCACATCCCGCACCATACGTCATAGAGTTTGTGTCAGGACGCAATATGTGATTTAATATGTGATTTAATTTTCACATATTTTTTTATAAAAAAATTATAAAGTGAGGATGCATTCAATGCTTCGTCTTCTAATAATTTTTTAAAAAAATTTACGTTAGTGAGGACTCATTCAACGAATGTGTCCTCTGGATAGCCTACAAAATAAAATACCTCTGAATGCATCCTCCACCATGCTATCCAAGCCTCTGAACATGCACATTTGCATCCAAAATCTTGAGATCATGCATAGTAAAATCAAGCTCTCGGAGCTCGGGGCTGTGCTAGAAACTTTTCAATGAAGGTCTACACCTCGGGGTCCTTAACCTTGTCCATAACCTGCAGTGTAGACTGTGTAGTCTTATCCCCATGGTCACATTCTTGTATATCTTCGCGACATTATCACACTTACTACATAGGGTCACATTTCAAGCACATATTTCTCGAAGGAATACATAATCGAACCTTTCAGTATAATCCTTATCATAGAGTTTTAGTGCCATGAATTCAAGAGTGCCAACCATAGTTTGTGCTCGACGGCTCTTCCCCATTATGGCAGCCAATCCTAAATCACCAATCCTGGAAAAATTGATCATTAAACTAACTTTAATTCCATGAAAAAGCAAATTCTATTTCATTTCTTCAACATGAATGGAACATATTATGGAATTGCATTCAATTAAGATATAATTATATAGTCCTAATGAGTAAGATCTACTACCAGCCTGGTCAAACATCCAGATCCTTCCCATGTAAACATTGAAGGGAAAATAAAGTAATCTGAGTTTGTATTAATGGTCATTACAGACCTCAGCACACAAAACACAGAATCAGACTTCCAAAACAAAAATCGCAGCGCATAATCGAGGTTGCTCCATTTACCTCAGCCACATCCATATAAGGAGCTCCATTTAGAGCCATTTCATTCCTACTTTCATAATACACTGCTATAGAAAAATCCCAGGAAGAGCAATAAGGTTGTAAATGTTTTAGCCGAAAATGATTTTTCCTCTGTAAACTTTAGAAGTTGTAGAGAAAGAAGTGGATT
This sequence comes from Rubia yunnanensis, assembly GCA_037428765.1. Lineage (NCBI taxonomy): Eukaryota > Viridiplantae > Streptophyta > Magnoliopsida > Gentianales > Rubiaceae > Rubia > Rubia yunnanensis. Next base: position 24,290,208 of record CM075064.1, on the reverse strand, counting down.
AGCATACCATTTGGACTGGAATCATCCTTAAAGTGAGACATATTGAGCATGTGGCTTCTGCCTCTTCCATAATTGATAAGTTCTTCCAGGAATGTAGGGTTGACCTCCCTCAAAGCACATTGAATAACAATCAAAGTCTTCAAAGCAACCACACACCTATAGCAATTATCAAGCAGCACAAGGTACATAAAAAAGCATATTTATCGTGACCATAAAAAAAGCTATTGAACACATACCGCCCAGTTATTCGACTTTGCTAGCCGTGCATGAGAGCGTGATTACAGTAAATAACATCAGCTCTTAGCCTAGTAGTCGATATCACAGAAAAGATAGCTGAAATTACAAAGAGTAAAATTTGTGTGTTAGGTGTTATTATAGAGCCACGAAAAATGACAAGCGATGCAATCAAGTAGACTCTCAACATATCCGCAACCACATTGCAGAAATACCAACCTCTCATGTGTCTTTCCTTTGCACGGCGTTCCACGTGATTTGTGGCCTTGACAATGGCAATGTCCAATTCCTATCGAAATCAATAACCCCCTCTCCCCCATCTTAAACACATCTTCGAACACAACAAAATTTTGGGTTAAAACATTGAATAATTGTTCATACCTTATAGTCACTATTTATTTTATCCAAACTGGCAGTGGTTATGTGTTTGAGAGCACCTAGAGTTTTCCGCAAGCTACGCTGTGTCCCTCCTCCCAACATCTTTCTCAACTAAAAACACCACACGAGCTTAGTCAGATACACAGACTAACAACCCCTGAGACGAATTTTAAAAATGAAGAAAAACTATCAATCCATTTGATCAAAGTAAATTGCATCATCTGCAATCCGTTGTCTCTCAAAATTCAACAAAGCCTAATCTAGATACAGTCTCCAATTCCAAAAGCACAGACAGGTGAAAACACAATCATCAGCTGTACGATAATCTGTGCATAATATCAAACTGCAATTTGACCAAATCTAAGAAAAAAATTGCAAAGAACGGGAAAACAATGAAAAAGAGATTAAATTAAACAGACAGTAATTACAAACAGGCAAACTACATAGGATAAACAAATCTCACCTATAAAGGAATCAGAAAAGGAGAAAAGGGCAAAATTGTAGAATGTAACTATAAAAAAAAGTAAATTCAGCACTATTAATAAAAGATGGTACTATTTAAGTCCAAAACCAAACATTTTTCCAGAATTTCATTAAACTTCATGGCAATTCAACATCAAAATAATAAATTTATGAATTACATAGACAGAACAGATGATTTCTGATGAAACCCTTCTCAAAAAAACCAAATCCGAGGCATACATTCAATATATGAAATCTGAAACAAGCAAAATGAAGAAAAATTAAAGAGCTTGAAATCCAAACCTGTAGTATGACAAAGTTAATGGAGAAAGGAAGGTGGAGCTGTAAAGGATGACCATAAAATTGACCACCTACCGTGTACCGGTGCAGAAGGTGGGTGGCTTTGAAGGTGGGACCGGAGTAAGCAAGGACAAGGCCCCCGTCTTGAAGCAAATATTTATCAGCTACTTGGCTACCATCTACGAGCTACTGGTAACTAGGTACAGGGTCGAATGAACGCTGAGAGGAAGTAGATAGGAGATCCAAGTTGAAGGCACGGGCAACAGGTCACCGTACCTAAACCTATGCTTGGAAAATTTAGTACGCTTTTAGTATAGTAATAGATATAGATTTATATTGAGAAATTTTTCTGTTAGGCCGACTAACAGTTAGACCCATTATGAAAAACCTAGTTTTTATAACTTTTAGGGCAAAATTATAATTATTTATACATTGCAATCAATTTTAAAAGACTTTCAAAGTTATAGGATTCTCGTTGCAATAAATAAAAATAAACATCAAATTACCCCATCAGTTACATAAATTATGAAATGACCTCGCCTAATGGTTAGTCGTTCTAAAACAAGATTTTGTGATATTTATTTATTTAAGAGTGAAGTGTATATATAACCCTACATAATTCACATAAGTTGAAATATAACTGTGTAATAATTTAAAGTGCAAATATAACCTAGATAGCTAATTTATGTGCAAATATAATCTTTTCCGACAGTTTGAGGCTGAAATTTAGTTAAAATACTATTTTACCCCTGTAATAAAAATTTTTTAAAAATATGAAATGTCAATAATATCCTTAAACCCTAGTTTCCTTCTCTCTTTTCTCTCTTTTTCCTTTTTTTTCTTGCTCTCCCTTCGCCGATCAGATGGATCTTTCCTTCACTTTTCCTTCTTTTTTTCCTTCACTTTTCGGTGATCAAATGCTAGTGGTAGAGGCAAAGGTGATTGCGGCAGAGGGGGGTAAGGCAGTGTGGGAAGCCTCCACCACCTCTAGGATTCCGCCTTCCCACACCTCCTTACCCTCTCTGCCGCAATCACCTTTGCCTCCACCACTAGCGTTTGATCACCTAAAAGTGAAGGGAAAAAAAGAAGGAAAAGTAAATTAGATGGCGAGCAATGTTCTTCCCTGTTTATGTGTGATCTCCACACTTGAAATCCTTAAGGATTCTGTCATTAACAGGTGGATATTTCTCAACTTTTATCATGTAAAGAACAAGAAGCTTATTTATGCTAAACTATAGCACATGATCAATTCATTTATGTTTCTGATATGGTGTGGCTTGATTGCACCTTCTTAAATGAATACTAATGTGATTATTCAGATTAGAGAAAACAGGTTTGATGATGCTGTTCATTGTAAGAGTTAACATCGTTTAATATGTAGGCATAATGGGTAGCAGTAATTCAAGGCCATCACCATCGTTGTTTTTCCACAGTCAGTTAATTCAGTTAACTAGAAGAAAGAATTAATGGGTAGCAGTACGAGAGAGGATTCAAGTGGTATATTGAGCGAAGAAGCCTCGAATGTAACGAAACAAAGAGTTGTAGCTGCGAAGCATGTCATAAAAACTCACTACAAGGAACAGATGAAAAGATTACAGGAGATAAGATAGCGGTATGTATTTTACATTTCTTATGCACAGATGTGGTGAAGACTCTATGATGTTTTAACTTTTAGTTACATTGTATTTCTTTCGTAGACACCAAGTTATGAAGATTTTTACTGATATGTAACTTTTGAAGTTAGTTTGATTTTTTTTGTTGAAAATGATTAGGAATTTTCTCTTTTTCTAAGCAGACGAATATTATTGGAAAAGAAGTTGGCTAATGATGATGTTTCACAAGAAGATCAAAGTAACCTGCTGAAATTTGTGGAGACTTGGGAAATGGAATATATGTGTCTGCAAAGGCACAATGGGTGCTGACGATTTTGAGTTACTGAAAATGATTGGAAGGGTGCATTTGGCGAGGTATGGATCATTATAAGATAACCGTCTTTGTTATGCTCTTTGTTGGTTCCCAGTGGATAAAGTTATTGCTCTTGTGCTAATCTGTGCAATTGCATTGGACTTACTTTTGGTTCATTCTCTCTACAGTTTAGAGTTTGTAGAGAAAGGACAACGGGGCATGTGGGCATTATGAAAGTGCTTAAGAAATCAGAAATGCTTCTTACAGGCTGGGTAACCTAATCATCAGTCCTTCAACTGTTTGACCTGTCATTATGTTTCTTAGTTCTGTGCATAAATGATCTTAGCACGGTGATTATATCAAAGGTTGAGCATGTAAAAGCAGAAAGAAATCTGCTTGCGGAGGTGGACAACAGATGCATTGTGAAATTGTACTATTCTTTCTGGGATGATGAGTATCTCTATCTTATCATGGAATATCTCCTCAAAGGCGATATGATGACATAATTAATGAGAAAGGACATCATAACTGAGGATGAGACAAGATTCCTTGTTGCTGAGACTATTTTGGCTATTGAATCTATTCATAGACATAACTATATACATAACTCTGTACAAGAGTTTCAATGCAACATTATGATATCCGTTATTCATATATTTTGGATTTCATAGTTTCACCTATTCCTTTTCTTTTTATGCAGAAATATTAAACCAGACAACTTGCTACTTGATACACACAACCACTTGAGATTGTCTGACTTTCAATTGTATAAACCCTTAGACTACAGTACCTTAGAGGAGAAGGATTTTGGTGGAGTGGAAAATATCAATAGAGGATCAAAAGGTGAGGAACATTCAGGTGTTCTTACTATTGCTGATGCCCGGATCTGTGTTATCATTTTCGCTTCTCAGTTATTCTGATCTGTGTACATGCTTATTCTGATTTTTGTTGTCACGTCTTCAGTAGGCCTATGAGTGCTTGATTCTTGACATGTATGAACATTTTCATTCTATTGTACCTTTACTCTAAGACGCCGTTCAATTTCACTTCCTGAATCACTGACCTCTCTAGATTCTGGTACGGGGTACGTGGTGATCAGCAGCACTTTGTGCGTAGAGATGAGTTAAAGGTATAGAAAATGTCGTGATTTCCTTAATTACTTCATATGAATGAAACAAATATATAACGGAACATTTTGGTTATCAACTACAGGAAGCGTGGCAAATATTCACCCCACTCCTACACAAAATCAACAGGGGAGAGTTGAAGTCCGTGAAATACGATCCGGGCAGCCGAGGTCCAGTAAAAGTCGATGATTTGTTGCAGCGATGTGGTTACATGCAGACACACGGCTACGTGTGGGTCTCACCTTCCCTGTAACTCCTGCAGTATCCTATTGCTAACTCTCGGGGTACTGTTATAACTTGGTTCACTTGTATTAATGTGCTGAGAGGTTCGAGTGGTACTGTGTTCGAGTGGAGAGGGTACGAGTAGTACTTGGTTCGAGTGGAGAGGGTTCGAATGATACTGGGTTCAAGTGAAGAGGTTCGGGTGGTGAGTGTTCGAGTGGAGAGAGTTTGGGTGGTGAGGTTCGAGTGGTACTGGGTTTGAGTCCTACTTGGTTCGAGTGAACTAGGTTCGATCGGAGAGGTTCAAGACTGGGTTCGAGTGGAGAGGTTTGAGTGGTGGTGAGGCGGATGGTTAATTTTTGAGGGGTGGCGAGGCGGATGGTTGATGTTCGAGGGGTGGATGGTTTGAGTGATGGCGAGGCAGATGGTTGATGGATCGAGGGGTGATGCCTTGAGGAGGATGGTTGATGGTTCCAGGACCTCGAGGGTTAATGAAATGATAGAGAGGTCCGAGTGGTAATAGGTTCGAGTGGTACTGGGTTTGAGTGGAGAGGGTTCGAGTGGTGAGGGGTCCAGTGGTGAGCGTTCAGGTGGTGAAGGTCGAGTGGAGATGTTTGAATAGAGGATTCGAATAGAAAGGGTTCGAGTGGTATTGGTTCGAGGGGTGAGGGTTCGAGTAGAGGTTAGAGTGTAGAGGTTTGAGTAGAGGGATGATGCCTCGAGAGGGATGATTGATGGTTATAGGGCCTCGAGGGTTAATGAATCAAGTGGAGATGCCTCGAATCAACACCCCTCAAGGCGGATAGTTGATGTTCAAAGGGTGGATGGTTGGAGTGGTAAAGAGCCTCGAGGTGAATGGTTGATGTTCGAGAGGTGGATGGTTCGAGTGGTGGCATGGTGGATGTTCAAGAACTGATGGTTCGAGGGGTAATAGTTCCAGGAATGGATGGTTGGTGTTCGAGGGATAGGTGGTGCCGTGGATGGTTCCCGGGGTATATGCCTTGAGTGGGTCATGGTTCGAGAGCTAATGTGGATGGTTCGAGAGCTAATGTGGATGGTTCGACGCTCTCAGTGGTATACTCTCTCGAGGGGTGGTGTATCCTCGAGGGCAGATACACACCTCGAGGGGCTGACACACCCTCGAGGACTACAACACCCTCGAGGGTGTATCAGCTGTCAAGGACTTAAACACCCTCGAGGGCTAATACACCCTCGAGGGCATCTATCGAGAGGTAGATGGTGTACCATTGAAGGGTGGTTGACAAACTTATTAAGGGGTGGATGGATCAAGAAAAGGGGGTACTACGAGCCCTCTGCCCCACGCATCTAACCAGCTCGGGCGGTTCACCGGTTCCACCAACTAGACCCTTAGACTAATTCAGTCGATACAGAGGTGCGCTTGAAGTGGAGGGTGTGATGTCCCTATTGGGCTGGGCCCTTCCTCATAAGGCCCCACCGTCGGGGCATAAGCGCCCTCTTGCTACCCATATGTGAGGCGCCTTCTTAGCCTTCCATGACCAGGATCGCTCCCACACCTGTAGCGTTCGTGATCGGCCTCCTCAACTGTGTATACCCCTCTCGAGGGATGGACGGTACCCTCACCACTCGAACCTCATCACTCGAACTTCTCCACTCGGACCCTCTCCACTCTAACCTTATACTCGGAGCCTTTCCCCTCGGACCCTTGAACCTCCTCTACTCAAACCCTTTCCACTCGAAACCTTACCACACGAACCCAGTACCACTCGAACCTTTTTACTCAAACCTCTCTAATCGAACCTCTCCACTCGAACCTCTCGAACCCTCTCCACTCGAACCTATTATCACTCGAACCCTCTCCACTCGAACCCATTATCACTCGAACCCTCTCCACTCGAACCCATTATCACTCGAACCTCTCCGCTCAAACCCAGTATCACTCAAACCTCTCCGTTCGAACCTAGTATCATTCAAACCCCTCCACTCGAACCCTTATCACTCGAACCCAGTACCACTTGAACCCTCTCCACTCGAACCCAGTACCACTCGAACCCTCTTCACTAGAACCCAGTACCACTCGAACCCAGTACCACTCGAACACAGCTCGACTCGAACTCTCTCCACTCGAACCTCACCACCCGAACCTCTTAACTCGAACCTCTCCACTCGAACCCAGTACCACCCAAACCATCTTCACTCGAACCCAGTACCACTCGAATCCAGTACTACTCGAACTCTCTCCAATCGAATGTCGCACCCTCTCCACTTGAAAGTCTCCACTCGAACCCTCTCTACTTGAACCCTCTCCACTCGAACCCAGTACCACTCAAAAATCTCCACTCGAACCCTCTCTACTCGAACCCAGTACCACTCGAACCTCTCCACTCGAACCCAGTACCACTCGAACCTCTCCACTCGAACCTCTCCACTTGAACCCTCACCACCCGAACTCTCTCCACTCGAACCCTCACCACCCGAACTTTCTCCACTCGAACCTCACCACCCAAACCCTCTTTACTCGAACCATGTACCACTCGAACCTCTCCACTCGAACCCAGTACTACTCGAACTCTCTCCAATCTAACCCAGTACTACTCGAATCCTCTCCACTCGAACCCAGAACCACTCGAACCCTCTCAAATTGAACCCATTACCACTCGAACCTCTCCACACGAACCCAGTACTACTCGAACCTCTCCACACGAAACCAGTACCACTCGAACCTCTCCACTCGAACCCAGTACCACTCGAACCTCTCCACTCGAACCCAGTACCACTCGAAACTCTCCACTCCAACCCAGTACCACCCGAACCCGATCAAATTCATAATGTCCTGGTATAACCCCTACCTGTTACGGCAGCGGCGACGATGGCTCGATGGTTGTGGGTAAGGTTATAATTGTCCACCCAAATTCAGCTTTTGGTCTGATGGCATTATTGTCATTTTAAGGTGGGTCAACAATTGGAAAAATACCGTCAACGCCGGAAAGTCTACCAGAAGATTGTATTGGCACTTTCATTAATTAGGTAGTTTTTTTTCTAACTTTCAAACGATTAAAGGTTATATCGGCACTTTCCCAAGTATATAAGATTATATTGGTACATAGACAACAATTCTCCAAAATAAACATATAGACAATGATTGTGACAAAAACTTGTCTGCATTTTTGCCACCCAATTCATTGTTTCACATATACACATTGGCGGAACTAGGGGGCGAGGGGTGCTAGCGCCTCCCCTAAGATCCGGCAGCCCGGAATTTAGGCCTAGAGCCACCGGAAGCCACCAGATTCTGCCCCCCCTTGAGTCGTCGGTGGAAGGAGCAAGGAGGCCGTGACTCCGTCACCGTGAGGCGCAGCGACCGTGAGGAAGAAGATGAAGTTTTTTTTGTTTTTTGTTTTTTTTTGTATAACTAAACAAAACGACGTCGTTTTGGCTTAAGTGAAACAACGTCGTTTTGTTTAGGTGAAAGGAAAAAAAATATAAGGGCCAATTGGGCCAATTGGCCCAAACGAAATTTAATGACTAAAGGTCATTTTGGCCTAACCTAATAAACAAAATTCCTTTCATTCTAATGACTAAAGGCCATTAGAGGTAGCAAAGCAATATACATACTGCCTCCAACAGTCCAACTCCAAGCAGATCCACATCCACCGCCGCCGGCCAGCCACCGCCTCCTTCCGCCGCCGCCCGCCGCTGCTAGCCGCCGTCCCTTCTACAACCATTATCAGCAACCAAAGGCAAGGTATGAAGTAATGAAGGCGCCAATATATGTTTGTTATGTAATTTATGTTGAATAACTTGAATTTGTATGAAATTGTGAATATTGAATATAGATATGAATAATTTAGTGATTGTGTTGAAATTGTGAAATTGTGCTAAATATAGATTTGAATAATTTGACATATTTTTGACATATTTAGTTAGACATATTTTTGAGACATATTTAATTAGACATATTTTTGAGACATATTTAATTAGACATATTTTTGAGAAATTGTGAATATTGAATAGCATATACATATTCAAGACTGATTTACGCAACAGAATGGGAGATGAATGGATGAATGATGTTATGACAGTGCATATTGAGAAGGCGATTTTTGTTGGGATTGATAATGAATCAATTTTGCAACGTTATCAGTGTATGCAATATCGCAGGATACAGTTGTCTCCTGCAGTTAGTGTTTCTAGTTCTAGCAACCCAAGTATTGGAACGTAGTTTTCTATGCAGTGATAGTTCTTTGTCGTAAAAATCTAATTATTAGGTATTCATATTATTATGTAAGCGTTGTTTGTTAAAAATTATTTTATTTAGCGCTGAAAAAAATTAACCTCATTTTTGCCCCCCCTAATATATGCTCCTGGTTCCGCCACTGCATATACATACACTTCCTTGTTTTTACACAAGTTCAACGTTTCTTTTTTATATTTTACTTATTTCATGTACTTGCAATATATTATTTCTTCAAAGGTTATAAAATTATTATTTTTTAATCTTATTGATTATTTAATAAATTCCAACAAAATTTATTATTTTTTTTACAATTCACGTAGTTATTCTTAGATGAATATATTTATAATTTATTTATTTATTTCAATTCAAATGTGACATGTAAATATTATATATTAATTAAATTAAATATTTTTAATCAAGAACCCTTAGACGTTGTCATTTTATAATTAATGTAAGAATAAAGTGCTAAAATAATCTTAACTTTGTAGTGAAAGTATCAATATAAATATGTAAAATGAGAAAGTCTTAAAATAACTCTTTATACGCCAATCTAGCCTTTAATTTCAATTGTCAACGTAAGTTTTGTTTGACCACCGGGGATTGTGGGAAAAGGCGGAAAGATGATTGGGCAAGACAACTCTGTCCGGCCATTCTTCTCGAAGCCTCGCCGGCGTTCCCTGCTTCATTAGTAAAGAAGAGGCCGACTCTCGTAACCCGGTGGCGGGTGGTGGCGCGGACTTTCATCACCCGGTCACCCCTTCTCTGGATAGGTTTTCGAATTTTTCCACCATCCCTAGCCATGATCCCAACCAACCTATTTCCCAAATTAATCGTGAATTGCCTAATTGAAAGTCACCGCCACTCTTTGCAGCGTCAGTAGTAGATACTACTACTGCATCTCTGAACCATCATTCAAATACACAGCATCCTATTTCCCTGTTCGTACGGTCGGCGGCCACAAAACACTTCCTCGTACCAGCGCCGCGACTCGTCAAAGTAACCGGATTTGTTTTTGTCTAGGTACGAGTTTCAGCAATCTTATAGCAGATATATGTTCTTTGTTATCGTTCAATGTGTGTTGATTGGAGCTTTTATCTGATGAACCCGGATTTTTTTTAAAAATTGGGTAATAACTCAAATGAGCTCCCAATAAAATCCCTTCCCTACCCCTACCCCTACCCCTGGTGAGAATTGAACCCATGACCTTATGGTAGTAGCACTAGACTTCAACCGCTAGGCTAACATTGAACCCGGATTCTTGCAACCCGTTACGAGTGGCCGGATCACTTTGCATCATCTACTGAAAAACAAGTTGATTGTGCTTGTGATTGCCATGTTGTTGTGTGTTGCAGTTTGGCTTCTTGGGGGAAAAAAGGATTGATTTGTTGAGTTTGACTTAGGCCAATAGGCAATAGCTCTGTTCAATTGTTATTAAAGTGGATTGCTATACCACGCCCTGTATTTTACTATCCTCGCCCTAATACGTATACAGTATATTTTTTTAATTTAATTTCAATAACTGAATTAAAATTAATTTAGATAATTGTATTTAGGTAATATTAACTGAATTAATTTAAAAGAAATTCCGCCGCCGCCGGACCACCGTGCGCCGCCGCCGGACCACCGTGCGCCGCCGGACCACCGTGCGCCGGACCACCGTGCGCCGCCGGTCCGCTCGCCACCGCCTGGCCGCAAGCCGCCGCCGGTCCGCTCGCCACCGCCTGGCCGCGAGCCGCCGCCGGTCCGCTCGCCACCGCCTGGCCGCGAGCCGCCGCCAGTCCGCTCGCCACCGCCTGGCCGCGAGCCACCGCCGGTCCGCTCGCCACGGCATGGGCACGAGCCGCCGCCGGTCCGCTCGCCACCTCCTGGGCGCGAGCCACCGCCGGTCCGCTCGCCACGACCTGGGCACGAGCCGGAGCGGCCTCCGCTCGCCACGGTCTGGGCGCGAGCCGGATGGGCTCAGCTCGCCATTGGCTTGGCGCGAGCCGGACGGCTTCCTCTCCCCAACTACCCACATTTAATGTCATTTACTCTATCACACACCCGAAAAAGTTGAATTTTCTGCTATAAAAAGATCATTTCTGCTGTAAAAATATGTGGAACTCCAAATTTTTACTCTCCAAATTTTTACTCTCCAAATTTGTACTCCAAGCAAGGGTGTTAGAAATTCCATGTCTTCGGAGGTAATTTTACTAATCAGTTTTCTGTCCATAAGTAATAGTTAAATTTATTATCTATTATTTTTTGAAGTAGAAATTTATGCTCATCTTAGTTTTTTAATTTATGCTCATCTTAGTATTTTAATTTATTAATTGTAACGTAAAAATTACTGTAACGTTAATTTTAATTATTGTAACGTTAATTTTGTTGTTTTGTTAATTTTGTTATTTTGTTAATTATTGTAACGTTAATGTTGTTGTTTTGTTAATTTTGTTATTTTGTTAATTATTGTAACGTTAATGTTGTTGTTTTGTTAATTTTGTTATTTTGTTAATTATTGTAACGTTAATTTTGTTGTTTTGTTAATTTTGTTATTTTGTTAATTATTGTAACGTTAATTTACGTTTTTTTACGTTATTTTGTTATTTTAATTTGTTGAAATGTAATTACTTTGTTTCATTTTACATTATTCAAATGCAAGTATTAAAAGTTAATCTGAAACGACCCGGTTGCATTTTGGATTCCAAAAGTTCATTAGTAAACATTAAATTCGTTACGTTAATTAATTTTAAACCTTAATGTGAAATGTAAGAATGGAATATTAATTCTAGCCACAATGTTATTTCATTTTTTTTCCATTACATGTATGTTTTAGCTGTTAATGAGAAATGGCGGAGTGCACCCTTAAGTCCATTAGGAGGACAGTTTGAAATGGATGAATGTAATTTTAGTTTGGGGAGTTAATTTGTGTACGGGAATTTTATAACTGTAATGGCATTTCATGTACTATAATTTTATCTTTATGTTCTCTTCTTTAAGTATATGTTTTAACGTTTTGACTGTAATTTTATCTTTATTCGTTCATATGTAAACGTTAATTGACGACATCATTGTCGTTGGTATAGCAGTTGAGTGTAACTAATTACTTGATGTTTATTGCTGTTTAAGGATGACAATCAGTCATGTGAAGCTGTTGCAGGGCGGAGTGGATACTCTCCATTTGCCACCTCAGCTGTGTTTCCAGGTGTTGCCGAGGCTTATTCCTACCTGCAACGGATTGCTCTGCAGGTGGGATTTGAACTTGTCACGGGGTCCTACAAACAGAATAGGAATGGTCCCCTGAGGTTATATTGCATTTGCAATCGGGGCCGAAAGGATAAGGTTGTAGATACGAGCGAATCTGATGTAGTCCGACGGAGTAGCACCTCGACCAGAAGTTGTGACTGCCCATTCGCGATTGTTTTGAAACAGAGAATCACGGGGGATGGTTGGAATGTAGTGCCGTGCAAGGATCCTAGATGAGGGATGCACAACCACTCTTTCTCAGTGTACCCCGAGGGTCATAGACAGAGCTGCAAGCTCCATTCGGACGCGAAACAAATGATCAGAGATTTGACAGATTCAGAAACAGCCCCAAGGCATATCAATGTCAGCCTCAGTAATTCGTTTCCAGACCTGCATCAGAACATTAGGCAGGTGTACAATGAGAGATCGGCATATGTAACAGAAAGGCGAGGCGGGCGCAACACAGCGGAGAATTGTTTGCATCTGGCCACCTCGAAAGGGTATGTCACTAGTCACCGCTCAGCAGGTGATGGTACTTTGACTCATTTATTCATGGCTAATCCCGATGCTGTTGTGGCATTTCACACGTTTCCGTGGGTTGTGGCCATCGACTCAACGTACAAGACCAATCGCTACGGCATGCCATTCGTTGAGATGGTTGGGATGTCCCCTTGCAACAAAAACTTCCTGATTGCCTACGCAATTGTCGTTGACGAAACGGCAGATACCTATGAGTGGGTGCTGAATGCGCTGAAGAACTTGCTTGTGGATGGACCGTTCCCTGAGGTTGTGGTCACCGATCGGGAGATGGGACTGATTAGGCCACTTCGGACAGTGTTTCCAAAATCGAATCATTTGCTCTGCACCTGGCATATTAACAAGGATGTGGAGGCACGTGTTACTGTGCTGACAGGGAATAAGAGGAACGGGGCAGCGTTCAAGAATGGTGCATGGTTCCGGGTTTGCAATGCGTCAACCGTTTCAGAGTACGAAACCGCCTTGGTAGATATGAGGGCTGGATGGTCTTGGAGCGAGGCTGTTATTAGTTACGCTGAGACGACGTGGCTCACCCCCCATAAGGAGAAATTTGTGAGGGCATGGACGAACAGATTTCTGCATTTCAGGAACACAACTACATGCAGGGTCGAAAGTGCACACTCGTCATTGAAAGGGTGGTTACAAACATCGACTGGTTCACTGGACACGGTATGGAGGCGTGTCGACCTGCAGATAGCCCAGCAGATTACTATGATCAAGACCGGCCTGGAGAAATCAAGAACGTGCATTGGAAGATTGCACCGTAGGGCCCTTTTCAGCAACTTGATCAACAATGTGTCCAAATACTGTCTGGATAAATTGACGGTCGAGTCCGGGAGGATTGATGCACTCGGAGCACAGGTATATGCTTACTGTGGCTGTGTGCTGCACTCGACACACGGAATACCGTGTGCATGCGTCATGGCAGGGGCAGTTGCTGAAGGAATCCCCTTGTACTTGGACGACATTCATCCGCTGTTTAAGAGCCTGGCATTGGATGATCACGTGCGGAGCACGGAAAACATTGCGAGGGCCGAACAAGATCAGTCGCGGTTCAACACTCTGTTGGAGGAGCTGGCACGCAGCGACCCTTCGGTCCGCCGATGAGTTTCATCCTACATAGATGCGCAGTTGCGTCCGGAGGAGAGCGGCATTGGCGATCCGGACAATTATACTAGTGCACGTGGGAGACCAAGCGAGCAGGTCCCCCGATCAAGATCAACCCGACGTTCACCGAGCTACCACGAGCACGTGAACAGGCGATACGGGAGTAGTTCAAGGTCCTCGGGGCGTGCTTCAGGGAGCGGTCGCCGGCACGGTAAGTACAAGCACCATTCTTCCTAATGAACGCCGCCTGCACAAGATATTTATCTTAATGTGTTCTCCTGCAGCGACATTCCCGTTCCTCGAAAGTGTCCCCCACATTGTCCGGCGTACATCGAAGGCTGGAACGATGTCGTGAGTGATGGAAACTGTGGCTTCAGATGTGTTGCTGATGCGTTCCACGTAGACGGTGAAGGTGAATGGTCTACAGCGCGTCGGGCAGTATTTAACGAGATATCAACTCATTGGCCTGACTATGTTCCCATATACGGTTTGCAAGATGACGTTGAATTCGCCAGAGCCCGTATACACCACACCAGCGGTCCATGTGGTCCAGAGCATTGGTTTACGGTCATTGCAGACATGTTTCCTGTCGCCACCTACTACAACACGGTTGTAGTTTTATATTACATTTTAGAGAATGGGTCGGCGGACCATTGTTGTACAGTCCTTCCACTGAGGGCAGGTGGGGGCGAGGATGGAACAAGTAGGGAGCTACACATTGTATACGTTCGCAGTGCAAGCCATTTCGTCCGGGTACACGTGAAGGAAAACTGTCCCATGCCCCCCGTGGTTAATATGTGGACCACATTGAGGAAGGCTGATGTCGTAGGTTGGGAGTTACCCTTTCGTAGGAGGATAAGGGCTTGGAGAAGAGCATACTCTGAGAGTAATTAACCGTTGTAACCCAGCGAAACATTTCGGCATGTACGCAACCGTTACAGTTATTATCGAAGCGTCACAATTATTTTGAAAGCGTTACTGTTGCAAAAATCGATGACTTGTAAATTTGATATGCACAAACAGTTACCGATTACATAAATGAGCAAACTATGGCAAAATTGTGGGTTCATACATAAGCAAACAGTCGACTAAGGAATGGGTCCATAACCGAGCCTGCGATACTCATCGCGATGACTGACAAAAGTCGTTATCAACTCCCTCATGCAGGGGTCGACGAGTCCATCAACGGTCGCCGAGTCAAACGGATCCAGGGCGCTCATCATGTCACTCAGCATCTGTTGCACAGGAAACAGATTTTACAATAACGAAACAGTAAAATGTAATATAATTACTCGAAGCAAACAGTTCGAGAAAACTTACCGATAACTGATGATGTGTCCTGTCCGGTCCACTCGTGGCAGCATGTTCTGGATTTGCGATCAATGGGTGCGAATGAGTCGCGTACCAGTCCTCGTAATCCATGGTACACTCTGATTTGCTCGTGGCTATCGGGAACGCCACAAGCTGACCGTCGTGCCAAGTGTGTGGCATCTCCCATAGGGTCAACTGCAGCCTCCCTGGGTAGGTCACTGAATAGCCGACTGGATCAGCCGGGCGGGAACAAGGCTCGGGCGCAATTGCAAGACCCCGCAGTATACCCTGTACGAGACCGAACTGGCGCACAACGCGATCTGGCATGTACGCCTCCATTGCGTCGAGGTATCGAATCACGCCGCGGTAGTGAGTCCTCCCCCTCGCAGCCCTAACCACGTCCACTCCATATGGCAACCAATCCACCTGCAAAAAGTTTCACAGACATGTTACGTTTCTATGGAATCCGATCTACCTACTACTGTCAGAATAAGAGTAAAAGCATGGAATTCATACCTGGTCGGGCTGTAAGGCATCCAACTGACGCTTGATGGCACTGAGCCTCCCAGTATCCCTCCCTGATTTATCCTCTGTGTGCCACCGGTTGGCGTGCCCCGGAAGAGCTGACAATATACTCGGTCTCGGCCGAAACATCGGAAAGTACTCGTATATCCATGCTTGAAGGAGCGTGCAACATCCGCATAGGCCGCGCGCCTTGGACCGGGACGCAATTCCCAACTGCAGATACAAACTGGCCAACGTCGCCGAGCCCCACGACAACTGCGAATCAAGTAGGGGTAGAAGGTTGGCTCTAACCTTATTCCCAGTTTTATCCACAAAAAGCGTGGATGAAAACAGGGTCAGCATGTAGCACATAAATTGGAAGTTCTCGCTCTGCCCCGCCGCTACACACCTCGCCATCAATGATTGGGCATCTATGTTACCCCCGTTCCAGTCTTCCGCGACAAAGGACTCCACGTCTTTCCCAAACAGTTCAGCACACGCTTCCTGAATAGTCTCCACCGAAATGGTACTCGCAACAGCGTCACCAACGATGGGAATGCCAAGAATCATCTCAACGTCGTGCATCAGGATGGTCATCTCCCCAAAAGGCATGTGAAACGTGTTCGTGTCCGGCTGCCACCTCTCGACAAAAGCGGATATCAGTGCCATGTCAAGGAACTGGAACATAATCGCAGGCAGGTGGGCCAACCCGGTCGCACGTATCCGGGCCTGTACAACATCGCTCAGTTCGGGGAGCGTGGCGACTAGCTGCTTGCATAGCGGCGACCGAGCATGGCATCTCAGCACACCTCGCTCTATACCATTCCAAACGTCAACAGCGACGTGTCCTCCGAAGCTTGGTATGACGAGGTCATCTTGCGGGCCACCAGCCATCGGTCCCCACACTAGCCACGTCTCATCGGCGGGTCGTTTCCTCCTATTCCTCGGTGCCCTTCCGGTGCTAGTCTCACCGGCATTGCACAATTCACCAGAAGATTGTGAGAATTGACCAGCTCTATTCCTCACGGTGTGCCTGGCTCCTCCAGCAGCATAACGTTCGATCCCAGCATCCAATGGCACACTCGTCCCAGGTTGGCCCATCAGGGGGACATCTGCCGGCAAGTCATAATTCAACTGCCACTCACTATCGTGACGGATTCCACCAGACGCGAGAATGTTAATCTCCGGACCGTCCCATGTTGGCATGGGATCGAATGCACGAACGCTCGGTGGAGAAGGCCGCTCCGCTCCTACATCACACTCCTGCGGCCGAGGCGACGGTTCATCCTCGACCACGCGGCCTCTAGCCTGTCTCGCCGAGGCACTAACACCTCTTCGTCGTATGGAACGACCATGGCCGTCAGGTTGACCAGCAGTGCTCATCTACAACACAAGATATGTAATTAGTATAACAACAATTGAATCAAACTGATATGATAAGATAAATTAACATACATTTCAACAACGTGTGAACTAATATTTTCGAACAGTGCATAATTTCAATTTACTAATGGAAACTACATATTCTATAATGCATAGGAAAAAGTGGATATAACGTAAAAAAACCCCACCACAAACAGCAAATTTAATTCTCGTACAATCTCATACAACGAACTACACATTTTTTTAAGTTACAAATTGGAAATTACATTACTAAATAATCTTTTTTTTTTACCACATCACACTATTATTAACATTCAAGGAAACAATTGTTAAAACATATCATAATAATTTACTACACAATTGTTTACATCGGATTAATAAAGTTTATTTAAATAGAACTATATTCTATTATGTCACATATACTTTCCAAATTACGGAAATAGTAATCATTTCCAAATTTAAACTAAATAATTTCTAAAAAACACAATTTCTTCGTTTTAATTCCAAAATTCATTAAATTCCTAATATTAGATTTCTCCAAATTATTCTACATCTTAATCTCCTATACTAACCACCAACCCAACATCTAACCACCAACCCAACATCCATTCTACATTTAACAAAATTCTAACAAACCCCAATTCTAACAATTCCGACAAGTTCAACAAAATTCGAATAGATCGGGCAACAATTCGCACGAAAAGTAAAAAAAAATTCCTCCAAAACTTACGTTTTCCGGCGGGTTTCCGGCGGGCGGCGGCGGCGGGCGGCGCTGCTGGGCGGCAGAAATGGAGAGAGGGAAGGGGGAGAGAAATGGAGAGAAAGAAGAAGAAGGAGAGAAAAAGAGAGAAGGGAGGAGAGAAAAAGAGAGAAGGGAGGAGAGAAAATGAGAGAAGGAAGGAGAGAAAATCCACAATTTATACTATTTCTCCCAATTTTTATTTTTTAATTTTAAATTAAAAATATGTGTATTTATACGTATTAGGGCGAGGATAGTAAAATACAGGGCGGGATATAGCAATACCCTTATTAAATTGTAAGGAGTTCAGTTCAGTTTAAAAGTACCTGGAATTCAAACTCCTATTTGTTTTTTGGAGAATAGTTAGTTGCTGGTTTGTATGTTTTATGGTATTGGAGTGATTTCCATGGCGATTGCATGCTTTGGACTTCTGGTTTAATTTATAAACCATCCGCAGTCTGTTATGTCTAATTTGCATTGCCTTGAAATATTTATTTCCTTTTATTTGTTTCTTCATTTTGCTGACTCTGTAGTTTGGTTTGTACTCATTGTGCTCTTTGGTTGTGCAGAGACAAATGATAGCATCTTCAGTTAATTTACAGTCTCTGTATCTCCATTTCAGTGCAGATCAACAATGATGGGCGGGTTGTACGGCTGGCCGTCTCACAAGTTGCTGGAAGAGGCCTTGGGCTTCAGTGAAGATGTGAACGACCCCAAAGCGGTCCATGGTGGATGATGTGGCAGCGTGGTGCTGATTGAGGACTGCGTTGAGACGAGTGAGGCTTTTCTTCTGCACCACCTCATGAGGCTTTGTCTCTTCTTCGATCGCCCCTCTGAAGTTGTTTTTTATAGAATGATTTGTCATAATGAATTGTATTATTGATATCTGAATATATAGAGAGTACAATAGAGATGTAATAAGGAAATAACTCTAATCATAATATATCATAATCTAATCAGGAGTCTGATTTATTCTAACACCCCCCCCTCTAGCGAAGCGTTGGATGCTCGCCGACGCATAGCTTGGATTTGAAGAACTCAAATAGCGGACGAGAGAGCCCCTTGGTGAAAATGTCTGCAATCTAAAGAGAAGTCGGAACATGAGCAACGCGCAGCTTTCCGGATGTCACCAACTCACGAACAAAATGGTAGTCGATGTCGATGTGCTTCGCCCGCTTGTGTGCCACCGGATTCTGAGCCAAGAAGATAGCACTACTATTGTCGTATAACAACAGTGGAGAACCAAAAAGCAGAACCCGAAGATCACGAAGCAAATGAGTGAGCCATACCACTTCTGAGGCAGTGTTGGCGAGAGCACGGTATTCATACTCAGTGCTAGAGCAAGAAACAATGGGCTGTTTCTTGGCACTCCAAGAAACCAGATTCCCACCAAGAAAAACCGCATAACCATAAGTGGACCGACGAGTCTCCAGACAGCGAGCCCAATCAGCATCGGAGTACCCTAACACATCAGGAGTACTAGCAGAACAAAACCTGAGATCAAAATGAAGAGTGTCACGAACATACCGCAAAATCCGAGTCACAGTAGCAAAATGGTCATCTCTGGGATCCTGAAGATACTAACTCACCCTGTTGACCAAGAATACCAAATCCGGGCGAGAGATGGTGAGATACTAAAGAGCACCAACAAGAGAACGATAAAGTGTAGGATCCCGGAATGGAGGACTGGTAGAGCTGTGAAGCTGAGAACCAGCGACAAATGGAGTAGAAACAGGTGCTGCGTCAGACATACCAGCGCGATTCAAAATATCACGAGCATACTTTGCTTGGCCAAGCAATAACCTTGAGGAGGTAGGTGAAACTTCAAGACCAAGAAAGTAATGAAGAGCACCAAGATCATTGATCGCAAACTCTCTTTGTGTCCGATCAATGAACTGATGAAGAAGAGTCAAGTCATTGCCTGTAAGAATGATATCGTCCACATACACAAGTAGGTACTGTAACGACGACCCTCTTGAAAGGACAAATAAAGAAGTATCAGCTGAGCTGCACCGAAAACCAAGTTGTGTCAGATAACTGCTGAAACGCTGGAACCAAGCCCGGGGAGCCTGCTTAAGACTGTAAATGGCCTTTCGCAAGCGACAAACATAGTCTGGATGGACAGAATCCTGATAACCAACGGGCTGCTTCATGTAGACTGGAACATCAAGAACACCATTAAGGAAAGCGTTCTTGACATCCAACTGATGAAGTGGCCAGGAACGCATGGTGGCTATGGAGAGAACCGCCCTAACAGTGGAGGCTTTGACCACAGAACTGAAAGTGTGGTCAAAATCAAAACCTGGAATCTGCGTGAAACCCTGCGCCACAAGTCTAGCTTTGTGACGCTCAATAGTGCCATCTGGTCGATACTTGAGCCTATAGACCCATTTGGAGCCAACAATGTTGACATTCGAAGGTTGATGCACCAAATCCCAAGTGTGCTGACCACGAAGAGCGGCCATCTCATCATCCATGGTTGAAACCCAGGATGGATCCTAAAGGGCAGAGCGATAATCAGTGGGCTCTGTCTGAGAGAGGAGTGCGGCAGTGAGACCATGAGAAATAATATCCGAATAATCCCAGCGTTGAATGGCACCAGTAGAATACCGAGTGGCCATCTGATGGGTACGAAGCTGGGGCGGCAAAGCTGGAGAAGTCGAACCAGCTGATGACACCGAGGAAGATCGAGTTGCGCTGACCGGAGAGTGGCCGTCGGAAGTCGTCGGAGAAAGAATGGTCGATACTGGATGAGACGTGGTGGCCGGTGGTTGAGACAGTGGCTGAGGTGTGATGGTCGGCGGCTGAGGTGTGGTGGCCGTTGGCCGAGGAGCTGGATCCGGGTCGGCCATCCAGATGGAAGATGGTGGTGAAGGAGGGGCGGCTGGAACAGGCACAGGCGTGGTGGCCCCACTCGATGAAGTAACAGCTTCATCAAAAAATGATGAAATCTCCAGATCTGAAATATCCGCGAAAGATGAGACATAAGGGAATAAGGTTTCATCAAAGCAAACGTGGCGAGAAACATAGTTACGCCTAGAAGTGGCGTCGAGACACTGTAAGCCCTTGTAACGAGGGTTGTAGCCAATAAAAACACACAAAATGGATCGCGGTGCAAACTTATCAGTAGCAGTGGCACGCAGACATGGAAAAGCATGGCAGCAAAATGGGTGAAAGAGGGTATAGTCAGGCACATGACCAAAAACAACCTCAAAATGTGATTTGCCACCAAGAAATGAACTTGAGGGTGTGCTAAGATAGTAGACAACTAGTAGGTTTCTTTACAGTTAAGTTATTGTCTATTTACTATTATAATCCCGCTATACTCTATATATTGATATGTAATAATACAACCCTACTTGATTAGGGTTTATCTCTCAATAAGGTTGGTTTGAAATTGCAACAAACCTCTTAAAGATATGAGCTGAATCTTTTGACAAGTTGAATCTATCAGCCACCAAATTTGAGCTATCAGCTGTCAAGTTTCTTGTTTGCTTTCTTAAGCTAGTTTATGTAAAAACTATGTTAGACAGGAAATTAAGAAAACATGAAACACTAGTCACTCTTTTGCTATCAACCTTATAAACACTAGAGTATGTGTGTTTTCGATTAGTAAATTAAATGAAGGTTAGGCTGGACCAATGGATATCTGGAGTATTTTTTGACAAGGTTGAATTTATCATAGATTTTACAAACTCAAAAATATAATTGTAAGTGCATGAATGTAATGGACTAAAAAAATATGTGGTTCCTGATGGAAGAGGTAACAAAGCCACTTTGTCATCCACTACTACTAGATCACCGTCTCCCTATGTTAAACTGATTTTTGATGTTACATCAAGTGCAGGAAAAATGGTGGCAGATCAAAAGATTTTTTATTGAGGCATATTAAATTTTCGTACCTTGGTTTTGATCTAGGAGGAAAAATCCCATACGGAAACCAAGCCAAAAGCAAAGCTATGAATTTTCTTGCGTCCCAAAAACAATTATAGCTCTTTCTAATTATTTAAATGTACTTTTTAGGCATTCAAGTATTTTTTTTTCATTATAACTAACGTTAGAAAAAGTCACTTGCCCATCCGTGACCACTTTTTCCAAAAAAAAAGGACTTTTTTTTTGTCTATTTCCCCTTTTCATATTTTTCCTTTCTTCCCCCTCCAGAAGAAATCTGCTGCACCAGCCTCCCACTTTCCACCGCCAAAGCTCTGCCTCTTCCACCACTAAAACCACTAGCTTCAACATCATCCAACAACACCTTAAATAAACTGTTGCCATTGTAATTCCTACCATTGTCTCCACAAATAAATGTTACAAAACAGAATCACCGACCCAAAATAAGAAATAAACATCATCATTCCCATATATCTATCATCAGCCCATTGTCTAGAATAAAGTTCCTCTACATTTCATTTTTGGGAACTATATAAGCCACAAGAATACAAAAACAATCCATCTAATTAATCTTAAAACATAATCTTTATTCATTAACACAAAGATCACCCTTTTATTCATCAAATTATAATCTTTGATGTTGTTGATGATTTATCATCTTTCACCGACACAAAAACTTCACCATAGATGGCCTTAAGTTAGACACGGAAACATCAAACAACGTCATTTTGGACCATTTCAATTCCGTCTTAGCATAGAGTCGCCTCTTCTAGACCCATACGATGTCTTCATCTTCCTTATTGGTGAGCGTCATAGTGTCTTTCTCGAAATCTAGCACCACAATTTCTCTCTACATGCTCAATCATCACAAACTCAACGCCTTAAAGCATTCCAATGAATCAAATTTACCACAATTGGTGGCACTGCGGTATGGTGGGGAGATATTCGATGATTGTAAGTGATGCACATGAATGCCCTATGGCGATGAATGGGTGGAGGTTATTGACTCTACTGTTAAATTGGGTAATGTGACATCTGTAGAGCACAATAAAAGAAACACCAACCTTAGGGATAGTATGATTTTCGTCAGCTTTTGGTGGCTGGAGTTTCAAGCAGTGGAGGAATCTATGAGATGATGATGAAGGTTGCGCCTGATGGTGCAGGTATGGGCAGAGTGAATGGAATAAGAAGAAAAATATTAAATAAAAGGAAAAAATAAAAATGGGGAAAGGGGAAAGGGGGAATTAACAAAAGTACCCCTTCAAATTTTGAAGAAAGTGGGCACATAACAGGCCTGAATTTTTCTAGCATTGGTTATATCGGCAAAGGCCCCAAGGTCTAAAATCGAAAATGTGAGGGTAAGAAAGGGGTAACTCTATGTGTAGGGGCCCAAGAACTTTTTTCTCGGACATTGTATGGGTAAATTTGAACAATTTTGCCTAACAAGTAAATAATGGGGTGGTGCCTTGATGGTGTCATCACAATGTCATTTATTCCTTAATTAGATTTTACCATTTTCCACCACAACCTTCTCCGTTATTTATCTATCACCGTAGATTCGTATCATTCTCCTCAATCCTATATGCCTTTGTGCCCCTAGTAAATTTTCTAATCGACATCTAAAGCAAAGTGATTTGAACAAGATTGAAGGTCATTGCTGACACCACAATCGATCATTGCGACCTCCCAAACCACCCTCCACCCCAATAAGCATTTTGACCACCTTGCTCCTCCATTATCACCGACACCTAATTTCAAAATTGTAGTCCTAAATTTCATCTCAGCGGCAGCACACTCCAATCCTTAGCTTACGACATTGAATAAACCAGGTATAATTTATGAGAATGAAATATCTACTTTACTATTATAGTCCCTTATCAATCTTCTGATTGTAGATATATTAAGTACATGATTAAATGAATCGTCTATATATTTAATTTGTATTGTGAATTGTTCAATAGATGTCATTTGATTTGTACAGTTTAAGTAATATTGTGAGATTTAATATGGAACCAATCCTTTTTGTATCCATGGGCTGTCATTAAAATTAGTCATTTCTAAATGACTAAAAATACTAACCTAGCATATATGAGAACTTGTCTATACTCTAGTAGAATTCTAATTTTACACATTGTGTATGTGAATGTGTTTCGGGTAGTTCCATGAAAGCACTTAAAGCACCCAATCCTAATGTGTTATGGGGTTAAACCATGTAGCTTAGTTATTAAAGCACCCAATCCTGATGAATTGACGATTCATAAACTGCAAGAGCTTTTACCTACTAGGACTCTTGTGTGACTATCAGTAAGTTCATTTACTTGAAAGTGTTTTCCCCCAAATTCATAGTTTCTTCTAGACTTTGGCACTAACCCTCAAAATTTGGTCCATAAAGCTTTTCCAAATTGCATTTTCACCATATATTTTTAAATAGCAGACAACTACTGTTTGTATGTCTGCAACTCTTAATCCCTTTTTCTTTTACTAGATATCCAATGTTTTTCCAAACCTCCAGTGCTTGTTCTATTTATTCATTTTTATCTCCAATGTTTCTCCAAACCTACAGTGCTTGTTCTATTCATTCGTTTTTATCCCCAATTTTATAAGCATTACATTTCTATCGTCCTAATTATTTGTTTGGTTGGCTCACTTACTGGTTCAAACGTGCCGAGGGATGGCTCCCAACTCATGTTTGATTAGAATTGGTTAGTGTCTCAATGGCTATCATTAAGATATTCATCTTCCAAGGTTATTATTAACTTGATCAATATTATGTGGTTATACTTTATAGTAGCAGTTTTTTACTAAAACATCATTGTAATTTAAATGAAAATTTATCAAACTCCGTTCCTGTTTTAGCCATAATTTCTATATGAAAAGCATTACAGTCTTGTAATTATAATAAAATTTGATTTGTCCCAGTTTACCTTTTGACCAGTTTCTTATTAAAAAACCATTGATAATGGTGTAATATTATTCAATGTTTTCTCAATTTCTTTTAGGAAGTTGCATATATCACCAACATATATCAATCAAGAGATAAGTAGTGTGTTATAGGGGCATTTTAAGGTATTAAGGTGATTTTCTTAGAATAGTTTTTTTGCTTGAAAAAATCACTCCAAGTAAATAAAAAAGTGATTGCGGTAAATAATTTTCTTACTGTTAGGTTTGAAAAATCCATAATACGTTCAATAAAAAATTCAAGAAAAAACAAGCATTTGCGATGTTTGAGATTAGAATGACTTTTACAAGTTTTTCCATGAAACATGAATCCTAACGGCAATGAATTTAAAGTATGCCATGTAACCCTAGGAATACCTTTATTATATCCAGTTTACGATTAGCTTTAGATCATCTCCTTTTGTATCCAAGAATTTTCAAGCTTCCTTCATTAATAGGATATTATTAGCAATCTCTTGGTTAGAGAGAAAGGTTGATTGTTCAATGGAGATATGTCCGGGCTTTAAATTCCTTCATTCTTTCCATATTTTTATTAATACATACATTAGTACATAAACAAGATAGCCTAATATGTCTATAGTATGAAAATGAGGAAGATTGTTTCTTTTTTAGAGTTAAAGCAATAAGGATTGAAGCCATTTTCCAAATCATTAGGATACTTATCTTATATTATTAGACTGCAATAGTCGCTCTATCATTGTCTGATTTTTGGTTTTCTGATCACACTCAAAATTATGTCCTCGGATTCCTACCTACCCACCTCAGACTTATTCATCATCGTTCTAGTACTGGCTGGCCTGGTAGAACTGGTGAACCGCGCGAGCTGGTTAGATGTGTGGGGCAGAGGGCTCGTAGTACCCCTTTTCTTGATCCAGCCTTTTCTTTGCTTAAGATCCAAATAAATTCATGAAATCCACTAGAGCAAGTTCAAACAAATTTCTTAAGGCTGAATATTGTTATTTCAATCTCCTCTATTGTGAATTATTTTTGGAGTTTTTCATTATCTTCAGCATTAAAGATGGCAGGGGTACATTATAAGTAGTTAATAAGCATTTTCCATCAATTTGGGTATTTTTCATCCTACAGCAAGTTTTCATAGAAGCACACTAATGCCCTTTTTGTTTAATCCTGATTAGTAATCTAGTCATCCTGATTAGCAATCCTTATTATTTTGTAGAGAAAAGTGCATATATAACCCTACATAATTTACATAAGTGCAAATATAACCCTATGGTAATTGAAAGTGCAAATATAACTCTTCTCCGCATTCTTTCTTCTCTCCCCGATAATCTTTTCCTTCTATGTCATATCTTTCCTTCGTCGCTGGTTCTTTCTCCACTTTACATCATCTGCAATGTCAGGCGATGTGCGACAAAGTGGTTTGACGCAATTCGGTGGTGATGGGGCGAGTGATGAAGCGGCTTGGATCTTTCTCTACTTTTGCTTCTCTGCTTTACACTGCTCTGGTTCAATATGCTTTGTTTTTAGAGTCTCGTATTGCTACCACCTTATAGCTCAGGGTGCTGTTGAGGCAATTCTAGCCTAATTTGTGTAAAATTTAGATATTTAGCCAAATCCACCAATCTAATCACTATTGAATGCCTTTTGTCATCCCAAATCTTATTAGTTGGGCCGTTCAATGCTCAATCCAACGCTCAATCCTTTTGAATGTTTTGCCTTGTTAATTTGGTTGTCATTCTAACAAACAAATTTTGATAATTTATGCTAAATAGTTTCTCAACTCAAATATAATTTGTGGTGGAAGGGTGGTGGCAGTCTGGTGGTGGCCTAGGGGCAAAAA
This sequence comes from Rubia yunnanensis, assembly GCA_037428765.1. Lineage (NCBI taxonomy): Eukaryota > Viridiplantae > Streptophyta > Magnoliopsida > Gentianales > Rubiaceae > Rubia > Rubia yunnanensis. Next base: position 24,263,908 of record CM075064.1, on the reverse strand, counting down.
TGTCCTAACATTTTTAGGTTTTATGTCAAAGGGCATTTTAGTCATTTTATTAGTGCTCAACGTTGGAAATGGTGTCTTAGGGTTATATTTGCACTTTTATCAACTAGTTAGGGTTGTTTTTGTACTTTAAATTATCGCAGGGTTATATTTGCACTTATTCAAGTATATATGGTTATATTTGTATACATCCCTATTTTCTGTTTTTGTCCCCATCTTTTGTCAATATCGTTTTTTGGTTTTTTTTAATACTATAATGTCTGCTCTTCCAATTATCTTTCTAACATTTCATTCTATGCCTTATCTAGATTTTATAAAGTGGCTTGATTCTCAAATATATCATACACATCTTTTAAAGTCTGAACAAATGTTTTCCCCTCTCCTATATTTTGGAAAATATCTTAATTTTTATTCCACTTCTTTCACATTTCTTTCACACTCTTTAGTTTGAGTGTGAGGTTTGATATGGAAAATCATATATATGATTCATTTCAACTCTGTTAAACTAGATTTTTAACACATATCATTGAATCGAAAGGATTTTGGACACATTTTTTCACACGTGCTTAAAGTAACTTACATATGGAAGTGGCTATACAATGTCTGCTTAAAACTTGAGCTGAGCTTTAAAGGAAAAACATTACTTAAATATATATTTATCTATTTATGAAAGATAAATATATATTTGTTTAGGTTAGATATTATTTTAATGTAATTCATCTTCTTTTGATTGACCTTGTTTATTTGCCTCATACTATTTGTAACTACTCCATATTTATACCATGTATGAAACTGTCAAAATCTAAAATGCTATTAAGTTCTAGTGTTGATGTTCCTTTTGTATTCTTGTAGTGATCTAATGACAATAAAATCACCTACGAGCATGTAAGGGTTGTTCGGAATGTTTAAGAGGTTGGTGTAAATTTCTTGTCATACTAAAATGTAATGACATAACAAAATTTTGAGGAATCTTTATTTAATATCTTAGATCTAAGTATTTGGCATCACCAACAAAAAAAAGATACAACTAAATCTATATTCTCTATTGTCCATAAAGTATTTCTTATTTTGCGAGTTGCACTATCAAAGTGGAAAGTATACTTGTATGAATCTAATTTAGACTGTCTTAATCTTGGTTCAGTGATAAAAATAAGATCGAATTTGTATCATAGATTTAGATCATTAAACCTTAATTTAGAATTCAAAAAACTATTTATTCCAAGAAATTAGGATAATTAGCACTTAATAATCTGTGATGATTTTGCGAAAAAATTGTGCAACTACCCAACTAATTAGTGAAGTAGTTAGTTTGAGCTCTTTTGTTTTTTGGACCCTTAAAAAAATAGTGGTTTGAACATGTGGTCACCCTTCCAGGCAATTGCCATGGTTAAATTTGTATGGGATAAGTGCCAATATAATTCTATCTACTTGAGTAAGTACTAATATAACCCTATGATAATTTTTATTGTAAATATAACCCTAACTAGTTAATGAAAGTGCCAATATAACCCTCATACCGAATTTCTGGCATTGACCTCATTTTTCCGGCGTTGACTCTATGTAAATTGACCAAAATACCCTTTGGAAAAAATATGAAATTAGGTGAATAATTTTACCCTCATAGTCACCGGACCACCGCCGAACCACCACCGGACCGCTGTCGGAATAGGTAGGGTTATATCAGCACATTATGAAATCTTATTGGGTTATATCAGAACATTCCTAATGTTTTTAGGGTTATATCAGCACATTTCTAATGTTGTAGGTTTATATCAGCACATTCTTAAAACTTATAGGGTTATTAGCACATATTATAAACATTAAGTGTGTGGTACTCGACTGGCCTTAACGGGCGACCACATCATCATATACATCATTATAACATGATAGCAATATCTTATACAACATAAAATTTGACATCATGACACCATCATTAATATTAAACACCATTATCACATATCATATCCTCATTTCAAAACTTATCAACATTAAAAACCATAGGTCGAAGAACACAGCAAAATAACAATCACACACAATACCAAAAGTCATCCAATCATCAATCCGGACTAAACACAACAAAATAAACAAAATATCATTAAAACCCCTATATTCTATAGTATGTGCTGATATGACCCTACATTTGTTACCAATGTGCGAATATAACCCTATAAATTTTAGGAATGTGCTGATTTAACCCTACCAATTTTCATAATGTGCTAATATAACCCTACCTAATCCGGCGGCGGTCTAAGGGTAATAACGCCATTTCCTTTTTTGTATTTTAATTTTTTTTTCAGAACGGCAAACATGTAATTTTATAAAATTTCGGCTAAAAGTTGCCGGAGATTGTTATATTGGCACTTTCACTAACTAGATAGGGTTATATTGACACTTTCAAATATTGAAAGGTTAGATTGGCACTTATATCAAATAGGTAGGGATATAAAAGCACTTTTTCAATTTTTATTATAAAAAAATATAACTCTTGAAAGTCAGAAAATTGGATAAAGCCGATAAGGCATCTTGATGCCCACTCTCGTTATGTTTACCATTAAGGAATATGTAATGTTTCTATGTTATTAATAGTTATTATCTTTTGCTTAATGATTAGTTCCATTATATGAAAAAATATACATGTTTGTGAACAAGTATACATGTTGTTGCTTTTCAAAAAAATCAGACAATTGAATGCATCTTATATTTTATTTTATAAATAGATTGGGTATGTGGTTGTTACTTGACTTCATGAATTGTTTATAGTGCAGAAGTTATGACCATCACAAGAAGTCGATCAAGAACAATAGTGGTTCACAATACAAAAATTACCATGATAATGCTACCAGATGAGTTGGTAATCGATATTTTTACAAGGCTCCTAAGAAAAAAAGTGGGACGAAGAAAATGTGTATGCAAGTATTTGCATTCAATAATCGAGAGCCAAGCATTTTTAGAGACCTACCAAAATCGTCAACAGTGCCTCATGTTGTACTCGTTGGAAAGAATCAATGGGGAGGGTAATTTCCGCCATTGCTTCTATTACTCCCTTCTCCGGCAGCTAACAGAGCACAGTGAGGGGTTTTTATGCAGCTACCTGAACCACTAACTATGGATTTCTCTGATGTGGGGATGCAATTGGTTAATGGTCTTATATGTGCAGGCAAAAGAGAGATGCATTTTGGCTCAAAAATAATCCAATTCATAATCTACAATGTGTTTACTGGAGAAGCTATGATGATACCAAAATTGCTGCCATATAAAATAAAAAAATCCACATTTCATCTTGGTTATGACTTAGCGAGCAGAACATACAAGCTGCTCCGACTAATATTCAATTGTGGGCCACATCTAATGCCTAATCACCCTCCACGAGCCAACATATTGACAATTAAACCATCATCTTCTGTGTCCAAATGGAGAAGGCTAAAACAAGAATCTATAATCTGCAATTTCCCCGATAAAGATTATTTTAGGGATAAGTGTCAATATAACCCTATCTACTTGAGTAAGTGCCAATATAACCCTATGATAATTTTTAGTGCAAATATAACCCTAACTAGTTAATGAAAGTGCCAATATAACCCTCAGACCCCATTTTCGGCATTAACCTCAATTTTCTGGCGTTGACTCTATGTAAATTGACCAAAATACCCTTTGGGCTAACTCTGAAATTAAGTGGACAATTTTACCCTCATAGTCCGCCAGACCCCCACCGGAACAGGTAGGGTTATATCAGCACATTATGAAATCTTATTGGGTTATATCAGCACATTCCTAATGTTTGTATGGTTATATCAGCACATTTCTAATGTTTGTAGGATTATATCAGCACATTCTTAAAACTTTTTGGGCTATATCAGCACATATTATAACTATTAAGTGTGTGGTACTCGGCTGGCCTTAACGAACGACCACATCATCAGAAATCTATTGTAGAAGCGGAATACTCCCCTCTACTACATTATCTTTTGGCTTCTCCTATATTTTTTCATGCCCCTTGCCTGCTATGCATCTACTGAGACCTCTTTTCCACTTTTAGGCACATATACCTTACTCACCACCCCATGTTTAGTGGCCAACTCCAGTTGTTCTTCTTTTCTGCAAATTTATGTTAAGTGTCCCATTAGGGAACATTTATCACAAATCATATGCAGCACTCAAAAACAACTAGCTGATGCTATATCACTTCATTCTCACCCATATATGGCTCATATTTTGGAATCATGCCACTAACCTTAACCTCCACCTGCATCCTAGCAAACTTCAGTCTGTCCATCTCTATGGTAGCCCTATCCAGTTTCAAAGGTCTACCAAGAGCACTGATAATCATGCACAGTATTTTAGGCTTCTAGTATACCATTGGCAGGTTTGGTAACTGGACCCATACTGGCGCCATTTTTGGATTCAAATCATCTATCACTATTGGAAAACAGGTAAATATGCACTGGAATAAATTTATGAGTACAGGTATACTGGTGCGTATGTAACCAATTACATCGGTATTTATCATGTTAACATCAGTACCGGTGCAAATAAGTACATACGCACTGGTATCCTGTCAACCGGTGTAAAGTTCACCTATTTTCGCACTGGTGTTGGTTCTACCAGTGTACTAATGCCAAATATATTACACTGGTATCATTCGAATAGGTATTTGTACCGGTACAATTGCTAACATGTGCACTGGTACATGATAACCTGTGTGTACTTATTTACCTTTCTTATTAATTTGGCACCAAGTGGAAAACTTTTTAAATCGATAATGGGAAATTACCGGTGCAGGAATTAAAAAAAGTGGAAAATTTTGTATTTGTACACCGGTTACTATTATAATCGGTGTAGGAATTGAACATGAACCAATATTTTAATAATACTGGTGCAAATAAAATTCTTATTGTAGAATTTTGGCACCAAAACTATTAGTTTCCGCACCGTACTGTGATTGTACCAGTGCAAGACTGGAAAATATGCGCGCTTTGGCTGAAAATGTACACCGGTAACTGATTTTACCAATTTAAAAGGCTACAAATGCACCGTAAAGTCTAAATACCGATGTAGAAAATTACACTAAATGCTCACCTACCCCCCTTTTTAGCAGATTAAAAATGGGATTTTTGGAAGAAGATGTTCATTAATGGTGTTTTATGGTTGATGAAAGCATTGAATTCTCCATAATGAAGACCCTTGAAGGTACCTTTTTTTTAATTACATTTATGGATATTAATGATTTCATGATTGTTTTGGTTAGTAGAGATATTTACATTTTGTGTTTGATCATTTAATGGTGATTGAGGTAGGCTTGTAGATATTAGTTTGTGATTTGTTCTCAAGGTTGTTGTAGTTATAAGGCTATGACTTTTGATTCCTATAGTATTGGACATGTTAAGAATGTTGTAATTGTAATGTGGAATATTGGTGCATATTGTGCATTTATAATGTTGCATGATTAGGAAGTTATCGTGAAAATTTTATTGTATTAAATGTGTTGAAGTTTGATTGTTGGACATTTATTGATATGTAGAGTTGTATCACGTCATCGAGAGGCATAAGCATGTGTATGTCAACGTTAGTAGGGTGAGCGATGAATATATTATGTTCGTGGATGAGTTCTTGGAGCATGATATTAGTCGAGAGAAGTGAATATTATGTCCCTGTCGCGATTGTGGAAATTGAATTCATATTGATAAAAAGGACATCCTGAAACTCCATTTGTATAGTCGGGGGTTTGCGAAAGATTATGTTGTGTAGACCTTTCATGGGGAAAAATCACCACCGGTTCCGGTGTTGTTGTTGAGAAGCCCATGGGGTTCACGTTGGTCGACTTGAATCGTGTCGGATATAAAGATGACAAGTTCATCTTAGCTACCCAGGCACGACAGATTTTTTACATCAAGGACCCTTTGAATGAGAAGTATCATGTGGTGTTGCATGGGAAGAAGTTTTACTTTGATGAGGAGATTCATCAGCCTGACATAACTGATATTCCTGAGTTTCCATCAGTATTTCCCGGTTTGGAAGATGTTGGGGGACCCGTTGTTGGAAGGCATTCTCATGGTGATAGGCTGTGGGTTAATGAGAGAGGAGAAATAGTAGGTGGGGACAATGTCTTGAAGCGGAAGCAAAAGATCGATCATTCCCGACCTTTTTTTTTGACCTTGTAGGTGGGGACAATGTGGGTTGATGTTTAGCGTGTAATGTATTTAATTGACACTCTTTTATGAATTGGTTGGTATGATCCATGATTTAATTTTAGTGTTTATGAATTGAATCGGTGAAAATGTGTTTAAATTGTAATTAAATTTTGTAGTAAGTGCTGGTTTTTTACACCGGTAAAGACAAAATTACCGGTGTAGGAAAACAGGGGAGGGGCTCTGTTTTGTACTTACGCACCGGTACTCCATACTGGTGCACATTATTTAGATTTTTTTTGGATTTTTTCTCTCGGGTTCGACAATGTTAATTTTTTGGCGTTTAAAGCAGCCTAACGCAGCTGCTTTTTGTAAAATTTGCACCGGTAATTGTACCGGTGCTGGGTACTTAGAAAATTTATAAAATTTACTCTTGGGTCGGATAAGATTAAAAAAATTATTTAAAGCAGCCTAAAGCGACTGCTTTAGGACTCGTTTTACACCGGTATATGTATAATGCCGGTGTATAAAAAAACGTAACTTATTTTAAAACCCTCTCAGCACCCCATTTTCATAGTACTTAGAATTTACATCTCTCACACCATACCATCTCCATCACTACCCATCTTTGTTGAAATCCTACGTAGGTTGGCATATAATCAGGTAAACCACTGCAATGCCTCTATGGTATGATTAATTAGCAATTTCATATGAAACAGAATCATTGAGAATGTGACATCATGAATAGCTTGACTTGCATGTAAGGTGTTTGATGAAATGCTTCGATATGTTTCTTAGGAAATGCCTCCCAAATCCAATTCAAAAAGGATACGCCATTCACCATCCCCATCATTGCCAAAAGTATCACCGCACACTTACCCGGATGGTACCTTCGTGTCCGACGAGACTAGGTTGGTCCATGAATCTTACAAAGGACGCCGACATCACATAGAGAGAGGAATTGAAGCATCTCCCCCATTTGAACAAACTATCCAGAAGCTTAGGCGGGAAAATTCTATGAGACTCCACAACCATTCAACCTAACCATTGTAAGTGAGTTATATGCAAACTTTAAGTGTGGGCCGAGCTACGATCACGTGTATTGTAGAGGTAAAATTGTCCCTGTCACACTAGAATCTATCAATGGCTTGTTTGGGTTGCCCAATATTCCAAATGATGAAGACGAGTTTCTCGTACTCCATTTTCTAGGTGATAACGACTATATTCTACAACAACCAATTAAGAAGGAGATCGTTGGGACAGTATCTAGGGAAAGTACAGACATAGATGAGTTGGTCAAACCAGGCTGGAGCAAAATACCTAAGAAAACTCTAACTCCGAAAATGAATGGGTGGTACCACTTTGTGGTGTCTAGAATCTATCCAGTAACTGTTAACACAGAAGTTCACAAACTTTTCCTCACCTTCTTGTATGCAATAAAGAGGGAGCTTCGATGGAATGGTGGTCGTCAAATTTATCCTATGTTGCAAAGGGAATGAGATCAAATGGGATGTTATGCCTATTACAGTATCATCTCTGTGATTTGTTCAAGAGCGGGAGTTAGTGCCCGTGCACATGACATTTATGGCAAACCAATGGGTAAGATTTGTGTGGACTCTTTCTATAGACAGAAAACTGACATGTCTTTCACTACTATTGAATCAAAAGTTGCTGCATTGGACGTCGGTGTAGCAAACTTACTTGAAGAATCCAAAAAGCAAAGATCCTGGCAGGAACATATGGTCAAGGTTATGACGTATCAATTTCCTAAAGCCGTGGCAGCAGTCGGAAATTTTCCAACCTTCCACGAAGGTGATGTCGAGGACTTGGATGTTGGCACAAGTACCTGTAATGGTGATGCAACAGGATTAGCTGACGGGGTAGAACCATATTCTCGTTATTATTCGTAGAAAACTTGTATTAGCGGTTTGGAAGAGAAGATTTTGTACTCAACTTCAACTGTGTTGCACTTAGACAGTTTGACATTCTTACTTTTGACAAACATGCATGATGATGAATCGAATTTAAAATTTGTACACCGCATTTATTGAAATTATGTCGGTCAAATACACTCATGAAGACCAAAAAGATAGGCCGAACGTAGTTGGCCTATCTTTTTACTTCAGAACCACCAAATTTGGTGCATTATATTCCTAGAATGGTTAGAATTGCAAAAAATTGTAGCATTGGGAGCTATGGAGGTTCCCCAGGTAAATTTGTGGGCAATAGTATAATTATGGAAAATACAGTGTAAACATTCATTGTTCCTTTTACAGGGCCTTCCGTCCACCAGTAAGGTCTACAAATGCATTAACATAATCGTTGTGTATTGAATTGCATATACGTAGAGCCAATTTTATATTCTGACCCTTCCAAGATTCTTTGAGGGACTAAATTACAAAAAATAAAAAGTTTACTCGTAAATCGAAATTGTAATCCGATCGAACCAGATGGCCTATAAAACAACCTTTTGTATTTCCAAGTAAAACATGCAAGGAAACAAATGGGTCCAGACTCCGTATTTAGTTTCAAAGGTGTTCGGATTACATATAGAACATTGGAGTAAACCCTTACCGTTTACTCTACAACACCTACAAGTGCTTCAAGATGAACTATCACCCGGGCACAATTATGTTTCAATTATGATTTAAGCCCAAAATATTGAATTTGATAATTTATTTAGTTTCCTAACACGTCGTAATCGTATGTCACAATTTGGGGGACCTAATTGCAATAAATGCATACAATCAACTTTGCTGGTTCCTCGGTACCATTGAGGTACGAAAATGTTACTTATTCAATCTGGAGCATTGGTAAATTTCATTTGGCCTGGTGAAAAAGTGCTTGAAGGGGTCGAACGGGATGTTTGGGGTCAATATGCAAATTTTATGAAATTAAACAATGCTTAGAAATGTCACTGTACGGGGCCCATGTGTGGTTGATATTTGCATGAAACAACTAGTACAATGTCTATTCATAATAATTGAACGTCAATTTGATTAATTAGGGTTGTTTGAAAAATGCACGGGAGGCAAATACAATAAGTGAGAATTTAAACAACTAACACTTTGTTTTTTTACGCCAGTAATATTGAAGAAGTACCGGTGTATGTGTTCAATTTTTCGATGTGCATTTCAAAATTTTCTTTTTCTTTGATTTTTAGTAACGCACAAAACATTTTACACCGGTAATTTATGATTTTGCACTAGTAGATATACCAGTGCAGCACAGTTAGTCTAAAATTTCAGAAATTCCTATCGGGTTGAACATTTTTTTTCAAAAGAAATGTTTAAAGCAGCCGCAGGCAGTTTTTTTGTACATTATTACACCAGTATTTTCATTTCATACACTGGTACTAGATTCCGGTGTACAAAAGTTAGCCAAATTTTTCATGCGTTTATCTCGGGTCAAAGAAAAATTCATTTAAAGCAGTTGCACGCAGCTGCTTTTCGTCATTTCTACACCGGTATTGGTACCGGTGCTGCACATTTAGCCAAAATTTGTTCCATTTTCACTAATTTTACACTGGTGTTGTATATATTTTCGGTGTAAAAAACATAACTTATGAATCCAAAACCGTTTGAACCGGCCATGAGTCTCACAATTCCTCCTATTCTCATCAAACACCTTCAAATTCTCTTTCACCGCCATCAACCACTCCAACCATTCAATCCACACTTAATTGAACCACCATAACTCCTCATAAACCATTGTAGCTCCTCATCTCCCATTGTATCCCTATAAAGTGTGGAGCAATACAAGAGAATCAACAAAAATGAGAGAGGAACTTGGCGAGAGAAGAAAGTACTTGGCGATCCGTTCTTGGCGAGTTCGGTAAAAGGGAGTAGCAACAAAAATGCTCCATTGGTGAAGGTAAGTGTTGGGGTTTATGTTACCATGGGTTACCATGTCAATTTCTCTTCCAAAAACCATTTCATCCCTCACGCACAATACATGTTCGATCAATTGCCTCAGTGACCAAAAACATATAAATTGGCAAAAAGTTGAAAGGGTAACTTGAATTGTATGTTTATACAATTGTGGGGAGTAAATGTTTTGCATTTTTTGTGAATGGGTGATGTAGTTCTATAGTTTTTTGGTTGGTGATAATGTTGATAGTCGTGTTAGGGAGGAGTGAGAATTTCTCGGTTGTATGCCTTTAATTTATGAATGCAAAGACATTGGTATGGTACTCTATCAACTTCTATAAGGTTCCATTTCATTCTATATCAAGTTTCATGCCTAATTGTTCAAGTTCTATTCCATGTTATATAAACTTTTATGCCTTACATAATGTAGTTTCATGTATGAATTATTCAATTTCTATGCATGTTTTGCTCAAAAGTTGTATGAACTAGTTGATCAAGTTCTACGCCACGTTCTATCAATGTTGATCTTTAAGTACCGTTATTGTGTGTACCGTTATGGATTGAGAATTTTCAATTCTACTATTGTAGATGCAGCCAAAGAAGGGGAAATTCAATACGAAGAGGAAGCGGCCGGTTACAAAGAAGGAGAAGGAGGTGAAAGATGTGGTCGATGAGGAGGTGGATGTGGCGGACCAGGAACCACCGCCAAAAATAATCCCATTGAAGATAAAATTTAAGGAAGTAACGCAAACAAATGACCCATCTAGTGAAGAGAAGGAAGAAACCGCGGAGCAAGGTGATGTTATTGTAGGGGATGTTGAAGGAGTGGACGCCGGTAAATAGTTGGCCAAATTTTATGGTAAGTCATTCTATCATTTCATCCATCAAATTTTATGAAATCAACAACACTATGGTAAGTCATTCTGTCATTTCATCCATCAAATTTTATATTTAGAGTTAGTAATTATATTTACCTTTCATGTGCAGTACCGAACCCAGAATGGTTCGTGGCAATGCGGGTACTCTATCGTGCTCTTCATGGAAGAATTTGTTAATCACCCAGAGACAAAAAATATCTTGGAGGTAAACCTTGCATCTCAAAATTTGATATTATTAATCTCTAGTAAACATGACATTATTGACTAACAGTGTAAGTTTGAAACTAATAGATGTTCCCGGAAGGCAAAGGGTTGTACCATGTGTACAAAATTCAAGTGTAGCAGAAAGATGGTGTGGGGATTGGCTCGGAGACTACCAGCAACAGGCAAGCACTACGTTGCAACTTCTGAATGATAAGAACGACATAATATGTTGGTGGTTTATTTTGAATAGCTGATGATATTAGAATTCTATGGATGGTGTTCGGTTATACTAAACTTGTGTTTTACTTTGTTTCATTCCATGCTTAAGATACTTTTTCTATTTCATAGCTAGAAGAATGTTCGCGTGTTTTGCGAGCCATATTTTTGTAATAGAATGTTTCAAATTTCTTACTTATTCAAAAGTTTTCAATTTATAATAGTTCACAAGTATCTCTGGCTGTCGTTGCCCAGAAATGATCCAGGATGGACCATCGAAAAATAAATTAGGCATTGCAAATTTTAGCCACATAATACACCGGTATAAAATGCATGTACCGGTGTAAAAAAATTTCACATTTAAAAAAAATTATTTAAATAATACTGGTGCATAAAGTATAGTAATACCTGTGTAAAACAAATACCGGTGCAATCTATTCTGGTGCAAGAAAACTATATTCTGACTACAAAAGAAATACCGGTGTCATATTTAATACTGGTGTACAAATCATAGTTTTACACCGGTTCATAGGTTAAATACTGGTGCAAAATGTCTACACCGGTGTTCCAAATAATAATGGTGCAGATATTTTGTGATCCCAAAATTTTACACCAACCTAAAATGCCGGTGCAAATAATGTTCTACACCAGTCAATTTTACCAGTACAAATTTGTGTCATTTTTACACCCCTATACATATGCACCGGTATTTTGGGGGGCCAAATTACCGGTGCTATTGCCCTAAATTACCGGTGCAATTACCCCTGTCCTGCAGTAGTGTATCCTCTTCGTCCATTCAAAAATTATCACATGCTTATGATCAAACAGAATCAAACCAGTATCTACTGCAACATTTCTCTGCTCATTTGTCTTAAATTTCAACATGAAAATCCCCTTTCAAACTTTCCACATTATTTGGATCCTATTTTTCCATATTCTATTAAAAAAACCCTCAATTACTAGAAAGGGAGGAAGGAATCGACAAATCACAGTTGTTTCCCATGGTTTAATGCTATCATCTACTTCATCCTTTGGTATTTTTGCCATTTTAACACCATTTACTTCTATTGGGGGATAGTATTTTACCTTAATACTGGTAGGATCATCAAATAAAGCATTCCATGGTTTGTTTCCAATGATGAGCAACTCTTCTCGCTCTTCATGCTCCAAGTTTTTCTCTACTAAATCTGTCCAGCTCAGTCTACCTTTGGCTAAATTTGTTTTCTGCACTGTATCCACCACCAAATTCGGAGCATTCTTGATCTTTTCTTTTGGAGTAAATTGCATTTCATCAAACACCTTCTCTGCATCCCTACAGTCCAGCTCCCTACTTGTATCTTCAACTATCTCCATCAAAGTTTGGCTACCAACACCCTTCTCACCTCCTTTCTTCACTTTTGTTATCATCCGCTGTGATTTACGTCGTTTGCTACCCGATTTCCCCATGGAAGGATCACTCAATTTTATCAATCAGTTTGAGTCGTACACACAGTGAAATGCATAGCGCCCATATTAGAGAGAGAAACTTAGCTCTATAAGCAGTTTTATGTACAACAGTTAATTCTATATAAAATACACACACACACACACATATATATATATATATATATTATTTTCATTTAAATCTAAAATAATTAATTGTGATATTAGCAAAGATCGAGTCAATTTTATTTTTTTAAATAGATCTATCAATTTATTTTTAAATACTGCATCATGTGTAATTCTCATATGCATATAACAAAAATTTATTACTTAATATAGTTATAAATTACATTATAATTTTCATTTTTGCTCATAAATTCGTCTAGAGAGTATTCAAGCTCATAAACTAATTAATCTTCTATAATATTTGTAACTTGAGGAAATACACCATCAAGGCAGTTCTTTTACATGGACAAATGGCATAAGTGGGGATTCACAAATGTGGGAAAGATTGGATAGATAGAGCCTATGCCACAAAAATGTGGAGCCTCCTATTTCCCACAACAATATTGCAGAATCCGACACTAGCCATTTTAGATCATAGCCCTATTGTGTTAGACACCAATCCAGAAGATAGAAACTTCACAAGAGTAAAAAAGGTATGAATCCTTTTGGACCAAGGACTCTGCAGTTCATGATATTGTTAGTGAGGTTTGGAATCTGGTAAAGCATAGTTTTCATCCATATGTGGTGTTGGATTGTACCACAACTTTTTTGCTTGGCTTCAATTTACTATGAGTCATTTGCATAATTGGCATAAGCATTCATATGGTAATCTGGATAATAGAATCAAACAGTTGAAGTCCAAATTGGTTCAGATGACCGGTGAAGGTGAAAGAGAAGCTGATATCAGGACGGAACTAATCAAATTGTGGGATTACCATAACGATTATTGGAAGAAAAGAGCAAAAATAAACTAGGATTAGTTAGGAGATTCAAACACAAATTATTTTCACAAGTGGGCTTCCAGAAAGTCAAGATCAGCCAAAATATTGGAGATCAGATCTTGGCAGACTTCTCAAAACTTAATATCTCAAGAGTTCCATAATCAATTCAAGCAGATATATGTTTGATCGGATTCTTATCCAAAAATGTCTGATTACCATTATTCTAAAGAGCAACTCCTTAATAATGTCCAATTCACACTAACAGGGGACCAAAAACAAATGCTTGGTCAACTTTTTTCTAAAACAAAACTATGGGAAGCGATTTCAAGCATGAGGTCATGGTCTTCCCCGGGATTGGATGGATTTCCACCATGTTTTTATCAGAAACATTGGTCTAGTATTGAGCCATACTTCTTTAATTGTGTGAAGGCTTTCCAGCAAGGGTAGATCATTAACAGGGAATGGAATCAAACAAAATCATCTTTATTCCCAATAGGAATCCAACAACATTGAAAGATTTCAAGGCTATTAGTCTATGTAAGACACAATACAAAATAAAGGTAGGTTGAAAAAATTCATCCATCATCTAATAGCTGAAAATCATAATGGTTTCAGTCCAGGTAGAAGTGTAGGTGAGAGTGTATTAATGGCTCATGAGCTCATCTTTTACATCAAAGGAATAAATTTAGGAAAGAAATCTTGCTCGGCAATAAAGTTGGACATAAATAACGCATATGATAGGATTTCTTGGTCTTTTATGGAAGCAGTGTTGATCAGAATGAATTTTCCTGACAGTTGGATTCACATGATCATGCAGTGTGTTTCAACCATTACTGACATGACATCTGTGAATGGGGAAATATCTCAGGAGTTTCACCCAATTAGAGGCTTGAGACATGGTTTTCCATTGTCTCCATACCTGTTCATTTTATGCCAACAAGTGTTGTCTGCAGCTCTGGATAGTCCATCACAATTTGGCAAATTGGGTATTTCAATTGCAAGATCAACGGATTAAATATCACATTTAATGATTGTCTTATCTTCATTCAGAAAAACCAGAATTTAAGAAGGGACTTGGCACAAAAATTGGATTCATATGCCAAGTATTCAGGCCAAAGGATAAGTTTTGAGAAATCCTCGTTCTTTTTTAGTCACAATACTTCTCAATGGTGGTAAACATGGGCTATGTCCGCACTCAATATTCATAAAAGATGACTTCCAGACAAATATCATGGTGCAAATATATTACCTATCAGAAAGAAGACACGGATGTTCTAGAATCTGATCATCAGATACAAGAGGAAGATTGCAAAATGAAAGGACGAGGTCCTGTCTATTAATGGTAGGATTACGCTGGCAAAAAAAGGTTTGCAATTAATTACAATTACACAATGTCAATTTTCCATTTGCCAAAAGACATTTGCAACAAGTTAGATGTTGTAACTCGCCAGTTCATTTGGAGTGGTAAGCTGGAAAAAAGGAAAATTCACTGGATAAGCTGAGAAAAGTTGTGTAGGTCCAAACATGAAGGGGGCATGGGTCTCAAGGACTCCTCCATAATGAACTAATCTTTTTTATCCAAGCAAGCACGGAGGATCATATCAGATAAAAATAGTCTCTTCTCCAAATTCATGCTCAGCATGTATAAAATTAATGATTTTTAGGCTGGGAAAACTAGGATTAATTGTTTAATGGGATGGAATCTATTCAATGGGGTGCTTAGTTACTAAGACCTAATCTCACGTGGAATTGAAGAATGGGGAAGACATCGGGATCCATGATGATTGGATTCCATGGATGGATAATCCTCTCAAAAACACTTGGGCTAATAAAAAATCTCTTAAAGTTTCTCATCTGATAGATGAATCAAAGCAATGGAGATCACATTTGGTCAGGTCTCTATTTCCAGCATATGATGTAAAGCAGATTCTCAACATTAGGATACCTGCTTTCAACAGCAATGGAGTAAGTGACAAGGATAGGTTGATATGGTTTATATCTCAAATAGGTGAATATACGGTGAAAAGGGGTTACAAACAGGCTGTTTGCAAACTACGAAGGACTCACAACCTTCAACGTCTTCTTCAGTTGGGCAGTATAATCCTCGGATATGGAAAAAGTCGTGGAAAATAAAATTACCAAGATACTCATTTCTTACTTAGAGAATCTTGATTGGAACTCTACCTACAAGGGATAAGTTAATGGAGAGGTTGTGGAATCAATCCAGGTTGTAGAATCTGTGGGATGGAGCTTGAAACTCAGGATCATATCATGGCAGAATGTAATGTGTCCAAAAAATTTTGGAGGGTGAGCTCTTTAGGATTTTATTTTGAAAACACTACTAGTTTTTTTTTACTTGCTGGCTTAAGAACTGGATTTTACAAGCTCCACAGATGGAATACCTTTCCCTTACTTGTTGCATCATACGGATGATTTGGAAGTTTAGAAATGATATAATTTGGAGTGATAGACAAGTACAGTTGAGGGAGGACCCAATCCTCATTTGGAAACAAGCAGAGACGCTAAGCCAATGTTATTGTTAAATTTCAGTGTATTTTGGGCTTCCATCTCAAAACCAATTGGTACTAAATGAAGGTGACCCAAGACCTTATATATAAGTCATTTAGTCTTTAAGAAACCGATGTGGGATATATCTTTCAACACGCCCCTCGCATGCTGACGTGAAAACATTCCACAGCCCATATCGGGCCAAATAAAAGGGGATCCACACATCGGTCCAATAACCCAACCTGGGCTCGGATACTGTGTTAAATTTCAAGTTATATTGGGCTTCCATCTTAAAACCAATTGGTACCAAGTGGAGGTGACCCAGGACCTTATATATAAGTACTTTAGTTCTTAACAAACTGATGTGAGATATATCTTTCAATACGCTCCCTCACGTGCTAACATGGAAACACTCTACGATCCATATCGGGCCAAATTAAAGGGGATTTACACACCGACCCAATAAACTCAACCTGGGCTCTGATACCATGTTAAATTTTAAGGTATCTTGGGCTTCCATCTTAAAACCAATTGGTATTAAGTGGAGGTGACCCAAGACCTTATATGTAAGTACTTTATTTCTTAACAAACCGATGCAGGATATATCTTTCAACACACCCCCTCACGTGCCAACGTGGAAACACTCCTCGACCCATATTGGGCCAAATTAAAGGGGATCCACACATCGGCCCAATAAACCCAACCTGGGCTCTGATACCATGTTAAATTTCAAGGTATCTTAGGCTTCCATCTTAAAGCCAATCGGTACTAAGTGAATGTGACCTAAGACCTTATATATAAGTCATTTAGTCTTTAAGAAACCGATGTGGGATATATCTTTCAAGAGTTATAAAAATTTCAATTCATCTTCTTCTTAAATCGGTGAGCAAACTCTGAATTCTGACTCCATTACAAGGGAGGTGTCTGACAATCAACAGATGGATGAAGATACAGTACTTTGCATCACAGATGCTTCGTTTGACAAAATTAAGAATTGGGCTGTTGGAACTTGGCTGATTTTTCAAGGATCTGGCAACAAGTTTTCCTCATATGAGATATTCACTTCCAGGTCTCCACAACAAGCATGATTGTGTGCTATAATATCAGCAATGCAGCATATGCGTACATTAGGTTTTAGCAAAGTGATGATGCAGTCTGATTCTGTATTGACAATCAACTTCCTATCGCTTAAGCAGAAGCTGTATTTGGAGGTTTGTATTGAATTCCATGATGCTCTAAGTTTGTCTCGGTTTTTCCAGGTTCTCTCTTTTAAAAAGGTTAGTAGGACTATGGTTCAAAAGGTTTATCAGTTGGCCCATGATGTACTCAAAACAATTATCTTTAAATAACAATATCTACTTTTGATTTTTTTTAAAACCTCTGGATTAGTTTCCACTATTTCCCACTGCCACTATTTCCTCCGAGTTTTTGAAAAAATTACATTATGCTCCCCGTCTCACCATTAATTTGGGTGAGATGTATCATTTTGAATTAAAACAAAACTCATTGATGGATACTCACTCAAGTATTTGTAAAAAGAAAGTACATAGGTAGCTTAATTCCACGCATGGATGCTTAATCTATCAGTAAAAGAAATCACATGGATAGTGTGAAAATTTTAAATTGATCATGGTAGTATACAAATTGGACGATTTATGATAAATGATAAGATCACACGTATATTACATTAATTAATAATCTGATCAGATTTTTAAAAAAAACTACAAAATGTGACATTGAACATGTCAAAAGAAGATCGAGGACGTGGGAAGCTGATCAACCACTGTCGGCTTCACATATTGTGTGAAGGATCATACACCTCTGCCAGCAAGAGAAGATTCTTTGTTCTTGATGCAGCGATGCCAACAGTCTCAGACATGTCTAAATCTTTTGGCCTGAGGTCATTTGGGAGTTTCCAATCAAAGTGGTAGAGCAAAAGAGCTAAAGGAAGGTACACATTAGCAAGACCAAAAGAGATACCTGGGCACATCCTTCTTCCTGCACCAAATGGTATATACTCGAAGTGATTTCCAGTGAAATCTTTGGTATCGTTCTCAAATCTCTGTGGTCTAAAACTTTCGGGATTATCCCAATACTCTGGGTCTCTTCCCATTGCCCAGGCGTTAATGATGACTTTTGTTTTGGCAGAGATCTTATAGCCATCAATCACACATTCTTCCCTTGTTTCTCTTGGAATCAACAATGGTGCCGGAGGGTGTAACCTTAGAGTTTCTTTAACCACGTACTTGAGGTATATCATATCTCCAATGCCGGATTCCTCAATTGTTTTCTTCTGCCCAAAGGTATTCCGTATCTCCCTCTGTGCCTTGGCCATCACCTCCGGGTGTCGAATCAACTCTGCCATTGCCCACTCAACTGTTGTGGACGATGTTTCTGTACCAGCGACAAACATGTCCTGCAAGAACAATATATAAATGTTAAATAGTGCAGGGAAGAAGAAATATATACTTCCCCGGCCCTAGTGTAAGGTTCTTTTTTGCATGGCCATTTAAGCGTGCTGATGTGATAGGGAAAATTGGGCGATTAGAATGTTCTGGTCAAATTTCAACTACAAATTTTAGCCCAATTAAGAAAATGAAAACCTTTCAGTTACAAATGTTTGTGATGCTTACCACCAAAATGGCTTTGATATTATTCTTCATGATTGGGATCTGAAGATCATCGCTTTGCTGGACTCTGAGAAGAACATCAACGAGATCTTCATGATCATGATCACCAGCTGCTGCATAATTACCCACGTGCTGATCAATTATACTGTCCAAAACTTTATCAACATTACGGTGGATCCTCATCATTTTACTCCGGCGGGAGAAGAGAGGGTGAAGAGCCTTCAATGACGGGAACATATCCGAAACTTCAAAGGCGCTCGTAACCGCCATTACCTGCTTCGCCAACTCTAAGAAAGCATTTTGGTCCTCTTTCCTAACCTTTCCAAAAGCTGCCCCGGCGACCGTAAAACCAGTGTACTGGGCAAGTTTCTCACTCAGATTAACTGGTTTAGCCGCCATGGAAAGAGCTTTAATGGATGTGACGAGATGCAAACCTTCATTCTGCCTGATCCATCCAAATGATTGGACCCTTTTCGCACTGAGCAGCTCCAATACGCATATTTTGCGCATCTGCCTCCAGTACTCTCCGTATGGAGCACAGGCAATATCTTTAGAACCATAGGTGAAGACTTTCCCGGCAAGTAATTCCGACCGGCTCGCGAAAGCTAGGTCTTTAGTCCTCATGATCTCTGCCGCTAATCGCGGCGAAGATACGACGATAGCGGGAGTCTCTCCCAGCTGCAAGTGGAGGAGGGGACCGAGTTTTTGGGACAGTTTTCTGAGAGCGTGATGGGGAGGTGCACCGGCCAAATGATGCATGTGTCCGATAAGAGGTAGCTTCCATGGCGATGGAGGTAGCTTTTGGGGTGATTTTGATCTCTTGAGGATGAGTATTGTGGCCGTAATGACTATTAAGGCAGAGAGAGAAGTGAAGATTAAGATGGAATCTTCCATGTTCAAACAGCTACTAAACCTCTGGAGCTTGTTACTTGTTAATTGTTATAAGTACTAATTCTCCTTAAATAAATGTGATTTCGAGACTGAAGATTCGTTTGGAAAGATGCTTATGCGTGATTTGACAATAAGACAAACTCTCTTTATCCCAAGTCTGAAGGTTTAACAAGTAAACTACTCCCTCCAGACCATTATTCCCAACCAAACGAATCTTTAACCAGGTTGGAGAGTTGTTGATTCTTTGGTGCTGAACAGTAAATTTTTGGATGCAATATATGCATGTGTTGGGTGATGGACACAAAGGTAGAGGACGCATTCACTGAATGCGTCCTCACTGAATTTGTTTTTATTTTTTGAACTATTTTTAGAGGATGCATTCATATCCTCATAATTTTTTATTTTTTTTAAACCAGATCGTCCGTCCTCAGATTTTTTATTATTTTTAATTTTTCTTAATTTATATTGATATATTTTTTGAAATATTGTTTGAATTCTATAATTTCTTGAAAACGGGTATTGAATTTAACACACACACATACATATATATAATTTTTTTGTAGTCTCACATTTTATTAATTAAGACCTCAATATAAAATAAGGAACTTTAATCAGAAAAATATACAGTTAATTAATTATTCTTTAAATCAAAATAACTAAAATAGATGAAATTTAATTATCATGATTGAGAATATTGTTAGTAATATCATTTTAAATCAAAATACTTAAGACAAAGTTTACTTTAGGTAGTCTAAATTTTAGGCAGGAGTTTATTCTGTTATTATTATAAATTCGAAATTGGGATGGAGTTTTTTAAAAAAAATTGCTAATAAATACAGGGCATACTGTACAATTATAAAAGTATTATGACGAGGCTGGGAGGAAAATTCTGATTTTTAACAGGGATTGGAGGACGCATTCATCCACGTGTAAATACCTATAGGAAAATTCAAGAAATGCATTTTCTATTTTCACAGATTTTTTAACTCGAGTGGGGAAAGGAGTTCGAGGGATGGAGGTATTCGAGTAATTGAGTGCTGGGTACTCGAGTGCTCGAGCGGCTATTATGTAAGCCCTCCAGAGCTACTCGACTGCTCGAAGGGGAATTGTTGGTAGAGGTTTGACCACAGGAGGGATTCAAATGCTCGGGAGAGGCATTCGAGAGATGGAGATGCTCGAGTGCTCGGGAGAGGTATTTCGTGAGCTGGAGGAGTCTGTGTGCTCCAGGGAAGCATTCGAGTGCTGGAGCAGCTCGAGTTTTCGAGGGGGGGCTATGCCCTCGAAGGGGCTCTGCCCTCGAAGGGGTTACATCCTCAAGGGGTCTTTGCCGTCGAAGGGGTCAAACCCTAGAAGGGCTCTACCCTCGAAGGGGTCATACCCTCGAAGGGCCTCTGTCCTCGAACGGCCTATGCCCTCGAAGGGGCTCAACCCTTGAGGGAGTCATACCCTCGACGTGGCTCTGCCCCCGAAGGGGTTATACCCTCGAAGGGGCTCTGGCCTCAAAGGGGGTTTACCCTGAAGGGGATCTGCCCTGGAAGGGGTTTTACCCTTGAAGGGACCCGAGAAAAAAAAAGAAAAAACTAAGCGTGTAAATACCTATAGGAAAATTCAAGAAATTAACGGAAAAGAAAAAAAAAATGAGAGGACGCAATGCGTCCTCAAGTAATATTTTTTTAAAAAAATCTATGAAAATAGAGAACGCATTCGTCGAATGCGTTCTCCATAAATGTTGCCATGCACAGCTACTGTAGCCATACTAATAGAAATTTTCCCCAGGTTAGAGGGTAGGGAGAGACAGAGTTTGTCTTATTTTTAGACTAGCGCACAAGCATCTCACAACGAAGAATTATTTTTCAACCCCTCACACGTGTCGGTACCTAACTGGTTGCTGAAGCTCGCGAGATTTGGGCGGTTCCCTAAATGAGAACGAGGAAACTTCAAGTGGATTGCTATTTCACGCCCTGTATTTTACTTAATTACGTCCTGTATTTATACTATTTAATATACAATGTGTATTTTAAATTTAATTTAAATTATTTAAATTATTTAATATTAAATTAAACTAATTAATCATTTAATTTATGCTCCGCCGCCGCCGCCACCTTCGACGCGCACCTCGTCTTCTCCGCCGTTCCTCTTCCCTCTCCGGCGCACCTCGTCTTCTCCGCCGCTGCTCCACTCCGGTATTCTCTCCGCTCCGTTCTCTCCACCGCGTTCTCTCCTTCACTCTGGACCCATTCTCCTCGGCGAACCGGCTCCCGCTCTCCTCGATGAACCGGCTCCCGCTCTCCTCGGCGAACCGACTCCCGCTCTCCTTGGCGAACCAGCTCCCGCTCTCCTCGCCCAGCTCGCTCCCGTTCTCCTCGGCCAGTGGCGAACCGGGATCGCTCCCGTTCTCCTCGCTGAACCGGGATCGCCCTTCCGGTTCTCCACCACTTCTCCGCCGCTAGGGTTAGGGTTTCGCTCGAGAGGACGAGGACGATGAAGGATGGCGGGGCTAGGTTCGCTCGACGGGGACGAAAAATGAGAGACGGAGGGGCTAGGCTCGAACGGAAGAAGGAGAAGGAGGGATGGCGGCGAGAGGAGCCAGAGAAGACGAAGAAGAGAAAAAGGTGGTGGCGGCGCTGGTGCACGACGGCGGCACTGGTGCACGACGGCGGCGCTAGCACGGTAGCGACGGAGATCGTCGACGGCGGCAGTGGGCACACGACGTCGGCGGTGGTGGTGCACGGCGGCAGCGCACATTTGATTTTGATTTTTTATTTTGATTTTGATTTTATTTTAAAATCTTAATATTTGTATTATACATGTATGTAGGCGTAAACTAGTAAAATACAAGGCGTGATATAGCAATACCCAATTTCAACAATACCCTTTCAGCCATTTTACTTTATTACCATCGTGGTCTCCGTTAAATCCGTTTCCTCCACAAACACAATCGGCACCGCAAGTCGGAGCGATCTAGGAGTTCCGATCAAAGGGCGGCGCTGGGTGAAGCCTTGGCGGATAGAGGAGGAGAGGCGGGCGGAGACGATGCAAATGAGCGGATCTGGAAACGACACCACCGCGCTGGTCTCCGTGAACGCCGAGCCGAGACCGCCGCCGCTGTGACATCTCCGGTGACCACGAGTGGTCGGCTGCGAAACACCGCTCACTGAGCAGAACCACTGAGAAGTTGGCATCTCCGGTGACCACTGAGCTAGCATCTCTGAAATGCGCCGCTGCTAGCATCTCCGGGAGGTTGGGTAAAGGGTAGGGGTGTTGGGAAGATGGGAATGGGTGGGCGGCTGCCGGCGGAGGTGGTGGATGCGGCGGCGGCCCCAGGAACCAGGGTTTCGAGAGGGAGACAGTGGATCTGAATCGGGCAACGTCCAGCACCAGTGAGAGATTACGATTTTATTGGGAGAAAATCCATCCTCACCTGATTACGCCCCTCCTTATTCGATTTTCAGAAAATCTTTAATTTTCATGGATGGAGCTTCAGGGAGGAAAACGAAGGAACAGTTATTTTTCCACTTTCCACGCATGCCAGTAGCTTTCCAATATTATACTTTACTAATGGATCTTTTCCTTTTTTTTCTTCCAAGAAATTACATGCTTATCCGGACTCTTTTCCTTTTATTTTTGCAAGGAATTTCTTGGAATGTACTCCCTCGATCATCCGCTCGTCCTCAGCGCTCTATACCAGCCTACACCCATGCCATCATATGAGAGGTAAATCATGGTAACCCAGCACTAGGACCTATGAGCTTGACATTGCCTCGGTGCGCACAAGGGAGCCTTGCAAAGCAAGAACTCCCCACACTGTCGCTGCCGATTCGAACCTGGGATCATTGGCTTACCCACCCATGTCCGAACCAATGGGGTACACCTGTGGGTGTTTGGAATGTACTCCCTCCGTTTCACTGAGGGTGACACGCTTACTTTATTGAAAATTATTTTTTAATGACATACTTTTCATTGTTGGTAAGATTCCTACAATCTCATCCACTCATTCTACTTTTTATTTTCTACACTTAATTTTGAGTCCGTCTCTTGAAAGACGGTCTTTCCATAAGTTATGGAAAGATCAAGGTTTAAAGTGTAAATTAGAAGAAATTAAGATAAAAATTTGGGTTGCATGAACCGGGTTATAAATTTTATAACTACTACATGTTGCATACTAAAATTTTAATATTGCAACTAATATTTTTTAACTTTTAATATTCTAATCAAACCCTGTCTTTCCATAGGGTTATGGAAAGATCGTCTTTCCCAAGACTTTGCCCTTAATTTTAACCTCTCATTTTCTTCACATTAATCCAAGAGCATAAATCTAATGTGTCACTCTTAGTGAAACAAGGGAGCAGTATTAATCTGGAGTATGAAATTGCATAGCCCTTCCATTTAAAACGTTTTTTACTTTCTAAAAATGTTTGAGCTATTAGGCTTTATTCCCTCAAATTAATACTTTACTAAATTAAAATTAAATATAATTAAAATGAGTCAAAGTTTTGGGAAAGATTATCTTTAGTTAGAACAATATACAATAAAAGGTATTAATTGCAATATTAAAAATTTATTATATAACGTGTAATTGTTATAAAGTTTAAATCTGATTCATGCAACACATAAATTTAACCTTTATTTCTTCTAATTTACACTTTAAACTCCGATCTTTCCATTACTTGTAGAAAGACTGTATTTTAAGAGACGGACTCTTAAAATGATACTAATGTTGTAATTTAAAATTTAAATATTAATACAAGAGTCCGTCCCTTGAAACACTGTATTTCCATAAGTTATGGAAAGACCAAGGTTTAAAGTGTAAATTAGAAGAAATGTAAATAAAATTTCTGGGTTGCATGAACCGGGTTATAAATTTTATAACTACTACATGTTGCATACTAAAATTTTAATATTGCAACTAAGACCTTTTACCTTTTCTTATTCTAATTAAACCCTGTCTTTCCTTAAGGCTATGGAAATACCGTCTTTCCTTAAGGCTATAGAAAGATTGTCTTTCCCAAGAGTTTGCCTTAATACAATTGTTTAATAAACAGAACAAAACTACAATATGTGACTAAACTGCACATTTATTTGAGAGAAAATTGAATAAGTGATATGAATAAATTTAAATGACGTGAAAAAAAAATTATTTAGAAAAGTATTTAAATTTACGCATTGCGTAATATGTAAAATTGAATTTAAAATATTCTGCATATGCATTCCGATTTTTCTTTCTTACTATTAATTAATCAATTCTAAGTTATGCTAGAAAATGTACGAGCGTTTTCAAAATTTCACAAAAAAATCATTTATATTTTATTTATATATTTAGGCAAAAATAACAAAAATCATGTATTTTTGAGCAATGAATAATGGGTGTGTTTGGCAGAGTTGTGCTTATAAGCAAAACTATCTTATTTTGAAAGTAGAGGAAGACCAGATTCTGCTTTTCCCAAAAAAATGGCTTATATTCTTAAATACGCACTTTTTTTGTAGTTTACCAAACACAAAATAGATGCTTAACTTATAAGCAAAACACGTATAAGCCCTGCCAAACAGAGCCAATGAGATAACATAATTTTAGACCACATTGTAATTTTCAAGACTGTGCAGAAGTAATCAATGTTGAATTTTGAGACCCTACCCATACATGTCCAAATTGCAAATTCACAATCGTATATTATTGAATTGTATATTTGTCTCACCATTTGGGTGATTCGACGATTCCAACTTCCATGTAGGGACCTAAGTGCAAAAAAGTAAAAACTTTACTAGTGACTCCAAATTGAAATCTGATCGAACGTGATGCTACCCTATACACTTCCATTGTATTTTCCAAGTTCATAAAGGAATATTTATCAACAATCGGGCACAAGAACATATCTGTAATCCTTTCTGTTTTACTTTTCTTATTTCTAAGTAATCAACTCTAAGTTACTCTAGAATATGTACTACTCCCTCCGTCCCAAGTTAATTTGCAGAAAGAGAAAGAGTTGAGGCAAATTTGAACAGTAAAAAAATTACTGATTTGACCTGAAAATGATGGCTAAAAAGCTGAAAAAATCTGAAAACGTACAGAATGAATAGTGTCTCGGTAATGTTGTACTTTACAAAAATCTAGTGTCTAAATATTCCCTCCAAAACTAATGTTTGGCCCCAAAACTAGAATACAACGTGATGTTCAAGTACATACACAATGTCATCCACATCGACGAGAAATGGTTCTATCTAACAGAGGCATCATCCAGGTTCATTCTAGCACCTAACGAACCAGAACCATATAGGATTGTACATAGTAAGCACTATATTCCCAAGCTTATGTTTTTATGTGTTGTGTGTAGACCTATTTTTTATGTAGATGGTACTGTTATGTTTGGTGGCAAGATATGGGTGTTTCCTTACATAGAGTACGTAGCAGTCAAGTACACAACTGTTAATCAACCTAGGGGAATAATGATTTTAACACCCATTCAGTCCATCACAAGAGAGGTCATTAGGCACAAACTTTTTTTCGAACTCATTCCAGCAATTAAGAGAAAATGGCCAAGTTGGGCAAGCAAGAAATTTTCATACAGTAGGATAATGCACCAAGCCATATTTATGCAAATGACCCAGAATTTATAGCAGCTACAACCTCAGATGGTTTCAACATTAAGTTAGTATGCCAACCATCCAAATCCCCCGACCTTAACATACTTGATCTAGGTTTTTTTGCCTCCATACAAAGTTTGCAATACCAAAACCCTAGTACTACCTTAGATGGATTGCTAGATGTTGTTTATGATGCTTTTGAAAGAGAAGATCCCAATGTTATTGACAAGATTTTTCTAACTTTGCAAAACGTTATGGTAGAAATCATGAAATGCAGGGGGTGGGACTGATTTTAAAATGCCACACATGGTAAAGATAGGTTGAGGAGATTGGGTATGCCGCCACAAAATCTTATTGTTGATTCAGAGTTTGTGAGGAGCTGTTTGGAGTTTTTGGTGGCTAAAGGAAGGACAGAGAAAGTTCAGGACCTCCTCTTATGCTTGGAAATGGCAAACTGAAAGGTAGGAACAAACATTTTTGTAGGGTTGTGCTTCTAGAAGTAGTTCTAGGGTAAAAATACAATATCTTTTGTGCAAGTATGTTTATAGGGCAACCTTGTAAAACTTGGGATCAATGAATTCCCTTTTGACTGAAGTTTTTAAAAATGCTTTTGTTTAAAAATCAGCAATGCAAGGAGGGAAAATTCCTAGCAGCCATAAATGTTAACAACTAAGATGGTTGGTCAAGCATACACTATAAACAAGAATAACGAAGGGACACACTTCGATGCTGCCATCCAATGTATTATACAAACATGGTTGCAGCCTAAGTGTTTTAAAATTTTCAATTTTCATCATAGGTGGGAGCTACTACATAGGATCAGTTACACAAATAATTTCAGAGCTATTTTTAATCAATTAATGCCCCGCCAAGTTCAAATAAGTTCATAGACAAATCTGCATGGCTGCATTTTATAATCATGCATCACAGCTTCATCATCAATATAGGTCAAGACATCACATGCACATCACATATTTAACTTGTCAGCCATGACACATCACAAATCACACATAATCGCATGCTTTATTGCTCTATTCCGCCCAAGATCAGAAACATGCCACGCCAAGTATAGTGCAAATAGAACACATATAGTCATGGCTGCACATTTATATTTTAACTACCAAACGGTGCAGGATTGAGACAACCTGATATCAACGAGATGTTTTACTTCCACCATGATACTAAGGGTCTCAATCTTCACAACCCTGCACAGAACAAGTGAAGGAATCTGTTCTTAATCAGTCACAAAACATGGGGTGCTGCCAAAGTGGGAGCTACTACGTGGAATCGGGTACACAAATAATTTTAGAGCTGTTTTTAATCAATTAATGCCCCCACCAAGTTCAGATCAGTTCATAGAAAAATCTGCATGACTGCATTTTATAATCATGCATCACAGCTTCATCATCAATATAGGTCAAGATATCACATGCACATCACATATTTAACTTGTCAGCCATGACACACCACAAATCACACATAATCACATGCTTTATTGCTCCATTCTGCCCAAGATCATAAATATGCCACGCCAAGTATAGTGCAAATAGAACACATATAGTCATGCCTGCACATTTATATTTTAACTACCAAACGGTTTATGATTGAGACAACCTGTTATCATAGTAAGGTTTTCATTCATCACAACCCTGCACAAGCAAGTGAAGGAATCAATACTTAATCAGTTACAAAACCGTAAAAAGTCAAGCGGTGTTGAACAGAGACAACCTGATATCAGTGAGATGTTCTTAATCCACCATTATACTCAAGTTCTCAATCTTCAGAACCCTACACAGAACAAATAAAGGAATCAGTTCTTAATGTTGTTGTAAATCACATTAGATAAACTGGACTATAATTTTAATAAATGCTACCTGATATCGGTGGGTCCTTTCCGTATATGATGACTCAGTCCCTGGTTCTACCAAATATTTCTTGGCCCTTTCGACCATAGCATGCATTTCACGTCGAACAGAAGATGTTGCAATGTCTCGCCTAATCCATGGTGTAGTATCTTCAGGTAGTACATATTTGGCGCAAGTATCAGGGTTTGGGTGCCCAGTTTCTGGACTAGGATCAAATGTGGCTGTGACTTCATATTTATCATGACAGAATTGTGTTCCAGATCTGTTTGGGGCAGTGACTGATCATTCATTTCTACGATTTGAGACTCAGTATCATCAGGTGGTACATATTTCGGCCAATAACCAGGGTATAAGCATGTACTAGTTTCATAGAAACCGGGTTCTCCATACTTGGGGAACTTGTTTCCTTTGAAGTAAACTGAGGGATGTGGGTCAAATTCTGAATTGGAATCTGTATATGACCGGGCATTTAACTCAGGGTCAGAATGCCCTGATTCGCAACTAGGATTCATATGTGGCTGTGCCTGTATATTTAACATGACCGAACTAGGTTCTGGATCTTTTTGAGGCTGTGAATGATAATTGATGTCTAGGAAATCAGCTTAGTATTAGATAAGGGTTGTGAGTCAGTCCAGTTCAAGTGTGACATGTTAACCGGACTGAAATGTGTGGCTATTGTCCAGTCGTCCGAACATGTATCAGAATCTGTCCAAGGTACATTACAGTTTCCTTGAACAGGATCGAGAGAGGGCTGCGAGTTTAAACCACTGGGGCTTAGAGGAGAATTGGATTCTGTGTTAGTCACATTCAAGGATTGGTTGGGGGATAATAATTCCCGCCCGTCCAAAACCCCATCCATATGTGCCATGGGTGAACAGATTGAATGTGATAAAAGGCTAGGGCTCCAAGTAAACAGAGGCAAACACACTACACAGAGACAAACTCACTCTACAGAGACAAACACACTCCACAGAGAACGAAAAATATCAGATTAGAACAATATCACAAAATAATAACATCAGAGATATCACAAAATTCATACCATTGCTACCTGAAATTTCCAGATCTGTATAACCACACACGAAAAACAATTTATACAGAATGTAATAGGCGATAAATTTCAGATCTGTAACAGATTCGAACATCCAAGACAAGAATGCAGATTATAACCTCACATACAACTTTGGATTACACAATATAAGCTTACCCAGAAACGAAGAACAAAGGTTACCCCTGCTTTAATTTCTGAAATCCACAAAATTCAAAACTAAACCCTAATAATATGTGAGAATCAAAGAAGTCGACATACGCACAAGAACCACAGATCCAACACAAACTCAGAAAAATCCCCAAATATAAGGGCCAAACCCTAAACGAAACGTTTTTTGGATCTCCCCAAAAAGAAAAGAAAATTTTCAAGATTTGTAACAGCTTCGAGCATGCAAGACATGAATGCAGATTATAACCTCACATACAACTTTGGATTACACAATATAGGCTTACCCAGAAACGAAGAACAAAGGTTACCCCTGTTATAATATCTGAAATCCACAAAATTAAAACCTAAACCCAAATAATATGTGAGAATCAGAGAAGTACATCAACGACATATGCACAAGAACCACAAATCCAACACAAACTCAGAAAAATCCCAAAATATAAGGGCCAAACCCTAAACGAAACATTTTTTTGGATCTCCCCAGAAAGAAAACAAAATTTTCAAGAGCGATAAACACAAAACAAGTTCAGAAATAGAACAAATCTAGAGCACGGGAAGATAACAGGGGCTAGGATTTTGAGAGTTTGACAGAGAGAGAAGAGAGGATTCTGGAGCGAATGAGAGCAATGGGAAGCGGAGCATTAAAGATGAGTGAAATGGAAGGGGAAGCAGAGCGTTGAAGAGCAATAGTGGTCCTCGGGAGAAGAAAAGGCACGCATGTGATATGTGTCAGGCCATTTGCAATTTCAAATGTAAGCACATTTTGGTCTAATAAAACATGGCCATGTGGAAAGTTGTTGATTAAATCACTAATTAATCAGCCATTAAGGGTGTAAATATGATATGGTCCCAAGGGTATTTTAGGAATTTCAATTTGATCAAATAAGCTGAAAATGGAAATTAAGAAGTTGTGCAATTTAGGCTAGGACACCCAAATATGGAAAGTGCGCAGTTTAACCCGGGACGGAGGGAGTAACTCTTTCCGGCATTTCACCCAAAAATCATTCATTTAATATTTCTATATTTAGACAAGAATAACAAAATTCATGTATTTTAGAGCAACGACTAATGTAATAACATAATTTTGGGCCACAGTGTAATTTTTTAAAATTATGTACAAGTAATCAATGTTGAAAAGTTCAAGCCTGTTTCCTTCACCCATACATGCTCAAATTGAAAATTTATATTATTGAATTGCATAATGGTCTCACCAATTTCGTGACTCGACAATTTCAACTTTCTTGGAGGGATCTGTGTGCAAAAGGTAAAAACTTTACTCATAACTCCAAATAGAAATCCGACGGAACGTGATGCTACCCTATAAACTTCCATTGTATTTTCTAAGTTCGTAAAGGAATATTTATCAACAATCGGGCACAAGAACGTATCCGTAATTCTTTCCGATTTACTTTTCTTACTTCTTAGTAATCAACTCTAAGTTACTCTTACATGTACAAACACTTTCTGACATTTCACCCAAAAAACCATTTATTTAATATTTCTATATTTGGGCAAGAATAATAAAATTCGTGTATTTTGTAGCAATGAATGATGGGATAATGCAACTTTGGGCCACATTGTAATTTTTCAAGATTGTGTACAAGTAACCAATGTTAAATTTCAAGACCCTTCCCTTCACCCATACATGCCCAAATTGAAAATTTGAAATTGTATATTATTGAATTACATATTGGTCTCACCAATTTCGTGATTCGACGATTCCAACTTTCTTGGAGGGACCTAAGTGCAAAAGGTAAAAACTTTACTCGTAACTCTAAATTGAAATTTGAACGAACGTGATGCTACCCTATACACTTCCATTTTATTTTCCAAGTTTGTAAAGGAATATTTATCAACAATCGAGCACAAGAACATATCTGTAATCTTTTCCGATTTACTCTTCTTACTTCTAAGTAATCAACTCTAAGTTACTCTTGAACATGTACTAGTGTTTTCCGACATTTCACCCAAAAAACTATTTATTTAATATTTCTATATTTAGGCAACAATAACAAAATTTGTGTATTTTGGAGCAATGAATAATGGGATAACACAAATTTGGGCGGTGTAATTTTTTAAGATTGTTTACAAGTAATCAATGTTGAATTTCAAACCCCTTCCTTTCACTCATACACGCCCAAATTGCAAATTCGAAAATTTATATTATTGAATTGCATACTTGTCTCACCAATTCATGATTTGACGATTCCAACTTTCTTGGAGGGATCTAAGTGCAGAAAGTAAAAAATTTACTCGTAACTCTAAATTAAAATTCGATCGAACGTGATGCTACCCTATACACTTCCATTGTATTTTCCAAGTTCGTAAAGGAATATTTATCAACAATCGGGCACAAGAACATATCTGTAATTCTTTTTGGATTTACTTTTCTTATTTCTAAGTAATCAACTCTAAATTACTCTAGAACATGTACTCGAGTTTTCCGACATTTCACCAAAAAATTATTTATTTAATATTTACATATTCAGGAAAAAATAATAAAGTTCATTTATTTTGGAGCAATGAATAATGGGATAACACAATTTTGGGGCACAGTGTAATTTTTTAAGATTGTGTACAAGTAATCAATGTTGAATTTCAAGCCCCTTATCTTCACCCATACATGCCCAAATTACAAATTTAAAATTTGAAATTGTATATTATTGAATTGCATATTGATCTCACCAATTTCGTGATTCGACGATTCCAACTTTCTAGGAGGGACCTAAGTGCAAAATGTAAAAAACTTTACCCGTAACTTCAAATTGAAATCTGATGCTATCCTATACACTTCCATTGTATTTTCCAAGTTCGTAAAGAAATATTTATCAACAATCGGGCATAAGAACATATGCGCAATCCTTTTTTATTTCCTTTTATTACTTCTAAGTAATCAACTCTAAATTACTCTAGAACATGTACTAGCGTTTTTCGACATTTCACCCAAAAATGATTTATTTATTTAATATTTCTATATTTAGGCAAGTATAACAAAATTCGTGTATTTTTAAGCAATGAATAATGCGATAACACAATTTTGGGTCATAGTGTAATTTTAAAGGTACCCACTTTTTCATTTGTGTTTCAGCAAAAAAAATGGATACAAATTTGGATCAAAGTACTACCTTTTTGGGACATTAATTTAAAAGTGGGTACCCCTTAAGAACAATTTTAAAAATAAGTTACCATACTATGAATTTAACTTAAAAGTGAGTACCATTCTAAATATTTTTTCATTTTAAATATATACTCAACTTCTATGCTAACATTGTCATATGAAATAAAATATAGATGATAATATTGAATTCAAATTTCAATGAATAGTTTTAATCAATATATAGATAGATGATTATTTATAATTACTTTACAAAATAAGAAAGGTAAAGTTTTGGGAAATGTTGTCTTTTCATAAATTTATGGAATATGAGATTTAATTAAAATCATAAAATGTAAAAGGTGTTGGTTGCAATATTAAAATTTTATTGTGCAACATGTAGTATTTAAAGTATATAACTCGATTCATGCAACAAAAAATCCTATCTTCATTTTTTATATTTTACACTTTAATTTTTGATCTTTTCATAACTTATAGAAATACCGTCTTTCAAGAGATGGAATCAATAAGAAAACTATGTACAATATTAAATCGATTAAAAAAATTGTACAGTTTTAAATTGATAATTCAGATGCATATTTCGTGTTTAGGAAGAGTTAGCTTAGGGAGTTATTTTAATAATATGCGTTAATAATTTGCGATAATTTGGCAGTGAAGGTAGGAACTCTACTTTTTTTTACCATTTTGTAGCATCATTTTTCAGAAGGAAACCAATTAATACGGAGTACTACTACGGTTATTATTGTTTCAACTTTCGTAGTTATCCATAATACGTGGCAATTCAAGAACCATCCATTCTAATCATCTCTCTCTCAAAGAAGACCCACCAAGAAGGAAAATAAAAAATTTTCTTTCCTCCGACCACCGCATCGCCTCCTCAAATGCATTAATTTTCACTGCCATCGGCAGCATCTTCAAACATCCTCTGCTCGGTGCAACTAGGATGACGGCTGAACCTCTGATTTGTTGAATTCCGGTCAATCGCTGTTGATAAACATAGAGTATTGATGATGGGAAAATGTTGATTTTATTTACTAATCATCTCTTGTTAAATAGAGTACAAGTATGGCTATTTACAGTAACTAAATTCCTGATTACAAGGAATTGATATGATGAGATAAGGCTGATTGGATGAGATAAGGTTGATTGGATGAGATCAACAACTAAGCAATAGCTAAGAATGTACAGCTAATATACTTAACATCCCCCCGCAAGCTCATGACCGAGGAAGGACATGCAGCTTGGATCGTAGAGTGGCGAAGTGATGATTACCCACAGCCTTAGTGAAAATGTCAGCAATCTGATCAAGAGCCCTAACATGCCGAACCACAAGTTCACCAGAAGCAACCTGTTCCCGGACAAAGTGATAATCAATCTTGATGTGCTTGGATCGCTGATGGAACACTGGATTGGCTGAGAGGAAAGTGGCACTGAGATTGTCACAGAGAAGAATGGGGGGCAAGTGTAACGAGACATGCATTTCCTGAAGAAGCTGCTGAAGCCAGATGAGTTTAGCAGAAGCAAATGCAATAGCCCTATACTCCGCTTCAGTGCTAGACCGAGCAACAACCTTCTGTTTTCGAGATGACCAGCTGATAAGATTGCCACCAAAGTAGATAGCAAAACCGTGCTGAGAACTGCAATCATCAGGATCAGATGCCCAACCAGCATCAGAGTAAGCCACCAAACGAGAGTCTTGAGCCTGGCGAAGAGTCAGACCCGAGGAAAGTGTACCCTTGAGGTATCGCAGAATCCGTTTGACCGCACACCAGTGAGTCTCGGTAGGAGCATGCATGAATTGGCAGACTCGATTAACAGCATACGAGATCTCAGGACGAGAGATAGTAGCATATTGTAATGCCCCAACAACACTGCGGTAAAGAGTGGGATCAGGTAAAGGTTTTCCAGCGGCAATAAGACGAGAGCCAGGTTCAGCAGGAGAGCAGATGGGTCGTGCCCCAGACATGTTACTCCGTTCCAAGATGTCACAGATGAATTTCTGCTGTGAGAGGTGTAAAGAAGAGCCCTGGCGAGAGACTTCAATACCGAGAAAGTAGTGAAGCGAGCCAAGATCCTTGAGAGCAAAATCACGATGAAGTAGGCTGACAAACTCATCAATGAACTCGGCATGGGAGCCTGTGATCACAAGGTCGTCAACATAGACCAAAATATACACCACATGAGAGCCAGAAAGCTTAACAAACAGAGATGGATCAGAAGCACAGGCACGAAAACCAAAATGAACAAGAGAGGCAGTCAGCTTTTGAAACCAGACACGAGGAGCCTGTTTCAAGCCATAAAGAGCTTTCCGAAGACGACATACATGAGTTGGTTTATCCGGAGAAACGAAGCCCTGAGGCTGATCCATAAACACTGTCTCGAAGAGATCACCATGGAGGAAGGCATTGTTGACATCCACTTGACGAAGAGGCCAACCAGCAGAGACTGCCAAGCTAAGGACAAGTTGAATGGTTGTGGGCTTGACCACCGGGCTGAAAGTGTCAAAATAGTCCACACCTGCTTCCTGATGGAACCCCTTTGCAACGAGGCGCGCTTTGTAGCGTTCAATAGACCCATCAAATTTCCTTTTGATCCTGTAAACCCACTTGCAACCAACAACATTAGCAGATACAGGACGAGGTACTAAGTCCCAAGTCATATTAGTCATTAAAGCATCATATTCAGTTTGCATCGCATGCTGCCAGTTGGGATCTTTAGAGGCCTGGTTAAACAGTTTGGGTTCAAGGGAAATAGTGAGAGCAGTGGGAAGAGGATATTTAGTGGTAAAGTGAGCTTTAGGTTTAAGTGAGTGAGTGGCTGACCGAGTAGTCATACCGTGAGTGGACTGATCTGCTGGGCGGGTACCAAGTAGGTGCATTAGGATATGGAGTGATATCTGAGGAAGGGGCTGAGGAAGTTGGCGATGGCGAGGCAGACCATGAGGTAATGGATGGTGAGGCAGAGAACGGGCTAGTTGAAGAAGGCGAACTGGGAGATGGTGAAGGAGAAAGGGTATGCTCAGGAGAGGTAGGCTCTAGTGAGGGAGGAGGAGCTGTCGGAACATGAGTCGAGACACTGGGAATAGGGTAGTCATGAGGAACAGGAATGAAGCAGGTGGAGGGTGAAGGTGGAGTGGGGTCGGTAGGAAGCATGGTTGGATAAGGAAAGGTAGATTCATCAAATACGACAAACCTATAAATGTATGTATGGGAGGTTGGCAAGTGGTGACATAGGTAGCCCTTGTGTTTGGAGCTATAGCCCAGAAATATACAGGGGAGAGAGCGATACTCAAGTTTGTTAGTGGTGTAGGGGCGAAGAAAAGGATAGCAGAGACAGCCAAAAGAGCGGAGAAGGTTATAGTTGGGAATATTGTTATAGAGGCATTGGTAGGGAGATTTATGAGACAAGGTTGGTGTGATGGTTCGATTGATAAGATAAGTGGCGGTGTGAAAGGCTTACTCCCAAAAAGTTGTAGGGAGTTGAGAGTGGGCAAGAAGAGAGAGACCTTTTTCAACAATGGTGCGGTTGCGGCGTTCAGCAGATCCATTTTGCTCCGGAGTGTGAGGGCAGGATACTCAGTGAAGAATACCATGAGAGGCAAGGAGGGTAGACACGTTGCGATACTCGCCACCCCAGTCAGATTGAAAAGCTTTGACCTGAGTGGAAAATTGGGTTTGAACAAGTTTTAGAAAAAGGGCAAAGGTGGAGTAGACCTGAGATTTGTTGGTGAGGAAATAAAGCCAAGTGAATTTGGTACAGTCATCAATAAAACTGACATAATAGCGACAACCAGAGGTAGATGGCACAGAGGATGGGCCCCAAACATCTGAGTGAATTACATCAAAAGGTTTCAAAGAAACAGTACTACGAGGAGACAAAGGTAAGCGGTGACTCTTGCCAAGTTGACACGAGCCACAGACCGAGTATAGTTTATTAGAAGAAACAGGAAGATCAAAGTTGGAAACCAAACGACGTAGAACAACTTCATTTGGATGCGCTAGGTGATGATGCCAACACCTGAGGGAAGTACGCTCCGCAATGAGGGTTGTGGAACGGGAAGGCTGCGATAGATGGGGGGCCGACGGTAAGAAGTAAAGATCGTTCTCAATGGTTCCCTTTAGGAGGATCTGCCCCTGCAAGGTCTTAACAAGACAATGGTCTGAGTGTAATTCAACAAAGACGGGATTATCGCGAGTTAATTTTGAAACACTGAGCAGGGATTTAGTGATCTTAGGAACACACAGTATATCATTAAGTTTGAGTGATTTAGCAGCATGTGGTACAGACAAAATAGAATTGCCAGAATGAGTAATAGGAAGGGAAGTACCATCACCGACGGTGATGCCATAATTACCGGTGTATTGATTCTGAATGGCCAGGTTGCCCAAGTCTGCAGTCACATGATGACTTGCTCCCGAGTCAATGTACCAAGGGTCGGCTAAGTCTGACGGGCTGGCAGTAGTGACAGTAAAGGCAGATTTTCTTCCTCACGTGCCTTTGAAACGAGCAATTGCCTGGGAATTAGTTGCCGGAAACTTGTTCAAGTTAAAACGACCAAAACAGTTTTTAGCATCATGACCCATTCTGTCACAGATCTGGCACGGAGGGCTCTGACCACCGCCGGCGGCGTTGACCACTGGTAGCGGTGGCGCTGACCGGCGACCGGCAGATCGGAAAGCCGCGTTCACAGAGGGCAGGGACTGGAGTTCTTCCTCCTGGCGCGCCTCTTCCTGCAACAAAAACCCCAAAAGCTCATCCGAAGAGATCGGTTCGGAGCGAACCGAGATGGCAGACCGGAGGGAGCCGAACTGGTTGCCCAGGCCGTAGAGAAGGCAACCGACAAATTCATGATCGGGGACGACAACTAGGCAGTCCGAGAGTGAGTCAACAAGCGAGCGTTTTCGGTCGAAATACTCCATCACCGACAATGATCCCTTTTGCAGCGACTGTAACTGATTGCGAAGATGCATTTGTCGTGCGTCCGTGTGAGCAAAGAACGTCCGACCGAGAATTCCACATGCCTCCGATGTGGTGGTAGCACGGGCAACCAAGCCCAGAAGAGAAGCAGACAATGTCGATCGAACCCAAAGAAGGACCAAACGATCCTTCTTGATCCACGCACTCCACGCCGGGTTGGTTTTGACCCGTTTCGGTGTGCCTGAGGTAGGGTCGGCAGAGTCTTTAGGCGGGACGGCATCAATGATGATGGTGGGCGACGGTGGTACCGTGGCGGTGAGAAATTCATCAAGGCCAAAAGCCTCTAGTGCTAACGTGATTGTGGACTTCCATAGGGAGAAATTGTTTCTATCTAATTTGATAGATAAGTTGGGGAATTGATAGGTAGGGTTCTGGGAATCTGAAGTGGCCAGAACTAGGGAAGTGATTGATGATGAAGCGGAAGCCATGAGATCAAGTTGGTGGGAAAAAAATTTGCTGGGATCGGGAAAAAAAAATGATCGATTAGGCTGATACCATGTTGATAAACATAGAGTATTGATGATGGGAAAATGTTGATTTTATTTACTAATCATCTCTTGTTAAATAGAGTACAAGTGTGGCTATTTACAGTAACTAAATTACTGATTACAAGGAATTGATATGATGAGATAAGGCTGATTGGATGAGATAAGGTTGATTGGATGAGATCAACAACTAAGCAATAGCTAAGAATGTACAGCTAATATACTTAACAATCACTGGCAAAGGTCTACTGGCCCAGATTAAAATTTTTCCCCCGGGGATGAGTGGTTGGGTTTACTATGGCAGCGGAGCCGATTGTGTTTACGGCAGCAATTCTGTTTAGGGGATGAGTGGTTGGATTGTGTTTACGGCGG
The DNA here is from genome assembly GCA_037428765.1 of Rubia yunnanensis. Lineage (NCBI taxonomy): Eukaryota > Viridiplantae > Streptophyta > Magnoliopsida > Gentianales > Rubiaceae > Rubia > Rubia yunnanensis. Next base: position 24,225,609 of record CM075064.1, on the reverse strand, counting down.
TATACCACCGTGAAAAGGCGAAGCTTCACGAGAAACAAAATAAAAATTGAGTGTTTACTACAAGGACATTTTTGAAATTTTCTTGGTCTCTCCCTACCAAATCAGATGGGGCATGCTCCATAAGCGAACGGTGCTTCGCCACGTGGGGAGGGTCGACGAGCCCGGGGTTGCTTTAAGAGTATCCTCTGACAACCAGTAATGTTCAGTGTTCTAATTTCGATTCCTTTTCACACTTGTTCAATGATTGTTTGTTCTTTTTTCAACCACCCGTGGAAGGAGTTCCATAAAGATTGTGGATTTGTCAAATCTGTAATTTACATACTCCCTCCGTCCCAAAATATATTGTATGAAAGAGAATTTTGGCTGCAAAATTCTACAGTGAAATAATGACAGCTTTTGATCTGAAAAAGCTGCCGCCAGTACTCTGGTGGCAGAGTTTAGTGACTGTTTGTTAGGTTTTAAGAAGCTATAGGAACAGTAACCATTCCCTCCAATTTCTAATTTTTTGCTCCAAAATTTTCAATTCTGGAGCCAAATTAGGCCACTGTTTACATGCTTGAATATTTCATCCAAACCTCTATAAAATGGGGCATTTATTACAGCTCCCAAACCAACCAAATATGGAAAAAATTTCAATTGCTCTCAGAATAATTTTGGCCCGTTCTTCAGGAACTGGCCATATACAGGAAAAAAAATATCCATCCTCATTCTGAATTCATCACTGAGCACGGCTGTGATGGTTGGGGCAAACCTGGCAGATGAGCACAGGCAGGACATAGCCCATTTTCTGCTACAAAACTCAAAAAATGGGCAGATTCAGCGGCAACAAAGATTGGAGGCAGCAGAGAAATGGTCCTGTTCAGTTCGGACCATCTCTACCATATGGGCGCGCGTGAAGCAGCAACTTCAGAATGGAGAAGCTGTGAATGCCCGTTCAAAACGGCATGGGCGCTGTGGCAGAACCAAGAAACCAATCGATGTGGAGGCCTTAATGGCAGTGCCACTTAGGTACCGGCGAACCTGTCGGAGCACAGCAGCACAACTGCATGTCGGAAAAAGCACGATACATAGAGCTATAGCAAGCAAGGAGATCAGGAGCCACACTAATGCAGTTCATCCACAGCTAAGTTTGGCATGCAAAGAATCAAGGCTAGAATGGTGCCTAAGTAAACTGGAGTGTGGCATGCAGTTCAAGGCTATGGAAAATGTGATACACATCGATGAAAAGTGGTTCTACCTGACAGAGGCAACGATAAGGTATATTCTGGGTCCCGACAAACCTGAACCATACAGAATCACACAAAGCAAGCATTATATTCCAAAACTTATGTTTTTATGTGTTGTGTCTAGACCTTTACTTGACTTAGAGGGAAATGTAATGTTTGATGGGAAAATAGGTGTGTTTCCATACGTGGATTATATACCAGCCAAGTACACCACTATAAATAGACCTAGAGGAACCATGATCCAGAAACCCGTATCATCCATAACTAGAGACATCATAAAACACAAGTTGATTCATGAGCTCATACCAGCAATCAAGCAGAAATGGCCAGCTTGGGCAACCAAAAACATTTTCATACAACAAGATAATGCCCCTTGTCACATATTTGCAAATGACCCTGAATTTCTAGCTGCAGCCACCTCAGATGGTTTCAATATACAGTTAGTGTGTCAGCCATCAAAATCACCCGACCTAAACATTCTGGATTTGGGGTTTTTTGCTTCAATTCAAAGTTTACAGCAGCAAAACCCCAGTCAAAACCTAGATGAGTTACTGCAGGCTGTGTATGATGCATTTCAGAGTTATGATCCAAAAATTATTGACAAGATTTTCCTGAGTCAACAATGTGTCATGGTAGAAATCATGAAATGCAGAGGAGGGAACAATTTTAAACTGCCACATATGGGTAAAGATAGGCTTAGAAGCCTTGGGATGCTTCCCCACAATTTAATAGTTGACACAGGGCTGGTTAGGGGATGCTTGGAACACATGGTGACTATTGGAAGAACAAGGCACATTCAAGACCTGCCGATCAGTATGGAGATAGTTTAGATGTGCATTGGATATGTACTTTTGTAGGGCTGTGCATCTAGATTCAGGCATAGAATAAACTTACCAGTTATTTTTGGTAAAGGTAAGTTTATATGGCAACCTTGTAAAAGCTGGGAGGGCTGAACTCCATCCAGTATGCATGCAGTTTGTAAAAAATGTTGTGTAAATTTAAATTTCAGAACTGGGGCAAAGAAACGTCGGCCAGAATGTAATGGATGACTAGACACACACAACCATTTAGTGGGACATCACACTACAAGGCTGCCATCCATGTGTTTTGCAAAAAACACGGTTGCTGCCTAAGTGTGAACAGACCATATCATCATTGGTGGCTACCAACTAATACAGGGTGGATTGGGCAAATAATTTCAGAGCTGGATATAATCACATTATGCTCCGCCAAGATCAAATCAGTTTTGAGGCTGATAGGCATGGCTGCATGTTTCAATCATTCATCACAACTACATCATTAATCAAGGGTTCAACTAGCACATAAAGAGCCTATCACAAACAATGTAAGAAGCTATGATATATCATATAAAATGCAGTTAACATATGCCCAACCAAGGCCAGTGAGTTTTGGAAAAATTACTGCATGGCTGCATATGACATCCACAAACACATACACATGCGTAACTTTCACTGCTCCATTATTGCCCCAGTTATGAAACATACCCTGCCATACTCAGGTCCTGCAACGGATTCAGATGAAAAATGGGTGACACCCACCCGGGTTTCAACTGAATCCGTGTCAAAATCTGAGTGGTTGCACATTTGATCATTAACATCACACACAGTCAAGCACCCAGCATAAAACAGTTGCTAACAGGCTATAACAGACAAGTAGCAAACAAGTAGTCACAGACAAGTAGCAACAACAAGCAGTTGCACTACCAAGCAAACCTGCATGTGAAGGTAACATGTTAGTACACTGTCTATAATATTACCACTTAAAGAAAGTGCAGAAATGTGAGAGCAAATTACTACCTGTGAGCAGTGAATCCATTTTCGGCATCAGAATCTGCATGACGAACATATCCAGTCCAGTTCCCAGGATATAGACAGGCTCCAGTTTCCCAGAAACCAGGCTCACCATACTTAGGGAATTCGTTACCCTTAAAGAACACTGATGGATGTGGATCACACCAGGATTCAGAATCAGAATCATCGGTGTCAGGGGGCTGTGTACAATTGGAATCAGGGAGCTGTGTTACATCAGAATCAGGGGGCAGGGTTTCATCAGAATCGGGGGGCAAGGTTTCATCAGAATCAGGGGGCAGGGTTTCATCAGAATCAGGGGGATGGGTTTCATCTGAATCAGGGGGCAGGGTTTCATCTGAATCAAGAGGCAGGGTTCCATTAGAATCAGGGGAGTGTGATTCATGTGGATAAAAGAGGTGTAGTGTATCAGAATCAGGATTCGACTCTAAGTGATAGAGGATTGCTTCAGGTATAGGACTAAAATGTGTTGCCATAGGGGTATCCCCAGATTCACACGAATCCATCTCTAGGACAGGACACTGGGGGTGGGGTGAGTGTAATGCCCTTGGGTTGTGACTCAATGTCATCAAGGGAAGTAAATAAAGTAGGATCAATACTGGCCTGAAACTGAATGGAGTCACTCAAGGACTGGCAAGGGGGATACTCACCCTGCCCAGCAATGACCTTGTCACCGTGATCCATCAGGTTAGGGATCACACAATGGGTGGAGAATGGGTTACGAAAAACAAAGACAGGAATGCAAAAACAGTCGTTGTCTATGAGCAGGGATGGGACTAGGGTTGGAAAATGAAACTAGCCCAGGCTTGAAACAACACAGTACGAGTAATTCTTAACATGTCAATGACAATTCATAAGCAAATAAACAACATTCTTGAGCTGAATCACAACATAACACTGAAAGTTATCGCAAAAACACATATGCTACACATGCAAGCACTTCCAATGTCCCATCTAGTTAGATAGCAGGGAATGAAAATATAAGGCAGCCCAACGGAGTCAAATCGATCACATCAACAGGCCAAAGTGCAAGAATAGTTAGAACAGGGGCACTGTAGTGACAGATCTGGATACGAAGTACAATTATGAACACCAATAATCAAACTTGAACACTGCTGTTGTTGACAAAGAACACAAATTGCGACGAATCCAGGTTGAAATTAACTCGGAACGGGAACAACACCACAAACTGGGGCATACATGTGTCGAAACTGCTAAACGACATGAAAAAATCCAACGCCGAGCACAATAAATCTAGGGTTCTGAACTCAAAAGACAGGAAACCACACAAAAACTTCGCATGCACCCGATTTTATACTTGAAAACTGTAGACCCGTACACATTCCAAGGGTTTTAACACACAACCAATTTTTAAGAAACCACAACTTAAGAAGCATCCAAATCAGTACAAAACCCAACCAGAAAAGGACCCAAACACAGACCAGCACGATTGGAAAATATGAAGCTGTGATTTTAGAACTCAGGTTCATTTCGAAAGTGGACAACCTCGATTTTAGAAAACCCTAGTTTGGAAAACAGGAATCTGTGATTTGAAACAAAAAACAAGGATCGATTCACACATGAGGATGAACAGAACACAAACCCTTCAACACAGATCGGATATGGATGGGCTAGGGTTTTCAAGCATCGAGGGAGGACAGAGCATCGCTGTGATTTCGTTAGGGAGAAGAGAGAAATGAGCTGTGAATGGAGATGTGAATGGAGCGTTGAGAAGTAACTTTGAAGAGAGAAAGGGAGCATTGGGAGAGCAATAATGAGTCTGGGGAAGAGCAAAATGCAACGCATGTGATTAAGTCTGACCCATTTGAAAATGGTTTAGCACACTACTCCATAAAGCAACACGCTTCCCAAGCGTTGCTAATCTGCACAATTAATTAGCCAAATGTTTGTAATATTCATAAGTTCTAGGGGCATTTTTGTCATTTCACCACTGCTCAAATAGGCTGAATTGGGAAAGTTCTGACCATTGCAATTTATTTGGGGACAGCCAAAAATAGAAAGTGTGCAATTTAATTCGGGACGGAGGGAGTAAAAAATTACCACCCAATGTTCAGTGTTCTAATTTCAATTCCTGTTCGCACTTGTTCAATGATTGTTTGTTCTTTTTCCAACCACCCGTGGATGGAGTTAAAAAAAAACAAAAAACAAATACATGGGTCATTTCCTCCTCCTGCCTTACCACCCACTGGTCTTCTTCCCATCCACCACCACCTCACCCCAGCCCACCACCAGTCACCCGCTCCCCTTTGCTCGCCATGCCACCAGCCACCCCTCCCTCCCTCCCACCCACCCACCCACCCACAACTCTTCTCGGCAAAAGCTCTTCTCAGACCACTAGACCCTTCTCAGCGAATCAAGATTCAAGAATCGAAGCTTGCGAGTTGAGCTCATGTTTTGTCAATGAAGGGTGAAGAAGGAAGAGCCGAATCGAAGCTCATGTTTTTTCAACGGCGGGTGAAGAAGAAAGATGAAGTCAACTGTGCCGCAGTGGCTTCTTCTTTGTTCGGAAAGGAGCTTTGCCGGCAACCTTGAATCGGCAGGGCTCTATTGTGCGATTGCTCAACTGTTGCTCGATCGAATGAAACTGGTTCGCCAGAGGTGACGTGCAACGATGAAGGAGGGGGAAGCGAGGGGTGGTGGCCGTTGGGAGCGGAGGTGTGGGTTGAAAGGGTTGAAGTAGAAGGGTGGGTTGAAGGGGTTAAAGAAGTCATTTCGTTCTTTTTCATTTTTCCCTTTTTAATTCAGGGGCAAAATGGTCATTTCATACCCGTGTCCATGCACTTTTGAGGCAGTTTTTTTTGGATCACAGCCGACACAGATTCACCCATTATGATCTTGCTCGAATCTCTTGGCTTTCCTGCGATAAAATCTTTCAAGAACTTGCTTACTAGTGGTAATCTTATGGCCTGCAAGAAAGGAAGATTAATATCCATTTTCCAAAAAACGAGACAAAATCCATATCATTTTTTTCTTTTCCAATCTACGAGGGAATTGTGGAAGAATTTTAATTGAGGGATCATGCCTGGTTGGCATTTTACTTACCTTTGCTGGCACCTTTGACTTACCTTCATGCATGGGCTCTGGACGTTCAGGATTTGAGTGTTGTATAATGGTGGCGTCATCTTTTTCCTCCAACTCTTGAATCTGCTCTTCTGTCGTAGGGTTCCATTTAGGCAAATTGGACACTCCGTTAGTGAGCTCCTTCGTATTTTTTACTGCGAATTTCAAAGGTGATGCACCAACTTCCTTCCCACTTTGTACGGTAAGCTGATTTACCGTCTCATGTAGATTTAACTGAACTTGAGAAGGTAAACTTGAATGTTTCATCCTGAGTTCATTTACGGAATTTGATAAATGGGCAATTTGTAGTGTATGCTCCTCTAAAGTTGGTTTGACCTTCTCAAAATTAAGGTTTTTCTTCTGTTCCATGTCCATCGGTATGTCCAAATTATAGTTCAAAGATTTCTTATATCCACCTTGCTGGAGTTGAGGGAAAATTGGGGTTTCTCTTTGCATTGGCGGAACATAAGGCTGTTGAGGATGCTGAGGTTGGGTACCTTGGTCCTTTCAATGTAAATTTGGGTGATCCCTCCATCTTGGATTGAAGGCGTGGGGGTATGGATTTCCCTTTTGTTGCCTCTCATTGTAGTTCCCCATCGCATTTTCTTGAACATGTATCTCTTCCAGAATGCATTGCGATGTCGTATGGTTAACTGCTCCTCACGTTATGGTTAGCTGCATTGCAATACCCTTCTTGTACATCCACAACCTTGTCAACGACCTTGGATAACATCTTCTCTATTCCTTCCTTCCTCTCCCTGAACTTATCTCGTTTCGGTGTAGATGTTTGTGCCACTTTCTTCAAGATTCAGACATCCTGTAGATCGTACTCCTTCTTGGAGTCCACAAACCTTTTGATGATCTCTCTAGCCCCATTCACTTTTAGGTGAGAAAATCCACCACTACTAGAAGAATTCACCAAATCCTTATTGGTGGCAGTCATCCCTCGATACAAACATTGGAGCAGTTGCCCTTTCGTCATTCGGTGATTGGGGCAGCTATCCACCAACTTTCTGAACCTGAACCAATAATCACTCAATGGTAAATTATACTCTTTTTTGATACTTGTGATGTCCTTCTTCAAGGCATCTGTCCTTGTGGTTGGAAAGTAATATTCCAAAAATAATTTCTTCAATTCAGACCAACTCGAAATGGAGTTGGGTGGCAAGCTTGAGAACCATTGATTTTCTACTTTTGTCAAAACTGAAGGGAAATGCCACCAACATAAATTGATTTTCAGTCACGGTGGATGGTATCTTTTGTACCTTACAAATATTCACAAATTTTCTCAGAAATTTGTAGGGGTCCTTGGTGCTTCTCTCGTGAAATTTTGGAAGTACATTTAAGAATGCCAGCTTGATCTCAATCGGATTCTCAGTCCCTAGTAGCTGAATAGGAGTAGGGGGATCATCATCAGTATGACAAGTAAGTTCCCACACGTATGGGTTGTTTATGTTCTGCCCATGATTCGCATTTTTTTCAGATCTATCCATTTCAGTTCCCCGAGTCAGAGGTGATTGCTGAACCCGTAATGGGCCCCATTTTGCAAAACTAAAGGGTCATAATATAAGCTAATTTTTGCGCCTTTGTTATCTTTCGGTCCCGTTTAGTTGTTTTTTTAACTTCCGAGTCAATATTAAATTTGGCCTTGATGATTTGCTCATAAACCAAACACTTACACACAGAGTAGGAAAATTTATAGTAATTAACTTACTATATATATCCTTCAAAGTGTATGTAACTGTGTAATAATACATGGGCCAAAGGCCCAAGGCCGAGGCAAAGCCCATTTAACCTGGTTCCCATTTTGACGGGCGCATGTGGGATTGACCCAGCTAACTAATAGACAAAAGAAGATGTGACTAGCAACGTCTCATTAGGCCACAAGCATATATACCTAGGACAAAACTTGGGGAAAATGTATGATCACTATCATACTTCCCAGATACACTTCTTAGAAACCCTAAAATGGCTCTCTTTACTGACTTGATTGTCAGAGCAGGCACGGCTCAGCGCCGGCCTACCTGATCCTTGTGTCTCTGTCTTGTAGGATTTCTATCAAGCTCAAGAAGATGGGATTATGATCCAAGCTAAATATCAAATATAAACTTAACATTAGAGCCGCCTGTGGGGATCTCCTTGTTCATAGCATTCACGCAGCTCAAAAAACACCATGGAAGGACAAACACCAGTCGGAAAACTAATTCAACGACAAGCTCATCGAGGACGGGTCACATTCAAAGGAAGAACCCACGCTCATGCCAACGGGAGAAAGACACCGGCTCCGAAGTGCTCCCAAGTTAATCAATAACTTGGAGCTCCCATAGACCATCATGACCTCGCAGAAGGAAATGATGCAGAGGCTAAAGAAGATCGAAGATAGGGAAAATGCCAGGGGTACGGAGAGCAAGCTAAGTGGAGGGTGAACATGAAACCAATGAAGCTTTTCTAAGAGCCAAGAGACTAGGAAACCATCTCTTAGAGGCGGAAATGAGAAGCTGAAAGCAGTCAGAACGTGTCAAGGAGCAGAGACACTGTCATTCCACTGCTGAAGAAACCCAAATCAGAGAGAGCAGAGTGCTTCTAGAGAGAGGTTGCGAATGAGTGGGATCGCGAACACCACCCCACTAAACCATAAAAGGGAGGAAAAAGAGCACATAATATTGGAGAAGAAAGAGCCACTGCCAGAGATGGGGGAAGGGACACCCCATTCACAAAGAGGATCCAGATGTACACATCAGATCCCAAGCTAAAAATACCCCCAACCTAGGACAGTACAACGACGAGACCAACCCCAAGGACCACCTGCACACATTCTCCGCCAACATGGCAACATATCCAATCTCGCAGGACATATGGTGCAAAATTTTCAACCACCCTCAGGGCAGGAGCGAGGGTTTGGTTTAAGAACCAGGAAAATGAGACTATCAATAGCTTCAACCAACTAGAGCAAAATTTTCTGGCACGTTTCATGCAGAGGAGAAAGTTCTAGAAAGCCAGGTCAGAGCTGTTAGCAGTCAGACAGAGGTCATGAGAGACTCTGCCTCAGTACTGGGAGAGGTAGAGGGGAGAAGCAATCAGTTTTTGTTGGATTGGTTCGTGAAAGGGTTAAGGCAAGCTATTGCTGGGGGATTTTACCCTCAACCTGCCAACGACCATAGACAAACTGATAAAGAATGCCAAGAACTTAAGCAGGGCAGATAACTCCAACAGAAGAAGAAATGAGGCTCAGGGCTCAGGCAGCGCGGAAGTGTGTAGGAGCGAGCACAACGGGGAAATATCCATGAAAAAGTTGACACCATTCCCACTTCTGCAGGCTAAACCTTAACCAAAAGTTCACACCACTCATCAAGACCCTTAAGGAGATTTTTGCTCTGGTGGCATCAAAGAACATCCTGGAGTCTGTGAGGAAAAGGAAGATAGGTCTGCCCAATAGAGATAGGTCGCTGTTATGTGACTATCATGGAGATCACAGCCATAACACAAATGTCTTCTTACATCTGAAGCAGGCCATTGATAATTGTGTGAAGAGCGGAGAGCTGGCACACTTTGCAAAGGAAGCCATGGTGTATAACAAGGCCACCTATCAAGCCAAGCCTGAGAGGAGTGTCAAGACAAGCGGACCTCATAGGTAGACCTGAAGCATAAGTGGTGACAGGTCCCTGAGGGGAGGTCATGATAAAAGTAAAGGCAGGGAGGTATCCAGGGCATAGCACAATGAGGAATCTCGAAAGTGACACAGAGAGGACATCGCTCAAGATGACAGCCTAGCATTGACTGTCACAGACATACACACGATCATTGGAGAGAGTGCATGAGGAAAAATGGAGTCACAAAGAAAGGCTCATTGCAGGTTAACACCCTAGGCGACGCTCGCTGACAAGTGGTTGGAGCCCAACGAGGTGATTTCATTCACTGTAAAAGATCTCATACCCAACAGGTCGCAGGGGGTAATGCAGTATTAATAGTGGTAAGGGCGATGGATAAAAGAATTCATCGGGCATACGTAGATGGTGGAAGCTCGGCATAGATAATGTACTGGCACTACTTTGAGAATCTGGATGAGAATACCGGGAGGAAGTTAGAGCCAACAAATACCCAAATGGTGGATTTTGCATACAGGACTGTCTGGCTTGAAGGGACCATACAATTGCATGTAATAGTGGGAGAAGGTGACAGATTCAAGACAATAGACATGGACTTTATCTTCGTAAAGAGGAATAGCCCGTACAGCGTAATCTTGGGCAGCTTAGCCCTGGCACTGCTAAAAGGTATCGTATCGACTTTACACCTACTGCAAAAATTCCCTACCCGAGGCAGGATAGCCACCGTGAAGGGAGAGTAGCAAAAGGCAATGAAGTATCACCAAGTAACGCTAAGCAAGAAAAAAGGGGAAGGAACAGAGAAGAACACAGAGAATCAAATACAGAGGGAAAGAGCTATAAGAATGGTGGGGATCAGGAGTGATCCCACAAAGCTGTACTCTGAGGTCTTAAATGTTCAGTTGGGAGAGAACCAGGCGTTACAGGCCGGGGATGGCCTGACGCCGGACATCAAGAAGGATTTGATCAACACTTTGAAGGAAAATGCATAGGCATTCGCTTGGAAGCCAGAGGACATGACAGGAGTACCAAAGAAGATTGGATGCCACAAACTCATGGTGGAACCGACGAGCAGGCACATAAAGTAAAAAAAAAAGAGAATGCTACGTAGAGAAGAAATGAAGCAGTGAACAAGGAGGTGGAGTAGCTGGTCGCAACCGGGATACTGAGAGAAGTCTCATATCTGGATTGGCTGGCGAACCCAGTGTTAGTGAAGAGAGCAGATGGAAGCTAGAGGATATGTGTAGATTACACGGACCTAAACAAAGCCTACCCCAAAGATTATTACTCGTTGCTGGTCATTGACCAAAAGGTAGACACTCCAACCAATTTTTCGATAAAATGTTTTCCTGATGCATACAAGGGATACACCAAATCCCTATGCTAGAAAGTGATGTACACAAAACTGCATTCATCACGGAGAAAGAGGCATTTGGGTACCGCATGATGCCATTCGGATTGAGGAACGCTGGAGCAACCTACCAGAGGGTAGTTGACAAAATCTTTTAGGAGCATATTGGAAAAAAATTGGTGGTGTAACTTGATGACATGGTGATCAAAAGCACCCAGTACAAAACCTTCGTAGGAGACGTAGTTTAGACACTAAAGCGGCTCAAGGAAGCATGCATGAAGCTGAATCCAGCCAAGTGTCAATTCAGAGTAGGAGCAGGAAAGTTCCTGGGGCACATGGTGTCAAATGAGGGACTGTAGGCAAACCCAAAGAAGGTCAGGGTAATTTTGGAAATGAAATCCCCCAGGACGGTCAAGGAAATCCAAAGCTTGAATGGAAAATTAGCGGCCATGAATCATTTTCTTTCCAAGGCTGTGGAGAGAACGCTCCCTTTCTTCAAAACGTTGAAGGGATGCGTGGACAAAAAGGTGATGGTACAGTGGGGAGAACAGTAGGAAACAAAAGTTGTGGAATTAAAAGCACACCTTAAACAGCTGCCTACGCTAGCCAACCCAAAGCAAGGAGAAGTGTTGTACATGTATGTAGCCACTAGCAGTGAGTCAATCAGTGAGGCACTTTTTTGGGAGGAAAGTACGGTTCAGCGCCTGGTGTATTATGTTAGCAGAGCCCTGCAGGGACCAGAGCGAGGTTACACCGGGCAAGAGAAGCGGGTCCTTGCTCTGGTTCTTCCAGTAAGAAGATTTAGGATGTATTTCTAGGCACACCAGATGGTGGTGCTAACCAACTAAACATTAAAATTGATCCTCACACGCCTGGAAGCATTTGGGAGATTGGTCAAATGGTGGAGTTGGGAGAGCACACCATCGAGTTCGCTCCTAGGAAGGCAATAAAGGGGCAAGTTATCACGGACTTTTTGGCAGAGATACTCAAAGAATAGGAAGAAGAGATGAGATGCACACCTGGAATGCAGAACCCAGAGAAACAAAAGCCAGCTAGCCAGCCAAGGAGTCCTGAGCGTCCCGAACATCTGAAAGTTGTATGTCGATAAAGCCTCGGGGCCGAAAGAAGCAGGGGCCGGATTGATAGTATCTGAACTGGATGGAGAAGAGGCCACATACACCTGCGCTTCAAGTTCCATGCCTCAAAAAATGAGGCTAAATATGAGGCATTGAGAGTAGGAATGGATAGCCGGGAAATTGGGAGCAAGAAAGTTGCAGGGCCATCGATGCTGGTAGCAAACCAAAACAACGGGCAGTATGCTACCAAGAAACCATCCATGAATAAGTATCACGACAGGGTCAGGCGCCTAGCCGCATAATTTGAGGAATTTGATGTCATAAGGATTCCAAGATTGCCGAACATACGCGCAAATGCGCTAAGCAAGTTGGCTTCATCCGCCTACACGCACCTGACCAAGGGTGTGTTGGTGGAAGAGTTGGAGAACAGATCCACAGACACAGACATGATTAGTGTAATATAGGGAGTGAGAAACAGTTGGATGGCAGCCATCAGAAACTACCTCCAGAACTAGACGCTGTCTGCAGATGAGGCAGCAACAAGAAGATTCAAGAGAAATGCCTTAAGCTATACCATGGAGGAGGGTTTGCTGTATAAACGGGGCTATGTGGAGTCGTGGCTCAGATGTACACACCTCACTGAGGTAGTGTTGCGCGAAATACATGAAGGAAGCTGGGGCAGCCACCAGGGTCCAAAGACAGTGGCTCTGCGGGCAGTGCGTGCGGGGTACTACTGGTCCACAATGAAAGCAGATGCGGAGAATATTGTGAAAGAATGCTACATATTCCAAGAGCATGCGAATGTGTAGAGATTGCCCATAGAAGAAATTAGCAGCATAAGGTCACCATGGCTCTTTTCCAAATGGGGAATTGACATAGTTAGCCCCTTCCTAGAGGCAGCAGGCAGAAAGAAATTCTTGATAGTGGCCATCGATTATTTCACCAAGTGGGTAGAAGCTGAAGCTGTAGCTGTAGCGACCATAACAGGGAAGAAAGTTACAAACTTTGTATGGAGAAACATCGTATGTAGGTTTGAAATCCCCCAGATTATGGTCAGCGACAATGGGAAGCAGTTTGTGGACAATCCTTTTTGTGACTGGTGCAGAGACTTGAAAATTAGGCAGTAGTTCACCTCAGTCACCCACCCTCAAGCAAACGGGCAGACAGAGGTGACGAATAAGACCATCCTCCAGGGCTTGAAGAAAAGGCTTAGCCAGCTGAAGACGGAGTGGGAAGAGGAATTGGTGAGCATGCTAAACCACACCTAGATCAGCAACATGGTAATCCCATTTCGGGTTGTGTTTCAGGAGCAAAGCAATCATCCCACCTGAGATTGCGATGCCCAGCAGGAGGGTTGAAGCCCCGCTGGCACTGGAGAAAAACAGTGATGCCATCAAAGCGAACCTGGAAGAGCTAGAAGAGCTAGGAAGAAGATAGCTCTCAAAGAAGCATCATACAAATCATTGATGAAGAAGCACTACAATAACATGGTGAGACCCAGAAACTTAAAACAAGGTGACCTCGCCATGAGAAAAAATGAGGCTAGCCGAGTGCAGAGATAGAAAAAGTTTGACCCAACATGGGAAGGCCCTTACAAAGTGGTCGAGGTGATGGGAAAATGAATTTATAAGCTGGAAACAATGGATGGATAGGCAATACCCCAAACATGGAACATGGCAAATCTGAGGAAGTGCTATGAATAATAAGGTACCATATTTGTTTTTGCCACTGTAAAACAGTCTACTTTTGTTTTGGTGTTTTTGAAAGTTGAGGCAAGCCATGAACACCCAGTCTATGTAAGCCCGAAGAGGGCATGACTTGGAGAGATTCTAAACCATAACTTGCTCACCCTCATACTATAATTCTATGTTTTCTCGTAATGTTTATTCTGTGTACCTATCTTTTTTCTTTCCATTTGTCTTTCCAAATGTTATAATATAGAAAAACAAAAGAACCACGAGACAGAAAAAATGGTTCCCAAAATCGGAAGATACAAAATCGCAAAGCCAAACACTCCAGGTTAAGAAAATTGGAAGAGACAAGCTGCGAGAAAGAAAGAAAACATGCAAATAATCTCGACTGTAAAGCAAACAGCTGGGAAGCACAAGCCTAGCAAACACAAAAGCATCCCTAGTCCCATGCAGCCAGAGGAATTCTACCCAGCCTTTTAAGGCTGAAGAAAAATACACCTGGCCCACACAGCTAGGGAGATGTTAGCCAACCTATAACAAGTTGAAGAATAAAGAAAGTAAAACAACGCAATGATGAAAAGACAAATAGCCAAACCCCCTTACCCGAGGGTTTTTTAAAAATAAAACAACCAAAAGAGGGAAGAACGCACCTCAACAAGATAAAGTATTTGCCCCTACCGGGGACTTACACAAATCAACCAAAAGGAGGAAGAAGACACCCCACACAAAACAAAGTATTTTTCCCCTTAAAGGGACAATCATCAGACAAATATTTAAAATTATATCATAGCCTGAGAACTGCCAGCACCATCACCATCATCATTGTCATCGCTATCACACTGCCCTGCCTGGTCATCACTCTGCCCCGCCTGATCACCATCTTGTGCCGCCTGGCCGCTCATTTGCCCCACCTGCCTAGATCCGCTCGGGCCGCCAGTAGAAGAGCTAGTAGGTTAATCCACCGCAAATTCAGGATCTCAAACCTCAATCTCCCCAGTAGTTATTCCCATGCCAAGAAGGGTGAAGTACTCAGAAAAGATGTACTCACAGAAAGGGACAAAGACATCGCCAACTGCACGCTTTAGCATCTCAGGATCAGAGATAGTAGCCTCCAGGTCAAAGGCTTTAAACAAGGCCCCCACGAGTAACTCTGAAGCTCGGCTGCTGTGCACAATCTTAGACACAATCACTCTGAAGGGGTTGAAGGTGTACTCTCTCCAGTGGTGGATGGTTTACCCTTTCGAGAGGTAGTTGGTGTACCGTCGAAGGGTGGTAAAACTCTCTCCAGTGGTGGATGGTATACCCCTCTCGAGGGGTGGATAGTACCCTCTCCAGTGGTGGATGGTACCCTCACCACTCGAACTTCTCCACTCGAACTTCTCCACTCGGACCTTTCCACTCAAACCTCGAACCTCCTCTACTCGAACTCTTTCCACACGAGCTCAGTACCACTCAAACATAGTATCACTCAAACCTCTCTACTCGAACCCTCTCCACTCGAACCTCTCCACTCGATTCCTCATTACTCAAACCTCACCACTGGAACCTTTTTGGTCGAACCTCTCCACTCAAACTTCTCCACTCGAAACCTCTCCACTTGAATCCAGTATCACTCAAACCTCTCCACTCGAACCAAGTATCACTCGAACCACTTTCGGACCCACTATACTCAAACTATCTCCACTCGAACCCTCTATTCGAACCCTCTCCACTCAAACCCAGTACCACTGCACATTACATAATAACCTTTTAATACTGCAACATCAACTTTTTACCTTTCTATAATTCTAATTCAGATGTGACATGGAAATATGGTATTTCCCAATAATTTGCCAAGATAAAATTATTAGTATTTGAGTCTATAACTTATTTTGTGTATTCTTCAATATTCATGGTCCAACAATTAATTTAATCCGCCTTGGGACAATGACTAACAATTAGACTTATAGGGGTAGCAAAACCCTACAACACATATCAGCTCAATTCATCATTACGATAACCACTTATAAACTTCACCTTTGTTAAGTAAGTGCATTGTATGATAGCGAGCAATTTTAAATTGCACCCGACCGAATAATTGAACCACCTAAAACAATAACGGAAGCCACTTAGAATGAGTGAAGTATTCTTCTCTGGATTATTCGTATACAAATTATCTAAAATAAGTTAACTTAGGCTCATTACAGAAAATGGTAGCAAATATAGTACCCATTGTTAAGTTCTAAGGAATATTAACTATTTTGAGCATTTCTTAGGAACTGGATTGCACCCAAGGGAGCTTAAAACCATGATGAAACATAAATAACATCATTTTTAGTTGTATCATATAACATAACCAACATACAACTAGCTACATAAAGACTATGGTAGAAAGGAAAGGGAATACTACCATTTTTTGACAAAGTCTTAGCAAAAAAGATAATTCAAGAAACTTGTCATAAAACACAGCAAGACACTAAATATTTTAGGTGACGCAAAAGGCTCAATATAAACGACGGCATGATCAGAGCAACAAGATAATTAGATCATTCCATAGGTAAGTTGATGAATTACACAACCAACAAAATGATAAGAGAAATCATCGACAAAATTATCAAAGCTGATATATAGCCAGGGAAACCAGATGACTTTCCATGCCCCATATAATTTATCTCTTACACACCAAATCTTGATTTTTGCAAGACTAACAATAGCATTTACAACAACACCCAAAAACCATACAAGTGTAAACTTCTTTTAATGTATTCTTGAATCTCAATTCTTTTGAAAAAAGAGGGAAAATATCCCAGAAAACATATGCTACCTTTAATTGAGACACTGCACTCCATGACATATGCATGGCATAAGAAAATCAGATCTTTCGGCTCACTGTGCGTTGGCAGCCATTTACAAGTGAGCAATTTTAATCCTCTTGAATTGAGAGTGAATTCCTACACAACCAGATGTGGCATGGACTTGTCTTTCAATTTATAGAATGGCAGAGAAAGAGCACTTACTTGGAAAAAAATCCATAAACTGACACATTAAATTAAGATCATTTTCATAAACCACATTTACCTTTTCAAGTAAACTAAGACTGAAGTTTGGAGTTGAGATATTGCAACAACTGTCGAGCACGGAGAATAACTAAAGTCCAGCAATAACCAGCTTGCAGAACAGTACCTTCAATTAAGTTTTGTACAAATCTGACACAAGAAATATAAAAATATGGAAATGAAAGATTCAAATTCAAACACTTATAGGCTATTCTTATGAATGTAATGAAACAAGCAAAGATCCTCAAGTTGATGAGCAAACTTTAAGTAGTTAAACTAAGCAGGGCAGAATGAATCTCACAAAAGATTAAATAATGACTTACTATTAAAAAAATCTTCAAGTGCCTTCTAGCAGCAAATTCACACGACACAACAAGAGCAATGCTAATCTCAGCTCCCAGGACAACAACAGTCTGAACAAATGGCTTCTTTGCTAGACAAACTGCTGGAATTCGTGGAGGGGATCTGCACACAAAGTACAAAAACTTAACTATACCATAACATCTTAAAACTACAAAGAAAAAGATGAAGAATTGGGATACAACACAACCAAGAAATTAAAAATCCGATTTTTAGAAAGCCATTGCCTTTCCGAGCAGCTTGATTAGCTTTGCGTGAACCCAGTATGTATAAACAGGAAATAAACAGGCATGCATGTATGATTAATCAAACTGATAGACACCTCATGAACATCACAGGGAGTTATCATGCATTATGTATATCGAGTCAATAAAATAATATATGCAAGCAACTGATTATATAACTATAACAAACCTTCATAACTATACCCAAAGATTCTAAGTTAAAAATTATATCAAAGTGAAGATGTATGTTTTTGCTGCGGGTCATTTGCCTCAACATCTTGAAGCAAATCACTTTAATTTATTATAAATTTCTTCCATCAAACCAGTCTAACAACGCCCAAGATGTCTAAGCTAATGATTCTCAATCACAAAGGCAACAAACTACAACAGAGAGAACACAAAATCACATACTTCCACTATTAAAGAACCATCTTAGTAAAATTGAAAGAGTTTGAAATCAGAGTTTTTTTTAAAAAAAAATCAATAAAAAATACCCGGAGAGAAGAAAATTTTGTATGTTGGAAATCATTCTATGTTAAGGTGAAGGGTTAACTAAATTTTAGAAACATACTGAAAGTTCTAAATACCCATTCTCTTGCAAAAGCCTCAGCTCTATCAACACAGTCTGTTAACGAGTTTAGTCTGGAGTCACTAAACAAGGGTACTTAAGAACACTTTTGTTCATAATACTACTCAACTCCGCAAGCACCACAATCAGTAAACAAAAGCTACATAATAAGGTCCTAATCTTCAAGTGTAATCAGATGACTGTTCTGTTACACCCACTACACTTGTAAAAAATGCAATACTTGACATTTTCAAATACTAACCAGACAGATGCCACTACGATCAGGCTTTTTCAAGCAAAATTACTATCTAAGCAAATGCTACTCCGATCAGGTAACATATAACTAAGTTCAACAGTTCCCCTAACAAACCCTTCTCTTTCCATATTACAACAGTATGTTCAACTCATTACATACACTCTCATATCAAGGGACTGCATCCAGTACAACTATATACTAATGGACTGCAGATCAGCACAAAAGTTCTATCAAACACAATGCGCAAAAGCACAATTAATAAGAATAGAGAAACAACACAAATAACACAAACATACCAAACTTTGTTGAAGATAAGGCAGGGAGGCCATAGCTTTCCCCGCTAATGGCATCCCACTCAATTGTGAACTCGAACGGGAAGAATACAGCAACAAACTATAACTGGAAGAATTCCTTGAACTCTAACTTGAACCGTACCAATAAGGGGCTGAAAATCTCCTCCGTCGCATCGAAAACGACGTAGTTATATCAATACAGTAACTGCAAATCCACGAATCTACCATTCACCGCTTCGCCAGCCACGGGAAATTTTTTGCCATCAGCAACATCCTCGAGCACCAAAAAAGTCTGCTTGAAGAAAACAACTTCTATGAAGAAAGAGGGAAAATTTTGCGATGGAGAAGAAGAGGAGAAAGAAACAGTGAATTAGAAAATGTCAAAACGGTGCCATTTTTGCAAAGTAAGAATGTCAATAAATTACTTCAATAGCCCCGGTTGACAGACAGAAAGCAAACAATATACATTATATGGTGCTTGGGATAATATAGTAGCTCTTTAGACTCCTACCTTTAATAGAAACTCTCAACTAAGTTTAATGTAAAATTTTCAATCTAAGACAGTAGATCAGCATTTAGAGAATCACACATTCAAAACTATTGCTTTATTTTAGTGGTGTCATGAGCAAGAATTGCATGTCATTGATAAAAAGTAAGGGAATGCTAAAATGTGTTCCCTTTAGTAAATGTGACCCAAAGACAATAACTTGAATATGTTCAAATTTTAGTCCACTATGTAGCTCAGTATTTATTAAAAGAACATGAATATGGACTACTTGGGTGAGCCACTAACTGATATGTTAAAGAAAAATAGCAGGATTATGAAAAATGACCATTTATTATAGAGCATGTTTTTTCCTTAAACACATACTAAAGATGTAAAAATGTTGTAGGGCATTAGAGTGAAAAAGAAATGATCCAGCTCAACTACTCAATAAAAGAACATGAATATAACCTACATGGGTAAGTCACCAACTTATATGTTAAAGAAAAACAGTAAGATTGTGATACATTAGCCGTTTATTCTGGAGCAGATTTTTTCTCTTTAAGCATAGACTACAAATATTAAAACCATTAAGGGCATTAGAGTGAAAATGAAATGACTCAAGGCGTTTGGCATGTAAGAAACATAATGCTAAACTGAATTGACAAAGTATATAATTATATCAATTACTGCAATACATTACCTCCCTCTTTCTGGTGTTCTAGTACTATCACCTGTAATGCATAACAAAAGAAACATCATCAGCTAAAGCTTCACAACATCCAAGAAAATTAAGACACCAAGAAATGAAGAATATAGAACCCCAAACTGATAAATTTATGTCTGTAAAATCATAAATATTATGAAAGGCCAGCTACAGTCGACATGTTCTTAATTGAACTGCCCACCTCACCTTGATAAAAAGAAATATTCAGCCTTGTCAATAATCAAAGAAATTAAACAAATAGATTGGAATCTCTGACCATGACCATGGGATGCATGCCGCCCTTGCACATCTCTTCCAGGGGAGTATCTCTGCTCTGGAGAATGCCTCCTTCCATCAATCCCGCCATGGTAATCCCGCCGATCTGAGGTGAGAGTGCAGAAAGATTTCCAGGAGAACAAACTCTATTAATAGAGTATTATAAAACTTAAAACCAACACTGCAAACCCAAGAAAATATTAGAAACTTAAGCTTACCGTCACAAGTAACATTATCCGTAACAATATATAAGAATACTTATAGTGGCACAGTGGGAGTTCGAAAGGAACCAAAGAAATAACCGTTCTCACACATAATAAAGATACAAGAATATACTTATCCATGCGGATAAGTGAATCACTCAAATATCATATACCAGTTGAGCTCAAGTCCAGATAGGAGAAAACCCCTCAAATATCAAGGCAGAAATTGAAGAAATACAGTAGAAATCCGTTGCTGATTGTGAAATTAGAATGCCACATTCTGACCCACATAACTCCTCATGGAAGTACATAGATAATCCTAATATTCCCCCATTCACAAAAATCTTTGTGGTCAAAATTCAAAGAAGTCATGTAAATAGAATATCACATCCTCCCCAACAAATAGAAGAATGGAAATCATTGTACAACATTTCAATGGCACTAAAACAGTGAATAATAAGAAATGCCGATATAAGATGCAGGAGAACAAATGCTGAGGAATAACACTGATACCAACACAAAGTTTAAAAAACCGACATACTCCATTCTGAATTACAGATGCAAAATCAGCCAGTTAGAGCTGGAATGGATTAATATCTCCAAATCAGCCAATAATTAAGACTAAGTATAGTATGCAAATACTTAACAATACCTCAATGTGTGTCAAAAGACCTTTCTAGCCAGCTTAAAATTCATAATTGTCAGAAAACTAAAGCAACTTCGACAGCAGAAAAATTAACAGAGGCAGTTAAATTCCACAATACAAGTACAGAATACAAACACAAACAAAAAAACTAAGCAGAGGGCAATAATGTGAAGGGCATACCTTAAAAAGTACACCGTGTGTCGATCGAACAGGATGGGGAACTTGTAGAGATATCGAACAGGAGTGGAGGTGAGGAAGAAGGCGATAAAGAAGTAGAACAGGGAAGAAGAGAGGGGTTTTGAAGGCAAAAAAATGTCATTTTCTCAGAGAAAGGAACTTAGAAAATTACTTAAATAGCCCCGGTTGACAGACAGAAAACAAATAATATCTATTATAGGGTGCTTGGAAAAATTACTTAAATAGCCCCGATTGACAGACAGAAAGCAAACAATATCTATTATAGGGTGCTTGGAAAAATTACTTAAATAGCCCCGATTGACAGACAGAAAGCAAACAATATCTATTATAGGGTGCTTGGGAAGAAAGGAACTCAAAAAATTACTTAAATAGCCTCAATTGACAGACAGAAAGCAAACAATATCTATTATAGGGTGCTTGGGAAAAGGAACTCAGAAAATTACTTAAATAGCCCCGACTGACAGACAGAAAACAAACAATATCTATTATAGGGTGCTTGGGAAAAGCAGGATAAGTGAAACCCTAAAGTTTTCCCCTCCTGATGACATCGCGATAAGGAATGCGGTTACTGCATTTCCACGACCTAGATGCAATTCGAATTGGTACGATTCAATAAATGCTGGTTTGTTTATAAGATTCACAATTTTCTCTAGCGAAACCCTGGTATGCATGTTTTGATTCACTGAAGGAAAGAGAATCACTCGCCGGTTGAACGAGGCCGCCGTTGCCATTTTGAGTCAAGCTTGAGTTCATCAAGAATCAGGAGCAGAGGTTGAAGTTTGAAATTGAGGTGTTAGACTAAATGACCCTTACAGAGGCTTTTGTGCTCACGCCAGCCCCGACGCCAAGGGGGTGCTTCGGAAGCGCCAAGGCACCTCAGTCCTGCCATATTCCATTTGTAAGAGAAAGAAATTACCTCCCCACCAAGAAGCACCACTGTTCTCCCCCTTTCTACCGTCCCACCATTTTTCTTCTCAGGCAAAGCTTAAATATTTCACAGCCAAATCTCAGGACACTTCTTCTTCAACCTCAAAATCTCTGGAGGCTTATAAACCCACCGATTCCACAGTCGTGGCCCCACCGTTGCAGGGGAAACAACCAAACACATCTTCTAGATTAGGTTTTAGGTCCTCAGCCTCTGCGAAACCGGCCCCATGATGTGCAATTTTTTATACACTTAGGTGATAATGTTAAGGAATTAGAATATTCTTACCATAATTGTAGATGTAATTGTATTCTATTACCTTTTCCTAGCTTGTATAGGTATCCTGTACTACTATATAATGTATCCTAAATTCATGAATACAAACACACATTATTACCCTTATTTTCTACATGGTATCAGAGCATGAAATCCTGAAATCTTAAATAGAAAATTTTCCGCTACATTAAATTCCGAGTCGCCGCCGTCGTACACCACTCGCCGCCACCGTCCACACCACTCGCCGCCGCCGTCGCACACCACTCGCCGCCGCCATCGCACACCACTCGCCGCCGCCGTCACACACCACTTACCGCTGCTGCTGTTGCCATGCTCCGCTGGTCGCTGTCGCTGCTTCATGCCGCTGCCGCCGCCATGCGCTGTCTGTCGCTACCGCTGCCACGCACCGTCCACCGTCCGCCACGCAGTCTCTGTTCCACTGCACGGCCGAACTCACCAACCTTCACGCACTGTCGCAAGTTCAACGCACCGGTGTGTCCTGTCGATCTGATCTGTCGCTAGTTATTATACCTGGTGCTGATCTGTACCTAATTTTCCACAATGTCTGGCTCTGAAGAACGGCCTAGTTTTGATGCACCTGAGGCTTTGAAGCTTCAAGATATGAGTGGTTATGATGTGATTGCAGCTTTACTTCGGTAGTTGCAGTTGCAATCTGACCTTCAGACTACTTTACCTATTGGTCGTATGTCGACTAATCCTTACTCTATTGGTTTTGGCGATGGTCTAGGTTTACAAATCATACCGAACATGCTGAAAGTTCAGGAAAATTACATTGAATGGTTCGATGCAATTTGTCGCGCATTCCTTGCTAAGTACAAGATTGGGTTCATTGATAGATCCATTACCAAACCCCAGGATGGTCTGTTGGATCTTGCAAACCCTGGATCCGGTATTGAGATCTTCTACAAGCTCATTTGCCACAGCTAAGGATCTGTGAGATGACCTGAAGGCATGATTTATTCTTGCCGATGGTATGAAGGTTTTGCAGACGTAAGAGGCTATTCAGAGTTTCAGGCAAACAGTCAGCCCATCGACATTTACTTTGCCAAACTGAAGAAGTTATTTGCAGATTATCACTGCATGCGACCTCCTCTGTTTTGTGCCTGTGAAGAAAGAAAGGCATTATTCCATTGCAATATTGCTGCGAAAGTCTTCCAAGAAAGAGAGAAGGATTTGATCTACCAATTCATCTCTGGCCTTGGCGATGGTTTTCACACCTTGCGATCACACATCATCAGCATTGATCCAATGCCATCTGTCATGAAAGTGTATGCCCTTGTTTCTTAGGAGGAGAATCATAGAGCTGTCATTCGAGCTCATGAGCCTTCTTCTAACTCCATGGCGTATGCTTCTCGACGTCCACCACCTGCAAGTTCTTCGCCAGTTGTTCTTTTTGCATCTGACCGCAAGAATCTTGTTTGTACACATTGTCGTCGCAAGGGCCATGATAAGGATACCTGTGTCCAGTTACATGGTGTACCAGAATGGTTCAAGGAGTTGAAGGAGAAAACCAGTCCCAGCAAGAAACCGATGCCAGCTTCCCGGACGTCAGCCACCGCCGCCAGTCCCGGAGGTGCTGCCGCGGCGCTTCCTCCCCCGCCGGCGCAGCCATGTCGCCGCCTAATCTAGTGGCAGCAGCTTCTTTTGACCGTGTCCCTGCACGTTATAATTTTGGCCCTGCTCTATCCGATGACCAATAGAGCATGACCATGCACTTGTTTAATCAGTTTAATTCTCTTACTGACAATGAGTCTTGTAGCCTACTTTACCATGGATACTTGATTCGGGAGCCTCATATCACATGACTGGTGACAAAGGTTCTCTTACTGATCTTACTACTATTGATTATGTGAATGTTGTTCTGCCTGATGGCTCGGTGTCATCAACTGCTCAATATGGATCTATTTGCTTTGGTGGTGTTACTCTGCCTCATGTTTTATATATACCTACATTGCGATGCAATTTCTGTCAGGTTCTAGATTGTTATCTACCCTGAACTATCTAGCTTTGTTTACTGAAAATTATTGCATTTTACGGACAATCAGTACGAGGAAAATGATTGGCGTGGGTGAACAGAAATGTGGGGGGGTGTTTTGGCTTCGTCTGCTGGATGCTCGTGTTCACCGTCCTATCATGCAGTCTCTTCCTACAGTTGCTTCAGTATCTTTTTCTGACTTATGGCATCAGCATTTTGGATTCTTCCTCCACGGTGTTGTCTTCTATTTCTTCTATTTATTTTAGCACTAATAAACATTATGTTCCTTGCTCTATATTTTATAGAGAAAAACAGACTAGACATAGTTTTCAATTGAGTTCTACAAATGCTACTGCATTGTTGCAATTAATTCATTGTGATGTTTGGGGACCTTATCGAACACCATCTTTTAGTGGTGTAATTTATTTTTTGACTATAGTAGATGATTATTCCCGAGCTGTTTGGGTTTATTTGTTAGTAGCTAAATCTGAAGTAACTTCTAGATTTTTAGAATTTAGTGCCTTAGTGAAGAACCAGTGGGGCCGAACAATTCAATGAGTTCGGGATGATAACGACACTGAATTTTTGCCTCTGCAATCTCACTTTACTGCATCTGGGATCATTTTTGAGACATATATGGTTGATAAACCGCAACAAAATGGTCGAGTTGAAAGAAAGCATAGCCATTTACTCAATGTGGCACATACTTTATGGTTCCAAGCCAGTCTTCCTATTGAATTTTGGGGAGAATGTGTTCTTACTGCTACTTACCTGATTAACCGAACACCGACTTAGCATCTCAACAGTCGCACTCCCTTTGAGTTGCTCTATGGGCAAGCTTCGAATTACTCATCATTAAGATTTTTTAGATGCTTGTATTTTGCTGCTCATGTTCCCAGATATCGTGACAAGTTTGCACCTAGAAGTCAGAGATGTCTGTTTCTTGGTTATCCTGACGGAAAGAAAGGCTATCGCCTTTTTGACTTGGAATCCCGTGTGATCTTTACTAGTCGGGATGCCAATTTCTTTGAAGATAAGTTCCCGTATTCTGCAACTCCGACATCTGATTCATCCGATGAACCCGACAGTGCCACCACATCACCACCGATTTCCTCCTCCTTTATGCCAAAAATGCACAAAATTTTAATTCCGCCAGCCGCTGCCGATCCTACGCCGCTGGTCGCCATCAGTCCACCGGTGTCCGCCATCGGCCCACTACCGTCCACCGGCGATCAGCTGCTGCCGTCAGTTACTGGCTTGTCGCCGACATCTGCTGCCGATCGGTCGCCACCGCCACCCGTCGCTGCCCACCGCCCGCCCCCCGCCCGCCACCGCCCCTGCCACCGTCCATTCTCCACCGTTCGACGCCGATCACTCACCGCCGGCCACCACCGGCCAGTCACCGCCGGTTATTTGCCACCTTCAGCCGTCGGTCAGCTGCCATCTTCCGCCGTCGGTGCGTCACCACCAGTCTCCGTCGGTCACATCCACCGGCCGTCACCGATCTTACATCTTCGGTATCTACTTTACCGGCTTCTCTGGTACCGGATAGTTCCGTTGCCACATTGCCACCTACCAGACAGAGTGTTTGATCTCGCCGACCGCCGTCTTACTTGGCAGATTATGATTGTGAAAATTATGCATGTGCCCTTACTACTGAAGACACCCCCCTTCAACTTTGTTCCCTCATGCATCGTCACTTTCCTCAGGCATTCTGTACCCCCTTACTGATTATGTAAACTGTGATAATTTTTCTAGAATGCATTCTAGATTTTTGGGTGCTGTAACATCTAGTGTAGATCCCACAACTTATTCTGAGGCTTCCCAGCATGCTCATTGGCGAGTCGCTAAGACAAAGGAACTTACTGCGCTAAAGCGAAATCAGACATGGACTTTGGCTCATCTGCCTTTGAATAAAAAGTCCATTGGGTGTAAATGGGTCTACCGGATGAAGTTCCGTTCCGATGGTACTATTGAACGTCATAAGGCGCGCCTAGTGGTTCTTGGGACTCGCCAGGTGGAAGGAATTGATTATACTGAGACCTTTGCTCCGGTTGTAAAGATGAGTTATGTTCGTTTATTCCTATCTGTTGCAGTCATTCGTGGTTGGAAACTACATCAGATGGATGTCCACAATGCTTTCCTGCATGGTGATTTGCATGAGGAAGTGTTTATGCGACCCTCACCTAGCTATGTGGTGCAACATGGATAGGTTTGTCACCTTCAGAAATCTCTTTATTGTCTTCGTCAAGCTCCCAAGAATTGGTTTGCTAAATTGGCTCAGGCTTTACGAGAATTTGGATTTGTTCAAAGTAAGGCCGATTACTCTCTATTTGTCTTTTCCCGTGGATCAATTTCTTTACATGTTCTGGCTTACATGGATGATTTGGTTATAGCTGGTAGCTCTTCTTCTCTCATCTCTGAGTTCAAAAAATACTTGAGTTCCTGCTTCCATATGAAAGATCTTGGTCTACTTAAGTATTTTTTGGGCATAGATATTGGTAGAAGATCGGAGGAGATGTTTCTTTCGCAAAGGAAATATGCTTTGGACATTTTATCAGATAATGGTTTATCTGCTTCTAAACCGACCGACTTTCCAATGGAGCAACAATATGGTTTGGCACGTGTTAAAGGTCCAGCCTACCATAACCCGGAGCAGTATCGACGCTTGGTTAGACGTCTGATATACCTGACTATTACTCACCCTGAACTTAGTTATTCAGTTCATACTCTTGCGCAATTCATGAAGTCCCCTTGTGTTCCTCACTGGCAAGCTGCTGTTCGTGTGTTGCACTACCTGAAGAGTCATCATGGTCAAGGTTTATTTCTCTCTTCTCGTAGTACGTTACAATTGACTGCTTGTTGTGATTCGGATTGGGCTGCATGCCCGATTACTAGGTGTTCTCTTTCTGGTTATTTTGTAATGATTGGTGATTCTCCGGTTGGGCTGCATGCCCGATTAGGCTGCATGTCCGGGATCTTGTTCAATCTGGTGCAACTGTTACTCAACATATCCGTACGACAGACCAACCTGCGGATTTGTTCACTAAAGCTCTCGGACGTAATCAGTTCCATTCTTTACTTAGCAAGTTGGGCATTTCCAATCCCCATGCTCCAACTTGAGGAGGAGTGTTAAGGAATTAGAATATTCTTACCATAATTGTAGATGTAATTGTATTCTATTACCTTTTCCTAGCTTGCATAGGTACCCTGTACTGCTATATAATGTATCCTGAATTAATGAATACAAACACACATTATTACGCTTATTTTCTACAGATAATTCTGATTCATTCTACTGATTAAATGGATAGTAGTTTGTTTTAGGAAATTGGGGCTGTTTCATAGAACTTGAAATGCAACTGTCTCTTACTATTCTTTGGGAAAACAGATTTCTCAACTGAAGAGACAGCTCTTCACGGGGGCCGAACTGGAGGGGCTATGCAGAGAGGCCGGAATCGTAGCTCTGAGAGAAGATATATCAGCCAGCATCATATGTAATTGGCAATTCTAAAAAGTTCAACAGTCCCTGAGACCAACACTTACAAAAGATATAGTTTCGTACTCCTCGTTCATGAAGTCTTCTGGTGCAAGATAAACTCATCCCTGCTAAAATATCGAGTTAGTCAAAAGAAACAGTTACTGTTAAAGAAGCTTACCTTGTTCCATGGATGCTTTGTAATTTCTTAAAGAAATTCCCTCCCCTGGTTGCTTTTAATTTGTAGAAAGCTTTAGTGCAGCAGATTGCATGATGGCAATTTTGTAGAAACAATAGTATCTAATTAAAGTAACAAGGGTGTGTTATGTTTTTGATTCAGTCTTTTTTGTTCACCAATGAATGTTGAATAGTATCAGGTTTTAGTGCAAAAATTGTAGTATTAAACCTCCATTTGGCACTCATAAGCTTACTTATTGTAATTTTTTCAGTAGCACATGCCAATGGCCTTCTGTGCCTATTAGAGTGTAAATTACTATTTACTGTTTCTGACTTATTTCTAGTAGTTGTACGTAGAATATTCAGTTCCCTTTTAACTAGGGATTTTGTTGTCTTAACTTAGAGAGAGATCAGGAATACTGATTAGGCAAATCCTTGTATATATAGAAGTCATGGTTAATGAGAAGAAGCAACCTTCTGCAGTACAAACTTTCTGCAATTATTCTTTTATGGTATCAGTGCCCTCAATCGGTCAATTTACCATGGCTTCTGAAAACAACCAAATTACCTCTTCCGCATCGCAAATACTTTTTACGGCCTCCGGTGGCGCAGCAGCAAATCTGCAATTTCCAGCGCTAGCGGTAAAGCTTGATCGCACCAATTATTCACTTTGGCGTGGCACTGTCCGATCAGCACTTGAAGCATACAAACTCGAGCATTTCCTCGTTTCTGGTAATGTTCCTGAAGCAACCCGAGCACCTGCAGCAGGCTCCACCGAACGCACCACGAACCCGGAGTTCACCGCATGGAAATGCAAGGACAAACTCGTTCTGCTGTGGCTGCGTTCGACCCTCACGAACCCCATGCTAGGCCACGTCGCTCGGGCAGTCACCACCTCGGAGGTCTGGCTCATGTTGGAACAGATGTTCCAATCGCAAACCCGGGCCAGACAAATGCATCTCAAACAGCAACTCCAAATTCTCGGCAAAGATTCGTCGACCATCATGGAATATGTTGAGAGAAAATGTGCAATCTCGGATGCCCTGGCAGAGTGTCTTATGCCCGTCTTAGATGAAGATTTTGTTTCCTACGTGCTGTTTGGCCTAGGGAACGAGTACAGTGCCTTCAAAACGGCGTTTAGCATGCGGTCTGAGCCTGTATCTTCCAACGAATTGCTAGGTCTTCTACTTCAAGAAGAGCAGAGACTCCTCGATTCCTGCGTTGACAACTCCATACCATCAGCCCATCTTGCTCATCGTAAATGTGGTTTCCCTCGTTCCGGCAGTGGCAGTTCATCATTTTCTGCAACTGGTGATCGCTCTCGTCCTCCATGCCAAATCTGTGAGAAGCCGTTCCACTCTGGCCGCAACTGTCATCAACGTCTCAATACAATAGATTATCCGGCAACAAACCCTAGGGCAGCCGAGAAACAGCTCCAGCACCTCGGCAAAACTCCTCCGGCTCATGTGGCGTATACTAGTCCATCTGCACTGACCGACCCGTAGGTAATGGATTCTGGTGCATCTCATCATGTCACAGCGGACCTTGGTGCTCTCAATCTTCAGTCCCAGTACACTGGTAACGACAACTTAGTTGTCGGCAATGGTAAGTCCCTGCCCATTACTCATGTTGGCATTCAATCTTTATCTACATCGCATGTTGCTAATAACCTTCCGAATCTTACCTTAAAAAATCTTCTTGTTGTTCCACAAATTTCAAAGAATCTTCTCAGTGTTTCAAAGTTGTGCAGAGATAATAATGTTTCTGTTGAATTATTTGCTGATCACTGTTTTGTTAAGAATCCTCAGGGACAGAGAATACTCAAAGGCATAGTTGAAAACGGGTTGTATCGCTTACCCGCTCGCCCATCATCCTCTAGTCCTAGAGTCTTCATTGGTGAACGTGCTTCAGTTGCCTGCTGGCATCATCGGTTCGCTCACACTTATGAGTCAGTTCTTCGTCGTCAGTTAACTAATTTCAATTTACCTGTTTCTGCAAATAAAACTTTGCCTCTTTGTAGTGCTTGTCAATTAGGCAAAAGTCACAGATTGCATTTACCTTCTTCGCATGTTGTTTCTAGTACTCCTTCGTTGCATGGAAATCATTACTTTGTGTTATTCATTGATGATTGCACTAAATTCACTTGGATTTATTTTCTACAAACAAAATCTCAAGTTTTCAATGCTTTCATGATTTTCAAGGCTATGGTCGAAATTCAATTTTCATAAAAAATCAGGGGTTTTCAATCAGATTGGGGTGGTGAATATCGAAACATCTCCACTTTCCTTCACAGACAAGGTGTTTTACATAGAATTTCTTGCCCTCACACACCAGAACAAAACGGTGCATCCGAAAGACGCAATCGAATTGTTGTTGAAAAGGGCTTGGCCTTATTAGCTCATTCCCATCTTCCTATCGAATTTTGGGAACATGCTTTTCACACGGCCATTTATCTCAATAATCGCACTATCACTCCCACACTTCAAAATAAATCACCCTACTCTTGCCTCTATCATAGAGACCCTGACTGTCATTTTTTAAAATCTTTTGGGTGTTTATGTTATCCCTATTTGCGACCATACAACAATAGCAAACTTGAGTTTCGATCTGTTGCATGCATATTTTTAGGTTATAGTGCAAAACACAAAGGCTACTTATGTTTTCATGCTCCGTCGTCTCGTACATACATAGCTCGCCATGTTGTGTTTGACGAGTCTCAATTTCCATATCCTGCCCATATCTCATAGTCTCAATCCTCAGGAACTCAAGTTTATGACCTTTCTCTGTTGGACTTGGTCAAACCAGCTTCAGTCAATCAGGAAACTCCAGCCGTGTCCCCTTCTCAGTCTCCATCGCCTCCAGGCTCTGCCCAAGACCAGTCAGTGTCTCACTTTTCTCCGGACCAGTCCGTGTCTCCTCGGTACTTCTCTCGGTCACCTGTTTCTTCTGACCAGTCCCTGGATGTGTCCTCGTCTGAACCTCGGTTCGACTCTTCGGCCAGTGTCTCAGTCCCTGCTGTTTCAGCCTCACCGGTGTCTACCTCGTCCTCCAATACAGCCTCGTCCTTGACCATAGTTCCCTATCACACTGCCCCATCCTACTTTCGACCATCCGACGTCTCCACTCACCAAATGGTGACTCGTGCCGCCACTAATTCTTTGAAGCTGAAAGCCCTCCTTGCCACCAAATATTCCATACTTCGTGACTCCTCAACTCCTGAACCTAAAACCTTTGCTCAAGCCACTAAAATTCCTCATTGGCAACAAGCAATGCAGCTAGAGTTTAATGCTTTATTGACTAATGGGACTTGGGACTTAGTTCCAAAGCCCCATACTTCTAATGTTGTTGGCTGCAAGTGGATTTTCAGGGTCAAGAAGCATGCGGATGGCACAGTGGAATGCTACAAAGCTAGACTTTTGGAAAAAGGCTTCACTCAAGAGGAAGGTGTTGACTACTTTGACACGTTCAGTCCGATCATTAAGCCCATTACTATTCGACTGGTACTGAGTATTGCAGTCACGCGACAATGGCCCCTTCGTCAGGTTGACATCAACAACGCCTTTCTTAATGGGGATCTCTCTGAAACTATGTATATGCAGCAACCGCCGGGCTTTGTTTCCCCTTCGCACTCTTCCTATGTGTGCAAACTCAAAAAGGCTATCTACGGTCTTAAACAAGCTCCGCGAGCATGGTTTCACAAAATCATTCAAGCACTTCTCCAGCATGGCTTCCGTCAGTGTATATCGGATACCTCTCTCTACACAAGTTGTATGGTCAAGATGTTGTCTATGTCCTTGTCTATGTTGACGATTTGATTATCACTGGCTCTCATTCCAGGTTCATTGATAAATTTGTTAGGTATCTGAACTCAGTTTTCTCGCTTACTTGGCCGCCTTAATTACTTTCTGGGCATCGAAGTTCAGCATCTTCCGTCTGGCCTCCTTCTGTCCCAAAGGAAGTGTGTCTTAGATCTTCTGAACCGTTGCAGTATGGCTGGCGCTAAGCCCATCTCCTCACGGGTCACTCCGGGTTCGAGACTTCTGGATATCGACGAACCTTTTGCTGATCTGCACCTTTATCGAAGTATCGTTAGGGCCCTTCAGTATGCCACGATCACTCGTCCAGAGATTTCTTACGCGGTTAACCGCGTTGTCAATTCATGCACAAGCCGACTACCTCTCACTGGCTCGCGATCAAGCGCATACTTCGCTATCTCAAGGGCACCATCGATGCTAGTCTGTACTTTCGACCTTCTCAGGATGCTCGGCTCCTCTGTTACACTGATGCCGGCTAGATTTTAGACCCAGATGACTGCCGGTCCCAGCACAGTTTTTGCATATACTTTGGCGGTAATCTAGTCATCTGGTCGTCAAAGAAACAAGGGGCAGTGGCTCGCTCGAGTACTGAGGTGGAATACCGTTCCATTGCTTTTGCATCTGCCGAAATCATCTGGCTTCAGCAGTTTCTTCGAGAAATGACCCTGGCTCATCTTGGTCCTCCCACTGTCTTCTGTGACATCTAAGTGCCACCTTCTTGACTGCTAATCCTGTTCTTCATCATCGGTCCAAACATATTAAGCTCAACTTTCACTTCGTTCGAGAACAAGTGCAGGATGGCTCTCTCATTGTCCGTCATGTTAATACCAATGATCAAGTGGCTGATATTTTTACAAAGGTAGTTGTCACTTCCAGGTTCAAAGACTTGCGATCCAAGCTTCTTGTACGTTCCCGCACATGAGCTTGCGGGAGGGTATTAGAGTGTAAATTACTATTTACTATTTCGGACTTATTTCTAGTAGTTGTACGTAGAATATTCAGTTCCCTTTTAACTAGGGATTTTGTTGTATTAAGTTAGAGAGAGATCAGGAATACTGATTAGGCAAATCCTTGTATATATAGAAGTCATGGTTAATGAGAAGAAGCAACCTTCTACAGTACAAACTTTCTGCAATTATTCTTTATTTCCAATCTCTTAATTCTTTTGAGGGATTTTGTAGCATATGATCTGGGACGCCTTAATCTCTACTTTTGTATTTTGTTTGAGATTTTGCTTTTCCTGCAAGTCGTGTTCGTTGTGATGCTATTATATCCTGGTAGTTACTCTTTATGCTCTATGCTATGCTAACATACTACTCTTCAGACCCTCTTATGTTTAGGTATTTCATTCTACACGCAATGAAGGGCCAGTATCTTTGCAACCATCAAATCACGGTATCATATGCTTACAAGAAAGACAAAAAAGGCGAGCGTCAGGGTACGCCTGCAGGTAGTTTTTCAACCTATTTATCCCCCCTACAGTTGTTTTCCTGTGTGTTAGAGAAGTCATTGTAAAATAGAGATGCTCATCACTATTTTATCTTTGATGTAATGCAGAGAATTCTGGCTGCTAGCAATCTAAATGTGAAGAAAAATAGGTCTCACATGTTGTTAGACAGTGGACTCCTTCACTTGTAATTTTGTAAATGTCGCTCGAGCAAATGGGAGCATTGTTGTACCTGTCATTCTGCAAATGAGAGCATTGTTGCACTTGTAATTCTGCAAAAAGGGTGGGTCAATTTTCAGGGAATTAAAGGCGGAGGGTGGATTGAACAAGGCAAAGCTACGACTGGGGACTGATGGCAGGTGAAAAAAGGGTAATCTAGACTTTTCCTCTCATTGATATAAAACCCAGCCCTTTCTCTCTCTGTAGAAAGGGTTGGGACAGATGGAGTAGATATATTTCTCAATCAGGTGTTATTTTTAAAAGTTTTTGTAATTAACTACAAGATGGGGCCGATTTATGGTGCCCTGAACTAGCTGGAAAGATTACGATGGTTGATTCACCCCATGAAATTTTTGGGGCAGTTTTGAAGGCCATGGGATCTTCTTACAGCACACACAGCATCACCTCCCAGGTAGCTGGTGGGAAAGACGCCTTGCTGGAGAAGCTTGTGTTGCTTACTAGTTACCATACAGGTGGAATTTGAATTTTTAAAGGTCATATTTCCCCTGGAACGAAAATTCTGTGTACGCAATTATTAAAATGAAAAAATATTTTTATAATCCTACATAATTGACATAAGTGCCAATATAACCTTTTGATAATTGAAAGTGCAGATATAACCCTACCTAGTTGATGTAAGTGCAAACATATCCATTCCGGTAAGTTTTGGCTGGAATTAGATAAAAAGACTATTTTATGCCTCTAAAAATAATTTAAAATAAGAAATTTACAATTCTACCCTTCAAACCCTAATCTAACTCTTCTTTTCTTTCTTCCCCCACATTTCTTCTTCTGTCTCTGCAACTCTATCCATCCTAAAACGGCGCCAACTCATCATCCTTCTTCCTTTTACAACTCATCGTCCACAACCTCTATTCCAACCGAGCGTAGCCACCCATCGCCTCCATCACCAATCACCTCTGCGATCGGGTGCCTCCTCCAGCGGTTTCCATCAGCGCAGTTGTAATTGTCGAGTCACCAGCGGTGGATTCAACTCCTAATGGACAATGAGGAGGATCATGACTGTGTCACGCTGCACATTACCTTAATCGACAATGCCGAGGGTCCTAATGTTGGCGGCTTTCCACCGTCGCCAGATTTGCTCCACCTCGGTGTGATGGTTCCGGCCTCTGCATGACGATTTTGGCCACCGTGTTGATGATGAGTAAGGCGAGCAAGAAGAGAGAGATGACGAGGATGACGATTCTCTTCCTCATTTTCTTCCGGAAGGCCTATTCTTCTGCCAGATCTACATTTCCATAGACGAGTGAGTTAAAGTCTTAAAGAATGAAGATGAGTTGGCACCGAGTTTAAAGTTTAGGGGCTGGCTAGATGGGTGGTTATGGTGGTTGTAAGTTGGTGGGGCTTGCTGGGTGTGGTAGTGGTTGTGGTTGTGGTTGATGTAGGGTTGTGAGTGGTGGTGGTGGTTGAGGTGATGGTGTTAAGGGCAAAATTGCCCTAACATTTATAGTTTTTAGGTTAAAGGGTATTTTTGTCATTTTACGTGTGGTCAACGCTGGTCAATGTTGGAAATAGTGTTTTAGAGTTATATTAGCACTTATGTTAACTAGGTGGGGTTGTTTTTGCACTAAAAATTATTTGAGGGCTATATTGGTATTTACTCAAGTAGGTAGGGTTATATTAGTATATATCCCTATTAAAAATAAAACACAACATCTAACTTGCATATGGCTTGTTATCCTTCAAAGTAGGGTGCAACCTTTATGAGTTCACATGTGAGTATGTGACAACGTTTACCAATTGTAGTATGAAATGATACTATTGTTCACAGCAACTCGAGCGTTGTTCATGTTTGTTTCAGCATTCAACTAGTATATTATGTACTCCCTCTGTATCAGCCATTTCTATACATTTTTCTTTTTTTATTGTCTCAGTCATTTCTGCACAAGTTGAAAAAAATTTCCATTTGGCAAATTTTGTCATCTAAATTACCAAATATGCCCTTAATAAAGTCATGTATTTACAAAGTTTTTCGAAACCCAATTATTCACTCAACCACACATTTATAATCCCTAAAAATTTCTAACATCAAAAGCAGACATCTGCCATCTCTCTAGCTTCCTCCTACACCTTACTCTGCCCTCATTCCGCCTTGCTTCGCCCTCCACCGCCCTACCTCCGCCCTTCGTACTCTTCCTGCCTCCCCCCTCTTCCCTTCCGCCATCTCTCCACCTTCTACCTTTCCTCCACCCTCTCTCCACCTTCATCCTCTTCTCTCACCCACCTTACTCCGTCCTCTCTCCGCCCTGCTTCCGCCTAACCTTTGCCTTCCTTCTCTTCCCTCCGCCTTGGAGGAATTAGACGATGGGGAATTTGGCGTTGGTGGAGATGGCGGTGGTGGGTTATGGAGGTAGAGAAGACGGCGGTGGGTTATTGAGGTGGAGGTTGGCTCAATTCAGCCCGATTCCAAGCCTTCACGACGGAGATTGCAACGGCGTCGGAATTTCCTTTCGTTTCTGGGTTTTCGTCAGAGTTTTGTTTCTGGGTTTTTGTCAGGTTGTGTTTTGATTTGTTTACGAACATGGTTTCAATGGTATTTGCTTAAGGTGGAAGAAGAAGATTGCAGGAGGAGGTGGTGGTTTTTGGTTATGGTTGAAGGAGAAGGTCGCTGGAGGTGGTGGTTGCAAGAGGCATGAAAGGGCAAAAGAGATATTTCACTTGAATGAAATTTTTTGTTCCAGTTTCTCTTTCTGTAGAAAAGGCTAGGACGGAGGGAGTATTGCAAGTTCTGACACTTTTACACTCATGATCCTATGCCTGTGCTTCTGTATTGCAAGTTCTACCACTTTTGCACTCATGATCCTATGCCTAGGCTTCGAGCAAGATAGGTTTTTTTACTTAAAAAAATGCCGGTGAATTTAACAATTGAATAAGTGTTAATATTGTAATGTTTTGAGAGAGTAGGGATGGGTAGTAAAAGTACTTCCTCAGTCCTAAGGGATTCTGCAGAGAGAAAAATTCTCTCTCAGAATTTCCCCCGGGTGAAATGACAAAAAAGCCCTACTTTCATAAACTAATTTCTGCTTGGTTTCTTCTCCATGCTTTCCACCATTCCTAGATCCACCGTAGACTCTCTCAACCTCCGCTCCTCCTCTCTCTGCCTCCTCTCAGCGTCGACCTTGCCACACTCTGCCACATCAGCTCGAAGCCTTGTCGCTCTCAAATTCGTCGCCGGCAAGGTGTCCATCATTGCGGGTGAAGCTCCATCGTCGCAATCTCCGTCATCGCAGGTAAAGCTTGCCGGTGCCGACCACTTTGTGGTGGTCCAAATTTGAACAAATAAGTTGGCAGTTTCTTAACAGTAAAGATTGGTGGCGGGGCAAATGGAGGGGTGGCGGTGGCCAGACAAAATGGTGGTGGTGGCTGGGCAAATTGAGCGGTGGCGGTGGCTGGATTAAAGGGGCAAATGAGGGGTGGCAGTGAGGCAAAAGCTGGTGACAGTGGGGCAAATAGAAGGGTGACCGTGGTTGGATAAAGGGGCAAAGGAGGGGTGGCAGTGGTGCAAACGAGGGGGTGGCGGTGAAGATCAGGAGGAGAGAGAGGTGGGGCGAGCTTAATTAGGGTTTAAGGAGTAATGTGGATAGGATGGGTATATGGGGTAAAATTTTAAGATTTTAGGAGTAATTATATCTTTTAGAATGTTGAATATTTCTTTAAGAGGTAAGTGTACAGAATTATATGAGACAACCTAGAAAGGAAAGTGTGCAGGCACGGAGGATGGAGTACGGAAGCTCCATATATTTTCTGTATATAACAGTATCTAGTGTATTGAACAAATACTTTTCAATTTTTTAAGTGAAATTAGCAAACGTCTCATTGAAAAATCATCATAGTATATGTATGCTTTGTTCATTTCAAATGTTGTCAGTGTCTTTAAATTTATTTATCTTTGGCATTAGTTTAAAGTCCAATCAAAGTTTAAAAACAATACAGGGAATACATGTTCTCTCTATGACTCTCATCTATTCATATACTCTTTTAGTCATTTGAGTTGTGTTTTTTTAACCAAAGAGTCGAACCTTATATTATCATCATCAGATTTTGGTGAGCGTAACCTCCACCTATTACATGCCGAGCCAGATTATGGGCGTTCATTACAACCATCATTGTGACCTTCATTATATGTATTCTAGTGAAGACCATTGCTAACATTATGATACTTCTAATTAGTCCCTGTAATCCTGTTGGTACGTTTGGGAAGTTGTTAATGTGGTTCAGAGCCATCTCACAGTCCGTCCGCAAATAAATGTGTGTTGTTTCTCGGTTCCTTGCATCTGTCATTGCTTCGTGGATTGCAATGAGTTTAGCTTGGACTCCATATAAAACTTGAATGTTCCTCGCTCCATGCCACAAGTTCCCCCCTTCCTGTCGTGTCGCCCACCATGTAGTTGCTGCTTTACCATCCTGAACTCTGAAGGATGCATCCGTTTTAATGCACGTCCAACTGGCGTGAACATGGTCTAGGTGACTTCCTTGTGAGAACCATAACAACTGTATCTTACCAACTTTTGTCTTTTTAGGCTCAATGGGTTGTAATTGAGAGGTCGTTTGTTCTATGAGGAATTGATTGGAGTTTGGATCCTCTAAAGGGCTTGTATTATGATTTATTCATTCTGCCTGCAAGTCATTGATGATAGCTTGGACTGTATCAAATCTTACTTGTTGTTTCTCAATTGTGACTTTGTTCCTGACTCACCTTGCCCATATGATAATGCATGTGAGATTGATGTCTTCGTCTTCTGGTGCTGTCTTGAACCAATATATAAGCCAGGCTTTTAAGTTGAATTGGTTTCCCCTGCTGAAAATCAAAGCCCAATCTTGACATTCTCCAGATTCTTCTTGAGAATTCACACTCAAGTATCATATGCGTTGGTGTTTCCCTTCCAGAGTGACACATTTGGAAGATAGACGAGACCTCCATATTCCTCTTTCTCATGGCAGGTCTTGTTGGTGTCGCGTTCTAGGCCAGTCTCCAAACCAGGAACTTAACTTTCTCTGGAACTTTTGAGTTCCACAGTCTCTTCCATAGATGTTTATTCGGTCCTTATTTCCAAAAGACGTTGAACTCGAAGGTTTGTGTCTATCTCTTGAGTTCCATGACTCATGGTAGCCACTTTTGACTGTACATGTTCCAAGCCAATCTTTATCCCAGTATTGGAAATCCTTCTGTCCGAGAGGTTGTAAGGATAAATGAATTCCTACAATCTCGTTTACTATTTCTTGACTGAAGAATAGTATGAGTAGTGGCAAGCGCCATTGTTTGGCATTATCAATAAGGTTTCTCACCTTGAATCCAAGTTGTGGTAGTAGTTGCTTATCGTACCTTATTGGATTTTTGTGGTTTGGGATCCACTCGTCCTGGATATCTATTTTGTGACCATCGACCACCTACCATTTGAGGTCTGTCTTGAGTAGATCTCTACCCCATATGATTCCCATCCATCCTCACATTGCGCCTTGCTTAAGTTTGACCGTCTGGAAGTCTTTATTCCTGCAATACTTATTTAGGAATAGCTTAGAGAAAAAGGATTGTTTGTCACTAACTAGCTTCCATGCTAGCTTTTATAGTAGAGCCTGGTTCATTTGTTCTATGGATCACATCCCTAGTCCTCCTTGCAGTTTTGAGTGGCAGATTGATTCCCAGGACTTCCAATGTATCCCTTTTCCATCTGTGTCCCCTGCCCAGATGAATCTGGCTAGGTGGGTATCAATTTTTTTTACAACAGTTGATGGTATTCAATATGTGCTGAGTGTGTATTGGGTTATTGAGGCTAGGACATGTTTACTAAGAGTGACTCTACCTATGACTAACAGGTTCCCTGTCTTCCATATCGATGTCTTAGCCTTAACTCTCTGGATGAGCTTGTTGAACATTCTTACTTTTGGCCCAGCGAAGTTTATGTCGTGTCCTAAGAACTTTTCATTGAGTAAGTCCCCAAAGACTCTGAAGGTATGACTTAGGTGCTCCTTCGTTCTTGGCCCTGCGTTTGGGCTGACAAGTAGTGCAGACTTTTGAAAATTAATTCTTTGGCCAACTGGGACATTTTTGTTGATCCTTCTTCTGAGATGTTAAAGAATAGGATGCAATCATCTGCAAACATGAGATGTGAGATAGATTGTATAGAGCATCCTAACTTGACACCTGGGCAGACTGCTTGAAAGGCTTTAGATGCTATCATCGATGAGAGAGCTTCCTGGCATAGAATAAATAAGAACAGTGAAAGTGGGCATTCTTGTCTGATTCCTTTTTTTGGCTGGAAGGAAGTTGAATTTAACCCATTTAGCTTTATAGAGTATGAAATGGTTGTGACACATTCCATGACCCAGCCTATCCAATTGTTGGGGAACCCCATGTGTATCATCATCTTCTCCAGGAACTCCCATGATACCCGATTATAAACCTTACTCCTGTCGATTTTCATTGTTGCCACTGTCTGCTTTCCTGTCTTCTTCTTACGAATGTATTCGATGAGTTCATGCGCTATGAGTGAATTTTTTATGATGGATCTCCCTTGCACAAAAGACTATTGATTTCCTGATATGAGAAAGCCCAGAACTCTTTTAATTCTATTGGCAAGGATCTTCGCGATGATCTTGTAAGTTACATTACATAGGTTTATCGGCTGCAGGTCTGCCGGCTGTTTTGGACATTTGTTCTTTGGTATTAGAACAAGGTTTGAATGATTCCACTCACTCAATATGATTGAAGTATGAAAAAACCTTTGTACCACTGTTGTTACTTTGTCCCTCACCTCTGACTAGTAATGTTGATAGAAACCCGGTGGCAAACCATCAGGCCACGTGCCTTCCATTTTCCCATTTGGAAGATTGTTGTTTTTATCTCCTGTGGGGTTACTGGTCACTCTAGCTCCCTCTGTTGGTGCTGGTCGACCCTCTTAGTGATGAGGTTCAGGATATCCTACACATTTAAATGTCCAAATGCATCTTGGGGTATAATAGATTCAACGATAAAGACAGAGCTTACATGGTTGTAGACTAATTGTTGTAGGTCTTCTGGCTTTGAGATCCATTCCCCCATGTCATCCTTGAGCTGTGATATGTAGTTTCTTCCTTTTCTTTTCTGTGACCATTGGTGGAATATTTTCGTATTTTTATCTCCCTCCATGCGCCATAATGCATTTGCTCTTTGTCTCCAATAATCATCCTGCATGGTTAGAAGTTCCTCCAACTCTTTTGTTTTCCTGCGTATGCCAACATCTTTCTATTTTTGCCTTGCTCCTAGTTGTTCTTTGACACTCATTACTCTGTATTCCAGCTTTCCCACATTTTCTTTGGCCCAAATTGTGTAGCCTTGTTGTGGTCTCCTTTAGCTTCCTGTTAAAGCTGAATGCACTGTTATGCTCCACTGTTGATGATGATCCTTGTATTTGATGTGATGTACGTTGGACTGGTCTCTAGACATGTTTGACCAATTCTGCAGTGTGACGATATCTAACCCAAAATGATTCAAAATGTCTTGTTGATGTGTCATTCCTAGGCTTGCTTCTTGGGTGTGTGTTGATGGTGAGAAGTTCGTGGTTTGATCTCATTATGGTGTGATTGGTTAAGTTGTGCCTCTGGAACATCCAAAACCATTTAGCGTCAGCAAATGCTTGGTCTAGACGTTCCAAGATCAGCTCCCTGTCTCTCCTTCCATTGGACCAAGTGAACCACTGTCCCTTGTTTCTAAGTTCACTTAAATTTGCCTCTCTTAGTAAGCTATTGAGATCCTTCATTTCTTGTGAGTGAACTATCCTTCCACCCGATTTGTCTTCCCTATGCAGGACCTTATTAGAATCATGGGCTTTTATCATAAAACCAATTGGTACTGTGTAGAGGTGACCCATGATCTTATATACTGAGTTATATGACTATCAACCACCAATGTGGGACTAACTCTAACACACCCCCTCACGTGCAGTGGCACGAATCAATTGGCTTCTTGTCAGAAGGAAGAGTTGGGAAAGACCAGGTGCCATTTCTCTCAAGGGCCTTAATTTCGGCATGCATTGCATCACGCCAAGGAGCCTGTTGGACGGACTCTAAGAAGCGAACTGGTTCATGGCCTGAGGTGACTGTGGCCAGGAAGTGAGCATGAGCTGGAGTCAATTTAGCGGAGGAGACAAAATTGGTGATCGGATATGGAGTGGGGGAGATAATCGACTGAGAATCATCACGGCGCATGGAACTGCCTACAAAATCCTTTAGTAAAACACTAGGCTGACATTGGCGTGAGCTACGTCAAACGTCCGAAACAACCTCTTCAGCTGGCGAGATGACCGCGGCAGGCAGTGAGGAGCAGTCGCTGATCGGCACGAGCTCGGCGGTGGACGGGAGTGGCGCTAGTGGAATGGCCATGGATGGGCTTCCTAGGTCTGGATGGATGCTCCCCCTGACCGTGGAGGAGGGAGAAAGTTGCAAAGAACTCCCCATTTCCATGAGGGGGTGAAGTATCCAGACTATCGAAGACAGCCGGATGAGTGTCTACCTGCGTCGAAGCAAGCAGCGGAGAAGTGGATGAACTCTGAAATGGAAATATATCTTCAAAGAACACAACATCTTTGGAGAATAAAATTTTTTTTGATTCAAGATCATATAGATGCCAGACTTGCTTTCCACTTGGATAACCCATGAAGATGTATTTACGACTACGAGCAGCAAACTTGTCTGTATGCCGAGGAAGAGTAAAGGTGAAGC
Organism: Rubia yunnanensis; assembly: GCA_037428765.1. Taxonomy (NCBI): domain Eukaryota; kingdom Viridiplantae; phylum Streptophyta; class Magnoliopsida; order Gentianales; family Rubiaceae; genus Rubia; species Rubia yunnanensis. The sequence continues at coordinate 24,183,453 of CM075064.1, read as the reverse complement.
AAAGACACCCAAAGACCCGAATGTATGAGTACTTCGGAGCTCTTTGGAAAAGAAAATGAAAAGGAATATGATTTTGAAGAACCGGAGTGGGAGTGCAGTTGATCAGATAGCATGTTGTAAGAATACATTCGCCCCAAAACTTAATCGGAAAAGCAGCTTGAAACTGCAAAGCACGCGCCAAATTTAAGAGATGGTGATGCTTGCGTTCCACTCTGCCATTCTACTGAGGTGTGTAAGCGCACGAAGTCTCGTGAAGAATACCGTGGGAAGCAAAGTAAGCCTTAACACCAAAGAATTCAGTACCATTGTCGGACCTGAAACGATGAACTGATGTCTAAAACTGAGTGATAGTTAATGCACAAAAATCCATAACCAGTTTTGGAACCTCCGACTTGGACTAAATTAAATAAACCCATGTAGCACGAGAGTAATCATCAACGATGGTAGCAAAATAATTTGCACCACAACTCAGCCAAGGTCACCTTCTTTGTCTTGGTCGCAAAGCAGGCAGGGGCGTCTGTCGAGAAATACTGCAACCAGTAAACACCGTGTCTCTGCTCACCCACACCAATCACTATCTTCGATTTGCTTTCCTGAAGTATACACAACTTTTTGGTCAAGAAAGTAAAACAACGAGCATTTAGAAGCAACCTAGAAAAGGATAGGAGATTGCATTCCAGTATCGAAAGATGCAGAAAATGGTCAGTCTTGGCAGACTAAGAAAAAACCAAAGAACCTTCCTTGACTGCTAAAACAACATGATTATCTGGAAGCTTAGTAGGCACGGGAACAATATTGACAATATCATGTAGGATGGAAAGATTTCCAGTCATATGAAAAGAAGCACCCGTGTCGAGAATCCAGAGAGAGGGCTTATCAGTAGCATCTGAAGAATGAGTGTTCATGGTGTTATACATCTGTAATACTTCCTGCCACTGGTCAGGGCTGAGATTCGAGCCTCGAGTAGCGGACTCCGGGAGGGACATGATGTCGAATGCATGAGCGGGAACTTGCTGCTGCACCGAGAGGGCGACTCCGACTGGCGGGCTGCCACGGCCGCCACCAGCCCCCTGGTTGCGCACCATGGCCGACCGATGCATGAACCCCTCAGGAACACCATAGAGCTTCCAACACTTAGAAATGTAATGCATGTGCTTACCACAGTGAGAACACATGGGATAGCCGGCTGATCGGTCCGGCGGAGAGGGAGGCTGAATGCGCGCCAAAGGGATAGACTTGGCCTGAGCTGCAAATGCCATGCCATCGGATTTGGTATCACGTTCGAGCATGAGAGATTTATGGCATTCTTCCTGCACGACCAAAGCATAAGCGCGATTGATGGAAGGTAGGGGCTCTTGCGCCATGATGTTAGAGCGAAAAGTTCCAAAGGAGTTATCCAACCCAAGAAGAAATTGGTGAAGATACTCGACATCGCATTCTGCACGAAGTTTGGTCATGATATTGCAAGTACAATTTGCGCAGAGACATGCTTGAAGGGGAACATATGTCTGGACTTCATCCCAGATCTTCTTGAGAGCGCCATAATATGACGTAACAGATTTCCCACCTTGACGATAATTTGCCAAGTCTGCACGAAGCTAAAAGAGACGTGGCCTGTTATCGACAGAGAATCGATGATGTAATTCCTCCTAGAGCTCAAAGATAGTTTCAGGATAAGTGATGGAAGATCGTAGAGATGAATCAATAGATTGCACAACCCATCCGATGAGCATGGAATTGACACTATACTAGCCATTAAGATCAACAGGGGCAACATCGTCTTGAGAGATGCAATCATCAACAAATCCTAATTTACGTTTAGCCTTGAGTGCGTTCTTCATCGAGGTAGCCTACTCCCGATAGTTGTCACCCTTGAGAACAACCGGACAGAGAGACATGCCCAGGTGATCCGAAGGGTGAAGGTAGAAGGGAGAAGAATGATCAAGAGGTCGCTGCAGTGGCTGAGGTCCGCCGTCGCCATGGACGCTCGAAGGCAGCACCGGCGGTGGAGTGTAGCCAGTGAAGGGCGGCGCCGGAGGTGTGTGGACAACGCTGCCTGAATCGCTCATTGTGGGCAGTGAGTTTGGACGGCGACTGAGATGAAAAAATATTGTTTCAGAGAGTTGGCTCTGATACCATATTAGAATCATGGGCTTCCATCATAAAACCAATTGGTACTATGTAGAGGTAACCCATGATTTTATATACTGAGTTATATGACTGTCAACCACCAATGCAGGACTAACTCTAACAGACTTGGTTAAAGTCACCCATGATAAGGACCGAAAGGTTGGTATTCAGTAGTACCACATGTAGAGAATCCCAGACTAGTTTCCTCTAGGGTCGGTTGGGGTGTCCATACACAAGGATCAACATCCATTCATCGCCCTGGGGGGTTTTGATTTTGCAAGATACAAATTTTTTGCAGCTTTTAACTACTGATACTAAAATATCTAATGACCAGGCTACACAGAGCCCACCAATTGCTCCTACTGAATCTACTATTTCCCATCTAGTAAAATAGGTTGTTCCTAGCCACTTACTAACCTTACTGTAGTCACACTTGGTTTCCATTAGAAATACAATATTGGGGTTATAATGATTGATGTTGAGATTTAAGAACTTTACTGTCAAAGGATGCGTCAGTCCTCTGCAGTTCCAAGAAAGTAGTTTCATGTACCTCTGGGTGGTTGTTTTAGACCAGCCACCGAAATACCACAGCAATTTCCTTCAACACCTTGCAACACTGTTTGTACCACCGCCTCAAAAGTTATGGCTGTAACTATGACCATCTCTCCTTGTTCCTTCCCGATTCATTGGTAAATTTTTGGGAACATCGAAATCGTCTAGTGCAGCTATTCCTCCTCCTCTTGTCCCCCTGTGCATCTTCTCTTGTTGAAGATGATTCTTCCCATCTCCTCCTGAAGTTGTCTCTTCCTCTTGACTCGTAGGCCTTCAACCACTGGCATGTATTCCCCCATTGCCCAGTTGATAGCCTTTTTCTTTGTGTTCATTTGAGTTAGATTATCCATTTGTGGTTGATCTGTGAAGTCCTGTGTAATAGTTAATTTTGGCCAGACTGTTGTTCACCTGTTGTTCCCCACCAAACCTTTCTTTGTGTTATCAATAATATTCAAACTCCTTACTTTGTCCATGTTCTTCTCAATTAGGATTCTAGTAGCAATTGTTGATTTTGTAGGAGCAAGTTTGTTGTTCCCTATCCTTCCAATGATGCGAGTGATAGTCCTTGCATTCTCTTGCCCGTGAACTGTTGAGTTGTTCTGTGTGTGGTTGTGTGACAGAAGATTAAAATCCGCTTGCTGGCCCATTACCAAAAGCCCACACTCATTCTCATTCATCGAATTCAACGAAATCCCTTTCCCCTTTTCCTCCTGTTTCAATCCTTCCTTGAGCAGAATAGGGGTCCTCATCCAAACTTGTGACTGTACCTTTGTCTCGACTTTCCTTGCAGTTTGCTTCCTCTGCACTTTCTTTGTTTGCCGCAAACTTTGTAATCTCCTTGCTTATCTCTTTTGTCTCCCAAATTTGCACCATCTCAACCTCTTCCTCCATTGTTTCTCCTATCATCTGTTGTCCTTCCAGATCCACTTCGTTGGCTTTCCTCCCTATCGCTCTGTTTTGCTGCGATGATGACTCTAAACTTGGATATTTTTCGCCATTTGTGTCATTATCGATTGTTGTGACAAGGAAGTTCAAATGGGAATGAGTAGTTACTGACCCCACTCCATCTGTTCCACTGTAATTTAGTTTCGACAACTCCGCCGGCACCATGGCTTTTCCACCGCCCAGATTCACGCCCTTGAAGCCTCCTCCACCACCACCCAGATTCAACAACTCCGCCGGTGCCATGGCTTCTCCACCACCCGGATTCACGCCCTTGGAGCCTCCTCTACCACCCAGATTCAACAACTCTGCCAGCGCCATGGCTTCTCCACCGCTCATATTCACGCCCTTAGAGCCTCCACTAAAAGATGGAGATGACTGATGGCGATTGCAATTGGCGGTCCAGCCCCATCAATCAAGAGATGGTAAAATAAGTTAAGTGTATGTTCTATAATTGGTGTTGATTAGATATTGTTCAACTTAAATTCAATGGTTACTATTTGACTTGATTTGGCGGTTCGGGCTAGTCGATGGAAGATGGAGATGGTCGATGGTGGTATGAGGTGTGAGGCGTGAGGTTGAAGGTGGTGGCGTGAGGCATGGTGGTGGGATGGCTGGTGGTGGGGCTGGACAGTGGTGTGGGGATGATTGGTGGTGGGGACGGGGTGGAAGGTGGTGGAGGGGCATGAATGGTTAGGTGGTGGCGGTGGCGGGTGGTAGTAGAGGGTGTGACTGAGGATGACGAGTCTGATGGTGTGACTGAGTCTGATGGTGTGACAAGTTTGATGGGTGCGCGAGTGTGGTGGTGAACGACGGTGGTAGTGGTGGCAGTGACGGGTGGTCTGATGGTGTGGTGGTGAACGATGGTACCTGGAAATTGCCATTGGAGCAAGCTGAGCAGGGGACCAAGAAGATGAGGGTATTTTTGTCTTTTTGTCTTTAGTTTTTGTTGATGATATGGTGATATGGTGATATGGTGATGAGGCTAATGATAATTCCACATGTTGCTCAATTAAGGACTCAACTATCACCTAGAGAGACAAGAAATAAGCAATAAACAAAAACGATGATGTTAGAACTAATCATATTGTTTATGCATTTGGAGATCATTTGATTGGGGTATTCTGGTGCAATGATGTATTCTAGTGCAATATAACTCAGGAATATGATGTATTCTGGTGCAATGGCATCTCGTCGCCTGTATGTATTGGTTTGGCACAACATGTATGCATGACTAGCAGTGGGAGTAACATATGCAGTGAAATCAGCTGTGGTAGTGTCACAATGTGAGGGTCCACCATATGATGGTCCGACATGACTAGCAGTGGGAGTATGATATGTAGTGAAATCAGTTGTAGTAGTGTCATAGTGTGAGAGTCCACCATGTGATGGTCCGGGGTTCGTTGGACTCGCATATGAGGGTCCAGCTTATGATGAACCAATGTGGTCTGTATGGCCCCGAGCACACGGTCATCGACCGCCCTGTCAACCAGGTGGAGCTGGACGGTGGCTTCTGATGAAACTACAGTCTGGAGGGCTCATGCGCATATTATAGAGTATGTATGGAAACATCGTGTACCCCCCTGATAACGTCCGTGAAACGTGGGCGACATTCATCCAAATTAATATATGACATGATGCGTATCTCGAACATTGCCTGCAACTACATAAATTAGGTAAATATGTTAGATATTTAATATTGAGGAAATCTAAAGTATTATTTGTTAACACTATTAGAGATCTAGGAAATGCCATATACTCCATAGTAGCCTCGTCTCCTTGAAAACCCTATGTAATTGTTTCGGCCCAACCTGGCTGATCAATTAGGGTCACTGTCCTGCGAATATACCACTCCATGTATTCTCGACTGGGTGTGTATGGATCCACTGATCCAAGCACAATAACTTGTTGCTCTGCTCAATGTTCCCAAGCATCGATATATCTTCTCAGTTCAACACGCCAATCCATTCCTGACCTCCCTCGACGGTCTCTAGTATGAAGCAGTTTATGTTCATCCCCAGTGACCAATTGGGTGGGTATTGACTGGATAAGGCCAAACTGCTTGAGAACACGATGAATGTGATGGTTCGATGCTCTCCAACTCCTCCATGTCCCTCCACGTGCTCTCTCGTCTGGCACCACCAAGCTTCCAAACCAGAGTCTTCAGATGCGCATTCTTGAACTTCCCAACCTCATAAGGAAGTTGGACTGAAAATGATGCAAGGAAAATCGGTGGTATCCAGCTGGCTCCATCCATTCCTCCATATGTCTCATTGCATTCAAAATTCCATCATGGCGATCTGATATAATACAGATTGGCCTACTATCACCACCTACCACGTGGAGTCGCAGTCTTTGCATGAACCAGTTCCAACTCTCATTAGTCTCATCATCAACAATTGCGTAAGCAATGGGGAGTATGTACTCATTCACATTGTGCGATACAACAACTAGCATTGTGGCCTTGTATGCACCTCTCAAATGAGTCTCATCAACGCTAATCACCGGCCTGCAGTGGTGAAATGCATCGATATCCTGACCAAATGCCAAGAAAATGAACTTAAATTTCCTACACCTATGCCCGTGTATTCTATCAGGTACATGTGCCCAATCAACAACGGTGCTCGGATTTTCCCTAACTAGCTCATCCATATATGTTCGTAACTGTTCAAAGGATTCCTCCCAAGTTCCGAATACCAAGTCAATAGCTTTCTGTAGAGCATACCACACATTCTTGTAGGAAAGGGTCACATTTAACTCCGTCTTTACATGCGCTTGGACATCTTTCACCGTGTAAGAAAGGTTTGCGTCAATGTGGTGGTGAATAGAACGGGCGATCATCAACGATGTCAGGTTAGTGTTACCAGTCGATCAACCAGCACCAGCACAAGTATGACTACTTGCCCATTTGGTGATCTCCCACATGCCATTCGAAACCTTTTTACTGGCTCTAGCAACCTAACAACAATTACCAGTTCCTTCAACAACATCCTTACATTTCACATACCATGTGTGTGACCTGCTCTCCACGACCCTGTGTTCCCTGTTCATCATGGAACTCCACCTGGAAATAGCTTCTACCAATTCTGGCTTCCTCTGGAATCGCATACCTAATGCCACTTCACCAGTCGCTTGAACATAACTAGGAAGTCCGTCACCACAATTAGTTGGGTCATAGCAATCCTCATCAGGGCCCTTATAATCCCTAAAGTAGGCCTCCATATCAGGATTCTCCAAAAGATGGAACGACGTGGCTACATTGTTCGTGCACACCACTTGTTCATCATCGTCCCTTGGTTTCGAATCAGTTGATAAGGAACGATCATCTTCACTTTCTTCGTCAAGTTCCCCTTCCCACTGTCATCATCGTTACCAACATGACCAGCAACATGCTTGCCAATTTCACCCACATAATCATCATCAAAGACATTTAGCTCCTCATAATGCACACCATATATACCACCACTTATGGACGGCTGAGCGCAATCGATGTGAACATACGCACTCGGTTGGATGAACTTACCAATGACAAAACCTTGGCAATGAACAGGGGGTGGTAAGGTTGGTAAAGGTGTAGAGTCCTGGATGTTGCTCAACAATGACATGAACGTGCCCGAACTAAGATCACCCGCACGGTCAATAGTGCTTGACATCTTCTCCATAATAATGTACAAATCTGCTGAGGACAACGACATTCGATCAACAATGTCGAAGAAGGTTGCGGTAGACTCGTCATCTTCCACATTATAATACCGATAGTATACAGCCGAACCAATCAGCTCAGGACAACGATAATATATTTTCAACAGAAACCCCTCAATTGCAATACCAAGCCTTCTGAAAATTAAATCAAATAACTCTGAGTGGCTTGACCTCAGTTCGAGATTCACGTTCCTCTCCGGTATGGGAGGATCATAATACACACCCACAGTCAAATCAAACTTAATCTGACCCCGGGTGTGTAGGTACACTGTCAAAAACATTGTACAACTGCATTATACAAATACATAACATATAATTCGATATTTGGAAAGACGGTATTATTCAGCAACTTATATTCAACTCCTTAAACCCTAAACCGTACAGGGTTCCATTATCGTCGGTCAACCACATCATACACTATTATCAATTTTCAAACTATTACACTATCCTAAAATGTGCGCTCACTTACGCCACACTAATTAAACCATTACTACAACTTCAATACAAAAATTACCGAACAAATCACACATAATCAATTCACACATAGTCACACATAATCATTCAAACTACACATAATCATTTAACACATTCATATCAACAAGAGTTTTTCAAGTACTTCACAAATTGCAGTATTACACCAAATTCAGTAAAAAATATTAGAGGACAAATCACACATGATCATTCAACACATTCGTATAATTATGAATTGTTCAGGTACCTCTAGGATATTCAAAAATTCCCTCGGTGCGTGTCTCAAACTCACGGAGGAGGTGGTGGTGCGTGCGGTCAATGAAGGTCAACGATGGTCAACAACAGTCAAACAACGGGCTCTTCAGAGTAAAAATAGGCAGTCGGATGTTACAACTACAAATGGGACAACAATTAAGACCAAAACAAGAACAAACAAAGCAGATCTGAACAAAACCTTAAAAAATTAACTAAAGCTTCACGGGGAACCAATCAAGGGAGGAGGACGGCGGTGAGCTGAGCTACAGTGGCGGTCTGAGCAACGGAGGAGACGACGGAGGAAGCAAGGAAGAAACCGTGTGGAATGGCGGACTGAGCAAGGAGAATGAGTTAAAAGAAAGAAGATGAGGACACATTCACCGAATGCGTCCTCTTAAAATGAGGATTAAAAAAAGGGAATTCAGTGAGGACGCATTCACCAAATGCGACCTCAAGATTTCTCCTCCATCAGCCATGCAAAAAAAAACTGGAAATTCCATAAAACTCATTCGTTGAATGCGTTCTCCACCATTGCATCTACCTCAAGCTACTGTAGCCACATCATTAGAATTTTCTCATATGCTATTCTGTTGGTTTTAGCAGGGTTGTGCTATCTCCTTTCCATATATTTGCTTCTTCTGGGGACAGAAGTTGAAGCCTGGCCGCAGCGTTTGTTAATGCTTCCAAACTTGAGGTTTGATGTATAATCGACCGCGGAAGTTCCTGTTTTCTTTGCAGCTCTGGCAACCAATGTGCTACGTGCTCTCCCCCAAACTCGTAATTTTGCGCCAAATCAATACATACAGGCGACGAGATGCCATTGCACCAGAATACATCATATTCCTGAGTTATATTGCACTAGAATACATCATTGCACCAGAATACCCCTATCAAATGATCTCCAAATGCATAAACAATATGAGTAGTTCTAACATCATAGTTTATGTTTATTGCTTATTTCTTGTCTCCCTAGGTGATAGTTGAGTCCTTAATTGAGCAACATGTGGAATTATCATTAGCCTCATCACCATGTTATCTCTGCTATTCTTATTCCAACCTTAGGAATGCATGCGAAATATTTTAAGTTTTACTGAATTGGATAAAATTCTTTCTTCCACCATTTATCTGATAAACTTATCTCGGAATCCACGCATTACCTTACCTGTGTTCTTAACTTCAGCATTCATTCTGCAGACAACAGATTATCTGTCAAGTACTTATCTGCAACACTTGTCAACTACTTCTCATCCACTGTCAGTTTCACAAAAATGGAAGATGGAAATATTCTTTGGCAAACAAGGAGTGCATCTTTGCAGAAATTATGGAGCACACAGGTACCTCTAACAAACTCCAGCTTTATGCAGCGATTAATGAACAACCGGCTTCCATTTGATAATACTCTAAAGTTCTATATCTTTTCTAGTGTCAACTTGAGCCTTCCATGATGATATGGATCAGTAGATCATTTTTTGAATAATTGCCATGTAGCAAAACAAAGTCGTGGATGGTTTTCAACTCCATATCTGTGAACACCATTTCAGTACCAGCAGCAAAGCTAGACAATGAATAAAACAGAAATGCCATAATACCATACTGAAAATTAAAGAAAGTCGTGGAATTCCACATGTAAAATTGAAAAAACCAATTTTAGACTATGAAGTATTAGGCTCCAATTTGTCTTTTACAAAAGCCGGAGTGGAATAACAGTTTAAAACAGACTGCATTAATGACGTGTTCACGGTATTCAAAGTTCAGAGAAACCATCCCGGAAGATGTCTGAAATTGATCTAAATACTAGGGATCCTCTATAACTTTTAGGTGCATCGATTGTTCTTAACTTCGTGTTCATAGGGAAAGGAAAATACTGGCTATAAGCTAGTATTTTGACCATAGAAAAGCAACCTTATCACACTTTATTTTGACCCGAAAATACAAAGAGGAAATATACTACACACAGAATCAATGAGTTGCACTGCAAGCCTCAGGCAATACCGTGAGACAAATACAGTAGAAGGAAATTGCACCATTTCATATTCACACAAACAATACTCAATTACTATACACTCTGAGCATGAGGGATTTTACTTTCAAAACATTGAGCAAAATGAATTATACTTTTTTATTGCATCGTAAACTGAGACTATACAAATTAAAGAATCAAGCCCTACATCAATTGCTTAATGCTACCAACTGTTAGCCTACAAATGCTCTTTGTAGCATTAACAGATTCAAAATCTTTGTTCTACACTTGTTTTCCTCCTTGGAGATGACTTGAGTCCCTTTATCTGCAAATACACCTCTCTGACTTCACTGCACAACTGCTTACACATCCTTACACATCCATCCACAACTGCTTCTTCGTTTGTTGACTCTGGGACAGATGGAGGACATCTTCAACACTCATACACACTCTTCCCACCATCTAATTCCATGTCTAAATACAAAACATTAGGCTTTCATAGCTCTCCTAGCAATAAGGTGAAAACAGTCTCCATTTTTTGCAAAAGGCGGGATATTGGTCATCCGAGAGAGCTTCCTCATCCCTATCCCTCCTGAGCAACTTCATTGGCAACACCAACCGCAAATCCTCTTCAGCATAGGAGGCATCAAGATCAGTCGCTGCCTCGATATCAGTTTCGTGAATATCCTCCACGGAATCATAAACAGGCAGCTCAAGATCATATTCATTTGGAGAATCAGAAACAGCCAGCTCAAGATCATATTCATTTGAATCCGAATCCGAAACATATGGGTGCTCTCTCGAAAGCTTGTCCGCACCCCATCTCGACCTAGGATTAACATCCAAACACTTGGTCAAGAAATTGTGCGCATCAGCAGATATTCCAGCCGGTATTTCTACCTCTTGTTTCGCCATTTGCTCAAGCATCGTCTCTAGTGTCATTTCAGAATTCCGATTTAATTGTCTCAACGGTCTTTGGAGAATCATCTCCGCAACGACACATCCGGGGGCCCAAATGTCGACTCCCGGTCCGTAGTCTCTATGCAAAATGGACTCAGGGGCGAGGTAACGCGGTGTTCCCCTCAGCTTCTCAACATCAGTCTCATCTTCTTCCAGTAGTGCAAGGCCTAGATCACTGATTTTGGCAACGTAACGACCATTACCGCCATATACCAAAAGTATATTGGCGGGCTTAATATCACAGTGAATAATTCCTTTACGGTGTATATGTCTGAGTCCTAGTAATATGGACCGGTGTAATTCTTGATTTCGCCTTCACTCATCGGCTTCCCGGAATAGATTCTGTCCTTGAGACATCCACCCGAGGCATACCCCAGAAACAGGTTATAGAGGATCACATTGTCTTCCAGGCTAGCGTCGGCTCCGTAGCATCCAATGATTTCCGGGCAATCCCGCAACTCGTGAAGTAATCCCCGCTCAAACTCCAAAGTTTCAGAATCAGTATGCGGGGCAGATTTGATGGCGAAAAGGGGAGGAAGCTTCGGGCCAATTCCATCCCACGGAGATGTTGATTGACCCAAAGACACAAACCCATAACTACCTTTCCCCAGACTTCCAAACCGAGTCCAACCCATGTTGAATGTGGTTCTTGAATTTCGATTTAATTTAGGGTCGAATCTAGGGTTTTTGCCAAGAAATTGTCTGGGCAAAACCTCGGTAATTAGAAATGGAAACAAAAATCGCAACTCGAATGCTGGTTACCTCGCGATAATGCAAAGGGAAGGATTGGTTCTAGGGTTTCGGCCAAGAATTCGTTTTGGCAAATCTTGGCCAATCTTGAAAATTAGGAACGAAATCTCTGCAAATTTCGAAATTCCAGAGGCGGTTTCCAGAGTGAGCATCGCGGTGATGCTGACTGGAAAGGAAGCAGATGACGAATACTATTTACAATGTGACTCGGGAAATAGGATATTTATACAGATGCGAAAATACCCTGGGGACTTGGTCAACCCTGGACTAGGAATAGGTCAACCATGGATTATATAAACTCACGTAAATCTTTAAATGTTTTTAAATCTTACTTTCTAATCTATTCACGGATTGATTTTTATTTTTTTTTTGAGAAAGATTGAAAAATTATTACTTAAAATAATTTTGATAAATTTTATAAAATATATATACACTAAAATACACACATAGATAAATTATTTTTATTATGAATGTTTAATTAGATGTGTTTATGATAGTGATTAGGAGCTCATATAAATTTCAATAATAGAAAAGTGATGTAAATATTTGAATTATTTATTTTATTGGTCATTATAGTTTCATAATCTATCATCATAAAGCATTGAATTTTATTTTACTGTTTTTAAATTAAGAAACAGTTTTTTTTTGGTCATTTTTACTGGGCAAAGTCTTGGGAAAGACGATTTTTCCATAGGCTTATGTAAAGACGGGGTTTGATTAGAATAATAAAAGATAAAATGTCTTAGTTACAATATTAAAGTTTTAGTATGAAACATGTAGTAGTTATAAAATTTATAACCCGGTTCATGCAACCAAAAAATTTTATCTTAATTTCTTCTAATTTACACTTTAAACCTTGGTCTTTCCATAACTTATGGAAAGACCGTCTTTCAAGAGAAGGACTCTTTTTTACTATATCCTCCATTAGTGTAAATGAAGAATTTTTTTTATTTAAAAAATATATTTTTTCAATTTTTATATTTTAATAACTATATAGTTAGACAACAAAATTTTATAAAATTATAGATTTTATTATGTTCACCCTTTCAATCACTATTAATGCTAATCATTTCTAAATCACACTAAATATTTTTCACTACTTATTATAAATAAATTCATCTATTATAAAATTAAGCTTTCTTTAACTTTTATTTACTAAATATATTGATATCCTTTGAATTATTCTTAAATCATTTTTATTAAAATTTACTAGATATATCGATATCATATGAATATAATTAGAATTATTTTCTTAAGGGTAATTTCTGTATTTATTCATGAGCTCATGGTACATTATATAATAGTACAAAATACCTATATACGCTAGGGAAAAGAAATAGAATCTAATTACAATTACAAGTAATATTTATATTCCTTAACAACCTCTCTCAAGTTGGAGGATGGAGATCAGAAATGCTCAACTTGCCAACTAATGAATGAAACAGGTTATGTCCAAGAGCTTTGGTAAACAAGTCTGCAGGTTGATCTGTAGTGCGTATATGATGAGTAACTATAGTACCAGACTGCACAAGATCCCGGACAAAATGACAATCAACTTCAATATGCTTCATACGTTCATGGAACACTGGATTTGCTGCAATATGAAGAGCAGATTGACTATCACAAAAAAAACACATAGGAGCAGTATACACAACCCCCAAGTCTTTCAGTAAAGCCCTAAGCCATAACAACTCACAACAGGTAACAACCATAGCACGATACTCTGCTTCAGCAGAATACCGAGAAACTATAGGTTGCTTCTTGGTCATCCAAGAAATCGGAGAATCACCAATCATCACAAAGTAACCGGAAAGAGAATGCCAGGAATAGGGCAAGCAGCCCAATCAGAATCACAGTAAGCAGTCAATTGTAACACACTACGAGAAGAGAGAAATAAACCTTGAACATGATGGCTCTTTAAGTAATGCAACACACGAACTGCAGCTTGCCAGTGAGGAACACAAGGAGACTTCATGAATTGAGCAAGTGTGTTAACCGAATAAGTAAGCTCAGGACGTGTGATGGTAAGGCATATCAGGCGCCCAACCAGTCGCTTGCACTGCTCAGGATCATGGTAAAGCGATCCATCAACACGTGCCAAATCATGTTGTTGCTTCATCGGAAAGTCAGTCGGTTTAGAGGCAGATTAACCTGTATCAGATAAAATGTCCAAGGCATATTTCCTTTGCGAAAGAAACATCCCCTCTGGTCTTCTAGCAATCTCTATACCCAAGAAACACTTAAGTAAACCAATATCTTTCATATGGAAACAAGAAATCAAGTATTTCTTGAACTCAGAGATGAGCGCAGAAGAGCTACCAGCAATGACCAAATCATCCACATAAACCAGAGCATGCAAAGAAATCGATCCACGAAAAAAGACAAATAAAGGGTAATCTGCCTTACTCTGAACAAAACTGAAAGCTCGTAAAGCCTGAGCCAATTTGGCAAACCAATTTCTAGAAGCCTGGCGAAGATCGTAAAGGTGACATACCTGACCATGGGGCGCGGCATAGCCTGGTGGAGGTCACATAAAAACCTCTTCATGCAAATCACCATGCAGGAAAGCATTATGGATATCCATCTGATGCAGCTCACAACCACGAATGACCGCAATTGATAAGAATAGGAGAACATAACTCATCTTTGCAACCGGAGCAAATGTCTGAGTATAATCAATCCCTTCAACCTGGCGATTCCCAAGAACCACTAGGCGCACCTTATAACGTTCAATAATGCCATCTAACTTAAAATTCGTCCGGTAAACCCATTTGCAACCAATCATCTTCTTATCCAGAGGCAGAGGGGACAAAGTCCAAGTCTGATTGCTCTTAAGTGCAGTAAGCTCTTCAGTCATAGCATCTCGCCAATGAGCATACTGTGATGCCTCGGAATAAGTGGTGAGATATGCACTATATGTTACTGCCTCAAAAATCTAGAATGCATACTAGAAAAATTATCACAATTTACATAATCAGTAAGAGGATAGAGAACACCTGAGGATAGTGACGGCCCATGAGTGAACGTAGCAGTAGGGGGGGTTCTTTAGTAGTAAGAGCACACGTATAATCATCACAATAATAATCTCCCAAATAAGGAGGAGGTCAGCGAGCGCGAACACTGTGTCTGATAGGAGGCAACTCAACGGCGGGAGGAGACGTCAGAATAACTAGCAAAGCTGATAGAAGTAGACGATGAGCAAAATTAGTCAGGGTCGGAGACACCATGTCGGGCAGCGGGGCCGAAAGGAGTCACCGGAGCTGGCGGTGCGTGAAAACCGTTCATCGGTGATGCGTGAAGTTCGTGGAGCAGTTGCATCCCAAGAGGTGCGTCATTAGGCCAGACCGACAAGGGCTGCCGGTGATTTGGGTTGGTCTCAGAACCGGAGAAGCGGCCGATGGTATAGGCACGGTGGCATCTGACGGTAAGTGTACAACGGCCAGTGAGACAGGAGTGACGGCAACCAATAGCATAGGGTCGACAGCGGTTGGCTGGACCGGTGGTGCCGCGAACTGGGCATGTGACTCCGGCGGTGGTGGAAGTGATGTCGGCTGTGAGGTGGTGGCTGCCGGGATCTACGAAAGAGGATGATATCGGAGTTTCTATATACGGGAACTAGTCTTAAAAAAATCCGCATCCCGACTGTTAAAGATAATGGGGGATTCCAGGTCATAAAGGCGATAGCCTCTCTTTCCGGCAGGATAACCAAGAAATAAACATCGCCGACATCTTGATGCAAACTTGTCGCGGTATCTAGGAACATGAGTAGCAAAACACAAGCATCCAAATAGATTTAAAGATGTGTAATTTGGAGCTTGTCCATATAGCATCTCAAAGGGAGTTCAACCATTGAGATATTTCATCGGTGTCCGGTTAATCGGATTAGCAGCAGTAAGAACACATTCTCCCCAAAACTCAATTGGAAGACTAGCTTGAAACTGTAAAGCACGCACCACGTTGAGTAAATGGCGATGCTTTCGTTCAACTCGACCATTCTGTTGTGGTGTATCGACCATAGATGTCTAAAAAATGATCTCAGATACAGCAAAATGAGATCTCAAAGGCAAAAATCCAGTCCCGTTGTCAGCCCAGACACGCAGTATAGTTCGGCCCCATTGATTCTTAACTAGAGCACAAAATTCCAAAAATCTAGAAGCTACTTCCGACTTAGCCACTAATAAATAAACCCAAACATCTCAGGAATAATCATCAACTATTGTAGAAAAATAAAATGCACCACTAGAAGATAGTGTTCTATAAGGACCCCAAACATCACAATGTATTAATTCAAATAATGCAGTAGCATTTGTAGAACTCAATGGAAAACTATGTCTAGTCTATTTTGCTCTATAACATACAGAGCAAGGTATAGTAGTATTATGTGTGCTAAAATTAAGAGTATGAACAGAAGACAACACCGTAGATGATGGATGACCAAAACGTTGTTGCCATAAATCGGATGAAGGAACTGAAGCAAATGTTAGTATAGACTGTAGGATATGAGGACGAACGCGAGTATCCAACAGACGAAGACAATAACCCCCCCCCCTACTGTTCACCCACGTCAATCACAGTCCTCATACTGATTTTCTGTAAAGTGCAATAATTTTCAGTAAACAAGGCTATACATTTTAAGGCAGATAACAATCTAGAACATTATAATAAATTGCATCGCAAAGTAGGTATGTAGAGCACATAAGTAAGGGTGGCATCACCAAAATAAATAGAACCATATTGCGTAGCAGACGACACTGATCCATCGCGCAATATAACATTAACAGAATTGATAGTATTAGTAATATCAGTAAGATAGCCCCTGTCACCAGTCATGTGATATGAGGCTCCTGAATCAAGAATCCAGGGTAAAGTAAACTTACCTAACCCATGGTCAGATAAATAATTAAACTGATTAAATAAATGTATAGTTGTACTCCATCGGTCGTCGGACAGACCAGGACCAAAATCAGATTGAGTAGGTATGCCGGAGAAGGCGGCAGCCGCAAACCGTTGAGGTGACGTCATTGCGCAGGCGAAAAAAGCCATAACACAATTTATTTTGATTGATAAATTAATAAAATAAATTGGAATAGCGCAATAGGTTGGTAATAACGTTATAGCACCAAAGACGGAAACACGACAGTAGGATGTGTACTGGCGCATGGAACCACGCGCTACAAAGGTTAGGTTGTGTTTTAGCACGTGGAACCAAGCACTCTAGAAGGGGAGTGTGTGTTCCTTTCAATTGTGCATGAAAACACGCACCTCTGATATAACATGCGTGTGCGCTTTGTCTTCCTCAGCAAATGGGGAAACACCACCGGTCTGATTCTGAGTAGTAGGAAGCCAAGTGGGACTCCAGCGGCAATCATCAGTCTGATTCTGAGTAGCGGATGTCGAATGATCGCAACAACCGAGATGATGTAAGCGGCAATCATCAGATATCGGTTGAGGGTGAGCGACAACGAGTGGCAGGAAGAATGGGCTCGCCGGTCGAAGTATCAGAGTATCAGAACTGGCGGGAAAAGCTGGGGTCGCTGGCAGCAGAAGCAAAGCTCGGACTGGTGGACAAAGCTTCAGAGAAGATTTCATTTTCTGATTTTTTTTAAGGAAGAAAGGCAGAGTACATTCGGTTCTTAGGCTTACAAAATTATGCTATGATACCATCAAGGAAAATAAGGGTAATGTCTGTCTTTATTCATGAGCTCAAGGCACATTATATAGTAGTACAAAATACCATATAAGCTAGGAAAATGAAATAGAATCTAATTATAATTACAATTAATATTTATATTCCTTAATGATAAGAAGTATTTGTCGTCTGAAAATGATCTATTGCTAACATGATTAAATAGAATACAAAAGGAAATAGAGTACTACTAAAGACTCTGGCTTAGTCAACAAGACTTATCCAGAATCAATCAAATAAAATCAATCCTGATTTACTCTAACACCCCTCTCAAGTGAAGCGTCAGATGCTTAGCAACACAAAGCTTGGGCCTGAAGAATTCAAACAGAGGACGAGAAAGTCCCTTAGTGAAGATGTCAGCAATCTGAAGACTAGTGGAAATATGGGCAACTCGAAGCTTGCCAGAGGAGACCAACTCACGAACGAAATGATAATCAATATCGATGTGCTTTGCCCTTTTGTGTGCAACCGGATTCTGAGCCAAAAAGATGGCATTGTTGTTGTCACATAACAATAGTGGAGAACTGGAAAGCGGAACGATCGCGAAGAAAATGAGACAGGTTAACTACCTCTGAAGCAGTATTGGCAAGGGCCCAATACTCTGATTCAGTACTAGAGCGAGAGACAGTGGGCTGCTTCTTCGTGCTCCAGGAAACCAAATTTCTGCCGATGAAAACTGCATAACCATAGGTGGAATGTTGGGTTTCCAGACAGCGAGCCCAATCAGCATCAGAATAACCCAAGACCTCCGGAGTGCTGGCAGAGCAAAAAGTAAGGCCAAAATGTAGCGTGCCACGAACATATTGAAGAATCCGAGTGACCACAACAAAGTGATCATCACGAGGGTCCAGCAGAAACATACTAACGGTGTTAACCAAAAAATCCAAGTCTGGTTGAGTGATCGTCAAATACTAGAGAGCACCAACCAGGGATCTGTAAAGAGTTAGATTCTGAGAAGGAGAACTGGTGGACTTGTGTAACTGCAAACCAGAAATAAAAGGAATAGTGACCGGAACAACATCAGACATGCCGACATGAGCAAGAATATCCCGAGCATACTTAACTTGTCCAAGAAGTAAGCCAAAAAAGTGGGTGAAACCTCTAGGCCAAGTAAGTAATGCAGAGCGCCAAGATCCTTAATAGCGAACTCCTGATGTGTCCTATCAATGAGCTGGCAGAGGAGCAGAGAATCGTTGCCAATGAGGATGATGTCATCAACATAGACCAGGAGATAAAGCAAAGACGTCCCTCTAAATAGAACAAATAAGGAAGTGTCAGTCGGACTGCACTGAAAATTGAGCTACAATAGATAAGTATTGAACTTCTGAAACCAAGCCCGAGGAGCCTGCTTAAGACCATAAATGGCCTTTTTCAGACGGCAGATGTAATCCGGATGTAGTGGGTCCTTATAGCCAACAGGTTGCACCATGTAGACTGGAGTGTCAAGAACACCGTTCATAAAAGCATTCTTGACGTCCAACTGATGAAGGGGCCAGGGCGCATCGTAGCAATGACAAGGACAGTGCGTACAGTGGAAGCTTTGACCACAGGACTGAAAATGTGATCAAAATCAAAACTTGGAATCTGCAAAAAACCTGAGAAAGAAGTCGGGCCTTATGACGATCAATTGTGCCATCCGGGCGATACTTCAGCCAACAGACCCATTTGGAGCCAACAATGTTGACATCCGATGGGCGAGGAACCAAATCCCAAGTGTGCTGACCTATAAGGGCAGTAATCTCTTCATCCATAGCAGCTATCCAAGAAGGATCCTTAAGAGCCGAGCGGTAATCGGAAAGCTCAGACTGAGTAAGAAGGGCAGCATGAAAACTATGGGCAATGATATCCAAGTAATCCCATCGCTGAATAGCACCAGTGGTCGTCCGAGTAACCATTCGATGGGGATTCGACCGAGAAGTGGAGGCATCGGACCGACGGAAGAGACTGAGGATGGAGTGGCTGCGGTGGCAGGATAAGGCACGGCCTGGGAGGGTGAACTGACTGATAGTGACCGAGAGAGGAGTCGTCGTGCAGGTGTAGGCTTATCGAAATCAGATGGGTAAACTGGACTGGGCGCAGAGGCCGATTCATAAAATGGAGACAATAAGGGACTTGAACCACCATCATCATCCAAAAATGCAGAGACATCCAAAGTCAAGAGAGAAGACGCTGAAACGGAGGAGGCAAAAGGGAAACAACTCTCGTCAAACTGCGAATGACGGTTAATATAAAATTTTCCAGTAACAGTGTTAAGACAACAGAAACCCTTATATTGGCAGCTATATCCAATAAAAACACAGGGAATGCTCCGTGGAGATAACTTGTGATAGGCCATAGGACGAACAAAAGGGAACACTCGACAACTAAAAGGATGGAAGTGTAAGTAAATAGGGTCCCGTTGATAGAGAATACCATAGGGAGAGACACCTTGTAAAACCGGAGTAGGTAACCAATTAATGGTGTAAAATGCAGTGGCAAAAGCGTCAACCCATATAGGAAGCGGAAGATGCGAATGGAATAGCATCGTAAGGCCCATTTCCGCAACATGCCGATGTTTTTGCTCTGCTCGTCCATTTTTCTCCGGAGTATATGGACATGAAACTTGATGATGAATGCCTTTTGAGGCAAAATGAGACAGCATGTGCGTGATTAAAAACTCAGTGCCTCCATCACTCTGAAAGACCTTAATAGTAGATGAAAATTGATTTTCCACTAAAGCCTCAAACTGTAAGTATGTTTCAAAAAACTCAGATTTTTTATGAAGGGGAAAAACCAAGTAAAACGAGAATGATCATCCACAAATAAGGCATAATAAGTAAAACCAGTCTCAGATAAAACTGGGGAGGGACCCCACAAATCACAGTGTACGAAATTTAGGATGGGCGCAACATGTTTAGTGTTTTCAACAAAGGATAACCGCTGCCCCTTGGCCATAACACAAGGAGTACAAGTATGCGGTTTAGATAATAACGAGGAAACAAAAAGTAAACTGGACTTCTGCAAACCGGAAATGACTGCAGTGGGCACATATCCTAGGCAAGCATGCCAAAGCTCGAAGGATGCCAGTCCTTTATTCTGGTGCAAAAACGAAGCCAGTGCTGCATCACCATTGTCTAACATATACAAGCCTCCATCACTGTGGCCCATGCCCACGACTGCCATGGATACTTTGTTCTGAATAACAAAGTTCCGATCATCAAAAGTAACAGACACATTAAATCTTTGGTCAGTTTACTAATAAACAGTAAGTTCTTTGTGATCTCAGGAACAACCATAACATCATATAGTTTCAAATGATCAGAAATATGAGAATCACCAATATGAAAAATCTGAATAAAGGCACCATTACCAACGGAAACCTGAGAATTACCATAATAAGGAGAAACACTGTCCAGTCCGGAGGCTGAAAACGCCATGTGACTGGTTGTGCCAGAATCAAAATACCAGTCTGATGTGCTCGAAGATGGGTTCAGCTGCATGGATGCCTGGAAGTTTTCAGCCAGATGAGTTGAGTCTGTACTACGGGTATGAGCCAAAATCTTATAACAAGTGGCAGTAAAATGACCGCGGCGACCACACTAGGTGCAGTTCAGCCGACCACGACCAGAAACTGAGCCCGAGGTAGCCGGTTGGGCATAACTAGAGGATCGCCCACCACGGCGTCCATCGTAACGACCGCCCCTGGCAGCGCGTGGTCCAAATATGCCGTCGCCTCTCACCGGCGCTTGATCCCAAATGCGGCCGGCTACGAATGCAATCGGCCCGGAGGCCGATGCTGAATTTCCCTGTAATTTTTTTAAGAATGCCTCGTGGTTCTTGGCACGAGATAATACATCGACATATAAGGGTGTAGGGGAAGAATTAATGAGAGGGGCAGAAAAATCTTTGAACTAAGACCCGAAAATAGTTAAAAACCAAAGTATTCGATCATCATTAGAAACTGGAGAACCCATAAGGGATAATTGCTCAAAAATATCTTTAAATTGTAAATGGAGTTCATGAACGGTACCGCTCTTACGTATACCGTGGGCATCTACATGAAGGCGGAGAATGGTGGATGTGTTACTGTTCTGAAAAGTGGCGTAAAAACTGTCCCAGATGTCCTTGGCAGTCACACACGAGGCTGGGAGTTTGGAAACGGCCTTCGGAGAGAGAGAGGAGAACAGAAGACTGCAAACCCTCTGGTCTTCATTAATCCAGAGGTCATAGACTCCCTTAGCCAATTTATAAGCCGCCTGAGCCTCTGCACGGTCAGTCTTGAAGCTGGCGGGAGGAGAGCTGAGGGCGGCGGCAAAAGGTGAAGATACGGAGCCGACCAGCGGTGGAGTAGGGAGAGGTGGGCATGGCGTTGACCCATAAAGATAACCAAACAGCTTTTGAGGTTCGAGGACATATTCAATCTGACGTTTCCAGAGAAGAAAGTTGGACTTATTGAGTTTGATTTGCATCATTTGAAGAAGGGTATTGAATGATAATATTTCACAAGCCATGATGAGAGTGACATCGAAAAAAAATTTGGAAAGAAGGGGGGAATGAGAAGTTCGACCGCTGGAGGGAGAAGGAGAAGGGCAACCAAATTTTTTTAGATTTTGGAAGGTGAATCAGAACACTGTTTTGATACCATGATAAGACATATTACCATCAGGAAATGATCTATTGCTGACATGATTAAATAGAATACAAAAGGAAATAGAGTATTACTAAGACTCTGGCTTAGTCAACAAGACTTATCCAGAATTAACCAAATAAAATCAATCCCGATTTACTCTAACACTTAACATATGAGTATTCTATAATACATTTATCACAAAGTTATAGGTGCATCATAATACCGATAATATTGAAGAGTCGATAGAAATTATAGATAATATTCAATATTTTTTGAAGGTCCGTGATTGTAAACAACATTTTATAATAGTTTATCAATGTAATATTATTGAAAGGTACATTAAAAATAGATGCATCCGAAAGAAAATAAAGTCAATCACAAAATGTGCTGTATCATTTTACTAGTATTTAAAAATTCATAATAGAAAGCATGAATTCTGAGAGAGTAAAGATAAAAATATCTCTCTAGAAATTTGAGAGCAACAATATAAACAACAAAGTTCATATTCTTGTTTATTGCAAAAAGCAGCAAATACAAGTCATGTTCAACATCAGCACAACAAAGTTCCTAACCAAAGCATCATCATTTTTCTTCTAAATCAGCCAACTAGACACCCCTATCAAAACCCCACACTAAGCAACCACCGCAAAAGCTAGATTTCCACCAAGAAACCCCTTTCAAAACCCCCACAGAAACGGCCCTTATCAAAACATTCATGTCCATAAACAAAAACAGGAAAAGCCATTTTCATACCCCCACAATTATACACAAAATACCATAACCAGCTGTTAGCATCAACAAAAAAATTAATCAGAAAACATTAACCAAAGGAATGTTCAGAAAGACACAACAGATAAACCCCAAAAAAGAGCAACCAAGCAACATGGCGCGTAGGGTTCTGGAAGAGCACTGGTCGGACGACTTGTGATATGGTTTGGAATTCTCAGAAGAACACAGAGATGTACTACTCGAATTAGATCTTAACTGTAACGTGTACAGGCCAACAATGAGAGAGGCGTTTCTTATCAGGAACGAGGACGACTACAATGATGGAATAAGAAGCTTTGCCAACTCACTTGTGGGTTTCTTCATGAATTACAGGAAATTTACTGCAGTAAGAATGCAGTCCCACGTTGATGAATTATGGGGAGGATGAGTCGAGGTTATGGAAAAACAAGGGATACTTCATGTGCTTAAGTTTAACAACTGCCCACACATGAACAACATTCTTCACAACGGACCAATGACAGGGGTGAGAGGGCTGCTGGCGCTGTGCTGGTGGGTCTAAGATGTTGTTATCACATATGTGTGTCACTCGCGTTTTGCTGTGGATCGGGATGTACAAGCTGCCCCCTGAGTACTTACCCCCAAAGACAATATCTATATACGTCACAATAGTTGGAGAGGCAGAAGAAGTGGTTTTTGGGAGAATGTCGACAATGAACAATGAGGACTATGCCAATGTACATGTATGGGTTCCCCTAAACCAACCCCTAGTTTTGGACATCTATTTTCAGTTGAGGAAGGGAGGGAGAGTGTGGATAGCCATAGGCTATGGAAGAGTAAACAAGATATGTAGGAGAATTGGTGGAATAGGTCATACTATGCATGTATGCCGATTACAAAACGATGCCATGCTCGAGTACTTTCTCGCTCAATGATTCACATCATTAAGTCAAGAGATGAGAGTTGAGATTTTTAAGGACAACACGATCAATATTTTCCCAGCATTGATGAGGGTGCATAGGAAACTATCGGCAAGAAGGTTCACAAGAATCTTTGAGGATTTTTAAGGAATTATGAAAACAAATTTCAAGGTGAAAGGAATAACATGACTTTCAGTACCATGAGGATATAATTTTCAGCTAACAAGTGGCTGCTCTAGAAATATGAGATATGATCCATACTTCTTGGGGAGCCAATCAAATGTCTCGAACCAAGCAGACCCACTCGAAGAACAACTAGGAGATCTGGGTGAGGGTCCAGGGCAAGTGAGAGTAACACCAATTAAGACTGCACCAACCCCTTCAACAGACCCTTCAACAACCCTAATAAATTCATCGGAAACTCCAACCCCTTCAACAGACCCTTCAACAACCCTAATAAATTCATCGGAAACTACAACCTCTTCAACACCAGCAGAAACATTTTCAATCATTGAACCCAAAACCTCATTAACAACCTCCTTCACTACCCCAGCTACCAAAGAACCCTCAACCTCACCAACCACCTGATCATCTAGTGAATCCCCACCCTCAACAACTTTTGAACCCTCACCCACCTCTGAACCCTCACCTTCAACATTCTTATCAACACCAGCTGACTCTCTACTCAAACGAACAACACCACTCAGCAAAGTGTCATTGTCAAAATAATTCAATTCTTGAGTTGTTCCACCTTCACCATCCTTGAGCTTCTTTACAGTAATTTTCAACTTTCTCTTATTTGCCTCCTTAGGAACAACAGGAACTGGAACCTCTAGAGTAACAACACCACCTATTCTGGCCAAACTACGTGCCAATGCGACAACTACACAACAAATGAAAAACACAGACATTATAAGCACATTACAAAAAATAAATACAAACATAATCATATACATGAAATACAACATATAAAGAAAATAAAACATCCTCCAGAAACATAAGATTGTTGAATCTTCTTCAGCTCATTCTGAAGAGAAGGTTCATCCTTCCTTTTTTATTTCCTTATCAATAATGGCTTTACACCTAAACAACATAACACATTTATCATATATAAGAACACAATAAAAATAAAAAATAAATAAACGTAATACAGAAAAAATTACGATCACCTTCTTCTCTTTCAGGTTCTATATTTTGAAAGATAACTTCACCTCATTCAGGAACAACTAAAAAAATCATATACCACACCATCAGGAACAATATATGTATAACTTATTCATCATTAACTAACATACGAAAAACTTTACAACACTAACAGTCAATAAGCAATATGTTGTAACTCATATACATAATAACTAGCTAATGTATACAATATACTAACATATGCAACTTGTAATAAAAATAAATACATGCTATCAAATCAGAAGAACAAAAGTACGAATAACTAATTCATAGTTTTAAAATAACATATGCAAAACTAAACTAATGCACATTATAACAATCAGTAACTATCATACACTAAAAATCAAACACAGACTAACTAACTAAGACATACTCCCCCTGTCCCACTCGAAATTGCTTATTTACTTTTAATGGTCTTCAATGAGCATGTTTGACTGTAAATATCTCTAGTTACCTTTAATAATTTTGCATAAAAAATTAAAATTGTTTATTTACTTTTTCATGGTCTACAATGAGCATGTTTGACTTAAATATCTCTAGTTACCTTTAATAATTTTGCATAAAAAATTAACATTTAGAAAATAGATGTTAAGATAAATATAACAATATCTCACATGATATATTTATTATTATATATAATTGTATTTAGGGTCAAAGTTTACAAAACTTGACTACCGAAAAGTAAATAAGCAATTTAGAGTGGGAAAGAGGGAGTATGTTATACTAACATCATGCAACTTCTAAAACAATAAATGCATGTTATCAAGCAGAGTAAAAAACATGCAGATCTGACTTATAAATCAAAAAAGGAAGTCTATAGAAAATCTTACTAAAAAAGTCAACAACAATAAGACTAAAAATACACATCAAGTAATAAAACGACTCAAACACCAAATATTCAAAATGACGAACGAAAAAAAACCAGGAGAAGGAGAAGGCAGAGGCAACTTCTCTGCTTTGGGAGATAGAACCAGCTTCTTTCCCTTCATGTTCTCGTCACCGGCTTTAGGAGGAACACCTCCACCATTTCGCTTCGGCCCACCCATAACCTACAACAAATAAGCAACAATCAATTAAAAACAAAAAAACAAAGGTGGAATCGGAACGACAAACAATTATTAAACCCCAGAATCGTAAAAATGTAGAAGAAACGGTGAACTTACCAAAATTGCTCAAAAGCTACAGATGAAGACGTCAAAATTTGAAGACGAAATCAAAACGACAAAGAAATTGGAGGAAACTACGAGGAAGTTGGCAAAGAAATGACAATAAACGAAAAAATGTGAGGGAGTTGCAAAACTAGGGAAAAGAAAATGAGAGAGTAGCAGCATACTGAAGAAGACAAAATCTAATAACCACTGGAAAAGAAAAAAAAATGAAAAGAAATTATAATTTATAATAACTACCATTTCTAATTAATTACAATTTGAACCCCATTTTGCAAAATAGTTCCTGGCTTGTCCATAAGCTTATGGAAAAACCAAATTTCCTGAGACTTCTCTAAATATAAATACTACTGAGTTATACCTTGTTAAATTCATTATAATATATATTTTCAAAAGGGCAAATAACTTCTATGACCTATCAACTATCATCATCGTCCACCTTTTGCCCCTTTTTGAACTTTTTGGCCCCTCAACTTACAAAACTGCTTAATCGCGGCCCTTCCGTCAAGTTAAACCGCTAAGGTAGATTTTTTGCATTAATTTTAAGGGTAAAAGTGACATTTTCCAATTTTCATTTATCTTTTTCCTTTTTCTTTTCATTATCTTTTCTCTTTTTCCTTTTTCTTTTCATTATCTTTTCTCTTTTTCCTTTTTCCTTTTTCTTTTCGTATTCATTTTCCCCCTTCCCTCCTCCCGTCTCCCTCCAACTTATACTGCCCCCTCAATCCTCCGCCCTCTACCGATACCGCCTGAAACTGCCGCCTTCCACCACTAGGAACCTTCCTCCACCACCGGAAAGCCGTCGTTGGGACCAAATTTTGTGCCCTCAAAATCGTGTTTGTTCGTCGAACTTCACCAGGTTTTTGTTCGTCGTTCGTCTCTGAAAAGTCGCTGTTGGGACCTATTTCTGTCTGTTGTTCTTCATTCTTCACCGACACTATCTCAAACCCTGGGACTGATTTCTGTTATGTTTGCCATTCTCTCCGCCACCTCAAACCCACCCACTATCCCCGCCACTTAAAACCCTCCCCCCACCACCTCAAACCCTTTGCCCTGCCACCTGAAACCCATCACCCCCACCACCTCAAACCCTCCAACCCACCACCTCAAATCCCCCGCCCTTACAACTTGAAGCCCACCACACCCACCACTTGAAGCCCTCATTTCCTCTCTGGAGTTAATGAGCTTTCTATCGACAGCGAGCTCATGAAAAGGGTGGGGGAAGGAAAAGTGAAGGAAGGGTTTTGATTTCGATGCGGGGGATGGGAACATAGGGTGCTGTCGGGGAAGGAGAATGTGGTGGTATTGGGACGGGGAACATATGTGGCATCGAGGAAGAGAAACATGTGGTGGGGCGATGGGAACTGCGCATGTAAAGGGAATGGGGGGAAGATGGGAAAAGAAAAAAGAAAAGAGAAAAAAGAATGAAGAAGGAAGAAACGAAAAAAAATGAAAAATGGGAAATGTCACTTTTGCTCTTAAAATTAACGTTGAAAACCTACCTTAATGGCTTGACCTGACATAGGGGCCAAGATTAAGCTGTTTTGAAAGTTGATGGGCCAAAAGTGTCCAAAAACAAATTAAGGGGCCAAAGGTGGATGATGGTGATAATTGATGGATCACAAAAGTTATTAGCTCTTTTCAAAATATGAACTTTTCACATGTTTTAACTAACACTAAGAAAATATATTAAGGACCAAATATTTTTTTAGTCAAATGATGAAAGTCAAATTGTGTAGTTTGAACTAAGACAGAGGAGTTATAAATTTTTACACTCCCACTGTCCCTAATTGAGTGCGCTGCTTACCACTTGAGGTGTCTCTAAACCTACTTCTTTTTTGGATAAAAAACTTCAATTTTTACACCACTTGCTCTATCTTTTTCAACCGCCCTCCTTCTTTCACTTACATTATTTTTTACTTTCAGTTATTCCCTTAAAAATATTTATCTTTGAGAAAAGCACTAAAATAACCCTACCTTTTAGCTGAAAGTGCCAATTTAACACTGCAATTTGAGAAAGTGTCAACCTAACCCTCCACATGGATGACTTTTTAGTCAACAATTGTTTGGCCAAAATCCAGTAAAATGATGAATTTTCCCCTGAATCTTTTTTAAAAAGAGAAAAATGCAATAATATGAAAATCCTAAATTGTCTTTTCCCCTTTCTTCCTCTTTATTCCCTCTTTCTTCCTCCGTCGGGCAGGAATCACTCACTGTGCGGTGGAATCTTGGATATCGAGCAAGTCATTTCCTCCCTTCTCAATTTCTCATACGGCGCGAGCGGTGAGGGTTTTCGACAAAGCAGCGGAGGGGGAGGGGGAACAGCTAGGGTTTCTGACAGTCAGGTGGGTGGTGAGCAATGGTGGGGAGGGAGGCTGAGCGGTGGGGGTTTCCAGCAGAGCCAATGAGGCTCAATGGCATTCGTTACTGATGGAGCGGCGGGGGGTAAGCTTCCAGGGGTTTACAATGGTGGGATGGTGGGGGAGGCTGAGCGACAATAATTTATGGTGGAGCGGAAGGGGGTGAACGTCGGTGGTTTCCGATGGAACGACGGGGGGGGGGGGGTTTCCAATGGTGGGGGGAGCGGCGGTTCTCGGTGGAGCAGCAACATTGAAGAATAAGAAAATCAATTTGCTGCCACGTCACAAGGGTATGATGGGTATCAATTTTTTTTAGTTTTGATCCAAGGGTTATTTTCATAAATTCACTTTCTGGTCAATGCCAGAATTCCTTGGGTCAACGTCGAAATTAGGGAGTTCGGGTATATCGGCACAATTCAACCAATTGTTAGGGTTAGATTAGCACTATTAGTAATTAGTTAGAGTTATATTGGTACTTTCTCGTAATATTGCAGAGTTATGTTGACACTTTCATCCAAAAGTTCGGGTTCTAAATTATTTTTCTCTTTATCTTTTAATCTATTAAGACATTTATCGGGGAACGATATGTGTAACTAAAGTTATATCTAGTTAAACATGTATGGAAAGTTAAAGGTTTTATTATCAAAACACTAAAATATAAAAAGAATATTAGTGGGACTGAGAGATAATTAGAAAAAAATAATTTTAATAGACAAGTTTTATAGGGCTCCCATTACTATTTTATAAAATTTATTTTTTTACAAACGTGATTATAACATATGTAATCATTTACATGTGAAGATATCATAGGTTTAAAATGTTTGAATAGAGGCGACACATGAATGCAGGCGGGGACATTATTTTGGATTCGGCGGAAGGATCCTCTACAATTTGGTGATAAATATCAGGATTGGTCCAATGCAGTTTAGGGCTCTGGACGAAAAATTTATTTTGTACCCCGCACAAAGGTTTTTTTAATAAAAAAATCAGGCCCTTATAAAATTTAAGTTAAAAATTAAATGGTCAACTAAAGAAATTTTAATGTGAAACTAGGTCAGACATAAATTTAAATGATAAATTAAATAAAAAATTAATATAATTAAAAAATGGACCCATGAAAATTTTGGACCTTGGTCCGGGTACGATGAAGATAGTACTATTAGGTGCCGCACCATCGAATCAAAAATGCCTTTGGCTTGCTCTGTTACGTGCCCTTACGGGAAATGCAGAAGTTTTCAAATTTATAACCATTCGTTTATGTAGTGGCAGATCTACATGGGGTCTCCAACCCTTATTGGGAAGAAAATTAGAGAGAATAATTTAAAAAAATTCCTATCAACCCCTCTAATACAAGAAAAATTGAGATTTTTTTTCTTTTATTTCAAATTCCGCTATTTATATTTTTTCAGACTCCACGGCTGCATTTAAGAATTATATTTATGTTCAGTATATAAACGACATCATTTTAACCTATTGGATAGTTATGAGTGAAAAACATAAGGATACAATTCAATTTTCCTGAATTCAATTTCCCCACCTCCAACCCTTTCCTCCCCAATTTCTTACGCAACCAAAAAATACTATTACGTGAGGCTCAAGATAATAACACCGAAAGCATGAGAATAATAATAAAAAAATTAATGTCGAAGATTTGCCCACCGACAAAGTTAACAATCTAATAATTAAATGATTAAATTATTTTTTTAGTCCCCTAAATATAATGCAATACCATCTTTTGGTCTCCAATGTCAATACCGTGTTTGTTTAGCAACCAACAAATACAAAATGATTTGTTTGGTCCCCAAAGGTAGTTTTCAGGTAAATCGGAATTATTTTCCAGTATACTAGGGGTATTTTTGTAATTTCACTAATTTAAAAATCTAAAAAATATAATTTTAGCCTTATAATTATAATAGCGTGCGTGCAGACACGCGCTCAAAAAAATTTAACCTTAGAACGCGCGTGAAACCACACGCGTCTTCTTCCTCTGCCGCGCGTGAGATACTGTCGCTTTGACTCCTCCGCAGATGCTCTGATTCCGCCGTCCAACTTGAATCTGAATCTGAAAAAAACCTCTATCTCACAAAGGGCGCGGGACTCCAGAAGGGCACCAGACTCCATCTCACGTTCTCTGAATCTCACATTCGCCGTCGGACTCCTTCTGGTTCAGCGCCGCCATCAAAATCCCCCTCCGATAGCATGCTCCGAAGATCGCCGTCGGACAGCCCCTGTAAGCTGAGCTCGCCGATGAGGCCGTCGCAGCTGAGCTTGACGAGCTAGGCAAAGGGCTGGAGGTGGAGGGAAAATCGATCACTCCAAATTTCCTTCACTCTGTTTCCACAACCAATCCCCAAATGGAAGGATAGGGGGACCAGACCGACGAGCAGAGTAGAACGACATCGCCGGTGAGCAGAACAGAGCAGCGCAGAACGGGGGAGCAGCCTGCCGGTGAGCGAGCATAGCTGAACGACACCGCCGACGAGCAGAGCAGAAACCCTTGCCTTTTCTTTTCTTTTTTTAAAATTTTTTTAAGTGCAGGGGTATAGTGGTCATTTTACAGATTTTGACCAATTTTACCATTGACTTTACCTGAAAACCCCCTTTAAAAACCAAACAAATATTTTGTATTTTTTGAAAATAAATACGGTATTAACCTTGGGGACCAAAAGATGTATAACATGCTATTTATGAAACTAAAAAAATAATTTAGTCTAATTAAATTGCAATTGTTAGAAATTCAAATTTAACTTCGTTACGCAACCAGAAAACAATAGTACGTGAGATTCAAGATAATTACACCGAAAGCATTAGAATAATACGAAAATAATGATGTGAAAGTTAACAATTTAATAATTGAATTTGTTACGCAATCTTAAAAAAAGGTAAGATCATATTCTTTTCACCCGGAATCAACCGAACCAAAGGTAAGCATAGTAAAAGTTGGGAATGAAAAACATACGGATGCAAATAGATTTGACTAAATTTTTTTTTTTGTCCCCTACAAAGTATCTTATACCATATTTTGGTCCATGCTTGCAAATCAACCCTTTGAAAGCACCCCACAAATTCAAAACGATTTGTTTGGTCCCCAAAAGTGATATCCAGGGAAAGTCAACGGTAAAATTGGTCAAAATATGCAAAATGACCATTATACCCCTGAGTTTTAAAAAATAAACATAAAACTCTTCATCTTCTTCGCGTCTTCTTTGCCACCACCAACGTTGTTGGGATCCGGACCAAGCACTCCAGCCATTCAGGTTGACCTCGGGCGAGAAAGGCAAATTCGGGTTAACCACAACCCAAATCCTCCAAGTGAAGAAGCTCCAGGAATTCAACATGCTCGATTGTCTCCAGCTCCCGCATTTCCACATTGGCTCCCAGATCCCCTCCAGCTCCGCTATCAAAATAGAAACCACTCCAGAAGTCTCCTTCCTCGGCCTCCAGCATTTCGTGGTTTCATAGAGGGACTCAACGAGGAAGGCCGCTCCGATTATCGGAGCCTCTATGCCATCGGCGGCGAGTATGAAACCTGTCTAGGATACGCCGATCAGCTAAAGCAGAGATGCGTAGAGCAGTTCAAGGAAGAAATCCTAGGTATGGAGCAGTTGGTCGTTGTTGATGGCATTTGTGAATTCATCTTCTTCGCGTCTTCTTGGCGGCGGAAGGAAAATCATTTAATTGAAAATGGTTTTTAATTAGGAATTTTAAAGAAATTTTTTAAAATTAGGAATTTTTAATTGAAAATATTTTTAATCAGTAAAATTACAATTATACCCCTGACTGTACCGAAAAACTATTTAATCTTACATGAAGACCACCTTTGGGGACCAAACAAATCGTACTGAATTTGTGGGGTACTATCTGAGGGCTGATTTGCAAATGAACACCAAACACATGGCATAAGATACTTTGCAGGGGACTTAAAAAAAACAATTTAGTCAATAGATTTTCCTGAAATTCAATTCCCCCAATTCCAACCCTTTTCATTATAGGGTTCAAGTAAGCAGAGTAATATCGACTACAATTTCTGAATTCCGAATCCAGGTGTCGCTGATTTCTAAGTTCCGTTTTCTCTCTTTAAATCCTCGCTCGTAGTCATTGATTCGCGCTACAGACTGTGTTGAGATTCATGCACATTATCCAGTTGCTGTGGTATATCAGAGGAGAAATCGAAAGATGAACAGCGGTTCAAGACTCCTGTTAAAACCAAAAGCTTCCTTTCCCGCCAACTTTTCCACCGACGCGTATAGTTTCGAAGACCATTTCATATCTCTCGTTCACTCTGCCAAAAACATTTTCCAAATTCAGCAAATTCACGCCCAGGTTATTCGGCGCGTAGTCTTCTCCAGCAGTAAAATAACCACCCAGTTGATTTCCTCATCATGTTTACACAGTTCACGTGGGTATGGTTTGAGGCTGTTTGATTCTTTTTCTGAGCCAAATGTGTACTGTTTTAATGCACTTATCAGGGGTCTGGCTGAAACTTCGTCGTTTGGGAAGTCCATTGAAGTCTTTAAGCGCATGTTGCATGTTGATGTTCGGCCGAACGGGCTTACGTTCCCTTTTGTGGTGAAATCAGTGGCGGGGTTGGGTCAGAAATCTCTCGGTACAGCTGTTCATGGGAAGATTGTGAAATCTGGGGTGGAGTTTGATAGTTTTGTCAGGGTTTCTTTGGTTGATATGTATGTCAAGCTTGATTTGTTGGGTTTTGGGTTACAGCTGTTCGATGAAAGTCCTGAGAGAAATAAAAATGAGAGTGTGCTTCTCTGGAATGTGACGATTAACGGGTGCTGTAAAAGTGGGATTTTGGATAAGGCTGTGGGGTTGTTTGAGGCAATGCCTGAGAGGAATTTAGGGTCTTGGAATAGTTTGATTAACGGGTTGATGCGGAATGATGAGGTGGACAAGGCTATGGAGCTTTTTAAGAGGATGGGAGAGAAGAATGTGGTTACTTGGACCACGATGGTTCATGGACTGTCGCGGAATGGGATGCACGAGAAGGCTTTGAACATGTTCTTTATGATGATAGAGGAGGAGGGCGCGAGGCCTAATGATTTAACTCTGGTATCGATACTTTCTAGTTGTGCAAAATTAGGAGCTCTTGATGCTGGGATGCGTATTCATGACTTCGTTAAGATGAAAGGTTTCCGGATAAGTGCAGCCCTTGGAGCTGCTTTGGTTGACATGTATGCCAAGTGTGGGAACATTCAATCTGCGCAACGGGTTTTCAGTTACGCTAAAGAAAGGGATATTCGTACTTGGAGCGTTATGATATGGGGTTTTGCAGTTCATGGATATGTCAAGGAAGCTCTTCAATGCTTTGAAAGAATGAAGTTGGCAGGTTAAATCATACTGCTGAGGTGCTTTATTTATGGTCACCAACTAACTATTTTGATAATTTTGTAATCGAATTTCCTGATCTTTGTTTGCAGGGACAGAACCAGATGAAGTGGCTTTTCTTGCAGTTTTAACTGCATGTTCATATGTTGGGGAAGTAGATCAAGGGCTTAAGTTATTTGAAAGTATGAAGCTTGACTATTCCATTCATCCGACCATGAAACATTATGCAGTAGTAGTTGATTTATATGGACGGTCAGGTCAGTTAAGCGAAGCTTTAAAATTCATACAAAGCATGGAACTGACTCCTGATTTTGTAATCTGGGGAGCCCTTTTTACAGCCTGTCGAGCTCATAAAAATACAGAAATGGCAAAATTTGTGGCAAAGGAACTCCTGAAGCTTGACCCTAAGCATTCAGGAGGTTATGTGTTCATGTCGAATGTATATGCAGGTTTAGGGACATGGGAAGAAGTGGAAAGAGTGAGAACTTCCATGAAAGATCAAGGTGCTGTTAAACATCCAGGATGGAGTTACATGGAGGTGGATGGAAAAGTTCATAGATTTATTGCTGGTGATCATTCTCATATGCACACGCAAAATATATACTCTAAGCTAGATGGGTTAACCATGCGTGCTAGAGAACTGGGCTACAGGCCAGAGACTGAATGGGTGCTTCATGATATCGAAAAGGAAGAAAAAGAAGATGCATTGGAAAGCCATAGTGAGAAGTTGGCTCTAGCTTTTGGGCTCATCAGCACTGGTCCTAGTGTAGTAATCAGGATCGTCAAGAACCTAAGAATTTGCGGTGATTGTCACTCACTGATGAAATATGTCAGTAAACTATCTCAAAGAGAAATCGTGGTTAGAGATATGAAACGTTTTCATCACTTCAAGAATGGAAGTTGCTCTTGCCAAGATTACTGGTGACATGATGAGTATTGTGAGATTGTGGTTGGTTGATCTATACAATACTTATAATTCCTCTTCAGATGACCACCCAACTTCAATAATTAGCCGTTAGATTAGATCAACGGCTGCAATTCTTCAATTGTGATGCAGGGGTTCAACAATCACGTTATGTACATGCACAGATGACTATTTCCTCTCATTGTCCCACGACTTCCACTTTTCTGGTCCTTAGATTTCAGATGCCTTCCAAATTGGTAATCTTACTGCACATCTTGAAGCATATATGTTTGCTGCCGTTCTTTCATTCTCAGTAATTTGATTTTTAATTTTGATCCCATACCCACCTTGATTTTGTTGTTTCTTTTCTTTTCTGGAATAATTCCGTTCATTCATCTTCTATTTGAGACTGCAAGAATAGGAGGTGCTACATACAAGGCTTTTGCTACTTCAATATTTGTGGTCATGATTCTCGTCTGTTAGTTAGATTGGTGTTCTGTTCGCAGCTTGTTTTCTTGGCTGTATAGTTTTCCCACAGTTTTGGGCTTCTATTGTGCTTGCAAGGTGCTTGATTGAGGTGGCGTTATTCTGTTGATTTCTCATTGATACTTCTGGGTTGTATTTTCCTGTTTTTCCTTCCCCTTCATCTCGACTCTTCTTCTCCAGGAGAAACACTAAGCATCCCAATTTAGAGAACCAAATTGATCTGTGGTTTGACTGCTATGGTTTCAACGAGGTTCATCGTTTGGACTTGCCTCGCTTGACTGTAAGGCTCATACCTTTGTAGTTTGTTTAAATTTGCGTTCCAAGTCTTTTTCACTAA
Source organism: Rubia yunnanensis (assembly GCA_037428765.1). NCBI lineage: Eukaryota > Viridiplantae > Streptophyta > Magnoliopsida > Gentianales > Rubiaceae > Rubia > Rubia yunnanensis. The sequence goes on along the minus strand of CM075064.1, from coordinate 24,148,015 downwards.
TTATAGAAATGATGGCTAGATAATAGTTTGTTCTCTTGACAGTTTTTATACTTCTGGTCTTCTTTTTGGTTGAAAATAGTTAGCAAGTGCACAGGTTGGCACAATTTAATTTAACATGTCTGTTACTTCAGCTCATGCTATGTTCATGTAGAAATCAACGATCACTAATTCATTTAGAAACGTAATAACTGTGAATTACATGGAACATGCAGATAAACAAACTCCGCCTAGAGTCTGATGGTGAAGAACTCCAGAAAAGCATCGTGTTGAAGAAAGCTTCGTGGCAATGCTACTGTTAAGTTGTGAAGAAAATTGTGATAGGAGCTTACAAATTTGCTCTCTATTGTTTTATGTTTCTTTAAAACCAGTATTGATTATTCCTGAAGTTGGGGGGCATTTCTTAATTTTGTTTTGCACTCCATAATAGACTACTTTCTCTGCAGACCTTCAGTAAAAATTCAACAACAAAATACTTTACTAAAACTGCAAACGGAGAAAGCTTTTGGGAACTCTTTCAAGAAAGTTCCATGTTTGCTTTTAAGCTGGGGTTGGCAAAGTTACAATGTTGCCTCTCGTCTGTTAGTAGGACACTGCAGTAGCAGTACGCACCCTTGAAGCCACTTACAAGTCATCAGCAGATGCTGCTGCTGTTGAGACTACAATAGGAAAGCTCACAGAGAAGGTACACCTATTCAGATTCTTGATCGTATTGATTCTTTCGTTCAACAAAGTATTTATTTTTGTAAATGCTTCTGATTGGTAAAGAAAAGCAATGTGCAAGAGGAGAGAAATATGATCATTTATTTTTTAACTACTCCCTCAGTCCCACTATATGGAAGCAGGGTGTATTAGTCTTTGTTTGCTCTTTGATTTTATCATGTTTTCGTTATTAGCTTGGGTAAGTAGTTATGCTGATGGTAAAGGACTATGCTGCTAATCTGTTTTTCTTTTTCTTTTCTCATGATTTTTATTTTATTTTTGGTTTTTTACTTACCATATTTGTAGATTTCTCGAGTTATTAGTGGGAGATAAAGGCTTAGTTTCGTTGTATGTTCGTGTTCAGAAGCTTTGGCACAATATTTGGAATATGAAGTGCATCTTCATGTAATGAATTGTCTATAAATTGGCCGGGTAAGCTTTTTAAGACATAATGCGCGGTTATAGTCTGTCAAGTTTACCAACAGATAGTTAATTTTTGGCAAGATTGCTAGTTTGTTTATTTGGTATTAAACAACATTATCACTTCATGAGGTATTCAGAAGTATTTTCTCAGACCAGAAGTTCTACAACCTCGTGTCTTGATATTGGTAAATGATATTTTCTTGACTTTCCCACATCAAGGTCCATCTCTCAAAAGCAAGGCAGTCTTACACGAATTGCAGTACTCACTTAGAGGTCGTTGTTGATCATGTCAAGGGAATGGAAGTACTACTGGTTTGGCTGATTCATTACATGCCTATTACACACTGCATTAGTAATGTATTCTCTGGATTGGGTCATTCCTTATCATCCGTTGCGGTTAGTTTGTTTTGTTTTTCTCACACATGCATTCCTTAAGCGTTTATATTCTTGTGCCAAAACCACTATCTCGTGTTTCCTACGTATTATGACTTCTTAGCTCATCAGTTTAAGTGAACTATTTTTTTGGTCATGTAGATATGAAGAACCAAATATGCATTCTGGGACAGTAGTTTTCTTACTTGAGCAGCTTTTTCCGAGCATTCGGTCCTTGTTTTTCATCTCCGTTTCCTCAAGCCTCGTCTTCTACCTCCTTCGAGGGGCTACCAACCTGTTAATGTACTGTGTCCGATTTCCTCTTGTGCCTCTTGGTAAATGAAGAACTAGCTACCAACCTGATGAATTTTGATTATTGGGAGTACATATAACATAATGTTACATGGAAAACTGTACAATGATCTGCTTAGATGTAGTCTGGTATACTATATGCTGATTTGTCCTGACTAGATGTTACTGTACAGTGTACTGTATCAGCGGGATTGTGTTTTGCCTGAAGATATCATCCCACGCATAAAATGATAGTCAATACACTGGCGGAGTCAGCCCTGAGCAAGCTAGAGAAACTGCCACGTCATTTTCTTTAAAAAATAAAATTTTTATTTAGTTAAAATGTAAGTTTTAATTAGTGCCTTACTATAATATTAATTTTGATCATACCGCAATCTCATCTCACCTTTATTGTATTTTTTCAAATTCAAAGTTTAAACAAATTTCAACATTAAATTAGTTTAATATTAAATGTCACTACAAAAAAAAAAAATTAGTAGTAATACATATTTTGTGACAGGTAAGGATGTGTTGCAATATTTGTTCCACACTTAGGTGTCACTAAATGTTTGTGAGATATGCACATGTCACTAAACTGAATCTATGTCACAAAATTTAATGACATTTCTGAATTGACATGCATCTTAAAGCGTCACAAAAAATATAATGATACTTCAGTGCGTTGCAATATTTTAATGACACATTGAATAGGGGCGTTTCCTAATGCGTCAATAGCACTACAAAAAAACATATTGTGATGCCCCGTGAAGTGCCCCTATTCAGCGTGTCAATAAAATATTGTGACGCGTTGAAGTATCATTATATTTTTTGTGACGCTTTAAGATTCAATTCAACTCAGAAGTGTCATTAAATTGTGACATGGATTCAATTTAGTGACACGTGCACATCTCACAAATATTTAGTGACACCTGGAGGTGGAGCAAATATTGTGACATTTCCTTACCTGTCACAAAATATGCGTCATCTTTTTTTGTAGTGTGCCCCAACAAATAAAAATTCTTAGATCCGCCCCTGAGTCAATATTAATGTGCTTGGCTATCTTATGTGAAACCGGATTCTGTGCAAGAAAGATAGCACTATTATTATCACACAGCAAAATAAGAGGCAAACGAGTCGATACACGTGAATCCTGAAGTAAATTTATCAACTAAGATGGTTCTGCAGCAGTATTGGCCAAAGTCCGGTATTCTGATTCTGAACTAGAACGAGAGACTGTAGGTTGCTTCTTAGCACTCTGTGAAACCAGGTAACCACAAAGGAATATAGTATAACTATATGTAGACCTACGAGTCCAGTGGCGGAACCAATGGTACGCGAGGTAGGGCTCCAGCCCTACCTAGATCGCCGGTCGGAAGTAGAAGGAATCGGTCCGGCGTCCAGTGCGTCTTCCGCCACAGTGCCGCGCGTATTCCGGCCACTGGTACGTGAAGCTCGGATAAGAAGGCCGCTTCGCAGTCTTCTTTTCCTTTTGCAACTGAAGTAGTAAAACGACGTCGTTTTCACGTTAGTGAAACGACATCGTTTCATTTGTAATAAGCGAAAAAATAAAAACGAAATATGAATTGGATTGGGCCAAAATAGAAATCCCAATCCAATAGGAATCAATTTCTTCCCAAAATTTGAAGCAGCCGAGCAGATCAACGGGCCACCGCCACCACCAGGTCTCCGCCGCCTCCTGCCGCCGGAAGCTGCGGTCGTCCCACCGCCGCAGCTGACGCTGGACGCCGCCTCTCCACTAAACCACTGGTTCTCTACTTCTCTTTAAGCTAAGGTAATTTAATTTTAGGGTTTATTCTCGTTTTTATCTTTTCCTTCAAAACTTAAATTTACGTGAACATGATTTTTAGATTGGATGTCGAATTGAAGTTATATGGTTGTATGATTGTTGAAATTTAGTTGAATTGCATATGTATGAATAATAAATTATAATTGTTTGATTTATTTTGTATGTGAAAATGAAATTGTCATAATCGATTATGGAATTATCAATTAGGGATATTTGTTAAATTGAATTTAGATTAATATGATTTTATAAATTTTTTTGTTATCTCAATATGTTATTGTTTCGTAACTCTTTTAGATTTTTTAAAAATAAATTAATTTACATATTTCCCCTTTTGATATTTAATAGGTTATGGATAAATTTTTAATTCAAAGTAGCGGATCTCCATCTTTAAAGAAATTGAATGAATCTAATGAACAAAGACACAATGAAGAGGGTAGTAGTACAAAACAATCTCGTGTAGAATTCAGTCAGAATGATGTTATAAGTGATACCGTGCTACGTAAACCTATTGAATAGATTGATGTTTCTATTAGAGATGAAGTGCTAAGAGGATATATATTAAGAGGTCCTTGCCAACCTAAGAATCATACTTTTCCCAAGACAATGTTCAATGATGAATTTAGAAGTTTTCAAAAGGGTTGGTTTGATGAATTTAATTGGTTGGAGTATAGTGTTTCAAAGGATGCGGCCTTTTGTTTTGCTTGCTATCTTTTTAAGAATTCAACAAAGGGGACGGCATATACTGTGGATGGGGTGATGAATTGGAAGAATGCCCTTAAAGTATTTAGGAAACATGTTAGGAATGTGGATGGAATTCATCATGGTGCAACAATCAAATTGAGAAATTTTTGTCTTCAAAAGCAAAGTATCTCACATTGTTTTGATGGTCATTTTACTGAAGTAAAAAAGGTATATCACACACGTTTGAATGCAATTTTGGATGTGACAAGATACTTGTTAAATCAAGGTTTGACTTTTCGTGGTCATGATGAAGGTTGGGATTCCATCAACAAGGGTAATTATCTTGAATTGGTTGACTGGTATTGCAAGCGAAGTGAAGATGTTGCTAAAGTAATGAATGAAAATGCTCCTGGAAATTGCAAGTTTACATCCCCCAGAGTTCAGAAACAGCTCTTAAGTGCTTGTGCTGACGAGGTAATTGATGCTATTGTTAATGACATTGGAGATAGTGTATTTTCTCTTCTTGTTGATGAGGCTAGAGATGCATCAATAAAAGAGCAAATGGAGGTTGTTTTGAGATATGTTAACAAACAAGGATGTATTCTTGAGCATTTTCTTGCTCTTGTGCATGTTTCCAATACTAAAGCTATTACTTTGATGGAGGCTCTTAAGCAACTGTTTGTAGATAAGAAATTGTCCTTGTCAAAGTTGAGAGGTCAAAGATATTATGGGGCTTCAAATATGCGAGGGGAGTTTAATGGATTGCAAGCTTTGATATTGAAAGAAAACTCTTTTGCAAGGTATATTCATTGCTTCTCTCACTAACTTCATTTGGTTGTTGTTTTTGTTGCATATAGTACTCTATCCGTGGGTGAATTTTTTGGGTATCTTGTTAAAACAGTGAATCTAGTTGGAGGTTTATGTGTTAGAAAAGAGATGCTTGTGCAATTAGAACATGCTAGACTTGTAGAGACATTGGAGAGTGGGGAGAATGTTAGTGGAAGAGGCAAAAATCAGGAAATGAGTTTGAGATGGCCTGGTGATACACGTTGGGGATCATATTACAGTACTATTCTTCATTTTGAGGCTATGTGGTCTTCTATTATTCAAGTGCTTCTTAATATCTGTGAGCATAGCAATTTAGATGAAAATGCCTCTACATCAAAGGGTTTGATTGATAGAATGGAGAGCTATGAATTTGTATTTTGTATGTTTTTTATGAAGCATTTGTTGGGAGCTACAAATTAATTGTCCCTTGCCTTGCAACAAAGAGCTTTTGATGGATGTGCGAATGATGAATAGAATGAAGACTGAATTGCAAGAATTCAGAGATTGTAGTTTTGATAAATTATTGGATGGAGTCAACACATTTTGTGTGTAGCATGAGATCACATTAGACATGATGGAAGCACAACGAAACATTCGTCACCGTTCTAGACGACGTGGAGAAATGTTGACCAATCATGATTTCTACCGTGTTGATATTTTTCTTCAGGTACTACTTTAATGTTTACATAGTTTAATTTATTTTGTTTATAATATTTTATATGTATTTTTTAATCTTATTATTATATTTTTTATTTTTTCAATACTAGACCGTTGACAGGATGATTCTTGAAAGGAATCATCGATTTTGCGAAGCAAGCTCGAAATTACTCACTTGTATTGCATGCCTTGATCCGAGAGAAAGGTTTTTCATGTTTGATGTTGGTAAGTTGCTTCGCCTTGCTGAACTCTATCCGGATGACTTCTCCCTGGTTGATCGTTTAGAACTTGAGCAACAACTTGATTTCTTCATTCATGATGTGAGAGATGATGATGCCTAATCAGTCATCAATGATCTTGGAAGTCTTGCTCAACATATGGTTCGATCACGTAGCAGTGTACTCCATCCATTGGTATATCGTCTTATTGAGTTAGCATTAGTTCTACCAGTTGCAACTGCTTCAGTTCAGCGAATTTTTTATGCCATGAAGAATATCAAGACCGATCTTCGTAATAGAATGGGAGATGAATGGTTGAATGATGTTATGATGGTGTATATTGAAAAGGATATGTTTGTTAAGATTGAGAATGAACCGATTATGCAACGTTATCAAGCCATGAAGTCTCGTAGATATTTGTTGCCCCCACTTGCTCCTAGTCATACTTCTAATCATTTGAGCATTAGAAAGTAGTTATTTGTAGTTTAGTGAACTTGAAAAAATATTATTGTATGGTACTCGATTTATTATATTATTTAGTATTTTTCATTATTTTTTAGTTGAATTTTTAAAATTAAAATTTAATTAATATTTATCAGTCTCCCCTAGAAATTTTTTCTAGTTCCGCCACTGTACAAGTCTCAATACAATGAGCCCAATCAGCATCAGAATAATCCAAAACTGGTAAAGCGGGCGAATTTGCGCGAAACTGAAGACCATGGTGAAGAGTACCACGTACAAAGCGTAGAATTCGAGTAACAACCTGGTAATGGTAGTCAGTAGGAGCCTGCATATACTGACTGACCGTGTTCACATCATAAGACAAGTTGGGACGTGTAATCGACATCACTGTAGTGCACCAACCAAAGAGCGATAAAATGTGGAATTTCTTAATGGCTTACCGGAAGAGCTGAAAAGCTGTGAAAATACAACAAATGGTATAGCAACAGGTGCTGAATCCTGCATTCTGGCACGCAATATAATTTCCTTAGCATATCTGGCTTGACCAAGGAATAAGCCATCGGTAGTACGAACAACTTCCAAACCCAAAAAATACTGTAAAATGCCAAAATCGGTAATCTTAATTCTTGATTTACCCGATCAATAAACTTTTGAATGAGATGACCATCATTCCCAGTAAGAATAATGTCATCAACATAAACAACAAATAAAGTAAAGAGGCACCCTGTGAAAACACAAATAAGGAGGTATCGGTAGAACTGTATACAAAACCAGGCCAACCAAAAATAAACTGAAACGTTGAAACCAAGCACGAGAAGCTTGTTTCAAACCATAAATAGCCTTGAGTAAACGACATACATAATCAGGATGCATCGGGTCTTTGTATCCATCAGGCAGCTCTATATAATCCAGGGAATCAAGAATGTCATTTAAAAAATGAATTATTGACATCAAGCTATCAAAAAGGACAATTTCGAGTGACAGCAAGAGAAAAACAGTACGAACAGTAGATGCTTTCACCACCAGACTAAATGTATGATCATAATCAAAACCACGTAATTGAGAAAAACCTTGTGCAACTAACCTGACTTTTTGTTGGTCAAGAGAGTCATCATCCTTGTATTTTAAATCGGTACACCCATTTGAATTTAATAACATTAACATGTGGAGGATGTGGAACCAACTCCCACGTTTGTTGAGTGCAAAGAGCATCCATCTCTGAGTCCATAGCAGCAACCCATTCAGGATCCTTGACAGTCGAGTGATAACTATGAGGCTCGATCTTAGCAAATAAAGCACTCAATAAACTAGTAATATCATATTCTGAAAAATCTTATATCGTGTGAACCAGTGCACGTACGAGTAGCCATCGAATGTCGAGAAGATGGACCCGCAGCCAGAGATGGTGCCGATCCCAAGGCGGACACTTAACCTAGGGCGACAATGGCCGTGTAGAAGGTGCTGATGGCGGCGTTGGTGAAGCAGGGTTTGTCGGATCAATCGGCGAAGCTTTCGGCGTCCAGGCTGGATGCGCGTGATGCGCACGAGCGACCGAGGTGGTTGATGCGTAATTTGATGGTGCCGGGGGCGTCTGAGCTGGCACCGTTGATTGCTGTTGATCATGCCACTGGTCACCTTATGGCACGTACACAATTTTCTGAAGAACACTGAACTTCTGGTACAGTCTAAAAATTTAAATCTTCCAAAATAATGGGTGATTCTGTTGAAGAAGATGGCTAAAATACCTTCGATGAGACTGACAAAGGCTCAAAAAGGCAGAAACATCCAGCGATGATAAATCTGTAACAGTACCAGTTCGGCCAACTGGAAAAATAACTCATCAAACTAAGTATGGCGAGTGATGTACTCATTCTTCGTGAGAGGATCAAGACATTGATAACCCATATACTGTGAACTGTAACCCAAAAATATACAAGACATACTCCAAGGCGCTAATTTATGCGCAGAATAGGGCTTCAAATACCAAAAAAACTCGACAACCAAATGGGTGAAAATTGGAATACTCAGGTGTAGTACCAAAATTAACAGCGAGTGGAGACTGACCAGATAAAATTAGAGTAGGCAATATGTTGATGATGTAGAGTGTTGTCGAAAATGCATCATACCAAAATGAATGATGAAGGCCAGAATGAAAGAGCATTGACAGACCAGTCTCAGTAATATAACAATGCTTCCTCTCCGCGTAACCATTTTGCTAGAAGTGTAAGGACAAGAAAGCTGGTGATGAATGCCCTTTGACACAAAATGAGATTACATGCGATGGTTCAGAAACCCAGTTCCACCATCACTCTAAAACACCTTAAAAATGGTAGAATAGAAATTCGGTTCTCAACAAGTGCCTCAAAATTCATAAAAGCCTCTGCAAAATCAGACTTTCATCGTAGAGGGTATAACCAGGTGAACCGAGAAAAATCATAAACAAAAATGACATAATGAGAATACCTGGCACGAGATATGACAGGAGAGGGTCCCCAAAGATCACAGTGGACTAAATCTAGTATGTGTGGTGCACTTTTTAAATTATCTCTAAAAGAGAGATGCTTGCCTTTAACCATCTCACAAGAGGGACATAAACGAGCCATATGTAGCAAACTAGTAACTGACAAACATCTAGACTTACTTAAGGAAGAAATGATGCTTTGGTTGTTCCACAACTTACTAAAAATCTATTCTCTATTAGCATGATATTATGATAAAATATAAAACCCACAAATAATTGTATTTGTGTGTATTGCAAGACCTAAACAAATATGAAACAAGATATATACAAAACCAATGAAAAATAGTATTCATTTCTTATACTGATTCTAAATAAACTATATCTCGATTACACTCCAAGCAAGGGCGGATTTAGGGGGGCGAGGGGGTACTGGCGCCCCCCTTAAGATCCAGTAGCGCGGATATTAGGTCTAGCCTCCACCGGAAAAATGGTTTCCGCCCCGGTTGGATGATCAGCTCCGCCCCTTGTTCGTCTTCTCGCCGAAGAAGACGACTGGCCTGCCTTTTTTTTCTTTGCCTTCAGACATCAAAACGACGTCATTTTTATTATAAGCCGGAAGACAAAATATGGGTTAAAAACCAATTGGGCCGTTCAAACGAAGCCATGAGCGCGCTGTCAAGTTTCTTAATCAAGTTTTTGAAGCACACTGCTTTTATGGAAGTCAAAATAGTACTGCTAACAATAGTTTACTGTAACTTTATATTCGATAGTATAATTGTTTGTCATTTGTGATATTTGGTATTTTGCATTAAATATGATTTTGTTACTATAATTAATTAAGATGAGAGGATCATAAGAGATTCTTTATCTCATTTTAAAATTAATGCTGATGAATATGGTAAATTTTTTTAAATTAAAAAAATCACAATAAAGCTATATATTTTCAGTTGTAATTTTACCAAGTTATTAAACTATTTAATTAATTTGAGACATAAATAGATTTCATTTAGGTATAAACTGATTATACATGTGTTTTGCTCACTAATTTTATTTTTATAATCTTATTTAAGTTATTTTTAATATATTAATTAACAAGATCGAATAATTGTAAGTGTGATTTATCGTATTTGTAAAAATTGGATTATTTTATAAGAGTGCGTCTCTTGAAAGACGGTCTTTCCATAAGTTATGGAAAGACCAAGGTTTAAAGTGTAAATTAGAAGAAATTAAGATAAAATTTTCGGGTTGCATGAACCGGGTTATAAATTTTATAACTACTACATGTTGCATACTAAATTTTTAATGTTGCAACTAAGACCTTTTACCTTTTATTATTCGAATTAAACCCCGTCTTTCCATAAGCCTATGGAAAGACCGTCTTTCCCAAGACTTTGCCATTTTATAAACACTTTATTATTGGAGCAGATTTTGTTTGAATATGTCGACTTATGTTCAGAAAAAAAAATCTGTGTAATTCAACGCCCAGAAAAAAAATTACCAATATAATATAGCGTCCAAAAAAATTATTTTACCCAGTATAAGTAAGTCCCCTAAAATATTAGGCTGGTTCTGCCAGAGTATTTTCCTTTGACGAGATGCCATTTTGTAAATATTTAGTATGTTGCCTTCTAAACAATATTGCTCAAGTTAAGTCAATTCAACAACATTCAGTGATGGAGAGTACTTCAGAAAAAAAAAGGAAAAGAAAGAGAAACTAAAAAAAATCCTATATAAATACTCCCTCTGGTTTTAAACACTGGCTCCGTTTTTTCTGAAAATTTTTCAATGCATGTTTAACCACTGATAACTTTAATTTTATACAATAACTGACTATAAAATTTTACTTTTCAAAAATTACATGTTAATGAGAATCCAAACACACCTCACATGGCATTAGTTATTGTACATAATTAAAGTTATTGATGGTTAAATATGGCTTAAAAATTTTAGCGGTCAAACGAAATCATTGTTAGAAAATCCGAGGGGGTAGGAGATAAAAGTAATGGAATATACATCCATAGATGTGATACTTCCTATTTCTCTATTGATGTCTTACTTCATTATTCATGAATAAATTGCACACTATCTAAATTATAAAAAAATATAGGTATAAATATTATCGTGCGAGATTTTGCTACATTCATCGTATCGTATATTTTAAGAATATTGATTTTTAAAATAATTTTATGTCATGCGCAATTTAAGATATTAAACTTACAGAATCATACATAAATAGTTCAAAAGAAGTGGTAAAACTATATGAAATGAACCTGTTTGATCATTTGCAGGATAAAATTAGAGTTCTCCTCGATGGAAATGATACTGTAAAAACACTCAAACAAAAGCTCACGCAATTCATAGAAACACATTATTTTGCGCACTCCTCACGAGAGAAACGTATAAAGTGGACAACTTCCAAATTATAACGCACTTAACTGCATGCTACCTTCCTTGCATTCATGCCTAACCTTTTCACTTTGCTGAACTTTTCAGTTTTTCAACTTTCAACGTTTGATTTGTATTCACATAAACAAGTAGAATAACACCCTTCTGCAACAGAATGTGTTCATCATCAAATTCAACCTAAAAAACTTCTGCAGAAATGGCCACAAACAAGCCTAAAAGACCCATCTTCTCCCTTCGATCAAGCCTAGCTACAACTCTTTGTTTTGTCATTGTTTTCACCATTCCAGCTCTCCTTCTCCTCCACACCCCTACAAGTTCCATTTGCACAAATTCCACGGCACACAAGTCATGGTCCGGCGATCTTCGCCTAGCTGAATTCGCCTGGAATCGCTTGAGGTTCAACCCTGACAGTCCACCACCCGCCACCCTCAAAATCGCGGTCTTCACCAGAAAATGGCCTACTAGTAGTGTACCCGGTGGCATGGAGCGCCATGCGCATACATTGCACACGGCTCTAGCTCAGCGCGGGCATGAGATTCATGTGTTTACATCTCCGTCAAGCGATGATGATTCAAGGGCAAGGTTGAAGGAAACTCTCAGTGCAGGAGGCCCTGCGCCTTTTGCACCCATTGTCCATTGGCACGAAGGAGAGGTGGGGAAATGGCACTACAATAAAGCATGGGAGCAATACGAGGAAGAGGGTACCTCTAGTCACAGGCCATTTGATGTGATTCATTCAGAAAGCGTAGCACTTCCTTTCTATGTAGCGCGTAAAGTTTCCAATCTTGTCGTCTCATGGCATGGTATAGCCCTAGAGAGTGTGCATTCTAGCATCTACCAAGACTTGACAAGGCAGCCCGATGAGCCGATTTCTCCTATGTTCAACAGCAGCCTGCAAGGGATGATCCCTAAAGTGCTGAATGAGATCAGATTCTTCCATGATTATGCTCACCATGTCGCGATAAGTGATAGCTGTGGCGAAATGCTGAGGGATGTCTACCAGATTCCCAGCAGAAGGGTGCATGTTATTGTCAATGGTGTCAGTGAGGATGATTTCCAGGAAGATTCCCAGTTGGGAACCAAATTTAGATCCAAAATCGGTGTCCCTAAAAATGCAAGTTTAGTCCTAGGTGTTGCAGGGAGGCTAGTGAAGGACAAGGGCCACCCGATACTCTATGAGGCCTTCTCCAAACTCAAGGAAAAGCACAGCAATGTATACCTCGTTGTTGCAGGATCTGGACCATGGCTACAAAGGTACAGAGACTTAGGGCCTCAAGTCATTGCTTTAGGGTCAATGGATCCTTCTGAACTACATGCATTTTACAACGCGATTGACATCTTCGTGAATCCCACCTTGAGGCCTCAGGGGCTTGATCTTACACTCATGGAAGCCATGATGAGTGGGAAGCCTGTGATGGCTTCAAGATTTCCTAGCATCAAAGGCACAATTGTTGTGAATGACGAATATGGTTTCATGTTTTCTCCAAATACAGAGTCACTTCTGGAGGCACTGGAGATGGTGGTGGGAGAGGGTTCAAAGAGATTAGGTGAAAGAGGAAAAGCATGCAGAGAATATGCATCTTCAATGTTCACTGCACGGAAAATGGCATTAGCATATGAGAGACTGTTCCTTTGTATCAAGAATGAAACATTTTGCATGTACAACTAGGCATGATTCTATCATTCTTCTGTTAGGATTAGTTAGTAACATTCCCATTGCTATAAGAAGTTATACCAAAGTTATGTTTGTTTGGATTTCTTTACCTTTGACAAAGTATCAATAAGCTTAGGAAAGTTGTGTTTATTTGGATGTCTTATTTCCAGCAAATTCAGATGCAGTTCAACAAAACTGAACACCTACCTTTGTTGTTTAGTACCTTTGGAAGAGCTATTTAAGACTACATAATAACCTGATTATAGAGCTATTAGCAAGTCTAAATCATATTGCACATTCCACAATGATATCAGTACTTTCTTAGAAATACCAAATATAAGCATTGACACTTTGCTGCTGCTACGCTATCTCTCACCCACGATTCCCACCCTAAGGAACATCCTCTTTGTCAACAATTCTCTTATATACTTCTGGTTGGTGATCAGAACTCAAAATACTACTACCATCTATTCAGGGAGTGGTACTTTTATCAATGTAGCATTTTTGACTGAGTAATAGCTTGTTTGACACTAGTCAGACGCAACTTTTCAGCCTTCAAACATAGAATTGTACTTGTCAAAACAATGTCCCCCCACCCCACTCCAACTAAACTAGTTTGATCTTCCAGAATTTTGTCTCCTATTTATAAACTAGAAAGGGGAACAATCAAGTAACAGGTAGACAAAACATCAACTGCTTATAGGAGTGGTTGGATTACTCCCTTAAATTCTTTTCCATATATTAATCACCTATGTTACAGAAAGATGATCGCAATTTGTTTGGCGACTTCCACGTTCTTTCTCACGCATCTAGCTCTAGCATTTAATGGGGGGAAAAGTTACCTACTCTTTTATGCTAAGTCGGGCATTTTGTACTTTTACAGATAGCTTTAGCTTTTGGTCTTCCATGTCTTTCAACACCGAAAGAAGATTTGCACGATAAACCTCGCATCGATGATTTACCCGTTGCAACTCAGCAGTCAGTTCCCTGATTTTCTTCTCCTTTTGACCCTGAAAACAAATTTGTGAATTGCAATGGTGGGGAAAATCAAGTTATTACGCTCCTAATAAAATAAGGAAACAAATGTTAAATATGGGAAAAAGATGTAATGACAGACTTGTCACTTTATAAGTATTATTGCTCCAGTCTATTCTGAATGATCAGTCATGCCTACAGGGAACAGAATTCAAGTACCAAAATCATGCTAAACTGAAGCCTTAATCGATAGACTGAAAATATAAAGACTATTGTTACACTATGAAGGTCTATCTTTTTGTTTGAGTAACCCCCGTAACAAAGATTTACTCTTAAAAATATTTTCCACAAAGAGTTACAGAAGTATCTCACAACTAGATTTTCTGGCTAATGGTTATTACACTAATCACTAATCAGTGCATCCATTGGACTTTGGTCCAACATCCAAATTACAACTAGACCTTTTAACTTTCCCATCAGGATTGTTTAACCTTTCCATGGGAATATGCTGTGACAAGAATCCAAAAACACTAGCTCACTAATCAACTGATGTTGCCTATGTCATTCCAGCCTTTTAGCAGAGATAAATAAATTTTCCCTCTTTCTGAGAACCATACTTGAGGTGCTATAATATCTGTTGGCGGGCTTGGTCAAAAACTCCTATAATAGTGTCCCATGCAGAAACATTGACTAGGTAGGATATTTAGCATCAAATCATACCAATGACAATAAATTTAAGTAGCATGACTATAATGTCTATCAGACAGAATAAACATTCAGAAATTGAAATAAATTGCACTCCATTGAGAAGGGTTTGTGTAGTATCTCACCGAGGAAATATGTGTGTTTACTGTGGCAACATTATCTCTGCCTGCACGATTCTCCAGATTGTATCCATTAGCTTGATTGCTCTTCTGAAGGGCTTCTGAGTTTTTCTTCTTTGCTGCAGCAACTTTCTTTCCAGCTTCTTGTATAGCATTCCTTGCCACATTATAAACATGTATGGACTTAGCCCCTTCTTCAACGAACTTGATAGCTTCTTCACAAAGATTATTATAACGGGCAGTTCGGGACTCATGAGAATGTTCCTCAGCACTGATCTTGGCATTTCGTGTCCACCGTCTTAAGATGTATTGCGTCGGAAGTGTGAGGATATTTTTGGCCCTTAAAACTGATAAAATATGCCTACACACAATACCTGAAAATTCAAACTTCTGACAGCTACAGTTGGCTCTCATCTCAATTGCATTGAAGCTAACAATATACACTCTGTGCTCATCACCAAATTTGGCCACATGATATACCGTGATAGCACCAGCATCATCAATTTTAGAGGCAGGATAAGCAAGGGTCTCAACCAGTTCCCCTTGAAATATTGCAAATATTCCCCGTGTATAGAGATTAGCTGCTTGTTTTTCCATGGGGGATGGAGTCTTTAAAACAGGAGTAACGTTGACAGTATCCATATCTGCCTTTACTTCTCTTTCATGCCAGCTAGCTACTGCCTTCTCGCATTGCTCAATCAACACTTGAATGGTAGTGGAATCATTCACAAATCCAGCGAAAAAAGAGTTCATCGAATTGCTTACCTCAGCTGTGGAGAATTCCCCAAAGAACGTGCCCCTCGTATAAACAGGCACCCAATGATGACGTGCATTATACATTGATCGAAGCCAATCATTATCCAACAGATGATACCTCCCTAACAACGAATGCCAACTCGAGTCAAACTCCTCGATTGTCTCAGCTTCATAAGTGCACTTCTTGAGCTCAACTTCAAAAATAGGGTGATTTTGATAAACGCAAGCCAGTTTCTCCTTGGTTTCCTTAAACACACTCCAGCTGGAAAAGCGGTGGCGTGCCTTTGGAAGCACATGTGCCACAGCAACCTTTATCAGGCTATCAAGATCAGTTGTAATCGAGACAGGACAACGCCCGGACATTGCACTTAGCCAAGTTTGAAACATCCACACAAACGATGCATCAGACACATCGAAGAGCAGTGCACAACCAAAAAGTACAGGCTGAGCATGATGATTAACGCCGGTGAAGGCAAAAAGAGGTACATTGCAACGCCGGTACCTGTAACAAGTGTCAAACCTAACAGCATCCCCAAAATATACATAGTTTTCGCGGGATTTCGCATCAACCCAAAATACATTCGCATTGGGGTCCTCAACATCATCACCTTGAACGGCATAAAAGAAAGTTGGATTCTCGGCTTGCGTTCGCCTCAGCCTGTCCCGCAGGCCTCTGCTATCCATCTTATCTGTTCCCAAACTGCATCAATTCGCCATAACTCCCTCTATCATTACACTTATAAACTAACAAATAACTAAAATATGAGTAAGAAACTGGAAATCCCTGAAAAATTATGCATTTGTTCAACCAAATAGAACATTAATTCCATACATACACAAACAAACAGCAGCAGGAATTTGTATGACGAAATAGAGCTTACGGGATGAATCAAACGGAGGATCCTACGAGAGCTTCTGGATTGAATGGAAGTTGCATATGAATCGATGAACAAAATGCTTAGGAAGATTATGAACTGGAAAGAATGGGAGGATTCTTTCGCTTATTCATAGTTTGGAGGGGGCGAACGCAATTAGAGTAAAAGTGATGGACTTTGACTTATAAAATAAGCAGAATGAACCAGTGGCTCATTGAAGACGCTGACAAATCCATCGCCGCTTCAGAGTTCGCCGCCGCCACCGTTGCCACCCACTGCCGCCGCCCCTCTCTCTTTCGGTATGAGTTTCCACTGATTTCTTCTTCTTCTTCTGATAGTGATTGTATAATTATCTCTTTGTTTTAGTCGTAGGTTTAATCTGTTAATGTGACAGGTGTGTCTGAATTTGCAAATCAGGACAGAATGGAGGATCAGGGTAATATTATGCTTAGTCTCTTTCTTCTTGCTGTTGTTTATGGTTCATGATCACTATGCTATCAGAAAGAACCATTTTTTGTTTTATTTTTGGGGATCCATCAGTATTTCTTGTTCCTTGTTTTCCCCATTTTTCACAAAGGCAGTAATCAGGACTCAAACAGTTGCAAAATTTCTGCTTTCATTATGTGACTGATGTTATGCCTTGCATCTGGCATGCAACCATGTTAGTTGTTTTCAATGCTTATGATTAGCATTGAATTCGGATAGTTTTTCGTAACTTGAAAAAAAAACTAGAGGGGCTTGATAAAACAACATTTTAACACCAATCTCTGCATTTCAACCCTTTTTTAATGGTTTTTAAGCCTGCCAAATGTGCATCCTTTTGACTAGGTTGTGCCTTATTCTTGATGCTTAAGAATTTATGAAGTGTTCTACTTGGCTAACAATATCTTGTAATTTCAGGAGGCAAACATATTCTTGAAAAGGATCAAGATGGAGGCTTTAATGAGTCTCGGGAGCCTGTCGCGGTAACTTCCTGTTTTTTTTCCCTTTTTCTATTTTTCCTCACCGTGACACACAAATTGTTAAATTGATAAAGTACTTACGATATTATTCATGACTAAGGCTGAACTGTGTTTTCCTTTCACATGTATATGTGCTGTTTTATCACATATTTGTTCGGGGTAAATTACAAATGCCCTTCAACTTATGTACAAAAAGGACCCTCTACTGTTAGAAATTTGAAAGAAAACAACCCTACAATTAGTCCCCGAGGTTTTGGCTTTTGTAAAGAATAAATCCTGTAAAAGTACAAAAAGGACCTTAACCAATAGTTATTTATCTAACAATGTTCTCCCAAGATATTATTCATAAGTTACAGTAAAAACGTAATTTATTCATACCCGAATGTTTTTATAAAAATTATCTAAGAATCGCAATAATTCCATGAGTAATTTATGTATTTTCTTGTAATTTTCTTTTGATATTAACAGGCACTTGATGAAGAACCTACTGATGAAAAGGCCCCAAACAAGCCCACAGCAAAAGCAAGAGACAAAGAAGAACAAGGGAAAGCTGATGAAGTTGCCAATGAAGAGAAGCCAGATCCTTCAGCAGAAAAACTTAGCCAGCACTGGTAAACTTTTCCAAATATACTACTCTTTTGTTGTAATCAAGTTAGCGTAAATTGGGACAAGAATGAACTGCTCACAACAACAGTTATCTGGTCAGTGTGATTTTAAATGGGACAAGAATGAATTACACATTTTTTGAGGGACGTAGATGATGAATTTAGATATAACTTCTGCTTGATTTCATTTCAAATGGGGCTGTTTCAGCTTTTGTTTGAATGTGTCTCTTACCGAGCAACTACACTTGCAACTGGAGACTGTGCATGTTATACATGGTGCATGCATGACTTGTGAACCTTTATGTACCTTGTCAAAGGAAAATGATTAAAAATGGTTCGACAAACTTCTTTTGGGGTCACATGCAGGTTGTTCAGACAACATCTGTTTGTACTTCTCCACGTATTCAGGAAACATCTTCCTTAGTGTTGAGCTGTTTATAAGGTAATTAGGGGTAGGCAAACATGCCAGTCAACAAATTCAGAGTCTGGATTATTAGAAGGAAAGTAAAGGAATGCAGTCACATGCTTGTAGAGTCTGGCTACTACCAAAGTTCAACTGACTCTCATTTTACAATTGAAAGCAATAGAAGCTTTAGCAAGCCTCTGCTTCTCAGCAACAGTAATTGACACGCTGCCTGTGGTAGGACTAGTATCCATCTGCACAGGAAGAAAACTAGCACCATAAGTATAAGCTTGCACATTCTCCGTCTAGCGGGTTGGTACATTTTCCTTTTGCACGTTGCAGCTAAATGTCTGGTATATTTAGCAACTACCATTTGTATGTGTCAGGCCTGGAACTGCGGCCAGTGAGGATTCTGGAAAGGAAATGGTTGAAGGCACTTTACCAATAGAACCATGGCATATTGGAGGCCCGGTTATTAAGGGGTTTGGACGTGGATCAAAGGTGTTGGGGATTCCTACAGGTTTGTCTTTCTCATCTGACATTCATTACTGTAGGTTATTCAATGATCAGTTGCATATTGGCTTTTGTAATGATGTTGATATGCTAATTATGCAGCAAATTTGTCTGCGGAGGGCTACTCAGATCTCCTTCAAGAGCACCCTTGTGGGGTTTATTTTGGATGGGCGGGATTATCAAATCGAGGAATTTTCAAGATGGTAATGAGCATCGGATGGAATCCCTATTTCAACAACGCTGAGAAAACCATAGTGAGTGTCGAAGACTAGCATCTTTAACTTATATGGCATTCCTCCTTTTAGCTCCTTTTTATGCTCAAAGCATTTACCGATGAACAACCTCCTCAGGAGCCCTGGTTGCTCCATGATTTCAACGAGGATTTCTATGGTGAAGAATTACATCTGGTAATCGTTGGCTACATTCGACCTGAGGTACTTACCACCAACTCAACGTGATTTCTCTTTTCAATCTCGTGTGAAACACAACAGATTTTGACTCTAGATTGCATTTGTCAGGCCAATTTCTCGTCCCTGGATAGTCTGATTGCAAAAATTTACGAGGATAGAGACATTGCAGAGAAAGCTCTTGACCTTCCCCAGTATGTGAAACACAAGAACGATCCCTACTTACATGACATCGATACCATCAAGTGAATAGGATACCATCCAGGGAATCGGGTCTTGGGAGAGCAGTGAACTGACATAATGGTAAAAATCAGCCAATGTGCTACAGATAAACAAGCTAAGTTGACCTTGTGTTCATTAGCTTCAAAGATTGTGTAATTAATGTATGGATAGATGCGATACTTGTAGAGGGTGTTTACTTATAGACTTAGTGTACTTGTATCTGTAATAATCATGCATTATCATTGTTGAAATTATTTCAACTTATATACCAAATGTCATTTGTTGGAGTATTGTAAGAACATGCGCAATGGGGTTCTAGAATGGTTCCAGTTTTAAAACTGGAACCCATTTGAAACTTTGGAACCCCACAATGGAGTTTCAAAAGCCCTCCCCAATTGTGGAGCCGGGTTCCCCTACCCATGTGCTAAAACCGCTCCCCACTTTATATATATCAGTGGGCACGTGAAGCATGGGCCATGGCTGGTGCTATTGCCCTTTTATTTTCACCTTGCTGTCATGTGGCAGCCTCTGATGGGGCACGTGGCACTATTTGTCCCTATATTTTTAAAAGTTTTTTTGCTATTTAAATATTTATTTAAATTTTTTGATTTTCAATATTATAATTTTAAATAGGCTAAATCTTGGGAAAAACTGTCCTTCCATAAGCTTATGGAAAAATGTAGTTTAATTAGAATTATAAAAGGTAAAAGATCTTAGTTGCAATATTAAAAATTTATTATATAACATATAGTAGTTATAAAGTTTATAACTTGATTCATGCAACCCAAAATATTTATCTTAATTTCTTCTAATTTACACTTTAAACATTGTTCTTTTTATAGCTTATGGAAAGATCGTTTTTCAAGACGAACTCTTTAAAATATTCTGAATTTTATTTTAAAAATCAAAATTAAATTTTGATTCTTTTAAAATCGAAATTACATTCTTTTAAACATAAAATTGTTCTTTTTAATCCTGGTTCATAAAATAATTTTTAAAAGTTGAAATTAATTTTAAATATTAAATTTTAGAAAACGAAATTGTTAGAGTAAATCACGTTTATGATTAGATCTTGATTGATTCTAGATAAGTTATGTTGAATAAGGCAGAGTTCTACTCATCTTATGTTTCCTTATTGTACTATATATATTCTTATCAGCTTGATTATGGGAAATCATTCTTTCATGGTATCAGAGCAAGTTCTTATCCTAAACCCTAAATCCTTTTTTCCATTCGGCCACCTCCCCCTCTCTTTTTCCGGCCGATCAAACCACCTGATTCCGGCCAAATCCCGGTCATTTTCAGGCTAAATCCCGGCAACCTCCGACATCAATTTTCGTCCAAATATCCAGTGTCTTCCGGCGTCGTCTCCCATTTTTCTGCGTCCAATTCGTCTCATCCATCAGCATTCCCGAAGTGGTCCTCTTCGTCTCAAATCCTCCGGCGTCCTCCAGCAGCTTTCGGCGTCTGGTTGAGGCTTCTTCTCCGGCATCTAATTTGGCACCCAAGGTCTCCTTCTCTGGTATCCGACACAACTTCTATTCGTCGGCCATAGTTCTCCAGCAGCATATCTTCAGCAAACATCCAACGCCTGGCGTTCACCGTCTTCGTAAGCCAACGTCCACCGTCTTCGTTCAACAATGAAAGTGAGATCCACGCGCTCTCCATCCATATCCAAGTGTCCAATCACTCGCACGTGAGATACACGCGCCTAACAATATCCTCGCTAGTAACATTCACGTGCCCTCAGTTCAGCACGCGCGTGCCATTCACGAGCCCAGACTTTCCAGCATAGTTTTTTTCCCTTTTACCCATATGGATTATTCTGGTGTTTCCGAAGTTTAAACACCATGGCGCTAAGTAGATTTTGGATTTTGGCGCCACAAAACACATGGCATCATCTCCTACTGCTGTTGATTATGTGAGACCTTACCATGGCTCTTCCCACGTCTATATCGGTAATGGTTCTCAACTCCCTATCACGCATGTTGGTGAACCTCGGATTTCTAAGTCTTTGCCTATTTGTGATGTGCTTATTGTGCCTGATATCACTAAAAATATGCTTTCTATTAACAAATTAACTCAATATTTAAATGTTATTGTATGACCGTTCTTTTATTATTCGACATAAAATCACTAGGGAAATCTTGGGTCACGGTCATATTGAGAATATTCTTTGTCTTAGACTATGGTGCATGTGCTTTAATGTCTATTGTGGAGTCAAATAAGTCACGTGCGTCCTTTGAAATCTAGCATGCTAGACTTAGCCATGTTCCGTATTTTGTTATTTCTGGTTTGCGTGCTTCTGGATCCTTAGTTGTCTCGTCGGTTTTGCCTAAACCCACCATTTGTGAAGCGTGTGAAAAAGCTAAAGGGAAACGTTTATCTTTTCATACAAATGATAAACGTGCTGCTAGGGTACTTGATATAGTTCATTGTGATTTATGGGGGCCCTCTCCTTTTATATCTGCTGATGGTTTCTCCTACTATGCCATTTTCGTTGATGATCATTCCTGACTCTCGTGGTTTTACCCACTTCATCATAAATATGATTTTTGGGATGTCTATCGCCAGTTTGAAGTCTTTGTGGAGAACCATTTTTCTTCCACCATTAAAGTGTTTCGGAGTGATGGGGGTACTGCGTTTGTAAATGGTCGCTTACTCTCTCACTTTCAGAAAAAAGGCATTCGCCATCAGATTTCTTGTCCGTATAATCTTGAGCAGAACGGTCGGGCTGAGCGCAAGCATCGCCACATTACTGAGATGGGCTTGTCTATGTTGTACCACTCTCATGTTCCTCTCTCCCATTGGCCACATGTCTTTGCTCCAGCTGCTTATACATAAATCAGTTGCCCATTCCGGTTTTTGGCGAACGATCATCATTTGAGGTTGTTAATGGTCGGGTTCCCATATACACGAACTTTCATGTATTTGGTTGTCATGTGTACCCTTATCTTCGTCCATATGCAGCTCACAAACTCGCTCATCGCAGTTTTCCCTGTATCTTTCTTGGGTACGACTCCCAGTATAAGGGTTATCGATGTTTGGATCCTAATTCTTGAAAGATATATGTCACCAGGCATGCTCGGTTTGATAATACTTTCTTCCCTTATGCCGATGGTTCTACTAAAGTATTTCCGTTCTCCCTGGATGTCTCTACTTTTTTGGATCCTGCTGATACATCAGCTGATACTCCTGCCTCTTCCACGGTGGCATCTCCTCCTGCTCGGTCTGCCACATTGGTTGCCAGCCCTCTTGTTCCGTCGTCGGACTCTATTCCACCGTCTCATGACCGATCAACCCCCACACGGTTACCGATGACCAGTCCTACTCCCCGGCGGCATCATCTCCGACCACCTCGGTCATTCAATCCCTGGCGTCCTCTCCGGCTCCTTCTCCTCCGGCCTCTTCACCACAACATCGTACTCATTGCATAGCCATTAGATCATATACTGGAGCTATTTAGCGTTGAGACTATTCTGATCTTGTGGCTCATAGTCTTCTTGCTGCCCTTCTCGCCCAGTCGGAGCCCACCGATTATCGTTCGGCGTTGAAGGACCCGTCTTGGGTTGTTGCTATGAATGAGGAGATTGCTTCTTCACGGGGCCAGCACACTTGGGATCTTGTTCCACGCATGTCTGGTGTCAACATTGTTGGATCCAAATGGGTTTATCGGTTGAAGTATCGTCCTGATGGTACAGTTGATCGTCACAAAGCTCGACTTGTTGCGTAGGAGTTCTCTCAGATTCCGGGCTTCGATTTCGATCATACTTTTAGTCTGGTGGTCAAGGCCTCCACTGTACGCACCGTTCTTGCCATTGCCACTATGCGCTCCTGGCCTCTTCATCAGTTGGATGTCAAGAACGTCTTTCTAAATGGTATTCTTGATACCCCGGTCTATATGGCGCAACTAGTTTGTTATAAGGACTCTCTTCATCCAAAAATTACAAATTTATTATTAAATTTCACATTTCAATTTATTTAGGTAGTCAAATTTATTTAAATTAATTATTAAAGGTATAATCAATGAGTAAAATAGATTAAATCAAGTGAGAGTCATAAAATGGTTACAAAAAGGTTTCAACCATTATGGAAAAGAAAAATGAATGATTCTTTTGTAATTTTAGTTGCTAACGTAAATGCGAGAGATTAAATATTTAATAAACTTAAAATAACAAAAAATAGTTGCAAAGGAGTTTCACGTCAAATACTCTAAAACTTCAATCTCATTGACGTGATCACGTGTTATTTCTGTAGGGAGCAGTACCAAACCAATCCTTTGGTAAAGTTTGAAGCTTCTGTGTCTATAATATTCCTTAATTATTTAAAAATATAAACGTACAGCCTTCTTAGCTCAGTGGTAGAGCGCGTGGCTTTTAACCACGTGGTCGTGGGTTCGATCCCCACAGACGGCGATGTTTTTTTAACTAGGACCGATATTTAGTTTGGTCAACTCAGCTCTACCTCAAGACCTTTATCCTAATTTCCTTTTCAATTTTCTTCTAAATTTACCCCTGGTATTTTTTTTTTTCTTCCAAGAATTTATGTTAGACTTGATCTCTATCGGATGTACCCAACACCTTTCCCCAAAATAAAATTAAAGTGGAGTGGGTCTCCTGACAGGCGGCATGTCCATAAGCTTATGGACAAACCACTTATTTCTTACCTTATACACTGTATTTCTTAAATTATATACAAAATTGTAAAAAAAATTGAAAATATTTTTTTATATCATACATTTTTATATTTTCGCCTTCAAATACATATTATTACTTATTTTAACTTATAAAATGCAATATTTAAATTTTATAAAAAATTACAACATTTAAGGAAAATGCTCCTGAAAACTGTCTATAAGTTTATGGAAAGACCGTCTTTCCTGAGAATTTCCCATTAAAGTGAACCGTTGTTATTCAAGGAAGAACGGATTTTTTTCTATTGAATTATTTATGTTTAATGGTTTGACTGTTCACTTTTTTTGGGTCAATATATAGAATAGACAAAGAAATTAATATTCAATAATAGTATTAGTCCATTTCGTTCTAAAGAAAGTATTAGAATGTTTTCATAAGCTTATAAGCAGTATATAGGGGCTTTTACCTTTAATACTTTATAATTTTTTTTATAAAATTTAAATACTGTATTTTATAAGTTAAAACAAATAATAATATGTATTTGAATGTGAAAATATAAAAATGTATTATATAAAAAATATTCAAAAATTTTATGTAATTTAACAAATGGATATATAAGGTAAAAAATAAGTTGTATGTCTATAAACTTATGGACAGACCGCCTCCTTGGAGACCCACTCTTCGTTCTAATAGTAGTTGTTATTTGTGAAATTAAATAATAGAGTAATTTGATTCCAAAATATATTAAATCGTGGCAATTTTTAATATATTTTTTGAAATTGACAAAGATAATTTTGAATTTTAAATGAACTATTGAATATTTTTTCTTATTACTCTTGATTTTCAATAAACTACTAAAAAAAAACTATAGAAAAATTTTCTTGGGTTTAATACCCTTCTAATATTAACTTTTGTCTGAAAGTGCCAATATAATACTGCAAAATGAGAAAGTGCTAAAATAGTCCTAACTTTATGACAAATTATGCAGTTATAACCTTTTGTGCTAGTTCCAGCGTTGACCGAAGAAATTAGGCATTGACCAAACCCAAAAGGTCTAACATACCATTGCCCATTAAGCTTAAAATTTTCCCCATTTTACCCCCATCCGCCACCACCTCCCGCCGCTACCCACCCACTACCACCTCTCCCCACCTTCTTCTCTCCGCCAACCACCATCTCCAATCTAAACCCTAAACTGCCACCATCCCCACCACCTCCCGTCATTGCCCACCCGCCACCACCTCTCCTCCCCTTCTTCTCGCCACCGCCTACCCACCTCTCCCGCCCAGCCACCCCTAGACATTTTCAGCCCCGCCCACTCACCTCAGCCACCCACCCTTTTCTCCCCGCCCACCCTTCCCGGCCAACACTTGCCAACCTGCAGCCCTGTCTCAGCCCCTCCCACCCATCGCAGCCTGCGAATCCCCCACATGCTACCCCAACTTATTGATGCATGCGTCAATCTAACCCTGGGCATCGTTGACTTCAATTTTCAGAGAGAATTTTGGCCGGATTTAATGAAATGACCATATAACCCATGAATTAAAAAGAAGAAAAGAGGAAAAGACAAAAATGCCCTCA
The DNA here is from genome assembly GCA_037428765.1 of Rubia yunnanensis. NCBI lineage: Eukaryota > Viridiplantae > Streptophyta > Magnoliopsida > Gentianales > Rubiaceae > Rubia > Rubia yunnanensis. The sequence continues at coordinate 24,122,299 of CM075064.1, read as the reverse complement.
CATTCCCACTTTTTCTTCTTCTTTCTTCTTCTTCTTCCCCCCTTCTTTCGTCTTCTTTCTTCTTCCCGCCATCCCTTTCATTCACCCCCAAGCCAAACAACCCTTTTCCTCACCCCCACAAGATTTTTTCTTCACCCCCATTGTCAATTTTCTTCAACCTCGCAAGCCAACCCCTGCACAGTTGTACGTCCGCTGCTGCGAGTAACTTCTTCGCCAACGCCACGAGCAACTGCAGTGAGGTTTGAGTTTATATAGGGTTAGGGTGGCCGGATCTCATCCGGATTAGGGGTGAGCGGCTAAGCGTTGATCGTAAGAGGCTAGGCTGTGCGCTGAGTGTTAGTCAAGTGGAGGATCAACCGATTGCGATAGGGTGGGAGGGGCTGAGGTGGGGCTGCGAGTGGGGGTGATGGCTTGGAAGGGCAGGTGGGGTTGGGGCTTGGGCGGGGCTGCTGGTGGGCAGATGGTAGTTGGGAATGGCGAGTGGGGGAGAGGGTGGGTGGATGAGGGTGAGGCTGGGGTTAGGGTGAGTGGGCGGGGCTGAGAATGTTTGGCAGCGGGAGGTGGTGGTGATGTCGGCGGTTTAGGGTTTAGGATGAAGATCAGAAATGATGGGGGACGGTGGCAAACAGAGAGAAGAAGGGGAATGAGAGGTGGTGGCAGGCGGGTGGCGGTGGGAGGTCATTTCGATGGCGGCGGTTTAGGGTTTAAGGCGGAGATAAAAAATGGCGGGGGCGGTGGCGAGTAGAGAGAAGAAGGGGAATGAGATGTGGTGGCAGGCGGGTGGGGGTAAAATGAGGGAAAATCCAGCTTAATGGGAAAGGGTATTTTAGACCTTTCAGGTTTGGTCAACGCCTAATTTCTTCAGTCAACTCTGAAATTGGCACAGAAGGTTATAACTACACAAGTCGTCATAAAGTTAGGGTTATTTTGACAATTTCTCATTTTATAGGATTATACTGGCACTTTTACCCAAAAGTTAGGATGAGAAGTGTATTTAACTCAAAGAAAATTTATCAAACATCCATTTACTCATTACTAAAATTTTAATCTCAATACTAATTCTCTTGTCGAGTTAGCCACCAGTATTTGACAATTGCACTTTTTTTGGTGGAATTCTTGCTTCAAACTCATATGCGTTCATTTCACTTAATTCAATTTAGCGGGACTACGACTGTGTTTGGCAACGTTTATAAGTGTTTTGCTTATAAATTAACCATCATTTTAGTGTTTGGTTCCAAAAAGTTGCTTATTATAAAAGCATTAATTATTTTTGGGGAAAAAGTAGGAGCTGATTTTCCCCTATTTTTGCTTTCCTTATAGGCAAAGTCTTGGGAAAGACCGTCTTTCCATAGGCTTATGGAAAGACGGAGTTTAATCATAATAATGAAAAGGTAAAAGGTTTTAGTTGCAATATTAATAATTTATTATGCAACATGGAGTAGTTGTAAAGTTTATAACCCGATTCATGCAACCCAAAAATTTTATCTTTCAAGAGACAGACTCTTGCTTATAAGCACATCTCCACCAAACCCCCTATATTGCATGGATAACGTAAATAGCATAGATATTGCCTTTCCACGTAGGATTCAGCTTGCTCTATATAATAGCATATGAATTGTAAGGAGAATGTACCATATGTTTCTTCTTAAACTTTATAACCCCATGTCCCTTAAAATGAAAAAGGAGAGTTTCTACACAATTCACTTGCCTAATACAGCACAGTGTAGAGCCTGTTCTTCTCAAATCGGTCATAAGCAGGTCTAGTTCTCAAGAACAAGAGCCAACTCGATATCAACCCCAAAACAGAAATACCCCCCCACCCCACAAAGGTGTAAAAATAGCATTTCCTCCCCATGCACACCAATGCATCACTCACAGCACTAAGATCAGCCCCAGAATTTGCATCATAAACAACAGCTGCAAGAAATCCATACAAAAGCGACCCCACGGGGATGTTCGTGATGAGGATGTTGTGGTTCACGCCAACGTTGCTAGGCCCGAAAAGCTCTGACGTTATGGAAACCGCGGCTGCGAAAATGAAGCCCGAGCTCAGTCCTATCAGGGCTGTCCCTGCTTCCAGCGCCATTTCGCTGCCTGTGGCGGCCAGCAGGAAGAAAGCAGCTGGTGTAGGGAGCAATGCAAGGGCTAACCACCCGGTTCTCGCGAAGTAAAGCCTCCTGCATCATCAAACATTGTCAGGAAACAATGTAATACAGAGCATGTCGTGATCAGAAACTCAGAAAGAGGTGTACTTACGTTCTGATGAAGTCCGGTGCAGCTGAAAGTAGGCGGCCGAAGAAGGAAAACGATGAATACAGCGTTAGGAGGAGTGAAACCTTTGAACTCTGTCCAAGAGACTGAGCAATTTGGCCTAGGTTGTTGCTGTAAACTAGTCCAATTGTCCCTCCACAGAAGTATGCAACATAATACAGCCAGAAATCCATTCGGTTAAGCAGCATCCGCGCACTATGCTCTTCCCCGAGGATCACCAGCTGATCCTTCTCCATCACCCTCTCACAGCACCGCCCGGTTGATTCCACGCTCTCCTGCCTTCCAAACCCTTTATCACTCTCAGTCTCATCATCAGAAAGAAGGGAACCATGAAGAGACCTGTGGAGCTCAAGGTCATCATGATCAATGAGGATGAAACTCGAGCTTTCCAATCGAAAGCTGGAGTAGACATTCTGGTGGAACCACCCTCTGGCATATATCAGGCCAGGGATACCCAACGGAAGCAGGAGCAAAAACAGCGCGCCGCTGAATAGCACACGAGCAGTGGTGGAATCGGGCGAATGGAGGAGGAGGAGGTAGACTCCTGTCAGCACAGCTACAACGTTTAGGATGATGAAGATGAGCTGATCGCGCTTGACAGCGTCAGGAGGGAGGGTGTCTACTTGAGGCTGGCGAAGGATGGGGATGAGCGCGACGGTTGATGTGAAGAACGGGATGAATGCATTGAGCAGAAGGTAGAACGAGCTTGATGAAGGGTTCATTGATTTTGCAGCGAGGTTGTATAAGGCAGCACTTACACCATTGAAGCTCACTGTGAGAGCAAGTGCAAGTGGCCTGTTGGATGGGAAGTTCTTTATGCAGAGAACAAAGCACACTGTGTTGAACCAGCAAATGCTGCATCCAGCCAACAGGCAAAGCAAGAACATCTACAATAAAAGCACAGAATATCTGGTTAGAACTCTCGGGTGCATTTTCACAAACACCACTAAGAGCTGAAACCCAAATATATTTAGAATGTAACCTAGTTTGCCATCTGATTTTGACATGTGGTTATCCATTTTATGTGCCATTAAAAGGATACTTTGACCTTTTAAGTTGTGTTTGGTGGAAATATATTTATATAAAACGTGTTAATATTTAGATAAGTGGGGATCATATTCTGCTTTCACACACCAAAAAAAACTTTATTTAATAATTTATCATCCTAATTATGACATATATTATAAGGCAAAGTCTTGGGAAAGACGGTCTTTCCATAGGCTTATGGAAAGACGGGGTTTGATTGGAATAATAAAAGGTAAAAGGTCTTAGTTGCAATATTAAAGTTTTAGTATGAAACATGTAATAGTTATAAAATTTATAACCCGGTTCATGCGACCCGAAAATTTTATCTTAATTTCTTCTAATTTACACTTTAAACCTTGGTCTTTCCATAACTTATGGAAAGACCGTCTTTCAAGAGACGGACTCATATTATAATATTTAGCATTTATAGATGAATTATTGAACATTTATATTAATTATTTAACATTAAACTACTACACAAACACATGTTATAATCAAAACTTCTAATTTAGTGCGTATTTGACAGAACAAATTGGCTTATTATAAATGTAAGGCAAAGTCTTGGGAAAGACGGTCTTTCCATAAATTTATGGAAAGACGGGGTTTGATTAGATTAATAAAAGGTAAAATGTCTTAGTTGCAATATTAAAATGTTAGTATGCAACATATAGTAGTTATAAAATTTATAACTCGATTTATGCAACCCAAAAATTTTATCTTTATTTCTTTTAATTTACACTTTAAACCTTGATATTTCCATAACTTATCTTTCCAGAGACGATCTCATTCGATAATTATTTCTGCCACATCAATTCGCATTAAAAATCAAATCAAAAGCAATTTCGTCATTTTTACTAGGACGGAGTTTAACACTTTTACATAGGATAAGAATGTCAATAAATTACTTCTATAGCCCCGGTTGACAAACAAAAAACAAACAATATCTATTATGAGGTGATTGGGATAAGAATGTCAATAAATTACTTCAATAGTCCCAGTTGACAGATAGAAAACAAATAATATCTATTATACGGTGCTTGGGATAAGAATGTCAATAAATTACTTCAATAGTCCAGATTGACAGACAGAAAACAAATAATATCTATTATAAGATACTTGGGATAAGACATACTCATCCCTGCCAAACACCCCGCTAATCCCTGCCAAAGACGCCTTGAATCAACAATCTGCCTCTCAAACTCATTGATCCGTTGTAAGCCGCCATCGTCGGCGTATCCGAAGATGAGTAATTAATTAGTATTAATATACAAGAAAAATGGGTTAGCCATCGGGACCTCTGACCTTTTCCACTACTCGCTGTCCATTATAGAATATTGACGATCAATCCCACCATCCAATCAAACAAATCATCAGTATTTTATCTATACTTTTGACTTTCAACTTCTTTTTTCATATATAATTAGCTTAAAAACGAAATGGTTATAAAAGATACTCCTCCGTCACAGTCAAACTCCACCCTTCATTTTATATCACTATTTATTATTTAATTTTGATCATAAATTTGAATAGATATAAATATTAATAAAATCATATGTTATATGGTTGGATTCATCGTAACAATTAATTTTTCAAAAGTAAATTTTTATTTATCATTATTATATTTAGTTAAACATATTGAATTCTGTGCAATTTGAGATAGATGAGGGTACTGCTTTTGTTGTGCATTCTGTTTTTTTTTTAGCAGAGGTGGCCGATAACTCTAGCTTTTTCGCCTTTTTAATTTATTAATTTTATAAAATATTGAAAAGAAAGTCTCCTATTAGATCGTCTAACGGCGAATCATAAAAAAAATTTCATTTCAATAACTTTTCTGGTAAAATTATAATTATTTATATGTTAAGATATATTTTAAAAGTTTTTCAAAGTTATAAAAAGTCCACTGCAATAATAAAAATAAACATCAATTCACATTTTTAGTTACATCAGTCATAAACATTACAAAGTTGAATATATTATTTTATCAATCATATTTATTTAAAAACCCTCTCTTGCCGCAGTTCTTCTTCTTCAATCTTTTTTTCCCATCTTTTCATTAGGGGAGACGGAGAACAATAATTTATTTTAATTCATAATTTTTTATTGAATAAGTGTGAGATTTATCTTCACGAATTAATTTTGTATTTCGGCCTGATCGATTAAATCGTTGTGTTCACGATGATAACTCAATTTAGTTGTTTACGTTGGTGTATTGTTCTCGATCTGCTTGGACAGATCGCGTGTTCTCAATTTGGTTTGTGGTTTGATTTTTGGGTTTTCATTAATTTGGGTTCGTTAGACATGTGTTTTTTAAAGTGTTTACAGTTTGGAAAACATAGATGGTGGTTAGATCAGGTGGTGTTATAGTTGTAGAAGATCCCTGCTTGGCGCAGTGATATTGATGGGTTATATGCTTCTCTTTGCCAAGTGGTCATGATTTTTGTGGGAAATAAGTTAATATCCCCAAGGGCGATGTTACAATTTTATTTGATCTTTTATCTGTAATAGTATAGACAATCAGTCTGGTTGACTTGTAATTTAGATATCCTTGCAGTATAATAGTTATTGCCAGATGCTAGTTAGGTTGGATGTCAGTTCTACTCATTGTTATCGTTGTTGGGCGTTTTCCCAGAATCTTTGAATGATTATTTCAAAAAAAAGTTACATCAGTCATAAAATGATTACGTTAAATGGTTACTCGGTATGAAACAAGATCGTGTGAATATTAAATTATAAATTATTACAAGAATTATGTTTCAAAGCAAATGCACTCGAATTATCTTTAAAAATTTAAGCTCTGCAGCTAAATAAATGTAACATGAAACTTAGAACTGGATTAGTTTTTAATAAGTAAAAAATGTAAAAGGATCTAAACGTTTTTTTGTAATTTGATTCATGAAGTAACGCTATCTGTTTGATGCGTGGTGCAGAAAGATCCGTCTTGGGCTGGTGACGCGTGTTGTGCTGGTTGGAAATGGCAAGTACACGAGGCAACTCCCATTTCCTATTTCTTTATCTCATTCCCATACAAAATTTAAAGTCAATATCATTTGTGAGGCCAATTCAAGCAGAGTATACAATGCCGAGGTTAAAGACCCCATAGGCATTATAGCTGAGTAATCAGAATGAATAATCCTTCACACACCATTTTTTTTGTTAGAATTTAGGAAGAATTTAGGAGGATGAAATTGATTTGAAACAAAGAAAAGTGAAATTAATGGATATAATAACCTTGAACTTATCCTATTAGAAAGTGTTAATATAAAAAAATATTCCAAATTAAGAAGTGTGTCATTATTAGTGAAACGGAGGGAGTAAGATCTTTCAAAAAATTAAAATATAAAAGCTAGTAAAAGGAAGGAAATTATTTATAGAAAGGAAGAAATAATACTCTCCACGTCCCATAATAATTGGTGAAATTTTATTTTAGGAATCAAACTGAACCAATTTTGATCCTTTTATACTATTATTATGTAGGTAGAATTATTATGTTGTGATATGAGGTTGAACTCGTCAATCATCAAAACATATATTTTTAAATTATTATTTTAATTTTTTTATTATAAGTATAAATGAAGATATTAATTGCGAAAACTTGTTACATTAGACTCCAAGAGTCTAGTTATGAAAATTATTATGAGATGGAAGGAGTACTCTTTTTTACTCTCGATAGATATTTCTCTTTTAGTTCTATATCAAGAAGGCCTTCTTAAACAAAAAATGAATAATTGTATTTTTTTTTAAAAAAAAAGGATAGGAGAGTTATCATCACTTAAAAATCAATTTTCTTGAGAAAAAAAATTCATACTTTTATTTTGTCATTTGATTTGGTGAGACCATTCATTATCCATGTCAACATTTGTAAATTATAAAACTACAATTACCATCAAAAAATTTCAATTCCGATTTTTCACCCTCAATTCCAATGGGGTAGTTACTAGTTAGGCATTGGGTCTCTTTGGCATGGCCGTATGGGAGTGCAAATTAATTGATTATTTCAAAATATGGGAGCAAGAATTTTTAAACTCATTAAACGTGTGAAAACAATCTTAAAATTATTGAAGTATAGTTTGAGATCTTCAATTTATTGATGAGAATCTCATTTATGCCTAAAAGACCAAGAATTGCATGTGTCCTTAATCCTCACAATCACATGAATGTGGTTTCCTATCAGAGCAAATGATACTATCGCTCTGGTTCATTCACACAGGTAACCCCTCCCCGACAAAAGCAACAATAATTTCCAAATGTTCTCAAATTTCAAGTGATTATCAATCATCGGGTTGCTTCATCATTTGGATTTGGATCCAATGTTCTAAGTAATGTTAAATCACAATAAGATTTTTTTTTAAATGAAAAGGCCGCCTGTTTAATTGACTGCACCTTTTTAAGTGGCATTGTGTCCAAATAATTCCTTTCACTATTTACTAGACTACATAGAACTGAAATTTGTGACTAGAAAATGAAGGAAATGGATCAGCATAAAAACTAACAACTCATTTTTTTTTTAAGGTTACAAATATGCTTTACCATTCTTATTACTGCTAATGAAATTTTCAGTTAAAAAATGAGGATTTATGAGCAGAGTTATCAATCCTACTCTTTTATAATCAATGAATCGGAAGAGTGACTTGGGCAGCAGCCACCAATCCACCATGACCAGATTCGAGACTGCTCATCAATTTGTTAACAAAATATTTTTTGATCAATTAGTATAACAATTTGAAGTCGGTAAGGGACGCGAAGAAGTCGTATTATATCCATTTTTATTTCACATAAGTCTAGAGCTTTCCTCACATGCTATGTCAGGATGCCTGATGCATGGTAGACCGAGGTCCTACCTTAATATCGAGACAGTTGTCAAACCATTAAACTATTGCTCCGTATACTATATTCCCTGGATCAAATTTCACATAAGTAATTATTTTCACAGTTATCAAAAAAATACAATAATAATAAATAAAAAATTGATATTTAAAATTATTTGTTACGATAAATCCAATAATATCACATATGATAATATTATTACTTACTAATATATTATTTAAATGAGTGGTCAAAGTTAACTAGTGAATAGTATCAAATAATAAAGTGTGAAGTTTGAGATGAGACAGAGGGAGTACAGTAGTTATACTCCTTCGGTTCTTTTATGTTTTCCACTATAGATTTATGCAATTTCATTTTACTTAAACAGAGGGGGTAAATTTTTAATGAGTGATTGAAAATCATTTATTTTTTGTTATAAAAGGAAGGGTAACACTCTTAGCAAACTATATCAAAATAGAAAGTGTGATAAATTTTTTTTTTAAAAAAAATGAAAGAATTACTATTAAAAATAAACTTTTTAAAAGTATTATATTAAACATTTTAATAATATTACAAATTATTCTGTGCAAGTTTAATTAAAAGAGGAGGTTTTTTGACTAACGGTATGTCCTTATTAAGGACAATCCACATTACGTTTTACGTTTATATTGCATTGGTTTAACACAAAAAATTAAATTTGAATAAAGTATTTCGTAAGTTAAATATTTTATTTCTTATAAAATATTTCTTATTTATTTACATTCAACCACATCTTATTACATGTTTTATCTTATAAAATAAATTATTTAAATTTTAAAATAAAATTTAAAATTATAATGTAAAATGACGTAAACTTACGAACACACGTCACCTTTCCTAAAGCTTTCCTTAATTGAAATAGAGAGAATAGTTTATTTACCCAATTACTAAAGGGACAAACTTAATTAGGGACGTATGTTTGACAAAGTTATGCTTATAAGTAAAGTTGACTTATTTTAAAAGTAGGGAGATACCACTTTTAATTTTTCCCCAAAAAATAATTTATGCTTTAAAAAATGGGAAAGTCTCAGGAAAGACGGCCTTTCCATAAGATTATGGACAGTCCTCAGGGCATTTGCCTTAAATGTTGTAATTTTTTTATAAAATTTAAATATTGCATTTTATAAGCTAAAACAAATAATAATATGTATTTGAAGGTGAAAATATAAAAATATATGATATAAAAAAATATTTTTAAAAATATTAAATTTTGTATGTAATTTAAGAAATTTAGTGTATAAGGTAAGAAATAAGTGGCCTGTCCATAAGCTTATGAACATGCCGTCTGTCAGGAGACCCACTTCTAAAAAATAAATTAATTTTCAGCACTTTATCTGACACTAAAATATATTTTGCTTATAAGCAAAGAAATTTATAAGCTCCGTCGAAAATTAGACAAAACAACTAATCGTAATTTCATAACCAACACTGATTTGCTTGGACATCATCACGATCACCAGGGATTTGGTTATATAATAAGAAATTAAATTGACTTCCTCAGATTTGCCAACTTTTATTCTTACTCCTGAACCTGATTTAGAAAAATAATTCACTCACTTCTCAAAATCTTTTAATTTTTTAACGCCACTTTGTTAGCATGGGAAAGAGATATGCACATGCAAAACTTCTAAAAGGAAAATTTCTAATTTTAAGTACAAATATTAGATACTCGACTGTCATTGTAGGACATGCAACATGTCCTTTAATTTTATGACTCAAATTCAAAAAATTCCTATTTTCAACTAAATTCAAACTATGAATTGACATCCAGATTTTTTTTTATTGCAGTGTACTCACTCCGTTTAATTAATATTGACAAATTTTAAGTTAACTTTCATAATTTAAATGGGATCATATATAGGTAGAAATATTACTATGTAAAGCATCATATAAGTTTTTCGTAATATGTATTTTTTAAATATTAAAATTTAAAATATCATTAGGATACGAAATAAAAATTATTACTGGTCAAACATGGTTCTTGTCCGAAAAGTTTGCTACAGTTGGTGGTTAGAGGAGTAACGTTTGCTCATAGTTTACACTTTTTAAAATAAACTTTTACAAAATAAATTTTAAAGAAAAGATTAGAAATCACCTCATCCCAATAATTCCACTATTTCAAATCAAAGGATCCAAAAAGTTCATTTTTAAAAATTCAGTAGAAACACATTTGAAAGTCCATGTAGACTAAACCTTGAAAAGACTTGAGTTCTATTTTCTTTTTTACCAAATGGACATGAGATTAAAGGTCCACCACATATACTTGCATGCACAGATTAACCTCACAAAATATTTGTGCTTGTACACATAAATAAGTGAAATAAATAAAAGAAATAAAAAGGCCAAAAGCAAGCAGTAAAAACAAAAAAACTGACCGCAAAATACGGGAGGGAGATGACATTGTGCAGAACGAGCCACTGGAGGCCGTAGCCGGCGAGCCCCATGAGCGCCGCCGTGAACATAACCGCCCACAGCGGCAGATACATGAGCGCCAGCCCCGACGACCAGCCCAGCGCCTTCCCCAGATCCGACGCCGTCGCCAGGTAGTTGAGCTGCACCTGCGACACCCCCAGCGCCGCCTTCATCTCCGACGAGTACGCCGAGAAATCGAAGTTCGTCCCCGTGAACGCCTGAATCCATATCGTCGCCACCAGGATCATCCACTTCCGAGACTGCCCCGCCATGGCCGAGCTGTTCGATGATCACGAGGGGAGAAATTCCGGTGTTAGTGGTAGTGATTTTGGGTGGGAAGTGAGGGGGTACGTGGCCTTATTTATATGCGTTCAACTTAATTTTGGGGACCTGATGCTGATTGCCGTGATGAGAAACTGTGCGAAGATTCCTTTTTTCGTAAGTACTCTTTTTTATGAGTTTGGCGTGCTGATTAAAGGTAATGAAAATAAAAATTTTATATTGTTTGAATTGAATTATAAATATAATAACTATTACATATAATAAATTTTTAATATTACAATTAAAATATTTTATTTTTTATTGTTCTAATCAAACACCGTCTTTCTATAAATTTCCCAAAATTTTCCCCTTTTTTATTCTCGCCTGAAAGCAGGTAAGGCAAAATACCATGCCCTAAAAACAACTTATCTCCAAGTACGCCTATTAAATACTACACAATACAATATTATTCTGATTTTTTAATGCTAGCAGCCAATTAATTGTAAAAAAATTTTTTGGAAAGAAAATACTTTTCATTACCAAAATTGAGATTTACAACCTTATAACATCCGTCCTCTTCTCTACTCTCCTAACATAAACTTAACGCAATGTTTTCTAAGATTTGGTTTCATCCAAGATCTATAAACTAGACATTCAATAATATGAGTAAAGTGCATATATAACCCTATATAATTGACAAAAGTGCAGATATAACCCTGCGATAATTGAAAGTACAAATATAACCCTAGATATTTAGGTTATGTGCAAATATAACCTTTTCTGGCAATTTGTGCTTGGATTTAATTAAAAGGACTATTTTACCCTTCCAAAAATAAAACAAAAAAACAATTGACTGTTATTTTGACATTTTTCATTCGATCTTCACCGTCTCCAATCTGCTTCCAAATCTCACGGCTTCTCGTTACTGCCGCATCGCTCCATTCAAGACATGGGATCCCAATTCATCATTTTTGTTCTCGATTTCGTGAATTACGTCGGAGTAATCTACCTCCATGGCTTCAAAATCAGACTCTGAATTCATGTCCACGACCCAGAGCCTATCTGTGGAGCTAGATCCAAACCCTAGGATCACCTCGGGTTCTTCGCCATCGTCCGTGTATTGGCGCGCGCGGAATAAATCTGTCATGAAGTTCATTTGCTCATCCTCGTAATCGTAGAAGTAGTTGTGGTCCAATTGTTGGATTCTTCCGTCTCGGGTCTGGGATTTGAGGTAGGGTTTACTAGTGGGGAAAGCGGGTCGAAATCAATGCCGCTAGTGGAGCAAGCGGCTGGACGAGAAGGAGATAGCACGCCACCATTGGTCGGAGGAATTGAAAGAAGGTGGGATATGGTCGGGGAAGGAGATAGCGAGGCGGTGATCGGCAATTTTCTGGTTGATGGGTCTCCACAAAACGATGGCATTGCCACCACCACCAGCATTGGCATCGGTGACTCTGTTCTGCGCTCTGGCGGTGGTCATCTTCGTCGCCACCGCAAAAGCTGAGAATCCGTACAGATTCTTCATGTGGAACGTCACCTACAACACTATCTGGCCGCTTGGCGTTACCCAGTAGGTAATTTCAAATCGAATTAAAATTATTACATGTTTTGTAGTGTGTGTGTATTGGTTCGGTTGTTGAAATACATCGATCGTTTTTGGTGATTGTTGAAATTGCAGGGGATTCTGATCAACCAATGATAATATGATTATCAACTTCTTCAATAGCTAATTGAGCCTTTTCTGTTTTCCTGGTGAGTTTGAGATAAAATGCGTAGCATTTCTGGTTGATGGGTCTCAATTTTCTGGCGCTTGGTTGAGCGGCACCGAAAATGGTGGGTGGAGGTGGCATGGGGGTGGCGAGCAGGGAGAGGGGTTGGTGGTGGTGGTTGGCGGAGCTGATGAGGAGATAGAGTTAGGGCTGGTTGATGGTGCAGCCGGAGCAGTGGTGGTGGTGGCAGATTTTTGGTGGTGGTGGATTGGTGGGGGCCTTTTTGTCTTTTAAAATGTATTATTAGGTTAGAAGGGCATTTTGGTCATTTCAAATTGGTCAATGGCCAGAAATGGCCAGTCAATACCGGCATAAGGGCTTTAGGATTATATTTGCACTTATGTATAATAGTTAGGGTTATATTTGCACTAAAAAATATCTCAGGGTTATATAGGCACTTTCTCCAACATATATGGTTATATTTGCATATTACCCCAATAATATTGTTGGCTATATTTTCTCCATGTCTTAGTTTCATGTGGCAGCTTTCATTTCTAGCTTTCCAAATAGCATAAACAGTCTCTGCAACTGCAGTTTTTAATATCTGAGCTCTCCAACCTTTTCTGCTGCACTGCTGCATCAACCATCTCTTTTCCTTTGACCACTTCACTAGTTGTCTGCTGCATTTCATCCAGGCCAATGCCGTACTCCAAATTTCTTTTGTTTTCCTGCATTCAAACATCAAATGGTCCATACTCTCCTTTTCATCACAGAACTGACATCCTTCTTCTACTGCCATCTCCAACCTCTTCATTCAGTCCTTGGTCAGCAGTCTTTGGTGGCAGCTCATCCATAAGACAAATTTTTCTCTTGGTCGGGCTAGGCTATCATACATCATTTCCCCCATGAAACCTCTTCTTGATCTCCTCTTAGAGCCCGATATATCCTCCTCACCATAAATTTTCTTTGATTCTGCTGCTGCTTCCACTGATCTAAGGTTATAGCTCTTTTCCTGCACTTCATAAGACTTTTAATCATCCAGGAGCTTGAACCTGAAATAGCAATAGACATCAAATCCCCATTTTTTATGTAATAGATGTGGATCTATCTTATCCACAATCTATCAGACTTCATGCACAAGTTCCACAGGTTCTTCATCAGAACTGCTTCATTCCAATCCACCAGAGATACTACATTCAGTCCCCCTTCCTTTTTAGTTGAGCAGATCCTCTCCCAGACTATAGTGACCTAATGATTTCATTTCCACCACTCTATAGATATGATCTACAAATAGCATTTATATGTTTCAGCACAATTTTAGGTATATGTAAACATTGGATGCAGTAATTAGCCACTGCAAAAATGACTGCATAGCTAAGTATCTTGGCACTCCAGTGTCTAATCCTCTCAGTGATCTTATCTATCAAAGGTTGAAAAGCCTGCACTGTTAACCTTGTACTAGTTAAGGGCACTCCCAGGTACCTGAAAGGAAATTCCCCAACTACAAACCTTGTTATCCTGAGCACCTCATGCTTCTGAGCCTCATCCATTCCTCTTAAAAAACACTTTATATTTTGATTGATTAAGTTTCTGTCCCGTGGAGTTTAAAAATTTCTAGAAAGCTGTCATAAGAACTTGAACAGACTTACTATCCACTTTTTACAGTAATAGCAGATCATCTGCAAAACTCAGACTCACCAGTTTCATCTTGTCACATCTATGATGATAGCTGAACTCAGTGCTGCCCTGTACCTCCTGTAAACACCTATGCATATACTCCATGACCAGCACAAATAAGAGAGGAGATATAGGATAACCCTGCCTCAATCATCTTTCATCTTGAATGAAATCAGTAACATTACCATTCACCATATACTTGTAAGACACATTTTTCACACAAATCATGGTCCAGTTAACAAACTGGTTAACAAACTGACCTGGTAAGCCAATCTCCTATAGTATCATCTCCAATGATGTCCAATCTAATGTATCATAAGCTTTTTGCAGATCAATTTGTATTAGACACATGGGATCACAGTTTTTTCTACTATAGCCTCTTACCAATTCATAGGCTAACATGATGTGGTAATGAATGTTTCTTCCAGGCGTAAAAACAACTTGACCGTCATGCACAATGCCTACAATAACCTCACTTAGCATGTTAGTCAAGACTTTGGAGATCAATTTGTAAAGGGTAGGACAACAAGATACAAGTCTTAGATCCTTCACTGTCATAGCATCTGCATGTTTAGGGATCAGAGTAACTAGTGTGCTGTTGACAGCCTTATAGAGCCTTCCTTTCTAAAAATACTTAGTCAAAGCTTTCATTACATCCCCTCTTATCACCTTCCAGTTCTTTTAAAAAAAATTAGAATTGAACCCATCAAGAGCCTTTTGGTCACCAATCCCCTTAGGAGTTTTCAATACTTCCTCCTCAGTAACCACAACTACCAGTTTCCTTCTCTGCTCTGTACTGGGTGGTCTTCCCTTTCTCACGACCATTTTATCAACAACTCCAGCACTCCCAACTTTCTGTCCTACTAACTCCCAGTAGAAGCTAGTGATTTCCTCCTTAATACCTTTATGGTCCTCCACCATCTCACCGTTATCTTTTATCAATTTCAGGATACCAGTTTGCTTGTTTTTAGCTTTGAAGGAGGCATGGAAGTAGGCGTTATTGCCATCCCCCAATCTCAGTCAGTCCACTTTAGCTTTCTGCCTGGAAATTTTCTCATCAGTTGTACTCAATTTCAACACTTCATCCGTACACCTGATCGCCCTCAGTATTTTTTGCTTGTCCATTTTTTGATCTGCCAATACTTTCTGTGCTGATGTGAGTTCCTCTCTGACCTTCTCTAGTTTCTTCTTAACACCAGAAACTTTCCTAGTATGGTCTATTATGTCTTTTTGCAATCTAAGTAACTTCTTCCAAACCACATACATAGGCCTCCCCTTCATAGGTCTGTCCCAGCTCTGCTGTATTGTCTCCATCACTTCATAGTTCTCAAGCAAACAATTCATGAGTTTAAACAGTTTCTTCCTCCATTGCTTCTTCTCATGCACTTGGATTCTTAACAATGTATGGTCAGAAACCCTTGGTTCAAGTACCTCCACTCTCAGTTCAGGATATCTCTGAAACCATTGTATGTCCCAATGACTCTATCAATTCTAGAGTATATAACCCCATCAGCATACCTATTGGACCAGGTAAAGTGTTATCCTATTGTATCACATTCACTCAAGCTAACTCTATTCATCATTTGTTCCAGGTCAGTGAATTCAGTCACCTGCACTTCATTATCTCCTCTTCGGTCTTGAATGGACAGTACATTATTGAAGTCTCCTATAGCAATCTAAGCATCCCCTTGTGTCTGTGGTTGCAACTTCTCAATATCTATCCACAATTTCTTCCTGGTTTTCAGTTGATTAGCTGCATACACATCAGTTAGCCAGTGTATAAGTTTTCCATCTTTCCCATATATACCACTGTGTATCATTCGGTCAGTACTCCTCCCTATCCTCAAATCCACATCCCATAGTAGCCAGATCCTACCATTATGATGATCATCATAGTTATCTGTGTAACTTCATTTCAACCCCAACTTCCTCCTAACATCATCATCTTTTTCTTTTTTCACTCTGGTTTCCACTATTGCAGCAACTGTAACATCCATTCCATTGAGACGTGAGCCAATCTCTCTACACTTTACCACATTATTAAGCCCCCTGATGTTCCATGAGACAATCATAGAACATGTCCATAAAGGTCTCCAGGATCCTTCAAAATCCCGAGATCTCTATTTTCATGTCCCGTAGTTGAGCAGCTCCCTCCTTCTCTATGTGAATTACCCTTGTTGCTTAGGTTCATGATTGTTGTGTCTATAGTCCTTTTCCCATTGTTCTTTGTTTTCACCACACTCCATTCATCTTTTCCATGTTCATCTTTCTCAGTCTGTGTCTTCTGTATGTCTCCAGGCTTCTCCTCTTCAGTGATCTTTGGCTTAGTCTGCCATTTCTGAACCACTTTAGGCCTAGGAATCTTGCAAATGTAATACTCCCTCCGTTTTTTTTTCATTGGCACCTCTCTTTTGGTGTTAGAATTGAGGAGATGCTAAATGAGTGGATGAAATTGAATTGAAAGAAGAGAAAGTAAAATGAGTGGATGTAAAAACCTTAAACTTGCCCAAAATAGCAAGTGCCAATTAAAAAAATACACCACTTTTAGTAAGTGTGCTAATGAAAAAAAAATGGAGGGAGTATTGTTCTTTTTAAAAATATAATGTGTGAAAGATTTGAATTGGGCAAATAAAATGCAAATTGAGTGAACAAAAATAATTTAAATTTTATCAAAAAAAGAAAGTGTTATTATTAAAGGTCAAAACAAGAAAAGAAAGAGGTGTCATCCTGAGAGAATACATTGTAATACTCACTTGGTCCGGCTATTGCATACACTTTTCATTTTAATTTGTTCCAACTTAATCTGAACACTTAATTTATTTTTTCCTATTTGAATAAAAAAATGAAACTTGCAATTCCAGTTTTGCCCTAACATTCATTTTTAAATTACACAATAAACCGCCAAATTTAAACATAATATTGTTTTAGACCGACGTCTAACTAGTGTTGTGATTTGATGTTTGCTTCTATTATTACAAAAAAATTCCCAACATTTTAAGAATATTTCAAAAGGTATCTTAAAATATAAATAATTATAAGAATAAAGTGCTAAAAATAACTTTATCTTTTGGTTGAAAGTGCCAATCTAACCCTGCAAGTGAGCAAGTGTCAAACTAACCCTAACTTATTGATGTATATACCAATCTAACCCTGGGCATCGTTGACGTCAATTGTTAACGGAAAATTTGGATGGAATTTAACGAAATGACCATTTTAACTAAGAAAGATAAAAATGCCCTTCTTTCTTTTTTCTTCTTCTTTTCTCGCCGTTTGTTTCTCCTTTCTTCTTCTTTCTTGAATGACCTAAGGCTGTGAACTAGGCGCTCTGGTCCGGGGCGGCGGTGCAGACGACGAAGAGAGCCGGACAGTTGATTGAGAAGAAGGGTGACACTGAACGAGAAGGCAACGCTGAACCTAGAAGAAGATGGATGGGTGGTGGCTGGGGTAACGTGCAGGCAGTGGTGGCGGGGTAACGAGTGAGAAAAATATAGACATGTGGTGGGCAAGGATTGTGGCGGGGTAACCGGTGGGAAGTTGTGGCGTGGTAACAGACGAGAAGAAGATGGGCGAGTGATGGCAGGATAATGGGCGGGAAGTGGTGCCGTGGTAATTGGCGAGAAGAAGATGGGGGGTGGTGCGCGGGGTAAGGGTAACATACGAGAAGAAGATACGCGGGGGTGGTGGTAGGGCAACAGGCGAGAAGAAGATGCATGGGGGTGGTGGTAGGGTAACATGCGAGAAGAAGATGCATGGGGGTGGTGGTAGGGTAACATGCAAGAAGAAGATGGGTGGGCAAGGGTGGTGGCGGGTGGATGGCAGCAAGTAGAGAGATGAGGGAGGAGGGGTGGTGGCGGGTGGAGGTACAACGGGGAAAGAAATTTCAGCTTAATAGGCAAGGATATTTTAGATCTTTCATGTTCAATCAACGCCCAATTTCTTTAGTCAACATCAGAATTAGGACAAAAGGTTATAATTGCTCAATTCGTCATAAAGTTAGGGTTGTTTTAGCATTTTCTCATTTTGCAGAGTTATAGTGGTACTTTCAACTACATCTTTTTAATTACAATCCAGCCCTAACACCTACTTCTTCAGCCACTCGCATCACCCTCCCGCACCTTCTTCTTTGGCCACCCATGCCAAACATATGTACATTCTTCTCTGACTACCCACGCCACCCACATGCACCTTCTTCTCTGGCCACCCACACCACACATCCTCACCTTCTTCCCCCACAAACCTGGAAGTTGAATATTAGGGGTGAGTAAGGGAGCATGTGGGGTTAAATGCAAAACTATGGATGAGGGGGGATGATTTAGAATGTGGAGGACTGAGGCGGTGGTGAAGGAAGAAGATGGTGGGATTACAACAAATTGGTCTAAGAAGAGAGGGGTGCTTGAACGGTGGTGGTGAAGCTGGTGGTTGTGGTGTATTGAAGCTGAGGGCAAGACAACGAGATGGTGGATGTGTTAGGGTGATGGAGTTAGGAGCGGGAAAGGGAAAGGGAAAGGGGAAGGGGAAAGATAAAAGGAAAAAAAAAAGGAGAAAATGTAAGAAAGAAAAAGGAAAAATAGGAAATTATTATTTTGCCTTAAAATTGATGCTATGATCGAACGGAATGGTAACGACTCAAGAGTTCTGTTAGTTTAGGGGTTATTTATATTTAGGTTGTTGTGTGAGTTTTAAATTAATTATTTCAGAAAATACAATAAAATTTTTTATTACAATAATATTGATGATTCCATTGCATCGATAAAAGTACAATAGAAGATTCAAAAGCACATTGAAAAATACTCTCAAATAAAAGATGAATATTAATGGACTATAACTAATGTTCACATTCGAAGGGCTTAAATGTTCCCACAAATGATCGACCAAGATATCACAAAGTTTAAAGTGAGCATACCTGTTTGAATTTGTCAATAGCGTCCAAGAAATTGTCGAAATCGTTCATTATCATTCCCAACTATTTTGACATCAGTTGTTTTAGTGGTCCTTGATTCGTTTACTATGGCATCTAGCATGCGCCTATCCTCTATTATCATATTGTGTAAGTTTACACAAGCCATTATAATATCATGTAATTATTTTTCTAAAATCTTACAGGTCCTGCAATTATCTAAAACTTTTGTTGTAAATCACCAAATGCATGTTCAACATATTTTCTACGATATATGACTTTGGGCCCCCTAAACTCTTGTCATCATTCACTTTTGGTTACTCATATTTTTTTAACACTTTTGACCCCTTAACTAACATAATTGTTGATTTGTGGCCATTTTGTTTGGTCAAACCTTCTCATGTCCGCAAACGACTTTAGAGTTCATGGTTTGACCGAGCAGAATGACGATGACTCAGTAGTATTGTTATTTGAAGTGTCAAAAGTGGTCACAAAAAAAAAGATGGGTGGGCAGAAGTGAACGATGACAAAAGTTTAAGAACCACAAAATTCTCTAGAATCCCAAAAGGCATACTGAAAAAGTTGGACAAGATGACAATTGAATTTATTTTAGGGGTGGTGGGGGTGGGGGAGGGGGGGGGGGTGCAGAAGGAAGATCAATTCCTTAGAAATCATGGCTCTTTGTATACAGGTGGAGAAAGGATGGAGGCTTGGGTTAGACATCTATGGAGGGGATGAATAAGGGTCTTTTGGGGTAAACATCACTACTGGGAGAACCCCCATAGAACCAGTATTTTCACCCCATAGACACCAGTATTTTTAGAATTTTCATACCGGTGCTAGAATCTATTCCCACACCGGTACATTTGCCGGTGCCAATGCATGGAATACTTTTGCTAGTAAATATGAAATAAATTAAAAAAATCTGGCCAGTGAGAATAAACTCACCGGCCGGAATGTGAAACCCAGAACGAACAAAACACAAAAAAAAAAAGAAGCTCAAGTAAGAAACTGGAAAATTCATACCACAACCTAAAACTTTAGTACATAAAATTTAGAATACAAAACATCTCTAAATTCATGAAACAAGCTACACCTAAACATAGATTAACAACATCAATCATCCTAAAAACTAGAACCTGATTTCCAAAAACCCTAGATAATCTATGTTTTTAGGATGATTGACGTGGTTAATCTATGTTTAGGTATAGTGTGTTTTGTGTTTTGGTAGAGCTCGAAACTCTGGAAATTTTTGGTGCTCTAGTAGGGTTAGGGCGTTCAAACTAAAAATATGATTTGTCAAAGAAAACTATTTAAAATGTCGAAATGATGCAACGTTCAAACACCGTGGAAACATGATGTGTATAACTATGTTCCAACAATGTATTTAACATTAATTATGTGTTAATGTTAAACACACCATGTTAAACACACCATGTTAAACACTAACACACCATGTTTCAACGGTTCTTATAAATTGCAAAATATCCTCAATTTAAATTTCAGATTTCTGCAAATGTTACGGCACTTCCATTTACTTTGTCGAACAAAATAATTTTAAATGTCGAAAAGATGCACCACTTGAGCACACCGAGAGAGGCATGGTGTGTATACATATGTTTTAAAAATGTATTTAACATCAACATTGTTTAACATTAAACACACCAATGCCTCCCTAGTGCACAAACACTACAAAATCTTCACATTTAAAATTGTGGAGTGCTATAAAAGTTGTAGCACCATTTTCATAATGGAAGAAGCATTACTTAGTTAGAGGGCACTAAGTGAATAAAAAGCAACCCATGTAATGTCCTTAAACTAATTCTTCCACCATTAAACGTGTCCACAATAACAATTACAATACAAAATCATTTAAAATGTCGAATTGAAGCAGTTTTTGAGCACCAAGGAAACTTGTTGTGCATAATGATGCTTTGACATTGTATTTAACATCAACAATGATGTAATGTTAAACACACAATGTTATACATTTAAAGAGTTCTACACATGTTATAAGCATGGCACAGTTACAGGGCCATACATTAATCGAAGGCAACCTATGCAGTGCCCTTTAACTAATGCTTATTAATTTGAAATGTCGAAATGAAGCAATTTCTTGGGGTTACGGAAGCAAGGAGTGTTTAAACAAATCATTTCAAACACTCTGAGTTTTGGTGGCCCCGGTAGACTGCAATAGCTCGACCGTTTAAGCATCAACTAGGACTAATCAAATCAAAGGGTAAAAATGTTACAACACTTTTTGTACATCAACTATAACTAATCAAATCAAAGGGTACAAATGTTACAACACATTTTGTAAAGGAAGAAAAAATACATAGTTAAAGGGTAATACATAGGCAACCAATGCAGTGCCTTATAACTAATGCTTATTCATTTAAAATGTCGAAATGAAGTAGTTTTACAAAACCGAGGAAACATAGAGTGTTTATATCGACAAACCTAGTCAAACACTCCAGGTTTCCTTGACGCTGATAGGCCGCAACATCTCAACATTTTAAACTTCAACTAGAAATTATCAAATCAAATGCAAAACAAAACTTATTCTAAAAAAAACCTTAATCTAGTTCAAATATAGTTACATAGAAAACCACAGTTTATACCACAATACATATTATACAATTTAAAATCACATAGTACCAATCTACAATTGAAAATCTAATTATCACAAACTCCTAAACATGACACAATCATCTATATATCAAAATTATTTCACAGCAAAAAAAAATCCAACAATCAAACCATACACAAGAAACTATATGTGTGTGTGTATACACACACACACACACACACACTAATACACTTTCAATTTCATCACAACAAGCAAAAAGCATTGCACAACCCAAAAAGGAACAAGAGGTGGCTTATAACAAAAACCGTAATGTAATCACAATAAAAAAGAGGTGGGTTTCAAGAGCACAAAATTTTTACCTACACAAGATGTCGACGAGCGGTTGCCCTCCATCAGCAGCTGCGCCAGGTTGTCAGCCTTGGCGGCAGTGACATCGTCGGCCTTGGCACCAGGTCATCGAGAAAGGGGACAAAGCGGATGAAGATGTGGGGAAATGGGCGGCGGAGATAAAGAGGAGAGGAAATGGGCGGCGGTTTCAGAGAATTTTGGAAAGAGAGGGTTTCATGGTTTTTATAGGTAACAAAACAATTTTAATGGTTGAGATTTAATGAATGGGAAAAATAAATGGTTCATATTCAGCTGTCACATTAGCACCAGTAATGAACGCACAATACCGGTGCCTATGGTATTTAACGCAGTTGCTTTAAGCCGCTTTGAATGGAATGTTTTCATAATTTTTGGAACTCAAAAGCAAAGCAGAATGAAAATTTTCTAAGTACCAAGCACGGGTAAGGAAACCAGTGGTAAAATAAACCTAACCGGTGCTAATATACATTAATGCAGCTGCCTGAGGCTGCTTTCGAATTTTTTGAGAAATAGAGAGGAAAGGAGAAAACAAGTTTTCTAAGTACCATGCAACGGTACAGAAACCGGTGCTACAATCATTCTAACCGGTGCTAATAGACGTTAACGCAACTGCCTGAACATATTTCTAAGTCTGTAGCACTGGTATCTTTCATACCGGTGCTTGTTTAAAACTTTCAAAAATTCATAATTTCACCCCACACTTTTATCCACAAACCAGTAACATTGGATAATTTTTTCGGTTTATGTATTTAAGTAATTGGACTGATAAGTACTCAATTGTACAGTTTATCCTTCCTGTGTTCAGAAATTGTGTATGTCGGGTCCCTGAAATGGATCCATACATAACTTTATTAAAATTGAACTATTGCACAAAATTGCGTAATGCCATTTTTTTAAAATTGAATTTATTTCATATTCGGTATTCTTGGGTTAATTGAAGTTTAGAAATAGAAAGGTAAATTTTTGTGAAAATTTATAAAAAGCTAGCACATGCGTTATAGTATCTTACTATAGATAACTAAGAAGTTAGGAAGTTCTAACAGGGAGGATTATTGGTAATGTTTTCTCAAGAAATATTAATAAAATTTTTTATTACGCTTTTTCATATACTTTACGGATTCAAAATGCAGCACTACATTCGAGTGATTTTTAATTTGGACGTCTGAGTGAACTTTTTGTTTTTTGCATTTAGGTCTCTTCAAGAATCTTGGAATTGTCGAAAACCAAAATTGGCAATTCCATATTGAAATTCCATAATTCAGTTTACAACTATGCGATTTGGACATGATTGGATAGATGGAACATCCCTGAAATCGAAAAGAGAAATCTTGTACAGCAAAATGTTGAAATTGCACTATTGCCCAGATTTTAATTTTGTACTTATAGCACCGCTACAACAAAAAATCAAACCAGTGCAAAAATTTTTCCTACTTTCCACGTGATTGTTTTTTTTCCATATAACCGATTATATGCATTGGTACGTGCATCACCGATGCTCAAAATTTTGGATACCGACGCTATAAATAAAAAAGGCATCAACACTTCTTTGTTCAGATGTTTATACTGGTGCTAGTGATATTTGTAGCACCGGTATTTTGAAATCGACACATGGGTTGAAATCGACACATGTATCTGTGTCTATGTACCTGTTTTCTAGTAGTGCATCCATGGCCACTGTTCAACAACAACTCACAGCTTACATGGGTTCATTTGACCAAGTATTTGAAGAACATGAATTTCATCACTACTGCACCTAAGGGAGGTGACACTTGGGGGTGGAGATCAATATTGTGGTTCAAATTACTTGTAACAGGTAATATGGTCTAAACAAGGGATTGAAGGCGACAATATTAAGATCACGGACCAATGGATACCAAACATCAGGAACCCATACCAGCTCACTCTGTGATTGCACCACAAACATTTTAAAGTAGTAGACTTAATCTCACAAGAAAATTCTATTATGGTGGCTACAGTAGATGCCATTGGATGCAAGGGTGGAGAACGCATTTGCTAAATGCGTTCTCTGTGATTCCATTTTTTTTATTGCATGAAAAATTGAGGACACATTTGGTAAATGTATCCTCATGGAAATTTATTTTCCAGTCAATTGGAGGATGCAATTAACCATCATGCTTTAATACCAGGAAACCTTCACCAGTAAAAGATAATTTACAACCAGAATCTTCCCTCCTTGTTTTCTCCGCTGCTGGAATCTGCCCTCCTACCTGTCCTCAGGCCTTCACCATCTCCACCTCTGGGACCTCCTCCACCTTTAGCTCGTACAATTTTGTTCCTCTGCCACCTTTTTGTTTATTTTCAGATCTGCTTTGTTTCTTTGTGTTTGGTTGTTAATTGTTGATTGATTTGTAGGTGAAGCCTCTGACCGACCATTGCAAACCATCGCGCACCCGGAGGAACACCGCACGCACCATCGGTAGCTCACACGTAGCCAGCAGCTCTGCGCATGCGTCGCGGGAATTTCGGAGTCTCCGAGATGTACCTGAAAAATTCAAGATTATATGATTGTGTTGAATGATTATGTGTGGTTTGAGTATGCGTGATTTGTTCACTAATTGTTTTATTGAACATGTAGTTATAGTGTAATTTGTGAGGTACTTGAAAAAATGTTGTTCATAAGAATGTGTCGAACGATTATGTGTGGTATGAATGATTATGTTTGGTTTGATTATATGAATGTGTTGAATGAGGATGCGTGATTATATGTGAATTGATTATGTGTGAAATGTTCACTAATTTTTGTATTGAAGTTGTAGTAATGATTTAATTTATGTGGTGTAATTGAGTTCAAATTTTATATTGTGAAGAGTCATTACCGATGTTGTAATGTTGTATGTCAGTAGTGATGGATAATCAATAATAGTGTATGATCTGGTTGTCTGATGACAATTGAACAATGTATGGTTAAGGGTTTGAGGAGTTGAATAAATGTTGGTGAATAATACTGATGTTCTATATTTGTATAATACAGTTGTACGATGTTTTTGACAGTGTACTTGTACAAAGGGGGTCAGATTAAGTTTGATTTGACCGTGGGTGTGTATTATGATCCTCCCATACTTGAGAAAAATGTGACTCTCGAATGGAGATTAAGCCACTCCGAGTTAGTTGAATTAATTTTCAGAAGGCTTGGCATTGCAAGTGAGGGGTTTATATTGAAAATATATTATCGTTCTCCTGAGCTGATTGGTTCGTCTATATACTATTGATGCTATAATGTGAAAGATGATGAGTCTACCGCGACCTTGTTCAACATTGTTGATTGAATGTCTTTGTACTCAACTGATTTGTACATTAATATCAAGAACATGTCAAACACCATTGACCGTGCAGGTGATGTTAGTTCAGGCACGTTTATGTCGTTGTTGAGCAATATTCAGAACTGTACACCTTTGCCAACCTTACCACCCCTTGTACCTTGCCAAGGTTTTGGAGAACCTTCTATCATTGGTGAGTTGAGTCAACCCAGTGTGTATGTTCACGTCGATTGCCCTTAGCCATCCACAAGTGCTGGTATATATGGTGTGCATCATGAGGAGCTGAATGTCTTCGATGATGATTATGTGGGTGAAATTGGTGAACATGTTGGTAGCGATGATGAAGGTGAGGAAATGGAACTTAGAGAAAAAAAATTAAAGATGATCCTTCCTTATCAACTGATTCGAATCTAGAGTTCGATGATGAACAAGTGGTGTACACGAACAATGTAGCCATGATGTTCCATCTTATGGAAAATCCTAATACGGAGGCTTACTTTAGGGATTATGGGGGGGGGGGGGGGCTGATAAGGGAGCATGATGAGGAGCAACGAAGTTCCATCTTATGGTGAATCCTAATACGCCATGTATCATCCAGGACCCATTGATGAGGATTTGCTTTACCTTCACCGGGAGCACGTGCATGTGCTCTGTACAACAGTAATTTGGAGGATGAGACACTGCAAGTGAGGCGGTGTGATGAGGCTTCTTTGATTGGTGGGATCCCTAATCGAGTGATGCACAATGTGCGTGAAGATGGATTCCAGGGACTGCTGGATTCCGCACCAATTCACACCGACCATTCCCTCATCACTGCATTAGTTGAGCATTGGAGACCAGAGACAAACATTTCACCTGCCGATGGGGGAGGCTACCGTCACTTTACAGGATGTGGGCATCCTATGGGGTCTACCGATCGATGACATGGCAATCACTGGTGTAGACACTAGCAGGCGCACAGATGACTGACAGAGATTGTGCACTAACTACTTGGGGGCTACACCAGATACGAATGCTATCAGAGGGGGCCGCATAAGGGCCAGCAGGTTGGGAAACTTGCTGAACAGTCCATTGCGTCTTGATGCTACTGAGGTAGATTGTCAACAGTGGGCTAGGGTTTTCAATCTACTACTGGTTGTAGGAATGCTTATGTCAGACACATCCAGGCACCTGATCCCTCTGCTCTATTTGTCGGTACTGATGGACTTAGATGCGGCACATCAATATAGTTGAGGGAGTGCAATTTTGGCACACTTGTACATGTGCTTATATGATACTGCAATCCCACAAGTCAAATCCATATCTGGACCACTGTTCTTACTACAGGTAACATTATTGGGTAAACTTGTTAGTTGTACATACTATCCATAATGACCTCTTACATTATATTATATTTTTATTTATTTATTGTCAGTTGTGGGCATGGGAGCGAATACCAACCATCCGTCCTGCCGGACGACTTCCAGTAACCGTCACCATGAGTGCTCTTGAGTCTAGGTTTGTATTCAATTAGAAAGGACATAATTTTTAAACCTTTGAAATTACTAGGAATAGCTAATATTATTCATTCTGTTCCTCAATGGTGGAGAACCCGGTACGATTTATCACAATCACCCATACATGTACTGAAAGTGTACCGCGATCAGCTGACATCTCTCCATGACAGTCAAGCATAATGTAATTCGGATTACCTTTTTTTGAACTAATGGAAAAAGGGTGTTTCTTTCCTAACCATAACACTTGTCTGTTATGTCAGTTTATTTGGTAGCCATACACTGAGGATGTCATGCAACAACTCCCACAATATTGTACAGCTGGTAGCAACAACTGGCTATTGTGTGTTAACCTCATTTGCTGGCATGTCGTGGAGTATCATCATGTTCATCATGTTCTCAGATAGTTTGGCCTTATCTAGCCAATACCCACACAGTTGGTCAGTAAGGATGAACACAAACGGCTTCATACTAGAGACCATCAGGGGAGGTTAGGCATGAATTGGCGTGTTGAGCTGAGAAGATATCTCGATGCGTGGGAACATCGAGCAGAGCAACAAATTAATGCACTTGGGTCAGCAGATCCATATACACCCGATTGAGAATACATGGAGTGGTATTTTTGCAGGACAATTACCCTAATTAATCAGCCAGGAAGGCGCCAAATGGTTATAGAGGGTTTTCATTGAGACGGAGCTACTATGGAGTAGATGGTATTTCCTAAATTTCTAATAGTATCAACAAACAATACTTTAGGTTCCCTCGATTTTTAATATCTAACATATTTATCAACTTTATGTAATTGCAGGAAATGTCAGAGATGCGCCTTATGTCAGATATTAATTTGGATGAATGTCCCCCCTGTTTTGTGGACGTTATTAGGGAGGTACATGGTGTTGCCACACGTACTCTACAATATGCGCATGAGCCCTCCAGACTGCAGTTTTATCAACCATATGTGCACACCGAAGAACCTCCCCCCTGGTGTGAGATACAATGAAATCAGAAGCAACTGTCCAGCTCCACCTGGTCGACGAGGTGGTCGGCGACCATGTGCTCGCGGCCCTACAGAACACATTGGTTCATTTGAAGTCGGACCCTCAGGTGCGAGTCCAACTAGCGTCGGACCCTCAGGTGCGAGTCCAACTAGCGTCGGACCATCACATGGTGGACCTTCACACTATGACACTACTCCAGCTGATTTCACTGCATATCTTACTCTCACTACTAGGCATGCGTATATGTCGCCTACTGCTCCATTAGATACAGGTAGTGTTCCCCATGTCCAGTATGATTTGAATGAGGATGCAGGAGACGATATGAAGGAAGATTTTACAGAGGGAGCCCTGCATGACAACGTACATGTTTCTACTCAGATGGTTGTTCCACGGCACACATCCCACACCATATGTCCTCCCCCATGTGGGACGGGTGGAAAGCTTTGCAGAGAGCGTCATTAGTACATTATATGTCGCTGGACATTCATTTCATTACGTTTGTACCTATTTGTTTGACACGTGTTCTTCGAATATTGTATCTCTGAATCAATTCATGTTTATTTGGTTTTTATTATCATCTCTAATTTCATAAGCATTTAATGCATCTAATCTTATATTTTTTATTTACATTAGTTAATAGTGGAAAAAGTGTAAAATTTAAACAAAAAATGATTTTTCCAAATTACGATCCAAATACTGTAGTAACTTCCAAATTTTTTAATAATTCATTCCTATTCTATAATCACGATTATTTAAAAATTGCAATACCCACGATCAAAATTTTTCATTATCTTTAATCAGGTAAGTGGGATGTTCATGTTTTATTATCATAAATTTCAAAGCGGACTTCCAAATTCTTCCGATGCATTTATCATTACCAAAATTTTAAAAAAATATAAAACAATTACATGTCTACTAATGC
Organism: Rubia yunnanensis; assembly: GCA_037428765.1. Lineage (NCBI taxonomy): Eukaryota > Viridiplantae > Streptophyta > Magnoliopsida > Gentianales > Rubiaceae > Rubia > Rubia yunnanensis. The sequence continues at coordinate 24,093,557 of CM075064.1, read as the reverse complement.
GCTATTGGGAACAACGAAAATATAAAAACAAAAATTGGACAATCAGTTAGAAGACTGGCTAAAAAATTATTTTCAAATTGAGGACGCATTCTCTACAAGGGGTTTTAAAAAAAATAAAATTAAAAGGACATCGTCCTCTTCATTCGTCGGATAGAAAACCAAATTCAAATGGAGACGCATTCAGAGAATGTGTCCTCTGCTTTGGATTAAAATTTGTTTTTACACAAACGCATTTACTGAATGCGTCCTCTAAATCCAGATAAAAAAAATAGAGAGAATCCACAAAAGTGACCATATTTCAGAACCAGCATAGTTGCATCCGTATTTAGGTAATATAGCACACTCAAGAACAACTCTTAATCTCACAGGATAGTACATGGAAAATCCATCTACTCAGAACAATCTTCCCAACTAGCTAGTATAATACCACACATTCTGGCAATACAACCAGTTGTGGGGGGTTCAGGAGCAGGAGACAAGCCATTTATGGAGTCCTAACAAAGATTGCATGCATATAAAGAAAACATATCATATTGTCATAACAGAACTCCACCCACATAACAGAGAGAGCCAGCCTGATCTAAGGAAGCTCTGGAAGCTATTATGGAATCTTAACCTCCTGCGCATTATGTTATTTGGAGGGCCATTAACAAAGCACTTCCAACAACAAAAAGCTTAGGAAAATCAATCAGAGTTTGATCAGTACTAGATGCATCACATATGAAGATGAGGAATCTCATCTGTTCTTGCAATGCGAGGATTTGATGAGAGCATCAACGTTGGCTTTTAGTTTCAAAACTAACTAGTTGTTGCACTTCACCACATGGTTTCTGCAATGGGTACAACATGCCCTAGACAAAGGCGCGATTGAACTTTCAATTTGTATTCTTTGGGAAATTTGGAAACCCTGGAATGCAAAGTGCCTTAATGGTCAGACTTTAAATCCAATATTCTGTTGGGAGGAAGCACAAAACTTGACTACAATTTCTACATCAGTCTTAAGGAATCTACAAGTTTCACAACATGTTCAGGAAGGGATTAACATAATGCAAGGAACATGCCAGCCACTGGACTTGCATGATTTCAGAAATCTAAACGCGAAACCTATAATCACCTTTAATGGCTCATTCCTAAGGAGAAGAGCACTTGGTACGGTGGGTTGGAGAATAACAAACTCAGATCAAGCGGGAGGAAGAATATGTCAATCAGGTTCTGATTCTTTTGTCGTAGTTTCTCCTTTACAAGTAGAATCAGAGGCTTGCTTCAGAGTGATTAGATTAGCTTTCAGGAACAGATGTTCAAAACTCGCTATATACACGGATTATGCCAGTCTCGCACCATCAATTTCGAAGCAAAAACAACGCCATGGAAAATCGAAGGAGTTGTAGATCAAATTATCATGTTATTATCTAGTTTAATTTCTTTCAACGTTGTTAAAGTTCGCCATGACTGTTTGACGGAAGAACATAGCGTAACACCCCCCGGCCCGACCGACCCGCTTATTACCGAGGATCGGATCAAGTTGGGTTGTGTTGCTGAGAGCCCAACTAAAGCATGGTCTCTCAAGTGTGAAGAATCGAGCAGTACAATTATGCGGAAGTGTGATACAAAGTTGAATCTCAAATATTAATTCACTATTACATAATAAATTTACAATTCAATGGAAATTTTAGATTTGTAATTCAACTTGGATAAGATCTAAAGTTCAATGACTAAAGGGTTTTACAATTATTTTGGATCCTAACTCAAAAGAAGTAAATGCTTCACTTGCAATAGCTGTTGTTCACTCTCGCACGACCAATGTACCTATTGTGTTTATTTAGACTAGGGTGATCTCCTTTGCTCAGTTATGTTCATCGCCAATAATTACCGAGTTGAATTTAATGAGCACATAAAGACAAACAAGCACATTTGTCCTAACACATAATAAAAAGATACAGGCGGTTATACCTAGTCGTAGTCAAGCCCCTATATGGGTACTATGACTATCGAACTAAGCATAGACCGAAAACATTTCACTTTCAAGATTGCCTGAAGGCTAAGTGTTCAATATCACTTCTCGTCAGCCACACCCCAACACAGGTTCACTTACGAGCTCGTATCAGGTAACAATTGGTAATGCTAGTATACCGAACACCGCGTGCATATAGTCTAGTTGTACGATCCGACCCTTGCCATCCCCGTCGATTTCGATCGAACTACAATCACACTGGGGACCCCAAATTTATCAAGAACAAGTTCAATTCAAGTAGCAAAGAGCAAGCAATCAAATAAACACGACAAAATAAAGTACAAACCGGTCATACATGTAGATCAATCAAGTTAAAACTAGACAATATAACATGTGACATATTATGACATGATTTATTAGAGAAGCAATTCAAAGCAAAGAATCATACATTGCATGCTAATATCCTGTTAGATTTAATTTATGCGGGCGATAAAACACTCACATCAGTTTGGGTCAACATCTTCGGGAATCGATTTGAGTTTCTTCGGTGCGCTCAATGTTGCTAAAGTAGTACACTTATTACACTCAAATTATCATTTAAACAATCATTTCATGTGGATCTCTTATTTCTCTATTTCAATTCATTAGTATTATATATTTTTAAAGGTATTAATTGAATTTTTAAGTAGAGGTTTTTTCTTTCTAAACACTTTTCTAAATTTAATAATTCATAAAGTTGATAGGTTATGTAAGTGAGTTTTGTGTTGGATATACATATTGATGAAAAATATATTTATATATTAATTTCTTTAATACATAAGATCATTCATCGTTTACCTTATTTAAAGTTTAAATCCAATAATGATGATTTTGATTTTGATTGTACATTATTATTTCAAATAATTTTGAATTTTGAATTTTGAATGCAACAACACAAGATTTATCTAAATTAAAAATATGTATGTTAATTTAATTCATACTTATACATGATGGATCTAATTAAAGTTATTAATTATTTTTTTTGGGATTGAGAATTATAGTGTAAATGTCTAACCAATTCAATGGTTAGGCTTTTAAACTTTTGTCTATATTTAAAGATTCCAATTTCAAGATGAATTTTCCTAAAATTTTACTATCACTATTATAATCAGCTCCTGTTATAAAATTTTGAAAATAGATTGATAATGTATGAATTTTATCTTAATTTAGGGATGTGTTTTTATAAAATTTTATTTCCAAACATAAAATCATCTTGCATATTATCAATATTTTGACAACAAATGATAATGTGTTGATACTATCCAAATCTGAGGATGTGCTTTTATAAAATATTATTTCTACTATCAAAGTCATTTTGATTGTCAAAATCTCTTGACAAATGAGTGACAAATCATAAATATCATTTCATATTTAGAATGTATTTTTATAAAACTTTATTTCCAATAATAGATTGAGCAAAATGATCTTGCATGTCATTTTGGAATGAACATTATTATTTTTAATATTATTTTACATAAAACCTTAATTCTGATACTAAAAATTGATTGGAATGTTCTTGCATATTATGGATTTCTAAAAATAGATGTATTTGTATAAAACCTTATTTCAAATATTAGAATTACTTTTGTGTTATGAATCCTTGACAATAGATGCATTATTATAATATATTACCATCTTGCATGTTGTGAATTCTTGAAAGTAAATTTATATTTTTCTATAACTTATTTTTTTAACATTATAAGTATCTCTTAAAATTTTAAAATAATGAGAAGAGTCTGTCTCTTGAAAGACGGTCTTTCCATAAGTTATGGAAAGACCAAGGTTTAAAGTGTAAATTATAAAAAATTAAGATAAAATTTTCGGGTTGCATGAACCGGGTTATAAATTTTATAACTACTACATGTTTCATACTAAAACTTTAATATTGCAACTAAGACCTTTTACCTTTTATTATTCTAATCAAACCCCGTCTTTCCATAAGCCTATGGAAAGACCGTCTTTCCCAAGACTTTGCCTAATGAGAAATAGCACATAAATATTATTTAATATAGAAATGTGTCTTTTTCATATCATTATTAATCTTAAATTATGTTGCAGGTAACATTTTAAGTTGGAAAATCTAAAGTTTGATAAGAAATATTAGGATTATGTAGCATGTAACATTTTAAGTTAGAAAATCTTAAGTTTGATAAGAATTATATTACATAACTATAAAATATTCACAATTTTTTGAGTGGTTGAAAGTGAAATTCTTAGATCTATTCATGGATGGTGGTATTATAAACATGCATGTAGTTCTTGAGTTCTATGATATCAAAATCTTACTTGTAAATAATAGTTTCATCTTCCAAATATGATTCCAAATATGATTCCACAAGATCCTATCCTCCTATCTTCACCTATAATTCAAGAGTTAAACTTTTAGAATCATTAACATAATATAAAAATAAATAGTATAAAGCTCTAATACCTTGCCTTGATTTTAACTCATTTCATAAATGTGGTTTATATGTTGTAGAATGGGAGATGAATAAATGGTTTGAGAGAAATTAGTGTTTGGGAGAACGAATGAAGATGGAGAGAAATTAGTGTTTGAGAGAATGAATGAAGATGAAAATGTATGAAGAAAGGTAGTAGTGTTTTTCTTTTTAATGGGAGAAGTGGTGTGTGGATGTTGAATGATTATTGTTTGAAATGAATGTGGTAGGGTGGTAGGGTTGAGAGTGATTATTGTTTGAAATGAATGTGGCAAAAGGCGATCACCCGCTCGCCCTCAGCGGCCCATACCAGCCCACACCCAGGCCATCATATGAGAGGCCCATACCAGCCCACATCCAGGCCATCATATGAGAGGCCCATACCAGCCCACACCCATCCATATCAGCCCACATCCAGCCATCATATGAGAGGCCCATACCAGCCCACACCCATACCAGGACCCATGGCCATCATATGAGTACTAGCCCACATCCAGGCCATCATATGAGAGGCCCATACCAGCCCACACCCATACCAGGACCCATGGCCATCATATGAGTACTAGCCCACATCCAGGCCATCATACGAGAGGCCCATACCAGCCCACACCCATACCAGGACCCATGACCATCATATGAGAGGCCCATACCAGCCCACACCCATACCAGAACCCATGGCCATCATATGAGAAGGACCCATGGCCATCATATGAGAGGTAAATCACGGTAGACCCATGGGCTTGGCATTGCCTCGGTGGACCCATGGCCATCATATGAGAGGTAAATCACGGTAGCCCAGTACCAGGACCCATGGGCTTGGCATTGTCTCGGTGCGCACAAGGGAGCCTTGCACCCATACCAGCCCATTACTCATCATATGAGAGGCCCATACCAACCCATGGCCATCATATGAGAGGCCCATACCAGCCCACACCAGGACCCTGAGAGGCCCATACCAACCCATGGCCATCATATGATACCAGCCCACACCAGGACCTATGGCCATCATAGGAGAGGTAAATCACGGTAGGCCAGTACCAGGACCCATGGGCTTGGCATTGCCTCGGTGCGCACAAGGGAGCCTTGCAAAGCAAGAACTCCCCACACTGCCGCTGCCGAGGATTGAACTTGGGTTTATTGGCTTTCCCACCCATGTCCCAACCACTGGGGTACACCCGTGGGTGTGTTTGAAATGAATGTGGTAGGGTGAGAAGGTGCACATGAATGTGTGGTTCAGGAGAACTTGTTCATCATATGTATTCTACAGTAGAGGTAGTACAATGAGTGTACCACCAATACTTTTTTTTAAAATGATAACACCCGAAGGTTGGGGATGGTATATTAGAGGTTCCCCAAGCCTCCATCATAACGAGTGTAATATACAGATAATTAAGCCACAGTTTATGATGGGCAACATGGTTGCCTCCCAAAAGTCCTACTAGTTTCTAAATGAAGAACTTATGTAACAACTATCCTAGCAAAAGAGGATAGATGATGAAGTTACGATCCGAAGGTGTGAATCTCCACCCCTCGTGTTAATACACACCTCCGGCCAGGAAACTTCAAATACAAGTGGATAGTCACAGAAGGCAATCTACTGAAGACCCGAAAAAAGAACACGTTCAGATATGTGCAGAGCATGTACTGTGAGTGCTTGAATTTTGAGACTCCAGTAGAAGGAATCAGAATGAAGAATCTCAGTATCCAGACCATATATGGAGACCTCCCCCAATGAAGAACCAGCAGTAGGCTTCCAGCAGGAGAGGATGGTCTCTAGCTGTAGGCTTCGATCAGTGAAGAATTCTTGAGCAGCAGGTAAGTCACAGAAGAGCAAACATCATCTGGAAAGGTCCTGCACCAGCATAAGATTATATTAGCAGTATCCATCCTAGGAGAGTAAGCTAGTGTATTCTAACTTGAGGTATATGTGCCCTATCTAATGCAATGAGGCCCTCAATATGTTGGGGAATGGTGCTAGTATGCAAACATTGTAGGCGGCAGATGTGATGCTTAGCGATAGCATTTGCGACAGAGTTTCCTTCCCTAAAGAAATGAGAAAGATGAGCCAAGCCTAATAGAGCATTAATTTTATATGCCAAATCAAAGAGGTTCCAGTTAGCAGGGTAAGGGCAATTTATCATATTAACAGCCATCCTACTATCAGTTTCAAAGAAGCAATTATGGCCTATATCAGAAAATTTTTCACTTGCAAACAGAATGGCCTTCATTTCAGCTTCTAGTGGTGAAGCAGCATAGATAGAGGCAGAAGCTATATCAATCAGTTCACCCGAACTATCTCGGACAACCATCCCAACTGCTGCCTTATCAGGATACCAGGAGGCGTCAATATTAATTTTGATTGACCCCGGAGGAGGCCTCTCCCACAAAACAGTAGTTATGTTGGGCTTAGGAGGAGGTCTAATAAAAGGAGTCCAATGAGTGAAGGGCAAATCAATAGCAGAATGTGAGAAGAAAGTCCTTGGAGTAGTTAGCAGCGCCAGTTTAATTAAGTCATGAACTTCCAAAGAAATAAGTTCGGAGGAGAGTGGCTTTTTATCATATATGAACTTATTCCTAGCTTTCCAAAGCGACCAACAAGTAAGAGAAGGTATAATTTTGCAGATAAAATGCTTCCAGCTAACCAGATCCTTGGTATTCCAGAAAGTGAAGAATCTCTCAGTAAGGGATTGATTAGGATTTAGCTGAAATTGGACTATTGAAGCTATGTTTCCCCAGACAGCCTGAGCAATATGATATGAAATGAAAAAATGCTGAATTGAGTCTGAATTAGAACAAGCGGGGCACTTTGAGGCTAAACTGAAACCTAAGGTAATGAGCACTTCATCAAAGGGAAGGAAGGATTGCAACATTTTCCATGTAAATATTGAGATCTTTTTTTGCAATCCAAATGAGTTTACATGCAGGAGAATTACCTGTTTCATGAGTGAGAGCCCTATAGGTCGATTTGGATGTGAAGTTACCTGATACTTCCGGCTTCCAAATTAGTCTATCATCTCTATCAGTAACCAGCAAAGCCTCCTGAAGAAAAGACAAAGTATCATGTTCTAATAAAAAACTAATCTGAGGCAATATAATGGACTTGTTACTGATGAAATCTGCCACAAACATATATGGCATTGAAGCTACTATATGCTCCGGAATGATATTACCTAGAGGACCCTGGGGACACCAATTAGCTAACCAAAAATTGCAGGTACCCTTCCCATGAATAATTACTGAATTATGCTCCGCGAAAGAATTAATGAGAAGAATTCTCTTCCATGTTACAGATTTCCTATGGGATAGGGGAAGTGCCCAGAGCAGTTTTGACCATAGAGTGAGCCCTAATTGGCTTTTCCACCAAAGCTTAGCAGAACAAGTATCAATTATGGCTCTAACCGACCTAAAACCAAGTCCATTTAGGTCAGTTGAGATTGAAATGTCAGACCATTTCTTCCAGATTTTATTATTTTTACCATTTGATTCCCCCCAAAAGAATCTTGCTAATCTTTTCTCAAATGTTCGGATTATTATTTTAGGGGGATTAGTGACTGCCCATAGGTGCTGTGGTAACGAATATAGGCAATGTTTAATTAAAACCAGCTTACCCCCAGCACTAAGCCACCTATTCTTCCAACTTTGGAGCTTAGAATCCAGGATAGCCATTAAAGGTTGGAAATACCTTTTTAGGGTTCTTCCCCGAAAAATGGGACATCCAAGGTAATTGAATGGGAATGAACCTTTCTTCATTTTCAAAATGGACTTAACCTGAGTATTCTTTAGGATTGATGCCCTTTTACTGAGGTAAAATTCTGATTTTTCAAAGTTAAATTTCTGTCCTGAAGTTACCTCAAAAACATCTAAAAAGGCTTTTATTCTTATGAGGTTAGATTTAGATGCTTGCATGAATATAATTGTGTCATTCGCATACATTAAATGTGACACAGCAGGGATTGAGGCAAGTAATTGGAAATGAGAAAGCCTACTGTTAGAAAATATATCGGATAAACTCCTTGAGAAAGCTTCAGTAAAAATATTAAAAAGAAAAGGAGAGAGTGGATCACCTTGTTTAATCCCTTTAGTAGCCTTAAAAAAGCCTACTGGATTCCCATTTACAAGAACTGAGAAATGTGCCTGTGATAAGTTACTCATAACCGCAGTTAAAAAATTACCATTAAAACCAAATTTAACTAGAATCCTCCTGAGAAACTGCCAGTTTACTCTATCAAAGGCTTTCATTAGATCTAATTTCAGGATACAATTAGGGGCCCTGTTCTTCTTATCAAGGAACCTGACCATTTCCTGTAGATATAGTATGTTATCAGAAATGTCTCTCTTCTTTAAAAATGAAGATTGGTTAGGAGAGATCAGGGTATCCATGTAAGGCCTTAGCCTTTCCATAAGAACCTTGGAACAGATTTTGTTAAGTACATTAGATAAACTGATCGGTCTAAAATCCCCAAACTGACTAGGTGTTGCTTTCTTGGGAATGAGTGTAATCCATGTACTAGATATCCCTTTCGGGATGTTAGAACCTAAGATGAAGTCATTGACTGCCTCCATAAGATCATACTTAATAAAGGACCAGCATTTAATATAGAACTTAGGGTGAAACCATCTGGACCTGGACTACTGTTTCTGTTTAAGCTTTTAATTACTGTTTCTAACTCAGATTCTAACACAGGGGCAGTTGAAGCTTGGTTATCCGAGTCATTTAAAAGTTTGGGGATTTGGCTAAGAAAGTGGGAAGAGAAAGTATCATCAGTATTTTGGTCAGGTTCAGTTAATAGACCAGAATAAAAGGCAATTGCCTCATTCTGAATTTCAGTTTGTGTGTTTAACCATTGACCAGCTGAATTTTTAATCTTGTTAATCTGCATCTTACAGTTCTTCTCTTTCACAACCTTATGGAAGAATTCAGTATTATTATCCCCCAATTTATGCCATTTAAGTCTCGCTTTCTGTTTCCAAAACTTTTCTTTCTCCTTAAGAGCCCTAAGCAATAAAGCTTTTTTCTGGTTTAGCTTAACAAGTTCAGAAGGATTGGGATTTAAATCAAAAGCAGATTCCTGGATACTTAATGCTTCCTCAGCTAATATAACATTGGAATCAATATTACCAAAAGACTCTCTGCTCCATATTTTAATCACTCTTTTTACCCTGATCAATTTTAAGTAGAATCTAATCATACCCTTATCATGGATTGGTTTTTCCCAATTTTCCTGAATTAAGCCCATAAACTCTGTCCTTTGGAACCAGGCATTAATAAATCTAAAAGGCTTAGGAAATGAGGGGATTAAATTAGACAGCTGGAGGAGGAGAGGTGAGTGGTCCGAGGTATGCCTATTGAGAATCTGGATGGAGGATGAGGGAAATTTGGCGTTCCATGCTAGGGTACAAAGTCCTCTATCTAACCTTTTAGAAGTAGGATTTCTAAGCCTAGAGTTACACCAAGTGAATAGGTTACCTGCTGTGTTTATTTCTTGAATCCCATTGGAGTTTATCCATGTATTAAAGTCTCTAATGCTTCCAAGAGCCAGATTAGAAGGTCCTCTATATTCAGACACATTAGTAATTGTATTAAAATCACCTATGAAAATTGTATCTCCCTTAGAAATTGGCTCTATATCTTTCCATAGTGTTTTCCTACCTTCTCTGTTTCTGAAAGCATAAATGAAAACAACCTCCATACAAAGATTGGAGGAATGATGAGATATGTCAACATGCATAAATTGGTCATGTGAAGATAAAGGTGAAACTGCAAGGGAATGGGACCACATTAGCCAAAATTTTCCATTAGGAAAAGCCAGACAATTGGAAAATTTAAGAACAGTCATATAAGAGTGAATTTTTGAGTTGTCATGCATAGGTTCAATTATGCATAGTAACTGGATTTTCTTTAGTTTAAGCAGATTAGATAGTCTAAGCATTGATGTTTCCATACCACGGAGATTCCAGACCAGAAAATTAATGTTAACTGTATCTATCATATTTCACCAGATTTATTACCTTTTGTAGCCGATCTTAATAGCATCTTATTTAGTTGACTAAGGTAAGTAATGTTTTTGTTTTTAATCTTACCTTGGTGATCAAACTTACCCGAGCATTCTGGTTCAGGAGTAGCATCCAAATTTTGTTGCTCCAAGGTATCCAGCTCTAAGGTAGTTTCCAAGTCCTCATGTAATGTATCACTAACTCCATCCTGATCCTGAGTGTGAAAAACTTCTTCCTGCAAAATAGAGAATCCGTTTGACATCTTTCCACCTAGGGAAAATGTAGGGTTAGAAAAAGAGTCCTTCCTGGGAAAGCGAAGTGAACCAATTTGAAGATCATCTTTAGCGTAAAATTTCAGTGCTGGTTTTGAGTTTGCAGTAGCTTTTAATAGCCTAGTGGTAGAATTTTCTGGGCTCACTATGGAAGTTCTTGATTCCTGATGTCTACCAGTAACAGGAGTTGTGGGAGTTTCTATTGTAGTATTAGATTGAGAGTGAAGATCAGGGGTTCTACTAGCCTTAACAGGATTAGAGGTGGAGGGGTCATTCAGAGGATCAGAGATCAATGGTGGTAGTTCAAATTTTTTCCTCGTAGCCTGCCACTGAGGGTTGGGCTGAGCCTGAACTCGGATGGTTTCTTCTATCCTGTCATTTGTATTTTGCAAGTTGGCTCTACATTGACCTAAGGAATGACCTAGTTTAGAGCAATGGCTACAATAGAGGGGAATATCTTCAAACTCAATTGGATACTTCCTATTGTTAGAGATTGAGCCAAGTCTGATGTAATGAGACAGAGGCTTCATTAGATCGATTTCAACACAGAATTTAATGGCAGAAGGCCTGGTAAGCATCTCAGTTGCAAAATCATTTTTTTTTTATAAAATTGCCTATACTATTTCCAATGGACTCAATAGAAGCAGAATTATAGTAATACAGAGGTACCTCCCTGATCGTACACCAAATTGGGACTATTGGAGATTCTTTTTGTGTGGAGAACTCAGGTGTCCACTTGATCATCTTAAGTAAAACTCCATTGAAATTCCATATACCCTTCATCCAACAACGTTGGTAGTCGTTGACCTTCTTGAATCTGATTAGAACGTGTTTATAATCTAGAGACCCTAATTGATACTTACCTTCGAAACCAATAGTTCGTAGAGCTACCTCCATTTGATCCATAGTAAATCTACCCTTTGTAAACTTACCGACCAAAGCATTGGAGTAGTGGGCCGATAAAGTAGCAATTTGCTCATCAGAGTACAGGCAGGCAGGGTCACCTAGATGGGAAGACTTAGGGATTAGTTCAGGATTATTTGGGAGCTGTGTTGATAGGGGAGGGGATTTGGTTTGAAGAGCCGCGACAAAGGTTTTAGGAGGAGGAGGGAGATTAGAAGTGGAAGCCGCCATAACGGCCGGCGAGCCCCGCCAAGAGGCGACAACCAGAGGAGGCGGCCCAAAGACCGTTGCCTGAGAATAACGGTCAGAAAAGAAACAGGTGAGGAAGAAGAAGTGAAATCACACACACAATCGCACCAAAATCGTCTTAAATTTGCACACAGTGAATTGGAAAGGACCACCAATACTAAAATACAATTTAGTAATTATGAGTTGTCAAATCTCACCTGCACCACTTTACTCTGTTTTTTTAATATTTCCTTTTCAGCTTTTTATTTATACTATTATTTACAACTTTATTACATTTTAAATTTAATTAATAAAATAATTTAGAGCTATTATTTATTTATTTATTTATTTTATTTGAGAGAAAAGAAACTACATATGAATAAATAGTTATTTATATGTTAGGGGAATATTTATTTAAAGAAAGTAAATCATTAAATTATTTTCTATTTACTTGATTGTATCAAAATAGATTCAACCATATACAATTATGGTTATATTTGTGATTGAATCTAAAAATTAAAATTATTTGTGTGTCGATTCGCGTGCTACTCGTAGGTAATAAATTTGATTTAGAATTGATAATTAATTTCTTCTGTGCATGGTTGGTATAAAATTTGAATCATTTTAATGTTAAGGTTATGGATTATTGATGATATCATGTATAAATATTCTAATCTAATTTTGGAGTGTATTTTTAAAATATTTTTGCAATATTGAAATTAACTTATTATAAATAATTAAGGATAAGTGTTTTGAGTTTAAGTTTGAAGAAGAATTTATAGGATAAGTGTTTTTAGTTTAAGTTTGAAGAAAAGAATTGTGATAGGAGTTGTGTTTGGAAATAAAAGATTTGAATTGAATATTAGGTAGGTTTGGACTGGTGTAGGAAAATAATTTTGTATTGGAATATGGTATTGGAATCTGGCATGATGGTGCTTAAGTTCTTTCTCTTCTTCACGTACCTTTTCATTTAAGTTTTTTTAAAGTTATTATTTTTACAATTATTTTAAAAAATTAAGCTATTTTTATTTTATTATATGTTTTTAATAATTATTATTTATTATTTTATATCACTTAAATATACATATATTTTCAATGTCATGAGTATAGATATTCTTAAAAATCATAGAATAAAAATAAAAAGAGGAAGAATGAAAATAATGTAATTTATATCTAAGTGAACATGTAATTTGAGTATATGATTTAAATATAAGTGAACATGTAGTTTGAACATGCAAAAGAAGTAATATGATTTAAATATAAGTGAACATATAATTTGAGTATAAAATAATTGTACATTAAGAGTTTAATTGTTACATATTTTTTAAACATTTATTTTAAGGTTTATCCTTCTATATATTTAATTATTATTAATTTGATATTAGCTTTATCAAAACTTTCACTGATACTAACTTTGATTTGATAAAACTGCAGATTAATATAGTTATAATAATATTGTTTATTTATTATTATTAATACCAAAACTTCAATATTTAAGTTTGGATTAAGGTTCCTCTAATTTATAATTACATTTACCTCTACTTAATTGTTGTTCTTGTTTTTAATTTTAATTTTTTATTATTTTATTCTACTTTTTTTTCTCTTTTTTTTATACCTGCTATGTGTGAATATATAATTGATTTTTTTTCTTAGTGTAAGAGTGATATTAAGTGATTCAATTGTTATAACACGATTTGTATCAGTGTTATGTTTAGTGTATTAGTCTAATTATGTTTGGCGTTTCACACGTAATGTAACTAATAGTTTAGAATGATCGCTATGTAATGCTTCACATGTGTTATAATATACATAAATATATACACACACTATTGGAAAACATGTACATATGCACTGGTACCTAGCCTAAGGGAAATAAAAATCGGTGCTAACATTAACATAGGCATCAGTATAACTGTCCAAGTACCACAGAATCGGTGCTGTAATATTGTATCAACACCAAAAATTTGGAAATGATGCCCCAAACTGGTGTCATACTTAATAACTAGCACCGGTAACAATATTAGTGGCATGTACCAATGTTGATCGATGTTTCCATAAACGGAATAATGATTTTCACGCCAAAAAAGTGGAGGGAAAGATATAGCACCGGTGCACAAATCCCAACCGATGCCTTAGATTTAACCTAGTACTGGATTTGAGTACACCTGTGCTAGAAATATGGGACCCATATGAACTGTGGAAGGTAGTGTTGACCAAACTAGTCCCGGTATACAAAAAATCTCCCAACTAGTTCTTATAATGATGAAATGGACACTTTGGCGGGTAAATTTTTAGAGGGAAATTTACTAGCGCCGGTATGAAGCCATGAAACCAGTGCTAGAAGAGCATTTAATGCTCACCTACAACTGTTCAATGATGGGTAAAAAGTGGATTTTTTGGAAGAGAAAGACATTTATGGTGTTTTGGGAGGGTTTTGACATGTAATGCTCCAATAAAGGCCCACAAAGGTAGGTTCCAAATTGTTTGACATGTTATTGATGATCGAATATGTTAAATATGGTTTGTGTGCATATATCGTATGTGTTTGATCATGATTATGTATGTTTCATCATGTTCACGATCCTTCTATTCATGGAAGGAATTTGATTGTTTTCTAGATTTGTTGATGGGATTAATACCTTGCTTAGGAATGTGTAATGTTGATGTAGTTTGGAATGTTGTAATCTGAGTTGTACGTAATCTTTGCCAAATTTGAATTTCAATGTTTAAAATCTTGTGTAGCCATGGTTTTTTTGTCGAACTATAAGAGTCCAATTTTTTCTAATTTCATTGAGATGAAACGTGCAGTGGAGAAGCATAAGCATTTGTATTGTATTGCAACATTAGTTGGTTGAGGAAATAATATGTTGATTTTGTGGAGGATTTTTGAGAGCACGCTTTTGGTCGTGAGAAGCGATTATGTCCTTGTCGTGATTACAAGAATCGTAACTGTAGTAGTGATAGAGACATGATGAAACTTCACTTGGTTAGGAAAGGGTTCGCAAAAGATTATTGGTTTGGACCTTTCATGGAGAGAAGGCACCACCGGAGGTGGTTGTAGGTAGTGGAGGAGAGAGTTTTGGAGACTTAATTTTAGATGACATGTGTGAGGAGGTTTTCGATGAATATAAGGAAAGGCTTGAGGTTTTGTCAAATTTCTTAGGTGAGGATAGGCCGTTGTATCCCGGTTGCAACAAGAGTGATACGATGATGTCATATTTGTTGGAATTGTTTAATTTGAAAGGCCTTGGTGCATGGAGCAACACTAGAATGAACAAGTTGCTGAAGTTCCTAAATGAGAAGCTTCCCGCCAGTAAAGGATACCAGACAACCTGTACGAAGCGAACAAGATATTATGTCCGATGGGATTGGAGTATGAAAAAACACATGCTTGTCCCAACGACTGTGTTTTGTACAGAGGTGACTTATTGAATGAGGTGGCATGCCCAGTATGTCACGTGTAATGCTACAAGAAAAGGAGAAATGCGGTTGTCGATGGAGATGATTTTGTGAAGATAAGGAAATGCATTCCCGCAAAATGCATGTGGTATCTTCCAATTATTCTGAGGTTGAAGAGGTTGTTTAAGAATGCCAATGATGCAAAGAACATGACGTTGTACATGGGCTGGGGTTCTGTTAAGGACGATGACATTCGTTATCTAGTTGATGCTGATCAATGAAAGAGATTTGATAAGATGTATCCAGATTTTACAAGTGAGCCAAGGAACTTGCAGATGGTTTTGTGTACTGATGGAATGAATTTGTTTGGAAATCAAGTCCTCCAGGCACAGTTCATGGCCGATAATGCTGGCCATGTACAACCTTTCTCTGTAGTTGTGTATGAAGAGGAAATATGTGTTAATGCCTTTGTTGAATTTTGGGCCAAAACCTCCCGAAAATGATATCGATATGTATCTGGCACCTTTGATACACGATTTGAAGGTTCTATGATTCAACGGTGTTAATGTGTTTGATGGTTTTAGGGGATTGGAGTTCAATTTGAAGGCAATGATTTTCTGTACCATAATGATTTTCCCGCATACATAAATCTTTTGGTTTATGTGGTGAAGGGGCACAAGCTGTTTATGGTGTGTGAAGAGTCCACAGATTACCAACAACTGAAGAATGGTCGTAAAACTGTCTATTTGGGTCACCGAAAATTCCTCTCGATGAAGCACAAGTTGCGTGATAAAACATTACAGTTTGTTGGCGGGAGGGAGGTAAGGAAGGCTCCAAGACCATTGAAGGGGGTTGTTATGCACAACAAGGTAATGTTGTTCTTGGGAAGAAGATGAAGAAGGTTGGTACAAAGCCTGACAGGCCTTGGAAGAAGAGGTCAGTTTTGTTTGATCTACCTTACTAGGAGCATTTTAGAGGTTCGACACTGTCTAGATGTGATGCAAATTGAGAAAATGTGTGCGAGAGTTTAATTGTTACCTTTCTTAATATTCCTGGGAAGACAAAAGATAGCTTGAATGCGCGGAAGGATTTAGTGGAGCTTGGAATTTGGTCGGATCTAGCACCGGAGGTGAGAGGTAAGCGAACATACCTCCCTCTCACTCTGTATAATTTGTCAGTGGATGAGAGGAGATTGGCTTGTGAGTGCATCCAAGGGATTAAGATACCATTCAGATACTCTTCAAATGTTAGTTGATTTGTGAATGATGATTTGCTTACGAATGAATTAAAATTGCATGATTGCCACGTTCTCATGCAAAAATTATTGCCCGTTGCATTTTTTGGCGTTATGGAGAAGGATGTGCAATTAGACATTATGAGATCGTGTTTCTTCTTCAACTCCATTTGTCAAAAGAATATAAGTAGGTTGACGCTAGATGTCTTGGAACGGGAGAGGGTATTAGTGTTATGTCAATTGGAGAAGTACTTTCCTCTGTCTTTCTTTGACATCATAGTTCATCTAGTCATTCATTTAGTGTGGGAAATTTGATTATGCAGTCCGGTGGGTGTGCAGTGGATGTACCCTTTCGAGTGGCCCATGGGTGTGTTCAATGGTTACATTCACAATCGTAACCAATCGGATGCGAGCATCCTGTAAAGGTATGTCACCAAGGAGATCATTGAATACTGCACCTCTAACTTAGTCGGGAAGAAGTCGGTTGGCTTACCAGAGCAAGCGCATATTGGAAGGAAGAATGGGAATACACGTTCTAAAGGTACACTTCATACCCCCTTCAATGCTGAGTTGATGATAGTTCACCTTTACGTTTTAAGGAACAGTGCTGAGACTATAAGCTATGTTCAAGAGCACATGTCATATTTACAATCACTCTATTCGGACTGGCCTTCGAATAAAATAATGCTACAACATTCTTCCACATTCATTAATTGATTTTATAATTGCTGCAATGTGGAAGACATGCCTGGTAAACTTGTGCCTTTGCTAGAAAGCCAATCTGCACGATTAGGAAGTTCCTAGGGCATGATATTAATGGCTTTACTTTTGCAACGGCTGATAAGGACAGCAAGAGCACAACGCAAAATAGTGAAGTTTACATTGAATCTGAATCGATGTGGTAGTCTAGCAAGAAAGACAAAAACCCTATCGTTGCAGTGATGGCCTTTTACGAGGTGATTGAGGAAATTTGAGAGTTAGACTATGTTGAATTCAAATTTGTGGTTTTCAAGTG
Source organism: Rubia yunnanensis (assembly GCA_037428765.1). Taxonomy (NCBI): domain Eukaryota; kingdom Viridiplantae; phylum Streptophyta; class Magnoliopsida; order Gentianales; family Rubiaceae; genus Rubia; species Rubia yunnanensis. Next base: position 24,076,084 of record CM075064.1, on the reverse strand, counting down.
CTGGTGCGTTGATAATGGAAATGGGGTTCGTACAGAACCCAAGGGTTTCACATTAGTGGATCTTAACCAAGTTGGGTTCAAGGATGACAAGTTCATCTTAGCTGCCTAGGTACGACAAGTTTTTTTTATGTCCGGGGTCCTAGCAATGAGAAGTGGCTTGTCGTCGTACATGAGAAGAAGTTCTACTTCGATGAGGAGATTGATTGTCTCATCCAAGCAGAAATTCCAGAATTCCCATATGTATTTCCTAGTTCAGAGGATGTGGGTGAAGCTTTAGCAGGAAGACAGACACATAGCGATGGATTGTGGGTTGATGAGAGCAGTCAAATTGTGGGGGGTGATGTTGTATTGAAAAGGAAAAGGTAGGTGCATCTAATGACCGTAAATGTAATTATCATTATACTTTTGTGCAATCGGCACTATGATATTATTATAGGAATTTGGGTTTGACTTGTCCGCAGTGTATTGTTGCTCGTTCCTGGTTTTTTACTTTGCTAGAAAGTTCCGTTGGTAGTATTGTCAAACAAATAAGCACCGCTTTTATTCATCAAATCGGTGCTAGAAAACAGAGCATGTGCTTTGCTTTCTGTATCAGCACCGGGATTTTTATCATTAGCACCAGTTTTAAGACCGGTGCTATGATGTTAGTAACTATTTTTCCATCTTAGTTCTCGAGTGGGAAAATGTTATTAAAAAAAATAGGGCAGCCTCAGTCAGCTGCTTGACTTGAAATAGGCACTGATTTATGCATTTCTCAGCACTGGTGCTATATGGTTTGTAACTTTTTTTGCCTCTTAGCTCTTAAATTGGAAAAATGATACAAATAAAAATACATGGCAGCCTCAGTCAGATGTGTGACTTGGAATGAGCACCAATTTTTTGGTTCCAGCATCGGTTCATAAACTGGTGTGATGTAGTTGGTAAATTTTTTTCCTCTTATCTCTTGGGTTGGAAAAATTATGTAAAAAATAAAGGGATAAGTGCCAATATAACCCTATCTACTTGAGTAAGTACCAATATAACCCTATGATAATTTTTAGTGCAAATATAACCCTAACTAGTTAATGAAAGTGCCAATATAACCCTCAGACCCCGTTTCTGGCATTGACCTCAAATTTTCAGCGTTGACTCTATGTAAATTGACCAAAATACCCTTTGAGCTAACTCTGAAATTGGGTGGATAATTTTACCCTCATAGTTAGCCGGAACGCTATAGTTCGTTGAATTAGGTAGGGTTATACCAGCACATTATGCATTCTTATTGGGTTATATCAACACATTCCTAATATTTGTAGGGTTATATCAGTACATTTCTAATGTTTGTCGGGTGATATCAGTACATCCTTAAATCTTATAGGGTTATATTGGCACTATCACTAACACTATAGGGTTATATTGGCACTTTCGAATATTGAAAGGTTATATTGGCACTTATGTCAACTAGGTAGGGTTATAAAAGCACTTTTTTTCAAAAATAAATACAGGGCAACCTTGCTTAGCTTTCTTTCTTAACACCGGTTTATAATATGTACTGGTGCTGGGGTTTATTCTCCATCTATCCACCATCTCAAACTCTGTAAAGCTAAAAGGTGAGTTATCTTTCAAAGATTATTTACTATTTTACAAGAATATGTAGCAATATAATAAAAATAAGAATTTCCAGTGTAAATCCAAGAAAATTGAACCGAACTTAGCCTAAAACATACATCAGCGCTTTGACAATAATACTTTAAAATTTTAAAGTTCATTCAATTCCCTTACTCCCTCTGGTCATCAATATTTGGCACTCTTCTATATGACACAAATGTTTTTAAAAGTGAATTGAGTGGTGTAGGTCGAATTGGGAGAAGAAAAAGTAAATTGAGTGATTGAAAACAATCTGAGATTTACCAAATGAGGTAAGTGTCAATATAAAAAGACCTTCCCAAAAAGGAAAGAGTACCAATATAAAAAGACTGGAGGGAGTATTTATGTTGTAATAACAAGAATCAAAATTTTCATGTCAATGGTCAAGGTCATACAATGTTTTGGGCAACACTGCAATTTTTAAAATTTTTGAACAAGTAATCTAAATTCACTTAAGGGGATGTTTCATTTACACATTCAAGTTATAATCACATATTTTTGATCATACAATACTTAATTTAACTTTTGAATCGGCAATTTTGAATTTTGACATTTCCAAGATTCTCGGAGGGTGCAAAAAGCAAAAACTTCACTCGGGGTCCAAATAGAAATCCGATCGGATGGAATCCGACAATATGACACCCGGATGTCAATCCCAAACTCGGGTTCAAAAAATGATTCACATATCAAGGGAAAAAGTCACAATCATACCTCCCCGTTTGGACTAACAACCTTCTAAGTTATCTAGAGTAGGATACTCTAAGACATGTACTAGCACTTTACCGAATTTCAAGGTAACTATAATTTCTTTTGAAAACCTTAAATTAACCCAAGAATACATAATTTGAAATAAGTAGGATACCAGAAAGATAGTGTAACTTAGTTTTGGCCTGTAGTGATATTTTAACAAAGTTATGGTACGAGCGTTTTTGAATCTCCATCGGGTACAATTTCGAAACATGAGATCTATTGCATGGTAATTGAATATTTCTCAATCGTATTGCATTTAAAATATGAAGGACAAAACTTTTGAACTAATAAGGTACTTATAATAATTTTAGGGAAATAGTGGCCAGATTATACATCATCGATTTTAAATTAATTAGAACTAGGGCTGAGTTTTTCAAATAGCCAACATTTTAAAATTTTCGATCCTCTATTTGTGGGAAATTGAAATTTTCAAACTCTTGGGCCAAAAAGATTTCAGCTCAGAAGTGAAAAAATAGGCACCGATTAGTGAAAATAAGGCACCGGTAAAATGAAAGGGTTTTTATAATTGAATGATTATCGGGATTAAGCAACCGTACACAGCTGCTTAAGCTGATTCCTAGCATCAGTTTTTGTTTCAGAGCACCAGTGTCTCTACCCATGCTCTATACTTAGATAATATTTTCTTGTCATGCTCTCGGGTTTGGAAATAAAAAATACAAGGCAGCCTTACGTTGCTGCATTTTGAAATGTTGGCACCATTTTGGGACATCAAGAGCACCGGTTTTTGGACCGGTGGTGTGTACTTAGAAACCTTTTTTGTCCATCCTCTCAGGTTCAAGAAATTAAATACCAACGCAGCCTTCAGCAGCTGCGTATCATATCATTGGCACCAGTATATCCGATATGGTACCAGTCCTAAAAATGTTAGTATAAAAGGGGACTGATCATCTTCCGCACAGAACAGTCCCCTTTGTCTACTCCCTCCACCTTTTCCGACTGTTTCTCCAACGATTTCCACCATTTCCCACGATCTCCCACCTTATTCCTCCAACATCTACCAACATCCACCATTTCCCATCCTTGTTCCTCCCGATCTAAGCATTTAAAAACCCTCCCTAACCCCAGTTAGCTATTGCAATCACGAGATTCTCCACTTTCCCGCTCGACGATGGCAAAACATCAGTGAATAGGTTTCAGGCCGCAATTTGAAGAGGTAAGCCATGATCCCATCATTTTACAGTTCGGGAAAAACTATAACTTTCATCACTTTCAAAGTTTTAGTATCAAATCGTATGTGTTCAATGAAATGTTTCAATGAAGGGGTTTTAATATATAGTGGTGTTGGTCTGTTTATCGTGCAATGCAAATGTATAATGTTGTTTTCCTTGTGATGCTCAAGTGTTTTTCTTATGGGGATGTTGGTATGTTGTTAGTGCTTTGTAATGTTGTAATGTTGTATTTATTGTTGTAATGTTGATGTTGTAGTGGTTCTAATTCATTCTATACTATTGTCATTTGTAGATGCCTCCAAAAGAAAAAAATATGGCCGGAAAGAGGAAGAGGGGTGGTAGCCCTCCACCCAAACAAAAAAAGGTGGAGGACAAACAAATAGAAGCCAAAGGAGAGAAAGAGGAGTTATTGCCCATTGTTCCCCTCGAAATCTAGTTTGAGGAAGGTGGAGCGGATTTAACCGGTGCTCCCGATGAGAGAGTTCCAGAAGATGTTCCCTAAGAGAAAGTTGGCAAAGAACCAACAGATGACAACGAGGGAAAGCTCTATTGGGATCCGAAGAATAATGACCTTACGAAAGCAGACAGGCATAATGGGAAGTCTTTCGACAAATTTGAGATATACAACTATTGTAGGAAATGTAGGATTGTTACATGCCAATCTGTTGTGTTAGCTAGGGAGAAGAACCCCATCCCCGTCGCATTCAAGGAGGTTAATGGTCTGTTGGTTTGTACCAAGAATTAGAGCGCTTAGAATAGATATACCAATTACGCTTTTAGAAGGTGCATCAGATTTGGTACCTGGATACACTGGCCCAACGTGCCAAAGGATGTAAAAGAGGAACCGTGGAAAGGACATTAGGGTAATGATAAAATTTACAACACACAGTTCATCAGTGCATACTTGTCAATATTCATACATTTTGCTCATGTGCCTGATGTTTAATTCTACTTGATCTTCCATCGCATATGAGTTTTAAGTTCGAGACAGAGTTGACTGAAGAACAAATGCAAAGGTTGATGAGGACTGTGCATATTAAGGCTGGCGATGCACACTGCAATTGGAAGAGCAAGGTACTAAAAAAGTACATGTAGCTACTCCCGGACGACAAAGTTCACAAATACTAGCCATGGGAAAAATACAAGTGGATGAACAAGGATGAGTGGAAGAAATTTGAGGAACACCGAAGAACTGAGGAAATGGTTGTAAGTACAATTGAGACATTCTATTTATGAAAAATATATATATCAATATAATGTTGCCATATTTACAGAGATGTTAATTATATTATTTAATATATATAATTGGTAGAAAAAAGGGAAAAAATAGCAAAAACTCAAAGGAAAAATAAGTATGTCCACCACATCGGACCACAGGGGAACAGTGCGACAAAAGTAAAGTTGGTGGAGCAGATGAAGAAGAAAGAGAGGAAGAGCCTTAAGGACCTTGGATACACCAAAGAGGAGATCGAGGAGAAAATAAAGGCTATGGAATTCAAACCTGACAGATCCCTGGTGTACTTGGATTTGAACCCAAAAGTGAAAACCATAGAAGATAACATTGTAAGTATACGATTGCATCATTTTTCTATTTTTCTATTTCGGGTCAACTGTAATTTTCAATACTAACACGATGAAATGAAACACAGTTGAAGATGAACGAGGAAAAAGAGGAGAGAAATCTAATCCTGGGTTTGGGGGAGGACATCTTGATAAGAGCGACGAGGAAGAAGGATCACCCGGGATACTAGCTAGAGGGGTACCCAATCCCAACTTTCGGTAGTTGTTGCTATCCCCGAATTATCACGAAGCAAATGCGGCAGCAGCTCCTCGTCCCTAAACAAAACCTGTCAAGAAACCCCCGTTGATCAGCCAGTTGTGAAGGCAATGGTCTAGTACATAGAGCAATTCACAAAGAGTATAGTTGCAGCTTGGGGTAGATATTCCCAAGGGCCTAGCGGAATCGAAGAGCTTAATTGAGAATGAAATGTTCGGTAGTATATCCACCGGTCTTAGCGGCTCTGGCCAAGACCCCCCAGCAACGGAGAAGTAGATGAGGAGATGAGGAGGTAAAAATCCTTTACACCATAGCTAACTATTACAACGGCTAGGTTATTTTCCAATTTAGTTTCTAGCTAACTATTTCAGAGGCTAACAACACTGTCATATCCTTTGTAATATGATAGTGAGTTGGTCACTCTGTACATCAAGGGAATTAAGGGACAAAGGATAAAGGCTGCATAAGCTTGGCTGCAAAAATTGAGGCGTCCAGAGCAAGTACATGGACCATTAGCCGGCGTTCGAGTGATCGAGCCAGTCTACCATCCATGAGTTAGGTTGCCGTCTGCCAACCACAGATTCAATGATGTGGGAGACGCTCTAGGGAGTGTGATAGACTGGCCAATGACTTTGGTCACGTTTGGGGTAGACGCTGAGACAGAGAATAATAAGGAGGACAAACCACAGATGGATGAGTTTTACTGTGTGAATGTGAGCGACAATGAGGTAATAAAATGTAGTAATATAACATCTTTAACATTATCTACAACTTTTGGGATAATCGTTGAAATTGTTTACCTTTCCTGCATAGGAATCCACCCCCTAAAAATTCTATATTAACAAACTCATTTCGTCGGAGCAACAATTTTTACATGAGAGACCTTTGAAGCAGGTATTTCACGCTAAATTTTGTTGCTTAATTTTGTTGCCACTTTTACTTTATAACTTTCACCCTGAAGTTGCTTAATTTTGTTGCAATTACGTAATTTCAGATTGTCAACAAGCGCCAACTCAAGGCATATTCCTCCATGGGGAAATACATCACACAATGCAACGAGTTTCTTACACATTTGAACTGCCGAGGTTGGTGGGTTTATTTCTGGAGTTCAGACCGAGCTTATTTGCTAGACCCCATGAATCAGGACTATTTATTGAATGCTTGGTGAATTTCGGGACCAAGATAGGCAACTTAAGAGGAATGACATGGCTATCGAAATCAATGATAGATGTGTGGATGATGTGATATTTACTTGTTCACAATTTCTTAATGAATTTGTACACTTATATGTTTCAAATATTAACTATTTTTATTTGTCAAGTTACCTTCGGGATCAAGTCTTTGAAAAAAACAATGGTCGCATCCAATTTGTACTATGTTTTACGGGAGGATACTCCTCGGAAATAAAAGAGGCGGAGGTCGAAGGTAATCATGCTCACTACTGAAGTGGCACTTTATAATATTTCACATTCTTCATAGGACTAAAATTTTCTTTCCTGACATACATTCGTTTTAAAATAGTGATCATTGGTACTTAATACTCATCCGTCCTAGTATGGAGGAAGTTTTTACCATTGACTCGATGGCTGTAGGGATAAAGCCAAAGAACATTAATGAAAGAAAAATGATTGCTAGGTACGTACATTCATTTCAGTAGTGTTAATTTGAACGACTTAAACTATGAGTTCACTAACATTTATAAGCCCAACATTACCAGGATTGCATGCGAATATCAAAAAGAAAGTTGAAGGTGGAACCTTCTCCGGACTACACATGGAGAATCACAAACATCGATGTAAGTCGTACAATCCAACAGTCCCTTCGAATCCACCATTATTCAGTTGTAAGTCATACAATTACATTTAACGTGATGTTTCCATTTCAGTACCGAAGTCATTTACTGGTTGGGAATGTAGATATTACGTCCTCCTCTTCATGGAAGAGTTTGTGCTCAAGCACACCTCTACATATATTGTACAGATTTGTCAAAAAAAATTCAAATGAACCATTTGTTCTTCTTGCTTACTAAATACTTTCATGTATTAACTCATTTGCTTGTTTTCGACGCAATAGCTATTTCCTGAAAACCAGAGTGCATGCAGTGAGAATGAGATATTATCTTTAGCCGGGATATGGTGTTAGATTTGGGTGGACACGTATTCTAAAGATTTCAAGACTTTGATGGAAATTGACGAGTTTCTTCAAGTGTAGATATTCAAATTCTTGCACTGTTTTTCCTTGGATTTGTAGGTTGATTGATTATGTTCCTTCACACCCATATTTAGTTTTTCATTCGTTCATTACTCCATTCAATTTTTTATTCTTGTTTGTGGATTGCCGTTAGTTTTTGTCTAATACTTCAACCATCATTGCCCGGGTTTCGATCCGGTTGGGCAGGGAAAAAATAAAATTCAGTATTGAAAAATAAAAATAAAACTAGCACTGGTCAAAATCATCCATACCGGTGCTAGATAATGGTAATCAAAATCAAAATAATAGCAGCACTTAGTGATAGTACATGCCGGTGCTGGAAATTCAAAAACTTTTCTACTCCAACACCATTTCTATATTGAACCGGTGCTAAAAATATTGGCCAACATTTCTTTAAAAAAGGCACCAGTGTTGTCAAAGTGGTACTGTAACATAATATATAGCAACGGTTTGACACTATCGATGCTTGTTATAAGGGCCAAGCACCTCTAAATGAATCCTAGCACCACTATTGATAACCAGTGCTTAAAGAAATGTAACTGATGATGGTTCCTATATGTATCAACACTGGTTTCAACTAACGGTGTCATACTAACTACGTTTCAGCATCACCCTATTTAGGCACCAGTCGGCTGGGCGCTGAAATATCGATGGCATAGGGTCCAACGATCGGTGCTACAGGGGGTGCCCTGCAGTAGTGATATATAATGTGGTAATAATTAGCATGTCATTTTTTATTTTGATAACATATAACAATATACTTTCTATAATATTTACACCTTAACATATAATTAAATCAGATTCAATAGATGCGAGTAGGTAATACTAAACACGTTATTCTCGTTTTGTAAATAATATAAGAACCACGTTATTCTCGTTTTGTAAATAATATAAGAACCAACCTAAATCACAATAATGTAGAGAGATTGTGAACTACCAACAAATAAATAATATGGAATTGAGTCATTCAAACACTCATTAGACCAGGTTTGAAAGACAATGTTCTTTGGAACTCATTTGTATTTCAGTTCATTTCAATTTAAATTAGTTCAGTTTAGCATGAATTTAAGTTTAATAAAATTTAGATTAATTTAGTCATACATTACTATTTTTAAATATATTTATTTATTTTTAGTTTAATTTATATCATATCATTTCATATCATATTATTTCATATCAAATCAGTTCAGTTCAGTTCAGTTTAAATAAGTTAAAGAAGTATGCGTATGAACCCATTGACCAATATATAGTGGGAACTAAGATTGACGATTCCAGTTTCGTCGCAGGTCATCAAATGCGTACTAATATTCCCTTTTTAATTAGTTAAACTTAGTTATCGAAAAAAAAATTAGTTAAACTTAAATGATTACAAGAATCCAAATCAAGAAATGTTAATGGGAACTGTGCTGTGGTCAAAGTCACGTAGGCACGAAAATAAGATTAAATTATTTTTTTTATATATTGTTTAATACTTTGTTTTGTTCCTTAACACTAATATAAGTTTGTTCAGCATTTAATATTTTGAAATTAATTAGTTTGGTTACCAGAGGTGATTTTCAGGTAAAGTCAATGTTAAAATTGATCAAAATATGTAAAATTATACCCCTTCTGAGTTTTAAAAAAATCAGACGTCTTCCCCAATTCCAACTCCGTCGCTGCCTGACGCAAAGTCGGCGGTGCGGCGGCGCCACCGTGGAAGTGCGCCATCTCCGATTGGGCGAAGTACCTCTCACACTTCCCCCACGATTTCACTCGTGGTTTCGAACGTACTCTCCAGATGGGAATCGATGATTTCAAGTTCTCAAATAAAACAATAACGATTCCCATCCGACAGATCTAAAACAATAACGATTAGAACGTGAAGATTTCCATCTAGATAATTCAGAGTATCTATTGAGATCCACAATTTTCACTACATTGGATACCTCCTGATGCATTCTGGTCACATAACTCAACTCACTACTACATAGACCCACCTCTAACACCGGTTTTTCAGTATCGATTTTTAAAATCGGTGCTAAAAATCTAATAGCACTAGTTTTTTTAACTTTAATACCGACTTTTAAAATTTGTGTTAATTTAATACCGATTTTTAAAAAATCGGTGCTAAATTTTACAATGGCACCGGTTTTGGAAAACATTAAAACCGGTGCTAAATTTTACCATAGCACCGATTTTGGAAAACATTAGCACCAATTTTTAAAAACCGGTAACCGGTGCTAAAAATTTAAAATTTTCATTTTCCCGCCAAAGAAATATCCAAAAAGTTTAAAATAGCACCGGTTTTGGAAATATTAGCACCGGTTTTTAAAAATCGGAGCTAAAAATATGTTAAATTCTATCTTCCCACCAAAAAATTCAAAATAGCATTGGTTTTAAAAATTGGTGCTAAAAATTAAAAAAATTGCACCATTTTTTGTAAAAAAAAATAACACCGGTTTTTAAAACCGGTGCTAAAATTAAATAGCACCGGTTTTTTTTTAACACCGGTTTTAAAAACCGGTGCTAAAAATTAAATAAAAGCACCGGTTTTGGAAGAAAGTAGCACCGGTTTTAACTGGTGCTAAAATAATTTTAAAGTTTTCCTGCCAAAGAAATTGCCAAAAATTTTTAAAGTTAATCTTCCTGCCAAAAAATTCTTAAATATTCGTCAAATTTTTTTAAAGTTCAATTTTTCCGCCGAAGAATTCAAAACATTCGCCAAAAATTTTGAATAATATTCTCAGAAATTTCATAAGCTGGGAGCAGCTGCGTAGCCGCTATAAGTTTTTTTTTTTTAACTTTCAAAATTGTTCACTTCTTTTATTGACTTTAACTAATACCTAAGTTAAGTTAAATTAATCAACGATCAACCTTTACTGACCTAATGTATAAAAATAAGAATAAAATTTGTTTACATTAACTAATTAACGTTCAACCCTTAATTGATTTAGTAAACATAAATACAAGACTAAATTAATTTTTTAGTCCCCTACAAAGTATTTTATACCATGTTTTGGTCCCCATTTGCAAATCTACCCTTAGACGGTACCCAATAAATTCAAAACAATTTGTTTGGTCCCCAAAGGTGATTTTCAGGTAAGACTAAATGGTTTTCCGGTATATTCAGGGGTATAATGGTAATTTTACTAATGAGAAAATATTTTCAATTAAAAGATCCTAATTTTAAACTTTTCATATTTTCGACAACTCCACGCTCGAGCCCTCGATCCTTCAAACCTCATACCTCGAGCCTCGATCTTGAATGTGGGGATTTTCAACCACTTCACGCTCGAGCCCTCGAACCCTCGAACCTCCTGCCTCGAGGACTCGAACCTGCTTATTTGACTCTATATATAAATACTAGTGACTAAATTGACTTTAAATAATCAACGGTCAAACTTTACTCAACTTTCAATATATATTCACTAATAACTAGGTTGACTTTGTCTAATCAATGGTCAAGCTTTACTTGACTTTCAATAAATAAACACTAATAAAAAAGTTGACTTTAACTAATTAACAGTCAAACTTATTTGAATTAGTATATAATAAATGCTAGTAAAAATGTTTGACTTTGTCTAATCAACGGTCAAACCTTACTTGACTTTCTATATATAAATACTAGTGACTAAGTTGACTTTAACTAATCAATGGTCAAACTTTACTTGATTATCACTATATAGAAACACTAGTGACTAATCTAACTTTAACAAAAAAATGTTCAAACTTTACTTGACTCTCTCTCTATATAGAAACACTAGTGACTAAGCTGACTTTAACTAATCAACAGTCAATTTTTACTCGACTTTCAATATATAAACACTAATAACTAGGTTGACTTTGTCTAATCAACGGTCAAACTTTACTTGACTTTCAATAAATAAACACTAATAACAAAGTTGACTTTCACTAATTAACGGTCAAAATTTATTTGAATTAGTACATAATTAATACTAATAAAAATGTTTGACTTTGTCTAATCAACAGTCAAACTTTGCTTGACTCTCTCTCTATATAGAAACACTAGTGACTAAGCTGGAGGGGTCGGGTGGTCTGGTGGTTCGAGGAGAGCTTTCGAGTGCTGGAGGTCTTCGAATGCTCGAGGAGACATTCGAGTACTCGAGGCGATCGATTCCTCCAGGCATTCAAGTTCTAGAGGCTTTCGACTCCTGGAGGCATCAAGGGGTAGGGTGGTTCGAGCAGGCATTCGAGTCCTGGAGGCATTCGAGAACTAGAGGGGCATGGGAGAGGTTCTGTGTTTCGAGGGGAGCTTTCGAGTAATGGAGGTCTTCGAGTGCTCGAGGAGACATTCGAGTACTCGAAGCATTCGAGTCCTTGAGGCATTCGACTCCTCGAGGCATCGAGGGGTAGGGTGGTTCAAGGAGGCATTCCACTCCCGGAGCCATTCGAGTGATCGACGGGGTATGATGGCTACATAGGTTAGGGTGGTTGTTGGAGGGGAAAAATGACTCGAGGACCATGGAAGTTCGACGGGTATGGTGGTTCATTTTGAGTGCTGGAGATCTTCGAGTGCTCGAGGAGGCATACGAGTCCTCGATGCGTTCGAAGTCCTCGAGGCATTCCAGTTCTCGAGGCATTTGAGTCCTGGAGGCATTTCAGTCATGCGGGCGTCCGAGTACTCGAGGAGGGATTCGAGTCCTCGAGGAGGCCTCCGAGTCCTGGAGGCGTTCGAGTGCTCTAGGGGGCATTCAGGTGATAAAGGTGTTCGCCCCTCGGGGCGCTTCGAGTCCTCGAAGGGATCCGTGGAAAAAAAACAAACTGTCCACTTGGCTGCGCAATCAAGGATCACCAGCCTTTCTTCAGTTGGCTGCACGGTCGGGTAAGGGGTCTATTAATTTTGCATACGCTAATTAATTAACCCTTGCTAGGTATTACATGGAATTGATGGTTGCAATATTTGCCTGTGCTGCTGAAAAGTGTAAAATGGCATCAGGCTGTCCATTTGCCTAAAATGGAAAGAACGACTACAAAACCGTTACGCGGGGCATGCGCGGTAGAAGTCATGCCCGGTCTCTTCATCATTAGGAGGTCTATCCGCGGGGAACACTTGGGAGCAACACAGACTACGGTCAATCTACTCCTAACTCCAACGAGAAAACCTTGGCACTCATCCAGAGATCGTTATCGAAGGCTAATAACACCTCTTTATCTTCATCTTAGAGGTGTACATGGTACAAGCGGTGTGCCACCTCTCCTCGGAGAAGACGTCATACTACTTCACTTGAAGGCCGAGTCCATTCTCAGTTTGGAAGACACCCGTGGGGAACAAACCACGGCTGAAGAGGCGGTTCACACAACCGGTTGTATGGAAGTTGCATGGAGTGAGGGCCTAGTGAAGTTGTTCTCATGCCCCTCAGTATTTTCACAGATGTTTTCTACAGGCCCCTGTCATCACGAAGGGGTAGCATCTTAGTGGGCCACCTGGCTGTATTATCTAGTCCAGGGGTAGCTTAGTAGGTAACATGTATTCACGGAGTGGGATAAGGTTCCCATTCCCATAGAATTTTCCGGTTCCTTCTGGGCCACCTGATTGTATCATCTAGATCAGGGGTAGTTTAGTAGGTTTCATTGTATCACGGGAGTGGGACAATGATCCCACTCCCGTAGACTCTCACGGTTTCTTTTTATTTACCATTACCTTCGACTAGTGACTAAGCTGACTTTAACTAATCAATGGTCAAACTTTACTCGACTTTCAATATATAAACACTAATAACTAGGTTGACTTTGTCCAAACAAACGTCAAACTTTACATGAATCTCTCTCTATATAGAAATACTAGTGACTAAGCTGACTTTAACTGATCAACGGTTAAACTTTACTCAACTTTCAATATATAAACGCTAACAACTAAGTTGACTTTTTCTAATTAATGATAAAGCTTTACATGATTTTCAATAAATAAACACTAATAATAAAGTTGACTTTAACTAATTAACGGTTAAATTTTATTTGAATTAGTATATATTAAATACTATTAATAATATTTGACCTTGTCTAATCGACGGTCAAACCTTACTTGGCTTTCTACATATAAATACTAGTGACTAAGTTGACTTTATTTAATCAACGGCCAAACGTTACTTGGCTTTCTCTCTGTATAGAAACACTAGTGACTAAGCTGACTTTAACTAATCAACGGTCAAACTTTACTCGATTTTCAATATTTAAACACTAATAACTAAGTTGATTTTAACTAATCCACAGCCATACTTCATTTGAATTAGTATACATAAATACAAATAAAATATGGCTGGAAATAAAAGAAATGACTATTATACCCCTATGAAAAAAATAAAAAAAGGAACCCTGCCCTCATTTCTTCATTTTCTTTCTTCCCAAAATTCATCCTTCGCATTTTCCTCACTGGTGCTTGACTAATCGATGATCGACGGTTGTTTGATTGGTGTGGGCACGGTAGTTTGATTGGAGATGAGTAAGCAGCGGCGCGATAGTGGTTTAATTGGAGCAGTTGTGAAGTAGCAGCGGCGGCAAAGTGGCACGGTGCGGTGGGGGATAGAGTTTCTGGTGGAGCTAGGAGGTGGCAGATCTAGGGTAGAGGTAGGGGGTGGCGGAGCTAGGGCAGCGGTGGCGAATCTAGGTTCTTTCTAGTGGCTGGTGGTGTAGGTTTCTGGTAGAGCTAGGAGGTGGCGGAGCTAGGGCGGAGGTAGGGGCACGGTTCTTTCTAGTGACTGGTGGCGTGGGTTTCTGGCGGAGCTAGGGTAGAGCTAGGAGGTGGTGGAGCTAGGCCAGAGGCATGAATAATACCTTGAAACAGGATGAAGAAGCACGTCATCTTACATTATGGTTACACGCACCGATGAATCCCTTCATGCCCGGTAAGTTCACCCCGCCGCCGTGGGATCTGGTTATGCCGCCTCTATTTTCCCCACTGTCGAGCGCCTTCTGGAACATCAGCAACGTCCGCGAGACCCTCAAAAACTTGCACGAAACCTTCAGCCTAGCTAAAGCACTGTAAGAAACTGCTCAAAACAGTAAAAATGTTTCAATTATATGGAACTCACTGTACTCGTATGATATGTTATGCATTATTTGATTCACTATTGCACCTATCTTCTAGTCTTTGAGAACTGATGTAGCATAGGGTGAATTGACTTGGCTTTTAACCAGTCACAAATGTTATTGTATAGCTATTCGGGCTTCTAACTTATCCATGCTAAGAGGTGTAACTTTTATTTTATTCCTTGTCACTTGAAATTGTTTCCCATACAGCCGGGAACTGAATATAGCTTGGCTAATCGGTTGATTTGTGCATTCAGGTGGAAGAAATGAAGCGAATATCGAAACACAAGGCCAAAGAGGAGAAGAAAATATTAGACTCTGATGTAAGCAATATTTATTTATGCTCATGTTGTCAATTGCATGTCCCTATGTAGTAATGCTCATTTGATTTAACACACAGCTTGAGGTAATGGTGATTGTGGAAAAATTGCAAGAACACGAAATTGCCAATCTCCCCTATTCTTGATATGTTTCTGGATGTCAATTCAATAGTCAAATCCATCAACAGAAATTTCCAATATGGGCACTCCTTCAAGCATTCTTTTTGTTGCAAAATGTGCTGAGAAAGCTTGAATAAATTTCAATGTTCTAGTGAACATCATCTCTAAAAACCAAGCGAGAAAGCTTCGGTAGAGCCAAAATGGCTAAGATTTTTGTAGTTGATCACTGACTTTTGCCATTTGTATGCAGGTTTGAAGAGCATGGGATGCATACATTAGACCTGGTGGAAGGTTAACGTTTTATTTAATTGGTAAATTGGATGTCACTTTAAATTGTGAACCCTTCTTAGTCTTGAGTAAAGCAATAAGGGCATTAGTAAAGTCAATGATACTGAATAAACATTCCCTCCTTTCCCCTTGTGATTGTTCATGCATAGTACTGTATTTGGTAGTACAATGGGCAGTAGATATAACTAAAGACTTGCTTGAACTACTCCGACATTGGTTCGGAGCATCTATATAGAAGCTTAATCTTTCTAACTTATAACAATAGTGCTAGTAGACCATACATGATACATGTGTCACTTTTTATGCATCAGAGAAACTTTGAATTTAAACCTATTCTTATATTTGTGATTCATATCATGTTTCTGATAAATATTTCATGGTACTGTTAATTCTTGGTTTCATTGTGAACTATGTAGTTGCTCAACAGAACGAAGAAATTGCAAAGTTGGTGAGGAGGCATCAATGAATACAGATCACATGCTTTAGGTACCGAATGACTCTGTCGTTATAGCATGAATCAAGCATATGCTAATTTTTTCTATTTATTATGTCAGTATAAAATTATTGCTCAGGCAAATGAAGAAGCCCTTAAACAGCTCGAAACTACATATGAGAAATCAAAGGCGGAGGTATCACACCATCATTGTTTTGTTATTGTTGAACGCATTGAGTTTTCTTGCTAAACATTTGGGTACTGCTAAACATAGGGTGAATTGACTTGGCGGAGCTAGCCAGTAGGCATTCATTAAACCTTTTCTTATTTATATAGGCTGCTTGTGACATTATTTTCAAATCGTAAGGTAAAACATAATGAGATAGACTTGTGTGCTGAGTGGAGTTTTGATTACTCTTTTTTTTCTCTATGTTTATTTAGATCTAAACTACGTTGCCCCTTTGTTTGTATGTTTGATTCCTTTGTTTGTTTGAATATACAGAGGATTTCCAATTTGTCTTAAGTATGTTCCAAGCATTAGCTTCTGAATATACAATGAGTCTTTCAAGGTAAGATTTACTAATTTAGTTACATTTACCTTCCCCCCCTCACCATTTTTGCAAACTAAATTGAAGTTTGTAGTTGTATGGTCTTATAGATGGATATGGAACGGTACGTCTGAGCATTTTTAAGGATCATAGATTGAAGATTAGTTTTGTGGCTTAGCCTTGTGATTTGATGTGTATACGCCACATGATTCAATTGCTAGTTCAAGCTAAAGTTATGTTTAGTCTCGTAGATAGTTATGTTTGTGATAGTTATGTTTAGTCCCATTGATTATTAATTTTGTATCACAATTTTTTTCGGTTTTATTTCTATTTTATCAATTTTGTGAAGTTGATTTTATTATTAAATTAATGTGGAAGTAAATTGTTAATTTTGGGTCTTTTTCTTTTCCTCTGAAAGCGGCAGCGCACTTCCGCTTTCAGAGGAAGGGAATTTTTTTCGTCGTCGTAAATATCTTAGCACCGGTTAAAAAACTGGTGCTAACAAAAAAACCGGTGCTAAATTAGCACCGGTCGAAAAATTTGTGCTAACAAAAAAAACTGGTGCTAATTGAAAAACTGGTCCTAACAAAAAAATCGGTGCTAAATTAGCACAGGTTTTAAAACTGGTGCTAACAAAAAAAATGGTGCTAAAAGTAGGAATTTAGCACAAGTTTTTTTCAAACCGGTGAAATTGTTTCATCGGTTACTTAGGCACCAGTTTTTTTTACGAAAAAACCGGTGCTAGAACAAAAATATTAGTGCTAGATGGGGGTCTCTGTGGTAGTGACTGCTCAATCAGAAATACCCTCTGTGATCCCATAGTTATTAACCGCTCCTCCTGCTGAGTGATCAACTTCTTCAACCCCAACAACTCATTTTCCATGGCACTTTTCTTCTCTGCCCATTCATCCAATTTCTTATCTTTCTCAACCATTGATTTCTCGAGTTTCCCAACCTTTTCTCTCAACTCACTAATGGTGGCCTCAAGCTGAGAAACCTCAATTGCAATCTCATAGTTTCTGTGCTCCATCATTTCCCTAGCCTCATTCTTAGACTTTGTAGCCAACTCAACCTGCTTCAGCAGCTCTTCCACAATCTTATCCGTCCTATTAATCACTCCATACGTAATTGCGGGCAAGCCCGTATACTTCTGCGACTGGGGCAGTCCTCTTGACATGAAATTCTTGATATGACTCAGCTTTCCGGATATTTTCTAAATCCCAATCACAAACATCGACGCCGTCAACTCGACCTCCACCCTGGACGAGTCCTTGGCTTTGGTCATCTCCTTCAACTCCGAGGACACTCTCTTCATCACCTTCAGTACTATTCACCCCTCAAGAGGGGGTATACCATTACCCCTCAAGAAGTTTGTCAACCACCTTTCGAGGGTACACCATCTACCTCTCGAGCAGGATGATTGATAGTTCCAGGACCTCAAGGGTTAATGAATCGATGGAGAGGTCAGAGTGGTACTGGGTTCAAGTAAAGAGGTTCAAGTGGAGAGGGTTCGAGTGGTGAGGGGTCTAGTGGTGAGGGTCGAGTGGTGAGGGTTCGAATAGAGGATTCAAATGGAAAAGGTTCGAGTGGTGAGGGTTCAAGTAGAGGTTAGAGTGAAGAGGTTTGAGTCGAGGGGTGATGCTTCGAGGGGAATGGTTGATGGTTCCAGGGCCTCGAGGGTTAATGAATCGAGTGGAGATGCCTCAAATTAACACCCCTTAAGGTGGATGGTTGATGTTCAAAGGGTGGATGGTTTGAGTGGTAGGGAGGCCTCGAGGCGAATGATTGATGTTCGAGAGGTGGATGGTTCGAGTGGTGGATGTTAAGAAACTGATGGTTCGAGGGTTGATGGTTTCAGGAATGGGTGGTTGGTGTTCGAGGGATAGGTGGTTCGAATGGTGGTGTCGTGGATGGTTCGAGGGGTATATGCCTCGAGTGGGTCATGGTTCGAGAGCCAATATGGATGGTTGGACCCTCTCAGTGGTATACTCTCTCGAGGGATGGTGTACCCTCGAGGGGTGGTGTACTGTCGAGGGCTGGTACACCTCTCTCGAGACGTTGATGGCGTACCCTCGAGGGGTGGAAGGTGAAATCTCTCTAGTGGTGGATGGTTTACCCTCTCGAGAGGTAGATGGTGTACCCTCGAAAGATGGTTGACAAAGTTCTTGAGGGGTGGATAATACTCTCTCCAGTGGTGGATGGTATACCCCTCTCGAGGGGTGGATGGTACCCTCACCACTTGACTCTCATCACTCGAACTTCTCCACTCGGACATTTCCACTCGAACCCTCAAACCTTCTCTACTCGAACTCTTTCCACACGAACTCAGTACCACTCGTACATAGTATCACTCGAACCTCTCTACTCAAACCCTCTCCACTTGATTCCTCATTACTCGAACCTCATTACTGGAACCTCTTCACTCGAACCTCTCCACTCGAATTTCTCCACTCGAACCTCTCCACTCAAACCCAGTATCACTCGAACCCTCTCCACTCGAACCCAGTATCACTCGAACCTCTTTCGGTCCCACTCTACTCGAACCCTCTCCACTCAAACCCTCTCCACTCAAATCCAGTACCATTGCACCTTACATAATAACCTTTTAATATTGTAACTTAAACTTTTTACCTTTCTATAATTCTAATTCAGCAGTCACATGGAAAGACGGATACTCTTTCTATCTAGTTTCTGATTGCATCAGTAATGTGCAGAACAACCTATCAAAGAAAAAAAGATCAGCATAAAAAAATTATTAACTAAAGCTACTGTCATGGAAACACAAGTACACACAGAGCATCACCTGAGCAGTCTTTACAAGGAACTTGCCTTCCCTTTTCTTATCAAGTACATACTAAAAAATAAAAATAAAGAAAATCCATTAGCTAGAGCCATAACCTACAAGTGAAACACAAGTAATAATCTAAAACGTCATCCACCTGATAAATCTTCCCAGTGGTAATATTGTTGTCCCTAGTAAGTGTCACATCCAAAAATCGCTCATAATTCCCCAAATCTGGATCAACCTGATAAAATATTACAACACCAATCATACGAGCACGAGTACATTCATTTTCGAAAACAATTGAACAGAAAAAATAAGAAAAAAACTCTACAACATCACTATCTCCCCTCTATCATCAAGGACGAAAACTTTTCCATGCTCGAAAGGAGACGTAGTACCAACATCAGTATTCAAATACGGATCTGTAGACACACAAACAGGAAAAAAAATCCAATAAACCTTAGAATATTACATGATAAATATTGAACAAAGAAGGAAATTTTTTGAGAAAACAAGAAAAGATGAAGAATGCAGGGGTTGTTTGAAAATTTAGACATACAGACTTTGTATATTCAATGGTAACAACATTGCACCAAATTATCTATTTTTCACAGGCACATCCTTCAGTTACTTGGCTTATTTAAATAATCAATATTTGATTAAATCTCCAAAAACGCACTTGCAAGCAAGCCTCTACAATGTGCAGTAGGTTGGTGTTAAATTATGATCAATAACTTCCTTAGTTAAGAAATGGGAAAAGAAAGGAAGGTTTCTTTAAACAATTTTTTTTCTCTGGAAAATAAATTTCAAAGGCCAGTCATGCTTTGACAAGAGAAAGGTTTATGAAAACAGGGTGAAAGCTTTTAAGAGAATGTTACAACCAGACAAAGTTGGAAAGAAAGCTTCACTCCACCATTGTAGAATTTCTGACATAATACAAAAGTAATATGCTTGACCACAATAAGTTCTTCTTTTCATCTCTGTATATACATCCTGCAATTTTAGAGATTCCGAGAAAATGTTTGATTGTAGAAAATTTTAATCATTAAAAAAATATAAAAAAAAAGACATTCACCAAAAAAACACACCCACTAGACAGTGGGGACCCGTGATTTGAAAGGCATGAAAACAAGTTCATTCTTAAATGACTATTCTAAGACCATTTTCAGGTTAAACAGTAACTAAGCCATTAAGAGACTCTGCAAGAAATAAGCAATATAATCTAAACATTACCAACTCTTGGCCTCATTGTTGTTCTTATCTTTAATATGTTAGGTCGAGGAGCTATAGATTCTGATACTCAAATACCTTAGGTCCCTATCTAATCAACAGACTAGAATATCCCAAAAGTAATTAATGAAAAGACAAACTTGAAAACTGCGATCACACTCACCTTACTATGCTCATTCACAAATACTAAATGAGGTCGATTTCGCAATCCAGCAACTCTCGAAATTAATCTTTCAAAAAAGAAATTTGTGTAACACCAAATTGTTGTAAAGCAGTTGCATACACGTATTATTAGATGTCAGCAGATCATTTGTCATTTTTTTATTCAAAAGAGTTGCTTCCTAGCAAGTTCCAAAGTGAAAATTCTTAGTACCCTTCCATTAGGAAATTCAGCTCTATAACTCAACCAAGTGAACCTTCACCGATAATATTTTCTTGAGGAGAGCATAAGAAGTAAAATGGTTTAGCATAAGCCAAGGTACTCACTAACTTGCACTCTTCTAGAATTGTCTAAGAAGCCTATTTTAGCTAGTGTAAAATTAGAATCAGCCATTTTCTTTAGTTACCTTATCTCAACAATCATACTAGCTGGCATCACCTTCGAAATTTGCAAGTAACGCTGTCCTATAACATGCGTATACGCAACAGCAAAAAATGTTTCAACAACCATAAGAAAATAGTAAGATAAGAAGTTATGGCAAACTATAGTGACAAGAACTTAGAGGACCAAATTCAATATCATATCATGATGATTACGATGCCTCAAGCAGTAGTAGTTCACGAGCTAAACAAAAGTTAAAACTAAGACTTACTATTAGAAATGGCTGGATTATATAGACTTCTGCCTTCCCTTTTCAACAAAACCCTCACTGTTTGAGTTGCATAAAATCAAGAGAATAAGCCTTGTAAAAGTCCAAAAAAAAAAATAGACAGCATCACAACAATAAACTGCAATAAGAAGATAATTGAATCAAATTGTTGAGAATCAATTAAACAAGCCTTATCCACTCTAAATCAAATTTAGGTTTCTTCGTATTTGAGAATCGGATTTTTAACTTTGATCTTATAGCCTATACAAATTCACCATCATTTATTGAAATTTGGTTTTACCTAATTAATTAAATTATCACTACTGTGTTCCAACATAACCTATCTAACCAAGTATGCAATAAAGTAGAGCATAAAGACACAAGACTTGGTTACGCAGTTCGGTGAAATCCACCTACATCTGTGGGGCCTGGCCCAGTTCAGAATGAATCCACTAATCAGAAAGATACAGTACAAAGTACACCATACAATTATACTTATCTTATCTAACTATAACGTGAATCCTGCTAGCTCCCCTTACTACCGATCCACCTTGATCAGACTCCCTTTGACCTCGAAACTCATCGACGCTGGATCTCCTCCTCCCGAGGAATTAAGGTATACGATTCTGAACTTTGAAAAACAGGTTTGTATGTTGGAACATAGAATTCTGGCTCTTTGCAATTCTCGAAAGATAAAAAAATCTGTATGCAGATTTTTTTCTATTAAATCCGTAAATAATGCAGCTGTGTTTGTCCTCTATATATAGTCCATGAGCAGATCTGAACTCTCCATGATTATCTCCATAATATTCCTATTCCAAATCTACTTTTTGAAGCATATCCAAATCCTATAAATAAAGGAATTTTCCTTATCTCAATATCTCCATATATTCGATAATAATAACAACTCCATATTTATAGAGATTTTCCACAAATCAACTATGCTTCCATACGCCTAATATATAGCAGAATATTCAGATTTCCATAAATCATAAATACCATAATATTTTGTCTTCTTTTTCCATAAACATCCTTGGCGTAAACATGTTGTTTTCGCATGCACACATGAAGTTTATTCCATCTCCAATTCCATAACATTAATCCAATCCCACATATATAGGAACTGATATATTCTCCAAATCAAATACAACTTGGACTAGATGTATCCTTCTCGGATTCAGTCTTCAAACTTTCCTTATTTCACCAAAATTCCTTCTTTGATGTTGCAACTCAATAATACCATATTTGCATAATTTCCACAAATTTCCAACTAGATAAATCTAGACTTTACAATCTCCCCCTTTGACATTTTATGGACCAATCACCTTTTGGCATTTCATCAAAAGAGCTTAAGCAAATAAATACATCAACCTTGAAAACCATTCTGGATGTTGAAACATAGAAACACAACATCTCCCCCTAAATTCCAGATTCCCTCAACATCCAGGAATAATGATCATGTTGGAGCATCAACCCAAGTTGGAGCCAATAAAATCATCCAAGAAA
Organism: Rubia yunnanensis; assembly: GCA_037428765.1. Lineage (NCBI taxonomy): Eukaryota > Viridiplantae > Streptophyta > Magnoliopsida > Gentianales > Rubiaceae > Rubia > Rubia yunnanensis. The sequence goes on along the minus strand of CM075064.1, from coordinate 24,053,465 downwards.
TCCAAAACATCTCCCCCTTGGGACCATAAACATGCCAAACGCAATAAACACAGAAAACCAAAATCTCCATTAAATGCAGCTCCCCCTGAAGCAAATATCTGGCCTATGTTGGAACATGTCATAAAATAACCTTTAAACCTCTTCAGGAGCAGCTATCTGTGCCTTATCTAATCTGGCATTTTCTACCTCCAAAGCTACCATCTAAATGGATTGATCTCTCAACTTCACACCATTGTACCACTCAAAATCTGGATCAATGTTGCCTCCCATAGAATTCTTCTACAATATCTCGGTTGTACTCCTTGTAGATTGAGGTAGCAGTCTTGAGACCCACATTTCTCATATACACCCAGATCAGTTGTGCTTTTGGATAGAATTATATCTCTCATGGCAGATTGATCAAAAGTGCCTTCAATAATATGCTCACCTTGTGTTGGAACATCAGTCATCGATGTTGGAACATAACAGCTCTCAGTTTCACCCGTTTTCTCTATGTTGGAACATAAGATCCTTTTATTTCTTAAGAATCAACACATCACCTACTCAGCTTCCTTCACTTCATCAGTACTTTCTCTCCCTATCTGGTGTTGGAACATAGACTTGTTCACCATCCAGATCATAATCTTCTCCAGCCACAGTTACTGATGTTTGAACATCTGAATCTCTAATCCATGCCCACATCTTCTCAACCTGTCTCCATACTCTATGTTGGAACATGACCAGCATCACTGTCTTCCAACTCCTCATCATCATAAACCAGAATTTTGGGAAGAGCCATATCTCTGATCTTCAACACCAACTTCTAACATGTCCAACTACGCCTCCATTTTTTTCCTTTCTATTTTTTTTTTGTTTTTTTCTAATTTTCTATACACTAAATAAATAAACAAAACTTCTACAGGTAAATAAAAGCTTTAAAGAAATACCTCAAATCTGACAAACACCTAAGTGTTGTCTGAGGAGCTCAACTGTAGCAGTGTCCAACGGCTTTGTAAAGATATCAGCGAATTGCTCATATGTTGGAACATAGACTACCACAACTTTCCTCTCAACCTGAATTATCCTTTTGACTTCATTCAAGTGAGAATCCTTAAGATCATCCTGAAATCTTGCAAATACTCCCACCATACTCATCTCAAATTTGGCCTGCATTAAAGTCACACTATCTTGTACCAAAGATGGTGAAGTAGACCCAAGGATCATATCATCAATATAGATTTGAGCAATCAGTGTATTTGATGATTCTCAAAAAACAAGCAAGGTGCGATCTTCTCCCCCTCGACGAGAACCTTTCTGAATAGGAAAGGTAGTGAGTTTCTTATACCACGCATGTGGTGCTTGTTTTGATCCAGACAAAGCATTCTTGAGTCGATGTAGGGGAGCACTCTTGACAGCTTTTTGATACATCATAAGATTCATAGTGCACACCATAACAAGGAGAATGTGAATAGATTCTAACCTGGCAACTGATACGAATGTCCCATCAAAATTAACTCCTTCATCCTGAGTGTAGTCCTGAGCAACTAATCTTGCTTTATTATCACTGGGTTCGATAAGGGAGAGAAATCATTGTAGGCTGGAAAGTTCCCTATAATTAATTTGAGGGTTCGATCGAGTCCTTCTTCTGCTTGATTAAGCCTGCACTGATGTTGGAACATTGGAGAGTTCTGGAGAGGACGATGTTCCAACATTGTTGAAGATATAAGAGTCGCCAGTTTCATCTTTAAGATCTGTCTCATCTGATGTTCCAACATCATTACGTCCCTGATCTGAGAAATCATCCGATGTTGGAACATGGTCAGCCGTACGATCTACTTCATCACATTTGACACTGTAGCAGTTCACTTCTTGTTCCAATAAGTAACATTTGTCTGATGACCGAATACCAGTAAGCACTTTGTTGTTGTCATGTTTCACTATGCACTCTTCCTTATGGAATTCCACGGTCATATTATCATCACATAGCTGGCTGATACTTAGGAGATTAGACTTTAGGTCATCCACCAACAAAACACCAGTGAATACGGGGAATCCTTCAATATACAGTTCACCTTTTCCAACTACTTGACTCTTCTTTTCATTGCCAAACGTGACAAAACCACCACCATATAGCTGGATGTTTGTTAGTAATTCCTGAGTTCCAGTCATGTGGCAAGAGCAACCACTATCAAAGTTCCACGAGTCTTTAGAATGTGCAAGAGGAGATGTATGAGCAACAAGGAAAGTACTTGTGCATTTAACAACCCATACCTTTTTGACCATTTTTTATCGCTGGACATCGTCTATGCTGGAACATATTAAGAGTTGTCGCCCTGTCATATATCTCTGAGCAGTTTTCAGCATTGTTCCTCCGTATGACCTTGATACATGCAGTAGCTACAGATGAGTGGTTTCCTTTGATGAGTCTTGATAAACTTTCTTTTTACCTATTAAATCTTCGACTTGAGACTGACTTTGCTACCTAATGAATTGTCAAACCCGATTCCATGTCAATCTCCAAAGTTTTTTCCCATGGTCAGAATGTCATCAAGTTTCGCCTTTCCAGTGTTTAACTTGGTAATAGCTGCCTCGGTTATCTCAGCTCTCTTAGTTGTTGAGTTTAACAACTAAAACTTGCAAATCCTTCTCCTTCTCACCCAGATGATTTTTCTCTTCCTTCAAAACTCTATTTGTATCAACAACTTGAAGCCACATGGCATACATCTTCTCACATGTACTGTAGATATCTTCATCACTCACAACTCAATCATCACTGGACGTGTCATCAGAACCTATGTTGGAACATACAGCTTCATCTTTCTCTGACATGTTGGAACACACTTCATCTGATCCACCATGAAATTTTGCTCCAAATGCCACATAATTGCTTATAAGTTCCTCTTCGTCTTCTTCGTCATCTTCACTCCATGAGGTGATGTATGATTTTCCTTGCTTCTTTAAGGTAATAGCACATCCAGCCTGGATGTGGCCGTATCCTCCACATTCTCGACATCGAATTCTTTCAGACTACCTTCCTTCACCACTTTAGATCCTAGAGAATTGCTGACTTCCTTGTTCCATCTGAGTTCTACGATTACCAAAATCTTGAGGACGAGTTTTGTTTCCACCAGATCTTTCCTGTGAATTCTTGTTTACCACCTTCTTCAGCATTCTTGAGAAATTCTTGGTGATAGGAGCAAGTTTTTTAATTCCATCATCACTATCAGATTCATGGATGACCCTTGATGAATAGGATTTGAAGGCCAAATCCTTCTGGACTTTCTTTGCAGACTGTTTCATTGTCATCTCATAGGTCTGTAGTGATCCTATTAGTTCATCCAAGGTCATGGTGGCTACATCTCTTGCTTCTTCTATTGCTGCTACTTTCATAGCAAATATTATAGGAAGAGATCTCAAGGCTTTTTTCACCAATTTTGCTTCCTTGTAAACTTTCCCAAGTTGATAGGCCATATTGGAGATATCTCTGAGTTTCCCATTGAATATAGAAATAGTATCATCCTCCTCCATCTTCAGTTCTTCAAACTTTGTAGCCAACATCTGTAGTTTGGATTCACGTACACAACTTGTCCCCTCATGTACAGTTTGAGGGATATCCCATGCTTTCTTTTCTTGTTGGCCCGTAGAGATGAGTTTGAACTGATCTTCATCTACTGCAGTAAATATGACATTTAATGCTCTGGAGTTTGCCAAGCTTACCATTCTTTCACCTGGTGTCCACGACTCTTTAGGCATAGATTCTCCTCCTTCAGAACTTCCAACAATAGGGGGTTTCCATTCTGTTTCAACATAGTACCAAGCCAATTCATCCAGGGAATTTATGAACACCCGTATGCGAGCCTTCCAGTAGTTGTAATTTGTTCCTTCCAGCAGTGGTGGTCGAGACACAAAAGCTCCTTCTCTGGTCGCCATTGGTAAAACCGGATCACACTTTCCTTGTCAAAACCAAGGTAAAACAAGTGACTTAGCTTTGATACCAATTGAAATTTGGTTTTACCTAATTAATTCAATTATCACTATTGTGTTCCAACATAACATATCTAACCAAGTATGCAATAAAGTAAAGCATAAAGGCACAAGACTTGGTTACGCAGTTCGGTGAAATCCACCTACATCTGCTGGGCCTGGCCCAGTTCAGAATGATTCCACTAATCAGAAAGATACAGTACAAAGTACACCATACAATTATACTTATCTTATCTAACTATAACGTGAATCCTGCTAGCTCCCCTTGCTACCGGTCTGCCTTGATCAGACTCCATCTGACTTCGAAACTCATCGACGCTGGCTCTCCTCCTCCCGAGAAATTAAGGTATACGATTCTAAACTTTGAACAACATGTTCGTACATTGGAACATAGAATTCTGGCTCTTTACCATTCTCGAAAGATAAAAAATCTGTATGCAGATTTTTTCTATTAGGTCCGTAAATAATGCAGCCGTGTTTGTCCTCTATATATAGTCCATGAACAGATCTGGATTCTCCATGATTATCTCCATAATATTCCTATTCCAAATCTGCTTCTTGAAGCATATCCAAATCCCATAAATAAAGGGATTTTCCTTATCTCAATATCTCCATATATTCGATAATAATAACAACTCCATATATATAGAGATTTTCCATAAATCAACTATGCTTCCATATGCCTAATATATAGCAGAATATTCAGATTTCCATAAATCACAAATACCATAATATTCTGTCTTCTTTTTCCGTAAACATCCTTGGCGTAAACATGTTGTTTTCGCATGCACACATGAAGTTTATTCCATCTCCAATTCCATAACATTAATCCAATCCCACATATATAGGAACTGATATATTCTCCAAATCAAATACAACTTGGACTAGATGTATCCTTATCGGATTCAGTCTTCAACCTTTCCTTATTTCACCAAAATTCCTTCTTTGATGTTGCAACTCAATAATACCATATTTGCATAATTTTTACAAATTGCCAACTAGATATTATAAAAGTTAAGTGTGTGGTACTCGATTGGTCATAACTGGCGATCACATCATCATATACACCATTATCACATCATAACAATATCTTATATACCATAAAATTCGACATCATGACACCATCATTCATATTAAACACCATTATCACATACCATAGCCTCATTTCAAAACTTATCAACATTAAAAACCCTACGTCGAAGAAAACGATAAAATAACAACCACACACAACACCAAACATCATCTAATCATCCAGTCAGAATAAACACAACAAAATAAACAAAATATCATTAAAACCTCTATATTATATATTGTGTGCTAACATAACCCTACACTTTTTTACGAATGTGCTGATATAGCCCTATAAGTTTCAGGAATGTTCTGATTTAATCCTACAAGTTTTCATAATGTGCTGATATAACTCAGCCTATTTCGGTGGCGGTGTAGCAACGGTCCGGTGGTGGCCTAGAGGTGGTCCAACAATGGTCTAACGGCGGTCCGGCGGTGGTCTATAGGTGGTCCGACGGCCAGTCCAACAATGGTCTAACGGCGGACCGGCGGTGGTCCGGCTATGTTGGAGTATTAATGACTCTAAGGGAAATAACGTCATTTCCTATTTTTTTTAGTATTTTAATTTCTTTTGAGAAGGGCAAAATGTATTTTTATAAAATTCTGGCTAAAAATGTGTGGAGGGGGTTATATTGGCACTTACACTAACTATATAGGATTATACTAGTACTTTTAAACACTAGAATATTATTTTAACACTTATGTTAATTATATAGAATTATAGAAGCACATTTATCTAATTTATAAGTACAACTTCACCAAATACACCCATCACCTACCATGTCAATTATACCGTGGGATCCTCATCCTGATTAGGACAACCATGTGCTTAACCAATGATTTGGCATTAGTTTAGCAGATTTTAAAGGATTTAGCAACTTGTTTCTTTCAATGCGGTGGGTATATTAATTGGTACGTAAGTTCTCAATATTTTATTTAAAACACATAATTAGTTTCTGATTACTGTTGATGTCTTAAGTGTTAATTAATGGTTGATTTCCTTTCTCATATTTCTGAATTTTATCCACGAGTCCAGTCTCTTGAAACACAGTCTTTCAATAACTTATGAAAATATCAAGGTTTAAAGTGTAAATTAGAATAAATGAAGATAAAACTTTCGGGTTAGGGCTATAAACTTTATAACTATTACACGTTGCATAATAATTTTTAAATATTACAACTAAAAATTTTTACCTTTTATTATTCTAATTAAACTCATTCTTTCGTATTTCTCCATACTTTGCCTTTATCCACAATGAAATGTGAAACGCATAGAAGAAATAAAAAAATTGAGGAGGAGGAAGATGCGGTAAAACAGAGAAGAGATTCTGTTAAATTATGATATATTTTGGTTCATTTTGATTCGGTTGAGTAACCACTTGGGATAGCCCACTGGCCAGGGCAGTGTGCCCCCAGGTTCAATCCAGTTTCGACTCCCCCTCCCTCCTGGAGTTGCATTATTATGGAGTTTAAATCTCCGTATACACCGTGTTGGGTGTAGAAGCCTTACTTTGTGTGAATCATGTGGGAGTCTCACCCCACCTTTATGTGATCATGTGGGAGTCTCACCCCACCCTTATGTGAGACAAAGGGGAGTCTCACCCTCTTTGTGTGAGACAACATGAATTTGAATAAAGTGTGGAACAACCTCAAAAAAGAAGAAGATTCGGTTGAGTTAAAGATTTTGTGTCGTTGGTATTATACATGATTAAAGGATCAAGAAAATTGCTTATACAACATATGTCTCCATCTGTCCCAGTTTAAATTATCCACATACTTCATGACAATATTCTCTATTAAAGTTTGACCGTATATTTGAATAAATATATGAGACATAATATTATCGTATGTAATACTGTTTAATTCGTCGTAACAAGTAGTTTCTAGAAAGTAGGTTTTTATTTGCTATTATTATACGTAACTAAGCATATTAACGGTCAAACATTTTTCTTTAACGGTGTGCAATGATTACGCTGTAATTTAAACTGGGACGGAGGGAGTACCTAGTTCACATAAGTTCAAGTATAAACTTTTGATAATTGAAAGTGCTATATAAGCCTAGATAGTTTATATAAGTGCAATTCTACCCATTTCGGCAGTTTGAGGCTGGATTTAATTGAAAAGAGAATTTTACCCCTCCTAAAAAGTTTATTAAAAAATGAAAGAACATACACTTAGACTCTCTGAAACCCAAACTTTTTCCTCATTTCTTTCTGCTTCACCATCGTGGCCTCATTCCTCTTTTCTTTCTGCTTAACAGTAGTAGCGCTCGGGTTTTCCAGCAATTCCGTTGGTGGAGGTGACTGTCGAGGTGGTGCCGCCGTTTACCTGAATGCTAGACCTGAGCTTGTGAGCGCGATCAGAGTTGAATCCACTGTTTGTGAGAGCTGGACTGTCGCAAAGGCGCTCGTAGTGGACTGAAGTGGGGCGCGACTGAGGCTCGTCGGTGGTGGCAGGGTGGTGATGAAATGGGGGGGTGGTGCTGGTGAAATCGTGGCTACATGCATTTCTGGAAAAGTCTTGTCGGGTGCGTGGATCTGATGTGCATCTTGTCCCCTTGAGCCCCAGGTATGCCGAAGAATATGATGAAAGAAAAATAATGAAGGAACAACACCGGTGTACAATGCATATAATCCGATGTCGCCCACTAATTTCACCAATATCAGGCTCCAGGATTTCGAGAAATCCGTTATGGTTTCCTCCGTCGATGCCTTCCACTGCGCCAAACTGGTTCAATCAATCTCTTCTTCAGCTTATTTATTGATTTAATTTTTAATTAATATTAATGAAATGTTATGTAAATGATAACAGGTGCTTCCGGGCATGGTGGATAAAAGACATGGTACAATTATGTTCACGAGCTCTTTTGGTTGGCTCAGATAACACGAGTGATGATGACGACGCTGTTGGCTCTGAACACACGATGCCGGTGATGATGATGCCGATGTCAAGTTCCCTTGAGTTGCAAGTACACTGGAGAAGATGGCGAACAAATAACAATGAAGGTGCCAATGATGACGAGAAACATATCTGAAGCCTAAGGAGAACCTTGAAGAGGAGGGAGCGGTGGTGGGGCTGGCTGGGTGGGGGTGGTGGCAAGGTGCCGCCAAGGTGGTGGTGGTGGTAGTGGTGACAAGGGCAAAATGGTCTAACAATTTTAGGGTTTAGACCAAAGGGCATTTTTAGTCATTTTATATGTGATCAATGTTGGAAATTATTTTTAAAGGTGATATTTGCACTTATGTCAACTAGTTAGGGTTTTTTTGCACTAAAAGTTATCTAAGAGTTATATTGGCACTTACTCTAGTAGGTAAAGTTATATTGATATATATCCCTAAAGGATTATATATGAAATTTAGTATCTTTACTTAAGAGTATTTTCTTCCAAGATCGTTTCAAAGATTATATGGGAAAGCACTAGTGCAAGAAAGGGTTGTTAACGACGATTAAAATGTGAATTGAAAGGCAGCTATGAACCACTATACCTGGCACCACCGCGCAAATTGGCAGACATTTGATGGCAGTCATGTGAAATTGTCATTCATTGCAATTCACGGCATAGATGGGAAATGTGATTCATTATTTTTTTACCATCATACATCCTTTAAAATTTGGAAGAATACGCTTTTCACATATTCGAATGTTGTTTTGAAGTTTGAAGCACATACTGTAACTCTTTGTAAGGTTGACTTCCCCAGGTATTATTCCAAAATTGGAAATGACGTCGGGATGAAGAATGATACAACATCGAGATGAAAATTGAGGTTGGTGACATACATCGTTGATGACATCAGAGTAATAATTGGTTGATTTTATTTTTGAGTTTGAATGTGAAATAGGTTATTCACGCCTAGTGTTAGTAGCCACGGGCTCTGATATCAAAACTTGTGACGAAATGATGTATGTTCCATCATTGGGTTTTGTTTCACAAGTATATGGAGACTATTTAGGGGATTGTTGGTCAGATATAGTCCAGATGTTATGTACCAGATCGGAATTATTGCTTTTCGTTAACCATTAATTACGAATTACATTCTAAATCAGAATGCATGTTGGGTGTACATGTTTTGTTATCGCAAAAGGATTCGAACTCGAAAATGGCATTGATAGTTATAGTTATTTTCTAATTGAATAGAGTACTCATATGACCCCCAGTTTTTTTATCGTTGATATAATGTTGGTCTTTTTTGAAATGTTTGTTAACAATGGTATTCACCGGTTTCATGACTTGTTTTGTTGAATTGTCCTAAGGAAACTTCTCCCTGTTAGTTTGATGCACCAAAGCATCATGACAGCATAAAATTTGCCTTACGAACATTGCCACTATTTCCCCAAATCCCCAAATCCCCAAATTCAATTTTCCCTCTCTGATCTCGCCCTTTAATACCCCAATTTCCTTACAGAGAAGAAGATCGACGATTGAACACCGCCATTGCTGTTCCTAGAAATAGTGGGGCATTTCCTCTGAGTATCCCCCTTAAAATTCTCAAACTGTATGGGGAACTCGCTTTGTTGGAGGTTAACAACTATCGAAGTCTCAAACCATCGTTCTCATTTCAGAAGTAGGAAGAATGAGGAACATTAATGGCCAGAGGACATTTCCTACAAACACTCCTCAAAAATTGTCACACTGAATCAGGAAGAAGAAGATAAGCCTAGTGAGCATGAAATGAACCTAGAATTCAGTGTTACTTAATCGTGATAGAGTACATCGGAACTTGCTTCGCTAGAGTTCAATAGCAACCGAAGTCCCATATCGTTTTCTTCATTATGAACGTAGGAAGAATTACATTTCTACACTCAAATTTTCATTTCCACCATATTTTTAAAACAAGAGCAAGAATTACTAGCACGAGGTAGTATAAGAAAATTTATGCTCACGCGATCAAGTGCAAAGTTATTATGTTGCAATGCATGAATGCACCGGGCCACGTGCAACATGGTGTAGTACCCACTTTCCCATGCACTCCATTGTTCCTTCTACTAGATGCAATTTAATAAGTGTAAGCAGTAAATGGACGACAACTTTGGACTACTTTGTTATGTAGGATTTGTATAGGCTATCTTAATTTCAACAAGTTGGAAATGTAAGGATTTGGTTGAATTTCTTCTAAAGCGCTGGATAATAATTCCATAAGTGAATTGATTGGTGGAAGGTGGAGAGGATCCAAACAATAAGCATGCATTTTCCTCTTATTAGTTGTGATCAACCGCATGTGACCCCTACAACAAATGAAGCATGTATGTAGGGTAATTCATCTTTGATATGCACTATTAGTCATAAGGTGGAAAGAAATGGTACATATATATTAGTAATGCAAAGAAGAATGATTGATTTTTAACTTGAAGACTAGTTTTAAGATAAGATAGTTTCTATTCTTTGGAATGTCCGATTTCTTGGATCTTGCCAGACATAGAACTCCAATCCTCTCCTTCAACTGCTTCCTTGCCAACTATGCTATGTGCCTTTAAATATTGGAGTATGATATGTTAACAGGGGGGGGGGGTTTAAGAATTAAATTGGAACAATGAAAAGAGCAATTATAATATGCGGGTAACGTCTGCATGATATGAATGAAACTTAGACTTGGCATATTGACATTAGTGGTTGGGTGACTTGGTCACACCTCCACAAGTATTCTAAGCTGACCCAACATATGATAATTAATTGTGAAACCCAAAAAATTAATTTGTTTGCAATGACAGAGGCTCCCAATCAGGATTTATGTCATCCAAATTATCTGGGAGGTTTAGACCCGTGTGATTTGTAAATATAAAAATCATTATGTCTTGGTTATCCAATTTCTTCCTTGTCATTTTTAGATCATATTCCAAAGTTTGGTTGGTTTTTGGTTGTGGGAAGACCTCACACCTTCGAAGATGTTCCGTTGGCACATGTATGCAACATATACACTTGCTTTATCTGGATGGCCCTCAACACTGTTTCCTCGCACAGTTGATCGTGTTTTTGTGTTGGAGTGAACTCACCATGTTGTTGTTTTCAATTAACTTCTTCCTAATCATAAGGAAGAACTTATGAAATTTATCATACGATAAGTGAATAAATGTGTATTGCGGTGAGGGGATTAAAATATTTTTATCAACTCACAATTTTTGTAGCAAACTCCCTTTTCACTACCATCATGTCATTCTACTATGTGGTCTAGGAGGACTAAGATTAATCCAGGTATACAACCTTCCAACACATGCTTGCATCTATGGTTAACTCCAAGAAGCATATCAAAAATTTCTATTTTGAAATCTCATGTTGAGAAATCACGATGAGTGATGTGCCGTATTTTATATAGCTTAAGTAGTCATTATTAGCATAATTTAATTTAGAATTATTTTGGACATACATTTGGTGTAATTTTGAAATTTAGAGTTAAGACAAATCGAATTTATAGAAGAGGTAAAGACTTTTAAAGATAAAACTAAAAAAGAGGGAAACTGCAACCGTGAGACATCACGCTGCAATCACGGCCGCGTGAAAATAAGATGGTCCAATTATGCAAATTTGCGGCCACAGAGGTCATTGTCGCTGTTGCGGAGCCTATTTGTACACTAGTAATTTGTTTCCAATTTTTATTATTTTCAAATTCTAATTAGGTTTTAATTAAGTTATTTTCGTAGATGAATTCTTTAACATTTTTATTATTTAACTTTAGAATATACCTAGAACTACCTGCATATTTACATTACAATTCTAACCTTCGTTATTTTCTTAGATCTCGTTTTTCTATAAAGAACTAAACTTTTAGTTTTATTTGACGATTGATATCACCGCTAATTTGGTTGTGATATTCTAAACTCTTGTTCTATATTCCTATTTATTGTATTATTCTCTTATTCTTGAATTTATTGGATCTTATTGCTTCATCAAGTCTAACCTTCTAGATTAATTGATATTACTCATATTGCTATGATTTATGTACTTGTACCACTAGATATATTAAAGTAAAAAATTATAAATACATAAGTCTTGTCTATGACTTTTTTGTTGATTGTGATAGGGAATTGGTTGCATACTAATATTAACTTATGGTTAAGGTTGTTGTTGCAATACTAGTATATTCTTGGATTTACACTATTATTAATGAGTCTTGTCTAGTTGTTAGAATTAGTTGATAACAAGTATTAGGGTGAACGACTTGGGAGACCACTGAACTCCCTTCATCGTTCACTTTTGGCCCCTTATTATTTTTTGAACACTTTTGGTCCCTCAACTAACATAACTGCTAAGTCGTGGCCCTCCCGTCCAGTCAATACATTAATTCTAAAGTATTCTCTGTTAATTGAGGGTAAAAGTGATTTTTCATCTTTATTATTTACAAACCTAGCCCCCCTGCATTTTCTTTATTTAAAATACAAACCCAGCACCTGCATTTATAAAAAAAATTACAATTTAACCCAAACCACCCTCCCACCATCTTCTTCTCCAGCCACCCGCACCACCATCCCAGCCCAAGCCCCCACCATAAGTTTAAGGATCGAAAAATGCTCCTATTATTCGGCATCCAGAACATATCATCGGCGACATTGGTGACTATTTCCAAAGAGAGTCTATTATCAAACAGCCATCGGACAAACTCATGCACCGATTCACTATTCTCACCCACCGCCACGGCGGCACCATCCTCCTCCTCTCTCCTGCCCAGGTCCCGCCCTACATCGGCACAGAAGAAGTCCATCGCCATCGACTTGAAACAGCTCGAGAAGAAGCAGAATCTGACAGATCTTCCGCTGCTGCCGCTTGGTGTTGCAAAATAACGCTTGCATAATAATTCCTCTCTGGCTGATTACTACCGTTGGTTTTGTGCGGGAAAGCTTTGGATGTATTCTGTACATCGTGTTTGCTATTTCTAATCCTGTGCTACTTGAGAAAGATTTTTGGCATTGGCGATCTGTCCTGTTGATGGTGTCTGTTCTCGTAGATTGTGAAAAGATGTTTTTTGGAGCGCTAGAAATGACTCAGAGAAGTTTTAGTTGTCCAAAAAGGGAAAGGGAAAGGGAAAAAAGAAAAAGAAAAAAGAAAATAAAATGGGAAATGACTATTTTGTCCTTCAAAATGATGTTTTGACCGAACTTGATGCTTTGACCTAACGGAACGGCAATGGCTAAACAGTTCTGTAAGTTGAGGGGTTAAAAGTGTACAAAAAAAAAGATAAGGGGCCAAAGGTGAACGATGTTGATAGTTCAGGGGCCACTGAAGTCGTTTGCCCTAAGTATTATCATGATCTGATTGTCCTATAATTACACTACTCCTTTTAGTCCCTTATTCATGACCTCTTTTTTCCTGACATTTTTTTAAGGCATGTTTGACAGTCGATAAATTTAATTGCGTACGATAATAGACCATAAAATTTTTACTCTTTAGAAATAACATGTTGCAAAGAAAATAAAGATATCTCATATGATGTCCGTTATTGTATGCAACAAAAGTTATTGACGGTGAAATATGCTAAAAAAATTACGGTCAAACAAGGCCATAATGACCAGAGAAAGTATGTTAGTATAACATCTTTTGAGAAAAGGGGACTAAAAGGGTTTTTCCCAAAATGACTATATTATACTAAGTTGGACATGAGATGGACTTAGCAATCCCAACAATACTTAATTGAGAAAAGTACTTATATAACCCTATATAATTGTCAATATATTCTAATAATAATTTAAAGAGTCAATATAACCCTAGAAAGTAAGTGAAAGTGCAAACATACCCACTCCAGCATATTTAGGCCAAAATTTGGCTAAAAGACTATTTTACCCCTCTATAAAAATTTTAAAAAGAAAAAGAAATGAATTTACTATTATACCCCTAAACTCTAATCATCTTCTTCCTCTTCTCTTCTTCTTTTCTTCCTTTCTTCCCACAAATCTTCCCGCAACGCTAGGGTTTCAGTGATGGTTGGGGGTGAGGCTGGGCATTGAGCGGCGGGGCTGGTGGTGCTAAGGTTTTGGTGGGGATGGGCGTCGAGCGAAAGGAGTGGGGCCACTAGGGTTTTAGTGGTGGAGGCCTATGCATCGAGCGCCTGGGTTAGGCATTGAGTGATGGGAGTGGTGGTGACAGGTGTGTTAGGGTTTTATGGTGGTGGAGCAAAATGAAGCTGCGACGGTGTGGAAAATGTGGTGGAGGGGATGGAAGAGTGGTGGTGGTGAGGGGGCTAGCTGGAGAGGGTGGGGGTGGTGGCCGGGTGGAAATGGGGCTGCGGCAACCTAGCAGTGGTGGTGGTGGTGGCCTAAGGGTAAAATTGTCCTAAAACTTTCAGCTTTTAGGCCAAAGGGCTTATTGGTCATTTTATGTGCGGTCAACATCGATCAATGCCGGAAATGGTATTAGGGTTATGTTGGCACTTTCATCAACTAGTTAGGGTTGTTTTTGTACTTTAAGTTATCTAAGGGTTACATTGGCACTTTCACAAGTATATATGGTTATATTTGTAAATACCCCCTCTATCTCCGCTAAAATTGCACTTTAACTTTTTTGACACTATCCTTTATCAAAGTTTGACTGTATATTTGAATAGATATATGAACGATAATATTATTATATATGATATTATTTAATTCGTCGTAACAAGTAGTTTCTAAATATCAACATTTCATTTGACGTTATTATACGTAGGTAAACATATTAACGGTCAGGGGTGGAACCAGTGATATGCAAGGTAGGGCTCCAGCCCTACCTAAATCGTTGGTCGGAGGTAGTACGTGAAAGGGATCAATTTCCGGCGAGATGCGCGTCTTCTGCCCTGCTTCCGCGTCTTTCGGCGACGGCGGCGAGAAGCTCGAAGAAGAAGGCCGCTTTGCAGCCTTCTTTTTTTTTGCAACTGAACTACTAAAACGATGTCGTTTTAATGTTAATAAAACGACGTTGTTTCATTTGTCATAAGGGAAAAAAATTTAAAAAAGGTTTAAGATGTAATGGATTGGGCCAATTTCTCAATCCAATTTCATTTCGCCCAAAATCCAATTACGGGAAGAAGCTAAAGAGAGGAAGTGGCCACTGGCCAAATCTCAGGAGCTCAGCTCCCTCCCGCCAGGCCTCCTCCTCCTGATGTCGGACGCCGCCACCGTCCTACCACCGTAGCTGACGTCGATGCCACGGCCCACCACCGTCCAGCCCTTCACTGAACCACTGGTTCTCTACTTCTCTTTATGCTAAGGTAATTTATTTTTAGGGTTTATTCTCTTTTTTTATTTTTTCCTTCAAAACTTAAATTTATATGAACATGATTTTTAGATTGGATGTCGAATTGAAGTTATATGGTTGTATGATTGTTGAAATTCAGTTGAATTTCATATGTATAAATAATAAGTTATAATTGTTTGATTTATTTTGTATGTGAAAATGAAATTGTCATAATCGATTTATGGAATTATCAATAGGGATATTTGTTGAATTGAATTTAGATGAATATGATTTTATAAATTATTTTTTATCTCAATTTGTTATTGTTTCGTAACTCTTTTAGATTTTATAAGAATAAATCAATTTACATATTTTCCCTATTTGATATTTAATAGGTTATGGATAAATTTTAAATTCGAAGTAGCAGATCTCCATCTTTAAAAAGATCGAATGAACCTAATGAACAAAGGCACAATGAAGAGGGTAGTAGTACAAAAAAATCCTGTGATGTTTCTATTAGAGATGAAGTGCTAAGTGAATATATATTAAGAGGTTCGTGCCAACCTAAGAATCATATTTTTCCCAAGACAATGTTCAATGATGAATTTAGAAGCTTTCAAAATTGTTGGTTTGATGAATTTAATTGGTTGGAGTATAGTGTTTCAAAGGATGCGGGCTTTTGTTTTCCTTGCTATCTTTTTAAGAATTCAGCAAAGGGGACGGCATATATTGTAGATGGGGTGATAAATTGAAAGAATGCCCTTATAGTATTTAGGAAACATGCTAGGAATGTGGATGGAATTCATCATGGTGCAACAATCAAATTGAGAAATTTTAGCCTTCAAAAGTAAAGTATCTCACATTGTTTCGATGGTTATTTTACTAAAGCAAAAAAGGTATATTGCACACGTTCGAATGCGGTTTTGGATGTGACAAGATAATTTTTAAATCAAGGTTTGGTTTTTCGTGATCAGGATGAAGGTTGGGATTCCATCAACAAGGGTAATTATCGTGAATTTGTTGAATGATATTGCAAGCGAAGTGAATATGTTGCTAAGGTAATGAATGAAAATGCTCCCAGAAATTGCAAATTGACATCCCCCAGAGTTCAGAAATAGCTCTCTAGTGCTTGTGTTGGCTAGGTAACTGATGATATTGTTAATGACATTGGAGATAGTGTATTTTCTCTTCTTGTTGATGAGTTTAGAGATGCATCAATAAAAGAGCAAATAGGGGTTGTTTTGAGATATATCAACAAACAAGGATGTATTCTTGAGTGTTTTCTTGCTCTTGTGCATGTTTCCAATACTAAAACTATTACTTTGATGGAGGCTCTTAAGCAACTGTTTGTAGATAAGAAATTGTCCTTGTCAAAGTTGAGAGGTGAAGGATATGATGGGGCTTCAAATATGCAAGGGGAGTTTAATGGATTGCAAGCTTTGATATTGAAAGAAAACTCTTCTGCAAGGTATATTCATTGCTTCTCTCACCAACTTCAATTGGTTGTTGTTTCTGTTGCATATAGTACTCTATTCGTGGGTGAATTTTTTTGGTATCTTGTTAAAACTATGAATCTAGTTTGAGGTTCATGTGTTAGAAAAGAGATGCTTGTGCAATTAGAACATGCTAGACTTGTAGAGGCATTGGAGAGTGGGGACAATGTTAGCGGAAGAGGCAAAAATCAGGAAATGAGTTTGAGACGGCCTGGTGATACCCGTTGGGGATCACATTACACTACTATTATTCGTTTTGAGGCAATGTGGTCTTCTATTATTCAAGTGCTTCTTTATATCTGTGAGCATAGCAATTTAGATGAAAATGCCTCTACAACAAAGGGTTTGATTGATAGAATGGAGAGCTATGAATTTGTATTTTGTATGTTTTTCATGAAGCATTTACTGGGAGCTACAAGTCAATTGTCCCTTGCTTTGCAACAAAGAGATCAAAATATTTCGATGGTTGTGCGAATGATGAATAGAATGAAAACTGAATTGCAAGAATTCAGAGATGGTGGTTTTGATAAATTATTGGATGGAGTCAACACATTTTGTGTGAAGCATGAGATCACATTAGACGTGATGGAAGCACAATGGAAAATTCGTCACCGTTCTAGATGACGTGGAGAAATGTTGACCAATCATGATTTCTACCATGTTGGTATTTTTCTTCAGGTTCTACTTTAATATTTACATAGTATTATTTATTTTTTTATTATATATTTTTTTATCTTATTTTTATATTTTTTATTATTTCAATACTAGACCGTTGACAGGATGATTCTTGAAATGAATCATCGATTTTGCGAAGCAAGCTCGGAATTACTCACTTGTATTGCATGTTTTAATCCAAGAGAAAGATTTTCCATGTTTGATGTTAGTAAGTTGCCTCACCTTGCTGAACTCTATCCGGATGACTTCTCCCTGGTTGATCGTTTAGAACTTGAGCAACAACTTGATTTCTTCATTCATGATGTGAGAGATGATGATGCCTATTCAGTCATCAATGACCTTGGAAGTCTTGCTCAGCAAATGGTTCGATCAGGTAGCAGTGTACTCTATCCATTGGTATATCATCTTATTGAGTTAGCATTAGTTCTACCAGTTGCAACTACTTTAGTTGAGCGGGTTTTTTCTGCCATGAAGAGTATCAAGACCGATCTTCCTAATAGAATGGGAGATGAATGATTGAATGATGTTATGACTGTGTATATTAAAAAAGATATATTTGTTAAGATTGAAAATGAGCCGATTATGCAACGTTATCGAACCATGGAGTCTCGCAGATATTTGTTGCCCCCACTTGTTCCTAGTCCTACTTCTAATAATTCGAGCATTAGAAAGTAGTTATTTTAGTAGTTGGGAAAGTCTCAGGAAAGACGGCCTTTCCATAAGCTTATGAACAGTCCTTAGGGGCATTTGCCTTAAATGTTGTAATTTTTTATAAAATTTAAATATTGCATTTTATAAGTTAAAAAAAGTAATAATATGTATTTGAAGGTGAAAATATAAAAATATATGATATAAAAAAATATTTTAAAAAATTTTAAATGTTGCATGTAATTTAAGAAATGCAATGTATAAGGTAAGGAGTGGGTCTCCTGACAGGTGGTCTGTCATAAGCTTATGGACAGGCTACTTATTTCTTACCTTATATATTGCATTTCTTAAATTACATACAAAATTTAAAATTTTGAAAATATTTTTTTATATCATATATTTTTATATTTTCACATTTAAACACATATTATTACTTGTTTTAACTTATAAAATGCAATATTTAAATTTTATAAAAAATTACAATATTTAAGACAAATGCCCCTGAGGACTGTCCATAAGCTTATGGAAATGCCGCCTTTTCTGAGACTTTCCCTAAGGTAAGAAATAAGTGGCATGTCCATAAGCTTATGGATAGGCCGCCTGTCAGGAGACCCACTCTTAGTAGTTTAGTGAACTTGTAAAAACGTTATTGTATTGTACTCGATTTATTATATTACGTAGTATTTTTCATTATTTTTTAGTGGAGTTTTTAAAATTTAAATTTAAGTAATATTTATCAGTCTCCCCTTGTATATTTTTCTAATTCCGTCACTGATAATGATCAGACATTTTTCATGAACAACGTGTTAATAATTGCACTACAATTTCAAGTGGGATAGAGGGAGTACTTAAGAGTAAAGGAAAAATTTGTTTAGAAAGATTCTTCGATCCTAACATTCACTCAAAAGTTTAAACTTTTGTTTAGAAAAGCCTTGAGTTTACCACGTTTGTGTATTTGTTTTTAGGAAAGCAATAAAAGATGATTCCAACATTGCATTTCAAAAATCAGCAGGCATTGTACTGAAAAAAAAAAAAAACCTACAAGAAAAACAAGGAATTGCTGTTTCTTCAAGTGTTTTGATCATCATCAGACATGTCATAATGCTACAATACTGAAACTCTGGCATCAGTGTCCATTGTAAGCATCCCTCTTCCTAAAACTTGTGAATGGCTCAAATGTGTCATCGTCTGAAATAGACTTCCTGAAATCAACCTCATCATTCACTTCCTTCCTCAGGTTAAGTGACTCAGACTCTTGCATCAGATCACTCATTGTAGCCGATTGCTCGATATACTGCTGCACCACGAGCACTGCAACCGACGTGTCAAACTCAGACGTGATCAGGAGATCACCTATAGGTCCTAGCTCGGGGCAGTCACACCAGTCAGTGAGTCCCGCGGTGAGGGGGGAAATCACCCCCCTCCCTTTGCCTACTATGTAGAGGTCGTGGTTTTCGCTGTCCATGCCTTTTATCGCCCTAACGGCTTCTTCCTCGTCGTTCAGCACGAGTTCAGTGTACCAAACGGAGCTGTCATTAACCGTGGCAATCTTAAACTTGTTCAAGAACTCGTCATCCATAGCCTTGTCTCGCTTGGTGTCAACTTGTATAGCCACATCCTCTCCTTCCACGTTTCCCACGGGATCCCATTCTACTTCGGTTGTGGTTTCGCTAGGAATGAACCTCACCACTTTCAACCTCGTGTCAGGATGTTCAGACATCCTCCATGCATAGGCCAATGCCTCCCTATCATCAGGACCTCCGAAGAACAGCATAACAATCTTCTTCGAATGGTTTTGGAAATCAATATTGCCTCGAGTTATGAGGATGCCGACGGAGCAAGGAGCATTAGCCATCACACTCTCATTCACATTCTGAGCTGAAGGATTCATGTCCTCCACCTCCCCATCCTGAGTTTCCTGCCTGTGGAAGGGAAGAATAATGATCGTCGCCCTCTTATCCTTGGCAATGTTGCAGATGTCTTCATCCATCGTCGCGTAAGCTGACCTTGCTGTGAGTACCTGAGTGTGTACACCATCAGACCTAAGCTCATAGTTGTCGAATGCAGTGAGAATCTGATCTGTCTGAGCTTCCAAATAGCTTGAGTTCCGAGGAGCCGGTCTGTGGGTGTTGGTATGGACAAGCAGCATAGCTGAAGCACGGCCAATGAGCTCGACTAAGTGAAGTGCAAACACATTGATAGGAGATCTTTGCGTGGAATTCGATACTTCAAGAAGGTTGATGATGGAAGGAACATTTTTCGTGTCGTATAAACAAGCAAGAACTCTCAGCTCCTCATCTGATCTTGCCTTCTGTATGGTCCTTCGCTTGTAGGGGGTCAAATTCTTCGATGGCCGGTATAAAATCGTGGCCGGAGTCACCACCATTGTCATCACAAGAATTGCAGCCATCATCAGTGAAAAGGTTTTCGTTGTCAAAGCCTGCATAACAAAAGGAAGCCATTCTATATCACCATATGGCCTGCAAAACATGAGTTATAAGCCATGAAGCACATTTATGGTTGTAAGAAGAGAGAAGATTATGTACCCCTTGCGTGACTCCGATTTCAAGAATGACCAGAGCGACAGTGCTCTTGGTGCTGGTGAGAATCCCAACAGCCACAGCTTCTGAAGTGTCTGAGCCGTGGAGGTACGCGACGGTAACAGTACCGATGATCTTAGCAGCAAACGATAATATCACAACCATTGCCACCTTGATCAAAGATCCAGTTCCTTGGCCAATCACATCCAGGTTGGTTCTAATCCCACACACCAGAAAGAAAACAGGCATCAGTATTCCATTCACAAAGTCACCAAGTTTGTCCAAAAGCACAGCCTCAAGAACATCATTAGGGATGATGAGGCCAAACAGAAAGGCACCAATCATGGGATGTGTACCACATAGGTCTGTGATCACACCCATAACCGCGACCCCGCTGATCAGAGAGCAAATGTAGTATTCACTGTATCCTTGTCCTGCTGGAAGCTTTCGAACGATCCAATTAAGCGCTGGACGAACATAGGAGGCACAAAGCAAGACAAGCGCGAACGTGCAAAGGATGATCCACATGCTGTCTTTCACCGTCATTGCCAATCCAAGCGCGAGGAACAGCCACGAAGCCATGTCGCTGAGTAAGGCAGAAGCAAGCGCGGTTTTTCCAATCTCTGTCAGAAGAATCTTCTGTTTCCCAAGGATCTTGGCGAGGACAGAAAATCCGGTGACAGAAAGAGCTGCAGCCCAGAAGAAAGCACCTTGTGGCTGTTGCTCACTGGGGTCATCAGAGACAATGAAGTACAAACAGGCACCAATGAACATAGGAATGAAAATCCCCGCAACAGCAACATGTATCGAATGAGTACCAGTTCGCAAAATCGCGCGAACATCCATCTGCAGCCCCATCAGAAATGCATGGAACACCAAGGCATAATGTGCCATTGGCTCCAGCACTTGCAGATAATAAGTTGGAAACAACATATGTTTGAAGACATTGAATCTCCCAAACACCGAAGGGCCCAAAAGGATACCAGCCTACAAACAAGACACAAAATTGATATCCCATTTCATTAGACCGTCTAATACATGTATCAATTTACAATCAGAAACCTATCTCATAATCTACAGATTGATGCTCAGAAGGCAAAGGGCAGGATTGGTTCAATCCAGGATCATGCAAATAGAACATACCAAAATCTCTGCGACAAAAGGAGGCTGGTTGAAGGGTGCCAAAGCAACAATGAGAAGGCGAGTGAAGACAACCGCGATGGTCAATTGCACGAGGAAGAGCGGTACAATGGGAGCGAGAGGATTGGGGCCTTCCCAGACTCCATTGAACCTGTAAATGGTATCAGCATTGCATTTGATCTCGTTGTACAGCGATTCCAAATCGACATTCGCGGAGATGTAATCCATTCTCTGCCTTCTCGGGCAGTTGCTTTTCCACCTCCTCCACCACCACCTTCTGCTTCTGCTTCTGCTTCCTCAACCAAAGCCAGAAGCAGGTTGGCTTTGTGGGTGGTAAAAATGAGAAAAACAAAGGCAAACCATGTTAATAGGGATATCCCAAATGGTCTTTTTTTGTTGCAGAGATCATCTACACCCTGTCATTTCTAATCTCATTGTCTCAACCTTATTGCATGCAACATTTCCCGTTTTTGAAGGATACTATTCTCTTAAAACAGTATATGCATGCAAATGTGTGCTTGTGTGTGTTTTTTAATGCATATGTATGTTTTATAAGGCTTACTATGAAAGCAGGAGGGACCAACTTTTATTTATCCCCAAAATACTTTATGCTTTTATAATTTTATTTTATTTTTGTATTACACCAAATACCTAAAACTACTAAAATAAAAGTGTAACCAATAGTTTTTTATCAACTGAAAATTTTCAGTGTTCCTAAATGCATGAATAATAATGTAAGATTTTTGGTTCGAACTTATTATTGACAAGAATACTCTTTAACTGAGTCCTCTCATGTGAGATTTTTTGCTCCAATTAAACACCACATCATTCACTTTTGAATTCTTAAACATAGCAAATGTTGTATGATGGAAAAATTTAAATGCAAGAATGGAGAAAATTCGGTCTATTTTGGAAAATAAAATGATGATATTAGCTGAGCGGGCTAACCTATCAGCTAAATCATTTCCTCACAACTCGGAGAAGTATGGCCACTTCACCTGCTCTGACCTAATGAAGTATCAAGCTACAAACATGGTAAAAAAATTGCGGAGAAAGTACACACTGCAAAATCTTTCAACACATATCAGACATGGTAAGTGACTGTGTGATACCCAAAAAATCTATCCGAAATCTCTTCTTCCCAATGGAGGAGATCAATGGCAGAGAGCAAATCCGCATTGTTGAGCAGCTATTTGAGAATTTCAAATTCAGCGCCGATAGGTAGATGATCACTCGGATGATAATTGTTTGGTAATCCACCAGCCAAATCGGATGATTCTGGTTCCGGGAGCTCAAGGAAGCTGATAGGCTGAACCGTTCCAGGAGAAAAAAGAATGTAATCAAGAGTCCCTGTAAATCCAGGTGTGAAGTTTGTGAAGGGTGGTTCTCCCCTTGTGTGTGCATAGACACTGGATAAAGGTACTGGCTCATCATCCGAGTCCTCAAGCAAAGGCCCTACATTTGAAGTGCCGGAAACAAGATATTGGTACACCTGAAAGAGCAGTTGTGTATGATTACACATGACAATCGACAGAAACCTATATGACATGCCATCGTTCAGTTCATTCACAAACATGTTCAGTCAACATGTAAACAAGTTATAAACAATTTCTAGTAGTCAAGCACAGCCTGCATGTGCAGCTTAGCTATAATACAATAGAAATTCGGAAAATGGTACCATGAGCCCAAAACTGCATTTGCTTGAGAGTTCATGCAATAGGCAAGCTGGCAATACATATGGATGCAAGTCTCATGTAAAAATTTGTCGATCATATAAATTCAGAAAACTCTTGGATACAACAGATGTATCAAGTATCAAACATGTCTAACTAGGCTAGAAACACAGCAAAAGAGTAAAAAGTGACCCACATCAACTCAGAAGTCAGATCATTGACAAATTGACCAAAAATATTTATGAAGGAGCTAATTACATTACCGTCAAAGCTGTGACAAATAGAAAGTTTCACACACCTGATCTCCAGGAACTGAATTGAAGTCCCCTGCTACAATTATAGAAGGCGTGCAATCCAATTTGCTTTGAACCAGTTGCTTGAATTGCGCAATGCGTGATAGCAGATATTTAGCTTGAGCTAGCTTGACATCAGCCAATTCAGGATCCCTGAAGTAAACAATTAAACTTACATATTGCCCTTGAATTTATATTTAATAGTATGTACAACAGTAAGGGGGAAGAGAAATGAGGAAAATATTCTCCAGATTCACAAACCAGCATAAGATCAAAAGTCAATTGAGAACTTTCAACAACTTACCAGTACAAATGGGTGTTTGCAACAATGACATGGTGAGAAGAGGGATCCTTCAATTTAAATACAGTCATAATACCAACACAATCCCGTTTCAATCTAACACGAGGATCATTAAGGTCTCCATGACTCGCTTGTTTTTCTTGCACGTCCGAATCTGAGTGAAATCAAATGTAATTTACAATCGGAGCAATTCGTCCATATCTACAGTAGCAAGCTTCAACTAATAATGGATGTAATCAATAGTTGTAATTTGAGTTAATAGCAAAATCCACAATACTAAGAGAATTTTTTCCCTTCCCCATTGAAGAGGTTACTCACATTTAAAACTCAAGGCAGATCAAATAAGCTAAAACAACTGTACAGTCCATGTCAGCCATACTTCAGCAAGTCAGCGAACCCACAATACTAATGAATCATGGTTAATTTGATAAGGCTGTAATTACACTTAGCAGATAGAGAAGTTTGGAAAGTAGCTATGTTGTGACTTCCCAGGGGCAAGGAGCAAATCTGAGAGACATTCATTGAGGTAGACACACACAAAATCATAACTCTACACATTTGATCAACAATGGAGCACATTTGTTTTGGTATTGCTTCAGATTCCAACAGGTAATGATGGGTTTCTCTGCATTAACCTTCAGTAAACCAAATAATTTTCTTCAGCATTCCCCTGCTTCCGCGATGACCATTCATCAATTTTTAAAAAGTCAAATCATATTGGTCAGTTCTGTTTCCCTTAGTGCCATACAGACACCCAGCATTCCAAAATTTATGTACTCTCCACAAAGCCATTCAGAAATAACACTCAGAGTCTAAAAGAGAAGAACAATCAACACACCTTCAGGATTTGTTAATTCTGTATCAGCAACTGTGCTTGGTGCTGAACAGTCATCTTTTTCTGGAGAGGAAGCTGTCGTATTAATTGATTTCACAAGCTCATTATAATCAATCTTGTCTTCAAATATTAGCTCTGCGCTGACAAAATACCAAAAGGCGAGTTAGTTCATGCAGTTTCAAAAGGTGAGTTTGGACACAAGCTTATCCAACCTAAACCTGGAGCATATGGATATCCTTAAAGTCTCCATTCAAGCAAGTAATACATAATAAAAACGAAATTTTCAAACAGCTTTAACCTACTCCTTGACCATATGTGCTATAAAGATATATGCATGCTTGGATACTTATTACTAAACACACCAGAGAGCAGGAGGGTGGGGGGGAGGAAAGCTTATGGAAAATCATTTTGCTTTCATGCATTAATACCAAATGTAATTTCCTGCAACATAAAATATATCAGTTACACACTGCAGAGGTACAAGTTATGATAGTTTTTTTTTGTTTGGGAGAAAAAATAGTTAGATCGCTCATTCTGAAATCGGTCAATATAGCAGCATGCTATTCCAAAAACATATTTATACGATGCTTTTCAGAATCAAACAACTGTATATTTTCCACTTCCCAGATATTAGCAGAAAACACCAATATAACAAGACAAAAACAATGAACTAAATCAATAAATATGGGAGAAGAGATATGAAAGGCTACTTATGAGACTATACATACTGAACAGAAAGTGCAGTAACAAAAAAGCCCCTTCTGGTTTTGCTGAACTCTTGAAAACAGATACAAGAGGATTCATAGAATTTCTGTAGCTTTACTAGCTAAATCTAATTTAAAGTTTTAAACTGAGAATTGGTCTACTGATAACAACTTCGCTTCCAAAGTTCAAATTTCAGTTTTACAACACAAAGAGGTTAATAATAATAAATTCAGATTTCGACTAAAGGAATATATGACCCCACTCAACTCCAAAGTATCACATAAAACAAGGTACCAGATGCTTTTTTTCCTTCCATCATTTAATATGTTTATACCTGCTAGTTTTATAGAAGATCCCACAGCCATCACGCTTCCGTCCACCTCTTTGAATATAAGTACTTGAATAGCCAAGTTTCTCCATATTCTGCTTGTAAAAGGTATCATACTCATCTACTTCCTAGAATAAATTATGTCAAGATATTAACACAAGAAAGTTGATGGAAGACAAGTATGGCTGGGATACATCCAGAAACAAGTGATGATCTTTAAGCAGTATAATTTAACTAAGGCATGGGCACAAACCTGTAAACAAAGGAAATCTGTACCAAGGTTCTTCAGAACAGCCAACACAGCTTTTGAACGAGCTTTCCATCTGTTACAAGCCCAGACTACTATTAGCATTATCACAGGTAAACCGTTCTATGCATAACAGAGAATGATGTACTAGTCATAGATTAGCAGGTATGAGTGACATTCACAAGTATGATCGAAACAATTTCCAGTGCTAAAACTGGAGAAGACAGCTTAGAGTGACCCAAATTATCAATAGTAGGAAACCTTCAGAAATACCATAGAAGAGTGAAAACAGAAAATGTGGAGTTCAGGTATCACAATCACTAAGGACTAAACACTGAGAGGTCGTTACTAAAAGTAAGAGATTTTTTTCTCTAATTTCAAAATGGATAAATTATAGAAAGGACCCTACATTTTGGGTTAAGCATTTAGTGTAGATAGCAATAGCGCTTAAGAATGGAAATTCTCAAAGTTCTGAATGCGGACAACAATTTACCCCTCAACACATTATCAGAATTTTAATGCATCACAAACTCACATCCACCACAATAGTCAGAGGAGAATGATGAATTAAGCAAGAATAAAAACTATTAGTGTACTTTGCCTACTGCAAGATAACCGCATTTACTTGAGGAAGAGAAAGACTAGAGATCCTCTTCTTAATAATAATAAAATACAACAATAAATAATCAAGAAATATACCTGAGGCAGGGCCCCGGAGAGTGTGGGAAATAAGCACTCTTCACATACGCCTATCAGTAAACACAGTTTCAGAGGCAAGTTTCTTAGAGGAAGAGAAAATAAATCAATATGTAAAAAAAGAAAAAGAAAATTAGAGAGTTTTAGAACTCCTCGTCAGCATTGAATGTCAAAAAAATATTTTAAAGGCTTCAGAAATTTGACAAATCAAATCATATCATATATTCCCTCCCAAAATAATCCACTTATCACAGGTATCACGTATATCCTTCATCTCATCTCATATGGAAAAAAGAAAAGATTTTGCAATTTCTTATCGGTACTTTCAGCGATCATTACATATTATCAAGTTGACATGATTAGTTAGATGCACATAAGTAGCTATCAAGATCAAGAAGTCGAGATGATACAAAACTCTAGTATAAATTACTGGATAGTGATAAGAATCCAAGTAGTATTTTTGAACTCAAAAACCAATCAATAATCTTGCTATTCTCTAGTCACTAACCTGAGCCAAAATGTTGTATGACACAAGACTGAATCTGTAGGCTGTAACAATAATAACATAGCACAAGCCACTCAGAAAGGCATACTCAGTGAATGTAGTAGAAATAAAATCCCACGCAAAGAAATGTGAGAGCTAAGTAGCACCGGTACGATTCCGGGTACAGGTACAGGGTTCGATAAATTGAAAATTAGGGGGTATGGGTACGAAATGTGTACGATTATAAATAAAATTTTAAAAAATATATATATATATATATATATATATATTAATATTAATAATTAATCCTTTCTGAATCAAAGATGATATAATTTTATATTGTAAACAATTTAAAGTAAATGAAAACATCCAAAAGTAGTTCAAACTTAATATTTATCACAATAATTAGCATATAAACTACATAACAAGATTATAGTTCGATGTTTTAAACAATAAGTTTAAAATAAGCAAACACTTAATAATGTTCATTGTTCAAGTCAAAGAAAAACATAACAATAAGCATGAAAAGTAAATGAAAAACATCAATTTTCATCAGTCGAAACTCTTTCCCCAAGTACGGCTCATCAAGTGAGAGGCTCGCAAACTCTAAGAATCCAACATCTTCCATAGAATCAGAGTCACAGACGAGGGGAGGTGAAGTGAAAGGAGGTGCAATGTCTGAAGGGTTTTGCTCTAGTTTTCCACTTTTCCTCTTTTTTCTTATTTAGAATTTTAATTAAAAAAAAATTTATTTAGATTTAATAGGGTACAAATTGTACCCATGCATCATGACCGTACCCATACCCGATCAAAGTACCCATAAAGTCAAACCATACTTTGACGTCCCCGTACCAAATACATACCCAGTACGTATCCGGTACGGGTACCATGACCTTGTTACCGTACCCGTGCTTCATAGTGTGAGAGCAAGAGTCTACCATCAGGAGGAGTAGCTGAAACAATGTCACTTATCTCCACAGGGACAAATTGGCGAACAATTGGCTCGGCCGCGTCGCTCATCTTGCAAAAGCAACGAGTCCTGCAATGTCCACAACAAAAACAGAAAATATAAAATCAGAAACAAGTAGAATAGAAATGGAAGAGAAAAAAGGATAAACACCAGAACGATTAAAGAATCACTCAGCAAAATTAATCATGCTATTACAAACTTCTTCAGAACAAAACAGTAAAAAAAAATCATAATCCAGTAGAATAAAAGAGCAAAAGAAAGAACAACAGTTTACTGAATCTTATAAACAAGACTCGATCTTGCGTTGAACAAATAAAAAACACGATAAAACCCACACCAATTCAAGAGTCGCTCAGCACGATTATTCATGTTATTACAAACATCCACAAGAATCGAAGTATCAATGGCGGGGTTCAGCACATCAATTTTTGGCGGGAAATCAAGCGTATGAATCCACTACTGTTGCATAAGACCACAGGAAACATGAAGAGAAAACAAATCCCCAACACAGGCGCGCACACAAAGGGGAAAGACATACGGAGGGCGAAAGCAGCTTGGTGGGAAGAGTGACGAAGAGAAGCGAGGGAGGAAGCAGCTGATAGCTGTGGCTTTGAGCATCCTCTCAAGTCTCAGTTTAACCAACGCCAAATGGCTATCTAGGAATGGTCTATAGTAGTTTATAATTTGGAGTAACTTTGGGAAATATTGAGATTAATTTTTATTTAAAATTTTGGGTAATATGCAAATATAATTCTATATGTTGAGAAAAGTGTAAATATAACTCTTAATTATTTTGGACGAAAGTACATAAATGGCATTGTAAAATCAGAAAGTGCAAAAATAACCATGTACTTCGTTGACCAAAAATTCAACAGCCAAATTGGTAGGAAATTAATAAAAATACCATTACACCCCTGAGTTAAAAATTTTTAAAAAAAAATTAAAAATGAAATTACCTTCTCTCCTCCAATTGCCACACGTTTCTTCGCCTCTTCTTTGCATTTCTCCGCCTCTTCTTTACGTTTCTCTACCTCTTCTCTGCGATTCCCCAGCCACTCATTTCTCCAATTCTTCTCTGACATCGGTGTTTTGTTTCTTCATCTGTTGTTCATTGTTCGCAGGATAAGGTATGTCGTGTATCTAGGGTTTATTTTTCGATTGTATCATTACACATTTTTGTTAGATTTTTCAGATATGGTATGTTCTTTGTTTTTTTTATCATTGGATAAACATCGTTTAGAGTGTTTTGAGTTTCTATGTGCATTTTTTCTGTCATCTGACTTTCAATTATCATCTTATTGTTACAACAAACTTGTTGATTGTTCGTCTTGAATTACAAGTTGCATTCGTTTACTTATATGTTGCAGTTGTTATTATCCAACATGTACATGTTAGTTGTACTGTGAATGACCTTATGACCCTTTTTTCGCTGATTGTTCGTTTTGAATTTTGAGCTGCATCTGTTTACTTATATGTTGCACATGTTAGTATTCAATGTGTACTTGTTAGTTGTATTGTCTATGACCTTTTGTTTTCATTTGTTACATTTTGAATAATGAGTTACATCTTGGTGTATATGTAGCCCACCGGTTTAAAGGCTGATGACCGCTAGGCCCAGCCCAATATTACTCCATAAACAAGCGAAGCCATTTCAGCCTAAAGCACAGACCAGCTGCGCATGAGACTTCTAGTCGTGCCAAAAAATGTGGACTGGGAAACACGGAACGAATGATGAACATAAACCTATGAATTTGGAGCGTGGTGATCATGGTATGACCCACGATCTCAATTCTTGAAAGCACATAATCACAACCATATTGGCCTATAAATACAACAAGCTTCAGAAGAGCTAAGGTAAGCGCAACTATCTCTAGAAATTACAGTTCTAGAAAGAGAAGACTGGCTTGATCGTCAGAGCCCTTCTCCTTGAATCATTTTCGGGATAAGTTTGCAGGTAAGAAGATTCTTGGAGAGAACAACCAACTTGCTTGAGCAGTCTACCACATCATTTGGCACCAACAGTGGGGACTCAATTTTTTTTTGTTTCAAGATCATTCAGGTAGATAATGGTGTTCACCAAGAGCAAGAGGAGCCATAACCACCAGTCACACAAACAAACGATGGGACGTGATAGAGAAGTGCATCATCAGCAGGAACGCACCCTGATAAGACGTCAAATGCATGTATTTTCCAAAGCATTTAACATCTCTTTTGTCATCATTTTATTAGAATATTGCTAGATTTAGGTAGGTTTACATCATAAGGGGTTTAGATGACCATTTTTGGTTTTCATATCCAAATCATTCATTTTGTAACCTATTTATCGTCTGATGGATCTTTGGTCCTTACGAGCGTCTAGATTCCTTTTTGTAAGCTTAATTTGTAAATTTCTCGTAAGAAGTTTGAATTAGTTTAGTGAAGGAAATTCACAAAGATAGTAGAAGACTAAAGGCTACTTACAAAGTGGTAGAAGATAGATTGAAGAAGGAAGGCAAAGTAGCGGAGGAATAATGATCCAGGTTTTTGCATCCAATTTATGAGAATTATTCGAAATGAATTTGTGTCCATGGGTGGTACCATTGGATTCGTCTTCTTGAGCACGATAAAATTGACTATAAGAACTCCCAAAATGGATCAGTGGTTCACCTGTAGCGATGAAAATAAAAAGAGAGCAACATCACCATTGCGGGCCGCAACCCACATTGCGGCTCGCAATGACGGATTTGGGCTGCTATTATTTTCATTTTTCAGGCTCAAAACACCCTATCTTTATACTCCATCCGAAAACACTCTTCAAAAACCCTAAGGAGCATTTATTCTTCATCTTTTACTCTATGTTTACCATTGATTCTTGCTATTTTGTTGTGGGTTTTCATAATCTAGGATAAATACACTCTTGGGAATAATTGGTAAGCATTTCTAATATGAATTTGTGAGATTTGGGAGTAATTGATAAATACACTCCCAGTTTAGCTTATCCAGCTTAATTTAATAAATTAATCGGTTACAAACTGTTACTTACTTTATCGCAATATTTTTTACTACTATTCAAAGACTAAATATCACTCTCGTAGTAAATTAATGTGCAGTGAAAAGAGTAAGTAAAACCATATATGATTAAAAGAATATGGGAATCGAAATTGCTTTGTTTGATTTTGGTCCAAGCAGCCTTTAAATTTCATACTCAATTAATTGAATCGAAAGAGTGGTCACCTCAACCTGCATGGAGGCTGGAGCTATGCCACCTTGCATGTAGGGCATGTAGCGTGGGGTCAATTCAGTTTAATCGGTTTTTGATTTATTCGGTTTGATTTATTCGATTTTGCCCATAAAAATCCAAAATCAAATCAACCAGAGTAACTTGAATTATTTGAACTGAATTGATAGAATTTTTTTAAAATAATTACTAAAATCATATAACTTAACTTAAAATTAAATAAAATATGTAATCTAATTTCTACATCCTCAAATCAAGTTTTCAAAATAAAAATTCAATAAGTACAATACAAATTCAACCATAAGAATTTTAGCATTATACTTAAGACTAAAGAAAAATAGTTCATTTTAATATTCATCTTCAAAACCTCCACATTATCAAGCCTTCAAGCAGTCTACATTCACATTCACTTTCAAGGACTCCAGAAACTTACTTAGGGTTGCTTGTGTTATTTACTTTTTTTCCCATACTTACTTAGGGTTTAGAGTTTAGGGATAATTTTTTTAAATTTAAAGATTGGTCCTCCAACTTAAATTTATTTATAAATTTAATTTTATTGTTTAAAACTTAATTATTATTATATATTTAATTTATTTATTTGATTACAATTTGGTATTCGGTTCGGGTTTTGGTTTGAATTTTAATATCCAAAACCGATCCAAAAACCATATTCAGAATTCGATTTATTCAATTCAGATATCCAAAAATCATATATTAAATTTCGTTCAGGTTATTTGAATTCAGATAATTTGATTTTTGGTTTTGATTTTCGTTTTTTCCACTCCTACTTGCATGGGGTACCATCGAAGACAAATGAACAGCAATAAGATCTTTAACTTAGACTGTATCATGTATGAAAACAACACCCGAGTATGAGCATATATAATAGTGTTTGTTTGGATAAAGGCTGCAAAACTGTACAGTTTTGAATATATATATTAGTGCTTGTTTAGATAAAGGCTGCAAAACTGTACTTTGAGAATAAAAAACTACAGTTTTGGTGCAAAGTTGTAGTTTGGAAATTAAAACTACGATTTTGGTGCAAAACTATAGTTTGGGATTGAAAATTACTGCTTTGGTGCAAAATTACGGTTTTACAGCTTTGGTGCAAAACTACGATTTTGGCGCAAAACTAAGGTTTTGGATAACCCTATATAATTGCGAAAGTATTAATATAACCCTCATATAATTGAAATTAAACAAACAACCCTAGATATAACTTTCAGGGGAACAATCTGGCGTTGCATAATCATAGAGTATAGTGAAAGACTTGTTGTTTTGCAATCATTTGTATGATCTAATTGAACTTACTATTGTTGAGGGTAGTAGTTCATCTAAGCCAACTAAACTAGAAAAAATGGGGAAAAAATGAATGGGCTAAGTTAAAGAGGAAAACTTTAGGGACTATTAGACAATGGATTGATATTAGCATATTCAACCATGTTTCTCAAGAGTCTAACCCTTATGATTTGTGGAAGAAATTGGAAGGCCTTTATGAAAGAAAGATAGCTCATAATAAGGCTTCTTTGATTAAGAAACTTGTTAATTTGAAGTTGAAAAGTGGAAAGTCAGTGCCTGAGCATCCACTACTGGAAAACAGGTACATACACACCAGCATAAATTCATGAGTACAGTTATACTGGTGTGTATGTAACCAATTGCATTGGTATTTATCATGTTAACATCAGTACCGGTGAAAATAATTACATACACACTAGTATCATGTCAACCGATGTACAATTCACCTAATTTTGCACCGGTGTTGGTTCTACCGGTGTACATTTTCAAAAAATTTGCACTGGTATTATCTGTATAGGTGGTTATGACCGGTGCATTTGCTTACATATGCACCAGTAAACGATTATCAGTGTGCACATATTTCCTTTTTCAGTAATTTGACGCCAAGAGGACAATTTTCTGAACCGGTAACCAGAACTTACCGGCGCAGAAATAAAAAAGATGCGGAAAAAGGCTATATTTGTACACCGGTTACTATTAGAACCGGTGTAGGAATTACACACGCACCAGTATGTTCTTCATACCGGTGCATAAAAGTTTCCTTTTTTATAGTAATTTGGAGCCAAAACTATTCATTTTTGCACCGGTACTATGAACTTACCAGTGCAGAAGCAAAAAATACGCAGGAATAGGATAAATATCTACACCGGTGGCTGTTTTTACCGATGTAGGAGTTACATACGCACCGGTAAAGTCTTAATACCGGTGTTGGAAATTGCATTAAATGCTCACCTACTACCTTTTTTAGAGGGTTTTAAAAATGGGATTTTTGGAAAAAGATGTTCATTCATGGTGTTTTTTGGTTGATGAAGGCATTGAATTCTCCACAATGAAGACCCTTGAAGGTACCATTTTTTTAATTACATTTATGGATATTAATGATTTCATGCCTGATTTTGGTTAGTAGAGATATTTACGTTTTGTGTTTGATTATTTAATGATGATTTTATGGAAACACATACATAACTAAACCAACTATACGTACCTTCACCGATGCAACAAAAATGGGCAAAATTTCTCCACTAGTACCCGCAAGATGGCAAATTTGGTGAAGCTAGGGTACTTCCACTTCCTCTTGTACTTGGTCAAGAGTTGTTTCTTCTTCAACCTTTTATAGGAAAAATAAGGGGTTTTGGTGGGGAGTTATGATGATTGATGAGGAGTTATGGTGGTTAAATGTTGTGGAAATTGAAGGGATGAAGAGATTTTGAGGAGTTATGGGCAGTTTTGGAGAGAAATTCATGGAGTTTGATGAGGAGTGGCGTTATGGCCGCTGAAATCCTCATATATATATATATAGCTACATTTTTTACACTAGTAATATTGCTATGTAGGAAATGTATTAGAACCGGTAAAAATACCGGTGCTAAAATCTAAGAACCAGTGTAAAAATAAATGAAAAGCAGCTGCTAGCAGCTACTTAAAAAGAATTTAACTCGAGAGTGTGGCAGAAAAAGTTTCACTAAGTATGTTGTACCGGTACTTATACCGGTGCTAAAAGTTTGATTACCGGTGTAAACATTTCCTAAGAGCAGCTGCTCGCAGTTGCATTTAATCATTTTATTTTTAAAAAATGATGTACCCGAGAGCAAGTCATCAAATTTTGGGCTAAGTATTCAGCACCGGTATTAGTACCGGTGCTATAATAACTAATACCGGTGTACATATTTCCCGCACTCAAAAAATGAAAATTTGAAGAAAAAAAAATCAACTGGCGCCAAAAATAATTTGAAAAATACATCGGTATGGTTTTGAGAAGTACTGGTGCACATAAAAAGGGAGTATAATAAACATTTTTCTACTCTTTCATTTTCCCCCTGCATATTTTTTAACAAGTCCAATTATTGAAACTGGCGCTTATTTTATTTAATTAAACATCGTGCAAGTTGTTTTAACCTTATCTTGACTAACTATGGGCCCCGTAGGGTTAAAATACGAAGCATTGTTATACTTTATAAAATTATGACTTTAACCCCAAACATTTTTATTCACCACGTCGACCACTATTTCATGGCTCCGAATACGATTCTATGACAAACAATACTTTACAAGAACTGTATTAGGACCTCCAAGGTAAATACGTCTCTCAACATTGTCGATATTCATTTCTTGCAATTAGGTCCCCCGAACGAGAAATTTGTTTACCACATGTTAGGAAACTACTTAAATTACCAAATTTAATATTCTAGGCTGAAATCATAAGTGCAACAAAAATGTGTCCGGGTGGTGAATTGACCAAAAGCGCTAGTATATGTTCTAGAATAAATGGTAAAGGTTTACTTCATAGTTACAATGTGAAAAACGATTATCTCCTTACCTCTGTATAGGGTCTCCGTGAAGTTTCCCAATTGTGTAGCTTACAAATACAATGTGGATGTTTGAAGTACCATCTAATTCAAGTAGATTTCAATTTCAATGCACGAGTAAACTTTTTACTTTTTGTACTTTAGTCTCTCAAAGAATCTTGGAAGCGAAGAAACATAAAATTGGCGACACATAAATGAAATTCAATACAATACGATCATGTTCATGTTCATGTGTTTCCAAGTGCAATGGGTACACAAAAGGACCTCTAAAACATAGATTGAAGGATTGCACTATAATTCCCAAATTTGCACTATAGGCCCAAAATTTATATGGGGAACCTCCATAGCTCCTATTTGTACATTTTTTGACAATTCTTCCTATTTATGTAATATAATGAAGCTTTCATACGCGATTTCAAAAATGGTTGACCCGCTTCCACCCGGGGTCATTAATTGTAGCTAATTAACCCGGGTTGAGGGCTTATGGGTCAAAGATAGAGATTTATAATTCTACACCCGTTCTCACTGCTAAGCTACCAATGGGTAGTAAGCAGAAAGCCCTGGGTTTGTCCATAAGGATGCTAGGGCTCAAGTACTAGTTAGAAACACAACCTCGTGTGGGTCGTCAATCTGCATGAGTGAAAGGAACAACTAGTAGTGTAGACATGCAACTGAGAGGGGGGTTGGTTTGGTATTTTCAACTAAGAACTACAAAGCATGAAATTAACAATCAAGCAAACTATTTATACTAGGAACTTGGGTATCATTTAGAAAGTTCTAATGCTTCAATCCTTAATTCATTCACATAAAGACTTACAAAAGACCTATCAGTGTGTTCACAACATGTGGTGTGGCTGATGGCATACACTTCCCCAACCCCGTCAGGGTGGGTGCGCTCACAACTCTCCATCGACACTGCCATCATAATTAGGGGAGTACAATGAGGTCCGACCATTGTTGTAGGTTTGTTTCTCCACCATGCTATTATGTCTCGGGCTTCAACCACGAATGCAACTACTTCCCCCGGGTCCTATATACGCTAGGCCCAAGGTTCGTAGGCACCTTATCTGTGATACTAGGGTTTCAACACAACACCTAGCTTGCTACTATTCACTATCTCTACCCGCAACCTCTCAGACAACAGTTATGAAGTCAGCTAAGACTGCTGCGATAGTAAATAGGTCAGAGCATTCTCGAATCCCCTTTGCATACACCCACGCGGACGTGTTCTCCCCTACCCATTCTAACATCCAGGTTTCTCTTCCCAAGGGGCCATCAATAATTGCACCATGCATGAGTATATCCCAAAGTGTGTGCTTATCCGTGGTGTACTACTCAAGCATTTATAACATTCAAGAACAATCACAATAATATCAGAAACACAAAGATCAGATGAATCTAATGAATCTCATAAAGCATTTAGAATATACCAAGTGCCAAAATAAATCCCAAGCTAAAAAACAATACTCTACAAAGGTTAGATTCATGGAAAGCATTAGGTTAGATGCCATGGATCGAGAAATTAAGATGAAAAGAAAAGGAAAGGAAAAGAAAAGGAGAAGGAAGGAGAAGAAGAACTCTTCTTTTCATTCTCTCTAAACTTGAGAGAGAATCTACTCTACATTATGTCTAGCTTATATTCTACTTAGGGTTTACAAGAACAATGTGACTCCTATATATAGTAGTAGGAGATTGGGCCTAAAAATAGGCCCAAAATCAGCCAAAAGTAGTGAAACCCAAGGTCAGCCGCCAAGACTTCACGGATAGGCACGGATGTCACAGTCCATAAAGCATTTAAGCACGGAGCATGGGATCTAGCACGGTCCATGAATTTCAAACCTACGGGCCATGAGATCTGTCGCGGTCCGTGAAGCAAGTCTTGTGCCACGGTCCATGAAGATTGTCACGGACCGTGAACAGTTCACAGTTTTTGCTCAAAAGTTCTCACGGTCCTTGAAGGTTTTCACGGACCGCAAACAATACATGGTCTTGCTCAGGAATTTCTTCACGGTCTGTGAAGGTTTTCACGGGCCATCACAATACTTAGTTAAATATCTTCAATTCTTCATTTCCAAGCTCCACGGTCCGGGGTCTTCATCACAGCCCGGCTATGGCTTCGTGAAGGTCTCGTGCAGGTCTTCACGGATCCTCTGGCGTCCCTCTTGTAGTACAATGCATGTGCTTTGTCAAGGGCCACTGGTGCTTGACCATGGGCGAACCGTGACCAGCCACTGGTGCTTTGTTGGTTGAAATTAGTTTGCTTTCTATGGGTGAACTGTTAGTCCGAATATCGAGTTCTAGTAGTCGATTTTGTAGTACTCAAGAAGACAAATCCAATGGAACCACCCTTGAAGGCTAATTATTCCTGGATCGCTCTCGGACTAAGGAAACACTCCTCGGACCATGATTCACCCTTTTCTCCTTTGGTTCCGAAGCCGCCTATCTTTGGCTTTAATCTCATTCTACCACGCATTGATATTCGTGGCCTTTATCTTCTACCATTCTAATGTGAATGGCATTTGCCTCTTCTACCATCCTTGTGAACTTCTTTCAATCTTCTACGCCATTGCGAACGGCTTTCACATAGATTGTAACCAAAAAGTACCCACGAGCGACCTACTAAAGATGATCAAAATGAAGACCAAGAAGTCCATGGATACAACATGTCCATTAGTACCAATTAAGTCTACAAAATGCGGGATTTAGACAAAAAAACCAAACATGGCCATCTAAACTCCTTGTCATGTAAACTCAACTAATACTAGCAATCCACCAACTAAAACTAACTAAAATGTATGTCAAATGAATTGGTTAAAGCATGCGTAATGGTGCAGATCAATGATTGTAGCCCAACTATCTGTTTCAAAAATAATTTGTAGGTTCGGTAGTAATTTAACCCAAAAAATATACCCCAAAGATTATAAACTCTCTTACTGATCCCATCAATCACTCCTTTTTAAAAAAACTGGAATGAATTAGATTCGAATAATATGCAATTTTTCAACCCTCTAAGTGAAACAAAGTACGGAGGTGGTACGTGATTCAGTACAACTACCACATGTTTACTACTTATAATAACAAGAAAATGGTTCGACATCAGCATCGTCTCCAATTCCATCCCCATCACGGGTACTTATACCCACATCCATGTCCTCCACATCGAATTTGTGGAAGGTAGGGAATTTCCAATGGCGTTCACAGCATCAGGAAATTCATTGTGCATAATCTTTGCCATATGGTCAAACCACGATCTCTGATACTTTGATTCTTCAAGCAAGTTCTGTACTCCGACCTCCAATGCAGCGCCTCTCTCTTCAATGGTAGGGACATGCATGTCAGATGGTTTTCTGTAGAAAGAGTCCAGACAAATCTTACCCATTGGCTGGCCATAAAAGTTGTGTGGGGGTGTTAACGCCCACTCTTGAACAAAGGGCCAAAATGATACTGCAAATACCATATGACCCCATCTTATCTCGTTCCACCTTCAAGGTGCTACAAATTTGACAACCAATATTCCACTGAAGTTCCTCTTTATTGCGTACAAGTATCCAAGTCGACTTTTGTTAACTTTTGTGTTCACAGTTACCGAGTCAATCCTAGATGCCACGAAGTGATACCATCCATTCATTTCTGCAGTTAGAGTCTTTTTTGGTATTATTGGCCAACCAGGTTTGACCAACTAATCAATGTTCGTACCTTACCTAGTCACTTCCTGAAAATATCCTTCTCAATTGGATCATCCAGATAATAGTCATTGCCAGCGTCGACGTGGAGTACAAGGAACTCGTCTTCATCGTTTAGAACATCGGGCAATCCAAACAACCATTAATTGCGTCTGGTGTGACATAGACACTTTTTCCGCGATAATACACTAGACTGAGGTTTAAGATGCACCTCATGTTTGCATAAAAATAAATTACGATACATAGGTTGAAAGGTTGTGGAGTCTCACAGAATTTTTCCCACCCAAATGTGCGGATGGTGTGTTTGAATGGGGGAGAGGCCTCAATGCCTCTCTCCGGGTGATGACATTGTCCTTTGTATGATTTGTGTACCAACCTCGCCTCCTCGGTCACAAAGGTACCATCCAGGTAAGCGTGCAATGACACTTTTAGCAAAGAAGGAGATGATGAATGGCGTATCCTTTTCAAAATGGATTTAGAAGTCCTTTCCTATATAACACATAGAAGCATTTTATCAAGCACCTTGCATGCAACTCAAGTTATTCATTAAATCACATTCTCAATTATTGCAGTTGAGATCCTATTGTTAATTAGTCCTATAGAGTAGGCATTGAAGTGTTTTACCTAATTATAGCGGCACCGTCATATGTTTTGAAGTAATATGCCTATGAAGGAGATGCTAGATAGGAAGAGATGTTAAAATTGTTTAGTGAAAATAGGTGTTCTAGGATGAATATAAAGGCATCATATCTTTTTTACACCGGTAACTCAATAATACCAGTGCAAAAATAGCATGACGCAGTTGCTCCAGGCCACTTTTACTAAAAAAATCAACAATTTGTCACCCGAGAGGAAAAACCTATAACATTGGATAAGTATCCAGCACCGGTAACAATACCGGTGCGTATGTATGGGGTACCGGTGTACAAATTATCCTTATGCAGCTGCTCTAGGCTACTTTTGATTAAAAAATACTCAACAATTTGTCACCCGAGAGGAAAAACCTAAAAAATTGGCTAAGTATCCAGCACCGGTATTATGTATGTAGGGAGTACCAGTGTACAAAATATCCTTACGCAGCTACTCTAGGCTACTTTTAATTTTTAAAAATTAACATATTGTCACCCGAGAGGAAAAACCTAAAAATTTGGCTAATTATCCAGCACCGGTAACAATACTGATGCATATGTAAGGGGTACCGATGTACAAATTATCCTTACACAGCTACTCTAGCCTACTTTTAATTTTTAAAAACAACATTTTGTCACCTGAGAGGGAAAATCTAAAATTTTGGCTACTGGTGCGTATGTAGGGGGTACCAGTGTACAAATTAGCCTTACACATCTGCTCTAGGCTGCTTTTAATTTTTAAAAATCAACATTTTGTCACCTGAGAGGAAAAACCTTAAAATTTGGCTAAGTATACAGCACCGGCATAAATACCGGTGCGTATTTAGGGTGTACCAGTGCGTTTGTAAAAAACAGAGTATATGCTCTATTTTTTCACACCGATATTTTGTTTTTTTACCGGTGTATACACAAACTGGAAAAAAAATTAAAAAACGAATTACATTACATCTTCATCGATGCAATTCACATACATTCCAACAAAACTACGAATTACACCTCACAATTCTAAAACACGGACCCAACTACATTTCACACTAATTGACATCATAATCGGAAGAGTATTACACAAAACATTGGTAGACAAACCAACGGCGTGGCAATCACTATCTATCGCTTCCACTTCAACACATTGTCACCACCTACTATTTCACCACTCTCGTCAACCCACAACCCATCACCATGAGAAACCACTGTTTTGTGTCGTGCTCTTCTCATCCTTCTCCAATGTTGAGAAACTGAAGCCATTAGTGTCATAACCAAGGTACCGTCTTACTGTGCAGTTTGGTTTCCTTACAAATGTCCGTAGCTTACTGGGCATCCCTTTGACAACGCTTGTAAAACCAGTTTACAAACCTTGGAGAATGCTCTACCTATATCTTATTCGGGGGCCATTCTGGATGAATCTCTTCCAACATGGAAACATGCTCTTGAACATACATTGCGGTCTCGCTCTTATTATGTAAAACATACAGGTGAACTGTCATCAACTCAGGGTGCAAGGGTGTATGACGCGTACCTTTAGACCCTGGAGTCTCATTTCGCCTTCCGCAGTGTGGTCCACCTAGAACACCAACCGTTCTTTTTCCAACCAAGTTTGATGTGCAGTACTCGATGATCTTATTAGTGACGTACCTTTGAACAATCGAGGTATCTGGCCGACTACGATTATGAACATAACCCTTGAAAACAGCCACGTGACACTCTAATGGGTACATCCAATGCATTCTAACAGGCCCGCATATATGTATCTCCCAAACAAAGTGTACCACTGGGTGCACCATGATATCAAAGAATGACAAACAATCTTATCCTTCAGGTCACCCCTATATAAGACATAATCGTTCAGAAAAGCATGTATCTTTTCATACTCCAATCCCATCGAACAAAAAATTCTCTTAGCTTCATAAAGGTTATCTGGAACCCCGTTACCGGATGGAAGCTTCTCATTCAAAAAATCAAGCAATTTATTCATGCTAGTATCACTCTATGACCACAGACCTTTCAAATTAAACATCTCCAACAAACATAACATGATCGTGTCTTTCTTCTTGCAACCGGGATACAATGGTCTATCCATCTCACCTAGAAAGTTAGCCAAAATATCGGGCCTCCCCCTAAATTCAATAACTACCTCCTCACACATGTCATCCAACTTAGCATCCCCAAAACACCCTCCCTCACTACTAACTTTAACCTTCGGTGGTGATTTTTCCCCATGAAATGTCCACACGACATAATCTTTCGCAAACCCCCGGCTACACAAATGGAGTTTCAGCATATCCTTGTTATCAGTACGATTTTGATTTCCACAGTCACGAGAAGAACATAATATTCGCTTCTCACAACTAAAAGCATGGTCCAAAAACTCATCCACAAAGACAGCATATTCATCGCTCACCCTACTAACATTGGCATACATGTGCTTAAGCCTCTTGATTACACGATGCAACTCTACATACAGATAAATGTCCAAAAAAAAAACTCCAACACATTATAACAATAGAATTTATTGATAACATCCAACCCATGCAAGATCATTAATGCACAATAAAGGCAAATATTCCAAATCACAATTATCACATTCAAAATATGTCATACAATATAAATATCAATAGCCTTAGCATTGTAACTGCATCAACATTGAGAACAAATTGCAAACTAATATCAACAATTCTACCTCAATCACCATCAAATGATCAAACACACAACATATATATCTCTACCAACCTAAAGAATCCATGAAATCATTAATATCCATGAAATCATTGTACCTTCTAGGGTCTTCACTGTGGTTCATTCAATGCCTTCATCAACCCAAAAACACCATTAATGAACTCATTCTCCCAAAAATTTAAGTTTTAACCCGCTAAAAAGGGTTTAGGGTTTAGGGTTTTAACCCGCTAAAAAAATATGGTAGTTGAGCATTTAATGCACATGTTTACACCTGTACACGGATAACACCGGTGCATTTGTAATTTTTACACTGGTATAATCTAGAACCGGTGCAGAAATTATACAATTTTCCCACTTTTTTACACCAGTATCATAATATACCAGTGTGAAAATTTTATTTTTGGCACCAAAATCATTAAAAAAATGCCACGTTTTTACACCGATGCAATTGTAAACAATAGCATCGGTCTTCACCATCCGTTCAGATAAAACCTGTGCAAAATTCAGTAATTTCTACACTGGTTGACATTATACCGGTGTGTATGTATTCTTAAGCACCTGTATGTTTGTTATCATGATTATACCGGTGCAATTGACACTTTTGCACCGGTATTCATAATTGTTTACCAGTGTGTATGTACCTATTTTCCAGTAATGCAACTATCTGTAAGTATTTTATTTTTAATAACCAATTAGATCTAACAA
Source organism: Rubia yunnanensis (assembly GCA_037428765.1). Classification (NCBI taxonomy): domain Eukaryota; kingdom Viridiplantae; phylum Streptophyta; class Magnoliopsida; order Gentianales; family Rubiaceae; genus Rubia; species Rubia yunnanensis. Next base: position 24,010,543 of record CM075064.1, on the reverse strand, counting down.
CTAATTAGATAAAGTCATACTGTCAGCAACCAGCTTACTGATACGATCATATACCGGTGAGTAATTTACCAAATATTAACTATTAAAATGTGCTATTTAAATAAGATTTATAATTTGTTGGTACGTAATTTACGTAATTTACAAAAATGTAAACTATTAAAATGTGATACGATTATTTTTCCATAAGTAATTTACCAGAGTCCTTCTGGTCTTTCCATAAGTCATGGAAAGACCAACGTTTAATGTGCAAATTAGATGAAATGAAGATAAAATTTTTGGGTTACATGAATCAGGTTAAAACTTTGAGTGCGTCTCTTGAAAGACGGTGTTTTCATAAGCCATGGAAAGACCAAGGTTTAAAGTGTAAATAAAAAGAAATTAAGATAAAATTTTTGGGTTGCATGACCGGGTTATAAATTTTATAACTACTACATGTTGCATACTAAATTTTTAATGTTGCAACTAAGACCTTTTACCTTTTATTATTTGAATTAAACCCCGTCTTTCCATAAGCCTATGGAAAGACCGTCTTTCCCAAGACTTTGCCTAAAACTTTATAATTATTACACATTATATAATAAAATTTTAATATTGCAACTAATACATTTTACCTTTTATTACTCTAATTGAACACCGTTTTCCATAAGTGTATGTAAAGACGGTCTTTCTCACGACTTTCCTTTATCAAACAACTATTAAGCAATACAAGACTAGATTTGTTATACATGTAGATAGAGTTTACCAATAATTAGTAATAATAAGTTATTAATTTACTGAATGTCAATAGGTAAGTTGTCGGGTTTACTGGTATTTGTTCATTTAAATAAGATTTATTGGCACCGGTAATAGGTTGTTAAATTGTGGTTTCTAGCCAACTTTGTTTATATTCATATATATCTATATATATATATGGAAAACAACATAGTACATAAAATTTGAAACATAAAACTAACTTCTAATAATTTTTAAAGGCAAATTTTGGGGAAAAACCGTCTTTCCAGATGCTTATGGAAAGATGAGGTTTAATTAGAATAATAAAAGGTAAAAGGTTTTAGTTACAATATTAAAAATTTATTATGCAACGTGTAGTAGTTATAAAATATTATAACTCAATTCATGTACCCAAAAATTTTATCTTCATTTCTTCCAATTTGCACTTTAAACCTTGGTCTTTCCATGGCTTATGGAAAGACCGTCTTTCAAAAGATGGACTCATTTTTGAAATTGAAAAATATTTTATAATCAATATTTTTTTACAAATATTATCAATATATTAATATTATTAATAAAAGACAAAGTATTCGAAAAAGACCGTCTTTCCATAGGCTTATGGAAAGATGAGATTTAATTAGAATAATAAATATGTAAATTTTTTTAGCCGCAATAATAAAAATTATTATGCAACGTGTAATATTCATAAAGTTTATGATCAGATCAATACAACCTGAAAATTTTATCTTCATTCCTTCTAATTTTTAGTTTAAACTTTGGTCTTTCCATAACTTAGGGAAAAACCATCTTTCAAGAAATTGACTCTTAATAAAATTAGAATAATATTCAAATGATATATGATCGAATTCAAATATTATAAAAGTATAAACTAATTGCATATTTCGGTTGCACAAAACATTCTTTTTTTACTTATGCACATTTTTCAAAACCTAAATACACTTAATTTTAGTTTAATTAGATTTATTTGTTTAATTTAAAAAAACTCTAACTATATTATCTTCCTTGATTTTGATTTTAATTCCATTTGATTGATTCAATCAATTCATAAAAATGGATCAATGAGTGCATTCGATAAGATTTTTAAAAGAGAGAAAGTAGCGCAAAATTTATATTAGATGGCACTGACCCTATCATAAAAAAATCACATGGGTGGATGAAAGAAATTCTAGTTGGATCTCGTTACTATCCGAAAACACCCTCTTCATAATGGGGCCATGTCTACGGACTTGGAATGTTCCACACCTATATTTCCAATATTCTTTCCATTCTTTATTTCTCAAATGTTTTCATGGTTAATAGAATTTGTTTTCTTTATTTATCCAATCCAAAGCACCCTATAATAAAAATTATTTGGATGGTGCAGTTAATTGGGGATATTGAAGTCATTTTGAATAACATTTGAATATTATAATATATATATATATATATATACCACTAAAGAAAATCCAAAAAAACACATAATATGAAATAACAAAATGTACGAATTTTTTTTATACATTGATAGAGTACTCCGTACTTTTGATAGAAATATGTATATATTTTATTTATTTATCTATCCAAATCACTATATAATAGAAATTGTTTGAATGGTGCTGTCAGTCGGGGATATTGAAGTCATTTTGACTAACATACTAATATTATAATATTATATATATATATATCACTAAAGAAAATCCAAAGAAACACATAATCTAAAATAATAAAATGTTTGGATTTTTTAATACATTTATAGAGTACTTTTGATAGAAATATGTATAAATATTAATTATTAATTTATTTGTATGATTCTGTCTCTTGAAAGACGGTCTTTCTAGAAGTCATGGAAAGACCAAGGTTCAAAGTGCAAATTAAAAGAAATGAAGATAAAAATTTTGGGTTGCATGAATCGCGTTATAAACTTTATAACTACCATACATTGTATAATAAATTTTTAATATTGCAACTAAGACCTTTTACCTTTCTATTATTCCAATAAAACTCTGTCTCTCAATAGGCTTATGGAAAGACGATTTTTCCCAAGACTTTGCCTATTTGTATATGACAAAGTATTGTTTTAGACCAACTAATTATTAAATAAGGACATTTTATAATTAGTGAGACTAATAAGGTCATTAAATATTTAATTTTAATTATTACATTGAGATACATATAATTATGGTAGTCTTTTAAAATTAATCTCAACATTTAAATAATTTTTAAAAAATAATTTGAATGAAATATTATAAAAATAATCAAATTTCATTGTATTCAATATTTAAAGATTTCTAGTTATATCATATAGTTTTCCTTAGAAGACTAAAGTTTAAATTTTAAATAAAATTCTTTGTTTTCAATTTAATGTAAGACACAAGTACATACAACTTAATCCTAATATTTTAATTAATAATATCGCGCAACGCACAATGGTACTCCACTAGTAACTTGTTAAAATATATAACTTCTAGAATATATTTAAAATTATAAATATCTCATTTACTATATAGGAATAGCCCAAAAATGACCCTATTAAATTGAGAAAGTGCAGATATAACCCTTTAAAATCTAAAAGTGTGAAATTAACCCTATGTTTTTGTAAAATTGTGCAATTATACCCATTTTGCTCAATTCCAGATTTGACACAAAAAGTTAGCCATTGACCAAACATGAAAAGACATAAATACCCCTAAACCCTAACTAAAAAATCTAAAGACCATTTTACCCCTCACTTCTTCTTCTTCTTCATCAGCTTCCCCCTAGGCTTCTTCTTCATCTTCAACACCACTAGCACCGACCAACACCGCCGTTGAACGCCGCTGCACCACTAACATAGTCATGCTCATCTCTCAAGCGCCACCGCCACTCCACCAGGGCACCATCCCCGCTCCGCCTCCTTTCCCTACTATCTCCAGCATCACCTCTCCAGCCTCCAGCACCACCTCCCCAGCCTCAAACACCACCTCCCCAGCACCACCATCGCACCTCCTCTTCCGCCCGCCACCACTCAACCCTAGCCTAGCCTCGCCACCGCCACCATGCTCCACCTCTCCCAAACCTAGCCCCGTGCCACTACCACCACCACCACTATCGTGCTTGACCCTAGCTCTCAACTCTAGCCGAGCATCACGCTCCACCTCTCCCTAAGCCTATCCCCGCCACCGTCACAATGCTCCACCTCTCCCCCATTGCGCTCCATCTCAACCCTAGCCTAGCATCGCCCCCGCCACCACCACAGTGCTCTATCTCTCCCTTGCCGCGCTCCACCCACCCTCAACCCTAGCCTAGCCTCGCCCCACCCACCCTTAACCCTAGCCTAGCCTCGCCCTGATTTGCCGACTACCTTTTCCTTCTCCTCTCCTCCGCCAACACCATATCCGCCCACCACCGCCACTGAATTTGCTATTCGAACGTTGATTGAAATCCAAGGTAGGAGCAGCAAAAGGAAGAAACATATTTTGAAGGTATCCAGCCGACGGGAATCCAAGGTAAAGTATGCAAACTTGCAACTATAACGATTGGACCTCCGACGATTGGAACAATTGGAATGCAAGTAAGTAAGAAAGAAGAGAAAATGGAAAAATAAAGAAAGGAGGGAGAGTGTTATTGTCTTCTCTACTTTTTGTTTATAAATTTTCTTATCATAAGGGTAAAATGGTCATTTTGACTATTTCTGGCCAATTAGGCCGTTGACATTTTGGTCAACGTAGCACTTTTAGATTTTACAAGGCCATTTCTACATTTTTTACCAGAACATAGGGTAAAAAATGCACTTTTCTCTTACTATATCTATATATCATTGAAGAAAATCCAAAGAAACACATAATCTAAAATAACAAAATGTTCAACTTTTTTTATACAATGATAGAGTATTTTTTGACAAGAATATTTGTACAAATTATTTATTTTTTTATACATGAAAAGTCTTGTTTAGACCGACTAACTGTTAAATATTGAGGACATCTTATAAATAGTAAGACTAATAAGGTTATTTGATATTTAATTTTATTTATTGCAATGAGAGACATATAATTATGGTAACCTTTTAAAATGAATCTAAACATATAAATAATAAATTTTTTATTGGAATGAAATATTATAAAAAAACCATTTTTATTGTATACAATATTAACGATTTTTAACTAAATTAATTACTTCAGTTCGTAACTCATATAGTTATCCTTAGATGATTGAATTTTTAAAATTTTAAATTAAATTCTTTGTTTTCATTAAAATGTCAAACACAAAATGTATATAACACTTAATTCTAATATCGCGTAATGCGCTATGGTACTCCACTAGTATATCTATTATCATGTTATATGTTGTTGGATTCATCGTAACGTATATTTTAAAGTTGTTATTTTTCAAAAAATAATTTACACATATAAATAAAGATATTAATATTTAAATTTTGAAAAAGTTGACTGTCAAAAGTCAAATCAAGCAAAATGGAGTGGGATGCAGGAAGTATAAATTAAGATGATCTAACTCGGGAGTAAAAGAATTTATGTATGGCAAATGTAACTAAATATGACATTAATACATTGCGAAATAAACTCAATTTAATTTCTCCAACAGTAAATTATTGTTGATCTCTTTTTTTTTGACAAATTCTTCATGACTCATGAGATTATCTATTATTGAATCACCCCTTCAGTTCCAGCCAAAATCATATACTTATCCTTCCTTCTAAAAGTAGTGCATTCAAACCCCAATTCATGAGCCAATTTCTTTTGTATATTATTAGCCACCTCATGGTTAGATCTCCCACCTCCAACTGTCAGCTCTTTAGGCAACTTTTCAAGGACATCAACACTGTAGTAAATTCTAGGGTTCATAGCCAAGAAAAGCCCATCCAAGACCTTGAAAAATCCAGAAGCCGATGCTCCGTAAAACATCCCAACTTCCAAATTCACAGCCACTGGGACTATATCATCAGTCAGCTCAGCAAACAATGAGCTGAACCTCAAGATATATGGCTCTCTACAAGTGGTACCTTCTGGAAACATCACCAAATCGCCTTCGCTCAATAGTTTCTTGATTTTTGAAGCATCTTTGGTTCTGTCATTCCTTGATAAACTTATGAGCTTCAATGGTGTAATTAACTGAAAAATCTTACTCACCCCATAGACAACTGATGTCAAAGGTCTACTTTTGTTGTTCAATGCTAGAATGAGGAATGCAGGATCTGCATTGTTCCTGTGATTGCACACATAGAGCACACCTTTCCCATTCTTAGAAGTATTTTTTGTTGTAGGGTTCCTCACATTGAGCCTTATTTCCATCCCTGACAATGTGTACAACATGATAACTACCTTGCATGGCAAGAAAGGAATTAGGGCACCGACTGAAAGTCTGAAGACAGCCAATAATATGCCAAATGGAAGCCATAGGAACATGTTGAGCATTGCAAGTGGAGTTGGGAGGAATGCTAGCCTTCCATCATGAAATATAAGGGGTTTTGGGTATTTTCCTCGTGGCATTGGCTTCTTAAGGTCTTCTTTGCCAACTACATAAGCTTCCTGTATTTATGAATCGATTCATAGGCAAATGTAAGAATTTTCCACCTCGATACAATTATAAACTCACTGTGAAACTACTGAAAGACAAATTTTATCCAGATCACTCCATTTTAATGTAAGAAATCACTCGAGATAGTACATATATATAAATTTTGACTTCCATTAGCCAAGATCTTCATCTCAATGTTGTTTTTTAATGGTTAAAAAGTAACTCTAATTTTAGTAGAGCTTACTAGAACCAGAGTTGATTTTTTTTATAAGTATAACAAAACAACATCAAATCGAACTTTTTGAAACAAAAAGAGTTCAAAATTTCTTATGTGGGCGTACCTTGCAAAGGGAGATCAAATCTAAGTCACCATCAAGATTTGAACATCCAATTCCAACATCAGGGTAATTTTGATCTCCGCAAACTTCTTCAAGAGTTGTGTGCTTCACAAGTAACCCTGAGTTTGAAACAAAACCGGTGAAAAACTCTCCGAACGTGCTCAACTCGGTCCCTTTCATGACATCAACACTTAAATACTCCTCAACAAAGTCCTCAACCATTACTCTAGGCAAGCTTGTAAAGACAAGCCTAGAAGAAGCGGATGCAAACACCTCATAAACATGAGGATTGAGATCCTCAAGGTAGAACTTAGGCAAAACAGCCCTTGCAACTTTTTGCATGTCTTTCAACCTTAGACCACAAAATGTGATAAAAATCATGACTCTTAGTTTGAGATCATAGCTTAGAAACCACAAAATCGGCCATGATGAGAGTAGCAAGAAAGCTCGGAAAACGCTTCCGGCTTCGTATGCCACCAGCATGAAGAATTGGAAGAAAGATTGTGACCTTAACAAGGCATTGATATCACAAACAATGGTTTCGGATCCTCTGCCATGTAGGGAACATTTAGTGATGCTCGGGTACTTGGAAAGTTGATTCGACGATTCGAATGATGGATCATTTTTTAATAGTTTGGAGATGGATTTCAAGAAATGAACCATTGTAGTATGAATGAAAAACGAAAGAAGAAGAAGGTTTAACAAATGAGAGGGAATGTTGATTGATGGGAAGGTTTTACATATGGTGGGGATTTTATAGGGGCGATGGAATTAATGGTCAATTGCAGTTTAGTTTTTTAAAATATCTTTTATATGATCATCAATAATTTGGCTTTGAAACTTATGAAATTTGTGCTTTTAATATTTAGATATAAAATGTACCGTGCTCCATTGACTCCACATGTGATCTTTGTGTATATAAATACGTAGGTCCTATACATAACTACGTATATAATATATATATTAACTCTGTCTCAACCTATTCTGTACATAATTGTTTTACTGTCTTCAATAACATGTTTGATTGTAAATATATATATTTACGATGACACACAAAAATTTAATATTTAGAAATTACATGTTATGACGAATTTAACCATATATTATATGATAAAGTTATTGTTCATATATTTATTCAAATATGTGGCCAAATTTTAACATATTTGACAAAAAGAAATTTGTGCAGAATAGGCTAGGAAGGAGGAATTATTGTTTGTGTGTGAATGGTCATGTAATGTTTCAATTATAAGTGAATGCATTTATTTAAAGTTTTCAACTTTCTTCAGCCATCATTTAATGGTAATCGGTTCAATTATTTAATCAGAAACTCTATCACTATCACCATTCATTTGGTGACTAATAGCCCGTGTTTCATAAATTCGTTAAACATGGTTAATATTATACTGCGCATACTTAATTTGATTCTCTGAGAGGTGACCCAAGTGATGAGTGAGCAGGTAATTGTATTTTTTCACTATTTGTTAAATTATATATACATAATATTTAAAATGTGTTTTTTATTTATATTAAGAAAATTATATTTTACCTTTAAATACATATTATTAATATTTAATTTATTATAAAATAATAACTTTTATTATAAAAAATTCAAGGATCTATCCATAAGTTTATAGATATGTCATATTTCCTCAGGGTTCCTCTACTTTCTATACTGTGGATAATTTCATCAAGTCATTTCAAAGTTTAGAATTTTGCAAATAGGATTACCAAATAATTTTACAAAATCTTCACTGGAATCAATTTCAAAATATTTTGCCTATAAAAAATCAGTATATAATGTTTAGTATGTCTTTTGGACTTTTTATAAGGTAACTAACAATCACAATATTTTTAATTTAGACATTGTATATTTTAAATAAATAATATATTTTTAAATAAATAATAAATTATATTTAAATATAGAAAAATAATACACTCTATAAAATATCATTTCTGATAGAATGTAAAACCCACAAATAATTGTGGCTTTGTGTATTATTTGAGTACAAAGGGTATACAAGATCTAAACAAATATGGGACAAGATATAAACAAAACCAATCAGAAAAGTATTCCTTTCTTATCCTGATTCTAATTGATATATCTCTATTACCCCCCTCAAGCGAAGCGTAGGACTGGTCACAGTGCAAAACTTGGAACGTACGTAAAAACTCAAACTAAGGACATGGTAGACCCTTTGTAAAGATGTCAGCAAGCTGCAAGTCCGGAGAAATATGAGCAACTTTGAGTTTGCCCAAAGACATCATCTCATGCACAAAATGAGAGTCAATATCAATGTGCTTAGCTCTCTTATGAGAAACTGGATTCAGAGCCAGGAAGAGAGGACTATTATTATCACACAGCAAAATGGGTGGGGAGCACGTTGTCACACGTAAGTCCCAAAGAAGATTCATCAACCAAGCTAACTCCGCAACAGTATTTACCATAGCACGGTACTCTGATTCTACACTAGAACGAGAAACTGTAGGCAGCTTCTTAGCACTTCAGGAAACTAGGTTGCCACCAAGGAAAATGGTATAACTATATGTAGACCTACAAGTCTCTATACAACGAGCCCAAAAAACATCAGAGTAACCCAAAATTGGTAAAGTGGAGGAGTTTGCAAGAAACTGAAGACCATAGTGGAGCGTACCACAAACATAACGCAAAATCCGAGTGATAGCTTGGTAATGGTCATCAGTAGAAGCTTGTATGTACTGACTGGCCGTATTCACAGCATAGGACAAGTCGGGATGTATGATCGACAAATACTGTAACGCACCAATCAAAGAACGATAAAGTGCGTGGTTTCCAAATGACTTACCGGAAGAGCTGGATAGTTGCGAAAAAGCCATAAATGGAATGACAATTGGCACAGAATCTTGCATGCCGGCTCATAGTAAAATGTCCTTGGCATATCTGGCCTGACAAAGGAATAAGCAGTCGGAAGTACGAACAACCTCCAATCCCAAAAAATACTATAAAGTGCCAAGATCGGTAATCTTAATCAATAAACTTTCGAATAAGAAGACCATCATTTCCGGTAAGAATAATATCATCAACATAAACCAATAAATAGAGCAAAGAGGCACCCTGTGAAAAAGTAAATAATGAGGTACCTGAAGAACTGCATACAAAGCCCAGGCCAATAAAAAAAGAACTAAAATGCTGAAACCAAGCGTGGGTAGCTTTCTTCAAACCATAATGGCCTTGCGCAAATGATAAACATAATCAGGACGCATAGGGTCTTTGTATCCAACAGACTGCTCTATGTAAACCATAGAATCAAGAATGCCATTTAAAAAAGCATTCTTCACATCAAGCTGTCGCAATGGCCAATTGTGCTGAACATCTATACATAAAACAGTACGAACAGTAGAGGCATTCTCCACTGGACTAAAAGTATGATCATAATCATAACCAGGAAATTACAAAAAACCCTGAGCAACTAACCTTGCTTTGTACCTGTCAAGAGAGCCATCGGATCTATACTTCAACTGATAGACCCATTTTGAGCCAACATTTACATTGGAAGGATGGGGAACCAGCTCCCGGGTCTGTTGAGTGCGTAAGGCATCCATCTCTCAGTTCATAGCAGAAACCCATTCAAAATCCTTGACAGTCGAGCGATGACTTCGGGGCTCGATCTTAAAAAATAAAGCACTCAGTAAACTAGAAATATCATAATCAGAAAAATCCATGTACCATAGAGAACCAGTGCACAAACAAGTATTCATCGAATGCTGAGAGGAGGAACATGCAACCGGTGAAGGCACAAATCCTGAGGATGGCACGGAGGCCAAGGCATCGGGTACGAAACCTGAGGTGATCGGCTGCAGCTCAGCAAGCAGCAGTGATGGTGGCACTGGGAAAGTAGAGGCATCTGATGAAGTCGATGAAGACACTAGCGGTTGTGGGGGCGGCACATGGCGTACACACGCGGCCGTTGTGGTTGACGTGTGAGTCGGTGGCGATGGTGTTGTCGGTTGTGCTGGCGTCGCTGGCTGGTGTTGAACACGCTGCTAGTCACCCTGTTGCAAACAAATGCAATTTTCTAAAGAACCCTGAGCTTCCGGTACAGGTGGAAAATTTGAATTTTCCAAAATAATGGGCGGTTGTGCTGAAGAAGATGACTCAAAACACTTCTGATGGAACCGACTAAGGCTCCAAAAAACCAGAAACATCAAACTAAGCTTGAAGAGTAATGTACGTGTAGCGGGAAAAAATAACTCATCAAACTGAGCATGGAGAGTGATGTATTCCTTCTTTGTAAGAGGATCAAGACATCAATAACCCTTGTACTCAGAACTGTATCCCAAAAATATACAAGACATACTTCGAGGTGCCAGTTTATGCTCAGCATGGGGCCTCAAATAGGGGAAAAATTGGCACCCAAATGGATGAAAATTGGAGTAATCAAGTGTAGTACCAAAAATAACAGAGACTGGAGACTGGCCAGATAAAACTGGAGTAGGTGATGATGTAGACCACTGTAGAGAAAGCATCATACCAAAATGAATAATAAAGGCTAGAATGAAAGAGCATCGACAAACCTGTCTCCGTAGTATGACGATGTTGGCTCTCTGCACAACCATTTTGCCCAGGAGTGTAAGGACAGGAAAGCTGATGATGAATGCCCTTAGACGTAAAATGAGTCTGCATACGATAGTTTCCAAACTCGGTTCCAACATCACTCTGAAATACTTTGATGGTGGTAGAAAATGGATTCTCAAAAAGAGCTTCAAATTACATACATGCCTCCACAAGATCATACTTTCGTTGTAGAGGAAATAACCAAGTAAACCAAGAGAAATCATCAATAAAAATGACATAATAAAGGTACTCGGTGCGAGAGACAACTAGGGAAGGGTCCCTGGAGGTCACAATGAACTAAATCAAATACGCGTGGTGCACGTTTTAAATTATCATTGAAAGAAAGACGTTTACCTTAGCCTTCAAAACAAGAAGAACACAAATGAGGTTTAGGCAGCAAACTGGTAACTAAAAAACTACCATTCTTATTCAAAGAAGAAATTACATTAAAAGGAACATGTCCTAAACAACTATGCCATAGCTCAAATGAGGCTTTGGCTCTATTTGCTTTAACAAAAGAAACTAGAGCACCACCACCATAATATAAAATGTAAAGACCTCCCTCACTGTGTCTTTGGCCCATGAGCTCCTTGGTAACCTTATTCTGAATAGTGAAACATTGTCATCAAAGCAAACAAAAACATTTAGATCCCTAGTCAACTTGGCAATATATAATAAATTTTTAGTGATGTGAGGAACAACTAAGACATTAGATAAAATAAGAGAATAAAAAATCCGGGAATTGCCAATATAGGAAATATGCAAAGAGACCATTGCCGAAATAAACACGATGATTACCATTATAAGGAGTGACGCTATCCAGGTTGAATGTAAAAGTAGTCATGTGATTGGTAGCACCAAAGTCCATGTACCAATCCAAGTTGCATTGTTTTGATATTTGTACTGAGGCTGAGCTGTGCCCATGGTATTTGCAATATCATTGCGAGCAACATGAGAAAGCTTGTAACAGCATTTAGGAAGATGACCGGGACGATGACACCACTGGCAGACGTAAGTGCCACGGCCACGGCCACCCAAAGAAGATGGAGGACCGCCGGCCAACGACGGATTCCAGCCACGGCCACAGCCAAGCCGCTCCCATTTCCTCGTCCATTACCGCAACCTCCCTTGCAACGGTTAGCCTGTCTGGACGCCTATTGACTAGCAGAAAAAGCAGCAGGTGCATGTCCAGAAATTGACGAGCGAGCTTTGAGATGAAACTCCAAAGCCCCAGCATCAGGAACAATAGAGAATAAAGGTGGTAAGGATCTCTCATCATGACAAAATTGGAAAAATTGGAGAAGTGATTGTTCAAACCATGAAAAAAACAACAACATCCTCATCATGGAGAGGATGTTTATGTACACGCAATTCATCAATAATGTCTTAAAGAGAGAATAATAATTCTGAATAGATTGGTCATCTTGACGAACGCCGTACATACGATCACAAAGAAAAAGGCGATGAGAACGAGAATTGTTCTAGTACTTTGTAGCTAAAGTAGCCCATACCTAAGCAGCAGTGACCATACCGTCAACTACTGACAGTGCATCTGGTTACAGGGATGATAAAAGAGCAGTATGGACCAGTTGATCCTGCTGGATCTAAGCATCACGAGCCTTGTCCTCCTCAGAAGCCTTGCCATCGGTTTCTTTGGAAGTCGAGCTCGCAAGGGGATCAAGGCACTTGGCAGATTCATCAACAAAACCAATCAAATTGACAATATGAAAAAAATAAGTAACCTAAGTACACCAATGAGCATAGTTGGAACCATCAAGCTTGATGGTGATGCAGCTGATCAACAATGGAAGCGTAATCGACGTCATCGGGAACAAGCAGAAACAGATCCAAACACAAAAGATAAATCAAATCGCACCAAACACACAGCAAGTTTGTGAATAGAAGTGGACGGCTGATTTACCTATTGTGCGTAGACAAGAGAGCAGCAACGAACAACAGCGGAAAGAGCAGACCACCAGAGGATGGATCAACGGCCCGTATGTCGAGGACAGTGACGCATGGAGTGGCGGCATCCATGTCTCCGATTGGAGATCACCATAAACCTGAGACAGCGGCGATGATCGGAAAAATGAGGCGGGTGGTCGGTGGCCTAGATCGGAAATTCACAGGAAGAAAAATATGGAAATTTTTGGGAAAAGCAGAGAATTTTGGAGAAAGCGTTATGATACCATGATAGAATGTAAAACCGACAAATAATTGTGGCTGTGTGTATTGATATTGATATATATATATAATATAGATATATATATATATATAATATAGATATATATATATATATAATATTGATATATATATAATATTGATATATAATATATATATATATATATATATAAATAGTGAGTACAAAGGGTATACAAGATCTAAACAAATAAGGAACTGGATATACACAAAACCAATTAAAAAGGCTTTCCTTTCTTATCCTGATTCTAATTTATTTACATCTCTATTAATTTTTAAATTTAAAAATATATTATTAAAATTTAAAAATTATAATATTTAAATTAAATATTGGATAATTTGTGTATAGTTTATCAAAATGCCATTTTTTCTAACAGTTTAGCATAAACCATGATTGGTTGGGAACATTAATGAATCTCTTCTCCACTACTTACTACTTCCGACTTGACCAGAATATATATATTTCCAATTTTCATGTTCCAAATTATTGACCACATAATTCATTTGGAATGCAGTACCATCCAAGCGACCCATGACTAGTACTTTAAAGTTTGTACAAAAAAATTGGATAATATACATGCATTTTTTTATCGACTTGCAGAGTTGGAGCCATAAATTACATAATACTCCAAATGTAAGTTTATTGTAAAAGATAATTGTCCCGGTTTAGCTTACCCAACTTTATTAATTAATCTGTTACAAACTGTTATTTTAATTATCGCATAAAATTTTACTATTCAAAGACTAAATATCACACTCTAAGTAATTTAATGTGCAGTGAAAAGAGTAAGTATAACCATAAAAGAATAACTACTCCAAATCGTATATGGGAATCGAAATTGCTTTGTTTAATTATGGTCCAAGCAACCTTTAAATTCTATATTCAATTGAATTGAAAGAGCTGTTACTTCAACTTGCATGGAGGCTGGAGCTATGCCCACTTGCATGGGGTACCATCGAAGGCAAATGGAAACATTACCGAGTATATATGACTCATATATATTAGTGGTTGTTTAGATAAAGGGTAGTATATAATTGTGGAAGTGTTAATATAATCCTTAGATAATTGAAAGCAAATAAAAAATTCAAATTATTTAATAAGTGTGTCGTTATAACTCTCGGGGGAACAATTCGACGTTGACCATGAGTTTCCAGCCGTTATTCTCACCAGAAATGACAGAAATGGCCAAATGTTGAATTTGAGTGGACAATTTTGCCCTTAAGTCTATGGGGAAGGCCCGTCAAATGGGTTAGTTGGGTCAACCCATTATCCAAACTCAATTAACCCATTATCCAATGGATCTTTATCCAATTAACCCATTTATTAATGGGTCATAATGAGTTGGGTCATAATGGGTTGGATTATAAATGGGTTGGGTCATTAAATGGATAACCCATTGGGTAACTCATGAGATAACTCATATGACCTAATGGATATGACCCAATAAGTTAAAATATATTATCCAATAAGACATTATCCAATAAGTCATTATGTAATTAATCCAATAAGTTATCATTCAATATTTTCTTCTAATTTGGGTTACAAGTTGTCATTATCCAATGGGATCGGGTATTAAATACTCATTAGTTTTTGGGATTGGACGGAATGAGAATAATTGTGTTAATGGAAAATTTTAATCTCAATGGGTCCCATATTATGTTAATTCAATGGGAACCTAACAAATACCCAATAAATATCCAAAAGTACTCAATTAAATGCATGGTAATATTTAACATAAAAATTCATTATAATTCACAAATTATACAAATTATAATTCACAAATTATTCGAGCTCAATCTCGTATAGTATTCGAGCTCGTACAGTATTCGAGCTCGTGCAGTATTTGAGCTCGTACAGTATTCGAGTTCGTACAATATTCGCGCTCAATCTCGTACAGCATTCGAGTTCGTATAATATTCGAGCTCAATCTCATATAGTATTCAAGTTTGTATAGTATTTAACGTCAATCTCGTACAGTATTCGAGCTCAATCTCGTACAGTATTCGAGTTCGTACAATATTTGAGCTCGTACAGTATTCGAGCTCGAACCCAACTGATATTATACGTTAATTTCGTCGAGTTTACAAAGCCAACATATTATATATTTTTCATTTTTATTAAATATAATATAATACAATGTACATAATATAATAAATGATTATATATTAGGGGAAAATTAAATCATTCGTAACCAAACTTGTGAAAATTTAGTTATCTTATGGTATGAAATTATCCACGGGTCACCCATTACCCAACCCAACTCGACCCACCAAATTTCAGCCAAAATTTACTGGAATGGTTAGTTTTGCACTTCCACTGATTATCTAGGGTTATTGGCACATTCAATTACTAGAAGGTTGTATTAGCACTTATGTGATTTATATAGATTTACATAAGCACTTTTCTCTTACATAAAGCAAGAAGAACTTTAATTGTATAGTAAAAGAACATGTTTAACATATTTTAGCTATGATTAGAAATTGATTCATTTTCCAGTTTCAGCACATGCTCTATCATGTTCTCTAAATTATGTTAGACTTAGAAATAGATTCATTTTCCAGTTTCAGCACACACTCTATCATGTTCTCTAAAATAGAGAAAGTGAGGAAAGAAAACATTTCATTCCCTATATTGGTCGAGATAGAATGAGGAGAATTGATTCACACATTTGATTCGGGAATATGTTGTTCTTATACCCAATTCTCAAAATCTTGAACCTAAACATGCTTTAGGTATGCATTTGAAAATTAATTGTATTTTGAAGGAAGTTGAATTTGTTGACCAGATTGATGACCTACAAATTTTATCAAGGTGCATATTGGATCTCAGAATGGATCACACCTCTCCTGTCGGCGTTCTTTGTTAAAAAAAAGAATTACTACAATTTTAGAGCTACACCTGGAAAGTCTTGCTTGATTAATTTCTAATTCATCCATAAAAAATATTGATCAAACAAACATCTAATGTTCATTATTTTGGCATTGCAGTTTTTTTTAAAATAATTCACGTTCAAGCTCTAGACCTACTTTTTTGAAAGTGTTCAATCCATCTATTGATTCAATGTATTTTAATGTGTAGTTAGTGTAAGAGAATGGTATTAACAAAGAAGAAATTTGTGAAATTACATAGTGTGCGATTGCACGTCATATCTTTTCCAGGCTGTGGCGGAGCTCTTCTCAGGCAATAGGCGTGATGGAAGAGAAGAAAAGAAGAAGACAACAAAGAAGAAAAATAAGAATAGGGTTTTGGGGTTATAATTTTGATTTCATTTTTTAACATATTTTTTTAAAAAATAGAGGGGTAAAATAGTATTTTCACCCAATTTCAGTCTAAATCTACTGGGATGGGTACTACACTTACGCTAACTATCTAGGGTTATATTTGCACTTTCAATTATCCAAAATTTATATTGGCACTTAAATGAATTAGGTAGGGTTATAAAAGCACTTTTCTAAAAAGAGAATCATGGTGTCCATTATTCTCCAAAGATTGTTTTTCAATGGGTGTTTCATCATCCCAGAGGCAGGAAAAAACTTTCTTAGTCACGTTCTATAACTATTTTTCTGAAGTAGTGTCTAGGTGGTGACACAATGAAGGTAAAGAAAATACTCGTTGCTAGGAGGGGTTGCCATAAATGGATCATCCGAATATAAACATTCTTTCTATGTTGTCCGTATATACACAATTGATGCTTACAAGTTGTTCAAAGAACAATATATGGATGGAATTATCTGCAAACAACAACTTCAATCATCAATGAAAAATGAACTGTTTACATAGTTAGGAGGATTAGGTTTGAAGTTTTTTCCCACCAAGTAAAGTACAATATTGACAACAAATAGTTTTTTTAGCTGATAGAATTTGAAGAGAACACAATATTATGTCTTTAATGTCTGAGAATTTTTAATATGTGTGTGTTTAGAAGGTCCCTGACGTTTATGCTTTAAAACATTGGACTAGTTATGAAAAATATGTGGATGAGATGGCATATGGGTGCGAATAGTTCAACTCAAAATCAAGGATTCATACCTGCTGGTTTGGAGGACCAAAATGTAAAGACATTTATATAGTTTGTTATTTGCCGATGAATCCATTAAAGGTGCTGGGCATTATTGTGAAGAAGAATAAAACAAATACATTTAATCAAGTGAATAAAGGCAGTTCATCTAACAATTTTCACACATATGTTTCACACATTGATGATGGGTTCTCAAGTTCATTCAATTCCAAATATTTTTCTCATTCATAACATATATAGTTACCAACTATGTTACCCTGACACCTAAGATTAGGTAGAGAATCGCGTGTTGATTCGACACGACACATGACACAATACATGATACACGTTGAAATCTGGCCGAGTTGTGTATCATTTTATGAATATAAAAACATATGTGGATATCGGGAGAAAGGAGAGCAGATTACTTTGAAAGTTGTGGAAACTTATCCGTTTATCTTTTTACTTTATTGATTTATTTCTAGATTCTAGGTAATTAAGTGAAACTAATGAATATGGACGCATAATACATTCAAATTCAATAGTTTGACTTAACTACCTAAAATCTAAAAATAAATCAATGTATTGAAAGAAAAGATAAACATTCAGTTTTTCACTGTCGTCTGAAATGTAGGCGTCAATTAAAATATAGGCGTGTCAGAATTTATTTTGCAATACTTTATATGGTAGATGTGTCCAAAAAAATAGTCAAGACACTCAGTTGACTGAGTCGACATATCAATTAAAATAACAAATTCGATGTTGTCGTATCCGATCCCTACTTGGACACGACACTTAATCAAAGTCTAGGTAACACATGTTACCAGAGCAACATACAATGAAAACACTTATTATTAATTAAATACAGCAAACAGTCAAGACTCAATTAATAGCAGTAAGATCAACAATTATATGAGACATATACAGTAATAATAATTCTAAACAAACAGTAATATCACATGTGATCAATTGTCTATCAAAATACACATAAATCATAAATACACTCATGCAAATTATGAAATTCGACTTTACTAGATTTAATATGAAAACATATAAAACATAGCAATATTAATAATATCAATTAACCTAGATTATCAATTCAGATAAATCAACATAATCCAATGAAAAAAAGAGAAAATTAATGCAATATATAAGAATGAAAGATATGACTTTTTGACTCCATCTCCATCATAGTCTCGTCACATTATGATAACTTGTTTTCACACGGGTTTAATCACTAAAGAGGATTTTACAGATTATGTGGTTTTTGGTCATCTTGTTGCCTCACTTGCTCGCATTCAACCTCATAGTTACTATGCAATAGTGAAACATCCGACTATGAATGCATAAATGGTGACTTTATGATGTCAGCATACTTGTTCCTCGTCCGTCCAGTGTCAATATTGATGACTCCAAATGGTTTTTTCGGTTGAAGTATCATTTTGATGGTTCAGTTGAAAGGAACAAGCAGCGTTTGGTTGCTCGGGGATTTTCTCAGCTTCGTGGTTTTAATTGTGATCTCATTTTCAGACTTGTTTTGAAGGTTTCCATTGTTAGTATTGTTAGTTATCTTGCAACTATGCGCAAACGACCTTTCATTAGCTTGATCTCAAGAATGTTATTTTCAATGGTGTTTTGGACTCATCTATTTTCATGAAGCAACCGTTTGGCTATCGAGATCCAGTTTGTCATGATCATATTTTTTTGCTTGATAAGGCCATTTAAGGTCTTAAGTAAGCTCCTCGGGTTTGTTTTCAGTGATTTAGTGACTTTCTTTTGCGCCTTGGCTTTATATGTTGCTTTGCAGATACTTCTCTTTTTGTTTTTCCCCCCTTGTTTATCTTTTGGTTTATGTAGTTGATATTATTCTAACTAGTAATGAGCTTCTTCTTCAGCAGTTTTTTGATCATGCTAATCATGAGTTTGCATTGATTTAGACATGCTTCAATACATTTTTAATCTTGAAGTGGTTTGGATCAAGCCATATATATTCTCGACATTCTTACTCATTTTGGTGTGTCTGATGTTGTACATGTTTCCACTCATTTCGTGGCGTACTCTTTATTTCTTAATTCTACACGTACTCTTTGTTGGTAAGCCTACATCGTTTTGTTCTTTGATTGGCACTCTTCAATATTTGTGCATCACTCATCCCGATTTAGCTTATGCTAAGAGTATTGTTAGTCCATTTAAGAAGGCACTTATGGTTTATCATTTTACTATTATCACTCAAATTTTTCTTTATGATCGTGGAACTCTTTTCTTGGGCTTTCTGTTTGTTCTCTTCAGAGTGTCCCTTATATATGCTCTAGGTTACTCTGATAATGATTGGAATCGTTACTTAAATACTCGTCATTCTACTTATATGGTAACCTTGTTTCTTGAACTGCTAAGAAGCAATCTATAGTCACTTGCTCCAATTTAGAATTAGAGTATCGTGTTATGACTAATATTGTTGATGAGTTGGTTTGGATGATAAATATTATTCGTGAACTTTGATTGTCTTTTCTTTTGCCTCTTATGTCGTGAGATAAAAACAATGCACCATTTCTTATTATGAATCTTGTTTCGAATAAGAGAGCCAAGCACATTGATTTTAATTATCATTTTGTTCATGATATAGGGGCTTCTAGCAAGTTTCAAGTTTGTCATGTCCCCTCTGGTCTTCAACTTGTGTCGACATTTTTACAAAGGGTTATCCTCAACCACAATTTCAGTTTCTCCTGTTCGAGATTTGCATTTCAAGCAATCCAATGCTTCGGTGGAGGGTTAATAGTATAGATAAGGAAATAGCACATTCTAGAGTTTCTTAGGGCTTCATGGAATGCCCAGTATACTCTAGAGTTTCCTAAAGTTTTTACGGATTGCCTTTATACACACACACACAAATCACTATCACAGAAACCCTCCCCCCCTCTAGCACCAATTTTTTTCTTGTTTTAGCACCAATTTGTTTTTACCCAAAAAACCGGTGCCTAATGTGCGGTAAAAAGGTTTCACCAATTTTGAAAAAACTAGTGTCATTTTAGAACCAATTTTTTTGGTAGCACCGCTTTTTTAACCGGTGTTAATTTTAGCACCAATTTTTAAAGGCACCAGTTTTAAAAGGCACCGGTTTTTAAAGGCACCGATTTTCAATAAACCGGTGCTAAAATTTTTACAACGATTAAGAAAAATCCCTTCCATGAAAGCGCCTGCACGCAGCCGCTTCCAGAGCAAGGGAAAAGGGCCCAAAATTAACAATTTAGAAGGACATTAAATTAATAATAAAATTAACTTCACAAAATTGATAATATAGAAATTAAACAAAAAATGTATGATAAAAAATTAAAAATCTATAGGACAAACAAAACTATCCCAAACATAACTATCGACGGGACTAAACATAACTTTAGCTTGAAGTAGCAATTAAATGTGGCGTATACACATCAAATCACAAGGTTAAGCCACACTACTAATATTGAATCTACGGTCCTTATAAATGCTCAAATGTACCCTACCATACCATATGGAAAACGTTTCTTGTTTTGATCCTTGACATCACCCCTCCAAGCCTTGGATCTCGCTCCACTAGTTAAGAAACTGTATCGGGCTGCATCAAAATGGAAAAATATTTAGTATTTTTCTTCATTATTTCCCTTACATTCAAGAAACTTGGAACCAAGTTTTGTAGCACCTTTTGTCATCACTTATGTGTTCTAGGCAATATCATGCCCATTCATACAAAATAGCAGCACACTGAGTGACCAAACTTGGGAAACAGCACAACAACAGGCAAACTTGGGAGCATGATAAAATAGCAACAAAATTGCTAAGAGACAAGCAGCAAGACGTTTCAAGTTATGAAATGGGATATGAGAAAATTTAGTTGAACAATGTTTTCAAGTTATGTAGCTTCTAAAACCAAGACATTTCTAGTCAAGCAATGCAATAGCTACCAACACGGAAAATGACAAGATAGCCATCGTAAAAATAGAAAAGTGTAAAACTGATAGCTACATATTGTTCTAATACTTAATCAGCAAACCAAAATGAGATTAAGTAAGGATTTTTTTGACAGAGCCTGGAAAAATGGTACAGAGTTATAGTGTCACCCCAAAATACCATCTCACATGCAATGTCATTCAAAAGGAGACTAATGCTAAGTGGGAAGATGTTAACCTGCAAGAACTAATCAGGAATTATCATGTTTGTATGCACATGTATTCACAATTTTTTCTGGTGTTTAGATGGATATCAAAATAAACATATGTATTAAAGAACAGGTAAAATACCTTGTTGCCTTTGCTGCCAATGGATTGAACTGAGTTAGAGCAGCAGAATGAGACTCCAGTTTCTCTTTGGCAATGAAGGAATTTCCTGAAAGTGGGACAACACCATTCTGCCCATGGAACACTCTGAATGCCATATCAAAGTTAGGCCCATCTACAATTCAAGCTCATCTTTAATAACCTGAAAGGCCAAAAGGAAAAAAATGATAGTTATTATAATTACTAACTAATTTTCGATTTTAAGACATGAATGATATCTACAGAATTGTAATAATATATTGATACAGTGCGTAAAAATAACTCAGTACTAACCAGATGCAACCGAGCTATTTTAATGTGTCCACGGCAAATTATTACATTCTTAGCCAATTGAGACACTTAAACTAAACAGTATGAGCAGAAGCATCACCTGTAGAAGGCCCAGCATCCTCATGTCCAGAACCTGAATAAGAACCATAAGCAACGCACCTAAGTAGTATATGGAAGATGAGTATTAGCAACCACTAATGTACAGCAAAATTGTAATGTATCATCTCTAGAATGACAAGTTAGGCACCTTCAAAACTCAACCAAGTCTGAGGTGTTTGTAAACACAATAACACTTAGTGGGCTATTGTTCTTACCATACGTCCTCTAGAAAAAGAAGTCCAACTTCCAATATAGTAACAAAATAAAAGAGCCTAATTCATGATATGTCATGGGCCGAACAATACTCTCTTTTGAAATTTAAACCACCAAAGACACTCCTCTTCAGAAACTACCATACAACTCAAAAACCCCGAGGAATGTAAAGACATTGGGATTTTGGTGTAACCGAGTACAAGGTCATGAAAATGCTTTGGAAAAATTGAAGGAAATAATACCAGAGATAGGAGCCATTTTAGACTAGCATCCACACAAATCACAAAAGGCAGGCTGAATATCAAATAGCCTAGTTCATCATATCATTTTCTACATACCTAATAGATATGTAAACATGTCTAAGCAATGCCAATGCTCAAAACCCAAAACACATGTTATACATACTCTTTGTTTCACACGTTGCCATTCCAATTAAACTGAAGCACCAAAATGATCCATACTTTACACACATAATCAAGGTAAACCCCATGTTTATACATATCCAGAAATGATCAATCAAATGGCTTAAAAAACACAAAACCAATTCAAAGAGTTGATATAAGAAATGTGACTCACCAATGGAAGTACTCAAGCAACCTATAAGCAAAAGGACAAGAGCAACCAACACTTGAGAATCCATCCCAAGCCCTCTTCAGGGGTGGCTCACGGTAAACGGTGGAGAAGGAATGAATGAAGAACGGATGAGGAGCGGAAAACGGTGGAAGGAGTGTGGCGGCCTGGAGATGGGGGAAGAAGGGCTATAGGATAATGGATCTGGTGGCGGAAAGATCCGTAGAGGTGGAGGGCACCGACTTCAGCGAGACAGATCCGTAGAGGCGCAAAGGGGCTTCTCGACGGTGGAGAACTTCTCAACGGAAAGAGTTTCTCGATGGAGGGGGCGCTTTGCGGTGGTGGAGGGGCTTCGCGGTGGAGGACTTCTCAACGGTGGGGGACTTCTCAACAGTGGGGGACTTCACAGTGGGGTGGAGTGGAGGGAGTGAGCCATCGAGGAAAAAAGTGTAGTTCTGCCGTCGAGGAAGGGAATGGCGGAGGGTTTCAGCGAGGGAGAGAATAGTTTTTCTTTATATATGATGCGGTTTTAAAGGCTGAGATTCAGTGTATCTAAGTATACTATTGATTTAGATTTATCAAAAATAAATTGATTTAAATTTCATTTTTTATTGCAGAATTTTCAATAATTATTATATTACTATAAAGGCAACTTAGTCATTAGTTAAAGTCAATTTACTTATTAGCATTTAATACTCCCTCCGTCCCTGAATAATTTGCAAGAAAGAGAAAAGTGGAGGCAAAATTGAATAGTGCCAAAAGGACATTTTTCCAGTCTAAAAGCTGAAAATGTACATGTCCAAGCCAGAATTTCAGAACCCTCAAATTCACTCGGAAACAGTGCTAAACATTGTATAAGCACTGATTATTCCCTCCAAAATTTATTGTTTGGCTCCAAAATATTCAGTTTTGGAGCCAACTTTATAATTTTTCGTACACTATTCACTACCTCCAGAATTCAGAAACCTCATCTATAAAAAGAGCATTTATTACAGCTCTCATTCACCACTCACTGAACCAAAAAAACCCTCAGAAATTCTTACTTGGTCAGTTCTTCCAAAACTGGCCAAAGTCAGAAAATCAAAACCCACACTTTTTATGATCTTCATCATTGAGCAACAGTAGAGTTGTGGTGGTGGGGAGAAACCTCACTGATGAACAAAGGCAGGAGATTGCACATTTTCTCCTTCAACACACACAAAATGGGCAGCTTCCGAACAACAGTAGAGTGGAGGCAGCAGAAAAATGATCATGCTCAGTAAGGACCATCAGCACAATCTGGGCGCGAGTTAGGCAGCAGCTTCAAAGTGGTGAGGCTGTGTGTCGTTCGAGAAGACACAGGCGCTGTGGAAGAAGCAAGAAGCCAATCGATCTGGAGGCTCTAATGGCATTGCCACTCAAGTTCAGGCGTACATGCTGAAGCATAGCCGCTAAGTTGCATGTTGGTAAAAGTAGCATACATAGAGCAATAGCAAGCAAGGAGATAAGAAGCCACACAAATGCAGTTCATCCATGCCTAACAACAGCCCATAAAGAATCAAGGCTGGAATGGTGTTTAAGTAAACTGGAGTGCAACATGCAGTTCAAGACCATGCACAACATCATACACATCGATGAAAAGTGGTTCTACATCACAGAGGCTACAACGAGATATATTCTTGGTCCCAATGAACCAAAACCATATATATTAACCAAAGCAAGCATTGCATATCAAAACTCACGTTTCTATGTGTTGTGTGTAGACCTACATTTGACATAGAGGGTAATGTAATGTTTGATGGAAAAGTAAGTGTGTTTCCTTATGTTGATTATGTAGCAGCCAAGTACACAACTGTAAATAGACCTAGGGGAACCATGATGCCACAACCCATAACATCCATCACCCGAGATGTAATTAGACACAAGCTTATCAATGAACTCATACCAGCTATAAAGGGAAAATTGCCAGTATGGGCAAGCAAAAACATTCTCATACAGCAAGATAATGCCCCTACCCACATATTTGCAAATGACCCTGAATTTTTAGCTACAGCCACCTCAGATGGATTTAACATTCAGTTTTTTTTCCTCAATTCAAAGTTTACAACAGCAAAACCCGAGCCAAAACCTAGATGGACTACTACAAGCTGTGAATGATGCTTTTGAGAGGGAGGATCCTAGGGTCATAAACAAGATATTACTAAGTTTGTAAAGTGTTATGGTAGAAATCATGAAATGCAGGGGTGGTAATGAGTTCAAACTGCCACATATGGGAAAGGAAAGGCTAAGAAGGCTTGGTTTGCTACCCCACAATTTGATTTTGGATTCTGAGTTAGTAAGGGCTTATTTGGAACACATGGTGTCCATTGGCAGAACTGGGAACATACAGGATCTGATGATCATGATGGAGTTAGTGTAGGCATGCAACTGATGTAATTTTGTAGGGTTGTGCTTCTAGATTCAGGTCTAGGGTAAACATACAAGTCATTTTGATAAGGTATGTTTATAGGGCAACCTTGTAAAAGTTAGAAGGGCTATGCTCCCTTTTGTTTGAAGCTTTTTAAAATGAGCTTGTGTTTAAAAATATGTTTCTAAGTATGAGGCAAAGTAGGTTAGTCCAGAATGATAAACCATTATAACCGGGATGAATTGCAAGTAGCACATATAACACTATAAAGCTAATGTTTGTACGAACATGGTTGCCGCCAAAGTGTTCATGCAAGGTATCATCATATGTGGCTAACAACTACAACATGGTCAACTTAGCATATAATTTTAGAGCTGGGTTTAATCACATCATGCCCCACCAAGATCAGATCAGTTTAGAAACTAATAAGCATGGCTGCATGTTTATTCATTCATCACAGCTACATCATAAATTATGGGTCCAACCAGCACATACGCAACGAGAACACATATTAGCTATGACATCAATAAACAAATGCCCTGCCAAGATCAGGTAAGTCTAGTGACTAACACTACATGGCTGCATATATAAACCACTTGAACATGCATCACAGTTTACTGCTCCCATTATTGCCCCTGATCTGAAACATGCCTTGCCTGACTCAGGTTCTGCTTCAGATTCAGTTGAAAATTGGGGAATAGTCACCCAAGGTTTCAATTGAATCTGAGTCAAAATATGAGTGGTTGCATGTTTGAAGTTAAACATCACCCAGATTTTTTTAAAAATGCAGCATATAACAAGCAGCACATGTGTTATCAGAGTCAAGTAGCAAAGAGGTAACCACAAACAAACACAGAATAAAGTAGTTGGTGTAAAAGCCAACAACACCCACACTGTATAAATAATCTTGCATTAAGAGGCAAATAGTTAGTATATGTAGAACAATTTGAAATTACAAAGTTAGATCAGAACTAAAAAGAAGCCAAAAATACATACCTGTGGATAATGACACAGTTTTCCAGCATCGTAATCACTTTTTGCCTCATTTTTTGGCCAGTTACTAGGATAAAGACAAACCCCAGTTTCCCAGAAACCTGGCTCGCCATACTTAGGGAATTCATTACCCTTGAAATACACCGAAGGATGTGGATCACACCAAGATTCAGATGAATCAGATTTATAAGAATCAGGGGGTTGGGTTTCATCGGAGTCAGGGGGTCGGGTTTCAACAGAATCAATGTCAGGATTAGGGGGTTGTGTTTTATCAGGATCTGTATCAAGGGGTAGGGTTCCATACACAGAATCAGGGGGTTGGATTTCATCAGAATCAGGGGGTAGGGTTTCATCGGAATCAAAGGGTAGGGTTTCATCAGAATCAGGGGGTTGGGTTCCATCAGAATCATTGTCATGATCAGGGGGTTGTGTTATGTGAGGATCATTATCTGGAGGTTTTGTTTCATCTTAATCATCATCTGATTCTGAGTGGTACAGGACAAATTCAGGTACATGGCTAAAATGTGTGGCCACAGGGGTATCCTAAGAGTCATATGAATCAGTATCGAGGACAGGGTACTGGGGTGGGAAAATAGTACTGGTCTTTGGTTGTGACTCAATGTCATTAAGCTCAGTTAATAATGTGGGATCAAAACTAGACTCATACTGAGAGTCAAACTCAGATTCACTCAAGGGTTGGCAAGGGACAGACTTACCCTGGCCAGCCCAAACCCTATCACAATGATAAATCAGAGGCAGTTTAAAAAGAAATTGTCAGCAGAATGTTAACAAACAGTGGCTAATATGGCATATCCAACACAACGGAAAACCCTAGATATGAACCAAGAAAACAAAGAACATCATTATCAGTTTTTAACATGCACATGCATTCAGTTTAAAACAACCACAACGAATATCATTGAATAATATCACATTTCCAACCTAACGAGAAACTCAGATCGGACCCCAAACCACAAATAGAATGAATTTTAGTTCTAAAAAGAAGAACCAAAAATTATAGACCTTGAAAACAGGCCATAAAAATCATAATCACAAACATGCAGTCGGTTTTCAACAACATAAACCGAAGAGTAATGGGAAATATCACAGTTACAACACCAGATATAACTTAGATCGGCACCCAGACCACAAAGAGCATGAATTTCAATAAAAAAATAACGAACCCATGTTCATTTACCTCGAAAAATAACATGAAAGACAAGAATCAGACACATTCATTCAGTTTTCAACAAGGAAAACCCAAGAACAATGGGAAATACCACAGATCTAACACGAGAAATACCTTAGATCTAAATCTAGTACATAAACAACATCTGTTTATGTTCAAGAAACCCTAAATCAACCATCCAAACATAAACCGGCCCTTAAAACGCTGTGATTTCAGTTCAAAAAAGTGATGAAATCGATTTCATCTTCAAAACCCCAAACCAAATCAAGAAAACCCTAGATCCGAAACAACAAGCTGTGATAAAAGATCATTTAGCCAAGTAAACCCTCACAAAAAATACAGTTTTCAAACTAAGAACGATGGCAGAAAATAGGTTGAGCGGCAAGGGTTTTCAAATTTCAGAGAGAGGAGAGGATGAGCTGTGAAGATTGTGTGAGAAATGAGAGAAAAGAAGAAGATAATGGAGCGAGTTGAGAGCGTTAGGAGCGTAAATGGGAGCGTGGGGAGAACAATAATGAAGCATTGGGAGCATAAATGAATGCATGTGATATGCGCAGGTGATTGGGAGATTAAAAACAATTAATCTCACGCCAACCACCATGCCCTGGACACGTGTCCAGTGACTATTTCAATTCCTAAATTAATAAGCCTTACTGATTGGTTTTGTGTATATCATGTTCCATATTTTTTTAGATCTTTTATACCCTTATACTCACAATATATCAACACACACAACCACAATTATTTATCCGTTTTATATTCTATCATGGTATCAAAGCGGTTTCTCTAAAATTCTCTGGCTTTTCCCACAAATTTCCATATTTTTCATCCTGTGATTTTCCAATCTAGGCCGCCGTAACCCATCTCAATTTTTCCAATCATCGCCGCTACTCTCAGGTGGCCGGTGATCTCCAATCGGAGACACGGATGTTGCCTCTCCATGCACCGCCCACCACCAATCACGCACTGTCGTGCTCGACACATGCGCCGCTAATCCGTCAGTTGGTGGTCTGCTCTTTCTGTTGTTGTTCATTATAGCTCTCTTGTCCACGCACAATAGTTAATTCAGTCGTCCACTGCCATTCACAAGGTTGCTGTGTGTTTGGTGCAATTTGATTTATATTTTGTGTTTTGATCTGTTTCTGCTTGTTCCTAATGACGTCAATTATGCTTCCATCGTTAATCAGCTGCATCACCATCAAGCTTGATAGTTCTAACTGTGCTCATTGGCGTACTCAGGTTACTTCTATTTTTTGTATTGTCAATTTGATTGGTTTTATTGATGGATCTGCCAAGTGCCCTGATCCCCCTGCGAGCTGGACTTTCAAAAACCCCGTCCTTCAAGGCTTCTGAGGAGGACAAGGCTTGTGATGCTTGGATCTAGTAGGACCAACTGGTCCAGGCTGCTCGTTTCTCATCCATGTCACCGGTTGCAATGTCAGTAGTTGACGGTATGGTCACTGCTGCTTAGGTATGGGATGCTTTAGCTACAAAGTACCAAAACAATTCTCATTTTCATCTCTCTTTTATTTGTGATCGTATGTACGATGTTCGTCAAGATGACCAGTCTGTTCAGGATTATATTCTTGCTTTAAGGACATTATTGATGAACTGCGTGTACTTAAACATTCTCTCCATGATGAGAATGTTGCTGTTGTTTTTTGTCATGGTTTGAACAATCACTTCTTTGAGTTTTCCAATTCTATCATGATGAGAGATCCTTTACCACATTTATATTCTATTGTTGTTGATGCTGAGGCATTGGAGTTTCATCTCAAAGCTCGTTTGTCGACTTGTGGACATGCGCCTACTGTTTTTTTGCTAGTCAACGGGCATCCAAACAAGCTAACCGCGATAGGGGAGGCCTCAGTAACAGAAAAGGGAGGGGAAGAGGTCGCGGCCGTGGCCAGAATCCATCGCCAGTCGACGGTCATCCATCTGCTTTGGGTGGCCATGGCGGTGGCACCTACGTTTGCCAGTGGTGTTATCGTCCCAGTCATCTTGCTCAATACTGCTACAAGCTTTCTCATGTTGCTCGTGATGATATTGCAAATACCGTAGACACAGCTTAGCCTCAGTACTATCAGTAAAATTATCCAACTTCATATTAGTACATTGACTCTGGTGCTACCAATCACATGACTACTTCTGCATCCAATCTGAATAGCGCCGCTCCTTATAACGGTAATCATCGTGTTAATTTTGGTAATGGTGCCTCTTTGCATATTTCCCATATTGGCAATTCCTGGATTTATGATTTTCTTACTCTATCTGATGTCTTGGTTGTTCCTCACATCACTAAGAATTTATCTATTTTCAAGTTGACTAGGGATCTAAATGTTGTTGTTTGTTTTGATGACAATGTTTCACTATTTAGAACAAGGTTGCTAAGGAGCTCATGGGCCGAGGATACAGTGAGGGAGGTCTTTACATTTTGGATTATGGTGGTGTTGCTTTAGTTTCTTTTGTTTATGCAAATAAAGCCAAAGCCTCATTTGAGCTATGGCATAGTCGTTTAGGACATGTTCCTTTTAATGTTGTTGGTTTAAAATGGGTTTACCGGTTGAAGTATAAATCCAATGGCTTTTTTGACAGGTACAAAGTAAGGTTAGTTGCTCAGGATTTTTACAATTTCCTGGTTTTGATTATGATCATACTTTTAATCCAGTGGTGAAGGCCTCTACTGTTCATATTGTTTTATCTATTGTTGTTCATTTCAATTGGCCATTGCGCAACTTGATGTGAATAATGTTTTTTTAAATGGCATCTTGATTCTCCGGTTTACATGGAGCAGCCAGATGGATATAAAGACCCCATGCGTCCTGATTATGTTTGTTTTTTGCGCAAGGCTATTTATGGTTTGAAGCAAGCTCCCCGCGCTTGGTTTCAGCGTTTCATTTCTTTTTTTATTGATTTGGGCTTTGTGTGCAAATCTTCATATACCTCCTTATTGTTTTTCACAGGGTGTCTCTTTGCTCTATTTATTGGTTTTTATGTTGATGACATTATTCTTACTGGAAATGATGGTTGTCTTATTCGAAAGTTTATTGACTGGGTTAATCAGGAATTTAAGATTACCGATCTTGACAATCTATAGTATTTTTTGGGATTGGCAGTTATTCGTACTTCCTATTGTTTATTTCTTGGTCAGGTCAGATATGCCAAGGACATTTTACTGCAAGCCGTCATGCAAGATTCTGCGCCAGTTTCCATTCCATTTGTGGCTTTTTCGTAAGTGTCCCCAGCTCTTCCATTAAGCCGTTCAGAAACCCCACACTTTATCGTTCTTTGATTGGTGCGTTACTGTATTTGTCTATACGTCCCGAATTGTCCTATGTTGTGAATACGGTCGGTTAGTATATGCAAGCTCCTACTGATAACCATTACCAAGCTGTCACTCCGATTTTGCGCTATGTTCGTGGCACACTCCACTATGGTCTTCAGTTTTGTGCAAACTCCTCCGGTTTACCAATTTTGGGTTACTCTAATGTTGCTTGTGCTCGTTGTATAGAGATTTGTAGGTCTACATATGGTTATGCCATTTTCCTTGGTGGCAACCTGGTTTCCTGGAGTGTTTAGAAGCAGTCTACAGTTTCTCGTTCTAGTTCATAATCAGAGTATCGTGCTAAGGTAAATACTGTTGCAGAGTTAGCTTGGTTGATGAATCTTCTTCGGGACATACGTGTGATGATGCGCGCCCCACCCATTTTGCTGTGTGATAATAATAGTGCTCTCTTCCTGGCTCAGAATCGAGTTTCTCATAAGAGAGCTAAGCACATTAATATTAACTATCATTTTGTGCGTGATATGGTGTCTTATGGAAAGCTCAAGGTTGCTCAGGTTTCTACGGACTTGCAGCTTGCTGACATCTTTACGAAAGGTCTACCCCATCCTCAATTTCACTTTCTACGTTCCAAGTTTTGCATTGGGGCAAAGCGTCTTCGGTTGAGGGGGGGCGGGTAATAGAGATTTAAATCAAATAGAATCAAGATAAAAAAGGAATATCTTTTTTTATTGGTTTTGTGTATCTCCTGTTCCATATTTGTTTAGATCTTGTATACCCTTTGTACTAACTATATATATCAATACACACAACCACAATTATTTGTAGATTTTACATTCTATCAAAAATGATATTTTTTTAGAGTGTTTTATTTTTCTATATTTAAATATAAATTATAATTTATTTTAATTTTTTAAAATATACAATGTCTAAATTTAAAATGTTGTGATTGTTACTTATCTTATAAAAAATCCAAAAAACTGATTAAACCTTACATACTGATTTTTTATAGTCAAAATATTTTGAAATTGATTCGAGTAAAGATTTTGTAAATTTTTTTGACGGGCGAAGAAGTTGGTTTTAGCATCCTATTCCAAAATTCTAAACTTTGAAATGACTTGATGAAATTATCCATAGTATAGAAAGTGGAGGAACCCAGAGGAAATATGATATATCTATAAATTTATGGATATGTCCCTTGAATTTTTACAATAAATAGCTATTATTTTTTAAATAAATTAAATATTATAATAATATATATATTTAAATATAAAATATAATTTTTTAAATATAATTGAAAAAATACATTTTAAAAATTATGTACATATAATTTAACAAATACAGTTACAGGTCACCTTTCAGAGACTCAAATTAAGTATACGCAGTAAAATATTAACCATGTTTAACGAATTTATGAAACACGGACTATTAGTCACCAAATGAATGGTGATAGTGATAGAGTTTCTGATTAAATAATTGAGCCGATTACCATGAAATGATGGCTGAAGAAAGTTGAAAACTTTAAATAAATACATTCACTTATAATTGAAACATTACATGACCAGTCGCACACAAATAATACTTCCTCATTCCCACCATATTCTGACAAATTTATTTTTGTCAAATATGACAAATTTCAATAACATATTTGAATAAGTATATAAATAATAATTTTATCGTATGTCATATGGTTAGATTTGTCATTTCTAAGTATTAAATTTTGGGGAAGTCTTAGGAAATGCGGCCTTTCCATAATCTTATGGACAGTCCTCAGGGGCATTTGATTTAAATGTTGTAATTTTTTATAAAATTTAAATATTGCATTTTACAAGTTAAAACAAGTAATAATATGTATATGAAGGTGAAAACATAAAAATATATGATATAAAAAATATTTTCAAAAATTTTAAATTTTGTATGTAATTTAAGAAATGCAGTATATAAGGTAAGAAATAAGTGGCATGTCCATAAGCTTATGGACAGGCCGCCTATCAGGAGACACACTCTTAAATTTTTGTGTGTCATTATTGTCCGCAACTATACATATTTACAGTCAAATATGTTTATTAGAGACCGTAAAAAAATTATGTACAGAATAGGTTGGCGATATATATTATATACTTATTTATGTATAAGACCTACGTATTTATATACACAAAGATCACATGTTGAGTCAATGGAGCACGGTACATTTTATATCTAAATATTCAAAGCACAAATTTCATAAGTTTCAAAGCCAAATTATTGATGATCATATAAAAGATATTTTAAAAAACTAAACTGCAATTGACCATTAATTCCATCGCCCCTATAAAATCCCCACCATATGTAAAACCTTCCCATCAATCAACATTCCCTCTCATTTGTTAAAACCTTCTTCTTCTTTCGTTTTTCATTCAAACTACAATGGTTCATTTCTTGAAATCCAGCTCCAAACTATTCAAAAATGATCCATCATTCGAATCGCCGAATCAACTTTCCAAGTACCCTAGCGTCACTAAATGTTCCCTACATGGAAGAGGATCTGAAACCCTTGTTTGTGACATCAATGCCTTGTTAAGGTCACAATCTTTCTTCCCATTCTTCATGCTGGTGGCATACGAAGCCGGAAGCGTTTTCCGGGCTTTCTTGCTACTCTCATCATGGCCGGTTTTGTGGTTTCTGAGCTATGATCTCAAGCTAAGAGTCATGATTTTCATCACATTTTGTGGTCTAAGGTTGAAAGACATGCAAAAAGTTGCAAGGGCTGTTTTGCCTAAGTTCTACCTTGAGGATCTCAATCCTCATGTTTATGAGGTGTTTGCATCCACTTCTTCTAGGCTTGTCTTTACAAGCTTGCCTAGAGTAATGGTTGAGGACTTTGTTGAGGAGTATTTAAGTGTTGATGTCATGAAAGGGACCGAGTTGAGCACGTTCGGAGAGTTTTTCACCGGTTTTGTTTCAAACTCAGGGTTTCTTGTGAAGCACACAGCTCTTGCAGAATTTTGTGGAGATCAAAATTACCCTGATGTTGGAATTGGATGTTCAAATCTTGATGGTGACTTAGATTTGATCTCCCTTTGCAAGGTACGCTCACATAAGAAATTTTGAGCTCTTTTTCTTTCAAAAAGTTTGATTTGATGTTGTTTTATTATACTTATAAAAAAAAGCAACTCTGGTTCTAGTAAGCTCTACTAAAATCAGTGTTACTTTCTTTCGGACCATTAAATAACAACATTGAGATGGCAATCTTGGCTAATGGAAGTCAAAATTTATCTATATATAATATCTCGAGTGATTTCTTACATTAAAATGGAGTGATCTGGAAAAAAGTTGTCTTTCAGTAGTTTCACAGTGAGTTTATAATTGTATCGAGGTGGAAAATTCTTACATTTTCCTATGAATTGATTCATAAATACAGGAAGCTTATATAGTTGGCAAAGAAGACGTTGAGAAGGAAATGCTGCGAGGAAAATACCCAAAACCCCTTATATTTCATGATGGAAGGCTAGCATTCCTCCCAACTCCACTTGCAATGCTCAACATGTTCCTATGGCTTCCATTTGGCATATTATTGGCTGTCTTCAGACTTTCAGTCGGTGCCCTAATTCCTTTCTTGCCATGCAAGGTAGTTATCATGTTGTACACATTGTCAGGGATGGAAATGAGGCTCAATGTGAGGAACCCTACAACTAAAAATACTTCCAGGAATGGGAAAGGTGTGCTGTATGTGTGCAATCACAGGAACAATGCAGATCCTGCTTTCCTCATTCTAGCATTGAACAAAAAACATAGGCCTTTGACATCAGTTGTCTATGGGGTGAGTAAGATTTTTCAGTTAATTACACCATTGAAGCTCATAAGTTTATCAAGGAATGACAGAACCAAAGATGCTGCGAAAATCAAGAAACTGTTGAGCGAAGGCGATTTGGTGATGTTTCCAGAAGGTACCACTTGTAGAGAGCCATATATCTTGAGGTTCAGCTCATTGTTTGCTGAGCTGACTGATGATATAGTCCCAGTGGCTGTGAATTTGGAAGTTGGGATGTTTTACGGAGCATCGGCTTCTGGATTTTTCAAGGTCTTGGATGGGCTTTTCTTGGCTATGAACCCTAGAATTTACTACAGTGTTGATGTCCTTGAAAAGTTGCCTAAAGAGCAGACAGTTGGAGGTGGGATATCTAACCATGAGGTGGCTAATAATATACAGAAGAAATTGGCTCATGAATTGGGGTTTGAATGCACTACTCTTCGAAGGAAGGATAAGTATATGATTTTGGCTGGAACTGAAGGGGTGATTCAACAATAGATAATCATATGAGTCATGAAGAATTTGTCAAAAAAAAGAGATCAGCAATAATTTACTGTTGGAGAAATTAAATTGAGTTTGTTTCGCAATGTATTAATGTCATATTTAGTTACATTTTCCATACAGAAATTTTTTACTCCCGAGTTGGATCATCTTAATTTATTCTCCCTCTGTCCCACTTCATTTTGCTTAATTTGACTTTTGACGGGCAACCTTTTCAAATTTTAAATATTAATATCTTTATTTATATGTGAAAAAATTCTGACAAAATAACAACTTAAAATTATACATTACGATGAATCCAACAGCATATAACATGATGATAGATATACTACAGGATATTAGAATTAAGTTTTATATACATTTTGTATATGACATTTAAATGAAAATAAAGAATTTAATTAAAAAATTTCAAAATCCAATCATCTAAGGATAAATATATGAGTTACGAAGTGAAATAATTAATTTAGATAGAAATTGTTATATATTGAATACAATAAAAATTGATTATTTTTATAATATTTTATTCCAATAAAAAAATTGATTATTTATAAGTTTAGATTAATTTTAAAAGGTTACCATACTTATATGTCTCTCATTGCAATAAAAAAAGTAAATATCAAATGACCTTATTAGTCTTACTAATTATAAAATGTCCTCAATATGTAACAGTTAGTCGGTCTAAAATAAGACTTTTTATATATATAAATAAATAAATAATTTGTACATATATTCCTATCAAAAAAATACTATATCATTGTATAAAAAATTCTGAATATTTTGTTATTTCAGATTATGTGTTTCTATGAATTTTCTTCAATGATATATATAGATATAGAAAGAGCAAAGTGAATTTTTAACCTTATATTTAGGTCAAAAATGCAGAAATGGCCTTGTAAAATCAAAAAATGCAAAAAATAACTCTGGATTACATTGACCAAAATGTCAACGGACAAATTGGCCGAAAATAGTCAAAATGACCATTTTACTCTTATGATAAGAAAATTTTAAAAAATTAGTGAAAGACAATAATACCCTCCCTCCTTTTTTTCTTTTTTCCATTTTCTCTTCTTTCTTTCTTACCTACATTCCAATCGTTCCAATTGTTGGCGTTCCATTCGTTACAGTTGCATGGTTGCATATTTACCTAAGATTCCCGTAGGCTGGATACCTTCAAAATATGTTTCTTCCTTTTGTTGCTCTTACCTTGGATTTCAATCGACATTCCAATATAAAATTCAACATCGGTGGAGGGTTGAGATGGTGTTGGCAGGAGAGAGGAGAAGGAAAGGTTGGATGGCGAATGAGGGTAGGGCTAGGCTAGGGTTGAGGGCGGGTGGAGTGCAACAGGGGAGAGGTGAAGCGCTGATGTGGTGGCAGTGGTGAGGGTAGGCTAGGATTGAGGTGGAGCGCAATAGGGGAGAGGTGGAGCGTTCTGGTAGTGGCGGTGGCGGGGATAGGTTTGGGGGATAGGTGGAGCACCAGGCTAGGCTAGAGTTAAGGACTAAGGTCGAGCGCGGTGGTGGTGGTGGTAGTGGCACAGGGCAAGGCTAGGGAGAGGTGGAGCGTGGTGGCGGGGCTAGAATAGGGTTGAGTGGTAGCAGGCGGAGAAGAATGTGTGATGGTGGTGCTGGGGAGGTGGTGTTGGAGGCTAGGGAGGTGATGCTGGAGATGGCCGAGAAAGGAGGCAGAGCGGGAGTGGCACCCTGGTGGAATGGCGGTGACACTCGGGAGATGGGCATGACTATGTTAGTGGTGCAGCGGCGTTCGGTGGCGGTCAGCAGCGGCGGCGATATTGGTCGGTGCCGGTGGTGTTGAAGATGAAGAAGAAGCCTAGGGGATAGCTGAAGAAGAAAAATAAGTGAGGGGTAAAATGGGCTTTAGATTTTTCAGTTAGGGTTTAGGGGTATTTATATCTTTTCATGTTTGGTCAATGGCTAACTTTTTGAGTCAAATATGGAATTGAGCAGAACGGGTATAATTGCACAATTTTACAATATATAGGGTTAGTTTCACACTTCATATTTTAAAGGGTTATATCTGCACTTTCTCAATTTAATAGGGTAATTTTTGCACTATTCCCATATAGTAAATGAGATTTTTATGATTTTAAACATCCTAGAAGTTATATATTTTAACAAGTTACTAGCAGAGTACCATCACGCATTGTGCAATATTATTAATTAAAATATTAGGATTAAGTTGTATGTACATGTTGTGTCTTACATTTAAATTGAAAACAAAGAATTTTATTTAAAATTTAAAGTTCAGTAATCTAAGGAAAACTATATGAGATAGCTAGAAATCGTTAAATATTGAATACAATAAAATTTGATTATTTTTATAATATTTCATTCAAATTATTTTAAAAATTATTTAAATGTTTAGATTCATTTTAAAAGACTACCATAATTATATGTATCTCATTGTAATAAATAAAAGTAATGACCTTATTAGTTTCACTAATTTTTTTTTTCAATAAAATCACCCGAAGGTGGGGGTACTATATTAGAGGTTCCCCATTCCTCAAATGAAGTATTAGTACAAATGTAGATCAAAGTTTGCGATGAGGCAACAGAATTGCCCTCCAAAAGTCCTACTAATCCTATATCGAGATCTTATGTTGTGAACAAAATTATCCTAACAAAAGATATTGGTGAAGTTGCGATCCGGAGGTGAAAATCTCCACCCCTCGTGTTAATTAACACCTCCGGCCAGGCAACATCTATACCCTAAATTGATTAGAGAAGCAGTGGATCAGAATGCAGCAAGCTGATCCGAAGATGAAGAAAGAACAGGAGGGCAGCATCCCAGCAGAACGAGCTACTGTTCCAATGAATGCCAATGGATCTTTGCAAGTGTGAGGTGCAACGGTTGGAAGCCATTTGAGCTGGATCATGTTCTGCAAATAACAGAAAAAAATATATCAGCAGCATCCGTATCTAAGTGAGAAACTAGTGAGCTCTAACATGTGGAACATGATCTTTGTCCAACACAATTAGTCCCTTAATGTGCTGAGGAATGTTATGAGACTGGATACTTTGAAGATGACAAGTATGATACCTTGCAGTCGCATTTGCTACCGAGTTACCTTCCCTAAAAACATGATTCAACTTTGCTCCACACATAAGGGCATTAATTTTGAAAGCTAAGTTAAAGAGTTTCCAATTGGCTGAATAGGGGCAGTTTATCATGTTAATTGCTTGCTTACAATCCGTTTCTAAAATGCAGTTCGAATGAATTCCAGGCAAAGCTTGAATAGCCAGTAAAATGGCTTTCATTTCAGCCTCAATCGGAGAATCAGCAGAGATGGACACTGAATATAAGTTAATCAAATCACCACAGTAGTCCCTAACTACTATCCCAGCAGCAGCCTTATCAGAATACCAAGAAGCATCAGTGTTTATTTTAAAAAACCCAACTGGAGGTTTCTCCCACATGACAGTTGATATATTAGGCTTAGGTGGGGGTCGAATGAAAGGTATCCACTGATGGAAAGGTAAAGAGATAGAAGAGTGAGTGAAATATGTCCTTGGAGTAGTTAGGAAAGCCAATTTTAATAGGTTGAGAATCTCATTAGATATCAGATCCGAGTCAAGTGGCACATTATCATGTAAGAATCTATTCCTAGCTTTCCAAAGTGACCAACAAATTATGGAAGGTGTTATTTTGCAGATGAAGTGTTTCCAGTGAGGTAGATCTCTGGTATTCCAAAAAATAAAAAATCTCTCAGGAAGAGAATGAGTATCCTGCAGATGAAAATTAACTAACGAAGCCATGTTACCCCAAACAGCTTTAGCAATATGACATGAAATGAAAAAATGTTGTATTGAATCAGAATTTAAACATGCAGGACATTTTGAGGCTAGGCTGAAACCACATTTAATGAGCACCTCATCAAAGGGTAAAAATGATTGCAGCATTTTCCAAGTAAAGATGGATATCTTTTTTTGCAATGCATTATTCCAAATGAGTTTTGAGGCAGGGAAATTACCTGGCATCTGAGTGAGCATTTTGTAGGTAGACTTAGAAGTGAAATTACCTGAAGCTTCAGGCTTCCATACCAGTCTATCTTTCCTACCTGGGACTAAAAATGCTTCCTGGAGAAAAGACACAGTATCAAGGTCCAAAAAAGACATAATCTGAGGCAATATGATGGACTTATTATGAATGAAATCTGCCACAGTTAAATATGGCATGTCTTGAACTATATGCTCAGGGATAATAGTACCTAAAGGCCCCCTAAAACTCCAGTTAGCTACCCAAAAATTACAGGTACCCTCCCCATGAATGATTACTGAGTGTTGCTCTGCAAAGGAATTAATGTGGACAATTCTCTTCCATGTAACAGATTTTCTGTAGGATATAGGAAGAGACCAGATCAGTTTTGACCAAAGGGAGTTGCCTAATTGACTTTTCCACCAAAGTTTAGTTGAACATGTGTCAATTATAGCTTGGATTGATCTAAAACCAAGTCCATTCAAGTCAGTTGGAACTGCAATATCTTTCCATTTTCTCCAGATTTTATTATTTCTTCCATGAGATTCTCCCCAAAAAAACCTGGCTAATCTTTTTTCAAAGGTACGAATTATCCCTTTTGGTGGTTTTGTAACTGCCCAAATGTGCTGTGGGAGAGAGTAGAGACAATGTTTAATTAAAACCAGTTTCCCCCCCCCCCCCCGCGCACTTAACCATCTATTCTTCCAACTTTGAAGTTTAGAATCCAGGTTAGCCATTAAAGGTTGAAAGTACCTTTTTAGTGTTCTTCCCCTAAATATTGGACAACCAAGGTATGTAAATGGGAGTGAACCTTTTTTCATTTTTAGAATGGACTTAACCTGAGAGATCTTAATGTTAGAGGCTCTTTTACTCAAGTAGAATTCTGACTTTTCAAAATTAAACTTCTGCCCTGAAGTCACCTCAAAGACATCTAGAAAAGCCTTTATTCTTATGAGATTTAATTTTGATGCCTGCATGAAAATTATGGTATCATCTGCATATAATAGATGAGATATGGCAGATATTGATGCAGGAAATTGGAAATGGGATAGCCTTCCAGTAGAGAAAACATATGAAAGACTCCTTGAAAAAGCTTCAGTAAAAATATTAAAGAGGAAAGGAGAGAGAGGATCACCTTGTTTAATACCTCTAGTAGCTTGGAAAAAACCAACTGGTTTCCCATTAATTAGAATTGAAAATTTTGCTTGTGCTAAATTCTTCATCACTACATTCAGAAAATTCCCTTGGAAACCAAATTTAACTAAAATCTGCCTAAGAAAATGCCAGTTAACCCTGTCAAAAGCTTTCATTAGGTCCAGTTTCATTATGCAGTTGGGAATTCTGTTTTTCTTATCCAAGAATCTAACCATTTCCTGTAAATATAGTATATTATCAGAGATATCTCTCTTCTTCAAAAAAGAAGATTGGTTAGGAGATATCAAAGAGTCCATATAAGGTTTTAATCTTTCCATGAGGACCTTGGAGCAGATTTTATTAGAGACATTAGATAGACTAATAGGTCTAAAGTCTCCAAACTGACATGGGGTTGTTTTCTTAGGAATCAGTGTAATCCATGTGCTAGATATCCCATTAGGAATATTAGATCCTACAATGAAATCATTAACTGCCTCTAAAAGATCATCCTTAATAAAAGGCCAGCATTTCTTATAAAACTTTGGTGTGAAGCCATCCGGACCAGGGCTACTGTTGCTACTTAAACTCTGAACAACTAATCTTAATTCAGGTTCCAGAATAGGAGAATTCAAAATATGATTATCAGAAACAGTTAAAATCACTGGAATTTGGCTCAGAAAATGAGAGGAGAAGGTATCATCTGTGCCTTGATCTGGTTCAGTTAGTAGATCTGAGTAAAAAGAGATTGCCTCTTTCTGAATATCAGGTTCAGAATTTAGCCATTGACCATCCGAGTTTTTTATTTTATTAATCTGTATCCTAGATTTCTTTTCTTGGACAGTCTTATGAAAAAATTCAGTGTTGTTGTCTCCTAATTTGTGCCATTTAAGTCCTGCCTTTTGTTTCCAAAATTTTTCTTTTTCCTTTAAAATCTTCTGCAAATTAGCTTTTTTCTGATTAAGTTTAACCAGTTCATTTACATTAGGATCATGATCGAAGACAGATTCTTGTATTCTTAAGGCATCTTCAGCTTGTGTAACATTGGCATCAATATTACCAAAAGATTCTCTGTTCCAAGTTTTGATGACTCTTTTAAGCCTAATCAGTTTCAGATAAAATTTAATCATTCCATTTTCCTGTATAGGCTTTTCCCAAGATTCCTGCATTAAACCTATGAATTCTGATCTTTGGAACCAGGCATTGATGAATCTAAAAGGTTTGGGATATGAGGATGTTAGGTTAGATAACTGAAGGAGGAGAGGTGAGTGATCTGAGGTGTGTCTATTGAGAATCTGGATGGAGGAAGATGGAAATTTGGAGCTCCAGGATAGTGTACAGAGCCCCCTATCTAGCCTCTTGGAAGTGGGATTCCTTAGCCTAGAGTTACACCAGGTGAATAAATTACCAACTGTGCTTATTTCCTGAATCCCATTTGAATTAATCCATGTATTGAAGTCTCTAATGGTCCCTAGAGCTGGATTAGAGGGTCCTCTGTATTCAGTTAGACTCCTAATAGTGTTAAAATCCCCTATAAAAATAGTGTCACTGTTAGACAAAGGTTCTAAATCTGTCCACAAAGCTTTCCTACCTTCCCTATCCCTTGAAGCATAAATGAAAGCAGCATTCATGTTAAAAGTTAGAGAAAAATGAGATATGCTAACAAAAAGGAATTGGTCATGGGAAGTAATCAGTGAGACTGTGAGAAGATGAGTCCACATTAACCAAAATTTTCCATTAGGATGTGCTAGACAGTT
Source organism: Rubia yunnanensis (assembly GCA_037428765.1). NCBI lineage: Eukaryota > Viridiplantae > Streptophyta > Magnoliopsida > Gentianales > Rubiaceae > Rubia > Rubia yunnanensis. Next base: position 23,968,710 of record CM075064.1, on the reverse strand, counting down.
TGCAAAATGTAAAGATGTCATATAGGCCTGTATTTTTGAGTTATCATGCGTAGGTTCTATTATGCATAGCAACTGAATTCTCTTGGTTTTGATTAAATGAGATAGCCTAAGCAATGATGATTCCATTCCACGAAGATTCCAGATCAGAAAATTAATACTAACTGTTCCTATCATATTTCACCTGATTTTGCACCTTTTGTAGCTGACCTTAATAACATTTTGTTTAGCTGACTAAGATAGGTCACCTTTTTGTTTTTAGATTTACCTGGATGTTCACACTTACCTGTCTGCTCAGATCCCTCTTCCAGGGTTTGTTGTTCATCTAAGTCCAAATCCAAAGGTTGCTCCAGATCCTTCTGTTTACTGCAGCTGGTTTCCTCTTGTTCCTGAGAATAAGTGTCTTCTCCCTGCAAAACAGAGAATCTATTGGACATCTTTCCCCCTAAGGAAAGTGTAGGATTAGCAGTAGCATCAATCATAAGAGAACGATGCAAGCCAATATGGAGATCATCTCTTGCATAAGTATTCAGAAATGTTTTAGATTTAGCAGTGGCATTTAGTAACCTAGTGGTGGTATTATCTGGACTCCCAATTGTCTGAAGACCACTAGAAACAGGTGTTGTTGGAGTTTGAGCTGGTTGCAGTAGAGGATCAGTGTTGCTGACTACCTTATCAATAGGAGAGACATGAGTATGGGTAGGTGAATCAGTGAGCAGTGGTGGTAATTCGAATTTTTTCCCGGTTGCCTGCCACTGAGGGATAGGTTGAGTGTGAATTCTATTAGTTTCCTCAGTTCTTTCCTTATTATTCTGAGAGTTAACCCTACATTGGCTTGAAGAATGTCCCAGTTTAGCACAATGTCCACAATATAGAGGGATATCCTCAAATTCAATTGGATATTTTCTATTGTTTGATATTGAACCAAGCCTAATGTATTGTGGCAGAGGCTTCAGTAGGTCAATTTCAACACAGAATTTTATGGCCGATGGCCTAGTAAGCATCTCAGTAGCATAATCATTCTTTATAAAGTTACCAATATTGTTACCAATAGCTTCAATAGATGAGGAGTTATAGTAATAGAGTGGTACCTCCCTAATTGTACACCAAATGGGGACAATGGGAGATTCTCTTTGCGTAGAGAACTCAGGAGTCCACTTAAGCATTTTCAGTGAAACGCCATTGAAATTCCATATGCCTTTCATCCAACACCTTTGGTAATCGTTAACCTGTTCAAAACGAATTAGTATATGTTTGTAATCAAGAGATCCCAATTGGTACTTACCTTCGAACCCAATAGTTTTAAGGGCCACCTCCATCTGATCCATTGAGATTCTACCTTTGGTAAATTTACCGACCAATGCATTGGAGTAATGAGCTGATAATGTGGCAATTTGTTCCTCAGAGTATAAACAGGCAATATCACCTAGATGGGAGGATTTCGGGATTAGCTCAGGGTTATTGGGAAGATGTGATGACAATGGAGGAGATTTTGTCTGAAGAGCAGCCGCAAACGTTTTAGGTGGCGGTGGCAGATTGGAGTTGGAGGTGGAAGCTGCCATCGAGCGTGGAGGGGGGGAGACCCCGCCGAGTGGCGGAGAAAATAACCGTTACCAGTGGCTGTTACCGTTGCCGGCGAGTAACGGTCGGAAGAGAAAGAGAAGCGGAAGGAATAGATGAACAGTAGTGAAGTCAGAAATTTCGCACACACTTTCGCACCTTAATTTCGCACACACTGAAATTTCGCACACTAATTCAAGACAATTTATTAGTTTCACTAATTATAAAATGTCCTCATTTAACAATTAGCCGGCCTAAAACAATACTTTGTCATATACAAATAAATAAATAAATAATATGTATACATATTTCTATCAAAGGTAATCAATGTATTAAAAAATTCGAACATTTTGTTATTTCAGATTATGTGTTTCTTTGAATTTTCTTAGTGATATATATATGATATTAATATTAATATGTTAGTATGTTAGTCAAAATGATTTGAATATCCCCGGTTAATAGCACTATATTATTTTATTATATGGTGTTTTGGATTGGATAAATAAAGAAAACAATTTCTATTAACAATGAAAACATTTGAGAAATAAAGAATGGAAAGAATGTTGAAATTCAGGTGTGGAACACTCCAAGTCCGTAGACAGGGCCCAATATGAAAAGGGTGTTGTATTTCCATAAGTCATGGAAAGACCAAAGTTTAAACTAAAAATTAGAATGAATGAAGATAAAATTTTCAGGTTGCATTGATCTGGTCGTAAATTTTATGAATATTACATGTTGCATAATAAATTTTTAATATCGCGGCTAAGACAATTTACCTTTTTATTATTCTAATTAAACCTCATATTTCCATAAGCATATGGAAAGACGGTCTTTCCGAAGATTTTGTCTTTTATTAATAATATTAATATATTGATAACATTTGTAAAAATTTATTGATTATAAAATATTTTTCAGTTTTAAAAATTATATTAAAAGTTAGTTTTATGTTTCAAATTTTATGTACACTGTTGTTTTCCAATATATATATATATATATATATATATATAAACACTAAGTTGGCTAGAAACCACAATTTAACAACCTATTACCGGTACCAATAAATCCTATTTAGATGAATAATTTACCAGTAAACCTGACAACATACCTATTGACATCCGGTAAATTAATAACTTATTATTACTAATTATCGGTAAACTCTATCTACATGTACAATAAATCTTGTCTTGTACAGTTTAATAGTTGGCATTTGATAAATTACCTAGGACAAATAATCGTATCACAATTTAGTAGTTTACGTTTTGTAAATTACTTACCACGAAATGACCATATCAGTAAATTTTATTTAAATAACACATTTTAAAAATTGATATTTGGTAAATTACGTAACGTCATATCAGTAAACTTCTTGCTGAACGTCTGGCTCTATCTAATTAGTTATTAAATCTACTTAGTTACTAAACATCAATACCTACCGATAGTTGCACTACTGGAAAACAGGTACATACAAATCGGTAAAAAATTATGAGTACAAAATACCGGTACAAAAGTGTACAATTGCACCAAGATAATCATGATAACAAACATACCGGTGTTTAAGAATACATATGCACCGGTGTACTGTCAACCGGTGTAGAAATTACAAAATTTTGCACCAATTTTATCTGAACAGGTGGTGAAGACCGGTGCTTACAATTGCAACGGTACAATTTCATCGGTGTAAAAATGTGGTGAATTTTTATGATTTTGGTGCCAAAAATAATATTTTCTCACCGGTATATTATGTTGCCGATGTAAAAAAAAGCGGGAACATTGTTTAATTTCTGCACCGGTTCTAGATTATACCTGTGTAAAAATTACAAACGCACTGGTATTATTTGTGTACACGTGTAAAAATGTGCATTAAATGCTCACCTACCACCTTTTTTTAGCAGGTTAAAACATAGATTTTTGGGAGAATGAATTCATTAATGGTGTTTTTCGGTTGATGAAGGCATTGAATGAACCACAATGAGGACCCTAGAAAATACAATTTTATAAAAGTTATTTGTGGACATTAATGATTTCATGGATTGTTTAGGTTGGTAGAGATATATATGTTGTGTGTTTGATCATTTGATGGTGTTTGAGGTAGAATTGTTGATATTAGTTTGTAATTTGCTCTCAAGTATGGTGTAGTTATAATGCTATGGCTATTGATATTTATATTGTATGACATATTATGAATGTGGTAATTGTGATTTGGAATATTGGTATTTATTGTGCATTAATGATCATGTATCATTAAATTCTATTGTCATAAATGGGTTGAATTTTGATTGTTGGACATTTATTTGTATGTAGAGTTGTATCGTGTCATTGAGAGACTTAAGAACATGTATGCCAATGTTAGTAGGGTGATCGATGAAAAAAGTCCAACGAATCAATAAAGTAAAAAGATAAACGGATAAGTTTCCACAACGTTTAAAGTAATTTGTTCTCCTTTCTTCTGATATCCAAACCTGATTTTAGATTCATAAACTGATACGCAACTCGGCCAGATTTCAATATCCGTCATGTATTGTGTTGTGTGTCATATCGAATCGACACGCGATTCTCCGCCTAATCTTAGGTGTCGGGGTAACAGAGCTGATAACTATATATGTTTTGAATGAGAAAAATATTTGGAATTGAATGAACTCATCAATGTGTGAAAGATATGTGTGAAAATTGTTAGATGATCTGTCTTTATTCACTTAATTAAATGTATTTGTTGTATTCTTCTTCACAATAACGCCAAACACCTTTAATGGATTCATCGGCAAATAACAAACTGCATAATTGTCTTTACATTTTGGTCCTCCAACCAACAGGTCTGAATCCTTGATTTTGAGTTGAACTATTCGCACCCATATTATCCATCTCATCCACATATTTTGCATAACTAGTCCAACGTTCTAAAGCATAAACGTCAGGGACTTTCTGAACACACATCATATTGAAAATTCCCAGACATTGACAGCATAATATTGTGCTCTCTTCAAATTTCTATCAGCTACAACAAACTGTTTGTTGTGAATATTGTACTTTACTTGTGGGGAAAAACTTCAATCCCAATCCTCCTAACTATGTAAACAATTTATTTTTCATTGATGATTGTAGTTGTTGTTTGTAGAAAATTCCATCCATATATTGTTCTTTGAGCAACTTGTAAGCCTCAATTGTGTATATACGAACAACATAGAAAGAATGTTTGTATCCAGATGGTCCATTTGTGGAAACCCCTCCTTGCAATGAGTATTTTCTTTACCTTCATTGTGTCACCACCCAGACACCACTTCAGAAAAACAGTTATAGAACATGACTAAGAAAAAAATTTCTGCCTCTGGGGTGATTAAACACCCATTGAAAAACAACCTTTGGAGAATGATAGACACCATTATTCTGTTTTTAGAAAAGTACTTTTATAACCCTACCTAATTCACATAAGTGCAAATATAATTTTTTGATAATTGATAGTGCAAATATAACCCTAGATAGTTAGCATAAGTGTAGTACCCACCCTATAGATTTAGGCCAAAATTGAGTGAAAATACTATTTTACCTCTCTAAGTTTTTTAAAAATATATTAAAAATGATATCACAATTATAACCTCAAAACGCTATTCTTCTTATTCTTCTTCTTTGTTCTCTTCTCCTTTTCTTCTCTTCCACCATTCATGCATATTGCTTGAGAAGAGCTCTGTCACTGCAAGATATGACCTGCAATCGCACACTATGTAATTACACAAATTTCTTCTTTCTTAATACCATTCTCTTACACCAACTACACATTAAAATACATCAAATAAATAGATGGATTGAACACTTTCATAAAATTAGGTCTAGAGCTTGAACGTGAAATTGTAAAAAAAAAATGCAATGCCAAAATAATGAGCATTGGATTTTGATTGATCAATATTGTTTATGGATGAATTAGAAATTAATCAAGCAAGACTTGCCGGGTGTAGTTCTAAAATTGTAGATTTTTCTTTACAAAGAAAGCTGACAGGAGGGGAGTGATCCATTCTGAGATCCAATATGCACCTTGATAAAATTTGTATGTCATCAATCTGGTCAACGAATTCAATTTCCTACAAAATACAATTAATTTTCATATGCATGCCTAAAGCATGTTTCGGTTCAAGATTTTGAGAATTGGGATAAAGAAAAACATATTCCCGAATTAAACGTGTGAATAAATGCTAAGAAGTTGACTGGAATTAGGATCGCACGACTTTCAAAATTGAATTCCATAACCATGGTTAGTTCCGATATCAAAACTTAGTGTCATTTGCGCCATTTACTGGAACCACCATTAATCAAAACATTCAATGACAATTTTGTCTTACATAAAGGTGATTGATAATATTATCCTTAAAACATCAATTCTCCTCATTCTATCTCGACCAATATAGAGATTTTTTCTTTCCTCACTTTCTCTATTTTAGAGAGCATGATAGAGCATGTGCTGAAACTGGAAAATGAATCAATTGCTAATCATAGCTAAAATATGTTGTACATGCTCTTTTAATATACAATTAAAGCTCTTCTTGTTTTATGTAAGAGAAAAGTGATTATGTTACTTTATAAAAAACCACATAAGTGCTAATATAACATTTTAGTAATTGAATGTGCCAATAACCCTAGATAATTAGTGGTAGTGCAAAACTAACCATTCCAGCAAATTTTGGCTGAAATTTGGTGAAAAGCCTATTTTGTACTTCTTTAGAAAAAGAAAAAAAATAATATGAAAAGTTTATTTTACCCCCACTCTAACCTTCTCCTTCTTCTCCCAACCTCAACTTCTTCTTCTTCTTTGTAAGACCCCAAAACCCTCAGCCAGTGAAGGCTTCACTGATGTTACCCTTCTTCTTCTTCGTGGCTTGCCCGAAAGCCCCCAGGCTTGGCTTATTCTTCTTCGTGATACCCCTGGCCTTAACCTTCTTCTTCTCCCGAAAACCCCACCCTTACCCTTCTTATTCTTCTTCTTCTCCAATGCCGACAAAGGTTTTCGGCATTCTTCTCACGTTTGGGAGTCATCTAGGGTTTTGGTGGCAGCGACGATAATGGTGGCGGCGTGAACGGTGGGCAGAGGGTTTTGGGGATAGCGGTGGTTGCATTCAGGAGTTGTCTAGGGTTTAAGGGACCAGCGACGACGATTCTTCGATCACCAACCTTCTTCCAGTTCAGGCCCCATCACACTCTAATTCTCGCTGAGAATCAACGGCAACCCTCTCGAGATCGATGATGCCAATGTCCACTCCAACGTCCCCGAGCAGCAATGCTGCTGCAGCGGTCTTTAACACTCACGAGCGGTCTTTAACCCGGTACGAGACCTACGCTGACGATGCCTGAGTGGTGAAGGCTTACGAAGGCAGTGGTGAGTGGGTGGGTGGAGACAGCAACGACGGAGGTATTGGCAAGGAAGAGGGTGAAGGTCGATTGGCGAAGGCGGTTGTGAAGGAGAGGGTGAAGATATATTTTTGTGGGGCCATAGACTTAAGGACAAAATTGTCCACTCAAATTAAACATCAGGCTTAATCGTTAGAAAAAATAGCATTTTTATAAACTATACACAAATTATTCAATATTTAATTTAAATATTATAATTTTTATTGCAATAATATATTTTGTAATTTAAAAATTAATAGAGATGTAAACCAATTGGAATCAGATTAAGAAAGGAATGCCCTTACTGATTGGTTTTGTGTAAATCATGTTCCATATTTGTTTAGATTTTGTATACCCTTATACTCACTATACATCAATACACACTGCCACAATTATCTGTCAATTTTACATTCTATTATGGTATCAAAGTGGTTTCTCTATAATTCTCTGGCCTTTTCCACAAATTTTCATATTTTTCTTCCCGTGCTTTTCCGATCTAGGATGTCGCCCACCCGCCTCATTTTTCCAATCATCACCGCTAATAGGAGACATGGATGCTGCCACTCTATGTGCCGCCAACCACCAATCACGCGTCGCCATCCTCGACACACGCACCGCTGATTCGTCTGTTGGTGGTTTGCTCTTTCCGCTGTTGTTCGTTGCTGCTCTCTTATCCACGCACAATAGTTAATTCAATCGTCCACTACCACTCACAAGCTTGTTGTGTGTTTGGTGCGATTTGATTTATCTTTTGTGTTTGGTTCTGTTTCTGCTTGTTTCTCCTTGTTACTGATGACGTCAATTACGCTTTCATCGTTGATCATCTACATCACCATCAAGCTTGATGGTTCCAACTATGCTCATTGGCGTACTCAAGTTACTTCTATTTTTTGTACTGTCAATTTGATTGGTTTTGTTTATGGATCTGCCAGGTGCCCTGATCTCCTTGCGAGCTTGACTTTCAAAGAAACCGATGGCAAGGCTTCTGAGGAGGACAAGGCTCATGATGCTTGGATCCGGCAGGATCAACTGGTTCAGGCTGCTCTTTTCTCATCCCTGTCACCAGCTTTAATGTGAGTAGTTAACGGTATGGTCACTGCTGCTTAGGTATGGGATGCTTTAGCTACAAAGTACCAAAACAATTCTTTTTTTCATCGACTTTTTCTTTGTGGTCGTATGTACGACGTTCACCAAGATGACTAGTATGTTTAGGATTATACTCTCGCTTTAAGGACATTATTGATGAATTGCGTGTACTCAAACATCCTTTCCATGATGAGGATGTTGCGGTTGTTTTTTGTCGTGGTTTGAACAATCACTTCTCAGAGTTTTCCAATTCTATCAGGATGAGAGATCCTTTACCACCTTTATACTCTATTGTTGTTGATGCTGAGGCTTTGGAGTTTCATCTAAAAGCTCGTTTGTCAACTTGTGGACCTGCACCTACTGCTTTTTCTGCTAGTCAACAGGCGTCTAAACAGGCTAACCGCGACAGGGAAAGCCTTGGTAAAAGACAAGGAAGGAGGAGAGGTCGTGGCCGTGGTTGGAATTCATCGTCGGCTGGTGGTCATCCATCCGCTTTGGGTGGTCGTGGTAGTGGCACCTACATCTCCCAGTGGTGTTATCATCACAGTCATCTTGCTGAATACTGCTACAAGCTTTCTCATGTTGCTTGCAATGATATTGCAAATGCCGTGGACACAGCTCATCCTCAATACTATCAGCAAAACTAATGCAACTTCAAATTGGTACATGGACTCTGGTGCTACCAGTCACATGAATGCTTCTAAATCCAACCTGAATAGCATCGCTCCTTAAAAGGGTAATCATCATGTTTATTTTGGCAATGGTGCCTCTTTGCATATTTCCCATATTGGCAATTCTCGGATTTCTGATTCTCTTACTTTATTTGATGTCTTGGTTGTTCCTCACCTCACCAAGAATTTATTATCTATTGCCAAGTTGACCAGGGATCTAAATGTTGTTTTTTGTTTTGATGACAATGTTTCACTTTTCAAAATAAGGTTACCAAGGAGCTCGTGGGCCGAGGATACAGTGGAGGTCTTTACATTTTAGATTATAGTGGTGCTGTTTTAGTTTCTTTTGTTTATGCAAATAAAGCCAAAGCCTCATTTGAGCTATAGCATAGTGGTTTAGAGCATGTTCCTTTTATTGTAATTTCTTCTTTGAGTAAGAGTGGCCATTTGTCAGTTACTAGTTTGCTGCCTAAGCCTCATTTGTGTTCTTCTTGTGAGATGGCTAAAGGAAAGCATCGTTCTTTTAATGATAATTTAAAATGCGCACAACGCATACTTGATTTAGTTCATTGTGACCTTTGGGGACCCTTCCCTAGTTGTCTCTGGCACTGGGTACCTTTATTATGTCATTTTTATTGATGATTTATCTTGGCTTACTTGGTTATTTCCTCTACGACAAAAGTCTGATTTTGTGGAGGCATATATGCAATTTGAAGCTCTTGTTGAGAATCAGTTTTCTGCCATCATCAAAGTATTTTAGAGTGATAGTGGAACCAAGTTTGTAAATCATCGCATGCAGACTCATTTTGCGTCTAAGGGCATTCTTCATCAGCTTTCTTGTCCTTACAGTCTTGAGCAAAATAGTCGTGCAGAGAGGAAGCATCGTCATACTACAGAGATAGGTTTGTCGATGCTCTTTCATTCTGACCTTCATCATTCATTTTGGTATGATGCTTTCTCTACAGTGGTGTACATTATCAACAGACTACCTACTCCATTTTTATCTGGTCAGTCTCCACTCTCTGTTATTTTTGGTACTACATCTGATTACTCCAATTTTCATTCATTTGGTTGTCGAGTTTTTCCCCTATTTGAGGCCCCATGTTGTGCATGAACTGGCACCTCAGAGTATGTCTGGTATATTTTTGGGATACAGTTCTCAATATAAGGGTTATCGATGTCTTCATCCTCTTACAAAGAAGGAGTACATCACTCGCCATGCTCAGTTTGATGAGTAGTTTTTTCCTGCTAACCGTACTGGTACTGTTATAGATCTTTCACCACGGAATGTTTCTGCTTTTTAGAAGCCTTCGTCGGTTTCATTGGAAGTTTTTAAGCCATCTTCTTCAGCACAATAGCCCATTATTTTTGGAAACTTTAAAATCTTCACCTGTACTGGAAGCTCAAGGTTCTTCAGAAAATTGCATTTGTTTGCCACAGGGTGACCAACAGAGTGTTCGACACCAGCCAGCTATGTCAGCACAGCCTACGACACCGCCGCCGCCGACTCATGTGCCAACCACTCTGGTCGTGCCATCTGCTTCCCCAGTACCACCATCACAGCCGCTTGCTGGGCTACCACCAACTGCATTGGGTTTCATGCCTGATGCCTCTACCTCCGTGTTGTCCTCAGGATCCGCGCCTTCACCGGTTGGGGGCCCCTCCTCTTGACATTTGATGAATACTCGCTTGTGCACTGGTTCTCTACGGTACAAGGATTTTTCTAATTATGATATTTTTGTTTGGTGCTTTATTTTCTAAGACCGAGCCCGGGAGTCATTGCTCGGCTGTCAAGGATCCTAAATGGGTGGCTGCTATGGACTCAGAGATGGATGCCTTACGCACTCAATTAACATAGGAGCGGGTTCCCCATCCTTCAAATGCAAATGTTGTTGGTTTAAAATGGGTTTACCAGTTGAAGTATAAATCTGTTGGCTCTCTTGACAAGTACAAAGCAAGGTTAGTTGCTCAGGGTTTTTTGCAATTGCCTATTTTTTATTATGATCATACTTTTAGTCTAGTGGTAAAGGCATCTACTGTTCATATTGTTTTATCTATTATTGGTCATCGCAATTGGCCATTGCGAAAACTTGATTTGAAGAATGCTTTTTTAAATGGCATTCTTGATTCTCCGATTTATATAGAGCAGCCAGATGGATACAAAGACCCTACGCGTCCTGATTATGTTTGTTTTTTGTGCAAGACTATTTATGGTTTGAAGCAAGCTCCCCACGCTTGGTTTCAGCGTTTCATTTCTTTTTCGAGTGGCCTGGGCTTTGTGTGCAGTTCTTCAGATACCTCCTTATTTGTTTTTTCACAGGTGCCTCTTTTCTCTATTTATTGGTTTTATGTTTATGACATTATTCTTACTGGAAATTATGGTAGTCTTATTCAAAAGTATATTGATCGGGTTAATAAGGAATTCAAGATTACCGATCTTAACACTCTACAGTATTTTTTGGGATTGGAAGTTGTTCGTAGTTCCGATGGTTTATTCTGTGGTCATGCCAGATATGCCAAGGACATTTTACTGCAAGCTGCCATGCAAGATTCTGCGCCAGTTGCCATTCCATTTGTGGCTTTTTCGCAACTGTCCAGCTCTTTTGGTAAGCCGTTCAGAAACCTGACACTTTACCATTCTTTGATTGGTGCGTTACAGCATTTATCGATCACACGTCCCGACTTGTCCTATGCTGTGAATGTGGTCAGTCAGTATATGTGGGATCCTACTGATGACCATTACCACGTTGTCACTTGGATTTTGCGCTATGTTTGTGGTACGCTCCACTATGGTCTTCAGTTTCATGTAAACTTCTCCGTTTTACCAATTTTGGGTTACTTTGATGCTGATTGGGTTCGTTGTATAGAGACTCGTAGGTCTACATATGGTTATGCCATTTTCCTTGGTGGCAACCTGGTATCCTGGAGTGCTTAGAAGCAGTCTAGAGTTTCTCATTCGAGTTCAGAATCAGAGTACTGTGCTAAGGAAAATACTGCTGCAAAGTTAGCTTGGTTGATGAATCTTCTTTGGGACTTACGTGTGATGATGCGCGCCCCACCCATTTTGGTGTGTGATAATAATAGTGTTCTCTTCCTGGCTCAGAACCCAGTTTCTCATAAAAGAGCTAAGCACATTTATATTGACTATCATTTTGTGCGTGAGATGGTGTCTTCTAGCAAGCTCAAGGTTGCTCATGTTTCTATAGACTTGCAGCTTGCTGACATTTTTACGAAGGGTCTACCCCGTACTCAGTTTGAGTTTCTACATTCCAAGTTTTTCATTGCGACCAGTCCTACGCTTCGCTTGAGGGGGGGGGGGGTAAATAGAGATTTGAATCAATTAGAATCAAGATAAGAAAGAAATACCATTTCTGATTGGTTTTGTGTATATCATGTTCCATATTTGTTTAGATCTTGTATACACTCTGTACTCACTATATATATCAATACACATAGCCACAATTATTTGTTCTATCAAAAATGATATTTTATAGTGTGTTTTATTTTTCTATATTTAAATTTAATTTATTTTTTAAAAAATATTTAAAATATACAATGTCTAAATAAAAAATATTGTGATTGTTACTTACCTTATAAAAGTCCAAAAAAACTGACTAAACGTTATATACTGATTTTTGATAGTCAAAATATTTTGAAATTGATTCTAGTAAAAATTTTGTAAAATTATTTGATGGGCGAAGAAGTTGGTTTTAGCAATCCTATTCCAAAATTCTAAACTTTGAAATGACTTGATGAAATTATCCATAGTATAGAAAGTAGAGGAATCCAGAGGAAATATGACATATCCATAAACTTATGGATATGTCCCTTGAATTTTTACAATAGAAATTATTATTTTTAAATAAATTAAATATTATAATAATATATATTTAAGTGTAAAATATAATTTTTTAAATATAATTAAAAATATATTTTAAATATTATATATATAATTTAACAAATACAGTGTTTAAGTGAAAAAATGCAATTACCTGGTCATAACTTAGGTCACCTTTCAGAGACTCAAATTAAGTATACTTTTTTTTAAAATTTTAAGCACCCTAAGGTGGGGGATATGTATTAGGTTCTCCATACCTATGTAGAAATCAAAAGATGTACAAAGATGTTTGGGATATTACATCGGTAAGGCAACCTCGTTGCCTTCAAAAGAATAGACTAATAGTAGTGGACTGGTGGATGTAAACTGAAAGGTGTTGAAACTTGCTGGGTCGGGGTCTGGTGGTGTGCTCGAGGAGTGATGTGTTCTGGGTGTCGAGTGCTGTAGTTCTCGAGGGGTGGTGTGCTCGTGTTCGAGAGGTCCATAGTTATTGAGTGCCTTAGTTCTCGAGGGGTGTTGTGCTCGTGGTCGAGGGCTCCATAGTTCGAGGGCTTCAAGATTCGAGGGCTCCATGGTGTTGGGACTCCATGGGGTGAGGTTTGTCGGGCGCGTTCTCGATGCTCCAGTCTCAAGGTCTCGTTGCCAGTCTCGAGTTCTCGATGCTCCATGAGGCGTGTTCTCGAGTCTCCAGTCTCGAGTGCGTCGGTCTCGAGTGCTCGCTGCTCCAGTCTCGAGTGGTCAATGTTCCATTCTCGGGTGCTTCAGTCTCGAGTGCTTGATACTTCAATCTTGAGTGCTCGATGTACCAGACTCGAGTGCTCGATGCTCGAGTGATCGATGCACCACGTGCTCGATGTGCGGGTGCTCGAGTACTCGATGCTCGAGTGCACGATGCTCCAAGGTCGAGTGGTCAATGCTTCAAGATGAAGTATTCGAGTGCTCAATTCACCTGGCTTGAGTGCTCGATGCACCAGGCTCGAGTGCTCGATGATCTAGACTCCAGCAGTGCTCGATGCTCCATTCCTGAGTGGTTGATGCTCCTGTCTCGAGTGCTCGATGCTCCATTGTTGAGTGCTCGAATACCCATCTCGATTGCTCGATGCTCTATTCTTGAGTTCTCGAATACCCATCTCAATTTCTCGATGCTCTATTGTCGAGTGCTCGAAAACCTGCCTCGATTGCTCGAAGCTCCATTGTCGAGTGCTCGATGCTCCAGGCACCAAATGAGAGCGCGATGCTCCAGGCTCCAGTGTCGAGTGCTCAATGTTTCAGTCTCGAGTGCTCGATGCTCCAATCTCAAGTGCTCCATGCTCAATGCTCCAGGTTCCAAGGATGAATGCTCAATGTTCTAGTCTCGAGTACTCCATGCTCCATGCTCGATGCTCCAAGTTCCAAGTGTGAGTGCTCTGTGCTCTATTCTCGATTGCTCGATGCTCCAGTCTCGAGTGCTCGATGCTCCAGTCTCGAGTGCTCGATGCTCCAGTCTCGAGTGCTCGATGCTCCAGTCTCGAGTGCACGATGCTCCAGTCTCGAGTGCTCGATGCTCCAGTCTCGAGTGCTTGATGCTCCAGTCTCGAGTGCTCGATGCACCAGGCTCTAGTGCTCGAAGCCCCCGGCTCGAGTGCTCAATGCTCTAGCCCCGAGTGCTCGAAGCCCCAGGCTCGAGTGCTCAATGCTCCAGGCCTGAGTGCTCGATGCTCCAGGCCCGAGTGCTTGATGCTCCAGGCTCAAGCAAGAGAATTGTCTTTGTACAATGCCGTGATTCAAACTGATATACTTCGAGGTGTCCAGTTCTCGATTGCTCTGTAGCTCGAGGGTTCCAGTACACGATGCCACCAAAGCTTGATTTCTCGAGGGTGCAAAGGCTCTAGGGCTCCATGTTCGAGTGTTCGACGCTCCAGGCTCGAGGTGGAAGTAGACTGAGCTCAAAGGTGTGTCCCTGCACAAAATGAAAGGAAAATCTGGGCAGTATCTATTATTTAGCAGCATGCTTCTGTGTTCGGATGTAAGGAAAATCATTTTTGTCCAGTTCGATAAGACCTGTGATGGAGGCTGGAATGTTAGAGATGCTAATGTCATGTTGGGGAGGGTGGGTCGGTTTATGCTTTGAGATTGCATCAGCAACTGCATTACACTCCCTATATACATGTCTTAAAATAGTTTGGTTAATCTCAGTGTGAATTTAGAAAGCTAAGACATATAGAGACCATTTGGCATATCTGGGATTGTTTATCATGTTCACCGCGCTCATGTTCCACTATATAGGAACATTTGGGGTCCAAACTGGGGAAGCATCTAGCTGTTGCCTGGATGGCCTTCATTTCTGCCTCTAAAGGTGTACTAGCAATGGTAGTGAAGGATTGTATTAGGCACGGCTTACCAGTCCAGTCTCTAGCTATTAGGTCAATTGTGGACATGTCGGGAGACCATGATGCATCCACATTCACAGTTATACTATTTTGTGGAGGCTTTTTCCAAGAGATAATGGATATCGAAGGCTTAGGTGGTGGTCTCAGAGGCGGAATGAGGGAGAAAATAGGATAGCTTCTGGTAAGATACACATTGGAGTGAGCAGGTTTAGCTGAGAATGACAGAAAGATAAGATCCCTCACTTCTTTAATAATTATTACTTGTGAAAATTTTTTGTTGTCATAGAGGAAGGAATTTCTTGCTTTCCATAATGACCAGCATATCAGAGATGGCAAAATTCTACCAATATCTCTATGCACCTTAGAGGGTTTAGTATTGTTCCAGTAGGCAAAAAACCTTAGGGTTAAGCTGTCTAATGTATCCATTTTTATCCCCAGGACGTCAGAAGTATTATCCCAAACTGCTTGAGCTAAATGGCATGAAGTGAAAAAATGCTCTATTGAATCAGGATGATTGCATGCAGGACATTTCGAGGCTAAGCTAATACCATATTGGACTAAGATATCATCAAAAGGAATGAGGGTATTCAGTAGCTTCCATGTGAAAATGGAAATTGTTTTTGGTAGTCTAGGGTTCCAAATATATGCAGTGGCTAGAAAATTACCTGATTGCTGGGTAAGGCCTCTATATGTTGATTTGAAAGAGAAGATACATGTATCTTCTAGTTTCCATATTAGTCTATCTTCCCTGTCTGTGTGAAGTTGTGCATCCTGCAAGAAAGTCAAAGTATCATGTTCCAGATAAGGGGAGATATTCTGCAGTATCTGGTTTTTTTCTCGGATGAAATCAGCAATGGTGTGATAGTAAAAGGGTGACAGGGCTGAGGGTGGGACATATTTAGAGAGTGGACCATTTGGGCACCAGTCTGCATTCCAGCAATTACTCAATCCTTTACCATGTATGATGAGAGATTTTTCTTCTGCAAAGGAGTTAATACTACATATCCTTTTCCATGTATGGGATTTCTTATGGGACTGTGGAAGTGCCCATAGCAGTTTTGACCACATGGTTGTACCCAATTGGCTTTTCCACCATAGTTTGGCTGAGCATGAGTCAATTATAGCTCTTACAGATCTAAATCCTAAACCATTATGGAATTTATGTTTACACAGGTCAGTCCATTTCTTCCACACTTTGTGTAATTTTCCGTCCGTTTCCCCCCAGAAAAACCTTGTCATCTTCTTTTCCAGTGCTTTTATTATCTGTTTAGGGGCCTTTAGGACTGACCAAATATGCTGTGGGAGGGAATATAAATAAGATTCAATAAGCACCATTTTGCCTCCCAAACTTAACCACCTATTTTTCCAGTTCAGAAGCTTTCTATCTACAGCTTCCAACAAAGGTTCAAAATATACATTTAAAGTCCTACCTTTGAAAATTGGACATCCCAGGTATTTAAATGGAAAGATTCCTTTCTTCATCCCTAAGATTGATTTTATCTGATTTATCTTAACAGTTGTTGCTCTTTTGCTAGCATAGAAATCAGATTTATCATAGTTTATCTTTTTCCCAGAAGTTAGTTCAAAAGTTTCTAAAAAGGCTTTTATTCTGATCAGATTAGACTTTGATGCTTGCATGAAAATGATAGTATCATCAGCATAGCTTAGGTGAGATGCAGGTGTGATACCAGTGGGGAGCTGATAGTAACTAAGCTTTTTATTCATGAAAATAAAAGATAAGCTTCTGGAGAAAGATTCAGAGAAAATGTTGAAAAGAAAAGGAGATAGAGGATCACCTTGTTTGATGCCCCTTGTAGCTCGGAAAAATCCAACCGGACTACCATTTATAAGAACAGAAAAGTAGGCCTGAGAAAGGTTGTTCATTACAGCTTTTAAAAAACTCCCTGTGAATCCAAATTTACTAAGAACCCTTTCCAGAAATTGCCAATTAACTCTATCAAAAGCTATTCTAAGGTCTAATTTTAAGATGCAGTTTGGTATCCTATTTTTCTTGTCTAAGAACTTAATCATTTCCTGGAGGTAGAGTACATTATCAGATATGTCTCTATTTTTCATGAAAGTTGTCTGGTTAAGGGAAATTAAGTTGTCCATGTATGGTTTCATTCTTTCCATTAGCACCTTAGAACAGATTTTATTTGCAACGTTTGATAGACTAATAAGCCTGTAATCATCAAAGGAGGAGGGTGTCTGTTTTTTGGGTATTAAGGCTATCCATGTGCTGCTAATTCCTCTTGGTATTTCTGAGCCTAGCAGGAAATCATTTACTACATCTATTAGGTTCTGTTTGATTATATCCTAGCATTTAGCATAAAATTTTGGGGTAAAACCATCAGGGCCTGGGCTACTATTTCTATTCAAACTCATTATCACTTTTTTTAATTCATCTTCTGAAACCGGTTTGGACAAAGACTGATTGTCCTGGGGAGATATTAGTTCTGGTATTTGGCTGAGAAAGAGGGAATAATATGTGGTAGTGTTGGGCTAATTAGGTTCAGAGAGCAGGTCAGAGTAAAAAGACACAGCCTCCTCCTATATGTCAGTATGAGTTTCTAGCCAGAGACCTTGTCTATTTTTATTTTTGAGATGTGTAGTTTGCAGTTCTTTTCCTGAACTGCTTTATGAAAAAAAGTTGTGTTATTATCTCCAAGTTTGGTCCAGTTAGTTTTAGATTTCTGCTTTCAAAATTTTTCTCTTTCTTTTAAAACTCTAATTAGCAGGGCCTTTTTCTCATTCAGTTTAATTAATTCTGTATCTTTGCCTATGGAGTCATAGTTTATCTCCTGCAGTCTTAAATTTTCTTCAGCATCTAATACATTGGAATCAATGTTTCCAAAAGATTCTTTATTCCAGACCGTAATTACCTTTTTTAGCCTTATTAGTTTAAGATAAAGTCTGAGCATTCCTTGGTTAGGGATTGGTATGGCCCAGATATTCCTAACCAATTCTATAAATTCTGATCTGTTGAACCATGTGTTAAGTAATCTGAAGGGTTTTGGCTGGGAGGGGACTGTGGATGAGATTTGTAGAAAAAGAGGGGAGTGGTCTGAGCATTGCCTATTTAGTACTTGAATAGAAGATGCCGGGAATTTAGCATTCCATTGCATGGTACTAAGACCTCTATCCAGTCTTTTGAAAGTAGGTTTTCTCAACCTAGAGTTAGTCCATGTATAGAGATTTCCCACTGTATTGATTTCCTGAATTCCATTAGTGGCTATCCAATTATTAAAATCTCTTATACTACCTAGACTTGGGTTGGAAGGTCCCCTATATTCTGTAAGTGAAGAAATTGTGTTAAAATCACCTATGAAAATTGTTTATGAAATTGGAAGGTGACTCAGGCCATGCCACAGGACCTTTCTGCCTTCTCTATTC
The DNA here is from genome assembly GCA_037428765.1 of Rubia yunnanensis. Lineage (NCBI taxonomy): Eukaryota > Viridiplantae > Streptophyta > Magnoliopsida > Gentianales > Rubiaceae > Rubia > Rubia yunnanensis. The sequence continues at coordinate 23,950,426 of CM075064.1, read as the reverse complement.
CTAAGGCCATAGACAAAAACAGCATCCATTTCAATCTTTGTTATAACATGTGTAATTTTAGCATATAAAAATTGTTCATGTTGGGACAGTAAGGCAACATTTAGAGTGTCACTCCAGAACAGCCATATTTTCCCATTTTGAAGAGGTAAGAAATGTGAATAACTAAGTTTCTCCATGTAGGAGTGACATTCATTGTTATCATACATTGGCTCTATTATACACAACAGCTCAATTTTGTTTTTCCTGACGATGTGTTTTAATCTAAGCATTGAAGTCTCTAAACCCCTAAGGTTTCAGACCAGGAAATTAATGGAAGTGGTGTATGTCATTGTTCACCTGATTTGTGGCTTTTAGTATTGGATCTTAACATCATCTTATTTAAATGATTTAGGTAAGTGTTCTTCCTAGACTTGGACTTACTTGTAGTATTTATGTTACCTGTTGATTGAGATTGAACATTAACCTGCTCAGGTATTGTAGTTGTGTCATCCAGGAAAGATCCTTCTTCCTCCATTTCTCCTAGCAGTGTTTGTTGTGGTGGATGGTTCAATTCTTCCTCTGCTTCTGGGAATACACCTGTGTCCTGCAGAACAGAAAATCATTTGCCATCTTTTTATGTTGAGAAAGTGGAGGATTAGTGTGAGAGAATTTGTGGGTAAAAAGTTTTTGGGGCCCTATCTATATATCGTCGTGAGCATAGACCTTGTGAGTTTTGTTATGGCTTGGTAGTGCTGTTGCATTGATCAACTCTGTAGTAGGTGATACTGGGTCAGCTTGGGGTGAGTCTGTGAGGTCAAGGATTGGAGATGGATGAGGTGTGTGTGTTGTGTTACTTACTGGACTGACTTCTTGCAGTGCAATGATCTTAGCAGAGTTATTTTCCAGGTGCTTAGGTATGTAGGAGGATGGTCGTAGGGTAGGATTAGTAGTGGATTTTTGATGCAGTGGTTGGTTTTTGAGATGGGTGTTGTTAGTAGGTTGTGGATCATTAACAATTTTAGGCATCTTCTCAAACTTGTTCCCTGTGGGTTGCCATTGTGGAGCTGTGTTGGGCTGGGTTAGGCCTCTACATTGGTTCAGTGAGTGTCCTAACTTAGCACAATTTTCGTAGTACATGGGTATATCCTCATATTCAATGTTATACTTCCTATTGTTTGAGACAGAGCCTAATCTTATGAACTGATTTAGGGGTTTTTGCAGGTCTATCTCAGCACAGAGCTTGATTGCAGAAGGTCTAGTTAGCATTTCAGTTGCTAAATCTTTTTTGATGAAATTTCCAATACTATTCCCAATAGCCTCTATAGATGAAGTATTGTAATAGTAAAGGGGAACTTCCCTGATTGTACACCAGATGGGGACGATCGGCGATTCCTTCTGTGTGGAGAAATCCGGCGACCATTTGAGGATCTTCATGTGAACTCCGTTGAAGCTCCATAGACCTTTGATCCAACAGCATTGATAGTCGTTTGGTAGTTCAAAGCGGATGAGTATATGTTTGTAGTCGAGCGACCCCAATTGGTATTTCCCAGAGAAGCCCACAGTCTTGAAAGCCCCTTCCAACTGCTCCATAGATAATCTCCCTTTGGTGAACTTACCCACGAGGGCATTTGTATAGAGAGCCGAGAGTGTGGATATGTCATCGTCAGAGTATAAACAAGCGGGTTCTCCGAGGTGTTCGAATTTTGGGGTGATCTCTGGATTGTTTGGTAGGGCTGAGAGGAGTGGCAGGGCTTTCGAATGGAGTGCTGCGATGAACGATTTAGCATTTGTGGTTGTTTTGTCAGCCATGGTTTCCGATAAACGGAGCAACTCTCTCGTCAAGGCGAGAGAGAGCCGTTAACGGCAGAGATGTGGCCGTTACCGGTCTCTACAGTAGAAAAACGATTACAGAGGGGGTGGAGGAGGAGAGAGATGAGAGAAAAACGAACGAAAATAGGTTAGAGGAACTGGAGTTTACATTTACCGAATATTAACGGTTAAGTATACGCAGGAAAATATTAACCATGTTTAACGAATTATGAAACACGGACTATTAGTCACCAAATGAATGAATGGTGATAGTGATAAGAGTTTCTGATTAAATAATTGAACCGTTTACCATGAAATGATGGCTGAAGAAAGTTGAAAATTTTAAATAATTACATTCACTTAAATAATATTCCTATCATATCTCAATCATATCACAATCATATCTCAATCATATCTCATCTTATCATAACATCTCAATCATATCTCAATCATATCTCATCTTATCCTAACACATGACCATTCACACACAAACAATACTCCCTCCGTACCACTCTATTCTGCACAAAATTTTTTTTTGACAAATATGTCATATTTTGACCACATATATTTTATCGTATGACATATGGTTAGATTCGTCATAACACGTAGTTTCTAAATATTAAATTTTTGTGCGTCATTATTGTCCGTAACTGCATATATTTACAATCAAACATGTTTATTAAAGACTGTATAAAGAATATGTGCAGAATAGGTTGGGATAAAGGGAGTTTATATATATACATATTTATGTATAAGACCTACGTATTTATATACACAAAGATAACATGTGGAGTCAATGGAGCATGGTACATTTTATATCTAAATATTCAAAGAACAAATTTCATTAGTTTCAAAGCCAAATTATTGAATCATATAATGATATTTTAAAAAACTAAACTGCAATTGACCATTAATTCCATCGCCCCTAAAATATCCTCTGATAGAGGTTAGGTCCAAGATGGCCATTGGGCCGCACGTATAGCTGTCCGGATAGAGAATATTTAATACCCTAAATTAATTACCGCATTCATGGATAATTAAGGGTGATAATTAAGGAGTACGTTATTGAGCATACAAGTGTAAATACAAGGTACACATTTACTTATCATGCATTATGTCTTAATCATATAAAAACGTATGGACTAACTTAAGCATCGGAGTGCTAAGCCCTGGAACCCTATGCACAGTTTGATTGCAGGTCAGTTCGAGAAGAACCCAAACCCACGAACCGGTCGGTGGTCGAAGACACATCAAGTGATACCGTCAGTGGAGACGACTAAGCCAGATCAAGGGTATGGAAAGTTTATGTCCACGGTAGTTCGAAGGAGTGAAATATTTAGGTCAATAGGTACGAGGGCTGGATCTTCACCAAGGTTACCATCGGAGAATCTAGACGGAGGAAACGACGTTCGCAACGAGGTCAGCAACATGGCTAATACTCAAACGACGGGAGCAAAGTTGCGAGTGGAACTTAGTACGGGCGTAGGCCATGATGGGGGACAAACCTCGTGCAAACACCCTAGTACCAGTGCATCATGATGTGTCGGGGCCCTCAAGGTCTCTGGACGTAATGGGAGAGCAAAAACAGGGAAATACCGATTCCCTGCTCAAAAGGGTGGTCATTCAAAGGATGGAAGGTTTACGGAGGTTTTGGGAGATTCGTATATGGAAGCCTATGGCCAACATGTTCAAGGAAATCAGAATGCGGAGAGAGCAATCCCAAGTCAAGAGGTGGAACGAGTAGCTAGGGTCCTGGCTACGACCGGTTACTGGGTCAGTCCCCCCCGAGGGATGATAGAGTCACGATGGGGGCAGTACGGCCCTCGCATTTGGGAATAACTACAGGTTGGGTCTCTCAACCTCAACCCCCGATAGCCTATCCTTATCAGGGATAAGTTGGAGAATCGTTACAGGCTAGGCCCCAGCTTTCCATTCCTAGTTATTCCCATGGTCCAGTATATGCGCTACCTCAACTAGGCCCACCTGCTCCTACCCTCAACCTGGTCGATCCAGGAGTGGCATATGGAATATTGACTTCTTCTGGCACGCAAGGATATGGGAGTATGGGAATCATCTAGGGGCTGTACGACCCTTATGTTCAACCGCTACCACCACCAGCATACCCGAATCTCGCGCCACACTGGATGAACCCAGGATACGGAGGAACCCAACCTCTCTATATGCCACAGTTGGGTGGTCAAGATAGGGGGTTGAGTCTGCCAATGGGATAGCACGAACCTCCCTCGGACGCAAGTGCATCATTAAGAAAGGAATTGGATAGGTTGATCGCCCCCTTGGGCCGGGCAGCGAGGTCTCCTCTCAAGTCGGTGATCACATGGGTGAGGTTCGATGGCCGATTTAAGTGAAACCCCTAGAAGGACTTCCCACATACAGTGGTGAAACTGACCCTCGAGAGTTCATTCAGTCATTCCTGGGTTTGATGAGTTCGAGGGATTTTGATGAGAAATTGATATGCAAACTGGTAGGCAGCTACTTGCGGGGAAAGGCAGAGGAGTGGTTTAATAAGTTTCCAAGGGGCTCGCTCCAATTGTATCAGGACTTCAGCGGAGCATTGTTGAGCCAGTACACGCAGAAGAAGAAGTTTACCAAAACTTTGTTAGAACTCTACCAGAAGAAGCAAAAGCCAGGGGAAAGCACGAAAACCTTCTATCACCGATATGTGGATAAGAGTTTGGGGGTGATAGAAACGATGGAGAATGAGGTAATAAAGGGTACCTGTTGGGGATACAGGACTTAGAACTATACAAGAAGCTAAGTACCAATACTCCTAAGACACTAGAAAAAAATTCATGAGGTTGTGGATCAATATTCGAGGGTAGAGGAGGGAACAAGAAGAAAAAAAGATAGCCTTGCCGAGAAGGCAGATAGAAATGTGGACCATAGAGGTAAGAAGCCGGTCGAACCTATAAGAACACCATTTGAGAGGTATAATCCACTACCCCCCAATGCTCGGAGGAAGAACCCATGCACAGATTTTAAACATACATATAGGTTTGTTTCGGACACCTCTACCCTTGCAGAGTTTGCAAAACTCAATTGCAGCCTGGAGAGAAACGAATCGGTATTGTGATCATCACAGGGATTACGGTCATGACACGAACAATAGCATGCAGTTAAGAATGGATATTGATAGGTGTGAGCGGGAAGGACGGTTTCACGGACACAGGAACCAGGCTGCCCCCTCCAGGCCTCAGATGAATCAATGGCAGCCTTATAGAAGAAACGATCAATACAATGGAGGTAGAGGAGATAGTAGGCCTCGTGAACAAGTGGTTCAAGATAGGGGTCAGGAAGGAAGGCAGGATAGACCCAGGAACAACAAGAGGGAAATCATGGAAACCAAAATGGAGAAAACCCACCTGTCCGAAGGGTAATTAACTTCATCAATGGCATGGTGAGAGAGAGATCCTCGAATGTTGTTTTAAGGGTTGGGGCTCAAAGGGTCCCTGCGGAAGAGTCTAATCATAAAAGGTTTCGGTCGGATGAAACCGTCACTTTCTCGGAGCGGATGCTATGCCGGACCAGATGGCCCATGTAGACCCTATGGTAATTTCAGCCATTGTTGGAACATTATTAATCAGAAGGGTGTTTTTCGATGATGGAAATGAGGTAGAAGTGATATTTGCTGAGTGTTTTGACCAGTTAGGCATAGGGGATGAGAACTTGAAAAAATCTGCTTCCCCTATATCAGGATTCATGGGAAACCCGATATTTCCCATATAAGAAATAACATTGCCTGTTCTAGTGGTGGATGGAGACAAGGGAATGACTATCAAGTGTAGTTTTGCTATCGTGGATGCACCTTCCCCTTATAATGTGATCTTAGGAAGGCCATGGATGTGCCAGGCTCGGGCGGTCCGGTCACCTTACCACCTAATAAAGAAGTCCCCAACTGAAAATGGAGTGGCATCCATTCGAGGGATCAGACTATGGCATGGAAATGTAACCTAATGGCAGTGCGAGAGGCAAGGAAATGGAGGGATGTAGCGGCGGTATACACAGAAGCGGGACTAGCTAATACAATACAAATATCCATTTGGGGTAAAGGATCAGTAGCTGTTGGGAAGTTGATTCCTGAAGATGTGAAAAAAGGATTTCAAGACTTGTTAGGAAGGTATGGAGATGTGTTCTCATGGGATACATCTGACCTGATGGGGGTCCATTCAAGTCTTGCATTGCATAGGCTAAACATCAAACCTTCAATTAAGCCAGTAAAACGCAAGAGAAGAGTGTTCGCTTCCGCACGAGTTGAGGCAATTAAAGAAGAGGTGGAAAAATTATTGAAAGTGGATGTCATCGAGGAGGTATTCTATCCAGATTGGATTGCCAACCCAGTTATGGTTCCAAAGCATGATGGAGCATGGGGAATGTGCATAGATTTTACAGACCTAAATAAATGCTCCCCAAAGACAGCTACCCGTTGCCACCAATCGATAAGTTGGTGGAAGCTATCACCGGATACCAAATTTTGGCATTCTTTGACGCACATAAGAGGTATCACTAAATTCTCATGGCAAAGGAAGATAGGGAAAAGGCATCGTTCATTACAGATGTGGGCACGTACTGCTATAAGAAGATGTCATTTGGGTTGAAGAATGTTGGGGCTACTTATTAGAGGTTGGTCGATAGACTGTTCAAGGAACAGATAGGGAAAAACATGGAGATATATGTGGATGACATGGTGGTCAAAAGAAAGAGTTATCAAGTTTTGTTAAAAGACCTGGAAGAAACATTCGGTAAGCTTCGGGAAGCTAATTTGAAGTTGAACCCGTCTAAGTGTGTCATTGGTGTAGGAGTAGGGAAGTTCCTTGGATTCATGGTCTCAGAGAGGGGGATCGATGTAAACCCGAAAAAGGTTGAAGCTCTGAGGACAATGAAAACCCCACAATCGATAAAGGATGTACAGAAGCTTACATGATCTTTGGCAGCATTGAGCAGGTTCTTATCGAAGGGGGCAGAGAAGCACTTGCCTTTCTTTGAAGTTCTTCGAAGGGCGAAGAAGTTCAAGTGGAATGGTAAATGCGAAGAAACATTCAAGCAATTGAAAGAGCATTTGAGGACATTGCCTAATTTGATGAATCCGGACAAGGATGAGATGTTGTACTTGTATATTTCTGCATCACCTCTAGCAATTAGCGCGGCTTTGTTTAAAGAAAAAGAAAAGGCTCAACACCTGATCTACTTCGTTAGTCGTGCCTGCAGGGACCAGAGATAAGGTATACGGTTCTTGAAAGGTTGATTCTGGCTCTCGTGAATGCACCCCGAAGGTTTAGACCCTGCTTCCAGGGACATAAGATAGTGGTGCTCACAAACCACCCAATTTGACAGATCGTGCTAAAGCCAGAGATTTTTAAAAGAATGATAAAGTGGGCAGTAGAGTTAGGCGAGCATAATATCCAGTATTATCCTTGATTTACGATTAAGGGGCAGGCACTGGCAAATTTTATCATGGAAACTACAGAACCCCTTGAAGTGAGTTCGGAGTCCATCCAGAATGAAGACATAGGGCAACGCAAGATATGGAAGTTATATGTGGATGGTTCATCACATTCAGGAGGAAGTGGAGCGGGGTCCTACTTACTAGCCCTGAGGGCAGAGATTATCCTTATGCATTGAACTTTTCATTTAAGGAAACTAACAATATAGCTGAATATGAGGCATTGATCACTGGATTGCGCCTTGCGAAGGAGCTAGAAGTGGAGGAACTGGAGGTTTTCAGTGATTCTCAAATTGTGGTTCAACAGGTGAATGGAGAATATGAGGCCAGAGAGCGTAACCTGCAGAGATACCTCAAGGTAGTAAAGAACTTGCTAAAAAAAATTATATTTTATACATTGACGCAGGTTCCGAGGGAAAGACATCATAAAGCGGATGCTCTAAGTAAGCTCGCTTCTTCGGATTTGGGAACCCAATCCCAACAGCAACTCCTTATGGAAACTTTGAGCGAGTGAAGTTTTGAAGAACCTGTAGTGATGGCGGTTGAAGTGGGAGACTCCTGGATGACACTGTTTGTGACATATCTTTGAGAGGGGGTCCTTCCAGAAAATGAAGTGGAATCCAGAAAGATAAGGTTGAAGGCTCCAATGTATGTGTTGCAAAGGAAGGGTTATATAGAAGAGGCCATTTGCAGCCATTACTTCGATGTGTTGACTCTCACGAGGCGGATTACCGTCGCGAGAAGGCTCATTCAAGTAGGATTTTACTGGCCGACAATGTTCGAGAATGTGAACCGGTATATTTAGGCTTACCATCAGTGTTAGAGATATGCACCTATAAAACATGTTCCACAAGAAGAAATGAGGAGCATTTATAGTTCGTGGCCATTCGAAAAATTGGGAATCAATTTGGTGGGCCATTTTCTGGAAGTTCCAGGCAAATTCAAATATCTAGTAGCGGTTGTTTCACCAAGTGGGTAGAGGCTGGGCCATTGACAAATATAAGAGGAAAATGGTCATCTTCTTTTGCTGGAAGAACATTGTGTGTTGTTTTGGAATCCCAAGGACAATTATTACGAATAATGGAACACAGTTTGCCCAGGATCCCTTTAAGAAATGGTGCGAGGAGTATAAGATCAAGCAGAAGGTGACATTTTTTTACCATTCCCAAGCCAAGGAGTATGTGGAAGTAACCAACGGAACAATAGTAAACGGAATACGAGCACGCCTCAAGGGGGCAGAAGGTAACTGGATCTGGGAATTACCAAATGTGTTGTGATCATATTGGGCTTCCGCTACTGGAGAAATTCCTTTTGGTCTAGTATATGGTTCAGAAGCAGTGATTTCTGTGGAAATAGGAGTTCCTAGCCCAAGGATAATGGTCGTTGCAAATGAGACGATAAATCAGCAAAATAGATGTCTGGATCTGGATATGACGGAGGAAAAGAGAGAGCTAGCTTCTCTACACGAGGCTAAGGTCAAGGAACGGGTCAGAAGATATCATGACAGAAGGGTAAAGAAGGTGTTCTTCAATCCAGGAGACTTGGTAATGAGTAAAAATGAGAAAAGCAGAAAGGAGCCCAATAGGAAATTAGCTCAGAATGGGGAAGGGCCTAATAAAGTGATCGAATCGCATCCGGGGGGAAGTTATGTTCTCAAACCGATGAACGGGATTCGAGTACTAAGAAGGTGGAACATTAGCAACTTAAGAAAATACTACCAGCTATGATGATCAAGTGGTTTGCTCTAATGCAGCACTCTAGTTTGTATTCGAGCGGGTTGCTATAAAGTGGGGCTCTAGATGATGTTTCCAGTTGCGGCTGATGATCGAGTGGTTTGCTCTAAAGCGGCACTCTAGTTGGTATTCGAGCGGTTTACTTTAAAGCAGCGCTCTAGATGATGTTTCCAGCTGTGGCAAATGTTCGAGTGGCTTGCTTTAAAGCTGCACTCTAGTCTGTATTCAAGCGGGTGGCTTAAAGCGACGCTTTAGATATGTCCGAGTGGTTTTCTCTAAAGCAGCACTCTAGTTTGTATTCGAGCGGGTGGCTTTAAAGCGGCGTTCTAGATGTGTTCGAGTGGTTGGCTCTAAAGCGGCACTCTAGATATGTTCGAGTGGTTGGCTCTAAAGTGGTACTCTAGATATGTTTGAGTGGTTGGCTCTAAAACGGCACTCTAGAAGATGCTCGAGTGGTGCTCCAAAGCAGCACTCTGGTTGATGTTCGAGTGGTTGGCTCTAAAGTGACACTCGAAAGCGAAATTGTAATCTTGAAATGATAAGCTAGTAAGCGACATTCGCAGGATTTAGGTGGAAACACTGAATCTGGGTAAAATTCTTGTCTCCAAATTGATCAATTTCTACTTAACAACATGCTTAGGGAGCCCCTGCTCGAGGGGTAAAATAACAGATACATTAATTATCATTCAAATTTCAACAAATACTAAGGATACAATATATATATACTAACACTTATCCAAGTTAATCCATCTACGTATATTCATTCACTGGGAGGAAATCCCATTTTAAACAATTCTTCAGTGGACTTAGGCTTCCCTAGCTTCTTCACATTTTCCTCTATTTCTTCGAGTTCTTCCAACTTTATGTGGGCCACCATTCAGATATCCTTCATTTTCTCCTCTACAGGATATTCTGAGGGAGCGACGGTGACGGTCCTACACCGTTTCTTCGTGGAAGGTTCAAATGAGGCCTCTGAGGGTGACCCAGTGCTTTTGCGGCATTTTGATGAAGGCTCGTGGTTAGTTTTGCTTAACGGGACAAGGTGTCATTCAACATCTTTCACGGAAAACTTCTGTGAATGAGGGGCAGAGTGAAAACTCAAGGGGGTATATCCCTTTACCTTCAGTTCCGCTAGCCAATCGAGAATGAGGTCAAAAGCTTTCTTCTGCCTTGGATTTCCATTCTCATGGATGTTGACCTCTTCCATCCAGTACTGGGCAGCTTTTAATAGAAACTTTGGAAGATGATCGTTTATGATTAAGTAGGTGGAAGGAATGTTGTGAGAAAGCATGTGGGCACGAAGGCTTACTTCGTGTGCGGTGATCTTTTCTTCATATTCAGCGAAACGCTGCTCCATTTCTATAGCTTGTATCTTCCAGGCCTCAATTTTCCCAGTGAGTTTTTAATTTTCTGATAAAAGGAACTCCACCAAAGAGCTATCTTCAACTGGGGGGCTTTCTCGAGGGGGTTGAGGGGCTGAAGGGGGTTCGCTTGTCAAACGGGGGTCCTCGTTAGCTGCTATCTTCCAGGCGAGTAAGTCCTCCTCCAGGCTAGCCACTCTGCGTTGAGCTAACAGGTGCTGTTCGGCAATCAATTCCCTTTGGGCCAACATTCTGCAATTTTTGCCTAAGCAGACGATTAGGTGCCCTTCCACTACTGAAAGCCTAGTTTCAGCGACAAGGCAGGACTTCAGGGAACCAAACTTTGAATAAATTTTTTGCATCATTTCTTCCAGTCATTTATCAGCGGGATCACGACCCTACCACTTCTAAAGGATAGGCACCATTAAATTCCTTGCTAAGGAAATCCTCAACAAACCCCTTGAATGTAGGATGATCTTTAGAGTGCCATAGTGTTATCTCGGCCTCGAGGTCGTGGAGCTTGCCCTTCAAGGAGACTTTCTCTTGGTTTCATTTATAAAGATCTCGAAGGGCAATCAGTAACTATGTGTTGGTTTCATTCAGTTCTTTTTGGGCACTTGAAAGTTCCTCGCAAACGCCTTCTAGTACTTTTTTCAACGAATTATACTACGAAAAGAAAGAAAAGTTAAAATCAATAAGTTACAGCAAAAAGGGAAAAATATGTGTATTTTCATTGATTCTAAAAATATATATATATATAGGGTTATAACTAAGGGGCCCTGAGTTAAAAAGGGGGGGAGCAGAGAAGAGGACAATTTTACAATCATTTCTTCCACCTGATTGATGGGGGAATCTTGCCCAAGAGAGGCGCATGTAGTCTCGGGAAGGGGGATTGCTCGAATTTCCTCGGCATTAAAGAACTCCCCTTTGGCCTTGATGAAATCCAATAGGGAAAAGTGACGGCCGTCATTTTTTATAGCCCCATCCCATTTTGTGACCATGGTAGCTTCGAGCTCTGGATTAACCAGTTTATCCACCTGTTTGGCTAGATCTTTGGAAAGAGAGGCGGACACTTGTGGCTTCAAAAATTCCTCGGCTAGTTTGCTGCAGCCGATCTCCTTAGCCATCCTTAGAAGATCCAGGAAAACTTTAGAAAGCTCCGAGCTATTCAATAGCTTGTGTTTGAAGGCCTCGAGCAGTCGCACCTATATGGTCGGATCTTCTGCAGCTTGAATTTTCTCTTCTGCAATTTGAAGTTTTTCTTCTGCCGTTTGAACCCTTTTAGTGAGGGTCTCTAGCAGTCATTGACACCTCTCGGCATCCATACCTAGCTTCTCACTGTCCCAAAGATTTTGCTTTTCTCGAAGAGCCTCCGCGGCATCTTCAAGCACCCTGACCATTTCCTCGAGCATTTTGTCTTTCCTTTCGAAAGATTCCCTTAGCCGCAAATTCTCAGCATCTTTTTTTCTGAGCTCCTCACGAAGGTTATCCTTGCCAGCAGAGCCAAGGAAATAGAGGGCCGCTATTCTCGCAGTGGCCTTGTGATATATTTTAGAAGCCTGATCAAACAATTCAGCTCAGATTGACGTTAACAAAAAATAAAAAGAAAAGAAAAAATAAAAGAGAATGGAAAAGAACCACAGGATCAATTCCAATCTCTGAAAGGTGATGCTCGAACCCGAATGCGGGCACTGTATCATTTGAAGGGGTCATTAATTATGGTTTAACATCTTCACCGCCATGTGTTCTCATATGCAGCCTTGGTGAGGAGGAGTTGGTATTCTTGTTGTTCGCCCTTGTCTTCTGGCTAACGTTCCGGGTGTAAGGTGATTGCTCAACATCACCACTTGAGGTGGGCCTTTCAAGGCCTACTGCAGGAGGAGAGGCCTGATTCGAGAGGGGAGACACCAGAGTCAGGGGAATGGAAGCCTGATTCAAGGAATCAATGACCCCCTTGGAGTGGGCTTGACCCTGCTTCGAGGGCTTCTGCTTCTTTAAGCCATTAGTGAAACCCACTGAAAATGGAAAATGAATGAGAGTCAGTCAATAGTAATGAACATAATAACACAACAAATAAGAGAAGTAAATTTTTATTAAGGCACCTTCGAAGGGTCCCAAATGCCTAGGATCATTAACAATAAACTCGAGGGGAGGGCCATCTCTAGGGCCCTTATGTTCTCTTCGATTTTTTCTTGTATCTTTCTGAAGTGTTTTATACACATATTCTTCGTAGATTCTGGGCGAGAATGCAAAGCCGTCAATCTGGGGGTTAGGGTTGTTGAAGAGGCTGTAGTCGAGGAAGCTAGACAATAGTTTTTGTCTGTCCCTCTCGAGGGCATCTGGGCAGATGTATTCCCCAAGTTTGGGAGATTCAACTTCCATAGCCCAATTCCACGGAGGGACTCGATACCTTCTGCTATCAAATGAGATACCTTTTTTCCAGCTTTTCCAATCACCTGAATTGCTAGGAATGCCAAAATCTTTATGATGTACTTCTTGATGGGTAAATGTGACAATCATGTAGGCTGACTGCCCACTATAGGACACGGATTATAGTGAGCGATGCAGCTTATAACTAGGCTTAATACCGAATTCATCACATCTAGTCAAGAACATCATCATAATCACCAGAACGTTGGGGTGGACTTGTGCATGGCTCACCTAAAATTGCATAGGGAGCTGGAAAAAAGGGGCGGAAAGGGAAAGGTCTGCCCACAACGCAGGTGTTGGAGAGAGATAGATAATATTTCTTTGGGAAGGTTATGGGGGGAGTCACCTTCTCGAAAGGGTTGAAAATTGGCATCTGGAGCTACTAATTGGCCAGGGGGGATTGAGTCTAAAATTTTGGAAAGAACGGCTCCCGCTACCGGAACTGGGAGATCCCTCCCTGAGTCCTTTAGCCTTAATCTTTGGCGAGCCCCTTTTTTCTTCTCTTGAAAGGGCTCACCCAGAGAAGATTCCGAGTTCCACTTGAGGGTGCTTCCCCTCCCCCACCCCTCGAGGATTGACTTCTCCCTCAAAGGAAGTACTTCTTCCTCCTCCCTTATGGATTCGAGCTCTGGATTTGGGGGAGGGTAAAAACCAATCTTACCACTCGTGGGGAACCTCCTAATGTAGGGTTTGCCCCTGCCCGGCGGCCAATTTTCAAAAATTCTTGTGAAGGCATATCAGTTATGGGAAAGATCCGCTCTTCCCCAGGACTATTAGATATGCCCTCTCCAGGATCAAAGTCGCACTGGAGTTCTTCAGAGGGGGTAGGTTCTGGGTCGCTAACATTTTTCTCTGATGTTCTAACCCCTGACTCGCCTATCCTAATTTCACTAGAAATTTTCTCGGAGGTGGAACCCTCATCAGAGCGGGCCATGATGGAAAAGGGGGAAACGATATAATTAGGAAGAGAATAGGGATGAAAGAACTTACTGATTCCTAGAAAAAATGATGGAGGTTGGATCGCTTGTGAGAGAAATATAGAAATTAAATCTTGTAAGAAGACGCCTACAAATGAGAAAAGTAAATAAGGAAGCGCGGATGAGAGGTAAATATGGGGGCTGAAATGACAGGTATTTATTTTGGCATTAGAAATATAAAAAGTTATAGAAAGATGTGATCGCCTCTTCCTCTTCTGACAGTGCGGTGTTTAGGAGGCAGTGACACATGCAATTTTATAGGATACGTGCACCCTTTCAGAATCTTAAGCAACGAAGTTGATTAGAAAACCAGGTTCCCATCCTCGAAAGTAGGAACGTCACGTGTAAGGTTCATTTCGACCCTTCTAAGTTCTCAAATTGTTCCATGCATTCGAGACCTCGAAGACCTTTGTGACGTTCCAGTTCTTTAAGGTCGGGAACCTACTGTTCTGGGTGATCTGGATAGAGGTTAGGCCTAAGAAGGCCATTGGTCTGCAGGTATGGTAGCCCGGTTAAAGGAATATTTAATACCCTAACTTAATTACCGCATTCGTGGGTAATTAAAGGCGATAATTAAGGAGTACCTTATTGAGCATACAGAGTATAAATACAAGGTACACATTTACTTATCATTCATTTTGTCTTAATCATATAACATCAGTTGGACTAACTTAAGCATCGGAGTGCTGAAACCCCTAGAATCCCAGGGACAGTTTGATTGCAGGTCAGTTCGAGAAGAACCCAAGCCCGCGAACTGGTTGGTGGTAAAAAATGCATCATCCCCAACATATATAACACCTTCCCATCAATCAACATTCCCTCTCATTTGTTAAACCTTCTTCTTCTTTCGTTTTTCATTCAAACTACAATGGTTCATTTCTTGAAATCCATCTCCAAACTATTCAAAAATGATCCATCATTCGAATCACCGAATCAACTTTCCAAGTACCATGGCATCACTAAATATTCCTTACATGGAAAAGGATCTGAAACCATTGTTTGTGACATCAATGCCTTGTTAAGGTCACAATCTTTCTTCCCATTCTTCATGCTGGTGGCATACGAAGCCGGAATCATTTTCCGGGCTTTCTTGCTACTCTCATCATGGCCGGTTTCGTGGTTTCTAAGCTAAGATCTCAAACTAAGAGTCATAATTTTCATCACATTTTGTGGTCTAAGGTTGAAAACCATGCAAAAAGTTGCAAGGGCTGTTTTGCCTAAGTTCTACCTTGAGAATCACAATCCACATGTTTATGAGATGTTTGCATCCACTTCTTCTAGGCATGTCCTTCTAAGCTTGCCTAGAGTAATGGTTGAGGACTTTGTTGAGGAGTATTTAAGTGTTGATGTCATGAAAGGGACCGAGTTGAGCACGTTCGGAGAGTTTTTCACCGGTTTTGTTTCAAAATCAGGGTTTCTTGTGAAGCACACAGCTCTTGAAGAATTTTGTGGAGATCAAAATTACCCTGATGTTGGAATTGGATGTTCAAATCTTGACGGTGACTTAGATTTGATCTCCCTTTGCAAGGTATGCCCATATAAGAAATTTTGAACTCTTTTTGTTTCAAAAAGTTTGATTTGATGTTGTTTTGTTATACAAATAAAAAAAACAACTCCGGTTCTAGTAAGCTCTACTAATATCAGAGTTACTTTCTTACCATTAAAAAACAACATTGAGATGGCAATCTTGGCTAATGGAAGTCAAAATTTATCTATTTGTACTATCTCGAGTGATTTCTTACATTAAAATGGAGTGAACTGGATAAAATTTGTTTTCCAGCAGTTCACGGTGAGTTTATAATTGTACCGAGGTGGAAAATTCTTACATTTGCCTATGAATCGATTCATAAATACAGGAAGCTTATGTAGTTGGCAAAGAAGACGTTGAGAAACCAATGTCGCGGGGAGAATACCCAAAACCCCTTATATTTCATGATGGAATGCTAGCATTCCTCCCAACTCCACTTGCAATGCTCAACATGTTCCTATGGCTTCCATTTGGCATATTATTGGTTGTCTTCAGACTTTCAGTCGAGGCCCTAATTCCTTTCTTGCCAAGCAAGGTAGTTATCATGTTCTACACATTGTCAGGGATGGAAATGAGGCTCAATGTGAGGAACCCTACAACTAAAAATACTTCAAAGAATGGGAAAGGTGTACTCTATGTGTGAATCATAGGAACAATGCAGATCATGCATTCCTCATTCTAGCATTGAACAACAAAAGTAGGCCTTTAACATCAGTTGTCTATGGGGTGAGTAAGATTTTTCAGTTAGTTACACCATTGAAGCTCATAAGTGTATCAAGGAATGATAGAACCAAAGATGCCACGAAAATCAAGAAACTGTTGAGCGAAGGCGATTTGGTGATGTTTCCAGAAGGTACCACTTGTAGAGAGTCATATATCTCGAGGTTCAGCTCATTGTTTGCTGAGCTGACTGATGATATAGTCCCAGTGGCTGTGAATTTGGAAGTTGGGATGTTTTACGCAGCATCGGCTTCTGGATTTTTCAAGGTCTTGGATGGGCTTTTCTTGGCCATGAACCCTAGAATTTACTACAATGTTGATATCCTTGAATAGTTGCCTAAAGAGCTGACAGTTGGAGGTGGGAGATCTAACCATGAGGTGGCTAATAATATACAGAAGAAATTGGCTCATGAATTGGGGTTTGAATGCACTACTTTTAGAAGTAAGGATAAGTATATGATTTTGGCTAGAACTGAAGGGGTGATTCAACAATAGATAATCTCATGAGTCATGAAGAATTTGTCAAAAAAATAGAGATCAACAATAATTTACTGTTGGAGAAATTAAATTGAGTTTGCTTCACAATGTATTAATGTCATATTTAGTTACATTTTCCATACATAAATTCTTTTACTCCCGAGTTGGATCATCTTAATTTATACTCCCCCCATCCCACTTCATTTCGCTTAATTTGACTTTTGACTGTCAACTTTTTCAAATTTTAAATATTAATATCTTTATTTATATGTGTAAAACAAATTTGAAAATAACAACATAAAAATATACATTACAATGAATCCAACAACATATAACATGATAATAGATGTGCTAGTGGAGTACCATAGCGCATTACATGATATTAGAATTAAGTTTTATATACATTTTGTGTCTGACATTTAATTGAAAATAAAGAATTTAATTTAAAATTTTAAAAATTCAATCATTTAAGGATAATTATATGAGTTACGAAGTGAAATAATTAATTTAGTTAGAGATCGTTAAATATTGAATACAATAAAAATTAATTATTTTTATAATATTTCATTCCAATAAAAATTTTGATTATTTATATGTTTAGATTCATTTTAAAAGGTTACCATAATTATATGTCTCTCATTGCAATAAATAAAAGTAAATATCAAATGACCTTATTAATCTTACTAATTATAAGATGTCCTCAATATTTAACAGGTGGTTGGTCTAAAACAAGAACTTTTCATATATATATAAATAAATAAATAAATAATTTGTACATATATTCCTATCAAAAAATACTCTATCATTGTATAAAAAATCCAAATTTTGTTGTTTCAGATTATGTGTTTCGTTGGATTTTCTTCAGTGATATATATAGATATAGTAAGAGAAAAGTGCATTTTTAACCCTATGTTTTGGTCGAAAATGCAGAAATGACCTTATAAATCCAAAAGTGCAAAAATAACCCTGGATTACGTTGACCAAAATGTCAACGGCCAAATTGACCAAAAATAGTCAAAATGACCATTTTACCCTTATGATAATAAAAAATTAAAAATTAGTGAAAGACAATATTGCCCTCCCCCTGTCTTTATTTTTTCCATTTTCTCTTCTTTCTTTCCTACTTGCATTCCATTCGTTCCAAATGTCGGCTTTCCTATCGTTATAGTTGCAAGGTTGCAGATTTTACCTTGGATTCCCGTCTGCTGGAAACCTTCAAAATATGCTTTTTTCATTTGTTTCTCTTACCTTGGATTTCAATCGACGTTCTAATAGAAAATTCAACAGCGGTGGAGGGCTAAGATGTTGTTGGCGGGGGAGAGGAGAAGGAAAGTTGGACGGCGAATGAAGGCGGGGTTAGGCTAGGGTTGAGGGTGGGTGGAGCACGACAGGGGAGAGGTGGAGAGTGGTTGTGGTGGCAGTGGCGAGGCTAGGCTAGGGTTGAGGTGGAGCGTGACATGGGAGAGGTGGAGCATTGTGGCAGTGGCGGTGGCGGGGATAGGTTTGGGGGAGAGATGGAGCACCTGGCTAGGCTAGAGTTGAGGATTGGAGTCGAGCGCGGTGGTTGTGGCAGTGGCGCGGGACTAGGCTAGGGAGAGGTGGAGCGTGGTGGCGGTGGCGGGGCTAGGCTAGGCTATATGTTTAGATTCATTTTAAAAGGTTACCATAATTATATGTCTCTCATTGCAATAAATAAAAGTAAATATCAAATGACCTTATTAGTCTTACTAATTATAAAATGTCCTCAATATTTAACAGTTAGTCGGTCTAAAATAAGACTTTTTCATATATAAATAAATAAATAAATAAATAATTTGTACACATATTTCTGTCAAAAATACTCTATCATTGTATAAAAATATCCGAACATTTTGTTGTTTCAGATTATGTGTTTATTTGGATTTTCTTCAGTGATATATATGGATATAGTAAGAGAAAAGTGAATTTTTAACTCTAATGTTTTGGTCTAAAATGTAGAAATGGCCTTGTAAAATCTAAAAGTGCAAAAATACCCTTGGATTATATTGACCAAAATGTCAATGGCCAAATTGGCCGGAAATAGTCAAAATGACCATTTTACCCTTATGATGAGAAAATTAAAAAACAAAAAATAGTGAAAGATAATAATACCCTCCCTTTTTTCTTTCTTTTCCCATTTTCTCTTCTTTATTTCTTACTTGCATTCCAATCGTTCCAATTGTTGGCATTCCAATCGTTACAGTTGCAAGGTTGCATATTTACCTTAGATTCCCGCCGGCTGGATACCTTCAAAATGTGTTTCTTCCTTTTGTTGCTCTTACCTTGGATTTGAATCGACATTCCAATAGAAAATTCAACAGCTGCGGAGGGTTGAGATGGTGTTAGCGGGGGAGAGGAGAAGGAAAGGTTGGACGGTGAATGAGGGTGGGGTTAAGCTAGGGTTGAGGGTGGATAGAGCGCGACAGGGGAGAGGTGGAGCATTGTGGCAGTGGTGATGCAAAGCTAGGGTTGAGGTGGAGCGCAACAGGGTAGAGGTGGAGCATTGTGGCAGTGGTGGTGGCGGTGATAGGCTTGGGGGAGAGGTGGAGCACCAGGCTAGGCTAGAGTTGAGGACTAGAGTCGAGCACGTTGGTGGGCAGTGGCGCGGGACTAGGCTAGGGAGAGGTGGAGCGTGGTGGCGGTGGCGGGGCTAGGCTAGGGTTAAGTGGTGGCGGGCGGAGAAAGATGTGTGATGGTGGTGCTGGGGAAGTGGTATTGGAGGCTTGGTAGGTGATGCTGGAGATTGGCGCGAAAGGATGCGGAGCGGGGGTGGCACGTTGGTGGAATGGCGGTGGCGCTCGGGACATGGGCATGACTGTGTTAGTGGTGAAGCGGCATTCGGCGGCGGTCAGCGGCGGCGGCAGCGGTCGATGCCGTTGGTGTTGAAGATGATGAAGAAGCCTATGGGGTGGGTAGCTGAAGAAGAAGTGAGGGGTCTTTATGTATTTTCATGTTTGGTCAATGGCTAACTATTTGAGTCAAATCTAAAATTGAGCAGAACGGGTATAATTGCACAATTTAATAAAAATATAGGGTTAATTTCACACTTTCATATTTTAAAGGGTTATATCTGCACTTTCTCAATTTTAAAAGGGTCATTTTTACACTATTCCCATATAGTAAATGAGATATTTATGATTTTAAATACATCCTAGAAGTTTTATATTTTAATAAGTTACCATCGCGCGTTGTACATTTTGTGTCATACATTTAAATTGAAAACAAAGAATTTTATTTAAAATTTAAAGTTTAGCATCTAAGGAAAACTATATGAGATAGCTAGAAATCGTTAATTTTTTAACACAATCAAATTTGATTATTTTTATAATTCTTCATTCAAATTATTTAAAAATTATTTAAATTTTGAGATTCATTTTAAAAGACTACCATAATTATTGTATCTCATTGTAATAAATAAAAGTAAATATTAAATGATCTTATTAGTTTCACTAATTATAAAATGTCCTCATTTAACAATTAGTCATTTTAAAACAATACTTTGTCTTATAAAAATAAATAAATAAATAAATAATATGCATTCTATCAAAAGTATTCTATCAATGCATTAAAAAATCCAAACATTTTGTTATTTCAGATTTTGTATTTTTTTGGATTTTCTTTAGTGATATATATAATATCATAATATTATAATATTAGTATGTTAGTCAAAATGACTTCAATATACCCGATTGACAACATCATTCAAATTATTTCTATTATATGGTGATTGAAATAGATAAATAAATATATATATATATATATATACATATTTCTATCAAAAATACTCTATCAATGTATAAAAATATTTGGGCATTTTATTATTTCAGATTATGTGTTTCTTTGGATTTTCTTTAGTGGTATATATATATAATTATAATATTCTAATATTAGTCAAAATGACTTCAATATCCACCGTTTATAGCACCATTCAAATAATTTTATTATATAATGCTTTGGATTGGATAAATAAATAAAATAATTTCTATTAACAATGAAAACATTTGAGAAATAAAGAATGGAAAGAATGTTGGAAATACAGGTATGGAACATTCCAAGTATGTAGACAAGGCCCACGACAGTAACGAGATCCAACCAGAATTTCTTTCATTCGTCCATGTGATTTTTTTCAGGATAGCATCAGTCCCACCTAATATAAAATTTGTGCTACTTTTTCTCTTTTAATAATCTTATCGAATGCACGTATTGATCCATTTTTATGAATTGATTGAAACAATCAAATTAAACTAAAATCAAAATCAAGGAAGATAATATAGTTAGAGTTTATTTTAATTAAAAAATAAATCAAATTAAACTAAAATTAAATGTAGTTAGGTTTGGAAAAACGATAAGTAAAAGAAAATTTGTGCAACCGAAAAGAGTAATTAGTGAGTCCGTCTCTTGAAAGACGGTCTTACCATAAGTTATGGAAAGACCAAGGTTTAAAGTGTAAATTAGAAGAAATGAAGATAAAATTTTCGGGTTGCATGAACCGGGTTATAAATTTTATAACTACTACATGTTACATACTAAAATTTTAATATTGCAACTAACACCTTTTACCTTTTATTATTCTAATTATACCCCGTCTTTCCATAACCTTATGGAAAGACCGTCTTTTCCAAGACTTTGCCATTAGTTTATACTTTTATAATATTTAAATTCGATCATATATCACTTGAATATCATTCTAATTTTATTAAGAGTATATCTCTTCAAAGACGGCCTTTCCATAAGCCATGGAAAGACCAAAGTTTAAACTGAAAATTAGAAGGAATGAAGATAAAATTTCTGGGTTGCACTATCGGGTCATAAAATTTATGAATATTACACGTTGCATAATAAATTTTTAATATTGCAGGTTAGACAATTTATATTTTTATTATTCTAATTAAACTCCATCTTTCCATAAACCTATGGAAAAACGGTCTTTCCAAAAAAATTCCTTTTATTAATAATATTAATATATTGATAATATTTGTAAAAATTTATTGATTATAAAATATTTTTCAGTTTTAAAAATTATATTAAAAGTTAGTTTTATGTTTCAAATTTTATGTACACGGTTTTTTTCCATATATATATATATATATATATATATATATATATATATAAAAGTTTATGAATAAGTAATTTAAACTAAGTTGGCTAGAAACCACAACTTAACAACTTATTACCGGTGCCAATAAAACTTATTTAGATGAACAAAATACCAGTAAACCTGACAACTTACCTGTTGACATACGGTAAATTAATAACTTATTATTACTAATCATCGGTAAACTCTATCTACATGTACAATAAATCTTGTCTTGTAAATTACTTGTGGACAAATAATAGTATCACATTTTAATAGATTACATCTTGTAAATTACTTACCAAGTGCTGACAATATCAGTAAATCTTATTTAAATAACACATTTTAATAGTTGATATTTGGTAAATTACTTACCGGCTAAGCTAGTTGCTGACAATCTGATTTTATCTAATTAGTTATAAATTTAATTAGTTATTAAAAAGTAAATACTTATCGATAGTTGCACTATTGAAAAATAGGTACATATGCAACTGTAAAAAATTATGAGTACAAAATACCAGTGCAAAAGTGTACAATTGCACCGATTTAATAAGGATAACAAACATACATGTGCTTAAGAATACATATGCACCGCTATAATGTCAACCAGTGTAGAAATTACTAAAATTTGCACCGATTTTAATAGAATAGGTGGTGAACACCGGTGCTATTGTTTACAATTGCACCGGTACAATTTCATCGGTGTAAAAAACGTAGTGATTTTTTTTATTTTGGCACCAAAAACAATATTCACACCGGTATATTATGTTACCGGTGTAAAAAATGGGAAAATTGTATAATTTCTGCACTGGTTCTAGATTATACCAGTGCAAAAATTACAAATGCACCGGCATTATCCGTGTACATGTGTATAAATGTGCATTAAATTCTCACCTACCACATTTTTTAGCGAGTTAAAACTTATATTTTTGGGAGAATGAGTTCATTAATGGCGTTTTTGGATTGATGAAGGCATAGAATGAAACACAATGAAGACCCTAGAAGGTACAATTTTTTGAAAGTTATTTATGGATATATGTTGTGTGTTTGATCATTTGATGGTGATTAAGGTAGAATTGTTGATATTAGTATGTGATTTGTTCTCAAGGTTGATGTAGTTATAATGCTATGGCTATTGATATTTATATTGTATGACATATTATGAATGTGGTTATTGTGATTTGGAATATTGGTGTTTATTGTGCATGAATGATCTTGCATGGTTTGGATGTTATCATTAAATTCTATTGTCATAAATGTGTTGAAGTTTGATTGTTGGACATTTATTTGCATGTAAAGTTGTATTGTGTCATTGAGAGACTTAAGCACATGTATGCCAATGTTAGTAGGGTGAGTGATGAATATATTGTCTTCGTGGATGAGTTTTTGGACCATTCTTTTAGTCGGGAGAAGCGAATATTATGTCCTTGTCGTGACTGTGGAAATCGAAATCGTACTGATAACAAGGACATGCTAAAACCCCATTTGTATAGCCGGGGGTTTGCGAAAGATTATGTGATGTGAACATTTCATGGGGAAAAATCACCACCAAAGGTTAAAGTTAGAGTGAGGGAGAGTGTTTTGGGGATGCTAAGTTGGATGACATGTGTGAGGAGGTAGTTAACGAATTTAGGGGGAGGCCCGGGTTTTGGCTAACTTTCTAGGTGAGAAGGATAAACCATTGTATCTCAGTTGCAAAAAGAAAGACATGGTCATGTCATGTTTGATGGAGTTGTTTAATTTGAAAGGTCTTGGGTCATGGAGTGATACTAGCATGAATAAATTGCTTAAGTTTTTTAATGAGAAGCTTCCATCCAGTAACGGGGTTTCAGATAACCTTTATGAAGCTAAGAGAACTTTGTGTTCGATGGGACTGGAGTATAAAAAGATACATGCTTGTCCGAACGATTGTGTCTTATATAGGGGTGACCTGAAGAATAGCTTGTCCAGTATGTAATGTGTCACGTTATGAGAAAAATAGAAATGTGGTTGTTGGTGGAAAGCATGTTGTGTCTGTGAGCAGGGGGTGCCCGCCAATGTATGTGGTACCTTTCGATTATTTTGAGGTTGAGAGGGTTGTTTAAGAATGATAAGGATGGAAAGAACTTGACATGGTACATTGATAGGGGAGGTTGTAAAGATGATGATGTGATTCGACACCCGACTGATGCGGACCAGTGGAAGAAATTTGATAACATGTATCCAAAGTTTGCACCTGAACCTAGGAATTTGAGGATGACTTCGTGTACTGATGATATGAACTCGTTTGGTAATATGTCATCGAAACACAGTTCATGGCCGGTTATGCTTACCATTTACAATCTCCCCCCCCCCCCCTCGTACTTTCAAGTTATGGACTCTTAATAAAATTAGAAGAGTGGGTCTCCTGACAGGCGGCATGCCCATAAGCTTATGGACAGGCCACTTATTTCTTACCTTATACACTACATTTCTTAAATTACATACAAAATTTAAAATTATTGAAAATATTTTTTTTATCATATTTTTATATTTTCACATTCAAATACATATTATTACTTATTTTAATTTATAAAATGTAATATTTAAATTTTATAAAAAATTACAACATTTAAGCCAAATGCCCCTGAGTACTGTCCATAAGCTTATGGAAAAACCGTCTTTCCTGAGACTTAGAATTATATTCAATTGATATATGATTGAATTCAAATATTATAAAAGTATAAACTAAATACACATTTCGTTTGCACAAAACATTCTTTTTTACTAATGCGCGTTTTTCAAAACCTAAACACACTTAATTTTAGTTTAATTGTATTTATTTGTTTAATTTAAACAAGAGTCCGTCTCTTGAAAGACGGTCTTTCCATAAGTTATGGAAAGACCAAGGTTTAAAGTGTAAATTAGAAGAAATT
Source organism: Rubia yunnanensis (assembly GCA_037428765.1). Taxonomy (NCBI): domain Eukaryota; kingdom Viridiplantae; phylum Streptophyta; class Magnoliopsida; order Gentianales; family Rubiaceae; genus Rubia; species Rubia yunnanensis. The sequence continues at coordinate 23,925,968 of CM075064.1, read as the reverse complement.
AAGATAAAATTTTCGGGTTGCATGAACCGGGTTATAAATTTTATAACTACTACATGTTTCATACTAAAACTTTAATATTGCAATTAAGACCTTTTACCTTTTATTATTCTAATCAAACCCCGTCTTTCCATAAGCTTATGGAAAGACCGTCTTTCCCAAGACTTTGCCTTTAAACAAACTCTAACTATATTATCTTCCTTGATTTTGATTTTAATTTAATTAGATTGATTCAATCAATTCATAAAAATGAACAATACGTGCATTCGATAAGATTTTTAAAAGAGAGAAAGTAGCGCAAAATTTTGTATTAGGTGGGATCAACACTATCCTGAAAAAACCACATGGGCGAATGAAAGAAATTCTAGTTGGATCTCATTATTTTCCGAAAACACCCTCTTCGTAGTAGGCCCTGACAACGGACTTGGAATGTTCCAAGCCTGTATTCCAACATTCTTTCCATTGTCTATTTCTCAAATGTTTTCATTGTTAATAGAAATTATTTTCTTTATTTATCCAATCCAAAGCACTATATAATAAAAATTATTTGGATGATGCTGTTAACGAGGGATATTGAAGTCATTTTGACTAACATACTAACATTTTGATATTATAATAATATATATATACATATCACTAAGAAAATTAAAAGAAACACATAATCTGAAATAATAAAATGTTCGGATTTTTTTATACATTGATTACTTTAGATATAAATAGGTATATATATTATTTATCTATTTATTTGTATATGACAAAGTATTATTTTAGACCGTCTAATTATTAAATGGAGACATTTTATAATTAGTGAGACTAATAAGGTGATTTAATATTTACTTTTATTTATTACAATGAGATACATATAATTATGGTAGTCTTTTAAAATGAATCTCAACATTTAAATAATTTTTAAAATAATTTGAATGAAATATTATAAAAATAATTAAATTTTATTGTGTTCAATATTTAACGATATCTCATATAGTTTTCCCTATATGACTAAACTTTAAATTTTAAATAAAATTCTTTATTTTCAATTTAAATGTAAGACACAACATGTACATAGAACTTAATCTAATATTATAATTAATAATATTGCGCAACGCGCGATGGTACTCCGCTAGTAACTTGTTAAAATATATAACTTCTAGGATTTATTTAAAATCATAAATATCTCATTTACTAAATGGGAATAGTGCAAAAAATGGCCCTATTAAATTGAGAAAATGCATATATAACCCTTTAAAATATGAAAGTGTGAAATTAACCCTATGTAGATATAACGCCGCTGCACCACTAACATAGTCATGCCCATCTCCCGAGCGCCATCGCCACTCCACCAGGGTGCCACCCCCGCTCTGCCTCTTTTCCCGTCCATCTACAACATCACCTCTCCAGCCTCCAACACCACTTCCCCAGCACCACCACCGCACATCCTTCTCCGCCCGCCACCACTCAACCCTAACCTCGCCACCGCCACCACGCTCCACCACGCTCCACCACTCCTTAGCCTAGCCCCGTGCCACTGCCACCACCACCATGCTCGGTCTTAGTCCTCAACTCTAGCCTAGCCTGGTGCTCCACCTCTCCCCCAAGCCTATCCCCATCACTGTCACTGCCGCAATGCTCCACCTCTCCCTTGTCGTGCTCCACCTCAACCCTAGCCTAGCCTCACCGCCACCACCACAACTGTGCTTCACCTCTCCCCTGTCTCACTCCACCCTCCCTTAACCCTAGCCTAGCCCTACCCTCATTCACCATCCAACCTTTCCTTCTCCTCTCCCCCGCCAACACCATCTCAACCCTCCACCGCTGTTAAATTTTCTATTGGAACATCGGTTGAAATCCAAGGTAAGAGCAATAAAAGGAAGAAACATATTTAGAAGGTATCCAGCCTACGGGAATCTAAGGTAAAATATGCAACCTTACAACTGTCACGATTGGAACGCCGACAATTGGAACGATTAGAATGCAGGTAAGAAAGAAAGAAGAGAAAATGGAAAAATAAAGAAAGGAATGAGGGAGGGTATTATTCTCTTTTGCTAATTTTTTAAAAAATTTCTTATCATAAGGGTAAAATGGTCATTTTGACTATTTTCGGCCAATTTGGCCGTTGGCTTTTTGGTCAACATATCCAGGGTTATTTTTGCACTGTTGGATTTAACAAGGTCATTTCTGTATTTTTGACCAAAACATAGGGTTAAAAATGCACTTTTCTCTTACTATATCTATATATATATATATGTCATTGAAGAATATCCAAACAAACACATAATCTGAAATAACAAAATGTTCAAAATTTTTTATACAATGATAGATTATTTTTTGATAGGAATATATGTACAAATTATTTATTTATTTATATATGAAAAGGTCTTATTTTAGACCGACTAACTGTTATATTGAAGACATTTTATAATAAATAAGACAAATAAGGTCATTTGCTATTTACTTTTATTCATTGCAATGAGAGACATAGAATTGTGGTAACATTTTAAAATGAATCTAAACATATAAATAATCAATTTTTTATTAGAATGAAATATTATAAAATAATCAATTTTTATTATATTCAATATATAATGATTTCTAACTAAATTAATTATTTCACTCTGTAACTCATATAGTTATCCCTAGATGATTGAATAAATTTAAATTAAATTATTTATTTTTATTTAAATGTAAGACACAAAATGTATATAAAACTTAATTCTAATATCATGTAATGCATTATGGTACTCCACTAGTATATCTATTGTCATGTTATATGTTGTTGGATTCATCGTAATGTGTATTTTAAACTTGATATTTTTTCAGAATTTTTTTACACATATAAATAAAGATATTAATATTTAAAATTTGAAAAATTCAACTGTCAAAAGTCAAATTAAGTAAAATGAAGTGGGACGGAGGGAGTATAAATTAAGATGATCCAACTCGGGAGTAAAAGAATTTATGTGTGGAAGATGTAACTAAATATAACATTAATACATTGCGAAGAAAACTCAATTTCATTTCTCCAACAGTAAATTATTGTTGATCTCATTTTATTTTTTGACAAATTCTTCATGACTCATGAGATTATCTATTGTTGAATCACCCCTTCAGTTCCAGCCAAAATCATATATTTATCCTTCCTTCTAAAAGTAGTGCATTCAAACCCCAATTCATGAGCCAATTTCTTTTGTATATTATTAGCCACCTCATGGTTAGATCTCCCACCTCCAACTGTCAGCTCTTTAGGCAACTTTTCAAGGACATCAACACTGTAGTAAATTCTAGGGTTCATAGCCAAGGAAATCCCATCCAAGACCTTGAAAAATCCAGAAGCTGATGCTCCGTAAAACATCCCAACTTCCAAATTCACAGCCACTGGGACTATATCATCAGTTAGCTCAGCAAACAATGAGCTGAACCTCAAGATATATATGGCTCTCTACAAGTGGTACCTTCTGGAAACATCACCAAATCGCCTTCGCTCAACAGTTTCTTGATTTTCACGGCATCTTTGGTTCTGTCATTCCTTGATGAACTTATGAGCTTCAATGGTGTAATTAACTGAAAAATGTTACTCACCCCATAGGCAACTGATGTCAAAGGCCTACTTTTGTTGTTCAATGCTAGAACGAGGAATGCAGGATCTGCATTGTTCCTGTGATTGCACACATATAGCACACCTTTCCCATTCTTGGAAGTATTTTTAGTTGTAGGGTTCCTCACATTGAGCCTCATTTCCATCCCTGACAATGTGTACAACATGATAACTACCTTGCATGGCAAGAAAGGAATTAGGGCACCGACTGAAAGTCTGAAGACAGCCAACAATATGCCAAATGGAAGCCATAGGAACATGTTGAGCATTGCAAGTGGAGTTGGGAGGAATGCTAGCCTTCCATCATCAAATATAAGGGGTTTTGGGTATTTTCCTCGCAGCATTTGCTTCTCAACGTCGTCGTTGCCAACCATATAAGCTTCCTGTATTTATGAATCAATTCATAGGCAAATGTAAGAATTTTCCACCTCGATACAATTATAAACTCACTGTGAAACTACTGAAAGACAATTTTTATCCAGATCACTCCATTTTAATGTAAGAAATCACTCGAGATATTATATATAGATAAATTTTGACTTCCATTAGCCAATTTCAAAAACAATGCTCAACAATGCTTAACAATTTTGACTTCCATTAGCCAAATTTCATAAGTTTCAAAGCCAAATTATTGATGATCATATAAACGATATTTTAAAAAACTAAACTGCAATTGACCATTAATTCCATCGCCCCTATAAAATCCCCACCATATTTAAAACCTTCCCATCAATCAACATTCCCTCTCATTTGTTAAAACCTTCTTCTTCGTTCGTTTTTAATTTTTTTTTTAATTTAAAGCACCCTAAGGTGGGGGTATTATATAAAGGTTCCCCAATCCCGTGTAAGGACAAATACATACAGAGTCGTAGTTCGTACATGAGGATCATTGAAGCAACATAGTTGCCGCCAAAAGAATACCTAGCATCTATTAAGGTGATTTTATAGGTGATTTTAACACAATTTCTTCACTTACAGAATACAGGGGACCTTCCAACCCAAGTCTAGGTAGTATAAGAGATTTTAATAATTGGATAACCACTAATGGAATTCAGGAAATCAATACAGTGGGAAATCTCTATACATGGACTAACTCTAGGTTGAGAAAACCTACTTTCAAAAGACTGGATAGAGGTCTTAGTACCATGCAATGGAAGGCTAAATTCCCAGCATCTTCCATTCAAGTACTAAATAGGCAATCCTCAGACCACTCCTCTCTTTTTCTACAAATCTCATCCACAGTCCCCTCCCAGCCAAAACCCTTCAGATTTCTTAACACATGGTTCAACAGATCAGAATTTATAGAATTGGTTAGGAATATCTGGGCCATACCAATCCTTAACCAAGGAATGCTCAGACTTTATCTTAAACTAATAAGGCTAAAAAAGGTAATTAAGGTCTGGAATAAAGAATCTTTTGGAAACATTGATTCCAATGTATTAGTTGCTGAATAAAATTTAAGACTACAGGAGATAAACTATGACTCCATAGGCAAAGATACAGAATTAATTAAACTGAATGAGAAAAAGGCCCTGCTAATTAGAGCTTTAAAAGAAAGAGAAAAATTTTGGAAGTAGAAATCTAGAACTAACTGGACCAAACTTAGAGATAATAACACAACTTTTTTTCATAAAGCAGTTCAGGAAAAGAACTGCAAGCTACACATCTCAAAAATAAAAAATAGACAAGGTCTCTGGCTAGAAACTCATACTGACATATAGGAGGAGGCTGTGTCTTTTTACTCTAACCTACTCTCTGAACCTAATCAGCCCAACACTACCACATATTATTCCCAGTTTCTCAGCCAAATACCAGAACTAATATCTCCCCAGGACAATCAGTCTTTGTCCAAACCGGTTTCAGAAGACGAATTTTAAAAAAAGTGGTAATGAGTTTGAATAGGAATAGTAGCCCAGGCCCTGATGGTTTTACCCCAAAAGTTTATGCCAAATGCTGGGATATAATCAAACAGGACCTAATAGATGCAGTAAATGATTTCCTGCTAGGCTCAGAAATACCAAGAGGAATTAGCAGCACATGGATAGCCTTAATACCCAAAAAACAGACACCCTCCTCCTTTGATGATTACAGGCCTATTAGTCTATCAAACGTTGCAAATAAAATCTGTTCTAAGGTGCTAATGGAAAGAATGACACCATACATGGACAACTTAATTTCCCTTAACCAGACAGCTTTCATGAAAAATAGAGACATATCTAATAATGTACTCTACCTCCAGGAAATTATTAAGTTCTTAGACAAGAAAAATAGGATACCGAACTGCATCTTAAAATTAGACCATAGAAAAGATTTTGATAGAGTTAATTGGCAATTTCTGGAAAGGGTTCTTAGTAAATTTGGATTCACAGGGAGTTTTTTAAAAGCTGTAATGAACAACCTTTCTCAGGCCTACTTTTCTGTTCTTATAAATGGTAATCCGGTTGGATTTTTCAGAGCTACAAGGGGCATCAAACAAGGTGATCCTCTATCTCCTTTTCTTTTCAACATTTTCCCTGAATCTTTCTCCAGAAGCTTATCTTTTATTTTCATGAATAAAAAGCTCAATTACTATCAGCTCCCCACTGGTATCACACCTGCATCTCACCTGAGCTATGCTGATGATACTATCATTTTCATGCAAGCATCAAAGTCTAATCTGATAAGAATAAAAGCCTTTTTAGAAACTTTTGAACTAACTTCTGGGCAAAAGATAAACTATGATAAATCTGATTTCTATGCTAGCAAAAGAGCAACAACTGTTAAGATAAATCAGATAAAATCAATCTTAGGGATGAAGAAAGGAATCTTTCCATTTAAATACCTGGGATTTCCAATTTTCAAAGGTAAGACTTTAAATGTATATTTTGAACCATTGTTGGAAGCTGTAGATAGAAAGCTTCTGAACTGGAAAAATAGGTGGTTAAGTTTGGGAGGCAAAATGGTGCTTATTGAATCTTATTTATATTCCCTCCCACAACATATTTGGTCAGTCCTAAAGGCCCCAAAATAGATAATAAAAGCACTGGAAAAGAAGATGACAAGGTTTTTCTGGGGGGAAACGGATGGAAAATTACACAAAGTGTGGAAGAAATGGACTGACCTGTGTAAACATAAATTCCATAATGATTTAGGATTTAGATCTGTAAGAGCTATAATTGACTCATGCTCAGCCAAACTATGGTGGAAAAGCCAATTGGGTACAACCATGTGGTCAAAACTGCTATGGGCACTTCCACAGTCCCATAAGAAATCCCATACATGGAAAAGGATATGTAGTATTAACTCCTTTGCAGAAGAAAAATCTCTCATCATACATGGTAAAGGATTGAGTAATTGCTGGAATGCAAACTGGTGCCCAAATGGTCCGCTCTCTAAATATGTCCCACCCTCAGCCCTGTCACCCTTTTACTATCACACCATTGTTGATTTCATCCGAGAAAAAAACCAGATACTGCAGAATATCTCACCTTATCTGGAACATGATACTTTGACTTTCTTGCAGGATGCACTTCACACAGACAGGGAAGATAGACTAATATGGAAACTGGAAGATACATGTATCTTCTCTTTCAAATCAACATATAGAGGCCTTACCCAGTAATCAGGTAATTTTCTAGCCACTGCATATATTTGGAACCCTAGAATACCAAAAACAATTTCCATTTTCACATGAAAGCTACTGAATACCCTCCTTCCTTTTGATGATATCTTAGTCCAATGTGGTATTAGCTTAGCCTCGAAATGTCCTGCATGCAATCATCCTGATTCAATAAAGCATTTTTTCACTTCATGCCATTTAGCTCAAGCAGTTTGGGATAATACTTCTGACATTCTGGGGATAAAAATGGATACATTAGACAGCTTAACCCTAAGGTTTTTTGCCTACTGGAACAATACTGAACCCTCTAAGGTGCATAGAGATATTGGTAGAATGTTACCATCTATGATATGCTGGTCATTATGGAAAGCAAGAAATTCCTTCCTCTATGACAACAAAAAATTTTCACAAGTAATAATTATTAAAGAAGTGAGGGATCTTATCTTTCTGTCATTCTCAGCTAAACCTGCTCACTCCAATGTGTATCTTACCAGAAGCTATCCTATTTTCTCCCTCATTCCGCCTCTGAGACCACCACCTAAGCCTTCGATATCCATTATCTCTTGGAAAAAGCCTCCACAAAATAGTATAATTGTGAATGTGGATGCATCATGGTCTCCCGACATGTCCACAATTGGCCTAATAGCTAGAGACTTGACTGGTAAGCCGTGCCTAATACAATCCTTCACTACCATTGCTAGTACACCTTTAGAGGCGAAAATGAAGGCCATCCAGGCAACAGCTAGATGCTTCCCCAGTTTGGACCCCGGATGTTCCTATATAGTGGAACATGAGAGCGGTGAACATGATAAACAATCCCAGATATGCCAAATGGTCTCTATATGTCTTAGCTTTCTAAATTCACACTGAGCTTAACCAAGCTATTTTAAGACATGTATATAGGGAGTGTAATGCAGTTGCTGATGCAATCTCAAAGCATAAACCGACCCACCCTCCCCAACATGACATTAACATCTCTAACATTCCAGCTTCCATCACAGGTCTTATCGAACTGGACAAAAATGATTTTCCTTACATCCGAACATAGAAGCATGCTGCTAAATAATAGATACTGCCGAGTTTTTCCTTTCATTTTGTGCAGGGACACACCTTTGAGCTTAGTCTACTTCCACCTCGAGCCTGGAGCGTCGAACACTCGAACATGGAGCCCTAGAGCCTTTGCACCCTCGAGCAATCAAGCTTTGGTGGCATCGTGTACTGGAACCCTCGAGCTACAGAGCAATCGAGAACTGGACACCTCGAAGTATATCAGTTTGAATCACGGCATTGTACAAAGACAATTCTCTTGCTTGAGCCTGGAGCATCGAGCACTCGGGCCTGGAGCATCGAGCACTCGAGCCTGGGGCTTCGAGCACTCGGGGCTGGAGCATCGAGCACTCGAGCTGGGGGCTTCGAGCACTACAGCCTGGTGCATCGAGCACTCGAGACTGGAGCATCGAGCACTCGAGACTGGAGCATCGAGCAATCGAGAATAGAGCACAGAGCACTCACAATTGGAACCTGGAGCATCGAGCATGGAGCATGGAGTACTCGAGACTAGAACATTGAGCATTCATCCTTGGAACCTGGAGCATTGAGCATGGAGTATGGAGCATGGAGCACTTGAGATTGGAGCATCGAGCACTCGAGACTGGAACATTGAGAACTCGACACTGGAGCCTGGAGCATCGCGCTCTCATTTGGTGCCTGGAGCATCGAGCACTCGACAATGGAGCATCAAGCAATCGAGGTGGGTTTTCGAGCACTTGACAATGGAGCATCGAGAAATTGAGATGGGTATTCGAGCACTCAAGAATAGAGCATCGAGCAATCGAGATGGGTATTCGAGCACTCAACAATAGAGCATCGAGCACTCGAGACAGGAGCATCAACCACTCAGGAATGGAGCATCGAGCACTGCCGGAGTCTAGATCATCGAGCACTCGACCCTTGTGCATCGAGCACTCAAGCCAGGTGAATTGAGCACTCGAATACTTCAGCTTGAAGCATTGACCACTCGACCTTGGGGCATCATGCACTCGAGCACCCGCGCATCGAGCACTCGAGCACGTGGTGCATCGATCACTCGAGCATCGAGCACTCGAGTCTGGTACAGTGAGCACTCGAGCACGTGGTGCATCGATCACTCGAGCATCGAACACTCGAGTCTGGTACATTGAGCACCCGAGACTGAAGTATCAAGCACTCGAGACTGAAGCACCCGAGAATGGAACATTGACCACTCGAGACCGGAGCAGCGAGCACTCGAGACCGACGTACTCGAGACTGGAGACTCGAGAACACGCCTCATGGAGCATCGAGAACTCGAGACTGGCAACGAGACCTTAAGAATGGAGCATCGAGAACGCGCCCAACAGACCTCACCCCATGGAGTCCCAACACCATGGAGCCCTCGAATCTTGAAGCCCTCGAACTATGGAGCCCTCGACCACGAGCACAACACCCCTCGAGAACTAAGGCACTCAATAACTATGGACCTCTCGAACACGAGCACACCACCCCTCGAGAACTACAGCACTCGACACCCAGAACACATCACTCCTCGAGCACACCACCGGACCCTGACCTAGCAAGTTTCAACACCTTTCAGTTTACATCCACCAGTCCATTACTATTAGTCTATTCTTTTGAAGGCAACGAGGTTGCCTTACCGATGTAATATCCCAAACATCTTTGTACATCTTTTGATTTCTACATAGGTATGGGGAACCTAATACATATCCCCCACCTTAGGGTGCTTAAAATTAAAAAAAAAGTATACTTAATTTGAGTCTCTGAAAGGTGACCTAAGTTATGAGCAGGTAATTGCATTTTTTCACTTAAACACTGTATTTGTTAAATTATATATATAATATTTAAAATGTATTTTTAATTATATTTAAAAAATTATATTTTACACTTAAATATATATTATTATAATATTTAATTTATTTAAAAAAAATAATTTCTATTGTAAAAATTCAAGGGACATATCCATAAGTTTATTGATATGTCATATTTCCTCTGGATTCCTCTACTTTCTATACTATGGATAATTTCATCAAGTCATTTCAAAGTTTAGAGTTTTGGAATAGGATTGCTAAAACCAACTTCTTCGCCCATCAAATAATTTTACAAAATCTTTACTAGAATCAATTTCAAAATATTTTGACTATCAAAAATCAGTATATAACGTTTAGTCAGTTTTTTTGGACTTTTATAAGGTAAGTAACAATCAAAATATTTTTAATTTAGACATTGTATATTTTAAATATTTTTTAAAAAATAAATTATATTTAAATATAGAAAAATAAAACACACAATAAAATATCATTTTTGATAGAAAAAATAATTGTGGCTATGTGTATTGATGTATATATATAGTGAGTACAGAGTGTATACAAGATCTAAACAAATATGGAACATGATATACACAAAACCAATCAGAAATGGTATTTCTTTCTTATCTTGATTCTAATTGATTCAAATCTCTATTTACCCCCCCCCCCCCTCAAGCGAAGCGTAGGACTGGTCGCAATGCAAAACTTGGAATGTAGAAACTCAAACTGAGGACGGGGTAGACCCTTCGTAAAAATGTCAGCAAGCTGCAAGTCTATAGAAACATGAGCAACCTTGAGCTTGCCAGAAGACACCATTTCACGCACAAAATGATAGTTAATATCAATGTGATTAGCTCTTTTATGAGAAACTGGCTTCTGAGCCAGGAAGAGAACACTATTATTATCACACACCAAAATGGGTGGGGCGCGCATCATCACACGTAAGTCCCAAAGAAGATTCATCAACCAAGCTAACTTTGCAGCAGTATTTTCCTTAGCACAGTACTCTGATTCTGAACTCGAATGAGAAACTCTAGACTGCTTCTAAGCACTCCAGGATACCAGGTTGCCACCAAGGAAAATGGCATAACCATATGTAGACCTACGAGTCTCTATACAACGAACCCAATCAGCATCAAAGTAACCCAAAATTGGTAAACCGAAGAAGTTTACATGAAACTGAAGACCATAGTGGAGCGTACCACAAACATAGCGCAAAATCCAAGTGACAACGTGGTAATGGTCATCAGTAGGATTCCGCATATACTGACTGACCACATTCACAGCATAGGATAAGTCGGGACGTGTGATCGATAAATACTGTAACGCACCAATCAAAGAATGGTAAAGTGTCAGGTTTCTGAATGGCTTACCAGAAGAGCTGGACAGTTGTGAAAAAGCCACAAATGGAATGGCAACTGGCGCAGAATCTTGCATGGCGGCTTGCAGTAAAATGTCCTTGGCATATCTGGCATGACCACAGAATAAACCATCGGAAGTACGAACAACTTCCAATCCCAAAAAATACTGTAGAGTGTTAAGATCGGTAATCTTGAATTCCTGATTAACCCAATCAATATACTTTTGAATAAGACTACCATAATTTCCAGTAAGAATAATGTCATAAACATAAAACCAATAAATAGAGAAAAGAGGCACCTGTGAAAAAACAAACAAGGAGGTATCTGAAGAACTGTACACAAAGCCTAGGCCAATCGAAAAAGAAATGAAACGCTGAAACCAAGCGCGGGGAGCTTGCTTCAAACCATAAATAGTCTTGCGCAAAAAACAAATATAATCAGGACGCGTAGGGTCTTTGTATCCATCTGGCTGCTCTATATAAATCGGAGAATCAAGAATGCCATTTAAAAAAGCATTCTTCAAATCAAGTTTTTGCAGTGGCCAATTGCGATGACCAACAATAGATAAAACAATATGAACAGTAGATGCCTTTACCACTAGACTAAAAGTATGATCATGATAAAAAATAGGCAATTGCAAAACACCCTGAGCAACTAACCTTGCTTTGTACTTGTCAAGAGAGCCAACAGATTTATACTTCAACTGGTAAACCCATTTTAAACCAACAACATTTGCATTTGAAGGATGGGGAACCCGCTCCTATGTCTATTGAGTGCGTAAGGCATCCATCTCTGAGTCCATAGCAGCAACCCATTCAGGATCCTTGACAGCCGAGCAATGACTCACAAGCTCGGTCTTAGAAAATAAAGCACCAAACAAAAATATCATAATTAGAAAAATCCTTGTACCGTAGAGAACCAGTGCACAAGCGAGTATTCATCAGATATCAAGAGGAGGGACCCCCAACCGGTGAAGGCGCGGATCCTGAGGATAACACGGAGGTAGAGGCATCAGGCATGAAACCCAATGCAGTTGGCGGTAGCCCAGCAAGCGGTTGTGATGGTGGTGCTGGGGAAGCAAATGGCACGACCAGAGTGGCTGGCATATGAGTCGGCGGCGGCGGTGTCGTCGGCTGTGCTGACATCGCTGGCTGGTGTCGAACACGCTGTTGGTCACCCTGTGGCAAACAAATGCAATTTTCTGAAGAACCTTGAGCTTCCAGTACAGGTGAAGATTTTAAAGTTTCCAAAAATAATGGGCTATTGTGCTGAAGAAGATGGCTTAAACACTTCCGATGAAACCGACGAAGGCTTCTAAAAAGCAGAAACATTCCATGGTGAAAGATCTATAACAGTACCAGTACGGGTAGCAGGAAAAAACTACTCATCAAACTGAGCATGGCGAGTGATGTACTCCTTCTTTGTAAGAGGATCAAGACATCGATAACCCTTATATTGAGAACTGTATCCCAAAAATATACCAGACATACTCTGAGGTGCCAGTTCATGCAGAACATGGGGCCTCAAATAGGGGAAAACTCGGCAACCAAATGAATGAAAATTGGAGTAATCAGATGTAGTACCAAAAATAACAGAGAGTGGAGACTGACCAGATAAAAATGGAGTAGGTAGTCTGTTGATGATGTACACCACTGTAGAGAAAGCATCATACCAAAATGAATGATGAAGGTCAGAATGAAAGAGCATCGACAAACCTATCTCTGTAGTATGACGATGCTTTCTCTCTACACGACTATTTTGCTTAAGACTGTAAGGACAAGAAAACTGATGATGAATGCCCTTAGACGCAAAATGAGTCTGCATGCGATGATTTACAAACTTGGTTCCACTATCACTCTAAAATACTTTGATGATGGCAGAAAACTGATTCTCAACAAGAGCTTTAAATTGCATATATGCCTCCACAAAATCAGACTTTCGTCGTAGAGAAAATAACCAAGTAAGCCAAGATAAATCATCAATAAAAATGACATAATAAAGGTACCCAGTGCCAGAGACAACTAGGGAAGGGTCCCCAAAGGTCACAATGAACTAAATCAAGTATGCGTTGTGCGCATTTTAAATTATCATTAAAAGAACGATGCTTTCCTTTAGCCATCTCACAAGAAGAACACAAATGAGGCTTAGGCAGCAAACTAGTAACTGACAAATGGCCACTCTTATTCAAAGAAGAAATTACAATAAAAGGAACATGTTCTAAACCACTATGCTATAGCTCAAATGAGGCTTTGGCTTTATTTGCATAAACAAAAGAAACTAAAGCAGCACCACCATAATCTAAAATGTAAAGACCTCCACTGTATCCTTGGCCCACGAGCTCCTTGGTAACCTTATTTTGAAAAGTGAAACATTGTCATCAAAACAAAAAACAACATTTAGATCCCTGGTCAACTTGGCAATAGATAATAAATTCTTGGTGAGGTGAGGAACAACCACGACATCAAATAAAGTAAGAGAATCAAAAATCCGAGAATTGCCAATATGGGAAATATGCAAAGAGGCACCATTGCCAAAATAAACATGATGATTACCCTTTTAAGGAGCGACGCTATTCAGGTTGGATGTAGAAGCATTCATGTGACTGGTAGCACCAGAGTCCATGTACCAATTTGAAGTTGCATTTTTTTTGCTGATAGTATTGAGGCTGAGCTGTGTCCACGGTATTTGCAATATCATTGCGAGCAACATGAGAAAGCTTGTAGCAGTATTCAGCAAGATGACTGTGACGATAACACCACTGGCAGACGTAGGTGCCACTACCACGACCACCCAAAGCAGATGGATGACTACCAGCCGACGACGAATTCCAACCACGGCCACGACCTCTCCTCCTTCCTTGTCTTTTACCGAGGCTTTCCCTGTCGCGGTTAGCTTGTTTGGACGCCTGTTGACTAGCAGAAAAAGCAGTAGGTGCAGGTCCACAAGTTGACAAACGAGCTTTTAGATGAAACTCCAAAGCCTCAGCATCAACAACAATAGAGTATAAAGGTGGTAAAGGATCTCTCATCCTGATAGAATTGGAAAACTCTGAGAAGTTATTGTTCAAACCACGACAAGAAACAACCGCAACATCCTCATCATGGAAAGGATGTTTGAGTACACGCAATTCATCAATAATGTCCTTAAAGCGAGAGTATAATCCTAAACATACTAGTCATCTTGGTGAACGTCGTACATACGATCACAAAGAAAAAGTCGATGAAAAAAAGAATTGTTTTGGTACTTTGTAGCTAAAGCATCCCATACCTAAGCAGCAGTGACCATACCGTTAACTACTCACAGTAAAACCGGTGACAGGGATGAGAAAAGAGCAGCCTAAACCAGTTGATCCTTCCGGATCCAAGCATCATGAGCCTTGTCCTCCTCAGAAGCCTTGCCATCGGTTTCTTTGAAAGTCAAGCTCGCATGGGGATCGGGGCGCCTGGCAGATCCATAAACAAAACCAATCAAATTGACAGTACAAAAAATAGAAGTAACTTGAGTACGCCAATGAGCATAGTTTGAACCATCAAGCTTGATGGTGATGCAGATGATCAACGATGAAAGCGTAATTGACGTCATCAGTAACAAGGAGAAACAAGCAGAAACAGAACCAAACACAAAAGATAAATCAAATCGCACCAAACACACAACAAGCTTGTGAATGGTAGTGGATGACTGAATTAACTATTGTGCGTGGATAAGAGAGCAGCAACGAACAACAGCGGAAAGAGCAAACCACCAACAGACGAATCAGCGGTGCGTGTGTCGAGGATGGCGATGCGTGATTGGTGGTTGGCGGCATCCATGTCTCCGATTAGCGGCGATGATTGGAAAAATGAGGTGGGTGGGCGACATCCTAGATCGGAAAAGCACGGGAAGAAAAATTTGGAAATTTGTGGAAAAGCCAGAGAATTATAGAGAAACCGCTTTGATACCATAATAGAATGTAAAATTGACAGATAATTGTGGCAGTGTGTATTGATGTATAGTGAGTATAAGGGTATACAAGATCTAAACAAATATGGAACATGATTTACACAAAACCAATCAGTAAGGGCATTCCTTTCTTAATCTGATTCCAATTGGTTTACATCTCTATTAATTTTTAAATTACAAAATATATTATTGCAATAAAAAGTATAATATTTAAATTAAATATTGAATAATTTGTGTATAGTTTATAAAAATGCTATTTTTCTAACGATTAAGCCTAATGTTTAATTTGAGTGGACAATTTTGTCCTTAAGTCTGTGGCCCCACAAAAATATATCTCCACCCTCTCCTTCACCACCGCCTCCGCCAATCGACCTTCACCCTCTCCCTCGCCAATACCTCCGTCGTTGCTGTCTCCACCCACCCACTCACCACTGCCTCCATAAGCCTTCACCACTCAGGCATCGTCAGCATAGGTCTCGGACCGGGTTAAAGACCGCTCGTGAGTGTTAAAGACTGCTGCAGTAGCATTGCTGCAGTAGCATTGCTGCTCGGGGATGTTGGAGTGGACATTGGCATCATTGATCTCGAGAGGGTTGCCATTGATTCTCAGCGAGAATTAGAGTGTGATGGGGCCTGAACTGGAAGAAGGTTGGTGCTCGAAGAATCGTCGTCGCTGGTCCCCTAAACCCTAGACAACTCCTGAATGCAACCACCGCTATCCCTAAAACCCTCTGCCCACCGTTCACACCGCCACCATTATCGTCGCTGCCACCAAAACCCTAGATGACTCCCAAACGTGAGAAGAATGCCGAAAACCTTTGTCGGCGTTGGAGAAGAAGAAGAAGAAGAAGAAGAAGAAGAGTAAGGGTGGGGTTTTCGGGAGAAGAAGAAGGTTAAGGCCAGGGGTATCACGAAGAAGAATAAGCCAAGGCTGGGGGCTTTCGGGCAAGCCACGAAGAAGAAGAAGGGTAACATCAGTGAAGCCTTCACTGGCTGAGGGTTTTGGGGTCTTACAAAGAAGAAGAAGAAGTTGAGGATGGGAGAAGAAGGACAAGGTTAGAGTGGGGGTAAAATAAACTTTTCATATTATTTTTTTTCTTTTTCTAAAGAAGTACAAAATAGGCTTTTCACCAAATTTCAGCCAAAATTTGCTGGAATTGTTAGTTTTGCACTACCACTGATTATCTAGGGTTATTGGCACATTCAATTACTAAAAGGTTATATTAGCACTTATGTGGTTTTTTATAAAGTAACATAATCACTTTTCTCTTACATAAAACAAGAAGAGCTTTAATTGTATATTAAAAGAGCATGTACAACATATTTTAGCTATGATTAGCAATTGATTCATTTTCCAGTTTCAGCACATGCTCTATCATGCTCTCTAAAATAGAGAAAGTGAGGAAAGAAAAAATCTCTATATTGGTCGAGATAGAATGAGGAGAATTGATGTTTTAAGGATAATATTATCAATCACCTTTATGTAAGACAAAATTGTCGTTGAATGTTTTGATTAATGGTGGTTCCAGTAAATGGCGCAAATGACACTAAGTTTTGATATCGGAACTAACCATGGTTATGGAATTCAATTTTGAAAGTCGTGCAATCCTAATTCCAGTCAACTTCTTAGCATTCATTCACACGTTTAATTCGGGAATATGTTTTTCTTTATCCCAATTCTCAAAATCTTGAACCTAAACATGCTTTAGGCATGCATATGAAAATTAATTGTATTTTGTAGGAAATTGAATTCGTTGACCAGATTGATGACATACAAATTTTATCAAGGTGCATATTGGATCTCAGAATGGATCACTCCCCTCCTGTCAGCTTTCTTTGTAAAGAAAAATCTACAATTTTAGAACTACACCCGGCAAGTCTTGCTTGATTAATTTCTAATTCATCCATAAACAATATTGATCAATCAAAATCCAATGTTCATTATTTTGGCATTGCATTTTTTTTTACAATTTCACGTTCAAGCTCTAGACCTAATTTTATGAAAGTGTTCAATCCATCTATTTATTTGATGTATTTTAATGTGTAGTTGGTGTAAGAGAATGGTATTAAGAAAGAAGAAATTTGTGTAATTACATAGTGTGCGATTGCACGTCATATCTTGCAGTGACAGAGCTCTTCTCAAGCAATATGCGTGAATGGTGGAAGAGAAGAAAAGAAGAAGAGAACAAAGAAGAAGAATAAGAAGAATAGCGTTTTGAGGTTATAATTGTGATATCATTTTTAATATATTTTTAAAAAACTCAGAGAGGTAAAATAGTATTTTCACTCAATTTTGGCCTAAATCTACAGGGTGGGTACTACACTTATGCTATCTAGGGTTATATTTGCACTATCAATTATCAAAAAATTATATTGGCACTTATGTGAATTAGGTAGGGTTATAAAAGCACTTTTCTAAAAACAGAATAATGGCGTCTATCATTCTCCAAAGGTTGTTTTTCAATGGGTGTTTAATCACCCCAGAGGCAGAAATTTTTTTCTTAGTCACGTTCTATAACTGTTTTTCTGAAGTGGTGTCTGGGTGGTGACACAATAAAGGTAAAGAAAATACTCATTGCTAGGAGGGGTTTCCACAAATGGATCATCTGGATACAAACATTCTTTCTATGTTGTTCATATATACACAATTGAGGCTTACAAGTTGCTCAAAGAACAATATATGGATGTGATGTGGCCATTTTATGCGGATATTTTAGGGTTTTTAGGATTAGGTTTTGGACAATTTTGTGCTCTGAATGTGGCATTTTGCCTTGAAATCATTTAAGGAGCGATAAAAGCGACTTTGGCGTTTTTATCACTTTTTAGATGATTTTGTGTGACAAGGTGATTTGTTTGAAGACTTTGAAAGATATCTTTGAAGATTTGAAGACTTACATTTGAGCTTTGTGAAGATTTGAAGAAGTGAAGAGGATAAGAAAGGAGAGCAAAGCAACAGATGAATGATTATCCAGGGTTCTCAGAATTTTCCGAGAAGAATCAGC
Source organism: Rubia yunnanensis (assembly GCA_037428765.1). Lineage (NCBI taxonomy): Eukaryota > Viridiplantae > Streptophyta > Magnoliopsida > Gentianales > Rubiaceae > Rubia > Rubia yunnanensis. The sequence continues at coordinate 23,907,639 of CM075064.1, read as the reverse complement.
CTTCAAGAGTGGCACCATTGGATTCCTCTTCTCGAGCACTATAAAATCGACTACAAGAACTCCCGAAACGGATCAACGGTTCACCCGGAGGAAGCAAAACAAAACAGGGCTGGAGTTACTGATTTGGTCGCGACTCGCGATGAAGCTCGTCGCGACTCGCGATGAAGCTCGTCGCGAGTCGCGACGACAGCGTCCAGTCAGCCCTGCAGCAGCGTTTTTCTCCCCTTTTTCTTCCCCTATAAATACCTCTTCACCCCCTTCTTTCCACAGCTTTTGGCCCCTGTTCTTGGGCCAAAACCCTAGTTTTTCTCTTCTTCCTTTCTTAGTTTCTATGTCTTTTGTTATTCTAGAGTAGTTATTGTACTTGGGAGCAAGGATTGAAGCTTCCATATCTATGTAGCAAGAACTCATTTTATCTATCTATTTGGTGTTTTTGCTATTGTGCATTTAGTGTGCTTTGAATGTTAATTGTTGATTTCATTGATGTTGTTGAAAGCTTGAGCATATGAAATACTTGTATGAATTGCTAGCTAGGGTTTGGGGGATTTGGGTTGATTTCCCCCCTTTTCTTGTTAGGAATGTATGAGTATGATTTAGAGCTTTTGATTGTGTTGATGGATTGATAATGTGCTAGATGAATGTGATTGATGTTGAACTCTTCATCATGTTCATTTGTGTAGCAAACGAGAGAGTTATATGCTCTTGGATGAATGTGCGTTGCACGTTCATCCAATCTCGTATAATTGCATGAATTGGTTAAATGCTTAGTCACGGTGTAGTGGTCATAAGCATTGCCAAGCTTGTTGGTTCTTCGTGATTAAATGCCACCAATGGGATACCTTGAGTCGTGGTCGCGACAATGGGAGTCATTGGTGAGGTTTGATAAGAGATGTCGAACTCACTCTTGCAAACTACGAACTAAGAAGGATATGAGTTTAGTCTCCACAACAAGTAGTTGAAGTATTGAATAGATGATTTTAATTCATCCTTGAAGCATTTGTTATTTAGCATTTGTGTATTCTTGATGGTGTGTTTCACTTCATTTGTGCCATGAGTTGCTTGAGCATGGGAGTGCTTGTATGATTGAATTGGTTAGGTGTTAGGAACGTGACGAATTCCGTAGCTCCTTTGCATGAAAATCTATGAGCGTGAACTTAGAACTTCTTGTGCATAACGTGTTGTGATTCTTGCTAGATGGGTATGTTGATGTTGAGTCATGTAATGCTATATGATAGAATGAGTGAATGATTCAATGACCTACATTAGATTTGGAAGTGGATATCCCTTGCCCCCAAGGCTTTTTATCTTTGTAGTTTTAAAACCCCTTTTCTTAGTTTTGTTTGATGATTAGCATAGTCACTTGACCTTGCTAGTTATCTTGTCTTTTTACTTTCGTAACTTAGGAAAACCAACCAACCAACCCCCCCATTTTACTTGCTTTTATGTGTGTGTATATATATCTACTCCTAGCATAATATCAACCATTTGTGCTTAAGCGCTTAGGAAGATCCCTCTTCTCCTTGGATGACCCCGATTTGCCGCTATCTACCTAGTTGTAGAAAGTAAGCAAAAAGGGCTTATAAATTATCTTTGCATAGGGGTGCGACGACCGCCCGCTATCAGGATGGAATTTTCTACAAACAACAACTACAATCATCAATGAAAAATAAATTGTTTACATAGTTAGGAGGATTGGGATTGAAGTTTTTCTCCACAAGTAAAGTACAATATTCACAACAAACAGTTTGTTGTAGCTGATAGAAATTTGAAGAGAGCACAATATTATGTTGTCAATGTCTGGGAATTTTCAATATGATGTGTGTTCAGAAAGTCCCTGACGTTTATGCTTTAAAACGTTGGACTAGTTATGCAAAATATGTGGATGAGATGGATAATATGGGTGCGAATAGTTCAACTCAAAATCAAGGATTCAGACCTGCTGGTTGGAGGACCAAAATGTAAAGACAATTATGCAGTTTGTTATTTGCCGATGAATCCATTAAAGGTGTTTGTCGTTATTGTGAAGAAGAATAAAACAAATACATTTAATTAAGTGAATAAAGACAGATCATCTAAAAATTTTCACACATATCTTTCACACATTGATGAGTTCATTCAATTCCAAATATTTTTCTCATTCAAAATATATATAGTTATCAGCTCTGTTACCCCGACACCTAAGATTAGGCGGAGAATTGCGTGTCGATTCGACATGACACACAACACAATACATGACGGATATTGAAATCTGGCCGAGTTGCGTATCAGTTTATGAATCTAAAATCAGGTTTGGATATCAGAAGAAAGGAGAACAAATTACTTTAAACGTTGTGGAAACTTATCCGTTTATCTTTTTACTTTATTGATTTGTTGGACTTTTTTCATCGATCACCCTACTAACATTGGCATACATGTTCTTAAGTCTCTCAATGACGCGATACAACTCTACATACAAATAAATGTCCAACAATCAAAATTCAACACATTTATGACAATAGAATTTAATGATAACATTCAAACCATGCATGATCATTAATGCACAATAAACACCAATATTCCAAATCACAATTACCACATTCATAATATGTCATACAGTATAAATATCAATAGCCATAGCATTATAACTACATCATACTTGAGAGCAAATCACAAACTAATATCAACAATTCTACCTCAAACACCATCAAATGATCAAACACACAACATATATATCTCTACCAACCTAAACAATCCATGAAATCATTAATATCCACAAATAACTTTTATAAAATTGTATTTTCTAGGGTCCTCATTGTGGTTCATTCAATACGTTCATCAACCCAAAAACACCATTAATGAATTCATTCTCCCAAAAATCTATGTTTTAACCTGCTAAAAAAAGGTGGTAGGTGAGCATTTAATGCACATTTTTACACGTGTACACGGATAATACCAGTGCGTTTGTAATTTTTACACAGGTATAATCTAGAACCGGTGCAGAAATTAAACAATGTTCCCGCTTTTTTTACATCGGCAACATAATATACCGGTGAGAAAATATTATTTTTGGCACCAAAATCATAAAAATTCACGACATTTTTACACCGATGAAATTGTACCGTTGCAATTGTAAGCACCGGTCTGCACCACCTGTTCAGATAAAATTGGTGCAAAATTTTGTAATTTCTACACCGGTTGACAGTACACCGGTGCATATGTATTCTTAAACACTGGTATGTTTGTTATCATGATTATCTTGGTGCAATTGTACACTTTTGCACCGGTATTTTGTACTCATAATTTTTTACCGATGTGTATGTACCTGTTTTCCAGTAGTGCAACTATCGGTAAGTATTGATGTTTAGTAACTAAGTAGATTTAATAACTAATTGGATAGAGCCACACGTTCAGCAAGCAGTTTACTGATATGATCATATGACGTTACGTAATTTACCAAATATCAATTTTTAAAATGTGTTATTTAAATAAAATTTACTGATATGGTCATTTCTTGGTAAGTAATTTACAAAACGTAAACTACTAAATTGTGATACGATTATTTGTCCTAGGTAATTTACCAAATGCCAACTATTAAACTGTACAAGACAAGATTTATTGTACATGTAGATAGAGTTTACCGATAATTAGTAATAATAAGTTATTAGTTTTCCGGATGTCAATAGGTATGTTGTCAGGTTTACTGGTAAATTATTCATCTAAATAGGATTTATTGGTACCGGTAATAGGTGGTTAAATTGTGGTTTCTAGCCAACTTAGTTTATATATATATATATATATATATATATATATATATATATATATATATATTGGAAAAAAACAGTGTACATAAAATTTGAAACATAAAACTAACTTTTAATATAATTTTTAAAATTGAAAAATATTTTATAATCAATAAATTTTTACAAATGTTATCAATATATTAATATTATTAATAAAAGACAAAATCTTCGAAAGACCGTCTTTCCATATGCTTATGAAAATATAAGGTTTAATTAGAATAATAAAAAGGTAAATTGTCTTAGCCGCAACATTAAAAATTTATTATGCAATATATAATATTCATAAAGTTTACAACCAGTTCAATGCAACCTGAAAATTTTATCTTCATTCATTCTAATTTTTAGTTTAAACTTTGGTCTTTCCATGACTTATGGAAAGACAACACCCTCTTCATATTGGGCCCTGTCTACGGACTTGGAATGTTGTTCCACACCTGAATTTCCAACATTCTTTCCATTCTTTATTTCTCAAATGTCTTCATTGTTAATAGAAATTGTTTTCTTTATTTATCCAATCCAAAATACCATATAATAAAATAATGAGTGCGTCTCTTGAAAGACGGTCTTTCCATAAGTCATGGAAAGACCAAGGTTTAAAGTGTAAATTAGAAGAAATGAAGATAAATTTCTCGGATTGCATGAACCGGGTTATAAATTTTATAACTACTACCCATTGCATACTAAATTTTTAATGTTGCAACTAAGATCTTTTACCTTTTATTATTCAAATTAAACCCCATCTTTCCATAAGCCTATGGAAAGACCGTCTTTCCCAAGACTTTGCCTAAAATAATATAGTGCTATTAATAGGGGATATTCAAATCATTTTGACTAACATACTAACATATTAATATTAATATCATATATATATCACTAAGAAAATTCAAAGAAACACATAATCTGAAATAACAAAATGTTCGAATTTTTTAATACATTGATTACCTTTGATAGAAATATGTATACATATTATTTATTTATTTATTTGTATATGACAAAGTATTGTTTTAGGCCGGCTAATTGTTAAATGAGGACATTTTATAATTAGTGAAACTAATAAGGTCATTATTTTTATTTATTACAATGAGATACATATAATTATGGTAGTTTTTTTAAAATGAATCTAAACATTTAAATAATTTCTAAAATAATTTGAATGAAATATTATAAAAATAATCAAATTTTATTGTATTCAGTATTTAACGATTTCTAGCTATCTCATATAGTTTTCCTTAGATGACTGAACTTTAAATTTTAAATAAAATTCTTTGTTTTCAATTTAAATGTAAGACACAACATGTACATACAACTTAATCCTAATATTTTAATTAATAATATTGCACAATGCGTAATGGTACTCTGCTAGTAACTTGTTAAAATATATAACTTCTAGGATGTTTAAAATCATAAAAATCTCATTTACTATATGGGAATAGTGCAAAAATTACCCTATGAAATTGAGAAAGTGCAGATATAACCCTTTAAAATATGAAAGTGTGAAACTAACCCTATATTTTTGTAAAATTGTGCAATTATACCCGTTCTGCTCAATTCCAGATTTGACTCAAAAAGTTAGCCATTGACCAAACATGAAAAGACATAAATACCCCTAAACCCTAACTGAAAAATCTAAAGCCCATTTTACCCCTCACTTATTTTTCTTCTTCAGCTACCCCCTAGGCTTCTTCTTCATCTTCAACACCACCGGCACCGACCAATATCACCGCCGCTGCTGACCGCCACCGAATGCCGCTGCACCACTAACATAGTCATGCCCATCTCCCGAGTGTCACCGCCATTCCACCAGGGTGCCACTCCCGCTCTGCCTCCTTTCTCGGCCATCTCCAGCATCACCTCCCTAGCCTCCAACACCACCTCCCTGGCACCACCATCGCACATCCTTCTCCGCCCGCTACCACTCAACCCTATTCTAGCCCCGCCACCACGCTCCACCTCTCCCTAGCCTTGCCCTGTGCCACTACCACCACCACCGCGCTCGACCTTAGTCCTTAACTCTAGCCTAGCTTGGTGCTCCACCTCTCCCCCAAACCTATCCCCGCCACCGCCATTACCAGAAAGCTCGACTTCTCCCCTATTGCGCTCCACCTCAATCCTAGCCTACCTTCACCACCGCCACCACATCAGCGCTTCACCTCTCCCCTATCACACTCCACCCGCCCTCAACCCTAGCCTAGCCCTACCCTCATTCGCCATCCAACCTTTCCTTCTCCTCTCTACTGCCAACACCATCTCAACCCTCCACCGATGTTGAATTTTATATTGGAATGTCGATTGAAATCCAAGGTAAGAGCAACAAAAGGAAGAAACATATTTTGAAGGTATCTAGCCTACGGGAATCTTAGGTAAATATGCAACCATGCAACTGTAACGATTGGAACGCCGACAATTGGAACGATTGGAATGTAGGTAAGAAAGAAAGAAGAGAAAATGGAAAAAAGAAAGAAATGAGGGAGGGTATTATTGTCTTTCACTAATTTTTTAAAATTTTCTTATCATAAGAGTAAAATGGTCATTTTGACTATTTTCGGCCAATTTGTCCGTTGACATTTTGGTCAATGTAATCCAGAGTTATTTTTTGCATTTTTGGATTTTACAAGGCCATTTCTGCATATTTGACCAAAACATAAGGTTAAAAATTCACTTTGCTCTTTCTTTATCTATATATATCATTGAAGAAAATCCATAGAAACACATAATCTGAAATAACAAAATGTTCAAAATTTTTTATACAATGATATAGTATTTTTTTGATAGGAATATATGTACAAATTATTTATTTATTTATATATATAAGTCTTATTTTAGACCGACTAACTGTTACATATTGAGGACATTTTATAATTAGTAAGACTAATAAGGTCATTTGATATTTACTTTTTTTATTCAATGAGAGACATATAATTATGGTAACCTTTTAAAAATAATCTAAACTTATAAATAATCAATTTTTTTCTTGGAATGAAATATTATAAAAATAATCAATTTTTATTGTATTCAATATATAACGATTTCTAACTAAATTAATTATTTCACTTCGTAACTCATATATTTATCCTTAGATGATTGAATTTTGAAAATTTTTAATTAAATTCTTTATTTTCATTTAAATGTCATATACAAAATGTATATAAAACTTAATTCTAATATCCTGTAGTATATCCATTATCATGTTATATGTTGTTGGATTCATCGTAATGTATAATTTTAAGTTGTTATTTTGTCAAAATTTTTTGACATATAAATAAAGATATTAATATTTAAGATTTGAAAAGTTTGACCGTCAAAAGTCAAATTAAGCAAAATGAAGTGGGACAGAGGGAGAATAAATTAAGATGACCCAACTCGGGAGTAAAAAATTTCTATATGGAAAATGTAACTAAATATGACATTAATACATTGCGAAACAAACTCAATTTAATTTCTCCAACAATAAATTATTGTTGATCTCTTTTTTTTGACAAATTCTTCATGACTCATAAGATTATCTATTGTTGAATCACCCCTTCAGTTCCAGCCAAAATCATATACTTATCCTTCCTTCGAAGAGTAGTGCATTCAAACCTCAATTCATGAGCCAATTTCTTCTGTATATTATTAGCCACCTCATGGTTAGATATCCCACCTCCAACTGTCTGCTCTTTAGGCAACTTTTCAAGGACATCAACACTGTAGTAAATTCTAGGGTTCATAGCCAAGAAAAGCCCATCCAAGACCTTGAAAAATCCAGAAGCCGATGCTCCGTAAAACATCCCAACTTCCAAATTCACAGCCACTGGGACTATATCATCAGTCAGCTCAGCAAACAATGAGCTGAACCTCAAGATATATGGCTCCCTACAAGTGGTACCTTCTGGAAACATCACCAAATCGCCTTCGCTCAACAGTTTCTTGATTTTCGCAGCATCTTTGGTTCTGTCATTCCTTGTTAAACTTATGAGCTTCAATGGTGTAATTAACTGAAAAATCTTACTCACCCCATAGACAACTGATGTCAAAGGCCTATGTTTGTTGTTCAATGCTAGAATGAGGAAAGCAGGATCTGCATTGTTCCTGTGATTGCACACATACAGCACACCTTTCCCATTCCTGGAAGTATTTTTAGTTGTAGGGTTTCTCACATTGAGCCTCATTTCCATCCCTGACAATGTGTACAACATGATAACTACCATGCATGGCAGGAAAGGAATTAGGGCACCGACTAAAAGTCTGAAGACAGCCAATAATATGCCAAATGGAAGCCATAGGAACATGTTGAGCATTGCAAGTGGAGTTGGGAGGAATGCTAGCCTTCCATCATGAAATATAAGGGGTTTTGGGTATTTTCCTCGCAGCATTTGCTTCTCAACGTCTTCTTTGCCAACTATATAAGCTTCCTGTATTTATGAATCAATTCATAGGCAAATGTAAGAATTTTCCACCTCGATACAATTATAAACTCACTGTGAAACTACTGAAAGACAACTTTTATCCAGATCACTCCATTTTAATGTAAGAAATCACTCGAGATATTATATATAGATAAATTTTGACTTCCATTAGCCAAGATTGCCATCTCAATGTTGTTATTTAATGGTCCGAAAGAAAGTAACACTGATTTTAGTAGAGCTTACTAGAACTAGAGTTGCTTTTTTTTTATAAGTATAATAAAACAACATCAAATCAAACTTTTTGAAAGAAAAAGAGTTCAAAATTTCTTATGTGAGCGTACCTTGCAAAGGGAGATCAAATCTAAGTCACCATCAAGATTTGAACATCCAATTCCAACATCAGGGTAATTTTGATCTCCACAAAATTCTGCAAGAGCTGTGTGCTTCACAAGAAACCCTGAGTTTGAAACAAAACCGGTGAAAAACTCTCCGAACGTGCTCAACTCGGTCCCTTTCATGACATCAACACTTAAATACTCCTCAACAAAGTCCTCAACCATTACTCTAGGCAAGCATGTAAAGACAAGCCTAGAAGAAGTGGATGCAAACACCTCATAAACATGAGGATTGAGATCCTCAAGGTAGAACTTAGGCAAAACAGCCCTTGCAACTTTTTGCATGTCTTTCAACCTTAGACCACAAAATGTGATGAAAATCATGACTCTTAGTTTGAGATCATAGCTCAGAAACCACAAAACCGGCCATGATGAGAGTAGCAAGAAAGCTCGGAAAACGCTTCCGGCTTCGTATGCCACCAGCATGAAGAATGGGAAGAAAGATTGTGACCTTAACAAGGCATTGATGTCACAAACAAGGGTTTCAGATCCTCTGCCATGTAGGGAACATTTAGTGACGCTAGGGTACTTGGAAAGTTGATTCGGCGATTCGAATGATGGATCATTTTTGAATAGTTTGGAGATGGATTTCAAGAAATGAACCATTGTAGTTTGAATGAAAAACGAAAGAAGAAGAAGGTTTTAACAAATGAGAGGGAATGTTGATTGATGGGAAGGTTTTACATATGGTGGGGATTTTATAGGGGCGATGGAATTAATGGTCAATTGCAGTTTAGTTTTTTAAAATATCTTTTATATGATCATCAATAATTTGGCTTTGAAACTTATGAAATTTGTGCTTTGAATATTTAGATATAAAATGTACCGTGCTCCATTGACTCAACATGTGATCTTTGTGTATATAAATACGTAGGTCTTATACATAAATAAGTATATAATATATATCATTCGTGCCAACCTATTCTGTACATAATTTTTTTACGGTCTCCAATAAACATGTTTGACTGTAAATATGTATAGTTGCGGACAATAATGACATACAAAAATTTAAGAGTGGGTCTCCTGACAGACGGCCTGTCCATAAGCTTATGGACAGGCCACTTATTTCTTACCTTATATACTGCATTTCTTAAATTACATACAAAATTTAAAATTTTTGAAAATATTTTTTTATATCATATATTTTTATGTTTTCACCTTCAAATACATATTATTACTTGTTTTAACTTATAAAATGCAATATTTAAATTTTATAAAAAATTACAACATTTAAATCAAATGCCCCTGAGGACTGTCCATAAGATTATGGAAAGGCCGCATTTCCTAAGACTTCCCCAAAATTTAATACTTAGAAATGACAAATCTAACCATATGACGTACGATGAAATTATTATTTATATACTTATTCAACTATGTGATTGAAATTTGTCATATTTGACAAAAATAAATTTGTCAGAATATGGTGGGAATGAGGAAGTATTATTTGTGTGCGACTGGTCATGTAATGTTTCAATTATAAGTGAATGTATTTATTTAAAGTTTTCAACTTTCTTCAGCCATCATTTCATGGTAATCGGCTCAATTATTTAATCAGAAACTCTATCACTATCACCATTCATTTGGTGATTAATAGTCCGTGTTTCATAAATTCGTTAAACATGGTTAATATTTTACTGCGTATACTTAATTTGAGTCTCTGAAAGGTGACCTAAGTTATGAGCAGGTAACTGTATTTGTTAAATTATATGTACATAATATTTAAAATGTATTTTTTCAATTATATTAAAAAAAATTATATTTTATATTTAAATATATATTATTATAATATTTAATTTATTTAAAAAATAATAACTATTTATTGTAAAAATTCAAGGGACATATCCATAAATTTATAGATATATCATATTTCCTCTGGGTTCCTCCACTTTCTATACTATGGATAATTTCATCAAGTCATTTCAAAGTTTAGAATTTTGGAATAGGATTGCTAAAACAAACTTCTTCGCCCGTCAAAAAAATTTACAAAATCTTTACTCGAATCAATTTCAAAATATTTTGACTATAAAAAATCAGTATATAAGGTTTAATCAGTTTTTTGGATTTTTTATAAGGTAAGTAACAATCACAACATTTTAAATTTAGACATTGTATATTTTAAAAAATTAAAATAAATTATAATTTATATTTAAATATAGAAAAATAAAACACTCTAAAAAAATATCATTTTTGATAGAATGTAAAATCTACAAATAATTGTGGTTGTGTGTATTGATATATATAGTTAGTACAAAGGGTATACAAGATCTAAACAAATATGGAACAGGAGATACACAAAACCAATAAAAAAATGATATTCCTTTCTTATCTTGATTCTATATGATTTAAATCTCTATTACCCCCCCCCCCAACCCAACCGAAGACACTTTGCCGCAATGCAAAACTTGGAACGTAGAAAGTGAAATTGAGGATGGGGTAGACCTTTCGTAAAGATGTCAGCAAGCTGCAAGTCCGTAGAAACCTGAGCAACGTTGAGCTTTCCATAAGACACCATATCACGCACAAAATGATAGTTAATATTAATGTGCTTAGATCTCTTATGAGAAACTCGATTCTGAGCCAGGAAGAGAGCACTATTATTATCACACAGCAAAATGGGTGGGGCGCGCGTCATCACACGTATGTCCTGAAGAAGATTCATCAACCAAGCTAACTCTGCAACAGTATTTACCTTAGCACGGTACTCTGATTATGAACTAGAAAGAGAAACTATAGACTGCTTCTAAGCACTCCAGGAAACCAGGTTGTCACCAAGGAAAATGGCATAACCATATGTAGACCTACAAATCTCTATACAACGAGCACAAGCAACATTAGAGTAACCCAAAATTGGTAAACTGGAGGAGTTTGCACAAAACTGAAGACCATAGCGGAGTGTGCCACGAACATAGTGCAAAATTGGAGTGACAGCTTGGTAATGGTTATCAGTAGGAGCTTGCATCGTACTCTGACCTTATTCCAACAACATAGTACTCTGATTCCGAACTAGAATGAGAGTACTATGCTAAGGTTGCATATCCTTAGCATAGTACTCTCATAGTACTCTCATTCTAGTTCGGAATGAGAATATGCATCCTAGAAAATCAAACTGAGGATGTGGTACACCCTTTGTAAAGATGTCAGCAAGCTACAAGTCCGTAGAAACCTGAGCAACCTTGAGTTTGTCAGAAGACACCATATCGCGCACAAAATGATAGCCAATATCAATGTGCTTGTTTCTCTTATGAGAAAATGGATTCTGAGCCAGGAAGAGAGCACTATTATTATCACACAGCAAAATGGGTAGGGCGCACATCATCACACAAAAGTCCCGAAGAAGATTCATCAACCAAGCTAACTCTGCAGCAGTATTTGCCCTAGCATAGTACTCTGATTCCGAACTAGAATGAGAAACTGTAGACTGCTTCTAAGCACTCCAGGAAACCAGGTTGCCACCAAGGAAAATGGAATAACCATATGTGGACCTACGAGTCTCTATACAACGAGCCCAATCAGCATCAGAGTAACCCAAAATTGGTAAAGAGAAGGAGTTTACATGAAACTGAAGACCATAGTGGAGTGTACCATGAACATAGCGCAAAATTCGAGTGATAGTTTGGTAATGGTCATCAGTAGAAGCCTACATATACTGACTGACCGTATTCACAACATAGGACAAGTCGGGACGTGTGATCGACAAATACTGTAACACACCAATCAATGAACAATAAAGTGTGGGGTTTCCAAACGGCTTACCGGAAGAGCTGGACAGTAGCGAAAAAACCACAAATGGAATGGCAACTAGCACAGAATCTTGCATGGCGGCTTGTAGTAAAATGTCCTTGGCATATCTGGCCTGGCCAAGGAATAAACCGTTGGAAGTACAAACAACTTCCAATCCCAAAACTACTATAGAGTGTCAAGATCGGTAATCTTAAATTCCTTATTAACCTGGTCAATAAACATTCGAATAAGACGACCATCATTTCCAGTAAGAATAATGTCATCAACATAAACCAATAAATAGAGCAAAGAGGCACCCTGTGAAAAAACAAATAAGGAGGTATCTGAAGAATTGCACACAAAGCCCAGGCCAATCAAAAAAGAAATGAAATGTTGAAACCAAGCGCGGGGAGCTTTCTTCAAACCATAGATAGCCTTGTGTAAAAAAAACATAATCAGGACGCGTAGGGTATTTGTATCCATCTGGCTGCTCCATGTAAACCGGAGAATCAAGAATGCCATTTAAAAAAGCTTTCTTCACAACAAGTTGTCGCAATGGGCAATTGCAATGAACAACAATAGATAAAACGGTATGAACGGTATAAACATTCACCACTGGACTAAAAGTATGATCATAACAAAACCAGGCAATTGCGAAAAACCCTGAGCAACTAACCTTGCTTTGTACCTGTCAAGAGAGCCATCGTATTTATACTTCAACCGGTAAACCCATTTTAAACCAACAACATTTGCATTTGAAGGATGTAGAACCTGCTCCCATGTCTATTGAGTGCGTAAGTCATCCATCTCTGAGTCCATAGCAGAAACCCATTTAGGATCCTTGACAGCCGAGCGATGACTCCAGGGCTCGGTCTTAGAAAATAAAGCACTTAGTTAACCAGAAATATCATAATCAGAAAAATACATGTATCGTAGAGAACTAGTACGCAGGCGAGTATTCATCAAATGCCGAGAGGAGGAACCCGCAACCGGTGAAGGCATAGATCCTGAGGATAACACAGATGTGGAGGCATCGGGCAAGAAGCTCGATGGAGTTGGCGGTAGCCCAACAAGCGACTGTGATGGCGGTGCTGGGGAAATAGATGCCACGACCAAAGTGGCCAACGCATGAGTTGGTGGAGACGGTGTCGTTGGTTGTGTTGGCATCGCTGGCTGGTGTCGAACATGCTTCTGATCACCCTGTGGCAAACAAATACAATTTTCTAAAGAACTTTGAGCTTCCAGTACAGGTGAAAATTTTGAATTTCCCAAAATAATGGGTTGTTGGGCTGAAGAATATGGCTTAAACACTTCCGATGAAATTGACGAAAGCTCCTAAAAAGCAGAAACATCCAGTGATAAAAGATCTGTAACAGTACCAATACGGGTAGCTAGAAAAAATAACTCATCAAACTGAGCATGGCGAGTGATGTACTCCTTCTCTGTAAGAGGATCAAGACATCAATAACCCTTGTACTGAGAACTATATCCCAAAAATATACAAGACATACTCTGAGGTTCTAGTTCATGCGCAACATAGGGCCTCAAATCGGGGAAAACTTGGCAACCAAATGGATGAAAATTAGAGTCATTAGATGTAGTACCATAAATAACACAGAGTGATAAGATAAAACTAAAGTAGGCAGTATGTTGATGATGTAGACCGCTGTAAAGAAAGCATCATACCAAAATGAATTATGAAGGCCAGAATGAAAGAGCATCGACAAACCTATCTTCATAGTATGATGATGCTTCCTCTCTGTACGACTATTTTGCTCAAAAGTGTAAGGACAAGAAAACTGATGATGAATGCCTTTAGACGCAATATGAGTGTGCATGCGATGATTTATAAACTTGGTTCCACCATCACTCTGAAATACTTTGATGGTGGTAGAAAACTGATTCTCAACGAGAGCTTCAAATTGCATATATGCCTCCATAAAATCTGACTTTCGTCGTGAGGAAATAACCAAGTAAACCAAGATAAATCATCAATTAAAATGACATAATAAAGGTGCCCAGTGTGACAGAGAACAGGCGAGGGTTCCCAGAGGTCACAATGAACTAAAACAAGTATGTGTGGTGCGCATTTTAAATTATCATTAAAAGAAAGACGCTTTCCTTTAGCCATCTCACAAGAAGAACACAAATGAGGCTTAGGCAGCAAACTAGTAACTGCAAACTACTACTCTTTTTCAAAGAAGAAATTATAGTAAAAGGAACATGTCCTAAACGACTATACCATAGCTCAAATGAGGCTTTGGCTTTATTTGCATAAACAAAAGAAACTAAAGTAGCACCACTATAATCTAAAATGTAAAGACCTCTCTCACTTATCCTCGGCCCACTAGCTCTTTGGTAACCTTGTTCTGAATTGTGAAACATTGTCATCAAAACAAATAATATCTAGATCCCTGGTAAACTTGGCAATGGATAATACATTTTTGGTGATGTGAGGAACAACCAAGATATCAGATAAATTAAGAGAATCAGAAATCTGGGAATTGAAAATATGGGAAATATGCAGAGATGCACCATTGCCAATATAAACACGATGATTACCATTATAAGGAGTGGCGCTATTCAGGTTGGATGTTGAAGCAGTCATATGATTGGTAGCAGTTGCATTGTTTTGCTGATAGTACTGAGGCTGAGCTATGTCTACGGTATTTGCAATATCATCGCGAGCAACATGGAAAGCTTGTAGCAGTATTCAGCAAGATGACCGGGACGATAACACTACTGGCAGACGTAGGTGCCACCACCACAGCTACCCAAAGTGGATGGATAACCACCGTCCGCTGATGGATTTCGGCCATGGTCATCTTGATTAACGCCGTACATTCAATCATAAAGAAAAAGGCGACGAAAATGAGAATTGTTTGGTACTTTGTAGCTAAATCTTCCCATACCTAAGCAGCAGTGACCATACTGTCAAATACTGACATTGCAGCCGGTGACAGGGATGAGAAAAGAGCAGCTTGGACCAGTTAATCCTGCCGGATCCAAGCATCACGAACCTTGTCCTCCTCAGAAGCCTTGCCTTTGAAGTCGAGCTCGCAGGGGGATCAGAGCACTTGGCAGATCCATCAACAAAACCAATCAAATTGACGGTAAGAAAAATAGAATTAACATGGGTAGGCCAATGAGCACAGTTGGAACCATCAAGCTTGATGGTGATGCAGTTGATCAACGATGGAAGCGTAATCGACATCATCAAGAAAAAGCAGAAATAGATCCAAACAAAAAAGATAAATTAAATTGCAACAAACACACAACAACCTTGTAAATGGCAGTGGACGACTGAATTAACTATTGTGCATGGACAAGAGAGCAGCAACGAACATCAGCGGAAAGAGCAGACCACCAACGGATGGATTAGCGGTGCGTGTGTCGAGGACAGCGGTGCATGATCAGTGGTTGGTGGTGCATGGAGCGGTGGCATCCATGTTTCCGATTGGAGATCACCGGCAACCTAAGAGCAGAGGCGATGATCGGTAAAATGAGGTGGGTGGGCGGCGGCTTAGAATGGAAAAGCACAGGAAACAAATATGGAAATTTGTGGGAAAAGTCAGAGAATTTTAGAGAAACTGCTTTGATACCATGATAGAATGTAAAACATACAAATAATTGTGGCTATGTGTATTGATATATAGTGAGAATAAGGGTATACAAGATCTAAACAAATATAGAACATGATATACACAAAACCAATCAGTAAGGGCATTCCTTCTTATCCCGAATCCAATTGATTTACATCTCTTTTAATTTTTAAATTACAAAATATCTTATTACAATTAAAAAGTATAGTATTTAAATTAAATATTGAATAATTTGTGTATAGTTTATCAAAATTGTGTTTTTTCTAACGATTAAGCCTAGCCATGATTGGTTGGAAACATTAATGAATCTCTTCTCCACTACTTACTACTTCCGACTTGACCAGAATATATATATTTCCAAATATATATATTTGGAATGTAGTATCATACAAGCGACCCGTGACTAGTAATTTAAAGTTTGTACACAAAACATTGGATAATATACATGCGCTTTTGGATTGACTTGCAGAGTTGCAGCCATAAATTACATAATATTACAAATCTAATTTTATTGTAAAAAATAAATGTCCCGGTTTAGCTTACCCAACTTTATTAATTAATCCATTACAAACTATTATTTTCTTTATCGCATAAAATTTTACTATTCAAACACTAAATATCACACTCGCAGTAATTTAATGTGCAGTGAAAAGAGTAAGTATAACCATATATGATTAAAAGAATAACTAATTTCATATTCAATTGAATTGAAAGAGTGGTCACTTCAACTTGCATGGAGGCTGGAGCTATGCCCACTTGTATGAAATACCATCGAAGGCAAATGGAAACATCACCCGAGTATGTATGACTCATATATATTAGTGGTTGTTTAGATAAAGGGTAGTATATAATTGTGAAAGTGTTAATATAACCTTTAGATAATTGAAAACAAATAAAAAATTCTAATTATTTAATAAGAGTGTCATTATAACTCTCAGGGGAACAATTCGACGTTAACCATGAGTTTCTAGTCATTCTCACCTGAAATGACAAAATTGGCCAAATATTTAATTTGAGTGGACAATTTTGCCCTTAAGTCTGTGGGCCCCACAAAAAATATCTTCACCTTCTCCTTCACCACCGCTTCCACCGATCGACCTTCATCCTCTCCCTCACCACTACCTTCGTCATTGTCATCTCCACACACACGCTCACCACTGCCTTTGTAAGCCTTCACCACTCAGACATCATCAGTGTAGATCTCGGACTGGGAGTCCTCCGCAACCTTCAGCCTCTCCTGCGTGTTGAAGAACGTTGCGGCAGCACTGCTGCTCAGGCACGTCAGAGCAAACATTGGCGCTATCAATCTCGAGAGGGATGCGTTAATTCTCGGCGATAAGTAGAGGGTGGTGGGGCCTGAACTGGAAGAAGGTTGGTAATCGAAGAATCGTCTTCGATGCTCCCTTAAACCCTATACAACTCCTGAATGTGACCACCGCCACCCCCAAAACCCTTTGCCCACTGTTCATGTTTCCAACACCGTTGTCGCTGCCACCAAAACCCTAGATGACTCCCAAACGTGAGAAGAACGTTGAAAACCTTTGTTGGCATTGGAGAAGAAGAAGAAAACATGTAAGGGTGGGGCTTTTTGGGAGAAGAAGAAGGTTAAGGCCGGGGGTATCACGAATAAGAATAAGCCAAGGCTGGGGGCTTCAGGGCTGGCCACGAAGAAGAAGAAGAGTAACATCGATGAAGCCTTCACTTGCCGAGGGTTTTGGGGTCTTGCAAAGAAGATGAAGAAGCTAGAAGAAGAAGTTGAGGATGGGAGAAGAAGGAGAAGGTTATAGTTGGGGTAAAATAGGCTTTTCATATTATTTGTTTTTTCCTTTTCTAAAGGAGTACAAAAAAGGCTTTTCACCAAATTTCAGCCAAAATTTGCTGGAATGGTTAGTTTTGCACTTCTACTGATTATCTAGGGTTATTGGCACATTCAATTACTAGAAGGTTATATTAGCACTTATGTGACTTTATAAAGTTACATAAGCACTTTTCTCTTACATAAACCAAGAAGAACTTTAATTGTATATTAAAAGAGCATGTCCAACCTATTTTAGCTATGATTAGCAATTGATTCATTTTCCAATTTCAGCACATGCTCTATCATGTTCTCTAAAATAGAGAAAGTGAGGAAAGAAAACATTTCATTCTCTATATTGGTCGAGATAGAATCAGGGGAATTGATATTTTAAGGATAATATTATCAATCACCTTTATGTAAGACAAAATTGTCGTTGAATATTTTGATTAATGGTGGTTCCTGTAAACATCGCTAATGGCACTAAGTTTTGATATTAGAACTGACCACGGTTATGGAATTCAATTTCGAAATTCGTGCAATCCTAATTCCAGTCAACTTTTTAGCATTCATTCACACGTTTAATTCGGGAATATGTTAATCTTATACCCAATTCTCAAAATCTTGAACCTAAACATGCTTTAGGTATGCATTTGAAAATTAATCATATTTTGTAGGAAATTGAATTCGTTGACCAGATTGATGACTTACAAATTTTATCAAGGTGCATATTGGATCTCAGAATGGATCACTCCCCTCCTGTCGGTGTTCTTTGTAAAAAACAATTCTACAATTTTAGAACTACACCCAGAAAGTCTTGTTGATTAATTTCTAATTCATCCATAAAAAATATTGATCAATCAAACATCTAATGTTCATTACTTTAGCATTGCAGTTTTCTTTTACAGTTTCACGTTCAAGCTCTAGACCTACTTTTATGAAAGTGTTCAATCCAGCTATTTATTCGATGTATTTTAATGTGTAGTTGGTTTAAGAGAATGGTATTAAGAAAGAAGAAATTTGTGTAATTACATAGTGTGCTTGCACGTCATATCGTTTTCAGGCTGTGGCGGAGCTCTTCTTAGGCAATAGGCGTGAATGGTTGAAGAGAACAAAAGAAGAAGAGAACAAAGAAGAAGAATAGGGTTTCGAGGTTATAATTGTGATTTCATTTTTTAATTTTTTTTAAAAAAAAATTCAGAGTGGTAAAATTGTATTTTCACCCAGTTTTGGACTAAATCTACTGGATGGGTACTACACTTACACTAACTATCTAGGGTTATATTTGCACTATCAATTATCTAAAAATTATATTGGCACTTATGTGAATTAGGCAGGGTTATAAAAGCACTTTTCTAAAAACAGAATCATGGTATCCATCATTCTTCAAAGGTTGTTTTTCAATGGGTGTTTAACCATCCCAGAGGCAGAAATTTTTTTCTTAGTCACGTTCTATAACTGTTTTTCGGAAGTGGTGTCTGGGTGGTGACACAACGAAGGTAAAGAAAATACTCATTGCTAGGAGGGGTTGCCAAAAATGGATCATCTGGATATAAACATTCTTTCTATGTTATCCATATACACACAATTGATGCTTACAAGTTGTTCAGAGAATAATATATGGATGGAATTTTCTGCAAACAACAACTACAATCATCAATGAAAAATAAATTGTTTACATAGTTAGGAGGATTGGGATTGAAGTTTTTTTCCCACCATATAAAGTACAATATTCACAACAAATAGTTTGTTGTAGCTGATAGAAATTTGAATAGAGCACAATATTATGTTGTCAATATCTAAGAAT
Organism: Rubia yunnanensis; assembly: GCA_037428765.1. Taxonomy (NCBI): domain Eukaryota; kingdom Viridiplantae; phylum Streptophyta; class Magnoliopsida; order Gentianales; family Rubiaceae; genus Rubia; species Rubia yunnanensis. The sequence goes on along the minus strand of CM075064.1, from coordinate 23,888,156 downwards.
TTTCAATATGATGTGTGTTCAGAAAGTCCCTGACATTTATGCTTTAAAACGTTGGACTAGTTATGCAAAATATGTGGATGAGATGGATAATATGTGTGCGAATAGTTCAACTCAAAATCAAGGATTCAGACCTGCTAGTTGGAGGACCAATATGTAAAGACAATTATACAGTTTGTTATTTTCCGATGAATCCATTAAAGGCGTTGGGCGTTATTGTGAAGAAGAATAAAAAAATACATTTAATCAAGTGAATAAAGACAGATCATCTAACAATTTTCACACATATGTTTCACACATTGATGATGGGTTCTCAAGTTCATTCAATTCCAAATTTTTTTATTCATAACATATATAGTTACTAGCTGTGTTACCCTGACACCTAAGATTAGGCGGAGAATTGCGTGTCGATTCAACATGACACACAACACAATACATGACAAACATTGAAATCTGGCCGAGTTGCATATCAGTTTATGAATCTAAAATCAGGTTTGGATATCAGAAGAAAGGAGAACAGCTGACTTTAAAAGTAGGGGAAACTTATCCGTTTATCTTTTTACTTTGTTGATTTGTTTCTAGATTCTAGGTAATTAAGAAACTAATGAATATGGACGCATAATACGTTGAAATTCAATAGTTGGTCTTGACTACCTAAAATCTAAAAACAAATCAATGTATTGAAATAAAAGATAAACATCCAGTTTTTCACTGTCGTCTGAAATGTAGGCTTCAATTAAAATATAGGCGTGTTAGAATATATTTTGCAGTACTTTATATGGTAAATGTGTCAAAAAAATATTCAAGACACCCAGTTGACCGAATTGGCACATTAATTAAAATATCAAATTCGAGTGTCGCCATATCCGATCCCTACTTGGACACGACACTTAATCCAAGTCTAGGTAACACATGTTACTAGAATATGAAAGCACTTATTGTTAATTAAATACAGTAAACAATTATGACTCAATTAATAGCAATAGGATCAACAATTATATGAGATATATACAATAATAACAATTCTAAACAAACGGTAATATCACATGTGATCAATTATCTTTCACAATACACATAAATCATAAATACACTCATGCAAATTATGAAATTCGACTTTACTAGATTTAATATGAAAACATATAAAACATGGCAATATTAATAATATCAATTAACCTAGATTATCAATTTAGATAAATCAACATAATCCAATGAAAAAGAAGAAGAGAAAACCAATGCAATATATAAGAATGAAAGATAAGATTTTTTGACTCCATCACCATCACAGTCTCATCACATTATGATTACTTGTTTCCACACGGGTTTAATCACTAAAAAGGATTTTGCAGATTATAAAGTTTTCGGTCATCTTGTCTCCTTACTTGCTTACATTCAACCTCATAGTTACTATGCAAAAGTGAAGCATCCAACTACGAATGCATAAATGGTGACTTTATGATGTCAGCATACTTGGGAGCTTGTTCCTCGTCCGTCAAGTGTCAATATTGTTGACTCCAAATGGTTTTTTGATTGAAGTATCATTCTGATGGTTCAGTTGAAAGGCACAAGAAGTGTTTGGTTGCTCGGGAATTTTCTCAGCTTCGTGGTTTTAATTATGATCATATTTCATACTTGTTGCAAAGTTCTCCATTGTTCGTATTGTTAGTTATCTTGCAACTATGCGCAAATGGCCTCTTCATCAGTTTGATATCAAGAACACTGTTTTCGATGGTGTTTTGGACTCATCCATTTTCATGGATCAACCATTTGGCTATCAAGATCCAATTTTTCCTGATCATATTTTTTGGCTTGATATGGCCATTTAAGGCTTAAGCAAGCTTCTCAGGTTTGTTTTCAGTGATTTAGTACCTTTCTTTTGTGCCTTGGCTTTATATTATGATTTGCGGATACTTCTCTTTTTATTTTTGCCCCCTTGTTAATCTTCTGGTTTATGTTTTTGATATTATTCTAACTGGTAATAACCTTCTTCTTCTGTAGTTTCTTGATCATGCCAATCATGAGTTTGCACTGATTCAGACATGCTTCAATACTTTCTTAATCTTGAAGTGGTTCGGATCAAGCCATATATATTCCATACATTCTTACTCGTTCAGGTGTGTCTGATGTTGTACATGTTTCCACTCTTTTGTGGCGTACTCTTTATTCTTAATTTTACACGTGCTCCTTTTTGGTAATCCTACATCGTTTTGTTCTTTGGTTGGAAATTTTCAATATTTGTGCATCACTCATCCCAATTTAGCTTATTCTATGAGTATTGTTTGTCTGTTTAAGAAGGCACCTATGGTTTATCATTTTTCTATTGTCACTCAAAATTTTCTTTATGATAGTGGTACTCTTTTCTTTGGTTTTCCATTTGTTCTCTTCAGAGTGTCCCTTATATGTGCTCTAAGTTACTCTGATAATGATTGGAATTGTTACTTAAAGAATTGTCGTTCTACTTATGTGGTAATCTTGTTTCTTGAATCGCTAAGAAGAAATCTACAGTCACTTGCTCCAATTTAGAATTAGAGTATCGTGTTATGACTAATATTGTTAATGAGTTGGTTTGGATGATAAATATTATTCGTGAACTTTGATTGTCTTTTCTTTTGCCTCTTATGTCGTGTGATAAAAATAACTCTCCCTTTTTTGGCTGAATTTTGTTTCGAATAAGAGAGCCAAGCACATTGATTTTAATTATCATTTTGTTCATGATATGGGGGCTTCTAAAAAGTTTCAGGTTTGTCATGTCCCCTCTGGTCTTCAACTTGTGTCGACATTTTTACAAAGGGCTATCCTCGACCGCAATTTCAGTTCCTCCTATCCAAGATTTTCATTTCAAGCAATCCAATGCTTTGGTGGAGGGTTAATAGTATAGATAAGGAAATAACATATTCTAGAGTTTCTTAGCATGAAATGCCTTGTATACTCTAGAGTTTCCTAAAGTTTCACGGATTGCCTTTATACACACACACATATATATCAATACAATCGTACACTATCAATATGGATTTTACATTCTATCACCTATAGATGACATAAAATAATACAGAAAAGTGCATGTATATCCCTATACAATTCACATAAGTGCCAATGTAACCTTCTGATGATTGAAAATGCCAATAGAACCTTATGATAATTGAAAGTACTAATATAACCCCAGATAATAAGTGAAAGTGCAAATATAACCCTTTCCGACAACTTTTAGCCAGAATTTTGTGAAAAGACATTTTTGCGCTTCTGAAAAAAATTAAAAAAAAATTAAAAATAGGAAATGGCGTTATAGCCCTTAGCATACCCTAAATTTTGTCGCCAGATTGCCGTCGCACCGCCGAACAATCACCGGACCACCTTCAAGTAGTCGTCGGACCACTATTAGGGTTAAATCAACACATTCCTAAAACTTATAGGGTTATATCAGCACATTCATAAAAAGTGTAGGGTTATAGAAACACATACTATTAAAAAATGTCATATTAGATTAATGCGCCCACGTTTAACCGTCCACGTTTATAAATACCTGGCTAGCCACCCCTTAATTCACTAGATTAATGCGATATTGAGTTAGATTATGCGATTATCTTTTTCTTCTCGTCATATGAATAGAGATATGCAGTATATATGGTATAGAACATAGGGGTTTTGATGATATTTTGTTGTGTTTAGTATGGATTGATAATTCGATGACCTTTGTTGTGCGTGTAGTTGTTATTTTTGTTGTGTTCTCCAACCTAAGGATTTTAAAGTTAATGGACTTTGAAAATAGGCTACGTTATGTGATAATGGTGTTCTAATATGAATAAGGGTGTCTTAAAGTCGAATTTTATGGTGTACATGCTATTGTTATGATGTGATGATGGTGTAGATGATGATATGATCGCCCAATAGGGCCAGCAAAGTGTATTATTATACACTTTGCTTTTTATAATTTGAGCTAATATAACCCTACACTTTTTACGAATGTGCTGATATAACCTTATAAGTTTTAGGAATGTGCTAATATAATGCTATCAGTTTACATAATGTGCTGATATAACCATACCAATTACGACGGAAGCGTTGTGGTGGTCTGTGGCGGTCCGGCGATGATCCGATGGCGGTCTGGCAGTGGGTAAGGGTATAATTGTCCACCCAAATTCAGCTTTTGGTCCGAGGATTATATTTGAGGGTTATATTTGCACTTACACAAATATATAGGGCTATATTTGCACTTACACAAATATATAGGGTTATATTTTTACAAATACTTGGGTGAGACTGTCTCACCCAAGTATATAGGGTTATAAGTAAATTTCGGAAAATGACAAAAACCCTCTCAACTGCATCCATAATTTTTTTATTCAAAACCATCCAAATTCTATATAAATTTGTAATTTATGTGACTTGCATTGCATCGTATTTGATAATTTGACGTCCTAGAGGTATGGTTTGCTTAATTCTTTTGATTTTTTTTGTTTATTTTTGGAGTTTTAAGCTCTTTCATAGTTTCTGATGGTTTTCATTGTAGTTCCGGCAGCTTTCTCTGTAAATCTAGTTGTGCATGTTATATATCGGTCATTTAGTGTGCATTTTTTTAATTTCATTTTTTTATTTTGCAGATATTTTGTTATAATGACAAAATTGAAGGTATCAAACGAAGCTTAAGTTGATAAGGATGACTCTATTGTGGATGAATGCATTCATATACTTAAACCACGGTTGATTTGAAAGGTTTCTTCTGATTTTATGTTTGTTTATGTATTATTTAGGGTTTTGTACTGTTGCTCTGTTTTATATATGCATTATTTGATGTGTTCTTCGTTCTTAGCGATGTTGCTCTTTTTTTTGTTTGATGTTGGTCTGTTTGAGGTCTGTCAGGCTGTATCTTCTCCTCCTTCCATGAGCCGTGTCTTCTCCTCTCTCCATCGATTGCGTCTTTTCCTCCCTCATCTGGGCCATGACACCACCATCGGGCTACATCGCCTCTTTTCCTCCCTCTGACGGCCGCATCTTTTACTCCCTCTTCTAGGCTGCACCAACCAGAGCGTGTCATCACCGCTGGTATATGTCGCTTCCCTTGGAGCTTTGTCTCCGCCGCGTCAATGGATAGAGGTGGAAGATTTGGGGAGGAGAACGAAATGGATGCGTTAACTAGGTCTTCTGTCATTTTCATATCTATTTCTTTTTTTTTGCTTCTGGCAACTTTTTTTAGGATCCCGGAGATGAGTCCTGAACTTTGAGCTAGATTCCGACACCGATCAAGGGCATTTTTTGAACGACTTTTATTGAAATCAATCAAAGTCATAGCCATAGAAGTCACCTACAAAGTGACTTCTTTGGTTCTTTAAAACCGCCTTTAATTAAGCTTCCCCCACTAGTGGGAATTATACATCAGAATGATATCACGTTATTTTATGTGTTCCTGCAGTTACATCCAATGTTCATCATATTACTTCATACGTTCCAAAAAATTTAAAACACCTACATTTTCCTCAACAAATTGCATCTAGCCAAATTTCAGACCTTGGAGCTATCCATCAAAATAATATCATGTTACTTCATGTGTTCATGCAGTTAAATCCATTGTTCATCATATTACTTCATACGTTTCAGTAATATTAAAAACACCTAAATATCCTCATCAAATTGCATATAACCAAATTACAGACCTTGGGAAACTATCAAGAAGAATAATATCACGTTACTTATGTGTTCATGCAGTTTCATCCAATGTTCTTCATATTACTTCATATGTTTTAGAACACTGAAAAACACCCAAATTTTCTTCACAACATACATATAACTGAATTTCAGATCTGGAAATTTTTTAACAATATAAAAAGGTTACTTCATGCGTTTAACTAGATATATGCAATGAAAACCAAACCTGGATGTAAACTTGTGAATTTTCAGATTGACCATCTTCATTTCTTTCTCCTCTATACAAAACAATTTCATTGTCTTGAATTGCTTCGTTTTTCATAGTTTATAAAAAAAACACCCTATATCGTAGATTTCAACCATTAATTTCATTTAATTGAGATTTCAACCATATAACTAAAATTTTCTACCGTAAAATTCACATTACCTTGATTATTTCATATTCGCAGATCGTAGAAGCTTTCAAATCTTCTCTCGTTTGATCATTCCATCGCAAAATTCACTGGTTTTGAAGCTAAAATTCAGCCTCTTCAAATTTGCAAAAAAATTGCAGAAGCTATTTTCTGAGCTCGATCGCAAATCTGAACTGCCGATTTGCAGAGCTTTGATCGCCGATTTGAGATCTTGAATCTGGTGTTTTAGTTGCTCTGATTCAGATTGAGTTTGATGAGGAATGAAATGCCTTGATTTTTTTAGAGAAAATAGAATTTTACATTTATTTCGAGATCACCCATTTTTGTTATAACCTAGATTTTGCCCATTTCTAGCCTATTTTCCTACTTTACAATCAAGTCCCATTTTTCAGCACTATTGCTATCAGTTGCAGCCTGATCCCTCATCTCACCATTTGCTATGGTGAGACAGTCGCATAGAGCTTTTCTCTTAAATAAATCATTAAAGATGAAGATGACATAGGGTACTTTCTCTAATTTTTAAAATTATACTTTGTACCTTGTATCATCATAAGTTATAATGAGACGGTTTCTTATGAATCTTTCTTTTTTATTTTTTTATTTTCAAAAATGATATTCATGATTAGATTACAGTTTACGGATTCACCAACCTAAATTGACATCTCACTATTACATAGGCACTGGTACGTTTGTACTAGAGCTGCAATACCAGTGCAAAATATATCATTAGCACCGGTATAAACATCTGAAAAAGGTAATACCGGTGGGTGCCTTTGTAATCGACTGCAATGGTAACCAAAATACCGATGTTCCATACCAGTGCCTAAGTGAAAATCACTAACAAACATGAAAATTTTGAACATCTGTAAGGCACATGCCTGTGCATAAAACTGCTTCTACGAAAAAGTTACTGCGGGAACTTATACATTCTGCACCGATAGAATTTATATTACCGGTGCTGATCAAAAAAAGCGTAGGAAACTAGAAAATGTCAGCGCCAGCTTGATATTTTTTATTTAGCGCCGGTTCTCTTACTGGTGCTATACTCTACAGACCAATTTTATCAATATATTGTACAAGAATTTCTATTTTCATTTTCGCGGGTGTTCCATTTATCCAATCATGTCCAAATTACGTAGTTGTGAACTTGAATTGGAAGATTTCAATATGGAATCGCCAATTTTGGTTTTTGACAATTCCAAAAAACTTTGAGGGACCTAAGTGCAAAAGGCAAAAAGTTCACTCAGACGTCAAAATTAAAATCCGCTCAAATGTAATACTACATTATGAATGCGTAAAGTATATTCCAAGACTTAATCAAAAAAATTATAAATATTTCTTGGGAAAAACATTACTAGTAATCCTCCCCGTTAGGACTTCCTAACTTCGCAGTAACCTATAGTAAGATACTCGATCGCATGTACTAGCTTTATTAAATTTCATGAAAAATTAATTTTCTATTTCAAAACTTCAGTTAACCCATGAATACCCAATATGAAGCTAATTTGGTATAGAAACGAAGGATACACTCAAATTTGGGCAATAGTGCAATTTTAGCATGATGTTGTACAAGATTTCTATTTTCAATTTCGGGGATGTTCTATTTATCCAATCATGTCCAAATTGCATAGGTGTGAACTTGAATTATTAAATTTGAATATGGAATTGCAAATTTTGGTTTTTGACAATTCCAAAAATCTTGGAGGGACCTAAGTTCAAAAGGCAAAAGGTTCACTCAGATGTCCAAATTAAAATCCGTTCAAATGTAATGCTACATTATAAATCCGTAAAGTATATTCCAAGACTTAATCAAAAAAATTTCATAATATTTCTTGGGAAAAAACTTACAAGTAATCCTCCCCGTTAGGACTTCCAAACTTCTGATAGTCTATAGTTAGATACTATAACACATGTACTAGTGCTTTATTAAATTTCATGAAAAATTATAACTTCAATTAACCCAAGAATGCCCAATATGAAGTAAATTCGATTAAAAAAAAGGTGCAATGCAATTTTGGGCAATAGTGCAATTTTAGCAAAGTTAAATACGGATCCATTTCGGGGACCTATTATACACAATTTCCAAATACGAGAAAGAAAAAATGTATAATTGATTTTTTATCAATCCAATTACATAACTATTTTAACTGAAAAACTATCCAATGTTTCAGGTTAGTGGATAGAAAGTGTGGGGTGAAATTTACATAGCACCGGTATGTAAACTGCTTTAAACTATCCAATGTCTCAAGTAGCTGCTTTAACTACATTCAGCTCCTGTATTTAAGTTTTTGCACCGGTATTTGTACCGGTGCTACAAACTTAGAAAATTTTCCCAGGATTGCTCTCAAGTTCTAAAATTTACGAAAAAAACATTTAAAGAAGCCCGGAGTAGATGCGCTTTATGTACATAGACACCGTTATTATCCAATTCCTACTGGTGCTAAGTGTATGAGTTGATTTGAACCATTAATTTCTCCCCTTGATTTAATCTCAACCTTTAAAACTTTTTGCAATGTATATTAAGCCTGGAACCCTAATTCTATCACCACTTCATCATCCCTCCCACACTTCACCCATACCCCCTCTCCTTATTAACCTACCTTGTTTTCTCTATATTTTCTTCGTTTTTGTCCAGTTTATCTCTCCCCGCATCCTTCTTTCATCGCCAACGGGAAGCACCATGGCGTCCGGTTGGGAGAGCCAAAAATGGCATCTGATTGTGGAAGCCAATAATGGCGTCCGACGACCAATCCAATGGCGACTGATGAACAATCCTCCAACCAGAGATGTAATCAGGTCTGCCGTCCCAGATTTGTATATTTTCCATGTCGTGTTCCAACACCGACCTAGCAACGAGCGACCCCAAACCACCAACTGAAGGTATTCCTTTTCTTCCATGTTTATTTCATTTCCAATCGATTTAGTTTTTCTTAGACCAACCAATAGCTCCGTAGTTTTCATTCTGTTAACAATTGTTTCATTCCTTAACATTTGTCTTTATTATTACATTTACGTATTGGGGGAATCTCAATGAAGCATTATATTGGAGGTTGGTCTCAGCTCTCTTTGTTAATGTTGTTGCAATTTTTTTAGTGTGATTATTTTTTACTGGCGGTGGATGGGCTCTTCCTGGGAATCATTGTTAGGAATTACTTTTCGTTATCTGTATTATAGTGACTGCTTTTAGACTTTTACTATGTTGAAGTATTATGTGCGAATAACTTGTATGATTTTTAATGTGAGAATAGCATATTTGTAGGATGGCTTGCTTTGGACTGTGTCACCAAATGTGCTAGCTTGAAAAATAGGGTTGATAGCTTGCTTTGGATTGATCATTGATGGTTTATTTTAAGTTTTTGCTTTTTTCATGTTTTTAACTTGATCTTTATGCCTAGTTTGATACGAATTTTTTTCCATTGTGTATTGGTTTCCCCTCTATTCATGAGCTGCCCTCTAACTAATTAATGCTTCTGTTATGTAAAGTGCAGTAACATTTGCAGAACTCTGAAATTTAAATTTTGGAAACTTTGCAGTATATGAGCACCAAGTAAACACGGTGTGTTTAATATTAAGTGTTTACATGGTGTATTTGACATTAACACATAGTTAATGTTAAATACATAGTTAAAACATAGTTATACACACCATGTTTCCTTGGTTTTAAAACGATGCATAATTTTGACATTTTAAATAAATTTCTTCGAAAAATCATACTGTGCACAATTTTAATGGAAGAAACAATAGTTAGAGCACCCAAACCCTACTAGAGCACCAAAAATGCAAGATTCAGCTCAGATCCGCTGCGCCTCAGCTCTCAGCGACACCACAACGTTCAACCACTCCTCAGCCCTTGCGTCCGACCTCACCTTCACGAATCTAGGCTGTTGATGTTATCTAGGGTTTATGGAGATTAGGTTATAGTTTTTATGATAATTGATGTTGTTTATCTATGTTTAGGTATAGTTTGTTTCATGAATTTAGGGTTATGTGTTTTCAAATGTATGTAATTAACTTCTTGGTTGTGGTTATAACTTTCTTGTTTTTTACATGAAGTTCTATTTTTTTTGTACGAACTATTGTTCTTTATGAATTTCTGGGTTTAATATTCCGTCCAGTGAGTTTATAATCACTGGCTGTATTTTTCTGATAGATCGCCTATTTATTAGCACATGTATGTCACCACATAGGCACGAGTATTTTGAGCATTTTGGTATCGGTGCCTAAGTGAATGTAGTTACATAAGCACCGGTATTTTGTGCATTTTCATAAAGGTGCCTAAGTGTAGTTACGTAAACATCGGTAAGTACACTAGTAGAGACCAGCTCATTAAATGCGACAATAGAATGTGATTTTTAAAAAAATGTGGAACCGCCGAGGTCCAGAAGGGGTTCTTCCAGACCTCAATTAAAGGTGGTTCTAATTGGCTAAAGGTGGAACCGCCTTTAAAGTTAATCGATTAAAGGTGATTCCACCTTTAAAACCACATTTTTAAGGGCCGACTTCCCAATACACTTTTCATTTTAAAGGCAATTCTATGTAGAACCGCCTTCAATGGGCTGGCCAAAGACCCCTCCGGCCCAAGATCTCCATACTTGGTATGCTCACCAGTCCATAAACTTCTCCAGCACCTTAGGTTTTACCAATCCAGCGCCTCCACTTTTTCTTACGCCACCAGCGCCTTAGATTTCCTTCCGCCACCAGTGCCTCTCACCGCCGCCTCACCAGTTACTCCTCTGCAGCCTTTCACTCCACCACCGCCGCCTTACCCTCCGTCGCCTCTACCCCTTCAACACCTCTAACCCCACTGCCACCTTCGGATGCTCAACTGGTGAAGGTCACCGCCATCGTGCCATTGAAGACCCTCTGCCGCTGGTGATGCTTTCTCCACCATCTGCTACTGAAAACCCACCGCCACTGGTGTTACTCTTCCGCCATTCGCCAATGAAGACCCTCTGCCGCTGAAGACTTTCCGCCGTCCGAAAATCAATTGCAGTTATCAAGTGCATGCTAACTCATTATTGCCTCAGCCTTCTCCGATCAAGTTCAAATCAAGTTCAGCGATTCCAATCAAGTTTCGGCCAAGTTCCGGTCAGGTTTTTACAGACCAGGTCTTCTTATCTGGTGATAAATTCCGGCGATTTTCCCAGCGTCCCTGTGTCATCTCCAATCTTCTCCGGTCCATAACGTTCTCTCTATCGCAGTCGTCTAGTCCAGCGACCCTTCTCTGAGACGTCCAATTCAGTTTTCGATGTCCTTCAAATTTGTCTCTGGCGTCATCAATTTTTTTGTCCGACGCCTTCAAATTCGCGCGTCGTCTCTGGTGCCTCCATCGTCAAGCCTTCCTTCAACACATTCCAAAACTAGCGGCGTTGCCTCCGCCTCAGATTTGGTCTCACTTCAGCCATTCTCAACCACGATCGTGATCAGTGTCTCTTCCTCTTCTCCAGCCCTTCTCCGGTTCCAGTGGCCCCCTTGGGTTCCAGCGATGGCAGGTTTCTAGACTTCACCGGTGGATCACCTAAAGCGCGTGAGATTTACGTGCTTGCCAGGATAAGAAGAGCCCCGTGCGTGACATTCACGCACGCATGTATCCACGCGTCTGGCACACTCAGACGCTCCTTGTGTGCCACTTTTGTGGAATTTTGGCACATCTCTTTGCACCTTTGATTATTTTTTTGTTATGGCTCATATAATTTGTCAATGGTGTGGTAATTTGGGGCATACCTCTTCATCGTGCTACCACTTGTCCTCTCAAGTTCGTTCAGATAAACCAACACAGGTTGCTTCTGTTCAGATGCACTCTCCAAATCACAGGCGTCATGATTATAAGAGGATTGTAGACTCTGAAGGCATAAAGCACATGGCATCATCCACTGCTGCAGTTGATTATACGACCCCTTATCATGGTCCCAACCCCGTTATTGTTAGTAATAGTTCTCAACACTCTATTACTCATGTTGGTGATTTTTGGATTTCAAAATCTCTGTCTCTTTATAATGTGGTTATTGTGTCAGATATCACTAAAAAATTGCTTTCGATCAGCATATTAATTCGAGATTTAAACTTTGTTGTCTGCTTTGATGATCGATAATTTATTATTCAGCATAAAATCACTAGTGTAACTTTGGGCCACGGTCAAAGTGAAAATGAGCTTTATGTTTTAGACTATAGGGCATCTTCTTTACTGTCCCGTGTGCATTTTTTGAAACTTGGCATGCTAGACTTAGTCATGTTCCGTATTCCGTTATTTCTAGTTTGCATGCTTCTGGATGCTTACCTATCTCATCGGTTTTGCCTAAACCCACCCTTTGTGATGCGTGTGAAAAGGCCAAAGTGAAACATTTATCTTTTCATATAAATGATAAACGTGCTGCTAGGGTACTTGATCTAATTCATTGTGATTTATGGGGGCTCTCTCAGATTTTATCTGCTGGTGGTTTCTCTTACAATGCTATCTTATTCGATGATCATTCCATACTCTCATGGTTTCACCCACTGCACTGCAAAGCTAATTTTTTTGGATGTTTATCGTTAGTTTGAGGCTTTTGTAGGGAACTAGTTCTCTTCCACCATTAAGGTATTTCAGAGTGATGATGAGACTGAGTTTGTAAATTGTAACATACGCTCTCACTTTTAGGCAAATGACACACACCATCAGATTTCTTGCCCGTATACTCTTGAGCAGAACGGTTGAGCTGAGCACAAATACCACCACATTGCTGAGATGAGTTTTTCTATGATGTATCTCTCATGTTCCTCTCTCTCACTGGCCTGACGCCTTTGCTACAGCCACTTATACCATAAATCAGTTGCCCACTCTCGTTCTTGGCGGGACGATCACCATATAAAGTTATTATTGGTTGGGCTCCTATATGCGCCAATTTTCATGCTTTTGGTTGTCAGGTTTCCCATTTGTTCACCATTTTTCATACCACAGGCTCTCTTTGCAGTATTCCATGTGTATTTATTAGCTACAGCTCGCAGTGTAAAGGTTTTCGGTGTCTCGATCGCACTACTGGCAAAATCTATGTCATTCAACATGCTCATTTTGATGAGACGTGCTTTCCATTTGCCCCATTCATTACTTCGGCGGTCGGGTCTCTACCTTCAGTGTTAGATGTTTCTACATTTCTTAATCCTGGTTCTGACTCGGCACCTCCTTTGCCTACAGTTTCTCCTGCGCCGACTCCATCTCCTTCGACCCTTTGCTCTATCTGTGCTACATATCTGGCTCTAGTTTATCAACCAGAATCACCTACATCTCTAGCAGCTAGTCCAACTGCCCAGTCTCCACCCAGTTAGGCCACCCCTTCACCAATTGCTTAGCTGACTCCACTTCTCCGATTTCTCCTTCTCGACCTCGTACCCATCAAATGTATAATAGGTCAGCTATTGGGGCTTTACAACGCAGGGGTTATTCAGATATTGTCGCCTATAGTCTTACTGCTGCTTTACTTGCTCAGTCTGAGCCCACAGATTATTGTACTACCCTTCAGGATCCAGCTTGGGTTTCTGCTAAGGATGACGAGATGGCAGCAATTTGTGGTCAGCGCACCTTTGGTGTCTCGCCCTTTGGACGCTAACATTGTTTGTTCCATATGGGTTTACAGACTAAAGTATCATCCAGATGGCACTATTGATAGTCACAAAGATAGACTTGTGGCGCAGGTTTTCTCGCAGATTACAGGTTTTGACTTTGACTACACTTTCAGTCATGTGGTCAAAGCCTCCACTGTTCGGACAGTTCTTGCCATTGACACCATATGCGCTCCTGGCCACTTCATCAGTTGGATGTCAAGAACACTTTTCTTAATGGCATTCTCGATACTCCAGTCTATATGAAGCAACATTTTTGATATCAGGACCCTCTTCATCTGGACTATGTTTGTCGCTTGCGAAAGGCCATTAACGGTCTTAAGAAAGCTCCCCGGGCATGGTTCCAACGCTTTAGTAGTTGTTTGACTCAACTAGGGTTTCTGTGTAGCTCAACCGATACTTCTTTATTTGTTCTCTTGAGAGTTCGTTACTATATCTCCTTGTGTATGTGGACGACATCATCCTTACAGGCAACGAATCGACTCTTCTTTGACAGTTCATTGATCGGACACACTAAGAGTTTGCAATCAAGGATCTTGGTGTCATTCATTAATTTCTTGGCCTTGAAGTTTTGCCTACCCCTCCAAGGTTACTTCTTGGTTAACCAAAGTATGCTTGGGATATTCATACTCGAGTCAGTATGTTTAATGCTACACCAGTCTCTATGCCATTTGTGCCTGGTTCTCAGCTGCACAGTTTGACCAGTCCTCCATTCTGGAATTCAACTCTGTATCATTTGCTTGTTGGGGCACTTCAGTATCTCACCATCAATCGTCCGAATTTGGCTTTTTTGGTCAACACGGTCAATTAGTATCTTCAGGATCCCAAAGATGACCATTTCACTGCAGTCACACGAATTCTACGTTATGTTTGAGGTACTCTCCATTTTGGTCTTAACTTCCGTTCTGATAGTTCTCCTGAGGTGTTAGGGTATTCTAATGCTGACTGGGCTCACTGTTTGGAGACTCATCGATTCACTTATGGTTATGTTGTTTTCCTTGGTGGGAATCTAGTCTCATGGAGTGCCAAGAAACAGCCCAACTTTTCTCTCTCCAACACTAAGTCTGAGTACCGAGCTCTTGCCAACACCGCTTCAGAGGATGTTTGGATCACTCATTTACTCCGTGATCTTTGGGTTCCGCTCTCTGGATCACCATTGTTGTTATGCGACAATAGCAGTGCTATCATTTTTGCGCATAATCTGGTGACGCACAAGAGGACGAAGCATATTGATATCAACTACCATTTTGTTCGTGAGTTGGTCACCTGTAGCAAGCTGTGCGTTGCTCATGTTCCGGCTTCTCTTCAGATTGCAGACATTTTCACCAAGAGGTTCTCTTATCCACTGTTCGAGTTCTTCAGATCTAAGATGTGCATCAATAAGAATCCAACACTTCGCTTGAGGGGGGTGTTAGAATAAGTCAATTAGATGATTAGATTTTATTTTATTTTATTAGGGTATAAGGCTAGAATATACTTTTCCATGTAAATACAATGCATATATATTGGTAGCCCTGCCACTCTATATATATGCATTGTATTTACATGGAAAAGTCTATTCTAGCCTTATACCCTAATATATTAGACTTTTCAATGTAAATACAATGCATATATATAGAGTGCCAGGGCTACCAATATATATGCATTGTATTTACATGAAAAAGTCTATTCTAGCCTTATACCCTAATAGATTTATGTTTATCTTGCTGATTAGGCTAGAATTATATCAGTCATAGTTCATCTCTTTGTACTCTATATATTTCATTCAGTAATAATAGATTCATTACGGGAAATCATTCTTTCACCTTATCTGGTCCAATAAAATCGCCTTTAATGACCCATCCCTCCACTAGTTGTGGTACCGGTTCTAGATTATATTTTAGCACCTGTACAATTACATTTCTTGCACTGGATCACTTAGGTTTAGCGTGAAGACCTCTTTTGTTCTGGGACAGATAATGATGAGGTACTAATGATCGCTGGCAAAAAATGTTTGTTAATTAATGATAGAAATGGAAGTGGTTTGAAATATAAAAGTAAAATATGGGAAAAAATACTTACATTCTGCTCAAAGTTGGACAAGTTTCCACAGTTGCAAGAGCAAGATTTGGACGCGGCCTGCATTAAGTTCCCATATTTTCTCCCAGAGGTGCATGTACCATTAATGATACTCAAAATGAAATCTTAATCGATTAAAAATATGAATTAATTTTTTTTAAGGTTTGAAACTCACCCCATCCATACATCAATTTTGTGCATTATCAATCCAGGTCAACAAACGCATGTTCTCGAGTCACTTCCCAAACTTAACCAGAACATCTATTCAAACTCCACTGGTGTAATGGTGCATGAAGGTCGATGGTCGAAAGACTGGGAAGAACATGCAGTCATTTCTGTTTATCATTTCTAGGATTGCAGCATTGGCTTCTCAGATGAATCTCACCATAATTGGCCAATCTGTCACGTCCCGTCTGTTGATAATCTGTGGAGGCAAAACTACAGGAAATGCTCACTTAAGTATGTAGAAACTGTAATAGGCATTGGATAATAAAGGTTTGTGGTTTAGTGAAGCACCTGTTTTAGTAGCTTCTTGAATTTTGTTCTCACTAACTGTCGGTAATTAGTGCTCGAGTGGGATATCTTCTCGGCATCACCTTGTTATAAGTATTAATAATTATTGGAATTTCAATGTAATATGTGGTGAACAAAATTTATGGTGTTACAAGATTGTAACTAATTGTCGATGGTTAGAATTAGAACCTCCTCCTCGTCGTAGTCCATTTGCATATCAACATCGTCCTCATCGATGTCACTTGGTTGCTCATCTCCCTTGCCTATCAAAGACACAGGCCAATCCACAACGCTATTCAAGGCCTCTCCAATGTTATCAAATTAGTGGTCCGCTGAGGGCAATCCCACCCTAGGATGGTAAACGTGCTTGCATACTCTCATGCGAGCCACACTTCCTTATTGGTCATCCCGACCACGAGGTATCTATCGCAACCCATGCGCGACCATTTTCTTCTTACCAACAATGGCCTTCACATATAGAGTGACTCGCTCTCCATCCTGTTGGTGTAAAAGTGAAGTTAAATTATATATGGTTATGTAGATTTTAAGACTTTCAATTCAAAGTAAACCAAATGCATATATGTATGGAGGCGTACCTCCTCATCTTCTTCTCCATCGCTGGGCTCTTCACCAGAATTTGTAGCACCCACATCAATGTCATCCATTGCCTTCTCGATAAACTTTTTTGGATTGTCAAGGCCTAGTGGAACCTGAACACCACCTAGAGATGCGATGCCCTTCACCAACTGCTCGAGGTACGATACCATGGCTTTCACGACCGATTGATCATTTTATGGTCATCTCTATGGGGTCTGCTTGCTTGAGGTATTCTACCGCACTTGCTATAGGAAAGATGAGGAAAAACCACTGATGTGGATAGACCCATTTGAGTTCCCATGTACCTGCCCGGGTAATCCTTCTTCTTTGTAGCTTTTATGAGGATGTCTTCACCTGGCTGTAGTACCAATGTTCCTCTTTCCTTCAGCTCGTTTAATTTTAACTGAATGGATTTAGAAAAGCAAATTTCTATAATGTAACAAATGGTGTACAAATTAATTTAAGTTGGAGTTTTTTGTGTAACTTACAAAGTCCGGTGCGATCTTCTCAACATCTTTCAATGTTTACTTTCCTTTCTTGTCCTTATATGTCTCAAGGTAGACAAGAGATCTGTCCGGTGTGAACTCCTTCTGACTGAGCTGTTGCTCAATCTCTTCACCAGTGAATCCCTCAGCGGTCAACCTTATTCTCCCCTTTTCCTTTAGCTCCCCAGTCAATTTGTGGAGGACATATCGATTACCTTTCCTCCCAATGTGGTGGGTGTAATCCTTGCCCTCGTTCCGCTTAATGTTTGTCTGTCAAAGTTCTGGATAAATATAAATTTAGTTACCATAAATATGAATTTAGTTTAATAGAATTTATGGGCAACATAGTTTCTAATAAGCACAATAGAAACCTAATTATACCTAAAATTTCGGCGTCCGATGCCTTCACTTAAACATATGTCATTCTTCTTCATCCATCCACTTGTACTTCTCCCACGGTAAAATTCCTAATTTGTTTCTGCCATTGTCCACATTGTGGATGAACTTGTTTGCCACCTTTGTCTTTCAATTCCTATGCTGGTCTATTGCCCTGCTCATGCAATACTTCCTCACCATTTTCCATTGAGCTTCTGTCATTGGTGTTTCAATTGTGAAGCTCACCTGAAAGGAACATATGAACATGCAGTCATTAATCATGTGTTAAATTTGACATAGTTAAAAAAAAGTTTCCACTAGTCGAGTCTCGAATGTTTTACCAAAACATCCTTCCACGACTCAACCTTAATATCATCTGGCACATTGCACCAGTGTTCGCATGTGCTAAATCTGATGAGCCACCTGAATGAATAACTTTCGTAAGTGTGCCACGCCGTCTAACTTTTAGTGAAAATAACTTGATCCCTATGGAACTCAAATGCCACATAGGTAGGCTTGGTATGCTTTGCCAACATCACTGACGGGCACGTGCTAGTTCCACGTCTCCTCATTTAGCTTTTTTATCTCAAACTTGTCAAATCCCTCTCCATTTTCCCCCCAGCCTTTGTCAAGTCGGCATTTGCTATATCAACACTCAGTCTTGATTTGAGGGTGGCCTTCCCCTTTCCCTTGCCAGGTTTGGCAACCACTTCACTCGCTATTTCTACCTCAACATCACCAGTGTTCCCATCTCCTTGAGGGGAAGGTTCTTCTTTCTCTGCACTAGTGGATTCATCTTTTTGTGTTGCTTATTCCTCAAATTGGATTTGCAGAGGGATCCTTTTTGGTGGGGGTTCTTGTTCAGTCACATCGAACCCCTTATCGTCCACATCAATCTCCTTCTTCTTCTTTGCTACAAGTCGCTTCCTCTTCGTGATTAAATTCCCCCTTTTTGGCGACAATAGGGGGTTCTTGTTCTTTTCTACAAGCCGAATCTACAACAATAGGATAGTTTATTATTAATCCAACATGTCTATTAAATCCTTGACCACACAAAATGATTCCAAACAATACGTAATTGATGATCAACGTTGAAAGCTCCTATTTGCATAGAACTTAAAAAACAAAATGATAAAACTTCTCTTTACAAGGTATACAAATAGAAGAATTCAATCATAGAACTTAAAAATCTTGCGATAGAACTTGATATAACATGACATATATCTTGAAAAAACATGGCATAGGACTTGAACAACACAACCCTAAACATATATACAACCCACATTTTGCCCAAAAAAAGACATTGAACCGAGCATGTATCACTCTCATGTAATGTGACTATGAACATTGTAAAAAACCAAAAACGTGAAGATATACAACAAATTTCCACAAAGTAAGGTGAACTTGATATCCCCACACAACCCTAAACATTCCATTCATGGTCACCAATTAAATTTTTCTCCATGTACTAGTTTGTGTTCGTTGAGGCATTTTGTCGAACATGTGTTGTGCATAAGGGTATTAATGTTTGTTTGAAAACAATTTTTTTTATAGAAACCCATACATAACTAAACCAAAAATACGTACCTTCACCGATGCAACAAAAATGGGCAAAATTCCTCCACTAGTACCCTCAAGAAAGCAAATTTGGTGAAGCTAGGGTACTTCCAATTCCTCTTGTACTTGGTCAAGAGTTGTTTCTTCTTCAACCTTATATAGGAATAATAAGGGGTTGTGGTGAGGAGTTATGATGATTGATGAGGAGTTATGGTGGTTAAATATTGTGGGAATTGAAGGGATGAAGAGATTTTGAGGACTTATGGGCGGTTTTGGAGAGAAATTCGTGGAGTTTGATGAGTGGTGGTTATGGCTGCTAAAATCCACTTTTTTATATATATAGCTGCATTTTTTACACCGGTAATATTGCTATTACCGATGCGTATGTAGGAAATATATTGGAACCGGTAAAAATACCGGTGCTAAAAGCTAAGAACCGGTGTAAAAATAAATGAAAAGAAGTTGTTAGAAAAGATTGTCGCGGACCGCGAACAGTTCACGATTTTTGCTCAGAAGTTATCACGGTCCATGAAGGTTTTCATGGACCGCAAACAATACATGGTCCTGCTCAGGAATTTCTTCATGGGCCGTCACCATACTTAGCCAAATATTCTATTCTTCATCTCCAAGCTCCAAGCTCCACGGTCATGGGTCTTTGTCACAGCCCGGCTCTTTGCTTCGTAAAGGTCTCGTGCAGGTCTTCACGGATCCTCTGGTGTCTCTCGTGTAGAGCGTCTGTGTGCTTTGTCACGGGCCTCTGGTGCTTAACCATGGGTGGACCATGACCGGCCGCTGGTGCTTCGTCGGCTGAACTTTGTTTGCTTGCTACGGGTGAATCATTAGTTCGAATAGGGAGTTCTAGTAGTTGATTTTGTAGTACTTGAGAAGAAAAATCCAATGGAACCAGCCTTAAAGGCTAATGCTTGCTGGATTGTTCTCGCACTAAGGCAACACTCCTCGAACCATGATTCACTGCTTTCTCCTTTAGCCTCCTTGATCTCCGAAGCCGCCTATCTTTGGCTTAAATCTCCTTCTACCATGCATTGATATTCGTGGCCTTCATTTTCTACCATTCTAATGTGAATGGCCTTTTCCTCTTCTACCATCCTTGCGAACGGCCTTCAATCTTCTACCTCCCTTGTGAACGGCCTTCACTTAGAATGTAACCAAAAAGTACCCACGAGAAACCTACTAAAGATGATCAAAATGAAGACCAAGGAGCCGGTGGATAAAAATGTCCATTTGTACCAATGAAGTCTA
The DNA here is from genome assembly GCA_037428765.1 of Rubia yunnanensis. Classification (NCBI taxonomy): domain Eukaryota; kingdom Viridiplantae; phylum Streptophyta; class Magnoliopsida; order Gentianales; family Rubiaceae; genus Rubia; species Rubia yunnanensis. The sequence continues at coordinate 23,867,668 of CM075064.1, read as the reverse complement.
CAAAATGCGGGATTTAGACAAGAAAACCAAACATGGCCGTCTAAACCCCTTGTCCTATAAACTCAACTAATACTAGCAATCCACCAACTTAAACTAACTAAAAAGTATGTCAAATGCATTGGTTAAAGCATGTGTAATGGTGCAGATCAATGGTTGTAGCCCAATTATCCATTTCAGAAATAATTTTTAGATTCGGTAGTAACCCAAAAAATATACCCCTAAGATTATAAACTCTCTTACTCATCCCATCAAGCACTTTTTTAAGCTGTAATGAATTAGATTCGAATAATATGCAATTGTTCAACCCTCTAAGTGCAAAAAAGTTTGGAGGTGGTACAGGATCACAAATTCAGTACAACTACCACATGTTTACTACTTATAATAACGAGAAAATGGTTCGACATTAGCGAAGTCTCCAGTTCCATCCCCATTACGGGTACTTGTATCCACATCCATGTCCTTCACATCGAAATTGCGAAAGGTAGGGAAATTTCCAACGATGTTCACGACATCAGGAAATTGATAGTGCATAATCTTTTCCATGCGGTCGAACCACGATCTTTGATACTTTGATTCTTCAAGCAAGTTCTGTACTCTGATCTCCAATGCAGCGACTCTGGCTTCAATTGTAGGGACAGGCATGTTTGATGGTTTACTATAGAAAGACTCCGGACAAATCGTACCCATTGGTTGGCCATAAAATTCATGTGTGCAGACATTAACTCCCGCTCTTAAACAAAGGGCCAAAATGATATTGCAAAAACCATATGACCCAATCTTTCCCGTTCCACCTTCAAGATGCTACAAATTCGACTACCAATATCCCACCGAAGTTCCTATTTTGTTGCGTACAGTTATCCAAGTCGACTTTTATTGACTTCCGAGTTCACAATTACCGGGTCAATCTTAGACGCCATGAAGTGATACCACTCATTCATTTCTGCAGTTAGAGTCTTTTTCGGTATTTTTGACCGACCAGGCCTGACCAGCTCACCAATTTCTATACCTTGCCTAGTCGTTGTCCCGACGATCTCCTTCCCAATTGGATCTTCTAGATAATTGCCATTGCAAACATCGACGTGGAGTGCGAGGCACTCATCTTCGTCATTTGGAACATCGAGCAATCCAAACAAACCATTAATTGTGTCTGGTGTGACATAGACACTTTTGCCGCAACAATACACCTGACTGAGGTTTGGGCCGCTCCTCATGTTTGCATAAAGCTCACTTACAATTCTTAGGTTGAAAGGTTGTGGAGTCTCACAGAATTTTCCCCACCCAAGCGTGCGGATAGTGTGTTCGAATGGGAGAGAGGCCTCAATTCCTCTCTCCGGGTGATGATGTCGTCCTTTGTATGATTCTTGTACCAACCTCGCCTCCTCGGTCATAAAAGTACCATCCGGGCAAGTGTGCGACTACACTTTTGGCAAAGGAAGAGATGATGAATGGCGTATCCTTTTCAAATTGGATTTAGAAGCCATTTCCCATATAATACATTGAAGCATTTTATCAAACACCTTGCATGCAAGTCAAGTTATTCATTAAATCACATTCTCAATGATTTTAGTTGAGATCCTATTGTTGATTAATCCTATAGAGTAGGCATTGAAGTGTTTTACCTGATTATAGCGGTACCATCGTCTGATTTGAAGTGATATGCCTATGAAGGAGACGCTAGATAAGAAGAGATGTTAAAATTGTTTAGTGAAAATGGGTGTTCTAGGATGAATATAAAAGGCATCCCATCTTTTTTTACATCGGTAACTCTATAATATCGGTGCCAAAATAGCCTGATGCAACTGCTCTAGGCTGTTTTTACTAAAAATAATCAACAATTTGTCACCCGAGAGGAAAAACCTAAAAATTGGCTAAGTATCCGGCACCAATAATAGTACCGGTGCGTATCTAGATGGTACCGTGTGCATATTATCCTTACGCGGCTGCTCTAGGCTACTTTTAATTTAAAAAATATTCAACAATTTGTCACCCGAGAGGAAAATCCTAAAAATTTGGCTAATATCCAGCACCGGTTACAATACCGGTGCGTATGTAGGGGATACCAGTGTACAAATTATCCTACGCAGCTGCTCTAAGCTGCTTTTGATTTTAAAAAATCAGCATTTTGTCACCCGAGAGGAAAAATAAAAAAAAATTGGCTAATTATCCAGCACTGGTAACAATACCGGTGCGTATGTAGGGGGTACCTATGTACAAATTATCCTTACACGGTTGCTCTATACTGCTTTTAATTTTTTAAAAAAAATCAATTGTTTGTCACCCGAGAAAAAAACCTAAATTTTTGGCTAAGTATCCAGCATCGGTAACAATACCCGTGCGTATGTAGGTGGTACCGGTGTACAAATTATTCTTACGCATCTTCTCTAGGCTGCTTTTAAATTTTTTTAAAATCAACATTTTGTCAACCGAGAGGAAATACATAAAAAAAATTTAGCTAAGTATCCAACACCGGTATAAATACTGGTGCGTATGTAGGGTGTACTAGTGCATTTGTCAAAAACAGAGTATATGCTATGTTGTTTTGCAACGGTGTTCTGTCTTCTTACCGGTGTATACACAAACTGAAGAAAAAAATATTAAAAATGAATTACTTTACATTTTCATCAATGCAATTCACATACATTCCAACAAAAATACGAATTATACCTCACAATTCTAAAATAAAGAGGGATCCAACTACATTTCACGCTAATAAACATCATAATCGGAAGAGTATTACACAAAACATTGGTAGACAAACCAACTCCGTGGCAATCATTATCTATCACTTCCACTTCAACACATTGTCACCACCTACTATTTCACCGTTCTCATCAACCCACAGCCCATTACCATGAGAATGTAGTCCCACAACTACTCCCCCAACATCCTCCAAACCAGGAAATACTAATGGAAACTCTTGACTGTCAATTACGACTGGTTGTTCAATTTCCTTCTCGAAGTAAAACTTCTTCCCGTGTAGCACCACATGAAACTTCTCATTAGAGGGGTCCGTGATATAAAAAACATGTCGTGCTTGGGCAGCTAAGATAAATTTGTGATATTCATATCCTACACGATTCAAGTCGACCAACGTAAAGTTCACGAGCTTTTCTGCTACAACACCGGAACCATGTTCCACCCAACGACACTTGAACACAACAACTTTGAACTCTACATAATCCAACTCCCAAATTTCTTCAATCACCCCATAGAAAGGAATCACAGCAACAACCGGATGTTTATCTTTCTTGCTTGCTTCCTACATGGATTCGGATTCAACATAAACACCGCTGTTGTGCATCGTTCTCTTCTCATCCTTCTCTAATGTTGAGAGAATGAAGCCATCAATTTCATAACAGAGGTACCGTCTTACTATGCAGTTTGGTTTCCTTACAAACGCCCGTAGATTGCTGGGTATCCCTTCGACATTGCAACGCTTGTAAAACCAATTAACAAACCTTGAAGAATGCTCTACCTGTATCTTATTCGAGGGCCAGTTTGGATAAATCTCTTCCAACATGGAAACATGCTCTTGAACATACATTGTGGTCTCACTACTATTACCTAAAACATACAGGTGAACTGTCATCAACTCAGCATCCATGGGTGTATGAAGCATACCCTTAGACTGTGGAGTCCCATTCCGCCTTCCGTAGTGTGATCTACCTAGAACACCAACCGCTCTTTTTCCAACCAAGTTCGATGTGTAATATTAGATGATCTCCTCAGTGATGTACCTATGAAAACTTGAGGCATCTAGCTGACTACGATTATGAACATAACCCTTGGGAACAGCCATGTGACACTCAAATAGGTACATCCAATGCATTATGACTGGCCCGCATATACGTATCTCCCTAACCAAGTGTACCGCTAGGTGCACCATGATATTAAAGAATGATGGGGGAAAATACTTCTCCAAAGGGCATAAAACAACACCCTCCCACTCCAGTTCATCAAGGTGTTACTTGCTAATATTTTTACTGCATATCGAGTTGGAGAAGAAATACAAGCGCATAATCGAAAATCTAACTTTCTCATCCAAACACCCTTGGATCGTAACATGCAAAAGTTGTTGCATAAGGACATGACAATCATGTGATTTCAAAGCATTAGGACACAATTCATCATTCACAAACCAACTAACATTATAGGAGTAACTGGAAGGTACCTTCATTCCTTGTATGCTCTCACACACCGATCTCCACTCAACAACTGACATGTTGTAAGGAGTGGGAGGCAGGTACGTTCGCTTGCCTCTTACCTTCGGTGCCAGATCAAACCGAATACCAAGGTCCACCAAATCCTTCCTCATATTTAAGCTATCCTTAGTCTTCACAAAAATGTTTAGAAGCGTGCCAATCAGACTCTCACAAACATTCTTTTCGATATACATGACATCCAAACAATGGCGAACCTCCAAATTCTCCCAGTACGGAAAATCAAAGAAAATGAACCTTTTCTTCCACGATCCGTCTACAATCCCACCACCCTTTGATAACTTCTTACCAAGAACAACAGTTGATTTCTACACTTTCTTATGAATGGCTACACCGGTCAATGGTTTTTGCGCCTTTCTCTTCTCCTTCTCACCAACAAGTGCAACTGTGTTATCCCACAACTTATGCTTCAAAGGTGGAAATTTACGCTGACCCAAATAAACTGTCTTACGCCCATTTTTCAACTGGAGATAATCTGTCTCATCCTCACAAATAGGGAAAGCCTTGTAACCCTTGACTACATACCCGGAAAGGTTACCATATGCAGGGAAATCATTAATGGTATAACAAAATATTCCCTTCAAAGTAACTCTTCACCACGTAAACCAAAGAACATTAAGGCGCCAACCGACCTAAGCAGCTTCAAATCTTCTACGAAGGGGGCAAGATAAGTGTCTATGTCATTTCCAGGCTGTTTGGGCCCTAAAATCATGATGACCATTAACACATATTTCCTCTAAATGCACAAGTACGGGAGGAGATTGTAAATGGCAAGCATTACCGCCCATGAACTGTGTTTCGAGGACATATTACCAAAAGGTTTCATACCATCAGTACACAAAGTCAATCTCAAATTCTTAGGTCAGGTGCAAACTTTGGATACATCTTATCAAATTTCTTCCACTGGTCCGCATCAGTCGGGTGTCGAATCATATCATCATCTTTACAACCTCCCCTATCAATGTACCATGTCAAGTTCTTTGCATCCTTATCATTCCTAAACAACCTTCTCAGCCTCGGAATAATTGGAAGGTACCACATACATTTGGCGGGCACCCCCCTGCTCACGGACACAACATGCTCTCCACCAACAACCACATTTCTCTTTTCCTTATAACGCGACACATTACATACTGGACAAGCAATTTTATCCTTCAGGTCACCCCTATATAAGACACAATTGTTCGGACAAGCATGTATCTTTTCATACTCCAATCCCATCGAACACAAAATTCTCTTAGCTTCATAAAGGTTATCTGAAACCCCATTACCGGATGAAAGCTTCTCATTCAAAAACTTAAGCAATTTATTCATGCTAGTATCACTCCATGACCCAAGACCTTTCAAATTAAATAAATCCATCAAACATGACATGACCGTGTCTTTCTTCTTGTAACCGGGATACAATGGTCTATCCTTCTCACCTAGAAAGTTAGCCAAAACCTTGGGCCTCCCCCTAAATTCGTTAACTACCTCCTCACACATGTCATCCAACTTAGCATCCCCAAAACACTCTCCCTCACTGTAACTTTAACCTTTGGTGGTGATTTTTCCCCGTGAAATGTCCACATGACATAATCTTTCACAAACCCCCGGCTATACAAATGGGGTTTCAGCATGTCCTTGTTATCAGTACGATTTCAATTTCCATAATCACGACAAGGACATAATATTCGCTTCTCAAGACTAAAAGCATGGTCCAAAAACTCATCCACGAAGACAATATATTCATCGCTCACCCTACTAACATTGGCATACATGTGCTTAAGTCTCTCGATGGAACAATACAACTCTACATACAACTAAATGTCCAACAATCAAACTTCAACATATTTATGACAATAGAATTTAATGATAACATCCAAACCATGCAAGATCATTAATTCACAATAAACACGCATATTCCGAATCACAATAACCACATTCATAATATGTCATACAATATAAATATCAATAGTCATAGCATTATAACTACATAAACCTTGACAACAAATCACAAACTAATATCAACAATTCTACCTCAATCACCATCAAGTGATCAAACACACAACATACATATCTCTACCAACCTAAACAATCCATGAAATCATTAATATTAATAAATAACTTTTAAAAAATTGTACCTTCTAGGGTCTTCATTGTGGTTCATTCAATGCCTTCATCAACCCAAAAACATCATTAATGAACTCATTCTCCCAAAAATCTAAGTTTTAACCTGTTAAAAAAATGTGGTAGGTGATCATTTAATGCACATTTTTACACCTTTACACGAATAATACCGGTGCATTTGTAATTTTTACACTGGTATAATCTAGAACCGGTGCAGAAATTATACAATTTTCTCACTTTTTTACACCGGTAACATAATATACCGATGTGAAAATATTATTTTTGGCGCCAAAACCAAAAAAGTTCACCACATTTTTACACCGATGAAATTGTACTGGTGAAATTGTAAACAATAGCACCGGTCTTCACCACTTATTCAGATAAAATCGGTGCAAAATTTAGTAATTTCTACACCGGATGACATTATAGCGATGTGTATGTATTCTTAAGCACCGGTATGTTTGTTATCATTATTATACCGGTGCAATTGTACACGTTTTCACCGGTATTTTGTACTCATAATTTTTCACCGATGCGTATGTACCTGTTTTTCATTAGTGCAACTATCGATAAGTATTTGATTTTTAATAACTAATTAGATTTAATAATCTAAGTCAGACCGTTAGCAACCAGCTTACTGATATAATCATCTGGCGGTAAGTAATTTACCAAATATCAACCATTAAAATGTGTTATTTAAATAAAATTTACTGATACGGTCATTACTTGGTAAGTAATTTACAGAACGTAAACTATTAAAATGTGATACTATTATTTGTCCATAAGTAATTTAACAAATGTCAACTATTAAGCAGTGCAAGACCAGATTTATTGTACATGTAGATAGAGTTTACCGATAATTAGTAATAATAAGTTATTAATTTACCGGATGTCAATAGGTAGGTGGTCAGGTTTACTGGTAAATTGGTCATCTAAATAAGTTTTATTGGCACAGGTAATAAGTTGTTAAGTTGTGGTTTGTAGCCAACTTAGTTTAAATTACATATTCATAAACTTTCAGTTTTATATATATATATATATGTGTGTGTGTGTGGAAAACAACAGTGTACGTAAAATTTGAAACATAAAACTAACTTTTAATATAATTTTTAAAACTGAAAATTATTTCTAAATCAATAAATTAATAAAAGGTAAAATCTTCAGAAAGACCGTCTTTCCATAGGTTTATGGAAAGATGAGGTTTAATTAGAATAATAAAAATGTAAATTGTCTTAGCTACAATATCAAAATTTTATTCTGTAATATGTAATATTCATAAAGTTTATGACCCAATAGTGCAACCCTTCTAATTTTTTGTTTAAACTTTGGTCTTTCCGTGACTTATGGAAATACCGTCTTTCAAAAGATAGACTCTTAATAAATAAGAATAATATTTAAGTGATATATGATTGAATTTAAATATTATAAAAGTATAAACTAATTACACATGCACACAACATTTTTTTTACTTATCAATTTTCCAAACCTAAATACACTTAATTTTAGTTTAATTTAATTTATTTGTTTGATTTAAATAAACTCTAACTATATTATCTTCCTTGATTTTGATTTTGATTTTGATTTAATTTGATTTGATTGATTCAATCAATTCATAAAAATGGATCAATACGTGCATTCGATAAGATTTTTAAAAGAGAGAAAGTAGCACAAATTTTATATTAGGTGGAACCGACGCTATCCTAAAAAAATCACATGGGCGGATGAAAGCAATTTTGGTTCGATCTCGTTATTGTCCGAAAACACCCTCTTCATAGTGGGCCTTGTCTACGGACTTGGAATGTTCCACACCTTTATTTTCAACATGCTTCCCATTCTTTATTTCTCAAATGTTTTCATTGTTAATAGGCAAAGTCTTGGGAAAGACGGTCTTTTCATATTTTAGCATGTTGGGCATAGATAGCATTGGTGTAGCCCAGTTGATGCTTCAGAATACTTAAATTTTGGTTGTCATGCCATGGCTCAATTAAACATAGAATGTCTATCCTGTGTTTCAATTTTAGAGCCTTTATCCTATCCAGAGAGGATCCATAACCCCTAACATTCCACACTAAAATATTTCCTATTTTTGTGTACTGAATCATTTAAAACTAGGGGGTGGCTTTTTGTGATAATCTTAGTTTCCTTTGTTTTGACCCTGTGGCAATACTGTTTTTTCCTTTCTTATCTTCACTTTTCCTAGAATTATCTGTTGAAAAATTACTTACCTTCGATTTATTTACCTGCACTGCGTTTCCATTGTGATCCTCAGTGGGGATTTGGTCTTGGCTAATATGACTTGGTACTGGTACTTCAAGAGAACTCTTTGCTGCCTCAGTTGATTGAATATTTGAAACCTGCTGAGCTGCTTCAGGAGTGGTGGACTCCATGATTTCATCCGAGACCTGCTGAGCTCCTTCAGGGGTGGATAAACTTGTCTCCATGATTTCTATTTTTTCTGCATCATTCTGGGATACCACGGCATCTTGAGATTCCATTGACTCATGGAAAATATCCACAGCATCATCCTCTTGGACAGAAGAGTCCACATCCTATAGATCAATTAAAGTATGGAAAGCATTTGATATGGTAACCATATTATTATTTTTTATCTCTTCCTGGATGGGGGGAGTTCGGTTTGTTGAGATTTTTTTCTCCAAAAGAGATTTGTGATAGGCTTAGAGATATCATCTAGAGAGTAAAAAGGCTTTCTTTTAAACTGACTAGGTCTGAGTGAGTTAGTATTATTATGCGAAAGAGAAACAGATTTCAAATTCTGCATTTGGAACTCAATTTCTTTTTGTGACACCGATAGATTAGATTGACCTACCAAGTCTACTGATGCCTTAGGATCACTAACTCTATTTTTCTGATTGTCTACGGTTTGAATATCTTCAGGTACTTCAGCATGTCCACCCTTATTTGCCTTGTTATCAGCTTGATTTTTACCATTTTTCCTTAGTTCAGGGTGCAGAAAGTTACAAGTTGACTGACTGTGACCAATAATTCTACAGTGAGTGCAGTACATTGGCAACTGATCATATTCAATTGGATAGTCCGCAACCTTATTACCAATGCCTACCACTATTGAGTTAGGGAGATGAGATAAAAGGTCTACTTCTACACAGACTTTAATTGCCGAAGGCCTAGTTAGAGCATTTGTTGCAGCATCCATTTTGAGAAATTTTCCTATTTGGCTGCTAATGCCTATAATTTCCGAAGTATTATAAAAATGTAAAGGCAGTTGATGGAGGGTTACCCATGCTGGAACCACAGATGATTCATCCGTAGGTGAGAAATCTGGAGTCCACTTCTGGACCTTCATTGCTGTTCCATGAAACATCCATTGACCTTTCATCCAGCACCGTTGGTAATCTTCATTATCCTGAAAATGAATAAGCACATGTCGGTAATCAATAGATCCCAATTGAAAATTTGCTTTAAAACCTATCGATTTAAAAGCAGACAACAGTTTCTCCATTGGAGGTTTTCCTCTGTTGAATTTCCCGACTAATGCGTTCTGATAGTGTAAAGCCAAGAGCTCGCCTTCCTCGGGAGGAAGGATGAAAGATAATTTGCCCTTATATTTAGTGATAGGGTGCAAATCGGGCGTGTCTGGGAGGGAGGATAAGAGTGGTGCAGGTTTAGAATTTAGAGCTTGTAAGAAGCTCTTGTGTGTGGACGGATGAGGTTCAGTGGTAGGCGTCGGAGACGCCATGGCCGAGAACCAGAGCCAAGAAAGAGCCGTTCAGAGAGAAAGGAAAACGATGATAGGAAAAAAATGGTAATCGATTCAATCAGAAACTCTATCAATATCACCATTCATTTGGTGACTAATAAAGTAATAATCCGTGTTTCATACATTCGTTAAACATGGTTACTATTTTACTGCGTATACTTTCTATAAAGTCCAGATTTATTTAATTGGTAATTTGTGGAAATTATACAAACATGTAATTGTGTTATGTTGTAATATCAAAGAAGGAAGGTTTGCGATATATGGAAGGTTGAGTTGTAATATCAAAGAAGGAAGGTTTGCGATATATGGAAGTTTGAGTTGTAATCCAAGAAGAACTATATTTCGTTCAGGATGTATTTGATTGCAAAATATATTAATTCATATATTTATGGGATTTAACTAGATTTGTGGAATTGGAATTGATCTATGATTATCTGGTTATGGTTGAGATATGACCGAAATATTCTAATTCCTTATTTCAAGGGGTTAGATTTGGTATTCTCTACCTCCAATGGATTTGATTGTTATCAGAATATTTTGTTGTAAAGGAATTATATACACACAAAAATTGATTCGTGTGTGGGTTTAAATAGAAGACGTTATGGTTGAGTTACTTATGTTTTTAATTGAAGAAAATCTGCATCCAGATTTTCGATATTCCGCAGAGTACTCAAGAGCTTTCGTGTCTGTGTTCCAATATGTTCAAAACCGTTTAATCAAAGTTCAGAAGTGTATGCCTTAATTCCTCGGGAGGAGGAGATCCAGCGTCGATGAGTTTCGAGGTCAGAGGGAGTCTTATCAAGGTGGATCATGTGCTAGGGGAGCTAGCAGAATTCACGTGATATAATTAAATAAGATGTGTATTGTATGGTGTACTTTGTACTACATCTTTCTAATTATTGGATTCATGCTAAACTGGGCAAGACCCCGCAGATGTAGGTGGATTACACCGAACTACGTAACCAACTCATGTGTCTTTTTGCTTTACTTTACTGCTTACTTGGTTAGTTAGGCTATGTTGGAACACGATAGTAATAATTTAATTAATTAGGTAAAACAAAATTCCAATTGGTATCAGAGTTGAGTCACTTACTCTTGCCTTGGTTGTGTCAAGGAAAGTGTGATCCGGTTTTACCATGGTGACCAAAGAAGGAGCTTCGGTGTCTCAGCCTCCATTGCTGGAGGAATGAATTACAACTATTGGAAGGCACGCATGAGAGTTTTTATTAACTCACTTGATGAACTTGCATGGTATTTTGTTGAAACAGAATGGAGTCACCCCCCTCCCCCCTGAAGATGCTGAATCTAGCTCAAAGGAGAAAGAAGGAGAAACAAGTGCAAAGAAACAAAAGCTTAAAGATAAATCATCTCGGACTCCAGATGAACTGAAAGCTTCAATGGAAAACTCCAAACCCTTAAATGTTATTTTCACGGTAATGGATGAAAATTAGTTCAAACTCATCTCCACCTATTATCAAGCAAACAGTGCATGAAGGAACATGTTGAGAACATGAATCTAAGCTACATATGTTGGCCACAAACTTCGAAGAACTGAAGATGAAGCAAGATGAGACAATTGTTGTGTTCAATGGATAACTAAGAGATATCTCCAATATGGCGTATCAACTTGGTAAAACTTACAAGGAGGCAAAATTGGTAAAGAAAACTCGGAGGTATCTTACTCAAAGATTGTCAATGAAAGTTACAGCTATTGAAGAAGCTAGAGATGTGATCACTATGACGTCAGATGAATTGATGGGATCATTGCAGACATATGAGATGACATTTGAACAACCCACAAAGAAAACTCATAAAGCGATGGCTTTCAAAGCATCATCCTCAAAGAATGATCATGAAGGTGATAGTGATGATGGTATGAAAGAACTTGCATTTATCACTAAGAATTTCTCAAGCATGCTGAAAATGTGGTGAATAAAATATCACAAGAAAGATCTGGTGGAAATAGACCTCGCCCACAAGAATTTGGAAATAATTGATAACCACGAATGGAACAAAACACTCAGTAGTTCTTAAGAAATCAAAATAGTGAAACAAAGCAGCCAAGAAGGATTCAATGCAGAGAATGTGAAGGATATGGAAACATCCAGGCTGAATGTGCTAATACACAAGAAAAACAAGGAAGGTTATATGTAACCCCATGGAGTGGTGATGAAAAAAAGGCATTTAATAACAACTACGTAGCATTTGGAGCAAAGATTCATGATATGGTTGAAACTGCAAGTACATGTTCCAACATTGGAATGACTGAGAAATTTGTATGGTCTAACACGGAAAAGTTGAGTGATGATGGTCATGAGGTGAATGATGAAGATATCTACAATGCATATGAGAACATGTATGAGATATGGCTCAAGGTTGTTGAGGCTAATAAAGTCATAAAATCAGTGAAAAAACAACTTGCTGAAAGAAAGACAGAATTGCTAGATCTAGTTGAAAGACTTGAAAATGAGATTGAACAACTGAAACATAATCTAAGGTTGACAACTGAGAGGGATGTTGTGCCTGAAGCTGCAATCATATAAGTGAACACTGGGAAGGCGAAACTAGATGATATATTGACTATGGGAAAGAATTTTAGAGACAGACAAGGAATTGGCTATGACTAAGTAGGAAGCAGCACTATAGATTTCATAGTAGAGTTACAGGCTATGAAGAAGAAAGTGATGAACACATGACTACACAAACCTGTTTTATGTCATTACTACTCTTATCAAGGTTATATACCGAAGAAATATTTTAAGCTAATCAGTGATATTATGAATGGATGTCAACTGTTGGCATGCTCCAACATGGACGATGCCCAACGGTCTAAATTGGTTAAGAAGGTATGGATTTCAAAGCACACTACTATTTGTCTTATTGCTCACATGACTCTTATTGCATATTCTTGAGACTCGTGTTACTTTACTAGTGAATGCTCTCGACATATGATGGGAACTCAGGAATATTTGACAAAGATCAAACCATATGATAGTGGTTTTGTTACATTTGGTGATGGAAAGAAGAGTCGAGGTGTTGGATAAAGGGAACTGTAGACCGACGGATTTCCAATATTCACAAGTGGTTTGCTTGTAGAAGACCTGAAAGCTAATCTACCGAGTATCAATTAGTTGTGCGATGATAATATGACTTTAGAGTTTCACAAAGGCAAATGCATTGTAAAACATGGTGAAGATAAAGTACTCTCCGGAATTCGATCTTCAGACAATTGTTACTTGTTGGAACAAGAAGTGAGGTGCTTAAGCTCTAAAGAAGATGAAGGAACTATGTGGCATAGGAAGCTTGGACATATCAACTACAAAATGTTGGTGAAGATTGCAAACTCTAAAGCAGTACGAGGTATGCATACACTCACTAACAAAAAGGGAATCGTGTGTGGACCATGCTAACACGGTAAACAAATTCGATCACCTCATTCATTTGTTCAATATATTACCACGTCAAGAAATCTTTAGTTGTTACGCATGAACCTGATGGGTCTGGTCAATACACCTAGTATGATTGGCAAGAAGTATATTTTTGTGTGTGTTGATGATTTTTCCAGATACACTTGGGTGGCATTTCTCAAACAAAAATATGATATGGTGGATGTTTTCAAAAGTTGGGTGATCAAATTACAAACAAAAAATGGGAGTCATGTTGGGAAGATTGTGAAGATCCGCAGTGATCATGGCATAGAATTTGAAAACTCTTAGTTTAGCAATTTGTGTGATGAGCTTGGCATTCATCACGAATTTTCTGCACCTATCACACCTCACTAGAATGACATTGTTGAGAGGAAAAATAGGACTCTACAGGAGATGGCACGAGTTATGTTGGAAGAAAAAGGAATTTATAAGAAATGGTAGGCAGAAGCAATCAACACAGCATGTTGAACGATAAACAGGGTGTACCTTTGTCCGTTCACGAAAAAGACATCATATGAAATATGGAAGGTTAGTAAACCTAATGTATCATATTTCCATGTGTTTGGTAGTAAGTGTTACATTCTCAGAGATAGATAACAGTTGGCAATGTTTGACAGCCGTTGTGATGATGGGATTTTTCTAGGCTATTTTGTGAACAATTGTGCGTACAGAGTGTACAATCTTCACACAAATACACTTATGAAGTCTATTAATGTAATTGTTGATGATTCTAATGACAAGAAGGTATAAGGAGAAAGAGATGATGAACCAGTACCAGTTCATGTTCTAACATAGAACAATCTGACTGATCATCAAGTCGATGTTGTAACACCAGATTTTTCAGAGAGTCCTGCTAACCCTGAAGACATTGATGTTGGAACATCGATTCCTAGTTCTCAACCCCATATTCCAACACAGGTTGAACCTAGACCAAGCAACAAAGGAACTCGTAAACTGCCACGAGTAAACTACAGTGCTTCATCTCATTGATTGAACCAAAAAATTATAAAGAAGCTCTGCTTAATGAGTATTGGATTATGGCAATGCAAGAAGAACTTGGGAAATTCGAACGTAATGATGTGTGGTATCTTACTCCTCATCCCAAAGAGGTACATGTTATTGGTACCAAATGGATTTTCAAGAACAAATCATATGTTGATGGACATATTACTAGCAATAAAGCAAGGTTGGTTGCTTGAGGATATATTCAGGTTTAAGGAGTTGATTTTGATGAGACATTCGCACCAGTTTCCAGGTTAGAATCCATTCGAATTTTACTTGCTATCTCTTTCACTATGAATTTTACACAGTACCATATGGATTTCAAAAGTGTCTTTTTGAATGAGGTGGTAAATGAAGAAGCCCATATCGAACAGCCAAAAGGATTTGAAGAACCTCATTATCCACATCATGTGTATAGACTAAAAAAAGGCACTATATGGTTTGAAAAGGGTGCCAAGAACATGGTATGGGTGACTTACTAATTTCTTATTAAGAAAGGTTATTGTCGAGGGGGAGTAGATCGCACTTTATTTGTGCTGGACATGTCATCAAATATTTTGATTGCTCAAATTTATGTAGATGATATTTTATTTGGCTCTACTTCACCATCTATGGTACATGATTTTGTCACTCTAATACAGGATGAATTTGAGATGATCATGGTTGGAAAACTCACCTATTTTCTAGGACTTTGGGTGAAGCAAGAAAAGAATTGCTTGTTCATCAATCAGAGTAAGTATGTTATGAATTTAGTGAAGCGATGTGGCCTAAGCAATTCTCGATCAGTTCAAACCCCAATGGGGGCTATAGATAAACTCGTGAAGGATAAGAAAGGTGTTGGAGTTGATCAGAAATTGTGAAAGAGTATGATTGGGAGTTTATTGTATCTTACAGCCAGTAGACCAGATATATGTTTCAGTGTAGGCTGATCCAAAGGAAACTCATTTGACTGTAGTAAAAGAATTATTCGATAGGTTAGTGGGACTTCTGAGTATGGTATTTGGTATTCTAAAAATCAAGACTCGGATCCATTTGGATATAGTAATTCTGATTGGGCTGATAATGCATATGATCGCAAAAGTACTACTGGTGGTTGATCCTTTATTGGTATGAATTTGGTATCTTGGTATAGCAACAAACAAAAGTTGATTTCCTTATCTTCTGTTGAAGCCGAATGTCTTGCTGCTGGAAATTGTTGTGCACAATTATTATGGATGAAATAAATGCTGCAAGATTATAGAATTCATCAAGGGCCCTTAAAGATTTTATGTGATAAAAAAAGTGCTATTGATATATCAAAGAATCCAGTCCAGCGCTCTCGAACAAAGCACGTTGATATAAGGCATGTTATTCGACATCTTGTTGAAAAAAAGGAAGTTGTTTTTGCTCATGTTCCAACATCGGAGCAGTTTGTGGATATCTTTACAAAGCCACTGGATTCTACCACTTTTGAGCTCCTCGGACAACACTTAGGTATGTGTCATATTTGAGGTACTTCTTTAAAGCTTTTGTTTTAGCTTTAGTTTTTTTATTTTTGTGTACAAAAATTTAGAAAAACACAATAAATAGAAAGAAGAAAAGGAAAAAAACATGGAAGTGGTGTGTGCATTTTGGAATATGGAAACTTAGAGAATTAAGGGGATGTGATGGATTTGACGGCTGGAAGTTGAAAAGTGGCAATAATTACCTTGGAAAGAGAAAAATATAGAGTGCGGGTTTTGAGAAAGGAAAGTAACTTTTTAAATTTTAATTTTCCATCTTCCTCTCTTGTACCTCTTTCCCGCAACACCTCTCTCATTTTCTTGATTGTGTGAATTTGTGCTTGGATTTCCCGTAAAAATCCCACAGCAGAGAGGTAGAAAACAACCAGGACTCTCTAAAACTTGCTTGCAACACTCGCTGCAAAAATTCTCATGGAGAATAGCAAGAACTTCAAGAAGTTGTTTAGGGAACTCGAGAAGGAGCTCAATCTGACGGTAATTTCAATGTTGGAACCTCTTAGCGGATTACCGGAACCAAGAGTGGAGGTGGTTTCTTCAGTCTGGCCAAGGTATTCTTCCTCACCACCCCCAGTTAAAATATTCCAAGATAAGTCCTTTACCTTCAATGGCCAAACCTTTAAGTCCTTTGACGATTGTATAGAGTATTATCTGAAGCATAATAAGAGGGTGGACCAAGTTATATATCTTTTTCTGGAAAAATTAATGGGTATGATCTTAGTCATCTGCTTATGGGGATTGTTGGGAATATTTAGTACATGGAATATTGGAATCCCAGGTTAACTTAACTAGCATGCATGGAGTATGAAGGTCAAAAAGTTATGTGTGTGTATACTAGGGCATCTGGGCTGAGGACTCTGAGATTGAGGAGAATGAACGAATGGCCTGAGAGTTTTAGTGTTTTAAGTTCTTCTGCGTATAAGCCAGTTTCAATTTTTAACCCTGATGTTGCTGAGAATTTGGAGAGGCTTAGGAATGTACCCCATGCTGTTATTGAGATTGTATAATGAGGAAGAGTTGGAAGCCATAGATGTTGGTGATATTCCAACAAAGGCTAAGGATGCAGGGGGATACGCTCTTAATATTTACATTGATCAGGGAGATTATAATCTGGGAGGTAAACCTGCCCATGATCAAACTGAAGATGTGGATCAAGAGAATGAAAAGGAAGAGGAAGTTGAATTAGTTCATGTTCTGATATGGAGATAGGGGGAGATGAATTTTAGGTTGAAGAATCTAGCCTTGATGATGTTCCAAAATTAGGCCAGCAGAGGTTGAAGAAGCTGGTGATGAGAGTGATGTTCCAACCCAGGAACACACTGAAACTTAAGGACATGCTAGAACTGATGTTCCAACATAATGAGCCCTCATTGAAAACCTGGTATACACCACTGATGAAGTATTGGATGAGTTTTTCCAAACTATTCCAAGGAGATCAAAAAGGAAGGATGATGAAATAAGCACATGATCTATGCAGCCTAAGAAGAAGAAGAAAGTAAAGAAAGAGTTGACCAAAGTTCAAAGAGAGCTCTATTTGCAAGGGGTGATCTAAACTCGGATTTTTATAATGTAGACTATTAGGATAGCTGGTATATTATCAATGAAGGAAATATCATAGCAGAAAGGTTACTGGATTTTGATACCTATAAAGCAAGTGGCTTTACAGCCTTTCTGGGACACTTGGGATATACAACTGCAACTACGGTCTACAAGAAGTATAATAAGGAGCTTGTTCGGGAGTTTTATGCTAATGTAATGGCAGAAAACTTGGATGCTGAGTCTAAATGGTATGGGTGGACCTATGTACGTGGCGAGGTGATCCATTTCTCTACTGAGAAAATTAATAATATCCTTGGGTTGACCACTCCTGACTTTATGGATCTATATGCTGAAGATCTAGAGCTGACAAGTGATCAATTTTGCATGAAATTTCTTGAGGACTAGTCTCTCAGTGGCCAACACAAGGGAATGCAGCTATGTCCTACTTGACCAACAAGTATTTTGGCTTAGCCATAAATTCTTGGATTCTTTCCACAAATACTTTGGCTCTAACCAGAGAGTTGGCCAAGTTGTTGCATTGTGTTGGAAAGAATATTCCTGTGAATCTGGGTAGAATAATTCAGAAAAATATTGTCTTTTGAGTCATGTCTTCAAGAAAGAAAAATTCTCTGCCACGCCCATGTATTATTACTGTTCTAGCTAAAGCATGGAAGGTATCTGTTAAAAATGATGATGGGATTGTAGTTCTAGTCAAGTCCAATTCCAGAACTTTCTCTACAAAGAAAATTGATGATCTTCCTTGGACCTCTCCAGAGACTGGTACTTCAACTACAACAGCAGCAAAGAAGGCTAAGGAGGAAAAGAAGTTAGCTATGAAGGCAAAGATTGCAGCTCTTCAGGTTTAGATTGCATCCCTTGAAGAGGAGTTAACCCGATTGGATGCTGATGATGAAGCCCAGATGGATGCAGTTGATAAAGCCTGATGTTTATTATTTAAAATTTGTTATTGATATTTCTGAAATATTGTTGACTTTGGCATGTTTTATGGTCCCAAGGGGGAGTAATTTGGATTTCTGGAGGATATTTTTGAATTTCTTGATTATGTGGATTTCTCGGATTTCTGGTACTTATTATTTCTATTGGATTGGTTTCCAACATGATTTTTTGGATAATTTAAGCATTGAGTATTTTTGTTTGATTTTCCAACATGGATGTTGAGGTACTTGTGATTTGGAGCTGTGGAATTAAGGGGGAGTTAAAATTTTGAGCTCATGTTCTAACATCCATAGTGATTTCAGCATGATCATTTCTATTTGTATAATTGTCGATTTGAAAGTCCAAAAGGTTGATGAGTCCACAAAATGCCAAATGGGGAGATGGTAAAGTCCAAATTTATTTAATTGGTAGTATGTGGAAATTATGCGAATATGAAATTGCTATGTTGTAACATCAAAGAATGAAGGTTTGCAATACATGGAAGGTTGAGTTGTAATCCAAGAAGAACTATATTTCGTTCAGGATGTATTTGATTGCAGAATACATCAATTCCTATATTTATGAGATTGGATTAATCGAATGGATCTATGATTATGTAGTTATGGTTGAGATATGAGTGAAATATTTTAATTCCTTATTTCAAGGGATTAGATTTGGTATTCCCTAACTCCAATGGATATCATTGTTATTAGAATATTTTGTGGAGAATGAATTCTATACGCGCAAAAATTGATGTGTGTGTGAGTTTAAATAGAAGACATTCTGGTTGAATTACTTATGTTTTAAATTGAAGAAAATATTCATCTAGATTTTTGATATTCCGTAGAGTATTCAAGAGCTTTCGTGTCTGTGTTCCAACACGATCAAAACCGTTTGATCAAAGTTCAAATTGTATGCCCCAATTCCTCGGGAGGAGGAGATCCAGTGTCGACGAGTTTCGAGGTCAGAGGGAGTCTGATCAATGTGGATCGGTTGCTAGGGGAGATAGTGGAATTCTCATGATATAATTTGATAAGATAAGTATAATTGTATGGTGTACTTTATGCTGCAATTTTCTGATTAGGGGATTCATTCTTAACTAAGTCAGACCTCACAGATGTAGGTGGATTACACCGAACTCTTTTGCTTTACTTTACTACTTACATGGTTAGTTAGGCTATGCTGAAACACGATAGTATTAGTTGAATTATTTAGGTAAAATCAATTTTCACTTTCTATAATGTGGAAATTTCATCAAGTCATTTCAAAGTTTAGAATTTTGGAATAGGATTTCTAAAACCAACTTCTTCGCCCATCAAATAATTTTACAAAATCTTTATTAGAATCAATTTCATGTGTTTTGATTATCAAAAATCAATATATAACGTTTAGTCAGTCTGTTGGCCTTTTTATAAGTTATGTAACAATCACAATATTTTTAAATTTAGACATTGTATAAATAAAAAATATTTTTAAAAAAATACATTCTAATATATTATATTTAAATATAGAATAATAAAAAAATCTATAAAATATCATTTTTAAATTACACAATACATTATTACAATTAAAAAGTATAATATTTAAATTACATAGTATTGAATAATTGGTACATAATTTATCGAAATGATGTTTTTTCTAACGATTTAGCCTAGCCATGATTGGTTGGAAATATTAATGAATCTCTTCTCCGCTACATACTTCCGACTTGACCAGAATATATATTTCCAATTTTCAAGTTCCAAATTATTGACCACATAATTCATTTGGAATGCAGTACCATCCAAGCGACCCGTGATTAGTACTTCAAAGTATGTACACAAAAATTGGATATATATATATATATATACAGGTTATTTTGGATCGACTTGCAGGCATAAACTACATAATATTCCAAATGTAATTTTATCATAAAAAAAATCCGTCCCAGTTTAGCTTACCAAACTTTATTGATAAATCGGTTACAAACTGTTACTTCTTTATCGCATAAAATTTACTATTCAAAGACTAAACATCTCTCTCGTAGTTATTTAATGTGTAGTGAAAAGAGTGATATAATTAAAAGAACGACTACTCCAAATCGTATATGTTATGGGAATCAGATTTGCTTTGTATAATTTTGGTCCGAAAGCAGCCTTTAAATTTCATATTCAATGGAATTGAAAGAGCGGTCACTTCAACTTGCATGGAGGTTGGAGCTATGCCGCCTTTCATGGGGTACCATCGAAGGCAAATGGAAACATCGCCCGAGTATATATGAGTCATATTAGTGGTTGTTTAGATAAATGGCAGTATACATTTATAACTCTATATAATTTTGAAAGTGTTAATATAATCTTTATATAATTGAAAGTAACCAAACCATATTAAATAAGAGTGCTAATATAACTCTCAAGCGAATAATTCGATATTGGCCATGTGTTTCCGGTCGTTATCCTCACATGGAATGACAAAAATGGCCAAATTAATGTTGAATTTGAGTGGATAATTTTTCCCTTGAGTCTGTGGGCCCCACAAAAACATATCTTCACCCTCTCCCTTACCACAGCCGATCGACCTTCACCCTCTCCCTCGCCACTACTTTTGCCATATCTGTCTCCACCCACACATTCACCACCGCCTCCGCAAGCCTTGACCACGTTAACGACGTCGGCGTGGATCTCAAATTGGGAGTCCTCCTCAACCCCCAGCCTCTCCTGCGTGTTGTAGACCGTCACGACGGCACTGTTGCTTGGGGGCGTCAAAGTGGACGCTGGCACCATTAATCATGAAAGGGCCACAATTGATTCTCAGCGGGAAGTGGAGCGTGAGGGGGCCGAATTGGAAGAAGGTTAGTGATTGGAGAATCGCCGTTGCTGCACCCCAAAACCCTAGACAACCCCTGAATACAACCAACGCCACCCCCAAAACCCTCTGCCCACCGTTCGCACCACTACCACCGTCGTCGGTGGCACCAAAACCCTAGACGACTCCTGAACGTGAGAAGAAAATCAAAGCCTATGTCGGCATTGGAGAAGAAGAAAAAGAAGATGGGTAAAGCTAGGGTTTCTTGGAAAGAAGAAGAAGGGTAAGGCCGAGGGTTTTCGGGCTAACCGCGAAGAAGAAGGGTAACATCGGTGAAGCCTTCATTGACAGGGGGTTTTGCAAAGAAGAAGAAGTTGAGGAAGGGAGAAGGTGAGGGTGGGGGCAAAACAGTCTTTTCCAAAAAAAACTTTTTTAAAGAAGGTCAAAGCAAACTTTTCACCAAATTCAGGCCAAAGTTTGCTGGAATGGTTAGTTTTGCACTTTCACTGTTTATGTAGGGTTATATTGGCACGTTCAATTACCAGAAGGTTATATTAGCCCTTATGTGATTTATATAGGGTCACATAAGCACTTCTCTTACATAAAACAAGAAGAACTTTAATTGTAAATTAAAAGAGCAAGTCCAACATATTTTAGCTATAATTAGAGAATGTTCATTCTTCAGTTTTAGCAGATGCTCTATCATGTTCTCTAAAATAGAGAAAGTGAGGAAAGAAAATATTTCATTCTCTCTATTGTAGAGAGAGAATGAGAAGAATTAATATTTTAAGAATAACTATCAATCACCTTTACGTAAGACATAACTGTCATTGACTGCTTTGATTAATGGTGGTTTCCAGTAAACGCCGTGAATGACACTAAGTTTTGATATCGGAATTGACTATGGTTATGGAATTCAATTTTGAAAGTCATGCGATCCTAATCCCAGTCATCTTCTTAGCATTTCATTCACACATTTAATTCGGGAATATGTTATTTTTGTAATCCAATTCTCGAAATCTTGAACCCAAACATGCTTTAGGTTCGCATTTGAAAACTAATTGGATTTTGTAGGAAATTGAATTCGTTAACCAGTGATGACCTACAAGTTTTATCAAGGTCCATATTGGATCTTAGAATTGGTCACCCCCCCTCTTGTCGGCATTCCTTGTAAAAAAAACTATAATGTTTTAGCTACACTGGGAAAGTCTTGCTTGATTAATTTCTAATTCATCCATAAAAAATATTGATCAAGCGAACATCATTAATGTTCATTAGTTTACACATTGCATTTTTTTTTTACAATTTTTTGTTTATGCTCTAGACCTACTTTTATGAAAGTGTTCAATCTGGCGATTGACTCGAAGTATTTCAAGGTTCTGCCACGTTTAGGGAAGAATAACTCTGTCTCTGTGTGTGTGTGCGTGTGCGTGTGTGTGTGTGTGTGCGTGTGCGTGTGTGTGTGTGTGCGCGCGTGTGCGTGTGCGTGTGTCAGGGAAGATGGGCAAAAAATAGTTTTATGTGGGGGAATTAAATATGTGGGGGTGAGAGACCAATGAAATTCTGACATATGGCAAGTAAGGGGGTTAGAATTAAATTATATGCATTTTTATTTTATTTTTTTATTCATCCACTTGCTTAAATTTGAGGAGAAGAAATGATTTTTAGTGTAACAAATGACATTGTTTGGAACATTTTATTCATAATACAAAACATTCATCAGAAAACATAATTCCATGCATGACCTAGTTTCCTTGACAACTTTCATGGCTTCATGAATCTTTTTATTAAACTGTATTATCTTCTTCACCTTTACTTTTATTTTATGTGTATGTCCTGCATGAATGTGTTGTTGTCTTCTTCATCCACAGCGTTTCATATATCGGAAGATGTAATTATTTTATACATATAAGTATCGGAAGATGTAAGTATTTTATATATGGGAGGGGTTATATGCACTCCCTTATATTAACTCAGATCTACACTCAAAATCCTGACCGTAGGATCACATCAGATCAAACCAATGGAATAAATAAAAGAGGTTTGATCTGATGTGATCCTACGGTCAGGATTTTTGAGTGTAGATTTGAGTTAATATAAGGGAGTGCATAGAACCCCTCCCTTTATATATATATATATATATATATATATATATATATTTCTCTCAATATTTATAGTTCTTGTCGTAGTTTTCTCAGTCCTATTAGGTGTTTCGGTTTTTGGTACAATTTTACCATGGTTTAAAATGGTAAAATTGCTCAGCAATTGCTTTTGTGGTTTCAATTTATTAAATATTCAATCACTCTCCTCCGCCTTATCAACTGAAACCACAAAGAAACTACTCCATTTTTCTCTCCACAATGGTTAAAACTACTTTGCAACCACTTTATGGACTTCATTTGATTTTCTCTTTCCTACTTATTAATTTTACCTTCTATATTTGATTTAAATAAAAAATTTAACTAAAATAAATTGAAATGTGAAATTTAATTATACATTTTAAATTTCATTTTTGATCAAAAATTAAAGAGTCCATCTCTTCAAAGAAGGTCTTACATAAGTCATGAAAAAACCATGATTTAAAATGCAAATTAGAAGAAATGAAGATAAAAATTTTGAGGAGTATGAATCAGATTATACGCTTTATAACTACTATACATTGCATAATAAATTTTTAATATTGCAACTAAAATCTTTTACTTTTTATAATTCTAATTAAAACATGTCTTTCCATATGCTTATGAAAAGACGGTCTTTTCCAAGACCTTGCCAAAATTAAATAATAAGAGAAATTAATTTTAAAAATTCAAGATTAAAATACATTACATTTGAAAGACTAATTATTACTATTAGAAAAATTACAATAAATATTTAAAACTAAAATATTAATCTATTATGTCTAATTATTATAAATAAAAAATTAAAATATTGATTTAGTCTGATAAATTGTTACAAATACAAAATGAATTACAAATAATAAAAATTAGTGTCCCAATTATTAAAAAGTGAAATACAAATTAATTTTAAGAAAAACGAATTACAAATATAAGATAAAAGGGACTAAAATTATTAATAAAAAGGGATTATAGAGTAATAAAAAATTATTAAGCATGAAAATAAAAAAACTAAACTAAACTAAACAAAGGGGAAAAAACCATGCAACAAAACAAAACAAATGAAACCAATGCCCGGACAATTTTGTGGACCGGCAGCCTGCCATTTTATGTACGTTGGCGGTTCCAAAAAATAGAAACCAATGTCCAGTTCCAATTTTGTGGAATTACTTGAAACCCCCATTGTGGAATTTTGTGGTTCCACTTCGATTTCAGAGTGATTCCAATTCTGAACTATAATCACTTTGAAGCCCCCATTGTACATGCTCTAACTAAGAAGTAAATCCTCTCGTCCAACAGTAATTATTGTTGATCTCATTTTATTAAACAATTCTTCATGAGATTATCAATTGTTACATCACCCCTTCAGTTCCAGCCAAAATCATACGCGTATCCTCCTTCCTTTTAAACTAATAAAGAGTAGTGCATCCAAACCCCAATTCATGAGCCAATTTCTTCTTATATCATTAGCCACTTCATGCTGAGATCCCCCACTTTCAACTGTCAACTCTCTTGGCAACTTCTCAAGGACATCAACACCATAGTAAATTCTAGGGTTCATAGCCAAGAAAAGCCCATACAGAACCTTGAAAATTCCTGAAGCCGATATTCTGTAAAACATTCCAAAAGGGGTTGGGTATTCCATATAGAACCTTGAAAATTGCTGGAGACTAAGCCTTCCATCATGAAATATTAGGTATTTTGGGTATGTTCCTCGCAGCATTGGCTTCTCAACGCCTCCTTTGCAAACATAGGCTTCCTGTAATTAAGAATTCATTCGTATACAAATGTAAGAATTCTCCATCTTGATACAAGGGTACACTCATTGTGAAACTACTCAAAAACTACTTTTACACTTGGGAGTCGGCTTAGTCTCCAGCAAAGTTTTTTCTAACCACTAGGAATATCAAGAAAATTTAAAGTGAGACAAATTTCACCAATTTGTTCCATGCATTATGCGTTCTAGAATCATTTGATGGAAATAACAGGCAAATCATACTGCAAACTTCAAGAAAATGAAGATTAATTAACCTGTATTAGGATATTGTAGAGTCTTGGGATCTACATTATTGACAAGAA
Source organism: Rubia yunnanensis (assembly GCA_037428765.1). Classification (NCBI taxonomy): domain Eukaryota; kingdom Viridiplantae; phylum Streptophyta; class Magnoliopsida; order Gentianales; family Rubiaceae; genus Rubia; species Rubia yunnanensis. Next base: position 23,842,222 of record CM075064.1, on the reverse strand, counting down.
TGACATTAGCGCCTCTTATTTGGAAGGACATGTGTACACTGTAGTAGTAGTGTTAAATAATCAACAGAATCCCAGCATCACACAAATTGAGAAGAGTATTCACAAACGCATGCATCCAGTTTGAAGAGTCACAGAACTAAATTGTTCATTGACTTAAGAGTCCAATGAACAGGAAAAACACACACACACATATGCAAGGTGTAGCAGGTGGGTAAACGGAGATGAGCATAGGAAGAAAACAAGTAATGCAATGTCGGAGAATCTAAAATGTATAATAAAAAAAATGTAATTTCAAAGTTATTCTGATTAGAGGTCAAACTAGTCCCACTTTCTTTTATTAGATGTACCACAGTAGTGGAGGATGGGGAAGGCAGAATCTATATCTTCTAATACTAGGCAGAAATTTAGTTCAGCTGGGTACCTGATTTGCACTGGTAGTGACGATCACTGATGACTTGTACAACTTGTTCTCCTTTGCATATCTGATAGGATGGGAGCTAGAGATTTGACTTGAACATAAAGAGGTATCATTTCTCCAAGATTCTACACTGTGGTAAAAGCAAAAACAATAATACAGTAGTTGTAGTTCATTGAAAAGAGAACTAAGTACAAGAAACAACAGTTGCCCAAAATAACCCATTTGATATGACCATTGCAAGTGAAACCAAAGGGAAATAAGAAGTCACACCAAGGACAAATTCACAAACGCCTGCAACCAGTTTGAACAGTCACGGATCTAAAATCTAAACTGTTCATTGACTAAAAGGTAGAAGGATGCGCAAAAAAACACACGGACGCAAACGTGCAAAGAATACCAGGTAAGAAAAAGGGCATGGGACTATTAAAGAATAACAAGAAATCAAAAATCGGAGAAGCTATGATACTATAAAAAAAATTATTCCAAAACTACGACGATCAAGGGCTCAAACAATCAAACTAGGTGGCTGCTTGGTTTGCACCAGCAGTGACCATCACTCGTGATTTGTACAGCTTGTTTACTGCAAGTATCTGATTGGACAGAAGTTAAGAGGATCCAACATGTGCATTAAAATGTGTAGTTCTCCAAGATTCTACATAGCATTAAAACAAAAAAACAGCAAGACATTATTCATAGTTCATTTAACATATAACTACGCCAGAGAAGCACCACAGTATGTGATCTTTGACAATGAAACCCAAGGTCAAGGGAATCAAGAAGTATATACCTTTGTAGATATAGCCTTCCTCAGGACCATAGCAACTTACTGAAGGCTCCCATATAACCTCTTGTAACTTTTCTACCACTTGTTTTGGAAGTTGCCAGTAAACCACTCCCTGGACAATCAAGTCGTAAACGACAAGAACAAAATTCAAATCAGAACCATTCAGAAGTTCAAGTTCCAGAAGTATAAGTTTGCACATCCAGTGAAGAGGAAATATTTGTTTTCCAATTGTTTCATTTAGGGCTAAACAGAATTGATTCCATGGCCCAAATTTGGTGTGCAGAAAAAGGCGGCATCCTTTCCTTCACCAAACTGATTATAAATCTCGCCTTGTCAATTTTTGCAGTCTCCCTCAAACCTTCAAGTAGATTATAAATAGTATCAACACTTGGAAACCAATTTTTTCTCATGCTACTTTCAGCCATTGTATATGCCAGATCATAATCACGGGCTCTGCAGAGATAATGAATCATGGTCTGATAAATTTTGCTATTCGGTTCAATGCCTCTATCTGATAACCGCAAAAAAATCTTCTTTGCCATATCAAGAAATCCCGCTCGGCAAAAACCTTTGATCAACAAATTATAGGTAACCTCATCTGGAATTATGCCAAACCGATGCATAAGACCGACCAATTTATTAGCATCCCAGGCCCGACCCCTACTCACCAAGAACTGTAGTCTGGCATTGAATGTAGCAACATTAGGCAAGCAACCATTGAACAACATAAGATTCCACATCCCGTTACCTATATATGACTGGTTATCCTTATAAAAAGCTGATATAAGTGTGGTATATGTAACCACATCAGGTAATATACCCAACTTCTCCATCTCCAATATGATCAAATGAGCCTTGTCCAATATGCCCATCTCACAGAATGCCTTGATCACAATATTAATAGAATAGACATCTAGTTCAATCCCACATTTAAAAGGAGCCTCACGAAAAAATGACTCAATCGCCTCCAAATCACGGGATGCTGTCAAAACCTTAAGTGCGGCATTAAATGACTTAACAGTCCGACGACAACCATAAAACTCCATGTCATAGAATGTATCAACCGCTTGCTTAATCATCCCAGCATTCCCATAAAGCATAATAATTCGGATAACAAAACCTTCACGACGACCCTGAGGTAAAGTCTTCTGATGTTCAAGTAAATTCTGGATATAGTCAAATCTTCCAGCACCAGCCAACCTAGAAACTGTGTCCTCAAATGCAAAACGGTTTTCTACCACTAGTTTGTTGTGTGCATTGGCCTTGAATAAATTAAACAACCTTTCGGGGTCTCTCTCCTTCTTCAGCTTCACAAGAGCAGGCTCATCCAGATCCAATTTTTTCCGACCACCAACAATCGCAGCAATGTGGGAAGCAGTACTTAATCTGCGAACCAGACGCAGAGATAGCATATTCTACTATACCCTCCCCCAATCACAAACATGCCCGCTGATCAAAAACAAATATCACAACATTAACAAAAGGACCCTGGAACATGTGTAACGCTAATCAAATCAAACTCACACTTAATGGATATGGATACATAGATAGCAGAGAAAACTGAAAAAGAAATCAAACAGTGAATGGGAGAAAGCATTCTAGGGTTTCCAATTTTAGCACATGAATCATAAAACTACATAACTACTATCCTTAGTGGTGAATGCGGAAACTTACCGATTCAGAGGGCATCGGTTGAGGGGTTTTTAGCTCACGAGCTGGTGGTGGCGGCGGATTTTCCGTGACCTGGGGTTTCTAGATTATGGAGTATTTGCATGCTGTGCACCCAGTTCGGATTGTTAAGGCGGAGGCTTCGCCGGAGCTGGTGAAACGGTGGTTGAAGTTAAGTCTTTAATGGTTGTGTCTCACAGGCAGCGGCTACAATACATGGCGGCCCCATTGGAGGGGGTTCTTTCATTTTATTATTCGTTTGTGCCAGAATAAATTGCAACAAAAAAAATCCAGTCAAACGAAAAACTTTTGACTACATATTTGTATTTGAGAAAAATTTCTGTGAGACCGTCTCACCATAAGAAATGGTGAGATCAGGGATCAAACTGCAATAAATATGAGAGGAACTAAAAAATGGGATCAGATTGTAAATATATGAAAAATGAGGGCTGAAGAAAATGGGTCTAAATTCGAGTTATAAGGGAAATCGATCATCAATCTGGTTCATAACCAACTGGCATATTTTGAAAACAAAATCTCCAAAATCAAGGAATCTGAATCCTTATGAAATTCAATCCGATCAAACCGGATTTAATGTCGCAAATTGTTGATCAATCCTCTGAAATCAACGGATTGTCCTCACGTTTTTAGATCTGCGTCAGATTACTTCAAATTCGCGTCGGATTGAGCTCATGTTGAAGCTCGTGATCTCTAAAATCAGGTCTGCAATTTTGCGACGGAATTACATCGGATTTGCGCCGGAATCGAATTCAGAGACAAAACTTTGCGACGGAAACATCAAAGAAAACTTCTACATTTGCAAAGGTGAGATCTACAATCTAAGATCTTAGTTTTATAGTTTAAAATCTTAGTTTTAACGGTTGAAATCTACAATCTAAGGTGTTGCTGGTATAAATTATGGAAGACGGAGCAATTCAAGGCAATGAAATTGTTCAGTATGAAGGAGAAAGCAACAATTATGTTCAATCTGAAAATTCAACTAGTTTACATCCAGGTTAGGTTTTGTTTTATATATACAGTTAAACACATGAAGTAGTTGCATGAACACATGAAGTAATGTTTATTTATTGTGAATTTTATTTTGACAAATCTGGAATTCAGCTATATGCATGTTATGAAGAAAATGTTGGTGTTTTACAATTTTCTTAAACATATTAGGTAATATGAGGAACATTAGATGTAATTGCATGAACACATGAAGTAACGCGATAATATTCTAATAGACAATTCCCCAAAGGCTGAAATTTGGTTATAAACAAATTGTTGGGAAAATGTTGATGTTTTTAAATATTCTGAAATATATGAGGTGATATGATGAACAAATGATGTAGCTGCATAAACACATGAAGTAACGTGATGATATTCTGGGTTTGTTGAGAAAATGTAGGTGTTTTATAATTTTCTGAAACATATGAGGTAATACGATGAACACTGGATATAAATGCATGAACACATGAAGTAACGTGACAAGTATCTGATTGACAAATCCCCAAGGTCTAAAATATGGTTATATGCAATTTGTTGTGAAAATGTAGGTGTTTTTAAATTTTCTAAAATGTTTGAAGTAACATAGTAAATCAATGATGTAATTGCATGAACACATGAACTAAAATCAGTTACATTAATTTTGTTAAGACTATTTTCATATTTTCAAAGTTACTTTATCACAACAAGTAATATATTAAATACACGATGTAACTTAATAAAAATATAATCTGTTGTGATTAATGTCTGAAATTTAATTAGTAGGATATGTTATCAAAATATTTAGAAATTGTACAAATATATCAGTGACTTAACAATTGTTAATGAAGGCTGAACTAAGTTGTGAAATACACGAACAAACTAATATAATAGTTGATGTAATGAGTTACTGAAAAGATACAATTTTGCAGGACCAGCTTCTGTCACCCATTTAAGCGACCTATCAAAAGTTGATGTCACAGATTGCTTTAAAGGTTTGAGAGCAAAAACACTATCAGAGTTCCATGATTTATACCGAAAATAGTTAAATGCATTGGGATTTGGGATGCGATGTTCAACCCAAAGAGGTAAAAAAGATTAAACCATCCTACATAAGTATTTTGTTTGCTCAAATCAGGGAAACACAAAATTGAAGAATGAAACAACTGACACACCTTCCAATAACAATATCATTGAAGAGGGCTCTGAGAAGAAAAGAAGAAAAACAAGGGAAAATGTGGTTACGAGAACTGGATGCAAAGCTGGAATTCGGGTTAAATTTATCAATGGAGCCTATGAATTTTTGCATCATGTGACATCTCACAATCATCCTTTCACTCGAGTCGAATGGCAGTATTTGCATAGAAGTGAAAGGAGAATTACCGAAGAAAAAGGGAAAGCTATACAAGGAATGGAAGGTGCAAGATTAAAACCTAGTCATGGATTCAAGTTTATGCTTTTAAAGCTGGTGGTATTCACAATCTAGGCCACACGATTAAGGATCATTTAAACTACGTGTACAGGTTGCGCATGAAGGAGATTGAAGGAGGTGATGCCCAGCAAGTAATTGAAAGACTCTCACATAAGAGTACCGAAGAGGAAGATTTCTTCTTTAGAGTTAAATTGGATGATAATGGTAGGCTGACAACATTATTTTGGAGGGACTCAATGATGAAGGAAGACTACTCCCTCTTTGGCAATCCAATGGTATTTGACACCACATCATGTATGATTTATATTTGTAAAATACATTTAAACACATGAAGTAATGGCTGGAACACATTAAGTAGTATGCTATACACACGATGTAGATTCATAAAAAAATGAAGTAAAAATATGTTACATTTTTTGGAGAAAAATTGGCTGTTTTTAGATTTGAAAAAACGTATTAAGTAATTTATTGGAAACACGATGTAACAGTATGAAAACATGAATAAAAGTCATATAATTCAACTTGATAATTCACCAAAGTCTAAAATTGGCCTATATGTATTTTATTGAGAAAATTTAGGTATTTTAAAGTTTGTTGAAACGTACTAAGTAACATACTAAATAAATAGTGTAACTGCATTAACATATGAGTTAAAATGATCTAATTTTTTGTTAAGTGATCTGTCAACATACAGGACCAAAAAATACAATTTGATATGTGCTCCAATAGTCGGAATGAACAACCACGGTAATATAGTGATGTTTGGATGTGCTTTCATTGCTGACGAACTTCAACTTTTGAATGGCTTCTTGATGTTTTCAGAAAATCAATGGGTGGAAAAGAGCCAGTAACAATACTTACAGACCAAGATCCGGCCATGACCAAAGCAATCGAAAAGGTAACCATTCTTTAATTTGATTCATCTGGACTATAATTGGTTGATATGTTCATGTACTTACCTTTAGTATTTAGTTTAATAGTTCTTGTATTTGTTCACAACATCTAATTTAATTTCATTAATCATTGTCAATATAAAAAAACCTAATAATTGGAAAAAAATCAGGAACAATTACATTAAATGTTTTATATTTTAGTTCGTGTTTAATTGCTTTTAGATCATATGTTTATACATGAACTTTTTTTGAATAAAATTATTCATGAAATTTTACAGGTTTTCACAAACACGAGGTATAGAATGTGCCTATGGCACATTACGCAGAATGTCATCAGTCATTTTGGTGAATTAAAAAAAGGATGGTCCCTTCAAGGAAGCATTTAAGCATTGTTTGAAATACTGTAAAAATGAAGAAGAATTTGAAATGGCATGGAACAATATGATCGGGAATTTTCAGCTTGAAGACAAGGAATGGTTCAAGAGGCTATATTCTATTAGAGATAAGTGGTGCTCTACAGTGAGCAAAGACTTTTTCTCCGCAGGAACTCTTTCATCACAACAAAGTGAGAGCACAAACAAAGCTTTGTCATTCAATGCCACCAAAATGACAACACTCAACAGATTCTTAACCATCTTTAATGAGACTATTGATCGCTGGAGAGCAAAGGAAATAGCGAAGGAAAATCAATGCTCAAAATTAGTGCCAAAGTCAGCTGTACATGGATCAAAACTACTCAAACATGCAGCTCAAGAGTACACATTATCAATGTACTATAAGTTTGAGAAGGAATACAAGATCGCACAAGTAACAAAAGCATGTAGAGTTTTCCCCCTAGGATCGGCAACAAAGTATGAAGTAAGTCCATAAGAAGATGATACAAAAGTTGAAATTGTCATCTTCACACAACAAAGTGGAATGGCGGAAGTTAACTGCTCTTGCAAAACTTTTGAAGAAACGGGTATGTACTGATGAAATACAATTTACATGTTACCTCTTATGTTAATATCTTTAGTTCTTTAGTTTGGATCATTAACCTTTGGTTAAATATTAAGGTTCATCTTTTTGTAGGCGGGTTTCATAGCAAGAATATGATAATACATCTTAAATATATGTCATTAGTTCTTCATTCCCATTTTTAACTTTAAAATGCAAGACATTATATGTTTTAGAGCTTTAGTTTGGATGTTTATCTAATTAACTTGAATATATGCATGGTTATCTTTTTATGCAAGGAATATTTTGCTTTCACTGTATCCGTATATTGCACATCAACTCAATCAGTGAGATACCATCACAATACATTCTGAAGCAATGGACAAAGCTTGCTAAAATGCAAGTATGGGACAAACTGAAAACAACACAAGAAAATCAAGAAGTAAACAAAACCAAAGACAAAGTTCCATGGCGACACCAAATGGCAAGAAACTACTACAATCTGGTACTAAAATGTGAAGGTCCCGGAAAATTCTTGAAGAAAGCTTCAAGAAATACAATGAAAAGGTAGACCAAATTCTTGTCGAAAAAAGTACAAAAGAACATGAAAATTAAAGCAGCTTAGCAGAATCTTCTATCACTAAACCGCCAACAATCCAAGATCCATCTCCCACAAAGACAAAAGGAAGAAGCAAGCGAATTGAAGGGTGGAAGCACAGAAAGAAACAAAAAACAAAAGAGCTTGGTACCAAGACTCCAAAGCAACAAGTCTAGACCTATGAGTTCCAATTTGGCATTTATTATTATTAACATTATGTACATGAACAAATCATTTAAATTGCCCTTCAAATGCTTTAAACACTTGAACTAACGAGTGTTGTTTAATTAAACAAAAATATATTCATCAAGTAAACTGTGTCTAAAACTAATGACTCTAACAAATGAGCTAAAGTGAAATATACATGAACTAATGTTAGAAAAAGTAAATAAAAATATAAGTGTCAAAAATTAAACAACACATAGTTGGAAAATATCTAATATTTAAACCGAACTATATACCTAAATAACCGAACAATTTACCTAAAGGATACATGGCTTTGAACATACAAAATATAATTACTAGACAAACTGTTAAACTATAATAAAAACAAAAGAGATAAACAATGCAACTAAATAGATAAACATCATAACTAAACTCATACTGGAATCATCATAAAAAAATTTAAAGTTTCAATCCATTCTAGAATCATCTAAAAAACATCATTCTGAATCATCTAAAAAACATCATTTAGAATCAATCAATCCAACAACCTAGCAAATAGACCATTCAGAATCATCCATAACATCATTTCAACAAATTCAAACATTCAAATTACTCCATAACAAATCCAAATCACATCTTTCAAATCAAATCATATCTTAAACTACGTTGTTTGTGGACGTTCCTCCCATGCCATCCAATTCACCATCTTTAAACAAGTTAAAAGACGGAAGAGGCTCGTTTTGAGGCTGGTACTATTTCCTTCTCCTCCATTGGTTGCATTCTTCATCAATCATAGCAATTAACTTGTCATTCCATTCGATTGGTGATTCTTCGGTGGCAAGTCATCTTGCTGATTCGGAAGTTTTGCACTAGTTCCAACAATATGTGGCAAGTCTTGCAATGATTCATCCCCAACATCAGCCTTCACCATCTCCAACACGAAAGTACACCAGTCGAGATTCTTAATTTCGTCAACATTTTCAATAGCTTCAAGAATTTTCATATCTACCTTTCCAGTAGCTATAGGAGCTAAAAGGTATGAAGAACAATAGATAACAAAAAGTCTCTTAAACTCATCACCTCTCTCTTTAAGTTCATTTATCCTATCCAAAATCAAGTGAAGGGATATATCGTGTTCATTCTCCCTACCAAACCTAGCCTTGTAACTATCCTTCGATTGCATACCAGAATTTCTCTTCTCCATAACTTTCCTACCAGGGTTTCGAGGCAGGCACAGAACATCATATGCATCATCAGAAGTAACAAAGTATCTATCTACCCCAACCAGCTGAACACATATACCAGGGTTAAATTACTCAACAACCAAGGCATAATACTCGAGGGAAGTGCAATCTCCAATCTTAGCTTCAAAATGCCCCCCCAAAACCAATGGCTTCAACATCAGCCTTCTGTTTAGCATTGAGATCAGTGCATAGATTTGTGATCTTTACATGCTGGCTTCCAGGCATAAACTTCTTTAAAAACATATAAAACAATATAATACAAGAAGTTAGTAAATATAACAACTGTGCACACAAATACCCAAACTAAGAGATAAAACACATCAAGTAAACATACAGTAATTTTAAAAAGAAAGTTTAATTAATAAACAACCAAATCAATATGAAATTAATAAAAAAAAGTAACTTATTGTTTAATAAAACTAAACAGGTAAACACATAAATAAAATCAACAAGTACATAAACAATTTATACTGTAACTCTACACATAAACAATTAAAAGTATAGTGAAACAAAACACTGAAAAACCAAAGGTAAAGGACAACATACCTAAACTAATAAATTCTAAATCATTCAATTTATTATGCAAAAATATTAAAACATCTTTTTCTTGTGAGAGGTAATTAGAAGAATTAATCGAATGGATTGTTTGTATACATACACACATAAACTAAAATCACAAATACTTAAAGTAATAAAACGTACCTAGAACCATCAGGAAGCTGAATTTCACAGACTTGTTTGATCTAGCGTGTCACTTCCGCGCCATCATTAGTGTTCCCCGCTGAACGATGAATAGAAACATTTCTCTTTGCATCAGGTTCAGAAACACCATCTCTATCCCGCTTGCGCTTTCCCATAGTAGAAGAACTCTTCGATGACCCACTCCCATCTTCAGTAACATCCTCATTATTGTTCCCATATGACTTCTTCTCAACAGGCTTCTTCACTGCAGACACCTTCGATGCAGGCTCCATCACAACTGACTTGTTCGCTGCAGACTTCAATGCAGACTTCTTCAATGCGGTCTTCTTCACTGCAGGCTTCTTCGTTGCGCGCTTCACAACCGGCTCCATCACAACTGGCTCGTTTGCAGCAGGCTGGTTCACAGCCGGCTCGTTTGTAGCAAGCTTCTTCACTGAAGGATTCTTCGATGCGGGCTTCACAGCCGGCTTCTTCACAACTGGCTCCATTCCACCAGGCTCGTTCACAGCCGGCTCATTTACAGCAGGCTTCTTTGGAGCGGGCTTCTTCACTGCAGGCTTCTTTGTTGCGGGCTTCATAGCTGGCTCCTTCACAACTGGCTCCATTACAGCAGGCTCGTTCAAAGCCGGCTTGTTTGCATCAAGCTTCTTCGTTGCGGGCTCACAGCCGGCTCCTTCACAATTGGCTCCTTTGCAGGAGGCTCGTTCACAGCCGGCTCATTTGCAGCAGGCTTCTTTGGAGCCGTCTTCTTCGCAACCGGCTCATTTCCTTTCCCTTCACAAACCTTTTGTTTGCCCTCTTCATTTGCATCCACCACAGCAGGAGGCGGATCAATTTAATAATCATTTTCCATATAATCTTCATCACTATAAATTTGTTTAACTTTAACCTTCTTCCTAACACCTTTCTTTTGATAAATTTTCTGACCTACAACACACAAATGAAAAATAAATATTAAATCAAAAACACAAAAATTAGAAGCAGAGAAATCAATACATACCAGAATTGGTTTCATATCTGAAACCTTCAATAACAACATTTATCTGGGCATTTATGGGACTTGCAGCAACACAAGTAGAACCTACAAATTTTAAAAATTAACATATTCTAAATCATACATAAAATAATGAAAGATACACAATAACAAATATATTTAAACGTACCATCAACATTTCTTTCAGCAGAATCCTTATTTCTTTCAACATAACCCTCATTTCTTTCAGCAGAAACATTTTCAGGCTCTAATGCAAAAAAATACAAAAACTAATGAGTTTAATAGCAAAACTAAACAACAATAAATATGAACTAATAATTCAAATACTAACCAATATGTTCAATATTATTTGAAGTAGTAGGACAAATAATCACACGCTTCTCCACAACTGCATAATAAAAAATGTTATTGTAGATTATAAATGTTAATGCATGCTGATCACATCACATGCATCTACAATAACGAAACAAATGCATAAATACCAAAGGTAACGCTCTAAACACATAAAAATAAAATCACTAAACAGTCAAAGTAAAACAAAGAAAATTAGAATTCCAATCAGCAACTCTATGTGACCTATCCACATCAGATTTACTAGCACTTGTACGCAATCTCCTCACAACAGCAGCTATAAAAAAAGAAATTATCAGCAATACATAAATCAATCAATTAAAAACCAACAAAAAATTTGAATAAAATTCAATCATATTTAAATACCTGTGATAGTAGTTTTCTTCTGGGGGTTTTTCATTTTATTCAAAGGAGGTTTAGAACCTGACAATTACACAATCAATTAAATAAAAACATAAAGATTAAAATAAAAAAATTTACAAACTAACAATATACATACCATCCAACAATTTAGATGGCAATTTACTCGATTTCCTCAAGCGAATTCCATCACCTACATTTGAAAAGTAATCACATAAAAACTTAAATTTAAAACTAAAACACCTAAAGTACACAAACCAATAAAACTGTGTATATACACATACATAAAGGCAGTGTAAACAGAAAACACATTAACATGAAAACTAAACACATAAATATCCTAATATAAAGACAATTCAAACGGAAAACATACAAAGTAAATAGAGCATAAAATAAACCACAAAAGAGCCACAACAAAGCCCGAACCAAACACATGAACATCCTAAATAATTTGTTATAAACCGTTTCATATATAAAATAGAGCAACACAACACAAAAAAAACAGAGCAAATTCAATAACAACGAACAACACATCAAATCAATAAATAATGAAACTATAAATATCAAAGAAACCGAACAAAAAACCCTAATAATACAAAAATTAACAAAAAATAGAAAAAACCTTTAGATTCAAGCACGGATGAGGCACGAACAACATCACCAACCTCCAAGTCATCTTTACTAGCAATTTCTTCGTTCGATTTCATCATAACTACAAAATGCCGAAGCAAAACTCAGAAACACACAATATATAATTAAAAAAACATTCACCACCAGATTTACAGGGATAGGCGTCGGAATGATATAGAAATCATTGGAGACGAAGAAGAAAAACAAAAAACCCTAAATATAAACCCTAAATCCGGCGAAAATAAGAAATTCTAACCTCTATAGAACTGAATTGAAGAAGGCGATGTAATGCAACTCAAAAATTGCAAATTTGAAAGAATTTGAGCAATTGAATTGGGAATTTATGGCAGCGGTTTTGAGAGGTTTGAGAAAGGGTTAATGCGCGTGAGAGAGAGAGGGAGGGGTTAGTTGGGCGGTTGAATTTAAAAATTGAAAATTAACTAAAATATCTATATTATATAGTATTGCTTCCATGCCCCTGAAAATATTTAATTTTTGGTGAGACTCTTGGTCTCACCATAAGCTTGGGTGAGACGGTCTCACCCAAGTCTTTGTATTTGAATATATATATATATATATATATATATATATATATATATATACACACACATATATAAAACAATAATATTATTGTATGTGATATCATTGGATTCGTCATAACAAATAGTTTTAAAAAGTAACTTTTTGTTGACCGATGTTGTACATACTTAAATATATTAACAATCAAACGTGTGTGTTGGAGACCGTGAAAAAGATTATCTGCAATTTAATAAGTTATAATTGATTATACATAATAGAGAACTAAAACCAATAACATATTATAATATTGTATATATGTTATTTTTAGACAATGTTTTGGGCTTAGGATATTCAAAATGACTCAAATACCCCCGGTTGACAGACAGAAATCAAACCATATCTATTATAAGGTGCTTGGGATAAAATACAATATTAAAATTTTATAAAAATTATAACATTTAAGGTAAAAGCCCCTGTGGACTGTCCATAAAAGCGTATGTAAATGTCTTCTTTCTTGAGACTCTCATCTGTGTTACCCCGACACTTGACAATGGGTGGAGAATTGCGTATCGATTTGACATAACACATAACACGCATCGAAATTTGGCCGATTTACGTATTGATAAATGAATTGGAAAGTGGATGTGGGAATTGGAACGCAATGCACAAAATGTACAGCAGATAGTTCTTATTCTTAATTATTAGATATTGACATCGTAAATCTAGTTATGTGTTGTATATTTTACTTCCCAACTCATCAAGTACACCAACAAACTAATTCCAATTATTGCATAAATGACTAATTTCTTTTATAGAATGTCTATAAATATCACCCTCATTTATTTTTTATTCCACAAAAAAAAATATTATACAAAAATGGATGAAGGAGAAGATAGACGTCGTGAGCCTAATTTACTCAATACTCCGTTGTGGAAGTATACTACAATTCTTAAATACAATATCAATGGAGGTAGACACAAACTATGGAAATGTAACTTTTGCAATAAGGAGAACACCAATTACTATTTGAAGCTGAGGTTTCACCTGTTTGGTCAAAGGGATAAGGGAATTTCTGTAAATGATAAGGTCACCTAGTTTCTACTTTCTTTTGTTTTTTTTTCATAAGTTAATTAATTTTTTTATTATTAATAAAATTATAAAATATAGGCGTATTAAAATATATTTTACGACACTTTATATGATAGACGTGTCAGAAAAATAGTCAAGACTCTCAGTTGGCTGAATTGTCGTGTCGATAAAAATAGAAAATTTTAGTGTTGTTGTATCCGATCCCTACTCGGACACGACTCTAAATCCGAGTCGAGGTAACATGGACTCTCATTGTATATTATGCCACCCACCGCGCCACCATCCCACCACTACCCACTATCCACCAGTCATCTTCTCCCTACCACCCACCACCACCTACTATCCACCAGTCACCTTCTCCCTACCACCCACCACCACCTACTGCCACCCTGATGTCCCCTCTTCACCCAACATCAACCGCCACCAGCTCTTCACCCCACCATCAACCACCACCACCATCCCAGTCTTCCTCCACTATGCTAGCCACATACCTTATTTAACTAAGAATGACAATGACCAAATTTAGAAAAACCCTTGGAAAACTCTGGCGATTTACTCCCTCCTCCAAGACCGCCATCGGGCTGGCGCACCACACAGCCACCACCAGATCCTCACCCCCACTGCAGTCGCCCAAGCCACCACTACTCACTAGACCCACCACCCATGGCTACTAGACCCAGCCACCACCCTCCTCACTCGCCAAAGCCACTACCACTCACTATACCCACCACCCACCACCCCTAAACCCAGCCACCAGTCACCTCACTCGCCCAAGGCACCACTAGATCCCTCCTCGCCCCACCACCGACGTCGCCGCCCTCAATCTCAACCCTCAAATTCACCCACCTTATCCCTAGTGCCAACTTAGCCCTAGTTTTGCCCTCACTGATGGCAACAATATGTGGCAACTTGAATTCAGACAACTTAGCCCTAGCGCCACCTTAATGCCGCCATCACTGGACCACTGTTAACTTTAATTAGCCGACAACTTAGATGTTGGAATCGGGAAGAATTAGGTGAGAAGAAGAAGAAGGGGAGGAAAGAAAAAAAGGGATAAGGAAGAAGAAACAAGATGGATTTGTCTAACATAAGGGCATTTATGTTTTTTCATAAAAAAATCTAGCGGAAAAATGGTCATTTCAATAAATTCTGGCATAATTTCCCCCTTACAATAGAAGTCAACGGTGCTAAGGATTAGACTGACACATACATCATAAAGTTATGGTTATTTTGACACTTTCTCATTTTATAGGGTTATATTAACACTTTCAACCTAAAGTTAGCGTTATTTTAACACTTTATTCTTGATGTAACTAATTTGGTGATTTGATGTTTGTTTTTATTTATTGTAACAAGACTCATGTAACTTTTAAAAACTTTTAATGAAATGACCATTAGTATAGTAAATGTATAAAAAATTATAATTTGACCCTAAACGTTATTGAAGCAAGATTTTTCATAATTGGTCTAGCCATTCGTCAGTTTAACATGAGACTTTCTCATTATTAATTTGAGAAAAATGCATATATAACCCTACCTAATTCACATAAGTGAAAATATAACCTTTTGATAATTGAAAGAGAAAATATAACCCTAGATAATTAATGTAAGTGCAATTTTACCCATTTCAACAAATTTAGGCCAGAATTCAGTGATAAGACTATTTTACCACTCTGGAAACATATATATATACATACATACATATATACATATATATATAATGTCTATAATGGCCCAAACCCTAATTTTACTTTCTTCTTTCTCTTTCCCTTTCTTTTTCTCTCACTGAAACCTGATTTCTCCTTTCTCCTTACCCCATTTGCCGCTGTTGAAATCGTTCGTCGCCTCTGATTCCCTTCTCCGACCATTTTGCCGCCGCTGCCCACAAGGATTTGTTGCAAGCCGATGGAATTTGACATGTTTTTCCAGCAACATTGGAAGCACGACAGGAGATCTAAGCAGAGCAAAATTCTCCAGCGGGTTATGCAACACCCCAAATCCACAACCTACCTGATCAATGCAAGTATCGGGTCGGACCTGAGCGTGCTACCAATAATTCAACGGGGTCGGATTACTCAAATGTAGTAATGAGCAAATACAATTTATGCGGAAGCAAATTTAGAAAATCCAAAACCTAACTTACTATTATAGTGAAAGTCTTAATAAAAATTCTAAACAGGGGTTTTAACTAAAGTACAAACAAAAGTTCTAAAGGATCCGGTAAGGATCAGTTTACGTTAATATTTTATATGACTATAATATAACCTAACCAAAAGATTCTATAGGTCCACCCAGGATCCTTCCTCAAAAGAAGTAAAGGCACCGTGCACTTCACTCTAGTTGTTCAACTACACCTGTTAAGGTTGTTTAAACTAAGGTAAGCTCCTTGCTTAGTGAGGTTCCATCGCTAATAATTACCAAGTGAAATTTAGTGATCACATAAAGCAGATAGCAACATAAAACCTTACACATAGTAAAAGGATCCGGGCGGGTAGTGCCCATACGCGGTCAAGTTCCTATATGGCTACTGTGACTGACATCGGAGCATAAAACCTTCAGTAGTGCCCGAAGGCTATCACGATCCAGAAATCCATATTCGTCAACCACACCCAATATGTTCAGTTACAAGCCTGTATCAGTACCAGGTGGTTATGCTAGCATACCAGAAACACCACGAGTAGCCGATCTAGTCGTACGGTCTAGTCAATATCGTTCCCCGCCGAACTACACCAAACTCCAATCGCGTCGGGGACCCCAATAAACACTGGCAAGTAATCAAGTAGCACACAATTAAATTTGACACGATAAGATAAAGTATAAGAAGGTCATCCACATATAATATCACAATAACTGATTCACATAGTATCACAATAATTAAGCAGAATATTATAAAACACACACTGTGCTTAATTATTATGAAACAAAATAATAAACATGAAAAGAGCATAATATTAATAAAAATTCCATACGTTATATAAATTCTAAAATCACACATTTAAAATTAATAGGCATAAAATAGCATACAATAATAAATTTTAATTCATTTCGTGCTAGTGCAATAAAAATACTCACAAAATTGAACGTAGTTTCAATGTTTTGAAATTAGCACAATTCCATCGTTCCTATCCGAACAGCTCAAGGAAGAAGGGGGAAAGGAATGAATTCTCAGAACGTCTGAAGAACCAACAACTTAACCCCCAACTATTTATAGTACTTGCCCCCAGCTTAGGCCATACCATTTTGGCCGACTTAGTGCACGAGGATGTGTCCCTTTCCTAATCAGGGAAAATGGCTTATTCAGCAATATGTTTAGTGTCTTGAAGAAACGTGTTGAGTGGGATTGACCGCCCACACCATTTCACCAATATATATAATTATTTATATGTATAATTATTTTTATATATAATTATTTATAGGTATATATTTCTTATTTCCACTTTATGATTATTTTTCTTTTAAATGTACCAGTTGTATTTCTTGCTTTCTTCCAACTTTGTTGTATATTATTGCTCATTACCTATTTCCTTTTAGTTCTTAACCTATTGTTTTTTTGGTTGAATGAAAGCTAGAATAAAGCCATCAATTTACATTATTTTATTTGCATATCAAATCTGCTTAGAACTGGAAGGAATCTACATGCAGAACTGGAAGGAATTTTATTTGCATATCAAATCTGCTTAGAAAAGGAAATTAGAGGTAGTGTACTAGAGTCAGATTGTCAGCAAGCAATAAGAGCTATACATGATCCTTACTCTGCCTCATGGAGACTTTTCTCTATTCACTATCATTTGCATGAGATGCACACAGAAAACCAAATCCAATATGTCTCTAGGGAAGCAAACACAGTGGCTGATTTTTTGGCAAAATATGCTAGGGAGAATTTTTTAACTGGTGATTTAGACTCTAGCAACACTCCACCTTTTCTTAAAGGATTGATTTGGCTAGATAAAAATGGAGTTCATGGGGTCAGAATAGGAACAGCATGTGGAAACATAATCTATTCATAATATGCTATCTCGGGCACATGTTTTATACAGGACCAGATACTGCTTCCTTCTGTTTTGTTTCATTGCAGATTAAAAGTTCGAGGAGGATATACAACATATGATCATAGGAAGAATGGCAAATGGCAAGACTTCATTCATGAAGATTACGGGCAAATGGCAGGACTTCACTCAGAGTATGGCAAATGGACTTCACTCAGGAAGATTACGGGCAGCATACCATCAAAGATTTAACGTAGCTATTGTATAGCTTTGGCAAAGTTTGCACGAAGACTTAGAGGATAGGCTTCTGGTTTTGGTTAAGGTCGTCTCTGACTGACTTGTGTCTCTTCGGATTCACTAACAAGTTCGAGCGTCATTTACCAAACCATTAGTGTTTGTAATCCTCCAGTTTACTTATGGTTTTTTCTCAACTATTTTGGAGGCAACATGGTGTTGCTTTAGGAGCAATATGCTCTCATTTTGTAAACAAACTAAGCTTCGGCTTCTTTATTTTTTTAAGGGTCTGGGAAGCCTAATATAACTCTCCTCCATCTTAGGATGGTTTTAAACTAAAAAAAAAAAATCAATTTACATTATTTTATTATTATCTTTATTTATTTATTTCAATTCATTTTACCTTAGGTAAACGCTTCTTGTAGGGTTTGATTTTAAAGTTTTAGTAGGATGTAGTTGAAGAAGGTAAATAAAAGTATATGATTTCTGGTTAAATCTCAATTGTTATATACATATTGAATTCGTTAAGGTCGGGGGTTCACACCCTCCCCCCCCCCCCCCGTAATGAATTTTGTCCGCAAAATTCACATTTTTCGTGAACAACTCTGGGTACTTATCCTTCATGTCAGCTTCTAGTTCCCAAGTTGCTACCTCGACCTTATGGTTTCTCCACCACATTCTCAAGGCGTCTGCCACCACATTCTCCTTGCCAGGATGATACTTAATCACACAGTCATAATATCCCAAAAACTCCATCCACCGACGTTGGCACATATTCAGGTCCTTTTGAGAAAATAGGTATTTCAGGTTCTTATGATCTGACACTACTTCAAACATGACTACATATAAGTAGTGCCGCCATTTCTTTAAAGAAAACACCACTGCAGCGGGCTCTAGGTCATGGGTGGGATAATTCTTCTCATAAGGTTTCAGTTTCTGATAAGCATAAGCAATCACGTGGCCCTTTTGCATCAACACGCATCCCAGACCATCTTCGGAAGCATTGGTATACAATATAAATCCATTTTTTCCCTCAGGTAACTTAAGGATTAGGGCAGTGGTTAAACGCTTTTTCAGTTCTTGGAAACTATCTTCTGTCTTTTCATTCCATTCATACTTAACTCCCTTCTAAGTTAGGCGGGACAAAGGGGACGCTAGTTTAGAGAAGTCTTTGACAAAGCGTCTACTGTACCTAGTCAGTCCAAGAAAACTTTGGACTTCCATACTATTGGTCGGAACCTTCCAATTTAGGATGGTTTCGACCTTGGAGGTGTCTACCGATATCCCTTCCTTACTAATCACCTACCCCAAAAATTTCGTTTGGTTTAGCCAAAATTCACCTTTGCTAAATTTGGTGTATAGCTTGTATTCTTTAAGCAGCTGTAATACCTTCCTTTAATGTACCTCATGCTCCTGGTGGGATTTGGAGTAGACTAGAATGCCGTCCATGACGATGACGACAAACTCGTCTAGGTATGGCCAAAATACTCATGCATGAGATCCATGAAAGGAGCTGGTGCATTGGTCACTCCAAATGGCATTACCATGAACTCGTAATGACAGTATAGAGTGTTGAAAGCTGTCTTGGGCACGTCCTCCCTCTTCACCCGCAACTGGTAGTACCCTTGTCATAAATCCAGTTTGGAAAATATGATTGCTCATTGGAGTTGATTGAACAACTCCTCAATAATAGGAAGAGGGTATTTATTATTAATCGCCACATTATTTAAGCCTTAATAATCGATACACATCCGCATAGAGCCATCTTTCTTCTTAACAAACAACACAGGGGCTCCCTAGGGTGAGGTACTCGGTTGGATGAATCCTCGAGTTAACAAATCCTCAAGTTGTAATTTCAACTCTTGTAGTTCCATTGGTGCCATACGATAAAGGGTTCAAGAAACTGGCGCCACTCCGGGTACCAAATCAATGGTAAACTTATTTTCCCTTTCCGGAGGAAAACTTATGAGTTCCTCTGGAAATACCTCAGAGAAATCCTGAACTACGGGTACATCTTCTCCCTTCAACTGGTCTGCTGGCTTATTTATGATATATGCCAATATTCCAATTGCCCCTTGTAAATCATTTTTTGACCCTTGATGCCAGCAATCAGTAAGGAGGAGGACCTCTTTCGCCCTACATCTACCTCAATTAGGGGTTCCCCTAGTCGGTACAACCTAACTTCCTTTGTATGGAAATTTAATTGGGCATGGTTTTTGGCAAGCCAGTCCATGCTAAGTGTTACTTTATATCCTTTTAAGGGTAGGGCAATTAAGTCTGTTGGTAATTCCCAACTCCCCACACTTACCCTACAGCTTCTACATATACATCCAGTTAGGATTTTAGCATCATCTGTGGGAGTTCAAACTTCTAACTTATAAGGTAAGTCTCTTATCCTATCTTTCACGTTTTCAAGAAATGAATAGCTAGCAAAAATATTGAGAAGCACTAGTGTGAAAACCCCAACCATAATGGTTGAACCTTGTCTACGAAACTAACAATTATTGATGTTACTGTATAATAGGGAAATAAAATAATTTATTAAATGTAATTAGAAATACAAAAATCTATGATGATTGTGAAAAATAAAAGGTAAAAAATGAATCCAATCATTACTGAAGAGTAACAAAATTCTTTTGGCGTAAGATCTCTAGTGAGAATACTAACATACAGTACCACGATAATTACTGCAGCAAAGACTTGCATTAGTCTCAACATGTTATCAGCAAATATTAAGAAGGATATAAGATAGAAGAGGAAATGTGTTTTTGAAATGTAGGATAAATTCGTATATATACACTATAAAATATAGCCGTTTATAACTGTTATATTACCGTTGGAAATATAGCCATTTATAGTCGGTATATTACCACTATACATATATTGACTAATTATAGTTAAATGCTAAGAGTTAGTGTTGTTAAAGAAGAGATATATATATATGTGTGTGTGTGTATACAATAATAATAATAATAATAAATAAGTAATAAATAAATGAGTGAATGCAAGAAATTACCGTGAACATGAAGCTGATAATACATACACATATATATATATAATAGCAATAAATAAATAAATAAGTGAATGAATAAACAAGTAAGGAAAATTAAGGGGGAAGAAGAACTGGGCGGCGGACGTAAGAATTTGATCCAAAGTAATTTTGGCAAGTGAAATGACTGGGAGAAAGAAACGGCGGACGTAAAGATTTTATCCAAAATAATTTTGGGCAAATGAAATTACCGGAAAGAAGAAACGGACGGCGGATGTGAGAAAGTTATCCAATGTAATTTTTGGCAAGTGGACATAGGATTACAGGATAAAATTTCAGGTTGGTAGATGCCAGAACTTATGCTTTTTATCTAGTATAAATATTAGATCATCGGTTCTTACCTTCTCACACAGCCTTAAGAAAAATTTCTTGCCAAAAGAGCAGTGGTGAGTAGTGATAAAGCAGGAGACGAAAGTTGCCAAGCCTAAGTCCAACCAAAGTGAGTGTTTTCATTATCTTAACATGAATTGAAGTAATCTATATATATACATATATACACATATATATATACATATATATACACACATATATATACATATATACATATATATACATATATATACATATATATATATACACACACACACATATATATACATATATATATTGTCTTATATGCATGCAGGCTGCCACCAGTGAATAGTACCTCTCGAACCCATACTGAACAGTACCTCTCGAACCCCTGCTAAACAGTACCTCTTGAACCCCTGCTAACCTTTACCTCTCGAACCCCTACCCTCGAACCCTACTGAAACTACCTCTCGAACCCTTACTATACCTTTACCTCTCGAACCATTGTCCCCGAACCCCCTACTGAAACTACCTCTCGAACCCCTGCTATACCTTTACCTCTTGAACCTCTGCCCTCAAACTCCTGCCCTCGAACCCCTACTGAAACTACCTCTCGAACCCCTGCTAAACCTTTACTACTTGAACCCCTGCTAAACAGTACCTCTCGAACCCATGCTAAACAGTATCTCTCGAACCCATGCTAAACCTTTACTTCTCGAACCTCTGCTAAACCTTTATCCCTCAAACCTACTGAAAACTTCACCCCTTGAATCTACTGAAAGACTTCACCCCTCGAACTACTGAAAGACTTCACCCCTCAAACCTACTAAAAGACTTCACCCTTCGAACTACTGAAAACTTCACCCCTCGAACCCACTGAAAGACTTCACCACTCGAATCTACTGAAAGACTTCACCCATCGAACCCATTAAAAGACTTCACCACTCGAACCTTACCCCTCGAACCAGTACCACTGGAACCTTACCTCTCGAACCACTTACCACTGGAACCTCACCACTCGAACTGGTAATACTTACCACTCGAACCTCACCACTCGAACTAGTACCACTTACCCCTCAAACCAATACCACCCGATACCCATTCCACTTGAACCTTCTCCACTCAAATTCTTTACTTGAACCCAACTACTCGAACCCCTGTACTCGAAATACATACTTGAACCTGTACTCGAACTCCATTATAAAGGGATATACCTGTTAAACTTAAATTGATAATATATATATACTGACTGTTAAACTGAGTGTGTATATTACTGTGTTCAATTATCGTGAAACTGAGTTATGAACTGCTCCGATATTTTTCTGTGAATGACTGGCTTATACTTTATCTTTCCGTGTCAAACTTGAAATATCTACTACCTGATTACCTGTCTGTGATTTTGAAGCCCCCGATATGATTGTAGTTTGGTCAAAGTAGGTGGGGAACAGTATTGACCAGACCGTCTGATTAGACCAGCTACTCGTGGAGTTTCTAGTATGCTAGCATTACCCACTGTACTGTACTGATACGAGCTCGTAACTGAACATCTGTTTGGGCATGGTTGGCGAGACTAAATACTGGACTGACTGATGGCCTTCGGGCACTACTGAAAGGTTGTGCCTTGTATGTTAGTAAGAGTTTCCACATAGGCACTTGGCAGCAACTTGGCACTAACCACCCATATCCTTTTTCTATGTGCTAGGACATATGTGGCTATTTGTTATTTGATATTCTGTGATCACTAAAATTCAATTGGGTAAATACTGGCAATGGAACCTCTCTAAGCAAGGAGCTTACCCTAGTTAAACAACCCCTTTTCAGGTGAAGAGGAACTGTAAGAGAAAAGTCCTTTGATATCTTTACTTATTTTGAGAGAGATCCTGGATGAACTTTAACATGAATTTTGAATCTGCAATAGTTAGGTGAAACATTCATTTAACATTAATACTTTCACTGTAATAGTAAGTTAGGATTTGAATGGTCCAAATTGCTTCCGCATATAATCTATCTGCTTGTTACTGTTATCATTTTCGGTATCACGACCAAACCCAACCTGATACTGTGTGGTGGTTTGGGGTATTACAGATGTAGTATCAGAGCATTCTTAAAACCAAGTAAAGGCAAACCCATACTTACCTTAAATAATAGATTTTAGAGGAAACTAAATAGATTGGAGAATAAGTAACACCGGTTAGGTCCAAACTGTCAAACTAACAAGTTTTCTATTTCGATAGATGGACAATAATGTAGAAATCATTTTTCAAGAGATCATTAAGGTAAAAAGATATACCGGAGCCTTCCCGGAAGCGTTCTTTCCTTGGGCAGAAATTGTTGACAATTCTCAGTGGGTGGAAATTCATGCCTATCCAAATTGGGTAGTACACACTTTGATTATGGAATGAGCGGAATTAATCAACATGGTCTTTAGCCTCGAGACCCATGAACAGTTGATGAATGATGCAATGTGGGAACAGTACCTGCGCGCAAACACAAAAGAAGCAAGGGCAAAAACAGTGGTCGCCAAAAACCATCGACTGAAGAACTAAAGAAGTAGGGAACTCGGGAAATGGCATGCCAAACGACAGGAAACCATCCGAGAAGTAGGCCCGGTCCTGGTAAATGACAAGGAACTACAAGAAGGTCTGACCGCCTATTACCGACAACCCATTGAATCACGTTGGAGGCATATTAGAGAAACTCGGGCACAATGGAGCATGCTCTCATCACATTGTAGGATGATTTGGTGGACCAGGCGTGCCCTGGAGCCGAGCGAGGAGAAGGAAGTGGCTCCACCGAAGGTTCAAGAGCCAGTTAGAATATATATATATATATATAAACCTAATGTGTAGTAAATGAGTACTAAACTAGAATAAATCCCAGTTTCTGATGATTGGAGGACATAAAAACTATCATGATATAGTGAAGTGAGGCTGAAGCTGTTTTAAGATGAAGATGAAATAAATATTTTGTGAATTATATTCTTTCGGTTAAATGACTAAGTAAGGATTAGTATAATCCATGGAACTAATTTATTTGACATATTGGACAATGGAAAGAGAACATGGAGAAAGCTCAAATCGCTTGTGGGACAGGATTTCCCAACCGCTGGAATAGAATTGTTCGCAAGTTAAGTTACCAAAATTTTAAGCCGTATGATAGAGAGAGACAATCAAGCTCGATCTCCTGTCAGGGATCGAAGTCATAGGCCAGAGACAGAGGATGCGGCCTTGGAACGATTCAAGAAGTTTCATCCACCCAGGTTCAACGGCAGCCCAGATGATGAAGTCGCCAAAAATTGGATCGATGACTCGAACTTTCTGAGCCCTAGGATATGCAGATGGATGGAAGGTGAGTTTTTCCATATTCCAATTAGAAGGCGCCGCACTAGATTGGTGGAACATAGTACAAAGGAAGTTGGACATGGAGGAAACTCCCAGAACCTGGGAAAATTTCAAAAAGGAGTTTAAGAAGAAGTTCATTCCACCTATAGTTATCGAAAGGAAGGAACCAAAATTCATAAACTTGAAACAAGGCTTAATGAGTGTAACAGAGCATGAGGCAAGGTTTTCCCGACTCCCTAAATTTGCTGAGAAAATGGTCTCAACTGATGAGGAACACAGGAGGAGGTACACAGGAAGAGGTTTGTCCAAGGGTTAAGGCTAGAATTGAAGGATGCCCTAGCCCCGACTTATTAGAACAGTTATGCCGCAGCCATCGAATTCGCTTACAGAGTGGAGGAAACCAAAAATGCTTTATGATCCATGCACCAATCAAGAAGAACAAGTGTGAAGTCCCAGTCGGTATACACTCCCAGCCCACAAGAAGTAAACTTTGAGAAAAATAAAGTCCCTAGGAGAGACATATCCCGACCCTCGGCCATGTCGAAGAACTCAAGCATCGTTTCAAGAGGAACGACTCAGGTTTGTTGCACGCACTGTGGAAAGGGAAACCATGATGAGAAGGATTGCTGGAGGAAGGCAAACAAGTGTCTAAGGTGTGGAAGTTCTGACCATAGAATATCATAATGCCCGCTAGTTCCGCCAAGTCACTCGTCTTAAACCGTGGGGTCTCAGCCGTCAGTCGCCAAACCATCTCAGAAAGGAGGAGGAAGTGGGGGAAGCCAACCAAGGATGCAAGCTCGTGTTTACGCGATGGAAGATAATGAAGCCCCAGATTCAACTAAGGTCATTGAACATACCCTTTCTATTTTGGGTAAACTAGCTAAAGTTTTGATAGATCCTGGTGCTTCTCATTCTTTTGCTAGTTATTCCTTTCTTGAAAATGTGGAAGATAAGATAGAGAACTTACCCTATAAGTTTAAAGTTAGCACTCCTACAAACGATGCTAAAATCCTAACTAGACTGGCATGTAGAAACTGTAAGGTAAACGTGGGGCGTAGGGAATTACCCATAGCCCTAATTGCTCTATCCTTAAAGGGCTATAAGGTAATACTTGGAATGGATTGGCTTTCTAAAAATCATGCCCAATTAAATTGTCATACGAAAGAAGTTAAGTTGTGTCAACCAGGGGAACCTCCGATTGAAGTGGATGTGGGAAGGAAAAGATTCTCTTCATTACTAGTTGCTGGAGTCAAGGCTTAACGAATGATTTGCAAAGGAGCGACTAGAATATTGGCTTATATCCTAAATAAGCCAGTGGACTAGTTAAAAGGAGAAGATATAAATGTGGTCCAAGACTTCCCTGAGGTATTTCCAGAGGAACTCGTAAGTTTACCTCCTGAAAGGGAGACCGAGTTTACCATTGATCTGGTACCTGGAGCCACATCTATTTCTCGAACCCCTTATCTTATGGCACCGTTAGAGCTACAGGAGTTGGAGCTACAACTTCAAAACTTGTTAGCTCGAGGATTCATTCAACCGAGAACTTCTCCCTGGGAAGTCCCGGTATTGTTTGTTAAAAAGAAGGATGGCTCTCTTCGAATGTGTATCGATTATCGAGGCTTAAACAATGTGATGATTAATAAATACCCCATTCCCATTATTCAGGAGTTGTTCGATCAACTCCAAGGAGCAGTTGTATTTTCCAAACTGGATTTAAGACAAGGGTACTACCAGTTGCGAGTGAAGGGGGAAGATATACCCAAGACTGCTTTCAACACTCGATATGGTCATTATGAATTCCTAGTAATGCCATTGGAAGTGACCAATGCACCAGCTGCTTTTATGTACCTCATGCATCGAGTATTTCGGCCATACTTAGATGAGTTTGTTGTCATCTTCATCGATGACATCCTGTTCTATTCCAAATCTCAACAAGAGCATGAAGGGCATCTAAAGAAAGTATTACAACTGCTTAAGGAGCACAAGTTGTACGCCAAGTTTAGCAAATATGAATTCTAGCTAAACTAAGTGAATTTTTTGGGGCACGTGATTAGCAAGGAAGGAATATCCGTAGATCCATCTAAAGTCGAGACAATTCTAAACTGGAGGGTGCCAAACAATAGTACGGAAGTTCGAAGTTTCCTTGGACTGGCAGGGTACTATAGGCGTTTCATTAAAGACTTCTCTAAACTTGCATCCCCTTTATTCTGCTTAACTTAGAAAGGAGTTAAGTACGAATGGAATGAGAAGGCTGAATCCAATTTCAGGAATTGAAGAAGTGTTTGACCTCTGCCCCAATTCTTGCCCTACCTGATGGAAATGATGGATTCATATTATACACTGATGCTTCAGGAGATGGTCTAGGAATTTATGCAAAGGGGCCACGTGATTGCTTATGCATCCAGGAAGTTGAAACCTTATGAAAAGAACTACCCCACCCATGACCTAGAACTAATTGCAGTGGTGTTTGCTTTAAATCAATAGAGACATTACTTATATGGCCTAACATTCGAAGTAATGTCAGATAATAAGAGACTGAAGTACCTATTCTCCCAAAATGACCTGAATATGCGCCAGTATCGGTGGATGGAAATATTGAGGGATATGACTGTGTGATCAATTATCATCCTGGCAAGGCAAATGTGGTGGCGGATGCACTAAGCCGAAAGGTGAATTTGGCACATATTCGGATAAATGAGGTGGAGATCTTATCGCAAGCAGAGAATTAGGAATGAAAGACCAAACCTGACCAACTTGTATTCTTCAATCCAAGGGTACAAGCTGAGTTACCCACAGAGATTAAGAAGGCTCAAGAGTTAGATGAATCATTGGTAAAGAAGAAAAAAATTGTTGCTGAAGGGAAATTTCCAAATTTTGAAGTAGACAGTGAAGGAGTGCTGACCTGTAAAGGTAGGATTTGGCTACCCCGAAAATTCAACAATCACCCAAAGAGTGTTGGAGGAAGCTCATCGATCCAAGCATACGGTGCACCCAGGAGGAACCAAAATGTACCAAGACCTGAAACAACGGTATTGTTGGCATAATATGAGGAGGGACATAGCGAAATATGTGGCACATTTTTTGGTGTTCCAACAGGTTAAGGCCAAACATTAGAAACCATCAGGGTTGTTACAACCATTGGAAATTCCCGAGTGGAAATGGGATCACATCACGATGGACTTTGTGACAGGACTACCTCAAACACCTAAGAATTTTGACGCAACATGGGTGGTGGTTGATAGGTTGACCAAGTTGGCTCACTTCCTACCGATCAACATTAAATACTCCTTGGAAAAACTGACTGTCCTATACATCCAGGAAATCGTAAGATTGCATGGAGTACCGGTAACTATTGTGTCTGATTGGGATCCAAGATTCACTTCCCGTTTCTGGAGGCAACTGCAAGCCGCATTGGGAACCAAATTGAACTTTTGTACAGTGCCCATCCACAGATAGACGGGCAGTCGAAGAGAACAATTCAAACTTTGGAGGACATGCTCCGAAGCTGTGTTCTAGATTTTGGGAGAAGTTGGGACTCTCATTTACCTTTGGTAGAATTTGCTTATAATAACTGTTACCATTCATCCATTGGTATGGCTCCATATGAAGTACTCTATGGTAGAAAGTGTCAAACACCCCTCTTTTGGGATGAAGTGGGAGAGAAAAAGATTTTTCTAGTTACCAGTATACCTTGGGTTGAGGAATCCATGGATAAGGTCAAACAGATAAAGCAGCGCTTACAGATGGCTCAAAGTCGATAGAAGAGTTACGCGGATCATCGGAGAAGGGATTTGGAGTTTGGAGTAAGTGACCAGGTGTTCTTGAAGGTAACCCCTCACAAGGGTCTCATCCGGCATGGCAAGAAAGGAAAACTGAGCCCTAGGTACATTGGCCCTTTTGAAGTCGTACAACGAGTCGAGCCAGTTGCATATCAACTTAACCTACCTAGCTAGTTGGGGAAACTACATGATGTTTTCCATGTGTCACTTCTGAAGAAATACCACCCTAATCCCGAACACGTGCTAAACCATGAAGACTTACAAGTGAATGAAAAACTGATGTATGAGGAAAATCCCATAAAAATATTGGATCGGAAAATCAAGACATTGCGAACCAGGGAAATCCCTATGGTTTTGGCATAGTAGAGAAATCATAAGGTCGAAAAAGTAACTTGGGAGTTGGAAGCAGACATGAGGAGTACTTACCCAGAGTTGTTCACGGGAAATGGGAATTTTGGGGACGAAATTCATTAAGGAGGGGAGATTGTGAAAATCCCAACCGTAATGGTTGAACCTTGTCTACAAAACTAACAATTTATTGATGACTGTATAATAGGGAAATAAAATAATTTATTAAATGTAATTAGAAATACAAAAATCTATGATGATTGTGAAAAATAAAAGGTAATAAATGAATCCAATCATTACTGAAGAGTAACAAAATTCTTCCGGCGTAAGATCACCAGTGAGAATACTAACATGCAGTACAACGATAATTACTGCAGCAAAGACTGACATTAGTCTCGACATGTTATCAGCAAAAATTGAGAAGGATATAAGATAGAAGAGGAAATGTAGTTTTCAAATGTTGGATAAATTCGTATATATACTATAAAATATAGCCGTTTATAACTGCTATATTACCGTTGGGAATATAGCCGTTTATAGTCGGTATATTACCACTATACATATTTTGACTAATTATAGTTAAATGCTAAGAGTTAGTGTTTTCAAAGAAGATATATATATATATATATATATATATATATATATTGTGTGTATATATATATATATATAAAATAATAATAATAATAATAAATAAGTAAGTAAGTAATAAATAAATGAGCAAATGCAAGAAATTACCGTGAAAAGGAAGCTAATAATACATATATATATATATATAATAGCAATAAATAAATAAATAAGTGAATGAATAAACAAGGAAAATTAAGGGGGAAGAAAAAATGGACGGCGGACGTAAGAATTTGATCCAAAGTAATTTTGGCAAGTGAAATGACTGGGAGAAAGAAACGGCGGACGTAAAGATTTTATCCAAAATAATTTTGGGCAAGTGAAATTACCGAAAAGAAGAAACGGACGGCGGATGTGAGAAAGTTATCTAAAGTAATTTTTGGCAAGTGGACATAGGATTACAAGATAAAATTTCAGGTTGGTAGGTGTCAGAGATTATGCTTTTTATCCAGTATAAATATTAGATCCCCAGTTCTTACCTTCTCACACAGTCTTAAGAAAAATTTATTTCCAAAAGAATAGTGGTGAGCAGTGATAAAGTAGGAGACGGAAGTTGCCAAGCCAAAGTCTAACCAAAGTGAGTGTTTTCATTGCCTTAGCATGAATTCAAGTAATATATATATATATATATATATATATATATATACATATTGTCTTATATGCGTACAGGCTGCCACCAGTGAACAGTACCTCTCGAACCCATACTGAACAGTACCTCTTGAACCCCTGCTAAACAGTACCTCTTGAACCCCTGCTAACCATTACCTCTCGAACCCCTGCCCTCGAACCCTACTGAAACTACCTCTCAACCCCTACTATACCTTTACCTCTCGAACCCCTGCCCTCAAACCCCTACTGAAACTACCTCTCGAACCCTTGCTATACCTTTACCTCTCGAACCTCTACCCTCGAACACCTACTGAAACTACCTCTCGAACCCCTGCTAAACCTTTATCTCTCAAACCCCTGCTAAACAGTACCTATTGAACCTATGCTAAACAGTATCCCTCGAACCCATGCTAAACTTTTACTTCTCAAACCTCTGCTAAACCTTTATCCCTCGAACCTATCGAAAACTTCACCCCTCAAAATACTTTAAAACTTCACCTCTCAAACCTAATGAAAACTTCACCCCTTGAACCTACTGAAAAACTTCACCTCTCAAACCTATTGAAAGACTTCACCCCTCGAACTACTGAAAGACTTCACCCATCGAATCTACTGAAAGACTTCACCCCTCGAACCCACTGAAAGACTTCACCACTGGAACTTTACCCCTTGAACCAGTACCACTGAAACCTTACCTCTCAAACCACTTACCACTCGAACCTCACCACTCGAACTGGTACCACTTACCCATCAAACCAGTACCACCCGATACCCGTTCCACTTGAACCTTCTCCACTCGAATTCTTTACTTGAACCCCTTGTACTCGAACCCCTGTACTCGAAATACATACTCGAACCTGTAATATAACTCCATTATAAAGGGACATACTTGTTAAACTTAAATTGATAATATATATACTGACTGTTAAATGGAGTGTGTATATTACTGTGTTCAATTATCGTGAAACTGAGTTATGAACTACTCCGATATTTTTCTGTGAATGACCGGCTTGTACTTTATCTTGCCGTGTCAAACTTGAATAATATACTGCTCTGATATGTTATGTGGATGACCAGCTTGTACTTTATCTTGCCATGTGAAACTTGAAATATCTGCTACCTGAATTCCTGTTTTTGATTTTGGGGCCCCCGATGCGATTATAGTTCGGTCGAAGTTGGCGGGTAATGGTATTGACCAGACCGTCTGATTAGACCAGTTACTCGTGGAGTTTCTGGTATGCTAGCATTACCCACTGTTCTGTACTGATACGAGCTCGTAACTGAACATCTGTTTGGGCGTGGTTGATGAGACTGAATACTGGACTGACTGATGGCCTTCAGGCACTACTGAAAGGTTGTGCCTTGTATGTTAGTCAGAGTTGCCACATAGGCACTTGGCAGCAACTTGGCACTAACCACCCGTATCCTTTTTCTATGTGCTAGGACATATGTGGCTATTTCTTATTTGATATTCTGCGATCACTAAAATTCAACTGGGTAAATACTGGGAATAGAACCTCACTATGCAAGGAGATTATCCTAGTTAAACAACCCCTTTTCAGGTGAAGAGAAATTGTAAGAGAAAAGCCCTTTGATGTCTTTACTTATTTTGAGAGAGATCCTGGATGAACTTTAACATGAATTTTGAATCTGTAATAGTTAGGTGAAACTTTCATTTAACATTAACACTTTCACTATAATAGTAAGTTAGGATTTGAATGGTCTAAATTACTTCCGCATATAATCTATCTGCTAGTTACTGTTATCATTTTTGGTAGCATGACCAAACCCGACCCAATACTATATGGTGGTTTAGGGTGTTACAACTAGGATCAATTAGAAATTTAGCTAATTTACCTAAGATAGGGAGGGTCTCTTCAATGATATCGGTCGAAATAGGGGCCTCATTATCCTCCAAAGTGTAAACCCGAGCTTGCACATTCGAATCATTGCTCCCGTTAGGTCCTCTTTTCTGAGCAGGTTTGGTTACTGACACATGTGATCCATAAGGCTGAGACAATGCCCTCAGTTGGGGTTGTGAGCACTTCGACACCCTGTGCTCTGAACTCCCACACCACAGACATTTATTATCCTTCCTCCAACAATCCTTCTCCTTATGGTTTCCCTTTCCGTAGAATGTGCATCGACCCCGAGATACTTCTTTTGGACCACCTCTAAGGTTTGGGCTATGAGACAGGGCCCATGGGCATATTCTTTCTAAGGGCCTTATTTCCCACAGAGACTGGACCTTGTGCGCTTGAGGTGTTCATTGACTGAGACCTCACATTCTCATGTCTCGCCTGGTGCATGGCATGCAAGGCGTTCTTGGTTTCCTCCACTCTGTAAGTAAATTCAATGATTGCGGCATAGTTACTTTGATATGTTGGAGCTAAGGCATCCCTCAGTTCCAGCCTTAGCCCTTGGATGAATCTCCTTTTCCTCTCATCATCCTTGGAGACTAACTTCTCCGCGAACGTAGAAAGTTTAACTAACTTTACTTTGTACTCTGCTACGCTCATTACCCCCTGCTTCAAGTTTATAAATTCTGCCTCTTTCCTTTCTTTAAAGAAGAGTGGAATATACTTCATTTTAAACTCCTTCTCAAACTTTTCCCAAGTACGCGAGGTTTCTTCCATTTCTCACTTCCTTTGTACTATGTTCCACCAATCTTGAGCGGCCCCTTCTAACTGGAATATAACAAAACTCACCTTTCGCTCATCCATGTATCCTAGGGCCCGGAAGGTCCGAGTCATTGTTTCAATCCATTTTTGGCGACTTCATCATTTGGGCCGCCGTTGAACCTGGGGGGATGAAACTTTTGAAAGTGCTCCAAGGCTACGTCCTCCATTTCTAGCCTTTGACTTCAATCCCTAGAAGGGGATCGGGTTTGTTTCTCCCTTTCTATCATGTGGCTCTGTATTTCAGTAACTTGACTCGCAAAAAGCTCCATCCCACTAGGTGGAAGGTTCTGTTCAGTTGAAAGATTCAAGCTTCTACCTTGTTCTCCTTCCATTGGTGCCTGCACGAAATAAGTTTAGCTTTACTACATTCATCGGTCCAATCTTGTTGCATTAATTTTAAATATACGCGAAGGAATGTATAATGATTCTTATATTCTTTGCTTGTTTTGGGGGCTTAAATTTCATTATTATTATTTAGAAACCTTTCCATTCAAACCGAGAACCTGATTCAAACTCTGGCTGGCCATCCCCAAGTGATTCAAAGGTTTTCTCAATTCAAACAGAAAGGTAACTTTCTTAGTTTTAATTTTAATTAATATTATTTTTTGTTTAAAAAAAATTTCCTCATGTCGCAACCTCTAAATAGAGTGCATAAGGGTCTCATTCCCTTCCTGTAGTTTTACAGTCTATGGAAAATTTTGGTTCAATTCCAAAGTAGTGTTTATAAGTTATTAAGTTGCATGGAGTGTTTTATTAAGGTATGTATTGGATTAGCCTTTACTTGTTTTGAGAAAGCTCTAATACCACATCTGTAACACCCCAGATCCATGACCTACCTGCTCAATGCAAGTATCGGGTCGAACCTGAGCGTGCTACCAAGAATCCAATGGGGTCGGATTACTCAAATGCAATAACGAGCAAATACAGTTTATGCGGAAGAAAAATTTAGAAAATCTAAAACCTAACTTACTATTATAGTGAAAGTCTTAATAAAAACATTAAACATGAGTTTTAACTAAAGTACAGTCAAAAGTTTTAACTAAAGAATGATATCATCCACATACAAAAGTTTTAACTAAAGAATGATATCATTCACATATTGGCAAAGAAGAGTCAAGTCGTTGCATGTAAGAATGATATCATCCACATACATAAGTAGGTACAATAATGATGACCCTCTCGAGAGGACAAATAAAGAAGTATTGCCTGAGCTACACTGAAAACCAAGTCGTGTCAGATAACTGCTAAAGAGCTGGAACCAAGCCCGAGGAGCCTGCTTAAGACCACAAATGACCTTTTGCAAGCGACAAACATAGTCTGGATGATCAGAATCCTGATAACCAACAAGCTACTTCATGTAGACCGAAACATCAAGATCACTATTAAAGAAGGTGTTCTTGACGTCCAATTGATGAAGTGGCCAGGAACGCATGGTGGCTATGGCGAGGACCATCCGAACCGTGGAGGCTTTGACCATAGGACTGAAAGTGTGGTCAAAATCAAAACCCAGAATCTGCGAGAAACCCTGCGCCACAAGTCTAGCTTTCTGATGCTCAATAGTGCCATCCGGTCGATACTTGAGCCTATAGACCCATTTGGAGCAAACAATGTTGACATCCGAAGGTCGAGGCACCAAGTCCCAAGTGTACTGACCATGAAGAGCGACCATCTCATCATCCATGGCTGAAACCTAGGTTAGATCTTGAAGGGCAGAGCGATAATCAGTGGGCCCTGAATAAGAAAGGAGTGCAATAGTGAGACCATGAGCAATAATATTCGAGTAATCCCGGCACTGAATGGCACCAGTAGAAGACTGTGTAGCAATCCAATGGGTACGAAGCTGTGGCAAAAAGGCCGGAGGAGTCGAACCAGCTGACGACGCCAAAGAAGACCAATGAGCTGACCAGAGAGTGGCCAGCGGAAGACGCCAGAGAGAGGATAGTCGAGACTGGCTAAGGCGTGGTGGCCCGTGGCTGAGGCATGGTGGCCGACGACTGGGGAGCTAGGTCGGGTCGGCCGTCTAGATGGAGCATGGTGGTGAAGGAGGTACTGTTGGAATAGGCACAAGCATGGTGGCCCCAATCAATGATGGACAAATCCATTAAATAATGACAAAATCTCTAGATCCAAAATAGAACGACTGTCCGCAGAAGATGTGACATAAGGTAATAAAGTTTCATCAAAACGAACGTGACGAGAGACTAGATACGCCTAGAAGTCGGGTCGAGACACTGGAAGCCCTTTTGACGAGGGCTGTAGCCAATGAAAACACATGGAATAGATTGCGGTGCAAACTTATCAATAGCAGTGGCACACAGACATGGGAATGCACGACATCCAAACGGGTGAAAGAGGGTATAATCAGGCACATGACCAAAAACAACCTCAAAAGGTGATTTGCCACCAAGAACTAAACTAGGCAGACGGTTAATGATATAAACCGCACCCAATAAAAGTGCGGCACAGAAGAGTGAAAAAACATGGCAAGACCAGTCTCTGTGATGTGACGATGCTTCCGCTAAGCTCGGCCATAATGAGTAGGTGTATATGGCGAGGACATTTGATGATGAATGCCACATGATATGAAGTTAGACTGAAGTCGGTGATTAGTAAACCCTGTGCCACCACCGGTCTGAAAATTTTTAACCCTAGTAAAAAACTAAGTCTCAACAAATTTCTAAAACTGAATAAATGTGTCAAAGAAATCCGAGTATGCCGCATCGGGAGAAACCATGTGAATTGCAAAAAATCATCGATGAAAATGGCATAATAAGAGAAACCACCTGCAGATAAAATAGGGGCCGGTCCCCACAAATCACAATGCACCTTATCCGACAAACCATTAGCGCGTTTGTCACTAGTGGAAAAAGGCAAACGGCTACTCTTGACCATCTGACAAGGAGTGCAACTAACAGATGCAGGCATAGCGTAAGTGATAGAAATATGGCCCCGTTGACTCAACAACTGAACAGTATCATGAAACACATGACCAAGGCGAGAGTGTCATTGCTCAAAAGAAGCCTAAAACTTTCCAGAGTGTAATTCGCCTTAAAAGATGGAATCACCAGTCTCAAGAAAATAAAGACCTGAACTATGACGACCTTTACCATTTATCTTCCCTGTATGCTTGTGCTTAATGGAAAATGCACCGGCATCAAATATAACACAGACAGGTAAATCACGAGTAAGCTTACTAATGGACAATAAGCTCCTAGTAATCTTAGGAACCACAAGAACATCATTAACAGAGAAACCATAGAAATGACACTGACCGATGTGAGAAATAGATAATGATTCACCATTTCCAACAATAATAGCATCAGAACCATGATAACATTGTACCTTATCAAGATGACTGGTGCGAACAGTGACATGAGATGTAGCAGCAGAATCAACAATCCACTAATTCAACAAAGGATGACAGTTGGAACCATTTAAACTGGCCTAAAACAAAGCTTTGTCCACAATCCAATTAGTAGAACAATCTTCTCGAGATAAGGGCGCCAAATAAACCATAGGAGGAGCTGAAATTTTTGCTCTAATATTTTCAAAGGCAAATAAGAAATCAGTAAGAGGACAAAAAATGTCAACAAATCCATCAGGCGCGTGTTTCTACGCACAGAGAGTGGCTGGGGCTCGTGACTTCACGCGCCAAAACAAGTGACTGCACAAGCCTGGTCAGACGTGTGTGGCTTCCACTCGCTGGAGCTTCTCCTTCTTGAAGTGCGTAAATCTCACGTGCTTGAATGATCCATCGAATTGAAACCGGGCTCGGCCTCCTCTGTATCTAACGCCGAAACTGGAACGGCGGTGAAACACAGAGCTTAAATCATGCGGTGAATCGTCGGATTAACTAAAAGAAGGTCGCGTTAATAGCAGAGATGAATTCGAATAGCGGCTGTCAGAGAATGCCGCTCGAACCGGAGAAGAAGGCCATGTGGTCAGAGAAGAACACCGTTGGATGACAGAGAAGATGGCCGCTGAGCTGACCGGAGAAGATGATTGCTTCAGGCTAAGAGGATGGTCGTCGAACATCGGAGAATTGACCTGTAACGAACTCGCCGGAGATTGAGAGGAGAACTCGTTGGAGATGGATGAGGAGAACTCACCGGGAAACTGAGAAAACAGAGGTCGCTGCTTGGAGATCACCTCCGAACCGATAACCGCCGGTGAAGAACCGGGCTGAAAAAATGCAGGAGAGCTGCCGGAATATGACTAGAATCTAACTAGAAAATTGGTCAGAGAAGATAACCATTTACCGGAATTGTTTTGATGGGGGAATAAAAAAAAATTAGGTACCAAGATCAGACTTGCTCTGATACCATGAGAGATTAATTTCCAATGATGATTCTAATTAATGATGAAGAGTATAAATAGAATACATAGTAGACTAGTCTAAATATAACTCT
This sequence comes from Rubia yunnanensis, assembly GCA_037428765.1. Classification (NCBI taxonomy): domain Eukaryota; kingdom Viridiplantae; phylum Streptophyta; class Magnoliopsida; order Gentianales; family Rubiaceae; genus Rubia; species Rubia yunnanensis. Next base: position 23,805,104 of record CM075064.1, on the reverse strand, counting down.
AGCCTAGTCAACATGGAATAAAATATTATCTAATCTTGTACTTATTTTATTATAACAATTATAAAGCTTTTGTATGCTGCCTTTTTGAACTCTAAAAGAGCTGTATAGAACGGACCCAAAGTTGTAATAGTAAAATTGATACTCCCTCCGTCCCAAATTAAATGGTATGAGAGAGAATTTCACGCTCATCAAGAAACTTGTCTAATCGTTAATATGTTTAATCACGTATAATTATGGCATACAAAAAGTTACTTTTCGGAAACTACGTGTTACGACGAATCCAACCATATAACATATGATAATATTATTGTTTATATATCTATTCAAATATGCGGTCAAAACTGGACGGTAAATAGTGACGTTTTATGAAGTGTGCAGTTTAATTTGGGACGGAGGGAGTACTTAATACTGAAGACTTGTTTTTGCATTTGATAAACGTTATATACAGCAAGCATATAAACTTGATGTTTTACGAACTGCGTGTTCAGGATCTCTGAAGCTTTCAACGTTTTCCGATTTAGACTTTGCATAACATTATAGTTTATCCTTTTAAGATATATGAGACCATGTAGCTCATTAACTTCATGGCTTCCTTTTTACGAGTACAATTTGATTTTTCATATTGTTTGTACTTCTCGTCGGTAATTTGAGTGTTCGTTTTGAAATTTGGTTTTACCACTTTCTCTAGTACTTACTAGTGTGTTCTAACATGCTTAATTTAACCAAGTGTAAAATAACGTAAAACGTAAAAGACACACAACTTGGTTACGCAGTTCGGTGTAAACCACCTACATCTGCGGGGCCTGGCCCAGTTCAGAATGAATCCACTAATTAGAAATATACAGTACAGAGTACAGTTTACAAAATACTTATCTTTACTAACTATGACGTGTGGACTCTGCTAGCTCCCCTATCTACCGATCTGCCTTGATCAGACTCCCTCTGACCTCGAACTCCGTCGACGCAAGATCTCCTCCTCCCGAGGAATTAAGGTATACGATTCTGAACTTAGTGCAGCAGGACAGTGTTGGAACACAGTATATTGGCTCTTGCAAGTTTCGTAAGATCACAAAATCTGGGTGCAGATTTTGCTCTATAAAATCGTTAGTTTTGCAGCCGTGTTTGTCCCATATTTATATCCACGAATCATATCTGAATATCCATGACTATCTCCACAATATTCCTATTCCAAATCTGATTGTTGAAGCATATCCAAATCCCATAAATAAAGGAATTTACCTTATCTCAAACTCTCCCATATATTCGAATAAATCTTCACCATATAAGTAGGAATTTTCCATAAACCAAATATGCTTCACACGCCCAATATATAGCCAAATATACAGATACCATAAATTCTAAAACACGTCAATGTTTCGGCTTGAATCCGTTAAACCCTATGGCGTGAAACCTGCTCCAGTTCTGCTCCAGCACCATGTTCCAACATGGTCTGTAGTTCACAAATACTTAACACAAAATTGCCAATTAAATAATTCCTTGACTTTACAATCTCCCCCTTTGGCATTTTTGTGGACCCATAATATTTTGGACTGCAATCACATAATCAACTACATTTAACGAGCAGAATACCAGAAAAATTCAAATAGTGAAAGCCGAAATCCAGAATGCCAGAAATCCAAAAATTATACAACCAAATTGAAAGCCAAATATCCAGGATCCAAAATTACTCCCCCTGGGACCACACAGAGGCCAAAGAAACATCATCACAAAATCATAAAAAATGAAACATTGTCTTTAAAACTCCCCCTGTCATGCTCAACCTTCCAGACTTGATTTTTCCTCTTCCAACCGTGCTTGCTCTGCTTGTAAGGCTGCAATTTGGATACCCAAAGCTCCTAGTCTGGCATTGACAACCAACAATCGAGCCTTCTGATCTGCTGATGCTGATGAGGAGGTTGAGCTTGAAGCTTTCCACGGAAGGTCATGCACATGTCTGAGTCCGAAAGTTTTCTTGTTCGGCCGCAGGAACTCAGTGTCAACTATCACGTCTGAGACCTTCCCCTTCACTTTTCCACTTTTGGCTATCGCTAAGATCAGACATGGATATATTACTGCATCATTCACTTTAGGCGATGTGGCCTGTCGAACCAGATGTTGCTGAATTAATAACCCGAGATTGATTTCCTGCTGTGTTCCAACACAGTAGAGCAGTTTGGCCATTTCCCTGGTCAATGCAGTAGTATTGCTAGATGGTAACCAGCAGTGAACAGCTATCTGATACAGCCTGAAGAATCTGGAGGTCAAGCATGATGCTTGCGAATATTCTACTGCCGGCCACTGCTTCTTATATCCTCCAGAAATCACAGCCAAAATATCATCATCAATCATCTCCAAATCTCCGGAGTTTTCAGCCCAAATAACATATTGATTCTAGTAGCAGACAGTTCTACAATTTTTCCACGAACATATACTCTACCGAACCACTGAGAAGTAATATCTAGATTCTCAAGCATGAGATTAGCATATACCTCGAGAACCACCTGTCGATTGAATTGCCTTTGAATTGTGGCCGCCTTCATCATCCCCATTGCCTTTAGGAAAGTTGTGAACCCACTCTCCTGATAAGCCTTCAAGTCCAAGGGTCTCTCAGCAATAAACTTCTTCTCAGAGAAGAATTCTTCCATCTCAGCTCCCTTCTTGTCAAAATAAACTACAGAAATAGCCTGAGTGACAGATGGGGGTGGCAGAGCCTTCCTTGGCTTGCTATCCCGTCTCTTCTTACTTCTTTTTGCTGCCTCAGTATTTATGGCAGAGCTAGCCTTCCTTTCTCCTTTTACCTTCTTGAAAAATTCATCCAGGACCTCGTCACTGGAGTATGTCAGGTCTGGGGCACCCTGTGTTGGAACACTGTCAGCTCTTCCTACCTGTTCTTCTTCTGACTCAACACCTTGATCCTGCAGATCTTCTTCAGCTTCTTCATTCTCCTGATTCCCTTCATCATCAGATTGATCAGGGACTCCATCATTCAACTCTTCTTGAACCTCTTCACCCTGTGTACCCCCCAGAAAACATGAAATTTGTCTTTCCCTTTACCATGCAGCTGACCGTACATCCCTCTCAGATACTTCACAGTCTTATACTCAATATACCAGACATCAGTAAAGTGACCAGATACAATCTCCTTAATTTTGACATGCAACACTTCTAAATCCTTTCTTATACTCTTGATTTTGCTTAGATCCACGGAATATCTATTAGCTTGTAACCACTCAAAAATATCATCCACACTTCTACTTTCAAAACCCAAGAATTTCAATGGTCGAGGGTCAGGACCAGTTACCTTAGGTTTTTCCTGTTTCTTGCCTCCAGACGCTTCCTCTTGAGCATCAGAATCTTCACTCTGTTTCTTGACAGAAGCCTCTTCCACTTCCTTTTCCTCTTCAGCTTTATCAGGCTCTGCTTCAGCTATCTCCTCATCCTCTTCATGGTTAGCATTTACTTTGTTATGATCTTGAGTTTGTGACTCACCCAATTCAACATATCTTCTCGGCTCATCAAACACTACCAATTCCGAATTCACTGAGCTCCGGTCTTCTTCCATAATTTCCGGCACTGAAGCTTCTTTTATCGGAGAATTTGGGTTTGACATTATTTGGAACAATGTCGAGATAGAGGAGAGTTTTGAGTATGAGATTTTTTGGCAAGAGTTTTGGGGAAAAATCGGGCCAAGGGTAACAGAATGCGAAAGGGATTTTAGAGTTTGAAACAACTTTCAACTCTTCATGAACTTACCTCTTTTCCCGCGAAGTCCCCTTTTTAGATTTCCCAAAAATTGCAATGATATCCCTTTTTCTTCTTGTCACATCACTTTGTCTTCCTTCATTAACTTCCAACACACCTTACTTAACTACTCCTATTTTGGTAAGTCTTTTACTTCCTTCAGATAATTTTTTCTTTTCTAATTTTTGACGTAAATAACAGAAAGCAAAATTATTTACACGAAAAACTAATCAAAGGTAAAAGTTACCTCAGATTTGACAAACACCTAAGTGTTGTCGAAGGCTCTCGAAAGTGGTAGCATCAAGTGGCTTTGTAAATATATCAGCAAGCTGCTCGTGTGTTGGAACATAGACCACTTCCACTTCTGTTCTTTCCACCAAATCTCGAATAAAATGATGCCTAATGTCAATATGTTTGGTTCTTGAGTGTTGAACTGGATTCTTTGAAATATCAATGGCACTTGTATTGTCACATAAAATCTTCAAAGGTTCTTGATGAATTCCATAATCCTTCAACATTTGTTTCATTCATAGCAGTTGTGCACAACAGCTCCCTGCTGTAAGATACTCTGCTTCAGCAGTAGATAGAGAGATTGAATTCTGTTTCTTGCTATACCAAGACACCAAATTTGTTCCAATAAAGAAACATCCACCTGTATTACTTTTTCGATCATCAGCATTACCAGCCCAATCAGAATCACTGTACCCAATCAACTCTGAATCTTGATTCTTAGAATACCAGACACCATATTCTGAAGTTCCACTTACATATCAAATAACCCTTTTCACTGCAGTAAGATGAGATTCCTTAGGATCAGCTTGAAACCTCGCACATATTCCAACACTGAAACATATATCTGGTCTGCTTGCGGTTAAATACAATAAGCTTCCAATCATGCCTCTATATAACTTCTAATCGACTGAAACTCCTTTTTCATCTTTCACTAGTTTATCAGAAACTCCCATAGGAGTTCGAACTGCACGAGCACTACTTAGTCCAAATTTCTTAATCAAGTTCAAGGCATACTTACTTTGATTGATGAATAGACCATTCCGTCCTTGTTTGACTTGTAATCCCAGAAAGTAGGTCAATTCTCCAACTATGCTCATTTCAAATTCAGATTGCATTATGGTGACAAACTCTTGTACCATAGACGGTGAAGTGGAGCCAAATACTATGTTATCAACATATATTTGAGCAATTAGAAACTTTGAGGACTTGTCAAGCACAAATAGAGTGCGATCTACTCCCCCTCGACGATAACCTTTCTGAAGTAGAAAGGTAGTAAGTCGTTCATACCATGCTCGAGGTTCCTGCTTTAATCCGTATAAGGCCTTCTTGAGACGATATACATGATGCGGATAATGGGGATCTTCAAAACCTTTAGGTTGTTCCACATAAACTTCCTCATTCACCACTCCATTTAAAAATGCACTCTTAACATCCATTTGATACAAAGTAAAGTTCAAAGAGCAGGCAATAGCTAGTAATACGGATAGATTCTAACCTGGCAACGGGTGCAAAGGTTTCATCAAAATCAACACCTTCCACTTGAGTATATCCTTGAGCAACAAGTCTGGCTTTGTTTCTGGTGACTAGGCCATCTGCATCGGACTTGTTTTTGAAGATCCATTTCGTACCAATGACATTAATGCCTTTGGGACGGGGAGTGAGATACCAAACATCATTCCTGGTAAACTGACCGAGTTCATCTTGCATTGCAGCAATCCAATATTCATCAAGTAAGGCTTCTTTATAGTTCTTGGGCTCAATCAGAGAAACAAAACAGTGTAGACCAGCCAGTCGTCGATAATCAACTCGAGGCACTGATCGAGTACTTCTCATGGTGGAGCCAGAGTGATTGAGTGTTGGAACATGGTCGTCAGTAGGAGGTGACTGTGTTGGAAAATGGTCGTGTGTTGGAACATGGTCATCTTCAGTAGAGTTAGGGTTCTGGTGATCATTTGGTTCAGTAGAATCTGCTGAAGATTTTGCTTTGTCTGAACTTTGAGACTGTGTTGGAACATGAGTGTTGGCAGATTCTTCCTCTACAACTTCTGAAGGTTGTTCCTTTTCTAAATCATCCACAATAACATTTATGGATTCCATGAGAGTGTTGGCTCGATGATTAAAAACTCTGTAGGCACGGCTGTTGATGGAATACCCGAGAAATATTCCTGGATCACTTCGATTATCGAATTTTGCCAACTGTTCTCTATCTCTGAGAATATAGCATGTACTTCCGAACACATGAAAATATGAGACGTTTGGTTTCCTGCCCTTCCAGATCTCATAGGCTGTCTTGTCAGTGAATGGTCGAAGATACACTCGGTTGATTGTATAGTACACGGTATTGATCGCCTCTGCCCACCATTTCTTATGAACATCCTTTTCTGCCAACATAACTCGAGCCATCTCTTATAGAGTTCTGTTCTTTCTTTCAACAATGCCATTCTGTTGAGGAGTGATAGGAGCCGAAAACTCATGTTGGATTCCTAGCTCATTGCAGAAGGAACTGAATTGTTCATTTTCAAACTCTCTGCCATGATCACTTCGAATTCGGATTATCTTTCCTACAGGACTTCCCTTTTCAGTTTGTAACTTTACTACAAGGCTTCGAAATACCTCAATCGTATCAGATTTTTCTTTCAAGAAGGCTACCCAAGTAAATCTGGAGAAGTCATCAACACACACAAAAATATATTTCTTTCCTCCTATGCTAGGTGTATTAACTGGCCCCATCAAGTCCATATGTAGCAATTCCAGATTTCTAGAAGTAGTAATAAACTGAACTGAAGAATGAGGAGAACGAGTTTGTTTACCTTACTGACATGGTCCGCACACAATTTCATTCTTGCTTGTCAAGATAGGCATTCCTCGTACAGCTTTCATATTAGCAATTTTCACCAGTGTTTTATAGTTGATGTGTCCAAGCTTCCTGTGCCAGAGAATTCCTTCATCCTGCTTTGAAAGCATGCATCGAACTTCTTGTTCCAACAAGTAACAATTGTCTGACGATCGTATTCCAGAAAGAACCTTGTTTTCACCATGCTTCACTACACACTTGTCCTTCTGAAATTCCACTATCATGTTGTCGTCACACAGCTGGCTTATACTAAGCAAGTTTGCTTTTAGATCTTCAACAAATAGTACACTTGTGAGTACTGGAAACCCTTCAATCTTTAATTCGCCTTTGCCAATTACTCTGCTTCTTTTTCCATCACCAAAAGTTACATATCCGCCATCATATGGAGTAATGTTTGTAAGGTATTTTGGAGTCCCAGTCATGTGGCGAGAACAACCACTGTCAAAGTACCAAGAATCACTAGAATAGGCTGATAAAGAAGTGTGTGCCACCAGACACTTACTGGACCTTTTAATAACCCATACCTTCCTGATTTTTTTATGAGTATCGACTGTGTTGGAACACAGTTGTCTTCCAGTCATTTGATCTCTGATCAGTTTTTTACACTGATGTTCAGCATGACCTTGGTATGTGCAGTATCCACAGATTAGAGGCTTTCTTTGATATGGCTTTCCATACTTCCGTTTTACTTCTCGAATCTTAGCTTTGAGAGTAACTGGTTTTTCGAGGACTTCAGTCTTTATTTCTTCCCTGTATCCAATCCCGTGTCTATCACCCATGGTTCTTCCCATATCCAGAATGTCATCAAGCTTTGCTTTCCCGGAATTTAGTTTAGAGATAGTTGCTTCAGACATCTCGGCTCTCTTGACTGCTGCTATCAATTTCTGACTCAGTTCTTCATTTTGCTTTTCAAGTTCTGTAACCGTGGATCGAAGTTCCTTTTCACTTTCAATTAGCTTTCCTTTTTCTTCATTCAATTCTTTGTTCTTGTCAGCTACTTGAATCCACATAGCATACATTTGTTCGTATGTGCTATAGATCTCTTCATTACTAACAGATAGATCATCTTCATCACTTCGAGCATCGTCCAGATTCTTGTTGGAACATACAGCCTTACCTTTGTTCAGTGTGTTGGAACACTGACCTTCTGATGTATCATGTACCTTTGCTCCAAAAGCTACGTAATTACTCGTAAGTTCTTCTTCATCCTTTTCATTATCTTCATCATCACTCCAAGAGGTGACATATGATCTTCCTTGTTTCTTGCGAGTGTTAGCACATTCAGCCTGAATATGACCAAATCCTTCACATTCTCTGCATTGAATTCGTCCAGCCTATTTTGGTTCGTTGTTCTGATTCCTTCCGAACTGCATATTTCCTTGTTCAAATCTCATTCCACGATTATTGTTCGAATCTAATGGCTTTTGTCTGTTTCCACCAAACCTCTCCTGAGATTTCTTGTTAACCACCTTCTTCAGCATCTTTGAGAAATTCTTTGTAATAAGTGCCAGTTTTTCAAACTCATCATCGCTATTAGACTCATGTCTTGCCTTAACCGGAGAAACTTTGAACGCTAAATCCTTGGAGATTCTTTTCGTAGATTGCTGGAATGTCATCTCATAAGTTTGTAACGAACCCATCAGTTCATCTAGGCTCATGGTGGCTACGTCTCTTGCTTCATCTATTGCTGCTACTTTCATTGCAAATCTTTCGGGAAGAGATCGCAATGTCTTTTTCACTAGCTTAGTTTCCTTGTAAACCTTTCCCAGTTGATAAGCCATGTTGGATATATCTCTTAGCTTTCCATTGAATGTAGCAATGGTTTCATCCTCCTCCATTTTTAGTTCTTCAAACTTGGTAGCCAGCATCTGTAGTTTAGATTCCCGCACCCGACTGGTTCCTTCATGAACATTTTGTAAAATATCCCATGCTTTCTTTGCCTGGTGACATGTAGATATAAGCTTGAACTGATTTTCATCAACAGCAGTGAAGATTGCATTCAGGGCCTTCGAATTTGCCAGTGATTCTTTAAGATCATCTGGAGTCCACTTAGCTTTGTCTTTGGGTTTTTGACTCGACTCTCCTTCCACCGCCTTAGAACTTGTGTCAGCATCTTCTGTAGGATGATTCCATTCATTCTCAACATAAAACCACGCCAGTTCATCCAGTGAATTGATAAAGACCCTCATACGTGCCTTCCAATAGTTGTAGTTGTTTCCTTCCAACAGTGGTGGTCGAGAGACTGAAGCTCCTTCTCTTGTCGTCATGGTAAAACCAGATCTCACTTTCCTTGAAACAACCAAGGGAACAATAAGTGACTCAGCTCTGATACCAATTGAAATTTGGTTTTACCACTTTCTCTAGTACTTACTAGTGTGTTCCAACATGCTTAGTTTAACCAAGTGTAAAATAACGTAAAACGTAAAAGACACACAACTTGGTTACGCAGTTCGGTGTAAACCACCTACATCTGCGGGGCCTGGCCCAGTTCAGAATGAATCCACTAATTAGAAAGATACAGTACAGAGTACAGTTTACAAAATACTTATCTTTACTAACTATGACGTGTGGACTCTGCTAGCTCCCCTAGCTACCGATCTGCCTTGATCAGACTCCCTCTGACCTCGAACTCCGTCGACGCAAGATCTCTTCCTCCCGAGGAATTAAGGTATACGATTCTGAACTTAGTGCAGCAGGACAGTGTTGAAACACAGTATATTGGCTCTTGCAAGTTTCGTAAGATCACAAAATCTGGGTGCAGATTTTGCTCTATAAAATCGTTAGTTTTGCAGCCGTGTTTGTCCCATATTTATATCCACGAATCAGATCTGAATATCCATGACTATCTCCACAATATTCCTATTCCAAATCTGATTGTTGAAGCATATCCAAATCCCATAAATAAAGGAATTTACCTTATCTCAAACTCTCCCATATATTCGAATAAATCTTCACCATATAAGTAGGGATTTTTCCATAAACCAAATATGCTTCACACGCCCAATATATAGCCAAATATACAGATACCATAAATTTTAAAACACGTCAATGTTTCGGCTTGAATCCGTTAAACCCTATGGCGTGAAACCTGCTCCAGTTCTGCTCCAGCACCATGTTCCAACATGGTCTGTAGTTCACAAATACTTAACACAAAATTGCCAATTAAATAATTCCTTGACTTTACACTTTTCATGTGTGTCTTATAGTTGTCTAGTAGATTCTGTTTTTCTGATACATTGGAATCATGTCAGAACTGATGTTTTGTGTTGAATTTCTGTCTCCTAAGTTAAGCTCTTTGAGCGAGGAAGAATCACTGCCGGGATACTAGTACTCTCAACCAAGCTTTGTATTCCACTGATTCTTCCTCGATTCCAACAAGATTTCAGTCTTCCTCTGGAGAACCAAGAAATGATTAGCAGCTCAAACCTTGGGGATCCCAACTATTCGGAGGCTGCATTGGGCACAGCCCTTCTTAATTAGGTAATGTGCAACTGCCCTTGTTGCCTGCATAATTTCAATTAGCAAGAACCACCATTCCTCAAAAGGGGCACAAAGACACCATCCCTGTGACACCAGATAGCTCCATTGATGATTTCCCTATTGACATATTTGACCACATTGAACCACTTTGATGGATGCATATTGCATATTTTCCTTTGGATGTACAAGTGTCAGTAGTAGTGTTGTTTGTACTGCGTTGGTTCTGTGACTTTGACCATTTAGCTTAGTACATTGAACTGCTGCTTCCCCTCTGTAATAATGTTTCCTTGTTTGGTTCTGACATACGCCAATCACTGCACTATTAGCTACTAGTTTGTATGATCAAATAACCAATGTACTTTGATGTTGAATTTGCTTTATGTTGATTTCCACCAACTATATGAGTGAATACCAAGTAAACTCTTCAGCATCACGATTTTCAATATAATGTAAAATCTTGTTCATCAGGCGAAAAGAACACATGACCTAAAAATATGCTTATGGAAAGTAGAATGTTTTTGGCTGAAGGAAAAGAGAGGCGTGTTATATTCAACTTAAATGGCAAAGAAACTTTATTCATTTACAAAATCATGTTTTTCAAATAAAGAGCATATTTTCAAATTGTGGATTGCTATATCACGCCCTGTATTTTACTAGTTACGCCCTGTATTTATACTATTTTATATACAATATGTATTTTTAATTTAATTTAATTTAAATAATTTAAATTAATTAATTAAATTATTTATTTAATTGTTCTGCCGCCGCCGCCGCGCCACCGCTGCTCCGCCGCCGTGCATAGCGCCACCGCCGCCGCGCCGCTCTCCTTCTCCTCCGGCCGCCGCCGCCTCCTTCTCCTCCTTCTCCTCATTCTCCTCCGCCGTTCCTCTTCCCTCTCCGGCGACGCCGTGGCTCCGTTCTCTGTTCTCCGTTCGCCGTGTTCCGTTCTCCACGGTTTGGGCGCGAACCGGCCGCCTTCCGTTCGCCACGGACCGGGCGCGAACCAGACGGTGTCCCGTTCGCCACGGCCTGGGCGCGACCGGGCGCGAACCGGGCGCCTTCCGTTCGCCACGGACCGGGCGCGAACCGATCGACGACGGAGAGCTTCGATCGACGGCGGCTTTGATCGACGGCGACGAAGGAGGAGAGACGGAGGGGTTAGGGCTTTGCTCGGTGGCGGTGGCGGAGAAGAAGACGAAACCGCCGGAGAAGACGAAGAAGAAGAGAAATAGGTTGCGGCAGCGCTGTGCACGGCGGTGGCGCTGGAGCACGTAGCGACGGAGATCGGCGGCGTGGCGCGCGGTGGCTCTCGGCGGCGCAGCGGTGGTGCACGGTGGCGCACGGCGGCTCGGTGGTGGCTGTGGTTTTTTTTTTGATTTTTGATTTTTGATTTTTGTTTTGATTTTAAATTTTTGTTGTTGATTTTTGTTTTATTTTAAAATCTTAATATTAGTATTATACATATATATACGTATTAGGGCGTAACTAGTAAAATACAGGGCGTGATATAGCAATACCCTTTCAAATTCCATACATGTACTTGTAGGGAGATGTCTTAAAAAATTATATAACATATGCTTCACTTTTTGTGTTGAAACAGAGTGCCTGCACTTGCACCACCAAGGACAGTAGCGGAACCAGAAAAATATTTTAAGGAATGCTGATAAATATTATTCAAATTTAAAATTTAAAAGCTCAACTCGAAAATAATGAAAAATACTACGTAATATAATAAATCGAGTACGATACAATAACGTTTTTACAAGTTCACTAAAGTACTAAAATAACTACTTTCTAATTCTCGAATTATTAGAAGTAGGACTAAGAATAAGTGGGGGCAACAAATATCTAAGAGACTCTGTGACTTGATGATGTTGCATAATCAGTCCATTCTCAACCTGAATAAAAATATTTTTTTTCAATATACACCATCATAACATCATTCAACCATTCATCTCTCATTCTATTACGAAGATCGGTCTTGATATTCTTCATGGCAGAAAAAACTCGCTCAACTGAAGCAGTTGCAACTGGTAGAACTAATGCTAACTCAATAAGACGATATACCAATGGATAGAGTACACTGCTACGTGATCGAACCATATGTTGAGCAAGACTTCCAAGATCATTGATGACTGAATATGCATCATCATCTCTCACATCATGAATGAAGAAATCAAGTTATTGCTCAAGCTCTAAACGATTAACCAGGGAGAAGTCATCCAGATAGAGTTCAGCAAGGCGAAACAACTTACCAACATCAAACATGGAAAATATTTCTCTTGGATCAAGACATGCAATACAAGTGAGTAATAACGAGCTTGCTTCGCAAAATTGATGATTCATTCTAAGAATCATCCTGTCAACGATATATTATTCAAATAAAAAATATATATATATAACAATAAGATCGAAAAATACATATAAAATAATATAAACAAAATAAATTAAACTATGTAAATATTAAAGTAGTACCTGAAGAAAAATATCAACACGGTAGAAATCATGATTGGTCAACATTTCTCCACATCGTCTAGAACGGTTACGAATTTTCTGTTGTGCTTCCATCACGTCTAATGTGATCTCATGCTTCACACAAAATGTGTTGACTCTATCCAATAATTTATCAAAATCACCATATCTGAATTCTTGCAATTCAGTCTTCATTCTATTTATCATTCGCACATCCATTGAAATATTTTGATCTCTTTGTTGCAAGGCAAGGGACAATTGACTTGTAACTTCCAACAAATGCTTCATCAAAAATATACAAAATACAAATTCATAGCTCTCCATTCTATCAATCATACTCTTTGCTATAGAGGCATTTTCATCTAAATTACTATGCTCACAGATATTAAGAAGCACTTGAATAATAGAAGACCAAATAGCCTCAAAACAAATATTAGTAGTGTAATGTTATCCCCAATGGGTATCACCAGGCCGTCTCAAACTAATTTCCTGATTTTTACCTCTTCCACTAACATTCTCCCCACTCTCCAATGCCTCTACAAGTCTAGCATGTTCTAATTGCATAAGCATCTCTTTTCTAACACATGAACCTCCAACTAAATTTACAGTTATAACAAGATACCCAAAAAATTCACCCACGGATAGAGTACTATATGCAACATAAACAACAACCAATTCAAGTTGGTGAGAGAAGCAATGAATACACCTTGCAGAAGAGTTTTCTTTCAATATCAAAGCTTGCAATCCATTAAACTTCCATCGCATATTTGAAGGCCCATCATATCCTTGACCTCTCAACTTTGACAAGGATAATTTCTTATCTACAAGCAGTTGCTTAAGAGCCTCCATCAAAGTAATAGCTTTAGTATTGGAAAAATGCACAAGAACAAGAAAACACTCAAGAATACATCCTTGGTTGTTGACGTATCTCAAAACAACCCCCATTTTCTGTTTTGTTGATGCATCTCTAGCCTCATCAACAAGAAGAGAAAATACACTATCTCTAATGTCATTAACAATAGCATCAGCTACCTCGCCAGCATTATCACTTGAGAGCTGTTTCTGAACTCTAGGGGATGTCAACTTGCAATTTTCGGGAGCATTTTCATTCATCACCTTAGCAACATCTTCACTTCGCTTGCAATACTAGTTAACCAATTCAAAATAATTACCCTTGTTGATGGAATCTCAACCCTCATCATGACCACGAAAAGCCAAACCTTGATTTAACAAGTATCTTGTCACATCCAAAACCACATTCAAACGTGTGTGACATGCCTTTTTTTCTTCAGTAAAATTACCGTCGAAATAATGTGAGATACTTTGCTTTTGAAGACTAAAATTTATCAATTTAATTGTTGCACCACGATGAATTCCATCCAAATTCAAAGCATGTTTCCTAAATACTTTAAGGGCATTCTTCCAATTCATCACCCCCTCCACAGTATATGCCGTCCCCTTTGCTGAATTCTTAAAATGATAGCAAGGAAAACAAAAAACTGCATCCTTTGAAACACTATACTCCAACCAATAAAATTTATCACACCAACCCTTTTGAAAACTTCTAAATTCATTATTGGACATTGTTTTGGGAAAAGTATGATTCTTAGGTTGGCAATGACCTCTTAATATATATTCTCTTAGCACTTCATCTTTAATAGAAACATCAATCTCTTCAATAGATTTACGTAGCCCGGGATCACTTATAACATCATTCCGATTGAATTCTACACGAGATTGTTTTCTACTACTACCCTCTTCATTGTGTCTTTGTTCATTAGGTTCATTCGATCTCTTTAAAGATGGAGATCCGCTACTTCGAATTAAAAATTTATCCTTAACCTATTAAATATCAAATAGGGAAAATATGTATATTGATTCATTCTTATAAAATCTAAAAGAGTTACGAAACAATAACTAATTGAGATAAAAAATAATTTATAAAATCATATTCATCTAAATTTAATTTAACAAATATCCCAAATTTCAATAATCGATTATGACAATTTCACATACAAAATAAATCAAACAACTATAATTTATTATTTATACATATGCAATTCAACTGAATTTCAACAATCATACAACCATATAACTTCAATTCGACATCCAATCTAAAAATCATGTTCACATAAATTTAATTTTTAAAGGAAAAATAAAATAATAAACCCTAAAATTAAATTACCTTAGCATAAAGAGAACCAGTGGTTCAGTGGAGAGTGGTGGGCCATGGCATAGGCGTCAACTGCGGCTGTGGAATGGCGACGGCATCCGGCGTTAGGAGGCAAGGCAGTGGTTGGAGCCTTTCTCTTCCCGTAATTGGAGATATGCCAATCTGAAATTGGATTAGTAAAATGGCCCAATCCAATCCATATTAAACCTGATTTTTAGTTTGTTTTTTTTGCCCTTACTACAAATGAAACGACGTCATTTTAGGGTACAATTGCCAAAAAAAAAGAAGGCCACGAAGTGGCCTTCTTCTCTGAGCAATCTTGCCGGAAGACGCGCGTCTCGGCGGAAGCGGCCTTCTTCCGCCACTACTACCTACGGCCATCGATTCAGGTAGGGCCGGAGCCCTACCTCACGTACAACTGGTTCCGCCCATGGGAAGGAGAACACTGCTACTGGGAAGAGAGGACCAACGACGAATAGAGGAGAAAAAATAATGGTAGGAGAGCCGCTGCCGAAGAATGGCTGAAAGTTGTCCAGAATTTGATCGAAACTTCACCGGAATCAGGTGGCTGGTCGACTGGAAAAGAGAGAGAGAGGTGGAAGTGGCCGAAAAAAAATAAAATAATTTAGGATCGGAACTTGCTCTGATACCATGAAAGAATAATTTTCCATAATAATTCTAATTAATGAAGAAGAGTATAAATAGAGTACAAAGTAGACTAGTCTAAATATAACTCTAGCCTAGTCATCAAGAATATAATCTTATATAATCATCATCTTGCTTTATTCGAACAATATAACTCTAATCTAGTCAACAACCTAATCCATAATCAAATCAAATCTAATTATCATCTTGACTTATTTTTAACACCCCTCCTCAAGCGAAGCGTCAGATGCTCGTGAGAGAGCCATTTGGTGAAGATGTCCGCAATCTGAAAAGAAGTAGGAACATGAGCAACTTGCAGCTTGCCGGAAGCAACCTACTCTTGAATAAAGTGACAGTCGATATCGATGTGCTTTGCCCTGAGAAGATGGCACTGCTATTGTCACATAGCACCACCGGAGGACCAGACAAGGGAACTCGGAGATCTCGAAGCAAATGAGTAAGCCAAAAAATCTCTGAAGCAGTGTTGGCAAGAGCATGATACTTAGACTCAGTGTTGGAACGAGAAACTATTGACTGTTTCTTAGCCCTCCAAGAAACAAGGTTCCCACTAAGAAAATATCATATCAATAAATGGATCGGCGAGTCTCCAAACAGTGAGCCCAATCAGCATCAGAGTACTCTAACACCTCTTGGGAGCTGGCAGGCCAAAAAGTAAGACCAAAATGCAGAGTGCCTCGAACATACCGCAGAATCCGAGTAACAGCAGCAAAATGATCATCTCTAGGATCCTCAAGATACTGGCTGATAGTGTTGGCCGAGAAAGCCAAATCTGGATGAGTGATGGTCAACTACTGAATAGCCCCAACTAGAGAATGATACAAAGGCGGATGTCGAAATGGTGGACTAGTCAAACTGTGCAACTGAGAACCTGGCACAAATGGTGTAGAGACTGGTGCAACATCAGACATCCCTACACGAGTAAGAATGTCCCGAGCATACTTTGCTTGACCAAGAAGTAAACATGATGAAGTAGGTGAAACTTCCAGACCAAGAAGTAAACATGATGAAGTAGGTGAAACTTCCAGACCAAGAAAGTAATGAAGAGCGCCTAGGTCCTTAATCGCAAACTCCCCATCAGTCCGATCAATGAACTGTTAAAGAAGGGTCGAATATTTACCTATAAGAATGATGTCGTCAACATACAACGGGAGATACAATTATAATGATCCTCGCAAAAGAACGAGCAGAAAGGTGTCGACTGAGCTGCACTGAAAACCAAGCTGAGTCAAATAAGTGTTAAAGCGTTGAAACCATGCTCGAGGGGCTTGCTTAAGTCCATAAATGGCCTTCCGCAAGTGACAAACATAATCCAGATAAACAGGGTCTTTGTATCCAACGAGTTGCTTCATATAAACTGGAGCATCGAGAATGCCATTAAGAAAGGCAATCTTGACATCCATCTGATGTAGCGGCCAGAAACGCATCGTGGCAATGACAAGAACTGTCTTAACAGTGGAGGCTTTGACCACATGACTGAAAGTGTGGTCAAAGTCAAAACCCATTATCTTTGAGAAACCTTGCGCCACAAGTCTAGCTTTATGATGTTCAATAGTGCCATCTGGTCGATACTTCAGTTGATAAACCCATTTGGAGCCAATAATGTTAGCTTCCAAAAGGTGATGCACCAAATCCCAAGTGCACTGACCACGATGAGTTGCCATCTCGTCATCCATGGCAGAAATCCAAGCCGGATCTTGAAGGGCAGTGCAATAATCAGTGGGCTCAGACTGAGCAAGCAAGTCAGCCATAAGTCCATGAGACAATGTTAGAATAATCTCTGTGCTAAATAGCTCTAGTCGTCGATTAAGTGGCCATGTGATGAGTGCGAGCCCAAGGAGGAGAGACCGAAAGAGTGGAACCGATCGAGGAGGCTGAGCCTGAGCAAGCGGACTAACAGGCGGAGAGGCAGGAGGTGATTGTCGTAGTGCTAATGGCGAATCAGTGGCACAAATGGAGCAAGGGGTTAAAGGAGGTGTAGTTGGCACAAGAGAAACTGTAGGCAAATGAGGCGCTGAATCAGAATCAGGATCAAGAAAGGCAGAAACATCCAACATTGACGGTGGAGAACCGGTCACTGAAGGAATGGATGAGGAGAATGGAAAGCACATTTTGTCACCGAGTGACATAGATTCTGCTAGTAGTACGGTCGAGGCACCAAAAACCTTTATACTGCAAACTGTATCCAATAAAGACTCAAGGAATACTGCAGAGAGACAGCTTATGATCGCAAAGGGGCGAACAAATGGGAAGACCTGATGACCAAAAGCATGAAATTTGGTGTATATGGGAACCTCGATATTGATAACTTCATATGGTGATCGTTTGCCAAGAATAGGAGTGGGGAACCGATTTATGGTATAAGTGGCTGCAGCAAAAGCGTCAGACCAGTGGGAGAGAGGAACATGAGAGTGGTATAAAATAGACAATCCCATCCCAGCAATGTGGCGGTGCTTGCGTTTAGCCCGACCATTCCGGCCAGGAGTGCATGGGCAAGGAATCTGATGAAGAATGCCCTTTGTCTGAAAGTGAGAGCGTAAGTGATCATTTACGAACTCGGTCCCTCCATCAACCTGAAACACCTTAATGGTGGAAGAGAACTGGTTCTCCACAAAAGCCTCAAACTAGCGATAAACATCCCAAAAATCAGATTTGTGGCAGAGTGGGTAAAACCACGAGAGTTGGAAATGATCATCAGGAAAATAGCATAATAAGAGAAACCATCAACAGATAAAATATGAGAGGTCTTATAAGTCACAATGAACTAGATCAAGTACCATAGCAGCCCATTTATCATTGTATAAACAGATAAATGCTTCCCTTTAGCCTTTTCATACGCATCACAAAGAGTAGGTTTAGGCAAAACTGATGAGACAAATAAACATCCAGAAGCTCACAAACTAGAAATAACGGAATGCGAAACATGACAAAGTCTAGCATGCTAGATTTTAAAAGACGCACACGACTTATTTGGTTCCACAATAGACAACAAAGCAGATGAACCATAGTCTAAAATATATATCTCATTTTCAATATGACCGTGACCCAAAGTTTCACTAGTGATTTTATGTCGAATAATAAATGAATGATCATCAAAGCAGACAACAACATTTAAATCCCGAGTTAGTTTGCTAATCGAAAGCAATTTTTTAGTGATATCAGGCCCAATAAGCACATCATTCAGAGACAGATTTAGAAATATAATAATCACCAAAATGAGTAATATGGAGTTGGGAACCATTATCAACATAGACGCGGGAATAACTATCGTAAGGTGTCACATGATCAACAGCAGCAAGAGATGATGCCATCTGTTTTGTGTCGCCAGAATTTACAATCCACTTGGGGCCACGATGCTTATTACCACCGAAAAGGGCAATAATGCAAAGTATGAAAACGAATTTGCAAATGAGGTACAGTGGACAACTCGGTGAAGCTGAAAACAAAGAAGTGCTCTCGTGAAGGGTGAAGAGCGCGTGATGATATGCGCAAGTGGAGCTACACGCGACTGAATATGGGCGGGTAAAATAGATGCACTACAAAGCTGGAGCTGGAGAATGGGTAGCGCATGAATCTCATGTGCTAGTATGAATTGCCACTGGAACTTAAGACCGGCGGAGATGGAAAATGCCAATCTGCTCGCTGAACCATCTGGAGAATCGAACGTTGGAGAATTATGGCCAACGGTGAGAGAGCAGCCAAAGACCTGTTGGGAGACTACCAGAGATTGCAGTTCATCAATGCTTTCGGCCAATACTTGTTGTTGAACGGTGACGCCAAGTGATGTCCGAAAGATGCTGATGGAAGCGCCATAGAGAAGATGTTGATGGAATAGACCAGAGAGTAAGCCACCGCTGAGGATGCCGATGGAAATATGTCGAAAATTTACGAAGAAGAACACCAGAAAAAATGGCTAGAATAATGCCGGAAGTTAGCTGAATAACGTCGGAAGTTTACCGGAGTGGGCCAGAGTGATGGGCAGAAAGAGAGGAAGAAAGAAAAATAAAAATAAAAAGAGGGAAAGAATTAGGTCCAGGATCAGACTTGAATTAGTTCCAGGATCAGACTTACTCTGATACCATGAAAGAGTGATTTTTCGTAATGATGGTAGTATTACTGAATGAAATAAATAGAATACAAAAAGGTAGATTAGTTATAGTATAACTCTACTCTAGTCAACAACCTAATCTATAATCAAATCAAATCAAATCATCATTTTGACTTATTATAACACATGATTTCCAAATACCGGAGTCCGACACACTTGTCGTCCTAAGCGCCGCAGGCAAAAATCTTGTCGTCGTGGGAGTTGTGGCCGGCTCGGCCAGAACTGATTCGAGGTGGGAGTTAAAGAGGATGGAGGGGAGAGTGGGGTCGGATCCGGGCCATGTGAGAGGGAGAAGGGGTTTGTCCTTATGGGGTGTGAAGTAAGGGATTTGGTGTTGGAGAGATGGGATGGTTTGTGCGAGCTTGTGAGGAAAGTGACGGCCGAGGAGTAATCTGGGGTGGGATGCGCAGTGCATACTCGGGGGTATTGTCGGAAACGACATAAACATTATTGCTTTTAGTTGCTGCTTCTATTTCCCTTCTTTTCTTCGCAAAGTATGTTAGCCGAGATTCTTACGCCGTACACTTTCTATTCTGGGAGATGAGTTTGACTTTTTTTTTAATGCAAGAGTTTGACTTAATGATCTCTTGCATGGTTTAAGTTTGCGCGGATACTGCTCAATGTGATCAAATTAACCAGATCAAGACAATCAGCTATAAACATTAACAATGAGAGCTAATGATATGAAATAAACTAATGTCTATAATTAAGTGCTTTTTTTTTAAGAAAAACCACCTGTGATGGTGGGGGGTTTGGCAGACCCCTACCCGTTTATTAATTGAAGAAAAGGTACAAACAAAGAGGGGGGCTTAATGCCTGACCTCGGAGGATTCATCTGATGACTCTTTAACTAAACAAAATACCTGCCTGTAGCTAACCTAAAGGTCATCAGGAATCAGCTTGAGAACTAAGATACATCATGTCTAAACTTAACCTGCTCTAATATAAGGAGTGCCCGTTGCATCAAGCTTAACTTGCCCAGCCACTGTAGGAGGCAGATCTGCATAATCAAATATGATACTAACCTGATTTCGGCTGGCTATCTTCGCCAAAGTATCTGCCGCTCCGTTTGCTTCTCGGTAGATATGATGAAGAATGTAGTTCTTTCCTTTGAGTAGTTCCCAGATCTTCCTTACCGTGGTCAGAAGCGGCCATGGAATTTTGAACTGGTGTCGGATCATGCAAAGAAGTATTCTTGAGTCCGTTTCTATGTCAGCACTTGATATGCCTGTGTCCCGTAAAAGGTGGATACCATGTAACAGGGCCAAAGCTTCAACCTGCAAGATAGATTCCTCAGAAACAGATTTTGAAATAGCTGCAATTACATGACCACGATGGTCCCTGATTATGCAACCAACTCCTGCAACCCCGTTGCTAAGATAAGAGCCGTCTGTATTCAGTTTATAGGTTGAGGGCAGTAGCCATTTAAAAATTCTGGGTGGCTTATGCTGAGGAGATTTCTGGCTAGACAAAAGGGGTATGTGTGACAGTATCCACTTGAATTCAAGTTTAAAGGCCAGAAAGATATCATTGAAATGGTAAAGGATACGCCTGAAGATGGACATAACATCCGGTTGTATACCCTCAAAATTGTAAGAACATCTGGCACACCACAGATGCCAGTTGACTACACATGGAAGAATACGTACTAATTTTGTAAGAGGTTCATCATGAGGCTGAGCATTCCAGTAGAAAAAAACTCTGTCCCAAAGGAGTTGAAAACCGTTATTTGGCATATTGAAAGTTGAGTTCACCAGTTTCCAAAGATGTTTTACCTTCACACAGGAATTGAAAAAGTGATGTATGGATTCTGATTTACATAAACAAAGGCAGCATCTTGACGGTAGATGAAAATTAAAATCCACGAGGACATCCGGGAGGGCTATCAACCTATTGAGGAGTTTCCAGTTGAAAAGGCTGATTTTTCTTGGTAAGAGGTTTGACCAGAGATGTGTGAAGGAGGGGATCTTAGTTCTCTTTGCTCTGATTAGCTCGTAGGCAGATTTAACTGTGAATTCCCCTGATTGGGTTGGTTTCCAGATGAGAGAATCGGCATAGCCAGGAGATATGTGATAATCAAGTTCCAGAAGCTGGAACATGTGTTCAGGTATTGATTTTTTAATCTGAGATGAAAGAGTGCCTCTGTTTTTTAAGAATTCAGCTACTGTGAGGGTTTGGAGAGGAAATTCCTGAGGGTTAATCAGATGGTCCGTAAGGGGGCCCATGGTTGTCCAATTAGAGTGCCAGAAAGAGATAGAACCATCTCCCAGTATTACTTTTGTATTATCTACTGCAATTTGATTAACAGCTTTGATCCTTTTCCAAGTTTTGGAATTTTTTTGGTTATCACTCATGGACCACATTACTGTGGCCCATAGTGATTTCCCTCTCTGCAGCTTCCACCAGAGTTTGAGTGAAAAGGATTCAGTTAGAGTGGACAAGTTCTTAAAGTTGAGTCCATTTTCCAAAAAGGGGAAGCATAGTTTAGTGTAAGATCTCCAGATTCTGTGTTTATTTGTTTTGTCTAAATTATTATTCCAGAAAAACTTGGCAAGTGTCTTATGAGTCAGGTTAATGATGTGTGAGGTTGGCTTCAAAACTGTTAGGAGATGTATAGGCATTGAGGCCAGCACATGCCTAATTAGTGTTGCCCTTCCTGCCGGAGATAATAGTTTATTGTTCCAGTGGTTAATTTTGTTCTGAACTGAGAGGAGCATGTTATGGAAGTATGCGTTTTTGGTTCTACCTGTGAAAATGGGGCTTCCTAGGTATTTAAAAGGGGTAGACCCTTCTAGCATTTTAGTTTCCCCTTTGATTAAATTGATGATTCTGTGTGGAGTGTGTTTTGATATGAAGAAGGCTGATTTTTCGAAATTAACTTTCTGACCGGAGGCCATTTCGTATGATTTCAGAAACTTGATTATGGTTTGAAGACCCTGCTTAGTGTATTTCATAAAAATTGCTGTGTCGTCAGCATAGGAGAGATGTGTGCAGGATTTCATTCCTCTGGGTAGTTGGTACGGGTGAATATTACCAAACTGGTAGAGAAAGTTCAGGTTGTGGGAGAAGGTTTCGGCCATCAATATAAATAACATAGGGGAGAGGGGGTCCCCCTGTTTTAAACCCCTGGAGGCCGGGAAGAAACCAACGGTTTTCCCGTTAATCAGGAGTGAGAAATGTGCAGATTCAATGTTTCTCATGATTAGACTGACCAAGGTACTGGAGAAACCTAATTTGATTAGGGTGTTTGTTAGGAAGGTCCATGAGACTCTGTCAAAGGCTTTCATCATGTCGAGCTTGATAATCATGTTATGACTCCTCAATTTGGAATGGAGATGGTTTGTAAATTCTTGCATGAGAAGGACATTGTCAGCTATCTCTCTTCCAGATACGAAAGCAGATTGCTCAGGGGTAATTATAGCATCAAGGCGAGGTTTAAGTCTGGATGAGAGAATCTTAGAGAGGATTTTATTTGAGAAGTTACTTAAGCTTATTGGTCTGAAGTCTCTGAAAGTTGAGCATATCTCTTTTTTGGGAATTAGTATGATAATAGTGGAAGAGATTGCCTTTGGGATAGCAGTCCCAGCGAGGAAATCTTCCACTGCCCCTAACACATCATGTTTAATAAATTCCCAGCATTTTTGAAAGAAGAAACCAGAGAAACCGTCTGGTCCAGGGGCTGAGTGGCTATCCATGGAGGCAACTATGGCAGTTAACTCTTCCATGGTGACTGGTTTGAGAAGATTTTCGTTCATTTCATGAGTTACTGATTTTGGGATATTGTCAAGGATCCATGCTGAGTTGACACCTGAAGGGTCAAGTGCTTCCTCAGTAAGGAGACATGAGAAAAAATTAACTGCTTCTTTCTCAATGTCCTCTATTGTATGTAACCTGTTCCCATCATTACTTTTTATCATGGATATTGTTTGTCTTTTATGCTTGTTTGATATTGATTGATAGAAAAATTTTGAGTTAGCATCCCCCTCCTTCATCCATTTGATTCTTGATTTTTGTTTAAGGAAAGTTTCCTAGTTTTTAAGTGCTAATCTTAGCTTTGCCCTGGCATGGCTTAGGGCTTGGATGGTTATGGTGGATTCATTCTGCTGTACATCTCTTTCAGCCTGCAGTAAAAGTTCTTCACTGTCATGAACAGCATCAAAAACATTCCCAAACACCTCCTTATTCCAGATTTTAACGGTTCTTTTTAGGGTCTTAAGTTTAAAAACCAGTCTGCTCATCCCTTTAAGGTGAGTGGGTGTGTTCCAGGTGTTTTCCACTAGATTCATGAAGGTGGGATGATTAATCCAGCACTCTTGGAACTTGAAAGGCTTTGGAGAATTCAAAGGAGGTGTATCAGCTACAGTCAGAATTAATGGTGTATGGTCTGACCCTTCTCGGGACAGAGTTTTAATTTTGGAGCTGGGGAAGTTGGACCACCAATCATTATTGGAGATCCCTCTATCTAGTCGTTTCCAGACCCTCCCTTTGTTTCTCATGCCAGTCCAGGTGAATTGGCTACCAAAGGTTGGGATTTCGGTGTAAATTTGGTCATTTAGGAAGGTGTTGAAATTACTTAGACTGTTTTGGTTGGGAATGGAGTTTCCTAAATATTCCTCATTTTTGCGGATGACATTAAAGTCACCTATGAGACACAGAGATTCATTTTTAAAATTTGCTAAGGCTTGCCAAAGTTCATTCCTCTCACGGATGGTGTGCTTAGCATATATGAATCCTATCTGACATTCTGTTGATAGAGGAGGGGATTTGATTTTGATGATAGTCACTTGTTCCTCAACTTTGATTATGTCTATTGAGATATCATCATCCCACATTATCCAGATCTTGTTGATGGGGGTGGTAAAGCAATTTATGAAACCCAGCTCCCTGGATATGGTATGTGATTGATCCGGATCGAGCATAGGCTCCATCAGGGCACAGACTTTGATGTGGTTGTGTCTTTTTATGTGTTTTAGTCAAATTTTGCTGGGGTTATTCCCTATCCCTCTAACGTTCCATGCACATATGTTTAAACTATTCATGGAAAAGTTTTGGAAAGTTTCAGAGAGGAACGGGTTAAAACCATTTTTGGTATGGGGGAATAGTCCTTTTTGGTATGCTTTCTATGATTGTTTGAGGTTTGTATGGGGTTAGACTGAAGAATTTTGTTGAGTCTCAACTGATCTTTAATTAGAATGTTTTTTATCTCCTCAAAGTTAAGGCTGCTATGGTTAAGAATGTTTTCCTGTTGGCTAGAGGAGGTTTCAATATTGATCCACTCCAAAGGCTTCTGGGGATTCTTATAGGGGGTTGGGTCAGGGGAGCTGTGCTTCAAGGTTAAAAAAGCGGACTGGGAAACCTCAGGGTTCAATAGAGCCTGATGGTGCTCCCTGTCCTTGGCTTTGGTTATCTTAAATTCTGTTTCCTGTAAGATTAGATCAGGTTCTGTACCCAGGTCTGCAGAAACTTCTAAGATAGCTATATCAGTGTTTTCCTCTATTTGTTGTTTTCCTGAAAAATTATCTGGACTGTAGCCATCAAGATTATCTTGGGTGTGGGCTTCTATTTGTTTGTTCAAGGTACTTGTTTGTTACTGAGTGTCCTTAAATAAGGGGTAGCGGCTGGGGGTATGATGGTAGCATTCTGATGAAGAGGGTTAGTTTCATTCTTTCCTTCAATTTGTGGGGGTAGATCAGAGGGTTCATGCTGTTTTGAGGGACCTGAGACAGTAGTAGAGTTTAGGGGAGTGATCGATGGTACCTGTGAGCCTTGTGAAAGGCTCAGAACTGCAGAACTTGCCAATGTGCCCAGAATTGGTCCTTTTGCCGCTGCAGGACTCTGAGAAGTCTGCTTAAGAGTTTTGTCAACTTTTTGCTTGTAAACAGTGGTAGACTTTGGTACAGAAGGACCAGTGGAAAGGTTACCATTCCCTTTACCTTGAATTCTGCCCTGTTCATCTTTGGGAATGGATTTATTAACTTCCTTAAACGAGTTACTCTGTGGTTTCCATGGTGTAAATTTGCTGGAGTTCTTATCTAACCTGCAAACTGAATCAGTGTGTCCTAGCTTAAGGCAGTTAGAACAGTAGGAAGGGACTCCTTCATATTCAACGTATTGCCAGAATCCTATGTCCCTAAAGCTAAGCCACACTTTTTCCAGTCTAGGTTTGGTTACATCTAGTTCCACACAAACCCTTGCAACATGTGGTCTAGTTCGATTAATAGAGGCTCTGTCTACTCTAATCGGGGTACTAATTAGATTGCCAATCGACATGAGTACATTGAAATCGAAAAATTGCTGGGGTAAACCATAGAGAGAAATCCATATTGGGACAATGGGGGATTCAGCATTAGGGTTGAAGTTAGGCACCCACTTTGACATTCTGATGGAATAAGCACCAAAATTCCAGATTTTATGCAACCAGCATCGATAATAATCATCGGGTAAGGAGAAGGATATCAAAACCTGGCGATTGTCGAGTAGCGTGATATTGCAGTGACCTTTGAAGCCGGCAGTGTGGAAATCCTTCCGAAGCTTATCGAGCTGGGGGCGACTCCGAGAGAATTTGCCGATCAACGTCCATTTGAGGGGGGCTTCCAATCGGAGGCACTCCTCATCAGTGAAGTGGAGGTCCGGTTCGCCCAAATGGTCGATTTTGGCTTTTGGGGTAAAGTTTGATTCAGCGAGATGAGCTATGGGAGTGATGTTCAGAGCTTCGCGAAGTTCCTGTGTCACTGCTTGGGCGTAGGTGGTTTTGGGCGGTGGCTCCGCCATGTTGGCGGCGCCGAAGTTTGTGGAAAAATGGGCGGCACAAAGCCGTTGGAGCAAATCGCACTGTTAGTGTGTGAAAATCGCACACAGAAAGAGTACAGCACTGGAAATTTTAAATTTATCTATAATTAAGTGCTTCCACCCCTTGCAGTGGCCGACCAAGAAAAATATTTTAGGAGAGGCTGATAAATATTAGTTAAAGTTAAATTTTTAAAAATTCAATTCAAAAATAATGAAAAATACTACGCAATGTAATAAATCGAGTACGATACAATAACATTTTTACAAGTTCACTAAACTACTAAAATAACTACTTTTTAATGCTCGAATTATTAGAAGTAGGACTAGGAATAAGTGGAGGCAACAAATATCTACGAGACTCCATGGCTTGATAACGTTGCATAATCGGCTCATTCTCAATCTTAACAAAAATATCTTTTTCAATATACACCGTCATAACATCATTCAACCATTCCTCTCCAATTCTATTACGAAGATCGGTCTTGATATTCTTCATGGCAGAAAATGTTGTTGTTTTATTAAACACAATGATATTTAAATATAATTGGATTCGAGTAGTCAAGATAACTCATGCTTTAGGGTTTATACCATGGTTCACAAGAACCAATGCCCTAGACATAGTTGTAAACTAATGTCTTCACGTTCACATTTATCAGGTCATACAAAATAACCAGAATATGTCGAACTTCGAGCTCATATGCTCTATCTGTGCAATCTAACAATTGTCACTCGTGAGCCATATGCTCGTAAGCGATCAATCAAGATAGCCAATTATCGAGATAAGCCTTGTCAAACCTTTCATTGCATCAAAAGGGCACTTTCCCAAACAATTAATATAATCATAGCATATAAAAGCATAACCCAATTTTAGACATAGCATAGATCTAAAATTTTTGTATATGCAGCTAAATCAAGTCCCTAAATGAACGAGAATACATCATGGATCAAATAATCCAATGTCACATACTTCATTCATGCACGAATATATTACACTCTTACCGAGAGATGTCATGTTTAAGTGCAAATGAAGTTTACCAATTTTTCGCATGCGATTCTCAGACCAAGCATATAAAAGTCATGAATCACTAGCAGCACATTCTCACACAAAATGGTTTAAATCTTTAGCCAACATGAGCGGCCCACATCACCAAATTATTATACCATGCAAAATAGGTATTTAAACATTTGATCAAGTATTTAAACAAATACTATAGCATTTCAAGGGCTTTGGAAATTAAACATGTCTCATAATTTCCAACCATATGCACTGCTTTCATGTAATTGAATAATAATGTCTGATCCCATATCCTAAACTCATGGCATTTTTTCCCCGTAAATTTAATTCAATCTTTCATGCAAAGAATCAAATATGATTTTTACCATATCAACATTTAATCTCATAAGCATGAATATCACGGAATTAACATATTTCCATAATTGCGCCATGTAATTTAACATACATGCTCAAGTCATTTTCCCACATAATTAAGGGATTAATATAACCAAATCCATTTACTATCAAATTCGATAGCCTTAGTGTACTGGACATATATGTGCAAATATTATTCACATAACACTCTTTGTAACAAAGTCTTGTTCACATCCAGATTCACGCAAATGATTATCAAATATAATCCAAGCCATATATGTATATATAGCATATGCCATGATTCACTTTAATTAACGTGTATACGTACCATAGTTAGCACAACCGTGGTTACACTCTTGATTCTTTCACGTTGCCAAGCAAATCCTGCTGTATCTCCATGCCTAGTTTCCCTTCCATAAGAGATATACAACCGTGTATACTCGGATTCACCAATGCGTACATACAAAAGATTTCCATCGTTAAATATATGTACAAATCTCAAATATCGTAGTATAATATTTTAAATAATTATACATAACAAATTGCTCAATATGATTTTGTTGTAAATAACAAAAACCATTAGCATGCATATTTTCTCAAATATACAATTTATCGTGCAAATTTGGATCAGACTTTTGCTTCTGAATTTTAAGCACACAGTTGCATACAGTTCCACAAATCAAAGCATGCAATCACGAAATATGCAGCATAATTCTCATTTTTGGCATGCATACACTTAACATATGGCATAAATTATGCATCGAATATTTATCATTTAATATTAATACAACACACAATTCCCAAACAATGCCAAATTAAGGCATGCACACTTGGAATATATATTTTCCATGTAAGATGCAATTAGGCATGCAGATTTCAGTTAAACCAACATCCACATATATTCGAACAAAATATGGTGTGCAATTTTTCGTTCGAACATTGAGCATTCGGTACACGTTTTTCCGCATCAATATAATTCTATAAAAATCATTCGTTTCAAGACTGTTGGACATATATTGATTATATCATGCGAAAAATTAAACAACAAAATTGAACGAGCAATTAACATATGCAAGAATAATAAACTTTTATTAATTATTCAAGCATACAATTGAAACGCTTAAATTACAAATAATCAAAGCATAAATCATGTTTCAAGTAATGATGGAGTCACGAGTAACACTCGCTGCCCTTGAAACGAATGAGTCCCGTCGTGGACATCGTTCCCTAGGATAAAACCATCGAAGGTAACAATTAACACGTAAGAGTTACCTCGGATTCACGCAAGACCCAAAGGACTATCCCCTTGACAGAGCACCAAATGGAAACTTCGAGAAAGACAGACAGAAGACTCAAGTTTAGAATATGGAGGGACTTGAGAAATGGTGTGCGTTTCTTCTGACTGACTTATGGGCTCTATTTATACTGCTCTAAGAGACCCTAATCATGGAAACATGATATTCTGATTTTCTGTAATTAGAGAAGAATAATCTCCAATCACCAACTCACCAAATCCGAGACATTCCATGAATACTCGAATCAAATCTGCTGGAAAAGGAAGAAATATTTGTACAAATATTATTCATCATATTAAACATGGTAAACCGCATATTTATTTAAGACAAGATATCTCACAAAATATGGAAGTATTTTGTTCTTATCTCTTAAGAATTACACACAAGCAATTCCATATATACTATGCGGTTGGGCCTTCCAAAGACTTCCATGCGGTCCATACGCATTTTGGACAGTCCAGAGAAAAACTAATTTGGGCCAATTTCCGCCTAATTGTTTCTCTTTCAAGAGTGACTTTTCAAACATCCATATCTCATTCACCCTTGATCCGTTTTGAGAGTTTAAATAGTCAATTTTATAGTACTCGCGGAGGAGAACTCAAAAATGACATCCACCGACCCAAAATTCATTCAGGTCCCACTCAAAACGATGCCCAAAAGTTGACGAATTTCAACCTTTTAACCATCATTTTCCAACAATCCCCCACATGAATATATATTGATATAGGAATTAGAACAATCACGTCAGACACGGAGTTTGACTTGGTGATAGATTCATTTCGACGGCATAGCTGTTGCATAGAATAAGTAGGTGTCACCCTTTGAACTTTCCCTTGAGAGAGTACACTTAGCCCACTGGTTAGGAAGTAGACGCGATGTCCTTGAACTTCCCCTACCGCTTGTGTGAACGACAATGCACTTCGCACAGACATCTTTCCTAGCCCTTGCGCTTTCCTCGGTTGTGTCCATTAATCAAGCCATGGCACACGCCTAGTTCTGCAAGGTTTCTAAAGAATTGCGTCCTAACAATTCCCTTTCAAAGCGGCCACACTTCTCGCTTACACAGGTGATTCTTGGCGTAAGAGCAGTTCCGTAAACTATTGCGCTCTTTCGAGTACTACATACTCGATGCCTTGAATCATTAAAAGAAATTTAATGCTTAACCTCCATTCACATCACCGTTTCTTCATCATAGGAATAAGACAGGAGGTATGAAACCCCCACAGTGATCGCGATGGGTCTTTGCAGTTTAGTTGTCCCTTTGAACCTAGATCTTGGGATCTCCAGTCACATAGGTTGGGTGTCCACGTACGTAACCCACCATTTATTGGACTTAGTCATATTCCTTTCGATGAGTTCTCAACTAACTCTCGATTTAATTTCTTCGTCAAGAAATCGATTGAATCCTTTCGTCAAAGAATAACAACTCTTATCATATTGACCTTACGTAGTCAACATCGATAATTCTCGTAGAGAGTAGTGTCCAATGGTAAAGTGTCTATGTCGAGACACACCATCATCGATATGGCTTTAAGCTACAAGCTTTACGCTACACCAATAAGCATGCAAGTGCTTTGGTCATCCTAGGGTATATCTTTCCCAATTTTTTTCCAACACAATGGACATAGATTCCTCTATGAATCTAGCATGAGAGAACCATTTCTCTAGAAAACTCAAGCCATATCCACGAGTCTCACACACAGCTTGTTTCCAGTGATCTTTTCTAGATTACTCGTGTATCATCTTACTATCCATTGTAAGAATAGTCTAATGTGCACTTTAATAAGTACAACAGACTATCAATGACTCTTGAGTTATCTTCTTAAGAGACACCTCACCTTTACAAAAAGGTAACTCATAATGTTTAGAGTCATTCCATTGAATACGACATATCTCCAAGAGACTCAATCATCGTATCAATTTTACTATCAATGAGAAAATCATAAATCAAGGACATAAATGACATGGTCATTTTTCGTGTCTCTTAGCGTATCTACCTTCATCAACCTCATTGATTTAATATCACTGGCTAGAACAATTAGTTTGGTCACATGATAGATCATTTAGGAGCATTAAGCTTTTCATTTTGCTCTGTTCAGATTTTAATGTCTAAATCTCCAAATAACCATTTAGGTCCATTAGATGTACTTCTAGCTTTCACAAAACCTTGATAGCAAGTACCATCACCCTTGGACTCATTCTCACGTCTGGAGAACACCCATCAAGTACACAAATATACTTACTAATTGTTCAAATCTACTAGTACTCTAGTGATTTGCACTCATGGTAAATCAATCTCTCTATTGATCACCACTTTCCACAAAAAGTATTTCATGGAATCTCGTTTTCTTCGTTGGTTTATCCCTGATCCTTAATGATTTCATCTATTGACTCTTAAGTCCATTTAAGATAAATCAGGATCTTTGACATAAACTTCCACAAAATACACTTTCCATCAAGATATATTTCTAGTTTTTGTATAATATTTCTTGTGAATTTCAAGAAATCGATAGCACTTCAACATTGTGCATATCTAGTAAAGATACTGTTTAAGTATTCCTTTTACTACATTCACAATACGCCAACCCACACATTCGAAAGAACTTTTAGGATGGCTCTATGAGGAGCTTTATTTTCCTCCTTCTTGGGGTATCTTATTTAAAAGATCGCCAGCCAACTTAAAGGCTCCCCCACAACGCTTGATCATTTCTAGCAATTTTCTTCAATCACCAAATGACCTTGCAAATGTCTACATTGTGAATCACATTCCCCAAACGATTCTATGTATTCACATCATGGTCACAGATAACCTCATATGTTTTCTGTGCATCACGTAAGGGGTTTCGTTAATATACAAATTCAACTTACTAAAAGTCTGTGTGTTCAATAATGAATCAAACACTAGGTTCTTACCCATAAAATTTCTTTTTAGGGCTTGATCCTTTCAACAATCAAAACACCTTCATGTATTGATCTTTTATCGTGAAAGTCTCTCTTATTCCTTCAACTCCCTTGGAATTAGAGATAACTAAACTTTCCGATCTCAATTAATCGTTCTTCCTCGCATGACCAATACCACAACTGATGTAGTATCAATCAATCAAGGATTCGATTAACTCTCACTAGGGCGCAGTGTGAGTTTACCAACTCCACACAATTTCATGCCCATTTTAAAGCCAAGTTTCAGTACAACTGAACTTTACTTTCAGACTACTCAAATCAAACTTGAGTGTCTTTATGCTCGAAACACATTTAAGTCTATTGCTCGACTCAAGTTTGAGTCCATTGCTAGACTTAATTTCGAGTTTACCCTTTTGGTTCGAGTTAAAGTCCTCTCGACTTGATCAACTTGATTCAAATCTCTCGTGGCGACTTTTTCACTTCAAGTACCTATCAAAATTCATATCGTCGTTGAATTTTTAGGTTTTCGTCTACCCCTCACATTGGGCTGGTTTTATTAAACATCCTCGCACGTGTTAAGTTTCTCAAAACCTCGTGTCTTGGGGTTTCTAGACTGAATGTCTCCTCATCTCAGAATTCTAAGGCTTTCCAACAAAAAATTTAGAGAATTGACCAAATGTCTTGGGACTCCATATCTCATGATTCTTAGATTTTTCAACCATAAATCAAGAGATTTGACCAAAAGTCTCGGGATTCCCATTCTCAGGATTCTTAGTTTTCTCAACCAAATTCTTGAGATTTTCCCCTCAATTCTTTGATTACAAATAATCAAAGGTTTTTAGCATAGTCAAGATAACTCATGCTTTAGGGTTTATACCATGGTTCACAAGAACCAATGCCCTAGACATAGTTGTAAACTAATGTCTTCACGTTCACATTTATCAGGTCATACAAAATAACCAGAATATGTCGAACTTCGAGCTCATATGCTCTATCTGTGCAATCTAACAATTGTCACTCGTGAGCCATATGCTCGTAAGCGATCAATCAAGATAGCCAATTATCGGGATAAGCCTTGTCAAACCTTTCATTGCATCAAAAGGGCACTTTCCCAAACAATTAATATAATCATAGCATATAAAAGCATAACCCAATTTTAGACATAGCATAGATCTAAAATTTTTGTATATGCAGCTAAATCAAGTCCCTAAATGAACGAGAATACATCATGGATCAAATAATCCAATGTCACATACTTCATTCATGCACGAATATATTACACTCTTACCGAGAGATGTCATGTTTAAGTGCAAATGAAGTTTACCAATTTTTCGCATGCGATTCTCAGACCAAGCATATAAAAGTCATGAATCACTAGCAGCACATTCTCACACAAAATGGTTTAAATCTTTAGCCAACATGAGCGGCCCACATCACCAAATTATTATACCATGCAAAATAGGTATTTAAACATTTGATCAAGTATTTAAACAAATACTATAGCATTTCAAGGGCTTTGGAAATTAAACATGTCTCATAATTTCCAACCATATGCACTGCTTTCATGTAATTGAATAATAATGTCTGATCCCATATCCTAAACTCATGGCATTTTTTCCCCGTAAATTTAATTCAATCTTTCATGCAAAGAATCAAATATGATTTTTACCATATCAACATTTAATCTCATAAGCATGAATATCACGGAATTAACATATTTCCATAATTGCGCCATGTAATTTAACATACATGCTCAAGTCATTTTCCCACATAATTAAGGGATTAATATAACCAAATCCATTTACTATCAAATTCGATAGCCTTAGTGTACTGGACATATATGTGCAAATATTATTCACATAACACTCTTTGTAACAAAGTCTTGTTCACATCCAGATTCACGCAAATGATTATCAAATATAATCCAAGCCATATATGTATATATAGCATATGCCATGATTCACTTTAATTAACGTGTATACGTACCATAGTTAGCACAACCGTGGTTACACTCTTGATTCTTTCATGTTGCCAAGCAAATCCTGCTGTATCTCCATGCCTAGTTTCCCTTCCATAAGAGATATACAACCGTGTATACTCGGATTCACCAATGCGTACATACAAAAGATTTCCATCGTTAAATATATGTACAAATCTCAAATATCGTAGTATAATATTTTAAATAATTATACATAACAAATTGCTCAATATGATTTTGTTGTAAATAACCAAAACCATTAGCATGCATATTTTCTCAAATATACAATTTACCGTGCAAATTTGGATCAGACTTTTGCTTCCGAATTTTAAGCACACAGTTGCATACAGTTCCACAAATCAAAGCATGCAATCACGAAATATGCAGCATAATTCTCATTTTTGGCATGCATACACTTAACATATGGCATAAATTATGCATCGAATATTTATCATTTAATATTAATACAACACACAATTCCCAAACAATGCCAAATTAAGGCATGCACACTTGGAATATATATTTTCCATGTAAGATGCAATTAGGCATGCAGATTTCAGTTAAACCAACATCCACATATATTCGAACAAAATATGGTGTGCAATTTTTCGTTCGAACATTGAGCATTCGGTACACGTTTTTCCGCATCAATATAATTCTATAAAAATCATTCGTTTCAAGACTGTTGGACATATATTGATTATATCATGCGAAAAATTAAACAACAAAATTGAACGAGCAATTAACATATGCAAGAATAATAAACTTTTATTAATTATTCAAGAATACAATCGAAACGCTTAAATTACAAATAATCAAAGCATAAATCATGTTTCAAGTAATGATGGAGTCACGAGTAACACTCGCTGCCCTTGAAACGAATGAGTCCCGTCGTGGACATCGTTCCCTAGGATAAAACCATCGAAGGTAACAATTAACACGTAAGAGTTACCTCGGATTCACGCAAGACCCAAAGGACTATCCCCTTGACAGAGCACCAAATGGAAACTTCGAGAAAGACAGACAGAAGACTCAAGTTTAGAATATGGAGGGACTTGAGAAATGGTGTGCGTTTCTTCTGACTGACTTATGGGCTCTATTTATACTGCTCTAAGAGACCCTAATCATGGAAACATGATATTCTGATTTTCTGTAATTAGAGAAGAATAATCTCCAATCACCAACTCACCAAATCCGAGACATTCCATGAATACTCGAATCAAATCTGCTGGAAAAGGAAGAAATATTTGTACAAATATTATTCATCATATTAAACATGGTAAACCGCATATTTATTTAAGACAAGATATCTCACAAAATATGGAAGTATTTTGTTCTTATCTCTTAAGAATTACACACAAGCAATTCCATATATACTATGCGGTTGGGCCTTCCAAAGACTTCCATGCGGTCCATACGCATTTTGGACAGTCCAGAGAAAAACTAATTTGGGCCAATTTCCGCCTAATTGTTTCTCTTTCAAGAGTGACTTTTCAAACATCCATATCTCATTCACCCTTGATCCGTTTTGAGAGTTTAAATAGTCAATTTTATAGTACTCGCGGAGGAGAACTCAAAAATGACATCCACCGACCCAAAATTCATTCAGGTCCCACTCAAAACGATGCCCAAAAGTTGACGAATTTCAACCTTTTAACCATCATTTTCCAACATTACCAACATCAAACATGGAAAATCTTTCTCTCAGATCAAGGCATGCAATACAAGTGCGTAATTTGAGCTTGCTTCGCAAAAGCGATGATTCATTTCAAGAATCATCCTGTCAACAGTCTAGTATTGAAATAATTAAAAAATATAACAATAAGATAAAAAAAATACATATAAATTAATATAAACAAAATAAATTAAACCATGTAAATATTAAAGTAGTACCTGAAGAAAATATCAACACGGTAGAAATCATGATTGGTCAACATTTCTCCACGTCGTTTAGAACGGTGACAAATTTTCCGTTGTGCTTCCATCACGTCTAATGTGATCTCATGCTTCACACAAAATGTGTTGACTCCATCCA
The DNA here is from genome assembly GCA_037428765.1 of Rubia yunnanensis. NCBI lineage: Eukaryota > Viridiplantae > Streptophyta > Magnoliopsida > Gentianales > Rubiaceae > Rubia > Rubia yunnanensis. The sequence goes on along the minus strand of CM075064.1, from coordinate 23,769,234 downwards.
ATAATTTATCAAAACCACCATCTCTGAATTCTTGCAATTCAGTCTTCATTCTTGCAATTCAGTCTTCATTCTATTCATCATTCGCACAACCATCGAAATATTTTGATCTCTTTGTTGCAAGGCAAGGGACAATTGACTTGTTGCTCCCAACAAATGCTTCATAAAAAATATACAAAATACAAATTCATAGCTCTCCATTCTATCAATCAAACCCTTTGTTGTAGAAGCGTTTTCATCTAAATTTCTATGCTCACAGATATTAAGAAGCACCTGAATAATAGAAGACCACATTGCCTCAAAATGAAGAATAGTAGTGTAATATGATCCCCAACGGGTATCACCAGGCCTTCTTTAACTCATTTCCTGATTTTTTCCTTTTTCACTAACATTCTCCCCACTTTCCAATGCCTCTACAAGTCTAGCATGTTCTAATTGCACAAGCATATCTTTTCTAACACATGAACCTCCAACCAGATTCACAGTTTTAACAAGATACCCGAAAAATTCACCCACAGATAGAGTACTATATGCAATAGAAACAACAACCAATTGAAGTTTGTGAGAGAAGCAATGAATATACCTTGCAGAAGAGTTTTCTTTCAATATCAAAGCTTTCAATCCATTAAACCCCACTCGCATATTTGAAGCCCAATCATATCCTTGGCCTCTTAACTTTGACAAGGATAATTTATTATCTACAAACAGTTGCTTAAGAGCCTCCATCAAAGTAATAACTTTAGTATTGGAAACATGCACAAGAGCAAGAAAACGCTCAAGAATACAACCTTGGTTGTTGACATATCTCAAAACAACCCCCATTTTCTCTTTTATTGATGCATCTCTAGCCTCATCAACAAGAAGAGAAAATACACTATCTCCAATGTCATTAACAATAGCATCAGTTACCTCGCCAACAAAAGCACTTGAGAGCTATTTCTAAACTCTGGGGGATGTCAACTTGCAATTTTTGGGAGCATTTTCATTCATCACCTTAGCAACATCTTCACTTCGCTTGCAATACCAATCAACCAATTGAAGATAATTGCCCTTGTTGATGGAATCCCAACCCTCATCATGACCATGAAAAGCCAAACCTTGATTTAACAAGTATCTTGTCACATCCAAAACCGCATTCAAACGTGTACGATTTGCCTTTTTTACTTCAGTATAATTACCGTCGAAACAATGTGAGATAATTTGCTTTTGAAAGCTAAAATTTCTCGATTTGATTGTTGCACCATGATGAATTCCATCCACATTCATAGCATGTTTCCAAAATACTTTAAGGGAATTCTTCCAATTCATCACCCTATCCACAGTATATGTCTTCCTCTTTGCTGAATTCTTAAAAAGATAGCAAGGCAAACAAAAGGCCGCATCCTTTGAAATACTATACTCCAACTAATAAAATTCATCAAACCAACCCTTTTGAAAACTTCTAAATTCATCATTGAACATTGTCTTGGGGAAAGTATGATTCTTAGGTTGGCAGAGACCTCTTAATGTATATTCTCTTAGCACTTCATCTCTAATAGAAACATCAATCTCTTAAATAGGTTTACGTAACCCGGGATCACTTATGACATCATTCCGATTGAATTCTACACGAGATTGTTTTCTACTACTATCCTCTTCACTGTGCCTTTGTTCATTAGGTTCATTTGATCTCTTTGAAGATGGAGATCCACTACTTCGAATTAAAAATTTATCCATAACCTATTAAATATCAAATAGGGAATATATGTAAATTGATTCATTCTTATAAAATCTAAAAGAGTTACGAAACAATAACAAATTGAGATAACAAATAATTTATAAAATCATATTCATCTAAATTCAATTTAACAAATATCCCTAATTCCATAAATAGATTATGGCAATTTCACATACAAAATAAATCAAACAATTATAATTTATTATTTATACATATGCAATTCAACTGAATTTCAACAATCATACAACCATATAACTTCAATTCGACATCCAATCTTCAAATCATATTTACATAAATTTAATTTTTAATGGAAAAAAAAACAAGAAGCCCTAAAATTAAATTACCTTAGCATTTAGAGAACTAGTGTTCAGCGGAGAGTGGAGAGTTGGACAGTGATGGGCCATGGCATGGGCGTCAGCTGCGGCGGCGGGATGGCGGCGGCATCTGGCATCAGGAGGCGGAGGCAGTGGCTGGAGCCTTTTTCTTCTCGTAATTGGAGATATGCCAATCTGAAATTGGATTGGAAAAATGGCCCAATCCAATCCATATTAAACCTGATTTTTAGTTTTGTTTTTGCCCTTACTACAAATGAAATGACGTCGTTTTAGTGGTGCATTCTCCGAGCAATCTCGCTGGAAGATGCGCGTCTCTCCAAAAGCTGTCTTCTTCCACCACTACTATTTACAACCGACAATTCAGGTAGGGGTGGAACCGTACCTCGCGTACCACTGATTCCGCACATGACTAAAGGGAAACAAATAGATGTCAACATTGGTTAACCAATATTTGTTTCCTCAACATGAGATATTGTAATTATACCCATCTACATGGATTGATTGGTAATAAATCCAATTCCCACTGAGTGCAGAAGTAGTTCACCTAAACTCAGCACAGTTACATAGGAAAATATAATACTGAATTGGTATAATTGTGATCTAATCCTGAGGTAAAACATAAATGGACATATGAAATTGAGAGATTGTTCAAAATGGTACCCATTTTTAATTGAAATTTATAGTTTGGTAACTAATTTTTAAAATTATTTAGAAAAGATACCCATTTTTTCATTAATGTCCCAAAAGGGTACCTTTCAGCAAAAAATAGGCAAAAAATAGGATCAAAATTGAAAAAATTGAAAAAAAAGGTACCTTTCAGCAAAAAATAGGTACCAATTTGGATCTAAATTTAAAATAGGTACTTTTTCGGGACATTAATGAAAAAATATCCACCTTTTAAAAAAAATTAAAAATTGGATACCAAACTATGAATTTCACTTAGAAGAGGGTACCATTTTAAATATTTTCTCATCTAAAATTAGACTTGGTTTTTAGAGTATAGACAATTACATTAGGGAAAATAACTTGGTTCTTAGAGTATAGCTCAAAGGTGCTTCAAGTGTCGCTTGTAAGTGCTTCAAATATAACTTATATGAGCTTCTTTAAATTTTTACGTGCGCTACAAAAAACAACTTGGGGCATAGAATAAAACTCAAAGGTGCTTTAATCGTCGCTCGTAAGTGATTCAAATGTAACTTATAAGTGCTTCTTTTAATTCTTACGAGCGCTACGAAAACACCTTGGTGCTTAGAGTTTAACTCAAAGGTACTACGCTTGTAATTGCTTCAAATGTATCTTTTAAGCACTTCTTTTAATTCTTACGTGCACTACAAAAAATAACTTGGTGCATAGAATATAACTCAAATGTGTTTCAATCGTCGTTTGTAATAGCTTCAAATGTAACGTATAAGTACTTTTAATTCTTACGAGTGCTACAAAAATAACTTGGTGCTTAGAGTGTAGCTCAAAGGTGCTTCAATCGTCGCTTGTAAGTGCTTTAAATGTAACTTATAGGCGCTTCTTTTAATTCTTATGCGCGCTACAATAAACAACTTGGTGCATATACTATAACTCAAAGGTGCTTCAATCGTCTCTTGTATGCGCTTCAAATGTAACTTAGGTGCTTCTTTTAATTCTTACGAGTGCTACAAAAATTAACTTGGTGCTTGGAGTATAGCTCAAAGGTGCTTCTTTTTTATTCTTACGAGTGCTACAAAAATTACTTGGTGCTTAGAGTATAGCTCAAAGGTGCTTCAATCGTCTCTTGTAAGTGGTTCAGATGTAACTTATAGTTGTTTCTTTTAATTCTTACGTGCGATACAAAAACAACTTGGTACTTAGAGTATAACTCAAAGGTGCTTTTATCGTCGTTTGTAAGTGGTTCAAATGACTTATATGTGATTCTTTAATTCTTAAATGTGGTTAAGTTATGTGTGCAAGTGCTTCAAGTTATACTTGTACGTGTTCACGTATTTAGTCGGGATTCAAATTATCACATGGTTAGCAATTGATTACGTTATGTACACGAGTCAAGACTTAAACAACTGGAAATGAAAATTTGTTTCCTGTTTGTTTCAGTTGCTGGAGAAAAAATGCATACAAAAAATTATGGTTAAGATTTGGGAATTGCTATATCAAGCCCTATATTTTACTAGTTTACACCCTAATACGTATATACACGTATAATACTAATATTAAAATTTTAAAATCAAAAACAAAAAAAGGGACCACCACTCACGCAGTGCGCCACCACCGCCGCCGGCCTCCGCTGCCTCCCCCGGCCTCCGCCGCCGGCGCCGGCGCCTTCTTCTCTTCTTCTTCGTCTTCTCCGGCGGTCTCGCCACCGCTACCACCGTGCCTCCTCCGCCCTCCCTCGTCCACAGCAAAACCCTAGCCCCGCCGTCCCTCCTCCTTCGTCCCCGTCGAGCGAAACCCTAGCCCAGCCGAGCTCCTTCTCCTTCTTCCCCGTCGAGCGAAACCCTAGCCCCGCCGAGCTCCTTCTCCTTTGTCCCCGTCGAGCGAAACCCTAGCCCGAGAGAACGACGGAGAAGCGGTAGCAGAGAAGCGGGAAGTGGCGGAGCGCGGAGGAGAATCGTGCGGAGGAGAGTAGAACGGGAGAAGGAGAAGGAGAGCGGGAGAAGGGGAAGGAGAGGAGAACGGGAGAAGGAGAGCGGGAGAAGGGGAAGGAGAGGAGAACGGGAGGAGAAGGAGAAGGAGAAGGAGAAGGAGAGCGGGAGAGGAGAAGGAGCCGCCGGAGAAGAAGGTGGCACACGGAGGAGGAGGCGGCGGACGGAGGAGGAGGCGGCGGACGGAGGAGAATGAGTCGCCGGAGAAGAAGGTGGCGCACGGAGGAGAAGGCAGCGGAGCAGTGGAGGTGGCGCACGGCGGCGGCGGATTAATTAAATAAATAAATAATTTATTTAATATTAATTTATTTAAATTATTTAAATTAAATTAAAATATATATATTGTATATTAAATAATATAAATACATAGCATAATCAAGTAAACTACAGGGCGTGATATAGCAATTCACTAAGATTTTTTTGAGATTTTACAAATTATGCTACAAAAATATTGCAGACCTCGTGCGGAACATGCATCAAATGCTTCGTGGATTGGTCAGGGCAAAAGCCAAGTGCCGAGTATTACGGATCAAATAGCAGCCATTAGATTAAATAAATTAATGGTCTAGATTTATTCTCACATTCAACTATCTGATTTGATGAGATTTGATGGCTTCCATTTGTTTGCTGGAGTATGGGCCGTAGCCCATAAAAACGACTTCAAATTGATTTGGATCATCAATCTGTAGCCCACCGTCGTTAATTAATTCATTACCCACCGTCGTTAATCTGTAGCCCACGTTGTTACCATTATACAGCTCATTACCCAAAGTGCATTGTTAATTAATCAGTCAAACGATTTTTTCTTTAATCATATTAACGTTTCCTTCATTTTAGTCTTTGACATCTCATTATATTTCATTCAATGTGTTACAAAAGAAACACCTACGTGTTATATTTGAATCAGGGGCGGAGCCAGAAAATTTTCCTGACGGGGGCTAATTAATTAATTTTTAATAAAATATTATTTAATAAAAACATTTTTATCTAATCTGATGGGCTTGAAGGATAATTTTTAAAATATTGGTAGCATTAGGAAAAATTTATGGAGGCTGAAGGGTATTTTCTTTTAAATATGGTAGCATTAGTAAATTTCTGATGGAGACTGAAGGGTAATTTTAAATTTTTTTGTAGTATTAGAAAATTTCTGGCGGGCGCTGAAGGGTAATTTTCAAAAATTAATACCCCTAAAAAAATTGCTGGCGGGGGCTAGAGCCCCCTCCAGCCCCCTTGTATCTCCACCCATGATTTGAACCACTTATAAGCAATAGTTGAAGCACCTACGAGTTGTACTCTAAGTACCAAGTTGTTTTTGTAGCACTCGTAAGAATGAAAAGAAGCACATATAAGTTACATTTGAAACAATTACAAGCTACGATTGAATTTTAAGCTATGCTCTAAGCATCAAGTTATTTTTGTAGCGCTCGTAAGAATTAAAAGAAGCACCTATAGTTACATTTGAAGCAATTACAAGCGATGATTAAAGCACCTTTAAGCTATACTCTAAGCACTAAGTTGTTTTTGTAGCCCTCGTAAGAATTAAAAGAAGCACATACAAGTTACATTTGAAGCACTTACATGCAACGATTGAAGCACCTTTGAGCTATACTGTGAGCACCAAGTTGTTTTTGTAGCCCTTGTAAGAATTAAAAGAAGCACCTATAAGTTAAATTTGAAGCACTTGCAAGAAACTATTGAAGCACCTTTAAGTTTTACACTAAGCACCAAGTTGTTTTTGTAGCACTCATAAGAATTAAAAGAAGCACCTATAAGTTACATTTAAAATAAATGAGCTTAGGATACAGTTTCTCTCGTGTTGTGCAACATTTATCGAATGAATGGGAAAAATAAATAAGTTTACATTTGGTACAATGCATGTGGTTCTACAATAGGCAAAACAAATTCAACATATTTTTTGTGTTGTTTTAACAATCTGTGTATCTACAACTACAACAATGTGAGAGATTATGGCTTCACGTGTAAGAGAACCGTTACATCTCAGTTGCCATTTGCTAGAAGACCATCCCTTGCAGTCCCATTCTCAAGGTCAAACATTGTCGAACTCACAAGCGACTCGACTGCTGTAAGAAAGGTTTCGCACAATATATCTTTTGAATTATTAGAAACCATCATCAAATACAGAGATAAAGAAAACAACTTGCTGCACTACAACTCACATCTTGACATTGTGTTTCTAAATTGAACTAGGAACAGAATGTAAATATAAGAGGCTAACGAAGGAGTCAACATTTGATTTCTCATGCAACTTCAACACAAGTTTTTTTTCTTCAGCAAGCTTTTCCATCTGATCTATCTGGAAAAATCATCACCCAGTTGCTTCAATAGAGATACAAACTGCGACCAGGGCTACCAAAGACTCAAAGAGCACCAACTATTGCCATCATTTAACTCCTAACCTCTTATCTCATTTACCACAAAAGATTACCATCTATAGAGGAACTTACAAATATTTTTCGTGTGAATTTCTGCTATGCAGCATCGCATACACAAAGTTACAACCTTTAGTATTAAAGAAAAGGAAAAGAAATGGAGAAACAAATTCCGCTCTTTCAGATCTCCCTGCACCAAATTCATTCGACACTCTCGTGCAAACACTCACTCTTATGTGAGAACATATCCTGGCCATCAATACGGATATATCAGCGATTGAAATTTGTCAAAAAATCAGCATTAAAACTAATTAATTTCCTAAAGTATCGGCTACTCTTTTCATTTCATTCTTCAGAAGGGAAAAATTGATGTTAACAGAGCTTTCGGTTCCGATGGAGCCACCGCGCTCTACTGCGCCGTCTCCGGCGGTTCCGCATCAGCGAAAGAGGTGGTGAGAATTCTGATCGAATCCTCAGCCTATGTAGGTATGGCCGATGCGAACGGACAGAGGGCTATAGACCTTGAAGGCCGAACACGAACAATTCAAGAAGGAAGGTGATGATGATGTTGCGCCATTGTAGCACTTCGCTCTCCATAGCACTTCGTATGAATCTCACCGCTGCCTCCTTCGCCGCCGGATCCTCCGTCGTCCTGCCAAGGCCACGAATTCCGACAAACCCTGCCGAAAAGTCGCTTCCTTTCAACTCTGGCAGCAGGCGTCGTCCCCGGTTCAGCTCCGGTACAATTGCTTAACCTGGCATGTTATTCCTTTTAATCTCACTTTCAACATCTGTTTACGCACGTAACCTCTTTGATAATTGCTTAACCTGGTATGTTATTCCTTTTGATCTCACTTTCAACATCTGTTTATGCACGTAACCTATTTGATATTTTTCTTCATGCCTTTTTGTATGTATGATTATTCACGTGTGGCAATTTGATTTTTTCCTTCTTGAATTTGCCATTTCTGAGAAGATTGGGGTTTCGGGTTGCATTCTTTTATCTGTCTGTATTAAATTTCAGAATAGTTGAATATCTTGTGTCGAATGAATGCTTTGTCTGCTCTTATCACCTACCGTGGGCTATATGTTGTAGGATTTATAGATAGGGATGACAAAACAGTTAAAATTTGGTTCTCAGTCAATGTTGGGTGTAGGAACATCTCCCTCACTTAGTCACTTGTGTCTGTTTCGATTGTGTGAAGGCTGATAGTGGAATCTTCCTCAACAGTACAATTTGACTGGTAAAATGGGGTTGAAATAGACCTGTACCGATAGCGGATAAGATAGGTTTTATGATGAGGTTAGTGTGCAGAGAAATGGATCTCCAGATGATGCTCGGGTAGGATATTGTTGTACACCAAAGCCGCCGATCTAATCCATCTCAAATTTTCCTCTCATGTTACCCTCGAGTTACAAGTTGCTTTAAACTTTAACCTCTATGCGTTTTCCCAGAGGTGGAGCATAGGAAACTCGGCAATCTTCGAACATTTCTTTCTTTTCATACCTCAAAACCACTTTAATGTTGTGTGCCTATTTGTAATTAAATCTCACTTCTTGTACGAATTAATCATGCTGACATGAAAATCACGAGTAACCCCAATGGCCTCAATTGTGCATGGTGTTCAATTATGCGGCTAAAACTGTAGTAAAATCATACCACTTACACGGGTCACATAATTTAAAGCCATGTCTAGTTCCTTTCATTTAATTGCAGCCATTGATGCTTAGTATATCTTTGTAGAGGATTGATGCTATTGTCCACTAATACTGTGCAGGGTTGATGTTTTGGTCGCTATCTTTTGGGTCTTCTTGTTCAGCTCACTTGTCATATCATCATACTCGACTCTATATTTTAGACACTGTTGGATATCTTTTGTCATCGTGTGTCTTGCTGTCTCTGTTCCTGTGCATCTGAAAATCACTCGGTTGGAATCTGCGAGGGAAAAATAGTAACCGTCCCTTATCCTTCAGACTGTTGCTGTTTGTGAGCTCATAGCTTAAGTGTGTGTTGGTTATAATGCTTGGTTCTGCATATTCTGATTGGCCAAGCAATGATTAGGCTGTCTGGAAAGTGTGCCGGCCCAAAAATCTTCTGCTTAGTGCATCCCAGCTGCGAAGCTCGACTATTTTATTAGTCTGACACCCTCCCTTCTTCCCAAACGACATTGTAATAACACTTGTTGAACTGATCTCCGGCTGAAATTAGCAACAGCTTTGTGGCGGTGTCTGAGTTAAGGTATGCAACTGCCTCGAGAATGGACCTGGCTTTAGAGAGGCAAGGGGGGTAGCTAACACGAGTAATGTTGCTGCTGTTACCATTGCCATTACCATTAGTACCAAAAGTTCCATTACTGAAATTGATACTTTCTTGTTTGTAGGTTGTAGCGCTGATAAAAGAAAAGTAGCATACGTTTACACTTCCTTTATATATAAAATAATGCTAACATCAATTGCACAAGAAAATTTTTGTCAACTAAGTAAAGAGTTAACCATCAAATAAATTTTTTCACTGGAACAAAAACAATACAAATTTTGGAAGCTCTTAATGTATAGAACAATACAAATTTGAAAGAAACATAACTTCAAGGGGATTTAACTACTTATAAGTGCTTTAAATGTAGTTTGTAGGTGCTTCTTTTATAACTCGGTCAAAGCACAACTCGAAAGAAACATAGGTTCAAGGTGCTTGAACTACAACTTGTAGGTGCTTTAACTACGGCTTATAAGTGCTTCAAATGTAGCTTGCAAGTGCTTCTTTTATAACTTGGACGTGCTTCGTAAACAATTAAAAAAAAACATAACTTCAAGGTGCTTGAACTACAATTTGTAGGTGCTTCAACTATGGTGTGCTTCAAATGTAGCTTGTAGGTGCTTCTTTTATAACTTGGTCGTGCTTCGTAAACAACTTGAAAGAAACATAACTTCAAGGTGCTTGAACTAGAACTTGTAGGTGCTTTAACTATGACCTATACGTGCTTGAAATGTAGCTTGTAGGTGCTTCTTTTTATAAAAACTTGGATGTGCTTCGTAAACAACTCGAAAGAAACATAAATTCAAGGTGTTTGAACTAGAACTTGTATGTGCTTTAACTACGACTTGTAAGTGCTTCAAATGTAGCTTGTTGGTACTTCTTTTATAACTTGGACGTGCTTCGTAAACAATTCGAAAGAAACATAACTTCAAATAGTTAAGACAAATGGATTGCTTGTAATATGTAGGTGCTTTAATCATTACTTGTAAGTGCTTCAAATGTAAGTTGTAGGTGACTCTTTTATAACTCGATTTGTGAAATGAAATTCAATGATATATAATAGAATAAATTAAGGTTTTCAAAAAAAGGAGAATAAATGAAGGTTTTTTTATTTCAAAAAGAGAATAAATGAAGTACAACAAATTGGTACTCCCTCCGTCCCTGATTAATTTGCAAGAAAGAGAAAAGTGGAGGCAAAATTGAATAGTGCCAAAACGACACATTTTCAGTCCAAAAAGCTGAAAAAGTACATGTCAAAATCAGAATTTTCATGCCCCCAATTTGACTAAAAAATAGTGCTAAATAATGTAAAAGCACTGATTATTCCCTCCAAAAGTTAATCTTTGGTTCCAAAATTTTTAGTTTTGGAACCAATTTTACACTTTTTCGTTCACTGTTCATCACCTCCAAAAACCAGAATTCTCATCTATAAAAAGGGCATTTATTACAGCACTCATTCACAACTCATCGAACCAAAAAAAAAGCCTTCAGAATCCCTTTTGGTTAGTTCTTCCAGAACTGGCCAAAGTCAGAAAACCCTAACCCGTACTTTTTCTGATTTTCATCATCAAGCAATAGTAAAGCTGTGATGGTGGGGAGACACCTCACTGATGAAAAAAGGTAGGAGATTGCCCATTTTCTCTTTCAACACATAAAAAATAGGCAGCTTGAGAACAACAGTGGGGTGGAGGCTGCAGAAAGATGGTCATGCTCAGTTAGGACCATCAGCACAATATGGGCGAAAGTTAGGCAGCAACTTCAAAATGGTGAGGCTATGTGCGCCCGTTCAAGAAGATACAGGCGCTGTGGAAGAAGCAAGAAACCAATCGACCTGGAGGCTCTAATGGCATTGCCGCTAAAGTTCATGCGTACATGCTGAAGTAGAGTCGCCAAGCTGCTTGTTGGTAAAAGTAGCATACACAGAGCAATAGCAAGCAAGGAGATAAGAAGCCACATAAATGTAGTTCATCCATGCCTAACAATATCCCAATAAGAATCAAGGTTGGAATGGTGTTTAAGAAAACTGAAGTGCAACATTTAGTTCAAGACCATGCATAACATCATACACATCGACGAAAAGTGGTTTTACACCACAGATGCTATAACTAGGTATATTCTTGGTCCCAATGAACCAGAACCATATAGAATCACCCAAAGCAAGCATTACATACCAAAACTCATGTTTCTATGTGATGTGTGTAGACCTATATTTGACATAGAGGATAATGTAATGTTTGATGGAAAAATAGGTGTGTTTCCTTATGTTGAGTATGTAGCAGCCAAGTACGCACCAGTAAATAGACCTAGAGGAACCATGATGCCACAACCCATAACATCCATAACCCGAGATGTCATTAGACACAAGCTTATCAATGAACTCATACCAGCTATCACGGCAAAATGGCCAGTTTGGGCAAGCAAAAACATTTTCATACAACAAGATAATGCCCCTACCCACATATTTGCAAATGGCCCTGAATTTTTAGCTGCAGCCACCTCAGATGGATTTAACATTCAGTTAGTGTGCCAACCAGCCAAATCATCCGATTTAAACATTCTGGACTTGGGTTTTTTTTGCTTCAATTCAAAGTTTACAACAGTAAAACCCTAGCCAAAACCTAGATGGACTACTACAAGCTGTGCATGATGCTTTTGGCAAGGATGATCCTAGGGTCATAAACAAGATATTCCTAAGTTTGCAAGGTGTTATGGTAGAAATAATGAAATGCAGGGGTGGTAATGAGTTCAAACTGCCACATATGGGAAAGGAAAGGCTAAGAAGGCTTGGTGTGCTACCCGACAATCTGATTGTGGATTCTGAGTTAGTAAGGGGTTGTTTGGAACTCATGGTGTCAATTAGAGAACCAGGAACATACAAGACCTACTAATCATGATGGAGTTAGTTTAGGCATGCAACTAATGAACTTTTGGGGCTGTGCTTCTAGATTCAGGTCTAGGATAAACATACAAGTTATTTTGATCAACCTTGTAAAAACTGGGAGGGCTATACTCCCTTTTGTTTGAAGATTTTTAAAATGATCCTGTGTTTAAAAATATGTTTCTGAGTATGAGGAAAAACAGGTTAATCCAGAATGATAAACCATTCAAACCGGGAGGAATGACAAGTAGCACATATTACAACAAAGGGACAAACACTATAAAGCTACCATCATAATGTTTGTAAAAAATTGGCTGCTGCCAAAGTGTTCATGCAAGGTATCATCATAGGTGGCTAACAACTACGACATGGTTAACTAAGCTAATAATTTTAGAGCTGGGTGTAATCATATCATGCCCCGCCAAGATCAGATCAGTTTAGCAACTAATAAGCATGGTTATATGTTTATTCATTCATCACAGCTACATAATAAATTATGGGTCCAACTAGCACATACCTAACTAGCACACATATTAGCTATGACATCAATAAACAAATGCCCTGCCAAGATCAGGTAAATCCAGTGACTAACACTGCATGGCTGCATATATAAAGCACATGAACATGCATCACAATTTACTGCTCCCATTATTGCCTCTGATTTAAAACATGCCTTGCCTGACTCAGGTTCTGCTTCAGATTCAGTTGAAAAATGGGGAACAATCACCCAAGGTTTCAACTGAATCTGAGCCAAAATATGAGTGGTTGCACATTTGAACTTAAACATCACACAGATTCAAAAACCCAGCATATAACAAGTAGCACATGTGCTATCACACCCAAGAAGCAAACATGCAACCACAGACAAACACAGAATGAAGTAGTTACTGTAAAAAGAAATAACATCCACACTGTATAAATAATCCTGCATTAAGAGGTAGACAGTTAGTATATGTACAAAAATTTGAAATTTGAAGGTAAAATCGGAACTGAAAAGAAGCCAAAAATACAAACCTGTGAGTAATGACATTATTTTCCAGCATTAGGATCACTTTTAGGCACATTTTTTGGCTAGTTACCAGGATAAAGACAAGCCCCGGTTTCCCAGAAACTTGGCTCGCCATACTTAGGGAATTCATCACCCTTGAAGTACACGGAAGGATGTGGATCACACCAAGATTCAGGGATTTATTAGAATTAGGGTTTGTGTTTCATTGAAATTAGGGGGTTGGGTTGCATCAGAATCAGTATCAGGATCAGGGGGCTGTGTTTTATTAGGATCAGTATCAGGGGGTAGGGTTTCATCGGAATCAAAGGGCTAGGTTTCATCGGAATTAGGGGGTTGGGTTGCACCAAAACCAGTATCAGTATTAGGGGGTTGTGTTTTATCAGGTTCAGTAGTAGGGGGATGTGTTTCATTTGAATCAGTATTTGATTCTGAGTGGTATAGAATAGATTCAGGTACAGGCAGGGGCGGAACCAGAAATTTTTTTCAGGGGAGGCTGAAAAATTTTCGGCGTCCGGCATGCAGAGGCGTCCGGCGTCCGGCGTCCGGCGTCCGGTTTATGTAAATTGATTTATTTTTCATCGATTCAAATTCAATTTAATAAAATATCCCTAATTGATAATTAACAAATGAAAATAAAAAGTTCATAAAATCATATTCATCTAAATTCAATTTAACAAATATCCCTAATTGATAATTCCATAAACCGATTATGACAAATTGACAATTTCATTGTCACATACAATTATACAAAATAAATCAAACAATTATAATTTCAACTAAATTCCAACTAAATTTAAACTAAATTCCAACTAAATATGCAATTCAACTAAATCAATTTATGCAATTCAACTAAATTTCAACAATCATATATAATACAACCATATAAATTCAATTCAACATCCAATCTAAAAATCATGTTCACATTATACATATATTTAAGTTTTGAAGAAATAAATTAAAAAGACAATAAATTATAAACCCTAAAATTAATAAATATTAGCAATTTAGCATAAAGAGAACTAGAGAAGAGAACTAGAGAAGACTTACCGTGGTTTCAGGTTTGGAGAGGCGGCGGGACGGCGGTGGCACGGCGGCGGCGACGGGGCTGACCGGCTGAGCGAGTGACGGAGTGAGGCGGAGGAAGGAGCTGGAGGAGTGCTGGTGGCGTGGCCTTGCTGTTCTACCCGCCTCCAAGCATTTATAGGATGGATAATGGATTAATTGGCTATTGGATTGGGCCAAAAACTGAGCGGCCCAATCCATTCCCGATTTCTTTTTTTTCATATTACTTAGTAAAACGACGTCGTTTCACTAACGTGAAACGACGTCGTTTTACTACTTGGGCTTTAAAAAAATAAAGCCAAACGAAACGACGTCGTTTTAGTGCGTACGACATCAAAAAAAAGAAGGCCGTAGCGCGGCCTTCTTCTCCGGCGAGCAGGAGACGCGCTCAGCCGGAGACGCGCTCAGCCGCGCCGGAGACGCGCTCCCGCCTCCTCCTAGCTCCGGCCGGCGACCGAGGTAGGGCTGGAGCCCTACCTCGCGTATCAATAGATCCGCCACTGGGTACAGGGCTAAAATGTGTGGCCACAGGGGTATCCAGGGATTCAAACGAGTCAATGCCAAGAACAGGGTGGTGGGGTGGGATGACATCAGTGTGAATGAGTTGTGAGTCAATATCTTCAAGCCCAGTAAACAGTGTGGGATCGAAGTTGGACTCAAACTGTGACTCATACTGGGAATCATTTAAGGGTTGGCAAGGGGCAGATTTATCTAGCCCAGCCATGACCTTATCCCTATGACCCATGTTTCAGCAAATGAAAAGGATAATCAACACAAACACAACACCACATGGTAATCAACACACATACAAAGCAACAATGGCTAATACAAAGAAAAAAATGGATACAATATAATTACTACACAAACCTAGACAAGATAAAAGTGAACTATGGTTATATCCAACATTAAAACAATAAGAACATATACAGGATATTACAATATGGTAAAATAGGAGGACCCTAAACATGAATCCAAAGATAAATTGTTGATCTGAGCAGAAAATTAAGCACATGCAAGCAATTTCTAATATTAAGCCATAAGAGCACAAACCCTAGCCCCCAAAAAATCGTTTAGTTTTAAAAAAACCCCAAACTGAAATGGGCAAACCCTAATCGAGGCTACACAGAGAATATCAACATCTATGGGCTAAATCAACGAGGACATACATACCAATATTAGATCGACCAAAATAAATGAACATCACCAACATTAATCACAAACCCAACATCATTGACTAATAAAATTATTATTAAATTAAAAAATAGGACACCTGCATTCGGTTTTACACAACGAAAACGAAGAACAATTACGAATGTTGTGATCCAACATAGTAAAAACCCTAGATCGAACCCAGACCACAAAGAACATTAACTTATGTCCAAGAACCACAAATCCAACTTTATTTACTTCGAGAATGACCATGAAAATCTAAATGAAAATCTAAAATAGGACGCATGCATTCGGTTTAAACAACTAAAATGAAGAACAGTGGCTAAAATCACAAATCCAACACAAGATAAATCATAGATCGGAACCCATACCACAAATAACATCAGTTATTATTCAATAATCTGTAAAGCACCTAGAAAAACCTGAATCGAGGCTTAAAAAGCTTTGATTTACATCGGAAAAGTTAAGATTTTAACTTTGTTTTTCAAAACCCCCAACCAACTCATAAAAACTCTAAATCCGAGCCAAAAAGTTGTGATAAACCAGATATAATTAACGAAAACAACAAAAATAACACAAAATTTTAGCAAAGAAAAAAGCCGAAAAAGAGCAAAGTGGCTAGGATTTTCAGAATTAAGAGAGAAGAGAGGAGCGGCTGTGAGTTTTGAGTTAGAAATGAGAGGAATGAGGCGATAATGGAGCGTTGAAGAGAGAATTCCAGAAGCCGAATTGAAGTGTTGGGAGAACAATAATAGAGCATTGAAAGACTAAATGAGATGCGTGTGAAGTGTCAGGGGCTTGGGAGTTTAAAAACTAATCCCACCAAACAATGTCCCACTTCTCTAATTAATCAGCCTTAATGGCTGTAAATATGAGAAAGTCCAAGGGCATTTTAGTTTTTTTGCATGTGGTCAACTTTGATGAAAATGGAAAATTCTAAGTGCTTTCAATTTAATTAGGGACAGACCAAAATAGGAAGTGTGCAGTTTATTCAGGGACGGAGAGAGTAACGGAGGGAGTAATGAATTTATATGGTTAAGACAAATGGATTGTTAGGTATGATGTTTGGATTTAAAAGCGAAAAATGTGGGCTGCCACAAATGGGTTGGTGCGCCAAATTAAATGGGTAAGCTTAAGCCACGTCAGATGGGCTATGGTCCAAATTATATTTAAAACAGTCCAAATATATTGTACTCCCTCTGTTTCTCTAAGAGTGACATATCATTTTTGGTGTTAGAATTTAGGAGATGCTAAATGAGTGGATTAAATTGAATTGAAAGAAGAAAAAGTAAAATGAGTGGATGTAATAACCTTAAACTTGCCATAAATAGAAAGTTCCAATATAAAAGAAACACCTTAAATTAGAAAGTGTGCCACTATTAAAGAAACGGAGGGAGTACAAACTTTAACAAATGGAAGTCATTAGATCAAATAGCTGAATGATTCAGATTTGCTCTCTCATAAATGAGTATTTTCACCTGATTCCATACACGCGCGCACATACATACACATATATAGATATACACATACATATCTATATATATATATATATATATATATATATATATATGTATATACATATATATATATATGTATGTGTATATGTGTATATGTGTATATATGTATATATGTATGTGTATATGTGTATATATGTGTATATGTGTATATATATGTGTGTGTATATATATGTATATATGTGTATATATATGTATGTGTGTATGTGTGTGTATGTGTGTATGTGTATATATATGTATATATATATATATATATATAGAATTTTCTAAATATGAAATTTCTATTTCACTTTAAATATGAAATTGTTGTAAGAAAATGGAAGTACTCAATCAGTCCACAATTGACTTCCTGATTTAAAATTTAAAATAAAATAGATTCAATTTTAATCATTAAATTCTGTTAAACATATGTATAACTATTAATCTATGATATTATGTTCAAATTCATCGTTATATATATATATTTTTTTTTTTTTAAAAAAAAATTGAGAATAATTTTTATATACGAAAACAAAGAAATTATTACTTAAACATATTATACATTGAGAAAGTCTTAGAAAATACAGCATTTTTATAAACTTATGGATAGTTCACTGTGGCTTTTTACCTTAAATCTTATATATATTTTTATAAAATTTAAATATTATATTTTGAGTGCGTCTCTTGAAAGACGGTCTTTCCATAAGTCATGGAAAGACCAAGGTTTAAAGTGTAAATTAGAAGAAATGAAGATAAAATTTTCGGGTTGCATGAACCGGGTTATAAATTTTATAACCACTATATGTTGCATACTAAATTTTTAATGTTGCAACTAAGACCTTTTACCTTTTATTATTCGAATTAAACCCCGTCTTTCCATAAGCATATGGAAAGACCATCTTTCCCAAGACTTTGTCTATATTTTATAAGTTTAAAAAAGTAATAATATGTATTTGAAGGTGAAAATATAATATGTATGATATAAAAAATATTTTTAAAAATTCTAAATTTTATATGTAAATTAACAAATGCAGTGCATAAGGTAAAAAATAAGTGCCCTGTCCATAAGCTTGTGAACAGATCGCATGTTAGGAGACTCACTCTTATACATTATACTCCAAAAATCAAAGTAGGCGAATGATCGTGAGATCAGGGATTCAGTTGCAATTTATAAAACTCTCGTACATGTGTGTGCGTGTCTCATGCTTTGAGTTTTTATATTTTGATTTTGTTTTTTATCGTTCCATAATTCTTGATACCTTTTCTCTCCTCCTGAATTTTCTCTTCGACGCGCTATCGTTATTTCTTCCTGTTGCATCTCCTCAATTTCTCCGTGGCTACAAGTTATTGGGTGTTCCTACATCATTTGCATTCTAAATATGGTTGTTCTTTTCTTTTATTATCAATTATTTTTTTCTTTTATTTCTGATTGTGATCGTTATTTTGGTTTTTCGATACTTACTTGCAGATCTAAGCAATTTTTTCATTTTTGGCCGCATAATATTGATTAAAAAAAGGAAAATATGCCAAAGCAGAGACCATTGATGCTCATGTAGCTCCTAAGGGAGGCCTTTTAGATTGCTAACACGAGCCTTAGTGGCCTTGGCAATGTCAGAACGAACTACTGGTGCTGTCTGACAAGTTCGGAACAGACACAATGGACAACTTAGGCATTGAACCTTCAAGAACTGAGGAAGAATGAGGTGCAAAGTAGTAGGGTCCTACCATAGAGAGGAGCACACCGATTTCCATGCCTTTGGCAGAATTCTGTTAACCCATTTATACAGTTGATGAAATTCACGAAAGCAGTAATGGATCTATCGAACCTTTAGTAGAACCCCAATGAATTACTGCAACTTTCTACATATGCTACACTGGGAAAAAAGGTTTGGATGTTATGGACATGATGCACACAATACTCATCACAGGGCACATGAATGGTACTGTATAACTGATGAAAGTTGTATGAAAAACTTGCGGCTGACACTCCAACTGCTATTCAGCAGCTCTAGGATATCATGGAGACGTACGCTAAAGTAGAAGAAGCAACAACGTGCAAAAGAGACAGTGATTTGATATGAAAGGTGGAAAGGAACGAGATCCACTACCGAAGTTTCACTTCGAAGCATACAGTCACCATCCAGGACAAGGATTCGAGCCATCAATCGTCACCTTCTCCAGTTGCCTACGCCAATACCATGCAATTTGGGGAAAAGGACAACTAAATATTGTGACTTCAACGAGGATCAAGGACATGGCACGAAATAATGTATTCAACTAAATTGGAGATTTAGAGGTGCATCACTTGTGGGGTGCTTCAAGAACGTATTCTTCCCTCCCAAACGAACATGGGGAATCAGCCAAGGAATAGAGGCCCAGAGCAATATCGAAATCGGGGTCAAGGAAACAACAATGATCGACGCCAGAATGACGCACCGGGGGAGGGGAAACTGGAAAGCACCAGCAAAAAACATAACGGTGAATATGATCAATGGAATCATTGGAGAAAGGATAAATCAAGGCCGATATATAAATTTGGTAGAATCCAAAAATAATCGATTTAAGCTAGATGAGATGCAGTGCCCAATCAAATTACTTTCTGAAGTGGCGATGTAGTGCCCAATCACATACCACATTCCAATTCCATTGTAATTTCCACAGGCAGTGAGGATGTCATGGTTAAAAGGGTCTTTGTCAATAGTGGGAGTGGGATTGAACCCATGTTTGCTAACTCCTTCGACCCATTAGTTTTGTGGATTGCTATATCACGTCCTGTATTTTACTTGATTACGCCATGTACTTATACTATTTAATATACAATATATATTTTAATTTAATTTAAATAAATAAATTAAATTAAAATTAAAATTAAATTAAAATTACTTTTTATTTAAATTAAAGAAGGCGCCGGCGCCACCGAGCGCCGGCGCCGCCGTTGCCGGGCCTCCTTCTCCTCCTTCTCCTCCGCCTTCTTCTCCTTCTCCTCCGCCTTCTCCTCTTTCTCCCCGATTTTCCTGTCTCTTTCTCCGGCGAACTTCATCTTCTCCGATCTTCTTCTCCGGTGAAAACTTCATCTCCGGTTCTCCTCTCCCGCTCTCCTCTCCGGTTCTCCTCTCCCACTCTTGCACAGGACCGGCTCCCGTTCTCCTCAGTGAACCGACCCCGCTCTCCTGGGCGAACCGGCCCCCGCTCTCCTGGGCGAACCAGCTCCCGCTCTCCTCGGCGAACCGGGCTCGCTCCCATTCTCCTCGGCCGAACCGGAGCCCGCTCTCCTCGCGAATTGGGCTCGCTCCCGTTCTCCTCAGCCAAAGGCGAACCGGGCTCCCGTTCTCCGCCGCTTCAAGGAGGACGGCGGGGCTAGAGTTTCGCTCGAGGGGACGAGGACGATGGAGGATGGCGGGACTAGCTTCGCTCGACGGCGGGTGGAGCTCGACGGGGGCAAAGGAGGAAAGACGGAGGGGCTAGGGTTTCGATCGATGGGGCTAGCTTCGATCGACGGCGGGTGGAGCTCGACGGGGACGAAGGAGGAGAGACGGAGGGGCTAGGATTTCGATCGACAGGGACGAAGGAGGAGGAGCTCGGCTGGGCTAGGGTTTCGATCGACGGGGACGAAGGTGGAGGAACGACGGGGACGGGGTGAAGGAGGAGGAGGGACGGCGGCGGGGCTAGGGGTTTTACTGCGGACGAGGGACGGCGGAGGAAGCACGGTGGTGGCGGTGGCGAGACCACCGGAGAAGATGAAGAAGAAGAGAAGAAGGTGGTGGCGCTGGCGCTGGCTCACGGCGGCGGCGGAGACCGGCGGCGGTGGTGGCGCACTGTGTGGTTTTTTTTTGTTTTTGTTTTTGTTTTATTTTAAAATTTTAATATTTGTATTATACGTGTATATACGTATTAGGGCGTAAACTAGTAAAATACAGGGTGTGATATAGCAATACCCTTAGTTTTTGACAAACAAAAGTTGCATAAGTCCACATCCTATTTATATGGATTCACTAGAAGAGCAAAATTCTAGATCAACATAATTTTGTTGCCAGTCACGATCAGCAATAATGGGAGGAATAAGACAATCTACTACAATTTCGCTATTGTGGATAACGGTAGAAAATAAGGGTAGAAAATAAGGGTAATAATCTGTGTTTGTATTCATGAATTCATGATACATTATATAGTAGTACATGATACCTATACAAGCTAGGAAAAGGTAATAGAATACAATTGCATCTACAATTATGGTAAGAATACAATTCTAATTCTAATTCCTTAACACTCTTCCTCAAGTTGGAGCATGAGGATCGTAAATGCCCAACTTGCCAAGGAAAGAACGGAACTGGTTATGTCCGAGAGCTTTAGTGAACAAATTCGCAGGTTGGTCTGTCGTACGGATATGTTGAGTAATGAGTGCGCCAGATTGAACAAGATCCCGAATGAAATGACAATCAACTTCAATGTGCTTTCATGAAAAACTGGATTGGCCGCTATGTGAAGAGCAAATTGACTGTCACAAAGCAATTTCATAGGAGAGGAGTGCGAAACCCCTAAGTCCTTCAGTAAAGACTTAAGCCATAACAACTCACAGCAGGTAACTGCCAAAGAACGATACTCCGCTTCAGCAGAAGACCGAGAAACAGTAGGTTGCTTCTTAGTTTTCCAGGAAACCGGAGAATCACCAATCATAACAAAATAACCAGATAGAGAACGCCTAGTAATCGGGCATGCAGCCCAATTCGAATCACAATAAGCAATCAATTGTAAAGTACTACGAGAAGAGAGGAATAAACCTTTACCAGGATGACTCTTTAGGTTTGCTAGTGAGGAACACAAGGAGACTTCATAAATTGCGCAAGACTATGAACCGAATAACTAAGTTCAGGATGAGTAATAGTCAGGTATATCAGACGCCCAACCAAGCGTCGATACTGCTCCGGGTCATGGTATGCTGGACCTTCAACACGTGCCAAATCATGTTGTTGCTCCATTGGAAAATCAATTGGTTTAGAAGCAGATAAACCTGTATCAGATAAGATGTCCAAAGCATATTTCCTTTGCGAAAGAAACATCCCCTCCGGTCTTCTAGCAATCTCTATGCCCAAAAAATACATAAGCCAACCAAGATCCTTCATGTGGAAACAAGAACCTAAGTATTTCTTGAACTCAGAGATGAGTGAAGAAGAACTACCAGCAATAACCAAATCATCCACATAAATTAGAACATGTAAAGAAACTGATTCACGGGAAAAGACAAATAAAGAGTAATCGGCCTTACTCTAAACAAAACCAAATGCTCGTAATGCCTGACCCAGTTTAGCAAACCAATTTCTCGGAGCCTGACGAAGACCATAAAGAGATTTCTGAAAGCGATAAACCTGACCAGGCGGTACATCGTAGCCAGGTGGAGGACGCATGAACACCTCTTCATCCAAATCACTATGCAGGAAGGCATTATGAACATCCATCTGATGCAGTTCCCAACCACGGATAACTGCAACAGACAAAAACAATTGAACAGAACTCATCTTCGCAACCGGAGCAAAAGTCTCAGTGTAATCAATTCCTTCAACCTGGAGATTACCAAGAACCACTAGGCGCGCCTTATGACGTTCAATAGTACCATCAGAACGAAACTTCATCTGGTAAACCCATTTGCACCAAATTGCATTCTTATGCAAAGGAGACAAAGTCCATGTCTGATTTCGCTCCAGCATAGTGATTTCCTCAGCCATAGCATCCCACCAATGTGAATGACGGGAAGCCTCAGAGTAAGTAGTGGGATCTGCACTAGATGTTACAGCTCCCAAAAATCTTGAATGCATACTAGAAAAATTATCACAATTTACATAATAAGTTAGAGGATAGAGAACACTTGAGGAAAGTAACGACACATGAGGGAATGTAGTTGAAGGGGGGGGGGGGGTCTTCAGTAGTAAGAGCACAAGCATAATCATCACAATCGTAATATGCCAAGTACAATGGAGGACGACGAGATCGAACACTCTGTCTGGTAGGTGGAAACTCAGCAGCAAAACTATTCAGTACCAGAGAAGCCGGTAAAGTTAATACCGAGGATGTAGCATCGGCGGCAACTGGCCGAGAAGTATTGGCAGAGGATGGTGAAGGTAGGCCGGCGGCAGCCGGCATAGAGGTACTGGCGTCGGGCAACGGAGAATGGCTGGTGGATGCCGGCATTGATTGGTCGGTATTGACCGGCGGTGACTGGCCGGTGGTGACTGGCGAGATAGCAGACGGCAGCAGCTGACCACCGACGGTTGGCGGAAGGCCAACGGAAACCGGCGATGTTCGATCGGCAGCGAAAGGCGGAGCCAAAATTCCGTGCGGCTTCGGCGAGAAGGAGGAGGAATCCGGTGGTGGTGTGGTGGTGCCGCCAGGTTTATCGAATAAAGCAGATATCGGAGTTGCAGAGTACGAGAACTTGTCTTCAAAGAAATCAGCATCCCGACTATTAAAGATCACTCGGGATTCTAAGTAAAAAAGGCGATAGCCTTTCTTTTCGGATAACCAAGGAACAAACACCACCGACTTCGTGGTGCAAACTTGTCATGATATCTGGGAACATGAGCAAAAAAACACAAGCATCCAAAAACCCTTAATAATGAATAATTTGGAGCTTGCCCATAGAGCAACTCAAAGGGAGTACGACCGTTGAGATGATGAGTCGGTGTCCGGTTGATCAGGTAGGCAACATTAAGAACACATTCTCCCTAAAATTCAATGGGAAGACTGGCTTAGAACCGTAAAGCACGCGTCACATTGAGTAAAGAACGATGCTTTCTTTCAACTCGACCATTCTGTTGTGGAGTATCAACCATAGATGTCTCAAAAATGATCCAGATGCAGTAAAGTGAGATTGCAGAGGAAACAATTCAGTGCCATTATCAGCCCGAACTCGTTGAATTGTTCGGCCCCACTGGTTCTTCACTAAGGCACTAAATTCTAAAAATCTAGAAGCTACTTCAGATTTAACTACTAACAAATAAACCCAAACAACTAGGGAATAATCATCTACTATAGTCAAAAAAAATAAAATTCACCACTAGAAGATGGTGTTCTATAAGGTCCCCAAACATCACAATGAATTAATTGAAACAATGCAGTATCATTTGTAGAACTTAATTGAAAACTATGTCTAGTCTGTTTTTCTCTATAACATATAGAGCAGGGTACATAATGTTTATTAATGCTAGAAGAAATAGAAGAGAACACCGTGGAAGATGGATGACTAAAACGCTGATGCCATAAGTCGAAAGAAGACACTGAAGCAACTGTAGGAAGAGACTGCAGGACAGGACGATGAACACGAGCATCCAGCAGACGAAGCCAAAACACCCCCCCTTTTTGTTCACCCACGCCAATCACTCTCCTCGTACTGATTGTCTGTAAAATGCAATAATTTTCAGTAAACAAAGCTGGGCAGTTTAGGGTAGAAAATAATCTAGAGCATGACAGTAAGTTGCATCGCAATGTAAGTATATATAAAACATGAAGCAAAATAAAACCACCAAAGAAAAGAGATCCATATTGAGTAGTGGATGACACCAAGCCATCAGGCAGAAAAACATTCACAGAATCAATAGTAGTAGTAAGATCAGTAAGAGAACCTTTGTCACCAGTCATGTGATATGAGGCTCCCGAATCAAGTATCCATGATAAATTATGCTTACCAGACTCATCGCCAGTAAGAGAATTAAACTGATTAAACAAGTGCATGGTCGTGCTCCATTGGTCATCAGACAGAGCAGGGTCAAAATCGAAACGTGCAGGGACAATGCTGGAAGAAGCCGCCGCCACCAGACTAGGCGGCGACAAGGCTGCTCTGGCGAATGGCAGCGGGAGAGGAATTTCCACGGCCGCGCCTCTAGGACTGGTGACGGTGGCTGATGGCCGGGAAGCTAGTGCCAGTTTCTTGCTGGTGCCGACTTTCCCCTTCAACTCCTTGAACCAGTCTGGTACACCATGTAACTGGAAACGGGTATCTTTATCATGAACCTTGTGACGACAATGTGTACAAACAAGATTCTTGTGGTCGGCAGCAGAAAGAACAACTGCCAAAGAACTTGCAGGTGGTGAACGTTGGGCATCATATGCCATGGAGTTAGAAGAAGGCTCTCGAGCTCGAATGACAGCTCTATGATTCTCCTCCTGAGCAACAAGGGCATCTACTTTCATGACAAATGGCATTGGATAAATGCTCATGATGTGTGATCGCAAGGTGTGAAAACCTTCGTCGAGGCCAGAGATGAATTGGCAGATCAAATTCTTCCCTCTTTCTTGGAAGACTTTCACAACAAGATTGCACTGGCATAATGCCTTGCAATCTTCACAGGCACAAACCAGGGGATCTCGCATGCAGTGATAATCTGCAAACAACTTCTTCAGTTTGGCAAAGTAGATGTCGTTGGACTGACCATTTTTCCTGCAACTCTGAATGGCTTCTTGCGTCTGCAAAAGCTTCATACCATCAGCCAAAATAAATCGTGCCTTCAGGTCATCCCATATATCCTTAACTGTGGCAAACGGACTTGTAGAAGATCTTATCATCGAATCCAGGGTTTGCAAGATCCAGCAGACAAGAGTGGCATTAACCCCAGGCCAATCAGCAGCATCAGGATGACCATCCTAAGGTTTGGTAATGGATCCATCAATGAACCCAATCTTGTGCTTAGCAAGGAATGAGCGACAAATCGCATCGGACCATCCAATATAATTTTCTTGACCTTTGAGCATGGTCTGTAACACCCCAAACCCAACGTACAGTGTCGGGTCGGGTTTGGTCGTGCTACCGAAATTGATAACAGTAAGAAGCAGATAGATTTTATACGAAAGCGATTTATATAAATTCAAAACCTAAATTACTATTACAGTGAAAGTGTTGATATAAGTGTTAAATGAAAGTTTCACCTAACTATTACAGATTCAAAATTCATATTAAAGTTCATCCAGGATCTCTCTCAAAATAACTAAAGACATCAAAGGGCTTTTCTCTTACAGTTCCTCTTCACCTGAAAAGGGGTTGTTTAACTAGGTAAGCTCCTTACTTAGTGAGGTTTCATTGCTAGTATTTACCCAGTTGAATATAGTGATCACAGAATATCAAATAACAAATAGCAACATATGTCCTAGCTCATAGTAAAATGATACGAGTGGTTAGTGCTAAGTTGCTGCCAAGTGCCTATGTGGCAACTCTGACTAACATACAAGGCACAACGTTTCAGTAGTGCCCAGAGGCAATCATTTTAGAATTCAGTCTCGACAACCACGCCCAAACAGATGTTCAGTTACAAGCTCGTATCAGTACAGTACAGTGGGTAATGCTAGCATACTAGAAACTCCACAAGTAACCGGTCTAATCTGGCGGTCCGGTCAAAACCATTCCCCGCCGACTTCGACCGAACTACAATCGCTTCGGGGGCCCCGAAGTCACATACAGGTAATCAGGTAGGAGATATTTCAAGTTTGACACAGCAAGATAAAGTACAAGCAGGTCGTCCACATAACATATCAGAGAAGTATATGATTCAAGCCGGTCATTCACAGAAAAGTATCGGAGTAGTTCAAAACTTAGTTTCATGATAATTGAACACATTAATATACACACTCAGTTTAACAATCAGTATATATTATCAATTTATTTTTTTGAAAAGTATCTCCCTTTATAATGGAGTTCAGTACAGGTTCGAGTGGTAAGTGGTTTGAGATGTAAGGTTCCAGTGTTCGAGGGTAAGATTCGAGGGGTGAATATTTCAGTAGTTCGAGAGGTACTGTAGCAGGGGTTCGAGGACAGGGATTTGAGGGCATGGGTTTAATGAGGACAGGGCAGGTGTTCGAGGGCAAGGGCAAAGGCAGAGGTTCGAGGGCAGAGTAGGGGTTCGAGAGCAGAACAGGGGTTCAAGGGCAAAGGCAGGGGTTCGAGGGCAGAGCAGGCGTTCGAGGGAAAATGCAGGGGTGCGAGGGCAAAGCAGGGGTTCGAGGGCAAAACAGGGGTTCGAGGGCAGATCAGGGGTTCGAGGGCAGAGCATGGGTTCGAGGGCAAAGCAGGGGTTAGAGGACAGCGGAGGGGTTCAAGGGGTACTGTTCACTAGTGGCAGTCTGTATGCATAAAGACAATATATATATATATATATATATATATATATATTTTATACTTCAATTCATGCTAAGACAATGAAAACACTCACCTTGGTTAAACCTGGGCTTGGGCAACTTTTGTTTCCTACTTTACTACTATTCACCACTGTTCTTTGGCAAGAGTTTTTGCTTACTGCATGAGAAGGTAAGTGTTGGGGATCAAATATTTATACTTGGTGAAAACCTAGGTTCTGACACCTACCAACCTAAAAATTTATCATGTTATCCTACATCCACTTATTCAAAAAATTACTTTGGAGAATTCTTTCACGCCGCCGTTTATTTCCTCTTCCCAGCAAATTCCATTTGCCAAAATTACTTTGGATAATTTCTTTACGTCCGCCGTTTCTTCTTCTCAGTGAATTCACTTGCCAAGATTGAATAAAATTCTGCCGTCCATTTCTTCTTCTTAGTGAATCCACTTGCCAAGATTGAATAAAATTCCGCTGTCCATTTCTTCTTCCCTTAGTTTTCCTTACTTGTTTATTCATTCATATTTACTTATTGCTATTATACATATATATATATATATATAATATGTATTATCAGCTTCAGTTATTTATTACTTACTTACTTATTTATTTATTATTATTGTATATATATATTTATTTATATATATACACACAAAGAGATATATATATATATGTGTGTGTGTGTGTATATATATATATATATATATATATATATATATATATAACTTCTTTGAAAACACTAATTCTTAGCAATTAACTATAATTATTCAATATATGTATATTGATAATATACCGGCTATATTCCCAATGGTAATATAATGGTTATAAACGGCTACATTTTATAGTATACATATTTATGAATTTATACGACATTCTCAAAACCACCTTTCCTCTTTTATCTTGTTGATAACATGTTGAGACTAATTTCAGTCTTTGCTACAGTAATTATCGTGGTACTGCATGTTAGCATTCCCACTGGAAATCTTACGCCGGGAGAATTTTGTTATTCTTCAATAATGATTGGATTCATTCATTACCTTTTATTTTTCACAATCGTCATAGATTTTTGTGTTTCTAATTACATTCAATAAATTATCTTATTTCCCTATTATACAGTAACATTAATAAATTGTTAATTTTGTAGACAATGTTCAACCATTACGGTTGGGGTTTTCACAATCTCCCCTCCTTAATGAATTTCGTCCCCAAAATTCCCATTTCCTATGAACAACTCCGGGTAAGTACTCCTCATGTCTGCTTCCAACTCCCAAGTTGCTTCTTCAACCTTATGATTTCTCCACAATACCGAAACCATAGGGATTTCCCTGGTCTGCAATGTCTTGATTTTTCGATCCAATATTTTTACGGGATTTTCCTCATACATCAGTTTTTTCATTCACTTCTAAGTCTTCATGGTTTACCAAGTGTTCGGGATCAGGGTGGTACTTCTTCAGAAGTGACACATGGAAAACATCATGTAATTTCCCCAACTGGCTAGGTAGGTGAAGTTGATATGCAACTGGCCCGACTCGTTGTACGACTTCAAAACGGCCAATGTACCTAGGACTCAGTTTTCCTTTCTTTCCATGCCGGATGAGACCCTTGTGAGGGGTTACTTTCAAGAACACATGGTCACCTACTCCAAATTCCAAATCCCCCATCCGATGATCCGCGTAACTCTTCTGTCGACTTTGAGCCGTCTGTAAATGCTGTTTTATATGTTTGACCTTATCCATAGATTCCTCAACCCAAGGTATACTGGTAACTGGAAAAGTCTTTTTCTCTCCCACTTCATCCCAAAAGAGGGGTGTTCGACACTTTCTACTATAGAGTACTTTATATGGAGCCATACCAATGGACAAATGGTAACTGTTGTTATAAGTGAATTCTACCAAAGGTAAATGAGCGTCCCAACTTCCCCCAAAATCCATAACACAGCTTAGGAGCATGTCCTCCAAATTTGAATTGTTCTCTCCGACTTCCCATCTGTCTGTGGATGGGCACTTGTACTAAAGTTCAATTTGGTTCCCAATGCAGCTTGCAGTTGCCTCCAGAAATGGGAAGTGAATCTTGGGTCCCTATCAGACACGATAGTTATTGGCACCCCATGCAATCTTACTATTACCCGGATGTACATGACAGTCAGTCTTTCCAAGGAGTATTTAACGTTGATTGGTAGGAAATGAGCCGACTTGGTCAACCTATCAACCACCACCCATATTGCATCAAAATTCTTCGGTGTTTGAGGTAGTCTTGTCACGAAGTCCATCGTG
This sequence comes from Rubia yunnanensis, assembly GCA_037428765.1. NCBI lineage: Eukaryota > Viridiplantae > Streptophyta > Magnoliopsida > Gentianales > Rubiaceae > Rubia > Rubia yunnanensis. The sequence continues at coordinate 23,739,917 of CM075064.1, read as the reverse complement.
ATGTGATCCCATTTCCACTCGGGAATTTCCAATGGTTGTAACAACCCAAATGGTTTCTGATGTTCGGCCTTAACCTGTTGGCACACCAAACAATGTGCCACGTATTCTGCTATGCCCCTCCTCATATTATCCCAATAGTACCGTTGTTTCAGGTCTCTGTACATTTTGGTTCCTCCTGGGTGCAGCGTATACTTGGATCAGTGAGCTTCCTCCAACACTCTTTGGGTGATTGCTGAATTCCAGGGTAGCCAAAACATACATTTACAGGTCAGTACTCCTTCACCGTCTACTTCAAAATCTGGCTACTTCCCTTCAGCAACAAGCTTTTTCTTCTTTACCAATGATTCATCTGACTCTTGAGCTTTCTTAATCTCTGTGGGTAACTCAGCTTGTACCCTTAGATTGAAGAATACAAGTCGGTCAGGTTTGGTCTCGCATTCCCAATTCTCTACTTGTGATAACATTTCTGCCTCCTTTATCCAGATGTGTGCCAAATTCACCTTCCTGCTTAGTGCGTCTGTCACCATGTTCGCCTTGCCAGGATGATAGTTAATTACATAGTCATAATCCCCCAAAAACTCCATCCACCGACGTTGGTGCATATTCAGGTCCTTTTGGGACAATAGGTACTTTAGATTCTTATGATCTGACATTACTTCAAAAGTGACTCCATATAAGTAATGTCGCCACTTCTTTAAGGCAAACACCACTGCAGCTAGCTCTAGGTCATGGGTGGGGTAATTCTTTTCATAAAGTTTCAACTTTCGAGATGCATAAGCAATCGTGCCCTTTGCATCAATACGCACCAGAGACCATCTCCTGAAGCATCAGTATAGACTATGAATCCATCATTTCCCTCAGGTAGGGTAAGGATTGGGGCAGTGGTCAGGAGTTTCTTCAATTCTTGAAAACTGTATTCAGCCTTCTCATTCCATTCGTACTTGACTCCTTTATGAGTTAAGTAGAATAAAGGGGATGCAAGCTTAGAGAAGTCTTTAATAAAATGCCTATAGTACCCTGCTAGTCCAAGAAAACTTCGAACTTCAGTACTATTGTTTGGCACTCTCCAGTTTAGAACTGACTTAACTTTAGATGGATCCACGGATATTCCTTCCCTGCTAATCACGTGCCTTAAAAACTTCACCTGGTTTAGCCAGAATTCACATTTTCTAAACTTGGCGTACAACTTGTGCTCCTCAAGTAGTTGTAATACTTTCCTTAGGTGCCCTTCATGTTCCTGCTGAGATTTGGAATAGACCAGGATGCCATCGATGAAGATGACAACAAACTCGTCTAAGTATGGCCGAAATACTCGATGCATAAGGTCCATAAAAGCAGCTGGTGCATTGGTCACCCCAAATGGCATTACTAGGAATTTATAATGACCATATCGGGTATTGAAAGCAGTCTTGGGTATGTCCTCCCCCTTCACTCGCAACTGGTAGTACCCTTGTTGTAAATCCAGTTTGGAAAATACAACTGCTCCTTGGAGTTAATCGAACAACTCCTCAATGATAGGAATGGGGTATTTATTCTTAATTGTCACATTGTTTAAACCTCAATGATCGATACACATTCGAAGAGAGCCATCCTTCTTTTTAACAAACAATACCGGGGCTCCCCAGGGAGAGGTACTCGGTTGAATGAATCCTCGAGTCAACAAGTCTTCAAGTTGTAGCTTCAACTCCTGTAGCTTTAATGGCGCCATTTGATATGGGGTTCAAGAAATAGGTGCGTCCCCAGGTACCAGATCAATGGTAAACTCGATCTCCCTTTCAGGAGGTAAACTTACGAGTTCCTCTGGAAATACCTCAGGGAAGTCTTAGACCCATTTATATTTTCTCCTTTTAACTGGTCCACTGTCTTATTTAAGATATGAGCCAATATTCCAGTCGCCCCTTTGCAAATCATTCATCGAGCCTTGACTCCAACAACTAATAATGAGGAGAATCTTTTCCTTCCCACATCCACTTCAATCGAAGGTTCCCCTGGTCGACACAGCTTAACTTCCTTCGTATGAAAATTTAACTGGGCGTGATTTTTAGCAAGCCAATCCATTCCAAGTATTACCTCATAGCCCTTTAAGGGTAGAGCAATTAGGTTTATGGGTAATTCCCTACCCCCCGCGTTTACCCTACAATTTCTACATACTCGTCCGGTTAGGATTTTAGCATCGTTTGTGGGAGTGCTAACTTCCAAATTATAGGGTAAATTGTCTATCTTATCATCCACATTTTCAAGAAAGGAATAACTAGCAAAAGAATGAGAAGCACCAGGATCTATCAAAACTTTAGCTAGTTTACCCAAAATAGAAAGGGTACCTTCAATGACTTCAGTCAAATCTGGAGCTTCATTATCTTCCATTGTGTAAACACGAGATTGCACTCCCGATTGAATTCCCCCATTTACTCCTCTTTTCTGAGCCAGTTTGATGACTGACGGCTGAGACCCCATGGTTTGAGATGAGTGACTTGGCGGAGCTAGCGGGCATTATGATATTCTATGCTCAGAATTTCCACACCTTAGACACTTGTTTGCCTTTCTCCAACAATCCTTCTCATTATGGTTTCCCTTTCCACAGTGCGTGCAATGAACTAGAGTCATTCCTCTCAAAACGATGCTCGAGTTCTTCGACATGGCCGAGGGTCGGAATATATCTCTCTTAGGGACTTTTTTCCTCAAAGTTTATTCCCTATGGGCCTGGAGTGTATACCGACTGGGGCGTCACACTTGTTCTTCTTGATTGGTGCATGGATTGTAAGGCATTTTTGGTTTCCTCCACTCTGCAAGTGGATTCGACGGCTACGGCATAACTGCTCTGGTATGTTGGGGCTAGGGCATCCTTCAATTCTAGCCTTAACCCTTGGACAAACCTCCTCTTACGTTCCTCATCTGTTGAGACCATTTTCGCAGCAAATTTAGAGAGTCGGGAAAACCTTGCCTCATACTCCATTACACTCATTAAGCCTTGTTTCAAGTTTATGAATTTTGCTTCCTTCATTTTGATAACTAACGGTGGAATGAAATTCTTCTTAAACTCCCTATCGAAATTTTCCCAGGTCCTGGGAGTCTCCTCCATGTCCCACTTCCTTTGTATTATGTTCCACCAATCTAGTGCGGTGCCTTCTAATTGGAATATAGCGAAATTTACCTTCCGCCCATCCGTATATCCCAAGGCTCGGAAGGTTCAAGCCATTGTTTTGATCCAATTTTTGGCGACTTCATCATCCGGGCCGCCGTTGAACCTGGGTGGATGAAACTTCTTGAATCGTTCCAAGGCCGCGTCCTCCGTCTCTGGTCTATGACTTTGCTCCCTAACCAGAGATTGAGCTCGATTATCCCTCTCTATTATGCAGCTCCAGATTTTGGTAACTTGACTTGCGAAAAATTCCATCCCAGTGGTTGGGAGATTCTGTCCCGCGAGTGAGTTTGAACTTTCTCCTTGGTCCCTTTCTATTTTCCTATACTTAAAAGTTAGTTCCATAGATTGAGTCAATCCTCGTTTAGTTTTCTAATCAAAATAATATAATTCACAAAATATTTTTATAACATCACTGAAATTTTACGGTAGTTATAGCTTCATCATAAGATAATTGCGATATTTTCATAGTCCTCTAGCATCATCTTTCGACGTCGAAAAATTGGGACTCGCTTCTTGTTCTAATACATATCTTCTAAATTTTAATCGACTCTCGAATCCTTGGTGGAGTCACCTCCTTCTTCTTGCTCCGCTCTAGGGTATGCTTGGTCCATTAAATCGTCTTGCAACGTAGTGAGAGATTGCTCCATCGTGCCTCGAGTCTCTCTAATATACCTCAACGTGCTTCCGTTGGTTGTCGACGATAGGTGGTCAAACCTCCCTGTAGCTCCTGGGCATTTACCAGGACCGATCCTACTCCTCGGATGATTTCCTGTCGTTCGGCATGCCATTGTCCGAGCTCTCTACATCTTTGGTTCTTCAGTCGATGGTTTTTGGTGACCGCTATGTTTGCTCTCGCTTCTTCCACGATTGCACGCAGGTACTGTTCCCATATGGCATCATTCATCAACTATCCATGGGTCTTGAGGCTACAGACCCTATTAATTAATTCCGCTCGTTCCATAATCAAAGAGTGTATTACCCAATTTGGATAGGCGTGGGTTTCCACCCACTGAGAACCGTCAATAATTTCTGCCCAAGGAAAGAACGCCCCTGGGAAGGCTCCGGTATGTCTTTTTACCTCAATAACTTCTTGAAAAGTATTACTTGCAATTTCTACATTATTGTCCATCTATCGAAATAGCAAAAATTGTCAATTTGATAATTTACACACAACTAACTCTCCTTACTTTATTCATAATTCATTTAATTTCCTCTAGAATCTTTTATTAAGGTAAGTATGAGTTGCCTTTACTTTGTTTGAGAATGCTTTGATACCACATCTATAACACCCCAAACCCAACGTACAGTGTCGGGTCGGGTTTGGTCATGCTACCGAAATTGATAACAGTAACAAGCAGATAGATTTTATACGGAAGCGATTTAGATAAATTCAAAACCTAAATTACTATTACAGTGAAAGTGTTGATATAAATGTTAAATGAAAGTTTCACCTAACTATTACAGATTCAAAATTCATATTAAAGTTCATCCAAGATCTCTCTCAAAATAAGTAAAGACATTAAAGGGCTTTTCTCTTACAGTTCCTCTTCACCTGAAAAAGAGTTGTTTAACAAGATAAGCTCCTTGCTTAGTGAGGTTTCATTGCCAGTATTTACCCAGTTGAATTTTAGTGATCACAGAATATCAAATAACAAATAGCTACATATGTCCTCGTACACAGTAAAAGGATACGGGTGGTTTGTGCCAAGTGCCTATGTGGCAACTCTGACTAACATACAAGGCACAACCTTTCAGTAGTGCCCGGAGGCAATCAGTTCAGAATTCGGTCTCGACAACCATGCCCAAACAGATTTTCAGTTACAAGCTCATATCAGTACAATACAGTGGGTAATGCTAGCATACTAGAAACTCTACGAGTAACCGGTCTAATCTGACGGTTCGATCAAAACCGTTCCCCGCCGACTTCGACCGAACTACACTGGCGTCCGGGTCCCCGAAATCACAGACAGGTAATCAGGTAGCAGATATTTCAAGTTTGACACGGCAATATAAAGTACAAGCTGGTCATCCACATAACATATCAGGGCAGTATATGATTCAAGTTTGACACGGAAAGATAAAGTACAAGCTGGTCATTCACAGAAAAATATCGGAGCAGTTCAAAACTTAGTTTCACGATAATTGAACACAGTAATATACACACTCAGTTTAACAGTCAGTATATATTATCTATTTTTTTTACAGGTATCTCCCTTTATAATGGAGTTCAAGTACAGGTTCAAGTGGTAAGTGGATCGAGAGGTAAGGTTCTAGTGTTCGAGGGTAAGGTTCGAGGGGTGAAGATTTTAGTAGTTCGAGAGGTACTATAGCAGGGGTTTAAGGGCAAAGGGGCAGAGTAGGTGTTCGAGGGTAGAACAGGGGTTCAAGGGCAAAAGCAGGGGTTCGAGGGCAGAGCAGGTCTTCGAGGGCAAAGACTGGGGTTCAAGAGTAGAGCAGGGGTTCAAGGACAGGGATTCGAGGGCAGAAGGGGTTCGAGGGAAAAGTAGGGGTTCGAGGGCAAAGCAGGGGTTCGAGGGTAGAGCAAGGGTTCAAGGATAGAAGCAGCGGTTCGAGGGCAAAGCAGGCGTTTGAGGGTAGAGCAGGGGTTCGAGGGCAAAGCAGGGGTTTGAGGGCAAAGGTAGGGGTTCGAGGGCAAAGCAGGGTTTGAGGGCAGAGCAGGGGTTCAGGGGCAGAGCAGGGGTTCGAGGGCAAAGCAGGGGTTCGAGGGCAAAGCAGGGTTCGAGGGCAGAGCAGGGGTTCAAGGGAAGAGCAGGAATTTGAGGGCAAAGGTAGGGGTTCGAGGGCAAAGGCAGGGGTTCGAGGGCAAAGCAGGGGTTCGAGGGCAAAGGCAGGGGTTGGAGGGGTACTGTTCACTGGTGGCAATCTGTACGCATAAAGACAATATATATATATATATATATATATATATTTACTTCAATTCATGCTAAGACAATGAAAACACTCACCTTGGTTAAACCTGGGCTTGGGCAACTTCCGTTTCCTACTTTACTACTATTCACCACTTTTTTTGGCAAGAGTTTTTGCTTACTGCGTGAGAAGGTAAGTGTTAGGGATCAATTATTTATACTTGTTGAAAACCTAGGTTCTAACACCTACCAACCTGAAATTTTATCCTGTTATCCTACATCCACTTGTTCAACAAATTACTTTGGAGAATTCTTTCACGTCCGCCATTCATTTTCTCTTCCCAGCAAATTCCATTTGTCAAAATTACTTTGGATAATTTCTTTACATCCGCCGTTTCTTCTTCTCAGTGAATTCACTTGCCAAGATTGAGTAAAATTCCGCCGTCCATTTCTTCTTCTCAGTGAATCCACTTGCCAAGATTGAATACAATTCCGCCGTCCATTTCTTCTTCCCTTAGTTTTCCTTACTTGTTTATTCATTCATATTTATTTATTGCTATTATACATATATATAATATGTATTATCAGCTTCAGTAATTTATTACTTACTTATTTATTTATTATTATGATTGTGTATATATGTATATTTATATATATATACACACACACAAAGAGATATATCTATATATATATAACTTCTTTGACAACACTAATTCTTAGCAATTAACTATAATTATTCAATATATGTATAGTGATATTATACCGGCTATATTCCCAACGGTAATATAATGGTTATAAACGGCTACATTTATAGTACACATATATATGAATTTTTCCGACATTTTCAAAACCACCTTTCCTCTTTTATCTTGTTGATAACATGTTGAGACTAATTTCAGTCTTTGCTACAGTAATTATCGTGGTACTGCATGTTAGTATTCTCACTGGAGATCTTATGCCGGAAGAATTTTGTTATTCTTCAGTAATGATTGGATTCATTCATTACCTTTTATTTTTCACAATCATCATAGATTTCTGTGTTTCTAATTACATTTAATAAATTATCTTATTTCCCTATTATACAATAACATCAATAAATTGTTAATTTTGTAGACAATGTTTAACCATTAAGGTTGGGGTTTTCACATGGTCGGTATGAGTTGTAAACCTGGACCATCGCCAGAACCAATAAAGTAAGGATCAGTTGACATGCGACCAATAGGTAAAGTAGTCCGAAGGCAAGATTGCAATTGCAACTGCTGAAGTAAATCTGCAATTACATCATGATCACTCATCTCATGAAGCTTCGAAGCCTCAGGTGCATCAAAACCAGTCTGTTATTTAGAGCTAGACATTGTGGTAAATGAGGTACAGATCATGAGCAGGTACAATAACTAGCGACAGATCGGATCGGCAGGACACACTGGCGCAAATAAGCGGCGGTGCGTGGGAAGTTTGGCCAGCGGTGGTGGAACGAAGGCGAGCAGCGGTGGAAATTGGCGGACAGCGTGTGACTGCTACAGTGGCTTGGAGCGGCGGCAGCAACTGGCGGCGCGTGGCGGTTCGCGGTGGCGCGTGGTGATCGGCGGCGGCTCAGATGATTATAGAGTAGCGGAAATTTTTTTCTATTTAAGGTTTCAGGATTTTAGGCTCTGATACCATGTAGAAAATAAGGGCAATAATCTGGCTCTATATTCATCAAATTCAGGATACATTATATAGTAGTATAGGATATCTATACAAGCTAGAAAAAGGTAATAGAATACAATTACATCTACAATTATGGTAAGAGTACAATTTTTATTCTAATTCCTTAACAACAACCCTTCACCTTTTAATGTGTACTTGGTTTCCCATGGATGAACCAAAGCTATTAGGTCTCCTACAGACAAAGGCATTGTTTCAGTAAGAGAAGATCAAGTAATGGACCGAAATAACATGATGATAGCTTGTAAAGAACTTTAAAAAATGAGAAAAATTAGCACAATACATAGAGAGGCTACAAGTGCCTTCCACACTCATGTTAAAAAGATGCTCGCTCGATTGTATGGAACTGTTGAAATTGGTAAAGCTTTACCAGCCCAGGTAACGCAGCAACTCCAACTCTTGCTTGATAAATATGCAGATGTATTTTCTTGGCATTTTTGTACTTGACAGAGGTCTTAACACCCTTGTAGGTGCACAACCTCAACATACCCCACGATCAAGCCAATAAAACATAAGATAAATGTCTTCACCCCTGAGAGAGTAGCCATTATTAAAGAACGAGTACCAAAATTACTCAAATCCGATGTAATCGAGGAAGTAATCTATCCAAAGTTATTAGCAAATCTATTCATGGTTAAAAAACATGATGGTGAATGGTGGATATGTATTGACTTGACATAATCAAGTGTTTCCCCAAAGATAGCTACCCAATACCGCTAATAGATCGATCAATTGGTGGGAGCCATTACCAGATATGAAGTATTGGCATTCTTTGAGACACACAAAGGGTACCATCAAATCTGGATGGAAGAAGGAGAAAAGGAGAAGCCATTATTCATCATGAATATAGGGACAGTTTACAACTAGAGGTTGCCATCTAGACTCAAGAATGCACGGGATACCTGACAACGGCTGGTTGACGAACTATTAAAAAAGTAAGTTTGAAGGAATGTAGAAATATATGGGGACGATATGGTTGTGAAAAGTAAGAGCTAAGCAAATTTTTTTGGCCAACCTAAAAGAAACGTTTTACAGGCTGAGTAGCACAATACCCATTAAAATGTATCATTGGTGTGAAGTCAAATATGTTCATATATTTCATGGTGTCCAATATGAGGATATACATAAACTTAGAGAAGGTCAATTCCATTTTTAAAGATGTAGTTCCACAAGACGGCTAATGACATCCAAAGGCTTACATGCTCCTTAGCCACCTTAAGCATATTTTTACAAAAGGGGACGAGAATCATATCTCTTTCTTTCAGGCATTTAAGAAAGAAAATAATTGTTTAAGAAAACCTAAGAATACAAGAAAGCTTTCTAACATCTGAAGCATCACCTTCATGCCTTTATCTCTCATGAAGCCCGAGAAGGGAGAAGTGTTGGACTTGTTTATATCGATTTCCCCTAAATCAATCAGCGCCGTTCTAACTAAGGAGAAGGATCGGCAGCAACATCCCATGTACTTTATCTGCACAACATTTCAGAGACCAGAGATATATTAGATTGTCCTGGAACAATTAATTCCAACACTGGCACATGCAGCTCGGTGACTGCATCCCTACTTCTAGGCTCACACAATCGTGCTGCTGACTAATCATCCGATCTACCAGATACTCTTTAAATCCAAATCTTCTAGTAGAATGATGAAATGGACAATTCGGTTAAGTGAGCATGATATCCAATTTAGTCTACTAAAGGCTATCAAATGCAAAACCCTAGCATATTTTGCAGTGGAAACAATAGAAGACATCCCAAGCAAACCCTCCATTGAAGAGGATGAAAGATGAAAGCTATACACTGATGGCTCATCCCACGCTGGATGAAGTGGAGTAGAAGTTCCCCAAACAAGCCTAGAGGGTCAACATTTTCCACATGCACTACATTTTTACTTTCAACCAACTAATAATCAAGAAGAATACAGGGTTTTGATAGCATGCCTTATATTGGCACAAAATGTGGCAGTGAAGGACTCATAATATCAAATGATTCCCAAATAGTGGTCTAACGAATCAAGGGGGAGTATGAGCCCAGGGAAAGAAACTTTCAGAAATACTTGGAGTTAGTAACCCGTTATTGAGAAATTTAAAAAAGATAACTTAACTCAATTACCAAGGGAGAAAGAAACAGAAGGTCGATGCGTTGAGAAAGCTAGCCTTAGCTTATTATAGTTTGCAATCCCTAAAGCAACTACTGATGGAGACCTTGAAGTGTCGTAGCTATGAAGAGGAAAGTACAATTTCCATAGATTAAATAGAAAATTGGATAACTCCAATCATGAGATACTTAAGAGATGGTACGTTACCTGAAGTTAAGGCATAAGCAAGAAATATCAAAGTAAAAGTAGCAAGATACACGATTCAAAATGATACTTTAGATAAAAGAGGGTACTTAATGGCCATTTTGCAATACGTAGCGCTAGATGAAGCAAAGTATCTCATCGAATAAGTTCACTAAGGAGTGTTTGGAGCTCATCAAGGTGCTAGATGAATCGCCAAAAAACTACTTCGAGTAGGGTACTAATAGCCAAAGATATTAAAAGATTCTTTCAAACTAATCAACACTTTCCCACCATGCTGAAAGCATACTTTGTTGGTACATATCCCCCGAAAAGAGATGATGGCAACTCATGGATCTTAGCCATTTGAAAATTGGGGAATCAACCTAGTGGGGTCATTTCTAGAAGCGGCATAGGGAGTGGAGTATGTAATTGTAGCCATCAATTACTTTACCAAGTAGGTTGAGGTCGATACATTGACCAGCCTAAGAGGTCCAAGTTTCATCAAATTTTTTCAGACACATATATTATGCATGTGTGGTACACCCAAGACAATCATCACTGATAATGGTAGGAAATACACCCACTACTCCTTCAAAAAGTGGTGTGAAGACTTCAATATTCAGCAGAAGCTCACTTCGGTTTATCACCCCAAGCTAATGGTTAGGTTGAAGCCACCAACATAACAGTCATCAACATTATAAGAGCTTGGTTGGCGGGGGATGAAGGTGATTGGGTGCATGAGTTACATATCATACTCTAGTCATACTAGACGATCGAGAGAATTGCCATATGAGAAATATCGTTCATCCTAGTCTATAGAAAGGAAGAGATAATCCCTATTGAGATTGGCTTGCCTAGCTTCAGATAATCAGATGAGGTGGGGGGGGGGGGGAGAAAAGATGAAGAAGTTTGAATAGATTTAGACTTATTGGACAAAAGGAGAGAAAAATCTAGGCTTCATCAAGGCAAAGTGAAAGACAACATGAAAAAGCACCATGACCGAAGGGTAAGAAGGACCCAATTTATCCCTAAAGAATTGGTGATGAGAATAAATGAGAAAAGTTGACAAAGAAAGAAGGCAAACTAGCGTTCAACTAGGTAGGTCCGTACAAAGTCACTGAATGATATGGTGGAGAAAGCTATGTGCTAGAAGACATGATGGGGAATCCGGTTCCACGAAGGTGGAACATTGTTAATCTCCAAAGGTACTAGGTGAACCAAGATTAACTAAGCTCTCCAAAGATTAAACTGACGAGTCAATAATCTCAGCGGCAATAATCTGGTGTTCCCACTAGGGCATAAATTCTGTAAAACTAAAAGTTAAACGCTGGAAATACTCTCATCTTTTGTAATTTGATGCCAATGAGTAATTAACCACAAGAAGAACTATAGGGACATGTATCTTTTATCTTTTATAATTTTTATGGTCATATTCCACGTGGAAATAATCTGCATTAGCGATATATTCCAGCAGAGGATAGCTAAATTTGGAAAATATACCATCGAAGGATAATCTCAATCAGCAAAATATGCCATAAGAGAATAGCCACTTTTGGAAATATCCCATCATAGGATAATCTCTATCAAAGATATATTCCATTAGAGGATAGCTACCTTCAATTAATATCCCATCACAGGAGAATCTCCATCAGCGAAATATCTCATCAGAGGATAGCCACATTTGCAAAATATTCCATCAGGGGATAATCTTCATTGGTGAAATATCCTATTAGTGGATAAGTCACCTTTGACAAATATCCAATAAGAGAATAATCTCCACCAGAACTCACCTGGACATCCCGTTTAATATACCCTAAGAAGGTAAATGAAAAGATGAAAGCCTAAGTGGTGATGAGCACCTGGTCAAACTGAAGCTTAACCAAGCTATTATTTTTCAGTTACACACAAAAAGAAGGGTCAATAACCCCTTACAAGGATACGATCCCTTCACAAAAGCTTCCACTTGAACTCAAAATTCCTTTAAGTACACCATCTCTTTGGATCGATGTTGAGATCAACTCCTTAGACGATCTAAAGGTTATTCAAAGAGTGAGTCTTTATGGTGGACAGGGGTAGCAAAAGAAATAAAGGAAGCAACAAATGAAATAGAGAAAAAGAGAATTTATCAATACAAATAATTCTGGAGTTTAAAGAACTAAGAATCACAGCCCAGGCTATCCTATTAGTTGTAGGCTTAAGCTAAACCTATATAGCTCTAGTTGGTTGAGCAATTTCTTCTATAGAAGATTCGCCACTTCAAGACTTGGGAAATTTCTTCACATCCCGTTGCCTCTTTTGTTTGGACTTCTCCTCCTCATTCTCAATAATGTGCTCAACACTGAAGCATTTTCTCACTGGGCTCTATACTCCTTAGTGAAGAAGGTGATCTAGATGGCATTGAAATGAAGAGTGAATATGCTTGACCATTCTCCCACTACACCACCTCGCCGAAGATAAGGCCCTTCTCAGGATTGGCAGGGATGCTACAGAGCTACTTCAACCCAACCAAGGTGATGGTGAGGCTACAAGTGAGCCATAGACATCATAGAGAGTCTCCATGTTACCACAGTTGGAAACCTGCATACCCCCCTTATCACAAATGGCAAACCCATATAGGGAGGCACCTAAAGACATTGTCCCCCCCATCTTTAACATTCTAGTTTGCATAATTTGCTGATGAAGAAAAGTCACCAACTAAGGCATCAACAAACAAAAAGAAAAACAACAGTATGTTAAATAATACTGAAATATATTTTACTTGATCGGGGGACGATGAGTTGAGCCCTCACTAGCATCAATCAAGTTCTCCAGTTGAAACACTTGAGACACAAGCAGAGGAAATCCCCCCATCTCGAGGACATGTTCGCCTCTCTCTCATCAAAATGTTTGTTTTTCATCGAGGATAATGCATGGGAGTGAAAAAAATAACTAAAAGGCTCCTTACATAACACAAAAAAGAAGCAGCAAACATAGGGATCTATATATCTCAGAATTATCAGAGCGATAGGGGAAGGAAAAAAAGTTGCATAATGGAAGAACACCTTGGCATTTTATAGCTGTAGAGAAGATAAAATGACTCCTTGGAAGAAGGAGTAATTAAATGTGCACTTTGAAAGTAAGCAAAAAGTGTGCCAATAAAGAAGAAACCTTTTACTTTCCTAAGGTGTTGACGCATAGCATCTTAATTAAGACCGGTGGACAATTTAGTTACCCCATTATTTATGAACGTTGGAGAAGACCTAGGGTCACTTATAGTACCCAACCTTCGGTCACCGATGCTAGAGACAAACTAAGGTTACAACAAAAACATAACATTTGGCTCTCTCAGAGGCTATTGATAGTTGTTGGCTCAAACCCCACAATTTAGCGGAAGCCCATGCAACTGTATTCCACTATTACCACAGGGTAGGAGACTAGTATGAATGGAAGATCTCCATCTCCACATCAACCTACGGAAACATACCTTTTTTCCAAGTATATTTATGACAATATTATTATGGATAGACACGTATTCCTACATGGTGTACGCATATTTATCCCAAAATGAAAGGGAGAACTTTTAAGGATAAACCCCTATAAATACCATTGTATATCTCCATTCTATTCATACTATTACTAATACACAGAGCAAAACCTTTTGGTCTGAATTTAGATTGAGATAGTCGTCCTCCCGGAATCCCTGTGGCTCTAATTTCTCGGTTCAGTGCTCGAAAGCCAGTTTTTGACAATTAGATCGATGTTTGACACGTGTGAGGGCTGTTTTGGACAACCGTTTGCAAACCTGCAGGTGTTGACTCCTAATGCACTCCTCAGCTTCTTTAAGGTTCAAGACTCTTATATGTTCAGTACCCTACATTTCTTTTTCAAGATTGATTGCTTGTACGAGGATATTATCAAGATCATGTTAATAGAATTCGCCGTGCCTTACTTCTCTCGATCAACCCTTGTCAATTTCTCTCTTCCTCTTTTTCCTTTAATTAGTTAAGGAGTATTGTGACATTCATACTATAATCAGTTTTGAACATTTACTTTAATTTATTATATACCCGTTCAAGTTTCGAAGCACAATTTGGGTGTTAAAATGCATAATTTCCACATTTCCATATACATGGTTTAATAAATAGTGCTCTTGAATGTAATGTAAGTGGTAACTTATGTGAGTATTTATGGCTTGGATATCGTCAACTGAGCCTAACAATGTATGTTACTACCTATTGCAACTAATTTAATGTAATTAGATAAAACAAAACTTAAATAAAACCATCCAAATACCCTTGTTATATCATATTGAACTTGAATGTGAACCTAAGAAACACTATTGATGTTTGATTAGGATATTTAATGTCAAGTTACCATTTTCCATATTTATACAAATTTTCAAAATCAATGCAATTTCAACGCACATCGATTTAGGAATGTGCCACCGAAGTTCAAGTCTCACAATCTTGCCACTTGTAACAATACCGTGCTTACACATGTCGACTCAGACAAACTACACATGTCGGTTGCAATTGAGTTGATCAAGGTTTTACCCTACTTGTACTACATTTGTGTAATCAAGTTAACAAAAATCAATAACTTGGTAGCTACCCTTACACGACACTGGTCATTTACCATCAATCTACTACTTTATACTCCCTCAGGTTTTGTAATAATAATGGCTCCATTTGTTTTGAAACTTTTTCAAGGCATGTTTGACCACTGATAACTTTAGTTTCATACAATAGTGGACTATAAAATTTTACTTTTCAAAAACTACATGTTACGGAGAATCCAAAGAAACCTCACATGATGTTCGTTATTATATGCAATTAAAGTTATTGATGATTGATAGAGGTTAGGCCCAAGAATGCATTGGGCTACATGTATGGCAATCTGGTTAAGGAAATATTTAATACCCTAACTTAATTGCCGCATTCATGGGTAATTAAGTGCGATAATTAAGGAGTACGTTATTTAGGACATAGAGTATAAATACAAGGTACACATTTACTTATCATTCATTCTATTTTAATCATATAAAACACTTGGACTAACTTAAGCATCGAAGTGCCGACCCCTGCAACCCCAGGGACAGTTTGATTGCAGGTTAGTTCTAGAAGAACCCAAGCCTGCAAACCAGTCGGTGGTCGAAGACGCATCAAGTGGCGCCATCTGTGGGGACGACTAAGCTAGCTCAAGGGTTTGGATAGTTTAAGTCCATGGTAGTTCAAAGGAGTGAAAGATTGAGGTCAATAGGTACGGGGACTGGATCTCCACCAAGGTTAACATCGGAGAATCCAGAAGGAGGAAATGATGATCGCATCGAGGACATCGATATGGCTAATACTTAAACGACGGGAGAAAAGTTGTGAGTAGAACTTAGTCAGAGCGTAGGCCTCGAGGGGGGACAAACCACAGTGGCGATTAGTACACAACACCCTGATAACAATACATCATGATGTGCCAGGGCTCTCCCTGGAAGTAATGGGAGAGCAAAGACAGGGAAATACCGATTCCTTGCTCGAGAGGGTGGTCGATTCAAGGGATGGAAGGTTTACGGAGGTTTACGGAGGTTTCAGAAGACTCTTATATGGAAGCCTATGGCCAACATGGGCAAGGAAATCAGAATGCAGAGAGGGTAACCCCAAGCCAAGTGGTGGAATGAGCCGCTCGGGTCCTAGCTGCGGCTGGTTACCGGATCACCCCTCCTCTGAGGGATGATAGAGTCACGGTGGGGGAAGTACTGCCCTCTCCTTTAGGAATAACTACAACCTGGGCTTCTCAACCCCAACCCCCGATAGCTTATCCTTATCAGGCATATGTTGGAGAGCCGCTACAGGCTAGGCCCCAACCTTCCATTCCTGGTTATTCCCAAGGTCCTGTATATGCGCTACCTCCGCAATCCCCATCTACTCCTACCCTCTACCTGGTCGGTCCAGGAGCGGCATATGGAATGATAACTTCTTCTGGCACGCAAGGATATGAGAGTATGAGAATCAACCAGGGACTGTACAATCCTCATGTTCAACCGCTACCACCACCAGCATACCCAAACCTTGGGCCGCACTGGATGAACCCAGGATACGATGGAACAACCTTTCTATATGCCACAGTTGGGTGGTCATGATAGGGGGTTGAACCTGCCAGTGGGTCAGCACGAACCCCCCTCGGATGCAAGTGAATTGTTAAGAAAGGAATTGGATAGGTTGACCGGCCTCTTGGGCCAGGCAGCGGGGTCTTCTTTCAGCTCGGTGATCGCAAGGGTTCGATGGTTGATAGAAGTGAAAAACCCCCAGAAAGACTTCCCACATACATTGGTGAAACTGATTCTCGAGAGTTCATTCAAATATTCTTGGGCTTGATGAGTTCGAGGGATTTTGATAAGAAATTGACATGCAAACTGATGAGTAGCTACTTGCGGGGAAAGGCACATGAGTGGTTTAAAAAGTTTCCAAGGGGCTTGCTCCAATCTTATTGGGACTTCAGCGGAGCGTTGTTGAGCCAGTACGCACAGAAGAAGAAGTTTACCAAAACTTTGTTAGAACTCTACCAGACGAAGCAAAATCCAGGGGAAAGCATGGAAACCTTCTATCACCGATATGTGGATGATAGTTTGGGGGTGATAGAAATGATGGGTAATGAGGTAATCCAGGGGTGATGAAGTTCCCAACTGAAAAGGGGGCGACATTCATTCGAGGGATCAGACTATGGCTCAAAAATGTAACCTAACAACGGTGCGGGAGGCGAGGAAATGGAGGGATATAGTGGCAGTACACGCAGAAGCGGGACTAGCTAATACAATACAAATGCCCATTCGGGATAAATGATTAGTAGCTGTTGGGAAACTGATTCCTGAAGTTGTGAAAAGAGGATTGCATGACTTGTTTGAAAGGTATGGAGATGTGTTCTCATGGGATACATCTGATTTGACGGGGGTCCATTCGAGTCTCGCATTGCATAACCTAAACATCAACCCTTCGATTAAGCCAGTGAAGCAGAAAAGAAGAGTGTTCGCTCTTGAATGAGTTGAGGCAATTAAAGAGGAGGTGGAAAAAATATTGAAGACATATGTCATCGAGGAGTTATTCTATCTAGATTAGATTGCCAACCCATTTATGGTTCCAAAGCATGATGGAGCATGAAGGATGTGTATAGATTTTACGGACCTAAATAAATGCTGTCCCAAAGACAGTTACCCGCTGCCACTAATCAATAAGTTGGTGGAAGCTATCACCTAATACCAAATTTTGGCATTCTTTGATGCATATAAGGGGTATCACCAAATTCTCATGGCGAAGGAAGATAGGGAAAATACATTGTTCATTATAGATGTGAGCACGTACTGCTATAAGAAGATGCCCTTTGGGTTGAAAAATGCGGGGGCTACTTATCAGAGGCTGGTTGATAGACTGTTCAAGGAACATATAGGGAAAACATGGAGATATATGTGGATGACATAGTGGTTAAAAGAAAGAGTTATCAAGATTTTTTAAAAGACCAGAATGAAACATTCGGTAAGCTTCAAGAAGCTAATTTGAAGTTGAACTTATCTAAGTGTTTCATTGGTGTAGGAGCAGGGAAGTTCCTCGGATTCATGGTCTCAGCGAGGGGGATTGATCTAAACCCGAAAAAAGTCGAAGCTCTGAGGACAATGAAAACCCCACAATCGATAAAGGATGTGCAGAAGCTTACATGATCTTTGGCAGCATTAAGCAGGTATTGAAGGGGACAGAGAAACACTTTCCTTATTTTGATGTTCTTCAAAGGACAAAGAAGTTCGAGTGGAATGGTAAGTGCGAAGAGACATTCGAGCAGTTGAAAGAGCATTTGAGGATATTTCCTACTTTGATGAAACCAGACAAAGATGAGACATTGTACTTGTATATTTCTGTGTCACCTATAGCAATTAGCGCAGTTTTGGTTAAAGAAAAGGAAAAGGTTCAACACCCGATCTACTTCGTTAACCGTGCCTTACAGGGACTAGAAATGAGGTATACGGTTCTTGAAAGGTTGATTCTAGCTCTCGTGTATGCAACCCAAAGGTTGAGACCCTACTTCCAGGGACATAAGATATTGGTGCTCATGAACCACCCAATTCGGCAGATCCTCCTAAAGCCAGAGATTTTCATAAGAATGATTAAGTGGGTAGTTGAGTTAGGAGAACATGATATCTTGTATCATCCTCGAGTTGTGATTATGGGGCAGGCCCTGGCAGATTTTATCGTGGAAACTATAGAACCCCTGGAAGTGTGTTTGGAGCCCATCAAGAATGAATACATAAGGCAAAGAAAGATATGGAAGTTGTATGTGGATGGTTCATCACATTCAGGAGGAAGTGGAGTAGGGGTCCTACTTACTAGCCCAGAGGGCAGAGATTATCCTTATGCATTGAACTTTGCATTTAAAGCAACTAACAATGAAGCTGAATATGAGGCATTGATCACTTGATTGCGCCGTGCGAAGGAGCTGCAAGTGGAGAAATAAAAGGTTTTCAGTGATTCTCGAATTGTGGTTCAACAGGTGAATGGAGAATACAAGGCTAGAGAGCATAATCTGCAGAGATACCTCGAGGTAGTAAAGAACTTGTTAAAAATTTTCAAATTTTATACATTGACGCAGGTGTCGAGGGAAAGCAATCATAAAGCGGACACTCTAAGTAAGCTTGCTTCTTCGGATTTGGGAACCCAATCCCAGCAGCAACTCCTCATGGAAAGTTTGAGTAAGAGAAGTTTTGAAGAGCCTGTAGTGATGGCGGTTGAAGTGGCAGGCTTCTGGATGACACCATTTGTGGCATATCTTCGAGAGGGAGCCCTGCCAAAAAATGAAGTGGATGCCAGAAAGATAAGGTTGAAGGCTCCTATGTATATGTTGTAAGAGGAATGGTTATATAGAAGAGGCTATTTGTAGCCATTACTTTGATGCGTTGACTCTCATGAGGCAGATTACCTCGTAAGGGAGGCCCACCAAGGGGTATGTGGCAGTCATCAGGGAGCCAGGTCCATGGCGAGGAGACGATTCGAGCAGGATTTTACTGGCCGACAATGTTTGAGGACGTGAACCTGTATATTCAGGCTTGCCATCAGTGTCAGAGACATGCACCTATAAAACATGTTCCACAAGAAGAAATGAGATGCATCTATAGTTCATGGCCATTCGACAAATGGGGAATCGATTTGGTGGGCCCTTTTACCATAAGCACCAGGCAAATTCAGATATCTAATAGTGGATGTTGATTATTTCACCAAGTGGGTAGAGGCTGAGCCATTGACAAATATAAAAGGGGGAAAATGGTCATCTCTTTTTGCTGGAAGAACATTGTGTGCCATTTTGGAATCCCAAGGACAATTATTATGGACAATGGAGCACAGTTTCCCAGGATCCCTTCAAGAAATGGTGCGAGGAGTATAAGATCAAGAAGAAGGGGACATCTGTTTACCACCCCAAGCCAACAAGCAAGTGGAAGCGACCAACAGAACACTAGTAAACAGAATACGAGCACACCTCGAGGGGGTAGAAGGTAACTGAATATGGGAATTACAAAATGTGCTATGGGCATATCAGATAGCTGAGTCTCCGCTACTGGAGAAATGCCTTATAGTCTAGTATATGGTTCAAAAGCAGTAATTCCTGCCGAAATAGGAATTCCTAGCCCAAGGTTAATGGCTGCTGCAGATGAGATGGTGAATAAGAAAAAAACATATGTCTGGATCTGGATATGATGGAGGAAAAAAGAGAGCTAGCTTCTCTACACGAGGCTAAGGTCAAGGAGTGGGTTAGAAGATATCACGATAGAAGGGTAAAGAAGGTGTTCTTCAACCTGGGAGACTTGGTAATGAGGAAAAATGAAAAGAGCAGAAAGGAGCCCAAGGGGAAGTTAGCTGCAAATTGGGAAGGACATGCATCCGGGGGGAAGCTATGTTCTCGAACAGATGAACGGGATTCGAGTACCAAGAAGGTGGAACATTAGTAACTTGAGAAAATACTACCAGCTATGATGATTGAGTGGTTTTCTCTAAAGCAGCACTCTAGTTGGTATTTGAGTGGGTTGCTTTAAAGCGGCGCTTCAGATGATGTTTCCAGCTACGGCTGATGATCTAGTGGTTTGCTCTAAAGAGGCACTCTAGTAGGTATTCAAGCGGGTTGCTTTAAAGTGGTGCTCTAGATGATGTTTCCAGCTATGGCTGATGATAGAGTGGTTTGCTCTAAAGCGACACTCTAGTAGGTATTCAAGCGGGTTGCTTTAAAGCGGTGCTCTAGATGATGTTTGCAGCTATGGCTAGTGTTTGAGTGGTTTGCTTTAAAGCGGCACTCTAGTTTGTACTCAAGCGGGTGGATTTAAAGTAGCGCTCTAGATATGTTCGAGTGGTTTGCTCTAAAGCGGCACTCTAGATGATGTTTGAGTGGTTGGCTCTAAAGCAGCACTCTAGTTTGTATTCGAGTGGGTGGCTTTAAAGCGGCACTCTAGATATGTTCGAGTGGCTGGCTCTAAAGCGGCGCTCTAGATGATGTGCGAGTGGTTGGCTCTAAATCGGCACTCTAGATGATATTCTAGTGGTTGGCTCTAAAGCGACACTTTTGATGGTGTTTGAGGGGTTAGCTTTAAAGCGGCACTCTAGATGTTGTTCAAGTGGTTGGCTCTAAATCGGCACTCAAAAGCAAAATTGTAATCTTGAAATGGTAAGCTAGTAGGTGACATTAGCAGGATGTAGGTGGAAACACCAAACCTGGGTAAAATGCTTGTCTCCAAATTGCTCAATTTCTATTTAACAACATGCACAGAGCGCCCCTGTTCGAGGGGTAAAATAAGAGAGATGGAAATAATATTAATTATTCATTCAAATTTCAACAAATACTAAGGATACGATATTTACACTAACAATTATTCAAGTTAATCCATCTATGTATATTTTCTTCAGTGGACTTAGGCTTTCCTAGCTTCTTCACATTTGCCTCTATTTCTTCGAGTTCTTCCAACTTTATACCAGTCCCCCCTTTAGATATCCTTCATTTACTCCTCTACAGGATATTTTGAGGGAGTGACGACAACGGTGTTACACAATTTCTTCGTGGAAGTTTTGAATGGGCCTGCGAGGATGACCCAGCACTTTTGCGGTGTTTTGATGAAGGCCCTTGGTTAGTTTTGCTTAACGGGACAAGGTGCCGTTCAACATCTTTCATGGCAGACTTCTGTGACTGAGGGGCAGAGCAAAAAGTCAAGGGGGTAAATCCATTTACCTTCTGTTCCACTAGCCAATCGAGAATGAGATCAAAAGCCTTCTTCTGCCATGGAGTCCCATTCTCAAGGATGTTGACCTCATCCATCCAGTACTGGGCAGATTTTAATATAAACTTTGGAAGATGATCGTTGCTAATTAGGTAGGAGGAGGGAATGCCGTGAGAAAGCATGTGGGCACGAAGGCTTACTTTGTGGGCGGCGATTTTTTCTTCATACTAAGCGAAACCCTGCTCTATTTCTGTAGCTTGTACCTTTCAGGCCTTGATCTCCCCAATGAGTTTTCCATTTTCTGATAAAAGGGATTCCACCAAAGAGCTATTTTCAACCAGGGGGCACTCTCTCGAGGGGATTGAGGGGCCGAAGGGGGTTCGCTTGCCGGGGGGGGGGGGGGGTTCCTCGTTAGCTACCATCCTCCAGGCGAGTAAATCCTCCTCCAGGCTAGCCACTCTACATTGAGCTAACAGATGCTGTTTGGTAATTAATTCCCTATGGGCCACCAGTCTGTGATTTTTGCCCAAGCAGCCGATTAGGCACCCTTCCACTACTGAGAGCCTAGTTGTAGCGGCAAGGCAGGACTTAAGAGAACCGAACTTCAAATAAATTTGCCGCATCATTTCTTCTAGTTCTTTATCAGTGGGATCGTGGCCCTTGAACATCTTTAGAGGATAGGTTCCATTAAATTCCTTTTTAAGGAAATCCTCGACAAACACCTTGAATGTAGGATGATCTTTAGATTGCCACAGCTTCATCTTGGCCTCGAGGTTGTAGAGCTTGTCTTTCAAGGATTCTTTCTCTTGGCTGCATTTAGAAAGATCTCGAAGGGCAATCAGTAACTGTTTATTTGTCTTATTCAATTATTTTTGGGCACTCAAAAGTTCCTTGCAAGCACCTTCTAGCACCGTTTTTAACGAATTATACTACAAAAAGAGAGCAAAGGTAAAATCAATAAGTCGCTGCAAAAAGAAAAAATGTGTATCTTCACTGATTCTAAAAAAATAGGGTTACAATTGAGGGGCCCTAAGTAAAAAAAAGAAAATAGAGAAGAGGAAAATTTTAAAATCAGGGACCAACCCTGGAATCATCCTCCTTTGATGTGGAAGCAATCATTTCTTCCACGTGATTGACGGGGGAATCTTTCCGAGGAGAGATGCCTGTAGCCTCTTGAAGGGGGATCGCTCGAATCCCCTCAGTAGTGAAGAACTCCCCTTTGGCCTTGATGAAATCTAGTAGGGCGAAGCGAAGGCCATCATTTTTTAAAGCCTCATCCCATTTTACGTCCATGGTGGTTCGAGCTCTGGATTAACTAGTTCGTTCACATGTTTGGCCAAATCTTCATAAAGAGAGGCAAACACTTGTGGCTTCAAAAATTCCTCGGCTAGTTTGCTGCAGCCGATCTCCTTGGCCACCCTTAGAAGATCCAGGAAGATTCAGCAAGCTTCGGCCTCGAGCAGTCGCACCTGCTTGGCCAGATCTTCTATAGCTTGAACCTTCTTTTCTGCAGTTTGAACCCTCTTAGAGAGGGTATCCCTCTCTAGCAACCATTGATGCCTGTCGGCATCCACACCCTGCTTCTCATTATCCCAAAGCTTTTTCTTTTCTTCAGGTGCCACCAAGAGTGTTTGCTTTTCTTGAAGAGCCCCCGCGGCATCTTAAGCCCCCTATCCTTCTACTCGAGCATTTTGTCTTTCCCTTCGAGGACCTGCTGGTGACCTTCAAGAGATTCCCTTAGCCGTAAAATCTTAGCATCCTTTTTGTTGAACTCTTCACGAAGGTTATCCTTACCAGCGGAGCCAAGGGAATAGAGAGCTGCTATTCTTGCAGTGGCCTCGTGATATATTTTAGAAGCATGATCAAACAATGCATCTCAGATTGACATTAACAAAAAAAGAAGAAGAGAGAAACAGAGAAAAGAGAATGGAAAAGAACCTTAGGATCAAAAGCCAATCTCTGAAAGGTGATACTCAAACCCGAATGCGGGCACCGCATCATTCGAATAGGGCAATGATTGTTGTTGAACATCTTCACCGCCATGTGTTCCCATAAGAAACCTTGGTGAGGAGGAACTGATAGTCTTGTTGTTCATCCTTGTCTTCTGGAAAATGTTACGGGTGTGAGGTGATTGCTCAGCATCACTGGTTGAGTTGGGCCTCTCAAGGCCTGCTACAAGAGGAGAGGCCTGTTTCGAGAGGGGAGACACAAGAGTCGGGGGAATGGAAGCTTGATTCGAGGAATCAATGATCCCCTCGGAGTGCGCCTGACCATGCTTTGAGGGCTTCTACGTTTTTAAGCCCTTAGCGAAACCCACTGAAAATGGAAAAAGAATGAGAGTTAGTCAATAGTAATGAACATAATAAAACAAGAAATAAGAGATGTAGATTTCTACTAAGGCACCTTTGGCGGGTACCGAGTGCCTAGGGTCATTAACAATGACCTCGAAGGGATGGCCATCTCTGGGGCCCTCACGTTCTCTTCGCCTTTTTCTTGTATCTCTCTGAAGTGTGTTATGCACATATTCTTCATAGATTCTGGACGGACGAAAAGCCACCAATCTGGGGGTTAAGGTTGTTGAAGAGGCTGTAGTCAAGGGAGCTAGACAATAGTTTTTGTCTGTCCCTCTTGAGGGCATCTGGGCAGATGTATTCCCCAGGTTTGGAAGATTCAACTTGCACGACCCAATTCCATAGAGGGACTCGATACCTCCTGCTATCGAATGAGATGCATTTTTTCCAGCTTTTCCAATCACCTGAATCGCCATGAACGCTAAAAACTTTACGATGTACTTCTCGATGGGTAAATGTGACGATCATATCGGCTGACCACCCACTATAGGACATAGATTATAGTGAGCGAAACAACTTATAACTAGGTTTAATATCGAATTAATCACATCTGGTCAAGAAGATCATCATGATCACCAGAACATTGGAGTGGACTTGCGCAGGGATCACCTGAAATTGCCTAAGGAGTTTGGAAAAAAAAGGGGCGAAAAGAGAAAGGTGAGCCCGCAACGAAGGTGTCGGACAGAGATAGACAATCTTCCTTTGGAAAGGTTATGGGGGGAGTCACCTTCTTGAAAGGGTTGAAAATCAGCGTCTGGAGCTACTCGTTGGCCAGGAGGGATCGAGTCCAAATTTTTTGAAATAGCGGCTCCCGCTACCAACTTTGGGGGCTCCTTCCTTGAGTCCTTTAGCCTTAATATTCGGTGAGTCCCTTTTTTCTTCTCTTGAAAGGGCTCAACCAGAGAAGATTCTCGAGTTCCACTCGAGGGTGCTTCCCCCCTTGAGGATTTCCTTCTCCTTCAAAGGAAGTACTTCTTCCCCCTCCCTTATGGCCCCGAGCTCTGGATTTAGAGGAGGGTAAAAAATAATCTTTCCGCTTATGGGGGACCTCCTTATGTAGGGTTTGCCCATGCCCGACGGCCAATTTTCAATAACTTCTTGAGAAGGCATATCAGTTATGGGAAAGATCCACTCTTCCCCAGGACTACTAGATATGCCCTCTCCAGCATCAATGTTGTGCTGGAGTTCTTCGGAGGGGGTATATTCCGGGTCGCCAACGTTTTCATCCGGCGTACGAACCCCTGACTCGCCTACCTTGATTTCACCGAAAAGTTTCTCGGAGACGGAACCCTCATTAGAGCGGGCCATGATGGAAAAGGGGGAAATGAGAAGATTAGAAAGAGAATAGGGATGAAAAAACTTATTGATTCCTGGAAAAAGTGATGGAGGTCGGATCGTTCGTGAGAGAAATTTAGAAAAAAATCTTGTAAGAAGACGCCTGCAAACGAGAAAAGTAAATAAGGAAGCGTGGATAAGGGGGAATATGGGGGCTGAAGTGACAGGTAATTATTTCGACATTGGAAATATAAAAAGCTATAGAAAGACGTGATCGCCTTTTCCTCTTCTGACGGTGCACTGTTTGGGGCTAGTGACAGGCGCGATTGTATACACGCCCGCCCTTTCATAATCTTAAATGACGAAGTTCATTAGAAAACCAGGTTCTGATTCTCGAAGGCAGGAACATAACGTGCAAGGTTCATTTCGACCCTTCCAAGTTCTCGAATTGTCCCATGCATTTGAGACCTCGCAGACCTTCGTGATGTTCCAATTTTCTAATGTCGAGAACCTGCTTTTCTGGGGGCTTTGGATAGAGGTTAGGCCCAAAAAGGCCATTGGGCCGCATGTATGGTCGGTTAGGGGAATAATTAATACCCTAACTTAATTACTGCATTCGTGGATAATTAAGGGCAATAATTAAGGAGTACATTATTAAGGACACAGAGTATAAATACAAGGTACACATTTACTTATCTTTCATTCTGTCTTAATCATATAAAACACTAGGACTAACTTAAGCATCAGAGTGCTGACCCCTGGAACCCCAGAGACAGTTTAATTGCAGGTTAGTTCGAAAAGAACCCAGTCGAAGACGCATCAATGGTCAAACATGCGTTGAAAAAATTAACAATCAAACGAAGTAAATATTAGAAAATTGGAAGAAGTATTCTGTTTGTACATAGGCAAATATTTGTTGGCCCCACAACATTACATAATTTGTTATTGTTTGTGATTGTGGCTATAATTTGTTGGCCCCATGATTGTTCTTCCTTGTTTAATATGCTGGGAGTTATGGAAAACCAGAAATAAAATGATTCATGACAATAAGAAGAGCTGTGTTCATGCTCAATGGAAAAACATTTCTAATCTTTGTTTCATGATCTACTCAGTTCATCCTAAAGCTAGTTACCATACACAATGTAACCTGGTTTCCAAGGGATTAATTCCACCCTATAAAAGGAAAAGGATAAAAAGGCCTAACCTAATAAAATGGGAGCCTCCAGACATTGGCCTTAAGGTTAACTGTGATGCCGCCATAGAAGGGAATAAGTTAGGTTTAGGTTGTGTCTTAAGGGATACTGATAAACGGGCCTTACATGCTGAATCATGTTGTATGCGAATAGATAATACCCCTTTACTGCCTCATCTAATAGTTTTAAAGGCTGAAATGATGGCTATCTTCACAGGATTAGAAGCTGCAAGGGGAAGGACTGATCATGTTCAAATTGAATCGGATTGTGCTGCGGCGATACAAATCTTTCACGGTCAGCTTTGCCCATGGCCTCTGAAGCAGCTTCGGGACCGTATCAAATTAGCATCCTCAAAATTTCAAACTGTCATCTTCAGCCATATTCACAGAGAAGGAAACTAAACCCCTGATTTCCTAGCAAAACTTGCAGTTAGAAGAGGATACACCACACAGTTCGAAGAGATTCAAGCATCACAGAGATTCTTGTTTCTCAACCGTAGGGAAACCTTATTCCCTCAATTCAGATGGAAACACCAATACATTAGCTAGGCTCTTCATTGGATACTCCTTGTTTGAAATCTCTTGATTGTCTGGCCTTCATGAGCTTAACACAGGGGTAGAGGGCTTATAGAAGGAAACACAGTCAAGAGTTTTCATTCAATCAACAGGAGCTTCATATATTGATATAGGATCTTGCTTCACCTGTCTTGTAAATTAAAACTTTTTGGCTCTTCATTAGGGTGTGGGATCCCTTAATATGAAAACCCCCGCTCATCGACGATGAGTGTTTTGAGTTAAAAAAAAAGAATAAATAGTAGGTCATCGGCTGGTTACTAGATATATGGCACTTAAAGTGACTATATAATTTGTAGATATGAGTGTGCCGTTATTATATAGACATTAAAAATAGGGAAAGTCTGAGGAAAGTCGGTCTTTCCATAAGTTTATGGACAGTCCTCAGGGGTATTTGCCTTAAATGTTGTAATTTTTTATAAAATTTAAATATTGCATTTTATAAGTTAAAACAAGTAATAATATGTATTTCAATGTTAAAATAAAAAATTATATGATATAAAAAAATATTTTCAAAAATTTTAAATTTTGTATGTAATTTAAGAAATGCATTGTATAAGGTAAGAAATAAGTGGCTTGTCCATAAGCTTATAAACAGGCCGCTTGTCAGGAGACCCACTCTTAAACATATAGATCATATCTGACGATATATATTCACCTTCAAGAATGGAGCATTGACACAAATAATTTTTAACCTCGTAAGAAATATGTTAATATTTCATTTTACATTCTGGTGTTTTTAAATAGTATTATGTTTTCCTATTAATTTTGTGAGAAATGAATAATACAATGCACAGAAGTAAAACAAATTTTTTACAATTTATTTGAAAATTTTAGTACATGTGTTATTTTTACCATGACCATGATACTCAAGAATATATGATGGTTTCTATGAAAGCGTCTATATACATCATATTAAATATAAAAAACAATATGATCCTACAAATATTTTTTAAACCAAAAGCACAACAAATAAATGAATAATTTAGCATAAAATTTGACATTTTATTTCTTTAAAAATATTTTACTTGCAATCCAATTTACTTAAAACTTTTATCAACATTAAATAGTCAAACAACTAATTAAAAATAGTAATACAAAATTTGGTGAATTCAGTCAAACAAAACATCCTACACCCTATTGCTAGCATCTGATTACAAAACAAGACAAAAACGAGTTAATATGGGCATACTATTATTATGAGTTTTATGAATTGTTTTTATTACTTTCAGAAAAAAAAGACATTTTCATAAATACCTTTATTATCATATATAATATTTTCCCTGATGAAATACATTCAATGATCGTTTACAATCTACTACGATTTCACGTGATTGACATTATTCAACAACTTGCAAAACATATTAGAAATGGAAAATACCCAAAATTTAGCATGTAGGTTTTAATGTCGTCAAATAAAAGATATTATAAAATAATTCATGAGAAATGTTCATACAAAAATAAGAATTTCTTTTTATCTTTTAGAAAGGCACGTTAAAAGTCAAGTTATACCTATGAGAATTCATAAATGATATCTATATCGTCTATGAATTACTAATCTCTTTCCTCAAGACTAACTTTCCATTAATCATGGAAATACCAATGTTTAAACTGTAAATAAGAAGAATTGAAGTTAAAATTTTTGGGTTGCATTAATCAGATCATGAACTTTATAGCTACTACACGTTGAATAATAAAATTTTAATATTGCAACCAAGACCTTTTACCTTTCTATAATTATAGTTAAACCCCGTCTTTCCATAAGCCTATGGGAAAACGGTCTTTCCCAAGACTTTGTAATACGAATTAGGATTTCTTAATTTATTTATTAGATTAGGGTTTTATGAGGATAACACTATACTTTTTTTCTCATTGATAATGATGTAGTGTGATAATTTTAGTTTATTTTTTATTATTATGAATAAAACCCATAAACTTGGTCGTTGGCTTAGAAATTTTTTGTTTATATTATAATTTGGGATTTAGAATATTAAGTTCTTATTTGATTAGGATTAATCAGGTATGTTAGTTAGATATAATTTTAGATTTTAAATCTGCCATAACTCATTCCAGTTTTTGACAAAAATTACCAAATCCTTGTCTAATTTGTATTCTTGAATGCCATACATATGTACTATAAATAGGGGATGATTTTCAACATTTTAATTATCTTAAACCCTTTTAACAAGGAAAACTCTACTTTTACTTCAAAGATGAATTCTTTGAATATGAAAATCAAAGAACCAAAATATTTAAGGTAATACAAATCGAGAGTGGGGAGATTTAGGTTGTGTGCATTTCGATTGACAATGAATAGAATAAAATAAAAATTTGAGAGGAAATTGTGAACGGCTCCAAAGAATGTATTATTCTTTCAGTCTTAATAAAGAGTAGTTGGTACAATTTTGTCAAAAATCAAATTTCATTATCTAATGCCACGAAATAAGAGTATCCAAGGAGCAATTTAATAGTCTCATGGATTAAATCCAAATATTTGGATCATCTAAAAAAATTAGATTTCATGAATTCATCATCATTTATCTCATGTTCAACGGTGCAACACCAATTTTCTTTTGATTAACATGTGCAACAACATCTTCATCTTGATTAATTGATGCAGCAACCAAGCGTGACTCCAATGCTTCGAGATACATTTGCTGAAAACTACAACGAAAAATGATAAACCACATAAATATATACATGTATAGTTTAGAAACTAGATGAAAATAGTTTGTTTGTATGAACCTCGCGAGAGAGACTGTCATATTGAATGGATAGAACCACATTTTATGCCTTCATTTCCAGAGTCTTTCTCTTCAGTTCTTCCGTATCACTTTTCTTTTGTTTGGCCTTTTCTCTAACCCTTTTATTTTGGAATCAGAAATCTACCTGCCTCTGAGATAACTCCAACAATTCTGTGATTTCAACCCTCTTTTTGATATCGATCAATTGTTTGAAATTACTCTCAAGTGGCTCTAGCTACTGCGAGCTAAACCTCTTCTTATTCACCTTAACAGGCATTACAGATGTAACTTGACTTGAGTAGTTGATATCCATCACCTACAACAAAAAATTTCCATTATATAACTAAATAAAACCCAGAAAATATATCAAATCGTAAACTTATAAGGCAGGATTGAGTAAAGAGAAAAGAAATTGAATGAAAACCTTGTCGTTTGCTTAACCCAAATTGAAAGATGTTCCGGGGCGTAGTATTTGATATTAAAACCAGCTTTATATAAAGTTAGAAAACAGGAGGTAATGAAAGTATAAGTGTAAAATTTAGTTATTAAACCTTAAAATGTAATATTTCGGCAATCTAATTGTATTTGTAATATTTAGATATTCTAGTCGAGTGTGTAATATCTGGAAAATTAGTTGGTGAAAATAATTGATTTGGAACATTTTTGGAAAATCACTTGTTAGATAATATTTTCAAAATCGTCTACAAAATCTTGATCTTTTCAAAAAAACATATATGAAAATACGTGGTCTCCTTGCTTAAGTTGTCATTACGATTTAAAGAAGCATGCTATTTGTCCATCAATGAGGTAGATGACCACATTTACTCCAAATTTTCTATGATTAGTTTAATTACAATACTATGAAATCCGAGTTTGAGGTATAAGAATTTAGACTCTGCGCCATCACTAATTTGCCATCTAATTTGCCATCTAAGAGCAGGCATTACTAGATTTCTTTCCTTGTAAAATTTATTTCTAACCCCATGTGTCCATAGTTTTTTTTCTACCATTATTAAAATAGAATATGTCTCCTGACAGGCGGCCTGTCCATAAACTTATGAACAAACCACTTATTTCTTACCTTATATACTGCATTTGTTAAATTACATACAAAATTTAAAATTTTTAAAACTATTTTTTATATTGTAGATTTTTATATTTACACCTACAAATACATATTATTACTTATTTTAACTTATAAAATACAATATTTAAATTTTATAAAAAATTACAACATTTAAAATAAATACCCGTGAACTGTGCATTAAATGCCGCCTTCTCTGTGACTATTATCTTTAGCAATATTTAGATTAGTAAATGTTGTTGAGAATAGAATCTTTGTCATGTACCATTTTCATGTATTCTTTATGAACAAAGCTCTACTCATTCCAGCTGCCTTCACAAGTCCTAGACCTCCCAAATACTTTGGAACACCTATCGGGCTTTCATGACTTCTAATGTAGATGTTTTCTCCTTGACTAAATTATTATTTTTTTATCCCTAACATATGACCTAATACCATATTTTATTCCCCCGAGATTAATACCATGCCCTTTCAATGACCAACTGATATGAATCTCCTTGCGAAAACTCTGGTTTGCAGAATTAAGATCTTTGACAAAACAAGGGAACTCGCAAACCCTAGTGTGCCACACGAAATTCAAGTGTCTAGCCCTTGTGGTACGCCTAATTTCGACTTGCTCTCCTACTAGCCCGCGTGATCAGATCACAAGGTTGATTGATACTTTACTAGCACCCGGGGTTAAGCAACAATGGAATAGCTCACAAGCAACGAGTATGAACTCAAAAGGTTGTATATTTGATTGATAAAAAGTGTGGTAAAAATAATGGTGAAAACCACCCCCAGTTTATAATACATATGTATGGTCTTCAAGAATACAAACAAGAAACTATAAAGAATTCTGACAACTTTAAGAAGCTAAAACCATGTTTAACTAGACTACCTAAAATGAATGTAGATATGGACAAATTTAATCAAGATAAATCTTGAATGAATATTGACTTATCTAATCTTACCAAATCTAATTCTAATCAAATCAATACTAAATATTCTAAACTCTAAAATAAAGCATGACCAAAACATTAATTCTTCCAAGGCCAACATGGCTGAATTAATGGGCTTTATTCTAAGATAAAAATAAAATAAATGATCATACAACCTCATTAAAAAACCTAGTGGGAAAAAGAGAATAGTTTTATCTTCTAAAAACCCTAATTAATAAAAAAAATAAAGAAAACCTAATTCATATCATTCCCTCCAAGGTTGAAAAGTTTTGTCCTCAAAACGTGAATGAACTTCAAAAGTTATTGTAGATAAACGTCTCACGCCATCCTTGCAAAATTCTGCTAAGAAACGTTGACCGTGCGCATACTAAGCAAAAATTGCTTAAACATGCAAGACAAAGTATTGCTGGCGAGAAACTGAGAATAACTCGCGATAAAATCAAAATCTCGTGATAAATCGATGACCCACGAGGTGAGAAAGAAGGACCAAATATGCGCGGGTGTGGCACACGCACTTCAAAGGAAAGTGTGTGTGATCTTCACGCGCCTAAGGGTGAACTCGGGCGTGTGACCACGCACTGTCTTCTTCTTCACGAACTCCCATCGCTGGACTTCATAGCAGCTGTTCTTGCTGGTTTTTGGTGCAAGCAATTCTTTTGAAATACGTTGGGAATGACGATGAGGATTTTGGGTTGTGACGCTTCAACGACGACGGATTCGGTCGGAGCAACGATGACGATTGAATCAACAACCGACGGCGAGAAGAACGGTGGAAGGTTAGATCTGCGGAGGTTGACGAGCAGACTTAGTGGCTGAAGGTGGTTGGTCGGAGATGGAGAAGAAATTGGTGGTGAAGTGGTGGGTACGTTCGAGATGAACTTGAGCGGCGGCGACGACGTTTCCTGTGCTGGTCCGATTTCTAATTGTTTTTCTATTTTTTTTAAATTTTGTTGATTTAAAGGAACTCTTGCATTGCTCTGATACCAAGTGATATGAATCCCCTTGCGAATACTCTGGTTTGCGACATTAAGATCTTTGACAAAACAAGGGAACTCGCGAACCCTAGTGTGCCGCACGAAATTCAAGTGTCTAGTCCTCGGGGTATGCCTAATTTCAACTTGCTCTCCAACTAGTCCACGGGATCAGATCACAAGGTTTATTGATACTTAACTAGTCCTCAGTGTTAAGCAACAATGGAATAGCTTGCAAGCAAAGGGTGTATAAACTCAAAATGTTGTATATTTGATTGATAAAAAGTCTTGTAAAACTAATGTTGAAAACCACCCCCTATTTATACTACATAAGTATGGTCTTCAAGAATACAAACAAGAAACTAAAAAGGACTATGGCAGCTTTAAGGAGTTAAAACCATATATAACTAGACTACCTAAAATAAATGTAGATATGGATGAATTCAATCAAGATAAATCTTGAATGAATATTGCATTATCAATTTTACGAAAT
This sequence comes from Rubia yunnanensis, assembly GCA_037428765.1. Taxonomy (NCBI): domain Eukaryota; kingdom Viridiplantae; phylum Streptophyta; class Magnoliopsida; order Gentianales; family Rubiaceae; genus Rubia; species Rubia yunnanensis. The sequence goes on along the minus strand of CM075064.1, from coordinate 23,707,090 downwards.
CTAATTCTAATCAAAATTGAATATTCTAAACTCTGAAATAAAGCATGGATGAAACATTAATTCTTCCAAGGCCAACATGGCTGAATTAATTGGCCTTATTCTAAGATAAAAATAAAATAAATGATCACACTACCTCATTAAAAAACCCAGTGGAAAATAGAGCATAGTGTTATCTTCTAAAAAAAGTTAATAAAAATAAATAAAGAATCTATAATTCGTATCATTCCCTCCGAGGTCAAAATTTTTAATCTTCAAAACGTGAACGATCTTCAAAAGTAACTGTAGATATACATCTCAAGTCATTCCTACAAAATTCTGCTAATAAACGTTGACTGTGCGCAGACTAGGTAAAAATTGCTTGAACTCGCGAGACAAAGTACTGCAGGTGAGAAACTGAGAATAACTTGCGATAAAATCAAAATCTCAAAATAAATCGGTGACCCACAAGGTGAGAAAGATGAAACAAATCTGTGCATGTGTGGCGCCTATGCTTCAAAAGAAAGTGCGCTTGATCTTTGCGCGCCTAAGGGTGAACTCGCGTGTGTGACCACACGTTGTCTTCTTTCTAACGAACTTCTCATTGCTGGACTTTCATGCGCTGAACTAAGATCTGAACATCGGAGATGATATCAGCTGTTCTTGCTAGTTTTTGGTGCTCACGGCTCAGAAGAAATATGCTGGGAAGGATGATGAGGATTCCCGGTTGTGACACTTCAAGTGTGGAGGATTCGGTCGGAGCAACGACGATGAGTGGATCTATAATTGCTGGCGAGAAGAATGGCGGTGGGTCAGATCTACGGAGGTTGAGCAGACTTGTTGGTTGAAGGTGGTTGGTCAGAGATGGAGAAGAAATTGATGGTGAAGCGGGAGGTTCGTCCGAGATGAACTTGAGCGGCGGTGGTGAGATTTCTTGGGCTGGTCCAATTTCAGTTTTTTTTCCTTTTAGGTTTTTTTGATGGTTCAAGGGAACTCTTGCATTGCTTTGATACCAACTGATATGAATCCCCTTGCGAAAACTCTAGTTTGCAGAATTAAGATCTTTGACAAAGCAAGGGAACTCGCAAACCCTAGTGTTCCACACGAAATTCAAGTGTCTAGCCCTTGGGGTACGCCAAATTTTGACTTGCTCTCCAATGAGCTCGCGGGATCAGACCACAAGGTTTATTGATACTTAACTAGCCATCGGGGTTAAGCAACAATGGAATATTTTGCAAGCAAAGAGCATGCAGTCAAAAGGTTGTATATTTGATTGATAAAAATTATGGTAAAAATAATGTTGAAAACCATCACTTCTTTATAGTATATAGATATGGTCTCTAAGAATACAAACAAGAAACTGAAAAGGATTATAGTAGCTTTAAGGAGGTAAACATATATTTAACTAGACTACCTAAAATAAATGTAGATGTGGATGAATTCAATCAAGATAAATCTTGAATGAATATTGGCCTATCTATTACCAAACCTAATTTTAATCAAATCAAAACTGAATATTCTAAACTCCAAAATAAAGCATGGCTTAACATTAATTCTTCCAAGGCCAACATGGCTGAATTAATAGTATTATTCTATAATAAAAATAAAATAAATGATCACACTACATGGTTTAAAAAACCCAGTGGGAAAAAGAGCACAGTGTTATCTTCTAAAAATCCTATTTAATAAAAATAAATAAAGAAAACCTAATTCGTTTCAAATTCAAAACGTTTGTTTGGTCCCCAAACCAGATTCCTGGTGGTTTTCAGATAGTCTAAATTATTTTTTTGGTCTCTAACATATGATCTTATACCATCTTTTGATCCCTAAAACCACCTGAAAACCACCTTGAAAACCATCTTGGGGACCAAAAAAATTGTTTTGAATTTATAAAGTACTAAAATGATGTGGTTTTGGTCTCATGGACCAAACGATGGTATAAGATGACATGTTAGAGACCAAAAAATAATTTAGTCTTTCCCTTTTAAGTCTCCTATTCATATGAATGTTTAAGTAAATTTGTCAATTTTGTTGGTAACTGAGGTTAGAATCTCAAAGATCCTAATAGGAAAGATTCCAATAAGATATATCGAGAGACCTGGTATTTAGATTTCCATATACAAAATTTGCTATGAATCTTGTTTATTAGATCAATAAAGGTTTTTCTTTATCCGTCTCACAAGTTTATCATAATCTTTACACACTTTCTTCTAAGGTCTCTGCTATGAATATTGAGCTTGTATATCAGATAAATTTCTTCTTCCCTCGGGTAGTGAAGAAATTAGGAGCTGTTCTTCAACAAGAATCAGCAAAATCATAAACAAAACTGAAAATTTAGTAAACCAAGAAGGGGGAAAATTTTTGGTGTATTAACTTAATGAATGGATGGATACAAGCAGTATTTATACATGTTCTTCAACTGAAAAATCTAACTAACTAACTAATTGCACAAGAGCTATACAGGTTGGCTAACAAAATCTGAACTGAATAACTTACTGAACAAAGCCTAACAAAGCTGAAGTTTAAAAATGATGGCCACCGACTTGATATGGCGCCAAAACTGTGTGATCAGCTTTTGAACTTGATCATGAGTTTGTAACCTCTAATCCCAGTTTCAGTTCTTTCCCTGAGCTACACTCCCCATTCTGCATATAATCCTTCACCCCCCCTTCAAGATGAGGATCGGTTGGAAAAAAAATGCCATCTTGAAAAGGAGAGGCTGAGCTATAGTAGCAGAGAGTAGTTTGGTGAATCATCTACTAGCTGTGAACTGGAGAAGACACGTAGAGAATCAATGAAGCCATCATTGTAAGCATCCATTACATAATGGCAATCAATTTCAATGTGCTTAGTCTTCTCATGGAAAACAAGATTCCGAGTGATGTGCAAAGAAGCAATGCTATCAGACTTTAAAGGGATTGGGAGAACAAATGGATGTTGTAGATCAGTGAGGAGAAAACTGATCCATTTGAGCTCAGACACAGTCATGCACATGGATCTATACTCAGACTCAACAGATGATTTACTAATAGTGTTTTTCTTCTTAGATTTCCAAGAGATTAGAGAATCCCCTAGGAAAATACAACAACCTATCATAGATCTTCTTGGGAGCTTGTAGGTGTTCCAATCTGCATCACAGAAAGCAGACAAGGATTGTGATAATGTAGCAGGGTAGAAGAGACCATGAGTGAGATATCCCTTCAAATACTTAGCTATGTGAAAGGCATCTTTCCAATGGTGATCAGTTGGTTGTTAGACAAACTGACTCAATTGATGAACTTAGAAGGTGATGTCTGGTCTAGTATAAGACAAGTAGAGCAGTCTGCCAATCAGTTTTCTATAAGGACTTGGATCAGATAGCAAGGGAGAAGAGCTGTCTTCAATTTTCCAAGAAGCAGGCAGTGGAGAAGCTACAACATTGCAGTCAGAAAAATGCAGATCAGCAAGCAAATCAGAGATATACTTGGCCTGACTCAGAAAAATCCTAGATTATGATCTTGCAATTTCAATGCCGAGGAAGTATTTAGCATGCTCTAGATCTTAAATGGTGACAAGATCATACAAATAGGCCTTGAAGGCTTGGATGTCAACTTCTGAATCTCCAGCAATCTGAACAACAGCAACATAGATGAGCAATATGATGTTGTAGTGATCAATTTCCAGAATAAAAAGGCAGTGATCATGCCTGGACTGTCTGAAACCATACAAGACTAGATTCTTGGTGAACTCAGCATTCCACTCCCTAGAGGCTTGTTTAAATACCTTCCGAGTCTACACACTTGTCCTGGAAAAGCTTTATCATAACCTTGTGGAGGTGTCATGGATAGTTCCTCAACAATATAACCATGCAAGAAAGCATTATTTATATAAATTTGATGCCGAGACCAGCTCTTCAAGGATGTTATAGCCATAAGCATCTTGACTGTAACCTACTTAGCAACTAGAGAAAAGGAATCAACGTACTCAACTCCTTCAATTTGTGAGAAAACTTTTGCCACTTTATACCTTTAAACTATCCCATCTTCCTTCCATTTTATTTTAAAAACCCATTTGAATCCAATAGGCTTCTTTCTTGCAGGTAATTGAACTAAATCCCATGTGTGATTAGCTTCAAGGGCATCTAGTTCAACCAGCATAGCCTTAACCCAATGCTGATCATTGAGGGCCTGTTTATAAGAATGTGGTTCATGTATTCCTAATAGCTGTGGCATAAAACTCATATGTGTAGTAGAAAAAGTGGGAATGAACAGGTCAGGAACATGTGCATTATTTACAATAAAATCATTCATCCAGTCAGGTTTTGATCTGATCCTAACACTTTGTCCAGGAGCAGGAGGAATGTGTGTGTTATGGATGACATGACCATCAATATTATTGGCAGGAGGAGATGAACTATGAGCTGGAGGAGAATATGGAGAGGAGTATATGTTTTCAGTGTTATCAGGGAAAAATTCATGTTCAGTACTAAATGAATCAGAAGATATGACTCTAAATGGCACATCAAGTATAGACTCAGTATCATAACTAATACTCCTAGAGTCCACTTCTTCCCCACACTGTAAGTGAAAGGGAAAATGTAAAGATTACCATTAAAGCAACCCAAGCGAGACTTACTATATCCATGTGAATTATGTCCCCTTATCTATATATATAGGATCTCTCAAAATATTAAGGAAATGAATTGTTCTATTCCTCTATACTAAATAGTATAGTGGAATCCATGGTGCAGAGTTAAAAATAAAGGATTCAGACCGAATAATATTGATATCCCAATTTACTAAATCAACTTCTACTAAATGAGCTCATTTAATAACAAATTCCTAGATGATTTCAAAACATTAAAACATGGTGGAATAGGAGCATTATCTCACTGTCAGCAGGCTTATTATCATGGAATGAATATCTGATTTGTTTGGAAAAATGTTGTTGTAGAAGAATACATCTATGGTCACAAAGATTCTTTTATTGAGTAGGTTATACAATTTATAAACTTTCTGAACAGAAGAGTATCCTATGAAGACACAAGCCACTGATCTAGGACTGAATTTGTGTTTATCTGGACTGAGGTTAGTAGTGTAGCATAGTGAGCCAAAGACCTGCAACTTAGAGATACCAGGAGGCTTTGAATATAGGATTTCATAGGGTGACTTCTAGTTCCAAATTGAAGATAGCAATCTATTCATTATGTGATTGGCAGTAAGGATTGATTCCCTTCAAAGATCCAAAGCCAGGTTGGATTGTAGCATGAGAGATCTAGCAATTTGCAGGATGGTCCTATGCTTCCTTTCAACTACACCATTCTGTTGTGGTGAGTAAGGGAATGACCTTTAATGAATAATACCTAAAGAAGCAAAGAATTGAGAACATGTCTTATTTACAAATTCACTACCATTGTCAGTTCTGACTTTGTTGACTTTAGCATTGAATTGATTCTGCAACATGAGAATGAAGTCTTTTATTATTAATGGAACTTGATCTTTGGTTTTGATTAGAAAACACCAGGTGGCTCTGCTATGATCATCTACAACAATTAGGAATGAATGAGCTCCGTTGCTAGTTTTGATTTTAAAAGGCCCCCATAAGTCCATATGTTGTGTGTCAAATGGTACACAGCTATGATCTGATTTTTCAGGAAAGGATAACCTGGTTTGTTTGGCAAGTAGGACTAACTGTACATTTCTTAGTCATGACTGGAATGTTTAAGTATTTCATTACAACATCAGATAGGTGACCTAGTTTATTTTTTAGAACTTCTAAATCTACATCAGATAGAGTATTAACAAAATTGAGTGCAAAATGAAACATCAAATGACCTAGATCAAGAGAAACTAAACATTTCTGAATGACTTCAGTTTGGAAGGATTTCTTGTTCAGTATGTATAGGCTTTTGCTCTCAGTAGCAACTCCTAAAGCTGAACTAGAAGTCCTGTGGTCTTGTATAACACACACATGCAGATAGAAAGTTAGAAGAACCATAGAATCATGTGTAAGTTTCTGAACTGAGAGAAGATTAAACTTGAAACTCTTGACAAATAAATAGTTTCTCAGTTGAGATGATTTTTCAGTTTGATGGAACCTATGGCATCTATGAAGACTTTTGAATGATCATGCAAAAGAATATGGGCATAATGTGTTATAGGATTAAGTGTGTGAAACAAAGAAAGACTGTTGCACATATGTGAAGTAGCACCACTATCTAGAATCCAATTCTCACTTTCAAAACAAGAAACAATGTTAGCAAAATGAGTCATAGGGCTACCTGAGAAGTCCAGATGGACAAAGTTGATTATGACATTTGGTTTTGCAATTTGTTCTTTTTCCCCCCTTCATCAATTTTCCAAACTCATCTGAATCATTCTAGCTATCATAGAATGCATGCTTCCAACTCCTTTGTTATCCCCAGTCTCAAATGAGTTTCCAGATGTAACTTGATCAGTTTTATCCCCAAAGTTTGAAGAACTGGCTGCATTTGCATAAGGTTTGTTCTTCACCTTGCTTGTATCTGGCCACCAATCAGGGTAACCATTCAACTTGAAGCAAGAATCCTTCAGATGTCCATTCCTATGACACTAGTCACATTTCAGTAACTTCTTTGCCTCAACATCTCTTTTCTTCTGAGCATACTTTGCTGAATTCATTTGTCCCGATCCAGGCTTAACAAGCATAGTTGATTGATGCATAGTCTTCATCACATTGTTCTACACACTCCTTTGTTGCTCTTGTTTACTGAATAGAGAGTAAGCCTTACCAACAGTTGGCAAAGGCTCCATAACCAGAATTTGATCCATTAAGGCATCATATTCCTCATTCAAACCAGACATAAACTGTTGTAGACTATCCTGATTAGCTTGTATTTCCAGTTTATCAAAACCACAAGTACAAGTATATTGAAAACATGTGCACTTGAGTCTAGGTCTAATAAATTAATCTCATCTCATATCTCCTTCAAATTGGAAAAAAAATTGAGCAATAGAGTCAGTACCTTGTTTATGCTCTGCCAAATTTGTCAGAAGCTGATAGAACAAAGGTCCATGGCTAACTGAGAATCTCTTCTCAATTTCATCCCACAATTTCTCCGCATCAAGCTGAAAAGAAAAAGCTCATTGAAATGTCTCTGCTATTCAAGTTCCTGATCTAAGAAACAATCGTTCAGTTTGCTTTCATCCAGATCTGAAGTAATTGAAAGTTTGCAGCAGGTTTTGGAACTTCTCCACTGATAAACTTCAGTTTTCCACGAGCTGAGAGTGTTGTGATCATCGCCTACCTCCACAACACGTAATTCTTCTTTGTCAGCAGATCTGAGACCACCACGAGACTCGCATGATCTGATGACGTCAACAGCAAATGATCATCAGGCTTGATTCGAAAGCCATCAACATCGGTAGCAGGAGGATTATTTCCTCCTTCACCATTTACGGATCCTGTACCCATTTTTTATCATTAAAATCAAATATTTAGAGAATTTTCAAGAAGAATCGGGTTGAGAGCCTTGTAGCTTTGATACCATGAAGAAATTAGGAGCCGTTCTTCAATAAGAACCAGCAAAATCAGAAACAAACCTGAAAAATTCAGTAAACCAAGAAGGGGGAAAAGTTTCTGTGTATTAACTTAATGAATGGATGGATACAAGCAGTATTTATACATGTTCTTCAACTGAAAATCAAACTAACTAACTGCACAAGAGCTATACAAGTTGTCTAACAAACACTGAACTTAATAACTAACTGAACAAAGCCTAACAAAGCTAAAGTTTAAAACTGATGGCCACCGACTTGATTTGGCGCCAAAACTGTGTGATAAGTTTTTGAACTTGATCCCGAGTTTGTAACCTCTGATCCCGATTTCAGTTCTTTCCCTGAGCTACACTCTCCACCCTGCCTATAGTCCTTCAGGTAGTATTCGAGCTTCATTCAAACTTCTTAGTAATATCGAGGTGAGTGCCTGACCAACTTATTTAATGGATTTCTTAGAAGGCAGGTGCTAGGCAATCCATGTCTGGAGCTTCCCATGCCTTCATACCTTTTACCGTAGCTATTTTCTTTAGTTGTGAAAGGCTTGGCTAGGTTCTGTATTTGTTGATTTCTTCATCTTTTTGAATTCCATTGTACAAATTCTTTAAGGTTGTATTTGCAAGGAGTTGCGGGAGATAGGACTCTGCGTATGTATAGATCATTCTTAGATGCTCATCTTTTAGTGTAACACAATCCAGTTGGTTAGCTAATTCAAAGTATGTTGGATATTTTCTAGCTAATCCAGATAGGATAGTGCGCCTAACTGCTGATTTGAATAAACGTGTGCCGATTTATCTTGTAATATCTTACTTGTTTTGTCAGTTTTGATCCAAAAAGATTGATACTTCTAGAGACTGGTAAATATTTGTATTTATTTTGTTTTTCCAAGATCACGGGACCATGATTAGACTGAACAATAGGTACATTTGTAATGTTCAAATTTGGCCAACTTTTTTTTCTTTCTTAATAGAGAAAGCCTTTTTCATTCTTACAAAGATGCATTCATCCACAATTTGATTGTTTGTCCATATAAAACATGGACTTGTTCTCTGGATATCTTCTAACTCCATGTGTTCAAGCCGATTGAGAAAGTATATTAAATGTGTTGTCGTTTGGAATGGTGCTCCTTCATGCTTTTCTTCTTGTGTTGTGATGTGGCTGGTGTCTCCCAACACTATTAATGGGCTATCTAAAATAAATTGTAGGTTATGTATTTATTTCCAAGCTTGTATACGCTTACGAGATCCGTATGGCTATATATAAGAAGTTTGTACCATAACCTTAATAAAAATAAAATACAGAAAGGATTTTATAACTTCTAACACAATGCTATTAGTAAAAAATAATGCTAACACTCCTTCAACACCCACCAGGTCTACAAAACATCCATTACTAAAAGAAGAACTGCCATTTTTCCAACTCCTGACCTTGTCTCTTAGTTTGGACAAGTAAAAGCTTTGTGGATTATGTTTTTTCAGTTGGTGATATATCATCTACTTTGTAGGGGGAGTTAAATCTCTATGCAATCCAGATTATTTCTCCCATTGCCTCTGTCGGGTTGTTTTGGAAAAATTGCCTGCAAACATACATATGTTGACTCCTTATGCACTCTCTTAGCCTTTTTAAGGTTTGGGACTCTTAGATCTCCTTGCACCCTATGTTTCTTGTTCAAGATTGACTGCTTGTGCGTGAATATGATCATAATCATGTTGATGAATTCCTATTTTCCCTCATTCTTCTCTCTTCCTCTTTGCTTTCTTTGCCACGTGCAGCCGTTGGCATGGGGTTTACTCCAAACCCGATGGTACCACCAATGCTAGTTATATTTGTGCAAGTCGATTTGATCCTTAGTGAAGTTCACCCACCACATCAGGTTCCTCAGTGGTAAAGTATGGCTAATTAACATGGCATCTCAGAGTCTTACCCATCATGACAAACGACCCCGCCATAATATCTAAGACGTATTAGAACCCTATCTTAGGTTGATGTTGCAACCTCTAGCTTGGGTTATCATGCCTCATCACATGGCACCTTTCAAAACTCAAGTACCAACGGGTGCAACTCACATGTAAGCAAATAATCCTTGGGTACTTACCCTTGGAACATAGATGCAGGTCAAAGACAAGAAGCTTCGTGTTATCAATCGAAGCTTAAATGCATGATTACAAAGGCTGGGCAAGAGGTTTCTTCACCATTTATATCGCCTGTATCAGCGTCTCCATGGGATATGATATTTCCTATATTTGATAGTATAACTAGTAATAGCTAGCATACTTTAGAGTGTATATATTCACACATCATGTCGTATATAGTGTAATCCAGAAAATCTACAATGATTTGGATCTTTCAAGGAGCTTGTAGGAATTATGCACATTTGAAGACCCAATGTTGAACCTGTAAAGGTGGGATAAAAATTATCTTTTAAATTTAAATATAAATTAGATTAATTTGTAATTTAAATTTTTTTAAGGCCTTTTTTTTACTGATCTCGGGGCCTCCAATTTCTAGGAGATAGATCTGGAAGGACCCAATTCATCCTTGGAGAATTGGTGATGAGAATAAATGAGAAAAGCTTACATAGAAAGAAGGCAAGATAGCTTCCAACTGGGAAGGTCCATACAAATTCACTGAAGGACATGCTGGAGGAAGCTATGTGCTAGAAGACGCGATAGGGAATCAGGTTCCTTGGAGGTGGAACATCGTTAATCATGAAAAGCATGTGATAGTGACAAGCCCGTGTTCCAATTAGACACGGGATGGCCAACTGGTCCATGTTCCAACACCACGTGATGGATTGAGAGTATTCCAACTTAGACGTGATAGCGACAAGCCCGTGTTCCAACCAGTGTATAGCTTCTGTAAAAAAAAAGGTTATATGCTAGAAACACTCTCCTTTTTTTAGTAATTCTATACTCATGAGTAATTAACCCAAGTGGAACTATAGGATCACATATATTTTATCATTTGTAAATTTTATGCTCATATTCCACATGACGATAATCTCCAACAATGAAATATTTCGACAGAGGATAGCCACATTCGAAAAATATCCCATTAGTGGATAATATCAATCAATGAAATATCTCATCAGAGGATAGCCACTTTCAAAATTATCCCATCATATGATAATATCCATCGGTGAAACATTCCATTAGAGGATAGCTACCTTCTGCGATTATCCCATCATAGGCCAATCTCCATCCGTGAAATATCCCATCAGAGGATAGCCACATTTAGAAAATATCCCATCAGAGGATTATCTCACTCAGTGAAATATCCTATAAGTGGATAAGTCACCTTGGACAAATATCCTCTCAGAAGATAATCTTCATCGGCACTCACCTGGACATCTCGTTAGAATATACCCCAATGAGGAAAATGAAAAAATGAAGGCCTAAGTTGTGATGGCCAACTGGCTAAACCGAATCCTAAACATGCGTATACTTTACAATTAGACACATAAAGAAGGGCCAAGCACCCCTTATGTTGGTATGCCTTGAATATTGTAATAGCCGCTTCTGCGACCCTAGCCTGGGGGTCCGGGGGGCGGCAGACGCCCCCGGTTAAATGGGGATCTCGCTGATATAGTGGAATCCGTCTCCCGTGGATGTAGCCAAATTGGTGGACCACGTAAATCTTGTGTCTTGTTATTTTCGTTCATATTTTCTGTTCTTTCTCCATTCCGCACAACAAACTGGTATCAGAGCGGTTTCTTTTTCCGGTGAGATCTGTAGTGGGTGTATCGGATTCTGGGCTCATCAGATCGGGGCTGATCGGGGAGAAAGATATCTGGGTTGAACGTGAAGATCGACAAGTTTACTGGGAGAAACAGTTTCAGTTTATGGCAGATCAAGATGCAAACTTTGCTGAAACAGCAAGGTTTGTGGACTCCGCTGACGAAGGATTTCGTGAGCAGTTCTGGCGATGTGGTGGGTCTGGAAGAAAAGGCACACTCGACGATTATGCTGTGTCTCGCGGACGAAATCATCACTGAGGTCTCAGATCAGGAGACTGCTGCAAAACTGTGGCTGAAGTTGGAGAGTTTGTATATGACGAAATCTCTAACCAACAAGCTGCTTCTGAAACAACGCCTCTTTGGTCTCCGAATGCAGGAAGATACGCAACTCAGAGACCATCTAGAGCAATTGAATACTTTGTTATTAGAATTGCGAAATATAGATGTGAAAATTGAAGATGAAGATGCTGCTTTGATTTTGCTAGTGTCTTTACCGCTTTCGTACGAGAATTTTGTTCAGTCATTTATTGTTGGTAAAGATTCCGTGTCTCTGGAGGAAGTTAGATCCTCTCTCCATAGTAGAGAGTTGCAACATAAGGCAAACGGTACAGGTATAGAAAGTCAGGCCTCTGGCTTGTTTGCTAGTGACGGAAACACAAAGGGCAAGGGAACCGACAGTAAGAAGAAGGGCAAGAAGTAATCTTCAAAGGGTCACAAGGCCAATGATATTTGTAACTACTGTAAGGAGAAGGGGCATTGGAAAAAGGAGTGTCCGAAGAAGGCTAGTAAATCTGGGAGTACATCTGGTACTGCTGCTGTGGCTGAAGGGGATTTCAGTTCTGAAGATGATTTTGCTCTAGCTGCTACTGGGCAAAATAATCATCCAAATGCGTGGTTTCTTGATTCTAGGGCATCTTACCATATATGCCCAAGGAGAGATTATTTCTCAACTTATGAGCAAGCTGAGGGCATCATTACTACGGCAAATGGTGTTGCGTGCAAGGTAGTTGGGATTGGTTCAATTAAGATCAGGACACATGATGGTAGTTTCTGTACTTTGAACGATGTTAGACATGTTCCATCGATGACAAAGAATCTGATTTCTCTTCCTACGTTGGATAGAAAGGGTTTCGTCTACTCAGGGAGTGATGGAGTTCTGTGTGTCTGCAAAGGTTCTAGGCTGGCTCTGAAAGGTGTTCTGCATGGTACTTTGTATTTTCTACAAGGTTCCACGGTTATGGATTCTGTTAATGTTACATCTTCGGAGGTTCACCAGGATGATATGACTAAGTTATGGCATATGAGGCTTGGTCACATGGGTGAAAGAGGGATGCAGATTCTGTCGAAGTATGATCTTCTTGGTGGCCACAAGATCAAGAGCTTGGACTTCTGTGAGCATTGCATTTTTGGGAAGCATCACTGCAGCAAGTTTCCTAAGGCAATTCATAGAACAAAGGGCACATTGGATTACATCAATTCTGATTGTTGGGGACCTTCCCGAGTTGAGTCACTGGGAGGTCACAGGTACTTTATTTCTCTGATTGATGATTACTCAAGGATGACTTGGGTTATCATGATGAAACATAAGAGTGAAGCTTTCTCGAAGTTCAAGGAGTGGAAAGCTTTGGTGGAGAATCAGACCGGGAAGAAGATCAAGAGGCTTCGAACTGATAATGGGCTGGAATTCTGCTCGTCTGAGTTTCATCAGTTTTGTAGGGATGAAGGGATTTCTCGTCATCATACAGTCAGGAATACGCCACAACAGAATGGCGTAGCTGAGCGGATGAATCAGACATTGCTGGCGAGAGTGAGGTGCATGCTCTCTAATGCTAGTTTGGAAATGAGATTCTGGGCAGAGGCGGTGAGTACAACTTGTTACTTGATCAACCGCGGGCCTCACACGGGTATAGAGTGCAAAATACCTATGGAGCTGTGGTCAGGTAAAGTTGTTGATTACTCCAAGTTAAAAGTTTTTGGTTGTACATCTTATTATCATGTTAGTGATGGTAAGTTAGAGCCCCCGAGCCAAGAAGGGTGTCTTATTGGGTTATGGAAATGGAGTTAAAGGCTTCAGGATATGGTCTCCATCTAAGAAGAGGGTTATTCTGAGCAGGGACGTTGTCTTTGATGAAAATTCTTTGCTTAGATCTATGGTGAAGCCCATAGTTGTGCCATAAACTAGTGGAGTTGATAAACAGGTGGAGCTTGAAGTCACTCAAGGTGAAAATAGATTGGAACAATTTGAGGTGGATCAAGAGCCACAGACAGAATCTGAGATACCGGAATCTCCACCACCAGATCCTCAACCATCAGGAGCTACAGTCCGCAGTTTAGCTCAGGACCGACCCAGGAGGGTTGGAGTTGGGGCGCCCAAGAGATATGGGTTTGATGATATGGTGGGTTATGCACCGTCAGTTGCTGAGGAAGTGGATACTCAAGAGCCATCAACCTTCAGAGAGGCTACTTCATGTACTGATGCTGATAAATGGCTTGCTGCAATGGGAGACGAGATGGAGTCTCTTCAGAAGAATCAGATATGGGAATTGGTCAAACAATCTCAAGGGAGAAAGGTAATCAGTTGCAAATGGGTTTTCAAGAAGAAGGAAGGAATATCACCTGCAAAGGGAGTCAAGTACAAGGCAAGAGTTGTTGCAAGAGGTTTCAGTCAAAGGGAGGGGGTAGACTATAATGAGATCTTCTCACCAGTGGTCAGACACACTTCCATCAGAGTGTTGCTAGCCTTGGTGACACATCAGGATTTGGAGCTCGAGCAACTTGATGTGAAGACCGCTTTTCTACATGGAGAGTTGGAGGAAGAGTTGTACATGACTCAGCCAGATGGTTTCCAGGTTCCTAGCAAGGAAAAATATGTTTGCAAGTTGAAGAAGTCTTTGTATGGACTTAAGCAGTCTCCGAGGCAGTGGTACAAGAAGTTTGACAGTTACATGCTTCAGTTGGGATACACGAGGTGTGCTTATGACTGTTGTGTCTACTACAGCAGGTTGAGAGATGGGTCATTCATCTATCTGGTGCTTTATGTAGATGGCATGCTGGTAGCCGCAAAGAGTAAGCACGAGGTTCAGAAGTTGAAAGGACTTCTTAGTGCTGAGTTTGAGATGAAGGATCTGGGTGCAGCTCGGAAGATACTAGGAATGGAGATTCTTAGGGATCGAAGTCAGCGGAAGCTTTTCTTGTCACAGAAAGGCTACATTCAGAAAGTGTTAGCTAGGTTTGGCATATCTACAGCCAAGCCTATAGACACTCCTAGTGCTGCAAATATTCATCTCACCACCATGTTTGCTCCTCAGTCAGACGAGGAGAAGGAGTATATCTCTCGGGTTCCTTATGCCAGCGCGGTGGGGAGCTTGATGTATGCCATGGTTTGCACGAGGCCAGATTTAGCACAGGCAGTCAGTGTTGTGAGCAGGTTCATGGGGCAACTGGGAAAGGAACATTGGCAAGCAGTGAAGAGGATCTTCAGGTATCTTAGAGGTACGTCTGATGTGGGTCTCATTTATGGAGGTGATACCGAGTGCTTAGTTACAAGCTACTCTGATTCTGATTATGCTGGTGATGTTGACACGAGGAGATCGATGACTGGTTATGTATTCACTTTGGGAGGTTCTGTGGTTAGCTGGAAGGCGACTTTGCAACCTATAGTGACGTTGTCTACTACAGAAATAGAGTACATGGCTCTGACAGAGGCTGCAAAAGAGGGAATATGGCTGAAAGGGCTAGTTAGTGATCTTGGTCTACATCATGATCAGGCTACTGTGTACTGTGACAGCTTGAGTGGAATCTGCCTAGCCAAGGACCAGGTCCATCATGAGAGGACCAAGCATATTGATGTCAGATATCATTTCCTGAGGAGTGAGAGGAGAATCAGGGTGAAGAAAGTGGGAACTGCTGATAACCCCGCTGATATGTTCACCAAATCTGTTCCACATAGCAAGTTTCAACATTGTTTGGACTTGCTGAACATCAGAGCTGATTAGGTGCTCTATGGGCAGTCCCGGGAGTGGAGGGCGAAGTCTACTCATCTGGCACTGTAATGATGCATCTGGAGTTTTCTACTTTGAGGATTGAAGTCAAGGTGGAGATTTGTTGGTATGCCTTGAATACTGTAATAGCCGCTTCTACGACCCTGGCCTGGGGGTCCGGGGGGCGGCAGACGCCCCCGGTTAAACGGGGATCTCGCTGATATAGTGGAATCTGTCTCCCGTGGATGTAGCCAAATTGGTGAACCACGTAAATCTTGTGTCTTGTTATTTTCGTATATTTTCTGTTCTTTCTCCATTCCGCACAACACTTTACAAGGATACGAGCTCTCCTCATAACCTTCCATTGGAACTCAAAAATCCTTTAAGTACACCATCTCTTTGGATCAATGTTTAGACCAACTCCTCAGACAATTTGAAGGTTATTCGAAGAGTGAGTCTTGAGGGTGGACAAGGGCAGAAAAAGAAGTAAAGGAAACATCAAGTGAAATAGAGAAAAGGAAATTTTATTTATTAGAAAATTCTCGAGTTTAAAAAACTAAGGATCACAGCTCAAGCTATCATATTAATTGCAGACTTAAGATAAACCTATATAGGTCTATTTGGTTGAGCAGTTTCTTAGGCTTTAGATTCACCACTACAATACTCGAGTAGTTTATTCACATTCCATTGCTTCTTTTGTTTGGACTTCTCCACCTCATTATTGACAATGTGCTCAACAATAAAGAACGCTTTCATTGGGCTCTAAACTCATTTGATACGAATGACAAATGATTTGATGCTACTTTAAATGCTTTAAATGATCATCTTTATGATGAAGAATTGAAGAGGGAGTCATCATCAACATCTTGGATTTATTGTTCAAAACTGTCGAAGAACTGAAAACATCATGAAGAACACTATACTCTATTTCCCACTGGGTTTTTTAGTGAGGTAGTGTGATCACTGTAAAATATTGTAAAATTATTTCATTGTGGGATTATGGAATAACAGTTCGGCCATGTGACTTTGGAGAGCTAAATTTTAAAAATACAGTCCATTAGGATTTAGTATATTCAGTTTTGATCTGATTAGAAATCGATTTGTTAAGATTAGATAAGGTAATATTCTTCAAAAGTTGCTTCTTGAATAATTCGACCATATCACCTTAGATTACCATTTATTTTAGGTATTTTAGTTAGACATGATTTTCGCTTCTTAAAGGTGCCATAAGTCAATTCAGTTTCCATTTGTGATTAGGGTTTGGGGCAAGATTGTAACCCTATAAATATGGAGGGTTTATGGACGAATTTATCACACTTTTATCAATCAAATATACAACCTTTTGAGTTCATACTCTTTGCTTGTGAGCTATTCCATTGTTTCTTAACCCCGAGGGCTAGTTACGTATCAATAAACCTTGTAATCTGATCCTGAGAGCTAGTTAGAGAGCAAGTCGAGATTAGGCATACCCCGGTGGCTAGACACCTGAATTTCATGCGAGATAGTGAGGGTTTGCAGATCCCTTCTCTAAATTAAAGATATTAATTCCACAATCGCAAGTCTTCGCAAGAAAATTCATATCAGTTTGTATTAGAGTAAAGCGAAAGATCTAATGAAGCCGAAAAAAAAGGAAAAGAAAAAAAGGGAAAAGAAAAAAAGGGTTTTTTTGTTGAATTTATTTTCAATTTTTAAAAAAATTATAAAATATTTTGTGTCGTAGTTTAATTGTGTTTGTTTTATCTTTCTTATCAGGAGGATTGAATCTAGAGTTGAAGGACGTCGAAGGGTTCGAGAGTTAGAATACTTCGGTATTACTATCTGCCTTCACCTTCATCAATCGAGTCAGGAGAGTGTCAAAGGGTCTGAGATTTAACAAGTATTATCCGCCTTCATCTCCAGGTCAGTTTCATATTTTTTAGGTAGCTTAAAAATTTTATGTGCTTGTGATATTTTTTGTCAACTCTTCTGAAAAATATTGCATGCTCATAATCCTATTTGTTTTCTTTATCGTTCTTTGATTCCGTGATCTTGAATTGTTCTTTGATTCTTGATTGCACTTTATTAAAAAAAAGAGAGAGTCTTGTGTCATTTTCCACATATATATATATATATATAGTGTCATATTCTTGATCCTTACGATCTTGAATACCTCGAAGTTCATTTGAATCAAGAGGAAGTTGTTGCAGTTTTCTTATTCCAAGTTTTGTATAGGCAATTTTTGTTCCAAAACTTTTCAAAAATAAAAAAACAAAAGGTAGAAGATTTTTGGGTTTCAAAATCGGAATTTAGGATTTGAAATTGGAAATTTGGGGCAGAATTGCAATTTTCAAAAGTTTGGGGACAGATTTGCAATTTCTAAAAATTTTGGGAATTGTGACCAAAATTTTTTCTTGGGGAATAAGATTATATTTGTGTGTTTTATAATAAAAAAAGAGAAAAAATTAATTGTGGCGGAAAAAAGAAGGATAGAAAAAGGAAATCTGATTTGAAAAAGGAAATCTGATTTGAAAAAGGAAAAGAGAAGTCAAAATCCTAATTGAAAG
Organism: Rubia yunnanensis; assembly: GCA_037428765.1. Lineage (NCBI taxonomy): Eukaryota > Viridiplantae > Streptophyta > Magnoliopsida > Gentianales > Rubiaceae > Rubia > Rubia yunnanensis. The sequence goes on along the minus strand of CM075064.1, from coordinate 23,689,344 downwards.
AGCAAAAGGAAATAAAAACCAATTGAGAGAGGGATTTTGATCCAAATTTCAGACTTGGGGGACAAGTAAGTCATTAAAATCCTTTACCACAAAGGATTTGGATTTGAGTTCCTATTCCAAATTATTTTCGCAAAAGTTTCTTGAATTTTTGGAAAATATTTGCCGCCTATATAAAGCCATCTTGTTTTAATCATAATTAATTCAATACAGCTCGGATTAGTGCCATTCAAATTTCTCTTTGTTCCTTATCCTTTTTAGAATTTAGAAATCTAGATATTAGAGCCCAATTTTGAGTTATTATATTTTTAAATTTTTAAATAAGTTTTGCTGTACTCATCTCTATAGTTTGCTTTGAATTACGGTGAATTGATCAATTTCCCCCGTATTAGTCTATTCCTTGTGAGTTGTGAGTGTTATCAACTTGGTGTGTGACCTTACTAAACATAGGGAAGGGGGGGATTTTTTTAAACTAACCGTTTGATTTTCTTAGTAGTTTAGCGAAGATGGGGGATGAAAATCCATTCGTCCCACCTTTTGTTAGCAATCCTAACAATTTTCCATGTAAAAACACCTCTAATGGTGGGCGTGGTAGTCATCCATGTGAAAAGGCTCCAGACAGTTGGGAGCGACATCAAATTAATCCAAATGAAGCCAATGATCCTAATCGGTTTACTGTCGCAATAAATGCACTCTGAGTGAGGTGCAAAGGTTGGTGACAAAAGTTGACAGCATGGAACCACCTACACCTACATCATCGGTCAAGAGGGAAGAAACCAAGAAATATGTTCATTAATTCAATGGTTCTGGAAGTTCAGATGACTATTATGATGATGGTTTGGAAAGACCATCATACCGAGGGTCTTCTAGAAGGCATTGCCACAGTAAACCACATTCCCGAAGGAGAGTGAAGATTAATTTGGGATCTGAGTCAGGTTTTGATAAAGCCTGAGACATCAAGGGTTTAAAATATGACATCCCTTAATTTGATGGTCAACACAATCCAGTGAAGTATCTTGATTGGGAGCGACAAATTGAGAATCTATTTGATCTCAACAATTATCAGGAGAAGGAAAAAGTCAAAGTGGTGCAGTATTCTTTTACTCACTATGCGGCTAAATGGTGGAAAAATAAAAAGGAGTCGCGATATCTTGCTGGAAAGAAACCTATCTCCACCTGGGAGAGATTAAGATCCGAGCTTCGCCAATATCATGTTCCACCTACTTTCTTGATGGAGGAACATTCTTATCTGTCCAACATGAAGCAAGGAAATTGTACAGTTGATGAATACTGGCAAGATCTTGAGTTAACCATGAGAATGGTTGGACTGAAAGAAGACGACGCATTTTTCAAAAATTGATTCATTGAAGGCTTGCGTGAAAACCTTTAAATGCCAGTCAAGTTTCAACATCACATATCTATGAACGATTTATTGGTGAAAGCAAGATTGGTTGAGTCGACATTAAGGCCCAGAGGAAGCTCTAATTTTAGCTATGACGGTCAAAGGCAAGTCTCTAATTTTAGAAGCCCAAATTCAACCAGGGGTGGTAACATTTCAAAAATGGGTGGCCGAGGAAACCCTAATTCGATGAAAACCTACTCAAATCCACCATTTGAACCCATTGATTGAAGAATGATTGCAACCAATCAGTCTCCTAGCTAAAATACAGGTAAATCAATTTCTACTTCGTCAAATACAGTTTCTTCTAAAACCCCTACATGTTTTCATTGTAATGAACAAGGACATGTTCACAATAATTGTCCCCTTGAAAAAATTATAAAAACAATGGAGGAGGAAGAAGATGATGATATACCTGCACGGTATGACACCGAAGAAGAACAATTAGATAATGAAATCATTATTGTTGACGGAGGTGAGCAAGGTCCTGAAATACAAGAAATTTTTTAGGCATATTCCACAGAAGTTTTAAAAATTACTCCCCTACGAGAAGTAAGTAATTTTGACCAAAATAGTGTCCAGTCCGCCAAAAAGACAGTAAGTGTCGCCATACACAACTTCCAGGTCGATCCTAAGGCAGGTAAAATAGGTAAGTTGCAAAATGATTCTGTTAAAGTCACATAAAGTCTTGTCTTCACATCTTAGTCCTTTACCTTCTGTTTATATGATAAGGCATGAACTATCTATTGACTCTGGTAAATTGGTTTATGCTTCAATAAGAGATGTGAATCGAGCTTTGACTAATCGTTATTTTGTTCTTATAATGTCCTTTAAATAAAGTTACTACGCCAGTGAAGATATTCTTGTAGATATGCTTTCACGGTTTGTTAAGTTGTTACTGGAATTGAAGGTTATCTTTATAGGTTATATGATTCCTGTTTCGAAGAAGAAACTTTTTGATATGGGAGGGAATGATACGAATGTAAAATGCTTTAATTAATCGCCTTTATGATGAAGAATTGAAGAAGGAGTCATCATCGACATCTTGGATTTATTGTTCAAGACTGTCGAAGAACTGAAGACATCATGAAGAATACTAAACTTTTTTTCCACCGGTTTTTTTAATGAGGTAGTTTGATAAATGTAAAATATTGTAAAATTATTTCATTTTGGGTTTATAGACTGACAGTTCGGCCATGTGGGCTTTAAAGAGCTGAATTTCAAAAATACAGTATTCAGTTTTATTCTAATTAGAAATTGATTTTTTAAGATTAGATAAGTTAATATTCTTCAAAGTTGCTTCTTGAATATTTCGACCAGATTACCTTAGATTACCATTTATTTTAGGTATTTTAGTTAGATATAGTTTTAGCTTCTTAAAGCTACCATGAGTCGATTCAGTTTCCATTTGTGATTAGGGTTTGGGATAAGATTGTAACCCTATAAATAGGGAGTCCTTATGGACTAATTTATCACACTTTTATCAATCAAATATACAAACGTTTAAGTTCATACTCTTCGCTTGCGAACTATTCCATTGTTGCTTAACCTGGAGGGCTAGTTAAGTGTCAATAAACCTTGTAATCTGATCTTGAGGGCTAGTTAGAGAGAAAGTCGAGATTAGGCGTACCCAGGGCTAGACACCTAAATTTCGTGCGAGATAGTGAGAGTTTGTAGATCCCTTAACTAGATGAAAGATATTAATTCTGCAATCATGAGTTTTCGCAAGGAGATTCATATCATCATTGGTGAAGAAAGTGATCCAGATGGAATGTAAATGAAGAGTGAAAATGCTCGACCATTCTCCCACTACACCATCTCACCAAAGCTACACCACCTTGCTAAAGCCAGGGCCCCCCTCAGGATCAGCATGGACGCTAAAGAGTTAATTCATCCCAACCAAGGTGATGGTGGGGCCATGATTGAGCCACAAACATCATACAGAGCTGCTACATTGCCTCCAGTGGCGGAAGTAGGGGGTGAGGTGTGCACCCGCCTCCCCTAAGTTCCATCTGACAAGGTATTTCCTTGTTTGTAAGCTTTGTGCAGAGAGTAAAATGGGTAAAATTGTTTCTTTTCCATTAAAATTTTTCATTTTTATTTGCTTCTTCCTTCTCTTGAAAATGTCAACTTTTCCTTTTCAATATTAGATTTTTTTTCGTAACTAAAACTATTTGGCAAAGTCTTGGGAAAGACGGTCTTTCCATATGGTTATGGAAAGACAGGGTTTAATTCGAATAATAAAAGGTAAGGTCTTAGTTGCAACATTAAAAATTTAGTATGCAACATGTAGTAGTTATAAAATTTATAACCCGGTTCATGCAACCCGAAAGTTTTATCTTAATTTCTTCGAATTTACACTTTAAACCTTGGTCTTTCCATGACTTATGGAAAGATCGTCTTTCAAGAGACGCACTCAAACTATTTTCCTTCCAATTGTGTGGCACACATGATGCAATTGAAAAATAATAGTGGCAAATGGTATGGTTGAGGAAGGATATTAAACTATATTTTCTTTTAGTTTATTAATTTAATTACGTATTTATAAGTTTTTTGTTGATATATTTTTAATTTTTATTAGTTATTTTGTATCAATAATTTTTTATTGTTAAATTTTATGAATGTATGCATTAAGATATATTTAAATTAATTTTTATATAAGATTAAAATTAAACTCTTTAGCATTCATAATATTTTTAACTAAAACAATAAAGTTTTAGAAATATACATTATGATAAACTTATGGGAAAGATACAAAAAAAATAACTGGGAAAGATACAAAAAAACTAACCCTATTGATTATGGAGTCGACTGGTTGAAGAAGGTGTGCAGGGGAAAAGGGTGGCATAGAAATTTGATGAAAATGGCGATTGCAGAGACAATATATAGCATCTAGACTTACATAAATGATTTATGCTTTGGAAGGAAAAAATTAAGGTGGTGGTCAGGAAAAATATATTATAGATAGGATTATAGAAACCATTGTATATAAGGCATGGTTAGATCCAAAGTTGAAAGGAAAGCATAATAATGTGATGATAGAATCCGGTAGGGGATTGTGAATAGGGGGAAAGGATAGCTAGATCGATAGATCGCTTGTACCATAATGTTTTTTGGTAATTAAAAGTTTCGTTATTCCAAAAATACTAACCCCCTTTTTTTTGCGAAAGTGCAAATCTAACCCTATAAAATTTGAAAGTACAAAACTAACCTTAAGATTTTGAAAAACTGTGCCGATATACCTAAATTTCACAATTCTAGCGTTGGCCTGATATAAAAAGACAAAAATACACCGGGCTTAAAACTGAAAATTTCATGACCATTCTACCCCTTGCTAAATCAGCCCTTTAACAGAATGCAAAACAGTAGGATGTTAAAGAATACTGAAAATAATTTTACTTGACCGAGGGACGATGAGTTGAGCATTCACTAGCATCAAGCGCCCCGGTTGAAACACCAGAGACGCGTGCAAAGAAAATTCCCCCATCTTGGGGACATGTTTGCCCCCTCTCATCAAAGTTATTTTTTACATCAAGGATAACTCATGGGAGAAAAAAAAGAAACTAAAAGGCTCCCATGAGAGAAGATTACAAAAATGAAAAAAAAAACATAGGGAGCAATAAGGGAATGAACAAAAGTTGCATAAAATGAAAGAAACAATATGGGATTTTATAGCGGTAGAGAATATAAAATGAATCCTTGGAAGAAGGAGCAAATAAATGTGCTCTTTGAAAGTAGGCAAAAATTGTGCCAAAATAAAAAAACTTTTTTTACCTTTCTAAGGTGTTGATGGGTAGCGTGTTAATTAAGACCGGTAGACAATTTAGTTAAGAGCGGTAGACAATTTAGTTCCCCTTCAATTATGGATGTTCAAGAAGACCTAGGGTCACTTATAGTACTTGAACTCCGGCCTACGAATAGTTGTTGGCTCGAAGCCCACAATCTAGCTGAAACCCATGCAACTGTATGCCATTACTAACACAAGGCTAAAAACTAGTATGAAGGGAAGACCTCCATCTCCACTTCAACCTACTGAAGCATACCCCTTTTTCTAATATATTTATGATATATTAAGTACTCCCTCCGTTCAAGATAAAATGGCACGTTTTCTTTTGGACCAATCTTTTAGAAAAGATGATACAACTAGGAATAATTGTCTAAAAGTAGGGATATTTTCAGAAAAAATGGGTCCAGTATAAAAGTTGTTAAAGTTAAGGAGAACATTGTGGGAATTTAACAACACATTCTTTGCCATTTTAGCTGGGACAGACAAAAATAGAAAACATGCCATTTTTTTGTGGAACAGAGAGTAAATGATAATTTTGTGGGAAAAGTGCATATATAACCATACACAATTCACATAAGTGCAAATATATCCCTTAATAATGAGTGTAAGTGTAAATATACCCATTCTATCATATGCATGCCAAAATTCAGTGAAAAGACTATTTTTACCCCTGTGAGAAAACTAAAAAAAATATGAAATTTCAATAATATCTCCAAACCCTGAATTTTCTTCTATTTTCCCTTCACTTTTTCTTTCTCTCTTTTCTTTTATCAAACCCCTCCGATTAGACCCTTCTCTTTTTCCTTCATTTTCTCCTTTTATTTTCCTCCTCTCATTGATCCCGCCTACGTGGTTGAGCCTTCCACCATCGTGCCAATCATTTCTCTCTCACTGCGATGCCACTACCTCACCGCCACCTCCCATTTATGATGCTCTCTCACCGCAGTGCGCTCCTTCACCGATGTGCCCACCGAGTCAGCCACCTCATCAATATTTGGTGATGGGTTAGTGGACTGAGGGGTGAGGCGGAAACCTAGGTGGTGGTGGTGGGATGAAGGGGGAAGGGGGTGGTGGTAAGGACTGGGTGGAGGGGTGGTGGTGGTAAGGACTGGGTAGAGGGGTGGTGGTGGTGGCCGGGTGGAGGCGAGATGGGGTGGTGGTGGTTGGGTGAAGGCAAGGAGTTTTTGGTGGCCTGGAAGTGGAGGTGGAGCGGTGACGGCGGAGGTGCGACGGTGGAGGTGGTGGGAGAACTCCGACAGGGCAAAGGGTATTTTAGTCTTTCATATTTTTGTATTTGGCCCGAAGGGCTTTTTGGTTTAGTCATGTTTATCCCAATATGAATGGGAGAACTTTTAGGGAGAAAACCTTATAAATACCAATATATATCACCATTCTATCATAAGTACTAAGAGTAAACACTTTTGGTTTGACTTTTGAATGAGAGAGTCTCCCCCCCCCCCCGGCATCCTAGTGGCTCTAATTTATATTTCAATGCTCAAGAGCCATATTTGACCATTAGATCGGTGTCAGACGTGTGTAAGGGTTGTTTTGGCCAACCGTTTGCAAACTCGCAGATTTTGACTTCTGACACACTCTCTCATCTTCTTTACAGTTCAAGACTCTTATATGTCCTACACCTTACACTTCTATTTCATGATTTATTGTTTGTACGAGGATATTATCAAAATCATGTTGATAGAACCCTTGGTGTCCTACTTCTCTCAATCAACTTCCTTGTCCACTTCTCTCATCCACTATTTTTGTTGTCTACTCTTCGTCCCTTTCCTTTAATTAGTTAAGGTGTATTAGGACATTCTTACTATAATCGTTATTGAACGTTTAATTTAATTTATTATGTACCTGTTGAAGTTTTGAATCACAATTTGGGTGTTATAATTCATAATTTTCATATTTTCATATACATGATTCAATAAATAGTGCTCTTGAAGCAATGTAAGTGGTAACTTATGTGAGTATTATGGTCTGGATAGTGTCAACTAAGCCAAACAATGTATGTTACTACTTATTGCAACTAATTTCAATGTAATTAGATAAAACAAAACTTAATATAAACACCCATATGCCCTTGTTATATCATAACTGAACTCGAATGTGAACCTAAGAAACACTAATGGTGTTTTATTATATATTTAATGTCAATTTACCGTTCTCCATACTTATATAGTTTCAAAATTAGTGCAATTTCAACTCGTATCAGTTTATAAATTGTGCCACCTAAGTTCAAACATCACAATCTTCCCACTTATAACAATATTGTGCTTATACATGTTGACTCAGGAAAACTACATGTGTCAGTCACAAATTAGTTGATCATGGTTTCACCCTCCTTGTGCTACATTGGTAAATCAAGTTAACCAAATCAATTACTTGGTATCCACCTTTACATGACATGAGCCATTTACCATTAATCTATTGTTTCATGTTCTATTTATACACCGGCAAAAATTTGTTGGCTCCACAACATTACCAAGAGCCACAAAAATTTTATTTTCAGTGATTGTGACTAGGTAAATGGTTAACATAAATATTCCCATAGTTACATGCCTAAGAATAAATAATAGGTGATCGACTGGAAAACATATCATATGGTTCCTAGATATATGACACTTAAACTGGCTATATAATTTTGTAGATATGAGTTTGCCATGATTATATAGACATTGAAATTATAAATCATAGCTAACGATATATATTCACCTTAAAAAATAGAGCATTTATACAAAAGAAGAATTTTTAACCTCAAAAGATATATTTTAAGATTTCATGTTATATTTGGGAATTTTTAAACAGTATTATGTTTGCCTATTAATCCTGTGAGAATTGAGTAATACAATCACAAAAGTAAAACATAAAATGTACAATTAATTTGAAAATCCTAGTACATGTGTTATTTTTACCGTATATGATAGTTTCTGTGAAAGTGTTGCTATATGTATATCATATTAAATTTAAATTTATATGATCCCACATATGTTTTTTAACCAAAAATAAAATAACAAAGAAAATGAATAAAAATTGAGAGTTTATTTTTTGTATAATTTCTTTTACCTGCAACCCATTTTTACTATAGACTTTTATAAACATTAGATAGTCAAACAACTAACTAAAAATAATAATACAAAATTTGGTCGTTTTAGCCAAACAAAATGCTAGCATCTGATTACCAATCAAGACAAAAGCGAGTTAATATGAACATGCTATTATTATGAGTTTTACGAAAATATTTTTATTAATATACGAAATAGGGGCATTTTCTTAAATACCTTTATTATCATAAATAATATTTTTCCTAATGAAATACACCCAATATTTATTTACAGGCTATTACTGATTGGTGTCAAGCGTCCTCTTTTCTCTTTTCTCTCTCCTCTTTCATTCCCTCTGAAATTGCTTTCTACTGTAGCGACCGGAAACAGTCACATCTCCGCTGTAAGCGGCTCTCTCTCGCCTTGACGAGAGAGTTGCTCCGTTCATCAGATATCATGGATGATAAAGCAACAACCACAAATGCTAAATCCTTCATCGCAACCCTTCAATCTAAAGCTTCTCCACTCCTTTCAGCCCTACCAAACAACCCGAAGATCACCCCAAAATCTGAACACCTCGGAGAACCCGCTAGTCTATACTCGGATGATGATATATCCACACTCTCGGCTCACTATACGAACGCCCTTGTTGGTAAATTCACCAAAGGGAGATTATCCATGGAGCGGCTGGAAGGAGCTTTCAAGACTGTAGGTTTCTCTGGGAAATACCAATTGGGGTCGCTTGACTACAAGCATATACTCATCCGCTTTGAACTCCCAAACGACTACCAACGCTGCTGGATCAGAGATCTGTGGAGCTTTAACGGAGTTCACATGAAAATCCTCAAATGGTTGCCGGACTTCTCCACACAGAAGGAATCGCCGATCGTCCCAATTTGGTGCACAATCAGGGAAGTTCCGCTTTACTATTACAATACTTCATCTATAGAGGATATTGGAAATAGTATTGGCAATTTCATCAAAAAAGATTTAGCTACTGACATGCTAACTAGACCATCTGCAATCAAGCTCTGTGTCGAGATAGACCTGCAAAAACCCCTAAATCATTTCATAAGATTGGGCTCTGTCTCAAATATAAGGAAATATAACATTGAATATGAGGACATACCCCTGTATTGTGAAAATTGTTCTAAATTAGGACACTCACTGAACCAATGTAGAGGTCTAATCTAGAACAACACAGCTCCACAATGGCAACCCACAGGGAACAAGTTTGAGAAGATGCCTAAAATTGTCATTGATCCACAACCTACTAACAACACCCATCTCAAAGACCAGCTATTGCATCAAAAAGCCACTACTAACCCTACACTGCAACCATCCTCCTACATACCCAAGCACCTGGAAACTAGCCCTGCTAAGATTATTGCACTGCAAGAAGTCAGTCCGGAAAGTAACACAACACCGACACCTCATCCATCTCTAGTCCTTGACCTCACAGACTCACCCCAACCTGATCCAGAATCACCTACTACATATTTGATTAATACAACAGCATTACCAAGCCATAACAAGACTCACAAAGTCTATGCTCAGGATGATATACAGATAGGGTCCCAAAAATCTATTTTTCATAAATTCTCTCACACTAATCCTCCACTTTCTCAACATAGAAAGATGGCAAATAGATTTTCTGTTCTGCAGGACACAGTGGTACCCCCAGAAGCAGAAGAAGAATTGGACCATCTACCACACCAAACATTGCTAGGAGAAATGGAGGAAGAATGACCTCTCCTGGATGACACAATTACAATACCTGGGCTGGTAAATGTTCAATCTCAATCAATAGGTAACATAAACACCACAGGTAAGTCCAAATCTAGGAAGAACACTTACCTAAATAAGCTAAATAAGATGATGCTAAGATCCAATACTAAAAGCCACAAATCAGGTGAACAATGACATACACCACTTCCATCAATTTTCTGGTCTGGAACCTTAGGGGCTTAGAGAATTCAATGCTTAGATTAAAACACATGATCAAACAAAAAAAATTGAGCTGCTATGTATAATAGAGCCAATGCATGATAACAGTAAATGTCACTCCTACATGGAGAAACTTAGATATTCCCATTTCTTACCTCTTCAAAATGGGAAAATATGGCTGTTTTGGAAAGGTACTCTAAATGTTGCCTTACTCTCCCAACATGAGCAATTTTTACATGTTAAAATTACCCATGTAATAAAAAAAGTTGAAATGGATGCTGTTTTTGTCTATGGCCTTAGGAATAGGGAGGGCAGGAAGGTTCTATGGCATGATCTGAGTCACCTTCCAATTTCAGAAACTATTTTCATAGGCGATTTTAACACAATTTCTTCACTTACAGAATACAGGGGACCTTCCAACCCCAATCTAGGTAGTATAAGAGATTTCAATAATTGGATAACCTCTAAAGGAATTCCGGAAATCAATACGGTGGGAAATCTCTACACATGGACTAACTCTAGGTTGAGAAAACCCACTTTCAAAAGACTAGATAGAGGTCTTAGTACCATGCAATGGAATGCTAAATTCCCAGCATCTTCCATTCAAGTACTAAATAGACAATCCTCAGATCACTCCCCTCTTCTTCTACAAATCTCATCCACAGTCCCCTCCCAACCAAAGCCCTTCAGATTTCTTAATACATGGTTCAACAGACCAGAATTTACAGAATTGGTTAGGAATAACTGGGCCAAACCAATCCCTCACCAAGGAATGCTCAGACTTTATCTTAAACTAGTTAGGCTAAAAAAGGTAATTAATGTCTGGAATAAAGAGTCCTTTGGAAACATTGATTCCAATGTATTAGTTGTTGAAGAAAATTTAAGACTGCAGGAGATAAATTATGACTCCACAGGCACAGATGCAGAATTAATTAAACTTAATGAGAAAAAGGCACTGCTAATAAGAGCTTTAAAAGAAAGAGAAAATTTTTGGAAGGAGAAATCAAGAATTAACTGGACCAAACTTGGAGATAATAACACAGAATTTTTTTCATTAATCAATTCAGGAAAAGAACTGCAAGCTACACATCTCAAAAATAAAAAATAGACAAGGTATTTGGTTAGACAATCATACTAACATACATGATGAGGCTGTATCTTTTTATTTTGACCTGCTCTCTGAACCTAATCAGCCTAACACTACCACATATTACTCCCATTTTCTCAGCCAAATCCCAACAATAATATCTCCCCAAGACAATCAGTCTTTGTCTAAACCGGTTTCAGAAGAAGAATTAAAAATAGTGGCAATGAGTCTGAATAGGAATATAGTCCAGGCCCTGATGGTTTCACCTCAAAATTTTATGCTAAATGCTGGGATATAATCAAACAGGACCTAATAGATGCAGTAAATGACTTCCTGCTAGGCTCATAAATACCAAGAGGAATAAGTAGCACATGGATAACCTTAATACCCAAAAAATAGACACCCTCCTCTTTTGATGGTTATAGGCCTATTAATCTATCAAATGTTGCAAATAAAATCTATTCTAAGGTGCTAATGGAAAGAATGAAACCATACATGGAAAACTTAATCTCCCCAAATCAGACAGCTTTCATGAAAAATAGAGACATCTCTGATAATGTACTCTATCTCTAGGAAATGATTAAGTTCTTAGACAAAAAAATAGGGTACCAAACTTCATTTTAAAGTTATACCTTAGAAAAACCTTTGATAGAGTTAATTGGCAATTTCTGGAAAAGGTTCTCAGTAAATTTGGTTTCACGGGGAGTTTCTTAAATGCTGTAATGAACAACCTTTCTCAGGCTTATTTTTCTGTTCTTATAAATGGTAATACTGTTGGATTTTTCAGAGCTACAAGGGGCATCAAACAAGGTGATCCTCTATCTCCTTTTCTCTTCAACATTTTCTCTGAAGCTTTCTCCAGAAGCTTATTTTTTATTTTCATGAATAAAAAGCTCATTTACTATCAGCTCCCCTCTGGCATTACACCTACATCTCATCTGAGTTATGCTGATGATACTATCATTTTCATGCAAGCCTCAAAGTCTAATCTGATCAGAATAAAAGCCTTCATATGAACATTTGAACTAACCTCTAGGCAGAAGATAAACTTTGATAAATCTGATTTCTATGCTAGCTCAAGAGCAACAAATTTTAAGATAAATCAGATAAAATCAATTTTAGGAATGAAGAAAGGAGTCTTTCCATTTAAATACCTGGGATGTCCAATTTTCAAAGGCAGGTCTTTAAATCTATATTTTAAACCTTTGTTGGAAGCAGTAGATAGAAAGCTACTGAATTGGAAAAATAGATGGTTAAGTTTGGGAGGCAAAATGGTGCTTATTCAATCTTGCCTATACTCCCTCCCACAACATATTTGGTCAGTCCTAAAGCCCCCTAAACAGATAATAAAGGCACTGGAAAAAAATGACAAGGTTTTTCTGGGGGGAAACAGAAGGCAAATTACACAAAGTGTGGTGGAAATGGACTAACATGAGTACACATAGATACCAGTCTAGGATTTAGATCTGTAAGAGCTATAATTGAATCATACTCCGCCAAACTATGGTGGAAAAGCCAATTGGGTACAACCATGTGGTCAAAACTGCTATGGGCACTTCCATAGTCCCATAAGAAGTCCCATACCTGGAAAAGGATATGTAGTATTAACTCCTTTGCAGAAGAAAACTCCCTCATTATACATGGTAAAGGATTGAGCAATTGCTGGAACGCAAATTGGTGCCCAAATGGTCCTCTTTCTAAATACGTTCCACCCTCAGTCCTATCACCTTTTTACTATCACACCATTGATGACTTCATCAGGGAAAAAAGCCAGATACTGCAGCATATCTCACCTTATTTGGAACATGATACTTTGACTTTCTTGCAGGATGCACAGCCTCACACAGAAAGGAGAGATAGACTTATATGGAAACTTGAAGATACAGGTATCTTCTCCTTCAAATCAGCCTATAGAGGCCTTACTCAGCAATCAGGTAATTTCCAGCCACTAGATACATCTGGAACCCTAGATTACCAAAAAAAATTTCCATTTTCACATGGAAGCTTCTGAATACTCTCTTTCCTTTTGATGATATCTTAGTCCAATGTAGTTTTAGCTTAGCTTCGAAATGTCCTGCATGCAGTCATCCTGACTCAATAGAGCATTTTTTCACTTCATGCCATTTGGCTCAAGCAGTTTGGGATAATACTTCGGATATTCTGGGGATTCAACTGCATACATTAGACAGCTTAACTCTAAGGTTTTTTGCATATTGGAATAATACTGAACTCTCTAAGATGCATAGAGATATCTGTAGGATGTTGCCATCTCTGATATGCTGGTCATTATGGAAAGCTAGGAATGCCTTCTATTATGACAACAAAAAATTTTCACAAGCATTAATTAGTAAAGAAGTGAGAGATCTTATCTTTCTTTCATTCTCAGCCAAACCTGCTCACTCCAATGTGTATCTTACCAGAAGCTATCCTATTTTCTCCCTAATTCCGCCTCTGAGACCACCACCTAAGCCTTATATATCCACTATCTTTTGGAAAAAGCCACCACAAAACAGTATAACTGTGAACGTGGACGCATCCTGGTCCCCCAACATGTCCACAATTGCCCTTATAGCTAGAGACTGGACTGGTAAGCCGTGCCTAATTCAATCTTTCACTACCATTGCTAGTACGCCTTTAAAGGCTGAAATGAAGGCATCTAGGCAGCAGCTAGATGCTTCTCTAGTTTGGACCCCGGATGTTCTTATATAGTGGAATCAGATGCCATGCTTGCGGTGAACATGATAAACAATCCTAGAAATGCCAAATGGTCTCTATATGTCTTATCTTTCCAAACCCACTCTGAGCTTGACCAGGCTACACTAAGACATGTCTATAGGGAATGTAATGCAGTTGTTGATGCAATCTCAAAGCATAAGCCGACCCACCCTTCACAACAAAACATTAGCATCTCTAACATTCTAGCATTCATCAGAGGCCTTATCGAACTGGACAAAAATGATTTCCCTTACATCCGAACACAGAAGCATGCTGCTAAATAATAGATACTGCCGAGTTTTTCTTTCCTTTTGTGCAGGGACACATCATGGATGTCAAATTCAACCGTGGACAAGGAACAACATGGAGAAACGCTGAAGGCAATGGAACTGAAGATTATGATCACCTTCACCGGTATATAGAATTATTCCTAGGGTTCCTGTGGTAAGTTTCTTGGCCAAAGTTAGTGATTAACACAGGGGGGTGAAGGTCGCTCACTTTGGAGACGTAACTTCCGGTACCTCTAGCATTGTGCAGAGACTACTTCTTCCTCGACGTAAATAGGTAAATAGTATAGACGGTGGAACCTGCAGTAGAGCCCTAAATGGACCCCACCAAATACAAAAGAATCCAACCCTAGGCTACATAGTAATCCTAAGGAGTAAAGTCCGAAAGAGGTAGGGGGGGGGGAAATAGTAGAGTGTAGATCCAGTAGACAACACTCAACTATCCCCCCCCTTTTGTCCATATGAAATAACAACCAACCCAATGCAAGATAGACCAGCAAAGGGAGCACAAAAACAACCTGGAAAAACACAGGCTATAACCCAAAGGATGGGGTGAGAACAAACTCACTACCCATAAAACCAATCCGCTTCTACCCCTAACAAATGGGGCCTTCTTCAATCCAATTCCGAAATGCAACCGAGAAGGGTCTCGGGTCTTGAAAATATTTGGATCGTTGATGAAGGGACTAAGAACCAAGAACAGATAATAAGAAAATCCTAATGCAGCCGAGGGTGTCTCGGGTCTTGGACATCACATATAAGTTGAAGCCGATGAACCAAATGGACAACTGCTTCTACCATATACATCCCTAAGATGAAGAAAGAGGGATGTTATTGGCCTTCTGACATTCTCGTTTTGCACCGAAGCTGATCGTATGGGCCAAGATGAATGAGGCCGTGCCTCGGACCTTAGTGTCTCCCAGTAAAACCAACTTCCAAAAGATGTGAGAATGGATGCACTTCTACCGCGTGCACCAAGCGTGGCGAGTATGTACTCGCCCACTCCATTTTGAGCAAATGGACAGCTATATGCTATTTTAACACAAAGTGTAGCGCGAGCATAAAGCGCATAAACCGTCAAATCAATAGTAAAAACTAGGCTTAGGAGAAAGAGTAAGAGGACGGAAATCCTTACTCTAAAACCTATTGCCTCCACCTGAATGCCTAGCTGCAAGTGCCAAATAATTCCAAGAAAAACCATAGGCCAATCCTGACACCATCGAGCACAAAAACAGCCTCTCTCGGCGCTGAAAACCGCATCAACCATCGCTGAAAAACCGTGCCTGACTCTCCAAACCGTGACACACCGTTCCAGCCTTCACTCGCCAAAACCATCTCCCTGCTAGCGTGTTGCATTCCCTCGGCCGTAACAAATTTCATCGCTACTCCTGACGCCATCACAGCGCCAGGAGTGAAGTACCTTGACCCGAGAATTGTAGCACCTAGCCCCTTGCCGCCAGCACCCTTCACTTGCCAAGCAACTTCTCAACTTAGAACAAGTGCTCCTCCGGAAACAGCCTATTCATCACCATGTAGCAATCCTTCATGATGATTTTCACCACTCTTTCCGAGCTTGGTTGAGCACCATCCATAACCACATTGTTCCTTTCCCTCCAAAGGCGATAAACCGTGGTGATCAAGGCTAGTATACCAAACTTCTTTCTCAACTTAGAGCCCTTAACTTGCCTCTTCACCCAAGTCATGGAACTTTGGATTGAATTAGTTCGCCTCCTTAATCCAATCCAAGTCCGAATACGCCCCCAAACAACCTCAGAAAATTCACATTTGAAAAACAAATGCTCATTTGTCTCCTCCTCCAAATGGCACAAAGAGCATATCTTCTCCATACTATCCCCTTCCTCCATCCGATGCTTATCTTTCGTATGAAGCCTCTGAATGACTGCCAGCCAAGTGATGAATGAGAATTTCGGCGGGACAAATCCACGCCAAATACTGTTGAAAGCCCTTTCACTTGATCGGCCAACAACATAAACATTCGGATATCTATGTCGATGCATATGAAGATAAGCTGCACTAGTAAACTTTCCCGAGCCAGACCATACCCCAAGATGGCCGATTACCTCTTACAAGTCACCATTAAACATTGAGAACAATTCATCCCGAAGTTTGCAGAGGTCACCCAAATAGCTCGAGTACCGCTCTCCCAATCTTCCATTTGCAATTCTCGGATTTAATCCCCAGAAATCTACTTGCTGAAGATAGTATGAATGAATCCAGCGGACCCAAAGGCTATCCTTTTTCAAGTGAATATCCCACAGCCTTTTAGCCATTGAAGCCCTATTCCACGTAACAAAGTCCCTCAAACCGAGGCCTCCAAAAGACTTAGGTGCACAAAGTTTCTTCCATGCCACCTTCGCCTTGTGTTTTCCTCCCCATAAAAACCTTTTGCATTTCTGTACAAGAGCATCCATTACCGTAGTCTGAATAACGAAATTCTGGATCCAAAATCCCGCAATACCTCCAACAATTGATCTCACAAGTTCCAATTTGCCTGCATAGGAGAGGGTATGGCCCTTCCATTTAGCTATTTCCGAATCTACCTTTCCCAATAGTGTACCAAATTGTGTCACCTTCAACTTGCTAGAATCAAGTGGCACGCCTAGGTATCTAACTGGGAATGTCGCCCAAGGAATACCTGTGAAGCTCAAATCCTCCTTTATACCTACCCCAAAAAACTTCGACTTTGCTGCATTAATCCCCAAACCCGAAGTGCGCTCAAACTCATTCAAGGCATCCATGAGTATATGTACAGAACTCGTGTTCGCCTTAGAAAAGAGCATGAGATCATCTGCAAAGGCCAAATGCGTGATCCGAAGAGTCTCGCATCTCGGGTGGAATGTAAAGTGCCTAGATGCCGTCCTCCTTTTCAGTAATCTCGAGAAGTACTCCATACAGATCACAAACAGGTGAGGCGACAAAGGGTCACCCTGACGAATACCCCTCTGCCCCTGAAAGTGATCGCATAGTTTACCATTGACTGCGATCGAGAACGAAGAAGTGCACACACAGGTCATAATTCTGCTCGTCAGTCTTTCTGGAAATCCCAGTCCAAGTAAAACCTCTACTAAGAAATCCCAAGAGACTGTATCAAACGCTTTTTGGAGGTCCACCATAATCATACATCTGGGCGAATTTCGGACTCTGCCATATCCCCGGACAAATTCCTGCGCTAACATAACATTATCCGAGATGTTTCTGCCTTTCACGAATGCTCCCTGACTAGGGTCAATAATACCTGGTAAAATACCTTCAATCCGATTCGCCATAATCTTCGTGATAATTTTATAGACCACATTGCAGCACGCAATTGGTCTGAAGTCGCCAACCTTCAGATTATCCGGCTTCTTCGGAATTAGGGCCACTGCAGTGTGATTAAGCTGCGCTAAAATGTCACCTGTCTGAAAGAATTCCAGTACTGCAGCCGTAACTTCCTCTCCCACTGTATTCCACTGCTTCTTGAAAAATCCTGCCGTATAGCCATCCGGACCCGGAGACTTATCATCCGCCATTGCAAATAGCGCCTGTTTAACTTCAATACTCGCCACATCCTGATCCAAATAAGCTCTTTCCACCTCAGTAAGCTTCGGACTCTCCTCAAAGACGATCGGATCCGTGCCCACTCTTTCCCTCTTCTTGCCAAATAGTCCTTTATAAAACTCAGCAAATAACTCTCCCTTGCGACTATTGGAAGTAACAATTCGATTGTCACTATCAATAATTGCAGGGATACCTCCTCCTTTTCGTGCAGAGACCATAGAGTGAAAATACTGTGATCCCTTATCCGCCTGAGTAATATGATTAATCCTTCCCTTTTGCGCAAGAAAGGAAGACTCCGCCAAATAGTACAACATTGCCTGCTTCTTCAATTTGCGCAATGTCGCAACATCATCCTCCGAAGCATACTTAGCATCGAACTCATCGAAAGCCTTGTTATACTCTGCATCCGCAGCCTTTGCCTTCTCGGAAATATGGCTTAAATCAAGTCGACCCAATTCCTTCAAAGGGTACTTCATACGAAATAATTTCCTGGTCACCGAAAACTGCTTAGTCCCTTCAACCGACGGACTCCAATAATCTTCTACAATCTGTCCACAATTCGGATGACCCAACCACATATTCTGAAAACGAAAAGGCCTTCCCTTTCCATCAATCTCCTGCGACATATCCACCACCATGGGAGAGTGGTCTGATTGAGCCGAGATTGGTAAGAAGGTTGTTCGACAAGCAGCTTCATCCCAACCGTGATTCAATAGCACTCTATCCAGCTTCCTCCAAATTTTCCAATCTGCACTATGCCAGGTTAGATGCTCTCCCAAGGCCGGTGCATCCCTAAGTCCACACTTCACACAAACATCCTGAAATTCCTTCATCGGATACAGACTAGGTACATTAGTCCCATAATGATCGTCAACACTAAGAATAGCATTAAAATCACCAAGGACCATCCAAGGCGCATTCAGGCTAGCTCCAAACGACTTCAACTCCTCCCATAGTGGTAAACGCGCCAAACGTCCTTCACTATGCCCATACACAAATGTACAGAAAAACTCTATGCCAGAAGCAAGATTACGAACTTTCAGATGAATACATTGTGGCGTTTTCCCTAGGACATCGACCAAAAAACCTTTCGGATCCCAGATGATTAATATCCTCGAGTTCTGCCACAGTTCAAAATTGTGCGTAAACTTCCATCCCTTAAAACTCTTTAGAAAAATGCGCAACACCTTATCCTCCATTTTCGTTTCCAACAAACCACACAGTCCAACTCTATTCGTGGAGATGATATTTTTCACCCACCTCCTTCTTACAGGGGCTGATAAACCCCTGACATTCATTGCTGATGTATTCATTGGGAAACAGAGGTCCCTTGTGGCTTCGGACCGCCGCCTTCAGTTGACTTACTTCCCGAACTGTCTGAGTGACTCCTTGCAGCCGATAGCATTCTCTGAAAAGGTTTCTGGATACCCTTCCCTTGCTCATTTAGTCGAGTCCTACTCTTGCTCCTAGACCTTGTCAAAACCCCTGATGCAGAGGGAGGTCTACTCTTACTCTTACTCCTGTGCAATCTCGGTATTTTGGAGCCTCGAGCATCCGGATGAATTATCTGCTTAGGCAGTTTTCCCGCCCCTTCAATCGGATTATCATCGTCACCAAAAGCATGCTGTTTTGTATCGGGTTCTATGGCCAAACTAGTGCTGGATTGCTTGCGCTCAGTGCTTCTGCCGCGCGCAATTGGTGCTTGTTTTCCCACGCCAGCAGCTCCAGGCAGCGCTCGGACAGAGTTGGTGCCATCGCCACGCCCAGCGCCCACAACTTCAGGCGCTGATTGCCTTAATCCCGCGCCCGTGCCTCGAACTCCAGCGCCCCTGCTTGCAGCACAGTGCTTATGGCAACGGGCGTAGGTGCTGCAGGCAGCGCAACAATGGCCCGATGATCATCATCCTGCACTCCCTGAATGGTTATTCCTGGCCCTTTTTTTGCACTTCCAACTTTCTCGATATTTTTAACTATGCTTTCAACTACTTTTCCTTTCCCTTTCCTTTGCCTTTCTACCTCCTCATTGTCCGAAGAGGCATCCTCAATGGTGACACTTTCATTGCCTCCAACCGAATTGGAATTCTGATTATCTCCAGTAGTTGCAGCTTGCATTTTCCGAACCCAAACATGATCATTGTGCCGAGTTCTCGTATTTTTCTTGCCTTTTGCTTTCACAAGCTTACTCTCGGCCGTGGGCTTCATTGGTTTGGTATCCTTAGCATTCCAATAGTCATCACACTCTTCCATTAGGTGATTGTTTTCGCCACAATTAGTACACCAAGATCTACAATAATCGTAGATGATTTTCTGCACAAACAATTCACCAGATGGAATACGAAAAGTCACCTCCTCCTTGAGCTTTCTTGATGTATCAATCCATACCAAGAGGCGTGCATAATAGCCCCTTAACTCAAGAGTACCATTGTCCATAAGGATAGGTTCTCCTAGTGAAGTAGCAATTTTCTCTAACGACTTCTTGTGCCAATACGCCTTTGGCAAGTGTTCCATCCTCACCCAAACTGGTTTAGTGCCTTGGATGGTCGCATCATATTGCCCGGATTCATCAACTAGCATCATGAACAACTTCTTTCCATGGAGATAATGGTCAGGACCAGTCATCACCTTATCTCTATCTTCTGCACTGTTGAACTTGAACATGACATATCCATTCTGCTTGGTCTGAACAATACACTGCACCCCCCACTTCGCAACCAATAATGTACGAATGGCATACATGCCTGGAAAGAATCCCGGAAACACACCCAAGAAACCGAAGAATGGCTTGTGTAGATCCTTGTGAATCTCTTCATCAGTGAGCACAAAATCGACACCATCTCCACTGTTTTCAACAATTTCAATGGCCGACTTATTCATTAGAATCTCTGGATCATCCCATCTCCTTCTCCTCTCTAGTTTCGGATCACTCCAATCTCTTGGATGCACTTGCTGATTCTTCCTCTGATTAACATTGTGATCGACCGTACCTTTGTTGTTCTTCGGACCAGAATTATCACCCACATTCATCACCATTGCTATGGTGAAATCCGATAAAACAGATCGGATTCACCAAGACAACCAAATCACAAACGAAAACAAACAAACAAAGCTTGCACTCAAAATCGAAAAACCCTAGGATTAAACGATTTCAAGAACAAACTTAACACAAACCCGAATTCACCAATCACTAAACAACTTCAAGAACATGCAAATCGAGCACTCAAGCAGGGAGCCCTCGAGCCCTGGAGTCCTCGAGCACTCAAGTTTTGATGGCCTCGAGCATTGGAGCCCTCAAGCCTTGGAGTGCTCGAGCACTAGATACCTCGAAGGATATGGGATTGAAGATTCTGATCTCTTTCACAGGTACATAGAATAATCCTCTAAGGTTTTTTGTGGTAGGTTGCCTGGCCAGAGTTAGTGATTAACACAAGGGGTGGAGGTCGCTCACTCTGGAAATGCAACCTCTATTACCGCTAGCACTGTACATAGACTATTTCTTCCTTGAGCGTGGAGCATCAAGCACTCGAGTCTGGAGCCCTAGAGCCCTAGAGCCATAGAGCATCGAACACTCGAGCCTGGAGCATGGAGCACTTGAGCCTGGAGCCCAAGGCCCCTGGAGTCCCCCGAGCACTCATACTTTGGAGCCCTCGAGCCTTGGAGCCCTCGAGCCACGGAGCTATCACGCACTGGATACCTCGAACACTCAAGCTCTCGGGTCCTGCCGCCCTCGACCCTCGAACAATGGACACTTTTGGAGCCCTCGAACACTGGAGCCCTCGAACACTGGAGCCCTCGACTAAAGCTCTCGAACCAACCAACCTCGAGACTGGATACCTAGAAGCCCTCGAGCACTGGAGCCCTTGAGCACTGGAGCCCTCGGGCACTGGACTAATCAATTGAATCAAAATTGGATAACTTGAAGCCCTCGAGCACTGGATCCCTAGAGCACTCGAGCCATCAAGCACTTAAGCAATCGAGCCCTGGTATCATCAAGTCCCAGAGCTTTGAGCCCTCGAGCCTAGAGCATTGAGTACTCGAGCCTAGAGCCCTCGAGCCCGGGAGTCCTCAAGAACTAAAGCTTTGGAACCCTCGAGGCCTGGAGCCCTTGAGTCATAAAGCCCTCGAACAACCGTGGAGACCTCGAGCACGAGCACACGAGCCCTAGAGCACTAAGGCAACCTCGAACATTCAAGCCCTCGAACACTCAAGCCCTCGAGCACTAGATACACACAAGCCCTTGAGCCCTTCAGCACTGGAGTCCTTGAGCACTCGAGCCGTCAAGCTGGATACCTCGAACACTTAAGCCCTCGAGCACTAGATAACTCGAACCCCCGAGCCCTCAAGCCTAGGCGGCCTCGATCACTGGATCCTTGCGTCCTCAAGCTTTGAGTCCGGTAGCCATCAGGCATTTGATCCTCAAGCACTTAACCATCCGAACCCTCGAGCCCTCGAACAATAGAGGCGTTGAGCATTCGAGCACTCAAACCATCGAGACTCGACCCCTCCAGACCTCAACCCAGCAAGTACTACTTCCTTTACATCTCATTCACTAGTCCACTAGTATTAGATCATTCTTTTGAAGGCAACGAGGTTGCCTTATCGATGTAATATTCCAAAACATCATTGTACATCTTTTGGTTCTACATAGGTTTGGGGAACCTAATAAATACCCCCCACCTTAGGGTGCATTTAAAAAAAATACATGCTATTACTGATTTCACGTGATTGACATTATTCAAGAATGCGCAAAAATATTATAAATTCAAAAAACCCAAGATCTAGCATATGTTTATTTTCATGTCCTTAAATAAAAGATATTATAAAATAGTATCAGTTGGTATCAGATATAAATCTCCTTGCGAATACTCTTGATTACCGAATTAATATCTTTGATCTAGTGAAGGGATCTGCAAACCCTCACTATCTCGCATAAAATTCAGGTGTTTAGTCCTCGGGGTACGTCTAATCTCGACTTGCTCTCTAACTAGCCCTTAGAATTAGATTACAAGGATCATTGATACTTAACTAGCCCTCGGGGTTAAGCAACAATGGAATAGCTCTCAAGCAAAAAGAGTATGAACTCAAAGGTTTATATTTCTAAATGATGATAGTGGTGTAAATCTCGAGAATTCAACCCTTATTTTGAGTGCTGAATTTCGCCCAAAAACCCTAGTCCTAATCAAGACGAGATTTGGTAATTCCTGTCAGAAACTGAATAGAATTATGGCAGCTTTAAGAAGTTAAAACCATATTTAACTAAAATAAAATATCTACGGCCGAAATTCATCCAGATTACAACTTTGATGAATATTGTCTTATATAATCTTACCAAAACTAATTCTAATCAGAATAAAACTCAATATTTTTTAAACTCTAATGGGCTAGTTCAAAAATTAGCTCTTCAAAGCCCACATGGCTGAGCACTGGTGTTTAAGATCCAAAATGAAATTATTTTACAATATTTTACAGTGATCACACTACCGCATTAAAAACCCAGCGGGAAAAAAGAGTATAGTGTTCTTCATGATGTCTCAAGTTCTTCGACAGTGTTTAACAATAAATCCAAGATGTCGATGATGACTCATTCTTCAATTCTTCATCATAAAGGCGATCCATCAAAGCATTTAAGCAGCATCCCTAAGCTTAGTCCTTGACCTACACATAGGTCCCACCAAGTCACTCAGAGGATCCCAAACATATCCTTTAAATGTTTGATCAAGACGTGGAATGTCTTCATTTATGGCGGTGGTCGTCTTGCCATCTCCGTCATTCCCTCCGTGGTCGAAAGGTTATGCCCTCGAAACTGAATCATCTTCAAAGGTAAATGGAGATAAATCCGCAATATTGAAGGTCACACTAACACCATAATGATCTGGTAACTCAATCTTGTAAGCACTGACATTCACACGATTTAACACTTTAAAAGGACCATCTCCACGTGGATTTAACTTAGATTTCTGAGCATTTGGAAGCCTCTCTTTCCACAGATGAACCCAAACATAATCTCCTACATTGAACCTCATCAACTTGCGGCTTTGATTAGCTTTATCAGCATCCTGTGCATTTGTCCGTTCAATTTTCATGCGCACCTTCATGAATTTTCTTCACAAAATCAACTTTATTTTCTCCATCGAGGTTTTTATCATGTTTTCATCTTTTACAAAGGCACGTCAAAGTCAACTTTGTACTTATGAGAATTTATAAATAATATCAATATTTTTCTTGAATAACTATTATCACTTCTAAATGTAAAGGTCATATTCATTATTCGGTAGTACAAGTTCATGCAATTAAAAAAATTTAATTGAATACTAATATAAGATATAATTAATTTTAAGCTAAATGGAATTAGACTTGCACATATGGAAACAACTATGAAATTACTATAACTTGTATATAATGTATATAAATTTTATTAAAGCATATATTGTATATAATGTATATAAATGTCATTAAAGTATATATATCTCGTATGGAAGAGTGAATTCATAATATTTTGGATTTATCACTATTTTTTCACTTATGAAATTAATATTATTTTCAGATTTAATACAATTACGAAGGAAAACTCAACTTTTACTTCAAAGATGAATTTTTTGAATATGACAACCAAGGAACCAAAATATTTAAGGTAAGAGAAATCGATAGTTGGGGGAATTTAGTTTGTGTGCATTATTTGGAAATTGAATGTTAGCCTAGCGGTTGAAGTCTAGTGCTACTACCATGAAGTCATGGGTTCAACTCCCACCAAGGGCAGGGGAAGGGGGGGGGGGGGGATTTTATTGGGGCCATTTGAGTTATTACCCAATTTTTTTTTAAAAAAAATAGTTTGTGTGCATTACTATTGAAAATTAACGAAATAAAAGAATAATTTAGAGGAGATTGTGAAAAGCTCCTAAAAATGTATTATTCATTCAGTTTTAATAAAAAGTACCTTGTACAATTTTGTTGAAAATTAAATTTCATTATCTAATGCTACAAAATAAGAGTATCTGCGGAACATTATAAAGTCAAACAACTAATTCAAAATTTTGGTGAATTCAGCCAACACCCCATTGCTAGCTTCTAATTACCAAACAAGACAAAAACGAGTTAATAAAGATTTGCTATTATTATGAGTTTAAGGAAAATATTTTTATTAATTTACGGAAAGGGATATTTTCTTAAAAACTTTTATTATCATATTTAATGTTTTCCCTAATGAAATACATTCAATGTTTATTTACAGTCTACTTCGGATTTCACGTGATTGACATTATTCAAGAATGCACAAAAATATTCTAAATTATAAAATAAAACCCCAATATTTACCGTATGTTGGTTTTCATGTCCCTAAATAAAAGATATTATAATATAATTCGTGAGAAATGTTCGTACAAAAATGATATTTCTTCATTTTTCTTCTTTTACAAAGGTACGTCAAAGTTAATTTTGTACTTATGAGAATTTATCAATAATATCTATATTTTTCTTGAATTACTATTATCAGTAGTACACGTTCATGCAATTAAAAAATGTGATCGAATACTAATATAAGATATAATTAATTTTAAATAGAGTTAGACTTGAACATATTAAAACAATTATGAAATTACTCTAACTTGTATATAATGTATATAAATGTCATTTAACTATAGTATATCTCATATGGAAGAATAAAATAATACCATTTTGGATTCATCACTCATTTTCCCCTTATGAAATTAATACTATTTTCAGATTTAATGCAATTATGAAGGAAAACTCAACTTTTACTTCAAAGATGAATTCTTTGAATATGAAAAACAAAGAACCAAAATATTTAAGGTAAGAGAAATTGAGAGTGGGGAGAATTTAGATTGTGTGCATTACTACTGACAATTACCGAAATAAAATAAAAGTTGAGATGAAATTGTGAAAGGTTTCAAATAATGTATTATTCTTCCAGTCTTAATAAAAAGTAGCTGGTACAATTTTGTCAAAAATTAAATTTCACTATCTAATGCCACGAAATAAGAGTATCCGAAGAGAAATTTAATAGTCCCATGGATTAAATCCAAATATTGGGATCATCTGAAAAAAAATAGAGTTCATGAACTCATCATCATTTATATCCTGTTCAACCAGTGCAACAACATTTTGCATTTGATTAATAGATGCAACAACATCTTCCTCTTGATTAACTGATGCAGCAGCCAAGCGTGATAACAGTGCTTCAAGATGCATTTGTTGAAAATTATAATGAAAAATGATAAACCCCATAAATATTTACTTGTATAGTTCAGAAACTAGATGAAAATAGTTTGTTTGTATGAACCTCGCCAGAGAGACTGTCATATTGAATGCATAGAACCTCATTTTCTGCCTTTATTTGTAGAGTCTTTTTCTTTAGTTCTTGTGTATCACTTATCTTTTGTTTGACCTTTTCTCTAACCCTTCTATTTTGGAACCATACACTTACTTTCTTTTGAGATAACTCCAACAATTCTGCTATTTTAACCCTCTTTTTGACATCGATCTTTCCACCCAATTGTTTAAAATAACTCTCTAGTGCCTCTAACTGATGTGAACTAAAACCTCTTCTTATTCTCCTTATTAGGCATCGCAGGTGTTACTTGACTTGAGTTATTATCCATCACCTACAACAAAATTTTTCCATTATATAACTAAATTAAACCCAAATTATATATCAAATTGTAAACTAATAACAAACTTAGAAGGAGGGATTGAGTAAAGAGAAAAGCAATTGAATGAAAATCTTGCCGTTTGCTTAACCCAAATTGAAGGATGTTCTGGGGCGTAGTATATGATATGTAAAATCAGCTTTATATAGAGATAGAAAAAAGGGAGGTAATGAAATTAAAAGTGTAAATTTTTGGTATTAGAACTTAAAATGTAATATTTCGGCAATCTAATTGTATTTGTATTATTTAGATATTACAGTTGTGTGTAATATTTGAAAAATTAGTTGGCAAAAATAATCAATTTGGAAAATTTATGACAAATCACGTCTTAGATAATATTTACAAAATTGCCAACAAAACCATGGTCTCTACAATAAACATATATGGAAATACGTGGTCTTGTTGCTTAAGTTGTCATTACAATTTAAAGAAGCATGCTAGTTGTCCATCAATGAGGGTAGATGACCACGTTTACTCCAAATTTTCATGATCAATTTAATTACAATCCTATGAAATCCAAGTTTGAGGTATAAGAATTTAGACTATGCGCTATCACCAATTTGTCATCTTATATCAGGCCTTGTAAAATTTTTTCAAACCCCATGAATCTGCGGGTTTCTTTCTACTTGCAAAAATATTAGAAATTTTAAAAATAAAAAATTTAGCATGTTGGTTTTAATGTCCTCAAATAAAAGATACATAAAATAATTCATGAGATATGTTCATACAAAAATGACAAATTTTTTTAGTTTTTTTAATCTTTTACAAAGGCACTTCAAAGTCAACTTATACTTATAAAAATTTATTATATATCTATATCGAATGCTAATATAAGATACAATTAATTTAAAGCTAAATAGAATTAGACTTGCACATATTGAAACAACTATAAAATTTCTCTAATTTGAATATAATGTATATAAATGTCATTAAATAATATATATATATATATATATATATATATATATATATATATATATCATATGGAAGAATGAATGGAACTTTTCTTCGTTCATTTTTCTCTCTGAGGCGATCCTGTATTTCTAGGGTCTGAACTTTTCTTCTATCTCTATGCAATCTAGCTTATTTCTCTCATTTCCTCTGTTGGGTTATTTTGGAAACATATATATGTTGACTCCTTATACACTCTCTCGGCCTTTTTAAGGTTTGAGACTCTTAGATATCCTTGCACCCTATGTTTCTTGTTCAAGATTGACTGCTTGTGTGTGAATATGATCATAATCATTGAAGAATTCCTCTTTGCCCTCTTTCTCTTGACCAAATTACTCTTTAACTTCTCTCATCCTCTTCACTATGTTTGCCATGTTAGCCGTTAGCATGGGGTTTACTCCAAACCCGATGGTAATGCCAATGCTAGTTATTTCTGTGCAGGTCCATCTGATCCTTAGTGAAGTTCACCCATCACATTAGGTTCCTCAGTGGAAAAATATGGCTAATCAATAGGGAATCCTAGAGTCTTACCCATCATGGCAGTCGTACCCCCGCCACAATATCTAAGCCGTATTAAAACCTTATCTTTGGTTGATGTTGCAACCTCTAGCTTGGGTTATCGTGTCTCATCACATAGTACCTTTTAAAACTCAAGTACCGGTGAGTGCAACTCACATGTAAGCAAATAATCATTGGGTACTTACCCTTGGAACAGAGAGGCAGGTCAAAGACAAGAAGCCCAGTGCTATCAATCGAAGATTAAATGTATGATTACAAAGGATGGGCAAGAGGTTTCTTCACTGTTTATATCGTCAGTATCAGCCTCTCTATGGGATATGATATTCCATATATTTGATAGTATAACTAGTAATAGTTAGCATACTTCAGAGTGTATATATGCACACATTATGTCGTATTTGTGTAATCCGGAAAATCTACGAAGATTTGGACCTTTCAAGGATCTTGTAGGAATTACACACATTTGAAGACCCACCGTTGGACCTGTAAAGGTGGGATAAAATTTATCTTTTAAATTTAAATATATATTAGTTTAATTTTTATTTTTTTAGGGTCTCATTTTTTACTCATCGTAGGGCCTCCAATTTCCAGGAGACTAGCCTGGAAGGACCCAATTCATCCTCGGAAAATTGGTGATCAGAATAAATGAGAAAAGTTGACAAAGAAAGAAGGAAAGATAGCTTCCAACTGGGAAGGTCCATACAAATTCACCGAAGGACATGCTGGAGGAAGCTATGTGTTAGAAGATGTGATGGCGAGTCAGCTTCCTTAGAGGTGGAACATCATTAATCACCAAAGGTACTACCGGTGACCCAAGATTCACTGAGCTCTCCAAAGATCAAACTAATGAGTCAATACTCTCAATAACGATAAACCCGTGTTCCAGCTATGGCATAGCTTCTGTAAAACAAAAGGTTTAGGCTAGAAACACTCTCTTTTTTTTTGTAATTTGATGCCCATTAGTAGTTAACCCCAAGTAGAGCTATAGGATCACATATATTTTATCATTTATAAATTTAATTCTCATATTCCACATGACGAAAATCTCCAACTGTGAAATATTCCAACAGAGGATAGCCACATTCCAAAAATATCCCATTAGTGGATAATCTCAATCAACGAAATATCTTATCAGAGGATAGCCACTTTCAAAAATATCCCACCTTAGGATAATATCCATCGGTGAAACATTCTGTTAGAGGATAGCTACCTTCAGCGAATATCCCATCACATGCCAATCTCTATCCGTGAAATATCCCATCAGAGGATTATCTCACTCGGTGAAATGTTCCATAAGTTGATAAGTCACCTTGGACAAATGTCCTATCTGAAGATAATCTTCATCAACACTCATTTGGACATTCCATTAGAATATACCCGAATGAGGAAAATGAAAACACACAGGCCTAAGTTGTGATGGCCACCTGGTCAAACCGAATCCTAAACAGATGCATACTTTATAGTTAGACACATAAAGAAGGGTCAAACACCCCTTACAAGGATACGAGCTCTCCACAAAAGCCTCCATTGGAACTAAAAAAATCCTTTAAGTACACCATCTGTTTGGATTAATGTTTAGACCAACTCCTCAGACAATTGGAAGGTTATTCAAAGAGTGAGTCTTCAGGGTGGAGAAGGGTAGCAAAAGCAGAAAAGTAAACATCAAATGAAATAGAGAAAAGGAGAATTTATTAATTAGAAAATTCTTGAGTATAAAAAACTAAAGATCAAAGCTCATGCTATCATATTAATGGCAGACTTAAGATAAACCTATATAGACCTATTTGGTTGAGCAGTTTCTTCTGCTTTAGATTCACCACTACAATACTTGAGTAGTTTATTCACATTCCATTGCTTCTTTTGTTTGGACTTCTTCACCTCATTTTAAAAAATGTGCTTAGCACTAAAGAACGCATTCATTGGGCTCTAAACTCATTGGTGAAGAAATTGATCTAGATAGAATGGAAATGAAAAGTGAAAATGCTTGACCATTCTCCCACTTCACCACCTCACCAAAGCTACACCTCCTCGCCGAAGCCAGGGCCCTCTCAGGATCGGCAGGGATGCTACAGAGTTACTTCATCCCAACCAAGGTGATAGTGGGGCCATGATTGAGCCATAGACATCATAGAGAGCCGCTACGTTGCCTCTAGTGGTGGAACTAGGGGGTGAGGGGTTCACCCGCCTCCTCTAAGTTCCGCCGGACAAGGAATTTTCTGGTTTGTAGGCTTTGGGCAAAATGGGTAGAATTATTTCTTTTGCATTAAATTTTTTAATTTTTATTCTCTTCTTCTTCTCTTGAAAATGTCAACTTTTCCTTTTTTATATTTTATTTTCTTTACCTTATTAAAACTATTTCCTTCCAATTGTGTGGAACACATGATGAAATTGAAAAATAATGTTTGCAAATGGTATGGTGAGGATATAAAAATATATTTTCTTTTAGTTTATTAATTTAATTGCATATTTATAAGTTTCTATTGATATATTTACATTTATTTTTTAAAAACTTAATTTTAAATTTTTTTAGTCATTTTATATCAATCAATTTTTAATTTTTTGAATGTATGTAGTAAGATATATTATAACTTAATTTAAATATAAGATTAAAATTAAACTCTTTAGCATTCATAATATTTTTAACTGAAACAATAAAATTTTAGAAATATACATTATGATAAACCTATGGGAAAGGTACAAAAAAACCAATCCTATTGATCAGGGAGTCGACTAGTTGAAGAAGGCGTGTAGGGGAAAACGATGGCATAGAAAATTGATGAAAATGGAAATTGCAGAGACAGTATGTAGCATCTACACTTACAGAAATGATTTATGCTTTGGAAGGAAAAATCAAGGAGGTGATCAGCAAGAATGTATTATTGATAGTATTATAGAAACCATTGTATATAAGACAAGATCATATCCAAAGTTGAAAGGAAAGTATGCTAATTTGATGATAGAATCTTTTAGGGGATTATGAATAGGGGAAAAGGATAGCTACATAGATAGATCACTTGTACCTTCAGATTTTTTGGTAATGAAAAGTTTTGTTATTCCAAAAAAAAACTAACCCTATTTTTTTTGCGAAAGTGCAAATCAAACTTTGTAAAATTTGAAAGTGCAAAAGTAACCCTAAGATTTTGAAAAATTGTGCAGATATACCTAAATTTCACAATTCTGGCATTGACCTAATATAAAATGACAAAAATACATTGGGCTAAAAACTGGAAATTTCATGACCATTCTAACCCTTGCTAAATCAGCCCTTTGACAGAAAGCAAAATAGTAGGATGTTAAAAAATACTTAAAATAATTTTACTTGACCGAGAGACAACGAGTTGAGCTTTCACTAGCATCAAGCGCCCCAGTTGAAACACCAAAGACACGTGCAGAGGAAATTCCCCCATCTTGGGGACATGTTTGCCCCCTCTCAACAAAATATTTTTTTTATCAGTGATTACCCATGGGAGAAAAAAAGGAACTAAAAAAGCTCCCACGAGAGAAAATTACAAAAACCAAAAAAAGAGGGATCAATGTATCTCAGAACTATTTGAGCAATTGGGGAATGAACAAAAGTTTCATAAAATGAAAGAAACAATTTGGGCTTTTATAGCGGTAGAGAAGATAAAATGACTCCTTGGAAGAAGGACCAATTAAATGTGCGCTTTGAAAGTAGGCAAAAAGTGTGCCAAAAGAAGAAACCTTTAACCTTCCTAAGGTATTGATGGGCAGCGTGTTAATTAAGGCCGGTAGAAAATTTAGTTCCCCATCAATTATGGATGTTCGAGAAGACCTAGGGTCACTTATAGTACCTGAACTCTAGCCTCCGATGCTAGAGAGAATCTAAGGTTACAACCAAAGCACAACCTTTGGCTCACTCAAAGTCTACTGATAGTTGTTGGCTCAAAGCCCACAATCTAGCTGAAACCCATGCAATTGCATGCCACAACTAACACATAGTGTGAAGGGAAGACCTCCATCTCCACTTCAACCTACAGAAACATACCCCTTTTCCGAATATATTTATGATATAGTAAATACTCCCTATGTTCAAGATAAAATGACACGTTTGCTTTTGGACCAATATTTTAGAAGAGATGATACGGCTAGGAATAATTGTGGAAAGTAAGGATATTTTTGAAATGATGTGGGTCCAGTATAAAAGTTATTAAAGTTAAGGAGAACATTTTGGAAATTTAACAACATATTCTTTGCCATTTTAGTTGTGACAGATGAAAATAGAAACATGCCATTTTTATGGGACAGGGGGAGTATATGATAATTTTATGAGAAATGTGCATATACAACCCTACATATTTCAAATAAGTGCAAATATAACCCTAGATTATGAGTGTAAGTGTAAATATACTCATTCCATCATATGTAGGCCAAAATTCAGTAAAAAGACTATTTTGCCCCTTTGAAAAAACAAAAAAAAATGAAATGTGAATAATATCCCTAAATCCTAATTTTTCTTTTATTTTACCTTCACTTTTTCCTTCTCTCTTTTCTCTGATTAAACCCCTTCGATAAGATCCTTCTCTTTTTCCTTCATTTTTTCCCTTTTTTCCTCCTATTGTTGATCTCGCCGTCGTGGCTGAGCCTTCCAGCATCGTGCCGCTCCTTCCACTCCCACTGAAATACCGCTACCTTACCACTGCCTCCCCCCTCTGATGCTCTCTCACTGCGATGTGCTCCCTCATTGATTAGCCAACTAATTAGCCCACCGAGTCAGCCACCTCATCAATATTTGGTGCTAGGTCTGTGGACGGAGGGGGTGAGGCAAAAACACTGGTGGTGGCATTGGGAAGGGGTGATGGTGGTGGTAGGGTCTGGGTGGAGAGGTGGTGGTTGTGGCTGGGTTGAGGCGGGATAGGGTGGTGGTGGTGGTTGGGTGAAGGCAAGGTGTTGGTGGTGACCTAGCGGTGGAGGTGGAGCGGCAGCGGCGGAGGTGCGGCAGTGGAGGTGATGGAGCAATGGTGGTGGTGGAAGAATACCAGTGGGGCAAAGAGTATTTTTGTCTTTCATATTTTTGTATTTGGACCAAACGGCATTTTGGTTTACTCATGTTTATCCCTATATGAATAGGAGAACTTTTAGGGAGCAACCCTTATATATACCAATGCATATCAACATTCTATCATAAATACCACAGCAAACACTTTTGGTTTAACTTTAGAATGATAGAGTCTCCCTTCCCCCTCCCCCTCCAGCATCCCAATGGCTCTAATTTGTATTTCAATGCTCAAGAGCAAGATTTTACCATTAGATCATTATTTGACGCGTGTGAGGGTTATTTTGGCCAACCGCTTGTAAAATTGTAGATGTTGACTCTTGACGCTCTCTCTCATCTTCTTTACGGTTCAAGACTCTTATATGCACCCTACATTTCTATTTTATGAGTTTTAGGAAAATATTTTTATTAATTTACCGAATTGGGACATTTTCTTAAATACATTTATTATCATATATAATATTTTTCCTAATGAAATACACTAAATGCTTATTTATAGGCAACTACGGATTTCAAGTGATTGGCATTATTGAAGAATTGATTTCTTATGAATAATGATCGCATGATTGATAAAGCTGACCGTGGGCAAATTTCACACATTCAAGGTGAGACCGATCAGCCATGAAACGGTGGTGAGGCCAGCCACAGAAAAAGGTGGTCCTTCTGGCAGTGGATAGAAGTACGTTGGAGTGGGAGGAAGGTGATGACAGTGCCGATCAGCAGGAAATAGAAAAGGAAGGAGTCGACAAATTGGCTTAATTGGGTGCGTCTGAAACGAAGATAAGTCTCGTAGCCCAAGATGATAAGCTTAAATTTTGTGATAAGCTATGGGTGGATGTTATTACTGGAAATAGGGTTCAAGCTAATGGTAAGAAGATTGATTATGTGCCCCCAAAGGTTATTGACGGGAAAATTGAAATCGAGATTGAAATTGAAGATGTGAGGGATGAACTGGTGTGTTGGGAAAACTCATTAATCATGTATGTATTTGGTGGAGAGTTAAGTATGAATGCGGTGAAATGATTTATGATAATATACTGGGATTTTTTAGTTACCCATGAATTGCTTTATAAAGAAGAAGGATATTTCATTATGAGATTCCAGTGTAGGGAAGAGAGGGATGTTGTACTGAGGAAAGGCCCTTACGCCATCTATAACATGCCGATGTTTATGCAAATCTGGAAACCCAATTTCTCGTTGAAAGAGGACATGGTCAGGACGTTACCTCTGTGGATTAAGTTGCCAAAATTACCATTACATTTATGGGGGGTTAGGAGTCTGAGTGATATTGGGAGTGCCCATGGAAAGCTCATTTTTACAGATAAATGAATAGTTGCTAAGTTGAGATTTTCGTATGCTTGTATTCTTGTTGAAGTGGACATCTCTCAGGCCACACTTGAAACTGTGACAATCAAAGATATGGAAGGGCATGTCTTTGAACAGCCAGTTGAAGTGGAAGGGAAACCACTGCTCTGTGTACAGTACCAGATGGGTAGTCATTCGTGTGCAGGGAAAGAAAGAAAAATGGTACAACGGTGGGAACCAAAGAAGAAACCTAAGGAAGTGGACAAGAAGAAGGATAAAAGTGACGGGCTAAAACAGGTTAAGGAGGCAGTGCAGGAGATAGAACGAGGTATAGTTGAGCAGGAAAATGGGGAAACCAGTTTGCAGAAAATAAACCAGGCTCGGGTAGTAGATCATGACCTGGGGAGTAGTTGCTGGAATGTGGTGCAATCAAAGAATAAAAGCAGACTGAAACTTGATGATAGCAGGGATTTTGGAGCTGGGAACAGGGGAAGGCAATATGGTGGTCTGGGTAGTAGTTCCTTGGGGAACTTGCATGATCCACCAGGGACCTATGCTGTCCCATGATAAGTACATGGAACGTGCGAGGCTTGAATAATGTTGGCAAGCAAAGAGAGGTCAAAGCCCGCCTTAATGGTCTGAGAACAATAATTTCCATAGTTATAGAAACACAGGTAAAAAAAGAGCAGGCAGAGAGTATAAGGAAGGCATTTGGGGACAGATGGAAGTTTTTAGATAATTATATAGATCATCCCAATGGCAGTTGATAGAGGTTAAGCCCAAGAAGGCCATTGGGCCAAAGGTATTACAGCCCAGTTAGGGAAATATTTAATACTTTAACTTAATTACCGCATTCATGGGTAATTAAGGGCAATAATTAAAGAGAATATTATTTAGGACATGGAGTATAAATACAAGATATGAAATAACTTATGATTCATCATGTCTTAATTATATTTGAATGCTTGGACTAAATTAAGCATCAGAGTGCTGACCCCTGGAACCCAGGGCCAGTTTAATTATAGGTTAGTTTGAGAAGAACCCAGGCCCACGAATCGGTCGGTGGTCGAAGATGCATCAAGTGGCACCGTCTGTGGAGACGACTAAGCCGGATCAAGGGTTTTCAGAGTTTATATCCATGGTAGTTTGAAGGAGTGAAAGGTTGAGGTCAATAGGTACAAGGGCTGGATCTCCACCAAGGTTAACATCGGATAATCCAGGAGGAGAAAATGATACCCGCATCGAGGACAATGAAATGGCTAACATTTAAACGATGGGAATAGAGTTACAAACAGAGCCTAATACAGGCGTAGGCTACAAGGGGGAGGGGAAGCTTAGGATTGGTTGGTGCAAATCCCCTGGTGCCAGTCCAAAATGATGTGTCAGGGCCCTTGAGGACACTGGAAGTGATGGGAGAGCAAAGACAAGGAAACACCAATTCCTTGCTCGACAGGGTGGCTGATTCGAGGGATGGAAGGTTTACGGAGGTTTTGGGAGATTTGTATATAGAAGCCTATGGTCAACATGGGCAAGGAAATCAGAATGTAGGGAGGGTGACTCGGAACCAAGATGTGGAACGAGCAGCTTAGGTCATGGCTGCTGCTGGTTACCGAATCACCCCTCCTCTGAGGAATGATAGGGTTACGATGGGGGCATTACCGCCCTCGGCTTTGGGAATAAATATGGGGTGGGCTTCTCAACCCTCGATAGCCTACCGTTATCAGGGATATTCTGGAGAACCGCTACAGGCTAGGCCCCAGCCTTCTATTCCCAGTTATTCCCAAGGTCCTGTATATCCGCTACCTCCGCTAACCCCATCTACTCCTACCCTCGACCTGGTCGGTCCAGGAACAACATATGGAATAATGGCCTCTTCTGGCACACAAGGATACGGGAGTATGGAAATAGTCAGCATACCCGAATCTCGGACAATATTTTCGAGGATACGGAGGAACCCAACCTCTCTATATGCCATAGTTTGGTGGTCACGATATGGGGCTGAACCATCCTGGGAGGCAGCACAAACCCCCTCGGATGCAAGTGAATTGTTAAGAAAGGAATTGGATAGGTTTATCGATCCCTCAGGTTAGGCTGCGGGGTCTCCTTTCAGCTTGGAGATCACCGGGGTTTGATGGCCAATAGAAGTGAAGCCCTCATAAGTACTTCTCACGTACAGTGGTGAAATTGATCCTTGAGAGTTCATACAGACGTTCATGGGCTTGATGAGTTCGAGGGACTTTGATGATAAATTGACATGCAAGCTGGTAGGTAGCTACTTGCGGGGAAAGGCACATGAGTTGTTTAATAAGTTTCCAAGGGGCTCTCTTCGATTGTTTCGGGACTTCAGTGGAGCATTGTTGAGCCAGTACACACAGAAGAAGAAGTTTACCAAAACATTTTTAGAACTCTACCAGATGAAGCAAAAGGCATGGGAAAGCACGGAAACCTTCTATCACCGGTATGTAGATGAGAGTTTGGGAGTGATAGAAATGATAGAGAATGGGGTAATCTAGGGGTACCTGGTGGGGATGCAGGACCTAGAATTATACAAGAAGCTGAGTACCAATACCCCTAAGACTTTGCAAAAAACATTTAGGAGGTCGTACAACAGTATTTAAGGGTAGAGGAGGCAACCAGAAGGAAAAGAGATAGCCTTGCAGAGAAAGCAGGAAGAAATTTAGAGCATAGAGAAAAAAGGCCGGTCGAACCCATAAGAACACCATTTGAGAGGTATAATTCATTGCCTCCAACGCTCGAAGAAAGAACCCCTACACCGATTTTAAGTATACATAAAGGGTTGTTCCGGACACCCCCACCCTTGTAGAGTTTTCGCACAACCCAGTTGCAGCCCGGATAGCAACAAATCGATACTATGATCATCAAAGGGATTATAGCTATGACACAAACGATTGCATGCAATTAAGGATGGAGATTGATAGATTTGAACGGGAAGGACGATTTCGAGGACAGGGATATAGGAACCAGGCTGCCCTCCCCCCCGAGGCCCCGGATGAACCAGTGGCAGCCTTATAAAAGAAACAATCAAAAAAATTGGGGCAGAGGAGATAAAAGGCCCTGAAAACAAGTGGTTCGAGATAGGGGGCAGGAAGGAAAGCAGGATAGACCCCAAGAGCAACATGGGGAAATCAAAATGGAGAAAACTTACCCATTCAAAGGGTAATTAACGTTAACAATGGCATGGTGGGAGAGAGATCTTTGGACGTTGTTATAAGAGCTAAAGCTCGAAGGGTTCCAACGGAAGAGCCCAGTTATAAGAGGTTCCGATCGAATGAGACGGTCACTTTCTCGGAAGTGGATGCTGTGCTGGACCAAATGCCCCATGCAGATCCTATGGTAATTTTAGACATTATTGGAACGTCCTTGATCAGAAGGGTTTTCGTTGATGATGGTAGTGGGGTAGAAGTGATGTTTGATGAGTGTTTTGACCAGTAAGACATAGGGCGTGAAAAATTTTAAAAATACGCTTCCCATTTATCAGGATTCATGGGAAACCCAAAATTCCCTATATGAGAGATAACATTGCCCTTTCAAGTAGTGGATGACGACAAGGGAGTGACTATAAGGTGTAATTTTTCTGTTGTGGATGCACTTTCCCCTTATAATGTGATTTTAGGAAGGTTGTGGATGTGCCAGGCTCGGGTGGTCTGGTCACCTTATCAACTGATGATAAAGTTCCCAACTTAAAAGAGGGTGGCATCCATTTGAGGGGATCATACGGTGACCCAAAAATGTAACCTCGTGGTGATACGGGAAGCGAGGAAATGAAGGGATGTAGTGGCAGTACACATAGAGATAGGATTAGCTAATACAATACAGATGCCTATTCGGGACAAAAGGGTCAGTAGTTGTTGGGAAACTAATTCCTGAGAATGTGAAAGGAAGATTGAAAAACGTGCTGGGAGAGTACAAAGACATGTTCTCGTGGGATACCTCTAATCTTACAGGGGTTCCTTTGAGTCACACACTACATAAAATGAACATTAACCCCTCAATTAAGCCAGTGAAGCAGAAGAGAAGGGTGTTCGCTCCCGAAAGAACTGAGGCAATTAAAGAAGAGGTGGAGAAGTTATTAAGGGTGGACATAATCGAAGAGGTATTCTATCTTGATTGGATTGCTAACCCAGTCATGTTTCCAAAGCATGATGGAGCATGGAGGATGTGTATAGACTTAAATGACTTAAATAAGTGCTGCCCCAAAGATAGTTACCCGTTGACACCAATCGACATGCTGGTGGAAGCCATCACTGGATATTGAATTTTGGCATTCTTTGATGCGCATAAGGGTTATCACCAAATCCTCATGGCGGAGGAAGACAAGGAAAAGACATCGTTTATTACAGATGTGGGCACGTATTGCTATAAGAATATGCCCTTGGGTTGAAAAATGCTGGAGCTACTTACTAGAGGTTGGTGGATAGACTGTTCAGGGGGCAAATAGGGAAGAATATGGAAATATATGTGGATGACATGGTGGTTAAAAGAAAAATTTATGAAGAATTCTTAAAATATCTGGAAGAAACATTTGGTAGGCTTCGAGAAGCTAATTTGAAGTTGAACCAGTCTAAGTGTGTTATTGGTGTGGTGGCAGGGAAGTTTCTTGGATTTATGGTCTCAAAGAGGTGGATCGATGTAAACCTAGAAAAGGTCAAAGCTCCGAGGACAACGAAAACCCCACAATCGATAAAGGATGTGCACAAGCTTACATGGTCTCTAGCAGCATTAAGCAGGTTCTTATCAATGGGGGCGGAGAAGCACTTACCCTTCTTTGATGTGCTTCAAATAGCATGTAAGTTTGAGTGGAATGGAAAGTGTGACAAGGCATTCGAGCAGTTGAAAGAACATTTGGGGACATAGCCTACCTTGATGAAACCAGACAAGGATGAGACGCTATACTTGTATATTTCCGCATCGCCGCTAGCAATCAACGCAGCTCTGGTAAAAGAAAAAGAAAAGGTTCAACATCCAATTTACTTTCTTAGTCATGCATTGTGGGGACAAGGTATACGATTCTCGAAAGGTTGATTCTAGCCCTCGTACATGCATCCCAAAGGTTAAGATCCTACTTCAAGGGACATAAGATAGTGGTGCTCACAAACCACCTCATTCGACAGATCCTTCTAAGGCAAGATATTTCAAGAAGAATGATGAAGTGAGCAGTAGAATCGGGAGAGCATGATATCCAGCATCAACCTCGAGTTGCGATTAAGAGGCAGGCATTGGTAGGCTTTATAGTGGAAACTACAGAGCCCCTTTAGGTGTGCTTGGATCCCATTCAGGACGGGGAAACAAGGCAAAGAAAGATATGGAAGTTTTTTGTGGATGGTTCATCACATTCAGGAAGAAGTGGAGCCGAGGTCCTACTAACTAGCCCTAATGGTAGATATTATCCTTATGCATTGACCTTTGCATTTAAAGCAACTAGCAATGAAGCTGAGTATGAGGCATTAATCACTAGATTGTTCCTTGCAAAGGAGCCGTAGGTGGAGGAACTGCAGGTTTTCAATGACTCTCAAATTATGGTTCAGCAGGTGAATGGAGAGTACAAGACCAGAGAGCGTAACTTGTAGAGATACCTCGAGGTAGTAAAGAACTTGTTAAATATTTATAAATATTATACGGTTATGCATATTCCGAGGGAAAGAAATAATAAAGTAGATGCTTTAAGTAAGCTCGCTTCTTCGGATTTGAGAACCCAATCACAGCAGCAAGTCCTCATGAAAACTTTAACCAGGCAAAGTTTTGAAGAACCTGTGGTGATGGCGATTGAAGTTGAAGACTCCTGGATGACACTGTTTGTGGCATATCTTCGAGAGAGAGTCCTGCTAAGAAATGAAGTGGATGCTAGAAAGATAAGGTTGAAGGCTCCAATGTATGTTTTGCAGGAAGAAGGGTCGTATAGAAGGGGTCATTTGCAGCAATTACTTTGATGCGTTAACTTTCTTGAAGTCGGTTATCTCATAAGAGAGGTTCACGAAGGGGTATGCGATAGCCACCATGGTGCTAGGTCTGTGGTGAGGAGGCTCATTCAAGCGGGGTTTTACTGGCCGACCATGTTCAAGGACACAAACCGGTATATTTAGGCTTTTCATCAATGTCAGAGACAAGCACCTATAACACATATTCCACAAAAAGATATGAGAAGCATCTATTGTTTGTGGCTATTTGACAAATGGGGGATCGATTTAGTGGGCCCTTTTTTTGGAAGCGCCGGGAAAATTCAGATACCTAGTAGTAGTTGTTAATTATTTCACAAAGTGGGTAGAGACTGAGCCCTTGACAAACATCAGAGGAAAAACAATCCCCTCCTTTTGCTGGAAGAACATTGTATGCCATTTTGGAATCCCAAGAACGATCATTATGGAAAATGGAACACAGTTTTCTCAGGAAACCTTCAAGAAGTGGTGCAAGGAATATCAGATTAAGCAAAAGATGACATCTGTTTACCACCCCCAAGCCAACGGGCAAGTGAAATTGACCAACAAAACAATAGTAAATGGAATACGAGCATGCCTCGAGGGGGTGGAAGGTAACTAGATATGGGAATTACCCAATGTGTTGTGGGCATATCGGACAGCCGAGTCTTCCACTACTGGGGAAATGCCTTATAGTCTCGTATATGGCTTGGAAGCAGTAATTCCTACAAAAATAGGAGTTTCTAGCCCGAAGATGATGGCTGCTACAGATGAGATGATCAATCAAAATAATCGATGTCTGGATTTGGATATTGTGGAGAAAAAGAGAGAGTTAGCTTCTCTACATAAGGCTAAAGTCAAGAAACAGGTCAGAAGCTACCATGACAAAAGGGTAAAGAAGGTGTTGTTTAACCCGGGAGACTTAGTAATGAGGAAAAATGAGAAAAACAGAAAGGAACTAGAGGGAAAGTTAGCTGTAAATTGGGAAGGGCCTTATAAAGTGGTCAAATTGCACCCGGGAGGAAGCTATGTTCTCGAACAGATGAGTAGGGTCCGAGTGCCAAGAAGGTGGAAGATTACCAACATGAGAAAACACTACTAGCTATGATGTCCAAGTGGTTTGCTCTAAAGTAGCACTCTGGTTGATGTTTGAGCGGGTTGCTTTAAAGCGGCGCTCTATATGATATTTCCAGTTACGACTGATATTTGAGTGGTTTGCTCTAAAGCGGCACTCTGGTTGATGTTCGAGCGAGTTGATTTAAAGCGGTGCTCTAGATGATATTTCCAGCTACAATTAATGTTCGAGTGGTTTGCTCTAAAGTGTCACTCTGGTTGATCTTTGAGTGGGTTGCTTTAAAGCGGCGCTCTAGATGATAATTCCAACCATGACTGATGTTCGAGTGGTTTTCTCTAAAGCGGCACTCTATTTGATATTCGAGTGGTTTGCTCTAAAGTGGCACTCAAAGGCTATCTTGTAATCTTGAAATGATAAATTAGTAGGCGAGATTAGCAGGATGTAGGTGGAAACACCAAACCTTGGTAAAATGCTTGTGTCTCAAACAACTTAATTTCTACTTACCAAACATATTCGTACTTTGCTCCGCCTAAGGAAATTGCACAATACGCTCATATTCGAGGGGTAAAGTATACGAGATATAAAGAATAATGATTGTTTATTCAAACTTCAACAAATATATTAGGAGTCCAATATTGATACTAATGACTATCTATGTTTATTCATCTAAACATATTTATTTAATGGGAGGAAATCCCGCCTGAAACAATTCTTCAGTGGAGATAGGTTTTCCTAGCTCTTTCACGTTTATCTCTATTTCTTCGAGTTCTCCAAGTTTTATACCAGCTGCCCTTTGGGTATCCTTCATTTATTCCTCTACAGGATATTCTGAGGGAGTGAAGACG
This sequence comes from Rubia yunnanensis, assembly GCA_037428765.1. Classification (NCBI taxonomy): domain Eukaryota; kingdom Viridiplantae; phylum Streptophyta; class Magnoliopsida; order Gentianales; family Rubiaceae; genus Rubia; species Rubia yunnanensis. Next base: position 23,647,218 of record CM075064.1, on the reverse strand, counting down.
ACGATCTTACACCATTTCTTCATGGAAGATTCGAATGGGCCCTTCGGGGATGACCCAGCACTTTTGCGACATTTTGAGGAAGATCCTTGGGTAACTTTTCTTGAAGAGACAAGATGTCATTCAACTTCCTTAGTGGTAGAATTTTGTGATCGAGGGGCAGAGCAAAAGCTCGGGGGGTTGAATCCCTTCACCTTTAGTTCTGCCAGCCAATTGAGAATGAGATCAAAAGCCTTTTTCTGCCAAGGAGTCCCATTCTCATGAACGTTGACTTCTTCCATCCAGTACTAAGCAACTTTAAGTAGAAAGAAAGGAAGAATCATTGCTGAATAAGTAGTAGGAGGGAATGTCGTGGGAAAGCATGTGGGCACGAAGGCTCACTTCGTGTGCGGCGATTTTTTCTTCAAAATCAGCTAAACGCTACTCAACTTCTGTGGCTTGTATCTTCCAAGCTTCAATCTCCCCATCAAGTTTTGCATTCTCGGATAAAAGAGATTCCACCAAAGAGCTATCTTTACTTGAAGGGCCAGAGAAGGTTCGCTTGAAGAAGGAGGATCCTCGCTGGCTATCATCCAAGCGAGTAAGTCCTCTTCAAGGCTAGTCATTCTGCGTTGAGCTAATAGGTGTTTTTCGACAAGTAATTCCCTCTGGGCTATCAGTCTGTGATTTTCACCCAAGCAACCAATTAGGTGCCCTTCCACTATTGGAAGCCTAGTTGCAGTTGTAAGGCAGGACTTCAGAGAACCAAACTTCAAATAAATTTAACGCATTAGTTCTTCTAGTCCTTCATCAGTGGGATCCCAACCTTTTACCACTTCTAAGGGATAAGTACCATTAAATTCTTTTCTAAGGAAATCCTTAACAAACCTCTTAAAAGTGGGATGGTCTTTAGATTGCCACAACTTTATCTTAGCTTCGAGTCAGTGAAGCTTGTCCTTCAAGGAGTCCATCTCTTGATGAAACTTAGAAAGATCTTGAAGGGTGATCAATAGCTGCTTGTGTGTCTCATTCATCTCTTTTTGGGCACTCGAAAGCTCCTTACAAGCGCCTCTAACACCATCTTCAACAAATTATACTACAAAAAGAAAGCAAAGGTAATATCAATAAGTCACGGCAAAAAATGTATTTTTATTGATACTAAATAAAAAAAAGAAGAGGGTTAAAATTGAGGAGCCCTAAGTAATTGTTTTTTATTAAAATCAAGGACCAACCCTAGAATCATCTTCCTTTGATGTGGAAGCAATAATTTCTTCCACTCGGCCGACAGTGGAATCCCTCCCAGGAGAGGCGTTTGTAGTGTCTGGAAGGGGGATCCCTCGAATCCCCTCAGCAGTGAAGAACTGCCCTTTGGACTTGAGGAAATCCAATAGGGAAAAATGAAGGACAAAGTTCTTGATGACCTCGTTCCATTTTGCATCCAGAATGGTTTCGAGCTCTGGATTAACTAGTTCATTCACCATCTTGGCCAGATCTTCAGATAGAGAGGCGGACACTTGTTGCTTTAAAAATTCCTCGGGTAATTCACTACATCCAATTTTCTTGGCCACACCCAGAAGATCTAGGAAAAGTTGAAGCAGCTCAGGGTTATTCAAGAGCTTGTGCTTCAAGGCCTCAAGCAGTTGAACTTGCATAGCCGGATCCTCTGCAGATTGAATCCTCTTCGCGAGGGTGTCCTTCTCTAATGTCCATTGACGCCTCTCGACATCAACACCTTGCCTCTCCCTTTTCCAGAGGTTTTTGTTTTTCCTCAAGTGCCTTATCTTTTTTCCTCGAGTGTCTTATCCTTCTCTTTGAGGACTCTATATTTATCCTCGATAGCCCGCTGGTGCTCCTTGAGAGATCTCTTTAGCCGCAAAATCTTAACATCTTGTTTGCTGAGCTCCTCACAAAAGTTACCGTGGCCAGAGAAACAAATGGAAAAGAAGGCCGCCATTCTCTCGGTGGCCTCCGCCAGTCTCTCAGTGGCCCATGAAAAATTTGGGAGGCCGGGTAAAACAACTTAGCTCAGATTGATGTTAAAAAGAGAGAGAGGGATATATATAAGAGAATAGAGGAAAACCTCAGGGTCAGAGACCATCTTCGAGAGGCGATACTCGATCATGGATGCAAATTGAGCATCATTCGAAGGGTAAGGAGATTTTTGATGAACATCCTCACCACCACGTGTCCCTATCAATGGCCTTGGTGAAGAGGAATCGATAGCGTTGTTGTTCGCCCTTATTTTCTGGCGAACACTCCTGGCATGAGGTGGCTGCTCATCACAAATAGTTGAGGAAGGCCTTTTGTGGCCTTTTGTGGCCTTTTGCAAGAGGGGAGGCCGGGTCTGAGGGTAGAGATGCCGGATTTGGGGGAGTAGAAGCCTGATTCGAGGACTCAATAATCCCCTTTGGAGGAGCTTGACCCTGCTTCCAGAGCTTCTGCTTCTTTAAGCCCTTAGCGAGACCCACTAAAAAAGGAAAAAAGAAAATTAGTAATAATAAACTCAATAACACAATAAATAGGAGAAGTATTTCTATATTAAGGCACCTTCGGAGGCTCTTGAATGCCTCACATCACTAACAATGGTCTCGAAGAGAGGGCTATCTCTAGGGCCCTCAAGTCCTCTTCTCCTCTTTCTGGTATCCCTCCGGACTATTTTATATGCATATTTTTCATAGATTCTGGGCGAGAACGCAAAGCTGCCAATCCGGGAGTTGGGATTGTTGAAGAGGTTGTAGTCGAGGGGGCTGGATAATAGTATTTGTCTATCCCTCTCAAGGGCATCTGAGCAGATATATTCCCTAGGTTCGGGAGATTCAACTCACAAGACCCAATTCCTCGGAGGTACTCGATACCTCCTGCTATCAAACGAGATACCTTTCTTCCAGCTTTTCCAGCCACCTGAATTAGCAGGAACCCCGAAATCCTTATGGTGTACCTCTTGACTGACAAACGTGACAATCATATCGGTAGACTGCCCGCTATACGACACGACATATAGCGAACGAAGTAGTTTATAACCAGGCTTAATACTAAACTTGTCGCATCTAGTCAGGAACATCGTATCATTACCAAGACGTTGGGGTGGACTTGTGCAGGGCTCACCTAGAATTGTCTACGAAGTTTGGAAAAAGGGACGGAAAAGGAAATGTGAGCCCGTAGCGAAGATGTCTGATGGAAATAGACAATTTTCCTTTGGGGAGATTATAAGGGGTATCTCCCTCTTGGAAGGGTTGAAAATCAACATCCGGGGCTACTTGTTGGCTAGAAGGGATCGAGTCCAAAATTTTGGAAATAGCAGTTCCTACCACTTGAACTGGGGGCTCCCTCCCTGAGCCCTTTAGCCTCAATCTTCGATAAACTCCCTTTTTCTTTTGAGAGGGTTTAGTTGGAAGAGATACCTGAGGTGCTCTCGAGGGTTCTTCCTCCCCCTCAAGGATTGTCATCTCCTCCCTTTCTATGGCTTTGAGAGCTGCCTCATTGTAGGTCAAAATTGTACACGACACCCTTTCCGAATCAGTTCTAGATTTGGAGAAAGGTAAAACCAATCTTTCCACTCGTAGAAGACCTCCTTACGTAGGGCTTGCCCAGGCTTAGAGGCTAGTTTTCAACAGCATCTCGAGGAGGTATGTCAGTTATGGGAAAATCCCTCTCTTCCCCAGGACTATTACCAACACGATTAGATATGCCCTCTCCAGCATCTGAGTCGTACCGGAGTTCTTCGGAATGAGTGCATTCCGTATCGCTAACGGCCCTCTTTGACGTGTTTACCCCTGTCCCGCATACCCTAACCTCACCAAAAAAATTCTCGGCAGTGGAACTCTCATCATAGTGGGACATAATTGTAAGGGGAGGAAACAAAAGGATTAGAATAAGAATAGGGATGAAAGAACTTACGTATTTTCTGGGAAAGGTGATGGGAATTGAATCGCTTGAGAGAGAAATACAGAAAGAATGCTTGTGAGAAGATGCTTGCAAATGAGAAAAGTGAATAAGGAAGAGTGGATGGGAGGTAATTATGGAGGCTAAAGTGACGGATAATTATTACTTCTTTCGAAATATAAAAGTTATGGAAACACGTAGTCACTTTTTTATCTTCTCACAACTCGCTGTTTGGGGAGCAGTGAGACGCGCGGTGTATGGCATGCACATCTTTTTGGAATCCTAAAATATGGAGTTGATTAGAAAACCAGGTTTTCACCCTCGAAGGCAGGAGCAACGAAGTGCAAGGTTCATTTTGAGTCTTCAAAGTCCTTGAATTGTCCCATGCATTCGAGACCTCGAAGACCTTCGTGAGGTTCCATCTTTTCAAGGTCGAGAACCTACTTTTTTGGGGTTCTTGATAGAGGTTAAGCCCAGGCTGGCTATTGGGTCGAGGTATGGCAGCCTAGTTAGGGGAATATTAAATACTTTAACTTAATTACCTCATTCGTGGGTAATTTAGGGAAATAATTAAGGAGAACGTTATACAAGGTACACATTTACTTATAATTCATTCTGTCTTAATCATATTTGGACATTTAGGGACTAACTTAAGCATCAGAGTGCTGACCCCTTGAACCCCAGGGACAGTTTAATTGCAGGTTAGTTTGAGAAGAACCCAAGCCCACGAACCGGTCGGTGGTCAAAGACGCATCAGCCGTGTATGGTTGCTGTGTGATTATAGCAAGGTGGATATACAGGTGAAAAAGCATAATGACCAGTTCATGTTTTGTGAAGTAAGTAGAGATGGGGTTCCATGGTTCTACCAGACTGCCACTTATGCAGATAACCAGTTAAAACAGAGGAGAAAATTATGGAAGGAGTTAGAGAAAGTGCATAAACTGATCCGAGTACCCTGTATGCTTGGGGATTTTAACAATGTGCTGAAGACTGTAGATAGAACTGGGGGAAACGATGTGCAGGTATGTGAATTATGTGATTTAGAAAAAATCATGCTGCACAGGGGTTTAAGTAAATGTGATTCTATGGGTGATTAATATACTTGGTCAAATAGGCATGTCAATAGGATCATTTATTCCAGGATAGACATGGTTCTAGACAATGTGGAGGGAGTTTCCTGAGACTTGTGTGGAGGTACAAGAAGCTAGAGTATCTTATCACTCTTTAATGGTGGTGAAGGTAATGGAGGAGATAGTATACAATCCTAGATAATTTAAGTTCCTTAACTGCCTAATGGAGCGGGCAGGTTTTGCAAAGGCCATTGTTCAGAGTTGGGCTGAACCTTTAGAAGGTAGCCCAATGTTTTTGGTGTGGAGGAAACTTATTCAACTTCAGAAGGTACTAAAAGGGCATATGAAGGAGTTGAATGGGATAGGGAGGAAATTGGATCAGGCAAAATTGGAGTTGAAGAATGCTTAACATGAATTATTCAATGATAAATTGGACAGAGGTAAGATTCAAAAAGTCATTCAAGGGATAGAGGAGGTTTAGAGGCTGAATTAGTTGGATGAGAAGATTGCTCGACAGAAATCAAAAGTGGACTAGCTTAGGTTAGGTGATGGAAATAACACCTATTTACATGCATCTACTAAATCTAAAAATAAGCTAATTTGCATCCAGAAGTTTGAGTGAGAGGATGGAACTGTTCTAAGTATATAAGCTGAGATAGAAAAAGAGATGCTCAAGTTTGTACTCTGTTAATTAGGCAGAAATCAGGAAGGAGTATGACTGTGGATAGACATATTGCTACTACTGGGAAGATTCTCAGTAATACCAGTAGGAGGAAATTGATAAGGCCGGTGGATGAGCGGGAGACACAAGATGCACTAAAGGGGATTAGAAACATTAAGGCTCTGGGGGTTGATGGCTATAATGAATGGTTTTTCAAAGATAAATGGGCAGTGGTGAAAGGTGACATACTAAATGTTGTTGAAGAGTTCTTTGTGAAGAAGAAGCTATATAAGGCGGTGAATGGAACGCTAGTTACTTTATTTCCTAAGCATCACGCAGCTATTAGGATTAAAGAACTCAGGCCCATTTCATGTTGCAGAACACTTTACAAGATCGTTTCCAAAATTTTGACTGCCCGGGTGTGTGGAGTAATAGGATAAGTGGTCCAGTTAAACCAGGCAGTATTTGTGCAGAACAGAAGTATTCATGACCACATTTTGATGGCATATGAATTAGTTAGAGGATACCAAAGGAGAAATGAGAGAAAAAGATGTACCATCCATATAAACATCCAGAAGGCGTATGGCATGGTGGATTGGGATGCCTTGGAGGAAATATTGTAGTGTTTTGGAGTGCCAAAGCAGTTTAGTGATTGGGTTATTGTGTGTGTTCGCTCAGTTTCATTCAAATATTTAGTCAATGGAGCATTGATTAAGTTCGTTAAGGCTGAAAAAGGTTTGTTCCTGATATGAATCTCCTTGTGAAGACTCACGATTGTGGAATTAATATCTTTGATCTAGTGAAGGGATCTACAAACCCTAACTATCTCGCACAAAATTTAAGTGTCTAGCCCTCAGCGTACACCTAACTTCGACTTGCTCTCTAACTAGCCCTCAGGATCAGATTACAAGGTTTATTGATACTTAACTAGCCCTCGGGTTTAATAAACAATTGAATATGATCGCAAGCAAAGAGTATGAACTCAAAATGTTGTAGATTTGATTGATAAAAGTGGTAGGTAAAATTAATGTTGAAAACCACCCCCTATTTATAGTACATAGGTATGGTCTTCAAGAATACAAACAAGAAACTGAAAAGATTATGACAACTTTAAGGAGCTAAAACTATATTCAACTAATCTACCTAAAATAATTGTAGAATATTGTCTTATCTAATGTTACCAAATCTAATTCTAATCAAATCAAAACAGAATATTCTAAACCCTAAAATTAAGTATGACCGAAACATTAATTCTTCCAAGGTCAACATGGCTGAATTGATGGGCCTTATTCTAAAATAAAATAAATGATCACACTACCTCATTAAAAAATCCAGTGAGAAAAAGAGTATAGTGTTATCTTCTCAAAATCCTAATTAATAAAAATAAATAAAGAAACCCCAATTTGTATCATTCCCACTGATGTCAAAAAGTTCCGTCCTCAAAACGTGAACGATCTTCAAAAATAAATGGAGATAAACGTCCCACGCCAACTCTGTAAAATACTACTAATAATCGTTGACTATGCATGGACTAGACAGTGAATGGAATGGTGATCTGGAAAAAACTCCTTGAACTCATAATTATATAAAAGAGACCAAGCAAGAAAATCAAAATAACTCGCGATATATTAATCAACTCATGATATAATCAAAAACTCGCAATATGAAGATATGAGATGTGATTCGCTCGTGTGCAGTACATGCCTTTCAACACCGTGCGCATGAGATTCACGCGTATGAGTGGGTGCTTGCGTGTGAAGATCACACACATCATTTTCTTCGCTGGAACCTCTCTGCCCGGAATGCTTTTCGCCAAAGTTGCATGGACCTTGTAGCAGCAAACAGAGTATACTAACATTGAGGATTATCGGCTGCAGAGAATGAGGCTTGGAGAAAATAATAGCGGTGGGGCTACGTTGAGAAGAACGGGGGTTCTTCGATGGTAAAGATCCGGTCGGAACAACGATGATGATTGGAGCGGCGATTGGAGTCGAGCAGAATGGAGATCGATCAGGATTATTGGAGTGACGTAGAGTAGAGATGATCGGTGACGAGGATATCTGGCGGTGGTATGGCAACGGCTTCATCGAAGATGAATAGAGCGGCAACGGGTAGATGTCTAGCGGTGGAGAAGATGTCTGGCGGCAGAATCTCTATGATGAATTTTTATTTTTGAAAATAAGTTCAAACAAAACTTGAAATCCCTGTTGAAGTTTTGGTCACCAAGGTATACTCTGGTTCCATTATCTCTAGTGGAAGTTTTAGAGGCACATATATGCATGAAATTCGACAAAAAGAAGTTTGCGACTGATGTGCAAATGGCCGACCAAAACCATAGCCAGGGCTTGAAGGGGATCGGCCACAAGGTGAAAAATGGACGAAAAAACCTTGATAATTTTGACCAAAAATCAAGGGGGGCTGTTCCAGGTAGGCCATGTAAGTCTAAAAATGATTTGGATAAGTGGCATAAAGTCTTGTCTTCACATCTTAGTCCTTTACCTTCTATTTATATGATGAGGCATGAACTATCTATTGACTCTGGCAAATTTTTTTATACTTCAATAAGAGATGTGAATCGAGCTTTGACTAATCATTCTTTTGTTCTTATAATGTCCTTCAAAGAAAGTTACTATGCCAATGAAGATATTCCTCTAGATATGCTTTCACAGTTTGTTAAGTTGTTGCAGGAATTCAAGGATGTCTTTATAGGTTATATGCTTCCCGTTTCGAGGACGAAACTTTTTGATCCGGGAGGGAATGATACGAATATCAAATACTTTGAAGTTTCTTTAAATGCTTTAATTGATCGCCTTTATGATGAAGAATTGAAGAAGGAGCCATTATCGACATCTTGGATTTATTGTTCAAGATTGTAAAAGAACTGAAGACATCATGAATAACACTATACTCTTTTTCCCACTAGGTTTTCTAATGAGGTAGTATAATCACTGTAAAATATTGTAAAATTTATTTCATTTTGGGTTTTTTTAGACTGTAGAGCTCGGTCATTTGGGCTTTGAAGAGCTAATTTTTGGCCCAGTCCATTAGGGTTTCGAAAATATTGAGTTTTATTCGGATTAGACTTAGATTTGGAAAAATTAGATAAGGTAATATTATTCAAGATTTCTTTTTTGAAGAATTCGACCAGATTACCTTAAATTACCATTTATTTTAGGTATTTTAGTTAGATATGATTTTAGCTTCTTAAAGCTTCCATAAGTCATTTCAGTTTCCAGTTGTGATTAGGATTTGGGGTGAGATTGTAACCCTATAAATAGGGGAGGCCTTTGGACGAATTTCATAAACTTTTATCAATCAAATATACAATCTTTTGAGTTCACACTCTTTGCGTGTGAGCTATTCTATTGTTTCTTAACCCCGAGGGCTAGTTAAGTATCAATAAACCTTGTAATCTCATCCCAAAGGCAAATTAGAGAGCAAGTCGAAGTTAGGAATACCCTGAAGGCTAGACACCTAAATTTCGGGCGAGATAGTGAGGGGTTAAATACCATGAGTCTACAATCCTGCAATCACGAGTCTTCACAAGGAGATTCATATCAGTGCCAAGGTGAGTCGATTTCCCCTTTGTTATTTGTCCTTGTGATGGAATACATATCCAGATGTATGCAGGGTGTGGACAAAGAACATGGGTTTAAATACCACCATAGGTGTGAAGTGCTACGAATCATCAATCTTAAATTTGCTGAAGATGTGCTATTAATGTCTGATGGTGATGTAGAGTCAATAAAGACTCTGATGAGGACATACCACAGGTTTGAAGAAGTTACTGGACTGAGGGTTAGCAAGTAAACATGTTATGTATACTTTGGGGGCATGGCTCAGGATAAGAAGCAGACCGTACTGGTGGTGACAAGATTTACTAAAGAGGAGCTTCTGTTTAGATATTTTGGGGTGCCAATGGCGGGGAGAAAGTTATCCATATAGATGTTCCATCCGTTGATCGAAAGGATTGTGTGAAGAGTAAGACACTGGAGCTTAAAACTACTGAGTTATACGAGGAAAATGCAGCTGATCAAGAGTGTTATATTCTCAGTAAGGAACTTCTAGATGCAGGTATTTCCTATGCCTAAAACTATGCTAAAATACATTGAGGCATTGTGTATATTGTACTTATGGAGTGGGGGTGACACCATAACAAGGAAATCACCAATTTCATGGGAGAAAGTTTGTGAACCTAAGAAGTCGGGGGGAATGAATGTGGTGTCATTAGTAGAATGGAACATGGCTAGGTTGAGTAAAATCCTATGGAATCTATGTTGGAAGACATATAGACTTTGGATAAAATTGATACACGAGTATTATATCAAAGGGAGGTGTGGAGATGAAACCACCCACGTACTTTGATAAGGATTCAACAAAACTATTTGCTTCATGGAAAGCATGAGAAATAGAGCCTTGCAACTGCTCCATTAAGTGCCAGATCTGTCTCAGTTCTCTTATGTATTTCCATGGGATTTTGAAATCTTTCTAACCATTTTAACCAATAACAAAGAATCACATTCCACTTGCAGCCTCATGCAGCTGTTTTGTACTTCTAGTTCCAAGACAAATTGCAAAGCCTCCTTGTCCCAAATGTTTAGCACCTACTATCAGAACTTCACCCATATCATTTCTTATGATAACTCCAGCACTTGTTTCCCCATTTTGTAGGGCAAAACCATATAAGTTGAGCTTTAGATATTGAGGAGGATTCCATTGGACAATTATGTCATTTCTCTTGTTTTTAACATGTCCCCGTTGGGAATGTAAGAGAGAGAGAGAGAGAGAGAGAGAGAGTTTATCAGCAACAAGGGAAATTTTAAAGTTCAGCTTATGAGCAGTAAAGATATCTTGAAGCTGAATGATAATTTCCCTGAGAATGTGTTCTTGTTTGGTTTTATTGAGTTATATAAGTAACTATATCGTGAGCACCACACAAACCAAACACTTAGACGGGGCAGGATATCTATCATATGCAGTAGCTCAGGATTCTTAAGCTCTAGAAACAAATAGTAATAAAACATATCCCATAATGTATGGAAATTATGCATCTGTAAACTAAATTCTGATTCAAACCTCCCCAAAGACTGTTGATAACAGTGCAAGAATAGAAAGTATGATGTATTTAGTCAGACTCCTGATTACAGAACATACAAATGGTTGAAAGATGAAAGTTATAATCCTCCAAAACATCAAGCATGGCTAATAGTCTGTTAAGTAATTTCCAGTTGAAAACACATATTTTCTTTGGCAAAAACTTTTACCATAGATTTTTGAAAGAAAGGACTATAGCTTTCTTGTCTCTGATAAGATTATATGCTAATTTTACAAAGAATTTCTAGATTCATCAGGTTTCCAAACCAGGGAGTCAGGATACTGCAAACATAACATTTGGGAGTTAAGGTCTGAAAGTTTTATGATCACAGATGGGTGAAACCCATGTTTTAGCAGTTCTAAGAATTCCTTCTTATACGAGAAAAAGTAACTAATTGAGGCATCAATTGATGGCAAGGAATCAGAGTTCTAGAGAAAAGCTAAGGGACCTAAATCAGTTCAGTTAGTGTACCAGAAAGAGACTTTCCCTTTACCCACTTGTAAGAAAGAATTTTACATTGCCATTTTCGTGACTTGATAAATTCTTTTCATGTTTTTGAAATTCCTAAGTTTTCTGGGATAGTCCACATAATCTGAGCCCATATAGAGTTCCCTTTTGTAGTTTCCACCACAACTTCAATGAAAAGCTTGAAATCATGGTGTGAAGGTTTTTAAAACCTAATCCATTCTCTGTGGTAGGATAGCACATGTTGGTGTAGGATTTCCAGACCTTCTTACTCCTTATCACCGACCCTCTAAAAAAACTTTTCAAATATTAATTGCAATTTATCTATGATCTTTTTGTGGGCTTAAGGACAGTGATTAAGTGCAAGGGGATGGCGGATAAAACATGTTTTATTAATGTCATCCTGCCTGTTTGGTTTAGAGATTTGTTTCGCAAAGTGTTCAGCTTGGAAGAGATAGAATCTATTAAACCTTGAAAATAGATGTTTTTGGTACTTCCTATAAAGATTGGGCATCATAAATACTAGAAGGGCAAAGAACCTTCAATCATTCCTGTAATATATTTGGATTAAGCCCTTAATTCTTGGTGGTGTGTGTTTAGACAGGTAGAAGGAGGGTTTTTCAAATTTTATTTTCTGACCTGTAGCTCTCTCATAAGTTGCAAGAAGGATATTAAAGTTTTAATTCCTCCTTTTTTATATTTAAGAAAGATTGCAGTGTCATCTGCAAAAAAAAGGGTGAGTTACTTGCTTTGTGTTTTTGGAGTAGTTTAAAAAACTTTAGGTTAGCATATTGAAAAAGGAAGTTCAAGTTTCTAGTGAAAGCTTTAACTATTATGATGAATAAATAAGGGGAATGTGGATCCCCTTGCTTTAATCCTCTTGATGGTTGAAAAAAAACCATTTGGTTTTCCATTCACTAGAACTGAGAAGTAAGAAGGTTTAAGGTTTTCCAATATACATGCTACAAAGATTTCAGCAAAACCCAATTTGAGAAGTATGGATCTTAAAAAAGACCATGATACTCTGTAAAAGGCTTTCATCATTTCCATCTTGAATATGATGTTGTGTCCTTTGGTTTTTGAGTTAAAATAGTTAGTTATTTCTTGCATCAATAGCACATTATCTGCCAACTCTCTATCATGAACAAAGGTTGAAAGTTTAGGAGAGATAATTATTGGCCTTATAGATTTCAGTCTTTGAGTTATTAAATTAGAGAATATTTTATTAATGAAATTGCAAGAACTTATTGGTCTAAAATCCTTAAAAGAAGATGACACTTGTTTTTTAGGTATTAGAACAATTAGTGCTGATGCAATTTGTTTTGGAATTTGGTTTCCAAGCATAAAATCTTCCACTGCCAATAAGAGATCATCCTTAATAATATTCCAACAAGTTTTGAATAACTTCCCATTGAATCCATCAGGTCATGGCGTTGAGTCACTATCCACAGAAGAAACAATATTAAATAGTTCTTCTATTAATATTGACTTTGTCAGGGTTTGGTTCATTTCATTAGTAACCAATTGGGGGATATTTTCTAGTAACACAACAGAATTAATGCCAGAGGGATTAGTGATTTCATCCGTTAGAAGATCAAAAAAGAAATGGATAGCTTCCTGACCAATTTCCAATTCATCTTCTAACCAGATGCCTGAGGAGTATTTAATCAAAGCTATTTATTGCCAATGATGTTTGGCCTTAACTGTGTTATTAAAAAGATTGATGTTAGTATCCCCTTCTTGTAGCCACTTGACCCTAGATTTTTGTCTCCAAAAATTCTATTGTTGAGCTAAAACTTTTGTGCTTTATTATAGGCTATAAGATTAGAATCAGTTTCCATTAGTTATAGATTATGTTTTACCTTTAAGAAAGTTTCTTCAAAGTTTTTGACTTTGTCAAAAACATTGCCAAAGGTATTCTTATTCCATGTTTTAAGTGCCAGTTTTAAATTTTTTAGCTTAAAGGAGAATCTTTCCATTCCATAGAGATGTGTGTTTATGTTCTAGGATTGCTCCACCAGATTTTACAAAGATGGATGATTAATCCAAAATTTTAAAAACTTAAATGATTTAGGACTAGAGTTTCTGGTGTCACTCATGATATGTAACATCAGTGGTGAGTGATCATACTGAACTCTAGATGATACATTAATGTATGAAGATGGGAAATCAGTCAGCCACTTGGTCTTTGTAACACCTATGTCAAGCCTCTTCCATACCCTTCCTCTTTGCCTCAAACCAGTCTAAGTGTAGAGACTACCAGAGGTAGGAAGAGAGAACCGATTTCCAAAATTCAGAAATTTTTTCAAATTAGCTATCATGTTAGGGTCAGGGACAGAAGGTCCTAAATATTTAGATTGGTCCTCTATGACATTGAAGTCCCCAATAAGCATGGTAGACTGATTTAAAATTTAAGAAGGCTTTCCCAAAGTCTAGATTTTGCTCTTTGTGAGTTTTTTGCATACACAAAGGCAATATCACAATTGATACTGAATGGTGGATGATTGATTCTGGTTAGAATATACTAAGGATGAGTGTTTAAAATATCCAGTTTGTTATTGTCATCCCATAATAACTAGATTTTACATTGATTTTTAAAGCCAAGTTTAAAAGCAATATGTGGGATTTGATCATTTTCCAAAATTGGTTCTATGAGAGTCAATAAGGAGATATGATTCATGTGTTTGATGTCTTGAACTCTTATTTGAAAAACCTAGTTACCAGTTCCACAAACATTTCCACAAAAAAGGTTTATATCCATAAACATTAGTGTTTGAAAAACATCGAGGATCCAGTAGTAACTATTTTGGAAGTAGACGTATAATCGTTTTTAGTGTATTTTCTTGCTTTAGTTTTTGATTCATCGATTAGTTTATCCTTGTTATTATCTTTTAGCAGAGCATTGAACCTACTATGGGAGGCAACCACCTATGAAATGAAGTTATCATGTGAAGTGCTTATCGGATAAGCATCCAAATTATCAGGTTCAAAATTTTATCCTGTGTTTAGAGGCTTATTAGATAGACTTAAATTCCCTTTAATTGTTACTTTTTTCTTCTTTCTTTTGTCAGAAGAAAGAAGTGGAGAGACACCAGCATTAATTTCTATGAAGTTCTCTTCTTGGTTATCTGTAACAATCAAGTTATCAGTGTTTTGAGGATTGGTTTGAGTAGCACATGTCCCTTTTTGGATATCAGAAGCTGGGGCTTTTGTAACATTACGATCCAAGGAAGAAAATTCAGGTTGAGGAGATTTAGTAGGAAACTGAATTTCTGTATTAGAAACATAGTTAGGTATCATCTGAGTACTTTCATTAGAGTTCGCAACATCTAGACATTCAGTATTTTCAGCATCACTATGGGGATAAACTTCCACTGATGAGGAAGACAAATTATGTGGGAGTACAGTTTTCTAATTGAAAGGCTTATGGATGGATATATTAGTTTCAGGAGAGTGTGAAGGAGAAATATTTTTACTGAATTTATCTTTTAGAGTGTTAGACAAAGATGCTTGTGGGATGTCAGAAACAATAACAATAGTATTAAGAGAAGAGTTTTAAGACACATGAGCTTCTGTATTAGAAGCTAAACCTTGAGAACCTGTCTTTTTAGGCCTCCACAACTCCTGCATAGGTTGATTAGTAACCGTTTTATGAATAGGTATAGCATTCTTATTCTTTGAGAGCACCCCTGATGTGGATGGTTCATCTAGTTTACCTGGAATCCTTCCATGTACATCAGTTGTCTGAGGTTTCCATGGGTGGTTATGAGACTTAACCTGATCAGACTTGCAAAAAGAATTAATATGTCCCAGTTTAAAACATTTTGTGCAATAATCAGGGATGCTTTCATATTCAATGCTTTGCTAGAAACCTATACCCCTAAAACTTAGCCAAATCCTATTCCTTCTAGCTTTTGTTATATCCATTTCAACACACACTTTAGCAACGCGTGGCCTGGTTCTATTCATTGTAGCTTTGTCAATTTTAATCGGCACACCAATTATTCTACCAATGGACATCATAACATCAGAATCAAAAAATTGATGTGGTAAATCATAGAGTAATACCCAGACAGTAACAATAGGAGAGTCATTGTTTGGATCAAAAGTGGGTTCCCATTTATTTATTCTAATCGAATATGAACCGAAGTTCCACACTTTATGAATCCAACATCTATAATAATCATTACGTAAACCAAAATGGATTAAAACCCGTTAATTGTCAAGGATATGAATGTCAGCGTGACCCTTAAATCCTGTTGTCTGAAAATCCCGGCGAAGCTTGACCAATTCAGGCCTACTTCGCGAGAATTTTTCGACCAACGTTAACTTTAAGGGAGCTTCCAGTTTCTAGCATTCGTCATCCAAGAAGTGTAAACCTGGTTCCCTTAAATGATGTATGATCTGTTTTGGAGTGAAGGGAGTTCTAGGTTTAGTAAAATCTGGTTGTGGATCAGTTTGCTTGGGATCGATAATAGGGGAATTGGTTAGTGCTTTAGCATAGGAGATCGGTGGTGGCTCCACCATCACGACAGAGCTTAGAATTTGTGAAGAAGAAGAATTTGTCACCTTCGTCGCCAAACCAAAATTGAGAGGAGATTGTTAAAAGCTCATAACAATGTATTATTCATTCAGTCTTAATAAAGAGTAGCTTGTACAATTTTATTGAAAATTAAATTTCATTATCTAATGCAACAAAATAAGAGCATCTGAGGGATATTAAATAGTCAAATTACTAATTAAAAATAATAATGAAAATTTTTGGTCAATTCAGCCAAAACCAGCGGCCAACACCCCATTGCTAGCATCTAATTACCAAACAAGACAAAAACGAGTTAATATAGACATGCTATTATTATGAGTTTAACAAAAATATTTTTATTAATTTATAGAAAGGGACATTTTCTTAAATACTTTTATTATCATATATAATGTTTTCCCTAATGAAATATATTCAGTGTTTATTTATAGTCTACTGCAGATTTCACGTGATTGACATTATTCAAGAATGCATAAAAATATTAGAAATCAAAAAATACATAAGCATATGTTGGTTTTCCTATCCTTAAATAAAATATATTATAAAAGAATTCATGAGAAATGCTCATACAAAAATAAGAGTTTTTCATCTTTTACAAATGCACGTCAAAGTTAACTTTGTACTTATCCGAATTTATAAAAAAAATATATCTATATTTTTCTTGAATTACTGTAATCACTTCTAAATGTAAAGGTCATATTCATTATTCAGCAGCATGAGTTCATGCAATTAAAAAATGTGATCGAATACTAATATAAGATATAATTAATTTTAAGCTAAATAGAATTAGACTTGCACATATTGAAACAATTATGAAATTACTCTAACTTGTATATCATGTATAAAAATGTCATTTAACTATAGTATATCTCGTATGGAAGAATGAAACAATACTATTTTGGAATTATAACTCATTTTCCCCTTATAAAATTAAAACTATTTTCAGATTTAATACAACTCTGAAGGAAAACTCAACTTTTACTTCAAAGATGAAGTCTTTGAATATGAAAACCAAAGAACCAAAATATTTAAGGTAAGAGAAATTGAGAGTGGGGAGAATTTTGGTTGTGTGCATTACTAGACAATTAATAAAATAAAATAAAAATTGAGAGGAAATTGTGAAAGGTTCCAAACAATGTATTCTTTCTGTCTTAATAAAGAGTAGCTAGTACAATTTTATCAAAAATTAACTTCCATTGTCTAATGCCACAAAATAAGAGTATCTGAGGAGCAATTTAATAGTCCCATGGATTAAATCCAAATATTTGGATCATCTGAAAAAATAGAGTTCATGAACCCATCATCATTTATCTCCTGTTCAACCGGTGCAACAACATTTTGCATTTGATAAACAGGTGCAACAACATTTTGCATTTGATTAACAGGTGCATCAACATCTTCATTTTGATTAACTGATGCAGCAGCCAAGCACGACAACTGTGCTTCAAGATGCATTTGCTGTAAATTACAATGAAAAATGATAAACCACATAAATATTTACGTGTATAGTTCAAAAAATAATGAAAATAGTTCGTTTGTATGAACCTGGCGAAAGAAACTGTCATATTGAATGCATAGAACCTCATTTTCTGCCTTCATTTCCAGAGTCTTTTTCTTTAGTTCTTTCGTATCACTTTTCTTTTGTTTGGCCTTTTCTCTAACCCTTCTATTTTGGAACCAGACACTTACTTGTTTCTGAGATAACTTCAACAATTCTGCAATTTCAAACCTCTGTTTGCCATCGATCTTTCCGCCCAACTGTTTAAAACTACTCTCAAGTGCCTCTAGCTGCTGTGAACTAAACCTCTTCTTAATCTCCTTATCAGGCATCGCAGGCGTTACTTGACTTGAGTTGTTATCCATCACCTACAACACAAATTTTCTATTATATAACAAAATAAAATGCAAATTATATATCAAATTGTAAACTTATAAAAAGCTTAAAAGGCAGGATTGAGTAAAGAGAAAATAGATTGAATGAATACCTTGCTGTTTTTTAACCCAAATTGAAGGATGTTCTGGGGCATAGTATTTGATCTGTAAAACAAGCTTTATATAGAGTTAGAAAAGAGGAGGTATTGAAATTTGAAGTGTAAATTTTAGGTATCATAATTTAACATGTAATATTTTGGCAATCTAATTGTATTTGAATTATTTAGATATTCCAGTTGAGTGTGTAATATTTGGAAAATTAGTTGGCAAAAATAATCGATTTGGAACATTTATGACAAATCATTTCTTAGATAATATTTATAAAATTGCCAACAAAATCTTGGTCTCTGCAATAAACATATATGAAAATACGTGGTCTTCTTGCTTAAGTTGTCATTACGATTTAAAGAAGAATGCTTGTTGTCCATCAATGAGGGTAGATGACCATGTTTACTCCAAATTTTCATGATCAATTTAATTACAATCCTGAGAAATCCGAGTATGAGCACGGGCGGAACAACAATGGTGCGAGGTAGGGCTCTAGCCCTACCCAAGATTCCGGCGCTATGGTAGTAGTGGTGATTAGCACTTCCCGGCGGTTTGCGCTTTTATGCGGCGATGGCTCTATTTTCTAGCAATTAGTGTCGGGGAAAAAGGCCGCTTGTGGCCTTTTTTTTGTTGCCCAAACTTTACCAAAACGATGTCTTTTTAGTATTAGTCAAACGATGTCATTTTGGTTAGTACTAAATGGAAAAAAATGCAAAATCAAATTTTAAGTATTAGGTTTGTTTGGATTGGGCGAGAATGACCCAATCCACAATAAAAAAAAATAATGGTGCACCAGAATAGAAGTGGCGTGCCTCCACTGCTTCAGCCTCCCTGCTCTGTGTGAGCCCCACCTGAAAAGAAAATTCTGGTTCCGCCAGAAGAATTTAGACTCTGTGCCATCACCAGTGTGACATCTAATATCAAGTAGGGCTAGATTTCTTTCCTTGTAAAATTTATTTCTAAACCCATGAGTCTGCGGGTTTTTTTCTACCTAGCAAAAATATTAGAAATTGAAAAATAAAAAATTTAGCATGTTGATTTTAATGTTCTCAAATAAAAAAATCATAAAATAATTCATGAGAAACGTTCATACAAAAATAAGATTTTTTTATTTTATTTTTAAATCTTTTACAAAGGCACTTCAAAGTCAACTTATACTTATACGAATTAATTATATATCTATATCTAATACTAAAATAAGATACAATTAATTTAAAGCTAAATGGAATTAGACTTGCACATATTGAAACAACTATAAAATTACTCTAACTTGAATATAATGTGTATAAATGTCACTAAATAATATATATATATATATATATATATATATATATATATATATCAAATGGAAGAATGAAATAATACTATTTTTGATGTATCACTAATTTTTTCCCCTTATGAAATTAATATTATTTTCAGATTTAATACAATTATGAAGAAAAACTCAACTTTTACTTCAAAGATGAATTCTTTAAATATGAAAACCAAAGAACCAAAATATTTAAGGTAATAGAAATCGAGTGGGGAGAATTTAGGTTGTGTGCATTACCATTGACAATAAATGAAACAAAGAAAAGTTGAGAGGAAATTGTGAAAGGCGCCAAACAATGTATTATTCATTCAATCTTAATAAAGAGTAGCTGGTACAATTTTGTCGAAAATTAAATTTCACTATCTAATGCCACAAAATAAGAGTATCTGGGGAACAATTTGATAGTCTCAAGGATTAGTTCCAAATATTCGGATCATTTGAAAAAAAAAATGGAGTTCATGAACTCCACATCATTTATCTCCTGTCAACCGGTGCAACAACATTTTGCCATTACTAAAATAAGAACTCGGTTGCCATTTTTCCAACTCCTGACCATGTCTCTTAGTTTCGACGAGTAAATGTTTTGTGGATTATGTTTTTTATGCAGTTGATATATCATCTACTTTGTAGGAGATTTAAATCTCTATGCAATCCATCTTATTTCTCCCATTGCCTCAGTTAGGTTGTTTTGGAAAACTTTCCTGCAAACATATATATGTTGATTCCTTACGCACTCTCTCAGCCTTTTTAAGGTTTACGACACTTAGATCTCCTTGCACCCTACGTTTCTTGTGCAAGATTGACTGCTTGTGTGAATATTATCATAATTATGTTGATGAATTCCTATTTTCCCTCATTCTCTTGACCAAATTTCTCTTTAACTTCTCTCTTTGTCTTTGCTTTCTTTGCCACGTGCAGCCGTTGGCATGGGGTTTACTCCAAACCCGATCTGATCCTTGTTCAGGTCGATCTGATCCTTGTTCAAGTCGATCTGATCCTTAGTGAAGTTCACCTATCACATCAGGTTCCTCAGTGGTAATCTATGGGTAATCAACAGGGCATCCTTGAGTCTTACCCATCATGGCAGTCGACCCTGCCAAAATATCCAAGACGTATTAGAACCCTATCTTAGGTTGATGTTGCAACCTCTAGCTTGGGTAGTCGTGCCTCATCACATGGTACCTCAAAACTCAAGTAACAGTGAGCTCCAACCCATATGTAAGCAAATAATCCTTGGGTACTTGCCCTTGGAACAAGAGGCAGGTCGAAGACAGGAAGCTCTGTGCTATCAATCGAAGGCATAAATACAAAGGTTGGGCAAGAGGTTTCATCATCGTTTATATCATCTATATCAGCCTCTCCATAGGATATGGTATTCCATATATTTGATAGTATAACTAGTAATAGTTAGCATACTCTATAGTGTATATATGCCCACATCATGTCATATTTGTGTAATCTGGAAAATCTACAAAGATTTGGATCTTTCAAGGACCTTGTAGGAATTACGCACATTTGAAGACCACCGTTGGACCTGTAAAGGTGGGATGAAAATTATCTTTTAAATTTAAATATAAATTATATAAATTTTTAATTTTTAAGGCCTAATTTTTTACTCATCACGGGGCCTCCAATATCCAGGAAATGGGCCTGGAAGGACCCAATTCATCCTCAGAGTATTGGTGATGAGAAAATTTTACAAAGAAAAAAGGCATGATAGCTTCCAACTGGGAAGGTCCATACAATTCACCGAAGGACATGCTGGAGGAAGCTATGTGCTAGAAGACGTGATGGGAAATCGAATTCCTTGGAGGTTGAACATTGTTAATC
The DNA here is from genome assembly GCA_037428765.1 of Rubia yunnanensis. NCBI lineage: Eukaryota > Viridiplantae > Streptophyta > Magnoliopsida > Gentianales > Rubiaceae > Rubia > Rubia yunnanensis. The sequence continues at coordinate 23,626,407 of CM075064.1, read as the reverse complement.
ACCAAAGGTACTACCGCTGATCCAAGATTCACTGAGCTTTCCAAAGATTAAACTGACGAGTCAATACTCTCAGTAGCGACAAACCCGTGTTCCAACCAGGTCACAGCTTCCGTAAAACAAAAGGTTATAGGCTAGAAACACTCTTTTTTTTTTTTGTAATTTGATGCCCATGAGTAATTAATCCCAAGTGGAACTATAAGATCACATATATTTTATCATTCATAAATTTTATGCTCATATTCCACATGACAATAATCTCTAACAGTGAAATATTTCGACACAGGATAGCCACATTCCAAAAATATACCATTAGTGGATAATCTCAATCAACGAAATATATCATCAGAGGATAGCCACCTTCTAAAATATCTCGTCATAGGATAATATCCATCGAGGAAACATTCCATTAGAGGATAGCTATCTTCAGCGAATATCCCATCCCAGGCCAATCTCAATCCGTGAAATATCCCATCAGATGATAGCCACATTTGGAAAATATCCCATCGGGGTATTATTTTCTTCGGTGAAATATCCCATAAGTGGATAAGTCACATTGGACAAATATCCTATCAGAAGATAATCATCATCAGCACTCACCTGGACATCCCGTTAGAATATACCCCAATGAGGAAAATGAAAACATGAAGCCCTAGGTTGTGATGGCGACCTGGCTGAACCGAATCCTACACAAGTGTATACTTTACAGTTAGACACATAAAAAAGGGCCAAGCACCCCTTATGAGGATACGAGCTCTCCACAAAAGCTTCCATTGGAACTCAAAAATCCTTTAACTACACCATCTCTTTGGATCAATGTTTAGACCAACTCCTAGGACAATTTGAAGGTTATTCGATAAATGAGTCTTCAGGGTGGACATGGGTAGCAAAAGCAGTAAAGGAACATTAAGTGAAATAGAGAAAAGGAGAATTTATTAATTAGAAAATTCTCGAGTTTAAAAAACTAAGGATCACAGCTCAGGCTATCATATTAAATACAAACTTAAGATAAACCTATATTGCTTTATTTGGTTGAGCATTTTCTTCTGCTTTAGATTCACCACTACAATACTCGAGTAGTTTCTTCACATTCCATTGCTTCTTTTGTTTGGACTTCTCCACCTCATTCTCGACAATGTGCTCAGTACTAAAGAGCGCCTTCATTAGGCTCTAAACTCATTGGTGAAGAAAGTTATCTAGATGTAATGGAAATGAAGAGTGAAAATGCTTGACCATTCTCTCACTACACCCCCTCATAAAAGCTATACCACCTTGCCGAAGCCAGGATCCCCCTCAGGATCGGCAGGGGCGCTATAGAGTTACTTCATTACAAACAAGGTGATGATGGGGCTGAGATTTAGTCATACACATCATAAAGACTTGCCCTGTTGACTCCAGTGGCAGGACTAGGAGGTGAGGGGTGCACCTGCCTCCCCTAAGTTCTAAAGCACAAGGTATTTTATGGTTTGTAGGCATTGGGCAGAGAGTAAAATGGGTAGAATTGTTTCTTTTCCATTAAAATATTGAATTTTTATTTGCTTCTTCCTTCTCTTGAAAATGTCAACTTTTCCTTTTTAATATTTGATTTTCTTTTCCTTATCAAAACTATTCTCCTTCCAATTGCGTGGCACACATGATGCAATTGAAAAATAATATTGGCAAATGGTATGGTTGAGGAAGGATATAAACTATATTTTCTTTTAGTTTATTAATTTAATCACGCATTTATAAGTTTCTATTGATATATTTTCATTTATTTTTTTAAAAAATAAATTTTAATTTTTATTAGTTATTTTATGTCAATCAATTTTTTATTGTTAAATTTTATGAATGTATGTATTAAGATATATTTTAACTTAATTTATATATAAGATTCAAATTAAACTCTTTAGCATTCATAATATTTTTAACTAAAATAATAAATTTCATATATATGTATATATTATGATAAACTTATGGGAAAGGTACAAAAAACTAACCGTATTGATCAGGGAGTCGACTGGTTAAAGAAGGTGTGCAGGGGAAAGGGTGGCATAGAAAATTGACGAAAATGGCGATTACAAAGAGAGTATATAGCATTTACACTTACATAAATTATTTATGCTTTGGAAGGAAAAATCTAGGAGGTGATCAGGAAGAATATATTATCGATAGTATTATAGAAACCATTGTATATAAGGCATGGTTAGATCCAAAGTTGAAAGAAAAGTATGCTAATTTGATGATAGAATCCGGTAGGGTATTTTGAATAGGGGGAAAGGATATTTAGATCGATAGATCCCTTGTACCTTAATGTTTTTTGGTAATGAAGTTTCGTTATTCCAGAAAAAAAACTAACCCTATTATTTTTTGCAAAAGTGCAAATCTAACTCTGTAAAATCTGAAAGTGCAAAACTAACCCAAATATTTTAAAATTTTGTGCCGATATACCTAATTTCACAATTCTGGCATTAACCCAATATAAAAAGACAAAAATACACTGGCCTTAAAACTTAAAATTCCATGACCATTCTACCCCTTGCTAAATCAACCCTTTAATAGAAAGCAAAATAGTAGGATATTAAAGAATATTGAAAAACATTTACTTGACTGAGGGACAACGAGTTGAGCTTTCACTAACATCAAGCGCCACGGTTGAAAAACTAGAGACACGTGCAGAGGAAATTCCCCCATCTTGGGGACATGTTTGCCCCCTCTCTCAGCAAAATATTTTTTTTCATCAAGGATAACCCATGGAAGAAAAAAAAGGAACTAAAAGGCTCCTAGGTGAGAATATTTTTTTTAAAAAAACATAGGGATCTATGTATCTCAGAATTATCAGAGCAATAGGGGAATGGAAAAAAATTGAATAAAATAAAAGAAACAATCTAGCCTTTTATAGCGGTAGAGAAGATAAAATGATTCCTTGGAAGAAGGAGCAATTAAATATGTGCATTGAAAGTAGGCAAAACGTGTGCCAAAAGAAGAAACCTTTTACCTTCCTAAGGTGTTGATGGGTAGCGTGTTAATTTAGGCCGGTCGACAATTTAGTTTCCTATGAATTATGGATGTTCGAGAAGACCTAGGGTCCCTTATAGTACCTGAACTCCGGCCTCCGATGCTAGAGAGAATCTAAGGTCACAACCAAAGAACAACCTTTGGCTCTCTCAAAGGCTACTGATAGTTGTTGGCTCGACGCCCACAATCTAGCTAAAACGCATGCAACTGTATGTCACTACTAACACAAGGCCAAAAACTAGCATGAAGGGAAGACCTCAATCTCCACTTCAACATACCCCCTTTCGACATATATTTATGATATATTAAATACTCTCTCCGTTCAAGATAAAATGTCACGTTTGCTTTTGGACAACTCTTTTAGGAGAGATGACACAGCTAGGAATAACCGTGGAAAAGTAAGGATATTTTCAGAAAGAAATGGGTCCAGTATAAAAGTTGGTTAATTAAAGGAGAACATTGTGGAAATTTAACAACATATTCTATGCCATTTTAGCTGGGGCAGACGAAAATAGAAAACATGTCATTTTTCGTGGGACACATGGAGTATATGATAATTTTATGAGAAAAGTGCATATATAACCCAACATAATTCACATAAGTGCAAATATAACCCTAGATAATGAGTATAAGTGTAAATATACCCATTCCGTCATATGTAGGCCAAAATTTAGTGAAAAAGACTATTTTAGCCCTGTGAACAACTAAAAAAATATGAAATGTCAATAATATCCCTAAACCCTAATTTTTCTTCTATTTTCCCTTAACTTTTCCTTCTCTCTTTTCTTTGATCAAACTCCTCCGATCAAACCCTTCTCCTTCTCTTTCTTTTTTTCCTCATCCCATTGATCCTGCCGCCATGGCTGAGCTTTCCACCATCGTTCTGCTCCTTCCTCTCTCACTGAAATGCCGTAACCTCACCACCGCCTCCCCTCTGATGCTCTCTCACTGCGATGCACTCCCTCACCGATGAGCCCACCTGGTCAGCCACCTCATCAATATGTGGCGCTGGGACAGTGGAGGGAGGGGTGAGGAGGAAACCTTGGTGGTGGCAGCGAGAGGGGGTAGTGGTGGTGGTAGGGGATGTGTAGAGGGGTAGTGGTAGTGTCCGGGTGGAGGCGAGATAGGGTAGTGGTGGTGGTCGGGTGAAGGCAACGCACTGGTGGTGGTCGGGTGAAGGCAAGGCACTGGTGGTGGCCTGGCGGCCGCGGCCGCGGTGGAGGTACAGCAGTGGAAGTGGTGGAGCAATGGTTGTGGTGGCAAAACACCAATGGGGCAAAGGGTACTTTTGTCTTTCATATTTTTTATTTGGCCCAAATGGCATTTTGGTTTACTCAAGTTTATCCCAATATTAATGGGAGCACTTTTTGGCAGAAACCCTTATAAATACCAATGTATATCACCATTCTATCATAAATACTCAGAGCGAACACTTTTGGTTTGACTTTAGAATGAAAGAGTCTCCCTCCCCCCCCAGCATCCCAGTGGCTCCAATTTAATGATTAAGAACCAGATTTGACCATTAGATCAGTGTTTGATGGGCTGTTTTGGCTAACCGCTTGCAAACTCGCTGATGTTGACTCCTGGCGCACTCTCTCATCTTCTTTACAGTTCAAGACTCTTATATGTCTTGCACCCTACATTTCAATTACAAGATTGACGGTTTGTATCAGGATATTATCAAGATCATATTGACAGAACCATCTGTGTCCTACTTCTCTAAATAAACTTCTTTGTCCACTTGTCTCATCCTCTGTTTATTTTTGTCTACTCTTCCTCCTTTTTCTTTAATTAGTTAAGGTGTATTACGACATTCATACTATAATCATTATTGAACATTTACTTTAATTTATTATATACCACTTGAAGTTTTGAATCACAATTTCGGTGTTGTAATTCATTATTTTTATATTTTCATATACATAATTTAATAAATAGTACTCTTGAATGCAATGTAAGTTGTAACTTATGTGAGTATTATGGCCTGGATAGTGTCAACTAAGCTTAACAATGTGTGTCAGTCACAAATTAGTAGATCATGGTTTCACCCTCCTTGTGCTACATTGGTAAATCAAGTCAACCAAAATTACTTGGCAAAAATTTACCATTAATCTACTATTTCACCAACCTTACATGACACGTAGCCATTTACCATTAATCTACTATTTCATGTTCTATTTGTACACCGGCAAAAATTTGTTGGCTCCACAACATTACCGAGAGCCACAAAAATTTTTATTGTCAATGATTATGGCTATGTAAATGGTTAACATAAGTATTCCCATAATTACATGCCTAAGAATAAATTTTTTTTTTAAATGAAGACCACCATGCGGTGGAGGGCTATTTATTGGGCACCCTAAACCCTTAAAAATAATTAAGAAGCAGTAATTAGCCATAACTGCTCAGTCAGTACAAAAATAACTCCTAAGCTAAAGGAGGCCAAGAGCCCGAAGCAAAACAATTGCTCCCAAAAGTCAATGTGATGGGTTTGTAGGACCAAAAATTACCTAGCCGATCAGACAGACCGCAAGGGTACAACTATCTCACTATACCTAGTGATAATAAGGAGCAGGTCGGTGATCAACGAATCGAAGCACCACTTAGCCACCTATATCACTCGGACAATAGGAGCAAGGGACAGAATGGTACAAAGAATACACAAAACAGTAAAGCAGCACCAAATGCAGGAGTGGGGTGCAGCTCAGAGAGGTTTTTTGGTTGCTGAAACAATGGCAGCATCAATTCCTGAAGCTGAAGGAGCAAATATAAGTCCTCTGATTGAGAGTGGTGGCAGTGAAACAAAAACTTTAGGTCCTGTCAAAGAAAAACATAAGAAAACAGTTAGTAGCATCAATTCTCCTAAGAAGGGGATCTAACTGTAGGAATCTCTAGGTCATCAAGACAGAGTAGCCCTTTGGTTCTTGCAGGCAGATTCGACCAGCTGAAAGATTGGTGAGTCTTAGTAAGTAACATGAACTTAGCAAGATCATCAGCAGGTTGGTTTCCTTGTCTGAGAGTGTGTATCAGTTTAGTATTCCCCAAAGAGATGTGAATGCTGTCCATAAGATTAAGGAATTTCCAGTGTCTAACAGATGGTAGTAAAATCATGTTAATAGCATTTAGACAGTCAAATTCAATCACAACCTGTTGATTTGCATAAGGTATTGCTAACTGTACCCCACATTGGATAGCTAAAGTTTCAGCATGCAAGGGGGAAACTGCAGTAACAAAGTACCCCCTGGCTTGAACAAAACCATACTTATTCCTTATGATGACCGCAATGCCAGCCTTTTTGGAGTGATGCCATGAGGCATCAACATTGATCTTTATGCCCAATTCAGGTTTCTGCCAAGTCACTGTGATAATGTGAGGTTTTGGAGGCTTAAAAATCGGTGGAATATAACCTTCTGAAGCAAGTTCATAGTCAATCTGTCTTGATATGTCAATGGGAAAGGCAGAAAAAGATAAATAAATGTTGTCTTTGACCTCTTTAATGATAGTATGACAATGAGGATTGAGGTTATCAAAAAGTTTTCTATTTCTAGCCTTCCACAAAGACCAGCAGGCAAAGATAGGTGCAGTATGGATCAGTCTGGTGTGGAGATTTGATAGACCAGTATTTGCCCAGAAACTGGCCAATCTATCCCATAAATTTTCAGATTCAAAATATGAAATACCACAGATTTGATGAACTTCCTTCCAAACCATGGAGGAGATAGCACATGTATTGAAAAAATGGTGCAGAGAATCAGCATTGTTGCAAAAACAGCATTTAGAGGGGAGGTGGAAGCCAAATTGCACAAGAATATCATCAAATGGCAGTAGTACATTTAAAAGCCTCCACATAAAAACTGAGATTTTGTTCTGAATATGGGTAGCCCATATACTTCTAAGAGCAGGGAAAGCATTAGTAGGGGGTCTCAGTTTGAGATATGCTGTCTTGACAGAAAAGTTCCCAATATAGTCAGGCTTCCACACTAGTTTATCAGGTCTGTGTTCATGGATGGAGGCAGACTTGATAGTATTAATGATAGGGGCAGGGAGCACTAGTTGCAGGAGTGGGAGAAGAGAGTCCTTGTGTCTAATAAAATCAGCAACAGTGCACTGTCTTTGGGTCTCATTTGGGTAATAGAAATCCATTAAGGGGCCAAAATCAGTCCAATTAGAAGTCCAGAAATTGCAAAGTCCCTGACCATGTATCACCCTGGAATTGGATTCTGCAAATTGATTGATTTTGCATATCCTCTTCCAGTTCTGAGATTTTTTGTGAGATTCAGGAAGGGAGTTAAGGAAAACAGTCCAGGGAGCTACACCTAATTGGTATTTCCACCAGAGTTTACAGGAAAAGGCTCTAATGATGGCAGCTAGAGATCTCAGTCCTAATCCATTTTGTTCAGTAGGGTGGCAAAGAGAATCCCATTTTTTCCATGATTTTTTCGGACCTGAATCTGTCTCACCCCAAAAAAAGATAGCAAATTTTCTTTCAATTTTCTTAATAATCTGTTTGGGGGGTTCCATCACTGCCCAAATATGTTGAGGTATAGAGTATAAACATGACTTTATAAGGGTCAGCTTACCTCCAGTAGATAGCCACACATTTTTCCAGTTTTTCAGTTTCCTATCAATCATTTCCATAACCGGTTGAAAATGAAGATTGAGAATTTTACCACTGTGTATAGGAACACCCAAGTATTTAAAAGGCAAAATACCTGATTTCATACCCAGAATATTCCTAATTTGTCTGAGTTTAGCTTGAGTGGCATTCTTACTAACAAAACAGTCACTCTTATCATAGTTAATTTTCTGCCCAGTGACCTCCTCAAAAATGCCTAGGAATGCTTTGATTCTGATCAGGTTCCTTTTAGAAGCTTTGAGAAAGACAATAGTGTCATCTGCATAGCTTAAATGAGAAATAGGTATAGCATTCCTTGGTAAAGCATAATAATGCAGTTTTCCAGACTCAAAAATATAGGCTAGACTTCTAGTAAAAGATTCAGAGAATATGTTGAACAGAAAGGGTGATAAAGGATCCCCTTGTTTAATGCCTCTAGAAGCAGTAAAAAAACCAACAGGTTTGCCATTTATGAGAACTGAAAACCAAGCATTTGCAAGATTTTTCATGATACAATGAACAAATTGCCCATGAAAACCAAACTTGAGAAGTATACTGTTTAAAAAAGCCCAACTTACCCTATCAAAAGCCTTCATTAGATCTAGTTTAAGAATGCAATTTGGGTCTCTAGATTTTTTGTGCAAGAATCTGATCATTTCCTTTAAATAGATGACATTGTCAGAGATGTCTCTATTTTGGAGGAAAGCAGATTGGTGAGGACTAATTAATTTAGGCATCAATGGTTTGAGTCTTTCCATTAGTATTTTTGAGAAGATTTTGTTTGTCACATTTGAAAGACTAATAGGTCTATAGTCATTAAAACTAGTAGGAGTTTGTTTCTTTGGAATCACTGTGATCCAAGTACTAGAAATACCTCTAGGAATGATAGACCTTGAAAGAAAATCATTTGATGCCTCTAGTAAATCTGAACAGATAATATCCCATGCTTTTACAAAAAATTTTGCTGTGTAGCCATCAGGACCAGGACTGCTGCTCTTGTTCAGACTGAAAACAACTTTTTTTAATTCCTCAATTGTCACTGGACTAATGAGAGAAGCATTCTCTTCCTCAGTAATCAGTTTGGGAATTTGGGACAGGAAGTGAGAGTAGAAGAGTCCCTGATCTGAGTGTGGTTGGTCAGTCAGAAGCTTTTGATAGAAACAAATTGCTTCATTTTCTATGTCTGAGCTATTAACTAACCAAGTACCATCAGAACTTCTGATTTTTGTGATATTAAGTATACATCTTTTTTCCATTACAGCATTATGGAAAAATTTTGTATTCTCATCTCCCTCTTTAAACCATCTCAATTTGGCCTTTTGTTTCCAGAAACTGTTTTGCTCTTTAAGAGCCCTAGTAAGCATAGCTTTTGCATGTTTTAACTTAATTAGCTCACTAGGGGTGCTGTTAAGATCAAATTCAATTTCCTGAACTTTCAGATTTTCCTCTGCTTGTATGACATTTGCATTAATATCACCAAAAATCTCCTTATTCCACAGTTTAAGGTGTTTTTTAAGGTGATTCAGCTTGAGAAAAAAAATTCGCATTCCTTGACCTTGAAAAGGAAAACTCCAATGGAATTTAATGAAATCCATAAAGTCCTTCCTCTTGAACCAGGTATTGATGAACCTGAAAGGTCTAGGGACAGAGGGACAGTTGTTACTGATTCTGAGTAGGAGAGGACAATGGTCAGAGGTATCCCTATTGAGAACTTGGATGGAAGATTGTGGGAATTTAGAGATCCATTGAGAGGAGCATAAACCTCTATCTAACCTCTCCACCGTATGTCTATTAGCTCCAATACTTGTCCTACCCTAAGAATAAATATTAGGTGATCGACTGGAAAACGTATTATATGGTTCCTAGATATATGGCACTTAAACTGGCTAAATAATTTTGTAGATATGAGTTTGTCATGATTATATGGACATTGAAATTATAAAATAATAGCTGATGATATATATTCACCTTAAAAAATGGAGCATTGATACAAAAAGAATAATTTTTAACCTCAAAAGAAATATTTTAAGATTACATGTTATATTTGGGTGTTTTTAAATAGTATTATGTTTTTCTGTTAATCCAGTGAGAATTGAATAATACAATGCACAAAAGTAAAACATAAAATGTACAATTATTTGAAAATCCTAGTACATGTGTTATTTTTACCATATATGATGGTTTCTGTGAAAATGCTGCTATATATATCATATTAAATATAAAAATATATGATCCCATATATATTTTTTAACCAAAATAAAATAACAAAGAAAATGAATAATTTAACATAAAAATTCAGAGTTTTTTTTTTTGTATAAATTTTTTTACATGCAAACCAGTTTTACTAAACACTATTATAAACATTAGATAGTCAAACAACTAATTAAAAATAATAATACAAAATTTTGGTCAATTCAGCCAAACAAAACCGCCAACACCCCTATTGCTAGCATTTGATTACCAAACAAGACAAAAATGAGTTAATATGGCCATGCTATTATTATGAGTTTTACAAAAATGTTTTTATTAATTTACGGAATAGGGGCATTTTCTTAAATAACTTCCCTAATGAAATACACTCAATGTTTATTTACAAGCTACTATGGATTTCACGTGATTGACATTATTAAAAATGAGCAAAATATTAAAAATTCAAAAAACCCAAGATTTTGCATATGTTGATTTTCATGTCCTTAAAAAAAGATATTATAAAAATAGTTCATGAGAAATGGTGGTACAAAAAATGAAAGTTCTATTTTTTCATCTTTTACAAAGGCACGTCAAAGCAACTTTGTACTTATTAGGATTTATAAATAATATCAATATTTGTTTGAATAACTATTATCACTACTAAATGTAAACGTCATATTCATTATTCGATAGTACACGTTCATGCAATTAAAAACTTTTAATCAAATACTAATATTAGATATAATTAATTTTAAACTAAAAGGAATTAGACTTGCACATATGGAAACAACTACGAAATTACTCTTTTTTTAAAAAATAAAAAAACTCACGAAAGTGAGGGGTATTTATTAGTTCCCCAAGCCATAAAATATAAGCAAAAGCTACACTGAGTTTAGGAAATTACAAGAAGACTCTAGTGCATAAGTAGAACTACAGTAGGGCATTAGAAGCCTTCCTAAAATCCATTCTCTTTGCTTAAACCCATGTTTGAGTAAAAGAGATGGTCATGTCCCTATTTCGAGATCTACTACGGCCTTCCATTTTCTTGCCTCCACTACCGTGTGAACAAAAAATGATGGCCTCATGTACCAGTCCCGTAATTATTCGACGGTACAAGTTCACGCAATTAAAAAGATTTTAATCGAATACTAATATAAGATATAATTAATTTTAAGTGGAATTAGACTTGTACACATGGAAACAACTATGAAATTACTCTAACTTGTATGTAATGTATATAAATTTCATTAAAGTATATATTGTATATAATGTCATCAAACTATATATATCTCGTATGGAAGAAAGAATTAATACTGTTTTGGATTTATCACTAATTTTTCACTTATGAAATCAATATAATTTTCAGATTTAATACAATTACGATGGAAAACTCAACTTTTACTTCAAGGATGAATTTTTTGAATATGAAAACCAAAGAACCAAAATATTTAAGGTAAGAGAAATCGATAGTGGGGAGAATTTAGGTTGTTTGCATTACTATTGACAATTAACTAAATAAAAGAATAATTGAGGGTAGATTGTTAAAAGCTTCGAACAATGTATTATTCATTCAATCTTAATAAACAGTAGATTGTACAATTTTGTTGAAAATTAAATTTCATTATCTAATGCTACGAAGTAAGAGTATCCGAGGAACATTAAATAGTCAAACAACTAATTAAAAAAAATAATGCAAAACTTTGGTCAATTCAGCCAAACGCAACGACCAACACCCCATTGCTAGCATCTAATACCAAACAAGACAAAAACGAGTTAATATAGACATGCTATTATCATGAGTTTAAAAAAAATAATTTTTATTAATTTTTTGGAAAGGGACATTTTCTTAAATACTTTTATTATCATCTATAATGTTTTCCCTAACGAAATACATTCAATCTTTATTTATAGTCTACTACAAATTTCACGTGATTGACATTATTCAGGAATGCACAAAAATATTAGAAATTAAAAAATAAAACCCCAATATTTATCATATGTTTTCATGTCCTTAAATAAAAGATATTATACAATAATTCATGAGAAACATTCGTTAAAAAAATTCATTTTTTATCTTTTACAAAGGCACGTCAAAGTTAACTTTGTACTTGTGAGAATTTATAAAAAATATCTATATTTTTCTTGAATTACTATTATCCCTTCTGAATGTAAAGGTCATATTCATTATTCAGCAGTGCGAGTTCATGCAATTTAAAAATGTGATCGAATACTAATATAAGATATAATTAATTTTAAGCTAAATATAATTAGACTTGCACATATTAAAACAATTAATAAATTACTCAGACTTGTATATAATGTATATAAATGTCATTTAACTATAGTGTATATCATTACGATTTAAAGAATCATGCTAGTTGTCCATCAATGAGGGTAGATGACCATGTTTACTCCAAATTTTCATGATTAATTTAATTACAATCTTGTGAAATCCAAGCGTAGGTATAAGAATTTAGACTTTGCGCTATCACCAATTTTCCATCTAATATCAGGCAGGACTAGATTTCTTTCCTTGTAAAATTTATTTCTAAACCCATGAGTCTTGGGTTTTTTTCTACCTTGCAAAAATATTAGAAATTAAAAAAAATAAAAATTTAGCATGTTGATTTTAATGTCCTCAAATAAAAGTTTTCATAAAATAATTCATGAGAAATGTTCATACAAAATAAGAATTTATTATTATTTTTATCTTTTACAAAGGCACTTCAAAGTAAACTTATAATTATAAGAATTTATTATATATCTATATCTAATACTAATATAAGATACAATTAATTTAAAGCTAAATAGAATTAGACTTGCACATATTGAAACAACTATAAAATTAATCTAACTTGAATATAATGTATATAAATGTCATTAAAATAATATATATCTATACATGTGTGTGTGTGGATATATCATATGGAAGAATGAAATAATACTATTTTTGATTTATCACTAATTTTTCCCCTTATGAAATTAATATTTTTTAGATTTAATACAATTAAAAAGAAAAACTAAACTTTTACTATAAAGATGAATTCCTTAAATATGAAAACCAAAGAACCAAAATTGTTAAGGTAATAGAAATTGAGACTAGGGAGAATTTAGATTGTGTGCATTACCATTGGCAATTCATGAAACAAAGAAAAATTGAGAGGAAATTATGAAAGACTCCAAATAATGTATTATTCATTTAGTCTTAATAAAGAGTAGCTAGTACAATTTTGTTGAAAATTAAATTTCATTATCTAATGCCACGAAATAAGAGTATCTGAGGAACAATTTGATAGTTTTATGGATTAATTCCAAATATTTGGATCATCTGGAAAAAAATAGAGTTCATGAACTCATCATCATTTATCTCTTGTCAGCCGTTGCAACAACAGTTTGCCATTTTAAAAATAAGAACTCGATTGCCATTTTTCCAACCCCTGACCTTGTCTCTTTGTTTCAACGAGTAAAAACTTTGTGGATTATGTTTTTTCCGCAGGTGATATATCATCTACTTTGCAGGGGAGTTAAATCTCTATGAAATCCAGCTTATTTCTCCCATTGCCTCTGTTGGGTTGTTTTGGAAAATTTTCCTTCAAACATACATATGTTGACTCCTTACACACTCTCTTAGCCTTTTTAAGGTTCGGGACTTTTAGATCACCTTGCACCATATGTTTATTGTTCAAGATTGACTGCTTGTGTGTGAATATGATCATAATCATGTTGATGAATTCATCTTTTCCCTCATTCTCTTGACCAAATTCCTCTTTAGCTTCTCTCTTCCTCTTTGCTTTCTTTGCCACGTGTAGCCGTTGGCATGGGGTCTACTCCAAACCCGATGGTACCGCCAATGCTAGTTATATCTGTGCAGGTCGATCTGATCCTTAGTAAAGTTCACCTATCACATCAGATTCCTCAGTGGTAAACTATGGCTAATCAAAGGAGTATCCCAGAGTCTTACTCATCATGGCAGTCGACCCTACCACAATATCCAAGACGTATTAGAACCCTATCTTAGGTTGCTGTTGCAACCTCTAGCTTGGGTTATCATACCTAATCACATGGCACATTTCAAAAAGTAACGGCGAGTGCAACCCATATGTAAGCAAATAATCCTTGGGTACTTACCCTTGGAACAGAGAGGCGGGTCAAAGATAAGAAGTTCTGTGCTATCAATCGAAGCTTAAATGCATAAATACAATGGCTGGGCAAGAGGTTTATTCACGGCCAGTGCAACCCATATGTAAGCAAATAATCCTTGGGTACTTACCCTTGGAACAGAGAGGTAGGTCGAAGACAAGAAGCTCTGTGCTATGAATCGAAGCTTAAATGCATAAATACAATGGTTGGGCAAGAGGTTTATTCACTGTATATACCGTCTGTATCAGCCTCTCCATAGGATATGATATTCCATATATTTGATAGTATAACTAGTAATAGTTAGCATACTCTATAGTGTCTATATGCACACATTATGTCGTATTTGTGTAATTTGGAAAATCTACGAAGATTTGGATCTTTCAAGGACCTTGTAGGAATTACGCACATTTTAAGTGGACCTATATAGGTGGGATAAAAATTATCTTTTAAATTTAAATATAAATTGGATTAATTTAAAAAAAATTTAGTGCCTGATTGTTTACTTATCATGGGGCCTCCAATTTCTAGGAGATGGGCCTGGAAGGACCTAATTCATCCTTAGAAAATTGGTGATCTGAATAAATGAGAAAAGTTGACAAAGAAAGAAGGCAAGATAGCTTCCATCTGGGAAGGTCCATACAAATTCACCGAAAGACATGCTGGAGGAAGTATGTGCTAGAAGATGCGATGGGGAATCAGGTTCCTTGGAGGTGGAACATCGTTGATCACCAAAGGTACTCTCAGTGAACCAAGATTCACTGAGCTCTCCAAAGATTAAACGGACGAGTCAATACTCTCAATAGAGACAAACCTGTGTTCAAATGAGGGCATAGCTTCCGTAAAACAAAAGGTTATAGGTTGGAAACACTCTCCTTTTTTTTGTAATTTAATGCCCATGAGTAGTTAACCCCAAGTGGAACTATAGGATCACATATATTTTATCATATATAAATTTTATGCTCATATTCCACATGACGATAATCTCCAACAGTGAAACATCCCGACAGAGGATAGCCACTTTCCAAAAATATCCCATTAGTGGATAATATCAATCAACGAAATATCTCATCAAAGGATAGCCACTTTCAAAAATATCCCACCATAGGATAATATTCATCGGTGAAACATTCCATTAGAGGAAAGCTACCTTTAGCGAATATCCTTTCACATGCCGATCTCCAGCCATGAATTACCCCATCAAAGGATAGCCACGTTTGGAAAATATCCCATCAGTGGATTATCTCACTCGGTGAAATATCCCATAAGTTGATATGTCACCTTGGACAAATATCCTATCTGAAGATAATCATCATTGGCACTCACCTCGACATCCCGTTAGAATATACCCCAATGAGGAAAATGAAAACATGAAGGCCTAAGTTGTAATGGCCACCTGGCTAAACCAAATCCTAAACAGGCATATACTTTACAGTTAGACACATAAAGAAGGGCCAAGCACCCCTTATAAGGATACGAGCTCTCCACAAAAGCTTCCATTGGAACTCAAAAATCATTTAATTGCACCATCTCTTTGGATCAATGTTTAGACTAACTCCTTGGACAATTTGAAGGTTATTCGAAGAGTGAGTCTTTAGGGTGGACAAGGGTAGCAAAAGAAGTAAAGGAAACATCAAGTGAAATAGAGAAAAGGATAATTTATTAATTAGAAAATTCTCGAGTTTAAAAAACTAAGGATCACAGCTCAGACTATCATATTAATTACAGACTTAAGATAAACATGTATAACTCTATTTGGTTGAGCAATTTCTTCTGCTTTCGATTAACCACTACAATACTTGAGTAGTTTCTTCACATTCCAATATATCTTTTGTTTGGAATTCTCCACCTCATTCTCGAAAATGTGCTCGGCACTAAAGAACGCCTTTATTGGGCTTTAAACTCATTGGTGAAGAAAGTGATCCAGATGGAATGGAAATGAAGAGTTAAAATGCTTGACCATTCTCCCAATACACCACCTCACCAAAGCCAGGGTCCCCCTCAGGATTGGCAGGGACGCTACAGAGTTACTTCATCCCAACCAAGGTGATGGTGGGGCCATAATTGAGCCATAGACATCATAGAGACCCGCCACGTTGCCTCCAGTGGTGGAACAAGTGGGTGAGGGGTGCATCCGCCTCCCCTAAGTTCCGTCGGAAAAGGTATTTTCTGGTTTGTAGGCTTTGGGCAGAGAGTAAAATGGGTAGAATTGTTTCTTTTCCGTAAAATTTTTTAATTTTTATTTGCTTCTTCCTTCTCTTGAAAATGTCGACTTTTCCTTTTTAATATTTAATTTTCTTTTCCTTACTAAAACTATTTTTCCTTCCAATTGTGTGGCACACATGATGCAATTGAAAAATAATATTGGTAAATGGTATGGTTGAGGAAGGATATAAAACTATATTTTATTTTAGTTTATTAAGTTAATTACGTATTTATAAGTTTCTATTGATATATTTTTATTTATTTTTTTAAAAAAATATTTATAATATTTATTAGTTATCTTGTGTCAGAAATTTTTTTATTTTTAAATTTTATGAATGTATGTACTAAGATATATTATAACTTAATTTATATATAAGATTCAAATTAAACTCTTTAGTATTCATACTATTTTTAACTAAAAAAATAAAATTTTAGAAATATACATTATGATAAACTTATGGGAAAGGTACAAAAAATAACCCTATTGATTAGAGAGTCAACTGGTTGAAGAAGGTGTGCAGGGAAAAAGGGTGGCACAGAAAATTGAAGAAATTTTTTTAATTAGAAACTCACCAATGGCGAGAGGGATATTTATTAGGCTCCCTAAACCTGTGTAAAATTGGATAGTACATTGTTCGCTCAAGAATGATGAAATTCAAAATGACTCTATCCTGACCTAGGTGAGAACAAAGACATGTCTCAATACTTTTCCTATTCATTTTGCCTCCACCCATGTTAGTAAAATAATAAGCCAAACCCCTTGTCGAAATATAGAACGGCCTTCCACTTTCAAGCTTCCATAACCCCATGTTAGCTTGAAGAGGTGGTCTCCCGTTCCAATTCCTTGCAAACTCATCTCCTAAGAAACAATGCAGTAGCTTCAGTAAAACTGAATTCAAATGGAAAGGTCCTCCATTTTTGCTGGGATCATCTTCTGCTCCTTTCGGACCATACTTTGCTCCAGTGCTTTCCTTAATGTTGCCTGATGTCCTTATTGTACTTGTGAAATGTCCTTATTGTACTTGTGCATTCAGAAAACACACAATAGTACCTTCTCCCAAACAATATTATTTAGATGCTCTAACATATGGAAATTCTCTTGAATCTAATAACCAGTCCTTTTGAATCCTAAGGTAGATTAGCATAATGGAAACCATAATTCAACTTTGTTGAGCTAGCTAACTTAGCTAAGGCTTCAGAAGCAGAATTGGATTCCCTATAAATATGAGTAAAGGAAAAACGATAGCTCACCTATTAAGCTCTAGTTAGAAAATTGATGAAAATGGCGATTTCAGAGACAATATATAGCATGCACACTTACATAAATGATTTTTTCTTTGGAAGGAAAAAATAAAGCAGGTGATCAGGAAGATATATTATTGATAGTATTATAGAAATCATTGTATATAAGGCATGGTTAGATGCAAAGTTGAAAGGTAAGTATGCTAATTTGATGATAGAATCTAGTAGGGGATTGTGAATAGGGAAAAAGGATAGCTAGATCGATAGATCGCTAGTACCTTAATGTTTCTTGGTAATGAAAAGTTTTGTTATTCCAAAAAAAAAACTAACCCTATTTTTTTTGGCAAAAGTACAAATCTAACTCTGTAAAATCTGAAAGTGTAAAACTAACCCTAAGATTTTGAAAATTTGTGCCAATATACCTAAATTTCACAAACCTGGCGTTGTTCTAATATAAAAAGACAAAAATACGCAGGGCTTTAAACTAAAAATTTTATGACCATTCTACCCCTTGCTAAATCAGCCCTTTAACATAAAGCAAAGCAGTAGGATGTTAAAGAATACTGAAAATAATTTTACTTCATCGAGGGACGATGAATTGAGCTTTCACTAGCATCAAGAATCCAGGTTGAAACACCAGAGACGCGTGCAGAGGAAATTCCCCCATCTTTGAGACATGTTTGCCCCCTCTCTCAGTAAAATATTTTTTTTCTTCAAGGATAACCCTTGGGAGAAAAAAGGAACTAAAAGGCTCACATGAGAGAAGATTACAAAAACCAAAAAAAAGGGATTTATGTATCTCAGAATTATCAGAGCGATAGGGGAATGAACAAAAGTTGCATAAAATGAAAGAAACAGTTTGGGCTTTTATAGCGGTGGAGAAGATAAAATGACTCCTTGGAAGAAGGATCAAATAAATGTGCGATTTGAAAGTAGGCAAAAAGTGTGCCAAAAGAAGAAACCTTTTTCCTTCCTAAGGTGTTGACGGGTTGCGTGTTAATTATGGCCGGTAGACTATTTAGTTCCCCATCAATTATGGATGTTAATGAAGACCTAGGGCCACTTATAGTACCTGAACTCTGGCCTCTGATGCTGGAGAAAATCTAAGGTTACAACCAGAGCACAACCTTTGGCTCTCTCAAAGGCTACTGATAGTTGTTAGCTCGAAGCCCACAATCTAGCTGAAACCCATGCATATGTGTGCCACTACTAACACAAGGCCAAAAAATAGTATGAAGGGAAGACCTCCATCTCCACTTCAACCTACGGAAACATACCCCTTTTTCAAATATATTTATAATATATTAATCACTCCCTCCGATCAAGATAAAATGACACGTTTGCTTTTGGACCAATCTTTTAGGAGAGATGATATGGCTAGGAATAATTGTGAAAAAATAAGTATATTTTCGGAAAGAAGTGGGTCCAGTATAAAAGTTGTTAAATTTAAGGAGAATATTTTGTGAATATAACAAAATATTCTTTGCCATTTTAGCCAGGACATACGAAAATAGAAAACATCCCATTTTTCGTGCGATAGAGGGAATATATGATAATTTTATGAGAAAAGTGCATATATAACCATGCATAATTCACATAAGTCCATATATAACCCTAGATAATGAGTGTAAGTGTAAATATACCCATTCCGTCATATGTAGGCCAAAATTTAGTTAAAAGACTATTTTACCCCTTTGAAAACTAAAATAATATGAAATGTCAATAATATCCCTAAACCATAAATTTTATTCTATTTTCCCTTCACTATTTCCTTCTCTCTTTTCTCAGATTAAACTCCTCCAATCAGACCCTTCTCTTTTTCCTTCTTTTTCCTCCTCCCGTTAATCTTGCCGCTGTGGCTGAGCCTTCCACCATCATTTCGTTCCCTTCTCTCTCACTGCGATGCCGCTACCTCTCCTCTACCTCCCCCCTTTGATGCTCTCTCACTGCGATACGCTCCCTCACCAATGAGCCCACCATGTCAGCGCTGGGTTAGTAGAAGGAGGGGATGAGGTGGAAACCCTGGTGGTGGCGGTGGTGGAGTGGTGGTTATAGCTGGATATATGGGGTGGTGGTAGTTATAGGGGCTAGGTGGAGAGGTGATGGTGGTGGCTGAGTGGAGGTGGAATGGGGTGGGGTGGTGGTCGAGTGAAGGCAAGGCACTGGTGGTGGCCTGGCCGTGGAGGTGGAGTGTCGGCGGTGGAAATGGTGGAGCAATAGTAGTGGTGGCCAAACACCGGCAGCGTAAAGGGTATTTTTGTCTTTCATTTTTTTTATTTGGCCCAAAAGTCATTTTGGTTTGCTCGTGTTTATTCCAATATGAGTGGGAGAACTATTAGGATGTAACCTTTATAAATACCAATGTATATAACCATTTTCTCATAAATACTTAGAGCAAACACTTTTGGTTTCACTTTAGAATGAGAGAGTCTCCCTGCCCCCCCCCCAACTCCCCGGCATACCAGTCGTTCTTGTTTGTATTTCAATGCTCAAGAGCAAGATTTGACCATTAGATCGGTGTTCGACGTGTGTGAGGGTTGTTTTGGCCAACCACTTACAAACTCACAGATGTTGAATCCTGACGCACTCTCTCATCTTCTTTACGGTTCAAGACTCTTATATATCCTGCACCCTACATTTTTATTTCAAGATTGACTGTTTATACGAGGATATTATCACGATCATGTTGATAAAACCCTATGTGTCCTACTTCTCTCAATCAACTTCCTTGTCCACTTCTCTCATCCTCTGTTTATTTTTGTCTACTCTTCCTCCTTTTCCTTTAATTAGTTAAGGTGTATTGCAACATTCGTACTATAATCATTATTGAACATTTACTTTAATTTATTGTATACCAGTTGAAATTTTGAATCACAATTTGGGTGTTGTAATTCATAATTTTCATATTTTCATATACATTATTTAATAAATAGTGCTCTTGAATGAAATGTAAGTGGTAACTTATGTGAGTATTATGGCATGGATAGTCTCAACTAAGCCTAACAATGTATGTTACTACTTATTTCAACTAATTTCAATGTAATTAGATAAAACAAACTTAAGATAACCACCCACATGCCCTTGTAATATAATAACTGAATTCGAATGTGAACCTAAGAAATGCTACTGGTGTTTGATTATATATTTAATGTCAATTTACCGTTTTCCATACTTATACAATTTCAAATTAATGCAATTTCAATTCGTGTCAGTTTAGAAATTGTGCCACCTAAGTTTAGGCATCACAATCTTCCCACTCGTAACAATATCGTGCTTACACATGTTGACTTAGGTCAAAAGGCGATCAACCGGCTCGCCCTCAGTCGCCCCGGTGGCATCGACACCACAGCTATAATCGGAGCGGTAAATCACAGCAAACACCCGACCAAGCCCTTGGACCCTCGACTGTATTCGCTGCCCACAAGGAATTCCTCTACTGGAGAAATTTCCACACTGCGACTGGTGAGAGTCAAACCCGAGATCAATGGACGTAAGATCCAAAGGACTGACCATTGGGCCGATCGTGTGGGTGTTACACATGTTGACTTAGGAACACTACATGTGTCGGTCACAAATTAGTTCAGGTGCTACATTGGTAAATCGAGTTACCCAAATCAATTACTTGGTATCCATCCTTATATGACACGTGGCCATTTACTATTAATTTACTGTTTCATGTTCTATTTGTACACAGGCAAAAATTTGTTGGCTCCACAACATTACCGAGAGCCCCAAAAGTTTTTATTTTCAATGATTGTGGCTATGTAAATGGTTAATATAAATATTCCCATAACTAGCAGGAGTCCCACCGTGCGTTGCGCGGATTTCTTGATTAAAAATATTTAATTGAATTAATATATAATATCTACATGTCATATTTGAATTGAAATAAATAAATAAATTATAAGTATATTTATCTAAGAATAACGAGTATGTCTCTTGAAAGACGGTCTTTCCATAAGCTATGGAAAGACGAGGGACTACATTGCAATTTTAGGACAATGTGGTATAATCAGGTTGAATTCGGGTCATAACAATCAACGCGCCTATATAAAGCTAAAATCCATCCTTTCATTATTCCCCAAATCCTTGCTATGCTCGCAATTTTTCCCCAAACCCCAGCGATCAATTTTTCCCCAAACCCATCACCGATTTTTCCCCAAACCCCGTCGCCGATCTCACCAAAAATGTTGCAGATATCACCGGAAAAATTGCAGATCTTAAAATGTTACAATTATGGGATTGAAAACGTTGTTGATTGAAAACGTCGCAGATCTCGCTAATTTGCCTCATGAATTCAGGCAATTTTCCGATTCAAAAAACTTTGCCAATCGAATAGAGGGGTTCGAGTGGTACTGGTTTTGAGTGGAGAGGGTTCGAATTGAGGTTCGAATGGAAATGGTTTGAGTGGTACTGGTTCGAGTGGTGAGGGTTCGAGTGGCACTGGATTCAAGTGGTACGAGGTTCGAGTAGAGGTTCGAGTAGAGAGATTCGAGTGGAGAGGGTTCGAGTGGTGAGGTTCGAGTAGATGTTAGAGTGGAGAGGTTCGAGTTGACTCGAGGGGGTAGATGGTTCGAGTAGACGTGGTGGATGGTTCGAGTAGACGTGGTGGATGGTTCAAGGGCTGTTGATTCCAGGGGTAGAGGGATGGATGGTTCCAGGGGTTCTAGGGGTGATGATTTGAGGGGTGAATGGTTGCTTCAAGGGATGGATGGTTCCAGGGGTTAGGAACCAACTGTTCAAGGTCAGAGTGGTAGATGGTTATAGTGGTGGCACGGTGGATGGTCAGAGGGATGATATTTTAAGGGGTGATGGTCCTAGGAGTGGATGGTTGATAGTTTGAGTAGTGGCGAGGAAGATGATGGTTCCATGGGTTTGAGGGGTGATGATCTGAGGGTGACGGTCACAAGAGGCGGATGGTTGATATTCGAGGGGTGGATGGTTAGAGTGGTGGCGAGGCCGATGGTTGATGAGTCAAGGGGTGATGCCTCGAGGGGGATGGTTAATTTTTCTAGGGCCTCGAGGGTTGATGAATCGAGGGATGATATCACGAACACCCTTTGAGTCGGATGGTTGATCTTCGAGGGGTGGGTGATTCGAGTGGTATATGAAAAAAAAAGGATCCATATATATACGGCGCGTGAGGGGCAATTTCCTAAAAATTGCTATTTAATCCTTAACTTTCAATATTTCTAATTAGACCCCGTCTTTCCATAAACCTATAGAAAGACAGTCTTTCCCATTACTTTATCAAGAATAACTATCTAAATTGTAAAACAAATAATATATTTTGTTCGAATTTATTAAATAATCAATAAGATAAAAACATATTATAAGGAATCGAGTGATGAGAAATTGAGTGATGAGGTTCGAGTGGTGAGGGTTCGAGTGATGAGGAATCGAGTAGAAAGGTTCGAGTAAAGGGGGTTTGAGTGGAGAGGTTTGAGTAGAGAGGTTCTAGTGGAAAGGTTCGAGTGGAGAGGGTTCGAGTGATACTATGTTCGAGTGGTACTGGGTTGGTGTGGTAACGGTTCGAGTGGAAAGGTTTTGAGTGTAGGAGGTTCGAGGGGTTGAGTGGAAAGGCTTCGAGTATAAGGTTCGAGTGGAAAGGCTTCGAGTATATGGTTCGAGTGGAGAAGGTCAAGTTGTGAGGGTTCGAGTGGTGAGAGTCGAGTGGTGAGGGTACCATCGACCACTGGAGAGAGTACCATCCACCCCTCGAGAGGGGTATACCATCCACCACTGGAGAGAATATCATCCATCCCTCAAGAAGTTTGTCAACCACCCTTCGAGGGTACACCATCTACCTCTCGAGATGGTAAACCATCCACCACTAGAGAGAGTACACCTTCCACCCCTCGAGGATACGCCATCTACCTCTCGAGAGGGTAAACCATCAACCACTGGAGAGAGTACACCCTCCACCCCTCGAGGGTACGCCATCTACGTCTCGAGTAAGGTGTGCAGCCCTCGAGGGTACACCACCCGTCTAGAGGTCACGCATCCACCCCTCTAGAGTACACCAGCCCTCGAGGGTACACCACCCCTCGAGAGGGGTATACCACTGAGAGCGTTGAACCATGACCCACTTGAGGCCTATACCCCTCGAACATCCACGACACCACTACTGGAACCATCTACCCCTCGAACATCAACCATCCATCTATCGGACCATCTTATATCCACTCCTGGAACCATCAGTTCTCGAACATCCACCACACCACCACTCAGATAATCTACCTCTCGAATCATCAACCAAACCTCGAGGGTATTGATTCGAGGCATCATCCCTCGAATCATCAATCCTCGAGCTTCTAGAACCATCAACCATCCCCCTCAAGGCATCACCCCTCGACCAATCAACCATCTGCCTCGCCACCACTTGAATCGTCCACCTCTTGAACATCAACCACCCGCCTCGAGGGATGTTGATTCGAGGCGTCATCCCTGGAACATCAACCCTCGAGGCCCTGGAACATCAACCCTCCCCCTTGAGGCATCACCCCTTGACCCATCAACCATTCGCCTTGCCACCACTTTAACCATCCACTCCTCAAACATCAACCACCCGCCTCGAGGGCTATTGATTCAAGGCATCATCCCTCGGATTCATAAACCCTAGAGGCCCTGGAACCATCCACTCCTCAAATATCAACCGTCCGCCTCGACTCAAACCTCTCCACTTTAACCTCTACTTGAACCTCACCACTCGAACCAGCACCACTCGAACCCAGTACCACTCAAATCATTTCCACTCGACCCTCACCACTCAAAAACCTTTCCACTTGACCCTCACCACACGAACCCTTTCCACTCGACCCTCACTATAGGAATATAGCTACAATATAAGAATGTTAAAAGAGCTATAATTGAACCTCTCGAAACTCTAATGGAACCTTAACCTCTCAAACCGTCCAATGAAATTTTCACCTGTCTAATCCGCACCTCTCAAACCGTTCGATGGAACCTGCACCTCTCGAATCCGTACCTCCCGAACCCTCCTCTCGAAATCTCCACTCAAACTTTCACCTCTCGAACCTCCAATGGAACACTCACCTCTCGAACCTCCACTGGAACCTTCACCTCTCGAATTCATACCTCTCGAACCCGTACCACTCGAACCTCAACTCTGACTGTCACCTCTTGAATTCCAATGGAACCTTCACCTCTCGAACCGTTCAATGGAACCATCACCTCCCGAATCCGTTCAATAGAACCATCACCTCTCAAACCGTTCAATGGAACTTTCACCTCGAACCATTCAATGGAACCATCACCTCTCAAATCCGCTCAATGGAATCATCACCTCTCGAATCTGTACCTATCGAACCTCCTCTCGAACCTCCATTGGAACTTTCACCTCTAAAATCCGTACCTCTGGAACCCTCCTCTGGAACCTCCACTCAAACTCTCACCTCTCAAACCCTCCACTGGAACCTTAACCTCTTGAACCTCCAATGGATCCTTCATCTCTTGAATCCATACCTCTCAAACCAGTGCCAGTCAAACCTCTACTCTAACTGTCACCTCTTGAACTTCCAATAGAACCTTCACCGCTTGAACCGTTCAATGGAACCTTCACCGCTCGAACCGTTCAATGCAACATTCACCTCTCGAATCCGTACCTCTCGAACCATCCTCTCGAACTCTCACCTCTCGAACCTCTACTGGAACCTTCACCTCTCGAATTGTTCAAAGGAACCATCACCTCTCGAATCCATACCTCTCGAACCTCCACTCGAACTCTCACCTCTCGAACCATCACTGGAACACTCACCTCTTTAACCCTCCAATGGAAACTTCACCTCTCAAATTTGTACCTCCCGAACAAGTACCACTCGAAACCTCCAATTTAACTGTCACCTCTCGAACCTCCAATGGAACCTTCACCTCTCAAACCGTTCAATGGAACCTTCACCTTTCGAATCTGTTCCTCTCGAACCTCCTCTCAAACTCTCACCTCTTGAACCTTTACTGGAACCTTCACCTCTCGAATCGTTCAAAGGAACCTTCACCTCTCGAACCTCCACTCGAACTATCACCTCTCGAACCTCCAACAGAATACTCACCTCTCGAACCTCCAACGGAACACTCACCTCTCGAACCTCCAATGGAACCTTCACCTCTCGAATTTGTACTTCTTGAATTAGTACCACTCGAAGCCTCCACTCTAACTGTCACCTCTCCAACCCCCCAATGGAACCTTCTTTCGAACACTCACCTCTCGAACCTCCACTGGAACCTTCACCTCTCGAATCGTTCAAAGGAACCTTCACCTCTCGAATTCGGACCTCTCGAACCCGTACTAGTCGAACCTCCACTCTAACTGTCACCTCTCGAATCTCCAATGGAACCTTCACCTCTTGAATTCGTACCTGTCAAACCTCCTCTTGAACTCTCACCTCTCGAACCTCCACTGGAACCTTCACCTCTCAAATCCTTCATAGGAACCTTCACCTATCAAATTTGTACCTCTCGAACCAGTGCCACTCGAACCTCCACTCTAACTGTCACCTCTCAAACCTCGAATGGAACCTTCAGCTCTCGAACCGTTCAATGGAACCTTCACCTCTCGAATCCATACCTCTCGAACCATCCTCTCAAACTCTCACCTCTCAAACCCTCCACTGGAAGCCTCTTTGAAAGATTACGACGGTGACAATTTAAACATTGGCGAATTTAAAGCACGAAAATTCAAATGCATTGATAAAGTACATTCCACGCATTGTCATCATTGGTAGCATTTTACATAAGATAGTTCATCATCTAACTCTAAATAAGCTGCACCTAAGTTATTCTACACATAACCAACCCCGTAATGCTCCACAAAACTCTCTTTCAACCTTTCAGTTGCGTCCTCCAAGTATGGCAGAGCTTGTCCAATCTTCCCCGTAAGAAGTAACAACTATCCAATTGTTATAGAAACACTTCCCACAGAGTGCTGCTCAGCCTGCTCCTCTACAATCCTCTCAAGCATTCTCTGCGCTTTCTTCAGCAACGAGATAGCCGTTTCAAACTCATTCACAGTCTCATATTGCATCGATATATCCATGTACACATCAGCAACCACCACAGGTGAGGTCACTTCTTTCTTTCCAAGAATATTTGTGGCTATAACAAGACACTTCTTCGACTCAGGAAACTTTTCCTGATTACGCAGCGCTTTCGCCATGGAAACAAATATCATAGATCGATCCTCATTATCCTTCGAAGTCAGATTCACGACACCCTTCGGAGACTCAATCGCCACATTATACCTTCCCGGTGCAATCTGCATATTAGCAGCGTCAATCTCAGCCTAGAGCAACTCAACATTCCTTCCCTAGCTCTAGAACACCCTCTGAGACAATTGATTCTGATCCAACGCTTTCCCATAATCCTCCAGCCCCGTACATATAACACCAAGACACGACCTTTCATGTGCCACCTCTAACAAATTCAGTCTCAGCTTCCTCACCGCATTAACTAAATCCCAACATTCATCATCTCATCGATTTTCCCCAGTTGCAAGCCTACCAGAACCCCCACAGCAAATTCTGCAAATATTTATGAAATAAATAAGGTAAACATCAATATGATAGCAAACAACTATTGAGGCATGATGTTCCAATAGTTTAGGCTAGCTGGAAGAAACAAATTTAAATAGCATTGCAATAAACAGTTTTTCTTTTGATTCCTAATGAGCACAAGTTACAAGAACTCATCTTTTTTTCTTTTGAATAAATTTAGAATTAGTTTACAAAATTGTATGCACAAACGCAGTAAGAGATCAAAGTAAACAATGAAATCAGTAATTAAACTGACATGATACAGCAACAACGGCAAAAGCCTCATTCTTCATGGCCTGGTTTGTAACGAAACAACTACCCAAAACCTCACGATGCCAGCAAGTCCACTAGGACAGGAAGGGCCCCGTACCATTTTCGGCGAACAAGAACCCCCTTCCACCTCCTCCTCATCATCGCCATCCTCAAATTCTTTCCCGCTTAGATTACAATTGATGTCCCTCTCCATCATTAAACCAAAACCTGCAAATCCAACACAATCTCGATGCCACCACAATCTCCTCATCCAATAAATAAGGGCAACACTTTAGCAGCTCATATTGATGACCATCGTGGTTGCTGAAATCTTTTGTTAAATCATGGCTAGAAGACAAAACAGAGGTGGCGAAGGAGACTGAAATGGAGGTGACGAAAGATGGACAAAGATTAGGGAAAGCGCCTAATACACAATCACAACAATACAAATTGAATCTGGATACTGATAGCAAATAGAATATGAACACTCATGTCATGAATTAATCCACATATCAGACCTTCATTTTGCTATTGCTGCTGCTGATGCCACCGCCGGAAATAAGGAGTAATGTGCCCTATAAAAGAATTAGGGTTTATGAAAATCCATCTTCATGAAAAGGTCGTAGGGGATCTGGGAGCTCCCGACGATTGGGATCCATTCTGACGGAACGACATTGGGAGGAAACAGAGAGC
Source organism: Rubia yunnanensis (assembly GCA_037428765.1). NCBI lineage: Eukaryota > Viridiplantae > Streptophyta > Magnoliopsida > Gentianales > Rubiaceae > Rubia > Rubia yunnanensis. Next base: position 23,598,531 of record CM075064.1, on the reverse strand, counting down.
GGTGGATAGCTGATCGACGTGGAAGGGAACAATATAGGTTGGGCGTTGATTGAAAAAAATAGTTTCATTTTTGTTACTCAGGGTAGTCAAAATGACTCAAACACCCCCAGTTGACAGATAGAAAACAAACAATATCTATTAAATGGTGCTTAGGATTACATGCCTAAGAATAAATAATAGGTGATCGACTTGAAAATGTATTATATGGTTTCTAAATATATGACACTTAAACTGGCTATATAACTTTGTTGATCATGATTATAAAGACGTTGAAATTATAAATCATAGTTGACGATGTATACTCACCTTCAAAAATGGAGCATTGATACGAAAGAAGAATTTTTAACCTCGAAAGAAATCTTTTAAGATTTCATGTTATATTTGGGTGTTTATAAATAGTATTACGATTGCCTTTTAATCATGTGAGACTTGAATAATACAATGAACAAAAGTAAAATATAAAATGTACAATTAATTTGAAAATCCTAGTACATGTGTTATTTTTACCATATATGATGGTTTCAGTGAAAGTATCGCTATATATACTTATATATCAAACTAAAAATAAAAATATATGATCCCATATATATTTTTTAACTAAAAGTAAAATAACAAAGAAAATGAATGATTTAACATAAAAATTGAGAGTTTATTTTTTTGTATAAATTGATTTTACGTGCAACCTAGTTTTACTAAACACTTTTATAAACATTATGTAAAGTCAATGAATTATTTTATTGGCAATTTTGTGTGAATTATTTTTGAACTGATATACAGGCCATGTTGGAACATGGTACTGGAGCAGCAGTTACGCCAAAGGATTTAACGGAATTCAAGCCGAAATATTGGAGTGTTTCAGAATTTATGGTAATTGTATATTTGGCTATATATTAGGCGTGTGAAGCATAATTGGTTTTGTGGAAAATCCCTACTTATAAGGAGAAGATTGATTCGAATATATGGGATAGAATGATATAAGGTAAATCCCTTTATTTATGGGATTTGGATATGCTTCAAGAATCAGATTTGGAATAGGAATATTGTGGAGATAATCAAGGAGTATTCAAGTCTGATTCGTGGATATAAATATGGGACAAACACGGCTGCATACTTACGGTTTTACAGATCAAAATATGCACCCAGATTTTGAGATCTTACGAAATTTGCAAGAGCCAATAAATTGTGTTCCAACACTGTCCTGCCGCACTAAGTTCATAATCGTATACCTTAATTCCTCGGGAGGAGGAGATCCTGCGTCGACGGAATTCGAGGTCAGAGGGAGTCTGATCAAGGCGGATCGATAGCTAGGGGAGCTAGCAGAGTCCACACGTCATAGTTAGTAAAGATAAGTATTTTGTAAACTGTACTCTGTACGCTATCTTTTTAATTAGTGGATTCATTCTGAACTGGGCCAGGCCCCGCAAATGTAGGTGGTTTACACCGAACTGCGTAACCAAGTTGTGTGTCTTTTACGTTTCACGTTTTTTACACTTGATTAAACTAGGCATGTTGAAACACACTAGTAAAAACTAGAAAAAGTGGTAAAACTAAATTTCACATTAGATAATCGAATAACTAATTAAAAATAATAATACAAAATTTTGGTCAATTCACCCAAACAAAACGGCTAACACCCTATTGCTAGCATATGATTACCAAATAAGACAAAAACAAGTAAACATGAACATGCTAATATTATGAGTTTTACGAAAATATTCTTATTAATATAAAGAATAGGGACATTTTCTTAAATGCCTTTATTATCATATATAAAATTTTCCCTAATGAAATACACTCAATATTTATTTACAGGATACTAAGGATTTCACGTGATTGACATTATTCAAGAATGCGCAAAAATATTAAAAATTCAAAAAACCCAAGATTTAGCATATGTTGATTTTCATGTCCTTAAATAAAAGATATTATAAAATAGTTCATGACAAATTGTCGTACTAAAATGAAAGTTTTTCATTTTTCACCGTTTACAAAGGCACGTCAAAGGCAACTTTGTACTTATGAGAATATATAAATAATATCAATATTTTTCTTGAATAACTATTATCGTTTCTAAATGTAAAGGTCATATTCATTATTCGGTAGTACGAGTTCATGCAATTCAAAATTTTTAATCAAAAACTAATATAAAATATAATTAAATTTAAGCTAAATGGAATTGAACTTGCACATATGGAAAAAATTATGAAATTACTCTAACTTGTATATAATGTATATAAACATCATTAAAGTATATATTGTATATAATGTATATAAATGTAATTAAACTATATATATCTTGTATGGAAGAACGAATTAATACTATTTTGGATTTATCACTGATTTTTAACTCATGAAATTAATATTATTTTCAGATTTAGTACAATTACAAAGGAAAACTCAACTTCTACTTCAAAGATGAATTCTTTGAATAGGAAACAAAATATTTAAGGTAGGAGAAATTGATAGTGGGAGAATTTAGGTTGTGTGCATTACTATTTACAATTAACGAAATAAAAGAAGAATTGAGAGGAGATTGTGAAAAGTTCCAAACAATGTATTATTCATTATGTCTTATTAAAGAGTAGGTTGTACAATGTTTTTGAAACTTAAATTTCATTATCAATGCTAGAGTATATGAGGAACATTAAATAGTCAAAAAACTAATTAAAAATAATGTTTTGTCAATTCAGCCAACCGCAGCGGCCAACACCCCATTGCTAGCATCTAATTACTAAACAAGACTAAAACAAGTTAATATAGACATACTATTATTATGAGTTTAACAAAAATATTTATATTAATTTACGGAGAGGGATATTTTCTTAAATACTTTTATTATCATATATAATGTTTTCCCAAATGAAATACATGCAATGTTTATTTACAGTGTACTATGGATTTCACGTGATTGACATTATTCAAGAATGCATAAAAATATTAGAAATTAAAAAATAAAGCCCCAATATTTAGCATATATGTTGGTTTTCATGTCCTTAAATAAAATATATTTATAAAATAATTCATGAGAAATGTTCATACAAAAATGAGGGTTTTTTCATTTTCATCTTTTACAAATGCACGTCAAAGTTAACTTTGTACTTATGAGAATTTATAAATATTATCTATATTTTTCTTGAATTACTATTATCACTTCAAAATGTAAAGGTCCTATTCATTATTCAGCCAGACGAGTTCATGCAATTAAAAAACGTGATCGAATACCAATATAAGATATAATTAATTTTAAGCTAAATAGAATTAGACTTGCACATATTGAAACAGTTATAAAAATACTCTAACTTGTATATAATGTATATAAATGTCATTTAACTATAGTAAATCTCATATGGAAGAACGAAATAATACTATTTTCGATTTATCACTCATTTTCCCTTTCTGAAATTAACACTATATCAGATTTAATACGAAGGAAAAAATCAACTTTGACTTCAAAGATGAATTCTTTGAATATTAAAACCAAAGAACCAAAATTCTTAAGTAAGAGAAATCGAGAGTGGGGAGAATTTAGGTTGTGTGCATTACTATTGACAATTAATGAAATAAAAGAAAAATTGAGAGGAAATTGTGAAAGGTTCCAAACATAGATTATTCTTTCAGTCTAAATAAAGAGTAGCTGGTACAATTTCACCAAAATTTAAATTTCATTATCTAATGCCACGAAATAAGAGTATCCGAGGAACAATTTAATAGTATCATGGATTAAATCCAAATATTTGGATCATCTGAAAAAATAGAATTCATGAACTCAGCATCATTTATCTCCTGTTCAACCGTCGCAACAACATTTTGCATTTGATTAACAGGTTCAGCAACATCTGCCTCTTTTTTTTTTAAGTTAAGCCATCCGAGGATGGGGGTGTTTATAAGGCTCCCCAGGCCGTGTGAAATAGCCAAAATTAGGCGCTAAAGGTTTAAATAATATTACAGGTTGATCATCCTAAAGATGGTCCCGGAGGTCAGTAGTATCTCTAGTATTAAGAGTTTCTTAGCAAAAGCGATGAGATCTCCTATTCTCTAATTAGTCTATCCCTGTGCAAAAGTAGTCCCCCTATGGAGAACCTATAGCCGAGATTCCGCGAACAGGACGGGGAATCGAATAATCGAGACCCCAATTTGTCAACGTAGTACAGGCCATAAGGAATCTCCGTAGATGTGTGCATTATGGAGCTGAGATCTTCATTTGTTTTCGAACATTTGGTGAGGTCCTTACAGCAAGATCTGATCAGGAGAGAGGCATCATGTATGTGTCATAGCAAATCTATTTTGAGAATGAGCTTCCGGTTCCCAGTATCAGTTTCCATCCCTTTTCCATGCATCGTGGAAGAATACCTGAAATTACAGAAAGAGAGCAACTAGCAGTATTTGTGCTTACAAGCAGTGACTAAAACACCCTAATAACATACAGGAGGCACTTAATATGCAATCAAAGAAGCCAAAATCGAAGAAGCCATATCTATATCCTATTGGTTTCCGTAGGAGATCCAACTCTTATCGCTGGGAAACCAATAGAATCTAAAGATAACAATCCCTTGAGGAAAATAGGAGTTAACCTGATGTCTATATCACCCTGTAATTTGTTTTCCAATGCAAATTTTGCCAAGAAATCAGCCGACATATTAGCTTGTCTAGGTGTGTGTTGAATTGGGTGTGAGGAGTGTTGTTCATAAAGTGCATTACACATAGATAAAACTCTCCAGGGGCATCTCCTAGGGTTATGGATACTACTAACCGCAGTTAAGCAATCAGATTCAATAACACATTCTCCTAAAGCTAGTTCAGAGCAGATGTCATAACCCATATTGATTGAAAATAATTCAGCATGCAGAGGAGATGGACTATGAAAAATTATAACTCTCATTTTGACTACCTCTCCTTTCCAGTCCCTTACAATTACTGCAACAGAGGAGGAACCACTAGTAATCCATGAAGCATCAGTGTTTATTTTGAAGCCAATCAGTGGTTTTTCCCAGATAGCTACTGTAATTGCAGGTCTTTTTTTTGAAAAATTTGTGGAATGATCTTGGCCTGAATCCAGTGTTTATGCCTATCTCTATTACCTTTCAATTTGTGAGCTGTGAAGATTGTGTAAATCATTTGTTTAATATCATGAACACAAGTCTCACATGAGAAAGGTTTATTCTCAAATATGTATTTGTTTCTGCCAGTCCAGAGTGACCAAATTGTAGTTATGAATGCAGCAGTTATCAAATGTGAGTGGATTTTTTAATCAGCCTTGAAAGATAAATAAAATTCAACCATGCTCTTTAGATTCAGAAAACCTATTTGAGGCAGCTTTAAAAGAGAGTGAACACTATTCCAAACTGAACAGGAGCAAGGACATGAATTGAAAAAATGATCAAGATTATCCTTATTGTTCAAACAAAGAGGGCATCTCGAAGCCAATGAAAAACCTATCCTGCTTAAAATATTATCAAATGGGAGGATGCATTTTAAAGCTCTCCAAGTAAGTACTGACATTTTTCTGGGAATGTAGGACGACCAAACCTTTTGAAATGCTGGATTTCAGGATTCCTCTGTCTGAAAATGTTGTATGCAGATCTGATTGTGAATTTCCCGTCTGTTGTTGGAGTCCATACTAGCTGATCCTCATGAGGGTGCTCCAGCTTTACCCCCTGCAGTATATGTGTGATATTGGTAACCAAATAAGGCTCCAGGCTTGGTAAGAAAGCAGGTTTGTTATTAATGAAAGAGCTCAAAGAAAGATCTTCAAAAGGTATGTCCATTTCCTCAGGCCAAATATAACAGAGAGCACCATCTCCCATCCAATTTGCATTCCAAAATGAGCAATTCCCCTTGCCAAAGATAATCCTGGTTAGACTGTTAGCCTTAGGTGTTACTCCACTTATTCTACTCCAAATATGGGGTTTTTTGTAAGTGACTGGTAGTGTCCATAAAAATGAAGACCATTGAGTCTCATTAATTTGTAGCTTCCACCATAATTTACATGAGAAAGCATCTACTATGGCTTTCAAATCCCTTAAACATAGACCATTTTCATTTACTGGATAACTCATTCTTTTCCATGATCTCCATCTTTTCCTATCATCCAAATCTGATTTCCCCCAAATTAGACTAGATGCCATCTTCTCCATTGTTTTTAAAACTATCCTTGGGGGTTTTAGGACTGCAAAGATATGTGTTGGAATTGAGAGGAAGCAGTGATTAATCAAAATGATTTTACCAGCAGAGCTTAACCATCTATTCTTCCAATTATTTATCAATCTTTCCATTCTTTCAATAACAGGTAAATAATGCACCTTTAAATTCCTACCAGAGAAAATAGGGACTCCAAGGTATTTAAAAGGGAAGGAGCCTTTCTCCATTCCTAGTAATCTTTTAACAGATTGGACTTTCTGAAGAGGTGTGTTATGAGAAACAAAGAATTCTGATTTGGCAAAGTTTACTTTTTGACCTGAAGTGATCTCATAAGCCTTCGGAAAATGTTTAAGATGCCTCAAGTTATTGGGCTTAGTATTCAGAAAAACTACAGTATCATCTGCATACATAAGATGAGTAAGAGGAGAACAGGATTTGGGAAGACCAAAGTACTGTAAATATCTAGTGCAAAACAATTTCTTCAGACCCCTAGAAAAAGCCTCTGATAAAATATTGTACAAAAAGGGGGAGAGTGGGTCTCCTTGTTTAATTCCCCTGGAGGAAGAGAAATAACCAGATATGACACCATTTATTAAAACTGAAAAGTTTGCAGAGGCAATATTTTGCATGATAAGTCTAACAAATTTGCCATGGAAACCAAACTGTAGTAGAATGGAGTTAAGAAAAGACCAAGAGACCCTGTCAAAGGCCTTTTGCATATCTAGTTTGATAATCAAATTTGAAATCTTAGACTTTCTAGAAAGCAGTCTGGTCATTTCATGCATGAGAATCACATTATCCGAAATATCCCTACCTTTAAAAAAAGCACTTTGCTCAGGGGAAATCATTAGGTGCATTAGTGGTTTAATCCTCTCCATTAACAGTTTAGAAAAAACTTTATTAACAAAGTTTGATAAGCTTATTGGCCTGAAATCTGCAAAAGTGTTTGAAATGGGTTTTTTGGGTATTAAGGTGAGTCATGTACTAGACATAGCTTTTGGGATATAACCAGTATTTAAAAAGTCATTAGCAGCTTCCAACAGATCTTGATTAATGGTATCCCAGAAAGTTATATAAAAATCACTAGAGAATCCATCGGAGCCAGGTGAACTAGATCTATTAAGATAAAAAACAGCTGATTTCAGTTCTTGGGCATCAATGGGGGTAAGCAAAAGAGTATTCTGTTGATCAGTTATTACTTTTGGGATCTCTTGCAGAAAATGTTTTAGATATCTCCCTTCTTTTTGAGATGTCTCCTCATTCAGTAGTTTCTGAAAAAATCTCACACCTTCTTCTTTAATCAAGCTTGGATCAGATATCCAATTTCCATTACCATCTTTAATTTTAACAATTCTAGATCTTATTCTCTTTTCCTTAATTGTGTGGTGAAAATAACTTGTGTTTTCATCACCATGTTTGAACTAGTTTAACCTAGCTTTTTGCTTCAGAAAAATGTTGTATTCCTTCTGAGATCTCAGAAGCAAAGCTTTAGATTTCAATAGCTCATTTAAAACTGATTCATCCTGAAACTGCTGGTAGAGAATTTCCAGTTCATTGACTCTTATTTCAGATTGTGACAGATTCTTGTTTACATCACCAGAAATATTTTTGTTCCAATCCTTTATTACAATCTTAAGTCTCTTTATCTTGTGCACAAAATTTTCCATCCCAATCAGAGGGGATGGTAAATTCCAGTTAGATACAACTACTTCATGAAAATCTTGTCTATTTGACCACATTTCCTGGTATCTAAAAGGTCTTGGAACTAGTTCTACAGCAGATTGAATAGATAAAAGAAGAGGAGAATGGTCAGATGGCATCCTGTTTAGAACTTGTATAGAGCTATTTGGGAAAAGTTCTAGCCAATCTATGTTACATATTCCCCTGTCTAACCTTTGAAACTGTAGATCCCTTCCTTTGTCTCTATATCTATTGTTGCTCCAAGTGAAAGAGTTACCAACCGTAGGGATATCATGTAAGTCCATCATAGTTAGGAAATCATTAAATTGTTTCATGCTTTTTCTAGGGGTGGATTTCCTACCTTTATATTCAGTGACAGATGCTACAGTATTAAAACCACCAATATAAATTGATGGATCTAGTGTTGGGGTTTGTAGATCTGACCACAATTTCTCTCTCAACTGTCTATGGACACTAGCATAAATGAAATTAACATTCCAATAGACAGAGGTGGCATTATCTGTTACTCTAGCCTGTATATACTGATCAGATTCTTTTAAAATTTTCAAACTGAAAATCTGATTCCATAGAAGCCAAATCTTGGCCGTGTGAGCATGAAGAGCATTATTGTAACCGAGTTCATGTTTCAAAACGTTTAAATTCTGTTTTTCATGCCATGGTTCAATTAGACATAGAATATCAATCTTGTGTCCCCTGTTTAAAATTTTTAATCTATCCAGTGAAGTGCCATAACCCCTAACATTCCAAACTAAAATTTTCCCAATTTTGGTGTATTTTATCATTTAAAACTAGGGGGTAGCTTTTTGTGATGATCTTAGTTTCCTTTGTTTATTTACTGGTACATTTGTATTTTTACCCCGTTTGTCTTCACCTCTTTTCAAATTATCTGATGGAGATATACTTACCTGCAGTTGGGCAATTTGCTTTACAGCTGTGCTGTGTTCTTTCAAGATGATTGGATCTTTAGTTACAGTGCATTGGTCTTGCACTACAGGAGTACTCTGCACTGCATCAGGAGCTTGGTCTTCTGGTAAACTCAGCACTTCATCAGGAGCTTGATTTTCTGGAACACTCTGTACTATCTGAGGAGTGGATAGAACCTCCATCTTATCTACTTTTTCTGCACCTATCTGAGGTATCTGTACTTCCTGTGTTTCCAAAGATTCGTGGAAAATGTCTACAACATCATCCTCTTGAGCATCAATATCTTCGTCCTGTAGATCAGTTAAAGTTTGGAAAGCATTTGATATAGAAACCATATTCTTCTTTACAAACTCTTCCTGAGTAGGAGGTAGTTCTGGCTGTTGGGTCTTTTTTCTCCAAAAGAAATTAGTGATAGGTTTGGAGATATCATCCAGTGAATAGAAAGGAATATTTCTTTTCACATGAGTATCTGGTATTTCTTTCCTATGATTATTTCTTTCCAAATTAGAATCTGATTTAAGGTTCTGAATCTGGAATTCAAATTCCTTTTGGGAAACTGATAAGTTAGATGGTCCTTTCTTTTCCAATAGTACATTAGAGTCATGACCAAGGTTATTCTGAACAATAATAGGTTGAAAATCCTCTTTAACAGTATCTAGTCTATCCTTGTTCACATTTGTTTTAGCTAAGATCTTACTATTTTTCTCAATTCTGGATGCAAGAAATTACAGTTTGCCTGACTGTGGCCAATAATCTTACAGTGATTTCAATACAAAGGCAACTGATCATATTCAATGCGATAGTCTGCTACTTTATTGCCAATTCCTACAACTATTGTATTTGGGAGTTTAGCCAAGAGATCCACTTCTACACACACTTTAATTGCAGAAGGTCTAGTTAGAGCTTGAGTTGCAGCATCCATTTTGAGAAATTTTCCTATCTGACTACTAATGCCTATAATAGCTGAGGTATTGTAAAAATGTAAAGGCAATTGGTGAATGGTTACCCATGCTGGAACAATTGAAGATTCAGCTGTAGGTGAGAAATCAGGAGTCCACTTCTGGACCTTCATTGTCGCTCCTTGGACCATCCATTGGCCCTTCATCCAGCACCGTTGATAATCCTCGCTATCCTGAAATCGAATAAGAACATGTCGATAATCAATTGATCCCAGTTGGCACTGAGCTTTAAACCCAATAGATTTGAAAGCAGAAACAAGTTTCTCCATAGGAGGTTTCCCCCTATTAAATTTTCCGACCAAGGCATTCTGGTAATGAGATGCCAGAATCTCGCCTTCCTCAGGGGGAAGGATGAAAGCCAATTTGCCCTTATATTCCGTAATAGGGTGCAAATTGGGCGTGTCTGGAAGGGAGGTTGTAAGTGGTGAAGGTTTTGTATTCAAGGCGTGAAGGAAGCTTTTGCTTATGGATGAGTTGTGTTCAGGGGGTTGGTTTGGCGTCGGAGATGCCATGACCTTCAACCAGGATCAGCGGAGAGAGCCGTTAGGCGGAAAAAAAAGAATGAAGAAGAAGTACAGTAACTGAATTTTGTGAATAGTATATCAAGTGTGTTTTTCGCACTAAGATTCGCACACAGTTGGAGTTAGCAACATCTGCCTCTTGATTAACTGATGCAGCAGCCAACCGTGACAACAGTGCTTTAAGATGCATTTGCTGAAAATTACAATGAAAAATTATAAACAACAAAGTTATTTACATGTATAGTTCAGAAACTAGATGAAAATAGTTCTTTTGTATGAACCTCGCCAGAGAGACTGTCATATTGAATGCATAGAACCTCATTTTCTGCCTTCATTTGCAAAGTCTTTTTCTTTAGCTCTTCCGTATCACTTTTCTTTTGTTTGACCTTTTCTCTAACCTTTCTATTTTGGAACCAGACACTTACTTTCTTCTGAGATAACTCCAACAATTATGCACTTTTCTCTATGCAATTTCAACCCTCTTTTGGACATCGATCTTTCCACCCAATTGTTTAAAATGACTCTCTAGTGCCTCTAGCTGCTGTGAATTAAACCTCTTCTTATTCTCCTTATCAGGCATCGCAGGTGTTACTTGACTTGAGTTGCTATCCATCACCTACAACACAAGTTTTCTATTATATAACTAAATCAAACCCAAATTATATATCAAATTGTAAACTAATAAAAAAATTAAAAGGCGGGATTGTGTAAAGAGAAAAGCAATTGAATGAAAACCTTGCCGTTTGCTTAACCCAAATTGAAGGGTGTTCCGGGGCGCAGTATATGATATGTAAAATCAGCTTTATCTAGAGATAGAAAAGAGGAGGTAATGAAATTAGAAGTGTAAATTTTTGGTATTATAACTTAAAATGTAATATTTCGGCAATCTAATTGTATTTGTATTATTTAAATATTCCAATTGAGTGTGTAATATTTGTAAAAATTAGTTGGCAAAAATAATCAATTTGGAACATTTATGACAAATCACGTCTTAGATAATATTTAAAAAATTGCCAACAAAATCATGGTCTCTACAATAAACAATATGGAAATACGTGGTCTTCTTGCTTAAGTTGTCATTACGATTTAAAAAAGCATGCTAGTTGTCCATCAATGAGGGTAGATGACCACGTTTACTCCAAATTTTCATGATCAATTTAATTACAATCCCGTGAAATCCAAGTCTGAGGTATAAGAATTTAGACTCTGCGCTATCACCAGTTTGCCATTTAATATCAGGCAGGACTAGATTTCTTTCCTTATAAAATTTATTTCTAAACCCATGAGTCTGCGGGTTTTATGCTACCTTGCAAAAATATTAGAATTTGAAAAATCAAAAGTTTAGCATATTGATTTTAATGTCCTCAAATAAAAGATATCATAAAATAATTGATAAGAAATGTTCATACTAAATTAAGAATTTTTTTATTTTTTTTATCTTTTTACAAAAACTTATACTTATAATAATTTATTATATATCCATATCTAATATTAAAATAATATGCAATTCATTTAAAGCTAAATAGAATTAGACTTGCACATATTGAAACAACTACAAAATTAATCTATCTTGAATATAATGTATATAAATGTCATTAAATTATATATATATATATATATATATATATATATATATATATATCATATGGAAGAATAAAAAATACTATTTTTTATTTATCACTAATTTTTTCCCTTATGAAATTAATATTATTTTTATATTTAATACAATGATGAAGAAAAACTCAACTTTTACTTTAAAGATGAATTCTTTAAATATGAAAACCAAAGAACCAAAATATTTAAGGTAATAGAAATCGCGAGTGGGGAGAATTTAGGTTGTGTGCATTACCATTGACAATTAATGAAATAAAAAAAAGTTGAGAGGAAGTTGTGAAAGGCTCCAGACAATGTATCATTCATTCAATTTTAATAAAGAGTAGCTGGAACAATTTTATCGAAAATTAAATTTAATTATCTAATTCCACGAAATAAGAGTATCTAAGTAACAATTTAATAGTCTCGTGGATTAATTCCAAATATTTGGATCATCTGGAAAAAAAATAAAGTTTATGAACTCATCATTATTTATCTCCTATCAACCAGTGCAACAACATTTTGCCATTACTAAAATAAGAACTCGGTTGCCATTTTTCCAACTCCTGACCTTGTCTCTTAGTTTCGACCAGTAAAAGCTTTGTGGATTATGTTTTTTCAGTAGTTGACTTATCATCTACATTGTTAGGGAGTTAAAAAATCTATGCAATCCAACTTATTTCTCCCATTGCCTCTGTTGGATTGTTTTGGAAAAACTTCCTGCAAACATACAAATGTTGACTCCTTACGCACTCTCTCAGCCTTTTAAAGGTTTAAATCTCTTAGATCTCCTTGCACCCTATGTTTCTTGTTCAAGATTGACTGTTTGCGTGTGAATATGGTCATAATCATTGATGAATTCCTGTTTTCCCTCATTCTCTTGACCAAATTCATCTTTAACTTCTCTCTTCATCTTCACATTTTTTGCCACGTGTAGTTGTTGGCGTGGGGTTTACTCCAATCCCAATGGTATCGCCAATGCTAGTTATATTTGTGCAGGTCGATCGGATCCTTAGTGAATTTCACCCATCACAGCCGGTTGCTCAGGGGTAAACTATGGCTAATCAACAAGGTATCCCAGAGTCTTGCCCATCATGGCAGTCGACCCTGCCACAATATCCAAGACGTATTAGACTTAGGTTGATGTTGCAACCTCTAGCTTAGGTAATCGTGCCTCATCACATGGCACCTTTCGAAACTCAAGTACTGGTGAGTGCAACTCACATATAAGCAAATAATCCATAGGTACTTACCCTTGGAACATAGAGGAAGGTCGAAGATAAGAAGCTCCGTGCTATCAATCGAAGCTTAAATGCATGATTACAAAGGCTAGGTAAGAAGTTTCTTCACAGTTTATATCGTCTGTGTCAGCCTCTCCACAGGATATGATATTCCATATATTTGATAGTATAACTAGTAATAGTTAGCATACTTTAGAGTGTATATATGCACACATTATGTCATTTGTGTCATTCGGAAAATCTACGAAGATTTTTCGGATGAAACAAGATTTGGATCTTTCAAGGACCTAGTAGGAATCACACACATTTGAAGAACCACCGTTGGACCTGTAAAGGTGGGATAAAATATATCTTTAAAATTTAAATATAAATTAGATTATTTTTAATTTTTTTAGGGCCTCATTTTTTACTGATCACGAGGTGACGGACTTGGAAGGACCCAATTCATCCTTGGAGAATTACTGATGAGAATAAATGATAAGGGTTGACAAAGAAAGAAGGCAAGATAGCTTTCAACTGGGAAGGTCTATACAAATTCAACGAAGGACATGCTGGAGGAAGCTATGTGCTAGAAGACGTGATAGGGAATCAGGTTTCTCAGAGGTGAAACATCGTTAATCACCAAAGGTACCACCAGTGAACCAAGATTCACTGAGTTCTCCAAAGAATAAACTGACGAGTCAATACTCTCAATAGAGACAAATCAGTGTTCCAACCAGGGCATAGCTTCTGTAAAACAAAAGGCTATAGGATGGAAACACTCTCCTTTTTTTGTAATTTGATGCCCATGAGTAGTTAACCCCTAGTGGAACTATAGGATCACATATATTTTATCATATATAAATTTTAAGCTCATATTCCACATGACGACAATCTCTAAAGTGAAACATTTCGACAGAGGATAGCCACATTCCGAAAATATCCCATTAGTGGATAATCTCAATCAACAAAATATCTCATCAAAGGGTAGCCACTTTCAAAAATATACGGTCACAGGATAATATACATCGGTGAAACATTCCATTAGAGGATAGCTACCTTCTGTGAATATCCCATCACATGCCAATTTTCATCACTGAAATATCCCATCAGAGGATAGCCAAATTTGGAAAATATCCCATCGAAGGATTATCTCACTCAGTGAAGTATCCCATAAGTGGATAAGTCACCTTGGACAAATATCCTATCAGAAGATAACCTTCATCGGCACTCACCTGGACATCCTGTTAGAATATACCCTAAAGAGGAAAATGAAAAGATGAAGGCCTAGGTATTGATGGCCACTTGGCTAAATTGAATCCTAAACAGGCGGATACTTTACAGTTAGACACATAAAGAAGGGCCAAGCACCCCTTACAATGATATGCGCTCTCCACAAAAGCTTCAATTGGAACTCAAAAATCCTCTAAATACACCATCTCTTTGGATTCATGTTTAGACCATATCTCACACAATTTTAAGGTTATTCATAGAGTGAGACTTCAGGGTGGACAATGGTAGCAAAAGAAGTAAAGGAAACATCAAGTGAAATAGAGAAAAGGAGAATTTATTAATTAAAAAATTCTTGAGTTTAAAAAACTAAGGATCACAGCTCAAGCTACCATATTAATTGTAGACATAAAATAAGCCTATATATCTCCATTTGGTTGAGTAGTTTCTTCTGCTTTAGATTTACCATTACAATACTCGAGTAGTTTCTTCACATTCCATTGCTTCTTTTGTTTGGACTTCACCACCTCATTCTCAACAATGTGATCAGCACTAAAGAACGCCTTCATTGGGCTTTTAACTCATTGGTGAAGAAAGTGATCCAGATGGAATGAAAATGAAGAGTGAAAATTCTTGACCATTCCTCCACTACACCACCTCACCAAAGCTGTACCACCTCGCTGAAGCTCGGGCCCCCCAGGATCGGTAGGGATGCTACAAAGTTACTTCATCCGTACCAAGGTGATGGTGGGGCCATGATTGAGCCATAGAGCCGCCGCGTTGCTTCCAGTGGCGGAACTAGGGGGTGAGGGGTGCACCCGCCTCCCCTAAGTTCCTTAGGACAAGGTATTTTCTGGGTTGTAGGCTTTGGACAGAGAGTAAAATGGGTAGAATTGTTACTTTTCCATTAAAAATTTCTATTTTTATTTGCTTCTTACTTCTCTTGAATATGTCAACTTTTCCTTTTTAATATTTGATTTTCTTTTCCTTACTAAAACTATTTTCTTTCCAATTGTGTGGCACACATGATGCAATTGAAAAATAATATTGGCAAATGGTATGGTTGAGGAAGGATATAAAACTATATTTTGTTTTAGTTTATTAATTTAATTACGTATTTATAAGTTTCTATTTATATATTTTCATTTATTTTTTAAAATTTTTTTAAAATTTTTATTAGTCATTTTATATCAATCAATTTTTTATTTTTAAATTTTATGAATGTATGTATTAAGATATATTATAAACTAATTTGTACATGAGATTCAAATTAAACTATTTAGCATTCATATTATTTTAACTAAAAAAATAAAATTTTAGAAATATACATTATGATAAACTTCTGGGAAAGGTACACAAAAACTAACTTTATTCATCAGGGAGTCGACTAGTTGAAGAAGGTGTGCAGGGGAAAAGGGTGGCATAGAAAATTGAGGAATTTTTTTTTAGTTAAAAACTTACCAATGGTGAGAGAGATATTTATTAGGCTCCATAAACCTGTATAAAATTGGATAATACATTGTTCGCTCAAGAATGATGAAATTAAAAATGATGTTATCATAAGTTAGATGAGAACAAAGACATGTCTCCACCCATGTTAGCAAAATTACAGGCCAAACCCCTTGTCGAAATATAAAACGGCCTTCCACTTTCAAGTCTCCATAACCCCATGTTAGCTTGAAAAGGTGGCCTCCCGTTCCAATTCCTTGCACATTGATCTCCCAAGAAACAATGCACTAGCTTCAGAAAAACTGAATTCAAACTGAAATGTCCTCCATTTCCTCTGGGATTATCTTCTGCTCCTTTTGAACCAAACTTTGCTCTAGTGCTTTCCTTAATGTTGCCTGCTAACCGGACTTTCTGAGTATCGTTTACCATCTGGATTTCTACAATGTCTTTATTGTACCTGTAAATGCAGAAAACACATGGAAATATTATTTAGGCACTCTAACATATGGAAATTCTCTTGAATCTAATACAACCAATCCTTTCAAATCCTGAGTTAGATTAGCATGCTGGAAACTATAATTCAACTTTTTTGAGCTAGCTAACTTAACTAACGCATTAGCAGCCAAATTGGATTCCCTATAAATATGAGTAAAGGAAAAAGATAGCTCACATGTTAAGCTCCACATAGAAAACTGACGAAAATGGCGATTGCAGAGACTGTACATAACACCTATACTTACATAAATGATTTACGCTTTGGAAGGAAAAATCAAGAAGGTGGTCAGGAAGAATATATTATAGATAGTATTATAGAAACCATTGTATATACAGCATAATTAGATCCAAAGTTTAAAGGAAAGTATGCTAGTTTGATGATAGAATCTAGTAGGGGATTGTGAATAGGGGGAAAGGATAGCTAGGTCAATGGATCGCTTGTACCTTAATGTTTTTTGGTAATGAAAATTTTTGTTATTACAAAAAAAAACTAACCTTATTTTTTTTTGCAAAAGTACAAATCTGACCCTGTAAAATCTGAAAGGGAAACTAACCTAAGATTTTGAAAAATTGTGCTGATATACCTAAATTTCACAATTCTGTTGTTGACCTAATATAAAAAGACAAAAATACCCTGGGCTTAAAATTGAAAATTTCATGACCATTCTACTCCTTGCTAAATCAACTCTTAAATAGAAAGCAAAACAATAGAATGTTAAAGAATACTGAAAATAATTTTACTTCACCGAGGGACGACGAATTGAGCTTTCACTAGCATCAAGTGCCCCGGTTGAAATACCAAAGACACGTGCAGAGGAAATTCCCCGAACTTGGGGACATGTTTTGCCCCTCTCTCAGCAAAATATTTTTTTTCATCAAGGATAACCCATGGGAGCAAAAAAGGAACTAAAAGGCTCCCATGAGAGAAGATTACAAAAACCAAAAAAAAACATAGGGATCTATGTATCTCAGAATTATCAGAGAAATAGGGAAATGAACAAAAGTTGCATAAAATGAAATAAACAATCTGGGCATTTATAGTGGTGGAGAAGATAGAATGACTTCTTGGAAGAAGGAGAAATTAAATGTGCGCTTTGAAATTAGGCAAAAAGTGTGCCAAAAGAAGAAACCTTTTACCTTCCTAAGGTGTTGACGGGTAGCGTGTTATGTAAAGTTGGTAGACAATTTAGTTCCCCATCAATTATGGAAGTTCGAGAAGACCTAGGGTCACTTATGGTACCTGAACTGTGGCCTCCGATGCTAGAGAGAATCTAAGGTTACAACCAAAGCAAAACCTTTGGCTCTCTCAAAAGTTACTGATAGTTGTTGTTTTGAAGCTCATAATCTAGGTGAAACCCATGCAACTGTATGCCACTGCTAACACATGGCCAAAAACTAGTATAAAAGGAAGACCTCCATCTCCACTTCAACCTACAGAAACATACCCCTTTACCAAATATATTTATGATATATTAAATACTCCCCCCGTTCAAGATAAAATGGCATGTTTGCTTTTGGACCAATTGTTTAGGGGAAATGATACGGCTAGGAATAATTGTGGAAACGTAAGGATATTTTTGGAAAGAAGTGGGTCCAGTATAAAAGTTGTTAAAGTTAAGGAGAACATTGTGGGAATTTAACAACATATTCTTTGTCATTTTAGCTGGGAGGGATGATGGTGGTAGAGGGGGCTGGATAGAGGGGTGGTGGTGGTGGTAGGTGCTGGGTGGCAGGGTGGTGGTGGTAGGTGCTGGGTGGCGGGGTGGTGGGGGTAGGTGTTGGGTGGCAGGGTACTGGTGGTAGGTGCTGGGTGGCGGAGTGGTGGTGGTGGTCAGGTGAAGGCAAGGCGCTTTTGGTGGCGAGGCGGTGGAGGTGGGGCGGCGGCGAAGGTGCGGCATTGGAGGTGGTGGAGCAATAGCAGTGGTGGAAGAACGCCGGCGGGGCAAAGGGTATTTTAGTCATTCATATTTTGTATTTGGCCCAAAGGGCATTTTGGTTTACTCATGTTTATCTCAATATGAATGAGAGAACTTTTAGGAAGCAACCCTTATAAATACCAATATATCAACATTCGATCATAAATACTCAGAGCAAACACTTTTGGTTTGACTTTAGAAAGAGAGAGTCCCCCCCCCCCTCAATCCATGTGGCTCTAATTTGTGTTTCAATAATCAAGAGCTAGATTTGACAATTAGATCGGTGTTCGACGTGTGTAACGGTTGTTTTGGCCAACCGCTTGCAAACTAGCAGATGTTTACTTCTGATGCACTCTCTCATCTTCTTTACGGTTCAAGACTCTTATATGTCCTACACCCTACATTTCTATTTCAAGATTGACTGTTTGTACGAGGATATTATCAAGATCATGTTGATAGAACCCTCTGTGTCCTACTTCTCTCAATCAACTTCCTTGTCCACTTCTCTTATCCTCTGTTTATTCTTGTCTACTCTTCCTCCTTTTACTTTAATTAGTTAAGGTGTATTACGACATTCGTACTATAATCATTATTGAACATTTAATTTAATTTATTATGTACTAGTTGAAGTTTTGAATCACAATTTGGGTGTTATAATTCATTATTTTCATATACATGATTTAATAAATAGTGCTCTTGAAGCAATGTAAGTGGTAACTTATGCGAATATTATGGTCTAGATAGTGTCATCTAAGCCTAACAATGTATGTTACTACTTATTGCAACTAATTTCAATGTAATTAGATAAAACAAAACTTAATATAACCACCCATATGCCCTTGTTATATCATAACTAAACTCGAATGTGAACCTAAGAAACACAAATGGTGTTTGATTAGATATTCAGAGAAAGTCTCAGTAAAGGCGGCATTTTCATAAGGTTATGGACAGTCCACAAGGGTATTTACCTTAAATATTATAATTTTTTTATAAAATTTAAATATTACATTTTATAAGTTAAAACAAGTAATAATATGTGAAAAAAATTACAGGATATAAAAAAATATTTTTAAAAAATTTAAATTTTATATGTAATTTAACAAATACAGTATATAAGGTAAGAGATAAGTGATCTGTCAATAAACTTATAGACAGGCCGCCTGTTAGGAGACCTACTCAGATATTTAATGTCAATTTACCGTCTTCCATACTTGTACAGTTTTAAAATTAGTACAATTTCAACTTGTGTCAGTTTAGAAATTGATCCACCTAAGTTTAAGCATCACAATCTTCCCACTTGTAACAATATCGTGCTTACACATGTTGACTCAGGAAAACTACATGTGTCAGCCACAAATTAGTTGATCATGGTTTCACCCACGTTGTGCTACATTGTTAAATCAAGTTAACCAAATCAATTAATTGGTATCCACCCTTACATGACACGTAGCCATTTACCATAAATCTACTGTTTCATGTTCTATTTGTACGCAAGCAAAAATTTGTTGGCTCCATAACATTACCGAGAGCCACAAAGAGTTTTATTGTCAGTGATTGTGGCTAAGTAATTGGTTAGAGTCCGTCTCATGAAAGATGGTCTTTCCATAAGTTATGGAAAGACTAAGGTTTAAAGTGTAAATTAGAAGAAATTAAGATAAAATTTTCGGGTTGCGTGAACCGGGTTATAAATTTTATAACTACTACATGTTTCATACTAAAACTTTAATATTGCAACTAAGACCTTTTACCTTTTATTATTCTAATCAAACCTCGTCTTTCCATAAGCCTATGGAAAGACCGTCTTTCCCAAGACTTTGCCAATTGGTTAACATAAATATTCCCATAATTACATGCCTAAGAATAAATAATAGGTGATCGACTGGAAAACGTATAAATGGTTCCTAGATATATGGCACTTAAACTGGCTATATAATTTTGTAGATATGAGTTTTCCATGATTATATGGACATTGAAATTATAAATCATAGCTCACGATATATATTCACCTTAAAAAATGGAGCATTGATACAAAAGAAGAATTTTTAACCTCGAAAGAGATTTTAAGATTTCATGTTATATTTGGGTGTTTTTAAATACTATTATGTTTGCCGGTTAATCCTGTGAGAATTATTTAATAAAATGAACAAAAGTAAAACATAAAATGTACAATTAATTTGAAAATCCTAGTACATGTGCTCTTTTTACCATATACGATGGTTTATGTGAAAGTGTCACTATATATATCATATTAAATATAAAATATATGATCCCATATATGTTTTTTAACCAAAAATAAAATAACAAAGAACATGAATAATTTACCATAAAAATTGAGAGTTTATTTTTTTTGTATAAAAAGTTTTACATGCAACCTAGTTTTACTAACAAAAACAACTAATTAAAAATAAAAATACAAAATTTTGGTTAATTCAACCAAACAAAACGGCCAACACCCTATTGCTAGCATCTTATTACCAAACAAGACAAAAATGAGTTAGTATGGACATGCTAGTATTATAAGTTGTGGGGATAAAAGCTGTAATAATGCATTCCAACGAATGACAAAATCACGCTTCGAAGATTGTGGTGAAACTTTTCTTGGATATGGATGTGGGTCGCGTTACGGGCGCTTTCCTTAAATAGTAATTCGACCCTATTACAGCCTTGGTTACACGAATTCCCTTTGAGAATAAAACAATCGAGAATCCCTCCTGTTCTAGGCTTGAATCAGGAGAATACGTTTGAGTACCTGTGTTTTTTGTTGTATATATGTCTGGGAAAATTCCTATTTTTCCGGTGTGTATCCTGTGTTCTTTCACTTCTGTATTGTGTGTATATTGTGTTTTTTCACTTCTGTATTGTGTGTGTTTTTTTTCATCCATGCGAATGCATGTATTTATAAGAAACTAATGTCATAAAAAGAAATAACACTTCATCATTCCACACTAAATCATCAACCTATCAGAATTATAAATTCTGAAATAATGCAATTTTTTCACACAATACATCTTTCCACACTGCACTACAACATTCAATGTATCGTATTTAATCTAATATCATCCCTATCCTTTCCATCAAAGAGGAGTTAGACAATACGCACCACCATATCAAAATTATAATAAATTCTGAAATGATAAATCTTTCCATACCAGGACAAAACATGTTAGTCATCAATATTCAGACTAACACAAGTTTAATATTTATCCTGAAATTGTAAGATCGTAGATAGTTTATACAAGTGTGCACTCCGCACCACCGAACTTGTTATAATGTCCCGGACTCACAGCTACTCGAATCCAATTATACTTAAATAGACTTGTGTTTCATAAAACACCATCATAAGTTTTATGAAATTATTAATTTACGGAATAGGGAAATTTTCTTAAATACCTTTATTATCATATATAATATTTTCCCTGATGAAATACACTCAATGTTTATTTACATGCTACTGCGGATTTCACGTGATTGACATTATTCAAGAATGCTCAAAAATATTAAGAATTCTTTTTTTTTTTAATAAAACCATCATGCGATGGGGGAAATTGTATTAGGCCTTCCCAAGCCATAAAATATACGGAAAAATTAAAGGGCAGATGAAAGAAGCCGTAGCTAAGTTAAGATATACAATGGTGAGCACTAGTCTCGTGAAGCAACACTAGTTGCTTCCAAAAGAATGAAGAGAAGACCGGCAAATCGTTAGAGGATTACAAAAGCTCTTAGACTATGATGGAGATGATCGAACTTATTAGTGAATCTAATTAAAGAGACACAAGGCAGTCCACATCATCTCTACATAGTTAAGAAAACATATCCTCCAATGATCATGAATGCAGTTAGAGTATCAAAAGCTATTCGCAAAGGTGATAGCCATCCTATGTAGAAGAACTATGTACAGATTAATGTACTAAACTATGAACAAACCAGGTGCCTTCCTTAAGCTGCAGCCAACAGCAGTAGTGCTATCCATCCTATTGATCAGTTGGAAGAAGGACGCCTGATCATGTTAACTTGATATGAAAGAAATTAGGGCCATCCATCTTGAGAAAATGAAGTTGCAGACACTACATTGAGGAACCCATGTACCCTGCATAAAAAGATTAATATCAGTAGCATCCGAGCTAGTTTAAACTATCCTTAAGGATGGGGTACCAATTTGATCCAGCCTAATAAGCCCCTGGACCAAGTTAGAGAGCTCAGAAAATCTGTGGAAGGAAGAGTGAGTCTTAGATTGCAAACAGTTTTTTGCAAGGGTGTGAGCCACCAAGTTGGCCTGCCTGTAGATGTGAACTAGATTATATACACCCAGGGATTGATGAATCTCATCAGATAGAGTGTACAATTGCCAGTGAGATCTTAATGGATCCTTAGAAAATTTAACAGCATTAAGGCAATCAGATTCAAGATGAAGAGGGGAGGAGAAAACTGTAGCTTGTTGAATAGCAAACTTAATTGCCTTCAATTCAGCTTCAAGAGGGGAGTATGCATTTGTATATTGAGTATATGCCCCCCTGAAACCACCTCTACAGTCTCTAATAATCAGTCCAATACCACACATATTTGTATTGCAGCACCATGAAGCATCCATATTAAACTTAAGACCTGAGAGAGGCCTTTTCCATGCAATTTTAAAAAATTTTGGCTTAGGAGGAGATTTAATCAGAGGCAAGAAGGAGTGATCCGCAATACTGAAGTCAATAGAAGAGACTATGAAAACAGGTTTAGCACAGAAAGATTGAAAAATCTGATCTCTGATTTGCTTTAAGATTAGAACTGTGGAAGGTTTAATAGAGTCAAATAGAAAATTATTCCTCATTTTCCATAGATTCCAACAAGTGATAAAAGAAGCAGTTCGGACAATAGTAGAATGTAATGTACTTAGGGTAGGAAAGGTAGTGTAGCATGATAATCTTTCCCAAATAGATGGAAAAGCCCTATCCCTAATTCCCATGAACTGGTGAACTAAAAACCAGACCTCAACAGCAAATTCACAGGAGTTGAAAAAATGGTCTATGGAGTCTTCATGTTTATTGCACATGCAACATTTGGAAGGTAAACAGTATCTCAGTTTTCTGAGTATGTTATCAAAGGGTAAGAAAGAATTTGTCATCCTCCACATGAAGACTGACATTTTTCTATCTAATCTAGAGTTCCAGAAATATTTTAAGGATGCAATGGTACCTGTATTGCAGCGCAGTGTAAGGTATGTTGATTTGAAAGAGAAATCACCTGATATACCCGGTTTCCAGATTAGCCTGTCCTCCCTATGAGGTGCCAGCTTGGCTTCCTGCAAAAGATAAGTAACTTCAGGTGACAGGAAGGGAGAAATTTTGGAGAGAAGAATGGGTTTATTGGATATGAAATCAGATACTGTACAGTCTCCATCAATCTCTACCAGGTTCTGATCACAAAGGTCATCAAGGCAACCTATATCTAGCCAATTAGATGTCCAGAAGTTACATTCCCCTCTACCTATGATAACCCTAGAATTTTCCTCTGCCCAGGAATTGATATGGCAAATTCTTTTCCAGTTAGGTGAGGTCCTATATGAGGGAGGGAGGCCTGCCAGTAAGTGAGTCCACAGAGCCTTAGCTATTTGGAACTTCCACCACAATTTGACAGAGCAAGTTTCAATTATAGTGGTAATAGATCTGAACCCTAGCCCATTTTGATCAGTTGGAAAGCAGAGAGCTGTCCATTTTCTCCAAGCTCTTTTTGGTTTCAGCTCAGAGTCACCCCAAAAGAAGTTACTCATTCTCCTTTCTATGGTTCTGATGATCATTTTTTTGGGTTTAATAACCGACCAAATGAGTTGTGGTAGAGAATAGATACATGACTCAATTAGTATCATTTTGCCACCTTTTGAGATCCACCTATTTTTCCAATTTCCTAATATATTATCAATCTGTTCAAGAAGAGGTTGGAAATAAACTTTCTTTGCTTTCCCAGTGAATATTGGAACACCCAGATATGTGAAAGGGAAAACCCCTAGTTTCATCCCCAATATTCTTTTAATAGAGATAATTTTTTGGGCTGAAGCATGTTTACTTATGAAGAAATCACTTTTATTGTAATTAATCTTTTGGCCAGAGACTTCCTCAAAAGTAGACAGAAAAGCTTTTAATCGAATCAGAGTTATTCTAATTGCCTTAAAGAAAACAATTGTATCATCTGCATATGATAAATGTGAGATTTGAGGAGGATTACCTGGAAGATCAAAGTATGACAGTTTACCACTATGAAAAATGAAGGCCAAGCTCCTAGAAAAAGCCTCAGAAAAAATGTTAAACAAGAAAGGAGATAAAGGATCCCCCTGCTTAATACCACGAGTGGCTTGAAAAAACCAACAGGCTTACCATTAATCAGAACCGAAAACCAGGCATGTGACATATTTTTCATGATGGAGAAAATGAATCTAGCATGGAAGCCAAATTTGGCTAAGACATTATATAAAAAATACCATCTAACACGATCAAAAGCCTTTTGAAGGTCCAGTTTCACAATACAGTTTGAATCTCTTATTTTTCGGTTCAGAAACCTAATCATTTCCTGTAAATAAATTACATTATCCGAGATGTCTCTACCATGTAGGAAAGCTGTTTGGTTAGGGGAAATGATCCTAGGCATTAAGGACTTCAGTCTTTCCATGAGCACTTTAGAGCATATTTTGTTAATCACATTTGAGAGGCTTATAGGTCTATAATCATGAAAGGAAGTAGGGGTCTTTTTTTTGGGGATTATTGTGATCCAAGTACTACCAATACCCCTAGGCATAACATTAGCAGAAAGGAAATCATGAACAGCCATAAGAAGATCATTAGCAATAATATCCCATGATTTTATATAGAATTTGGCTGTAAAGCCACCCAGACCTGGAGTAATCGATTTATTAAGACTAAAAACAATGTTTTTGAGCTCAGTTAATGTAACCGGTTGAAGAAGTTTATCATTATCATCCTGATTAACCAGTTTAGGAATGTGATTTAGAAAATGAGATTGAAAGAGAGAGCTATTAGTAGAGCTGTCCTCAGTTAGAAGGTTATGGTAGTACTGTATAGCTTCCCTTTCAATGTCATTTATATCATCTAGCCACTGACCATTCGCATTTTTAACCTTTGCTATCTTCAGCCTATTTGTTCTTTCCATGACAGAGTTATGGAAAAACTTTGTGTTATTATCCCCTTCTCTAAGCCATTTAATCTTAGCCTTATGTTTCCAGAAATGTTTTTGTTCAGCCAAAGCCTTGACTAACCTAGCTTTAGCAAGTTTGAGTTTAACCAGTTCAGCATGAGAATCAGTGTGATCAGAGATCCGTTCCTGTGCCTGTAGAGCCAACTCAGCATGCACTACATTGTCATGTATATTGCCAAATTTTTCTCTATTCCAAATTTTTAATTCTTTCTTCAGTCTGACAAGTTTAAGGTAAAAAGATAGCATTCCAGACTTATTTAGAGGAATTTCCCAATTCTGTCTGATTATCTCAGTGAAGTCTTTCCTCTTGTACCATGTATTCAGAAATCTGAATGGCCTAGGGTTAGATGGAATAGCACTACCCACAGTTAACAGCAAAGGATTATGGTCAGAACTAGTCCTATTTAAAATCTGGATTGAGGAAGTAGGGAATGTTAGGGACCAAGAGGAAGTACATAAACCCCTATCCAATCTTTTTAAAGTTGGAGATCTTAATCTGTTATTAGTCCATGTGAACAGGTTACCAACAGTGTTAAGTTCCTCTAAGGCCATTAAGTGAATGAAATCATTAAAATCTTTGATACTTCCTAGATTGGGGGAAGAAGGACCCTTATATTCATTTATAGTAGTAATGCAATTAAAATCACCTATGAAAAGGGATTCAGAGTGATTAAAAGAACTAAGATCAGACCACAGAGATTGTCTCCCAGTTCTAGTCCCGAGTCCATAAATAAAGAAGACATCCATGGTCTTGAGAAGATTAGTACTATTTAGATGGATTCCCAGGAACTGTAGATTATCATGTTTAACAGTTAAGAGTAAGTTATAGTTCCAGAAAAGCCAAATCTGTCCATTATTTGCTGAGATGCAGTTATCATATTTCAGCAATTTCCTATATGAATCACATTGCAAGTTATCATGTTTAGGTTCAATTAAGCAGATAAGCTCCAAGTTATGTCTTTTGATCAAATCACAGAGTCTTAACATAGACGTGTCCATCCCCCTGATGTTCCAAACCATCATTTTAATCTTAATTGTTGTATTATTCATAAGGAAACATTGCTAGAGCTTTTTGATCTAGTCATGATAGTGTTTTTCTGGGAGAAAAAAGACTCATTTTTCAGTTTGGATTTATTCTTTAATACCTTGTCTGTTTTCTGATTGCTAGGATTAAAAGCTGAGTTAGGAGAACTAACCTTACTTACCTGATCATCATCATCATCTGCAGATTCCTGGATTTAGCATATGTTGATATGTTGATTTTCAAAAATATTAAGAATTAAAAAAACCCCAAGATTTAGCATATGTTGATTTTCACGTCCTTAAATAAAAGATATTATAAAATAGGTCATGTGAAATGGGCATACAAAAATGAATTTTTTTCATCTTTTACAAAGGCACGTCAAAGAAAACTTTATACTTATGAGAATTTATAAATAATATCAATATTTTTCTTAAATAATTATTATCTTCTAAATGTTAAGGTCATATTCATTATTCGATAGTACGAGTTCATGTAATTAAAAATATTTAATCGAATACTAATATAAGTTATAATTAATTTTAAGCTAAGTGGAATTAGACTTTGCACATATGGAAACAACTATGAAATTACTCTAACTTGTATATAATTTATATAAATTTCATTAAAGTATATGTTGTATATAAGGTATATAAATGTCATTAAACTATATATATCTCGTATGGAAGAATGAATTAATACTATTTGGATTTATCACTAATTTTTCACTTATGAGATTAATATTATTTTCATATTTAATACAATTAAGAATGAAAACTCAACTTTTACTTCAAAGATGAATTCTTTGAATATGAAAACCAAGGAACCAAAATATTTAAGCTAAGAGAAATTGATAGTGGGGAGAATTTAGGTTGTGTGCATTAGTATTGATAATTAACAAAATAAAAGAATAATTGAGAGGAGATTGTGAAAAGCCCCGAACAATGCATTATTCATTCAGTCTTAATAAAGAGTAGCTTGTACAATTTTGTTGTAAATTAAATTTCATTATCTAATGCTACGAAATAAAAGTATACGAGGAACATTAAATTGTCAAACAACTAATTAAAAATAATAAAAATTTTGGTCAATTCAGCCAAACACAACGGACAACACCCCATTGCTAGCATCTAATTACCAAACAAGACAAAAACGAGTAAATATAGACATGCTATTATTATAAGTTTAATGAAAATATTTATATTAATTTACGGAAAGGGGCATTTTCTTAAATATTTTTATTATCATTTATAATGTTTTCCCTAATGAAACACATTCAATGTTTATTTACTACCACGGATTTCACGTGATTGACATTAGTCAAGAATGCGCAAAAATATTAGAAATTAAAAAATAAAGCCCCAATATTTAACATATATATTGGTTTTTATGTCCTTAAATAAAAGATATTATAAAATAATTCATGAGAAATGTTCATACAAAAATGAGAGTTTTTCATTTTTCATCTTTTACAAAGGCATGTCAAAGTTAACTTTGTACTTGTGAGAATTTATAAATAATATTTATATTTTTCTTCAATTACTATTATCACTTCTAAAATGTAAAGGTCATATTCATTATTCAGTCGTAAGAGTTCATGCAAATAAAAAATGTGATCGAATATTAATATAAGGTATAATTAAGTTTAAGCTAAATAGAATTAAACTTGCACATATTGAAACAATTATAAAATTACTCTAACTTGTATATAATGTATATAAATGTCATTTAACTATAGTATATCTCGTATGGAAGAACGAAATAATATTATTCTGGATTTATCACTCATTTTCCCCTTATGAAATTAATACTATTTTCAGATTTAACATAATTATGAAGGAAAACTCAACTTTTACTTCAAAGATGAATTCTTTGAATATGAAAACCAAAGAACCAAAATATTTAAGTTAAGAGAAATTGAGAGTGGGGAGAATTTAGGTTGTGTGCATTACCCTTGACAATTAATGGAATAAAAGAAAATTTGAGAGAAAATTGTGAAAGGTTCCAAACAATGTGTTATTCTTTCAGTATTAATAAAGAGTAGCTGGTACAATTTTGTCAAAAAATATATTTCATCATCTAATGCCACGAAGTAAGAGTATCCGAGGAGCAATTTAATAGTCTCATGGATTAAATACAAATATTTGAATCATCTGAAAAAATAGAGTTCATGAACTCATCATCATTTATCTTCTGTTCAACAGGTGCAGCAACAATTTGCATTTGATTAACAGATGCAACAACATCTTCCTCTTGATTAACTGATGTAGCAACCAAGCGTGACAATAGTGCTTCAAGATGCGTTTGCTGAAATTTACAATGAAAAAGTATAAACTACATAAATATTTACATCTATAGTTCAGAAACTAGATGAAAATAGTTCGTTTTTATGAACCTCGCGAGCGAGACTGCCATACTGAATGCATAGAACTTCATTTTCTGTCTTCATTTGCAGAGTCATTTTCTTTAGTTCTTCCGTATCACTTTTCTTTTGTTTGGCCTTTTCTCTAATCCTCTATTTTGGAACCAGACACTTACCTACTTCTATGATAACTCCAACAGTTCTACAATTTCAACCCTCCTTTTGACATTGTTCTTTCCACCCAATTGTTTAAAATTACTCTTAAGTGCCTCTAGCTGCTGTGAACTAAACCTCTTCTTATTCTCCTTATCAGGCATCGTAGGTGTTACTTGACTTGAGAGTTGTTATACATCACCTGCAACTCAAATTTTCCATTATATAACTAAATAAAACCCAAATTATATATCAAATCGTAAACTTATAAAAAACTTAAAATGCGGGATTGAGTAAAGAAAAAAGAAATTGAATGAAAACCTTGTCGTTTGTTTAACCCAAATTGAAGGATGTTCTGGGGCGTAGTATATGATATGTAAAATCAGCTTTATATAGAGTTAGAAAAGAGGAGGTAATTAAATAAGAAGTGTAAATTTTAGGTATTATCACTAAAAATGTAAGACAAAGTCTTGTGCAAGACGGTCTCGCATCGAGACCAGGGATTAAATTTTCAAGATTATAGTGTGGGGTTTCAAATTGAAGCTAAAAGTTGGGCTGGATGTTTAATTTCATTAATTTACATTTAACTCCATGTATAAATAGCAATCTATCCCTTCTTCTCCCATTATTTTCGCATGCATTCTCTCTCCTCTCCTTTCTTCTCTCTTGTGCAGCTGCCTCATTCTTCTCTTCATCTCCATTTCTCTTCCATTTTCTTCAATCCGAGCTTGTTTTCTTTGATTCAACCACTCATCATCTCCATTTTTCTTCCTCTTGCGCCCAGTGATTCGTTGCAATTTTTAGAATTTTTCGTCAAATTTTCTGGCAAATTTTCCGGCATCCGAACACAATAAAGCTTCTTTTTGCGTTAATTTTTGAAGGTAATGTGTTTTCTCAGAGTTTTTATGCATATTTTGTTGTTTTTTCAATTTTTGTTAGCATTTTTTGGTTCAAGTGATTTTCTAGGGTTTATGTTGTTCAATGTGTTAATATTTGGGGTTTTTTTTGTTTTGTGAGTTATTCTTACGGATTTGTGCTAGTAATTGTGTTGATGCCGGTGTTTATTAGATTTCTAAGGAGATTTGCATCACTGCTGCTACAATCGAGGAGGAAGAATCGTTTGTAATTTTTCTAAAATTTTGGCCTTGATGTTACAGGTATTGATCTTTCATATTTTCAGTTTGATGTTTTACGTTTCAGGCTTTTAGTACTATTATCAGTGTTGTTGTGATGTTTTAATTTCAGTGCTTGATACTTGTGGTGTTTTCATGCTTAAGCGTGCAATTGATGTTCAGTTTTGATTGTGTGTGATATCTTAGGGTTTTGTTGCGATTTGTGCTAATTTTTGTTGTTGATGTTTCTTAGATGTCTAAGAATGCTTTTGCCACTGTTGCTGCAATCGAGAAGGAAAGAGAATCTGTAAATTTTGTTATTTTACAGATGTGACTTTTTAAATAATGTTGTTAACCTTTCATGTTTTATGTTTGATCTTTCATGTTTAGGTTTAAAGTACTATTTATTTGTGTTGGTGTGATGACTTAATTTCAGTATTTGATGCTTGTAGTGTTTTAATTGTGCAAGTGATGTTAAGTTTTGTTTTTTTATTGTGTGTGTGATATCTGAGGGTTTTGTTACGATTTGTGCTAGTTTTTGTGTTTTTATTAATTTTTCTTAGATGTGTAAGAATGCATGTCCACTGTTGCTGTAATAGAGAAGGAAAGAGGATCTATAAATTTTGTTACTTTCCAGACGTGACTTTTTAAATATTGTTGTTGACCTTTCAGGTTTTACGTTTAATCTTTCATGTTTAGGTTTAAAGTACTGTTTATATGTGTTGGTGTGATGATTTAATTTCAATATTTGATGCTTGTAGTGTTTTAAGTGTGAAATTGATGTTGAGTTTTATTTTTTTTTATTGTGTGTGTGATATATTAGGGTTTTGTTACGATTTTTGTTATTTTTATTTTGTTGTTATTGATGTTCCTTAGATGTCTAAGAATGCTTTTGCCACTATTACTGCAATCGAGAAGGAAAGAGGATCTATAAATTTTGTTATTTTGCAGATGTGCCTTTCTAAATAATGTTGTTAATCTTTCAGGTTCTATATTTAATCTTTCATGTTTAAGCTCTAAGTATTGTTTATCTGTGTTGGTGTGGTGATTTAATTTCATTATTTGATGCTTGTAGTGTCTTCATATTTAAGTATGCAATGGATGTTTTGTTTTGTTCTTTTGATATTTTAGTGTGTACTGTTTGATGTTTTTAAATTGAGACTGATGTTTTAAATACTATATTTGACTTTTCCTCATTGTAGTTGGCAGTGATGTAATTTGTGCTACTGTGATATTTTATTTACAAACATTGACGTTTAAATTACTGTATGTGATGTTTTATGTTATTTCACAGGAATACTTTCCAAGACAGAGCTCCATGATGTCATTGATGGGATATTAAAAAATGCTATGAGGAATCATGCTCCCAAAGGTGTTCCCTTGAACAGAGAACCATAGTCGACCTTTGATCATTGCGTTGATGGAGTAGAAGAACCATCCTCTTCGAAACCATTAGGAGAGAAAGCAAGTATGAGAATAAGCGAGCAACGAAGGAAAACAAGTCAAGGAAAAAAATAGAATTTGGTTGTTTGTGATGTATTGTGTTACATTAATTTTTCAGTTATGATGGTTGATTGTTATTAGTATTGAGGCGCTTTATTGTTATTGATGTTTTAGCTCGATTTGAAATTTTTTGGTTTGTTTGTTGGTGATTTTTTTAGGGCATTTGAACCATTTTGTAATGAATGGTGTTTGATGGTTCGATAGTTATGGCGATTGACATTTTTACATGTTAATGTAAAACTTCAAATTAAATTTTGCAACTTTTATATAAAATTTTATATGTATTTGTAGTGTCAGTGATGGTTCTATGAATTCCTTCGATTTTGAGTTTGTCAGGGTATGATGTTTATGTCTTATTCATCTGTAATATACGTAAAGTGATACGTATCATTCAACATTTGTAAATTATCATGTAAAAAAATAATAAGATCACTGGATATAAGTGGAAAGTCAAAATAGTTTTTTTCAAATGTGCAACAGTGGAATGTATGTCATTTTATTTTAATAAGATGTTTTACAATGTTAGTTTGATATTTTAATTTTGTAATTTGATGTATAGTAATTTTTATATGATGTTTAACTATTTTAGTTTGATGTCTATTTTAGTATAATTATTTAATTTGATGGTTTAGATTTTTTAGTTAATGTTATTTATTTAAATTTTATGTTTTATCACTTAAATGTGAATTATAGTTTTAAGGCCCAAAATTTGGACCTAATTTCAGCCCAAATTTTTGGCCTGAATCTTGTGTATTGCAACAGACATACCAGATTATAATCGGAAACAGAGCCAGAGCAACGAACCAAATAGTCGCACCAAATTTTGACCAGAACTAGAGCAGCGAACCAAATAGTCACGTTGGATTTTGATCGGAACCAGAACTAGAGTTACGAACCAAATAGTTGTGTTTGATTTTTTACCGGAACCAGAGCAACCTCTCCGGGGTATTCGAACCTCGACGTATGACGACAAGGCGGTGGAGATGCGACAAAATTTGGCAATGCAATGCGAGCAGCGGCGACGTCGAGGCGAGCAGAATCCGGCGGAAGAGGGAAGAATTTGATGACAGTGAGAACGGAGGGACACTGCGAGCACTGCGACGGCAAGAACAGTGGGAACGGAGGTGAGCAGCATCGCGGTCGGAGAAGGAGGAAAGGAGAGAGGCGGAGGAGGGAGGCGTTAGGGTTTGCAGAAGAGCGATGAAGGAGATGAATATTTTCTGATTGTGCATATTAGTCCCCGAGTTTTAGGACATATTATAACATATACCCCGAGTCATAAATATCTCTAAATTAACCCCCGAATTTAGTTTCCTCTTTGTTATTTTCCCTCTAGTCACTGGTCTTACGGTAAGACTGTCTCGCACGAGACAGGCGTAATATTTTGGAAATCTAATTGTATCTATATTATTTAAATATTCCAATTGAGTGTATAATATTTGGAAAAATAAGTTGGCAAAAATAATCGATTTGGAACATTTATGTCAACTCACTTATTAGATAATATTTACAAAATCGTCAAAAAAATCTTGGTCTCTACAGTAAACATTTATGGAAATACTTAGTCTCCTTGCTTAAGTTGTCATTACGATTTAAAGAAGCATGCTAGTTGTCCATCAATGAGGGTAGATGACCACGTTTACTCCAGGTTTTCATGATCAATTTAATTACAATCCTATGAAATCCAAGTTTCCGGTATAAGAATTTAGACTATGCGCTATCACCAATTTGCCATCTAATATCAAACATGACTAGATTTATTTCCTTGTAAAATTTATTTCAAACCCCATGAGTCTGTGGGTTTCTATCTACTTGCAAAAATATTAGAAATTTTAAAAAATCAAAATTTAGCATGTTGGTTTTAATGTCCTCAAATAAAAGATATCATAAAATAATTTATGAGAAATGTTCATACAAAAATGACAATTTTAACAAAAAAAATTATCTTTTACAAACGCACTTCATAGTAAACTTATACTTATAAGAACTTATTATATACCTATATCGAATACTAATATAAGATACAATTAATTTAAAGCTAAATCGAATTAGACTTTCACATATTGAAACAACTATAAAACTACTCTAATTTGATAATGTATGTAAATGTCATTAAATAATATATATATATATATATATATATATATATATGTAACATATCGAAGAATGAATTGAACTTTTCTTCGTTCATTCTTCTCTCTGAGGCGATCCCGTATTTTTTGGGTCTAAACTTTTCTTCTATTGCCCAATCATCGGTTTTCCACCAGCTATGCTAATGTCCTTATCCCACAAAATAATACTCATATTGTTATCCCCCCTGATAGAGTTGTCTTCACTCTAAAACCTAGGATTGACCACCTAGGTGAACCCGGACTTTTCTTCTCCAAAGAAGATTGCGATAAGCTCATGGCCTCTCTGAAATGGACGCTTGTTGGGAAATTCTCTCGTAGTAGAGCTCAATTGGACAAACTACGAAGATATTTTCAAACAGTGGGTTTCAAGGGTCATTTTGATATTCATTTGCTAAATAATCGTCAAGTTTTAATTTCCTTTTCTATTCCTGATGATTATTATAAGTGTTGGATACATAAAGTTTGGACTTTTGGTGCTTATTAGTTAAGAATTTCTAAATGGGCTGCCAATTTTAACCCTAATGTGGATTCACCTATTGTTCCAGTTTGGTTGGCTTTATATGGTCTGCCTCAACAATGTTTTGGTCAGGATGTTATGCTATCAATTGGTAATCTTATAGGTCATCCTGTCCAAATTGATAAGGCGGCTCTTAATAAAACTAGGCCACACGTTGCAAAAATCTGTGTTGAATCAGACATCTTCCCTGGACTAATCGAATAGGGTTAGATTATAAAGGGAATGGTTTTTGGAAATATCATGATTATAAGGGTGTTCCAGATTACTGTGATAAATGTCTAAAATTAGATCATTTGGATGCCTATTGTAAATCTGATTCACTGAAGGGTAAACCTCAAGCTCGGAGGCCTTCTGAGAAAAATCCAATTGCTAAGAAGAGTGAAGAGAATCCCTCTTCTTCAGGTATTCCCTCAAAGGATAAATCCTTTATTCCTACTCTCAAATCTGCTACTCCTGTGATACAGGAAATTTGGAGACCAAAAGCTAAAGATTCAGGAGTTAACAGTGATAAAAATACAAGTTCAAAAGTTTTAACCTCTACGACAGAGGCTCAAGTTACCCATCAGATTTCTCTTTCTCAATCACTAAATAATGATACACCTATTCTTCATGTGGAATCCCCTTATACACAAATAGCTCAATATCTAATTCAGTCTTGATCAACTTAAGTAATACCATCTTAGTTAATAATGTTGAACTTGGTTCTAAAACTGATGTGATTATGCCAATTTCCACTATGGTGAAGCCTATTGTGAATTCTGATATCCAAGTGCCAATTTCCCCTGTGCCAATTTCTAATCCTGATATCCTTGTGATTACTTCTGATCCCCCTTCTTTGGATATTAATAAGACTCACTCTAGAAAGGATTCTAACAGAAAGTTGAAATCTAAAAATGATCCTGATACTGTTATGGTTAACTCTATTGTGAATCCTAATTTCCATATGTCAAGTTCTGCCTCTCCTATTTTGGATATTACTGCCTCAGCTTCTAAGACCCAATATGTGCACTCATGCACTACATATGTGATTCTTAAAAATAAATTTATAGAAATAAATGCTGGGTTGTCACCTCTAATGTCATTGGGTTCTAAGGCTAAGAAGAAGAGCATAACAGAAGTGAAACAAAGTGAAGATCTTAGCCTAAATGTGGATATAATTCTGAACATGAAGACATTACAGTATCCATGTCACAAGACTCTTTCTTGTCTGAGATAGTTGCCTCTCATAACAGATTCAATGTCTTGCTAAAACAATCAACAGATGACACATCTCATATCCCTAAAGCAACCAGGAAATAGTCAAAAAGACTACTTTTCCACACCCAAAACAGTGTTCACCATATCCACATTGTTCTCAAAGAAACAACTTTAAATGGAATTAAATCTTTGTATATGGAATGTAAGAGGAACTGGTAACCAAGCTTCTAAGAGAAGAGTAAATGATATTTAAAATAGACATAAGATAGTCCTCTTAGCACTTATTGAACTAATCATAGAATATTCCCAGATCTCAAACTCTACTTTTGATCTAGGATATAAAAACTTCTATTCAAGATCTGGCTGTAAGGTCAGGTTATTTTGGGATAATAGTGCTAAAGTGGATGTAATTAAAACACACAAACAATACCTCCTGACCAAAGCCCAGCACCCCTCCCTCAATAAGGACTGTCAAATTGATTTTGTGTATGCCAAACATACACAAAATGCAAAGGCAAAACTATGGGAGTCCTTATTAACACTTAAAGATATCCCTATGTTGATGATAGGTGATCTGAATGTGATTGAAAACCTGAATGAATATCTGGGACAGTCAATACCTGATCCATTAGTGATTGCTAATTTAAATTCTTTCAAAACTACTAGCATCTACACAAACCTACCAACTTCAGGTAGCCTATTCACATGGACAAGCATGACACCACATGGGAGGGTCTGGAAAAGACTTGACAGAGGTATGGAAAATAATCTATGGCTAAAATATTTTCCTACATCACATATAAATGTGATTGCCAAAGAACAGTGTGATCACTCCCCTCTAATCCTATATATTAAAAAAATCAGACCCGTTTCACAAGCCCTAAACCCTTCAAATTCCAAAATTGTTGGATCAGCAACCCCTCTTTCATGTCCTTAGTAAAGGAATCATGGCAGACTGACACCAATCTAACTTGAATGGAAAGACTCACCTTTAAACTTAAAATTACCAAACAAGCCTTCAAAAGTTGGAACAAAAACACATTTGGTAATATTTTTGATAAGGTGAAAACCTGTGAGGAAAAACTTTTAGGACTTGAACAAGATTTACAATCATTTAAATCTAATTGCTTACAAAAAAGCTAAGGCTAATTTAAATCTGGACCTGTCACAACAAGAAACCTTTTGGAAACAAAAATCCAGGATTAAATGGTTAAAATAAGGTGACTCAAATACTAATTTTTTTCATAATTCAGTCAAAGCTCAGCACTCTAAGAAATATATAGCTCCTATCAAATCCTCACAAGGAATCTGGTTATATGATCAAAAAGAAATTGGTCTTGAAGCATTTTCTTTCTTTTCTAATCTATTAACTGAGGATAATTCTGACCCTTCTGGGATTAATTTTGCATGGCTAATAGAACACATTCCTCCAATGGTAACAACTGAGATGAATCATAATCTTACAAAGCATGTTACAATGGAATAATTATCAGAAGTCTTATCCTCTATGGATGCACTCTCTGTTCCTAGACCTGATGGATTCTCTAGGAAGTTTTTCAAAACTTGTTAGGACATAGTCAAAACTGATCTATTATCAGTTGTTCTTGACTTTATGCAGGGCAACCTTATCCCAAAAGCTATCTCAGCTGCCCTCGTAACCTTGATCCCCAAAAAATAAGTAACATCTTCTTTTAAGGATTACAAAA
The DNA here is from genome assembly GCA_037428765.1 of Rubia yunnanensis. NCBI lineage: Eukaryota > Viridiplantae > Streptophyta > Magnoliopsida > Gentianales > Rubiaceae > Rubia > Rubia yunnanensis. The sequence continues at coordinate 23,561,491 of CM075064.1, read as the reverse complement.
TCTTTTCAAACTTGCTAAGTCTAAGACTGAAACCTCTCATGCCAAGTCTAATATCTCTTGAACAATCTTATTTTGTTGAAGGTAGGAAAATGGCAGATAATGTTTTGCTAATGCAGGAAATTACAAAATTTTGAATTTAAAACATAGGGGTTCAAATGTCATATTCAAATTGGATATGATGCAGGCCTTTGATAGAGTTTCTTAGCAGTTTTTAAACTGTCTACTAATCAAAAAGGGGTTTCACACTTTTCTGGTGAATTTAATACTAGGGAATATAAATGCTGCTCACTTCTATATTGATAAATGATAGCTCTAATGGTTTTTTCAAACCATAAAGAGGACTTAAACAAGGGGATCCTTTCTCCCTACTTTTTTATCCTTCCATCTGAAATATGAATTTTCTATTTGCATGTGGAAATATAGATTTCTACAAAATGCCTTCTTCAATGAAAACAGTCATACATTTAGCCTTTATAGATAATACAGTTGTTTTCATGAAATCTCAAAGAATGGGCTTAGAACCCTCCTATCATTTCTAAAATCCATTGAACTGGCCACTGGTGAACTTTGAGAAGTCTAATTTCTATCTTTCCAAATTTGCAACCCCTGGAATCAAACCTGAAATCTTAGCTCAAGCTGCAATGATAGGAGGCTCTTTTCCTTTTAAATATTTGGGATGCCCCATCTATTTAGGACGAAACAAGAATATCTACTATCAGAATTTAATAGAATATGTTTCTTCCAAAATAAGTAAATGGCAAAATAACTTTTTGAATCAAGCAAGAAGGTTGATACTTATTAAACATGTGTTTTTTGCAATGCCTTTGCATTTGCTAGCAGTGCTGAAATCTACAAAAGGGGTTCTTGACAAGATTCACACCATTTTAGCCAAGTTTTTCTGGAAATCTAATCAGATAGCAAAAGAGTATGGAAAGCCTATCCTAAACTATGCTACACTAAAACAGAAAATGGCCTAGGAGTTATGAACTTACGTCATGGTACAAAGTTTCTCCTTAAAGTTTTGGTGGAAACTACAACAAGGAAGTGATGTGGTCTATCCCAGATCATCTAAAGATCTCAAAAACATGGAAAACAATGATTACTGATCTAGCCATGTCAAACTCCAAATTGCAAATAGGAATATGTTATGTATCTTTCTGGGATACAAATTGGTCTCATTTTGGTCCTTTATCCTACTTATGGTCCTCCAACTCTCCTATTCCTTTCCCTAATGCCTCAATAAATTAGTTCTATGCTAACCATATAGAATTTATAGACAGTATGGAAGTTGGTTTTCCTTCACATATCATAACATTTCCCGAAGAAATCTAATATTCTATCATGAATATAAGGATTCTCTGATATGGAAACCATCTAAAAATGGCTTTTTCTCTATCAAAAGTGCATATGACCTCATTAGACCTAGAAGAGATATGATTCCATCATTCAGATTCTTATGGTCTAAGCTACTACCAAAGAAAATCAGCATTTTTAGTTGGAAATTATTAAATAGACTTGTGGCATTACCTAATGTGCTAGAAGAATTTAATTTCCAACTGTCATCCAAATGCTGCTTCTGTGAAAATGATTATGAAGGTAATCAGATCTTCAACTCTTGTAGCTTTATTGAGAATATTTGGAGTACTATAAATAGAATCTTTAACATCTAGAATTCTAACTTTACTTACCTTTCGGACAGGTTCTGCTTCTACCGGTCTGTTTCACATAAATCAGTTGATTTTTTAAATCTAGTTAGAATCCTCCCTTGCATTTTAGTGTGGTTTATATGGAGTGCTAGAAATAAATATTTCTTTGAATCCATTAAACCTAACAACATGTTGATGATCAAGAACATTCTGTCCCAGTTTCAAGACATTTTTCTTGCTCATAAACTAGGATATAAGTGGACAATGTCTATTGGTTTCCCTGTGCTTCTAGAATCCAAAACGAATGGAAAAAGACAATATATCCACAGAATTGTCCAATGCAATTTTCCAACTTGATTTAAACTTAACACTCATAGCTTCGTGTTAGGAAATGGTGACTCTGGTGCTGGTGATGTAATCAGTGATGCTCAGGGAAGATTGATTACAGCCTCAGCTAGACCTCTGGAGCAGTGTTCTTATTTACAGGCAGAGATGGAAGTACTTAATCTTGGGTTAGATTTAGCCATTCAAAGGGAATGTTTTTTATATGGAAATTGAATGTGATTCTCTCTTGTTGGTTATAATGGTTAAGAAAGATTTCAAAATACCATAGAAAAACATCTCTCTTATGAGGATATTTAGAAAAAGATGATTCAAATCAATGGAGTAATATCCCACATCTACAGGGAAGGCAATAGTGTTGCTGATCAACTAGCTAAGGTTGTAAGTTCAGAAAAGGTGAACTCCTCTTTTAACTTTAACACCTTACCTAGAAAGATCAGGGGTCTCATTCACATTGATGCAATATGTTTCCCTTATATCCGTATATCATGACTGATTTGATGTTTCTATTTAGCACTTTTTTAGAACCTTTTACTGCTTCTTTTTTTTTTCTTGGCAAGTACACAAGACTGGAGTTGGATACCTTGTCTATCTTCAAAGTTGTTAGACCTGGACATCATGCGGCCTTTTTTTTGGTACAGCAGTGCCCTGGACTCAAAACTGCTTGCCTTAGACTCAAAGTTGCTTGCCCTGTAGTTCGTTCTTGGAACAGCAGTGCTCCTTAGTTCACGCAATTCAACCTAACCAGGAAACTTTTTTTCTCTATCTTGGGATCATCTTGGCTCCTGTTTCAAGAGGACTTACCAAAATTAGAGATGATATTCCTGTTAGTGAATCTTTTCTGGGGAAAAGGTTTGCGAGGGGGATTATGGAAGGCCACTTCCTTTTGCTAACATGTGGGTGTGGAAGCAAAAAAATGGTAGGTCATAATATGCGTTGTTTGGGAGTTAGAGCCACAACTATTGTCAACAAGGGGTTTGGGGACAATAGTTATGGATATTATTTCTTGTGCGTAGCTTTTCAACGTTCTTATGTAGCTGCACAATTTATCTTTTCCATTCAAACTATGTACATCCTTTTCTGGGGTTGGGGAGCCCAATATATACCCCCTCACTTAGGTGAGTTTTAATTTTTTTTTTAAATATGGAAGAATGAATTAACACTATTTTTTATTTATCACTAATTTTTCCCCTTATGAAATTAATATTATTTTCATATTTAATACAATTATGAAGAAAAACTCAACTTTTAATTCTTTAAATATTAAAACCAAAGAACCAAAATATATAATGTAAAAGAAATCAAGAGTGGGGAGAATTTAGGTTGTGTGCATTACCATTAACAATTAATGAAATAAAAAAAAGTTGAGAGGAAATTGTGAAAGGCTCCAAACAATATATTATTTATGCAGTCTTAATAAGGAGTAGTTGGTACAATTTTGTCAAAAATTAAATTTCATTATCTAGTGCCATGAAATAAGAGTATATGAAGAACAATTTGATAGTCTCATGGATTAATTCCAAATATTTGGACCATCTGAAAAAAAAGAGTTCATGAACTCATCATCATTTATCTCCTGTCAACCGATGCAACAACATTTTGCTTTTGATGAACAGTTGCAACAACATTCTCCTCTTGATTAATTGATGCAGTAGCCAAGCGTGACTACAATGCTTCGAGATGCATTTGCTAAAAAATACAATGAAAAATGATAACAAAAATACTTACATGTATAGTTCTGAAACTAATTAATGAAAATAGTTTCATTTGTATAAACCTCGCAAGAGAAACTGTGATCCTCAATAGATAGAATCTCAATTTCTGGCTTCATTTTTGGATTCTTTTTCTTTAGTTCTTGCCTGTCGCTTTTTATTTGTTTGGCCTTTCCTCTAGCCCTTCTATTTTGGAACCAAACTCCCATCTGCCTCAGAGATAACTTCAAAACTTCAGCAATTTCAACCCTCTTTTTGACATCAATCTTTCCACCCAATTGTTTGAAATTACTCAAGTGCCTCAAGCTATTGAGGACTAAACTTCTTCTTATTTTCTTTAATCATCATTGCAGAAGTTTCTTAACTTAATTTGTCGGCATCCATCGCATACAACACAATTATATAAATATATCAAGCCCAAAAAACATAGCAAATCGTAAACTTTTAAAAAAAACTTAAAAGACAAGATTGAGTAAAAAGAAAAGAAATTTGAAAGAAAACCTATCCGTTAGTTTAACCTGAATTGATGGATCTATCTTTATGTAGTATTGTATATGTAAAACTAGCTTTATATAAATTTTTTTTAAGTTAAACCATCCGAGGATGGGGGGAAGATGTATTAGGCTCCCCTAACCTATAGAGGTGGCAATTATGCCTGAAAATTCATACATGTATACAAAAGATCATCCTTATGATGATCCAAGAGCAACCAGTAGCTCCTGAAGCAAGAATACTTGCTTTCAAAAGAGATGATACAACCGTAACTAGCCTAAACTAAGCTAGTGGTCACTAGCGAAAGAGTTTCTATATATACCATAACGCTATTTTCCATAAACAGGTCGGCGAATCGAAAAATTGAAACCCCAGTATGTCAGTGGAAAGCCCGCAGAAATGAATATATATAAAGACCCATGACACAGCGAAGAGCAAAGAAAGTTTTTATGTGCATAGCTGATCGGAATAGGTAATGTGCGTAAGAGCCATTGATCCGAATGATGGCTTGAGGTAATCTCTTGTTGCCCGGTGCATAATAGTCATGTGTGAGTCCAAGAGTATTGATCTGCAGTTCCAGCCAACCTGATGCAAAAAAGAAGAGCAGAGTAGATTCCATTCCATAGTATTGAAAACCATTAGCTAAAATGCGACTATATCTGCTGAAGAGGATTACAAAATCAAGAACCTATTCGAATGGCAGGCAAACCAAGTTTGTCAAGAGATATTAGTCCTCTAAGCACAGGAGGAGCAGACTGGGTATGTATATTACCTTGGAGATGAATCTCTAGTGAATATTTGGCACGAAAATCCACAACACTGTTAGCCTCCCTATGAATGTGTCTAATTGGATATTTAAGATGCAAGGGGCTAAGTAAACTGCAAATAGAAAAATTCCTCCAAGGGGCGGTCATAGGATTATGAATACCACGAACAGCAAGTAAGCAATCTGATTCCAATTCACAGTGTTCAATATCCAATTCTGTACTTATTTCATATCCAAATTTAATAGATATCAATTCAGCATGTAGTGGTGTTGGGGAGTGGAAAATTTTAGTTCTCATTGTGACCACATTCCCAACCATATTCCTAACTACTACAGCCGCAAACGGCAAACCATCCATTTTCCATGAAGCATCTGTATTGATCTTATATCCCAAAGAAGGTTTCTTCCATATTACAGCAATTAAATATTTCCTCCTCTTAGGATAAATGTGAGGGATAATGTTAGACTCAATCCAATACTTATGCTTATCTAACTTACCAAAAAGATGGTGCACAGTGAATATTTCATAGATGATGCATTTAATCTCTTGTATACAGGTTGTTGTGGAGAAAGGTTCATTATCAAAAATGATTTTGTTCCTCTTTACCCACAGGATCCATATTGTAACAAGAAGGGAAGCAATGATAATATTAGAATGAATCTTTGTTTCAGCCTTAAAAGACAGGAAGAAATCAACTCTGTTCTTCAGATTTTCAAAAGAAGGATGCTGAAGATTTATCAGGTCACATACTCTCTCCCAAACAGCAATTGAAGATGGACATGAATTAAAAAACTTATCTAGATTATCTGTATGGTTCATGCACAAAGGACACATCGATGCAAAAAGAAATCCTAACCTAGCTAATATATTATCAAAGGGAAGAATGCCATTCATTGCTCTCCACAGAATGACAGACATTTTCCTTAGGATGAAACTACTCCATACCTTGGAAAAATGTCTGATTCTAACTTTCCTCTGCCTGAAAGTGTGATATGCCGAACGTATGGTGAACATACCATCAGTGTTTGGGGTCCAAATCAGCCTATCCTCATGGTGATACTCCAATTCAGCTACCTGCAATGTGTCAATTATATTGGTAGCCAAATATGGCTCCAGCTGTGGAAGGAGATTAGCTTTATTTTGTATGAAAAACCTAAGAGAAATATCCTCAAAGGGGATATTTCTCCCATCTGGCCATTCATAGCAAAGTGCCCCATCTCCAGTCCAATTAGAGTTCCAAAAGGAGCAATCCCCCAATCCATATATCACTTTAGTATATATGTTTCTCTTAGCAGTGATATGGCAGATTCTATTCCAAGTATAGGATTTCTTATATGAATTGGGAAGTGACCATATTAAAGAGGTCCACTGATTTTTATTACACTGCAATTTCCACCACAATTTAAATGAGAATGCATCAACTATAGCTTTTATATCTCTAAAACCGATGCCATTTTCATCTATTGGTAAACTCATGTTTTTCAAGGATCTCCATTTTTTCCTATCAGTATTATCTCCCTTCCCCCAGAAGAAATTGGAAGCTATTTTTTCCATCTTTCTTAACACTATCTTAGGAGGACTCAAAACAGAAAAAATATGCGTAGGAATCGAAACTAGGCAATGGTTAATGAGTACTATCTTACCAGCACTAGTGAGCCATTTACTCTTCCAGTTGTTGATTGTCTTCTCCATCCTTTCGAGCAGAGGCTTGTAATATACCTGTAGATTATGACCATAGAAACTAGGAACTCCCAAATACCTAAAGGGAAAAGAAACTTGTTCCATACCCAATAATCTCTTAATAGAGAGAATAGTCTGAGGGGGGGTTATGTGTGAGACAAAGAATTCTAACTTCCTAAAATTAACCTTTTGACCAGTAGTCAGCTCATAGGCAAGTAGAAAGCTTTTAAACCTCTTCAAGGTTGTAGGTTTAGCATTGAGAAATATTGCTGTGTCATCAGCATACATTAGGTGAGAGACAGGTGTACAGGACTGAGGTAAACTGAAATGTTGGAGATAGCCCGTTTTAAAGATTTTTTTTAAACCTCTTGAGAAAGCCTCAGATAACAAGTTATAAAGAAAAGGTGATAGGGGATCTTCCTGTTTTATACCTCTAGAAGATGTAAAGAATCCTGAGGTGACTCCATTAATTAAGACAGAGAAGTGGGCTGAAACTATATTACTCATTATAATTTTAACAAAATTCTCATGAAAACCAAAATGTAGAAGTATAGAGTTGAGGAAAGACCAGGAGACTCTATCAAAAGCCTTTTGCATGTCAAGTTTTACAATTAAATTATGGGCCTTTGATTTTCTATTTAAAATTCTGGTCATTTCCTGCATTTGGAGTACATTATCAGTGTTGTCTCTACCACTGATAAAAGCACTTTGTTCAGGAGAGATTAAGGAGTGCATTAATGGTTTGATCCTTTCCATTAGCATCTTTGAAAAAACTTTATTAATAAAGTTAGATAGACTAATTGGTCTAAAATCAGAGAAGGAGATTGGGATGGGTTTTTTGGGGATCAGGGTCAACCAAGTGCTAGATATGGCTTTTGGGATATATCCAGTAAGCAGAAAATCATTTGCAGCATCTAGTAAATCATTTTTAATGGTTTCCCAGAAGGTGGTATAAAAACCACCTGAAAAACCATCAGAGCCAGGGGCACTACATTTATTTAAATCGAATACAGCATGCCTAAGTTCCTGAACTGTAAACTGTTGAAGGAGGAGTGAGTTTTGCTCTTCAGAAATTACCTTTGGTATTTCCTTAAGGAAATAGTTATAATAAGATCCTAGTTTTGGAGTGGATTCCTCATTTAATAATTCTTTATAAAAACGAATCCCTTAAGCTTTGATCAAATTAGGATCTGAAATCCAGTTCCCTAACCCGTCTTTAATCTTGCTAATTCGTGACCTAGCTCTTTTTCCCTAATGGTATGGTGAAAGTAACTAGTGTTAGCATCTCCAAACTTAAGCCAATTTAATCGAGCCTTTTGTCTTAAGAAAATGATCTTTTCTTTCTGAGCTCTAAGCAATAGGGCTTTTAATTTGTTTAGTTCGGCTAAGTCCTGCTCATTTTGAGACTGTTGAAAGATTATTTCCATTTCACTAACTCTTTCCTCAGCTTGGATCAGGTTTAGCTTGACATTCCCAAAACTGGTCCTGTTCCATTCTTTAATTACACACTTAAGCCTCTTAAGTTTAAAAATAAAACCAGACATTCCATTCAAAGGGGATAGTAAGTTCCAGTTACTGATCACTAGTTCCTGAAACTCATGTCTATTAGACCACATATCCTGATATCTGAAAGGCCTAGGTACCATTTCTGAGGCAGATTGTATAGACAATAGTAAATGAAAGTGATCCGATGTAATCCGATTTAAAACTTGGATTGAACTATTAGGATATAATTCCAACCAGTCTAGATTGCTAAGTCCCCTATCTAGTCTTTGGAAAGTGAGATCTTTACATTTTTCCTTAACCCGATTATTGCACCAAGTAAAAGAATTACCAACCGTTGTAATTTCATGCAAATCAGCATTATTAATGAAGTCATTAAATTGTTTCATGCTTTTATGTGGGGTTGATTTCCTTCCTTTGTATTCAGAAACTGAGGTCACCGTGTTAAAATCACCAATATATATGGAGGGTTCAGTAGATGGAGTACATAAGTCTTTCTAGAGGATTTCCCTCATATTCCTATGAACACTAGCGTAGATAAAGAAGCAGTTCCAATTAATTGATGTAGCTACTTCTGTGATTCTAGCTTGTAGATGTTGATCCGATTCATTGATACAGTTTAAATGAAGGATTGATTCCAAAGGATCCAGATTTTAGCAGTTTGAGCTGTGAGTGAAAAATTAAAACCTAGATCATGCATTAAAGTTTGAACATGTTATTTATCATGCCAAGGTTCGATCAGACAAAGTATATCTATCTTATGATTCAACTTTAGAGTTTTTAATCTATCCATGGAAGATCCATATCCTCTAACATTCCACACTAATATATTTCCTATGATTGTGTATCTAATCATTTAAAAACCATTGGGATTTCTTTGTGTGAGGATCTTAGCTTCCTAGGTTTGACAGTAGAGGCTTTACTAATAATACCTGTAGTCTTCTCACCTTTTTCACTACTGTCAGTTGATAATTCCGGATTTGGAATACTTACCTTAGTGTGTACCTTAGTGTGTTCCACCTTTGTGGATTGATCTGCTTTGCTTGGAGTTTCTGGTTGTGCTTCATTCTGTGCAAGGGCCAGATCAGGAATTATTGGTTATTTTGTTGCTGATGTGAAGATTTGCTCCGGGTGTCGATCATCCTGCTTTGTTCCTGGAGTTTGTGACCCCTCTACTGTGATTGTAAATATACCTGTTGTTGTTGGGGGGGCTAATTTCTCCTGAGTTTCCAAAGATTCATGGTAGACCTCGACAATCTCTCCATCATGTTCATCTTCAGTAAAGACATCTAAGACATGAAAGGCATTAGATATAGACACAGTATTTGTTATTGCTAGATCTTCCACTAAGGATATTTCAGGCTGTTTATTCTTTTTTCTCCAGAAAGTAGTTGTAATAGGTTTTGAAATATCATCCAGAGAGTAGAAGTCAGGTCTCTTCTTATGAGTATTGATGAAAAGATTGAGATTATTATCCTGGTGAGTTCCTGATTGATTTCTTTGGTTTTGGAATTCAAATTCTTTTTGAGACACTGTTAAGGCCGATGAACCTGCTGCTTTATCCTTAGCTATATCTTCAGAGTGTAGTTGTTTCTTAGAATCTAAATGTTCCTGATTGTTACTATCCAATTTCCCAGTTTTTGTTTTTGTTTCTATGGACTTCCTCTTTAACTCAGGGTGTAAGAAATTGCATTTATCCTGATTGTGACCAATAATCTTACAGTGAGTGCAATAATATGGGAGTTCCTCATATTCTATTGGATATTCTGCAACCTTGTTTCCTATTCCTACAACTATAGATGCTGGCAGTTGTGAAAGAAGATCTATTTCAACACAGACTTTAATTGCTGAAGGTCTAGTCAGAGCTGCAGTTGCAGCATCCATTTTTAAAGACCTACCTATCTGACTGCTTAGACCAATGATAGCAGAGGTATTATAGAAGTGAAGAGGAAGTTTCTGAATCGTTACCCACGCTGGGACAATCGACGACTCAGCAGTAGGGGAGAAGTCTGGTGACCATTTCTGCACTTTCATAGCAGCCCCTTGAATCATCCATTGCCCCTTCATCCAGCATCGCTGGTAGTCTTCATGATCCTGAAACCTGATAAGCAGATGTCGATAGTCAATTGAAACAAGTTGAAATTTACATTTAAAACCAATGGATTTGAAAGCAGAGTGAAGATGCTCCATCGATGGTTTTCCCCTATTGAATTTTCCTACTAGTGCGTTCTGGTAGTGGGAAGCCAGACGTTCTCCTTCCTCTTGAGGAAGGATAAAAGCAATCTTACCCTTATACTCAGTGACTGGGTGTAGGTTAGGTGTGTCGGGAAGGGAAGTAAAAAAGCGGTGGTGGCTTGGATGTTAGAGCTTGGATAAAGCTCTTATTGGTGGCGGTACCTATCTCCACAGAGGGATTGGGCGTCGGCAGCGCCATTAACGGCAGATATGACCGTTAATGGCAGAACACAGTGACAGGGAGTGAGAGGATGGGAAGAAGAGAAACAGTAGTGTGTAAATCGCACCGTTTTCGCAAGAAATCGCACTCAGTGAAATCGGAATATTAATATGTTAGAAAATATTTATATAAAGTTAGAAAATATGAGGTAATGAAATTTAAAGTGTAATATTTAGGTATCAAAAATAAATATGTAATATGTGGGTGTCGAGTCCTCACTTTGCTCGTACTTAGGTCTTGATCTCCTCGGGCCAGCTTACCTATAATATAGCTAGGATGCTAAGTCAGACACGCCGGCATTGCAACGTGTCTATTCTGAAAATCTTGTCAGAACAGAAAGTTTATAGGGTTCTTTTCTATGTAAGTCTGAAAAGTGAAAACAACCTGTCTCGCATGTTTGTCCCTAGATTTAAGGGTTGGTGGCTGATGTGATAGGAGCCATCATTTCACTTCTTGTCCATTATCTTCCTATTTCCCCAGCGTGGACCTTGAGCCATTGGGCCATTTATTTAGCCAGTTGGGCCATTCCGGCCCATACCTTAGTAGGTAATTTAATTGTATTTGTAATATTTAGATATTCCAGTTAAATGTGTATTATTTGGACAATTAGTTAGTGAAAATAATTGATTTGAAAATTTTATATCAAATTACTTGTTAGATAATGTTTACAAAGTCGTGTACAAAAGACTTGGTCTCTACAATAAACATATATGGAAATTCATGGTCCCTTGCTTAATTTGTCATTATGATTTAAAGAAGCATGCTAGTTGTCCATCAATGAATCTAGATGACCATTTGAATCTAGATGACCATGTTTAATTACTTGGAATTTTCCATGATCAATTTACTTACGATCCTTTGGAAATCCAAGTTTGAGGTAAAAGAATTTAGACTTTTTTTCATCACCAATTTTCCATCTAAAACCCGGCATGACTAAATTTCCTTCCATATAAATTTTATTTACAACCCCATGGTCTATAGGTTTATTTCTACCATTAATGATATATTATCTTAAGCAATATTTGGCTTAGTAAATTTTGTGGAGAAAAGAATCTTTATTATGAACCATATTCTTTGCATTCTTTATGAGGAAGGCTTTGTTCATTTCAGCTGCCTTCACAAGTCCAAGACCTCCCAAATACTTTGGAACACAAATCGTCTTCCATGACTTCCAATGTAGACGTTTTCCCTCTAAGTGTCCTTTTCATGTGAATTTTTCTGTAATTTTGTCAATTTTGTTTGTAATTGAGGTTGGAATCTTAAAGATCCCAATAGGATATATCGAGAGACCTGAGAAGGTGTACATGGTGAGTGCGGTCATTCTATATAGATTTAAGTATTTGGATTTTCATATACAAAATTTGCTCTGAATCTTCTTTATTAGATCAATAAAAATTCTTCTTTATCCTTCTTGTAAGTTTACCAGGACGTTCAAATACTTTCCTCTAAGGCCTCTACTATGAATATTGAGCTTGTATCTCAGATAAATGTCTTCATCCCTCATGTAGTAATATCAAGGTGAGTGCCTTACCAACTTATATAAGGTGGATTTTGTGGAAGTCGAATGCGAAAGGCTTGGCTAGGTTATGTATTTGTTGATTTCTTCATCTTTTTAGATTTCATTGTACAAGTTCTTTAAGGGTTGTATTTTCAAGGAGTTGCGGAAGATGTATAGATCATTCTTATATGCTCATTCGTTTATTGTTTCATTTAATTATCATCTTATAGTGTAACACCATCCAACTGTTTGACTAATTCAAAGTATGTTGGACACTTTCTGCTAATCCATATAGGATAGTGTGCCTTACTGTTGATATGAATAAATGTGTGTTAGGTTACCTTGTAATGTCTTACTTTTTTTATTAGTTTTAATCCATAAACATTCATACTTCTAGAGATAGGTAGATATTTGTATTTGTTTTGTTTTATCCAAGATCATTGGGCCATGATTAGATTGATCAATAGGTAGATTTGTAATGTTCAAATTAGGTCAAACTTCTTTTTCTTTTTCGTTGGAGTAAGCATTTTTCGTTCTTTCAAAGATGCACTCATCCACAATTCGATTGTTTGTCCATGTAAACAATGGACTTCTCTAAGGATATCTTCTAAGTCCTGAGCAACAGTAATTTTTATATGTCATCAAGCAACATTGTACTTTTTAGCTTAAGCACGTACTTTTAAATTTAAGCATTGTGTTTTTTTTCAACTTTAATGTTGTACTTCTTTATACACTAATTTTTGTATTCGACGTTAAAAATGCTTTATTACAGGTTCAACTTATAATGTACGATATATAAATTTATAAATACATTGATTAAGCTAAAGTGTATAGTGGTTGTTCCATAAGTTTAGAAAAGACCGTATTTTCTAAGATTTAGCTTATACAGAAAACTCAATAATGGGCATGTTAAGCAAGCATATATATGTTAGCTGCTAATATTTTAGTTGTTTTAGTTAGATGGTTTGACTAAATGTTTACTTTGATGATTTACTTTGTAATTTTTTTGTTAAATGGACGATCAATGTTTTAGTTTTGGATACTGAAATTATTAATACAAAAAGTTTATATTTTGGAGAAAAGACGTACTTTTGACCCACCCATAAAATAAAATTGGCAAGCACTTTTGTTGGCTTATTTGACTGGAAAACGCCAAAAGTCACAAAAAATAATGATTTGTAAACACCACCGTCCGCTCACTTAGGGTAGTAATTTGAGTCTGGCTACTAAACTTTATGAAGAGCATACATATAGTTTGTATTCATGGTTCCTCAAAATGTCTGAATTTTGAACACAAAGATACAATTGATCAACACTTGTTATGTATTTGAGTAAAGCATTTAGACTATATTATGTGGATTCTTTGATTTTGAGACACCGAGTCAAGAAGGAAATTTTGTGGTAGCTTTGCTACTTCTCATAAGGTGGATATCATAAGGGTCTGTTAAATACTCTCCGTCCCAACTTAATTCTATTATTGCGCCTTTTGGGGTTTTTACATTTGAAATTTGGATCATACTACATATTTTCCTACAGTTCTTAGATAATACCACAATGTTGTTCCAACAATTTATTGTTTTTTTACCTAAATGACTTAGATGGGTTATATCGAAGATACTGAGAATGTGAAATCCGTTATCCAACTATACTTCCCATTGTAGGGCACCTTTGGCAAACACAATGTCGTTTACCGTCCTACAGCATAGGGGAAGTAGGACATCCGGAAAATGTGGAACATCTCCCCAATAGATTGCTTGAGGCTCTAAACCTCAACTTCTAGTTTAAATGGCCACTCATTTTGTGAATAAATGTATGGTCTTCACCCAATTGTCCATGAACAAATTCACTTCTTTAGAGGATAGCAAAGACAATCATTCAAAGTATTAAATTGCAACACTATTCTCATCTCATGCTTAGCAAGTTGAAGCATTATTTCTTTGACTATTGGGGTTCAACTATCATAGTTTTTTGGAAAGAACCATTTGGAAGTAAAGTTCACAACCCATGCTTGAAGCAAGAAGGAGGATTTCTTGGGATATTGGGATAAGTTTTGTTTGAGAGCTCTTGGCCATTGGTGAACTTGGAGTAGTATAAATAGGGGATGAACTTAGTAGTTCAAACACACTTCAGGCATAGCATTCCTTTGCTACTTGCTTTCTTCTCCCTTTAGCTCTCCTTTGTAGTTGTAGAAGCCAAAGCTCTCATCTTTATATTTTGCCACATAATTCCTTCATAGGTGGTAGGCAAAGTCTTGTAATACTTTCTCCACATATAGTGAAGCTTCCGGTCTCCTCCGGCCGTGGATGTAGGTCAACTTGACCGAACCACGTAAATTCTTGTGTCTATTATTTCCTTTATTTTCTTTACGCTGTCTTTGTTATCCATCTTTTTGGGCTAATAGATATCTTGTGGGATTCGTATTCTTAACAAATTGGTATCAGAGCCATATCTCATTTTTTATCTATTAACCATCATGACGGTAACAAGGACTTCTATTGAAAAGTTTGACCGGAGTGTAAACTTCGGTATGTGGCAACTCAAGATGGAAGCCATCCTAATCCAGGATGGATGTGAGCTAGCCCTTGAAGGAGTGGAGGAAAGGCCAGCGGACATGTCACCGGAATATTTTGGTGATCTAGACAAGAAGGCTAGATCGGCCATTATTTTAAATCTCTCTAACGAGGTTTTGCAGGAAGTTGCTAGTGAAAGAACTGCCAAAGGTATGTGGGATCAGTTGAAATCTACATACATGAAGAAGTCAATGGAGAATCGCCTCTATTTGAAACAAAAGTTGTACATGTTGAAAATGGTGGAAGGTACATCTATACTCTCACATCTTGATAAATTTGGTCCCATCATTTTGGATTTGGAGAATGTAGATGCTAAAGTTGATGAAGAAGATCAAGCCATTTTATTGTTATGTTCCCTTCCCATGTCCTTTAAGTATTTTTGAGATACTATGATTTATGGGAAAGAGTCGGCCTCATGCAATAGTATAAAATCTACATTAAAATCTAAAGAGCAGATTGATAGGGACATTACAGGGGAATCGAGTGGAACTCATGCTTTGTGAGGGGTAGAGGAGAAAATAGAGATTCTAAAGGTGGTAGATCCAAAGGGAAGTCGAAGCCTAGATACAGGAATAAAATTTGCAACTATTGTAAGAAAAAGGGGCACATCAAGGCTGACTGTTTTAAAATTGAAAAATAAAGAAAAATATAAAAATGAGCAGAATAGCAGCAATGTTGGTGAAGCTAGTGTAGTAGAAGATGAGAGTGATGGAATCATATTTGTGGCCATGGATAATAAATCAAGGTCTTCTAGTGAGTGGCTCTTAGATTCGGGTCGTTCTTACCACATGAGTTATGATAGGGGGTGCTTTTCCACTTATGAAGAAATGGATGGTGGAATTGTTTTTATGGGTAATAATGCTCCTTGTAAAGTTGTTGGTAGAGGAACAATTCAAATCAAGATGTACGATGGCATTATTAGGACACTCACTAATGTTAGGCATGTTCCTGACTTAAAGAAAAATCTCATCTCTCTTGGCACTCTTGATGCTCTCGGGTATAGATATTCAGGTGATGGTGGAATACTGAAAATCTGTAAAGGTGCTCTTGTGCTAATGAAGGCTTGCAAAGTTGGCACTTTGTGTTTTGCAGGGATCTATAGTAACTGGGGCAGTGGCTGTCTCAACTTCCTCAGATGAAGACATTACCAAATTGTGGCATATGAGGTTGGGACATATGGGCGAGAAAGGCTTAACATTGTTAAGCAAGAGAGGTCTACTTTGTGGTCAAAGTAATGGTAAGTTGGACTTTTATGAACACTGTATTTTTGGAAAGCAGAAAAGAGTTAGCTTTCGTTCACCTGCAGTTTATAAAACAAAAGGTACTTTGGATTACATTCATTCATATCTTTGGGGCCCTCTCGTGTTCATTCTAAGGGTGGTGCAAGATATATGCTTACTTTTATTGATGACTATTCAAGAAAAGTTTGGGTATATTTTTTTAAGCTTAAAAGTGATGTTTTCCTAACATTTAAGCAATGGAAGACTTTGATTGAAAAATAGATAGGAAAACAAATTAAGCGACTGAGGACTGACAATGGGTTGGAATTTTGTAGAAATGAATTCAATGGTTCTGCAAAAATGAAGGAATAGCTCGACATCGTACTATTAGGATAACGCCTCAACAGAATGGTGTGGCAGAGCGGATGAATCGTACTCTTTTGGAAAGAGCTCGGTGCATGATCTCAAATGTCAAGTTGACATTAGACTTTTGGGCAGAAGCCATATCTACGGCTTGTCACATCGCCAACCACTCTCCATGTGCATCTATTGATTTCAAGACTCCGGAGGAAGTTTGGTCAGGTACTCCTGCCGATTACTCTAATTTAAGAATATTTTGGTGTCCAGCTTATATGCATGTTAACGAGGGAAAGCTAGAGCCTAGGGCTAAGAAATGTATTTTCCTCGGTTATGCTTCAGGGGTGAAAGGATATAGATTGTGGTATCCTGATCCCAAATCACCCAAATTTGTAATTAGTAGAGATGTTACATTTGATGAATCTTATATGTTACATCCTGGAAAAGAGTCTTGTAATACTTGTGATTCAGAAAAAGAGGATAGTGCACAAAAGCAGGTGAAGTTAGAGATTGGTGGTTCTTCTGGGAGAAACCCAACCCAAGAAGTGGTTGAAGAATCTGATCATGAACATGCTGGAGATCAACCGGGAGATGAGGATTATTCCATTGCCAGAGATAGACCGAGACGTGACATTCGACCACCATTGAGGTATGCAAATTTGGTTGCATATGCTTTATCAGTGGCACAGGAAACAGGTGGAGATGAGGAACCTTCCACATATTTAGAGGCAGTTTCAGGTGCTAATTCAGACAATGGTTGGTGGCTATGAATGAAGAGATGGATTCTCTACACAAGAATAGAACATGGGATCTTGTGGTGCCACCAAAAGGAAAGAAAATTGTTGGTTTCAAATGGGTTTTCAAGAGAAAGGAAGATACTTCGGGTGTTGATGATGCAAGGTACAAAGCACGATTGGTCGCAAAGGGCTACAGTCAGGTACAAGGTGTAGATTTCAAAGATGTTTTCTCTACTGTTGTAAAACATAGCTATATTTGTGTATTGCTTGCTTTGGTTGCCATGTATCATCTGGAGTTAGAACAGCTGGATGTCAAGATAGCTTTCTTGCATGGTGAATTAGATTAACATATCTATATGAGTCAACCTGAAGGTTTTGAAGTTCAAGGTAAGGAAGACCGGGTTTTCTTGTTGAAGAAATCCTTGTATGGATTAAAGCAGTCTCCAAGACAATGGTATGAGAGGTTTGATTCATTTATGTTGGGTCATGGTTTCTCCAGGAGCATGTATGATAGTTATGTTTACTTCCGGAAGTTACAAGATAACTCATTCATTTATTTGCTATTATATGTTGATGACATGCTCATTGCGGCTAAGAATCTTGCAGAAATTCATGTGTTGAAGGCCTTGTTGAATAGTGAATTTGAGATGAAATATTTGGGTGCAGCTAAGAAGATTCTTGGTATGGAGATAAGAAGAGATCGAGGAGTTGGAAAGTCGTACCTGACCCAGGAGAATTACCTTAAGAAAGTTTTGGAGCGATTTGGCGTGCATGATGCCAAACTAGTTAGCACTCGTCTTGGTAGCCATTTCAGGCTATCTACTGCCCAATCACCAAAAATAGAGGAAGAAGAAAATTATATGGCTAGAGTTCCTTATTCAAATGCAGTTGGGAGTATAATGTATGCAATGGTTTGTACTCGCCCTGATATCTCACAAGCTGTTAGTGTTGTTAGCAGGTACATGGCCAATCCGGGAAAATCACATTGGCAACTGTGAAGTGGATTCTTAGATACTTAAAGGGTACTTCGAACATGTGTTTGAATTTTGGTAAAACCAATAACACTCTGGTTGGTTTTGTAGATTCGGACTTTGCCGGTGATCTTGATAAGCGTAGGTCTCTTACATGTTATGTATTTTGCATTGGAGGTTGTGCAATTAGCTAGAAAGCTACTTTACAACATGTAGTTGCTTTATCTACTACTGAGGCAGAATATATGGCAGTTACAGAGGCAATCAAAGAAGCTTTATGGTTGAGAGGTCTCTTCGGCGAATTTACTCTACAACAAAGGGTTACTACCATTCACTGTGATAGTCAAAGTGCAATTTACTTGACTAAAGATCAAATGTATCATGAGCGGACGAAGCATATTGATATTAAGTACCACTTCATTCGTGATATCATTGCACAGAAGAAGGTCTTTGTTCAGAAAATCAATACAAAAGGTAATCCTGCTGATATGTTCACGAAGGCTCTTCCCTATTTCAAGTTCAAGCAGTGCTTGAACTTGATTGGTGTTCATTTTTGGTGATTTGGCCCATTAGGGTTATGCCGGAGGAGGGTGAGTAAGCTATTACTTTTGGGGTTCATACCAAGGTGGAGATTTGTGAAGAAATGTGTGGTCTTCACCCAATTGTCCATGAACATTCACTTCTTTGAAGGGTAGCAAAGACAATCATTCAAAGCATTAAATTGAAACACTATTCTCATCTCATGCTTAGCAAGTTGAAGCATTATTTCTTTGACTATTGGGGTTCAACTATCATGGTTTTTTGGAAAGAACCATTTGGAAGTAAAGTTTACAACCCATGCTTGAAGCAAGAAGGAGGATTTCTTGGGATATTGGGATAAGTTTTGTTTGAGAGCTTTTGGCCATTGGTGAACTTGGAGTAGTATAAATAGGGGATGAACTTAGTAGTTCAAACACACTTCAAGCATAGCATTCCTTTGCTACTTGCTTTCTTCTCCCTTTAGCTCTCCTTTGTAGTTGTAGAAGCCAAAGCCCTCATCTTTATATTTTGCCACATAATTCCTTCATAGGTGGTAGGCAAAGTATTGTAATACTTTCTCCACATATAATGAAGCTTCCGGTCTCCTCCGGCCGTGGATGTAGGTCAACTTGACCGAACCACGTAAATTCTTGTGTCCATTATTTCCTTTATTTTTTTTACGTTGTCTTTATTATCCATCTTTTTGGGTTAATAGATATCTCGTGGGATTCGTATTCCTAACACATTTGGTGTGTCAAACAACTGAACTAATAGCACCACCTTGTAGTCATCATGACCATAATCCGTAAGAATCAGTGGCTGGGGCAAATAAATAGTGAAAATTTGTAGTTTGATCGGTAAAGGTGTAGTGAATCGAGTTGATGAATCTATGCTGTACAATACAATGGGTGTATTTGACGGGACTTTAGTATTTTGTTTTTAAAATAAGCACATATTTGGTATTTGGGTAACTCCTTGAAAATCTTTTTATTTTAAAAGTTTTTAGCTATTTTTGGGAAAGCTTATAAGCACAGCTACTCCATATCTAAATGTTTTTTCCTATATAGATTAGGATTCACACTCATACTCAAATTTTCTTCAACGATCAATCATTTGGAAGCTTTTATGTGACCCAACTGTACTCCCCTATCAACCACGAGAACTCTAGGGCTACAATTTTAGGACTTATATCCATCATCAATTCATTTTTCATATTTTTAATAGTCGTAAGGGGAACAATTTCGAGTCTGCCCTACTGTTTCTACCATGAGAATTCATTTAGACCATCTACAACGGGAGTGAGAGATGAGTGAGAATGGGTATTTTGAAGAATTTCCTCTCACAATGGGAGAGTTTGATGGAGAGTGAGAGGAGAGAGGAAAGAAAACTCGGGGGTTCGGTTACCTTTTTGCAATATATTGAAAATGAGCATTCGCTCCCTAATTGTCAGGCCTTGTATTGCATTGTTGACTTGTGTGTGTGAAGTATTGCTCCTAATCTAAACTCGTGTGTATTTCTATTACATACTCGAACCACGTCTCTCTAAAAGCTTAGTGTGCCGAAAGCAACCAAACTGAATGCGACGTACGTGGGAAATCAAGCATAGTCATGACACTCTAGCACGGCTAGACCGCACGGTTAACCCCCTCAGAGAGTGATCCGTGACAGTTGATGGGAAGGGCGCTCCTTCCACATGAGTTTTGGTGGGGCCCATCCGATGATGTGGAAATTTTGGAGAATTTTTTATCTCTCCTAGTCCAATAGTAATGTGCCATGAATCTTTCTAATTTATTTTATTTGCTCCAATAAATTCGAACGGAAAAAGGGCAAAATTCACTTTTCTTTACAAAAGAATTTGTTAAAAAATAACACTAATTCTTTTATTTTTAATATTATTAGAGTCCAACATTGATGCATTTCTCACGTCTCATTCAAATTCTATATTGTAATTTCTACTTAAGTTTTTTTGTAAGGTTATTATATGTATTTTTGTTGTTAATGTTATTTTTTCAATTTTAATATTTGCCTTTTATTTCTAAGTAATTTTTTTATAAAAATAAAATTTCTTTGAATATAAACTTAAATATATGTACATATATATATGTGCTAATTAAAAATATTAAATCGTACAATTAATAATATTGTATGAAAGAAATATAAAAGTATGTGTCATGGCGGCCAGTTCCAGCTCCAGTGCTAGACCTGGTGGTTAAGCTCGCACTGCATGCGGCGTTTCTGGCAGTTTCGATGGCTCAAATCCAGTCCAAGGCGGCGGTATTCAGTGGTTTTGCTCCAGCTTTTGGTGGCTTACCTCCGAAGTTATGCTCCTGTCCGTCAAAGCTCCACTTCATCGAGCCCATTTAGAGTGGTCAAATCTGCCAATTCGGTCACTTGGGTATTGACAAGGCGACGAGCATAGACCACATCGGTGTTCTGCCCAACTCAAGATCCAAACTCTCTCTACAAGAACTGACTCGGTCAACCCGGTTTAGACTCGGTTAAACTCTAGTGGACGCTTCCAGTAACTCAGTCAACCTAGTCACTAAGCAATTTTGTTGTTGTTCCTGTGACATCAGTGGCAAGATGAGGATATATATATAGAGAGAGAGAGAGAGAGAGAGAGAGAGAGAGAGAAGGGTTCAATTGACACCCTTATTTTAACACCATTTTTTACTCCAAATCTCATCCATCCATTTAATCTAATCTCATCCATTCATTAAATCTAAATTTAAAATTTTAATTAATTCGTATTATTAAACCCATTAACTTCTCACCCCCTTACCATTAGTCTTCTTCTATTCTTCATCCATAGTGCTCCAACAAAATCATCCTTGCCAGTACACCAATTAGTTCCCTGAAAATCATACCATCAATCCCAGATTCTAAATTAAACCGGAAAATCAATGTTACCGTAACACAAATTGGTGCTTCGGCCACTTTGTTCCCACACTTAATCAATATACCAATCATATGACATGAATACAGAAAAAATGGGTTTGGCTGAACTCTAGTTGTTGGAACAGACATGAATAATATTACACTAATAACATATATAGGAACATATATACAGAAAAAAATTGAATTCATATGGACTCTGATTTCTTGTTTCTACAACCAGCTAGTTTTTACATCAATGTAGGGATAATATGTCTTATAAACCAAGTACTGATGATATCTGATTTGAATTTGTATCAATAAATTGATTAATGGGTTTTGTGATTCACCTATGCTCTATACACCACACTATCCAAAATTATTTTTGTCACCTCTATTACATTCACTATGCCGGAAAGATACCTCATTTCTTACCCATCCACACTTCATATACCGTCTCAGCAATCAATGTCTTCATTAGAGTAGCTCGCCATCCTTTCCCCTTGCACCTGCAAATAAGTCATTGCAGCTCCTCATCCCATTGTTGCGGCCTCCTCCAGATTTGCGCCCATTGCAACACACCAGCCCAAATTTGCCTTGTTTTTACACAATCAAAAAGAAGGTGATGAATGTTTTCTACTTTACCACACATGCCACACTTGTCTTCAGCCAGTAATCCAAACTTTTTCAGCCTCTATTTTGTTGGTAATCTTCCATAACATGTCAACCACAGTGTAAATTGTGCCATTGGTCTAGCTAAGCTACCATGGAAGATTTTACTCCATTCTATTCTCCTTTGATCCCTCTTTAGCTCTTTGTACACTTCCCTGGTACTAAATCTGTCCTTGTCCAGTTGCTTCTTCCAGGAATCCATCGTCTTTACTTCTGCATTTGTTTAGGCTTTTCAACATCCAGGAAGCTGAAGCTGGGAACTCCACCCCCATCACCTCTCTTCCTTTTATGTATATGGCATGAACCCATCTTATCCACAGCCCATCCAATTTTCTGCACAAATTCCAGAGATTCTTACTCTGAATTGCAGTGCTCCATTCCTGCAAAGCTATGACAAACTGGCCTCCAGCCTTTTTTGAGTCACATACCTTCTCCCAGGCCACATGTTCTTTTTTGGTGATGTTGACACCTCCATTCCACAAGAAGGATCTGGAAATTGCTTCCACATGCTTGATAACAGTTTTAGGTACTGGAAAGCACTGCAGCTAGTAGTTAACCACAGCAAACAGAACGCTTTTCACCAACTGCAATCTACCTACATAACTAAGTAATATAGAACTCCAGTGCCTCAGTTTTTCAATCATCCTATCTACCAATGGCTGACATACCAGCACTGTCAATTTTTTACTGGACAGTGGAACACCTAAGTACATGAAAGGAAGCATACCTTCTTCAAAGCCAGTTATGGCTAATATCTCCTGCTTTTGTTCATCCCCCACTGATCCGATGTACACTTTACATTTTTTGCAGCATTCACTCTCAAGCCAGTGGATTTCTCAAATTTCTTGTAAGCCTGCATCAGAGCTATCATTGATTCAGGGTCACCTCTTGACAGTAAGAGCACATTATCAGCAAAACTGAGATTGATCAATTTGATTTCCTCACAATGTGGGTGGTATTTGAACTTCTTCCTTCCCTTCACTGCTTGAAGGCACCTACACATATACTCTTTTACCAACACAAACAGCAATGGGGAGATTGGATCTCCCTGCCTCATACCTCTTTCAGTGGTAACAAATTTGGTCAGTTTGCCATTTATGTTGTATATACAGCTGACTGTGGATACACATAACATAACCCACTCCACAAATTGCTGAGGTATTCCCATTTCACTCATTATCGCCTGCAAAGTCTTCCACTCTATAGTATCATAGGCCTTCTGTATATCCATTTGGATTAAGCATCTGGCACCTCCACTTTTCCTATTGTATCCCCTGACCAGTTCATATGCAAGCATAATGTGGTCATGTATGTTCCTTCCTTGCACAAAGGCTGCCTGATTCTCCTGAACCACCTCTGATAAGACCCTACTCAGTCTACCTGATAAGACCTTTGAAATGATCTTATACAGTGTGGAACAGCAGTAGATAGGCCTTAGGTCATTTACCTTCCTGGCAACATCATGTTTTGGGATCAGAGTAACAAGGGTGTTGTTTATTGCTCTATACATTCTCCCTTATTTAAAAAAACTCCTGCACAGCCTTCATTACATCAGCCCTGATCACCTACCAATTTATTTTGAAAATTTTTTCTCCATACCCATATGTGCCTGGAGCTTTTAGATCTCCAATGCTCTTTAGAGCCTTCCATACCTCCTTCTCCTGAACTTCCTGAACCAGCATTTTCCTGGCTTCCACTCCAAACCTCATCCCTTTCCTTATGACTTCAATATTTACTCCCGCTAAGCTTTCAGCTTTTCCACCCACCAGCTTCTTGTAGAAGTTTAGTAACTCTCCCTCTATGTCCTCCTACTTACTGATTAGTTCCCCTAATTCTGTTTCCAGTCTCTCCAATCCCACCATTTTGTTTTTTTCCTTTTACATTGGCATGGAAATAGGCATTATTGCCATCTCCCAGCCTTAGCCACTCTATCTTTGCCTTCTGCTTGACTATGCCTTCATCAATATAACTCAATTTCTGAACCAGCTCAATCCCCTTTATCACTGCCTCTATTTTCTTCTTGTTTAGTTTATCCTGCCCCAATGCTTTCTGAGCCATTTGCAGATTTCTCCTCTCCTCTTCCAGTTTCTTTTTTGCTTCACTGACTTGTTTAGAATGCTCATTAATGTCTCCCTGAAGCCTTTTCAGCTTTTGCCAGACCACAAACATTGGCCTCCCTTTTAGCTCCTTCTACCAACTCTTCTTTATATCAAGTACCTCTTTCCTTTCCAATAAACAATTCAGAAATTTGAACTGTTTATGCACTGGTTACTGCTCTTTTTGTAGAGTGGTCCTGACTATGGCATGGTCAGAAACCCCAGGTTCCAGGTTATCCACCACCATCTCAGGGTATTTTGTAAACCATTCCAGGTTTGCTACTGCTCTGTCTATTCTAGAGTAGATCACTCCATTCAATTTCTTGTTAGACCATGTGTAATAATCTTCATTGCTTTTACATTCAAATGGACCTGCTCTTTGCATCATCTGCTCCAAGTCCCAGTATTCCTGCACCACTACTTCACTTCCTCCAATTCTATCTTTTAGTGTAAGCACATTATTAAAATCTCCAACAACCAGTATTGTCCCTTTCAACTTTGAGTTAGCCCTCTCTATTTCCTTCCGCAGCTTCTTTCTCATCTTCAATTTGTTTCCAGCATACACAGTAATCATCCAGTACATCCTATCTACATGTTTATCCTTCACCTCAACTAACATCATCTTAGCAGACATTTCATGAGTCAGAATCTCCACCTTCCTGAAATTCCACATTACCCAAATCCTTTCATTGTAGTGACTGTCATAGTTATCAGCAAACTTCCATTAATCCCCAAATTTCTTCCTTATCCCCTCAACTTTATCTTGTTTCACCCTTGCTTCTAGAAGCACAGCAACATCTAGTTTTAGGCCAATGAGACGGGAGCTAATCTCATTCCCCTTTGCTGCCCTGTTTAGCCCCCTACCATTCCAGGCACCTATCATGGGCTAATGCCCTGATCCTTCTCAGGATCTTTCCAAATCCTGAGAGGATGTTCAAAATTTCCTCATATACTGCTTCCTGCTTCATTGTGGAATTCAATAATCCCCAGTTGCTCAAGCTCCATTACCTTCTTTCCTTTTTTTTACTGCACCAGGGTCCATTGAGCAAGTTCTATTTCCTCTTCTACCTGTGCTTCCTATGTTTCCATTTTTCCATCATTCCCCTTCACTTCACTGTTTTCCTTGGACTTCTCCTGTATCTTAACTTTCCATTGCGGAGTCACATTTTTTATTTCTTTTCCACATTTGTGTCCCCCGAACCTGGAATTTCTTACAGAATAGTGGCTTACCCTCCAATTCAATTTTCTGACTAAGTACACTTCCATCAACATCTCTAATTTTCACACTTTCTGGCACTTTCTGGGATATATCTATCTCCGCCATCATCCTTGCATAAGATATCCTTAGCTTGCTAGCTGTACACTCATCTGTGAATAAAGGCTTCCCAATCACACTCCTATCTTACCCAAGCTTTTAACCCCCCACAGGTGCAGTGGTAGCCTAGGTAGCTTCACCCATACTGGGACTGTTCTTAGCATATCTTTCTCCATGGAGAAACCAGCCTTCCACAAATTTAGAAACATGGCCATTCAATAGATTGTATAAGGACCCTTCTTCATGACCTCCTCCCTATCCCTCTTACTTTTGAATTTAATCACAAAGTAACCTCCATCATTATACAGCAACTCAGGAGTATCAACAAATGCCTAATTATTCAGCATGAATCTCTTAACTGAATTCATTGTTAGCTCCCCTCCTATAATGTACATAATCAGAGCAGTCTCCCAGTACTTCAATTCAGACTCTACATCATCAGGTTCGATTTCCACCTCAATTTCCCCATTCACAATTTTAGGAGCAAAAAATTCAATATTCAGACTATTCGTTGGTACCCTATTTCCCCTAATCACATCAACCCATAGATTACCCTCATCGAATCGATTCACGGTATTAACAGAAACATGGATTTCAGGTCTTACTGTTTCCTCAATTGATTCTGTATTCCCATTTCAAGCTACTCCGGTCTTCCTTGCTGATTCTCGGTTTGTCTCTGCAACTCCTTCCTCTTTCTTCTTACTCTCCTCCTCCTGGTCCAAATCCAAATCGAGACTAGTAGCTTCCTCGCTATCCTCCCTCGCAGAGCCACACCATACCACCTTGGAAAGAGTCACCTTCTTTCTCGGCATTCCTCTTCTACGCTTCATGGCTGATGCAATCGCACTGTAGGTGTGTGAAATTGCACCTACAGTCATCTCTAAAATATTCAAAATATAAAAAAACATTTGAATTTTTATTTTAGATCGACTTAATCTTTAGTTTAGGAGTTTCATTTATTTTGTTTTGATTGTCTTAGATGTTTGATCAGAGGTGTTGAGGGGAAATTTTTGTGCGTATCTTTCAATACTTCATCATGATTGCTTTAATGGTAGCCTCGAGTAGATTTATTGTGGCTACAGTATGACGATCATTGGGAACCACTTATCCTCCACGAGTCTTTCTCATTGCCACATAGGCTGTTGTTCAGCATTGTAATATCGATCAGGGCCAATGTATATATCTCTTTATGCCACTGAGACTTTAGATTAGAATTGTAACATTAAACTAGCGTTTCAGTATTAATGGTTTTATCTCATATCATATGTTGTAATGGGACATTTTGCAAATTTGAGGTTACTATAAAAGGGATGAGAATCCTATAAACTCTTGTCTTAGTAATGAATTCAATTTTTTTTGTAAAGCAATTGGGGGAGAGAAAGTGAATATATTATTTAATAACAGAAAAAGGTGGAATTTTATGGTGGTGTGATTGTAAATGGTGTTATAACATTTAATGTAATGTTGGGCCTTAGCGCTACTTTAACTTCTTGGATAGTTGGATGCATAGGATCGTAGAATGTTCGTGATAGCTTCTTTGAGCAGCTTGGCATGATTAGAGAAATCTAAATTGGCTATATATTTATATACTAGATAATATCTGTGACAATGCAAGGATTTACGAACGAAAATATATGATAACATAATTTATAATTTTAATAACTAATAATTTTTAATATATATTTATACAAAAGAGTCTATCTCTGGAAAGATTATGGAAAAATCTAGATTTAAAGTATAAATTAGAAAAAATGAAGATAAAAATTTCAAGTTGCATGAATCGGGTTATAAAATTTATAACTAATACATGTTGCATACTAAATATTTAATATTGCAACTAAGAATTTTTACCTTTTATTATTCTAATTAAACCCTGTATTTGAATAAGACTATGGAAAAACGATCTTTCACTAGACTTTGCCTATACAAAATTATACACAATGCAGTATATAAAATAAATTTATAAGTTTATTATCATTTATTTAATTTAAAACAAATTGACGTATTGTTGGTTGATATATAATAATCTATTATTTATATTTAAATAAAAATAACCTATATGTATTTTACACATGATAGTGATAAAGATGGTATAGAATACTTTATGTTATAAAAAATATACAATGATAAGAATATCTGTAGGAGATATTTGGTGAAATTCTTCTGTAATATTATTATACCCTATATTGAATTCCTTAGATAGAATTCTACCTTAGGTAGAATCATTTTCCTTACTTGACTCTGTAAATGTTGTCTATATATTGTACCGTTGTACCATCAATGAAACACACACGTTCATATTTTACATGGTATCAGAGCTTAAATCCCGAGACCCTAAATCTTTCTTACTCTAATTTTTTCCTTACTCATAAAATACCATCGCCGCCGCCGCCCCCTTTCTTCGTCTGCCGTCAGCGTGCTAGTCACCGCCGCCACTGCCGAGAAGCCAACATTGCAGCCACATTTTGTCTCCATCCTGCACCCACTCTCCGCTCTCCGTCACTTCGAACCACTCCGCTCTGGACCACTCCTGCCCCGGACCACTCCGCTCTAGACTCGTCCGCTAAGGATTACTCCCCCTCCGAACTCGTCCACTCCGGACCACTCCTGCTCCAGACTCGCACCACCGCTCCATTCCACCGCACGACACCACTCTGCACCTCTACACATCGTCACCTATGTCCGAATGGATCCGATTAATTAAGTTGGGATTGAAAATATTGATGCAAATACCAAGGCTCATGTCGTTCCCGTCATCCCTGGCGTCGACCAGCCGCTCCAGCTGGATGTTTCACCACAGCCAGACGATGCCGACCTGTTCCACCGAGCCCTCCGCTAGCTCCTGCTCGGAGCTTATGGTTCGACCTCTTCCAGTTACGGCTCCTCTTCCAGTTACGTTGATCGTCGAAGTCTTACTTGCACTCATTGTGGCCGAAAGGGTCATGATATCACTACTTGCTTCCTCATTATTGGTTATCCGGAATGGTTCACTGAGAATCGCCCCCTCTGAAGGCTTCTGCAAAACCCAGGACATGCCCCCCGCCCGATGCGCTGTTCGCTGGAGCTGCTCAGCCAGTGGCTGCCGCCACTCCGCCTCCTGCGAGCGTCGCCGCTGTTGTAGTCTCGGACTTCGATCGATCTGCCTTCGGCCCATCACTGTCCAAGGAGCAATGGAGTACGGTTTTAAACATGTTCTCTAAGTTAAATTCTTCTGACAATCTGTCCGGTAAGACTACTTTACCTTTGATACCGGTGCATCGTATCATATGACCTGCGACAGGGATCTTCTTCACAATATTGAGCATGCAGCAAATGTTGATGTTATCCTCCCTGATGGATCTATTCCAACTACTGTTGAACATGGAAATATTTGTTTTTGAAATATTGTTGTGAATCAAGTTCTTTTTATTCTGGCATTACGATGAAATTTTCTATCGTTTGCCAAGTTAACCGCTGCTTTAAAATGTCTAGTTTTTCTTACCGGAAAATTATGTGTACTACAAGTAATCAACATGAGGATAGTGATTGGCGTGGGTGAACAACAAGGAGGGGTTTATTGGTTGCGCAGGTTGGGAGTTTCTGAGTCTACACAGTCGTTTTTATCCGTTGCTGCCTGTCTGCTTTATACATCAGTGTTTTGGGCATCTGTCTTCATCAGTGTTGTCTTCTATCCCAGTCATTTCTTTACATGATAATAAATCGGTTCCCTTCTCGGAATGTCGTTGGGCAAAACAGTCTAGAAATAGTTTCCCTGTTAATTCTGCTAAGGGTAGTCATTTGTTTTAACTTATTCATTGTGATGTTTGGGGGCCTTATGGTTCACCCTCTTCTAGTGGAGCATTTTTATTTTTGACCATAGTTGATGACTATTCCCTAGCTGTTTGGGTTTATTTATTAGTTTCTAAGTCTTAAGTACCATTGAATATGAATGAGTTCTTTGCATTTGTTCAGACACAGTTCCACTGTCCCATTCAACGAGTTCGAGCAAACAACAGAACTGAATTCCTTCCTCTCAGATCATTTTTTCTGGAGAAAGGTGTTCGGTTTAAGATCTCCATGGTCTACACACCTCGGCAAAATGGGCGCGGAAGCACAGACATATCCTTAATGTTGCTCATGCTCTTCATTTTCAAGTTCATTTGCCTATCGACTTTTGGGGAGAATGCATTCTTACAGCGAATTACCTCATTAATCGCATGCCAACACCTGTGTTAGATGGCTGAACGCCTCATCACTTCTTGTACGGTCGCGCACCAGATTACATCTATCTCTGTGTGTTCGATTCATTGTGATTTGGGCCGCGTGATAAGTTTGTATATAGAAGTCGGAAGTGCATATTTCCTGGCTACCCTGTTGATAAGAAAGCATGGCATGTTTACGACTTGGAGTCTCAAACTGTTCTTGACAGCCGAGATGTATTTTTTTATGAAGAATGTTTCCCATTTGCGTCTGCTTCTGCAAACACGCCATCAGTGGATCGATCTTCGTCACTGCCAACTTCTACAAATCTGCGTCTGAACCGTTCAACCTGAAGGAGTCGCTCAGTCCCGATGCGACACAACCTGCACAGCTAAGCTCGACCGAGGTAGATTAACTAGGGCCGACCGAGGCCGCTCGCCATGAATCGATGCTGGTATTCTTGGACCAGGGCCAACCGAGGATGTCCTTCTCCCACAGCCATCCATGGCCGCTCACCTGGAACCGCAGCCAACTCTCTAGTCGTGGCCCTCTGTGGCCGCTCTCCAAGAATCACAGCCAGACCACCAGCCGCGACCGTCCATGGTCGCTCTCCCAGACCCACGACCAGTTCTTCTTGAGCTCCAGTCGCGGCCATCCTTGGCCCTCCTGGCGAGACGGTGCTTGGTTCATCTCCAGTTGCTCCATCTGTTGTACGTCCTCCCAGCACTCGACTTCGTTAGCCTCTGGCTAAATTTAAAGACTACATCAACACTGCTACTCGCTCCATAAAACCCCCTCTCTATTGATCCCGCATCCTCGAATTCACTATACTCAGGTACGCATGACCCTATCGCTGAATAAGTTTCTTGTAGTAATTTTTTGGTTTTATATTCTAGATTTTTAGCTGCAGTGATAGATGTTGCTAATCCGGTTACTTTTTCTGATGCTTATTGCCATGCTCATTGACTTGAGGCTATGTCTGATGAGATTAATGCTCTAGAGCATAATAATACATGGGTTCTTGCTTCTTTTCCTCCAGGCAAGAAGGCTATTGGTTGTAAGTGGGTTTATCGGACTAATTTTATGTCTAATGGTTCCATTAAGCATTACAAGGCTCGTTTGGTTGTTCTTGGTAATCGTCAGATTGAGGGGACTGACTTTACTGAGACGTTTGCTCCTGTTACCAAGATGAGTTATATTCATCTTTTCTTGGCTTTTGCTGCTATTCGTGGTTGGGATCTTCATCAGATGGACGTTCACAATGCATTTTTGCATGCTGATCTTGAGGAGGAGGTGTACATGTGTCTGCCTCCTAGTTATACACTTTCGGCACCTGGGTTAGTTTGCAAGCTTCGCAAATCTCTTTACGGTGTACGCCCGGCTCCGCGAAATCTGTTTGCTAAACTTGCAACGACTCTCCGTCTCTTTGGGTTTGTTCAAAGTAAGGCTGATTACTCCTTGTTTTCTTACTTGGAGGATGGAGTTTCTCTTCATGTATTGGTTTATGTCGACGATCTCATCATTGCTGGTTCATCTCCTGTGATGATGACCAAGTTCAAAGTGTATTTGTGCTCTTGTTTTCATATGAAGGATCTTGGTGCTCTGAAGTATTTCTTAGGCATTGAGATAGCTCGTCGGCCTGATGGGATGTTTCTGTCTCAGTGGAAATATGCCTTGGACATTTTGTCTGATATTGGCTTATTGGTAGCTAAGCCCACCAATTTTCCCATGGAACAACAACACAATTTGGCGCAAGATGATGGTCTTTTGCTTGATGATTTTGCGCAGTATCACAGACTTGTTGGAAAGCTCGTTTACCTTACCATCACTCATCCCGAGCTTAGCTATTCAGACCATACCTTGGCCCAATTCATGGAGAAACCACGTTTAGCGCATTGTCATGTAGCTTTATGTGTTCTGCATTACTTGAAGAGTCATCCTGGTCAAGGTTTGTTTCTATCTGCTAAGAGTTCTCTTCAGCTTACAGCATTTTGTGATTCTGATTGGGCCGCTTGCCCAATCAATAGGAGATCTTTTACTGGATATTTTGTGATGACCGGTGAATCTCCTGTTTCCTGGAAGACGAAGAAACAATCTACTGTTTCTCAGTCTTCAGCTGAAGCAGAATACCGGGCTATGGCAGTCGCATGTTGTGCATTTTTATGGCTCAAGTCCTTTCTTCGTTCATTGGGAGTGACACATCCTACTCCGATAC
Source organism: Rubia yunnanensis (assembly GCA_037428765.1). Lineage (NCBI taxonomy): Eukaryota > Viridiplantae > Streptophyta > Magnoliopsida > Gentianales > Rubiaceae > Rubia > Rubia yunnanensis. Next base: position 23,529,671 of record CM075064.1, on the reverse strand, counting down.
GTTTGTATTGTGATAGTCGGGATGCTCTTCATATTGCTGCCAATCCAGTTTTTCATGAGAGGACGAAGCATATTGAGATTGATTGTCACTTTGTTCATGATTTGATACAGTCTGGTGATGTGGTTACTTATCATATTCGGACTGCTAGCCAACCAGCAGATTTATTTACGAAGGCACTTGGTCAACAGACATTTTAGACTTGCTTGGCAATTTGGGTTTTCGAGATCCACATGCTCCAACTAGAGGAGGAGTGCAGGAGATATTTTGTGAATATCTTCTGCAATATTATTATACCTCAGATAGAATTCCTTAGATAGAATTCTACCTTAGATAGAATCATTTTCCATACTTGACTCTGTAAATGTTGTCTATATATTGTACCCTTGTACCAGCAATGAAAACACACACGTTCATATTTTACAATATCAAATATATGTTGATGATGAATCAATAGTTGTTTAATTAAATTTATAAAATTGTGTGTCCTATAAAAGAAAAGACAAAAGTATTCTTAGTGTTGAATTGTAAAATTAAATGTTGATGTATATATCTAAGTAGATTAGTGGGTATTGCCTTATCAGATTAATATTACAGGGATATGCGATAATTATGTTACAAGAATAAGTTGATTTCTGATTTGTTTAGGTAAATAGAATGTTCATTTATAAAGAACGCACAATATTCAAAAATAAATATTAAATAATTATGATAAGCTGATGTAGCTAGATCATGTGTTAAGATTTGGGAGTGTCACTTGTCAAATATTAGTGAAAGCTAACTTAGCTAAGTGTGGGATGACACCTGACCAAGAAGTTGCTCTCGTAATATATAGTATATATGTACCTTCAGAGGAAGTCTTAAATTGCAAAATATTCTCACCAAGCCACTATAAGTATACATACTCACGAGATTGGGTATTCTTTAATTTTAACTTGGTGAGAATAAGGCGACATTGTAAATTATGTACTTCCTCAGTGTCAATCAACTCCACACGCTTTGATATTTGTTAGTAAACTTTAAAAAAGTTTGATTAATAATATCTATAATTATATATAAAGAACGCTAAGGCAAGAGATCTAGGAAATGCACCAATAGCGAGGGCCTAAAACAGCAGCATTTACTTTGAATCAATCATTTCTATCTATTATGAATATTTATCTACAATCCGGTGCCATTTGGTTTTTTCCATAGGGTGTATTCTGTTGACATACATTGAAATCTATATTTAATATGTGTAATTTGTGATGTTCTTGTAGCCATAAAATTAGGTAAAATCCCAGATATGATGTTAAGCATAATTTTAGTACTTAAATATTATGTTTTTCATCGGAAATTGACCTTGGTTTTCTGTAATACACACTATCTATAACTGAGAGGTTCATGTTTCAAATCACATCATATCAAGAATTGTAAATATTTGAGCAACTTCTTGATAGTGATTACCTATTGGATATTTCCAATGATTGAAAATATGTGACTATGAATAATGAAGCGGTGTGAACTTGTTCATCACCAATAGATATGTTTTCAAGTTCCCTATTTCATGAAGAGATTTATTATTTCATCTCAAGTCATTAGTCTATAAATAGATGAGTCGTCTTCTCCTTGAAGCATACAACAAGAACACAATCAGAATATAAGAAAACATGAAAAACGAGAGAAGTATTCAATACGAAAGAAAACCTCACAAAGAGGAAAAGAATGATAATGCATTATTCTTAGAGAATTCTTGCTCTTCGATCCTTTATTCATTCGGGGTTGGAGAAATGAGTGCACACTTCTATCAACCAGACTTTATTTTAACCTAGAGGATATTTGTTCTGAATTTTATGCACACAAAAGGGAACAACTAGAGCCTTAAGGAAAGTGTCTTGAAAGTTGTCTTTTATTTCATTTTTTTTGTGAAGTTATATATTTTGCTGGTTCATAGAAGAATTTCTCAACATGAGTTCCTCTCAAGTTTGATGCATGTAAAACCAACCATATTAAGGCTTTATTCTGCGACGGGAATTTGGATTTTGTGCTGCAAGTCTCCCAAAGAATCCAATAATCAGGCTGGTGCATTGGTTGGATTTGCTGAAAGTAATCAATATAATTTGGTTAAAAGAGTTTTCTATCTTGCCCTGTATAATTTTCCTGATTAGATGATCATTGGTTGATCAAGAGAGGAAATATGGCCTTGTTGCCAATGGAGAATTTTATTAATGTTCCTATACATGCTACAGGATAGGCACATCCACGGTAAGTCACTGAAATTCGGCCCCTTCAATTTGTGATTTAATTTTGATTTGTTCGCTTGATGATAACTTGACTTGCATGAAATTAAATGGTCTGGTATATGAAATTAAATTCATTTTCCATTTTGCATGAGTCTTGCACGAAGAAAGTGTTTCTTGCATACATGTTGATCTGTGAGGACATGTTTGGCTGATCAATTGAGTGGCCACACTCGTTGTCTTCAAGTATGTGTCGTGAATGAAGTAATTGATCTGTGTGGTGCATTAATTCATGGAGCAATGGTCAAGGAGGCTCGTGACTTGGCCCATGATGTACTGAAAAAACTTTATTACTAGTTAATGAATTTGTGGTTTTGATAAAAAAGAAAATTCGATCTGTGTGGTGTCTTCATTTGTGTTTGGTAGTTACAATATTTAATGAGATTTATATTGTAAGGAATTGAAGTGTGAACATTGAAGCATGCGTGCTCAAGATGGATCATATTTATGACTATTGTTAAATAACTTAAAGAAATATGGACGGGTTTAAAGGCGATCACCGCTCGTCCTCAGCGGCTCACACCAGCCGACACCACAGTCATCATGTGGGAGGTAAGTCACGGTAGTCCAGCACCAGGACCATTGGGTGCAGTCATACTCGGTGCCCACCAGGAAGCCCAAGCAGCCCTTGGCCCAAAGGCCAAGTTAACTCAGGACATTCCCACACGGTGGCTGCCGAGCGTCGAACCACTAACCTCGTGAAAGGCCACCCAACTCCCAACCACTGGGGTACACCCGCAGGTGTAATATGGACGGGTTTAAATTATATGAATCATGACGATCGATAACCGCTAAAGCATGAGTTGATGTAACTCTGCAAGAAGAAGCTGTTAGTTCCTCTGAATAAAAAGATGATTTCGAGAGAATTTGATTCTTTTGATTACGTCGAGACTTCAAAATTTCGCGAAGTCTGTGATCCTAGCAAATCCTAGAAGTGTTTGGTTTATAAACCAAACTTGAATTAGGAGAAGGTAAATCTTATAAATTCAACTAATATGAATTTTTATTTGGTTTACTCAAATGGCGATATTTGTGGAGAAAAAGTTCCAAGAGGCATGAAAGAGATAAGAAATTTTAATTATAAGTTTTCATTTTAATTGTGGAGGATATGATGCATGATGATATGCCTTATTTGTACTATATCCATGAAAAATATATATTATTCATGCATGGTTGATGTTTGAATGTTAAACTTTCTTGTCACTATCACAGGAACCCACCTCTAGCACCGGTTTTTTAGCACCGGTTATTAAAACCAGTGTGAAAATTGTAATAGCACCAGTTTCTATTTTGTTAGCATCGGTTTCTAAATCAGTGTAAATTTAACACCAGTTTTCCTAATTTTCTAGTTTTTTTTCTAATAACCAGTGTAAGTTTAACACTGGTCAAAAAACCGGTGCTAAAACTGATCAAAACCGGTGTTAACCTAATACCATCTAACACTGGTTTAGAAATCAGTGTTAAAAATTACAAAAACCGGTTTGAAATTAGCACTGGTCGAAAAACCGGTGCTAAAAATCTATAAAACCGGTGAATTGAAAATTTTGGCACCGGTTTTTAAAATCGGTGCTAAAAAATTTATAAAAACCGGTGCTAAATTGGCACCGGTTTGAATACCGGTGCTAGAAATTAAAGAAAATCGGTGAAATGTAAATATGTGGCACCGGTTTTAAAAATCGGTGCTAAAAACTGAAAGAAAACAGTGTTAAAATAATTCCGGGAAAAAGCGGGAAAAATGACACCGGTTGATGTAGCACCGGTGCTAATGGGAAAAATGGCACCGATTTTATGTACTATTCATGAAAATCAGTGCTGAACGGAGCATTTAATGCTCTGAACTACCCCTCAAAAATTAGATCTGAATTTGTTGTTCTTTTCTCTCTTCATTGATGGAAGATTTTTTCGATGGTGAGCAATAACCCAAAGCAATGAAGACCAATGGATATAAGTTTTCCGTAACTTTTTTTGAATTTCAATCAAATAGTAGTTATAATAACAATTAATGCATGCTTGGAGAGAGTTTATTTGTATTTATTAATGGTTTCTATGCTTGAAGTTGGTTTAGTATCATGTTGTGAGAGTGTAAATGGTTGTGGATGTAAACATGGTTGTGTTTGGTAGATGGTATATGTATGTATGTGTGTGTGTGTGTGTGTGTATATATATATATATATCCCAAGAACAAGTAGATCGATTCACATACATATGCACATACGTACACATGATGACACTTTTAGTATTGTGTAGCAAATTGATTGTGTTTATTTTTATTATGTTTGAACAATGAATATTTGTGTAATATTTGTATTATTTTGTTTAGATACAATGGACCAAGAATCGATGCTCGCGTGGAGAAAAAAATGGTTAGCTTTCCAAGTGTAGCTAGAGGGAGTGGTGAACATATTGCATTTATTGATTCGTTTCTTGATTATGTCTTTGGTCGGGAGGAGAGAATACTTTGTCCATGCAAAAGATGCTTGTGTCGTGAACGGTTTGTGATCGTGGGCTTGTTAGATTTCACTTGCTGAAGAACGGACTTAACAGAGGTTACATTGTACGGATATTTCATAGAGAGGTTGAGCAACGACATAATGATGGTGGGTTTGACAAGGTAGATGGAAACAAATGTACCGTTGATGCTATGTTCGATGACATTGTAAGAGATTTTCAGGGGAAGCCTAAAATGTTGTGTGCTTTGCTCGACGAAAAAGAGAAGCCATTGTATCCGGGATGTAAAAGTAAGGATACAATAATTTCCTTTTTGATGGAGGTTTTCAATTTGAAAGCTACAAGGTGTTGGGGTGATACAAGTGTGAATTCACTCCTAAAGCTTCTAAAATATAAGTTTCCGGAAGGGAATGGAATACCAAAAAACTTTTACGAGGCTAAGAAAATATTGTGTCCACTCGGTTTGGAATACAAGAAAATACATGCATGTTCTAATTATTGTGTGTTGCATGACGGTGATTTGAAAGACGCGGTTGAATGTCCCGTGTGCAAACATTCAAGATATAAGGGTGTGAGGAATGATGATGATGGGTGTTTGGATAAGAAGAAGAAGAAGGTCCCATTGAAGTGTATTTGGTATCTTCCTTTTATTCCTCAGTTGAAGAGGTTATTTGCGAATTCAAAAGATGCAAAGAACTTGTGATGGCATGGAGAGAAGGAAAGACCAAGCGACGACAAGATAAGACATCCGGCAGACGGTGAACAATGGAGAAATTTTGACAAGCGATAACTTCATTTGGTTCAGAGGTTAGAAATTTACGCCTCGCATTGTGTACTGATGGGATGAATCCATTTGGTAATATGTCATCGAAGCATAGTTTTTGGCCTATGATGTTGGTTATATATAATTTACTCCCTTATTTGTGCATGAACCGTAAATATGTTGTGATGCCTTTATTAATCTCAGGTCCTAGACAACCTAGGAACGAGGTTGATGTGTATTTGAGACCACTGATTGATGATTTGAAGATATTGTGGGAAGAAAAAGGGGTGTTGGTATTTGATGCCCATATGAACGTGGAGTTTCAATTGTGTGCCATGCTTTTTTGTACGATCAATGATTTTCCAGCCTATGGAAATTTTTTGAGGTATGTTGTGAAGGGGCACAAAGCATGTCCTATTTGTGAGGAGAAGACAAAATTCAAACAGATAAGACATGGAAGAAAGACAGTGTATCTTGGCCATAGAAAATGGTTGCAAGGAAATCATAAATACCAGGATGATGTGGTCGGTTTTGTTGGGGGAAAAGAACGAAGGAAATCCCCTACACCACTAACTGGTGTGCATATTCACAAGAAGGTTAAGAAATTGAGAGTTGTGTTGGGAAAGTATAAAACCAAGGACAGAATACATTGTGATGGTCCATGGAAGAAAAGGTCAATATTTTTTTTATCTACCGTACTGGGAGCATCTTGAGGTTTGGCATTGCCTAGACGTGATGCATATTGAGAAAAATGTTTGTGAAAGTTTGATAGGCACCCTCTTGAATATTCCCTAGAAGACAAAAAATAGTTTGAATGCCCGGTTGGACTTGGTAGATTTGGGAATCAGAAATGAGCTCGCTCCAGAAGTGAAGGGTAAGAGGACTTACTTGCCCCCAGCACCTTGTACATTGTCAAAGGAGGAGAGAATATCATTTTGTGATAGTTTGAAATCAGTGGAGGTCCCAATTGGTTATTCATCAAATGTTAGTCGGGTAGTTACAAAGGATTGCTGGATGACTGGCTTGAAATCTCATTATTGTCATGTTCTCATGCAACAACTGTTACCTATTTCTATTCGCGGGGTAATGGAGGCCGACGTAAGGTACTCAATCACTATACTTTGTTTATTTTTTGGTTCCATATGCCGGAAGTATATTAACGGGGACCATTTGGATGTCTTACAAAAAGAGGTTGTTATTGTGCTATGCAAGTTGGAAGTGTATTTCCCTCCATCTTTTTTTAATATAATGGTTCACTTGATTGTTCATTTAGTGCGGGAGATAAAGATATGTGGTCTAGTTGGTATGCATTGGATGTATCCTTTTGAGCGACACATGAAAGTAATCAAGGGATACGTGAAATGTATGAGTCGGTCGGATGCTAGTATTGTTGAGAAGTATGTCACCAAAGATGTAATTGAATTTCTATCTAGCTATTTGGAGGAACAGAGAAATTTTGGGGTGCCCCAGAATTGACATGTTGGAAGGAAGGTGGGCAAACTGAGGTCAAGGGGAATGTTATTTACTCTATTGAATAGTGATATGATGTCAGTTCATTTGTATGTCTTGAGGAACTGTAGGGAGACTACTGCTTATGTGACCAAACACCTTAATTCTATCACAGAGTCTTATCCCACGTGGCCCCCAAATAAAGTTTAGTTGGAGCACAATGACAAGTTTGTGAATTGGTTATATGATCGATCCAATGTAGGTGATTGCGACCCAAAAATTAGAGCATTTGCAAGGAAGCCTGACTACACGGTTTTGAGGTATTCTAGATGTGACATAAACGGTTTGTCTTTTGCTACAAGGGACCAAGATTTAAAGAGCACAACACAAAATAGTGGGGTATACATTGAGTCGGAAACAATGTGGCAAGAAAGCAAGAAAAACAATAAACATGTCCTAGCTGTGATGTCATTTTATAGTGTTATTGATGAGATTTGGAAGCTTGACTATGGAGAATTCAAGATTCTGGTTTTCAAGTGCCAATGGTTTGATAACACAATTGGAGTTCGAAGTGATGGCCAAATGAGATTTACCCTTGTTGACCAGAGTCGTGAAGCATATGGAAATGATCAGTTTATCTTGGCCGAACAAGCAAGACTAGTTTTCTACGTTAATGATCCGTGCAATGTAGGTTGGTCTGTTATGTTACAAGGTAAGAAATACTCTTTCCGTGACGAATTTGATTTTGAAGTTACAAGGGAAAGGTTAGAGTTCCCCTCTATTTCCCCCCAACTTATTAACGACGGGATTGAGGCAGGAGCAATATGGAGGAAACACAGAGATGGCATTTGGATAGATGAAGATGGCAAAGAAATTGGAGACGTTCAATCGAAAAAGAGGAATATGGTTGAAGACTAGCGGCTGAAGAGCAATGAATTCGAGAAAACATTTATGTATTTTTGTAGTATGTTGTGTTTTGTTCCACTGTTAACTATTCTACAACTATGTTTTAATTGGACTAGACCCAATTATTTTGGTGAAGCTTGGACAAAATAAGCCTCGTTTTGCTATAGTAGCGGCTGCCAGCTGCAGCGCGCTGCAGCTTTTTCGGTTCAGCGCACTGCAGCTTTTTTACACACATTACCTATTTTGAGTTGCTTGTTCAGTTCTTCTAAGACAAAAAATTGAATACTTTTCAAGCCTAGACTATCAACTTCCAAAATAAAATCACAGAGTAGCAATATAGTAGCACCATATGTTATGGAAATTAAAATCCAGATAAAATAAAGATCCATATAAACCAAGCAAAATAAACAACTTGAGAAAATCAAGATGTGAGCACAATGAAGGAAGTCAATCCCTGCGCGAGCTGTCCTCTCCAGCGTTGGAAGATGGCAAATCTAACGTAGGGACTAGACCCAATTCCTTGATTCTCTCGCCACAAATGGCTGCAAGGATCTTCCCGACCTGCTCCGTCCATCGCACCAAGTGATCCACATTCACTTTCAATGATGCGATGACCCCATCCGAATTCTCCTTAGACGATTTACTTGTTGTCGACACTGATGACACAATAATTTTCTTCTTCTTAGAGAATATTTGAGGGTTGATGGGAAGCTTTGGCATGAGTGTGAAATCATCATCTTTAAATTTGCAACCTGCTTCCACGCATAAGGCAGTGATGAGGGAGGAGAAGAATATACAATTGTGTGTATTGACACAATCCCAAATGTATGCCAGTATCGTACCCCCAACATCGATGTTTAAGTTCCTCTTGATCTTGTACAGCAGTAACATATGGAACAATTAACCTCACTATTCATTTTCACCAGCAGCAGGCGGGCAGCTATGAAACTGTACCACACATTGATGTCGTCACTCAAGTATTTCTTCTCAATGCTAGACCATTCCGGTGGTAGATTCTGGATAACTTCATCGCCATCATCACAGATTTCTCTTATAATCTGTTCCCAAGAAGCTTTTTCAACAGCTTTTTCCGCGGCTTCGTACACACTTGAGGGCTTCGGTAGGATCTTGTAGAACCGGTTGATCACATTCGCTGTGAGCTCAACGAACTTACCACAGAAGAAAACCTCTACTGAATTCTTGTACTTCATCAGGGATAAGAACTCGCAAGCTAGGGCCTTGTTCGCACGATCCGGTTGTGTGATGAAGCCTTCCCACCCGTGCAGGTTGATATAGTCCTCGTAAGGCTGTTCCATTCTCAACCCTCACTCCAGTATGAGGCCCCGGCTAATGAATTCTTTACACATTCATTGCCTTATGACTATCTGCCTCTGTCATCGGTATTGCAGAGTTCCTTTGCACCATTTGAGACCCATTGTCTCGCTCCTCCACATCGCCAACTCTGGCTTTTTTTCTTTAAGTTCTCGTTGTTGGTCTTCCCCTTGGGTGCACTTTTTTTGGGGGCCATATCTGGTACAATAAATGCCGTATGGTACGAAAGGTCACAACAAAATGTTAACTCAAGTAAACATTTTCAGAAACAATGTCATCACATGGAAAATAAATGTCAGCACATGCAAAAAAAGATAGGAAAAATGTCATAAATTTCACACTGTGGTTGTGATCACCCTTAACAATATTCAAAACATAACGAAATAAAAAAAAAATTGCATCCAGATGTTAGCAAATCAATAAATTTGCATCCAGATGTCTGCTAAGTTCTTGTAACATAACATAGGCATAGAACTGCATTTCCATAAGCAAATTTAACCAAGATTCACATAAAACATAGGCATATAGGTATATGAAGAACAGAGGCATAGAACTGTTCCTTGAACATAGGCATAGAACCAATTCAACAAATATAGGCATAGAACTGTATTCGCATAGAACATAGGCATAGCATACAATGGTAATAACTCCCGCATTTCCAAAACAAAATCACAATTAGGCTTTTTCATAAAATCAAACAATTAGCATACCAAAAATGTAGACAATCCCTAAGAAACCAAAAACAAAAGGGTATGCGCTTACCTAGTTCGGACAAGGGTTTGTTATCGAAAGGTGTTAGGAGGGCGGACGGTGGTTGGCAGAGGGAGCTTGGTGGATGGTGGATGGTAGATTGACGAAGGACTGTGCTTCGCCACGGTGAAATGGAAGGCGCTTGGCGGAGATTGAATGGAGCGGGAACGGCGGAGGAAGTGAGGACGGCGGAGGGAGTGGAGATGGTGAAGGGAGCGGGGACAGTAGAGGGAGCGGGGGTGGTGAAGGGAGCAGGGATGGCTGAGGGAGCGTGGACGGAGCTTGCTGGTGGAGGGAGCAGGAGACAGTTGAGGGAGCTTGGCAGAGGAAAGGTGTTAAGGTATTGTGTTAATTGACCAATTTTACACACACATTGGCTGCATTGTACACACACATGGGCTGAATTTTACACACACATGGGCTGAATTTTACACACACATGGGCTGAAAGGTGGGAGGCTTAAGGTAGGAGGCTCGAGGTAAGAGGCTCGATAGTAGGAGGCTTGAGGTATGAGGCTCAAGTTAGGAGGCTCGATGGTTCGAGGGAGGTAGGAGGCTCGATGGTTCAAGGGGATCGATGGGCTCGAGTGCTCAATGGCTTAAGGGGATCGAAGGGCTCGATGCTTTGAGGGATCAAGGGGCTCGATGCTTTGAGGGATCAAGGGGCTCGATGGGCTCTATGCTCAAGGGGATTGAGGGGCTCAATACTTTGAGGGATCGAGGGGCTCGATGATTTGAGGGGATAGAGGGGTTCGATGGCTCATGGGGCTTGATGCTCAAAGGGATCGAGGGGCTTGATTCTTTGAGGGATCTAGGGGCTCGATAGCTTCGAGGGGCTTGCTGCTTCGAGGGATCGAGGGGCTTGATTGCTTCAAGGGGCTCGATGCTCGAGGAGATCGAGGGGCTTGATGCTTCAAGGGATCGAGGAGCTCGATGGCTCGAGGGGCTCGAGTGGCTTGAGGGCTCAAGAGGCTGGAGGGGATCAGGGAATCGAGGGGCTTGATGCTCGAGGGTTCGAGGGTGTTACAGTAAATCAGGATTGATTTAATTGATTCTAGATAAGTCTTGTTGACTAAGCCAGAGTCTTAGTAGGACTCGATTTCCTTTTGTATTCCATTTATTCCTGACATCAATAGATCACCACATTCGGGATCGAGGACTCGAGGGCTTAGGCTGAAGTTGTCTGAAATCTGAGGGCTGATTTCCAAAAATTATATTATGTATAATATATTCGTAATGACAAGATGTATTTTCCATAAGGAATTATTGTATTCCTGATAAGAATAAGGAAACATAATATGAGTAGAACTCTGGCTTAATCAATATGACTTATCCTGAATCAATCAAGATCTAATCAGAAACGTGATTTACTCTAACACGTAAGTCAAGAAATCAATTTACATATCAGTATTCTATATACACTAGTTAATTATATATGATCGTGTTCAATACAACTAAGGCTTAGTCAAACCCTAGTCCATTACTTAATAACCCATACGGTTATCTAGAAGTCCCCTGCAGTAAGTGAGTGTTCCATGTACACTGGTTAATCGACTATAACTTAATTGGTGATCCGTATACACTAGTAATATGCAATTGTACAATACGAGGGTTGGTCAAACCCTACTCACCATATGGTGCTCCTATTTTAACATATCCATTACTTGGCAACCCATTAAGGTAACTAAGATCGTCTGTTACTTACTGAGGTGATGCAAATACAGTCTTCCTCAAATACATAAACATGTTTGAATTGACTCATACTAATTCCTGGTTAAACTCTATTTCTCTGGCCATTCTATGTATACAAGTAATAGTATGAAACATTAAATACACAATTCTAGATAGGAGAGTCTATTGTAGTTAAACAGTATCCAGACCTTAATTAATTTGTCTAGAAATATTATTTAAAATTTTGTACCTAACTCAATACGAAGTAGTAAAAAAATCTCAGGAAAATGAGCAAGTTGGCCAACAAAGGAGCTTAACAAATTGAACTCCAAATTGACCCAACAAAGCAGCAAGAATGGTCAAAATAGACTCCCAATTGGCCCAACAAAGCATCATTTAGCTTCCCTCCCAAATTTTCCCTCTTTCCTCCATAACCTTATCCCCAAAATTTTGCAACTCCCACTCTGACACTTCTACCGATTTTCCCCCTTCCCTCTTCCCACCGATTTCAGTCTTTCCTCTTCCCTCCCAACTTCCCCTTCTCGTTACTTGCAATTTCGGTCGAGTAAAGCTGGCGCATAGCTGGCCGAGGCAAAAAACATTTCCGAGAGTGTTTGGTTTTTGGGTAAGTCTTCAAGAACTCGTTAAATGGGTCGTAGTTTGCTTTTTTTCCAGGTTTAATGAATAGATATATATTGGATGTTTGTCTCTTATCTTATGAGTTTGTGTTTTAATCTGTTGGGTTATTAGTGTGGGTAGTTGTTTATGTGTATAGATGATTTGTTTGCTAATAATTTTAGACTTTTTGCCTACTTTGTTTTTACCCCCATACGAAATTGTGAGCCAAATTCCGTTGATAAGTTATGTTAAGATTTCATTTTTTTGGATTGACTCATACAAGCGAGTGAATGGTGAAGCCGAGGAAGAAATTGTTTGACTTCGATACTAAAGCCATAGAAGACAATTGTGTTACCCCTAGAAAAGATGACAATTGTGATGTCAATAACGAGGAGGTGGATGATGCACCCAAATCATGCTCGGGATCAGAAAACTCGAGGGAGGAAGAAAAAACTATATAAAAAGATAACATTAGTGGGAGCTTTGACAAGTTTGAGATTAAACAGTATTGCAAGCGTAGAGGCACCACCATGTGCAAGTGCGTGTTGCTAGCAAAGCAAAAGAATCCCCTTAAAATATTCTTCGACGATAACTTTGAACCCTTGGTTATGCTCAGCCGATGGTCGATGTATGTTGGCTATGCCTTCCGATGAAGAATCCGCTTAGGGATATGGCATAATTGGAAAGCAGTCCCAGACCATGTAAAGAAATATGCATGGGAAGACATTCTTGTTAGTGTGTTCTAATCCTCCATTTTCATTTGTTCAGTTCAACTTCATTACATTTTGCACTAACAACACGTATCTTTGTCCACTAGATTAGCTGGGATATACAAACCAAAATGACATTCAATGAGATGAATAAGTTCCAAAATAAATGGACAGTTTTATACAGGTGAAATATGGAGGAATTGGAAGGCTAAGGTGGCTCACAAGTACATCGCGCAAAAAAACCAGGTTCTTCTGCATGGACAGATTATCGATGGATGGACAAAAACAAATGGGAGCTATTTGTGAAACACAGATCAACCCAGGAATTCAAGGGTATTCCTTAAAAGTTCTTAATTTCTAGTCATTACTTTGTGAGCATTTTACAAATCGATGAACATATAGGCATTAAGTGACGCAGCAAAAGTAAGCGCCTCACATAAGGAGTACATCCATCACACGGATAGTGGGGGAAATTGTAAGCTTGCTATAGAACTCGAGAAAAGGAAAAGAAGGGCTAAAATTGACGAACTTATGGATCAAGGTCAAAGTGTAGAAGAAGCGGAGGCTTTAGTTCAAATCATGGATTTCAAACCTGACCGCTCGGAGGTGTTCCTGGAAGCTAACTGGGACAAGAAATTATTGACTTACACCAACGACTGCGTTAAAAGAGCAGCCCCGACTATTGTGAGCCAAATTCATAATTGATTCTATGTCTATTAATATTCTAAGATGCAATGAATAGTAATGGCTTGCATATGTTTTGTTTAGTAGAAAAACCTTTTGGATAAGAAGCGAAAGGGAGAGTTGGTTATATAAGGAAAAGAAGATATTCTCATTCAAGCAACGAGTAAGAAGGATCATGGGGGTCGTTGGAGAGGTTTCCCCACAACAGCCAAGGTGAACGAGGCCCTACCACATATTGCTGTGAGCCGTTATGCATCTAGTCGATGCGGGGGCACAAACACAAAACTATCTGAAGAAATATCAAATTCAAACAAACTACCAACAAATGTCATCGAGCTCAACAAAAGATTTGTTGCCTTATTTGAGGCCCAAATAAATTGGCTGGCTGGACAATTGGGTAAAACTTTTCCCCCACACTTGGATACTCGCAATTTCCTTGCTACATCTTCCAACCCCTCGAATAAAGACTACCGGGTATTCATTCCTTCAGCATCTGGATGTAGTGACCCACAAGGAACCGTTACGAATGACAAGGTATTCTATACCATGAACCTTGTTGTTAGCTTCTTTCTTGCTCTGTGATCGTTAGTTTCGGGATTTCAATTTCCTGTCAAATTGACTTTGGATGCTTTCAGTTGTGGGGATATATTTACTGATGTCACGTTCATTTTGGATGTTGGTAGTTGGGGCCTACTAACATCTTCATCTTGTTCTTTTCTCAGTTGAACTGAGAAAATGTCTCTTTGCCGATATAGTTTTAATTGAGAGATATTTTATCCCAGAAAAAATGCTGAAAGCTGCAACACACTGCAGCTTTCAGTCTAAGCTGAACATTGAAAGCTGCAACACGTTGTAGCCTTCAGCAGCTATATATAGAATTCATTTCTTGTTATAGTCAACTTTCCGGGATGATTACTTCTTCAACGACCATTGGTCATTATTAAGATTGATTACATTTATGACATGTCAATAATTTTGATTACTTAATAACCCTTATTGTCCAACTGATGTTTTCCCCCTTTTTCTGAATTTTGTTCTCAGAAAGGAAAAAAGTGCTACCTATATGTTTTGAACCATAATGGAGAAAGGGATGTAGCTGCATTTGTTATCTTGTTTCCAAAGGATAAGGAAACGGACTTACCCATCAAGTAAGAGCGAGTAAAGCTTCGTGGACCTGTAATCATTCCCAAAGCACGTTTGCTGATTGAACACCAAGAATTTGAGTTTGTCACTGAGGCCATTGGATATAACATTCTATGGCCAGGAAAGCTAATAAGTGTCATTGGGGAACAGGATGATGAGGTGTGATAATTGTATTCTTCTTCTCATCCTATCATATATATCTTTGTAGATATTACTAAAACATAATTTCTTGTTCATCTGCTTACGTAGGAGAACGAGCAGCAATCGCCTCCGAAAAAATTGGTAGTTGATGAAGATGGAAGTCTTGAAATAAACCTCACACCAAAAACTAACATGGAGACTGAAGAGGTTAAACAAATAATTATACTAACTAGCTATGACATCTAGATACATATTAACACACTCTCTCTTATAGGAGGTGGTGGCTCAAGAAGATACTCTGAATGGAGAGGTGGTCGCTCGATCAGTAAAAGGAGAGGTCAAACATACCCCCAGACTTTTTCATTCTGGCCTATTTCTTTCAATGCCTGACTAATATTTTACCCATTAGCAAGTAGCAAAAGAGAATACTACATCGATGGAGAATGGGCAACCCAATCCTCCCATGTCGGTTTCTGACCATTACATTTTTGTGAGAACTCATTTTAGCCTTTACAATATGATCCACTACTGAATTATATACATATACTGCTCAACTAACATTATGAGATTCTCAATGTAATTAGGGGGTCACCGAAGACAAAGAATGCATTGCTGCTGTTCAACAGATTAATGATGTTTTAAGCCTATCTACACAAATATGTGGACCTAACAAAGTCTTCCGCGTCAATTTCAACGCGGAGGTGTTTGGATCAGAATAAGTCTACACGGCCCTATTTACTGACAAGCTAAAACTGTTCATGAACAGCTTGGACGTAGAAAATGAAATGGAGTGGATCAGTGGGTGCCAACATGATACATGGGCATCGTAATAATTGCATGGTTACATTATTTATAGATGTATCATTATATTTGTTTCACTTACAATATTATTTTACCAGATACCTATGTGATGGGGTGGTTGATCGAGGCCACATCCAGTTTATTCCGGTCGGTTCAAATTCAATAGCTCAAAAGGCAAATCAGAGGGTCGAATTGACTGCGGACGCTGCACTCAAGCAAGGATGTACGTCTTCCCGTACAATTGAGAGTAAGTTTTATTCTTTTTTGTGTTGTTTGACCCTGGCCGCATGGAAGCAATAGCAACCATATGCTGTGATTTTATTTTTTAAAAAATATTAAAAGTATTTTGGTGTTTCCTTTTTCTTAAAAAAGCCATTGGTTTTTGCTCGTATTCGTACCGGAAATCGATAGAGTATATTGCATCGACTCGATGAGTGGGGGAATTTGCAAACGTAATAGGCTATGCCTTAAATTGATTCATTTGTAAGTGGAACATATTTTTGTCATTCCTTCTACTTTAATGTTTTACAAAATTGTTTGTTCCCGTAAACGTGTTCTTGTAGGTGTCTCACTTTCTTTGCTCGATTATTTACAATTAATGTTAATAACCGGTACAATGACATTCATTGTTTTATTCATTTCTTACGTTCATCATTGCATGTTGGAAAAAAGTTAGACCTAATTAAATTATTATGTGTGATCCCTAATTTCAGAAAATATATTTTTATATATTGATATAAAATATATTTTTATCGATTGTAGGGTTGCAACAAAATATTGACGGTTCAATTCCGACCAAAATAGATCCTACCCTTCAAACTATACATGGAATGTCATAAACATCAATGTACGTATCATCCCGTAACATCATATTTCGTCTGTCATGTTTATGTTCGTAATCATTTCAGCAAATTCTCTTTTATATCAGCAAAAGATACAAAGTAGTACTTGGGAATGTGGATACCATTGCTTGTATTACATGGAAACAAATTTTAGGGACGTGAATGACATTGAAATTTTTTTCCGATATTGTTTTTTTGTATTTGTTAGTCCCTCACATATATATCCTTTTCTAACATGCAATTTAATACATTGTTTCAGCGATTTCCAGAAGACTACACTCCTCTGGGGAGCGATCAACTGCAGAGCATTGCTCTGAAATGGGTTTTTATTTTTGCGAAATGTACTCTGCGAAAATGCATAGCTCAATTGAATGTCATACAGGGACTTACCTCCATCATTGGATAGTAATTAGTATTATCTCTTATGAGAAAGGTAATTGTCCTTCGCTTTTGATACTCGTCATCTCCATGATGAGGGGGATTCCAGTATCTGTAGGCCACTAAGAACCACGTTTCATGCACTTCTTTCACTAGACTAAAATTATAGTTAATCAAATTCAATATTTTTTTCTACCTACTTGTTGTCTATGTGTGATGATTGTTGTATTTATTGGGAATTAATGTTGGATATTTGTGCTATTTCCAT
The DNA here is from genome assembly GCA_037428765.1 of Rubia yunnanensis. Lineage (NCBI taxonomy): Eukaryota > Viridiplantae > Streptophyta > Magnoliopsida > Gentianales > Rubiaceae > Rubia > Rubia yunnanensis. The sequence goes on along the minus strand of CM075064.1, from coordinate 23,512,492 downwards.
TGGTGCACCGATTTAAGTAATTTATGCACAAATGATAATCGGTGCCATCTATGAAAAGATACGCACCGGTTTGGAAAACAAGGGTAAATATGAAACAGGCTGCGTAAAGATGGACTGAAAGAGCGGCAGTGTGCCTCAACTTTCAGCGACCAGATTAGTCACACATTTAACACCGGTTTTTGCTAAAATAATATCCGGTGCTGAAAACTAACCGATGCTAGCCTATCATATAATTAGCACCGATTTTAAAACCGGTGCAATAAAATAACCGGTGATAACAATACACGTATAACACCGGTCTTCAAACCGGTGCTAAAAAATAACTAGTGCTAAAAATACACTTTTAGCTCCAGTTTTAAAACCGGTGCTAAAAACACACTTGTAGCACCAGTTTTAAAACCGGTGCTAAATGTGTTTTTAGCACCGGTTTTAAAACCGGTGCTAAAAATACACTTTTAGCACCGGTCTTCAAACCGGTGCTAAAAAATAACTAGTGCTAAAAATACACTTTTAGCTCCGGTTTTAAAACCAGTACTAAAAAAATAACCGGTGCTAAAAATACACTTTAGCACCAGTTTTAAAACCGGTGCTTAAAAATAACCGGTGCTAAAAATACACTTTAACACCAGTTTTAAAACCGGTGCTAAAAATACACTTTTAGCACCGATTTTTAAACTGGTGCTAAAGAATAACCGGTGCTAAAAATACACTTTTAGCACTGGTTTTTAAACCGGTGCTACTAGGACAAATTTAACACCGGTTTTTTATAGCACCGGTTATGAAAAACCGGTGCTAATTCGGTACATAATAGCACCAAGTTTTTAAACCGGTGCTAATAAAAATCGGTGCTAGATGTAGGAATTTAGCATCGGTTTTTTTCAATCGGTGCAACCGTTTCAACGGTTACTTAGGCACTGGTTTTTTCCCCGGAAAATAACCGGTGCTACAACATAAAAAACCGGTGCTAGAGGGTGGTCTCTATGATAGTGTGTAAATTCATGGAAAAAGAAAACTAGAATTTGCATCATGAATTATGTTATGACGAGTTAAACATTATATGATTATATTTGGCATGTATTTGCATATTGACGAAAGTGATAGTCACTTAAAGAGACGATATCATTCAGTAAGCTGATAAGTGAAACATCAAAAGTGGGATGGAAAGTCCATTTAAATCACTAAATGGTGGAACCTCAATCCACACTTGGTTAGATACCAAGTCTTGGATTCAATGAGTCAAAGTACACTATAATAGTGGTTTGAGCACTTAATTAAAACATCGGAAAAGAGGGAGTGCTGGTTTAACCCGCTTGATTAATATTAAGGGTTAAAATTCTTAACAAGTCCAAGAAAGAGCCATAAATGGCGAGGGAAGTTTGATTGGCCTTGGTATTGTTCGTATTGTGAAAGAGGCACATGGACTTGCCTAAATTAGTGTAAGACTTAAATGTCAATCGCAAGATTTTTGGACTTTACTTCTTGGAAACATTCATGAAAGGATAGGCTCACATGAATCTTAAACTGTGTGGTTTATAACAATGGGAAATGAGTGAATCTGTGTACTGGTCAATGTGGCTTGTTACATAAATCATTGGTTCAAAGCATAGCCTACCAAGTGGTTTGACAAGTTATAGCTTTACTAAGGCTTTGGTTCAATTGAAAGACACAACTTACCGATGCATGGGTTATCAAGAGTTCTTTGTGATTTAAAAGAGTACGTTTCAATAATCGAAAATGGCAGGGGATTGTTGAATATTTCCAATGATTGAAAATATGTGACTCTAAATAATGAAGCGGTGTGAACTTGTTCATCACCAATAGATATGTCTTCAAGTTCCCAAAGGGTTTATGTCATGAAGAGGTGTATTATTTCATCTCAAGTCATTAGTCTATAATAGATGAATTGTCTTCTCCTTGATATGTCATGAAGAGATGTATTATTTCATCTCAATCCATTAGTCTATAAATAGATGAGTTGTCTTCTACTTGAAGCATACAACAAGAACATAATCATAATATAAGAAAACATGAGAAAAGAGAGAAGTACTTAATATTAGAGAAAACTCACAAAGAGGAAAAGAATAATAATGCATTATTCTTAAAGGAATTCTTGCTCCTCGATCCTTTGTTCATTTGGGGTTGGAGAAGTGAATTCACACTTCTGTCAACCAGGTTTCATTTAATTCTAGAGGATATTTGTTCTGAATTATATGCACAAAAAAGGGGAACAAATAAAGCCTTACGAAAAGTGTCTCGTACACGACTTGAAGGTTGTCTTTTATTTCTTTTTTTTTTGGTAGAGTTATATGTTTTGCAGGTTCATAGAAGAATTCCTCAACATCAATTCCTCTCAAGTTTGATGTAGCGGAGTAAAACCAACATTACCCAACGTTATTGGACCGTGTCGGTGGTTCTCGCAATGATGGTGGTTCGTTGGTGGTGCAGCGTTGGGGTGTTCTTAGGAGGGCGTTTCTAGCTATTCAAATGGATGTATTTTTATGCTCCACTGAGTTTCAATAGATTTAATGGTGGTGTCTTCTAATTATGTCCTAGAATAGGATGTTTATAGGTGATTTGGTTGCTTGTACGTAATATTTTGAAAAAATATTATGCCCCTCATCTAAGTAAGAACTTATGACTTATGTCAAACCAATTAGTATAATTTATGGTAAATTTATAAAATAACCCAAGTCTCAACACATAGCAAGTCCAAGTCTTACACATTAAATAATGGTGTAAAACATAGATCGCAGGTTCTCTAGAGAAGCGTGCATGTGTGGACTAGGTATTGAATGCCATAACGAGGATGTGTATAAGTGGTATAATCTTTAGGGGATAATCTTTGGGAATATAATAAATATATATTATATATTTCCGAAAAATTCATGACTCAAGCTTCTTATATGACTTTGTTGATGTTTTATGAAACACGAGGTTATTTAAGTATAATTGAATTCGCATAGTTGTGAACTCGGGATGTTAAAACAAGTTTAGTGGTGAGGAATGCAGACTTGTATAAACTTTTTACAAGCTTACCATTTTTAGGATAAGTATTAAACTATGTTGGTCAAAGTTTTGATGACTAACATGTCTTCTTCTGGTGTGGAAAATGTACATTTCATAGTGCATTATAATTCAAATAATTACGGTACACTGGATGTGGAAAACGTAATCATTTGTGTGAAAAGATGTATCATGCGGAAAGTTGCATCATTTCAGAATTTATAATTCTGATAGTTGTGCATGAATTGTTGCTTTGTCTGAGGACAAGTTTTTCCTATGTAAACTTGAGTACGCGGATGGCAAAAACAACATACACAATACAAACACAGAATATGCAACAGATAGAAACACAAAACACGAGTGAAATTCTCATAATTTCTTGGACATACATAGCAACAAAAAACACAGGTAGAAACACAAAACACGAGTGAAATTCTCATAATTTCTCAGACATACAGAGCAACCAAAAATACAGGTACTCAAAATTATTCTTCCGACAGGAGGGATTCTCGATTGTTTTATCCTCAAAGGGAATTCGCATAACACATGGCTGTAATAGGGTCGAATTACTCTTTAAGGAAAGCATACTTAACGTGACTCACATCGATATCCAAGAAATTTTTACCACAATCATCCAAGCATGATTTCACCATTTCATCGGAATCCAGTATTACAACATTTACTCCAACAATCTTAAAGAGTGATTTTGTACGAATTGGATGATGAGTTCGGTGCATGTGATCGAAAGAATACGGATGCATGAATTAAATATTGTATGAGGGATGAGTATCATGCAGCGTATGACAATTAAAAGTATGAGAATGTATGGACTGGATTAAATACGATGGATTCGGTGGTCTTGCATGCCTAATTCCTACAATCAAGTTTCATAATGATCCATTCTTAACTTTCACAATTATCTTGGTAAGTTTTTGAGAATTTACTAGTTCAACTATGTTTTTGGCTATCAATTTTGAATGGCGCAATTATTTATTACTATGTTATATTTCATCAAAATAAAGATACTTATGGGTATAGTCTATTCATGGAACAATGTGAAACGAAACAAGGAATTAATTGCATATACAAAACAGTTGAAAACATTGAGAAAAGTAATAATAAAGGTCATAATGATTTTGGCTATAAAATGAAAGATTCAAATAAATTGCTAATACAGTCTACACCACTCAAATATCTAACTCCATCACTACAACTTCTACGTTTGGTCTATGTTTGGCTAGTAGGATGAGGATAGAGCAAACCTAAAACATGTATTATATAATTGTTGTAATATGTTTATTCTTCGACATGCAACCACATAGGACGTGTAAGGCATATTAGTTATACATGTATCTATAATATAGACACGCATTCACTCATGTTTATGTTTATTTTTAACATGCAGCATATGTATGCATGATACAGATAGGACAGCTCAGGCGCTCAACCTATGCATCATATGACCATGATGGAATTTTTTTTATCAAATACATGGCAGTGAATTTTTTTGAAAAGACTAAGGATGAATATTCAACATAGTCACTCAAATCCAAAGAATTTTATTTTCAAATAATTGAGTTGATGAAAATATTTTATTTTTAAAAAATCATTCAGAACACTATGATCTATATATAATTTAATAATACGGATGTGTTGGCTCTTGAAAAATGAATCAGAACGCAGTATTCAAGAATTTTGTAATACGATTGTGTTGGCTCTTGAAAAATGTAATGAAACGAGAGCATTCAAGTAAGGTAATCATTCCTTACTCAGATTGAGGTGAAATGTAAATTAGCAGAAAGTTCAACTGCTAGTAAAGAAGCGAAATGGTTACAAAATTTTGTATATGAAATTCTGTTATGACCTAAGCCAGTAGATGACTAAGGCTTATAGTGAAGTGTATAATGAAAATTTATACACTTGGATGCTAGGCATAGCGTGAACCATGAGTTAATAACTCATTGTGTGATTTTAGTTGATTTTGTAAGATATTTACACAATCTAGTGGAACCCTTGACGAAGTGACTAGTTAGGAACTTGATAAACAAGCCGGTGATCGGGATGGATTTAAAGCCTATTTAAATGATAATGGGATACCAAATTTTGCTTTGATATGATTTAGAGTAAAATTCAATGTGGAAGGCCTATTGTTTGAGATTGAAACATATGATTTTATATCCCGAATGTAATATGTTTAGACCTACATGGAAGTTAGACTGAATTTTTAACTAAAGTACATTTGCAGTTATACGATAAAAGAGATTCACCTATATGAAGTGTGAATTGTAGCCACTTCAATAAGCTCAAGCTTGATTTTGTATGCACTTATGAATGGATAGAGACACATGACTTGTATAGTGTCGGTTTAAGCTTTTTAGTTGTATTTGAAACTTGTGTCTGGATTATCTTCAAGTGTTCAAATGGGTTGAAGGGTTCAATCTTTAAAGACACCCCAATTCTCGAATATTTGGAATGTGCAATTCACTAAGGTGAAAATTCAATCTTCGAGACATTTTCATTTATGCACTTGTTTGGTTTGGTTGTTGGGTTTTTCAACTCAAGGATAATACTTAAATGGAGAAGGATTGTTGGTGTTTTATGAAACACAAGGCTATTTAAGTACAATTGGATTAGAGTAGTTGTGAACTCGGGATGTTAAAACAAGTTTGGTGGTGCGGAGTGCACACTTGTATAAAATTTCTACGAGCTTACTATTTTTAGGATAAGTATTAAATTATGTTGGTCAAAATTTTGATGACTAACATGTCTTACTATGGTGTGGAAAATGTACATTTCAGAGTTCATTATAATTCAGATAACTATGGTACACTGGATTTGAATCATTTATGCGGAAAGCTGTATCGTGTTGAAAGTTACATCATTTTAGAATTTATAATTCTGATAGCTGCGCATGAACTGTGGCGTTGTTTGAGGACAAGTATTTCCTATATATATTTGTGTATGCATATGGAAAAAACAACATACACCATACAAACACAATACACAACAGACAAAAACACAAAACACGAGTGAAATTCTCATAATTTCTTAGACATACATAGCAAGCAAAAATACGGATACTCAAAAGTATTCTCCAGATTCAAGCCTTGAACATGAGAGATTCTCGATGGTTTTATCCTCAAATGGAATTCGTGTAACCCGAGAATGTAATAGGGTCGAATTACTCTCCGAGGAAAGCGTACTTAATGCGACTCACATCGATATCCAAGAAAGTTTTACCACAATCATCCAAACGTGATTTTACCATTTCATCAGAATCCAGTATTATAGCATTTACTCTAATAGACTTGTTGTAAAATATACGGCATACATCAACTATGTTTAAGGGTTACCTTGTCATCTCGATGGAATTTTGTTTTTGTCTCAGAGGAAACCCTTAGGAGATCATACTCCTAAGGATGTGTAACGAAGTTGGGAATTGGATGCTTTGTAATTGGGGTTCTTGATCCAGAAATTTTTTCATGTTAGGAGTTTTACTATGTTAAGGTGAGGGACCAGTGAGAAGTTGTCAAGTATACAAAACTACTATGAACCACTCCCTTAAAATTAGATGTCAACTAAAAACCTAATACTTATGTACACTTGGCAACTTCTTACTAGTCCATAATCATTAACATAGTAAAATTCCTAACTTAAAACATTTTGTGTTCTTGATGTAAAGGACATTGGGGCCTTATTAGAGTAACCCCTTGGGAGGACATGCTTGCAAAGATCCTCTACGAAGCTGAGACATAATAAGATTCACTATTGATTTTTTGCAAAATTTTCAAATATTTAAAGAATGATATGAGTAGTAATTTGTTAACGTAGTAATTTGTTAAGATGTATAATGAAGATAAAGAAATCCTTTCCCTCAGCCCCCATATCTCTTGGCTCCACATTTCCAATAATGGTGGATCCAAGAGAAATTCTTTGTTGGAGTAGAGCTTTTTAGTGTTAAACTTTTAGTCAATAAGTTCCGGAGAAGGAGAACTCGAGTAAGAAACCATTTGGTATGAACTTAGTTATATAAAAACCTGCTACCATAAAAGAAGCGAGCGCTTTTCAATGAGAGATTAGGAATAATGGTTTGTAAGAAAACTTTCCTTGGAGGGAGATGCCCTTAGAAGCCTCTGGAAGTCCTCTGGAAGTCCTTGGGTGGCACGAGAGATCGAATCTCCGTGCCTTTAAATTTTCAAGGACAATAAAACTTGTGGTGCTAGATTATCATGTGCTATTCAGGGGATTGTTAAATGGCAGGGGTTGCCCCCGGATGATCCCCAGGTAGTACCAAGACGTTCTGTTGCTTCAAAAATCTCTTGATTTGGCTTGTGGGTGCGTACGATGTTAACCTGGGACAGAGGATTCCTCTCGGGAAGTTTGTTCGTGAATACTTTCCTACATTAACTCCATTGACCAAAAGAACTCAAGGACTCAATAAAGTAATCTTAAAATGGAATGCAAATTGATAGGTGGTAGAGGGTTGCCTGCACCAGGAGACTCTATTGAAATTTCATGGTCGTAGTTCTGAATCTTCTGATGCAGATGAGAAGATATATCACCAATAACTGGATTTAGGCTCCTCTTCAAAACTTTTCTTATAAAAACGAATAATGATGATTCCTTAGGGGTATTATGGGTGCCTTGGGAGTATTATTTGACTTGGGATTCTACCATGCATGAAGAGCTTATCATTAGAATTCAGATTGTAAAGAAAAGAAGGTTTTTCTTTGGAGCCACATATTTGATATGTATGAGGTCTTTCTCATGTCACCGGAAAAATTTCATGTTGGGGAATTTAGCATGTTGGGGTGAGAGACCAATTAAATTTTGACATGTGGTAAGTGAGTGAGATCAAAAGTTTGTTTTATGTATTTTTTTACTAAATTTTTTTTTGTCCCCAACATATGTCGCAATACCATCTTTTGGGCCCCGAGACCAATACCACGTATGTTCAGCAACTAGCAAATACAAAATGATTAGTTTGGTCCCCAAAGGTGGTTTTCAGGGGTATTTTTGTAATTTCACTAATTAAAAAACCTCAAAAATAAAATCTAAAGTCTGTTTTTACTGTCTTCTTGGATCATTTCCAAAAACTCTGTACAACTCTCGGATCTCAATTCCTCCGCTTCTTTGTGTTCCTTCTTCGACCCTTCTATCTTTTACCACGTTTTTGCTCGTGGCCTTTAGCCATCTACCATCCATGCAGATGACCTTCTAATATCCACTACCACCTTTGCGAGTGGCCTTCTATAGAATGATGTCGAAATATCCACGAGCAACCTACTAATGAGATCATAAATGAAGATCTAGGTGCTCGTGAATACGAGTCCATTAGTTTCAATTAAGTGTAAAAAAACTCAGGATTTAGACATGAAAATCAATAATGGTCGTCTAAACCCTTTGTTGTGTAAACCTAACTAAATCTAGCAATCCACCAAGAAAAACATGATAACTATTGTGTCGATTGCATTAATTAACGCATGCAATACGGTGCACATTAGGTATCATGCATGATTAGAATTAGGTGAATGATGATTATTATTATTACTGTTATTTTTAAGTTCTTGGTGACCGAACCTTTCGTAGAGTCTTGGAATTGGCTCGGGAATTTGTAGCACCAGATGTTGAGCTGTGATTTTCCTCTGGCATTGGTGAATTCTTAGGATGCAGTACGATGGCATGGGGCTTTACCAACTCAAAAATATAAAATATAAAACTAATTCAGCTGGGATGCAAAGCCAAATATACTAGGGAATATGTGAAGAGAGATAAGGTTCAAGGTTAAACCTCACTGCTAAAGGCCATCGTTCTGTTTGGGCATTCTGCTTTTATTTTGTTTTTCCTTTACTGTAATAGTTTGTTAGACATCCACACGTGGCATGCTGTCATTAGCTACACATAGCTGCATAATTCTACAACTATATATCCATGGACCTGAACATTTGCAGAGATATGAAATATACCTTTTTTGCTCTCAAAATATGATTTACTGCATATCCTTCTTTCCTTAACAAAATCTTTGTATTGCCATTTTTTTATTAAATACCTGATTTTAGATCATGGTATCAGATAGGGGTGGGAAAAAAACCAAAATCCAAAAACTAAACCAAAAACTGAATTATCCGAATTTGAATAACCCGAACTGAATTTAAAATACGATTTTTGGATTACCAAATTGAATAAATCGAATTTTGAAAATGGTTTTGGTTTGGTTTTGGATATTGCTAAAAACTGACCCGAATATCGAATTGTAAATAAATAAACATTATATATATATATATATATATATATATATATATATATTAATATAATGCTAATAAATTTGAGCAGAATCTTTTAATTAAAAAAACTTGGGTCATTTGAATAAGTGTAACTCTTAACTTATTTGGCCTTTATTAAGTCCAAACAAAGAAGCCCAAAGATGCCTCAAACCCTAATGAATTAACTATATAAAAGCTACTCTATTCCATCATTCCATTTCCATACAAGCAGCAGTCTTGTTTGATATTTCTACAAAACCCTAACACTGTCCACTGCCCATTCTTTTCCCCCCATCACCTCTGCGCATTTTCCCCATCCTTTTTCTTCACCCACCACCGCCTCCCACCACAATCGATGGCTCTGAGGTCGCTTCTTTCTTTCTTCTTCGCCCGCGGGTTCTCCACCGGCACCACTGACTCCAATGCCATTGTCGTACACGCCAAGCCCTCCAAACTTGGTCCCAAGAGTAAGCCATGTTTATGGATGCATTGAATGTGGTTTTGATGTTTTCTGGCTTTCTGTTATTTTCTAAAAACAGAATTCAATTTTTCATAATTTTTGGCAGGAAAACATGAACCACATAGAGCTTCAGATTTTTATGGAAATTCTAAGCTTAAAATGTTGATTTAGTCAGTAAGAAAAGATTGAAAGATTTTAGTGAAGGTATTTGTCTTTTATGCATACAATAATCTCTTATGAGGGGGGTTGTGTTAGGTTGACATACATTGTGGTTCTATTGAAAATTTTGTTGTAGGTTTGATATGATTTGTAAATCGGTTGTTAGATCTAAATTGAATGTCAATGGAATTTCCTGGGATGTAACATGTGTTAGCATGAGTCCCCTTACGAAACTTTCGTTATTGGGTTAGCCACACACTTCACATGTTTCTAGCGATTCACATGGCATCATCAAATGATACAAGTCTTGGCCTCACTGTGTCACATTTGGAACAGATTTAAGTGAGGTACAATATATATATTGTCTTAACACTTGTCATTTTCATGATACTACCCCACTATATTGGTTGAATTTATAGACCTGTCTTCTGATTGTAGTTTCATAGCCTAGGGAGTGTAGTAAAAAATATAATTGCTATCAGTGACTTGGAAATATAAAGTTGTAATGACTAGTGAATGCATTCAGGAAGTTGTTAACTCTTTAATTCTAGTTAATTATCAACTGAAGTGCTTCAACATTGATGTAAATTTCCTTTGTCCTTATGTGCTACTTTCATTCATTTAATGAACATAATGTGGTAATTAATGAATTGAACTTGGCAGAAATCGGTCCAAGGTTTGAAAACCATGTAATGTTTCCTGCCCGAACAATATTGTGATATATCTAGATCCCATATGTGGCAATTTCTATCTGATCTCTCACTGGTGTCTGGAATAATCTATTTTTTCAAAGTTTGTGCAAGTGTTTTCTCTGACACACCTGAAAATGCATGTTTGGGAATGAGTGGCTGGTTAGTCTTTGCTCCCACTCAAAGCATGAATGTTGAGAGGGCTATACAAATTGTTTTGTTATACATATATGTTTTGCTAGACTTATTTCATTAGACACGGTTCTGTTTAGTATTTTCCTTTTGATGTTGTATTGACCTGATCTAAAGTATGGATTGTAAGAGTGCTTCTTTCTATGACGTGTAGCTTATGGATGATAGTTTGATTATTGATTGTGAAATCTTCATTGTAGGGTAACTTAACAGACTTTGTGATATGTAGCCATGACGGTCACTTCTTTTTGTAAGTATGAATGAAATCTTCATTATTTTGATCGATGTATGATTGGAGATAGGATTGTTCTTTATATCCTGAGTTTTTTCCCAAGTTTTGGTAACTCAAATTGGAAGTATGGGAACAATATTGCACACCATGTATTCATAGTGAATATAAAACAGTTGTTTCTTTCAGATAATTGGTCAATGTTAAATATAGTATTGGGTATTAGTGTCCATCCTTAGGTTTGTTTAATTGTATCATGATGCACCTTGTCAAGGGAAATCCGATGTGTTAAAGTTTACCACAAAAATAAGGTTTGGAAAACTCTTGTGTATATTTAGATCTATGTGATTGGAGCATTATCTGTATGTTTGGTACTGGCATTTAAAATAAGGGTTATAAAGAGGTTTTTGTCCTAAATTAACCTAGTCTTGTATTATCTATGTGATTCTTCTAAGTTGATGCTATAAATTTACCTAAGCATTATCTGTGTGGTTCTTATAAGTTGATTCTATCATATTTTGTCTTTAGAGTGTAATGATTTTAAGGATGTGTTTTGTTGCAAGCTTTAGTTATTCAATATGGGTATTAATTTAATGAGTAACAGATTGAGTACCAGATTAAATGAGTTTGATATTTGTATTTAGCATTTAATTTACATAGTAATAGTATTCTACTTGACCTTGAATGAGTTTTGATATATGTATGAAACGTATACTTCTCATGCATTCAGACGTGAATTGATGTTTTAATCTTCTCAATTCTTTGTATTTTTAGGGTGAATGTGAAGTGTATCAAGTCTTGAAGAAATGTGAATATTTTGAAGATAATTTTAAACAAACTATTGATCCTTAATAATAAAAAAGTGTAATCCTAAAATTGTTATGGTTGAATTTATATTATATTTGTGTTATTTTAATTTTGAAGAACTGATTCTGGTGATGTAGAATTTAAATTACATATTCAATATTTTTTCTTGAATTTTGAATTAATATATGTATTTTTAATATTCTTTAAAATATTCAGCTCCAATTCGGTTTATTCGGATTAGATCCAAATTCAAACCGTAACCAAATTCCAAATTTGGGTCGGTTTATTCACGTTGTTCGAGTTATTTGGGTTAGATTCGGTTTTGGGCTTTTTAGAGGTAAAACCGAATAACCCGAACCGAATAACCAGAAAATCGAATAACCCGAATCGAATAACCAGAAAACTGAATAACCCGACCCGATGCCCACCCCTAGTATCAGAGCAAGAGATCCTACCTGTTAATTGGTTTCCTCTGATCGAAAGCTTGCTTACGGAAGAGACATGGCATCCACATCCATGGGAGAAGGGGCTACTTCAGAAACACCTACTAGAAAGCCAGTTAATCAAAATCTTGAAGGCACAAATCCATATGGCTCTAATGATCCGTTGTATCTTCATGTCTCAAACTACTCTGCCCTAGTTTTGGTCACAGAATTACTTGATGAAAGCAATTACATCACCTGGAGCAGGAGCATAATGATTGCATTGTGTACAAGAGATAAGTTGGGCTTCATCAATGGCACAATCAAGGCACTAGATTTGGATGATCTAACCTTCAATCATTGGAGAAAGGTTAACTCGATGCTTATATTTTAGATTTTGAATTCAATGACAAAAAAAACTTGTTAGGGGTTTGATGTTTGCAACAAATGCTTTCAGCTTGTGGGAGGAATTGGCAGAGAGGTTTTGGGAAAGTAATGGGCCTTTATTGAACCAGATTAAACGTGATTTAACTAACGTTAAGTAGGGAAACAATTATGTGGCTGCTTATTTTACTGAGCTTAAAGGTTTATGGGATGAGTATGCATGTTTTAGACCTAGCAAGTTTTGTGCATGTTGTGATTGTGGATTGGCTAAATCAATCATTGAGCAGGATAAAGATGACAAACTGCATCAGTTTTTAATAGGGATAAATTCTGAGTACAGTTCAGTGTGTAATCAATTGTTGGTGATGGGTCCACTTCCATAGTGTCTAAGGCTTATTCCATGATTATCAAATTTGAGAAACGGAATGTGGTTCATGATGAACACTTGGACACCCAAAGAATGGCAGTAAAGAACTTCATACCTGGAGCAAATCAGTATGTTAAGCATGTTGTTGGGAGAGAAGGGACTTTTAAAAGGCAAGTCAAGAGACCTGACTTGACATGTGACCATTGTGATGCTTTAGGTCATCTTAAGGACACGTGTTTTAACCTACACGGATACCCGGAATGGTGGGAAGTTTGTAGGGATCCTCAGGTCAGAAACAAGTTTCTTGGCAATCAGTTGGCTCATAAGGCCACTGTTCAGCAGGACACACCAGTGGATACTTCTGAGCATAACTTACAGGATATGATTGCCAATATTCAATTGCAGGTGGAGGGTTTGATTAAGGGAAAGGCCATAATGGATTGTAGCCCATCAGCACCTGGACCCGAGTCAACCAACTTTGCACACTACCATGATTTTGCAAGTAGCACCTTAACTTATTCTTGTGGAAATGATTATCTGTTTGAGTGTGGATCTTGGATACTTGATAGTGATGCTCTTAGCCATATGTGTACCTTTTCAGCCTATTTTACTGAATATAAACCTGTTTCTATCACAACTCCAGTTTACATGCCCAATCATTCAACTAAGTTTGTTCATTTTGTGGGATCAATCTCTATTCATCCAAAACTCACTCTGTAAAATACCTTATGTGTTCTTGAATTCAAATGTAACCATATTTCCATTCATAAGCTAGCCCAGGTGTCTCATGTTAACACAAGCTTTTTTGGCTCTTTCTGTGTACTGCAGGAACTCAAGACTAATGAAGTTCTTGGAGTGGCAGAGAAGTCTAATGGTCTGTACCTTCTTTAGAAGTCATCTTTCAATCTTGAAGTCATCAACAAAAGAATCAAACCCAGTTTTAATTCGCATATCCCACGGAGTTTACCACCTAGTTATTTTGTTCCTATTTTAGATTCAAAGAAAAATTGGCATTATAGGCTAGGTCATCCTTCTCAGGATGTACAGATGCATCTGAATGTTAATAGAAATGATCAAAAGTTTCCTTGTTTTGTATGCCCTCTAGCAAAGCAGCACATACTTCCATTTCCATGTAGTGAAACAGCTTCAACTGTTCCTTTTAATCTTATTCATACTGATTTATGGGAGCTTTATAAAATACCCAGTTTGAATAGATCAAAATATTTCCTGACAATTGTTGATGACTCCAGCCGTAGTACCTGGATTTTCCTTTTGAAAACTAAAGATCAAACTTTTTTTCTACTTCATACTTTCTTTTCTACGGTCCAAACACAATTTAATTATTTTGTTAAGATCATAAGATCAGATAATGGTACAGAATTTTTGAATCTAGAATATCTATAGCTGTTTTCTAAAATATGTATTGTTCATCAAAGATCTTGCCCATACACCTAAGAAAAATGGTATTGTTGAAAGAAAACATAAGCATCTCCTACAGGTTGCTAGAGCACTCCTTTTCCATTCTAATCTTCCAAAGTATTTCTGGGGTGATGCTGTTCTTACATCAACATACTTGATAAACAGGCTTTCATCCTCTGTTTTGCCTTGGAAATCACCTTATGAATTGCTTTTGAACAAGACTCGTGATTATTCCATTCTTAGAGTATTTGGTTGTCTTTCTTTTTGCCACAAACACTTCTCCTTCAAAGGATAAGCTCAACCTTAGAGCTTTCCCTTATGTCTTCCTGGGATATCCCACTGGACAAAAGGTCTACAAGTTGTATGATTTATCCAACAAAAGGGTTATTATCTCCAGAGATGTCTCTTTCTATGAACACATTTTTCCTTATAAAGATCAGTCAGCATATCTCTAGCCTCAGTCTTAACCACCTAATCATACAACTCACAGTTCTCTACTTCATCATATCTTTGACCTTATTCCTAATTCCAACACTTCCGCACCTCCTATCTCTCTAACATCATATTCTCAACTTTCTCAACAATATGATCATACAAATTCTCCCAAATCCTCTCTCATCCAGCCTCTCCATATTTCTGATCAGTCACCACCATCTCATCTACCTGATAATCATGATGAACACCAGCCTCCTCCTAACCATTCTACACTCAGAACCTTGCCTTCTAGAGTCTGAAAGCTCCCTTCCTGGAATAAAGACTTTGTTCTTTCATCCACCACTGACTCCATTCCTATCCCAGTACTTACCTCATCATATGTTACATACCTTGGTACCATTGCTTCTATCCTTGAACCACGCTCTTATAAACAAACCACTCATTGTACTTAATGGGTTAAGGCCATGGTAGAAGAGATCCAGGCCTTAGAGGCAAATGATACTTGGGATCTTGTTCCACATCCACCTTATAAGCATGTTTTTGGTTCCAAATGGATTTTTAATGTCAAATGCAATCCTAATGGTTCTGTTTCTAGATATAAAGATCGGCTAGTAGCCGAGGGTTACAGCCAACTGGAGGGCATTGATTACTTTGAGGTTTTCTCACTTGTGGCTAAAACGGTTAGGAGTAGAGAACTGGCTGCAGCAAGTGAGAAAACCTCACATTGTTAATGTCAATCTGGTGAATGTACTAAGAATTAGCTGCAGCTAATTCTTAGTACATTCACCAGATTGACATTAACAATGTCTTTTTACATGGCAACCTAGATGAGGATTTTTACATGTCTCCTCCACCTGGTTATCCTCTACCTAAATCTAGTTTGGTTAGCAAATTAAAGAAGAGATTATATGGTTTAGAGCAGACATTGGAACAAACAGTTTACTAGTCAGCTAACCTCTTTGGGTTTTTCACAATCTCCTCATAATTACTGTTTGTTTTATAGGTTTAGTACTCACTCTTTCTTGGCTATCATTATGTATGTTGATGATGTGCTTCTCATTGGGAATTCACACCAGGATACCTCTTTTGTTAAGCACTCACTTCATACAACCTTTACCATTAAGGATTTACAGGAAGCTAAGATCTATTGGGAATTGAACTAGCCAGGTCCTCTGATGGCTTGTTTTTTAGCCAAAACAAGTACATCCTTGATATTATTTTAGACTGTGAACTCTCCGATTACACTGCAGTAAATGTTCCTTTAGCTGCTACGTGGAGAAACGATGTCACTGCTCCCTTTCTCACCGATCAAGGTGTTTTTTTACGGTTGATTGGAAGACTCTTGTATATGGGCTTTAACCGCCCTGATATTACTTATTCTGTTCACCAACTATCCTACTACCCACCATCTACAGGCTACTCTTCACATAGTTTGCTATCTGAAGTCTTGCCCATCTTATGGCCTGTATTATGCTGTTACTCACTAGCCCTCTATCACTGCCAATTGCGACGCTGATTGGAGTAAGTGTACTAATTTCCAGTGCTCTGTTACCGGCTTTGCTATTTTCTCGATTCTGCTCTTATCCCATGGAGGTCAAAGAAACAATCCACGGTATTGAAATCATCGGCTGAGTCGGAGTACCGCAACATGTCTGTCACTGCCTGCGAACTCAAGTGGATCAGTTTCTTGGCCTCTGATCTTCACCTCCCATTGCAGGTGACTTTGCCCTTATATTGTGACAATCAAGATGTTGTCTACATCTCAGCCAATCAAGTGTTTCATGAGAGAACAAAACACTTGGAAATCGACTCTCACCTTGTTCGTGATTACTACTTGGCTAGCTTCCTTCTGCCCACAAAAGTTGCTTCTCGGCTTCAATTGGTAACATATTCACAAAGATTCTTCCTGCTGCTACATTCAACCTTAATTTTGCCAAGCTAAACTTTCGAGTTTCATATCCTATCCAACTTGATGAGGGGCTGAAGATAGATCGGGTTCAAGGTTAAACCTGAGTTCTTGGTGTCACTTCTAAATGGCATCATTCCGTTTGGGCATTTTGCTTTTGATTTTTTTCCTTTTCTGTAATAGTGTGTTAGACATCCACATGTGGCAGGCTATCATGAGCTACACATAGTTGTACAATTATGCTGTTATGTATCCCTGGACCTGGACATTTGCAGAGATATGAAATATACCTTCACTGGTGTAGGAATGGTCTATTAAAGACAGTTCCATCGGCATTTTAAAGTCACTTTTAAGGTGCCTTTACTGGCCCTACCTTTAATCAATCTGAAAATAAGGTGGCTCCGAGAATCGCCTTTAAAATTGCAATTAAAGGTGGTTAAAAACCGCCTTTAATTTATACCCCGGGACCGCATTTAATTTTTTTCTAAAGTTGGAAACTCTAGACTTTCCCTCGTGCCATTGAAACTTTTTCCATGCTCGGAATATATATATATATATATATATATATATATATATATATATATACTTTCCGAACTCGGAAAGTTAAATCTTCCCTTTATAAAATGATGGTCTATTTCCATGTTCTTGTCCACTTTCCGGTCTCCAACTATATTATTTTTAAAGAGCAATTTTGTTGATAAAATACTTTCCGAGTTTGTAAAATGCTTTTCCAAGTTCGGAAAGTATTTTGCATCAACGTTTTCTGAGTTCGTAAAACCTTTTCTTGCAAGTGAAATTTGAGGTGGACAATCGGGCGGTGTCCTCTAAATTGTCCATAAGAACTAGCCCAATGTGTTGGACCCAACTTCCGAATTACAATTTCTTATTGCTCAATTTGTTTGTCTTGGAGTTGGGCTTTCTTTTGCAACAAATGGAATCTCGAGGGTACCGCTCTATCGTAGGACCGTATGATCCCAAATGCTTGCCGGTGGGTCATGAAGCTACACATTCCCCTAACCCAGCCCAAATGGTTCAATTTTTTCATGGCTTCACAGAGGATGTCGTGTTTATTCTTTAGAATGAATTCCCTTGTAATTGATCATTCTTCAACGTTTCCTAAGTGAAAACATAAATAGATATACCATTGTTAATTCGATATAACATGTACACAGTTCAATTTAGTGTAGTATTTTCCTAAAATTTTATGTACCACTCTTTTGGCAAGTATTTTCTCTCTTGGCTTGACATATAGGCCCTTCTTGTTTTGTCGTCCTTTGAGAAATATATCACACCTCTCAATGTCTTCCACACAAATATGTTGCACAGATGACCTTGCCTCATCCTCCATAATCCCGTGCGCTATTGCTGCTTACACATCTTCTTCTAGACGTTCCTTTACTAGCTCGATTTTTGCTAAGAAATAACCCCCACGAATCAATTAGTGAGGAATTTTACTCTCCCCGGAAACATGTTGTTTTACTCCCCTTGTAACCTAGGCAAGATGTTAGGTTATTGTTAACACTATAGACATTTCAGTATAATTAATCACAATTCAATCAATTTTCATATTGTTTTACTTTTATTTTCACTATTCTCCAATGCCCTTTTCTTGTGAATCTCCCAGCTTTCGGGTTGAATGTGCATATAGGTTACCCATGGTCTATCACCTTTCTTATCGCTAAATATGTAATCCTGGACAAAGTGTATTTATGTTCACGCCAACTCTTTGACATCATGAACATAGCTCTCTTTCTCAAAGCACCAACATCTTGTGCTTCAATTTTAAAAGGCCTCTACGATGGTTATGAAACAAAGTGATTTGAGGATAGGGAGTATATGTGAACAAAAATTGAAGAAAAAATATGTAGGAAAAATTATTCACTGGAGGTACCTTGCATTCCATCCACAATGTGTCCTTGTATTCATTTGGGACATCATGCAAAGTATCGTAGTTGATATCTACCCTTTTTCTACCAACCTTTGCCACCCAACTAGACCATTTGGCATGTTTCTCTGATACGCAATTTCCCAACTTGTCAAAAACCAACGACGTTAACTCTCTCCTAGCCATTCAACGTTTTAATGATCTACAATGAGTTTGGTGTTTTCCTACTTCTTCTGTATTGTCATCGTTATACCACGGCATGTCCATTGTTGGTGGGTTGACATTACCAAACTGTGACACATCGTCACGAGTCTGTTTCCTAGTTTCCATTTTCAATGCTACATACACAAATATAAGGATAAAAATACCTTAATCTTCGAATGTACTAAGTCACTAACATTTATAGGAAGATGTGTACTAAATCTTAGGCAATTGAACAAGTTCGATAGCAGTTAAATTTACCACTATAGTTTTACCGGAAAATAAATTGGGGGATTGAAAAAAACATTATCACCCCCACCACCAAGGCAACAAAACCCTTATTGTATACACAACTTATCATTAATTGCCAAACCCCACTAAAAATAGAAATCATAGCATTCACAAAATCTAAACCGTAGGCAGCAATGAGCATGAAAATTTTGTGCTAGCTCATTCATGATAGTAATTAATAAACCCTAGCTATTTATAGAAAAGTACATTTACTTTTTTTTTATCAATCAAAGGGAATGAAATACTCCTTCATATGTTAAACCTACATTACATTGACAACCCTTGTTGAAATCTAAAATTTCAAGTTAGAATTTGGATGTGAAGAGATGTAGACCTACCTTAAATCATCAAACCTTGAAATGGAAGATCAGAAGATGAAAAGATTGATGAAATGGGTTTGGAAGGTTTTTTGGAGGGGAGAAATAGTGGAATGGTGGGGTTTTCAAAGGGAGTAAATGCCCATTTGAAAACCCTTCATCAGTTTTTCCCCGTAAGTAAGGGTTTCCGAGTTTGGAAAGTATATTCCAAACTCGTAAATGTGTATGCTCTTATATGTGTAGGAGCGGAGCTATTTCCGAACTCGGAAAATCTTTTTCCTCTTAAAAATAATAGAAAATGGGCAGATTGAAAAGCCCCAAATCATAA
Source organism: Rubia yunnanensis (assembly GCA_037428765.1). NCBI lineage: Eukaryota > Viridiplantae > Streptophyta > Magnoliopsida > Gentianales > Rubiaceae > Rubia > Rubia yunnanensis. Next base: position 23,492,735 of record CM075064.1, on the reverse strand, counting down.
TCTAACACTCATTCACCAAAAACCCTCAATTCTATTTTTTACACTTAAAAACCATACCCCCAATGTTTCCCCTACAATGACTAAGAAGAGCGCGGCATCTAAGTCAAAGGATAGTGATTGGAGCCATCGTCCTCTCACTCAAATGGGTGCGTCTACAAATTTTTTAGTGCCACGGCCGAGGAAAGGTATGTAGCATTTTTTAAGAGAAAAGTTATCAATTCTAAGGCTATATTAGTGTCGGACATTGAGCCCTTAGGACTAGATTATTTGCTTGCACATTTCAAAACCCAACATCTAGAGAAATTGCTATGTATGGATGAGCCAGTTTATTTTGATGAAGATATTTAATTTTATGCAAATTTGGGTCAAAATAGCAACATAGGGATATGACTAGGGTGAATGGGAAAGATGAATTTGTTACTACATATACAATTAACGTAACCCTAGAAAGCCCTTACATCACCGTTGAGAAATTAAGGCCCGATGACCTCAACGGTCCACTCAACATTTATCACGCTCATATTTAGTCGGGAGTTAGCGATGCTAATCCTCTTTGTCCCATTGTTATGGCTAGGAAATATTTGAAGAGGGTGGAAACCGATGCCGGTAAGGCGGAGAGTTTTGATATAAGTACTCTAACCTGGGAAGAGCGTCTCGTGTATGAGTGGATATATCTTAATGTTTTCCCCACCAGTGGCTATACTTACGAGCCTACTATAGCTAACCTCATGATGTTTTAGTATATCATAGAGGGTAGAAAGGTAAACCCTTGTTTCACCGTCATATCATTCATGTTGAAGGCCGCGCAGACGAAAAAGAAAGATCTTCCCTATGGTGGTTTGATAACGTGTATGCTGAAGAAAACAGGCATCATTCCTCAATGTAACCCTATTCGTCAAGAGTACTATGACAAGAGTTGGTTCCAACACAAAGGCTTACATCTTGACTCCGGCGGAAAATGGTCACTCCGTCCAGTACCCGGTCATAAAGCTAAAATGACCAAGAAGGCATGTGAAATGGAAGCAAATAAAGAAGAGGCATCGAGCTCCTATAAGTGTTGTATGGTTTAATTAACTTGACAATTAAAACTAGAACTTTAATATCCATCTCACTTCAATCAGTTTTAATATCTATCTTATTACAGGTATCGGCAGCGGTTGGAAAGCTAGATTGAGCAAGGACTTTGATTGTATGCTTGCAGACATGACTGAGATGAGTGACATGTTGATCTGCGCTCATTCCCAGCATCTTGCCTTGATATGTTGACCGAGGATGACGAGTCGCCTAACTACGAGCCGATCTTCTCAGAGAGTGAGGATGAGAATGTCGACGAGGGTGATCATGGTGACGATGGCGAGGGGAGAGAACTTGAAGTGATTGGAATTTATGAATGTATTAGATATGTATGGATTCTGGATTTCATTAGTACTTCAAACTCAGTAGTTACATTCATGTTATGGGAGAGATTATCTATTTTCGTTCTATTGTTTTTTAATGCAACAATTTCGTACAATATCTCATTTTTAAACCTATACTTTTGTGCTACGAGGTTTTAGTTGCATGTTATTGATTGATTTGTAGGATTATATAGTCCGTCGAAGCTTGAGTTGCATTAGTTAAACTGTTCTCGGTTTTGAACTTAACCAAAAGGAACGACGCATATGCATCTTCTCTTTGCATTTTCAGAGAAGAAGAGTTTTCAAGCTTGGAAAAAGTGCATCCTTTGAAGTCCAAAACACACAAACCAAATTCTGAGTGAGGAATTATACTTTACGAGTTTAAAAAATATGAAGGGATTCAACCTTTTATAGAGACGGAAAACTTTCTGAGCTCGAAAATATAGTTTCCAAGCTCGTGCCTCATTTGTGGGCCTCAACTCGTAAAAATGGTCTTTTTTTATTGCATTAATTGTTTTTGTACTCAAAAACCATTCTTCTCACAGACATTAAACATGCGATAATTCAAACGAAATCCCAAAATCCACAAACCTTACTCTATTTACGAGCTCGCAATCGCTCATCCATCTCCATATTCTAGCAAATCCCACCAAAAAATCCCACCGACATCTTCTTCCATGGCTAAAGGAGGCTCCAAATGTAGCGGTTCTAGGTCTCGTTCAACCGGCAACAATGAAGGATACAATGCTAGAAGGTTTGTTTCCCAATTTTCTCAAAATCGGTATGGTGCTTGTCGTTAGAAGGGAAAGTTATTGGATACCTATCTTGTTGACTTTGATTCCTACTTAGCTTTAGGGTTGGATGCTCCCCTTAAACCTTTTAGTGATCAATATGTATAGAATGTGCTATCGTGTAATGAAAAAGCATATTTCGATTTGGTTTGCCAATTTTATGCTAATTTTCAAGAAATTGAGAATGTGGATTATGCTACTAGGGTATTGCCCATACTTGCACTCAGAAAATGTTTATCCGGCTAATAATGTTGGACCTTTGGATGATTGCTACCATCGTAAGAAATGGCCTCTACAAGTTGACCCTCCATACATTGACCCGGTTGAGTGTAGTGTGAGGTACTTTGGGCGCGAGAGGTTGAGTTTAGGAAAACCCGAGACCTTCAATCTAAAACTTTTTCCCATGGACCAACGTATTACATATGAGATCGTTAATAGAAGTTTGGTCCCCTCGGGCACACACTTGGCCGATCCTAATTATGCAACCCTTCTGTTATTCTATTTAATCATAGAGAGTGGAAAAATCAACCCCGAGGCATTCATTTTTAGGCATATGTTGCATTTTGCAACGTCGACTAAGGTCTTGACTCGGCTACCTTATGAGAGTTTAATTACTCACATTTTGAGAAGCATTGAGGGGTTGACTATAGAAGGGGAGGAAAAGGCTACGAAGTATTATAACAAGACTTACTTTAAGAACAAGGGTTGGTTGCTGATTGATGGGAAGTGCATAAGCCCAAGGGGGAAGGAGAGTCGAGCAAGAGGCCACGTATTGAGGAAGGTTAGTCACAAATATGTTTAAAACATTTTTTTAATATGATTTTTATCATTAACTCACTGTTTACATAATTAATCTCTTGGTCATTATATATACTTTGTAGGCACTGAAAAGTCTTACTTGAAAGGCTTCAAGGACTACTACAAATGGATGTGCAAGGAATTTTGTGCTATGAAGGAAAAAATTCGGTTCATGAAAAAGTCTCAGCGAGCTTATGAGCAACATCTCGCATCAAGCTCTCGACAGCAAATCAACCAATCGTCTTCAACTGCCGAGGCTGGAGATGTTGAAGACTACAGATTTGTAGACTTTATTAGGTTGATGTTATTTGAATTTATTGTGGCATTTTGAAGATTCAAGTATGGGAATTCGTCGAATGATTTCTACTTTCCAAGTACTAAATTATTATGATATCTAAGTTTTTATCATTTAAGTTTTTATCATTCAAATTCTTATCGAATGAATCAACAATTTTAAGAGGACTTGTTAATCACTAACTTACTACTTATGCTTCCTTTTATTGATCACCGCCTTCTTCGACTTACGCTTCCTATGTGTGATTTTCCCCTTACCGTCGATCTACATCCCTTCATCATGGTCATTATGGCCTAGGAAACTATGAAGACTTCGATCAGCCTCCTCGAGCAACATGACTTCTTCATACCCACAACTCGCGGTATGAAACCCAAATCCAATTACCTCCTCTAACTCATTTTCTTTGACAAAAGCGCATTTCCCTTCAACAACAATCTCCCACCTAGGATCAACAGGATCTCTCACATAGAAAACTCGGTGCGCTTGAGATGCCCATATGAAAGGATCGTTCTTCCATCCAACATGATTTTTATCGACAGGGTGAAGCCCAGATCCTCGATGCGCTGTCTGTTGTTAATATCAACCCACTGACATTTAAAAACCGGGACACACATACTGACATAGTCAACTTTCCAAATATCGGAGATCGTGCAAAAGTAGCACTTTGAAGCATACATAGGATTTTCATCACCAACACTTCAAACATGCAATGCTTCTGAGACAAGAGACACTCCACTGTTTTGAGTGACACTCTTATCATCCATTGATTTCATCGCAAACGCAAAACTATTGATGTCATAGCCTCCGTAAGAAAGAACGGTCCCCAGTGGTCTGCGAGCCAACAATTCAACTATCGTTGGATGTTCGCCAATACGTACGTGTTCCCGTAACCATGGTGCAAATGTCGAAGTGTGCAATTGAAATACCTGAGCCTCATTGAAATTAGGGTGCCTCATTCGTATGGCATCCATATGAATCTCAATGTACGGAACTACATCCTATGGAAAGACAGAGTTTAATTAGAATAATAAAAGGTAAAAGGTCTTAGTTGTAATATTAAATTTTCATCATGCAACATGTAGTATTCATAAAGTTCATAATCCGATTCATGCAACCCAAAAATTTTATCTTTATTTTTTCTGATTTATATTTTAAACATTGGTCTTTTCATGGCTTATGGAAAGACTGTCTTTCAAGAGACGGACTCTAAGTTAAATGTAATAATATCTCACATAATTTTTTTATCATACATATATTAATTTATATTTAAGGTCAAAGTTTATCGAGTTTGATTTTGAAAAAGTAAATAGGCCAATAATGTTGGGACTCAGAAAGTATATATTTATATAATTTTGTACAATATTCTCTTAGCTGGTGTGTCCTTTGGATTATTGAATGTTACAGTTTCAGATTCGAACTGCGAACCACCAATCAATGAGATGACGGTGTGGGTTGTAGTCAAGACAAGAGGGAGCCATTTGCATATTGCGTACGTGATATGGAGACAATTATAGCGCTCATAAAAGTCAAGGAACATTAATTTTCAAATTGACATCAATGACTCGTTAGACTGGCAAAATATAATCGAACCCGAAAATCCGGTAATAAATAATCGAATTGAATCGAACCGACACCCAAATAGTGAGACCCAATCAATAACCGAAAACCAAAATCATCCGATTGAATTGTACCCGAACTTAAATTGTCAGACCTGATGAGACCCAAACTCGAATAACACCAGAACCCGAATCGAACCTGAACCGAAACCCAAAAAGGACCCGCACTTGGACCGAACCTGAATCCGAACCCGAAAAGGACCCGTACCTGAAAGAAACTGATCATACCCGACTACTACTCAATTCGAAATGAACCGAATTGATGCTAACCCGAATTTGAAGACATCTGGATTAATGTTAACTCAAACCGAACAAGACCTGAACATGATTGAATAGTGTGTTACAATTGTTATTGTATAAAATTTTAACTTGATCATATTTAGTTGAAAATAACATTACGATTATAAACAGTGTTATATGTTACTTAATATTAAAATATCATATAATAAATTAAATTTAAAATGTGTATTAATAGCACAGTTAGATGAAATTATTTTAAGAGTATATTTAAAATTTATGTATTAAATAAAATAACATTGTAAATTATTAATTTAAAATTATTTTATAAACTAAAATTAATTTTGATTAGTTCTTTTATTTATTATTAGAAAATTTTTCATACAATATTAACTTTTCGTTATTATTATTTTCTTTCGGAAAATTTATTTTCATTAAATTTTGCAAAATATTTTAAATCAATATTTTTAATCATCCAATTCTTTGTAAGTTTGTTGTCTTTAATCATCCACAGTCACTTAGTTGCTTCAGTTTCTGCATCTTCATTTCATTTATAGCATTAACGTTTTAGGCATCCATCCTCTATGGTGTTGTCTTCTGTTTCTACTCTTGATTTTAGCAATATTTTTAAATCAATATTTTCAATCAATAGATACTAGTAATATTTTGATTAGCAATATTTTTAAATTAATATTTTCAATCATCCAATTCTTTGTAAGTTTGTTGTAAAATATTAGCCTTAATTAGCTCTTTAATTACAAAGATTATTTGAATCATGGTTGATTAATGATTCACTTGATTGGTTTCTATCTTAGTTCTTAGATATATTTTAGTTTTACTTTTTAATTTTATTTTCATTAATAGATACTAGTAAATTGAAGAGTTTAAACTGCAAATTAGAAAAAATGAAGATAAAATTTTGGGTTGCATTAATTGGGTCATAAACTTTATAACTACTGTACGTTGTAGAATAAATTTTTAATATTGCAATCAAAACACTTCACCTTTTCGTTATTTTAATTAAACCCGTCTTTTCATAGGCCTGTGGAAAGACGATCTTTCCCTATACTTTGCCTGCATTTAAATTGAAGACAAAGAATTTTATTTAAAATTTTAAAGTTTAGTCATCTAAGGAAAACTATATGAGATCGTTAGAAATAGTTAAATATTGAATACATTAAAATTTGATTATTTTTATAATATTTCATTCAAATTATTCAAAAATTAATTATCTATTTGTTGAGATTTATTTTAAAATTCACAACAAATAGATAATTAATATATATTAAATATATATTAATATATATTAATATATATTAATTCTCAACAAATATATATTAATTCTCAACAAATAGATAATTAATTTCAATTTGTTAAACAAATTAAAATTAATTTCAATTATCTGTAGTTAAACAATTTCAATTTTTGGGTGTACAATATATCATATAGAATTAACTCAGTTAAGTCATAAGTGTAAAGTGTACATAAAATATATAACTATTAATAAGTACTTATAGAACTCAAATATGTATGTTAATCTAATTAGTTACGGTGGAATATAACTAAGTAAAATAGTATGACACAATTTATAAAAATAAATGAGAATTAATATATATTAAAAATCCACTTCGAGGGTTGATTATATAAGTCATCATAGTTATGAAAATAAATAACTAATTAGTATTACGTCATGAGACTCATAATTTATAATTAGTAAAAAGGGATATTTAATTTCTATATAAAGTCGGTCAAGAGTCAAGGCTTTTTATATAAAGTTAAATAGTTCTAAAGGGATTTATTGGTAATATACTAATATTTCACCTGATTAAGAAAAAATGAGCATGTCTTTCTATGAATGTTTTCTTATCTTAATTTAATATGCTATATTTTTAAAATGTATTGCAATCATGAATATATATATATATATATATATATATATATATATATCAAGAAAGACGGTCTTTCCATAAGCTTATGGACAGTTCACGGTGATTTTTACTTTAAATGTTGTAAGTTTTTTTATAAATTTTAAATATTGTATTTTTAAAGTTAAAACAAGTAATAATATGTATTTGAATGTAAATGTATAATGTAAAAAATAAGTAGTATGTCCATAAACTTATGGACAGACCGCCTGTCAGGAGAACTACTATATATATATATATATATATTATAACTTGCAAGTAAGGAGTTTTGTGAGTTATGAACTTATGATCGACAACATAAAATAGAGAAAAAAAATTAAATACAAACTATTCTATTTTGTTCTTACATACTATTATAATCTTTATGTGGTAACGTATACAGATCAATGTTTGCATAAATGTCATGTTCTTTACAAGAGAAATAATTTTTCACTTCAAAAAATTGAAAGAATACATTAAAAAATGACTAAATAATTTTATTTATATACATATATATATAATAGATTAGTTCAGCGAAAGTATTTTTACAAAATAAATATATTAAAATTTTATGTTCATTATAATGACAATTTGCTATATTTATTTGAACAAGATCTGGATTGAATATATTGGAATCCAACCAAACCCGGCCCGAAAGAGAATGTACCCGAAAAATACCAATACCAAACAGACTCAAACCAAATCCGATCCAAACCAGATTAAAAAAATGTAAAACCGAATTGTACCTGTAACTGAAACAACCTGAACCAAATTTGATCCGAACTCGATTCAAAAAAATGATACCCGAATTGTATTGAAATTGAAACAACTATAACCAAACCCGACCCGTTCAGATATTTTTCAAAACTACCGAAAGACACCGAACCTGAACACACCCGATCAAGACCCAATACCCGAAGACAAAATAATCTACCAAATTATACCCGAACCGATTGGGTCTCACCCGTATCCGACCGAAGAGACTTGTTTGCCAGGTCTATAGTAATTGGTTACAATGGAGTCCCATCACGAAACGGACGTAAAATAATTAAGAAAAATATAAGGGGGTGTTTGATGAGGGTGAATCAGCAAAGGAAAATGTAATACTCCCTCCATTTTATTAATAGTGGTATACTTTTGAATTTGAAATATTTCTTTTATATTGACATTTTCTATTTATAGCAAGTTTAAGGTTATTACATTCACTCATTTTACTTTTTCTTCTTTCAATTCAATGGCATCTACTCATTTAGCATCTACTCATTTAGCATCTCCTAAATTCTATCACCAAAAGTGATGCACCACTATTAGAGAAACAGAGAGAGTATGAGATATTTATTCCCTTAGTTATTATTTGGTTTGGTTGTTTTATCATTCTCTTTCCTTATTTTCAGTTTTATAATTCTCTTAATTGGGTGTCACATCATTCTCTAGTCTTACCCTGTGACTGTGATTCCCTTTCCTTCCCCTTCCTTTTCCCTCTTTATTTTATCAACTCCAAAATAAAAGTATACTTTATATTTATTATCAAAATAAAAATTACAAAATAATGATTATGATTTAAACTAAAATATTTAAATTTAATTTTTGCATTGTAAATAGGTCAATTTAAATGAAACTACAATTTTCGTATGAATTCTTTTTTAAGTAAAAATAAACAAATTATTTTTTAACTTTATACTATGAATAATAATATTATTATTTTATAATAAAAATACTATTTTTGAATTAATACTATTATTTTATAATTATATAATATAAATAGTATTATAATTTAACTTAATTAAACTTAAGACAAAAAATTCATTTCATACGTAAAAAAATATTATAATTTTACTTTTCGAGTTGTATATGGATGGAATATTAATATAATTAATATAATTTTTATAAAAATATTATTATTTCATAAATATTATTATATTATAGAGGTCAGCAAAACAAATTGAATATCATATCGATGTCCTACAAATGAAAAGGTAATATGTGATGTTTTAACTTGGAATAGATGATTATGATGGTAGTGGTGATATTTAGGCGTAATATGATTTTCGATGTTGAATAACAAATGTTTGATTTATAAAATTTAATTATTTTATTAGAAAAATATTTATGTGTTGATGGATATAATACCTCATGTAATATTTTGAATTTGCATCGATTTAATTTTTTAAAAATAATATCCTCTGAACGTCCATTCTTAAAAAATTTAAATATGAGATTTTTTTAACTTCATTATTAGCACATATTTATACTAAATGAACTACAGACTTTTAAATCAGTATGTCACATGTGATATGAAATTTAAAATATGTAAAGATAACAATATGTAAATAAAAGATTTACCATAAATTATAAATAGTTTTACATATTATTTTAATCACATACAACATATTAATAAATTAAAGATGATTAACTACCTATTTATATTAAATAATTTTACATGAAATCTGACAATAATTCATTAATTTATACTTCTTATATGTTATTTTATAAATAATGATTAATTAATATATGTTTTCCTAGTGTGAACCAAACAATAACAAGGGGAATGAGAAAAAAAAATTGATCCTCTTTCCACATTTGAACCAAACAGATTTTTAAAAATAGGGTTATTCATTTCCTTTCTATTCCTTTCCCTTTCTCTACTTGAACCAATCGGCCTCTAAATAAACCTTAAACTATTCCAAGAATTACTCACTATTAATATAATAAAAAAAATTTAAAAGAATTAATATAAGGCAAAGTCTTGAGAAATGAAAAGATGAGGTTGGATTTTAATTATAGAAAGATAAAGTGTTTTAGTTTCGATATTAAAATTTTACTATGCAACCTGCAATAGTTATAAGTTTATGACCCGAATAATGCAAATCAAAATTTTTATCTTCATTTCTTATAATTTCTAGTTTAAAACTTTGTCTTTCCATAACTTATGAAAAAGTGTTAAGAGTAAATCAGGCTTCTGATTAGATTTTGATTGATTCTGGATCAGTCGTGTTGACTAGGCCACAGTTTTACTAGCACTATCTTTCCTTATTGTACTATGTTTATTCATGTCAGCAATAAAATAATTCCTTACGGAAAATACATCTTGTCATGGTATCAAAGCAGTGTTCTGATCTACCTTCCTAAACCTTTCAATTTTTTTCTCGGTCGCCGCCTTGTCCCTCTTCTAGTGGCCGAGCTCTGCTTGAGTTGCTTATGCCGCATGTACAACCCTAGATCCCTGTCAACTGGAAATGATGTGTCTTGTGTGATGCACCAAGCCACGACTGCCTTGCAGTCCCATGCCCAGAATGTTGCGCCTGTGTTGATACGTGTCCAGCTGTCATAATTTGGGTTTAGATGCCCCTCATCTGTGTACCATAGTAGTCGTATATCTCCGAACTACTCCCTCCTCCCTCTCCGATGAAAATTTTCCGGTGCCACCTTCATCTTGGCAAGTGAAAAATTATCGTTCAATACCCTTCTCCACATGATGCAAATCAAGCTCACTAAATCCAACTATCTCCTCTGGAAATGTCAGATTGGATATGTTCTTAAGCCTCATAAGCTTTTTGGTTTTCTCGACGGATCGACTCCATGTCCGCCTCTTCCTACTCCGCCTCTTCCTACTCCGCCACCGGCCGGCTCCTCAACGATCACGTACGCCTCCGTCACATCCACTCTCATTGGTGGCTCCAAGCCCGATGCGCAGGTGGCTCAGGCCGCGTTTAAGCTGGCCAAAGAAGAATATGACCAATGGACTGATGAAGATCATAGGGTTTGTAACTTGTTCTTTTCTTCCCTCGCGCCTGAAGCCCTTTCCGAAATTCCAGCAGAATGTTCGACTACCATATACATCTGGGATAGCATTGGTGCCACCTTTCAAAACAATAGCACATCCACTATTATGAATCTTCGTGCTGATGGCCATGGTATACGTAAGACTGATACCGTTCATGAACTCCACTTACAATTTAAAGATACTTTTAAGCAGTTATCTCTTATGGGTACTCCAATCACAAATGATGATCAAATAATTTGGTTTTTAACAGCTCTTAGGTCTGAGTTCAAGGATTTTTTTGCCCCGTTGATTAAATCTTCCCCTACGCCTTCATATGTTGATGTGTTATCTCGTGCCAAAACCATGAGGCAATTTTGAAAATTTTACAAGGACACTTGACGCCAGTATCTAGGCCGGTCACATTTTTTGCAGGTGAAAACCCCTCGCCGGTCATGCGTGGGATCATGCGCCGGTGAGGGGCGGTGGCACGTACAGTCCACGCACCGTCAGGGGCGAACAATTTGGTGGCTACTAAGGTGGCCAACACGCTGGATATGCCCAGTCCGTAGCCTCGGGTTCTGGTTCAGGCCACGGTCAGCTGCACTATACCTGTTGTGGTTGGCTTGGTCACTTTGCTGTGACTTGTTACAAAATGTTGGCCCAAACCCATCGTTCAGACTCGACCCATTTGGCAGTAACTTTTCAGTCATCCATGCAGTTTGAGCCATCACCCCGCACCTCAGACTGGTATATTGATTCTGGAAAAATAGACATATGGCATCTTCAGTTTCTAGTCTTAACAGTGTTACTCCATATTCTGGTAATTAGCAGATTTCAGTTGGTAATGGTGCTTCTATTCAGATTTAGCATATTGGTGATTCTCGCATTTCTGATACTTTGAAATTATCTGATTTTTTGGTTGTGCCTAAGATTACTAAGAATTTACTGTTTATAAGTAAACCGACCAAGGATTTGAATGTGTTTGTTACTTTTGATGATGATTGGAACTTTGTTATTTAGAACAAAGTTTCCAAGGCAGTCGTGGGAAGGGGCCACATTGATAGAGGACAATACGTGTTGGATAAAGGGGACGCAGCGCTTGTTTCTTTTTTGCAGCAGAATAAAGGACGAGCATCCTACGAGCTTTGGCACGCTCAGTTAGGGCCTGTGCCGACTGTGATCATTTCCGGTTTGCAAAAGTCTAGTTTAATTTCCATTTCTTCATTATTACCTAAACCGCATACCTCCGCCCCTTGTGTTATGGCGAAGGGAGGACGGTTAGCTTTTGTTGAGAACCCTAATGTGTTGTGCACGTCCTTGACTTGGTACATTGTGATTTATGGTGTCCTTCCCCGATTTTATCTGAGAATGGTTTTTCTTATTATGCCTTGTTTGTGGATGATTTCTTTCGCTTTACTTGGTTTTTCCCGCTCCGCCGCAAATCCAAATTTTTTTACACATATTTGTTGTTTGAGGCCTTGTTGAGAATCAATTTACATCCAAAATTAAGGTTTTTCAAAGTGACGGTGGCATCGAGTTTTTGAACACGCGTCTACTGTCTCATTTTTCCTCCAAAGGCATTCAACATCAAGTATCGTGCATGTACACTCTGGAGCAAAATGGACACGTGGAACACAAGCATAGACATGTTGTGGAAATGGGTCTCACGATGCTTTTCCACTCGCATCTTTCGCTGTCCAGATGGGATGACGCGTTTACCACTGTAGTTTATACTATTGATCGGTTACCCACTCCATTTTTACATGGCTCCGCTCTTTATGGACTTCTTTATCAGCGGGATCTGATTTACTCGAACTTCCATCCATTTAGCTGTCTAGTATTTCCATTTTATCCTATATGATTACAAGCTATCTCCTCGGAGTATCCCTTGTGTTTTCATTGGTTATAGCTGCCCTTATAAGGGATTTTGGTGCTTTGATACTTCCACCGGCAAGATCTTTATCATCCATCATGCGCGTTTTGACAAGAGTTTCTTTCCTTTCGCCTCCTCCACTTCCTCAGTGTCTGGTTCTTTTCTAGTTGACCTTGGATGTTTCTGCCTTTTTAGATGCTAACGGATGTTCTGGCCCTTTATTATCAACACTTGATTAGCCGATTTCTGAGCCTTGCACCATTTGCTTGCCGGATACCGATTGGCTCCCTCTGCCTAGTAAGCTCCATCACGATCATCGCCAGCTTTCCCAGCTACCACGATTATTCCCTCTCCGACCACTTCTGTCAATCCATCCCCGATGTCATCTGCGGCTCCATCTCCGCCGACTTCACCACCTCGGGCAAACACTCATCGAATGGTCACAAGGCCATCCACCAGTTCCATTCAGCATCGTGATTACTCAGATATTATGGCTCATAGTCTTCTTGCTGCATTACTTTCCCAATCAGAGCCAACTAATTACCGCTCGGCCCTTAAGGACCTTTCTTGGATTACTGCTATGGATGAGGAGATTGCGGCTCTTCAGGGATAGCACACTTAGGATCTAGTTCCATGCCCATCGGATGTCAACATTATTTGCTCTAAATAGGTTTATTGGATGAAATATCATCCCGATGGTACAGTTGATCGTCATAAGGCCCGACTTGATGCACATGGGTTTTCTTATATTCCAGGCTTTGACTTTAACTGCACTTTCAGTCTTGTGGTCAAAGTATCCACTGTCCGAATAGTCCTCGCCATTGCTAGGATACATTTTTGGCCCCTTCATTAGTTGGATGTCAAGAATGCATTTCTAAATGACATTCTTGACACTCCAGTATATATGGTGCAGCCTGTCAGTTATAAGGACCCGCTCCATCATGATTATGCATGTCACTTACAGAAGGCCATCTATGGTCTTAAGCAGACACCTCGAGCATGGGTTTAGCAATTCATCACTTATTTGTCTCAACTCGGGTTCCAGAGCAGTTCAGCTGATACTTCACTTTTTGTTCTCTCTAGAGGATCGTCTTTGTTATATCTTCTGGTCTATGTCAATGATATCATCCTTACAAGTAACGACTTGGCGCTACTTCTACAGTTCATTGATCGGACACATCGGGAGTTCATTATCAAGGATTTGGGTGCTCTTCACTACTTTCTTGGCTTAGAGGTATCCCCTACTTCCACGAGTTTACTTCTTGGACAAGCTACGTATTCTCGGGATGTTCTCACTCGTGTCTGGATTTCTAATGCTGCTTTAGTGTCTACTTCATTTGTGCCTGGTTTGTAGTTACACAGCTCTACCAGCCATCCATTTCAAAATCCAATCATGTACCGATCCTTAGTTGGCGCCCTCTATTACCTGGCGATCACTCGTCTTGACCTAGCTTTTTTGGTTAACACTGTCAGTCAGTTTCTTCAGGATCCTTGAGATGACCATTTTGCTGCAGTTACTCGGATACTTCGGTATGTTAGGGGTACTCTCCATTTTGGTCTCACTTCCACTCTGCCAGCTCTTTTGAGGTTTTGAGGTATTCTAATGTTGATTGGGCCCATTGTATGGAGACTCGCCATTCCACGTATGGCTATGTAGTTTTTCTTGGTGGAAACTTAGTATCCTAGAGTGCCAAGAAGCCGCCTACCGTTTCTTGTTCCAGCACTGAGCTAGAGTATTGACCTTTCGCTAACACAGCTTCGGAGGTCGTCTGGCTAACTCATTTACATCGTGATCTTCGTGTTCCGCTTTCGGGTTCACCGCTGATGTTATGTGACAGTGGTAGTGCCATTTTCTTGGCCCGGAATCTGGTTGCTCACAAGCGGGCGAAACATATTGACATCGATTATTATTTAGTTCGCGAGTTGATTGCTTCTTGCAAGCTATGCGTTGCCCATGTTTCTACTGGTCTTTAAATTGCTGACATTTTTACCAAATGACTCTCACGCCCACTGTTCAAGTTCTTTAGGTCCAAGCTTTGCGTTGCTGAGCATCCAATGCTTCACTTGAAGGGGGATGTTAGAGTAAATCAGGTTATCAATTAGATTTTGATTGATTCTAGATAAGTCATGTTGACTAGGTCAGAGTTCTACTAGCACTATATTTTCTTATTGTACTCTATTCACTCATGTCATTAATACAATAATTCCTTACGAAAAATACAACTTGTCAAAAAGTTTTCTTTCAAGAGACGAACTTTTAATATAAAGGAAAATTATATATAGTATTCATAGGATATTATGAGCTCATTATCCACATAGAGATTTTGTGCATATGGTAGGAAAATACATTGTGTTGACTAAGATTGTGGATCATCATAATTTGTTTGTGGTTACTTCTATTTGGGCTCTGATACCATAAAGAGTAATTACTATAAACTTTATAAAGAATAAATACTGTAAACTTTATAAAGAGTAAATACTGTAAACTTTAAAGAGTACTATAAACTTTAAAGAGTAAATAGAAGTAAAAGAGTAATCAAGTACTTAAAATCTAAAAGGATAACTTACAGAATATATTGAATGAATTTATGATATTGAATGAAATTTCTGAGCTGGGTATATATATATATATATATATATATATATATATATAAGTACATGGTTTATACGTACAGAAAGTTGGGTTTATAAGTACAGGTGAAGTTCAAGTTTGAACGTTGAACACAGATGGAGGAGGTTGTAGGAACATAAGAAAGGGCGAATATTCAAGTGTAATTTGAAGATATTACTGGCGTATGGATTAATCAGGAATGTGGAGTTTGTGCTATAGTTGAATAAGTGAGTGGAGGAAAGTCTGTAGTATGGGTTTTTGGGGTTAATGGTTTTGGAATTTCATAGTCTCTGGAAGATTTTGAATTGGAAGATCCTGTTGAACTTGAATGCTTACTCATGGTTTCCTGTAAGGAATTCACAAGTCAAAAAATCTGGAAGAAAGTTGTCCTTTCTGTTAATAAATTGAATATCAAAATCAAATACTGATAAAATAGCCTGCCATCTGGCAAAAATTTGTCTTGAAACCAAATTTTTAACATCTTTTTGTAAAATTTCCTTTGCTAGTTTGCAATCAATTTTTAATAAGAACTTTTTATTGTACAAATCATCTTGAAATTTTTTGATAAAACTTCTTTTTAAACTGTTGAATAATTAATTTGTGTTGCTGACCATATTCCTGAATGATATCTTATGATAGATTCTTTCCCAAAATGTAATTATTTTAATATCCCACCATAGCCTAGTTCAGAAGCATCTGTCTCCACAATCATAAATGCAGCTGGATGTGGAATGCCTAAACATGGTAGTGTTTTGGCCTTTAATTTTATTTCTTTTACAATTTGAGTATGCTTATCTGTCTATGGTGATGGCTTACTTTTCAACCTATCATATAAAAGTTTACATTTTATTCTTAGTTTTGGGAAGAAATCTGATATGTAATTTAAACATACTAAAAATCTTTGTAACTGAGTTTTATCTGTTATTTCATCTGGAAATTTATCTGCAAATTCTATTGCTCTCTGAATTGGTGTTATCGATCCTAAAGAAATATTATATCCTAAAAATCTTATATTGGTTTGGAATAATTTCATTTTTGCTTCTGATATTACTTACCCATTTTTCTTAATATCCTTTAGTAATATATTTAGATGTTTTATATGACTATCTATTGAATTAGAATAAACTAATATGTCATCAATGTATACTATAACAAATGTTGAATAGGGATTAAATATACTTGTTCATAATTTTCTGGAATTCAGATGGAGCATTTTTTAATCTGAAGGGCATTACATTCCATTCATATTGTCTGAATGGAACTACAAATGTTGTTTTATATCCTTTTCATCTATTTGGATTTGCCAATATCCTAACTTTAAGTCAAATTTTGAAAATACTTTGGCATTACATAACCTAGTTATCAAATCTCTCTTATTCGGAATGGGATATCTAATCCATTTTAATACTTTATTTAATGGTTTATAATTTATAACCAACCTTGGAATACCCCTTTCCTTTTCAGCTTGTTTGTTTACATAGAATGCTGAACAACTCCATGGGGATATGCTCTTTCTAATCAATTTTCTTTCTAAATGACTATGAATTTCCTGCTTACATAATTCTATTAATTCTTCATTCATTTGAATAGGGCTAGCTTTAGTTGGAATATTATGTTCATCAAATCCTTGTTCATATGGTAATGAAACTATATGCTTCTTTCGATACCAAAAATCACTGGGATGATTAGAGCAAATTTGGGTTTTAAAAGTAGTTTCTAGTTGTGCACTTTTACCTTGAATGAGTTTACTAACTAATTTGTCTTCAATTTTTGAATAAATCAGTTCTTCTTTTAGGAATGCAATATCTTTTTGTTTTGTATTTAATAACCATATTTTTTATATATATAGAATTTTTTTTGTAATAGGTGTAATCCAATATGACTAGGTGGATTTATAAATTTGAACAATAATTTTCTACCTAATATTTTAGTGCTAATCCCTTCTTGAGTTTTCTTAAATGAAGTTATTTGATATAAAATGGGTTTCCTAATACCGCATCATGTGATATATTCTCTAAAATCAGGAATGTTTGTCTAATTATTAAATACAAAACCATTTGATATTTTTTATTAATCATCATTGGAGTTCCATTTGCTACTGATAATTTTTCATTTGTTTTAACTAAGTATTTACTTGGAATTATGCCTGCCCTAATACAAGATTGGTCTGCACCACTATCTATTAATGCTACTATAGTGATGCTGAAATCGTCTACTCCGATTGTGATTAATGAATACCATTTTTCCATATTTATTTTATTAATGATATTAAAAAATTGGTTGGCTGGTGGAGTGTCTTGAGGTATGATAATGTTTGAACTGCTGCTTGGTATATCTTTGTTCTTTTGGTTTAAACCTATAAGTTTTAATTCTAGTTCTAAGTCTTTTTCTTTTAATGTTTTTAGTTCATTTTTAATGGAGCTGATATCTATTTTTAATTTATTAATTTGTGTTCTTAAATCAGTAGAATGTACTGGATTTTTCTTTTCGAGTGCTAAATATTTTTTAATTGTTTTAGTTAAACTAAATGCTTCCTCGATTCTAGGTTTTTCTTCCTCTTTTATTAATTCTTTTAATCTATGTAAATATTCTGCCTTATTTTCTGAATCTTCTAATTTATCAATCATGTCTGATAAAACTTGAGGTTTATCTTTGACACTACTTAACATATTAAATGTGGAAGTCTTACAGTTACATATGTCTGAATTACTAGAGATGTCAGAGCTTGACTCATAATTTGTTTGTTCATCACTAGAATTATCTAATAGTAATACTAATAATTTATTCTTTAAATCCTGTTCGTCTGAAAATAATAACTTGATCTTTTTCTCAGTTTTACAGTGTGATGCTGTATGACTGTATTTCTTACATTTAAAACATTGAGTGTGGCGATACTTATTTTTCTTGAAAATTTTCTTATCAAAAGTCTTATCTTTGGTAAATTGTTTATTATTCCTGTATTTTTGTTTCTAATCTTTTCTTTATGTGTAGATCGAATTTGAGATGATGGTGGCTTAATACCCATTATGCCGAATTATTGGCAGAATGATTCCATCTCTTTCCTTTCTGATCCATATTTACGTTGTATTTTTAAGTCTTGACATAGTGTTAAAGCTTCTTTTTTAATAAAAGCAAATATTTGTCCAAAAGTTAAAATATTGAAATGTACCTTATCTATTCCTAATGCTTTTTGTAAGTTAGTAATTATTCGTTATGATAATAAATTTGGTAATCCTGTAATAAACTTGTTCTTTTCAGAATGATGAATTTGAATCAGTTTGTCTTAGAACTTGAGTTAGAAATATATCTTTATACCATTTGAAATCAGTTAAAGAAGGAGATCTTAAATTTGTTAAACATATTTTTGAACTAGTTAATTCTTCTTCTGGATTTCCTAAAAAACACATTGACATTACATAAATTAAATAAGTTGATCCATCTTGAACCATAATATATTCTAAATTATCTACTTCTCCCTTAACTTCTTCTGTTTCATGATTTACAATAAATTGTTTATCTTCTAAAGTAAGATGATTATCCCACCAACCTTTTAATTGTCCTGTAAATCCCGTGACTAATAACATTACTATATTAGGTTCAGATATATTAATTTTTGCTTTATAGGTCATTCTGGCCATACCCATTTCTTGTAATATGTTTAGCATATGGTATTCTGATTGTCCATCCACATTCCATTGATATAAAAGAAGATCCATCATAACTATTAAAAGTATTGTGTTGTACTTCAAATTGAATATCTGGTAGTGTAGGTCCTGGATAACAATTTTTTGTTTCATTATACTTCCTATTATTTCTAAATCTGTGTATCTTATTTAATTGTAATGGTGGTTTATTAGTTTGTTCGGGATAGTCTATAAATTGTTGTTCTATAGCCTCTATTTGATTTTCTAGTTGATCTTCTAATTCTTCTTCTGATGTAGAATCGGAAGAGCTTGTTGTACTAGTTTCTGCTGGATTTATTTGAGATATAACTCCTATTTGTTTTGAAGAACTGGGGATATCTTGCCTAGGAATATCTTTTCTTACTAATGATACTGTATTTTCCATGTTTTTTGGGAATGAAGATACTTGGAAATGTAGTTTTGCAGTTTCATTTGGAAATTTATCTGTTTTATTGTCTAACTTAGTTGATATTAAATCTACTTGGTTGGCAATAGTATGTAATATTTGGTTTGAAAAGTTATTTTGTTGGTAAACTTTTCTAATGTCATCTAAATTTACTGTTTCAGTTCATGTTCCCTTTGATCCTAATTTGAATGGTGATGCTACCACTGTCTTGTTTTCTATAGTAATTTTTATATTCTTTAAAGGTGGATGAATAGAGCCTACTACTGAATCATTTTGTTCCATCAAATTTTTTGTATAAATTAGATTTAACATTAATGATTGGAATGTCTTCTAATTTAGCACAACTAATTATGTTTTCTTTTTGGAAATAATATTCTAACCACATAAAAAAATCATTTTTCTTATACCTTTCATGGTTAATTCTTTATGAAATTCTTGTTTAAAGTTTTCTCTAATCTCTTTTTTCTAGTTTTTCAAACCATAGTCTATTTGTAATATTTTCTACACTGTAATAGTCATTATTTAAATATTCTTTGTCTATTGAAAATTCTTTAATATTGGTCATCATGTTCAGTTCAGAATTTCTCATTTGACTATTGTAGGTGATCCTATTGACGAATTAGAATCTGAGATTATTTCTGGCAAGGGTGTTGAATATCTAACTTTAGAGTCTTGAAAACTTAAAGGAATGTCAGATGTTGAATATCTATGTGATTGATAATTGTTGATACCGGACTCTTATTTTTCTTTATTATTTTCTATATACCTACTAGACATGGATCTGTTAAATTTTATTAATATTGTTCCGCCTTTTTGTTCCTTAATTGTTGAAGGTTTAGTAATTCTTAAATTCCTTTGGATGCTGATCGGCCTTTCTGCTATTGTTTCCTCTGGAATAGTTATCTCATTCCATTTTAATAGTTTTGGAACCTCTATATTTGTATTGTCTGAATTAGTAGTAACATATACTGATTCATCTTTTTCTACTGGATTTGGCTTTAGAGCGGATGGAATAAATGACCTCATTAATTTGAAATATATTCTATAGACAAGTACAAAATGTTCTGTTTCATTTACTATTTTATTTTGTTTTAATTGGATATCTAGTTTTAAGGAATTCATTATATGAGGATCGCTTAAGCTAACCAAATAATTTGGAATACAATCAAATCTTATTGTTCCATTGCAAATATTGGTTTGAGTATTTCATTGTTTTATACATTGTTTATTAAAATGTACCACAGTTATAGTATTTCAAGGATATGGAATACGAATTGACTTAGATATTATCCGAACAATACTCAATTTTAGATTACCCGTAAAATAATATTATAATAAACAGTGTATATTATTATATTTTCTTTTATTAAAAGTACATTTTGAATAATTATTTTAATCTATTTCACAAGAATTTAATATTTACCTTTTATATTACTATATATCTTTTTCACTTTTCATTTTATAGTTCATCTGTACCACACAAATGGATGTCCCATTTTAAGATGTCTTTTTCCTTTTTTTTTTTTTTGATAACGTCCTTTCCCTTCTCATGAAGGAAGAATGGACACAAGACACAAGTTGATCAAATGAATCTAATTATTTTACCTTTGTCTCAATTTATGTGTTTAAAATTTTAAGAAATCTTAATTTAAGACAAAGAGAGTACGTAACGCCCTGAAAATTTTACACAGAGAAAAGGAAATGCGGTCTTTCCATAAGCTTATTAACAGTCCACAGGGAATTTTACATTAAATATTGTAATTTTTAATAAAATTTAAATATTGTGTTTTATAAGTTAAAACAAGTGCATATTATTACTTCTTTAACTTTTAAAATACAATATTTATATTTTATTTTAAAAATTACAACATTTAAGGTAAAAGCAATTGTAGACTGTTTATAATTTATCGAAATGACGCCTTTACTGAGACTTTTTATACATGAAAAATATCTTATGAGAGTGTGATTTAGTATATTTAATATATTATTAATTATTAACTAATAAAATTTTTATAATCATCAAATATATTGATTTTGATACTTTTAATTCATATATATTTATCAGAATTATTAATAAATTTTTAAATAATGTAAGACTAATAAATGGGTTGGGTGACTGTGAAAATAATATTGGAGCATAATGTTAATATTGTATTCAAACTATATTACTATTATAAAATTATTTTGATCGTTTTTTTTAGATCAAAACTATTATTAACAAGGTCAACTTAATTACCATATAAAGTTGATCAAGTACAAAAGTCCTGTAATAATTTTAAAACTCTGTTGTTTGGGAAGGATTGAGTCATGTAATATAGACTAAGTTAGGTATGTTGGTAAAATTAAAAGTGATGAATGAAAAGGAATGTGGGTCTATTAGTCTGAGCTTTTAATATGAAGTGATTATAAGTAAAACACTTTTTAGTGTTTAGTAAAGCGCAAAAAAAATAGATTATTTTGAAAGTATAAGCTATTTTTAGGGGGGAAATTTAAGCTGGTCTCCCTCTGTTTTCAAAAAAAGTCAACTTTGCTTATAAGCACAGCTCAGATCCTATATGGTCTTTGTCTTAGAAAACTTTAGTTTCATAAAAAACGGTACTGCAAACCTTTTGATTATGAAATCGAACTTAGAAGAGGAAATTTGTTTTTCGGAATCAGAATTGTGGGCTTGATGAATCATCGCCTTTGAAATAAAATTCACAGAATCCGTAGTGTACGTTTTAACGTAAGCGTTCATTTTCCAAGGTACCACAAAACCTCACTTACTCATGCACTCAAATAGTGAGGAGGAATTCGAATTACTATACTCAGAACTAGGGCTCGAATTTAGAGCCAAAATACCATACAACCAACTTACCAACCAAACCATGTACTATTTATACCAAAAATGTTTGTGATCGATGATGTGGTACAGCTGTACCATACCATACACTTACAATGGGACGGTAATGGTATTGAGAAAATATTACCATGGTACTACCGTACCACACAACTATATATTAAAAATATAAATAATATTATGTAAAATATGAGATTTTATTTAATTAAGAATTAGCCATTCATTAATATTGGTACCAATAGCAATATACTAAACTAAATTATTTATTTGGTCCCCAACGTAGCATCTTATAATTTGTTCGGTCACCAAGGTTAATACCGCGTTTGTTCAGCATTTAACAAATACAAAATAATTTTTTTGGTCCCAAAGGTGGTTTTCAGGCAAGACCAAATTGTTTTTCGGTACAGCCAGGGGTATTTTTGTAATTTTACTAATTAAAAAACCTTTAAAATAAAATTAGTCAGAATTTAAAAAACGTGCGCGTGAAGCCACGCGCTGATAATTTTTGGTCTAATAAAGCGCGTGAGGTCACGCGTCTTCATCCTCCTGCTGGTGCGTGCATCTCACGCAAGTCTCTTCCTTTGCTTCGCTCTACTTCTTCCGTCAGCGAAGCCTACTGCTCTGCTTGTTGTGACTTTGCCACTTCGCTCTTCATGACTCTGCCACTCTGCTCTTCGTGACTCCGCCCATCCCAGGAAACACGAGGCATATCTTGGGTTATATCCAATGAAGGAGTATCTCGGGTCATCGAAACTATCCGACCCACATCGAGAGAGAACCGAGGGTCCGTATCAAAGGAGCGTCGGCCGATTCTGTAGTAAAATATCTCCACCCGTAGTCAAAAATCTTCGACTAAGTCTCTCCGTTCTAGCCCCAGTGCATCCCCTAGGTGTTGAAGAAACCATGATTTTTGAGAATATACGATTGCGAACGCATGATTTCTGGGTTCTTGATGAAACCCAAAATTGCAATGGAGGTCTGGAGAGGTTGGGGATTGGTCGTCGGCGATTTAGGGAAGTAAATTGTGAGAGAACCATCGGCCGACAATAATGGCGGAGGAGGATTCCGGGTAGAGCAATCGGAGCAGGCAAGGATGGTGATCAGAGCAGGCAAGGATAAATGAGAAGTTTTTTTTGTTTTTTTTAAACTCATGGATATAATAGTCATTTTACATATTTTTACCAATTTAACCGTTAAATTTACCTGAAAACCACCTCTGGGGACCGAAAAAATCAATTTCAGCATGTTAGTTGCTGAACAAACATTGTATTGGCCTTGGGGACCAAAAGAAGGTATTGCATAATATGTAGGGGACCAAAAAAACAATTTAGTCTAAACTAAAATATGTAGTATATGTTTTGATTCCAATACGTTGGATATTGAAAAAAGTAATTAAATTTCTTTTCTTAAATAAGATTTCTTTACGACTGATATTTTTGTGTTAAGTGTAACAAAAATAAATTATAATTATAATTTTTAAATTTTAAATTTTCTTTTAACTTACTACTATAGTTTATAATGTGATTTTATCTTACTTTATTATTATTATTTGAGAGTATTTAATTTTCTAAATAAATATTTATGCAATAGAAAATTATAAATGTTTGTAATTTTTTGTGAATAAAAAAATTAATTCATTATATTTTAAATTTGGTAGTATTCTACCATACCGTACCGATACCAACCGACATGTGTTGTATACGAAGGACTTGGTACATTATTTATTTTAAAAAATAATATAACAACATTGTTGGTATGGTACGTGGTATTAGTAAAAAGTGATGGAAACCGAACCGAATCCACCCCTACTTAGAACTCTGAATTGTTTGAAAGTAGGAAGAGAGAGAGAGAGGGAGAGAGAGAGAAGAGTGTAGAAAAGTGTGTGTTGAGAAGTGATTCAGGACTAGCCTTTAAAATGCACTCAAGACCAATGGCAAGCCACAAAAAGTGGACGATCAGTGGAACAACTCATTCGCGAAAATACAGACATGGTTTGAACTTAGAGTCAAAAAATGGAACTAGACTTTACTAAGTAAAAACATGAGTTTAAATATATTAGATGGTTTTAAGATTTTATTTTTTTAACGTTAAAATCAGAGTTTTTCTGGAAGGAGAAAAACTAGGTTTTAGTTTAAGACCAAGTTAATGTAATTTGGTAAGAAATGGGTAATTGAGTCCCTGAGGAGCTCCATCGATTCATTCTATGTTAATAGATAAATTGTACAAAGTATAACTATGAAAAGTATCTTTACATCCTAATTACAATATCGACTAAATCAATTTGTATCAATCACATCAATCATATTTACTAACACACCCCCGTAGTCAAAGCGGGAGCTGGCCGGAGGCAGAGACTAGACCAAAATTCCAAGAACAGAGGAGATAGAAACCACTTAGTGAAGATGTCGGCATATTGGTGAGCAGACGGGACGTGGAGTACTCGAACCTAACCCAAAGCTACCTTTTTGCGAACAAAGTACAAGTTGATCTCAATGTGTTTGGTGCGCTTATGTTGCACCGGATTGGACGAGAGATAGAAGGCAGAGATGTTGTCACAGTAAACAAGAGTAGCTTGCTGGAGTGGGACATGAAGCTCACAAACAAGATTCTGCAGCCAGCATGTTTCGGTCACCGCATTGGCGATGCCTCTATATTCGGCCTCTATGCTGGATTAGGAAATAGTACTGATGCTTAGACGACCAAGATATCAAATTCTAGCCAAAGTATATACAATACCCATAAGTTAAACAACGAGTGTTGGGACATCCAGCCCAATCGGCGTCGGAGTAGGCTGTGAAGGCTGAGTCGATGGCGGATGTAGTTGGAGCCCAAGGTCAGTGGTGCCTTGGACATATTTGATAGTCCGCTTCAGTTTCTGGAAGTTGGGCTCTCTCATCTAATGCATGAAGAGACAAATTTGTTGCATAACGTAGGCCACTAAATGCAACATTCATGGCGGCTTGCCAATTCAAGTCCTGCAGGGAACGTATCGGGAAGGTCGAGATAGGGGATGTGGAAGTGAAGGATGCTTGGAGATTGTATCTGGGATTAGGTTCATGTATCCCATCCTAGCGATGAGTGGTCATGGAATGACGAGGGGGTGGTGATGGGACAGGAGGTGTTGGATGGTGCGGTGGAGATGATGGCTCTGGTGGTTACGAAGAAATATGTCATGATTCAGTAGGGGCGGAGCTTTTAGTGGTAGTATTTGGTAGAAAATTTCAAGGAGAAGGGGGGACAGGTCAGAGGATGGGGCTTCACAGTTGGGCGTAGAGCTGATCACATGTGGAGTGGCAAAGGAAAATGTTGTTTAATCGAACACGACATGTCAAGAAGTGATGACTCTGTGGGAGCCAAGAACAAAGCATTGAGAGCCCTTATGATTGGAAGATGGGAAAAAGTAGAGACATGGGACAGATCAAGGAGCTAATTTGTAAGGAGAGGTGGCAGAGGTGTTGGGGTAGCACATACAACCAAAAGTGCGAGGGTGGGTGTATATGGGTTCGCATTGGTATAGGATATAGGTTGGTGTGTTATTTTGTATGGCTTTGGAAGGTAAGATGTTGTGAATATATGTGGCCATATGAATGGCTTCGACCCAGAAACGATGTGGCAAGGAGGCATGTATGAGGAGAGTGTGGGTAATGTCATTGAGTGTGCGAAGGGCTCTCTTGGCTTTTCCATTCTGAGGAGAAGTTTGTGGGCAAGAGAAATGCATAAATATGCCATTTAATTCACAAAAATTGTGAAAAGGATGATTCATAAACTCACCACCCATGTCACATTGAAAAGTTTTGATATTAATATGAACTTGTGTCTTGACCATGACATGAAATAGCACCAGTTTAGAATATGTATAAGATTTGTTTTGAGAGGATAAATCCAAATAAAATTTAAGAAATCATCCAACAACAATAAATAATATTTAAAACCATTGGTGCTAGAGACAGGAGAAGTCCATATACCACTATGAATAATATCAGAAGGTTTAAAAGTGATAGTTTGAGAATTTAAAAAAGGAAGACGTTGTGTTTAGCAATCTGACAGGATGAGCAAATGGCCAAACATATGGCTTTATTAAAAATAGAATCTCGACGTCTAAGAAGCTCTAAGATATGGTCTCCTTGGTGACCTACACGAGCATGCCATGGTGGAGGTTGGGAAGCAACAAAAGCGGAGGCATGTGGGCTAGTGATTGGGTACAGATCCCAGGGACTATTACATCTCATTTTGATTTTCTCAGAAGTGAGGTCCTTTACAGAAAAACCAGAAGGGTCAATTCCACACTAACATTATTATCAATAGTAAATTTTTTGATAGAAACCAGATTTTTTTACAATATTTGGAGTGTGCCAAACATTTTTGAGACAAAAAGTTGGGGATGTGTTTAGGGATGCAATTCTTGTACCGACAACTGAAATAGTGTTTCCATTACCAACATAAATAGGTTGTAAAGTGCTCGAATTAAAATAGGTACGAAGGTAACCTGAATTTGAGGTCATATAGGAGGAAGCCCAGGTGTCCATGTACTAATTTTCGGACAGCTGTTGGAGCAACATAGTGCTAAAAGATGGGGATAAATCGCTTGAATATTGTTGGAGTAGTTGTTGGGCTGAAAAAGACTGCTGCCCAACTGCTGGTCCTGGGTCCAAAATACCTACTGGCCCATTATATTGGCCCGGGTACTGTTCATGAGCAAGAAGAACTTGACTCAGGCACGCATACTGCCTTCCAAACGCATTTTAACATAA
The DNA here is from genome assembly GCA_037428765.1 of Rubia yunnanensis. Lineage (NCBI taxonomy): Eukaryota > Viridiplantae > Streptophyta > Magnoliopsida > Gentianales > Rubiaceae > Rubia > Rubia yunnanensis. Next base: position 23,465,771 of record CM075064.1, on the reverse strand, counting down.
CTGTGCAAGTGCATGAGCCGTGGGATAACGGAACGACGATGACGTCCATGTCGCAGGCCAGTAGGGCGACGTCGGCGTCGAGTACCACGGTGGAGGTCCGGCGTGTCTCTGGCGCCCGACTCAATATCTGCCAACTTGTATTTGTTGCGCACGACCGTGACTGCCGCTGGAGGAGCCACTACAAGAAAATGAACCTATTACTTCACCCTCTTTACCTCGGTTTTTAGTCTTAGCTCAAAAAACTGAGGTAAAAATTTCTTTTAACTCAGTTTTTTTTTTGAAGTAACAGATATTAATTACCAAGGTTATAAAAAACTGAGGTAAAAATTAGTTTTTTACCTCGGTCATAATTTTAACTGAAGTAAAAGGTTTAAAAATGAGGTAAATGATCTTACCAATGTTTGTGCAACATCGCATTCATGTAATAAAACTATCACCAAAATCACGTGTTCTGTCGATGTCACCGACAGAGCGTGAGAGGGATGATCGATGTCGCATAAGATAAAATATAGAATAATGTCTATTTTGTTATGTTACAATTGAAAATGGTTGTATAAGTAATAGGGAAAACCACAACCATCATGAAAACATTTTGAATGGGGCGTTTGGAAATATTTTTCAAAATCACGCACGGACAATAACATATTGTCAAAAAATTTAGTCTAATTATTAGAAAAATCTAATTCACAAAAAAACTCCTTATAATTAAATAAGTACAAAAAAATTTGAATATCAATAATACATGTATGGGTACCATTCTTAGAATTCAAATTACAAGAAAATCAAGCCTCTGGAATCATGATAACCTTGAAGACAACCCAGCTTCTATGATCTCAAAAAATAAGGTGTCCTCAATGCGCAGGTTGTTGCCGGAAAGGAACTCAGAAAAATTCTTTGGGGACAGGGCCTTGATCTTCCCTTGGCCCGAGTAGGTTATGCGTCACTCTTTTCCATAGCACCTTATCACAATGAGGGTCTTTGCCTTCGGTAAAAGTGGTACAATTTCAATCAGAATGTACTTATTAGAAAAAAAAATTATGAACAAATATATGCAATTATAAACACATGGTATTAATTGAAAATAAAATAATTTTAACAATTTTAATTATTGGCTTCAGTCCTTACCAAAGTTGGATTTTTCCCAAAGTTTTGCTGCTTCAAGGTGCAGTGGAAATGCGGGTTTTTCGGAGCCATTGTATGGTCTTCAATGTTGAAGACAACCGGTTCAAGGTTTCTCCATTGTGCGGAGAACTGTATAATTAATACAAATTAAAATTAATTTAGATATAGTATTGTGCATATGTATTAGTAAATATATTATGTGAAATGGTAAAATACCTCAAAAAATGGACGCCTAGAGGATCATTCACCAGTTATTAGACCTGTATACGAAGTGAACAATATATAAGAAAAACATGCGAAGTCGATGATGTGTTGTAGGAACATATCGGTTTGAACCAGTGGTAGCGTCGACATGATCTAGCGAGGTCGCCGCTTACTCGGCAGACCAATATTATAACCAACTGTAAACCGAGGTCGCAAAAATGAACATCAAGTTAATTAAAATGCCTATATGCGATGCTGCTGAGACATGAGTAATATTGGTGTATAAATACGTACAACTGTGATGGCTAATGCAACCACTGCAGATAACAATCTGTGAAGTCGCATTCATAAATCAGATGAAGTGCGATAGGAAACCGAGCTCACATGGGCCAAAGACATCAATCGGAAAAATACAGAAACCCAGCAACCAAACATGCATTAAGGAGACAAAATTACACAAAAATGTCCTAACACAAACAAGAACAACTTAACCTAGGTTCACATGTACAAAAAATTCTCACTCCAACAAATCTGAGTAAGAACATGATAACCAAAAATACTACTCATACAAAAAGCATAGATTAATTTAAGATGGTGAGGTAACAATTACAAAAACTTAGGCACTACATGAGTAGAAATCTATACCTTTGTCAAAGGAGAAGAGGAAAGGGGTGGAGGGACTCTTAGTATTTGCGGGAAACCTTGAAATGAGAAGCTTAAACTGATTCTAGGGGACCATTTATTTATAGCCATTTTGAAACGACATCGTTTTGGGACCTTGTGTTGCCTGTCGCGGTGAGTGAAAATTCGTACTGTTATCACTGGAATCGATAGACCACCGACATCATCGTGACATCGCAGTATTATAGATGGGATCCATACATAATGTATAATAGATGGGCTCTATTGATGGGCTCTATGTATTATAGATGGGTTGCATAAATAGTGTATAACTCGGCATTGCGAATTCGCTGTATAGTCGTCATATCCGACATTGTTACCGACAGGTGACCGATATCGGCAAATGCGACAACAGCCCAAAACCATTTCAGCCCACTAGCATTTCAGATGAGCCTGCATGTGACCAAAAAATATATAATTGACCTTAACAAACGCTCTATAGCATATTAGAAATACTTATTGAAGTTAATAATTTTCCATGAACATGATTAATGTCTGTTTCAATCGTGAACGATTTTACCTCCATGTACAGGTCAAGTTTTTAATTTTTGCACTTAGGTCCCTCCACAAATGTCCCGATAGTGAAAAGGAAAATTTGGTGATACCCTAATCTAATTCACAATGTCATGACCAAGATGTTCTGAGGCATGACCGGATGAATAGAATGTGGTATTCAAATTCATTTCAATCAGTATTTCCATTTATATCCTTAGTATAAACGTTATTGAAACGATGATTCCCACCATATAGAATCAAATGAAATTCCATATTTGAGGATTCTTATGAAATAAATATATAATAAAATTGCATCCATCAAATTTTAGAAAACGCTAGTACGTGGTTTAGAGTAAAATTATAGATGGTTACTTATAAGTAAACAAAGGTTATTTGATAGATATTGACTAGAAGAAGTCTCCATGGGATCATGCTTGTTATGTAATCATTCTCGATGATTATAAGTTTGACTGGGGATGGAAAATTATGTCCATTCTGGGATGTTTTGAATCGATTTTACCTCCACTGTTCACAATTTTACCTCCACGGATCAAGTTTTAATTTTATTTTTTAAACTTAATTAGGTCCCTCCACGAATGTGGGAGATGTGGAAATGAAAACTTAGAGATACCCTAATCTAATGCACAATGTCATGACCAAGATGTTCCGATTTAGGCATGACCAGATGAATGGGACAGGGTATTCAAATTCATTTCTATTAGTATTTCCATTTATACCTTTAGTATAAGTGTTATCGAAACGCTGGTTGCCACTACATAGAATCAAATGAAATTCTATATTTGAGGGTTCTTATGAAAATAAATATAACAAAATCACATCCATCAAATTTTAGAAAGTGCTAGTACGCGGTCTAGAGTAAATTATAGATGTTTACTTATAAGTAAACAAAGGTTATTTGGTAGATGTTGACTGGGAGAAGTCTCCATGGGATCATGCATGTTATGTAATCATTATCGATGATTATAAGTTTGACTAGGGATGGAAAATTAGGTCCCTTCCAAGACGTTTCGAATCAATTTTACCTCCATGGTTCACAATTTTACCTCCACGGGTCATGTTTTTAATTTTTGAACTTAATTAGGTCCCTCGGCGAATGTGGGAGATGTGGAAAGGAAAAATAATAGATACCCTAATCTAATTCACAATGTCATGACCAAGATGTTCCGATTTAGGCATGACCGGATGAATGGAACGGGGTTTTTGAATTCATTTCTATTAGTATTTCCATTTATACCCTTAGTATAAGCATTATCGGAACGATGATTTCCACCACATAGAATCAAATGAAATTCCATATTCGAGGGTTCTAATGAAAATAAAATATAATAAAATTACGTCCATCAAATTTTACAAAGCACTATTACGTGGTTCACAGTAAATTATAGATGGTTGCTTATAAGTAGACAAAGGTTGTTTGGTAGATGTTGACTGCGAGAAGTCTCCATGAGATCATGCCTGTTATGTAATCATTCTCGATGGTTATAAGTTTGACTGGAGATGGCAAACTAGGTTCCTCCAGGGATGTTTCAAATTGATTTTACCTCCACAGTTTACAATTTTACCTCCACGAGTCAAGTTTTTAATTTTTTTAAACTTAATTAGGTCCCACCGCGAATGTGGGAGATGTGGAAACGCAAATTTAGAGATACCCTAATCTAATTCACAATGTCATGATCTAGATGTTCTGATTTAGGCATGACCAGGTGAAAGGAACGGGGTATTCTTTTATGACATTTTACGACACTTTTCAAAAAAATACCAATTTTCCCCCATTTGCGAAGTTGTGGGTATGTCGCCAAATACGGATCCACGATCAAACAAATACCGACGTTGGTCACAATGAAATTTCCAGCTAGAAACCAAATTTTCATGAAAAAGTTTGAAGCAAAAGCCCCCCCCCCCCCAAATTTCAAGTCATTAAAACCAGCACCATTACCCATTTTTCATCTATACCACCATTTCTCCAAACCCATGCTACAACACACCAATTTCTCCATCCACGCCTTTAATACAACAATTCAAGAGCTCAGTCAATTTGTTTCTCCCAGATATGAACAAATGCCCGATGATGGAGCACCTTTGGGTTCAACTTAGTTGTTGTAGTTTTCCATACATTCAATGTTAGTTTAGCAATTTAATTACCATACATTCTACATGTTATTTTTCCCATAGATCAAAACTTCTATATTTTCATAATATATGATGATTGTGTTACATGTTATATAGTGTATATTATTTTTATTTCCACGGATGATGCCATGTTTGTAGGGAATGACAAAAAATGCTTAGATTAGGGGTGATTGTGTACAATAATTACTTATTCACATGAACAAGATATGAATGTGCGACGTCGGTATTAGTCTATCAGCGTCCACGATGTAAATCAGAATTCAGACCGTTATCGCACATGCCAATGAAAACCAATGAAATTAGTTGAATGTTCGACTTTGCACTTAGGTCGGCCTCAACGATATCAATTAATGTAATATGCAACGTCGCTTCTACCCATATCCGTTCTTTTCCAAGTTGACATTCACGTCGTCTAAGTGTGAATATATTATATGTCTTTTAATATAGTGCCTGCCCAATTCTAACTTAATTTTTGTTTGTTGTTGTATTCAGTGTAACAGGACAACGAGAGTTATGGATGGACTGTAGATGGATGACTTGTCATTTTACTAGTCGCCTTGACGATGTTTATGCCTTACAACGTAGTCAATTTGGAGGTTCAGTACATTTAATGTTTATGAGAAACATTATGTATTATAATATATTGTAACATTTATATGTAATATATGTTATAGATAGGTTTAGGGTGTCATTGTTAATTTTTCCATATATTTTTAATGGCAGTTGATTGTTGTATGATGTTTAACCATTGATGGAGTACTCCAATACTAAATAACATGTAATGGATATCGACTAACAATATTTTTTTCATCGAATATTAAATATTATATCATTTTATCGAAACGTCCTTTCCACAAATCATTCACCACGATGCACATACCGGTACACATATGACCCAAATGCAATTTTGCATATGGAACAGGTGTGTAATTTTTTTTGCAACATCGCAAATGCAAAATGATGTCGTAATTCTTATCGTTCCACGTCAACATGGACACATCATCATCCCTCCCAATCTGCGATGTCCCAGTTATTTAGAATGACGCCGACTGGAATGACATCGCAAACATTCCTCTCCAATCTCATGTCTTGCTGGTACGGCCAACGTTGATCATCTGACATCTCGACATCGATTGGAATGATGCCACAGATACCATATCTTATTTTCGGTCTTAGTAATATCACCGACGTCACACATACAATCTGCTTATGTCGGTCCAAAACCGAGGTAAAAAAAGTACCTTTTACCTCGGTTTTGAACCGAGATAAAAGGTACCTTTTTACTTCACCCATATTTACTTCGATTTTTTAGGGAAAAAACTGAGGTAAAAAGGCCTGAAAAATAGAAATAATAGGTGTCATCTATAGTAGTGAGCTGCACCTACCTCGGACACGGTGGCAGCCACCCTGCCTTTGGTGGCTCTGGTCGATGGCGGGTTGTGCTGCCCTTGTCCCACTGACGGAGAGTAGGGCATGAGACCTTTCCATTGAGCGATTTTGATGGGATTCCTCACGGGTAAGCAAGATTCGAGCTACAGAAAAAGAAAGCAGTGGAGACATTTGACTGATGATGCGGCCTATGGTGTTGTAGGTAGCGGAGAGGTCATTGATAAGTTGGAGGACGAGCCACTGGTCACTGACTTTACTCTCAACGTCACTAAGCTAATCCACCAGCGACTTGAGATGCTGATAGTAGGTGGAAATGAAGGGAAAAGATTCTAGGTGAACGTTAATGAACTTATCGGCGGCCTGTGCACTGTCATTGTCGTGGAAGATGCCTTCAACGCAGAGCCAGGCCTCACGAGCGGTTGAAACGACTTGAATCACAGTGAGAAGAATATCGTCACTGATGGTTCCGTAGATCTATCTGAGAACTATAGCATCCAATTGCTTCCATTTGGCTTCGGGGACATCGTCCGAACGAGAAGAGTCATCGATGTGATCCAAGACATTGTGTGCACGAGCTATGATTTGAAAAAGCTCGGCCCAGGTATGGTACTAAACTTTTTGGAGGTTTAGTATAAGCGGTATCTGATTACGAATATTCGTAACTGATTGAGTCGGGTGAAAACTAGAGGCAGTAAGTTGAACAGGTGGTGGACGGGTGGTGGAAGAGTTGTCATTTTCAGAAGAGTTCGTTTCCCCGAAAGAGAAGGTCATTGTAGGAACGGGAGAAAGAAGGGTGAATAAGGTAAGTTTTGTTATGGATCTGATACAATGTAGTTTGGCAAGAAATGGGTAATTGAGTCCCTGAGAAGTTTCATCGATTCATTCTGTATTAAATAGATAATTGTACAGAGTATAACTATGGAAAGTATCTTTACATCCTAAATACAATATTGACTAAATCAATTTGTATCAATCACATCAATCATATTTACTAACAGTTTTAGATGTTATATTATCTGAGAAGCCTCATAATGCTGGACTCTCAAACTAACGGGGACCAAAAAGATTAATATGGGCTCAAGACCCATCCCTCATCACGTCACGCCACGTCCGGACCAGCGGTGCGCGAGGAGTCTTCTCCTTCTTGCTCACTCAAAGTAGTGGTGAATTATTTCCATATTTAAACTAGACACCCCCACCACCTTTAAACTACCCATATATGAAGAGTAAAACATACGTTTTTCTTTTCTTTAAAATCGATTTTGGGTTGAAAGACCCATTTGCATTACGAATAATGTATTGTGTCATAATGTATGCCATGCAATTGTAACTACACCATCAGTTTCTTTAAATATGACATACTTTTGTTTTTGAATTATTTCTTTTATACTGATACGCTTTTTATTTTTAGCAAGATTCCTTCAATATCATACATTCATTCTACTTTTTAAAATTGTAAATTCAGTTTCATCCACCTATTTCATGCATCTATTTCATTCACCTAAATAGTGACATAGATAGGAACGAAGAGAGTATGATAATTTTGGTGAATGTAATACTTGTTCCATATCATCTACATTTTTTCTAAAATTAAAATTTAATTCATAAATAGTAAAGAATGCTTATTGTTAGACTGCCTAACAGTACCAATCATGACAAATCTCATTTTTATAGAAAACTCATTTTCAAAATATTTTCAAGATAATTTTAAAAGGTTTTCAAAATTATAGAAAACTCATTACTAAAAATGGAAACAAACACTAAAATCATCTCATTAGTTGTATTAATTTTAAAATGACCTCATCTAACGGTTAGGCAATATAAAACAAGACTTTGTATAAATAGTAATACTCCCTTTGTCCAAGCATAAGTTGCAATTGTACTATTCATTTAGTCAAAGTTAACTAATTTAAACTATAATATATATATAGAGAGAGAGAGAGAGAGCAAATGCTCAAAATTGTACTCATTTCTATTCAAAATTCACAGTTTAGTACCCAAAGTTAAATTCGGTATCATAAAGATACCCAAACTTTCATTTATATTCTAAAACGATCCTTTGACCGGTACAAACAAGTTTTAATTAGACCAACTATCTAGTCGAAGGTTAAAGGGGTCAATCTGAGATAATAACAAATTGAGGGGTGGAGGATAAATTATTATAAATATTAATTTTCAATTTTTCATCCGGATGGAGAATTCTTCTTCTTCGTTGTCTGAAACTAATTTTCATCCGAACAGAGCCGATGTGGTAGCCGGCGACAAAGGGCTTGGCGTTCTTCAGCATCGACGCGGTTCTGCAGTACGTGGAGGGCGAGGCAGCAAAGGCCAGAGGCTTCTGGGTCGGCATTGGTGCCTACTACGCCATACTTTTCGCGTGGCTTGTCATCGTCTTCGTCATCAAGGCGAAAGCCGGTGGCGGAGCGGCGTCCGGAGTCTCTGGCAGGTGGCGGGACGATGGCGGCTGCAGCGGCAGCGGCGACGGGCGGAGCTGAGGCTGGACGTTGGCAGTGGCAGTTTGCTCCTCTCAATTCACGTTCAAAACTTCAAATAAAAACCAATTTTGGGTTTGTCACTTTGTTGCAATATTTAGCCACTGGGTTTTGTATTTAGGCCATCCTTTTTTTGGATTTTGGCCCAATACAAATATCCAAATTCGATTTTTTTTCTTCTACACTAATCAAAACGACGTCGTTTGACTTGAGCAAAAATGACATCGTTTGACTTGAGCAAAAATGACATCATTTTGATGTTTTATGGGTAAAAAAAAGGCCTGCTCCGGCCTTCTTCCCCGATTGATTATGCCGGCAAAACGTGTATTACACCGAAAAACTCCAACGCGCCACTAGGAAGAACTTTAGCCGCTTATCACTACTACTACCATGGTGTCGGAATCTCAGGTAGGGCTGAAGGCCTACCACGCGCCATGGTAGTTCCCCCCCTAACTGCACAAGACACCAATATCAAGATCTTAACTTGCTCCTGAGCTCAAATGCACATACTTATGCATCCTACCCGCAAATTTAAAGATTGGAGAAGTTATCTGAGGGAAATCTAAGGTGTTCGTCGTAAGGAGGGAGGTTTCGTCGACTTTAGGGCGGAAGACCGGCGACCACCGCAGACTCGCAAGGCGAAAGCTGCACAGAGTTATTGGGCTGTACATTCGAGAAGCCGGTGACCCAAAAGATTCTTTTATTTATTTATCCTCCTCCTCCTCAATTTTTTTATTATCATAGATTGACCCTTTTAACATTTGACTACATAGTTGACCTAATTAAAACTGGTTTTAACAAGACAAGGGATCATTTCGGAACATAAATGAATGTTTGGGTATCTTTATGATATCAAATCTAACTTTGGGTACCAAACAGTAAATTTCGAATAGAAATTGGTACCACTTTGAGCATTTGCTCTATATATATATAAGGATATTATCATTTGACATAGTGTTATATTCGTCTTAATGTGTATTTGCAGAGTATTAATTTTTGAGTTCGTCTCTTGAAAAATGGTCTTTCCATAAATCATGGAAAGACCAGTTTTTAAAGTGAAAATTAGAATAAATGAAGATAAAATTTTTGAGTTGCATGAATCGGGTTATAAACTTTATAACTACTACACGTTGCATAATAAATTTTTAATATTGCAACTAAAACCTTTTACCTTTTATTATTTTAATTAAACCCTGTCTTTCCATAAGCATATGGAAAGACCGTCTTTCCCAAGACTTTGTCTTAATTTTTTATAGCCTTTATTTGTACATAATTAAAGATATTAATGGTCAAAAAATTTTTGAGCCAACTATCAAAAGTCAAAGTGTGCAACTTATGTTGAGACAGAGGGAGTGTCTAATCTAAAAAACATATGGCATATATATTTTTTGATTTTTTTATAGCAAAGGTATCTTGTTAGACCGACTAACGATTAGTCCAATCATAAAAATCTCATTTTTATAATTTTTAAAGTCGGTGCATAATCATTTATGTATTGAGATTCATTTTTAAAAATTCTCATTATTAAAGATACACTAGTGCGGGAATTCCATTAAGGGCACAGTTGCGCGGCATTTTTCAAATTTGTACTTGGAACTGTAGTCCTTCATATGTTCGTATATCGGATTATTGGGCCGGAAGAATGGAAAATCATAAGATGGTTACGGAATACCATTTGACGGTGGTTTAACTTTAACCATCATTTAATGGTATATAACTTACATTGTTTAAAAATAAATTATCGTCTATTGTACGAAAACATGGGGATTACTTCTAACCGCCATCTGGTTACACTTTTACTAATTTGGATTTTATGTCAAGGTCACGATACCAGAGGTAAAAGACTTGTATTGAAATTTGAAGGAAAAAAAGTGGGTTACATGCACATTTACACTTAATGTTCAGCTATGGATATGGTTTCCAAGGGGTTTGTTTCATTTTCCAAGGTGGAATTTGAAACAACTCCCCTTGAATCATTTACCATTGATTATTACATATATTCCTTTTAACCTACATTTCTAACCCAAGTTCACAAACAAATCATCCAACGTTGTCCACCCACATCTTCATCTGAATATTTACACCAAGAAAAGAAGTTATGGTAACACCATTCAGATCTCTACCGGATGAGATTGTTGTTTCTATTCTCTACGAGTAGCAACAAGTTCATTGTGCAATCTCCGAAGTGCAAAACTATGGTATGTTTTTTGTTTGTGTTAATCCCAACATTTGTTTCCCCTTCTTGTGCAAAATAAAGGTTCGATTGTTGGCCACTTATGTTGTTTTCGTGTAATGTAGTTGTCATAGGTTTACGATCTTTCCAACCAAGCCTTGATATATCAACAAGTGTCATTGCATGATTTTGCGCTTTATAAATGGCCTGATGTGAACAATCGACTCGCAAACTTTGTGATAGCATGCTTCAAGTGCAAAAATCTAGAAGCATTGTACATGAATGAGGTGGCGAGTTTGCACGTGCTATATTTAGTGGATACTTTTTGGTAACTTATTCTTCTATGTTTATCCATTTTCGAATTGAATATCTTTGGGGGGGAGGGGAATCCAGCCAATGGTTTTGAAATCCTTCAACGAGCCTATAGGTTTGGGCATATAGGAGCTTATTAAGCGAATGTGATATTTGAAAACTTTTGGAATGTGAACATATGCAGTCGGGATTCCAAAGTTTGATTTAAAGAATATAGGAATCAATCCCATGAAACTCGCTGATTGTCGAAAAGGTTACTCAAAATGGTAAGGGCAATTTGGATTGGAAATGAAACCCTTGGTAATCATCGTCGAACAACATTTTGTACTGCAACTCACATAATAAGAAGATACTGTTGGGATAATAAATATGTGTAAACTGATTGCGCCGCTTATTCATGGAAAATAGAAATCACTCCAATGTGTGATTATTTAAATCTTGACTAGTAGCAACCTCTTTGTAATATTGTAATAATGTAGGCGTGTTGGAAACAATTATGTTAATGTTATTATGCTTCTTATTAAATTGCTCTAACCAAATTTGTATGCAGAAAATGATGATATGATTGAGTGTGCAAAATTCCATGGAAGGTTTGAGTTCGGAAGAATAATATTGTAACTCGTTTGGTCATGTCTGAAGAATCTTCCGATTTGGGAGCACTCATTGCTTCCTTTTTAATTTATTAATTATTTTATTATGCACAGATTCCAACCCGAAAGGTTGGACAAAATTGGTTGTTCAGGAAATAAATACTAATCTGATGGCATTGGTGGTTTCAGAGCCTTGCGATGTTTAATTTTTAAAATTATCTTTACGAATTAGTCAGACACAGTTTCAAACCCAAATTGGTGTGGAGTGTGCGGGTAATATGCACAAGATTTAAATACATTCGCTCTTTGTGTAATTTATAGAGACCCAATTACGATTTCATTTAATATTTTAAACCCTTATTTTTGGGGCTCCAATACATTTTCGATATCGAAACCTTGATCGCCTGATATATTTTTAAATATATGCACATAATCACGTTGTCATTCCCAATCTCAAAATAAGCGCCGGACTCGGAACTCGACGAGAATTTATGTCAAATCCTAGTTGATGTGATTTCAGTCATCGAAACCATATGAAAAAGTGGTTCACAATATTCCGTAATCAAAAAAAGAGACGGTCCCACAAATCATTACACTCTACCGAGTGCAGTTCAAATATCGGAATTTCAACTTGTTCATTTTCATCAAATTATTAAAATAACATTTACTTCCACATCAGTTACATACCGAATACAACTCTGAAATCGAAATATATAATCAATTTTGAATCGGTGGTCAATGCACGACGGATGACCATTGTGCAACATCCCAACAATAATTGCAGATGTATTTAACCCCCCATCTCGCCCCCAAAAACCTAGCCCTCTCACTCTATCTAAGCAATATTCTTCCCCTATTACAATTTTTCTTCCCCATATCGAACCCCCCAATTTGATTACATGGATTCATCACAAAGAGAGGGTATTTAAAATCTTTTCAAAAGTTATTTCTCATCTCTTTAGGTTTCGGATCTGAATAAGGGGTTTATTCGGGTAAGTTTTAAATGAACACTAAGTAATGTTAATTGAATGGAGGAGTTAATGGAGATTCAAATGTCGTTAATCTACTTTGCCATAACTTTTCAGTGTTACAACTTGTCTGAAACGTTTAGTTATTGAGGGAATCCCTAGACCATTGTTGTTGCTTGGTCCATTGTTAAAAATATGAAATGCATTAGTTCCATATTTGTGTAGGTAGTATTCATTCCATACAAAGATGAAATTACAAAAAAAACCAATGATTGAATATAAATTGGCTCCAAACCAAGTTGCCATTGGCAAAAATGGGATTATGAGAACAAGAAATGGAATGCGAAGTACGTTTTTGGTCGAGCAAATGTGAAACACTCATTTCTTCATGACCTAGTGATGTTGACATAGATTTCTAACATTAAAAATCCCCTTGTTTTTTCTCGTATGTTATCTGCTCAGAATCCTATGGTACAAGGTCATGGGGGCACCAGTCGCTTCAAGACCGCTTCAAAGTTTAGGGAACATAAAAAAATTCTCCACAATAGGTTGGAGGATGACTTTCTCACCATGCCCATTACAATATACTTTAATACCATTTGCTTTTGTTCATTTTCAATACTCTTATTATGTAGTTAATTTCATATTCAATGCCACAAGTTTTTTTATAAGCTCTTGTCACTAATGCTTCTTATACATATTGTTCATGATTTTGTTTAGGTGTAATGCACGAAGTGTTACGGAAATTATTTTACTTTTGCGACAAACATGTGCTTATAGCCACGTCGATGAAGACGGAAACTGCTTCAAATTCGTAAATTGGGAAAATGACAATAGTTTTCGATAGTTGAACTGATTTCCTAACCTACCTCAAATTAAAATTTAATGTGTCCATTTTGAAAGGAAACTGATATATGTTCCAATGTCACAACTATAACTACTAGAAGCACACCAAAGAAAATGATTACCCGTCCAAGCTTTTACTCATTCTCCCGAGTTGAATTCTAAAATCAGATGCACTAGTATAGTAGTTCTAGCGACATACCAAATTCTGAAACAAGATTCCTAGTTAGAGCAAAGGATGGAACTTCAGGTACCATTACATTGGACGACATTATAAAAAAGGGAACCACTGCACAAAACAATGTCGTGGGATTCACTTTACACGGTGTATATGTACATTGTGGCACGCTGAACAACGACGGTGCTAAGGACGGTGTGTCATAATCTCCGTCCTAACCACTTTAACTATCGTTGACAACCCATTCATGCATTAGTGATACCTCTTTGTAATATATAATAATAAATGTCAAATCACCCTCTTAATTATACAAATTATAAAATATTCCCGTCTAACGATTAATGGGTTTAAAATAAGACTTTGTATTTTTTTTACTTTGTGTTTTTTTATAATTCCTATATAACAGTTAGTCGGTTGGTAAGAGTATATTTCCAAATAAAAATCTGTATCATGGAGTGTTTTTAATATATTATTAAATCACTAATTAGACATTTTATTTAATATTAAGATAAAGGGTAATATGCAAATATAACCCTATATGTTGGAGAAAGTGCTTATAACCCTGAATTATTTTTTAGTGCAAATATAATCCTAACTATTATACATAAGTGCAAATATAACCCTGAAGCCATAATTCTGGCACTGACTTTCCATTTCCGGCCATTGAGCAACTGGAAATGACCAAAATGCCCTTCTAACCTAATACAAAATTTTAAAAAACAAAAATGCCCCCACCACCCAACTCTGCCACTAGTCCTGCCATCTCACCACCAATCCACGACGCCATCCCACCACTAATTCACCCCCACCACCAATACTGCCTCCACCTGGCCATCACCAACACTGCCTCCTATACCCTAGCCTTTGACCAGCGAGTCAAGATCTGGTGGAGAGTCAACTCGAATATACCAACTCGAATCTGCCATCGACGAAGCACCACCCGACACGCTGACTCGAATCCTCTACCTTTGCGGACTCCTAGCCCTGGTACCACCCCCAGCACCTCCGCCATTCTGAGCTTCTCTACCGTCTATATAGGCAAGGTCGTCGCCACTGCTCCTCAGCCAATTGGCACCAACAATCCAGAGCAACCACATTTCTGACCTCTCGCTTAGCAATCGAACCCCTAAAACTAGTTCTTCCCCAATTGGCACCTCTCGCTCGGCATCTAGGCATGACCGCTTCCTCCCCTGCCCTAGGCCCGCCTCCACCACAACCACCATGACCACCACCGCTCCATTCATCCTGGCACCACTTTGCCACCACCCCAAATCCCTAACCCTGTCGGCGCTGACGATCCCAACACAGCCCCATCCTAACCCTCCATTAAAACCCTAGCGCCGACCACCACCACCACCTTAACCCTACCACCACCACCAACCCTTCCCGGCCACCACCAACCCCTCTCCCCGCTCGTCACCAGCACAACCACTGCCACCATCCACCACCATTTCTGGCGCTACTCATCCAAGCACCGAAAAATCGATGAATCCATAGAAATGGGGGTTTGAAAAGACGAAGAGGGAAAGATGAGAAGAAGAGAAAGACAAACAGGGGAAGATGAGGAGAAGAGAAACGATAGAGAGAAGGATATGGGAAAATAAAATAAGAGAGTAACGAAGAGGAGGGCTCCAGGGGTAATGTATTTTCAATGTTTTTTTAAAAAATATTTAGCAGGGGGGCAAAATAGACTTTTCACTGAATTTCGACCTTAAACTGTCGGAAAAGGTTATATTTGAACATAAAATAAATATCTAGGGTTATGTTTGCACTTTCAATTATCGCTGCACTTTCGTCAATTATGTAGGGTTATATATGCACTTTGCTCTAAGATAAAAGAAAGTCTTTATGAAATGAAAAAAATAACTTAAGAAATCAAACTTTTCCCCATATGTACAAGTGAAATATCTGCACACCCCTCAGTACGAGTATCTACAATTGAAAATAAATAGAACAGTAATTCCACTGAATTTTTTTAAATCGGGTTTATAGGGTTCCCGACCATTTTCTATTAAAGACCAATTTTTACCGAAATTGGCTTACATGAAATGTCCGAAGGCTTACATCAAGTGGTGCCCGCAAGCTTACATTTGAGACATTAAGTAGATATTACAATTATAGTCTAAGGTCTCAAATGGCTATAAGAGATACAAATACAATACTAAGCAAAAATCTATGCTGTTGTAACAAACCAGGGCAAATCAAGGATAGGTGGTTATCATTGTGAAGCCTTTAGAGTAGTCATATAAGTACGACCCGAGACTATCATCAAGAGCAAATACAATGAAGTATCAAGTAGACGCACACTAAATATTCCATCCACACTTCTAATCAAAATATTTAAGGCAATGAAACCAGTCATTTTCATTGCAAAAATATCTTTTTCATCGGTGTATAGAAACTACTTAAGATGCGGAATTATCGCTAACTCGGCTCCAAAAGATTAGAAAGGCCAATTAAATCGAATGAACAATAAAATTGGCCTAACCATCTAATAGACCAAAGTCTACAAATCTGATTAATCCTTAAAAAGAAAGTATCACCAAAAGTTTGTTGATTTAACGACTTTGACTTGGATTTCTCCTATCCATCTCTTTGGATATCAACTTTGGATATCAAATTTGAAGTCAAACAAAATTTATTGGACTCAGGCTGTCCGAAAAATAAATGTTGACAGATATAATTCCTACTGATACTTAAATCAAAAAATTATTTTAATTCCAAGCCCTTTTAAAGGTAAACTGAAAAGAAAAAAAGTGTAAAACACAAAAACTAAAGCAAGTGCAGAACTCCTAACATAAAACAGAAAATAATGAAAAGCTTCTCACCTGAAAAGAAAAATGAAAAGTAGAAGAATAAAAATAAAAATGGAGAAGAACCCTTCTTAACCTTATCTCTCTGGATCTGGTTGAAACGATTTGAAAATGAGTTGACTCATTGTTGACTCGCACTGAGTTGACCCGTACTGAGTTGAACCGAGTTGGCCACTACTGGATCTGAGTTGGCTGACTTAGATCCGAGTAGACTCGAAAGACCTCCGACTAGTCACGGTATAGTGTTATTAAATTAAACCATGCAAATGCCGTCTTTCCTGAGTCTTTCTCTTTTCAAACGGGTATAGTGTTAGTAAATTAAACCATGCAAGATTTTCTCACCAAAATTGTACTGGTTGAATTTGAACAAAATGATTAAAAAAGCCAACCCAAAATATGTAAAATGGTTAAACGCTAGTTATCTTAAAGTATACTAAAATAAAGATTGTTAATTTTTTTATTGATTTATTAATCGGGGAAATTTTAATAATTAAATGCTATTTTATGTCAACTTATTAATTAGGTATATTTGAACTTCTCAATAATATCTTCCGACAACATAATTTTAAAAGAGTTTGTTTCTTTAAAGACGGTCTTTGCATAAGTTATGGAAAGACCAAGGTTTAAAGTGCAAATTAAAAGAAATTAAGATAAAACTTTTGAGTTGCACGAATCGGGTTATAAACTTTATAACTACTACACGTTGCATAATAAATTTTTAATATTGCAACTAAAACCTTTTACCTTTTATTATTTTAATTAAACCACATCTTTCCATAAGTTTGTGAAAGGATGGTCTTCCCCAAGATTTACCATTTTAAAAAATAGGCCATAAATTATATAGAGTGCGTCTCTTGAAAGACGGTCTTTCCATAAGTTATGGAAAGACCAAGGTTTAAAGTGTAAATCAGAAGAAATTAAGATAAAAATTTCGGGTTGTATGAATCGGTTTATAAATTTTATAACTACTACATGTTGCATACTAAATTTTTAATGTTGCAACTAAGACCTTTTACCTTTTATTATTCGAATTAAACCCCGTCTTTCCATAAGCCTATGGAAAGACCGTTTTTCCCAAGACTTTGCCAATTATATAATCTAGATAAAAAAATTTAAAAATATATTAAAATTTATTCATATGAATGAAGATATTATTGTAATATTATATTTAATCTATACTTACTACTAAAATAGCAATTACTTGATTAAGTGGCACCCTCACACTTAGCCGCATCACTCTTCACAAAAGTTTAACACTTGGAAATACCAAACATTGCCACATCTCATGCTTTAAAAAAATTTAACTCACATTAAATTTGGTAGAATTCAAATGTTGGAAACCAAGAAATACTTTAACTCACATTAATTTTGGCGAATTTCAAAATATGGAATCAAAGGAAATTATATGGCAAGTATTAATTATATGTAGTAAAGAATAAAATCAGTACAATATTACAATACTAGATAATACTTGTGCCAATGCACGAATTTATGAAAGAAAAATATAAATATAATATAATTTATAATTTGAGTAAGTAATAAAAAGTTTCATACCTATATAAAATTACATACAACGCATTCAAAATAAATTAATATATCTATTGATATGATAAATTTTTATAAAAACATTAATTATTGTATATAAATACTTTAACTTATTAAAGATATATTATTAAGAATATGAAGTATCTGTTGATAATGAACTAATAATTATTTAATTAAAGTTATAAATTTATGTGTCTTAATAGGAAAATAGCAAAACTATATTAGCTATAAATATAAATATAAAATAACATACTCCTCCATCCCAACCGAATCAAGGAAAAATGTGTTAATTAACTATAGGAAAATTGACTTTGAAGTCAAGGTAAGGTTTTAACACTCGTGCACGATATAATATAAAGAGTTCGTCTCCTGAAAGGCGGTCTTTCCATAAGTCATGGAAAGACAAAAGTTTAAAGTGTAAATTAGAAGAAATGAAGATAAAATGTTTGGGTTGCATGAATCAGGTTATAAACTTTATTACTACTGTACGTTGGATAAATTTTTTTTAGTATTGCAACTTAAACTTTTTACCTTTTATTATTCTAATTAAACTCGTCTTTCCATAAGACTATGGAAAGACGGTCTTTCCCAAGACTTTGCCTAATATAAATTATCATAATTATTAATTATTTAATAAAAATTAAAATATATTATTATTTATTTATAAATAATATTATATTATATATTTATAGTCCGTCTCTTGAAAGATGATCTTTCTATATTATTATTTATTAATATTATATATTTAGAGTAATGTTACACTAAAAATGATGTTTATGGTTGGAAATAGTCTAACTGAAGATGATGCGGAGATTAGCCAAGGTGAGGATGGTATCATGGATTTAACGCAACCCTGGTAGAGTCACTACTAAAAGAGCAATCACTTACTTTTATGGCACCCCACATTTATCCACATCATTCTTCATAAAATTTTGACACCTGACATTACCAAACATTGCGACATCAACTACTTTAAAAAAACACTTTAACTAATATTTATTCTGACGTTTATACTGTATTCTGCTTACATAATGAAAGGAAATTTATTTATTACCATTAAAAATATATCAATTAAACCGTAATCAAAGGAATTTTACTTAATAACTAATATTTATTGACGTTTATGTGTTTCCGTCGTGAAAGAAAATTTATTTATTAGAATTAAACCCGTATCCGTTAAACTGTAACCAAAGAAAATTTACTTTAAAAAAGGAAATTTAACCAAAGTTAAAAGATTGTAACTAAATGAATAATTAAATTAAATTTTGAAATGAGACGGAAGATGTATTATTTTTAATAATTTTTTATTCATATTACAATGAGCGCCATAGTTGGTAGAGATTTGAAATTTTTTCCAATTGCAATTGTTTTGTTTTTGTGCCTTGATTAGTTAAAAAAATTATTAATTTTACTTTAAAAAATATTATATATTAATAATTCCCATTAGACTTAGTGTTTACCATAAAATAATTTAATTTATAAATTTTGATTATTGTGATTTTTGAATGATATTCCAGCATTATAATTATTTAATTCTTAGCTTCCAAAAATTATTTTGATTTTAAAATAGATTTTATTTATAACCAATTTTAATTAATATTCTTTTATTTTAGAGTGTATTTTGTTTAATAAAAAAATTGAATAATTATTATTGTAATAAATGCATTTTAACACTGAATGCTAACAAATATTTATCCTTTTTTCAATGAATCGTTTGAAAAATAAGTTTTTAAATTTAAATTTACATTCCATTTCATTATGATGATTTTATATGAGATAATATTATAAATAAATAATTACATATTTATAAAACTGACAATTCTTATTTTTATACATTCCATTTTAACTTACAATTCTTATTTTATCACTTTTTTAAAACGTAAAATACTTTGTACAATAATTAATAATTTATACGTAAAATGGGTATGTGTCGATAAGGATAGAGTTAATTTACTTTCCTTCAATGCTTTATAATATTTTTTAAAAAACAAATCCCCAAAAACTTGCCCCGGACCGGATTCGAACCTGGGGTGCTCCTGGGGCGGGCGTGAGCCCTGGCCACTGGGCTATTCCCAGTTGGTTCTTTATAATATTAATATAATATTAGTTTATTATAAAGAGTCTGTCTCTTGAAAGACCGTATTTCCAAAAGTTATGGAAAGACCAAGGTTTTAATTGCAAATTATAATAAATAAAGGTAATTTTTTTGGGTTGCATTAATTGGGTCATAAACTTTAAACTACTACACGTTGCATAATAAAATTTTAATATTGCAAATAAAATACTTTACTTTATAGTATTTTAATTAAACGATGTTTTTTCATAAACCTATGATATGTCCCAAGATTTTGCCTATTATAAATTCTATGTGTAATTCTCATATATATATATGATAACAATTCATTACTTATCTAACTTTTAAATTATGATATATTTTAAATTTTTGTTCATAACTCTGTGCATCGGCACGGGAGTTATCTAGTATGATATTATAAGGTAAGTGTGGCAATTAAACAGAGTATTAAGCCAGCTATCAAACACAATAAAATTGTAAACTAAACACAAACTAATTATTGTTTATTTTATTAAAATAATTGATACTCTTTACCAAACAATTAGTACAAGTTACCAACTCTTATTTTTCTTCTACTTTTTAATAGCTTTCATCTGTAACTGGAATGATGGGCATTGACAGGAGAGAATAGAAAAGGATTTCTCAATCCATTTATTGCAATTCAAACTATTCCGAGCTTCTTAAGTTTGACAAATGGTCAGGGATATGTTTGATGGAGTTTTGCATATGAACAAAGTTGATTTAATTTTTTAATAGTGGGAGATCATCTTTTTGGTTTCCTTTCTTTATATTCTCCTGTCTCATTCAACTTGTAATTTTTTTATTATGAAAACACCCGAGGGTGGGGGTGATATATATGGTTCCCCAAACCAAAAAAGAGAGAGTCAAACATTAGAGTAATTTGTACATATTTTCCACTAAAGCAACATCGTTGCTTCCAAAAGAAAGATTAGTTTCAACTTGCAATCTAACTATTCATTCCATTAAAACTTCCTAACTTTAATCCTAAAATTAAATTAATATATAAATATAAATACTATTGTGTTATGCATTTTTGAATTATTATAATATATATTTTCAAAATATCAAAATTTTACAAATTTTAAATATCCTTGATAAAAGATATTAAAGATTAAATATTTTTCAAATGAATTGTTAAAATCAAAGGCGAAACTTGAAATGGGGAGGAGAGTGTCTCTTTTATGTATTTTAAAATTTACTTTATATGTATTACTAAAGGTAAAATCTTGGGGAAGAACGCCTCACCACAGCCTTATGGAAATATGAAATTTAATTAGAATTATAGAAAGGTAAAGGATTTTAGTTGCAATATTAAAAATTTATTATGTAGCGTACAATAGTTATAAGTTTATGACCCGATTAATGCAATGCAAAAATTTTATTTTCATTTCTTCTAGTTTGCAGAGTTTAAACCTTGATGGTTCCATAATTTATGGAAATACCGTTGATAAAGTATGAGTTTGAAACCCATATCCCTATCAACCAGGCCCAAAGGCCCAACATCCATGTTATCCCTACGGCTATAAACTAAGGGCTTCCTTCTCATTTTAGGGTAAGATTACTACAGCCTCCACGACACTGTAGCTCCACATCTCCACACTTATATTATCCTATTTGACTTGGGCATCAGAGCGAGCACGACTACAGGCCGCCCGCTCTAAGTGCCCCGTGTTCTTTTACAGGTACCTTATCCATGCCAGAATCATACCGGAAGGAGGCCCAAATAGAGGCCACATCAGAGCTCTCGCTGCAGCTCCGACAAGCCCTGGATAGTCAGCTCCAGCCGGCTGCCATGCCTGGGCCCAGGACAAATTTTGGCATTAACAATGGCACCGTCTATGGGGAGACAACATTAAGGCCCTCACGCAGCTCTACAGGTACTGCCTGCACAACAGCTAGAGCAAATGCATTTGCATAGCTAAGCAAACCTATTGTTCATACAATCATTTATTTTCACTTTTTAAGAAGAACATACCCACTCTCCATATCCAAATATCCATCTACTTTTTTAGAAAAGAAAAGAAAAAAATAAAAGGGGCGGCAGAGAGTCCCAGAGGAATGGAAAAAGAAGCCAAGAATGAAGTAGCTGTCTGCCCAACAATGGCAAGCATGGAGAGATATCCAATGCACCACTCCTGGTGAGCGCAACCAAGTGGCCACACAGTCTTAGCTAGCTGCTTCAGTCCCCTCAGCATATTAACACACTTGGGACAATAAGAGAAGAAAAGCAGAACATGTCAAAAAATGCTGCCTGCCGAGCAGACCCAGCAAACCCAGTGAGTTAACTCACCAAGCCCAGCGAGTCGACCCAGAAACTGGGTTAGGTGAGTTGACCCAGTCAACTCGCCGAATCCGCCGAGTCTGCTCAAGAACCTCGGTAGCGACGAGCATCCGAGCCAATGATCCAACCAACACTCCTTCCGATCCAGAGCCCACGCCTAATCAAGCCTCAGGTCCGTTGAATCCCGATGACCATCCGACATCTACATCGTCGGCAGATCCACCGACGATTCAGGCTGACGAGTGCCCCGTCCCTACATCGATGGGAGGAGTTTGCCAGCAGGGATTTTCCTCAAACGTCGTCCTCTCCAGCAAGTCAGAAGCCTCTCTCGCTCGAGAAAGAGCATACCAGAGCAGCCGCAGCCAGCACTGTTGAAGTTAATAAGCCGACCCTGGCTTAAAGTTGCGAACCTGGCTCTAACAGCCATGGAAAATGCCAAGCCAGGGAAAAACAGGCAAAAAAACTTCAACCACAACCAAAGTAGCTGAAATACAAAAGGTACACCTCACCCATGCAGTCGGGTAAATATAAAATGCACAGCCAACCCACGCAGGCAGGAAGATGCAGAAAGGTACACCTAGCCCACGCAGGCAAGGAGATGACGGATAGAATACTAACCTACGCAGGCAGGTAAACACAAAAATCACAACTAACCCAAGCAGGCAAGGAGATGGGCGAACGCAAACATGATCCACGCAGGCAGGGAGACTCAGCCCAATGCCTCGAGCTTGGCTCAGCCAGCCGAGTCTCGGGCTAGGGGGACTTGACAGCATACATGCCTTGTGGCCTAACTTTGGGGGTCTCCGGTGAAGCAACTACCTGAAAAGGTAGGCTGCATCATCAACCACCAAGGTAAGAAACACACTATTGTTCACTTCTATAGAACGACCATAAATGCTATGTGTGTACTAGAGAGCAAATTAATTCAGGCTAGTGGATATGCAATTATCGTCATGAAATCCAAAAATAAAAACACTACGTATAACTGCTCGAGAGAAGAATTCATACAAGCGTTAATTACATTTTTGTCATTAAAAAAAATGCATGACATCATGGTAGATAAGTTAGCTCAGGCAAAGAAAATTTAGCCACTGCATGTTCAAACAGCTAGTTGATCATGATCTAGAAGGCCTGGTCGTAGAGCCCATGCCAATGCCAAAAGGATCGCCATGAGCGACCCGGGCAGAACTTCACGAAGCTGCCAGCAAAGTCCAAGTTGACACAATAGGAAGCTAAATACGGTTCTGACTGAAAGAATTAATAAGGCCAAAATGAGAGAGTTCGGTTATAAGTTAGAAGGCCTAGCAGCAGAGCCCAGGCCGATGCCAGAAGGGTCACCATGAACGACCCAGACTGAACTTCACGAAGCTGCTAGCAAAGTCCAAGATGACGCAGCAGGCAACAAAATATGGTTCTGTCTGAAAGAATTAACAAAGACGAAAATGAAGGAGTTCGGTCATAATTTAGAAAGCCTGACCGTTGAGCCCAGACCGACGTTAGAATGTTCGCTATGAGCGACCCGGGCAAAACTTCACGAAACTGCCATCAAAGTCCAAGTTGACACAGCAGGCAGTTAAGTACGGTTCTGCCTGAAAGAATTAATAAAGCCAAAACGAGAGAGTTCGGTAATAATTTAGAAGACATAGCCGCAGAGCCCAGCCCGTTACCAGAAGGGTCGCCATGAACGACCCGGGCAGAACTTCACGAAGCTGCCAACAAAGTCCAAGTTGACATAGCAGGCAACAAAATATGGTTCTGCCTGAAAGAATTAACAAAGCCGAAAAAAAGAGTTCGGTCATAATTTAGAAGGCCTGGCTGCAGAGCCCAGGCCGACGCCATGGCGACCCGGACAGAACTTCACGAAGCTGCCAACAAAGTCCAAGTTGACACAACATGCAGCAAAGTGAGGTCCCGCCTTAAAAGTGAACGAGGCCAAGGAAAAAGAATTTACTAAGTTGCCAAGCAGGATCCAGGCTGCCAGCCTAATTAGCGACCACAAGAGACCAAATCAAGATGAAGAATTCCACCTTAATGAACAGGGACGCCCGCTAGCAATGACATTCTGACAAGCATTGTGGACACTCAGACATGTATTACCCCAATGCCCTGTGCTGTTCAGCAGTGCGACATCGGGCTAGGGAGACTTGACAAAGTATGGGATTAAAGCCCATATCCCTATCAACCAGGCCCAAATGCCCAGCATCCATGTTATCCCTACGGCTATAAAATGAAGGTTTCCCCCTCATTTTAGGGTAAGATCACTACAGCCTCCACGACACTGTAGCTCCACCCTCTCCACACTTATATTATCTTATCTGACTTGGGCATCAGAGTGGGCATGACCGCAAGCCGCCCGCCATGAGTGACCCGTGTTCTTTTACAGGTACTCCATCCATGCCAGAATCATGTTGGAAGAAGGGTCGAACAGAGGCCACATAAAAGCTCTCGCTGCAGCTCCGATAGGCCATGGACAGCCAACTCCAATCGGCTGCCAGGCCAGGCCCATGACAAATTTTGGCATTAACATTCAAGAGACAGATTCATTATTAAAGAGTCCGTCTCTTGAAAGACGGTATTGTCATAAGTCATGGAAAGACCAAGGTTTAAAGTACAAATTAGAATTATTGAAGATAAAATTTTCGGGTTGCATAAACCAGGTTATAAACTTTATAACTTTTACACGTTGCATAATAAATTTTAATATTCCAATTAATACATTTTACCTTTTATTATTCTAATTAAATTTCATCATATGGGAAGATGATATTTCCTAAGATTTTGCATTATTAAATACCAAAATCTCGACATTTTATATACGTAGAAATGGTTTATATACCGCACAAAAAGCTGCAAGTTTTAGCTGGTGTGCATTATGTGACATAAAAAAGGAAAAGGAGATAAAACTTGTAGAATCTTACCTTTTCCCTTGTCTTTTTCTTTTCATACAAACCGCAGCTGCTAGCTGCTAAATGAGCTTTTTGACAGCCATTGATGTTTCCTTACTTATAAATACAGCAGTTTCCACGTTCTTTAGTAATAATGCTGCCATTGCCCCATACTCACACGAAACCTTTTATTTCAGGCCATAATTCAGCCATTGCAGTTTGCATGCTAGTATAATTTCTCGGGAATTCGGAAGGATGAAGATGAACCCAGGGCTGCAGCAATGGCTTTATGGTCTCTGTGCATTGCTGGTTTTGGTGAAAGCAGAGGGCTTCAATGTTGGCATAACTTATGTCGAGAGTGCAGTAGCAAAGGGAGCAGGTTAGTTTGTCGACGATGTTTAGTTTCTTGATTTGGATGTGCTTTTTCGGGTGATCCCTTAATCTTATCCGGAGATTTGTGTTGGTTCAGTTTGCCTGGATGGAAGTCCACCTGCTTATCATATGGATAAGGGATTTGGTGCTGGAGCAAACAATTGGTTGGTTCATATGGAGGTTCGCGATTCTTCTAGTTGCCAAATTTATTATTTCTCTGTCAGATTTGAAAAGATTGGATTTTAGTGACTGTGTTCTGTTTGTTTTTGTGTGTGTTTTAGATGCAGAATGTAGTTACTGAGTATTTGTCTATGCCCTCTGAGAAGCGACTTTGTTTAGCTAGTAGAATGAATGAAGAACTTATTCTTCTACTTGTTTAGCTAGGAGAGTGAATGAAAGTTTTGAAACATTAGAACAATTTACTGTTGTTTCAGGGAGGAGGATGGTGCAACAATGTGACGAACTGTTTACAGCGAATCAATACTCGTTTAGGATCTTCGAAACAGATGGTAAAGGTGGTAGCTTTTTCGGGGATGCTAAGCAACAAGCCGCAGTTTAATCCAGGTATCACGCACATGTTGATTGATACTGTATCAATTGTGTTCTCGTGCACTGGAATGATTTCAGTTTTGGTGTTTATAGCTCGAGTTCATTTGAATGTACAGATTTCTATAACTGGAATAAGGTGAAAGTAAGGTACTGCGATGGAGCATCATACACGGGTGATGTTGAAGCGGTTGATCCTGTAAGCCTTTCTGAGTTTCATCAGCTTAAAGAAAATGTGACTAATAAATAATGCTACCTGGAACAACCTATAACTACGGGATGTTTATAGTGTGTACCGAATTTTCTCAGGCTACCAACCTTCACTTCAGGGGAGCTCGGGTTTTTAATGCTGTTATAGAGGATCTATTGGCAAAAGGAATGAAAGATGCTAAATATGTATGATGAACTCGAGTACTCGTTCATTTCTTTAGTTTCTTGATTTGTTTAGGTGCTCACTGAATATGCTGTATATGCTAGGCTGTTCTGTCTGGCTGTTCTGCTGGTGGCTTAACAGCCATTCTCCATTGTGATAAGTTCCGTTCTCTGGTACCCGTGAGTACTAATGTCAAATGTTTTGCAGATGCCGGTTATTTCATCAATGCGTATGCTATCTCGTGCCCTTCTATTCAAATCTAGCTCTTACTTCTGCAAGAAGTAGCGACATAACTTTCATTTTTGCTGCCACATTAACAGGAAAGATGTTTCTGGTGTCCAACACATTGAAGCTTTTTACAATGATGTGGTTAATACACATGTATGCTTCATCCTTATCATTTCTTCCTTCTTTGAGCTTCGTATTCCAACCCCGTGAAAAAAGCATTTCCTACCCTCAAATTACTCGATGTGGTTGCAGGGATCAGCAAAGAATCTGCCGGCATCATGTACCTCGAAAATGAAACCGGGTTTGGTACGTGTAATGAATGTCAAGTTTAGTGTCCTGCTTCACATTTACTTAGTAGTATAACTTACACATTTGTCACTGATTTTGCAGTGCTTCTTTCCTCAAAACGTTGCACCTCAGATTCAGACCCCGATTTTCCTCATCAATGCAGCCTACGACTCGTGGCAGGTGAGAATGGTCTTGAAATAGAAAGATAATTATGTGAAGTTTATGGTCATTATAGCCTACCATGTCAGAACATATGCTTTTGATTCATTAAACTGAAAGCTTTCAGGATTGTCTTTTTTACTTGACAGCATTACCTATTAACACAAAGACAGAATCCTTGTGATGTAAGCTATATCAGTTAGCATTCTGTGATTACAGCTTCAAAAAGAATTGCATCAGTTAATCCTCTTGAAAGCTCATCATTTCCATAGCCTTATGATAAAGGAAATGCCAGAAGCTTAAACAGACAATAATTACTTGATTCACCTGAAAAAGTACTTTCTCTACTCAAAACATGGACATGAGTATGCCACTAAATGAATTATTTGTGCTGTATATGCTCACTTGGCGTGGAAAGTTTACGTGTTGTTTCCCCACCCGTGTCACTTTAGTTCAACTGCATCTCGTCTTTCTGAATCCCTTTTCTGATCTGTTTCTGATCCGTTTGCACAGATTAAGAACATCCTGGCTCCTGGTGTTTCTGATCCTCATGGAACCTGGCACAACTGCAAGCTAGATATAACAAAGTGCTCTGCCAGTCAACTCCAAACAATTCAAAGTGAGTCAATAACATGCAGTACAAACTTGATCTCAAGCTCTTGTTTTTGGGTTAAGCTCATTTATTTTTCTTCATTTGTTGCATTTCAGGTTTCAGATCGCAGTTTATAAATGCGTTAACAGGAGTGGATTCTTCTCCATCAAAAGGATTTTTCATCAACAGTTGCTATGCTCACTGTCAAACTGAAATGCAGGAGACGTGGTTGAGGACCGACTCCCCTCGATTGGATGGCAAAGTAAGAAAAGACTACAGTACATTATTTGTTTTGTTTGGTTGATGTTAATCCAGTTATTCATGATCGACTCCTTTGATTCAACAGACTATTGCCCAGGTAGTTGGAGACTGGTTTTACGACAAATCTTCCTTTCAGAAGATCGACTGCCCTTACCCCTGCGACAAAACCTGTCACAACAGAGTCTTTGAATAATGCGTAAATCCACCGGTACATGGAGATTATTTCAATACAAGTACACAACCTCTCTTTCTGAGCATTGTATTTTAGAGTGAATGAATAGCAAGAAAGGAAGAAAATCCAGTTAATGATAGTTTAATATTCATCAAGTCCTTTAAATCAAGGACCATATTAATATTTTTCATTTATTATTTGTTTGCTTTGGCGCACATGAATAAACTTGTACTACCAACAATATAATCGGATGTGGTTATACTTCATTTCGAATCAATAGCTTGCTTGAGAAAAATTTCACTATTGAAGTTTCCCAATGTTAGTAGCTTGCTTAAAACTATTTCACTTTCGAGATCCCTTATGAAGTATACAGAGTGACTCTAAAAGATCTTGCTTATGGATCAGTGACAAAATACAACTCCTTTGGTTTTCCAAAGAAAACATGTACAAGAATGTATATTCTAATCTACTTCTCCACATTGCCGTTTCTGTTCGAGGTTTTACGTTCTCATTTTCAAGAGGAGATGGAACAGCTTTCAGGAGTTGGTCAATAGGCGCCGTAGTTTCAACTGTAACCAATTGGGATGCCTTTGAAGCAGGAGTTGCAGCCTTAAAGAAAGCATTAATTTAGGGCTGGTTCAATGCATTGATCCGGTCACTGGCATTTACGTTGGTCATTGCATCTCTTTTATTACCTGATTCACTTTGCGCAAAAGAATACTTCATTTCTGCAGGGACACGAGGAACATAGCAGGTTCAGCAATGGAAAAGATAACTTGCACAGAAACATTTAGTACAAGACATGCTTAAGATGTCAGTGACGTTTATCGAGCACACATGGTACAAATAACACTCTCTTAACTATGAACAGATTGCTAACATCAAAAATTAGCATGCAGTAGTCTCAGTTTATGTTGGATAACAACCATTAACTAGATTCTGTTATCACTTTATTTCTTGGCCTCCTTGTTATTCTAGTTTCTAAAGTGGGGGCAACACCTTCGTTTGCACTACTGTAACATGATCATCAAGTTGAGCCTCTCTGCTTACAATTCACAAAAAGCGGAAGCTGAATGTGTTAATACTCCCATTCCAACACAAGAATGTTCATCTTCATCTACTTTGGACTTGTGCAGAAAAAAACATTCTACATACATAGCCAGCGATGAGAAAATGGATGCAAACATACTGCAAAGGCCAGAATGAAACCCCATCTCTTTCTGTGCAGAATACAAACACAGCAATGCACAACCAATTAATGTTTGATTAGAAATCCACTATACTGCCTAAATGCATTCATTCTGGGCGATATGCCCCTCTGCCTTTTACCAGTAGGAAGCAGAGGACAAGTGTAGGTTAGGTCTTATTGTAAAAATTATTTGGAGAGTGGAGCAAGCGCAACCCTCACCCACCACTCAAAAACTATAGAATTGTTGGTAGGTCAAATGTAACATCACGAATGATCATTGCTCAAAACTTACCCATATAGCAATTAAATAGATGAAAGGCTAGTAAACTTGCCTTTAATATCTCCCAAAGTGCTGAGCTTATTGAGACAATCACGAAATCTTGTCAAAACAATTCTCTCTTGCTCTGAGAAGACTTCAGTTAGTCCTTCGGCAGAAGGAAGCTGACTAGACATGTTACTCTGGCCAGACACACTAGTTGTGGAAGCAACTGTTGTAAACATTGTACCTTGTTCATCACACATCAGAGCCAATGTTCCCGGTGACATTGGTCTCCCTTTCGACACATCCACACCATCTAAACCAGATTCTTCTGGAGTGATATCATCTGATTGACTTCCATTTAAACAACCATTGAGAGAAGCTTTTTCTGTGACACTGCAAACCTTTTGATTATGCAGTTCGTCTTCAGTTGAAGCAAGATGGTTTTCCCTGTTCTCTTTGGTAGGCCTTCCCAGAGCACTTCTTTCATCTGCATTTTATTTGGATTATTCACCAAAGAAAAAACTCCAAGCACCGGAATTATGTAACTGAGAAAGAAAGTGGACAGAGTACATGTATTGAGTTGAGCGGCAACCTGAATACATGACAAAAGTTCCACGAATGTGCTAAAATAAAGAATCGGTTAGTACAAGTTTTTTGTTTCGTAGCATGCATCTCGATTTAACACCATCTTCTACATCCCAGAATCAATTGGCTAAGAAGTTTGTAGGGGAAAATCACGATGGAGAAAGTAAATTCAGCCTTTCAAGATATTTCCATGAAGAGCTAAACCTTTTTATCATTAAAAAAAGTGACAACTGCATAGTGCTACATTATTTGAAGGCCGTGTTAAAGAACCAACTGTCAATACAACAGTTAAGAGTATTGAACAGTAATAAAAATCATATGCTCACACTTTCCAGCAGTATAAGCAGAAATATCTTTTAAAATAGTGCTGCAAACATAAGCCCCGACTTTACTAACTCGGGTTCCGAAGCAAAACCTTTAAAGGGGGCAGCATTTATAAACATGCATTCTAGAAATCATGTAAACACAACTTCCAGCAATATAAAATGAATGCATACAATCATAAAATAAAATTTTAAGAAAACTTTAAAAATAAAATAAAAAATACTGGTGAGTACAATGAGCAGAAAAAAACTACACAAATGGAAGGAGGTGAACCAAATGCCCAATTACAAGCTGGTCAATGAGGACCATTTTAGAGTATCATGAAGTTATATTAACTTTTGATCAAATGAAATAGGTTAACTGATGAATTCTGCATTTCTGAGAATGGTATTAAAATGCAATTAGACCGTATTAAAAGCTGAGAGACAAAAATGAGTTGCTAACTAAATTTTAGGCCTTAAGAGCAATCAAATCTAAGTAGAGAGCAAGTCAGATCGCACAGTTTACCTGCAAGAATCTTTGCCTCTGCAGAGCAGACCACCAACACTGAGCAAAGATCCTTAAGGTCTTGTGGTCCAATGATATCAGCTAATAGGGACCTTAGGTGGCCACATTAGTTAGACATGAATCAAAAGTGAAGTGTAAGCTTCTCAAGGGCTGTTATTATACCTGTACGAAAATTTAGAAGCTCCCATTCCAGAAGAATTACTGAGATGAGTACCAGAAGTCGTGGATGCTGAAGAGAGCAAGGAAGTCTTAACAGGATTTGTCTGGAAGCAGTTTGAGAAGTATTTAATAAGCAGATCAATGGCAGGATGGAAAACATTATAGCTTAGAACAATAAGCTAGTTAGAATCAACAAAAAAAGAAAATCCATAACGTGTAAGAACCAGGCCAGTTACCTCAACGAACAAGGTTATCATATACGACAGATTATGATCAAGATGTTTACCTTCTGGAAGAAGCCCAGGATGTTAAGTGGATCATTAGCTGTAGACCCATTAGAAAGCTCCTGGCCTTTTCTTTTCTTAAATAATAATGGAGGACCTGAAGACCCAATAGCACCAGAAATTTGTTGCATGTATGCATTATTACTGGCATGGTCTCTATGGGAGAGAGTTCGTCTCTCTTCACTCCCTTCAAAGTTTTTGCAGTCCACACATTTACAAAGATTGGAACAAAGGATGTTGGCTTGAAAGCACTCACAGTACTTTTTAAGGCACCCGGATTTCTTGCAGGCGCAACCTTTGCTATGCTTTTCTATAACTACTCCATCCCTTACTTCTTGCTGCAAATCAAATTTCAGTGTACAGTGTCATTGGTAGTAAATACAAAAAATTGCAAAGGTGTCATCATTAGTGAAAATAAATGCAAGCACCTTTGCTGTATTATTAACTTCTTATCAGCCAAAAAATGCATAAATAGTCATCATTTACACAGTAGTACTGAGCAAAAGAGAACTTTCAGAATGCATATAAAATATTAGAATGCAATTGATACCCAATGTTTATCAAAACCTTCTTATAGTGACTCTGGAAGTAAAAGTGTTTTTATTATATATTATGCAAATATGACTAAGTATTAGTATTCCAGAAAACTTATCACAAAATTCAAAATGCAAAACTAGTTTCTAAAGTAGCCTTATCAGACAAAATCTTGTCTGTGGCGAAATTCATTTCAAAACCAGTTTTGATTCCCACCCAAATCTTGATGTAACCTACATGTTAGCCAAAAACCAAAATGCTGGTTCCCCTGCATAAGTGCCAAGCATATTTGATGACTTCAATACTTAACTAGCAAAACATAACTGTCAGTAACATTTGAAAACTTCAATAATAAACTAGCAGTTCGAGCAGGCACTCTTAGCTAACCAAACTAGAAGGGACTTCTTCAATAACCAAATAGATATTAAAGTAGAGGCCTCATGTGTCTAGAGTTATTTTCAACTCATCAACAACTCCTCAGTGTATATTTTATATACACCCAATCGAGATTATATAAATATACTCACTGGACTATTTGCAAATATGTGAATACATTCAAGAGAGAACTATCATACCTTATGGTCCTGAACTGCATCCTGACCGCAAGCAATTTTTGGTCTAAAAGCAAAAGGATTACGTTCCAACGTAGTTTCTACTGCTTCTCGCCTAGATGTTTCGTTATCGACATTATTATGACAATTTACACATTTGCAGCCATCACAATATATTCCTGCTGCAAAGCATTCACAATACCTGACAAATAAAATTTAAGAATGCCGCCCCACCATGAATTAAGGAATTACACTACTATATCACCTCATTGTAAATTAAAAAGAATATGTTATTGAACAATAGTATTAAGTAAGCATTATAATCATCTGAAACAGAATTCTTAAGTTCAGTGGCATAGACTGAAACTCAACAAAAATATTTAGTTAAGAATTGAAAAAAACTCAGACTCACTAAAAGTGCTAGGAGCAGATAAATTAACTATCATGTACCATCATTCTTGATCATAGCTTCTTCGACTTGTGACGACACAGAAATCAATGAGATATTCAAAGAAACTCTAGACAAATAACACTAACAAATTTAAACAAGTAGACCAGGAATAATGCACTGTCTATACTTACAACTTCAAACATTTGGAGTGCTTGCAATTACACTGTTTTTTCTTCTTAGCAGCCCTATCTTTCCCTTCATTGCCATTTGTTTTTGGTGGTGGCAGTCGTGGTGATTGAGATGGCCTGCAAAAACTAACTCATTAAGTTTTCTTTTCCAGAACAATGATAAGATCTAATATCATTTTAATGCACATATTTTCAACATTGATTAAAGAATAAAAATAATATATGAAAAGCAGTTAGTTCTCTATTCATATTGAACCAAATTAAAAAGTGCAATGCAAATAAAAAACTATTACTCAAGTTTAAACATAAAGAAATCACACAGGTATGTATCCCAGTATTTGGAAAATATGTAAATTACACCAAAACCTAAATCTGCCAAAGACTAAAGTTGCAATACAATAACACGCCATGTGAAAATGAAGCTAACAAACAAACAAAATAGTTCTCTCGTACGATTTTGCAAACTACCATTCCTTGTTCAATTTTTAGGTACAGAATCATAGTCTATTCAATGCAAGTGGGTTACAGACTAATCAAACCTTCATAGATGAAAATGTGAATTTAACAAGCTACCATGAGAGCGTATATACAAGTGCAACTTAAACATTACGAAGTCTAGAATATGCTACCTACCACGGAAAAGTTAAAGATGTACAAAAGAGCATCTCCCCCAAAATAAAGCAAGTGCACACACAGCTGCCTTTAAAAGATACTAATTTGACATGTACCATTTAGCACACGAAACATCTCCAGTAAGAAATGATGCAAAAGAATCAAACTCGTTGGTATACTGAAAGCAAACAAATGGAGGCAGAGTTTTACAAGTATCGCATCATATACACTCACTCTTTTTGTTCTTGAATATTGCAGATTTTACCTAACTGCTGTTTTACCCAGTAGACCATTATACCGGCATGCACTGATGCCATTAACCCTTCAGTCCATAATGTAGTTCCAGCCACATCAAGAATCTAAACAACCACCAAAACTGATCCACCAAAAGACTAGTTCCTCTAAGACTTCAGACTTGATGCCTTGATCTCATTATCCAATACTTAGATGAGAGACTTAGGCCTGGATCTTCTCGACTGAACTGATCTCAACTTAACTATGAGCAGTTACTTACTGATAACAACTTATCTGACCTGATCTGAACTTAACTTAGCCCAAATCTAACCTGCATTCTTGTTTGAAGACAAGGCAATGCATTGTTGCTCACAATTTGCACACAAAAAAATCCAATCACGCATAAATCCTACAAAGATGTAAACTTTAAAATTCTGAAAATGAAAGAAATTACAATGACGCGATCGCAGGATGAGCAGCAGGCGGAATCGGAGGCTGCGGCAGCTGAAAACTATACTGCTGAAGCAGCGGTTGTCTCGCCATGTCAAACGGCTGCGGATGAACAGAGTCCGCGGAAGCCCTAAATGTGAGCGTTGCGGGTGCGGCATCCGGCGGCGCGAAATCGAGCTTCTTGGGCGCAAACTCAGCCTTTTTTGGAGGGAAATCCCCTCCCTCCATTCAAACTCGAACTCTCAGAAGAAATTCGAAAATGAGGAAAAGCCTCTCGTTTACTGGGCTCGGATTCGAAATTTGAAATAAAATCATTTGAAATCCACCGAATGATATGTCCGCCGCCTCCAGTTAGCAGTCAACAGAAATTGAAGAGTGCAGATAGGGTGCAGAGGAAAACAGCGGGAGATGAGAGCGAGCTTTTATATTTGTTGCCACTCTGCCTCCCTAGTTTTCCGAATTTTCATTTTATTTCAACTGGTTTAAATTTACGCACTATAAATGTATACACCTTGAACGCTTGTGAATGTTTGACGCAACACATGCTCCCTCCATTGTTTCAAAAGAGCGTGATTCTTGAAAAATGATATTTTCGTAAATTATGAAAATATTAAAATTTGGTGTATATTAAGATAAACTTCTTTTCATTAAATGGATCATAAATTTATAGCTGTAATGTGTTGGATAATAAATTTTCAATATTACAGTTAAAACATTATACTTTTCTATAATTTTAATTCAACTCCGTCTTTCCATATGCCCATAGAAATACGGTAGTTTGACCCCATATTTGAATATGCTCGAAATGAAGATACGATAGGATCTCCTTCCATATAGATAGGAACTGGAGTCGTAGTAGAACCCTTCCTTTTGTCTTTGTACTCTATTTATTCTTGTCTGTTCCATGAATAACAGTATTGAGAATTCACCAAAACATGGTATCAGAGCCAGGGGTGGAACCAGTGGTACGCGAGGTAGGGCTCTAGCCGTACCTAAATCACCGACCGTAAGTAGAAGGGGTCGATTTCCAATCCAATACCATTTATCCCAAAATCCGAATACAGACGAAGCTGAAGAGAGGAAGTAGCGGCCAAAGCAGGAGCTCAGCTCTCTCCCGCCACCACCACCAGGTCTCCGCCTCCTGACGCAGGACGCCGCCGCCGTCCCGACGCCGCAGCTGACGCCGGACGGCGCCCCTGCACTGAACCACTGGTTCTCTACTTCTCTTAATGCTAAGGTAATTTAATTTTAGGGTTTATTCTCCTTTTTATTTTTTCCTTCAAAACTTAAATTTAGGTGAACATGATTCTTTGATTGGATTTCGAATTGAAATTATATGATTGTTGAAATTCAGTTGAATTGCATATGTATGAATAATAAATTATAATTGTTTGGTTTATTTGTAGTGAAAATGAAATTGCCATAATCCATTTATGGAATTATCAATTAAGGATATTTTTTAAATTGAATTTAGATGAATATGATTTTATAAATTATTTGTTATCTCAATTTGTTATTGTTTCGTAACTCTTTTAGATTTTATAAAAATAAATCAATTTACATATTTTCCCTACTTGATATTTAATAGGTTTTGGATAAATTTTTAATTCGAAGTAGCGGATCTCCATCTTTAAAGAGATCGAATGAACCTAATGAACAAAGGCACAATGAAGAGGGTAGTAGTACAAAATAATCTCGTGTAGAATTCAATCAGAATGATGTTATAAGTGATCCCGGGCTACGTAAACCTGTTGAAGAGATTGATGTTTCTATTAGAGATGAAGTGCTAAGAGAATATATATTCAGAGGTCATTGTCAACCTAAGAATTATCATTTTCCCAAGACAATGTTCAATGATGAATTTAGAAGTTTTCAAAAGGGTTGGTTTGATGATTTTAATTGGTTGGAGTATAGTGTTTCAAAGGATGCGGCCTTTTGATTTCCTTGCTATCTTTTTAAGAATTTAGTAGAGGGGACGGCATATACTATGGATGGGGTGATGAATTGGAAGAATGCCCTTAAAGTATTTAGGAAACATGCTAGGAATGTGGATGGAATTCATCATGGTGCATCAATGAAATTGAGAAATTTTAGCCTTCAAAAGCAAAGTATCTCACATTGTTTCGATGGTCATTTTATTGAAGCAAAAAAGGCATATCACACACGTTTGAATGCGATTTTGGATGTGACAAGATACTTGTTAAATCAAGGTTTGGCTTTTCGTGGTCATGATGAAGGTTGGGATTTCATCAACAAGGGTAATTATCTTGAATTGGTTGACTGGTATTGCAAGCGAAGTGAAGATGTTGCTAAGGCAATGAATGAAAATGCTCCCGAAAATTGCAAGTTAACATTCCCCAGAGTTCAGAAACAACTCTCAAGTGCTTGTGCTGACGAGGTAGCTGATGCTATTGTTAATGACATTGGAGATAATGTATTTTCTCTTCTTGTTGATGAGGCTAGAGATGCATCAATAAAAGAGCAAATGGGGGTTGTTTTGAGATATGTCAACAAACAGGGATGTATTCTTGAGTGTTTTCTTGCTCTTGTGCATGTTTCTAATACTAAATTTATTACTTTGATAGAGGCTCTTAAGCAACTGTTTGTAGATAAGAAATTGTCCTTGTCAAAGTTAAGAGGTCAAGGATATGACGGGGCTTCAAATATGCGAGGGGAGTTTAATGGATTGCAAGCTTTGATATTGAAAGAAAACTCTTCTGCAAGGTATATTCATTGCTTCTCTCACCAACTTCAATTGGTTGTTGTTTCTGTTGCATATAGTACTCTATTCGTGGGTGCATTTTTTTGGTACCTTGTTGAAACTGTGAATATAGTTGGAGGTTCATGTGTTAGAAAAGAGATGCTTGTGCAATTAGAACATGCTAGACTTGTAGAGGCATTGGAGAGTGGGGAGAATGTTAGTGGAAGAGGCAAAAATCAGGAAATGAGTTTGAAATGGCCTGGAGATACCCGTTGGGGATCGCATTACGTTACTATTCTTCATTTTGAGGCTATGTGGTCTTCTATTATTCAAGTGCTTCTTAATATCTGTGAGCATAGAAATATAGATGAAAATGCCTCTACAACAAAAGGTTTGATTGATAGAATGGAGAGCGATGAATTTGTATTTTGTATGTTTTTTATGAAGCATTTGTTGGGAGCTACAAGTCAATGGTCCCTTGCCTTGCAACAAAGAGATCAAAATATTTCGATGGCTGTGCGAATGATGAATAGAATGAAGTCTCAATTGCAAGAATTCAGAGATGGTGCTTTTCATAAATTATTGGATGGAGTCAACACATTTTGTGTGAAGCATGAGATCACAGTAGACATGATGGAAGCACAACGGAAAACTCGTCACCGTTCTAGATGAAGTGGAGAAATGTTGACCAACCATGATTTCTACCGTGTTGATATTTTTCTTCAGGTACTACTTTAATATTTACATAGATGTATTTATTTTATTTATATTATTTTTTATCTTATTGTTATATTTTTTATTATTTCAATACTAGACTGTTAACGGGATGATTCTTGAAATGAATCATCGATTTTGCGAAGCAAGCTCGGAATTACTCACTTGTATTGCATGCCTTGATCCGAGAGAAAGATTTTCCATGTTTGATGTTGGTAAGTTGTTTCGCCTTGCTGAACTCTATCCGGATGACTTCTCGATCGTTTAGAACTTGAGCAACAACTTGATTTCTTCATTCATGATGTGAGAGATGATGATGCCTATCCAGTCATCAATGGTCTTGGAAGTCTTGCTTAACATATGGTTCGATCACGTAGCAGCGTACTCTATCCATTGGTATATCGTCTTATTGAGTTAGCATTAGTTCTACCAGTTGCGATTGCTTCAGTTGAGCGGATTTTTTCTGCCATGAAGAGTATCAAGACCGATCTTCGTAATAGAATGGGAGATTAATGGTTGAATGATGTTATGACGGTGTATATTGAAAAAAGATATTTTTATTAAGATTGAGAATGAACCGATTATGCAACGTATAAAGCCATGGAGTTTCGTAGATATTTGTTGCCCTCATTTGTTCCCAGTCCCACTTCTAATAATTCGAGCATTAGAAAGTAGTTATTTTAATAGTTTAGTGAACTTGTAAAAACGTTATTGTATGGTACTCGATTTATTATGTTATGTAGTATTTTTTAATTATTTTTTAGTTGAGTTTTTAAAATTTAAATTTATGTAATATCTATCAGCCTCCCCTAAAATATTTTTCTGGTTCCGCCACTGATCCGAGTAGTAAAGATTATGCGATTTTTTTGGGATAAGTGTCAATATAACCCTATCTACTTGAGTAAGTGTCAATATAACCCCATGATAATTTTTAGTGCAAATATAACCCTAACTAGTTAATGAAAGTGCCAATATAACCCTCAGACCCCATTTCCGACATTGACCTCAATTTTTCGGCATTGACTCTAAGTAAATTGACCAAAATACCCTTTGGACTATCTTTGAAATTAGGTGGACAATTTTACCCTCATAGTTCGTCGGACCGCCGCCGGAACATGTAGGGTTATATCAGGTGTTAGAATAAATCAGACTCCTGATTAGATTATGATTTATTATGATTAGAGTTCTTTCTTTATTACACCTCTATTGTACTCTCTATATATTCAGATATCAATAATACAATTCATTACGGCAAATCATTTTGTCATGGTATCAGAGCAAGTTCTGATCCTAAGTAAGCCCTAAATTTTAATTTATTGTTCAGCGTCTCCCTCCTTCTCTCTTTTCCGGCCCTGATCCTAGCGAAGTTCCGGTCAAATTTCGGCAACCTCTGGAGGCTCTTTTCCGGCCCTGGTCGCAATTGTCACTGGAGAACTCAAGTCCTTCATCGGAGTCATTGTCATCGCAATTGCCACCATTATCGCAATCGCCAACAAGTGGAGGCTCAAGTCCTTTATCTCTGGCGTCCTCTCAAGTCTCGATTTCCGGCAAAGTTTCCATCTTCTTCCAGTGGCGCCTTTTTCCAGCGGCGAAGTTTCCAGCGGTGCCTTCTTCCAACGATGCCTTCATTAGCAACATCCGCTCCTTATCTTCCAGCACCTGTATTCCAGCTCCCGCAGCGAGATCCACGTGCCCGTCTTCCAGTGCGTGAAAGTTACGCTCCAGCTCGGCCGAAGAAGAAACCT
This sequence comes from Rubia yunnanensis, assembly GCA_037428765.1. NCBI lineage: Eukaryota > Viridiplantae > Streptophyta > Magnoliopsida > Gentianales > Rubiaceae > Rubia > Rubia yunnanensis. The sequence goes on along the minus strand of CM075064.1, from coordinate 23,426,133 downwards.
CCAGCGTGTGAAGGTCACGCGCGAGTTAACTTGCGTAACTTCAATTTATCGCACCTTCAATTTCTCGCGAGTTGAACCTGTTCTCGCGAGTTGAACCCGTTTCTCGCGAATTGCTCAAATTCTCGTCAGCATCTAGTCAATTTTGTGAAATTTCAGTCTTTTGCTATGGTTTATTTGGGCCCTATATCTTGGGAAGATTTCTCCACTAATTATATTGCGGACAAGGTGTTGTTTCAGGCCAGTTTGACTGGTCCCAACCGTCATTCTTTGCCGAATCAGTGGATCGTTGATTCAGGTGCTACATCTCATATCACTGCTCGCACCAGTCATCTTGATAAGGTACAACGTTATCGTGGTTCTGATTCTATTCTTGTTGGAAATGGTGAATCATTATCTATTTCTCACATCGGCCAATGTCATTTATCTAGTTTCTCTGTTAATGATGTCCTTGTGGTCCCTAAGATTACTAGAAGTTTATTATCCATTAGTAAGCTTACTCGTGATCTACCTATCTGTGTTATATTTGATGCCAACGCATTTTCCATTGAGCACAAGCATACATGGAAGATAATTGGTAAAGGCAGTCATAGTTCAGGTCTTTATTTTCTTGAGACTGGTGATTCCAGCTTTTTAGGCGAATTACGCTCTGGAAAGCTCTAGGCTTCTTTTGAGCAGTGGCACTCTCACCTCGGTCATGTGTCTCATGATACTGTTCAGTTGTTAAGTTGACGTGGCTATATTACTGTCACTTCCGCTATGCCGGCATCTGTTAGTTGCTCTCCTTGTCAGATGGCCAAGAGTAGCCGTTTACCTTTTTCCACTAGTGACAGGCGCGCTACTGGGTTGTTGGACAAGGTGCATTGTGATTTGTGGGGACCAGCCCCTGTCTTATTGGCAGGTGGTTTTTCTTATTATGCCATTTTCATCGATGACTTTTCGCAATTCACATGGTTTTTCCCGATGCGGTATAAGTCAGACATCTATGACACATTTATTCAGTTCCAAAAATTCATTGAGACCCAGTTTTCTACTAAGGTTAAAATTTTTCAGACCAACGGTGGCACAGAGTTTATTAATCATCGACTTCAGGCTCCCTTCATATCATGTGGCATTCATCATCAGATGTCATCGCCCTATACACCTGCTCAGAATGGCCGAGCTGAGCGGAAGCATCGTCACATCACAGAGACTGGTCTTGCCATACTTTTTCACTCTTCCGTGTCACATTGTTATTGGGTGTAAGCTTTCTCCTCTGCGGTTTACATCATTAAATGTCTGCCAAGTTCAGTTCTTGGTGGAAAATCACATTTTGAGGTTGTTTTTGGTCATGTGCCTGACTATACCCTCTTTCACCCATTTGGCTGCCGTACTTTTCCATGTCTGCGTGCCATTGCTAATGATAAGTTTGCACCGCGATCCATTCCGTGTGTTTTTATTGGCTACAGCCCTCGTTACAAGGGCTTTCAATGTCTCGACCCCACTTCTAGGTGTATCTATGTTTCTCGCCACGTTCACTTTGATGAAATCTTATTCCCTTATGTCGTATCTTCCGCGGACAGTCGCTCTATTTCAGATCTAGAGATTTCATCATTTTTATGGAGCTGTTACTTCATCGATTGGGGCCACCATGCCTGTGTCTGTTCCAGCTGCCCCTCCTTCACCACCATCATCCATCTGGATGGCCGACCCGAATCCAGCTCCTCGGCCAACGACCACCACACCTCAGCCACCAGCCATCACTCCTCAGCCACCGTCTCAGCCACCGGCCACCACGTCTCAGCCAGTATCGGCAATTCTTTCTCCAATGACTTACGATGGCCACTCTCCGGTCAGCGCAGCTCAATCTTCCTTGGTATCGCCAGCTGGTTCGACTCCTCCAGCTTCACTGCCCCAGCTTCGTACCCATCGGATGGCCACTCGGTTTCCTACTGGTGCCATTCAGCGCTGGGATTATTCGGATATTATTGCTCATGGTCTCACTACCGCACTCCTATCTTAGACAAAGCCCACTGATTATCACTCTGCCCTTCAGGATCCAGCCTGGGTTTCAGCCATGGATGATGAGATGGCCGCTCTTCGTGGTCAGCACACTTGGGATTTGGTGCCTCGACCTTTGAATGTCAACATTGTTGGCTCCAAATGGGTCTATAGGCTCTAGTATCGACCAGATGGCACTATTGAGTGTCACAAAGCTAGACTTGTGGTGCAGGGTTTCTCGCAGATTCCGGATTTTGATTTTGACCACTTTCAGTCATGTGGTTAAAGCTTCCACTGTTAGGACGGTTCTCACCATAGCCACCATGCGTTCCTGGTCACTTCATCAGTTGGATGTCAAGAACGCTTTCCTTAATGGTGTTCTTGATGTTCCAGTCTACATGAAGCCCGTTGGTTATCAGGATTCTGTCCATCCGAACTATGTTTGTCACTTGCGAAAGGCCATTTATGGTCTTAAGCAGGCTCCCCGGGCTTAGTTCTAGCATTTCAGCAGTTATCTGACACAGCCTAGTTTTCAGTACAGCTCAGCTGATACTTCTTTATTTGTCCTTTTGAGAGGGTCGTCATTACTGTACCTACTTGTGTATATGGACGATATCATTCTTACAGGCAATGACTTGACTCCTCGTCGCCAGTTCATTGATCGGACACACAGAGAGTTTGCGATCAAGGATCTTGGTGGTCTTCATTACTTTCTTGGTCTTGAAGTTTTGCCTACCTCCTCAGGGTTACTGCTTGGCCAAGCAAAGTATGCTCGTGATATTTTGAATCGGGCCGGTATGTCTGACGCGACACCTGTTTCTACTCCATTTGTCGCTGGTTTTCAGCTTTACAGCTCTACTAGTCCTCCATTCTAGGATCCTACACTTTATCGTTCTCTTGTTGGTGCTCTTCAGTATCTCACCATCTCTCGCCCGGGTTTGGCATTCTCGGTCAACACGGTGAGTCAGTATCTTCAGGATCCCAGAGATGACCATTTTGCTGCTGTGACTCTGATTTTGCGGTATGTTCGTAGAACTCTTCATTTTAGTCTCAGGTTTTATTCTGCTAGTACTCCTGATGTGTTAGGGTACTTTGATGCTGATTGGGCTCGTTGTCCGAAGACTCATCGATCCACTTATGGTTATGCAGTTTTTCTTGGTGAGAATCTGGTTTCTTGGAGTGCTAAGAAACAGCCCACTGTTTCTCGCTCTAGTACTGAGTCTGAATACCGTGCTCTCGCCAACACTGCCTCAAAAGTGGTATGGCTCACTCATTTGCTTCGTGATCTTCGGGTTCCGCTTTCTGGTTCTCCACTGTTGTTATGCGACAATAGTAGTGCTATCTTCTTGGCTCAGAATCCGGTGGCGCACAAACGGGCGAAGCACATCGACATCGACTACCATTTTATTCGTGAATAGGTGACATCCAAAAAGCTGCGCGTTGCTCATGTTCCGACTTCTCTTCAGATTGCAGACATTTTAACCAAGGGGCTCTCTCGTCCGCTGTTCGAGTTCTTCAGGTCCAAGCTATGTGTCGGCGAGCATCCGACGCTTCGCTTGAGGGAGGGTGTTAGAATAAATCAGACTCCTGATTAGATTATGATTTATTATGATTAGAGTTCTTTCCTTATTACACCTCTATTGTACTCTCTATATATTCATATATCAATAATACAATTCATTACGGAAAATCATTCTGTCATTAGGACATTATGCAATCTTATTGGGTTATATTAGCACATTCCTAATGTTGGTAGGGTTATATTAGCACATTTCTAATGTTTGTAGGGTTATATCAGTATATCCTTAAAACTTATAGGGTTATATTGGCAGGTTGAACATGCTCTTGGTTCGCAAAATCTGCTCGGCTTTTTAGATGGTTCGCACCCATGTCCGTCCCTGCTCGTTCGTGCTGCTTCTCCCTCCTTTGCCGTTGCTGTCACTGCCTCTCCATCCACACAGAAGGACGATAGTGCCGCCATTGAAGCTCAAACTGAGTGGATCACTGAGGACAAGGCTCTCTGCAGTCTTCTCTTTTCTTCTCTTTCGCCAGAAGCCATGGTTGAGGTCGTTGGCTGCAAGACGTCACGCCAAATATGGAATACTCTTTGTGCGGTTTATCAGAATCAGAGTCAAACTAGCATTATGAATCTGCGTGTTCAAGTGCCGAAAATTCTTCGAATAGGTTCCGTGCACGAATTGCATCTCCGTTTTAAGGCTATATTTGACAAGTTCGCCGTAATGGGACCTGCGGCCTCCAATGCCGATCAAGTTATTTGGTTTCTCATGGCCCTTGGTAATAAATTCAAGGAATTTAGTGCCCCGTTACTGAATCGCCAACCTCTGTTGGAGTATGTCGACATTGTGGCTCAGGCTAAAAACTATGAGACCTTTTTGCGCAGTTTAGATGGCTTTAGGACTCAGAATTAGCCACAGCTTCGATCTGCAACTTTTGCTAATTCTGTTTACGATAAAGACAACCACGCGGGAGCACGCGCCAGAGCATGATGGTCGCGCGTGGATTCACTCACCAACAGGTAACGGCAGCGCTTCTGCTCCACGTGCCACCCAAGGTGGCTGTCTGGGCAGTCGCCGTGGTGGATGCCATTTTCGGCGTGATTCTAGTGGTTTTCACGATCATGGTAATGCTATTCAGTGACAGCTGTGTGGAAAAAATAGACATGCTGACTCTTCTTGTTATCGTTGGGTTTCCTCACCACACCGTTCTGATTCAGCCCAATTAGCGGAGTCTTTTTAGTCTCTACAATTGAAGCCCACTTCTCGCACATCTGATTGGTACATTGATTCTAGCATCACCATCCATATGAGTTCTACTGCTTCTACTCTGGAGAGTGTCACTCCATACACTAGTAACTCTTGTGTTTCCGTTGGTAAAAGTGATAAAATTTCTATTTCTCATATTGGTAACTCCCAACTTACATCCACTTTACGCTGGTATGATGTATTGGTTGTTCCGAGCATTTCTAAAAATTTTCTTTCTATCAGTAAATTGACTCGATTCGGGTGTTCTAATCTCCTTTGATAGCCGATCATTTATTATCCAGAACAAAGTCACCAAGGAAATCGTGGGCAGAGGTCACAATGAGGATGGATTGTATGTGTTGGACTGAGAGAAACTGCATTGGTATCTTTCATTCAGAATAAAACAGGGCGGGCACCATTTGAGCTTTGGCATGATCGATTGGGCCATGTACCTCATAGTGTTATTTCCACTTTGAGTAGTTTTGGAATTTTATATGTTTCCTCTTTACTGCCTAAACCTCGTATTTGTGCCCCTTGTGTTATGGCGAAAGGTCACGGGCAGTTTTTTGTTGAAAACCCTAAACTTGCCTTTTATGTTCTTGATTTGGTTCATTGTGATTTGTGGGGACCTTCCCCAGTTTTATCTAGAAATGGATTTGTGTATTATGTTGTTTTTGTAGATGATTTTTCAGGATTTTCGTGGCTTTATCCTCTTCGCCATAAGTTAAAATTTGTTGACGTGCACATGCAGTTTGAGGCATTTGTTGAAAATCTATTTTCTTCTTATATTAAAATATTTCAGAGTGGCGATGGCCCTGAATTTCTTAATTCTCGCCTTCGGGCAGATTTTGCAGCTAAGGCCATTCACCATCAGATCTCATGTCCCTACACACCTGAAAAAAATGGGTGTGCTGAACGTAAACATTTTCATATTATGGATATGGGGTTGGTAATTCTTTTTCAGTCTCGGATGCCCTTATCTTTTTGGGATGATGCCTTTGCCACTGCAGTTCACACTATTAATCGTCTTTTGACAACGGTGCTTTGTGGCGAGACTCCTTATGTTCTTCTTTTTGGCCGTCTACCGATTTTACTCCAACTTCCATCCATTTGGTTGTCAAGTATCTTCTTTTACCAAGCCTTATGAAGCACACAAATTATCCCCTCAGAGTCTCCCTTGCGTGTTTCTTGGCTACAACTCCCAGTATAAGGGCTTTCATTGCCTTAATCCCTCCAGTGGTTGTATCTACATCACTCGACATGCTCGTTTGATGAGCTCCATTATCCTTTTGTCGCTGATGGTGCCTCTAGTGCAACTTTCACTTCTTTGAACGTCTCTATGTTTCTAGATCCAAATTCTCCTAATATCCCGTCTGTCGATTCATCACCCTCTCAACCATCCTACCAGGTTTGCTCCGATGATGATGCTCCTGGTCAACCTACAGTTGCTCCAGTCATTTTGGCCTCTCTGACTGTTGATCCCGTCTCTCTGACATGTACTCTCTCATCAGGATTGCTCTCTCTTGATACCACCCACGATCCAGTTCCGCCTCCTACCCACTGTTTGACTACTAGAACCATGCATGGCTCTTGGCAGTCTTGCTCATTTTTGGATTACGTTGTTACTGGTCTTCATACTGCTTTGGTCACCCAGTCTGAGCCTCGCGACTATCTTGCCCCCCTTCGGGATCCACATTGGGTTTCAGCCATGGATGAGGAAACGGCTACTTTTCGCCACCAGCATACTTGGGACTAAGTGCCTGGCATGAATATGGTCGGTTCTAAATGGGTATATCGTCTCAAATATCGGCCTGATGGAATTGGTCACTACAAAGCTCATCTTGTTGCTTAGGGGTTTTGTTAGATTTTGGGATTCAATTTTGACCATACGTTCAGTGATGTTGTCAAGGCCTCTGCGGTTCACACTGTTCTTGCCATTGCTACCATGCGTCGACGCCCTCTCTATCAGCTTCATGTCATAAAATTCCTTTCTCTATGGTGTTCTCGATGCTCCAGTTTACATGGCGCAGCCGGTTGGATATAGGGATCCCGCTTGCCCTGATTATGTCTCTTGCTTGCACAAAGCTATCTAAAGGCTCAAGCAGACACCTCGAGCATGGTTCCATTTGTTCAACACTTATCTTCGAAAACTTGGGTTTCTTTGCACCACCGTAGATACATCTTTGTTCATATTCTCTCACGACACTAATTTGTTGTACCTCTTGGTCTATGTTGATGATATTATCCCCATGGGTAATCAATCGGCCGTCATTCATCAGTACATTACTCGCACGAATCAGGAGTTTGGGATTAAGGATCTAGGTTCGTTGGACTATTTTCTTGGTCTCGAGGTTAAGCCTACTCTTGTTGGCCTATTCTTAGGGCAATTCAAGTATGCTCATATATGTTGTTCCTGTCTCTACTCCCTTTGTTCCATAGTCTCAGCTTCATAGTGATTCTAGTGGGAATGATATGAATCCCCTTGCAAAGAATCTAGATTGTAGAATTAAGATCTTTGACAAAACAAGGAAACTCGCAAACCCTTCAATGCTGCACGAAATTCAAGGTCTAGCCCTCGGGGTACACTCAATTTTGACTCGCTCTCTAACTAGCCCTCGGGATCAAATTACAAGGTTTATTGACACTTAACTAGCCCTCGGCGTTAAGCAACAATGGAATAGCTTGCAAGCAAAGAATATGAACTCAAAAGGTTGTATTTTGATTGATAAAAATGGTGTGAAATTCGTCCAAAGGCCTCTCCTATTTATAGGATACAATCTTGCCCCAAACCCTGATCACAACTGGAAACTGAACTGACTTATGGCAGCTTTAAGAAGCTAAAATCAAATCTAACTAAAATACCTAAAATAAATAGTAATCTAAGGTAATCTAGTTGAATTCTTCTAGAAGTAACCTTGAAGAACATTACCTTATCTAATCTTACCAAATCTAATTCTAATCAGAATAAAACTGAATATACTAAACTCTAATGGACTGTATTTTCATAATTCAGCTCTTCAAAGCCTACATGGTCGAGCTATCAGTCCAATAAACCTAAAATGACATAATTTTACAATATTTTACAGTGTTCACACTACCTCATTAAAAAATCCAGTGGGAAAAAAGTATAGTGTTCTTCATGATGTCTTTAGTTCTTCAACAGTTTTGAACAATAAATCCAAGATGTCGATGATGACCCCTTCTTCAATTCTTCATCATAAAGGCGATCAATCAAAGCATTTAAAGTATCATCCCTAAGCTTAGTCATTGACCTATTCATAGGTCCCACCATGTCACTTAGAGGATCCTAAACATATCCTTTAAATGTTTAATCAAGTCGTGAAATGTCTTCATTTATGGTGGTAGTCATCTTGGCATATCCATCATTCCCTCCATGGTCGAAAGGTTTCGCCCTCGAAACTGAATCGTCTTCAAAGGTAAATGGAGATAAATCAGCAACATTGAAGGTCATACTAACACCATAATGATCTGGTAACCAATCTTGTACGCATTGTCGTTCACACAATCCAACACTTTTAAGACCATCTCCACGTAGACTCAACTTAGATTTCCGAGCATTTGGGAACCTCTTTTTCTGTAGATGAACCCCCAAACATAATCTCCCACATTAAACCTCATCAACTTGCGGCTTTGATTAGCTTTATCAGCATTATGTGCATTTGTCCGTTCAATTTTCATGCGCATATTCTCATGGATATTTTCACAAAATCAGCTTTCTTTTCTCCATCAAGGTTTTTAACCTATTTAAAATTCAAAGGAAGTAGATCAAGAGGTGTAATAGGTAGAAAACCATAAACAATTTCAAATGGAGATAAAGAAGTAGTAGAATAAATAGTGCAATTGTAAGCAAACACTACAATCGAAATGCATTTTTCCCAATTCTTTAAATTCTTCTGAACTAGTGCGCGTAAGAGAGCCCCTAGGGTTTGATTGGTCACTTCTATTTGTCCATCAGTTTGAGGATGACTGGCAGTAAAAAAAAATAGCTTTGTCCCTAACTTGCGCCACAATGTATTCCAAAAGTAGGATAAAAATTTAACATCGCGATAAGAGACAATGACATAGGAATGCCATGTAACCAAACTACTTCCTTCAAAAATAGATCTGCAACATGCATTGCATCATCTGTCTTCCTACAAGGAATAAAATGTGTCATTTTCGAAAATCTATCCACAGCCACAAAGATATAATCATTACCTGTCTGAGAACGTGGTAAACCTAGGACAAAATCCATAGAAATATCAACCCAAGGATGTGTAGGAACAGGTAATGGAGTATAAAGACCATGAGGCTTAGTTTTAGACTTAGCCTTCAAGCAATCAGGACAATTCCTACAAAATCTGTCAATATCAAGTACCATTTTTTTGCCAATAGAAGTGTTCTCGCAACAAATTATAAGTTTTAAATGCACCAAAATGTCCCATTAAACCACCTGAATGAGCTTCTCTAACAAGTAATTCACGCATAGAACATTGAGGAATACATAACCTATTATTCATGAACAAGAAACCATCATGCTAAAAAAACTTCTCATAAGCACCATTTTCACATATAGCATAAATAGATGAAAAATCATAATCGGTCTCATATAAATCTCGCACGAATGATAACCCTAACATAATGCATTCCAATCATGTAAGTAAAACATGTCTACGACTCAAAGCATCACCAATAACATTTTCTTTACCTTTTTTGTAACGCAGCACATAAGGAAAAAATGCAATGAAACTAGACCATTTAGCATGCACTTATTCAACTTCATCTTACTCTTCTAGTATTTCAAGGATTCATGATCACTATGAATGACAAATTATTTATGAAATAAATAATGTTGCCAAGTTTCTAATGCACCCACAATTGCATAAAATTCTTTATCATACACAGGATAGTTTAGAGCACCGCCCTTTAGCTTTTCACTGAAGTAAGCCATAGGTCGATTCTCTTGCATCAAAACAGCACAATACTAATACCAGAAGCATCACAATGAATCTCAAAAGTACCATTAACTTAAAGAAAGAACGAGAGCATTACATAATCGTACTTTCAATTCATTAAAAGCATTCTCTTGACTCTCAGTCCAAACAAATTTCACATACTTTTTAACTAGTTCATTTAGAGGTGCAGCAATAGATGAGAAATCACACACAAATGGTCCATAAAAACTAGCTAAACTATGAAAATAACTTACCCGGATGGCATTAGTAGGTCTCAACTAGGTGTTAATGGCCTCAATTTTGGTTTCGTCAACTTTTGTGCCCTCCTTAGAGACCACAAAACCAAGAAACACCACTTCTGAAGTGCAAAATGTGCACTTCTTGATGTTTGCATACAAACAAGACTCACGGAGTGCAACAAGAGCCATTTTAACATGCTCAATATGTTCTTAAGTTGACTTAGAATAAATCAATATATTCAAAATAGACCACAAAAAACTGACCAATAAACTTCCTCAAGATATGATTCATCAACCGCATAAAGTACTAAGTGCATTCGTTAAACCGAAAGGTATAACAATCCATGCATACAACCCAGACTTAGTCTTAAATGCATTTTTCCATTCATCCCCTTCATTAATTCGAATTTGATGATGACCCTGAGTCAAATCAACTTTAGTATAAATCACAAATCCATGCAAATCTTCAAGCATATCATCTAACCTAGGTATAGGATGGTGATACTTAATAGTAATCTTGTTAATAGCATGACAATCAATGCACATACACCAAGTTTTATCTTTCTCAGGAACTAAAATGACAGGCACAACACAAGGAGATATGTATTCTCCCATATAACCTTTTTGAAGTAACTCATTAACTTATCGTTGTAGTTCCTTTGTCTCCCCAGGGTTTGCTTTATACTCCAGACGGTTTGGGATAACCGAACCCAAAATCAGGTCAATCTGGTGTTCAATACCTCGCAAAGGTGGTAAACCCACGGGTAAGGCTTCCGGAAAGACATCCTCAAATTCCTGTAACATCTGAGCAAACTGTGGAGGAACATGCATAGGAATATCATCACTAGCAAAGTAGCTCTCTTTAAAATGCATGATAAGCACATAAGAATGATTAGCAAAAGCACGATTCACATCCCTAATCGATGCATAAATTGATCTACTAGAATCATTAGGAAGTTCATGTCTCATCATGTAAATCGATGGCAAAGGACTAAGATGTGAAGATAGGATTTTACAAGACCTGTCAGAATCATTCTTAGGGAAGTTTACGCGACCTCGGGATGTGAAGATAGGGAAGTTTGCTAATCCCACCTTTTATCGCTTCATGGCTGGCGGCCTCTAGTATCTTACTATCACTCGTCCAGACCTTGCCTTTGCAGTTATTTCTGTCTATCAGTATCTGCAGAACCCTCGTGATTATCATTTTGTAGCAGTTGCTTGGATTCTTTGCTATGTTTGTGGTACTCTGCACTTTGGTCTTTTTTTTCAATTAGTATACTCCTCTGAGGTTTTAGGATACTCGGATGCTGACTGTGCCCATTTTCTTGAGACTCGACAATCAACGTATGGATATGCGGTCTTTGTTGGTGGAAATGTGGTTTCTTGGAGTGCCAAAAAGCAGCAAACGGTATCCCATTCTAGTTCTGAGTCTGAATACTGAGCTCTGGCCAACACTGCTGCTGAAGTTGTCTGGCTCTCTCATCTTCTTCGTGGTCTTCATTTCCCACTGTCTCATGCCCCTCTACTATTGTGTGACAAAAATATTGCTATTTATCTGGCTCAGAATCCTGTTGCTCACCAGCGAGCGAAGCACGTCGACATTGACTATCACTTTGTCAGGGAGTTGGTTGCATATAGCAAGCTTCGCATAAGCCATGTGTCTTCCTCACTGCAGGTTGCTAACATTTTCACTAAAAGACTCTCTCGTCCTCTGTTTAAGTTCTTTTGTTCCAAGCTTTGCGTTTCAGAACATCTAACACTTCGCTTGAGGAGGGTGTTATGAATGAAGATACGATATGATCTTCTTCCATATAGATAGGAACTAGAGTCACAGTAGAACTATTCCTTTTGGCACTTTGTACTCTATTTATTCCTATCTATTCCATGAATATAACAATATTGAGAATTCACCAAAACAAAATAGGTATATGAATAATACTATCATCGTATGTGATATTGTACAATTCGTCCCAACAAGTAGTTTTTAAATATCAACCTTTTATTTTCTATTACTATACACAAGTAAACTTATTAACTGTCAAACATATTTCCTGAATAGCGTGATAATGATTGCAGTGCAAATAGAGTTGGGACAGAGGGAGTATTTTTATTGTAAAAATTAATAATTTGCATCCACTTAATTTTAAAAAATTGATGAAAATAATGAAATGACAGTTTATTAATAATGCAAATAATAAGAAGGGATAACTACATGGGTAATTTATATTTATAACCCTAACTTTAGGCTTAAAGTGCCAATATAACCCTGTAATATGAGAATGTGCCAATTAAACCCTAACTAATTAGTGTATGTGCTAATCTAACCCTAACTTTTGAAAAATTTGTGCCGATATGAGCAAACTCCATAATTTCGACGTTGACCCATGAAATTCCAGAAATGACAAGAAATGAAATGACAAAAATACCCTTGAACTAAAAAATTGATACCTAAAATGCCCTTAACATTCTTCTTCTTTACTACAAGAAACATAGGGCTCAGGGCTGATCAAAATCAAACTCTAACCTGCTTATCATGCCTCCCCAGGCTAATTAAGAAGTTATCGAGCTTATTATCTCGATCCAGGTATGAATTAGAGTGGATATACTCCATCCGATTGATCTGAAACATTTACAATCAGTACACCACAAAAGAAATGATACTTTTTAAAAAGCACCTGAACTAAACAGCGTTACCATTTGATCGGAAAACATTAGAACTCAACTGACAGCTTTCTACCGCAAAAATGATGTGCTCAATTTATATCCCATTTTTAGCACATTCAAAATCTAATGTTGTAATTGGGAAGAAATTGACATTTTATCAATTAGAGTGTTAGAATGAATTTACATGTTTTATATCCTAATTCTTGAATTTATGCAGTGTTTTAGATCAATGGAAGTGTTCGGGTCTTGAAGAGTTCGAATTTTGGAAGAAGAATTGAAGAATAAGAAGATTAGGGAAGAGAAGACTAATTTAATTTAGAAATTGGTAGAAGCTGGCACCGATGTAGTGCGGGCCACACCGTTAGTAGCAGCTCACAAATGGCCCAACAGAAGACCCGATGCAGGTCGCACCAATGTCATGCGGAAGTGTTTTGACCAGCCTTATCTTTTCTTATCTTTTGTTTTCACTCTCTCTTCCTCATTACTCCATATCCGAATTCCACTCTCAAGAAACCCTAGTTGGCATTTATTTCCCATCTTTAACTCTATGTTTACCATGGATTATTATTTTTTTGTTATGGGTTTAGCTAATCTAGGCTAAATATACTCTTGGGAGCAATTGACAAACATTTTTAGTATGAATTTGTGAGATTTAATTTATCCTATTTTGTGATTTGATTATCAAATATAATTTGTGCTTTCTTGTGTTATTAATGTGTGATTTAGACTAGGGTAATAAACTATTTGAAGGTTTTGGGTTAGTTATTTGCTAGGTTTTTGGTCAAACAGAAGACTTTGACTTTTAGTCAACGTGATTATTGTTGGTCAATGCTAGGTTGTAATTAGGAGTGACAACTAATATGATTGTCAGTTGATGAAATTGCTTAGATTTAAGATAAATTTGAATGGGTTTGGCTAATTATCGATGTGGCTCACTAATCGCGATTAGTATGAAGGCTAATCCTCGTAGTCATTAGTAGTAGATATACTTGTTCTATCTATATGTTTCTCGCTTGCAGGACATTGTGGTAGTTATGTTGGGTCTCCAAGTGTATTTCTATTCTCGGGGAAGTCTATGACGCTGATCGTCTACGGTGACCTGAGGGTAAGGGCTATTGTGAAGCGCCGATCGCTCACTCTAACTATAACCGAGGAGAGGCGAGAAATGTTTTCACTCGAAAGGTGTCGAAAAGTTCTCCACAATATGTAGTTGATGCATAAAAATAGGATAAGTAGTCGATGATCAAAGGATGACTAGAAATGTAAACCAACTGTGCTCAAGACTCGCTAGACTCTTAATTACACTAATTGTGCTATTTGTGATCGTATTTTCATTATTCTTTCTAATTTTTGGTTGATTTAGTTTCTTAAAGTAGTTGTAGTGTTTTCCAAACCAAAACCCCCCAACTTTGTTACCACACACTTAGAGTGATTTCTTTGTGTGTTTTTCGACTACATTTAACACTCGATAAAACCCTATTTTCTTCGTGGATGACCTTGTCTTCCCACTAGCTACTATTTTGTAGTAGCCATAATTTGGGAATATAAATACTATCTTTGATAAGCACGACAATGACCTCCCAAATTTTGGCGCTATCGGGGGAAAGTCGTATTTTTATTAAAGTGTTAGTGTAGTTTTTGTGTGTTTTTATTTTTAGTTGTTTGTTGTTGACGTTTTGCTTGCTTTTATGATTGCTACTTGGGATAAGGTTGTATTACTTTGGTTCTTGGTTTATGGTTGATACTCGTACCAATAGACAAGAACCCTTGCACTACGACTCCGATCTTTTAGGAACACTCCAGAGAGCAAGGAGAGTAGCTTGTTTTGCTAACCAAGCCACCAAATCATCACCCCAAGTAGTTACACCAACTATGGTGGATGATAATAGAACATTGAGAGAGTTCATAGATCCTAACCTAGAAAGCCAACCCCTTTGCATCACTTTCTCTCCCCTTCCGGAAAATGTCACTTATGAGCTTAAGTTTGGGATGATTCATTGTCTACCAACCTTCCATGGGATGAGTGGAGGGGGTGCAAATAATTTTTTGTCCGAATTCCATCTTATGAGCATGAACATGAAGCCATATGAAGTTTTGGAGGATATGTTCAATCTAAGGGCATTCTCTTTCTCTTTGAAGAATGCGGCAAAAGATTGGTTATACTACCTCTCCTCAGGAAGTATAACATCATGGAGGGAGATGAATATCAAGTTTTTGGATAAGTACTATCCGTCATCCAAGTCAGCAGGGCTAAACAAGGAGTTAAGCAACATCTCCTGATATTCAGGTGAATCTTAATATGAATATTGGGAGAGGTTCAAAAGGTTGCTAGCAAGTTGCTCATACCACCCATACAAGGAAGGAGATCTTGTGTACTGTTTCTTCGATGGTTTGTGCATAGTTGATATGAGGATGATCAATGTTGCTTGCAGTGGTTCGATTTCCAATAAGAGCCCGAAAAATGCCATGTCATTGTTTAAAGAGATGACTAATGGAGCAAGACACTTCGGTGTAAGAGAAAGGGTGCAAGAACCTCCACTTTCGGAAACCCCCAAACTTGAGGAGAGAGTGAAAGTCTTAGCTTCCATGATGAGGAGCTAATGAAGGGGAGGGCGCATCATGTTAAGGTGTGTGAGGTGTGTTCGTTCGACCATTCCCCTGATAAATGCCCTCAACTCTAAGATGAAAGGTTTAAGGAGGCTAAGGCGATGGGTTATCAAGGAGGACAAGGCCAAGGGTTTCCAGGAAATAGAGGCTACCAAAGTGGCAAGGTTTCTAAAGGAGACAAGGCATTGACAAAGTATGATCCCTACTCCAAGACCTACAGTCCCGGGTGGAGAGACCATCCAAACTTTAGGTGGAGAGATGATCAAGCTGGGAAATTCAATCCCCAAGGTGGTTCTTAAGGTGGCCAAGGTAGGTATCAGTCGAACCGTCAAGGAGGACAACCCCAATACCAAGGAAATTAAGGATACAATCGGGCTCCACAACAAGCCTACCCAATGGATGAGGGGTCATCTAACCCTTGAGAAGGAAAGCCAAAGTTGGAGCATGAGGAGCTCATGCATGCTATAACCAATATGGTTGCTAACTTGGAGGACTGCTCTTCCGCAAGGTTCAAAAGTTTGAAAATCCAAGTTAGTCAAATAGCATCATTCGTGGCCCGGTTGGAAGCTAAGGATTCTAGAAAACTTTCATCACAACCGGGGTTGTACCCTTGGCCTTCTAATGCTAGTGCCATAACCTTGAGGAGTCGAAAGGAGACCAAAGATCCCGAGAAAATTATGAAGGTCGGGAAAGAGATAGAAGAATAAATTGTGGTGAGAGGAAAATAGGTTGAAGAGGTAGTCATTTAACCACCGGAGAAGTGCAAAATCGAGAAGGTTCTTCCACCACCACCCTTTTCGGCAACTCCGCGGGACAAAAATCGCAAGGATGAGAACAAGGTACTTTTTGAGGTCTTCCGCAAGTGTGAGGTAAATAATCCTCTCTTTGATGTCATTTACCAAGTGCCTAGGTTTACTAAATTCCTTAAGGAATTATGTACCCGTGGGAGGAACAAAACTTTGAAAAATGGTGAAAAGATAAAAATTGGTGGTCAAGTATCGGCCATTTTTAAAAATAAACTCCCCCTAAATGTGATGATCCCGACATGTTTGACATCCCTTGCACCATGGGTGGTAAGAATTTCCAAAATGCCATACTAGATCTAGAATCATCAATCATTGTGATTCTATACCCTTTATATGAATTACTAGATCTTGGAAAATTG
Source organism: Rubia yunnanensis (assembly GCA_037428765.1). NCBI lineage: Eukaryota > Viridiplantae > Streptophyta > Magnoliopsida > Gentianales > Rubiaceae > Rubia > Rubia yunnanensis. The sequence goes on along the minus strand of CM075064.1, from coordinate 23,409,764 downwards.
CATGAAAACCGAAGTAGTGATCCAATTGGCCGACCGTTCTAATGCCTACCCTAGGGGGATTGTGGAAGATGTTTTGGTTAAAATTGATACTTTGATTTTTCCCGCCAATTTCTATGTTCTAGATATGGAGAGTGATAAACGTGCCGCCCCTATCTTGTTAGGGAGGGCATTTTTGAAAATATCTAGAACTAAAATTGATGTGTATATGGGCGTTTAACCATGGAGTTTAATGGGGGAAATTGTGAAATTCAACATTTATGATGCCATGTAGTTTCGTAGTGAAGGTCATTCTTGCCATGCAATTGATATTGTTAATGATTATGTGCAAAATGTGTTCGTGATTCATGGTAGAGATTGTTTGAAGGTCTCTTTGGAAAATAGTCTTGACATAAATGAATTGCATGATTATTCTTTAAGGGTAAAATTGTTTGAGATTATAGAGAGACTAAATTTTGTTGATAGGCTGCCTCTCAACCCCCTGGTGAAGTTCTCGATGCACCTCGAGATGTGGGAATCCCCACGTCTCTTTAGAAGGCACCGGTAGTGAAGTTGAAACCACTACCCAATGATTTGAAATATGCATTCCTTGGTGAGGGAGATACTTTTCCCATGATTTTGTCGAGTAAACTCACCAAGGAACAAGAGGGGAGGTTAATGGAGGTTCTTAGGACCCATAAGGAAGCAATTGGGTGGACCATTGCCGATATCAAGAGGATTAGCCCTTCCACTTGCATGCATCATATCTTGTTAGATGTTGGGCCAAACCGGTGAGGCAGCCCCAACGTCAGCTTAACCCACCGGTGATAGAGGTAGTGAAGAATGAGATTCTCAAATTGCTCCAAGCTGATATGATCTGCCCCATCTCCGATAGTAAGTGGGTGAGTCCCACTTAAGTTGTGCCTGAGAAAAGCGGTGTGAACTTGGTGGAGAACCAAGAGGGAGAATTGATTCCCACTCGTTGTGCAAAATGGGTGGAGAGTGTGTATTGACTACCATAGGTTGAATGCGGTAACTAGGAAGGACCACTTCCCTCTACCCTTTATTGACCAAATGCTTGAGAGGCTTGCCGGGAGGGATTTCTATTGTTTTCCAGATGGGTATTCTGGGTATTTCCAAATTGTCATAGCCCCGAAAGACCAAGAGAAAACCACTTTTACATACCCCTTTGGCACTTTTGCCTATAGATGCATGCCTTGCGGTCTATGCAATGCTTCCAGCACATTTCAAAGGTGCATGGTTAGTATACTCTCGGGGTTTTTTGAGCACACCGTTCATGGAGATTCATTTGATAGTTTAAACCATCTATTGTTAGTTCTCAAGAGATGCATTGAAAGTAATCTCGTACTAAACTATGAAAAATGCCACTTCATGGTGGAAAAAGGCATTGTATTGGGTCATGTGGTCTCTTCTCAAGGTCTAGAGGTGGATAAATCCAAGGTTGACACGATCCAATCCCTACAGTATCCCTCGATTGTTAGAGAAGTTACGTTATTTCTAGGTCACACGGGTTTTTACCGGCATTTCATTAAGGACTTTTCTAAGATTACCTCCCCTTTATGCAAATTGTTTCAAACAAGAGGTGGATTTTATGGTTAACCTAGAATTCCAAATGGCATTTGACACTTTGAAGGCAATGCTTGTTTCCGCCCCCATTATCCAACCACCTAATTGGGACCTCCCTTTTGAGATTATGTGTTATGCTAGTAACTATGCCATTGGTGCGGTTCTAGGTCAAAGGATAGGGAGAATCCCACATGCTATATACCATGCCTCGATAACTCTTAATGATGCACAACATAACTACTCCACCATGGAGAAAGAGTTATTGGCGGTAGTATTTTCCCTTGAGAAGTTTAGATCGTATCTACTTGGTACAAAGGTCATCGTCTTCCCAGACCATGCAGTTCTTTGCCATTTGATGACCAAAAAGGAAGCCAAACCTAGATTGATTAGGTGGATACTTCTCTTGAGTGAGTTTGATTTAGAGGTGAGAGACAAAATGGGGAGTGAAAATGTGGTGGCCTACCATCAAAGTAGTTTGACATCGATTGATGAGTCGGAGAGTGCCATTGAGAAGCCTAAAAGGGAGACCATTCAGGAAGAATTTCCTGATAAATACTTGTTTACAATTAGAGAGGCTCACCCTTGGTATGGCGATCTAGTTAATTTTCTTGTCTCCCAACAATTTCCTCCACATTTCTCCAAAGCTCAAAAAGATAGGTTTAGGAGCGAGGCTGAGGACTATGTGTGGGATGATCCATATCTATGGAAGCATTGCCCGAATTAAATAATCCGAAGATGTGTCCAGGAGAGTGAAGTGAGTTCAATTCTAAATATGTGTCACTCTCTTGCATGTGTGGGCACTTCAGTGCCAAGAGAACCACTTTGCAGGTGTTAGAAATTGGTCTTTATTGGCCTCACATAATGAAACATTCCTATAGATTTTTCCAAGCTTGTGACAAGTGTCAAAGAACGGGAAACATTTCCCAAAGAAATGAATTGCCACAAACAAGCATCTTGTATTGTGAGATTTTTTATGTATAGGGGATTGACTTCATGGGACCTTTCCCAAACTCTTTTGGGTGTGTTTATATTTTTCTTGTCATCAATTATGTGTCCAAATAGGTCGAGGCAAAGGCCACAAGGACCAATTATTCAAAAGTGGTGGCGGATTTCTTGAAAGCCAACATCTTTTCCCGGTTTGGAATTTCCCCGAGCTGTCATTAGTGACCGAGGAACCCACTGTTGCAATTGCACAATCGAGGCATTGATGAAGAAGTATAGTGTTACTCATAAAACCTCCATAGCCTATCACCCACAATCAAATTGCCAAGCCAAGATCTCTAACCGGGAGATCAAATCTATCCTTGAGAAAATGGTTAACCCGAATAGGAAGGATTGGAGCATTCGGCTAGATGATGCTTTGTAGGCATATAGGACAGCCTATAAGACACCGATTGGAATGTCTCCATATCGGGAGGGTTTTAAGAAACCATGTCACATACCGGTTGGGCTTGAACACAAAGCATATTGGGCCATAAAAAGCTTCAATATGAATTTGGATGAAGCCGTTGTGCACCAAAAATTGCAATTGCAAGAACTTGAGGAGATTTGGAACAACTCCTATGAAAACTCTGCAATTTACAAGAAATAAACAAAGGCTAAGCATGATAGCTTAATCAATAGAAAATACTTTGACGTTGGTCAAAAAGTCCTTCCATTCCAATCACACCTTCAGTTATTTCCGGGAAAATTGAAGTCGAAGTGGATTGGGCCTTTTGTGGTGGTGAAAGATTTCCCACATAGAGCGGTTAAAATAATGAGTGAAGAGACTTCCAAAGTCTTCAAAGTGAATGGCCACCATTTGAAGCCCTAAGATGAAAATTTCCAACCGGAATTAGTCAAGAAAACACTTCTCGTTGACCTGGTTAATGAGTAGTGGATTTACTGTGAATAAGTTGTGCCGACGACGCTAAATAAACTTGGTTTTGATCAGCTGGATGCCATTGGTGCAATTCCGTTGATGTAGCCTCATTTTTGTGGCTTTATGAATAATTCGTGCCGACGACGTTAAATAAACTTGGTTTTGTTCATCCGGAGTATTCCGTCGATGCAAGTTTTGTTTCTTTTTAATTTTAGTGTCAATTTGAATTCATTATTCTATGCCAAGTTTTTTATAATATTTTTAAAATTTGATTTTCGGAGCAATATTATGCCGGACTTGCATTAGTTGTCTTTTTGTAGGAAAGGGATGCTCTTGAGAATTTTTGGGGCCAAAAAATGGTGAATTTTGGAAGAGAAGTGCCTTTTGGGCAGAAGCTTCAGTGTGGGCCGCACCGATGTAGTGCGGCCTGCGGCAGGTAAAGTGAGAAAAAGGGTTTTGGTTAGTACGGGTAGTGCGGGCTGCATTATATGGTGCGGCCCACGACAATAAAAAACAAGTTCCCTCTTTTTTTTTCTTTGCCTTCAGCCAATCGCCATCACTTCACTTCTACCCCCCCCCTCTCCATTTGTTCAATTGTCGCCCCAAAGCTCCCTCCACCTCCAACCCGCCAGAATCCACCCTACCACTCATCCACCTCCAACCAAACTCTCCACCCCCACCTCCTTTCACTATTCCAAATTCCAAACAATCAAATCATTCTCCATTCCTCACAAATTTTATTTAAAAACTCAAGAACCCTGGAAATTGAGGGTTCTTGAATTTTTGGTCAAATCCAACCATCTTTACATCCATTTCACATATTGGTGTTGTCTACACTCATTGCATCTCTTCCACATCATGGCTCCTAAGAGGAAGATTACCCGTGGTGCTAGTTCTTCGGTGCTAGTTCTTCTCGTACCCTAGTCGTTGACTACATGGGGTTGGCCAAGATCACGGGAGATTATGCTATTAGGTGGAAAAACCTGAGTATAAGGACCCTACAGTCCACCCGCTACACCCACCGGGAGACATTAAAGAAGTTGGGTTTATTGGAGGCAGTGACCATACTATTTAGGAAGGTGGGACTTGAAGGTTTTTTGCACAGATACCACTGGACTTACCCCCCGCTAACCCTAGAGTTTCTTGCCACACTGGCGAGGGTTGAGTGAGGATGACCTTTATATCACTTTCCACGTGGATTATCAAGAGCGCGAGATGAGTTACGCAGATTTAGCCCACATTTTTGGGTGGGATTTGGGCACTGGAGTTAGAGAGTTCAGGGAAGCCCCGGCTATTCTGAGAATACTTTCTAGGCAATTATCACTGGAAGGGGGAGGACCGGCAAGGACAAGAGTTTGATCATCATCCACCCGCTCTGCATTTTGTTCACAGACTCCTTACCATGCCGATTCTATGCCACGGTGAGTGGATGCAGGTTCCTAGTTTTAATATGAAATGCCTTTGGGCCATGACTTCATAGGGGGTAGGCTACCCGGATTGGATAGATCTGTGGGTGAAGCGCTTCATTATTATTTCCTATTCCAACAATGGGAAGATCAATATGGGAGGGATGATATCTCTCATTGGTGTCTGATTGAGTGTCCCTACACTGGATGGAATGGTAGCAGTCCCACATATTCTTGCCACGTACGTCTACGAACTCAAAGAGCTCGCTATGACTCATATGCTGAGCTCAGTTTCCCGTCTATACGTTTCGATGTATGGGGGGATGATATCAGTCTCATAGAGCTGCTATAGGATTACACGGCCATCACTGAGTCCACCCCGGCTCATGCATTCTGGGTCAACCCAAACACACTATATGCCAAGGGTTTCTGGGTGACGTATGGTTCCCTCCGATGTAGACTCCGACGACCTCCGTTTCTCCCACATGTGAACCAACCTGAGGCACATGAGGAGCAACCGGTTAATGAGGACCAGCCTGACCTCAGGAAGCAGATCTCCTGCATCCAGCAATAGAACGCCATGATAGTTTACTAGTTGGCTCAGTTTCGGCAGTAAGTTGGTCATAAGTTTCAGCAGTTCCATCATTGATACATGACTCAGTGAAAGATAGCTGGTGAGAGATTTTATGGATTAGAGGGGGCATTGACACGATTATTGTTATAATGTGTACCCCACAGATGATAGACCCGGCTGTTGACCCAGAGGTTCGACGTGCTCGCATGCAGCATGAGAGGGCTCACAGACAAGCTCGACGTCAGGATGGAGCAGGACCTTCATGGTCCTAGTTTTGAGTACTTTACTATTTTTCCCATTATGCCACATTTATGCTTTGATCTTTTATATGCATTGAGGACAATGCTAAATTTTAAGTGTGGGTGGGGAAATTCGTTGATAATTACTATCTTGTGTTTTTCATTGATATTGGTCATTTTCTATCGTAATTAATGACTTCTTAGGAGGTTAAAAAAATATTTCTAAGTTGAAAAGCCGCTTTCGGGCAACTTAGGCAAAAATGATGGCCTGGATATATTGAAACCTGAAAGGGAAATCTAGACAAAAAATAAGAGGCTTACGTTTTGAGGAAAAAGGTGAGGTGTGAGGTAAAAAGAATGAGAAGCTAAGATGAAAACCCAAAAGGGCTCCTAGGAAAAAATAGAGAAATTGAGAGAAATGAAAATTTGAAGGCTCATTTTGCAACTTTGGAAACCTTTGGGTATGCAACATCTTTTACCTTATCTTTGGATGATGAACTCCTCACTTGGATACAACATTGTTGTTGGAAATTTTGTTGGGTAGAATCTTTTAGGCATAAATATAGGGATGGGTAGTCTCTCATGATTAGGGTTAAAATAATTTTCAAGGGAAGGTTTCGAATGTGTTGTGGGATAGAAAATTTAGGAACCATTATTTTCTTCACTGGAGGACGAGTAAATGTTTAAGTGCGGGGTGTTTTGACGTGTTCAATTTATACCCCATTTTTTAGCACATTTGAAATCTAATTTTGTAATAGATTAGGGATGTAGTTGGGAAGAAATTGACATTTTATCAATTAGAGGGTCAGGATAAATTCACATGTTTTACATCCTAATTCTTGAATTTATGAAGTGTTTTGGATCAATGGAAGTATTCGGGTCTTAAAAAGTTTGAATTTTGGAAGAAGAATTGACGGATAAAAAGATTTGGGAAAAGAAAACCAATTTAATTTAAACATTGGTAGAAGCTGACAGAAGTGCCAGTGCAGGCCGCACCGATGTAGTGCAGGCCGCACCGGTAGCAGCTCACGAATAGCCCAACAGAAGACCTGGTGTGGGCTGCACTAATGTCACGCGGGCCACACCGGACGTGTTTTGACCAACCTCATCTTTTCTTCTCTTTTGTTTTTCTCTCTCTCTTCCTCACCACTCCATATCCAAATTCCACTCTCAAGAAACCCTAGTTTGCATTTACTTCCCATCTTTAACTCTATGTTTACCATGGATTATTATTGTTTTGTTATAGGTTTAGCTAATCTAGGTTAAATATACTATTGGGAGGAATTGGTAAGCATTTTTAGTATGAATATGTGAGATTCAATTTATCCTTTTTTGTGCTTTGATTATAAAGCATATTTTGTGCTTTCTTGTGTGATTAATGCATGATTTAGACTAGTGTGATCAACTAGTTGAAGATTGTGGGTTAGTTATTTGCTAGGTTTTTGGTCAAACCTGGAAGACTTTGACTTTTAGTCAACATGATTATCGTGGGTCAATGCTAGGTTGTAATTAGGAGTGACAACTAATTATGATTTTTGGTTGATGAAATTGCTTAGATGTAAGATGAATTTGAATGGGTTTGACTAATTATCAATGTGGCTCACTAATAACGATTAGCATGAGGGCTGATCCTCATAGTTGTTAGTAGTAGATATACTTGTGTTATCCATATGTTTCTCAATTGTAAGACATTGTGGTAGTTATGTTGGGTCTCCAAATGTATTGCTATTCTCGGGGAAGTCTGTGACGCCGATCGTCTAGGGTGACCTGAGGGTTAGGGTTATTGTGTGGTGCCGATCGCTCACTCTATCTATAACTGAGGAGAGGAGAGAAATGTTTTCACTCGAAAGGTGTTGACAAGTTCTCCACAATATGTGGTTAATGCATAAAAATAGGATAAGTAGTCGATGATTAGAGGATGACTAGAAATGTAAAGCAATTGTGCTCAAGACTCGCCATACTCTTAATTACATCAATTGTGCTATTTGTGATCGTGTTTGCATTGTTCTTTCCAATTGTTGGTTAATTTAGTTGCTTAAAGTAGTTGTAGTGTTTTCCAAAACCAAAACCCCCCAACTTTGTTACCACACACTTACAGTGACTTCTTTGTGTTCTTTTCAACTACATTTAACACTCGATAAAACCCCCTTTACCTCGTGGACGGCCACGTCTTGCCACTAGCTACTATTTAGTAGTTAGCCATAATTTGAGTATATAAATACTATCTTTGAGAGGCACGTCGATGGCATCCCAAGAAACTAAACCTATCTTTGACACTCAACCCAAGCAAATTCATTGGAGTGCATTGTAGTCCCCTTCAACCCTAAACCGTCATAATGATAATCCCAGCTACTATAATTGCACCAAAAACAACATCATTTGAAGAGTAAAACAGTAAATGTCAATGACAAACAAGGAAAAAAAGAGTTTTTTCTTCCTCATTGTAGTGTCTTATACATCTTAGATTCGTTATATAGCTGTGGATCCTTTCCCTTCACATCTTCCTAATTTTGCATGAAATTAAAGAACTCCAAATCTTAGACATTCATAATATAGTTGTGGATCCCTCCACTGCTCACCTAATTCTTTTCAATTCCACGTTTACCTAATTCTTCCTGCTACTAACCTAATTCTTCCCGCTGCTCACCTTGCCACCACCCTACAGCCACCCCACCACCCTCTTCCTCCACCTACCCCCCCTCCCCTCACTCCCATCGTCTAAAAACCCTAGCCCTCACCATCGTAACGTCGTCTGAAAACCCTAGCCTGCTTCCGCAAATCATCATCTGAAAACCCTAGCTCGCCACTGTCTTGATTCACAACCCCACCGTCACTCCCTCGATTCACAATCTAGCATCGCTCCCTTGATTCACAATGCCACTATCGCTCCCTCGATCCACAATGGCACCGTCATTCTCTCGATTCACAAACCCACCGCCAAAATGGAAAAGGGTTGAAGAAGAAAGAAATGAACAAGAAACAAATTGTAGCGGGGAACAAATTCAGTGCTGCTCTTGTTGTATTTATAGGTGTCTACAGTTATGGTTTTGCATTGCTAGCATTTGAGATAATGAGTTGTATCATAGTTCCTATAATTTTGATTCGTGGCCAAACCTCCAAACGTGGCTCTGCCTTTATCGGTTTGTGATCGAGTGCTTCAGACCAGGCTCTGTCTTTCTCGATTCATCGACCTTATATATGTTTTATTCTTGGGCTGGGCTTAAAGCACATCATTCTTTAATTTACAAATTTATGATGTGGTCTATGGGCTAGGTATACACCAAAAAGTCAGCGAAGTCAAAGGTTATTTTGGCACTTTCTGATATTGCAGGGTTCTATTGGCACTTTCAGCCCCCACAATAAAATTCCTCATTGTTTTTGGCTCGATCTTTTATACTATCTGATGTGGCTGCATCTTTTGATGTCAAAAATTAACTTTCATAAAAAATTTCATTAGTGCTATCATGAATAGTGTCAAAAAGTAACAAATAAAGGTAAATTTGGGAGATGAGAGAGTTAAGTCCAACAGGTTGTCCAACCTTTCCTCCGTACGTAGGAAAGCTTAACCCTGCAAATTTCTAGCCACCGGAAAACGTAACCTACCCAAATACAAATTAAACTAATCCTTATTAGGTTCGTTCATATATCAATTACAAATAGTGAAATCAAATCGCTAGTAAGAAGTGGGGATTAAAGGGTTAGTGGTTTCACTAGGGTTTCACATGGGGTAATAGTAGAGCCAATTTTGGCGGTTTGGGGATAGTTGGGAAGGTCAACAAACTTTTTTAGGTGATAGGTTTTAGCGGAGATGGTGATTGGGTGCATGAGGAGGCAGCGTGGAGATAAGAAAGCAATTAGCAAGAGAATCAAGGAACCTCAAAAATGATAATCAGAGTTACAGCAGTGGCAGCTCAAGGACATCATTACGCACCGAATCGAGACAATTAGCTAGTAACGTTTCGGTAAACCAGGGTACTTTTCTGCTTATCTAATTTAATCTTGAGGCAGTACAAATGGAGGGGGATTACCAACAGCCAGATTCATCCCAAAGCACTCTCATAAACCAGTTTAAGAGCGTAGGGTTTAAGAGTGCAAGCTCATATCCTAACCAATACCAACAAAGGGCCCCAGCCACAGACTCAGTATCTAACAGTATAGGGATGAATGCCAGAATTTCGGATGTGGATTCTACCACGGCATTCACAATCCCAAGTTTGGAATTCTCAGAAGAGAACAGAGAACCGGAGGCTCTGTTGGTTTTCTTTCCATATATTTACCTTCATCGGAGAATGGGAGGAGAAGTTCTGCAACTAGAAGAAAATTGTCTTTGAGTTCTGGCTTGATGATAGGAATTATAGTCCATGGAGAACTGATCAGCATCTCCATGATCACTGGGGTTTTGAGTCCATGGTGCAACACTGGTTCAGATACTTTTACGTCGTCAAATTGCCGAATGCACCGACTAAGATGACAGTTCTTCATAATTCACTGTTGGATTTAAATTGATTATATCATACGGAAAATCAAATAATAAAATTGAACGAGCAATTTACATATGCAAGAATAATACATTTTTTTATTAATTATTCAAGCATACAATCGAAAAGCTTAAATTACAAATAATCAAAGCATAAATCACGTTTCAAGTAATCACAAATTGATGGAGTCACGAGTAACACTCGTTACCCTTGAAACGAATGAGTCCCGTCGTGGACATCGTTCCCTAGGATAAAACCATCGCATGCAACAATTAACATTTAATAGTTATCTGGGATTCATGCAAGGCCTGAAGGACTATCACCGACAGAGACAGAAAGAAGTGAGACTCAAGTTTAGAATAAGGAACTTGAGAATGGTGCGAATTTTCTGGCTAACTTAGATGCTTTATTTATACTACTCTAAGAGACCCTAATCATGGAAACATGATATTCAGATTTTCTGTAATTAGAGAAGAATATTCTCCAATCACCAACTCACAAAATCCGAGACATTCCATGAATACTCAAATCAAATCTGCTGAAATAGGAAGAAATATTTGCACAAATATTCTTCATCATATTAAACATGGTGAACCGCATATTTATTTAAGACAAGATTTCTCACAAAATATGGAAGTATTTTGTTCTTATCTCTTAAGAATTACACACAAGCAATTCCATATATACTATGTTGTTGGGCCTTCCAGAGACTTACATGCGGTCCATACGCATTTTGGACAGTCCAGAGAATATTACTTGGGCCAATTTTCGCCCAATTTTTTTCTCTTTCAAGAGTGATATTTAAAACATTCATATCTCATTCACTCTTGATCCGTTTTGAGAGTTTAAATAGTCGATTTTATGGAGGAGAACCCAAAAATGATATCCATTGACCCAAAAATATATTCGGGTCCCACTCAAAACGAAGCCCAAAAAATTAACGAATTTCAACCTTTTAACCATCATTTTCCAACATTCACCTTTTGCAATAGCGGGAGGCTTCTTCGCAGTCGGGAAGTGGGATTCAACGGTGCCTCTTAGTAGGGTCCATGTAACCTGTGTCATGGTAACAGTGAGATTGCATGGGTCCAGGATTCCTAGCTTTGGCGTAACTGTTGGCCAATCATGTGGGGGAGGTGATAGAAGTTGAGTTACATCAAGTTCCAGCACAAAATATCAGATATCTAAGAGCCCGAGTAATGGTTCTCATTGGAGGACCATTGATCCCAGTTTTTTTCATTAACATGCTGGACAACCATAGGTATTGGGTTAAATGTCGCTATGAACGCATTCATAAATTTTGTCGGCGTTTTGGAAGGATTGGGCACCCCCTATCTCGATACCCAATAGAAGGCAGTGTTCAGTTGGTGCAATTTTTGGATCCAAGTTCTATGAGTACAATCAGGAGAGGGGAACGAATATTATTTATGATCTGTCAAAGGAGCATTATCCGGCATCCATAAGAGCGCAGGGGCATCGACCGCACAAATGCTACACCACTTTTTCGACAGACTTTATGGAGTGACAAGCATCGTTCTTTCAGGAGCTACAGGAGAATACAATATCTAATGGATTCGAGTATACAGTCCTTACAGATGATGATTTGCATCTTATGGCTCAGGAGGACCAAGGCATGGACAAAGACATGATCATAGAGTTTCATGCAGGGGGACTGCAACCGACTCAGCTGAATATCCCTGAGCAGCCTATTCTGGAGAATGGTGAACTAGAGAATGGAGAATTAGAAAAACACCAGCAGTATCAGCAAGACAATCCTCAACAAGAATGGGTTGATTTTTGAAACACTACAACTACTTTAAACAACTAAATTAACAGACTATTAAAGAGAAAGATGCAAACACAATCACAAGTAATACAGATAACTTAACTAGGATAGAAATGAGTCTTGGGAGCAATTGATTTACATTTCTAGTTATCCTTTGATCATTAACCAATCGTCCATTTTTTATACATTAACCACATATTGTGGAGAAGCTGTCAACACTTTTTGAGTGAAGACATTTTTCACCTCTTCTAGGTTATAGCTAGAGTGAGCAATTGGCGCCACACAATAACCCTAACCCTCAGGTCACTCTAGACGATCAACATTCATAGACTTCCCCAAGGATAGTGATGTGCCCTAATTTTACCGCCGCTGCTGTGCCACCGTGGATGATCAAAATCTTCAAGATAAAGCTCCCGGAGGTTTCCAGGGGGAAGAGACTCAGACGGCCTAGTCAGCAAACAGATTACAGGAATGTAATTAGGAATGAATAGTTGAGTGTATAGAGTTACCTTTAGCCTTTATTTAAGTAGGCAAGTAGGGCAACTATTTTTTTGCTTGTAGAGCAAGTACTCTCACCTTGGGCCAATCCAAAAAGCTTTACCCAAAGGACAAAGACATGGGCTGGTAGGTCAGCCATATAGGCACTTGGGCCCATACAGATTTACACATTATCATTAAGCCTCTGGAAAGATGAGGGTTCGGCCTTCGAACATGTTCTGGAATCACGGGTCCGAATATGTGCTTGCGCCTATTAGTTTGTTGCTATGCCCTTCCAACGTGGCTACTTCGAATTCACAGCTGAGTAAGCATTTGTTCTCCGGCATCCTTTAACACCTCAGGGGTACGACCTTGGAGCCCCTGCAGCGCGTTAAAGGTTCGTTCCAGGTTGAAGCTTCGAACGTGTCGCTTGAGCTGATTAATGTGTTGGGGGTCTGACCCTTGGCTTTCTAATCTGTGTAAGAGCCCAAGGGCCTAAATCCTGCCTCTTTTGTTTCCCTAGGGTCCTTTGGGCAACTATTAGTCCTGAGTTAGATGTCCGATCCCTGGACCTCTAATCCGAGTTAGAGACCAAAGGCCTTCGAGTTCCCATGGTCAGAAGTAGGGAATTCGGCTGCCTGTCTTCTAATGTGTTAGAAAACGAGAATGTTCAAATTCTTGTATATGCATAAAATGAAATAGAGGTATTTAAATTTTAGTCTTCTAAACTGTGCTAGAGCTCAAAGCTATGTGAATCCCCATACTTTACCCATAGAGGGTGCAATGTTCGGGTTTCCAATCTGCATTGGAGTCCTCCGTCATTCGAATCTTGGCAAGCCAAGATGAGGAATTCGGACTCCGGTCTTCCAATCTGTGCTAGAACCCAAGTATCTCCAAACCCTATATGTGGTGTGTTCATCCTTCCGGCATCTGATCTGTGCTAGAGTCCGAAGAGTTCAAATTCATGCATTTAAGCGTAAAGGGTCTGGGCTTCTTAGGTTCTAGTCTGCGGTGGAATCCAGGGAGTTTGAATCTGCATGCGAAGGGATGCGAGGCTCTTTCTTTGGCCTTCTAATCTGTGTTGAAATTCAAAGGGTTCAAATTCAAAGTGGGAAGTGGAAAGTCACATGGAAGTGATATTCATAGTACAAATCCAAGGCAGGAAGTGGAAGAGTCGCAGGAGTAATGTTTACTTTCTTCTTCGGGGCATGTGAAGCCTCTGTTGGGTTCCACGCGTGCCACTCTCCCTATAAATGCCTTGGATTTCTCCCCCACATGGCTCATTTACCCACATGGCAGCCCGAGGTAATTATTACCTTTTAACCCCTTCTATATATAACGGGATTTTTCACCTTTCTCACTTCACCATTTCTTTCCCTAAATCACTTCCAAATTTCAAAAACCCTCTTCTTTGTCTGAGCAATTATCCGGAGACTTCCCCATTTAAACTTCCAGAGAGCTCAGGTCCTTTTTCGGCCACTCAACCAGTAAGTCCCTTATCTATTAACCTCTTATTTGCCCTTTTACAATGGCACAAACACCGTCGACGGGGAAGAATTCCATTTTGGCCTATTTTCTGGCTGTGCCTAACGCCGCCAGCGTAGAAGGTTCCTGTCTCCAAGATTTCGGTGTCGTTCCTTCTTCGGTAGCCAGTTCCTTTGCAACGGGTTCAGAGGCTAGGGGAAGCTCTACCAGTTGCTCAGCGCTGCCTCAAGGCTACTTCAAAAGTGGTCTCTTCAAGGTCCAGGATTCCGAGTTGGGTGTAGGTTCAAGAAGATTAAGAGGGTTGTCTCTTTTTCTTCTAGAAAATCCTGACCTCGATCCTTGAGAGCCCCCCTCCGATGACTCTAGAAATCACCAAGGTGCTAGCTACCCTGTCTCTATGGGTCAAGTTTCCGGAGGATTTACAACTAGAGGTTCTTCAAGATGATGAAAATCCAAGGGATACAAGGCCCGGTCGGTGCACCATCCATGAGCGCCACCTTCAGTTCAGACTGTGTTTTCCCTTACCCTTAATCCTTTCTCATTTTCTCGAGGAACACCTGGTAAGCTTGGTCCAACTCCATTCAAACGTCATCCTTCTTGTTATGGCATTTATGACTCGATGCAACAGTTTGGGTATCACCCCTCGGTACGAGTTATTTATATCTCTATAATACCTCTCCGGTAGCAGACCTGTGGTGCATACAGCCAAGGGCCAGGATACAAAGCTTGAGGGGATCGTGACCTTTTATAATAGGTTTTTGGACCACCCAGTGAAGATCTCATCAAACTACAAAGGGTGGAACTAATTCCCCATATACACCTTCGAGAAAGAGGTGGAGTATTATGTACCTGACTTGAATCTAAAACCCAAGTTTGAAAATCCTACCACTTATGTTGCTCCAGAGAGTGTGATAACAGATAGGGACCGGTTATTAAGTGATTCTGTTGATATTTCAAGGAATTTTGACTTTGTGTGGCCGGAAGAGGTATATTATTGGATCTACAGCCAAAAGCCAATTCTGATACAACCCCTTCCTCCGGTGGAATCTGGGAAAGCCCGTTCCAGCAAGGGGAAAGAAAAGAAGAAAAGACATGAGGGTGACCATCCCAAAAAAAAAGTGAAAAGGAAGATTTCTTCGACTGGTGACAATGAGTCTTCAAAGAAATCAAAGAAGAAGAAAACCAAGGTTGACAATTCAGAACCTTTCAGGCCTATCTCGAAGCCTCTTGAAATAGATCCGGAGCCGACTAGAGCAAGCAATGCCGGAGAGGCACCTGTTAAGAGTTCCTCTCCACCCTCTGAAGGTGTTTGCGGCATCCTTGTGTTTATACTTTGATTCCTTTAAGTTTATCTCCTCTTCTTTTCGCACCATTCTCTTCTCTCTTTCTTTTTTTGTGACTAATCTGTGCTTCTTATTGTTTTGCTTAGTGGACTTTGCCACTACGCTTGGTTTTAGAAACAAAGAGGAGGTCAAGATTGTGTCCAACGAAAACTATAAAGAGGTTCACTTGGATTCTCCAATTTTGGGAACTCTCAGAACATAGGCCATTCTAGAGGTCCAAGTGGAAATCGCTGATGATTCCACTAGGAACAAATGGTCTCGAGATGATGCTTCCCCGCTCCACCCTTCCCCTTAGAGGCATAGGACTGACACAACTGCATCGTTCTTAAGCCACCCTATCTAGTTAGAAGCCGTCTTTCTGAGAACACTAGGTCCGAGGTGGGACATCTCTTAGGGAAGGGCAATTTGCCCCCTCTGGGCATCAAAAGCCGCACTTAAACTCTTATCCCGGAGATGCCTGCCCTCTTAAGCACTCTGGACTCAGTCATCCGAGTTTACATGGCCAAGGACAGGGTGGCTAAAGTAGCTGCTGCCAAGTTTAAAGAGCTTGAGGGGGAGCTGCCGAAGGCTGGCTCCAAATATAAGGAGAATCTGGAAATGGTGGCCTTCAATTATGAGGTTGAACGTGCGACAACGACCCTTAAGGACAAGGAGGAACTAGAGAAACTAACCCTTGACAGGGACACTCGCTTGAAGGAACTCGAGACGAAGCTCTTCGGGGCCCAGGAGGAGAATTCCAAGCTAGCCACCCTTTGTTCTCCCGAGTAACAGGCATCCACGTTTGATGCCTATATTAATAGGCTAGTGAAGACCCAGGAGTTCTGAAACTTCTTCTCGGACCTCTCCACGGTTCTGGTGGGGCTGTCCTGGAACAACTTGGCTCGTTCCATCTCCACGGAGCTCCCTTCCGAGTATGTGACTATTCTAGACGTTTGCAAGAATAACTTAGATCCAAAGCAGCTGAGTCATCTCTGGTGGAAGTCCATCCAAGATGGGGGCATTAAACTTCCATTACTCAATCACTTGAAGGCTTTCGACAAATAGTTCTTGGCAGAGTAAATCTGCCACTTAGAGGTAGATGACGACACGGAATGGAGGGAGCCAGATCCCCTTACCACTCCAAGATCTCGATGCGGGCCTACTCTCTCGTGGTCCTCCCAGTTGAACCCCCGCCTAGGAAAGATTGTATGAACCATTCCCATTAAGGTTCAAGATTTACTTTCTAATTTTGGCTTTTGAATGAAAAATTTTCTTTTCCCTTAACTTATGTGTTTCTCTTTTTGTCTCTTGTAGACTCTAGACTTGGTACCTTATCCCCCTCCCCCCCTCCTATCTACAAAGAGGTACTTATTTTGATTTCTTTTTCCAAGTTATGAAAAAATGGTAACACCGGATCGAAGAATGGGCGTGGGAGCATCGAATTGAGGCCTCCCGATTCTGGTACAAGTTTTTCCAGCTTGAAGAGAATATTTAAGCAGCTCACCATGAACTTAGTTTATAGTGCAACAGACTTCATGAGAAGCAAAAAGAACTTCTCAATGCACTGAGTCATTCGAGGGAAGAAAGGGAGTCCCTGGCTGTGGTGAAAGATGAGATTCTGGGGGATTTCCATTCTCTCGAAACAAGGCATAATGAGATTCTTGAAGAGATCACTACCAAAGCCGATTCACCCCGATGCTTGAATGCATCAAGGTCGCTAAAGCTTATAAAGCTGCTGGGGGCATCATCTTCTCGGCCTAATGAAACCATCGAAGGCTATTGACGCAAGGCTGAAGTGCCTCAAGAAATTGTAAAGGTGGCTCGAGCGGCCATGGTGACTGCCACCGCCAAACTCGAGGAGTGGAAGAAAGAGAACAGGAAATATAGGCGAGACCTAGTTCCTTCCTTAGAGCTGGCCATTCAAGAAAATTAGGCCATTATTGAAGCCACCTAGAGAGAAAAAGAGATAGTGGAGAAGGAACTTGCCTAGTTGTACAAGACATATGAAGCAACTGCTAACAGCCTTCCAGCATACGGTTCTGACTAGGGACAGTCGAGGCTCTGTTGATTGAAGATATTGAGGTTTTCCTTCAAGATACCATTAACATCATGGAGCAAAAGCATATTACTAGGAATCCCAAGTACCGTGAGGCTTATGAAGAGGCACAAAGGTGGCTGGGTAGAGTGAGAAGAATAAGTGGGGCTTCGAGTTCTCACTCCGCTCTTAGGAGGGGTGGGGCTTTGGGAACTATCGAAGCCCCTCGTCCTGTGGCCTCGAACCCGAGAACATACCCTGCAAGAAATCTGATCGGCGTCTCTGGTCAAGGGAGGGACTCTTCCTCCGGCATGGGAGGTAATGTTACTGGCTAAGGTTGAACTTGCCTCTTCGACGATGAGATTGAGCCTTTGGTGAAACAGCCTAGGCGGTAGGTTTTTGGACCCTAGAACTTCATTATTCGACTGGAGGCCGTTAACAAGGGCTATATTCTAGCTGAATGTAAATATACTTGTAACTGTTGTAGTTGTATATGTGTACTTGTAATCCATTATGGGCTTGTATTATCGAAAAATATATTTTGCTCCTTGTTGTTTTTGGAGCATTTTTATATTTATGAAGGATGTGTTATGAATATCTTTGCGAAGACTCACGATTGCGGAATTAATATCTTTGATCTAGTGAAGGGATCTGCAAACCCCTCACTATCTCGCACAAAATTAAAGGTCTAGCCATCGGGGTACACTCACATTCGACTTGTTCTCTAACTAGCCCTCGGGATCAGATTACAAGGTTTATTGATACTTAACTAGCCCTCGGGGTTAAGCAACAATGGAATAGCTCGCAAGCAAAGAGTTTGAACTCAAAAATATTGTATATTTGACAGTTAAAAGTGGTGTATAAAACTCGAGAATACAACCCCTGTTTATAGGGCTGAATTCGTCCTAACCGTAATCCTAATCAGGACGGGATTTGGTAATTTCTGTCAGAAAGTGAATAGAATTATGGCAGCTTAAAAAAGCTAAAACCATATCTAAGTAGAATACCTAATTAAATTACTATATTCTTCAAGATAAATCTTGAATGAATATTGCCTTATCTAATATTACCAAATATGATTCTAATTAAATCAAAACTGAATATTCTAAACCCTAAAATAAAGCATAGTGGTTGGAAAGCCAAAAAATAAATTAAAAAAGATATTTTGATATCGTATCAGGATAACAGTCCTTCTAGCTAAACCAAAAAAAAATTCTTAACTTGTTTTTCTCCCGGCTCAACATTCGACGAGTTATGCCAACTTTTTGAGTGGTTGGAAAGGTCTATACCTTGTGCATTTGTTGCGCATTCGATAGGGCTTTATTGGCCCTTCGAATGTTTTACAAGATCTATGCCTTGAGCGCTTTTTGTGCATTAAATGGGGCTTTGTTGGCCCATCGAATATTTTATAAGGTATGGCCTTGAGCACTTGTTGCACATTCGATGGGGCTTTGTTGGCCCTTTGAATGTTTTACAAGGTCTAAACCTTGGGCGCTTGTTGTGCATTCGATGGGGCTTTGTTGGCCCTTCAAATGTTGTACAAGGTCTGAGCCTTGGGCACTTGTTGTGCATTCGATAGGGCTTTGTGGCCCTTCGAATATTAATTACTCTGTTTTTAGGAGGTTGATTTGTAATGTGTACTCAAATTCTTCGAAATCCAGAATTGACTGTGTTCCATTTAAAATTATCAAAAACAAGAGGAACCCTATCAACCCGTTGTGCTACTTGGCCGAGGGTGTCCTCTGACCCAAAGATACCTAGAGTCGGGCCTTTTTTCGGCCTCCTTGAGTCTATTGGGATTTTGGTAAATAATATCTCCTAAGGTTGGAAACATTCCATCTGCGCGGAATCGATTCACCTTGGGGGGTTTCTAACACATAGCTACCTCCCAGGTCGGCTTCTACGACTCGGCAGGGTCCTTCCCCGTTTGTTGAGAACTTCCTCTCCGTCTCTCTGCGGATTTTCTCATCTCTCCTCATTACGAGGTCTTTTGGGGAAAACTGAACTTTTTGGACCCTCCTGTCATGGTACTGCTAAACCCTTTCCTTGACCCTGGCTTTGTGGAGGTATACCTTCTCTCTTTTCTCTTAAGAAGGTCCAAATCCAAACTGTGCTGCTTGTCATTGTCTTCTTGTCGTCCGTTGCTAATAGCAAACCTTCAAAAGGTGGGAAACCTTATATCCTCTATAATAACCCTCTTCAAGCCATAAACCAGACCATATGGGGTTTCACTCGTAGTAGATGATTCTGTTCTTCAGAACGAACAAAACCATTTTGGGTAATTCATTAGTCCAGTTCCCGTCTGCCCCTTCGAGCCTCGATCGAATGCCATTGACAATAGTTTGATTGGTGACCTCCGCGTGCCCATTGTCTTGGGGTGGTAAATGTTGGTGACCCTTTGATGGATCATATACTCCTTGAACCAGCTTTTAAATAGGTCATTGATGAACTGAGAGCCATTGTCACTTGTGATCATTCTAGGGATCCCGAATCGAAATATGATATTCTTTAAGAATAACCCAATCATCGCATTCCCCTTTACGCCGGTCAGGGCTTCAGCCTCGACCCACTTCATAAAGTAGTCTGTGGTTACAATTAGGCATTAAAAGTGGCCAGGGGCCTCCAGGAAAGGACCCATCAGGTCGATCCCCTATTTGTTGAATGACCAGGAACTGTTAATGTTCATCATTACCTCCTGGGGTATGTAGGTGATTGTTGCATGTCTTTAGCATTGGTGGCGGGCTTGGATATGCTTGTTTACCTCTTCGAACATCTTTAGCCAATAATATCAAGGCAGAAGAAGCTTGTTAGCTACAGATCAATCCCCTTGATAACTTTCGCAGGCCACTTCATGGGTTTCACGAATCCGATAGTCAGCCTCGTGGGGGCAACACATGATAGGAGCGGTTAGAGGTGGTCTAGACGATTACGGACATGTTCATGGATCACATATTTAGGAGCCTTTAGCTTAACCTTCCTTGCTTCAATAGCATCTTCCGGGAGAGTCCCATCTCAAATGTAGCTAATGATAGGTGTCATCCATGAATTTTGCTCTTCAACTACCATCATTGTTGCTTCATCCTTAAAGCTTTGCTTACTCAGCATCTCCACTATTAAATACCCCTATAATTGCAAGTACAGGTCTGATGAGGCCAGTTTACTCAAGGCATCAGCCTTGTGGTTTTTCTCTCTAAGGACTTGAGTGAGGGTATAATGGTGGAAATGTTCGAGGATGGGCTTCACCACTTCCAAATAGCACTGCAAGCTTCTTTCCCTAGCCTCAAATTTCCCCTTGACTTGAAGGACCACGATTTTGGAATCATTAAAAATGTCTAGACTTCAAACTCCCAAGTCTTTGGCAATTCGAAGGCTTGTGATTAGCGCTTCATATTCCGCTTCATTATTCATGGCCTTGAAGTCAAAGTGAAGGGCATAGGGGTAGTCTTTCTGTTCAGGGCTTATGAGAAAGACTTCGGCTACACTGCCTCCGGAGTGACATGACCCAACAACATACAACTGCCATGTCTCTTCGGGCTCATTGTTGTCTTCAATGACTATCGGTTCTGTAGTTTCAACAATGAAGTCCACTAATGCTTGGCCCTTAATGGTTGTTCTCAGGCATAACTGGATGTTGTGTTCACCCAGTTCGATCGCCCATTTCATCATTCTTCCTGAGGCCTCCAGCTTTAGAAACACCTACCTAATTAGATGACTTGTAAGCAAGATAATCACGTGGCTTTGGAAATACGCCCGGAGGAATCTTGCAGCATGAATAAGGGCCAATATTATCTTCTCGAGGGCCGTGTAATGGATCTCTGGGCCATGCAAAGGCCTGCTTACGAAGTAGATTGGGTATTGGTCTCTGTCCTTCTCTTTCAGCAAGACCGCTCTTATTGGGAGAATGCAAAGGTGTATAAATACAGATCTTCCCCCTTGCCTATTTTCATGAGGGTGGGAAGACTTCGTAAGTGCTCTTTCAACTCCCAAAAGGCTTTTTCCCATTCATTCGTCCATTAAAATTTCTTTGCTTTTTGAAGCATATCAAAGAAAGACAGGTGTTTTTCAGCCCCCTTTGAAAGGAATCGGCTGAGTGCTGCCAATGAGCCTGTGAGCCTTTGGACATATTTGACTGTTTTAGGGGATTCATGTTGATCAACACTTCAATTTTCTCTGGATTGACATCGATCCCTCTCTCCAAATCCATAAATACCATAAATTTACCTGCTCCGACTCCAATTACAAATTTAGCAGGGTTTAGCATTAAATTAGCTTACCAGAGCGTCTGGAAGGTCTCTTCGAGGTCCATTAAAAATTGGTCTAAGCCCTTGCTTTTGACCATCATATCATCAACATATATCTCAATGTTTTTTCCGATTTGTTTTTCGAAGAGTTTATCAACCAGCCGTCGGTAGGTGGCCCCTGCATTTTTCAACCCGAATTGATTTTTCTTGTAGGAAAATGTTCCTACATCAGTTATGAAAGATGTTTTCTACTTGTCCTCCTCTGCCATGAATATCTATTGATAGCCCTTATGAGCATCAAACAAGGCCAACACCTATCCTGCTATGGCTTCGACCAGTACGTCAATGGAGGGTAGGGGATAGCTACCCTTGGGGCAACATTTATTGAGATTCGTGAAGTCTATCCATATTCTCCAAGATCCATCATACTTAGGGACCATCACCACAGGCTTCGTTCCTTTGTCTTGAATGACTATTGGTTCTGTGCTCGTGAGTTTGATTTCTCCGTTGACTGAAGTCACTCTATCCTCCTTCTTAGCTTCTTTCAGAGCTATAGCCAAATAGCTCTGGGCTGCCGGTTGATTCTCCCTAATAACTGCTATCCCCCGTTTCATGGGGAACTTCATGGTCAAATGATAGGGGGACATACCTCACGTGCCTGGCACATCCAAGGCCTTCCAAGTATCACGTTGTATAGAGACACAACATCAACCACTGTAAAGCTACAATCGATTGTGACTTCCTTGTCTCCATCTGCCACTCTAACCGGGAGGGTCACGACCCCTAAGAGTAGCACCATTTTCCCGATGAAGCCTGGAAAGGGAGAGGTTGTTCTCCTTATATTTCTACGGCCGAGCCCTAACTGTTCAAAGCAGTTGGCGAACATTACTTCTACCCCGCTGCCATCGTTTACGAACACCCTTATTTACTTAACAATATTCGATGGTTGCATGGATCACCATTGATTCTGTGTGAGGGGTTTGGCTTGGCACTGGGTCAGCCTCTGATAAGGTACTTGTTTCTTCGGGTTGGAAAAGCTTCTGACAGGGTTCTCTGGGAGGCACATACCGGGACTGGGATTTGATGATCGTATTTAAACCTTGGCTACTTACAACTCCATTGATGAAGTTAATCACCCAATTCGCTACGTCCCTCTGATTCCTGTCCGACCGAGCCTCAGCCTCGGGTCAAACTCCTGTTTGGTTTCCGGCTTGGTCTGCTTCATTTGCCTACTGTTCTCTACCACTTCGATTGGCTCTCTTTTTTCCTTTCCAGCGGTGTTTTGATCATCCCTTCGAGAAGGATTCTCCTCTTGGACCCTCGACGCAGTCAAGGAGTAAACCTTCTCTTGCACATCTTTCCACTTCTTTCCGTAGGTGAATGCATTCATTCGTGTTGTGGCTCTATTCTTTGTGGTGGTCACAAAACTTGGGCGGCTCTTTTTTTCCAAAGTAGTCTTTCCCAGGAAGGGGGTTTCGAAACATCCCTTTGTGGATGGAGTGTATCTCCATCAGGGACTTGATCAAGGGGATATAGCCCTCGAATCCCATCTTTGGAGAATCCGGTCTTTTCGACCGCAACACCGAGTTTTTAGGCCCCTTTTCGACCCACTATCCCCCTCCCATTTCCTCTCCGTGGCTTCTTCGATTTTTAAATACTGTTTCACATTTTCCTATAGATTTTGCAAGGTCTCCAACTTTTTTTAGACCAGCTTTTTGTAAAGGTTGAGGTAGAACATCTCATTCATGTATCTGGGGACCACCCCATCCTTTGTTCGGCTAATCAAGTTAAGTCTCTCATCTACATACCAATGGTAAAAACCTTTTCTTTTGAAAGAACTGTCCCAAAAGAGCCCTTCTGAAGTCCCTGTACGAATTTAATGACCCTCAAATTCATCATACTGAGGAAAGTCTGTATGAACTCCCAGGGTTCTGAATATCTGCTGTACGTGGGGAGCCCTTTGGGTGGTTTCACATTGTTGGGCCATCAAGTGACCACTATTGCGAAATAGAAGGGAGAGGTCGTGACTTGACCCGAAGGCCCAATCAGCCTGTCGAGTTCTTTTGACAAGGAGTCATTCGATCCCCCTCCCATCCGTGAGTCTTCGTATAGACTTGGCCAGAATGGGGTACCAAAATTGGGGAGTTGGTTTGAAGCCATGTACCCTGAGCATGATCCTCCCACCACCGAGTCGAAATACAGCTCTGGTCGGTAAGGGTCATAGGGGGGGGACTTCCGGTCGGAGTCCTGAGTACATCTGGCTCTCAAAGCCTGGAAAAATCCCCTTAGCCCGACCATCGAGTAAGGGATGGTCTGGATCAAAATAGGAGGCTTCAAAGAAGGCATCAAAAGTGGCATAGAGTATACTATCATTTGGCCTATGCGGAGGAGCGTTGGTTGGGGTCGTGTGATGGCTCCAACGTCTACTTGATAGGACACTGCGGGAGGGTGTACGACTAAAATCTTGCCATCATCATCAGGTGCACCGAAGGTGGGGGCCTGAATGCTGCTGGGTCACCCTTTGGTAGAGCATTGGGGGCTCCACCTGATAGCCAGCAGATCTGAGGGCCTGAGCCCATAGTGCTAGATCTTGCTGCGATGGGGGCCCACTTTGTTCGTGCCCCTTGCTGTTCGAGCAGCTTCTCTTATAACTTTCATTTGCGAATCTGCCGTAGCCTCCGTGAACTGCAGCTCATTCTCTCTTGATCAACACGCCTGGCTTTGTGAGGTAGGGGATTCAACACCTCCTACCCAAGGCTCAATGCTAATCTCCATGATTATTGGGGGTGCGTTGGCTTCTACGCTAGAAGCTTCCGGACCCCTCACCTTTAGGATCTGATCTTGGCCGACTTCCGGAGGCTTGTTACCGGTGCTAAAGGGGCTGGGAATCTAACTGCATGTTAGACCTACTCCCTCTCTTTTTTCGGTACGTGGATTGTACTTCCTCATCGGTGCCTAAAGCTTTTCCTTTTAGTTGTTCACTCATACGGAAGGTGTTTGCCGTAGATGTGGAAATAAACAACAATACTCAACACAAATCTAACTAACAGTCCCACTGGGCTTGCCAACTTGATGCACTCCAATTTTTCCATCACCGTTGATGATCAAAATCTGCAAGACAAAGCCCCCAGAGGTTTCTGGGGGAAAAAGGCTCTGACAGCCAAGTCAGCAAATAGATTACATGAGTGTAATTAGGAATTAATAGTTGAGTGTGTAGGGTTACCTTTAGCCTTTATATAGGTAGGCAAGTAGGGCAACTGTTTTGTTTTGTTGTGGAGCAAATAATCACCTTGGACTAGCCCAAGAGGCTTTACCCAAATGACAAAGTCATGGGCTGGTAGGTCGGTCGTATAGGCACTTGGGCCCATACGGATTTACACATTATCGGATAGCAATACACATGGAGACCCAACACAACTACCACAATGTCCTACAAGCGAGAAACACATAGATAGCACAAGTATATTTACTAATAACGACAATGAGGATTGGCCTTCATGCTAATCGTTATTAGTGGGAAACGTTGACAATTAGTCAAACTCATTCAAATTCATCCTAAGTATAAGCAATTTCATCAATCAACAATCATAATTAGTTGTCACTCCTAATTATAACCTAGCATTTACCAACAATCACATTGATAAAAAGTCAAAGTCTTCCAGGTTGACCAAAAACCTAGCAAAGAATCAACCTAAGATCATCAACTAATTGATCACCCTAGTATATCAAGCATTAATCACACAAGAAAGCACCAAGCATACTTGATAATCAAAGCACAAAATAGGATAAATCAAATCTCACAAATTCATATTAGAAATGCTTACCAATTGCTCCCAAGGTGAAATCTAGCTTAGATAAAGAGCACCCATAACAAATTTACAAGAATCCATGGAAAATATGCAAAAAATAAGAAAAGATGAAGAAAAGTGGGGTTTGGAGGCCCTAAAGTCGAGCTCCAATGAAATGGGGAAGAAGAGGAGCTATTTATAGCCCAAGGTTAAAAGAAAAGTCAAAAGGAGTGCAGTAGGCAAGCGGACACGCTGGGTCTTGAGCTGCTGAGGTGAGGGTGCTTGGCTGTTGGGGCCAAGGTGATTCTCCAGCGGGCACGTGGGATCAAGCTCTGGGCACATGTTTCTGGACCGAGGATGTGCGCCACAGCTATTTTCCAGCACTCGGGCACACGTTTAAGGGCGCAGCCTGCGCGCCCGGTCATCTTCGACGGTTGGTCGGTCTTCGCGTTATTACGAGTGAACCGTTACTCCAATTTTAGAGTTCTTGCAGTCGATTTGATAGTGCTCAATAAGACAAATCCAATGATGCAATCTTTGTGGGCTGATTTTTCTCGGATCATTTTAAGAACCTGGTCTAAACTTCTGGGTCACAATTCATCCGCTTCTTTGACTTCCTTCTTTGACCCTTCTATCTTCTACCATGTTTTGGTTTGTGGCCTCACTAAACAACTCCGGAGTGCTCACAAGCAATCTACAAATTAAGCTCACAAAAAGGAATCTAGATGCTCGTAAGGATAAAAAATCCATTAGACTAAAGATAGGTTACAAAATGAAGGATTTAGATAAGAAAATAAAAAACAGTCATCCAAACCCCTTATTATGTAAACATATCTAAATCTAGCAGTGTTCTAACAAAAAGTTACAAAACAGATGTTAAATGCTTTAGAAATACATGCAATTTGACATCTTATCACTCAGTTGTTTCGTCAATGGATGGAAACAAATGCATCTTGATTAGTGCAGTAGACGTAGTAGGTAGTGCTCAAATTAGTAGTGCTGGTTGGGATCATGTAATAGAAAAAACAGAAGCAGAAGGTCAGAAGAGTAGGGAGGATTGGAAACCTTAGAATGGTATTGTAATCGCAGACCCACTACATGAGTTAAGGTTTTGTAACTGTCTTGATCCACCTATTAATGTGGTGGGGAAGCCACTGGAGATAGGGTCAGTGAATGACAGACAGGGAGCTCATAATCATATCAGACTCGTCCACGGAGGAGGCTATAGCACTGGAAAAAGGACAGCTCACGGGGGCCATTTCACAAAAAACTGTCTCAGGACAAGCACCAAATCAATGAAGAAAATAGGTAGGAGGGGTGATTGTATAAGGAGGTCAACTAGAAGGGAAGAAGAGGTGAAGAAATTGCATCAGGATGGTGTCGAAAAATGTAAACAGGTTGATGTAGAGGAGGCAATAGAAGGTGAGAATGAGATGGTCCCAGATGAAGGCGGTGCACAAGGTTGGGATCCAGAAGATACTACATCTCAGACGACTTCAGACAGGGAAAGAAGATGCTAAGGGAAGGAAATTATGAGGAAGGATACCAGCATTGAGCAGGAGCAAATTGATCACCAGCAGAAGGCATTGTTAAGCAAGCGAAAGAGAGAAGAGGAAAATGAAGGACCAAGTGGAAGTGACTCCAGTACTAAAATTCCATGCAAGGAAAGGTGTATTGGATCACATTGTTGTGGGTTCTGGCCCGACTGTCCCGAATCATCCAGCCCAGAAACCATGACGTCTCTAATGTGGAATTGTAGGGGCATGAACAATGCCCCTACAAAGAATTGTCTAAGCAAACTGGTGCGGAAGCATAAGCCTCAAGTGGTGTGTTTGTTCGAGACAAAGATGAACCAGGGAAGATGGAACAATGGCAGCAGTCGACGGTTTTTGGGGAAAGCTGGCATAATGGGGGATCAAGAGACACCGCAAAACAGTAATGCCTTCACAGACAAGTTACAAACTACTTTAAGGCTTCTTAAGAATTGGATCAATAAAACCTTTGGGAACTTGGACAATTAAATAAAGGAAAAGTCCCAAAAATTGGCAGAAATTCAGAAGCAAATTACCACTGCTACTTGGCGGGCCGGTGAAAAGATACGGGAGGATCAATGGTTAAGCTAGGAAATTGAACAATTACTGCAGCAGCAATCTGCTTACTGGAAACAGAGATCAAGAGTGCAATGGGGCATATTCGGGGACAGAAATACACAGTTTTTTCATCAATGGGCATGAAAAAGGCAGGCAATTAATCAGGTTACTCGGTTGAAATATGCTCAAGGAATTTGGTACAGGGAGAGGACGATATTCGATCACTTTTGGTGTCACATATAAAGGGACTGTATATGGAACCAGAATCATACCCTCCTCTGCTGGGCCACGAAAGAACTCGACAACAGGTTCTGGATACAAATGATAAGTTACTATCATCGGAGCATATAGAAGAACTGTTGAGGCCCTTTCAAGCACAAGAAGTGGAGGCTACAATGAAAACAATGAAACTATTGAAAGCTCCACGAATGGATGGTATGCCAGTCGGGTTTTATGAAAAACACTGGTCGCATGTAGGACAATAACTGATTGAGGGGACACTGAAGATCATGAATCAAAAGCAGATACCTGAGGGCTGGAATCAGACAAAGATAGTGTTGATTCCAAAAATAAAAGAGCCAACAAGGGTCGAAAATTTCAGACTCTCTCGCTGTGTAACATCCGATACAAGCTGATTACAAAAGGGTTGTCCAACCAAATGAGACACCATATGGGAGATATAATTGATCTGGCTCAAACAGGGTTTGTAAAAGGGAGGTATATAAGCGAAAATGTGCTCATCGCTTATGAAATGTTACAGACCCTGAAAAAAAGACGAAGGGTAATACAGGTCTGGCAGCGGCTAAGATTGACATGAGCAAGGCCTATGATAGAGTGTCGTGGGAATTCCTGAAGAGCGCGCTAACACATATTGGAATGCCAGAACAATAGATTACATTGATTATGATGTGTACCACATCAGTATCAATGTCCGTACAGGTGAACCAATGGCAGTCGGAGAGCTTTAGGCCAATCAGAGGATTAAGGCAGGGATGCCCATTATCACCATACTTGTTTATCATTTGCCAACAATTTTTCTCAACCTGCTCAATGGAAAATGCGCTGGATTCAGTCCGGGGAGAGGAGTACCAAAGATCTCACATTCAATGTATGCAGATGACAGCATACTGTTTATACAGTGTGCCCAATCAGCAATTAGACAGTTGGCACGGAGCTTGGATGACTTTGCAAGATATTCTGGACAGCGTATCAATTTTGAGAAATCCTTAGTCTCTAGGAAGTCGGAACACTTCATCTCAGCATGAAAGTTATGTGTTGAATATACACAAGCGAGGAATTGGTGGGAAGTATCTAGGAATGAAAATATTACTCCTGCAATCAAGAAGAGCAGCGCATAAAGCCTTGTTGGGTAAAATACGAGCCAAATACGATAATTGGAAAACAAGATCATTAAGCCTGGCAGGAAGAATGACTTTGGCAAAGCACGTAATATCGGCCTTACATTTGTACCCCATGGCTATCTTTAAGATTCCTTCCACAGTTCTTCAGGAAATAGATTCCATGACAGCTATATTTATATGGAAAGGAGAATTAGAAGATAGGGGAATAAACTGGGTTTCACGAGGAAAAATGTGCCAACCGACCAGTAGGTGGATTAGGTTTGAGATCAGCAGCCAAGATGAATCAGGCCTTGTTAGAAAAACATGCCTTGGATATGCTTCAAGAGAAGGAATCACTGTTCATCAAGGTTTCTAAGGGCATGGCCGTGGTGGTCTATTAAAATTAAAAGATTGCTCAAGAGACCGAAAATCACCACAGTGGTGGTCTCTTGAGTGGTCTCTTAACAAGAGGCCACTCAAAAGGCTCTTGGTAAGAGCCCGGTCAAGAGACCGGTCGTGGGCCTAAAATCTGACCGAAGCCATGTGCAAGGGCCGCTAAAAAGCGGCCCATTTTTTTTGGTCCGTATGGGACACGTGTCGTCCCCTGAGTGGGCCACGTATCCCACTAGTTGCTGCTTCTTTTTTTTGAATTTTGAATGGGACACGTGTCCCATTCTGGTGGCGACACGTGTCCCCGACGTATTTTTTGGATTTTTTTATTTTTTCAAAATTTTAATTTTAAATTTTTATTCCATCTTCCTCCACTTTTCACCTATAAATATATATGATTTCAACTCATTTCATCACACTACTTCCAATTCCAATACTTCCACCTCACTAATTCATCTTCTACATTGTAATTCATTTTTTGTGATGGATCCACGAAGAACGTCGAAGGGCAAAGATAATTCTTTCAATTTGGAAAATTCTTCGCAAAATCCAAATTATCGCCTATTTTCAAATTCGGAATTTAGTATTTTCTGTAATTTTTATAGTTTTTATAATTGGTTTTTGCAATTTTAATGTTTTTATATAATTTTATAAAAAAATGAATTCTCATAGTATTTATTTATTTAATTTCATTTTAATAGTTTCATCAAAAAAATTGAAATTAATTTTAGTTTTTTACACTGAAGCATGGTATTGACAAGAACGAAAAAAATAAATTATTTAACATATTTTTAAAAAAATGAATTTATATTTAAATATTTAAACATTCTATTAAATTTTGCATTCAACTTATTTTTAGTGGACAAATTTATTTAAAATAATATTTAATGGCCAAATTATTGAGTAGGATAGAGAAAATCAAGTGGGTTCCATGAATAGTATGTAGTGGTCTCTTAACCATTGTGGAGAAAAAAAGGGTTCTCTTAAGTGGTCTCTTAAGCTGAGGTGGAAAAGAAAATAAAAAAAATAATATATTTAATTGGTAAGAGACCGCTAGCGATCTCTACCACTGGCCATGGCCTAAGGCTAAATATTGCAATCAACAAGATATCCTGGACTGCAGACCAAAATCAAGTGACTCCTGGGCATGGAAATATATGCTTTGGGGAAGAGACTTTCTCAAGACAAATCCTAGATGGGAGATCGAGAAGGGAGACAAAGTGAACATAAGGGATGATTGGTGTAAAGTCAAATGATTTGCAAGTAAATATTTTATTGGTAATTTTGTGTGAATTAATTTTGAACGGAAATTTTGATCATGTTGGAACATGCTGGTGCAGAATATTTACGCCAAGGTTTTATGGAAATCAAAGTCAAAATATTGCAGTAGTTTGGAGTAAATGGAATTCGTATATCTGACTATATATATCAGGCGTGTGAAGCATAATTGGTTTATGGAAAATCCCTACTTATATGGAGAAGATTTATTCGAACATATGGGATAGAATGATATAAGGTAAATCCCTTTATTTATGGGATTTGGATATGCTTCAAGAATCAGATTTGGAATAGGAATATTGTGGAGATAATCAAGGAGTATTCAGATCTGATTCGTGGATATAAATTGGGGACAAACACGACTGCATACTCACGGATTTAACAGAGCAAAAATCTGCACACAGATTTTTGAGACTTTCGAGAAGTTGCAAAGAGTCAGAACACTGTGTTCCAACACACCTGACCTGCCGCACTAAGTTCAGAATTATAAACCTTAATTCCTCGGGAGGAGGAGATCTTGCGTCGATGGAGTTCGAGATCAGAGGGAGTCTGATCAAGGCAGATCGGTAGCTAGGGGAACTAGCAGAGTCCACACGCTATAGTTAGTAAAGATAAGTATTTTGTAACCTTACTCTGTACTGTATCTTTCTAATTAGTGGATTCATTCTGAACTGGGCCAGGCCCCGCAGATGTAGGTGGATTACACCGAACTGCGTAACCAAGTCGTGTGTCTTTTACGTGTTACGTTATTATGCACTTGGTTAAAATAGTCATGTTGGAACACACTAGTAAGGACTATGGTAAAACTAAATTTCAATTGGTATCAGAGCTGAGTCACTTATCGTTCCCTTGGTTGTTTCAAGGAAAGTGAGATCCAGTTTTACCATGACGACAAGAGAAGGAGCTTCAGTCTCTCGACCACCACTGCTAGAAGGCAACAACTACAACTATTGGAAGGCACGCATGAGGGTCTTCATCAATTCGCTGGATGAACTGGCATGGTTTTATGTTGAGAATGAATGAAATCATCCTACAGAAGATGCTGATACAAGTTCTAAGGCTGTAGAAGGGGAGTCAAGTCAAAAACCCAAAGACAAGGCTAAATGGACTCCAGATGACCTTAAAGGATCTCTGGATAATTCGAAGGCACTTAATGCGATCTTCACTGCTATTGATGAAAATCAGTTCAAGCTTATATCTACGTGTCACCAAGCAAAGAAAGCATGGGATATTCCACAGACTGTTCACGAAGGAACCAGTCGAGTGCGTGAATCCAAACTACAGATGCTGGCTACCAAGTTCGAAGAACTCAAAATGGAGGAGGACAACACCATTGCTACATTCAATGGAAAACTCAGGGATATCTCCAACATGGCTTATCAACTTGGAAAGGTGTACAAAGAAACTAAGCTGGTGAAAAAGACCTTGCGATCTCTTCCCAAACGGTTTGCAATGAAAGTAGCAGCAATAGAGGAAGCAAGAGACGTAGCCACCATGAGCCTAGATGAACTAATGGGTTCGTTACAAATTTATGAGATGACATTCCAGCAACCTACAAAAAGAGTCTCCAAGGATTTGGCGTTCAAAGTTTCTCCAGCTAAGGAAAGTCACGAGTCTGACAGCGATGATGAGATTGGAAAACTGGCACTTATTACAAAGAATTTCTCAAAAATGCTAAAGAAAGTGGTCAACAAGAAATCTCAGGAAAGGTTTGGCGGAAATAGACAAAAACAACAAGATTCGAGCAATAATCGTGGAATGAGATTTGAACAATGGAATATGCAGTTCGGGAGAAATCAGAACAACGAACCAAAACAGGTTGGATGAATTCAATGCAGAGAATGTGAAGGATATGGTCATATTCAGGCTGAATGTGCTAACACTCACAAGAAACAAGGAAGATCATATGTCACCTCTTGGAGTGAAGATGAAGATGATGAAAAAGACGAAGAGGAACTTACCAGTAATTATGTAGCTTTTGGAGCAAAGGTCCATGATACATCAGAGGATCAGTGTTCCAACACACTGAACAAAGGTAAAGCTGTATGTTCCAACATAGATCTGGACGATGCACACAGCGATGAAGATGATGATCTGTCTGTAAGTGATGAAGAAATCTATAGCACATATGAACAAATGTATACCATGTGGGTTCAAGTAGCTGACACGAACAAAGAGCTGAATGAAGAAAAAAGAAAGCTATTTGAAAGTGAAAAAGAATTACGATCCACGGTTGCAGAACTTGGAAAACATAATTAAGAACTAAACAAGAAACTGATAGCAGCAGTCAAGAGGGCCGAGATGTCTGAAGCAACTATCTTTAAATTGAATTCCGGAAAGGCAAAGCTTGATGATATTCTGAATATGGGAAGAAACTTTGGTGATAGACACGGGATTGGATACGGGAAAGAACCTAAGACTGAATTGCATGAAAAACCAGTAACTCTCAAAGCTAGGATCCGAGAAGTAAAACGGAAGTATGGGATGCCGTATCAAAGAAAGCCACTCATCTGCAGATACTGTACGTACCAAGGACATGCTGAACAACAGTGCAGAAGACTGATCAGATCAAATGACAGGAAGACAACTTCTGCTGTGTTCCAACACAGGCGATACTCATACGGGAAAAATGATCAGAAAGATATGGGTTGTTAAAAAATCCAGTACGAGTCTGGTGGCACACACTTCTCTAACAGCCTATTCCAGTGATTCGTGGTACTTTGATACCTCACGAACATTACTCCGTATGATGGCGGATATGTAACATTTGGTGATGGAAAGAGAAGCAGAGTAATTGGCAAGGGAAAATTGAAAATTGAAGGTTTTCCATTATTCACAAGTGTATTATTTGTTGAAGGTCTAAAGGAAAACTTGCTAAGTATAAGCCAGCTGTGTGACGACAATATGGTAGTGGAATTTCATAAGGACAAGTGTATAGTAAAGCATGGAGAAAACAAGGTTCTTTCTGGAATAAGATCATCAGACAACTGCTATTTGCTGGAACAAGGAGTTCGATGCATGCTTTCAAAACAGGATGAAGGAATTCTTTGGCACAGGAAGCTTGGCCATATCAACTATAAAACACTGGTGAAAATCGCAAATGTGAAAGCTGTACGAGGAATGCCTACCTTAACCAGCAAGGATGGAATTGTGTGCGGACCATGTCAACAAGGTAAACGAATTCGTTCTCCTCACTCTTCAGTACAGTATATTACTACATCGAGAAATATGGAACTATTGCATATGGATTTGATGGGTCCGGTTAATACACCTAGTATAGGTGGAAAGAAATATATATTTGTATGTGTTGATGACTTCTCTAGATTCGCATGCGTAGCCTTCTTGAAAGAGAAATCCAATACAATAGAAGTTTTCAGAAGTCTTGTGGTGAAATTACAAACTGAAAAGGGGAGCACAGTAGGAAAGATCATTCGAATCCGAAGTGATCATGGTAGAGAATTTGAAAATGAACAGTTCAGTTCCTTCTGCGATGAGCTTGGAATCCAACATGAGTTCTCGGCTCCTATCACTCCTCAACAGAATGGTATCGTAGAACGAAAGAACAGAACTCTCCAAGAGATGGCTCGAGTTATGTTGGCAGAGAAAGATATTCACAAGAAATGGTGGACAGAAGCAATCAATACAGCATGTTATACAATCAATCGAGTGTATCTTCGACCATTCACCAGTAAGACAGCCTACGAGATTTGGAAGGGCAGGAAACCAAATGTTTCATATTTTCACGTGTTCGGGAGTACATTTTATATTCTCAAAGATAGAGAACAGTTGGCAAAGTTTGATAATCGAAGTGATACAGGAATCTTTCTAGGGTACTCCATCAACAGCCGTGCCTACAGAGTTTATAATCATCGAACCAACACTCTCATGGAATTTATTGTGGATGATTCAGAGAAGGAACAATAACCAGAATGTGTAGAGGAAGAACCTAGCAACACTCATGTTCCAACACAGTCTCAAAACTCAGACAAGGAAAATCAATCAGTTGACTCTAACTTTCACCAATGTGCTACAACAACTGAGCCACAGTATCCTAACCCTGCCGAAACTGACCATGTTGGAACACAGTCCCCCGCTACTGACACCCATGTTCCAACACATGACCAACCCGGTTCCACCATGAGAAGCACTCGATCAGTGCCTCGAGTTGATTATCGACGACTGGCTGGACTACACTGTTTTGCTTCTCTAATTGAACCCAAGAACTATAAAGAAGCCTTACTCGATGAATATTGGATTGCTGCAATGCAAGATGAACTTGGTCAGTTTACAAGGAATGATGTCTGGTATCTTACTCCTCGCCCCAAAGGCATTAATGTCATTGGTACGAAGTGGATCTTCAAGAACAAATCAGATGCAGACGGCTTAGTCACCCGAAACAAAGCTAGACTTGTTGCTCAAGGTTATACACAAGTGGAAGGTGTTGATTTTAATGAAACCTTTGCGCCAGTTGCCAGGTTAGAGTCTATTCGAATTCTACTAGCTATTGCCTGCTCTTTGAACTTTACTTTGTATCAAATGGATGTCAAGAGTGCCTTTTTAAATGGAGTGGTAAATGAAGAAGTATACGTGGAACAACCTAAAGGCTTCGAAGATCCTCATTATCCACATCATGTATATCGTCTCAAAAAGGCTTTATACGGACTAAAGTAAGCACCCAGGGCATGGTATGAATGACTTACTACCTTTCTTCTTCAGAAAGGTTATCATCGAGGGGGAGTAGATCGCACTTTATTTGTGCTTGACAAGGCTTCAATTTTTCTGATTGCTCAAATCTATGTTGATGACATAGTTTTTGGTTCTACTTCACCATCTATGGTACAGGATTTTGTCACCGTTATGCAATCTGAATTCGAAATGAGCATGGTAGGAGAGCTCACTTACTTTCTGGGATTGCAAGTCAAGCAAGGAAAGAACGGCTTATTCATAAATCAAAGTAAGTATGCCTTGAATTTAGTTAAGAAGTTCGGTCTGAGTAGTGCTCGAGTAGTTCGAACTCTGATGGGTGTTACTGATAAATTGGTGAAGCATGAAAAAAGAGTTGTAGTCGATCATAAATTATACAGAGGCATGATTGGAAGTTTATTGTATTTAATCGCAAGCAGACCAGATATATGTTTCAGTGTTGGAATATGTGCGAGGTTTCAAGCTGATCCTAAGGAATCTCATCTCACTGCAGTTAAAAGAGTTATTCGATATGTAAGTGGGACTTCTGAGTTTGGTGTTTGGTATTCTATGAGTCAAGATTCAGAGTTTGTTGGGTATAGTGATTCTGATTGGGTTGGAAATACTGATGATCGAAAAAGTACCACAGGTGGCTGTTTCTTTATTGGAACAAATTTGGTGTCTTGGTATAGCAAGAAACAGAATTCGATCTCTCTATCTACTGCACAAGCGGAGTATCTTGCAGCAGGGAGTTGTTGTGCACAACTGTTATGGATGAAACAAATGTTGAAAGATTATGGAATTCATCAAGGCCCTTTGAAGATTCTATGTGACAACACAAGTGCTATTGATATTTCGAAGAATCCAGTTCAGCACTCGAGAACCAAACATATTGACATAAGGCATCATTTTATTAGAGATTTGGTTGAAAGAAAAGAAGTGGAAGTAGTCTATGTTCCAACACACGAGCAATTTGCAGATATATTTACAAAGCCGTTGGATGCCACCACTTTTGAGAGCCTTCGACAACACTTAGGTGTTTGTCAAATCTGAGGTAATTTTTACCATAATTACTCTTTTTGTAAATATTTCTTTTGGTAATTTTCGTTTTACAAAAATTAGAAAAGAACAAAAAATATGGAAGGAAGCAAAGGCTTACAAAAATAGGAGATGTTAATTTGGTATGTTGGAAGTTAAGTAAGGAATGACAACTTGATGTGACAAGAAGAGAAAGGGCCATCATTACCATGTTTGGGAAATCTGAAAAGGGCTTTGCGGGAAAATAGGTGAATAAGATGAAGAGTTAAAGTAGGATTCAAATTTGGTATACATTCTTTCGCGTCTCTGCTCACTAGACCAACTATTTTGTCCCCAAAATCCTTGCCGGAAACAAACCTCTTGTACACAACACTCCTCTCCATCTCGGCATTGTGCCAAAGAATGTCAAACCCAAACTCGCCTATGGTGGAAGCTGTGGTACCAGAAATCATGGAGGAAGTTCAAGTTTCATCGAATTTGGAATTGATGGTTGTTACTGAGCCGAGAAAATATGATGAACAAACTCAGATCGGAGGGAGCATAGAAGATACAGAGGTTGAGGAAAGAGTTGAGCTAGAACCTGATGAAGCCAAAGAACAAAAGGAAGAGGAAGAGGCGTACGTCAAAAGCAAACAGAATGGGGAACCAGAAATTGAACTCGATACACAAAAAGAATCTTCTGGAACCAAGAAGAAGAAGAAACCTACGGTAACTGGTCCTGACCCTCGTCCATTAAAATTCATGGGAATTGAATGTAGAAGTGTGGATGAAGTGTTTGAATGGCTTGAAGCTAATAGAGTTGTCGCAGATTTAAGAAAGATCAAGAAAATTAGAGGAGAATATTTGACAGTTAAAGTTAAGGAGTTGGTGACTGGAAACATAGGTGAAGTTAGGAGACTTGAGAATTATACGGTGAAATTTGTGATGGGGAGATATGCTGAGTTTAGGGAAAAAGATAAATTTTACGTGCATTGCTATATTCCAGTACCAAGTTGTGTTTCTTTGAGAGAGATTAGGGAAAGTGAAGTGGCTGGATTAGAAGTGGTTAGGAACGGAGATAAACTTTAAATGGGGTTCTATGATACGAATTCAGCAAAGAGGATGGAAGAATTGAGGAAGCCTATCATCATTGTTCTGTCGGATAGTGATGACAGTGTTCCAACACAGAGAGAGGAACCTGACTATATAGAGTTAGATTATGATAATGATCTGGGAGGTGCAGATGATGGTGATCTTCATGAAGAGCAGACGGATGAAGGAAGGCTATCTAACCAGAAAGATGTTTCTGAGGGGGGGAAGAATTTGAGAAGGAGGCTGAAAGATCAGGGAGTGTTCCAACATAGGATATTCCTGATCTGGAATATTCAAGTGATGAGGTACTGGATGAGTACTATCAGATGGCAAAAGGC
Source organism: Rubia yunnanensis (assembly GCA_037428765.1). Taxonomy (NCBI): domain Eukaryota; kingdom Viridiplantae; phylum Streptophyta; class Magnoliopsida; order Gentianales; family Rubiaceae; genus Rubia; species Rubia yunnanensis. Next base: position 23,372,281 of record CM075064.1, on the reverse strand, counting down.
AAGAGAAAGGCTGACAAAGCCAAGGACTCTGCTCAAGTGAAGAGGAGCAAGAGAAGACATGACAATAAGGAAAAGAAGGTTTTACCTCCACCCTCTGTTAGCAAGGCATTCTCTGCTGTTTATTTTGATGAAAAAAGGTGCTGAAATGGGAGACTTTTTCTCAGAAAAAAAGTTCATAGCAGAAAGGCCTCTGGATTTAAAAGCCTATAAGGAGAGTGGCTTCACAGATTTTCTAAATCTGACTGGCATGACAACAGCAGCAACAATCCAACTACAGTACAACAGGCAGGTTGTACTTGAGGTATACTCCAATCTTATGCCTGGTAATTTAGAGATTAGCTCCCCATGGTATGGTAGAGTATATGTACGGGGGAAGGTCATAGATGTCTCTGCTGCTAGGATTAACATGTTGCTGGGTCTAAAAACACCTGAGAAAGGGGAAGTCTTTCCTGAAAATCTGGGATTGTCTGATGATGAGATCTTAGGTGTTATATCTGGTGATTATAAGGTTGAATGGCCATCAACTGGGTACTCACAAGCATCCTGCTTGTCATCAAGATTTTTTGGCTGATATCAGGTAGCTGTGCACTGTTGGTTGCCCTCGAGTAATACTACAGCGTTGACAAGGGAGATGGCTAAATTGCTATACTGTGTTGGAACACAGAAATAAATTAATCTTGGACTTCTCATTCAGCAGCATTTGGTCAGACAGGCTACTGCTCCGAAAGTAAATGATGCTATTATCTACCCTGCTTTAATCTCTGCCTTAGCCAAGAGTGCAAAAGTGAAAGGGAAGGCTTCAGATGTGGTGATTGACACAGAGTGTTTGAGGCCCAACAAGAAGACATTTTGGCTGAGACATGTTCATGATCTCCCGTGGAAACCTTTTGGATCGACTTCGTCATCAGCAGCAGAAAAGGAGGCTCGGCTGATGGTTCTGAATGCAAGACTTGGAGCTTTAGGCATACAGTTGGCTGCGATAGTGGCAGAAAAAGCAAGACTAGAGGCAGAGAAGTCAAGGTTGGAAGCATGACTTGAAGGTTGGATGCAGGGGGAGCACTGTTTATTTTGCTATTTTTATTAGTGAATTTGGCCTATGTGTGGTCCCGGGGGGAGAAATTTTGGATGGCATGATTTAGACTTTGATTCAATTTGGCTGTAATAATTTTTATGTGTTGGATATCTGGTTTCTGGTTTTTGGATTTCATGCCTAAGGGAATTCTGGAATTCTGACATCTTGTTGATTGTTGGTTTACAAGTTCATGATATTGATGCTGACAGTTACTGTTTGGGAATTACATGTCCAAAATATTATGGGTCCACAAAAATGCCAAAGGGGGAGATTGTAAAGTCAAGGGATTTGCAAGTAAATATTTTATTGGCAATTTTGTGTGAATTAATTTTGAACGGAAATTCTGACCATGTTGGAACATGCTGGTGCAGAATATTTACGCCAAGGTTTTATGGAAATCAAAGTCAAAATATTGCAGTAGTTTGGAGTAAATGGAATTCGTATATCTGACTATATATATCAGGCGTGTGAAGCATAATTGGTTTATGGAAAATCCCTACTTACATGGAGAAGATTTATTCGAATATATGGGATAGAATGATATAAGGTAAATCCCTTTATTTATGGGATTTGGATATGCTTCAAGAATCAGATTTGGAATAGGAATATTGTGGAGATAATCAAGGAGTATTCAGATCTGATTCGTGGATATAAATTGGGGACAAACACGGCTGCATACTCACGGATTTAACAGAGCAAAAATCTGCACACAGATTTTTTAGACTTTCAAGAAGTTGCAAAGAGTCAGAACACTGTGTTCCAACACACCTGACCTGCCACACTAAGTTCAGAATCATAAACCTTAATTCCTCGGGAGGAGGAGATCTTGCGTCGACGGAGTTCGAGATCAGAGGGAGTCTGATCAAGGCAGATCGGTAGCTAGGGGAACTAGCAGAGTCCACACGCTATAGTTAGTAAAGATAAGTATTTTGTAAACCTTACTCTGTACTGTATCTTTCTAATTAGTGGATTCATTCTGAACTGGACCAGGCCCCGCAGATGTAGGTGGATTACACCGAACTGCGTAACCAAGTCGTGTGTCTTTTACGTGTTACGTTATTATGCACTTGGTTAAAATAATCATGTTGGAACGCACTAGTAAGGACTAGAAAAATTGGTAAAACTAAATTTCAATTGGATTCCAGACTGTGATGAGATAGACCGAGGAGCTGGAGTTACAATGCTCCAGAATTACACATAAATGTGAGTCTAGCACTTACTTGATGCTGATAAGGAATGTCGATTACCGCTCCAGAGCATGATTTTTCCGGCTAGCATTCTCAGGAAGATCCATACAATTTATGTAACCATGCAGGGGAATCAGGAGGACAAATTGTACTGGATGTTGACAAAGGATGGCTTATATTTGGTGAAATCAGGCTATAATGCTCAACAAGACCACTTCAACGCGGGTATAACTGCAACAAACAGTAACTGGAAGAAACTGTGGGCGATCCCAATTTCACAAAAGATCTTGTTGTTCATATGGTGGGTGTTACATAATGCTATACCAATTGTAAAAAATTTGTATCGAAGAGGGATTACTCAGGATTCTGCATGCAACGGGTGCAACACAGGTGATGAAAGAGGACTGTGAACATTTATTCATGAATTGTATTCAGGCTAAGCGGGTTTGGCGAGCATCAATATTGGGCTTCAACTTTGATCAGGGGGCCAGAACCGACTTTACAACCTGGTTCTAGGATTGGCTACAAATGGCACCAAAGGAGCGACATTTAGTTTTGTCTTGCCATTTGTTATGGCAGATATGGCTACAGAGAAACCTTCAAGGTTTTTAGAATTAGAAAAATGAACCAATCTTCTGGGTGCAGCTAGCCTATGAGAGTGTGGAGGTTGATAACAACAGATCACAACATATGGATATTGGTACAGAATGTGACTACAAATCAACAGGATTATGCAGAACCGCAAATTGTACCTACGGTTAAGATAGATGGCATACTGGCAAAAGGTCTCGTATGGTGCCACAGCATGGACGATTGTTCCGAGTCTTCAACGATACAGAACAACTCAAGAAATGCATATGGCATCCACGTCGCCATTGGCATCAGAAGCAATGACTTGTTTGATGGGGATAAAAATGGCTCTTCAGTTACGATTCCGGCATGACCAAGTATGGACAGATTCATTGAGCTAGTAAACTTGCTGGGAAACCTAAAAGAGCCAGTATCGAGGAGGCAACGAAGTTTATTATGGACCTCGGCTTCGAAATTCAACTGTTCAAAAACTTCTGGATTAGGAAAGTGCCTAGATCAGCCTTACAAGCATAATAGGGCAAAAAGCTCAATTGTCAAGAGGCTGGTTGCCAGTCTGCTACTTGTGATGGGAACAACCTAATATAATGAAAACTTGTTTGTTCTAAAAAAATGATGTAAATTTGGTAGATTAAATGATTATACATGGAAGATTTACAAATATAAATTTATTTGTGAGACTGACTAAAAAGGAAAATATGAAGTTTATTATGAAACGAGGGAGTAGATTTTAAGTTATAAGTTTTTAATCACATTGAAAAACATTTGCATTTCTATCCTTTGTTAGAGTATGTAGTGGGTAGAATTTTGATGGAAACTCACTTCGTATACGTCTCAATGAGACGAAAATGGACAAATGTTATGGGGATGGGAATGAAATTGATATACGCGAATAATGGATTTGTGGATATTATTTTATATTTGACTCATATGTGGCCCCCCTTTTCCACATGATTCGTTTTTATGGTCTGCTAAATTTTTTATATACTTGCTCTATCTCAACTCTATTTACATTATTTTTCTGAAAAAACAAACTAAGAGTAATTAATAGTTAGATACATGATATTTGACAAATTTTAAGATCACTACACTTGCATGAAACAAAAACGTTGAATATGATGTATTAAAAAGAAATAAAAAACATAACCTAAAACAAAATTTCAATTTAGATAATTATCTTTTGAAGTAGTGCAAAAGAATATTCTTCATCGCATATTGTTTGATTTCAAGCTCGTTTGCTATTCAATTTGCAGATTTCATACTTCTTGGTCTTATAGCAATTGAATAGAGGAAGAAATTTTTATTTATTTTTTTTGAAAAAACAGTGTTCTCTATCTCATTCATTAAGATTGTTACAATTTGTGCCATGTCAAGGCCATACAACTCCTAGCTAACTTTTTGTGTCATATTAGGCCGTAAAACCCCTAAATAATCTATGTAATATTTTTATATGATTGAACACCTTGTTTGGCTCACACACTGAGTGGTGAGCCTCCCACAAATGGACATATCAATCCTTCCAGATTGGAATCCATGTGTCATATCGGCAATCTGCTACTTGGTCCTTGCTTCCGAACTTTGTTTTCACCGTGTTGAATCAACTTTTTTGGTTTTTGAGAGGTTGTTGCTAGATTTTTTTTTCAATTTGCGATTCAGAGTGTCTGTTGGAGGAGTTTCGAGTGCAGGTCCATTTTGTTTTAAAGCAGTACAGTATTGCGTGTCTCCATAATTGTCCATTGTTGCTACAACTCCGTAGTTCTTGTTTTTGAGAACATTTTTGGCGATTGTCGCTGGATTTTCCAATTAGCAGCGTGGAAGAACCTAAATCCCGTCGGAGTCGCGAGGTCACCAACAACACACCTAGAAAATAAAAATAAAAGAGACAACTAGAATTAAGATTAACCTAAACCCCGCTTTCATCCAGGGAAGTCATTCAACAGCATAAGCTCTCTATAACCTAGAATTAGGTATCGTCTAAGTAGCATTTCCCTCCAAAACGCCGTATATTTGGTGTTGTAATCCGGTGGGGGCTCCATTGTACGCCAGAAACTCCATTCAAAGAATACAAACTAGTACAGAAAAACCCATTTTCCAATTTTTCAATGAGCCATACCATGTAACCACCACATGATGACCTATTTTGACTGTTGCCCACGATCCATCACCACTACTAACAAAGTCGCTGTTCACTGATTCACATTGTCTCTCTGTCACGGCCACCACAAGGATGTCATCACTACAGCCTGTCGTGGATGATATTGTAAGACGCTGAGAAAATACGAGGGGTGAAGATAAATTTTAGGGATGTAATTATAAAGGAATTGTGCTGGATGTGCTTTAGGCTTGGATTTAGGAAGGGTCGTGATAAGGAAGATGTCGGACTGCCGCCGAGCCACTATTGACCACTTGGAACCACAATTGACCTCCTAAAACCTTCATTGACAGGTTAAATTTTTCTGCCATAAATATGCCCATAAGATTACCTCATTAGAGATACACCCCAAGCCATTTTTCATAGCCCTCCGCCGGTCTAATGTGCCTCAGCGGATGGATCTGATCGTCCTCTTAAAATGTCAAGGACCCGTGGCTACTGTGCTATTGGGGAGGACTAGATCTAGCACTCGACCATATCTGTGTTTTGTCTCCGGCTCTCTACTGGTTGGCCAATTTGCCACCCGACTTTAGATTGTTCAGTTGGACCCTGATCTGTTAGTTGGTTCTCCGTGCACTCACTGGACAAATTATTTGTTTGGATAGGGTTGGCTGGTGTTTGTGTTGGTCACCGGCCGGCTTTTGAGAAGGCTAGGCCGCTCTGTCCTCACTGGATCCATTCTAAGTTGCTGGTCTTTAGTCGTGGAGGCGCTTGGCAGAAAACTTTCGACGTCAACAGCGGACACCTTACCCCCTCAAACTAGATCTACATACTGAAAAGTGATTAACAGAAAAAAGTGAGGGTGGGGAAGGCTGCCGGTCGGTCGGTGGCGGCAGTAACCTTACCACAACCAGGGTTTATGCGTGGCTGGTTGAGGAGAGAAGGGATAGTGTTTTTATTGAGAGAGAAGGGAACAAATGCACAAAATGAGAGGGGAGAATTTCTTAGCCTATGTTTATCCATAACCCATCCCAACTAAAATTTCTAATTAAATATTTATATCTCTCTCATCCATCTACACACAACCTTTCAACCAACCAATTTATTTCTTTTTAAAAAATTTATCAATGACTCAACCCAACCAAAAAGTTCAACTCTTTATATATTATTTTGAGTGAGTCTCTTGACAGGCGGTTTGTCCATAACCTTATGGACAGTCCACGTATTTTATACCTTATACACTTCATCTGTTAAATTACACACAAAATTTAGAAATTTAAAAAATATTACTTTATATTATATATTTTAAAATTTTTACATTCAAATGCACATTGTTAATTGTTCTTACTTTTAAAATAAAATATTTATTTTTTAAAAAAATTACAACATTTAAGGTAAAAATTACAGTGGACTGTCCATAAACTTATGGACAAGCCGCATTTCCTGAGACTTTCTCTATTATTTCAATACTAAACATAAATAGTATATATTAAATTATTAATTATTAGTTAAATATTTTATTATTTAAATAATAAATTTTCTAATTTTTGAAATAAAATTTTAATAATTAGAAATATAATAAGAGTCCGTCTCTTGAAATATGGTCTTTCCATAAGTCATGGAAACACCAAAGTTTAAAGTGCAAATTAGAAGAAATGAAGATAAAAATTTTGGGTTGCATGAATCGGGTTATAAATTTTATAGCTATTACAGTAGCATAATAAATTTTTAATATTGCAACTAAGACTTTTTACCTTTTACTATTATAATTAAAGCTCATTTTTTCATAAGCCTGTGGAAAGATGATTTTTCCCAAGAATTTTCCATATAATAAACTAAATAATGAAAATTTTTCATTTGCATCACTTTACCAAATTTAAAGACATATCAAATTATATTACAAGACAGTAAAATTTGAAATTGAGTACAAAGTAAAAAAAGACTAAATTATTTTTTTGGTCCCTAACATATGACATAATACTATCTTTTGGTCCTCGAAACCAACACCACGTCCTTTCAGTACCCAACAAATTCAAAATGATTTGTTTGATCCCCAAACTAGATTCCATATCAAAATTATTTTAATTGGTCTCTAACATATGATCTTATATCATCTTTTGGTCCCCAAAACCACCTTGAAACCCGCCTTGGGGACCAAACAAATTATTTTAAATTTGTAGGGTACTAAAAGGACGTGATTTTACCATGTATGCAGCTAGTCGTGTGCCTTGAGTTGAGAAATGTAAATTTTCCTCATCTTCTTCCACAACCTTATTTCTTGCATGAGATTGTTCATTAGTAGGTAGATCGTCCAAAAATTTGGTGGGATCATGATAGTTGAGATATGTGTCTCTTTCATCCTCAACTATCATATTGTGCATAATGATACAAGTCGTCATTATTTCCCCCATAAATTATGGATCCCAAACAAGGCAAGGGAGTTGAATAAATGCAAAAAAAATCTTGTAAAACTCCAAATGCATGTTCTACATTATTTTTTGCAACCTCCTGATGTTGAGCAAATAGCTTGTGCTTCTTTGATTGTGGGGAGGTAATTGATTTGACAAATGGTGCCCACGAGGGATATATACCAACAGTAAGATAATACCCCATGTTGTAACCATGCATGTTAACTCTATAACTCGTTTTTTGGGCTCGACCTTCTAGAATATTATCAAAAATTGAAGATTGGTGCAGTACGTTGATGTCATTGCAAGAACTAAGTATTTAAAAAAATGAATTCCATACCCATAAATCTTGTGAAGCAACAGCTTCCAAGATAACCGTTGGATATCCACTTCTCCCTGCATATTGGCTAGCCCATGCAGTAGGAAGGTTCTTCCACCTCTAATGAATGCAATCAATACTTCCTACTATACTTGGGAAGCCTAGCTAATCGACCCTGATGTGAAATAGCCTTGCCAAATATTGTGTTGTAGGCAATCTGAAGTACTCATCACCAAAGTTTGCAATGACACCCTCCACAAAGTGTTTGAGAGACTTCCTTGTTACAGCTGAGCTAATTCAAAGGTATACATCAACTGCATCCGCTAATATTCCATAAGCTAACGCCGTGATAGTTGCACTGCATTTTTACAACGAAGAAATAGAAAATCTACCGGTAGCATCTAACAACAAAGGCTTCAACTATACACAAAAACACATGTTTTTGCATACAAAATCTACGACGGAGTAGTTGATCTAAATACACAGGATTACCAGAAAAATAGTCCATGAATAAACGTACCTCACCTCCTTCACTATCTCTCTCACAATTCCTTCTCATGGCTCAAATATTATGATCTATCGATTGTAATAATAGAAGACAAGGACTAGTAATCATATCTTCAATGATGCAATCAACATGTTGATTTTCTTTAACAATGCTTGCCTGCCACACATCAAACTCAGTGAAATCAAAATAATCAAATTTAAAACTTGAATCAATTGAATTTTCATTCAATGATATTGTGTAATGAGTGGATGGTGATTTTCATATGGATGCAATGAGATTATATAGGAGTAAAGATATCACAATAATTGTAGGCATGGGTGTGGATTTCAAAATAAAGTATAAGATGTTAAACTTTCTTAAAGTGATATAACAATTAAACTAAAGTGTGTTCCCAACCAACTAACAAATCCATGTGTGATGGTGGTTGAATATCAATTCGGAATCTAATAACATGTGAAAGCTATTATTAAATGTGATTTGACAAATCTTTTCATATGGGCCAAGCAAAGTGCTTTTGGAACAATGTGAGTGGGAGGTCGTCGTCGTGTCTCTCTAATATAGTATTTATAAACCCAAATTACAACTAACTACTAAATATTAGCTAGTGGTAAGACGAGGTCGTCCACGAGGAAGGTGAGATTTTGTCGAGTGTTGAATGTAATTAAAAACACATGAAGAAGTCACTCTATGTGTGCGGTAACAAATGGGGGTTTGAGTTTATAAAATACGACTACTTTAAACAACTAAATTACCAAACAACTAGAAGAACAATTTAAATAAGAGCACAACTAGCACGAAAGATGTAACTAAGATGATAACGAGTCTTGGGCACAATTGATTTTCATTTCTAGTTATCCTTTGATCATCGATTAATTATCCTATTTTTATGCATTGGACACATAATGTGTATAACTTGTCAGCACCTTTTGAGTGAATACATTTCTCACCTCTCCTCGGTTATAATTAGAATGGGCGATCGACACCACACAATAACTCTTACCCTCGGGTCACTCTAGACGGTCGGTGTCATAGACTTCCCCGAGAATAGCAATAAACACAGAGACCCAATATAACTAACACATCGTCCTACATGCAAGAAACATCAACATAGCACAATTATGTTCCCTAATGATGACTACAAGGATCGGCCTTCATGATAGGCGTCATCAGTGTACTACTTCGATAATTAAGCAAACTCATTCAAATTCATCATATACCTAAGCAATTTCATCAATCAATAATCATAATTAGTTGTCACACCCAATGATAACCTAACATTATCCAATGATAATCACGATAAAAGGACAAAGTCTTCCAGATTTGACCAAAAACCTAGCAAACAATCAATTCATAATCATCAACTAGTTGATCACCCTAGTCTAAACAATGCATTAATCACACAACAAAGTACAAAATATAGTTGATAATAAAAGCACATAATAGGATAAATCAAATCTCACAAATGCATACTAGAAATGCTTATCAATTGCTCTCAAGAGTATATTTAGCCAAGATTAACAAAACCTATAGCAAATGAGAAAAAATACATGGTAAACATAGTGTTAAACACAAGAAATAAATGAAAACTAGGGTTTTTAAGGTAAGACAATCGTGGTCTTCAATGGAGGGGAGAGAGGAGTATTTATAGTCTAGGAATTAAAGGAGAAAAGCAACATAAATGGGCCATTGGCCCAAGTGTCACGGACAATGATAAGCATCCTGCCCAGTATCTACCGATTTCCAGAATAATTGCCCTTCTCTTCAGAATCTCATCGCCTCTTCAATCTCGAACTCTTCAATAAAAGTCTTCAAGATGATCTTCAAAACACTTCATAAATTAAATAATTAGGACATAAAACATGTGATGTCATCCTAAACCTCTCTAATGATAAAATGTCAAATTCCTTCCAATTAAATCCTTAATCTATTACAAAATTAGACTTCAAATGTACTAAGAATAGGATATAAATTCAGTACATCAGAGAGAGTAGAAAGTTTGAAACCAACTAGCTATAGTGATATGAAAGTTAATCAATTACTGGAAAAAACTGAAACTACATTACAAAAGTTTAAATTAAATGAAAAGGTTCAGATTACATAAATGACACATACAAAACTAAACACGCGTGAAAAATGACATTTAAGTATTGAATAGCTTAGATATCAACCGATGTTGAACATCCTCTTCTTCAATGGTTAAGCAAGTTTTAAACATCAAATTTTGTAAAAGTTACATTTTCATCTTCTTCATTTTTCTTTGCTCTTCAGCCCGTTCAATTTCATTCTGATTTTTTTCCACTTCGAGTTTGGCAGTCCCAAGTTCGTTTATGACCTCAGCTTCTTTGTTTCATGTGAGCCTTAACTCACAAAGTTCTGCAGTAAATTCATCTGGAATAGTAGAATGATGAGATGTCGTGGCTTTACCTTTCTTTTTTGCAAAATCTTTGTCTTTGGAACGTGAAATTGTTGAAGCATCATTAATAGGAGCATCGATATTCGACGGAATTGCATAATCCCCACCTTCACTTGTCCTTGAATGATTCGAGATGTGTCTACTTTCTTCATTACTCCCTTCATCTTCAGGATGAGATCGAGTCATATCTTTATTTAATTTCATCTCCCACTTTGGATGTTTACACACAACTTCTTTATATACATGCAAGTAAGTAAACTTACTACCGCCTTGTTCATAAATTGTTAAAGGCATATTGCATGCTCATTCTGATACTTTTCAAACAATATGCCTCTTTGTACGTAGCAGTCCATTTTTGTGCACTTTCATTAAGCCGTTTCAAACGACCTTTCATTTGATCCACATTTCTTGGATTGATCTCTCCTGGATTTTTCTGCCCTAATTTGCTCAAACTAATCCGCCACTCGAGCCCATAAAACACCACTTTTTTTGTTATTTCCTCTTTGTCTGTCTTCACTAACAAAGCAATAAGCGGACATTAGAGCTATATCTTCTTTAACACACTAAGGAATACAAATTTTCCATGAACATTTTCAGCATTTTGACCAGATGAATGAGAATTATTTTAGGAGAAAGGGATATTAGCAGAGAAAGGAATATGAGTTGATATAGTAAAATGAGAGTTAGAATCTTCTTCAAAGTTTAAATACGCTGATGGATTTTGATAATATCATGCATTTAAATTTTGTAGTGAATTAAAATTTTCTTCAAAAAATGAAAGAAATTGAAATTATTTTGATCTATGGAAGAAAATAATATTTGTGTTAATCCTATTGACAAAGGATTAACACTAATCACAAAAATGGATAGAGTTTTTTTTATGTAGGGAGAAGAGCTATATTGAGTTGTGCGTTAAACCATGACAATATTGGTCTCTATTTATAGGGAATGAAAAATATAGTTTATTGCAATTAATTTTATCACAAAAATATTTGAAAAAGAAATATAAAATTAGATATGCAGATAAGGAGATAAGGAGATAAAATGATTAGATTGGATTTGATTTGATATATTTTGAGCTAATGAGAATGTGACACATGGTCACACTCCCCATCCTCCCCCCTTCCATTTCGGGATCACTTTTGACCCCCAATTTCGTTGGGGATGTGCCTTACTATTCAGTTCCTTTTTTAAAAGTAAATGTGGTGACCGCATGCCTACTGCCACAGATAAACGAGGTCTTAGTAGCTAACACTGAATTGAATGAAATACATCTTTCCAACCTAAGAAAATTGAATAGAAGTAAAACTAAATAAGTCAAAGTTCAAGGTGTCCTCTCAAACTGAACCCCCAATTTCCAAAAATTACACCCACCTAAAGTGTTGAACACCATCCCTCCCAATCCAAATGTTGCATGCTATTTATATATTAATTAAAGATATTTATATCAAAAAAAATGTTAGTGGCTAGGACATATGCGTAAGAAGAAGAACTAATATTCACCAATTATAAATTATGTGTGTTCATCAATGCTCTATATGGTACATGTATTTAGACATGGTAAAAATATACTTATATTTCAATTCAACCTCAAAATTGATATTGCATTATAATAGTACTACTTATATACTATATGAAATTTATGGTAAAACGAGAAACTTAAGAAAGTTGATTGAAAAATGTGTCAATATAAGTTGACATGATGGAAAAACTATTATTAAAGAATGCATTCAAACAAATAATATTGCTAAGGAGTCGAGCTTGACTAGCCTCAATAATAGAAAAATCAATATTATGTTGAGTAGATAGAGTGGAAGCCACAATAGGGAGAACCGAAACCATGCATAAAATTCATAACAAGACACAAAATGTGAAAAAACATGCTCAAATTTTATAAAAATACACTGTCTATAAATAGATATCCATGTTTTAAGAGATTTTTAAGGAATAAAAAAATATTCTTTAACATATCAAAAGCAAGAACCTGAAACAAATTCATAATGTGTTCCTAAACATAACCCAAGCAAAAACTTCATACAAATCTTATGAATAATTACATCCCTCGACCATAAGTGTGTAATAAGATAAGATTCATAAGTTTTACCTAATTGATAGAAAACCATGAAAATCTCATTCCACTATGTGATCGGAATCACTTTTCTCCTTGTGAAATCAACACGTCCACCATAGTATGCTTTGGTTTTTTTTTATAACCACACACATATAGATTAGACATAAGAAGAATTATAGAGAGTTCTGCCCAGCTCATTAGTTGCGCAATGTTCATTACATAGTAAACTACGATTAACTTTTATGCATCTAAACGATGATAAGGACGGCGTTACTTGTAGTAAGTTTTCTATCAGTCATTTTATCTCCCAAGGAGCCAATTTTGGATTGTTGATTTATGCAGCAGGGATTGCAGAATCTGTATAAACAAGAACATTCGATATTGATCTTCTGAGAGAAGCTTGGAGTGCCCTGAAATAACCTTCAGCCTCGGTCTGTAATGCTGACACTGCAATGAAAAAATATGAGCCTTTTTTAACTTTTTTTGCCGAGAACCATTATCATATGAAATAGTCCACACTTCCGCTCCTGGGTAATTGGATTACCGATATGAACCACCAAAGGATATAATGCATATATCTGATTGTAGAAGCTGATTATGCAGCCAGGTGTTATAGCTTGCATGAGCTTTATCTTGGGCATGAGTTGAACCATCTTGAGCATGAGTTGAGCTGATATAGTCCAGGTCCTCAGCACCATCAAATTTTTGTGATCTATCTGAAATAATCCGACTAATGATTTCAAATGCATTCCTTGCTTCCACCCAACATTGAATGAGATCCTTTAACTACTCATATATAGCTTTAGAATTTCTCTGTTTCCAAATCTCCTAGAGAACACGTGTTGATAATTTGATGGCCTCTTTATCTGGTGCATGTTTCATCCATGGGATAAACCAGGCATTGAGATCCTGGATTGGTGAGGTATTAAAATCAAAACTTAAGGATGATGCTCTCCATATTCTCTTTGAATCCTTGCATCCAAAGAATAGATGAATCTCATTTTCTTCATGCATCTGACACTTGGTACATATACTGTTTTTAATAATGCCTCCGACTATAAGATTAGACGCAGTTGGTAGTGCACGGTTTATCAATATCCATATAAAGACCTCCAATTTATGTGGTAATTTTATATTCCACAAAAATTTCCAAAATTCCTTCAACTATTGAGGTGTTTGTGTTGGAGATATTCTCAGCTTCTGCATACAAAAATGAAAAGATTTCTTGTCTGTGTATACACCATCTTTGTTTGGTCTCTAAATGGGTTTATCCCTTGTATCTGCTTACTTCTCTGAACGTATTTCCAAGATACTTGGGATTATGTGTTGAGGAAAGATTGTTCTTAATAATAGAATTCTCCATTGGTTAAGATCACACACTCGGAGATTCGTGTGAGGTCTCTGATTGGTTGGTGATCTGATTATTCTGATTAGGTATCTATTGATTTGTGATCTTTATATCTTTCCCTATAACTACTTGTCATACAAGATGAAATTTTTACTGCAGATCTTCCCCATAGTATTGACTTTCATCCCCAACAATCCATGCTCCTTGAATCTGTTGATAAGAAATCTTTGATTTTGAGATACTTATCTTTGTAAACCCTTCATAGCAAGGAGTTATTATCCTTAATTATTGACCAAGCATGTTTCCCAAGAAGAGTAAGATTCATTCCTTCCATAGATCGTAGTCCCAAATCTCCCTCATCTTTTAAATTGCATACCTTACTCAAAGCTTTCCAATGTACCTTTTTCTTCTCTGGTTCTCAATTCCAAATGAAGTCAGCTATCATGTTATCCAAAGATTCTAGTATTGTTCTCAGAATTTTAAAAATTCCCAAGGGATAAATGGCTACTGATGATTAAACATGTTTAGCCTTTTCTGGAAGTGATAAAATCTTCTTCTTCCAAGATGATAATCTTTCTTGAAACCTTGTAATTAGGTTTCGGAAATATTCTTGTGTTGGATCACTAAAAACTGATATCCACACCCAAGTATTTCCCTTCTAAGTTTGATCCATGAATATTGAGAGTGAACCTCGAATAATTTTCTAGGTTGGAAGTTATGTTGGGACTGAACATCATAGAACACTTCTCAAAGTTCAGGCTTTGTCTCGAGTGTCTTGCAAATAAGTCAATTGTCTTTGCAATTTCATCCACCGTAGAAGTGTTGCATTCTGAGTAGGGTATACAATCATATGCATACATTAAATGACTTATTCTTGGACCACTCCGTGAGATCTTAAGCCCAATTTTGTTATTCAACTCCATTTTGTGCTCTACCCATAATGATAAGAACTACTGGCAGAGTATGAATAGATACGGTGATAAAGGACATCATTTTCTCAATCCTTTGTCTGGTATAAAGAAATTAGACTTTGATCCATTGAGTATAACTTGATAAGATATTGATTTGACACAAGATAAAATTAACTAAACCCAATTAGAAGGAAGCCCATTTTTTATGAGAACTTTTTCCAGGAAGCTTCACGATACTCTGTCATATGCTTTACTCATATCTATTTTGATTGACATGAAAGCCTTTGTACCCTGAACCTTTTTCTTCTTCAGGAAATGGATGATTTCATGAGCAAACAGTACATTTTCATAAATATTTCTTCCTGGTACAAATCCATTTTGAGCTTTTGATATAAGAGGACTAATGTGCTTTTAAACATATTGCCAAAACTTTCGCGATCACCTTATACTTGAAATTGCATAGAGATATTGGTCTATAATCTAAACCATTTGATGGAACTTTTTTTTTTGATTCAGTAGTATTTGTGTCATATTCCAATGTTGTGGTATTTCTCCATGGTTGAGAATGTTCAGCAACTGTCTCTGTAAATTCTTCTCTCAATATGCTCTAGTATCTTTTGTAAAACTCGGGTGGAAGACCATCTTCTCATTGAGATTTCCATGATTTCTTAGATTTCAGAGCATTCCATGCTTTCTTTCCTGTAAATGGTTGAGAGAGATCTTGACATTTCTATTGATTTAGCAATTTAGAATTGCTATCCATGAAAGTTTGCTGGTCTATCTCTCTTGCTATTGGGGTGGATAGTGGATACCACTCTGCTATAGTGAAAACTGATTTGAAGTGCTGAACTATATGATCAAACATAGCTCCCTGGTCTGAAATCTATGAGCCTAAAGCATCATACACTCCCTGGAAAGTGTTTACATTCTTCCTCTTTCATGCCCATTTGTGATAAAAAGTGGTGTTTTTATCCCCCAAATTTCAACCAAGAGACTTTGGATCTTTGAAGCCAATACTCTGATCATTTTTGTTGCAGGTCCTCTAGCTTCAGCAATATCTCTTAAATAACATTTCTGCTATTGTATACTCCAATTCTTGCCTGCAATTTTGCTAATCTTCTTTCCAAATTCTTTATGTTCTTATCAATATTACCATAAGTATTGTTGCTCCAGTTGTGAAGGAGCCTGAGTGTAATTTGTATCTTAGCTGATACATGATCTTCCTGAGTCATAGATTAATCTACAACCTACCAAGCTTTCCTTACTATCTGATCAGAAACCGTAGATTTGCTCCAAAAAGCTTCATATCTAATGATTTTGTTTAAAAAGTTCTTCTTTGGAAACAGATCCGTAAGAAGAGGACCATGATCTGATCCATTTATTGGCTAGTTGTAAAATTTTGCTTCAGGGAACTTTAAACTCCATGACTGATTTACAAAGGCTTTATCCAATCTTTCCACAATATTGTGAGGTTGATCTTTGTTATTTGTTCAGGTATACCATTTTCCTTCACTTGAGATCTCACTCGGATTATAAGTTCCTAAAAACTCATGTAATCCAGTTTTAAGTTGAGGAACTGGATTACCCCCTCTTTTATCTCTTTGAGATAAAACTTGATCAAACTCACCTAACAAAACTAATGGAAACTGCGAATAGAAACTAAAATTCTTTAAAACATTCCAAACAAAAGGTCTTTCCGACAACTCTGGATAACAATATACTAAGTCAAGGCATAAGTTGACCTGATTGGAACCCGTGATAAGCAAAAAAAACACAATCCTTAGACTTTGCTAATACATAAACATCAAGACAACTACCCCAAAAGACTGCCAAATCCCTTAGTCTACCCACTGTTTCTACAAAATCCACCTTATCATATGCTGAATTATGCCTACACTTCTCCAAGTGTTGCTGTTGAGACATTGTTTCCATTAGAAATAGGATAGTAGGTTTTTTTTTGTTTCAAAAGGGAGTTGATCTTTTTCTTCATAGAGGCGTTGTTAAAACCTCTACAGTTCCAGGAAAGGACTCTCATGGCTGCTGAGGGAGCTGATCTGGTACAGTTAGGGATGACAATGGGGCGGGGGTAGGTACGCAATATGGTACCTTCATACCTATGCCCACCTAAAATTTTCATACCTATACCCGCCTCATCACCTATGTCGGGTACAAAATTGAAATCCACCCCTCCCTATTACCCACTTGGGTCCACTTACCCACTTTAAATCCATTGTACTCATATCTCTTTTATCTCCAAAAATACCTAAAATCCACTCGATTATAATAATTTTAATCTTAAACTTTTTGAATGTATTTACATAAAAAAATATTATAGGTGAGATATGTGCATTATGGAAAAATAATAAATTATTATATACTAAATTAGTGGGTATATAGCAGGTTTTGTGGGGGTGGGTGTGAATTAATATCCATGTCTGACCCACTACCCATGGCGGGTACCAAATTTCATACCCATACTCGCTTCACCCACACCCAAACGAAATCCATGCTCGCCCCATTGGGGCAGTTGCGGGATGGACCTCCACCAAAACCCACCCCACTGCCATCCCTAGGTACAGCCCCCTGAAAACCTTGATCACGTCCAACTTGATTTCCATCTGCTTGAGTTCCACTTCCATCTCCTTCTTGCATTCTCCTTGGCATAGTAACTAGGTTTTTTTTGGTAAAACTCTAAAAATAATGTTCCTACTTCCATCACACTTCCTCTTTCCAGCTTCATCTTTTTGTTGTTGAGTAATCTCTTTCTGTTTTCCTTTGTTGAGTGGGATGTGAAACTTATTACCCAAATACATGCACCTCTTTTTAAGAGGCAGGTGCATCCACTGTTCCTCCTCCTCCTCAGCGTCTAATTGAGACCTCGGCTCAGAAATAGACACCTCTCATTTCATTGCCTTCCAGTCATATGCCATTACTTGAGTTGGTGACTCCACATTCTGTTCTTCCACAGTCTTCTTTCCTTTATCAGCCAGATTTACTGCTTCCTCCAATCTGCATTTTTGCTTCTTGAGCATCTGCTTATACTGAATCCCAGTCATTCTTTTTTTTTTCAGAGTTTTCTTTGGGGATAAAGTCTTCCAAAAGTCTCTTGCTCATTCTTCTTGTAGTCTCCTGAAGCATAATTTGTTCATTCACCACATGATCCTGCATCTGAACTTCCGTAGTTAGTATCTGAGTTTGGACATGTTGGGTATGTTCCCCACCTTGAACATTATCCTGTAGTTGAAACTCTATTAGTTGTTTAGTCAATTGATGTGTAGATTGAGTAAGACCATGACTATTATTGGAGTTGCATTTATCATTCTAAAAATTGATTGGATTGTTTTCTTGTCCCTCTTGCATTTGAACATTCTCTGGCTGAATCTAGTCCCCTTGTGTCATCTGGATAGGTTAAGCCAAGATAGCAACATTCTAGTCTTGATTATTCTCAATCACATCCTGAAATCCCTCACCAACTATTTATCTTGATAGCAAATGAGAATTGTCTTCCCTTGCAATATCATCTTCAATCTTAGTGTTTACCTCCATGTTATCCACCTCAAGCACATGACCATTTGGTAGATGTCCATTGGGTAGTTCCTCCTGCTGATGCACATGATTTCCTGGTTAATTTGTTTGTTGATGTTGTTGTTTTGAATTGTTGGTTGCTCCAAAAAATGGATCAAACCTGAACTGAGAAGGCACTGCTCCATCTTCATTGTTTTGGTTACCACCTTGGCCACTTCTCGAGTTTCCTGAGCCAATATATCTTTGTCTAGGCAAATGATTATTTGTTTCCATGGAAAATAGAAAACCCTCATGCACTTAATCATTAGACAAACCTCTATATCTACCCCACCTTACATCCATATAACCATAATTGATTCTCGTGTTCCTTTTGGATTATCTATGAGATTGAGCTCTCAAAGACGAAGGGAACATTTCTATTTGACTAAATTATTTTTTTAGTCCCTACAAGGTATCTTATACCATGTTTTGGTCCCTGTTTGTAAATCAACCCTCAAACAGTACCCCACAAATTCAAAACGATATGTTTTTGTCCCAATAAGTAGTTTTCTGGTATAGTCAGGGTTATAATGGTAATTTTACTAATTAAAAACATTTTCGATTAAGAATTCCTAATTTTAAAATTTTCATTTTTTTAGTTTTTCACCGCCGCCGCCTTCTTTCATCGTCGTGGCGCAATTCAACACAACACCTAGAATCAAGACTAATTTCAGACAAAATTCAACACTAATTTAAGACAAAATTCCCATTAAGAATATCAACACAACACCCAGAATCAAGCCCAAAACCTTCATCGCGGCGGGCAAAGCCATAATCCCGGCCCCAATAACGAAAGTAGTTAGATTAAACACAGCAGCGTGAAGTGTTCAGTGAGTTTCCGAGTTTGGACACTTTGAAATGAAACTCGAGATTCCGCAAATTTCCAAATTCCGGTCAGCGGTGGTGCGACGGAGTAGCGATTTCAAATGGCCCTGATTCACCTGAAGAAGACTCGCCCTGCTCCAGATCTGGTTCCAAACAGGGATGTCCTCTTCGATATGGTTCCAAAGCAGAGAAGACGAAGCGGAGAAGCGGCAAAGAAGATGAAGCGGAGAAGCGGCGAAGAAGATAAAGCGGTGGAGAAGCGGCATAGAAGACGAAGCGGCGGAGAAGACGAAGCGGCGGAGAAGACGAAGCGGCGGAGAAAGCGGTGACAGGCGGAGAAGACAAACCCATGGTAGGCAGAGCTCAGCAGAGAGAGCGGTGGCAGGCGGAAGACGAGCGACGGTGGCAGGCGGAAGGCGGCGACGGTGGTAGGCGGAAGACGAGTGAAGAAGACGTCCGCCTTTTCTTTTTCTTTTTTTGACGTCCGCTTTTTCCTTTTTTTAAAATTCAGGGGTATAATGGTTATTTTACACATTTTAACCAATTTTTTCATTGACTTTCTCTGAAAACACCTTTGGGGACCAAACAAATTTGTTTTGAATTTGTTGGGTACCGTCCGAGGATTGATTTGCAAACGTAGACCAAAATATGATATAAAATACTTTGTAGGGACAAAAAAAATAATTTAATCTTTCTATTTGGGATCATACACTATGTTTGTGCCCATGGCTGCATTATGAGCCTGCAGATGAGTATCAATGAAATATTCATCATCATCATTAGTTATTAGGCTACTTTGAACACGATGCCCAATCACCCCACATCCACGAAAAAATTCATACAACCTCTCATATCTCACATCTACCCAAACCCTTGCCCCATTCACCAAGTTTACAAAAAAACTCAGAAATGAATGGGCACCAAGGACAATCCACATAGTAGCACACAAGTATTTTAGATCCATTTTGGGCCATAAATCAATATCAACATCTATAATATCACTGTTATATGTGTTGTTTTGATTGCAGCACGAGGACCAGGATCTGAATAGGAATCCTCCCTTTCTACACCTCCAGCCTTCGCATGGAGATTCCAGCACCCCGTCTCCTGAAAGCCCATTGCAAAAGGGTTCCTGTGAACCACTACCAAATTTTCCTCTCTAGTTCGAAACTTGATAACATAGTAGTTCGTATATCTATGTTATAAGTTGTGATGCCCCGATGTGCTGCGAAATATTAGTCCTCCTCATGCTTGCGGTTCTTCGAATTCCAGTGCCACCCGCCAATGAGAAGGAGGAAGAGAATTTTAAACGTGCCTAAACCCTGGATATATACCTATGTTTTCATTAAAACAACACGGAATTGAAAATTTGAAAAAAAAAAAAAGAACCTGTAACCTTCCTGGGAAGAAACAAGTTCACTGCTCCACGTTTGAACTCTTTCAGATTCCCCAAGTTAAAGCTCAAACCATGTCCCTTCTACCCAATCAGCCTTAGTTGCTTTATCTAAGAAGCCTAAAAAACCTAATAAAAAAATCAATATCCCTTTGCATGCCTCAATGATTAGGAGCTATAGAAAGCTAATGAAGAACTCTTAACTTTTTCCAAGGCCCGACTGCTCCATTTTTGAGAATTTGATCCGAATTTTGTGATTGAAAGCTGAAGAAAACCCTTGTTTTCTTTGCCGGACAAATATTGTCCGTTTTCGCTTGCTTCTATCTCTTCTGTAGAGAATTTTTTTCTCAAAAAACTCAGTAATCAATCCTTCCGGTGCTAAACTCAATGCTTTGGTTAATGTGTGTTGAAGAATTTAGTACTCCCTCCATCCATCCCTGAAATTTGAACAGAATATTTTTCAAAAAATATGTTCGAAAAAAAATATGTTTGACTATAAATGCATGTAACTACGGGCAATAATAGTGGCATAAGAATTGATATTTATAAACCACATGTTACGATGAATCTAACAATATCTCATAAAATAATATTATTATTTATATATCTATTCAAATATGTAGTCAAAGTAAGACAACTTTAACTGTCAAATAGTAAGTGTGCAGAATCGACTGAGACAGTGGAAGTACCTTCTTCATTGTGTGATTCATTTCATATAAATTTAAGTGGCATTTATCGTGCACATGTTAACGATTTTTTTACGTGCTTTAATATTTGTTATAAACACTCTATAAGCTCTATTTTATTTAAGAATCACAGATGTTTAGATAAATAGGAGTGGAGTGAAGAGATGCTAAATTAAAAGATGTAAGTAAAAAGAAAAAGAAAAAGAAAAAAAGAGAAGAGTTTAGAAGAAAATGAAAAACTAAAATTTTGAAGGAAAAAGTCGATTGTAAGATATATAATCTTGGGCAAAATACAGTTATAACCACAAATGTTTTACTGTAAGTGTCAAAATAACCCCGCAATTTAAAAAAATGTTGATTTAACCTTAACTTATTACCAATTGTGTTAATCTAATCCTAACTATTGATTAAATTGTGCCAATATACCCAAACTTTCTAACTCTGACTCCAAAGAATTCAGGCATTGACCAAAATAAAAATGATCAAAATACCCCTTAAACTAAGGCTGAAAATTTAATGCCCATTATATCCCTGTTTTCTTTTCTTCTTCACAACTTATCCCTGTCGTCCCCATCCATCATCGCTGCTTCTCTGCCACCTTCGATTGGTCGGATTACAATCACAAAAACAAGGTCTCAACATGTGATTAAATAAAATGCAAAATGGAAGTGTTGGATTCTGCATATGTGCAATTAAAAAGTCGTAGGCAGCGCAAAATTGAACCTCAATTCATCTAAACCGTATCGTCTTCATTCCTGATGTTGTCCCCCACCAGCGTTATCGCTATCCTCACTACCGTACCCTACCACCATCATACCCCACCACAGTCATACCCCAACGTCTTCATTCCTACCGGTGTCCTCCACTGACAAGTTTTTGTCCCCGCCGCCGTACCCCACCGCCGTCGTACCCCACCGCCACCGTACCCCAACGTCTATGTCCTGCTAGTGTCCCCCGCCACCGCGGTCGCTGTCCCCGCCATCTTACTCCACCATCGCCGCCCCCAACATCTTTGTTCCTATTGTTGTCCCCGCTGTCGTACCCCACCATCATCGTTGTCCCAACGTCTTCATTCCTGCAGTTGTCCATCATTGTCATTGTTGTACTCCACCATCGTTGTCCCCCAGCTTCTACATTCCTACCATTGTCCCCCACTGTCGCTATTGAGTCCCTATTGTCGTACCCCCACATCTCTATCATTGTTGCCCACTGTCTCCCTCGCCCTTCTCGTCATCCTCAAGCTCTTCCTCCCCGGAGATGAAACCCAATAACCACCATCGTCCCACTCATCTCTGCTACCCTAGGCCCACCCTCTCCCCTCTCCCGATGTCTCCTCACGACCAATTAAACACACCACACCCATCATCGGAAACCCTAACCCCCATGCTCTCCCCGCCTCCAATTAAACACCACTAACACCACCATCGAATGCGCTAGTCCCACCCCTCCCCTCCCTAGCCTCTGCCACCCTCCCCCCTCCCCTCCCTACAGCCCTCCTCCTCTTCGAGACCACCACGCTCCTGCCTTCCCACCGGATCTATTCTTTGCATCAGCTCCCACCGTGCTCACCCGCATAAGCTGTGGAGCGGAAGAAGGCGAAGAGAAATGGAAAATAGGAAAAAGATGAAGAGAAATGGGAATAAGGAAATAATTGGTGGGTAGATAAGTTTTTTCCCATTTTTTATTTTCTTTTTCTTTTTTTAAAATCAAGGGAAAATTGTCATTTCACCAGATTCCAGTTAAACGGTCGTTGACTAAAAAGTCAGCCAAGTCCAGGGTTAGATTAACATTTTTTCATATTGTGAGGTTATATTGGCACTTTCAGCCAAAATGTAGGGTTATTTTAGCACTTTTCTCTATAATCTTTATCCCTTAAACTAGGGGTGTCAAATGAGCGGACGAGTCAAATACGCATTGAGTAATATAGGTAGTTAAAAAATAAAGGTATGACCCATTTCAACCCATTTTATAATGGGGAAAAAATGGGTCGTGTTGAAACTTGCTCAACCCACATGTCAAAAATTATTTAACTCACGGGTAAAAAATTGGTAAACTCGCCGGTCTCAGCCCATATATGAGCTCATATGAGTTTATGATAGAATGTAAGATCCACAAATCGTTGTGGTTGTGTGTATTCATATATATATATATACATATATATAGTGAGTACAAAGGGTATACATGGCATAACAAGATATATACAAAACCATATAGAAAAGGATATTCATTTCTTATCCTGATTCTAAATCAACTATATCTCAATTACCCTCCCTTAAGTGAAGCGTAGGTATGGTCGCAACGCAAAGCTTGGAATACAAGACTCAAACTGAGGACGAGGTGACCCCTTTGTAAGATGTCAGCAAGCTGTAATTTCGTAGAAACATAAGCAACCTTGAGCTTGCTAGAAGACACCATCTCACACACAAAATGATAGGCAATATCAATGTGTTTGGCTCTCTTATGAAAAAATGGAAGCGAGAGAGAGAGCACATTATTATCACACGGTAAAATTGGAGGCACGCGAGTCGATACATGTAAATCCCAAAGTAAATTCATCAACCAAGCTAGATCCACAACATTATTGGCAAAAACCCAGTATTATGATTCTGAACTAGAACGAGAGACCATAGATTGCTTATTAGCACTCAATGAAACCCGAATACCGCCAAGAAAAATGGCATAACCATATGTAGACCTACAAGTCTCAATACAACAAGCCCAATCAACATCATAATAACCCAAAACTGGTAAAATGGACGAATTTGCACGAAACTGAAAACTATAGTGGAGAGAGTACCATGTACATAGCAAAAATTTGAGTAATACCCTTGAAATGGTTATCAATAGGAGCCTGCATATACTGATTGACCATGTTCACAACATAAGACAAGATGGGATGTGTAATCAACAAATATTGTAGTGCACTAACCAAAGAGCGATAAAGTGTGGAATTTCCAAATGACTTACCAGAGAGCTTGAAAACTGCAAAAATGTAACAAATAGTATAGCAACAAGCACTGAATCATGCATACCGGTGCACAATAAAATGTTCTTGCCATATCTGGCTTGACCAAGGAATAAGCCATTAGAAGTACAAACAACTTCCAACCCCAAAAAATACTGCAAAGTGCCAATGTCAGTAATCTTGAATTCCTTATTACCCCGATCAATAAACTTCCGAATGAGATGACCATCATTCCCAGTAAGAATAATGTCATCAACATAAACTAGCAAATAAATTAAATAGGCACCATGGGAAAACACAAATAATGAGGTATTGACCGAACTGCATACAAAAAGAAACTGAAGCACTGAAACCAAGCACGAGGAGCTTGCCTCAAACCATAAATGGTCTTGCGTAAACAACATACATAATCAGAACACATTGGGTCTTTGTATCCAGTAGGTTGCTCCATATAAATCAGGGAATCAAGAACGCCATTTAAAAATGCATTCTTGACATCAAGTTGTCGTACAGGCCAATTTCAAGTGACGGCAAGAGATAAAACAATATGAACACTAGGCTTTCACCACCAGACTAAATGTATAATTAAATCAAAACCAGGTAATTAAGAAAAACCTTAAGCAACTAACCTGGCTTTGTGCCAGTCAAGAAAGCCATCAACATTGTATTCTGAACAGTATGCCCATTTTGATTCAACAACATTAACATGTGAGGGATGCGGAACCAACCCTCACGTCTATTAAGTGCGAAGAGCATCAATCTCATAGTCCATAGCTGCAACCCATTCAAGATTCTTGACATCTGCAATGACTACAAAGCTCGGTCTTAGAAAATAAAGCACTCAATAAACCAGAATTATCATAATCTAAAAAATCCTTGTACCATAGTGAACTAGTGTGCAAACAAGTAGCCATCGAATGTCGGGAAGAAGGACCTGCAGCTGGAGATGGTGTTAATCCTGAGGTGGGCACAACACCCAAGGTGATGGGATGAGCACATAACCCAAGAGTAGCAACATTGGTTATGGTGGCGCTGGTGAAGCAGGGTTCACTGAATTTACCGACGAAGCTGCTGGCATCCGAGATGGTGGCGAGTGATGTGCATGTGAGGCTAGGGTGACCGGCACTTAATTTGGTGCCAGCGTTGGTTGAGCTAGCGGCACTGGTTATTAGAGATCATACTGCCGGTCACCCTGTGGAAGACATACACAATTTTCTAAAGAACCTTGAGCTTCTGGTACAGTCCAAAAATTTAAATTTTCAAAAATAATGGGTGATTCTATTGAAGAAGATGGCTCAAACACCCTCGATGGGATTGGCGAAGGATCCAAGAATGCAGAAACATCTAGTGATGATAAATCTTTAACATAACCAATATGAGTAGCTGGAAAAAACATCTCATCAAACCGAGCATGGTGAGTGATGTACTCCTTCTTCGTGAGGGGATCAAGATAACGATAACCATTGTATTGTGAATTGCAACCCAAAAATATACAGGTCATACTCAAAGGGGCCAATTTATGCGCAGCATAGGGCCTCAAATACGGAAAAACTCAACAGCCAAATGGATGAAAATTGGAGTAGTCAAGCGTAGTACCAAAAATAACAGAGAGTAGAGACTGACCAGATAAAATTGGAGTAGGCAATTTGTTGATGATGTAGACATCAGTAAAAAAAACATCATACCTAAATGAATGATGAAGGCCAAAATGATAGAGCATCGACAGACATGTCTCAGTAATATGACGATGCTTCCAATCTGCGCGACCATTTTGCTCATGATTGTAAGGACAAGAGAGTTGATGATGAATACCCTTTAATGCAAAATGAGATTGCATACGATGATTCTGAAACTCAGTTTCACCATCACTCTGAAATACTTTAATGGTGGTAGAAAACTAGTTCTCAACAAAAGCTTCAAATTACATGTAAGTCTCTACAAAATCAGACTTTCGTCGTAGAGGATATAACCAAGTAAACAGAGAAAAATCATGAACAAAAATGACATAATAGGAGTAGCCAGATCGAGAGACAACATGTGAGGGTCCCCAAAGATCACAATAAACTAAATTAAGTATGCGTAGTGTGCATTTTAAATTATCACTAAAAGAAAGACGCTTACCTTTAGCCATCTCACAAGTAGGACATAAATGAGGCTTAGACAGCAAACTAGTAATTGACAAACATCCAGACTTTCTCAAAGAAGAAATGATGTTGTGAGGCACATGACCCAATCCACTATGCCAAAGTTCAATCTATTAGGCCAAAGTTCAATCTATTATGCCAAAGTTCAAAAGATGCTTTAGAAACACTCGATGCAACAAAAGCAGATAAAGCAGCACCACCATAATCCAAAACATATAAGCCACCATCAGGATGGTCTTTGCAACATCTCTAGTAAACTTATTCGAAATAGTGAAAGAAGAATCATCAAAGTAAATAACATTCATATCCTGAGTCAACTTGCTAATAAACAACAAATGTTTAGTAATATGTGGAACAAACAAAACATCAAACAATGATAGGGAATCAGAGACCCAAGAGTGACCAACATGCGTAATGGGAAGAGCAAAACCATTAGTAAAATAACACGCTTGTTACCAGAACATGGTGCTACACGATCAAGAGCAGATTGAGAAGATGCCGTGTGGTTGGTTGCACCAGAATCATCTATCCAGCACACATGTGGAGGATCATGTGGTGGAGATGTAGGGGATGATGCTCGTGAGACCAAAAGAGAACAAATAGAAGCAGCATGACCATATTTCTCACACCACTGACACTGCAACTAGTACCATTCACTGTGTAATTTAAAGCAAGAAGAAGCAACATGACCCAGAACGTAAAACTAGTGGCACCGGGGTTGATCAAAATGAGCCATAATAAAAAAGAAAGTCAATCCAATTTTTCAAAAATAAATAGTCGATGTTGACTGGGCGCTGATTGGAAATGAAGAGCTCGCGAGTCAGGAGATCAACTCGCGAGATTATATGAAACTCGTGATAAATTGACATTCGAGAAAGTCCTGGTTGATGAGGTGTGTTCGACGCACACACTTGGATGGGATGATTGCAGAGATCCACGTGTGGGAGAAGTGATGAGCGTGTGTGGCTCACAAGCCTTCTTTGCTGGAAAAGTCATCGGGAAATGCCTCAGTGATGCCGGAGAAGACGATGACGAGTGAGAGCCTCCTTGACGACGAATGACGACCGGGAAGCCTGTGAAAATGGTGCCAGGAGAAGAACTCTGATCTGAGATAAAAAAAATCTTGATGGAGAGGCAAATTGGAGGATGAGACTCAGTGGCCATCGGATGATGGTGGAACACAGTGGTTGAAACAAGAAAGTGAGTGGGCTGCGGAGGCGGCGGTGTGAGTAGATCGGATGAGGAGACAACCAGACTGGACGGCGGCGGAAGACAAGTGTGGCGGTGGGTGGTGACCAGTCGGAAAAGTGGGCGGAAATTATTTTGATAAATTTGCAAAAATGAGAGATAAAAGCCAGGAATTTTAGAGAGACTTGTTTGGTACCATGATAGAATGTAAAATTCATAAATAATTTTGGCTATGTGTATTCATATGTGTGTGTGTGAACAAATCATTGTGTTTTTTAATATCCTGAGTTTTGTATAGTGAGTACAAAGGGTATACAAGGCATAACATGATATATTTATATATATATATATATATATATATATATATATATATATATATAACCAATAAGAAAGGATACTTCTTTCTTGTCCTAATTCTAAATCCTCAAAGTTGGGTTTTATTCTAAATCCAAGATAGTATACAAAACCCAGGATATTCAAAAACACAATGATTTGTTCACATAAGAGTTTGTTAACATAAGGGTTTTATTCTTAAGGGTTTGTTCACATCTATCAAGATAGTATACAAAACCCATGAATATCCTTTATTGATGTCACATTTAAAAATAGGGTTTTATTCTAAATTAACCAAATCAACTCATATACTTAAATTCGTAGGTTTCAACCCATAAGTAGACTCATATGCATTTACATACCAACCCTTAAGAGTAAACCTGCAGGTTTTGACTCATACACTGACCCATATAAGTTTATATACCAACTCATATGTGTAAACCCGTGAATTTTAATCCATATGGATAAATTTGGCTCAACCCACAAACCCAACCCGCCCGATCCATATTTTTCAAATACCCATTACCCATTTTACCCATACCTAGTGGCAGAACATTGGGGGACCATAGGTGCCTGGTCCTCACCAACTCTTTTTTTTACCATTGTTATTTTTTATTTTTCTTGTGTGTCGTTTGTTTTTTTACAGTAAAAAAGGTTGTGGTCTCCCCAAATTAAAATTACCACAGAATGTATGTAAAGTACTAAAGAAACACAGTACGCAGATTAAGATTGAAGAAGAAAGTATTTTAAAATGTCAAGATTCTTTGTTTTTATGATAGAGTCCAACAAGAAATAGAATTACTTTTTTAAAATCTAATTTTACCTTTAATATTTATTCAAATCATACTTGGAAAAGGTTTCAAAAATCATATTTAATTGAAATAATTTGATTCCAATTAATATTTGATTTTTTTCTTAATACCAAGATAGTATAAATAAATGTGACATCTATCAAATATCAAAAACATAATTTTTAAAAACATGAATCTTCAGTTAAGATATCGAGAAGCAAGGCTAAAATCAATAAAGGTTATTTATTTTTAATGTTTTTTCATCAATTATTTATGAAATTTAGTATTGATTTTGTTTTAAAAAATCAATGAAAGGCGAAAAGTTCAACGAAAGGCAAAAAGATCAATGAAAGTCGTCCATTTCAAAAGTATCAGTTTTACGTTTGACTAAATTATTTTTTTGGTACCCTACAAAGTACCTTTTACTATCTTTTGGTCCTTAGTTGCAAAACAACCCTTAGATGGTACCCTACAGATTCAAAACATTGTTTCTGGTCCCCAAACCTAGTTTCCAGTAAGATTTCTGGTTTTCAGGCCCACGTGCCGGTTATGTGCCATTTTTCCGATATGGTAAGGGGTAATTTGGTAATTTCACAAGGTTTTCTCTAAATTAAAAACATTTGTGAAAAATGATTTTTCTGGTTTTTGGGTTTACTCCGCCGCCGCACTGCGCCCTGCTCCGCTGCTCGCCTCCGCTGGACAAGCCAACGCCGGGGAGAGTTCGACGCCACCTTAGAAGCTGACGCCACCGCTGGAGATTGATGCCACTCTGCCACTCACCGCCGCTGGAGATCAATGGCGCTCACCACCACCGTAGAAGCCAAAGCTGGGGAGAGTGCGATGCCATCGCTGGAGATCGACGCTACCAAGCCGACGCCGACGCCGGAGAGAGTTCGATGCCACCGCTGGAGATCAACGCCACTGTTGATGAAATGTTTCGGCGGCGGAGTGGAGGAGGCCCTGCCAGAAAATTTTGGATATTGATGAACTTTAAGGATTTTCAGAAATTGGTTTACACCATGGATCCTACAAATGTGGAGTACATCCTCAGGACCAATTTTCAAAACTATGGAAAGGTTTGCAAGGAATTTTTTAGTTCGTGGTGTTTGAATTGGGCAGATGATTCCATTATAAGCGTGAGTTTTGGAAATATGTTTACAGGGACATTACCAGCATACAATTCTGAAGGATCTTCTTGGAGATGGGATATTCACAGTGGATGGAGAAAAATGGAGGCATCAGAGAAAGACATCTAGCTACAAGTTCTCTACCAAAATCTTGAGGGATTTCAGCAACGGCGTTTTCAAGAATAATGCATCAAAACTTGCTTCCATAGTTTCTGAAGTAGCATCCGCAAATCAGACAATAGAAATCCAAGTAAGGATAGTAATATAGATCTTCATTTCTTTTCATTTCTGAACTGCCTCCATTGATGAATTTGCAGGATTTGTTCATGAAGTCAGCCCTGGATTCTGTTTTTAAGGTTGTACTAGGAGTTGAACTCGATAGCATTTATGGAACAAACCAAGATGGCGCTCGATTTTTGCGTTGTTTTTATGAAGCAAGTGTGACCACACTCTTCCGCTTTGTAGACGTATTCTGGAAACTGAAAAGATGGCTGAACATTGGAGCAGAAGCAAAACTGAAGAAGAACATAAAAGTTATTGATGATTTTGTTTACAAGATCATCAAAAGTAAAACAGAACAACTACATGAGCACCGAGAGAAAGAGGAAATTTTGTCTAGGTTTTTGGAAAAGAATGAGACAGATCCCAAGTACCTTAAAGACATCATTCTCAGCTTCATTATTGCTGGCAAGGACTCTAATGCCAGCACTCTCTCCTGGTTCTTTTACATGATGTGCAAGCACCCGAAGGTACATGCCCAGATAGCAGAAGAAGTCGCGAGAGCGACTAACATCAATGCAAGCTCTTGCTTCAGTGATATAGCATACAACATAACTGAAGAAGCACTCGAGAGTTCATCAATATGCAAAATTTCTGAAAATCCTTAGAGTTCATCAATATCCAAATTTTCTGGCAGGGCTTCCTCCACTCCGCCGCCGCAACATTTCATCAACGGTGGCGTCGAACTCTCTCCGGCATCGGCGTCAGCGTCAGCTTGGTAGCGTCAATCTCCAGCAATGGTATCACATTCTCCCCGGCTTCGGCTTCTACGGTGGTGGTGAGCGCCATTGATCTCCAGCGGCGGTGAGCGGTAGAGTGGCGTCAATCTCTAGCAGTGGCGTCAGCTTCTAAGGTGGCGTCGAACTCTCCCCGGCGTCGGCTTGTCTAGCGGAGGCAAGCAGTAGAACAGTGCGGCGGTGGAGTAAACCCAATTTAGAGAAAATCATTTTTCACAAATGTTTTTAATTTAGAGAAAACCTTGTGAAATTACCAAATTATCCCTTACCATACCGGAAAAAATGGTACATGACTGGCACGTGGGCCGGAAAACCAGAAATCTTGCCAGAAATTGGGTTTGGGGACCAGAAACAATGTTTTGAATTTATAGGGTACCATCGAAGGGTTGTTTTGCAACTGGGGACCAAATGATAGTAAAAGATACTTTGTAGGGGACAAAAAAACAATTTAGTCTTTAGGTTTTCTTTAGCACTAGTTTGTCTTTAGTATTTGATTTTTTCTCCTTTAATAAATAATCTACTATGATTTGTTATTTTAATGGTCTATTAAAAAATATTACATAATTTTGGTCCCCTATATGAAATTCCTAGTTTCGCCCTGTCCATACCCACTTGGGTTTAAAAATAGATAGCCCGTTTGACCAGCGGGTCACGTGTCTATTTTATCATATTCAGTATTTTAACGAAGTATTATATTAAGGGGAAGATTGTTATGAACCACTAAATAAGTTTCGAGTCGAGTATTCGCTATCGACTCGCAATACACATATACTTTCTTTTACCTTTGCTTTTCAATGGTGTAAAGTAAAACATGAAGTAGACTATAGGTAGTCAAGTTTTTTATGGTCTATTTTTTAGATGCTATGCCCTATGCCACTATGAATAGTCAAGTTTCTTCTTAGGAGTAGTCAAGTTTCCAAAAGATATAACTTGAGTCTGTTTGGTTGTTGCTACGGTACTTTTATGTTCTTTTGTACTCATGCTTCTGTGACGATTCCAGCTATGTAGTCAAATTTTACTGTATTTTTAAAAAAATGAAGCAAACTTGGCAGTTAGCATCACGCGTCAAGGTAAAGTTGGGGATCACTAGTCATGAACCAGAACTTGAGAAGACCTCGTGAAAGCAATCCTTAGCGCTGAACACAATAGGGAAGAAGTAGGCAATGAGATAGATATACACACATACCTCAGATGTCAATCATAATAGAAGGATTATCACTAAACTCACGCGCGGTGGTGTCATCAACATTATGATCACAATCAAAGCTAAAAACATGGTTTCTCTCATCACTTTCATCACAACACTCATCATCATAAATTATGCAAGTATCATCATATTGAACAAATTCATTATACGAGGCTATGCCATTGCATGCAAGAGAAGAAATGGGTAATTCATACTTAAACTTGTAAATTTCAAACCCAACCTTTTCAATGTCATCCTCTAGGGTAAGTGTCCCCAAATGAACATCTATTTTGGTCCTTGATATTTCTAAGAACGATCTCCCCAATAAAATTGGGGGCACACCTACATGAAGGACATGGAAATCCTTGCTTACCCCTAACCCTTAACCATGTGCATACTGCACCCACCAGATATCTGCGACAATGGCTTTCACATGCATGCCATATTCAACTTAACTTATAGAATGAGAACATCCTCATCAAAAGCTCAAAAGCAGAGGAGGGAATATTGGTAACCTCGACCATTCTCATTTCGTAAAAATAAAAATTTCCTTAATAAAAGAAAAATGCATGAAAATGTTTGATGACCAATTAACAAGAGTAGATGTGCTTATTGAGCAAGTTGGTCGCGATCAAAGGTAGTTGACTCAACTCAAAACTTGTTAAGATGGTCAACCTAAGCTCGACTCGAATTTGTTATTGATTGTTTGTACTCAATTATGTTTGAGTAATTGTTGTAAAATTGCATTTCAATGGAACAATAAAATAGTGTTTAGAAGATTGTGGTACTAAAACTTTCTGATGTGGGTATCAAAATCTCATTTATTTACGGTTTTTTAGTTTAGTTTTATTTTATTTAGGTCCATGATTATCACAGTCATGCTAGCGCATTTGGTGATGAATTCATGGTTAGTTGTGTCAATTTGGGCTATCGTGTCGGGTTTGTGTCGTGTTGGAAACAGTTCGTAAAATGGATCGGGTTGAAAATGTGTCGATTTTTAGTTGTCAGGTCGGGTCAGGTCCTGTCGGGGTACTATCGTGTCGGGTTGAAACGTGTTAGATTTTTTTCTCGGGCCGGGTTAGGTTAGGTTGGGTTGCTATTGTGTCAATTTGAAATGGGTTATTTTTTTTCTTCGGATCGTGTCGGGTTATTGTCGTCTAATTTTTTTTCTTGGGTTAGATTGGGTCAGGTTATTTTTGGGTCGGGTTATTGTCGTGTCGTTTTTGGTACAAGTCAATATGTTGTTGGGTTTGATCATATTAGTTATTATATATATATATATATGTATATATATATATATCATATTGGATTCATGTAAATTTCGGGTTGGTTCATTCTAAATTAGGTTATTATGCTACTTGATCAAATTCAAGTTGATTCTAGATCAATTATTACTTTCGTTTTTACACTCTAATTATCGCTTATTTTCTTAAGCAAGTATAAATGATGTTCTGCATCATAGATCCTCCCCCGTCCCTGATTCAACTGTACACTTTACTATTTGACACTATTCACTGTCAAACTTTGACAACATATTTAAATATGTGTATAAGTAATAATATCATCATATGTGATATTGTTGGAGTTGTCATAACAAATAATTTTTAAAAAGTAACTTTTTATTTGCTAATATTATACTTAATTAAACATAAGAACGGTCAAACATGATTCTTGATAACTGTGAAAAAGATTCCTTGCAATTAATCCGGGACGGAGGGTGTAAGTTAATTTACCTTTTTGTGAAAACAATCATTTATAGTTAGATGCCAATAATTAACTATAATCATTCATAAATAACACAATAAAGTTGATTTCATGTAATCATTTCTAGCTTCACTTTCTATAACAAAACTTTCTTGATTTATTTTTTCTTTAATGTAAAACTTCCACCTTGTTAACTTCCACATCAGTAGCAATAAGCATTTGTTCATTGGATGATATGTTGTAAGTAATACTATACTTTAGTTTTTATAATCGAACATGTTAGGTAAAGTATTGGGAAATACCATATTTCCATATACATATAGGAAGATGTGGTTGAATTAGAATTATAGAAAGATAAAAAATTTTATCTACAATATTAAAAATTTAATATGCAACATGCACTAATTATAAGTTAGTTGCTCGTGGTGAGAGGGAGTGTAACTTGTTATTCATCATACATACGTGCATCGCATTTGAATAATAGAGCTATTGGGTTGAGGTGTTTCTCCATAAACTAAACCCTCCCATATAAATTGCTGCCGGCCTTATCTCTCTCAGTTTCTCCATTTGCAGTTGTGAAAAATGTCACTCTGTACAATCCCAACACCAGCCACCAAATTTTGAAACCCAAGGAAAGGAAGGGAAAATGCTCGCCATTCCGAGCACCGCAAAATGCATCATTTCAAACCCTCGAACCCAATTTTTGGACTCAAGAAAAAATGGCAGATATCGCCCCCGGGCCCGCAGAAGGATATCCTCCCTCAAGGCTTTAAATTACAGAGCCCCCATTACGTTCTGCTTTAGTGCAGGTGGACCCCAGAAGAAGGCTGCAGAGCTCCCGTCTCCGTTGGTCTTTTGTGGGAAAACTGACAGCAATGCTGCACCTAATCAAGTAGTTAAGGTGGTTGTGTATACGTTTCTTTCTGTGTTTTTTGCGTTTTCATTTCCAATTCGCGGGTTTCGATTGCTTCCTGCAGTGGCTGCCACTGCAGTTGTTAGTGAGGCGGATACTAGGAGTAGGAAGAGTAGTAGAAAAGAACAGAAGTTAGATAGCAATGGCCATGAGTATTCACATTGTACTAAGAGGTTGTTAGAGGCTGTTTCGGGGTTGCTTAGGACAATGGAGGATGTAAAGAATGGGAATGGCGTGGCTGATGATGTCAAGGCAGCACTGAAGGGAGTTAAGGAGAAGAAGAGTGAGTTGCAAGATGAGATAATGCGGGGAATGAATGCAGAGTTGAGAGTGCTGCGGAGAGAGAAATGGGGTTTGATGGCGCGTTCTGATGGGGTTCTTGATAGAGTGACAAGGGAGCAGAGGGAGGTGGAGAGGTTGAGGACAAAGGTTTCCGGTGGTGGCTCTGAACAGGATAAGATTGTGAAGTTGGAGGAGAGTTTGACCAATGCAGAGAGGGAGTATGATGATATATGGGAGAGGATTGGAGACATTGATGATCAGATTTCAAGGAGGGAGTTTCTGGCACTGAGCATTGGTGTGAGGGAGCTTTCCTTCATTGAAATGGAGTGTGAGCAGCTGGTTCAAGGGTTTTTAAGGGAAATGAGGCTTAGCAATGTTCAGAGGTGATAAAAGTGTTGCAGTATTTGTTTATTTATTTTGTCTGAGAGATAGATGAATTGCAAAATTTATCTTTTTTAACATTGGCTAATGCTTTTAGTGCATGGAATTTTAAGTAGTTTGATCTTATGAGAATCTGAGTGAAGTTGCATTTTTATCTGTGGAACTGTCAATGCTATTTGGATTGAAGGATTGATACTGTAATAAGAAAAAAGGATCTATAGAATTAGCTATATTGATGCTGCTAAGATGCAAACTTGTCATCTATGCATGATATGCCAAACTGATGGTTGTAGAAAAAGGGATTATCTGTATATTCATTCAACTTTTTCTACCTAAATTTTGCGTAGTCTTGTTTTTACAGTTCTTATGAATTCCTTTTTTAGAATTAATCACAGTTGAAGAACAAAGCTAGAACTTACATTTATTCACTTTCAAAGCATTATTATGGGGTTTTCGCTGCATACTTTATTTGAACGTTTTTGAGAACATTTTTTCTGAACAAATCGTATGCTGTGGCTTCTCATTATGCTCTTGCAGCTTTGTGGAAAAGCCTTTCACCTACCTCTCTAGGCCTGAGATCAAAGAAGAACTGCAGAGTGCTGAAAGACAGTTGCGGGAGCAGATTGTTTTATCTAGTGTTTTAGAAAGTGACAATCTTGAGAATGGAATTGATGCAAAGTCATTTGGGTTTGCCCAACGCTTAAAGCAGGCTCTTATGAAATCAAAAAGTATGCAGCAAAATCTTGAGAAGAATGTGAGGAAAAGGATGAAGAAATATGGGGATGAAAAACGTTTTGTGGTAACAACTCCCGAGAATGAAGTTGTTAAAGGTTTTCCAGATATTGAGTTAAAGTGGATGTTTGGAAATAGAGAGGTTGTAGTTCCAAAAGCTGTAAGTCTCAATTTATTTCAAGGTTGGAAGAAATGGCGTGAGGAAGCAAAAGCCAAACTCAAACGAGACTTATTGGAAAATTCTGAACTTGGTAAAAAGTATGTGGCTCAAAGACAGGTAATTTTCCTGACAAATAGAAGGAGATTCATGCCAACAAATTACCTGGTCAGAAATCTTCAGTATATTTTTACCAAATAAAATTCCACTATGTTTCGTTTACCATTTTTGTTTGTCATCCATTTTTCATGCTTTTATTTATTTATGTACATGAGGGCTCAACCGAGTCATAGTTTGCTTGAGTGAGTGTTTGGGTACCCCTTTCATGTCATCACACTATCACAGTTCATCCTAATAGGTTTGAAGAGCCCTCTGTTGGTGTTGATTTTGTTTGAACTTTTATTGGGCAAGCCTACAATGACAGCGTACTTCTTCTTTATCCTAGACAGGAAAGAGGGTTCAACTAAGCTGTAAGAAGCTAGAGGAAGAGAACCAACCTTTAAAATAGCTGGGTGCATTTTTACCTTCTATGTTTCACAGGAACTGGGAGTGTTGGCTGGAACCAAAACCAAGCTAAATGGTTCAATTGTTGTTACTTGAAGTACTAAGTATACTCCCGCCGCCCCAATCTAAATTGCTTAATTGCTTTTTTGGAGTTAAACTTTGTAAACTTTTACCCTAAATATAAATGAATGTATATGTATATAAAATAAAAATATTATGTGAGATATCGTTAAATTTATCTTTAACATCTATTTTCTAGTTATTAATTTTTTATGCAGTATTATTATAGGTAACTAGAGATATTTACGGTCAAACAAGCTCATTGAAGACCGTGAAAAGTAAATAAGCAATTTAGAGTGGAACTGAGGGAGTAGATCAATTCAGAAGTAAAAAGTAGAAACTGTAAATAAGAACGGAAATGTACAACATCATCCTTCCACTTGCCAGAATTTAACCTGAAGTATTGCTTCTTTTGCTGGTTATGGCTATACCTCACTTGCATTTTCTGGTTTATCTTCTTAGTGACCTAGAAGGCTATTGTGTAATCTTTTACACCAAGCAATTAGTTTGACTGAAAGGAAATTTAGACTCTAAAACTTCTCCTACAATTGCGTATGGAGGGATGCTTTTTTCACTTAGAATGCTATCTGCAAACATAATCACTTTTGTGTAGGATACTTCTGAATGATTGACCTGTCACTGCAAAGTGTTTGTACATTTTTGTACTATGTCAACTAGATAATGTTTCTGTGACAACAGTCTTTGAACAAACCTTGTTTCACTGGAGCATATTTTCCTTTGTCTTTTATTAAGTCCTGGCTTTTTGCAGCAGTCAGATGAAAACCTCATCCCCTCTCCACCTTCTATTGTTTCCTGGTGTCCTAGAAAGATTTTGCTTGCACTGTTAAGTTTATTTAAGGGTCAACCAAAGTCTGTAAATTTTGTGTATTTTCTGGACATTTCCTCAATCATAAAGAAAATGTTGCCTGTTTTGAAGCAAATATTTTACCTTAATGCATTTCATTGCTATTTCAATAGCAATTAGAATGCTGATGATATTTTGACGACCACATTCACGAGCATTTTTGACGACCACATTCACGAGCATTTTAAAGTCGCAGAATATCTTCTATTTGGCTGATCAAATTCTGACAGGTTTGTGTTGAATTGTGATAAATATGAGCTGTAAGATAACGTGTCTCAGAAAAGTAAAAAGTGCTAGAAAATAATTCAAGTTCATAAACTGCCTACCATTAGTTAGTCAACCAACAGGTTGGGCGATGGTGAGATCCCCCTAGATAGAGGCATCTACCTCTTATCCTGCTATGCCTCCTTCACATTTAAATAAGTTGGATTTTTTTCCCTTTTCACATACTTCATTGCATTTTGCAGATATATGCATGTTTCATTGTTCACCAAGCATTGCATGTCTCTTCGCAGATAAATGTCTTCTTCACCAATCATTATGTGTCTCTTTTTAGGAACGTATTCTATTGGATCGGGATAGGGTATCTTCGAAAACTTGGCGCAATGAAGAAAAAAAGAGGTGGGAGATGGACCCAATGGCTCTTCCTTATGCTGTATCCAGAAAACTCGTACAAAGTGCTCGGATAAGGCATGATTGGGGTGCTATTTATGTTATGCTGAAGGGTGATGAAAGAGAATATTACGTAGATATTAAGGTAGTTAGGCATTGCAGATAAAAGGCTTCCCTTCTTTAAGCTCTTATATGATTCATTTAGCTCCTGAGGGCACACTTGCTCTGTCAGTATTTTAGCTCTCCTATTTGTTTTTTTAATGCAGGAATTTGACCTGCTCTTTGAGGAGTTTGGAGGGTTTGATGGACTGTATATGAGAATGCTTGCGTGTAATATTCCAACTGCTGTTCAGCTTATGTGGGTTCCTTTTTCGGAAATGGATTTCTGTCAACAGTTTCTTGTAGTGATGAGGCTTTGCCACCAGTGCTTTTATGGATTATGGAAGACTAATGCCGTGACACGTGCAAAAGCATGGACAGTTGAGAATATTAGATTTATAAATGATGATCTAATGGTGATGATTGGTTTTCCCCTCTTGGAGTTCATTATTCCTTACCCGGTACTAATTCAAATTCAATTATAGAATCTTAACTATTGGATTTCTGGTTTCTTATGCTTTGACATCCTAGTTTTTGCAAAAAGGGTTAATTTTGGAAACTCATCCAAAATTTAGGTCACATTATTCTTCCTCCTTTGTAGATTAGGGTAAGATTGGGAATGGCTTGGCCCGAGTATGTTGATCAATCGGTGGGTTCAACTTGGTATTTAAAGTGGCAGTCTGAGGCTGAAACAAGCTTTAGAGCAGGAAAAACAGATGATTTCGAATGGTACTTTTGGTTTCTAATTAGATCAGCGGTGTATGGATTTGTATGCTTTCACGTTTTCCGCTTCATGAGGAGAAAAATTCCTCAAGCTCTTGGTTATGGGCCTTTGAGGAGAGATCCAAACTTCAAGAAGTTACAGAGGGTGGTAAGTTTCTGTTGCTCCAGTTTGATCGCATTTGCACGTTTGGATTTATCATCCTTAACGTACTTTCTAGGGGTCCTTAGGATGAACATATCAATAGCTTTCTATCAGTGAAATAAGTGAATGTTTGGGCTTAAAAGGGAGATGAACTCATTATCTACTAGGATGGAGAAGAACTCATCATCTACTAGGAAAGTATTTCATCTAGTCATTATAAGTTCAATTCATGTTAGTTAAATGAACAAAATGAGTAGCAACATAGCAAGGAATCTTTCAGTGCCACAGGTTTTTCACATAGTAATTGGAAGCTCAGTAACATTGAATGAATTTTGTGGACTAGTAGCACCATGGACATCTTTAGCACACTGCTTTGTTGAAATTAACTTACCCTTTATGCTTTGCTTTATGGTAACAAATGATAAACTGGTTGTTTCTCTGCAGAGAAGTTACATTAAGGCTAAGATGAGGACTATTAAAAAGAAGAAAAGGGATGGTGTGGATCCAATAAGTACTGCTTTCGATGGAATGAAGGTTGTATATATTTTGAATAATCTGCACACTGTTAGAATTCTTTTTAGTATTTGATTTAAATATACAACTCTGAATTTACTCATGAATTGGTCCATTTTGTGCATATTACAGAGAGTGAAGAATCCACCTATACGGTTGAAGGACTTTGCTAGTGTTGAGTCAATGAGAGAAGAAATAAATGAAGTTGTTTCATTCCTGCAAAATCCTCGTGCATTTCAAGAAATGGGAGCTCGTGCCCCTAGGGTATGTTGTTTTATTGCTTTTGTGTGATGTATGTTTGAGGATTTAAGTACTCTATAGAATTTCTAAAAAGAAAGTAATTTGTTTGAGTTAACCAATACTAGTTGCTACAAGCTGTGCAGTTCTGCTTAACTAGAGTTACATTGGATAGAAAATTATGAAGATAAATTTTCAAGTGGGCCCTCAGTAATGTGAACAACAGTCAATCAAACTGAGGTGAAAACACAAGTGGAGCCTTGTTGCTGAAGTAATGAGGCATTTGTTGCACAGATAGAATTTTATTATTAATCACATCTACTTTCCTTGATCTACAAACTTAGTGCCCATTACCTACAGATCACTATGGTGGAATATTAAAGTTATCCTCTTGACTGCATGGGTGCATTACGTTTAGTCCTTTACTGTTAGTTAGCTAACTTCGATTATAAGTTATTTGACCTTGGTCAACCTCAAATTTGAAAGTCCCGAAGTAACCCTTATAAAACACTGATTCGTTTTAAAAACCATTTATTTGCATGGAAAATTCAGTCTTTAATTGAATCGAATCACCCATCAATAATCCTCTTTAAAATTATTTCAGACAATCACACGCAGAGGCACTGAAATTGATTAATTAGCAATACTTGATTACTGACTATTAATGTTGTAGCATTTATGATTATAATGATTGACTTGGATGGTAATTGAGCATCTTGGTTCTTTATTGTTGAAGGTAAGGGTAGCCTAGGGAATTACTTTTTCATACTTTTATCGTCAAAAATTTCAGTGCTGCTGTGATGGTACTCATATCTTGACCAAACATGATGACATGATATGACATACACCGAACCCCCATATCTTGGGGTAAAGACTAGGTTATTTTTGTTGTGAT
This sequence comes from Rubia yunnanensis, assembly GCA_037428765.1. Lineage (NCBI taxonomy): Eukaryota > Viridiplantae > Streptophyta > Magnoliopsida > Gentianales > Rubiaceae > Rubia > Rubia yunnanensis. Next base: position 23,331,327 of record CM075064.1, on the reverse strand, counting down.
GGAGCTCTTGAATTATTAAAGAGAAAAGAACCATTCTAGGTAATTTTGATGGAGCTCTTGAATCATTAAAGGAAAAAAAAACCCATTCTAGGTAATTTTGATAAGTTGCTGGAAATAGCATCTGGTGAACTTATCATCTATATATCACAAGATTGTTAAATATATCTCTACCCCAAGAACACAATGAGGGAGAAAGGTGATCAGAGTTGATAAAAATGTGATTAGAGAGGATGAAAACATGGAACTGCTGAATTAGTGGTAATTTCATACATAGTGATTTTTATAATATCCTAGTTCATGGTTATGGAAGTCTCCTTAGGGTATATAGGATTTGGGAATGAGTTTCTGGGTTTCACCTTATCAAGTTTATACTGATTGTTGTATACATTATTTTGGGAGTCATTCTTTCCATTTTTTGAAAAAATAAATTACCAATAGATTTAATTCAGCACTAATAAACTCAAGTTAGCACAAAAAATTTAAATTCAGCGCTAATGAACCAAATTCAACACCAATAAAACTTATTAAGCACCAAATAAGCCCAACTGGACAGGGCCTAATTTCTTTTCACTGGCATGTGCAAGGAACAATTATTCTTTCAACATTTACCCTGATGTGAGTTTGAGTATGATACTTTAAAAAAAATAATTTAATTTATGACTTTTATTTGAGTTGTATAGCACATTACATTGCAGGGTGTGCTTATTGTTGGTGAGAGAGGAACAGGAAAGACTTCACTAGCATTGGCCATAGCAGCTGAAGCAAAGGTGCCAGTTGTTGAAGTTAAAGCCCAGCAGTTGGAGGCGGGGTTATGGGTTGGCCAAAGCGCGTCGAATGTTAGAGAATTATTTCAAACAGCTCGAGATTTGGTGACTCTTCTCTCTCCTTATTCTTCATTCCCTTAGTTTACTGGAGTGTTTTAGAAGGAAAACATAAAAACAATTTAACATCTGGGTGGATAGAGGGGAAAGATCTGGGTGCTGGGTGCCTTGATTGTTTCAGATACCCTTAAAATAAGCCTTACCAGGTCTTGAATCAACTTCTAAACTGTGGAAAGACAAGGTTTTGTATCACTGTTTGCAAACTTCTATTTTTCCCCATCTGCAAGTTTATACACACATTGAGGCTGGATGGTTGGTTTATTGCCCTTGCTTTGGTATTGCTCTGAATATTACTTTTAGTGGTTTGTCTAATTTTTTCACTGTTTCCTCAACAATTTAAGTGAGCTATTGGGATTTCAGAAGACACTCTTGTATTTCTGTTTGTTTTTCTTCGGTCAATTTTATGGTAGTAAGCGCTTCCTCGATGTCATGTTATGCACCTTCAGAAATAGAGAAATAACCATTGTGAATGTGGTCATGATTAGGGCTTGATTTTCTGCAGAAATAACTGTGGGTTCTCTCTTAAACACCACCATTGGTTTTCCTTTAAGTGCAGAAATAGAAGGATGTAATGAATGCCGTTCATGAAAGGGCTTAAAAAACTTTTTTCTTGAATTCAAGCTGACATCCGCTTGTTGAATAAAACTTTAGGAAATCTCAAACAGGAGTTTGATGATACCAATTTCAAGCTTGAGCAACTGTTCTAATGTATTGAACTCGAGTTTAGGTCTTTCAGTTTCATCTTTAAAGCATTGATAACTGGGGAATATGGGAGTATGAAGCAGTTCTAGTCCATTACGCTCTATTGTGTACGGATAGGAAAAGCATCTTTTTTAAAAAAATATTTTGGGTACATGTTTAAAGTATATCTATCAATTTAGTTATGTAACTGTGTAACTATAGCATGTCTGCTTCTGGTAACCACCTACAGACATGCTTTCATGGAATTTCTTCAATCTAGGTGCACGCACAACTGACTCTCATAAGTTTCTCTCATGCTCAGGCTCCTGTAATCATATTTGTGGAAGATTTTGATCTCTTTGCTGGTGTACGGGGAAAGTTCGTCCACACCAAGAAGCAGGATCATGAGGCTTTCATCAATCAGCTTTTAGTGGAGCTAGACGGGTTGGTACTTTTTGATATCAAAAGTGATATAGTTTCTAAATCAGTTTGGCCACTGTGTTTAGGATCTCTATAACTGTCTAATATATCAGTTGGCGTTGAGTGCATATTTACTTTGAGAACTAGAAGGGTATATCTTTGTTACATTGAACTGTTTTGAGTAAAGCATTAATCTGGTCAATGCTATTGCTACTTTGATAATTTTGTGTCTAGGCATCACTGTAGGGCATTCACAGTAATAATTTGTTACTGCCCTAATTGTGCCAGTGTAGTTGTATAAATGCCATAATATTTGCATATATTGGTCTTCTAGTGTGTTTCTGGTGCAAACTTTTACTTGGATGTAAATTCTTGCTGGTCTCCAACACTATCTTTGTCCTGAAATTCATGAATGCACAGATAGTTTGTGGTATGATTCAGAAGTAGCTCCCTCCCCAACTACTGGGCATGAGCAATAGTACATACATTCTTGTGCATTCGTCATGATTTATGTATGATCCAGTATGACTTAAACTCCCGTTGAATTGCCTGAAACTTTTATAGCACCGGAGTTTGTAATATATGATTAACTTAATACAACACAGTAGGTGCTATTTATGGGCTTTGTATAATGCAAGTTAATGAAAACTTCCATGTAGTCATCCGTGAATGTTAATAATAAGGCCGTTGGACTAGTGTTGGTTTTTTCTTTTTAAATAGTCTTCGACGAGTGGTTGTTAATTAAGTAAATGATTCCCTTACTGTTTTTTTACTATAGCTTACCTTTCAATACTCAGAGTAGTTCTGTGGAGTGTGGAATCAAATCTATTTCTGAAACAAACAGCTGTGGCATACTGGGCTATTAGTGCTTGTGTGTGTATATATATATATATCTGTCTTTTGCATGTCTGTGAACAAGATCAATAGTATTGTTTTGCTGATAAAAAACCACTTGAATTTTATTCAAAGTTTTGAGAAACAAGAAGGGGTGGTTTTGATGGCTACAACACGGAACCTGAGACAAATTGATGATGCATTACAGCGTCCAGGTCGGATGGATAGAATATTTCATCTTCAAAGGCCAACACAAGCAGAAAGGGAGAGGATACTTCATATTGCAGCAAAAGAAACTATGGATGAGGACCTCATTGGTTTTGTAAATTGGAGAAAGGTAATTGAGATTGGGTCCAAATTTCATTGATTTTGCTACTGAAGTTTTTGCTGTTCTTACAGTTACCTAAAACAGCTCATGAATCGTCTATATGCTCATTATCTGTGCTTTTCTTTTTCAAAACCTTTATTTGTGTTATTGTATGATACTATTCTGTGGCATGATACTTTTGTATTGTATATTTCACAAAAGTTCTCGTGGTGTTTTGAACACTAAAAACACACCACACCACACCACACCACACCACACCACACCACACCACACCACCACCACCACCCAGTGCCAATAAGAGTATCCTAGCTGTTTTATGATGCGTAAACCTGGAACCTGTTCGCATGAGTTCTGTTCATATTGTATAGTAGCCAAAGTTGTTTGGTTGTCTATTCTTACTTAAGTGGCATCATATCAGCCAGTCCAAGTTAACATTTTTGTGAACTTCTTTCAGGTTGCCGAGAAAACATCTCTTTTGCGACCAATAGAGCTAAAACTTGTCCCTTTGGCTTTGGAAGGGGCTGCTTTTAGAAGAAAGTTCCTCGATACAGATGAACTTATGAGCTATTGCAGCTGGTTCGCTGTAAGTATGTCACTGTTTATGTTAAGTTGACCTGGATTTGTTGAATTTTCTTTCCTCTCCTTTGAAAATTTTGCTACTCTTTTCTAAGTGGGCATCATGTTTTAATGCTTTGTTGCATGGTGAGGGTTTAATAAATGATCATGGTAGCTAAGTATTGCTTTTGTGTTTTGGTAGCTATTATATACAGAAACACATTAATATCAATATGGTTCCAACTGAACATGTAAAGTGTCGCATTAGTAATGACAGAAGAAGCTATAATCCTTATATAATTGGGAATCTAGGACTGGGAGAAACACTAAAGATGTTACTCAGAGAATTTGACTAGACTGAACAAATGTAGAAGTGTATCTTTCCAACTGTGATTTCTAAGTACTGCTGAAAGCCTGAAACAATAAAGAAATTTCGTATAGCAACCATGAGACCAACAGGGCTTAATGGATCTAAGCATTTGTGAATTGTGAACTAATTATGATCATGAATTCAAATGAGATTTCTTTTGTAAAGGCACTCTCAGATGATGATAAAATGAGATTTTTTTTTGTTAAGGTGAGATGTGTAGAGGAGACCTTTGGATGTATCAATATGGTGTGTAGAAAATAGGAAATTGTTCAATTAGATTAAAGGGGAGAAGGGAAAATATGGAATTACATGGAAAGAAACTATTATAATGGATATGATATATCACAATTCAAATGACAGAATGGGTTTCTGTAGGACTCGTTGGTAGTATGCGATCATGTAGTCACAGATTGTAGTTGGATAATTACTTATTTACTGTTGTTGTCATCCCCTAGTAAAAGCTGAGAACATATTTATTTGATTTAACATCGTGCATTTCCTGTTTCTTGCTTTCCATAGCCAAACCACAGATTGTAGTGGTATACTGGTATAAAAGCTTATTTACTATTGTTGTCATCCTCTTAGAAGAGCTGAGACCTTATTTGATTCAACATGTTTATTCCCTGTTTCCTACCTCCAAGCTTCCCCAAAATCTAACCTGTATTTGATAAACGCTGTTACAGTCATTCAGTCAACTCATCCCTAACTGGGTTAGGAAAATGGCGGCAGTGAAGAAAATGAGTAAAATAATGGTTAATCATCTTGGATTGACATTGAAAATGGAGGATCTAGAGAATGTGGTGGACCTAATGGAACCGTATGGCCAAATAAGCAACGGCATAGAACTCCTAACTCCCCCTCTTGAGGTAAGTTACCATTTCTCCCTGCTTTTGTTGTCCAAATTTATGTGTTCTTTAACTAGAATTCTTCTGCTCCTTCATGAATTTCTCTTCTGGCTCTTGTTTGCCTTGATAATTTTACTTCTCCAGTTATGAAGAAGGCTTATATGTGTAGGCAAGGTGGTTCTAAATCATCTACTTCTGTTATATGGTTGCTAGCATTTAAGGGAAGTCCCATATGCTCTTATTGTAAAGTAAAATCTTGTAACATAGGTTGGTCTGGATGTATATCTGTTATTTTAAAACAATGGCCTTGTCGTACTGGCTCTTCTCCTCCCTCACGTTGGAGTACATATGCAATTAGTTACTTGTCATGCTTGGACCCTTAAACCATTTAGCGTATTGATCAGTAGAATTTACATATGCTATTCTATGACTCCTAAAAGCAATTACTCTTTGATAAATGACTTTTGGACTTCTGAGCAGGAGCTTTGTTTTTACACACCAAATTCATATGTTTTATTTATAGTCGAATTCAATATCAAGTAATATATTTGCAACCATATTATTCCATCAAGATTCCCTGATGTAAAATTGTAGGCCATATTTATAATTTCCATTTCCGAAGTTCATAATTGATATTCCCTCCGTCTCAATCTAAAGTTCATACTCATTTTGGGTCATCCCAGTTTAAGGTTGACACCCTCTTTTTGGTGACTTTGAAAAACCATCCTTAATTCTCCTTCACTCATTTATATTACCTTTTCCTTTTTTTCCATTACTTGTTTTAATTCTCCACCACACTCCTTTTTTTTCAATTATAAAAATCTGTGCCGAAACCCCTCTATGAACCTTAAATTGGGACGAAGGTAGTAAGCCTTACTTGCTGTAGGTGATAGCAACACTATAGTTACCCGTACCTCTGTAGTTTACTAAATGTACTAGCTATTAGTAGTGTAGACTACTAATTCCAAGACTCCTGAGCAAAATTTAAGGGTAAAGATAGAATTGGTTGTTTTGAGCAGATAACAATAGAGGCACCAAATCACATACTAGGCACCAATAGATTGGACTGCAGACCAATTGGAACTCGTAAACAACAGAGTATATACAAATAATATGAACAATCTGAATGGCAGAAGTGGCATCCATAGCTGGCTAAAAAGGTGGTAAGTTCAAAGGGAAAACAATATAATTACTGGCAGCCACAATCAAATAAAGCTGCAGCTATCGCAAGTGGTATCAGAACAGTAACTGACTACAGTATTTCACCAATCGTCAGGCTAGCCTCAATAGCATTGGTGGAGTATGGTTCACCAAACTCCGTGCTCTGATTGCAATTAAAAAATTATCCAACTAAGAAATGAACGTTATGTGTTTATGGACCGACCACCACAATTTTATTTGCAGCCATTATTTGTGATATCCTACTATCATAAACCTATTTCTTTCCCTGAGGTTTCTGTGAATCTCTATCTAACTTGTGTTGTGTTCTACTGATTATTCTCTTTGTTCATAAAGTTCAGTAGGCGTATTTGTTTTAAGGGTTGGTTAACTTGCACCTTCTTTTCTTTCCTCACCTTTTTTAGTGGACAAAGGAAACAAAGCTACCACATGCTGTTTGGGCTGCTGGTCGTGGTCTAATTGCTTATCTTTTGCCAAATTTTGATGCTGTTGATAATTTGTGGCTTGAACCTTTGGCTTGGGAGGTAAGTAGCTTTAATTGTGCATTACTCATTTCCCATGTGTATACCTACTTTATGGGGTTCTGACTAAATGTAGACAACTACACAGCTTTCTATGGCAAGGAGGAGTCTGCTGGTTATTTGTTAAATATGTTTTTTAATTTCTCTGGCAAACTTTAGCTAGAAAAACTATAGCAGGACTCACTTTATGTAAGTAGTTGTAGTTTCAACTTGTGTATCTGTGTTCATTTCATTTCTTCTATGGTCAAATATATGATTCCTGAAAAGCCTTTAAACTATTGCATGAAGATCTCATGTTGTGATTCTGAAGTTATAATTTGATTGGCCAAAGCTAGTTACACATGCTTTATCTTGATAACTGCCAACTAATGTTTTAACCATCTTGTGGCATACGTGAGTTTAATTGAAGAAATGATTACTACTTCATCCATCCACTGATCTTAGGTTTTTGCCTGGTTTGGCTACTTAATCACGTTTGAATTCCTTTCAGATCAAATAATAGATATGTATTCATGGGCTTTGATCTTTGGGCCTAGGCTAGTTTTTCTCTCTTCTTTGTCATCTGGAGTTTTGTTCTCCGACCGTCATCTTTATGTTCCTATAGTCTAGTATGAACCCTGAAGTTCAATGGATCTTTTATTGCTTCTTGTTCTGATTTCTCCTACTAGTAGGTTCTAAATGTAGCTTAACAAATATGATCCTCTTCGACATGCATCCTCCTTAAGCTCTTCTTAAAGATTTGTTTTGAGGGTGCTTTTCCCCATATCGTCACTGTTGGGAAATTGAGAGAAAAGTATGGTGTTATGTGCAGTGATGATTTCCATAAATACCTATGCGATAGCAGTCTTATTGATTTCCACAATCTTTCGCATCTGTACATGATTGTCAGGATAGAATTGCCTTCTTAACCAACCATAAATTTAAAATGAGGGGAAAATATTAAAGGTATGCCTTTTGAGTTTTCCTGCTGTAAGTTAGTTCACTTGTACATTTTTCATGAAGGGAATTGCGTGCACAAAGATCACGAAAGCCAAAAGTGAAGGTTCCCTCAATGGAAATGTTGAATCAAGAGCATACGTTGAAAAGAAACTGGTATTTTGCTTTGGCTCTTATATAGCATCTCAGCTTCTGTTGCCATTTGGAGAAGAAAATCTACTTTCCTCATCAGAGTTGAAAAAGGCTCAAGAGGTGTGTTCCATTTCAATTTCTATCTGCCAAGTTTTCATTCAACGTGAAGATGTTTACATGTATGAATCAGCTGTCAATTGCCACAGATAGCAACACGGATGGTGATCCAGTATGGCTGGGGTCCTGATGATAGTCCAACCATTTACCACCATAGTAATGCGGTAAACACAATCTTTTTCATTCTTGCTCATCATTTGTGAGATGGTGATTTTAAATAGTAGTGAACAATCAGAAATTTTCACTACCATCTATAATATAGTTGATGACGTTTTATGTCTAGAATCATTTTGTACCTAAATAGGTTTGCAGCCACACTCTAGTTAAAACCTTAAAATTATATCAAGGAAAAATGGCTCTTGATTAACCATTTATTTCCAACCTCTATTAAAATGCTGTAAGGAACACAACTACCTAATAATCCTTTCAACTAAAAGATTTGAGATAGCTGAGCTTAGTTTTTGTTCATTACATTCTATTTTTGTTAGTAGATTGACCAGTATTCTTATATTGAGGGGATATTAACTGGATAGACCAAACCATCCGTTCATTGTTTGAAAGTTCAGTGGAATAGCTAGTCAACAATTGTTTCATTTTGTTGTTAGTCGGTAAAGGCTTAGTGATTCCATTCTTTCTTTTCTACTTTAGTTCACCTAATTTTCATCACAAAAGATTGACTTCCTTCCTTGTGAGTTTAGAGTAACTTAATACCTCCTTTTGAGAAGTTGAATATGGCTATGCTCACAACCAATTCCCTCTCTTGGTGGAAAAGGTCATTTGATCGCAAATCAGTTCAGATAATGTTTAGGCCCAAAAAGTGGCTTTAGAAGTTTATGAACTCCATTTCTGCAAGCTGATTATAGATATATGGGGGGTGCTATCGAACAGAAGGCCAGTGGAAAGTTGATATATTTTCATTTTTACTTCATGAGACATGTAGTGTGGCCCAGTTAGTTTCTGGTATCTGAGCATCAACCACTGAATAATTTACAATTCAACCTTTTCACCACATTGTGCTTTGCAATACAGTATAGTTGCAGCATTAAAAAGGAAGTTTAACCGCATAAAAAGCTTCCTTAAAGAAAATCTGGTAGTCTGCTGCTGCGAAAACTTTATTTTGTTATTGGGTGTATGGCCACTCTCAGGATGTTTATTTGATATTTTCGGGAAAGAGAAAAACATCTGGCCTTGACTTTTCTGGATAATTTTGGACAGTGCATTTATATATTATTGATATAATGCATCACTGCAGTTATTAATGAAGTTCTGTTGTACGACAGGAGACAGCATTGAGTATGGGCAACAACTTTGAGTATGAAATGGCTGCTAAGGTTGAGAAGGTATGCCAACTGCCTACACTGATCATTGTCTTTTCTTTTAGGCTTAAGATTTTAGTTGCTTTCGAGTACTGGTGAAACTTTAAAGTGTTATCCATCTAGCCTCTGTCTTTATATATGATTCATTATTGAGTAACAAGGAAGACTAGTAAAATCTGAGATAATCATGCAACTTGCATGGAAGTAATTTCGGGGAAGACCTTGTGAAGTATTTGAGCCTAAACTGCTAAGTCAGATAATTGATCAACTCTGTTAGACTGTTACTGGCTGTACCGTTCAAATGTGCTTCTAGAAGTCCATCGTTGATCAATTATTTATGTACTTGGTCCTGACAACTGATGGTAGTCAGATTCTGATGCTGAATGGAAAAGGGATGTCCAGTCATTGTTGTGAGGGCTTATGTAGATTATCCTGTTTCACTAGGATATGTAGCTCAAACTGGATGCTGTACGTCTTATGAATCTCGAAGCAATATGTCATTTGATTTAAATTCAACAGAAGAAATTGTTTTTAAAGTTGTCTGTTGTCATGCATGATTTAATTTGTTGATGGCATCAAAACACTTAGCTAGTCTAATGTCTACAAATTGATCGAGAATGCTGACAACATAATTGCTTAATGCTAGTAATATACTGTATAAAAAAAATTGTTGCTTACAACAAATCTTATTGTCTTTTTAAGCTTGTTGTTCTTGTCCCGAATGATTATATTTGATGGTGTCTAAACATTTTGCAGATCTATTACTTAGCATTCGATAAAGCAAAGATAATGCTGCAACAAAACCGTGTAGTTCTGGAGAAAATTGTTCAGGAATTACTTGAGTTTGAGATCCTGACAGGAAAGGTAAAGGTCCTACTATTTGTAGTTAAACAAAATGAATAGATTGCAGTATGGTTGATTGCTGTTGTTTTAGGCTCGCTGAGGTTTAAATCCTCCCAACCAGGGAGTTTTCATGGTCGGAGACTTTTTTCAGTTTGTAATTTTGTATAAACTTACTCTTATCCCACCCAGATCAATATTGTAGCCTCTTTTGTTTGCTGGTCTTTTTGAAAGCCATCTTCTAGAATGATGAAAACGAAGATTAAATTAATACCGACCTTCCAGTTAAGCAATTTATTCCATAATTGGAGATTTTTGCCTTTTTCCAATTGTATTAGCTCATGAGTTTTATGGACATATCCTAACTTTCCTTAAGCTCTAAATTTCACGTATGATGATTGATGTGTTGATTCGGCAACAATGCCAAATAGAAATTGGAATATATTGCTAAAGACATTGCCTTTCACTTGTTCGATATCAAGGGAAGGTTGAGTGAGGATTAAGATTGAAATCAAAGCAAATGTAGTCAACTTACTCATGAGTTGACAAATAGGTCCAGTTCCAAGTGACCTAGGTATCAGGATTTAGGATTGAACTTTTATCTTTGTATCTTCTAACACTTGATATGTTTGGAATAGATTGGATCTCATCTGTGAACTGTTTTACTCCGCTTTATCTTGCCAGGATGTAGCAAGAATTTTTGCATGCAATGGTGGGGTCCGAGAAGAAGAACCATTTTCACTTTCAAATATAAATGAAGAAAAGGTACTATCTTCCTTATCTGAACTCTGCTGAGTGGATATTTTGTGATTTGGGACCATATGCTGCTGACCTTTTGGCTGTCTCTGTGTTAATTCTGATTAGACAAGATTGTTGTGTATGCTGCATAATATGATTGCGTTTTTATATGTTACTAAAGTCTGCTGTTGTCATGCGCTATCAATTTCTTATGCTTGACCTGGAAATACTTGTGTTTGGAGCATGTGGAGTTTATCATTTTGGAAGCATCCAATCCTTCTTGTCAGTTTACTTTTGCCATTTGAGAAAAGAAGCTCTTCTTTATTGTGACTGGAGGAAGTCCTTCAAGATATTCCTGCTCTTTGACATTCTATCTTTTCCATATCACTGGATACACAAATTAGTAAATGATGGTATTTCAATACTGTGTTAACACATTTTAGTGCTTTCTTTTTTCCTTCTTGTAATGCAATCTGTTCAAACACCAGCGCCTCTCTGTTAAAATTATTGTAAGAGCAAAGTTTTTGACCTATATCTTTGGAGTACAGTTCTGAAAAATCTGAGTATATTTCTTCTTTTATGCATCCTGTTCCTTAATTACTGACCTCCTTACGATAAGTCAAACAATATGCACACACACCAGAGTCTTGATTTAAACAAGATGCATCTGGTATTTCCAGCACAGGATTCTCTTGATAATTCAACATTGTGGATTACTTGGTTTCGCTAAGGGAAATTATGTGAATCAACACTCCTTGGGAACGTGCCTGTCCCATCTGCAAGTGTAAAAACCTATCAAAAACTTTTTACATTACAGTGGTCACCAATTGGGTCTGTTTTTAATCCATCCTAGTGGAAAAGTTGTTACTGGTTTAGTTAAGCTTCTCAAATTGTTGCTTTTGGTATGCTGCTGTTGGGATGATCAACCACTGTAGGTGTCTTTTTTTTTGAATGGTGTTCTTCGTTATCAAACACTGAAAATCCTGATAGAGCTTCCTGTGTTTTGTGGTCAGCCTGCGTTTCAGAGCTTGCTCGAAATTGGTGATGCACCAGAAAGCAGGCTACTAACTTCATCGAACTAGTGGTGAAGCAACGATGTTGAATATCATCAGTTTGATGCTGCTGCCATGTTTGAGCGGGAGGGGTTATTTCGCAGTTGGATCTTCAAGTTTTGTAATGTACAAGAAGGGACTCCAACAATTTCCCCTTCATATTTTAATGTTGGTTGCGTTAGAAGTAAAAGTTGTTTCACATGAAGTGTACAATGTAAATTAGAAGGATAGACTTTTACAGTGAGAATAGAATAGGCTATGAACCTCACGAGGGAAAGCTGTATAAATTCTCAAGTTGCAAGAGAATCTTGAGTTGAATATGGTATACCTTGCTGGTCTTTCAATTTGAAGTCTCATAAATAAAATAAACCGAGTTACAGATTTAGTGCAAATAAGTTGGTGAATTTTTTGCATTTTCAGGGCAGTGAGATTCTTTTTATAAAGCTGCAAATAAATTTGGGCCCAATAGTGGAATTATCAAAAAGTTTACATCATATACTAATCCAAAACCCTACCCCAAATTCCAAACGCTGTTGCTCCACCTTGACTTGTCGAAACTGCCAAGTTGTACTCGTGCTGAAGTCAACACAACTCCGCCTTGGGCTCCTGTCGAAACTGCCAAGCTGTGCTCAAGCCGGAGTCAACACAACTCCGCCTTGGGCTCTAGAGAACTGTCACGTTATGCTTATGCTAGAATCCTCCAGTTTCGATGTTGTCAGGCAAATTATCCATACCCAAATTTGACTGGGGATTCACGATGGAGGAGTGCTGGTTCTCCATTGCCCAAAGCACGTCGAGACAGGTGGACAAAATGAGTAGAGTTGCGTCCGTTCAAGTTTCGATCAATGAAGTCGAGGAGGGTGGCTACGGAAGAGATGACGCAGGGAGATCGGACGACGTCCAGGAGAAGGCGTAGGGCGGCGAGTTCGACGACCTCGTCTCTGATGGATGCACAGTTGCAGGCATAATCGATGAGGCAGAAGAGGGCAGCGAGAGGATCAGAGCATTGAATATCAGCGTGGAAAATGCAGAGGGAGAATAGTCTGAAAGCGCAGTGGAGTGCGAGTTGCTGTTTGTCGAAACTTCTCGATTTAGCTCGGTAATTGAATACTAATCCTAATTCAGTGGATGTTTGCATGTAATTTGTTGAGCCTTAATTTTGTTGATTTTTACACGTTAATTTGTTGATATTTATTTCAGTTGATGTTTTATAAGTAGATTTGTTTTGGTTCTTGTTTAGTTGATGACATTCAACACATTTTTAGTGATGTTTATATGTTTATATCAATTCTGTTGATTCTTATGCTATTGTAGTTGATGTTTATTCTGTTGTTAACTTTAGTTATACTACTTTCAATTGACGTTTATGTGTTGCTATTTAATTTGACAATTTAATTTTTGATATGATGTGTTATAATTTGCAGTTGAAGTTATATGTTTCCTTAGTTTAATTTGATGTTTTAAGCCTTTTAATTTGTCAATTTGATAGAGTCCCACATAGTGATTGACAGACTTGTAACTCAATATATAAAATTATAAGCCACCCATACATAATATCAATTGGTTTTATAATAGGAGTCCATGATTCTAATATGGTATCAAAGCCCAATGTTGGCCCGTGAACTGCCCCTAGCCCTAAGCCTAACCCCCAATTCGACGTTCACGATTTTCTCCCGTACCAAATCGCATCTCTTTCAGTACCAATTTTTCCGGCCGAGGTTCCTCCATTACTCTGCTTCACCGGCCTCACAGTACGCGCTCTCCTTTACCGGACGGTCTGCGATAGCGGAGCTTCCGCCGTGCGTTTCCTTCGCGGTGTGGGGACTTGTGAAGTTTTTCAATCAGTCTGCTGTTTTATCTTGTATGTTGCCGGAAGAGATGGTGACGGAGATCCTGGCGAAGTTGAGCGTGGATTCATTGGTGAGGTTGAGTTGCGTATGTAAAGCATGGCGTGATTTGATCATCGGAAATCCTCATTTTGCAGAAAAGCAGGTCAAGGAGAATAAAAAGAAGGACCCCTTGATGTTTTTCCGTACGGAAAAAGACCCCCGTATCAATGATGTAGTATTCTCCTGCTCCAAGCGCAAGCGTCTCTTGTCTTTTCCTCGAAACTCAGCTCCATACATGCAAGCAGTAGGATCATGCAACGGAATCGTTTGCTTGGTAGAACACTATGGCGAAGAAGTGCACTTGTACAATCCAATAACTCGGGAAAGTTTGCAACTTCCTCGTCATAGTCTGGGTGATAAATATGAACGTAGTCTGGATGATATGATCTTTGGCTTCGGTGTGGATGCGTGTAATAAGGACTACAAGGTGGTTGTGATAGGGGAAGAAAACGAGGTTGAGATTTACAAACTCAGTACAAACTGTTGGAGTAAGGGTAGTAATAAGCTTTGCGTTGAAGATGGACCCTGTAATACTGGGTTGTTTGTGAATGGTTTCTGTCACTGGTGGAAGACGAGAGGACAGACTATCCTTACATTCGACTTTGAGGCAGAGATGTTTGGCACCATACAACTTCCTTATGCAGGCAATCCGTACAATTCATGTATGGGTGTGTTGGATGATTCTCTGGCCATTTGCGTTACGAATATAGGGTTTGGTCATGTATGGGGCATGGATGTGTGGATGATGACGGAATATGGCAACAACGAGTCATGGATGAAGAGAATCTCAACACGTTTATCAGATGTGCTCCTAGTAAATAGCTTCTGGTCGGTTCACGATTCCAGCCGACTTACACTACTGATCTACAATCTTAATCGGGAATATTTAATGGAAGCTTGCCTTTTAGAGGGACAAGACACAACATTGCTACAGATCGATGGCTCTTTTAGAAGCGCTGTTTTTATTCGACCTTCTTTGGTTTCTCTGCAAATTATGTGAAAGCGGCTGCTGCAGAAATGCCTTTTTCCATTCTTTGTAAGCGGCTGGTGCTCTTTCTTTCCTCGCTCTACAATTAAGTGTGTTATATACATCCATTTTGTGTGTTTTTATGAGCTCCTTTTGTTATGCAATGTGCACGGAAGTGTGTTTATGTATAGCTAGGGATTGATTAGATTATGTGCTTAAGACTCTGAGCTGAATGGACCACTGCCACTGAAATAGTTTTTGGTGTTTTTTTAACGATTTATAATAGAATGAGCAAGAATTTTACTGTGACAGTGGATATGGAAATTCATTGCTATTAGAGTTTCCGGTGACGGTGGACCCTGTGCAAGTCTGGTGACGGTGGAGGATAGTGAAAGAAGGTGATCTCGAGTAAAGTTGTCCGGTTATTTACATACAG
This sequence comes from Rubia yunnanensis, assembly GCA_037428765.1. Taxonomy (NCBI): domain Eukaryota; kingdom Viridiplantae; phylum Streptophyta; class Magnoliopsida; order Gentianales; family Rubiaceae; genus Rubia; species Rubia yunnanensis. The sequence goes on along the minus strand of CM075064.1, from coordinate 23,316,290 downwards.
CAAAGAAATTAATTGGGTACCAAAATTTACCATTTCCTTGTATGTTCCAGATTTATGTTTGAAGAAGTAAACAATCACTTTTTGAATCATCCATACGTGCCACCCAAGCAACTCTCATCTAATCATGATCTACTTCCCCCGTACAAGAAATTAAACCACAGCATTATCCATCCACATTGATGTTCATGCATCCTGTCACATTCTTCCTGATTCCACTATAAGCCTCATGAATCTTGCATATTCATCAACAACACATAGGCATATTTCTCCCTGCAAAAACAATAAATAACATAAAAATCACCGTTAATTAAACGCGTGTTAGAGAATGACAATGAGAGAAACAGTGGATACCCACCGAGCAGTCTTCTGTAAGTCAATCGCATCCGTTGCTGTTGGTATTTTTCTCTCATTAAAAAGATACAAGTCACCATTCAGCAAAGGATGTGATCAATCATTCAAGCAATCTCAAATGGTGCAACTCCAAGATACACGACTCTTCATCGTCAATCACTGTGTCCATTGGAATGACTATTTAACTCTATAAATAGAGGTTTGAAGAGTGGAGTTTTGCTGAAGGAAAAAACCATCCATTCACAAAAAAACATTCTTCTCTTCTTCCTTTTGTTTTTTGGTGTTGAAGTGGTTCATGCAAGCTATTGTCAACAAATCTTCATTTTATCCTAGAGGGTATTTGTTCTGTATCATATGCAAGCGAAAGGGAACAAATAAAGCTTTAAGAAAAGTGTAATACATGACTTGAAGGTTGCCTTTATATTTATACATTTCACTCTATTCTCCTACACTTTCCTTCTACTTGTCTTTGTCTTAGACCAGAAAATCCCTATCAATCTTAAGGCTTTAATTCTCTCTTGACCACAATGGAAAGCAAGGTGGAGGAACTAGCTACAAACACTGTCAAACTTGATAGGTTTGATGGTGGGAACTTCATTTGTTGGAAGAAGAGAGTTTATTTTCTCTTGGCAGCTTTGAAGGTGTCATACGTTCTCACTATGACCAAACCAAGTGTCAATTCAGAAGAAGAAACAATGGAGAATCTCCGCCAGAAGCAAAAGTGGGAGAATGATGATGAAATCTATAGGGGACACATTCTCTATGCTATGGGAGACAATCTCTTTGATGTGTACCACACAATGCTCACCGCAAAATAACTTTGGGACAAATTGGAGGCAAGGTACATGACAGAAGATTCTACAAGTAAGAAATTCCCTCTCTCATCTTTCTTTAACTACAAGATGGTAGACAATCAGTCATGGAACAATTTGCTGAAATTGAAAGAATGCTGAATCATTTCATTCAACACAAACTTGCTATGGATGAATCTATTGTTGTTGGTGCATTTATTGATAAGTTACCCCCCCCATCCTGGAAAGACTTCAAAAGAGATCTCAAACATAAAAATGAAGAAATTTCTCTTGAGGGTCTGGCTATTTCTCTTCGTGTTGAAAATAGTTGAGAGTGCATGAAAATTCTCAAATAAAAGAGGATTACAAAGGAAAGTCCAGCCACAAAAATAAATGTGATTGAAGAAGTCCGAAGTAGTAAGTCAAAGAAAGGGGCTTATAAGGGTGGTCATGGCATCTATCCAAATAAGAAGAAGAAGGGAAAGTGCTATCATTGCAAAAAAAAAAAGGATGGACACTACAGGCATGAGTGTAGACTTCTCAAGAATAAAGGTCCTAACTTTTCTCATAAAGGCAATGATGGCAAGCCTCTTGTAGCCATGATTTCAAAAATCAACATTGTTGATGAAGACTTCGGTTGGTTGATTAATTCGGGTGCCACTAGTCACATATGCAAGGATAAGAGTTTCTTCAAGAACTTGCAAGGTGTGGATGATCCAAACGCAGTAGTTTACATGGGAAATTCAGCAACTGCTCTCATTAAAGGCAAAGGAGAAGTTGATCTTAAGTTCACATCCAGAAAAAGGATTGCACTCACTAATGTGTTGTATGTACCTAAACTTAGGAAGAACTTAGTCTCCACATGGCCTTTCAATAAATTTGGTTTTAAACAAGTTACTGAAGCCGATAAAATTGTAATCTCCAAGGGTGGGATGTATGTAGGAAAGGGTCACCTTTGTGGTACTATGTTCAAACTCAATGCAATATCAATAAAATGAAAGAAATTGTTGCTTACTTGATTGAGTATTCTACTATTTTATGGCATAATAGATTAAGGCATGTTCATTATAAAAGGATTCATGACATGATTAAATTGGATCTTTTTTCCTAAATGTCCTACAATTGATAATGGAAAATGTAACACTTGCATTCTAACAAAAATCACTAGACAACCATTCCCAAATATTGAAAGAAAATTAAACATGCTCGAATTGATTCATTGTGATTTATGTGATTTTCATGCAACACCATCTTTAGGAGGCAATAAGTATTTTTTAGCTTTCATTGATGATTCTACAAGATTTTTCCATGTTTATTTGTTGCATTTCAAAGATAAAGCAATGAAAATGTTTAAAATTTACAAACAATAAGTTGAACTTGCATGTGATTTATCTATTAAATGTCTTCAAACTGATAGAGGTGGTGAGTACTTTGAAAAAGAATTATTTAAGACTACGGGTATTAAACATGAGGTGGCTGCTCCTTATACACCACAACAAAATGGCATGGCTAAAAGAAAGAATAGAACATTGATTGAAATGGTTAACACCATGATGTCTACTACAGACCCTAGCCAAGGTTTTTTGGGAGAAACTATACTTATGGCTTGTTATATATACTCAATAGAGGTCTAAACAAAAAGAACTCAATAACCCCTTATGAACTTTGGCATTAAAGGAAGCCTATTATCAATCATTTGAGAGTTTGGGGCGGTAGAGCCATAGTTAGACTTCCCGAACCAAAGAAAAGGAAGTTGGGAGAAAGAGGTGTGGAATGCATCTGTATAGGCTACACAATTAATTGCAAAGCTTATAAGTTTATGGACATTGAATTTAATGACTCTATTTTAGTTAATACTATTATAGAGTCAAGAAATGCTATATTTAATGAAACAAGGTTTACCTCTATTCCAAGAAGTATTGAGAATGGTTCTAAACAAAGAGAAAATGCAGTAGATGACTCTTTTGACAGAAATGAAGTCATTGAGTTGAAAAGGAGCAAAAGAGCAAGAAAGGCCAAATCATTTGGTTATGATTTTACTACTTATCTTGTAGAAAGAATAAGAGATGAATTAAGTGATAGAATACCTTGTTATTTCAGTACCGAAACTGATCCAAAGATTTTTGATGAGGCAATGAGGTCTCATGATGCTTCATTGTGGAAGGAGGCAATAAATGATAAAATAGACTCAATTATGAGTAACAACACTTGGATACTCAAGGACATACCTCCTGGTTCCAAACCCATTTATTGTACATGGATCTTCAAAAAGAAGATGAAGGTGGATGAAGCCATTGACTACAAGGCAAGGCTTGTAGCCAAAGGCTTTACACAGAAGCATGACCTTGACTATTTTGATACTTACTCTCCAGTAGCAATAATGACTACGATACGGGCACTACTTGCGATAGGCACATTTTAGAAGTGGCATATTCATCAAATGGATGTTAAAACTGCATTCTTGAATAGTGAATTGGAAGAAAAGGTTTACATGAAACAAAATAAAGGATTTGTAGTGCATGGACAAGAGCACAAAGTGTGCAAACTTGTGAAATCCTTGCATGGGCTTAAACAAGCTCTGAAGTAATGGCATCAAAAGTTTAATCGAGTGATACTTTATAGTGGATTTAAAGTTAATGAATCCAATAAATGCATTTACAACAAGTATGTAAATGTGAAAGGTGTCATAACCTATTTGTACGTTGATGACATGCTGATCTTTGGTTCTGACTTGGTGCAAGTGTTAGAAACCAAAAAGTTTCTTTCAAGTAAATTTGAAATGAAAGATATGGGAGAGGCTGATATTATTCTTAGGATAAGAATATAGAAAGATGAAAGATCAATAATACTCTCACAGGCTCATTACATTGGGAAACTTCTTAAGAAGTTCAATCATTATGATTGCAAGCCAACCTCAACTTCCATTGACTTTAAGCTAGACTATGTGAAAAATAAGGGAGAAGCTGCATCACATGCTGATTATGCATGTATGATAGAAAGCTTAATGTACGCAATGACTTGCACACGTGTAGATATTGCATATGCAGTAGAAGTGTTAAGTAGGTTTACAAGTAATCCTAGCAAGCAACACTGGCTTGGAATTACGAGAGTCTTAAGATATCTCAAGAAAACAAAGGATTACAGTATCAATTACAAAGGATAGCCATCAGCTCTTGAGGATTATTCTGATGCAAGTTGGATCACAAACAAAGAGGATCACTCATCCACAAGTGGCTAGATATTTGTTTTGGGTGGTGGAGCTATTTCCTGGTCATAAAAGAAATAGATTTGTATAAGTGACTCTACCATGCCTGCTGAATTTGTAGCATTAGCTGCAGTAAGCAAAGAAGCTGAATGGTTGAGTAATTTGTTATATGAAGTACCGATGTGGCCTAAGCCTGTAACACTTATATCTATACATTGTGGTAGTACCTCAGCCCCTGAAAGGGCATATAGGTAAGTGTATAATGGAAAGTTGAGGCATATCAGAGTGAGGCATAGTATGGTTAGATACTTGATCACAAGAGGAATCATAACTGTGAACTTTGTCAAATCCAAAGAGAACTTGATGGATCCTTTAACCAAAGGATTAGGTAGAGCTCTATATAGTGGTGAAAATATCCACTGAGATGGGATTGAAATCCATAATATAAACCATACAATGGTGGAAACCTCAATTCAACGCTAGAAAATTGCCTAGTTTTGGATTCAATGAGTGAAAAATATATTGTTAAATGGTTGGAGCACTAGTTGATAATATGGTGCTCATTTCTCACTAGTATATGAAAGAATGAATTGAGTGTTCTTAAAAGTTTCAAGAAATTCCAAATACGATGTATTTATATGTTGTTTGAATGAAAGATAAAAATACTTCGTATGGCGGGAGCATATGAACTTGACTATGTGAGTGTATGACTTGAAGTAAATCAAAGTTCTGGTTTAAATTTTGGAAACATTCATGAATAGGATTGTGGCACATGAATTGATATGTGTTGTTCTATAGAAATTTAGAGGAAGTGAATCTGTGTGTGACTGATATATGTGGCTTGTTATATAAACCATTGGTTCAAAGCTTAGCCTACTAAGCGGCTCGACAAGATATAGAAACTTTCACTAAGGTAGTCGTTCAATCGAAAGACACCATTGCTGATGCACATGTTATCAGAGTGGGTTCAATGACCTAGAAGATATTTTTCAATAATAGAAAATGGTGGGGGTTGTTGGTATTTTTCTCTTATTTAAAAGATACAAGTCACCATTCATCAAAGGATGTGATCAATCATTCAAGCAATCTCAAAGGGTGCAACTCAAAGATACATGACTCTTCATCGTCAATCATTGTGTCCACTGGGAAGGCCATTTGGCTATATATTTAGAGGTCTGAAGGGTGGATTTTTGCAGCTGGAAAAAACCATCCATTCACAAGAAACCATTCTGCTCTTCTTCTTTTTGTTTTTTGGTGTTGAAGTAGTTAGTGCAAACTATTGTCAACAAAGCTTCATTTTATCCTAGAGGACATTTGTTCTGTATCATATGCACACAAAAGGGAACAAATAAAACCTTAAGGAAAGTTTAATACACGACTTGAAGGTTGCATTTTATATTTATACATTTCATTCTATTCTCATACACTTTCCTTCTACTTGCCTTTGCCTTAGACCAGAAAATCCCCAACAGCTGTAACGCTTCGCCAGGCATTGGAGGTGAGTTTTCTCATGCGCCTACTAGAGTTTGGGGATTGGGGAAAAGAGATGCACATGTACCGGGCATGAGTTAAGTAGGAAAGAAAAGGAGAAATGAGTTAATAATCATTCATGGGTTTAATTGTCTTTCCCCCTTTTTTAATTTTATTGTTTTTCTGCAATGGGTAAATTTGTCAGCCCTTACACGATAGAAAACGCCAACAATTGCCAAAATAACCTTAGATCTGTATGATTTTCTAGATTAAAGAACAGACAGCCCTACACGATCGACAACGTTGAAAATTGCATCGACGAGAGGTCAAGAAAGGAGGATGATTGACTTAATTCTGTATATTTTAGAGTGAATCAGGGTATGGGAAATGGGCCGGTGGGAGAAGGGGAAAAGAGAAATCAGGTTGTCTTATAGCCTGCTTTGACCCACTATATCAAAACCGCGGATTCTACCTTTTTTATAAATTGCATTTTAATCCCTCGTCTCACTATATCCTATCGTGAGACGGTTCTATATGATATTTTCTCTTTTTTATATTCACACATACTTTTATGACCTATTAGTGTCTACTTAATACTCCGTATATTGTATTTTATTATTAATATGAATGTCATATAACTCTTTAGATAAAAGTGCTTATATAACCCCATATAAATAACATAAGTGCCAATTTAACCCTAGAAAATAAGTGAAAGTGCAAAAACACCAATTCTTGCAAATTTAGGTCGGATTTGGTGAAAAGTCATTTTTACCCCTCTAAAAAACAAAACACTGAAAAATTGGGAATGATGTTATTTTCCTTAGTATCATTAATACCCCTACTTCTTCCATTCACCTTCTTCTTCCCGTTCTCATGTTCTCACCTTTGCTACCTCAACCGCCATCGCCGCCTTCTTCTTAACTTTCTTCTTCCCGTCCGTTGTTCGCAATTGAGGGGCGGCGCCATTCGCGATTATTGTTCCCAATTGAAAGGGATATTTGGGGTGGTGGGTTTAGGGTTTTGTATCGTTCATGATAGTTGTTCTTGATTGAGCGGCACCGCCGTTCACATCCGTTGTTCCCAATTTAGGTTGTGGGGTCTGGGGTTATAGTGGTGAGTTTTGTGGTTTAGCAGTGGGTCTAAGGTTAGAAAAGGGTGAATGGGAAGAAATGAGGGAGTTGGGTGGCGGTGGAAGAGTTGGGGTTTCAATGGTTAGGTTTGGGGATTAGAAAATGATCAATAGGAAAGAAATAAGTAAGTTGGGAGGTGTGGAAAGGTGGGCAGAGCTGTGGTAGCGGGGGCGGGGCTGGTGGTGGCGGAGCTGGGTGGCGAATTATGTGGGTGGCAGTGATGTGTTTGGGATCGGCTAATGGAGCTGTTGGGTTTGGGTTTGGGATTAAGTAGAAGTGAGTGGCGGTGTTGGGGGTGGAAGGGTGGGGTGGTGATGGTGGGAGCTGGTGGGGTGGTGGCGGAGCTGGGGGTTTGGGGTGGTTGTGAAGCTAATGGGTTAGGGTTTGGGATCAGGTGGTGGTGGGTTTGGTAGCCGATAGTGGTGCGGCAGCCCAGCTCCGGTGGCAAAGCGGCAACAAACTAGCATCGATAAGCAGCGGAGCGGTGGCTGTGGGTAAGGGTATAACTTCCTGCACACATGCAGTTTTTTTATTTAGGGGCGTTTTTATCATTTCAAGTGTGGTCAAGAGAGGGAATGTCAAGGCCAACGCTGAAAGTGACACTTAAGTGTTATATTGACACTTTCATTGACTAGTTGAGTCACTAAAATTTTATTGTAAATTTTACACTTATAACCCTAACTTTAGGATGAAAGTGCTGATATAATCCTACAAAATGAGAAAGTGCCAAAATAACCTAAACTTTATAAAAAAAATGTTCAGTTTACCGAAGAATTTAGACATTCACAAAACCTGAAAGGACGAAAAAGCCCTAGCCCCATATCTCAATTTTTCTTTTCCATTTTCTCCTCACCCGCCACCTTTTTATTCCCATTTTCTCCCCACATGCCACCACCTTCTGCTGCAACCCACCTGCCACCCACCACGACCTCAATTTCTCTTCGTACTCCTTATACAACCTTTTGTTCAGGAACCGTAGCCCCTTCCAACCCATCATCCTTAGGGACACCGCCACCACTACACCGTCCATTATCGCTAACACCTAAGAGCCACCACCGCACCCTCTATCATCACCTAACCCGAGAATATCCTCAAACATCTTTGCTGGTAAATCACTCTGGCACTCTGGCGTCTACCTTCTCATTGTAATACCTTCCCCACAAAACCTCCGGTGCCACGTAGTATGACGTGCTGACGATGCCTGCATGGCCTAGTTTTCGTTCAACCCAAACCAGTCGGCCGACCAAAATTTTGCGAGCTTGAGTTATACCCTTACAAAAAATTAATTGAAGGATGAGAAATTGCGTCGACAAAGATTGGAAGTGAGGGTGAGAAACTTTGGAAAAAAATCCATACAGGGCGCTGCAGGAGAAGGATGTGAAGCGGTTTATTTTTTAATACAGTGGTAAAATTGTCATTTTCTTGATTTTTGGCCAAAATTCCAATTGACAACTGAATTAAATGGCATCCAAGGTTAGATATGCACATACATAAAAAAGTTAGGGTTATTTTGACACTTTCTCATTTTGCAGGTTTAGACTGACACTCTCAGCCTAAAGTTAGGATTATTTTAGCATATGACTCAATTAGATTTTTTTGAAAAATATCTATACGGCTGATCCTGACTTAGGCGATATTGGGCATCTAATCAATAACTACCACATACAGTTTAATTACCGTAATCAATTTATTTACTATTCCTTTTAACCATCTTTTTATCGCTATCATTTTTACTACTTTCTTTCTTCTCGTGCGTCGCTTTATATCAATTTCCATAGTTCCACGTTTCTTCATCACCCCCTGGCACATTCCTCACACTGCCGGTCTAATTATTTGTACCTACCTACCCATCTAATCCCTTCTTTTTCACAATTTTTCTCGAGGAATATGCGTTATTTGTGCATTGCGCATTGAAATTTTTTTGGGTGTCATAGCGTGGTGTCTTGTAAATTGTAATTTTCTGTATCATATCAGTTTCACATTAAAAGTTTCATCGTTGAAATAATATAGGGTGCACTGATAGAATGATTTGCCGTAATCAATTGTATTATTGATATCTAAATATATAGAGAGTACAATAGAGGTGTAATAAGGAAAGAACTCTAATCATAATAAATCATAATCTAATCAGGAGTCTGATTTATCCTAACACCCCCCTAAAGCGCAGCGTCGGATGCTCACCGACGCACAGCTTGGACCTGAAGAACTCGAACAGCGGACGAGAGAGCCCCTTGGTGAAAATGTCCGCAATCTGAAGAGAAGTCAGAACATGAGCAACACGCATCTTTCCGGATGTCACCAACTCACGAACAAAATGGTAGTCGATGTCGATGTGCTTCGCCCGCTTGTGAGCCACTGGATTCTGAGCCAAGAAGATAGCACTACTATTGTCGCATAACAACAGTGGAGAACCAGAAAGCGGAAACCGAAGATCACGAAGCAAATGAGTGAGCCAGACCACTTCTGAGGCAGTGTTGGAGAGAGCACGATATTCAGACTCAGTGCTAGAGCGAGAAACAGTGGGCTGTTTCTTGGCACTCCAAGAAACCAGAGTCCCACTAAGAAAAAATGCATAACCATAAGTGGACCGACGAGTCTCCAGACAACGAGCCCAATTAGCATCAGAGTATCCTAACACATCAGGAGTACTAGAAGAACAAAACCGGAGACCAAAATGAAGAGTGCCATGAACATACCGCAAAATCCGAGTCACAGCAGCAAAATGATCATCTCTGGGATCCTGAAGAAACTGACTCACCATGTTGACCGAGAATGCCAAATCCGGGCGAGAAATGGTGAGATACTGGAGAGCACCAACAAGAGAACGATAAAGTGTAGGATCCCAAAATGGAGGACTGATAGAGCTGTGAAGCTGAGAACCAGCAACAAATGGAGTAGAAACAGGTGCTGCGTCAGACATACCGGCCCGATTCAAAATATCCCGAGCATACTTTGCTTGGCCAAGTAGTAATCCTGAGGAGGTAGGCAAAACTTCAAGACCAAGAAAGTAATGAAGAGAACCAAGATCCTTGATAGCAAACTCTCTGTGTGTTTGATCAATGAACTGGCGAAGAAGAGTCGAGTCATTTCCTGTAAGAATGATATCGTCCACATACACAAGTAGGTATAATAATGACGACCCTCTCGAAAGGAGAAACAAAGAAGTATCAGCTGAGCTGCACCAAAAACCAAGCTGTGTCAGATAACTGCTAAAACGGAACCAAGCCCGGGGAGCCTGTTTAAGACCATAAATGGCCTTTTTCAAACGATAAACATAGTCTGGATGGACAGAATCTGATAACCAACGGGCTGCTTCATGTAGACTGGAACATCAAGAACACCATTAAGGAAAGCGTTCTTGATATCCAACTGATGAAGTGACCAGGAACGCATGGTGGCTATGGCGAGAACCATCCGAACAGTGGAGGCTTTGACCACAGGACTGAAAGTGTGGTCAAAATCAAAACCCAGAATCTGCGAGAAACCTTGCGCCACAAGTCTAGCTTTGTGATGCTCAATACTGCCATCTGGTCGATACTTGAGCCTATAGACCCATTTGGAGCCAACAATGTTGACATTCGAAGGTCGAGGCACCAAATCCCAAGTGTGCTGACCATGAAGAGCATCTATCTCATCATCCATGGATGAAACCCAGGCTGGATCCTGAAGGGCAGTGCGATAATCAGTGGGCTCTGTCTGAGAGAGGAGTGTGGTAGTAAGACCATGAGCAATAATATCCAAATAATCCCGGTGCTGAATGGCACCAGTAAAAGACCGAGTGGCCATCCGATGAGTACGAAGTTGGGGTGGCGAAGCTGGAGGAGTCGAACCAGCTGATGACACGGAGGAAGATCGAGCTGTGCTAACCGGAGAGTGGCCGTCGGAAGTCACCGGAGAAAGAATGACCGATACTGGCTGACGTAAATAGGTAAATGGTATAGACGGTGGAACCCACGGTAGAGCCCGAAAAGAGCCCTACCAAATACAAAACATAATCCAACCTTAGGTTACGTAGTTAACCTAAGGAGCAAATCCGAGAGAGAGAGAGAGAGAAAGGGGGGGGGGGATGTGAGAGCGTAAACCCAAAGGGTAACACTCCCCCACCCCCCTTTTTCCTAAGTAAAATAACTACCAACCCTAAGCAAGATGATCGAGCAAAGGGAGTGCAAAACAACCTGGAAAAACACAGGCTATGAAACACTAAACAAATGGGGTGAGAACAAACTCACTACCCATAACAAATAATCCGCTTCTACCCCTAACAAATGGGGCCATCTTCATAAGAATTCCATAACGCAGCCGAGAGTTGTGAGTCTCGGGTCTTGAACTAATGTTGTAGCCGGAATGTTGATGAAGGTACAAAGATCCAAAAACAAATAGTCTGAAACTCCTAATGCAGCCGAGAATGTCTCGGGTCTTGGATATATCACAAAGATTGAAGCCGATGTCCTAGTTACACTGTATTGGCGCGAGTGAAAATCTGCTTCTACTATGTACATCCCTAAGATGAAGATAGAGGGATGTTCTTGGCCTTCAAACATTCTCTTGATGGCGCCGAGAGTGATTAATCGGGCAAAGATATGATGAGGCCATGCCTCTTACCTTTGTAAATCCCAACCAAATCAACCTCCTAAAGATGTGAGAATGGATACACTTATACCGCAAGCGTGGCGATTGTGTAATCGCCCACTTCATTTTGAGCAAATGGACAGCTATATGCCAATTTAACACAAAGTGTAGCGCGGGCATAGAGTGCATAAATAACCGTTAAATCATAAGTAAAAATCTAGGCTTAGGAGAAAGAGCATCGGAGGGAAATCCTTACTCTTAAACCTATTGCCTCACCTTAATTCCGAGTTACAATTGCCGGAAAAAAATCCTGGAATATCTGTAGAAAATCCTTGACTCCATCGAGCTCTAGCAACCCCTTCTTGGCACAGGATTTGGCACCATTAGGCTTGAGAAATACAAATTCCAACGCCCAGCAGCGCCCGGTCCTGATGCCCAGATCCAGCGCCCAGTCAAATAACCTCAACTTCTGTAAGTGCAAAATGTGAACTCCATCGCTGGAAAGCAAGCACCCAGTGCTGCATCTGGCGCCCAGGGCATGGCGCCAGGCACCATCACCCAGCAGCTATCCATCAAAACCGTCCCCAGCATCCAGCGCCCAGCACTCGAGCGGCAGCGCCCATCACCCGTAGGCCAGCGCCCAAGTGCTAGCGGAGAACCATACAACCAAGTACCCTGATCATACAACTAAAACAAGTGTTCGTCTGGAAACAAGCGATTGGTCACCATGTAGCAATCTTTCATGATGATTTTTACCACTCTATCAGCACTTGGTTGAGCACCATTAATAACAACACTATTCCTTTCTCTCCAAAGGCGATAGACCGTGGTAATCAAGGCTAGGATTCCAAACTTCTTTCGAATTTTTGAACCCTTTACTTGCCTCTTAACCCAGGCCATGGAACTTGCAATTAAGTTTGTTCGTCTCCTTAACCCAATCCAATTCCGAATATGCCCCCATACAACCTCCGAAAACTCACACTTGAAAAACAAGTGCTCATTCGTCTCCTCTTCAAGATGACATAAAGAACATACTTTCTCCATGCTATCCCCTTCATCCAATCGATGCTTGTCTTTGGTGTGTAGTTTCTGAATGGCCGCCAACCATGCAATAAATGAAAATTTGGGCGGAACAAAGCCATGCCAAATACTGTTGAAAACCTTCTCACCCGATCGACCAATATCATACACACCCAGGTACTTGTGTCGATGCATAGAGAAATAAGCCACACTGGTAAATTTCCCCGAGGTAGACCAAGAACCAAGATGATCTATTAACTCTTGCGTATCACCATGAAACATGGTACTCAATTCATCCCTGAGTTTACAAAGATCACCAAAGTAGCTCGAAAATCTCTCCCCTATTCTACCATTCGCAATCCTTGGATTTAGACTCCAAAAGTCTACTCCTTGAAGATAAAATGAGTGAATCCATTTGACCCACAGGCTATCCTTCTTCATGTGAATATCCCAAAGCCTCTTGGCCATTGAAGCGCGATTCCACGTGATAAAGTCCCTCAAACCAAGCCCACCAAAGGATTTAGGTGCGCAAAGTTTCTTCCATGCAACCTTAGCCTTATGCTTGCCTCCCCACAAGAAGCGTTTGCATTTTTGCTCAAGTGCATCCATGACCGCAGACTGTATGACAAAATTCTGAATCCAGAATCCAGCAATACCTCCTACAATGGAGCGAATGAGTTCCAACTTTCCTGCGTAAGAGAGCGTGTGACCTTTCCATCTGGCCATCTCCGAATCAACCTTTCCAAGTAGTGTACCAAACTGAGTGACCTTCAACTTGCTGGAGTCGAGTGGCATCCCTAGGTACCTTACTGGAAAAGTAGCCCATGGAATACCTGTGAAACTTAAATCCTCTTTCAAACCAACTCCAAAGAATTTGGATTTTGCTGCATTAATAGCTAAACCCGAAGTGCTCTCAAATTCATTAAGAGCACTCATAAGAATGTGAACCGATCCAGTATTTACCTTGGAGAAAAGCATGAGATCATCCGAAAACGCTAGGTGAGTGATCTTATGCACCTCACACCTCGGGTGATAGGTAAAGTGCCGTGATTCAGTCCTCCTCTTTAACAATCTCAAAAAATATTCCATGCAGATCACAAAAAGGAGAGGAGACAGGGGGTCACCTTGCCGAATACCTCTTTCACCCTTGAAGTGATCACACAGTTTACCATTAACTGCAATTGAGAATGAAGATGTTTTGACGCATATCATGATTCTATCTTTAAGCCTTCCTGGAAAACCCAGTCGAAGTAGAACTTCTTCCAGGAAATCCCAGGAGACTGTATCAAACGCCTTCTGTAAGTCCACCATGATCATGCATCGAGGAGAATTTCTCGCCCTCCCATATCCACGGACAATTTCCTGCGCTAACATAACATTATCTGAAATGCTCCTGCCCTTCACGAATGCCCCCTGACATGGATCTATAATTCCGGGCAAAATTCCTTCCAGTCTATTGGCAATAATCTTGGTAATGATTTTATAAACCACATTGCAGCACGCTATTGGTCTAAAATCACTCACCTTAAGATTATCCGGCTTCTTCGGTATGAGGGCAATCGAGGTATAATTCAATTGGGCTAATAGATCACCAGTTCGAAAGAATTCCAAAACCGCACCTGTAAGATCCGCCCCTACAATATCCCACTGTTTCTTGAAGAAGCCAGCAGTGTACCCACCCGGACCCGGAGATTTGTCATCCGCCATTGCAAATAATGCAAGCCGACTTCATTGTGATATGGTTAATCCTACCTTTTTGCGAAAGGAAGGATGATTCCGCAAGATAGTAGAGCATGTCCTTCTTTTTCAACACCCTCAATGCCTCAATATCCTGGTCCGAAGCATTCATGGCGTCAAAACTATCAAATGATGCACTATACTCCTTATCCGCCACTTTTTCCCTTTTCGAGATATGGCTAAGATCCAGAAAACCCAATTCCTTCAACGGCTTCTTAAGCCTTAGCAACTTTCTACAAACCGTGTATTGAGCCGAACCCTCCACTGATGGTTTCCAATAATCATCCACAATCTGCTTACAGTTTGGGTGATCAAGTAGCATATTTTGAAATTGGAAAGGCCTGCTTTTTCCATCAATTTCCTGCGACATAGAAACAACCATAGGAGTATGATCTGTCTGTGCCGAAATGGGTAGAAAAGTTGTGCGACATGCATCTAAATCCCATCTGTGATTTAGTAGCACACGATCCAACTTCCTCCATATTTTCCAATCTGCACTGTGCCATGTTAAATGATCCCCTATGGAAGGCGCATCACGCAACCCACATTTAATACAAACATCCTGAAATTCCTTCATTGCATACAAGCTTGGAACCGAGGAACCATAGTGATCATCCACACTAAGTATAGCATTAAAGTCCCCAAGAACCATCCAAGGAGAGTTTGTATTTTCACCAAAAGACTTCAATTCAGCCCAAAGAGGCAAACGAGCCGATCGACCTTCACTATGACCATACACGAATGAACATAGGAATTCCACACCAGTAGATAGATTGCGCACCTTAAGATTAATATATTGCGGAGATTTTCCAAGAACATCAACTGAGAAACCCTTCGGATTCCATATGATGAGAATTATGGAATTCTTCCACAGCTCGAAATTATGCGTAAACTTCCACCCCTTAAAACACTTCAGAAAAATATCAAAAGCCTTATCCTCCAATTTGGTTTCCAACAAGCCACATAATCCTACCTGATTCGTGGAGATGATGTTTTTAACCCACCTCCTTCTTACAGGGGCCGAAAGACCCCTAACATTCATTGATGTGACATTTATTGGGAACCCGAGGTCCCTTTTGGCTTCGGACCGCCGCCTTCAAAAGATTTGCTTCCAGAACTATCTGAATTGCTTCTTGTGGCTGATAGCAAGCGTTGAAAAGGCCTCTGGACAGCCTTCCCACTTTCATTCATTCGATTTCTGCTCTTGCTCCGAGACCTAGTCAAAGCCCCTGAAGTAGGAGGAGGCCTACTCTTACTTTTACTCCTATGCAGCCTTGGAATTTTTGAACCACGAATTTCAGGATGTATCATCTGTTGAGGCAATAGACCAGCTCCAGCAATCGGATGGTCATCATCCCCAAATGCTGGCCGCTGCCAATCGGGTGCATTAGGCGCTGGATTCACAGATTCAGCGACACGGTTCTTGCTCTTACTGGATTTCAAGCGCTCGGCACTCCTGCCGCGACGCGCTGCTTGAGCACTCATGGAGTCCAAAGCATTGCCTCCAGCGCCACGGTTTGCAGCTCCAGGCGCTGGTGATGCGGGCGATCTTACTGGCAGCGCAAGGCCCGATTGGTTAACCTCAACTTGCGATACTCCAATAACTATTCCAGGCCCTCAGTTAACAACTCCAGCTTTCTCAATGCCTTTAACAATGCCTTCAACAAATTTTCCCTTACCTTTCCTTAGCCTCTCCACTTCCTCATTATCCGAGGATGCATCCTCGATAATTTTATTTTCTCCAACTCCCATCGAGTTATCACTTGGACTATCTCCAATATTTCCCGTATGCATCTTCTTTACCCAAACTTGGTCATTATTCCGAGATCTCCAATTTTTTCTACCCTTCTCCTTTGTAGCATTTTTACTCTTCAATTCCGTAGGGTTTTCCAACTCCTCCTCCTTGGCTTTCCAGAAATCATCACACACCTCCATGAGATGAGTATTTTCACCACAATTTGTACACCAAGGTCGGCAATAATCATAATCCACGTGGCATTGCTCCGTCAGGCTTTCGGCCATTGCGGAAAATTCCTCACTGCTGCTTCCCGTAGTGATATTTTGTGCAAATACCACACCAGTTGGAACACGAAAGCTTATCTCCTCCTTGAGCTCTTTCGAAGTGTCAATCCATACCAAAAGATGTGTATAGTAGCCCCTCAACTCGAGAGTACCATTATCCATGAGGATTGGATCTCCTAGCGAAGTGGCAATTTTCTCCAATGCCTTCTTATGCCAATAAGTCTTTGGCAAGTGCTTCATCCTTATCCAAACTGGTTTAGTAGCTTGAATGTTCGCATCATACTGCCCAGATTCATCAACTAACAACATGAACAGTTTTTTCCCACAAAGATAATGGTCAGGACCATTCATCACCAGATCTCTATCTTCAGCACAATTAAACTTCCACTTTGCCACCAAAAGAGTTCGAATAGCATACATGCCAGGAAAGAAACCCGGAAAGACACCCAAGAATCCGAAGAAGGGTTTGTATAGTTCTTTGTGTACCTCCTCCTCGGTGAGAACAAAGTTAACCCTATCTCCATTGTTTTCAACAATTTCAATAGTCAACCTGTTCATGAGAATGTCCGGATCATCCCATAATCTCCTTCTCTCAAGCTTCGAATCATTCCATTCTCTTGGATCATTCCAATACTGGCTGAGATGTGGTGGCCGGTGGCTGAGACGGTGACTGAGGAGTGCTGACTAGCGGCTGAGATATGGTGGGCGTTTGGCGAGGAGCCGGGTCCAGGTCGGCCGTCTAGATGGAAGATGGTGGTGAAGGAGGGGCAGTTGGAATAGAAACAGACACAGGCGTGGTGGCCCCAATCGATGAAGTAACAGTTCCATAAAAAATGATGAAATCTCCAGATCTGAAATCGAACGACTGTTCGTGGAAGATGAGACATAGGGGAAGAAAGTTTCATCAAAATGAACGTGGCGAGAGATATAGATGCGCCCAGAAGTCGGGTCGAGACACTGGAAGCCCTTGTAACGAGGGTGATAGCTAATGGGAATGGATTGGGGTGCAAACTTATCAGTAGCAGTGGCACGCAGGCATGGAAATGCACGACAACCAAATGGGTGAAAGAGGGTATAGTCAGGCACACGACCAAAAACAACCTCAAAGGGTGATTTGCCACTCAGAACTGAACTAGGCAGACGGTTAATAATGTAAACCGCAAAGGAGAAAGCTTCCACCCAATAACAGTGCGACACAGAAGAGAAAAAGCATGGCAAGACCAGTCTCTGTGATGTGGCGATGCTTCCGCTCAGCCCGGCCATTCTGAGCAGGTGTATATGGCGAGGACATCTGATGATGAATGCCACATGATATGAGATGAGCCTGAAGTCGGTGATTAGTAAACTCGGTGCCGCCATCGATCTGAAAATTTTTAACCCTAGCGGAAAACTGATTCTCAACGAATTTCTGAAACTAGATAAAGGTGTCATAGAAATCCGACTTATGCCGCATCGAAAGAAACCATGTGAATCATGAAAAATCATCAATGAAAATGGCATAATAAGAGAAATCGTTGACAGATAAAACAGGAGCTGGTCCCCACAAATCACAATGTACTTTATCCAATAAACCAATAGCGCGCTTGTCACTAGTGGAAAAGGGCAAACGGCTACTCTTGGCCATCTGACAAAGAGAGCAACTGACAGGTGCATGCATAGCAGAAGTGACAGAAATAAGGCCCCGTCGATTCAATAACTGAACAGTATCATGAGACACATGACCGAGGCGAGAGTGCCACTGCTCAAAAGAAGCATGAAGCTTTGTAGAGCGTAGTTCGCCTAAAAAACTGGAATCACCAGTCTCAAGAAAATAAAGACCAGACCTATGACGGCCTTTACCAATTATCGCCCCTGTAAGCTTGTGCTCAATGGAAAATGCATCAGCATCAAATATAACATGGACAGGTAGATCACGAGTAAGCTTACTAATGGAAAATAAACTTCTAGTAATCTTAGGGACCACAAGGACATCATTAACAGAGAAACCAGATAAATGACATTGGCCGATGTGAGAAATAGATAATGATTCACCATTTCCAACAAGAATAGAATCAGAACCACGATAACGTTGTACCTGATCAAGATGACTGGTGTGAGTAGTGATGTGAGATGTAACACCTGAATCAACGATCCACTGATTCGACGAAGAATGACGGTTGGAACCATTCAAACTGGCCTGAAAAAACACCTTGTTCGCAATCCAATTAGTGGAGCAATCTTCCCAAGATATAGGGCCCAAATAAATCATAGAAAAGGACCAAAATTGCAATGAAATTTTCTGGGTGCTGACGAGAATTTGAACAATTCGCGAGAAATAGGTTCAACTCGCGAAAAACAGGTTCAACTCTCGAGAAACAGGGTCAACTCGCTAGAAAAAGGTTTAACTTGCAAGAAACAGGTTCAACTCGCAATAAATAGGTTCGACTCGCGAGAAATTGAAGACCGCGAGAAATACACTTGACGCACGAGTCAAGTCGCGCGTACCCTTCACGCGCTGGAGATGCCTTCTTCGACTGAGCTGGCGCGTGGCTTTCACGCGCTGGAAAAGGTGCGTGGATCTCGTGCTAGAATAACTCGCCTCTGGAGACATCAGCCGCTCGCCACTGAGACGCCGGAGCTGATGGAAGAACTCACCGCTGGAGACGTCGGCCGCTCGCCGCTGGAGACGCCGGAGTTGATGGAAGAACTCGCCGCTGGAGACGTCGATGTGAAGACTTCGGCAGCTGATGGAAACGTCGATCTGAAGACGTCGGGAAGAACTCGCCGGAAGAAATCTGATGAACCTGATGCACGACAACCGCAGAGAATTCCGATGCCGATGAAGCTGTTGATACTCCAGTGGGCAGAAACTTCGCCGCCGGAATTTGACCGGAAACTTCGTCGGAATTTGACCAAAAATTTCACCGGAATTTTACCGAAAAAGAGAGAAGGGGGAGGTTTTGAACAGTAAATTAAAATTTAGGGCTTAGGATCATAACTTGCTCTGATACCATGATAGAATGATTTTCCGTAATCAATTGTATTATTGATATCTAAATATATAGAGAGTACAATATAGGTGTAATAAGGAAAGAACTCTAATCATAATAAATCATAATCTAATCAGAAGTCTGATTTATCCTATCATCCACAATTTTCATTACTTTGCTCACAACTTATATATGAATCAAGAACTTAAAAATATTGCTAACGAGAAACTTCTTAATTCTTTTTTTAATAAATAAAGTAGTAAAAAAACACTTCAAAAATAAACTTGGAACCAAAGCGTGATTAAACTACATTAAAGTAATGAATAATTTCAATAGATGAATTGCTCGTACGCTGTTGAATTATACTAAAGCATGTATGATTTTTGTTATACTAACACGTTTATGAATTGCATGACTTTGTAGCGTGTAATGTAACATCCTCTACATCATCAAAATCACGCCTTTATATAATTTTAACAAAATTTTTATACAATATGTGTATATTAAAAATGAATTTTATTTCTATAATATGAATTAAGAACTCAAAATATTTCCAGCTGTATTTGCACAAGCACTATTTATTTAGTCAAAATTAGTTAATTTGAAAAGTAAAAATGGAGTAATATATAAAATTATATACTATCACTTGGGATCTTGTTAGAATCTTCCTAACATCTATTTTCATACTATCAACTTTTTAATATTTTTAAATGGGCACAAGTCAAAATATTAACGAGTCAAAATAATTTTGATCAACTTACAAAAGTTAACATGTGCAAATATGTACAGTTGTGGTGGAGGGAGTATCATGGTTAACAATTAACCCATTACACCTTTTATAAAAATAAATATAATATAAAACAAGATAAATTTGAATTGTTTGTTCAGTGAGAAGCACTTCGATTTATGACATTCAATGCATAATTGTTCTGGTTTTCCCAAATTTAAAAGTGTTATTTGTGGCAGAGAAACAAGAGTGAGACAATGTAGACCTACCCGGGGATACATATCACATTGTATCCCGGTTATACATATCTTATTTGATTGTTAACTCCCACAAAAAGTGGAACGTATATTATCTTTATATTTAAAATTTAAATTAAAATCAAATGTAGTGGGTATACGTCTGAATAGGCTGCAACCAAAGAATATACGTACACTGATATACACACAAATTCCCCCTAACCCTAACCCCCAATTCGCCGATCACCCGTATCAATTTGCCTCTCTCTCAGCACCAACTTTTCCTCCTGAGATTCGACCATTACTCTCCTTCACCGACCTCACAAATTTTCCCGTACGCGCTCTCCTTCATCGGCCAGTTTGTGATGATGGAACTTCCGTGCATTTCCTTTGCTGTGTCGAGGCTGCTGAAGTTTTTTAACAACATAGACATCGTCGGCGAACAGGTTTTCAATTAGTCCATTGTTTTATCTTATATCTTTGATATTTTTGTGGCAGATGAATGCACAGGGATGACTTTGCCGGAAGAGATGGTGACGAAGATCTTGGTGAAGTTGAGTGTGGATTTATTGGTGATGATAGGTAAACCCGCAGCTGGGCCAAGAGAATCTGGGGCTGAGAGTACCTTGGGCCGAGAGCACCTCTGGTCCCCTATCAACATAATAAATCTCATTAATAGAGAGGTGTACATCATGGCGTACGCCAAGGAATATAATCCGAATATACGTTATTCCCTGATATGGTATAAATAGGCATGTGCGTACTTACTATTGAGGACTTTTGAACACTTACTGACTTAAGCATCAGAGAGTTTACCCCTGGGACCTCCCGGGATTTTTTGCTAGCAGATTATCACCGATGGACCCGGTGGTGCGACTCGACCAGTTTCTAAATGCATCAATTGGCACGCCCAGTGGGACCGATTTAGTCATGTTTGAGTTCCCTAGTTTATGTCCACCTCCACAAATACCCAGGGGAGCGAGAGGTTAGAGTTTAAAGGAACTGGTGCTACCAAGGAAGCACAATCCCCTTATTAAGGAAGAAGAAAGAGAATGGTTAGCCCTCTAGTATCCCAGGAAGTGAAGCGAGAAGCAGTACAAGTCTCAGCTAGAGAGCTGGAAGGAGGGAAAGGCTATGTTCGACAGATTCCAGTGATACCCGAGAGCCCTCGAGATGTAGCTGAACCCCCAGGGCCCACTGTGAGTAATGCAGGCCAAGAAGAATGGCTTGCAAATCCTACGGTAGATGTATACATTGGGGAATACGATGAAAGAGATGGTTGTTTCACGAAGGTTTCTGGTGAGTCACAGATGAAAGCTTACATAAGCCTTACGAGCGAATCATGCAACCGGTGTGAATACCTCGCAATCTTACTTGGTCAAGACAGTTCTGATGTTGGCAGAGGTAGGATATCAGGTCACGCCTGCTTCGGCCCCGATAGCCCCCTCTCGAGGCATGGAAGCTTCGATCATACCTTCGACAATCATGGAAGCCTCGACAAGCAATGCCGCTCAACCCATGGTAGTGTTTCCCTACTTTGGATATCCTCGAGAGGGGTACCAGGCACAACCTTAACCTTTATTCTTTGAACCCCTGGGGTTGGCACACCTCGGACCCCCGGTAGTTTCGACAACCTTGATGGGAGGATATCCCACAGCCGAGATAGGGTATAGGTTTCAGGGATATGGAAACATAAGGATGCCGAACCAGTCAGCAGGTTATGGCTATATAATGGAACTTCAGGGATCATGATGACCTAGGAAAATCCTGGGCATATAATTCAACCCCATCGGCATCAGATGGCTTATGGCGATCCCCATAGGGGATTGCCGATCCTTGAAGAGCAAAGAGGAGATACTGGAGATGCTCTCAAGAGAGAGTTAGAAAAGCTAATTGGGACACTTGGTCAAGTGGCCCCAATTTTTGTCACTGATAACCTCAGAGTGATAGCCCGCAGATACCAAACCCTCAGAGAGGCTCTCGACGTATA
This sequence comes from Rubia yunnanensis, assembly GCA_037428765.1. Taxonomy (NCBI): domain Eukaryota; kingdom Viridiplantae; phylum Streptophyta; class Magnoliopsida; order Gentianales; family Rubiaceae; genus Rubia; species Rubia yunnanensis. The sequence continues at coordinate 23,294,073 of CM075064.1, read as the reverse complement.
GTGGAGAGTCTGATCCCAATGAGTTCATCCATACATTCCTTAGTCTCATGAACTCAAGGGATTTTGATGAAAAGCTAACTTACAAACTGGTGGGGAGTTATATCTGAGGAAAGACTCAAGAGTGGTACAACAAGTTTCCAAAGGGATCTTTGCATTCCTGCAGAGATTTTAGCGAAGCGTTGTTGAGTCAATATGCCCAAAAGAAGAAGTTTACCAAAACCCTGCTGGAGTAATACTAGATGGTACAAAACCCTAGAGAGTCAACATAAGTCTTTTACCATCACTATGTAGATGAAAGCTTAGGGGTGGTGGAGACCACGAAAAATGAAGTGATCTAAGGTTAATTGCTCGGGATGAGAGACATAGATCTATACAAGAAATTAAGTAACAATGTTCCTCAAACCCTATAGAAGCTTCAGGAGATAGTTAGACAGCACTCAAAAGTGGAACGAGCCACCAGGAGAAAGAAAGAGAGTATGAACAATAGGCCGGGAAGAAAATGATCATCGGGGGAAGAAGACAGCGAAGGCACCCAGGCCTAACTTTGAGAGGTATACTCCCGCTAGTAGGCCTCTAACACAGATCCTAAGTATTTATAGAGGGCTATTCAGACAATCGCAACCCTTGTCAAACGCACCTGCAGCAGTAGTAGGATGAAGGGCTACAAACCTATTCTACGACTTTCACAAGGATTATGGCCATGATACGAAAGATTGCATCCATTTGAAAAGGGAGATAGAAAGGAATGAAAGAGAGGGGCGACTTCAGGGCCCTGGACCTAGGCGAGGAAATCAAGGAGAACCACCTCGGCCTCGGGCGAACCGCCTACCATATAGGAGATATCCTCAAAATAACGGGGGTAGAGGAGATAGAAGACATCAACGACAAGAGTGTCAAGGTAGAGATAAGGCGAGAATGGATGAGGGTCCATGAGAGCAACTCGCTGGAAACCAGGACAATAGGAATGGGGAAAATCCTCCTATTTGGAAAGTGATCAACATGATAAGTGGAATAATAGGAGAGAGGTCTTCAAACTCAGTCATGAAGGCTGATTCTCGAAGGGATCCTGTAGAAGAGCCAAGTCACAAGAGATTCTGGTCAGATAGGATAATCACATTTTCATAAGCGGATGCTGTCCCAAACCAAACCCAGCATGATCGGATGGTGGTAACAGTGGTAATTGTAATGACCTTAGTGAAAAGGTCTTTATTGATGATGGAAGTGTGGTCGAGATTATGTTTGCTGAATGTTTCGATCAGTTAGATATTGGAAGGAATAATTTGAAGAAGTCAGCTACCTCCCTCTTCAAATTTACGGGAAACCCAATATAACTCATAGGGGAAGTCACCTTGCTAGAATAGATATCTGAAGGGGATAAGGGGGTAACGATCAAGTGCACCTTCGTAGTGGTTGATGCTTATTCTCCGTACAACGTGATTTTGGGAAGGCCTTGGATGTGCCAGGCTTGAGCAATGTGGTCCCTATATCATCTAATGATAAAATTTCTAATGAGTAGAGGGATATCTTCCATACGAGGGGATCAGGATGTGGCTAATAGTGTAACCTCACAACGGTAAGAGAAGCAAGGAGGGTGAGAGATGTAGCTTCGGTTCATGGGGGAGTTAGCCTTTCTAAAACTGAACAAATGACAATCTTAGATAAGTGGATAGTGGCTGTAAGGAAACTTACCCCTGAGGATGTGAAGGATAAGTCGAACAAGTTAATGGATGAATACGAAGACGTGTTTTCATGGGATACCTCAGATCTTATAGGGGTTCCCCAGGAATTAGCAGTCCATAGGTTAAACATTGATTTAGGATTCAAGCTCATCAAGCAAAAAATGAGAGTGTTTGCGCTAGAAAGAGTATAAGTCATCAAGGTCGAGGTAGATGAATTGTTAAAGGCTGGTGTAATCGAGGAAGTGTTCTACTCGGAATGGCTAGCTAACCCAGTTATGGTCCCAAAGCATGATGGTACTTGGCATATGTGTATAGATTTTACAGACTTGAACAAATGCTGCCCAAAGGATAGTTACCCCTAACCCCCATCGATAAGTTGGTGGAGGCAATTACAGGGTATCAAGTATTGGCTTTCTTCGATGCCCACAAGGGTTATCACTCGATATTGATGGTTGATGAGGACAAAGAAAAGACTTCATTTATCATAGATGTAGGCACGTACTGTTACAAGAGGATTCCTTTTGGCTTAAAAAGTGTAGGAGCAATATACCAGAGGCTAGTGGACAAGTTGTTCAGAAAGTAGATTGGTGGGAACGTGGAGATATATGTGGACGATATGGTGGTAAAGAGTAGGAGTTATGGGGAATTATTGATGGATCTGAATAAGCTTTTTGAGATACTTAGGAATGTAAATCTAAAGTTGAACCCTGCTAAATGCATCATAGGAGTGGGGGCGGGAAAATTCCCGGGTTTATGGTATCGGAGAGAGGAATCGACGTTAACCCGGAGAAGGTTAAGGCCATGATAAGGATGAAAATCGCTAGAACATGAATGTCGTACAAAAGATCACTGGATGTTTAGTGGCTTTGAGCAGATTTTTGTCAAAGGGGGCTGAGAAACATTTGCTTTTCTTCTGCGTGCTCCAAAAAACGAAGAAGTTTGAATGGACCGACAGGTGTGAACAAGCTTTCCAACAACTCAAGGATCATCTTCGAAGGTTACCGATGCTCATGAAATTTGAGAAAGAGGAGGTCCAGTTTCTATACATTTCTGCTTTGCCCCTGGCCATCTGTGCAATACTTGTGAAAGAAAAAGGTAAATTGCATCACCCTATATACTTTGTAAGTCGAGCCCTACATGGTTGTGGAGGAAGAAATTTGCAGGATGACGCCCATTGCTAAGTATCTTCGAGATGGATCACTTCCAGAGGATTTTGTTGAAGCCAGAAAAGTCAGGCTTAAAGAGCTAAAATATGTGATGCAAGAGGGAATTCTGTATAAAAGAGAGCATTTACAACCACTGCTCAGATGTGTGATACCCCTCAAAGCTTATTATTTGATAAGGCAGGCCTACGAGGGTATATGTGAGAGTCATCAAGGAGCTAGAAGCTTATCCGAGCCGGGTATTATTGGCCCATGATGTTCAAAGATGCAAACCATATATACAGACTTGCCACTAATGTCAAAAACACTCGTTATTGACACACATTTCCTAGGAGGAGATCATGAGTATTCACGGTTCATGGCCATTTGATAAATGGGGTATCGACCTAGTTGGGCCATTTCCTGAAGCCCCCAGAAAGTTTAAAGATTTGATCGTGGTGGTGGATTATTTCACGAAATGGGTGGAAGCTGAACCATTGACCAATATCGTAGGTAAGACAATTATTGCTTTTTGCTGGAAAAACATTGTGCGCAGGTTTGGGATCCCAAGAATGATCATAATGGAAAATGGGAAGTAGTTCGCCAATAATCCCTTTAGGAGGTGGTGCGAGGAATATAAGATCCAGCAAAAGTTGACGGTTGTTTATCATCCATAGCAAAATTACCAAGTAGAAGTTACCAACCACACCCTTGTTAACAGAATCAGAGCTAGGCTCGAGGGGGCAGTCGGAAATTGGATATTGGAATTGCCCAGCATTTTATGGGCATACAGAACTACGGAATCTTCGGCCACAGGGAAAACACCTTATAGCCTAGTCTATGGTTCTGAGGCTATAATCCCAGTTGAAATAGGGATGCCAAGCCCGAAGATGATGGCTATGGCCAGAGAAGATGTTAACAGTGAAAATTGACATTTGGACCTTGATACGGTCGATGGAGCGCAAGAGTTAGCCTTGATATATGAGGCTCAAGTGAAATAAAAGGTGTAACTTTACTATGATCGAAGGGTTAAGAAAGTGTAATTTACACTAGCAATCTAGTTATAAGAAAGAATGAGAAAAGTAGGCAGGAGCAGGAGGGAAACTCGCGGATAACTCGGCAGGATCGTATCGTGATAGAGGCGTACTCCGGAGGAAGCTACACTCTCGAGACCATGGAGAGAACTCAGATCCCAAGGAGATGGAGCATCACCAATCTCTGAAGATATCACCATGTATGATGGTGGCAAATAGCTTCGATAAATCTTGTGCTAAGCGCTAACATTGAGCTCAAATGCTTTTGTAAAGAATTCCAGCTAAGACTGAAGGCTCGAGCTCAAACGCTCCTGTAAATAATTCTAGCTAAGAGTGAAGGCTTGAGCTTAAACACTCCTACAAAGCATTCCAGCTAAGGCTGTAGAATAGAGCCAGGAGCTCCTAAATTATATTCAAGCTAAGACTATAGAATAGAGCCACAAGCTCCTACATTGTATTCCAGCTAAGGCTGAAGACCAAATCCATGAGCTCTTAAGGTCAAAGAAAGGGGGAGGAGTGTGAAAATAATATCCTCGATACCCCTGCTAATTGTAGATGTTGCTCGATGATCTAGTGGAAAATGTTTTGCAGGACGTAGGTGGAAAGCACCGAACCTGGGTAAAATCATTGTTGTTTTTTACTTTCCAGTTGATTATTAAATGCATGCAATTAGCTTGTCGAAAGTTTGGCATATCACGATCTAAGGTATTAAAGCTCATAAGGCCATGATTGTAAAGGCAAATATAGGAAGAAATATACACAAAGGAAAAAGAATAATAAAAAGTGCTAGCGATATATAGAGCGCAGTTACAATATTTAGGAAATTAAGAGGATAATTTCTTTAACTCCTTTTCCACTCTTGCTACTTCTTCTTGTATCCTCGTTATTTCTTCTGCCTTGATACCAGTGGTACATTTAAAGCCCTTTCGTTGTTCCTCTTCAGGATAGTTGTCAGAATTTATTGACGAAGTGGATCGAGGACCACGAGGGTGGGTTTGCTTCCTCGCAGACCTCCCAAAGGGGTGCTTCAAAGAACTACCACCCCTAGCTACTTCATTTGCTTCTAACCTCAATGACCTTCGATTCTTAGGAGGAGAGATTTGTAACTTCTTTATCCATTCAAGGATAGCAGTGTAAGCTTCCTTCTGCTTGAAAGTCCTGTACGTTTCTACTTCATTTTTTATAAGCCAGTGATAAGAAGCTTCCAGAAGAAATTTGGGTAAAAACCTGTCTGAGATAATCTTGGGGTTAGCAACACCATGAAATAAGCTATGAGCATGAATGCTCTGATAGCAAAGACAAGTTTTTTTCTCCAACTTGATGTTTTCCTTCTGCGGTGTATGGTTCTCTGAAAGCAACCTTGAATTTTCACCAAAAAGAGATTCCACTACTGAAGGTTCATCGCCGATAGAAGCACCGGACCTTGAGAGCACATTGTTTAACCTTGAGATCTCATTCTGTTTGACCTCATAGCGCTGTGCATTATCACCCAACTGAGCCATAAGCCCATAAGCCTGACCCCAAGCAGCTATAAGATGGCTCTTGATTGTATGCATCCTTTCAGCATCTGAAAGACACCTTTTGAGGGAACCAAATTTGTGGATTATGCTATGAACGTCATCTTCACAGTCGGCCTCTGGGGGGTCAGTATCGTCGACAATCTTGAGAGGGATGGTACCCTTGAATTTTTTACGGTCGCGATCCATCAAACGCACTACGAAAACTGGGTGTTTTCCAGTTTCCCAAGTTTTCAAGTCTACCTTAGCAATATCAAGCTCTTTTTTGGAAGGATGTCGCGGCTGAATTCAAGCTGGAAATGCTGTTCTGAAGGCCAACTATAAATGGGTGGATTTTATTACGCCACGACTCTAGTTCTTCGGAGCTTTTCTCCAAGCCTGTCACTGCATGGACTAAGTCTCCCCTAGCGGTTTCGAGCTCGGCTTTGACCTTAAGGATTTGTGGGTGGATTGAAGTTCCCCTTGCAATGCGCTGAACTACGAGAATGAAAATTTTGAAAAAAAACATCAATAAGGGAAATAAAATGTTCATATAAAAGATCAAAATCAATTACATGGGGGCCCAAATGGGCAAAATTATACAACCGTCCTTACTACATTATCCCCCACTTGGTTCTCCTGAGCGGATGTGGCCCCTTGCATCCTTGTTTTCTTCATCAGGATCAGGAAAGGTGCGGATATCATCTAGGGTGATGTATTTCTCCGAACCCCTCAGAAGGCCCATCATGGATAAGCTTATTCGACCCTCATTCATAGCACTCTCCCACTTTTGATTTATCATCTCAAGCCCATTGGACTTAGCCTCTTCCTTTAGTGCTTTGAAATCGTCCTCAGATAGGGAGGATAAAAGGATCACTTCATCCACCAAGCTGGATCTCCCAATGCCCTGGGTAACACTTAGAAGGTCCGCAAAGATGTCGAACAACTCTGGACTCTGAAGGACTTTATCATTGAATGCCTCAAACATGGCCATTTGAGCCCGTGGGTATTGGGCTTGTTTGGCATCCTCGATAGCCAAATTATTTTCAAAGATTAGGCACTCCTAAGCGCTATGGAGTTTAGAAACTTTTTGTTGAGAACCCTCAAGCTCTAGCTATAACGAGGCTATCTCCCTATTCTTCTCTTCATAGGTGGAGGATAATTCAGAACCTAAGTTCCAAATGAAGGAGGACAGGGAAGAGGTCAGGGAAGAGGTCTGAGTAGCGGTAATGGTGAACCTCACACTATCCAACTCCATGACAACCTGAAAATAGGCGGCATAGATGAGTAGACAAGCAACATGCATAATCATTCTCAAATTATTTTTGATGAAATAACTGACCTCGGAGTTTTTCACAAAAGGACCAAGTGCAGTGGTCTCTAAGGTCGAGAGGCTCGAGGAAGATGTCAGACCATGGGCGGCGGCGTCGAGCTCATTATTAGAGGCCTCAGGGTCTCCTGAGAGATTTTTTTGACAACCCTCCCATGTACCGGTGCTGGATAATTTTAAAACAATTGCACAATATGCTCTCGAGTACTCATTTATTTGCAAAGAAATGAATAAAAGCAGTTGAAGGCAGCTACTTTTACCATTTTCTTACACCTGTACCTATATCATTTGCATTGTTAATACTACCGGTGCAGGATACTTAAAAACATTGTCTCCTTTACTCTCGGGTTTCCAAAAAAAAGAATTAAAGCAGTTGCAGACAGCTGCTTTAAATCTCATTTTTACACTGGTATTATTACCGGTACTGGGTACTTAGGAAATTTTCAAACACCAATTCTGTCAAAGTATATACTTACGCACCGGTAATATCCATTTTAACAGTGTATGAAAAGAGGGTATATAAAAAAGGTCCATTCAAAAGGACATAACCATCCTTTCCTCATCAAACACCGTTACTTTCTCCACCAAAACCGCCCTCCACTCTTCCTCCCTTTAATTTTCACTACAATTAACCACCATAACTCCTCATCAATCACCATAACTTCCCATACACTACTGGAAAATAGGTACTGTGGCACTAGTACCTTGCTATGAGGGAACCAAAACCGGTGCTGGCATTACCAAAGGCACTAGTATAACAATCAAAGTAGTACGGAACCGGTGCTGTGAAGTGTATCAAAACCAAAAATTTGGAAATGGTGCTACAAACCGGTGCCATACATAATATGTAGCACCCGTAACAAAAAAATGGTGGTATGTACCGATGCTGAACAATATTACCATAAGCGAAATAGTGTTTTTTGCGCCAAAAAAAGTGGAGGGAAAAATATAGCACCAGTGCAAAATTGTCAACCGGTGCTCATGATTAAACTTAGCACCGGTTTTGAGTAAACCAGTTCTAGAAAAGTAGGACCCATCTGAACATTGGAAGTTAGTGTTGACCAAACTAGCACCGGTATACAAAATAATCTCCAAACCAGTTCTGATATTGATGACATGGACACTTTGGCAGGTAAATTTTGGAGGGAAATTTTCTAGCACCGGCATCGAGCAATGAAACCGGTGCTAGAAAAAATATTTAATGCTCATTTACCACTATTCAATGGTGGGTAAAAGTGTGCTTTTTGGGAGAGAAAGGCATTTATGGTGTTCTTGGGAGGGTTTTCACATATAATGCTCCAATGAAGACCCACAAAGGTTGGTTTCAAACTGTTTGACATGTTATTAATGATCTCATATGTTAAATATGGTTTGTATGCATATATTTTATGTGTTTGATCATGATTTTGTATGTTTCATCACGTTCATGATACTTCCATTCATGGAAGAAATTCGATTCTTTTCTAGATTTATTGATGTGATTAATACCTTGCTTTGGAATGTGATAATGTTGGTGTAGTTTGGAATGTGATAATGTTGGTGTAGTTTGGAATGTGGTTATCCGAGTTATACGTAACCTTTTCCAAATGGAATTTCCTTGTTTTGAATATTTTGTAGCCATGGTCATTTTATGGAACTATAATAGTCATATTTTGTGAATTTGTAGAGATGGAACGTGCAATGGAAAGGCGTAAGCATTTGTATTGCAACGTTAGTTGGTTAAGCAAGGAATATGTTGATTTTGTGGAGGATTTTTTAGTACACGCTTTTGCTCGTGAGAAGCGAGTGTTATGTCTTTGTCGTGATTGCAAGAATCGTAATTGTAGTGGTGATTGAGACATGATGAAACTTCCCTTGGTTAGGAGAGGGTTCAAAAAATATTATTTGGTTTGGACCTTTCATTGAGAGAAGGCACCTCCAGAGGTGGTTGTAGGTAGTGGAGGAGAGTGTTTTGGAGACTTAAATTTAGATGACATGGTGGGGAGGTTGTGGATAAGTTTCGGGGGAGGCCCGAGGTTTTGTCAAATTTCTTAGGTGAGAAAGACAGGTCATTGTATCCTGGTTGCAACAAGAGGGATACAGTGATGTCATGTTGATGCAATAGTTTCATTTGAAATGCCTTGGTGCATGGAGCAACACTAGCATGAACAAGTTGCCAAAGTTCCTGAATGAGAAGCTTCCTACCTGTAATGGGATACCAGACAACCTGTATGAAGTGAAGATGATACTATGTCCGATGGTATTGGAGTATGAAAATATACATGCTTGTCTCAACGATTGTGTTTTGTACATGGGTGACTTATTGAAGGAGGTAGCATGCCCAGTATGTCCCGTGTCACACTACAAGAAAAGGAGAAATGTTGTTGTCGATGGAGATGTTGTCATGAAGCCAAGGAAACATGTTCCTACAAAAATGCATGTGGTATCTTCCAATTATTTCGAGGTTGTTTAAGAATGCCAATGATGCAAAGAACATGAGGTGGTACATGGGTATGGGTTATGTTCAGGACGATGTCATTCGTCATCCAGCTGATGCCGATCAATGGAAGAGATTTGATTAGAGGTATTCGGATTTTGCAAGTGAGCTAAGGAACTTGCGGATGGTTTTCTATACCAATGGAATGAATCTGTTTGGCTAAATGTTCTCCAGGCACAGTTCATTGTCGGTAATGTTGTCCATATACAACCTTCCACCATATTTTTGTATGAAGAGGAAATATGTGTTAATGCCTTTGTTGATTTCTGGGCTGAAACAGCCCAGAAATGACATCGATACATATTTGGCACCTTTGGTACAAGATTTGAAGGTTCTATGGTCCCCCGGCGTTGATGTGTTTGATGGTTTTAGGGGATTAGAGTTCAATTTGAAGGAAATGCTTTTTTGTACCATAAATGATTTTCCCGCATACAGAAACCTTTTGGGTTATGTGGTGAAGGGGCACAAGGTGTCCGATGTGTGAAGAGTCTACAGATTTCCAACTGCCGAAGAACGGTCGCAATAATGTCCATTTGGGTCACCAAAAATTCCTCTCGATAAAGCATATGTTGTGTTATGACGCATTACAATTTATTGGTGGGGGGAGGTGATAAAGGCACCAAGACCATTGAAGGGGGTTGTCATACACAACAAGGTGAAGAAATTGAATGTTGTTCATGGGAAGAAGATGAAGAAAGTTGGTATAGCGCCTGATGGACCTTGGAAGAAGAGATCGGTTTTCTTCGATCTACCTTACTGGGAGCATTTAGAGGTTCGAAACTGTCAAGATGTGATGCACATTGATAAAAATGTGTGCAAGAGTTTGATTGGTACCTTGCTTAATATTTTGGGGAAGGTGAAAGATAACTTGAATGTGCGAAATGATTTGGTGGAGCTTGGAATTAGGTCGGATCTAGCACTGGAGGTGAGAGGAAAGCGTACATACTTCCCTCCCGGTCTGTACAATGTGTCAGTGGATGAGAGGAGATCGATTTGTGAGTGCATCTAAGAGATCAAGGTACCATCCGGATACTCTTCAAATGTTAGTTGATTTGTGAATGATGATTTGCGTATGAATGGCTTGAAATTGCCACGTTCTCATGCAACAATTATTGGTTGTTTCCATCTGTAGTACTATGGAGGAGGATGTACGATTTAGCATTATGCAACTGTGATTCTTCTTCAACTCCATTTTTCGGAAGAATATAAGTAGGCAGACGCTTGATGCCTTGGAGCGGGAGGGGGTTTTAGTGTTATTTCATTCGGAGAAGTACTTCCCTCCATCTTTCTTTGACATCATAGTTTATTTAGTTATTCATTTGGTTTGGAAAATTTGACTATGCGGTCTAGTGGGTATGCATTGGATGTACCCGTTCGAGTGGCACATTGGTGTTTTTAAAGATTATGTTCACAATCGTATCCAACCGGATGCAAGCATCATGCAAAGGTACGTGACCGAGGAGATCATTAAATACCGTACATCAAACTTAGTCGGGAAGAATTTGGTTGTCCTACCAGAGCAAGTGCACATTGGTAAGAAGAATGGGGTTGCACGTTCTAAATGTACACTTTGCACTCCCATCTATCTTGAGTTGATGACAGTTCACCTTTACTTTTTAAGGAACAATAGCGAGACTGCAAGCTATGTTGAAGAGCACATGTCGCATTTACAATCAGTCTATCTGGAGTGGCCTTCAAATAAAATACATCTAGAGCATTCTTCCACATTCATTAATTGGTTTTATAATCGCTGCAATGTGGAAGGCATGCCTAGTAAACTTCGTGCCTTTGCTAGAAAGCCAAACTACACATTTAGGAGATTCCTAGGGTATGATATTAATGGCTTTACTTTTGCAACGACTGATAAGGACATCAAGAGCACGAAGCAGAACAGTGGAGTTTACATTGAATCTAAATCGATGTGGCAGTCTAGCAAGAAATACAAAAACCTTATCATTGTTGTGATGGCCTTTTACGGGGTGATTGAGGAAATTTGGGAGTTAGACTATGTTGAATTCAAAGTTGTGGTTTTCAAGTGCCGGTGGGTTGATAATGGAAATGGGTTCGTACAGAGAAACCCATGGGTTTCACATTAGTGGATCTTAACTGAGTAGGGTTCAAGGATGACAAGTTCATCTTAGCTACCCAGGCACGAGAAGTTTTATGCGTCCGGGATCCTAGTAACAAGAAGTGGCATGTCGTCGTACATGGGAAGAAGTTCTACTTTGATGAGGAGATTGATGTTGTGTTGAAAAGGAAAATGTAGGTGGGTGTAATTACAATAAATGTAATTATCATTATACTTTTGTGTAATCGCCATTGTTCTATGTAATCGGAACAATGATATTATTATAGTAATTTTAGTTTGACTAGTCTGCAGTGTATTTTTGCTCATTTTCGGTGTTCACCTTCAAAGAAAGGTCCCTTAGAAGTATTGTCCAACAAATCAGCACCGTTTTTACCCATCAAACTTGTGCTTGAAAACAGAGCATGTGCTCTGTTTTTCCTACCAACACCGGAAATGTTAGCATTAGCACCGGTTACAAGACCGGTGCTACTCAGTTAGTAGCTATTTTTCCATCTTAGCTCTCAGATGGGAAAAATTTTATGATGAAAAAAATATAGGGCAGCCTCAGGAAGCTGCTTGACTTAAAATAGGCACCGATTTTTTCCATTTTCAGCACCGGTGTAGTTAGTGAATTTGTCAACACTTAGCTCTCGCATTGGAAAATATGATGCAAATAAAAATACCTAGCAGCCCCAGTCAGCTACCTGGCCTTTTATAGGCACCGTTTTTACATTTCCAGCACCATCAAAACAATTGGTGCTCTGTAGTTAGCAATTTATCTGCTGTCTATCTCTCGGTTTGGAAAAATGATGTAAAAAATAAATACAGGACAACCTTACAAAACTACCTTTTATACTTAGCACCGGTTTAGAATATCGTGCCAGTGCTGAAATTTATTTTCCATCCATCCACCATCTCAAAATCTATAAAGCTAAAACATGAGTTCTCTTTCAATTTTTTATTATTATTATACAAGAATATTTAACAGTATAATAAAAATAAGAATTTCTAGTGTTATTTCCAAAAACCGAACTTAGCCTACAACATACATCTGCACTTTATCAATAATACAATAAAAAATTAAAGTACATTCCATTCACTTATTTATCTTGTAATAACAAGAATCAAGATTATCATGTAAATGGTCAAGGTCGTACAATGTTTGGGTCACACTGTAATTTTTGAAAATTTCAAACTAGAAATGTAAGTTCACTTAAGGGATGTTAGATTTACACATTCAAGTTCTAATCACATATTTATGATTATACATTACTCAATTTCACTTTCGAATCAGCAATTTTGAATTTTGACATTTCCAAGGTTCTTGGAGGGACCTAAGTGCAAAAGGAAAAAACTACACTCGGGGGTCCAAACAGAAATCCGATCGGATGGAATCCTGCAATATGACACCCTAATCAAAATCCCAAACTCAGGTTAAAAAAAAGTTTCCCATATTGGCGGAAAAAGTCACAATCATACCTCACCATTTTGACTTCCTAACTTCTAAGTTATCTAGAGTATACACTAAGACATGTACTAGCGCTTTACCAAATTCCACGGTAACATGAATTTATTTTGAAAACCTTAAAGTAACCCAAGAATACATAATTTGGAATAAGTTGGATACTAGAAAGACGGTGTAACTTAGTTTTGGGCAGTAGTGATATTTTAACAAAGTAATGGTACAAGCGTTTTTGAGTCTCCATCGGGTATAATTTCGAAACACATGATTTATTTCATGGCTAACTGAATATTTCTCAAATCGTATTGTATTTAAGATAAATAACAAAAAAATCAAACTGTTTGGTACTTTTATTCATTATTGGGAAATAGTAGACAACTTTCACAACACCGGTTTAACATTGAATGGAACCGGTGCATGCATTTCAAATTACTCTAAATTTGAAAAATTTTCAGTATTTATTCGTGGAAAATTTAAAAAATTTGACGATTTGGGCCAAAAAAATTTCAGCCCAGACTTTAAAGAACAAGCACCGGTTATTGAAAATAAGGCACCGGTACTAAATGAGAGGGTTCTTATAACAAATGTTTTGCCAGGGTTGAGCAGCCTTACACAACTGGTTTCTTCAAATTTTAGCACCGGTTATTATACCGGTGCTCCATAATTAGTCAATTTTTTGTTGTCTTGCTCTCGGGTTTGGAAAACACATATCGAGGCAGCCGTACGCAGCTGCTTTTGGAAAAATTGGCACTGTTTTTACTGCACTTCAGCACCGATTTTATACTGGTGTTGTAAACTTAGAAAATGTTCTTATGTCTGTAGCCTCAGTTTAAGTAATTAAATATTAACGCAGCGTTAGGCTGCTGAGTTTTATATCATAGGCACCGGTACATCTAATGTCGTACCGGTGCTACTAACTTTAATATGAAAGGGGACCGATCGTCTTTCCCACATAACGGTCCCCTTTTGTCTTCTCTCACCTCCTTCTCCGATCGGTTTTCCCACGATCTCCACCATTTATTTCGCCCACATCCACTGAATCCCACCTTATTCCTTCCTATTCACCACTCTCCGCCATATAAAAACCCTAGAAAACCCATTTCAGCATTCGCAGTCTCAGATTTTTTCCCTCCATTTTCTCACTCATCTACGGCAAAGTCGGTGTGACTAGGTTTCATGCTGCAATTTAAAGAGGTATGTCATGATTCCATTATATTCTATTCGGGCTAAACTTAGTAAAACTTAGTATCAAATTGTATGTGTTCGATGAAATGTGTCAATGAATGGTTTTTAACGTTTCATGTTGTTGGGTTGTTATTGTGCTATACAAAAGTATGATGTTGTTGTAATGTCGATCTTGTAATGTTGTACTGTTGTAATGTTGTGATATTGTGATGTTGTGATGTTGTGATGTTGTGATGTTGTAATGTTACGGTGTTGTCCATGTGTTGTTAGTGCTATGTAATATTGTAGTGTTGTAATTTTGTATGTAATGTTGTAATGTTGATGTTGTAGTGTTATTGTGATGTGTAGATGCCTCCAAAAGGTAAAAAGGCGGCCAGAAAGAGGAAGAAGGGTGGTGTCCTTCCTCCCAAATAAAAAAAGGTGGAGGACAAACAAATTGATACTGAAGGATGCGATTTGGACATGATTGGATAGATGGAACATCCCCGAAATTGAAAACATAAATCTTGTACAGCAAAATGTTGCTGCCCAAATTTTAATTCTGTACTTATAGCACTGGTTTCGTTATCGGTGCTACAATGAAAGATCAAATAAGTGCTAAAATTTTTCCTACTTGTCGCGTGATATTTCCATGTAACAGGTTATATGCACCGGTATGTGCATTAGCGGTGCTCAAAATTATGGATACTGGTGCTATAAGTAAAAAAAGGCACGGGTACTTCTTTGTTCAGATGTTTATACCGATCCTAATGATATTTTTAGCATCGATATTTTGGAACCGGTACAGTTGTACCGGTGCCTATGTACCTGTTTTCTAGTAGTGTTTTCCCGAAATACTTTCTTCTTGGTTTTCGGCTTTCCATATATCAGAGCTCAATCTGAGCTTTGTTCTTAGATTTGATACCTAATCTACAAAGTTGTCCGTAGTTTCATTGGTGAGATTGAGTAGCGTATGTAAAGCATGGCGTGATTTGATCATCAGAAATCCTTATTTTGCAGAAAAGTAGCTCAAGAATCATAAAAAGGAGGATCCTCTAATGTTTTTCCTAGGCTACCATAAGATTAAAGACTCAAGAATCATAAGAGTGTCTCTCGTCTTGTCCTCGAAACTCAGCTCCATGCATGCAAGCAATATGATCATGCTGTGGAATCGTTTGCTTGGTAGAATACTGTAGGGGAGAGATTCTCTTATACAATCCCATGACTCAGGAAGAAGTGCAACTTCCTCCTCATGATCTGGGTGATAATTATAGCCGTTACTATATGAGCTTCGGCTTTGGTGTGGATGCGTGTAATAAGGATTACAAGGTGGCTGTGATAGGGCAAAATGACGTTGAGATTTACAAACGCGGTACAAACTATTGGAGTAAGGTGTGCGTTGAAGATGAAATCAGGGATGAGGTGAATGGCGACAGAATGAAGGGTGTGGGAGTTGTGAATGGGTTTTACCACTGGTGGACGTCATCAGGACAGACTATCCTTTCATTCGACTTTGAGACAAAGATGTTTGGCACCATACAACTTCCTGATCTTACAGCTTATGATCAAGTATCAAGGAACGAAGATATTAATTGTAATTGAAATTAGATATTATTTTCTTTTCTTAGATTGCATATGTATTATGGAAAATTTTTCTTTATTGTACTCCGGTGCTACATAATGTACTCTGAAGTCATGAATACAAACACACATTATTATCCTTATTTTCTACATGGTATCAGAACCTAAAATCATGAAACCTAAAGTCTAAACCGCGCGTGACCTTTATGAGCAGCTGATCCAAGCTGCCTTTCCTCCTTCAAAAATCAAAAAATCTGCTCTCCTGCTTTGCCCGCTGCTCTGCCGCCTACGAGCCCAACTTTGTCTGCCAAGATCAGCTTTTCTCGCCAAACCTTAGTTCACACTCAGTTCTGATACTCAGATACTCCAATCGCCGAGCCTGTTCTGCCTATCAGCCGTTGTCGCTCACTATCAACCAGCGTCCGACCAGGGGCGGAGATACAGGGGGATGGAGGGGGCTCCAGCCCCCGCCAGCAATTTTTTTAGGGGTATTAATTTTTGAAAATTACCCTTCAGCCCCCACAAGAAATTTTCTATTACTACAGTTTTTTTAAAAAGTACTCTTCAGTCTCCATAAAAAACTTACTAGTGCTACCATTTTTTAAAAATATTTACCCTTCAGCCTCCATAAAATTTTTCCTAATGCTACCAATATTTTAAAAATTACCCTTCAACCCCATCATATTAGATAAAATTATTTTTATTAAATAATATTTTATTAAAAATTAATTAATTAGCCCCCGCCAGGAAAATTTTCTGGCTCCGCCCCTGCGTCTGACGATTGCCGCTGCCAGCATCTCGGCTGCCGCAATCATCCGACGTCCGCTGTCTTTCTACCTACTAATCAGACTCAAATGGGCGCCATTTGCTCAATTGCTAAGGAAGACAAAGTCCGCGTGAGATTCACACATGCAACATATTATAAGTATGTGTTGTCACACGCATTTGAAGAAACACGTCTTCCCGTTCTAGAAGCGTGTGTTTCCACGCGATATTACAGAACCTGATGTTGTGTTTCCTTCTTTGGTGCTATAACATTGTTACAAACCTGTTGCGCTATTCCAATTTATTTTATTAATTTATTAATCAAAATAAATTGTGTTATGACTCTTTTTGTCTGTGTAGTGATATCGCCGCAAGGGTTTACGACGGCCGCCTTCTCCGGCACCTCTGCCCGATCTGATTCTGGCCCTGCTCTGTCTGATGACTAATGGAGTACGCCACTACATTTATTTAGTGAGTATAATTCTTTGTCTGACCATGGGTCTGGTAAGTCTATTTTACCCTGGATTCGTGATTCGGGAGCATTATATCACACGACTGGTGACAAGGGTTCTCTTACTAATATTACTACTATTGCCAATTCTGTGAATGTTATACTGCCTGATGGATCTGTGTAGTCTGCTACATAATATGGTTTCATTTTCTTTGGTGATGTCACCCTTACTCATGTGCTCTACATACCTACTTTGCAATGTCATTTATTATAATGCTCTAGATGTTATCTCCCTTAAAATGTCTAGCTTTGATTACTCAAAATTATTGCATTTTACAGAAAATCAGTATGAGGACTGTGATTGGCATGAGTGAACAACAAGGGGGGTTTATTGGCTTCGTCTGTTGGATACTCGAGTTCGTTCTCATATCTTGCAGTTTATTCCGACAGTTGCTTCACTTTCTTCATCTGATTTATGGCATCAACATTTTGGTCCTCCATCCTCTACGGTGTTGTCTTCTATTCCTACTCTTGATTTTAGCACAAATAATATTACTATACCTTGTTCTTGTGTCATAGAGAAAAATAGACTAAATACAGCTTTCCTTTGAGCTCTTCAAATGCTAGTTCTTTGTTTGAACAGATACATTGTGATGTTTGGGGACCTTATAGTGCACCTTCCTCTAGTGGTACATTATATTTTTTTAACTATAATTGATGATTATTCCCGAGTTGTTTGGGTTTATTTACTAGTAGCTAAGTCAGATGTAGCCTCTATATTTGTAGAGTTTTGTGCTTTGATCTAGAACCAGTTTGGGCGAACCATTTGTCGTGTTTGTGCTGATAATGGTACAAAATTTCTACCCCTGCGATCTTATTTTGCTCAGTCCAGCATCATCTTTGAAAATTCTATGATTGATACACCACAGCAGAATGGTCATGTGGAGCGCAAGCATCGACATTTGTTAAATCTGGATCGTGCTTTCCGCTTTCAAGCTAATCTGGCTATTGATTTTTGGGGAGAATGCATTCTTACCGCTGTATTTTTTATTAACCAGACACCAACGAGGAAACTCAAGGGACGAACACCATTTGAGTTACTTTATGGACGCACTCTAAACTACAAGCTTTTGCGAGTCTTTTGGGTGGTTGTAATATGTCTCTTACATTCCCATATACCGTGACAAATTTGCTCCAAGACTTCGACGATACGTTTTTCTTGGGTATCCTACCAGAAGAAAGGCTATCACCTTTATGAATTGGAATCCCGTACTTTCTTTGACAGTTGGGATGCCAATTTTTTTTAAGATCAGTTCCTGTATAAAGTCACCCTGACACCGGCCTCATCAGTGCAACTCGATGGCGCTACCAGCTCCCCACCGGCATCGCCTCAGCCGCCATTAGAGCTGTTCCCAATTGTCACCGCCCCGCCATTGCTGCCAGTCGCCACTCCACCTACGTAGCCAGATTCGACGATAGGCCCTGAACACCGGTCACTCATCATGCTAATTCGGTCCGACAATGCCTATGCCGTGTCGACACCGCCACCCATGCTTCACGCTCCGCCGCAACCTATCGACAACGTGCCTCGCACACCGCTATCTTCGGACCTGACGCCTGCACTACCACCCAACGCGGCGTCTTTGGCTCCAAATCTTATATCTGCCGCCAGATGCTGCCCCATCGGTCGCCTACTTTTCCTGTCACTCCGGCACCGCCTCCTGCCACCAAGCTACCTCCTCCCCGCCAGAGTGTCCGCAATCTTCGACCTCTTTCCTACTTGAATAATTATGTTTGTGATGATTATGTATGTGCTGTTAATTGTGCTAAATTTTCTATTATGCATTCTAGATTTTGGGTGCAGTAACTTCTAATGCAGATCCCACCACCTATTCTGAGGTGTCAAAGCATGCTCATTGGAGAGATGCTATGGCTAATGAGATTACTACGCTTGAGAAAAATCAGACATGGACGATGGCTTATCTTCCTATGGATAAGACTGTCATTGGTTGCAAATTGGTTTATCGTACCAAGTTTAAGTCTGATGGTACTATCGAGCGTCATAAAGCTTTCCTGGGGTTCTTGTCAATCGTCATATTGAAGGTATTGACTATACTGAGACTTTTGCTCCTATTGTGAAGATGAGCTCGGTTTGCTTGTTCCTGCCTGTTGCAGTTATTTGTGGTTGGGAACTGCATCAAATGGATGTTCATAATACTTTTCTACATGGTGATCTGCATGAAGAGGTCTTCATGCGACCTCCACCTTGCTATCCTGCACCTCCTGGTCAGGTATGTCACCTTCAGAAATCTCTTTATGGTCTTCGTCAGGCTCCTCGCAATTGGTTTGCCAAATGGGCTTGGATTTGCGTGCATTTGGATTTGTTCAGAGTAAAGTGGATTACTCTCTTTTTACATTCTACCATGGTTCAGTATCTTTACATGTCCTTGTTTATGTGGATAATTTGGTTATTGCTGGTAGTTCTTTGTCGCTTATCTCTAAATTCAAGAAATACTTAAGCTCTTGTTTTCATATAAAAGATCTCAGTATGCTTAAGTATTTCTTGGGTATAGAGATTGCTAGAAGACTGGATGGGATGTTTCTTTCACAATGGAAATATGCCCTAGACATTCTATCTGACACATGTCTATCTGCTTCTAAACCGACTAACTTTTCGATGGCGCAACAACACGATTAGACGCGTGTTGAAGGTCCACTTTACCATGATCCTGAGCAATACCTGCATTTGGTTTGGTGCCTGATCTACCACACCATCACTCATCCTGAGCTCAGTTATTCAGTTCATACACTTGCCCAGTTCATGAAGTCTCATTGTGTTCCTCACTAGCAAGCTGCAGGTTTACGTGTTGCACTATTTGAAGAGTCATCATTGTCATGGTTTATTTCTCTCTTCATGTAGTTCATTACAGTTGACTGCTAATGTGATTCTGATTGGGCTGTTTGCCCTATTACCTGGCGTTCTCTTTCTGGATACTTTGTGATGGTTGGCGATTCTCCGAATTCTCAGAAGACTAAGAAGCAACTTTTGGTTTCTCGGTCGTCTGCTGAAGCAGGATATCGTGCTATGGTTGTTACATGTTGTGAATTGTAATGGCTTAAGTTTTTGCTTAAAGACCCGGGGGTTACGCATACTACTCCAATGCATTTTTTTGTGACAATCAATCTGCTCTTCACATTGTGGTAAATTTAGTGTTCCATGCACGTACGAAGCATATTGAAGTTGATTGTCATATTGTCCGGGATCATGTGCAGTCTGGTACTATTGCTACTCATCATATCTGCACTACAGATCAACATGCGGACTTGTTTACCAAATCTCTCGGACGTAACCAGTTTCATTCATTACTTGGAAAGTTGGTCATTTCTGATCCTCATGCTCCAACTTAAGGAGGGATATAAAGAAATAAAGATATTATTTGTAACTGTAATTATATTACATTTCCTTTTCCTGGCATGTATAGGTATTCTGTACCACTATATAATGCACCCTGGGTTCATGAATACAAACACACATTATTACCATTATTTTCTACATCAAGGTCTACGGCATGTTTGTGTGTTGGATGATTCACTGGCCTTTTCCTTTTCCTTTACAAATATTCAATCTGTTATGTGTGGGTGTAGCATGGACATCGAAGCGTGGGTGATGACGGAATATGGCAACGACAAGTCATGGATGAAGAAAATCTCTACACACCATTCACATCGGATTCTAGTAGACAGCAACGGCCCGTTCATGGCACCAACCGACTTATACTACCCGCTAGGCCCGTCAAATGGGTTAATTGGATAAATTCGTTATCCAAATCCAATAGATCATTATCCAATGGGTCATTATCCAATTAACCCGTTTATTAAATGGGTCATAATGGGTTGGGTCATAAATGGGTTGGGTCATTAAGTGGATAACCCATTGGATAACCCATGAGATATTCATATGACCCAATGGGTTAAAATATATTATCCAATAAGTCATTATCCAATAAATCATTATATAATTAACCCAATAAGTTATCATTAAACATTTTCTATCGATTTGGGTTACAAGTTGTCATTATCCAATAGGACCAGGTATTAAATGCTCATTAGTTTTTGGGATTGAGCGGGATGAAAATAATTGTGTTAATGGAAAATTTTGATCTCCATGGGTCCCATATTATGTTCATTCAATAAAAACGTAACAAATACCCAATAAATATCCAAAATTACCCAATTAAATGCATGTGTAATATTTAACATAAATATTCACTATAATTCACAAATTATACAAATTAGAATTCACAAATTATTCAAGCTCAATCTCGTACAATATTCGAGTTCGTACAGTATTCGAGTTCGTACAAAATTCGCACTCAATCTCGTACAGTATTCGAGTTCGTACAGTATTTGAGTTCAATCTCGTACAGTATTCGAGTTCATACAGTATTCGAGTTCAATCTCGTACAGTATTCGAGTTCGTACAGTATTCGAGTTCAATCTCGTACAGTATTCGAGCTTAATCTCGTACAGTATTTGAGTTCATAGAGTATTCGAGTTCATACAGTATTCGAGCTCAATCTCGTACAGTATTCGAGTTCAATCTCGTACGGTATTCAAGCTCAATCTCATACAGTATTCGAGTTCGTACAGTATTCGAGCTCAATCTCATACAGCATTCGAGTTCATACAGTATTCGAGCTTAATCTCGTACAGTATTCGAGTTCATAGAGTATTCGAGTTCGTACAGTATTCAAGCTCAATCTCGTACAATATTCGAGTTCATACAGTATTCGAGCTCAATCTCGTACAGTATTCAAGTTCATACAGTATTCAAGCTCAATCTCGTACAGTATTCGAGTTCGTACGGTATTCGAGTTCAATCTCGTACAGTATTCAAATTTGTACAGTATTCAAACTCAATCTCGTACACTATTCGAGTTTGTATAGTATTCGAGTTCAATCTCGTACAGTATTTGAGTTCGTACAATATTCGAGTTCGTACAGTATTTGAGCTCGAGCTCGATCCCAAGTAATATTGTTCGTTAGTTTCATCGAGTTTACAAAGCAACATATTATATATTTTTTTTATTAAATATAATATAATATAATGTACATAATATTATATTACATAATATAATATTATGAACTCGAATATGAACAAAACGCAGACCGATTGATGAACAAAACGCAGACTGATTGATGAACAAAACGCGGACTGATGAAACAAAACGCAGTATGGAAAGTGAGAACTGAGAAAGAACACGGACTTGATGGGTAATTCATGTTTCACCCAAATAAATGACATATACCCAATTGGTCATTTAGTTCGACCCAATGGATAATTAGTAAGACCCAACGGATAATTAGTATAGACCCAATGGATAATTAGTATAGACCCAATGGATAATTAGTATATACTCAATGGATAATTCAGTATATACTCAATGGATAATTCATTATATACTCAATGGATAATTGGTGTTTTCAACCATTTAAACTTTAAATGGATAAGCTACGTAACATTTTACTTGGAGTGAAAAATTACAATTAACCGTAATCATTCCTTGATGTAGGCTGAATCGTGTACATAACTACAAAAAAAAAGAAATATTTATTCGAGTGGCCGAATGTGGAAATTTCATTTATTATTTTCTTATGTTCAATAAAAGAAAATATTTTTAAAAATCTTCATATTTCGAGATTTTTCAAATTTAGTAAAAGTTTCTTAAATACTACTTCTACTTCTTTCGTCAAGATCATTTATCAAATTTTAATTGGTTCAAATTAAAATTGATTAAAACATGAACCAAAATCAACAAATATGATGAATCAAGAATTTGATCGTTTCTAAATTGATTATATGTGTTACGGAAAAATTAAATTATTCGTAATCAAATTTGTGAAAATTTTGTTATCTTATGATATGAAATTATCCACGGGTCACCCATTATCCAACCCAACTCGACCCACCCAAAATTATCCAACGGATAACCAATTATCCAACCCAACTAAACCCAATAATTACAACCCAATTATATCCATTAACCCAATGGGTCATTATCTAATAAGTCTTATCCAATAAGTGAAATTAGTATATGGGTAACGGTTATCCAACGGGTGACCCAACCCATTTGACGGGCCTACTACCCGCCGCGGGCTTCAATTGTGCTAACCCATGTCACCATCTTACTAGCATCGCAGAGGAGGGACAAGACACAACAACAACATTGCCACAGATTAATCGCACTTGGACTGATGCTACAAGCGATGCCTATATTCAACCCTCTTTGGTTTCTCTTGGTATCCCCTCTTTTCAACCTACTTTGGTTGGGTGGTTACCTTGTCAAAGCTTAGCAAGTTTCTCCATTACAGTCTCCAAATATTCTCTGAATCTTGAGTTATTAATAAAGTTGTGGTGCTAAATGTATTTTTAAACATCTATTTAGTGTGTTTTTACGAGCTTTTTTGGAAGTGCATGTATGCGTAGGAATTGATTTGACAGTATACTCTGTGATTAAATAAGACCAACAAAGTACAAGTATATAATTAATCTATGATTAAATGGGGAAAACTATACGAGAACAAAAATAGCAATAGATAATCTATCAATCTATGGTTAAATGGGGAAAACTATACAAGAACAAAAGTAGCAATAGATAATCTATCAAGTGGCCTTAGCAAAGTTCATACAGAGAGGAGGGGTGACGCCTAGTATAGCGAGACCAGCCGCCGGCAGCGACCACAAGGACCCCCCGCAGATCAATCCCGACGCGACCGCCGGCCCGAACTGCTTCGCCTTCTTCTTGTTCTTGAGGGACCACACCATCAGTATCAAGCTCCCCACGCACATATCAATGGCGAAGTAGCCTCCAAGGTAGAGCGGGATGGCCATGCACATCGGGCTGGGAACAAACCTGTAAACCCTCCACCTCTTCTCCGTGTGCCTAAGCACCTCCGCCACTATGTTCAGCCCGATCGCCACGCAGAAGCAGACGATTGAGAATTTCGCGCAGTTGCTTGGAAGCGAAGACATTCCTTCCACCCCGAGCAGAGCGATTCCACGATACATGGCTGCGAATGGCGCCGGGTACCTCCCGTGGGGGTCACCGAGGGAATAAGCCTTGTTGAAGTACCAGAAAACAGCGGGACTTAGGACAACGCCCATTAGGGTTCCGACAACCTGGCTGACGAACATGGTTCGCGGGGACGCTAGGGTTAGGTATCCTGTTTTGAAATCTTGCATGAGATCTGAAGCGGTGGAGACAATGCTCATCATCACACCGCATGCAGCAAGGCCAGCAATAACTCCGCCGTCGTCAAACCCTACCCAAGCGCTGAGTACGAGGATGGCGATCTTGCCGTAGTTGGAGGCAAGGGACCAGTCGGTTAGGCCACAACCGTAGGCGTTGCAGAAGGCCAAGATCGGGGTGAAAAGGTAAGCCACCAGGATGTGGTACCATTTCAGGCGCCCCTGGAATAGAAACGGGGTTGCGATCATGCACAACACGGCTAGGGCAACGTAGCCGGCTAGAGCAAATTTGAAGGGGATTTGGTCCTTCAGAAAGTATTCCCTTCTTCGTTTCTCATCATAATTCTCAACCAAATCTTCGTCGCTTTCTCCATCAGCCATGGTGGCCTTCGTGAAGCTTATAACGCTCACGATCAGCATGTAGATCACGTGGAAAAGCCCGTCTCCGAGCATCATTGCGATGCTGAGGAACACCCTGTACCCTTGTATGCCATGGAGGCTGGTTGCACTGAGATCAGCACTGTACCATATGCCCTTCTTCTTCTCAATCTGAGGCCACATCACTCCCCATGACAGGATCGCTCCCAACAGCAGTGATATGCTAACCATGTATGGGCAGATCATCCCAACTCCAACATACATTGATGAGAAATCAAAATACAACCTGCAAATCAATTATCACCATGGTTACGAAAAATTCCCTACTAATGTTGTACATAGAGGACATGTTTTACCTAGTTTATTGGAGTTCGATTCAGCAGAAATGATTAAATTGGTGGAATTAAGTTAAATTTAGTCCTATTGTTAGTATTTTTCAATACTCTCAATTGAATTCACCAAAAATATGCTTAATGTACCTCTGGCTGTATGCCTTGAGACCAAAGGTGGGGAAGCTAGCAAAGCCACAATCATCACCACCAGCGAAAAACCACTTGAAGGCAGCGAAGAGGAAGCTAAAGCCGAACCAGTTGAAGATCTTCATGACTTGCTTCTTGGCCAATCGAGCACCTTTAGGGGTGTGGAAACTGTTGATGAGATACGCGGTGGCGGTTCCACTCGGGTAAGGGAGCTTGTACTTGAGAATCATCAGCTTTCGGAGGGGCACGATCGAGAAAAGGCCCAGGAAGCTCACCAGAAACAGGAAGGCATACATCCATGGAAGATGCAGGCTCTTCACGTTTGCTGGGATGTTGCCTACCTCTGCTTGTGCTGCTACTGTTGGACTCATCGCCAACAAATAACTAGCCGTTCCACCTTCACACAAGCAAATACTCCAAATTACTTCATAGATAACCCTGATATATGCATTTCTTTTTCCAAGTCAATTCTAATTGAAATCTGTATCATCCATTAAAGAGAATTTTAAATGACTACCCACTAGAAAAGGAGAGTCCAGCAGTTAGCATTTTTTGTGACAAGTAGGAAGTGTCACGAATTTTAGTGACAGGGTAT
Organism: Rubia yunnanensis; assembly: GCA_037428765.1. Classification (NCBI taxonomy): domain Eukaryota; kingdom Viridiplantae; phylum Streptophyta; class Magnoliopsida; order Gentianales; family Rubiaceae; genus Rubia; species Rubia yunnanensis. Next base: position 23,268,724 of record CM075064.1, on the reverse strand, counting down.
ATGTCACTAAACCAAACTACTACATCTATTCATGTCATAAAATTTATTGACACCTGTACATATCAACACCTTAATATTGTGACATTGTTGAACATGGGTATTTCCACAAATGTCAACGCCACCTTTGAGTTTGAGTGTCACTACTACAGCATCACTACTAGAAGATTTTTTTGGAAGTGACCACAGTTTATTCATTTGGTTAATATTGCTTTGATTTTGACCTATAAATTGGATTAATAGACAGGTTTGATATTGTCTCAATATTGACACGCTGAGTTGAGAGAGAGAGTACAATAGTTCATGCATGTCAAAACCAACCAAGAAACTCCAAAATGTGATATAACACAACAAAATCAATAACATGATGCATGCATGCAAACAAATTAAGTTAACCAAAAAACTCTAGTAAAAACCAACCAAACAACCAAAGAAAACTAAAAGGCGTACTGCTAAAAGCGATCCCGGAGGAGGCGACAACGCAGGTCTGAACCACGGTGTTCTCCTGCAGGGTGAAGGGCTGCTTGAGAAGCCCGAATTTGCCTATAAGCGTAGTGTAAGACTTAAGGATGGCGAAGCCCAGAATCCCCGCCGAAACGTTGAAGGATGGAATAATGCCGGTGGTCAGGTTTAGCTTACACACGATGACGTTAAACACCGCGCTCAAAACGGCGCTCGTCACCACCGACCTCACCGTTATCTGCTTCGTCCACGGCGGGATCTCCATGTCCCTCTCTACCGAATCATCCTTCTTCCGGCCCGGTTCCGTCGCTACCATGGGAAACGTAGAATTTGCCAGTCAGCGATAATAGTACCAGAACAGAGAGGCAGGGAATGTAGCCGAGTGGGATTCGAATTCTTAGGTTCGGCAATCTTGCTGCATTCAGTAAAAGAAAGTAATAATTATGTAGTTACTCAAATCTCAACTACGGTTCCAGATTATGGAACATGTATTGTTCAAAATCTAAACGATATTTGAAGACTGGGTGAAATATTGGGGACTTGCATATGTGGCAGATTCTGTTTAAAAAGGATATTCTCATAGATATTTGATTGATGTTTTTTTGAGAGGGATATTTGATTGATTTGTTTACTATTTTTATTTCAGAAAAAATTTCTGAGAAGGTGATGTTTTTAGGTAAGTGCTGGAGAAAGTGTAAGTTAGGCTTTAAAATTAAATGATTTTTTACAGTAATAATATTTACATGTCATTAATATCAGCCGTTCATAGGCAGCAACGGATTAAAGATTCCTTATTTATTTATTTATTTTACACAAGAAGGGATTAAAGATTCCTTTTTATTTATTTATTTTACAAAAGAAGGGGACTTGGATTGATTCCCCAATAAATAGAAGTCAACTCATGAAATCATTTATGATATATGAGTAGTTTAGTATGTCCGTAGAGTTGTCGATCTCTGATCCGAACCGAGAACCCGATCTGGATCGATACGAACGAATCAATTCGAAATTCGATCTGATCCGAGAAATATTGACCCGAACCCGACCTGACACGACCACACTCAACCCGAAACTCGATTTTGACCCGAGAAATATTGACCTGTACCCGAACCCGACACGACCGAATTCAACCCAAAATCCGAATATGACCCAATAATCTGGATCTGAACCCGACCTGAATACGAACCCGAATATGTCCCGATAATCTGGACCCGAACCCGACCTGAATACGAACCCGGGATCAACCTGAACCCGATTTAACACAAACCTAATTCAACCCGATAAATCAACTATATAACCCTGCATGTAATCAGCCCAAAACAGATGCAGTTATAAAAAATCAATTAACATTTAATATAGAACCAAGTCAAGTTGGTTGTGTGTCAAACTAATAACAAATGGGGTTTTTAGCCATATGATTACTAGTATGTAAAGTCAATTCATAACAAATGTGAATACACAATGTTAAGTTAAAAACGCACACAACTGAATTTATAAATCTAAAGAATAATAGTCAAATAAAGAGAGATGTCTCATTAAAATTATGGTTTTGAATTAGTAATTATAGAGAGTCGACTAAATATTAATTTCAAAAATCAGTTTGAAAAGTATTGTAAAAATAATATTTAATAAATCATCACAAAATCTTGTTATAGACCGAGTCATTGTTCGACGAGGATATTTTATAATTAGTGGGACTAACAAGAATATAAAAAGTCTTGGGAAAGATGGTATTTTCATAAGTTTATGGGAAAGACATGGTTTATTTAAAATAATAAAAGGTAAAAGGTCTTAGTTGCAATATTAAAAATTTATTGTACAACATGTAGTAGTTATAAAGTTTATAACCCGATTCATACAAGCCAAAAATTTTATCTTCATTTCTTCTAATTTGCCCTTTAAACGTTGGTCTTTCCATGGATTATGGAAAGACTGTCTTTTAAGAGACGGACTCATAAGAATATTTGATATTTAATTTTATTCAGTGAGATATATATAATTATGATAACCTTGAAAATAAGCTCAGCATATAAATAATTATTTTTTAAATAATTTGAATGAAATATTATAAAAATAATCAATTTTATTGTATTTAATATGTAACGATTTCTAACTAAACTAATTATTTCACTTCATTACTCATATATTTTTCCTTATATAACTAAACTTCAGAATTGTAAATAAATTTCTTTATTTTCAATTTAAATGTAAGACACAAAAATACTTAAAAGTAATCCTAATTTTTTAATTAATAATGTCACGCAATGCACGGTGAGACTTTACTAGTTTTTTTATTTTAAAAAATAAGATCAGAATATTTATTACAACACAAAATTGCACTAAAGTATTTTAAAAAGTGAATTGAATTCAATGAATACTCAACACTGCAATTCAACTAAGATAATAGGCACAAAAGCATCTCTAACATATGAATGGAAAGTTACGAGATGGCCCAAAAAAATGTTACGACACTATACTTCTCTCCATATTACACATTTTTTTGTCATTCTTCCATAAATATAGAAATAGAAAACAAATATTTTTTTGGTGAAATGTTGAAAAACGCTAGTACATGTTTTAGAGTAACTTAAAGTTGATTACTTAGAAGTAAGAAAGAGAAATTGAAAAGGATTGCGGATATGTTCTTGTGCCCAGTTGTAAATAAATATTCAGTTATGAACTTGAAAAATACAATGGGGGTGTATAGGGTATCATCACGTTCGAGCGGATTTCAATTTGGAGTTATGAGTAAAGTTTTAACTTTTTGCACTTAGGTCCCTCCAAGAATGTTGGAATTATCGAATCACGAAATTGGCGACACTAAAAAACAATTCAATAATGTAATATTGCAACTTTGCGATTTGGGCATGTATGGGTGAACATAAGGGCTTTGAAAGTCAACATTAAATACTTCTACACAGTCTTAAAAAATTACAATGTGGCTCGAAATTGTGTTACCCTATAATTCGTTGCTCCAAAATACATTATTTTTTTTGTTATTCTTGCTTAAATATAGAAATTTTAAATAAATTAATTTTTTGGTGAATTATTGGAAAGCACTAATACGTGTTCTAGTGTAAATTAAAGTTGATTACTTAGAAGTAAGAAAGGGAAATTGAAAATGACTACGGATATATTTTTATTCTCGATTGTTGATAAATATTTTGTTACGTACTTGGAAAATACAATGGGGGTGTATAGTGTAGCATCACTTTCGAGCGGATTTTAATTTGGAGTTACAAGTCAAGTTTTTACATTTTGCAAGTTACAAGTTACAACGAAACAATATCTGATAATAGTGCAGTTGTAACAATAGTATTATTGAAATATAACTTAAATCAACCCAAATTTAATTGGGTGACATAATAACCCGATCTAAAATGAACCAACCCAAAATATATCTGAATTCAATGTGAAATATTATAAAAAATAATTGACATAATCAGATCCAAATAAAACTTCAATACAAAAAATGACACGACAATAACCCGATCCAATCCAACCCGACAATATTCTGACCCGACCCGATCTAATCCGAGTATGAAAATTACACGACAGTAATCCGACCCGATATTAACTCATCCCGACACTACCCAATTCGAGAAAAAGCTGACACGTTTTCAACCCGACACGATAAGCACCCAATCCAACCCGACCCGACACGATAATTGAAATCAACACGATTCAACCCGACATGTTTCAACACGACACGTTTTCAACCCGATACGAATGTGACATGATAACCCGAATTGACACCTCTATATGTACGGCATTATAGTGTTGGATTGTGTTGGATTGATTAAAGGATAATTTATACTCTCTTCATCCTAACTGTATTTGCTCATGCTAACTTTTGTAGTTGATCAAAATTATTTTTCATCATTAATATTTTGATTTGTGCACATTAAAAATAAAAATAAAAAGTTGATAGTATGATAATAGATGTTACGAATAGTATATTATCTTATATATTACTCAATTTTTACTTTTTAAATTAATCAATTTTGACTAAATGAATAGTGTTTGTGCAAATTCAGCTGGACAAGTGGATTAAATATAACCATATATATTTGAGTAAGGGCCCTGTTTCTCTGAAGGTTATCTGAATTTCAGTTCAGTTAAGTGTAAATGTAATTTGGTGAAATTTAATCTAGTCATTTATTACTATTTTTCAACACAGTTATTTTAGTTCAATTCAGTTCAAATCAGATCAGATCAATTCAGATAAACTCCAGAGAGCAAGACCTAAGTGTTAATGTAATACTCAGATAATTGAAACTCAAAAAACAACTCTAACTAGTTGATGAAAATGCCAATATAACCCTAAGATATCATTTTCAGCGTTGACCACACATAAAATGACTAAAATGCCCTTTGACATAAAATCTAAATGTGTTAGGACAATTTTGTCCTCAGGCCACCACCAGGCCATCGCCATGTTGCTGCTGCTGCTTAACTTTGCTCTGTCGTCAGCTGCCATGTTTGACGCTACTGATGGGATTGTTTGACGCCGCTCAGTGGAGGGAATCGAAGAGCTTTGTCGCGATAAGAAGAGCTTCGTCGGTTGAATGAAGAAGAAGAAGAAGAAGCTATCCCTCAAAAGAAGAGAAGAAGATGGCCAATAGACACTACTAGAAAATAGGGCTTTAATGACATGGAAAATTGTGGTTAAACATACCTATTGTCACATTTATGATAATGTGACATTTTTTTCCTTGTGTCATGAGTGTTGATGTAGCTATAGGTACAATGACACAAAAAAGTGTAGTATTAGATAATTTTTGAATTTTACAATAAAATATTTTGGAAACATCATGTAGTGTGGTGATACCTATAATACCAACATACACGTGTATCATTATATTGACCTATTATGACACTTTTTCATGTATTATATTATATGTTTAATTACATTAGATATTGTCTTATTAACCTAGAAATACCCCACATAAAAGTGTCTTAATAGTGTTCCATAACGACAAAAATATTTGTACTCTAAAAAGGGGGTGAAGACATTTTTTTGTATGTTATTATACTTTAAAGCTACACTTAAAATTGCTTCTTCAATCCATTATTGTTACACGTTAAAATGTGACAATAGTAGACTATCACCACACTAGTTGGTATGCTTATATACGTTCTATTTATTGCAATATTGGAATGCTGTAATAAACCAAAATATTAAATGGCAGAAAATAAATACACAATAAAAATTAAAGTAAATCTCATACTAATAATAAATATTTTATAAATGTTATATATGTTGGTAAAGAAAAATAGAAATTGTAGAATATTCTCTAGAAAACTAATCATATACTAATATAACGATGTTGAAACTAGGTATTGGAAATGAGAATGAAGTGTCAACCACTTTGAAAACAGTGTTAGCCACTTTGAGAAGGCACCACCTGCAATGAAAAATATGCTTTATGTTAATATTTATGTGTAAACAGTTGAAATAAAAGGAAATTCGAACACTACATGGTAATTGAATTAAAATATTTACCAGTCTCTTTGGCCAAACTATCATCCCACCGATAGAGTCTTCTATGGTCAGGCAATAATCATATACACGAAGTAAGCGCTCTTCAGGTTCAAGTACTGTCGTAACATTGATTTCCAGCCAGCCTTGTCCAAGAATTTGTCCACCAATTTCTTTATTCTCGTCACTACTATGAAGAATTCCTTTAGCAACTACTTTACTTGGATCCACTATACTTTTAAGATCAACGCATGTTCCAACCTACACAACCAAAGACAAATCATATACTATTTCCTTTTCGTGCATAACCACATACAGACTCACACTATGACTCAAATCGATATATGTCAACATTAGGCATGTCTTGGACAATTTATAAATAAGAATGGACAAGTAGTTCATTTGTACCTGAATGTCTTGAGGTGATACTGGCTGAATAAGATGGTTGGTCGAAGAAGTTGCGTGTTGTGCTAAAACCATCTCACGCAACTCTGAAACATCTTTCTGAAGGTTATTAATTATTGACTTTTGTTCCAAAACTAGACGCTTCGCTGAATTTTTGGTAGTTGAGTTTCCCCAAGCAGCAGATGGAGTGGTGCCAGTTCCTACCATTCGAACATATCCTGGCGCGTCTGGGCCAAGGACTTGAGCAAAAATGTCATCCGGACCAATAGTATCTTCAACTCCTTCAGGAAGTGCCTTTCTTTTTTCTTCCATTTCAGCCTACATTTAAAACATAATTTAGCAACCGATACTCATAATAAAGGGGGTTCAGTTTCTAGCAAACTAATTGAATAATTCTAGCAAATACTCTTGTAATAGCTCATGGTGAATAAATTAATCAAATTTATTTTTCGGGAGAAGAGGTAAATTCAAAATATTTGGGATAGATGAAGAGGTAAACACAAGACACTCACCAATATCTTCTTAACATGATCTGGAATTTTTTTTTCTGTAACCAAGTAGCCTCAAAAAGTTCAGCTCGACTTGGTTTGCGATTCAATTTCTTTTCCTGAAATTAGAGCACATGTTATTATGACTGACTGATAACTTGAATTTAGTAATTAGATGAATCATACCAAATTATAATCAATCTCGGCAAAGGATTTTTTCCCAGTATGATGATCCATTTTCTTTTTGGATCTAGCATCCTTGTTCTTCAAACATCTTTCCTATAAGAATGAAATTGAAAAGAGAAATATATGACGGCGTGCAATGAAGTCATTAATTAAAGGTGCAAAAATGCCTTAAGTGTCATGAAATAATTAGTTACCTTGGTTTCCTTTTTATTCTAGTGACGTACAAGATTCAAAAACTGATCTTTTGAAACTCGTGGGTCTTCAACTTTGTATTCCAAAGTGTCAGGGACCCAATACTGTTTAAGTGATTTTTTGTAATTCCTCCACTTACGAGAAATCGAAGACAGAATTGAGGTGTCATCGGTAAGAGTGGTGTCATATCGAGTCTACAAAACAAATTGCATCATCAGGTACAAGAATATTAATTTCCTTTAAAATGGAACTGCAAGAACATTGAATTTTATAAGAAAACCTCAAATAGCTTTATTTACCTTGACAAGATTAAGCATGTCCATCTTCTTTTCGTTTGGCATTTTATGCCAAGTTTCCACATCAATGGGACAATAAGCACTATTTCTAGCTATTGAGCCTAGAAATTCACTATATTTGGAGGCTTTTGGTCCAACAGGCTTTCCACTTGCATCATACATCATAGGGATAGGAGGTAAAACCTTATCTCTGCCCCAAATTTCTAACATGTATGTGTATCCTCTCTTTTTGGTTGCTGCGGTAAGAGTAACAAGTCAACATCAAAAAGAGTAGCAGATGAATGAGGATAAAATATATATCGTAATTACCTTTTGATGTCTTTTTATTATTCCTCTGACTTGATTGGCCAATGATGTTTTCACTAGACTCTACATCATAGGAATTATCAGCTTCGTCATTGTTGCTTTGACTTGATTGCCCAATGATATTTTGATTCCAATCCGCCACTTTTGCACTACGAATTGCTTCACTGTTGCTTCTACTTGATTGGCCAATGATGTTATGATCGGATTCTACATCTTTTGATTTATGCACTTCTTCATTGTTGCTCTGATTTGATTGGGCAATGATGTTTTGATCTGACTCTATATCTTCTGACCTAAGAGATGCATCTTTTGAGTTACGACCACCGTTGAGCAGCAAAAGCTGAATAGCATGAACTGGAAAATATGCAACACCAATTAGTTAAATATGACCATCAAAATGTACAAAACAAAATACATAAACATAAGTGTATTACCTAAACTGATGTCTTCATCCAAGTTGGCAGCCTTCATTTCTTGTAATATTGCACTAACATTCCCACGAGCAATATTATCGAGCAAATTAGCAGTACCTTTAAATGCAAGATACATTTAGAGTTAAGTAGTTGTCATTGACTAATAGTATTATCATCATCTTATTTTACTTGTTCCTTAAAAAAAATCACTCGTGATTTTCTGTTGTTGTAATTGTTGTAGGACTTGAAGTATCAACAGTCCTGTAATGTTGAAACTAACTTGTTATGCTAAATTTTCTACTAGCTTACTTTCTAACTATTATTTTTGTACTCTTTATCACGTAGGAAGGCACTTGGCTTTGCAACATGATACATATGAAGATTTAAATATCACTACAAATATTACTATCAGTTTAAAGAAGATTTAAATATTACTACAAATGAAGATTTAAATATTACTACAAATATTACATAATAAGCAATTTACTTGCCTGTAGTACCATTGTCTGGCTTGTCTAATTGGCATTTTTCTGTGATAACTTCATTCATATCACCATGACTGTGTTGTTCATCATCAACTTGATTGCCCGATCGAAGACTACGTCTCTTTTTTCCATGACCTGTAATTTATCATCAAAATAGTAATTAAAATTAATATCAAAATCATTTACTGAAAGAATTCCAGTACTATCAAAAGCATATTTACTCTGGTTTTCTTCTATGAACTCATCCTTATCCTTAGGGTTGTTATTGATCTGGATACGTTTACGAGTTCTTGGACTCGACATACCTGTTCCATATCATAATGTGAAATTGATCAGTATATGTTGATTCTAGTAATATTGTGGAATGCGAATATGATGCAAATCAAGCAAAGAAACTCAAATTGTGTACAATCTATGGAATCCACGATCATGAAAATCGCTATTCAACCCGCATAATAAAAATTTCTTACCTTTGTAGAACAACTCCTCCCAATAAACAGTCCCTCTGTGTTTTTGAGAAGGAAGGGTAATTGTGAGAGTGACTCAGAATACTTAATTCTAATCGGACAATATAGAGGAGATAGTTTAGGCATGATCTCCTTCCAATTAGGAGATTATTGATTCGATGTAGTCTGGAGCGGGAATTTTTTTAGCGAAACCAAAAGTTTGAGCGCCAATATATCAAAATTTGGGGCTAAATTTTGGTTTGGTACAGCGAGCTCGCGTTTAGAAAATTTGGGGATAAATTTTGGTATTGTACGGTGGCCGCCTCCCTTATAATGGAAGAGTTTAATGGAAGGTTTAAGCAAACTCCATATTCATCTAGTTCAATTTTGTTAGAGTTAGTCCCACATTGGTGGTTGACAGTCATATAACTCAGTATATAAGTTCGAAAATAAAAAATTAGGACCTAAAGCGATCAAAACTCAAAACTATATCAGTATATCTCCTTTCTTTTTACAGTGATAGAAGTTCGAAAACCCTACCGAACCGATTTTGGCTGCGTCCAATTTCCAAATCACATTATTGGGAATTTGGGATATATGTTACCCATATCATTAGCCATAGCTAACCCATCGGTAAGTTAGGATTAATTTCTACAATTTATTTGTCCTTTATCATGGATAATGGCTTGATCGGCTGATACGGTTATTTTTAGCTTATTAGGATTTTAGGCTATGGATCTCGAGCGATGTATTTTATGGCTTTTAGTTTATTGATATAGTTTGAGTATCAGCATCTCATTCTACCTAATCCACTTGATCTATCCCTTTTCAAGTTATTAATTTGAATTTATATGGTAGAAGCCTGTTACTTTTTCTGTATTTCATTTGGTGGAGCAATAGATTGCTGCTAATCTGTTATGATTGTAATTAGGCTCACCAATTACTTTGGTGTGTTTTATTGTAGGATTAGGCCGGTTGCAGTGGCTATGTGGAAGTTCATTGGTGATGCTAGTAGAGATGATCTGAAGTAAGTTTTGGCATGTTTCATCATTCATATTTGTTTAGTGTTTGTTCTTTGGTTTACTAATTTGCTTTCTTATGCAGTTGAAAAGCAAAACATGTCTTTTCCCATGCTTTCTTTGACTCAGTAAAAGAAGAAAACAGAGTCAAGAAGAAGCTAGCCACTAGAACACTATTCCAAGTAAGTACGTTGCTTACTGGTCTTCTGAATGCTAATCAATTTCTCAAGTCAGCTGAATGGGTTCTTATTTTTTCACATATTCTAAATGCTATTATGTTTATTAATGTTCATAAATAAATGAAATCTGGTAGGATCTTCTTCTGGTTGTTTTATTGAAGTATGGATAAAAGTTGGATGAATCAAGCAAGATATAGTGGAGAGTATCTGATTGGATTGGAAACGTTTCTAAATTTTGCTTTTGATAATGCAAGAGGGAGAGAAGTTATTTTGTGTCCATGCAAAGAATGTAAACTTTCCGTGTCAGTGGAAAGAGACAAGGCGCGAGAACATTTACTGATAACCGGGTTCTTTAAGGGATACAATCAATGGGTAGCTCATGGAGAGGTACCTACCATGAATCCTACTAGCAGTGTACCTCTTACAGCTCCTAGGGATTCAACTGAGCCCGATGACATTCAGGGATTGTTGCACGATGTTTTTGGAATTCCTCAGCAAAATATAGATGAAGAAAGTGAAATGGGCCCAGATGCTAATGTAGACATTCCCTCGGGAGTTGCTGAAAAATTTTACAAGTTACTCGAGCAATCTAAGAAGCCTTTGTATGAAGGGTGTGACGAGTTCTCAAAAGTTTCATTCATCGTGCATATATTACACATAAAATGTATGGGAAAATGGAGCAACCGCTCTTTTGATTCGCTGCTAGAATTCTTAGGAAAAGCATTCCCTGAAGCAATGGCTGGTCTACCTGCAACATACTATGAATGTGAGAAATTTATGAAAGACTTGGGAATTGGTTATGAGAAGATAGATGCCTGTGTTAACGATTGCATGCTATATTGGGGTGATAATGTGGAAAGGACGTCATGTAAGACGTGTAATCATGAAAGGTGGAAAACATCAGAGAAGGATCCAACAGGTGTGAAAAGGAAAATTGGACACAAGATTTTATGGTATTTCCCGATTAAATCAAGATTGCAACGGCTTTTTATGTCATCGAAGACAGCAAAAGATATGCGTTGGCATGCTGATAATCGTACAAAGGACGGATACATGAGACATCCAGCTGATTCTCCTACTTGGAAAACGTTTGATAGTAAATACCCTGAATTTGCAAATGATCCACGAAATGTTAGATTAGGCCTGGCTTCTGATGGATTCAATCCATTTAGTAATATAAGTACGTCTCATAGTACGTGGCCCGTTGTACTAGTGCCATATAATCTTCCTCCATGGATGTGTATGAAGGAGCCCTTCACGTTGTTGTCTTTGCTAATTCCTGGCCCCTCAGCTCCTGGAAATGACATTGATGTTTATATGCAACCTCTAATTTCAGACTTGAAAGATTTGTGGGAAAATGGAGTCAAAACATATGATGCTTCTGTTAAGAAAAACTTTCAATTGCATGCGAGTTTGTTGTGGACTATAAGTGATTTTCCAGGCTATGCAAATTTATCTGGATGGAGTACAAAAGGGAAATTAGCATGTCCTGTTTGTCATGAATTCACACACTCTTTATGGTTGAAAAACAGTGGAAAGTTCTGCTATATGGGGCATCGTATATTTTTGGATCAAAATCATCCGTTTCGAAGAAATTCACAGCAGTTTGATGGAAAGCAAGAAAAAGGTCGACCACCACCACGGTTATCTGGTGCTAAGGTGTTAGAAAGTTTGAAAAATATCAACTTCAAATTTGGGAAGGAAGTTAAAGACAATCCGAATTTGCCTCATAATTGGAAGAAGAAGAGTATTTTGTTTGATTTGCCATATTGGAAGGATGTTGTCTTACGTCACAATTTAGATTTCATGCATATTGAGAAAAACGTTGCTGAAAAAATATGTGGCACATTATTGAACATGGCAAACACAACAAAAGACAATGAAAAAGCCAGACTGGACTTGAAAGCAATGGGTATCAGGCCTGAACTTCATCCGACCACTACAACATCTGGTAGGACAAAGTTGCCAGCAGCTACATATAACATGGACTCACAAGAAAAGAGTATGTTCTGCAATGTTCTTAAGAATGTTAAAGTGCCAGATGGTTATGCTTCTAATATATCAAGGTGTGTTCATCTTAAACCCCCAAAGCTTATTGGTCTTAAAAGTCATGACTATCACATTATCATGCAGCAATTGTTACCTGTAGTTGTTCGAAAAACTTTGAAAAAATCAGTTCGTGTTCCGCTAATTAAATTGAGTCGGTATTTTAGAGAACTATGTTCTAAAGTTATCAATCCTGTAGACGTGATTCGTTTAGAGAAAGACATTGTTCTTATACTTTGCCAGTTAGAGAGGATATTTCCACCATCATTTTTTGATGTAATGGTTCATCTAACCATTCATTTGGCTACTGAAGTGAAACTTGGTGGTCCGGTATACTATCGTTGGATGTACCCTATCGAAAGGTAATATGAATTTTTTATTATTACTATCATATTTTGTCATGTTAGACCTCAGTCCGTTCCTAGGTGTTGAGAATTTTCCTAACTTCTTAGAGTTATTTTGTGATTCAATGTGTGTCAACAATTTTAATGCAGGTATTTAGGTACCTTAAAGTCATATGTTCGAAACCAAAATAAGCCGGAAGGGTCGATTGCGCAAGGATACATTGCTAATGAATGTCTCACATGGTGCTCTATGTATCTTGCGGATTGTGTACAATCCAAATTCAACTCTACATCGAGAAATGAAGATGCCTTTGAAACTAATGTTTCAGAATCGAAAGTGTTTATAGTGGGAGGACACCCTCTAGGGAAAGGCACACCAAAGTTGTTTGATGCAGAGACTTTAAAAAAGGGACATCAATATGTATTGTTCAATTGTGAGGCTGCACAACCATACATACAGTATGAGTAATTCATTTTTATGTTTAGACTTATGATATCAATTTTTCTTTCCATTATTTTCCTTGAATTGTTTATAAAATACTTATTTTTTGAAAATTGCAGGCAACACCGACGTATGGTAAAAGAGAACAATCCCCGAATGAGACCTCATCAAATTGAACGAATTCACTACGAGCAATTTGCTGAGTGGTTTTCCCTTAATGTAAGTGTTCACGTGAAACAAAAATACATCGCTCTAGTTTTATTTTTTATTAAGTCATATTAGTAATGCTTATTTGTTAATGAAGGTAAATAATTTGGACTTGCCTGATGATGACTCCATATCAAGCGACCTTAAAGTTCTTGCCAAGGGACCAAATAACATTAGGCTAACATTTGATAAATATATAGTGAATGGATTCAGATTTCATGCTTATAACTTGGAGAAAGGTAGGACAACACAAAATAGTGGTGTAACTACCAATGCTACAATATCAAGTTTTTCCAGTACAAGGGACGTGAATCCAGTTATAGGAGGACAGATTTTTATGGAGTGTTGAATAAAATAATTGAGCTAGATTATGTAACAAGGAGGGTTGTTTTATTCGATTGTGATTGGGTTTCAAAAGGAACGCGATTGAAACTAGATAGTGATGGCTTCACTCTAGCAAACTTCAAGAATGTTAGGCGTCACGAAGAGCCTTTCATTTTAGCTCACCAAGCTAGACAAGTATTCTACATAGCAGACCCTGTTCAAACTGAATGGAAAGTTGTCATCACAACATCCGCCAGAGGTAGTTATAAAATGGAGCCACTAGCAGATGTTGAGACATACCTACAAAGCAATCTTGGCGATGCAGAATTCAGCTATGAGAAGGAAAATGTAGAATGGGTTCGCCTAGATGTCGAAGGGGAAGAGATTGAGAATGAAGATGTAGAATGAGTGTTGCTTCCGCTATTTGGTTGCTTCCGCTATTTGAGGTACATTTTTTAACTTTTGAACTCTTTAAATGTGAAGCTTTTTCAGGAATGTGTGCTGTTGCTTGTGTTTTAGTCCTACTTGGTATAAACTGTAATTGGAAGCAGTGGCGGAACCAGGAGTATATGGTAGGGGGGGCGAAAATGAGGTTAAATTTTTTTTTCCAACGCTAAGTAAGAAATATATTAGAACATCATAGTCCCTAGAAAAGCTCTAACAATTTCCTACAGCTGAACAATAACACGAGAAGTTGATAAGAAGCCGAATAAGAAAGTCCATTATAGAAGCATACAAGAAAAACATATACATACTATCACATAGACATTCAAGTTCTACAATTTCATACAAATTCAAATTTTAAAACAGGTTACCTTTAGGCAATTTCTACAATTTCATCCTAAATGAAGGCAAACTACAAACACTTGCCACACTTCAACTAGCCCCACATTCATCCCAACAATGAATGAGCACAGAAAGAACCAAATACTCATAAAATCAGGCCATGGTTAGTTTTTATTTTACTTAGAGAAGCAAATGGGGGACGGTAAGATCATAAATGGAACTTTGCCTTGTCAACATATAATCAGCAATAAGCAATAACAATGATATGAATCATTGTTAGATGAACATTCACATTTCAATTTTCACAGTCTACAAATCTGCTCAAAACCAATTGGACAAGAGTTAAAACAACATGCTATACCATATGCTTTTTCCCGATTCCAATTACAACCCAATATAGTCATCCATTCTCTCATTATATTAATTAAATGAATCCTATAGGAAATAAAGTGTATCTATGGAAAATCTACTCTAAAAGGACATAGAACAGCATAAACAAAATGAAACTTAGAAAACAGTTCCCGATTAATCATATTTCAACTCTAATATCCATTACCAGTTCACATGCTCGTTAGTTGTTTCCCTGGTTTCCTTTTCCCTCCATACCCAACTACGGTATCTAACTAGTTCCTAGATCTATCAAGCAAGTAATTTTAACAGTACAAAGAATTCATCTCCCAGAAATTATGTCGGACTGATATTACCATTCGCGCCACACCAGCTAAAATATAGAGATAATACTTATAATCTACACAGGCACAACCACTTTTGTTTATATACTGATTTTGACCTAGATCCATCACAAACGACAAAACTCAACCACTAAGAAAGAATAAAAAAACAGAAAAGGAATCTCCCAAAATTAAAAGTCACCACATCACAAATGTTCAGATCAGGATTTAGAGCTAAAGCCATCCATTAACAGTTTAGGAGGCACACCTGTAAAGAGCTTAAATGCTGTCGGCACGCTCCTCCTCTGCGTAATCCAGAAAACATCAGCCTTTTTGGACATGTACAACCCAGGATCAACAATTATTGGTTTTGCTCTCTGAAACCTGCATAATTCACATCACATTATCACCAATTAAACACACACAAACATTTTCACAAATCCAAGGAAAGTAAAATAGCCAAGATTCATCAAGAAAATTACTCACTCTTTCCAGCCAATGTTGCTAGTGTGGTCGATGAAATTCAGATCCCGCGGCAAGAACAAAAAAACGTGTAGCAGATCTACATAAAGACACAAACTTCACATATAAATGCAGAACCAAAATTGGGAAACTCAGCTGCAATCAAAAGAGGGAAAAAACTATAATTTCACATAAAAATACCATCTTGGGTAACAAGGGGATAATCCGAGGCGCTGAGATTAATGAACCAATCCCACTCGCCGCCTTCCCTCAACAAAATCGAGGCGGCGTGGAGGGTGTTCGCCACCATGGTGGGCCCGCGGTAGGTGACCAGATTGACCAGATTCATCAAACATCACCTTCTTCAAGTTCCCTTCCTCTGCGCGCCTCCGCCTCTCACGCCACTTCCTCGCTCCGGCAACGACGACAACTCAAGGGGGGTGGAGGCGAGTGGGATTGCTGCTAATCTGTGCGCCTCCACCTCTCACGCCACTTCCTCTCACGCCACCCCCTAGTTCCGAGAAATGAATCTATAGTTTAGCCATTGATGAACTTTCAAAACAATGATTTGACAAAAAGGTCTACTATTTCAAAGATGTGGTTGCATGGTTTACTTTGATCTGAATTATTCTCTAACCTATGGAATTTGTTATCTGCATATCATTTTTTCATGCGGATTGTTTTCTTGAGAAATGGATTTTTTTAGTGAGACTCTTTGTCCCAAAAACTTAAGTTTGGGGAGCTTATCAGAATGTTTGTGCTGTAGGGATTATTATTGCTGAGAAAAGGTGTGTTTTTTTCATGGCAAAGTAACTGATCAAAATTTTGTTTTGAGTTTTTATTATAGAATATGTTTATATTTCTCCCTTTCATCATTAGTAGTACTTTGATCTGACAGTGACAGTTCATCATAGGTGTATCTGCTAGCTAACCAAAAATGACTACGATGTTTCGAGTCCATATATTGAAGTGTTTCATTAATAAAATGATGTACGAGTACTTTTGCTCGCTGCATCTTTTTTGGTTCAACTTATGTTATAATTTTCTGAGGTGTTCTATTTTCGGGTTTTCTCCAAAGTAAGTCAACTGAGAATTTTTTCCAATTTAGGTTGTGTACTGAATAATTGAATTTTCCCAATTTGTACTTCTGATGCTAGCTTATTGCCGTTTTCATTGCTAAATTATTTATGCATTTGTTAAAATTTTATATTTCGTATTTTATTTTTACGATGATGAATTGTGTTTTGAAAAGTTTCCATCTTTTTGATAGGTGAGGATAACAAGTAGACAGAGTCACTGAAGCATAAAAAGGCTACCTTTACATCAGGGGTGCTGCCTTGTGAGCTTTCACATATGTACCAATTATTCATGATGAGATTCGTTGGTTTATATACGTGATTAATTTTGTACCAATTATTCATGATGAGATTCGTTGGTTTATATATGTGATTCATTTTGAATTTGTACCTTCGCTTGCTCTTTTTTTCCGTCCTATCATATTGATGGTGTTCATTAATTAATAATGAAATCAGTTTCTATTTGATACTACATAAGAAAATGTCACGATAATGCACTTATCCATTTTTCTTATTAATGTGAATAAGTACAGGAAATAAATTAAGTTCTTACCTAAATGTACATATAGTGATGTCTTAAAACACGTCTATCTTAACAAAGAAAATTTGTGTTGTTACAGAGTCTAATCACAATGTCTTAATAGAGGCAAATCAAACATAAGGTGCATAATGTTATTATAGGTATGCTATAATGATATTAATTTCATTATTGATTTCCTACTATTTCTCAAATGTCTTTATAGCCACTTTTAAACACATATAAGTAAGTATGTCTTTATATCAGTGTCATAAAAGCCCTATTTTCTAGTAGTGAGAAGAAAATAGAGAAGATGAAGATGTTGTTAGGGATAGGGTATCATAGTAATTTTATTTTGTTTTCAATTTTTTGTTTTTTTTCATTGGTGCAAAAATGTCTTTTCATGGAATCATAGCTAAACGTTGTTGGAATGGGTACGTTTGCACTTACACTTACTATCTAAGGTTATATTTACACTTTCAATTATCAAAAAGTTATACTGCACTTTTATGAATTATGTAAGTTTATAAAAGCACTTTTCTCTTGATTAAATTGTATAGTTTTGGTTTATTGCTTGCGATATGCTGAATTGCGCTCTGATAATCAAACATTGTTTCAACGTGTTAAATTTTAAAAAAAAACTCATCAAAGGTGGTCGAATAAGCATTACTGGAAAAGATCCCAAAGGCACCACTATTTTAGCATTAACTAACAAAAACCGGTGCTAAATATTAAATAAAATTGGAAAATGAATACAAAAGAGGAAGTCTTGAGAATGTGGCTTATCCATAAACTTATTGATAGGCTCCCTAACTTTTATCTCAAAAGTTGTTTTTTTTGTAAAAAAATTAAATATTTTACTTTATACGTTAAAACAAGTAATAATGTGTATTTGAATGTGAAAATATAGAAAATATTTTTAAATTTTAGTATGTAATTTAACAAATGCAGTGTACAAGTGAAAAAGTACAATAAATTGTTCATAACTCAAGAAGGCCATCTGTCAATAGACCTCCTCTTTTTAAAATCCCAGTGCTAACAATTGAAATGTGCACTAGTAGGGGAGGGATTAGGTGAGACTAGGCCCGTCAAATGGTTTAATTGGATAAACCCAATGGATCATTATCTAATGGGTCATTATCCAATTAACTAACACGTTTATTAAATGGGTCATAAATGAGTTGGGTCATTAAATGGATAACACATTGGATAACCCATGAGATATTCATATGACCCAATGAGTTAAAATATATTATCCAATAAGTTATTATCCAATAAATTATTATATAATTAACCCAATAAGTTATCATTAAACATTTTCTATCGATTTGGGTTACACGTTGTCATTATCCAATGGGATCAGGTATTAAATGCTCATTATTTTTTAGGATTTGGGATGAGAATAATTATGTTAATGGGAAATTTTGATCTCAATAGGTCCCATATTATGTTAACTCAATGGGAACATAACAAATACCCAATAAATATCCAAAATTACCCAATTAAATGCATGTGTAATATTTAACATAAATATTCACTATAATTCACAAATCATACAAATTATAATTCACAAATTATTCGAGTTCAATCTCGTACAATATTTGAGTTCGTACAGCATTCGAGCTCATACAGTATTCGAATTTAATCTCGTACAGTATTCGAGTTCGTACAAAATTCGCACTCAATCTCGTACAGCATTTGAGTTCATACAATATTCGAGTTCAATCTCGTACAATATTCGAGCTCAATCTCGTACAGTATTCGGGTTCATACAATATTTAAGTTCAATCTCGTACAATATTCGAGCTCAATCTCATACAGTATTCGAGTTCGTACAATATTCGAGCTCAATCTCGTACAATATTCGAGTTTGTACAATATTCGAGCTCAATCTCGTACAGTATTCGAGTTCAATCTCGTACAGTATTTGAGTTTGTACAGTATTCGAGCTCAATCTTGTACAGTATTCGAGTTCAATCTCGTACAGTATTCGAGCTCAATCTCGTACAGTATTCAAGTTCGTATAGTATTCGAGTTCAATCTCGTACAGTATTCGAGTTTATATAGTATTCGAGCTCAATCTCGTACAGTATTCGAGTTCGTACAATATTCGAGTTCGTACAGTATTTGAGCTCGAGCTCGATCCCAAGTAATATTGTTCGTTAGTTTCGTCGAGTTTACAAAGCCAACATATTATATATATATATATATATTTTATTAAATATAATATAATACAATGTACATAATATTATATTACATAATATAATATTATGAACTCGAATATGAACAAAATGCAGACCGATTGATGAATAATACGCAGACCGATTGATGAACAAAATGCGGACTGATGAAACAAAATGTAGACTGGGAAGTGAGAAGTGAGAACAGAGAACTGAGAAAGAACACAGACTTGATGGATAATTCACGTTTCACCCAAATAAATGACCTATACCCAATGGGTCATTTAGTTCGACCCAATGGATAATTAGTATAGACCCAATGGATAATTAGTATATACGCAATGGATAGTTCAGTGTATACTTAATGGATAATTGGTATTTTCAACCATTTAAACTTTAAATGGATAAGTCATGTAACATTTTACTTGGAGTGAAAAATTACGATTAACTCTAATCATTTTTTTATATAGGCTGAATTGTGTACATAACTACAAAAGAGGAAATATTTATTCGAGTGGCTAAATGTGGGGATTTCATTTATTATTTTCTTATGTTCAATAAAAGAAAATATTTTTAAAAATCTTCATATTTCATGGAGGAGATTTTTCAAATTTAGTAAAGTTTCTTAAATACTACTTCTACTTCTTTCGTCAAGATCTTTTATCAAATTTTAATTGGTTCAAATTAAAATTGATTAAGACATGAACCGAAATTGATAAATATGATGAATCAAGAATTTGATCGTTTCTAAAATGATTATATGTGTTAGGGAAAAATTAAATCATTCGTAATCAAACTTGTGAAAATTTTGTTATCTTATGATATGAAATTATCCACGGGTCACCCGTTACCCAACCCAACTCGACCCACCCAAAATTATCCAACGGATAATCCATTATCCAACCCAACTAAACCCAATAACTACAACCCAATTATATCCATTAACCCAGTGGATCATTATCCAATAAATGAAAATAGTATATGGGTAACGGTTATCCAACGGGTCACCCGACCCATTTGACGGGCCTAGGTGAGACAAGGGAGTTATGTGAGATACGGGAGTTAGGCGAGACATAATCTAATCCATCGAAATAGTTGATCTAATGGCTAATATTTACTAGAGCAGCCATAGTAATATTATAATAAAATGAGAAATGTGCTTATATAACCCTATCTAGTTGACATAAGTGCTAATATAACCTTTCAGTATTCGAAAGTGCCAATATAACCCTAGATAATTAGTGTAAGTGCCAATATAACCCTCTCGAAAAACTTTTAGCCGGAATCTTATAAAACTACATATTTGCCCTTCTGAAAAGAAATTAAAGTACTTTAAAAAAAAGGAAATGAGAGTCATTAATACTTCAATATAGCTGGACCACCATCAGACCGCCACCGAAACATGTAGGGTTGTATCAACACATTATGAAAACATATAGGATTATATCAGCACATTCCTAAAACTTGTAGGGTTATATCAGCACATTCCTAAAACTTATAGGGTTATATCAGCACATTCCTAAAACTTATAGGGTTATATCAGCACATATTATAAAAGTTAAGTGTGTGGTACTCGACCGGCCTTAACGGGCGACCACATCATCATATAAACCATTATCACATCATAACAATATCTTATAAACCATAAAATTCAACATCATGACACCATCATTCATATTAAACACCGTTATCACATATCATAGCCTAATTTCGAAACTTATCAACATTAAAAACCCTAGGTCAAAGAACACGGTAAAATAACAACTACGAACAACACCAAAGGTCATCCAATAATCAATCCGGACTAAACACAACAAAATACATAAAATATCATTAAAACCCCTATATTTTATATTGTGTACTAATATAACCCTACACTTTTTATGAATGTGCTGATATGACCCTATAAGTTTTAGGAATGTGCTGATTTAACCCTACCAGTTTTCATAATGTGCGGATATAACCATATAAGTTTTAGGAATGTGCTGATATAACCCTACAAGTTTTAGGAATGTGTTGAGATAACCCTATCAGTTTTCATAATGTACTGATATAACCCTACATGTTTCGGCGGCGGTCCGGTGGTGGTTCGGGGGCAGTTCGGGGGCGGTTCGGTGGTGGTTCGGCGGCGATCCAACAAACTATGAGGGTAAAATTGTCCACCTGACTTTTCTAAAGGGTATTTTGGTCAATTACATAGAGTCAATGCCGGAAAACCAAAGTCAATGCCAAAAATGGGGTTTAGGGGTTAGATTGACACTTTCATTAACTAGTTAGGGTTATTTTTGCACTAAAAATTATTTCAAGGTTATATTGACACTTCCTCTATTAGATAGGGTTATATTGACACTTATCCCTGGTAAAAACCGGCGGATCTTTTGTTTGGGTCAAACGGGTCATAACAAGGATCCGCCAAATTCCGTTTCCAAACAAAAAATTGATGCACGTCTGCAATATCCCACCTAATAGATCCCTTGCTCTCTGATGGAAACTTTAAGAATTTCAAATTGGTGATATAAGAATTTTGTGCAAGTTTGATTATTTGTTTAAATTATATTTAGCGTACAGCGTAGGTGCTTCTACTTTTGTTTGTAGGTACTTTAAGTTAAAGATGCGGGTGCTTAAAAATAAGTGTTTTAAAATTTTCATGCAAGTTTAATTATTGCTTATAAGTGTTTTAAGCGTAAAGTGTAGGAGCTTCTATGTTTTTTTCATAGGTGCTTTAAGTTAAACGTGTTGGTGCTTGAAAATGGCATTTTTGGTGCTTCAAGAATTTCGTGCAATATTGTTTGTAAATTATATTGAGTGTATTAGTAGGTGCTTCAAGTTAAAGGTGTGGGTGCTTTGACTTAAATGTATGGGTGCTTGAAAATTGTATTTTTGGTGCTTTCGGAATTTCGTACAAGTTTGATTATTTGTTTAAATTTTATCAAGCATAAAGCGTAGGTACTTCAACTTATTTGCGTAGGTGCTTTGAGTTAAAGGTGTAGGTTCTTGAAAATAATTGTTTTAAAATTTTCATGCAAGTTTAATTATTTCTTATTAGTGCTTTGAGCGTTAAGTGTTGGGGTTTCAAGTTATGTTCGTAGGTGTTTCAAGTTAAAGGTGTGGGTGGTTGAAAATGGTATTTTTGGTGCTTTAAAAAATTCGTGCAAGTTTGATTATTTATTTAAATTTTATTAAGCATAAAGCGTGGGTGCTTGTGAGTGCTTGAAAATGATATTTTTGGTGCTTCAAGAATTTCGTGCAAGTTTGATTATTTGTATGGATTTTATTAAGCATAAAGTGTTGGTGCTTCATGTTATTTACATAGGTGCTTCAAGTTAAATATGTGGGTGCTTAAAAATGGTTTTTGGTGCTTTAAGAATTTCGTGCAATTTTGATTATTTGTTTAATATTAAGCATAAAGTGCAGGTGCTTCAAGTTATGTACGTAGGTGCTTCAAGTTAAAGGTGTGGGTGCTTGAAAATTGTATTTTTGTGCTTTAAGTATTTCGTGCAATTTTGTGTTTAAATTATATTAAGCGTAGGTTCTTCTACTTTTGTTTGTAGGTGCTTTAGTGCTTGAATATGGTATTTTTGGGGTTTTAGAATTTTGTGCAAATTTGATTATTTGTTTAGATTATATTAAGGTAAGGCATAGGTGCTTCAAGTTATGTGCATAGGTGGTTTAAGTTACAGACGTGGGTGCTTGAAAATGATATTTTTTATTTTTAAGAATTTCTTGAAACTATGTGTTTAAATTATATTGAGTGTAAAGTTAAGCGTAAAAAGTGGGTTTGTGCTTAAATTATATTTAGCATAGAGTGTAGGTGCTACTATTTTAGTTTGTAGGTGCTTTAAATTAGGCGCTTGAAAATGGTATTTTTGGCGCTTTAAGAATTTGTGAAAGTTTGATTATTTGTTAAATTATATTTAACGTAGAGCATAGGTGCTTCTACTTTTGTTTGCATGTGCTTTAAGTTAAAGGCGGGGTGCTTGAAAATGAGTAATTTAAAATTTTCGTGCAAGTTTAATTATTTCTTGTAAGTGATTTGAGTGTAGAGTGTAGGTGCCACTAGTTTTGTTTGTAGTTGGTTTAAGTTAAAGGTGTTGGTGCTTGAAAAATGGTATTTTTGGTGTTTTAAGAATTTCGTGCAAGTTTGATTATTCGTTTAAGCAAAGAGAGTCGGTGCTTCTACTTTTGGCTGTAGGTGCTTTAAGTTAAAGGTGTGGGTGCTTAAAAATGAGTGTTTTAAAATTTTCATGGAAGTTTAATTATTTCTTATAAAATTGTTTAACTATTTAAATATGTTCATGTTTGAAGCCGGTGCAGAGCATTTCTCCGAGGAAAGCTCTATGTCAACTAATACTTCAGATTTACTTCTTTCATTAGGTTTAGAATCATAGCATAATGGTTCATCCTATGTCAAAACAATTGTTGGAAAATAAAATAATAAAATAATATCCAGCAAAGAGCCATGTTATACTGCTGGGTAAATGGCGAATAATATCCACACTGGCTTCCACCAGGGCCATATCCGCGAGCTCTGTGTCGCCATAGGGCCTCCCAAATTCTCCGAGGCAAGCTCTACGGCATAAAGCTTTAAGAAAACAGAGGGCGCCAACGGCGTGGGTTACTAAAGGGAAAATTTGTAATAAGAGCAGTACTAGAGGTTTTAATAAGATCAAAGCCTTGAATTATACTTCAGACTTCAAGTATGACCCGGTTTGATCCGGATAGGAAAATAGATCCGCGTCTTTTTAAAATATTTTCAGTAACGTAGTTAATTTCTGTCCATTAGATCAAATATATTAGTGGGTAATGAATGAGTGAGTGAGCCTCTTTAAAGTTATAGCGTTTTGTGACTTCTGATGAAAATATGTGCTTTTTTTTTAATCTACAGGGCCATTTTTGAACTCGTAAACTTTGGCCCAAATCTTCAAATACCAGAACAACGACATTCTGAACTCGAAAAATAGACACGATGCATTTACGAGTTTGAAAAATATTTCTCCTCTTTGTATTACACAGACCATGGGTTTTCCGAGCTCGGAAACTCTATCATTCCCACTTTCCAAGTTCGTAAAATATATAATTTAAAGACAATTAGTCATAACAATTTTTAATGAGGACTAATTATATGTTGTTCATAAAAAAAAAGCTTTTAACCAACAAAAAAATCGCGTTCAAAATCAAGAACAAGACACAAACGTTCATTTCCAGTTCAAAAATTCAAATTAAAGGCAATTCTTTTATGTACTGCCTACCCTAGCTGTCTTTAATAGGAGAGACTGTACTAGTTCGTCCACCTTACCAAAACGGCCTCTTGGAAAAATGATTAGCACTTTTACTGTAGGTAGAGATCGATATAGATATAAAACTATAACAATTGCCTTCTGATTTTTTATACCGGTGAATTTTGACCAATTATGACAGAGGACATGAACCATAGATTCGGTCCAAATCTCATGACAATGCAAGATAATCAATTTCTAAAATCATAGAAAAAAAAGAGTTGTTCATCATTTGCAATATGTAACCAAATATTCTCTATTCACATTTACTGATGCATGCAGTCGCCCTAGAAGCGAACGAATGCGGAGAATTTAGAAGGCCAAAGCACCCCTAAAAGTTGGGGGACTTTTTTGGCCATGGCCAATAAACCCAAGCCTAACAGGATGACCAAATTAATGGCCAAACCCCCTTAATTACGAAAATGATATTTGAAGGTGTTTTTTAAATGTGCATATTGTATTTTTTTCCAATAATAGATGGTCATAAGCCTAACATAAAAATTATAATCATAGTCACTCCCGTTCACTTTCTTCCACTTTAAAAGTTCAAATTTTTGATGTAGTGAAATGTAATAAATATACTCTCCCTATTCTATTTGAATCTGCACTTAAAGTTGTTTATTTGATCAGATTAACTAGGTTTAATCATAAAATTATATTTATACTTTTTACATCTCAATTAAAATTATTTAATTGACCTTTTCAAATTAATTGTATCAATATTTTACTATTAATCTATTTTTTTATCCGTATATAAAAATTATAAAAGATTAATAATTCAAAATATATGTTATAAAAAATCAAACAAAATCTTACATGATAATATTTTTACATGTATTTTAATAAAATTTAATGATCAAAATTTGTTAATCTTATAGGTATCTTGGTCTTCCATTTTAAAATTAGTTGGTACAAAGTGCAGGTGGCCCAAAACTTTATATATTAGTCATTTAGTTAGTATTTAAGAAACCGATGAGGGAATTTCAATACGTCCTCTCACGTGCAAACGTGGAAAACTCCACATACAAATATCGGGCTCAATTAAAAGGGGATCCAAATATCAGGCTCAATTAAATAGGGATCCCAACATCGGCTCAATAACTCAATCTAGGTTCTGGTATCATATTAAATTTCAAGGTATATATCTTGGGCTTCCAACTTAACACAAATTGGTACTAAGTGGAGGTGGAAAAAAATTATGTGGGAAAAATGAGTATGTGGGGGTGAGGGACCAATTAGAATATGAGAGGTGGCAAGTAAGTGGGGTCAAATGTTGCAATTTCTGTTTATTTTAATTCACTCATCTGCCACATGTCATATTCTAATTGGCCCCTCACTCCCACGTACTCATTTTCCCCACACACAAAAATTTCTGATGGAGGTGGCTCCTTATATGTTAATTTTTTTTTAAGAAATCGGTACGGCAATTTCAACAAAATTAGTTCAATTCGACTAATATTAGTCTAGCATATATAATATATAAGCAAGAGCATTATCACGTGCCACACTATTAGATTCTTCATAATGTTTATGTTTAACAGGAGGTCCCTAAATTGGTGGTCTATCCTTATGTAATAGACAGTCCACTGTACTCTTCATTTATACACTATATTTGTTAAATTACGTACTAAATTAATCTCATGTTAGACTAACGGCTAGACCAATCATGAAAAAGCTCGTCTCAATAACTCTATGGGTCAAATGATATTTATTTATACATCGTGATGCATTTTAAAAGTTTTTCAAAATTATAAGAATCTCATTGCAATAAATAAAAATTAACATCAAATCACCTCATTAGTTCCATCAATTATAAAATGACTCCATCTAACTATTAGTGGGTCTAAAATAAGACTTTGTAAAATTTAAAATTTTTATCAAGTTAGGGGACCTGTCCATAAGCTTATTGATAGGTCACCTTTCTTGAGACTTCCCCTATTTTTAACAATAATTTTCATAAATTTCTTTTTGAAATAAGTTGCTCATAAATGTTGGAAAAACGCCCAGCGATATATACAATGAGTCGAACTGACATCCAATCTAACTAGATTCGAGCAATGATCAACATATTACAAGAATATCTAAATTATCATTGCACTGTTGCAAATTAGATCTAATAGAAACTGCCAGTGGCGGAACCAGGATACAATTTCAGGGGGGGCTGGATTGCACTACAAAATTTTTTTTTCGAACACTTAATTCAACAATTAAATAAACAATTTTTTTGAACACTTAGTTTAAAAAATTCCTAACACTTATTAATTCAATATATAATCATTCAAATTAAAATAATTTTATAATTACATATTATATCATATTAATTAATACATTAAGAAGAATGTAAATTTAAAAGATTTTGTAAAAAAATCACCATATAATATGTATATATATATATATAAATTTGCAATCAAAACCATATATATATATAAATTTACAATCAATTTAAATTAACAACATAATTAAAATCAATATATACCTAATAACTTGATATAATAATTTAAGTTAAATATATATACCTAAATTAAGAATTGATATTTTCTTAAATTTATTACCTAATATATACTCAATTTATATGTAATGATATACATAATATATACTATATATATAATTTATTATTCATACATATGCAATTCAACTAAATTTCAACAAACATACAACCATATAACTTCAATTCGACTTCCAATCTGAAAATCATGTTCACAAAAATTTAAGTTTTGAAGCAAAAAAATAAAAAAATAGAATAAACCCTAAAATTAATAAATCTTAGCATAAAGAGAAGTAGTCTACCAGTGGTTTGGAGAGGCGGCATCCGGCGTACAGAGGCGGCGGGACGAGGCAGCTTCCGGCGGTGCCGTGGTGGAGACCTGGTGGCGGTGGCGGATGGATGCTTCTGTTCTCGGCTAAGGAGGATGCTCTGCTGCTAAGTGCTATGCTCTCGTTCTAATATTTTGAGGGAAATGGATTATTGGTTTGGTTTCATGGTTTGGGTTCAATTTTTGGCCCAATCCATTTCTCCATTTCATTTTTTTTTCTTATTACAAATGAAACGACGTTGTTTCACTAACGTGAAAACGACGTCGTTTTATTACTTAGGCATCAAAAAGATATGAAGGCCGCAACGCGGCCTTCTTCTCTGAGCAGATGCCAATCGCCGGAGACGCGCTAAGCTTGCCGGAAGACGCGCTCGACGGCCGGAATGACTCCTTCTACCTCCGGCCGGTGATCTAGGTAAGGCTGGAGCCCTACCTCGCGTACCATTGGTTCCGCCCCTGGAAACTGCAATATCCTTATTATACTATCTTTAATATCCTTGAAGGAAATATCGCAGTTTTATTAGATTTCTAGTTTTCACGAAAACATCTCCCCGTGATGGCAATATCCTCAACATTTTTTAGGGTGATTTTACTGTTTTTACTAGATTTCCAATTTGCAATAGTAAAAAATCATGTATTGGATCTCCTTAAACTGCAATATTGGATCTCTGATCACTGTACAATTACATATTAGAGATAACTGTATTAAGACATATAACCTTACTCTTTTCTTCAATCTTCTTTTCTCCATCTCCCATCATGAGAAAATAGTAGTCTTTTCAATTGATATTGTTTATATTTTTGAATAAGTGTGGATTTATCTCCATACATTAGTATTGTTCTTTGACCTAATAAATTAAATTGTTGTGTTCATAATTGTGACAATTGAAGAGTCATTGTAACTAGTATAATTCCAGTAGTCATTACATTAATTAGGAGTTTTATGGAGCTTACACTGGAAGCTTCCTTGTAACTATAAATATTCTATCTAATCCTAATGAAGACTTACTTTGGGAAACTATTCTAACATGGTATCAGAGCATAATAACTTTTATCTTTTGTTAGGCATAATAATAATCGAGCATCTTTTGAGATTTGGCATGCTCGTTTGGGACATGTGTCCAACAACATTATTTCTCTTTTGAAAAAGAATGGTTATTTATCGGTTTCTTTTGTGTTGCCTAAACCGAGTCTTTGTCAGCCTTGTATGATGGAAAAGGGGTAGAAATTATCTTTTGTTGAAAATTCGAGACGTGCTAAGAATGTTCTTGAGTTAATTCATTGTGATTTATGGGGGCCTTCACCAGTTTTATCTCGGAATGGATTTTCTTTTTATACTATATTTGTGGATGATTATTCTCGCTTCTCCTGGTTTTATCCTCTTCACCGGAAGTCCGATTTTGTTGATATTTATTTTCAATTTGAGGCGCTTGTGGAGAATCTCTTCTCTTCTCGCATCAAGGATTTTCAAAGCGATGGTGGTACCGAATTTCTCAACAATCGATTGCACTCTCACTTTGCCGCCAAAGGCATTCATCATCAGGTATCTTGTCCTTATAGACCCGAGCAAAATGGCCGAGCCGAGAGAAAAAATCGTCATATAACCGAAATGGATCTCACTATGCGTTTTCATTCCAATATGCCGCTTTCTTATTGGGATGCTTCTTTTGCCTCAGCTGTGTACACTATCAATCGCCTACCCACTCCTGTGCTTGGTGGTGTTTCACCTTTTGAATTACTCTTTGGACGTCCTCCTATCTACTACCACCTTTGTTCCCGAGCTTCCTCTTTCCGAATCCTCTCTGCGGATTTCTTCTCCTCCATCGGCACACTCTTCTTCCTCGGATTCCTCCTCTGATGCTCCCATTTCTCCTCAGCCTATTCCTCGCACTCATCAGATGGTTACTCGTTTACAAGATGGCACTCGGGTTGCTCGTAATCTTGGACCTGATTTTGAGGTGACTGGTTTGGTAGCTCAACTGCTTACTCAGCAGGAACCCCGTGATTATAGGGCTGCTCTTCGTGACCCTCAGTGGGTCTCCGCTATGGATGAGGAGATCAGTGCTCTGAGGCAGCAGCAGACATGGGATTTGGTACCACACCCGGCTAATGTTAATGTTGTTGGTTCAAAGTGGGTCTATCGCTTGAAATACCGGCCGGACGGTTCTCTTGATCGATACAAGGCTCGATTGGTGGCTCAGGGATATTCTCAGATTCCGGGTTTTGACTTTGATCACACTTTCAGCCCTGTGATCAAGGCTGCTACTGTTCGTACTGTTCTTGCTATTGCTACTATGAGGAAGTGGCTTCTTCATCAGCTTGACGTCAAGAATGCCTTCCTAAATGGGGTTCTTACTGCTCCTGTGTATATGGCTCAACCAGCAGGGTACAAGGATCTTGTGCATCCTGATTATGTCTGTCGCTTACGAAAAGCTATCTACGGCCTCAAGCAGGCTCCCCGGGCTTGGTTTGACCGGTTTAGTTCCTATGTTCGGGGACTTGGTTTCTCATGTAGCTTGTCTGACACATCTCTGTTTGTGTTCTCTCGTGGAACTGTTCTTCTCTATCTTCTTGTTTATGTGGATGATATCATTCTGACCGGGAATGATTTTGTGGCTATTCAACAGCTCATTGCCTGTACTGATCGTGAATTTTCTATCAAGGATCTGGGTTTCTTAAACTATTTTCTTGGGCTTGAGGTCACTCATACCTCTACTGGCTTGTTTTTGGGGCAGGCCAAATATGCTCGGGATATCCTTCGTCGTGCCGGTATGACTGATGCTTCTCTGGTTTCGACACCATTTCTGCCTTACTCCCAACTTCATAGCAGCACTAGTGTTCCATTTGCTAATCCAAAGCTTTATCGATCTCTGGTGGGGGCTCTTTAGTATCTCACCATCACTCATCTTGATTTGGCTTTTGCAGTTAATACAGTCAGTCAGTTTCTTCAGGATCCTCGGGATGATCATTTCTCTGTGGTTACTCGCATTCTTCGTTACGTCTGTGATACTCTTCACTGTGGTCTTACCTTTAGTTTGGATGGTGTCCCTGAGGTTTTTGCCTATTCAGATGCAGATTGGGCTCGTTGTCTGGAGACTCGTCGTTCCACTTATGGCTATGCTGCCTTTCTTGGTGGTAACTTGGTCTCTTGTGCGCGAGTTAGTTGCTCGTGGCAAGATTGGTGTTAGTCATGTTTCATCTTCCTTGCAAGTGGCCGACATTTTCACCAAAGGGCTGAATCGCACCTTGTTTGAGTTCTTCCGTTCCAAACTTCGCATTTCGATTAATCTGACGCTTCGCTTGAGGGGGGTGTGACAATTGAAGAGTCATTGTAACTAGTATAATTCCAATAGTCATTACATTAATTAGGAGTTTTATGGAGCTTACACTAGAAGCTTCCTTGTAACTATAAATATTCTATCTAATCCTAATGAAGACTTACTTTGGGAAACTATTCTAACAATAATGATCACTCGATTTAGTTGTTCACGTAATGTTCTCGATTTGGTTGCATATAGATCGTATACATGTGTTTCATTTGTGTTTTTTAATTAGGAGCTTCATTTAATAGGATGGGTCGACCTTTGTTTTTCAAGTTATTTTTTATTTAAAAAAAGGTGTTCACAATTATGACAACATAGAATTGCGCTTTGGATCCAGCGGTGTTACATTCTTGAAGGTCCCTATTTGGCACAGTAATGTTAATGCGTGATGCGTTCCTCTCTGCAAAATGGTCATGATATTTGCGGGAAGCATGTTACTATACCGGAGGGCAATATTACAATTTTATTAGATCTCTAATATGTAACATTACAAATGACTAGTCTAGTTGATATGTAATTTAAATATTATTACAATATCTTAGTTATTTCTAGAGACCAGCCAAGTTGAATGTCAATTCTAATTATTGTAATTATTACTGAGCCATTTTCCTAACACATTTTCAATGATTCTATATAAAAAAAATAATATGTTAAAGTGAAGTTTAATTTGAAATGGAGTTTTAAATATAATTTGTTTAAAAAGTTATCATTTGAGGAGGAGTCTGATCGAATATAAAAATCATTTAGTTGTGTCAGGCACAAATAATTAGGGAGGAATAAATTATTTTGATTCTTAAGAATTTAAAGGGTTAAGAATTAAGATCGAAAAAATTTGTTGGTCGATTTTTTCATCCCATATCATGTAATGTGTGCATTCTTACTACCACTTATGTTACAGAATTAGTATTATAGTTGTTATGGAATTAGTGTTAATTAATATTGGTATTGGAATTGGATTTGTATTCCTACCATAATTGTAGATATAATTGTATTCTGTTACCTTCTCCTAGTCGGGATAGGTATCATGTACTACTATATAATGTACCCTGAATTCATGAATAACCACACAGATTATTACCCTTATTTCCTACATGGTATCAGAGCCTAAAATTCTGAAACCTGAATAAAAAATTTTCCGCTGCATTAAATCCTGCCGTCCGACGTCCACGCGCCGCCGATCCCGACGCCACGCGCCATCCTCCGCCACGTGCCGATCGCCGAAGCCGCCGTCCAACGTCCGACGTCGTTGCCCGCCTTCACGTGCCACCGCTCACTCTGCGTTGGTGTGTCCTGTGCTCATGATTTGTACCTGATTTTACAATATATCTGGCTCCGAAGATCAGCCTGGTTCTGTTGTTCCGAAGATTCAGGACATAAGTGGTTATGATGTGATTACAGCTTTACTTCAGCAGCTACAATTGCGATCTAGCCCTCATCCTACTTTGCCAATTGGTCGTGTGACGACTGATCCTTACTTCATTGGTCCTGGAGATGGTCCGGGTTTACAACTTGTACCAATCATGCTGAAAGGTGCATAAAATTACAATGAATGGTCCGATGCGATTTGTCGCGCATTCTTGGCCAAACACAAGATTGGGTTACTCACTGGATCCATCACCAAACCTCAGGATGATCATCCTAATGCTGCTGATTGGCCCAGGGTTAATGCTGCTCTTGTCTGCTGGATCTTGCAAACCCTGGATCTGGTGATAAGATCTTCTACAAGTTCTTTTTCGACGGTCAAGGATTTGTGGGATGATCTTAATGCACGATTTATTTTTGCCGATGGAATGAAGCTTTTCCAGACACAAGAAGCCATTCAAGGTTGCAGACAGAACGGTCAGCCCATCGACATCTATTTTGCCACACTGAAGAAGTTGTTTGCAGATTATCACTGCATGCGACCTCCTCTGGTTTGTATTTGTGAAGATTGCAAGGAATTATGCCAGTGCAATTTTCAAGAGAAAATCCTCCAAGAGAGAGAGAGGGATTTGATCTACCAATTCATCTCTGGTCTCGACGAAGGTTTTCACACCTTGCGATCCCACATCTTGAGCATTGAGCCACTACCATCTGTCATGAAGGTATATGCCCTTGTTACTCAGGAGGAGAATCATAGAGCTATCATTCGAGCTCGTGAGTCTTCTTCTAACTCCATGGCGTATGCTGCACGACGTACCTCACCTGCAAGTTCTTCGCCAGTTGTTCTTTCTGCAGCCGACCGCAAGAATCTTGTTTGTACCCATTGTCGTCGCAAGGGCCATGATAAAGATACCTGTTTCAAGATACATGGTGTCCCAGAGTGGTTCAAGAAGGGAAAGAAATCGGCACCACCTGACCGGCCATTAGTCAATGTCGGTCAAACAAGTGGCGTCACTGATCTCTCACTCCCGCCGCCGTTCGCTGGAGCCGCCTTGTCACCACCTAGTTTGGCGGCGGCGGCCTCCTCTGTTGTACCTGCCCGCTCCGATTTTGGCCCTGCTCTGTCTGTTGAACAATGGAGCACGACCATGAACCTGTTTAATCAGCTTCACTCTCTTCCTGGTGATGAGTCTGGTAAGCATACTTTACCATGGATCCTTGATTCGGGAGCCTCCTATCATATGACCGGTGACAAAGGTTCTCTTTCTGATCTTACTACTACTATTGATGCTGTGAATATTTTTCTGCCCGATGGCTCGATGTTCTCCGCTACACAATTTGGATCCATTTGTTTCGATGGTTTTATACTGTTGCACGTGTTATATATCCCTACATTGCGCTGCAACTTACTGTCATGCTCTAGATTGTTATCTACCCTAAACTGTCTAGCTTTGTTTTCTAAAAATTATTGCATTTTACGGACAATTAGTACGAGGAGAGTGATTGGCGTGGGTGAACAGAAAGGGGGGTGTTTTGGCTTCGTCTGCTGGATACTCGTGTTCGAAGTCCTGTCCTGCAGCCTCCTCCTACAGTTGCTTCACTGTCCTCTTCTGATTTATGGCATCAGCGTTTTGGTCATCCATCTTCCACGGTGTTGTCTTCTATTTCTCCTAGCAATAATAAACATTTTGTGCCTTGTTCTATATGTTATAGAGCAAAACAGCCTAGACATAGTTTTCCTTTAAGTACTACTAATGCTACTGCATTATTTCAATTAATTGATTGTGATGTTTGGGGACCCTATAATACAGCATCTTCTAGTGGTGCTTTTTATTTCTTGACAATAGTAGATAATTTTTCCTGAGCTGTTTGGGTTTATTTATTAGTAGCCAAATCTGAAGTAGCTTCTAGATTTTTAGAATTTAGTGCTTTAGTCAAGAACCAGTGGGGAAAAACAATCCAACGAGTTCGAGCTGATAACGACACTGAATTTTTGCCTCTCCGATCTCACTTTACTGCATCTGGGATCATTTTTGAGACGTCTATGGTTGATACTCCGCAACAGAATGGTCGAGTTGAAAGAAAGCATCGTCATTTACTCAATGTGGCGCGAGCTTTACGGTTTCAAGCCAATCTTCCTATTGACTTCTGGGGAGAATGTGTTCTTACTGCAGCCTACCTGATCAACCGAACACCGACACAGCTTCGCAACGGTCGTACTCCCTTTGAGTTACTCTATGGACAGGCGCCAAATTACTCTTCCTTACGAGTATTTGGATGCTTGTGTTTTGCTGCACGTGTTCCAAGATACCGTGACAAGTTTGCACCAAGAAGTCATCAGTGTTTGTTCCTTGGTTATCCTGCTGGAAAGAAAGGTTATCATCTTTTCGACTTGGACTCTCGAGTTATCTTTAATACTCGGGATGCTGATTTCTTCGAAGACCAATTCCCGTATTCTGCATCTCAGCAATCCGCTTCTTCAGATGACCCTGGCGGCGCCACCACTACACTGTCGGTTTCCTCCTCCTACTCGCCAAAACCATACAATTTTTCCGATCAACCGCCGGCTGCCCTTCCGTCGGTCAATGCTGACCGGTCAATGCCAGTTACCACCGGCCGGTCAATGCCGGTCAACATCGGTGGGTCAACGCCGGCCAACACCGGCGAGTCAACATCGATCAACGCTGGCGACCCAACGCCGTCCCACGCCGGCGAGTCAATGCCGGTCAACGCTGGTGACTCAACACCATCCCACGCCGGTCGGTCAATGCCGGTCAACACTGGTCGGACAATTTCGGTCAACGCCGGCGAGTCAACACCGGTCGGACAATTCTGGTCAATGCCGGTCAATGCGAACGACTCCACACCGATCAACGGCGTGCAACCAACTCCAGCCACCGCCGGCGTGCTACCTCCGACCGATAAACTCCCGGTGGTGGTCTCCGGCGGAATACCGTCGACTACGCCACCCGACGCCGGTCCTTCTCCGACTGCTGTCGTCGATCCACCACCCACCAGACTAAGTGTCCGTGCTCGACGTCCACCGTCGTATTTGGCTGATTATGATTGTGATGATCCTACTTGTGCTCTTGTTACTGAAGACCCCCCCTCTTCGACTACGTTCCCTCATGCGTCATCACTATCCTCAGGTGTTCTCTACCCTCTTACTGATTATGTAAATTGTGATAATTTTTCCAGTATGCATTCTAGATTTTTGGGTGCTATAACTTCTAGTGCAGATCCCACTACTTACTCTGAGGCTTCCCATCATTCTCATTGGCGAGATGCTATGCTTGAGGAACTCACTGCCCTAGAGCGCAATCAGACTTGGACTTTGTCTCCTTTGCCTGCGCATAAAAAGGCCATTGGATGTAAATGAGTTTACCGAACAAAGTTTCGCTCTGATGGTACCATTGAACGTTACAAAGCTCGTCTCGTGGTTCTTGGAAACCACCAGGTTGAAGGAATTGATTACACAGAAACTTTTGCTACAATGCGCTTGTTCCTGTCAGTTGCTGTTATACGTGGTTGGGAATTGCATCAGATGGATGTTCATAATGCCTTCCTGCATGGTGATTTGCATGAAGAAGTGTTCATGCGTCCCCCGCCTGGCTATGCGGTTCCGCATGGTCAGGTTTGTCGCCTTCAGAAATCCCTTTATGGTCTTCGTCAAGCTCCTCGGAATTGGTTTGCTAAACTGGCGCAGGCTCTACGGACATTTGGTTTTGTCCAAAGTAAGGCAGATTATTCTTTATTTGTCTTTTCCCATGGTTCACATTCTTTACGTGTTCTGGTTTATGTGGATGATTTGGTCATTGCTGTGTTCTGGTTTATGTGGATGATTTGGTCATTACCCTTATTTCCTACCACTTATGATGTTTCATTTCAAGTACGGAATGTTCTAACCAAAATTTGTGATTTTTTAATTAAAATAAAATCTAAAATTGTATGGCTTAGTTTAAATGTTGATCTCCTAATGTAAAATCTCGTGTTTACATGTTAAAATTATGGGAAATTATTTATTTTTGACATTAATTAGTGATATTATATGTTGCTATCAACTATATAACATTTTAATGTTTTCCAATACAATAAAAAAAATTGGAAAGTTATAAATTAAATATATAAATGGATCACTACACATAAGAAACTTGTAGTAAAAATATAATACATTCTCAAACGTAATAAATTTAAACACACTTCTTATTTCATTGCTACACAGTTGCTTGATTTGCTGTTGTGGATGTTATGATTAAGCTTAATTCAATTTTGCTGGGAGTACATCGTTCTAATATGATTACATTGTTGGGTGAGTACGTCTCATGGTGGGATCAATGACTAGAGGCAAAGTAGGAAAAGAGTAAATTGAATTTGGGGTAAAAAACTAATAGAACTGGACTAAATTGCATATTATTATAATTACACATTAAATCCCTAAACTTTTAAAACATCAACATGAAACCCCATCTTAAAATCTTTACACTTTAATCTCTGGTCTCATCGTGAGACGGTCTCATACAAGAATCTGAAATGTTGGGTACTTTAACACTACACCTGATACATTAAATATTAGAATAAAATTGACAAAACATTGACGTTTCAGGCTGTGTCATGATCGCAGTGGCAGTGTTAGGTAACGAGAAAAGGATGTATATCTTCTTCTTCCTCCTATAAATTGGATCCCAGCTGCATGCATCTGCCACATCCCAAAGGTAGATTGCCTTCACCATGGACACTGAATCAAAATCTATCTTCCAAGGTCAAGCACAAGTATGGAAAAACATCTACAGCTACGTAGATTTCACGGCACTAAAGTGTGCATTGGAGCTCGGAATTCCAGACATTTTACACTCTCAAAATCGCCCCATGTCACTTGCCGATATCGCCTCCAGAATCCCCAACTCTTCATCCCCAAACATTCTAAACCTCTCTCGAATCATGCGCTTATTAGCCCACAACAAGATATTCACCTCCACGACCACGCCTAACCGCCGCAGAGATGGGCCGCCCGGTATCACCGTCTACGGTGCAACCGCCACCTCCGAATGGCTCGTTCGAGACAAGAACGGAATAACCTTAGCCCCGGTTTTACTGCTGCAAAACCATCCTTTCCTACGCAAGACATGGGACCAACTGAGCGCTTGTGTGAGAGAAGGGGGATATGCGTTTCATAAGGCCCATGGGTGTGAGATATGGGATTTAGCAGCGCAAAACCCTGAATTTAACAAGATTGTTAAGGAGGCAAAGGAATCTATTGTCAAGATTACTATGGATGCTATAATTTCAGGGTTGAGCAAGGATGCATGGAGTGGTGTGGAAACTATGGTGGATGTAGGTGGTGGAAATGGACAGACAATAGCTGACATTGTTAGGGCTTATCCACATATCAAAGGGGTCAATTTTGATGCTCCCCGTGTTATTGCAACTGCACCAAAATACAGGGGAGTTTCTCATGTTGAAGGTGACATGTTTGATTATATTCCTTGGGCCGACGCTGTATTTATGAAGGTACATTTTAAATTAATCGTGTTACACAATCATATAGGTTGCTCATATTTTATTGGTGGTATTTCTGGTGAACATCGTTCTAATCTATCTGTTATTGCATCCCGTAAAGATTGAGGGTGTATATTATGGTATAAGGCTAGAATGAGTTTTTTTCCATGTAAATATAATACCATTACAACAAAAAAAGGCATATTAGGACGCTCTATGTAGGGAAGAAGCGTCCTAATAAATACATATTATGACGTTTATAAAATCAAAGCGTCCCAATGTAAAATTTAATTAGGACATCACGAAACGACCTAATATACAAGTTATTGAAACATTTATAAGCACCACAATATACATTTATTATGACACTTTTTTCAGTATATAATAGGACACGCGGAAATAACCATATATCTTATCTATAGGGCGCTTAATATAGGGATATGGGATCTATAGAGACTCGTGATAATTGGACGTTTGTGAGACGCTTTTTAGAAGCGAAGCGCCTCAATAGAGACCTACTGGGACACATTTTAACATCCTAATAAGATTTTTTTATTGTAGTGATCATATAAAAAGAGCGTCCGGGCTACCAATTGGGTACACCATCATTATTCTCATTATTCTGTAAGATGGTATCTATTTTGATTTTGTATCCATTTATGCAGTTTATGCTCCATCAATGGGATGATGAAACTTGTGTGAAGATCTTGAAGAATTGCAAGAAAGCAATCCCAGAGAAAGGGGGAAAGATCTTTATTGTTGACGTGGTCCTGAATCCGGATTGTAATGAGGCGTTTGGTAGGACCAGTTTAGCATTTGATCTGGCGGTGATGGCATCTACCAGAGGAATGCTGAGGACTGGACCACAGTGGAAAAGTCTGCTTGAGAAGGGAGGATTCCCTCGCTACAAAATTACTCTGCTCCCGACTTTTTACTCCATCATTGAAGCATTTCCAAATTCATCATAAATCAGAAGTGGACTACAATTAATCCCCTTGTATACAAAATAAATTGATGATTGTCCATGCAACTGTCAACCAGTGGTTGCGTGTGAATGAATAAAATGTTCAAAATATGATCTCACTTTGTTCAGATATTCTTGTTTCACACCGACTAATACCTGTTAGACGAGTCAACAAGTTTTCTATAACTTTGAAAAAATTCTAATATGTATTACAAATAGTGGTGGAACCAGACCAGAAAATTAGGGGGCTGCAATTGTTCTAAAAAATTCTAAAATATTAGAGCAGAATTTTTCTTAATGAAGCCAATGAAAAAAAAATTCCAATTTAAAAAAATCACTATTCCAAAAAATTTTTAAACTTATTAAATATCATACCTAATTTTTTAAATGTTAATATTATTATTACAATCTCAACAAATTAACAATACAAACCATACATGTTCGTTTAATAGTTAACAGTAAAATTAGTGACAAGAAAAATATAATCTACCCATTTACCTATTATCATATTTTTAATAAACAATATAGAATATCATATCTTTTATTAGAAAATTTTTTAAAGGAAAATAAAAGGCCTAGTATTTTATTTGAACTCAAACACCAAGTCTTAATTTCATGTTAATCACTAAAATATTTACTTTAAGTTTTGTCCGATAATGG
Organism: Rubia yunnanensis; assembly: GCA_037428765.1. Lineage (NCBI taxonomy): Eukaryota > Viridiplantae > Streptophyta > Magnoliopsida > Gentianales > Rubiaceae > Rubia > Rubia yunnanensis. Next base: position 23,229,419 of record CM075064.1, on the reverse strand, counting down.
AGCAATCCGGTTAGCTAAATTAGCTAAATACTCTCCTACAATAATGGTGTTTCTTGAATGAATTAAAGCTGTGGGTCCCCAATTAATAAGAAACACTGTAAAATGTGTATAATAATGGTGAAATTCCCGGGATTCTGGCCATTCAGCTCCTTTTTGGTTTTTTTTAATCCACCACATTGTTATATGACGTTGTTTGACTTATTGGGGGTTAAAAAAAATAAAAGAACATAAAACCAGTGCAGCCGTGCAGGTCTTTTTTACGGCGAGCCGAGACGCGGAAGAACAGAGCAAAGAAGCGGATCCCTAATTCGGCAACTCGCCTTCCGTTAATACCACCTTTGTGCCAGCAACTCAGGTAGGGCTGGAGCCCTACTAAGTGTAGCAGTAGGTCCGCCCATGATTACAAATGTATAAATAATTATAGTTTGAACCTAAGAAATTATTAAAACGTTATTTTCATGACTATTTTAACCGTTAGTCGATCTAACGGGAGATATTCTCCATTGTACTTAGTATATCTTTTAAAAAGTCAAGTGCTAAAATAATCCTAACTTTAGGCTAGAAAGTGTCAATCTAACATAACCCTAACTTTTAGATGTATGTGTCAATCTAATCTTGAACGTCGCTAACTTCGATTGTCAAAAGGAATTATGGCCGGAATGTGATGAAATGACATCTTACCCCTCAAATTAAAAAAAAGACAAAAAAAAGCTCTTATTTCTTCTTTCTTTTCTTCTACCTTCTCTGTACACCCACCGACATCTGCATCGGTTTCTCCAAAGACGTCTTTTCAATATGTTATTTTCTTCTACGTTGAATCCCCCGTTCAATCTGTGTTTTGATTTCTCCGTTGTAGTTCACAATTCCGTGGGGAAGACGATTGGGGAAGTTTGAGGAGTAGGGGTTTTGTGGACGCAGCGGTGGCGGTGGCGGTGGAGGCGGAGGTGTGAGATCCCGAGGTGGTGTGAAGATGGCAGAATTGACTCGGCGGTGGCGGTGATCGACAGTGGCAGGGGTTTTTTGGTGAAGTGTGTGAGCGTGGTGGGTGGGGTGGGGTGGTGAGTCTGGGTTGGGCGGGTAATGGATCTGGGCAGGTGGGTGGTGGATCTAGGCGGGTGAGGTGTTTCTAGGCGGTGGAATGGTGCTAGGCTAAGCTGGGGTGTTGCTGGGCGGTGGTGGAATTGTGGTTGGGGTAGTTCTTGTGGATGAGCGGTGGTGGGTGGTGACCTTCTACGAGCTAGGGTCCCCCCCAGCCTTTCCTTCTCGTCTTCACCGACGACGTTGATGGGGAGAGCACCGGTGAAACCCGCACTGATGGGGTGTTGTTGGGCAATAGTGGAATGGTGGTTTGGGTGGTTCTCGTGGCAGGGCGCTGGTGTGGTGATGGGTGGCGGTGGGGTAAATTTCTGTTAGTGTGGCTACAGTACCAAACAGTGGCATTATTTATGGAGAATGCATTCGACGAATGCGTTCTCTCTTTTCCCAGTTTTTTTGTAATTAAAATTTTAATCGAGGACTCATTCAGTGAATGCGCCCTCTATTTTTTTTTGTAAAATTCCTGAATTTTGTTACTGGAATCACCACGTGGACGAGGACGCATTCAGTGAATGCGTCCTCCAATCCATCTTCAAATTGCCATATTTCCAGAATCGATGGATTCTTCTACCATCGTCATCTCCGCCTCCTTTCCGCCTTCTCCACCTTCAAGCCATTCTTCTTCTGTCATTGTTTCCATGCTCCTTCACCAAGTCCGACTCCTCCCTGCTTCTTTTCGGCATTGTCATTATCTTCGCTGGTACTTTGTCCGAGACCGAGGTTTTGTACTTAATTTTATTAGCCCTCTAATTCTCAATATTAGGTTGTTTTTGTTGTTCTTTTATTGAAAATTACTCTGAATTTGTAGCTGAACACGTCGGACGGTAGTAAGTTTAAGCTTTGGCCGCCGTTGACCACCTATTGACCATCGTTGACCGCCTTTTGACTGTCGTTGACCACTGCTGACCGGAGTTGACTTCCGTTGATTGACCTTGACCTCGATTGCATTCGCCTTGTCCGTGAGTTTCAGACACCCGACTAGTCAATTTTTGAGTTTCCTAAAGGTAATTGAACCGTACATAATTTTACGAATTTGTTGAATGATTATGTGTTAGTTATCTTACAATATTTGTTATTGAATTGTGTGTCTCAATGTAATTTGTGAAGTACCTGAAAAAATCTTATTAATATGAATGTGTTGTAAGATTGTGTGTATTAAGAATGATTATGTTTGGTGTGATGCTATGAAAGTGTAGAATGTGGATGCGTGACTATGTGAATCGAATATGTGAATTGTTTACTAATTTTTGTATTAGGTTTGTAGTAATAGTATTATTAGTGTGGTTGAATTTATCACATATTTGAGGATAGTGTAATAGTTTGAAAATCGGTAATAGTGTATGAAGTGGTTGACCGACTGTAAAAGAATGATTTAAGGTTTACTATTCGAGGAGTTGTATTAAATGTTATGTATTTGTATAATGTAGTTGTATGATGTTTTTGACAGTGTATCTATACAAAAGGGGTCAGATTAAGTTTGATTTGACTGTGAGTGTGTATTATGATCCTCACATACCGGAGAGGAATGTGACTCTGGAGAGGAGGTTCAACCACTCCAAGTTAGTTGAGTTAATTTTCACAAGGCTTGGTATTGATAGTGAGGGGTATCTGTTGAAAATATATTACCGATATCCTGAGCTGATTGGTTCGGCCGTATACTATCGTTGTTATAATGTGGAAAACGATGAGTCTACCACATTCTTCTTCGACATTGTTGATCGAATGTCGTTGTCCTCAGTGGATTTGTACATTGTTACGGAGAAGCTGTCAGGCACCATTGACCTGGCACGGTCATGCGCGTTCATGTCGTTGTTGAGCAACATGCAGAACTGTACACATGTACCAAGTTTACTACCCCATGTTCATTGCCTAGGTTTTTCCATTGGTGAGTCCAGCCAACCCAGTGCGTATTTTCACGTCGATTGCATTCAGCCATCTACAAGTCACGGTATATATGGTGGGGATCATGTGAAGCTGAATGTCTTCGATGATGATTACGCTGGTGAAATTGGCGATGATGTTGTTCGTCTTGTAGGGAGCGATGACGATGGTGAGCAAGTTGTACTTGATGAAGAAAGTGATGATGATCATTCCTTATCAACTGATTCGAATCCTAGGGATGATGATGAACATGTGGTGTGCACAAATAATGTATCCACGTCAATCCATATTTTGGGAAATCCCGATACGGAGGCCTTTTTTAGGGATTATGGTGGCCCTGATGAGGATGGATATGACCCAACTAATTGTGGTGCCGTGGTTTCTAATTATGTTCAAGCGACTGGTGAAGTGTTGTTGGGTATGCGATTCTAGACGAAGCCGCAATTGGTAGAAGCTATTTCGAGGTGGAGTTCCATGATGAATAGGGAACACAGAGTCGTCGAGAGCAGGTCACGCACATGGTATGCGAAATGCAGGGACGTTGTTAAAGAAATTGGTAATTGTCATTGGGTTGCCAGAGCTAGCAAAAAGGCTTCACATGGCAGATCACCAAATGGGCTAGTAAGCATGCGTGTGTTGGTGTTGGTCGATCGACGGGTAACATGAACCTGACATCGGTGATGATTGCCCGTTCAATTCGCCACCACATGGACGTAAACCCTTCATACACAGTGAAAGATGTACTAGCACATGTGAAGACGGAGTTCAATGTAACCCTTTCGTATAAGAAGGCGTGGTATTCTCGACAGAAGGCTATTGACATGGTATTTGGAACTTGGGAGGAATCCTTTGAACAGTTGCCGACATACATGGATGAGCTTGTCATGGTGAATCCGAGCACCGTTGTTGATTGGGCTGACGTACCTGATAGAATGCACGGGCATGGGTGCAGGAAATTTAAATTTGTTTTCTGGGCATTTGGTCAGGAAATTGATGCTTTTCGCCAGTGTAGGCCGGTGATTAGTGTAGATGGCACTCATTTGAGAGGTGTACACAAGGCCACGATGCTAGTTGCTGTGATGCACGACGCGAACAACTGCATATTTCCCATCACTTATGCAATTGTTGACGCTGAAACTAATGATAGTTGGCACTGGTTCATGCAGAGATTGTATCTCCACGTGGTTGGTGGTGATACCAGGCCAATCTATATTATATTAGATCGGCATGATGGTATTTTAAATGCAATGAGACATATGGAGGAATGGATGGAGCTAGCTGGATACCACCGATTTTGCTTGCATCATTTTCAGTCCAAATTCCTTACTGTTGATAGCGGGAGGTTCAAGAATACCCTTCTGAAGACTCTGGTTTGGCAGCTTGGTGGTGCCAAACGAAAGAGAAGGTAGAGGGAGTACAATGAGGAGTTAGAGAGCATCGAACCAGTGGCTTGGGCTTGGTTGGTACAACAAGATCGTAGTAAGTGATGCCTTGCCTTTGATGGGGGTGATCAATGTTGGGGAATTCTCACAACCAATCTCTCAGAGAGTTACCAACTATTTACAGCGCGCACGTCATCTCCCGATAACTGCGTGTGTCAAAGAGACGTTTGAGCGAACAATTGAAATGTTTGCCCAAAGGGTAATGGATGCCACAAATTGGAGATACTTTCCTTATTCATTACAGTTAATTAGAGGTACATTTCTGTATGAGTTCACATACTATTTTCTTGATTCTAAATTGATGTTCATTTGTCTAGATCCATGTTCCTTAGAAGGATTTGGAGAAAGTTTCAAAAGCAAGACATATGAGCACAGGGACATATCGTCATCATGTTTGGTCATGCGTCACAGACTTATAGGGTTGTGATAAGGACCATTGATAGGAGCATTAGTGAAGGGCAGTACACAGTCAAATGCCGGAGAAAGGAATGTACTTGTCGGGAATGGAAAATATTCGGTTTCTCTTGTTCCCACACATTGGCAGTCTGTCGGCATAGGCGTGACGATCCTTCTAGTCTATGTGACAAGGTTTATCACACGACCACCTATGTACAACAATATAGTCAGGGTTTCATGCATGTACGAGATCTATCACTTTGGTAATGTGCTAGTTGGAGGTTGATTCCTGATGTTGAAAAGTATCGCAATAGGAGGCGTGGTCAGTTTGCGAAGAGAAGGATAAGGAATCAGATAGATGAGAGGGTGCTGGATAAATCCAGAGGCGTTTGTAAGCAAGGTCGTGCTTAGTGTCCTATATGTAATATGGTGTTTGTAATTTATTTTGTTTGTAATTTCTTAGTAGTATTACTTGTAGTATTACCTTTGTAATGTGGAATATTTATCACATGATGTAGTATAACTTTTATTTATCGAATATGTATCACATGTTATAGTGTACATGTGATTATATTGTCAACAGGGACACATAATGTATTATCCAGGACCCATTGAGGAGGATTTGTTGGACCTTCATCAAGAGCATCGTGCATGTGCATTGTACAACGGTCATTTAGAGAATGAGGCACTGCAAGTGAGGCGGTGCAATAAGGCATGCTGGACCGAACGAATGCCTGATAGAGTTATGTGCTATGTGCGTGAAGCTGGATTCCAAGGACTCCTGGATTCCACACCAATACACATTGACCATTCCCTCATCACTGCCCTAGTGGAGCGTTGGCAACCGGAGATGCACACATTTCACCTGCCGATGGGGGAGGTTACGGTCACTTTGCAGGATGTAGAGTTCCTATGGGGTCTTCCAATCGATGGCATCTCAGTCACAGGTGTAGACACTAGTAGGCGTATAGAGGGCTGGCAGAGAGTGTGCACTGACTACCTGGGTGCTACACCAGACCTCAGTGCTATCAGAGGGGGTCGCATTAGGGCCAGCTGGTTGGGAAACTTATTGCACAGTATGTTCCCTATTGATCCTAATAAGGTACAATGTCAGCAGTGGGCAAGGGTTTTCATTATACTGCTGGTTGGGGGAATGCTCATACCAGACACGTCCGGCCACCTTATCTTTTTTCTCTACTTGTCGGTACTAATGGATCTAGGTGTAGAACATCAGTACAGTTAGGAGAGTGCTATTCTGGTACACTTGTACAGGTGCTTATGTGACGCTGCAATCCTACAAGTTAAATCCATATCTGGGCCACTTTTCTTGCTAAAGGTAAAATTGTTGGTCAATATAGTCAATTGTACATAATTTCCATAATATTACTTTATATTACATTTTATTTTAATTATTGGTAGTTGTGGGCCTGGGAGCGCATACCATCCATCCGACCTGCTGGACGACTACTAGTGATAGTCACGATGAGTGCTCTTGGGTCCCGGTACGTGTCGAATTAGTCAAGAAACACTTGTTAAACCACATGTATTGAAAGTGTACCGCAATCAGCTGACATCTCTCAATGACAATCGGGTATAGGCCAATTCGAATTTCCTTTCATTGACTTGGTGGGGAAATGGTTTTAGTTACCTAACTGCAACACCTACCTGTTATTTCAGTTTATTTGACAGCCATACATGGAGAATGTCGTGGAACAACTCCCGTGTTACTGTACAGCTGGTAGCAACAATTGGCTACTTTGCGTTGACCTCATTTGCTGGCATGTCGTAGAGTACCATCGTGCACATTTTGTTCTCAAGCAGTTCGGCCTAATCCAGCCAATACCCACCCAGTTGGTCAGTAGGGATGAGTATAAACGGCTTCATACTAGAGACCGTCAAGGAAGGTCTGGCATGGATTGGCGTATGGATCCACTTGGGTGTGTGGATCCATACACACCCAATCGAGAATACATGGAGTGGTACTTTCGCAGGACAGTGACCCTGATTAATCAGCCATGACGGCCCCTAACAATTATGGAGAGTTTCCATAGAGACGGTGCAACTATGGAATATATGGTATTTCCTAAATTTCTAATATTGTTAAGGAATAATACTTTAGATTTCCGCAATATTAAATATCTAACATATTTATCTCATTTCTGTAGTTGCAGGAAATGACCGTGTTGCGCATAATGTCATATAGTAATTTGGACGAATGTCCCCATATTTCACGGACGTTATCAGAGGAATGCATGGTATTGTCACACGTACTCTACAATATGCGCATGAGCCCTCCAAATTGCAGGATTATCAGCCGTATGTGCACTGTGAAGAGCCTCCCCCTGGTGTGAGATATATTGACATCAAAAGCCACTGTCTGGCTCCACCTGGTCGACAGGGAGGTCGGAGACCGTGTGCTCGGGGTCATATAGAACACATTGGTTCATCACAAGTCGGGCCCTCACATGCGAGTCCAGTGATTGGCAGACCATCACATAGTGGACCCTCACAGTATGACATGACTACATCATATTTCATTGCATATCGTACTCCCACTGCTAGTCATGCCGGACCATCACATTGGGAAACCTCCCAGCATGACACGACTACAGCTGATTTCACTGCACAGGTCACTCCCACAACTAGTCATGCATACATGTCGCCTACCGCTCTATTAGATATAGGTAGTGTTCCACATGTCCATTATGATTCAAATGAGGAGGCAGGAGATGATATGGAGGAGGAAATACCAGAGGGAGCTCCACATGAGGACGCATATGTATCTACTGAGATGGCTGTTCAACGACGGACATCCCGGACTATACGTCCTCCCACGTGTGGAACGGGTGGAAAGCTTTGCAGAGGTCGTCATTAAGACATTACATGTCATTCAGAACTCATTTCATTACGTTTCACACGTCTTGTTCGGCTAATGTACATTTCTGCTAATTTGTATTCATTTCAACTCTATGCAATAATTCATTCCTACTTTATATTTAAGACTAGTTAAAAAATTGCAAATCACACGATCCTAATTTATCGTTTACTATTTTTTAAAATATCATCAAACAAACACAAGTCTACTTATGTGCAATCTTCACCAAAAATAAGTATATGAAAAATAATAACTCATACATTGCTGCATTAAAAAAAATCATTACTTAAATTCACGACGCATTTTGAAAAAAAAAACTTATGTGTTGAATTCAGGACACGTTTTTAAAAAATTCAAGACATGTCCTCTACCGAATCTACAAAAAAAAATTTACAACTGAATTTTTCTTCATACAAGAAGTTATTACAATTTTCTTCAAACAAGAGGTTATTACAATTTTCTTTTTTTTAAATGTCCCCAAGAGGACACATTCAACGAATGCGTCCTCTGAAATTTCTAGGAAAAAAATAATCCCAGCGAGGACGCATTCAGAGAATGTGTCCTCTGAATTTTTCTGGAAAAAAAATTAAATCAAGGAGAAGTTTTCTGGAAAAAAAATTGACCAACGTGAGGGCGCATTCGTAGAATGCGTCCTCTGCCACCACCGGAAAAAAAATGTCACTGAGGATGCATTCTCCAAATGTGTCCTCCTCCCTGATGTCCAAATTAGACAACATGCACACTTGCATCCAATTTTGAAAAATCATGCACATACAAATCAAGCACTCGGCGGTGAGGTGGTAACTGGGGTGGTTTCTGGTGGCTGGGTGGCAGTGGGGTGGTGTTTAGGAATTTAGTAACACTACTGCAGGACAAGGGTATTTGCACCCGTAATTAAGAGCAATAGCACTAGTATTTTGGGGGTGTGTATGTACATGTATGTAAAAATGTAACACATTAGGACCGGTGAAATTAACCAGTGTAAAAAATTGTTTGCACTGATATTTTGAACCGGTGTATAAATTTGAAAAAGTTGGGGGGAACAGAGTATCTGCACCCGTAATATTTGAAACACCGGTGTAGAAATTTTTCACCGGAAATAATATATGAACCGGTATAAAACCGTGATTTGTACACCGGTATTTCTTTTGTAATAGGAATGTTGTTTTTATGCACCGGAATAGTTTTGCACCGGTATTTTTTTACACCGTTATTATTTTATGCACCAGTATTATTTAAATAATTTTAAATAAATTTTTGAAAATGTGATTGATTTTTACACCGGTACATTCATTTTCTACCGGTGTGTGATTTGGATAAAATTTGCAATGCCCAATTTATTTTCATATGGTCTCTCCCAGATTATTTCCAGGGCAACGACAGCCAGAGATACTTCTGAACTAGTATAAATTGGAAACCTTTGAATCGGTAAGAAATTTGAAACAGCCTAATACAAAAATATTGCTCGCAAAACAGGTGAACAATGTTCAAACTATGTAATAGAAGAACTATCTTAAGCATGGATTGAAACAAATTAAAACATCACACAAGTTTACTATAACCAACCACCATCCATCGAATTCTAATATCATCAACCATTGAAATCAACCATCAACCTATTATGTCATTCTTATCATCCAGAAGTTGCAACGTAGTGTTTGCCTGCTGCTGGTAGTCTTCGAGCTAAGCCACACACCATCTCTCTGCTACACCTTGAATTTCGTACACATGGTAGGGCCATTTGCCCTCTGGGAATATCTGTTAATTTCAAACTTACACTGTTAGTCAATAATGTTGCATTTACTAGAAATTAATAATAACAAATTTAGAGATGCAAGGTTTACCTCCAATATATTGTTTGTCTCTTGGTGATTAACAAATTTTTCCATGAAGAGCATGATGGAGTACCCGCATTGCCACGAACCATTCTGGGTTCGGTACTGCACAGGAAAGGTAAATGTAAGTACTAACCCTGAACTAATAAATTGAGGAATGGAATGACAGAATAACCTACCATGTTGTTGTTGATTTTCACAGTGCAGTCAGGTTCTAGCTCTGTCTTTCTCTTCTCTCTTTGGTATGCGCATGCAAGCCTGTCAAGAAAGTAAATTAAAATGGTTACTTCTTCCCGTGTATTACCAAACTAGGATTTATGATTTGATTGATTGAAATACCTAGAAACGACCCTGAGTTCGATCAAGTTTTTTGATTTGATACCCCCTGACAATGTATTCAGAGTGAAAACCTTCTCCGTTTGGAGACGAATAATGATGAGGTACCAATGATCGATGTCGAAAAATTATGTTAACAAATTAATGAAATAGAAGTGGTTTGAAATGTAAATGTAATTTCCAGGAAGATATGCATACATTATTATGTAGGGAACGATAAATAACTCAGCATACGTTTCCTTCATTGTTTTCAAAATTAGTTTGAAACAGAGTTCGACTTCCTGCTCAAAGTTTTTCAAGTTGTCACAGTTGGATGGGTAGAATTGGATGCGGTCTGAATTAGTTTCCCATATTTTCTCCCCCGGGTGCCTATAACTTAATGATACTGAAAATGAAATCCTAATCATTTTTTAAAAAAAAACATGAAGGCTGACAGTTTTGAAACTCACCCCATCCACACATCGACCTGCGCATTATCGATCCAGGTCATCGAAAGCATGTTCCCCAGTTTCTTCCCAAACTCGACCAGTACTTCAATTTCAACACCGAATGTGTAATGGCATATGAATGTCGATGGTCAGAACACTAGGAAAACATGCAGTCATTCTTCTTTATCATTTCGAGGATAGCGGCATTTGCTTCCTTTATGAATCACACCATGATAGACCAATCTGTCAAGTCTTATTTGTTGACAATCTGCAAACATAAAATGATACGAAATAATCACTTGAGTATATAGTATAAACTACCGTTGTCAATGAATAATAAAGGTGCTCTTTTTAGTGCATTACCTATTTGGCAGCCTATTTAATCTTGGTCTAGTAGATGGGAGGAAATTAGCCATTAACTGGGATTTTTTATTGCCAGTATCATGTTACAAGGATTAATGAATACGGATACGCAAAAGTACTTTGAGGAATTGAAAAATAATGTGTTATAAGAATGTACCTCATCGTCGTCGTCCGTATTACCTCTGGCATTGACATCAACAATGTCACTTGGTTGTTCATCTTCCTTGCCTATTAAAGACACCTGCCAATCCACGAAGCTATTGAGGGCCTCTCCAACATTATCAAAGTGATGGTCTGCCGAGGGCAATCCCGCCCTAGGACGGAGGACTGGCTCGCATACTCTCACATGATCCACACTTCCTTGTTGGGCATCCCGACAACCAGATACCCGTCGTAACCCATGGGCGACCATTTTCTTCTTCCCAACAATGTCTTTAATGAAAAAAGTCATGCGTTCTCCATCATGTTCGTATAATAGTTTAGTGAATAGATAAAATGGTTATGGAGGTATTTCATATGTGTAATCCAATGTATAGGACATGAATAGATTCATGAAGGCGTACCTCTTCATCTCCTTCTCCGTCGCTAGGCTCTTTACCATACTTTGTACCAGCTGCAGCAATGTTATTCATCACCTTCTCTATAAACTTCTTATGATCGTCAAGGCCTAGCAGAATCCGGACATCACTTGCAGATGATAAGCCCTTCACCAATTTCTCGACGTATGAAACCATGGCTTTTACGATCGGTTGATTGTTAGATAGTCTCCTCTGGGTTGTCTGCTTGGTTGAGGAACTACTACCGTACTTGCTACGGGAAAGATGAGAAACAGCCACCGCTGTGGGTAAACCCGTCTGAGTTCCCCTGTACCTGCCCGGGTGATCCTTCTTCTTTGTCACTTTTATGAGGATGTCTTCACCCGGCTACAGTTCCAATGCTCCTTTTTCCTTAAGCTTGTTCAATTTCAGCTGAGAAACACATAGGAACACAATTTTTTACATAAATGATGTGAAATACAAATAAAAATTAATTTAAATGGTCGATTTTGGCGTAACTTACAATGTTCGGTGCAATCTTCTCAACCACTTTTGATGGGTATAACCCTTTCTTATCTTTGTTTGCCTCAAGGTAGATAAGAGATCTGTCAGGTGTGAAATCCTTTTGACTGAGTTGTTGCTCAATCTCCTCATCAGTGAATCCCTCGGTGGTCAACCTAATTCTCTCCTTCTTCTTCAGCTCCTTAGTAAATTTGTCACAGATGTATTGATTACCTCCTTCTGCATGTGTGGCGTGTGTAATCCCGGCCCATTTTGCATTCAATATTTGTCTCCCTAAGTCTCTGATATAGTTGTTATAAATAAAATTTTAGTTGAATAGAACTTGTGGGAAACAAAGTTCTTATTAAATTTTTCATCATACCTGAAAATCTAAATGCCAACGCCTATTTTCAAACAAGTGTCATTCGTCTTCATCCATCCACTTGTACTTCTCCCATGCTGGTAATCCCGCTTTATTGATACCTTTGTCCACTTCGTGAATAAACATGTTTGAGACCTTTGTCTTCCAATTCTTGTGTTGGTTTTTTGCACTCTTTGTAACTTCCTTCCTGTGTTGGTTTTTTGCACTCTCTGTAACCTCCTTCCTCACTATTTCTAGTTGCTCCTTTGTCACAGGTGTTTCAATTGTGAAGCTCTCCTGGAACGAATCATATGAAAAGGCATGTCATTAATCATGTCTTCACTAAGACTTTACCATAAATAAAAAATTTTAAATGACAATTATCGAGAGTCTTACCAGAACATCCTTCCATGACTCTTCCTTAACATTCTCAGGGACATCGCTCTAGTGTTTGCAAGCGCCAAATCTGAAGCAGTGACGGAAAGAGTAATTTCCATAAGCGTGCCACTCTGACCAATTCTTAATGCATACTGCTTGACTCCCACGAAACTCAAACGCAATAGGAGTTTAAGTGTTATGCTTTGCCAACATCACAGACTAGCACGTGCTAGTTCCTTATCTCCTCAGATAACTTTTTAGCTCAAACTTATCACACCCTTCTCCATTTTTACCTCCAGCCTTTGTCAAGTCGCCATCCGCTTCATCACCAGTTGGCCTTCCTTTAATGGTGCTCTTTCTCTTTCCCTTGCAAACTGGTGTTTAGGCCAACTGTTTATCGACGTCTTCTCCTTTAACATCCCCTATATTCACATCACCATGTTCTGTGGTTTCTTCCCTCTCTTTACAAGTTGGGTCATTTATTTGCGTTTCTTATTCCTCAAATTGTATCTTCAACTAGATCCTTTTTGGAGAAGGTTCTTCGTCCGCCACATCAACCTCCTTATCGACCACATTCTTCACATCCTCTTCCTTCTTCATAACTGGTCGCTTCCTCTTCGTGTTTAATTTCTCCTTCTTCAGCAGATCTGAAACAGTAGAATAGAAAATTATCAATACAAACAATAATGGTACTTAAGTATCAACGTTGATAGAACGTGGTGTAGAACTTGAGCAAAAAATTCATAAAAATTTTGACCAAAACGTGGCATAGAAATTGAACAATACCTAAATAAAACAACATTATGTATGGCATAAAAGTTCATATAACATGGCATAGAACTTGAACGAATAAGGCATGGAACTTGATATAAAATGAAATGGAACCTTATAGAAGTTGATCAAAAACCATACCAATCTATTTGGATTCAAAAAAAATAGGCCTACAATTGAGCAATTATCACCCCCCCCCCCCCCCCCCCACAATGTGACCATTAACATTATCACCAACCAAAATATTCTAGTACTACATCATCCTTCCACAAAAAACTTAAAACTTTTTAACCCCGCAATTGTATAACCATACCATTCAAGTTACCCTTTCAACTTTTTTTCAATTTACATGTTTTTGTTCATAGAAGCATTTAGTCGAACATGTGTTGTGCGTGAGGGTTGGAATGGTTTTTTGAAGAGAAATTGATATGGTAACCCATGCTTACATAAACACCAACACTTACCTTCACCAATGGAACGTTTATTTGCGTGAACTCGCCAAGAACGGAATGGGATGAACCTATGCAAGTACTTTCTTCTCTTGTGTTGTTCAAGGGTTGATGAAGGTTTGCTTCTCTTGTGTTGCTCAAGGGTTTCTCAACCCTCTATAGGAAAGATGATGGGAGTTACAATGATGGATGAGGAGTTATGGTGGTTCAATTTAGTGTGAGTTGAATGGTTGAAGTGGTGGAGGGCGGTTTTCAAAGAGAATTTGAAGGTGTTTGATGAGGAGAGAAAGAGTTATAAGAGTTATGTCCGTTTGAAACGGTTGAAAAACATATGAAGCCATTTTTTTACATCGGTAATATGTAGAATACCGGAGTAATTTTTTGTAAAAAATGGTTTGGAAAATGGCTAACTGTTCAACACCGGTTGGGTTACCGGTGTAAAAATGGGGAAAAACAGCTGCGTGCAGCTGCTTTATATGATATTTTCACTTACCCGAGAGCAACAATTGAAAATTTTGGCTAATTGTTGTACACCGGCATGTAGAAAATGTTGATACCCATGTAAAATCACAGAAAAATAGCTGCGTGCGGCTGCTTTAAATATTTTATGGAAAAATAGGATGAACCCGAGAGGAACTTTAGAAATTTTAGACTAAGTATTCAACACCAGTATATGTACCGGTGGAAACCAGTGTAAAAATTTTGGCGCCTTCAAAAAAATTGAAAAAATTTCAATGCGAGCCAAAAATATTGAACACATACACTGGTAGTTGCCTAATATTGCCGGTGTAAAAATTAGTTTTATGAATAATTCAAATTCTCTCTTATTTCATTTACCTCCCGTGGATTTTTCCAACAACTCCAATTATTCAAATTCACGCTTGATTATTGTAAATAGACATTGTACTAGTTGTTTCATGCAAATATCGACCACGCATGGGCCTCATACGTTGATGTTACTAAGCATTGTTTAATTTTATGAAATTTGCATTTTGACCCCAAACATTTTGTTTCACCCCGTCAAACACTTTTCCATCGGCCCAAATATGATTTTAAGAGGCTCCATATTGAATAAGTAATGTTTCCGTACCTCAATGGTATAGAGGAACACACAAAATTGATTATGTGCATTACTTGCAATTAGATCCCTCAAATTGTGACATTTGATTACGACATGGTAGGACACTATGTAAATTACCAAATTAATGATCTTGGTTTAAATCATAATTGCAATATATTTGTGTATGTGTGGGGATTTGTCCTAAAGCGCTAGTGGGTGTAGTAGAGTAAATAGCAAGGGTTTACTTCATAGTTTCTATGAGTAATCCGAACATCTTCCAAACTAAGTACAGAATCCGGACCCATTCATTTCCCCACATGTGAAACTTGGAAATACAAAAGGGTTGTTTTGTGGTCCACCCAGTTCAATCGGATTTCAATTTCAATATACTAGAAAACTTTTTAAATTTTTGCAATTTAGTCACTCTGAGAATCTTGGAACAAACCAAATAAAGGAATTTTGGATAAGGTCCCGAATTTAAATTGGGGTTCGGTGCGGATAAAAAAACCCCTACGTTATACTCTTCTATTTTTTACGACAAATTTTTTTGGTAACTCGGGTAGTGTTATTCATGATATGGATCTTATTTCCAAAAACATTGAGAGGTAATTGATTCAAAAGGTTTATGATCTCTAAGGGATTAAATCCCGAGTTATTGTGAAGTAAAAAAAATTCTAAAATATTAAATTGGATCCACATATATGCAATTTAATACATTACGATCGTGTTCATGCGTTTGTAGACCCTACGTGTGGACGTAAGGCCCTGTAAAACCAACAGTGAATGTTTGCACTATATTTTCCAAAAATATACTATTGCCCACAAATTTACTTGGGGAACCTCCATAGCTCCTAATGCTACAATTTTTTTAAAAAATTCTAACCATTCTTGGAATATAATGCACCAAATTTAGTGGTCCTGATGTAACCACTTAGGCCAACTACGTTCGGCCTATCATTTTTGTCTTCAAGAGTATATTTGTCCAAAAACTTTCAATTCAAGTATTGTAACAAAAATTTATTAGACCCATCACCGTGCATGTTTATCAAAAGTACAAATGTCAAATGGTCTAAGTGTAACACTATCAATGTTTAGTACAGAATCTACTCTTTCAAACTGCTACTACAAGTTTTCTACAAATAATAACGAGAAAACGGATCAACCCTGTCAGCAGGTC
The DNA here is from genome assembly GCA_037428765.1 of Rubia yunnanensis. Taxonomy (NCBI): domain Eukaryota; kingdom Viridiplantae; phylum Streptophyta; class Magnoliopsida; order Gentianales; family Rubiaceae; genus Rubia; species Rubia yunnanensis. Next base: position 23,213,535 of record CM075064.1, on the reverse strand, counting down.
CTGTTGCGTCACTATCATGGGTACTTGTGCCAACATCAATGTCCTCGACATTGCCTTCGCAGAAGGTAGGGAAATTTCTAACTGCTCCCACAACGTTAGAAAACCGATACGTCATAACCTTGGCTATATGTTCGTACCAGGATCTTTGATATTTTGATTCTTCAAGCAAGTTTTCTACACCAACCTCTAAGGCAGCAACTCTGGATTCAATAGTAGCGACAGGCGTGTCAGATGTCTATCTGTAGAAAAAGTCCACACAAATCTTACCCATTGGTTGGCCATAAACGTCATGTGCACTGGCACTAACGCCTGCTCTTGAACAAAGCGCAGAGATTATACTACAATAGGCATAAGATCACATCTGATCTTGTTCCCTTTGCAACATAGGACAAACTCGACGACCAATATTCCATCGAAGCTCCTTCTTTATTGCATACAAGAAGGTGAGGAAAAGTTTGTGGACTTCTGTGTTAACAGTTACCGGATGGATTCTAGACGCCACAAAGTGGTACCACCCATTCATCTTCGGAGTTAGAGTTTTCTTGGGTATTTTGCTCCAACCTGGTTTGACCAACTCATCTATGTCCGTACCTGGCATTGTTACTGTTCCAACAATATCATTCTCAATTGGTTGTTGAAGAATATAGCCATCATCACCTAGAAAATAGAGTGCGAGAAACTCGTCCTCATCATTTGGAACATTGGGCAACCCAAACAAGTCATTGATAGATTCTGGTGTGGCAGGGATAGTTTTACCTCCACAATACGTGATCGTAGCTCAGCCCGCGTTTCAAGTTTGCATAAAACTCACTTACAATAGTCAGGTTGAATGGCTGCGGAGTCTCGCGGAATTTTTTCCACCCAAGCTTCCGGATAGTTTGCTCGAATGGGAAAGATGCTTCAATTCCTCTCTCTATTTGATAATGACGTCCTTTGTATGATCCATGAACCAACCTAGCCTCCTTGGACACTAAGTGTGCGGCTATACTTTTGGAAATGATGGAGACGGTGAATGGCGTATCCTTTTCAAATTGGATTTTGGAGGCATTTCCTAAAAAACACATTGAAGCATGCATCAAACACCTTACATGCAAGTCAAGCTATTCATGGTATCACATCCTCAATAATTCTATTTCATATGCAAATATTAATTAATCATACTGATAAGTTATTGAAGTAGTTTACCTGATTATATGGCCACCTACGTAGGATTTCAACAAAGATAGGTAGTGATGGAGACAGTATTGAGTGAGAGATATAAATTTCCTACTATAAAAATGGGGATCTGAGAGGGTTTATAATAATTGACCATTTTTATACACCAGTATTTTACATATACCGGTGAAAAAAGCAGCCTAAAGCAGCTTCTTTAGGCTGATTAAAACTGTAAAAAAAAATTTACCTAATCCAACTCGAGAGTAAAGATCAAATTTTTTTTTCTGAGTACCTTGCACCGATACATTTACCGATGCAAATTCTACAAAAAGTAGCTGCTTTAGGGTACTTTAAATGGTAAAAAAACTTCCATGTTTAAACCAGATACAAAACATCAAAAACATTTTCTAAGTATTCAGAATCGATACTTCTACCGGTGAAAATTCTACAAAAAGCAGATGATATAGGTTGTTTAATTGTAAAAATATTTAACATTGTCAGACCCGAGAGCAAAAATAAAAAATTCTAAGTAGTCTGCACCGGTAAGAGTATCGGTGCGTTAGTACAAAACAGAGTACCTCCCCTGTTTTTCTACACTGGTAATTTATACTTTACCGGTGTAAATAAATTGCATCTAATAAAAGTTTTAAGTAAAATCATAACACATTTTCACCGATTCAATTCATAAATACTTCATAAAATAGTGTCAATTAAATACATTGCACGCTAATTCGCTTAATAATCAGACGATTTTTCACAAAACATGGTTGGCAAAAACAATGACTAGGAATGACCTATCTATCGCTTCCGCTTCAAGACATTGTCACCACCTACTATTTCACCTCTCTCATTAACCACAACCCATCACCATGAGAATGCTTTCCAACAATGGGTCCCCCAACATCTTCCAAACAAGGAAATACTGATGGAAACTCAGGACTATCAGTTATGGCAGGCTGATCAATCTCCTCATCAAAGTAAAATTTCTTCCCATGCAACACCACAAGATACTTCTCATTCAATGGGTCCTTGATGTAAAAAACATGTCGTGCCTGGGCAGCTAAGATGAACTTGACATCTTCATATCCTGCACGATTCAAGTCGACCAACGTGAACCACATGAGCTTCTCAACTACAACACCAAAACCGTGTTCCATCCAATGAAACTTGAAGACAACAACCATGAACTCTACATAATCTAACTCAAAATTTTCCTCAATCGCCCCATAGAAAGGCATCACAGCAACAACCGGATGTTTATCTTTCTTGCTTGCCTGCCACATGGATTCAGATACAATATAAACCCTACTGTTTTGAGTGGTGCTCTTCCCATCCTTCGCCGATGTTGAGACACTAAAGCAATTAATGTCATAACCAATGTACTGTCTAACAGTGCAGTTCGGCTTCTTTACAAACACCCGTAGCATACTATGCATCCCTTTGACATTACAATGATTGTAAAACCAGTTAACAAACCTTGAAGAATGCTCGACCTAAATTTTATTTGAGGGACCGTCTGGATGAATCTCTTCCAACAGGGAAACATGCTTTTCAGCATATGTTACGGTCTCGCTACTATTACGTAATACATACAAGTGAACAATCATCAACTTAGTGTGATAGGGTGTATGAAACGTACCCTTAGAATGTGGAGTCTCATTCTGCCATTCGCAGTGAGGTCTACCTAGAACACCAAGTGCTCTTCTTCCAACCAAGTTCGTTGTACAATACTCGATGATCTCCTCAGTGACGTACCGATAAACTATGGAGGCATTAGGCTGACTACAATTATGAACATAACCCTTGAAAACAGTTATGTGACGCTCAAAGGAGTACATCCAGTGCATTTCAATAGGCCCGCACATACATATCTCCCAACCAAGTGTACCGCTAGGTGCACCATGATGTCAAAGAATGACAAGGGAAAAATAATTCTCCAAATGGCATAGAACAACAGCCTCTTGATCCAGTTCATCTAGTTGTTGTTTGCTAATATTTTTCCTGCATATCGAGTTGAAGAAGAAACGCAAACGCATAATTGAAAATCTAACTTCCTCTTCCAAACACCCATGTTGCAACGGGAAAAGGTTTTTGCATAAGGACATGACAATCGTGTGATTTCAAAGCATTAAGACGCAACTCATTATTCACAAACCGGCTAACATTAGAGGAGTAACCGGATAGTACCTTCATTCCTTGGATTCTCTTACACACCAATCTCCTCTCAACAACTGACAGATTGTAGGGAGCGGTGGGCAGGTACGTTCGCTTCCCTCTTACCTCTAGTGTCAGATTCAACTGTATACCAAGGTCTACTAAATCTTTCCTCGCATTCAAGCAATCCTAAGTCTTCCCAGGAATGTTCAGAAGTGTTCCAATTAGACTCTCACAAATGTTCTTTTCGATATGCATGACATCCAAACAATGGCGAACCTCCAAATTTTCCCAGTACGGAAAATCAAAGAAAATTGATCATTTCTTCCACGGTCCATCTACAGCCCCACCACCCTTTGATAACTTCTTACCAAGAACAACATTCAATTACTTCACCTTGTTGTGAATAGCTACATCGGTCAAAGGTTTGGGTGTCTTTCTTCTCTCCTTCCCATCGATGAATGCAACTGTATTATCTCGCAACTTGTGCTTCACCGGCAGGAATTTACGGTGACCCAAATAAATAGTCTTATTCCCATTTCTCAACTGATGGTAATCTGTCTCATCCTCACAAATTAGGCAAGCCTTGTGACCCTTGACCACATACCCGGAAAGGTTACCTATGCGGGGAAATTATTTATGGTACAAAAAATTATCGCCTTCAATGTAAACTCTTCACCACTAAAACCATCAAACATTAAGGCACCAACTGGCCAAAACACCTTCAAATCTTCTATCAAAGGGGTAAGAAAAATGTCTATGTCATTTCCAAGTTGTTTTGGACCTAAAATCATGATGGGCATCAACACATATTTTCTCTTCATGCACAAGTACGGGGGAAGATTATAAATGGAAACCATAACCGACCACGAACTGTGTTTCAAGGACAAATTCCCAAATGGGTTCATACCATCAGTACACAAAGAAAATATCAAATTCCTAGGTTTGGATGCAAATTGTGGATACATCTTATCAAACTTCTTCCACTGGTCCGCTTCAGCCTGGTGTCGAATCATATCATCATCTTTACAACCTCTCCTATCAACACACCATGTCAAGTTCTTTGCATCCTTTTCATTCTTAAACAACCTTCTCAACCTCGGAATAATTGGAAGACACCACATACATTTGGCGGGCACTCGCCTCCTCACCGGCACAACATGCTCTCCACCAACAGCCACATTTCTTTTCTTTTTATAACGCGACACATTACATACTGGACAAACAATCTTATCCTTAAGGTCACCCCTATATAGGGCACAATCGTTCAGACAAGCATGTATCTTTTCATACTCCAATTCCATCAGACACAAAATTCTCTTAGCTTCATAAAGGTTATCAGGAACCCCGTTATAGGGTGGAAGCTTTTCATTCAAAAACTAAAGCAATTTATTCACACTAGTATCACACTATGACCCGAAACCTTTCAAATTAAACAGCTCCATCAAACACGACATGACCGTGTCTTTCTTCTTGCAACCGGGATACAATAGTGTATCCTTCTCACCAAGGAAGTTAGCCAAAACCTCAGGCCTCCCTCTAAACTCATTAACAACCTCCTTACACATGTCATCCAACATACAATCCTCAAAACCCTCTCCCTCACTACTAACTCTCACTTCCGCTGGTGATTTTTCCCCATGAAAAATCCACAAAACATAATCTTTTGCAAACCCTTGGCTATACAAATGGAGTTTCAGGATGTCCTTATTATCAGTACGAATTCAATTACCACAATCACGACAGGGACATAATATTCACTTCTCTTGACTAAAAGCATGCTCCAAGAACTCATCCACGAACATAATATATTCATCGCTCACCCTAATAATTAACATTGGCATACACATGCGTACGCCTCTCGATGACACGATACAACTCTACATAACTATGAATATCCAACAATCAAACTTCAACACATTTAATGCAATAGAATTTTATGACGACTTCCTAATCATGCAACATCATAAATGCACAATATACACCAATATTCCACATTACAGTTACAACATTCTTAACATGTCCAACGCTATAATCAAAAGCCATAGCATTATAACTACAACAACCTTGAGAACAAATCAAAAATTAATATCAACAATTCTACCTCAATCACCATCAAATGATCAAACACAAAACGTAAATATCTCTACTAACAAAACACATACATGAAATCATTAATATCCATAAATGTAATTCAAAAAATGGTACCTTCAAGAGTCTTCATTGTGGAGAATTTAGTGCATTCATCAACCAAAAAATACTATTAATGAACCTCTTCTTCCAAAATTCTCATTTTTAAACCGCTAAAAAAATGTTGTAGGTGAGCATTTAATACGATTTCCTACACGGTATTAAGACTTTACCTGTGCGTATGTAACTCCTACACCAGTAAAAACAGTCACTGGTGTAGATATTTATCCTATTCCCGCATATTTTTTGCTTCGGCACTGGTAACCGGTGCAAAAATGAATAGTTTTGGCTCCAAATTACTAAAAGAAGAAAAATTTATGCACTGGTATTAAGAACATACCAGTGCGTGTGTAATTCCTACACCGGTTCTAATAGTAACCATTATACAAATGCAGCATTTTCTCACATCTTTTTATTTCTGCACCGGTAAGTTCGGATTACTGGTTCAAAATTTTGTCCTATTGGCGCCAAATTACTAAAAAAAAGAGGAAATATGTACAATCCGGTAATCGTTTACTGGTGCACATATATGAAAATGCATCGGTCATAACCACCTACACAGATAATACCGGTGCAAAATTTTTGAAAATGTACACTGGTAGAACCAACACCGGTGCGAAATTAGGTGAGTTGTACACCAGTTGACAGGATATTGGTCGTATGTAATTATTTGCACCGGATGTTAACACGATAAATACCAGTGCAATTGGTTACATATGCATCGGTATACCAGTTCCCATGAAATTACACTGGTGCATATGTACCTATTTTCCAGTAGTGTAATCTGAATTAGAAAATGATAATAGAATATTAGGAAAATGAGGAAGAGTATGGGGAAAATCAGCTTAAGGGTCAGGGCGTATTTTCGACCTTTCAAGTTTGGTCAATGCTCAATTTCTTTGGTCAATGCCGAAATTAGGCCAAAAGGTTATAATGACACAATTCATCATAAAGTTAGGGTTATTTTGACACTTTCTCATTTTGTAAAGTTATATTAATACTTTCATCCTAAAGTTAGGGTTAGAAGTGTAAATATAGATAAATAGAAGAACCGAAGGAGGACTGTATAAGTAGCATAAAAAACTGCAGAAAATGACATTAAACATTCATGTGATCCTTAAAGGAAGAATTTGTGCTTTATTCATAAGAACTAGTCCTTTAAGTTCTCTGTCCATATCAAACCACCTAAATATACACCTACAAATTTCGGATGGGTTAAAGTTACCCCAATGTTTAACTATTTAGTCAGCTGGCTTATTTGCCTCTCTATGGATATAAAACCACATGTGTATGCATTGGTTGCAACTTAATGAACTCACAATTTAATATGCATTGAAAAGAGCAAGTGAGTTTTTAAGTGGTTTAACTACAACAAGCAAGTCACTTTCAATTATAAAATTGTTCCAACCCTTTGTCAATGGGAAAAATTCAAAGTATACTCGATCGGGATCCGAATCTTCCGTTACACTTTTGTGTAACAGTTTATGTTACGCGGTTACGCCACATGTCCCTCCTAAATAAACTCCAATCTAACTATCTAACCTTGATTTACATTATTGTATATGTATTATATTCCATAAATTATTTTAACCTTTAAAATTCTACTCTCTTTTTTGGTTTTCTAGAATTACTTTTCATCTCCAGTTCGTCACCCCACGGGATCTGATCTTCTCGTCAACAACCTAATCTAATGCTTTTTTAGAAATTATTCTCCCAGAATCGACCAAATATGGAGAAATTGAGGTGCATTAATTGGGCCACAGAGATTGAGCGGTGATGTCGATGGTTAAATTAAGGTTTTTAAATTTGCATTAATTGGGGCCTCTAGAGCTGCTCATAATGTTTGGAGATAGCAGAGCAGCGAATGAAATCTTAGAGGAAAGGTTAGAAATTGAGCTTTTCATGTACAGTGGATGCTTTGGTGCAATTTCCAAACTGAGCAAGAACTCTCCAAATTTTCACAGAGCTTTAATCAAGTTTAGATTAAAGCATTGGATTGGGTTGACGAGAAGATCAGATCTGGAGGCGGTGACAAATGGGAGAGGAAAAGTAATTCTGAAAAAATGGAAAATAAAATTTTAAAAGTAAAAATAATTTATGGAATTAAATAAATATATAATAATATTAATCAAGGTTAAATGGTTAAATTAGAGTTAGTTTAGGAGGAACATGTGACATAAATCTATTGGTGTAACATAGAGTATTACACAAAAGTTTAACAAAAGATACAAACCCACTCAATTAGCATGGTCTCAGCCTATCGAGAATATCTCACATTAACAGTTTTATAAAGGGCATCAACCATATATGACTACTGACTAGCACTTTCAAAACAAGAATACTAACAACCGAACTAATGGTATGCTTAAAAGGTGCATCCACATTGAGCTCTAAACCTATGGAGGATTTGCCCCATTTTGTAGTCACGACTTTCTTAAGATACCTTCTTTTTATAAAAAGGAATCACTCCATTTTTAATCTAGAAGATATGAGAGGTAGGGAGATCTTGAATTGGGTTAGAAGCAGAAAAGTTTTTTTAAACAAAAATATACTCCCTTCACTCTATTATTTGGGAAGAATAAAAAATTGTTAAAATCGTTCAATGGAAGCTGAAGTCGCGGGACTAGAATCCTGAATCCCTAGTCGGAGATTGTCAGCAGTGGCATTGGCTGTTGGACGACGTGGATGCTAAAGTCGTGGGATTCGAGTCCCTCGTCGGAGATTGTTAGCAGCAGCAATGGCATTAGCTGCTGCATGAAAATCTTTTTCGTATTGTTTTCATAACGAGGGGTGTGTGCAGGGAACTGGCAATGTTGGTGGAGTTTCACATTTCACATTAAAAAAAAAAAAAAAAGAGTCTCTCTCTTGAAAAACGCTTTTTTCATAAGTCATGGAAAGATCAAGATTTAAAGTGAAAATTAAAAGAAATAATGATAAAATTTTCGCGTTGTATAAATCGGGTTATAAAATTTATAACTACTACACGCTGCATAATAAAATTTTAATATTGCAACTAAGACTTTTAATCTTTTATTATTCTAATTAAACTCAATCTTTCATAATGGAAAGACGATCTTTCCCAACACTTTACCTTTTTAAAGTTAGGAGGGCAAATCCATTTTTCCAAAATTCCACCCAAAATTCAAGGTGATAAAAAAACTCAAGGAATCCCGGGTTAGATTGACATCTTAAACAATTTGAGGTTATTTTGTGGGTGGTTTAGTGTTATGAAAGCCCTTCACTCTTTATTACATTTCAAATTATTAGCCTACTAAGAATCATTCAATTAGTGCGTAACTTGTTAATCGATGAACCTGCAAAAGCAATTTCTTCTGATGACTGCCGGTAGATCGCGCTTGGAACAATGGCATTTCTGCCTCATTTTTTGCGGGTCGCAAAACAAAAAGATCTACACTTGTCAGGGGGTTAAAAAATGGAGACCAGGCTCTAATTTTCTAATAGTTTGTCGCCGTTCTAGTAACAAAAATCCAAAAACCATAACCCTTGAGAAACTTGAGTTAGTTCAAGATGCCTATGAATGTACAATACTTTTGCTGGGGGAGATGCACTTTAAGGTGTCTTAGGCAGTATCGCACAACTAACACATATGCAAACTGTATTAGGAGAAATAAGTGAACATCATCCACCCAAAAGGCTTGTGATTGTAGTTCCCCTACAGTTCAAGCTCCATATACAGGCAAAAACGAAATGCTACCTCAGTAAAAAAAACAGCAGACACGGGTGTTAATAGCAAGAAGAAACGCCCCTTTCAGGCACCAAAAGCATGAAGTGACGAGGATAGTGAAGGAAGGAAACCTGCAGAGGAAGACCCACAAAGGCACAAAAAGGGGTTATACTGGCTATCACTAGAATCATTTCCTCAACATTGAAAATTTTGAAATTTATACAGCAAAAGAAGATGTATGTTTGCTTTCTGAACAAGCATAAATTTTTCTTTAGCTCAGCCTGTACCTTACTTAGGATGTTGAAGAAGAGAAACAATTTTATTGAATCATCTACCAGAAATTCAAAAGGGGGGAGAACAGAATGTAAACAAGAATAATAAATTATCAGCTTGTGTGTTATTTTTCTCTTTCCAAAACACTGAGAAGGAAGTAGGCATCAGAGGTAGCAGAATAAATAATTCATTCATTCACTCTCACTAACATGTTTTAGATATTCACTTTTAAGTGTTCAACTAACAAGGTGGTGCTAAGTCACAGGGTTTAATAGTTGCAGACATCCCTGCGTGATGACATACACATACGCATACGCATACACATGTGTACATGTGTGTTCTTAAAAGAAAACTGGAGGGGAAATTGAATGGGTTGTGCCTATTTCATCCTGAAAGCTACAGAAGGAAGAAAGTATCATACGTGTGGGACAAGAAGGTTATATTTGTGCGGGAAGGAACTATCTTAGCTCAGAAGTTCCCGGGGGGGGGGGGGGGGGGGGGGGGGGGGAATAGTGAAATAGTGAAGGAAACAAATCACAAGTCACCAAATTTTACATGAAAAGTAAGAAAGACAGGATATTAGTATTCCACCACATTGTACAGTTACCCATGAGAAAATTACAATCATATGTTTATCCAAAACACATGGATCTTATAACCACACGTAAGAGCACTTGGAGATAATAGCATCATATTCATCCCATTTCATAGACAGACTATCAGTTAACTTGACTAAATCGTTCACAATTTCACGATTATTACCTTGTGAAGCAGTGGGCAAGCTCTAGCTAACTAATCCTATTTTTTAAGGAATCTCATCAGTTAATGGTTTCAACTGGAACTCTCCCACCACGTCACATGGCCAATAACTACATCATACCTCATCTAATGCTTGTCTTATAAAAACCTCAGGGTAATCTCCAAAGCATTCTGAAACTTCAAACCCCAACTTCACAGGTTTAAGTTTAGGAGCTTTTCACTAAATAGCAAGATCACATGTTCTCATCTTAGCTTAACTTTCAAAGGTTTAGAGTCAGTGAATGAAGAATAAACCCCTATCATGATCACAAGATACTAATGCAGCATTTTGATAATCATAACTGAAGTCACAAGATATGGGCTACCATGTCCGGAAGGATCCATTCCACCACCCAACCGGACTATGGAATTCTAAATAAGCATATAACACACCTTATCTAGCTAGGGTTTAATTGGACCATGATAGCTCCCATTAGTAAAAAACACGTTACCGACTACACAAATGGTTGGAAGACATCGATAATGAGCCAGCGACCAAATGAGTTGTGCAAAAAACACTCTCTATGAGCAATTCACACAACATATAAGACATGGCAAGTTCTAGCATTCACATTCAAAAAAAGATAAATACTGATTACTTATTTCTTAGTTAATTTTGCTTCTGCCTGAAAGTGTAGCCAATACAGAATGGTAACAATTGGTGCCCACGCTAAGGCAGTCCGGGGTAGAAAAAGACTGCAATTTCTCACCACGAAGGATGGTAAAAGCTAGCACTACGTCTTTTTACTGTTTGCCTTCCTAAGTTTCCTGAGCTTGTGCTTGTTCATCTTCTTCTTCCGCTTCTTCTTCACACTGTCCGCCCACATAGTCGGCTCCTCGTCGGAAACGACGCCGTTGGGGTCCGTTTTCGCCGCGTCCGGGTTGAGGAAAAACCGGAGTGAAAAACAGGGGAAGTGAGAAGTCGGATCCGGATTACCGGGTCCGTTGAACAGAGGGAATTGCACGGCGGTCGGCTGGGTGACCGGGAGGTGGTGGATCAGCGGCGGTGGCGGAGTGAGGGATGATTTGGCCGCGAGAGAGAAGATTCGTGAAGACTGGGTTCTGAAGATTTTGTGCAAAATTGAGGGACTCATTTGGATTTGATTCGAAAAGGGGAAAAGGATGAATTTGTGTCTGTTTTTTCTAGGGTTTCATCGGATGGATTTAGATTCTGCACCCGAAATCCGAATGTAAGGGTTTTTGTTTATAGGATGTGATTGCGAATCCGAATGTTTGGGATTTGAAAAGAAAAAAGAAAAGGAAAAAATATAAAAATATGCCCCCATACAATATTCATTCAAATTTTGCCTTTTTTGGTAAAAAGGTAAAGAGTGCCAAAATAAGTAAATAAATAAATAATCAAATATGGTATGTGTGCCAATATTTGAAAGTGATGGTGAATGTCTTTTATTTGAAAGTGAGAGTGTAAGCGACCATTTATGAACTCGGTCCCCCCACCACTCTTGTAAAGTCCTCCGGAGTTGTACTTATGTATGGCATATTGTGAATACTAGTAATCTGGTGTTTTAACACCACTGAGTGACTTCTGGTGATATGGTGTTTTAACACCACTGCTATCCAGCAGTATTCCAGCAGCAGTATGGTTGATGTCCACGATTTATGGAGTGTATTATGGGATATATTTGTGCGATCTGATCAGAATATTGTGAAGATAAATGATTGATTTCGTGGTCATCTAATTCTGGTAAACGAATATTCCTGTAATAGTTAGGAATTGGTTAAGTAGTTTATTTATGGAACAAGTCCTATTGATAACAGGATTGTTCAATTAAATACCAGATTACCATTAGATCTTTCCTTAGTCTAGAAGTCTATTTTTGGTAGAGTTAGACAAGGAAAGAAGTTGATTCAAGGCAGGATTGCGATGGGATAAATAGAAGACGATTACAACGCAATCAATTGACGCGACCAAGATTCAATCTCTACGTGAGAGCTTTGGAGCGATCTGCCGTGGTGTTTTTGGAGGTTCGTAAACAACCGACCAAGTTCGTAAAGATCAGAAACAAGGAAGTCTTAATTCCTCGGGAGGAGGAGATCCAGGGAGACGTGTTGGTCGTGAGGGTTCAACGACGTAGGATCGACAGTGAGGGGAGCTCACAACATTCACTCTGTAGGTTAGCAATGGATTAGTATTTAAGTTAAGCTTCTTGTACTAAAGACTGCTTTCTAGTGAATGATTTCTGATCTGGGCAAGGCCCCGCAGAAGTAGGTGTATTTGCACCGAACTGCGTAACCAAGTTGTGTGTGCACTGCGTATTTTGTTTTGCCTTTTAACAACAAACTGATCTTGGTGTTCCAACACCAAACTGTTAAACAACTTGGTATAAAGGTTTAGAATTCAGGTGAAACGGAATTTCAATTAGTATCAGAGCAAGGCACTTGCTAACCCCTATACAGGGAGAGTGAGATCAGGTTTCACCATGGCACCAAAGGAGGGGGCCTCTGTCACGCAACCACCATTGCTGGAACAAGGCAATTACGCCTACTGGAAGGCACGTATGAAAGTATTCATTGGAGCATTAGATGATCAAGCATGGAACTATGTCGTAAATCAGTACACTCCACCTCCCAGTGACAAAACTAAAGAATCGAGCTCATCAACGATCAAACCATATTCTGAATACTCTACTGAGGAGCATAGAGCTTACATGTCCAACTCAAAGGCATTGAATGCCATCTTCACAGCAGTAGATGAAGATCAATTTAAGATGATTTCAAATTGTGAGACTGCAAAGGAAGCATGGGATGTGTTACAGACGTATCATGAGGGAACAAGCTCAGTCAGAGATTCAAAGTTGCAATACTATACATCGAAATTTGAGGAATTGAAGATGCGGGAAGATGAAACTATCTCCGAGTTTAATAGACGAGTCCGAGATATTGCAAACAAGACTTTTCAGTTTGGTAAAAAGTACAAAGATCAAAAACTTGTAAGGAAAGTGTTGAGGGCATTACCTCCACGGTTCAATATGAAGGTCACAGCAATCAATGAAAATGGAAGGATTGGGATGATGACACTTGATGAGCTCATGGGGTCTCTGGAATCCTATGAGATGGAGATGTTGCAAAATAAAATTGGAAAGAAGGAGATGGCTTTACAAGCACAACCTCTGGGAAGGAAGATGAAAATACAGATAATGAAGATTCCGATGAAATTGCTAACATAACCAGAAACTTCTCCAGATTCATGAAGAAGATGGGCAGGAAGCCACAGGACAAGTCAAGTGGGAGCAAAAATTCGAATGCCAACTTCACTCCCAGGTTCGGTCAGGCAACTGGTGTTGAAACACCGAAGATCAAATCGGTAAATCCGAATCTGAACAGAAAAATCCAATGCAGAGAATGTGAAGGCTTTGGACACATACAAGCTGAGTGTGCCAATACACTTAAAAAGCAAGGGAAATCATATGCCATAACCTGGAGTGATGATGACGGAGGAGACGATATTAAGGATGGAGAAGAGTATACAAATCATGTTGCTTTCGGCGTGTCGTTGGAAGAGTCTTTTGAGATAAATCGCAGTGTGTTGAATGAAGAAGAAAGTGATAGCTCAGATGAAGAGACTAGAAGCATTAGTGATGATGACATTAGCAAAGAAAGTATGGAGATGTATAAAATGTGGTTAAAAGTGGCGGATGAAAACAAAGAGCTCAAGGTTGAGAACAAGAGGTTATGTGAAAAGGTTAGAGTGAATGAACTTGGAAAGAAAAATGCAATTGAAGAACTTGAACAACTTAAAAAGGAATTTGCTGAAGTAGTTCAACGAGCGGAGACAGCAGAACAGGCTATTAGACGTCTCAATACAGGGAAAGCTAAGCTTGAAGATTGTCTGAAAATGGGACAAACTACCAAATTTGGAATTGGGTATGAAAGATCAGTTGATGCGTTGAAAAATAAGGCAGATCAAGGTGCACTTGCTCCAAGAATAATTGAGGAGAATTGCCCCATCAAGAGAATCAGGAGATGCGGATACTGTGGAGTTCAAGGTCATGTGAGAAACAGGTGTTTCAAATTACTTAGGACACTGTCCGTCAACCCAGCATATCGGTATTTCAACACCATTCCAGGATACAACACCGTGCACCAAGTCAACACTGGAGGATACAGGAACGGATCCTTGAACACACATGCAACTCAAAGATCACATCGCATCACTCGACCAGTAAGCCAGGTATGGGTTCGAAAGTCTCAAGATATTTGTCTTTCAAGTTTTGTATGTTTTGGAGCACATACAGGAACCTCGTGGTACTTCGACAGTGCGTGCTCAAGGCACATGACAGGAGTTCCTGAATTTCTGCGAAAATTCAAACCTGGATTTGGTGGACATGTTAAATTCGGTGATGGAAAACGAAGCAGAATAATTGGCAAAGGGGAGTTAGAAATCAAAGGGCTTCCAGTGTTCCAAGATGTGTTGCTAGTGGAAGGTCTGAAGGCTAACTTATTGAGCATCAGTCATTTATGTGATAATGATATGACAGTGTACTTTGACAAAGATAAGTGTATTGTAAATCATGGGTCTGGAGTATTCACTGGATCCAGATCAATGGATAAGTGTTATCTACTCGATCAAGATGTCACCTGCTTGAGCTCGAAAAAGGAAGTTAGTACACTGTGGCACAGAAAATTGAGGCACATAAATTATAAATCCTTGGCTCGTATTTCCAGACTAAATGCAGTCAGAGGTATTCCCGAAATCAGTGAAATCAAGGAGACTGTCTGTGGATCGTGTAAGGAAGGAAAGCAAATTCGTATTCCTCACCATGCTGTACATGATGTTTCAACATCAAGACTTTTGGAGCTTCTGCATATGGATCTAATGGGGCCAGTGAGTACACCAAGTGTGGCAGGGAAGAAGTATATTTTTGTCTGCGTAGATGACTTCTCGAGGTATACGTGGGTATCATTCCTCAAAGAAAAATCAGAGGCCGCTGATGTATTCAAGACCTTGGCGCACAAGCTTCATGTAGAAAAAGGAACCGTTCGAATTGCACGCATCAGGAGTGATCATGGAAAGGAATTCAAAAACTCTAAATTTCGGGACATCTGTGAAACGCTTGGTATACATCATGAGTTCTCTTCCCCCATAACCCCTCAGCAGAATGGTATAGTAGAAAGAAAGAATCGGACACTGCAGGAAATGGCACGAGCAATGTTGGCTGAGAAAAAAATTCATTCTAGATATTGGGCTGAGGCAGTACACACTGCATGCTACACCATCAACCGAGTATATCTGCGTCCGTTTACCGAGAAGACACCGTATGAGATCTGGAAAGGAAAGAAACCAGATGTGTCGTATTTCCATGTCTTTGGCAGTAAGTGTTACATTCTGAAGGATCGAGAACCCTTAGCTAAATTTGAATCCAGGAGCGACATTGGAATATTCTTGGGCTATTCTCCTACCAGCCGAGCATACCGAGTACTGAATCAACGTTCTGGGGTAGTCATGGAGTCCATTAATGTGGTGATAGATGATTCAGAGGACGACAATGCTGGAGAAGGTGATGCGCTTGATTCAGCCGTTCCTACTGGTGTTGAAACACCAGCACCATCAACCGGTGTTGAAACACCAGCACCATCAACCGGTGTTGAAACTCCAGAATCTGGAAATCTTGATTCTGACCAGAATCCAACGAGACATATGCAGTTAAGGGATCAACCCCGTGTAAATTACAGAGAATTAGCAGGATTATCGTGTTTCATCTCACTCACTGAACCAAGAAGTTACAAAGAGGCTTTGCTAGATGAATATTGGATCTCGGCAATGCAAGAAGAATTGCAGCAATTCGAGAGAAACAATGTTTGGTTTCTTACCCCACGACCTGTTAATGTAAATGTGATTGGTACCAAGTGGATTTTCAAAAACAAATCTGATGCAGATGGTAATGTCACCAGAAATAAAGCACGCCTTGTTGCTCAAGGGTACACACAAGTAGAAGGGGTTGACTTCGATGAAACTTTTGCCCCTGTAGCCAGATTGGAGTCCATCAGACTAATGTTGGCCGTGTCCTGCATACTAGACTTTACTCTTTATCAAATGGATGTCAAGAGTGCATTCCTGAATGGCATAGTAAAAGAGGAAGTTTACGTGGAGCAACCTAAGGGGTTTGAAGACCCTCAGTTTCCTGATCATGTTTATAGGTTGAATAAGGCGTTGTATGGACTCAAGCAGGTACCTCGTGCTTGGTACGAGCGACTGACAACCTTTCTGATTCAAAAGGGCTATCGTCGAGGGGGAGTAGACCGTACGCTGTTCGTGCTGCACAAGGGGTCAAAGATTCTAATTGCACAGATCTATGTGGATGACATTGTGTTTGGATCTACCGATTCAGCCTTGGTGAAGGAGTTCGTTGACTTAATGACTCAAGAGTTCGAAATGAGCATGGTAGGAAAATTGTCTTATTTTTTGGGATTGCAGGTTACTCAGGAGAAGAATGGGCTGTTTATCAATCAACAGAAATATGCTGAAAACTTGATCAAGAGATTCGGACTTACAAGTGCAAAGGCAGTACGCACCCCAATGGCAACCACCGACAAGCTTACAAAGGATGAACAGGGGCAAAGTGTTGATCAGAAATTGTACAGGAGTATGATTGGCAGCCTGTTGTACTTGACTGCAAGCAGACCAGACATCTGTTTAAGTGTTGGTATTTGTGCTCGCTATCAAGCTGATCCAAAGGAATCACATATGTCAGCAGTGAAAAGGATTATTCGGTATATAAGTGGAACAGCGGAGTATGGAGTATGGTTTTCTCGAAACAAGGATTCACAATTAGTAGGTTTCAGTGATTCGGACTGGGCTGGGAATGCTGATGATCGTAAGAGTACCACTGGAGGGTGCTTCTTTGCTGGATCTAATCTGGTCAGCTGGTACAGTAAAAAGTAGAATTCTATATCTTTGTCCACAGCTGAAGCAGAGTATTTAGCTGCCGGGAGTTGTTGTGCGCAGTTATTGTGGATGAAGCAGATGATGAGAGATTATGGGTTCAATGATGTGGGTTTGACAGTCCTGTGTGATAATAAAAGCGCCATTGATATTTCCAGGAATCCTGTGCAACACTCTAGAACAAAGAATATCGATATCCGACATCATTTTATCAGTGACTTGGTTGAAAAAGGAGAAGTCGCAGTCCAGTATGTACCAACAGCAGAACAACTGGCTGATATATTTACAAAACCACTGGATGGTGAGACGTTTGAAGGCCTCAAACAGCACTTGGGTGTCTGTCGAATGTAAGGTACTCTGATCTGTACTTTCTATTGTATTATTTACTGTTGTGTTGTTTCTTTTATAATATGGTGAAAAAGAAAAAAAATAGAAAAATCAAAAGTATCAAAAATATGTGAAGTGGTGTTTAAACACCAAGGGAAATCAGAGAAAAGTAAATCAGCTGGGCCGAAAAATTATTGGGCCTAGGTTTGTACTCAGAAGGAAGGAAAAAGAGAAAGTCTTTCGGGTTTCGGAAAAAGGGGGGAAAAGGAGAAAGTGACAAATTGGTTCCCACTCAAAAACAAACTCTCGACTGTTCATCTTCCCGAACCAAGCTCCTCTCAGACTGAAATTTTTCAAAATCCCACAAACTAGCGCACTCCAAATCAATCCTAGTAGACAATGGTGAGCTCCACGTTCCAGAAGATGGTCCGAGATTCCGTCAAGGTGCGGGTACCAGAGAATTCGAGAATTGAAGAGCTCGATGATGATGCAGATTTGGACGAGATGTGTGGAGACCAAGTGCGGACGCTAGCCACGTGGTATGGACTCAATCAGAGACGACGGAAAGCTAGGTTTGATCATTCCTTTGTCTACGATGGAATTCTCTTTTGCTCTGTTCTTGAGTTTATTGAGTGGATGGTGCAGAACAGAGATTATGTAGACCTTAGAAAATATAAAAGTCTGCATGGCAAAGTTAATGGATTTAAACTTGAGGAGTTATTAACTGGTGGAATAGGAGAGATTAGGGAGATTAGTGAGTATAATGCCAAATTGGTTGGGGTTGATTTCGGAGAACATTATAGAGTAGGAGATGAAGAGGGTCAGTACTTCACAATTTACACACGGATAGCCTCCCTGCACAGGTCGATTATCAGGAATTTGGGGGATAATGTAGTTGTGCAGCCCGGGATAAAAGTGGTTAAATCCACTGATTTTACTGTGGCTGGTGACACAGAGATAGTGTGTTTTGATGAGTCTCTGTTTCAGACTCAAGAATCACTGAGAAGGTTACCTATTCCTGTTGTGGACATTAGTGATAGTGAAGAGGAGGCTGGGTGTGCAGGTGGCACTGATGAGGCTGAGATAATTTCGAGGGTGAATGAACCAGAGAGTGCCTCTGTACTGAGTGAATCTGCATTGAATGAAGCCATATCAGAGTTGTTTAGGTCGGAGTCTGCCCTATCAGAGTTTGTGAGGTCTGATTCTGAGAAGGAAGATGGTGAAAGAACTGCTGCGGAGAGAGCAGGTGGGGCTGATGTGCCAAGTGCTGGTTTGGTTGATACTGATGATCAAACACCAGATGAGAGCCATGCTGAGGAGGAGCAGAGTCCAGCTGATCTGGGTATTGGTGTTGAAACACCACTGGAGACAAGTCCAGCCCAGGGATTTAAGAGGAAAAGGAAGGAGACTGGTGTTGAAACACCATCTGAATTTGGAGACAGATCTGAGACAGGTGAAGAAAGGTTGCCTTCTACCTCCAAGAGAGTTAGAAGATCTAAAAGATGCAGAGTCAAAAGTACAGCCACTAGTGAGGACAGTGATGAGCCGATTGGGCTGAAACTGAAGAAGTTACATGCTACCAGACAGCAAAGACAATCTGAGACAATTGAGTCTAGTGCACAACCTGTATCTGAAGCGAGTGAAGCCATTAGCCCTGAATTCTTTGATGATGCAAGTCAAGAAAAGTGGAAGTTTGTCTGTGACAGGAAGATATTGGCGGAAAGGCCAGCTGATGCTGTAAAATATAAGGAATGTGGATTCACAGACTATTTGCATTATCTCAAGGTGTTTAAGGCAGCTACCTGTTTCTGTGACTATAACAAGCAACTTGTGATGGAATTTTACTCTAATTTGAAGGAGGAGTGTGAAGACGAAGACTCTCCGTGGTTTCACAGAGTTTATGTGAGAGGAACAGTGGTGGTATTTTCCCCGGAGGCAGTAAATGTTTGTCTGCAGCGTGGAACATCGAGGAATGTTCAGGCGGTGTTCCAACACCAAATGCCAGAGAATTTCGATGCAGTGGCAGTAGAGTTGACCGGTGGTGTGGAAAGTTCATGGCCACTGACTGGGAGACAACAAATACCAGCATCAAACCTGACCTCCAGGTATTACTGTTTGTATATGGTGGCGGTTCATAACTGGATTCCATCGGTAAACAACACGATTGTCACCAAAGAAATGGCGACTCTTCTTTACAGCCTGGGAACGAGGCATAGGGTCAATCTGGGCAGGTTGATTTTTAATGATATTTTGGACTGTGCTCGCAAGACGAGGAAGGAAGCTTTAGTCCATCCCTGTGTGATATCGATGGTACTGCAAAAAGGGGGAGCAGTTGCAAGCGAGACCGATGAAGTATTGGCAACCCAAGCATTACGGCCAACTCTCAGAACCCTGAGTGGTCGTATAGTGAAGGACCTACCCTGGACGCCTCCAGCGACGACTGGCTCGGATGAAGGAGCAGCTCGGCTGAGAGCCATTGAGGCGAGGGCAGCTGTGTGTCAAGAACTACTTGAACGTCATCAGGCCACTATTGCAAAGATTCAGGGGGAGCTGGCAGCTTTGGCGGCTGAGAGAGAAGCATTGCTGGGAGCGAATCAAAATGAAAATGGATCAGATGCTGGTGATTCAGACAATGCTGCATCAGAGGAGTCCGAGTGATAGTTTGGAATGATTGGGATTCTTGGTTCTTCTTGTCATATTACTGAATTCAGGGGGAGATATTAGAGATTTTGTGTTTTGAATAATTTGAATGATGTATGTTTGGTCTGGATAATTGGATATTTGTGCTAGCTGGTATTCTGGTGTTCAATATTGTTTATGCTAGTTGGTTTTCTGGTATTCTATGGTGTTTGTGCTGATGTTCTATGAATTCACCAATATGCCAAGGGGGAGATTGTAAAGTCCTCCGGAGTTGGACTTATGTATGGCATATTGTGAATACTAGTAATCTGGTGTTTTAACACCACTGAGTGGCTTCTGGTGATATGGTGTTTTAACACCACTGCTATCCAGCAGTATTCCAGCAGCAGTATGGTTGATGTCCACGATTTATGGAGTGTATTATGGGATATATTTGTGCGATCTGATCAGAATATTGTGAAGATAAATGATTGATTTCGTGGTCATCTAATTCTGGTAAACGAATATTCCTGTAATAGTTAGGAATTGGTTAAGTAGTTTATTTATGGAACAAGTCCTATTGATAACAGGATTGTTCAATTAAATACCAGATTAGCATTAGATCTTTCCTTAGTCTAGAAGTCTATTTTTGGTAGAGTTAGACAAGGAAAGAAGTTGATTCAAGGCAGGATTGCGATGGGATAAATAGAAGACGATTACAACGCAATCAATTGACGCGACCAAGATTCAATCTCTACGTGAGAGCTTTGGAGCGATCTGCCGTGGTGTTTTTGGAGGTTCGTAAACAACCGACCAAGTTCGTAAAGATCATAAACAAGGAAGTCTTAATTTCTCGGGAGGAGGAGATCCAGGGAGACGTGTTGATCGTGAGGGTTCAACGACGTAGGATCGACAGTGAGGGGAGCTCACAACATTCACTCTGTAGGTTAGCAATGGATTAGTATTTAAGTTAAGCTTCTTGTACTAAAGACTGCTTTCTAGTGAATGGTTTCTGATCTGGGCAAGGCCCCGCAGACGTAGGTGTATTTGCACCGAACTGCGTAACCAAGTTGTGTGTGCACTGCGTATTTTGCTTTGCCTTTTAACAACAAACTGATCTTGGTGTTCCAACACCAAACTGTTAACAACTTGGTATAAAGGTTTAGAATTCAGGTGAAACGGAATTTCAACTCTGAAACACCTTAATGGTGGAAGAGAGCGGGGTTCTCCACAAAAGCCTCAAACAGGCGATATATATCCCAAAAATCAAATTTGAAGTGCAGTGGGTAAAAGCACAAGAGTCGAGAATGACCATCAAGGAAAATAGCATAGTAGGAGAAACCACCAGCATATAAAATAGGAGAGAGCCCCTATAAATCACAATGACCTAGATCAAGTACCTCACTTACACGTTTATCATTTGAATGAAAAGATAATTGCTTCACTTTAGCCTTTTCACACGCATCACAAATATAGGTTTGGGAAAAACCGATGAGACAGATAAGGATCTAGAAGCACGCAAACCAGAAATAACATAAGACAAAACATGACCAAGTCTAGCATGCCAAGTTTCAAAATATGTAAGCGACTTATTGGATTCCAGAGTAGATAATAAAGTAGATGTGTCATAGTCTAAAACATAAAGCCTATCTTCAATATGACCATGGGCCAAGGTTTCCCTAGTGATTTTATGCCGAATAATAAATGAGAGAACATCAAAAGAAACAGCACAGTTTAAATCCCGAGTTAACTTTCTAATCAAAAGCAATTTTTTAGTGATATTAGGCACAATAAGCACATCATAAAGAGGCAGAGACTTAGAAATCTGAGAATCACTAACATGAGTAATAGGGAGGTAAAAACCATTACCAATATAGAAGCGAGAAGAACCATCATAAGGTATCACATGATCAACAACAGTTGGGGACAATGCTATGTGTTTTGTGGCGTCAGAGTCTACAATCCACTTGGAACCACAATGCTTAAATCTTGAATCACCACCAAACTGTGCCATAATGCCGAATAACAAAGCTAAGCATGCACGGTAACAAGAAAATTTGCAAGCTAGACCGCACGTGATAAACACGTGCTGAAGAATCTACCCGCATGTAGGACTGACATGCTGAAGGGCTACCGTGCGTGGATCTAACACGTTGAAGGGCTTCCGTGCATAGATCTGACACTTTGAAGGAGCTACCGCACATGAAAAGAATGCGCCTGAAAGGTCTTCCCGCACGTGGGATGCGTGAGATTTCTGATAAAGACGTCGACAAAACCACAGTGGATGTCGGATGAAGACGTCGATGGAATTGGACCTAGAACCACTTGAAACCACTGGAACTGATTGATGCAGCTGGAGAACGCCGATGGGCTGGAACTCACTAGAAATAGGAACTTGAACTCCCCGAGAACGAAGGCCCAAGAATTATACCACCGAGGGACTTGAACTCATCGGAGATGGAAAGTCACTGCTGGAATTGGGGGACGTTGCTGGAGAACATCGACGAGCACACAATTTGTCGATGAAAATCGTGAGAGTAAGGATGTTGACCATCGGAAACTTGAGGGAAGATGCATCGGAGGCTGCCAAAGTTCGCCAAAAGTTGGCTGGGAATTTGTCGGAAAAGGACGCCGGCGGGAAGGTTGTGTCAGCAATGGAAAAGAAGAAGAAAAAGAGAGGGGGAAGAGATCAGGGTCAAGATCGGTGAGGCTCTGATACCATGAAAGAGTGATTTCTCGTGATTAGTTTGTTATTGATTCATGAGAATCAATAGAAGATTACACTAGAGAGTCGTAAGTTAACTACAACTCTAACTCTAACAAACCCTAGTCCTCTATTTGACTAAGTCTAACAATTTTATTTTGATTGATGTTTATGTTATTGATTAAGTGTGAGATTTGTCTCCACACATTAGGCTTGTTCTTCGACCTGATCTATTAAATCATTGTGATGATAATTCAATTTAATTGTTTGCTTCGATATTTTGTTCTTGATTTGTTTGTACAGGTCGAGTGTTCAAAATTTTGTTTGTGGTTTATATTTGGGTTTCCATTAATTTCGATCTGTCAAATATGTGTTTTTCAAGGTGTTTACAATTTGGACAGCATAGATCGTGGTTGAATCAAGTGGTGTTACAGGTATAGAAGATCCATGTTTGGCGAGTGATTTTGATATATGATATGCACTCTTTATCAAGTGGTCATGATTTTTTGCGGGAAACGAGTTAATGTCCCCGAGGGTGATGTTACAATTTTATTGGATCTCTAATCTGTAACGGTATAGACGATCAATCTGGTTGACATGTAATTTGGATATCCTTGCAATATGTTAGTTATTGTTATAGGCTAGTTATGTTCCATCTCAAATTGCATAGATTTATTTTTACGATCTCTAGTAAACATGTTTGACTGTAAATATATGTAATTGTGTATAATAACTATACATAAAAAGTTGATATTTAAAAACTACATGTTACGACAAATCTATGGTATCTTATACGATAATACTATTGATCATATATCTATTCAAATATACGGACAAAGTTCTACAAGTTTGACTGAAAAAAGATTTTGTTCAATTTGAGTTGGAACAAAGAGAATATTGTAATTGTCGTTGGGCGTGTTTCCAGGCATTTTTGAATGATTTTAAAAAAAAAAATTTAAAGCATTCACAATTGTCAATCCTTAACCTCACTGAAGATAGGGCGCTCCCCCCGAGTTTGTAGCTTTTCTTAATAAGGAGCACTCCTTATTTAAGGAGAACCATTGTGGAGCTTTAAGAGCCACTCCTAAATAAGAAGCTACTCCTTAATTAAGGAGTTGTTACCTCTTTATTTGTGAAGAGCAACCAATTAATGATGGACCTTTGGCATGACTTGTTTTGTATTTTTAATTTGATTGGATTATAATCAAAGTTTAATTTTTATTATGTATGTTTTTTCATGAATGATATTATTTGTATTTTAAAATTTGAATATTTTCTATTTTCATTTATGCATTATATTGGAATGTAGAAGATCAAAGTCCAAATATGCAACGGGAAGGATTAATTCAAGAATTTCAAACTTCACTCCATCGATGCTCGAAGATTCCGGATCGGGACGTCATTATCAACTTAGAGCGAAAATCGTTGAATATATTTCCAAGCTTTTTGGAAATAAGAATTAAATGTAGTTTTTAAGTAAAATATTATGATATTGATTAATAATGATAATTTTAAATTATATAAATTTTATAAAAAATATTATTATGGATGAAAGAATAAACATGTTTGTTTTATATTTATATAGTTAATACAATGAGTATAAAACTGTTATCCTTTTTTGAATATTTTTAGCCCTCAATTAATAAAACTGTTAAATCGTGGTCCTTCCGTTTGATCAAAACGTTAACTTCACTCAAAAGTGTTAAATTTAAGGGCAAAGTAGTAATTTCACATTTTTGTTTTCCTTTTCTCATTTTTTTATTTTTATTTTTCCTTTCTCATTTTATTTTTTCCCCTCTTTTCCATTTTTCTTTTCATTCTTTTTCTCCTTTTCTCATCTGCTCATTTTCTCCCGCTGTCACCTGTTTCATTTCCCCTATTCTCCTATTTGAGCAGTGATGTCCTGCTCTCCTTTTCTCCCACCGATTCAAGCAGTGTGCGGCTGGGATGAGTGGTGGTAGGGCAGGATGGTGGTGGCGAAGGCTAGGATGGTTGCTGGCCGCCTGGGATGGGGGAGGCAAGCGCTGGGATGGGCGGTGGCAGACAGTGTTGAACTGGGATGGGACGTGCGATGGACGATGTTGAACTGAGATGGTAGAGGCAAGTGATGAGATGGGCTAGGATTGTGGAGGCAAGCAGTGGGATGGCCGGCCGGTCAAATTATCGTCAATCTCTGTTATCATCGCACGTGCGAAGTCCACCTTCTCGTGATCCGGCCGCTCGCCGAGCAATTTCAGCATGTTGTGCGACTCAACCACGTCCACCGCCACAGATCGCATCTCAGAGATGATCTTTGGGTCGGTTAGATGAAGGATCTGCTCTGTGAGCTCAAAGTGCAGTTTGAGAGATGACATCGACGACGTCTGCAGCACTGGCGACTCGATGTCATGGTCTTCCCCACCTGAGACGCGTTTGATGGTGGGCAATCTGGCCATCACGTAGGACAGAATTGGGAAATTCTTGTGGTTTAGATCCTTTTTTTTCAATTTTCAAGAGAAATCACCCAGGCGAAGAAAACAAAGGGAAATCCTTATCAGCAACCCTGCATCACCAATGCATTATAAGGTGTACGCACAATATATTTGACGTTGAATCCTGATCGATGAGGGCGCTAGGATGGGCGCTGGGATGGGCGGTGCCATCTTCTTCTTCAGCCGCTGGTGGGAAGAGGTGTGGGGGAGCTTGGAGGAAGCCACAATGCTACAAGTAGTAGTCAGAGTGTGTGTTGGCGACGTAGTGGCGGGCATAGATGGCGGCATTCATGTGGCGGTGCCGCTGCAAATGATGATGCAGAGAAGAAGAATGTCATGGGAAAGGGAAAAGGAAAAAAAACAAAGAAAAGGAAAGGAAAACGAAAAAAGAAAATGTGAAATTACTAATATGCCCTTAAAATTAACCTGTTTGATTGAAGTTAACGTTTTGACCAGAAGGAAGGGCCACGGTTTAATAGTTTTGTGGCCAAATGTATTAAAAAAAGATAAGGGGCTAAAAGGGGACGATGGAGGAAGTTCAGGGGCCTCCTAAGTCGTTCGTCCTTTTTTTATTAGAGATGGTGATGTGGTGCTAAAGAAGTGGTTCTCAAATATTATTCAATTGTTGATAGTTGGTTCTTACATAATTTTTGGAGAAATATGCAAATATAACCCTATGTAATTGAGAAAGTTCAGATATAACTCTGAGATCATTTTTAGTGCAAATATAACCCTAACTATTATACATAAGTGCAAATATAACCCTAAAACCTATATTCCGGCATTGACTAACCATTTCCAACCCTTAGCAGATGGGAAATTACTAAAATACCATTTTAGCCTAACACAAAAAATTGAAAGACAAAAATGCCCCTTGACCCACCACAACTACTCTACCACCTTCACCACCACTGCGGCCGAAATTGACCCAAACCATTACGTAAAACCCGGTAACCGGCTTCGGTCCGATGGTGCATGCCGTTTTTTACAAATCCCAGATTACTTCAATCCTCAAATTACAGCATTCGAAGGATTTTGTCCCTTTCACCTTCCTTAACTGCCTCGAGTTGCGACTTAGTTTGGAAGTAGAGTGTGAACTGTCCGTAACACTCACACACAAACCGGGACTCACTGAGTCGGACCATGTGATTCTGATGAATAGGGGCTTCTCCGCCGCCGAGTGATTGACTCGGTAGATACTCGTACGATGGTTTGAACTGACGAAATCGGGTTACACGACCAGTCGGAAGGAGCGAACTGTAGGAATTGGAGACCTTGATCACGTGCTCCTTGTAACAACTCGTTATGTTCCTCATTTTTGAGAAAACCCTTTTCAACTCCGTAAGCTCCGGCTTCGGCAAGGCATCGATGCCGGCGGCGAGACAGAGCGCAACTCCGATCTGGGCATTGTAACCATGCTCCCTGAATAGCCATCTTCTTTTTATCCCTTCTGCAATAAGTTGGAGAGTGAGAAAAGATGGCATTTTGGAGAAGCGGCGGGGAAAATGAGAGAAATTAAGCAGTAATGAAGATGAGGAGAAGGAGGAGAAGAAGGAGAAGAGTTGTGGGTGGAAAAAGAAGACTTCTCAAAATTTTAGAGCTTCAGGGGTATAGTGCTTTTTGTATTTTTTTTACAAAGGAGTAAATTTGTCTTTTCATCATACTCTAGGCTCAAACTGTCGAAAAAGGTTATATTTGCACATAAACTAACTATATAGGATTAGATTTGCATTTTCAATTATCGCATGGTTATATCTGCACTTTTGTCAATTATGTAGGGTTATATATGCACTTTGCTCTAATTTTTATCAAAACCGATGATGCGACACTTAAGAAAATCTCTTTAAGAGCAAGTCCAACATCTTTCCTATAATAGGGATTTTCATTCATTATAGGGATTCTACATGGTTTTTCAACTCCAACAACATCCCTATCACATCCCCTAAAATAGGAATTTTGATGAAAGAGAAGATTTCCTTCTCTATATTTGTAGAAAGAGAAAAATAATTATATGGAAAGAAAATTTAATGCAATTCCAATTGAATGCATCAAATCATATAACACAATTTTCATTTTTGTTTTAAAAATTCAATTATCATATTTCTCTCATTCTTCCATTTCTACTAAACAGTACCTTTGACTTCCAATAATTTTTTATGGAGAAAGCTACTACAATCTCAATCTCACGTGGGATGCTTATTTTTATTTTTTGTAGGGTTTTGTCAATAATGATTTGTTTAGAATATTGGAATTAATCTCTTTGATTTATAGTAGAGGCGACAAAATAGACCCGTAACATGCGGGTCAAGTGTGCTGTCTATTGTTAAATCTGGGTGGGTATGGGTAAAATGAGTGATGAGTTACATGTGTAATGGGTCAAATGTGTAGTTGAAAAATATTGGTTGGGCAGGTTGGGTTTATGGGTTGACGGCGGGTTTACCCATATGGGTTGGTACATAAACCTATATGAATTCATATATGGGTTGAAACTTGCATTTTTACCAAATTTTGACACGTGTGTTAAATGATTTTCCGTTTTCAACCTGACCTGTTTTGACCCGACCAATTTTTAAAATTACCCATTTTTCCCAACCCATATATGACACGTTCGCCTATTTGCCACCCCTAGTTTGTAGTTTATAATTTTTGAATTTTTCGGATGTTGTTATCCTTTATTTCAAACTGGCTGAATAGATAAATAGAATACGAAAAGAAGACTAGCTATAGTTAACATCGAAGATTTAGTTTCAAATTTGTTATATTGATTGTTTAAAAAAACTAGAGCAAAGTGCATATATAACTCTATATAATTGACGAAAGCACACATATAACCATGCAATAATTGAAAGTGCTAATATAACCCTAGATATTGAGGTTATGTGTAAATATAACCTTCTCTGGTATGTTTAGACCGGAATTAGGTGAAAAGACTATTTTGCCCCTCTGTAAAAAATAAAAAATTGAAAAAGCAATAACATTGTTTTGCCCCTGCCCCTTTTCTTCTTCATTTATCTTCTTCGTTTTCTGTACCTACCATTTTTTGTAACTTCAATCACGCTCTGCACTTTCGTCGATTTTCCAGCGCTTGGCTGAGCGCTGCCAGAAATGGTGGCTGATGGTGGCGGGGGTGGCGTGGGCCTAGAGTTTCGGTGAAGGCTGGTGGCAAACATGAATCGGCAGAGGCGAATCCCACGTCTTCGTCGGAGCGAGTCACTGCGCGCGGTGGTCGGAGAAGAACACGAATCAGTGGTGGAGAATAATGGCAGCAGTGAGGGGTAGGTGATGGGAAAGGTCGATTCGTGTGGCTAGGGTTTCAGGCATAGGCAGTGGAGAAGAATGGCACGGTGGTCGGAGAAGAATGGCACGGTGGTCGGAGAAGAACACGAATCAGCGGTGTAGAAGAATGGCAGCGGTGAGGAGAAGAACCAATATTTGTCTCAGGCGGCGACGGTGGAGAAGAATGGCAGTGGTGGAGAAGGACACGGTGGTTACAAATCGACGGTGGAGAAGAATGGCAGCGGTGAGGAGAAAAACCAATTCGTGTGCTAGGGTTTCAGGCAGTGGCGGTTTTCAAGTTGCAACGGAGGAGATTTGGCTAGGGTTGCAGGCGGGAGGAGAAAAGAAAATGGAGTGGTGGTTTTAGAAGATTGGGAGCAGAGGAGACGGCAGCGGTGACATTTTCCAACGGCGGCGGTGGTTTCAGAGGGCTATAGAGTCATTTTTGTTTCTTAAAATTTTGTATTAGGTTAGAAGGATATTTCGGTCATTTCCGATCGGTCAATGACCGAAACTGGTCAGTCAATATCGGAATAATACTTTTAGGGTTATATTTACACTTATGTATAATATGTAGGGTTATATTTACACTAAAAAAATAACTCATAATTATATTTGTAGTTTGCTCTCTTTGTACGGTCATTGTGGATGTTCACAGAGTCAAAGTTTACAACTACGCCGTTCAAAGAAAAAAAAGTTTATATAGCTACTACGAAGTTTAGAAAATAGCGTGGAATTTAATCCCTCGGCGGAATATGCAATGCTCAACGGATAAGCAAGTAACCATGGAGTCTTAAACCTGTGTTCATCTTGAGATAAGGATTTTCAATTCGCACTGGGAAAATGGAGATGAAGAAATTAAGATGGGCGATGGACGATCATTTCTGGGATTTGGACGTGTCTACGCCGGCCACGGTGGACGGTAGGGCTCGAGCAGTTCCCGGCGACACTGTGCCGCTGGGCATCACCCGCGGCACTCAGCTGTCGAGGCCCAGGCAAGTCGATTTCTTCCAGCGCTTCATGGCCGCTCCATTCGTCCCCGCCTTCTCCGCCGACCGAGGCCTCTCGCTCCAAAGGGTTCTCTCTCTTCCTCTCCCCGCCCAAATCGCTCAGCGCTGGTAAACCCAATCCTTCCCTTCATTTCTTCTATTTTTTATAAAGATTTTATTTTTATTTTTTACTATAGTCTGTGACTATATTCGCATTGCGGAATGGAAATTGGCACTTGGGATGTTCGAATTCTGGTCCGGAGTAAATTTCCAGTGGCTAACTAAGCTAGCTCTGCAAAATGATTGGTTTTCGTGTGCGGGTAAAATACCCGCCCTTCATTTCCTGTAATTTTTACTTCTTAGTAGTGGGTTCGGGCTTTAGAATGTATTTTATAAAATTGTATTAACCATTTTAATCATAAGAAGTAATTTTATAGGCAAAGTGTTAATAATAGAACAAAAAAATTATGCTGATTTTAGATTGGGGTGTCAATAATTGGGCCAGATGTTGATTTTTTGAAAATTGATTTTTAACTCCATTTCTAGTTTGGTGCCTTGAGTTGTTGTGAAATGGGTCTATCCTCTGATGCCTGATGGATTAGAGCGAAGAGATGGGAGTGTCAATTACCCTTACTTCGTTGGTCAGTTGTTTAGCGATAATAGCGAGTGAGTGAGTCAGTAATCAGTATTGAGTAATACTTGTACTTGAAGCTGTGCAGGTTCATGACGCTACTTGGACAGTTCAATGTGCAGAAGTTTGTGACGTCTTGGAGAATGGATGGATCTTCGCAGCTTTCACAACTACCGTGGATGCAGCGCCTTAGAACGCACCTATCGGACAAATCGTTGTATGCTCTTAATCTCTGTTCAGAGATGTTGTTGACTTATGATGATTTGCTTTTACTTAGCGTTGAAGCTTCTGGTGATAATAAGACTCCAAGGAAGAAAGCTGTTCTTCATCACAAGGCAAGCATGTATGAACGCTTTTGTTAATCATTATTGCTTAATTGTTCCGAATGATCAATTATTTTAGTACCTGTGCAGCTGTGCTTACCTTCTTCCGTTTGCAAATGCTAGTATTTTTTCTACTTGAATTTTGATTAAATATTACTGTTTTTGTTTTGTCACTCTACGCTATTCCTCTCATTTCCTGCCCTACCTATTATTTCTGCGATGCATTTTAAGTACATATCTTTTTCCCTCGCAGTTTGCTCAACATAACCTGACAGTGGAAGCTGCTGGACCGGAACTTTTTGTGGATCGGGATGGTAACTACTGGGATGTACCACTTTCTGTATCTGCTGATCTTGCCTCCACTAGTACTGACTCTGGGGCAAGCTATCATTTTTGTATTAACCATCTAGTGGATCCACCTGTGCAATCTGAAAGTCAAGATACTGTTGGAGCAAAACCTAGTCTCTTTCCGGGTTTGTGCGCCAGGTGTGCAGTTTCTTTTAAGAAGAATATCAATGTTTGGATGAGTGAAGCATCAAAGTTGAGAATGGTGCAACCTTATGACATGTTCTTGTCAAATCCTCATATTTCAGCATCAGCGCTCTTAGGTAATAACGAACTACATAATTTTTGATGTGCTGAACAAAAGTTGCTTGGATCAAGACAGCTTTTGCATATGTTAGAACTGTAACTTTAATGTTCTTCTAAAGGTTGTATATGGTTTCTATCACAAATTTATTTTTCAAAAATCTTTTTCCCTTCTCAAGAAAAATTTCACTGTAAACATACTTCCAAACAGAGCTTGTGTCTTTCTAAAAGTGGTTTCTGGTCTTTTTTTTGTTTCTTGACCAACTTTGATGTCTGATCCTTTTTTGCTTTCATTTCGTAGTATAGTTTGATATAGTTGGTCTTGCAGCTGGTCACCTCAGGTGGTAATTATGCATATAGTCTTCTTAGGAATATGAGAGTACGATTCGTTCAAATTGATTTATAAATTTTATGTTTACTGAATTTGATGCCTCACAATTCTCACCCAACAAAGGTAAACGTGTCTGTCAGTTGGTCTATTGGTACTCCTTTGCAATAATTGCCCATGCAGGGATTGTTATTTTAATACACTTCCAAATTTTATTCACTGCTCTAAACGAGCATATTTCTAAGCAGGTGCTGTTGCTACAACATTTCTTGGGAATAAGTCCATCATAGCACAGGGAGAAGATGCGTCTCAATTGAAAGGCTTTGGTCTTCAGCTAAAAGGAGCAAACTCTGCCTTTTCAGCTGATCTGTTTTCAACAGTGTCATTTTCGGCACAATATGGACATTTCCAGAGGTTTTTCCTAGATTTGACACGGGTTAATGTACGCTGTGATTTTCCTTCAATGTCAAAATTTCTTTTGGGAGCCACACATGCGGGGTATGATTTATATAATTCTCAAAATCCAAGTTCGGAATCAATGGAGATGATGTGCCCAAATACCACTTTATCATTTCAGCAGCAGGTACTCTCTTTCGATTATTGTGTAGTGTATAGTTATCGAATCGATCTGACTTCTATGATTATAAAACTAGAAAGCATGAAGATAACCTTGTATGCAGTAATAGTTTCCCTCGATTTCCTCTTTATCAAGAGTGCTTAGGTATAAGCATTTCAGCAGGTAATACTGTTACAAAGCTTGTGCATTTCACTAGCTAATAGCTCACAATTGCTTGTAACTGATATCACGGTAGAAAAGAGAGAAGCATAGAGAAGAAATGGTAGGAATGAGTTGAACCAAGGATGGGTAAGTAAATTTAGGTTTTGGAATTAGAAGAGAGGTTTGGTTCAGGGGGTTGTGGTATTCTCGGTAGGAGCATGTGGAGACAACTAATAATAGAGTGTCAAGGAATATGCTGCAGCATGCTGGGTGTTGGGTGAGAAACAGAATTGATTTTTTCTTAGAGTGTAGAGGGGTGTAAAGGAGCCGATAATATTATAAATAAAGAGGAAATATATGGGAAAGTTGTTGAGGGACTGTGCAGTAAGGACAGTAAATAGTGATGAAAGATTTCTTCCTCTATATAATGCTTTTCGGAGTTAGATACGGCACACTTGTTCATCAAGTTTTAGAAAGGCTGTACTTGATTGTAATGTGAATAATTTCAGTTCATGCTTAATGCAGATTGCTGGACCTTTTAGTGTCAGAGTCGATTCTGGAGTAACATTTGATTTCAAGAACAGGAACTGGCACCCAATTTGGAATGATCCTGTAATCGCAGTGGAATACGCATTGCAAGTTCTTGGTTCAGCAAAAGCCATTGCTTGGTATTCTCCAAAGCAGAATGAATTTGTGGTGGAGCTTCGCTTCTACGAGACCTAAGTATATGTTTCTGTTGCATCAAATCTGACCAACATTTTGATCACATCACTTTTAGAATTGTGTTCAAACTCATTTTTTATTCTGCAATCCATATGAATCAACCTCCTGACTGAAACCTCCGAACTTCTTGAAATGCTCCAAAATAGAGATAGCACGGTCTTAGAAATGTTTGTAGCTTATCGATTCATCGTTCAAATCCTACAGTTTTAAAAACTCCGGCTACAACCACAGCTATCAGAGGTAATCCGCTACTCCCTCCGGTTTTCTAACACTGGCTTCGTTTGACTGCAAAATTTTTCAATGCATGTTTAAACATCAATAATTTTAATTGCATACAACAATGAATGTCATGTGAGGTGTCTTTGGAATCTTCGTAACATATAGTTTTTAAAAGTAAATTTTTACTGTCCGTTATTGTATAAAATTGAAGTTATCAGTCGTTAAACATGCTTGAAAAAATGTCCAGAAAAAATGGAGCCCATGTTGAGAAACCAGAGGGAGTACATTTTTGAGCAATATTCATCCTAAGATCAGAGGGAATTTGCTCTGCGTTTTTTTGGACAGTATCTTCAATCCTTACCCAAAGAGACTCAAACTTCCATTGCTGCTGCACAACATTCTGTTACATGTTAGTAAAAACCTTTTGAGGCTCTTTAGTCCAAGTCCAAGTCTTTTAAGAAACAACAGTTCTACATCATCTAAAGCAGAACCAATACGAGTAATGAATCCAAAATATATGTTGTGATGAATCTAAAAATATGAGTAACGAGGCTTGTCAATGCCATACTGTTTTTCATGTCAATAATACCTAAAAAAGTTTGAACCTTATTTATAGTGTGGAAGTGTAATTTGTTGGATGTGTTTCATCAATTGGACTCCAGTTTTATACTTTCTGAAGGTATGTATTTTTATGGTTG
The DNA here is from genome assembly GCA_037428765.1 of Rubia yunnanensis. Lineage (NCBI taxonomy): Eukaryota > Viridiplantae > Streptophyta > Magnoliopsida > Gentianales > Rubiaceae > Rubia > Rubia yunnanensis. The sequence goes on along the minus strand of CM075064.1, from coordinate 23,179,762 downwards.
ACTTGGTATTGATAAGAAACTGTTTTCTGATGACATGTTTACTTAGAAGAGAATTAGTCTAAAAGAATAATTCAAAGCCTGATTTTTCTCAACTAAATGATGTGTATCTGGTAGAGATTTAGTGGTTGGAATATCTGATAATCAGTTGCCATAATTTGTCTATAAATAAGGATTTTATGAGGCTGAATAGATACGCTGGAGCTTTCTTTGATATATAGTTTTCATTTCTGATTTCTAAACATACTTGAGAGTTCCATCTCTCCCGAGTCGAGTGCACGATTCAGGTGAGAGCAGAGTAAACCCTGGAGTGACCCGCCTTGGTTAACTTGCACCGAGGTTTAGGCGGTTTTTTGCTCAAGTGCATTAGTTATTTTATCTACGGCTCTGCAAATTCTATTTCTTTGGTTCCTATTCAGATTGTTAGTTCTAACAATCTTGAGCGATAAATTTTGTTGTTCTACAACCTACTAAACGATATGCCAAAGAATTTCTCAGTGCCTGATATGTCCAAACTTGAGCCTCTGACCGGCCCTAATTATCGACGTTGGTCTGAGGAATTGTTGTTCTTCTTTCAAGAGCTTGGGCTGCACTATGTTCTTTTTGAAGGCAAGTAAACTGATGTCTCTAAGATCGTGTTATCAACTCCCGTGATGCCTTCTCCGATGACTCCTCAACTCTCTTCTGTACTGGCGTCTCAATCTGGAGATTCGTTACGGTCAGGAAATCCAACCTGAAGGGAGTTTTGAAGATCACAAGCGCACTTGTTGTGGACACATCATCAGACACCTATCTGACAAGTTGTTTGACATCTATGTCAATTACGACTCGGCGGAGGAGATATGGATGAACCTGAAGAAGAGGTATGGTGTTGAAGATGAAGGCAAAAAGTAGTATATTACCTCCAAGTGGACCTCGTTCCAGATGAAAGATGATCAGCCTATCCTGGATCGACTTCATGAATATGATTCTATGGTCTCTAAGATCTAGGCTGAAGGCATCCCTATGGATGAAACTTGTCTGCGTTTGTACTGATCGATAAATTGCCTTCATCATGGAATGTATATCGCTCTAAGCTGAAGCATGACAAGAGGAAGATGTCCCTTGATGAACTGATTGGTGACATCATGATTGAGGACGCAAACAGGAAGTATTTAGGGAGCATGAAAGTCCCTGGTTATTTACCTAATAGTGCTAATGTTGTGGATAGTTCCGCTGGTGGTAAGAACATGTTTCAGGCTCCCAAAACCAAAGGGAAAAGTTTTGCTCCCAAGCCATCTGCGGAGTTCAAAAGAAAACTGAAATGCTGGAACTACAACAAGCTTGGTCACAAGAAGCAAGACCGCCGTATGCCTCCACAGGCCAGAGATGAAAACAAAACTCAAAGCAACCTTACTGAAGAGTTTGTTACGGTCACTGAGGTAAATGATGCAGTTGACGTGGTGTAATGGATAGTTGATTCAGGTTCCACTCATCACATCTGCAACGAAAGATCCTTGTTTAAAAATCTCAATGAATCTCAACATGATAATGTTTACTTAGGAGATGCTAGAGCACTGAAAGTTGTTGGAGTTGGTGATATATCTCTGAAACTGTCTTCTGGAAAATTTTTAACTTTGACTAATGTCCTGCTTGTTCCCAATACGCGTAGGAATTTAATTTCTAGTGCTTTACTGATGAATGATGGGTTTAAGTAGACTTTTGATGCTGGGAAATTAGTTATTACTAAGAATGGGGCTTATGTTGCTAGAGCATTTTGTACTGGGAATCTATTTGTTCATGAAACTATGAATGAAATGAATGGTGTTGTTTCTGATTATATTGCATGTGCTTTGGATAAATGGTATGGTAGAATAGGACATTTGAATGTTAAATCTATCAAACGATTAAGTCATGCAAACTTGATTCCTGATAACTTGGAAAAATCTATTCCCAAATGTGAAATCTGCGTGGAAGCAAAGCATGCTAGGTAATCATTCTCTACTCCTGTTAATAGAACATCATAATTACTTGAACTTATTCATTCTGACCTGGCTGATTTTAAAAGTACTAGCAGTAGAGGTGGAAAACACTATTATGTTACATTTGTAGATGACTTTTCTAAATACACCAGGGTATATCTTTTAAGATCTAAAGATGAAGTCACTGAAATATTTATACAATATAAGGTTGCGGTTGAGAATCAACATGATAGAAAAATTAAAAGGCTAAGATCAGATAGAGGTGGGGAATATGAATATGAAATTCCAAAATCTCCGTGTATAAAAGAAGTCATAATACATGAGAGAACATCTCCATATACGCCTCAGCAAAATGGGGTTGCTGAAAGAAAAAACCGTACATTGAAAGAAATAATAAATGCCATGCTACTTAGTTCTGGGTTACCAGATCAAATGTGGGGGAAGCCATTCTTTCAACTTGTCGTATTTTAAATAGAGTACCTCATAAAGGGATTCCTGTTACTCCTTATGAACTGTGTAAAGGTTTGTCACCAAATCTGAGCTATTTGAGAATATGGGGCTGCCTTGCTAAAGTAGCTTTACATGCTTTTAAGAAAACTAACATTGGGTCTAAGACTGTAAATGTGGTATTTGTTGGGTATGCTTGAAATAGTGCTACTTATCGTTGCTTAACATTTAAATCTAGTTCTTTGCAATTCGATAGCATGATTGAATCTAGAGATGTTGAAATTTTTGAGAATGTATTTTCTTTTAATGAGAAATCTGAAACTTCTTCTAGTAATACATCAAGTATAAGAACTCTAGATGAAAGTCATAAAAAACTACGTAGAAGTAAGAGAATAAGAACAAAACCTGATTTTGGACCTTTTGTTTCTTCTTCTCTAGCTGAATATGATGAGATTTCTGAAAAGTTCATGCATGCATTTTTAATTGAAAAAGATCCTAAGAGTTTTTCTGAAGCTATGAAATCTGTAGATGCTAGTTTTTGGAAGGAAGCTATCAATAATGAGATTGGTTCTATTATGTCTAACCACACTTGGGAGCTTGTTGATTTGCCAGAGGATGCAAACCAATCATATGCAAGTGGATTTCAAAGAAGAAACTCAAGGTTAATGGTTCCATAGACAAATTTAAGGCAAGACTAGTAGCACAAGGATTTTCTCAAAAACAGGGAGTTGATTATTTTGATACTTATGCTCATGTTACAAAAATTGCTACTATTCGTACATTTCTTGCACTTGCTGTTATTCATAAATTAGTTGTGCATCAAATGGATGTGAAAACAGCATTTTTGAATGGCAATTTGCATGAAGAAATTTTCATGGTACAACCTGAAGGTTTTGTAATATCGGGTCAAGAACAAAAAGTATGCAAATTGATTAAATCCTTGTACGGACTTAAACAAGCTCCTAAGCAATGGTTTGAGAAATTTGACAAAGTTTTAAAAGAAAATGGATTTGGTTCTAATTTTGGTGATACCTGTTTTTATTATAAGGTATATAGTTCTGCATATGTCATTATTTGTTTGTACGTGGATGACATGTTATCCTTGGTAATACTCTTGACACTGTTAGTGAAGCAAAGTATTTCTTGAGTTCCAAATTTGATATGAAGGACTTGGGAGAGGTTGATGTAATTATTGGGATAAAGGTTAAGAAAATTAGTTCTGGCTTTAGTCTTAATCAGTCTCATTATATTGAAAAGATTTTAAAGAAATTTGGATATTGGAATGAACCATGTGCTAAATCTCCATATGATTCATCTTTTCATTTGTGTAAGAATAAAGAGGAAGGTGTAAATCAGGCCAACTATGCTAAGGTTCTGGGTAGTGTGATGTATTTGATGAATTGCACGAGACCTGACATAGCTTATGATGTGAGTAGACTAAGTAAATACACTCACAATCCTAATTCTGATTATTGGTTGGCTCTTATTCAGTTAATGCGATACTTAAAGGGAACTATTGATTGAAATTTGTGTTTTCCTGGTTTTCCAAGTATACTTGAAGCTTATTGTGATGCTAATTAGGTGTTGGGAAAAGATGAAGTTAATTCTACTAGTTGGTTATTTATTCACTTTAGGTGGTGGAGTAGTAGCTTGGAAGTCTGTTAAACAGATATGCATTCCTAGTTCAACCATGGAATCTGAATTAATTATTGAGTTGACAGGTCAAGAAGCTGATTGGTTAAGAAATCTGCTTGCTGACATGCCAATGACGAGAAGACCATGTCCTTTGGTGTCTATGAGATGTGATTCTCAGGCTGCAATTGGAATTGCAATGCGTGCAAAATACAATGGGAAGAAAAGGCAAATATGCCTCCGACATAAAGTGATACGCAACTTGATTGAAACTGGTGTGCTATCACTGGAATTTGTAAGATCAGGGCGGAATCTGGCCGACCCCTTGACGAAAGGGTTGTGTGGACGAATGGTCCTGGACACAACAAAGGAAATGGGACTAAAGTCTTTTTCAGGTTAGTTCATTCTTGATACCCAACTAAGAATTTGAATGATAAGTTTGAATTCTTAGTTCATTGTGGTCAAACGAAGGAAGTTCTGTAACCTGTTGGATTTGAAATCCATGGAAATTGTCATTTGGAAGGTTGAGATTTTTGATATCTTAATGAACTCATTCTTGTATGGGGGTGTGGACAACACACTTAATGAGTTACATAAATAAGTGTCATGGTATTGGCAGCCTAAACTAGATGAGTTTAAAAGATACTCACTGGGACACTTATGATGCAGGGTATAGTGCTAGGCCTTAAAGTGCACTATTTTAGTATGTGGAACTCTCATTATTTATTCATTTATGTATATTTTATATACTATGATTCAAGTCCAAAAGACATCAAATTATTTACGCTTGTATTTGGTTTGAAAATTCTGAAACATGTGGGGGATTGTTGAATGTGTTTCAGCAACTAGATTACATTTTTATACTTTCTGAAGGTATGTATTTTTATGGTTGACTTGGTACTGATAAGAAACTGTTTTCTGATGACATGTTTACTTAGAAGAGAATTAGTCTAAAAGAATAAGTCAAATCCTGAATTTTCTCAACTAAATGATGTGTATCTGGTAGAGATTTAGTTGCTGGAATATCTGATAATTAGTAGCCCTAATTTGTCTATAAATAAGGTTTTTATGAGGCCGAATAGATACGCTGGAGCTTTCTTTGATCTCTAGTTTTCATTTCTAATTTCTAAACATACTTGAGAGTTCCATCTCTCATGAGTTAAGTGTACGATTCAGGTGAGAGCAGAGTAAGCCCTAGAGTGACCCGCCTTGGTTAACTTGCACTGAGGTTTAGGCGATTTTTCGCTCAAATGTAGTAAATTCTATTTCTTTGGTTCCTATTTAGGTTGTTAGTTCTAACACAATTATCTAGAGTTCACGTTGCTAACTTAGGATTTTAGTATTTTTCTTCATACTAATCATGTTCTCTCTCCCTCCCTACTAAATTTTAATAATAAATTTCCATTAACCTTACAACATACATATTATGTTTCATATGCTATTTCAGGTAATAATAGATTGAGGTCAATTAGGTCTAACGAGTTGCATTGTCACAGCTAGGTCAGAAACTGAAAGCTCTATGTGAAATCTAGTTAAATTCACCGATAAATGTTTGTAACTTATTGTTAAGGAATTAGAACATTCTTGCAATATTACTTGTAACTGTAATTATATTCTATTACATTTTCCTAGTTTGTATAGGTATCCTGTACCACTATATAATGTATCCTGAATTCATGAATACAAACACAGATCATTACCCTTATTTTCTACATAGTATCAGAGCCTAAAATCCTGAAACTAAAGACCTTAAAATACCATCCTAAATTTTCCGCTGTCGTCCGTGCGTGACTTCCACGCGCCGCCGATCCGGACTACCTTTCCAAAAAAAAACCTCCAGCCCGCCGCCGAGCCTCTGCTCAGATCGCCACCGCCGCCGACCGCTTGTGCCGCTCTGCTGCGGTACAAGCTTGCCACCAACTCTGCTCAAATCGTCGTTGTTCACCTCCGACAGCCACCGACGTTGCGTCCGTTATTCACTCTGGCCACGAGCCTCGGTTTTGCGCCTCAATTTTTCGGCGACGAAGCCTTGGTTTGCACCGCCAACGACCTACATCTTCTCCGCAGTAACCTTGTTTACTCCGTCTGGCCAACCTGCACATCGACACAGGCGGACCTCTCGCTCAGAGCGACGACGACGCAGGCATGCATGAGATTCACGCGCGCACCTTCCAGAAGCGCGTGTAAGCCACGCACGGTATACCAAACGCGTCATTTCCTCTAGAGCGCGTGTCACCACGTGCGATCAGTAGTTGACACGCCCCAGCAATTGTTTTCTCCTTGCTCTAGTGTTGTTTCATTCTCCGCTTATAAATTTGCTCTGGTGTATTAATTTATTTTGATTGCCATTTGTGTTATGGAATTTTCTGCTGACGCCCTTACTCGATCTGATTTTGGCCCTACTCTGTCTGATGACCAATGGAGTATGACCATACATTTATTTAATCAGTTTTATTCAATCAGTTTTATTCGTTATCTGACCATGGGTCAGGTAAGTCTATTTTACCCTGGATTCTTGATTCGGGAGCCTCATATCACATGACTGGTGACAAAGGTTCTCTTACTGATATTACTACTGCTACCAATACTGTGAATGTTATACTTCCTGATGGATCTGTGTTATCTGCTACACAATATGAGTCTATTTGTTTTGGTGATGTCACCCTTACTCATGTGCTCTACATACCTACGTTGCGATGTAATTTATTATCATGCTCTAGATTGTTATCTGCCTTAAAATGTCTAGTCTTGTTTACTGAAAATTATTGCATTTTACAGAAAATCAGTACGAGAATTGTGATTGGCGTGGGTGAACAGAAGGGGGAGGGGGGGGGGGGGGTTAGTGGCTTCGTTTGTTGGATACTCACATTCGTCCTCATATCCTACAGTCTATTCCGACAGTTGCTTCGATTTCTTCATCTGATTTATGGCACCAACATTTTGGTCATCCGTCATCTATGGTGTTATCTTCTATTCCTACTCTTGATTTTATCACAAATCATACTACTATACCTTGCTCTGTATGTTATAGAGCTAAACAGACTAGACATAGTTTTCCATTGAGCTCTACAAATGCTACTGCATTATTTGAATTAGTACATTGTGATGTTTGGGGACCTTATCGAACTCCATCCTCTAGTGGTGCATTTTTTTTGACGATAGTCGATTAGTCGCTAAGTCTGAAGTAGCCTCTAGATTTTTAGAATTTAGTGCCTAAGTGAAGAACCAGTGGGGCCGAACTATACAACATGTTCGGGCTGATAATGGGACTGAATTTCTGCCTTTGCGATCTCATTTTGCTGTATCTGGGATCATCTTCGAGACATCTATGGTTGACACACCACAACAGAATGATCGGCTTGAAAGAAAACATTGCCATTTACTCAATGTGGCGCATGTTTTAGGATTCCAAGCCAGTCTTCCTATTGAGTTTTGGGGAGAATGTGTTCTTACTGCTGCTTACTTGATTAACCAAACACTGACACAACATCTCAATGGTCGTACTCCCTTTGAGTTGCTCTATGGGCAAGCTCCCAATTACTTATCATTAAGATTTTTTGGATGCTTGTGTTTTGCTGCTCATGTTTCCAGATATCGTGACAAGTTTGCTCTAAGAAGTCGGCGGTGTCTGTTTATTGGTTATCCTGCGGAAAAGAAAGGCTATCGCTTTTATGACTTGGAAACCCGTGTGATCTTTACCTGTCGGGATGCTGATTTCTTTGAAGACCAGTTCCCATTTTCTGCTTCTCCAACTTCTGTCAACGAACCCGGCGGCGCATCCTCCTCACTGCCAGTTTCCCCCTCCTTGCCACCGGAGCCGCCCAAACTTTTTATTCCGCTAGCCGCTGCCGTTCCTTCACCGTCGGCCGCCGTTGGCATCCCGCCGTCTATCGGCGGTCAGCTGCTGCCGCCTGCTACCGGCTTGTCCCTGCCGTTCACCACCAGCCGTTCGCCGCCGGCCTCTCACCATCGACCACTGCCAACCGGTTGCCGCATTCTGCTGTCGGTCCGTCGCCACTGTCCATTGACGGTCAGTTTCCACCATCCGACAATGGTCTTTCACCGCCGTCTGCTGCCGGCCAGTCGGCGCTAGCCACCACCGGTCAACTACCATCTTCCACTGTCGGTGCGCCACCACCAGTCGCCACCAGTCATCCGACTGCGGCCAATCTTTCTCCTTTGGTTTCTACTTTACCGGCTTCTCTGGTCCCAGATAGTACCGCTGCTGAGTTGCCACCAACCAGACAGAGTGTTCGATCTCGTCGTCCGCCGTCTTACTTGGCAGATTACGATTGTGATGATTATACTTGTGCTCTTACTACTGAAGCCCCCCCTTCGACTACGTTCCCTCATGCGTCGTCACTTTCCTCAGGTGTTCTCTATCCCCTTACTGATTATGTAAATTGTGATAATTTTTCTAGTATGCATTTTAGATTTTTGGGTGCTGTAACATCTAGTGTAGATCCCACTACTTACTCCGAGGCTTCCCATCATTCTCATTGGCGAGATGCTATGGTTGAGGAAATTACTGTGCTGGAGCGCAATCAGACATGGACTTTGGCTCCTTTGCCTGTGCATAAGAAGGCGATTGGGTGCAAATGGGTCTACCGAACGAAGTTTTGGTCAGATGGTACTATTGAACATCATAAGGCGCGCCTAGTGGTTCTTGGGAATTGCCAGGTTGAAGGAATTGATTACACTGAGGCTTTTGTTCTGGTTACGAAGATGAGTTATGTTCGCTTGTTCCTTTCTGTTGCAGTTATTCGTGGTTGGGAACTGCATCAGATGGATGTTCATAATGCCATCCTGCATGGTGATTTGCATGAGGAAGTGTTCATGCGTCATCCACCTGGCTACGCTGTACTGCCTGGTCAGGTCTACCGCCTTCAGAAATCTCTTTATGGTCTTCGTCAGGCTCCTAGAAATTGGTTTGCTAAACTGGCTCAGGCTTTACGAGCATTTGGATTTGTTCAGAGTAAGGTAGATTACTCTTTGTTTGTCTTTTCTCATGGATCAGTTTCTTTACATGCTCTGGTTTACGTGGATGATTTGGCTATTGCTGGTAGTTCTTCTTCGCTCATCTATGAGTTCAAGAAATACTTAGGTTCTTGTTTCCATATGAAGGATCTTGGTCTACTTAACTATTTTTTTAGCATAAAGATTGCTAGAAAACCGGAGGGGATGTTCCTTTCGCAAAGGAAATATGCTTTGGGCATTTTATCGGGTATCGGTTTATTTGCCTCTAAGCCAACTGACTTTCCGATGGAGCAACAACATGATTTGGCATGTGTTGAAGGTCCAGCCTACCATGACCCGGAGCAGGATCGCCGCCTGGTTGGGCGCCTGATCTACCTGACTATTACTCGTCCTGAACTGAGTTATTCAGTCCACACTCTTGTGCAATTCATGAAGTCCCCTTGTGTTCCTCACTGGCAAGCTGCTGTTCGTGTGTTGCACTACCTGAAGAGTCATCCTGGTCAAGGTTTATTTCTCTCTTCTCATAGCACGTTACAATTGACTGCTTATTGTGATTCTGATTGGGCTGCATGTCCAATTACTCGACGTTCTCTTTCTGGTTATTTTGTGATGATTGGTGATTCTTCGGTTTCTTGAAAGACTAAGAAGTAACCTATTGTTTCTCGTTCTTCCGCTAAGGCAGAGTATCGTGCCATGGCTGTTACCTGCTGTGAGTTGTTATGGCTTCGGTCTTTACTGAAAGATTTGGGGTTTTCACAATCCTCTCCTATGCGGTTGTTTTGTGATAGTCAATCTGCTCTTCATATTGCGGCCAATCCAATTTTTCATGAACGTACCAAACACATTGAAGTTGATTGTCATTTTGTCCTGGATCTTGTTCAATCTGGAGCTATTGTTACTCACCATATTCGTACGACGGACCAACCTGCAGACTTGTTCACTAAGGCTCTTAGACGTAATCAGTTTCATTCATTACTTGGCAAATTGGGCATTTCCGATCCCCATGCTCCAACTTGAGGAGGAGTGTTAAGGAATTAGAATATTCTTGCAATATTACTTGTAACTGTAATTATATTCTATTACCTTTTCCTAGTTTGTATAGTTATCATATATCACTATATAATGTATCCTGAATTCATGAATACAGACACAGATTATTACCCTTATTTTCTACACTTATAAAATACAGATGTTATTGATTTATAAAGTTAAACGTAGAAATATGAAGTACACAAAGTTTTGTTTTAATCCGACTAACTGTTAAACCTGGTTATTTTATTATTGATTTAATTAATGGGTGATTTGGTTTTTTTATGGCAACGTTTTGGGAAATACCGTCTTTTCATAAATATATGAAAAGACAGTGTTGAATTAGAATTATAGAAAAGTAAAAAAAAATTAGTTGTAATATTAAAATTTTATTATGCAAGCTATAAGTTCATAATCCGATTAATGTAACCCAAAAATTTTATCTTTATTTCTTTTAGTTTACATTTTAAACATTGGTCATCTTTTAAGAGACAGACTTTTTTTATTTATTTGAGCAAGGTTCCTACAATTTTAATTATTTTTTTTCTAAAAGTGTATAACACTGTATAAATAATTACAATCTAATTTTAAAAGTTATTGGAATGAGTTTTTTTTTTTTTTTTTATGATTGATCGTTAGTATTCCAAGACTTTCTCTAAAAGGATACTTACTATTCTTTTAAAAAATAAAAAATTCCTATAAAACTTATGGCAAGCTTAAGAGGGGTTGGGTAAAAACTTAAAATCCTCAATCATTGAGTGTGATATATCATTACCAAGTGTGTCCTCCCATGGATTGGGCATATGTAGACAAAATCTGGGAACGATGGGCAGCGAATGGCGTCGGATCTCCTGGTAACAACTCCCAGTTCAGTTTTGCCCCCTTTTTCCTACATGTATTCGCCTGCCTTTCATATTTACTTGTTTTTCATCATTCATACAATATGCAGGGCTTCCATTGAAGGCCGCTCTGTTGATCAACAATGACCCAACTGGACCTTCTCGCCTTTTGTCCACCATGTAAGTACTTTCATCCTTTTATTTTTGGGTTTCGACCATAAGGGTTTACCTGGGGTTCTGCTTGTTTTACTAATTTATGGCCATCTGGTATGTATATCCAAATGCATTTGCCATAAAGTGTGTGATCGGCCAGAGAGCCGGAATATTGCTTCCTGATTTCTTACTGTTTTCTCCGTTAATGTAATTGGCGCTGGAGTTAGTTTCTAATACTCGTTTAATCCTAGGAATTTTGGGGCTTGCTTGGTTTATCTTTGCTGTATCTGTTGATTGCACTTTTGGAGCATTTCGTGCATCACATGGATGATTTCTTCCTCTATGAAATAAAAGAAAGAATAAAACAACAGTAATTTGTTGGTTATATGGCTCTGCGGTTGGAAATTGATTTTTGAGCCCTGGATCTTATAAAGCATGTGGTTTTGTATCACTAACGGAAACTCGTGACTATCAGTTTCTTGATTAACTACTGTTGCTGGCAGTGTGGAGCAAGATGGGATTAAAGTAGATGCCATGGGATTGAATCAGTTTGTCAATTTTCTCAAAACAAACAAACTTGAGGCTGAGACCTTCTTCATCGGACACAATGAATGTGAGCTCTGCTGCTGAAACACTTTTATTCCACGTGAATCATTTGAATGGCCTTCTCTAGAAAGGCTATTGTAATTTAGTTTCTATGTAATGTTTTACCTTTATCTCACTCTCTATTAGTCAATTATTTTCTTAATTTGTTTGTTTTGTTTCACATCCTATCTTTACTTTCATTGAACTTGGTTTGTAATGAGTTGATCGATATGCCGATGAGTGTTTTGAAATTCTATACGTATAGGCATCCGTTGAAAACTTCAAGAGAATTTTCAATGATTATGCTTCCAACACAAAATAGAATGGTTTTTGCTTGTTTTTTAATTTAAAGCCTGGCAATGGAGCAAAGATTTGTCACCAAGGGGACTAATGTGGAAATAAAGCATGCAACTTGCAAAATTTTCTATGGACATACTCAAAAGATAAGGCCTTGTTATTTTCGATTGAATGATCTGAACTCTTTACAATTTATTACTAATGACAGCTGATCTGAATTGAACTGAATTTTCTAACTGAAATGGGCCTCAGTCAGTGGAAAGATCTGAGTTGTTACTAGTGCTATACTGTTACAAGATCAAGTTTCGTGGTCGTTAACTTTATGTTTAGCTATTTTCTATCATTTGAAGTGTGCAAGTGAATCCTTTTTTGGCAGATCTTGTCACATCGATTCATGAGAGCTGGTTCTGTGCAAGGTGCATAAACACTTCAAAACCTGCTGGAGAAGGCACCATTGTGATGCAGACTGCAGCGTTCATCTTGGTTGGACTGTAAGCATCTTTTGCATTTCAATTTCATATCTAGCTCAGACACACGAAGCCTTTAATTCATTCAGCTGATGCTGTCTCTTTGGACTTGATGGCACAGATACGACGGCTCTATAGGCTCTGCATCTCGTGCCATGATGGCTGTTGATCAGTTTGCTTTGCAGTTAAGCCGGAGAAATCTTTAATTGCACTCTTAAGATTTTGGCATGAACAACAGATTTGACATGTAAAAGGTCACAGCATTCTTGACGGGACGGTGTTGTACCTGTGTGGCCAGTTGGTTCTTGTAAATTTGGTAGCCTTTTGGCAGAGTTTACAGAGGAATGTACTATGGATGGAGATGACTCAAATTGTTGGAAGGTTCCTTTTGTTCACGTAGTGTTGTTAGTTCCGACAATGATACATGGTAATCCATGTGAGGACCTTTTCTGGGATACACCTGCTGGAGTTGGACAGCTATGTGAAACATGATACTTTACAGTATCCGCTAAGATATTGTGGGATGTGTTGTGTTGGTGTATTCTACACTTAATTTTATGGGAAAAAAAAATCAAAATAGAAGTACGATCCTAAAGCAGTTTAATGCAATGATCAATCTTTCAAAGTATGCTATATGGTATAATAACAGATAGACTTTTCTCCCAATATGAATTTTATTATAAAGCATTATATTTTAGGCAAAATTTTGGAAAAGACAAGGTTTAACTAAAATAATAAAATGTAAAAGGTTTTAGTTGCATTATTAAAAATTTATTATATAACGTGTAGTAGTCATAACGTTTCTAACGCGATTCATGTAACCTGAAAATTGTCTTCATTTCTTCTAATTTGCACTTTAAATCTTGGCATTTTCATTACTTATGGAAATATCGTCTTTCAAGAGACGGACTCTATATTTTAAGGCAAAGTCTTGGGAAAGACGGTCTTTCCATAGCTTTATGGAAAGATGGAGTTTCATTAGAATAATAAAAGGTAAAATGCCTAAGTTGTAATATTAAAAATTTATTATGCAAAGTTTATAATCCGATTCATGTAACTCAAAAATTTTATCTTCATTTCTTCTAATTTACACTTTAAACCTTGGTATTCCCATGACTTATGGAAAGACAATATTTCAACAGACAGACTCATATTTGAATAGATATATAACTAAATATATTGTGATATTGTTAGATTTGTTTCAATAACTAGTTTTTAGGTATTAATTTTTTATGAATTTGTTATTATTCATAAGAGATGGTCTCCTGTGAGTCAGCCTAAACTTTAGACACGTGTCTTTATACAATTTTAACTATATTCTAGCTTTATAGACCTATCTATAATAATTTTACAGAGACCTATCTATAATAATTTTACAGAGACCTATCTCTAATTATTTTACCGTGACCTATCTCTAATATTTTTTCAGGGGCTTTTTCGTTCAATTTGTTTCCATCATTTTCCCGCCAACTATAATTTGCAAAATGAATTTTTAATTTTTTTTTAAAAAAATGCAAAAAATCATTATGATCGTCGAACTGAAAATTATAAACATCAGTAAAAAATAGCAAAACAGCAATGAAAAATCATAAAACATCGACTAAAAATTGCAGCAAAAAAATATATAAAAAATTAAATAAAAATCAACAAAAAATTGAAAAATCATCGACTATGTTAATACGGAATTTGGTTGATGATGCGCTCACTGACGTCAGCTTGGAACCAGCTCCAAAATCTACAAGAAGAACCCACGAGTCAGATAGGTCGGCATTGGCCGGACCTGCTCCAACGATCAAGTTAGATCGGGATTTCCTGTATAGTGTTCGAAAGCTTAGTATCAGAGAACTTACCTGCTTCCCGTGCTCTTTTCCTAGTTATATGGTGTGTTGGTGGCTGATGGGACAGGTCATGTCTCATCCGTCCTTTTGCCGTTGCCTCCATTTCCTCCATGCAGAAATACGGGTTTCTACACAACCTTAGGCCTTTCAGCGCTTCTTGGGCTCGTGTTGGCAAAGCCTGGATCATCAGGCTATGACATTATCAAGTCCCCCCAGCCCGAGGCTCTGCTTGGTGACGTGCAGGGCGTTGGGCTGAATCAAGGCAAAGGCTTTGGTACCTTGGCTAACCCTTATTTGTCCAAGTTGTGCGTCACTTCGTATTTTACGAGCGAAAAGTTGAAATTACCTTTTTTTAAGGCCGCAACTTCGAGGGAAGTAGGGTCACGCCTTGAACCATCGTCTCCCTTGTCATAATTATCACCACGAGTCTGCTGATTGCGTCCCTTGCGTGCTCTGTGTAATGACCCTCTCTCTTTTTCGAGGCAAATAGCAATTTTTTTGAAATGCCTCCTTGCTTTTCAAAGGGCCTTGTTGGGCCTGGTGATTGCCCTTATTTTAACGCTTGTCTTTTCTCCTTCCTTGCCTTCACATTCTTTCATTTCTCTCTTATTTCTCCGTTATAATTGCGTTTCGTTCCTTTGCTCGCCAGGCATCCCCTCCTTCTCTTCTCTCCACACTTTCTTGCGTTTACCTTAATCATGGGTAGAGCCGTGGGTGAGCCCAAGGAAAGTTCTTTTTGTGATGCGCCTCTTGATGTGGTCGCTTACGTCCGTCGCCTGTGCAAGATTATGTTCGCTAGTAACGGTGTTTAATTTGGGGATTTTACTAAATGCACTATTCTCCTGGGAAAAGAGAGGACAATTTTATATGCCCCCGCCCACATGACCGATGTTTACATAGAAACCATCGTCGCTTTCCCCTGTCCACATTCTTCCAGTCTGTATTAGGGTGTTTCAAACTGAGCCTCATTGATTTTCATCCTAACTCCGTTTGAATCCTCCTGGGGTTCTAGGTTATGCGTTTAGGGATAGGCTTCACTCACACCATTCCCCTGTTTAGGATCTTTTGTCACCCCGTTGCCAACCCCCCTAGCTGGACGCATCTGAAGTTCCGACAGGGTGGTCATACACTGATAACCATCTTCCTACCTGGGCCGATTGGAAAACCAGGTTTATTTATGTGGATAGTGATTTGGTCCCGGGGAGGGAAGGGAAGCCCATACCGGAGATTTTCCTGCTAGCCCCGCGACAAACCGGGGCCCTTGCTTCAGTTGTGGGGAGGTGGCTTCCCTGACCCAATTTTCCTCCGTGTTGGAGGTGCTATCTGTGAAGTCTGAGTTTGTGCTAAGTGATGTCGTTCTTTGTGTTGTTGGCCTCCCTTATCTGCCTCTCGGCATTGTCCCCTTAGGTGGTCCCGGTGATCTCCAGGGTACAGGACTAACTGTGCCTGTTCTTTTATTACTTTTTTGTTTTTCCCTGCTCGCTCTTATGTATGTCCTCTGAGTTTTTTTCTTCTATTGATAATCTCTTTTTTGTGCAGACATGTCAGTGGCCAGTCTCATCGGTGACCTTTTTCGCCTATCGCAACGTGTCACTCCGTCCGGCCGTCCAAACTTGCGAGCTGATGATGATGACGAGGAGGTTAACCGTCTTGACCACACTTCTGCACTTTTCGTCAGCTCTGGGCCTGCCGACCCACCTCCTAAGGATTCGAGCAGGTTGGTCCATAAGCGCCACGTCCTGGTTAAGCAGGAGAAAAAACCTGCATCATAAATGATCCCTAAGACTCCTCATTCGTCCTTTCCTGTCTTGCCTCCTATTATTCCCTCTGCTCAGCCTGTTCCCTCTATTGCTCTTGTGATCCGCTCTCAGCCCCAAGGCACCCCTGCTCCCTGTGCCATCATCGGTTCGGGAGTCATCCGTGGGCCCTAGTCTCGTATGGAATTTTTGTCCAAGGCCCTTCTTATGGAGCACTATAACGCCTAGCCTACTGACCGAGCCTTGAACGTTACCTCTTTCCCCGATGCTGCTGACCGCAACGTCTCTGCCGCTTAGGAGGTACGCGTGCTTATTCTTCTCTTTTTAATTTCTTGCACCTGTTTATGCGTGCATCTTTGACCATAGTTTCTGCCTATGTCGCTTATTCTCTTTCCCCTCGTCCAAGAGAAGTGTTTTGCAGCACTTGTGCGCCACCTTCTCAGTGCAGTTAGAGCTAGAGGAGCTTTGTGGTGAATTGGCCTCCTCTTGGCAAGAAAATGACACACTGCGCCAGATCATGAGGGATCTCACCACTGATGTCCATCGGCTTTGTCAGAGGCCACTACCGCTGAAGGGGACCTTGAGTTGGAGCGTGGGATGACATGATCCTTGCAGCTCACGGTCGGTGGGCTCGAGGCTAAGGTAGCTCAACTTTGGGCTTCCCATGCAGCGTCTAGCTTCTTTTGTCCCTGGGCCCTGCTTGCCTCATTCTTGCGTAGGACCAGGTCTTCCTTTTTTTAGCGCCCTATGCTTGACTCGGCTGTTGTAGTGTTGCTCCATTCAAGACTTGTATGTTGCTTCTTTCAGAGCGCCTTTCTCCCTTATTTCTTCTAGCAGCTCTAGGTTTTCCCTGACCGCCTAGTCATTCCCTTCCTTGGCCAAAGGCTCCGCCACTCTTCTGCTAGGCACCGCCACTTCTGGTGGGATGATTGCCTCACTCCCAAAACATAGCCTATACGGGGATTCTCTGGTCGCAGTCCTGTGGTGGGTCCTATAGCTGCATAAAACACTGGCTAATTCTTCTTCCCATTCAGTCTTTGCCAGCCCAAGTCTTTACTTCAGTCCTTGAACAATAGTCCCTTTAGTCACCTCTGTTTGGCCATTGGCCTAGGGGTGCACCACTGACGTGAACTGCTGATTTCTTTTCAAGCCCAAACACCGTGACCTGAAAGGCTCGTTTGCAAACTGTTTCCTGTTGTCGTTGACTATAGTTTGGGGAATTCCAGACCTGCACACTATGCTTCTTCACGCAAAGTTCATGATCTTTTTCCATGTTATGGATGCCACAACTTCTGCTTCGATCCATTTGGTGAAATAGTCCATGACCATTATCATAAACCTCTTTCTTCTGGTTGCTTCGAGGAATGGTCCCACGATGTCTACCTCCCATTTGGAAAATGGCCAAGGTGACTTGATGCTTATCATTTGCTCTGCTGGCAGCTGCTAGGCCTTGGCGTGTTCTTGGCATTTGTGGCATTCTCTGGCCATTATTTTTGCATCTGCCACGATCGTTAACCAATAGTAACCAGCCCGGACATCAAGCAGGGCAAGCGCTCGAGAACCCTGGTGACTGTCGCAGCTCCCTTCGTGCATTTCTCTCAAGACCATGCCTGCTTGGCTCGGGTCGGCACATCTGAGCCAGGGTTTTAAGTGTTCACGCTTGTACATAATGCCATTCCTTATGGCATATTTGAGTGTGTTCCTCTTGACCGCCCTTGCTGCTTTCTCATCTTCTGGGAGAATATCTTTTTCTAAGTATTCTTTAATCGGGGTGGTCCAATCTGGCATTGTGTCCCCTATCGCTCCAACTATCTCGTCACTGACTTTTATCGACCTCCTTTCAAACTCTTCCACCAACATTGACTTAGTCAAGTGTGCTTGTGCCGAAGAAGCCAACTTGCTCAGGGTGTCCACCCTCGTATTTTGTGATCTTCGAACTCAAGTGATGTTGAACTCGTCAAACCCGGCTGCTAGGCTTCTGACCTTGTCCCTGTATTTCATCATGGTTGACTCCTTAGCCGCGTGCTGTCCGTTGTATTGATTGTCCACTAACATGGAGTCTCCGTAAGCTTGCAGCCTCTTGGCACCCAACTTCTTTGCCATTTCCATTCCTACTATCAGGGTCTTATACTCCGCTTCAGTGTAGGAAATTGGAAATTTGAAATGAAGGGCATATGTGGCTTCAGTCCCCTCGGGGTCAAAAATCACCAGGCCTGCTCCCGTACCTTCCACCCCCGAGGCTCCGTCCATGTGCAGGCTCCACATATCTGGCCCCTTTAGGTTTCCTCTCTCTGATAACTCAACAGCTGGTTCTTCTCTAGCATTCACCTTTTCCGTTGTCATTTTAGCCAAAAAATCCGCTATTAAATGCCTCTTAACTGCTTTACGGGGAGCGTACTCGATGTTGTGTTCGCCTAATTACACTGCCCACTTAACCAATCTTCCTGGCGCTTCTGACCTTGTTAGGATTGACCTCACAGGATGATTTGTCAGGACCACAATTGGGTGGGCTTGGAAGTATTGTCTCAATCTCCTAGTTACACTTACCAATGTTAACGCTAACTTCTCTTGACCAGTGTATCTACGCTCGGGATCCTGCAAGGCCCTGCTCACATAGTACACAGGGCATTGTACCCTATTTTATTCTGACCAGGGCCGCACTGATGGCCTCCTCTCCTGCCACTAAGTACAGGTACATGGTTTCCCTTTCCCGTGGGCTAGTTAGTGTTGGGAGTGTTTGCAAATGTTTCTTCAATTCCTCGAATGCCTTTTCTTCTGGTTCTCCCCGTTGCACATTTCCCCGTTGCACATTTCCCCGTTGCACATGGTTCTCCCCGTTGCACATTTCCCTTGTTGTCTACACTCCTCTTTAGTGTTTTGAAAAAAAAAGAGAGCTCTTTTCGTGGCTTTGGATAGGAAACGGTTCATGGCTGCTAGTTTCCCATTTAAGCTTTGGCCTTCCTTGGCTGTGCCTGGGGCCTCCATTTCCAGGATTGCTTTAACCTTTTTTGGATTTGCTTTTAGCCTCTCGTTCGACACCATGTACCCTAAGAACGTGCTAGTTTCTACTCCGAACACACATTTTTCTAAGTTCAACTTCATTCCTGTTTCCTTGAGGCATTTCAGGGTTTCCTCGATATCGGCTACGAAACTTTCGAACGTCGCACTTTTGATAACTATGTCGTCTACATACACCTCCGGATTCCTTCCTGTCTGTTCCCTGAATATCTTGTCTACTACTCGCTGATAGGTGGCCCAAGCATTTCTCAGGCCAAAGAGCATCATCTAGTAACTGGAAGATCCCTTTTCTGTTATGAACGATGTCATCTCCACATCTGAATCCGCCATGAGGATTTGGTGATAGCCTTTGTAAGCTTCAAGAAAAACATTTAATCGGGTAATTGGTAAGAGCATCTACCTTTTGGTCTATGACAGGTAGGGGGTAGCAGTCTTTGGGGCAGGCCTTGTTCAGGCCTATGTAATCTGCGCACATCCTCCAACTCACATCCCTTTTTTGGACAAGGACCAGGTTGGCCAGCCAAGTTGGGCACTCAACCTCCCAGAGTATCCCCGCCGCTACCAGCTGCTTTACCTATTTCTTCACTACCTTGTTTCTTTCCTTGGACAACGTCTTTCTCTTCTACTTGACAGGCTTGTGTGTGGGTTCCACCTTCAGCTTGTGGCACCCAATTTCTTTGGGTACTCCAGTCATGTCTTCCGGCTTCCAAGAGAAGACGGTTATATGGTCTCTTAGCACTTTCAACAGGCTCGATTTAACTTTTGGGGGAAGGGTTGAGCCAACCTGCACCTTCTGCCCCTCTCCCAGTGCCTCCTCCTTTGCTTCTGCCTCAAGCTCTTTGGGGCTAGTTGTTACCATCCTCACCGCTCGGGCCTCCTTGACCTGTCGCTCTGAGGGTGGACCCTGTGCATCTCTCTTTCTCTTGCTCAGGGTAATTCTGTGGCATTCCCTCGCTCTCTGCTGATCTCCCTTCACCGCCGTTATGCCTCCCGTTATTGGGAATTCCAAAAATAGGTGTAGGGTCGACACAACTCCTTTAAGCAAGGCTAGGGCTAGCCTGCCCAGTATCAGGTTGTACGGGTTGTTGGCCTTTACCACGATGAACTCCATGTCCACGGTTTTGAACTTGTTCCCATCCCCGACAGTTACAAGTAGGGTGATTGTTCCTTCCGACCATATGGTCCTGTCCGCGAAGCCTACCAACGGACATCCGTGGGTTCTAGCTTTCTTCTTGTGTTCTCATCCAGTTTCTCGAAAGATTGCCAATACATTACTTTTGCTAAGCTCCCATCGTCCACATATGCTCTGTTGATCCTCCGCTCTATCACTTTAACTGTAATTATCATAGCATATCCGCCTGCAGGCCTGTTTGGAATCAGATCGTCCAGCCTAAACGATATTATTTACCCCGGCCCAAGCTTCCTCTCTGCAGGGGTTGCCTGGGGGGTGTTTCTGCAGCCCACCTTTCTCTGGGATTCCGTTCTGCCTCTAGTGTTTCCATTAATTATGGCATAAATATCAGTGAATGCCAGCTTAGATTCTTCCTCTCTGTTCCTTTTGCTGCCCTTTCTCGATTCTTCTTTCTCTTCCACTCTAGCCACTTATTTTCCCTTATTCGGGTCTTTTCTTCTCTCTGGGGATTTCTCCCTATCACGCCCTTCCAGCGCCCTGTACTCCGTCTGGTTACCTCCTGACTTTCCCTAGCCCTGGTCCGTTGCCTTATTATGGGCTCTTACATTCTTTGCCAGGTGCACAAGAATCTCGTTCATGACATTCCTCTCGATAGTTTTCTTCAGGTGTATGCATTTTTCTGTGTCATGCTCGTGGTCGTCATGGTAGTCGCAGAAGAGTGACCTGTTTCTCCTCTTAGGTGGCTATTTCATCTTCGTGGCAGGGTCCAGGATCCCTTTCCATGCTGTCAGGGCGAATATCTCCCTAGACGTCTTAATCAGAGGGGTGAACTTCCTGTCAAACATTGTCTTTCCTCCTGTCTTGGGCTCAGCCTTCTTCTTGTACTTGTCTCCCCCTGCTTCGCTTTTTCAGGTCCCTAATTCTCCCAGGGCCTCTCTGTATCGCTTGTCTGCTAGATCGGCTCTGCTGAAGTTGCCGACCCTTTTCATTAGCTCCTCAGTGTGCCTAGGAAGATTCAAGGTCCAATCCCTTAACAGTAGCTCGTGCCTCAGGCCATTTATGAAAGTGTCCAACAAGAATTGGTTGCTCCTGTCCTTCACTTGATTCGCTTCATCATTGAATTTTTCCCAATACTCTGCCAGTGTCTCCGTAGGTTTCTGCCTGATAGCCAGGAGCTCAGACCTAGTCTTCGTGAACTTTCTCCTTTGCATGAAACATGCCAAAAACTTCGTTTGAAGCTGCTTAAAGCTTTCTATGGTTTCATCTTCCAGGTTCTTGAACCAAACTCTGGCCGCACCTGTAAGGGTGGTTGCAAACACTTTGTACCAGACGGTTTCAAGTATTGGGAACGTGACCATGTTGGTCGAGAACGTATGCAGGTGATCCTCAGGGTCTGCTTCTCCTGCATACACTTCCAGATTGGGGGGTATTTTAAACTTAGGATCTGCCATGTATATCTCAATCTTTCTTGAGAACGGCATCCCTCTCCCGCTCTTAGATGACTTACTCCTATCATTGGGCTTCCGCTGTTCTTTCCTACTCTCTTACCCCCTTTCATGAGGTGGTACGAGGTATCCCAGTTGTCCTCTGTGTACATTTTAGAAGGCTCTATGTTACCGGGTACGGTCTTGCTTCCTATCGATGCCCAGAATCCTTGTTCTTTGTAGCGCTGCGACTGGCCCTCTCGGTCCTCTCCTTGCGCTGGGAGTTTATCTTTGGCTCCTCCTGTTCGTGGAAAAGTTTGTTGGTCTCACAACATGCCTTATTTTTCCAGGTCTCCTACCTCCCTAACTTTCTCCCTTTTCTCCATCTCTTCCAACTTCTTCATCATCCTCTTTTGCGAGGAGATAAGGGTTTGCAAGAGGTCTGAGTTAGCCGCTAGGTCCTTCGCTGTCCGAAGCCTGTATCATTTTCCTGTTGGTATTAGCGTGATCTCCACCACTTATTCATGTGTTACGTCTTCCATGAGCACTTGGTTGAGCAACAGCCCAACTGGTGGTGTCCCTTCAATGGTGTCTGAGCTGTGTGGGTGCTAGAGATTGAGCAGTCCCCACAGTCGGCGCCAATGTTAATACGGAACTTGGTTGATGATGCACTCTCTAACGTCAGCCTAGAACCAGCTCCAAAACTTACAAGAAGAACCCAAGAATCAGACAGGTCACCGTTGGCCGAACTTGCTCCGACGATCAAGTTAGATTAGGATATCCTGTATAGTGTTGGAAAGCGTGTTCAGAAGCTTAGTATCAAAGAACTTACCTGCTTCTTATGCTCTTTTCCTAGTTATCTGGTGTGTTGGTGGCTGATGGAATCGGTCATGTCCTATCTGTTCTTTGGCTGTTGCCTCTGTTTCCTTTACACGGAAGTATGGGCTTCTACATAACCTTGGGCCTTTTAGCGCTTCTTGGGCTCATGTTGGCAAGGCCAGGAATCATCAGGCCCAGACATTATCAGACTACAACTAACAAAAAATTAATTGAAAATCATAAAAACATCAACAAAGCCTAAATTATCATTTTAAAAAAAACTACGAACATTAGTTCCTATTATCCAAACTTCACCTGGAAAATGAAAAATGTCAACATAAAGAAAAACACTACAAAACATCAACCATATCACCAAAATAGCTATAAACATCAACCCCGATCACCTAAAACTAGGGGTGGGCAAAAAAACCAAAAACCGAACCAAAAACCGAATTATCCGAATCTGAATAATCCGAACCGAATTTAAAATATGATTTTTGGATAACCGAATTGAATAAACCGAATTTTGAATATGGTTTTTGGTTTGGTTTTGGATATTGAAACTCAAACCGAAAACCGACCCGAATACCGAATTGTAAATAAATAAATAAATAAATAATATATAATAATAAATAAAATTTTAAAATACAAAACTAAATTTATAAGTAAATATAAGTGGGAGGACTAATCTATACATTTTAAAATATTACCCCAAACATCTTAACATGAAAATGTGAAATGGATCAAATAGACAATAGATTGATATTCAAGTGTTTTACAATCCATATTCATTATAAAAAAAGTTTAATAAATTAGTTCGTTTAAATTTCTTATAAATTTAAAAACAAGTATATATATGTGTGTGTGTATATATATATATATATATATATATATATTCTTATAAATTCTTATTGACATGAACGTAAATGGAAAGCATTAACTATAATCAATAAATATTCATATCTAAACTACAGTGCTCTTAGTAATCACAGTGATAAGGTGCACGAATAATTGATTCTTCAACAGTAAACTTTCACTACACTAAAGCATTCCTCAAACAATGGACATTTTCCTCTGCTCTAAAAAATTAACAAACTACAATGGACTCAGAAGAGATTACTTGGTGAAGAGATGAAGACAGTGAGATTACTTGGTGAAGAGATGAAGACAGTAATATATAAATATCATAGTTAATTTAGGTGAACGTCTCCTATTAGACCATCTAAATGTTAGACTAATCATGAAAAATCTCGTTTCAATAACTATTAGGGTCAAATTATAATTATTTATACATTACCATACATTTTAAAAG
The DNA here is from genome assembly GCA_037428765.1 of Rubia yunnanensis. Taxonomy (NCBI): domain Eukaryota; kingdom Viridiplantae; phylum Streptophyta; class Magnoliopsida; order Gentianales; family Rubiaceae; genus Rubia; species Rubia yunnanensis. The sequence goes on along the minus strand of CM075064.1, from coordinate 23,156,078 downwards.
TTATAAGAAATTTGTTGCAATAGATAAAAACAAATATCAAATCAGCTTATTAGTTATATCAATTATAAAATAATATTGTATAATGATTTGTTAGTCTAAACCAAGACGTTGTGTTGATTTAATAGTGGAATTTTTGTATCACCCTCTAAATGTATTTAAATTACTTATATAAATAAAAGAGAAAGAAATCATAAAAATATATGAGCCTGTCTCTTGGAAAACGGTCTTTCCATAAGTTATGGAAAGACCAAGGTTTAAACTATAAATTAGAAAAAATGAAGATAAAATTTCTGGGTTGCATGAACCGGGTTATAAATTTATAACTACTATATGTTGCATACTAAAATTTTAATATTGCAACTAAGACCTTTTACCTTTTATTATTCTAATTAAATCCTGTCTTTCCATAAACCTATAGAAAGACCGTCTTTCCCAAGACTTTGCCAAAATATATTATAAACACATTCATCATGTATGGAAAAGGTAAAAACATAAGTCAAATTAATAGGGTAATAATAATAAAAAGGATTTGAGATCAAAAGGTATTAAATAATTCTCAGTCACAAAATACTCCTCAAATTAAATAATGTAATAATAAATGGAAAAATCTTGGAAAATGCCGTGTTTCCATTATTCCGTAGGCTTATGGAAAGATACTAAGATAGAGTTTAATTATAATAATACAAAGTAAAAGGTCTTAGTTGCAATATTAAAATTTTATTATGCAACGTGTAGTAGTTATAAAGTTTATAACTCGATTCATTCAACCTATAAATTTTATCTTTATTTCTTCTAATTTGCATTTTAAACCATAATATTTCTATGACTTATGGAAAGACCGTATTTCAAGAGATAGGCTCATAATAAATTCAATAAAAAAAAGGAAGAAAAAGTGAAGGCATTACATAATTTACATTAGGCAGCCGCATTAGGCAACTCAAGCAACTGAAGCAGCAAGCAAGGCAGCAAAGGCAACTTCTACATTAGTTAATAGTCCCACATCGGAAGTGGTGTTGATTTTGCCTTCAATTTTCACTATAAAAGTAGGGAACTTCTCCATTTTCTTAAGGCAAAGCATAAGATGCAAATGTCAAATGGGCCTTTAATGGCAAATGACTTGGCTTTAATTTTGGGTTGTAATTATTTATTTGGAATTAAAATTTTGGTATGTTTATGGGCTATTTGGTTTATTCGGTCCATAACTGATTTAATTGAATTCAACTTGATAAAAATTGGAATTAATTCGGTTTATTCGGTTGAATTTGATTTTAAACCGAATTCAAATTTTAAATTCGGTTCGGTTTATTCGGGTTATTCGGTTTATTCGGGTCGGTTTTGGTTTTGGACCTTTATTTAAAAAAATCGAATAAACCAAACCGAATAAACCGACCCGACGCCCACCCCTGCCTAAAACTCACCTAGTAAATGAAAAACATCAACATGAGAGAAAAAAAATTAAAAAGACTAAATTATTTTTTTGGTTCCTGACATAGCATCTTATATTTTGTTTGGTCCCCAAGGCCAATACTGCGTTTGTTCAGCAACTGACAGGTTGAAATTGATTTGTTTCATCCCTAGAGGTGGTTTTCAAGTAAAGTCAATGGTCAAATTGGTCAACACCTATAAAATAACCATTATACCCCTTAGTTTTTTTTAAAAGACCACAACTTTGCCGGATCTATTATCCAGATTTGCCCGCCGACCTCCGCTTATCACCACTTGTTGTCGACCTCTACTTATCACCGCCCACCGCAAGTGATGAAATGGAAATTTCGGTCCCGGAGATAAGAAGTGAGACCCCAACGACTTTTAATTGGGTTGCTCACTCTAATCAAGGTCGCTCACTCCAGTTCTCGTCCTTCCCCGTTCCCATCGCCATGGCCATTCTTGTTCCAGATCACGACATTTCTATTTCATTCCGACGATTACATTCCCTCCGGCGATGATGTGATTTTCCCTTCCCAACTCACTGGCGACACCCATGAATCTCAATATTGGTCACGCCGGGAACATCTTTTTGTTGGCCAAAAAAGGTGACCCCATTTCTGGTCCCATTTTTAGAACTCTCTTATGAAGCGCCGGCGAAGAGGCAACTCTGTCTCTGGTTTCCAATCGTGATTTCCCAATGAGAAACACAGGGTTTCAATTTGGGTCAATTGGGTTTCAGCCCAATTGGCCATCCTTCTTGTTTTGCCTTTATGCAAATAAAGCAACGTTGTTTTACTGAAAGAAAAAATGACGTCGTTTTGTTTAGTGAGGAAAAAAATAAAAAAGCATGATATTGTAGTCATCTTCTTCCACCAGCGCCGCCGCCGTCGCCGTCTCTGCCTCCGCCACCGGCACCGCCAACGGAAAAGCAGCCCCACTAGCTTAGACTCTACAGAAGTTGTAGAGTGAAAAGACAGTGATTTTTGCAGAGCAGAATGATCTGCAAATAATTCAACTGTCGGCGGTGCTCCGATTCGGAGCTCGACAAAAAGGCATCGGAAGGAAATGTCAGCACAAGAGGTACCCAATGAGATACTTGTTGGCAGTAGTCGGTGTCGGCAGTGGGTGGCGGTGGCGGTGGACGGCAGCAACGATGGTCTTAATTGAAAATTAAAAGAAAAAATTAAACAAAAATTAAAAGAAAAGGAAATTGAAATGGTTTTAATTTTTAAAATTACAAAAATACCCCCTGGCTATACCGTAAAACAACTCCGATTTGCCTGAAAACTGCCTTTGGGACCAAACAAATTATTTTGTATTTGTTAGCTGCTGAACAAATGCGGTATTGGCCTTGAAAACCAAAGAATGATATTGCATTATATTTAGGGGACCAAAAAAATAATTTTGTCAACTAAAAATATCATGTCAAATAACCCCAAAAAAACTACAAATATTGACTCATATCAATTGAAACTCACCCAAAAAATGAAAAAACATCAACATGAGAGAAAACAAAACTAAAAACATCAACAAAAGAAAAAAAGATACTACAAATATCAACTCCTATTATCAAAACCTCAGCCGCAAAATGAAAAACATCAACATGAGAATTGTTTTTAAAAAATACGAATATCAATCCATGTCACCAAAAACAAACTACAAAAAATCAACTCATATCAATTAAACCTCACATGAATAATGAAAAATATCAACAAAAGAGAAAAAAAAACTACAAACGTCAATAAAAAGTTACAGTAACTCAAGAATAAAAATTCTTCAAAAAAAAAAAGGATTTGTTGGGATTTGAACCTAGGGCTCTAAACTCAAAGCCTAGAGCAATAACCACTACACCAAAGACTTATTATTACACATACACTCAACCAAATAATATTAAATCTCGGCATGTACACCAAGAACATAAATTCTTCAAAATAAAGGACATAGTGAGATTCGAACCCTATACTTATAACCTCAACAGCAAGAATGCTAACTACTAGACCGTACAATCTTTGTTGATAATAAGCTCAGTCATGTAAATATTAAACCTCAGCAAGTCTTTAAAAAAAAGTAAAACACAATATTAAACCTCACCTCATGAAGCATAATCTCAGTTCTCCATCGTCGTCACCGTTGTTCGCTACCTCAGGTCGCCATCATCACCTCAAACGTGCATGAAGTCACGCGTGCCTTCTTCTTCAAGTGAATGCATCTCACCCTCCATCCTCTTCGGCTGCGTGCATCTCCTGCGAGTCTGCTTCCTCCGTTAGGCGCTTCCATCTATGCGTCGTCAACTCCACCAGGTGTCTATGGTCACAACTCTATTGTCGCCTCCGGTCACAGCTCCAGCATTGCCTCCAGTAGCAGCTTCGTCGTTGCCTCCCAGTGCAGCACAGATCAGAAAAGCTTAGCTACCACTGAAATTAACCGTCGTTATCACTGTGTGCCGCCACTGTTGAATTGCCAAAGAAGAATCACAGGATGCGCCGCCACAGCAGAATTGTCAGAGGAGCGATTAACGGAGGAGGAAGACGACGGGAAAAATAAATGACAAATGTAAAAAAAATTAATATTTATATAATTTTTGATAATTGCATAATAGGTCCCTAGATTTATTAGCATATTTTTTAAAAAACCACATCCTAAATGAAACTTACAATAATTGCACAATAAACATTGGTCTATAATTTAGGCTGCCTAAAACAAGAGTTTGTGTATTCGTAATTTGAGTTATTATCAGTCAGTATATGTTTTGAAGATCATAATATACATTTTGGCTAAATACACTTTTATCCCTAATTCTAAGCTAAAAGTGTCAATATAACCATGTAAAATGAGAAAGTACCAAAATAATCTTAAATTTATGACAAATTGTGCAGTTATAACTTTTTGTGCTAATCCTAACGACGGCTGAAGAAATTAGGCGTTAACCAAACCGGTCAGATCTAAAATACCCTTGCCCATTGAAATGAATCCCCCCATTTTACAGCCACCAGCCACCGGCCACCAGCCACCAGCCACCAGCCTTTCCATCTCCCACCCACCACCATCTTCGGTCTCCACCCTAAATCCTAAGTCGCTGCCATCGCCACCACCTCTCATTCCCTTCTTCTCTCTACTCGCCACCGCTCACTTATCTCTGCCACCCAACTCTCTCACCCAACCACTCACCTGAGCCTCCCTTCCCACCCATCACCCTCTCTCTCACCCGCCCTTCCCAGCCACCACCAGTTCACCAACAGCCCCACCTCAACCCCTCCCACCAATTGCAGTTAGCAGATCCACCCCCGTGGCCAACACCCAATTCGTAGTCCAGCCCAAGCCCTCACGACCAACGCCCAACCGCTCACCCCCAACCCGGACGAGATCCAGCCACCCTAACCAAAAACAAACCCAAACAGGGCAACCAACTCAAGATGGTGAAATTCGGGTTGGTTCAGATTCTTCTAGGTACAGCGAAGTGGGGTCACATGACGAGTTGGGTGCTTCTATGGCTGTGATGGAATCCAAAAAGGGCATGCGGTTGATGTTGGACGGCGGCACAATGAAGTGCTTTGTGGAGATGCTAAGTAGGGACGAGTTTGACTTGGGAGAGCTGCGGCTGTGCGGAGGTTGGCTTGTAGGGGTGAAGAAAAGGGCCGGCAGGAAGAAGAATAAAGAAGAAGAAAAGGAGGAAAACATGAGGGCATTTATGTCTTTATCAAGGGCCATTTCATTAAATTCTATCCAAACTTCTTATTGTACAGTGGCGATCAGGGTTAGATTGATACATACATTATAAAGTTATAATTATTTTAACAATTTCTTATTTTGCAGGGTTAAACTGACAATTTCAGTTTTAATTTAGAATTATTTTAACACTTAATTCAATAAATTTTGTGTAATTTAATCGAGTATACAGACTCTTCTTCATAACCTAGGGAACATATGTTTAATATTCTCATCAATGCAAGTCATGAGAAGAGAAAAGTGCACATATGATCCTATATAATTGATAAAAGTGCAGATATAATCCTGCGATAATGAAAGTGCAGATATAACCATGCGATAATTGAAAATGCAAATATAACCCTGGTAAGTCAATGTCGGAATAATGACTTTGGGGTTATATTTGCACATATGTATAATAGTTAGAGTTATATTTGTACACATATATAATAATTATGATTATATTTGCACATATATATAATAATTAGGTTATATTTACACTAAAAAATAACTCAATATTATATTTACACTTTCTCCAACATATAATGTTATATTTGCATATTACCCTTGTGAGAAAGGGACCAGCACTTTTTGCTTGAGGCTTCTATTTAGTCAAAGACAGTGCCTTCTGTATGCTAGTTTCAATTTTGAGATTTTCACTACACTACAATATTATTCTGTTATACCCCAGAAGTAGATAGACTAAAAAAACACTAGAGAACATGGAAAAACAAATTCATAATACATGCTGGAGTCATTTGCAACCATGTATTTTTTGTGATAAAATTGTTGGACATATATTGATTATATCATGTAAAAAATTAAATAATAAAAATTGAACGAGTAATTAACATATGCAAGAATAATAATTTTTTATTAATTATTCAAGCATACAATCAGAAAATTTTAAATTACACATAACCAAAGCATAAATCATGTTTCAAGTAATCACAAAGTGATTGAGTCACGAGTAACACTCGCTGCCCTTGAAACGAATGAGTCTCGTCGTGGACATCGTTCCCTAGGATAAAACCATCGCAGATAACCATAAACATTTAAGAGTTACCTGTGATTCACGCAAGACCCGAAGTACTATCACCGACAGAGAAAGAAAGAAGTGAGACTCAAGTTTAGAATAAATGAGGAACTTGAGAATGGTGCAAAATTTTCTGACTGACTTAGAGACTCTATTTATACTACTCTAAGAGACCCTAATCATGAAAACATGATATTCTGATTTTCTGTAATTAGAAAAGAATATTCTCCAATCACCAACTCATCAAATCTGAGACATTCCATGAATACTCGAATCAAATCTGCCGAAAAAGGAAGAAATATTTGAACAAATATTCTTCATCGTATTAAACATGGTAAACCACATATTTATTTAAGACAAGATATCTCACAAAATATGGAAGTATTTTATTCTTATCTCTTAAGAATTACACACAAGCAATTCCATATATACTATGCGGTTGGGCCTTCCAGAGACTTTCATGCGGTCCATACGCATTTTGGACAGTCCAGAAAAAATTACTCGGGCCAATTTTCGCCCATTTTTTTCTCTTTCAAGAGTGATATTTCAAACATCCATATCTCATTCACTCTTGATCCGCTTTGAGATTTTAAATAGTCAATTTTATAGTACTCGCGGAGGAGAACCCAAAAATGACATCCACTGACCCAAAATCCATTCGGGTCCCACTCAAAATGAAGCCCAAAAAGTTGATGAATTTCAACCTTTAAACCATCATTTTCCAACAATCCCCTACATGAATAGATATTGATGTAGGAATCAGAACAATCACGTCAGACACGGAGTTTGACTTAGTGATAGATTCATTTCGATGGCATAGATGCTGCATAGGATAAGTAGGTGTCACCCTTTGAACTTTTACTTGAGAGAGTACACTTAGCCCACTGGTTAGGAAGTAGACGCGATGTCTTTGAACTTCCCCTACCACTTGTGTGAACGACAATGCACTTCCCACCGACATCTTTCCTTGCCCTTGCGCTTTCCTCGGTTGTGTCCGTTAATCAGGCCATGACACACGCCTAGTTCTGTAAGGTTTCTAAAGAATTGTGTCCCAACAATTCCATTTTGAAGCGGCCACACTTCTTGCTTACATAGGTGATTCTTGGCGTAAAGCAGTTCCAGAAATTATGCGCTCTTTCAACTACTACACACTTGATGCCATGAATTTTTAAAAGCAACTTAATGCTTAACCTCTATTCACATCACTGTTTCTTCATCGTAGGAATAAGACAGGCGGTATGAAACCCCCACAGTGATCGCAATTGGTCTTTGCAGTTTAGTTGTCCCTTTGAACCTAGATATTGGGATCTCCAGTCACATAGGTTGGGTGTTCACGTACGTAACCCATCATTTAATAGACTTCAGTCCCATTCCTCTTGATGATGTTTCAACTACCTCTCGATTCAACCCTTTAGTCAAGGGATTGGCTATGTTGAGCCGGCTTTTCCTATTTATTCAAAATTTGACGTAATTGAGAATGCCACTTTTGAAATCTAAAGAATATTAAAGGGGTGGCATCTCCCCTTTCCAAAAGCCATCCTCTTTTTAAGTTCTAAGACCTTAGATTATATCAGGAAAGGGTTCCTTTTTTCTAGAATAGTTTTCGATCCCCCTTTCTGTCGTTAAGGTGGAGAACTAAACCAAGAATTCTCTTTCTTCATCACCAATCGAATCACTGTTCGCAATCTGACGGGGGAATCAGCCTAGGGGCCATGACGGAGAAGCAAGTGGAAGATAGAATTCGCCGAGCGTCGAGGCGAAACTCTGACACCACTGCATACGAGCACCTTAATTTACGTGCCTATGACTTCGTTTCTCAGGAAATTCGCGCAGCGGAAGATCCAGAGTTTGAAACTTTCTACACCAAAAATATTCTCTTAAACGAAGGTATTCGTGCTTGGATGGCGGCTCAAGATCAGCCTCATGAAAACCTTCTATACCAGAAACAATGGTATCTCCAATTATAGCCCCTCTGGGATGTAAAATATATCTCTTCTCACCATCCCCATAGTGTATGAGACAAATGTCTGCATTTCGATTAGGGTCGTATTCTATGGTTACGATTCGACCATATATGTCTTTTTCATTCCGTCAAAAATCTATTTTACGGTATAGACGTTTATGACCTCCCCCTCTATGCCCTGCGGTAATGACTCCTCGAGCATTACGACCTTTACCACAACGATACTGTTCATAGATCAAATTGTTTTGTGGATTGGATTTCACTTGACTGTCTACGGTTCCATTGCGTGTACTCGGGGTAGAAGTTTTGTATAAATGTATCGCCATGCTATTAAGTATTTTGATTTAAGTTCTTTTCTTTCTAAGAGGTGGAATAGAATAACCCGGTTGAAGCGTAATGATCATACGCCTGTAATGCATTGTATGTCCCATAATAAATTTTGATTAGAATCATTAGCAAAAATTATAAAATGATTTTGTCGATACAATCGAGTAATTAAACATTTAACAAGTAGGAAACTATATTTAGTATCATAACCTCGATTTTCCAACAAATGAGATCGATTTAAACTACAACCATAAGCAAGTCCGTAAATATACTCCTGAAAGATAAGTGGATGTTGAGATCTATCAAGCTGTAAATATCTTTTGATTTGCTCCATTTAATATTCTATTTGAAACAAAGGTAGAAGATTTTATAATTTTCAAATGATACATAGTGCGATACAGTTAAAAACAAATTATTCTAGTAAGAATAGATACTTCGGAGGTGGGTATAAACTTATGAACGGATTCTCTATCCTTGCCTTTTCCATTTTGATTTTTGTTTGGGATAGCAAGAGGATTAGAAATCTTTTATTTTTTCAACCGAATCGCTCTTTTGAGTTCGGAGAAAAGAAATCAATTAGTTATTCATCAAAGTTTCATCTATTCAATGACTAGAATTAGACGGGGATATATAGCTCGTAGACGTAGAACAAAAATCCGTTTATTTGCGTCAAGCTTTCGGGGAGCACATACACTATCACAATGTATACATATGGCTGGCACAGGCTCCGCCCCATAGCTTTTATATGTCCCCTAACTCTACCTTTTCAATTTCCTATAGGAATTGGAAAGTAAACAAAATTCTATGGAAACTTTTCTTCGTCGAATATGATGAGACTTCCCATTATAGAGCATATTATGAGTCTTTCCAATAGCAGATACACTATCACAATGCATACATATGGCTAGCACAGGCTTTGGCCATCTAGGAATGCCCTCTATGAATTCAAGGAGCCATTCGGCCTCCTCACCCGCCTTGTCTAAGGCAACAAACTCGGATTCCATTGTGGATCGAGTAATAACCATTTGTTTAGAGGACTTCCATGAGACTGCTCCTCCACCTAGTGTAAATACATACCCACTAGTGGATTTCAGATCCTTTATATCGTGTAATCAGTTTGCATCACTGTATCCTTCAACTACAGCTGGATAACTCATATAATGTAGACCGTAATCATGAGTAAAATGTAGATATCTCAGTACTCTAGTTATCGCTTTCTAGTGAGTCATACTGGGGTTACTCGTGTATCTACTCAACCTACTTACAGTAGGCAGTGTCTGGTCTAGTACAACTCATCATGTACATCAGACTCTCAATGACTCTTGAGTACCCCACCTGATTAATAGCCTCCAATTTATTCTTTCGTAGATGGAAATTCGGATCTATTGGAGTTATCGCCACCTCTGAGTCATTCTTGTTGAATTTCTCAAGGATTTTATCTACATAATGAGACTGGGTTAAGGTGATACCATCAGAGCTTCAGATGATCTTTATCCCCAAGATCACATCCGCCAGTCCCATATCCTTCATGTCAAAACGAGAATTCAACATGTCCTTGGTAGATTTGATCATCTTTTCATTACTACCCACAATGAGCAAGTCATCTACATATAAACATAGGATTACCTATCCATTTTCCGTGTCTTTCACGTAGATGCACTTATCACACTCATTTATTTTGAAACCATTGGCAAGGACAACATGGTCAAAATTCTCATGTCATTGCTTTGGTGCTTGTTTGAGACCATACAATGATTTCACCAACTTGCAGACTTTTCCTCCTTGACCGGGAGCCGTAAACCCCTCAGGTTCCTCCATGTAGATTTCTTCCTCTAAATCTCCATTCAAGAAGGCAGTCTTCACATCCATTTGATGAACCTCAAGCTTACGCAATGTGGCGATAGCAAGTATCATTCTAATGGAGCTTATTCTCGTGACTGGAGAATAAGTATCAAAGTAGTCAAGACCTTCCGTTTGTCTATAGCCTTTGATTACAAGTCTGGCTTTATACTTGTCAATCGAGGCATCTGCTCTCATCTTCTTCTTGAATATCCATTTGTAGCCCAGTGGTTTACACCCCTGAGGTAAGCCCACTAGCTCCCATGTATGATTATGTAGAATCGAGTCGATTTTTCTTTTAATTGCTTCTTTCCACATAGGCCCCTCAGACAAATTCATAGCTTCTTTATAGCTTTGTGGCTCGCATTCAAGCATAAATGTTAGATAATCAGGACCAAATGATTTTTCAGTCCTAATCCGTTTACTTCATCTAGGTTCATCCACTTCCTCCTCTTGATCCTCGAGATCGTCAGAAATTACTACACCTTCATCTAGTGACTCAATGGTCCTCTTCGACGATTCGGCCCTTTCCTTGGCAGGGAACACATCTTCAAAGAAACTTGCATTTATTGATTCCATGACCGTGTTCTTGTGAATCTCGGGATGATGAGATTCATGTACAAGGAAGCGATAAGCACTACTCTTATGTGCATATCCTATAAAGATATAATTAACCGTTTTAGGTCCGATCTTTAACTTCTTGGGGGTAGGATCAATACCTTCGCAGGGCACCCCCACATTCGCAAGTTTGTAAAGGACGGCTTCGTGCCTTTCCACAACTCATGAGGAGTTGTTTTCTCATCCTTACAGGGTATCTTATTCAAAAGATAGCTTTCCATCAAAATAGCCTCCCCTACATGCTCTGTGGCAACCCAAAACTTATCAACATTGCATTCATCATCTCCTTAAGAGTGCGATTTTTACGTTCAACCACACCATTAGATTGAGGCGAGTAAGGGGCAGTGACCTCTTGAATAATGCCATGTTCAGAACAATAGTCCCTAAATGGCTCTACATATTCACCTCCATGGTCACTTCTAATCACCTTGATATTCTTATCAAGTTTATTTTCAACTTCCATTTTGTAGAGAACGAATTTCTCAATTGCCTCATCTTTGCTTTTCAGCAAGTACACATAACAGTATTTCGTGCAATCATCCACGAAGGTGTTGAAATACTTGTTACCTCATCTTGTTTGCACGAACTTGAGATCACAAATATCAGTATGTATCAACTCAAGAGGTTTCGTGTTTCGTTTAACTTGTTTGAAAGACGTTCGAGTCATCTTAGCTTCAACACAAGTTTCACACTTATGATTTGCATCAATTTCCATGTTAGGTATATTCTCCATTTTAATTAATCTATTATCAAATAATAATTAACGTGTCCTAGTCTACCATGCCATAAATTGGAAGGCTCAATCATGTAAGTAGAAGAAGAAGCATTTATTTCATCTTTCTTAGGAGGTACCACCATGGTGTTCAACTTGAACATACCATCTAGCTCATAACCTTTGCCTACAAACATACCTTGCTCTGACAAGACTAACTTATCAGACTCAAACACTAGTTTAAAGCCATGCTTGATTAACACAGAACCAGACACAAGGTTCTTGCGAATGTCTGGCACATACAAAACATTCTTCAAAGTCAACTCCTTCCCTGACGCCATTTTCAGCACCACAGTGCCACGCCTTTTCACCATAGAAGTTCCAGAGTTGCCCATGTAGATGGTCTATCCATCTTCAATTGCCTTGAAGTTTGAGAACACTTCCTTGACAGAGCATAGTTTCAATCAATCATTCCTTTGGATTGGAGTCCACCATGTTGACTTCAGAAATCAAAGCACACAGATCGACGTTATTCACATCTAGTGCAAGATTTTCAACCATGTTAGCCTCATTCTTGGCATTCTTTGGCTTCTTACACTCGGAGGACTTGTGCCCAACGAAGTTGTAGTTGTAGCACTTGCCAGTGAACTTCGACTTCTTTGAAACTCCACCCTTAGCTCCCAACTTGGATCCCTTCTTTGCCTTAGGCTTCTTTGACTTGGAGCTCCCACCAACCTCCACGAGATTGGCTCTTTCCATAGGCACAGATCCATTCATCCTCTTTTCAAAGATGTGGTTATCCTCCTCAACACGAAGCTTTTGGATCAAATCCCTCATGGTCATCACCTTTCGCTTGTGTTTCAGATAACTCTTGAAGTCCTTCCAACTTGGAGGTAGCTTCTCGATGATGCAATAAACTTGGAGAGTCTCACACATTGTCATCTTCTCGGCTATCAGCTCATTGATCATCATTTGAAGCTCTTGAGCTTGACTGACCACAGACTTGGCATCAACCATCTTGTAGTCGAGGAACTTGCCGAAGACCCACTTCTTGGATCCAACTTCCTCACCCCTGTACTCTTGGTCAAGAGTTTCCCACAACACCTTAGAAGGCTCCTTCACCTGATACACATTCCAAATGGCATCGTGAAGGCTATTCAAAATGAGGTTGCAACAGATATGCTCCTTAGAGTTCCAATGCACTGCTGCATCTTGAACTTCCTTAGTGCTTTTCTCATCCACAACGGGACGATCTTCGTGAACGTAACATTCCAAACCCATAGTGGATAAGTAGAAGAGCATCTTCTGTTGCCACATCTTGAAGTTCATACCATTATTGAACTTCTCGGGTTTCTCAGCATGAGGAACAGCCACAAGAAGCGTCGCCCCAGGGGTAGTCTTCGCATCGTCATTGCTCGACATGGTTCTGGGATTCATCAATGTGTACATACAAAATTATTCATCATTAAATATAAGTACACATTAAATATCATAGTAGAATATTTTAAATAATTATACATAACAAATTGCTCAATATAATTTTGTTATACATAACCAAAACCATTAGCCTGCAATCAGATTCTCACAATTATCTTTCCATATGCATATTCATCTTTCCGTATGCAGTTAAGCATGCCATCTTTTGCATTTACGGAAAACATGTTTCCGCATACATATGCAATTTAATGATGAATATAATTATACATAACAAATGCAATTTACGTGCATTTACGGAAAACATGTCAACATGCAATTTCTTAAACATGACTGCAATCCATATGTAGGCATGCAATATATATGGTAAATATGGTAAGCATAATTTTGTTTGTAAATTTGGTTTGCAATTTTCGAATCAATATAATTCAACAAATTTTATTCGTTTCAAGACTGTTGGACATATATTGATTATATCATGCGAAAAATTAAATAACAAAAATTGAAAGAGCAATTAGCATATGCAAGAATAATAAACTTTTATTAATTATTCAAGCATACAATCGAAAAAACTTAAATTACAAATAATCAAAGCATAAATCATGTTTCAAGTAATCACAAAGTGATGGAGTCACGAGTAACACTCACTATCCTTGAAACGAATGAGTCTCGTCGTGGACATCGTTCCCTAGGATAAAATCATCGCAGATAACAATTAACATTTAAGAGTTACCTTGGACTCACGCAAGACCCGAAGGATTATCACCGACAGAGAAAGAAAGAAGTGAGACTCAAGTTTAGAATAAATAAGGAACTTGAGAATGGTGCAAAATTTTCTGACTGACTTAGATGCTCTATTTATACTACTCTAAGAGTAATCATGTAAGGCAAAGTCTTGGGAAAGACGGTCTTTCCATAGTCTTATGAAAAGACGGGGTATAATTAAAATTATAAAAGGTAAAAGGTCTTACTTGTAATATTAAAATTTTAGTATGCAACATGTAGTTATAAATTTATAGCCCGGTTCATGCAACCCAAAAATTTTATCTTCATTTCTTCTAATTTACACTTTAAACCTTGGTCTTTCCATAACTTATGGAAAGACCGTCTTTCAAGAGACGGACTCATCATGTAAACATGATTTTCTGATTTTCTGTAATTAGAGAAGAATATTCTCCAATCACCAACTCATCAAATCCATGACATTCCATTAATACTCGAATCAAATCTGTTGGAAAAGGAAGAAATATTTGCACAAATATTCTTCATCGTATTAAACATGGTAAATCACATATTTATTTAAGACAAGATATCTCACAAAATATGGAAGTATTTTGTTCTTATCTCTTAAGAATTACACACATGCAATTCCATATATACTATGCGGTTGGGCCTTCCAGAGACTTTCATGCGGTCCATACGCGTTTTGGACAGTCCAGAGAAAATTACTCGGGCCAATTTTCGTCCCATTTTTTTCTCTTTCAAGAGTGATATTTCAAACATCCATATCTCATTCACCCTTGATCCGTTTTGAAAGTTTAAATATTCGATTTTATAGTACTCGCGGAGGAGAACCCAAAAATGACATCCACCGACCCAAAATCTATTCGGATCCCACTTAAAACGAAGCCCAAAAGGTTGACAAATTTCAACCTTTTAACCATCATTTTCCAACAAAAATATACTCCACTTAAATAATTACACTTAAATACAAAATAAGTAGAACAATATTTGGAATCTGGTTTTGCTAGCATATTTTAGTACAGTATATCTCTATATCTTAAAAGCGGCGATCCAGGGAATGAACAGTGACTTTTCGTCGTCGCTAATTCATTTTCTTTTCCTTTTTATTTCTCCTTCACATCTCTACTAATACGTGTCATGATGTATCTCTGTGCTTCTTCTCTTTTTCCATGGTCGTACGCGCGTCATGCACTCATGTGGGGTGTGATTAATAATGTTAATGTTCCTCCTTTGTTGATGTGGTCAGTAAAGTAGCATCATCTCATCGTTAATTTTTTCCATTCTTCTGGTGAATTTGATCTTTCTGATGATTAATTTTCTCCCGCGTCTAATTGATCTATTCCTCGATCTGCAACAATGGCTCTGAGGACGACGGCTTCTCCACCGCCTTTATTTCCTTTCAAGGTTTGTACAATCTAAAATTTTCTTCTTTTTTATGTCGTTGTTCTTGTTCGTTTTGCTTCATTACCATGGCGATGGTGCTGGTTGTTCTGGATTTATAAGGTTTCAAATTTGGTGATGATGTTAAGGAGCTGGTTGAGTTCGCAAAGAATCAGGGGCTGAGGTTGAAGGGTGAAGATCAAGTGTTCGACGAAATGACCCTTACAGAGGTTTTCGTCATCTACGTTGGCTTAGCGCCAAGGAGATCATCCAGAAGTGGCAGAAGTATTCCAACCTCGCCATCTTCCATTTATACAAGTAGAGGAACATCAACATTCGAGTAGAGGTTAGAGTGGTAATGGGTTCGAGTGGAGAGGGTTCGAGTGGTACTGGGTTCGAATGGAGATTTTCGAGTGATATTGGGTTCGAGTGGTGAGGTTCGAGTAGTGAGAGTTCAAGTGGCGAGGGTCGAGTGGAGAGGGTTCGAATTGAGGTTTGAGTGGAAAGGGTTCGAGTGGTACTGGTTCGAGTACTGAGGGTTCGAGTGGAGGTTCGAGTGGAGAGGTTCGTGCGAATTTGTTCGAGTGGTACTAAATTTGAGTGGTTCTGGGTTCGAGTGGTACCAGGTTCGAGTGGTGAGGTTCAAGTGGTACTGGGTTCGAGTGGAGAGGGTTCGAGTGGTGAAGAGTCGAATGGTGAGAGTTCGAGTGATGAGGGTTTGAGTGGAGAGGGTTCGGATAGAGGATTCGAGTGGTACTGGTTTGTATCATAAGGGTTCGAGTAGAGGTTAGAGTGGAGAGGTTTGAGTCGAGGTGGATGGTTGATGCTCGAGGGTTGGATGGTTCGAGTGGTGGCGAGTTGGATGGTTGATGGGTCGAGGGGTGATACCTCGGGGGCAATGGTTGATGGTTCCAGGGCCTCAAGGGTTAGTGAATTGAGGGATGATGCCTCGAATCAAAGCCCTCGAGGCGGATGGTTGATGTTCGAGGGGTGTATAGTTCAAGTGGTAGCGAGGCGTATGGTAGATGAGTCGAGGGATGATGCCTCGAGGGGGATGGTTGATGGTTGATGGTTCCAGGGGCTCGAGGGTTGATGATTCGAGAGAGGATGCCTTGAATCAACACCCCTCGAGGCGGATGGTTGATATTCAAGGGTGGATGGTTCGAGTGGTGGCGTGGTGGATGTTCGAGAATTGATGGTTCGATGGGTGATGGTTCCAGGAGTGGATATAAGATGGTTTGACAAATGGATGGTTGATGTTCCATGGGTGGATTGTTGATGTTCGAGGGGTAGATGGTACGAGTAGTGGTGTCATGGACGGTTCGAGGGGTATATGCCTCGAGTGGGTCATTGTTCGAGAGCTAATGTGGATGGTTCGACGCTCTCAATGGTATACCCCGCTCGAGGGGTGGTGTACCCTCGAGGGCTATCGTACTCTAGAGGGGTGGATGAGTTTGAGTGGTACTGACGTTCGAGGAGTGGATGGTTCGAGTGATGGCGAGGCAGATGGTTCATGGGCCGAGGGGTGATGCCTCGAGGGGGATGGTTGATGGTCCCACGGGCTCGAGTGTTGATGATTCGATGGAGGGTGCCTCGAATCAACACCCCTCAAGCCGGATGGTTGATGTTCAAGGGGTAGATGGTTTGAGTGGTATGGAAGTCTCAGGACAGATGGTTGATGTTCAAGAGGTAGATGGTTCGAGTGGTGGCGTGGTGGATGTTCGAGAACTGATGGTTCGAGGGGTTATGGTTCCAGGAGTAGCTATAAGATGGTTCGACAAATGGATGGTTGATATTCCAGGGGTGGATGGTTGATGTTCCAGTGGTAGATGATTCAAGTAGTGGTGATGTGGATGGTTCAAGGGGTTATATGCCTCGAGTGGGTCATGATTCGAGAGCTAATGTGGATGGTTCGGCACTCTCAGTGGTAAACCCCTCTCGAGGGGTGGTGTACCCTCGAGGCCTGGTGCACTCTAGAGGGGTGGATGTGTGACCTCTCGATGGGTGGTATACTCTCGAGGGCTGGTACACCTCTCTCGAGATATAGATAGCCCTCTCGAGGGGTGGAAGGGTACACCTTCCCTCGAGGGGTGGAAGGTGTACTCTCTCTAGTGGTGGATGGTTTACCCTCGAGAGGTAGATGGTTTACTCGAACCTCTCTACTCGAACCCTCTCCACTCAAACCTCACCACTGGAACCTCTCTGCTTGAACCTCTCCACTCGAACTCTCTCCAGTCGAACTTCTCCGCTCGAACCCTCTCCACTCGAACCAGTATCACTCAAACCCAGTATCACTCGAACCTCTACTCGGACCCATTCTACTCGAGCCCTCTCCACTCGAGCCCTCTATTCGAACCCTCTCCACTCGAACCCTCTCCACTCGAACCCTCTCCACTCGAACCCTCTTCACTCGAACTCCTATTACTCGAACCGCTCGACTTGAACCATCTCCACTCGAACCCTCTCTATTCAAACCCTCTCCATTCGAACCCTCTCCACTCGAACCCGTGTGGTAAAGTTTCGAGTAGAGGAGGGTTCGAGTGGAAAGGATTCGAGTGGTACTGGGTTCGAGTGGAGAGGGTCGAGTGGTCCTGGGTTCGAGTGGTACTGGGTTCGGGTAGTACTGGGTTCGAGTGGTATTGGTTCGAAGGGTGAGGTTCAAGTGGAAAAGGGTTCGACTAGAGGTTCGAGTGTAGATGGTTCGGGTGATACTAGGTTCGAGTGGTTCTGGGTTCATGTGGTGAGGGTTCGAGTTGAGGGGGTTCGAAGGTTCAAGAAGAGGGTTCGAGTACAGGATTCGAGTGGAGAGGGTTCAAATGGAGAGGTTCGAGTAGTAAAAGTTCGAGCAGTGAGAGTTCGAGTGGTGATCCGTTGTCGACCCCGTTGTCAAGCACGGGTTGGAGACACCTGGTCTGAAATACGGTTTAGCTTTAGTATTTGTCGCTGTTTTGTTGTGCGCTCATGCAAGCCAACGCACCGCATATTTGTGTGATTTTTGGGAATAATTTATGTTCTCGTAGTATTTGTACTCCCACACCGCAGTGCATTCCCAATTTTGTCCCCAATTTAACTAAAGGCGCCGCTAATTTATCATTCCCCACTTTCTATGTGTGATTCCATGTTTGTTTTATACTGCCTTCGTTTTTTTGTTCATTGGCACATACTACAAGTGATATTTTTTTTATTTGGCACTTGCTATTTTGGGCAAGTTTAAGGTTTTTACATCCACTCATTTTACTTTCTCTTCTTTCAATTCAATTTAATCCACTCATTTAGCATCTCCTCAATTCTAACACCAAAAGAGAGGTGCCAATGAAAAAAAAATGGAGGGAGTACTTCCTCTATTATATGAATAATGACATGATTATGATTTCATGGTATTCAATAATAATATTTGATTGTCAATATTTCTAGCTAAATATAAAAACTTTTCATGAAAAATTAATATTTTAAAAATATATGTAATAAAAAATATAACAATATCTCACAAAATATTTATATTAATTTATATTTAGAGTCAAAGTTTATCAAGTTTTACTTTGAAAAAATGAATAGAACAAAAATTGTGGAACAGAGGGAGTATATTACAACGAGTTTCATATAACTTTGATAAACTTTTAAAATGTATCACATTGCATATATATTTATAATTTAACTCCAAAAGTTATTGAAATGAAGTTTTTTATGACTGATCTAATAATTAACCGGTCCAACAAGAGATTTACTCAGTTTATTTTATAAGGGAGGAATTAACTCTTTTTTCCCATTGTCATCTTCTACTGTATTTCGAATTATTTTTTATAATAACCATTAAAACATTCATAATTTAATATTGAGCTTGAAATTCGACGGAGGAACATGTGTTTGAAATGCATTTCGAAGAATACTTTAGACTTTGGAATATATCTAGAGTGTATTGAATTAGATAATGGTGATTGAACCCCGCCTAAGATACCCCACTAAAATACTCATCATGTCTCATCTCTATATAGACAATAATTATTATTACGTTGTTCAAAAAATATATTTGACCATTAAAATTTAACGAAAAGTTAATATTTAAAAGCTTTGAAGAATTCAACAATATCATATACAATATTATTATTATTTTTATATATTTATTAAAATATGCGGTTAAACTTCGATAGAGAATAGTACCAAAAAAATAAGAGTGCAAATAGAGGTGAGACGGAGGGAGTATGCACTAAAATCCAGCTACTATTTTAAAGCACTTCTGAGACATTTCCAGAAGGGGAAAAGTTCAAAAATGACCCTATTAAATTAAATAAGTGCAGATATAACCATGTAAAATTTAAAAGTGTGAAACTAAGCCTATGTTTTTGTAAAATTGTGCAATTCTACCCATTTTGCTCAATTCCGGCGTTGACTCAAAAAATCAGCCACTTACCAAACATGAAAAGACATAAATACCCCTAAGTTTAAAATTGAAAATTGATAGATCATTTTACCCCTAAACTTCTTCTTCTTCAAACACACCTACGCCGCTGCTCCGCCGATGGACCTCTGCCCACCACCTACCGCTGATCCGCTGCTCCACGCTGCCAGAGCTTCGCTGCTCTGCCACTGGACCCCCGCCCACCACCTACCGCTGATCCGCTGCCACGCCGCCTCCTTCACCCACCACCACCACCTCTGCACCAGAACAACCAGCCCCGCCACTAAAAACCCAGCTATGCTGCCTACCTCCTTCACCAGAAACCCCAACCCCACCGCCCACCTCCTTCACCTAGAAACCCTAGCCTCACCGCTAACCCTCGCCGCTCAGAAACCCTAGACACCACCTCCCCCCTCCCCCCCATCCAGAAACCCTAGCCACCACCTCTCCCATGCCACCACCTCTTCGCCGCCTAAAAACCATAGCCATCACCCCTCTCCCCACCCCTCCCTCCGCTCAACCCTATCCGCTCAGCAAAGTTGTCATGACTTCTCCCTCGCTCATCCAAATTATCAGTGACTTTGTGCTTGAATCCAGCCAGAGAATTTACCTACCACTCTATCTAGAGGCGACCACACACAATATTGCTCAAACCTTATTGAAAACACACGCATTGAAGCACGAAATGTTGATCGAGGGGTGCTTAAACGTAGTGAAAAAACATGAAGATTGGATTTTTATGCATTAACTGCAGTTAGGGAAGTACCTTTTGGGCATAGGGCGAAGGTGCATACATGGCGTCTGAGAATTTTTTCGGAAAGAAAGAAAAAGTCTTATTGAGAGGGTAGCGGTGGCAGAGGATTCTGCCTGGTGAAGAAATGGGATTGGGGGTGAGGATGATTTAGTCATTTCATTTTTTTCTGAATTTTAATCCTAAATGTTATTGAAATGATTTTTTTAAAATAATTGATCTAACTATTAACATGAAACTTTCTCTAAATGGATATTCTTTTTTAAAAAATTCTTATAAAACTTATAGAGAAATGTGTATTTTTAGCTCTATGCTTTGGTTGAAAGTGCCAATATAACCTCGTGAAATATGAAAGTGTAAGTTTGGAACCACCTTCTAACTCCATTTTAACCATCGTGAACGCCCTTTTAATGTGCTAATGCATATTTTTGTTTTTGAAGATTACATTCAAGAAACTAAATCACATATAATATCCTACTCTATATATAGGACTAATCTACGAGACACACCATTTGAATATGTTGAAACCCAAGGAAGCCTTGAAACTTCATCCATTTAAATAGTAGGGGACACCTTCTGAAGAACACCCAATTGTTGCACCGCTATCAAACCACCACACTGAAACCAGAACCACCACAATCGCACCTTCATGAACCACCTGCAGGCTGAGAAATCACAGTGTGGACCGCTGAAACGGTCCCACAATACCGGATAATCCCCAGCAAGAAATTGTTCTAGTACTCACGATTCTTGCTAAGGGTGTGACTAGAACTTTAAAGCTCTCTATTATAAAGATGTCAGATTAACCACTGAAACCAATCCTAATTCACCATAATGAATTATCAATGTATGGATCATTATTGATACCACGTCCTCTCATCCAAACATTTTTGACAAACCCTAATTCAATGTTTCTTCTCCTTCCCATATTTTTAAGTATATTTGCTTACTAATCTGGGATTTTTATTTTATATTTTCTTAATATAATTATCTCCTCCTCTTTGTGTAATAGTGAAGTTTTCTTTCTCCAATAGAAATAGGATTATGTTTCACTTTTTTTTTTCATACTAAATAAGCACAAATGGTTTACTATTCATTAATTCGAATATAAACGAGCACAAATGGTTTACTATTCATTAATTCGAATAACAAATATGAAAGTTGCGAGCCTGAATTCACAAATTTAGTTTCATCCATCACATTCACACTATGTAAATCTCGTTGTTTGGCTGAGTTTGTAAGCTCTCAATTAGTTTGACGCTAATGTGTGCTGGCGAACATAAATTTGAGGGCGAATGACTTGAGAGACCCCTGAACTCCCTACATAATTCATTTTTGTCCCTTTATCTTTTTTTAAACACTTTTAGCCTCTCAACCAAAAAATTGCTGAATCGTGGTCCTTCCATCCGATCAAAGCGTCAAGTGTTAGTTAAAACGTCAATTTCAAGGGCAAAATAGTAATTTTCAATTTTCTTTTGTCATTTTCCTTATTATTTTTCCTTTTATTTCCATTTTTCCTTTTCTCTTACCCTGTCCCCTTCCCCTTTCCATCTCTACGCCCGAGCTTCATTCTAGCGCAGCCTCCCATCGATCCAGCAGCTCTCCCATTCAGGTGTCAGCCTGTAGCACTGTCGATCCAGCCAAGATCCACTGTTCATCCATCAGAGACGTTAAGAACCACCCAAGTTCAGGCAGATTTGAGCTGTGACCATTCCATGTGGATAGAGCCAACTTCAGAGGTGGCACCGCCACGACACTTCATTCCGGCGAACTCCATTGTGGCTCCACCGGAAAACCAAGGTGCCACCACACTTTATCCACACTTTGGCCTAGATTCCCCTCCACTGGAAACCTCCAAAGATCTGCCGGCCAGTAAGAACACAAGGTCTCCACACGTTCCGATACATCTGTGTTATGCTCTGTTAAGGAGATATTTTGTTATATTCTATGTATCTCTTGTAACATAGTTAGAATCTTTTTCCATTTATACTTCTGTATATGGTACTTTTATATAGCACCCTTGTACCATCAATAAAATCACACATTCATATTTTACAATATTTTACATGGTATCAGAGCTAAAATCATGAAAACCTAAATCCTAAATTTTTCCACCAACATAATCGCGCCTCATGTGCCGACCTTCAGCCTGTCACCGCCTTCACGTGCCGCCGCCTCTTCGCGGCCATATGCCACCGCCTTTCAAGGCAGTCCGATTGTCGCTCATTTTCCTGTCATCATGGATCCTCTTGATCATGTTGAAATTGAAGATATTGTCGTTGCCCTTAATCCTATTATTTTTTATGCCACCGTCGGACCATCAGATTCCATGCCTCTGCCTCCACACCCACTCACCGGAGTCGTTCTGCCTCTTGCCAGTGACGTCAATGCCGGTGCACCTCCACCGGTGATCATCCCAACGCTGGCGTATCCATCTGCCTTTCCCTGCCTCAGATTCTGCCATCTTCCAGGTAGCCGTGCAAGCCGCAGCAATGGCTGCTGCTCAGGCCATTCGCCAGTCCTCTGGGGACTCTTCTCATGCTTTGCCTACTAATCATCCCTACTACGTTCATCCGTCAGATCATCCAGGTTTAGAATCTGTCCTGAGATCCTTAAGGGTGATAACTATAATGAATTGAGTGCTTCCCTGTTTAATGTTTTTTCTGCAAAGCATAAGGAGGGTTTTCTTGATGGTTCTGTTATTAAGCCTTTGCCTACTAAACCTTTTTATAATGATTGGAATAGTGTGAATTTTATGCTTGTTGGTTGGGTGGTTCAAACTCTTGATCCATCCATTCGTTCTGGTATTACTTATCGTGCATATGTTAAGGATATTTGGGATGATCTTAAATAGCTTTTTGCCCTTGGTAATGGTCCGCTCATGTTTGAATTTCATGCAGCCATTTATACTTGTCGCCATAATGGTCAATCTGTTGCTGCATATTATACTAAATGTAAGAAGTTATGGGATGAACTGATTACTTACTTGCCTGCTCAGACATGTGTTTGTCCTGCTGCTCGTACTACTGCTGAATCTCGTGAGATGGAGATGATTCATCAATTTCTCATAGAATTGGATGAAGAATTCCACTCGTTGAGATCTCACATCTTGACACTTGACCCTTTGCCTCCTATTGGTCGCGTTCACTCGCTTGCCATTCAGGAGGAGCATCACAAGACTGTTGTTCATGCTCGTGAGTCTGCCTCGGACAATATGGCCTATGCAGCTCATCAACCTCAGCCACAAATGAAGCCGTCCACCGCCGCTCAAAGTCTCGGCAGCCGCCACCCAAAGTCCCGGCAGTCGCCGCCCAAAGTCCTGGCAGCACGAGGATAGTGGTTGGTGCGGGTGATCAGCAGGGTGGGGTTTATTGGTTGCGTAGCCTTGGGAGATCGCCACTGCTATTGCGCCATCCTCCTTTACTGCCGCCACCATTTCCCTTTCATTATGGCATCATCGATTTGGTTATCCTTCCAGTTTGGTGTTGTCTTCTATACCAGATATTTCTTCCAGCCATAGTCATTTAAATAAAATTGTTCCTTGTTCCGTTTGTCATCGGGCAAAATAGTCTAGATCAAGCTTTCCTTTAAGTACTTTTAAGGCTAGTTATTTGTTTGAACTTGTTCATTGTGATGTTTGGGGGCCTTATAGCTCACCATCTTCTAGTGGAGATTTTTCCTTTTTGACTATGATAGATGATTATTCCCGAGCTATTTAGGTTTATTTATTAGTATCCAAGACTAAAGTACCTGCCAAGATGAAGGAGTTTCTTACTCTTGCCCAGACACAGTTCCGCCGGTCAGTTCAGAAAGCTTGCGCTGACAATGGAACCAAATTTCTTCCTCTTAGACGTTACTTTGATGAGAAAGGAATCCAGTTTGAGACATCCACCATTTACACGCCGCAAAAAAATGGGTGCATGGAACGAAAGCACTGCCATATTCTCAATGGGCTCGTGCTCTTCGGTTCCAGGCCCCATTTGCCTATTTACTTCTGGGGATAATGCATTCTTACTGCTGCCTACCTAATCAATCGCACTCCTACACCAGTGTTGAATGGTCATTCGCCCTATCAAATGCTTCATGGTCGCGCGCCCAGTTCCAGCCATCTCTGTGTTTTCGGTTGTTTGTGCTTTGCATCCTAACTTCCAAAGTCGCGAGATAAGTTTGCATCCAGAAGTTGCAAGTATGTCTTTCTAGATATATCCTCTTACTTGAAGTCTCGCACTGTGTTTGACAGCCGAGATGTTGTGTATTATGAAGATTGTTTTCTATTTGCTTCGGTTCCTTAAAATCTTGTTCCCGTCGAGTCCAGAGAAGCAAGTTAGGCCACCACTTCTTGAGATGCCGCTGCTGGACCCTACCACCTTCATACCATTGACCAGTCATATTCTGGCAAGCCATCCAGTGACCAGCCAGATTCTGGTCTCCCTATCGGCGACCAAATAGATTCTGGCCAACTCACCGGCGACCGGCCAGATTCCAGCCAACTCATCGACGATCGACCAGATTCTGTCCAACTCACTGGAGACCAACCAGATTCCGGCAGCTCCACTGGCAACCAGCCAGATTCCAACCAACTCGCTGGAGACCCGCCAGATTCTGGCTAACTCACCGTCGATCGACCAAACTTCGGCCAGCCCGCCGGTGATTCACCGAATTCTGGCCAAGACATCTCCACTGGCCTTCCAGTCGGCATCCGCCTCTGCACCGCCAGCACCTATGGTGCCACGGCCGTGTACGTCCGAGCCACAATCAGACTTTATTGCTCCACCGATCGAGTTGATCCTGGCACCAGAGCCAACTTCCATGAGTTCTGAGTCTCCACCGGCTCTTCGATCACCGAGTATTCGCATTTGTCGTGCTCCAGTTAAATTACAAGATTATGTATGCACTCCTACTCAAGAAATAAACCCCCCTCTGCCGCTCTCGCTACTCCGCCTGATCTATCCCCAGGTACTCGTTACTCTATTGCTGATTATCGTACTTATCATAATTTTTTGGTTTCACATACTAAATTTTTGGCTGCAGTGACTGATAGCTCAGACCTTGCTACCTATTCTGAGGCTTCTTGCTATCCCCACTGGCAAGAGACCATGTCTAATGAACTTAGTACCCTTGAGCAGAACAATACCTGGATTCTATCTTCCCTCCCTGTTGACAAACATGCCATTGGTTGCAAATGGGTGTATTGGACAAATTTCAAGTCTGATGGCTCCATTGAGTGCTATAAAGCTCGCCTTGTTGTTCTTGGCAATCGACAGATTGAAGGAACTGATTTTACTGAAAATTTTACCCCGGTCGACAAGATGAGCTCTGTTCATTTATTCTTGGCCATTGTTACGATTCAGAATTGGGACATTCATCAAATAGATATTCATAGTGCTTTCTTACATGGTGACTTGGATGAGGAAGTCTATATGCGTCCTCCACTGGGTTACTCTGTTCCTGTTCCGGGTTTGGTCATCAAGCTTCACAAATCCCTGTATGGTCTACGCCAGGCTCCCCGCAATTTGTTTGCAAAACTTGCTACTGCTCTACGTACTTTTGGGTTTGTTCAGAGTAAAGCAGATTACTCTTTGTTCATTTATTTGCATAACGGTGTTACCCTGCATGTCCTGGTTTATGTTGATGATCTGATTATTGCTGGCTCTTCCTCGGACTTGATGATCGAGTTCAAGAAGTATCTCAGCTCATGCTTCCATATGAAGGATCTTGGTGCTCTAAAGTATTTTCTGGGTATTGAAATTGCTAGGAAACCTGATGGTATCTTTCTTTCACAACGGAAATATACTCTTAACATTTTACATGAAGCCGAATTGCTAGCTGCAAAGCCTACAGATCTTCCGATGGAACAACAACACAATATGGCCCGTTCGACGAGTCCTCCACATCCTGATCTTGTGCAATACCATCGTTTGATTGGGAAACTAATTTATTTGACTATTACATGACCGGAACTCAGTTATTCATTCCATACTTTAGCGCAATTTATGGAGAAGCCGCACGTCACACATTGGCATGGTATCCTCTGCGTCTTGCACTATTTAAAAAGTCATCCTGGTCAAGGTTTATTTCTTTCTGCTTAGAGTTCTCTACAACTTTCAGCTTTCTGGGACTCGGATTGGGTTGCTAGTCCAATTACTCGACTTTCATTGACAAGATATTTTGTTATGCTTGGTGAATCCCCCATATTATGGAAGACTAAGAAGCAACCGATGGTTTCTCGTTCTTCCACTGAAGCTGAGTATCAGGCCATGGCTGTAGTTTGTTGTGAGTTGATATGGCTTAAGTCTCTTCTTCTAGATTTGGGGGTTGGTCATTCTTCTCCAATGTGTTTATATTGTGACAGCTAGACCGCCCTCCATATTGCAGCCAATTTTGTGTTTCATGAGAGGACGAAGCACATTGAGATTGACTGTCATTTTATTCGTGATTTGGTACAGTCCAGAGAAGTTGCTACTCATCATATTCGTACTTCCAGTTAACCTGTGGATTTATATACTAAAGCTTTTGGACGACAGTCATTTTACACTCTTCTCGGCAAGTTGGGCATTCGTGATCCACATGCTCCAACTTAAGGAGGAGTGTTAAGGAGATATTTAGTTATATTCTATCTGTATCTTGTACCATAGTTAGAATCATTTTCCATTTGTACTTCTGTATATAGTGTGTTTATATAGCATCCTTGTACCATCAATAAAATCACACATTCATATTTTACAATATGTTACATGCTCGCGCAACTCCACTTGTTGTTGAGTTGATAACTTAACAGCATTATCGACATCGGCGTTCTAGACGCTGCCGTTGACGGTAAGAAGTTGGAGGGAAAAGAAGAAGACAAAAAATTGGAGGGGTGATCCATTGCGATCAGGGCATCTGGGCGAGAAGCAGAACATCCCATGTTGAAGAAGTAAATAGTTCGATGGAGATTGAAAGGAAAGGGGTTGTTGGGCTATTGTGATGTGTGTATGAGTGTGTGTTGTTTTTTCGGCTCAAAGTTAAGAAAGAAGTAGCTAGGGGTTGTGTGCTAAAGAACTTTACAATGCAATTAATTCTTTGTACTGAGATTTTTAGGATTTTAAGGATCTGTTTGTGTGTGTTCTGTGGATTAAATGTTTCCAACTTTCGGTGGCAGTGCTGGAGCAGTAAGTGGTCGGGGCTCATCGAAGAAGAAGAGTATGGAGGGGTTAGATTGCAATTGAAATTAATATGAAAAGATTTTTTTACCCTTAATTTTATTGAAAATTCAGAAACTAACTGTATTGACTTCACCTTCAACAGATTGACCAAACGGAAGGGCCACAAATTAGCACTTCTGTAAGCTGAGAGGTCAATAGTATTAAAAAAAAGGGAGTCAAAAGTGAACAATGGAAGAAGTTCAGGGGCCCAGCAAATTGTTCGCCCTAAATCTAATCTTGATTCTTGACAGTGCTAGTTGATATTTTTGAGTATATATCATATCATTTTAAGCTCTACCTTTTCTCTTCTATAATAACTCATAAGTCTAGTAGTCATTTACTACTCCCTCTATCCCAATCCTATCAGTAAAGATAGAAATGATTGATTTTTCTTTGGTGACGAAAAATGTCTAAAATACCTTTCTCACCACCCATCACCGACCACCTGCCACCACCTCCGCCTTCTTTAACCTGCCGCATCTACACTACTAACCTCCTTTACCACCAGCTGGCACCACCAACATCAAGCCACACCACTCGATACCACCAATACAAGAAGAAAATAAGGTTCTTAAGCTTGAAGTGGATCAAATTCGACGGGTCGAGGTAAGATAAAATTCGGTGAAAGGGTTTGTCGCGGGGGGAATTTGCAGGGAAGAGGTTTCACATGTGTGATGAAGTCATGAGTACGAAGAAGTACGTTATCCTACTCTTCAACTTATGGGTGTCAAAATCCGACCTGACCTGCTGAAATTTTAGGGTGTTTCGAAAGGTGCAGACGAGAAGTGTGCAATTAGGGCTCCAATTGGGCTGGAACTTGGCGCCCATCCCTAACGTCTACAATTGTTATGGTACTGCTCCAGATTCATGAACCCGGAAAGCACGGAGAAAACTCCATCCAACAGGGTTTGTGGTCGTCGAGGAGGGGGTTTGCCATTTGGGGTTTCATAGGGGGTGGGGGTTCATCGTCGAGGGGTTTCGCCGTCGAGTAGGGTGGTCGGGGAAACTTTGCAGGGAAGAGTGGTAGGGAAAGCTCTAAGATTGTGTGAATTTTGAAATTGTTTGAACTTTGAGGGTGAGTAAATTGAAAGTGTGAATTTTTGTTAGAAGATGATTGTGTAAGGGTATTGCTATATCACGCCCTGTATTTTATTTGATTACGCCCTAATACGTATACATGTGTATAATATAATATTTAATTTTTCAAAAAAATAAAAAACAAAAATAAAAAAATTAAGAAACAGGAACTCAACTCTGATTTATCGGCGCCACCGCCGCCGTCCGTTTCTCCCCCGCCAGCCTTCTCCGTCCCTTACCAGCCTTCGCCGCCAGCTTTTGCCGCCAGCCTTCACCTTCTCCGCCGTCTTCTCCGGCGAGAACGAGGAAGATCCGGGCGAAGGCTCCAGGCGAGAGACGAAGACGAAGACGACGAGATCCAGGCGAGAGACGAAAATGGCAAAGAAGATCGGGCGAGAACCGAAGCTCGATCCGGGCGAGAACCGAGCGATAAGAACCGGGAGCGAGAATCGGGCGAGAATCGGGTGAGGAGAATGGGAGAGGAGAACCGGAGATGAAGTTTTCGCCGGAGAAGGAGGTCGGAGAAGATGAAGTTCGCCGGAGAAGGAGACCGAAAAATCGGGGAGAAGGAGGAGAAGACGGAGGAGATGGAGGAGGAGGAGGAGGAGGCGGCGGCAGTGCTCAGCGGCGGTGGCAGCAGCGCTCGGCGCCGGCGCTTGGTGGCGGCGCCGGCGGTGCAAGAAGGCCGTCGCCTTCTTTAATTTAAATAAAAAGTAATTTTTATTTAATTTTAATTTAAATATATTTTACTTATTTAAATTAAATTAAAATATATATTGTATATTAAATAGTATAAATACAAGGCGTAATCAAGTAAAATATAGGGCGTGATATAGCAATTCACTTGTGTAAAGCTTTAGTTTTTTCCAAGGTTCATTGGCTTTGTTTGACAAAGCTTTTAAGCTAGGGTGCTTTAAAACAAAACACTTTTTAGTGTTTGGTAAAATGCAAAAATGCAGGTTATTTTGAAAGCAGAAACTATTTTTGGGAGAAAAGCAGAAGCTGGTCTCCCTATTCTTTATAAAAAATTTTATAAGCACACATCTACCAAACAAGGCCATTATGTCTTATGACATGTTGAATATTCTTAAAATGGAACGTGTGTATAAATTTGATTGGAACTAACTAAAATAGAAAATATGCACATTGAGTTGGAACAAAAGAAGTTTGACTAGTAATGACATATTTATCTTTCAGTAAAATAATTATATACCCCCCACATCCCACTAGTAATGACATATTTATTTTTTCACGCTTTTCAATGATCATGTTTGACCGTCGATAGCTCTAGCTACATATAACAATTACGCATAAAAAAATTATATTTAGAAAATAAAAATAAAATAAATCTAACAATATATCACATGATATTTTTTATTATGTGTATATAAATATATATATTTATGGTCAAAGTTTGCCAAGTTTGATTTTGAAAAAGTAAATATGCCATTACTGGTGGGACGGAGGGAGTACTGTGGATCAATTACACCCATTGTAATCGTATTACAATCGAGGCCGTCTCTTTAAAGACGGTCTTTCCAAAATCCATGGAAAAATCAAGGTTTAAAGTGCAAATTAGAAGAAATGAAGATAAAATTTTTGGGTTGCATAAATTGAGTTATAAATTTTATAACTACTACAAGTTGCATAATAAAATTTTAATATTACAACTAAGACCTTTCTTTTTTATTATTTTAATAGATCCCATTTTTTCATAACTTTCTATAAACTTATGGAAAGCAACATTCTTAAATGACAAAAATAAAATAAATCATGAATACAATTAAGTGACAGATCCTACGCATTGTCCTTGTCAACAAATCAAAACAATTTGAATAAAAGGGAAAAAAAACAGCTCATTATGTTGTACTTTAATTTCTTATCACACCATCCAGTATTTCCGGCTTCCTCCTCCCGACCAAAGTTAAAAATTTGAATCCCCAAAAACTGCCACCAATGACGCCATTATCTTGTCCCCTTTCCCCATTCTAATCAAACCATTCTTTTTGCGTAAATTCAATCCCTTTTTATATACTCCTTGAAATTTGAAACCAATGCACATGTTACCGGCGCCCATTTTCTGGATCTGGACGTCAACCCACAGAAATTAAATGACGATAGATCTTTGAACATTAGCTTTTGATTGCCAATCTCCTGTGGTGGGGTGGAAAAAGATTGGATTTTGATTGTGGGTTCGAAATGGGTTCGAGCAGCAGCAAGCAGAATGCCGCTCCATCACCGTCGTCGTCGGAATCGTTGCCGGCGCCGGCAGCGGTCCGGAGGAGTCGATCCTACAGAAGGAGAGTGTTCCACTCTCCCTGCCTCCCTTCTCGGAGCAATGCCGGCCCCCAGGTCAGTTGATCTTTCCCCATTTATGTATGGCTTGAAGTAGTGCTTAATGGGTTTTCTTTGATTGTGATCATTTGTGTTCAAAAGCCTTTTTGTTGGATTGGTTTTGAAAATATAATTGGTGGTTCGTTCCTTAATTTTGGTGACGATATTTTATTTTCTTTACTGTTGCTGATCTGTGTACGTGTAATGAATTGTTTTAGAGTTTTTGCTAGTTTCCTGGTGAAGTTTGACTGTGTTCTATGGAACTGCTAATTATAGTAATTTGTGTAAGACTATAGCAAGACCCTTCTGAAAGGAGGACTGGGTTTTCCTTTTATTGTGGAAGGTGTACAAGGAGAATTGTTTTTGATTGGATGATAGTTCTATTGAGTAATTGTAACTCCAGATAATTTGGAAAAAAAAGTTGGTCTTCATTTGAAATAGCCATCCTGAAAGATTTTGGTGAATAAGTTTTGTCATTGAATATTCTGATCCATTTTGACTTTTATTTTATAAGAAATGAGAGTCTACAGTGCCTTTCTCTCTATTTTGTTGCTCATGGAGAGTCACGTGAAAAATTTCTGCTCTTTGTTGGTGTTGCTAGAAATGGGTGTTTGGTCTGTGCTACCTAATTTAAGTTCATGCTTCAGGTTTCCGATATCGAATCAAAGAGAAGTAGATCCGGTCGCCATTGTGCAAATGAAAGTACATCTGATTCTGGTGAGGTGAAGAGGGAATGTTGCAGAGAGGGTAAAGTTCTGCGACCCGAGGAATTAAACTCGCAGCTATTAGATGTGGAGAATGATGAGTTGGATCATTCAGGACGTGGTTGTATGTCTTCTGGAGTTTTCTCATCCGGAGGGCTGAATCCTTCCAGTAGTTTCCTTTCCCGTTTGAACATCTTTCCTGGTAATTTAAGCTTTAGGCTCAACAGAGCAAATAGCTTTGGCTCTGCAAGACCTTGTTTCACATCTTCGACGAGGTTTCCAGCCACAAGTACAGAAGAGGAGGCAAGTACATCTGGCATGACTAGTGGGAGTAGTCATGTGCATGATCGTGATTTTTTTCCTACGTGTTTTACAACTGAATCATCTGTATCACCTGATGCGGAATTGGCTACAGGTAATTTTGTACAGAATACTTCATTTCAAGGTGCCCGGAGAGATAGAGTTCGTGCTGTGATAGGCTCTGATGAAAGTTCACTTTCAGCCAGTCACTCCTCTGTTGAATATATCGAGGAAAGACTTGCTAGTAGGCGGAATGCCGTTGGTGAAACAGTTGAGCAGAATGTGCGGTTTAGTAGATCATTGAGTGTTGGTAGGCTTCGTGAGAGGGTTCTCCGTAGATCATCATTTCTGGATTTAACTTTTGGTCCATCTGGACAAGGCCAAGAAGCTGAATATGCAAGTCATGTTGGGGAAGGACATGGAATAGGATCAACACCAGCTACAGAAAATACAGTTAGTTCATCCACCTCTTTCAATCAAGGAGGATCTGCTGTGTCTAGTTTGATGTATGGGCTTCAACGCTCTGATGCTGATACCCCACGATCCAGAGAAGCCAGGTATCATGACCTCCTAGAGTACAGATCAAACTTCCTCGAGCGCAGAAGAAGAATCAGATCTCAGGTTTGTAAATTCCCCCCCTGCCTTTGTATCTTGTTTTTCTTCTTATTATATGTTACTTGAGTTATAGTGTTCGATTCAAATTTATATTTCTCTGTTCTTACTATAGTGTTGTAAATTAAATGGTACAGGTACGTGCTCTCCAGCGTTTGGGAAGCCGCTTTGAGAATCTTTCTGGACATGAAAGGTCCTGCATCATGTCTGGTCAACACCGAAGAGGGCATTGCACTTGTCGGATCAATCCTCGAGAGATTGGTTCAAATGACGAAACCAGTGCTAGGGCTAGCATCTCAAGAATTGTTATGTTGGCTGAAGCTTTATTTGAGGTAAAATTAACTCATGCATTGTCAGGCCTTGCATTTGACCTACGAAATAGGTTTGAACTTCTTTGCTTATTTTAATTAGGTTCTGGATGAAATTCACCAGCAATCTGTAGTTTTGTCTTCCCGGTCTCCTATGTCATCGCATGGATCTGCACCAGCACCTATTGAAGTTGTCGAATCCTTGCCTTTAAGATTATACAATAAGCTGCAAAAGCATGTACAGGATGAAGTTGCACAGTGAGTAATTCTTATAACTGCTTTCCTTTTCCCTCTTGCACATCATGAAAGTAACTTATTCATTTTCACATTCTTCTTATTTGTATCTACTGTTCCCTTTCTGTTCTATTACTAAATTTTTTTCTGTTCTATTACTAAATTTTTTTAGAACACCATCATCTTTCTATCCTGCACGTGTACCAAGCTGCACTTTTTATCATCTTTCTATACCACCTTTGGTTGTAGATATGTTTTAACTGTGAGTGTAAGAGCCTGAAGAAGAAGACAGAACCAAAGTTAACGGGAAGGAAAAACAGTGCAGGCAAAGTTTGCTCTGCCTAGATCCTTTGCCTAGATCCTTTCCAGAATATCTTTCGATAGACTGAACATTTATGTCATGGCCTTGAGGATAAAAAATTGTAGTTATGACTTATGAGGACTTTTGGGAATTCATTCTATCGTCAACACCATTGTATAATATTTTGTTAAAAAAATCCGCATCTTATATCGATTTTAGGATTTCCTATTCTGCATAGTGGCATGTTTTTCACTTTTCAGATCTTTCCCCTGATGTAAACTTGTATTCTTTATTTATACTTAAACTAGACGAATTTATTCCAGCGACAATGAGTGTGCCAGATTAGACTTTCATGATTGTAGTTTGGAAACGCCTAATAAGCCTGTTGTTCTAATATGGCACCTCTATCGACTCTAATATGCTTTGTTTATCCTGTGCAGATGCTACATTTGCCTTGTTGAGTACGAGGAAGGAGATTCTGTAAGAATCCTACCTTGCCATCACGAATACCATAAGTCATGCATCGACAAATGGCTAAAAGAAGTCCACAGGTACTAAACTAGCAGTCAATCCACTATGAGATCCACTACATAATAAAACAAACATCCTTTTTCACTTGGATCATTTAAACTTACATCCTCCACATCAATCATATGATTGTAGTCACGTGTCGATTTTATTTTCATATGATTAACTTGCTTAAATCCAGGGTGTGCCCACTCTGTCGTGGCGATGTTTGTAGATCAGAGTCTTAGTCAGCAAATGCGCAAGGTTTATGATCACCTGTCGGTTGTTGTGGTGAACAAGAAATGGTTTGTACAAGTACAAAGTAAAGAAATTTGTGATTTGGCTTGCCAACCCTGGCTGGCAAGTTTGTGGAACATTAAAGTAGAAAAAAGATGCAGTAAGGGTTCTCTTGCTGGAGAGCAACGGTACACCATAAGCTATCTTTCATGGTGCTTCAGTCTATCTATTTCGATGTTGGATTTGAGGATAAAAAATTGCATACAGAAGGCGATCGTCTTCATCTACAAATTCGATTCCTTGTTTATTTTTGTAAATTTGAAAATGGCGGAAATTCTATCTCCTTACTGTTGGAATGGATACATAGAGATCTCACCAGCTCGTTCATAAAACATTTGAAGTTGAATGGCAGGATTTCTAATTAAAAAAACCAAAATTTGGGATGAGGATTTTTTGGCCTTTTTTTTGGAGGCCTACTGAGAGTGATTTATTGGGCTCTCCATTCTAACTCCAAAATGATTTTTTTTTTTGAAAAATCAATCATTCCAAAATGTTGGGAACAATGTTCAGCGGCGATTATAATATGTGGAATTGACATCCAACCTAACCAGTTTTTAGCAATAACCAATCTATCGTAAGGATGTTTAAATTACATGTTAACCAGATTGATTGTCTGTATTATTACAAACTAGAGATCCAATAAAAAACTGCAATATTGCCCTCAAGAATATTAACTTGCTTCTGTAAAAATCTATGACCACTTGGTGAAGAAGTGCGTATCAACATCAACACTACGCCAAACATGGATCTAAAACAGCTGTAACACCACTTGATCTTGATCCAAAATGCAATCTATATTGTTTAAATTATAAACACCTTGAAAAACACAGATCGAGAATGGAGCTCCTAATAGAAAACACAAACGAAATCACAAACACACGATCTGTAAAACCAAATTGGACAAAATATATCAACATCAACAAATACATTAAATGATCATCATGGACACATCAAGTATAGATCGAAAAATAATAATAATGTATGAAAATAGATCTACACTTATTTAACATAAATATTAAAAATATAAACATTAAAATAAGATTGAAGTTATTCTTCCTCTGATATCTCCTTATCTAGGAAATGATGCTGTGGTTTTTTTGCAGGATGCTCAGATCGTGGACAATAGAGAAGACAGGCTCATCTGGAAACCGGATAACTCGGGTAACTTCTCACATAAATCGGCATATCGCACAATCACAAACTCACCAGGTATTTTCCCGGCTACAAAGTATGTGTGGAACAACATGTTGCAGAAGAAAATATCAATATTCACATGGAAATTGCTTCATGCTTTCCTCCCTTTTGATGATGTACTGATAAAGTGTGGCTACAGTATGGTTTCAAAATGTCTAGTGTGCTGTAATTCAGATTCAATTGAGCATTACTTCATATCTTGTACACTGGCTAAACAGATTTGGCATAGTATGACTTCCCTGATAAATTTTAATATGTCTGCTCAACATACTCTAGTTCAGAGATTCTATGCCATGTGGAATTGTTTTGATTTACCTAAGGGTGTCCAAATGATATGTAATCTATTTCCATCTCTTATCTGTTGGAGTCTATGGAAAGCTAGGACCAGATACCTCTATGATCAGATTCCTTTCTCGGCTGACCACATCTGTAGAGAGGTCCAGGACCTCCTTAACCTCTCTTTTTGCTCCTTCCCTGTGAATTTTAATCCTTCATCTGGCTTTCCCAATTCCCTTAGACACTTGATACCGTATTTGAGGCCACCTCCAAAACCAATTATTAGAACGGTCTACTGGGAAAAGCCAGCTAATAGTACCGTTAAAATAAATATGGATGCCTCTTGGCTACCACACACTGCTCCTATTGGGATAATAGCGAGAGACAGCTCTGGCTCTCCGTTGCTCATTCACTCTGTCTCAATAGTAGCAAAATCCCCTCTACATGCCGAATTGTTAGCTATTCTCTCAGCATGTCAACTCTTTCCTAATCGTGATCCCACTGTTACATTTGAATCTGATTCTCTCTTAGCAATCAGGATGGTTTTGGATCCTTACTCAGCCAATTGGGATCTTTTTAATTTGGCTTTTCAAATACACACCCTTCTAGATGGAGCGGATCTTCATCATGTATACAGAGAATGTAACTCGGTGGTAAATTCAATTGCCAAATTCCATACAGCAAACAATCGGCCACTTCACCTTAATAACTTGACAATGCACATAAAGGGTCTCATCTCTTTGGATAAAGAACAACTTCCTTACATTAGATCCTACAGTCGTGGCCGTACTTGAACTTGATACTGCTAATGATATTGTTGGTCATGCAGGTAACCTGGTTGGAATGTTTTACTGGAGATTGGATGTACCAAGGCTTCTGCAACTGCTCCTTTTTGCAACTAGTCTACCTTTCTCATGTTTTGGCGATCACTCCCTGGTCATGAAGAACTTACCTTCCCTCCGAAGTTGAAGATAGACTGAGGATTGCGGATCAGCAACTTAGAGTGTCTGGACGGTTATCTCCTGCTGCTGTGCTTAGATATGAATCCACGGACCATTTTCCTTGACATTCTATCATTATTACTAGTTACTACCTTGCTTGTGCAATGGGTTGCTGCTTGTAGCAGAGTTACTATAGACTATCTGGCTTTGGAGTTGCCTGGTCACAAGAGAGAATTAACACGGGGGGTGGAGATTCTCGCTTGTGGATCGCAATTCCTTACAGATCAAGTCACTTTTGTATAGCTGTCTTCCTAGTTTTAGGTACTCAACTCTGGTTGTTCAAATTTTAATTTGGTTACTAGGTCTGGGGAACCTAATACATATCCCCCACCTACGGGTGTTTTCAATTAAAAAAAAGAGACTTCTGAGACTTGCGGAGCCGTAGGGTTTAAGGGAGAGCCCAACTCCAAAATGATATAAAACAAAAAGAGTTGATGAATTTTACATTGATTGTATTCAAATTGGCAGATATAGCTAAACCATGAACTTAGGGCCAAAAAGAAATGATTTATGATATGTTTTGATTAGAGTTTTCAATCTCTCACCCGAATTTCTAACCCGGTTTATATAGACACAATCGAACTCAACCCAAACTCGATCCTGTCTCGCAAAATATTGGCCCAAACCCGAACCCGACCCGAACCGAATTCAACCTGAAACTCGATTCTGACCTGATAAATAGGGCCCAAACCCAAATCCAACTCGACCCAAACTCAACCCGAAACCCGATTCTGACATGATAATTTGGACTTGAACTCAAATCCGACACAACCCAAATTCAACCTGAAACTCGATTCTGACCTAGTAAAGCATTTTTTAAATAAATTTTCTAAAAATTAAATGCAGTCCTAGCACTGGTATATTATAGTCTATACCGTGGCTAGCTATTTTCCCATCACAATTTTATCCACCAAAATTACTATTTCGGTCATACGCACCGGTATTAGCACTGGTATATGCCATTCAACCAAAACCAGTGCTGAAAATTATTAAATTCAAAATTTTTTTCTTCAAAGGCACCAGTATCTAGCACCGGTATCCAGTGCACCGGTGCAAGATTTATTCATATGCACCAATTTTTTGGTTCATTTGCCAGATTGTCCGTGCCTATGAAATATCGAGCACCGATATTGCTCTTTCAGCACTGATATACTGGTGCCTATGTACCTGTTTTTTAGTAGTGTAACCCAACTCGACCTGACCCGAGGAATATTACAGACCCATCAAAACCTGACTTGACATTTACCAATTCGACCTGAGAAACAAACTTCGACATTTTTCAACCTGAATATGTGACCCGACAAACAGACTTTGACACTTTTCAACCCGACCCTACCCAACCTGATAAACAGATTGTGACCTGTTTCAACCCCAACTTGTTTCGACCCGACCCGACAAATAAATTTCAACCTGTTTCAACCCAAACCTGTTTGACCCGAACCCAAATCCAACTCGAATAACTGAATTGACAACTATAGTGATGCGTTTGAAAATCAGTCGAGTCGCACTGTCGAGTCCCGGTTTGATAATCTGCAAGCAAAAAGCCCCGGGAGGTCCCAAGGGCAAACTCTCTGATTCTTAAGTCAGTAAGTGTTTTAGTAAGTATTCAAAAAGTCCTCCCTTAGTAAGTACGTACTTGCCTATTTATGCTATATCAGGGAATAACGCATATCTAGATTATACGCCTTGATGTATACCTCTCTATTAAGGAGATTTACTGGGCTGACGTAGGCCCAATGTACTCTCGGCCCAAGATCCTCTTGGTCCAGCTGTGGGTTTACCTATCACCAAGAGCCCCCAGAAAATTTGATGGTTACCACGGGGTTAATGTCTTCGAGGAGTCTCGAGCTTATCCTTCGTTCCCGAGCCCTTGTGTTCAGGTGTTCTCACAGAGGGTGTCGAGGATCCCCACTTGTGTCTTTATGAAAGAAGGAATCCTTAAACTCGAGGCACCATCTAATTTTATTTATGACTATAATTTATTATTATTATTTTTTAAGAAAAATTCAGGGGGGCGCATGCACGTGTGTTGGTTGTACAGGAAAGCGCGTGACTAGGAACGGTTTATGAAAAGGCAAGCCAACTTTTCACGTCTTTTCAAATTTTTGCTTCTCCCAAGTTAATCATTACTCTAGCCACATTTTGTGGGCTTCTTAACTTCCCATTTTCCCCACGTTCTCTTCACTTTAACTGCAGGTGACTTCAAAGGTTTTCCCAGTACTCTCCTCTTCCTCCGTTCCTTGCTTACATTTTCCCTCCTTCTACTTTCATCGGCAAGTTATCCTAACCTTCATCTTTCTTCACATCTCTTCTTTTATTCCTTGTGCCCATGTCTTATTCTGTGAGAAATCCACTGAGAAGGGGCATTATGAAGGAATTGGGCTGGTGGATGTGAGGGGGAATCGCTCAGGAGGGGAGATTTCGAAACTACGCATAGCAATCCAGAGCATTCTCCCCAGGGTTCCAACCCTAGCAATGACGAGATTGGTAATTCAAGCTACATACCACTTTCTAATTTTCCCGAGGGAGGTTTTCCCCTAGTTTGGCCTCACGACCGGTGGAAAGGGTATATTCAGAGGTCTTTGCGTCTTGGGGACATTGAGTTTGGCCCCCCTCTTCTAAGGAGGGAGGACCCTCGAGGATGTTAGAAGAAAATGGCGGGCTGTTCCACCCCAAAGTATCCTCCACCGTGGAGCCCCCGACCCTAGATCTCCCTGTGGAGGAAGAAACGTACGGCCCCCCCAGCCCCAGATAAGTCTTGGACTATATCGGGGGTCTTACGGTCGCTAACCTCCGGTCAGAGGATTTACCCTGACGTGGAATTAGAGTGGTTAGAGGCAGCAGAGTCTTATGAGGATCCTCATGAGGAGAGGTCGGTCATTTTTTAAAGCAGATCTGGTCGGGGTTGTACTTTCTTTTTCCTCCAATATTCTTGAGGGTATTTAGAGACTTTCTAGTAAGCCCTGCTCAAGTTCATCCTAACGCTATAACCACTTTCATGCTATTTCTCTGTCAATGTTACAACCTTTACATCGAGCCCGAATATAAGTTGTTCCACTCCCTTTTTACCGTGGCCTTCTGCAGTAACTCCTCCGAGAAGATCATTACTTTTTCTCCCCGCAAGGAGAGACACAAATTTTTTACCCTTCCTGGGAATGTGGGAAAGTGGAAGGATGCCAAGGGGGCTCTCACGTTTAACTGCCTTAGATATAAGGTTCCTCGATGGAATTCTGACATTAAAGTTGAATCCCAACTCCCTGACAAGTTTATCTACCCACCTCACCTCGAGAGTGCTCAAGATTGTTTGTTGTCCTCACCCCTTACCTATGTCTCTTATACCGATTCCAATAACTTAGTCGGGGGTCAAGCCTGGCCCCCCGATGTTTACTAAAAGTATGTCTATAAACCTACTAAAAAAAGAAAACTGCTGAGACAGCCCCGCTTGGATCCTTCAGATGAGCTTCCAATAGGTCCGAAGAGAAGGAAACTTGTTAAAGGATATAGGCCATAACCTTCTCAGAACTTGGTAATCCGAGATCCCCCTCTCGAGGATTCCCTTTT
Source organism: Rubia yunnanensis (assembly GCA_037428765.1). Classification (NCBI taxonomy): domain Eukaryota; kingdom Viridiplantae; phylum Streptophyta; class Magnoliopsida; order Gentianales; family Rubiaceae; genus Rubia; species Rubia yunnanensis. The sequence continues at coordinate 23,115,855 of CM075064.1, read as the reverse complement.
CTTTCCTAATTTTGAAGGTGTCATACATGTATTTTGTGCTTTATTTTGTTGTTTATTATTATACATATACACATCAAGTATTGTTATGCCTTGTCTAATATCTTCTTTCTCTCTTCAGTGGGCCAGAGTCTAGTGGATTCTATGACCTAGAAAGGAGCAAACATAATCTTCTCAAAGGAGAAGGTTACCCTCGCTACCCCCCTTTAGACAGTTGCTCACGCAGACACATCTTTGAAGCGGAAGCTCGAGGATGATATTTCCATTAGGGAGGGTCGTCAAAAAATCTCTCAAGAGAAGTTTGCTCCTGAGGTCTCTAATAAGGAGCTCGATGCCTCCGCTCATGGTTTGTCATCTTCCTCGAGCCTCTCTACCTTAGGGACAACTGCACTTGGTCCTTTTGTGAAAAACTCCGAGGTCAGTTATTTTTTCTTTTGAGAATGATTATGCATGTTGTTTGTCTACTCGTCCCTGCCACCTATATTTAGGTTGTTAAGGAGTTGGACGGTGCAGGGTCCACCATTACCACCACCATGACCTCTTCCCTATCCTCCTTCATTTGGAACCTAGGTTCTGAATTATCCTCCACTTATGAGGAAAGGAATAGGGAGATAGCCTCGTTATAGCTGGAGCTCGAGGCTTCCCAACAAAAAGTTGCTGAATTTCAGAGCATTCAGGAGCGCCTTATCTTTGAATTTTTTTTGCCGTCAAGGATACCAAACAAGCTCGAGACCCTGAGGCTCAAAATGGCTATGCTGGAGGTATTCAAGGATAAAGCCCTTTAGAGTCTGAAGTTGTTCGAACTCTTTGCAGACCTACAGAGTGTTGCCCAGGGCATTGGGCGCTCCATCTTGGTGGATGAAGTGATTCTTCCTAAGATGGGATCGTCTCTATCCGAGGATGACATCAATGCGTGGGAGGGCGCCATGAACAAGGGTCGCATGAGCTTATCCATGATGGGCCTTTTGAAGGGCTCGGTGAAATACATCACCCTAGACGATATCCGCGCCTTGCCTGATCTGGATGAAGAAAACAAATATGCATAGGCGGAGGACACATCAGCCTAGGAGGACCAAGTAGGGGATAATGTAGCAGGGACATATGTATAACTTTTCCCCTTTAGGCCCCATGTAATTGATTTTGATATTTTATATCAATATTTTATTTCCCTTATTGATATGTTTTTCAAAATTTTCACTCTCGTAGTTCCACACATTGAAACGGGAACTTCAATCCGCCCGCGAATATATCCTTAAGGTCAATGCCGAGCTTAAAACCGCTAGGAGGGACTTAGCCCATGCTATGATGGCCTTAGAGAAAAGCTCCGAAGAAAAAGAGTCGTGGCATAATAAGACCCACCCTTTATAGTGGGCCTTCAAGATAGCATTTCTGGCTTGAATTCAGCCGTGAGATCCTTCCAAAAGGGGCTTGATCTTGCCAAGGTGGATTTGAAAGCTTGGGAAAGTGGAAAATACCCAATTTTCATAGTGCATTTGAAGGACCATGATTGCAAAAAATTTAAGGGTGCTATCCCTCTCAAGGTTGTCGATGATACTGACCCCCAGAGGCTAAGTGTGAAGATGACATTCACCGCATAGTCCACAAATTTGGTTCCCTCAAAAGGTGTCTTTCAGATGCTGAGAGGGTGCATACACTTGAGAGTCGTCTTATAGCTGCTCAAGGTCAGGCTTATGGGCTTATGGCTCAGTTGGGTGATATAGCACATCACTATGAGATCGCACAGAATGAGATCTCGAGGCTAAACGAGGTGCTCTCAATGTCCAGTGCTTCTACCGGCGATGAACCTTCAATAGTGGAGTCTATTTTAGGTGAAAATTCAAGGTTGCTCTTAGGAACCAGACACCGGAGAAGGAAAATGTCAAGTGGGAGAAGAAATATCGTCTTTGCTATCAGAGCCTTCACGCTCATAGCTTATTTCATGGTGTTGCTAATCCCAAAATTATCTGAGATAGGTTTTTACCCAAATTTCTTCTGCAGGCTTCCTATCACTGGCTTACAAAAAATGAAGTAGAAATGCATGGGACTTTTAAGCAGAAGGAAGCTTACACTGCTATCCTCAAATGGATAAATAATTTACCCATCCCTCCTCCTAAGAATCGAAGGCCATCAAGGTTAGAAGCAGAGGAAGTAGCTAGGGGTGGTAGTTATTTGAAGCACCCCTTTAGGAGGTCTGCGAGGAAGTGGACCCACCCTCGTGGTCCTCAATCTACTTTGACAATAAATGCTTATGACCATCCCGAAGAGGAACAACAAAAGGACTTTCAATGTGCCACCGATATCAAGATAGAAGAAATAATGAGGATACAAGAGGAAGTAGCAAGAGTAGAAAAGGAGTTAAAGAAACCATCCTCTTCATTTCTTGAATATTGTAACCATGTTCTATATACTTCTAGTAATTTTTACTACTCTTTTTCTTTTGTGTATATTTCTCTCCTATATTTGCCTTTGTGATCGTGTCCTTCAGAGCCTTAATCCCTTAGATCGTGATATGCCAAACTTTCGATAAGTTAATTGCAAGCATTTAGTAATCGACTGGAAAGTATAAAAACAACTACGATTTTACCCAAGTTCGGTGTTTTCCACCTACGTCCTACAACAATTTTTCCACTATGTCAACGAGCGATATCTACAATCAGCAGGGGTATCGAGAATATTACTTTCACTCTCCTTCCCTTTGTTTGACCTTAAGAGCTCATGGCTCTGGCCTTCAGCCTTAGTTGGGATACAATTGTGAGCTCATGGCTCTATTCTACAACCTTAGCTGGATAACAATTTATGAGCTCATGGCTCTATTCTACAGTCTTAGCTGGAATGAAATTTAGGAGCTCGTGACTCTATTCTACAGTTTTAGCTGGAATGCTTTACAGGAGCGTTTAAGCTCAAGCTTTTAGTCTTAGCTGGAATTGTTTACAGGAGCATTTCAGCTTGAATCTTCAGTCTTAATTGGAGTTCTTTACAGGAGAGTTTGAGCTCGAGTCTTTAGTCTTAGCTGGAATTCTTTAAAGGAGCGTTTGAGCTCGATCTTAGCGCTTAGCACAAGATTTATCAGCGCTATTTGCCTCCGTCATATATGGTGATATCTCCGGAGTTTGGTGATGTTCCATCTCCTTGGGATCCGAGTTCCCCCATAGGTCTCGAGGGTGTAGCTTCCTCCGGGGTACACCTCTATCACTTGATACGGTCCTTCCCAGTTAGCTGGGAGCTTCCCCTCCGGCTCCTGCCTACTTTTCTCATTCTTTCTCATAACTAGATCGCCGGGGGAAAGTTGTACTTTCGTAACCCTTTGGTCGTAGTAACGTTTCACTTTTTCTTTCACTTTAGACTCATATATTGAGGCTAAATCTTGTGCTCCCTCGACCATATCAAGGTCCAAGCGCCGATTCTCATTGTTAACATCTTCCTTGGCCATAGCCATCATCCCCGGGCTTGGAAGCCTTATTTCAACTGGGATCACAACCTCGAAACCATAGACCAGGCTATAAGGTGTTTCCCCTAAGGTCAAAGATTCCGTAGTTTTGTAGCCCATAAAATGCTGGGCAATTACCATATCCAGTTTTCGGCTGCCCCCTTGAGCCTAACTCTGATTCTGTTAACAAGGGTGCGGTTGGTGACTTCTACTTGGCCACTTGCTTGTGAATGATGAACATCTGTCAACTTTTGCTGGATCTTATATTTCTCACACCAATTCTTAAAGGGATCATTGGTGACCTATATCCCATTGTCCGTTATAATAGTCCTAGGGATCCCAAACCTACACCCAATGTTTTTCTAGCAAAAGGAAATAATCGTCTTACCTACAATATTGGTCAATAGTTCGGCTTCCACCCATTTTGTGAAATAATCCACTGCCACGATTAAGTATTTGAACTTTTTTGGGGCTTTAGGAAATGGGCCAACTAGGTCGATACTCCACTTATCAAATGGCCATGAACCGTGAATACTCATCATCTTCTCTTGAGTAATGTGTTTAAATGGCGCGTGTTTTTGACATTGGTGGCAAGTCTGTGTATACTGGTTTGCATCTTTGAACATCTTGGGCCAATAATACCCGGCTCGGATAAGCTTCCTCGATACTGATCTGGCTTCTTGATGACTCCCACATATATCTTTGTGGACCTCAATTATCAAATAATCAGCTTCAAGGGGGTTTACACATCTGTGCAGTGGTTGTAAATTCCCATTTTTATATAGAACCCCCCTGCATCACATATCTTGGCGATTTAAGCCTGATTTTTCTAGCCTCCGCAGGATCCTCCAGAAGTAATCCATCTCGAAGATACTTAACAATAGGTGTCATCCCACCAATTTCTTCCTCCATGGACATTATCCCGTGCTCATGAAAACTTCGATTATTAAGGGCCTCCATGAGCAACTGTCCTTGAGACTCTGCTCCTAAATTTGACGGTGCTAATTTTCTCAAGGCATCAGCTTTATGGTTATGTTCTCTTGGTACCTACTGTACTATGATCTGGGAGTCACTATAGATTTCCAAATCCTTCACATTCAGTTCCGCAGCTAACCGCAAACCAGTGATCAAGGACTCATATTCAGCCTCATTATTTTTTTGCCTTGAAGGCGAAGTGTAACGCGTACGGGTAGTATTTTCCCTCAAGGCTAGTGAGTAAGACCCCTGCTCTGCTTTCTCCTGAATTTGAGAAACCATCAAAATATCACCTTCATACTTATTTCCTTCGATATCCCTCTTCCATATCAATAGGCTCAATAGTCTTAGTGGTTTCAACTATAAAGTACGCCAAGGCTTATCCTTTAATCCCTGCCCTAGGCTGAAATTGTACGTCGTGTTCTTTCAATTCTACTGCCCACTTCATCATCATCCCCGATGCTTCAGGTTTCAAGAGGAATTTCCCGAGGGGATAATTAGTGAGTAAGATTATCATGTGCCCCCTGAAAATAAGGTCGCAGTCTTCGAGCGGCATGTACCAGAGCTAGTATGAGTTTCTCGAGGGCGGTATATCTTGTCTCTGGTTCCTGTAGGGCTTGGCTTACAACGTATATATGGTGCTGCAATTTACCTTTTCTTTCACAAGTACGGCACTTATGGCCAATGGTGAAGCATAAATGTACAGAAACATGACCTCCCTTTTCTTGGTTTCATGAGCATCGGTAACCTTCGAAGATGATCCTTGAGTTGTTGAAAAGATTTTTAACACTTATCGGTCCATTCAAACTTCTTCGCTTTTTGGACCACATCGAAGAAAGACAACTGTTTCTCAGCACCATTTGACAAAAATCTGCTCAAAGCTGCCAGTCATCCAGTAATCTTTCGTACGTCCTTTATGTTTTGGGGGATTTTCATCCTTATCAGGGCCTCGACCTTCTCCAGGTTATCGTTGATTCCCCTCTCCAATACCATGAACCCCGGGAATTTTCCCGCCCCATTCCTATGGCACATTTAGCTGGGTTCAGTTTTAGATTTGCATTTTTGAGTATCTCGAAAAGCTCCTTCTGGTCCATCAAGAAATTCTCATAGCTCCTGCTCTTTACCACCATATCATCCACATATATCTCCATGTTCCTACCAATATGTTTTCTGAACAACTTGTCCACTAGCCTCTGGTATGTTGTCCCTGCATTTTTCAAGCCAAAAGACATCTTCTTGTAATAGTACGTTCCCACATCCGTGATAAACAAAGTCTTTTCTTTGTCCTCATCAGCCATCAATGTCTAGTGATAACCCTTATGGGCATCGAAGAAAGCCAATACTTGATACCCTGCAATTGCCTCCACTAACTTATCGATAGGGGGTAAGGGGTAGCTATCCTTTGGGCAGCATTTGTTCAAGTCCGTAAAATCTATACACATCTGCCAAGTACCATCATGCTTTGGGACCATAACTAGGTTAGCTAGCTATTCCAGGTAGAACACTTCCTCGATCACGTCAATCTTGAACAATTTGTCTACCTTGACCTTGATGCCTTATGCCCTTTCTAGAGCAAATACTTTCCTTCAACCTATGGACCGCTAATTCCCGGGGAACCCCTGTAAGATCTTAGGTATCCCATGAAAACACATCTTTGTATTCATCCATTAACTTCTTCAGCTTTTCCTTTACATCCCCAGGGGTAAGTTTCCCTACAACCACTATCCCCTTATCCAAGTTGGCATTTGTTCAGTTTCAGAAAGCTAACTCCCCCATGAACCGAAGCTACATCTCTAACCCTCCTTACTTCTTTTACCGATGTGAGGTTACAGCTCTTAGCCACGGCCTGATCCCCTGGGATGGAAGCTATCCCTTTACTCATTGGAAATTTCATCATTAGTTAATACGGGGACCACACTGCTCGAGCCTAGCACATCTAAGGCCTTCCCAAAAATCACATTTACGGAGAATAAGCATCAACCAGTGCAAAGGTGCGCTCGATCCTTACCCCCTTATCCCCTTCAGATATCTATACTGGCAAGGTGACTTCTCCTAAGTGATATATCGGGTTTCCTGTAAATCCTGAGAGGGGGGTAGCTGATTTCTTCAGATTATTCCTTCCAATATCTAACTGATCAAAACATTTAGTGAACATTATCTCGACCCCACTTCCATCATCAATAAAGACCCCTTTCACTAAGGTAGTTCCAAATACCTCCGTTAGCACCATTGAATCTACATACGGGGTTTGGTTTGGAATACATCCGCTTCTGAGAATGTGACTGTCTCGTCCGGCCAAAATCTCTTGTGATTCGGCTCTTCTACGGGAGCCCTTTGAGAATCAGCCTTCATGACTGAGTTTGAAGACCTCCCTCCTATTATTCCACTTATTATGTTGATAACTCTCTGAATAGGTGGATTTTCCCTATTCCTATTATCCTGGTTTCCAGCGGGTTACTTTCGTGGATAGTTATCCCTTCTCGCCTGATCTCTTTCTCGATGCTCTTGTCCTTGATGTCTTCCATCTTCTCTACCCCTATTATTATGAGGATATCTATTGTATGGTGGACGGTCCCCCAGGGGGTTCTTCTTGATTTTCTCGTCTAGGTCTGGGGCCCTGAAGTCGCCCCTATCTTTCATTCCTTTCTATCTCCCTTTTCAAATGGATGCAATCATTCGTATCATGGCTATAGTCTTTGTGAAAGTCACAGAATAAGTTTGTAGCCCTTTGCCCTGCTATTGCGGTGGGCACATTTGACAAGGGTTGTGGTTGTCTGAATACGCCTCTATAAATACTTGGAGGAGGAGAAGAAGGAAGAAAGCGAGGGTTTCAAACCCATTTTTGGATGACCCATTTTTTATCCTATAACCCACTCGTGAATTTCTTCAATTTCCCCTGATTTACAAATTGGTCTCTGACATGTTCATAAACTTATGAACAGGGCGCTTGTCAGGAGACTCACTCTTTGAAGAAATACTTGGATGCTGAGCTTAGAGGCACTGTGAATGGACAGTTCGTGAAGGTCACCAAGGTAAAACAAACTCGAGCTCCATCTCTATCACTGTTTATACTGAAAACTAATGCATGATAATGATTGTTTTATTGATGTTCTTATATGCATGTTATGGATTGTCATTGTCTGCGATGGAAATGTTGTAGGATTGTGTATCTTGTTATGCGAATCCGGTATGTGCTTGGGGTGAGAGTACAGAGTTTGAGCATTAAGTGTTAGATACTTGGAGTCGGGATGATGATCTTGTGAGTTTCTTGTGTTAGAAATGAATGTGTGCTGCTATGTGTTCATGAGAATGTTTTCAGCTATTTATTCCTTTTCTTTCGTTCTTGATGATTTTGGCTATAGTCATAGTCACATGCTTCATGTAGAGGTATATGAATTTGCCAAAAATTGTTGAGTGTATGAGGTTTTTAGGGGACTTGGGGGAGCATGGTCCATAATTACTGTTTTTACCGAGTCCTATTATCCTATGTCTACATGTTTTGGCAGATTCTTATACTCTGAGTCACTAAACTGTTTCAGTATTGTAGATGGAGGTGAACTTGTTTTCTTTCTTGCTGTCCACAAAGATTTTTCCTAGCTTGATGGTTGTTTGAAAACGCAGCTAAAGCAATGATTTTAAGAGTTAAAGAGCCTATAAAGTACAATGTATATTATTTGAAGGTCATTTTGATTAGTTTCAATTTTTTTGCAAGGAGGTAAATGTATTCTTATTCTGTTGGTAGGGGTACTGCTGGACAAGAACATCTCTTTTAAGGAATTGGAATTGGATTACCATAATTATAGATGTAATTGTATTCTGTTACCTTTTCCTAGCTTGTATAGGTATCCTGTACTACCATATAATGTATCCTGAATTCATGAATACAGACACACAATTATTACCTTATTTTCTACGTGGTATCAGAGCTTAAAATCCTGAAACCTTAAAATACCGTCCTAAATTTTCCGCCATCGTCAGTGTGTGACTTCCACGCGCTGCCGATCCGGACTACCTTTCTTTTGCAAAAAAAAAGACAAAAAATGACTTTCAGCCCGCCGCCGTCGAGCCTCTTCTCCGACCGCCGCCGCCGCCGCCGACCGCCTGTGCCGCTCTGCTGCGGTACAAGCTCGCCACCACCTCTGCTCAAATTGTCGTTGTTCACCTCTGACCGCTGCCGACGCTGCGTCCTTTGTTCACTCCGGCCACGAGCCTCGGTTTTGCGCCTCCGGCGACGAAGCCTTGGTTTGCTCCGCCAACAACTAGATTCTTCTCCGCCAATGACCGATCAACCTTCGACTTCCGTCATCAGCAAACCTCTCGTTCAGAACGGCGATGATGCAAGCGCGCGTGAGATTCATGCGCGCACCTTCCAAAAGCGCGTGTAAGCCACGCGCGGTACACCAAACGCGTGTTCCCCTCCAGCAGCGCGTGTGTTACACGCGCGGTACAGTGACGCACGCAGTAAGCTGCTGATGCAGCGCATTTGTTGCTCTCTCTCCTATTTGTTCACACAATTAATTTTATTTGTTGTGGTATGGCTCTTTTCGCTGGTGGAGTGACGTCGCCGCAAGGATTTGCGGTGGCCGCCTCCTCTGGCTTACCTACATGATCTGATTTTGGTCCTGCTCTGTCTGACGACCAATGGAGTACGACCATACATTTATTTAATCAGTTTGATTCGTTATCTGATCATGGGTCAGGTAAGTCTACTTTACCTTGGATTCTTGATTCGGGAGCTTTGTATCACATGACTGGTGACAAAGGTTCTCTTACTGATATTACTACTGCTACCAATATTGTGAATGTTATACTGTCTGATGGATCTGTGTCGTCTGCTACACAATATGGGTCTATTTGTTTTGGTGATGTCACCCTTACTCATGTGCTCTACATACCTACTTTGCGATGCAATTTATTATCATGCTCTAGATTGCTATCTGCCTTAAAATGTCTAGCCTTGTTTACTGAAAATTATTGCATTTTACAGAAAATCAGTACGAGGATTTTGATTGGCGTGGGTGAACAGAAAGGGAGAAGGGGGGGTTTATTGGCTTCGTCTGTTGGATACTCGCATTCGTTTTCATATCTTGCAGTCTATTCCGACAGTTGCTTCGATTTCTTCATCTGATTTATGGCATCAGCATTTTGGTCATCCATTATCTACGGTGTTGTCTTCTATTCCTACTCTTGATTTTAGCACCAATAATACTACTATACCTTGCTCTGTATGTTATAGAGCAAAACAGACTAGACATGGTTTTCCATTGAGTTCTACAAACGCTACTGCATTATTTGAATTAGTACATTGTGATGTTTGGGGACCTTATAGAACTCCATCCTCTAGTGGTGCATTTTATTTTTTGACGATAGTCGATGATTATTCCCGAACTGTTTGGGTTTATTTATTAGTCGCTAAGTTTGAAATAACCTCTAGATTTTTAGAATTTAGTGCCTTAGTGAAGAACCAGTAGGGCCGAACCATAAAACGTATTTGGGCTGATAATGTGACTGAATTTCTGCCTTTGCAATCTCATTTTGCTGCATCTAGGATCATCTTTGAGACATCTATGGTTGACACACCATAACAGAATGGTCGGGTTGAAAGAAAGCATCGCCATTTACTCAATGTGGCGCGTGCTTTACGGTTCCAAGCCAGTCTTCCTATTGAATTTTGGGGAGAATGTGTTCTTACTGCTGCCTACCTGATCAACCGAACACCCACTCAGCATCTCAATGATCGTACTCCCTTTGAGTTGCTTTATGGGCAAGCTCCAAATTATTCATCCTTAAGGGTTTTTGGATGCTTGTGTTTTGCTGCTCATGTTCCCAGATATCGTGATAAGTTTGCATCACGAAGTCGGCGGTGTCTATTTCTTGGTTACTCTGCCGAAAAGAAAGGCTATCGCCTTTTTGACTTGGAATCCCGAGTAATCTTTAACAGTCGGGATGCTGATTTCTTTGAAGACCAGTTCCCGTACTTTGCAACTCCAGCATCTGCTTTATCCGATGAACCTGGCGGTGCCACCACACCACCATCGGATTCCTCCTCCTTCTTACCGGAGCCGCGCCGAGTTTTTGTTCAGCCTTCCGCTGCCGATCCACCGCCGCTGATCCACCGCCGCCAGTCGCCATTGGCCTTCCGCCGTCCACCGGTGGCCAGCTGCTGCCAACTACTATCTTGCCAGTCACCGCCGGCCGGTCAATGACGGTCAATGCCAGCCAGTCAATGCCGGTCAACGCCGACATGTCAACGCCGATGAGTCCTCCGCCGCCTGATGCCGGTACTGCCACACCGGCCGCTGTCTGTCAACCTTCGCCGTCCGCTGCCAGTTATTCTCCACCAGTCGCCGCCGATGCTACATTCTTGGTATCTATTTTACCGGCTTCTCTGGCACCGAACAGTTCCGCTGCTGAGTTGCCACCTACCAGACAGAGTGTTCGATCTCGTCGTCCTCCATTATACTTGGTAGATTACGACTGTGAAGATCATGCTTATGCTCTTACTACTGAACTCCTACGTTCCCTCATGCGTCGTCACTTTCCTCAGGTGTTCTCTATCCTCTTACTGATTATGTAAATTGTGATAATTTTTCCAGCATGCATTCTAGATTTTTGGGTACTATAACATTTAGTGCAGATCCCACTACTTATTCCGAGGCTTCCCTTCATTCTCATTGGCGAGATGCTATGGTTGAGGAACTTACTGCCCTGGAGCGAAATCAGACATGGACTTTGTCTCCTTTGCCTGCACATAAGAAGGCTATTGGGTGCAAATGGGTATACCGGATGAAGTTTCGTTCAGATGGTACTATTGAACATCACAAGGCATGCCTAGTGGTTCTTGGAAATCGCCAGGTTGAAGGAATTGATTACACTGAGACTTTGCTCCAGTTGCGAAGATGAGTTCTGTTAGATTGTTCCTGTCTGTTGCTGTTATAAAAGGTTGGGAACTACATCAGATGGATGTTCATAATGCCTTCCTGCATGGTGATTTGCATGAGGAAGTGTTTATGCGTCCTCCGCCTAGCTATGTTGTACCTCCTGGTTAGGTTTTTTGCCTTCAGAAATCTCTTTATGGTCTTTGCCAGGCTCCTCGAAATTGGTTTGCTAAACTGTCTCAAGCTTTACGGGTTTTTGGTTTTGTTCAAAGTAAGACCGATTACTCTTTATTTGTCTATTTTCGTGGATCAGTTTCTTTACATGTTCTGGTTTATGTGGATGATTTGGTTATTGCTGGTAGTTCTTCTTCGCTCATCTCTGAGTTCAAGAAATACTTGGGTTCTTGTTTTCACATGAAGGACCTTGGTTTGCTTAAGTATTTTTTGGGCATAGAGATTGCTAGAAGACCGGGGAGATGTTTCTCTCACAAAGGAAATATGCTTTGGACATCCTATCTGATACAGGTTTATCTGCTTCCAAACCAATTGATTTTTCGATAGAGCAGCAACATAATTTGGCACGTGTTGAAGGTCCAGCCTACCATAACCCGGAGCATTATCGTCGTTTAGTTGGGCGCCTGATATATCTAACTATTACTCGTCATGAACTTAGTTATTCAGTTCATACTCTTGTGCAATTCATGAAGTCTCCTTGTGTTCCTCACTGGCAAGCTGCGGTTTGTGTGTTTCACTACCTGAAGAGTCATCCTGGTCAAGGTTTATTTCTTTCTTCCTGTAGTACTCTACAATTGACTGCTTATTGTGATTCAGATTGGGCTTCCTGTCCAATTACTAGGCGTTCTTTATCTGGTTATTTTGTTATGATTGGTGATTCTTCAATTTCCTGGAAGACTAAGAAGCAACCTACTGTTTCTCGGTCTTCTGCTGAAGCAGAGTATCGTGCTATGGCAGTTACATACTGTGAGTTGTTATGGCTTAGGTCCTTACTGAAGGACTTAGGGGTTTCTCACTCTTTTCCTATGAAATTGTTTTGTGACAGTCAATCTGCTCTCCACATAGCAGCCAACCTCATTTTTCATGAACGCACGAAGCACATTGAAGTTGATTGTCATTTTTTCTGAGATCTTGTCCAATCTGGCGCTATTGTTACTCAACATATCTGTACAACCAGCGGATTTGTTCACTAAAGCTCTCGGACGTAACCAGTTCCATTCTTTACTTGGCAAGTTGGGCATTTCGGATTTGTTCACTAAAGCTCTCGGACGTAACCAAGAATCCGCTGGTTTTTTTGGGCTGAGAACCACAGTTAAAAGTGCATGAGACTGAAGTTAAAATTCATTTTTGTAGTAGTGATACTCTAACACCCCCTCAAGCTAAGTGTGGGATTTGACCACACACAGAGCTTGGATCAAAACTATTCGAACAAAGCGCATTGTAAGCCCTTAGTAAGATGTCAGAAACCAAAAGTGAAGAAGGAACATGAGCAACATGCAACTTTCTGGAGGCCACAAGTTCACGAACAAAATGGTAGTTAGTGTCAATATGCTTTACCTGCTTGTGTGCAACCGGATTTTGGGTGAGAAAGATGGCACTGTTGTTGTCACACTAGAGAAGCAGGGGCGAGGCAGAAGTGACACGAAGATCCCTCAAACAGTGACATTTTCACCAACTCCGCAGAGGTATTGGCCATATCACGATACTAGGATTCAAAGCTGAATTAAGAGACAGTAAGTTGTTTCTTAACAGAAATAGAAATAAGATTCCCGCCAAGAAAAATAGCATAGCCATAAGTAGAGCGGTGGGTCTCAAGGCAATGAGCCCAATCAGCATCTGAGTAACCCAAAATGGGAAGGGAGCCAGCGGATGGCGAGAAAGAAAGGCCATAATGAAGAGTGCCCCGAATGTATAGAAGAATCTTGGTAGTTGTCTGAAAATGATCATCATGTGGACACTCTGTAAAAACTGGCTGACTGTGCTAACATCTAAAGAGATATCTGGCCAGGTAATAGTGAGAAACTAAAGTTCCCTAATAAGTGACATGTACAAAGAGGGATTGGAGAACTTTGGACTAGAAGTGATGTGTAGCTAGCTACCCCAAACATAGGGAGTCGAGACAGGAGTAGTATTTGTCATGCCAGCCTGCTGAAGAATGTCCAAGGAAAAATTTGTTTGCCCTAAGAAAAGACCAGTACTGGACCGATAAATCTCTAAACCGAGAACGTAGTGCAATAGATCAAGATCCATGATGGAGAACTCTTGATGAGCATGAGAGATAAATCGGTCGATAAGAGAAGAGCCATTACCAGTCAAAATAATATCATCGACATAGACAAGCAGATATAGAATGTGAGAACCTCGAGAATAAATGAAAAGAGATATATTCGCGGCACTGCATGTAAAGCCTAACTGGAGTAGAAAAGTACTAAAGTGCTGAAACCAAGCACGAGACACATGTTTTAGACCATACATGGCCTCCCGAGGTCGGCTAGCATGAGAGTGTCAAAGTGGATCTAAATAACCTACAGATTGTTCCATATACACAAGAGCATCTAGGACACCATTTAAAAAAGCATTCTCGATGTCAACCTGATGAAGCAGTCAATTGCACAAAGTGGCTAGGGAGAGAATAATAAGCATCGTCGCAGCTTTGATCACATGGCTAAAAGTTGAGTGAAGTGAAATCTTGGTACTTGAAATATCCCTGAGCAATAAGACGTACCTTGTGATGATAGATACTTTCATCAGGTTGATACTTGAGGCAATACACCCATTTGGAGCCAACAACGTTGACACCAGAAGGGCGAAGAACGAGATCCCAAGTATGTTGGTTACAAAGAGCCTCATTTCCTCATCCATAGTAGCAACGCATTTAGGATCCTTAAGGACTGAGCGGTAACCCTTAGACTCAGTCTCTGAAATAAGTGTTGCGAGAAAACCGCAAACCTCAAAACCCAAATATTGTTTTGGATGAAAAAGGCCATTTCGAGAACGGGTCATCATAGAATGAGTCGAACGAGGAGGAGATGGTGATGGTGATGGTGATAACGGGGCCGAAGAGACAAGCGAACCTTGGTGAGAAGTCATCAATGAAGATAACATAATAAGAATAACCATCCACTCCTGAAACTGGTGTAGGACCTCACAAGTCAAAATGAACTTTGTCCAACAAAGAGTCTGACTGGCGATCACTAGTGGAAAAGGGCAAACGACACCTTTTAGCCATCATATATGAGAAGCAACTAAGGCAGGTAAAATAGATGTAACTGAAATATGGCCATGCTTATTCAACAATTGAAGAGTGTCGAAAGACACATGACCAAGCTGAGAATGTCATTGCTCAAACGAGGCACTGATTTTTCCAGAATGAAGTTCAGTGAAGAAACTGGAGTCTCCACTCTCAAAATAATAGAGTCCAACTTTCTGACGGCCAGTGCCGATGACTTTTCCGGTGTACTTAGGCCAAATGAGAAACAAATCAACATCAAATAGAATAGTAACAGGTAAATCTTGAGTGAGTTTACTTATGGAAACTAAACACTTTGTAATTTGGAAAACCGCGAGAACATCACGTAACGAGATACCAAAAATATCACATTGACCATTATGAGAAATTGATAACGAAGCATCATTACCCACATAACGGCATTAGAACCACGGTAGAGAAGTACCTTGTCAAGATGAGAAGTCTGAGAAGTCATATGAGTTGTTGTCCTAGAATCAACAATTCATCGATCATGAGAACGACTACTGACCCCGCATGCATTGTAAAAGGCCATAATTGTAGAGAGATGTCTCTAAATTAATAATAAATGCTGAAAAGGCAAAAAGTGTGTAGCTTGCATATCAATGCGCAATGCGTAGAAAAGAACAAAATATATTTTGAGATGAGCATAATAGAACAGGACAAAATGCGCAATGTACAATGAGTTTTTCACAAATTTTAATTATCTTTAATAAAAATATATTAAAAAACAAATATTTTTTAAGTAAATTGCTAAACGGTAAACTACACAATTTAAAATGGATAGAGGAAGTAATTGTTTATGGCTCTTTGCTTAAGCCACAACCTATGAGTTGACGTTTGGGAGGGGATGTTCTTAGCACGATTACTATTGTAAGCCATGCTTTGGGATGACACTGTAATCTACTATTTCCTCTGTTAAGTTGAATTTGCACATTCATTATTATTAAGAAATATATTTGATCATTAATATATTTACATGCGTATACTAATGGCAAATAAGAAGAGAAATTACTTGTTATGATGAATTGAACAATATCATATACAATAATATTGTTGTTCATATAACTATTCAAATATGTGGTTAAACTTTGATAGAAAATAGTGTAAAAGAAAGTAAGAGTGCAAATTCATATGGAACATAGGACGTATCTATCTCAATTAAGTTTCTTGATTAATATTAAAATATTAATAAAGTATAGTAAGCCAGGCATAGTATAGTAAGCCAGGCATAGTATAGTAAGCCAGGCATAGTATGGTAGCACTAGCATTGCTTAATTTATGAATGTGATTTGCTTCATATATATGCGAGTTTAACCTACACCACTTGGTGTTTGACCTACATATCTTAGTGGATCATCGAAATTTCATTAATTCTTCCACTATACCCGCTGGATCAGGGTATACAAGCTCTAAAGGTGAAGAAAAAACACTTTTTGCACACCCACGGGTGTACCCCGGTGGTTGGGACATGGGTGGGAACGCCAATAAATCCAAGTTCGATCCTCGGCAGCGGCAGTGTGGGGAGTTCTTGCTTTGTAAGGCTCCCTTGTGCGCACCGAGGCAATGCCAAGCCCATGGGTCCTGGTGCTGAGCTACCGTAATTTACCTCTCATACGATGGCCTGGGTGTGGGTTGGTATGGGCCGCCGAGGGCGAGCGGTGATCGCCTTTTGCCGAAAAAACACTTTTTGCCAATTAAAGTTTAACCTAAGCTTTCAATTATGACTTCGCATTGATATTTTAGGGCGGGGAAATTATTATTATTATTATTATTTTGGGAAAATGGTACTCCATTCTCATTAACTTGGGAAAATGGAGTATAAGAACATGAAAACGGATTATAAATGCCCTAAGACGCAAAATGTGATCGCATGCGATGATTCAAAAACTCGGTTCCACCATCACTCTCAACACTTTAATGGTGGTAGAAAACGGATTCTCAACAAGACAAAATGCATATAAGCACTAGTAGGGATGATAATTGGTCTATGACCCAACCCAGACCCACAGGGTATAGCCTATTGGGTCGGGTAAGAGTCTAAAAAATTTAGACCCATCAGGTTCGGGTCCGAGTCCAAGTCACAACCCAGACCCATATAACTCTAACTATATATGTAATTATATCCTAATTTCTAAATTACTTTCATATATTTTTTTATATTTATATTTTTAATTCAAAAAATCATATGTATTGTAAAAAAAATTATTGAAAAATTAATTTAGATTCATATTGGATTTGAATTATGGTAAACTCTTGGTAAAGATAGTCTTTCCATAGGCTTATGGAAAGACGGAGTTTAATTAGAATAATAGAAGGTAAAAGGTCTTAGTTACAATATTAAAAAATTTATTATGCAACGTGTAGTAGCTATAAAGTTTATAACCTGATTCTTACAACCTAGAAATTTTATCTCAATTTCTTGTAATTTACAATTTAAACTATGGTCTTTCCATAACTTATGGAAAGACCATCTTTCAATAGACGGAATCTTAAATTATTTGTATTTATGATAATATACATTTTATTTAGTGAAGGAAAAAAAATTAATATGTTAGACTCATTTAGGACCCCTTTTGGACCCAAGATCCGTTTAGACCCATTAGGTTTGGGTATGGGTCTAAGATTTTCAGACCCAACGGGTCCGGGTCGGGTTTGGGTCTAACTAAATTTTTTCAGGATCGGATATGGGTCTTATTAGACCCGACCCATGATCATTCCTAAGCACTAGTAGAGAAGGCCCTATTAAAGAAACCATTAGAAGGTGGTTCCATTGGAATCGCCTTAAATTGAGGCCAGAAATGATTTTTGAGTTTGTAAATGGCTCTTGGGTCTCCTTTTTCATTTTTAAGGCTGTCCCGCCTTTAGAGCTGCCTTAAATTTAGGTCGGAATCACTTTTGAACTCGGAAATGGCTTTCCCAATTCAGATATTAAATTTTAAGGCGGTTCTAATAGTAGAACCACCTTAAATGGGCTGCTTTTGGCCCAATATTAAAAAAAGTGTTGGAATAATATGAAGCCCAACATCCCTCTTACTCCTAGAAACCCTAATTAGTCACATATATTCCCTCTCCCTCCACCAGTCCCTTCCACCACCCCTCAATCCTTACGTCGCCACCCTAATTCCACCGCCGCCACTATCTCCTTCGTCCAACCTCACACCTCTGCCATGCCATGAAGCTCCACCGTGAAGAGATTGATCGACACCGCTGTGAAGAGATCGATCGACACCGCTGTGAAGAGACCACAGTTGACACCCTCGTGAAGAGATTGATGAACGGTAAAGATGAAGCTGGTGGTTTGAATTTGTCAACAGTAAGAATTATTTTGAAGAAGAAACCAACCCCTGCTTCAGAAGACAAGAAAACAGAGAGCAAAGAAGTAGCTGCAAGCGATTTGCAATCGCTATGTCAGGTGTATGAGGATTGGGGATAGTGAAGAAGATGACTAGATTCTGCCTATGGCATTGTTCTTTTTGCTTTGTATTGGTGTAAGAACAATAGCTATTCTGGGTTTGTATTGTTGTTCTTGTTTTTTTCTATGTTATTGTTCTCGTTGCTGTTATGGGTTTAGATTGATCTGGGTTTTGCTGCCAAAAACCGAGCTATATTTTTTTGGAGGTCTTAATTAATTTCTGAGTTCGAAAATCATTTCTGATCCGATTAAAGGCGGATCCTTGAACCTTCTTATTTTTGGAGCGATCTAAGGTAACACCATCAAAGGCACTTAGAAAGTGCCTTTAAATTGATGATATAACCACCTTAGATAGGCCACTCCTACACTAGTGTAGCCTCTACGAGAAGAATATAAATAGGGCTTAGGCAGCAAACTAGTAACAGATAAACTACTAGTTCTACAGAACAATGAACATGTCCTAACCGACTATGCCATAGCTCAAATGAGGCTTTGGCTTTATTTGCATTAACAAAAGAAACTAAAGCAGCAGCACCATAGTATAAAATGTAGAGACCCCTCTCAGCGTGTCCTCGGCACACGAGCTTATTGGTAACCTTGTTCTGGATAGTAAAAGAATGATCATCAAAACAAACAACAACATTCATATCTCGGGTTAACTTGCTGATAAATAATAAATTCTTGGTAATATTCGGAACCACCAAGACGTCAGATAAAATAGGAGAATCAGAAATTCTAGAATTTCCAGTATGAGAAAAAGTCAAAGAAGAACCATTTTCAAAATAAACACGACGATTACCATTCTAAGGAGCAACGATATCTAAATTTGAGGACGTAGCAGTAATATGCTTGGTAGCTCCAAAGTCTATGTACCAATCCAAAGCAGCATGATATTGGTGGGGTTGATGTGGCTGAGATGTATCTATGGAATTGGTAATGTCATCATGAGATGCATGAGAAAGCTTCCAACAAAACTGAGCAAGATGACAGGGACAGTGATAGCACTGGCACAGATACGTCCCACCGTCGCGGCCATCCTGCACAACCGAGACACCGCTGCCTGGAGCTGGAGAGCCGCCGCCGGTTCATCTTCCATGGCCATGGCCTCGGCAGCCCTACCACCCCAGTTCTCGCGGTGTCCTCTACCACGAGCTAGTTGTTTGAATGATTGCTGGGAAGCGTTGAAAGCAGTAGAAACTGGTCTGGATGTTGGAGTCAAATGAGTTTTGTGAGAAAACTCAAGAGCCTCAACCTTAGCAACAAAAGTAAACAACTCTAGTGGAGGATCAATAATCATCTGAGCATATATAAACTGAGAGGGCACGTTATTCATGCCACGACAAAATAACATAATAAAATATTCTTTGAAAGAGTGCCACCCATATCGCGCAATTCATCAAGATAATTCTTAAAACGAGTATCGTAGTCCTGAACAGATTGATTATCCCGACGAATGTCATAAGGCAATCACATACATATCGACGACGAGCACAAGAATTATTCTGATATTTAGTAGCTAAAGCCTCCCATAACTGTGTGGAAGTTATTATACCATTGACAACCGACATAGCAACTAGAGCAAGGGATGAAAAAACAATGCGTGAACTTGTTGATCTGTTTGAATCCAAGCATCGTAAGCATCCAAAGTCATGGTCCTGAAAGATTATTCAGCTGAGTCAGAATTTTTGTCAGCGTATCCCTTAGCAGCAGAATCAGTTGGTGGATCTGGACACTTCTTAGATTTATCAACAAAACCAAGCAAAGTCATAGAACGTAAAACAAAAGTAACCTGAGTGTGCCAATGTGAATAGTTGGAACCATCAAGCTTGATGGTGATTTAGTTGATTAACGCTGGAAATGGAAAAGGCGTCATCAGGATGAATAGTAACAAATCCAACACAAACGAAAAATCAAATTGCACCAACCACACAACAAGCTTCTGATTGGCACTGGACGATTGACTTTACGTTCGCGCGTGGACAAGACAACAGCAGTGGAAGATAGAGCTCTGGCAGCGATGCATGAGTTGTGCGTGAATCGGTGATGGGCAGCGACGGATGACCAGAAAAATATTGGATCAGCAAGATATCATGGTGGTGGTCGGCAGCCAGAGATTGGGAAAAACAGAAAAATGGGAAGAATTTTTGGGGATAGGCCAGGAATATTTAGAGAGACCGAAATGATACCATATTGATATAAAGTAAACTCAAAAATAATTGTGGATGTATGTATTGATATATATATATATATATATATATATGTGTGTGTGTGTGTGTATGTGTGTGTATATATATATAGTGAGTACAAAAGGTATACAAAGTAGAAACAAATATGGAACAATATATATATACAAAATAAATCAGAAAGGGTATTCCTTTCTTATCCTGATTCTAAATCAATTATATCTCTATTAGTTACATTTGAAGGTCGTGGTCGAAAGTACATGTGCTTCGTTCACTAAAATTCTATCTAGTTTAGTAATAATAAACCTAATGAATACCGAAGCAAGTAGTTTGATTTCCTTGACCACACACCTCACGTATGGTGGTATGGTCAGGTACTTCTGAATATAGCGAACACTTTGTCGTAGTCTGTTTAACCATATGAGTGACCCTCTTGTAGCTTGCTTGTATCATAGCATTGAAGACTGTCGTTAGCTCAGCATAGTTCGCTGACATTGTCTGTGGAACTTTTAAGCCTTGCCATTTAACCTCCATCCCTTGAATGTTTACACACCATGTTGCAGCGTCTTTCCGGTCTTTGCACTGAAGACCACATATATCTTCACTAGAGTCCATTCCTTGTATAGGTTGTTATCATTCTGCCCTTTCGCAAGCCGATAGAGTTGTATGTCTCTTGCCTTATCACTCTTTTCATAAGGCCGAGTTTGTTCACTGTGGAGAGTACTTAGTTGGTCGAGTGTTATCTCCAAGTTTAGCCTGATGTTTTTTTTCTTGACGCATCAGGCTTCCTTGTTGTGAGATCGTGTATCATATCCATTATACGTTGTATTGTCTGTGGTAACTGATTGATCATCATAGTATTCCTTGTGCACCAAACTTGCCATATTACTAGACATTCAAGCTCCCTGTCCTCCTTCTCTAGTGCTTTCTCAAACCATTATGATAACCAAACCCCAATTGTATGTGGTTCCCCTTTGCTGAAGTTAAACCCGAGTCTGCCAGATTCTTTTTGCAAAGTCACAACTGAAGATCACGTAGCTCCACAAATTCGTCCTACAAGAAACAAATATGACATTTTGAGAAGATGCTCATACTCATCTTGGGAGATTTGGTTTTATGGGGGATTCTCCTTGTATAAATCTCCAGACCAGAAACTTCATATTTTTGGGAATGCTGTAGTTTCAAACTTGCTTCCCCAACTGGCTAAATCCTTGGTTTCCATCGTGGGTGGTTGGTGGCGAGGGTTGCTTCTTCACCTTCTTTTCCCGAGGCCATGTGGTATCCTGACTTAACCGCGTATATTCCTAGCTCTTTCTTCTCCCAAACCTGATAGTCAGATGCTCTAAAGCTCTGCCGTGGGACATGAATCCGTGTGATTTCCTGAATTGCTTCCTTGGTGAATATGGTTTCCAATAGTGGCATCCTCCATCGTTTTCCCTTATCGATGAGGTCACTTACTTTGGACCCCAGTTTCAGTAGGATGTTGTCAGTTACTATACTTTGCCAGCATGAACTTTAAGAAGTAGGATTCCTTGTTCATGATTAGTGTCTATACATGTTTCCCAGCATTGCTTGGTTCATTTATGTCGTTGGTAGCATTCCCAGCCCCCATCTATTTTGAGTTTTACAGTTTATCCTATAATTTCCAATATATACCTCTTCCTTCCAGGTCACCCGCCTATATGGCTCTTTCCATATGCTTGTAAACCTTCTTTTCCACTATTTTTGTGATACAAAAGTTTCAAATTGTTACTATGCAAGTGCTATTAGTACATGTTTTCACAAAGTAATCTTGCCCATCACTGACGACTCACTTCTTCTCCAGGAAGCCATTTTTTCTATGATATTTTGTTGCAGGGGATTGAACATCAGTATCTTGTGTCCTTTGTTTAAGGGTACCTTTGTTGAATGAGGTTTGAAATTACACTGAAGGTAAGTTTGATTGACTCTTGTATGCTCGTCCACATTCAGACTGACCAAAACTGCTGATTTCTGAAAATTGATTTGTTGTCTGGAGTATGCTGCAAATGGTTTGAGTGCCGAGGCAAGCTTTTTAGCTTGTACCCTCATCTGAGACCTCAAATAATAGTATACTCATATGCAAATATCACATGTGATACTCTCGGTACTCCCCTTCTAGTCTGTATTCCAGTACACACCTGTTGGAAATGAGTTGGTACTAGCATTGAGAAGAATGTTTCCTAGCCAAGATAAAGAGAAAAGGTAAAAGAGGGCACCCCTGTTCGAGGCCTTGTATCCGCATGAAGGGTTCGAAGTGGTTTTTGTTGAATTTTAAGGAGTATGTAACTACGTTGGCACGTTCCAATTGATCCTCTTATGTGGGAACACCATCCATCTCACTACCTTCTCCAGAAAGGTCCAAGATATTAATCATATGTTTTGGTCATGTTTATTTTTAATACAGCCAGTAGTGTCTTTCCCTTCTTTTTTCCTAATATTATTGTTTTTTCATTACATTATGCTATCAAATTTCAAGTATTTTACTATGTAAATAGAAATTTTAGGGGTTTATGTTTCCACATAAACATATAGTATTAATAAAGATTCATTGTCGTTTGCATTCAATGCCAAAAGCACTTCCATAAATACGTATTAGATTATATTCGAATTAAAATGGCCATCAGTTGATTGCAAAATAATAATGTATTAATATTGCATCATTCGATACATTAAAAGTAGATAAGTTCAAAAGTAAACGTTACCAATGTCGCAAACTTATGATATGCTAACTAGTTTTCAAGAAAAGTTATGTTGCTGTTATAGAACCGACAGTTTTAATAGTTGAGAAACATAACACTTTGGTGTCCTACTGCCATTGATTAACTACTTCTTGTATTCAATGTGAATTATATAGTTTCTATGCATAATTTGATCCAATTATTCGAGCTAGAGTCTCCCATAAAGTAGGGGATCCCCTCTACCTAAGGGCATATCTAGTACATGGATCACCCTAATACCTAAGAAAGCTACCCCTTCATCATTTGATGACTTCAGGCCTATCAGCCTTTCAAATGCTCTTAATAAGATCTGTTCGAAGGTGTTAATGGAAAGACTTAGGCCTTATATGGATTCTTTAATACCACAGAATCAATCTGCTTTTATGAAAAGCAGAAACATTACAGATAACATTCTTTATCTTCAAGAAATGGTCAGATTTCTAGATAGGAAGGCTAGAACTCCTAATTGTATGCTGAAATTAGACTTAAAAAAGGCATTTGATAGGGTTAATTGGGATTTTCTAAAATGTGTACTGATGAAATTTGGATTTCAAGGCTTATTTTTAAATGCAATCATGTCTAACCTTTCACAAGCACATTTTTCGATATTGATCAATGGTAATCCGGTTGGTTTTTTCAAAGCCTCTCGAGGAATCAAACAAGGTGACCCTCTCTCCCCCTTCCTGTTCAACATCTTTTCTGAAGCTTTTTCAAGAAGCTTATCTTTCATTTTCCATAACAGTAAACTTTCATATTATCAGATTCCATCAACTGTTTCTGCAATCTCTCATCTTATGTATGCGGACGATATTATAATACTGATGCAAGCCTCGAAATCTAACTTAATTAGGATTAAGGCTTTTCTAGACATATTTGAATTCACTTCGGGCCAAAAATTCAACTTTCATAAATCTGAATTCTTCATTAGTAAACGAGCTTCGACCATTAAACTTAACCAAATGAGGCACATCCTGAAAATGAAACAAGGTGTTTTTCCTTTCCAATACTTAGGATGCCCTATCTTTAAAGGTCGAACCTTAAATAGATATTTTCAACCACTTATGGAGAAGTTGGATAAAAAAGTGCAAAACTGGAAAAATAATTGGTTGAGTTCGGGGGGGGGGGGGGGGGAATGATTCTGATAAACAGCTGCCTGTATTCATTTCCACAACACTTATGGGCTGTAACAAGACCACCTAAACAGATTATAAAATCATTTGAGAGAAAGCTAGCTCGGTTTTTCTGGGGTGAAACTGATGGGAAAAGAAATAAGGTGTGGAAAAAATGGAAAGATTTGGCCAAACCAAAATCCTTAAATGGCTTAGGTTTTAGATCAATTAAGGATATAGTAGATGCATGCTCCCTCAAGCTTTGGTGGCACTGTCAGCTAGGAATCACACTTTGGTCTAAACTCTTATGGTCCCTTCCACCTTCACATAGGAATTCTGTGACTTGGAAACGGATCTGTTCTGTAAATAATATAGCAGAGGAAAACACTCAGATTATTCATGGTAAAGGGACAAGTAACTGTTGGACATCCACTTGGTGCCCTCATGGTCCACTGACTAACATGATACCTCACAGTATCTATGTCACTTTTCAGTGGTACTCCATATCAGACTTCATTAATAACAAAGCAGAAGTTCTACCTCTGATATCTTCCTACCTGGAAAATGATGCTGTGGTTTTTTTACAGGAAGCTCAAGTAGTGGATAACAGAGAAGACAGGCTCATCTGGAAACCGGATACCTTGGGTAATTTCTCACATAAATCTGCATATCGCACCATTACGAACTCACCAGGTAATTTCCCGGCTACTAAGAATGTGTGGAATAAGATGTTGCAGAAGAAAATATCAATATTTACATGGAAATTGCTTCATGCCTTCCTTCCTTTCGATGGTGTGTTGATAAAGTGTGGTTATAGTATGGCTTCAAAATGCCCTGTGTGCTGCAATTCAGATTCAATTGAACATTTTTTCATATCTTGTACACTGGAAAAACTGATTTGGCATAACCTGACTTCTCTGATTAATTTTAATATGGCTAATCAACATACTATAGCTCAGAGATTCTATGCTATGTGGAATTGCTCAGATCTACCGAAAGGTTTCCAGATGATATGTAAACTTTTTCCATCTCTTATTTGTTGGGGTCTATGGAAAGCTAGGGCCAGATACCTTTATGACCAGGTTCCTTTCTCGGCTGATCACATCTGTAGAGAGATTCAGGACCTTATTAACCTCTCCTTTTATTCCTTTCCTGTAAACTTTAACCCTTCATCCGACTTCCCTAATTCACTTAGGCACTTAATACCACTACTGAGGCCACCCCCGAAACCAATTATTAGATTGGTCTACTGGGAAAAGCCAGTTACTAGTTCCATAAAAATAAATATGGATGCCTCTTGGCTGCCACACACTGCTTCTATTGGGATTATAGCGAGAGATAGCTCTGGCTCTCCGTTGTTCATTCACTCGGCCTCAATAGTAGCAAACTCCCCTATACATGCCGAATTATTAGCTATTCTCTCAGCATGCCAAATCTTTCCTAGCCGCGATCTTCCTGTTATATTTGAATCGGATTCCCTCTTAGCAATCAGGATGGTTCTGGATCCTTACTTAGCAAATTGGGATCTTTTTAATTTGGCTTTTCAAATCCACAGCCTTCTAAATGGAGCTGAACTTCATCATGTTTATAGAGAATGTAACTCTGTGGCAAATGCAATTGCCAAATACCATACAGCCAACAACCGGCCACTCCACCTTAATAACTTGACAATGCACATAAAAGGTCTCATTTCTTTGGATACTGAACAGGTTCCTTGTATAAGAACCTGCAGTCGTGGCCGTATTTGAACTTGATACTGCTAATGAAAATGTTGGTCATGCAGGTAACCTGGTTTTAATGCCCACTGGAGCTGGCTGTATCAGGACTTCTGCAAGTGCTTCATTTCTGCAAATATTCTACTCTACTGAAGTTTCTGCATACATTAACTACTTACCAATTCATCATGATTATGAAGACCCTCCCTTCTCTCCGGAGTACTTGCCAGTTTTTGCCTGTACTTTTCACCTCTACTCGTATTTGTTGGTATATCTACTTAGTTGCCTGGCCAAAGAGCGAATTAACACGGGGTGTGGAGATTCGTTTTTCTTTGGAATCGCAGCTCATGGATATATTAATAACCCTGTATAGCCTTACTTATTTTGTGGCAATGCTATTGCCTTTTGTACAAACTCAAGTCATTTCCGATGGCTACTTTTCATGGTTTGGGGCACCAATATACAAACCCCACCTTAGGGTGTATCTATTTAAAAAAAAAACAGGCAGAATTCCCTTCTCAATCACTTTCTCTTTAGCGGAGTACAATTTCAACTATTAACAATTATGGAAACATGGTTGTCATTTATCGGCATTCTGTTGTTTCTTAGTCTTCAAATATTTGCTCCCCAAGCTTTTGATCCATTCACCAAGTTTTCGAAACTGAATCTTCCTCCTGGAGTTGTTAGTCCTGATCCAGTTCTCGTAGATGGGACATAATGGCGGTCCGTACGTGGGTGTCCACGACGGTCGAATCCTCAAATATAACGGTGCCTATTTCGAGGATTTCGCATACATTTCTCCAGACAGGTGATCTTGTTAATTATAACACCTTTGATCACATTTGTATATGCTTAATTTTTATCGAATATTCTTTATTTGCATATTTTGTAACTGTTATGTACGTTCAACAGGACAAAGAAAGAATGTGATGGTTTAAGTGTAACAAACATAACTTTGTGCCAGAAATGTGGAAGGCCAATGGGGTTAGCTTACCATCCTAAAACTGAGAAAGTCTACACCGTGGGAGCTTTTGGTGGCTTGTATAGTTGTATGAAGTCGGCCGATGCGGCGGACTGGCTACCTTACTTGCTACCAAAGCAAACGGCGCTGCATTTAACTTGTTGGTTGGAATTGAAGTGAATGTGCTCTGTAATGTGATATGCGGAACTTGTTGGACATATATTGATTATATCATGCGGAAAATCAAATAACAAAAATTGAATGAGCAATTAACATATGCAAGAATAATAAACTTTTACTAATTATTCAAGCATATAATCGAAAAGCTTAAATTACAAATAATCAAAGCATAAATCAAGTAATGATGGAGTCACGAGTAACACTCCCTGCCCTTGAAACGAATAAGTCCCATCGTAGACATCGTTTCCTAAGATAAAACCATCGCATATAACAATTAACATTTAAGAGTTACCTGTGATTCACGCAAGGCCCGAAAGACTATCGCCGACAGAGAAAGAAAGAAGTGAAACTCAAGTTTAGAATAAATGAGGAACTTGAGAATGGTGCAAAATTTTCTGACTGAGTTAGAGACTCTATTTATATTGTTCTAAGAGACCCTCATCATGAAAACGTGATATTATGATTTTCTGTAATTAGAGAAAAATATTCTTCAATCACCAACTCACCAAATCCGAGACATTCCATGAATACTCGAATCAAATCTGCTGGAAAATGAAGAAATATTTGCACAAATATTCTTCAGCATATTAAACATGGTAAACTGCATATTTATTTAAGACAAGATATCTCACAAAATATGGAAGTATTTCATTCTTATCTTTTAAGAATTACACACTAGCAGTTCCATATATACTATGCGGTTGGATCTTCCAGAGACTCACGCGGTCCATACGTATTTTGGACAGTCCGGAGAAAAAATGTTCAGGGCCAATTTTCGCCCATCTTTCCTCTTTCAAGAGTGTTATTTCAAACATCCATATCTCATTCACCCTTGATCCATTTTGAGGGTTTAAATAGTCGATTTTATAGTACTCGCGAAGGAGAACCCAAAAATGACATCCACTGGCCCAAAATCTATTCAAGTCCCACTCAAAATGAAGCCCAAAAAGCTGACAAATTTCAACCTTTTAACCATCATTTTCCAACAATCCCCCACATGAATATATATTGATGTAGGAATCAGAACAATCACGTTAGACACGGAGTTTGACTTGGTGATATATTTGTTTTGACGACATAGATGCTGCATAGGATAAGTAGGTGTCACCCTTTGAACTTTCCCTTGAGAGAGTACACTTAGCCTACTGGTTAGGAAGTATATGCGATATCCTTGAACTTCCCCTACCACTTGTGTGAACGACAATGCACTTCCCACGGACATCTTTCCAAGCCCTTGCGCTTTCCTCGGTTGTGTCCATTAATCAGGACATGGCACACGCTTAGTTCTATAAGGTTTCTAAAGAATTGCGTCCCAACAATTCCCTTTCGAAGCGGCCACACTTCTCGCTTACATGGGTGATTCTTGGCGTAAACGCAGTTCCGGAAACTATGCGCTCTTTCAAGTACTACACACTTGATGCCATGAATCATTAAAAGCAACTTAATGCTTAACCTCAATTCACATCACTGTTTCTTCATCGTAGGAATAAGACAGGCGGTATGAAACCCCCACAGTGATAGCGATGGGTCTTTGCAGTTTAGTTGTTCCTTTGAACCTAGATCTTGGGATCTCCAGTCACATAGGTTGGGTGTCCATGTACGTAACCCATCATTTAATGGAATTCAGTCTCATTCCTCTTGATGATGTTTCAACTACCTCCCGATTCAACCCTTTAGTCAAGGGACCGGCTATGTTGTCCTTCGACCTTAGATAGTCAATTGTGATCACTCCAGTTGAGAGACGTTATCTTATGGAACTATGTCTTAATCGAATATGACGAGAATTTCCATTATAGAGCATGTTCTGAGCCTTCCCAATAGCAGATACACTATCACAATGTATGCATATGGCTGGCACAGGCTTCGGCCATCTAGGAATGTCCTCTACAAATTGAAGGAGCTATTCGGCCTTCTCACCCGCTTGGTCTAAGGCAACAAACTTGGATTCCATCGTGGATTGAGTAATAACCGTTTATTTAGAGGACTTCCACGAGACTGCTCCTTCACGTAGTGTAAATACATACCCACTAGTGGATTTCAGATCCTTTATATCATGTATCCAGTTTGCATCACTGTATCCTTCAACTACAGCTGGATAACTCATATAATGTAGACCATAATCACGAGTAAAACGTAGATATCTCAGTACTCTAGTTATTGCTTTCTAGTGAGTCATACTGGAGTTACTCGTGTATTTATTCAACCTACTTATAGTGTAGGCAATGTCTGGTCTAGTACAACTCATCAAGTTCATCAGACTACGAATGACTCTCAAGTACTCCACCTGATTAATAGCCTCCAATTTGTTCTTTCGTAGATGCAAATTCATATCTATTGGAGTCATCGCCACCTCTGAGTCATTCTTGTTAAATTTCTTAAGGATTTTATCTACATAATGAAACTGGGTTAAGGTGATACCATTAGAGCTTCGGATGATCTTTATCCCTAAGATCACATCTGTCAGTCTCATATCCTTCATGTCAAAACAAGAATTCAACATGTCCTTGGTAGATTTGATCATCTTTTCATTACTACCCACAATGAGCAAGTCATCTACACATAAACATAGGATTACATATCCATTTTTTGTGTCTTTCACGTAGACAGACTTATCACACTCATTTATTTTGAAACCATTGGCAAGAATGACATGGTCAAACTTCTCATGCCATTGCTTTGGTGCTTGTTTGATACCATACAATGATTTCACCAACTTGCAGACTTTTCCTCCTTGACCGGGAGCCGTAAACCCCTCAGGTTGCTCCATGTAGATTTCTTCCTCTAAATTTCCATTCAAGAAGGCAGTCTTCACATCCATTTGATGAACCTCAAGCTTACGCAATGTGGCGATAGCAAGTATCATTCTAATGGAGCTTATTCTCGTGACTGGAGAATAAGTAGCAAAGTAGTCAAGACCTTCCTTTTGTCTATAGCCTTTGATTACAAGTCTGCCTTTACACTTGTCAATCGAGCCATTTGCTCTTATCTTCTTCTTAAAGATCCATTTGTAGCCCAGTGGCTTACACCTCGGAGGTAAGTCCACTAGCTCCTAAGTGTGATTATGTAGAATTGAGTCAATTTCACTTTTAATTGCTTCTTTCCACATAGGCCCCTTAGATGAATTCACAGCTTCTTTATAGCTTTGTGGATCGCTTTCAAGCATAAATGTTAGATAATCAGGACCAAATAATTTTTTGGTCCTAATCTGTTTACTTCGTCTAGGTTCATCCACTTCCTCCTCTTGATCCTCGAGATCGTCAAGAATTACTACGCCTTCGTCTAGTGACTCAATGGTCCTCTTTGACAATTCGACCCTTTCCTCGGCAGGGAACATATCCAAAATTTGCATTTCTTAATTCCATGATCGTGTTCTTGTGAATCTCGAGATGATGAGATTCATGTAAAAGGAAGCGATAAGCACTACTCTCATGTGCATATCCTATAAAGATACAACCAACCGTTTTAGGTCCGATCTTTAACTTCTTGGAGAGTGGGATCAATACCTTCGCAAGGCACCCCCATATTCGCAATTACGTAAAGGATGGCTTCGTGCCTTTCCACAACT
This sequence comes from Rubia yunnanensis, assembly GCA_037428765.1. Taxonomy (NCBI): domain Eukaryota; kingdom Viridiplantae; phylum Streptophyta; class Magnoliopsida; order Gentianales; family Rubiaceae; genus Rubia; species Rubia yunnanensis. Next base: position 23,085,450 of record CM075064.1, on the reverse strand, counting down.
CATGGGAAGTTACTTTCTCATCCTTACAGAGTATCTTATTCAAAAGATAGTTGGCCATCAAAATAGCCTCCCCCCACATGCTTGTGGCAACCCAGAACTTATCAACATCGCATTCATTATCTCTTTAAGAGTGCGATTTTTACATTTAGCCACACCATTAGATTGAGGCGAGTAGGGGGCAGTGACCTCGTGAATAATGTCATGTTCAGAACAATAGTCCCTAAATGGCTCTACATATTCACCTACACGGTCACTTCTAATCACCTTGATCTTCTTATCAAGTTGATTTTCAACTTCCATTTTGTAGAGAACAAATTTCTCAATTGCCTCATCTTTTCTTTTCAGCAAGTACACATAACAGTATTTTGTGCAATCATCCACGAAGGTGATGAAATACTTGTTACCTCCTCTTGTTTGCACGAACTTGAGATCACATATATCGGTATGTATCAACTCAAGAGGTTTCGTGTTTCATTTAACTTGTTTGAAAGACGTTCGAGTCATCTTAGCTTCAACACAAGTTTCACACTTGTGATTTGTATCAATTTTCATGTTAGGTATGTTCTCCATGTTAATTAATCTTCTTATCAAATCATAATTAACATGTCCTAGTCTACCATGCCATAAATTGGAATACTCAATCATGTAAGCAGAAGAAGAAGCATTCATTTCATCTTTCTTAGGAGGTACAACCATGGTTTTCAACTTGAACATACCATCTAGCTCATAACCTTTGCCTATAAACATACCTTGCTTTGACAAGACTACCTTATCAGACTCAAACACTAGCCTGGAGCCATGCTTGATCAACACAGAACCGGACACAAGGTTCTTGCGAATGTCTGGCACATACAAAACATTCTTCAAAGACAACTCCTTTCCAGACGTCATTTTCAGCACCACAGTGCCACGCCATTTCACCTTGGATGTTGTAGAGTTGCCAATGTAGATGGTCTCTCCATCTTCAATTGCCTTGAAGTTTTGAGAACACTTCCTTGACAGAGCAGATGTTCTTAGTGGCACCAGTGTCAATCCACCATTCCTTTGGTTTGGAGTACACCATGTTGACTTTAGAAATCAAAGCACACAAATTGATGTTATTCACATCTAGTGCAAGATTTTCAACCATGTTGGCCTCATTCTTGGTATTCTTTGGCTTCTTACACTCGGAGGACTTATGGACAACGAGGTTGCAGTTGTAGCACTTGCCAGTGAACTTTAACTTCTTCGAAACTCCACCCTTAGCTCTCAACTTGGATCCCTTCTTTTCCTTGGGCTTCTTCGACTTAGAGCTCCCACCAACCTCCACTAGATTGGCCCTTGCAACAGGCACAGATCCATTCATCTTCTTTTCAAAGATGCAGTTATCCTTCTCAACACGAAGCTTTTGGGTCAGATCCCTCATGGTCATCACCTTTCACTTGTGTTGCAGATAACTCTTGAAGTCCTTCCAACTTGGAGGTAGCTTCTTGATGATACAATAAACTTGGAGAGTCTCGTACATTGTCATCTTCTCGGCTATCAGCTCATTGATCATCATTTGAAGCTCTTGAGCTTGACTGACCACAGACTTGGCATCAACCATCTTGTAGTCGAGGAACTTGCCGACGACCCACTTCTTGGATCCAACTTCCTCACCCATGTACACTTGGTCAAGAGTTTCCCACAACACCTTAGAATGCTCCTTCACCTGATACACATTCCAAATGGCATCGTGAAGGCTATTCAAAATGAGGTTGCGACAAATGTACTCCTTAGAGTTCCACTCCACCGCAACATCTTGAACTTTCTTAGTGCTTTTGTCATCCATAATGGGACGATCTTCGTGAACGTAACTTTCCGAACCCATAGCGAACAAGTAGAAGAGCATCTTCTGTTGCCACATCTTGAAATTCATACCATTATTGAACTTCTCGGGTTTCTCAGCATGAGGAACATCCACAAGAGGTGTCGCCCCAGGGGTAGTCTTCACAGCGTCATTGCTCGACATGGTTCTGGGATTCATGCAATGTGTACATACAAAATTATTCATCATTAAATATAAGTACACATCAAATATCGTAGTATAATAATTTGAATAATTATACATAACAAATTGTTAAATATGATTTTGTTGTAAATAACCAAAACCATTGGCATGCATATTTTTGCAATTATTTAATGTGAGCATGCAAGAAAAACACTGCCAAATTAAGCATGCATATTAAGGCATGAGTAGTTCGTAAATAACTGAAACCAATTCGCATGCATATTAACCATATGCATATTATTAACCATTCGCATGCATATTAAATATCATAGCATGCATATTCAAATATCATAGCATGCATATTTTCCCAAACATGCAATCATATATATATATATATATATATATATATATATATATATATACACACGCAAACTTACCATCAAAGCATGTAATCACCATTTGGAATATATTGTTGGCAATGTATATTTTCCTTGTAAGACACAATCAACCATGCCCTCAATTTACGCAGAAAGAAGCACCACATATATTCGAACAAAATATGGTATACAATTTTTTGTTTGAACTTTGAGCATTCTGCATGCAAACTTCGTTCAAGCATTCGACGTGCAATTTTTGCATCAACATAATTTAACAAAAAAAAGGTCATTTGTTTCAAGACTGTTGTATATATATTGATTATATCACGCAAAAAATCAAATAACAAAAATTGAATGAGCAATTAACATATGCAAGAATAATAAACTTTTATTAATTATTCAAGCATACAATCGAAAATCTTAAATTACAAATAATCAAAGCATAAATAATGTTTCAAGTAATGAAGGAGTCACGAGTAACACTCGCTGCCCTTGAAATGAATGAGTCCCGTCGTGGACATCATTCCCTAGGATAAAACCATCGCAGGTAACAATTAACATTTAAGAGTTACCTGGGATTCATGTAAGGCCCGAAGGACTATCACCGGCAGAGAAAGAAAGAAGTGAAACTTGAGTTTAGAATAAATGAAGAACTTGAGAATGGGGCAAAATTTTCTGACTGGGTTAGAGACTCTATTTATAGTGCTCTAAGAGACCCTAATCATGGAAACGTGATATTCTGATTTTCTGTAATTAGAGAAAAATATTCTCCAATCACCAACTCACCAAATACAAGATATTCCATGAATACTCGAGTCAAATCTGCTGGAAAATGAAGAAATATTTGCACAAATATTCTTCAGCATATTAAACATGGTAAACCGCATATTTATTTAAGACAAGATATCTCACAAAATATGGAAGTATTTCATTCTTGTCTTTTAAGAATTACACACTAGCAGTTCCATATATATTATGCGGTTGGGCCTTCCAGAGACTTCCACGTGGTCCATACGCATTTTGGACTGTCCAGAGAAAAAATGTTCAGGGCCAATTCTCGCCCATTTTTTCTCTTTCAAGAGTGACATTTCAAACATCCATATCTCATTCACCCTTGATTCATTTTGAGAGTTTAAATAGTCAATTTTATAGCACTCGCGAAGGAGAACCCAAAAATGACATCCACTGGCCCAAAATCTATTCATATCTCACTCAAAATGAAGCCCGAAAATTTGACAAATTTCAACCTTTTAACCATCATTTTCCAACAGTACTGAGCATAAATGTGACACTTTCTCCAAGCAAAATTGTGTGCGCTATTGGGACCGCCAACGTGGACATCAAACCTTTCTTTCTTTTTCCAATTAGTAATTCCACCACTTGATTATTATCCAATACCATACCTACATAGGTATAAGAGTTAAGTGCTAAAATAACTCTATGTTTTCGTTGAAAGTATCAATCTAACCCTGTAAAATCTGAAAATACAATTCAAACCCTATTATTTGGTTGAAAGTGTCAATCTAACCCTAGGCACATGAATTTGGCTGGAGCTCCATGTATGGACTATTATGGCCTTGTTTAAAATAATTAAAATTTTAGAACATTGAAAAAGACTGTATTACCCCTGAAATCGCTCTCTTCTCCTCTCTCACACTAGAATCCCACACAGCCACACCCACTAAAAATCCCTACTCCTGGACCTTTGCTGCCACCTACAGCACCACTGCCTACTCTCTCTAAACCTAAGCACCACCACCACCTACTTCTGCCGCCAACAACCACCTCTCCCGCCCATTTGGCAATGGGGATCGTTGTATTTATTGTACCCAAACCCGATACCCAGGTTTTTTATGGTGAGGAGAACCTGTCATTCAGAGTTTAGGGGGGTTTTAGCTGCGGCGGTGCGGTATGGGGTTTCAGCGGCAGTGCGGTGTGGAAAGGTTTTAACGACGGTGTTGGGTGTGGTGTTAGGGGTTTCAGGTGCGGTGTTGGGGGTTTCACAGTGGCGGCGCAATGTGAGGTTTCTGGGAATCGGTGGTGTGGGGTTTTCACTAGAGTTTATGGGGTGAATGTAAGGTGGAGTAATGGCGTTGGAAGCGAAGGTGAGATGGAGGCAAAACTCCATATTTCGGCCGCCACCACCGAAGCAGCGTAGATTCGGCGGTGGTGGTGGTGAAGTGGCGGAGATCCAGTGGCGGTGATAGTGGAGCAAGCGGAGGTGGTGGTGGATGTGGTTTTGAAGATGAAGAAGAAGAATCCTAGGGGTATTTATATCGTTCAAACTTTTAGCTTTAACAGTAGGGGTATTTTAGTCTTCTTAGGTTTAGTCAATGCCGCAAAATACTAAGTCAATGTCGGAATAGTGCAAAAAGGTTATATCGGCACATTTCCTGAAATCTTGGGGTTAGAATCGCACCTTCATATTTTATAGGGTTAGATAGGCACTTTTTAAAAATAATAGGGTTAGATTTGTATTTGCCTAGTTATAAACATAAGCAAATTGTAGCATCTTTTTCGATGCTATCTTATAGCTAATTTTATATTCATCAAACCATTCACGGTATAAACCTATGTAATTTTTTCTCGAACTATCTTTGTGGAAAATTCTCCCCCATTTTCAGTTGTCTTCCGATTAGCCTCGCTCGTTTTACGTGGTCGTTTGGTGAAGACCCCAATCACTGTTAGCCGCAGTAAGGACACACCCACACTAGAACTTCAAGTCTCCGAGTAGAGATACCAATGGAGTTGACAAACCAAATCCAGCAGACACGACGGAGATACCATCGGAAATAGTGGTTTCAAGGTTAGATCCAAAAGTTTTTCTGTGGTTTTAGAGGTTTACATTCACAAACCGACGAGTTTGGCTAAAGAAAACCTCACATGAGACACCATTGGACGACCACGCACCAACGCCGCTGGCTATGACAAGTCACGTGCCACTAGAGCCAACTCACCCGTCTCCCTATGGATAGAGTCCTCCGTTCACCTTGTGAGGCAAAGGAGCAAAGTTTGAAGTCTTTTCTTTCTTTCTTTCTTTCTTTTCATTTCTCTTTTCTGTTTACCTTCCGTGAACTACTCCCTCCGTCCCAGTAGTAATGACTTTATTTTTCACGTTCTTCAATGATCATATTTGACCGTTAATATCTCTAACTACATATACCGATTCTGCATAAAAAATTAATATTTAGAAAATATATGTTAACATGAATTAAATAATATATCACATGATATATTTATTATATATATTAATACATATTTATGATCAAAGTTTACCAAATTTGACTTTTAAAAAATATATATCATTACTGATGGGACGGAGGAGGAAGTATGTTCTTTATCTTTAGTTTTCACTGCTTTGTTTTTTTTTCTTTTCCCTCTTTTACGCTTTTTATTGTCTTGGATGTACGGGTTTGCCTTTTATATTTCTCAATTTTAAAAAAAGATTAGAATTTAAGTTGATTTTTTATTTAAGCATTTGATTAGAATTGTCTTTGTCATAATGAGTTATACCGTTTTACGACAATCCTCTTTTTTGGTAAAACTTCATTGACTTCCGATCAGTTATCTGCTTTCCAAAAAAAGTTAGGAGAAATCCGAGTCAAAATAATTTGAACAACTAACTTTCGCGATTCCGTGTCTGAGGATTCAAATCATATACTAGTATGTAGCTTTCGGCTCATTAGGATGTTTCAGGCCAGTTACATCATTTTTTAATTTGCATATAGACCGTTTCTTCGATATCTTACGGGTTCGAGTTAGACACAATTATGCGCATTGTAAATGATTCATATACACCGAAAGAATTATTTTGGCTATCAAAATGATGGGTTGCTGTTTCCTAGTGTCAGTAAAAGGTTCTGAACGGGTTAAATGGAGATCAACCCAATGTGTAGTTAGGAGTTTTAGTTTTCTTCGTTTTGATTGTCTGGATGTTGATATAACTATGGATGGATCACTTATGTGTGTTCAAGCCGATACGATTACTATGATTGGCTCGAGGTGGAACACTATCTCAAGTGAATGGTTTTTGGTTGGTGATTTTCGGGTTGAAGTTGCTAGCATCTACTCAGACCATTCATCATTTGTACGGATGTCAATGGAGTGGGGTGGGTGCGGATTATGGTAACTTCATACCTATGCCCTCCTAAAATTTTAATACTCATACCCACTCCATAACTCATGGTGGGTACAACGTTAAAATCCACTCCGCCCTATCACCACTTCGATTCTCTTACCCACTTCAAACTCATTGTACTCACCCCACTTATATCTCCAAAAACATCTAAAATCCACTTTATTATAATAATTTTAATTATTAAAAAAAATTTTATTTACATGGAAATGTTATTGGTATGCACTGTGGATAAATAATAATTTATTACATACAAAGACTTGGGTAAGACCGTCTCACCCAATCTTATGGTGAGACCAGGGGTCTCTAACAAAATTAAATATTTCTAGGGGCCTTAAGGAAATACTATATAATATAGATATTTTAGGAATTATTTCATTTTTCCATTTTGGGTCACATCTCTTCTTCTCCCCCCAAAATTCAAACACGAAAAACCCTCCCTTAAAACCTCTCAAAACCGCTCGCCATAACCTCTTATTCAACCATCTGAAATACGTTTAAATTCGAGATTTGTAGTGTCATTGCATTGCTCTGTTCAATTCAGTTCGATTGAGGTCAAGTTTTCTGATTTTGTTTGATTTTGTGTTTCATATTTGGGGCTTCTTGTTTTCTTCATGTTTCTGGTTATTTTCTATTCGATTTTGCGTGTTTATCTCTGTGAATCCGGACGCGCATGTATTTTTTTGGCCTTATATTGTGTGTTTTCTATTTGTGTTTGGTATTTTGTAGGTATGATGAAATCGAAGGAAGGTATTGCTGGTACAGATGAATATAAGGTTGATAAGGTTGTTCCTAGCTCATCCGTTGTTGAATCAAAAGGGTTTTTTTTCTATTTTCTATTGTTAGGGTTTTGTGTTCTTTTTCTTTGATTTTTCTGTGTTTTTTTATTTGATGTGTTGTTAGTTCTTATTGATGCTGTCTGTTTTTTGTGTTAATGTTGCTCAGTTTTGCTGATTTTTTAGATGGTGTTCTGTTTTGCAGTTTTTTTTATGTCGGTGTATAACGGATTAGATAGGTTGTTTATGTGTTTAGTTTGAATGTTCATGTGCTTAGTTCTGGTTTTGTTGTGGCTCTGTTGTGGTTTAGTTTAGGCTCTGTTCAGATTGATGTTCTCTATTTGCATTATCTTTTAGTTAGGTTGTGTATGTGTTTAGTTTGCATGTTCATGTGTTTAGTTCAGACTTTTTTGTGGCTCTGTTGTGGATGAAGTTGTTCATATTTCATCAACTGTTTATTTGAAAGGTTTCCTTATGATTTTTTTTGTTTATGTATTATTTAGGGTTTTGTGTTATAACTCTGTTTTATTGATGAATTATTTAATTATTTAAATTATTTGATAATGCTCTATTTCTGAATAATGTATTATATTGCATCATATGGTGTCTTAACATGGTGTTATGAATGGTTTGTGTGGTGTATATCCTATCTGTTGTTTTAAATCTTCTTGTTGTCTTCATGTGTGAGATAATTATTAGTATGAAATGTTACCATATGATCTTGTAATTAGAGAGCTTGATGCTGCTCTGAACTTTGTTCATGGTTGTAAGTTGCAAATTTGTAAGTAAGTCATATTTATTGTATTGCTTTCTAACAATTGCTGCTTATGGCAGTTTGCTGCTGCTTTGCACTTTATGCTTTAGTTTTGTTAATTTGGATGTGATTGTTGGAGGAGTGGGAAAGGCCAAAACTTGGATGGAAACCAGACATCTTTTCCCAGTTCAGCCCCATGAAAATTTCTTTCCTTTCCTCCAGACTATGGTACCTGTTTGCAACGCTTTTGTTCTTTATTTATAGCTCTTTCCGTAGCGGAGTGAAAGGGATTACTATGATGATGAAATGAAGCATTATTACTATGATGATGTTCTTAATAGAATTTATAAGATAGCATATGAATTGGTTTAACCTTCTTTTATTTTCTTGCTAGGTTTTCCATATCACTTGCTCCTCTTATTAGTCGTTCGATGATTTGATATGCAACATCTTTCAATCTCTTTATCTGTTTAGTTCAAGTTTATCTGTAGTTTTAGGTGTTTTATATTTTTTATTTCTGAATATGTATGTATATGTCATATTTATCTGTTTACTTTAGGTGTTTCATTTTTTTTATTCATGTGTTTATGTGATTACCTTTTAATGTAGATGATGCTACATGTTTGAGGAAATCCAATCGATTGCATCTAAATTGACTGCTACATATGGTATGTATATTGTTAGTTTGTAAGTTTTGTATTTGATATTTATGTTTTTATGATAATTGATTGAATAATTTTCAGGTTATAAAACTCATATTAAAGGGAAAAGGAATCTGCTAAAACCTACTAAACTGGTATTCAAATATGATGGGATTTTATTTTACATTGTTTTTGGTTATTACTTGATTTCTATATCTATTTCTAATCATTTCCTCTCTTTTTTAGTCAATATTGTTAAGAGGTTGCGTAAGAGAAGTAGTAAATATCATGTGGATAAACCAGTTAGAGTTGATAGATCTTTTGAGAATGGTTGAAATATAATTTGTTTGAGAGTGGTTAAAATATAATTCGTTGTTTTAATTTTACTTTTTACTGCTTTACCTCTGACATTTGCATATTTGATTTTTTATTGTAGCTGGAGGTGAAGTGAATGGGGGTAGAGATAAGCTTGGTAAAATTATATTATTTATGGTCTATTTGTTTTTGTTGAATTAGTTATGTTATTTACATCATTTGTTTGTAATATGTAGTTGTTGCTAAGGCTGAGACTGTGGTTAGTAATCATCAAGTTTTAACAAATATAAAAGAATCAGGTTAGATTGGTGTTTTATACTTTATTATCAATTTAGTGTATGTACTTTAATTATTTATATCTTTATTTTATGCGTTTATTTCATTATGTTGAATAGTTGTTGTAGAGGCTGAGGTTGTGGTTGTGGTTGTGGTTGTGGTTGTGGTTAATAATCCTCCAGTTTCAACAAATATAAAATAATCAAGTTAGGTTAATGTTTTATGCTTTATGCTTTATGCTTTATGCTTTATTATCATTTTAGTGTGCGTAGTATAATTATTTATGTCTTTAGTTTATGTGTTTATTTTGTTATACTGAATAGTTATTGTTGAGTGTGTGATAAATATTTTATCAGTTTAAATATTTGAAAAAGGTTCTGGTTAATATTGCTTGATTTTTATATATAGCTTGTTAGTTCGGGTATTAAACACATTAATATGTTGTTTTTTTTATCATGTAGTTGTGGATAAGCCGGTGATCAATAGTCCTCCAGCTTCAACATATATTGAACAAAGTGGTAATAGTAGGAATTTTAATTTATTCTTTTTGACTTATCAGTTCATGTGTATTAATTGTTAATTTTAGTATTAAACTCATCAATTTTTTTGAATTTGCACCAGAGACTTAAAATGATTCAGCCGTTTATGGTAGGGCAACAGAGATTGGAAAAAAATGCTTTTGTTGATGGTAATTTTTAACATATTAATTATTGTGTATATATAATTCCTTAATGTGTATGCAGTATTAGTTACATTTTTTTCTAGTTGTTGGGTCTATCGTTGTTTTTGGGGATCTCATAACAGCTGATGTAAATGTTATCATTGAAGATTTAAGGAATGAAACCACTCTTGGTATTAATCTATTTTTCTACTTCTAATTTGTGTTTTTCTACGTCTACATATATTGATTTTTTTTTTCCAGTCTAGGCTTATGATGAGGCTCCCATGATTGTCCAGTGTAACTTTGAAGTTGTTATTGATGTATGAGGGATTGAAGAAGGTTAAGGGTGATGTGGCTGAGGGGTCGCGCAACTTACAATCAAGTGAAGGTACTACTTTAGAAACTCAGATTTAGCAGGATGATTTTGAAGATTCACAAGAGTTTTTGGAATGACAAATTATGTGTTATGGTTGATGAATGTGTCACCATTTGGAGGAGAAGGAAACATAATCAACCTATTATGACTTTTAACTTGTTTACTAATGATGAATTGGATGGTCTAGAAGGACCGTCCACATCTGTGTAACCCATCAAATAAGGAGATTAAGATGTTTGCATGAACTTGTTGGAATTAAAAAATAGATTTAGTTTGTGGTGTGACTTGAATTTTCGATTTTGTTGTATTTGAATGATGAATGATTTAGTATTTGTATGATTCTGAATGTTTAATTTTTCTAGGTTGTTGAATTTGCTTTGTCGTAACTGGATTGAAACTTGTTTTTTTTATGATGGTGTTATAGTATTAACTCAGTTATGAAGTTTGTCTGAGACTCCTATCATCGAATTATTCACCCTCAACCCACACTGAAGGTGCGAAAAACACAGTGAAGGTGCGAAAAATACACTGTGAAGGTGCGATTGCGCCCTAACGGCTCTGCGCCACTCGTCTGCTCAGTCTCCGGCGCCGCCGCCATGGCGGAGCCACCGCCTGCGATCTCCTACGCTCAGGCCGTTACCCAGGAGCTACGTGAGGCTCTGAACATCGCTCCAATGTCCAATCTCGCAGACCACGATTTCACCCCAAAAGCCAAAATTGATCATTTGGGTGAACCGGGGCTCCACTTCTCCGACGAGGAGTGCCTCCGACTGGAAGCTCCTCTCAGGTGGACTTTGATTGGTAAGTTCTCCCGTAGCCGCCCCCAGCTCGAAAAACTCCGGAAAGATTTCCATACGGCTGGCTTCAAAGGGAGCTGCAATATCACTTTACTCGATAATCGTCAGGTTCTGATCTCTTTCTCCCTATCTGATGACTATTATCGATGTTGGTTACATAAGGTTTGGAATTTCGGAGCTTATTCCATCAGAATGTCTAAATGGGTGCCTACTTTTAATCCCAATGCTGAATCCCCCATTGTACCAATCTGGATATCCTTATATGGCTTACCCCAGCAGTTTTTCGATTATACTGTTCTCATGTCAATTGGCAATTTAATTGGAACCCCAATTAGGGTAGACAGAGCATCCATTAACAGAACTAGGCCACATGTTGCTAGGGTTTGTGTTGAGCTTGATGTTACTAAGCCTAGACTGGATAGAGTTTGGCTCAGTTTCAGGGAATGTGGTTTCTGGCAGTATATCGAATATGAAGGAATCCCTTCCTATTGCTCAAATTGCCTTAAGTTAGGGCATACTGACTCTGTCTGTAGGTATGACAAAAACACTGCCAAATTTATACCCTGGAAACCACAGAGTAAATCCACAAGGGAAGGTAATAAAGCCTATCCCAGAGACGAACAGGGAAGAACTCAAGGTAAAGGAAATGGAATCATTTTCACTGGTCTATCTGTCCCCAAAACTAACCATGTCTACAGGCCAAAAGATGACCACTCCGGAAAACAACACATTCAAGCCCCTAACGCTGCCAGGAACCCAAAGATGAACACAGTGACAAGTACTGAAGCATTGAGCCCTTCTCAGGGCTCTCAGGTACCACCAACTCCTACTCCAACTATTGTTAATGCTGCAGCTTTACCAAAACAGCATGTTACCACTGATTCACCCATACAAAATGCTGTAATGAATGAAACAAACCAACTCTCCCAAAATGAAATAACCAAAACCTCAACAGCCTCCCCCCTTACAGTCACACTCAGGAACACAACAAGCCCTACTAACAAAACAGCCCACTCCCCTTCCAATGATACACAAGCTGATTGCTGCCCAGAAAAGCAAAACCTGATGCAACAACAAGCCAACCATTCTGATTCTGTCAGCCTTGATGTTTCTGCTGCTGTACAGGCAGAGGAGCAGCAGAACATCAAAAATCAGAAAATTCCCCATTTTTATTCTGAAACTTTTGAGCACGATTTGACTGACTCAAGCCTCATCAGTAACCCTTACAAGCCACTCGACTGGATAAACACTGAAACACCTACTAGAAAACCTGAAAACACATTAGATCTTGACCAATTTAATTTTGAGGAAATTAAAAATATACTACTTAAAGATCAGATAAGAATTAACAAAATTCTCCAAGCTAACCCTAACCAAACCACTATTAATCAGAGGAAACATACGAAGAAAGACTATTCCTCAATACCAAAAACGGTTCACACCCGTTCTTCACTGAAACTTTCCAAAACCTTTCCATGAATAGTATCCACATTTGTGCATGGAATGTTAGAGGAATAGGAAATAACCCAACCAAACTTCGTCTCAAACACATCAAAAGACACAATAGGATAAAAATCTGTGCCCTAATGGAACCTCTGCTTAGCCCTGATCAAATACAAACAGTCTCCAGAGAGCTTGGCTTTATTAACTGCTTTGCCACTCCCATCAACAAAATATGGATAATGTGGGATACTGATATCTCCATAGATTTAGTTAAAGTAGAAGAACAGATGACTATTGTCAAAATCAAATCTGCTTTGCTATCATCAGACTGTCAGGTTGGATTCATTTATGCTAAACACACTATTCGGGAAAGAAATGAACTGTGGCAAGCCTTAGCACCTTTTAAGAATGAATCCCTTAGTCTGATAGGAGATTTCAATGTCATCAGGGCAAATGAGGAATATCTGGGGAACTCCATACCCAACCAAAACAGCCTAAAAAACTTTAACTCCTTTCTAAATGATCAGAACTACACAGAAATCCCAACCTTTGGCAGTTTATTCACATGGACTGGCATGAGAACCAAAGGGAGGGTTTGGAAACGCCTCGACAGAGGAATTTCCAACCATGAATGGTGGCACAGATTTCCCACCTCAAAAATTAACACACTCCCCCGTGAAGGCTCTGATCATACACCACTAATCTTAACTGTATCAGACACACCTCCTTTGAACTCCCCAAAGCCTTTCAAATTTCAGGAGTGCTGGGTAAATCATCCAACATTCATGAACCTGGTAGAAAAATCGTGGAATACACCAACTCATCTTAATGGAATGAGTAAATTGGTCTTCAAACTTAAGACCTTAAAAGCATCGTTGAAAATCTGGAACAAGGAGGTTTTCGGAAACATCTTCGATGCTGTCCATGAATGTGAGGAACGCTTCATGCAAGCTGAAAGAGATGTCCAGCAAGGGGAATCCATTATAACCATCCAAGCTTTGAGCCAAGCACGGGCTAACTTAAGAATAGCCCTCAAAAACCAGGAAACCTTTCTCAGGCAAAAATCAAGACTTAAATGGATGAAGGAGGGTGACGCCAACTCAAAGTTCTTTCATCAATCTATCTCAAACAAGCAAAAAAGGCAAACAATATCCATGATAAGGAATAAAGATGGTAACTGGTTGCATAAAACGGAAGATATTGAAAGGGAAGCAATCAACTTCTTTACAAATCTCCTCACTGAAGAGACACCTGATCCCTCAGGTATCAACTCAGCATGGATTCTGGATAATATACCAAAAAGTGTAACACAAGAAATGAACAACCACCTCCTCAGACCAGTTAACATGGAAGAGTTAACTAACATGGTCGCTTCCATGGATAGCCACTCTGCCCCGGGGCCAGATGGTTTCTCTGGCTTTTTCTTCCAACAATGCTGGGAATTTATTAAGCAGGATGTCTTGGAAGCAGTGAAAGATTTCTTCACCGGAACAGCAATCCCAAAAGCCATCTCATCGACACTCATCATACTAATTCCTAAAAAAGAGATATGCTCATCTTTCGGAGATTACAGGCCCATAAGCCTAAGCAACTTCACGAATAAAATCCTTTCCAAAATAATCTCATCCAGACTTAAAGCCTACCTTGATATCATAATCACCCCAGAACAGTCAGCCTTTGTATCGGGTAGAGAGATAGCTGACAATGTCCTCCTCATGCAGGAACTCACAAATCATCTCCATTCCAAAGCTAGGGGACACAACATAATCCTCAAGCTTGACATGATGAAAGCATTTGACAGAGTATCGTGGACATTTCTAAAAAACACCCTATCTAAATTGGGTTTCTCCTCCATTTTGGTCAATCTCATCATGGGAAACATACAAGCCGCACACTTCTCAATCCTGATCAACGGTAAATCTGCTGGATTCTTCCCGGCCTCCAGAGGTTTAAAACAAGGGGACCCCCTCTCCCCCATGCTATTCATTCTAATGGCCGAAGCATTCTCCCATAACCTGAATTTCCTATTCCAGTACGGGAACATCCACCCGTATAAGCTTCCCAGAGGCATGAAACCTTGCTCACACCTCTCATATGCTGATGACACAGCAATCTTTATGAAATACACGAAGCAAGGACTTCAAACAGTTATGAAATTTCTGAAATCATATGAATTAGCTTCCGGACAGAAAGTCAACTTTGAAAAATCGACCTTCTTCATCTCAAAACACACACCCCACAGAATCACTCATCTCATTAAAAGTGAAACAAAAATGATGGAAGGATCCACACCCTTCAAATACCTGGGAAGCCCCATTTTTGTTGGCAGAACCAAAAATGCCTATTTCCATAACATGTTACTCTCAATCCAGAACAAAATCAACCACTGGAATAATAAACTCTTATCTCCGGCCGGAAAAGCAACACTTATTAGGCATGTGTTGGCATCAATGCCAATACATCTCCTAACTGTTTTAAAGCCAACCTCACACATCATAACCCTCACTCACAAGGCTTTGGCAAAGTTTTTTTGGAACAACAACCTTGATAAAACCAAAAAACATAGGACCTGGAGATCCTACTCTAAACTTTGCTTTCCTCTGTTGGAAAAATGGCCTTAATTTCAAAAACCTTTACACACTAACTGAATCTTTCTCAATCAAACTTTGGTGGAAACTCCAGAGTAGGAAATCCTTATGGGCTTCAGTATTGTGGTCGATGAGTGACAACCAGAAAACATCTAGAACCTGGAAAAGAATCAAGGAGGTAAACCAGATTGCAGTAGACAACACAAAAGTCATACTCGGGAATGGATCTGTCTCCTTCTGGCATTCCAACTGGACATCTATGGGTCCACTGTCTGACTCTCTGATCAATCCCCAAGTTTTTCCCCACCAAGCACTCACAGTAGCTGAATACCTCAACAATAAAGCCACAATCTCTGACCAGATCAAACGAGCAATACCTGAACATCTTTTCCAATGCCTGGATTTTGAATATCACATTACTCCCGGCTATGATGATACTCTCGTCTGGAAACCAACCCAATCAGGTAACTTCACAGTTAAGTCGGCCTATGAACTAATCAGGGAAAAGAAAAACAAAATCCCATCCTACAGCCACCTCTGGTCACAACTGTTACAAAAAAAAATCTCTTTATTTAACTGGAAACTCCTGAACAGGTTAGTTGCTTTCCCTGATGTCTTGGTGGATTTCAATTTCCATCTCCCCTCCAGGTGCAGTCTATGCTTGTGTAAATCAGAATCTATACACCACTGTTTTAATTCTTGTGCGAAAGTACGGCAACTCTGGAAAATGGTGAACTCTACTTTCAATATGCCCGACAACACTTTTCAACTCTTATGGGATAGGTTTTACTTCTACTGGAATTTCCAGTCTCTTGACAGACCCATCACCAAGCTAATTCGTATTTTACCATGCATCGTGAATTGGCACCTGTGGTGTGCTAGGTGTTCATATACATTTGAGGGCACAAAACCGGATGTTATGATCATATATAGGCGTATTCTGTATCATTACAATGACATCCTTTTGGCCTTCAAATTGGATTTTACATGGGTTATGTCAAACATCCCTAAGTTGTTGTCCCCGAATTCAGCCAAACAAAAGCCACCTAAAATTCTGAAATGGTTACTGCCTTCGGCATTTAAACTGAATACGGACGGATCTTATCTTAGCAAAGATTGTGCGGGAGTTGGGTGTATCATTAGAGATCATATAGGCCAGGTAGTAGCAGCTCTCTCTAGAACTGTAGTGGCAGACAATATCTTGCAGGTTGAAGCTCTGGCTTTGCAGCACGGACTCCAGCTTACTAGGGACAAGGGCATATCAAGCGTTGACATAGAAGTGGATTCAAAAGTACTGATAAGCATGATCAGACGCCAGTTCAAGATTCCATGGACACTCCTGCACACGATCAGGCGGATCTGGGAACTTCTTCAAGGACTCAAATTCACTCTCAACCACACCTTCCGGGAAGCAAATGGAGCAGCAGACATTTTAGCTAAAATGGCCAGCCGGAGTCAGGTTAGTAACTTATATAATTGTGCAGGTTTACCTCCACTGCTGGCAGCCAAAGTGAAGCTTGATGCGCAAGGCATACCGTATGTTAGAGCAGGTTAATCTCAGCCAAAATGTATCATTATGTATCAAACTGATCTATGAGAGCCCATAGACTAGATATAGCATTCTTGTATTAGGTTTAAGGGCTCATCAGATGAATCAGTCGAGGTCAGGTATTAAGCCCCCCTCTTTCTTTGTACTTTTCTTTTAAATTTAATAAACGGGTAGGGGTCTGCCAAACCTCCCACCAACACAGGTGGTTTTTATTAAAAAAAAAAAAAGTTATGAAGTTTGTCTCTTTAGTTCCATTATTTTCAGCTTTGGTTTCTTATTAAAGTTTAACAGTTTGTGTAGTAATAATATTTTGAATGATTAAATTTTGCTTGCCAAATTTACAATGTTTTCTGATTGTAACTTCATGTGTTGTTCTTTTTATAGCCACATGTTCTTTAGGTATATAGTTCGATTATTTAGGTGTTTTGTTTGATTATTTAGTTATTTAGTTCAAACATTAGAAAACTTCTAGTCATATGTTGTGTTTTACTTTTCGATCCTCATGTTTTAATTTACTTATTTTAACATTAGTTCATGTATATTTTTAGTTAATTTATTTATTAGAGCCATTAGTTTCTAATACTGGTTGCTTGGTGTTTATTAGTTTGAAAATATTTTTATTTAATTAACCTTTATTCTTTAGTACGGGTGTTTAAAGTATTTGAAGCACAATTTATATGATCAGTCTCATAATTTAAGTTAAAGGTACAAAATAATAATATAAATACAATGTCAAATTGAATCTCATAGGTCTAGACTTGTTGCTTTGGTGTCTTTGTACCAAATTCTTTTGTCTTTGGTTTCTTTCTTTGCTTCTATCGTTTAATTATCTTGTTCTTCCTCTTGTCTTTGTGTCAAAATCGCGTGTCAAAATTTGGCCCTGTAAATATGAACATATTCAGTAACTCATTACATCAACAATTCTTTTGATTAGTTCTGTGTTTTGCATGTTAGTTCCCCTACATAAACAGTTATTTAGTCATTGATAAATATGTACAGAGAGGTACAATACAAAAATATTTTGGGGAAAAAACTAACCAATCAAATTGCAGACCTTCAGCATCACAATACATCATGTATTTATTAAGTTACATCGTGTATTTAACATATTACTTATATGTCTACAGTAAATTTTAAAACATTAAATATTCTTAACATTGTGCATGTAATTGAATTTTAGATATTGATGAATCTTGTTACAAAGTTCAATCATGTCATTTCATGTGTTAATCCAGTTATATCATTTACTTAATATGTTACTTTATACGTTTTTGAATATCTATAAACACGTAAATTATCTCAATAAAATGCATAAAACCATTTTTATATATCAATTTTATATACTTTACTTCTTTACTTCATGTGTTTTAGAGGTAAGATCTTGTTTTAATATATTACATCAGACAATTAAGAAAATTTTACAATACCAAAATATTTTGAATACAAAATCCAACTAATCAAATTTCAAGCTTTCAACATCACAATATTTCATGTATATATTAAGTTACAATGTGTATTTAACATATTACCCCTTGGGTTACAGTAAATTTAAAATACCAGAATATTCTTAACAAAATGCATGCAATTGAATTCTAGATATTGATGAATCTTTTACTCTCTCTGTTTCTTTAATAGTGACACACTTTCTAATTTGAGATGTTTCTTTTATATTGGCACTTTCTATTTCTGGCAAGTTTAAGGTTATAACATCCACTCATTTTACTTTTTCTTCTTTTAATTCAATTTCATCCACTCATATAACATCTCCTAAATTCTAACACAAAAAATGATGTGCCACTATTAGAGAAATAGAGGGAGTAACAAAGTTCAATCATTTTACTTCATGTGTTAATGCTGTTACATTATTTATTTATTATGTTACTTTATACGTTCCAAAAAATTTTAAATCACTTACAAATTGCATATAATCAAATTTCAAATCTTGGGGAATTATCTATCAGAATAATATCACGTTACTTCATGTGTACATGCAGTTACATCCAGTGTTCATCATACTACGTAGGTTCCAGAAAATTTTAAAACACCTACATTTTCCTCAACAAATTACATATAGCCAAATTTCATACCAAGGGGAGTTATCGATCAGAATGATATCACTTTACTTCATGTGTTCATGCAGTTACATCCAATGTTCATCATATTACTTCATACGTTTCAGCAATATTTAAATAACCTAAATTTCCTCAACAAATTGCATATAGCCAAATTTAAAACATTGGATAATTATCCAGAAGATTAATATCACGTTACTTCATGTGTTCATGCAGTTACATTCAGTGTTCTTCATATTACTTCATACGTTCCAAAAAAAAAATAAATCATCTACATTTTCCTCAACAAATTGCATATAGCAAAATTTCAGACTTTGGAGAATTATCCATCAGAATAATATCACGTTACTTCGTGTGTTCATGCAGTTACATCCAGTGTTCATCAAACTGTTTCATACGTTCTAAAAATTTTTAAAACACTTACATTTTTCTTAACAAATTGCATATAGCCAAATTTCAGACCAAGGGGATTTATCGATCAGAATAATATCACTTTACCTCATGTGTTCATGCAGTTACATCCAATGTTCATCATATTACTTCATACATTTCAGCCATATTTAAAAAAACCTAAATTTTCTAAACAAATTGCATATAGCCAAATTTCAAACATCAGAGAATTATCCAGAAGAATAATATCGAGTTGCTTCATGTGTTCATTCAGTTACACCCAGTGTTCTTCATATTACTTCATTTGTTTCAGAAAATTTAAAATCACCTACATTTTCCTCAACAAATTGCATATAGCCAAATTTCATACCTTGGGGAATTATCCATCAAAATAATATCACATTACTTTGTGTAATCATGCAATTACATCCAGTGTTCATCATACTACTTCATATGTTCCAGAAAATTTAAAAACACCAACATGTTCCTTAACAAATTGCATATAGCCCAATTTCAAACCAAAGGGAGTTATCGATCAGAATAATATCACTTTACTTCATTTGTTCATGTAGTTACATCAAGTGTTCATTATATTACTACATCTTTCAACAATATTTAGAACACATAAACTTCTTCAACAAATTGAATGTAGCCAAATTTCAGACCTTGGGGAATTATACAGAAGAATAATATCACGTTACTTCATGTGTACATGCACTTACCTCCAGTGTTCATCATATCACTTTGTACGTTTCAGTAAAAAAAATTACCTACATTTTCCTAACAAATTGCATATAACCAAATTTCAGACCATGGGGAATTGTTCATCAAAATAATATCACGTTACTTCATGTGTTCATGCAATTACATCTAGTGTTCATCATGTTACTTCATGTGTTTCAGTAAATTAAAAAATACCTACATTTTCCCAACAAATTGCATATAGCTAAATTTCATACCCTGGGGAACTGTCCATCAAAAAAATATTACACTACTTCATGTGTTCATGCAGTTACATCCAGTGTTCATCATATTACTTCACATTATTCAGCAAATTAAAAAACACCTACAGTTTCTTCACATCATGCATATAACTGAATTCCAGATCTGGCTGAAAAATTCCACAATATAAAAACGTTACTTCATGTGTTCATGCAATTTCTTCATGCGTTTAATTGTATATACGAAATCAAAACCAAACCTGAATGTAAACTTGTTAAATTTTTAGATTGAACATATTTGTTGTCTTCTTCCTGGTATAAAACAATTTCATTGCCTTGAATTGCTTCGTTTTCCATAGTTTATAACAGCAACACCTTAGATCGTATATTTCAATCATTAAAACTAAGATTTTAAACCATAAAACTAAGATTTTAAACCATAAAACTAAGATTTTAAACCATAAAACTAAGATTTTAGATCGTAGATTTCATATAATTGAGATTTCGACCATTGAACTAGGATTTTCAACCGTAAATTTCATATTACCTCGATTATTTCACCTTCGCGGATCTTAGAAGCTTTGAAATTTGTTGTTCTTCGAACTTTCCGTGCAAAATTCCACAAAATTCTGTCGCAAAATATGATTTCTTCAGATTTGCAAAATTTTGCAGATTCTAATTTCGAAGCTTGATTGCGAGCTTGAATCGGAGATTTGTAGATCTTTGATTGGTGATGTCAAAGCTTGAATCTGGTGTTTAGTAGCATGAATTCGGGATGAGTTTGAATATGAATGAAATTCCTTGATTTTTTGGAGGAAAGAAATCCGGCAGTTATTTGGGAGGAGAGAGAAAATCGGGTTGGCCCATTTTTGTTATGGGAAAGTCTCAGGAAAGGCGGTCTTTCCATAAGATTATTGACAGTCCTTAGGGGCATTTGACTTAAATGTTGTAATTTTTTATAAAATTTAAATATTGCCTTTTATAAGTTAAAACAAGTAATAATATGTATTTGAAGGTGAAAATATAAAAATATATGATATAAAAAAATATTTTCAAAATTTATAAATTTTATATGTAATTTAAGAAATGCAATATATAAGGTAAGAAATAAGTGGCATGTCCATAAGCTTATGGACAGGCCGCCTGTCAGGAGACCCACTCTTTTGTTATAACCTAATTTTTTACCCATTTTCAGCCTATGTTCCTATTTTGCAATCAGATCTTATATTTCAATCCTCTTCCTACTTATTGCAGCTTGGATATGGTGAGACGGTTTCACGTGAGTTTTTCTCTTTATTATATATAAAAATTAGCGGATACATAGTGAGTTTATGGGGCGAGACATGGATGCAGGCAACAGATGTGAACTAATATTCCGACCCACTACCCATAGCGAGTATCATTTCATATTCATACCCGTCTCACCCTCATCAAAACTACCTCCATGATTGGGGCGGATGCAAAATTGACTTCCACCAAAACTCACCCTACTTTCGTACCTAATCCTTTGTATACCCTTCTTATTAAGAATTAACTTTTGATTATATCTGTAATATTTAGAGGATACCTTCTCTTATTGTCATCAGGATCTTTGATTAGTACCGTTGTGTAAATTGGTTCATCTCATAACATAGCATTCTGTAAAGATCGCCGAAATGTAGGATCAATCTGATTAATATAAATGATTGGTTTCAAACACCTTCGTCATTGACTGTTTAATTAAAATTTAGAAGAAAAAAAAAGATCGGGAGTTCTGTACATATGCCTGAGAATCTTCATGAACTAGATAGAAATATATATGTAGCGGGGGAAGGAAAATTTTGCATTCTGCCCCACCGCTGTTTCGCAATAAGGCAAAAATATGTAAGGTCAAAATCACTATCATAAAACAGCCCAACACACTATTCTCAGTACGATCGGTTTCCAAATGACTCCACTGGATACAGTCACTAAAACCATCGATTCCCCTTTCCAGTTACCTCCATTTACAGCAGAGAATGAGGCCTCTCAGAGAGCACCTGGCACTGGGAATGAGAAGCCTCCACGAGCAATCTAAACTTGTCATGCTTTGTAAGTTACCAGAAAATCATTAGTCATTACTTTCACCAGCATTCTTCCGGTCACAAAAATTATCTATTTCTGGGAATCACAGTGCCCTGCGTATTCACATCTACAAGGTCCCTTTCTAACCTGCATTGTATGCAGAAGAAGAGAATCAGAAGATCATTTATAGTCCCCCTCATAAGAATAAATAATATATTTGGGACAAGGGGGGAAAAAACAATTGAATCTCAACCGGTGAGGTTGACCTAAGCAATCTAAGCCTCCTTGCTTCAGTAACCACTTATTACGAGTATTACAAAACAATTCAGTGTAATTTGTCATCACATATAGTCATGTTTCCTCAAGGAAAATTAACACTGCACTGCAGGAAGAAACTTTTTACTGTAAAGGTAACAAAAGCCCCAAATCCAATTCAGGAAACATCAATGAATTTTAAGTCACAACAGGAACAGAAAGCCTTCAACAGATGATGGAAGCTTAAAATGAGTGAAAGGAGAGCGATTGTTACATGCTCAAGGCTCAAGCCAGAAGTTCGATTTCTAATTGTTTTTCTTTCTTTACAATATCATGATGATGGCGTACTACAGGCGATCATAGTGTCTCTTAGCACCATGAGATTAAATATGGAGACAGTAAGCCATGAATGCCAAAGCTAATGCTGAAAGCAATAAGAGTAACATACTTTACGGAATGTGAATGAAACCCTCCTTGAACCCCTTCTGATAATGTTGTCTTTTACTCTGTCAATCTGCAGTACATCACAGGACACATTTCAGACCTAAACTATCCATAGAGCAAATTAACGTGGATAAGATGCTCCCAATCTACTTCTACAGAAGCTTTGAAAAGGTAGGGAGTATAAAATCAGGTAATGCTCGAATGTAAAATAAATTTGCATTCAAATTAGTTTTGCTTCAGCAGATGTCAACACCCCATAGGGCTAGACAGAGAACATGTAATTGAACTGTTCAGCTAACCTAAATTTAGTCAAACCTACTCATTCTAAAAGCAACTGTCAACACTCCAGCAAACCATCACTATCACATTAACAAAAGAACTACCTTCCATTACATGGAATTTTAAGTGTTTACAAACTGAAAAATGAAATTGAAGTTTTATACTTTCTTATAGAAGAGTATACCTTGTGGTGGGGAATGTAATGATGCCATGCATACCGTGCTTCCTCAGATAACAATAGCATAGATCGAGGAGGAAGATAGATAGCTCTTCTTAACATGTCTGAGTCACTATTAGACTCTGATTCCTCATCCTCGAAATTCGAGGTGAATTTAGAAAGTGAATCATCTCTTGCATATTTCCTGAATTCCATGATGCAGGACCCTGCCAGTGAAAGACTGAAGATAAGTCCCTCAAATGCTGAATGTGTGTCAACATGCGGAGCCAAACCCACACCAATTGGGTATTCATTAACCTGCACTACAAAAATCCTAGATTGTCATTTTGATCAGTGGGAAGGTTAGAGAGTGGAAAGCTACTTTTCCTGGAGCAAGGAAAAGAGAACTAATCAACAGCTGTAGCTATTGTTCATCATATACTATATCATCTAATGGTAAGGTCCCATGCTGATTCAATAAACTTTACTGATTTCAGACTACCAATTTCAGAATTCCAGCTACACACCTATTCCTTATACTAGAATACATATGGAGTATCTACATTCTTCTATAATAATATCTTTAACTGAAAGTTACTTGCTCAATTAAACTGGACACATATTTTAAGATATAAACTAGGAGTAAATGGTGGTGAGCATCCATAACTAGGGAAATGAACAAGTGCACTACTTACTGTTAGTTGATCCAGAAACATATCTTCCTTACAACCAAGCTTATTGAATAATGAGACTCTCCCTATAATGGGAGACACAAACGTAGGGAGTTCACCCAAGCACTTGTTCGTGTCAACATTTCTCGTCTGCAATATGAAATAAATTATTAATAGATAGCCATTCCTGACAATGCCAAATTATAAAATATGAACTTTGGATGAAAAACTAGTCGGAGGAAAGTTTTACAAAAAAACTAGGACATTAGAGCACAAGTTTCCCCAACCCAATAACACACATCACTGCTATTAATATAGAAAGTACACTACTCATCACTCATTCTAAATTGACCAAAGAAAAGTTACAATATTCATGACTTTTGTCCATCAAACAATACACAAGTGTGGCAACAAAAGCAGACTGAATTGTTTGCCTTCAAGAAATAAAGTAATTGCTTTAAAGCCGTAACCACATTTCATGTAAAAGTTTGAAACCAGGATGTCAGTTACAACAAATTATTAAAATGTTGCTTTAAATGGCAGAGACTTCAAATTATATCCAGAAGAGGAAGAAAGAGAGATCAACAGAATGAGTGTGAAACAGGGCTTAGGCCTGTTAGAAAGATGATAAAGATGAATGAAATTTCTTTTTCTAAATGCCAGAACAATAAAAATTATAGTACATACAATTTAAACATCAAAAATAAACTTCCTTCGCAACTCATATGGGCATGTACTTATAAGTACTACATTTTTAATAGTTCACCAACCACGTAAACCTCACATCGTAGCAAAATTCATATCCATAATGCTGAACTCTCCTCTTAGCAAGGCCATGCCAAGGTCTGCTATCAACAGCCGCAAGCAATTCCTAACAAATCATAAAGGGTAAAAAATCCTACAGAAATCACTTCAATAGCCCTTTCATGAGCCCAAAAAATATATACATATCTTTTTTACCTCCTCTTCGCTCACAGTAACAAAGTCGTGCAGTAAATAAACCCCCGGAACATTCAACTCAGAATGCGTCAAACAAACTTCAACCAATTCCTTAACTCGAGCCTAACAAAATAAAGACATTAAACTCCACAGAAAATTACAAAACCTCAAAGACAATCTAAAAGGGACACAATCCTTATTCCTTACATTGTCAACGGCTTGAACAGAGTATCGAATGTGCAAAAAACGGCCGTTAAGAAAGGGGCACGAGCGCCCATGTAAAGCTTCCATTGCAAAATCTGCAGACTGTTGGGCATCAAAAGAGACGATCACGCGAGTACCGCTTTCATCAGCTGGATAGACTCCTTTCACCTGGCCGAATTTGCTGAACGCGGAAGAAATGGCGTCGAGTGAGAGCCCAACTGCGGGCCCGCAGTTGGCTACGTATAGATTCGGACTGCGTTCTGTAATCCCTCCCTTGGGGCGAGTGAATCTCGGCAAACCCATTGATTTCAAGGCTACAAAATTGAATAATTCCTGAAGAACCGAGAACTAATGCGTTTGGGCTGGGACTTTTAGGCTCTGTTCTGCTTCGCTTGCTTACAGCACTGAAAAAACGTTTTAAGTCCGTCTCGGTGGGTGAGACCAGAAACTAATTATAAACAATGAATATGAAAAATAGGAATTTTAATAATTTGGGGTTAAAATCTAATTATTTAGGTCTTGGGGCATATTTTCAAAATAAGGCTTAAATACAGGAACCTATTTGCAATATCGAACACAAATATTGCTCCTTCTTCCCTCGTCCTCCGGAATCCGCCATCGCCGCCGCTTAAAGCTTCTCCTTCGTGTCTTCGATGCATTCTTCATTCTTTCGTCGCTGAAGATCCTCGACTGCAGTGCTCCCCGGTCGAATCGTAGTTCCCTCGCGGTGTTTCCCGGTGAATATGGACTCCCATCCTTCGCCTCAAATCCAATCGTCGTCATCGCTGCAAATCCAGTCGTCGTTAAAAATATTCATTAAAGCCCTATCGTCGGCGAAGGTACCGAGTCTCCTCTGCCGGAAGCGTCGTCGTTGAGGCAATTCCGGAAGGGATCGGAGGCTAGGGATTCATCAATCGGTTTGTCGTCGGTAGCGTCATCAAAGTCAGATTCGCGAGGGTTTGCGCCGGCACCGGCGTCGTCGTCAAGGTCCGATTAACAAGGTTTTTGCACCGTTCCGACGACTGCTGTTACCAAAAATTCGGGTTCAGTATAGTTAAGCATCAAGAAAGCTGAAGAACTCTCTGCGCTTCACTGCTTTGCGATGCTCAAGTTTCTCTCATCATTTTTGGGCTGAAATCATGTCAAACTTTTGGGCTGAAATGAGGTCAAAATTGTAAGCCTCAACTATAATTCACATCTAACTAATAACACATCAAATTAAAAATAAATAACATCAAATAAAAATTCTAAATCATCATATTAAATAATGAGTGTGTCTCTTGAAAGACGGTCTTTCCATAAGTCATGGAAAGACCAAGGTTTAAAGTGTAAATTAAAAGAAATTAAGATAAAATTTTCGGGTTGCATGAACCGGGTTATAAATTTTATAACTACTACATGTTGCATACTAAATTTTTAATGTTGCAACTAAGACCTTTTACCTTTTATTATTCGAATTAAACTCCGTCTTTCCATAACCCTATGAAAAGACCGTCTTTCCCAAGACTTTGCCTTAAATAATTATACTAAAATATACATAAAAATGAAATAGTTAAACATCAAATACAAACACAAAAAATATACTAGATTATAGTTAAACATCAAAATAAATTCGGATTTACATATGTTTGGTGATTAGTATCACTTTATGTATATTACAGATGAATAGGTAATTTTAATATTTTTTATGCACGATATAAAACATCAAACACTAATAATTCAAAATCGAAATAATTAAATGAATCATCACTGGAAAAATAAAAAGATATAAAATTAGCATATAAAAGTAGAATCCTTTAATTTATGTTTTGCGTCAGCCTTTGAAAATGATAATTGTCATAAATATCGAACCACTAAACATCATTCATCCATTACAAAATGGTTCAAATTCCCTAAAAACCCCTAACATAAAAATTGAAAAAATCCAAAGCAACCTAAAACAACAACAATCTAGTGTCTCGCCTCTAACAATTAAATCAATGTTTATAAAACATCATTCTCACATACAATACATCTCAAACAACCAAATTCTATTTTCCCCCGACTTATTTTCCTTCGTTGCTCGCTTATTCACATACTTGCTTTCTCTCCTGCTGGTTTCGAAGAGGATAGATCTTCTACTCCATCAACGCAATGATCAGAGGTTCATTTCCGGTCCTCAATTCAAGGGAACACCTTTGAGAGCATGATTCCTCATATAATTTTTTAATATCTCATCAATGATATCATAGAGCTCAGTCTTGGAAAGTATTCCCGT
Organism: Rubia yunnanensis; assembly: GCA_037428765.1. NCBI lineage: Eukaryota > Viridiplantae > Streptophyta > Magnoliopsida > Gentianales > Rubiaceae > Rubia > Rubia yunnanensis. Next base: position 23,058,141 of record CM075064.1, on the reverse strand, counting down.
TGAATAATATAAAACATCACTTACAGTAATTAAAACATCACAATAGCACAGATAACATCGCTAACAACTACATTGAGAAAAATCAAATACAATATTTAAAACTTCAATCTCAAAATTTAAAAATATGGTACACACTAAAATATCAAAAGAACAAAAACTGAACATCAGTTGCATACTTAAATATGAAAACACCACTACCATCAAACACTAAAATTAAAAATATTACACCAACACATATAACAATACTTATAGCTCAAACATGAAAGCTCAAAAGATAGAGCATGAAATATCAACAATAGTAGCTAAAACATCACAGCTAAAAAAAAAACTTACAACTCCTACTCCATACTCGAATGCAGCAACAGTGGGCAAGTGCTCTTAGACATCTAAGAAACAGCGATACAACACAAAAATTAGCACAAATAGTAGCAAAATCCTAAGATATCACACACACAATCAAAGCAACAAAACCGAAACATCAATTGCACACTTAAAACACTAAAAGCATCAAACACTGATATTAAATCATCACACCAACACAAATAATAGTACTTAAAACCTAAACATGAAAGATCAAACATAAAACCTGAAAGATGAACAACAGTATTTAAAAAGTTACATATGCAAAATAACAAAACTTACAAATCATCTTTCCTTCTCAATTGCAGCAACAGTGGGCATGCATTCTTACACATCTAAGAAAGAACAACAACACAAAAATTAGTACAAATCGTAACAAAACTCTAAGATATCACACACACAACCAAAAAATAAAACCGAACATCAATTGCACACTTAAAACACTATAAGCATCAAATAGTGAAATTAAATCATCACACAAACACATATAACGGTACTTAAACCTAAACATGAAAGATCAAACATAAAACCTGAAAAATTAACAACAATATTTAAAAATTCACATCTGCAAAATAACAAACTTTACAAATCCTCTTTGTTTCTCAATTGCAGCAACAATGGGCAAGCATTCTTACACATCCAAGAAACAACAATAACAACACAAAAATTAGCACAAATCATAACAAAACCCTAAGATATCACACACAGAGTCAAAAAAAATAAAACTGAACATCATTTCCACACTTAAAACACTACAAGCATCAAATACTGAAATTAAATCATCACACCAACACAGGTAAATATTACTTTAAACCTAAACATGAAAGATTAAACATAAAACCTAAAAGGTCAACAACTGTATTTCAAAAGTCACATCTGCAAAATAACAAAATTTATAAATCATCTTTCCTTTTCAATTGCAGCAACAGTGGGCATGCATTCTTACACATCTAAGAAACAACAACAACAACACAAAAACTAGCACAAATTGTAACAAAACCCTAAGATATCACACACACAGTCAAAAAAACAAAACTCAACATCAATTGCACACTTAAAACACTACAAGCATCAAATACTGAAATTAAATCATCACACCAACACAGATAAACAATACTTTAAACCTAAACATGAAAGATCAAACATAAAACCTTAAAGGCCAACAACACTTCTTAGAAAGTCATATCTGGCAAAAACATTCTTAGACATCTAATGAACATCAACAACAACAAAAAAACTAGCCCAAATCGTAACAAAACTGTAAGATATCACGCACAATCAAAACTCAACATCAATTGCACGGTTAAACATGAAAACACCACAAGTATCAAATGTTGAAATTAAATCATCACAGCAACAGTGATAATAGTACTTCAAGCCTGAAACCTAAAACATCACACTGAAAACCTGAAAGATCAATACATGTAGCTAAAACATCACGGTCGAGAATTCAAAAAACTTATAAACGATTCTTCCTTCTCGATTGCAGCAGCGGTGATGCAAATCTCCTTAGACATTTAACAACAACAGCAACAACACAAATATTAGCACAAATTCGTAAGAACAACTCACAAAACACTAAAAATAGAGAAATCCCCAAATATTAACACATTGAACAACATGAACCCTAGAAAAACACATGAACCAAAAAAGCAAACAAAAATTGAAAAAAAAAACAACAAAATATGCATAAAAACTTTGAGCAAATACATTACCTTCGAAGATTAACACAAAACGAAGCTTGTATAATGTTTGGCCACCAGAAAACTTGCTGGAAAATTCAAAAAACCGCGATGAATCTTTGCGCGCGAGAAAGAGGAAGAAAAACGGAGATAATGAGCGGTTGAATTGAAGAAAAGAGCTTGAATTGAAGAAGATGGAAGAGAAATGGAGAAGAGAGAGAAGAAAAAGATTTGAGTTGGAGAGGAGAGGAGAAAGAATATGAATGTTTGTTTTCGCAAGAGAGAGGAAAGGAGAAGAGAGCGAAAGTTTCAGAAAAATATGAGAAAATAATGAGGGAAGGTTGATATTTATATCTGGATTTAAATGTAAAATAATGAAATTTCACATCCAGCCCATAGACTTTTTAAAACTTTAGTTAGAAATCACATGGTACATTCTTAACAATTTAATCCATAGTCTCACTACAAGACCGTCTCGCACAAGACTTTGTCAATGTTTGAAGGAGGGAAAATTTTGGAATTTTCTACTTTTTGTCAAATTCACCACAGGGATTATAGAATATTACATTTAAAATGAATTAAACATCATAGCAATAATAATAGTAATAAATCAAAACTAAGTTGAATAGTATAATTTTAAAATTCTACTTAATTGAATTGAACGAATTGAAATGTCTTATAAGATTGAAATTACAAAATCTTAAAATGAGGGCTAATGTATTTTTTACTTGGGTTAAAGAGATAATCTTAAAGATAGTTTTTTTAATAAAGTGTATTCAAAATATTGTAAATCTAAAATGTTGTTATTTATTTTGAATTCTCATAGTGTGCCAAGAAAGAAAATCCTAAATAAAAAAGATAAGTGTCAGTGATCTCATTTAGCTATTTTTTTATAATAGTATTGTTCCCTATTTCATTCATTGATACTGGAATTGGTACATGTTACATTGCCATGTGCAAGATTATGTGTCTCGACGACTGCTAGTCTATCCACCTTAACTATTGATAACCCGTGGAACACCATCCCTAGAATTAAAAATTCCCTAACTAATTGCCTTGTAGCTGTCGGGATATCTGGGTAATTGGTAAAATGTCGTAATGCATTTTCACAGTCTATCTTTATGAGTAGATGCCAATTCCTTTTGATGCTAGCATGCTTCATAGCCTGGAATATAGCCATTAGCTCTGCTTGGACCGCCGAGTGTGCATTGATGGCTACTTTTCCATTCCACCCTAGCTGTGTGGGAAGCTTTGCACACTAGGCCGCCACTCCTTCTCCATTAGTGCTGCATAACACGGCATTTGTAGTGATAATTGTGCTATCATGGAAGATATGGTCTACACACCTATCCTTCTTGAGCCACATGAGGGTGATGTCTCCCATCTTTATAGTCTTTTTAAGTGGTTCCTCACCTGTGTCACTGTGTGGTGTTGTACCTATGAGATCCATATTGGAGTCCAAAATGTGCATATTCCAAATCCTATCCCTTGTCATAGCTCTGTTGGTAAGTCCCTGTATATCAGTCATTATACGTTTGAATAAAATAGGTTCTTGTTGGAGTGTGACCGAGCATCTCGCGCACCAAATACCCTAGATAATAAAACATGCTAATTTTCGGTCTTCCTTCCCCGGAGCGATGTTAAACCATTGATGGAATCATACTTTGAATGAAATTGGGATACCCATGCTGAAATCTAAACCCAATCTGCTATGCCTCCATACCTTCCTGGCTATGTCGCATTCGAACATCATATGCTCTATTGTTTCATCCGCTGCTGAGCACATTTGGCATTTTGTGGAGAGGATCATACCTCTTTTCAGGAGATTCGGAGCTATTGGGCATGCCCCATTGATCATTCTCCAAATAAGAAATTTTATATTCTCTGGGATATTAGCATTCTACAGAACCTTCCACATTTTGGTTTCTGACTGACTTGCTGGTGGTGTTGTTGAGAATGATGGTTTATTTCGGATCTTAGCCTCCTTTGCTATGTGATAACCCGTTTTGACTGAGTATTTACCTAATACCTCTTTTTCCTATTCCAAATAATCTACATCCTTGAAACTGTGCATCAGAATGTGTATTTTTTTTTATTTCCCTGATTATGGCAGGTGGGAATAGAGTTCTTAGCAGCAGCATCCTCCAGGATTTGTGTGCGTCGATGAGGTTAAAGACTTTAAATCCTATAGATGGGAAGATACTTGTTTCATATTTGAGTGGATTGATCGCATTTGGTATCCAATTTTGTTGAATATCCACAGCCTTTGATGTGAGGTTTGATTAGTTCGAGTCCCCAAAGTATTCCCCTCCATCCGTAAGAGTCCCCCTACTTCTGTTTTATCTGTAGAAGGTCCTGGTTCCTGCAATATTTAGCCAGGAAGAACTTTGAGAAGAAAGAGTCTTTGTTTTGTATGAGTGTCCACGCCTGCTTCCCCAGCATCACTTGGTTCATTTCAGACGTAGATCGCATCCCTAGTCCACCATTCCATTTTGATTCACATATCTTATCCTATGACCTCCAATGTATCCCTCTCCCTTCCGGATCTCCTGCCCAGATAAACCTTGCCAGCTGTTTGTCAATCTGGTTTGCGATTGTTTTTGGTATCCTAAACGTCCCAATGGTATACTGGGATAATGAGCAGAGCACATGCTTGCATAGTGTGATCCTTCCCATTACCGACAGGTCGCTCTTCCTCCACTGAGTCATCTTTGATATAATCTTCCTTTTCAAGCCTTTAAACAATATGACCTTTGAACCCTTAAAATTGATGTCATGGCCTAGGTATTTCCCTTGCATAAGATCTGGCTTTATGTTGAATCTCAATTTGATCAAGTTCTTGGTGAAGTCATTGGCATTAGGGCTTATCATGAAGAATATTTCTCAAAATTCAATCTTTTTCCTGAATAGGCTGCGAACATATTTAATGTGGTTGCTAGTTTCTGCACACCCCTTTCTGTGACCTCAAAGAAGAGAATACAATCATCCGCAAACATCGGGTTTGAGACACGTGGTATGCCAATGCCACATTGGATTCCCCTACACACCTGTTGGAATGGTGGTGAAGCAATCATGAACGACAATGCTTCCTGGCACAAAATGAACATGAATGAGGAAAGTGGACAACTTGTCTTAATCCTTGTTTGGGTTGAAACGGTTCCGAGAGCTCCCCGTTGGATTTAATAGAGTATGTGACCGTAGTGACACACCCCATGATCCACTGAATCCACTTAATTGGAAATCCCATCCACCCCATGACATTCCTGAGAAAGTCCCAAGACACTCTATCGTATGCTTTGCTCATATCAATCTTCAAGGCTGCATTGGCTACTTTCCCTCTCTTATGCTTCCTAACCTTCTCAATTAGCTCGTGTGCTACTAACGAGTTCTCGATGATCGACCTTCCTTTTACAAATGCCGCTTGGTTGGCAAAGATTAGATACCCCATTATGTGTTTTAATATATTAGCTAGCACCTTAGCAACTACTTTATACGTAACATTGCATAAACTAATAGGTCTTAAATGAGCTAGATTTGTGGGTACCTTTGTTTTTGGAATGAGTGTGATGTTGGTGGCATTCCATTCTTTCAACATTCTTCCAATTATGAAGAATTTTTGTACTGCTTTCGTGAGATCGTCTCCGACTTCGCTCCAATAGTTTTTGTAAAATCCCGGTGGGATTCCATCTAGTCCTGGTGCTGTCCAATTTCTCATTTGGAATACTGCCGCTTTAACTTCTTCTATCGTCACCCCTGCCGATAGCTTCGTTTGTTGGTCCGAATTAACCGTTGGTTCAATAAGTTGTAGGATATCATTGATTGTAGTATCCCCGTATGCATCCCGTGGCATGATAGATTCGTTGAAAAAAAACCATACTGACATGTTCTACCACTATCTACTGCAGTTTGTTCGGATCAGTTTCCCACTTCCCTTGAATGTTCTTCATTTGTGTAATTCGATTCCTTCCTTGTTTCTTCTTGGCCCATCTCTGAAAGAAGCTTGTATTCTTGTTGCCTTCTGCATCCCATTTAATCTTTGCTCTTTGTTTCCAGAAGTCATTTTTTGCTCGAGTAGATCATCTGGTTCTTCTAATCTAATTCTCGCTTCTTCAAAATCATGGTTCATCTGAAGTCTATCTATTTCTTTTTCCTTCCTTCGTATCATTTTCTCCAGTACACCCAGGTTTTCTCTGCTCAAGGTGCTGAGCTTGAGCATTGGGGTTTCTAATTTCTTCTCCAGCATAGGCATGTAGCAGTGATGAGTTGTTGACGATCCTTGTACTCCGCTTTGGTTCCCGCTTTGGTTCCACCCTTTCTGCAGATTCTCTTTGATGATTTCTTTAACCTCATCCCTTTGGATCCAGAATGCTTCAAACTTTGGCCTTTCTTTTGTTTAAACAGATGGTGTGTGTTTAGTACCATCGGCCAATGATCTGATCTTGACATTGGCAGGTTTGTGAGCAAGTAATTTGAGAATAGATCAACCCACATGTTATTTGCAAATCCTCTATCTAGCCTTTCTACTACCAGTTGATCTCCTTTCCGCCCATTTGACCACGTAAACCATTGGCCCTGATTGTGTAGCTCTTGAAGGTTATTCCTTCGTAAGACCTCATCCAACGCAGCTGTCTGTTGCTCAGTAACTAAATTACCTCCTCTCTTATCATGATTTTCTGTAACCTGATTGTAGTCCCCTATGATTAGCGTTGGTAAAGTGTTATTGAGAAGGTCATTGTTCAATTCATCCCAGACTTCTTCCCTTCTTCTTTCATCAGGGTGTCCATACAGTAGAACAAGCTTCCATTCCTCCCCTGATAAGGAAGTGATGTTACAAAATACAAAATTTTGAGAGCTTTTTGCTACCCCGAGTTGGATATCCTGTGTCCAAGCCACATAGAGACCACATTTAGTACCCCTAGCATCTACGATTTCCCAACTAGTGAAATACGACTTGTCTAGCCATTTGCACATCTTACTACTACTACATTTCGTTTCCATAAGAAATACAATATTGGGTTTATACTACGATACGAGGTTGTTGAGTGTACTTACTGTCAGAGGGTGTGTTTGCCCTATGCAGTTCCAGCATAGTAGGTTCATGTACCTCTTGGTGGTTGTTCTGGATCAACCACTGAAGTACCATAGGTATTTCCTTCGCATGACTTCATAACAACTGAGACTATTTCTTCATATGTCCGGGCACCAACAATGACCATTTTCCCTTGCTCCACTCCATCATTGTAATCTATCTCTGGACAATTCTCCACCACCTGTATCAGCTGTGGTTCGTCCTCCACATTTAAGCGTGATCCCTTGTAAAATGCTAACTCATCCAAGTCCACTTGTAGATTCCTTTTCCTTTTTTATCCCAGCTTCCTTTCCGGTGACATTAGATCCTTCATAGCCCAAGCCAGAGCCTCCTGTTGATGAATGGTAAACTTTGTTTGATTGGGTTCCGACTATGCTCGTTGTGTAATTGCATAATCATTTGACTGTACCAGGACCATCTTTGCGAAAAGGAATGTCGGGCCTCTTTGACGTTGCAAGTTTCTCTCAATAAATAATATTGTTGCAATGGTCGATTTTGAGGGTGATAGCCTAGCTCTCATCCCCCACCTGGAGCCTCCGCTATATCCCACCAGTTTACTTGAGCTTGCCTGATTGTCGTTGTTGCACAATTTTGCACCCGGTATAGGTTGTTGAGGCAAACTTTCCTTCGATTCATTCAAGACTGGATCTTCTTTGAAGTTGTTTGCATTGGATACCAGCTCCTTCCCATTTCCATTTGGGCCTGACTATTCTTCAACCCATTTAATTCCATCAAGCCTTTGTCGCTGTCTATTATTAAAAGCTGTTCCCTTCCTTTACTTTTCCTCCCCTCCACCAACTGACTCTTTTCTTTCATCCGATGGAGATCTAAAGTTAGCACTGAGAAGGCAATCGACAATGGCATTCCGTCGATTCCTTCATCAGCCAACAATGAGGTTTCTCCTTCACTTCTTTCCACGCCTCCTCTGTTGGTGTCCTCCGATTGTCTTCTCCGATCTTCCTCTGGAACTAGTATGGCCATTCCAGTCCCGGCTCCGAATGGTAAGTCATTGCTTACTCTCTCGTCGACAGTGGTGACGGTTGATACCATCTGTTTGTTCGATTGAAATACATTCTCGGATGCCTTCTCTGATATCGATTTTGGGTTTACTACTCCATCGTCCTACTTGAGATGTGCACCAGTGTTGGTGTGTTCCATGGATTCGGCGTAGGTTAGTCGTGGTGGTACCTGTCATTCTCCACTGTTCATGCCCGAGTTGTCCTCCATTAGAAAAGGTATGTTTGATGCCTTTAATATGTAGCCCTCTTGATTTCCCGATTTCCTATTTTCTCTGTCGTCCTATGTGAGGGTGTTATTGGTTAGGGTGTGTTTGGAGTTGGGGAATGGATTATAGATGTGTTGTGAATTGGTTTTTTTTATTTTTCGTTGGGTTTCTTATTACACCTTGGGCATGGTCTTGATCCATGGTGTTGGTTGGTGGCTTTGGGCTTATATTGTTTTTTTGCCCTGAAGGAATTGTGACGGGCATGTGGTTACTGGTTCAAGGCAATTATATGTATAGTCTAGCATATTGGTTGCATTTGTAGGATCCTGGCTACTGGCTTCAATAATGTAGGATAGTGAAGAGATAGGTGACTGATCTTTTCCTTCTGTATTTGTCAACTCCGTCAGTTTATCCTGACCTCCATTTATTGCGCCACAATTCTGTACCTGCTCCCTGTCATTTATCGTTGAGCATTCTTCATCACCATTTACTCCACCTGCTCTACCCCCCTAGCTCCAGTACATGTCTTTATTTCTTTTCTTGACAATTGCTTACTCTTCACACTTCCTTTTGCATTTTCCTTTGATGTCCTTCTGAAGAAAGTTTTCCATTCGGGGATCATTCATTTAATGCTCGTTATCCTCCACACCAACCCATTCTGCATCCTGTGGTGTGGGCTCCTCTTCCGGGTCCGAGTCGTCACTTGGCACAATGGGACATGACTCCCTCCAATGAGAGTCTTCCATTAGTTTATTCTTCCAATTTTCTTCCAAATTTTGAGCTGACTCAGTCCTTATTTCCTGTAGCTGCTCCAGTGTCGGTCCAGTCGACTGAGTTGGTTCTCTGTTTGGGTGATGGATTATTCTTCCGTCTTCGTTGACTATTTCAAGTATCAACGACTTTGGATCGTTATCCCTTGCCACATCGTCCGCATGAGTCCAATTTGCAACCACAGACACTGTACCATTTGACCCATTCTTCTCCAACATTCTCAACACCTCCGGGTTTGCAGTCTCAGTTGTAACGCCATCGGTGGCTACCATATCGTCGTGTTTGAAAGCAACATATGGTTTAGTAATTAAATGTTGAGGATTTACCTGCACATCTAGCTAGCTTATGACTGGCTGAGATCCTGCTGCTACTGGTGCTTCCTCCGGGATAACTCCCATAGTCATGTGAAAGTCAGTGTAATTCTCCGGGGAAGAGGAATTGTATTCCTCCCTTGCTTCTTCTGCCCACACATCATCTTGGTCACCCTCTTGCGTTGCAAAAGATTGCACCTGGCCCAGCATTGGGCTACCAGAGATCTCCATATTGTGCTCCGTATTTCTTTGCTGAACCTCTTCTTAACTAAAAATTATGTCTTCCTGGTACGGGAACCCCTCAGTAATATCCCTCCTGTCCCCCTGGAATCTGTATTCATTTACTCTGAGAAAATCATGAGGAATTCTTGTAAACCTCCTCGCCGGCAGGTTTCGATGAACTCTAATTGTGGTTGGAAATAGCTCGGCAACGTTATCCCTGAAAATCTCTACTCATAACTCCTCACTTAGTCTTGCGAATCTTCCGGCAAGATAATACTCTAGAGCTGAATCATCTTGGAAACGGCATACTGGCACCATATGCCCTAGACCGCCACATCTTCTACACATCTTATGTACTCTCTCATATCCAATAGACATCCATGCCCTCCCTCCCATCCTTAACTAGAGGAAAAAACCTGAAACCAAGGGCTCATGGATTGGAACCCACTCGCACATTGGCATAGTCCATTTTCTACTGATAATAACCCCTCAAACACCACCTCTTCAGCCTTTCTGACCACAGCTGCGAACCTAGCTACTGCTTCCGGTGGCAGATATTCTGGTGGAAGACCATAAATCCTGATCCACAATAAGATGTGGGGTAACACGCATATGTGAAAATAGCATTTCCGGTACCCACCATCACAGTGCTAGAAGCCCTCCCTCCACAACCATCGGCCCATTGTGTAGGACAACATTCATGTGGGGCCTGCTGTCAAACCTGAACACATAAAATCTCCCTGCTTTGACCATGACCTCCACTCCTCCACCCCAGAACTCGTTCACGTGTGTTTGCATTCGTGTAGCACTGAAGTGTCTGTAGTCCACCAAGTACCCCACCAAGGAGTTGGCAAACATGTGTCTGCCCTCATTATATTCCTCCACATCCCCGACAATAACTGGTACTACCTTCCTCCCACTTTAAACTTCCTAATTTTTTTTTGGGGAGTCAAACTTTTTAAACTTTGACCATAAATATAAATTAATCTATATATAATAAAAATATCATGTGAGAAATTGTTAGATTCTTCTTAACATATATATTTTAAATATCATTTTTTTATGCATCATTATTATAGACAACTAGAGATATTTACGGTAAAAGTTTAGAAAATTTGACTTTCCAAAATGCAATTAGGAAGTTTAAAGTGAGACGAATGAAGTAGTTGGTTATGTTAACTCTGTAAAAAATGTTTGCCAAATAACAATTAGCTATTGATTGTTTTAAAAACTATAATATTAATACTAAAAAATCTAATAACATCTGGCTGATTTAAGCTATTGATTGTTTTATATTAACCTTTTTAATTTTGATGGAAAAGCATATTTCATTTAATAAAAAAACAACTACTAAACACATTTCAAACTTGTTTGATGAATAAAAAAATTAAATATCAATATCCATTTTTAAAAAAACCTAGTTTCCAAACAACCTGTTAATATAATTTTTAAAAATTATTAGGGATGAATTTAACCAAAACAACTAGTTTTATGGACTATCACGCCATGTATTTTACTAGGTTAGACCTTGTATTTGTACGGTTGAAATACTATATGTATTTTGAATTTACTTTAAATAATAAAAAAGGGGAATGATAAATAATGAGTGCGTCTCTTGAAAGACGGTCTTTTCATAAGTCATGGAAAGACCAAAGTTTAAAGTGTAAATTAGAAGAAATGAAGATAAAATTTTCGGATTGCATGAACCGGGTTATAAATTTTATAACTACTACATGTTGCAAACTAAAATTTTAATGTTGCAACTAAGACCTTTTATCTTTTATTATTCGAATTAAACCCCGTCTTTCCACCGTCTTTCCCAAGACTTTGTCATAAATAATAATAAAATATTTTTTATCCTAATTTATTAGCACCGCCGATCTGGGCTGTTAGCCGGCGGCGGTGGACGGGTGGTTGCCGGCAGAGGAAGACGGTGGTCGCCGGCGATGGAGAACTGTGGTTGGCGGGAGGTTTTCAACAGCGGTGGAGGTGGGCGTCCATTGGTTTCAGTCGGTGTCCTCTCCATGTTTCCAACATCTTCTCTAGCATCAAATGGTGTCGTTCTCGTTTTGGATTTCGTCGTCCCCGCTGGATTCCTCCCCTGGACAGCGCTATCCTCATCGGATTCATCCCATGATCAGCCCATTCTCGCCGCCCACCTCCGACCGCCGTGCTCTTCGCCCTACCCGTCATGGTTCTCGTCGCTCCGCCTCCGGCCTGGTTCTCGTCGGGATTCCTCCGTCGTGGCTCTCGTTTCCGATGCCTCTCGTTTCCCCTGTCGGACTCTTGTTTCCCCCGCCCTGCTCGCTTTTCTCCCACCCGTCCCGCTCTCCTTTCCCCGTTTCTTTTCTCTCTTCTCCGCTCTCCTTTCCACCTTCTCTTTTCCCTCTTTCCCGGCTCTCCTTCCCTTCTCTTTTCTCTCTTTTCCAACTCTCCTTTCCCCCTTCTTTTTTTTCTCTCCTTTCCGCTCTCTTTTCCCCCTTCTGTTTTTTCTCTTTCTCGCTCTCCTTTCCACCTTCTCCTTCTCTCTTTCCTTTTCCCGGTTCTCTTTTCTTTTCTAATTCTCTTTTCTTTTCCCGGTTCTCTTCTCTCTTCTTTTCCCAGATTCTGTTCTCATTTGCACAATTCTAAATTTTGGTATTGGAAGCTCCATGCCTTTAGAGATAATTTTTAATTTAATTGTTGTTTAGATATGTGTTTTATGCGCAATACAGTAGTTTAAGTTATGGTTTATAAGTTGTTTAAATAGAAGCTTATATTTTATTCCATCATTACTAATTGTGATATTTAGCTGTGGATTATTTTAATTTCGTAATTTTATTTTATTCTATCATTGTATCCACATATTGAATTTAATTTGTTATAGATTTCATCAGTTGAAAATAAGTTAATTTCATGTTTATTAATAGAGTTCGTCTCTTGAAAGACGGACTTTCCATAAACCATGGAAAAACCAATGTTTAAAGTGTAAATTAGAAGAAATGAAGATAAAATTTTCGGGTTGCATGAATCGGGTTCTAAACTTTATAACTACTACACGTTGAACAATAAACTTTTAATATTGCAACTAAGACCTTTAAATTTTTATTATTCTAATTAAACACCGTCTTTCCATAAGGTTATGAAAAGACGGTCTTTCCCAAGACTTTGCCTTATTAATATGTTATTTCTTTTTTATCTTAGTTAAATGAGGAATTTACAAAAATAAGTCATAAAATATATAGGTGTTTTTCATCATTTATAAGATGGCTTTTATGCACTTATTAGAATGATGTATAGACTAAACATATATGTATATGTTGAATTTAATGTGTCAATTACAAAAAAAAATATAATTTATCTAGCACGCCTTTTTTGCGTTGACACAATTTTCGCACAAAGAAATGAAAAGTGTCAATATTATTAAAAAATATCACAAATTTTTTTTATTGTTGTTAATTTATAATAGCATCTAATAGCTTATAAAAGAACATAGTGGTGCAATATTTGGGCATCGGGTTTACTACTAAATTGTGTCTTCTAATGAATATAATATTAAAGAAAATAAGACATTTACTATTATAATATTTCATCTACCGTAGACAATAACTATTATGTTTGTACATTACATATTTAGTTAGACAAATTCTTGGGAAAAATAATCTTTCCATAGGTTTATGGAAAGACGAAATTTAATTAAAATAATAAAAGGTAAAAGGTGTTAGTTGCAGTACTAAAAATTTATTATGCAATGTATAGTAGTTATAACGTTTATAACACAATTCATGCAAAAAAAAAAAAAATTTACCTTCATTTCTTCTAATTTGCATTTTAAACCTTAGTCTTTCTATGGCTTATGGAAATACCGTCTTTCAAGAGACGAACTCATTTAGTTATGAATAATGAAATGTAAATATAACAAAAATGAACAAATACTTAACAAAACATACAATATTTTCTATACAAAGAATTATTTATTTCTATTATTTACAAAATAAATAATAATTAAATGGGATTATCATCAAAATGACAAAGTCTTGGGAAAAACCATCTTTCCATAGGCTTATGGAAAGACGGAGTTTAATTTGAATAATAAAAGGTAAACGATCTTAGTTGCAATATTAAAAAATTATTATGCAACTTGTAGTAGTTATAACATTTATAATCCGATTCATGCAACCCAAAAAATAAATCTTCATTCTTCTAATTTGAACTTTAAACATTGGTCTTTTCATGACTTGTGGAAATACCGTCTTTCAAGAGACGAACTCCATCAAAATTTACTTTAAAATCATGAGTCTGTCTCTTGAAAGACGATATTTCCATAAGTTAAGGAAAGACCAATGTTTAAACTGCAAATTAGAAAAAATAAAGATAAAAGTTTCTAGTTGCATTAATCGGATCATAAACTTACGACTAGTGCACGTTGCATAATAAATTTTTAATATTTCAATTAAAATATTTTACCTTTCTATAATTCTAACTCATCCCCGTCTTTCCCAAAACTTTATCTAAAATTATTTTAAATTGTTATTTTCCAAATATTATATTTAATTTAAATTTAATTTTCGGAATATTATATTCAACTATAAGTCCATTTTTAATATTATATTTATTTTTGAATTTAATTTGAACTATATTTTAAAAAATTTATTTAATTTAAAATTTATGTTCAGAACATTATATTTAATTATAGATCGATTTATTATACTCCCTCCGTCCCACTATAAATTTCTTAATTGCTTTTTCACGATCTTTAATAAACATGTTTGACCGTAAATATCTCTAGTTACCTATAATAGTGTCGCATAAAAAATTGATATTTAGAAAATAGATGTTAAGATGGATCTAACAAGATCTCACATGATATTTTTATTATACATGGATTAATATATATGTACGATCAAAGTTTGTAAAATTTGACCCCAAAATGCAATAAAATAATTTATAGCGTGATTGAGCGAGTATTATATTTATTTTTAAATTTAATGTGAACTATAATTTTAAATTATTTAATTTAATTTTAAATTTATTTTAAGAATTTATATTTAATTAAATCAATTTTCAGAATTTATTATTTATTTTTAAGTCAATTTTCAGATTTTTTTTAAATTTAATTATATCTACTTATTAAAATTTAATTTTATTAAACCTAAAACCCTACCTACCCGTACCTACCCGACTCAAAATCCGACGGAAACCAACAAATGTCAACTCAAAACCCCTAACCTATGCCCAAAACAACAAAATACGAATTTAAATAACTAAAAAGGCTAAACTAACTTTTTCCGGTGAGATTCAGGTGATATCCGCCGGCAGTGGTCGGGGGCGTCAACCGGTGGCGAAGGGTGGAGGTGGTGAGTAGGCAGGATTGGCTAAAAAGGAAGGGGATGAATTTTTCTTTCATAATTTTTTACACCTTTCCTTATAAATAAAAGTTTTACCCTATTTATTGTATTAAAAATAAAGATAAAATAATAATGGGATGGTCTTCTGTGAGGTAGTCTAAACTTTAGGCAGGAGTTTTTTTACAATTCTAACAATATTCTAACTCCAGGGACCAATCACTAATAATTTTACATGGGCCTATCTCTAATTATTTTAGCGAGACCTATCGCTAATAACTTTCCAGGTGCCTTTTCGTTTAATTTTTTTCCATCATTTTTCCGCCACCTGTAATCTACAAAAAAAATCAAAAAAATATTTTTAAAATGCAAAAAATAAATAAATAATGCAGCAAAAACTGCAGAAACATCAGAAAAAATAGCAGAACCTCATCAAAAATCATAAAGAGTCCGTCTCTTGAAAGACGGTCTTTCCATAAGTTATGGAAAGACCAAGGTTTAAAGTGTAAATTAGAAGAAATTAAGATAAAATTTTCGGGTTGCATGAACCGGGTTATAAATTTTATAATTACTATATCATACTAAAATTTTAATATTGCAACTAAGACCTTTTACCTTTTAATATTCTAATCAAACCCCGTCTTTCCATAAGCCTATGGAAAGACCGTCTTTCCCAAGACTTTACCAATCATAAAACATCAACTAAAACCTGCAGCAAAAAATATATAAAAAATTAAATAAACAGCTAAAAATATATTAAAATTCAAATAAAAATCAACAAAAACTGGAAAAAAATGTTGACTACGACTAACAAAAAATAACTGGAAATCATAAAAGCGTCAACAAATCTAACTTGTCACTGAAAAAAAACACAACAAAAAACCAACCATATCATCAAAAAAACTACAAACATCAATTCCTAACAAGCAACGATTGAAGCACTTACAAACAACGATTGAGCACCAATTTGTTTTCATAACACACACATTATAAAATAGGCACCTACAACCTACATTTCAAGCACTAAAAAAAGAAAAACGTCAACGCAAGGAAACAAAACACTACAACAAATCAATCATATCATTAAAAAAACTACAAACATAAACTCTTAACAAGCAACGATTGAAGTACTTACAAGTAACAATTGAAACACTTACAAGCAATGATTGAAGCACCAATTTGTTTTCATAACACACACAAGTAATAAAATAAACACCTACAACCTACATTTGAATCACTAACAAAAAATGAAAAACTTCAACATAAGGGAAAAAACCTAAAAAAAAACCATATCATCAAAAAAGCTACAAACATGAGAGCAAAACCATCAACAAAAAAACTACTGTACCTTAAGAGTATAAATTATTTACTCTGAAAATTATAAAACAACAACAATTTAAAAAAAAAACAAAACTACAAACATCAACCCTTAACACCTGAACCTCATCTGGAAAATGAAAAACATCAACATAAGAAAAAAGGCAGTACAAATATCAACTCTTATTACCAAAATCTCAGCCTAAAAATGAAAAAATCAACATGAGAAAATAAAAAACTACAAATATCAATCCATATTACCAAAAAAAACTAAAAAAACCTCAACTCATATCAATTAAATCTCACCCGAAGACTGTAAAACATCAACATAAGAGAAAAAAATGCTAAAAACATCAACAAAAAATCTACAGTATCTCAACCATAAAACATGAGATTTTTTTTATAAAAAAACCTACAAATATCAATCCATATTACCCAAAAACAAATATAGAACCTCAACTCATATCAATTAAATCTCACCCGAATCATAAAAAAGCATCATAGAGAAAAAAAACTAGAAACATCAACAAAAAATATACAGTACCTCAAGAATAAAAAAAAATTTAAAAAAAACTGAAGCACTTTTGAACCCTGGTCTCTAACCTCAAAATCTAGATCAATAACCACTACACCAAAGACTCTTATTCGACATAAACTCATCAAATAATATTAAACCTCACCATGTACATCAATAAATAAATTCTTCAAAAATAAAAGTCACAGTGAGACTTGAACTCAAGACCTCTAAACAACATTAATACTAACCACTAGACCAAACAAACATCAATGACGAAAAGTTCAGTCAAGTAATTAGTATACCTCAGAAGTATTGAAAAAAATTAAAACACAATATTAAACCTCACCTCTCATTAGCCGAAGCTCAATCATCGTCCACTCGCCGCTATCAGTCGCCGCTGCTGTACGCCATTGCCATCCACTGAAGCGTGAAGACACGCATTGTTTGCACCTGTAATCACGCGTGGCTTCACGCACAAGTCGCCTTCTCAAATCCCTCGCGTGCATCTGACGCGCTACCTTCTTCTTTAACCAGAAGCTACCGGCGCTCTCCTTCTCCTCACTTCACCGCCAGAGACTTCTCCTCAGTGCACCGCCGAAAACACCTTCGGAAACGCTCGACAACCTCTGTAATCCCTAGCTCTGCCGTGGACTCGCCTTCTCGCCGTCGCCTGCTCGCCTCGCCATTGCTAGAGGAATCACTGATCTCCGCTATTGCCAGAGGAATCACTGATCTCCGCCATCAAGTCGAAGTCGTCTCGCCAGTGTTGCAGAGGCTTCGCAGCTGCTGCTGAGCTAGGGTTTCAACGCAGCGGCGGAGCGACAGAGCTAGGGCACGACAAAGTCAAATCGAATCGAAGAATTAGATCGTGAAAACCGGCGATCTGATTTCCGGCATAAATCCGGTGAATTTTTGGCGTAAATCCGGCAGAAACCGTCGGTCGGTGATGGTTTTCGATCGGCAAGAGATTTTCGATCTTGTAGAGGAAAAAAAATGAAAAATCCAATTTTGTGTGTGATATATATAGTATTTTAATAATTACACAATTGGTACCTAAATTTATTAATATATTTAAAAAAACTCTACTCCAAATTTCAGACTTATATTAATAGTATAATAGGGCCCGTATAAAACTTAGGCCGTGTAAAGTAAGACTTTGTAAATATTAATATATATGTATTAGAGCATAGAGTCCGTCTCTTGAAAGACGGTCTTTCCATAAGTTATGGAAAGACCAAGGTTTAAAGTGTAAATTATAAGAAATTAAGATAAAATTTTTGGGTTGCATGAACCGGATTATAAATTTTATAACTACTACATGTTTCATACTAAAACTTTAATATTGCAACTAAGATCTTTTACTTTTTATTATTCTAATCAAACCCTATATTTCCATAAGCCTATGGAAAGACCGTCTTTCCCAAGACTTTGCCTAGAGCGTAACCTATTGAAATATAAGGTCTGATATAGTAAGTCAGTAATACACATTTTGTAATTTTGTAATGAGGACTTGGTTAAAAGTTGGAAGCCAAATGTGTAATTCCACCCTGATACTGATGGGAACATGTTCCATTATTTTGCTGGGTAGGAACGAGCAAACCGCAAGCCACGTAATGAGCCCCGCGCTTCACACAGACGCACTGTGACTGCGTGTTCACTGATCAACTCAAACAGATTTGAGCAGCCATGGCGGCGGTTGCAACCTCCATTTTCACTCCAAAATTTAAGCTCACACGCGCCTCTTTTCCTCCTAACAAACCCTCCAAACTCTTAGTACACAATACCCAAACGCCAAACGGGAATCCAAGCCGCCTCAAGAACAGCTACAACAATGGTAGAATTTACAAGCGCTTCGATTCTTGCTTGATTGTTCCTCCACCCAAAGGAAGGAAGCCCAAAGCCGTCATCAAATTTATCGGGGGCGCTTTTATTGGAGCTGTTCCCGAGCTCTCCTACAGGTAATTCAGACCATGTTCTTTCCAACTTTGGGAGCAGAATGATTGAAAATTACGTAAAGAAGTGTTTTTAAGGTGTGAGCATATTAGCAGGAGGAAGAGGGTGTTTATTTGGTTCTTTCTTTGTTGTGTTGGCAGCTATTTTCTTGAGCAGTTGGCGAAAGAAGGCTACTTTATTGTATCCGTGCCGTATAATGTGACCTTTGATCATGAAAGGGTTACCAGGGAAGTGTTTGAGAGGTTTCATGCGTGCTTCAATCGGATTTTAGGTTCTGACTTTCCTGATTTCGGCCTTTCTGCTGTTGAGCTTATGGACCTTCCTCTTTACTCTGTTGGCCATAGGTAATTACATACCCTTTTTTTGTTTTCATTTACATGAACTGTAGTTACAAGAAAGGAATCTGTAGTTTTTTTTGGCCTATGTTGTAAGTTGCAAAGAATTATGATATCACAAAGAGTAGTTAATAGCTTATAAATTGCATTTAGTGTCGTATTCATAGATGAATTTTGAATGGCTTGTTCTTGGAAACTTTAGTTTGGGATATGAGGAAAGGTGTGTTGTAGGGAATTTTATGGGAAAAAATTTATATTTTTATGGCAGAGTAACTAACCAAATGTGTGTTGAGTTGTGTGCCCAATGGTGTGCCCAATGGTGTGGAACAATAACCCATTCCTATAGAAATTTTCATGAGTGAAAATCTTTAAAAAAAAGGTTAGCTGTACTTTGATCCGAACTGGTCAGCTATAAGTAACTAAATATACTTTTCTTTTTTAATTGAGCAAATCAATTCGGTGGTCCCTTAACTATCACGATCTTCCACCTTCGCCCCCCTATCTTTTTTTTTAACACTTTTAACCCCTCAACTTGTAGAACTGTTGAGTCATGGCCATTTTTTGAACACTTTTGGCTCCTCAAAATCAACCCCATGTAAATTGAGGGGCCAATAGTGTTCAAAAAAAGATACAGGGCCAAAGGTGGAAAATTGTTATAATTAAGGGGCCACCGAAGCCATTTGCTCTTTTTAATATATATTGCTGTAAGGTATTTAACTTTTCTGTTATCTTATTCGTCGATGCTATTATTATATTGTCCCTGATTTATTTGCAGCAATGGTGCACTTCTTCAAGTCCTCACAGGAAGTTACTTCTCCGAGAAAATTCCAAAGGTTTGTTCTTAGAATTGATTATCTGCACTTCTCTGTTAAAAGCAAGTCGTGGCTCAATTATTATAAGTAGTCACGATTTTTGTTTTAAAATTTTGGGTTCTGCATTTTAGTACATTTCTTATTGTCTTTTGGAATTAATGTGTACTTTATGTGCTACTGATTAAGGCGTGTGCAATCATCTCGTACAACAACAGGCCAGCATCAGAAGCAGTACCATACTTTGAACAGGTGATTTTACTTGTCTAGATAGTTACATGGTTCAAATGCCATCCAAATATCACTTGTGCTACCATCATCATTGATATTTATTTAAGATGGAAATTTTGTAATCTGGATTTCCACTTAGGTTTGCTTATTTTGATAAATCCTCTTGTGTCCATAACAGTTTACTGATTTTAACTTTGTGATTTCTTATTGTTAATTTATTGTTATGCTTTCATCATCTTGAATTGGCTTTAGAATATTGTTCATCCAAATGGGAACTGGGACCGAGCCTTAAGTCCAAGATATTGAATGATTAAAAGTAACCGGAGGACACCTTAACTTTAATTCCATAATAAATACTGAAAAAAATTCTTAAGGAAACCATATATTTGAAGAGTTTTTCTTTCCTTTTCATTCCTGATTGGAGTTGGATATTCATCAGATTCGGGTGTCCATGTTTATTCCTTACACTATTTATTCTCTGATAAGTTAACTTTATTAAATAGATACCAGAGTAGAATGGATAGTGGATGTCCTTAGATGACGAGTCAATGGAATGAATTCATAGTTTATTGTTCTGTTTGGTAGTTCATGGATCACTGCTAGTTGCTACCTTTTGAATTTCTTCTTTCAATATTAGGGCTTTTTAGGAAATTTTCTCCTTTGATGAAGTATAATTATGTCATTATGCAGTTGGGACCTATTGTTAGCCAAATGATTCCTTTTATGGAAGCATCTCCCTTCTACTCATTGGCACAGAATACCTCAGGTTGCTTTGAAGTTTTTAATTATTTATGTTTCATGTCCACGTTAACAGTGATGTTCTCATTTCATCATTAATGTTCACGTAGATGCATGTCATGTATAGGGCAATTAAAAATATCAAACGACTATTAAATTTATCACCTCACATTACCTTATTGAGTAGTGGAAACAGTTGGGTTGGATTGGGTGACCAGGGGAAGGGATTATGATTGAGAGATCCCAGGTTCGATATCTCCCAGCAGAGTGAGGTTCTACTTTCCAACCTTAATGTTGATTCGTTCTTGCACATGATGATTTATTGCAGTTGGAAGTCAGTTCCTGTAGAATCAAACTATAAATTGTAGTATTAGATTTGCATACGTACAGAATTCCATGAATATCTGCTTGATTGGAGAATTACCAACCTTGCATGTGGAGTAGAGAATGCATGGAAAATGCTGCTTGAAACAGCTGAGACAGTCATCCCCAACTATGATCCAGAAGTTGCAGTTTCAGTGAATAAATTTGTTGATCAGTTGCCGTCAGTTTTTAATCAGGTGAGTCATACTTGAAGGAGAATCTGAAATCCTACCTGAAACAGGATTCATGTGTCCTACTTGAGTAGAGATGCCTATATCTCAATTACATTAGCTTATGAAACATGTCTTTATCTTCTTTTTCACAAGTCTGATCTGATGTGGTTATTCTTAATTGCACACAACTTCAGGTTTCTCAAGGGATTTCAGAGTTTAAGCCAACACCTTCTGAGAATCTCAGCTGTTTCCAGAAATTGTACAATATTCAGAATACATTACTGGTGTGAATTGTTCCTCAAAAGCCAATATTTTTTTAATCCTGGCCTTTTTCCAATAATAATCTGTCATTCCTGATTCTTTTGTTAGGTGAAGTTCAATAATGATGCAATTGATGAGACGGATCTTCTTGAGGAGACTCTAAAGCCTCGTGTAGATAATATAGGTGGACAATTACAGAAAGTTGTGTTAAGTGGAACCCACATCACGCCATGCATTCAGGTACGAAATGTTTTTTATATCTTTAAGGAGTGAGCAGTTGCCTTGTTAAGTTAGTAATTTTTGCTATGCATGTCAATTGAATCATACATTGCTGAGCTAGCTAATCTGACCTTCCTCTGCTTGAAATGCTGCATCAGTTAGCTTATTCTTTTTCTCTCAACTGCTTTAAAGGTGATAACCTTGTATTTCCTGCATTTGTCCCTTATGTTTTTCGATGGATGGAATGGTTTGTGGAGAAAAACACAAAGAAATCAGATGAACTCAATTGTAGAGAGGGATATTTGTAGATTTTGCATCTATCACACTGACGTTTGTTCTGTTGCACCCCCAGGAACCAAGATGGGAAGTGGGAGACGTATACACGCCTCTAGATGCAGTTGCTCAAGGTCTCAAGACAATTTCTTTACAAGATACGAGAGTCCTCAGTCGAACAGTTGCAGATTGGTTTGATCGTCTCGAGGCATAGTCTCTCTGTAGGCATATGAAAATCAGCTAATATTACACACATGTATATCCTTCTTGTCATTTCAGTTATAGCTGCACTTGATAAACTACTTCATTTCAGAATTTTGTCAGAAAATGTGAATAGAAAAAGCACTCTCCGAAAATACATGAGATTATGCAAGATTACATGTATATAAAAGTTTGACAGTCTTCCGTGCCATTGGAGAACAGAACTCTTCAAATGTATTTACCAACTTTCCACTCTTTGCTTCGTAACTTTTTACCTCGTGTTTTTCTGTCATATTTACCTTTTCCAACATATTGGCACCAAAACATTTAGAAAACTTTCATGATACGTGTACTGCTGTAAAATGTTGTCAACACTTTGGATGACCAAAATTTCACCAACTTCCAAGCTTTTCAGTCATAAATATTGCTGACAGTTCTATTGGAACCTAACTACACAGACCAGGAGTATGAAAGCTCAATGCAATATTGGTCAGCAAAAGTAAAGCTATTTCTTCCCTCTGAAGCTGTTTTATCTACGTAAAGGATATGCATATTTGTATATCATGGGGAATTCCCATGTGAGGTTTTACCACATGCATCTTTTCCCAAGCACCAGAGTCTGTTGTGACTTGGTGTTGATGTCAAAGAACTTGATTTGGAAACACCGAATGCGCCTTCCAAATCTGAAGCATGCATAGGATAACCATCCACTTTGTTCATCTGGTCGAGAAGTGAATGCCTCACTCGGTTCTCCATTGGACTGCTACACAAGACTCCTAGGATGCTTAGTCCAGGGAAGTCACCCTTTGCTGCAGGCGAATTTGGATTGCTCACACGATCTTCTTCAAGAATTTCTCCTATTCTTGAGAGTATGGAGAATGACAAGTTTCCCAGTACACGGGAGTATGCTTCGAGGATCGAGTGCCCCACATCCTGAAACATTCATCGTAAGTCATCACTAAATTCAGAGTAGTGCACTAGTAGTTAATATGGTAGCACCAGCATTTAAAGGCTTCATACTGAGGGAAAGATATAATAGTGCAAAATTCAAGGAGATACTGCATTTTGTTCAATCAGTTCTTTTACCTTTCCATATTGGACTTTAATAACATCAATGAATGTCTGAGGAAGATGAGGGTATCTGGTCTTCAGCTGCAGACGCAGGAGTTCTGCCCGGTTCAGTAAGAACTCAACCATATCCAATTCAAGAACTGTGCCTTTAGTAGAGAATGACCACGAGCTACTACCCGGGGATGCCTCGCCACCAAATTGTTCGGAAATGGTCTTTTTCCAAACAAATATAGCAGCTTCCAACTTATTAATCATTAGAAGAGCACTGTGCTCAGATTCAATGTTAAGGGAGTTGATCATGTTCCCAGCTATGATCGATTCTGCAGCCAGGAGCTTATAGAGCTCTTCTCCGACACATGCTTTTCCATACTGCTAATCATCGAATTGTAGGGATTAGTAATCAGTATTTTGCAGAGAGAATTAATCATTTTTCGGTAATATCTAGCTGTTCTCCTAAAACTGTTATATGTGACAAAATTTTGGAATGTCTTTCTGCTTACCTTGTTGAGTGCATCTCTAATGATGTCCGGGACGGGCATTTCATCCAGTACACTTTCATTAATGGCTTTCGCAGCCTTCATGACCTGTTGAACTTGTCCAGCCAATTTTAACAGTTTCTTGATTTCACTCTCAGAGAGACCAGATGCAGGTACACACGGTGAAGGCAGCCACCACCTTCTGCTCTCACCTGCACTCCTGCTTCTTCCTTCAGCTCTACTACCAACTTCCTCGTAATAAAACTCATTATTGACCATAGAGTCCAGTATTTCCTACAGGTTGACAAAAACCACCAAAAGAAGTTCAGTTATTAAGTTAACAGAACTGAAATTCCAAGAATTGAGTACACTTACAATTAGCATGGAGTCTAGTTTCTCAAGTCCTGGAAGATTCATGTGTATGTCTGCACGAGCCTTTGCCGCCATGATCTGTTGCAGCGGGAAAAGTTCAATACATACGTTCATTTTTTGGTACACAAGCGTTAGATTCATTAGAGGAGGGGGACATTACCTCTACTATTTGACCATTAGTGCCATTCTTTTTGGTAGGAACCAACTCAACCATGTAGTTGGTTGGAGAAAGTAGCCAATCCATTTCTCTTCGCCATTTCCCCTTTGTTTCCTCTGCTAGTGGCTCTAATTTCCACAGCTCACCAAAAACAGATGCTGCACATAAGCCACGGTATATCAACTTTGGAAACAGTGCATGGATGGAAGCACAAAACCAATAGTTGATGTGTTATTATCAATTGCTATGTTTCCCTGATAAAAAATTAATCTATGTTCTACTTGGAAGTTCCTTCAATAAGTTCCTACTTCAACTCTTTGTTATGAATAGAGATATTCTGATCTTTATTTTATACTGTCATCACATTCGCATACATAGTAAAAAATGAGCTTTCGCCTGTTGTAAATGTGCATGAAAGAATGAATGATTACTTTATGAGCCAATTCAGAAGCAATTAATTAAAAATTTGAGCATATAAATGGAAGGGATACCAGTCTACAAATACCTGCAAGATTGTTGATGGCATTGGACAAGGCCAACGCCGTTGAAACCCCACGCTTTCCTCCTGTAAGATCCTCTCCCAGTAACAAATTGGCGAATTTTTCTTTCATTGCTTCCATGTCAGCTACATCAACTGCATAATCACGCTTGTCCCTGATGTCCAAATGGTCAGGACTTCCAGTAGACTCTGAACCATCAGGTCTATGGTCATTTTTTTTCACCGTCGTTTGGTAAGAAGAGCCTGATCCGGAGGCAATGTAGTTGGATGAGCAGCTTGAGGCATCTTCATCACCCGAATCAGATGCGCATCCATCATCTTTGGTAGTGACACTCCCATTGTCATATTGCTGACTGCTGAGGATGCAGCTCTCGAGTCCATTATACGTGACAACTTCTGAAATTACCAACATGCCAGAATGTATTAGTTTTCTTCAGCAGCTAAAGGCATCAAACTACATTTCAAGAAGTCAAACATGATGTTTTCCCAACATCATGCAGAAAAGAGATTGTCATAAATCTTGCATGAATTTCAGGTGGAGATAAGAAGTTTCTTTAAATGCACTGAAGATCTCTATAGTTTTTCCAGTTATCGTTATAAAACAGTAGTTTAGTTGAGAACTAATAGTTGGCTCTTTTCTACTTCTTCTATATGTAAATTGTGCAATCATCCACAACTCAATCATTTCAAAAAATACATGCATCAGACTTCTTAAGGCTTTCCGAAACTACTAGTTTCTTTTACAATCTAAATGCAGATACTATGAGAAGGAGCATTCAGGTCTTGGTCCCTTTCATCATAGCAAAAGACTACAAGAGTTCCACTCCCACCATTCTCCTTCATTTCTCCCCTAATGGTCCATACTTTTAGTAAAAGTACTCCGTATATCAAGTCCCTAAAAAAACAAAAAACTTAAGATACTGCTTCTCCCTATTCACATAAAAATCTTATTTAACAAGTAAAATACGCGTTAAGACAGGACTCTTCATATGGAACGAAGAGAGGGAGTATGTAACACATGATATAAAGACTAGAAATGAATGGACAATACAAAGAAAATCTTGGAAGCATTCCAGTCCAAACAGAAAAAGGCATTGGGAGACATTGACTGCTATGTCCCCACTTCCTACACAATCTCACATGAAATGAGAGAGTTCAGCATTTGCAAGCAAGATGGCTCTGCAGTGTAGTAATGGCCACTCTTTTCCAGTTCACATCATTCATGTATTAAATCAAAACTAAGTTAATGACAGTGGGTCCATCACTAAATGCCATTGCCTAATCAATATCGCTTATAGAGAATGGTAAAAATAATGAAATTACAAGTTTGCAGCCACAAGAAAATTGACTTTAAGATTAAAAAATCATGGTTCTTATTTTATCTAGGGTGGAATTTTTTAAAAATCTTTTAAAGGGGGAGGGGTAAAACACGATAACTTTCAAATGTGCATGCATTCTAGTACTAATCTCACTTAATTTTATTAGATCTAATGCTTTAGTGCTGCTATGATTGAACCTAGATTAAAAAGGTTTAGAGGTAATAAACATTCTTATTTTTCCATCAAAAAGGAATCTTTAACAGTGAAATGTGGAGTCCACGTGGTAGGTACATTACCCACGAATGGTGTAACTACAATGGGATGTATGACCAGTAAAACTGGAAGAACAAGGACGCATTAATTGTGCCCAGATGTTGAATGGTCAAATGCAAGATACACATTTGTTATTAGTACACCGTCCCCTTTAGAAAATAAAACCCATTTTCCTCCAGTTACAAAAATTTAAAAAAGCTTCAAAAATAAATTTCTCAATTTGTTTGTATAAAAATGGCTAAATATACACATTTTTACTGTGAAATAACTTTACTTTCGCAGAGAATAAGTAAAATACAATACTTGTACATTGATAAAAAAAGAGTGTGGTAACTTACTATCTTGATCAAAGTCAATACTAGCTTCTCTGTCTCTGCTACAGCAGGAAAGCCTTCTCCTCATCATAATCATCTTCATGCTTCCCAACTTCCTATCTAAATCATCGAGCAATAAACGCTCATAAATGTTTTTGTTCGACCATAAAAAAATGTCAAAATGAGAAAAATGCAGTTTTAGTTAGTACAGTACATTCCAGTCCTTCTGGGGGCAGTATAAAATGAATGCACATTCCGTAGTAACTTAGGACTATAAAAAATCTAAAAAATTATTAGGTTTCATGATTATGATTTATATGAACGGTAGATCCACATTTGGTGTGTGGTGTGTGCCATTGTTTCGCACCAAACCAAAAGACAAAAAGATGTGCTAAGACTTTTTAGCCACTTTTGGTGCAAAACAAAATTCCATTGCGCCACATGCACACGGGTTTTGGTGGTACTAGTTGGAAATTAAAAGAAATACCATGTAGCTAATTATTGATTTGGAAAAATAGCTTTTTTTAGGAGCTATACTGAAAAGATTATTTTTTAAAAAATTTATTAGGATAACTTCAAAATGAAATGTGAACTAAAAAGTCCCATTAAAAAAGTTGGGGAAAACAGTGAATTCTGGATCTAATAAAAGACATACATGAATAATAGATGGATTAGACTAATTTAGACGGTTTATTAACAAATAATGAAAAGAACGGAATTGTCAAACAAACAGGCAGAAAATACCAAATCAGTCATTTTCGAAATTTAAAATGATGAAATAGATAGGCCTACAACTATATGGAAGTCATATTAATGGAGCTATTACACATGTTGAGAATCTTTTGGATCAATCAAATGTCAATAATTCACAACATTTAAGAAAAAAATTGCATCTACTTTCTGTTTTGCTATCAATTTTAAAGAGTAATAAAAGGGACATGCTTTAAATAGAAAGCTGATTTACTAACAGAGAATAATCAATGTGGAAAAGAATGAGCTTTCTAAACTCACTCGGCAGTAAAAGACTAGGGTAATTTTGAGAGTTTGAAAAAAAAGGTGCCTTTCATGTTGACCTTTTCCGCTCAATAATTAAAGAACTATTATTTTTTCTTGAAAGGTTTAAAAAAATATTGATGCAAAAAAAGAGCGGAAGGCTGAGGACAAAAATACAAAGCACCGATCCGTAATTTATGATTAAGTTGATGCCATGGTCCAATACTTTCTCCTCGATTTCCACTTCCACTTGTCCGAGTTGACCCGGAGCTCCACACCCAAAATTCTCCTTAATTACTCGTATGCCCCAAACATTAAAAAAATATTAGGGCCTGTCCCATTAAAATAATCTCCCACCAAAACAAACTTCATCCGATTGAAATCGATTTTAGCAAAAACCCCAGAACAAAACAAGAAAACAGAGCATTGACAAGCACGAAAGTTGCATCATCTATGAAATGCGAAATTAAAGACGAGAAAACGAACGGGGGAGAAATGAGGAACCTGTGTGGAGAACCGGCTGCCGGAATCCTGCAATCCGATCACGCACACACAGGATGGTGTGGTGTGTGAGAGGATGATCGGAGGGAATTAACTGGAAGGCTGAAAAAGTAAAAGTGAGAGTGAGAATGAGAATGGGGGATTTTGGATTTGGAGGACCATTACATTTGGGGGGAAAGTTCAGTAAGTAAGGTTGAAGAAAGGTAGCGAGAGTATGTTTATGTACCAGTAACTGAAAGGAATGGGAGCCTTCTCTTGTGGGCCACCGTGTACTACTAGAGCTGAGCTAAGCTTTTAGTGGTAATTACTCCTTTATTATTAGATTATGTAAATCTATGGTACTATTAACAAGTAGTTATGGGACTTGCTTTATTGGTTTCAATCTTGTAATTAGAATTCAAAATCTCGACATAAAGGTTTACGTTACTACATGAGTCACGGTTTTCATAATCAAATTCATAAAATAACCACAAGTTTAGTTAGGTGCATGACTTGTAACGTCTGAAAATAAATGTTTAAAAAAGATAGTTGTTTGTTTGACAATAAATGAGATGAAATTATCGTGAGATTTGAAATTTAAACGTAATTTTGGCGGAGTACGATTTCTTAATTTTATTAGTTGGTTGTTGGTAATAAATAGCAAAACGTTTTGTAACTGTGTGTAAAAGGTGGATGAGCAGTTAGATATAAGATGTGGAAAAAATTTATATAATAATTCGTTATTAGTAAAGAAAGTAGGGATTATAAATTTGAACAGTTGTTTGCTAAATATTAAATGAATATCTTGTAATGTGTTAGAATATTAGTTTTTTTTTGTTAGATATGTGGTCTTGTAACGGTTGAGAAATAAACGTTAAGTCTCGTGTTTAAAAAGATAGTTGTCTGTTAGACAATAAATGAGAAATTCTTGTGAGATTTGAACGCAACTATCGATTTATTAATTTATTTAGTTGGTTGTTGAATAATAAATAAGAAGAAAATTTTGTTACGACGGAAAAGATAAACGCTAACGCGTGTTAAATTTGTGATGGGTGGTTAGATAATAAATGTGGAAACTCTTGTATAATTTGAATAATAATTCGTTATTAG
Source organism: Rubia yunnanensis (assembly GCA_037428765.1). Lineage (NCBI taxonomy): Eukaryota > Viridiplantae > Streptophyta > Magnoliopsida > Gentianales > Rubiaceae > Rubia > Rubia yunnanensis. The sequence continues at coordinate 23,028,703 of CM075064.1, read as the reverse complement.
GTAAAGAAAGTGTGGGTTATCAATGTAGGTAAAGTTTTGGGAAAGACCGTCTTTCCATAGACTTATAAAAAGATAGAGTTTAATTAGAATAATGAAAAAGTAAAAAGGTTTAATTTGCAATATTAAAAATTTATCATGCAACATGTAGAAGTTATAAATTTATGACCCAATTTAATTCAACCCAAAAATTTATATTCATTTCTTCTAATTTATAGTTTAAACGTTGGTTTTTCCATGACTTATGGACAACGAAGGAACTGGGGGGGGGGCAAGGGGGTGCTAGCGCCACCCCTAGAATCCGGCAGCCCGAAATTTAGGCCTAGAGCCATCGAATTCCGCCCCCTTGAACCACCGGCGGCAGGATGGATCCGCCTCCAGCTTTGCCTTTGCGCCTTTGCTGAATGAAGAAGATGACCAATTTTATTTTCTTTTCTAACTAAACAAAACGACGTCGTTTTGGCTTAAGTGAAACGACATCATTTTGTTAAGATGAAGGAAAAAAATTGAGGCCAATTGGGCTGAAACCCAATTGGCCCAAATAAAATCTAAAAAACTAATAAAACTCCATCCAAGCCCAAACCTAATATTATATACTCTTGTCTTCCTCCAAGCTCCAGCCAAAATGCAGCAGATCCACCACCGCCTTCCCGTTGCCGTGCCGCCTTCCGCCACCTGCCGCTGTCCCCTTCCTCAACCACAATCAGCGACCGCGTGGTCCACGTCCAAGCCAAACCAAGGGCAAGGTATCAAGGAGCCAATATATTTTTGTTGTGTAATTTATGTTGAATAACTTGAATTGAATTGCTTATTTGTGTGAAATTGTGAATACTGAATATAGATATGAATAATTTAGTGGTTGTGTTGAAATTGTGTAATTGTGCTAAATATAGATATGAATAATTTGACATATTTAATTTGACGTAGTTTTTTATGCAGTGATAGTTCTTTGTTGTAAAAATCTAATTATTATGTATTCATATTATTATGTAAGCATTGTTGGTTAAAAAATTGTTGTATTTAGCGTTGCAAAAATTTTTTTTGCCTCTTTTTTGCCCCCCTAACATATCCTCCTGGTTCTGCCACTGCTTATGAAAATGCCGTATTTCAAGACACAGACTAATAAATTTGAACAGTTTTTTGTTAAATAAAAAATGAGATGAATATCTTGTAATGTGTGAGCATGAACACTGCTATATGCGAACTAATAAATTGTGATACTAAATAGTTGTTTTAAAAATTATAAATGAGGTGAAAATCTCGTAACAAACCTATGAGTATGTGTAAGATTGAACGTTTTTACGTGTGAAAAATTAATTCATAATAATATATAGCTTTTTTGTTGAATTATATATGAGATAAAAATCTTGTAACATTTAGATACAAAATGTTATGTGTGATACTGTGATTTTTGAAATTGAATACTAGTTGTTTGTGTCACATTATTGATAGAATGTAAAACTTAAAAATAATTGTGGATGTGTGTATTGATATATAGTGAGTACAAATGGTTTACAAGACCTAAACAAATATGGAATAGGATATACGCAAAACTAATCAGAAAGGTTATTCCTTTCTTATCCTGATTCTAAATGATTTACATCTCTATTACCCCCTTAAGCGAAGTGTATGACTGGTCATACGCTAGGCCCTTCGTAAAGATGTCAGCAAGCTGCAAGTCCGTAGAAACATGAGCAACCTTGAGCTTTCTAGAAGACACATTCTCACGCACAAAATGATAGTCAATATCAAAGTGCTTAGCTCTCTTATGAAAAACTGGACACTGAGCCAGGAAAAGAGCACTATTATTATCATACAACAAAATGGATGGGGCGCGGCTCGTCACATGTAAGTCTCGAAGAAGATTCATCAACCAAACTAACTTCGCAGCAGTATTTGCCATAGCACGATACTCTGATTCTGAACTAGAATGAGAAACCGTAGGCTGCTTCTTAGCATTCCAGGAAACCAGGTTGCCACCAATGAAAATGGCATAACCATATGTAGACCTATGGGTCTCTATACAACGAGCCCAATCAGCATCAAAGCAACCCAAAACTGGTAAAGCGGAGGAGTTTGCATGAAACTGAAGATAATAACATAGCCCAAAATCGGAGTGACAGCTTGGTAATGATCATCAGTAAAATCCAACACATACTGACTAACCGTATTCAAAGCATAGGACAAGTCGGGACGTGTGATCGACAAATACTGTAGCGCACAAACCAAAGAGCGATAAAGTGTGGGGTTCCTGAACGGCTAACCGGAAGAGCTGGATAGTTGCGTAAGAGCCACAAATAAAATGACAACTGGTGCAGAATCTTGGATGCCGGCCAGCAGTAAAATGTCCTTGGCCTATCTGGCGTGACCAAATAATAAGCTGTCAGAAGTACGAACAACCTCCAATCCAAAAATTACTGTAGAGTGCGAAGATCGGTAATATTAAATTCCTGATTAACTTGATCAATAAACTTCCGAATAAGACGACCAACATTTCTTAATAATAATGCCATTAACGTAAACCAATAAATATAGAAAAGGGGCACCATCTGAGAAAACAAATAAGGATGTATATGAAGAACTGCATACAAATCCCTGGCCAATAAAAAAAGAACTGAAACGTTGAAACCAAGCACGGGGAGCTTGCTTCAAACCATAAATGACCTTGAGCAAAGGACAAACATAATCATGACGCATAGGGTCTTTGTATCGAGCAAGCTGCTCCATGTAAACCGAAGAATCAAGAATGCCATTTGAAAAAGCATTCTTCACATCAACCTATCGTAGTTGCCAATTGCGATGAACAACACTACATAAAACAGTACGAACAGTAGAAGCCTTCACCACTAAACTAAAAGTATAATCATAATCAAAACCAGGCAATTGCGAAAAACCCTGAGCAACTAACCTTTCTTTCTATCTGTCAAGAGAGCCATCAGATTTATACTTCAACCGGTAAACCCATTTTGAACCAACAACATTTGCATTTGAAGGACGGGAACCAACTCCCATGTCTGTTGAGTGTGTAAGGCATCAATCTCTGAGTCCACAGCAGCAATTCATAAAGGATCCTTGACAGTCGAGCGATGACTCCGGGGCTCAGTCTTAGAAAATAAAGCACTTAGTAAACCAGAAATATCATAATCAGAAAAAAAATCCTTGTACCATAGAGAACCAATGCGCATGCAAGTATTCATCGGATGCCGAGAGAAGAGAACTACAACTGGTGAAGGCACGGTTCCTGAGAATAGTGCGAAGGCTGAGGTATCGGGAACAGAACTCGAGGCAGTCGGCGGTAGCCCAGCAGGTGGTGCGATGGTGGCACTGGGAAAGCAGAGGAGGCTGGTGAAGTCGGTGAAGACGCCGGTGGCTGTGCTGGCAGCGTGTGGCTTACACGTGCGGTCGGAGTGGCCAGTGCGTGTGTCGGCGGCATTATTGGCTAGTGCCAAATGCGCTGCTGGTCATCCTATGGCAAACAAATGTAATTTTCTGAAGAACCCCGAGCTTCCGGTACAGGTGGAAAATTTGGATTTTCCAAAATAATGGGCGGTTATCCTAAAGAAGATAGCTCAAACACTTCCGATGGAACTGACGAAGGCTCCAAAAAAGTAGAAACATCTAGTGATGACAAATTTGTAATAGTACCAGTACAGGTAGCTGGAAAAAACAACTCAATAAACGAGCATGATAAGTGATGTACTCATTCTTTGTAAGAGGATCAAGACATCGATAACCCTTGTACTGCGAACTGTATCCTAAAAATATACAAAACACACTCCGAGGTGCCAGTTTATGCACATCATAGGGCCTCAAATAGGGGAAAACTCGGTAACCAAATGGATGAATATTGGAGTAATCAGGTGTAGTACCAAAAATAACAGAGAGTGGAGACTGACCAGATAAAACAGGAGTAGGCAGTCTGCTGATGACGCAGACTGACGTAGAGAAAGCATCATATCAAAATGAATGATGAAGGCCATAATAAATGAATGATGAAGGCCAGAATGAAAGAACATCAACAAACCTGTCTCCGTAATATGACGATGTTTCCTCTCTGCAGGACTATTTTGCTCAGGAGTGTAAGGACATGAAAGCTGAAGATGAATGCCCTTAGACACAAAATGAGTCTGCATGTGACGATTTACAAACTCGGTTCCACCATCACTCTGAAATACCTTGATGGTGGTAGAAAACTGATTCTCAACAAGAGCTTCATATTGCATGTATGCCTCCACAAAATTAGACTTTCGTCGTAGAGGAAATAACCAAGTAAACCGAGAGAAATCATCAATAAAAATGACATAATAAAGGTACCCGGCGCGAGAGACAACATGTGAGGGTCCCCAGAGGTCACAATGAACTAAATCAATTATGTGTGGTGCACATTTTAAATTATCATTAAAATAAAGATGCTTGCCTTTAGCCATCTCACAAGAAGAACACAAATGAGGCTTATGCAGCAAACTAGTAATTGACAAACTACTAGTCTTATTCAAAGAAGAAATTACAGTAAAAGGAACATGTCCTAAACAACTATGCCATAGCTCAAATGAGGCTTTGACTTTATTTGCATTAACAAAATAAGATAAAGTAGCACCACCATAATCTAAAATGTAAAGACCTCCCTCACGGTGTCCTCGGCCAACGAGCTCCTTGGTAACCTTGTTCTGAATAGTGAAAACATTGTTATCAAAACAAACAACAACATTTAGATCCCTAGTCAACTTGACAATAAATAATAAATTCTTAGTGATGTGAGGAACAACTAAGACATAAGATAAAGTAAAAAAATTAGAAATCCGGGAATTTCCAATATGGGAAATATGCAAAGAGACACCATTGCCAAAATAAACACAACGATTAGCATTATAAGGAGCGACACTATCTAGGTTGGATGCAGAAGCAATCATGTGATTGGTAGCAACAGAGTCCATGTACCAATCCGAAGTTGCATTATTTTGCTGATAGTACTGAGCTGAGCTATATCCACAACATTTGCAATATTATCGCGAGCAACATGAGAAAGCTTGTAGCAGTATTCAGCAAGATGACCGGGACAATGACACCACTGGCAGACGTGGGTGCCATCGCCACGGCCACCCGAAGTGGATGGGGGACCACATGCCAGCGATGGATTTTGACCACCGCCACGGCTACGGCTCCGGCCTCTCCCCCTTCCTCATCCATTTCTGTGGCCTCTTCTACCACCGTTAGCCTGTTTGGATGCCTGTTGACTAGCAGACAAAACAGCAGGGTGCAGGTCCAGAAGTCGACGAACAAGCTTTGAGATGAAACTCCAAAGCCTTAGCATCAACAACAATAGAGTATAAAGGTGGTAAATGATCTCTCATCATGACCTAATTGGAAAACTAATAGAAGTGATTGTTCAAACCACGACAAAAAACAATAGTAACATCATCATCATGGAGAGGATGTTTAAGTACACACAATTCATCAACAATGTCCTTAAAGTGAGAATAATAATCCTGAAAAGAATGGTCATCTTGACGAACGTCGTACATACGATCACAAAGAAAAAGGCGCCGAGAACGAGAATTGTTCTGGTACTTTGTAGCTAAAGCATCCTATACTTAAGCAGCAGTGACCATACCGTTAACTACTGACATTGCAGCCGGGGACAAGGATGAAAAAAGAGTAGTCTGGACCAATTGATCCTGCTGAATCCAATCATCACGAACCCTGTCCTCCTCAGAAGCCTTGTTATCGGTTTCTTTGGAAGTTGAGCTCGCAGGGGGGTCAGGGCACTTGGCAGATCCATCAACAAAACCAATCAAATTGACAATACGAAAAATAGAAGTAACCTGAGTACGCCAATGAGCATAGTTAGAACCATCAAACTTGATGGTGATGCAACTGATCAACGATGAAGTGTAATTGACGTTATCATGAACATGCAGAAACAGATCCAAACACAAGAGATGAATCAAATCGCACCAAACACACAACAAGCTTGTGAATGGAAGTGGACGACTGATTTAACTATTGTGCGTGGACAAGGGAGGAGCAACGAACAACAACGGAAAGAGGAGACCACGGCGTACGAATCAGCGACGTGTATGTTGAGGACGACGATGCGTGATCGGCGGCTGGCGGCACGTGGAGCGACTGCGTTGATGTCTCCGATCAGCGATCACCGGCAACCTAAGAGCGGGGCGATGATCGAAAAAACGAGGTGGGTGGGCAGTGGCTAGATCGAAAAAACACAGGAAGAAGAATATGAAAACTTTTGGGAAAAGCTAGAGAATTTTAGAGAAACCTTACTGATAACATGATAGAATGTAAAATCTAGAAATAATTGTGGCTGTATGTATTGATATATATAATGAGTACAAAGGGTATACAAGACCTAAACAAATATGGAACATGATATACACAAAACCAATAAAAAAGGTATTCTTTTTGTATCCTGATTATTATTGATTTACATCTCCATTAATTATAAATGTGATTATATGCATAGAGAAATAGAGGAATGTTATTCATAAACAACAAAAGATATGTGTTGAAATGTAATTTATAGCATTAAATAATTGTTTGTTAGACTATTAATGAGATAAAAATTTTGTTACGTGTAAATCTGATACTTATGCGTGAAAATGTAATCTATAGCATTAGAGAGTTATTTTTAAATTATAAAATGATAATCTTGTAACGTTGAAATATATGCATGTTATAACAGCTACAAAATAAACGGTAAATGTTCAAAGTGTTAGATCATAAATGACATGAAATTCTAGCGACATTTGGAAGTTGAGTGTAATTATGTGTCGAAATGTGTTTTGTTGAAATAATTAGTTGGTTGTTTAGTAATAAACGAGAAGAAAATCTGATGCATCTGGAAAAAAAAAAGAAACATTAATGTATGTAAAAGGTGGGATACATAAATTTGAGGAGTGGTTAGAAAATAAATGTGAAATATGTATAGTTTTATTATTAATCACAATTTCATGAAAATAGTGTGATTAATAAATTTAAATAGTTGTTTGTTAAATAATAAAAACAAAACCTTGCAGTAGAAAAAGACGTGAAAGCTGACGCACAAATCACAACGGTCGAAGTGGTTTGCCTAAGAGATGAATATCTTGTAACTTGTTGGCGTGGCTGATTCCATTTGAATAGTGACAGTAATCAGGAACACTACTGCAGGAAAGGGCTATTAAATACGGTTATATCAGATCATTAAAGACACTTTTAAAGTGTCTTCTCTAGTTTCACTTTTGATCTATTTTGATCAAAGGCGGTTCAAATAACCGCCTTTAATAGGGTCCGGAATAGGTTATGAAATAGGTTATGAATAGTGACAGTAAATTGGTCTATATTATTTACCAATATACTCGAAATAGGTTATGAACTCGGAACTTATTTCTGACCTTCCAAAAAAAAAAATAGGAGTCGGAAACTAAATGGTTTACGACAGTGCAAAACCAGATCTAGAACCCCAAATGGAAAAAAACAGTGACATCAATCAAAACAACCGTAACACCAATCAACACAATAATGATATCAAAACAACACAACAGCAACTCCAACGGCGTTGATCTCCGGTGACGGAGGGTAGCGGTAATGGAGCTCAAGCATCGACGGAGGGATTCTCCAGCAGCGGTGCGACAAGAAGTAGGTGGTGCTGTAGGCTTCTCCTTTTCTGACAATATAGAGCTTCTCCAGTGGCGGCGATGCAACAACTCCTTTCTCCAGCGATGATGGGCTTCTCGAATGGTGAGAGCGTCTGGCGACGAAGAGCTTCTCCAGTGGCAGCGATGCAACAACAGCCCCTTCTTTGACGACAGAGGGCTTTTCCAACTGCAAGAGCGAGCAGAGGAATGGCTGAGGGGAGGTTGAGCGAGAGGCGGAGGCGGACAAGCGAGAGGTGGAGGGGGGGGAGCGAATGGTGTGGGGGTGGGGGGAGAAGTAAGAGGCGTACAGGTGAAGGTTATGTGGTGTCCCTGATCAAGCAAGACAACTGTTATTCACCGTATAACGTCCTTTCCTGCAAGACAAATTCCGGAAGTAATTTCGGGGATAATACTCCGACGATCAAGTCAGTGCTCTCCTTTAAAGAATTGGAATTTCTTAGTTTAGTTTTTACTTACCTTAACCAATGTTGTTATTCTTGTATTTATAGCAAATTATAGTCGTGGCTCCGTGTTGTTAAGATTCACGATCATGGGTTACATTGTGGTCCTATAAACCTGGTTTGTGCCTTGCTTCATGGCTGGGACCTGATCGTAGCTCGCCTTTCTCAGTTCGTGGCTTAGTAACTTCTGACACGATCCCACTTTTCACGGTTCACATCCAAGATTAGTCTGTAGCTAAGTTTTGGGCTGGGCCTGAAGTCCAAACTTATGTGGTTCATGGGATAGATATACACCATAAGTCTCCCTAGCCATGAAGACTAGGAAACACAAAGCAATGGTATTGCTCGTAAAATATATGCTAACTGTTGTTATGTGAGTTCGTTAAGCTCTTACAACCTGTTTGTCATTAATATGAGTCATATTTTCGTCGCGAAGTATTTTTTGCTTCTTGGCTATACTTTTGATTTTGTTGATATTTCTGATTTTGAATTTTGAATTTTGAATCTTCATTGTCAATGTCATATTTGTAATAGACCAAGTTGTTGAGATTTTATTTCAATGAACCTAGATTCTATCCCTATTATTTGCTATATTGTTTTGATTTTTCCTGACTTCTGTTATTGTGCTTTCCCTAAATAAGGAATTTGAATCAGTTGACTTAACTTCATCATCATTCAGTTCTTGTCTACTCAAATTTTGCCGTCGTCTCGATTTCTGTAAAAGGTAACCCACTGTTGTGTCAGACTGTAATCATGATGCTTTTGGATTGATTGAACTCTTTGTTTTTTTACGTTATCGTGTCTGAGTTTAAATACTAAAATTTATTTATTTTTGTTCATCCTTCAGTCATTCAATCTTTCGTCTTCTCGGCTTCTTCTTAATCCTTCTGGAAATCACTCTTCTTCATCCTCTATAAAAGTAAGTTTTTCTGCCTTTTCTCTTCTTTCCTTGTTGTATCCGTTAAATCTATAAAGTGTCTTTTATTTTTTCTGGAGAGTTATTGTTTATAGTTGAATCATATTTTTCCGACCATCTTCTTCGCCATACCTTCTACTTTCTTCTTTAAGCTTTCCTCGGAATATTTATATCCAAGTTTTGTAGCTCTAATTAGGGGTTTTTTTTCAAATTCTAGGATTCCTATTTATCAAAATTTCTTCTTCTTACCGTATCGATAATCCCGTAGAAGATGTCCCAGTTGATTATGTTCACTCCGATGAGAATTCCGGTCATGTCACCAATTCCTCCACCATTAACAATGTTTTGTCTGACCACTACTTGGAAGACTTAAAGAATTATTTTCCTTTTTTGTCTTCGTTTGAGCTTCCGGCTCCTACTAACTCTGAGTGTGTTCGCCTCCTCCTACTGGCTACATTTCTTGTTATCTGACTTAACTCAACTTTGGTCTTTACTTTCCCCTTCCTCAACATGTTATTGATCTTCTTTCATCCTACCAAATTGCTTTGTCTGAGTTTCATCCTAAGAGCATCACAATTATTATGGGTTTCCACTTTGTGTGTGACAAAGCGAATGTTGCTTTTACTATTGACCTATTTTGCAGCTTGTATCAGCTTCGTAAAGTAAAAAACACCTTGGATGAGTTCAATTTTTTCCTTGTCATTTCTAGTGTTGAGTTCATCAGCAGTTTTCCTAGTAACTGCGGTGTATGGCGTAAGAAATTCTTTTTTTGTGAAAATAAATAAAGAGTTCAAAGGAATCATTCCATCTTGGAACTATAATGTTCCTAAATCTAAGCGCCCTAGCCCAGGAGTTCTTCTTACTGCTAATTCCAGAGTCGTGTTAACACTTCTCAAACACTTACTATGTCTATGCCATGCCGATTCTGACACTGAGGGTGTTTTTATTATTTCACCATGCTACACTTGTTTATTATTTTTATTTTTGACACTACTTAACTGTGTGTTCGCCCGATCTGTGTTGTATTCTCAATTGTAGATATGAATCTAGCTGTAAGTGCTACTGATAGGTCATTTCTTGATGATGATGAACACAAAGAGAAACATGAGACTCTCGTTCACTCCAACGATACCACTGCTAATGATATCCCTCAAGAGAATATCACTAACACAAATTCTAAAATGGTAGCTGCTAAAGGTAAAGCCATAGGGGGTGAAGAGGTGGCTGCTGATAACAATGTTGATGCGTCCAAAGGAAGGAGAAGAAATGAGCGAACTGATGGGCCATCATCTGCCTTGTTGCCTCCGGGAAAAAATGGGCATACTAGCCAATCTCGTTCTAGGGCTCTGCCACGAAACAATAATATACTGGTGAAGGGGACGATTCCTGCTACTCTCTCCAAGCTTTCTCTTCATGAAACGATGGATGCGGTAAGTCTGCTAGAAGTTTTTAATAATAATTTTTGTTTTGATTTGGTATTCTCTTATCACAATGCATGATTGTCATATTTATGTGTGTGTATATATATATATATATATATATATATATATATATATATATCTTTTATGAGTTGTAAACTTTTCCATGGATGATGGTTCACTCCTAGAAAAGTATAAAGTTAAGGAGAAGAGGTGCAAGGCTTTGAAGACCTCCCTTAAAGCTGTTGAGAAGTGTGCGAAGAACGCTGAAGAAGAAGCCAATAAGCATCATTCCGAGTTGAAAATGATACAAATATACTCTATAAAACGAATTCTTTCTTCAAACTATTTGAAGATATCTCTAGCTCCGCTCGTAACCTTGGTTATTGCAAAGCTTTAAAAGATCTGTGGGAGCTAAACCCAACTCTGAAGGTGAAGAAGTTGCCTTCCCTGGATAGAGCTTAGAAAGTACTGAAAGAGTGCAAGGCCATGCCAAATGAGGGCTTTGCTCATAATATTTATGATGGTGGGACTTCTTATGCCTTACTATTATATCTCGCGAGTCTTCCTTCCTTGCCCTCTATTCTTGAGCTTTAAAGTTTTCCAATGGATTATTTGGAAAGTCTTCCGTTCACTTCTCCTGATGCTACACCAACTCCTAACCTAGAGGCTAATAATGATGTGGAGAATTTTGTCCAGACTGAGAACCAGGAAAAATCCACTCTTGTTTTCCAGAATGCTTCTCCGTGTCATAAAGAAGTTAGTTGATTTTTAGTGATGCTATAGGATTTGAAACAATATTAAATTTTGTCTGTAATATGTAATGGTACAATTGTGTATGTTCACGCTTTGTATTTGATTAAAATTTGGTGTCTCTTTTCTGACTTTATATTTTTGTTTCATATCTTGTTCATATGCGGGATTTTGATATTTTCATCGACCATAAATTTTTAAATCTTCTTGGCTTGTTCGGGTCAAATAGTTGTTTAGGGCATCATCCTGGATCCGTATCTTCTAATTCTTGGTGTCCTAGTGGGCTGATTGAAGCTACTAGTTCCATATGTTCAGAATCTTAAGCTTGTTTATGTTGATCGTTTCTCTAGTTTGGAATCTGTTCCATTATTTATTGGATGGAAAATTCCTACTTCCTCATCATCTCCATCTCGTTCTCCGACATGCCCTTGTAGAAAGTTTTTATCTGAAGGTTACAATGTTGAATCGTTGGACAAGGATATCATTTTTCTTTTAGTCGATCTTGAATATGTTGGCATATACACGCGTTCGCTCAATCTTCTTATCCGTGTTCAAGGATGGGCAATATCGTTAGGTATTCATCTAAAGTATATGTTACTAGGTATTAACGACCTTGAAGTCAGATGGAAGAAGACTGTAAAAGACACACAAGATTTTGTTCGTGAATTGAAAGAATGTTGTGCTGAACAAAACAACCTTATTTAGCGGCAACAATTGAGTATGGTTTAAATGATTGTTCAACAAGAAGAAGCTAAGAATTTTGTAGCAAGAAAATCCCGCAAAGCTCATCAAAAGACCTTGATTATTGATAAGTAGTGCTCCCACATTGACGACTTATTGGATTGACTGAAGAAAAAAAATGATGAGTGTGATCATCTTTCCTATTCCTCAACTGGGTGGAAAAGTAGGTTTGACGAGCAGGTTGCTGTAAATACTCAGCTATGTAGTGATAATGATCACCGTCGTGCTGAGTGTAATCATCTTGACTTATGTGTGCACCAGCTTGAGTTGATTACAAAGATAAGCTTCAGGCCCTTCCATCATAATCACGTGGTTCCATCATCACGTGGTTCCACTGGCCGTAGAGGTCTAACTAGGAACATTGGTGGGTAAATAATTAACTAGTCCAATGCAGTTCAGTTGCATATTTGCCAACTAGAGGATGAAGTACGAAACTTGATGGCTACGGACAAGAATTATCAAGACACCGTTGACGTTATGAGTATGTAGCTTGACCCGAGGAATTTGGTCCAATCACTGATTTTAAAGCGTATTATGCGAGATATCTCGATCATATGGAAAGCAAGGGTTAAATACAACATCCTGCCTACTTGTACATGAAATGTTGGTACGATCATATCATAGATAAGGAGCGCGAGGCTGAGCAATCTCATCGTTTTGGTAGTTCTTCATGCTCCAGATCAGCTAGCGCATCAAGGCGTAGATAGTTCTTTTTTTTTCTTGTAGTACTATTATATTTTGAAATCTTTTTCGTTTGCTATTTATTAATATATTAAATGTTATGTTTATTTTTGCATTTGTACTTGTACATTTGCATATTTTTTCCGAGGTCTAATGCTTTCACAACTAAGGTCGTGAATGTCCACTGTGCGAAGCTGAACAATTTATTGTTTGTTCTTGTCGCTATTTTTGTAGGCGAATATGCCTTTTTTGCAAGATCTATGGCTTTCCTAGTTAGGTTTACGAAGTTGCAAGGTCTATAGCTTGCAAAATCGATAACTAGTATTGTGCGCATTGCAAGATCTATTGCTTACTTACGTCGCTGTTCTTGTGGGCATATCTACCTTTTTTGCAAGATTTATGGCTTGCATAGTTAATTTTACAAAGTTGCAAGATCCATTGCTTGCAAAGTCGAAAGCTTGTATTGTTCGATGTGCAAGATCTATTGCTTGCTTATGTCGCTATTTTTGCAGGCATATATGCCTTTTTGCAAGATCTATGGCTTGCAAAACTAAGGTTCCGAAGTTGCAAGATCTATAGCTTGCTTAAATCGCCTTTTTTTTGTAGACATATATGTCTTTTTGCAAGATCTATGGCTTTCAAAACTAAGGTTTCTAATCACCTCATGACAACTTCGTAGCTTGTTGCATCGTGATTGGTCAAACTCAATTGTTTGTAACTACCAGACTTGATATTTAGTTTACAGTGGGCCACAATTGGCTTTTATTCATAATATTAAAGTAGAGAACATTGAAAGTGATTTGCCTCAAAAGATGCTTTTTGATATTTATAATGTACGACTGTGATAATATTGCCTTCAACCTCAAACAAGATGCGAACATCACCAGTGATCATCTCATGTCTCCTATACAACTAAATTTTCCCTATCCTCCACTTTGAATCTACACATAGAATCTTCTTAGGTTGATAAATTGTGTGCCATTCTGCTAAACGAAATTTCTTTTACCTCTGCCATGACTCTTCCTAATGGCTTCACTTCTACCCATTTCGTGAAGTAGTCAATTGCCACAATGAGAAATTTTGCATTGCCAGCTCCCTTTGGAAAAGGCCCGACTAGGTCGATTCCCCATTTTTTGAATGGCCAAGCTCCATATATTTCTGTTAAAGTAGCCTGTGGTTTATGTGATATCGAGGCATTAATCTGGCAGCTTTTGCACTTTAGCATGAAATTATGCGCATCGTTGAACATAGTTGGCCAATAGTAACCTGCCTGAATTATCTTCTTCGCAATGGTTCAGGATCCTTGATGCATTCCACATAATCCTTCATGCAATTACTTTATGATTTAGCCTGCTTGCAATGGTCCTACACACTTTATCCATGGAGATAAGAAAACATTTTTTTGTATAAGATTCCCCCTTCATAAACGTAGTTGTGAGATCGCAATTCCAACTTTCTGGCTTATATCTTGTCTGTTGGGCAACTTTTCTGTTACAAAGTAATCTTTAACGGTGTCATCCAGTTTACTTCTTTTATCTGGACCATTGACACTATTTTTATTACTGTACTTCTAACAGGAATGACCTCCAGTTTCACATCCTTGTGTTCTATCAATGAATCGAATCTAGCTACCGCTAATTTGTTCAAGGATGCCTTTATGTTTTCACTTCTTGTTACATGTTGAACATCAAAGTGTTCGAGTTGGGCAGTGAGCTAACAAAATCTTCTTAAATACTCTATCAACTGCTCTTCTTGCACTTCTTAGTCTCCCTGTACTTGCCGGAATACTATCTGTGAATCGCTAAAACACTTAACACTTTTAACCTTCATTCTGATTGTAAGGTCTAAGCCACATATTAGTGCCTCAAATTCTACTTCATTGTTGGTGAGTGGAAAGTCTAAGCGAAGTGAATATCTATGCTCTTCTCCTTCTGGGTTAACCAGTAGTAATCCTGTGCCGCAGCCTTTTTTGCTAAATGCTCCATCATCAAACAGTTTCCATGCAATGTCTACCCACTTGGATTTCCTTTTGTCAATACCAAGATTTTGTTGCGTATTTGCCTCTTGTGCATTTGCACTTGTCATCTCTGCAATGAAATCTGTTAAGGCTTGTGCCTTTATCGCAGTTAGTGGTTGGAACTGGTTCTCATACTGTCCCAAGTCAAGAGACCACTTGGTCACTCTACTAGATGATTTCAGCTTGCTTAAAATATTCTTGATTGGATATTCAGTATAGACGACTATACCATGACTCTAGAAATAAGTTCACAATCTTCTTACTAAATATACCAAATCTAGGGTTAACCTTTCAACCGGCAAGTACGCTTTCTCTGCACTTTGTAGTATTCTGCTGATGTAATATAATGGTACTTGTTTTTGGCCTTCTTGACGCACCAAACTAAGCTTACTGTATTTGTTGAAACCGCCAGGTAGAGATATAAAGTTTCTCCAGGGTTTGGTGACTTTAGTGTTGGTATGCCGGAAGCTGCTCCTTCAATGACTCATACACTTTCTGACTTTCATAACTCCAACTAAACTTTTTTACCTTCTTAAGGACTTCAAAAAGAAGGAAATGCTTCTCAGCTACCTTTGAAACAAATCTACTAAGCAATGCCAGCGATCCCATTGATATCTGCCCTTCCTTAACTATGCATGGTTAAGGAAGGTTAACTACCGCTTGTATTTTTCTGGATTAGCCTCAATCCCTTTGGAGGATACTTTGTATCCTAAGAATTTTCTAGTTCTTACTTCGATAATGCATTTCTTGGGATTAAGCATTATACCAATCGTACTTAGCGTATCTAGTTGCTTTCAATTATTCTACAAAGTTGCACACACACGTATATATATATATATATATATATATATATATTTGCTTTGATAACCATGTCATCAATATATGCTTCAACATTTCATCCTATTTGATTGCAAAATGCGCTGTCAACTACTCTCTGATATGTTGCTCTTGCATCGTTTTAGGCCAAATGGCATCTTCACATAGAAAAATATTCCAAACCTTGTTATGAACGCCATTTTTTCTACGTCTTCTGGGTTCATCAATATTTGGTGATATCCCTTGTACGCATCCAAGATAGCTAGGACTTCGTAACTTGATATTGCTTCTACTGTCTTATCAATTTTAGGCAAATGGTAACAGTCTTTTGGGCATGCCTTATTTGGATAAGTGAAGTCTATACACATTCTCCATCCTGCGTCTGCCTTCTTTACCATCACTGGGTTCACTTACCACTTTGGGTAGATTACCTCCTTTAGAATACCGGCCCAAAGCAATGTTGTCACCTCCTCTTTGATCACTTTCTGTCTATCACTAGCGAAGCTTCGTTGTTTTTGCTTGGTTGGTTGGATCGAATTGGTAATATTTAGAGAGTGAGTAGAAATTCTAGGTCAACTCATCCGATGTTCTGTACATTCCATGAAAATGTATCTTTGTGACTTCACAAGATTTCTATAACCTTTTATTTCTCTGGGTTTGGAAGATGCTCTCCTATTTTGACACACTTAGAGGTATCTCCGTCATCCAAAGTAACAACTTCAGTTTATTCTCCCAGATCTATTGGAGGCTCCGATTGCTTGATCGAGCCATTATATGAGATAGTGTTTACCATTTTTTTTGCTCCACATTTTTCCTACTTTCATCGCAATAACCATGCAATGTTTGGCTGCTTGCTGGTTTCCTCTTATTGTTGCGATTCCTGTTAGAGTCGGGAACTTCATCACTAAGTGGTATGGGGACCCTGTCGCCTTTGTTGTATTTATCCAAGGCCTACCAATGATGGCATTAAATTGACTTGATGCATCAATGACCATGAAATTGCATATGATAGTACAATTTATACCATTTTTGCCTATGGTAACATGCACCTATATGTTACCCAAAGGTGTCACCGCTCTTCTTATAAATCCTACCAACGAGAATGTAGACTTCTTTAGATCAGTTTGCTTGAATCCCAACTTATCAAAGCAATTAACAAATAAGATTTTGACTGCACTCCGATCATCCACAAACACTCTATGAACCATTGCATTTCCAATCTTAGCGATAATGACCATTAGGTCATTATAAGGTGAAGCATTGGGAACTGCATCCTCTTAGATAAATGTCGTTGTCTCAACCGAACGAAATCTCTTGTCAGCAAACTCTTGTGGTGGAGAATATCTAGCCTTGGCCTTTCGGGAATTATTAGATAGAGATTTAGTTGATCCATGTATCGATAAGATTACTCTTTGTGGGGACTTACTTGCCATACCTTCTTCGTGATCCACCGCCGCTGTCATCTTCTGATTCTTGTTCTGTGTGTCAGCTATGCCTTGGTTCTTGGTCATGGAGCTCTTTGCTTTGTTGGCTTTGTTGTACCTACTTCCTCCATATTCTTTCTTGTATTGGCTCAGATAGTCATTCCTCTAATTCTCTTCTTTTTCCTTCTCAAATCTGTGCAATATTCGATGTCATGCCCGGGGTCCTTGTAGAAAGCACAATAGTATTCTCTGGATATTTTGTCTGGAGGTGCTATCATTAGTGCTGGTTCACAAAATAACTCTCTGTTCGCTTGCCGAATTTCTTTTTGCGACTTTGTCAAAAGAGTTTCTTGGAATGTTGTGAACTGCATTCCTAGATCTCTTCCCTTGAAAGGGATGTTCCCCTTCCCTTTCTTTACAAAGCCTCTCTGTGGGTCCTCCATCATTCTCTTTTTGCCTCGCTCCCACTCTATCTTGTGGTTGTTTGCTTCTTCAGTTTGCACATACTGTTCAATCAATTTTTGCAATTCCCTTAGGTTTTCAGGCTTGTTCTTTGTGAGCTCCTTGTAAAATTCTCCAGATCGCATACCCCTGTGAATGCACCTAACGAAGATTGGAACGACAAATCACGAACCTTCAAAATTTCAGGGACGAACCTATTATGGTATTCTACGAGACTTTTGTCACTTTGTTGAGCTATGTTGTTCAGTTTTGCTATTGTTCTATTAAAATTTTGCTTATGATAGAAGTGTCCCAAAAAAAATAAATCTGACAACTGTGTCCAACACTTAACACTTTCGTTTGGTAAATCTTTTTACCATGTAATCACCGTTCCCGATAAGAAGATAAGGAAAGCCTTGCATACTAACTCGAATTCCATATCACGAAATCTCATGCTGTTACAATAGGAATTAAGGAATTCCTCAGTATCTATTGTCTCATCATAGATTTTAATATGCAAATGTAGCTTGAAGTTCTTTGGCCTCTTGAAATCGTGAAGATGCGGTGCCAACAGTGACTTGTCTACATCATCATCTGTCACTATATCCCTTAATTCATCTTTTTAATTAAGTCTCTCATGTTTTTGACTTTTTTTTATACTCATTTTGGGGGACTTCGGCTTTATGTGGCTAAGAACTGATTGTACAGATGTTCTCTGTTTTCTTCTAAGAATGCTGCGAATGCTCTTCTTTCTTTTTCTTAATTTTTGTTAGGAGATTCCATTTCCTCTTCATCATCTTTCGTATCTTCCTTAATGTGCCCCTGCTCTTTACTAGGAAAAAATGCTTGATTTTTTTGGGATGTATGCTCTTATTACTTCCCACTGTTTGCTCTTGTGTATGGTGTTTCTGACTTTTTTCACTTCTGGTGAATACCATTGTTTACCTTGAAAGGAATAAAGGACTGGAAATGGTTTTTGTCCCCACAGTCGGTGCCAATGATGTGGTGTCACTGATCAAGCAAGACAACTATTGTTCAGCATATAACATCCCTTCCTGCAAGACAAATCCCGGAAGTGATTCCAAGGAAAATACTCTGGCGATCAAGTTAGTGCTCTCCTTAAAGAACTGGAATTTCTTAGTTTTGTTTTCACTTACCTTAACCAGCATTGTTATTCTTGTATTTATAGCACAATATAGTCATGACTCCATATTGTTAGGTTTCACGATCGTGGGTTACATCGTGGTTCTATAAACCTGGTTCGTGCCTTGCTTCATGGCTGGGACCTGATCGTGGTTTGACCTTTCTCGCTTTGTGGCTTAGTCACTTCGAACATAATCCCACTTTTATCTGTTCGTATCCAAGATTAGTCTACAACTAAGTTTGGGGCTAGGCCTGAAGTCCAACCTTATGTGGTTCATGGGATAGGTATACACCAGAAGGAGAGAAGGAAAATAGGGTTTCATTGGGTTCACCTTTAAGAAATTGTGCTAAGTATGGGTTTGGGCCAAAATGATCCCATTAAAGGTGGTTCTGCCTTTATAATTGTCTTTAAAATGAAAAGGTGACCTAGGATAGCACTTCCAAACTCAGAAGTGTTTCCAGACCTTGATTAAAGGTGGTTCTTAAGGCGGAACTGCCTTTAGTCCATCACCATTAAAGGCAAAGCCGTCTTTAATTCAATTTGAACCACCTTTAAAATGAAAAACATGACCTTGGAGGCACTTCTGAACTCGAAGGTCCTTTTCAAGGCGATTTTAAGCAATTTTTTTAAAACCGTCTTCTATTGCCGCCTTTAATAAAAGGGTCTCTACTAGTGGAACAAGCATGTGCTGGTTCTTTGCTTCCCAAAGTGCTACAATAAGTCCTTAGATTGATTTCAAGGAGAAAGCTCTAATGTTTAGGTTCATACTTTTTGCTTAAAATGTGCATCTTTGGAATTTTAAGAACATACCTTGTTTCTTCAGTATTTTTCTCATTTGTAGGCCTTTCTAACCCTATATTGTAGCAGCTCATGATGAACGTGACCTATGTTTTCCTTATCGTAGTGGTTGTGGCCACCATGATGGTTGAGTAACCGACGTCGTAGGCTTTGATTAAGATCTTATTTTTAAATTATCTTCCTAATCTTATGACACATTTATTAAAAATTGTCTTCCTACTTAGGTGCTTGTTAGACGGTTCCTTATTTCTATTTAGCATGATCATTCCACCACTTATTTGAACTTCAATCCTTTTGATTGCCTTACAATATATGTGGCCCATAAGCTCGCTCCGCACATCCTTCCTTGCATTTTCTTAGGGTATAGCTCTCAAAAAAAGAGCTATCATTGTTTTGGTCTTGTAGCTAATAAGTTTACCACTCGTCATATGTACGGTTTGGTGAGACATTCCCTCCTTATACTCATGGAGATGTTTCTTTTGCTCTATCACCTCTTAATGTATCAACTAGGATATTGTCACTTCTGCAACATCTCCATCTAAATCCTGGTCTAGTGAAGTGCCTCCTTTGAGATGTTGAATCAAACCCCACTAATGATAATTATGAAGTCTCCCCAACCAGCCCAGTCACATTGTTCCCCCCTAGCCACCCAATTTCCGCCACTATTTCCATCATCGTCAACCGGTTATTTTTTCAGGCGGTGCACCTCTGCCTCCATAGTTGTATCGTCATATTACGATCACTCGATTTTCCATGTTAATTTTCACCAAAGAATTTGTCTATGGTCTTCTTTATGCTCTTCTTGCTCAGACATTACCTCGCAGTTGTTACTTTTCTCTAAAGGTCCCAATTGGATTTATGCAATAGATTCACAATTGGTGACCCTACGTTACCAACATACTTGGAAATTCGTTCCTCGCCCATTTTAGGTTAACATTTTTGGTTCCAAACAGATCTATCAATTGAAGAGAACTAAGATGGAGATTTTGTAAATCATATGTATATTTTTTGAAAGAAAAATCATACTCTCTGTCCCTGCTATTTTTGCACTCTTTCCCCTGTGGGACGTCCCAACTCTTTTTGCACTCTTCACTTTATTTCCCCTTTTGGCCAGTTTTTAATCATTTTTTATGTTGCAAAAAGGATGAAATTAAATAGAAAAGAAAAATAAAATGTAGGTACCCCACCAGCACATGGGCAATAAAGCATATGATAATGAACTCTTAAAAAAACTTCCTCTTTCTCTCTCCGCAAAAATAGCTGGGATCGAGGGAGTATGTAGTGAATCAGTGATACTAAACTTATAACCATTAGGAGAAATATTAAAATAAAGAAACAAAAAATATATGAGGACCCTTTTTCAAAAATTATGATAGGCTGCAACTCTAGCTAAGAGTGCTTCCTTGGTGCATATTTGGAAAATTTTACATTGTCACTTTATGTTGATCTCATTTCAAATTCATATTTTCCATTCTCTCTAAGAAAACTATAAACATATACAATATAAATTTCAGTTTATCTCACTAATGGAAGAATGACAATAAAAGGCTTCATTAGACGGTAATTTCATTAAATGTTTTTACTAGAACTGCCTACTAATGTAGGTTATGAACTCAGAACCGTTCATTTAGGAAGTTAAATTTGAAGGATGGCGGTTCAAAATAGAATCGACATGTAATAATCGATTGCTTGGTGGTTCAATGAACTTTGCCTAAATATATAAACTCCTTCCCCATAATTATGCCATTTCCTTATACCCTTTCCTTTTACGAGGTTCCTTTCTTTCCCTTCTCCCTTTCTCATGCAAATCTGCCACTTCCCTTCTCTCATCCCCACGAATCTGTTTAGCCAAATCCACTTCCTTTCTCGCATTCTCCAAATCCATCTCGTCACCATCGTTCTCAGCCTATGAATATTTTAGGGTCCAACTTACCTAATTTCAGGTGGACAACTTTATAAATAAGTCCAATAGGGATATGGTTGTAGATCTGATAGTGATGTTGACAATTTCGATATTTAATCACTGTATATGATGATTGTTTTTAATTAAAATGGTCATAGGAAATATTAGATAAGTTTATGCACTAGTGAAGGATGGGGTGATTAAAGACGGTTATTTCGGACCAGAGAACAAAAATGACTTCTCTGTCCCTGACTTTGATTGTCCACGATTAAAGACAGTTCCTAGAATAGCCTTTAAAATGCAAGATAGAAGGCGGTTTTTTGTGTCTTTGAAGAAACAAAGGAACAATCTTTTTTGTGTCTTTGAAGAAACAAAGGAACAACCTTTTTTGTGTCTTTGAAGAAATAAAGGAACAACCTTTAAATGTGTTCTGAGCTCAGAACATACTCTACATTGTCGGCGGTGAAGGATGGTTTCGAATTTGGAACAAAGATTAGGTTCCAATACGTGAACCGTGGTTTGAGCCAATATTTTTGTTCCCGGTTCGTTTGTTAATATGTTTTGTGATTATACTTTCTTTAATTGTGTTATTTAGTTTTGATGGAGGAACTATATGTGTGAAAACTTGTTTCAATTGAGGAAGCTGCAATCCTATCTTCCTTATTTGTACATGGATGTTGAGGAAGAGGTTCCGAGTCGGAAAATGTGTCGGGAGGAATGGTAATATTTTAATAAATTTTCAAATCTATCTAATGATTGCCACAAATTACAAACTGCTTCAGCAACATACGTGTTCATGATTTTTTAATGTTTCAAAAATGTAGAAATACTGCAAAACTAGCACCTATCTATACATAGGAATAGAAATAATCTAAATTCTATTGCGGTAATAAAATCTACCTATATTAACCAACAAAATAGTACACAACATGCGTGTAGTACCACCAACAATCTATAGACAAAGCTAATCAAGCAACTATCTATAGATTGGAATAGAAAACAAGCAACATCTATTCCACAAAATGCACGACACTTGTGTTGAGATATGTGCTATATTACAACTTTAGGATTTGCAAGAGTTGGGGATTCAACATTTACGAGATGTCTCACCACACAATTTCTTGCCACATCGATGTCTTCTTGTGAATATGATTTTTGTTCCTTTGGGAAAATCTGTGAACATTAGAATATAAGAAAATAGTTCTTATGGGTTAGCACTTTGTCAATAAATATAAATAATTGAAATACCCATGGACTAAAAATTTACCGTATCAATTTCTAAGTAATCCAACAGTATATCTTTAACATACTCAGCCGCGTATAACATTACGTAATAACCACACTCCCATGTTTTCGCTTGCTTCTTGTACTAATATTTTGGAATGTGAATTAGTTGAGAGTAATTAACCTTAAAAAATAATGTCATTAAAATAATTAAACTCCAACCTTGATTTCGACCACCTGTAAGTCTTTTAGACCATTTTTGGTTCATTGAACAAAAATACTCAAAATATGTAGAAACGATTGCAATGGTTCAAAATGCAATAGATCCATCCAATATACATGCTTAGCTTCCGGGACAAATCAATATCAATGACCAATGACCCCTACATTGAACTTATTATATTACTCTAATAACTTGAGCATCTTAGAATGTATCAACATGTTTATTAATTATGAAATTGAAAACTTCACCTTTCTATGTAAGGCACAATGTAGAACTTTATATCCTTCCGGCCCAAGAATTTGCGTACGTAATCGATCATCTCTTGGTCTGAACACCCCAATTCCTCGAGTCATCAACGGACACAAATAGCTCACCTATCCTTTACCATTATAATTGGAAAAGTATTACATGTACCTTACACCAAATATTATGTAGATTAGCTATATTCCCGAAAAAGTATTTTGATTGAAGACATAGTGAACCAATAAAACTTAACAAGCACTTACAGTAGAAAAAGTGACATGATAGGTTGGCTGACTTAGTCACATTGAAAAATTCATGGAAATCACTCCACAACATGATGATGTCTAGCTTTCTACCAAACACACACTCATTCCCAAAAAAATTGTATGTTGAGTTATGGCTATGTGGCGAGATCCAGTGGGACAACAATCAAACATAATGTAGGCCCCCCTTTTCCAATTGGGGTCTTGGCTTTGGAGTTTTGTCACTTTTCCCGCCGGTACGGTTGACTTTGTGGGTGTTGGTGGGATTTGTTTCAAATGACCATCCCTCTCCTGGTCGACGTAAATAAGATTCTGAGGCCATTGGAGGAACATTCTTTAGGCCGGTCCCACTTTCTTGTAATATTCTTCAGGAATGGACAGACTTGAGTTATACACTAATGGTTTCTCGATTGACATCCTTGCAATTCCTTTCTCGATAGGTATGGAGTGATGTTGTCTCATTGATTCATATTAAAAATCATCAGCCACATGCATTGGTGTTGCTTTGTCACCGACCTCTACGAAAAGTTTGCATAACCAATTACCCTACAAGAATGAAAAGAAATCCATCAACAATAATGTTCCAACGCATCATTTAAAAAAAACTAAATTATTTTTTTTGTCCCTAACATATGATCTTATACCATCTTTTGGTCTCCAAGACCAATACCACTTCCTTTCAGTACCCAACAAATTCAAAGTAGTTTGTTTGGTCTCCAAACCAGATTCTGGGTGGTTTTCAGGTAGACTAAATTGTTTTTTTGTCCCTAACATATGATCTTATATTATCTTTTGGTCCCCAAAGCCACCTAAAAACCACCTTGAAAACCACCTTGGGGACCAAACAAATCATTTTGAATTTGTTGGGTATTGAAAGGAAGTGGTATTGGTCTCGGAGACCAACATATAGTATAAGATCATATGTAAGGGGACAAAAAAAAATTTAGTCTTTAAAAAATTTGTGTAAGATTGAACCTTTTCTTGGGGGATAAGATGGCCTTGTTTGGGCCTCTATCAATTACCATTTTTTTGTGGGGGATAATATAGACTTGTAAGGGGTTCCAACAACTTTTGACCTTGGTGCCACAATTTTGTTAACCTCAATGTCACGGGGAGAGTGGTGAGACACTCTTGATGGGGGGTTCCCAACCGCTCGTTAGATCTTCCAAGTTATTGGGTAGCTAAAGACCAGTGTGCTTGGCTAACTTGTGAATTAAAATTTCTTGACGCTCCAACCTCTTGTCCCTTAAGAAGACTTCCTTCTTCAATTCATTTATTCTAGATGGCTTTGCCCCAATATAAGAATGGAGAATTCCAAAAGCCTCTCGTTGCGTCAAGAATCCTCCCAACCCTCTTGTGCTTCTGGCATGATCAGGTTTACCAGTAGCCTCGCACAAAAGGTCGTTCTTACCCGATGGAATGAATTGGCCATCAATTTCATCTTGTTTTAATTTTGCCTACATGAGTACCCAAATATAGTGTACGTGAAAATAGAATGAAAATTTAAAAGAAAAGAAATTTCAAATGATAACATTTTTACCACTTTCTCTGCAATTTCAGTTGCTTCTTCTCTTTTGTACAAACCATTTTTGTCTTGTAAATCCTTGAGGAAAAGATCACAATGTTCAATTTTTTCCACATCAATTGGAACAACCAATACCCTTGCCTTTTCCTTGGTCATTCCCCATCTATTGCTAACAAAACATGTTTTTTCAACTGTTCTTTTAGTATCTCGAGCATTGCCAATGCATAACCTCTGCGACTCTTCCTATGTTGGGTTAAGTTGAGCCAACAAATGGATTTTTTCTCATTCCTAGTCCCCTTCATGATATTATATTAATTCCCGTTAATTAAAAAAACCTATTTAAATTAAAAATTCAATATATGGTTATACATACATTTTCAGCATTCTCTAACGCTCTTCTCTTGTGGATCTCCCAACTCTCCAGTTGTATGTGTGTGTATGTGATCCATGGTATATCGCCTTTTTTATTGAAGAAGATGTAATCTCTTGATAGTGTGTCTTAGCGTCCTCATCTTTGGAAAGCGTTGTCTCTATATTCCCATTTGCCAAAGAAATATGATCACGAGACCTTTTTTTACATTAAAAAACCTAACAACACCGATGAAATCTCCAATAATCACACACATATATATATATCCTCGTATATTAAAATAAATACAACATAGATTTTAATAACATTGATCAAATATTTGGAAAAATTAGGGAGAAATCAAAATTTTACAAACATTTACAAAGCATATACATATCATATGTGTAAGAAAAGAATGTTGAAAATGTGGAAGCCTTTACCCAATTCCTTCCCCTCGGATGTATGATTTTGATCTCAATCCCTCTTTTTGTACCTCAACAACTAAAATGAACATACCTCATTTCCAACTTCATCAACCCAATGCGAGTAAACCTAGAGCAGAATAACTAGGAATTGGAGGGGGGGGGGAATTGAACATTGATGTTGGTATATGGTCAAGATTTGTGTTGTGTGGAAATAGGGTTTGTGTGTGAAATGGGGGAACTCCCTCCTTGGGTGAGTATTGAATACCCCTCTGTGAAAAGTTTTTAATGCATTTTGTGGGGAACCCGCTAGTAAAGAGTTCGGATTGAGGAACTCTTGGGGATTTATATTTTTACATTAAAGAATAGTTCCTCATTCTGCAAATGAAAAATAAACCACTGATGATGTTCCTCTTTCGGAACTTTGCGCCTTATAAAAAAATGGGAATCAGATTTAATCCCCAATTGTTTGAAGAACATAAAATCCTAGCTCAAGTAACCCTCTTCAATTTCATCACCCTAAATTGCTACACCTATGTCGAGAAACAGAGGTGGTAGGAGGATGAGCAAAAAGGGCAATGCATCGACAAGGAGCCATGGACCGGTTGAGGACATTGGGATGAGCCAAAAGTTGTTTATCACTGATGCAAAAGAAAGGTATGTTGAATTCCTTGGTGCTCGTAAGTGTTCCAATCCAAAGGTTTTTCCCAGAGATAAGTTTGACGACTTATCCCTAGGATATTTAGTGTGCTATTTCAAAAGCCAACATACAAATAAATTGTTGACATTGGAGGAAAGGGTTTATAGTGATGTTGTTTTCCAGTTTTATGAAAATTTGGGAAAAATTTTTAACAATAATTACTTAACTCAGGTTAATGGCATCAATGTGACCGTGACAAAGTATACCATAAATGCTGTTTTAGAGTGTCCCTACATTACCCCTCCAAACTCCGTCCTAATACCCCTGATGGTCTCTATGAGATTTTTCATCAGCAAAGCTAGCCCACTATTATAGAGGCCACACCATTGGCCCGTTGAAATGGCTATTAAGTACTTTCATAGGGAAGAGCCGGGGTGGGTAGGGCTGACACTTACAATGTGGAGAAGTTAACAGTAGAGCAACAGATTGTGTACGAGTGGATTTGCATGTATTTATTGCCGTCTGGTGGACATGCATGCGAGTCGACAATAAGAAACCTGATGGTTTTTTATCACATCATGGAGAGTATCCCAATTAACCCGGGCTACACAATTGTAACCTATATGTTGAAGGCCACTGCAGGGAAGAAGAAGGATATACCATATATGGGGGCTTATAACTGGCTTGCTAAAGAAATTTGGCATTGTGCCAGTTGACAAACCACTGTGCATTGAGTACTACGAAGAGAATTGGTTCGCGCACAAGAAGCTGGAAAAAAGGGACGACAACAAGTGGCGTTACAAAGTAATCAAGGTTCCAAGCACGGTGGCGGTTGGTGCTAAGAGAGCAAGAGATGTAGAAAATTGACTGGGCAGAGTCATCTAGATCACGTAAGTTCAATTATTACTTTATAGAATTTGTGATTAATTTTTGAGTCTGTACATTTTTTGTTGATAAACTTGTATTCAAATGTTGTAGGTGGTAGACGCAATTGGAAGAGCACCGCCAGTCGCTATTTGTAATACATCCATTCAGATGTTAGAAAGGCAAACAAAGAGCTTGAGAAAGTTGAGGCCCTCCAAGAAAAGTTCATAAAATTAGTTGGACTACAATTGGAGATGACTGATGACGACATGATACCGAACTATGATCTGGATTTCTCAGACAGTGACCTTGATGATGTCGTGGATAAACAACCCCTAAAGAGGAAAACGATTTAGAATTTGCTGCGATGTTCACCACCGATAACCCGAATGATGTCACTAACAATCACCCTAAAGATCACTAGCCCTTTATTTGCATTAGCAAAATTTGTGAAGTCTTTGAACCTATTTTTTTAATTAAACAAAGTGTAGTACAATGAATTATGTAATCTTGAAGGATTGAATCTTTTATAATTATGAAACAGATTATGTGTTTAAGTTTTTAACTTTTGACAGTCGTAGTGGTACTCTTCAATAGATGTGGATCATTTGTATTTTTCAAACTCTATGTCCTAGCTGAAACTTTGTGAATCAAGAGTGCACGTCGGTTATGACCAAGACGTAGGACCGTTTTCCGAAGGAGGAACTGGTGGGTGTTAGTCATACATATATGTCAGGATGGTTCCGAATGAGGAAACTTAGTCGGGGAAAAATGCCAACGTTGCACCGAAGAACCTCTGAATGTGGAACCATATACAACTATTCATTGAAATTAATTTTTAATTTTTTTAAAAATATGGATGAGTACACCATATAGTTCCGGACTCGAAACTCCTAGTTCCGGACTCGAAACTCCGAGTTCCGAAATCAGGTGTCAATTCTGGAACGAACCTGCCCATACAAGACTGAAATACAATTTTTGTGAAAATAGGGTTCCTCAATCAAAAATTGAGTTCTGAGAAAAGATGTTGTAAAATTATATAAGGATTCTGTAAAACTATTCAGATTTCATTCAGCATATCAACATGTATTTATACAAGGGCTTTCTTAGAGAATAAGCAAAGCTTATGGAAACCTAATCACATACAAGTACGGATTTACCAAAAATACATATTATACTCTAATACCCCCCTACCCCCTCCCTCTCACAAACTCATGGAGATTGAGCAACATGGAGCTTGGACCGAAGAGCACCAAAACGTGCAGTACTAACAACTGTGGTAAAAATGCCAGCAATCTGATCAACAGAACGAACATGCAGAACCATAAGATAACCATCCTCTACCTGCTCATGAACAAAATGATAACCAATATTGATATGCTTGGACCTCTGATGAAACAATGGATTGGTAGATATAAAGGTAGCACTCATATTGTCACAAAGGAGGATTGGCGGTGGAAATAAGCGTGCCTGGAGCTCAAGTAATAACTGCTGAATCCAAATGTGTTCAGTAAAGACAAATACAATTGCCCTCTATTCGGCCTCAGAGCTTGATTAGCAAAACCATGCTGAGAGCAACAGTCATCACCATCAGACGCCCAACCAGCATAAGAAAATGCAACAAGACAATAATCAGTACAAGGCCGTAAAGTAAGACCAAAATCAATAGACCCCTTCTAGATAATGCAAAATGCGTTTAACAGCAGACCAATGCAACTCCGTCGGATTATGTATAAATTGGCAGACATGATTAACAACATAGGAAATCTCAGGACGAGTGATTGTGGCATACTACAAGGCTTCAACAATGGTCCGATAAAGGTGAGGATCACACACAGGTTCCCCAGCCTGTGTGAGCCACAATCTAGGCTCTATCAGTGAAGCAATCGATTTCGCATCTGCCATCTTGCTATGCTCTAAGAGATCCCGGATATATTTTTGCTGAGATAGAACTATGCTCGACTTTAACCGAGTAAACTTAATCCTCAAAAAATAATGTAAAGACCAAGATCACAGAGTTTAAAAGCATCATTTAATTTTCCAATAAACTCTATAATGAGAGTAGTAGAAGAACTAGTGACAATAAGATCATCAACATACACCAAAATATAAAAGACCCGTGTGCCATGTCTGTGAATGAATAAAGTAGTATCAGACTTACAAGGAGTAAATTCATGAGCCTGAAGAAACGGATGAAGCTTAGTGAACCATTCCGAGGTTCCTGCTTCAGACCATACAATGCTTTCCAAAGGAGACAAACATGCGAGGGTCTAGAGTCATCAACAAAACCAGGATGCTGCAACATGTAAACCATCTCAGAAAGATCACCATTCAAAAAGGCATGATTAATGTCAACCTGATACAAAGGTCAGCCAAGGGTAAGAGCAATAGACAAGACAAGCCAAATAGTAGTAGGCTTGACAACAGGGCTAAATGTGTCAACATAATCAACACCCTCTTCCTGATTTAACCCTTTGGCCATAAGACAATCTTTTTAATGCTCAACTGAACAATCAGCCTTACTCTTTATCCTGTACACCCACTTACAACCAACAATGTTAGCATTACGAGGACATTTATTATGCAATTAATGTTGTGTTTTACCTCATTTATACCACGGGTTGTTTGAGTGTATGAAAATGTTTGTATGATTGAAGTGTTAGGGTGTTAGAAAATTTGCAAATTTTGTAGCTCATTTGACATGAAATCCAAAAGCATGGATTTAGAACTTCTTATGTATAATGCGTGGTGATTTTTGCTGGATGAGTATGTTAATATGGATTGTTCTCATATTTATTCCATAGATGCAAAGAAAGGTTGAAACTTGAATGTGGTTTGTTCTAGGTTTAACCTAATAAATGTTCTAGGTTTAACCTAATAAATGCTTTGTTTGTTTAAATGATTAGGTCTTTGGTAGAAGGCTTGTTGTTATCAAACCTATGGTCCTTTGGGTGAAATGTCATTGATAAAATACCTCTATGGTGTTGTTTGCCTATGGTGATCATAAATGAGGTTTGAAAATGGTCGTTTCTTGTTTTTGCAAACTACTATTAAGAATGAATGAATGTTGATCTTCGAATGAGAAGTGATAGCATTTCCCATAGACAATAAATGTAATTGAATGAGTGAATAAATCAATGAGCTATATGAAGTTTGGAAGTGGAAGTAAATTGCCCCCAAGGCTCCATTAATTGTTGTTTTAATC
Source organism: Rubia yunnanensis (assembly GCA_037428765.1). Taxonomy (NCBI): domain Eukaryota; kingdom Viridiplantae; phylum Streptophyta; class Magnoliopsida; order Gentianales; family Rubiaceae; genus Rubia; species Rubia yunnanensis. The sequence continues at coordinate 22,998,601 of CM075064.1, read as the reverse complement.
ATCTATTTTAAGAGCTTGGAGGCACGGGAAAAATTGAACCAGAGCTGGGAGGCGCGCCGACCAAGCGAGGAAAAGTTCGCCCGCACGACTCGCGCGGGCACTATTCACGGACGAGTTTTTTCTCTTTCTTCCTATTTTCTTCTCTTCTCCATTTCCTTCTTCTCCATTTCCTCATTTCTAGAACTCATTCTTCTCCATTTCCTCATTTGAAGAGCTCCTTCTTCTCCATTTGAAAAACTCTCCTAAAAACTCATTTCTATCTTCCAAATTTCACCATTTCTAGCCAATATCCATCCTCTCCACCAACATTCCACACTTACCCACCAACTTACACTCCTCTCCACTCATCAAATCCATCCTTCAAACCATTAAATCTTCAAATCCCTAACTTTTTGGAATTTTTGTTCTTGCCTTGAATTGGTCACTTGGGAGGCAACGAATGGCTTGGACTCACTTGGAAATGTGTTCTCCCTAGTCTTCCTCTTCACAATCATGGTAAATTTACATCTGCTACAAATTTCCATTGTGATTGGTGTAAAAGTTTTGGAAGAATTTGGTGCTTATATTGGGGGTGGTTTGAGATTGGAGTATTGTTACTTAGTTGATTTGAGGTGTTGGAATTTTTGTGGTGATGTGTTAACATTGTCAATTTCTTGTTGGATTCTTGGAGCTAATTTTCTCTTGGAACTTGGTGTAATTTTGTTCTTAACCACTAGGAGTACTTTTATGAAGAATATTTTGTGGTTGTGAATGGTATTGTGAAGCATTACTTGTTGTGGTGAGTGATTGCTTTTAGAACCTTGTTTCTTATGGTGTTTGGTGTATTGTGGTGAGAACTCATGGCCCCAAAAAAGTGACTCAAGCATGATGGTGAAAGTTCCTCCACACCCCTAGGCATTTCAAGGGGAAGTATATGGGGTTAAAGCGCATTACGAGTAAGTTTGCAAGAAGGTCGGATTTGCTTGTTGGCCGGCCTATTCAAGAAACAAAATTTTGTTATGGTGAAGCTATGTATGTGCTTGGGCTAAGACAGTCGATCAAAATTCTTCTATCTAAGGTGGGATAGATATGTTTCATGGCCAAACACTCTCCAACATATGAGAGGTACACACTAGAGTTCTTAGCTACCATAGAAAAACACCAAGGCTGGGTGGATCAGGATGGAAAATGTGTACCATATATCACATTCCACTTGAATGATGTGAACCATGAAGTGAGCTACACCGAGTTGAATATGGATTTTGGGTGTGACTATGAGTACAATAGAGGGTATGAAACCACTCATGATTATAGTGATGCTGAATTTTGGCATATCATAACCAAGAGGGCACGGATGGGCAAAGATAAGAGCTCCTCAATTTTACACCCCGCCTTGCGCTACACTCACAGTCTATTGGCCTCAACCTTCTTTTTCCATGGTAAACTAACACATTCCCCTATCGAAGACATAAAATCTCTTTGGTCAATGACAAGAGCCGGCGTAGGCCACCCTGATTGGGTAGATGTGTGGGTAACAATATGTTGTGGAAAAACCACCAAATTAGCTCTAAGGGGTGAACTCTCCATGGGTGGTATGGTTACGATATTATCCAAACATTTGAACATCCAAGAACCGGAGGGTCTTCTGAGACTAGGCCTACTGGACTCTTACTTTCTCTCGGTTATCTGAATCGAACATGCTAGCAATCACTGATAATTTTGGATATATTTGGTTATATGGGAGAAAAGTGAAGTTCATGGATCTTGATAACCCGGGGAGGAAAAACCTTGAGGAGGACATCCCAGTGGAAGCATTGTGCATCGAGCCGAACTTGGCATACAAGACTGCTTTTGAGATGGAATTGAAAGACAATTTCGTGGCCACTCTACATGTTCTTGGTATTCATACCAACACACCTCCACTTCAAAATTCCTATTGATATTTCCTTCACGAGGTGTATGGCTTTCGAGAGGATCAAAATGCCTTCCATCGAGCCCTAGTGGAGTATAATGTTCATGCCATCCGGTAGAGAACCGCCATGGCAGATGGCATTGAAAACCTTTGAATGCGGATTCACCACTTAACCGGTGGTGAATCCACAGTATTCCCTAGCAATGAAGAAACTCGGAGGAGACGCCATGAGGAGGAAGATGCTTGGGAGGTCCAATACTGCGTCGCATCAATAGTTGTAAGTTGTTTTTCCTTTGTCCTTATAATTGAAACTTATTGCCTTAGGTGTTTTACATTGAGGGCAATGTATGATTTTAAGTGTGTGTGTGTGGGGGGGGGGGTTAATGATTGACATGTATATAATTAGCTACTTTTGATTGGAAAAACACGAAAAAATAGAAAATGAAAAAGAACAAAAAAAATTTTAAAAAAAGAAGAATCCCGCTAAGTTGAAGAGAGGGCATCTTAGGCAACATTGGGGGCCCGGATAGGTTGAAAACCTGAAAGAGCAACCTAGGTAAAAATGAGAGGCTAAATGTGCATAAAAAGGTGAGATATGAGCTAAAGAAACATAATGTGTGACTAGGATAAAAACCCGAAAGGGCTCCTAGGTAAAATGAGAGAAAGAGAAAAAAAGGAAAAATGTTATATGTTCACTCATTTGCCGGCGTTGGAGTCATAAGGTTGCAGTGGCTATATGGATGCATCAGGTAGCTTAACATCTTGAGACCTCTTGGGATTGGGAAATTTAGTGGGGAAAACGAAGTAAGTTATGATTTTCTTTATTGTAGATATATTTCATTTTTAGGATGATATATTGGTATAAAGTGGAGTATGTGTTTGAACTTTATGTATGCTTTTAGTTTCACCTTGTACCATTGGATTTGAGATTGTAAATTTGGGATTTAGAGATGTTTTAGGGATATCAATGAATTGATAAGTTGATATGGTTAGGGGCCTGGTCCCCAGTACTTGGTTAACTTCTAAAAAGTGGAAATATTCCTAAGGCTATATCCAGTACTTGGTTAACTTTAATCCCAAAAAGAACTATACCTGTCACTTTTGCTGATTTTAGGCCAATAAGTCTATCTAACTTTGTGAATAAGGTATTCTCTAAGATGATTATGGAAAGGATTAAGCCTTTTATGTCTCAACTTATTTCCCTTGAACAAAGTGCATTTATAAAAGGGAGGGACATTTCGGATAACATAATACTGATGCAAGAAATGACCAGAATTTTACCAAGGAAATCTAAAAGTTTGAACCTGATAGTTAAGTTAGATATGCAGAAAGCTTTTGACAGGGTTTCATGGTCTTTTCTTAATTCAATTCTCCTTAAATTTGGATTTCATGGTACTTTTGTTAATCGGATTATGCAAAACATAGCTTCAGCTCACTTCTCAGTTTTAATTAATGGAATTGCATCAGGCTTTTTTTGCATCCAATAGAGGCATTAAACAGGGAGACCCTCTTTCACCTTTTCTGTATAACATTCTATCAGAGGCTTTCTCCCGAGGATTGAAAAAAACTATTTCACATAGGATACTTACAATATTTTGGATTACCTAAAAACTGCCCACAGATTACTCATCTTATGTATGCTGATGATACGGAAGTCTTCCTTAATGGTAATAACAAAAATTTGAAAAGATTTAAAAGGCTCCTTAAGGCATATGAGCAAACATCAGGACAAAAAGTTAACTTCTCAAAATCCAATTTCTATGTTGCTCCTCACACTCCTATGGATAGAGTCCAAATACTGAGCAGGAATCTTGGAATGGTTAGAGGTGCTTTCCCCTTCCAGTATCTAGGGATCCCAATCTTCACAGGTAGGAATACTCAGAAACACTATCACCCTATCTTGGAAAGGATGGAAAAATCCATTAACAATTGGAAAAACAGGTGGTTGAGCACTGCAGGAAAAATCATCCTAATTAATCACTGTTTCCTCTCCATTCCCACACATTTGTTTGCTGTTTTAAGCCCTCCAAAGTTAGTCCTAAGAAAAATGGAAAAAATGGCTTCTGGTCTTTTCTGGGGAAGTAGTGAAACTTTAGAGGCAAGGAAAAAATGGAGAGCCTGGAAAAGAATGAGTATACCAGTACAGGAGAATGGGATAGGCTTTAGAGATATTCAAGCCATAGTTTAATCTTTCTCTTGTAAGCTCTGGTGGAAGCTACAAAGGAATAACACTCAATGGTCACATCATTTGTGGGCATTACCTGTTTCATATAAAAAATCCCACACATGGAAGAGAATCTGCAACATAACTGAAAAAGCTAATAGTCTAACCAGAGTAATTTATGGAGTAGGAGAGTGCTCATTCTGGAATTCTAACTGGTCAGGTGAAGGTGTTTTGTTCTATGAATGGCCTCAAGATAGGGAATTACCTTTTCCTGATATCTCTCTCAGCTCATTCATCCTGAACAAAGACTCTAATCTCCCTATACTGGAGCCACACTTGGCTACCAATACAGTTACTATTCTACAGGATGCTATTATCAGAAACACACATGCAGATAGACTGATCTGGAAAGCCTCACTGGATGGAAATTTTTTAGTCAGTTCAGCCTACAAGCAATTCAGACAGAAGGGTACAATCATTAGACATCTTCATAAGGTATGGTCAAATTTCATTCCTGCTAAAATGTCTGTATTAGTCTGGAGAGCTCTAAACGGAATTCTGCCTTTTGATAACATTTTGTGTAAGTTTGGTTTCTCTCTAGCTTCTAAGTGCCCTTTGTGTTCGAACCACTCTGACTCTATCAATCATTTCTTTAACTCTTGTCCTAATGCAATTGCAGTATGGAATAGAGTTAACAGTCTTCTGTATCTTCAAATACCTGCTTTAGGGAGTTTTAGGAATAGAGTAGAATATTATCTCTCCATTAGGCCAGACTCTAGGATTCTGAATCAAGTATATACAGCAGCTCTTATAGTCACAACATGGTCTCTCTGGATCCATAGGAACAAATTTCTATTTGACAATCTCTCTTTCTCAATTGATGCATGTTTTCAGAATGTCAAAGAATTAATGTTCTTAATTTTTAGTGTTAATCCTTTGAAAGGTAATAAGGAAAAGCATAAGTATCTAGTTCAGGATGGAATCATACCTAACATTACTCAGAGGAAAAAGGAAATATCCCTAACTGCAGTTAGTTGGGAAAAACCTAAATCTGGCCTCAAAATTAACACAGATGCATCATGGGTATATGGAGGTAAGTCCTCATGTGCAGTAATAGTTAGAGATTGGAGGGGAGAGGTGACCTATATGAGAGTTAAAACTTTTCAATCAGAATCTCCCCTTCATGCAGAGCTAGTAGGTATTCAATGTGCTTATCAATTATGCTCAGAACTTGACATTAACGGTAGTGTGCTTGAGTCAGATTGCCAATCAGCTGTTAAAGGAATACATGATCCATATGGAAATCCATGGAGAGTTTTTTCTATTTGCAGCAATTTGAATATGTTGCATAAAGATAATCCAATTCAATATGTTCCTAGGGAAGCTAACACAGCTGCAGATTTTTTGGCAAAATATGCAAGGGAGAAGTCTTTAACAGGAGACTTAAATATAAGGAATGCTCCACCCTTTCTTAGAGGCTTGATTTAATTAGATAAAATTGGAGTTAAGGGAGTTAGAATTTGTACATCATAAGGAAACATGTTTCTACATAGCTGTATCTTTTGGTACTTCCACTTTCCCTCTTGTACAGAAAGGTTGTGCTCTGGTTTTCATATGCAGGGATGAAAAGGAAGAAATGAGCAGGCACAAAGGACCGCACGGATTCTAATTTTCTGGCTTCAAATAGAGACCTTAAGAGGTCTTATCTCTTTTCAGCAAAGAGACATTGACTAATAAGGGTTTTGAATTCTCAACTCCCTGACCATGTTCGTGTCACTTTGTTGGAAGATAATAAGACTGTCTACATATCTCCATCTTCATCTAGTTTTGGCTTGGTATTGTATAAATCGAATGCCTAGGAAGTTCTTTTTTGTTCCTTTTTGGAGCATCAAATGAATGATCTTGTACAGATGTAAACATGACTCTGCCCTTTTTGGTTAGCTTATATGGTCTGGGGAGCCAAATATAATCCTCCCATCTATTTGGATGGTTTAAAAAAAAAGATAAGTTGATATGGTTTGGGTAGATTTAGGAATGGGGGTTGTGGGCAACTTCTCATTTGATCTTAACGTTGGGATGTGTGATATTGAGAGTTTTGTGAGGTATTGACTTAGGGGAATAGTAGTTAGGATGTGGATACGTCAATTCCTTCGTGCACTTGGATATTTTCTTACTCGAGGAAAAGTAAGGTTTAAGTGCGGGGAGGTTTGATGTGTCCATTTTATGTGCATATTTTAGTACTTTTTTGGATCACTTTTGTGCTCTTTTGTTATCGAGAGCTTGTTTTTTACCTTGCAATTCTCTTAGGAGAGGTAAGAGCGACTTTACGCTCTTTTACTTTTTTCTAAGTGGATTTTGTGTGACAAAGGAAGAAAATCAAGACTTGAAGACCAGAGACCATTGAAGATCACATTTTAAAGACTTTGAAGATTTGAAGACTAGCTTTGAAGATTGAAGACAAAAAGAATCGAGGATTTGAAGGCAAGGCGACACAAGGGTGAAAATGGGTAGCTCGCCCGGGCGAGCCCATTTCTATCCGGGCGGGATCCTGCTACACTTTTGCTTTTTTCTTTTTGATTTTCTTTTCCTCCCTCTTGTACTATAAAAGGAATTTTTGGCCACCCACTTCATATCCACTTCTTCTTGGCCGATTTTCCTCCTCTCCCAACCCTAGTTCTCCATTTTCTTCCATCTTTTCTCTCTTTGTTTATGTATGAATTCATCCATGAAGGTTAGTATGATTTGTATTAGCTAAACTAGTTCTTCAGAGCAATTGATTGAAACTTCCAAACTTATGTAGTGAGATTCTATATTTGTTCATTTATGAACATTTATTGGAGAGCATTTATTATGCCATTAATGTAGTGTTTTGCCTCATTTATACCATGGGTTGTTTGAGTGTATGAAATGCTTGTATGATTGAACTGTTAGGCTATTAGGAAAGTTGCAGCACCTGTATCCTGTCAACCAGTGTAAAGTTCACCTATTTTTGCATCGATGTTGGTTCTATAGGTGGCCAATATAAAATATATTGCACCGGTATTATTCAAATAGGTATTTGTATCGGTGCAATTGCTAACATGTACACCGGTACAGAATTACCGGTGTGTACTTATTTACCCTTTTTATTAACTTGACATGAAGAGGTAAAATTTTTAAACCGGTTATGAGAAATTATCGGTGCAGAAATTTAAAAAAAGTGGGAAAAAATTGCATTTGTACACCGGTTACAATTAGCATCGGTGTAGGAATTGATCACGCACCGGTATTTTCTTAATACCGGTGTAAAAATAAATTCTTATTCTTGAATTTTGGCGCCAAAACTATTAGTTTTCGCACTGGTATTGTGATTGTACCGATGCAGGATAGAAAAATATGCTCCTTTTGGCTAAAAATCTACACTGGCAATGGATTTTATTGGTGTAAAATGCTTCGAATGCACGGGTAAAGTCTAAATACTTGTGTAGAAAATAGCATTAAATGCTCACCTACCACCTTTTTTTAGCGGGTTAAAAATGAGATTTTTGGAAGAAGAGGTTCATTAATGGTGTTTTTTGGTTGATAAAGGCATTGAATTCTTCACAATAAAGACCCTTGAAGGTACCTTTTTTTTTAATTACATTTAAGGATATGAAGGATTTCATGTATGGTTTTGGTTAGTAGAGATATTTACATTTTGTGTTTGATTATTTGATGGTGATTGAGGTAGAATTGTAGATATTAGTTTGTGATTTGTTCTCAAGGTTGTTGTAGTTATAAGGCTATGGAATTTGATTCCTATAGTGTTGGACATGTTAGGAATGTTGTAATTGTAATGTTGGTGTATATTGTGCATTTATGATGTTGCATGATTAGGAAGTCATAATGAAAAATTCTATTGTATTAAATGTGTTGAAGTTTGATTGTTGGACATTTATTGATATGTAGAGTTGTATCACGGTATCAAGAGGCGTAAGCATGTGTGTGCCAACGTTAGTAGGGTGAGCGATGAATATATTATATTCGTGGATGAGTTCTTGGAGCATATTTTTAGTCGAGAGAAGCGAATATTATGTCTCTGTCGTGATTGTTGAAATCTAATTCGTACTTATAAGAAGGACACCATGAAACTCCATTTTGATAGCCGGGGGTTGCAAAAAATTATGTTGTGTGGACCTTTCATGGAAAAAATCACCACCAAAAGTGAGAGTTAATAGTGAGGGAGAGTGTTTTGGGGATGCTAAGTTGGATTACATGTGTGAGGAGGTTGTTAATGAGTTTAGAGGTAGGCCCAAGGTTTTGGCTAACTTTCTTGGTGAGAAGGATACACCATTGTATCCCGGTTGCAAGAAGAAAGACACAGTCATGTTGTGTTTGATGGATTTGTTTAATTTGAAAGGTGTAGGGTCATGGAGTCATACTAGCATGAATAAATTGCTTAAGTTTTTGAATGAAAAGCTTCCACCTTGTAACGGGGGTTCCTGATAACCTTTATGAAGCTAAGAGAATTCTATGTCCGATGGGATTGAAGTATGAAAAGATACATGCTTGTTCGAACGATTGTGTCCTATATAGGGGTGACCTTAAGGATAAGATTGTTTTTCCAATATGTAGTGTGTCGCGTTATAAGAAGAAGAGAAATGTGGCTGTCGGTGGAGAGCATGTTGTGCCTGTGAGGAAACGGGTGCCCGCCAAATGTATGTGGTATCTTCCCATTATTCCAAGGTTGAGAATGTGGTTTAAGAATCAAAATGATGCAAAGAACTAGATGTGGTGCGTTGATAGGGGAGGTTGTAAAGATGACGATATAATTCGACACCAGGCAGATGCGAACCAGTGGAAAAAATTTGATAGGATGTATCCACACTTTGCATATAAACCTAGGAATTTGAGATTTTCTTTGTGTACTGATGGTATGAACCCATTTAGAAATATGTCCTCGAAACACAGTTTGTGGTCGGTTATGCATGTCATTTAAAATCTTCCCCCGTACTTATGCATGAAGAGAAAGTATGTGTTGATGCCCATCAAAATTTCAGGCCCAAAACAACCTGAAAATTACATAGACACTTATCCTGACCCTTTGATAGAAGATTTGTAGGTGCTTTGGTCGGAAGGTGCCTTAATGTTTGATGGTTGTAGTGGTGAAGAGTTTACATTGAGGGCGATACTTTTTTGTACCATAAAAAATTTACTGGCATATGGAAACCTTTCCAGGTATGTGGTCAAGGGTTACAAGGCTTGCCCAGTTTACGAGGATGAGACAGATAACAGCTTGATGAACTGGATCGAGAGGCTGTTGTTATTCTAGGCCATTTGGAAAAGTTTTTCCCCCCTATCATTCTTTGACATCATGGTGCACCTAGTGGTACACTTGGTTAGGGAGATACGTATGTGCGGGCCTGTCAGAATGTATTGGATGTATCCCTTTGAGCATCACATGGCTATTTTCAAGGGTTATATTCATAATCATAGTCGACCTGATGCCTCCATTGTTCAGAGGTATGTCACTGAGGAGATAATCGAGTATTGAACAACAATCTTGGTTGGAAGAAGAGCGGTTGGTGTTCCTGGAGAACCCCACTGTGGAAGGCGGAATGAGATTCCACGTTCTAAGGGTACGCTTCATACACCCTATCAAACTGAGTTGATGACTGTTCACATGTATGTATTGAGTAATAGTAGTGAGACTGTAACATATGTTAAAGAGCATGTTTCCCTGTTGGAAGAGATTTATCCAGACTGGCCCCTGAATAAAATTCAGGCCAAGCATTCTTCAAGGTTTGTTAACTCGTTTTACAATCGCTGTAATGTCGACGGGATGCCCAGTAACCTACGGGCATTTGCAAGGAAGTCAAACTACACTGATAGACGATACCTTGGTTATGACATTAATGGCTTCAGTTTCTCAACATTGGTGAAGGACGAGATGAGCATCACTCAAAATATTGGTGTATATAGAATATGAATCCATGTGGCAGGCAAACAAGAGAGATAAATATCCGGTTGTTGTTGTGATACCTTTCTATGGGGCGATTGAGGAAATTTGGGAGTTGGATTATGTAGATTTCAAGGTTGTTGTCTTCAAGTGTCGTTGGGTGGAACACGGTTCCAGTGTTGTTGAGAAGCCCATGGGGTTCGCGTTAGTTGACTTGAATCGTGTAGGATATGAAGGTGACAAATTTATCTTTGCTACCCAGGCACAATAGGTTTTTTACGTAAATGACCCTTCGAATAAGAAGTATTATGTGGTGTTGCATGGGAAGAAGTTTTACTTTGATGAGGAGATTGATCAGCCCGCCATAACTGATAGTCCTGAGTTTCCATTGGTATTTCCTGCTTTGGAAGATGTTGGGGAACCCATTGTTAGAAGGCGTTCTCAAGGCGATGGGTTGTGGGTTGATGAAAGTAGGTGGGGACAATGTCTTGAAGCGGAAGCGATAGATCGGTCATTCCTGACCGTTATTTTTGTGACCTTGTTTTTTGAAAAATCGTATGATCATTCAGCGACTTAGCGTGTAATGTATTTAATTGACACTCTTTTATGAATTGGTTGGTATGATATGTGATTTCAATGGAGTGTTTATGAGTGGAACCGGTGAAAATGTGTTTAAATTGAGATTAAATCTTCTAGTAGGTGTTGATATTTTACACCGGTAAAGATGAAATTAACGGTGTAGAAAAATAGGGGAGGGACTCTATTTTGTACTTACGCATCGGTACTCCTACCGGTGCACAGTACGTAGAAAATGTTTTGGTCTTTTTGCTCTTGGGTCCGACAATATCAATTTTTTTGGCATTTAAAGCAGCGTAAAGCAGCTGCTTTTTGTAACTTTTGCATTGGTAATTGTACCTGTGCTGGGTACTTAGAAAGAATTTGTAAAATTTACTCTTAGGTCGGATTAGATTAAAAAAAGTATTTAAAACAGCCTAAAGCAGTTGCTTTAGGCCTCGTTTTACACCGTTATATGTATAATACTGGCGTATAAAAAACGTTCCCTTTTAAAAAACCTAATCAGCGCCCCATTTTCATTGTACTTAGAATTTATATCTCTCACACCATACCATCTCTATCATTATCTATCTTTGGTGAAATCCTACGTAGGTTGGCATATAATCAGGTAAACCACCACAACGCCTCTATTGTATGATTAATTAGCAATTACATAAGAAATAGAATCATTGAGAATGTGATATCATGAATATTTTGACTTGCATGTTAGGTGTTTGATGAAATGCCTCAATGTGTTTCTTAGGAAATGCCTCCAAAATCCAATTCGGAAAGAATACGCCATTCAACGCCCCCATCATTGCCGAAAGTATCACTGCACACTTACTCGGATGGTACCTTCGTGCCCGAGGAGGCTAGAGAGAGGAATCGAAGCATCTTCCCCATTTGAACAAACTATCCGGAAGCTTGGGTGGGAAAAAATCAGCGAGACTCCGCAACTATTCAACCTGACCATTGTAAGTGAGTTCTATGCAAACTTGAAGTGCGGGCTGAGCTATGACCACGTGTATTATAGAGGTAAAACTGTCCCTATGACACCAGAAACTGTCAATGGCTTGTTAGGGTTGCCCAATGTTCCAAGCGATGAAGATGAGTTTCTCGCACTACATTTTGTAGGTGATAACGACTATATTCTACAACAACCAATTAAGAAGGATATTGTTGGGACAGTAACTAGTAGAAGAGTTGGTCAAACTGGTTTGGAGGAAAATACCTAAGAAAACTCTAACTCCGAAAATGATTGGGTGGTACCACTTTGTGATGTCTAGAATCCATCCTGTAACTGTTGACACAGAAGTTCACAAACTTTGCCTCACCTTCTTGTATACAATAAAGAGGGAGCTTCAATGGAATGTTGGTCGTCAAATTTGTCCTATGTTGCAGAGGGAACAGGATTAGATGGGATCTTATGTCTATTGCAGTGTCATCTCTGCGCTTTGTTCAAGAGCGGGAGTTAGTGCCCATGTACATGACGTTTATGGCTAACCAATGGGTAGGATTTGCGTGGATTCTTTCTATAGACAAACAACTGGCACGTCTGTCGCTACTGTTGAATCTAGAGTTGTTGCATTGGAGGTTGGTGTAGCAAACTTACTTGAAGAATTCAAATACCAAAGATCCTAATAGGAACATATTGCCAAGGTTATGACGTATCAATTTCCTAACGCCATAGCAGCAGTAAAAAATGTTCCAACCTTCCACACAGGCGATGTCAAGGACATGGATGTTGGCACAAGTACCCATGATGGTGATGCAACAGGACCAGCTGACGGGGTAGAACCATTTTCTCAATACTATTCGTAGAAAACTTGTATTAGCGGTTAGGAAGAGTAGATTATGTACTCAACTTTAACTATGTTGAACTTAGACAGTTTCACATTCTTAATTTTGACAAACATGCACGATGATGAATCAAATAAAAAAATTTTGCGTCGCGTTTATTAAAATTCTGTTTGTCTAATACACTCATGAAGACCAAAAAGATAGGCCAAACGTAGTTGGCCTATTTTTTTACATCAGGACCGCCAAATATGTGGCATTATATTCCTAGAATGGTTAGAATTTTAAAAAATCGTAGCATTGGGAGCTATGGAGGTTCCCCAAGTAAATTTGTGTGCAATAGTGTAATTATGGAAAATATAGTGCAAGCATTCATTGTTGGTTTTACAGGGCCTTCCGTCCACCAGTAGGGTCTACAAATGCATTAACATGATCTTTGTGCATTGAATTGCATATATGTGGAGCCAATTTTATATTCCGACACCCTTCCAAGATTCTTGGAGGGACTAAATTGCAAAAAGTAAAAAAGTTTACTCGTAAATTGAAATTGCAATCCGATCGAACCAGATGGTTCACAAAATAACCCTTTTGTATTTCCAAGTAAAATATGCGGGGAAACGAATGGGTCCGTGCTCCGTCTTTAGTTTCGAAGATGTTTGGATTACATATAGAAACATTGGTGTAAACCCTTACCGTTTAATTTACAACACCTACTAGTGCTTCAGGACGAACCACCACCCAGGCACAAATATGTTTCAATTATGATTTTATCCTGGAATATTCAATTTCATAATTTATGTAGTATCCTAACACATCGTAACCGCATGTCACAATTAGAGGGACCTAATTTCAATAAACACATACAATCAACTTCGCGGGTTCCTCGGTACCGTTAAGGTATGAAAACGTTACTTATTCAATACGGGGTATTTGAAAATTCCATTTGGGCGGTGGGAAAGTGCTTGAAGAGGTCGAACGAAATGTTTAGGGTCAATCTGCAATTTTTTTGAAATTAAACAATGCTTTGCATATAAACAACTAGTACAATGTCTATTCACAGTAATTGAACTTCATTTTTGATTAATTGAGGTCATTTGAAAAATGCACGGGAGGCAAATGCAATAAGTTATAATTTAAACAACTAATGAACTTTTTTTACACTGGTAATAATGAAGAAGTACCGGTGTATTTGTACAACTCTTTGGTGCACATTTCAAAAGATTCAATTTTTTGGATTTTTAATAAGGTGCGAGACATTTTACACAGGTAATTTAAGATTTTGCACCGGTAGATACACATGTGCTGCTTTTTTCACTGGTATTTTCCTTTTATACACCGGTACTATATACCAGTGTACAAAACTTAACCAAAATTTTCGTGCGTTCCTTTTGGGTCAAAGGAAAATTCATTTAAAGCAGCTGCACACAACTACTTTTCTTCATTTTTACACCGGTATTGTTACCGGTGCTGAACATTTAGCAAATATTTGTGCCCGTTTTCACTCTTCTTACACCGGTACTGTATGTATTACCGGTGTAAAAAATGTAACTTCTGAAATCAAAACTGTTTGAAACGGCCATAACTCCCACAGTTCATCATATTCTCATCTTCAAACCTTCAATTTCTCTTTCAAAACTGCCATCAACCGCTCCAACCATTCAATCCAAACTCCTCATCAACCATTGTAACTCCTCATCTCCCATTCCATCCCTATAAAGTGTGGAGCAATACAAGAGAACCAACAAAAAATGAGAGAGGAAGTTGGGGAGAGAATAAAGTACTTGGCGAGTTTGGCAAAAGGGAGTAGCAACAAAAACACTCCATTGGTGAAGGTAAGTGTTGGGGTTTATGTTACCATGGGTTACAAAGTCAAATTCTCTTCAAAAAAACCATTCCATCCCTCATGCACAATACATGTTCGATCAATTGCCTCTATGACCAAAAATTTGTAAATCGAGAGAAAGTTGAATGACACTCTTGCATGGTATGTTTATACAATTATGGAGAGTAAATGTTTTGCATTTTTTTGTGGATGGGTGATGTGCTTCTATAGTATTTTTAGTTGTGTTAAGGGGGGGGGGGTTAGAATTGCTCGATTGTATGCCTAATTTATGAATTCAAAGACATTGGTATGGTATTCGATCAATTTCTATAAGGTTCCATTTCATTCTATATCAAGTTCTTAATTGTTCAAGTTCTATGCCATGTTATATAAACTTTTATACCTCACATGATGTAGTTTCATCTATAAATTGTTCAATTTCTATGCCATATTTTGTTCAAAAGTTTTACGGACTAGTTGATCAATTTCTACGCCACATTCTATCAATGTTGATCTTTAAGTACCGTTATGGTGTGAACCGTCGTGGATTGAGAATTTTCAATTCTACTGTTGTAGATGCCGCTGAAGTAAGGGAAATTCAATATGAAGAGGAAGCGGTCGTTTACGAAGAAGGAGGAGGAGGTGAAAGATGTGGTCGATAAGGATGTGGATGTGGCGGATGTTTAAGATACTTCTTCTATTTCATATGTAGGAATAATGTTCACGTGTTTTGCGAGCCATATTTTCGTAATAGAATGTTTCAAATTTCTTACCTATTCAAAAGTTTCCAATTTATAGTAGTTGACATGTATCTCTGGCTTTTGTTGCCCCAAAAATGATCCGGGATGGACTATCGAAAAACAAATTAGGCATTGCAAATTTTAGCCACATAATACACAGGTATAAGGCAGGTACCAGTGTAAATAAATTTCAAATTTTAAATAATTTTTTAAAAATTATTTCAATAATACCGGTGCATAAAGTACAGTAATACTGGTGTAAAAAAATACCGGTGCAATCTATTCCGGTGAAAAAAACTATATTTTGACTACAAAACAAAGACCAGTGTACAAATCACTGTTTTACACCGGTTCATGGGTCAAATACCGGTGCAAACTATATTCCGGTATTACACCAGTTTTCCAAATAATACCGGTGCACACATTTTGTGATCTCGCTATTTTGCACAGGTATAAGATACCAGTGCAAATACCGCTCTACAACGGTCCATTTTACTGGTTCAAATTTGTTGCGTTTCTACACCCCTATACATATGCACCGGTATTTTTGGGGGCCAAAATACCGGTGTTATTGACCTAAATTACTGGTGCAAATACCTTTGTCCTGCAGTAGTGCGTGTTGTGTAGAGGACGTGGTGGAGGAATCTGATTCTAGTTTCAGTAAGGGTTTTAAATCATGCTACAGATGGGTCCGTGGGGAAATTTCCAGCTTAAGGAAGCGCATCTGGAAGTTGGAGCGTAGTCACCGGGAATAGGAGCGAGCATCCATGCTAAGGTGCACCAATTTTATGTTTAGTTTGGCAATTTGAAGGTTTTATCTGCTGTTTCATTCTAAGACATTGTCCTAGACACTTTGAACTATTTTCATATACTAGGATTATGTAATATTGTGAGTCTTTAAATTCTATTTTATGTTAGATACCGGGATGCGTGATTATGTTATGCTTTAGTCTATTTCAATTGACTATGCTTATGTCAAATATTGTGATTATGTTATATTTTTGTCTATTTCAAATGACTATGCTTATGTGGCACTGTCGGAGATTAGAAACATACTACCATATTGTTTAAGAACATAAATACCATTCCCCACGACCAACTTCCGAATTCAGAACCCTGTCCAACCTTCAGTCCCAACAAAAAAACCATAATATATAATATTGAACATGCCTGAAAGTGATCCCCTACGGCTTCTTCTTCGACTGTTTTTTGTACTTTTGTCTTGTTTTTGTAACTTTCCCTCATCCATCAACCTAGACTCCTTCATCGTGGTCGCTTCAACCAAGTAACCCACGCATGCTCGAATCATCTTCCTAAAGCAAAAAAAAAATCTATTTCGTCCAATCCTATTTTGGTATGTCGACCAAAACCGATGAAATCATTGCATTCATACTCCTTAATGAAAGCTTTCTTGCCTTCGACAACAATCTCCCACTGTGGGTCTATCAGATATTTGACATAAAATACTTGATGAGCTTGTGAGGCCAATATGAAGGGATCATCCTTCCAACCGACCCGACTACGATCTACAAGTGTGAAACCCAAATCCTCATTCCGTACACTGTTATTCACAGCTACCCATTGACATATGAAAATTGTGACTTTTACTAACACATAATCAAGTTTTCAAATTTCAATTATGGTTCCAAAGTAGCTGTTGTAGGCGTACATGGGATTGTCATCGCTACAGCTAGCAGTAAAGCCTCAGACATGAGCATTACCCCACTGTTTTGTGATACACTCTTTTCATCCATATATTTTTTTCCCGAATGTAAAATCATTTACATTAAAGGTCCCATGTGACAAAATAGTGCCCAATGGTATGCGTTCCAACCATTTAATAGTGGCGGGATGATTACAGTTTTCAACATGATCCCGTATCCATGAAGTAAAGGTACGAGCGTGTTGTTGCAGAACACGTGCTTTGTTGAATTTAGGATTCGATAACCTAATAGCTTCCATGTGGATCTCGATATAGGGGAAAAACTATCATGATTTCGAAGGACATAAAGGCGGGTTGTACACAAACCATTAGAACACGAGTTCAACAACTTTCCCTACCTATCACCAAGTCCATCTAATCACCCTTCATACCTAGATGTCGGAATGCCTACTAAATCTAAATCCTTAATATTATCAGTGCAAAATTCAATAACTTCCTCCGTGACATAACACTGCACAATACTAGCATCGAGTCTATACCGGTTTTTGACAAAGTGTTTAAAAATTTTCATGTACCTCTCGAAGAGGTACATCCACCTTAGAAATACAGGCTCAAAGAGTTTAATATCCCTTACTAAATGGACTATCAAGTGAACCATAATGTCAAAAATAATGGGGAGAAGTACATCTCCATTCGGCACAAAACTTCAACTATCATTGCATGCAGTCAATCAAGCCTGGAACTGTTATGGTTTTGGAACATATTGAGATGGAAGAGATAACCTGATCATGATGGCATTTAATTCTTGCATCAAGTTGTGACAGTCATGTGATGTTAAACCAACCAATTTTAAATCAGTCAAATAAACACATATACTAATATTTGATGAATAAGATGCAGGCACCTTCACACCACTAAGGGTATCACAATACGACTTCTTCTCCATCTCAGACATACACATTTCATCCTCCCCATGCCATACCCAAGAAATGTATCTAGTTTGAAACCCTTGCATTATGAGATGTTTACGTAACTTCTTCCTAACAAAATATACATCGTTTTTACAATCCTTACAGGGGCAACGGGCTCGCACACCGCCACTTTTGGAAGCATGTTCAAAGGGAACCACAAGAAATGATTCTATCAGTAGGAGGTATTCGGGTGATTTCCTCAAATCACTACTAATCAATTCAGTTCGATCCATAATCGATAACCCATATTTGAGTGAAATTAACAAACCCCAATAAAAAAAAGTAGAAGATAAATTGGCATTTAAGCAACAACAAATCAAATCTAACCATTCACATAAACATTTATTTCTAAATTAGGTCTCAAAACATTCAACCCAAGAATCAAAAGCATAAAACTAGCGTAATTGAAATGTTCATACTTTTGACGTAGACAAACTTATACATTGCTAGTTTTCATCATACCCATTCTCCAAATTATTTTTAGAATAAGAGGTTTCATGAAAAATGAAGACAAAACCTACGTCTTGTAAAAACAATATTTTTACATGTTCAGAGTTGTGAACAATAATGGGAGTACATAGTTCCCGATCAGATTGAGTTTCGAGTCCAGAACATGCATCTGAATCAATCCCCAATTCAGGAACACTATGACTACAACATCCATACAAGTTCCGAACTCGAGACAACCTCCCCCTGTTTGTATAGGACACGGAACTACTTCAATGAAAAGACGGTTTGGCAGAACTGTCTTCTATTGTGATTGGAAGAAGAAAGTTTCTCAAAAACTACCTTCTTCCAAGGTTGAACCACCTTCTAGCGGTTTAGGCTCCCGAATCTCAGGTTTTCCAAAGTGGGAACATCCCAGGAAGATGATTCCAAGAAAAAAAAGGGAACCGCCTTCTTGGGCTGCTTTTAATCAGACAGCCTCCACTAGTGATGATTGTATTTGTTGATTGATTTGGAAATGGATTTTTTTTGGGGAATCGGTTAATAAAAATTTTGGATTAATGTATGTTTTTAGGTTATTGATGGGGTTGATGGTGGCTGGAATTCATGTGCAGCTGCGGTCGGGTTATGTAAGTTTTAGATGACAATTTTTATTAATGAAGAAATGTGGAAGCACCGTTTTAAAAAAAATCTTGGAAATCAGTTCCAAATTTGGAACTTCTTTTATGGAGAATTGTAAAATGTCGCACATCAACAATATCGATGCACAACATCAATGGACAGCAGTTCGAAACCACCATCGAAGGAACTGCAGTTGACATAGACTTTCTGCAGTAGTGTCACATAAAAATTGTTTAGTGAACATTATATTTTTCAATACTAATTACTTGTTAAAAATCATGAATATGGAAATTTGTGAAAAATCATCTTGGGTAACTAATATATCTGTTAAGGAGACATTTTGTTATATGCTATGTATATCTTGTTCAATAGTTAGAATCTTTTTACATTTGTACTTCTGTATATGGTGCCTTTATATAGCACCCTTGTACCTTCAATAAAAAACACACATTCAATTTTACAATATTTTACATGGTATCAGAGCTACAATTCTGAAAACCTAAATCCTAAATTTTTCCACCACTATAAAAGCGTCTCACACACCGATCTTCCGCCTGCCACCGCCTTCACGCACCACCGCTACGCGCCGCCACCTCCACCACCGTTCAAGGCCATCCCACTGTCGCTCCTTTTCCTGTCATCATGGATCCCCTTGATCATGTTGAAATTGAAGATATTGTTGTTGCCTTTGATCTTGTTGTTTCTGATGCCGCCACTGTTGGACCATTGGATTATGTGATGCCGCATCCACGCCCACTCGCCGGAGCTATTTTGCCTCCTGTCGGTGACGTCGATGTCGCCACACCTCCACCGGTGATCATCCCAACACCGCTGCATCCATCTACCTTTCCTACCTCAGATTCTGCCATCTTCTAGGCAGCCGTGCAAGCCACAGTGATGGCCGCTGCTCAGGTCATTCGCTAGTCCTTTGGTGACTCATCTCATGCTTTGCCTACTAATCATCCCTGCTACGTTTATCCATCAGATCATCCAGGTTTGAGAATTTGTCCTGAGATCTTTAAGGGTGATAACTATAATGAATGGAGTGCTTCCCTGTTTAATGTTTTTTCTGCAAAACATAAGGGGGGTTTTCTTGATGGTTATGTTGTTAAGCCTTTGCCTACTGAACCTGTTCATAATGACTTGAATAGTGTGAATTCTATGCTTGTTTGTTGGGTGGTTCAAACTCTTGATCCATCTACTCATTGTGGTATTACTTATCGTGCATCTATTAAGGATCTTTGGGATGATCTTAAACAACATTTTGCCCTTGGTAATGGTCCGTGCATGTGTGAAATTTGTGTGGCCATTTATAGTTGTCACCAAAGTGGTCAATCTGTTGCTGCATATTATACTAAATGTAAGAAGTTATGGGATGAATTGATTACTTACTTGCCTACTCAGACATTTGTTTGTCCTGCTGCTCATACTACTGCTGAATCCCGTGAGATGGAGATAATTCATCAATTTATTATAGGATTGGATGAAGAATACCATTCGTTGGAATCTCACATCTTGACACTTGACCATTTGCCTCCTATTGGTCGTGTTCACTCGCTTGCCATTCAGGAGGAGCGTCATAAGATTGTTATTCATGCTCGTGAGTCTACCCCGAACAATATGGCCTATGCAGCGTATCGACCTCAGCCACAGCCGAAGTCATCCACCGCCGCCCAAATTCCCGGTACGCCCATTCTCACCGTGTAAATTCCCAGCACGCTGGCTCAAAAATCTCTCATTTGTACTCGCTGCAACTGCAAGGGTCATGATGATGTTACCTGTTTCAAAATTCACGGTTATCCCAAATGGTTTGAGCAACAGTGACAACAAAATTCTGGTCAGAGAGCTCAGCCCCAGCAAACTCACTCCCATCGGGCAAAAAAATCTAGATCTAGCTTTCCTTTAAGTACTTTTAAGGCTAGTTATTTGTTTGAACTTGTTCATTGTAATGTTTGGGGGCCTTATAGCTCACCATCTTCTAGTGGTGCCTTTTCCTTTTTGACTATACTAGATGATTATTCCCGAGCTGTTTGGGTTTATTTATTAGTATCCAAGACTGAAGTACCTGCCAAGATGTAGGAGTTTCTTGCTCTTGCTCAGAGACAGTTCGTCGGTCAGTTCAGAAAGTTCGTGCTAATAATGAAACCAAATTTCTTCCTCTCAGACATTACTTTAATGAGAAAGGAATCTGGTTTGAGACAACCACCATATACACACCACAACAAAATGGGTGCGTGGAACAAAAACACCACCATATTCTCAACGTGTCTTGTGCTCTTTGATTCCAGGCCCATTTGCCTATTAACTTCTGGGGAGAAGGCATTCTTACTGCTGCCTACCTGATTAATCTCACTCCTACACCAGTGTTGAATGGTCATTCATCCTATCAAATGCTCCATGGCCGCAAGCCCAGTTCCAGCCATCTCCCTGTGTTTGGTTGTTTGTGCTTTGCATCCCAACTTCCAAAGCCGCGAGATAAGTTTGCATCTAGAATTCGTAAGTGTATCTTTCTTAGATATCATCTTACCAAGAAAGCTTGGCGCATCTATGACTTAGAGTCCCGCACTGTGTTTGACAGCCGAGATGTTGTGTTTTATGAAGACTGTTTTCCATTTGCTCGGGTTCCTAAAAATCTTGTTCCCGTCGAGTCCGCTGAGGAGCAAGCTGCACTGCCGCCTCTTGAGATGCTGCCTTCAGACCCTACCACCTTCATACCGTTGACCAGCTAGATTTCGGCAAGCCAGCTGTAACCAGCCAGATTCCGGCCAACTCATCGATAACTGGCCAGATTCCAGCCAACTCATCCGCGACTAGCCAGATTCTAGAAGCTCCACCAGCGACTGGCCAGATTTCAACCAACCCACCGGCGACCTGCCGAATTTTGGCCAACTTGCCGTCGACCGACCAAACTTCGGCCAGCCCACCGGGGATTCACTAGATTTCGATCGAGACATCTCCGTTGGCCTTCCCGTCGGCCTCCGTCTCTGCGCTGCCAGCATCTATGGTACCGCGACCATGTACGTCTAAGCCACAAATGGAATTTATTGCTCCACCGATCAAGTTGATCCCAACACCGGAGCCTATTTCCATGGGTTCTGAGTCTCCATCGCCTCTTCGACTGCTGAATACTCGCATCCATCGTGCTCCAGTTAAATTACAATAAACCCCCCTCTGCTCCTCTCGCTACTCTGCCTGATCTATCCTCAGGTACTCATTACTCTATTGCTGATTATCTTACTTATCATAATTTCTTTTCTTCGCATACGGCATTTTTTGCTACAGTGACTAGTAGCTCAGACCCTGCTACTTATTCTGAGGCTTCTCTCCATCCCCACTGGAAAGAGGCCATGTCTGATGAACTTAGTGCCCTTGAGCGGAACAATACTTGAGTTCTGTCTCCTCTCCATGCTTACAAATATGCCATTGGTTGCAAATGGGTGTATCGACAGTATCGTACCAAGTTCAAGTCTGATGGCTCTATTGAGCACTATAAAGCTCGCCTTGTTGTTTTTGGCAATTAACAGATTGAAGGAACTCATTTTACTGAGACTTTTTCCCCAGTCGTCAAGATGAGCTCTGTTTGTTTATTCTTGGCCGTTGCTGCAATTCAAAATTGGGAGATTCATCAAATGGATGCTCACAATGCTTTCTTACATGGTGACTTGGATGAGGAAGTCTATATGCGTCTTCCACCGGGTTACTTCATTCCTGTTCCGAGTTTGGTCTGGAAGCTTTGCAAATCCCTGTATGGTTTATCCCAGGCTCCTGCAAAACTTGCTACTGCTCTATGTACTTTTGGGTTTGCTCAGAGTAAAGCAGATTCTCTTTGTTCACTTATTTGTGTAACGGTGTTACCCTGCATGTCCTAGTTTATGTTGATAATCTAATTATTGTTGGCTCTTCCTTGGACTTGATGATTGAGTTCAAGAAGTATCTCAGCTCATGCTTCCACATAAAGGATCTTAGTGCTCTAAAGTATTTTCTGGGTATTGAGATTGCTAAAAGACTTGATGGTATGTTTGTTTTACAATGGAAATATACTCTTGACATCTTACATGAAGCCGGATTGCTAGCTGCAAAACCTACCGATTTTCCGATTGAACAACAGCACAATATGGCCCGTTCGACGAGTCCTCCAAATCCTGATCCTGTGCAGTACCATCGTTTGATTGGGAAACTCATTTATTTGACTATTACACGACTGGAACTCAGTTATTCGGTCCATACTTTAGCGCAATTTATGGAGAAGCCGCGCGTCACACATTGGCATGCTGCCCTCCGCATCTTGCACTATTTGAAGAGTCATCCTGGTCAAAGTTTATTTCTTTCTGCTCAGAGTTCTCTATAGCTGTCAGCTTTTTGCCACTCGGATTGGACTGCTTGTCCAATTACTTGAGGTTCCTTGATAAGATATTTTGTTATGCTTGGTGAATCACCCATATCGTGGAAGACTAAGAAGCAACCGATGGTTTCTCGTTCTTACGTTGAAGCTGAGTATCAGGCCATGGCTGTAGTTTATTGTGAGTTGATATGGCTTAAGTCCCTTCTTCGATATTTGGGGGTTGGTCATTCTTCTCCAATGCATTTATATTGTGACAGTTAGGCCTCCCTCCATATTGCAGCCAATCATGTGTTTCATGAGAGGAAAAAGCACATTGAGATTGACTGTCATTTTGTTCGTGATTTGGTACAGTCTAGAGAAGTTGCCACTCATCATATTCGCACTTCCAGTCAACCTACGGATTTATTTACTAAAACTCTTGGACGACATTTATTTCAGACTCTTCTCGGCAAGTTGGATATTCGTGATCCACATGCTCCAACTTGAGGAGGAGTGTGAAGGAGATATTTTGTTATATTCTATGTATATCTTATACCATAGTTATAATCATTTTCCATGTGTACTTATGTATATGGTGCATTTATATAGCACCATTGTATCATCAATAAAAAACACACATTCATATTTTACAATATCGGTAGTTATTCCTCCAAAGCACAGCATAATCTAATAAAAAAACCATGGACGTGAAGAAAGAAAAATTTTCATTCACAAACTTAGGTTTCCCTAATTTTATAGAAAGAATTAGAACCATCTATTTTCAACCACTTGTGGAAATTTATGATCCCAAACTCAAATTTGAGAGGAATAAATGACTTAGTGTTGAAGGGAAATTACACCTAATACAATCTTGTATTTACTCAATCCCATAACACTCATGGGCAACTCTATTATCCTTCTAAGAAAGTGATTAAGGTGTTAGAAATAAAATTATCAAGATTTTTCTGGGGAGAGATATATTCAAAACAAAACAAAAAAAATTCTGGAAGAAAGGTATGATTTATGCTTAACTATTCTGTTAAATGGATGAGGTCTCAGAAATATTGGAACCGAAAATTTTCGCTTCTACATTGCTAATTTTTCTCTCATCTCTCTCCTCCTCCACTCCCTCTGTAATCATTTTTCTACTGTAGAGACCGGTAACGGCCACATCTCCGCCGTTAACGGCTCTCTCTCGCCTTGAAGAGAGAGTTGCTCCGTTTATCGGAAACCATGGTTGACAAAACAACAACCACAAATGCTAAATCGTTCATCACAGCGCTCCAATCGAAAGCCCCGCCACTCCTCTCAGCCCTACCAAACAATCCAGAGATCACCCCAAAATCCGAACACCTCGGAGAACCTGCTTGTTTATACTCTGACGATGACATATCCACACTCTCGGCTCACTATACGAAAGCCCTCGTGGGTAAGTTCACCAAAGGGAGATTATCTATGGAGTAGCTGGAAGGGGCTTTCAAGACTGTGGGTTTCTCTGGGAAATACCAATTGGGGTCGCTCGACTACAAACATATACTCATCCGCTTTGAACTACCAAACGACTATCAACGCTGTTGGATCAAAGGTCTGTGGAGCTTCAACGGAGTTCACATGAAGATCCTCAAATGGTCGTCGGATTTCTCCACACAGAAGGAATCGCCGATCATCCCTATCTGGTGTACAATCAGGGAAGTTCCCCTTTACTATTACAATACTTCATCTATAGAGGCTGTTGGGAATAGTATTGGCAATTTCATCAAAAAAGATTTAGCAACTGAAATGCTAACTAGACCTTCTACAATCAAGCTCTGTGTTCAGATAGACCTGCAAAAACCCCTAAATCAGTTCATAAGATTAGGCTCTGTCTCAAACAATAGGAAGTATAACATTGAATATGAGGATATACCCATGTACTGTGAAAATTGTGCTAAGTTAGGACACTCACTGAACCAATGTAGAGGCCTAACCCAGACCAACACAGCTCCACAATGGCAACCCACATGGAACAAGTTTGAGAAGATGCCTAAAATTGTTAATGATCCACAACCTACTAACAGCACCCATCTCAAAGACCAACTACTGCATCAAAAAGCCACTACTAATCCTACCCTGCAACCATCCTCCTACATACCTAAGCACCTGGAAAATAACTCTGCTAAGATCATTGCACTGCAAGAAGTCAGTCCAGTAAGTAACACAACACACACACCTCATCCATCTCAAATCCTTGACCTCACAGACTCACCCCAAGCTGACCCAGAATCACCTACTACAGAGTTGATCAATGCAACAACACTACCAAGCCATAACAAAACTCATAAGGTCTATGCTCAGGACGATATATAGATAGGGTCCCAAAAACTTTTTACCCACAAATTCTCTCACACTAATCCTCCACTTTCTCAACATAGAAAGATGGAAAATAGATTTTCTGTTCTGCAGGACACAGGTGTATCCCCGGAAGCAGAGGAAGAATTGAACCATCCACCACAACAAACACTGCTAGGAGAAATGGAAGAAGGAGGATCTTTCCGGGATGACACAACTACAATACCTGAGCAGGCTAATGTTCAATCTCAATCAACAGGTAACATAAATACTACAGGTAAGTCCAAGTCTAGGAAGAACACTTACCTGAATCAGTTAAATAAGATGATGTTAAGATCTAATACTAAAAGCCACAAATCAGGTGAACAATGGCATACACCACTTCCATTAATTTCCTGGTCTGGAACCTTAGGGGTTTAGAGACTTCAATGCTTAGATTAAAACACATCATCAGGAAAAACAAAATTGAGCTGTTGTGTATAATAGAGCCAATGCATGATAACAGTGAATGTCACTCCTACATGGAGAAACTTAGTTATTCACATTTCTTACCTCTTCAAAATGGGAAAATATGGCTCTTCTGGAATGACACTCTAAATGTTGCCTTACTGTCCCAGCATGAACAATTTTTACATGCTAAAATTACACATGTTATAACAAAGATTGAAATGGATGTTGTTTTTGTCTATGGCCTTAGGAATAGAGAAGGCAGAAAGGTCCTGTGGCATGACCTGAGTCACCTTCCAATTTCAGAAACAATTTTCATAGGTGATTTTAACACAATTTCTTCACTTACAGAATACAGGGGACCTTCCAACCCAAGTCTAGGTAGTATAAGAGATTTTAATAATTGGATAACCACTAATGGAATTCAGGAAATCAATACAGTGAGAAATCTCTATACATGGACTAACTCTAGGTTGAGAAAACCTACTTTCAAAAGACTGGATAGAGGTCTTACTACCATTCAATGGAATACTAAATTCCCAGCATCTTCCATTCAAGTACTAAATAGGCAATCCTCAAACCACTCCCCTCTTTTTCTGCAAATCTCATCCACAGTCCCCTCCCAGCCAAAACCCTTCAGATTTCTTAACACATGGTTCAACAGATCAGAATTTATAGAATTGGTTAGGAATAACTGGCCCATACCAATCCCTAACCAAGGAATGCTCAGACTTTATCTTAAACTAATAAGGCTAAAAAAAGGTAATTAAGGTCTGGAATAAAGAATCTTTTGGAAACATTGATTCCAATGTATTAGTTGCTGAAGAAAATTTAAGACTGCAGGAGATAGACTATGACTCCATAGGCACAGATACAGAATTAATTAAATAGAACGAGAAAAAGGCCCTGCTAATTAGAGCTTTAAAAGAAAGAGAAAATTTTTGGAAGCAGAAATCTAGAACTAACTGGACCAAACTTGGAGATAATAACACAGCTTTTTTTTCATAAATCAGTTCAGGAAAAGAACTGCAAGCTACACATCTCAAAAATAAAAAATAGACAAGGTCTCTGGCTAGAAACTCATACTGACATACAGGAGGAGGCTGTGTCTTTTTACTCTGACCTGCTCTCTGAACCTAATCAGCCCAACACTACCACATATTATTCCCACTTTCTCAGCCAAATCCCAGAACTACTATCTCCCCAGGCCAATCAGTCTTTGTCTAAACCGGTTTCAGAAGACGAATTAAAAAAAGTGGTAATGAGTTTGAATAGGAATAGTAGCCCAGGCCCTGAAGGTTTTACCCCAAAATTTTATGCTAAATGCTGGGATATAATCAAACAGGACCTAATAGATGCAGTAAATGATTTCCTGCTAGGCTCAGAAATACCAAGAGGAATTAGCAGCACATGGATAGCCTTAATACCCAAAAAACAGACACCCTCCTCCTTTGATGATTACAGGCCTATTAGTCTATCAAATGTTGCAAATAAAATCTGTTCTAAGGTGCTAATGGAAAGAATGAAACCATACATGGACAACTTAATTTCCCCTAACCAGACAGCTTTCATGAAAAATAGAGACATATACGATAATGTACTCTACCTCCAGGAAATGATTAAGTTCTTAGACAAGAAAAATAGGATACCAAACTGCATTTTAAAATTAGACCTTAGAAAAGCTTTTGATAGAGTTAATTGGCAATTTCTGGAAAGGGTTCTTAGTAAATTTGGATTCACAGGGAGTTTTTTAAAAGCTGTAATGAACAACCTTTCTCAGGCCTACTTTTCTGTTCTTATAAATGGTAATCCAGTTGGATTTTTCAGAGCTACAAGGGGCATCAAACAAGGTGATCCTCTATCTCCTTTTCTTTTCAACATTTTCTCTGAAGCTTTCTCCAGAAGCTTATCTTTTATTTTCATGAATAAAAAGCTCAGTTACTATCAGCTCCCCACTGGTATCACACCTGCATCTCACCTGAGCTATGCTGATGATACTATCATTTTCATGCAAGCATCAAAGTCTAATCTGGTCAGAATAAAAGTCTTTTTAGAAACTTTTGAACTAACTTCTGGGCAAAAGATAAACTATGATAAATCTGATTTCTATGCTAGCAAAAGAGCAACAACTGTTAAGATAAATCAGATAAAATCAATCTTAGGGATGAAGAAAGGAATCTTTCCTTTTAAATACCTGGGGTGTCCAATTTTCAAAGGTAGGACTTTAAATGTATATTTTGAACCTTTGTTGGAAGCTGTAGATAGAAAGCTTCTGAACTGGAAAAATAGGTGGTTAAGTTTGGGAGGCAAAATGGTGCTTATTGAATCTTGTTTATATTCCCTCCCACAACATATTTGGTCAGTCCTAAAGGCCCCCAAACAGATAATAAAAGCACTGGAAAAGAAGATGACAAGGTTTTTATGGGGGAAACAGACGGAAAATTACACAAAGTGTGGAGGAAACGGACTGACCTGTGTAAACATAAATTCCATAATGGTTTAGGATTTAGATCTGTAAGAGCTATAATGGACTCATGCTCAGCCAAACTATGGTGGAAAAGCCAATTGGGTACAACCATGTGGTCAAAACGGCTATGGGCACTTCCACAGTCCCATAAGAAATCCCATACCTGGAAAAGGATATGTAGTATTAACTCCTTTGCAGAAGAAAACTCTCTCATCATACATGGTAAAGGATTAAGTAATTGCTGGAATGCAAACTAGTGCCCAAATGGTCCGCTCTCTAAATATGTCCCACCCTCAGCCCTGTCACCCTTTTACTATCACACCATTGCTGATTTCATCCGAGAAAAAAAACAGATACTGCAGAATATCTCACCTTATCTGGAACATGATACTTTGACTTTCTTGCAGGATGCACAGCTTCACACAGGCAGGGAAGATAGACTAATATGGAAACTAGAAGATACAGGTATCTTCTCTTTCAAATCAACATATAGAGGCCTTACCCAGCAATCAGGTAATTTTCTAGCCACTACATATATGTGGAACCCTAGACTACCAAAAAAGATTTCCATTTTCACATGGAAGCTGCTGAATACCCTCCTTCCTTTTGATGATATCTTAGTCCAATGTGGTATTAGCTTAGCCTCGAAATGTCCTGCATGCAATCATCCTGATTCAATAGAGCATTTTTTCACTTCATGCCATTTAGCTCAAGCAGTTTGGGATAATACTTCTGACATCCTGGGGATAAAAATGGATACATTAGACAGCTTAACCCTAAGGTTTTTTGCCTACTGGAACAATACTGAACCCTCTAAGGTGCATAGAGATATTGGTAGAATATTGCCATCTCTGATATGCTGGTCATTATGGAAAGCAAGAAATTCCTTCCTCTATGACAACAAAAAATTATCACAAGTAATAATTATTAAAGAAGTGAGGGATCTTATCTTTCTGTCATTCTCAGCTAAACCTGCTCACTCCAATATGTATCTTACCAGAAGCTATCCTATTTTCTCCCTCATTCCGCCTCTGAGACCACCACCTAAGCCTTTGATATCCATTATCTCTTGGAAAAAGCCTCCACAAAATAGTATAACTGTGAATGTGGATGCATCATGGTCTCCCGACATGTCCACAATTGGCCTAATAGCTAGAGACTGGACTGGTAAGCCGTGCCTAATACAATCCTTCACTACCATTGCTAGTACACCTTTAGAGGCGGAAATGAAGGCCATCCAGGCAGCAGCTAGATGCTTCCCCAGTTTGGACCCCAGATGTTCCTATATAGTGGAACATGAGCGCGGTGAACATGATAAACAATCCCAGATATGCCAAATGGTCTCTATATGTCTTAGCTTTCCAAATTCACACTGAGCTTAACCAAGCTATTTTAAGACATGTATATAGGGAATGTAATGCAGTTGCTGATGCAATCTCAAAGCATAAACCGACCCACCCTCCCCAACATGACATTAGCATCTCTAACATTCCAGCTTTCATCAAAGGTCTTATCGAACTGGACAAAAATGATTTTCCTTACATCCGAACACAGAAGCATGCTGCTAAAAAATAGATACTGCCGAGTTTGTCCTTTCATTTTGTGCAGGGACACACCTTTAAGCTCAGTCTACTTCCACCTTGAGCCTGGAGCGTCGAACACTCGAACAGGGAGCCTTAGAGCCTTTGCACCCTCGAGCAATCAAGCTTTGGTGGCATCGTGTACTGGAACCCTCGAGCTACAGAGCAATCGAGAACTGGACACCTCGAAGTATATCAGTTTGAATCACGGCATTGTACATAGACAATTCTCTTGCTTGAGCCTGGAGCATCGAGCACTCGGGCCTGGAGCATCGAGAACTCGAGCCTGGGGCTTCGAGCACTCGGGCCTGGAGCATCGAGCACTCGAGCCTGGGCCTTTGAGCACTCGGGGATGGAGCATCGAGCACTCGAGCCGGGAGCTTCGAGCACTCGAGACTGGAACATTGAGCACTCGACACTGGAGCCTGGAGCATCGCGCTCTCATTTGGTGCCTGGAGCATCGAGTACTCGACAATGGAGCATCGAGCAATCGAGGCGAGTTTTCGAGCACTCGACAATGGAGCATCGAGCAATCGAGATGGGTATTCGAGCACTCGAGAATGGAGCATCGAGCAATCGAGATGGGTATTTGAGCACTCAACAATGGAGCATCGAGCACTCGAGACAGGAGCATCAACCACTCAGGAATTGAGCATCGAGCACTGCTGGAGTCTGGATCATCGAGCACTCGAGCCAGGTGCATTGAGCACTCGAATACTTCAGCTTGAAGCATTGACCACTCGACCTTGGAGCATCGTGCACTCGAGCATCGAGTACTCGAGCACCCACGCATCAAGCACTCGAGAACGTGGTGCATAGATCACTCGAGCACTCGAGCCTGGTACATCAAGCACTCGAGACTGGAGTATCAAGCACTCGAGACTGAAGCACCCGAGAATGGAACATTGACCACTCGAGACCGGAACAGCAAGCACTCGAGACCGACGTACTCGAGACTGGAGACCCGAAAACACGCCTCATGGAGCATCGAGAACTCGAGACTGGAGCATCGAGAACGCGCCCGACAGACCTCGCCCCATGGAGTCCCGACACCATGGAGCCCTCGAATCTTGAAGCCCTCGAACTATGGAGCCCTCGACCATGAGCACAACACCCCTCAAGAACTAAGGCACTTAACAACTATGGACCTCTCGAACACGAGCACACCACCCCTCGAGAACTACAACACTCAACACCCATAACACATCACTCCTCGAGCACACCACCGGACCCCGACCCATCATGTTTCAACTCCTTTCAGTTTACATCCACCAGTCCACTACTATTAGTCTATTCTTTTGAAGGCAACGAGGTTGCCTTACCGATGTAATATCCCAAACATCTTTGTACATCTTTTGATTTCTACATGGGTATGGGGAACCTAATACTTATCCCCCACCTTAGGGTGCTTAAATTTTTTTTTTAAAAAAAAATATTGGAACCATTACTAAAAATATTCACTCAAACTGTGGTGGAAGTTTTCAAATGGTTCTACCCCCTTGGCAAAAAATTTTGGTCACTTCCATTTAGAGCTAGAAATTTTTTTTTTTAAAAAAATGGAAAGAATTTGCTCAGTTAATTAGGTGGCTATAAATCAAACAAAGGTTATCTGTGAAAATAGTCACTCTAATTTTTGGCTCTTTAATTGAACCAGTTTAAGACCCCAAATTTACTCATGCAACCATCAATCCTTATACGTTCATACTGATCAAAGCATTGTTGAATTCAACACCTTTATTCACAATGCATTACCACCTTTCCAGTCCATATCTCTCAATTTTTGCAACAGGCTACCTTGGTACCTAACACGGAAGATAGACTGATCCAGAAGTCTGATTAGAAAGGGAACTTTAATTTCAAAACTGCATACTCCCTCTCTAATCTATTATTATTTATGTCGCACTTATTATAAATAGATATTTTTTTTATTTGATATCATTTCCATTTTTAATTATAGTCTTTCAATTTCATTCATTCATTCTACTTTTTACTTTTTATATTCAATTTCATCCACTCATTTTCTTCACCTAAATCAAAGCAGCTAAACCTATGGTACCATAAATAGAAAAACAGATGTAGTTTGTTAAAAAAAGCTAATATAGCCTCTCTAAAACAGGTTTGGAATATCAGATTGCCCAGGAAAATTAACGTGAATAACAAACTCACTACTCCCTTTTTAGGGGCAGGCGTCGGGTCGGGTTATTCAATTTTTGGATTATTCAGTTCGAGTTATTCAATTTTGCCTCTAAAAAGCCCAAAATCGAATCCAACCCGACAACTCAAATAAATCAAACCGAATTTGATTCGGGTTTGGTTTGAATTCAGATCTAATCCGAATAAACCGAATTACAGCTGAACATTTTTAAAAAATATTTAAAATGCATAACTTAATTCAAAATTCAAGAAAAATTAAATTTAAATTCTACTTCATCAAAATCAATTCTTGAAAATTAAAATCCCAAAAATATAATACAAAGGTGCGGGCATCGGGTTGTGTTATTCGGTTTTGCCTCTAAAAAACGCAAAATCAAATCTGACCCGAATAAACCCAACCGAATTCAAAATTTGATTTCCGTTTGAATTCAGATCTAATCCGAATAAATCGAATTACAGTTGAACATTTTAAAAAAATATTTAAAATACATAACTTAAATCAAAATTCAAGAAAAATATGTAATTTAAATTCTACATCATCAACCATTTATTCAAAACTAAAATTCGACAAATATAATATGAATTCAACCATAACAATTTTAGGATTACCTTTAATACTAAGGATCACTGGCGGAGGCACCCTGGGCAACTGCTCCGCCATTTTCTAAAAAAATACTCCCTTTGTTTTTCTAATAGTGGCAAATCATTTTTTGTGTTAGAATTCAGGAGATGCTAAATGAGTGGATGAAATTGGATTGATAGAAGAAAAGGTAAAATGAGTGGATGTAATAACCTTAAATTTGCCATAAATAGAAAGTGTCAATATAAAAGAAACATTCAAAATTAGAAATTGTGCCACTATTAAAGAAACGGAGGGAGTATATTTTTAGTTAGTCAAAATATAAGTTTTAATTAGTGCCCTACCATAATTTTAATTTTGATTCTACCGCAATCTCATCTCATCTTTATTGTATTTTTTCAAATTTTAAAATTCTTTCAAATTTCAACATTATATTTGTTTAATATTAAATGTCACTAAAAAATTCCAGTAGTGGCACATATTTTGTGACAGGTAAGAAAATATCACAATATTTGCTCCACCAATAGGTGTCACTAAATATTTGTGAGATGTGCACGTGTTACTAAAATGAATCTATGTCGCAAAATTTAATGATATTTCTAAATTTAACTGCATCCTAAAGCATCACAAAAATATAATGATACTTCAACGCTTCACAATATTTTAGTGACACGCTGAATTGGGGCACTTCACGAGGAATCCTTTTGAAGCGCCTCTATTCAGCGTGTCACTAAAATATTGTGATGCATTGAAGTATCATTTGTAACGCTTTAAGATGCAGTTCAATTTAGAAGTATCATTAAATTTTGTGGCATGGATTCAATTTAGTGACATGTGCACAGCTCACAAATAATAAGTGACACCTGAAGGTGGAGCAAACATTGTGACATTTCCTTACCTGTCACAAAATATGTGTTACTACTAGAAAAAAAATTTCTAGTGTGTGCCCTAACAAATAAAAATTCCTGGATCCGCCCCTGTTAAGGAGCAATAGTTTGTATCAATATTTATCTTTGAAACATTTACATTTCTTCAAGACTTCAATCACTTCACATTTACCCTGAAAATACAAAGAATTGAGAAGATTAAACCATCAATTCAAGTGTTCATAGTATTTTATTAAGAGTTACAAAAGAGTAACCAAGCATAAACAAGTCACAACATACGAAAACTTTTCTCACAAAGTCACACCTGGAAGTGTATAAGCAGAACATACACAAAACAGAAACCCACACACACTACGCAACATTCTCCATTACATACAGCAACATTCATATGTGTATTCAGCTACAACATCTTTCAGATATGTATTCAGCAGCATACTAAGCATTCAACTTTTAAATCTGGACAAAAGCCATTTAAAAGTGCTGTACAAACTGCTTTCGTTGGAGCCATCGCTTCTGCTGCATTTGACATGCAAAGTTCGTTCAAGGATAGACACTCAGCGTGTTCTTGGCAGTTAAAACTTATCATTATTTAATAACGGAATTTTAGTGTCTAGCGATCATGCATTGCAAATACGTCATTTCGGAGTGTTTAAATCAAACTCTGCTCTTTAATTGAATCAATAGAACATAAAATCGTAGTTTCTTAGTTTGGAATAGTCGAGGCTATAGCAAGGTCAACGTTAGATTAAAAGGACTAATCAAAATTCATAGGATTAAAATTGTATGCTTATTAGAACCCTGGATGATAACTCGCACATTTGTACCTTAACCAAAGAACAACTATCACTGCCGCAAGACAGGGGGTAATAGCACCGGTATTTTGGGCAATAGCACCTATAATTTGGTCATCCAAAATATGGTGCGTATGTATAGCGGTGTAAAAACACAAATTTTGTGCATCGGTAAAATGAACTGGTGTAGAAGTAAGTTTTGCACCAGTATTTGCAATCGGTGTAAAAATTTTGGAAAGTTAGGGGGGCACATAATAATTGCACCGGTACAGTGAGATACGCCGGTGTAAAATGTTTGCACCGGTATGGTTAAAGTAAACCGGTTTAAAACTAAAATATTTACACTGGTAAGAATTATAACACCGCTATTTTTTTTTTGTAATAGCAATAATTGTTTTGCACCGGTATTAATTTTGCATCCGTAATTTCTACACCAGAAATATTTTAATAATTTAAAATAAAATATTTAAATTGCACTTGATTTCGACACCGGTACTTATAGTCTATACCGGTGCATACGATAAGAAAAAATAGCAATCCCCAATTTCTTTTCCCGGTGGTCCCTCCCGGATCATTTCCGGGGTAATCACAGCCGGAAATACTTGAATCGGAACTAATATAAATTAAGAACCTTTGAAATTGTAAGAAACTTTAAACACCTAATGGCGAAACTTTAGAAAATGTCGATCGTAAAACAAGGGAACATTACTGAAACACAATGAATAGACTCAGTATCTTCAACATAAAAGGAAACAATCTAAAAAACCACACGCCCATAGTATAAACGAACACCAACGGTCGAATTCTAAAATCATCAACCACAGAAAATCAACTATCAACCTATTATGTCGTTCTTATCATCCAGAAGTTTCAACGTAGTGTTTGCCTGGTGCTGGTACTCATCGAGTCAAGTCCCACACCATCTCTCATCAATACCTTGAATTTCGTACACATGGTACGACCCTTTGCCCTCTGGGAAGATCTGTCAATTTCAAAGTCGCAATGTTAGTGAAGAATGTTGCGTGTAATACAAATTTATAAGAACATATTTTGATATGCAAGTTTTACCTCCAAGATATTGCTTATCTCCGGATGATTAAAAAATTCTTCCATGAAGAGCACGATGGAATACTCGTATTGCCACGAACCATTATGGGTTCGGTACTGGACAAGAAATGTAAATTGCATTACTTACCTTTTAACATAATGAATGGTAGGATGAAATGACAAAATGATCACTTTAATGTTCTTGATTTTCCAAGTGTAGTCGGGTTCTAGCTCTATCTTTCTCTTCTCCCTTTGGTATGTGCATGCAAGCCTGTAAAGAAAGTAAATGAAAATAGTTACTTCTTCTCATGTATAACAAAACTATGACTTAATATTTGATTGATTGAAATACCTGGAATTGACCCTGAGTTCGCACAAGTTTATATCTTTGATACCCTCCCATCAAAGTGTCCAACGTGAAAACCTCCTCCGTTCAGAGACAGACAATGATGTGGTACCAATTATCGCTGTTAAAAAATTAGGGTAATGATTTACTGAAATGGAATAGTTTTGAAATGTAAATGTTAAATCCGTGAACAAATACTGACATTCTAATGTAAGGGACAATGTAGTACTCAGCATCCGTTTCCTTCATTGTATCCCAGATGAGGTTGAAATAAAGTTCGTCCTCCTGCTTGAAGTTGGACAAGTTCCCACAGTTCCAAGGGCAGAATTGGACGCATCCTACATTGTTTTCCCATATTTGCTCGTAGAGGTGCCTATAACGTTAATGATACTGAAAATGAAATACTAATTGATTTAAAATTTCATATAATGTTGTAAGGTCTGAAACTCACCCTATCCACACATCGATTTGTGCATTATCGATCGAGGTCATAGAACGCAAATTCCTGAGTCCCTTCCTGTACTGGACCAGAACATCTATTCCAATACCGCATGTGTAATGGCGTGCGAACGTCGATGGTCTGAAGACTGGGAAGAACATGAAATCCTTGATCTTTATCATTTCTAGGATAGCGGCATTTGCTTCCCGTATGAACCGCACCATGGTGGGCCAATCTGTCAGATGTCGTTTGTTGATAATCTGCGGATGTAAAATTATATGAATAGATCACTTAAGTATGTAAAATTTAACTTTTGTAGTCAATGAATAATAAAGGCACGTGTTTAGGTGATGCACCTATTTTGGTAGCCTCTTAAACTTTAGTTTTGCTAATGGCCTGAAATTAGAGCTCGATTGGGATTTTTTCTCGGCATTACCCTGTTACACGGATTAATGAATACGGTCATGTAAATTTTATTGCATGAATTGAATATTAACGTGTTACAAGAATGTACCTCATCGTCGGTGGTGAGAATCATAACCTCCTCGTCGTCGTCGTCCATATCCACGCTGGTATTGTTGTCATCGATGTCACTTGCTTGCTCGTCTTCCTTGCCTGTCAAAGACACCGACCAATCCACGATGCTATTTAAGGTCTCTCTAACAATATCAAAGTGGTGGTTTGCCAAGGGAAAACCCACCCTAGAGGACGGTAGGCTGGCTCACATAATCTCATGCCAGTAACACTTCTTTGTTGGGCATCCCAACAACGAGATACCTGTCGTAACCCAGGGGCGACCATTTTATTCTTCCCGGCAATGTCTTTGATGTACACAGTCATGCGTTCTCCCTTCTGTTCGTAAAAAAGTTTAGTAAATTGATAAATAGGTTGTCTTTATTTTACGATGTGTAATTCAATGTATACACAAAACATATATTCATGAAGGCGTACCTTCTCATCTCCTTCTCCATCGCTGGGCTCTTCACCGAACTTTGTAGCAGCTACACCAATGTCATCCATCGCCTTCTCGATAAATTTCTTGGGATTTTCAAGGCCTGGTGGAATCTGAACACCGCTTACAGATGCAATGCCCTTCACCAATTGCTCGAGGTAGGATACCATGGAATTCACGACCGGATGATCACTAGATGGTCACTTCTGGGCAGTCTGCTTACTTGAGAATTGCTACCACACTTGTTGCGGGAAAGATGAGGAACGGACACCAATATGGGTAGACCCATCTGAGTTCCCATGTACCTGCTCGGATGATCCTTCTTCTTGGTGACTCTTATGAGAATGTCTTCACCCGGCTGCAGTACCAATGTTCCTTTTCCCTTCAGCTCCTCGGCCAATTTGTCATAGATGTATCGATTACCCTTTCTGCCATTGTGGTGGGTGTAATTCTTACCATTTCGTTGCACTTAATATTTGTCTCTCAAAGCATCTGATATTGCATTAAAAAAATAAGTTTAATAGAATTTATGGGCAACATAGTTCATAATAAGTATTATCTTTTTTATCATACCTGAAAATCTGGATGTCGCCGCCTCTTCTCAAACAAGTGCCATTCGTCTTCATCCATCCACTTGTACTTCTCTCCATGCTGGCACTCCTGATTTGTTGATACCTTTGTCCACGCCCAGGATGAACTTGTTTGCTACCTTTTTCTTCTAGTTCCTATGTTGGTCTCTTGCCCTATCTGAACAATCCTTCTTGAGTATTTGAAGTTGCGCATCCGTCATCGGGGTTTCAATTGTGAAGCTCTCCTGAAACGAAACTTATGAACATGCATGTCATTAATCATGTCTTCTCTATGACAATATTAAAACAAATATTTTTAAACTTCAATCGTAGAAATTCTTACTAGAACATCCTTCCATGACTCTTCCTTCACATCTTTAGGGACATCGCACCAGTGTTCACAATGGCAAAATATGATACGGCACCGAAAAGTGTAATTGCCATAAGCGTGCCACGCTGACCAATTCTTAATGCATACTACTTGATCTCCTCGGAACTCAAATGCAACAGGAGTTGGTTTGTTGTGCTTTGCAATCATCACAAATTGGCACGTGCTTGTTCCTCGTCTCCTCATATAACTTTTAATCTCAAACTTGTCCCATCCCTCTCCATTTTTACCTCCAGTAATTGACAAGTCATTTTTCGCTTCATTAACAGTTGGCCTTGATTTGACAGTGGTCTTTCCCTTTCCCTTCCCCTTGCTAACTGGTGGTTTGGCCACCATTTCACCCACATCTTCTCCCTCATCCGCTGCAATCCCATCACCATGAGATGAGTTCTTCCTTCTCTTCACTTGTCGAATCATGTTGTTGCGTTGCTCCTTCCTCAAACTGTATCTTCAACGGTATCCTTTTTGGAGGAGGTTCTTGTTTCGCCAAATTAACCTCATCATCGACCGCGTTGACCCTCTCCTTCTTCTTTCCTACTGGTCACTTCCTCTTGTTGATTAATTTCCCCTTTTTTGGTGGCATCTACAACAACAGAATAGAAAATTGAACAAAAAGTAAATAAAACTACATTTAATATGGCATAGAAGTTTATATAACATGATATGAACTTGAACGAATAAGGCATGGAACTTAATACAACTATTATTGGATTTCAAAAATCCTACTAGAAGTCGATAGAACTTGATACCAATATTATTGGATTCCAAAAATCTGCCTACAATTGAGCATGTATCACTCTTACCTAATGTGACTATCAACATTGTCACCAACCGATAAACTCAAGTACTACAACATATTTCCACCTAAAACTCAAAAATCTATATTCCCACATTTGTATAATCATCCAATTCAAGGGCATCATTTCAAGTTTTACAAAATGAAAGGCTTTTGTTCATAGAGGCATTTTGTCGAACATGTGTTGTGCGTAAGGGTTTGAATGGTTGTTTGAAGAGAGAATTATATTGAAACACTTGCTTAACTAAACACGTATCACTTACCTTCATCGTTGAAATGATTGTGTTGCTTCTCCCTTCGCTTGAAGTCCACCAAAAAAACAATGGGATGAACCTTTAGAAGTTTTTTTTTTCTCATCGGTGTTGTTCAAGGGTTGTGTGTTGTTCAACCTTTTATAGGACAAATGAGGAGATTTTTTGGGGAGTTATAAAGATTGATTAGGATTTATAGTGGTTGAATGTAGTGGAAATTGAAGGGTGGAAGTGGTGGATGGTGGTTTTGGAAGTGGAATTGAAGGTGTTTGGATAGGGGGGGTTATAGTGGTTATGGGCGAAAGAAGCGGGTGTTTTTAATTCAAACCCATCTTTTTTACATCGGTAATATGATAAATACCGGTGTAGACTGTCTAATTTCATGCCCAAAATAGTGTAAGTGTTCAGCATCGGTACCTATACCGGTGTAGATACTGACTTTAAAGTAGCTGCCCGCAGCTGCTTTAAATAATACTTTGCTTGACCCGAAACCAACCGGTTGAAATTTTTTCTAACTGTTAAATATCGGTATGGAAACTGGTGTACAGAGTAGTACTGCCGATGTAAAAGTGAAAAAAAAAAGCTGCAGGGGAATGCCTTAAAATAATATTTTGCCTAACCCGAGAGCATGTTGTTGAAAATTTTTCTAACTGTTGTGCACTGGTATCGATACCGGTGTACCTAGTAGGCCTACCGGTGTAAATATGCAAAAAACACACGTGCGCTGATTGCTTTAAATAAAATTTTCCAGACCCGAGAGCAACTTGTTGAAAATATTTCTAACTCTTGTACACCGGTATGTAGATTATCTTTACCGGTTTAAAAATTCTCCCGCCTTAAAAAATAATGAAAATTTGAAATAAATTCAATGTGTGGCGCAAAATATTTGAATTTATACACCGGTTATTTGTAAACTTACCGGTGTACAAGTTTATCTCTTGTCATTAACTCAATATTTCTATTTATTCATTTTCAACCCCAATATTTTCGTCGCAACTCCAATTATTCAAATTGATGCATAATTTATGTAATTAGACATTATACTAGTTGTTTCATGCTAAAATTGACTACGCATGGACCCCGTACGTTGACAATACTAAGCATTGTTTTATTTTATAACATTATTTGCATTTTGACCCCAAACATTTCGTTTCACCCCTCCGGCCACTATAACATGGGCCACAAAATTATTTTATGATACACCATAGTTAATAAGTAATTTATTTGTAGTTCCTCGGGAAGCACGAACCCTCCAATTTGATTTTCTATATTTCTTGCGATTAGGTCCCTGCAAATGTAACCTGCGATTACGATATGTTGGGACACTATATAAATTATCAAATTTAATATTTTAGGATTTAATCATAATTGCAACATAATTGTGTCTAGGTGGTGATTTGATCGAAAGCGCTAGTATGTGTTGTATAGTAACGGCAAAGGTTTACTTCATACTTTCAATGTGTAATCTGAATATCTTCCAAACTAACTACACGGTCCAAACCCACTCATGTCCCCACATGTGAAACTTGGAAATACAAAATGGATGTTTGGGGTACCATCCAGTTCGATTGAATTTCAGTTTTGATGAAAGAGTAAACTTTTTAATTTTTGCACTTTAGTCCCTCCAAGAATCTTGGAAGCGTCGAAAAGCAAAATTGGTTCCACATATATGAAATTAAATACATTAATATCGTGTTCATGTATTTGTAGTCACATCGAGGTTACGAAAGGACTAGTAAAACCAACAGTGAATGTTTGCACTATAATTCCCAAAATTGCACTATTGCCCACAAATTTATATGGGGGACCTCCATAGCTCCTTATCCTACAACCTTTTCTTTTTCTAACCTTTCATGTAATATAATAAACCACATAGACGTGGCTGATGTAAGCGTTAAGGCCAACTGCAATTGGTCTACAATTTATATCAGTCGAGAGTAATACGGTGCAAAAAATTACAACAAAGAGTAAAAATTTTGAATTCAACCCATCATTGGCCAAGTTATTATCGAAATGGAAAGTGTCAGACAGTCTAAGTGCAACAAAGTGAATGTTTGGTACATAATCTTTCCTTCTTAGGTACTACTAAAAGTTTCCTACAAGTAATAACGAAAAAATGGTACGACATCATCATCTTCTCTTGTTGCATCACCAAGACGTGTACTTTTACCAACATCCATGTCCTTCACATCGCTTCTGTGGAAGGTAGGGAAATTTCCAACTGCTTCCATGGCGTTAGAAAATTGATATGTCATAACCTTAGCCATATTGTTGAGCTAGGATCTTTAAAACTTTGATTCTTCAAGAAGGTTTGCTACACCGACTCTGGATTCAATAGTATGACGGGCATGTCAGATGTTTTTCTGTAGAAGGAGTCTATATAAATCTTACCCATTGATTTCCTAAATATGTCATGTGGACGGGACTTAACTCCCGCTCTTGAACAAAGGGCATAGATGATACTGCATTAGGCATAAGATCCTGTCTGATCTCGTTCCCTCTGCAACATCAAACAAATTCAACGACCAACATTCCATCAAAGCTCCTTCTTTATTGCATATAAGAATGTGAGGTGAATTTTTTGGACTTCTGTGTTCACGGTGACTGGGTGGATTCTAGATGCCACAAAGTGATATCACCTATTCATTTCAGGAGTTAGAGTCTTCTTAGGTATTTTGCTCCAACCTGGTCTGACCAGCTCATCTATGTCGGTACCTGGCCTAGTTACTACCCCAACGATCTCCTTCTCAATTGGTTGTTGTAGAACGTAGCTGTTGTCACCTAGAAAATAGAGTGCTAGAAACTCATCCTCGTCGTTTGGAATATCGGGCAACCTAAAAATACCATTTATAACTTCTGGTGTGAGAGGGACAGTTTACTTCTTCAATAAACCTGATTATAGTTTGGGCCACATTTCAAGTTTGCATAAAACTCACTTACAATGCTCAGGTTGAATGGCTGCGGTGTCTCGCAAAATTTTTCCCACCCAAGCGTGCATATGGCTTGTTCAAATGGGAGAGATGCTTCAATACCTCTCTCAATGTGATGACGATGTCCTTTTTATTATTCATGGACCAACCTAACCTCCTCAAAGAAGATGGTATCATTCGGGTAAGTGTGTGACGACACTTTCAGCATAGAAGGAGACAATGAATGGTGTATCCTTTTCAAATCGGATTTGGGA
This sequence comes from Rubia yunnanensis, assembly GCA_037428765.1. Classification (NCBI taxonomy): domain Eukaryota; kingdom Viridiplantae; phylum Streptophyta; class Magnoliopsida; order Gentianales; family Rubiaceae; genus Rubia; species Rubia yunnanensis. The sequence continues at coordinate 22,956,486 of CM075064.1, read as the reverse complement.
GGCATTTCCTAAAAAAACACATTGAAACATTTTATCAAACACCTTACATGAAAGTCAATGTATTCACCATGTCACATTCTCAATGAATGTAGTTAAGATCCCAATGTTAATTAACCATATAGAAAGGGTATTGAATTGATTTACTTGACTCTATCGGTACCCTCGTTGGATTTCAAAAAATATGGCCACTGAAGGAGATGGTATGGAGTGATAGATCCTAAACTCCTTTTATGGAAATGGGGATCTGAAAGGGATTTAAAAGAATCCCATTTTTTTTACACCGGTAAACTAGATATACCGGTGTAAAATTGGCCTAAAGCCTGCTCTAGGCTGCTTTAAATGCATAAACAATTCACCCGAGAATAAAAATAAAAAAAAGTTCTAAGTATCCAGCACCAATATTTTTACCAGTGCAAATTCATCAAAAAACAGATGCGCTAGGTTGCTTTAAATGTTAAAATAATTACCATGTTCAGACCCGAGAGGAACACGGTCAAAAACTTTCTAACCGTCCGGCACCGGTATGCTTACCGGTGCAAATTTCACAAAAAGAAGTTGCATCAGGCTGCTTTAAATGATCAAATAATTACCATGTTCAGACCTGAGAGGAACACGATCAAAAATTTTCTAATTGTCCAGCATCGGTATACATACCGGTCTAAATTCATCAAAACAAATCAGCTGCTTTAGGCTGTTTTAAATGGAAAAAAACTTACCATGTTTAGATCCGAGAGTAAAAACATAATATTTTTTTAAGTATCCATCACCGATATGAGTACCGGTTTGTATGTACAAAACAGAGTACCTCCTCTATTTTTCTACACCGGTATCTGGATACTTTACCGGTGTAGAAACACTGCCTCTTTAAAAAAATGTAGTATATATTATAGCACATTTTCACCGATTCAATTCAAAAAAAAACAAATGAAAACATTGATCATACCAAGCAATTCTAAAATAGTGAGGGGTCCAAATACATTACACACTAATTTGTTTCATAGTCAGGTGATTTTTACACAAAACATTGGTAGAAAAACTAAAACGTCGTGGAACTATCTATCGCTCCCGCTTCAACACATTGTCACCACAAACTTTTTCACCTCTCTCATCAACCCACAGCCCATCACCATGAGAATTTCGTCCCACCATAGGTCTCCCAACATCCTCCAAACCAAGAAATACTGATGGAAACTTAGGACTATCAATTATGACTGGTTGATCAATTTCCTCTTCAATGTAAAACTTCTTCCCATGCAGCACCACATGATACTTCTCATGTGAATGGTCATTGATATAAAAAACCCATCGTGCCTGGGCAGCTAAGATGAAGTTTTCATCTTTATATCCTACACGTTCAAGTCGACCAACGTGAAGCCCATGGCCTTCTCAACTACAACATCAAAATCATGTTCCACCCAACGACACTTGAATACAACAACCTTGAACTTTACATAATCCAAATCCCAAATTTCCTCAATCACCCAATAGAAAGGAATCACAACAACAACCAGGTGTTTATCTCTCTTGCTTGCCTGCTACATGAATTTGGAGTCAATATATACACCATTGTTTTGCATTGTGCTCTTCTCATCCTTCTCCAAAGTTGAGAAATTGAAACCATTAATGTCATGACCAAGGTACCATCTTACGGTGCAGTTTGGCTTCCTTGCAAACTCCCGCAGCTTACTGGGAATCCCTTCGACGTTGCAACGATTGTAAAACCAATTAACAAACCTTGAAGAATGTTCTACCTGTATTTTATTCAAGGGCAAGTCTGGATGAATCTCTTCCAATAGGGAAATATGATCTTCAACATATTTTTTGGTCTCGCTACTGTTACGTAATACATACAGGTGAACTGTCATCAACTCAGCGTGAAAGGGTGTATGAAGCATACCCTTACACCGTGGAGTCCTATTCTGTCTTCCGCAGTAAGATCCACCTGGAACACCAAGCGCTCTTTTTCCAATTAAGTTCAATATAAAATACTCGATTATCACCTCAGTGACGTACATGTGAACAATGGAGCCATTAAGCCGAGTACAATTATGAACATGACCCTTGAAAATAGCCATATGATGCTCAAATGGGTAATCTAATGCATTTTGACAAACCCGCATATACGTATCACCCTAACCAAGTGTACCACTAGGTGCACCATGATGTTAAAGAATGATGGGGGAAAATACTTCTCTCAAAGGCATAAAACAACAACACCCCCTTGCTCCAGTTCATCTAGCTATTGCAGACTAATATTTTTCCTGCATATTGAGCTGAAAAAGAAACACAAGCGCATAATTGAAATCTAACTTCCTCATCCAAACACCCTCGGATCACAACGGGCAAAAGTAGTTACATAAGAACATGACAATCGTGTGATTTCAAAGCATTAAGATGCAATTCTCCATTCACAAGCCGACTAACATTAGAGGAGTAAACGAACAGTACCTTCATTCCTTGGATGCTCTCACACACCGATCTCCTCCCAGCAACTAACAGATTGTAAGAAGTGGGAGGCAGGTACGTTCGCTTCCCTCTTACCTCTGGTGTCAGATCCAACCGAATACCAAGGTCTACTAAATATTTCCTCGCCTTCAAACTATTCTCAGTCTTCCCATGAATGTTTAGAAGCGTGCCAATCAGACTCTCACAAACGTTAGTTTAGATATGCATCTCATCCAAACAATAGCAAACCTCTAAATTCTTCAAGTATGGAACATCAAAGAAAATTGACCTTTTCTTCCATGGTCCGTCTACGATCCCACCACCCTTGGATGACTTCTTACCAAGAACAACAGTCAATTTCTTCACCTTGTTGTGAATGGCTACACCAGTCAATGGTTTGGGTGCCTTTCTCCTCTCCTTCCCACCAACGAATGCAACTGTGTTATCTAGCAACTTGTGCTTCGACGGTAGGAATTTACGGTGACCCAAATAAACAGTCTTACGCTCATTTTTCAACTGATGGTAATCTGCCTCATCCTCACAAACTGGGCAAGCCTTTTGACCCTTGGCTACATACCTGAAAAGGTTACCATGTGCCTGGAATTCATTTATGGTACAAAAAAGCATCGCCTTCACTGTAAACTCTTCACCACTAAAACCATCAAACATCAAGGCGCCAAACGACCATAGCGCCTTCAAATATTCTATCAGAGGAGCAAGATAAGTGTCTATGTCATTTCCAGGTTGTTTCGGGCTTGAAATCATGATCGGCATCAGCATATATTTTCTCTTCATGCAAACAACGGGGGGAGATTATAAATGGCAAGCATAACCGGCCATGAACTGTGTTTCGCGGGCATATTACCAACTGGGTTCATACCATCAGTACACAAAGCAAATCTCAAATTCCTAGGTTCGATGCAAACTTTGGATACATCATATCAAATTTCTCCCACTAGTCCGCATCAGCCGGGTGTCGAATCATATCATCATCTTTACAACATCTCTTATCAACGTACCATGTTAAGTTCTTTGCATCCTTATTATTCTTAAACAACCTCTCAACCTCGTATTAATAGAAAGGTACCACATACATTTAGAGGGCACCCGCCTCCTCACCGACACAACATGCTCTCCACCAATACCCACATTTCTCTTCTTCTTATAACGCGACACATTACATGTCAGACAAACAATCTTATCCTTTAGGTCACCCCCATATGAAACACAATCGTTTGAACAAGTAAGTATCTTTTCATACTCCAATCCCATCGGACACAAAATTCTCTTAGCTTCATAAAGATTATCTGAAACCCCGTTTCCGGATGGAAGCTTCTCATTCAAAAACTTAAGCAATTTATTCATGCTAGTATCACTCCATGACCCAACGCCTTTCAAATTAAACAACTCTATCACAACATAATCTTTCGCAAACTCCCGGCTATACAAATGGAGTTTCAACATGTCCTTCTTACCAATACGGGTTCGATTTCTACAATCACGACAGGGACATAACATTTGCTTCTCACGACTAAATACATGCTCTAAGAACTCATCCACGAACATAATATGTTCATCGCTCACCCTACTAACGTTGGCATACACATGCTTACACCTCTCGATGACACGATACAACTCTACATATCAATAAATATCCAACAATCAAACTTCAATATATTTAATACAATAGAACTTCATGCCAACATCCTAATCATGCAACATCATAAATGCACACCATACACCAATATTCTAAATTACAATTACAACATTCTTAACATGTCCAACATCATAAAAATCAATAGTCATAGCATTATAACTACATCAACCTTGAGAACAAATCACAAACTAATATCAACAATTCTACCGCAATCACCATCAAATGATCAAACCATATATCTCTACTAACCAAAACCATACATGAAATCATTAATATCCATAATGTAATTTAAAAAATGATACCTTCAAGGGTCTTCGTTTAGGATCATTCAATGCCTTCACCAACCAAAAAACACCATTAATAAACTCTCTTTCCCAAAAATCCCATTTTTAACCTGCCAAAAAATGTGGTAGGCGAGTATTTAATGCGAATTTATGCACCGGTATTAATATTATACTGGTGTGTATGTAATTCCTACACCGGTATAAAAGTGACCGGTGTAGATATTTAGCCTTTTGGAGGTTTTTTGGTCATATGCACGGGTAAGTTCATATTACTGGTGTAAAAATTTTAGTATTGGCGCTAAAATACAAAACAAATACAATTGGTATAAATTGGTAATCCAGCACCGGTGTAATAGTCAGCAACTGCACCGGTCATAACAATCTACACATATACTACCGGTACAAAATAAGGGTTAATCTACACCGGTCATATAAACCTACGCCGGTACACAATGTGACCGGTGTAGATATTTAGCCTTTTGGCGGGTTTTTTGGATATATGCTGGACATATGCACCGGTAAGTTCATATTACCGGTGTAAAATTTTTACTTTTGGTGCCAAAGTACTAAAAAATACAATTGGTATACAACCGTAATCCAGTACAAATGTAATAGTGAGCAACTGTACCGGTCATAACAACCTACACAGGCTACCGGTGCAAAGTCGGGGTTAATCTAAACTGGTTGACTGTTTACCGGTGCATTTGTATTCAAAAGCACTGGTACTGATGTTTACATGATTTTACCAGTGCAATTGTGTACATTTTCACCGGTATCCTATGCTTAGGAATTTATACCGGTGCGTATGTACCTGTTTTCCAGTAGTGCATGCAGCTAAAAACTAGAAAGTATGACTATTTTGGAACCAAAATTTCACACCAAACCTAACAACTGACAATGATAAATTCATACCCTTTCAAATTGATGACCTTAATTCTTAGGTTTCATGGAATGGTGTTCTTGTATATGCAAAGGTAACCAAAATCCTAAGGAAAAATCTATGGGAAGATTTAAAAGTTTTTGCCGCACAAAATTTCAATCTTGAACTAATAACATTAACTACTAACTCAAGAACACTAATCACAAAACAAGAACTCCATCAAAAGAACCAACAAAAATACATTCTCACACACAAAAAAGTCAAAAGATGAAGAAACTATCTTCAAAATCCAAAAGCAAAGCAGGGGCTAAACATCCACAACGGTTGACTCTATCACTGATTATTGGATTTCTGCAATAAAACACACACACACATATACATACATACATATATATATATTAATGAAGTGCAAACAATAATATAAATAACAATTAACATGAATATTATACTGCCTTGTTCAAAATTTTCAAGTTCTTCGATATTTTCTTCCACTTTAATTTCAGTTTCAGCACCACGGTACCAATCTTGTGCACATATTAGGCTTGTACAAGTTTAGGAGTTAAGGAACTCCTAAATGCATCAAGAACTCTCCTACTCGTGCTGAAAACTGATTCCGAGGCAACCGTAGATATTGGAATAGCTAAAATATCCCTAGCAAATTTGGACAATATGGGAAATTGGGGACTATTTTTCTTCCACCATTTCAGCACACGGAAATCTGGAGCTTCAAACGCACTTGTATCGTCAACACTTTCTTCCGTTAAGTACCTATCAAGTTCATAATTGAAATCCTTAACAATATAAGATTCAGTCGTTTTCCTTTTCAGAGCAGCCCTATTTTGATCCCTGATTTTCTTCAATGGGTCAAGATTGTCACTTTAAGATGATGAAGAACAAAATGTTGATGAAGTTAAAGATGCTCCAGCAGAACTTTCGGACCCTGCACTATGAACCCTCCTATAATCATTGAACACTTCATACATGACACTCTTCAAGATAGCAGCAATGTGCGCCCCTTCTCATCACCATACATGTGACAAAGAACTATCTCACAGTAGTCCAGTTTGTTCCTTGGATCAAAATAACTAGCAATAAACACAAGCATATTAAACTTCTCCACATTTCCCCAATAGTTTTCAAATTTCTTCAACATTGATGATGCCATCTCTCTCAATTCAGCTTCGGGGCTCTTCAAACTCTCTTTCAAAAGTGCATAAATAGAACTAATGTTATACAAATACGAATCGGAAGTAATATACTTTGTACCTGAGATATTTCCGGTAAGCATATAAAAATGTTCATGAAAAACAAGTCTATGAACATTTTCCCAATCCCAATATTGTGGAACAACTACTTCTTTTACAAAATTGTCATCTTCTTGCTTTAAGTATTTAAAATCCCTCTCACACTCCAAAGCCACACTTAGCATCAAATAAGTAGAGTTCCATCTTGTAGAAACATCTAAACATAGGGATTTAGTGCTTTCACAATTCTCCAATTTAGCATTACCATAAAACTTCCTTAGCCTAGTTGGAGATTGCCTAACATATTTCACCGATGCTCTAACACTTTCAACAAAATTCCCAAGTTCTTTTACACCATCTTGAACAATTAGATTAATAATATGAGTCACACACCTAACATGCATCCATTTTCCTTGTAAAATAGACCCTCCCCAATTCACACACTTCTTTTTCAAGTATTCAAGACCAACATCGTTGGAACTTGCATTATCAACCGTAACAGTACAAATAATATGCAAACCCCAATCAACCAAACACTTTTCTACAGATTTCCCAATATCCTAACCCTTATGACTATCAACCGGACAAAATTTCAATATAACCTTTCTCAAATTCCAATCATTGTCAATGAAATTACCAGTAATACACATGTAATTAAATCGTTGTACCGATGTCCAAGTATATGCAGTTAAACACATTCTAGGGGCAATTTTCCAGCTAAGATCTATGATTAGATCTTGCTTCATTTCGACGGCATAGATGCTGCATAGGATAAGTAGGTGTCACCCTTTGAACTTTCCCTTGAGAGAGTACCCTTAGCCCACTGGTTAGAAAGTAGACGCGATGTCTTTGAACTTCCCCTACCGCTTGTGTGAACGACAATGCACTTCCCACCGACATCTTTCCTAGCCCTTGCGCTTTCCTCGGTTGTGTCCATTCATCAGGCCATGGCACATGCTTAGTTCTGTAAGGTTTCTAAAGAATTGCGTCCCAACAATTCCCTTTCGAAGCGGCCACACTTCTCGCTTACATAAGTGATTCTTGGCGTAAGTGCAGTTCCAAAAACAATGCACTCTTTCAAGTACTACTCACTTGATGCCATGAATCATTAAAAGCAACTTAATGCTTAACCATTCACATCACTGTTTCTTCATTGTAGGAATAAGACAGGAGGTATGAAACCCCCATAGTGATCGCAATGGGTCTTTGCAGTTTAGTTATCCTTTTGAACCTAGATCTTAGGATCTCCAGTCACATAGGTTAGGTGTCCACGTACATAACCCATTATTTAATGGACTTCAATCCCATTCCTCTTGATGATGTTTCAACTACCTCTCGATTCAACCCTTTAGTAAAGGGATCAGCTATGTTGTCCTTCAACCTTACATGGTCAATTGTGATCACTCCAGTTGAGAGAAGTTGTCTTATGGAACTATCTCTTCGTCGAATATGATGAGACTTCCCATTATAGAGCATATTCTGAGCCTTTCCAATAGCAGATACACTATCACAATGTATACATATGGCTGGCACAGGATTCGGCCATCTAGGAATGTCCTCTACGAATTGAAGGAGTCATTAGGCCTCCTCACCCGCCTTGTCTAAGGCAACAAATTCAGATTCCATCGTTGATCGAGTAATAACCGTTTGTTTAGAGAACTTCAACGAGACTGCTCCTCCACCTAGTGTAAATACATACCCACTAGTGGATTTCAGATCCTTTATATCTTGTATCCAGTTTTTATCATTGTGTCCTTCAACTACAGCTGGATAACTCTTATAATGTAGACCATAATCACGAGTAAAACGTAGATATCTCAGTACTCTGGTCTAGTACAACTCATCAAGTACATCAAACTCCCAATGACTCTCGAGCACTCCACCTGATTAATAGCCTCCAATTTCTTCTTTTGTAGATGGAAATTCGGATGTATTGGAATCATTGCCACCTCTGAGTCATTCTTGTTGAATTTCTCAAGAATTTTATCTACATAATGAGATTGGGTTAAGGTGATACCATCAGAGTTTCGAATGATCTTTATCCCCAAGATCACATCTGTCAGTCCCATATCCTTCATGTCAAAATGAGAATTCAACATGTCCTTGGTAGATTTGATCATCTTTTCATTACTACCCACAGTGAGCAAGTCATCTACATATAAACATAGGATTACATATCCATTTTCCGTGTCTTTCACATAGACACACTTATCACACTCATTTATTTTGAAATCATTGGCAAGGACGACATGGTCAAATTTCTCATGCCATTGCTTTGGTGCTTGTTTGAGACCATACAATGATTTCACCAACTTGCAGACTTTTCCTCCTTGACCGGGAGCCGTAAACCCCTCAGGTTGCTTCATGTAGATTTCTTCCTCTAAATCTTCATTCAAGAAGGCAGTCTTTACATCCATTTGATGAAACTCAAGCTTACGCAACGCGGCGATAGCAAGTATCATTCTAATGGAGCTTATTCTCATGACTGGAGAATAAGTATCAAAATAGTCAAGACCTTCCTTTTGTCTATAACCTTTGATTACAAGTATGGCTTTATACTTGTCGATCGAGCCATCTGCTCTCATATTCTTCTTGAAGATCCATTTGTAGCCCAGTGGTTTACACCTCGGAGGTAAGTCCACTAGCTCCCAAGTATGATTATGTAGAATCGATTCGATTTCGCTTTTAATCGCTTCTTTCGACATAGACCCCTCAGACGAATTCACAGCTTCTTTATAGCTTTGTGGCTCACTTTCAAGCATAAACGTTAGATAATCAGGACCAAATGATTTTTTGGTCCTAATCCATTTACTTCGTCTAGGTTCATCCACTTCCTCCTCATGATCCTCGAGATCGTCAGGGATTACTACGCCTTCATCTAGTGACTCAATGGTCCACTTCGATGATTCGTCCCTTTCCTTGGCAGGGAACACATTCTCAAAGAAATTTGCATTTATTGATTCCATGATCGTGTTCTTGTGAATCTCGGGATGATTAGATTCATGTACAAGGAAGCAATAAGCACTACTCTCATGTGCATATCCTATAAAGATGCAGTTAACCGTTTTAGGTCCGATCTTTAACTTCTTGGGGGTGGGATCAATACCTTCGCAAGGCACCCCCACGTTCACAAGTACGTAAAGGACGGTTTCGTGCCTTTCCACAACTCATGGGGAGTTGCTTTCTCATCCTTACGGGGTATCTTATTCAAAAGATAGTTGGCCGTCAAAATAGCCTCCCCACATGCTCTGTGGCAACCCAGAACTTATCAACATCGCATTCATCATCTCTTTAAGAGTGCGATTTTTACGTTTAGCCACACCATTAGATTGAGGCGAGTAGGGGGCAGTGACCTCGTGAATAATGTCATGTTCAGAACAATAGTCCCTAAATGGCTCTACATATTCACCTCCACGGTCACTTCTAATCACCTTGATTTTCTTATCAAGTTGATTTTCAACTTCCGTTTTTTAGTGAACAAATTTCTAAATTGCCTCATCTTTTCTTTTCAGCAAGTACACATAACAGTATTTCGTGCAATCATCCACGAAAGTGATGAAATACTTGTTACCTCCTCTTGTTTGCACGAACTTAAGATCACAGATATCGGTATGTATCAACTCAAGAGGTTTCGTGTTTCGTTTAACTTGTTTAAAAGACGTTCGAGTCATCTTAGCTTCAACACAAGTTTCACACTTATGATTTGCATCAATTTCCATGTTAGGTATGCTCTCCATTTAATCAATCTTCTTATCGAATCATAATTAACGTGTCCTAGTCTACCAGGCCATAAATTGGAAGACTCAATCATGTAAGCAGAAGAAGAAGCATTCATTTCATCTTTCTTAGGAGGTACAACCATGGTGTTCAACTTGAACATACCATCTAGCTCATAACCTTTGCCTACAAACATACCTTGCTTTGACAAGACTAACTTATCAGACTCAAACACTAGCTTAAAGCCATGTTTGATCAACACAGAACCGGACACAAGGTTCTTGCGAATGTCTGGCACATACAAAACATTCTTCAAAGTCAACTCCTTCCCAGACGTCATCTTCAGCACCACAGTGCCACGGCCTTTCACCATGGAAGTTGCAGAGTTGCCCATGTAGATGGTCCCTTCATCTTCAATTACCTTGAAGTTTGAGAACACTTCCTCCGTTTTGAGAGTTTAAATAGTCGATTTTATATTACTCGCGGAGGTGAACCCAAAAATGACATCCACCAACCCAAAATCCATTCGGGTCCCACTCAAAATGAAGCCCAAAAAGTTGACGAATTTCAACCTTTTAACCATCATTTTCCAACACATATCCCGATTGAAAATGACGAATGGTCGTTTTATGCACATAAAGAAGTTAGAGGAAATAATCTTTGACAGTAATCCCATTACTGCTAAAAGGGTTAAGTTAAATGAGAAAAATGCCCTGCTTCTAAGGAGCCTAAAAGAAAAAGAAAAATTTTGGAAGCAGAAAGCTAGGCTTAAGTGGCAAAAACTTGGTGATAATAATACCAATTTCTTTCATAAGACTGTTCAAGAGAGAAATTGCAAACTGCAGATCACAAAGATAAAAAATGAAAGAGGGCAGTGGATTGATTCTCAAACTGAAATTCAAAGTTCAGCAGTCCAATATTTTTCTGAGCTACTTTCTGAACCTGCTCAACAATTTGATGAGACCTATTACCCCCATTTCCTACGTCAGATTCCAAATATTATCCAGGAAGGGGATAACCAATTACTTGCTAGCCCTGTCACTGAATCTGAACTAGAAAAGGTTATAACAGGTTTAAATAAGAGGAGCAGCCCTGGCCCTGATGGTTTTTCCCCTAAATTTTTCTCTAAATGCTGGCCTATTATCAAATTTGACCTAATCTGTGCTGTGAATGATTTTATTGCTGGTACAACAATACCAAGGGGTATCTCTAGCACATGGATTACTATGATCCCAAAAAAACCTACCCCTTGTTCTTTTGAAGACTTTAGGCCGATTAGCCTCTCCAATGTGATTAATAAAATTTTTTCCAAGATATTAATGGAAAGGCTAAAACCTTTTATGGAAGTCTTGATCTCCCCGAACCAAACATCTTTTATGAAACATAGGGATATATCTGATAATGTCTTATACTTGCAGGAAATAATTAGATTTCTTGATAAGAAATACAGAACTCCTAATTGTATGTTGAAATTAGATCTGAAAAAAGCTTTTGACAGGATTAATTGGAACTTTCTCAGAAATATTTTGCTTAAATTTGGTTTTAATGGAAAGTTTTTAGAGGCTGTAATGAATAACTTGTCACAAGCATATTTTTCTGTTTTGGTAAATGGCAATCCTGTAGGTTTCTTTCAGGCTTCCCGGGGTATAAAACAAGGTGATCCACTATCTCCTTTCCTCTTTAATCTATTTTCTGAAGCTTTCTCCAGAAGTTTAGCTTTCATTTTCAACAATAACAAAATGGCTAGCTTTCAAACATCTGCTTCTATTCCTGTGATTTCCCACCTCATGTATGCAGATGACACTATGATTCTTATGCAAGCCTCAAGGTCGAACCTTATCAAAATCAAAGCTTTCCTTGAGATATTTGAGAATACATCTGGCCAGAAATTCAATTTTGAGAAATCTGAGTTTTACCTAAGTAAAACAGCAACTTTTGCTAAGCAAAATCAAGTCAGAACTGTGCTAAGAATGAAAAAGGGAACTTTTCCTTTTAAATACTTAGGCTGTCCAGTTTTTAGAGGGAGAACTTTAATGAGATATTATCATCCTCTATTAGCTAATATTGACCAAAAGCTGCAAAATTGGAAAAACAAATGGCTTAGTAGTGGAGGTAAAATGGTCTTGATAAAGTCTTGTCTCTACTCGATTCCTCAACACATTTGGTCAGTTACTAATCCCCCTAAAGGTATAATTAAAGCTATTGAAAAAAGACTAGCACAATTTTTTTGGGGAAAAACTCAGGACAAAAACAGGAGAGTGTGGAAAAAATGGGTTGATATTGCTAAGCCAACCAAATTTAATGGATTAGGATTTAGATCTATCAAGGCTATAGTCAAGGCTAGTTCTGTTAAACTCTGGTGGAAATGTCAAAATGGCTCTTCTCTATGGTCTAAATTTATTTGGGCATTTCCCCCCTCATACAGAAGATCTGGCACATGGAAGAGGATTTGTTTGGTAAACTCTTTTGCAGAAGCTAATTCACTGATCATACATGGCAAAGGGAGCTGCAGCTTTTTAGAGGCTAACTGGTGCCCCAGTGGCCCCTTAATAAACTGCATTCCTGATAATATCACATCAAATATGATGGATATTTCAGTGGCTGAGTTTGTTAATAACAAGTCCCAAATTTTAGCCCAGATTTCCCCCTTCTTGGAGCATGATACCTTCATTTTTTTGCAGGGGGCTCAAATCCTGGAGGAAAGACAAGATAGAATGATTTGGAAACCTGAAAGTTCAGGTAATTTCAATTTTAAATCTTGTTACAAAGCCTTGACAGCTGAATCAGGTACTTCTTTAGCTAGTTTTGTTCTCTGGAAAATCCCTCACCAAAAAAAGGTAACTATTTTTATTTGGAAATTATTGCATGCCTTTCTACCTTTTGATGAGGTGCTTATAACCTGTGGTTTTAGTTTGGCATCAAAATGCCCTGTATGTGAACACTCAGATTCGATACAGCACTTCTTTATTAACTGCCATTTAGCACATGCAGTATGGACAAACTTTGCATCCATGATCCATTTTAACCTGAATTTTTGCCATACCATTCCTCAGAGGTTTGCCCTTTTCTGGGATACTGATGATTTGCCTAAGTTTGACAGCATATATTGTAAATTATTGCCTTCACTCATCTGCTGGGGACTTTGGAAAGCCAGGAATGGTTTCCTCATGGACAATAAGCCCTTTTCTTTATCTTCCATCTGCAGAGAGATTCAAGATCAGATCCTTCTCTCACTCCAACTGTGTCCCCCAAAATTAATCAATTCGAATCCTATTCCACCTGGACTTACACATCTATCTCCTAAATTCAGACCTCCCCCTAAGCCTAATTTAGCAAAGATCTTTTGGACTAGACCTAACTTAGGATTCTCCAAAATCAATGTTGATGCCTCTTGGACCCCAAACTTAGCTTCGATAGGTCTGATTGCTAGAGATTCTCTAGGCAATCCTACATACATCTGCACCTCTTCCTCCACAGCTAGGACTCCACTGTTAGCTGAAATTGATGCCATTATACTTGTTTGTCAGATTTTCTCTCATCTGGACCAAACATTTATAATAGAATCTGATTCTAAACTTGCGGTCTCTATGTTAAATGACCCCTACTCAGCTAAGTGGGAACTCTTTGATAAAGTCTATAAGGTGAAAGCTGCTCTTGGAGGGGCTAAATTGATCCATGTCCTCAGGGAGGCTAACCTAGTGGCTGATGCCCTGGCTAAATGTCATTTAAACTCTGGTCCTATAATTTCAATGACTAACATTCCGAGACACATCAAAGGGCTTATTACACTGGATCAACAATCTGTCCCATCTGTTCGTATTCACTGAACTCAGTTCTGGAATGGATACTGCTGAGTTTTTTGTTTGTGTTTTTGGCAGGTTTCCTTCATGAATGGCTTCTACTGCTCTGCTACTGCTATGCATTTAGATGCTCTGATGCGCTACTGTACTTCTGCTGCTGATGAACAAGGTGATATGCCACCTCTGGCTACGCTGCTGTACTACTGATCTACTGAACAAAGAGATATGCCACCTTTGGATGCTCTGCTGCACTGCTGTACTACTGCTCTGCTGATGTCTCATCACCTTTGGAGTTTATTTTTGTTACTCTTCCACTACTAGCTGACATGGGGATTTTGATTGTTACTAAAACAGATGTAAGTAACCTGGCCGTGGGAGTGAATTAACACTTGGGGTGGAGATTCGCTCCTATGGATCGTTACTTCATCTTTACATATCACTGTTTTAGTTGTTACTAGGTTAACGGAGGCTACTCTCTTCTCTTAAGTCTAACTATCTAGACAACTCATGTACAATCTGGTTTTTTGTTATAGGGCATGGGGAACCCAATACATAACTCCCCCACCTCACGGGTGTTTTCAATTAAAAAAAAAGAAGTTAGATGAAGAACAGAAGAAGTAAGATAAAGAAAGGTGCCAATTATTTTTCATACCAGGATTTGTGAAATCAAATTAGATGAAGAAAAAAATGACACATTTAGGTGAAGAAACCGGCACATCAAGGAGAAGAAGTTAGGTGAGGTGAAAACTATGGCGAACCATTTCGGTGAGGATTTGAGATGAAGAAGAAAACGAGAGGAGTTTGGATGATGAAGAAGAAAACGGGAGTCGACAGAACTTCAGATGATGAGGAGTTTAGATGATGGAGGGGTTCAGAAAACGGCAGTCGGTAGAAAATGTGGGGAGTTTAATTGAGAAGAAGAAACGGCTGAAATTCTACTCTGCCTATCGCGCAAAAGAAGAAAACGGCAGGAAGAAGGTCTGGTCAGAGCGGTGTCTTCAGCAAAGTCTTTTCTAGTTTGCATGCTGAAAACCATAACCAATTATAGGATTCTCTGCAATCTATTCACCACAAAATTTGATTGCTTGAATGCCCTAAATTCTATAACAAATCCAATGATGATTGCTGTACGATTAACTTTCCATGTTAATTAGTTAATACTTTGCTTCAACCTATTTTTATCTCTCGTGTTCCAAGACAAGGAAGCTACCCTACTGATAAGTTCCCATGAAAGATTTAATCAATTTTAATGGAGAAATCATAGGTCTCTTATTGGTGGATAAACATGGAATACTAATACCCTCAATTCGAATAAATGCTAATGGTATTTCTTAAATTAGAATGGATGCTCTTAGAATAAAGAAAGCAGATGATTAGATAATATTTTATTCCATGTTGATGACTAGTACCAGAGTTATATTTAGACTAGTGTTCTTTGTATTCTATATATATTCTTCATCATTAATCAAAATCATTATGGAAAATTACTTTATCATTGTATCAGAGCGAACCTGGTTCTAAAACCTCTCTTCTTCTTTTTTCGGTCGGCCGCCTCTCTCCCTCCCTTGCCACCGCTGCCGGCGACAACTCCCCTCTCCTCCTTGCCAAAAATTTTTTCTCCTCTCATCATTATAATACCTTGCTCCACATGATGACTATCAAATTGTCATCATCCAATTATCTGTTGTGGAAGCGTCAAACTGGTTATGTTCTCAGACCCCAGAAACTGTATGGTTTTCTTGATGGTTCCAGGCCTTGTCCGACTGCTCCTCTTCTTCCTCCGACCGATGCCTCTTCCATTTCCTACGCTCTGGCCACCGGCGCCACTCCCAATCGCGGCACCACCACCAAGCCCGATCTCATGGAGGCTTACTTGAGGCCCAGTCGGATTATGATCTCTGAGTTGATGAAGATCAACGTGTGTGCAGTCTTCTTTTTTCTTCTCTCACGCCAGAGGCCTTGGCGGTTTTACCAGAATGTGCCACTTCCAAGGAAATTTGGGACATTCTTCAGTCCATTTATCACGACAGTAGTGCATTAACCATCCTTCGTCTTCGTGCTGCTGCACACGGTATACGTAAGACTGGTACAGTTCATGAACTCCATCTCAAATTTAAAGAAATTTTTGAGCAATTATCTATGATGGGTTCTCCTGTATAGAATGATGATCAAATTATTTGGTTTTTTACTGCCCTTGGAACTAAGTTTAAGGATTTTTATGCACCATTAATTAATTCCTTGCCTACTCCGTTGTATGCCAATATTTTGTCTCATGCCAAAAACCACGAAGCTTTTTTGAAAAATTTACAAGACCATTCAGCCCCGGCCACTGGGCCTGCCGCTTTCACGGCAGGCATTTTTCCCTCGGTTGGCCGCGAATGGGATCATGTGATGGCGAGGGGCGGGGCGCGTACGGATCACGCACCGCCAGGGGTGGCCGTTTCGGTGGTCAGCGAGGCAGCAGGTCTGGAGGTCAGTTCTCGGCAGGGGCTGGTCGTGGCTGGCCGCAGTGTACTTGGTGTGGTCGTCCCGGTCACTATGCTGCGACTTGTTACAAGATGTTTGCTCAAACTGGTTCTCAGGGTCAAACTAGTCGTACGGACTCCACTCATCTGGCTGAGCGTTTTCAGTCATCGCTGCAATTACAGACTACTGCACGATCCTCTTATTGGTATGTTGACTCTGGTGCCACCAGTCATATGGCATCCTCCGCCTCTGGCTTAGAGTCTGTCTCTCCATATTCTAGTAATTCTCATGTTTCTATTCGTAATAGAGCTTCTATTGGAATCTCTCATGTTGGTGATGCTAAATTTTCTGATGATTTATGCCTGTATGATGTTCTGGTTGTTCCTGATCTTACTAAGAATCTGCTGTCTATTAGTAAACTGACCAGAGATTTAAACGCTTTTGTCACTTTTCATGATCGGAACTTTTTCATTCAGAACAAAGTTTCCAAGGCTGTCGTGGGTAGGGGCCACAGTGATAGTGGTCTCTATGTTTTGGATAAAGGCGATTCAGCATTTTTCTTGTATTTACAGTAAAATCAAGGACGGGCATCTTATGAGTTGTGGCATGCTCACTTGGCATTGACGTCAGTTATCTCTAGTTTGCAGAACACTGGTTTAGTTTCTTTGTCTTCTTTGTTGCCTAAACCTGTTGCCTGCGCCCCCTGCGTTATGGCGAAAGGTCAACGGTTGGCATTTGTTGAGAACCATAAACGTGCTACGCATGTACTAGATTTGATTCATTGTGACTTATGGGGACCTTCCCCTGTTTATCGACACATGGTTTTTCATACTATGCTTTATTTTTTGATGACTATTCTCGTTTCACCTGCCTTTATCCACTTCGTCGCAAGTAAGATTTTTTTTATGCTTACTTACAATTTGAAACTTTTGTGGAGAATCAGTTCTCATTCAAAATTAAGGTGTTTCAGAGTGATGGTGGTACTGAATTCCCGAACACTTGCCTACGGGGCCATTTTTCCACTAAGGGCATTCACCATCAGATATCGTGTCCTTACATTCCGGAACAGAAATGGTCGTGCGGAGCGCAAACATCGGCATGTTGCCAAGTGGGTCTTACTATGCTCTTTCATTCGCATCTGTCTGTTTCTTACTGGGATGATCAATTTCCGTAGCTATATACACGATCAATCGACTGCCCACTCCGGTTTTGCATGGTTCTTCGCCTTATGGCCTTCTGTATGGTTGTGCTCCTTGCTACTCAAATTTTCATCCTTTTGGGTGCTGGGTTTTTCCATTTTTTCGACCGTATGCTGATCACAAGGTATCTCCCTGTAGCATTCCATGTGTTTTCCTTGGCTACAGTTCCCAGTACAAAGTTTTTTGGTGTCTTGATGCTTCTACAGGCAGAGTCTACATCACTTGTCATGCTTGTTTTGATGAGACATATTTTCCATTTGCTCCTTCTACGTCTCCGGGATCTTCAGCATCCGCCTTTAATGTCTCTACTTTTCTTGATCCTGATGGCGACTCTGTGATCTCTGTGCCAGTTTTGGCTTCGTCTCACACGCCGCCATGTGCCATGTGCCCACCAGATCCGGAACTAGCTTCTCCGCCGCCGGTTCCACCTTCTCCGCCGCCGCTCACGGTCCCGCAGCCAGCCTCGGCCGCATTTTCTCTGACCTTGTCCGTAGCTCGCCGCCTGGACGGCTCTTCTGAGTCTTCTCCGACGTCGTCCGCTAGTTCTACACCTTCGGCCCCGTCGCCTCCGCCTCATACTCATTGGATGGCAACTCGGTCAGCCACTGATGCCATTCAGCGATGGGATTATTCAGAAATTATTTCACATGGACTTACTGTTGCGCTGCTTTCTCAGACGGAGCCCACGGATTATCGCTCAGCCCTTTCGGGATCCAGCCTAGGTTTCAGGTGTGGACGATGAGAAGACTGCTCTTCGTAGTCAGCACACTTGGGACTTGGTGCCTCGGCCTTCGGATGTGGTGAGTGTCATTTAACTCGCCAAATAACCTGCAAATTCATATTAATACTGATTAGTCCAATGATAAGCAGGGTTGATCCCACGAGGAGCAAAAGCAATAATCAATAATTATTATTTCTTTTCCACTAATTTTGAAAACCTTTTCGGTGATGCCACCACGCCTCAAATAGAATAATTTTACTAACTTCTAAAAATGCAAATGAAGACTTTAAAAATATGAGAAATAAATATATAAATGAATGATATCGGCTAAGAATAACTCATGCTAGTTAATATAGATCATAGGCACAATAATGAACATCTACCGGTTATAGGGAAGTAGGTACGCTTAACCCCCCCCCCCCCCCCAATTCTTTCTTACTTTATCGACAGTCAACTAATTATGATTAATTAACTGTTTCCCTTACCATTATGTTCCCAGAAAGTATTCGCTAAACCAGAACACATTTTGATAGCATTAAGTATTAAAAGTACCCGATATAGCAACTACCAAAGTAAAAGCAAATAGTAACGCACGCTCAATTATTCCCTATCTTGCTATTACAGTCTTAGCTAGTTAGCTATTTTTCACAAGACTGTGCTACTTACTAATCTCATCCAAAAATTACGTATTGGCGGAAATTAGATAGCTGTATTCTAAAAATATTTAAGTTGATCAGACCTAAACATATTAGAAATAAAATTCAACCAAGAACAATCAAGAACATGCAAGAATCAATTATGATGTAATTAGGCCTCACGATTTATAAACTAACATTTGTTATTCTCTGCCGATATATGAATTAGCTACTCATAACAATTAAACCAAAAAAATAAATAATATAATAATCTATGAACATAATTAATATATAATAAAATAAAGCACAGGCTCTCTACACCCGGTTACCGTTTTGTGATATATTGAATATAAGCGTTTGCTTCCCAGTTGTTGGGCCTTATATTACTTCGTTGGCTTGTGTGTGTGAGTCATGCTCTCTCGGGTGTGTATATTCCGCTGCATACCCGACCACGTCCCAAACGGGCCCGGTCTGCTGCGAGCAACCGGGTGGTGCGTCAATGCCGTGGGGTCAAGGCGGTAGTCGTGGCACAGTTGACCGCAGCTAGGCCGCACGGTTCGGCACCCTCAGGGCCGACCCGTGACAGCGAATTAAAGCTACAAACTAGGAAATTAGTTTGCATTCATGCGTGAACTGCTAACCAAATAATTCCCTAAGAAATCTGCTCTAAGAAAAACACAAACTAAACCTCCCGTAGTATTTTTATCTAACTACTAATAACGAATGTATGAAAATAAATTCCGGAAAGCTGCGCACTGGAAAGCAAACAAAATGATTATTCACCACCGAATTCAAACCAAACAATAACTTCCAATATCCTCCGCCTAATAAAACAAAACAAACCAAGATCCCCATTCCCTGCTTCTGTCCGAGAATAAATAACAAATTTCCCAGAAAATCAAATCCAAGTCTAACTTCCAATTTTTCAAAAATCTCCTATCTCTACCAAAAATAATCTCTCCTTTCCGAGAATTCCATCCTTTCTCTTAAAATACAAATCTTTCCCAATTCAAATTCTGATTTGAAGAGATGAAGTCTAATTAAATCTCCAAATATCTCCAAAGATATTTTCACAAATTCACTCAAAACTCAGTCCAAATCTGCTCCAAAATAACTGCTACAATTCTGCTCTACTTTGACTGCTTCATTTTCCATAATTGCCCAATACTTCTTACTCCCCTCCAAATTCCTCTTGAGCCAAAAAACTATGATCTGTTACAAATAAAACATTTAAATTGCACATTAATCACGTAAAATCACAGCTAATCCCAATAAAATAAATAACATAATTAACAAACATCAGGATGTCAACATTGTTGACTCCAAATGGGTCTATCGGCTCAAGTATCGACCGGATGGTACTATTGAACGTCACAAAGATAGACTTGTGGCGCAAGATTTTTCGCAGATTCTGGGTTTTGACTTTGACCATACTTTCAGTCTGTGGTCAAAGTCTCCACTGTTCGAACAGTTCTTGCAATTGCCACCATGCGTTCTTGGCCACTTCGTCAGCTGGATGTCAAGAACGCCTTCCTTAATAGTGTTTTGGATACGCCAGTCTATATGAAGCAGCCCGTTGGTTATCAGGATTCTTCTCATCCGGACTATGTTTGTCGCCTTCGGAAAGCTATTTATGGCCTTAAGCAGGCTCCTCGAGCTTGGTTCCAGCGGTTTAGCAGCTATCTTACACAACTTGGTTTTCAGTGCAGCTCGGCAGACACTTCTTTATTTGTTCTAGCGAGAGGATGATCATTATTGTACCTCCTTGTGTATGTGGATGACATTATTCTTACAGGGAATGACTCAACTCCTCTTCGTCATTTCATTTCTCGGACGCACAAGGAGTTTGCGATCAAGGATCTTGGTGTTCTTAATTACTTTCTTAGTCTTGAAGTTTCTCCTACTTCCTCAGGGTTACTTCTCGGCCAGGCAAAGTATGCTCGGGATATTCTGACTCAGGCTGGTATGACCGATGTTGCGTCAGTTTCTACGTCGTTTGTTGTCGGTTCTCAGCTGCACAGTTCCACTAGTACGTCGTTCAGGGATCCTACTCTTTATCGCTCTCTTGTTGGGGCGCTTCAGTATCTCACCATTACTCGTCCGAATTTGGCCTTCTCGGTCAACACGGTGAGTCAGTACCTTCAGGATCTTAGAGATGATCATTTTGCTGCAGTTACACGGATTTTGCGTTATGTTCGTGACACTCTTCATTTTGGTTTGGGTTTTCATTCTGCTAGCACTCCAGATGTGTTAGGATATTCTGATGCTGACTGGGCTCGCTGTCTGGAGACTCATCGATCCACTTATAGATATGCGGTCTATCTGGGTGGGAATCTTGTTTCTTGGAGTGCTAAGAAATAACCCATTTCTCGTTCCAGTACGGAGTCTGAATATCGTGCTCTTGCCAACACTGCTTCAGAGGTTTTTTGGCTTACTCATTTGCTTTGTGATCTTCGGGTTCCGCTTTCTGGTTCGCCTTTGTTGTTATGCGACAATAGTAGTGCTATCTTCTTGGCTCAGAATTCGGTGGCGCACAAGCGGGCAAAGCACATCGATATTGATTATCATTTTGTTCGTGAGCTGGTGACTTCTGGCAAGCTGCGTGTTGCTCATGTTCCTACTTCTCTCCAGGTTGCTGACATCTTCACCAAGGGACTCTCTCGTCTGTTGTTCGAGTTCTTGAGAGCCAAGCTTTGCGTCGGCGAGCATCCGACCAAAACTCAAATAGTGTGTGAATTATACCCAAATAGCTTATACCCCGTAAAGTTTTCATCTTTTTATGGTAAAATTGCACTTGAATCCCAATCTTTCTATATCTAATGGAAAAATAATCTTTCAATTGACAAACTCTACTATTTATATTGAGAATAATAGTTGATGAGATCCAAAAAAAATATTTCCACATATAAATCATATTTCGATGTATACTAAGAAAATAATACTACTACAAATATTTTTCTTCTACAAACTTTTTGTGACCAAACATGAATGAATTCTTTATGTAAGCTTTTGATCTTCACTGCTTATCGGTAATTCAGTTCAATTCAACTTAAATCAATGCAGTATAAATTTAATTTGGTTGAATTTAATTTAATTTAATTATATAATACTATTTCAAATACACAAATCAGATCAAATCAGATTAGTTTAAGTTACTTTTAGTAACATGCCGTAGTCGTACAGTAGAAAGATTATTAGACGGATCATAATTTTCAAAAAGAAACTTGCAGGAGTATCATCGCGCGTTGCGCAATATTATTAAATAAAATATTAGGACATGTTGTGTCTTACATTTAAATTGTAAATAAAGAATTTCATTCAAAATTTTAAAGTCTAGTCATCTAAGGAAAACTATATGACATGATTAGAAATCGTTAAATATTGAATACAATAAAACTTTATTATTTTATAATATTTCATTCAAATTATTTAAAAATAAATTATTTATATGTTGAGATTCATTTTAAAAAGCTATCACAATGATATGTATCTCATTGCATTAAATAAAGACAAAGTCTTGTATAAGACCGTCTCACGGTGAGACCAGTGATTAAATTGCAAAGATTTTAATATGGGGTTTCATATTGATGTTTTAAAAGTTTAGGGATTTAATGCTTAATTGTGATAATTTACAATTTAGTCCATTCTATTAGGTTTTTTCCCCCAAATTTAGTTTCTTCTTTTCCTATTTTGCCTCTAGTCCTTGGTCTCACCATGAGACGGTCTCACAAGAGACGGACTCTTAAATAAAACTAAATATCAAATGACATTATTAGTCTCACTAATTATAAAATATCTGCATTTAACAGTTAGTCGGTCTAAAAAGCAAGACTTTGTATATATAAATAAATAAATAATATGTATACATTCTTCTATCAAAAGTACTCTGTCAATGTATAAAAAAATTCATACATTTTGTTATATATCACTGAAGAAAATCCAAAGAAACACTTAATCTAAAAATTATATATATATATATATATATATATATATATATATTACAATGAGATATTTATGGTTTTATTTATATCTTAAGAAGTTATAAATTGTAACAAGTTATGATTGATTATATGTAGTAAAGAATTTAAATCAGTAACATATTATAATATTATTATGTTATTTTAAGACAACTTGGGTTTATGTTATTCAAAATAACTTCAATATCTCCAGTTGATAGCACAATCCAAATAATTTCTATTATATGATGCTCGGTAAAAGAGTAATCACTATATTATTATGAAGCCAACCTTTTAATATACATGAAAAGAGGAAATTCCAAATTTACCATAACATTATTATGCAAATTCTTGGAAAATACCGTCTTTTCATATGCATATGGAAAAATGTGGCTGAATTAGAATTATAGAAAGGTAAATTGTTTTAGTTGCAATATTAAAAATTTATTATACAACTTGTTGTAGTCACAAGTTTATGACCCAATTAATGCAACAAAAAATTTATAATAATTTCTTCTAATTTATAGTTTAAACCTTAATCTTTGCATATACCGTCTTTCAAGAGACAAATTCACATACTTAACCCTTCATGGAATGCTCTATTACTCCCACCGTCCCAGCTATTTTTGCGGAGCGAGAAAGAAAATGTATTTTTAAGGATTCATTATTTAATAATTTATGGCACATGTGCTGGTGGGGTACTTGTATTTTTTTCCTATTGTATTTTATTTCAGTCTTACAATTGGGCCATCCCAATTAAAAAATGATAAAATTTGGCTAAAATTAAAAATAAAGTGAAGAATACAAAAATAGTTGAAAATTTTCAAAAAGAAAAGAGTGTAAAAATACATAGGACGGAGGGAGTATAATTTTTGCTATTTGCATAGTGCTAAAAAAGTGTTTGAACAAAATAATTTCCCTGCCTACCCGATGAAAAGTCAACCTGGAGGCTGATTCTGTAGTAGTACAGTAAGTCCACAAAATGAATAAGTTCAAGCCTACACCACATACTGGGAAATGGCAGCCCAGCAGAGAGTCCAACACAATATGCCCTCTCAACGAAGCAAAACTTTTTATCCAGTCATGGTTTAGCCACGATTTATTGGTGTAAATCTACTTACAACAATGCGATACTTTTCTTTTTACTTTCATTAAGGCATTGTTCATTAGAACTTATCTTAACCGAACTAAACAAAACTTAACTTTACTAAAAATAAGTGTATTAAAAAATAGTAATAATGTGACTCAATTAAGCTAAGCTCACTAAATTAAATTTTCACTGAATTAAACTAATTTGAACCGAATTAAACTAATTTGAACCGAACTAAACTAAACTGAAGTGCAAATAACGTATGGAAAACAGAGCCTAAATCATCCACTATGTTGGAAGAGGAATCTTTATAGACTCGCCAATCTTTTTAAAATGGTGAATGGTATACACCTCCCTAATTACGTATAATACCTCGAGCCCAGCAAACTGGATAAGCGGACAGCTCACCTAACAAAGGAAGAACCCCGCCACATCTCCCTTAGCCACGTAAAGTCCAAGACTAAAATAATACCTCGCACCCAACAAGTCAGAGAAGCGAACCTGAAAGGAAAGACGATTGACACCCATGATCATACCAACAAAACCACGACTAAGGAATAACCCGGACCATGATCAGTGAAGATCACAACGATTACCAACAATAAATAGAGATTTTGAGCAATATGACATGCAATGGCATTTTCCTAGATATACTCTTATATTGATTGAACACTGACTTAGGCATCGAAGGTGGATCCTGGGGACTTACCCGGGACCCAGTTTTGCAGATTCATCACGTCAGTGTTAAGCATCGCACTGATTCCAATTATTATGTTGGTCCGGAAGGAATTCCCTGCATCAATGGTGCCGACTATGGGGATCGATGCCAAAAAAAACAAAACAAAAGGGGGAACGCTCAGAAGCAACACAACATGAGATGGGAAAAAAATGGTTAGCCGTTATCAACAGATTATGATTGGTTACAATAAAACACCAAGCTGATGAAGCTGGTTGTAATGAGAACTAGACAGTCTCGAGAAAGCAGGATTGAACAAAGGTAACAAGGCAAACAAGACTAAGTTTTACCCCGAACATTACTCATAACACTACCTCAACACAATTAAGGTATGCTCACATCCAAGTATGCAAACCCCCCCCCCCCCCCACATCTCGCAAGGCACTATTTTATTCATAGATGCTGAAGGAAAATATTGATGTACAAAAAGGACGTAGAAGTAAAGAATTCAATTAGAAATGGAATAAAGGTTGCCACACGACATGCGAAATAAAATGTCTAGCGAGCCAAGCTTTTTACAAAATGATTGCATTTAAAATACAATAAGATCCATTTAATTCTAGGACACACATAAACACTAGAAGTTCTAATATACCATAACCTATAAGGCCCTAAAGGAAGTAGAAAGATAAATCCTATTCCCCAATGCATGTTTAAGTGGTACAATCTAGCTTAAATAAATAAACCCCGATGCTATGAGCCAACCCCACCCGGTACAGATGCATAGGCCACCGCATTTACACCATATAGGTAGTTGTGGTGCATGAAACCATAGCGTCATCTAGAGAGCACCTTTATAAGGTCGTGCGGCCTAAAAGTGGGCAAGTATTTAGTGTAAGCACACTTCTCCCTAACAATATACTATACCTCGTTGCATAGTCAAGCGAACACCTGGAGCTAGTCAAGTTCCTTCTTCGACCATGCAACCTAGTGGTCCTTCAGAGCCAAGCCAATGCGAGTCTAGGCTTCTCCCCACGTAGGTACTTCTTAACTCACATTGAAGTAGGGCAGATCAATAGAGAAAGAACACCATTAACCTCCACCCTTTAGTTTGCTAACCCCAATCACCGATCCTAGACAACAAGAAAAAACACCAATCAAATAAACAAGGTTCATAGTACTCATAGAAAAGATAGTCTAAATCTATACCTACAACTCGCATGAGATTCCTTAGAAAGTCACTTAAGAAACATTAACTTAGCCTGCACCATCGGTAATAGAGAAAATCCCTCCAAATGACCTATCCAAGATGAATTACTAGCAAACCCGTAGAATTTATGGCACATTATACAACAACATCCAGAATCCCACACCATGTTTACCACGAGAGGTTTAAAACTTAGACACATTCACAAATACTTTAGTAACAACACGACACACAAAGCACATATGCTAGAAAAAATATATAGTAGAACTTATCACAACACAAATGCAAACAAACTACAATTGATTAAAACCTCTAATATAATTGTCCTTATATAGATATGACTTGCACATAGGGAAACAAAAATAACATTAAGATAGTCACTGAAAAGTTGCGAGTTCACACCCGACTATGTCTATCTCATCCTTTATTTAAGCCTTGAAACCCAGAACAATAGTTCCTATATTACAGTGAATAGCCAGCCCGTAGATCATACTTATCCAAATCCACGAATGGCCCAAACAAAAACCACTCACGCTCACACAAAATCTCACCACTTGTTGGACAAAGATTGAGGAAACCTCATAATTCACTTAGAACAAACTAAACCAACACACATAGCAATGGCAACAAGAATACTGCGGCTTTGCTACGCCTGGAAAATTGCTAGCCTTGCAACATAAGAAGATTTTCAAATGTGTCTTCACTAATACACCTACTCGATTAACACACCACATAGGGACAGAGAGGGGCTGTAACTTGCATGCGCCTGGAAAATCACCAGCCTCGCGATACAAACAGATCTCAGACACACTTTCTCACACCAACAAACACACAAAGACAACCCAAGCTGTGATATACACACCTATCAAATCTATACAACCAAACAAACACAGTCACCACCAACCTTTAGGTACAACTCACAAGTAGGTTATTGGGAACGAACCTGCAACCCGGATTTTTAAGACTTACTCTTACAAGCTTAATATATAGGACTTAGTTTACACTATTTTCTCGCCAATAAACAACACAAAAATGACCCTCACAATATTAAGTTTAGACCTCTACGAGATAAAGACACTACCCATACCTCGACAACAACGGTTAACCCCTTAAGCTAGCAATGAGGGGTTTAACTATCAGTAGCAGTAGCGAAGGATTTAGCATGCCTCACTAACAGTAGCAAAGGATTCACAGTCACCTACTAACATTTCTCAAACAACCAAGATAAACAAACACCTAGCTTCGAGATTGTACTTCTGGTAGCAATTATCTTAAGCAGCTAAATCAATTAGTTAAAATAAAATCATGTCTCGTAGGACCATGAGGTTTTGTATGCCATCCTTACCTCTAAGAACAAACCAATAAACCTTTAAGATTTTAGCATACTTAGCAACCAGCTTATCGTATTTTAACTGTTTCCACCATAATAGCAATCAGCTTATTCAGAATTTAAGCAGCTCGATCAATTAGCTAAAATGTAATAAGATCATGCCTCGTAGGACCATGAGGTGTCATATGCCATCCTTCCCTCTAGGAACAAACACATAAACCATCGAGGTTTTAGCATACTTAGCCTAGACTACACAAATGCAAAAGAACCCAGATTAACCAAGTCCAACTATGAAATTCTTTAACATCAATATCATAAATAAAAATGGAATTAAACACTAAAACCCTTCAAAACATAAAAGTTCAAGGGTCATAAGTTCTAGCCCCGACAGTAGATACCATACTCCCTCCTACAACTTAAGTCACAAAACTCACAGGTTAGTTCACCCCAAAACCCACCCCTAGAACCAACCAATCATCCACTATGCAACTCTTCATCACCATCGGACCTACACCCCCTCCCCCTCCTCAAAGCCTTCAGCTCTTGACGAAGAGCCAACTCATCGCAAAGAGTGTGTAGCCCCTTCAACTAGCCACCTCAGGAGGAACGTCCCCGAGCCTTTCATCAGCATTAAATTTATGTTTAGAACCATTGACCACATCATGATCGCCTAAAGCATCCACGCCTTGGTTAAGAAAAAGGATCTTCCCCGAACCTAAAAAGACAACTGCTGCAAAAGAAAGAAAACATTTAAAAGGCAATTATATTTTCCTCTAAAAATTTAGATTACATACCTTCCCGACCAGTTGCCTTTCCAACCACCACCGCATTGTTGCACATTTTTGCAAAAGGGCCCATTAAACCTCCTTGCTTTAGCTCTTGATCCAGGGATACTTTATCATTCTAAGGGGGCATCATATTAGAACCATGACAACCAATAAATACATAGTTATCCTCCCATATCCCAAACACTTCAAGAAATACCCCGAACAATGTCAGTAGTTGACCCCATAGACCTAAAAGTCACCCAGGGCTCAATTGAACTTACATGGTGTAGGTGATAGTAAGCGGGAAACAACCCCAAACTAAAATCAACCCCAACATTAGGACATATATGCTAAAAAAAACTAATATTGCCACTCCATGTGGGTGCAACTGGGCAAGATCAATCCCGTAAGCCCCTAAAACACACAAGAAATAATCTGGGATAGGAAGGGACAGACCATATTCAGTTGGCATTCGTAAATGCTAAATATTCCGGACGGTGACCTCATTGCAAAACAATTCCAGTAATTACATCCTCACGACTAGATAAACAAGGATGATATTCTAAGACAATCACATCAGTCAGATTCAAAACACTCTTATAACATGTCATTTCCAGTACACTAAGAACTATTTGTATTTCCTTTCGAAATAACCTAATCATCCTATACCAGGAGAAGACACTTTAATAGTATAGTGGTAAGACTTTATCATCTCAATTTATATTAAACCTATGTATTTTAGGGCAATAATAATCATTACAGTTTCCCATTGATGTTCACTCAAGAAGCTAATGCCCGTTGCACCGTCAATAATGTCCTTTCAGTGACACAAAGAATATTTAATATTCACTTCTTGATGATTAAATTTCATTTATCCCAATACAAAATATGACACCTTAGGACACAATTACTCCTTGGCTAAGATGGGATTATAGTTTACACCTTCCCTAATCACGCGAAGTCCAAAACAAAGATATAACTCGACCCAGCGAACCGGGTAAGTGAACACCTTGTCTAGCAAAGGCAGAACCCCGCCACATCTCCCTTAGCCACTCGGAGTCCAAGACCAAAATAATACCTCGCACACACCGAGTCAGACAAGCGAACCTGAAAGGAAAGATGATTGGCACTCACGATCATACCAACGAGACCATGACTTAAGAAAAATATGGACCATGATCAACAAAGATCATGTTGATTACTAGTTATAAATAGAGATTTTGAGCAACGGGACAGGTAATGGCATTTTTCCAGATATGCTCTTATATTGATTAAACATTGACTTATGCATCGGAGGTGGATCTTGGGGACTTTCACAGGACCTAATTTTGCAGATCCATCACGCCAACATGAAGCATCACGCTTATTCCAATTATTATGTTGGTCCAGTCTCTGCATCAGCGAACTATACATATTGTATTGTCTAATGTACAAATTTTATCTAAAGTGTTTTAGTCCCTTGAGAAAAACTTTTGCTTTTGAGATAGCCGACTGATTTATTTGGACATGTTTCATATCATTTACCGCCACTCCCGTGGTAGCACAATGCAGGTCGAATATCCAATGAAAACAAAACCGATATTATATGAAAGACTAATCAATTTACAGAGGAGAAATTGCATGAAAAAATAATTACAGTTGCATATGGTCTTCATCGCGCCCTTGTTCCTGTCTGAAACTGTAGTGTAAAATACCATGAAGAAGAGTACAATTCCCAGGAGAAGTTATTAGAAAAAATCTTTAATGACAGTAAGCCTTCATGGCATCAGTAGTTAAAAACTGCAGTATCAGTAGCCCTTCATGGCGGCAGTAGGCAAGATTAGTATGATAGATATATCCAATAACATGACTTCATTATGCAGCTTGCTAATCTAGTTATTTAGTACTCAATGTCTAAACTGATCACCTGAAATGCATCCAGAAAAATAAGTGTTCAATAGTTCAAGGAGGCCTTATTCTTAATTCAGGAATTCTACTTCTATACGGGCTAGGACAAGTTTGCAGTCCAGATTATCCCAACTCCAGGTTCTAATTTCATCAGTTATTGCTTTTTTTTTCTAGATAATCTACAGTTTTATCACTTTCCCTTTTATTAAACAATCAAACATGATAGTCTCATTTACCAGAGATTGAATAGGGACTTTTATATTCTCATACTGAGAGTATTACTACCATAGAGCTTTTGTAGGATAAGTTATGAATGTCATTACCAACAATACAATCAGTGACGCCAAGAAAAAAAATTTATAGGAGTAATTTTGAAATTTTCCTCTTCAAATCCCGCCGGAAAGAAAATTTTTAGGAGTAACTTTTTTTTTAAATTCCTTTCCGTCCCCTCTAAATAGATAAAAAAAGATTGAGAAATTTTTGTTTTCTCCTTCCAATTGGTCCAGCCCCCGCCGGAAATATTTTCTGACTCTACTCCTGAATACAATACTTTATATAAAAAAGAAAGAGTTCGTCTCTTGCAAGACTTTCTCATAGTAACTCCACGATATATTTAGAAACAAGAAAATATTAAATAAGAGATTTCAGATTTGTGTGTTAATATATAATTATTCATGATTTGAGGTATGATTTTAAAGAGAATGTGCTGAAATTCCGAGACTGAACATGCAAATAATAAAACACTAGAAACCCTACCCTTCTCTGACCGAACGACAATCTTCTCTTTTCTTCTCCGCCTCCCTCCTTCAAATTAAAAAAAAAAAAAAAAGTGCATTGACGGCGAAAATCAATGCATGGCGCAGCGAGGGACAACTGGTAAAAAAAGTTGTCCTAAGGGCCAAAAAAATCATCATTGTTGGTGGTCTTCTGCACCACCTCAAATCGCAACACCGCCGCCGCACACCCACCACAACCACTTGCTCACACCTGTCGCGCACAAAAAACATCATCAGCTAAAGATGAAATCATCAAGAAAAGAAAATCGTTCCTTAATTTGAGAAATTTAACACATTAACCAACATAAAAACACATGTAAAAAAAGCCTCAAAAGTATGAAAAGATTCCTTCTTTCACGTGAAACTAGTAGCACCAACTAGAAATTCTTGGAAATTTCGTTAGATTAAACAAAAGGGTAGCAAAATGATCATTATAAGGTTTCGGGCTCGGAGTCAAAATTGACCAAAACTCTATGGCTTTAATTTGGAGCAGAGGGAGTTGGTTGTTGAGGGTGTGAATGAGGATATAAGAATGGAATATAATGGTATCAAGCCGCGGTAGAACTAGAGATGGTAGTGGGGCGGGTTTTGGTGGAGGTTCGCCCTACATCTGATCCAATGGGGCAGGTGTGGAGGTAGTTTTGAGGAGAATGTGGTGGATATGGGGATGAAAAGGATACCCACTATGGGGAATGGGCACTAGTGTAAGATTGGGCTATTGAAGGCGGTTATATCGGACTATTGAAGGCACCTTCATTGTGCCTTCTTTGGCCCTGCCTTCCATTGTCCATCAATAGAGAGCAGGTCTAAGAACCGCCTTTAAAAAGGTGAAAAAACAGCCTTAAATAGTTTTCGAGTTTGGAAACTATTTCTCAGCTTCCAAAAAAATTTGTTGGAAATCGATTGGTTTCTCGCAGCCAAATCGATCTCAAAAAGAAAATTCAAATAGCAATGACGAGACCAAACGGAATAACAACATTCCAATCACAAAAACAATAGCAATACATGAAACAGCGGAGACAATTAAATACAAAAATAATAGCTATAAAAACAATACAAATGCCATCTTTGGCGGAGGCTATCGACAGCTATACGGCAGAGGCTTTTATGGTGAACGGTGGATCTGGCTTCACGACAAACGGTCTATCCATCTCCACCATCTCTGGCTTCACAAAGAATAGAGAGAACACTAGGCGGAGAGACACTGGGTGAAGGCGTCGGAAAGAACCCTAGGTGGAGAGGACACTAGGCGGAGGCTGGCGAGCTTCACGGTGGGGGAGAGAACACTAGGCGGAGGCGTCGGAGAGAACACAAGGCAAGCGTCGGAGCCTGGAGCCTGGAGGCGGGGCTAGTTGCGAGCCTGGAGCGTAGAGACTGAGGCGGATGTGGGGTTAGCAGTGGTAGAGAGGTGGCGTGGGCTAGAAAGGCTTAGGCGGGTGGAGGGTTAAGGGAAGCTGAAGGTAGGCGGAGGGTGGCGTAAGGTGGGTCTGAGCGGTGGAGGGATGGTGAGGAGGTGGAGGAGGGTGAGGCGGCGGAGGTGGGGTGTGGGGTGGGGTAGGGAGAGAAGGCGGAAGAAAATAGGGTTTGGGCGTAAATAGGCCATAGAGAAGAAATATGTTTGGGCAAAAAATGATCAAGTATATGGGTCAAGCCCATTAAAGGCGGTTCTGCCTTTGGAATCGCCTTTAAACTGAAAAGGTGACCTAAGGAAGCATTTCCAAACTCGAAAATGCTTCCGGACCTCAATTAAAGGTGGTTCTAAAGGCAAAACCGCCTTTAATCAATTCTAAAAGCAAAACCGCCTTTAATTGATTTCGAACCGCCTATAAATGCTTTCAGACCTCAATTAAAGGTGGTTCTAATGGAACTATCTTCTAATGCTGCCTTTAGTTGAGTTTTCTTTACTAGTGGGGTCGGACATGGATATTAGTTTACATCTGTCCTATCTTGGGCCCGACCACACTCCACTAGACCCGCTAGTCATATCTTACCTATAGTTTTTTTCAAGTGAGAACTTATTTTGAATATTAAAGATAAAATAATAAAATAAATTTTAGGTACTTATGGGGACATATGGGGCGTGTACATTGAATATGGAGTGGGTAAAAAAGACTCAATGGGTGATGGGGCAGGGTGTATTTTACATAAGAGGTGGTCTCCTTTGAGGCAACATAAACTAAAGGCGGGAACCTCTCTGTAATTCTTTTTCATTCTTCTCCAAATTTCTCCTGCAAGATTCTTTCCCAGTGTAAAGGAAATGTGATGAGAAATGAGGAAAGAATTGCAGAAAGATTTAACCGAAAGTTTAGACTGTAAAAAACAAGACTATGTGTTTACATAAATGGATATGCTGGACAAGAAAAAGAACAGAACGTCAATTCTTTAATGGTCGAAAGGAAAGACAAATTGAAACTGCGATTAATCATATAGAAAATGTGATTAATCATCATGATTCGAGCTCGGGGAGTATTTTCTCAAAACTTAGGAGTGTTTGGTTGAGGTGAATCGTGAAAGGGAAAGAGAATTTGAGATCTTGATTCCCTTAGTTAGTGTTTGGTTTGCTTGTTTTATCATTCTCTTTCCCTGTTTTTAGTTTTACAATTCTCCCAATTGTAGGTACCCTAGAATTGGGATTCTTAACTTCCTTAATCATTCATGTTGCATATTATCCACCCCTTTCTAGACTTCCTTCTTCATAAAATCTTCACTTTTACCACCTCTTCCATTGTCAAGCGACCTATGAGCTCTGTTTTCTCAGCTCTAAGACAAGATTATGCTTTATATTGATTATCAAAATAAAAATTACAATATTATGATTCTTATTTCAATAAAAATATTATATATATATATATATAAGTTTTGGATTTGTATGTGGGTCAAATTTAAATAAAACTATACTTTCATATGAACTTCTTTTTTTAAAAAAATATTATTTTTAACTTAATACTATAGATAATATTTATAGGCAAAGTCTTGGGAAAGACGGTCTTTCCATAGGCTTATGGAAAGACGGGGTTTGATTAGAATAATAAAAGGCAAAAGGTCTTAGTTGCAATATTAAATGTTTAGTATGCAACATGTAGTATTTATAAAATTTATAACCCGGTTCATGCAACTCAAAAATTTTATCTTAATTTCTTCTAATTTACACTTTAAACCTTGGTCTTTTCATAACTTATGAAAGACCGTCTTTCAAGAGACGGACGCATATTTATATTATTTTATAAAAAAAATTTATTTTTATATAAATAATACTATTTAATAATTCTATAATATAAATAGTAATAAAATTAAGGAGTAATGTCATACTTAAACTTAAACTTAAACTTAAATAAAATTTAAGATGACTAAATTAACATCATACGTAAAAAAGATAATATTTTAATTTTTGAATTGTATTTGAGCCCGTCTTTCCCAAGACTTTGTCTTATTTGGGTTGAATATTAATAAAATTAATATTAATATTATTTTAATAAAAATTTTGATGGAGCCGGATTTTCATTGCTTCAAAATTGAGAACTCTTTTTTGTACAATCAGCCCTTAATCTATTGAAATTAGCCCAAAACAAACAGGCCAAATTCAAGCTCTAAACAAAAAATCATTCCTCACCAGTAAACTCACTTCACTGCTACTTAAACCTTTGCTACCGAAACATCTCATGTTTCTTTCTAGCCACAAATTATAGAAGATAGCAACAACCATTATGAATCTTCTCCTTTGATCCTTCATGTTGTAAATGTTATAACGGTATCTTCGTATACTCCTCAAATCAGCAAAACGTGCTATATCAAGCTCCTGAAATACCTGCTTAGTGAATCTGCACTGAACAAAAAGATGGTCTGGATTCTCATTTTTCTGTTCATCACATAGCAGACAATGAGGGACTCCAGCTAATATAGAAAAACTTCTCAATCTATCCTGGGTAGATAATCTATTTAGGGGTTGGCAAAAAAATCGAAAATCAAAACCCAAATAAAAAATTGAATAATCCAAAACCCGAACCAAATTTAAAATTTAAATATTCAAAACTGATACAATTTAGATTTATACCTTTGTGCTCCAATATATTTGGCTATATGTTTTGGTTGTGAATTTACGAATTTCTTCCGGATTAGCTAGGCTGCATATTTAGCTTTCCTTGTTCTTTGATTTATGGGTTGGTCTTTTTTTCTTAGTAAACAGCTAACTGTTTGGATGAATGTAGAAAATCAAGGGCTGGTGCTAAAACACACCATACTTGTTATCTATTTGTTGGAAAGGAGAAAACATGTGCCTTATTTTTTCAATTTTTTAACACTTTCATTTGCTAGCCGTCATCTAATTTGGTTTATTCAAATGTGTATTTGAATTGAAACCGAAAACCGAATTCGAATAAACCAAATTTTATTTTTCCATATATGGTTTGGTTTTCAGTTTTGGCTTTGTAAAATGTCAACTCGACTAAACCAAACCGAATAAACTAAAATATTTGAAAACCAAACTGATGACCACCCCTAAATCTGCCTAAAGCCATCATCCATAAGAAGAATGAATGTTTTGGCAGTAACTGTTTACTCCACACTGCTTTGGTGATTGCATAATCCATTAACTTACCTTGCAGTTGTAGATAAGCCAAGGAAGAATTGAATTTACCTTTAGAAATGAAGTTGTATAAGAAACCACCCACCTCCTTATTTAGCTCCAAAAGAGATTTCCATGCAAAACAGCTATCAACATTTGCTATGCACCCATTAAGGTCCCTGACCTTCATATAAAACCCATGCATCCACTTTACCCATAGGTTGTCTTTCTTGGACTGAATTTTCCAAAGCAGTTTGCACAAGAGTGCTCTGTTCCAGAGAAATGTATCTGTGAGTCCTGCTCCTCCATTTTTCTTATTTCTGCATAGGATATCCCAAGAAATAGGTAGCAAGTGTCTAATGTTTCCTAAGTGCCCCCATAGAAAGTTCATGTATATGCTCTCAATAGAATTGTGAACATACACTGGCAGTTGAAACATACTCATCCAGTAAGCAGAGATACTCGATCATACTGAATTAACCGGTTGCACTTTTGCTGCATGAGAAAGATTTCTACTCCATGGCTTCAATCTTGCATTCAACTTATCCAGCAGCTTCTGACAATTTTCCATATTTCACTTGATACCTGACAATGTGATGTAGCACGTTAATATAGGAAAGATTAAATGCTAGGGTTTGCAACATAAATGTCAATTTTTATTAATCATAATAAAAAACATGAAAATTACATAAGAATGCCTCCAGAATAGGGGTTGGTATATATGGACAAGTGGGACCGGCGTGATGACATTTTATTTGCTCCATTTAATTAGAATATTTGATCCCCTTAAATTAAGGCATTTTCCTTTTTCTTAGGATATTTAATTTTCTTTTCCCTTTCTCTTAGAAGATTTAGTTTCCTTTTCCTTTCTCCTTTAGGAGATTTAGTTTCATTTCTCTTTCTCATTAGGAGATTTAGCATCTTATAAATATAGCAGACATTCTTATGTAATTTTCATGCTTGTTTTGATAATGATTAATAAAAGTTGACATTTTTGTTGCAAACCCTAGCATTTCATCTTTCCTATATTACACTCTACATCAGTTGGTATCAGAGCCATTCTGATCCCCATCATGATGCATCATCGACCCCGTGGAGGCATCCCCAATCGTGATACTGATCTAGAATATGTTTATAGATGTGAAGAAATTGCATGAATACATCAAAAAGTGGAGGTTGTTGAGCAGCTCCTTGTTGTGTTTTTCCCACAACACCTGGCCAAAGTCATCCCTCTTAACGAATTCGACACCGAAAATTATCACCACAACCTTTTCGCCCGGAATTTTGGTAGACACGCCTACGCGATGCACTTGTGCGACACAGCTATGGAAAATTAGCATGGGGAATCGGCATTCCAGGTGGTTATCCCGGAGTTCGACGAGATGGCGTACGAAAAAGCGAAGCACGGTGAGGCTGTGTACGACGAGTTGGAGTATGGCGAGATGGAGTACAACGCACTCTAGTATGACAATGTTGTGTATGACAAAGCGGAGTCCAACAAGATAGTATACGACGACCCCATATATGACAAGGAGGAGATTGAGGAAGTCGAGCAAGACTTCTTTGGTGAACCAATTTATGATATTTATGATGATGACATGGAAGGCGAGGAGGAGATTGAGGAAGTCGAGCAAGATTTCTTTGGTGAACCAATTTACGATGATGATGTGGAGGTCGAAGAAGAGATCCAGGAATTTGTGGGAGACGTGGGCTATGCACACATAGTCCGGAAAATTTTTCTTACCTCTCTAAGCTGCAAGGATGGGGGGCTTCGCCACAACATCTTCCCATCTTCCCATCTTCATGCACCATTGGCGATAAAGTTTGCAACTTTGTCATCGACTCTGAAAGTTGTGAACATGTCATAACTGTGAGCTTCGTCATCAAACTGAACCTCGAAATGGAAAAGCACCTGAAACCCTACAAACTTGCATGGCTTCAAACCGGCGCTGATGCCACCATTTCTAACTGGACATTGGGGGAAGAAGTGCTCGACTTCAAGGCAGTCCCGGAGACTAGACTCATCCCCTTCATCGCTTTTACACAGGTGACAAATCAGACGATTACGCACTGGAAAATTCAAGGACGAATTTTTTTGACCCCCGGGAGAATGATGTAGCATAGGGGTTGGTATATATGGAAAACTGGGGCCGGCATGATGACATTTTATTTGCTCCATTTAATTAGAATATTTGATTCCCCTTACTTTGGTCATCTAGTTTACTTTCTTTAATTAAGGTATTTTTCTTTTCCTTAGGATATTTAATTTAATTTTCCCTTTATCTTAAAAGATTTAGTTTCCTTTTCCATTCTCCTTTAGGAGATTTAGTTTCATTTTCCCTTTCTCATTAGGAGATTTAGCATCCTATAAATATAGGAGACATTCTTATGTAATTTTCATGCTTGTTTTGATTATGATCAATAAAAGTCGACATTTATGTTGTAAACCCTAGTGTTTCATCTTTCCTATATTACGATCTACATCACAGTGGTAATCTCAAGTATGTGGCGGGCAGTTCACCAAATTTAATGTTCAAAACATCCAGTAAGTACTATGCTTCCATTGTATTTAGTTTGGAGAAAAAAATCTTGGGATTTGTTGATTTTATAGGCAAACCTGTTGTTTTCTCAAAGACAATCAACACATCTTTTATCCCCTCCATAGATTTGATGTTTGCTTTGCTGAAAATCATCAAGTTATCAGCAAAGAGAAGACACTGCACCTTTGTGTTTTTTCACTTCATATGGTAATCAATTAGTTTCCTATCAAAGTAGGAAGCTAAAAGTCTTGAAAAATATTCCATTGATAACACAAAAAGCAATGGAGATACATGATCACCTTGTTTCATCCCTTTCATGGATGTAAAAGGCTTTGTACCCATCAGTCAAAGCAATACTGAAGGTTGAGCTTTCCAAACACCTCTTAATCCATAGTATAAATATCCCATGAAATTTTAAGTTGCACATGAGAACATATAGAAAATTCCTATCCAAACTATCAAATGTTTTATGCAAATCAACCTTTAACATACTGCTGGAAACTCTAGTGTCTTTCCAATTGTAAGTGTGCAGTAACTCTTTGGTGATAAGAATGTTATGAGATATAGACCTTCCATAAAAAAAATCACCTTGATTTTCATCAATCAAAACAGGTAATACATTTCTGAGTCTTGTTGTAATTACCTTAGTGATTATTTTGTAAACTATTAAACAAAGGAGATGGGCATGTAATCATATGTTGTTTGTGGATTTTCCTTCTTTGGTAGCAAGGTTATAATGGTCCTATTTAGCTCCTTTGGAATTGCATCATTGTTGAAGAATCCATGTACTGCAGCAGTAACCTCCCTTCCTATCCTTCCCTAAGCTACCTTGAAAAAATGGCTAGTATAGCCATCATATCTAGGGCTCTTGTTTGGCTGAATTCCCTACAAAGTTGTATAGACCTCCTTCTCTGTCACTGGCTTAATCAACTCTTGTTGCTGAGCTAAATTAAGAACTGCCCCTTTAGCAATCATAGTTTCATCAAGTTTAAGCTCCATAGGATTAGTTTTTCCCAGTAACTTTGTATAATTCCCCAATAATAAGTTCTCCACTTTCTCCTTACCTGTCACCAATTCATCATCCTCCATTAGACAAATAATATGCTTATTATATTGCTTAGCCTTCAGATAACTGTAAAACAGTCTGGATGGCCTATCTCCCTCTCTGAGCCAATCACATTTTGTTTTCTGTATGAGAAACTGCACTTCTGCTTCATAGATCTTCTTATCTTCTGCTCTTAGCTCTTTTTCCTCCCTTTGTAGTTCCTGATCCCAAGGTGATTTCCTCATTGCCTCTTGAATTTTGTTCAGCTTTTCAGTGATACTATCATACCTCACTCTGATGTCACTGAAACTCCTCCTATTTAAAGATATCAAATGGTGTTGAAGCTTTTTCAAATTAGCAAATAAATGATGCAAGTTATTCACTAGATTTTCATTCCAAACTTCATTGACTGAAACCATGAAATCCTCTAAAACAGTTCAC
This sequence comes from Rubia yunnanensis, assembly GCA_037428765.1. Lineage (NCBI taxonomy): Eukaryota > Viridiplantae > Streptophyta > Magnoliopsida > Gentianales > Rubiaceae > Rubia > Rubia yunnanensis. The sequence goes on along the minus strand of CM075064.1, from coordinate 22,917,162 downwards.
ATATTGTAGAACTTGAAGTGTTTTTTAACTCTTTGAGGCAAAGAGCTAAGCTGCACAAGTAATGGTTTGTGATCTAAAATGCTCTCTGTCTGCACCAACATCTGGACTCTGCCAATGTGTTTATCCATTTCTGATTAACCATACTCTTATCTATTTTTGAGATAACTCTCCGATCCCCTGATTTCCTATTACTGTATTACACCATGTGAAATCTGTTCCAAAAGTTTTCATCTCTATTAGTTGCAAAGCATCAACAGTGTTTCTGAATTCCTCAACTTCATTCTCATTCACAAGGTTTCCACCTTTTCTATCTTCCAAATGTAAAGATGAGTTAAAGTTCCCAATGATCATCCAAGGGCTATCAATAACCATCCATCTCAATGCATTCCACAAGGGCATTCTCTCCTTACCAATATTTTCCCCATGTACAAATGTAAGACAAGTATTGATATCCAAAGCTTTCATTTTACAGCCAACTTGTATCCACTAAGGCCCTTTGGATAAAACTACTATATCATACATGTCGTTCCTCCACCCAATCAATATTCTTCCTCTATCGGCACAATCATTGTTTGAAATGTAAAACCATCCTCCACATATGTTCTCCCAAAATTTCTTCTCATTTTTTCACCTAGCCTCCAGTAAACATAACAAAGCATGTTTTTTCATAATCTTATGTTTTTATGGACTATTTACACATCTAATATTCCAAACAAGGATATTATATTCCATCGGGAGGTTTCATAGGGGGGAAATTACCTCTTTTAAGCACAGGTGCCATTCTGCCATTCTTTGAAGATTCTGCAACTTTTGGCCATTCATTCAATGAGTATTCTGCAACTTCAGTCTCATCTGTAATGTCTCTTGATTTCTTGATCAAACTTGCTTCAATCATATCTTCCAATGCAACATTTTTAGGTTGATTTTCCTTTTTCCCCACTGGTACATATTTTTTAACCACATTCTCCTTAACTGATTCATTCCTATTCATGCAGTCTTCTGTTGAATGCCCCAATATCAAACAACTCCTGCACTTACTTGGCCTCCATTCAAAATTCAATTTTTGTTTGATCTCATTCTCATATATATAGTCAACATACTCAGGCATTGTTTCACAAAACTCCATCTCCAACTGAACCCTAACATAGTTCATCCTTTCTAGATTAATAGTAGCTATGACTAGCATAAGAGGTTTACCTATGTAACTGAATATAGTACTCAAAAACTCGGGTGTCTAGTAGATACGGTTAAGTCCTGGGAGCTGAACCCATGCTGGTACACTCAAGGGAGCTTCATAGTTCATGCCAATATTCCAAGGTTTGATCAGTACTGGCCTTCCACTCTTTTTTTTAATGAAAACACCCGAAGGTGGGGGAGTTATGTATTAGGTTCCCCAGGCCCTATAGCAAGCTTAACCGCTTATACATAAGTATATCTAGATCCCTAGACACTTAGGCAACATTGTTACCGCCAAAAAGTACTAAAACTATCTATAAGAACAACTGTACATGTGTAATAAACGTCTGTGAAGAAGTTACGATCCAAAAGAGAGAATCTCCACCCCTTGTGTTAATTCTCTCCCTTGGCCAAGCAACTTCCAAAATATGAGTAATATAAAAGCTATAAACCTTTCTAGTCCAGGAGTGAGTACGAATGATATGGACAACACCAGTAGAATGGCATCCTCCAGTTTCTCAGTATGGCATAAATGAACTTCCAAAGCCAAAATCCATAAGAGAGCAGCAACATCCATCCAACCTCATTCAGAAACAAGTCCAACATATGAGAAACAAACCATAACTTAGCAGTATCTATTCAGAGCCATTATCATTTCTGCAAACTTGAATATAAGGTATAGATTCTTTGTCTAAAGTAATCAGGCCTTTTATATGCCTAGGGACATTAGATATAAAAAGGCCATGATCTGTATGAGAATGGTACTTAGCCAGAGCATCAGCTACAGAATTACCCTCTCTTAAAACATGTTGAAGAACACATGTACCAAGCAAAGCCTTAACCTTATAAACTTTGTCAAAAAATTCCCATTGAGCAGCGTAGGGGTCATTTATCATATTGACCGCAATTTTTGAGTCTGATTCAATTATAAAAGTATGGTCAAGCTGAGGGAAAAATGACAAGCATGCAAAATGGCATCAATTTCTGCTAGTAGCGGTGAAGCAGCATCTTAATTGGGCAACAAAAGGTATCTCTAGCAATAAGACCAACAGAAGCTTTGTTGTGACTCCAAGAAGCATCCACATTAATTTTTATGAAACCAGGCTTAGGCCTTTCCCAAAAAATCTTAGATATGTTAGGCTTAGGAGGAGGTCTAAGCAGAGGTGATAGATGTATGAGTGAGGCTGGGATAGGACCAGAAGGAAACAGTTTAGGGGGACACACATATAATGTTAGTTTGATCAGTTCTTGCACCTCATTGCAAATAGAATTGACTAAGAGGGGTTTATTATCAAATAAGAAACCATTTCTAGCTTTCCAGAGGCCCCAGCATATCAGAGAAGGAAGGATTCTACAATACAAGCGCTCAAATTTTGGTAAATCACTACAGTTCCAGAATAAATAAAACCTCTGTGGAATGGAATGAAGAGCATGTAGATTAAAATGGAGCAAAGATGCAAAATTTGACCACACTGCCTGAGCTATGTGACAAGATATAAAGAAATGCTGAATCAAGTCAGAATGATAACAACCAGGGCATTTTGATGCTAAATTGAAACCCAAAGTCGTGAGCACATCATCAAATGGGAGAAAAGAATGCAATAATTTCCATGTAAAAATAATGATCTTTTTCTGCAAAGGGATCTTCCAGAGAGAAGTATTTGCAAGGAAGTTACCTGATGCTGCAGTTAAGGCCTTGTAGACAGACTTGAAAGTAAAATTACCTGAGAAATCAGGTTTCCAAATCATTCTGTCATCCCTTTCCGATGTTATTTCAGCGCCCTGCAAAAACAGAAGCGTATCATACTCCAGGAAAGAAGAGATCTGATCCAAGATAGAGTTTCTATTAGTGATAAATTCAGCCACAGAGATGTTAGGCATAAGTGAAAAAATATACAATTCCCAAACCCCTCCACTCATATATACAATTCCCGGCTTCACAACAACATTTATTTTCTCTTCACTTTCAAGTGAATTAAGAACACCCCAGGTTTAATCATAGATAGCTGCACTTTTCCCAAACCCCTCCATATTCTATTTACAAACCCTTCCATCACAACAAAAGGTGGTTTCATGCCTAAAATTTGACAGACAACAACATTATCCCAATTCTTAACACTTTCCTCAACACTTAACTTCAAAATTTTCTCCAGCTTCTTCCCATCAACATCAACAAGTTCATAGAATTTCATACCAATTGATCTATCCTTAAAAAGATCAGACCAATTTTCCTTAGTTACATAGTTTTCCCCTGTTCCATCAATCACTACATCATTACCCTATTTTTAACATTTACTAACCGGATTAGGTTGACTCTGATCGTTCACTGTATTTTGCTCCCCTTTCTCCGAGTTCACCACTAGGACAGACACCATTTTTTTTGGTGTAACGAGCTAAGCTTGCTTTCCCTTTGCTACATCAACCACTGGTGAATTGTCCTTGCCCTCTTTTTGTCCAAAATTTTGACCCATTCTGCATTCCTACTTTCCCTTTAGATCATCTTTAACCAATCCTTCCATCTCTTTGGATTGGGTGTGTTAGCGTTGCGATTACTCACCCTGGCTACCTTCCGCTCTCTTCTAGATCCCCCCCATAGTAGTATCCCTAAGGAATCAGAGAAAGCTTGGGTTGGAATTCATCTTTGTTTGATCGCACACACTGAAAGTGTAATCGCACACACTAAATTATCACTAAAATTAAAATTATTTTAATAAAAATTAATATTATTACAAAATATATACTATAAATAATAGTTACAAATCTTAATATAAATATGTAATTTTTTATATAAATAATTAAAATTTTATTATTTTTGTACTATAAATATAAATTATATAGTTAATATAAATATTATTATGTTATAAATTTTAACTATTTTATTAGAAAATTATCATACATTATGTAATGTTTTCGATTTGCATCGATTTTATGTTTTTTTTAAAAAAAATATTGAATTCAATTTTTACATCCTCTGGGACATTCATTCTTAAAAGATTTACGTATGTGATTTTGTAAACATCATTATTACCATATTTTTATATTAAATGAACTACTAATATATATGATGAACTACAGATTTATAAATTAATTTGTCGTATGTGATTTACATATGTAAATAAAAAATGAACCAAAAATATGTAAAGATGACAATATTTAAATAGATTTACATATAATTTTAATCACATACAACATATTAATAAATTAAAGATGATGAACTAAAGATTATTATATTTAAATATTTTTATACGAACTAGATATGACAATAATTCATGAAATACTTTTTTATTTTTTAGCAGATTTGATCGTGTGAAATAATTATACTTATATATATATATTTATAAATAATGCTAGAAATTTATGTTTGTTTCCTTAATGTAACCGAACAGTAACAAAGGGAATGAGAGAAAATTTGATTCTCTTTCCATAACTAAACCAAACATATTTTTAAAATCAAAGCCATTCCTTCCTTAAGCTTTCTTTCCCTTTCTTGATTTCTTTACCCTTCCCTACTTGAACTAAACGGCCCCTTTTTCTTCTTATGTGCAAAGAATATGTGTACTCCCTCTGTCCCTCTAATTGTGTCTTACTTCCTCCTTTTTCACTATTCATTAATGATTTTATAATTTTAACACCTTAAATTATGTATACAATAAATTATTTAAAAATAATAAGTTCTAAAAATATGTGTTAAGATGAATGTAACAATATATCATATGATAATTTTTATATTTATATATCTATAATTTTTTACGATTCAAGCAACATCAACTTTATTGATAAATTAGTGAAGTAAGACACACATAGAAAGACAGAGGAAGTAGAAAATTTTACGATCGTGAAATTCATTGGTAAAAATTGATTTTTTTTAACCATACTTTTAGGCTGAAAGTGCAAATATAACAATGTAAAACCAGAAAGTGCCAAATTAACCCTAACTTTATGGTAAATTGTGCCAATATAACCTTCCACGTTCTAGCGTTGACTCACCTATTTGGCCGTTGACCGGATCAGAAAAATAAATTTTCCCTTTGGCATTTTAATTTTTTCCCATTTTACCCCTCCTATTACCGCCCGACACCCCCTCCCGCCGCCAGCCACCACCACCCATCACCCTCCCCCACCACCACCTCCTCTAAATCCTCACTTTATCGCCGCCGCCAAACCCTCACTGCCACCGGAGATCCTTCACCTTCGAGCTCAAGATTTGGCTCACCACACTCTGGCCACGATTTGGCTCACCTTCGAGCATTACAGCATCCTCAACCCACCCTGTCACCCGCCACCCTCCTCCGCCAACAACACATGTTGCCGCCGCCTAAACCTCACGATTCCCCTCCACCTTCGAGCATCATAAATATTCAGAAACTCCAATACTTCTCCACGACCCTGTCAGCCCTTCACACATTAGCCTTAACCGACACAAACCTTTTGGCATAAATCTGACCGATTCAGTCACCGGAGGATTTGGAGCGGCGGGGTAGTGGATTCGTAAAATGTAAAACCTGCATAAAAGGTATAAGCCTGCGAGGCGTCTGGCTCTTAATTGCATCTCCGGCGACAACCTCAAGCCACCGCCTTCCTCAGGTCAACCTCCGGTGCCGGTGCATCCACAACCCTCTAATTTCTCTTTGCACGATGAAAATAAGGGAAGAGGGAAGATGAAATAGGGGGTGTTTTGTATTTTCCATTTTATTGGTTTTTCTTTTCATAATCCAGGGACAAAATTTTCATTTCCTTGATTTTTCGGCCAAAATTCTTGTTGACAATCAAAGTCAACGCATTCCAAGGTTATATTGGCACATACTTTAGAAATTTGGGGTTATTTTAACACTTTTTGGGGTTATATTAGCCCTTTCAGCCTAAAGTTGGAATTATTTGGGCACTTTATTCAAAATTATAATTATAATAAATATTTTGGCTACTATTTTATTTATTAAATGATGGTACGCAAAACAAAAATCAATTTTGGTGGAGGTTTTTCACCTTCAAAATTTATGAGCGTGCGATTCATGATTTTATGATTTTCTGCAATGCTCTCAACTGACAGTCAATGTTGGTCATTGGTTCTTGGGTTTAAATTTCTAAAGTCAATGCCAATAGTGGGTAGAAAATTTTATATGTGAGAAATTTTTTTATGTGGGTGTGAAAAGTCAATATTATATTGACATGTGTACAAATGTTGAGAAATTGCGATTTTTTATTTTTTTTAAATCTTTTTTTCTCTCATCATGTATAACACATGACAACTTACTATGCGCCCCTCATCCCAAATAGAGAAATCCCCACATACAATTTTATTTTTTGCAATAGTAGATAAATATGTATTTTCAAAAAAATAAGATTACGCACACTTATCGATAAGGGGAGTTACTGGAGATTTTTAGACCATTCAAATAAATCTCTAGGATGGGATTCGCGATCATCCCCTTTACAAACGTTTCGATTTAGAAAAAGGAGGTTACAGGAGATTTTTCCCTATTTCTCAAGTTGGTCACATGTAGTTCAATTATCTTCAATGCGTAGGTAAGTAGCAGCAAATCCGCTGAATAAATTCCCGTTTAAATTACACATGAGAGCCACATTTTAACTTCTGACACAATAATGAAATACTAGCATCTCTTCAAATTCTGCACGATTTGTCTGCACAGAAAAGTGCCGAATCTGAGAGCTGTAATGCGAAAGAATAATGTAAACGACAGTGTGCAGAAACCAGAGTATCACAGATCTTTGGCACCTTCAATTAAATATACGAACAAGTCCAACTTACTCCAAAAGATGCTCATCGACAGCATATAAGTCAAAACTCATCCGTGCCTTATTGTCCACGAGTGAAATAGACAGTGTCAAAGGACTTGAGAATAATCTTTAAAGCTGATGGCAGAGCATAAAATAGGGGCCCTCACTGCTCAGCAAGTTTTCTTCCCACAGCCAAACCAGATCTACTATGGAGTGAAATGGATAGTTCCGAATAACCTAGAAACGAGCATAAAAAAGAAGGATGTGAGGTAAAGGGTCTCAATCCAGCCTGTTGCGCTCTTCAAGTCATCCGAAGCATCTAAAATAAAAGTATGAAACTTTATCTTTTTTATCCAGGGTTAAATCGATCATCAGAAGAAGAATCAAACTTCCATCGAAGAAAGGAAAATGCATATCTGGAAACAAGGAGCATTCACACGGTGAAAATGCAAGGACAAACGCCTTACAGCAGATGCATGCTCATGGACAAAGTGTATCAACATTTGAACCCTAAGCTTCTTGCATAACTGTGAGTACCAAGTGCATGATATGGTACGAGTGTGATTCCATTTTTCCGTGAGAGTCTAAAAGATGCATAAACTGCTAATTCAGAAATGAGGCCCTAAATTGGAAATATAGTTTGTCCACACATAGGCCTTAAGTTTCTGAGCTCCATTTTCTCCTTCACTTTCCCAATTAGAGAAAGAAACACCATTTCACTCCAAGCATGTGGAACTGGATCCAAATAGACAGCATATAAACTTCAAACATAAACGTCTGTTTTTGAATCACACCAAACTCTAATAAAACAAATACCATGTACATCAACAGCTAATACATTCTCCTATTACAATTCCCCTTACGGAATTTCTTCTCTAAGAAGAATACCTTTCCCTAGCTAAATATCAAGAAGAAGAATGCCAGAAACATGGGACTTCCCCCCATTAAACAACAGCAGATCTCTTGGAACAAAGTAAATGGATCAAATCAAATACAGATCATTGAAAACAAGAATCGGTCTCTTTCTTGGATTGTCTGATATACGCATTGTTTGTGATGCTTAATTAATAGCAAGCACGAAGGTAGCACGCATTGCTGCATCAAGCCATATAGTAATCCCTCGTATCAAAGCTTTAAAGTCGTTGAAAGAAACATCTGATCACCCAGGCATGCAGTCAAGACTCTGAAAATCTGAATTTCATCAAACAATGTTAATCAAATTCTAAACTTTAAAACAATACAATGAAACTGTTGTCCCATAGGTGTCAGGCATAACAATCAATCAACCAGTTCAGCGGCAGCATAAATACAATAGAGTGATGCAACAATCTATGGAAACATTGAAGCTAATTAAACTAAATCTGGTATAAAAAGATTGACTCCAAATGTCAAAACTCATATAAAAAATAAAATTGATTGACAATGATCAAGAGGGTAACAACAAAGCATAAAAAGGTATTCTTTACAGATAGAGATTCCAAGAATATAAGCCTGCACCCAGAAACCTCAGAAATCAAGAATCAACCCTACTTTTAAGCTAAATCTGATGACTCTTATTTATTAATAAAAAATCAACCTTTCACTAATCACCTTCCATCTTAGTTACTTCTCAATAACAGAATCCAAATCAGAATCACAAATTCAGACACACAAATTAATCAATTAAATTCCATCCAGATAATTATAATTATAAAACCAGATAATCAATCGATTAAATTCTTCAAAAAAACATGAACAAGCATAAAACCAGATAATTTCAATAAAAGCAGCTAAAATCAGCTAATTCATAGCTAATCACAAACGGATCAGGATCAACTGATTTCCACAACAGCAGCTTCCAAAAATGTTTTTTGCCGCGGGCTCAGATTCAGTTGATGCAAGGCGGGATCTTAATTCACCAGAAACATCGTACAAATCATGCGCACGCACGCAAGAACCGTTATCGGCAACGATGTCCGGCTGGAGAAAACAGTTCCCGACCTGCACCAAGCGAATCAGAGACCGCCGCAAACCGTACCAGAAGTCATTCCATTTCGGTGTGAATCTAGGTGTAGATCTGAAATGGCTAGTGTGTGACTGTGTGAGAGAGAAAAGGATGGAAGGTTTTGGAGAGAGAGAGAGAGACATGTTTAGCTGATTCTACACAAAATCTGTAGCTCTACAATAGAGGGGGAGGCATCTGTATTTATAAACTGGATGGACGAACCAGATCCTGACGCGTGGCGTGACGGCAGATATCTTTTTCCGTAGGCGTATTTAGTAATACTCATGAAACTGGAGGAAAACCGCGTGGCTGCAGGGCGGGAAATCGGGGCACCTTCCAAATCGACCTAGATTTGGGTTTATTTACGAGAGTGCCACTACTAGAGTCTACTGTGAGCCTGTGACGACTCACGTGAGCTCGTGCTGTGTGGGGTGCCACGTGGCAGAATAATTTATGATTTATGCGCCTGGGGAGGAGTGAGATTCGGTGGCAGGTGGAGTAAGATATTTTAATAATTGTTTATTACTCCATCTATCTCGTCAACGCAAAGATTGGAACGTAAGAACTCAAATTAAGAACAAAGTAATCCCTTTGTAAAGATATCAGAAAACTCCAAGTCTGTAAGAACATTAGCACCTTTGAGCTTGTCAGACACTATCTCACGCACAAAATGATAGTTAATATCAATGTGATTGGCTTTCTTGTGCGAAACTGTATTTTGAGCCTGGAAGAGAGAACTATTGTTATCACACAGCAAAATAGGATGCGCACGAGTCGATACACGTAAATCCCAAAGAAGATTCACCAACCAAGTCAACTTCGCAACAGTATTTGCCATAACACGGTATTCTGATTCTGGACTAAAACGAGAAATTGTAGGTTGTTTCTTAGCACTCCAAGACATTACGTTACCACAAAGGAAAATGACATAACCATATGTAGACCTACGAGTCTCAATGCAACGAGGCCAATCAGCATCAGAATAACCCAGAACTGGTAAATCAGATGAATTCGCACGAAACTGAAAACCATAGCGGAGAGTACCACGAACATAACGCAGAATTTGAGTGACGGGTTGGAAATGGTCATCAGTATGAGTCTGCATGTACTGACTGGCCGTGTTCACAATATAAGACAAATTAGGACGTGTAATCGATAAACACTATAATGCACTAACCAGGGATCGATAAAGAGTGGGACTTTCAAACGGCTTACCGGAAGAGCTAGAAAGCTACGAAAAAACCACAAAAGGAATGACAACAAGCAAAGAATCTTGCATTCCAGCACGCAACAAAAATGTACTTGCCGTATCTGGCCTGGCCAAGGAACAAACCGCCAGATGTACGAACAATCTCCAAACCCAAAAAGTACTGCAGAGTGCCAAAATCAGCAATCTTAAATTCATGATTGACACTATCAATAAACTTCCAAATGAGATGTACATCATTCCCCATAAGAATAATGTCATCAACATAAACCAACAAGAAGACCAAACAAGCACCCTGAGAAAAGGAAAATATAGACGTATCGGAAGAACTGCATACAAAACCAAGGCCAACCAAAAGTGAATTGAAATGTTGAAACCAAGCTCGAGGAGCTTGCTTCAAACCATAAATGACCTTGCGTAGACGACAACAAAATCAGGACACATTGGGTCTTTATATCCAGCATGTTGCTCTATATAAACTGGTGAATCAAGACACCATTTTAAAATACATTCTTGACATCTAGGTATCGTAAGGGCCAATTACGAGTGACAGCCAGAGATATACTGTATGAACAATATAAGCCTTCACCATAGGACTAAATGTATGATCATAATCAAAACCAGGTAGTTGCAAAAATCCCCGAGCAACTAGCCTTGCTTTATGTCTGTCAAGAGAGCTATCGACTTTATACTTCAAACGAAAAACCCATTTTGAACCAACAACATTGGCATGGGATGAACGAGGAACTAAATCCCAAGCCCGCGGAGTGTGAAGAGCATCCATCTATGAGTTCATAGCAGCAACCCATTCGGGATCCTTAACAGCCGAGCGATGTGAATGAGGCTAGGTTCTAGCCAATAAAGCACTCAGTAAACCAGTATATCATATTCTAAAAAATACTTATTCCGGAGAGAGCCAGTGTGCGATCGAGTAGCCATCGAATGATGAGAAGAAGGACCCGACACCTGAGATGGTGTGGATCCTGAGGCAGACACTGAACTTGAGAAGGGCACGAAACTCGCGACGATGGTGGTAAAGATCGAGCATGGGAAGCTGGCATCAGAGACTACATAGGCTGAGCAGACGACAAATTTTCTGTGGAGGCCGTCGGAGCTGGGGATGGTGGCGCGTGAGCCATACGCGCAGGCAATGCGTGAGCCTCACACGCTGGCGTCGGACTGGACCCGCTGGCTGCTGGAGGTGCGTGGGGAGGCTGGGCTGGCGATGTGTGCTGCTGGTCACCGTGCAGAAGACAGATACAATTATCAGATAAACCCCGAGCTCCCGGTATAGATTGTAAATCAACATCTTCCAAAATAATGGCTTGTACGGTTGTAGAGAATGGCTCAAATACCCCTGATAGCACAAAAGAGGGCTCCAAAAATGCAGAAACCTCAAGTGAAGGTGGATCAATGACAGTACCAATACGGGTTGCGGGGAAAAACATCTCATCAAACCGAGCATGATGAGTGATGTACACCTTTTTTGAAAGAGGATCTAAACAGTGATAACCCTTGTACCGTGAGCTGTAACCCAAAAATATACAAGACATAGTCCGAGGTGCCAACTTATGCGTAGCATAAGGACGTAACACATGGAAAAACTCGACAGCCAAATAGATGAAAATTGGAGTAGTCAGGAGTCGTACCAAAAATAACAGAATGCGGAGACTGACCAGATAAAACCGCCATTGGCAGCCTGTTGATAATGTAGGTTGTTGTAAAAAAACATCGTACCAACAAGAATGATAAATACTAGAATAAAAAAGCATCGACAAGCATGTCTCGGTGATGTGATGATGCTTCCGCTCTGCATGACCATTTTGCTCTAGTGTGTAAGGAAAAGTTGATGATGAATACCCTTGGACACAAAATGTGATCGCATGTAATGATTCAGAAACTCGGTTCCACCATCACTCTAAAATACTTTAATGGTGGTAGAAAACGGGTTCTCAACAGGAGGCTCAAAATGCATATAAGCCTCTACAAAATCAGACTTTTATCACAGAGGATATAACCTAGTGAACCGAGAAAAATCATCAACAAAAATGATATAATAAGAATCCCGGCACGAGAGACAACAAGAGAGGGTCCCCAAAGATCACAGTGAACTAAATTAAGTATGTGTGGTGCGCGTTTTAAATTATTAGTAAAAGAAAGACGCTTGCTTTTAGCTATCTCACAAGAAGAAGCAACATGACCCAAAACGTCACACCATTGGCACCTTGTCTGATCAAAATGAGAAATATAAAAAAATAATTAAAAAATTGGTGCTAACTTAGGCTTTGATGATGAGCTGACTAGGATTGCTCACTGGGTGCTGACTAAGCTGAGCGCGAGAAAATGGCTGATACGCGAGACATTGTATAACTGCGAGATGAAAAGCTGCACGAGAAATAGGGCGAGATGACCCCTGCGCTTACAGAAATGGAGAACTCATATCTGATATGGTCGGAGAAGGAGACCAGACCCTCAGCCACACAACAACAATGTAAAAAATGGTGTACTGAGGAAACCTCCTATAGTAAATTGGGAAATGGGTGGTAGAATCTAAACCTTAGTTGGTCTTGAAAGAAGCAACATCATAGAACGGAAAAACAAGGCTCGTTGGGGACGGGAAGCCAAGACTCTGATCGGACGTTGGGAAAGAGAGAAACCGGATGGAAGACAACGGAGAAGCGTGTATATAGGGAGAAAATTGAGAATAGCAGAAGACAAGGTTGACAATCAATGACGAATGACGATCGACAGAGTAGCAGACAACAGGCTGTGAGACCAGACGGCAGCTAAAGACGGCGGCGGTGGAGGGCGGCAGTAGGAGGCGGCCGATTGGGAAAAAAGGGCATTAATAAATTTTTTTTGGTAATTTTTGGAAAAGAGAGAGATAAAGCCAAAAAATTTAAAGAGGCTTAACTGATACCATGATAGAAAGTAAAACCCACAAATAATTGTAACTGTGTACATTGATATATAATGAGTATAGAGAGTATACTTTTTTTTAGTTAAAATTCTCATAGAGATGGAGGGTATTTATAGGCATCTCCATACCTGTAAAATAAATAAAAATGATACATCCATGTAGGTTGTATGCTATAAAATACAAGTGTTCCAAATATATCACCTTCACCCCAGTGTTGACATATTTTGGCCGAACTTGTATTTAATCACTTCGATAAAAAATTGAAATTGAAGAGAGAAGATACAAGTTAAGATTACCAAAGTAAACAAATTGTTTAATGAGATAATCTTTCCTATACCACCAGCTGAGTTTCCTATACCACCGGTTGTTTCCATCCAAAAGAGCCGTACCCATAATTTGTTTTCCATCTTTTCCACTTGAGGCATATGGAGTTCTTCCAGTGCAGTGCTGATGTCTTTGGTTCTGCTTGTGTAATTCCAGAGAAAGATGTTCACGATGTATACAAAATCAATTCGACGAAGATTCTTTTCTTATTATAATTTTAAATCAATTATATCTTTATTAGTTATTTCAACTGAATTTGCATTTTTCCTATTTTGGTAAAGTCATAAGCAAAAAGACCAGCTTATCCCTTCCTAGAGTTAAAAAAAAAAAAGACAGAGTAAAATTAAAGAAGGGTCCACTTCATCTTGGGTCTCCCGTCTCCTACTCCATTTTCATTGTGGATCGCTATATCTCGCCCTGTATTTTACTATTCTCGCTCTAATACGTATACAGTATTTTGAATTTTTTCATTTTCAATAGGTAAATTACCTAATACGTATACAGTATTTTTTTTTTTGTCAATAGATTAGCTCGCCGGCCGCCGGGCCGCCGGACCGCCGCCGCCGCCGCCTGCCGCCGGACCCCCGGCTCGCCACGGCCTGGGCGCGAGGCGCCGCCGGTCGGCTCGCCATGGCCTGGGCGCGAGCCGGCGCCGGTTCGGTCGCCGCGGGTTGGCCGCGAGCCGCCGCCGGGTCGGTCGCCACCGACAGGCCGCGCGCCGCCGCCGGTCCGCTCGCCACCGGTGGACCGCGAGCCGCCGGCGGGCCGGTCGCCACCGACAGGGCGCGAGCCATCGCCGGGCCGCTCGCCAGGGCTGGGGCGCGAGCCGTGGCTCGCCGTGAGGTGGGCGCGAGCCGCGCACGGTCCGTTCGCCAGGGCTGGGGCGCGAGCCGGACGCGCCTCGGCTCGCCGTGGGCTGGGCGCGAGCCGTGCCAGCCTGCTTCCAAAAAATGAACTGCTATAAATGAGCTCGAATTCTTACTCATTCAAAGGGCACTCGAATCCTTACTCATTCAAAGGGCACTCGAAAAATATTGCTATCCAAGACGAGCAAAAATTACCCCGAAAAGGATGTTAGAAATTCCATGTCTTCGGAGGTAATTTTACTAATTAGCTTTCTGTCCGTAAGTAGTTGTTAAATTTAATAATTTTTGCCGTACAAATTTATGCTCGTCTTTGTGTTTTAATTTATTAACTGTTACGATGAAATTATTGCACTCCTATGAATTTATCTCCTGTTAATAGCAGTAACGTTAATGTATGTCCTATTAATTATTGAAGTAGTTATTTTTGTTGTTTTGTTAATTTTGTGATTTTGTTAATTATTGTACCGTTAAGTTACGTATTTTTACGTTATTTTGATATTTTAATTTGTTGAACCGTAAGAATGTTATATTAATTCTAGCCACGATGTTATTGCATTTTTTTCCCACTACATGTATGTTTTAGCTGTTAATGGGAAAGAAATTTATGCTCATCTTAGTTTTTTAATTTATGCTCATCTTAGTATTTTAATTTATTAATCGTAACGTAAAAATTATTGTAACGTTAATTTTATTTATTGTAACGTTAATTGTAATTATTGTAACGTTAATGTTGTTGTTTTGTTAATTTTGTTATTTTGTTAATTATTGTGACGTTAATGTTGTTGTTTTGTTAATTTTGTTATTTTGTTAATTATTGTAACGTTAATTTACATTTTTTTACGTTAATTTTGATATTGTAATTGGTATAGCAGTTGAGTGTAACTAATTACTTGATGTTTATTGCTGTTTAAGGATGACAATCAGTCATGTGAAGCTGCTGCAGGGCGGAACGGATACTCTCCATTTGCCACCTCAGCTGTGTTCCCAGACGTTGCCGAGGCTTACTCCTACCTGCAACGGATTGCTCTGCAGGTGGGATTTGAACTTGTGACGGGGTCCTACAAACAGAATAGGAATGGTCCCCTGAGGTTATATTGCATTTGCAATCGGGGCCGAAAGGATAAGGATGTAGATACGAGCGAATCTGATGTAGTCCGACGGAGTAGCAGCTCGACCAGCAGTTGTGGCTGCCCGTTCGCGATTGTCTTGAAACAGAGCATCACGGGGAATGGTTGGAATGTAGTGTCGTGCAAGGATCCTAGACGAGGGATGCACAACCACCCTTTCTCAGTGTACCCCGAGGGTCATAGACAGAGCAGCAAGCTCCATGCGGACGCGAAGCAAATGATCAGAGACTTGACAGATTCAGAAACTGCCCCAAGGCATATCAATGCCAGCCTCAGTAATTCATTTCCGGACCTGCATCAGAACATTAGGCAGGTGTACAATGAGAGGTCGGCATATGCAACAGAAAGGCGAGGCGGGCGCAACACAGCGGAGAATTGTTTGCATCTGGCCACCGCGAAAGGGTATGTCACTAGTCACCGCTCAGCAGGTGATGGTACTTTGACTCATTTATTCATGGCCAATCCCGATGCTGTTGTGGCATTTCGCACGTTTCCGTGGGTGGTGGCCATCGACTCAACGTACAAGACCAATCGCTACGGCATGCCATTCATTGAGATGGTTGGGATGTCCCCTTGCAACACAAACTTCCTGATTGCCTACGCAATTGTCGTTGACGAAACGGCAGATACCTATGAGTGGGTGCTGAACGCGCTGAAGAACTTGCTTGTGGATGGACCGTTCCCTGAGGTTGTGGTCACAGATCGGGAGATGGGACTGATTAGGCCACTTCGGACTGTGTTTCCGGAATCGAACCATTTGCTCTGCACCTGGCATATTAACAAGGATGTGGAGGCACGTGTTACTGTGCTGACAGGGAATAAGAGGAACGGGGCAGCGTTCAAGAATGGTGCATGGTTCCGAGTTTGCAATGCGTCCACCGTTCCAGAGTACGAAACCGCCTTGGTGGATATGAGGACTGGATGGTCTTGGAGCGAGGCTGTTGTTAGTTACGCTGAGACGACGTGGGTCACCCCCCATAAGGAGAAATTTGTGAGGGCATGGACGAACAGATTTCTGCATTTCGGGAACACAACTACATGCAGGGTCGAAAGTGCACACTCGTCATTGAAAGGGTGGTTACATACGTCGACTGGTTCGCTGGACACGGTATGGAGGCGTGTCGACCTGCAGATAGCCCAGCAGATTACTATGATCAAGACCGGCCTGGAGAAATCAAGAACTGTCGTTGGAAGATTGCACCGTAGGGACCTTTTCAGCAACTTGATCAACAATGTGTCCAAATACTGTCTGGATAAATTGACGGTCGAGTCCGGGAGGATTGATGCACTCGGAGCACAGGTATATGCTTACTGTGGATGTGTGCTGCGCTCGACACACGGAATACCGTGTGCATGCATCATGGCAGGGGCAGTTGCTGAAGGAATCCCCTTGTACTTGGACGACATTCATTCGCTGTTCAAGAGCCTGGCATTGGGTGATCACGTGCGGAGCACGGACAACATTGCGAGGGCCGAACAAGATCAGTCGCGGTTCAACACTCTGTTGGAGGAGCTGGCACGCAGCGACCCTTCGGTCCGCCGACGAGTTTCATCCTACATAGATGCGCAGTTGCGTCCGGAGGAGAGCGGCATTGACGAGCCGGACAATTGCACCAGTGCACGTGGGAGACCAAGCGAGCAGGTCCCCCGATCAAGATCAACCCGACGTTCACCGAGCTACCACGAGCACGTGAACAGGCGATACGGGAGTAGTTCACGGTCCCCGGGGCGTGCTTCAGGGAGCGGTCGCCGGCACGGTGAGTACAAGCACCATTCTTCCTAATGAACGCCTCCTGCGCAAGATATTTATCTTAATGTGTTGTCCTGCAGCGACATTCCCGTTCCTCGAAAGTGTCCCCCACATTGTCCGGCGCTACATCGAAGGCTGGAACGATGTCGCGAGTGATGGAAACTGTGGCTTCAGATGCGTTGCTGATGCGTTCCACGTAGACGGTGAAGGTGAATGGTCTACAGCGCGTCGGGCGGTATTTAACGAGATATCAACTCATTGGCCTGACTATGTTCCCATATACGGTTCGCAAAATGACGTTGAACTCGCCAGAGCCCGTATACACCACACCAGCGGTCCATGTGGTCCGGAGCATTGGTTTACGGTCATTGCAGACATGTTTCCTGTGGCCACCTACTACAACGCGGTTGTAGTTCTATATTACATTTTAGAGAATGGGTCGGCGGACCATTGCTGTACGGTCCTTCCACTGAGGGCAGGCGGGGGCGAGGATGGAACAAGTAGGGAGCTACACATTGTATACGTTCGCAGTGCAAGCCATTTCGTCCGGGTACACGTGAAGGAAAACTGTCCCATGCCCCCGTGGTTAATATGTGGACCACGTTGAGGAAGGCTGATGTCGTAGGTTGGGAGTTACCCTTTCGTAGGAGGCTAAGGGCTTGGAGAAGAGCATACTCTGAGAGTAATTAACTGTTGTAAATCGCCAGAAACAGTTTGGCATGCACGCAACCGTTGCAGTTACTATCGAAGCATGGAGTAATTATTTTGATAGCATTACTGTTGCAAAAATCGATGACTTATGTATTTGATATGCACAAACAGTTACCGATTACATAAATGAGCAAACTATGGCAAAACTGCGGGTTCATACATAAGCAAACGTCCGACTACGGAATGGGGCCATAACCGAGCCTGCGGTACTCATCGCGACGATTGACAAAAGTCGTCATCAACTGCCTCACGCGGGGGTCGGCGGCGAGTCCATCAACGGTCGCCGAGTCAAACGGATCCAGGTCGCCCATCATGTCACTCAGCATCTGTTGCACAGGAAACAGAGTTTACAATAACGAAACAGTAAAATGTAATAGAATTACTCGAAGCAAACAGTACGGGAAAACTTACCGATAACTGATGATGTATCCTGTCCGGTCCACTCGCGGCAGCATGTTCAGGATTTGCGATCAATGGGTGCGAATGGGTCGCGTACCAGCCCTCGTAATCCATGGTACACTCTGATGGGCTCGTGGCTATCGGGAACGCCGCAAGCTGACCGTTGTGCCAACTGTGTGCCATCTCCCATAGGGTCAACTGCAGCCTCCCTGGGTAGGTCACTGAATAGCCGGCTGGATCAGCCGGGCGGGAACAAGGCTCGGGCGCAATTGCAAGACCCCGCGGTATACCCTGTAGGAGACCGAACTGCCGCACAACGCGATCTGGCATGTACGCCTCCATTGCGTCGAGGTGTCGAATCACGCCGCGGTAGTGAGTCCTCCCCCCCGCAGCCCTAACCACGTCCACTCCATATGGCAACCAATCCACCTGCAAAAAGTTTCACAGACATGTTACGTTTCTATGGAATCCGATCTATCTACTACTGTCAGAATAAGAGTAAAAGCATGGAATTCATACCTGGTCGGGCTGTAAGGCATCCAACTGTCGCCTGATGGCACCGAGCCTCCCCGTACCCCTCCCCGATCTATCCCCTGTGTGCCACCGACTGGCGCGACCCGGAAGAGCTGGCAACGTACTCGGTCCCGGCCGAAACATCGGAAAGTACTCGTATATCCATGCTTGAAGCAGCGTGCAACATCCGCATAGGCCGCGCGCCTTGGACCGGGACGCAATTCCCAACTGCAGATACAAACTGGCCAACATCGCCGAGCCCCACGACAACTGCGAATCAAGCAGGGGTAGAAGGTTGGCTCTAACCTTATTCCCAGTTTTATCCACAAAAAGCGTGGATGAAAACAGGGTCAGCATGTAGCACATAAATTGGAAGTTCTGGCTCTGCCCCGCCGCTACACACCTCGCCATCAAAGATTGGGCATCTATGTTACCCCCGTTCCAGTCTTCCGCGACAAAGGACTCCACGTCTTTCCCAAACAGTTCAGCGCACGCTTCCTCAATAGTCTCCGCCGAAATGGTACTCGCAACAGCGCCACCATCGATGGGAATGCCAAGAATCATCTCAACGTCATGCATCAAGATGGTCATCTCCCCAAACGGCATGTGAAACGTGTTCGTGTCCGGCTGCCACCTCTCGACAAAAGCGGATATCAGTGCCATGTCAAGGAACTGGAACATAATCGCAGGCAGGTGGCCCAACCCGGTCGCATGTATCCGGGCCTGTGCAACATCGCTCAGTTCGGGGAGCGTGTCGACTAGCTGCTTGCATAGCGGCGACCGAGCATGGCATCTCAACACACCTCGCTCTATACCATTCCAAACGTCAAGCGCGACGTGTCCTCCGAAGCTTGGTATGACGAGGTCATCCTGCGGGCCACCAGCCATCGGTCCCCGCACTAGCCACGTCTCATCGGCGGGTCGCTTCCTCCTATTCCTCGGTGCCATTCCGGTGCTAGGCTCACCGGCATTGCACGATCCACCAGAAGACTGTGCGAATTGACCAGCTCTGTTCCTCACGGTGTGCCTGGCTCCAGCTTCAGCATAACGTTCGATCCCGGCATCCAATGGAACACTCGAACCAGGTTGGCCCACCGGGGGGACATCTGCGGGCAGGTCATAATTCATCTGCCAATCACTATCATGACGGATACCACCGGACGCGAGGATGTTAATCTCCGGACCGTCCCATGTCGGCATGGGATCGAATGCACGAACGCTCGGTGGAGAAGGCTGCTCTGCTCCTACATCAAACTCCCGCGGGCGAGGCGACGGTTCATCCTCGACCACGCGGCCTCTAGCCTGTCTCGCCGAGGCACTAACACATCTTCGTCGTATGGAACGACCATGACCGTAACCACCAGTGCTCATCTACGACACAAGATATGTAATTAGTATAACAACAAGTGAATCAAACTGATATGATAAGATAAATTAACATACATTTCAACAACGTGTGAACTAATATTTTCGAACAGTGCATCAACGAACTGGAACATTTTTTTTAGTTACAAATTGGAGATTACATAACTAAATAATCTTATTTTCTTACCACATCGCACTATTATTAACATTCAAGGAAACAATAGTTAAAACATATCGTAACAGTTTACTACACAATTGTTTACATCGGATTACTAAAGTTTATTTACATAGAACTATATTCTATTATGTCACATAACTAAATAATTTCCAAAAAACACAATTCCTAATCAATAATTTCTGAATAATTTCTATTACGTCACATAACTAAATAATTACTAAATTACCCAATTTCTAAAAAATACAATTTCTAAAACAATATGTCCAAATTTAAACTAAGTAATTTCTACAAAACACAATTTCTTCGTTTTAATTCCAATTACGTCACATACCTAAATAATTTCTAAATTGCCCAATTTCTACAAAATACAATTTCTAAACCATTATGTCCACATTTAAACTAAGTAATTTCTACAAAACACAATTTCTTCGTTTCAATTCCAATTATGTCACATAACTAAATAATTTCTAAATAACCCAATATCTAAAAAATACAATTTCTAAAATATTATGTCCGAATTTAAACTAAGTAATTTCTACAAAACACAATTTCTTCGTTTTAATTCCAATTATGTCACATAACTAAATAATTTCTAAATAACCCAATATCTAAAAAATACAATTTCTAAATAAATTCTATTATGTCACATAACTAAATAATTTCTAAATAACCCAATTTCTAAAAAAAACAATTCCAAAAATATTATGTCCAAATTTAAACTAAGTAATTTACACAGAACACAATTTCTTCGTTTTAATTCCAACTATGTCACATACCTAAATAATTTCCAGAACAACACAAATTCTAAACAAATAATTCCTAAGTAATTTCTATTATGTCACATAACTACATAATTTCTAAAAAACCCAACTTCTAAAAAATACAATTTCTAAAATATTATGGCCAAATTTAAACTAAATAATTACTAAAAAACACAATAAGCTTCCAATTATGTCATCACGTCCAATTATGTCATTATGTCATTAATTCCACATATGTCACATAGCTAAACAATTTCCAAAGAAGCACAATTTCTAAAAAATCGTTTCTCAATAACTTCTATTATGTCACATAACTAAAATCCTAACAATTCCGACAAGCTCAACAAAATTCTAACAATTCCGACAAGTTCAACAAAATTCGAATAGATTGGGCAACGATTCCCACGAAAAGAAAAAAAAAATTTCTCAAAAACTTACATTTTCCGGCGGGATTCCGGCGGGATTCCGGCGGCGGCGGGCGGCGGGCGGCGGCGGCGGGCGGCGGGCGGCGGTCGGAAGTTGAGAGGCAAGGGGGAGAGGGAAGGGGGAGAGGGCTGGGGGAGAGGGCTGGGGGAGAGGGCAGGGGGAGAGGGCAGGGGGAGAGGGAAGGGGAGAGGGAAGGAGAGAGGGAAATGGAGAGAGGGGAGGGGTATTTATAGTGTTTTTAATAGTGTTTTTTATATTTTATTTTTCTTTTTTCTTTTTTTTAAAATTCAAAATTATTTTATTTTAATTCAAAATACGTGTATTTATACGTATTAGGGCGAGGATAGTAAAATACAGGGCGGGATATAGCAAGACCCTTTTCATTTCACCCTCTCTGCATTTCTTTTCTCTCACACCCTGACGAATCCATAATTTAGCAAAATCAATCTCCCCCTCCTCCCCTCTTCATCCTCCTCAGATCCAAAAGCATCAAGCTCCATCCTCCTCCTCAAATTCAAAATCATCAAATTATTCCCTTCATCGTCCTCCCCAGATCCAAAAAGCATCAAACTCGCCCTCATCTTCTTCAACTTCATCAATCATCAAACAAGAGATCCACTAGTGAGTTATCTTCGACAAAGAGGGCAAGAGAGTGGTTCGACATCAACCCACGAATTTTTCGATGAATTCTGATGGAATTACAGAGTGAGATGTGGGTTGTATATACTGCTTCTTGAATTTGTTGAGGTTGCAAGTGGCAGTTGTGGGTGGCGGGTCTAGGTGGTGGTGGAGGGTGGAGGGTGGAGGCTGCGGTTGGTGAAATTAGGGTTGGAGGTGCGCAGGTGGTTGATGGAGTTAAGCAAAGGGTGATAGTGTCATTTGACTTGAATGAATATTTGAGGTTTACTTTCTCTCTGCAAGGGAGTAAGATAATATTATCGGACTCTTTAGAATTGCCATAGCATCTATTTCATAATATCATCTTCTTGGCATTTTTAAATGCACTCAATTAAATACACCCTTTGTCTTGAACTATGATTCACAATTTTTTTTAATGATTTTCAATAAGTATTTTTAATCATTAATATATTTAAATATAGAGTGAGTTTTCTGACGGACTACTTATTTCTTATCTCATATATTGCATTTTTTAAATTACATATAAAATTTAAAAAATTTAAAAATAATTTTTAATATTATATATTTTATATTACCACATTCGAATACATATTATTACTTGTTTTAACTTATAAAATACAATATTTAAATTTTATAAAAAAATACAATATTTAAGGCAAATACCACTGAAAACTGTCCATAATATTATGAAAAAGCCGCATTTTTTTATACCTTCCCTTAAGTATATATAATAAAAAAATTAATATTTAAAAATTATTAATTATGATAAATTTAAAAATATCACATATCATATAATTATTATTTATACACTATTAAATATGTGATCAAATTTTAAAGTGATTTAAAATAGTCAACTTGTGATAATAGTGGTGGGACGGAAGTAAATAAATCCAAAGCCAAATCCTTTTATTTTCGACAGTATGCATCTCCAAAATATTGGTAACAGTTGATACACACGTTATTTCTTACTAGACAATTAATGTTAAAATACTTCCTCTGTTTTAACTTATTTTGCTCAATTTAACTTTTGGCAGTTAAACTTAGCAAAATTTGATCATCAATTCTATTATTATATGTGTAAAACTGTTATTATATTATATATTGTTAAATTTATCGTAAAGTATATTTTTAAATTGTAATTTTTTTAAAAAATTACACATATAAATAAAGATATTAATATTTAAATATTAAAAAAATTGATCGTCAAAAATTAAATTAAAAAAAATAAGTTGAGATGAAGGAAGTACAATTTAATGCAAAAATTAGTGATATATGTCAATCTTATGTGAGAAAAATATAAAGTAACCATTTCAAATAAAGCTTCATTTCTCTAAAACCTAAAGTAAAATCGTTAATATCTTACCTCATTAATATTGGTTAAAGTTTCTCATTTTACTACTTTCTCATTAAAGTATTAACTATTTATTTATTAACACGTAGTAATAAAACTATATCCATTAGAAATAAAAATTCTATAAAATACCATTAATAATTTTACTTAATTACACCATTAATCAAAATCCACCATATAAAATCTGAAAAATATGAAAGACTCTCGCATACCATGGTAGATGCTCTTAGGTGGTTGTAAATTTGTAAAATCGAGCCCATTATGAGACAATTCCTGTATTTGGGAAATCATAAATGCCCAAGATTTCCGAAAATTCAAATTTTAGTCAAAATTTTAGATAATCGGTAAATTATGGGTGTATTTGGTAGAGATGGACTTATAAACAGCGCTGGTTATGCTTATATGTGATCATAAGTAGCTGAAAAGTAAATCACTTTTAATGTTTGGTAAATTAACTTTTAATTGCATTTTTAGTGTGTGTATTTTTTTTGAAAAATTAACCATTCCAAGGTGGTTAAAAAAAGGCCCAGCGGTGATTACAATGAGTGAAATTGACATCCAATCTTATTAGCCGATAACAATAATTAACATATTGCAATGATATATAAATTATATGTCAACCAAATTTATTGTATGTATTATTACAGATCAAAGTTCAAATAAAAAAATGGTAACATCGCCCTCAGGGATATTAACTTGACGAATGGAGGGGTTATTCTCCTTTTATTTTTTTCCTGCATTTTCGGGATGGGAGGCTATTATTTTACTCCTTCTGTCCCAGAGAAATCTGCACACTTTCCTTTTTTGGGTGTCCTAGGCAAATCTGCACACTTTCCTCTTAAGGAAATATTTAACATTCTAAAAGACAATATTACCCTCACAAACTCAAAATTTTACCAAACTCAATAACCATTTCTCACAAACCCTACACCATCCTTATTTTCTTCTTTTCCAAAATTGCGCCCGTCAGGCTCACCACTTTCATCTTATTTTCTTCTTTTCCACCAGATCCCAAATTCCTCCACCACTTTTATCTCACATTCCGCCACCACTTCCACCTTCACCACTACTTCCGCCTCCGCATACTATCCCTTCCGCCTCTGGCTACGCCTACTCTCCCTTCCGACCGACGTCCTCCTATGCCTTCCCACTTTCTCCTTCGCCGTCGGATTTATCTTCCGCTTCTCCTATGCTTTCCCGACGTCGACCTCCGCTGCCCTTTGACGCTGATCTCCTCCACCGCTCTCCGCCACCAGATCCCCCTTCCCAACTTGAGTTTTTGGGTTTTGGTTTATGGGTTTCGTTTTCTGGGAAGAGGGAAAAGTTTGGAGTTTTTGTTTGAGTTTCTGGATCATTTAATTTTGAGTTTCCGAGTTTGAATTTCTGGGTTTCATCGTTTGAGTTTCTGGTTTTAGTTTTTTGTGGTTCTTGGTTTTCAGACGAGGGTTTTGGTTGTGGGTTCTGGGTTTTCTGGGTTCTGGGTTCTGCCTTCCTGACGTCGACCTCTGCCATCCTTCGACGCCGATCTCCTCCACCGCTCACCTCAGCCGCCCTCTCTCTGCCACCAGATCCCCTTTCACAGCTTGAGTTTTTGGGTTTTGGTTTCTGGGTTTTCTGGATTTCATTTTCTGGGAAGAAGGGAAGAGTTTGAAGTTTTTTTTTTCATTTGAGTTTCTGGATCGTTTGATTTTGAGTTTCCGGGTTTGAATTTCTGGGTTTCATCGTTTGAGTTTCTGGTTTAGTTTTTTGTGTTGATGGGTTTTCAAGCGAGGGTTTGGGTTGTGGTTGCAGGGGCAGTGGAAGATGGTGGCTGTTGGTGGCGGTAGGAGGGGACGGTGGTTGTTGGTGGCGGTGGGAAGGGACAATGGGAGAAAAAGCAGAGAGAGAACGTAGGGAGGAAGAGAAGATGTGCAAGGGCTTTTGGTAATTTCACCCAGGGGAAATTCTGAGAGAGAATTTCTCTATCTGCAGAATCCCCTGGGACAGAGGGAGTAGTATTTCGTGATTTGGTTTCGTTCCATTTTGTTTTTTTCCAAGTTTGTTGCTTTTTCAAATTTATAATGGGCGGTTTCTTAAATGGTTTTTTGGATTTAAGTATTAGATAAGAATTGCCTCTGTCAAAGTTTATTTTTCTGGCAGCCCGTGTCTGGTAAAATTGAATTGATTTCATATTTGATATCCAAAGAGACAGTAAGGAGAAATCCAGGTCAAAGTTGTTAAAACAACGGACATCTGGCGATATTGCTGTTTTGAGGATTTAAATCAAATTTGTAGATTTTGGCCCATCAGGCTGTTCATGCCAATTATATTATTAATTTGATTTAACTGGTCTTCAGAGCTTTTTGAGGTCAAGTTAGAGAAAAATTTATGATTCACAAGTGATTTCTTCACATTGACGAAAAATATTTTTGGTAATTAAAATGATTGGTTTTAGTCTCTTAGTTTAGTGAATGGTCTGAACGGGTTAAATGGAGACAAAATGGATATTTTGTTGGGGGAGCTTTATTTGCTTTGTTTTAACTGCCTAAAATGTTTGATTAGAAGTGTGTATGAAACATTTCATTTGCATTTCAATTGATACTTCACTCTGATTAGTTCCGTTGATAGTTTCGGGTTAATACTACTGTAGCTACACTATTATGACTACACAGTGCGAACCACTTGTCCTTGGCGTGCCATTCTCATTGCCACATTGACCTTCGTTTATTATTGTAATATGACAGGTGCCTTTGTTTGTCTTTCTTTTAGCCACTAAGGCATTAGATTTTAATTGTAATATTTAGCTAGCGCCTCAGCGTAAATGAGTTTATCTCAAAATACATGTTGTAATCGCACACTGTGTAAAATTGAGCTTAACAAAAAGGGATAAGAATCTTGTAAACTCTCATCCTAGAGATGAATTGTCCAAAAAAAAAAAGTTATAATAGCGCAGCTAGCGCATGGAAAGGAGGAGGCAATACAAATGCTTTAAAAAGTTCCTCTGGCCATAAATTTTCATTTGACTAAATTGTTTTTTTTGGTCCCGCACATAGCATCTTATACCATATTTTGGTCTCCGTTTGCAAAAAAACCCTCGTTCAGTACCCCACGAATTTCAAACAATTTGTTCGATCGCCAAAAACCAGATTCAAGCCAGTTTCCTGGTAAAACATCGCACGTGCAAGACACATAGTACATTTTCCGGTATGGGCAGGGGTAGTTTAGTAATTTTACAAAATAAAAATATTTTTCATTTAATAATTTCCAAAATGTTTTTGACGGAGGTGGTGCTCTGACGAGAATGCTCGTCAACGACTGATTCCAAGCATGGCCCACCATTAGGACAACACTTACCACACCTTCGGTGCCACCGATGGCATTTCTTAATGAGTCAACAACCCTAATTTCTAGGGCCCAATGACTCGCAAAGCCCACTCCTTCAAACACAATGGAAATCACGCAACCACCACCTCCCAGCCCAATGCCCCTTTGAACGAGCACG
This sequence comes from Rubia yunnanensis, assembly GCA_037428765.1. Classification (NCBI taxonomy): domain Eukaryota; kingdom Viridiplantae; phylum Streptophyta; class Magnoliopsida; order Gentianales; family Rubiaceae; genus Rubia; species Rubia yunnanensis. Next base: position 22,890,248 of record CM075064.1, on the reverse strand, counting down.
AGATTGATGTCCCGCTCTACTCCCCCAGGTCTGAGAACGGGGTCTGCGGCGATGGCTTTGATTCCGTGCTCGAGAAGAAGTAGACCCGTTTGGGGAGATTGACCCAGCTCGTGCATTTGAAGAGAATGATTGGATTTTTGAATGTCGACTTTAGGCTGGGGTTGAGGTTGAAGGGGAAGAAGCAGCTGGGGCATTGGATGTTCTTTGTGTTATGTGGCGTTTGCCTTTTTCTTGAGATTTTGAAGTTATGTGCTAATGGTTGGTTTGGATCTACAATCGACAGAATTGCTTCTAATTCAGTTGGTGCTCCGACGAGAATGCTCATCGGCGATTGATTCTGAGTAGGAGGAGAAATTCCACGGTGATTGCTTCGATTTCTTTATCTTCTCTTTGCTTTTAGCTCATTCCTCTTAATCTTCTCCTTCTTCGTCGGAGTTTTCCGGCTGAGCTTCGGAGGGGTCTTTTGCGGAGTTGTTGTTGTCATTAACTTTGTTGTTGTACTCGACTTCCTCGTTGCTGGGGGCCTCAAACACGAAACTGGAAGGCATTGTCGGCTGTCGGCAATAGGTTGCGCGGCATCAAGATTGGGAAGCGGCGGGGGCAACAGTGGCAGTGGTTTGTTCAGACTATGGTGTCAGAGGTTTTAGGAGCCGAGTTTTCCTCACTGTGATTTTAAGGGTGACCATGGAAGTGAGCTACTCTTCCACAGATAGCCACAAACGAGCTGCTCTACCACGGACAACCATGTGCAAACTAATCCTCAACTGAATGACCACCAACAACCTCGAACGAACGTTGTTCACTGCAGAATCCGAGCGTAATCAGTCAAAAACCTACTCGAAATCAGCCGCCCACGAGCATTCTCGCCGGAGCACCACCTCCGCCAAAAATGTTTGTGAAGTGATTAACTGGAAAATATTTTTATTTTGTAAAATTACCAAACTACCCCTATCCTTACCGGAAAATGTACCCTTGCACATACGATGTTTTACCAGGAAACTGGCCTGAATATGATTTTGGGGACCGAACAAATTGTTTAAAATTTATAGAATACTGAACAAGAATTATTTTATAAATTGGGACTAAAACATGGTATAAAATTCTATGTGGGAGAAAAAAAAACAATTTAGTCTTCCTATTTTCAATTTTCATAGTGTAAAAGTTCATCTGGGCCGATTTCATTATGCCTCATGGGTCAAAAAGTTGGTGTTACTTTGACTGTCTTGTTTTGTTTGTCAATTATTTGCCGGAATTGTTCTTTCCTTTCTAAAAGCATAGAAACTTCGATTCTCTACTCCAATACGTTGTATTGCTAAATATCTTAAACTCAATCTCTTTGGTTTCGGCCTAAGCAAAGCAAATGTCATATTTCTAAGTAGCTGATCAATTTAATTTTGAATCATTCATGTTTTCACATTGCCAAAGATTTTTCTAAAATGTCATTTGTCGAAAACGGACAAATATATGTGATGGGTAAAAATAATCCTTTTACCATTTGTAAAACTATATAAGTATTCTGTAAAACATTATATTCATCATATTAATATGCATTTATATAAATGCTTGCTTAGAGAATAAGCAAAACTATAAAAATCTAACCATATAAAAATATGGATTTATAAAAAATATGGATTTATCAAAAATACATATATACTCTAATACCCCCCACAAGCTCATGGAGGCAGAGCAACATGAAGCTGGGACCGTAGAGCACCAAAACACGCAGTGCCAACAACCTTCGTAAAGATGACAACAATCTGATCGAGAGAACGAACATGCCGAACAACCAGAGAATTATCCTCAACCTGCTCACGAACAAAATGATAATCAATTTTGATATGTTTGAACCTCTGGTGAAAGACATGATTAGCATATATAAAGGTAGCACTCAGATTGTCATAGAGAAGTATGGGCGGAGGCAACAAAGGAGCCTGAAGCTCAAGTAACAACTGCTGAATCCAAATCAGCTCAGTAGACGTAAACACAATAGTCCTGTACTCGGCTTCAGAGCTAGACTTGGCAACCACATGCTTGGAAGACTAACTATAAAGATTGTTGATGTGCCCATTTTATATGGTTATATTAGGCCTTTTTGGATTCACTTTTGTACACTTTTGTGCTCTAGATGTGGCTTTTCGCCTTGAAATTCTCTAAGGAGAGTTAAAAATGACTTTTACACTTTTATTAATTTTCTAGAGGATTTTGTGTGACAAGACAATTTGTTTGAAGACTTTGAAGAATACCTTTTAAGATTTAAAGACTTGAAGACTTGTAATTGAGCTTTTGAAGACTTGAAGAATTGAAGATAAGTGAAGTGAAGAGGACTTGAAACAAAAAGAAGAAAGAAATCAAGATGCTGAAACTGGGCTCGGTCGCGATTCGCGATGGATTGGTCGGGAGGCGCGACGGACGGGTGGCCAGAAACTTTCTTACTTTTTTTGTACTGTAAATACTAAATCTTATCCTCTCCTCTTCATATCTTCTTATTCCTGCGATTTTCTAGGTTCAAAACCCTACTTTTCCTTTCTTTCTTTTCTTAGTTTTTGTGGGTTAATCATGTCTTTTAATTATCTAGGTTAGTTTAATCTTGAGAGCAATTGATTGAGACTTCCTTTCTAATGTCTTGAGTATCATATCTATCTATTTATTGCTTTTGCTACTGTGCATTTATTGAGCTTTGAATGTGAATTTTTAATGACATTAATTTTGTTGGAAGTTTGAGTATATGAATTGCTTGTATGATTACTTATTAGGCCTGTGAGAAAGTAGCTAATTCTCCCATCTTTTAATATGGAATTCAAGAGCATGAGTTAGAGCTTCTAAATGATGTTGATGTGTGGATAATTGCAAGATGAAAGTGATAATGTCGAACTCTTTGTCATGTTTGTTTATTGTAGCAAATAGTAGAGGTCAATGAGCGTTGAACGTTCTTGACTAATTTTGTGTAAATGTATGAATTGGTTAAATGCTTAGACATGGTGTGGTGTTTATAAGTGTTGCCAAACTTGTTGATTCTTCATGCTCAATGCCATCAATGGGATACTTTTAGTCGTGTTTCGACTAAGGGAGTCATTGGTGAGGTTTGACAAGAGATGAATTCACTCTTGCAAACTACTATCTAAGAAGGATAGAAGATTTACCTTCACAACAAGTAGTGAAAGTAGTGATTAGATTGTAGATTCAATGATAGATAAGAGGTTCGGAAGTGGAAATCAATTACCCCCAAGGCTTTGTCTTTTGTAGTTTTTACCCATTTTTCTTAGTTGCTGCATGATTAGCATAGTTACTTGACTTTTCTAGTTAGCTTGTCTTTTAATTTCATAACTTAGGAAAACCAACCAACCAAACTCCCATTTTTACTACCTTATATATATATTTACTTCTAGCATAATATCAACCTTATATGTTTAAGCGCTTAAGAAAATTTCTCTTCTTTGTGAACAACCCCGACTTTCCATTATCTACTTAGTTGTAGATAGGAAGCATTTAGGGATTATAAATTATAACTTTGAGAGGTACGACGACAGCCTCCCAATTGCCACCATAATAAATGGCAAATCCATACTAAGAGCGACAATCATCACCATCAGAAGCCCAACCATCATAAAAAAAGTTACAAGACAATGATCCGTACAAGGTCGAAGGGTAAGGTCATAATCCAAGGTGCCTTTCAAATAACACAGAATGCATTTGGTAACAGACCAATGCAGCTCAGTCGGATTGTGCATAAACTAACACACACGATTAACTAGATAAGAAATCTCAGGTCGAGTAATCGTGGAATACTGTAAAGCACCAACAATACTGCAATAGAGGTGAGAATCTCGCATAGGGTCCCCAGCCTGAGTGAGCCGCGACGCAGGCTCAGCGGGAGAGGCAATTGGCTTTGCATCCGACATCTTGCTGCGCTCTAATAAATCACAGATATATTTCTGCTGAGAAAGAACTATGGAGGACTTGGAACGTGTAAGCTCAATCCCTAGAAAATAATGCAAAGGCCCAAGATCATGAAGTGAAAAGGCATAATTTGATTTGCCAATAAACTCCATGATGAGTGGAGTAGACGAACCAGTGAAAATGAGATAATTAACACACACCAAAATATACGTAACCTACTTTCTATGTCTACGAATGAACATAGTAGTATTGGACTTACAGGGAGCAAAGCCATGAGACTGAAGAAAAAGTCTGAGCTTCATAAACAATGCCCGAGGTGCTTGTTTAAGACCATATAGTGCTTTTCGAATAAGACAGACATGCGAGGATTGAGAACCATTAACAAAACCAGGAGGTTGAGCCATATAGACTGTCTCAGAAGATCACCATTCAAAAATGCATTATTAATGTCAACCCGATGCAAGGGCCAATCAAGTGTAAGAGCAATGGACAAAACAAGCCGAATGGTAGTGGGCTCGACCACCGAACTAAATGTATTAACATAATCAACACCCTCCTCCTGATTGAATTCTTTGGCCACAAGTCGCGCTTTATGGCGCTCAATAGATCCATCTGCTTTGCTCTTTATTCTGTACACCCACTTACAACCAACAATGTTGGCATTAAGAGGAGGCAGAACTAAGGTCCATCTCCCATTTTTCATAAGGGCATCATATTAAATTTGCATTGGATTTTGCCATTCAGGTAACCTGGAAGCCTGAGAAAAAGTTTTGGTTTCAGAAATGTTTGTCTAAGAAGGAGGAAGTGGATGACAAGTGGAGGTGGGAGCTTTAGGTTTGATATTATTGGTTTTGGAATGAGTGACCATGGAATGCTGAGAAGTGTCAACAGGATGGAAGTAAGAGGGAAAATTGGAAGTGGGAGGAGGAGTGGCCGGCGGGCTGACCATTGGAGCATGAACAACCGACAGGCTGGGCTGGGCGATTTGCTGAGCAGCCGTAGCTGGAAGCGTTAAACTGAACGTTGGAGGCCAGGCTAAGAAGGCGCACCAGAAGGGAATGACGGTGAGTCAGCTGAGCTGAGGGGATACGTCCGAGCTGCGGCTGAAGGAGACGGCCCGAACTCGAAAGGGATGGACGGAGAGTCAACGTTTGGGCTGCTGGAAGGAGATGTGATAGAAGTAAGGCGGGGTGGCGGAAGGGAATTAAGGGCAGGTGTGGAGGTGGCCAGTTTCAGCTATGAGAGAGGTATAGTGTAAGAGGTGGTGGATGGAGTAAATGGAACTTGATTTATGTGATCAGGATAAGGGACAGTGGATTCATCATAGATAACATGATTGGCAATATAAACACGATTTGATGGGATAATGAAGCAAAGATAACCTTTATGATGAGAGTTGTACCCACTAAAAACACATGTAGAAGAACGATACTCAAGTTTGTTTAAATGACATGGTCGTCAGAAAGGATAACATAAACAACCAAATGTTTATAAAAATTCACAATCGGGGATTTTATTAAAGAGAGACTCATATGGAGGCTTGTGATCGAGTGTAGGAGATAGTGTATGATTATGTAGGTAGACAGATGTATGAAATTTGTGCTCCCAGAAAACGGTAGGAAGGCGCGCATGAGACAGAAGGGAAAAGCCCTTTTCAACAATCGTAAGGTGACGACGTTCAGCAACACCATTTTGTGACTGAGTATGAGGACAAGAAACTCCATGAGGAATACCTTGACTCTGAAGATAAGATGAGACAGATCGAAATTCACCCCCCAGTCAGATTAGAATATTTTAATTTTGGAACCAAACTGAGTTTCAATCATTTTCTAGAAAAAGTTGAAATCAATGAAGAACTTGTGATTTTTTTTGAGAGAAAATATATCTATACAAATTCAACGCATTCATCGACAAAAATAAAAAAATAGCAATTTCCATTAAATGAAGAAACAAGGGCAGGACCCCAAATATCTGAGTGAACAAGATCAAAATGAGCCTTACTAGACTCATGAATCTAGAAAATAGATAATAAATGGCTCTTTCCGAGCTGACATATCTCACAAATGTTTTGCAAATTATTTAAAGACACTAGAAGGTTAAAAGGAGAAACTAAACGACGAAGAGACAACTCATGAAGATGACCAAGCTGCTCATGCTAGGTTTGAAGACCGGCACACACCAAGAAGAGCACATGAAAGAGCTGTAAACGGCTAAGGTGGGGGGCTGAGGCAGTAAAAACCATTTTAATGGTTCCGGTTAGAAGTGTCCGACCTTGTTGATCCTTCACATTACAATGAGTAGGGAAAAAGAGCATATAAGCATTATTATCTTTAGTAATTCGGGAAATACTAAGGAGATTTTTGCAAACATCAGGAACAAACAAAATATTATGTAAATGAACAGGTTGGTTAAAAGATGGCAGAGTATATAAGACCAAATGCGTAATAGGAAGAGACGTACCGTTGTCAACCTGTAAACTGCCATTACCAATGTAATTGGAATGAACAAACATGTTGGATAAATCAGAAGTAACATGGTTTGTAGCACTTGAATCAAAGAACCATGCTGGATCATGCAAGGCGGACGGTGGTGCTGGGTCAGCCATAGTGTACGCCTGATGGGGACCCGGTGAGGCCGATTGTCACAACATTGAGAGCCAGACCGGTTTGAACGTGGTCTGGTGGCAGGGAACTTAGACATGTTTAAACGTTGCCAACAATTGAGAGCTTCCTGACTGAAACGGTGACAGATCTGACACTGAGTAGACGAACTTGCAAAACCATCAGACGCTGGAGCAAAGGAGCAGATGATCGAGTTCACCACAAACCGAGGAGCTTGGTCGTGCATATCCTGCTTGCGAGCCTCTTCTTTCAATAACATGCCCATAAGCTGATGTGAGGAAATCATCCCAGAACGAAGATTAAAGGTAGTGCAAAACGCAGAGTACATTGCATCAAGGATATGAAGAATACATTCAACAAATTCATTATATGATAAATATAAGAGCACTCAGCCAAAGAATCAGAGAACGAGCGCATTTTCTCCACATACTCAAGAATGGAGAGGGAACCCTTCAGAAAGGTTTGAAGCTAATGATTTAAGTGCATCAGATTGGCGCGAGTTTGCGCATGAAACATTTGTTCCAAAATAAACCAGGCATCAAATGTGGTGATAGCACGAACAATATGAGGGAGCAGCAACACTAAGATCGTTGACTGAATCTAGAGGAGAACCAAATGGTCTTTCTTTTTCCAAGAGGCAAAACATTTTCGATGATTGTGACTTGCCGGATCGGTGGAGGGTGGAAAGTTTTCAGGAGGGGCCAATCCCGCAACCAAGAAGGAATCCAAGTTATAAGCAATAAGAGTAGATTTAATGGACTAGCGCCATAGTGAGTAGTTATGGAGATCAAGGTGAAACTGGAGAGCAAGCAGTTTGAGAGATGGAGAGGAGTCAGAGGAGGCATCCCCTGACGCGAGGGTGAGCGGATCCAGTGTTAAAGTTTTGGAGGAGCCGGTGGCGGTCATCAGAAGAGTGGCAATGACTTCTTGAAGTGGTAGGGTTTAGGGTTTACGAAAAATAGAGAGATAGGACCGGTTAGGCTGATACCATGTAAAACTGTATAAGGATTCTGTAAAACTATTCTGATTTCATTCATCATAATAACATGTATTTAAACAATGGCTTGCTTAGAGAATAAGCAAAGTTATGGAAACCTAATCATATACAAATATGGATTTACCGAAAATACATATATACTCTAATACCATTAATACAATGTAATATATAGACAATATGGGTATGCTCGAGGCCCGAGCACAGCCCGGACCCAAACTATTGGACCACATACCGGGATTCATCTCTCTTTTAGGAAAATTCTCGAGTTTAGGTACAGTATGGTCGGAGTGCTATTAGGCCGATCTGAAAGGCTCAAAATTTCATGAGTTAATTTTAATAAAAATATGAGGTTTGTTGGAATTGAACCTGAGACCTTCTATTATCTAGTTCACTTTCCTAACCACAATTTCAATACATCACACTGGTAACATTAAATTAGTTATATTTTTAAAAATAAGCATATAAATCATTCATCAACATATTTAGCGCAAAATACATTTATAAACCATAACTTTTGACCGAAAATGCAATATAACCCTGCAATATGAGAAAATGTCAATCTAAACCTAACTTATTACCAATTGTGCCAATCTAACTCTAACTTTTGGTTAAATTGTGCCAATATAGCAAACTTCCTAATTCCGGCATTGACCCAAAGAATTCAGGCATTGACCAAAAACTGAAATGACCAAAATACACTTAGACCAAAGCTGAAAATTTAATACCCACTATTCGCCTATTTTCTTTTTTCTTCACAACGCATCACTATCGTTGTTCCCTCCGCCACCGCCGAAAACTTCACTCCTTTCTTAGCTTAGCTACCTCATTTCACCGGTGCTTCCCTAACCCTCCCTACATCCCCAATCTCCCTCAGCTCTCGCCCACCACCAATTGACCACACCGCCACCTCTACCCCTATCACCCGCCATCGGCCACCACCAGTTCCCTCAACTGTTGCCTCCACCGAAAACAAATTTATCCGTGTTGCTGCCGAACCCCAGGATAACGTTAATCACACTGTCGTCCCCTTAACGCCGCCGTCGCCCACTGCCGTTCTAGCCCTCCACCGATCTTCCCCCACCTCTGATTAAACACCACCATCACCCTTGCCCTCCACCACTCTTTCCCCACCTCCACCCACTGTCACCCCCCTACACCACTCTTCCCATACCCCTGATTAAACACATTTCTGTCCTTGCCCACCACTATCACCATCTCCCTTCACCGACTCCCTCGCCCTCCACCATCTCCCCCTTGCCGCTGCCCTTCTCCTCTTTGAGACCACCACTCTTCCCCCACATCCGCCCACCGTCACTGCGACCCTCATCCTCTCCGCCAGATCTGGTCTTTGCGGTAGAGGTGGTGGAAAGGTAAATGTTTGAAGTAAAACCTTTCCGTCAATAACAATCGGAATAAGGAAATAATCATAGGGCAAATTTGTATTTTTTCTGACAAGGGCAAAATTTTCTTTTCCACAGAATCCGGCCATAAAAACGTTGACTAAAAAGTCAGCGGAGTCAAAGATTAGATTGACACTTTCTGAGATTGTGAGGTTATATTGGCACTTTCAGCCAAAAGATAGGGTTATATTAGCACTTTTTCTCATAAATTGAATTCATTGGGCATCCAATTGGCAATGGAACACGGCTTTAACAATGTCTCACTGGAGATGGACAGTCAACCTGCAGTGAACATCATTAATGGCAAATTGGAGCCTCCGTGGAACTGTCTTCAATTGGCCAGACAAGTGGCAGATCTGATGAGGCAGAACAACATCCGAGCTTTCCACATCTACAGAGAAATCAATGGTCCTGCTGATTTTTTAGCAAAGTATGGACAACAAAGGAGGAAATCACGGCATCTCACTGATCTCAGACACTTTCCACAACTGAGAGAGAAGCTTTTGATGGATAATCTCCACTCTTGGAGAAGAATCAGGGCATAACACAGGTTTGGCTAGGCTAGGCTGGAGTGTAAGTCGACACTTGGGGTTGTGGAGTCTTACACAAACAGAAGAGCTCCTCCTGTTCCCGGATTTGAACACACGAATGGAGAGTCACTCTCCACTTTCTTTTTGTACAGGCTTCTTTTGTATATGGCATATGCCTATGCCGCTGTAACTGTGACAACTTTTGTCCAACTTTTGTCCAATTCTCTCATGTATCTAACTGTCTGATAAACTCTATGGGATTTAAGCCCAATTTGGAGGTTTGGGGAACCATAATAAAGTCCCCCCACCTATTGGTGGTTTGTTTTTAAAAAAAATAAAATAAATTGAATTCATTAAGTATGGCAATATATTGTGATAAATGTCATGAATTGTAAGTTGGAATTGTTATAAAATTATAAACTAAAATTTTAACATACAGTTATTTAAATTAAATTAATTATACAATAAAACGAATACATATACATTGATAAATGAATAAATAACTTGAAAATATTAATTGTTTAATCTCTAACTCATATTAATTGTTACAATAATTTTTTTTCGAAACTTACAATATTTTATCATATTATATCTTATTTGAATAAATTTATTTATATTTTATTGTATATGTACTTAAATTTTATATCTATACCAAAAATTATTAGGCAAAGTATTAAATTTAGTTCACCGACTTAATCCAATTAGTTAAGGCACGATTCATCATGTGTAACATGCACGATATGGTACGAAAAGCACGAAGCACGTGGGCGGTCGTGAACCAACTATTATTTTTGACAGCACAACATAAAATATCACGAAGCACGATAGACATGAACACAATAATGTGCCTTAAATTATAGAAGCACAAAAATACGGCACGAACATGACATAAGCACAACATGAAACAAACTCTACAATAGCTTCATCTAAGTAAGACAAAAAGTAATCCTAATGCTCTATAAAAAAACTTCCTTACCACCCTTATACATGTTTTGTTATAATTTAGGCCAATCAACTTCGGTAGCCCCTACACTATCAGCATCAGCATATTTGGCCCATTATCTTTCATTTAAACACTTTGAATCACTCAACTTACAGAATTGCTGAGTTGTAGCACTTTTGCATGGTCAAAATCTAAAGTCAATATCAGTAGTTTCTGAATGTTAAACAAAATTAAGGATAGAAAAGACTTTTTATATTTATTTTAATTACCATCCAGCCCCTCACTCTTTTCTTCTTCAACTAGCCTAAACCACCTTCCTCCTCCGCCGCTGGTAACTCCAACCCCGCTCTCCTCCATAATCCGTGAATAAACTCATGTTAATTTTCACCGGTTTGTATATTTTAACTGCAGAATCAGGAAAACTGTTCTTTCACAGTGGCAATCTGGACCAGCTGTTTATTGGTCTGGTACACTCGTGACGCTATCAGTATCACCTTCGGTGACGCCTACGCAATCAAGTACTAGAAAAATGTCAAAATCAAATCATTCACAGAAATTGATCTGCAATCATGCCTAATTTCTGTGTTGATTTTCTTTAATTAGGTGTACACTGCCGCGCTCCGCCACCTACTGCAACACCTACGCCGCCCCGACTTCCCGAGCCAGCCCCTTGAATCCTAGGCTCCCGTGACTTAGTGAAAATAGAGCTTCCACACAATTCTCCCGAGTCAACTCAGAATCACTTCCGCCTCTCAAAATCCCCACCAGGCACTTCACCACATCGCCATCGAGCAGCGCCGACTGCCTCTCCGGTGAGATAGCCTGATTACACACCACAAGAAGAACCTATCAACTAAACTACCAGACCTCAAAATTCCTAGCATAACCCCAAATTAATGATCAGAGATCGAGGATGTTTGAGCGGTGCTACACGGACACGTTCCAGATCTACGGGCCCTACACCCTGCCTTCCTCCAATTATTATACATATGTTGGGTATTCCTCCCTAATTCTAGAATTTTCCTTTGGTAAAATTGGAAGAAGATTCTAGTATGATGGGGGATGTATCTAGACCATGAAGCATATTCTAGAAATACCTCCTAGAAGCCTCCAAGCATTAATTGTGATAGTTGGAGAGATGGAGAAGAGAATTCTAGAGCTTGAGTGCTCATCTATAAATAGGGTGCTCTTGGAGAGGACTTGATCATCCAACCAAAAACCATTTCCTTTCCTTCTAGATATCCTCCAAGAGAGAGTAGTAGGGAGAAGTCTTCATCCTCTCTAGTTGATAGATATCCACCATAGTGTGAGAAAACCTTTGTAATCCATCCACATTTTGGGTGAGACATTGTAACCCCACTTTAATCATATAGTGGAAGAGTTGTACTACCTAGTCCCGCGGTTTTTCCCGTTTTGGATTTTCCGCGTAACCAAATTTGGTATCTTGCTTATTTTTCATTCATCATCCTAATCACACAAAGAGGGAAACTATATTTTCCCCCAACAGTGGTATTAGAGCAAGGTTGATCGGCGTCATATTCTTGTGTGATTCAAGATGGAGGCGGGAGATATGTTCAAACTCACGGTGGAAAATTACGCATATTGGAAGCCCATGATGGAGGACCACTTATATTGCAAAGATTTATATGAACCAATCACGGAGGAGACCAAGCCAGAGGAAAAGGATGACAAAGAGTGGGAGATCCTAAATAGGAAGAAGGTCGCCATGATCCGTAGGTACATAGATCGAAGTTTATTTGAGCATGTTTTTACATACACCAATGCCTTTGAGCTATGGACAAAACTTGAGTCTATGATTCAAAAGAAGACACCACGTAATAAAGCCCACCTAGTGAGGCGGTTGGTGAAATTGGAGTACAAGGATGGCCAAAATATGATCGAGCACTTGAATAGCTTCAAGGGGCTTGTAAACCAATTGGCAAAGACCGAGATGAAGATCGATGATGAGTTGCAAGCTTTGTTGCTCCTAAGCTCACTACCTGAAAGTTGGGACACTTTAGTGGTCACGTTTAGCAACTCGGCTCCAACAGGAAAGCTTACTATGGATAATGTAGCCGATAGCTTGATAAATGAAGAAGCACGGAGAAGAGAACGTGGCACAACAACCTATGCGGAGGCAAACGTGATCGAGAATCGTGGAAGAAATGAGTCGCGTGGAAGATTTAGAAATGGTGGATGTGACAGATCACGAGGCCGGTCAAAGTCTCTTTCCCGAGTTACTTGCTACTATTGTGGCAAAACATGTCACAAGAAAGATGAATGTTGCAATCTCAAGAGAGACCAGAAGAATGACACGGTCAAACATGATCAAGTCAATCCAAAGAAGAAGGAAGAAGAAAGCACTACGGCGGTGGCATCCATGGAGCATGGTGATATCTTTGTCATTGACGATTATGTCAATCTCGCCTACGATGAAAATTTATGGATCAGTGATTCCGGTGCTTCCTTCCACGTTACCCCACATGAAGGGCTCTACTCGTCCTACCAGCGTGGAGATTTCAGCATTGTGAAGATGGGAAATCAAGTCACAAGCAAGATTGTCGGCAAAGGCGACATCATCTTGAAGACAAACACGGGATACAAGCTCGAGTTGAAGGATGTGTGACATGTCCCAGAAATGCGGCTCAACCTTGTCTCGGCGGGAAAGCTTGACGATGCTGGAATGATAAGCCACTTTGGAGATGGAAAATGGAAGATCACTCAAGGCAATATGGTGATTGTTCGAGGAAAGAAGGATGGATCCTTATATGTCATGCAAGGACAAATCTGCAAGGGAGAGGCTAATGTTGCACATGAAACCTCGAACATGGAGTTTTGGCATAAGAGGCTTGGCCACATGAGCGAGAAGGGACTTCAAATCCTCGCACGGAAACATATCATCCCTGACATAAAAGGTACAACACTTGACCCTTGCACTGATTGTTTAGCCGGTAAACAACATAGAGTTTCTTTCCTCAAGCCTGCTTACCCCCGTAGAAGAGAGAATATTCTTGACTTAGTGCATACTGATGTTTGCTCAATGACCGAAAGATCCCTTGGAGGTGCACAATATTTTGTAAGTTTTATTGATGACCATTCTCGAAAGGTTTGGGTGTCTTTGTTGAAAACTAAAGACCAGGTACTTGAGGCATTCAGGGAGTTCCATGCAAGGGTGGAACGTGAGACAGGTTGAAATTTGAAGTCTGTCAGAGCTGACAATGGTGGAGAATATCGCGGCCCATTTGAAGAGTATTGCAAGTTGTACGGGATCCGACTTGAGAAGACACCACCGAAGACACCTCAGTTGAATGGAGTTGCAGAGAGGATGAACCGCAACATTGAAGAGCGAGTTAGATGCATGTTATCTCATGCAAACCTCCCTTAAGGTTTCTGGGGAGAAGCTGTGAAGACTGGTGTTGATATCATCAACTTGACCCCTTCAGTTCCCTTGGATGGAGACATACCAGATGAAGTTTGGTCAGGGAGAAAGGCTTCATATGACCATCTAAAGGTATTTGGATGTCGAGCATTTGTTCACATTCCCAAGGATGAGCGGGCCAAGCTAGATTAAAAAAACAAGTGAGTGTATCTATCTTGACTAACCCAAGGATGAGTTCGGTTATCGGCTGTGGGATCCAGCCCAGAAAAGGATCGTGAGAAACCGCGATGTCATGTTCTTTAAGGACCAAAGCATTAGTAATTACAAGGAATCGTGAGAAGCTCAAACCAGGCGGACCAGAGAGCCTTTGGAGTCCATGCCATCTCCCGTGGTTCAAGATAACGCAAGAAGAGAATCAGTGGAAGATGTTCACGATGAAGAAGTTGAAAACCGTGATCCCAGAGAAGATACGGAGCAATCTCAAACAAGTGGCTAAGAAATGGAGGAAGCAAATGACCCAGCAGTACCCATGCTTCGGTGTTCAACTAGAGAGAGACCGCCTTCAACCAAATATTCACCAGATGAGTACGTGACACTCACTGATGAGGGGGAGCCTCAACACTATGGTGAAGCTATGGAAAATGATCATAAAGATGATTGGGAAAAGGCTATGCAAGAAGAGATGAAGTCCTTGAACGAGAATCATACATATGATCTCGTAGAGCTACCAAAAGGGAAATGAGCTCTAAAATGCAAATGGGTGTTTAAGCTCAAGACCGAAGAAAAGAATCTCAAACCCAGGTATAAGGCTCGAATCGTTGTTAAAGGTTGCAACCAGAAGAAAGGTATAGATTTTGATGAGATTTTCTCTCCCGTGGTAAAGATGTCATCAATCCGAGTTGTGTTGGGTCTCGCTGCTAGCTTGGATTTGGAGGTTGAGCAACTCGATGTTAAGACAGCTTTCTTACATGGAGACCTTGAGGAGGAGATTTACATAGAGCAACCCGAAGGATTCAAAGAGCTGGGAAAAGAGCATTTAGTGTGCCATCTCAAAAGAAGTCTCTATGGTTTGAAGCAAGCACTCCGTCAATGGTATAAGAAGTTTGAATCCTTCATGAATCATCATGGATTCAAGAAAACACACACCGATCATTGTGTCTTCATGAAGAGGTACGATCGAGATGACTTTCTCATACTCATGCTTTATGTTGATGATATGCTGATTGTCGGGCAGGATAAAAGGAAAATAGCTGCTCTTAAGAAAGCATTGAGTAATTCTTTCGCGATGAAAGATTTGGGGCCAATGAAACAAATTCTTGGGATGCGGATCACGCGGGATCAATCTGAAAAGCTACTTTGGCTATCTCAAGAGAGATATATTGAGAAGATTCTTGAGAGATTTAATATGCATCAAGCCAAACCTGTTAGCGTACCACTTGCCGGACATTTCAAGTTCGATAAGAAGAAAAATCCAAGAAGGGATGAAGAAATGAGAGGTGTTCCATATTCTTCAGCTGTTGGTAGCCTCATGTACGCCATGATATGTACCCGGCCGGATATTGCGTATGCAGTTGGAGTTGTGAGCAGGCACTTGTCAAATCCTGGGAAGGAGCATTGGGCTGCTGTGAAATGGATACTTCGATATCTCAGAGGAACAACCAAAAGGTGTTTGTGCTTTGAAACAACCAAACCTGTGTTGGAGGGATACACAGATGCTGATATGGTTGGAGACTTGGAATCTCGAAAATCAACGTTGGGATATCTGACTACTTTTGCAGGGGGAGCTGTATCTTGGCAGTCAAAACTTCAAAAATGTGTTGCCCTTTCTACGACGGAGGCAGAGTATATTGCTGCCACCGAGGCTTGTAAGGAGATGCTGTGGATGAAGAATTTTCTACTTGAATTGGGGCTAAAGCAAGAGAAGTACATCCTCTATTGTGACAATCAGAGTGCCATCCACTTAGCCAAGAATTCAGCCTACCACTCCTGAACGAAACATATTGATGTTCGCTATCATTGGATTCGAGACGTATTGGAAGAAAAGCGACTACAACTTGAAAAAGTTCACACCAATGATAATTGGTCTGATATGATGACTAAAGCACTACCAAGTAAGAAATTCGATGATTGCTGCAAAGGCGCTGGTGTAGAGATCCCTTCCAATTAGGTCAGAAGGGGGAGATTTGTTGGGTATTCCTCCCTAATTCTAGAATTTTCCTTCGGTAAAATTGGAAGAAGATTCTAGTATGATGGGGGATGTATCTAGACCATGAAGCATATTCTAGAAATACCTCCTAGAAGCCTCCAAGCATTAATTGTGGTAGTTGGAGAGATGGAGAAGAGAATTCTAGAGTTTGAGTGCTCATCTATAAATAGGGTGCTCTTGGAGAGGACTTGATCATCCAACCAAAAACCATTTCCTTTCCTTCTAGATATCCTCCAAGAGAGAGTAGTAGGGAGAAGTCTTCATCCTCTCTAGTTGATAGATATCCACCATAGTATGAGAAAACCTTTGTAATCCATCCACATTTTGGGTGAGACATTGTAACCCCACTTTAATCATATAGTGGAAGAGTTGGACTACCTAGTCCCGCGGTTTTTCCCGTTTTGGGTTTTCCGCGTAACCAAATTTGGTGTCTTGCTTATTTTTCATTCATCATCCTAATCACACAAAGAGGGAAACTATATTTTTCCCCAACAACATAACCATGGCAGCGATGAGGAGGGACTTTTGTTGGAGTGACAAGGGCTGGAGGTGGCCGAGGGTGAGGTTGTAGAGGATGGGGACGGAGAGTATGAAGTAGCGGCGACGGTAGAGGGCGAAGGCGGGGAGGACGAGCAGCGAGTTTCGGTGGGGTGAGAGTGGAAAAGAAATAGGGAAATTGGAAAATAAAACCCCACCATAATTATGTAAGAAGGGAAAAGAAAAAAGAAACGGAAAAATAGAAAATGACTATTTTAACCTTAAAATTAACGCTTTGACTAGACGGAAGTGCTACGAATCAATGGTTCTGTAAGTTGAGGGACTAAAAATACTAAAAAAAGATAAGGGGGACAAAAGTGAAGGATAACGTTAGTTCAGGAGTCGCAAAATTTGTTTGCCATACCATTTTTAGTAAAATGTAATGGTAGTGTACATATGGTGTACAAATATATAAAAATTGTGGAGTGTGTATGTATATTTGAGATATAGTTATATGAATGATTGCTTCTATTTGGATGCCATTTATTGTTTTAAAAATAGTGTAATTGAGTTCTACTGCGGCTTGATAATTAAGTTGTATCCTTTCAAATGATTTCCCCGTGCAGCGGTTCATGAAATAATGTGTTATTTCGTAGATTTATGTCTTTACAAATCATTTGAATGGTATCTTTAAGAATCATTCTCGATATAATAATAATGACATTCCATATGTATGAGGTGCAAAAAATATTTACTTTCCTGAGAAAAAAATTATTTCAAATATTTTCTTATTCTTTAAATGTAACTCTAAACTCAAACTCTTGTTTAATTCTTTCTGGTTAACAATCGAAATTCAATTTCTTCTTCTTCGTATCTCAAAAGTGTTACTGTGCAACCTTGTTGTTCACTGTGGGTCGATGAATTTCATTTGTGAAGCGTATTCAATACGTGCTTGAAAAATATTTCCCAATACTATGGAAGTGGCTTCATCCTTGAAAGAGATGACTACAAACTTTCAAAAGTTGGAGAGGTTTGAGGATGTTGGATATTGCTATTGGCAAAAGAAGATGCGTTTTCTTTTAACAACATTGGACGTGGTGTATATTCTCAAAACCCACATTCCACCTCATCCAGAGCATGGAGAAGAAGAATGTATTTTTTTGGGGGATTATGCATCGCAGAACCAAGTGAGAGAATGGTGACTGCATTTTAAGACATGATTAATACTTTGGTACGTTTGATCTAATTTGCACATGATTTTACCAGTTATATTAAATTTTAAAATGATAATGACTATTTACACAACATATAGCTTGACAATTTTGTACATCATGGACGAACACACGTGTTTATCCATAATATATATATCCATTATTGTCATATAACCTGAAGAAGTGTGTATGTGTTTTGATTTTATGAAATAGGACAATACACCTTAAAAAGTGTATGTGTTTTGATTTTATGAAATAGTTTCTTAATAAACCTTTGATTAAGTTGCTCATATTTCACAAATATGATTTTTAAGGTTTATCTATATGATTCGGGGGATTGAGTTGGGATGCTCATGAATGGATATGGACTCAGGGCCTTTAAATGGGTCAAAGATAAGATGAAGTTTGTATTACACTTATGTGTATAGTATGTTCAAGTTTAATAGAGATTGTATGATAAAATGTTTAGTCAATTTTACCAATAAAAAATATTGTAAATTATGCTATACTAAGTGGAAAGTCAATACTTATGACATTTTCATATATATATATATAAAACATTCGTTTGTTTTGTCTTCAATGCAAGGTTGCAATTTTTTAAAAAAATTATAGTATAATTGGATGAGGATTGTTGGAAATGTTTGATTTTCTCATATTATAGTAATTCAACTGCCTTCAGTAGATATATTCATCCTCTTGGGACGTTATAGTTACCTAAATGCCAAAATCGTCAAGTAGAGCAACTCATTCGCTTCAGAAGTTTGATTTAAGTAGAATCGTCTTGTGGAGATAATTATCCTCTTGGAACATTGGAGTTACATAGAAATAAATTATTGTAATCTCAAGTAGAGCTATTCATCAGATTGCGATGCTCAAGTTATTCAAGGAACAACTGTTGTATTAATATGACTCAATATGAACATAAACTTTATTAAAATATGTACCAAATATTCTTGTAAGGTGAACAAGTCACTGGGTTTCATTTTGCAAAAAAAAAAAAAAAAAGTGTTTCCGACCTAGAGGCCATCATAGGGTGAGCTATGCCCTGGCTTTGGAATACGCTAATACATTGCCTACATACTTGATGCGTTCCAACAACCGACCGGTTCATGGGATTGAATTCTTCTCGAACTAACCTGCAATAAAATTATCCTTGGGGGTTTCAGGGGTCAGCACTCCGATGCCTAAGATAGTCCAAGAGTCCAATATGATTAAGACAGAATGACTGATAAGTAAATGCGTACCTTGTATTTATACTCCGTGTCCTAAATAACGTTCTCCTTAATTATCACCCTTAATTACCCACGAATGCGGTAATTATATTAGGGTATTAAATATGCTCCTAACTTGGCCGCCACAGCTTCAGCCCAATGGCCTTCTTGGGCATAACCTCTATCAAGAGCCCCCAGAAAAGCAGGTTCTCGACCTCAGAAGGATGGAACGGTACAAAGGTTCTTCAAGGTCACGAATTTATGGGACAGTTTGAGGATTCTGAAGACTTGAAATGAACCTTGCACTTCGTTGC
This sequence comes from Rubia yunnanensis, assembly GCA_037428765.1. Lineage (NCBI taxonomy): Eukaryota > Viridiplantae > Streptophyta > Magnoliopsida > Gentianales > Rubiaceae > Rubia > Rubia yunnanensis. The sequence continues at coordinate 22,871,062 of CM075064.1, read as the reverse complement.
TCTTGCCTTCGAAAATGTGCGCACGTGTCGCACAACCACATGTATCACAGCAATTAGTGTTAGGATTCTTTAAGGCGCACACGTGTCGTACAATCGCGCGTGTCACTGCTTCCCAAACAACGTGTTGTCAGAAGAAAGAAAAGCAATTGCGTTTTTCTATAACTTTTTATATTTCCAAGGCAGTTATTAATTATCCATCGTCTCAGCCCTCATTATTACCCCTTAACCGCTCTTCCTTCTTTCACTTTTCTCATCTGCAGGAACTTCTTACGAGTACTCTTTCTCTACTTCTCTCTTGAGCGATCTAATTTTCATCGCCTTTCGTAGAAAATCAGTACCTTCATCTCTCTTCTTCTTCTAATCTTTTTGTTTCCTCACCTTACAATCATGCCCCACTCTGATGAGGGTTCCACCTCCGAGAGATTTCCCAGTGAGATTATGGTAGGAGGGGTGGGGATTAGTACACCGGGAAGAGCTATTAGTGACTCGAAATGCACCAAAAATTTTGATATGATTCCGATGTCGGAGAAGGGATGCCGGATCACATTACTAACAGTCATGGGGAAGAGAGGGTTTTCCCAGTAACTGATATGCCTCCTTAAGAGCCCGTTGAGAACTAGTCATCAGGCATGGGCAAGCTCTATATAAGGAGATCCCCCTAACAGTGGCAAAATTGACTTCTACCCATCTTCAAATACAGAGCTCAAATTGGAGGGGGGGGGGGGGGTCAAATACATCTTTATGCAAGGAAGCGTCCCTCAAGACCATAGAGGAGGAAAATGCATCTCTTTTGAGAGAAAGGACGTCCCTCGAGGAGAAGGAAACACCCTCGAGAGCACCTCAGGTATCTTCTTTGGCTAAACTCTCTCAAAAGAAGTAAAATGGGACTTCTCGAAGGATAAGGGTAAGGGACTAGGGGAAGAAGGCCCCGACCCCAGTAATGGGGAAAGCTATCTCGCCGATTTTGGACTCGATCTCTCTTGGCCAACGAATAGCCCCAAATGCCGATTTTCAATCCTTTCGAGAGGAAGATACCCCCCATAACCTCCCCGAGGGAAGATTAGCTATTTCCCTCAGACATATTCACTGTGGGCTCACCTTTCTCTTTCTGCCCTTTTTTCCAAACTTCTTAAACAATTCCATGTGAGCCCTGCACAAGTTCATCCTAATGTCTTAGTGATCATCATGATGTTTTTGACACGATGTGTCGGGTTTGGTATCAAGCCAAGGTATAAGCTGCTTCGCTTGCTATACTTCGTGTCTTATAGTGGGCGGTCCACCGATATGATTGTCACTTTTACCAGCCGGGAGGCACATCACAAGGTTTTTACTGTGCCTGGTAATTTGGGTGACTGGAAAAGCTGGAAGATGGAGATTTTGTTTGAAAGCAGGAGGTATCAAGTTCCCCCGTGGAATTGGGACGTGCGAGTCGAGTCTCCCAAACTTGGGGAGTATATTTGTCCAGATGCCCTCGAGAGGGATAGACAAAAGTTGCTGTCCAGCTCCCTTGAATACAACCGCTTCAACAATCCTAATTCCCAGATTGGTGGCTTTGCATTCCCTCCCAAAATCTATGAGGAGTATGTGTATAAAATACTCTGGAAGAATATCAAGAAGAGGAGAAGAGAACTTGAGGGCCCCAAAGAAGGCCCTCCCCTCGAGACCCTCATTAGTGATTTCAGGCACTCGGAAGCCTCTGAAGGTGCCTTAATAGAATTCTACTTCTCATGGCTGTTGTATAGTTGAGTTTACTTTTTCTAATGGTCTCTCTTTTTGTTTTTTCAGTGGGCCTCGCTAGTGGCTTAAGGACACACAAGCCTACAAAGCAGGGTTAGGGTCCTCCTAAAAGGACTGTTACTCCCTCAAATCAGGCTTCCATTCCCTCGAATTAGGCCTCCCCTCCCACGGTAGATAGTGGAAGGCCTACTTTGACCATTGGTGATGGACAGCCTCCTCATACGAGGAATGTTTGCCAGAAGATAAGGGCAGATGGTAGCAATTTTGGTAACGCCTTCCTAACACCGTTAATAGGAGCACGCAGTGGTAAGAACGCCCATCAATAGTCGGCATCCCCATCGAGTGATGCGGTGTCCATCATCTCTCGAGGATGGTTTCTAACCCTGAGGTTTTCATCTGTTTCTTTGAACAATTTACTGTAGTATCATTTTCCCTAGCATTGATATAAGTTTAACCATTTTGCTAGGTATCTTAACTTTTCCACGAGGCCATTGAGAAGATGGCAGCTTTTTCCTTTGCTTTTACTTTAGGCCATGGTTCTCTCAAAGAAAAGCTCAGAAAAAAGGATGCTTAAATTTTGGAGTTGAAGAGAGTGCTCGAGGAGAAGAATACGATGCTCGAGGAAAAACAAAAAATTCTGGAAGAGGAGAGGCGGAATATTGATACCGAGAGGTGTCAATGGTCACTGGAGAAGGATACCCTCAAGAAGAGGGTTCAGGCAGCTGAAGATCCAGCCTCGCAGGTTCAACTGCTCGAGGCATTTCAAAGGAAACTTTTGAACTACTCTGAGCTGCTTCAACCGTTTGTGGATCTCTTGGGGGTGGCCAAACATCTCGGCTGTAGCGAATTAGCCAAGGAATTACCAAAGCCTCAAGTGTCTGCCTCTCTGTCTGAATAACTCGCTAAGCAGGTGGACGATCTAGTTAACCTAGAGCTCGAAGCCACTCTGGATGCAAAATGGGATGAGGGGTGTGTTAGGGATTTCCTGAGCAAAGAATTTAATGGTACATATCCTTTAGAGGTGGTCGAAGATTGTGATCCCACAGATAAAGACTTCGAAAAGCCGATGTGACAAATATATTTGAAGTTTGGTTCTTTGAGGTCATGCATTGCTACTGCGACTAGGCTTCCAGTAATGGAAGGGCACCTAATTGGTTGCATTAGCGAAAATCGCAGGCTGGTGACCCAAAGGGAGCTACTTTTCTAAAAATATCTAGTGGCTCAGCGCAAAATAACTAGCCTTGAAGAGGAATTGCTCGCTTGGAAGATAGCTAGCGAGGGCCCCCTTTCTTCAAGCGAACCCCATACATTCCCTCGAAGGAGCCCCTTGGTTGAGGATAGTTCTTTGGTAGAATCCCTCTTGTCCGAGAACTCACGACTCGCAGGGGAGATCGAGGCCTGGAAGGTAGAAGCCCAAGAAGTCAAGGAGCGTATCGCTAATTTTGAAGAAAAAATTGTGCACACGAAGTAAGCCTCCGTGCCCACGTGCTTTCTCATGGCATTTCTTTCTCATATTTAATTGGAAATTACCAGCTTCCAAAATTTCTACTCAAAGATGCTCAATACTGGATGGAGGAAGTTAACGTCCATGAGAATGGAAATCCTCGGCAGAAAAAGGCCTTTGACCTTATTCTTGATTGGTTGGCAGAACTGAAGGTAAATGGATTCAACCCCTCAAGTTATCATTCTGCTCCTCGGTCACAAAGATCTTCCATTAAAGAAGCTAATAAGCATATTTCCCACTTGAGATTTCCTTAACAAAATGCCATAAGAGCTTTGGGTCCTCCTCGAAGGGTCCATTCAAACCTTCCACAAAGAAGTGGTGTAAGACCGTTGCTCCCCTAGATCTTTCCAAATATCCTGTGGAAGAATAGATGAAGGATATTCTGGAGCCATTGGTATAAAGCTTGCAAAGGTGAATGGGCTAGCTCATTCCACCGAAGATTTGTTTCAGGCGGGGTTTTCTCCATTAGATGAATACATTTAGACGAATAAGTTCATGTACTTTTTACTATTAAAATTGTACTTCTATTTATTGAAGAAGTTTGAATAAATAGCATGCTTTACTCTCACTCTTGGAAAACACAGACCCTTCCTCAAACATTTTACCCCTCGAATATAAGTGCCACATGAAACTTCCTTAGGCAAATATAGTATGAATATCTTCGAGAAGTAGGAATTAAAAAGTTCAGAGACACAAGCATTTTACCTAGGTTCGGTGTTTCCACCTACATCCTGAAAATTTTTTCCACTAGTTCATCAATCCAAGATTACAAAAGTAGCCCACGAGTGCCGCTTAAAAGCATACCTCATGAACCTCAACCACAGCTGGAAATATCATCTTATAGTGCTACTTAAGAGCAACCTGCTCGAACATAAACTAGAGTGCCGCTTAAGAGCAAACCACTCAAACATTAGCCGTAGCTGGAAATACCATCTAGAGCACCGCTTAAGAGCAACCCGCTCAAACATCAGCCGTAGCTGGAAATATCATCTAGAGTGCCACTTAAGAGAAACCCACTCGAACATCAGCTAGAGTGCCACTTAAAAGCAACCCACTCACCATAACTGGTAATAATTTCTCATGTTGGTGATGTTCCACCTCCTTGGCACTCAAACCCCATTCATCTCTTCGAGAACATAGCTTCCTTCCAGGTGCGATTCGATCACCCTATAGGGTCCTTCCCAATTTGCAGCTAACTTCCCTTCAGGTTCCTTTATGATTTTCTCATTTTTCCTCATTACTCAGTCCCATAGATTAAACAACACATTCTTTACCCTTGTGTCATGGTATCTTCTGACCTGTTCTTTGACTTTAGCCTCATGTAAAGAAGCTAACTCTCTCTTTTCCTCCACCATATTCAAATCCAAACATCGGTTCTGCTGATTGCTAGTCTCATTTGCAGCAACCATCATCCTTGGGCTAGGAACACCTATTTCCGTAGGGATTATTGCCTCCGAGCCATATACTAGGCTATAAGGTGGAAGACTTAGCTGTTCGATGCACCCACAACACGTTAGGTAATTCCCATATCTAATTACCTTCCGCCCCCTCGAGGCATGCTTGTATTCCATTTACTATTGTTCTATTGGTTAATTCCACTTATCCATTGGCTTGGGGGTGATAGACTAATGTCACCTTTTGCTTAATCTGATATTCCTCGCACCACTTCTTAAAGGGATCTTGAGCAAACTGTGTTCTCTTATCCGTAATGATCATCATTGGGATTCCAAAATGGAACACAATATTCTTCCAGTAGAAGGAAATAACTATTTTTTCTCTTATGTTCGTCAAGGGCTCAACCTCTACCCACTTTGTGAAATAATCAACTGACACTATTGGGTATCTAAATTTTCCTTGTACAACTAGAAAATGGCCCACCAGATCATCCCCCACTTATCAAATGGACACGAACTATAGATGCTCTCATATTTTCCTGGGGAACATTTGTTATAGGGGCATGTCTATGACACTAGTAGCAAGCCTGGATGTATCGATTCGCATCCTCGAACATTGTCGGCTAGTAAAATCCCGCTCGAATAAGCCTCCTCGCCACAGATCTGGCTCCCTAGTGGCTTCCACATACTCCCTCATTGACTTTCCTTATGAGATAATCAGCCTCATGAGTGTAAACACATCGAAGCAATGGCTGCAAATAATCCCTTCTCTACAACACTTCTTCCTGCAACACATACATTGGAGTTTTCAACCTTATCTTTCTGGCATCCACTTCATTTTTCGAAAAGACACCCTCTCGAATATATGCTACGAATGGTGTCATCCAGGAGTCTTCCACTTCAACCGCAATAACCAAAGGTTATTCAAAATTTCGTTTGCTCAAAGTTCCCATGAGTGGTTGCTTCTGGGATTGGGTTCCCAAATCCGAAGAAGTGAGCTTGCTTAGAGCGTCTTCTTTATAACTGCTTTCCCTCAGAACCTGTGATAAAGTGTAAGATTAAAAGTTTTTAATAGGTTCTTCACAACCTCAAGGTATCTTTGTAGGTTACGCTCTTGCCTCGTATTCCCAATTCACTTGCTGAACCAAAATTTAAGAGTAACTGAAAACCTCCAGTTCCTCTACCTGCAACTCCCTTGTGAGGCGCAATCCAGTGATCAGTGCTTCATACTCAGCCTCATTGTTAGTTTCTTTGAATGTGAAGTTCAACGCATAAGGGTAATCTCTACCATTGAGGCTGGTTAAAAGAACCTCAGCTCCACTTCCTCCTGAATGTGACGAACCATCCACATACAACTTCCATACCTCGTTTTAGCCCGCTCCCACCTTTCGAATGGGATCCAAACTCACCTCGAGGGGCTCTATAGTTTCCACTATGAAGTTTTCCAGTGCCTGATCCTTAATCGCAACTCGAGGTTGATACTGGATATCATGCTCTCCTAATTCACTGCCTACTTCATCATTCTTTTTGAAATCTCCGGCTTCAACAGAAATTGTCGAATAGGGTGGTTTGGGAGCACCACTATTTTGTGTCCCTGGAAGTAGGGTCTCAATCTTCTTTCTTCATGTACGAGGGCTATAATTAACATCTCGAGGACAATATACATCATCTCCGGCCCCTGCAAGGCACGACTAACAAAGTAAATTCGATGCTGAACCTTTTCTTTCTATTTTACTTGGACCGCACTGATTGCTAATGGCGGCGCAAAAATGTATAAGTATAGCATCTCATCCTTATCTGGTTTCATTAAGGTAGGTAGTGTCTCCAAGTGTTTCTTCAATTGCTTGAATGCCTCGTCGCATTTGCCATTCCACTCAAATTTATTTACTCTTCGAAGGACATCGAAGAAGGGTAGGTGCTTCTTCTCTCCATTCGATAAGAACCCGCTCAATGGTGCTAGAGACTCTGTAAGATTTTGTACATCCTTTATTGATTGTGGCATTTTCCTTGTCTTCAAAGCTTCAATATTATCCTGGTTTAGATCAATACCCTTCTTCGAGACCATGAACAAGAGGAACTTTCCCGCCCCACACCACTAACACATCTAGACGGGTTCAACTTCACATTTATCCCTCGAAGCCTAGTGAATGTTTCCTCTAGGTCCTTTAAGAATTCTTCATGACTTTTGCTTTTGACAACCATGTCATCCATATATATTTCCATGTTCTTCCCTATCTGTCCCCTAAACAGTTTATCAACTTGCCTCTGGTAAGTAACCCCAACGTTTTTAAGCCAAAGGGTATATTCTTATAGTAGTACGTGCCTACATCCGTGATAAACAGTGTTTTTTCCTTGGTTTCCTTCACAATGAGTATTTGGTGATACCCCTTATGCGCATCAAAGAATCCCAGAATTTGATATCCAGTGATGGCTTCCACTAATTTTTTGATTGGTGGAATTGGGTAACTATCTTTGGGGAAACATTTATTTAAATCGGTAAAATCTATACACATTCTCCAGGTCCCATCATGATTTGGAACCATGACTGGGTTATCAATCCACTCGGGGTAGAACACCTCCTCGATGACATTTTCCCTCAACAACTTCTCCACCTCTTCTTTAATTTCTTCAGTTTTTTTGGGAGCAAACACCCTTCTCGTTTGCTTGACTGGCTTAATTGAGGGGTTAATGTTCAGCCTATGTAGTGTGAGACTCGAAGGTACTCCTGTTAGGTCAGAAGTATCCCACAAGAACACGTCTCCATACTCTCCCAATAAGTCTCTCAGTCTCTCCTTGACATCTTCGGTAATTAGCTTCTCCACAGCTAGTAATCCCATATCCCGAATAGGCATCTGTAATTTATCAGCCAATTCTACATCTGCGTGTATCATTTCTACATCTCTTTGCCTTCTCGCTTCTCATACCGCCGTAAGGTCACATTTTCGAGACTTAGTTTGATCTCCTTAAATGGATGCCTTCAGTCGGGAACTTCATCATCAGGTGATAGGGTAACTAGACCGCCCGAGCTTGGCACATATATGACCTTTCTAAAATCACATTATAAGGGCAAGGGGCATGAACGTCAGCAAAATTACACCTGATAGTCACCCACTTGTCACCATCCACTACACGAACGAGCAGTGTTATCTCTCCTATGGGGAATATCGGGTTTCCCGTGAATCCGGATAAAGGGGAAGCTGACCTTTTCAAGTTGTCTCGCCCTACGTCCAATTGGTCAAAACACTCAGTAAACATCACTTCTACCCCACTTTCGTCATCAACGAATGCCCTTGTTATCAAAGACGTTCCAATAATGGCTAAAATTACCATAGGATCTGCATGAGGTTTTTGGTCTGGTACGACATCCATTTCTGAGAAAGTAACCGTCTCGTTTGGTCAAAACCTCTTATGACTAGGCTCTTCAGCAAGGACCCCTGAGCCTCTGCTCTTATCATAACATTCAAAGATCTCTCTCCCACCATGCCATTGATGACATTAATAACCCTTCACACGGGTGGGTTTTCCCTATTTTGGTTATCTTGATTTCCCCCTGTTGTTCCTGGGGTCTATCCTATTCCTTCCTGTCCCCAGTCTTGAACAGCCTGTTCTCGAGGTCTTCTATCTTCTCTACCCCCCTTTGTTTTGATTGTACCTTCTATAAGGTTTCCTTTGGTTCACTCGAGGCCTCGATGAGGCAGCCTGGTTCTTATGTCTATGCCCTTAAAATTGTCCTTCCCGCTCACACCTATCGATCTTCATCCTAAACTGCATGCAATCGTTTGTGTCATGGCCGTAATCCCTGTGATGATCACAATACCAATTTGTTGCCCTTTGGGCCACTATCGAGTTGTGTGAACTCTGCAAGGGTGAGGGTGCTCAGAATAACCCTCTATGTATACTTAAGATATGTGCGGGAGTTCTCCCTCCGAGCGTTGGAGATAATGTAGTGTATCTCTCGAATGGTGCTCTTATGGGTTCGACCGGCCTTTTTCCTCTATGCTTTACATTTCTTCCCATTTTCTCTGTAAGGCTATTTCTTTTCCTTCCAGTTTCCTCCTCTATCCTCGAGTACTGCTCTACAACCTCCTGGAGTTTTCGCAAGGTTTCAAGGGTGTTAGTACTCAGCTTCTTGTATAATTATAAATCATGCATCCCCAGTAGGTACCCCTAGGTTACCTCGTTCTCCGTTGTTTCTATCACTCCCAAGCTCTTATCCATATACCGATGATAGAAGGCTTTCGTGCTTTCCCCTGTCTTTTGCTTCGTCTGGTAGAGTTCTAACATAGTTTTGGAAAACTTCATCTTCTATGCGTGCTGGCTCAGTAATGCTCCGATAAAGTCTCAGTACAAGTGGAGCGAGCCTCTTGGAAACTTTTTGAACCACTCCTGTGCTTTTCCTCACAGGTAGCTTCCTACTAGCTTGCATGTCAATTTCTCATCGAAATCCCTCATCAAGCCAAGGAACGTCTGGATAAACTCTTAAAGGTCAGTCTCACCACTGTACGAGGAAAGTCCTTCTGGAGGTTCTCTTCTATTGGCCATCGAACCCCGGTGATCACCGAGCTGAAAGGAGACCCCGCAGCTTGGCCCAAGGGTCTGATCAACCTGGCCAATTCCCTTCTTAATGATTTACTTGCATTCGAGGGGGGTTCTCGTTGCCCCCATGGTAGGTTCAGCCCCCTGTCGTGATCGCCCAACTGTAGCAGGTAAGAAGGTTGAGTCACTCCATATCCGGGGTTCATCCAAGGCTGTCCAAAACTTGGGTATTCTAGTGGTAATGGTGGTTGGACATAGGGATAGTGAAGCCCCTGACTAACTCCCATACTTCCATATCCTTGCATGGCAGAAGAGACCATTATCCCATATGCTGCTCCTGGATCGGCCAGGTCGAGGCTAGGAGCAGATGGGGCTAGCGGAGGTAACGAATACACTGGGCCCTGTGAGTAATCAGGAATAGAAGGCTGAGGCCTAGCTTGCAATGGCTCTCCAGCATATGCATGATAAGGATAGGCTATTGTAGGTTGAGGGGCCTACCCCACAGTTATTCCTATAGGTGGGTGGCAATACTCCGTGCGTGACCCTGTCTTCCCTCGGAGGAGAGGTAACTCGATAGCCAGCTGCATCCAGGACCTGGGCTGCTCGTTCTACATCTTGATTAGGGGTTGCCCTCCCCGCATTCTGATTTCCTTGCCCGTGCTGGCCATAGGCTTCCATAAATGAATCTCCCGAAACATCCGTAAACCTTCCATCCCTCTGATCGGTTACTGCTTCGAGCAAGGAATCGAGGTTTCTTTGTTCTTTCTATCCCACCATTTTCAATGTTCTCGAGGGCCCCGTCGCATCATTCTAGATTGGTGCCAGGGTATTTGCAATAAATGCCACTGAGGTTTGCCCCCTTTTGTGGTTTACGACTGTAACAGGCTCCACACGCAACTCCGTTCATGACGTTTGAAAGTTAGCCATTCCGATGTCCTCGACACGGGCATCGTTTCCTACTCCTGAATTCTCCGTTCTTAACCTTGGCGGAGATCCAGCCCCTATACCTATCAACCTCAACCTTTCACTCCTTCAAACAACCGTGGACATAAACTCTCAGGACCCTTGATCCGGCTTGATCGTCCCCACAGTCAATGCCACTTGATGCATCTCGAACAACCGACCAGCTTGTGGGCTTGAGTTCTTATCTAACTAACCTGAAATAAAACTGTCCCTAGGGGTTCCAAGGGTCCAGCACTCTGATGGCTATGTTAGTCCAAGAGTCCAATATGATTAAGACAAAATGATCGATAAGTAAATGTGTACCTTGTATTTATACCCCGTGTCCTAAATAATGTTCTCCTTAATTATCGCCCTTAATTACTCACGAAAGCAGTAATTATGTTAGGGTATTAAATATGCTCCTAACTGGGCACCACGTCTTTAGCCTAATGACCTTCTTGGGCTTAACCTCTATCAATACTCCTCTTGGGGTAAGCTACTCCTTAGACATTAAAACAATCAAGAAAAAGAAGGGAAGTAAAGCTTTAGTGTATTGGTAGTATCTTCAAAACATGAGTTTCTACAAATTTGATCAACATATCAGCGCCCAATCAAGTATCTTTGTAGATTGTCTACATTCCACATTCCTGGTACTCTGTTTCCCGCGATATATCCTAGCACATAACTCTTCTTGATGTGATTCGATGAATTTAAATATTTTCTCATATCGATTGTTGTTGATCATGCCACTCAAGTATCCTCTATTAACTATCATTTATGTTTGATCCATCACATTTAGCTTTCATAAGTAATTATCTAGTAAAGCTCACAGTGGACTCATTTGGTTTTATCAAAGATTAAGTAATTCTGTTACTGTTAAGTTAGCTTTTTTTTTTACGAAACTCAACTTAAGTGGAGATTTGGCTTCTTGGTAATGAATCAAATCATGTTAAGATATTTCCTATGAGATATGAACCAACTAACTTGCATATTAACTATTCAGGAATATCATGTGGTGTCATGAAGAGTCATCAGAAATTCTCCAATATCAGTTTCCCTGTTGTAAGTAGGTAATAATCAGATACACGTTAACCTTGGATCTACCGGAATGTCGGAATTTGGGGGTATGAAAGGAGTAAATGCTACCTGACTATTTTTCCCGAAAACTCCCTCAAACTCCTTATTAATTGCACTAGTAATTCTGTCTTGCTCCGATCGATACGCCATGCTAAAATATGGAAATGGTGGATATGTGGTCCTGCAAAAGGATCGACTCTCATCACCTGGTCATAAGATCCTTGCATCTGCCAACCTTGATGGTGCTGCACCATCCGTCCACATGGTTCCACAACTGACCCTGCCTGATTGGGCATGTTTGGTGGCTGAGAAGGGGCACTCCCAGCTACCACGCAGGATGATGTATCCTTATTGACGAATAAGCCATGTTTATTAAGCATAGCTTGCATATATTGTTGTGATAAAGGTATACCTCCAACATTGGGATCTATTTATACATGAGCCCCAATCATTGGTTGATGCGATTGATTCTGTAGTGATGGAGTGAGATTTCTGATAACTCCACAAAATCTTAGGTTACCAGTAAAGGAGATAAATCATGCCGTAGCTAAAAGGCAGTAGACAGCTACAACATCGAATTGTTCTGTTAATTCTGAGGAGGGTCATTAGGTATATTTACCACATCGGTACTGTTTGTGAGATGATCTGCCCCATTTCTACAAACGTGTCATACTCCATTGCTCTTGCTCCAATGAATTCTTTATGATCTTCTATGTCTGACGCTCCATGACCATCAACTGAGTATTAATCTGATGGCGCTGTGATAAACCCATAATTTTGAAAACTTCTCTCCAGTAGGATTAAGAGGGACATTCCTTAGTGCTGGCGCACTCGTTGTTGTTGCTATTATTGTGGCCGACACCACTTTTTGGTAGCTCAGTTGTCTCGGATGTAGCCTCAAGACCTGTACTAACTCCGGTCGTTGGTTGATGTGTTGTATAAATTCCTTTCCCTCCACGACTTGATGGTACGGTTTCTTGATTGCGGTTCAACCACGGAGAGTTTCATCGAGCTCCATCCATTGAACAAGGTATCCGACTTATTGGGCATGTCAATTGATGTAGGATGAATACCTATCAGACGACGGTCCCTCTATGATGAAACAAGATCCTTCAAGACAAAGCATCTGGTGTGCCAGGGGGAAGAATCTCTAATGCTTAAGTTAGCACAAGAGTTTGTGTATGAGAATGATGAGAGCAAAATAGAATGGATCATAGATATACAAGGGTATTTATAGGCGAGCAGACCTATAAGATCTCCAAACACAATTTAGATTTAGATGTACATAAACGGTAAAACAAGTCATCTTCCCCGAATAGAATTGGTATTTTTTGTCACACTTTTATAAATATGGCTTTCGAATTCCAGAGCCTAGGTTATGCCGATGAGCTTGGCCCATCATAGCATCAGGGCTTGAACTTTGGGATATCGATCCATGTATCATCACATCTTAAAAATATGATAAGGGGAGTCACCCAATATCTTATTTTTCAGTTTTGTTTTTAAAAAAATTGAAGTGGCGATCTCAGACAAACATCGAAAGTTTTTTTAACCTTTTTCTTAAAATTAATAAACCCTAAGTTGATAATTTTGCTGTTGATTTCGTTCTAACCATTAAATAGTTTTATTCAAGAATTCGTCAAAACAACTTTTAATTTGATCAATCTTAAATAGGTAACATATCGGAAGAGAGATCATAGAGCATTCCTGTAGAAACTTTACACACCTTCTCTCTTTACCTTTCTTCTCTATCTCTCCTGTTTACGTCTTCTTGTGCAGATCGATTGCTGGAACCTCCACCGGCTCTTTCTTTCCACCAGAAATGGTGGAGCCACCGTCAATAGGTGGCAACAAATTGACGGTGGCAACAAATCTTTTCTTCAAGTACTCAATTCACGCCCTCCATCACTAGCACAATCCCTACCCGTTTCCCACGATTTCACCCGGTCATCGAAATCAGAGGTGAATTAGCATGTTTATACACAAAAGAAGAAGTCCAAAAACTTTTCAAACCCTACAATAACACTTTCATTGACAAATTCATCCGTGGAAGACCCACAATGAAACAACTCCAAATCTCCTTCACGACGACGGGTTTTAAAGGTAGATTTCATCTTGGATCGCTTGATTTCAAACACGTAGTAATTTGATTTGAGCCGACTGAGGACTTCCAAAGCTGGAGGATCAAAGGTGGATGGGTCTTTAATGGAGCTCCGATAAAGTCTTGAGGTGGACACCATACTTCTCTCCACACGTTAAATCCTCCATAGTGCCAATATGGGTAACTATACGTGATGTGACCCTCTATTACTATAACTCAGTGTCTATACAGTCTATTGGTAACTTCATTGGCTCATACATTAAGATGGACGCGGCCACATAAGCCCTAACTAGGCCATTAGTTGTTAAAATTTGTGTGGAAATTAGTTTGCTTAATATGCTGCCTGAGACTATTAGACTAGGAACTATTCATAACAACAAGAAATATGTTATTGAATATGAAGATTTTCCCTTTTACTGTACTCACTGCAAGAAGTTAGGACACAACCTAGACAACTGTAGGATCAAAAACCCAAAGGAAGCCTACAATAACAATTGGTTGCCCACAGGTAAAAAATTTGATCACCCCCTATCTATCATAAATGAAGACACTGAAGTTAACACCCATATTAAGGATACTTTAATTAAAAATAGCTCACCTAATGAAACTCATAGCCAAATCACTTAACACCTCTCCAATGCGCCCCCTTTCCTGAACAACCCAGCAGTTGGTAAATCCAACAAATCTAAAGCAACATCACAAAGTAGTAATCACACTAGAAACAAATCTGGTCCCTCTCACCTCAACCTTGAAACTATTACCCTTAACTCCCCTTCCCACCCATTTACAGTTGCTGCCCAAACTAATTCTCAGGTCTCCAACTAGGTGCACTAGCTAAGCCTTAGTCAGCCTACTAATCCAGTTAATCCTAACAAGACAACCAATTTTAACATTGATCATAATGTCACTCCGAGTAGTTCAGATCAGAAGTTTATCAACCTGAAATGGAATGCTAAAATGGGTTTAAAAACATATTCAAAAGCTGACTCGTGTCTTCTGTAATTTGGAAGGCACCCTACCACTGATAAGTTTTCTCATCCTATTAACAGGTCTTCCCCAATTGTTATAAACATGTGAATCTGATGAACTTTCGGGGGGAATTTTCAAGTCCAAAAAAGCTACAGTTGGAGCAAGTTAGTCTTAGTGTTCAGTCACAGACACACACACACCGATAAACCTAACAAAACCGCTTTCTTCTCCCAACTCAATAAAATGACCTTAAGATCCCCTTCAAAAACATCTAAAATCAGGAAATATGAATAAACACAACATTAATGAGAAATTCATGGGTTGGAATGTAAGAGGGATAGATACTTCATTCATAAGACTTAAAAAAAATGATAAGTTTGCATAAAATCCAACTCTTATGTATACTTGGACTTATGCACCAAAACCAGGAACGTGAATCCTATATGCACAAACTTCATTTTACCAAATGCATGCAACCCTCAAATGGCAAAATATGGTTAATGAGGAAAGATACTTTACTTATTTCATATCTTAACCAAGATACTCAGTTCTTATACGTTAACATTTTCCTCAAATCATTGAACTGCTCAATGGAATCCTCCTATACATATGCTTTCACTAATTGAGTAGATAGAATGGACCTATGGGACCAGTTAACCGGTCTTGGTAACAATAACAGGTTAATAATTGGTAATTTTAATATTATATCCTCTGTTGTTGAATATGGGGGCCCCATGTAACACCCCCAAACTCTGACCACCTTGTTCATCGCAAGTTCTAGATCGAACGTGAGTGTGTTACTAAGAATCCAATTGGTCGGATTAATTTTATGCAATAACAAGCAATATAGATTATGCGGAAGCAATTTTAGAATTGAAACCTAACTTACTATTACAATGAAAGTCTTATGATAAGTATTTTACATTGGTTCAAAGTAACAGATTCCAAATTGGGTTCTAGATTCATAAGCCTCTCTAGGATCCCATCCCAAATAAAATAAGGGTTTTACGTACAAGCTCTCATTCTATCTGCTCAGCTACTCCTGTTGGGGCTCATTAAACTAGGTTAAGCTCCTCTCTTAGTGATGTTCTATTGCTAGTATTTACCAAGTGGATTTTTAGTGATCACATAAAACTAATAGGCACAAAAATCCTAGCACATAGTAAAAGGATACGAGTGGTTAATGCCAAGTTGTAGTCAAGTGCCTATATGGAAACTCTGACTAACATATAAGGCATACCCTTTTTAGTATTGCATGAAGGCTATTAGATCTAGGAGTTCATTCTTGTCAACCATGCCCAAGATGTTCTGTTACGAACTCGTATAAGTACCAGATAGTTATTCTAGCACACCGAAACACCACCGGTAGACAGTCGATCGTACGGTTGGGTCAATACCGTTCCTCGTTGATTTAGATCAAACTACAATGGCGTTGGGGACCAAGTTTGACACGATAAGATAAATTACAAGCCGGTCATCCACAAAATATCATGATAATTAAATTTACTTAATATCACAATAATTAAGCACAGTGCGATAAAGTACACTCTGTACTTAATTATTATGAAAACAAAATAATTAACAATCATGATCATAATACTAACATAATACTTTATGTCTAATGTAAAATTTTAAACACATTTGAAGCAATAAGCATAATATAGCATGCAATAATACGTACTAAACTTATTAGAGACGGGAGTTCACAGCCTCCCCCCTTAATGAATTTCGTCCCCAAAATTCAAACAGTCCTCATGAAAAACTCCGAGTACTAATCCCTCACGTCTATATCTAGTTCCCAATTTTCTTCTTCAACCTTATGGTTTCTCCACAATACCAAAACCATAGGGATCTCTCTAGTGCACAAAGTCTTAATTTTCCAATCCAGTATCTTTACGGGATTCTCCTCATACATAAGTTTTTCATTCAATGCTTAATCCTCATGTTGTACTACATGCTTAGGGTCAGGGTGGAACTTCTTCATGAGTGATACATGGAAAACATCATGTAATTTTCCTAGTTTGTTCGGCAACTTGAGTTAATAAAACATTGGTCCAATTCGTTAAGTAATCTCGGAATGACTAATGTACCTAGGACTTAAATTTTCCTTCTTACCATGGAAAACTAGACCGCTTTGATGGGTTATCATTTGTAATACCTTATCATCAACTATAAACTCCTAGTTTTTTCATCGATGGTCCACATAGCTCTTCTGTCGACTCTGAGCCAATTGAAGATGATGCCATATTATCTTAACCTTTTCCCTGGATTCTTCAACCCAAGGTATAATAGTTAGTGGGAGAATTATTTTCTCTCTAACTCCTTGAGGGGTGTCCGACACAATAGTTACGGATACCCTGTATAACCTTATGATTTCTTGGGTATAGAGTGGCATCAACTTTTCTAGAAAATATGCCACCTTCATTGGTAGAAAATAATCCAATTCGGTCAACTATCGATTACAACCTAAATCGTGTCATAACCTTTCATGTCTGTGTTAATCTAGGTAGAAAATATATGTTGAGGTGATCAACCTCCACTCTAGGAATTCTAAGGATGCACTAACCCTGATGGTTAATGATGCTTAGTTTTGACTTGTAGATCCAAAGCATCATGCCACAATTTCTACAATGTCTTTTTTCATGTCATCCTAACATTACCCTTGTTTCAAGTCCCTATACATTTTGGTCTTTTCTAGGTGTACCATATTTGAACCGGTGGGATTCTTATAGCACCCTTGGTTTGATTTTTGAATATCAAAGTAAGTGGAACCTACCATTACATTTCAAAACCCAGTGACCGTTAGCTTCAAAGATCGGTAACTTGCCTTCAGCTGCGAGCTTAACTCTTTTTTACAAAAAAAATAATCAGCTCCTTGAGTCAAATTTACCTTGGTGGTAAAATTCACTATACCCTTAACTTGGGGAGCACGACTAAGTCAGACTTAACCTCATAGTTCAAACTTTATACCTGAGGTAACATCTCTATCTCCCTCGCCATAATATACTACACTAGATTTTTCCAATATGCTTAAGGCATCTGCCACCACTTTTGCCTTGCCGGGATGATAACTAATCAAAAGACATAATCTTATAAAATTTTATCCATCGTGTTGGAGCATAGTCAAGTCTCCTTAAGAAGACTGGTACTTCAAATTCTTGGGATATAACATTACTTCCAACGTGGCTCCATATAGATAGTGTCACAATTTCTTCGAGGTGAACACTACTACAATGAGTTTGAGGTTATGTGTGGGGTATTTCTTCTCATAAGGCTTCATTTCCAGGAAACACATGTGGTCATATGACCTTTTTGCGCCAACACACTCCCTAAACCATCTCCCAAAGCATCTGTATATAATACAAATCCACCTTTTCCCTCGGATAACGCAAGGATCAGAGCAATTTTATATTGTTTCTTCCATTCTTAGAATGACTTCCATATTTTCATTCTTTTCATGCTTGACTCCCTACTGGGTTAGACAAAATGAGAGAGACGCTTATTTTAGAGAAATTCCTAACAAGGCACCTATAATCCAACTAGTTCTAGAAAACTTTGAATCTATGCGCTATTGGTTGCCACCTTTAGGATGCTTTGAGCTTAGAGGGATTCACCAATATCCCATCCTTACTAATCACGTGCCCCAAAAAGTTCACTAGGTTTAGCCACAATTTCACCCTTGCTAAACTTAGGGTACACCTTATGTTCCTTAAGTAGCTGTTACACCTTCTTCAAGTGTAACTCATGCTCCGGATGAGACTTTGAAGTGACCAGGATGTCATCAATGAATATAATGACGAATATACCTATGTGCGGCAACAACACTCGATGCAAAGATCCAAGAAAGAAACTGGTGCATCACTAGGAATTCAAAAAGACCATACAAAGTGTTAAAGGTTGTCTTCGACACCTTCTCTCTTTTTTTTCTACCTGAAATTGGTAATACCCTTGTCATTGAGCCAACTTTGAAAATACGGTTGTTCCTAGGCTTGATTTAACAATTCCTCAATGATGGGTAAAGGTACTTATTTCAGGCATCACATTATTTTGGCCTAGGTAATCGATACACATCCATAGAGAGTCATATTACTTTTTAATAACCAACACTGGCTTCCCAGGATGGTGTACTCGGTTGGATGAACCCAAGGGTTAACTAATCCTTAAGTTGTAACTTCAACTCTTGTACTTCTAGTGGCTCCATGCGATAAGGGCTTCGAGAAATATGCGTGGCTCTTGATACCAAATCGATGGTGAACTCAGTTTCCCTTTTCCAGAGGCAATTTACCAGTTCCTTATGAAATACCTCAAGGAATACTTCAGGGAAGTCCCGTACTACCAGTATATCTCCCTCTTTCACCTGATTTTTTGGCTTGTTTATGATATAATCTATCATTCTTGTTCCCCTTTTATAAATCATCTTTGAGGCCTTTATGCCATCGGTCTTAATGGAGATGTCCTTTTTCTTCCCACATTTACCTAAATTGTTGGTTTCCTCGACTGATATAGCTTAACTTCTTTCGTATGATAATTTAAAAGGGCATGGTTTATATCAAGCAAGTCTATGACGAGTAAAACTTCACATACTTTTAAAGTTAGGGCAATTAAGTCTCTTGGTAACACGAAGAGTCAGAATTTTAGCATCCTTGGTGGGAGTACTACCTTCTGACTTATAGGGTAAGTCATCTATCTTATCTTTCATGCTTAACTAGAGATGAATGAGAGGTACTAGGGTCAATCAAAATCTTAGCTATTCTACCTAAAATATAGAGGGTACTTTAATGCCTCAGTCGCAATAGGGGTCTCATTGTTCTCTAAGGCGTAACCCAAGCCTACACCTTTGGCCTATCTTTTCCACTGGCTCCACCTTTTGGAGCAAGTTTGATCACTGATGCCTATGACCAAGGGGTTGAGATGAGTGCCTCGATTGAGGCACTGGGTACTTTGATATCCTTTGCTCAGAACCTTACATTCCAACCATATATTTTCCTCTTTCCAGCAATCCTTCCCTTAATACCTTCCTTTCCACATTACTTGCAATGGAATCGAGATGATTCTTCCTGACCACTACAATCACTTGGTCCACGCTATATGGTCCAAGTTTATGGTATGTACCTTCCAAAAAAAATATAGAAACCTTACCCACCCTTCATATGTATCTTCCTAGGCCCAGAAGGTTCAAGTAATGGTTTAAATCAGATTTCAGGCCACTTCCTCATCTGATCTATCGTAAAACCTTGGCTTCTCTCTAATCTATCATCGGGTTCTTACTTCTAATTTGCATGATCATCCCAGGGTGCAGAACTGGAACTTGCAAGTACCTTTCACAAAAGTTATATACTACTTCTATAATTTCTCTAGATTCTATTCTCAATCAACCTGAGATCCCATCACATCCAGTATTGTGGGATGCTCGATTCGTAAGGTCTAGCTAGAGTGCATCAACAATTTGATCAATTATCTCTAGATCTCTATCCATATGACTCCAACCTTGCTCGATTGGTTTCTTATGATGTTCTTCCATATGTCTACGAAGAACTCAGATGGCACCTTGAGTACGGATCAATGTCTAAATAATTTTCTAGGTTTTTGTATCCCCTAGCTTTATTTTCCATGTCTTTGTATTCCTTATATGATTGCATTCTGCGATAAGTGTGTTGGCTCTAGCCCCCTCCTTATTAGTATGCATGCGCTGTTCCTACCACACATCTTCTCATGACTCTTTAGTTTAAGGATTCTAGTGGTTAATTTTTCTTTCTTCCTAACCTGAGCCTACACCACCCAATTACGGTAGGACACTTGTTTTAATATTTTGGTTCATCTTTATATGAGTTTAGACTTACTACATTTGGCGGCCTAATTATCATATTCAGTAGTATTAAAGGTATGTATTATGATTAAAACTTTAGCATCTTGTTTTTGGGGTTTAAATTTTATTACTATTATTATTATTATTTACCTTTTAATTTAAACTGAGAACCGGATTTGAGCTCTAGCATGGCCATCCCCAAGCAATTCAAAGTTTTCTCAATTAAAATAAAAAGGTAAATTTCTTAATTGTTTTTTTTACTGTAATGATTTCACACATTAATCCAATAATACTTAAGGAATTGTTTTGATAAAACGTCTATTCTTTAAATAGTTTGGATAGTGAAATCTTATATTAAAAATATCTAAAGGTTCTTCATAAGGGGTAAAGATGAATGATTTTACTCTTACCCACATCCTCTTAATAGGTTCCCTAAAGTTCTCACCCAAATATAACCGCCTATAATTCTTATGTTAACTAAGAATGATTGTTAGTTTGACAATATAGGGCTAAATTTGAATCAAACCAAAGTAGTGTTTATAATTTACTAAGTTTAAGTGGAGTCATTTATTAAGATATGTTTTGGATTAACCTTGATTTGGGAAAGCTCTGATACCACATCTGTAACACCCCCAAACTCCAACCACCTTGTTCATTCCAAGTACTAGGTCGGACCTGAGTGTGTTACTAATAATCCAATTGGTTGGATTACATATATGCAGTAGCGAGAAATACAGATTATGCGGAAGCAATTTTAGAATTGAAACATAACTTACTATTACAATGAAAGTCTTATGATCAGTATTTTACATTGGTTAAAAGTAAAAGATGCCAAATTGGGTTCTAGATTCTTAAGCCTCTCTAGAATCTTATCCTAAATGATGTAAAGGTTTCATGTATGAGCTCTCATTCTATCTGTTCAGCTACACCTGTTGGGGTTCATTAAACTAGGGTAAACTTCTTCCTTAGTGAGGTTCCATCGCTAATATTTACCAAGTGGAGTTTTAGTGATCACATAAAAGAAATAGCCACATAGATTCTAGCACATAGTAAAAGGATACGAGTGGTTAGTACCAAGTTGCAGTTAAGTGCCTATATGACAACTCTGCCTAACATACAAGGTATAACCTTTTCGGTAGTGCCAGAAGGCTATTAGATCCAGGAGTCCACTCTCGTCAACAACGACCAAGATGTTCAGTTACGAGCTCATATCAATACCAGATGGTTATGCTAGCATGCCGAAATGCCACAAGTAGCCGATCGATCGTACGGCCCGGTCAATACCTTTCCCCATCGATTTAGATCAAACTAAAATGGCGTCGGGAACCCCCGATAATCACAGACAAGTAATCAAGTAGCACACAACCAAGTTTGATACGAGAAGATAAAGTACAAGCCGGTCATCCACAGAATATCATGATAATTAAATTCACATAATATCACCATAACTAAGCACAATGCGATAAAGTACACTATGTACTTATCTATTATGAAAATAAAATGATTAACAATCATAATCACAATACTAACTTAATATTTTAAGCCTAATGTAAAATTTAAAATAACACATTTAAATCAATAAACATAATATCTCATGTAATATTCACTTTTTAATCCAATTCGAGGGCGATGAAAACATTCACCTTACCTAACCATAGTTTTGGTGCCGTTTTGGAATTAGCGCACCTCCGTAATTCCTGTCCGATAAATTTCCTTGCATTTTTTTGTTGCCCCCCAACATTTATACTTGCTCGACAATGTCTTTGGCACACCCACGGGTGTACCCCAGTGGTTGGGACATGGGTGGGTAAGCCAATAATCCCAGGTTCGATCCTCGGCAGCGGCAGTGTGGGGAGTTCTTGCTTTGCAAGGCTCCCTTGTGCGCACCGAGGCAATGCCAAGCCCATGGGTCCTGGTGCTGGGCTACCGTGATTTACCTCTCATACGATGGCCTGGGTGTGGGCTGGTATGGGCCGCTGAGGGCGAGCGGATTGATCGACAATGTCTTTGGCCTCAAATAGCTACCATGAATGCATGAGACATACACTTGTCTTATTTCTCTCATTACATGAGGCTAATCAACTTTTGTTGTTTTGTGTTGGGGTGGGGATGGCTGCCCACCCCATTTCATTCCTATCTAATTATTAATTTTCTTTTATTTATTATTATTTTGAGAAAAGTGCAGATATAATCCTATATAATTGACGAAAGTGTAGATATAACCCTGCTCAAATTGAAAGTGCAAATACAACCCTATCTATTCAGGTTATGTGCAAATATAACCTTTTCAGGCAGTTAGAGGCCGGAATACATTGAAAAGACTATATTGGCCCTATGTAAAAAATAAAAAATTGAAAAACACTAAAATTACATTTCTACCCCTAAAGCCCTTTTCTTTGTTCCTGGACCCTGTGTGAATCTAATTCTTCTTCATTCCCAAGCCCTCTTCTTCATTTTAGCTCCATCTTGCCTCTCTTCTTAATTCATTGATATTTTTGGCACTTGGCTGAGCGGCGTTGAAAATGGTGGTGGTGGAGATTAGAGCTAGGTAGAGGTGGCTCCGCTCCTCTTCTTCTGTAGGGTCAGATGCCAAAGTCTTCTCCGGTGAGCTTCGTGCCCTTTTCTCTATCCGTTCTCTTCTCCGTATATTCTCTTCTTCGTCCGTTCACCACTCCTCTTCTTGGAAGTCAAGGCAGGTGACGGGTTTCAAATGCTGGTGGTGGGTTTCAGATATGGGTTCGGTGGTGGGTTTCAGATGCGGGGGGCGAGGTTCAAATTTGGGTGGTTGGTTTCAGATGTGGGTGGCAGGGTTTAAATATAGGTGGCTGGTTTCAGCTGTGGATAACGGGGTTCAAATTTGGGTGGCAGATGCGGTCAGTTCACGGTGGCGCCGCTGGTCTGACTGGAGCTGTGGTGGTGCCACTGGTTTGACTAGAGCAGTGGTGGCAGAACACTGGCGGGGTGGGGTGGCGCCACTAATCTGCTTAACATCGCCGGCCCCATGGAGATCTAGCCCACACCCTCCACCATCGCCTCCATCGCCTCCATCGCCACCAATCCATGACCCTAATCAATGATGGAGAAGAGGGCACGAAGCTCGCTGGAGAAGACTTCGGCATCTGACCCAGTGGAAGAGGAGGAGCAGAGCTTGCGCACGATGAAGAAGAGGAGCGATGAGCGGATGAAGATGAGGATGGAACAGCGAACAGATCTGAACTAGTGGCTAAGCTCGCCGGAGAAGAGGAGCGAGCGGTGAACAGTCAGAGATGATATAGGAAAAGAGAGCCAACAAAGAAAATGAGGGATGGGTTATAATTGTAGAAAATTAGCCAACAAAGAAGCAGGTGGTGGTGGTTGTAGCCTGGCGGTGGAGGTAAAGCAGGCGAGTGGGTGGTGGTGGTGGCTTGGCAGTGGAGGGCATAATTGTCCTTTTCATTTAAGGCTTGGGGTGGAAAGGTATTTTAGTCTTTTCAAGTGGGTTAATGGCCAAAATTTGTTGGTCAACGCCAAAATTGTGGTCAGAGGGTTATATTTGCACTAAAAAATAATTGAGAGTTATATCTGCACTTTCCTCAACATATATGATTATATCTGCATATTATCCTATTCTTTTTAATTTTAATATATATATATATATATATGTATGTATATGTTTCTTATTTATATCTTATTATTACTAGTATTATTTTCTTTTCAATGATTTGAAATGGGCCTGCGATTTTTCTAATTGTAATAATTTTAGTTGTGAATTCGATGTTGGAAGCCTTTTACACCTATTTTCTGATAATGTTGTATAATTTATATAATTTCATTTATCATGGAATCATTTAATTGACAACTTAATTTACTATCTCTTACATTATCTTTTCAATGGGAAAATCTTGTTTTCTCTATGTTTTGGACCTATTATCTCCCGATGGTATTTTCCTTTTATTTTCGTACCTGTTTTGGGAATACTAAAGGAATATAAGGATCTTTTTATTTATATATTTTTTATTGTTTAAGATTAAATTATAGTGAGGAATAAGATAAATAATTACATACGTATGCATCATATTAGGGTAGGGGGTTCAAACCCCAGTTCTCCTAACTTAGGTAATATCGCTAAATTTATCAATTTCATTTAACTAATGAGCTTGAGGAAATTAAGACAGTTGGCAACCTATTTACATGGTCCAATCTAAGACTCCATAATCCCACCTCTAAGAGATTAGATAGGGGTTTATGTAACCAGCCCTGGAGAGATGCTTTTCTTGCTAGCTCAATCCAAATACTAAATAAATTTTCATCAGATCACTCTTCGGTGGTCTTGCAAATTGACAGTCAACTCCCATCAGTTCCCAAACCATTCAGATTTCTGGATGTTTGGTTTAAAACCCCAATGATCAATATTTTTCTGAAATTAAAAATACTGAAACCAGTTATAAAAAAATAGAATAAGAAGACATTTGGAAATATTGATGAGAACATCATTAGGGCTGAAAATGAACTTCAAACTCTGGAAATCATCTTTCAAAATCTTAATAATGAAACTGAGTTAATTAAACATAACAAAGCCAAAGCTGCACTTCTTAAGGCCTTAAAAGAAAAAGAATTATTATGGAACAAAAAAGGAACGCTAATTGGTTGGTTGAAGGAGACAGCAATAAAAAATTGTTTCATTAATCAGTACAAGAGTATAGATTATCGAGGGTGAAAGAAAAATGTTCTACTGAGCGCTTTCTCTCTAGAGAGTTGAGAGCAACAGTAAGGAAACAAAGTTCACTTTCTTGTTCTTAGCAAAAAGCAATAACAAACATCACAATTCCAGCCAAGTTTGTTTCGCAGTACCAGCAGACTCAAATATCTTTTCATATCCAGTCTTCACCCTCATCTTTTCACCACCTAACTTCATACCTGCATCACACAAAAGAGTTTCAGGTGTTACGACGTATGGCTAATCCAGTAAGGGAAGAGCAATGGTCAGAAGGATCTCGTGATGGATCCGACAACTCAGAGGAAAGAAGAGATGTCCTCTTCGGAGATACACTTAACCGAGCGACTCAACTGCCACCCAGAAGGGGAGTTATTTTTTTACCGGAGGAGGAGGAATATCACAGAGGAATGAGCCTTCTCAAGGACTGTTTAGTGGGGTATTTTCTTGACTATCGTCAGTTTGCCCTTACTAGAATGCAGCTCCTCATATCAGACTACTGGGGAGACGGTGTGCATGTCATTGCAAAGAATGGGAAATTTTTTGTTATCCAATTTCAACAGAGATCCAAGCTCCTAGCAGTACTTTACAATGGTCCTGTCAGTATAGCTGGTGGTCTGTTAGCTCTCAACAAATTAGTTCCTGAAATGGCTCTTTCCCATATCACAGTCACCAAGGTCCTACTTTGGATTCGAATTTATGGCCTCACTTTGGAATATTTTGGAAGAAGTACAATCCAAAAGTTTGCTTCGGTGGTTGGAGATACTGAGGAAGTAGATTTCGGGGGAAGATTGCTACAACACGCTGAGTATGTCAGCGTCCGGGTGTGGACGTTGGTCAATAAACCACTAGTATCCAGATTCTGGTTAAGATTGAGACGAGGTGGGATGGTTTGGATAACTATTGGTTATGAAAGAGTTCATAAAATGTGTCGGCATTGTGGAGCTTTGGGTCATACCTATCCACGGTGTCATTGGGAAAATGTGGAGGATCTGGAACGGCATATTGATGAAAGATTTGCTACCCTTGGATCTGACTTACAGTTGGAGATTTACAGAGATCTTTCGGAGGAACTCTACCCACCAGCTGTCCGGGTTTATAGGCACATGCCAGCAAGACGGTTCACCAGGTTCCCACCAACTTATTTCTTTACAAATGAACATCTTTTCCTGCATATGCCAGATGATGCTTTTCTAGATGGGTAAGTATGTCGAAGAAATTTATCCTACGCCACAAGAACTGAGGGAGGCGGAGGAATATAATCCAGAAAACTTTCAAGCGCTAAACCTGGCGGAGGATGGCACAGGTGAAGACCCGAAGGAGGATCCGGAAGAAGAACCGGTGGAGTTAACCCCGGAGGAGGAGGTTCGAAGGTATGAAGTTAATCAACTTTATCTTCAAGGTCTCGCAGAAGCACGTGAAAGGATTCTCAATCTTCCGGAAGTATCGGAATTCTGGCCAGAGGTTCCCTCGCAGCATCATAGTTCTGATGAGGAAATGCCGGAGTTCACCCCGGCACCAGTCCCTCAACAGTTCTTTCAACACCAACTTCCCTCTCCGGACAGTTTGTTGATACATACAAGACATGTGGAAGGGGATGATGGAGATATTGTTACTGAAGAATATACGGTCATCGGTGGGAGAAGATATGTTTTCGGAGCCACATGTCCGAAACAGTGCAATCAGACCAATAAGGTGGAGTTAAAAATATTTACCTTGTCAGACGGAACGGTTACTGCACCATTTCTCACCGACGGGGCATTTTCGGAAGATCAAAGTTTTGGGGTCCCCTCTGACCAACTAAGTGATAAGCTCAAATTTGATATGGATCTTACCATCAATTTTGGTGATCTAGGTGATGAGACAGATGTCATCATGAGTCTCCAAAGCTCATTCAAAGAAAGTATACCAACCACAATCAATTCTGAAGATATGGGAACAGTGGGTAACAGGGGAAAAGGGAAGTTAAAGATGGTTAATCAATTCCAGAAAGCAGGTGGAGGAAGGGTACAAAGAAGTGGTAACACTGGGGTTTGTATTAATGAACCTAGTAACACTTACCATCTTCTGGGCCTAAGTTCTGATTCAGAGCCAGATCTAGAGCCGGAACCAGAGCATGAGATCTTTGACATCAAGAAGTTACAGCCTACTCAACTTGGAGAATCAAGTGCTTCTGGAATGCTATTACACCCACATTTCGGGTATACTGTTGACAAGATAGGTACAGGTGGCAGGAAAAAGGCTGCAGAGTTAAGTGGAATGGATGGAAGGAAAAGGTTGGATTTGAAAGGGGATGGGATGGATCAAGAAGATCAGATAGAGTTGGAGAGGGGATGTACTGACAATTTGGTATCAGCTGATGGAGTATTTATTAACTCAGCTGCGGATTCCATTTCAGCCACCCAAATGGACCCAGGTAATTTAAATTTTTTATTGCCTTCCACTTCTGGGTCAGCTGGTTTCATAGGCATCCATTCCAGCCCACAAACTAAAGCCCATCTTTGTCATTACAACCCATCCCCACCCCTTTTGTTAAACAAGTTCATCTTGCCACCACCTTCACCAAAAGCCCAACAAGAAGGAAAACAAAAAAAATTTGTACCAACTCTTCAACCCAAGATCACAGGCCATAATCCCACAAACGACAAAACCTTTCAAATACAAAGCCCAATCAATGTGGTAACAGTACCTGACGTTGTCCAAGAAACACACATTGGCAACACTGGGGACTGTTCTCATTCTGATGGTAGAGCTGAATCTTCGAACGGCACCAGAGAATGTTCTATTGGTGATGATAGGGATGCTAGCTGCCGGGAAGGTGGAGAAGCTGGAGTTGCTGTTCAATAATTTCAACGTGTAAATTTCGAGAACAAGGTTTTTCAAATTGGGGATTCTAATACAATGGGTGAGGATGTAAGTATTGTTTTGGAAAACAACTACGTACCTTTGGTGGGAGAGCATCCGATCTTATATCCATTGTCGGCGAGTGAACCGATCCGGCTAGGTGCCCAAACTCCGGAGCTGGAGGAACCCACAAACTTCATGCCGATGACACCAATTGAACAGATCAACGTGAGTTCTCCGCCTAGTCGACCTCGGGTACGGTTTGGTGGTGAGGGTGAACTGTTCCGGAGAGGTGAAGATGTTGCCCCAATTCCGGATCGGGAGGAACCTACAATCCTCAACCCGTTGCCGTCGATTGACAATCTCGACGGGAATTCTCCGCTGAATCGACATCCGGAACGGTTTGCGGGTGAGGAAGAATCTCCGGGAGCAACAGGCTTGCACACTTTTCTCGATGGGGAAGGAAAGGTGGAGGAAAGCCGAGCCACGAAGGGTGAAAGCCAATATATTGGTCAACTGGGTGATCTTCATTTCAGCAATGAAGAAAATGTGACCATGAGGGTGGACATTTCATTGGGAGGTGTTACTAATACTAGTCATTTGGATTCAGATTTATCCTTGGTTTTGGGACACCCACAAGTTTCAAATGTGTGCCCAAATGAGTCCAATTCTCTCTTCCAAAATGTTTGTTGGAAAAGAAAGTTTTGATCTTGTATTATCAATCCAGGTAGACGTGGGGTAGTCGGTTTTCCATCAATTCCTTCTTCAATTGATACCAGACCCCTCTTCAATTTCAATATGGATGGAGTTCAGAGGTTGACAATAACGGATGACGAGCTACAAGGCCAAGCAAGTTCAAGTCAGGCACCAAATATCTGGCTTAAATCTATCTCAGGTCAGGCTGTTGTGGACCACGACGTCAATATGGATTTGAGTCGGATCAACACATAGAGTAAGGCAATTTTATGGGCAATGGCAGAATATGTGCCACTGGCAGAGGTTTTGGGTGCCAAGCGGAAGAGAGCCCTTCGGGATGAGTTGGGAGATATTACGTTTACCAAGAGAAGGTGTACGGAGGAACATCAGGAGGAGCTTCTGATTCGAACGATCGCTCAATTCCCGGAACTTGACTCTTCAATTGGGGATGACCAGAGCAAGCAAGTTATAGTCACAGCAAGAATCTTTGATTCAGTTACACATTCAGTGTTGACAAGTGAGGGGGAACAAAACTGCGGTATTTCGGTGGTTGGTCCAGAACAACCACCCAGAGGTACATGAATCTACTCTCTTGGAACTGCAGGGGGCTGTCGCATCCTCTGACAGTACATTTCTTAAACAACTCCATCAATCAGTTTAAACCTAATATAGTGTTTCTAATGGAAACTAAGTGTGGGTATAGGAAAGTTAGGAGGTGGCTAGGTAGTACTTATTTCACTAGCTGGGAAGTTGTAGATTCCATAGGTTCAAGTGGTGGTCTCTGTGTAGCATGGTCTTCAGAGATCATTGTATCGGTAGTAAGAAGCTGCCAAATTTTGTTTGTTGTAAAATCACGGCCGCCAATGGCGAGGAATGGATGTTGATCCTTGTGTATGGGCATCCAGATCGACCACAAAGGAAACAAGTGTGGGACTCCCTACATTTCATCCTACAGGCCACCCATTTACCGGTTCTAATCACAGGCGATTTTAATCAAATCCTAGACAGGGAAGACAAATACGGTGGTCGCCCAGTTAAAAAATAGGAGACAAAGGATCTCAATGGCCTACTTAAGGAGGCTAACTTAAGTGAACTCTTGCATAAAGGGCAATGGTATACATGGTCTAATGGAAGAGGATGGGATGACCTGATTTTGGAACGATTAGACAGAGGTTTCGCAAATGACAAGTGGTTGGCTCTTTATCAGGATCATTGCCTAACGAACCATACGATTATGAGATCTGACCACAGAGCTCTCACCATCAACACACATCATTCAGATAGATCTTCAGACCATCAGTATGCAAGGAAGTTTGAGTCTTTCTGGGTCAGATTTGCACACACAAAGGAGTTAGTGAAGCGAGTATGGTTGCCTGTTCATCGTACCGGAATCCAACATGTAGCAAATCCTCACATGGCCAACACCACAACTGGTTTCAATCGGAAGTTTCAAGAAACTACAACTAGACTTCACAATTGGGCTAAGGAGAGCATGGGCAAGATGGACTTCAAAACCAGAAGAGTGAAACAACAACTTGGTGCAATGCAAAGACAGTTGAATGCGGATGGTATGCATACTAAGACGGCAGAATTGGAGGGTCTCCTCACATTGCAGAATGATTACTGGAAGCAGAGAGCAAAATCACTATGGCTTAAAGAAGGGGATAAGAATACTAAAGTCTTTCATCAATGGGTCAAAAAAAGGAAAGGAAGGAATTACATAACCCATCTTAAGGATAAAGCAGGAGCATGGATTTCAAAGCAAGAAGATATTCAATAGCTGGTCTATGATCATGTCACCTCGGTTTATCTCTCGCACTCTGTCATGCCAGATGATGCTTTTGGCCAATCAATTATGCAGGACATCCTTAACCTAATTACCAAAGGGGATAATTGGAGTCAACAGATGGCACTGGTGGAACCAGTATCCTCGTAGGAAATAAAAATGGCTATCTTTCAGATGGCCAAATGGAAAGCACCAGGGCCAGATGGCCTACCTCCGGGGTTTTTTCAACATTAATGGTCTGAGGTAGGGGAGGACGTAACAACTGCGATTCATAGGTTTTTCTCTTCCTCCTCTATGCCAACACAGTGGAATCACACTACATTGGTCCTTATCCCAAAAATGAGATGTCCAAAG
Organism: Rubia yunnanensis; assembly: GCA_037428765.1. Lineage (NCBI taxonomy): Eukaryota > Viridiplantae > Streptophyta > Magnoliopsida > Gentianales > Rubiaceae > Rubia > Rubia yunnanensis. Next base: position 22,840,623 of record CM075064.1, on the reverse strand, counting down.
GAACCTGCTGACTTAAGGCCAATAAGCCTATGCAATGTCACATACAAAATTATTGCCAAGATCCTTGCTAACAGAATCAAAAAGGTCATGGGTTACCTCATCTCTGGAAACCAATCAGCTTTTGTACAGGGAAGATCCATTGTTAAAAATTCTCTTCTAGCGCATGAACTCATTGAATTCATACGTAAGAAGAAGTCAGGAAAACAACCTGTGGCGGCAATGAAATTGGATATGAGCAAAGCATATGATCGGGTCTCATGGACTTTTCTAGAGAAAATGATGGAACATATGGGCTTTCCTCGGAAATGAATTGGGTGGATTATGGCTTGTGTTACTACCGTCTCTTACACCATTAAGCTTAATGGAAGGTTTTCACAGACTTTCCAACCAATACAAGGTCTCCGACAAGGTTGCCCTCTATCCCCATTTCTATTCATCCTTTGTCAGGAAGCGTTTTCATCCATGATAGCATCACATGGTTTCCAAAGTGTTTGTCCAGGGGTTAAAATTGGAAGATCGGTCCTACCCGTATCACATTTGATGTTTGCGGATGATTGTATTCTCTTCTTCAATATTTCGGAAAGAGGTTCAACAAAACTTGCACAAACACTGAATCTCTTTGCAGCTTACTCAGGCCAAAGAATAAATTTCCAAAAGTCTGCCCTTCTAGTCAGCCCAAATACACTTCCAATCACAAAGGATCGACTCAGTCAGACTTTCAGAATCTTTGCTGACCTATTAAAGGAAAAATTTCTTGGCCATGACATGGATTTCACCGGGCCCAGGGTGGGCATGTTCAACAAGTTAATTCAAAGGTTAAAGGCTAAAACTTCCATTTGGAAAATGGGAGATATCTCAGTCATGGGAAGGATTACCCTCGCCAAACACGTTCTGGCTACAACAACTCAGTATACTCTTAGTACCTTCCGAATTCCATCTACGGTTGCAAAGAAAATCGATAGTCATCTTGCAAGATTTATTTGGGCAGGGGATATTGATAGGAGAGGAATCCACTGGATGTCGTGGAAATCAATGTGCCAATCTAAGTGGTGGGGGGGGGGTCTGGGAATGAGATCCACAAGACACATGAATCAGGCTTTGTTAGGCAAACTTGCATGGAAGCTTATTACAGACAAAGAATCTTTTTTCTCAAGATTTTTTCTCGGTAAATACTGTAGGAAAGAGGCTTTTCTCAAAGTCAAGATCAAACAAGGATCGTCGTGGGGTTGGAGGGGCATATTGTGGGGAAGGGATCTTATCCGAAGCGGGGTTAAATGGCAAGTAGTTACCGGCCAAGATATTGATATCCAAGACGAGTAGATTCCTAATCACAGAAATCCAATCAGGTTTGAATCACAAATTCTACCCCAACTGCGCTTCAAAGTCAGTGATATGATTGACAGTAACAAGCAGTGGCGAAAGCCACTTTTGGGAATCTTTTTCAACCAATATACAGTCAATCATATTGCCGGAATATATATTCCATCCGACCCCGTAGGTTTAAAGGATTTCCAATTTTGGGATAAGGATTGGCTAGGAAATTATACAGTTAAGAGTGGCTATCATGAAGCATGCAACTTGGCTAACAATCATAGCCCATCATCTTCTAACTATCAACCATACTCGGTGGAATATCAACAACTGTGGAAGACATCACAAACCCATATAACGACCCTGCCCCAACCAGACAGACCAAGGGAAGAACAAGTGGGGAAAATTACACTGATATGGTATACAGTGGATAATCACATCAATCGGGTTTATGAGGACTGGTTGTGTATCAACACAGATGCGGTTTTTCAGAAAGAGGATGGCAAGGCAGTTGCGGCTTGGTGTGCGGTCCCGGGTTCAACAAGTACAACCTTCCATGGTTTTCGTTCACTACAGGCGACATCACAAACCCAAGCGGAGCTTAGAGCCATATACGAAGCAATGTCACATGCTAGCTTTCTGGGTATCCCTCGCATCTGTATCTGTACGGACTGTGAATTGGTCCTTACACATACCAGCAAATTCCCCTCGGTCCCACCGGATCTTAAAGCTTTGATTAGGAATATCAGAATGCTAGCTATGGTTTTTCATAATGTGCACTTCATGAAAGTGCATAGATCTGTAGTTCTAAATGCGCATAGTCTAGCACAACTTGTAATCAGACATTGTCGATAATATAATAGCACGATTATTCTGGACCAAAAAAAAAATAAGAGTATAGATTGAAGCTTCTTATAACAAAAATAAAGGACTCTAATGGTAATTGGCTATAAGATCAAGCTCAGGTTGAAATTGAAGCAGTTGATTTTTTGACAAACTCCTAACAGATGAACATCACCTTAAAGCTAGCTCTGACTTTAAACCATTCCTCAGTAAAAAACCCTCCCTCATCTCTGACAGTTAGAACTCAAAACTCATCAAACCAACCACACATGAAGTAGTAAAGTATGTTGTTTTCAACTTTAATTCAAGTAGTGCAGCCGGTTCAGACGGTTTCTCTCCCATTTTCTTCACTAATTTGTGGGATTTAATAAGCAATGACTTATTAACAGCCATACTTGACTTTTTGGTTGGAAAACCATCCCAAAAGGTATATCCATCACTTGGGTAACTCTTATCCCCCAAAAGTTAACACCGTCTAACTTTTGGGACTTTAGGTCTATAAGCCTTTCTAACTTCGTTAATAAAATTTTCTCAAAAATCTTAATGGAGAGACTTACGCCCCTAATGCCTATGACCATTTCCCCATAGCAATCCGCATTCATGAAAAACAGAGAGATTGCGAATAATGTAGTTCGCTAAAAGGTCATGATGAAATTCATCAACATTAAAAGGAAAAAGCCTAACTTTATACTTAAATTAGATCTTGCTAAAGCTTTTGATAGAGTAAGCAGGCCTTTCTTGAACAACATTCTATTAAATATTGGCTCTCATGGTTCATTTGTAAAGAACATCCTTAACAACATCTCTCACGCATGTTTTTCAATCATTATTAATGGAAAACCGTTGGTTTCTTTAAACCAACTAGGGGAATTAAGCAAGGATATCACATCTCCCCCTTCCTCTTCAGCATCTTTACCAAATCCTTTTCTAGAAGCCCATCTTTTATTTTTCAAACAAGGATACTTATATACTACCAACTGTTCTCCCAGTCCCTTCCTATCTCACATCTTAGCTATGCTGATGATACCATTATATTTCTCAAAGTCATTAGACTTAACATCATTCGAATGAAAGCCTTCCTTAAGAAATTCGAAATTGACACAGGCCAAATGATAAATTACTTAAGACTAATTTCCTCATTAGTAACAAGGCCAATCAATAAAAAATCAACCTGATCAGCGACACTCTCAATATAACCCAAGGCCAATACCCCTCCAAATATCTTGACGTTCCCATCTTTACTGGTAGAGTGAAGAATATTTATTTCCAACCACTCTATGAAATATGGGATTATAACTCCTAAATTGAAAAAAACAGGCGGTTAAGTGTTGTAGGAAGATTAACTCTGATTCAAACCTGCCTATTTACTATCCCGCAACACTTATGTGCAGTAATTAACCCCTCAAAGATTGTAATTAAACAACTAGCCAAAAACTATCCAATTTCTTTTAGGGTAACTCAAATCAAGGTCCAAAAAAGGTTTGGTTTTGAAATCTTGGAAGAATATGAGTTTTAAAACTTCTGAGAAAGGGACAAGTCTTAGGAATCTATCCAATGTCATAGCAGTTTTTTCGATCAAACTGTGGTGGAAATTCTAGCAAGGAATTACACCACGGTCACAATTTATTTGGTCATTACCTGCTGCCTCTAGGAAATCCCAAAACTACAAAACAATTATGTTAGTTCATTCTTTAGCTCAGTCACACACAATTTTCATAGTAGGAAATGGCAGGGCTAGATTCTGGGAGTCAAATTGGACATTTTTTGGTCCTTTAACTAACATATGCAGCCCAGAACTTACAAACATTCCTTCCATGATCTCAATTGTTGAGTTTATACAATCTATGGATGTTTATCTCCTTACTATAGCTAACCACACCCGAAGAAGCTCTTTCTTTTTTTGTAGGTTTCAGAATTTGCACAGAGGGATAACCGTATAATCTGGACTCCTAATTGGAAGAGAACGTTTAACTTGAAGTCTGCATATAAGTTGATCAGAAGAAAGAATAGAAGGTCCATAGCTTTGGAGAAAATTTGGAACTGAAGAATCCCTAAGAAGGTATATATATTTATGTGGAAATTAATGAATGCAGTATTACCCATTGATAATACTCTTCAGTTTTGTAGTTCGATATGGTTTCTAAATGCCATTCATGCCATAATTGTCAAGACTCACTCAATCATTTTTTAATAACTGTGCATAGTCTCTGATCACAGCATAGAAAAGATTTCACCAGCTATTACTTATTTCACATAATCAGTATAGTAACATCTGTGATTGTTTGTCTATGTATTGGTCTTTTCGAGGTATCTCTCACATTCACACTTTGCTGGTTCATACAATGGCATCTCTTATTTGTTGGATTTTATGGAAACACAGGAACCTTTTGCTCTATGAAATAAGATTCTCACCCCTAAAACCATATTCCAAAACATTAGAGAGGATTGATACCTGGCCTTTTATATTCACTTGCATACTTCCAACAACCCTTTTGATAGAGAATGGTCTCATTTCAAACTAACACCACTCATCAGGCTTAAGCCTAAACCCTTAGTAACTAAGAAGTAGATGCTTCATAGGACCAGGTCGCTAATACGATAGGAATTGGCATAGTATGCAGAGACACTTCTGACAACATTATTGAGTTAAATGACTGAAAATTCATTGTGATTCTTTTGTAAACTCTGAACTACAAGCCTTCTATCATGGAGCTTTATTAGGCAGTAAAAGTACTCTTCAGTAGCTGAAACTGACTGTCTAAATGCAAAAAATCACTTAATCCTCTACTTGATCCCTAGAAATCACACAAGTTGGCATGTGTAGTTTCCAAAATGGTTAGCTCAAGTTAGGTTCTATTAAACTCTCATGTAAAAAGGGTAGGCAATATGGTAGCTGATAGAGTGGCTAAATTAGCATCCAAATCGAATAGAACTTAAATTGACTACCATATTAACTCCCTTCTATATAAAATTAGAGGATTAATACGCTTAGATAAAATTGGCACTTTAGGTGTTAGATTGCATGATTATCCCCCTTAGTTCTAGTTACTGCTCTAGGTGTTCTTATTGCAGGTTACAGGTACATATCTTGGAGCTCACGGTCGAGCTCAGGAACTTGTTGTCTTACACCTTCGTAAGATGATGGATCATGCTGGTAAATATTGCCTAGCAACCTGGATTCTACATAAACATCATGGAAATGTCTCAAGGCTTCAAGGTGTAGGACCACATTTAATCTCCAAATAGAATATTTTGTATTATTCTTTTCTCCTACTAAGCTTTTGTATAGGTTTTGGATAAGTGGTTTCATTGATGTCTGGCCCATATCTAGCTAGCATGGGGGTGGAGGCGGATAATTGGAATCACATCCAAAATAATTACACATCTCTTCCTTGTCTTGGCTTCTAAGCCAACTCATCTTCTAGCACTTAGCCATTATAGGCAAGCTATCAATTATTGTATCACTTAGAAAAAATCTATTACTTTTGGGGTGCGGAGAGCCCAATAAATCACTCCCATCCACTTATAGTGGATGTTTATTATTAAAAGAAAAAAAAAGTATCGGAAGAGAGGTGGAGTATTTAGGCCTTGTTCTCTAGAACTTATTTGAATTTCAGTTCAGTTTAGACCAGATCAGATCAGTTCATTATATTCATATTTGTTTCAGTTAAGTTTAGTTCAATTCAGTATATTTATACTTATTTCAATTAAGTATATTTATATTTATTTCAGTGTATTTTTCACCATAATTTATTATATTATTATCTGTTATGTTGACATATGACAACTATGTAAATTTTTTTATCATGTACACAATAATATATTAATGAAATATTTAAATTCGAAATAATTTTATTATTACGAGTAGTAACATCATGAATTAAGTATTATTTAACTATTTTAAACGATGCAGTGAACATACACATATAATAAAATGAGCAAAAAAATAATTTAAATAATATACAATTTATTATTAAAAATACCATGAATATGGTACACCATAAGAATTAGGGTGTTTTCAATTTTCAGTTAACATAGTATTGAATTGTTTTTTCCATTTTTTATATGCGTACAAGGGAACCATTCCAAGTCAATATTAAGATAATCATTAAAATTTTAAAAAATTAAATATCACAAGTCCACATTGAAAATAAAAACAAAACATGCCTGTGCGGGCAAAACACACATCTGAGGTGCGATCGCAACGAAATCATGAAGCGTGGGTGGGGAAGGCCAAAGAAGAAGGCAATTCCGTCGACAGTGGAGTGGAGTAAGGCAGTACAGGAGAAGAGTGCTAATCTTACTAGTCAGGAAGGAGAGCATGATGAAGTTGTGGAACCGAGGAGTGGAACTGATAAACTAATAGGCTGCGAGAATAAGGTAATGCTGAACCTTAAAACTGTTAAATCTGTTAAGGCTGTTGATGCTGGGGGGATGGAGAAGCTGTGGGTAGATGTTATAAGTGGTAATCAAATGCAATTGAATGGTATGAATATCGAATTTGTAGCACCCTCAGTAGTGAATGGAGAAATTGAAATTGAGATTGAGATGGAAGATGTTAAAACAAAATTAGAGTATTGGGAGAGTGCATTGATTCTATATGTAATTAGGAAGGACTTGAGTGTGAATGCAGTAAGAAGATTTATGATGAAGAATTGGGCATTTGCTTCTGCTCCCGATCTGCTGTATAATGGGGGGGGGCTATTTTATGGCTAAATTCAAGAAGAAACAAGATAGAGATGAGGTTATGAAGAGGGAACCGCATTCAATTTTCAACATGAATGTTTTCCTGCATCAGTGGAAGCCAAAATTTTCTACAAAAATTGATATGGTGAAGACTGTGCCTGTTTGGATCACTTTGCCTAAGTTGCTTTACATTTATGGGGCCCTAAAAGCTTGGGAAAAATAGGAAGTTCTTTGGGGAGACCTCTGTTTACTGATGAAAGTACTGCAAGTAAATTGAGAATTTCTTATGCCAGGTTGATGGTGGAAGTGGACATTTCTCAAAAAATGCCTGAAACACTGAGGATAAAGGATATGGATGGATCTGTGCTGAACCAGGAGATTATAGTGGAAAACAAACCACTATTTTGTGAGATATGACAAAGAGGGGGACACATCTGCAAGGAAACTGAGAAAATAGTTATAAAGAAATGGCAAATAAAACAACAACCATAAATGGGGAAAACTGAGGAAAAGAAGCAGATGAATGAAACAAAAGGGGAAGAGAACAGAAAGACTGAAGAATGGATTGTGGCGGGAACCAAGGGCAGGGGGAAAATGGGGATGAATGGAAAGCTGGATGAAGTACTGCAGGATATACTAGTTGGCAATAACAATAGGCCTTAGCAGTAGGCCTCTCAGGATTTGGACTAATCCTGGTGAGGAATATGGTTTTGTGCCAAGATAATATCGTGGAATGTGAGGGGGTTGAATAATGAAGCAAAGAACAGTGAGATCAACTCCCATCTCAATGGAATGAATATTTTAGTTGTTGTAAATTTAGAAACAAGGGGGATATATTAAAAAACCAAAGAAGCTAGGAGGAAGTTTGTTGACAGGTGGAGCTTTGTGGACTATTACTCAGCACATCCCAATGGTAGAATATGGGTTTTATGGGATCACATGAGGGTAGATGTTAGGGTGAGGGTAGTCACTGAACAGATGATGCTATGTGAAGTTGTTGGACTGGATGGTAAATGCTGGTTCTGGATTACAGCAGTGTATGCTAGTAACCAGCTCAAACTGAGAAATGATGGAAGGAAATTTAGAACTCCCAATCACAAGTCCAAGGTCCATGGATAGTGATAGGGGACTTCAATAATGTCCTTATTACGCAAGATAGAATAGGAGGGAATGAGGTTCAAATCCAGGAGTATTTGGATTTAGAACAAATGATGGACATAAATGAGCTATTTGAATGTGATAGCAGTGGGGATTATTATACATGGTCAAATAGACAGTTAGATGGGAGTATATACTCTAGAATTGATAGAGCAATAGCTAATGTTGCCTGGTTTTTAAATTTTCCTGATGTTATGGTGGAAAACCTAGAACCTGGTGTATCAGATCACTCTATGTTGAGACTTAAAGTACATGAGGAAGCAGGAAGGAAGGGGAAAAATTGTTTAAAATACCGAGCTGTTTGTTGGAGGATAAAGAGGTGTTGACTGTGATTGAAAATAGTTGGAAGAGAAAGCTGGAGGGGAAACCTATGTTTGTAGTGTGGAGAAAACTGATAGCACTGGAAAATGTATTGAAGGAACACACCAGGAGAATCAGAGGGGTGGGGGAAGAAACAGTTTGAAGAAGCAAGGGAGAAACTGAGTACTGCACAGAAGAAACTGGAAAATCAGAAAATGGATAGAAACAACTTAAGGGGGGTTATACAAGGAATTGAAGAGGTGGAGTGAGTTAGATGAGAAAATTGCTAAACAAAGAGCAAAACATGACTGGCTGAGATTAGGGGACGAGAAAAATGCCTACTTCCATGCAATGCTTAAAGGGAAAATAGACTGACAGGAATGCCGAAAATGAAAAGGAAGGATGGCTCTGAAATTTATGGGCAGCATGACATGGAGACTGCAATTTTGAACTTTTATGGGAAGCTGGTGGGAGACAGAGCAGAGTACTTGGATGGAATTGACCTGCCAGCAATAAGGAGTGGAAAAACATTATGTCCCAAGAGAAGGAAGATGCTGGTGGAGAAAGTTTAGGAAAAATAGGTTCAGGAGGCATTGAAAGGGATAAGGAACTTGAAAGTTCTAGGGATTGATGGCTTTGGGGGAGAATTCTTTAAGGTGAACTGGAAGCTTATCAAGGAGGATATGATCGGGGCAACCAATGATTTCTTTGAAAAGGGGAATCTGTATACGGCAGTAAACAGCACAATAGTGACTTGGATACCTAAAAATTCTGCAGCAAAATAGGTGAAGGATCTCAGACCCATTTCCTGTTGTACTACCCTAAATGAGATAATTTCTAAGATATTGACTGGCAGACTGAGTAAGGTGATTTCTGAAGTAGTGCAGGACAACCAGGCTGCATTTGTCCCTGGTAGAAGCATCCATGACCATATTATGTTCACTTATGAACTAATAAGGGGATATAACAGGAAAATTGAAGGGGCCAAATGTCTGATACCAATGGATATTAGTAAAGCATATGATACTATAGAATGGAGTGCTTTAAAGGAGATATTGAGAGAATTGGGGATGCCTGGAAAATTTATTGAATTGGTGATGGTTTGTGTTTCAACAGTGAGCTACAAATATAACATCAATGGATCCCAAACACAGTTCATCCAGGCAAGAAGAGGCCTGAGACAAGGAGACCCCATCTCTCCTCTGTTATTTGTATTAGTCATGGAGTACATGTGCAGATGCTTGCAAAAGTGCGTAGAACAACATGATATCCAGTTTCATCCTAAATGTTAGGAACTGAAACTGATTAATCTCAGCTTTGCTGATGATGTTCTGCTGCTGGCCAAGGGAGAAGACAAATCAGTGGAGGTACTGATGGCAGCATACCAGAAGTTTGAGAAATCAACAGGGCTTAGAGTCAACAAAGAAAAATGTAGGGTCTATTTTGGAGCAGTGCAGGAAGACCAGAAAAGGAGGATCCGGGAGATAACAAGGTTTGAAGAGGCTGCACTGCCTTTCAGGTATCTTGGAGTGCCATTAGCTAGCAGGAGATTGTCTATCCAACTTTGTCAGCCTTTAGTTGATAAAATTCAAGAGAAACTGAAACATTGGAGTGCCAGACTGTTAAGTTATGCATGCAGGCTTCAACTAATAAAAAGTGTACTGTTTGCTGTCACTAATTATTGGTGCAATGCTTTCCTATACCTAAAGCTGTGCTGCAGCATATTGAAGCTTTGTGCAGGTCTTACCTTTGGAGTGGAGGGGAAACTATAACAAGGAAAGCTCGTGTTGCTTGGGAGAAAATCTGTGAACCAAGGAGAACATGAGGATTGAATGTTACTGTTCTAACTGAATGAAGTGTGGCAAGCTTAAGTAAAAACTTATGGAACCTTTGTAACAAGAGGGTTGAATGTTACTGTTCTGACTGAATGAAGTGTGGCAAGCTTAAGTAAAAACTTATGGAACCTTTGTAACAAGACAGATATACTATGGATTAAGTGGGTACACACCTACTATATCAAAGACAGAGATGTATTAGATGTGTAGTTCCCAAGTACCAGTTCTTGGATGCTAAAATTTTGAACAAGATCAGACAGAAGGTGCATAATTTGGAGGCCCGGGGGAGGCAGTTGGGGAAGAGTAAGTTCTGTATCAGGAATGTTATAAAGAGCTGAGAAAAAAATGATGAACCAGTGGGGTGGAAGGCTGTTATCTACAGAAACCAGGCTAGGCCTAGAGCTAAATTCACTTTGCAGTTGAGTTGTCATGGAAGATTAGCTACCAAGAACAGGCTAAAGAAGGTTGGTATATTTGTGGATGAGGAATGTGAATCGTGTAGTGAAGTGGAAACAATTCAGCACTTGATGTTTCAATGCAGAAAAACAAACACCATATGTTGGGTTGTGTTGGACTGGTTGCAGGTGGACAGAAAATCGTGCAGTTGGGATGAGGAGTTGAAGTGGCTGAGCAGGATTTGCAAGGGCAAATGAGGGAAGGCTGAACTGATGAAGTTGGCCATTGCTGAGACAATGTATAGTGTCTGGGGGATTGAGGAATGATAAATGTTTTAAAGTGAATGTAAATGAGATATATATTGATAATAGTATTGTGGAGAACATAGTATATATAGATCATGGATGAAGACTAAGCTCAAAGCCCTTTGTACTAAACTTATGGTTGATGCTAACTAAGTAGGGAAGTAATGTGGAGATGGTTTGTAAAGTTCAAATTTTGGAAGTTGTGAATGAAAGTAAAACCTTTTCCCAAAAAAATAAAAATAAAAATAAAATAAAAGCAAAACTAAAAAAATGCTTGATACGAGAATATTTGTAGTTGATATGAAAATTCATGTTATCCAAAGTTTATCTTCACTTCATTTCATTTGATTTCAGTTCAGTTCAATCATTTAAACTCAGTTCATTTTAGTTCAGTTCAGTTCAATTCAGCATGAATGTTTGGAATACAATTTAAATTAATTTAGTCATATTATTACTATTTTTCAGTATATTTATTTTAAATCTAGTTCAAATCAAAGCAGTTCAGATTAGTTCATTTCAGTTTATATTAGTTCTTTTCATAAATGTTTGTCTTTATTCCACTATTTTAAACTGATATATATTTTTGAGTCCGTCGCTTGAAAGACGGTCTTTCCATAAGTTATGCAAAGACCCATGTTTAAAGTGTAAATTAGAAGAAATGAAGATAAAATTTTTGGGTTGCATGAACCGGGTTATAAATTTTATAACTACTATATGTTGCATACTAAAATTTTAATATTACAACCAAGACATTTTACCTTTTATTATTCTAATTATACCCGTCTTTCCCAAGACTTTGCCTAATTTTTTAGTGTTTTAATCATGTATAACAAAAAAGGTAAAAAGTTAAAAATTAAAATATGGATAATAAAAAAATAATTTCTAGAAACAAATTTTAGTTTTTAAATATTTCAGTTAATTTTTAGAAATAAATTTAATTTTTCAGTTTAATTAAATTAAATTCAGTTCAATGTATTTATACTTATTTCAGTTCAATTCATTATACTCCATCCGGTCCACTAATAATGACTCACTTTCTTTTTTTGGATGGTTTTTTTATATTGGCTCCTTCCCCTTTTAGTGAATCCTAGATTACACATTTTACTTTTTATACTTTTAATACAATCTCTACCATTCATTTATTTTTTTAAAAATATTTGTACCAAAAGTTGCGGCCAGAACCAGAGGAGTAGTTATATTTATTTCTGTTCCATTGTGTTCAAATCAAATCACCTGTATCTTACTTCACCGAAAATCCTATTACACGAGAAAAAGTCTATGTTTGTCATAAAGCGGTCAACTACATTAACTCAGACAGTGATTACTAGGCAGTGCAGTTATGCCTAAAACAAGGCATATCTCCTTGTCTTATTATCTACTGCTATTTTATTTGTGTGTGTTAAAGAATGAATAAACCAAACCAAATACCAAATATAGTCATTTTCAAAGGATTCTTAAAAACCGGAAGCAATTGAAAACCTTTAAAATGCTACATTTTATTGATTTGAAGCTGACAAAACTTGGAAGACATGTAATTTAGCAGATGAGAGATTCAAGGTTCTGTTTCTTGGCTATTAGATACTTTTATCTGTTCTGAAAACTAGTGTTTTCTATTTCATATATATAGATACAGTACATTCTTGAATAGATCAAGAATTCTAAGATCTTTAGGAATCCAATTCCCTCGGATAAGCAAAAAGATTTGATCATTAATTTTGTAAGCTTATTTTTATGTATTCATTTTTCGTTCTTGGTCGCAAGATCTAGGCATCGATTGTAAAGTTTGAGTGTATTTCTGTTGTTCTGCATACAGAGAAATGAGTTAGATTTAGGATTTTTATTTCTTTAGTTGATTTTTCCTTAAGGAGATGATTTTTAGTATAGCAAATTTTTCTTAACCAAATTAAACTCAGCCGAACCAAAGTTTATTCATTTTTTTTGGTGTTTAGTCGCAGTTAGCATATTAAGACTCGCATCCATCCCCAAAAGCATCAGAGAATCAGTGATGAAGTACACAACTGCAAAATCCGTAAGGTACGCTTCCATTCCAATTTTGTAATTTTTTTAAAATAAAATATTAATAAAAAAAAGCGGAGTTTCATTTGAGGCAAATTCTTGGGAAATACTCTTTTTCCATAGGATTCTGGAAATACAGAGTTTAATTAGAATAATAAAAGGTAGAAGGTCTTAGTTGCTATATAAAAATTTATTATTCAACATGTTGTAGTTGTAAAATTTATAACCCGATTCATACAACGCAAAAAATTTATCTTCATTTATTATAGTTTGCACTTTAAACCTTGGTATTTCCATGATTTATGAGAAATCCGTATTTCAAGAGACAGACTCATTATTTATAGAGATTAATCAATTAAAGGGGTTAGAAATACATCCAATAACGACTGCGATAATTAAAATGAAATAATTGACATTCATTTTAAACAATCTATCGATAATTAAACCAAATACCCAGTTTTTATCAGGTTTTGCCTAATTCTAAGCTAGATCTAGCTGGGAATGGAGTTCTTGTATGGTCCGAGCATGAGGCAAAATTTGATCAAGGGTTGGTCGACTGAATATCCCTAAAAATAATAATCTTTCAAATTTAAATTTGAAATCCGAATTTTACTTCACATAATTTTTAAAGAGGACTCACATTATTCTTTCACCCGATTAGGAGGTTAAGAATGATCATTAGACTAGTAGAGTAATAGACCTGTTCTCTAGAGCTCATTGATCTGATTTGAACTGAATTGATTTAATTTGAATTGAACTAAAATAAGTTTACTGTAAATAGAAGTAATATGACCAAAGTAAATTAAATTTCACAAGTTAAATTTTTGCTGAATTGGACTGAACTAAACTAATTTGAAATGAATTGAATTGAACTTGTAGGAAATAAGGGTAATAATCTGTAGATTTATTCATGAGTTATATAGTGGTACATGATACCTATCCCAGCTAGGAGAAAGTAACAGAATACAAGTACAACTATGGTAGGAATACAAATCCAATTCCAATACCAATACTAATTAACACTAATTCCATAACAACTATAATACTAATTCCGTAACACTCCTCCTCAAGTTGGAGCATGCGGATCAGAAATGCCCAACTTGCCAAGTAAGGAATGAAACTGGTTACGGCCGAGAGCTTTAGTGAACAAATCCGCGGGTTGGTCAACCGTACGAATATGTTGAGTAACAATAGCGCCAGATTGAACAAGATCTCGAACAAAATGACAATCAACTTCAATGTGTTTAGTACGTTCATGGAAAACCGGGTTGGCTGCTATGTGAATGGCTGATTGACTGTCACAAAACAATTTCATAGGAAAAGTGTGCGAAACCCCTAAGTCTTTCAACAAGGACCGAAGCCATAATAACTCACAGCAGGCAACTGCCATAGCACGATACTCTGCTTCAGCAGAAGACCGAGAAACAGTAGGTTGCTTCTTAGTCTTCCAGGAAACCGGGGAATCACCAATCATAACAAAATAACCGGATAAGGAACGCCTAGTAATAGGACAGGCGGCCCAATCCGAATCACAATAAGCAGTCAATTGGAGAGTACTACGAGAAGAAAGAAATAAACCTTGACCAGGATGACTCTTCAGATAGTGCAAAACACGAACCGCAGCTAGCCAGTGAGGAACACAAGGAGACTTCATGAATTGCGCAAGAGTATGAACTGAATAACTAAGTTCATGACGAGTAATAGTTAGATATATCAAACGCCCAACCAAGCGGCGATACTGCTTCGGGTCATGGTAGGCTGGACCTTCAACACGTGCCAAATCATGTTGTTGCTCCATCGGAAAATCAATTGGTTTAGAAGCAGATAAACCTGTATCAGATAGAATGTCCAAATCATATTTCCTTTGCGAGAGAAACATCCCCTTCGGTCTTCTAGCAATCTCTATGCCCAAAAAATACTTAAGCAAACCAAGGTCCTTCATGTGAAAACAAGAACCCAAGTATTTCTTGAACGTAGAGATGAGCGAAGAAGAACTACCAGCAATAACCAAATCATCCACATAAACTAGAACATGTAAAGACTGCGATCCACTGAAAAAGACAAATAAAGAGTAATCTGCCTTACTTTGAAGAAAACCAAATGTCCGTAAAGCCTGCGCCAGTTTAGCAAACCAATTCCTAGGAGCTTGACGAAGACCATAAAGAGATTTCTAAAGGCGACAAACCTGACCAGGCGGAACCACATAGCCAGGTGGGGGTCGCATGAACACTTCTTCGTGTAAATCACCATGCAGGAATGCATTATGGACATCCATTTGATGCAATTCCCAACCACGTATAACAGCAACTGACAGGAACAAGCGAACGTAACTCATCTTTGCGACTGGAGCAAAAGTCTCTGTGTAATCAATTCCTTCAATCTAGCGGTTTCCAAGAACCACGAGACGAGTTTTGTAACGTTCAATGGTACCATCAGAGCGAAACTTCGTTCGGTAAACCCATTTACAACCAATGGCCTTTTTATGCACAGGCAAAGGAGACAAAGTCCAAGTCTGATTGCGCTCTAGGGAAGTGAGCTCCGCAACCATAGCGTCTCGCCAATAAGAATGATGGGAAGCCTCAGAGTAAGTAGTTGGATCTGCACTAGAAGTTACAGCACCCAAAAATCTAGTATGCAGACTAGAAAAGCTATCACAATTTACATAATCAGTAAGAGGATAGAGAACACATGAGGATAGTGATGACGTATGGGGGAACGTAGTCGAAGAGGGGGGGTCTTCAGTAACAAGAGCACAAGTAGAATCATCACAATCATAATCAGCCAAATACGGCGGTGGACGTCGAGCACGAACACTCTGTCTGGTGGATGGTGGATTATTGGCAGCAGGCGGAGGAGGACTAGCGTCGAGAGGTGGTGGGACGCCGGCGGTGGCCGGAATTAGTTGGACGCCGTTTACTGGCGTTGACTCACCGGCGTTGACCAGCCGGCATTGACCGGCCGTTACCCGGCGTTGACCGGCCAGAGTTGACCGGAGCTGACCGGCGTTGACCGGTTAGTATTAACCGACGGAAGGGCGGCCGACGGTTGATCAAAAAATTCGTATGGTGCCGGTGAGTAGGAGGAGGAAACCGGCGGTGTAGTGGTGACGTCGCCAGGTTCATCTGTAGAAGTGGATTGCGGAGATGCAGAATACGGGAACTGGTCTTCAAAGAAATCAGCATCCCGAGTGTTAAAGATAACTCGAGAGTCCAGGTCGAGAAGATGATAACCTCTCTTTCCGGTAGGATAACCAAGGAACAAACACCGACGGCTTCTTGGTGCAAACTTGTCACGGTATCTTGGAACACGAGCAGCAAAACACAAGCATCCAAATACTCGTAAAAAAGAGTAATTTGGCGCCTGTCCATAAAGTAACTCAAAGGGAGTACGACCATTTAGAAGCTGTGTCGGTGTTCGGTTGATCAGGTAGGCAGCAGTAAGAACACATTCTCCCCAGAAGTCAATAGGAAGATTGGCTTGAAACCATAAAGCTCGCGCTACATTGAGTAAATGACGATGCTTTCTTTCAATTCGACCATTCTGTTGCGGAGTATCAACCATAGATGTCTCAAAAATGATCTCCGATGCAGTAAAGTGAGATCGGAGAGGTAAGAATTCAGTGCCGTTATCAGCTCGAACTCGTTGGATTGTTTTTCCCCACTGGTTCTTGACTAAAGCACTAAATTCTAAAAATCTAGAAGCTACTTCAGATTTAGCTACTAACAAATAAACCCAAACAGCTCGGGAAAAATCATCTACTAATGTCAAGAAATAAAAAGCACCACTAGAAGAAGGCGTATTATAGGGTCCCCAAACATCACAATGAATTAATTGAAATAATGCAGTAGCATTAGTAGTACTTAAAGGAAAACTATGTCTAGGTTGTTTTGCTCTATAACATATAGAACAAGGCACAGAATGTTTATTATTGTTAGGAGAAATAGAAGACAACACCGTGGAAGATGGATGACCAAAACGCTGATGTCATAAATCAGAAGAGGACAGTGAAGCAACTGTAGGAAGAGGCTGCAGGACAGGACTTCGAACACGAGCATCCAGCAGACGAAGCCAAAACACCCCCCTTTCTGTTCACCCACGCCAATCAATCTCCTCGTACTGATTGTCTGTAAAATGCAATAATTTTCAGTAAACAAAGCTAGACAGTTTAGGGTAGATAGCAATCTAGAGCAAGACAGTAAGTTGCAGCGTAATGTAGGGATATATAACACGTGCGGCAGTTTAAAACCATAAAAACAAATGGTTCCAAATTGTGTAGCAGAGAACATCGAGCCATCGGGCAGAAAAATATTCACAGCATCAATAGTAGTAGTAAGATCAGAAAGAGAACCTTTGTCACCAGTCATATGATAGGAGGCTCCCGAATCAAGGATCCATGGTAAAGTATGCGTACCAGACTCATCACCAGGAGAGTGAAGCTGATTAAACAGGTTCATGGCTGTGTTCCATTGGTCATCAGACAGAGCAGGGCCAAAATCGGAGCGAGCAGGGACCGTAGAGGAGGCCGCCGCCGCCAGGCTTGGTGGCGACAAGGTGGCTCCGGCGAACGGCGGCGGGAGCAAGAGATCGGTGGCGCCACCAGTTTGACCGGCGTTGACTAATGGCCGGTCAGGTGGTGCCCATTTCTTGCCCTTCTTGAACCACTCCGGGAAGCCGTGTATCTTAAAACAGGTGTCTTTGTCATCACCCTTGCGACGACAATGTGTGCAAACAAGATTCTTACGGTCGTCGGCAGAAAGAGCTACTGGCGAACGTCGTGCATCATATGCCATAGATGTAGAAGAATCACGGGCTCGAATGATAGCTTTATGATTCTCCTCCTGAGTAACAAGGGCATACACCCTCATGACAGATGGCAGTGGCTCAATGCTCAGGATATGGGATCTTAAGGTGTGAAAACCTTCGTCGAGACCAGAGATGAATTGGTAGATCAAATCCTTCTCCCTCTCTTGGAGGATTTTTGCCTGAAAATTGCACTGGCATAAAGCCTTGCAATCTTCACAGATACAGACCACAGGAGGTCGCATGCAGTGATAATCTGCAAACAACTTCTTCAGTGTGGCAAAATAGATGGCGATGGGCTGACCGTTCTGCCTGCAACCTTGAATGGCTTCTTGTGTTTGCATAAGCTTCATTCCATCAGCGAAAATAAAGCGCGCCTTAAGATCATCCCACAAATCCTTGACGGTAGAGAAAGAACTTGTTGAAGATCGTATCACTGGATCCAGGGTCTGTGAGATCCAGCAGACAAGAGTAGCATTAACCCCAGGCCAGACAGCAGCATCTGGATGATCATCCTGGGGTTTTGTGATGGATCCATTAAGGAACCCAATCTTATGTTTGGCCAAGAATGCGCAACAAATCGCATCAGACCATTCATTGTAGTTTTCTGGTCCTTTCAGTATGATTGGTACAAGTTGTAATCCTGGACCATCGCCGGAACCAATGTAATAAGGATCAGTCGACACACGACCAATCGGTAAAGCAGCATGAGTGCCAGATTGTGATTGCAGTTGTTTGAGTAAGGCTGCAATTACGTCACTAGCACTCAGATCCTGAAGTTTCGTACCCTCAGGAATCTCAAAACGCGGTTGTTCATCAGAACCCGACATATTGTAAAATCAGGGACGGATAAGAACACCGGTGAACAGTTGCTGACGGCGGTGGCGGACGGCGCGTGAAGATTCGGCGGCGGCGCGTGGCGTCTGTCGGCGGAGAACGGCAGCGGATCAAAAACACGAGCAGCAGACGTCGTTGACGGGTCGTCGTCGGAAATTGGCGGACAGCGGTGGCAATGGTGCAGCGGCGGCGGTGCATGGGCTTCGGCGGCGGCACGTGGGGCGTCGGACAGCGGCGGCTCGGGAAAGATCAGGGCAGCGGAAAATTTTCTGTTTTAGGTTTCAGAATTTTAGGCTCTGATACCATGGAGGAAATAAGGGTAATAATCTGTAGATTTATTCATGAGTTATATAGTGGTACATGATACCTATCCCAGCTAGGAGAAGGTAACAGAATACAAGTACAACTATGGTAGGAATACAAATCCAATTCCAATACCAATACTAATTAACACTAATTCCATAACAACTATAATACTAATTCCGTAACAGTACTAAACTGAATTGAAGTGCAATAAGTTATGGAGAACAGGGCATAAGTATTTGATATTTTTCAAATATATATAAAATTCAAAATTATGAAAAGATCAGCGTGGCATTATATTTCCTATGTCCGTACCATATTTATCTAATTTTTGGGTTAAGTTCTTACTGCACAATCATACTGTGCGTTTCAGCCAAATACTAAAACGATATCCCTAGATGCATACACACTGCAAATGTGACATATCTGTGTAACCAACAATTTCAGATTCCACCAAAACATTGACGAAAAAATGGATCCTGAGTTTCCTGAAACCAATGAATCAGAAGTAGTATTCTTAGACCTGATGCCATGCGAGGAATTCAAGCAGAAACCTATGCAGAAGAAGAAGCTACTCAGAGTCTTCTCCGAGGATTACTACGAGGCGGTGCAGAAGATCATACTCGATCCTCGAGGCTCTTTCGTTAACTGGTGGAACAAGCTGTTCTTGATTGCCTGCCTCATTTCCCTCTTGATCGATCCCTTGTTCTTCTACATGCCCAGTGTTGAGCAGGAGATGTGCATGGTGCGAAGCGTGACATACGAGGTTGTCCTCACCGCGATTAGGTCTGTTGTGGATGCTTTCTATGTTGTCCAGATACTGGTCCGGTTTAGGACCGCTTTCGTGGCACCATCGTCTCGGGTGTTTGGGAGAGGAGAGCTTGTCATTGATACTTGCAAGATTGCTTCTAGGTACCTTCTCGGCAAGGAATTCTGGCTTGACTTGCTGGCAGCCCTTCCAGTTCCACAGGTATCTATGTATCGCATAATACGTATCTCTGTCTGTTAACAAAGCAGACGTTTATTATAATCCTGAATCCGCTGCTGGGATACAACTATTTGTACTGTGTCTGAGGTTTTAGGTTATGCTGTACCAGTAGCGATTGATGATGACGCTCGATTAACTATTGTAGGTATTGATTTGGGCATTACTTCCAATACTCAGAGGCTCAAACCAGATGAGTGCGAAAAACATCTTGAGATCAACCATAATATTACAATTCCTGTTGAGGTTGTATCTCATATTTCCTCTCTCATCTAAAATCATCAACACTTCTGGTGTCATGGTTGGAGCAGCATGGGCTGGCGCTGCGTATAATCTTCTTCTCTACATGCTTGCAAGTCATGTACGTACTGTAAATTCACTGAAAATTTCATTTGATGATGGAAATCTATCATTTTAGCAACTTAAATAATTTACTTCCTTCTGTTTCTTTTAAGGTAATTGGTTCTTGCTGGTACCTGTTTGCAATCGATCGACAAGAACAATGCTGGAAAAAAGTATGTGATCTTCAACAACCGACCTGCGAGTACAGGTTCTTTGATTGTGGTAGAAGGAATGATCCGGACCGGATTAGCTGGTTCTTGTCCAGCAACATCACTGGATTATGTTCACCTAGTAATGGAGGGTTTTTCGTGTTTGGAATATACGATGATGCTCTGAATTTTGAGGTTGGATCATCTGATTTTCTTTCCAAATTCTCCTACTGTTTCTGGTGGGGTTTGAGGAACCTAAGGTAAGAAGCTTGTTAGTTTGTGCATTCTCTTCCTTCTGTGTGTATTTAAAATGCAAGTTTGTTTTAGAAGTTCATTCAAATCTAAATTAAGGCATGAATTTTAATGGAATTGGATTGTTGACAGGATTATGGTCTTTTAATCACTTTCTCTAATGTAGTGAGGTTAGTTCTATCTAGGTTTTTCTTTAACATGAATTCCCATTTACATGAAAAGGTTTGGCATGTAAAAGTGTGACTTTGAAAAAATAATTAAAGCACCCAAAGATGGAGATTGTAGTGGCACCCTAAACCTACAAAAGGTAACAGTTTTAATATGTGAGAATGCTTTCTATCCTTAGGAGTTAGCAAAAATATATACTACGGAAATGTAGGAACGAACTTTGAAGAGAGCTTAGGAATTTATGTATTTTCTTTCATATGACCGCCTTCTAATAGCTCTTCCGAACTTCAAAGTGGTGTGAGTTTTTCGGTTAATCACATTGACGGTAGGTAGATGGGATTTTAAAACGGTTATTGTAGAATTGCCATTAATAAAAATTATTTAACAGCAATTATCTTAGAACAACCGTTGAAATGAAATAACTAAAGGTTGTTATGTCTTGCCGCTTTTAAATGATATTGGTTCTGACTTTAGAACATCAGTCGATTTTAAAATATAAATGCAATGTGGTATATTAAATCCAGTAGCCTTGTGGGAAATTGTGTAAGAACGGTGTACGGTGTGAGGCATGTAGTAATACCCTTGCTTCTCCATTAATGGCACATCACTTTTGAGTGTTAGAAATTAGGAGATGCTAAATGAGTGAGTGAAATTGAATTGAAAGAAAAAAAAGTAAAATGAGTGAATGTAATAACATTAAACTTGCCCGAACTAGAAATTGTCAATATTAAAAAAACATCTCAAATAAGAAAGTGTGTCACTAATGGAGGAACACGTGGAGCATAAAGAAACATAATTTGACTTATTTAAATAATTTATTGCTCTGATTTTGCAGCTCTCTGGGGCAGAACCTTTTCACCACTACATATTTGGGAGAGATTGATTTTGCTATTGTGATCGCAATTGTGGGACTGGTTCTCTTTGCTTTGCTGATTGGAAACATGCAAGTAAGCCCTACACATAGTTATATGATCGATATACACAATATAAGTTTAAATAAGCATATTTAGACTAACAAGTTGGTATACTCTGATAGTTTTTGTGGAATACGCATCTTAATTTACATCAGAATCAGTAATTTACATCCCATGAATTTTTCAGACTTACTTGCAGTCAACAACAACAAGGCTGGAAGAGTGGAGGGTGAGAAAGACGGACACAGAGCAATGGATGCACCACAGGCAGTTGCCTCATGATCTTAAGGACAGAGTCCGTAAGTATGACCTTTACAATTGGGTCACTACTCGTGGCGTCGACGAAGAAACCATCCTCAAGGACCTCCCTCTGGATCTCCGCCGCGACATCAAGCGCCATCTGTGTCTCGATCTTGTTCGCCGGGTGAGTTAAACTTGTATTTTTATAGGCACATCATTAGTGCATTGCTACATGCAAGAATGATAAACAAATACAGTTGGATAGTGAAAGTTATACTCTCTCCGTCCCACAATCAGAGTCGTGTTTGTAATACTGGTTTTGAGTCGAATGTGGTATGAAAAATATTGTTTGTTTATATTACAGGTCCCGATTTTCGATGTAATGGATGAATGCACACTGGATGCAATATGCCTGAGGCTAAAGCCGATTTTGTGCACTCCGGACACATGCCTGATTCGCGAGGGCGACCCCGTGAACGAGATGCTTTTCATCATAAGAGGCCACTTAGACTCCTACACAACCTGTGGCGGTAGGACGGGGTTTTTCAACTCGTCCGGCCTCAGCCCCGGGGATTTCTGTGGCGAAGAGCTCCTGACGTGGGGCCTAGACCTCCGGCCGAGCATTATCCTCCCCAAGTCCACGCGAACTGTGACAGCCATCACAGAGGTGGAGGCATTCGCGCTGGTGTCGGAGGACGTGAAATTCGTGGCGTCCCAGTTCAGGAAGCTGCATTGCAAGAAGCTGAGGCACACTTTTCGGTACCACTCCCATCAGTGGAGGACCTGGGCTGCTTGCTTCATCCAGGCCGCGTGGTTCCGGTACAAGAGGCGCAGAGAGGCTGCTGAGCTCAAGGAAATGGAGAAAATCGACCGCGAAGGCAACGGCGATGGTGATGGTGAAGGTGAAGGCGAAGGTGGGGATCTTGTCGCTCCACTGGGAGGATCAGTTACTCCTCCGCGGAGTCGCTCGTATCCTCCCCGGACCATCAAGTTTGTGAGGTATTCGACCTCATTTGCGCCGAGGAGGAATGCCGTGGAGCTGGAGTTTGTTAGCTCGTTGCACAAGCCCTTGGAGCCTGATTTTTCAGTTGAGGATCCTTGATATAGATCCCATTCTTCTGTTTAGGAAGGGTCCTAAATTCCTAATTCCGTAGATTTGGATCTCCTCTTATAAAATTGTGTCACATTTCTTTCTTTTACTATGCTCTCAATCTTCACCAAAATAGCGAGGTAGCTTGAGATATATACTATCATCAGTGATCTAAGTCACCTTGCTCGTGGATGAGGATTGAGAATTTATTGCGACATAAAATATAACGTTAAATCTCTAAATATTAGCCCTGCTCGTGGATGAAGATTGAAAGTTTGATGCGTCAAAGGGTAATATTACATCTCTAATATTAGAGTCGGTCGGTACTTAACATTTACAAGGTCTTACCGAAGGTAAAACCCACAAATATTTGTAGTTATATGCATATATATATACATATATATATATATGTATACATATATACATATATACATACATATATATATATATGTATACATATATGTATGTATACATACATATATATGTATGTATACATACATATATGTATGTGTATATATATATGTATATATATATATCGAAATAGATACAAAAGTACAAACAAATATGGAATATGATATTCTTTTTACAAAACCAATAAGAAAATGTATTCCTTTCAGATTCTAAATCAATTATAACTCTATTACTCCCCTCAAGCAAAGCATGGGACTGGTAGCCACAATGCTTGGAACATAAGAACTCAAACTGAGGGCGAGGTAATCCCTTCGTAAAAATGTCACCAAACTGCAAATATGTAGAAACAAGAGCAACTTTAAACTTGCTAGAAGACACCATCGATCACACACACAAAATGATAGTCAATATCAATTTGCTTGACTTTCTTTTCCGAAATTGGATTTTGAGCTAGAAAGAGAGCACTACTGTTATCACACAACAAAATAGAAGGCACACAAGTCGATGCACGTAAATTACGAAGAAGATTCATCAACCAACCTAACTCCGCAGCAGTGTTGGCTATATCACGATATTCTGATTCCGAACTAGGACGTGAGACTGTAAGTTGCTTCTTACCACTCCAAAACACCATGTTACCTCCAAGAAAATGACATAACCATCACCTATGAGTCTCAATACAATGAGTTCAATCGGCATCAGAATAACCAAGAATCGGTAAAATGGATGAATTTGTGCGAAATTGAAACCCATAATAAAGAGTACCACACACATATTGTAAAATCTGTGTAACCGTTTGGAAATAGTCATCAATAGACAGTAGAAGCTTGCATGAACTGGTTGACCGTATTTATAGAATGAGACAAGTCAGAACGTGTAATCGATAGATACTGAAGTGCACCAACCAAAGACTAATAAATTGTGGGATTTCCGAAAGACCTACCGGAAGAGCTGAAAAGTTGAGAAAAAGCCACAAAAGGGATGAACGTCGAGATTGGCCAGACCTCCACACGGAGAAGAAGATCGGCAATGACACATGGCTAAAATCGGAGAAGATGAGTGGAGAGGACGCCAGAAACAATGGAGGTCGCCGGACGGATCATTCTGATTTCATAGCACGGGCTTACGATAAGGAGTCGACGATTGCTCGGGCGAGAGATGGGAGTAGCGACCGAGTGAAGCAGGTGGCAACGTGAACAAATTGGAGAAGGTGGATGAGAAGGAGACTCGCTAGAGAAAATCAGATCGCCAGAAAAGCTGAAAAAGGAAAGCAACGGCCAGGATTTTTCTATATTATTTTTTAAAATTTCGGAAATAGGAAGGAAAAATACCAAGAATTTTAGTGAGACTTGACATACCATGATAGAATGTAAAATCAACAAATGTTGTAGTTATATATATATATATATATATATATATATATTGAGTACAAAGAATACAAAGTACAAAAAAATATGGAACATGATATTTACAAAATCAATCACAAAGGGTATTCCTTTTTTTATCATGATTCTAAATCAATTATATCTCTATTAAGATTCATACGTATTATTGCATGCTATATATAACAAAATATTATGTGAGATATTGTTAGATTCATCTTAACATTTATTTTCTAAATATCAAATTTTTATGCGGAATTGGTAAATGTGGCTAGAGATATTGACGGTCAAAGATGATCATTGAAGACTGTGAAAAAGTTGAGTAACCAATACTAGTGGGACATAGGAAGTAATATTTTAACGGAGTTCTGAAGGCACTTATGACGATGGAGCAAGCATTTGAACAACATTTCTGAGGTCAGTTCCACTGTTGAAAAATGTTTATGAAATACACTGAAGTAAACAATGGGGCGGTCAAATCACTGTCTAAAGAAACTTAAAACACTTTCACCATATTTATCCCCTTCTTTCCAGCTCCAATCATTTTTTTCTTCCATCTTTACTTTCTTTCTTTTTCCCTCGTCGTCTTTTGTTCCTTTCACAAGTCTAACACTTCATATTTCCGTTTGTTACTGGTAAATCCACCTGTCTTTTTTTTTTTGGAATCAAGGTATGTTATTGTCTAAATGTTTATTATGATGAATTTTATTGTAGGTGTGTTTGATGTTGGTGTCAAAGATGATTGCTTATGTATTGTATTGAAGACGAATGTCAAATCTGTTGTTATAAAGATATGGATATATGGACCATATGTATTTTCAATTTTCAACGGAATGAAGAATCCATATTTTTAAACAAACTTTTGATACCAATTCTAACGTTGGAAGTGTCTTCTACAAAATTTTTAAAACCGTCATTCATAGACCGGCGACCACTAACCTGAGCCTATTAAAGTTCACAAAAAAACAGCCGTTTTTTTTCCTCAAAACATTCACCTAAGGTGGATGGGAGTTATTCATTGGGTTCTCCGCACCCTAAAAAGCACAGTAGAATGAGAGTATTTTACAGATATGAGCAACTATATATTTCATGAAGAGTATGAGATCTACTTAGATGTGTTTCCTATACTTCACCTCCACTTCTGTGTTAAGGAAACTAGGCCAGACATCCAATAAAATTGAGCATACTCTGTTGGTGTTTTAAAGAAACACAAGCTATTTAAGTATGATTGGATTCGAGTAGTTGTGAGCTCGGGATGTTAAAACAAGTTTGGTGGTGCGGAGTGCACACTTGTATAAACTATCTACGAGCTTACAGTTCTGGGATATGTATTAAAATTTGTTGGCAAGACTAACATGTATTATCCTTTTTTGTGGAAAGATAGATCATTCTAACTACATCCATATTTATACATACTTTTAATGATGGTGGTATATAGTGTATGACTTCTTAAAGGATGAGGATGAACTAAGGATGTGTACGGGATGCAGTGTTGGCAGCATACTCAACTTACTACATTGTCATGTGGAAAAAATACACAAGTCAGAGTTTATTAAAATTATGATAACTATGATACACAGGATGTTAAAAATGTAATCATTTACGTGAGAAGATGTGTTGTTTCAGAATTCATCTCTGACAACTAGGATATATCAGATGTGGAAAATATAATCATTTGTGGAAAGATACATTGTATTACAATTGTATCAGGGAGGTGCATCATAAAACATGGTGACCTATAACCCACACATTCCACGACAGGTAGTGTCTTTTCAGAACATCTCCTATATATACATGAGTATGCATTCACAGATAGAGAAGAGAAAATCTTAGAATTTTCAGACTTACTCAGTAACCAAAAATATTGCACTCAAAGCCGTTCTCTTGTTTCAAGCCTAGATCAAGAGGGTATTTTCGATTGTTTTATCCTCGAGGAGAATTCGTGTAACCCAAGGCAGTAACTGGGTCGAATTACTCTTTAAGGAAAGCGTATGTTAACACGACTCAAATCGATATCCAAGTTCCATTACACCAACAACCAACATTTACCAGAATACTATTTTATAAATTTACTTCTACTTCTACCAAAAGCCAAATCGCCCATTTCTCTTTTCCAATGTTTCATTTCCTGAACTAACAGTTACACAACATTCTTAAAGCGTAATTTCCTTACCGTACGAGACATGGCAACTGTACGTGATATGACATCCAAGTTTGGGAAACTGGAGAAGTTTGAAGGCGTTGATTTCCGTAGATGGCAGAAGAAGATGCATTTCCTCCTTACAACTCTGAAAGTGGCATATGTTTTGTCTACTCCAATGACAGAACCAGCAGATGATGAACCATTGGAAGAAACTCGTCGGAGGAACAAATGGGAAAATGATTACTACATCTGTCGTGGTCACATCTTGAATGGTATGTCTGACTCACTCTTTTATGTTTATCAAAATGTTGAATCTGCAAAAGAGTTGTGGAATTCCTTAGAGTCAAAATACATGGATGAGGATGCTTCTAGTAAGAAATTCCGTGTCAGTAATTTTATGAATTACAAGATGTCAGACTCTAAGCCCGTTATGGAGCAGTACAATGAATTGCTTCGGACTTTAGGACAATTTGCACAACACAAACTGGGAATTGATGAATCTATTTCTGTGTCAAGTATAATTGACAAGCTTCCACCTTCATGGAAGGATTTCAAGCACATGCTTAAGCACAAAAAGGAAGAATTGTCTCTTGTTCAACTCGGAAGCCATTTGCGCATAGAGGAAACTCTAAGGGCACAGGAAAATGGCAAGTCCAAAGATAAAGAGACTATGGGACTCTCTTAAGTTAATATGATGGAAGAGGGTGATAGTTCTAAGAAGACCAAGGGGAAGAAGCGCCCATTTAACAACACAAGCAAAGAGTCCAACAAGAAACCTAAGGGTGCATGTTGGATTTGTGGCAAGACAGGACACTTCAAACGTGATTGTTGTGTTAGGAAGAGAAAGAAAGGAGTGACACCAAATCATTCTAGGCAAGGGTCTAAGGACCAAGGCCAAACTCCCCATCAAGGTCAGAATGTTAATTATGGTTTAAATTCGGTTGAGAATTATGTACCATTAATTTCTGAAGCATTTTATGTACAGGATGATGAAATTGCTTGGTGGATAGATTCTGGAGCAACCAAACATGTTTACAAGGACCGTAGGTGGTTCAAGTCATATGAACTTGCTAACGATGGTTCCATTCTTCATATGGGAAATGAATCTACCGCCACTATTCTTGGTCGAGGAGATGTTTTGTTGGAATTTAGTTCTGGGAAAAATCTTCATCTAAAAGATGTTCTACATGTACCTGGAATTAGAAAGAACTTAGTTTCTGGTAGTATATTGTCTAAGTGTGGCTATAAGCAAGTGTATGAATCTGATAAATTTATCTTATCAAAGTTTGGTGTGTTTGTAGGATTCGGATATTATTGTAATAGAATGTTTATGCTCAATATAAATAATATGTGTGGTTCTATTTACATGATCTGCTCCAATGTTGATTTACCATTTTTATGGCATGCTATATTAGGACATGTTCATTACAAACGTATGCTTGATATGTCTAAAGATAGTTTGATTCCTGCTTTTGATATAAATGTGCAAAAATGTAATATTTGCATGTTGAATAAAATTGTTAGGCAACCATTTAAAAGTGTTGAAAGAACTTCAAAATTGCTAGAAATCATACATAGTGACTTGTGTGACTTGCATGCAACACCTTCTTTGGGGAGTAAAAAGTACTTAATAACATTCATTGATGATTATTCAAGATTTTGTTACATTTATTTGTTGCATTCCAAAGATGAGGCAATTGATAAATTTAAGGCTTTTAAAATTGAGGTTGAATTGCAAAAATCAATTTTGATTAAAAAGTTACGCACCGATAGAGGAGGTGAATATTATGATCCTTCATTTTTTGAATCTTGTGGTATCATTCATGAGGTTACCGCTCCATATACACCGCAACAAAATGGTGTGGCAGAAAGGAAAAATAGGGTACTTAAAGAAATGGTTAATTCCATGTTATTCTATTCTGGATTGAGTGACGGATTCTGGGGTGAAGCCATGTTAACGGCTTGCTATTTATTAAATAGGGTTCCTAATAAACGGAACAAGATCACTCCATATGACCTTTGGTATAAAAAGAAATCAAACTTGAATTATCTTCAAGTTTGGGGTTGTTGGGCAGTAGTAAGACTTCCCAATCCCAAAAGAAAAACATTGGGGGAACGAGGTATTGATTGCATATTTATTGGATATGCTATGCATTCCAAGGCTTATAGGTTCTATATTACAGAACCTAATGATTTTATTTCGATGCACACCGTAATTGAATCAACAGATGCTATCTTTGATGAAAATCGATTCACATCAGTACCAAGGCCAAGGGATTTAGTTCCTACTTCAAGTAGAACTATGGAGGAATATGAATTGTCTCATCAAATCAAGTCACCTGAGCTTCGAAGGAGCAAAAGAGGTAGGATTGAGAAGTCTTTCGGTCCTGATTTCCAAATTTATATGGTTGAAGGATCAAGAGATGAGATAAGTTATCAATATTCGTATTGTTATCATATTGAAGAGGATCCTAAGACATTTAGTGAGGCTATGAAGTCTCGAGATGTTGCTTTCTGGAAAGAAGCGATAAATGATGAGATGGATTCCATCATGGGTAATAATACGTGGGTTCTTTCTGATCTCCCTCATGGTTGTAAACCTTTGGGTTGCAAGTGGATCTTCAAAAGGAAGATGAAAGTCGATGGCTCTATTGACAAGTATAAAGCTAGATTGGTTATCCAAGGCTTTAGGCAAAGGGAGGGTATTGATTATTTTGATACATATGCCCCAGTTGCTCAGATCTCCACTATTAGATTGTTGATTGCATTAGCAGCCATTAACAACCTAGTGATCCATCAAATGGATGTCAAAACTGCATTTTTGAATGGAGATCTAGAAGAGGAGATTTACATGAAACAACCTGAAGGGTTTGTTATGCCTGGAAATGAGCATAAGGTTTGTAAACTTGTCAAATCATTGTATGGGCTAAAACAAGCTCCTAAACAATGGCATCATAAGTTTGATGAGGTGGTTTTATCGAATGGCTATGAGTTAAACCAATCTGACAAATGTTTGTATAGCAAATTTGATAGTTCTGGAAATGGAGTTATCATTTGTCTATATGTGGATGATATGCTGATTTTTGGCACAAATCAGATCCAAGTTGACCTTACGAAGGCATTCTTATCATCAAGTTTTGACATGAAAGATATGGGGGAGGCAGATGTGATTCTTGGTATTAAGATCAAACGAGAGAATAAAGGAATTTCTCTGACACAATCTCATTACATTGAGAAAGTACTTAAGAAATTCAATTGTGAGAATTGTTCCCTGGTCAGCACTCCAATGGATTCAAGTATGAAGCTTATGCCTAATAAGGGTAAAGCAGTATCACAACTTGAGTACTCACAAGTAATTGGTTGCTTGATGTATTCCATGACAATCACAAGGCCGGACATCGCATTTGCGGTTGGAAAATTGAGTAGGTACACAAGTAACCCCAGCACACATCATTGGCAAGCTGTTAGGCGTGTACTTAAGTATCTAAAGAAAACCATGAATTATGGTTTGTGCTATGTTGGATTTCCTTCTGTTTTAGAAGGTTATTCAGATGCTAGTTGGATAACAAATACGGAAGATCATTCTTCTACAACTGGTTGGGTATTCTTACTTGGTGGAGGTGCCATTTCATGGGCTTCTAAAAAGCAAACTTGCATAACTAACTCTACTATGGAGTCATAATTTATAGCTCTTGCAGTAGCAGGTAAGGAGGCGGAATGGTTACAGAATCTGGTATATGAAATTCCATTGTGGCCTAAGCCGATTTCACCTATCTCTATTCATTGTGATAGTACAAATAGTCTATCTAAGGCTTATAGTGAAGTGTACAATGGGAAATCTAGACACTTGGGCATTAGGCATAGCGCGATACGTGAGTTAATAACTCATGGTGTGATTTCAGTTGATTTTGTAAGATCTCAACACAATCTAGCAGATCACTTGACGAAGGGACTAGCTAGGGACTTGGTAAATAAGTCAGTGATCGGGATGGGTTTAAAGCCTATTTAAATCTCTGATTATGGGATACCCAATTTTGCTCTGATATGACATTGGAGTAAAATTCAATGTGGAAGGCCTATTGTTTAAGATTGATACATACGATTTCATATCCCGAAGGTAATATGTTTGGACCTGCATGTAAGTTAGGTTGAAGTTTATCTTCTTAATGGATCTTTTGACAAAGTACTTTTGCAGGAGTACGATTAAAGAGATTCACCTATATGAAGTGTGAAGTGTAGCCGCTTCAAGAAGCTCGGGCTTGGCTTTCTATACACTCATGAATGGATAAGGACACATGGCTAATATAGTGTCAAGTTTTAGCTTTTGAGATTTGTACTTGAACTTGTGTGTAGATTATCTTCAAGTGTTCAAATGGGTTGAAGGGTTCAATCTTTCAAGACACCCCGATTCTCGAATATTTGAAATGTGTAATTTACTAAGGTGAAAATTCAATCTTCAAGATATTTTCATTTATGCACTTGTTTGGTTTGGTTGTTGGATTTTCCGAATCAAGGATAATACTTAAATGGGGGAGGATTGTTGGTGTTTTAAAGAAACACAAGCTATTTAAGTATGATTGGATTCGAGTAGTTTGAGCTCGGGATGTTAAAACAAGTTTGGTGGTGCGGAGTGCACACTTGTATAAACTATCTACGAGCTTACGGTTCTGGGATATGTATTAAAATTTGTTGGCAAGACTAACATGTATTATCTTTTTTGTGGAAAGATAGATCATTCTAACTACATCCATATTTATACATACTTATAATGATGGTTGTTGTGCGGAATGGAGAAAGAACAGAAAATATGAACGAAAATAACAAGACACAAGATTTACGTGGTTCACCAATTTGGCTACATCCACGGGAGACGGATTCACTATAATAGGTAGCAGGTTACAGACGCCAAGAAATTGGCCAGATTTCTACCTATCTAAGTGCAGAACAGAATTTTTTGTTTACAGAGAGAAGAGAGACACTTTATATATTGTCTCCACTAAACCCTAACAAACTGGGATTGGAACAAAACACAATTCGGCCCAAATCAACATCAGTCCAAATTGGAATTGGAATTATATTCTTATCATAATTGTAGATGTAGTTGTATTCCAGGCCAGGGTCGCAGAAGCGGCTATTACAGTATTCAAGGCATACCAACAAATCTCCACCTTGACTTGAATCCTCAAAGCAGAAACTCCAGACGCACCATTACAGTGCCAGATGAGTAGACTTCGCCCTCCACTCCCGTGACTGCCCATAGAGCACCTAATCAGCTCTGATGTTCAGCAAGTCCAAACAATGTTGAAACTTGCTATGTGGAACAGGTTTGGTGAACATATCAGCGGGGTTGTCAGCAGTTCCCACTTTCTTCACCCTGATTCTCCTCTCACTCCTCAGGAAATGATATCTGACATCAATATGCTTGGTCCTCTCATAATAGACCTGATCCTTGGCTATGCAGATTGCACTCAAACTGTCACAATACACAGTAGCCTGATCATGATGTAGACCAAGATCACTAACCAGTCCTTTCAGCCATATTCCCTCCTTTGCAGCCTCTGTCAAAGCCATGTACTCTGCTTCCGTAGTAGACAACGTCACTGTAGGTTGCAAAGTCACCTTCCAACTAACCACAGAACCTCCCAAAGTGAATACATAACCAGTCATCGATCTCCTCGTGTCAACATCACCAGCATAATCAGAATCAGAGTAGCCTGTAACTAAGCACTCGGTATCACCTCCATAAATGAGACCCACATCAGACGTACCTCTAAGATACCTGAAGATCCTCTTCACAGCTTGCCAATGTTCCTTTCCCGGTTGCCCCATGAACCTGCTCACAACACTGACTGCCTGTGCTAAATCTGGCCTCGTGCAAACCATAGCATACATCAAACTCCCTACCGCGCTGGCATAAGGAACCCGAGACATATACTCCTTCTCCTCGTCTGACTGAGGAGCAAACATAGTGGTGAGATGAATATTTGCAGTACTAGGAGTGTCTATAGGCTTGGCTGTAGACATGCCAAACCTAGCCATCACTTTCTGAATGTAGCCTTTCTGTGACAAGAAAAGCTTCCGGTGACTTCGATCCCTAAGAATCTCCATTCCTAGTATCTTCCGAGCTGCACCCAGATCCTTCATCTCAAACTCAGCACTAAGAAGTCCTTTCAACTTCTGAACCTCGTGCTTACTCTTTGCGGCTACCAGCATGTCATCTACATAAAGCACCAGATAGATGAATGACCCATCTCTCAACCTGATGTAGTAGACACAACAGTCATAAGCACACCTCGTATATCCCAGCTGAAGCATGTAACTGTCAAACTTCTTGTACCACTGCCTCGGAGACTGCTTAAGCCCATATAAGGACTTCTTCAACTTGCAAACATACTTTTCCTTGCCAGGAACTTGGAAACCATCTGGCTGAGTCATGTATATCTCTTCCTCCAACTCTCCATGTAGAAAAGCGGTCTTCACATCAAGTTGTTCAAGCTCCAAATCCTGATGTGTCACTATAACTAGCAACACCCTGATGGAAGTGTGTCTGACCACTGGTGAGAAAATCTCATTGTAATCTACTCCCTCTCTCTGACTGAAACCTCTAGCAACAACTCTAGTCTTGTACTTGACTCCCTCTGTAGGTGATATCCCTTCCTTTTTCTTGAAAACCCATTTGCAAGTGATAACCTTTCTCCCTTGAGGCTGTTGAACCAAATCCCATGTCTGATTCTTCTGAAGAGACTTCATCTCGTCTCCCATTGCAGCAAGCCATTTGTCAGCATCAGTACCTGAAATAGCTTCTCTGTAGGTGGATGGCTCATGAGTATCCACCTCCTCAGCAACCTGTAGTGCATAACCCACCATATCCTCAAACCCATATCTCTTGGGCGCCCCAACTCCAACCCTCCTGGGTCGGTCCTGAGCTAAACTACGGACTGTAGCTCCTGATGGTTGGGGATCTGGTGGTGGAGATTCCGGTATCTCAGATTCTGTCTGTGGCTCTTGATTCACCTCAAATTGTTCCAATCTATTTTCACCTTGAGTGACTTCAAGCTCCACCTGTTTATCAACTCCACTAGTTTCTGGCACAACTGTGGGCTTCACCATAGATCTAAGCAAAGAATTTTCATCAAAGACAACGTCCCTGCTTAGAATAACCCTCTTCTCAGACGGAGACCATATCCTGGAGCCTTTAACTCCATCTCCATAACCCACAAAGACACCCTTCTTGGCTCGGGGCTCTAACTTACCATCACTAACATGATAATAAGATGTACAACCAAAAACTTTTAACTTGGAGTAATCAACAACTTTACCTGACCACAACTCCATAGGTATTTTGCACTCTATACCCGTGTGAGGCCCGCGGTTGATCAGGTAACAAGCTGTACTCACCGCCTCTGCCCAGAATCTCGTTTCCAAACCAGCATTAGAGAGCATGCATCTTGCTTTCGCCAGCAATGCCTGATTCATCCGCTCAGCTACGCCATTCTGCTGTGGCGTATTCCTGACTGTATGATGACGAGCAATCCCTTCATCCCTACAAAACTGATCAAACTCAGACGAGCAGAATTCCAGCCCATTATCAGTTCGAAGCCTCTTGATCTTCTTCCCGGTCTGATTCTCCACCAAAGCTTTCCACTCCTTGAACTTCGAGAAAGCTTCACTCTTATGTTTCATCATGATAACCCAAGTCATCTTTGAGTAGTCATCAATCAGAGAAACAAAGTACCTGTGACCTCCCAACGACTCAACTCGGGAAGGTCCCCAACAATCAGAATGGATGTAATCCAATGTGCCCTTTGTTCTATGAATTGCCTTAGGAAACTTGCTGCGGTGATGCTTCCCAAAGACGCAATGCTCACAGAAGTCCAAGCTCTTGATCTTGTGGCCACCAAGAAGATCATACTTCGACAGAATCTGCATCCCTCTTTCACCCATGTGACCGAGCCTCATATGCCATAACTTAGTCATATCATCCTGGTGAACCTCCGAAGATGCAACATTAACAGAATCCATAACCGTGGAACCTTGTAGAAAATACAAAGTACCATGCAGAACACCTTTCAGAACCAGCCTAGAACCTTTGCAGACACACAGAACTCCATCACTCCCTGAGTAGACAAAACCCTTTCTATCCAACGTAGGAAGAGAAATCAAATTCTTTGTCATCGATGGAACATGCCTGACATCGTTCAAAGTACAGAAACTACCATCATGCGTCCTGATCTTGATTGAACCAGTCCCAACTACCTTGCACGCAACACCATTTGCTGTAGTAATGATGCCCTCAGCTTGCTCATAAGTTGAGAAATAATCTCTCCTTGGGCATATATGGTAGGATGCCCCAGAATCAAGAAACCACGCATTAGAATGATTATTTTGCCCAGTAACAGCTAGAGCAAAATCATCTTCAGAACTGAAATCCCCTTCAGCCACAGCAGCAGTACCAGATGTACTCCCATATTTACTAGCCTTCTTCGAACACTCCTTTTTCCAATGCTCCTTCTCCTTACAGTAGTTACAAACATCATTGGCCTTAGGACCCTTTGAAGATGACTTCTTGCCCTTCTTCTTATTACCGGTTTCCTTGCCTTTTGTGTTTCCGTCACTAGCAAACAAGCCAGTGGCCTGACTTTCTGTACCTGTACTATTTGCCTTATGTCGCAACTCTCTACTATGGAGAGAGGATCTTACTTCCTCCAGAGACACAGAATCTTTACCAACAATAAATGACTGAACAAAATTCTCATACGAAAGTGGTAAAGAAACTAGCAAAATCAAAGCAGCATCTTCATCTTCAATTTTCACATCTATATTTCGCAATTCTAATAACAAAGTATTCAATTGCTCTAGATGGTCTCTGAGTTGTGTACCTTCCTGCATTCGGAGACCGAAGAGGCGTTGTTTCAGAAGCAGCTTGTTGGTTAGAGATTTCGTCATATACAAACTCTCCAACTTCAGCCACAGTTGTGCAGCAGTCTCCTGATCTGGGACCTCGGTGATGATTTCGTCCGCGAGACACAACATAATCGTCGAGTGTGCCTTTTCTTCCAGACTCACAACATCGCCAGAACTGCTTGCGAAATCCTTCGTCAGCGGAGTCCACAAACCTTGCTGTTTCAGCAAAGCTCGCATCTTGATCTGCCATAAACTGAAACTGTTTCTCCCGGTAAACTTGTCGATCTTCACGTTCAACCCAGACATCTTTCTCCCCGATCAGCCCCGATCTGATGAGCCCAGAATCCGATACACCCACTACGGATCTCACCGAAAAGGAAACCTGGCTCTGATACCAGTTTGTTGTGCGGAATGGAGAAAGAACAGAAAATATGAACGAAAATAACAAGACACAAGATTTACGTGGTTCACCAATTTGGCTACGTCCACGGGAGACGGATTCACTATAATAGGTAGCAGGTTACAGACGCCAAGAAATTGGCCAGATTTCTACCTATCTAAGTGCAGAACAGAATTTTTTGTTTACAGAGAGAAGAGAGACACTTTATATATTGTCTCCACTAAACCCTAACAAACTGGGATTGGAACAAAACACAATTCGGCCCAAATCAACATCAGTCCAAATTGGAATTGGAATTATATTCTTATCATAATTGTAGATGTAGTTGTATTCCAGGCCAGGGTCGCAGAAGCGGCTATTACAGTATTCAAGGCATACCAACAATGGTGGTATATAGTGTCTGACTCCTTAAAGGATAAGGATGAACTAATGATGTGTACGGGATGCAGTGTTGGCAGCATACTCAACTTACTGCATTGTCTATGCATTCACAGATAGAGAAGAGAAAATCTTAGAATTTTCAGACTTACTCAGAACCAAAAATACTGCACTCAAAGCCGTTAGCCGTTCTCTTGTTTCAAGCCTAGATCAAGAGGGTATTTTCGAAAGCGTATGTTAACGCGACTCAAATCGATATCCAAGTTCTATTACACCAACAACCAACATTTACCAGAATACTATTTTATAAATTTACTTCTACTTCTACCAAAGGCTAAATCGCCCATTTCTCTTTTCCAATGTTTCATTTCCTGAACTAACAGTTACACAACATACTCTTCCATAGAGAGATGAAAAAATCCCCAAAATCTGAGCAACGGATCCATATAGGTGACTGTTCTAGAGTGAAGCCCCAAAACTGTGAAACTCTGGATTGCAAATTGGTTCTTGAGTGGTTCCAAAACCTCATAGAATCCGGTGTTATATCAAATATGTCCTCTCTTCCAAGCCACCACCTGTTTGCCTGTAGAATAAAAGAGAAACACACGTGTAGTAGTCCATTCTAGTGAATTCGAATAGAGGGGATGCCTTTTTTTTTAATCTAATGTCACGAAACCTTTGGTCTCATTTGTAAGAGAATTCCAGTTTAAGATCATTTCATGCACATCAAGTTTTAAGACCAACTTTGCCAAGTGATCAGCTGGCAAGTTAGCTTGTGTTAATACATGTGATATCCTACACTCGGCAATTTGTTATTTGGTTTTTTTTCTAAGCTATATGATTTCCATGGAACGTGTAGTAGGTGCAGAGTTAACACCAAAAAGACAATATGATTGCATTGTAAAAGATTGGTTAGTATTATCAGATGAAAACACGAGAGGCCAAATCTATAGCAAGCAGCTCAGCATGAAGAGCAGAATGAGTAGCTGTAGCAGTGAACTTGACTCAGATGCAATTGCCGAAGCAGTCTCTCATTAAAGTGGCTAAACCACATTTTGAGTCAGATGATATCCAAGCAGCGTCAACATTAGTTACTATGCTTAAATCTGGTGGGTACCATTTAGCAGATCGAATGAGAGGTTTTGGCGGGTTAAGCCCAGCTTTTCAAAATCCCTATCCAAAACATTTTTTGAGAACTCAGGTCTCAAGTGCGAGACATTGAAAGAGTGCTCTTTCTCAATCCTAATTATAGAATTCAGATTTGGTTTTATGCCCTCATAAATGAGAGAGTTTCTTGCCTTCACAGCTCCCAACATATGAAAGAGGGAAATATGCATGTTAAAATGGTATGTAAATGAGTGATTCCAAATCGAGCATGTCCAATAATATGCCAAGTCTATCCCATATTGATAAAAATTGAGCACTGGGGATAGGCAATAAGCTATGGAAGTGATCCCAAATCTTACTAGACAATTCACATTCATTTTAGATGTGGTTGAGCGTATCAGCGCAAGAGGAACAGGTATAGCATTTAGAAACCATGCATATTCTCATAAGTGAGATTGCCATCAAATGGAAGTATGACATTCAGCATTTTCCACATAAACACAGCGATCCTTTTAGGTATTTTGAGATTCCATACCTTTAGAAGGGAACTGATTCTTGCTCTTTTCTTCCTTGCAAGATTGTAGGCGATTTTAAAGGTGAAGTTTCCTTTGGAATCAAGAGTCCAAATGAACCTGTCTACGTGTTGTCCCCTGCAAGAAAGAGAGGATTTTTGCTAACTATTATTGTAGGAAGATAAAAATGTTTATTAGCTATAAATTGAGCAACAGTTAGTTCTCCAGGAATGGTACCATGGGTTACTACTGTATTGCTACAATAGCTAAGGAGTTAACATCCATAATTTTTTTATAGTCAGGTGATTTCCTAGAGTTAAGGAGTAATGACCAGATAAATTGAGATTAAAGACTTGTTTCTGGCTGGAATTTTCACCAAAGTTTGATAAAAAAAAAATGATAGTATCAAAATCTCTCGGTCCAACTCCAATTTCTCCACTAGTGACTCTACCTCTGAAGAATATGTCAACATTTGGCATCTAACAACAATGTTCGTCTTTGTTTGTCAGTGAGTGAGAATGCACGAGCGAAGAGTCTAAACATAGTCATAAACCACAGGTTGCATTACTTCCACACATACTCATAAAAGCAAAGTTCACCAGATGTCTTACAAGACACAAAACACACAATCAAACACGCAAAAAACATCCACAGCTTAAAAGACAACTGAAGCCATTGTTCACAGCTTTCATTTGGATGCACTACCAGGCATCCTAGCACAACAGTTTTACTAAGCCTTAAA
The DNA here is from genome assembly GCA_037428765.1 of Rubia yunnanensis. Taxonomy (NCBI): domain Eukaryota; kingdom Viridiplantae; phylum Streptophyta; class Magnoliopsida; order Gentianales; family Rubiaceae; genus Rubia; species Rubia yunnanensis. The sequence goes on along the minus strand of CM075064.1, from coordinate 22,801,714 downwards.
ACAGAAGTCGAACGATCCACATCGCCACTGCTCCCGCTGCACGAGCAAAGATGGGAGACAGAGCTTCAGCAACCTTTGGCAGGGTCGGATAGGTCAGGATCCCCAGAACGAACCAGTTGAGGCTCAACAGCGCGACAGCATCAATCGCGGGCTTGTTGTGGATGGTGGACAAGAACTGAACAACTTCAAAGAGAGAGATCCCAACGACACTGAAAAGAGCCACCACGAGAGGCATGCAAGGATCTTTGGCTTCCCACATGATCATCCCAACAAAGAGTGACAAGACTGAGCTGAAAAGGCTTCTAGAAATCGCTCTGTTCCTCCTTTCTTTAACCACATCATGCGAAGGTGGCTGGGTCGAGTCCCTGGCAGGCAATGCTTGTTTTCTGACATCATTTGTTTCAGGTTTAAGTCTCGATCTCACATATCGCCCTCTGACCTCTCTTCCACTGTGACTGGATTTCAGCACCGAAGTCCCAGGATTAGGTGCATCATGGATAGCTTTGGAACACGGCTCTGGGCATCCACGGCCCGTAATTTCTTCAGGCTGTACTTCCTTCGCTTTATGAGTTCCGGTTTTCTGATTACGCAACTGTCAAAGCACACGGAGTTACAAAAATTGACCATACATGCTCCACATTTAGATTACAACAGCTATACAAAGTCTTAAGATGCAGTTTCTTGTTTATCTGAAAGGAATTAACATTCTTGTTCATGAATTAGTAGAAACAAAATGCAGACAAATTTAGACTTGAAGCAAAACCTCAATCTAAAATGAACTCTAATTAAAAATTTGAAGCACAAGCAGAATAAATGCTTAGATGCATTTGAACTTTTCCAAGTTTGAATGTTTCTTAATCTGCATAAGTATGAGAGTACACTCTAAGTGCTAATACTAGAGATATAGTGTTCAGATTTTACCTCGCCCTCTAGTAGCTTAATTTTACGCATTGCTAACTCATGCTCCTTTTTCAGCTCTGCTAAAAGCCCCTCAGCTAGCTTGCGCTCTTTGATAGCCATCCGTAGTCGGCTATCCAGCTTTGGCAGTTGCCAAAGTATGCTATCCAACTCAGTCCGCAGTTCAAGCAAGCGCATCTCCAGCTACAAACACGTGAATCTCATGTAAAAAACTGAGAATACTCACCTTCTAACAGCCCATAAAAGAACCAATTCAAACAAAAACTGAATAGAAAATGAGCAGATGAGCAGTTCATTATTATATGACCAGATGACAATGTTTGGAGGAAATCAAAATCTCGATACTCAGTGAAAGCATTTCATGACTCACCATCTTTTCTCTTTGCAGTGCTGCGAGAGCGCGAGCTGGAAGAGACAGAAAGGCAATGATCCACACCACAATCGTCCAAAGTGCGTTGAGTTGGAAGCAGATGAAACCTCTCAACAGCTCAATCCAGGTCACAGCCATCATAACCATGGTTCTTATACCAAACAACAAAGGCTTTGTCACAAAACCACCAAGTTCGTATACAAACGCCATAACAGTACCATTCTGATTGTCCTCCAATGCGTTGTGCGCCATTAAAAACACTGCATAAGTGAAATCAATCAGCAATGGGTGCAAGGGCTCAAATAATGTAACAAATCCATGAAATGCTCAATTGCATCTTGAAAGTGAGACTAAAGTGACACATTCATCTATACTTTGGAAAGCAAACATAGCCTCAAACTTTATCTAGATCCATAAAATCAATTCCTGAAATACTTAATTCTTACATAAACAGCATTTAGCTATTACAACAATAACTGGGAGTGCATGCAGACATTTCTTTTCAAGCCTGTGGAAACCTGTATCATATTAATTGAGGGCTAGATGATATCCATGGTAACTCACAATGAATAAGGCGTTTAGGTCTCCTAGAACTCATTTATATATGCTTTCCTTTTATTTCTCTAATCCTAAAGCAGATCCAACTCCATATCCTAAAATACGAAGCAAATGAAGAGTATTTCAGAATCAGAGGTAAACATATCTTACTCATGACTGGTAAAAAAATTTATCTGGACTTTAGCTTAGTTAGCAAACTTAGCATCAAAATTGCTTACTTTCAGCTCATTTTATTTAGATACAACCCGCCCACCCATAAATATTTTTTAGCAGAATTTAGTTTTCAAACATTTCTAACCTTAGTCACACCGAGCTTTGATTAGATAGCAATAAACCCACCTTACCATACAAATAAAATTTTAAGCATGTCAAAATTTTAATTTTCAAATGTATCCCATTCACACCCTCAGTAGATGTGTTACTTTGGATGGGTTTAATCGAGGGAAAAAAATGGAGAAGAGTATAATTTTACTTTTAAAGAGGATCGGGATGAAGATAGTCATACCTTTTAAGCGGCGGAGAATCTTAGGAATGCTCTCACAATCCAAATGAAGAGAGAAAGACTCGAGTGGGAAGGATACTTATCAAGACGGAGAGATGACAAATGTTGTGAAATACGATGAGAGCAGACACGTCTCAACTATATTGCATGCAACGGTCTTACGTGTCTTTGATAGAATGTTTATCATTCTACCGACCATTTTACTGTACGCATAAGCTATATAATAATTTTTATAATAATTTAATATTTATTTTTATTTATTGTCATTAAATATCTATAATTATGAAAAATATTTTAAAAGTAAATTTTAATATATAAATAATTATAATTCAACACTAAGGTAAAAACGAAGATTTTTTTATAATTGGTTGAACGGTATCAGATGTGACCTCTACCAATAGTTTTAGTTATAATAAATTATTTTAGAAAACTATTATAGTTGGTACTTTTTTTAAATCACTATTACAAACTAAATCTAATGTAAACTTTCATGTAGCACTTATTTAAAATTTTACAATAGTTTAATTAAACTTCTGAAAAGTGTTACCTAAAATTTAAAAAGTGCTGCGTTATTGTAACACTTTCAAACTATTGTAACACTTTTATAAGTATTACCTTAAGCAATATTACATTAGATAACCTTTTTAAAATTCAGGTATGTAACACTTTTCAAAAGTTTAAGTAACACTTTATAATGTATTGTAACATTTTAAATAATTGTTGAAAGGAAAGTGTTAGTTTACTCTTAGTGTGTAACGGTGAATGTACAGAAAATTTATTTTTATTATAATGGCATATGTTAAATTACTCTGAACATGGGGTTTTTATGCAACTTTTGAATTATTGATTTTAATATAACCCGAGTCACCTAATTACATTTATTTACCCAGTTGGAAGAAGGTAAATATATTTAGATAAATTTTAAGTCATTCATTACTCGAGCAATAATGGAAATGACATGTATAAATTTTCCTCAACAATATATATAAAAATAGAAAATTTTATAGGAGTACCTAATATGTCTATGCTTATACCATTTAAAATTTTATATTAAAATGATGTTTATTTTCTACAATAATTTCTATATAGGCTGTATAAATTTTATAATATAAAGTGTTTAGTAAAATGATGTTTATTTATTTTAAATAAATTTTATTTATTACAATAGTTTGTATTTAAATTATGTAATATTTATAATCTAAAGTGTTAAGCATATTCTTGGGAAAGACGGTCTTTCCATATGCTTATGGAAAGACGGGTTTAATTCGAATAATAAAGGGTAAAAGGTCTTAGTTGCAACATTAAAAATTTAGTATACAACATGTAGTGGTTATAAAATTTATAACCCGGTTCATGCAACCCGAAAATTTTATCTTAATTTCTTCTAATTTACACTTTAAACCTTGGTCTTTCCATAACTTATGGAAAGACCATCTTTCAAGAGACACACTCAAAGTGTTATTCAAATTTAATAATAATTAAAATGAGATTGATATATGAGTCCGTCTCTTGAAAGACGGTCTTTCCATAAGTTATGGAAAGACCAAGGTTTAAAGTGTAAATTAGAAGAAATGGAGATAAAATTTTCGGGTTGCATGAACCGGGTTATAAATTTTATAACTACTACATGTTGCATACTAAAAGTTTAATATTGCAACTAAGACATTTTACCTTTTATTATTCTAGTTAAACCCCATTTTTCCATAAGCCTATGGAAAGACCGTCTTTCCCAAGACTTTGCCTTGATATATTGACATAATTAATAATTTATTAAATTTATTAAAAAAAATAGAAAGAGTATAGTGGAAACTCTAAATTTCATAATACACGTAGAAAACTTGTGTGAATCGGTATCACCATAGCAAGACGAAGGATCTATATTCAACTTTCCATAAATAAAAACAAGAATTGTGATCAAAATTTTGGATATTTTACGGGTTCCAGAGATGAAACGGGTTGCGACTATATGGCCTAAACATACTGCTAGTGTGGCGGGTTAGAAAGATGAAACAGGTCTCTGCGACTATATGGCCTAAACATACTGCTAGTGTGGCGGGTTACAAAGATGAAACAGTTCTCTGCGATTATATGGCCTAAACATACTGCTAATCCTCCCTGACCAACAAGTCCATATCCTTTTCTTGTTCTTATTTTATATACTAGTAAAGTGCTAAAATAATTCTATTTTTTTTAAAGTGTCAATATAACCCTGTAATTAGATAAAGTGTCAATCTAACTCTGGACTTAGCTGACTTTTTAGTTAAAGGTCATTTGACGGGAATTAGGTGAAATGCTAGTGAAATAGCGATTTTGCCCTTCATTTTAAAAAAAGAAAAAGAAAAAACTAGAAAAAGACTTAAATGCCCTCCTCTAATTTCTCATTATCCTTCCACCACCTCCTATATCTTATTTTGCTTCTCAATAGGGTCATTTCTCCAAGTTATTTCTCCAAGTCAGATTGCAGCCAACAACGGTGTCATTTACAATGCACCATTGGCCCTTTGTTTCTAGCTGCTAATCGCGACAGGGAGGAGAGGGGTGGAGAAGGTGGGAGGAGGGGAGGGTGGCGGAGGCGGGAGGGGTAGGGCTAGGGTTTCTGGCAGTGGCGGGTAGCGGTGATCGGGGAAGAAGGATGGCGGCAACGAGGAGGAGGGGAGAGGGTGTTGAAGCGGGGGAGGGGGGGGGGAGGTTTTTGGCATTTGTGAAGGGGAGAGAGTGGGAGGAGGATGGTGGCGACGAGGGGGCGGGGGAGTTGGTTTATCGCAGAGGCGGATGGTGGGTCTAGGGTTCCGGCGGTGGTAGAGGCCAAGAGAGGAGGGTGGTGAAGATAGGGGGAGGAAGATGGGGGGAGGAAGATGGGTACGATGAGAAGGGAGGGTGAGCTAGCTTATTGCGGAGCAGAGGGGAGGGGAGGGGTGGGTCTTGGGTTCCGGTGGTGGCGAAGGTCGAGAAAGGAGGGTGGTAGAGGCAGGGGGAGGATGGCGATGATGACGAGTGGGAGTGAAGCTGGTTAATCGCAGAGGCGGGAGAGGGGAGGGGGTGGGTCTAGGGTCTCGGTGGAGGTGGGGGAGAAGGAGAGGGTACGATTGTGGGGACATATTTGCTGAATATGCGGTGTCAGATCTGTGGCGGCGTAGAGGTTTCCGGCGGCTGTGCGTTTCCTATGGTGGCGGCAGACGTTTCCGACGGCGGATGAACAGCGGTGGTGCCGGGCGTTTCCAGTGGGGTGGGTTGTGAAGAAGAAAGAAAATAGGGGTATACTGGGTATTAAAATTTCAACTTTGGTCTAAGAGGTATTTTGGTCATTTTAGTTTTTGGTCAATGTATGGATTCTTTGGGTCAATGCGGAACTAGGAAGTTTGGTTATACTGGCACAATTTGAACTTTAATTAGGGTTAGATTGGCACAATTTGTAATAAGTTATGGTTAGATTGACACTTTCTCAGATTGCAGGGTTATATTGACACTTTCAGCCTAAAGTTAGTGTTATAAATGTATTTATCGTTTTTTATAAACTTTCTTTCCTATATTTTATTATTATTTTTATTGTTTATCTTGAAATGTGTTTTTTAAAAACAAGATTTATTCAGTTTAATCTACTCATTCTAATGATATAACTTACAATTATCAAATGTATAAGTTAGTTATGTTTTTCGAATGTTTGTTAGTCATTTTAAATACCTTGTTTACATTTTCATTTTTATCTACATTATTTCTAACACCATGTTTATAAATTATAACAAGAATTATTTTTTTACTATATAATCACACATTTACAACTAGTAAAGATACACTAATTCATATGTTTAGACTATTTGTTAATCATTTTAATGACTTTATTTAAACATTCATTTTCTACAAGGCTCACTCTTAATATATACTTTAAAATAATTGTTAATACTTATAAGATCTTTGTTTATACTTTCATTTTTAACAAGATGATGGCAGAATTTACAATAGATGTATCAATTAGTTCATATATTTAACATATTTGTTTATTGTTTTAAGAGCTTAATTTAGACTTTCATTTTCTATATGACAATGACTTACTGTTAGAAAATGTATAAATTAGTTCATATATTTAAATATCATTACTTTTATCATCAGTGGCGGATCTATTGATACGCGAGGTAGGGCTCCAGCCCTACCTCGGTCGCCGGCCGGAGCTAGGAGGAGGCGGGAGCGCGTCTCCGGCGCGGCTGAGCGCGTCTCCGGAGAAGAAGGCCGAGCTGAGCCGCCTGAGCGTGACTGCTCGCCGGAGAAGAAGGCCGCGCTGCGGCCTTCTTTTTTTTAATTCATACGTACTAAAACGACGTCGTTTCACGTTAGTGAAACGACGTCGTTTCATTTGGCTTTATTTTTTTTAATACCAAAGTAGTAAAACGACGTCGTTTTACTAAGTAATATGAAAAAAATTGAAATCAGAAATGGATTGGGCCAAAAACTGAGCCCAATCCAATAGCCAACATTAATCTATTATATAAAAGCTGGAGGCGAGAAGGACAGCAAGGCAGCAAGAGCAAGCTCTCCTCCTTCCTCTGCCTCCCTCGACACTCGCTCTCGCCTCTCAGCCAGTCAGCCCGTCGCCGCCGCCGCGCCGCCGCCGTCCGCCACCGGCTGCTGCTTGCCTGCCTCGTCCCGCCGCCTCTCCAAACCACGGTAAATCTTCTCTTCTCTTTATGCTAATTAATATTTATTAATTTTAGGGTTTATAATTTATTGTCTTTTTAATTTATTTCTTCAAAACTTAAATAAATATATGTATAATGTGAACATGATTTTTAGATTGGATGTTGAATTGAATTTATATGGTTGTATTATATATGATTGTTGAAGTTTAGTTCAATTGCATAAATTGATTTAGTTGAATTGCATATTTAGTTGGAATTTAGTTGAAATTATAATTGTTTGATTTATTTTGTATAATTGTATGTGACAATGAAATTGTCAATTTGTCATAATCGGTTTATGGAATTATCAATTAGGGATATTTGTTAAATTGAATTTAGATGAATATGATTTTATAAATTTTTTGTTATCTCAATTTTTTATTGTTTCGTAACTCTTTTAGATTTTTTTAAAAATAAATCAATTTGTTATTGTTATCTCAAATTTTTTTGTTATTGTTATTGTTTCACAAGGGAGAAACCAGAAAAATTTTTCCAGGGGCGAAAATTTTTCAGCCTCCCCTAGAAAATTTTTCTGGTTCCGCCCCTGTTTATCATACTATCACAAATGTATAAATTACTTCGTATGTTTGGAATATTTGTTTATCTTTTTAATGGTTTAGTTTAGACATTTATTTTTTTTCAAAACAAAAACATAACTTACAATTAGAAAATGCATAAATTAGTTTGTGTGTTTGGAATGTTTGTTAATCGTTTAAAGATAAAATTTAAACCATTTTTTTTGTTCAAAATAATGATAGAACTTACAATTAGAAAATGTATAACTTAGTTCCCATACTTAAAATACTTAATCGTTTTAATTATTTAGTTTAGACTTTCACTTTTTATATGAAAATGATAGAATTTATAGTTAGAAAATGTAAATTAGTTCATATATTTAAAATAGAGTGGGTCTCCTGACAGGCGGCCTGTCCATAAGCTTATGGACAGGCCACTTATTTCTTACCTTATACATTGCATTTCTTAAATTACATACAAAATTTAAATTTTTTGAAAATATTTTTATATATCATATATTTTTATATTTTCACCTTCAAATACATAATCTTACTTGTTTTAACTTATAAAATGCAATATTTAAATTTTATAAAAAATTACAAAATTTAAATCAAATGCCCCTGAGAACTGTCCTTGCGCTTATGGAAAGACCGCCTTTCCTGAGATTTTCCCTTTAAAATATTTATTAATTGCTTTAATGACTTAGTCTCAATTTTTATTTTTTAAAAATATAATGATAGTACTTACTACTAGCAAATATTTTTAATTTTTTTTTTACAGATAATGATAGCACCAATGAATATATTAATTAGTTTAGAGTGTTATTACTGGATTTAATGATTTTGTTACTAACTTTCACAAACAAAATGTGCAAGCAGGCTCTGAGTGGCTAAATTCAAACTTTATTTCCCCACTTTCACACTGCCATCTACGTCTTTCAGGCCACTATATTTACTATAAATAATTATCTTCCAGAAGTGCCAAGAAAAAGTCCAGAGTAAGCCAGTCAAACGGATCGGGTCAATCGTTGGATAATCGTTATCCATATACTATTTTTACTTATTGGATAAGACTTATTGGATAATGACTCATTGTGTTAATTGATATAATTGAGTTGTAGTTATTGGGTTTAGTTGGGTTGGATAATTTTGGATGGGTTAAGTTGGGTTGGGTAATGGGTTACCCGTGGATAATTTCATATCACAAGATAACTAAATTTTCACAAGTTTGATTAATATTATATTATATAATATAATATTATGTACATTATATTATATTATATTTAATAAAAAAATAAATAATATGTTGGCTTTGTAAACTCAACGAAATTAACGAACAATATTAGTTGGGATCGAGCTAGAGCTCAAATACTGTACGAACTCAAATATTGTACGAACTCGAATACTGTACGAGATTGAACTCGAATACTGTACGAACTCGAATACTGTACGAACTCGAATACTGTACGAGATTGAACTCGAATACTGTACGAGATTGAACTCGAATACTGTACGAACTCGAATACTGTACAAGATTAAGTGCAAATTTTGTACGAACTCGAATACTGCACGAGATTGAGTTCGAATACTGTACGAGATCGAAGGTTGTACGAACTCGAATATTATACGAGATTGAGCTCGAATAATTTGTTAATTATAATTTGTATAATTTGTAAATTATAGTGAATATTTTTGTTAATATGACACATGCATTTAATTGGGTTATTTTGGATATTTATTGGGTATTTGTTAAGTTCCCATTGAGTTAACATAATATGGGACCCATAGAGATCAAAATTTTCCATTAACACAATTATTTTCATCCCGCCCAATCTAAAAAACTAATGAGTATTTAATACCCGATCCCATTAGATAATGATAACTTGTAACCCAAATCATAGGAAAATATTGAATGATAACTTATTGGGCTAATTATATAATTACTTATTTGATAATATATTTTGATCCATTGGGTCATATGAATATCTCATGGCTTATCCAATGGGTTATCCATTTAATGACCCAACCCATTTATAACCCAACCTATTATGACCCATTAATAAATAGATTAATTGGATAATAACCCATTGGGTTTGGATAATGGGTTTATCCAATTAACCCATTTGACGGGCCTAGTCTAGAGGCTCACTCTCAAAGCCACTGGAAACTATCCCGCCATCTACTGATTCTTCTCCTACCCATTGCCTCTCCCGATCGCCCTTCCTTCAATTAGGTTTCCCCAACACTCCTCTTTCCTACCTCCCATGATCAAGATCGTCATCTCTGCTTCAAGATCCTATCCACCCATGATCTCCAGATCTTCTTCACGGTGTTACAGGAGACTTTCTCTAAACCATGTGTGAGCATAGTAATATATTTTACTTGCCTAACTCACACTTTTTATTCCATACTAATTGCTATATTTGATTGTGTTCGTACAAAAGATTGATATTTAGAAAATAGATCTTAAAGATTAATATAACAATATCTTACATAGCCTTCCCGTTAATGAAGTCTTTTCTCCCTCTTCACTAATGGGAGAAAATACCCTGAGTGTGTGTAAATTAATTTTCTGATCCGTTTGCTTTTCCTGATGTTTCTGCCATGGGGAAATCTAGCAAAAAACAAAGACCATCACAAGGGTCATCCAAAACGAGAGGAAATGAAAGGAGCAAAAGCAAAGTAGGGAAAATTAAGAAATTCAGCTAGGAAGTGGTGAAATTGAAGGGAATCAAAATCTGGAAATTGAGCTCAATTCCCAGGTAGAGCAGATTAAGGATAAAGCTGAATTGAGTGCTAAAAGTGGAATGGAGTAGAAAGAGGAGCTTGAGGTGGAAGTCAACGGGAATCGATTTGAACCTAATAACAAGAAGATGAGCTGGAGTGAGAAGATTGAGGATAAAACACCTTTTGGAAAAATTAATCCCCTTACGCAGAATCAAGATAACAAAAAGAAAACAAGAAAAAAAGTACACAGATTTAACGCGGTTCAACAATATTTGGCTACCTTCACAAAAAGACTAAGATTTTATTACCACAACGGGTTTATAGAATACAGACTCAGAGGGTGAATTTTTTAACAGAACAGATGTCTTCAAAACTCACACCTATGAACTCTAACTACCCCTCTATTTATAGAGATCAAGTGCAACTCTAGAATATTCTTATTCATGTACCTAACTCTTGGAATTCCCAAAGATAAACCATCCCAAGAGATGGTCATACATGAACCCAAAAGTATTCGACTCTTATTAATTAGTCTTTTGGAATCTGAAGAGAAAAAATCCAATGATGCGGAAGATCGTTGAGGGAATCTGGTCGTCCTCTCCAAGAGCTTCTTCACTTGCAAAACTTATCCCAGAAGTGATTCTTGGAGAAGGGCTCCGACAATCAAGTCAATATGCTCCTTGTAGAACTAAAATTTCTACAGATAGTAACACTTACCTTAGCTCCTCCAGAGCTTGCTGTATTTATAGACTGACATCCTTAACAGTTCCTTAATTTCCAAGAATTAAGATTGTGGGCGTGCCACAATCCCACATTCTTCGTTTGTGTTCTTAGTGTTCGCTGCCTATTTTGTGTTCTTCGGCCCACGTAGTCTGGCACAACTAGAAGCTCCGAGCCCTGTTGCTCTTCGCCTTGGGGCTAGACTCATTCCCCTTTCCATGAGATAACCTTGGACTGGGCCTAGTGTCCGCTTTTGATTGCTGGTTCACCTATACACCATAAGCCTCCTTAGCCATGAAGGCTATAAGAAACAAAGCGATGGTGCGATTTGTGGCTTAAGTGCAAACTGATGTTGCTTGTCCGCAGAATGTTCATCGTGAAATGGTACTTTTGTCGACATTGCAAGTGATGTTGTCGTTTTGGCTATATCTCTTTCCTTGTTCATTCTTCGACTTTTGAATTTTGAATTTTGAGCTCCTCGTGATAAGGCTATTTTTGCGATGGTTTTGTTTATAAAATCTGAGATTCACTCCCCGTTCTTCTGTATTCCAGTCCGTAATTTCTTGACGTTTGTTTTTGCTGTATCTCTTAAATGGGGAATTTGAAATGAAAAATTTAATGTAGCCCTCAATCAGTGTGCTGTCTTTTCATATACCGCCACCATCTCGTTATAAGCAAAAAGGTATCATCATTGCATGCCCTCTTGGATTGTGCCTTTTAATGCTTATATTTTAGTGTCTTTTGCTTATATTTTAATCCCCATCTCCATTATCCAGGGTTTCATCTTCTCTGCACATTCATAATTGTTTTACGCATCACCCTCCGTCAACTCCTTCAAGAGTAAGTTTTGTTGCTAAATTGTTTCCCATATCTTTGTTGTGTTCTTTGAGATTGATATGTTAGAGTAATTTCTTCGATTTTGGTGGTTTGTATAACTAATATTCGATCATCTTCTCCGGTCTGCTTTTTGGAAACCTCATCTCTACAAAAATTGTTTCCGTTGAATTTGATCTTAACTCGTTCGCCTTCCAAGTCTGAATGTGTTCGTACCTCTTCCACTAGCTATATTTCCTGTAACTTAGCGTATCTGAACTTTGGCCTTTATTTTCCTCTTTCTGAACATGTGATTGCACTTCTTCACTCATCTAAAATTGTGTTGTCCCAATTTCATCCGAAAGGCATCGATATTATAATGGGGTTTCTTGGTGTGTGTGAAAATGCGAATTTACCTTTCACAACCAATTTTTTCCATGATTTCTATCACCTTCGAAAGGTGAAAAACTCAGTATACGAGTTCATCTTGTATCCTATGATTTCTGGGGTTGAACTTGTGAGTGGTTTCCCAAGTAATGTTGGTGACTGGCATAAGAGAAATATTTTTTATAAAATGGAAACAAATTCCTGAGTGTGATGTACCTTCATGGAACTACAAAGTTCATAAGTCTAAGCTTCCCAATTTAAGTGCTCGTTATACCGAAGAGATGTCGATCGTGGCCACACTTCGTGTGCATACACAACATCTTTGCTATGCTGACTTTGATACTGAAGGTGTCTTTTTCGCTTATGTTTTGATGCATTTACTGTGTATTGTTTCTTATTTGGCGTACTGTTATCTTCTCTATCTCTTTGTGTGTTCATTTTAATATATGATGTTCTATTTGTGTCAGCTATGGATCTTTCTAAAGGTGAGATTGACCGATCGTTCTTTAACGATGAAGAAGAGAATGCGACTGCTAATCTGGCAGAACATGTTGATGTTGGTAACACCTTGTCCCGGGGAGGGGACACTTTAGGCCCTAATGATAAAGATAAAGAGATTTTAGGTGGGCAGACCAGTAATTGTCACCCTGGTAATTTGCAGAAGTGAAAGAAAAACAAGAGGGATATGGTCAGTGGCCCTTCGGGGTAATCCACCCCCATTGAAACGTGGGCGATTTAACCCAATCGGTTTGCAAATTATTTGCGAACTGAGAGCCTTTTGGCAGAGGGGATGATCTCTGATATCTTCTCTAATGTTTTTACATGATACATTGGTTGCGGTAAGGCTGCAAGCACACTTTTCATTTCTTCCTATGTCATAATTTGCTGTTTGTAAAATATTGAATAACTTCATCCCATGTGTTGTTGTTTGATAAGGTTGGTGAAAGCCTTTAAATTATGAGTGAGCAGTTGTCTCAGTGTTCTCTTGTTGATGATTCACTTTCGGAGAAGTACAAAACACTGGAAAGAAAATGTTCAACACTGGAAAGCTCACTTAAAGCTGCTAAGGAGAAGGTGAAGGCCGCCGAAGAAAAGGCAAGCATTGCTGCAGAGTGTGCTAGGCTTGCATGGGCGGAAACTACTGGGCTTCATTCTCAGCTAGATGAAATGCGCACCAATAAACCTTCCTCTCCTCAATACCCCCAAGTGCTGGCAGATCGGCTTTGCCTATAAGTTTTTTGAAGACATTTCCAAAGCTCCCGCACTTTTGGGTATTTCGAGGCTGTGAAGAATCACCGATACTAGTGTGGCTAGTGTGAGTGCTAAAACTTCCATCCAGCAGCCCAGCGAGGGGAACTCTACTCAGCAGCCAAGCCAAGATGCCTCTGCAATCATTGCTCAGCTTCTGCCTAACCCTAACTCCGAAGTCAGTTGATTCTTAGCGTCTTTTGTTTATTGGGCCTTTTTATTGTAATCTTAAAAAATATTTTAATGATTGAATGTACTATTTGTGAGACTTTAGTTATGAAAGTTGATTTATTTGCCGTCTCACTTTTTCTTATCGCCCTTACTTGTGTGCATGACTTCCATATATTGATTGATTGTAAATGCCTAAAAGCTTTGAGTTTATAGGACATAATGACCCTCTTTTTGAGCTTGTTAGTTTTTTTCGTGCTACCCAATCGTTCACCAAAGAATGTGCGAGGGTTGTTTCTTCTGATCTGTTTACACGTATAGAATCACTTCCCCTGTGTATTGGGTGGAAACTTCCCATTCCATCTTCATCTCCATCTTCGTCCACAAATTTCCCCTGTAGTAAGCTTATTTCCGATGGATACAATGTTGAATCACTTAGAAAGGACATTATTCGCAGTTTATTCGATCTTGAGGCTGCTGGTACGTATATACGATTGCTCAACCTTCCTGTTCGCATTTAAGAATGAGCTTTATGTTTGGGTATTCATTTGAAATATATGATTCTAGGTATCAATGACCTCTAATGGAAGTGGAGTGTAACTTTAAAGGACACCCATGATGCTTTGCAAGATCTACATAGGATTCTAAGCGAGCAGAATAGTCTTATTCATCGTCAGCAACTGAACCTTGCGAAGTGCTTTGCCAGCAAGTAGAGGCCAGGGAGTGTGTCACGAGTAAAACTCATGAAGCTCATTAGAAGATGCTGATTATTGATAAGAAATGTGTTCATATCGATGATTTGCTGGTAAAGCTTAAGAAAAATCAGGATGAATGTGATCACTTCTCAACTTCTGCCGTTGGATGGAAAAATAAATTTGATGGGGAACTTTCCATAAACACACAACTGTGAGGATAAAATGAAGAACTTAATACTGAATGCAATTGTCTTGATTTGTCAGTGCACCAATTAGAGCAAGCTTGTGCTGATTACAAGGATCGACTTCAAACTCTCTCTTCGTCATCACGCCGATCTAGTAATCATGGTGATTTGATTGTTGGAAGTAGCATGAAAATGATTATATTATATGACTCCGTGCGATCGCATCGCTGCCTTGAAGAAGAAGTTCGGAATTTGAAGTCTAGAATGGAACAGTATTAGGAAATAGTTAACGTTATGAGTATGCAGCTGGATCACGAGGAATTCTTCTGTATAACTGACTTCAAGGCATATTATGCTAGATATCTTGATCATATGGGTTGAAGGGGTATGGCCTACCGTCCCGCGTACTTACATATGAAAGGGAAATATGTGTACTTAGCTATCGAAGAGCGTGAGGAAGAGGAAAGCCATCGTAAATTTGAGTAGCGCCTGTACACTGCTGAACACTCTTCTTGCAAAACCGATCGCCCACCTTGCGAGGTTAAACATAGTCGTGGTGATGGTGGTTCCTCTTCCCGTGGACCATCACAATTATCTAGGCATAGATAATATGTATTGTTCTTCTGTTTTTGCCCCATAATGTTTTCTTTTTTGTTATAAATGATATGATCATCTATGTATTCGGATGCTGTTCGACTCCATGTCTTATCTTGTTTTGATAAAAATTATTATTTGTTTTTCTATTTTTCCCCTTTGAGATCAGTTTATTGCGAATCTGCATGGTGCCTAGGTTGTTTTAGTCTGTGTTTTGTGGGCATATCTGCCTTGTAGCAAGATCTATTGCTTGCTTTGTTGATATTGTGAAGTTGCGAGATCTATTGCTCGCTTTGTTGATATTGTGAAGCCGCGAGATCTATTGCTCGCTTTTGTTACTGTATTTAAAGGCATGTTTGCTTATGAGAAAGATATGTAACTTGCTTAGTTGATAGTGCGAAGCCGCAAGATCTATTGCTTGCTTTTGTCGCTATATTTAGAGGCATGTTTTCCTGTGAGCAAGATCAATAGCTTGCTATAGTTTGAGTTGCGAAGCTACATAATCCAAAGTTTTCAAGATTTTGTACTTGTGCAAGATCCATAGCTTGTTGTTTATCAAAATAAGTTGAAGTTTATAAAGTTTGAGTATCTTGATCTAAATATGTTATGAATAAAGAATAAGAGGCATGATCGTGGTCCAATAAAGTGGTATTTTTATACTAAATGTCTACTCCCATGAAATATCACGTTAAGGATAAAGGAAATGGGAACCATCAAGGGTAATATCCCAGCATTTGTACATGTAGATGTTCGCTACTCTCATTCTAGACATAAAACTTCCTAAAGTTGATAACATGCCATGTGCTGGGGACAGTAGTACTATCCAACCTTTTGAACTCGTAGCTATTGGATTTATGTGCCTTTGTAACCTTGTAAGGTCCTTCCCACGTTGGGCATAACTTTTCGCGTTCTTTTGCTAGGCTAGCTTTGTTCTTCCTCAACACTAGATCACCAATCTGGAACCATTTTTATTTCTCCTTTTGATTGTGCACTCTGGCCATCCTTTTCTTGTACTTCACTTCTACAATTTTTTACCAAATTTCTCTTCTCTTCTAGTTTGTCCAGTTCGAGCTTTATCACCTATGGGTTATCTTTCTCATTATAATTGGTTACACGAAGACTTGAGTGACCAATTTTCATTGGTATGACAACTCCGTGACCATAAACCAAATTGTACGGGGTCTTACCCATCGATTCCTAAATAGACGTTCTGTACGACCATAGCATGTTTGGTAATTTGTCCACCCATCCAGCTCAATTCCCTTCTAATCGCTTCTAGATTACTTGAACGATAGTCTTATTTCTTAATTCCACTTGGCCATTTTCCCGAGGGTGCGTAACAGACATAAACCTCTGAAGAATCCCGAGCTTTGAGCACCAGTTTGTGAACACGCCACTTGTGAATTGCGTAACAGTATCTGTGACAATGATATGTGGCCCCTCGAAGCAACATACTATGTTTTGCCAAAAAAACTTCCTGGTGACTTCCGTTGTGACCCTTTCTAATGGTTTTGCTTCCAGCCACTTTGTGAAGTAGTCAATTACTACGATTAGAAACTTGGCGTTGCTTTCGCCCCTTGGGAATAGTCCAACTAAGTCAATCCTCCATTTATCAAATGGCCATGCACTATAGATTCCTCTCAAAATTGTTTGTGGCTTATGTGACAATGAAGTGTTGATTGGGAAACTCTTACACATAAGGACAAAATTGTGTGCATCGTTGAACATAGTCAGCCAGTAGTAACCAACTCGGATGATATTCTTTGCTATCGTTCTAGCTCCTTGATGTGTTCCACAAAAGCCTTCATAAACTTCTTTTAGAATCTCTGCTGCTTGCATTGGTCCCACACACTTTATCCATGGAGACGGGAAGCCTTTTTTGTATAAGATCCCATCCTCGTAAGCGTAATTAGTAGAACATAACTCCAACTTCCTAGTCTGAATTTATCTATTGATAACGTCCCATTGACGAAGAAGTCTATTAGTGGGGTTATCCAGTTAACATCATCCTCTTGGATGGTTAACACCATGTTGACGCAGTGCTTCTGACTAGGATGACTTCTACAATGGCGTCACTCTGCTCGGTAAAATAGTTAAATCCCATTGTTGCTAGCTTACTTAGTGCACCCACCTTTATGTTTTTTGCTTCCTAGTACATACCGTATGTCAAAATATTCAAGCTGGGCTATAAGTTAATGCACCTTCTTCTAATATCTTTCCAATCACTCTTCTCGCACTTCAAATTCCTCTCGCACTTGTTGGACAATGATTAGCAAATTGTTGGATACTTGTATGCTTCCGACTTTCATTCTGACAGCAAGGTCCAATCCGTAAATCAAGGCTTCATATTCTACTTCATTGTTCATGAGGAGGAAATAGAACCGCAACGTATCTATGTTCCCCCCTTCTGGGTCTATGAATAGTATTCCTGCTCCGCAACCTTCTTTGTTGGACGCACCATCAATGAATAAGGTCCATGAAACTTCTTCCCACTTCGTCTTACCTCTATCTATATTCAAGCTCTAATATGTGTTCGCTCTCTGTTCTTCATCGCACATCATTTCGACAATGAAGTCTGCTAACGCTTGAGCTTTGATCGCTTTCCTGGGCTGGAGCTGAATTTCAAATTGGCCTAATTCCAAAGGCCACTTCGTTAGTCTTCCTGATAACTCTAGCTTACTAAGGACGTTCTTGATTAGGAAACCTGTGTAGACTATGATGCAATGAGCATGAAAATATGTTCGTAGCCTTCGTGCTGAGTACATCAAGGCCAAAGTCAACTTCTCCATTGGCATGTACACTTTTTCACGCTTTGCAATATTCAGCTTATATAGTTAACTGGCACTTTTTTTGGGTCTTTGAAGCAAACCAAGACATAGCTGACGATGTTCTGCTAGATGGCTAAATATAAATACAATGTTTCCCCAGGAGTGGGGGATTTGAGCGTTGGCAGTGTTAAAAGTTGTTCTTTCAAGCCATCATACGCTATCTGGCACTCTTGATTCCAGCTAAACTCTTGGTTTTCTTTAGAACTTCAAACAGTGGAAAGGGATTATCTGCTGCCTTTGAGACGAACCTGCTAAGTGCTACCAGTGACCACATTAAGACTTGTACCTGCTTAACTGTTAGTGGCTGAGAAAGGTTGATTATAGCTTGAAATATTTCTGGGTTAACCTCGATTCCCTTCGAGGACACTTTGTATCCTAAGAATTTCCTTGCGCCCACCCCAAATACACATTTCTTAGGATTGAGCTTCATTCCTATGGCACTTAGTGTATCTAGAGTCTCCTACAGACCCGCTACAAAGCTATTCACTTTCTTACTTTTGATGACCATGTCATCAACATAAACCTCCACATTTTGCCCTATTTAATTGCGAAAAGCATTATCCACTACTCTTTGGTATGTCGCTCCTGCGTTCTTCAGCCCGAACGACATCTTTTCATAACAAAAAGTCCTAAAGCTCGTTATGAAAGCCATTTTGTCTGCGTCCTCCGGGTTTATTAAAAACTGATGGTAACCCTTGTACACTTTAAAAAATGCTAGCATGTAATAGCTTGAAATTGTCTCAACCAGTTGATCAATTTTTGGTAAGGGATAGCAGTCCTTAGGACATGCCTTAATTAAATATGTGAAATCGATGCACATTCTCTATCCAGTGTCAGACTTTCTTACCATTACTGGATTTGCAAGCCAATTTGGATATCTGACCTCCCTTACTATGCCAACTTGGAGTAGTGATGTAATTTTTTCTTCATTGCTTTTTGCCGATCACTAGCAAAGCAACACTGCTTTTGTTTAACTGGCTTGACCGCATCACAGATATTCAAAGAGCGTGTTGTGATGTGTAGATCTACCCCTCCCATGTTATGAATACTCCATGTGAAAGTGTCTCTGTGTTTCAACCGGATATTTATGATTCTTTCCTTTTCTTCATTGGGAAGACATTTTCCTATTCGTCCATACCTTGAGCTGTCTTCGTTAACCAGGATTACTAGCTCCGTTTCTTCCCCTATGATCATTGTTGATTCTGACGGATCTAGTGATCCATCGCTTAATATTATGTTGACTATCTTTGCTTTCTCTCCTACTCTTCCTGTCTTCATTGTGATAACCATGCATTGCCTGGCTATTTGCTGTTTCCTCTTGTAGTTGCAATTCTAGCCGGTGTTGGGAATTTCATAACCAAGTGGTAAGGGGACCATATGGCTTTTGCTCTGTTCATCCATGGTCTTCCTATTGTAGTGTTGAACGTGCTTGGGGCATCCATGACTACAAAGTCATACAGGATTGTGCAGTTCCTTCTGCTTTCACCGATTGTGACAGGTAATTGTATATTTCCCGAAGGTGTTTCTGATCGCCCTATGAACTTAACAAGCGAGGATGTGGATTTTTTTGAGGTCCGGTCACTTGAACCCCAGTCTGTTGAAGCAATATACAAATAGTATTTCAACCGCACTTCCATCGTCTACGAACACTCTGTGTACCGTAGCATTTCCAATTTTTGTTACGATAGCCATAAGATTGTTGTGAGGCAAAGCATTTGGTACTGCATCCTCTTCATGGAAAGTAACTGCGTCATCCGAGCGGAGTCTCTTGTCAACAAGTTCTTGTGGGGGAGTATATCGTGCCCTAACTTTTCAAGCGTGGTTGGACAACGATTTCGTAGATCCATGTATAGACAAGATTACTGTTTCTGGTATTTCACCTCCCTCGGCTTCCTTGTAGTCAGTTGCAGCGGTCATTTTTTGACTTTTCGGCAATGTAAATGTTGTCTCCTGATCCCTTGCTAGGGTGTTCGCTTTTTTCTATTTTCGCTATATGGACATCCCTCTTCCTTTCTGTATTGACTTAAGAAGGCATTCCTCAAGTTTTCCTCAATTTTTCTTCTTAAATCTCTGCAACATTCGATATCATGGCCATGGTCATTGTGGAAAGCACAATAATATTCCCTTGATCATTTTTCTGGTGGTGCTAGCATGGGTGTTGTCTAACAAAATTGATCCTTGTGTGCTTGCCATATCTCTCTTCTTGGCTTTGTTAAGGTTGTATCCTGAAATGTGGTAACCTGCGAACTTGGTTCTCTTGCTTTGAAATAAACGCTTCCCTTTCCCTTCTTTCTAAATATCTTCTGTGAATCTTTCTTCATTCGTTTCTCGCCTCGTTCCCTCTGTATTTTACGATTGTTCGCTTCTTCAGTTTGCACATGCTACTCAATCATTTTTTGCAGCTCCCTTGGGTTCTCAGGAATATTCTTCGTCAGTTCTTTGTAGAATTCCTCTAATCGCATGCCTCCTGTGAATGCCCCCAAAGAAGACTGGAAAGACAATTCGTGAACCTGTAAGCTGTCCGTAATAAAGTGATTATGATATTTTGCTATACTTTCATCACTCTGTTTGGCTATATTATTGAGATCCACGATCGTCTTAGTGAACTTTTCTTTTGGTAAATATGACCTAAGAACAAGTCCGACAACTATGCCCAAGATTTGATGCTCCCGTTTGGAAGGTCTTCGTACTAAGTTATCGCCGTTCCTGTCAAAATGATAGGTAATGCCTTACAAACTAACTCGATGTTCGCATCGCAAAACCCTATACTATTTTTGTATGAGTGCAGAAACTCTTTTGGGTACGTAGTCCCGTCGTAGATTTTAACATGCAAAGGAAGTTTAAAATCCGTTGGCATTTTAAAATCATGCAAGTGTGGAGCTAGAGGCGATTTATCCACGTCATCGACCGTGACAATGTCATGCAATTCCTCTTCACAGTTAAGGTTTTCACGCTCTTGGGTTACCATTTTTTCTTGTTTTGTGGGCTTTTTCTCGAGCATACTCAGGAATTGGTCATAAAGGCTTTCTTTGTTCGCTTCTAGAAATGCCACAAATGCCCTTTTTTCCTTGTCGTGGTGGTTGTTCGGAGACTGTGCTTCCTCCTCTGTCTCTTCCTTGCTGTGCTCTTTCTCTTTACTTGGACTATGTTCCTGATGATGATGCACTTCCCTATCGCATCCCAATGTTTGTTCATGTGACTGGTGGTTATGGTTTCTCTCACTCCCGGTGAACTCCATTTTTCACCTGAATGACCTAAAAATGAAAATAAAAAATTTTGTCCCCACAGTCGGTGCCAAATGATGTGGAAGATCGTTCAGGATATCTGTCGTCCTCTCCAAGAGCTTATTCACCTGTAAAGATTATCTCGGAGTAATTCTGGGAGAAGGGCTCAGACAATCAAGTCAGTATTCTCCTTGTAGAACTAGAATTTCTACACATAGTAAGGCTTACCTTAGCTCCTTTAGAGCTTTCTGTATTTATAGATTGACACCCTTAACAGTTCCTTGATTTTTGAGAATTAAGATTATGGGCATGCCACAATCCCACGTTCTTTATTCGTGGTCTTTGTATTTGCTGCCTATTCCGTGTTCTTTGGCCCACGTAGTTTGGCAGACTAGAAGCTCCGCGCCCGCTTGCTCTTTGCCTTGGGCTAGACCCATTCCCCTTTCTGTGAGATAACCTTGAGCTGGGCCTAGCGTCCGTTGGCCTTTTGATCGCTGGTCCACCTATACACCACCCAACGATTCCCCCTCTCAATTCAAAATCCAAAACTGAATAAGAGTTAGATGCCTACAAACAAATATTACATATGCACATCAATTGTGCCAGATGCACGATGATCATGCCAAATGTACTAGACAACTACAAATGCATGGGAGAAGTACTAGACAGATTTACTAGAAGTACCCAAATACTACTCACCAGAATAAATCAAACAGGAAAGGATTTATTAAACAGAACAAACTCAATCCAGAAAGAACTTGTTAGCAGATAGACTTGCAAACTCTAACAGATGCAACAACTACAGAACATCTACTACATCCTCCTCTTCAGAGGATGTACTAGTTTCCAGTACAACAATAGAACCCGATTTTTCAGATTGCCTCTTCTTTGGACATTCATATTTCTAATGCCCCGTCTGTTTGCAGTAATTACAGGTATCATCTGGTTTAGGACCCCTGAAATTTTGTCTCCTGCTACCAGAATTTCTATGTCCCTTACCTCTATTAACAACAAATGCAGAAAGCATTACTATATGCATTAGTATCAGCCGCCTTATAGCGCATCTCTCTAGTATGAAGAGATGACCTAACCTCTTCCAGAGTCATAGTCTCTTTACCAACCATAATTAACTAAGAAAAATTATCATATGACAATGGTAAAGAAACTAACAGAATTAAGCACTATCCTCATTATCAATTTTACCTCAAGATTATGCAACTCTAATAAAATTGAGTTTAACTGATCAAGCTCATCCCTAAGAGTCGTACCTTCCTGCATACGTACATTGAATAGACTTTGCTTTAGAAGTAACTTATTGATCAAAGACTTCTTCAGATATAGGCTTTCAAGCTTTGTCCACATACCAGCAATGATTGTTTCACTTGCAACCTCAACGACAACATTATCTGCTAGACACACAACATAATCACCCAATGAGCCAGAGTGAGAAGATTGAGGATAAAAACCATGTGCATCTTTATTACAACAACAAACCGGGTATGCTTTGTACCACATGTAGAATTAGGGGGTATAAAGATGGGAAAAATTCCATTGGATGAAGTTGTTGAGAGTGCTAAGAATTGGGAATCCACAATGACATGTCTTTTTATAAGTAATTTCCCCCCATTTCAGGTTGATGATGGTTATTTTGGGAGGATTTGGGGTTCTAAAGACATAATGAGAATTTGGAAGGTTAAACAGAGTTTATATATGGTTAAATTCAATCAAAAGATGTTTAAGGATTTGGTTACTGAAAAAGGAATGTTGTTGTTTGATGGTAAACCTATAAAGCTTTGAGAGTGAAAGTAGAATATGGAATTAGATGAACCAAAGTTTTTTCCAATTTGGGTGCAACTCCTTATCTTAACAGTAGTCTATTGGAAATCAAACATTCTGAGTAGGATAATTAGTCCACCGGGAAAACCCTTAAAACTTGACAGGGCAATCAGAGAATTAGAAAAATTAACAGATGCCATGGTACATGTGGAATTGACTGTTGAAAGGGAATTTCTTGAGGAGTTCCCTTATCTTGATGAGAATGATACAATGTAACATCAGAAAATAATGTATGAATGGACTCTTTCTCGACGTGATCATTGTTCTTTACTAGGGCACAAGTCAGGGCAATGTAAAAAGGTGGACAAAGTTAAAGTACATAAGAAAGTAGTCTGACTCATAACCAAGTTGACTTTGTTTCATATTAAATGATAATTGACTTTTTATAACTACAATTGTTTTGGGTTGATTATGTGTAGGGTTATATAGTTGATTTATCGGGTTGAATCGGGATTGTGTTCAATCAGGTTTGGGTTGTTTATGGGTTTGGATTAATCTCGGGTTTGGTCAAGATTATCAGATCATATTCAGATTTTGGGTTGAATTCGATCGTGTCGGGTATGGATCGATATTTCTCGGGTTAGAATCAAGTAAGGATTGAGTTTCGGTTGAGTTCAATCGTGTTGATCCGGATTGAATTCTCGGTTCGGGGTCAGAGAATGGGTTTACTTTGAATGTTGAGCACACTGAGTACTTTGAATGGTTTACTGCTAAGACATTCTATTATTTTTTGTGCATATCATGTAGTTTATCAACTCTCCTTGTAGACCAAAAATCTTTTTACATTTCATCCCGTGAATCCAAGTACCTTTGTTCTTAGCAATTCTCAAGTAAGACCTTTCAACTGAATCTGATACAAAGAATCTGCTACTAAACATAAGAGAACTGATGAGACGTCAAATGCATGTATTTTCCAAAAAATTTAACATCTCTATTGTCATATTTTTGTTATAATATTTCTATATTTAGGTAGGTTTAAATGATAAGGGGTTTAAATGACCATTTTCGGTTTTTATATCTAAATCCTTCATTTTGTAACCTAGGTTTAGTCTAATGGATTTTTGGTCCTTACGAGCATCTAGATTCCATTTTGTGAGCTTCATTTGTAGATGTCTTGTGAGTCCTTTGGAGTAATTTAGTGAAGGCCATGTGCCAAAACGTGGTAGAAGATAGAAGGGTCGAAGAAGAAAGACAAAGAAGCAGATGAATTGTCACCCGGAAGTTTGGACAAAGTTCTTAAAATTATCCGAGAAGAATCATCCTACAAGAGTAGTGTCATTGGATTTCTCTTCTTGAGCACTATAAAAATGACAACAAGAACTCCTAGAACCAAACGGTTCACACGTGGGAAGCAAAATAAGAAGCTGCAAACTGTAGCTCGCTCGAACGGATAATCATCCGCTCAGGCGGATGAGCAAGCCAAGATCATTTTTTTTGGCTGAAACCTCCACCGCCTGGGCGAGGCCATTTTTCCCCGAGCGACACCATTTCTGCCCGGCAGGAGCTTGGTGCACTTTTTCTTTATTTCTTTCTTTTCCTTTCTCTTGTACTATAAATAGCCCCTTTCTTCCCCATTCTCTAAGCCTGGCTTGGGGGTTCCAAAACCCTAGTTTTTCACCATTTTCTTCCATTTATTCTTCTTTCTTTGTAGATCTTTGTTCTATGTTATTGGTTTTGATTATCTAGCTTAGTTTTGTAATTGGGAGCAATTGATTGAAGCTTCCACACCTATGTAGTAATAACCCTTATTTCACTATTTCTTGAAGCTTTTGTTATTTAGTATTCATGTGTTCTTAATGCTATATTTTACTTCATTTATACCATGGGTTGTTTGAGGATATGAAGTTTTGTATGATTGAAGTGTTAGAGTGTTAGGAAAGTGGCCAATTTCTTAGCTTATTTGACATGAAAATCCAAGAACATGGATTTAGAACTTCTTGTGTATAATGTGTTGTGATACTTGCTAGATAAGTATGTTAATGTGGATTGTTCTCATATTTATCCTATAGATGCAATGAAAGGTTGAATCTTGAATGTGGTTTGTTCTAGATTTAGCCTAATGAATGCTATGTTTGGCTATGTCTTAGTAGAAGGCTTATTGTTATCAAATCTCTGGTTCTTCTTTTATAATGTCATTGATGAAATATCTTTATGGTCGTTGAACGTCTAAAGTGATTATCAATGAGGTTTGCAAATGGTCATTGAATATCTTTGTGAATTACTCTTAATAAGAAATGAATGTTGATTTTCAGTTGGGAAGTGATAACATTCTCCATAAATAACAAATGTGATAGAATGAGTGAATGGTTCAATGATCTATATGAGGTTTGGAAGTGGATATCAATTGCCCCCAAGACTTTATCTTTTGTAGTTTTTATCCCTTTTCTTAGTTTGTTTGATGATTAGCATCGTTACTTGACTTTGCTAGTTATCTTGTCTTTTAATTTCATAACTTAGGACCAAAAACCAACAAAGCCCCCCCCCTTTTTACTTGCTTATATATATATATATATATATATATATATATATGGCAAAGTCTTGGGAAAGACGGTCTTTCCATAGGCTTATGGAAAGACGGGGTTTGATTAGAATAATAAAAGGTAAAAGGTCTTAGTTGCAATATTAAAGTTTTAGTATTAAACATGTAGTAGTTATAAAATTTATAACCCGGTTCATGCAACCCAAAAATTTTATCTTAATTTCTTCTAATTTACACTTTAAACCTTGGTCTTTCCATAACTTATGGAAAGACCGTCTTTCAAGAGACAGACTCTATATATATATATATATACACTTCTAGCCTAATATAAACCTTATATGTTTAAACGCTTAAGAAAATCCCTCTTCTTCGTGGACGACCCCAATTTTTCACTATCTACTTAATTGTATTTAGTAAGAATAAAGAGCTTATAAATTATAACTTTAAGAGGTACGGCGACGACCTCCCAAGAACCATATAATTGCGGCTCACAAATTAATTTTCAGGATCATCCTTTTTCTAACTTTGATTATGGAGCACAAGTTTTTGCTATGTTCATTACAATTAATATAGCTCTGGCATGAGATTGATTAATGATGCGTATGAAATCCGTTAAAGTTGCACCTCCAGTTCTTTGGTGATGACCTGCAAGAAACAAACCCAGAGAAGTTACAAGGGAAAAATCTCTTATTACTTAAATTAGTAACCATTTTGAATAAGTAATTGTGAACGAATAAAACAGTGAACGTACCTTAGTATTTATATTATTTAGTCCTTAATAGTCATAGTGTATAACTCCAACTCTAATTCTTTAAACCACACGAATTACAACTAACTTTGATATGAATAAGTCTTATTGGGCTGGATGAGCCCAACTGTGTCTACTCAATCTTATAGGTTTAGGCCCATGAAGTATGTGTTATGTAAGAGTACCGTCAATTAACATAGAAGTGGAGATTAATCTACATGAAACATATTCAAATTGATCACCAAACCTACAAACTCTATTTTTAATCATCGAATGATCTCACATTGTAATAGCTGTTATTTTGTCTTATAATGTTTAAATAGCTTAATGAATTTCCCTCATCCACTTTTGGTGGATGTTTCTATAAAAAATACAGAAAAAAAATAGAGCTGGATAACCACTCACAATGTAAACATTAAGACAAAGTCTTGTATAAAATCGTGAGACCAAAGATTAAATTGCAATGATTTTAATATGAGGTTTCATATTAATGTTTTAAAAGTTTAGAGATTTAATGTGTAATTGTGATAATTTGCAATTTAGTCCAGTTCTATTAGTTTTTTGCCCCCAAATTTAGTTTGCTCTTTTCTTATTTTATTTCTAATCTTTGGTCTCACCATGAGACGGTCTCACAAGAGACATGAATTACTTCACGAACAATTTAGTGAAAACTACCAAGTTGGCTGGACACGTTGTGAGTTGATCGAAGAAGAAAAGGCACGCTAGCTAGGAATCGTAAATATTAGACAAAATTCGTGTGAATTGATCTTGTGATCAAAATATATCTCATAACTTTCTCCTCAAAACTTATAGGCTCTCTCCTAGTTTTAGGAGATATTTTATAAGTTTATACTACGTATTCTTTTTTATTTAGACGATGCATTTTTATTCAATGTTGTGTATTATAAGTTAAAGTTTTAATAGAATGTGTTTGGATGTTTGAATACAGAAAATACTATTTAGAATAGTACAATATTCAATTAAAAAAAATATAGGGATAAATACATTTATAACCATGATTTTAGGTTGAAAGTGCTAATATAACCCTGTAATTTCAGAAAGTGCCAATATAATCATAACTAATTATTGTATGTGTCAATCTAGCCCTAGCTTTAAAAAAAATTGTGCTAATATAGCCAAACTTCCTAATTCCAGCATTGGCCCATGACATACCAGCAATGACAAAGAGTGAAATGACAGAAATACCCTTGACTAAGAAGCTAAAAAAACCCATAATACCCTTGTGACGTGGCAGTTTATTGATTTTCTTCATCTTCACCGTGCGCCACTGCTCCACAGAGACCACCGCTGCTTCACCGGAAACTGCCGCTACTTCGCCAGAAACCGCCATGGGAAGCATTTGATGCAAAAACATCGTTTCTTGCGTTTCTTGTTAACTTCTGATTGGAAATTCGTTATCCCATATGGTTTTTTCCTTAAACATGACAATACCAACAGGTTATCATTCCTCTGTTTTTCACCAAAGAACTCAAAATGTCGTTCTTCTTGATAAGAAATTGAAAGTGTGGAGCTCAGTAAACGCGAAGGAGCACAAAAGGCTCATCATTTGCTGCAAATATGAGCACTCTGATTTTGAAGAAAGAGTGGTGACGGACTCACCTAGTGAAAACCTAGATAGTATCTTGGGCCTATTTCGGCCCAATATGGGTATTAAGAGAAGGAATATTTAGTTATTGTATTTATTGGGAATTAGGAGTTATAATCAATGACAAATATTATTTAGTGATATAGTATAAATACCAGGTACGTATTCATTATTATTCATTCACACTTTTTACACTCATTCGAGTATTGTTCTGACTTAAGCATCAGAGGGTTTTCCCCTGGGACCTCCCGGGACTTGTTGTCTTGCAGATCGCGATAAAAGGATTCAATGGAGTAGCTCAGCCGGTTTCCATACACATCAATTGGCATGCCCAGTGGGACCGATTCAGCCAAATTTGGGTCTTTTGGTTTATGTCCACTTCTATGAATACTCGAAGGAGTGAGAGGTTAAAGTTGAAGGGGATAGGTGCTACTGATGAGATACAATTTCCATATTGAGAAAGAAGAATAAGAAGGAGGGTTAACCCTTCAATGTCCCAGGATGTTGAGAGAGAAGTGGTGCGAGCCTCGGTAGGTGAGCCGACAGCGTTGGAGGTCCCGACTGGTAGGCAGGAAGCAATGCAAGGCCCTATTGAGCCTAGTTCACCGATAGTCGAGGCCTCTCGAAACGTAGCTGGACCTTCGAGACACACAGAGGATAATGTGGGGAGAGGTGTATGGGTCATGAATCCTGCATAAGATATACCAGCGGGTCGTATAATGAAAGAGATGGTCGCTTCACAGAAGCTTCTGGCAATTCCCATATTGAGGCCTATGAATGTGCTGTGCAAGCGAATCAAGCTATGTAAGTGGTTGGTTCACAGCTAGATCTAGCGCGAGTAGCTCAGTTGTTGGCAACTGCTGGATATCAGGTTACACCTGTCTTGGTACCTATGGGTATATCGAGAGACGTGGTACCCTTGACGGCCATAGAGATGCGTGTGGGTAATGTTTCTCAACCTATGTCGGCGTTCCCCTTACTTTGGATATGCTCGAGAGGGGAACCAGGCACGACCCTAACCTTCTTTCCAGAATATATCCCGTCTCCCTTTTAATGCAGATAGCCTCCTCGATTGCACTTCCTAGAACAGAGATGTGACATGGACTTCAGGGATATGGTAGAAGAGGGATACCAAATTACCATGCTAGTCAAGGATTCTTTGGCCTGTATAGACTGCCTCATGGAAGTTCAGAGGCAATGCAATCTTGGATGAATCCTGGGTATACGGGTCAGCATCCCATATATAAAATGCCATATTGGGTCACTAATAGAGGATTGAATTTACCTGGAGAGCAGTGAGAACCAGCTGGAGATACGGGAGATGCACTGAAGAGGGAATTGGATAGGCTGATTGGGCCACTTTGCCAGGCGGCTGGATCGCCCTTTACTCCACTGATAACAGGAGAGCGATGGCCAATAAATACAAAACCCTCGGAGGGGCTTCCCACCTATAGTGGAGAATTAGATCCTCGAGAGTTCATTCAGACGTTCCTCAGTTTAATGAACTTGAGGGACTGTGATGAAAAGTTGACATGCAAGTTAGTTGGGAGCTATCTTTGAGGAAAGGCTCAAGAGTGGTATAATAAGTTGCAGAGAGGGTCTTTGCATTCCTAAAGAGACTTCAGTTTTCCGTTATTAAGCCAATATGCCCAAAAGAAGTAATTTACTAAAACTTTATTGGAGCTGTATCAAACAAAATAGAATCTAGGGAAGAAGACAGAGACTTTTTATCACCGTTATTTGGATGAGAGTATGTGAGTGGTGGAGACCATGGAGAATGAAGTAATCCAGGGATACCTGTTGGGGATGCAAGATATAGAGCTGTACAAGAAGATGAGTACCAATGTCCCCTGAACACTACAAAAACTTCTAGAAGTCGTTGAGCAATATTTAAAAGTTGAAGAGCCCACAAGAAGAAAAAGGGAAAGTATGAAGAATAAGCCAGGAAAGAGTAACGACTCTCGGGGAAAGAAACCAATGAAAGTAGCAAGACCTAAGTTTGAGAGATACACACCTATGAGCATGTTGCCAGCACAAATCCTAAGTATTTATTGGGGGATACTCAAGCAGCCACAACCAATGCGGAACACACCCGCCGCAGCTGCTGGGAGGAGAGCCACGAACTTATTTTGTGATTTTCACAGGGATTATGGCCATGATATGAATGATTGTACTCATTTAAATATGTAAATTGAGAGGTGCGAGAGAGTAGGACGCCTTTAAGATCCTGGACCCAGGCAAGGAAATCAGGGTGAGCCTTTAGGCCAAGAAATGATTAACCACCATATAAGAGGAACTATCAGAATAATGGAGGCAGGGGGGATAGGAGACCTCAGGGTCAAGATCCTCGAGATAAAGAGCAAGGAAGAAGGGATGGAGGCTGATGCACCCCAATTTACCGCCATCGCTGTATCGCGGTCCGTACGCCTGAATCTGTAAGACAAAGCCCCCGGAGGTAGGGGATGCTCCATGGGGGAGGCTCCGACGACCAAGTAAGCAAATAGAATTACATGAGTGTAATTAGGAATGAATATTTGGGTGTGAAGGGTTTCCTTTAGCCTTTATATAGGTAAGCAAGTAGGGCAACTGTTTTGTTTGTTAGTAGAGCAAGTACTACTCCCTTGGGCTAGCCCAAAGAGCATTATCCAAAAGGTAATTCTATGGACCTAAGCCGGTCGTACTAGGTACTTGGGCCAAGTACAAATTTGCACATTATTAATAAGCCCGTGGAAAGTTGAGGGTTTGGGCTTCGAATTTGTCCCAATGTCCTGGTTTCGAATTCGTACTTGCATCTTCGAATTTTATGTTTTCCCCTTTTGATAGGGATGCTTCGAATTGGCGATTGAGCAAGGGTTTACCCTCCAAGATCCTATAATGCTTTAAAGGTATGACTTTTGTACCCCGACGATATGCTAAGGGTTCATTATTGGTTAGCTTTGAATTTGTTATTTGTGCGGATTAATTTATCGGGGGCCTGACCCTCGGCTTTCTAATCTATGTTAGTGCCCAAGGGCCTGGATCTAGCCTAATTTACTTCCTGGGGGGCCTTTGGGTCCCAGAGTTTCTATGTAATGGGTTTGACCCCCAGCATTCTAATTTGTGTTAGAATCCAAGGGCCTTCGAGCCCCAGTAGTTAGAAGTAGGGGGTTTGACTCTTAGTCTTCTAATCTGTGTTAGACTCCGAGGTCCTTCGAGCCCCATTGTTTAGGAATAGGGGATTCGACCTCCAGCCTTCCAATCTATGTTAGAATCTGAGGACCTTCAAATCCTAGTGTTTAGGAATAAGGGATTCGACCTTTGACCTTCGGCCTTCTAATTAGTGTTAGAATCTTAGGGCTTTCAAATCCCAATGTTTAGGAATAGGGAATTTGACCTTTGGCCTTCTAATCTTTGTTAGAATCTGAGAGCGTTCGAATCCCAGTATTTAGGAATAGGGGATTCGAACTCTGACCTACTAATCTTTGTTAGAATCAGAGGGCGTTCGATTTCAAAGAAGGAAGTGGAAAGGTTACGAGAACGTGATGCTCACTCTTATTTCTGAGCGCTTGAAGTCCAGGTTGGGTTCCACGTGCCATGTTCCCCATAAAGGCCTTGGATTTCTCACCCACGCGGCTTATTTACTCACGTACTTACTTATTGCATGAAGGCCCAAGGTAATCATTCATTCTTCTATATAAGGTGCTTCTAAGCACTTTGCTTCGCACTTTACTCAAAGAAACTTTTAAATTTCAAAACTTCCTTTCTCACTTTCAGAGCAGCTCAAGGCATTCTCCTTGCTAACATCTTTAGAGAAGCTCTGGCCAATCTTTGGCCAAGAACCAGTAAGTCCTCCCTTACCTGATTTTCTTTCTTTCTCTTACTAAAGATGTCACAAACACCACCAGTGGGAAAGAACTCCATCCCAGCCTACTTTCTGGCCGTTTCCTCCACTGGCAGTGTCAAGAATTCTCGCCTTTAGGATTCTGGTGCCGTTCCCTCCTTGGCCAACGATTTCCATTCAGCTGACATAGAAGCCAGAGGAAGCTCTGCCAGTTCCCCGGAGCAACCTAAGGGTTACCGTCGCAAGTGGGTTACATCAGGATCTTGAATTTTGAGGGAGGCTAAAGTTTAGGAGGATAAGGAGGGCTGCCCTTTCTACTTTGAGAAGATTCCAACCCCATTTCTTGAGAGCCCCTCATCCAATTACTAAGGAGATCTCTAATCTTCTATCTTTCTGCCCCTTTGGATTAGGCTTCCAGAGGACTTGCGGTTGGATGTCCTTCGGGAAGATGAAAATCCTAGGGATACCAGGCCTAGTAGGTTTGCCATCTACGACTGCCATCTCAGATTTGGGCTTTGTTTTCCCTTGTCCCCTATCCTCTCTCATCTTCTCGAAGAGCATCAGGTTAACTTAGCTACGCATCATTTGATCGTCATACTCTTAGTTATAGCGTTTGTTACTCAATGTAATAGCCTATGTATAACCCCTAGCTACAAGGTTTTTAGATCCATGTACTATATTTCTGCTAGCAGACCCGTGGTGCACATAACCGACAACAAGGATACGAAGATTAGTGGGATCATAATCCTTTGTAACAGGTTTCCGGACCACCCCATAAAAATCTCCTTGAACTGTAAAGGGTGGCACAAAACCCCTATATACACCTTTAAAAGTTAGGTAGAAGTGTACTATGTGAATTTGAATCCGAAGTATAAGAATGCTGCCAACTATGTTGCCCCGGAGAGTGTGATGGCATATAGGGATCGACCGTTAAGTGAACCCCTTGACATTTTGAAGAACTGTGATTATGTCTGGCCGGAAGGGGTTTACATGTGGATCTATAGTCAGAAACCCATTTTAATTAAGCTCCTCCCTCTGCCGGAGTCTTTGAAGTCCCTTTCGAGCAAATGGAAAGGAAAAAACAAAGTGGTTGAGGGTGATAACCCTAAGAAGACTAAGAGGAATGCTCCTTTGGTTACCGATGATGGGGCCCCAAAAATGCCAAAGAAAAAGAGAGCCAAAGTTGACCCCTCGAAGCCTACCGAGCCTATTTCGAGGATTGTCAAAACTTACTCGGAGCCCTTCGGGGAAAGCGATACCGAAGAGGCTTCCCCTAGGAGTTCCTCCCCACCCTACGAAGGTGTTTGTGGTATGCTAGCTTTTTAGTTTGATTAGTTTTACTCTGCTCCCATTTGTTTGTTTTCCTGACTTATCTTTCTTTTACGTTATCCAGTGGATTTTGCTAGCTTGCTTGGTCTCAGAAATGAGGAGGAGGTGGAGACGGTTTTGAGGAAACCTATTTGGAGGCTCACTCTGAACCCCTGGTCTAGGAGGTAATTCGAACAGAGGCCTCTTCGGAGGTCTAGATGGGGGCCCCTGACAACTCAATGAACAATAAACGGCCTTGGGAGGGTAATTCTTCACATAGCCCCTACCCCCAGAGGCAACAGACTGATGATGTCTTCGTTATCGAATCCCAAGCTGGTGGCTCCAAGAATTCCGAGTCCCAATTTGGGCATCTTTTGGGGAAGGGTAACCCCACTCCTCCAGGTTCAATTGGTTCTACCCTGGCTTCCGTCCTGGAGGTGGCCACCACCTCGACTGCTCTGGACTCTATTCTCCAGACCTTCTTGGAGAAGGCCAAGGAATCCCAAATGGCTACTACCAAAATCAAGGCCTCTGAGGCCAAAGTTCATGAGCTCGAGGAAAAGATGAAGAAAGTTACCTCCGACCATTAGGGGGAATTGGTGAAAATTGCCTTCAATCACAAGGAGGAATTGGAGAAGGTGGCCTCTGGTTATGAGGAAGAGCGTGCAAAAATAGCCTCTCAACACAAGGAGGAGCTGGAAAAACTAAGCCTCAAAAAGGATGAATGCCTGAAAGAGCTTGTTATTAAGCTGTCGGTGGCCTAGGCTTCTAATGAGAATATGGCCAGCGAAAATACCAACTGGCCAGCCTTTATTCTCCTGAGCCTTAAACCTCTGTTTTTGAGGCCTACACCAACAAGCTCATGAAAACTCAGGGGTTCCGAGACTTTTTTTTGTCCCTCCATAAGGTTTTGGTGAGTCTAACTCAGACCAACCTTGCCCACTCCATCTATAAGGATCTCCCCGCCAATTACGTGACTAAAAATAACACCAAGCCAGAGCAGCTTAACCATGTCTGGTGGAAGTCTGTCCAGGACAAAGGCATCAAACTCCCGCTGCTTGACCACCGAAAGGCCTCCAGAAAATACTTCTCGGTGGAGGATATACGCCATCTGGAGGTGGACGAGGATAAGAAGTGGATCGAGCCTAACCCCCTGACTGTTCTAAAGTTTTGATGTAGGCCTACCCTTAGGGGCATACGACATCAACCACTATGAAGCTACAATCAATTGTGACTTCCTTGTCTCCTTCAGCTACTTTGACCGTGAGGGTCACGACCCTTAGGGGTAGCACCATTTTCCCGGTGAAACCGGATAAGGGAGAGGTTGTTCTCCTTAGACTTTTACGTCTGAGCTTAGCTAATAAAAAAATTGGCAAACATCACTTCCACACCACTACCATCATCTATGAACACCCTTTTGATGTAGCACTCTCCAATGGTGATGTGGATTACCATTGAGTCCATATGGGGGGTTCGGTTTAGTACCAGGTCAGCATCCGAGAAGGTGATTCTTTTTTTGGTCAAAATTGCTTCTGGCAAGGTTCTCCGCAGGACACGTATCAGGATTGAGCTTTGATGATAGTGTTCGACGACTGGTCACCTACAAATCCATTGATGAAATTGATCACCCGATTAGCCCCGTCTCTTCGGTTTTTGTCCGGCCGAGCCTCGACATTAGGCTGGACACTTGCCTGGTTTCTAGCTCTCTCTCTGTTATTGGCCTACTATTCTCTGCCACCTCAATTGGCTCTTTTCTTGCCTTTCCAATGGCACTTTCCTCGTCCCTTTGAGGAGGCTTCTCCTCTTGGTATTTTGATGCAGTCACCCTCTCTTGCACATATTTTGATTTCCTACTTCAGGTGAGTGCATTCATTCGTATTGTGGCCTCGCTCTTTATGATGGTCACAAAATTTGGGCGATATCTTTTTCCAGGGTAGTCTCTTCCAAGAGGTGGGGTTCGAAATAACCCCTTGTGGATGGAGTGCCAGGGACTTAGTCAGGGGAACATAGCCCTCAAAACCTTTCTACGAAGGGTTGGGCCTCCTCGACTGCAATTTAGAGGCTTTAGATCCCTTTTCTCCCCATATATCCTCCTCCCACTTCCTCTTCGTAGCTTTTTCGATTTTCAAATATTGTTCCACTATTTATTGTAGCTGTTGCAAGGTTTCTGGACTATTTGGACCAGCTTCTTGTACAAGTCAAGGTTGAACATTCCATTCATATATCCAAGGATCACCCCATCCTCAGTACGATTGATCACACTGAGGCTCTTGTCTACATACCGATGATAGAACGCCACCATCGATTCATCGGGCCTCTGCTTGTTCTAGTAGAGCTCGATCAGGGTCCTTTTAAACCTTTTCTTTGGAATAATTTTCCCAAAATGACCCTTCTAAATTCTCTATACGAATGTAAAGACTCACTGCCGCTTGTTAAACCATTCCTGTGCTTTTCCTTGAAGGTAGCTTCTTACCAGCTTGCATGTCAGCTGTTCGTTGAATTTTCTCGAATTTATCAGACTAAGGAAAGTCTGTATGAACTCTATCTCTGCTATATGTGGGGAGCCCTTCATGTGGTTTCACATCGCTGGGCCATCGGGTGGCCACTATCACCAGACTGAAGGGGGATGTTGCGAATTAGCTTGAAGGCCCAATCAATCTGTCTAGGACCCTCGCCAAGGCTTCGCTCGACCCCCATCTCATTCGCAGATCTCCATATTGACTTGGCTAGAATGAAGTATCAAAACTAGGGATATGGTTGGAAACCATGTACCCAGGCCTCAGTCTTTCTACAGCCTAGCTATAATACAACTATTAGCGGTAGGGATCGTATAAAGGGACCTCTGGTTTGGGCCTTGAATACACCTGGTTCTTAAAACTTGGATACGACCCCATCATCTATGTCATAGAGTGACGCGCTGTATGGTTCTAAACAGGAGGCATTAAGATGGGCGCAGAATATGCCAATGTTTGGTCCACACTAGGGAATGTTAGTTGGGGTCGGGTTTGGGCCCTAATATCCACTTGGTAAAATACTCATAGAGGGGGGGGGGAGGGTATGCAACTGGAACCTCAACTGCAACACCAGGGGCATCGAAGGTGGAGGCTCCACCTGCTGCCGAACCATCTTCTGTAGAGCATTGGGGGATCTATATGATAGCTAGCGGATCTGATGGTTTGAACTAGTTGCGCTGGGTCCTACTGTGACAGGGGGCACGTATTGTTTGTACCCCTCATCGCTCGAGCAACCCCTCTTGTGGCTTTTGTTTGCAAGTCCGCAGTTGCTTCCGTGAACTGGGGCTCATCCTCCCTTGGTTAGCGCACCTGGATTTGTGACGTAAGGGCTTCGACGCCTCCGACCCAAGATGAAACACTGACCTCCATGCTTCTTGGAAGGTACATCAGCTGCCATACGAGAACCTTTCGACCCCCTTGCTGCCAAGATCTGGTCTTATTTAACCTCTGGGGGTTTGTTACCCGCGTCTGAGGGGGCAAGGTTCAATTGCATGTTGGACCTATTCCCTCTCCTTCTGTAGTGGGGTGATTGTACTTCTTTGCCAGTGCCTAAAGTTTTGCTTTCTACCCACTCACTTCTACGTAAGGAACTTTCTTTAGAAGTGGACATAAATAACAAGGTAGCACATATGACTAAAGATCTCACCGGGCGTGCCAAATTGATATGCCCCAATTTACCACCGCCACTGCGCCGTCATTCGTATGCATAAATATGCAAGACAAAGCCCCCAAAGTTGTCCATGGGGAAGAGGCTCCAACAGCCAAGTAAGTAAATAGAATTAAAAGAGTGTAATTAGGAATAAATAGTTGGGTGTGTAGGGTTACCTTTAGCCTTTTCATAGGTAGGTAAGTAGGGCAACTGTTTTGTTTGCTTGTGGAGAAAGTACCACTCCCTTGGGCCGACCCAAAGAGCATTATCCAAAGGGTAATGCTATGGACCTAAGCTGGTCGTACTAGGCACTTGGGCTCAGTACGGATTTACACATTATCATAGGCCAACAAGAATAGCCAATGGGAAATTAAGAGAATAGAAATGGTGAAAATCCTCCAATCCGTAGAGTGATTAACATGATAAGTGGAATTGTAGGCAAAAGATCCTCAAATTTGATCATGAAGGTTGATTCCCTCAAGGCACTTGCGGAATAGCTGAGGTATAAGATATTTTGATAAGATGAAACTATAACTTTCTTAGAAGCCGAAGATATTGATACTAGTGACGATATTGATCGTGACCCAGATCCTATGGTGGTCTTAGCAGTAATTGGGAATTCTCTAGCGAAAAGGGTCTTTATTGATGATGAGAGCAGAGTTGAGATAATGTTTGTTGAATGTTTCGATCAGCTGGACATAGGAAGGAATAACTTGAAAAAGTCAACCACACCCCTCCTAGGATTCATTGGAAACCCATATACCCCTTAGGAGAAATTACCCTATCAATTTAGATATCCAAAGGGGATCGAGGTGGTAACAATAGACTGTAACTTTATGGTTGTCAGTGCATACTCCCCTTATAATATGATTCTTGGGAAGCCATAGATGTGTCAAGCCCGAGTAGTAGGTCCCCGTATCACTTGTTGATGAAATTTCCAACAAGCAAGGGGATAGATTCAATTCAAGGGGATCATGTAGTGGCTAAAAGTTGCAACCTTACGACAGTAAGGGAGGCAAGAAAGATGAGTTATGTGGCCTCAGTATGTAGGGGAGTCAACCTCTCTGAAATTGAGCAAGTGCCCATTCAAGAT
Source organism: Rubia yunnanensis (assembly GCA_037428765.1). Taxonomy (NCBI): domain Eukaryota; kingdom Viridiplantae; phylum Streptophyta; class Magnoliopsida; order Gentianales; family Rubiaceae; genus Rubia; species Rubia yunnanensis. The sequence goes on along the minus strand of CM075064.1, from coordinate 22,764,039 downwards.
AGAGGGACAGTGGTTGTAGGGAAGCTCGTGCCAGAAAACATAAAAAGAGAGTTGAAAAGTCTAATGGGAAAGTATGAGGATGCATTTTCATGGAGTACCTCAAATCTCACAGGGGGTACCATTGAGGTTAGCAATACATAAGTTGAACATTGATCCAACCGTTAAACCTATTAAGAAGAAGGGAAGGATATTTGCACCCAAAACGGTAGAGGCCATTAAGGTAGAAATAGATAAGTTGATAAAGCTAGAAGTAATTGAGGAGGTATATTATTTGGAATGGCTAACTAACCCGGTAATGGTTCTGAAACATGATAGAACTTGGTGAATGTGCATAGACTTCACAGATCTGAACAGGTGCTGCCCCAAGGATAGTTGCCTTGTACCCTCTATCGACAATTTGGTAGAAGCTATTGCAGGGTACCAGGTGAAGGCTTTCTTTGATGCTCACAAGGGCTACCATCAAATACTAATGGCAAAAGAGGATAAAGAGAAAACTTCATTTATAACAGATGTATGCACATATTGTTATAGGAAAATACCATTTGGCTTCAAGAATGCAGAGGCAACATACCAAAGGTTGGTGGATAAGCTGTTTAGGGAGCAGATTGGCAAGAATATGGAGATATATGTGGATGATATGGTGGTAAAAATAAGGGGTTACGAGAAGTTCTTGATAGATTTGAAGAAAACCTTTGAGAGGCTTAGAGGTACAAACCTGAAACTGAATCCCTCTAAATGTGTGATCGAAGTAGGAGCTGTAAAATTCCTTGGGCTCATGGTATTTGAGAGGGGCATTGATAAAAATCCAAAGAAAGTCGAGGCTTTGATGAAAATGAAAAGTCCACAGAATGTGAAAGATGTGTAGAAGCTTACAAGATGCCTGGTAGCTCTAAGTTGATTTCTCTCGAAGGGGTCCAAGAAACACATGCCTTTCTTAAATTTACTTTGAAAGGCTAATAAGTTTGAATGGATGGACGAATGTGAGCAAGCGTTTCAACAATTGAAAGAACACCTTCGAGTATTACCCAGTCTTATGGAACTATAAAAAAGAGAGATTATTTTCTTATACATTTCTACCTCGCCCTTGGCCATTAGTGCAGTGCTTATAAAGGAGAAGGAAAAGATGCATCACCCCATATACTTTGTGAGTTGAACCCTACAGGGGTCAGAGATGAGATATACAGTCCCCGAGAGATTACTTCTGGCGCTAGTACATGCCGCACGAAGATTGCAGCCCTACTTCCAAGGACACATGATCATCTTACTCATAAACCATCCCCTTAGACAAGTTCTTTTAAAATTGAAGCATAGGGAAGGGTGATGAAATGGGATGTGGAGTTAGGTGAGCATGGTATACAATTTCAGCCCAGAACTGCGATCAAAGGACAAGCCTTGGCGAACTTCATAGTGGAAACCATAGAACCTATTGAACTTGATGGGGAGGCTTTAAAAAAGGAATTTTGGATATTATGCGTGGATGGTTCTTCGCACTCGGGGGGGGGGGGGGGAGGGGGGTGGAGCAGGAGTACTACTCACAACCCTGAAGGGAAAGATTACCCATATGCGCTACATTTTTCATTCAAAGTAATGAACAATAAGGCTAAATATGAAGCCCTGATTATTGGATTGCGATTGGCTATTAAGTTAAAGGTGGAAGATTTAGAAATATTTAGTGACTCTCAAATCGTGTTTCAGCAAGTTAATGGGGAATATGAGGCTAGAGAACAAAATTTACAGAGGTATTTGGAGGTGGTCAAACCCTTTTTAAAATTTTTTAAAACCTATATCTTGAAGCAGGTGCCAAGAGAAGAAAATTATAAAGTCGATGCCTTGAGCAAATTGGCTTTGTCAGACTTGGGGGCTAAGCCTCGAGGGCAGTTACTTATTGAGATCCTAAATAGTCAAAGCTTCGATGAACAGGTGGTAATGTCTATCGAAGAAGAAAAAAGTTGGATGATGCCCCTAATGTATTATCTTCGAGAGGGGGCTTTGCCGGAAAGTCAAAGCAAGAAAGATTAGTTTGAAAGCGCCAAAGTATGTGTTGTAGGATGGAATTCTGTACAAAAGAGGACATTTGTAGCCATTACTTCAATGTATCAACCGCTATGAAGAAGATTATTTGGTCAGGGAAGCTTATGAGGGTATATGTGGCAGCCATCAAGGAGTGAGATCAGTGTTGAGAAGGCTTATTTGAGCGGGGCATTATTGGCCGATGATGTTCGAAGATGCTAACAGGTGCAAATAAGCTTGCAATCAGTGTCAAAAGCATGCACCTATTAGGCACATCCCCCAGGAGGAAATGATGAATATCTACAGCTCATAGCCATTCGAAAAATGGGGAATTGATTTATTCAGGCCATTTCCCCGTGATTCCTGGGAAGTTCAAATATTTAATCGTGGCTATCGACTATTTCACAGAATAGGTGGAAGCCGAGTCTTAGATCAATATGATAGGAAAATTAGTAATCACTTTTTGTTGGAAAAACCTTATATGCCGGTTTGGAATCCCGAGGACCATAATAACGGATAATGGAAAACAATTTGCTCATGATTTGTTTAAGAAATGGTACTAGGAATACCATGTATATCATCCTTAGGCTAATGGCCAGGTGGAAGTAACAAATCGAATTATTGTGAATGGGATCAGAGTAAGACTCGAGGGTGCAGGAGGAAACTGGATATGTGAATTACCCAGTGTTCTATGGGCCTATAAAACTGCTGAATCCTCCGCCACCGATGAAATGTCTTACAGTTCCGGTGGAAATAACGGTACCAAGCTTAAGGATCCTGGCAGCGTCCGAGGAAAGAGTTAACAATGAAGATTGGTGTTTGGACTTCGAAATGGTGGAGTGGGTTTGAGAGTTGGCCTTGGGAGGTCATTGTCGTACCTCTCAAAGTTATAATTTATAAGCCCTTTATGCTTAAAAAATACAATTAAGTAGATAGTGGCAAATCAGGGTCGTCCACTAAGAAGAGGGATTTTCTTAAGCGTTTAAACATATAAGGTTCATATTAGGCTAGACGTAGATATATATATATATATATATATATATATATATATATATATAGATATATAAAAGCAAGTAAAATGGGGGGGTTTTGGTTGGTTGATTTTCCTAAGTTATGAAAGTAAAAGACAAAACAACCAGCAAAGTCAAGTAACTAAGCTAATCATCAAACTAACTAAGAAAAAAGGGTAAAAACTACATTAGACAAAGCCTTGGGGGAAATTAATATTCACTTCCAAACCTAATGTAGATCATTGAACCATTCACTAATTCTATCATATTCGTTACCTATGGGGAATGCTAAAACTTCTCAATTGAAGATAAACATTCATTTCTTCTTAAGAGTAATTCACAAATACCAACAACAACCATTTTCAAACCTCATTGATAATCACCCACACCATAAAGGTATTTTATCAATGGCATTATATATACATGAAAAACCATAGATTTGATAACAACAAGCCTTCTACCAAAGACACAACCATTTAACTAAACATAGCATTCAATAGGATAAACCTAGAATAAACCACATTCAAGATTCAACCTTTCATTGCATATATAGGATAAATATGAGAATAATCCACATTAACGTACTTATCTAGCAAGAATTACAACACATTATACACTAGAAGTTCTAGGTCCATGTTCTTGGATTTTCATGCCAAATGAGTTAAGAAATTTGCAACTTTCCTAACACCCTAACACTTCAATCATACAAACACTTCTTATTCTCAAACAACCCATTATATAAATGAAGGAAAACATCACATTAAAACACATGAATGCTAAATAACAAATGCTTCAAGATAGAGTGATATAGAGGTTCTTACTACATATATATGGAAGCTTCAATCAATTGCTCCCAAGATTAAACTAACCTAGATAATGAAAAGACACGATTAATCTGCAAAAGCTAAGAAAAGAAAGAAAGGAAAAACTAGGGTTCGAACCCAAAAAGATCGCAGGTAGAAGGAGGACTGAAGAGAAGAGGATAAGATTCAGTATTTATAGTACAAAAAAGTAAGATAGTTTTTGGCCACCTGTCCGTCGCGAGTCGAGACCAATCCATCGCGAGTCACGACCGAGCCCAGTTTCAGCCATCTTGATTTCTTTATTCTTTTTGTTTCAAGTCCTCCTCTTCACTTCACTTATCTTCAATCCTTCAAGTCTTCAAAAGCTCAAATACAAGTATTCACTTCTTTAAATATTTAAAGGTATTCTTTAAAGTCTTCAAAGTGTTCAAACAAATTACCTTCTCACACAAAATCCTTTAGAAAAGTAATAAAAGTGTAAAAGTCGCTTTTAACTCTTTTTAGAGAATTTCAAAGAAAAATGCCACATCTAGAGCACAAAAGTGTACAAAAGTGAATCCTAAAAGTCCTAATATAACCATGTAAAATGGGCACATCAAACCTCCCCGCACTTAAACCTTACTCGCCCTTAAGTAAGAAACGATTCAAGCACACAAAGGAATTCATATGTCCATATCTTAAACTAATATTCCCCCAATCAAAACCTCATAAAAACTCTAAATATCATAAATCCCAATATCAAAGCTCAAATGAGATTTTTTTCACATAAACAACCCCAATTCCTAAATCTAACCAAACCCACCAATTATTAATTTACTACCCATAAAACGTTTCAAAGTCCCAAATTGATAATCCCAAAGTCCAATGACACAGAATGAAGTTAAAACCATATGAAAGATTCAAGCACATACTTCACTTCATACCAATATATCAGCCAAAATCCAATGACACAAAATGAAGTCAAAACCACATAGGAGGTTCAAACACATACTTCACCCAATGCCAATATATCAACCAAAACAAAGTATAAAAGAATTGAAAATTTTATAACCATACTTTATTTTTCAACCCGCTAAGTTACCCAATCCCAAGAGGTCTCAAGATGTTGAGCTACCCGATCCATCCATATGACCACTGCAACCTTACGACTCCAACGCCGGCAAATGAGTGAAATCATAGCATTTTCCTCTTCTTTTCTTTCTCTCTTTCTTTCATTTTGCCTAGGAGCCCTTTTGGGTTTTCATCCTAGCCCCATCTCACCTTTTTCCGCACATTTAGCCTCTCATTTTTGCCTAGGTTGCCCTTTCGGGTTTTCATCCTAGCCGGACCCCCAATATTGCCTAATTTTCCCTCTCGGGTTTTCAACTTAGCGGGTTTTCTTTTCAATTATTTTTTTTCATTTTTTTGTATATTTTTTTCAATTTTTCAAAAATTTTCTTCCTTTTTCTCATGTTTTTCTAATAAAAAATAGCAAAAAACATTCCAAATCAAGCTAGCATGCATGTGAGTCCTCTAACCTCTCCTCGCACTTAAAACATTACATTGCCCTCAATGTAAACATGCAAGGCAAGAAAAATAAAACTCAAGGTAAGAGGTAGAGTGACACCTGTTTCTCCACATAGTTGCCGGTGATATGACACAATTCAATGTATTTTTATAGAATTGGTCCCAAAATTGGGTTCAGAGATGGAAGGGGGAGTAAATGTGCCATAGAAGAACTCACCCCTCGAGAAAAAAAGTTGTCTCCTTGGCGCCATTTGATCAAGACTAACACCACAGAGAACAACATCAAACTCATAAGTACGTAAGGATTTGTAATACTAGGTTCATCATCAAAAGTTAATAACTATAGTATTTTCAAAGAACAACCAATCCATCATGCAATCACCACTATAAGATTGTCCAATAAAAATATCCAACATATATCAACACATATCCAAGCATCATTATATAATATAGTAATTATAGTCACGATGATGTGGTCAGCATACTACAATCAACAAAGGTACTATATAGATGCAAGAATCTTCATATGTCAATATATGTAAGATGGTGGAGGAATGAGTGGAGTTATGGTGGTTCTTGGGAGTATTTGGTGGAGAAGAAGAAATGATTATGCAGTGTTTAAGAATAGTTGAAAAGCTGGCTTCTCCATCGTGACTCGCGACAGTACTGGTCGTGACTCACGATACATTGTCACGACTCACAACCAAGCCATCGCGACTCGTGATATATTGGGTACGTGAGCTCAATTCTTCCATATATTTTTTGATTCGGTCACGACTCGTGATGCCCATGTCACGACTCGCGATGGACATGTCACGACTCGCAAAAAGCTGGTGCTGGGAGTTCATTTCTGCTCCCCTGTTCATCGCGACTCACAACGTATCCGTCGCGACTCGCGACGATAGGGTTTCCCAGCACTTAGAAAGAATTTATTTTTTCTTACCAACTTTCCAAGCTTTCTTCCCTTTCTCATAGATCTCATTCCTTCCTCTCCTCCAATGAAATGTACTTCACTTTGCTACAAAATCATAGAAAAACAAACTGTAAAAAGAACAAGACAAAATAACAAAAACCAAAATAAAGGCCAAATTTATTTACGTCACTGGCACGATAAAGCTTCGTATATTTAAGGTCATTGACATTACCCTAATGTTATCCATATGGAGAAGGCTTGAACCCTTCATCATTAGCATCCAAAAGTAGAGAGGTGGGGGTAAAAACTTTGAGGAGGAAAGTCTTGTTGAGGTGGAGATGGTTTAAAGGGGGTTGGGTGGCTAAGAGGCTTGGGGTAGTCTTTTGGCTCGTCTCTTGTATCCCTCAAAACTTCCAAAAATGGTAGAGTTGGTTCACTAGGTAGGGGTAGGGGTGACAATGCTAATGAATGCAGCACAATCACCCCTTCCTCCTTTTTTTTCATCCTTAACAACCAACTCCTCATCCCCTTTGAAGTCAAGCTCATTTCCCATGGTGACTTCACTCACCGAATCCTCAAGTTTGATTTGGGATGGTGTATTTTCGGAATCACGGGTTTCCATTCAGGCCAACGCTTCTGATATACTCCTCGCATGCCCCTCAATAGCCGAGTGTCCGGTTCTTCACTAGTAAAGTTGTTCAAGTTTGAATTGCATTCATGACTTCTTCACGTGTCAAACTTAAACTTCCTTGTTGGGCTTGGTTGTGGGGTATGGTATAAGGTGGTGAAATGCTCCATTTTTTTTTCAAAAGTCCGGAATCATATTGAAAGGGTTCTTGATAAAAATTCACCAAGAACACAATAAATACCTACTCCGAACAAAAACAACCATGAAGGAGTGGAAAATAAAAACAACTAGCTAATATGCAACCAAATATACCGAAACACTTAAAAATAAATGCCTCTTCCCCAGCAGCAGCGCCGCCAAAATTTGGGAGGTCATTGCCGTACCTCTCAAAGTTATAATTTATAAGCCCCTTATGCTTACTAAATACAATTAAGTAGATAGTGGAAAATCAGGGCCGTCCACGAAGAAGAGGGATTTTCTTAAGCATTTAAGAATATAAGGTTCATATTAGGCTAGAAGTAGATATATATAGATATATAAAAGCAAGTAAAGGGGGGGGGGGGTTTGGTTGGCTGATTTTCCTAAGTTATGAAAGTAAAACACAAAACTACCAGCAAAGCCAAGTAACTAAGCTAATCATCATACAAACTAAGAAAAAAGGGTAAAAACTACATTAGACAAAGCCTTGGGGGCAATTAATATCCACTTCCAAACCTAATGTAGATCATTGAACCATTCACTCATTCTATCACATTCGTTACCTATGAGGTATACTAAAACTTCTCAATTGAAGATCAACATTCATTTCTTCTTAAGAGTAATTCACAAAGACAAACAACGACCATTTGCAAACCTCATTGATAATCACTTTAGACAAACCACACCATAAAGATATTTCATCAATGGAATTATACACGAAAAAACATAGATTTGATAACAACACGCCTTCTACCAAAGAAATAGCCATTTAAATAAACATAACATTCATTAGGCTAAACCTAGAACAAACTACATTCAAGATTCAACCTTTCATTGCATCTATAGGATAAATATGAGAACAATCCACATTAACATACTAATTAAGCAAGAATTACAACACATTATACACTAGAAGTTCTAAGTCCATGATCTTAGATTTTCATACCAAATGAGTTAAGAAATTTGCAACTTTCTTGACACCCTAACACTTCAATCACACAAACACTTCCTATTCTCAAACAACCCATGATATAAATGAAGTAAAACATCACATTAAAACACATGAATGCTAAATAACAAATGCTTTAAGACAGAGTGAAATAGAGGTTCTTACTACATAGATATGGAAGCTTCAATCAATTTCTCCCAAGATTAAACTAACCTAGATAATGAAAAGACATGATTAACCTACAAAAACTAAGAAAATAAAGGAAGGAAAAACTAGGGTTTGAACCTTGAAAATTCGAAGGAAGTAGGAGGGCTGAGGAGAAGAGGATAAGATCCAATATTTATAGTACAAAAAAGTAAGAAAGTTTCTGGCCACCCATCCATCGCAACTCGCGACCAATCCCTCGTGACTTGCGATCGAGCCCATTTTCAGCATCCTTATTTCTTTCTTCTTTTTGTTTTAAGTCCTCCCCTTCACTTTACTTATCTTCAATTCTTAAAGTCTTCAAAAGCTCAAATACAAGTCTTCACGTCTTCAAATATTTGAATGTATTCTTTAAAGTCTTCAAAAATTTTTTTCCTTGTCACACAAAATCCTTTAGAAAAGTAATAAAAGCGTAAAAGTGGATTTTAACTCTTCTTAGAGAATTTCAAGGCAAAATGCCATATCTAGAGCACAAAAGTATACACAAGTGAATCCTAAAAGTCCTAATATAACCATATAAAATGGGCACATCAGACCTCTATCCATAAGGCTAAGGTAAAAGAAAAGGTGGAGCGCTATTATGATCAAAGGGTCAGGAAAGTGCAATTCAGCCTTAGAGATCTAGTGATGAGAATGAATGAGAAAAACAGGCAAGAATCTGAGGGAAAACTAGCTACCAATAGGGAAGAACCTTATAAGGTAGTGGAAGCATATCCTGGGGTAGCTATGTCCTCGAGACCATGGAAGGAGTTCAAGTTTCAAGGAGATGGAATGTTACCAATCCGCGGAGGTACCATTAGCTGTGATAAGAGCGAAAGATTTTACAAGGTCTTATGCTACGTGTTGAAATCGAGGTATTAAGCAAAAAGCTGATAAGCTGCGCTCTTGTAAAATTTAAGCTTAGGCTAAGGTATTGAGCGAAAAGATGATAAGCGGTGCTCTTGTAAAATTCAAGCTAAGGCTAAGGTATCGAGCAGAAAGCTGATAAGTGATGCTCTTATAAAATTCTAGCTAAGGCTAAGGTATCGGGCGAAAAGCTGATAAGCGATGCTCTTGTAGAATTCCAGCTAAGGCTGAGGAAACGAGTGAGAAGATGACAAGCGACACTCTTGTATTAATTCCAGCTAAGACTGGGGAAATGGGTAAGAAGCTAATGAGCACCACTCTCATGATACCCCCTTGATTGTAATCTTGATCAATGATCTTGTGGATTAAATTTTGCTGGATGTAGGTGGAAACACCAAACCTGGGTATAATCTCGTGTGTTTTTATGTTTAGTAACCACTCCACACGTCAATTATTCATCGATGAAAAACTTCGTATGCTACAAGCTCTGGCTCAAGACCTTGTTAAAAATAACCCTAAAAGCAACATGAAAAAAGTATCTTATGAAAATAATATACATTCGAGGAAACAACAACTCAAAAAAAATATTGTACAACTACAAATACAGCTCTCGAGGAGTCAAGGAACTAATTTCTTCAATTCCTTCTCCATCCTCTCTACATTTTCTATCTTGATGCTAGCTGCATGTTGAAAGTCATTTTCTTGCTCCTCCTCAGGATAACTGGCTAAATCAATCACAACCCTCGATCGAGTATGTTTTGGGCAAGGGTTATGTGCCACTTGTCCTACTTTGGTACGTTTCTTCGCGGACAGTTTGGTCTGATGGCTTGAAGAGCCACCTCTCTTATCAACCTTATTGGCTGCAAACCTCGAAGACCTTCGACCCCTTGGAGGGTGGACAGGTAACTCTCGTATCCATTAGCATTAGAAGCCTCCTTTTGACGATCGGTCCCCTTCAAGTCAACTTTCTGTTTTACAATCCAGTGATGAGAAACCTTAAGGAGAAACCTTGGCAAGGATTCATTATCAATAAGTTTTAGGCAAGAAACACTATGAAACAAACCGTGAGATCATAGGCTATGGTCGTAAAGATGAACCTTTTCTTCCAACTCTTTGATGTTCTTTACCAGGGTGTTAATTTCTCCCGTAAGGCGGGTATTCTTGGTGAGGACTGATTTCGCTAAGGGAGGATCTTCAGGGAAAGCCATATCTTATTCCGCTACAGCTTCATTTAGCCTCGAAATCTCATTTAAGGCTACCCTGTGAATCTCTGTAACCTCTCAAACCTGAAATTTAAGCTTGTAAACTTCACCTCGGTTGGCTATGTCACATCCTTCGAGGATAGGCAGCCTAATGGAATCAACAAGACATTGCTGCAAAGATCCAAACTTGATAATTCTATGACATAATATTTCTTAATAATCTACCCAGAAGGGTCACAACTATCAACAACTTCGAGGGGTACCATTCCATTATACTTCCATTTCTCGATGTCCCTCAATAAACTTTGAAAGCCTTGATGATCACTACTTTGACAAGCTGCCAATTCTTTTTTGCTGAATCTACTGCCACATCCAAGTCTAATTTTTCCTTCTCGAGTTTTCCTATGGAAGGATGAGTCCCCTTTTTCCATGATTCTAACTCTTCGGAGAACTTCCTTAAAACCAACATGGTCTTCATCAAATCCCCCCTAGCAGTTTCAAGCTCTGCTTTGGTCTTGGAAGAATCTTCACAAATGGATTGAAGTTCTTTTCACAATGTGTTAAGCTATGAAAATAGAAATATGGACACAAAATTAAAGAGGGAAAGAGATCGTTTATATAAAAAAAATAGACAATTACATGAAAAGCCCAAATGGGTAAGTTACACAATATTCCTTACATTAGGAGGCTTATTGCCTACTTGAACCTTGTTGTTGGGCCTGGCTTCAATCTCGGACCCCTTGGGCTCTTCATCAGGATCAGGGATGTCGCAAATCTCCTCAATGGAGTGGTACCTACCCGAGGCCTTTAGAAGGTTCATCATGGATAAGCCAGACCCCCTTTATAGAATGCCTCATCCCACTTCTGGTTGATAGCCTCCACACCCTCGGACTTGGCCCCATCCTTTAAAAATTTTGACATCATCATCAGATAGAGAGGACATCTTGGGTAGAATGACCTCATCAACAAGGAGGTTACGCCCAACTCCCTTAGCCATGTCAAGGAGATCGACAAAGAGATTAAAGAATTCTCAACTCTGGAGGACATTATCCTTGAAATCCTCTAGCAGAAGAGCTTGGGACTCCGGGTCTTGAGCCTTTCCATCATCCTCCACAACAACATCCTTCTTGAGGATAAGGCAACCGTTCTTAGCCTCGGGGTCTATGACCTTATTCTTAGAAGGCTCTAGTTCCCTCTCCAACGAGGCAATCTTGTTGTCCTTTTCCACCTGAAGAGAGGAAAGAGATGAGGCATGGTGGGAACCCAGGCCCCGAAGAAGGGATGAGAGAGAGGAGGACACCATGTCAAAATATTTAACCACCTAAAAGACGATGAAAGGATTAGGAAAACTTAAAACAAAAAAAGAAGTGAAAATAGATTATCTTCCTGGTAGAAAACCAACCTGGGGATTTTCTGCAAAAGGGCAGAGAACATCAGCCCCCATGACTAAAAGGCTCGAGGGGGTACAATGGTGTTAGCCCCAACGTCAAGGGTTTATGTAGGAGGCTCTTGAGAAGCCCTATTCTGAGAAATATTTTGATGAGACTCCTTCGAGGAGGATCCACCATCGGACTTCCACTTCATTAGCGACCTCTCGGAAGTAGTAGCCTCATGGGAGGTAGGGGGAATCACCTTCATAAGGTTATTGTTTCCTCCTTTCTTGATCATAGAAATACCTAAACACTTGGCCACTGAAAAGGATGAAAGGAAAGTTAGGGAGACAAAAAGGCATCACAGTACAAGAATCGGTAATGAAACATTAAAACACCTTCAAAATCACTATAATCAACACAATCTTCAAGAGGGGGCTCTCGAGTGAATTGGCCAAAATCATTATTATCTCCCTCTTTAACAAGCCTCCTCCGCTTCTTGCTTAGCTTAGGCTCATTTTCTGGAGCCAAATTTTGTAACCTCGACAACTTCATCTTCCTGGCAGGCTCATAGATGTATTTTTGATAAACCTCAATTGGCCAAGCTTGCCCCCCAATCGAGTTATCTGGTTTGGAGTAGTCACCATGAGAGAGGGGTGAGGCTAACATGCGGTCCCAAATATCCTTAAGGTGAGCGCGACAAGCAAAATTTTCTAGTAACAGGTCCTTGACTTTAATGTCACGATTCCATTGGGGGACTTTACATCTGAGTTAGTTGAAAGCAAGCTCTCTTTTAGCATCTCTCCACTTTCCCATACTACCGGGGATGGTGAAAAACTTTCACTTCCTCTGCCTGGTAGAGAGAGTGAGGACATTTTTAGAAGAATTACCACCGGAAGATATGGTAAACAGAGAATGGAACAACTTATACTTGGGCTTGATACCGAGTCTATGACATTGCATCAGGAATAACATGATGGTTCGCATTAGGGTGGACTTGAGCAGGGCTCACTTGAAAATTCTTGAGTAGCCTCAAGAATATCGGGGGAAAGGGAAAGCACAGCCCTGAACCAATTTTTTTCAGGTATATAACCGATTTTCCCTCGAGAGGACTCTTAGGAGATCCTGTTGTTCCCAACCACTACAGTTCGACATCAGGGGGAATCCTCTAACCAGGAGGCAGTGATTATAGAATTTCTGATATTGACCAAGACCCATCGTGGGCTGGGGCCTCTTGAATTTCTTCTTCCGCAGGGGGCTCTCAAATGTTTTCTCCCTAAGTCTCGAGAGTGGGAGATATTATCTTATGAACACTCCCTTCAACCTCTTTCTATGCTCTCAAATAATCCCCTTCCTCGTGGAGAGATGGACTAAATTTGATATCCCCAAAATGGGATGACCTTTGAATATAACCTTTTCCCAGGCCCGAGGGCCATACACAAGTACTGCTGTTTTCTTCTTCTATGCAGGGGGAAGCGGCTTGTACCAGCAACAAAGATGCTGAATTTGATTCTCCAACTTCAACTAGCGGCTAGATTCACTTAAGATACTAGGCTCTTTTGTACAGAAGATCACTGGTTGGAACTAATCTCACAAGAAGAAGAATTGATTTGAGTAGGAATTAGGATCCTGGATGTAGGATCGTCACTGCTTGTAATCATTCTCCCCTTCTCTTGACAAACACCTTTTCATTTCTTTTGAAGGCTAAATCGTTTAGCCTTAGTACATCCTTGTTTGGCCACCTACGAATCGACATAGGGGGTGGAGTTTCGTTTGAGTGGAATCACAAGGAAGTGGATATACTGCTCTGTAGTATATCCGGGGTCTTAGATCTTCTTCTTGCTTGAAGGGAACAATAGTTCCTCCACATGTAAATATTTGTAATATCGGACCACTTGTAATCTTTTTTATTTGGTTTTCTATGGCATGGGGAGTTAGATTATATACCCCATAATTATTTTTAAAAATGTGGATTTTTGAGAGAAAAAAAGCTTCTGTAATAAGTGTGAGTTTGTAGACATCTGTTTTGGTCTAAACTTCACGCTTTGAGTTTGTATTTTGTAAACCCGCCGTGGAAATAAAATCTGAGTCTATTGTGGAGGTAGTCAAAAATTGGTGAACCATATTAAACCTGTGTTCCGTTCTTTTTGTTTTTTTTTGTTAACTTGATTTTGTGCAAAAGGGGATTAATTTTCCCAACATTTTGGAGCCTACCCATTGTGCAACATGTACAACCAAATGTCAACTCAGTTACTTCAATCCACAATCATCTTGCTCTGCCAATATTGCTTATAAAGCAAATTTACAGCTTAAAAAAACTTTGAATTGCTATGGCACATGGGAATAGGATGCTAACTGTAGAAGATACATAGTATTAAGATGCCATGAGTACTAGTATTCGTATTTAATTTGACATCACCATCTATATATGCAGTGACACTGGTGATCGACTTTTACATCTCTCAGGCTCTCGACATTTATCATAATCTCCTAATTAGCCAAGAATTAAAAAGAAGAGAGCAGAAAAGCTTCCATTCTAATGTCAGGATTAGGATTTCTTCAAGCCCCTTGCCTCACCCTTATTCCTTTTGAGGCTTCCAGAATGTGTTTTGCAGCTAAGCCTTCAATCAAAGTGAGAAATATTAATGGTGTATTGAAGCCACTGAAATCTACGAAAAGAACAACGGTAAGGGCAGAAGTGCGCACAGATGATCTTAAAGGGGGCGAAGGACAACGTGTGTGCCCAGAACTGACCATTCAAGAAATTCCCTACGTAGATGAGGTTGTCAAGAAGCTGGCACAGAATCGTGATGCATTCAGAAAGACAGAATCTGATCTTTTGTATCTTGAAGAATCCTACGAGAGATGCAGGATGTTCTGTGCTGAACGTGACAAACTCTTCTTCTCAAGTAAATTCTTCAAACCCTTTCAGCTGTTAGATTACTAATTACCGTCATGTCATCTAATGATTAAGACTTTGAGATCATTTGATGTGACTTTGTTTTGGTGATTTTCAGCATTGCGAATGTATACAGAAGATCAGCAGCGAGCTATATGGGCTGGCCATGGTATGGAATTGCACTCTAATTATATGATCGGACAATTAATATGATGAGTGTCTGATCTCATATCATGAGTAAATTAGTATCACTGAAACAAATTATCAGCATAGAACATATACTGTAATTCAGCACTCTTGGTATTTTAATTTGCGGTGGTTGCATAAACTTCTATCTGTGTTGCAGCTTGGGCTCGGAGGATCGATGATTTGGTTGACAGCCATAATGATGACAACACACGCTCTGCATATATTGATGAATGGGAGGATAGAACGAAGGACATCCTCAACGGTCGCCCTCATGATATACTTGATGCTGCACTTGTTGATACAGTATCAAAGTACCATATGGATACCTTGGTAACCATTAATTTTTTCTTCGACTAAAATTTTGTTCATGGATATATACACACATATATATATACACACACATATATGCATATATATATATATTGACAACTATTAATTAAGAAAATTTTCTATTCTAATCGTAGCTTTTTGAAGACGGGCTTAAGGGGATGAGGATGGACATAACAAAAAAGCGGTATGCGAATTTTGAGGAGCTCTTCCTCTATTCCTACCATGTGGCCGGAACAGTTGGCCTAATGGTCTTCCAAATACTAGGGATTGCACCAGAATCAATGGTATCTTCTAAGACTATATATGATGGGGCTGTATATTTTGGCATAGCATTTCAACTAACAAATATCCTGAACGATGTATCAGATGAGTAAGTATATATATACGTGTCTTATTGAGATTAAGGAATATGCATGTAATTACATTGCTGATTCTTGCTTTTGAAAATTAGTGCACAATTAGGCAGAGTTTATCTTCCACAAGATGAACTAGCGCATTTTGGTTTATGTGATCAAGACATATTTTCAAGAAAGGTCACTGATGGCTGGAGGGAGTTCATGAAAATGCAGATTCAACGCGCAAGGTTATATTATGATCTTGCTGAACCAGGAGTCTCTCAATTAGACAGAGCCAGCCGTTCGAAGGTAGCTAGATTTTCGATATTTTTAAACTAAACTATATTAATAGGCCTTCAGATCTCATTAACAAGTTGCATTAATTTAAAATTTCAAAAAACAAAATCACTGATTCAAAATGCACGTGTTCTTTTGTGCAGTTGTTGTCAATCATGATGTCGTATGGACATATTCTGGATGTAATAGAGGAAAGGGACTATGATAACTTGACAAACAAGGTGACGGGGTTTGATGGATAGCAGTACATCCATTTCATTTTCACCAATTCACAATAATGCTGTTCACTCCCGTGTGGTTATTGTAGACAATAATGACTGGTTATCATCATCAGATTAATAAATTGAATTATAAATCTTCCTGCAACTTTAATTTTATCATTATTTCTCTCTAGTTTTTAGTTCCACGTATATTTGTCAAAAGCTGCACTTCATTAGGTATCGCGCCAAAACAAAGTTAACTTCTGGGAAAAAAACAATTAAAAACGATTGGATCAATTTCATGCATAAAATGATTGCTATTTAAGAAAAAATATTTTTTTTGTTTCCTAAACTTGTACACACTTTCAATAATTGTGTTCTTGAAGAAATTAGATAGAATTAAGCTGAGGCAACAAGCTCAACAAGGGCTTCAAAAACCAGAAACAAGACAGTTGATCATAGAGAGAATGAGGGGAAAAATTTCTGATTGTATTAACTTACCAAATGTGTTATGTACTACTAGTTTGTATACAAAATTCAAGGCCTAACTGTCTAACAAACTAACTAACTAATGATCTGTACAAGTGGCATAACAACCAAAACAGAAACACTACTCTAAACTGATAAAAAATGTGATCAACTTAAAAAATGAAACCGCCGATATCAATTTGGCGCCAAAACTGATCAAGGCTTCTTTGCTGCTATTTCTTCATCTAATCCATCCTGATCATCATCAATATCAGTAGCTTCATCATATTTCTTCACCCCCTCTTCAAGATGAGGATTCTGGGAAAATCATAATCCTATCTTGGACAGTAAAGAGTGAGCTGCAAGAGGGGAAAGCAACTTTGTAAAAAAAATCAGCTAATTGTTCACTGGACAAAACATGGAGTGGATTGATGAAGCCATCCTGATAAGCATCTTTGACATAGTGGCAATCAATCTCTATATGTTTATTTCTTTCATGGAAGTCTGGATTCCGAGTGATGTGAAGGGCAGCTATGTTATCACATTTCAATGGAATGGGAAGTGTAAATTGATGCTGCAAATCAGTAAGAAGGAATGTGATCCACTTGAGTTCAAAACTGTCATTGACATTTCCCTGTACTCAGACTCATCAGAAGATTTGCTCACAATATTCTGCTTCTTTAATTTCCATGAAATCAGAGAATCACCTAGAAAGATGTAATAGCCAGTGACAAACTTCATAGTGATTCAGCAAGTGTTCCAGTCTGCATCACAATAAGCAGATAAAGATCTTGAAGAAGATGCAGGAAAGAATAGACCATGGGTAGAGCATCCCTTCAAGTATCTAGCAATATGTAAAGTAACCTTCCAGTGGTGATCAGTAGGTTTTTGAACAAATTGGCTCAACTGATGCACTGAAAAGGTGATATCTGGCCTTGTGTAAGATAAGTATAGTAACCTGCCAATCAATTTTCTATAGGGGCATGGATCATGCATTAGAGGAGAAGTATTGTCCTTAATATGCCAAGAGACAGGCAATGAAGCTGCTACTGCATTGCTGGTAGACAAATGAAGATCATTGATCAAATCAGTGATGTACTTTGTCTGACTGAGAAATATTCCAGCTTGAGATGCAGCAATTTCAATGCCTAAGAAGTATTTGGCATTTCCCAAATCTTTAATGGTGAAAAGGTTATGAAGGTAAGACTTGAATACCTAGATCTTTTCCTCAGAATCCCCTGCAATCAGGATATCTTCTACATAGATCAGGAGAACCAAGCTGTATTCAACAGTCACTTGGATGAATAAGCAGTGATCATACTTTAACTGTTTGAATCCATATAAGATCAGATGCTTGGTGAACTCAGCATTCCATTCCCAGGAAGCTTGTTTCCGGCTATGAAGTGACCTTCTTAATCTGCAAACCTGCCTTGGCAAGACCTTCTCATAACCTGGTGGAGGTGACATATAGAGTTCTTTACTAATATAGCCATGAAGAAAGACATTGTTGATGTCTATCTAATGAAAAAACGAGCTCTTCAATGAGGTTATAGCTAGAAACAACCTGATAGTGACTTGCTTAGCAACTGGTGAACAGGAGTTATAGTAATCAACACCCTCAATCTGTGAAAATCCCTTTGCCACTAATCTAGCCTTATACCTCTCCACTGATCTATCTGCCTTGCACTTAACCTTATAGACCCATTTACAGCTCATAGGCCTCTTTCCAGGAGACAAATCTACCAATTCCCAAGCTTGATTAGTTTCAAGGGCACTCAGTTCAGTTTGCATAGCCTTTACCCAATGCTAATGATTGCTTGCTTGTTTATATGACTGAGGTTCATGTATTCCCAACAGCTATGGCATAAAACTCATATGTGCAGTGAAAAAATAGGAATACAGACATCAGAAGTTTGAACATTATTTACAACAAAATCAACCATCTAACAAGGTCTGGATCTGATTCTGGCACTTTCTCTGAGAGGGATATTAATGTGAACACTATCTCTAACAGGACTTATATGAGTACTAGGAGAAGTGGTTTCATGAATCTATGATGGATGTGGAATGCATTGTGTGAAATCATCATGATAATAAGAAGAAGAAGCATTATTTGTTTGACTAACTGGATCTATAAATCTTTGATTCAGTATATTTGTGAATGAATCAGTGTCAGATGAAGGGATGGGAAGCATGATTTTATTATGATCACGACTGGAATGATGAAATGTAGACTCAGAACTTCTATAGGGAAAATTATTACTATGGAAAATAACATCTCCAGCAACAAAGAATTTCATATATAAAAGAGCAAACCATTTATACCCTCTATGAACAGCTAAATATCCTATGAAGACACATGGTATTGATCTTGGACTAAATTTAGGTTTTTGCGGGCTGAGATTTGTTGCGTAGCATAAAGAGCCAAACACATGCATTTTGGTGATATCAGGTGGCTTATGGAAGAGGATTTAATATGGTGATTTCCACTTCAGAACTGAAGATGGCAATCTGTTCAAGATATATGTAGCTGTAAGGACTGCTTCACCCCAAAAACATAGAGGGATATTAGATTGATGCATGAGAGCTCTAGTTATTTGAAGAATGGATTTTTGTTTTCTTTCAACCACTCCATTTTTTGTGGTGAATATGAACATGATCTCTGCTGTAGGATCCCCTAATGAAACAAAGAATTATGCATGTATTTTGTTTACAAAATCACTGCCATTATCAGTTCTTGTCCTTTTGATTTTAGCATTAAACTGAGTTTGCAACATAAGAATGAAATCTTTGATAATGAAAGGCACCTGATGTTTTCTTTTAAAAAAGTCCAGGTTGCCCAGCTGAAGTCATCTACAATGGTGAGAAAGGATTGTTCACCATTGCTGGTCTTGGCCTTAAAATACCCCCAAAAGATCCATATGGAGTGTGTAAAAAATAGTGGATCTATGGTTAGATTTTTCAGGAAATGGCAGTCTTGTCTGCTTAGCAATAGGACAAATGCCACATTTTTTCCTCATGTCTGGAATATTCAAATGATTCAATACAACATCAGTGGGATGTTCTAGCTTATTTTGTAAGATTTCTAGATCATTATCAGATAAGGAAAGTACATAGTTAAATGTTGAATGAACAACTATACTATCCAACTTGAGTGCAGTTAGAAATTCTTTAATAACTTGAGTTTGAAATGATCTCTTGTTCAGAATACACAGACCATTGCTTTTACTTGCAATGCCTAACACTGTATTAGTCCTGTAGTCCGTTAGGATGCACACATTAGGATAGAAAGTAAGATAAACTTGAGAGTCCTGAGTAATTTTCTGTACTGACATGAGGTTAAACTTGAAGCTTCTAACAAACAAATAGTTTACAAGGTTAAACTGATTATTTAGTTTGACTGATCCTATGGCATCTATGGAAACCATTGAGTGATCTGGAAGAAGTATCGGTGATTTTTGAGTGACTGAATGAAGTGTTTCAAACAAAGAAAGGTTACTTCACATATATGAAGTAGCACCATTGTCAAGAATCCAATCATCAATCTCAAAAAAGTAGCAGCATTAGTATAGTGAGTTATAAGACTACCTGCAAAGTCAAGGTCAGCAAAGTTGATCATGTCTCCTGAATCTCTTCCCTACTCCTTTGCCTTTTCCTTCATCAATTTGCCAAACTCCATTTGGATCATGTTTGCAATAAAAGCCTGAATGTTTCCCATTCATTTGTTTTCATCAGTTTCAAACAAAACACTAGGTGCAGTCTGCTCAGTCTCATCCTCAAAACATGAGGAGGTAGCACATTTGCATAAGGCTTCCTTTTCACCTTGCTTGAATCTAGCCACCGTTATGGATATCCATTCAACTTGAAACAAGACTCCTTCAAGTGTCCATTCATGTGGCAATAGTCAAATTTCAACAACTTCTTTGCCTCAGTATCTTTCTTCTTATGGCCAAACTTTCCTGCATAATTTTTACCTTATCCCTACCTCACCATCATAGCAGCTGGCTGATTCAAGGTTTTGATCATGCTACTTTGCACACTCCTCTGATGTTCTTGCTTACTAAACAAAGAGTTTGCCTTTCCAACTGTAGGCAAATGATCCATCACAAGAATATGATCTCTAAGAGCATCATTTCATCATTCAATCCAGACATAAATTGCTGCAATCTGTCTTAGTTAGCCTGCATTTCTAGTTTAGCAGAAAAACCACAGTTGCATTCACACTGACAACAAGTGCACTTCAATCTTGGCTTTATCACATCAATCTGATCCTAAATCTTTTTCAAATTAGAGATGTATTGAGTAATTTAATCAGTACCTCGCTTAACCTCTACCAGATTAGTCAATAGGTTGTAATACAAAGGTCCATGACAAACTCCATACCTTTCTTCAACCTCATCCCATAGTTTCTTTGCATAAGGCTGAAAAGAAAATCTCCTTGCAGTGTTTCTGCTAATAGAGTTGATCTGAAGCATTGGATATTTTGTAGCAGGATTTGGAACTTCTCCAGTAATGAATTTCAGTTTTCCACAAGTTGAGAGTGCAGTGATCATTGCCTCCCTCCATAGCACGTAGCTCTTCTCTATCAAAAGATCTGAGACAACCACAAGACTTGCATGATCTGAAGACGTGAGCAATAGTGGATTATTCGGCTTGATCCTCACAAAACCATCGGCATCTGCAACATGAGGATCATTTCCTCCTTCAACATTTACTTATCCATTACTCATTTTTGGTTAATAGAATCAAAGATTCAAAAGGTTTTCAATAAGAATTGGATCGAGAGCCTAAAGCTCTGATACCATGAAGAAATCAGAGAGAATTAAGTTGAGGCAACAAGCTCAACAAGAGCTTCAAAAACCAGAAACAAACCAGTTAATCATAGAGAGAATGAGGGGAAATATTTCTGATTGTATTAACCTACCAAATGTATGATGTACAACTAGTTTATATACAAAGTTCAAGGCCTAAATGTCCAATAAACAAACTAACTAATGATCTGTACAAGTGACATAACAACCAAAACAGAAATACTACTCTAAACAGATAAAAATGTGATCAGCTCAAAAACTGAAACCACCGCCTTCAATGTGGCGCCAAAACTGACCAAGGCTTCTTTGCTACTATTTCTTCATCCAATTCATCATGATCATCATCAATATCAGCAGTCTGATCATATTTCTTCAGTTCTTAGTAGTACTATGTAGTATCAGGAATAAGAAATTACATTTATGAGCATTTCTTTATAGCGCTCATTCGAGATGAAAATTCTCACAAATATGACGGCGCGGAGTTTAGTATCTCCACATGTAATTTTTGTATATTAACAAGTATAATGAGTTTACTATGTGAAATGTCCAGTTATGATGACTGAAATATGATTAGTACTATCAGGGTTGCTCCGACAATTTGAAGGCCCCGTGCTAGATGAAAAAGTGAGGCCCCCTAGAAAATAAAGTATAATTATCAAAAAAGTTTTTTTATATTATATTAAAATATTCCTAAAAATATATGTATATATATATATAAGAAATAACATTGGTGAGTTTCATTTAACTCGCTAAAATAATCTGCAAACTACTAAAAATATTTAATTAGCACAATCGCAAAAAGAGTCGATTCCACGAGGAACGGGGAAATAATTATAAAATTTACCAATTAATTTAGAAAACCTTTTTGGTGTAACCAACACACCTTAAAATCAGAGTTTTTCTAACAACTAAGAATGCAACCTAATTACTTTAAAAAATAGAATAAAATATATGAGAATGAAATCGGCTAACAATAACTGGCATTAGTTAACATCGACCATCAGTGCAATAATGAATTAATTCTTGTGTATCTATCAGTTATATGTCGACAAGTATTTACTAAACTTTCCCAATTCTTTCTTACTTTGTCGATAATTGATTAATTATAATCAAACTACCATTTCTTTTACCAAGATGATCCCGGAAAATATTCGCTAAATCGGATACAAACATTGATAGCATCAAGACTGAAAAGAAATGATATAAAAATTACCAAAGTAAAACCAAATAGTAATGCACGCTTAATTGTTTTCTATCTCGTTATTACTTTATTACAGTCTGTACATGTAGTTATCTATTTTTTCACAAGAACTAGCTACTTATTAACCTGTTCCAACGATTACGTATTTGTAGAATCAGCTAGAATTATCCTAACATTATTCAAGTTGATCAGGCTTCAACATATTAAGAATAAATTCAACCAAAACAATCAAGAAAACATAAGAATCAATTATAAAGAAATTATACCTCACAATTCATAAACTAATACTTGTTATTCTCTGCCGATAAATAAATTTGCTAATCATGATATGCATGGATAAAATGCAAAAGAATTAAATTGTAAACATGACACTAGTGTAGGAAGGGGGGGGGATTAAAGGCGGTTTTATTGGACCAGAGAAGACACTATTTTGGTGTCTTCTTTGGTACTGCCTTTGATCCTCCCTCATCAAAGACGATTCCAAAAACTGCCTTCTATCAGCGCTGAAACAACTTTCGAATTTGGAACCTAGGTTCCAAATTCGAAACCTATTATTGAGGTTCCAGAGAAAAGGTTGCTGGAAACCTAGGTTTCCGACAACAAGAAAATAAATAGATCGGACAAAAAATGGATTCTCTAGCGCGGCTGTCATTTTAAAAATCCAAAACATTAACTTACAATATATCTAAAATATTAAACACTGTAAATAAAAAATCTAAAAATCTAAGGTACCTAAGTTTTACAGATCTAAATAAAGAATCCACAAGTTGGCGTAGCGGAGGAGGCTCCTTGTCGGCAGAGTGGCGAAGTCTCCTTGTTAGACCATCGGCGGAGGCTCCTTCTCAGACCAGCAACGGAGGCAAAATGTTAAACCAGTGGTGGAGGCATCACTGATGGAGGATGGAAAAGCAGCATTGCCAGTGGAGGAGGGAAGGAGCGGCATCCTCGCTGGAGGGGGAAGGAGCAGCATCACTAGTTGATGAGGGAATGAGTGGCGTTGTGGGTCTAAGAGGGAGGGGCTCTGACTGGTGGAAGGGCTCATGGTGGTGGAGATCTGGTGGAGAAAGGCTGTGATGGAGAGAGGTTGAAGAATTGGGGGACAGGCGAGAGAGAACATTGGGTGGGAGAGAGAGAGGCCAGGAGAGAGAGGAGGAAAAAAAACTAAGGCATTGATTAATTTAGGGTTTCTTTGTATAGTGACCAACAATTATAGCCTACGTGTATCCCATTAAAGGTGGACCTGAAAACACTTCCGGTATCAGAACCTCTATCAAAGGCGGTTCTATTGTAGAATTGCATATAATTGATGTCCATCAAAGGCGGTTCTTGAGGAACCATCTTTGATCAATTTTGAACCACCTTTAATTGGCCCGAAACCACTTCTGACATTGGAACCTCTTTCAACTCCTCTACCAAAGGTGGTTTGCTACCTTTGATCAAGGCTTTTCCACTAGTGTGATGTCGAATTACAAAAAAAAAAAGAAATGACTCTCGAAATATGGGTTTTGTTTTGCCAAACTGGACACTCTACGCCAGATGCTACAATACTAATGGAGCTTCATTAAGTGACAATACTAATGGAGGTTCATTAATCTACATTACTAATGGAACTTCATTAATCTACAATTCATGAAACCTCATTAGGATACCTTTATGAAGGAGGTTTTGAATACATGAACTAAATAATTTCCAATGCTTTCCACTAAATGGCATTTATCCACTTAATTAAGTAGTTCATAACACTCTCACTTCACCATTTCATTCCAATACTTCATCAATTGTGTTTTTAGTTCCTTAATCTCTGGAATGATGTCTTATAAAATAAGAACATTTTCCATTGGAGCACATCGCCTCACTAAAAATCTTAACCTGGAAAACCAAGTGGGAAAAAATTGCGGGTTAAGGGGAAAACTGTACAATGTATAGCTCCCTCTCAATTCTACACAATCTATGACATCCTGCATCAAAAAAGCCTAAAGTACAAATGATATCTTGATAAAACCATAATAATCTCACAAAATATGAACACAAAATAGCACATATCAAATATTCTTACACTTAAATCATGCTTACCACTCAAGCATGAAGTGAAGAAAATACGATCAATAAAAAATTCACGTTGCGCATAAGTTCTTATTCCCTCATAAGACTCTATGTTAAATGGCTCTATAATTAAGGGAAGAAAAAACACGTAAGATAGATGCATAAAACACACAACGAGACATGTAAAAATTCAACATTTAAAAATTCTTGATTCTGCTGTTATAATGACATATTTTCCCCTGCCAAGGATTAAAGGATCACATTAATGCACCTGGAAATCATCATCCTTAAAGTAATTGAATTGAAAATATTTAAGACCAAGGAATCTAATTATCAATTTAATCAAAATCGGACAAGCATTGAATATTTACTCACAATTTCACTCAATCACTCTCAATATATGAAGGACAGTCACTCAAATAATTCACAAGTTATAACATAGAGAAGTTAATATGTAAATCAGAAGGTTTCTCTCAAGGGTTGTAACGGGGCTAGGGACTATTCAGATTGGTGAGATCTTAAGGGTTCTAAGCTCAAACAATGTCAATCAAAATATTGTGCATGTTCTTTTCTTTAACCTTCATCCATGCATAATAGATATTGACTAACAAAGCTTCAAGCTCATGGCTAGTATGAGATAACCAAGTAATATCACATCAAATATAGGTTCTCTTTTATTTTATTTTATTTCTTTTTCTTTTCCAAAATTTTCCAGTACCCTTCTTCTCTAATGTAGTCCAAAATTAGTATTCGTGAGTGAAAATGGCAACATAACAAACAGTAAGAATTTGTTTTTCATAGTTACCCCTCCAGTCCCCAGTTTGCCCAAACAGAACCACAATTTGATTGTTCATAATAAGACTTAGCCTTCAATTTTGAAACCCTTCTGTTTGGAAAAATTGAACATAGGCTCTGTAATGTTATCAGCTCAAGAGAACATGATGGATAAATTCATCAACTCAAATCCAGAAACATGCACAATAGGGCCAAGAGAAAGGATAAAATAAGACTTTGGATAAATATATAGTAGTTCATATCAAAGAACATAGTCAAAGGTTCAAAGTGTTTCACTAGGGGTTAATGTAATTGGTAGGCAATATTTAAGCTATGTGTTCCATCGTAGTACCTTTATCAGTTTCACACACAACAACTCCAAGTATAATAGTGTGATCTCTCAGAATGAAGATTTATGTGTAGAGAGTGCTCTACTCTAGCTCAAATCTCACTTTAGTAGGATAGAATATTCAATTAAACTCATCCTTTTTCATTAGACCAAAAATCATATCAATAAAATTTAGCAAAGCATTGAAAATATCATTCATTCACCTCAAGGCATATCAGATTTTACCAAAATGAAGTTTAGAACCGGCAGAGTACTTTTATCAAGAGCTACTAGAATTTCTTCATGCCAAATTATCGACTGAAAACAGCTAAAAAAAACACATGTTCGATTAAAAACAACCTAAATTTTGAAAAATGATTTTTTTCCAAAAATACAAAATAAAACACACAATAAACCTCCTCACACTTAAACTTTGTTTGCCCTCAAGCAAATAATGCAAAGGTCTAATGAGAAAAAAAGTTTCACTCATAGTCAAACATCATGATAAATAAAACAAAAGGGGAAGAGGGGACTTAGAGTGGTGGGATTTGGAGAAATTCCCAACAAGAAAAGATCATTGGATTAGGAGCAGGTTCTTGCCGAAAACTTCCAGTTTGGCTAGAAAAGAACCCTACGAGTCCTAGCTCTCCAAAGGTGTGAATTCTCCATGGTGCGGATTCAAGTACTTCAACTCTGTAGATCAAGAAAATGAGAGCATATGAGAATTGAAACTCCTAAAAATAAAAATAAAAAAGAACTTTAAAAAAATGAAGAAATTGGGTTGCCTCCCAATTAGCACTTTTGTTTATAGTCTTTGGATAGACTTTCTTAAGTTATTAGATATTGATGGTAAGCAACAGTTGAATTTCTCCCGCTGTATCCACTTGAGAAGTATCATAGAGTGGCTTGAGGCGATGGCCATTTACAAGAAAAGGTTTTTCTATCTCCAAACTCTTAATTTCTACTGTCCCGTTTGGGAAGACACAAGTCACTTCGAAAGGTCTTGCCCACGTTGACTTGAGTTTTACTAGGCATTAATTAAAGTTTGGACTGAAAAAGGAGAACTCTCTGCCCAACCACAAATTTCTTAGATCTCAAATTCTTGTCATGCCACCTCTTGGTGCGATCCTTGTACCACATAGCTTGATCATACGCCTCCAAACGGATCTCTTCCAACTCCTAGAGTTGGAATTTCCTCTCTTCCCCACACTTAGTTGGTTCAATATTCATCTCCTTAACAGCCCAAAATGTCTTGTGCTCTTACTCGATGAGTAGATGACACATCTTTCTAAAAACAATTCTAATGGAGACATGCCGATAGGTGTCTTGTAGGCCAAACGATATGCCCACAAGGCATCATCCAATCTCTTGCTCTAGTCTATTCTCGATGGACTAACTGTCTTTTCAAGGATTTGCTTGATCACCTTATTCTATATCTCTGCTTGGCCGTTAGATTGTGGATGATATGTGTAGCAAGTCGATAATGAACTCCATACTTCTTCATGAGGGCTTCAATAGTATGATTCTTGAAGTGAGTTCCCTAGCCACTTATAATTGCTCGTGGTACTCCAAATATGCACATTATTGTTGAGTTTAAGAAACCTACCACAACTTGAGCATCATTAATGTAGGTGGCTTTAGTTTCCACCCACTTTGACTCATAATCAATTCCTTATAAGATGTATACATTCCCAAAAGAACTTGGAAAGGGCCCCATAAAATCCATAGCCCACACCTCAAATATTTCACAAACAATCACAGCCACTTGTTGAGAGATATTTCCTGTCATTTGGCATCTTTCACAACTCTTACAAAATGTGTAAGCATTTCCATGAAGAGTTAACAAAAAAAAACACTATTGAGAACCTTACGAGCAGTACATATAGGGCCAAGATGGCCTCCACATGCAAAATAGTTGCAATGTGAAAGAATGGTACCTTGCTCATCACCAGGAATGCATCGTCATATTATCTGGTAAGAACCATTCTTCCAAAGATACGGTTCATTCCAGATGTAATTCTTGCATTCACTTTTCAATTTTAATTCCTAGGCACGACTAAGAGTGTGTGGCATATCTCCATTGGTAATCAAATTTACGATATCCTCATACCAAGGATCCTTATCTAACTTACCTGAATTCGGTTATGGTAGGCAAAACTGAACCTTGTCGCAGCATACAAGTGTTCTTCGGAAAACGTCCTTTGAATTGTAGTTTCATCTTCCAAATTGATCAAACTTCTTAGATGATAGCAATGTGGTTTTCTACACCTTTCTTGTCTCTGATTTCAAAATCGAATTCCTCCAACAACAAAATCGAATGGATCAATTATTTTTTAGAGTCTTTCCTTTGTAGACAAATATTTAAAGCAAAATGATCTGTATAAACAATTATATTTTAGCCAAGTAAGTTGGATCTAAATTTATCCAAGGCAAAAACAATTGCCAGCAACTCTTTCTCAGTGGTTTTGTAATTGCTTTGAGCCGAATCAAATGTCTTTGATGCATAATGGATCACATGACTTTCCTTCCCTACTTTTTGTCCCAAAAATGCTCCAACCGCATAATCGCTTTCATCGCACATCAACTCAACTGGAAGATCCCAATCTGCTGGCTGGATGATTGGGATTGAGATCAACTTATTCTTCATCAAATCAGAATTATTGTGATCTTCAGTCATCTCGAAAGGTACACCATCTTGAAGGAGCTTTGTAAATAGTTGCACAATCTTGGCAAAATCCTTAATGAATCGTCTATAAAGTCCCGCATGTCCAAAGAATCCACGAACCTCTCGAACATTAGTATGATAGGGGAGTCACTCTATTTTTTCCACCTTGGCCTTATCCACTTGAATTTCATTCTCCAAAATCACATGTCCCAAGACTATGCCCTCATTAACCACAAAGTGGAACTTCACAATATAAAGAACGAGGTTCCTCTTCACACAACGAATTAAGACCTACTCTAAACAAATTAAACACATGTCATAGGAGTTACTATAGATAATAAAGTTGTCCATGAACACTTCAATACTTTTTTTGATCAGATTGGAGAAAATACTCATCATACAATGTTTGAAGGTGCCCAGTGCATTGAAAAGACCAAAGGGCATTCTCCGATAGGCATAAGTGCCAAAAGAACATGTAAAGGTGGTTTTTTCATGTTCACAAAAATTTGAAAATAACCGTTGTTCCCTTCTAAGAAACAAAAAATAAACTATTTCATGTTGACCTTTCAAACATTTGATGGATGAAAGTAAGTGGGAGGTGATCCTTTCGAGTTGCAGCATTCAACTTCCAGTAGTCGATGCACGTCCTCTATCCAATGACTAAGCATGTGGAGACCAGCTCCTTCTTGTCATTTTTTGCCACTTGAAACCCTGACTTTTTGGGGACAACATGTATGGGGCTCACCCACTTGCTGTCTGAGATGAGATATATAATCCCAAGGGAGAGTAACTTCAATACTTCTTTAGAACCACCTCTCTCATGTTGGGATTTATCTTCCACTGGACCTCTTGAGTAGGTTTGGCATTTTCCTTCATTAAAATGTGGTTCATACGAATTTCTAGACCGATTCCCTTTATATCTACGAACATCCATCCAATGGCCTTATTGTATCTCTTCGACAAAGAGATTAATTGTTCTTATTGAGATATGGATAACTTTGCACTGGTTATCACTGGACGAGTCTCATTATCACCAAGATAGACATACTTCATGTTTGGGGGCAGTGACTTTAACTCCAAAATTGTTGCCCTAACGTACAACAAGACTGATCTGGCATGACACCACTTCACTAGACTGATCAATATGCACTTCTGAAGTTTTTCAAACATCCGAATTGGACTGATTTTGGCTGGGCACTTTGTAGCTTATATTAGTGCTAGACACCACTTCATGAGAGTAAATTAAACACAACAACTCATGAATTTCGTTATCGCTCAAGCCTTGAATATTTACCCCATCTAAACTTGATGAAAATAGAATTTTCATCATTTCCGGCAAAATTTCATTCTCAAGATATTCTTGGACAAGGGGTTCAATGAGGTTGATATAAAATATATTCTCTGCATCAATTAGCTTTTTCATGGCTTCATCAAAGTTGAAAGTATATTTTCACCATAATAATCAAGACAAATCGAACTATTTCCCACATTGTTAATAGTGTTAACAATTTTCAAGAAAGGATGACCTAACAACACTCATGTTGCACTAGCATGACTCATTTTTACAACATAAAAATCTACAGGGTAAACAAAATTACTGACTCTCACAAGCACAATTTCTAACAACCCTTCAGGAAACACACAAGATCTATCTGCCAATTGAATTACTACTCTAGTGTATACCATTTCAGCTCTATTTAAAGTTTGATACATAGTAATGGTATAACATTAATAGAAGCTCCTAAATCACACATGACAACATTAATCTTCTTATCTTGTACATGACATGGTAAGGAAACCATACCTGGATCCTTGCACTTTGGAGGCCGTTTCTTTTGGATTACAGCCGACACATATTCACCCATTATGATTTTGCTCGAATTTCTTTGGCTTTCATGCAATAAAAACTTTCAAGAACTTGCTTAGTGTGGTAAATTTATGGCCTCCAAGAACGGAAGATTAATATCCATTTTTCCAAAAATTGATACAAAATCCATAAAATCATCTTTTTTTCTTTTCCAATCTATAAGGGAAGGGGGGAAGAACTTGAATTCAAGGATCATTTAAACTTAACCTTTTAGTTACCTCAGCTGATACCTTGGATCTACCTTCATTTATGAACGCTGAACGTTCAGGAGTTGGGAGTTGTATGGTGGTTTCGTTGCCTTTTTCCTCCAATTCTTGAATATATTCTGTTGTAGGGTTCGGCTTGGAAAAACTGGACCCTTCGTCAGTGAGTTCGTTCGTCTTTTTTACCGCAGATTTTAAAGGAAATACACCAACTTCCTTCCCACTTCTTAATGTACACTTCAAGAAACATAACCTTTTACCTCGGTTCTACTAGATTTTTTACCTTAGTTTTTATTCCCAAAAAAACTGAGGTAAATACTATTGTAGTAAAAAGTATTTTTTACTTTGGTTTTTGCCTGACAACGGTAGGTTTTGTGACTGACGTATGTCCATGCAAAAAGGATGAAGATATGATACCATAGTTGTGACATCATTTAGATCAACAACGGCTTTCATAAGTAGTGATGTCGGTGAAATCAAGAAGGCAGTCGATACGACTGGAATTGTTGCGACATCATCAAGGTCGACGTCGCGTAAAATAACAACGACGTCGCAGATGATGGTATGCGATATCGTATGCCCTAGGGCATCCTTGTTGTGTGCCTGCTGATATGGAAGACTAAAAATTACAATGTATTTTTGAATGGGCAACGTCGCAAAAAAATGTTGCTGGTTTATGCGATATCGGTGGGGTGTCGTCTCTTCATCGGTTTGTACGACATCACAGATTAGTCGTGGAGACACCGGTTCTTGGACAATATTACAACATTTAATATTTTATTACACAAAATCATTTTTTGATAGCCATTTCATATTATTTAATATTCCATAACTTATGAAATGGTTAAACATCATACAACATTTAATTGTTGTTCAATTAATGTCTGAAGGAATGAGAATGCAAGGAACCCACAAAACTAGAACATATATTACAAATACATGTTAGAATATATTAAAATACATGAGGTTGATATGAAATTAAAACCTTAATTGTATTGAACATCCATTGTCTACGTTACACGCTGAAAGCCCATCGATAAATCTCTTAGTCCTATTACAACCAATACAGGTGAAACAAAAATGTTGTTAGAATTGGAAAGTCCCCAAATGATGTTCACATAATATAGTCATACGTAGATGACATTATTCCAAATGCTCTCTTTTTTTTATGAGAAAAATCCGAACTAAAAATTTTGTACCATTCCTCTATTAATAGGGATAGGACTTCTTCTTTTTCCAACGAAAACAAAAAACCTTTTCAACATGGGAAAAGTACCTGATTTACTTAAAAGTGACGTCACATGTAGGAGAGGCCGAAATTGCAAAGTTTGACAAAGGAGCGACGTCGGACATTCATAGATATTTCAGTCAGTTTCTAAACTAGACGACGTCGGTCTACGTTTGGTCCCATATTTTATGGGATGATTAACTTTGAGTGACCTCACACATTCGACCCGTGCTCATACGAAGATGAGATTATTGTCCACAATCAGCTCTGATCTAAGCCTTTTTTCTCACACATTACAAACATGGCATTATCGTGGAAACACAAACAATATACATTATATAACATGTAACATAATCATCATACTTCATGAAAATATTCAATCATTGATCAATGAGAAAAAAAAACATATAGAAGGTATATGGTAATAAAATTGGTAAATGAAATAGAGTGGATGGAAAACTACCTCAATTAATTTGAACCTGGAGATGCTCCATGCTCGGATACTTGTTGATATTTGAGAGAAGCAATTTGATTGAACTCTTTCATGGTTTTAATGGTGTGAATGGAAATAATGGTTTGGAGTTGGGTTTTGGAGGAAGTGTGTTGAAGATAAGAAAGGGGTGTTGGTGCTGAATATTATTGACATGAAAAAGGGATGGGGGAAATTTTGGTTCAAATTTTTGGCTCAAAATTTTGGTTCTTACTGGAAAATTCAAGTCAAACGACTTCGCTAGGAGGTTTCTTTGGGGTTCGTTTGATGCGACACATTTGTGACGTCGTACATAAGGGTTACAATCTAATTTTTGAAAAGTTTCATAAAATACGTCCTGTTAAGATTGTGGCCCCTGCTTTATGCCCAAATTGGAACATTGTTCTGCAACTGTGAATAACAAAATGGTATCTCCTGTTTTACATATCAACTTCTCCCACTTTCCTAGAGGGTCCTAATTGAAAATATTAAAAAGTTCACCGATTGTCCCAAACCTGATTACGATTGTCCCAAAAAGAAACTTTGACATCCATAGTCGAACTTATACTAACCGAGGGTAATAAAGAAACTTGTCTTATTCGACATATACTTCCACAAGTTCTTCTGAATGACCCCTTGTATATACTTATAACTAGTCATCCACAATTTACTCTACACCATGTACTAACGCTTTATAAAATTTGATGGACGGAATTCTATTATCTTTTTATTTCATAAAAAACCAAGAATATGAACTTTCATTTGATTCTATGTGGTGTAAATTATCGGTCTCATAACGCTTATCGTAAGGGTATTTATTAATGGAATACTAACAAAAATAGCGGACGATTACCCTGATCTATCTGTGCATGGCCAAATCGAAACATCATGGTCATAACTCGGTGAATCAGATAAGTTTATCTCCAATTTTGCATTTCGACTACTCCCACTTTCTTGGAGGGACGTAATTGCAAAATTTGAAAAGTACACCGGGTGTGCTAAAATCATTTCCAATTATACCGGAAGGGACCTTTGCTATCCCTAGTCAAACTTACAATCCCCGAGAGTGATAAAATATTGGTATGATCCCACAAGGACTTCCACAAGATCTTTCGATTAATCCATGAATATCATCTACAGTTTACTCTAAACCACATACCAGAACTTTAAAATAATTGATGGACAAAATTTCATTATCATTTCAATTCATAAAAAGCAATAATGTGTAATTCTTGTGATTCTATGAGGTTGAATTTAACATTCTAATTTTTAACGCTCATCGTAAGGGTATAAAAGGAAAGTTAATAAAAATTAGGGACGAATACCTTGGTTCCTTCATGCCTAAATCGGAACAACATGATATTGACAATGTGATTTAGATAATTGGATATCTCCAATTTTCCATTTTGTCCTCTCCCACCTTCTTAGAGGGACCTAAGTGTAAAAATTGTAAAGTTCACTGGTTGTGCTAAAATCGATTCCGGTTGCCAGGTGTTAATAAAGTTCATGGACATTTGTAAATTTCAATTATTAGTTTCTAATAAACTATTAGTGTTATAAAGACTAATTATGTTCGTTTTGGTCAAACGAGGGCCCAATTGCTAAGCTAATGGGCTGAAACGGTGAGGCCTACTTTCAGGTAAGCCGATGTTGCTCATACATCGGTAACATGTCTAAAAAATAGACTAATGTGTGACGTTGAACATGAAAAAATAGTAAGACCCGCATTCAGGTTAGGCGATGTCACTTATACGTTGATTTAATGTCAGTAAAGTCGACTAATATGCAATGTTGCACTAGCTATGGAAGAATTCACAACACTTCATAAGAACTATATATGTGGAGCCCACCTCATAAATCACTTCAAACATTCAACTTTCCCTCAACTTTCCCTCGAATTTCAACAACCCCTCAACCTATTTTCTCAAAGGAATGATTTCTAGATTCCCAAGCTTACTTTCTTCTCCCCCCCCCCCCCCTAAATTTGATATGTATATGGTATGTGAATATGCTATTTGTTTTCTGTTTTGAAGTTCCTATTGATTAGGGTTCCAGGGTGTATGAGTTTTGGTTTTCTGTTCTCCCCTATTAATGTGGCCCTATTTTTTTTTGTTTAGAACCTTTCTTTTCTCTGGATTTCTGTTGTTGATAATGCGCCTGTTAGGTTTGAATACAATGTCGCTGGTCCTTCAATCCTTCTTTGTTTGGAGCAATCGTCGTGCTGTGTCGCTTGTTCATATTTTCTACTGTTATGCTTGAATGAGACATCGCACCATTCTCGGTTAACCAATTGCTTTTACCAAAGAGTTAGTGACATCTCTTATTCATGTCGATTATGCCATTAGTTTGAAGCGACATGTCAGCAACGTCTCTCATACATGTCGCCTAAGTCATATTTTGGACCGACATGTAAGTGCGAAGCCTGGCCGACTGAAAATTTTAATTGAACCAATTTCTATCTATCATAATATTTATCATCCGTGACAAGGTGAATTTCAGGAATCATGGCTAACAATACTGGTTTGAGTAACCATTCCCCGATTCAGGTGAGCGGTTTTTTGTTTAGATTTAAATTCCTTTTATATGATTACTTATTTTCTAATTCAATTTTTAACAATTTCATTGACCAATGCATATCTGTAGCAATTCAGATTAGGGATGTGTGGGGACTACATTCGGCTATGCCATTCCATACCTTGTCAAAACTGTGACCCAGATGAACTTCAGTTCAATTCCATTTCTGGTAAGTCCTCTCTATTACACATGTATTTTATTTTCAATTAACTATTTCTATAGATTACTTTCATACGTACTAAATGCGGTTTTTTGTTCTTAACTCAGTACATCCCTAGCCAGATTGTGGAGCTCTTACCATCATACAATGTGCATGTTGTGCTAAGGTGCAACGGAAAGGAGTATGACATACACTACTTGGGGAACATGAGGCTCAAGACACTGACCCCGTAGGGGTTTAGCCAGTTCTTGATGGAGAGGAACTCGAGGTTGAGACACAGTCTACTTCAAGTAGTTAAATGGTGTTGGGCCCATAGTTTTTAATGTTATCATTCTTCGCTGGAGATTTTAGTTGTACTCACTTTTGAACATTTATTTGAAAAAAAATTATTCTAATTTGGAACAATGTTCATTTTTATGTATTTTAATCTTTAATCTATTTCTCAAATTTTATATTATTGTTATTTAATCCTTAATATTTAACCTAATATATGACCAATTTTATATTATTACAATAATTAGAAAAACTAGAAAAGACTTGTGTCTAATGAATAATTTGTTCCAATCATTCTGAAACTATCAAATATTAGTTGCGGCCAAATTATTTTAAATGTTAGGCCTATATGAACGTGCGACGTCGGTCACGGGTTGATTCCATCTCATCTTGACCAGCAT
The DNA here is from genome assembly GCA_037428765.1 of Rubia yunnanensis. NCBI lineage: Eukaryota > Viridiplantae > Streptophyta > Magnoliopsida > Gentianales > Rubiaceae > Rubia > Rubia yunnanensis. The sequence continues at coordinate 22,728,685 of CM075064.1, read as the reverse complement.
AGGTGCGACGTTTCTCTATTCAAGGCGGACATCACAAGGGTCCAAAAAAATGTCGCACAAAAACAAATATAAATATGAGGTTCCTCACAATCCGTTCAAGCTTATGTTCACAAGTTTCCTGCAAATTCCAATAATCTCCCACCATCTCTTCTCTTCTCTCTTGTTAAAGGTATGGTTTTTCTACTCTTCTAACAACTACATTTCAAGAATGGTTACTTTACATTGTTTGATCTATGGCCTGTGAATATGTTGTGTATTTTTGTTTTCTAGTTCTTACTCAGATCTGTTAGATTGTGAAGATTCCTTAAATGTAAACCTAGGTACTATGTTTTTGTATGGTTTTGGACGTTTTCAATAATTGTCTATTTTTAAAGCATCATTTCTTTTTAGTTTCTGTGTTTTTTCCCATAGCTCCCTCTAATGTATGCCACATCGACAACATATTTGTCACATGTCGGTCATTGCAAACTGTGTGTGACACGTACATTCATATGTCAAGGAATATGTATGAGACATCGCACCTATTTCATTTTGACCATCAGTGTTACCTATTTGTTAATGATGTTGCATACAAACATTTCAGTTTTCTATAAATTTGTAAATGCGACCTTATTTCTGTGCCGACCCATTTTTTTATTTAGTCAACAATGAAGTGATTCCGCAAGTACATGTCGACCAAGGCACTGATTTGGACAGACATGTATCTGCTACGTATGGCAGATGTTGGACCATGCAATTCCACGTACAGTTTTCCCTAAACATTTTTGTTTTTTATCCAGGTCTAATGGCTGGCAAAAGATCCTCAAGTCACCCATTTTTCTAGGTCTTTTACCATTTTACACACACACACACACACATACACTAATACATCTTCACACTTTACCACAATGAATATTTCTTTGTTTTCATACAGTTCTCCACATAACGGAGCAATCCAGAGCCTCTTGTATTTGACCTTGAACATAATACATTGGCTGCTGATAGCCCACGTTTCCACTGAACTCTGAAGCAGCAAAATTTCAGGAAAAATCCAACTTTGGCAAGGCATTTTAAATTAATATTAATTGTTTTTAATTGCACACACACACAGATATATATATATATATATATGTATGTATACATTTCTAATGAATAATTTTTTTGTGATATAGTACATCCCGTGGGACATTGTACCACTCCATCAGATTGAGAAGACCCCCATTGTGCTGAGGTCCTACGGGATAGAGTGGCGTTTGAACTACTTAGGGGGTAGGAAGATCAAGGCCCTGTCCTAAAGGATTTCGGCGAGTTCATTTCTTGAAACCGCCTACGCATCGAGGACACCTTGTTCTTCGAGGTGATAGAAGCTTGGGGGGAAATCATCTTCAAGGTTATCATACTCCGAGTTGATTGTAATTTCTGTTATATTGAAACTCTAAGACAATTCTTATTCTAATTTATGTACTATTTTTAAGGATATTTTTGCGAGTTTTCTAATAATTTAAGTACCTTAATTAATTGAACATTATATAATTGAGTGTTGTGGTTTTCTCTCTTATTCCACCATTTTCAAACGAAACGTAACAAAACTAACCCTCTTAAATATTTAAATAATACTTCTTCATCTGCTAAAGTCCATATTTTCTACTTTAACCTATCTTTTACAAGTATGCAATGTCGGTCATCAGTCGCATAATATGTCAGTGGGAACGACATTTAGCCTTTTACATTGGTTATTATAATAACTGAGGTAAAAAAATATTATTTACCTTTTTAACCGAGGTAAAAGAACCTTTTACCTCAGTTAATTGAACTAAGCATAAAAACCAAGATAAAAGGGGCAAAGTAATAGTTCCAGCTTATTGTAGTTGTAACTTGAGTTGCCATTTCATGTGGGTGTAATTGAATTTGAGAAGGCAACACAGGCTATTTCATCCTTCATTCACGAAGTTCGATAGTTGGGTGATTTGTTGAGTATGCTCATCCAAAGGTTCTTTGGCCTTCTTTGAACTTTGTTATTGCTTCTCCAGTATGTCCATCATTATTTCTATCTTCTCATTCAAAGATTTCCCTTGGCTACATTTCTAAGTTTGTGGAAAAACTGGGGCTTCTCTTGCATCGGCGGAACATAGGGCTGCTTAGGTTGAGTCCCTGGGTTTCTCCTGTAAAAATTCGAGTCATCTCTCCTTCCTGGGTTGTAGGTATTGGAGTATAGATATCCCTTTTGGTGCCTCTCATTGTAATTTCCCATCACATTTTCTTGGACAGGCATCTCTCCCATAGTAAAAATGCATTGTGATATGGTATGGTTATCTATTCCACACGTGTCGCAAGACCCTTCTTGCACAACCGCAACATTTTCAACAACCTTAGATAAAACATTCTCCATTATTTCCATCCTCTTCTTAAATTCATAATGCTTGGGAGTAGATGTTTGTGCCACTTTCTTTAAGATTTGGACATCCTACTGGTCATACTTCTTCTTCGAATCCATTAACCTATTGATTATTTCTCTCATTTCATTCACACAAAGGTGAGAAAATACACCACTACTGGAAGAATTCACCAAGTCCTTATTGGTGGCTATCATCCCTTGATAAAAACATTGGAGTAGTTGGCCTTCCGTCATTCGGTGACTGAGGAAGCTATCCACCAACCTTTCAAATTTTAGCCAATAAGCGGGTAATGGTTCATCATATTCTTGCTTGATACTTGTGATCTACTTTTATAAAGCATATGTTCTTGGTGGCTAGAAAATAGTACTCCAATAATTTCTTAAGTTAGATCATATCGAGATAGAGTGGGGTTGCAGACAAGAAAACCATTGATTCGCTGCTCTAGTCAAGCTGAAGGGAAACAAAACCATCTTAAATTGATCTTCAGTAAAAGTAGATGGCCTCTTTTGAACCTTAAAAATCTTGAATAATTAATATAAAAAATTGTAAGGGTCCTGGGTGTTTCTCTTGTGGAATTTTGGAAGCATATTCAGGAATGCTAGCTTAATTTTGATTGAATTATTGATCTCCGATAGCTGAATGGGGGTGGGAGGATCTTCTTCCCTATGTCCAGTGAGTTCACACATGTATGAATTGTTTGGGTTCTGCCTAAGATTCACATTTCCTTCAGCTCCGTCCATTTCACTATTAGTTTCTAATTTAGAGGTGGTTGATGAAACCGTAACGAATCCTATTTGGCCAAACGTGACGGTTGCGATAGAAGCTGATTTGTGCTACTTTGTTCTTTTTTGGTTCTTCTTGGCTATATTTTCTATTTCCGAGTCGAGAAATCTTCTCATATACCAAGCACTAACACACAAATTAGTGGGTCAAAATTATAGAAATCGACTTATCGTTCCCCAGCAATGGCGCCAATTTAGTGAGCGTCGTTTAACTCGCCGAAATAATCTGCTAACCACTAAAAATATTTAATTAGCATAATGGCAAAAAGAGTCGATCCCACGAGGAATAGGGGAAATAATTATAAAATTTACCAACTAATTTTGAAAACCTTTTTGGTGTAGCCACCATACCCTCAAATCCTAATTTTAAGATATGAGAATAAAATATATGAGAATGAAATTGGCTAAGAATAACTCGCATTATTTAACATCGATCATCAGTGCAATAATGAATTAATTCTTGTGTATCTATCAGTTATAGGTAGGCAAGTTTTTGCTAAACCTTCCCAATTCTTTCTTACTTTGTCGATAGTCAATTAATTATAATTAAACAACCATTTATCTTACCAAGATGCTCTCGGAAAGTATTCTCTGAACCAGATACACACCTCAATAGCATTAAGATTGAAAAGAACATGATATAGTAATTACCAAAGTAAAAGTAAATAGTAATGCACACTTAATTGTTTTCTATCTTGTTATTACAATCTGTACTAGTTATCTATTTTTCACAAGAACTCGGTACTTACTAACCCGTTCCAAAAATTAAGTATTGGTGGAATTAGCTGGCATTATCCTAACATTATTTAAGTTGATCAGGCTTAAACATATTAAGAATAAATTAAACCAAAACAATCACTCCAAGAAAATGAACCTATTACTTCACCTTTTTTACCTTGGTTTTTGGCTTAGCTCCAAAAACCGAGCTAAAAAGTTCTTTTACCTCCGTTTTTTAATAGTAAAATATATTAATTACCTCGGTTATAAAAAAACCAAGGTAAAAATTGGTTTTTACCTTGGTAATAATTTTAACTGAAGCAAAAGGTTTTAAAACGAGGTAAATAATAATATCGAGGTGCGGCATCACATTCATGTATTGAAAGTCATTGTCAACCTCGGATGTTATATCGATGTCACCGACAGAACGTGAGATGAAGACCGATGTCACTTATAATTAAATGTAGAACATTTAGAAGTTAAGTTGAGAAGGAATAACGAAGAGTATTATTTAGTTTTTTTATTCAAAAATTATTCAAAGTCTATTTTGTTATGTTACAATTGAAAATCGTTGTATAATTAATAGGGGAAACCACAAAAAACATAAAAAGATTTTGAAAGGTATGTTTGGAAATGTTTTTCAAAATCACTCATACACTATAACATATTGTTCAAAACAGGTGGTAAAATTGTTCGAACTTATTTGTGATAATCTCCTTACAAATTAATCAGTACTTAATAGTTTGAATATGAATAATAAATGTCTTAGTTTTCCAATATTGGAATAGAAATTACAACAAACTCACTCCCCTCGATCTATGATAACCTTGAAGACAATCGGCCCCCCAGCTTCTAGGATCTCGAAGAACAAGGTGTCCCCAATGTGTAGGTTGTTGTCGGAAAGGAACTTGGAATAACCCTTTGGGGGTAGGGCCTTCATCTTCCCCTAGCCCAACTAGGTCATACACCACTCTTTCCCATATCACCTTATCACAACAAGGGTCTTTGCCTTTGACAGAAGTGGTGCAATTTCAATCGGGATGTACTAATCAAAAAAAAAAATCATTATGAACAAATATATGCAATTGTAAACAAATTTAACATTTTAATTATTGGCAAGTTTTAGTCATTTCCAAAAGTTGGGCTTTTCCCAAAGTTTTGTTGCTTGAAGGTGTAGTGGAAATGCGGGCTTTCTGGAGCCATTGTATGGTCTTCAATGTTGAAGACAACCAATTCTGGGTTTTTCCTATGTGTGGGGAACTGTATAATTAATACAAATTTTAATTAATTGAGATACATTATTGTGTTAATATATTTGTAAATATATGATGTGAAATGGAAATAAACCTTGAAAACTGGCGGCCTTGAGGATCCTTCACTAGCCAATATACCTGTATGAAGTGAACAATATGTTTATTAAGAAAAACGTGCAAAGTCGGTAGTGTGTTGTAGGAACATATCAGTTTATGCCAGCGGTAGGGCTGACATGTTATAGCGTGGTCATAGCTTACTCGGCAAGACTGGTATCATTACCGACGGTAAACCGAGGTTGAAAACATGGATAAACAGTTAAGTAAAATGCCTACATGCGAGGTTGCAAAGACATCGGTATTATCGATATATAAATATGTACAACTGTGCAGCTAATGCAACAACTATATATAAGAATATGCAATGTTGCAATCATATATCGAATGAGATACGACTGGAGACTGATCTGGCTTGGGTCAAAGATAGCAACACGAAATACAGAAACCTAGCAACCCAGCAAACAAAAAATGCATTAACAAGACAAAATTTGATGAAAACATCCTAACACAAACAAGAAAAATGTCTCCTAGGTTCACATGTACGAAAACTTCGCATTCTAACAAATCTAAGTAAGAACTACATAACTAAAAATACAACTCATTCAAAAAGCTTAGATTAATCAAGAGTAAGGATTACAAAAACTTATGCACTACACATAAGTAGAAATCCATACCTTTGTTGAAAGAGAAGAGGAAAGGGTGGAGAGACTCTTGGTATTCAAAGGAAACCTATAAATGAGGAGCTTAAATAGATTCGAGGGGACCATTTGTTTATAGATGTTTTGAACTGACGTCATTTTGGTACCATGTGTTGTCCACCACAGTAAGTGCGAATTCGACCATTGTTGATGCATGCGACAGGTCATCGATATCGTCGCGACATCGCCGTGTTATTGATGGGTTCCATAAATAAGGTATAGTAGATGGGCTCTGTAGATTGGCTCTATGTATTATAGATGGGCTGTATAAATTAGGTATAACTTTAACATAGAGATTTTGCTATCAAGACGCCATATCCGACATTGTCTCCAACCTCAGACCGATATTGACAAAAGTAACCACAAGTCATACCATTACACTAGCATTTCAGATGAGCCTGCATTTCAGCCCGCTTGATGATTATAAGTTTGACTGAGGATGGAAAAGTAGGTACCTTCCAGCATGGATTGGTTCACGATTTTACGTCCACGTACGGGTCAAGTTCTTAATTTTTGAACCAAATATAAGGTCCCTTTGCTAATGTGGGAGATACCCTAATCTTATTCACATTGTCTGGACCAAGATGATCTGATTTAGGAATGACTCGATGAAAGGGCAACGTTATCCGTCATTAGTATTAGTTTTTCCATTTATACCCTTATGATAAGCTTCAACGGACCGATGATTTCCACCAGAGGAGTTCTTGGGCCAGAGGAGCTCTTGGGCCAGAGGAGCTCTTGGGCCAGAGGAGCTCTTGGTCCAGCCTTTATAATAAAAAAGTGACTTGGGGAAGCACTTCCAAACTCGAAAATGTTTTCATCCCTTCAGAAAAAAAGTTATTTTAAAGGTGGTTCCATACAAAACTTCTTTTGAAATGAAAAATTGACTTGGGGAAGAACTTTTGAAATCAGAAGTGCTTTTGACCCTTGAGAAAAAAGTGATTTTAAATCTGGTTCTGTTTAGAGCCCCCTTTAAAATGGCATGGGAGGGACTTCCAAACTTGGAACCCCTTCTGGACCTCAATCAAAAGCGGTTTTCATAGAAGTATCTTCAATTGGACTCCTTTAATAGAGCTCTCTCTTCTAGTGTTTCAATCACGCAGGGGTCAGATCAGAATAGTTACCCAATCTGTCCACCACACATTTATCATGCCTTCACGCTTGCCCACCACTGTACACACCGTTATAACCTAATTTTATCTGTGGTCTAACATTCCGATGACGAGCCTCCTATTCCCAAAAATCTCTATCAAAATATGAATTTCTGTAAAATAGCCACCGCAAGTTACAGTCCATCTCCATCACTATCGCGGTAGTTTCTCATCACCATCAATGTTGAGACATGGTGCCACTGTAGATTCTCATCCACTCCATTGCTTCTCAAATTTCGATATCTCCATATGAATGGTCTATCATAAATTATCATTCATATAACATAACTAGTATTCATTACTGCAGGACAGGGGTATTTGCACCAGAATTTAGGGCAATATCGTCGGTATTTTGACCCCCAAAAATACTGGTGTATATTTCTAGGGGTGCAGAAACACAACAAATTTGCACCGGTAAAATGGAGGGTGTAGAGCAGCATTTGCACTGGTATCTTATGCCTGTGCGAATAGTGGGATCCCAAAATGTGTGCATTGGCATTATTTGGGAAACCGGTGTCATACCGGAATATAGTTTTCACCCATATGTTGCACCGATATTTAACCCAAGAACTAGTGTAAACCAATGATTTGTACACCAGTATTAAATCCAACACCGGTCTTTGTTTTGTAGTCGATTTTTTTACACCAGTATGTTGCACTGGTATTTTTTAACACCGTTATAACTATACATTATGCACCGGTATTATTGAAATAATCAAAAATAAATTATTTAAAATGTGGAATTTGTTTACACTGGTACCTGTGAAATTTATTTATACCGGTGTATTATGTGGCTAAAATTTTCAATGCCTAATTATGTGGCTAAAATTTTCAATGCCTAATTCCGGGGCAACGACAGCCAGAGATACCTGTGAACTACTATAAACTGGAAACTTTTGAATAGGTAAGAAATTTAAAACATTCTACTACAAAAATATGACTCATAAAACACGCGAACATTATTCCAACATATGAAATAGAAGAAGTATCTTAAACATGGAATTAAACAAAGTAAAACAGAAGTTTAGTATAACCAAACACCATCCATAGAATTCAAATATCATCAACCATTCAATATTAACCATCAACTTATTATGTTGTTCTTATCATCCAGAAGTTGCAACGTAGTGTTCGCCTACTGTTGGTAGTCTCCGAACCATGCCCCACACCATCTCTCCGCTACACCTTGAATTTCGTACACATGGTACGGCCCTTTGCCCTCCGAGAAATTCAGTTAATTTCAAACATACACTGTTAGTCAATATTGTTGCATTTACTAGAGATTAATAATATCAAATTTTGAGATGCAAGGTTTACCTCCAAGATGTTGCTTGTCTCTGGGTGATTAACAAATTCTTCCATGAAGAGCATGATGGAGTACCTGCATTGCCAGGAGCCATTCTGGTTTTGGTACTGCACGGGAAAGGTAAACGTAATTACTAACCCTAAATATAAAATTTGATGGATGAAATAACAGAATGACTTACCATAATGTTGTTGATTTTCCAAGTGTAGTCGGGTTCTGGCTCTGTCTTTCTTTTCTCTCTTTGGTATGCACAAGCAAGCCTATGAAGAAAGTAAATTTAAATGATTACCTCTTCCCGCGATTTTAAACCAGTATTTTTTATTTTACTGATTGGAATACCTTGAAATGAACTTGAATTCGAACAAGTTTGTTGGTTTGATACTCCCTGACAATGTGTCTAGAACGAAGACCTCCTCCTTTCGGGAACGGATAATGATGAGGTACCAATGATCGTTGTTGGAAAATTATGTTAACCAATTAATGAAAGGGAAGATGTTGAAATGTGAATGTAATTACCAAGAAGAAATACTTACATTCTTATGAAGGGTATGCTGTAGAACTCATCATCCGTTGCCTTCATTGTCTCCCAAAATTTTTTGAAATAGAGTTTGCCCTCCTGCTCGATGTTGGTTAGGTTGCTATAGCTGGATGGGTGACACAACCTAAATTAGTTTCATATATTTTCTCCCACAGGTGCGTGTAACGTTAATCGTACATGAAAATGAATTGTTGATAAAATAAAAAACATAAAGGTTGTAAGTTTTGAAACTCACCCCATCTACACACTGACCTGCGCATTATCGATCCAGGTCATCGATCACACGTTTCCCAGTTTCTTCCTGAACTCTACCAAAACTTCTATTCCAACATTACAGGTGTAATGGCGTACGAATGTTGATGGTCGGAATACTGGGAAGAACATGCAGACCTTATTCTTTATCATTTCCAGGATAGCGGGCGGCATTTGCTTCCTTTATGAATTTACCCATGATTGGCTAATCTGTCAGGTCTCGTTTGTTGACAAGCTACGAATGTGAAATGATACGAAATGATCAATTGAGCATGTAGTATTGAATTTTTGTTGTTAATGATTAATAATGGGACTTTTTTAGTGCATTACCTGTTTTGGTAGCCTATTTAATCTTGGTCTTGCAGATGGGCGAAAATTAGCCGTCGACTAAGATTTTTTGCTTGCCAGTATCCTGTTACAAGGATTATTGAATAGGGATACGCAAAAGTACTTTTAGGAATGGAAAAGTAATGTGTTATAAGAATGTACCTCATCGTCACTGGTGAGAATAATAACCTCCTCATCATCGTCGTCTGTATCACCTCCGACATTGATTTCATCGATGTACCTCAGTTGCTCACTTTCCTTGCCTATTAATGACATAGGTTAATCCATGATGCTATTGAGTGCCTTTCTAAAATTATCAAAGTGGTGGTCTGCCAAGGGCAATCCTGCTCTAGAATAGAGAACTGGCTCGCATACTCTCACACGAGCAACACTTTCTTGTTGGGCATCTCGACGACGAGATACTTGTCGCAGGCCATGGGCGGTTATTTTCTTCTTCCTGACTATTTCTTTGATGATAAGAGTCATGCATTCTCCATCCTATTCACATAATATTTAAGTGAATCAATCAAATGGTTATGGAGATATTTCAAATGTGTAAATCATTGTATAAGACATGCATCGATTATTGACAGTGTACCTCTTCATCTCCTTCTCCATCCCTGGGATCTTCACTGGACTTTGTAGCAACTGCAGCAATGTTATCCATTGCCTTCTCTATAAACTTCTTGGGATTGTCAAGGCCTGGAGGAATCAGAACACCGCTTGCAGATGCTAAGCACTTTCACCAATTGCTCTAGGTACAATACCATGACTTTCATGACCAGTTGATCGTTAAATGGTCTCCTCCGGGCTGTCTCCTTGGCTGAGGAACTGCTACCGCACTTTCTTCTGGAGAGATAAGGAATATCCACCGCTGTAGGTAGACCCGTCTGAGTTCCTCTGCACCAGCCCGGGTGGTCCTTCTTCTTTGTGACTTTTATGAGGATGTCCTCACCCAACTGCAGTTCTAATGCTCCTTTTTCCTTAAGCTCGTTCAATTTCAACTGAGAATCACATAGGAACGCAATTGTGTATATGAATAATGTGAAGTACTCAAAAAAATTAATTTAAATGATCGATTTTGGTGTAACTTACTACGTCTGATGCGATCTTCTCAACCTCTTTCGATGTGTATAACCCTTTCTTATCTTTGTTTACCTCAGGATACATAAGAGATCTGTCAGGTGTGAAGCCCCTTACACTGAGTTGTTTCTCAATCTCCTCGTCAGTGAATCCCTCGGCAGTCAACCTCATTCTCTCCTTCCCCTTCAGATCCTTACTCAATTTTTCACAGATGTATCGATTACCCCTTCTTCCCGTGTGGTGCCTGTAATACCTGCCCTTGTTTCGTTCAATATTTGTCACCCTGAGCCTCTGTTTTTGTTATAAACTAAATTTTAGTGGAATAGAATTTGTGGGAAATAAGTCTCTTAACAAGTATTAATTTTCTCATCTTGCCTGGAAATCTGGATGCCGACACCTCTTTTCAAACAAGTTCCATTCGTCTTTATCCATCCACTTGTACTCTACTATGCCAGTATTCTTGTTTTATTGATACCTTTGTCTACGTCACGAATGAACCTATTTGCCACCTTTATCTTCCAATTCCTCTGTTGGTTTTTTTCCCTCTCTGTAACCTCCTTCTTCAGTATTTCTAGTTGCCCGTCTGTCATTGGTGTTTCAATTGTGAAGCTTTCCTGGAATGAATCATATGAAAAAGCATGTCAGGAATCACGTCTTCACTAAGACTTTACCATTTCATAAAAAATTTAAATTACAATTGCCAGGAGTCTTACTAGAACATCCTTCCATGCCTCTTCCTTAACATCCACAGGGATATCGCTCCAGTGTTAGTATGCACCAAATCTAATCCGGCGCCAGAAAGCGTAATTTCCATAACCGTGCCACGCTGACCAATTCTTAATGCATACCGCTTGATTTCCACAAAACTCAAACGTAACAAGAGTTGGAGTGTTATGCTTTGCTAACATCATAGACTTGCATGTACTAGTTCCCTGCCTTCTCAAATAAGTTTTTACCTCAAACTTGTCCCAACCTTCTCCATTTCCCTCCAGCTTTTGTCAAGTCATCGTCCGCTTCATTAATAGTTGGCCTTCCTTTGATGGTGCTCTTTCCCTTTCCCTTGCAAATTGGTGTTTTGGCCAACTGTTTACCGGCATCCAATTCTTCAACATTCCTTACAAAGTGGTCACCCGGTTCTGCAGTTTCTTCCTTCTCTTCACTAGATGGGTCATTCGTTTGAGTTGCTTCTTCCTGAAATTTTATCTTCAATGGGATCCTTTTTGGCGGTGGTTTTTGGTCTGACACATCCACCTCCTCATCGACCGCATCTTTCACCTCCCCCTCCTTCTTCATAACCGGCTGCTTCCTCTTCGTGTTGAATTTCCCCTTCTTCGGCGGCATCTACAATAGTAGAATTGGAAATTCTCAATCCATGATGGTTTTAAAAATAATGGTACTTAAATATATACATTGATAGAATGTGGCGTAGAACTTGATCAACTAGTTCGTAAAACTTTTGAGCAAAATATGGCATAGAAATTGAACAATTCATACATGAAACTACATCATGTGAGGCATAAAAGCTTATATAAAATGTCATAGAACTTGAACAATTAAGGCATGGAACTTCATATAGAATGAAATTGAACCTAATAGAAGTTGATAGAATACCATACCAGTGTCTTCGGGTTCATAAATTAGGCATACAACCGAGAAATTCTCACTCCCCCCTAACGTGAATATTAACATTATCACCAACAAAAGTACTATAGAACTACATCACCCATCCACAAAAAATGCAAAATATTTACCCCCACAATTCTATAAACATACCATTCAAGAGTGTCATTCAAGTTTTTTGTCAATTTACATATTTTTGGTCATAGAGGCAATTGATCGAACATGTATTTTGCACGAGGGATGGAATGGATTTTGAAGATAATTTGACTTGGTAACCCATGGTAACATAAACCCCAACACTTACCTTCACCAATGGAGCATTTTTGTACTACTCCCTTTTGCCAAACTCACTAAGAACGGATCGCCAAGTACTTTCTTCTCTCCCCAACTTCCTCTCTTGTTATTTTTTGTTCTCTTATGTTGAGGTCCACACTTTATACTGATGGAATGGGAGATGTGGAGTTACAATGGTTGATGAGGAATGGTGGTGGTTCTATTATTTGTGGAATCAATGGTTGGAGTGGTTGATGGCAGTTTTGGAAGAGAAATCAAAGGATTTGAAGATGAGAATATGATGAATTGCGGGAGTTATGGCCGTTTCAAGCAATTTTGAAATATGAATTTACGTTGTTTACACCGGTAATACATATAGTACCGGTGCAAGAAGAATGAAAACGGGCAAAAATTCCTGCTCACTGTTCAGCACCGGTACTAATACCGGTGTAAACATGAAGGAAAGCAGCTGCGTTGAGCTGCTTTAAATGAGTTTTCTGTTCAACTGTGAAGAACACACAGAAATTTTGGTTAAGTGTTGAACACCAGTACATAGTACCGGTGTATCAAATAAAAATACAGGTGTAAAAATGTGGATAAAATAGCTACCTACGGCTGCTTTAAAGGAATTTTCGCAAAAAAACTTTTAACCCGAGAGTAATTTATGATTTTTTTTCTAACTGTCCAGCACCGGTATATATTCCGGTGCAAAATCTTGAATTACTGGTGTAAGATGTTTCACGCCTTATTGAAAATCCAAAAAAAATGAATTTTTTTGAAATGTGAGCCAAAAACTTTACAAATACATCGGTACTTCTACATTGTTACCGGTGTAAAAAAATTTTATTAGTTGTTAAATTTATCACTTATTTCATTTCCCCCTTGTGCATTTTTTGCACGACCCCAATCAATCAAATTGACGTTCAATTATTGTGAATAGACATTGTACTAGTTGTTTCATGAAAATATCGACCACACATGGGCCCCGTACGGTGACATTTCTAAGCATTGTTTAATTTCATAATATTTGCAGATCGACCCCAAACATTCCATTCGACCCCTTCAAGCACTTTTCCATTGGCCCAAATGAAATTTTCCAATGCTCCAGATTGAATAAGTAACGTTTTTGTACCTCAACGATACCGAGGTTCCTGCAACGTTGATTGTATGCATTTATTTCAATTAGGTCCCCCTGATTGTCACATGCTGTTACGACATGTTAGGAAAATACATAAATTATCAAATTGAATATTCTTGGATTAAATCATAATTGAAACATATTTGTGCTGGGGTGGTGGTTCATCCAGAAGCACTAGTAGATGTTGTAGAGTAAACCAAAAGGGTTTAGTCCAATGTTTCTCTATGTAATCCAAACATATTTGAAACTAAATACGGAGCCTGGACCCATTCGTTTACCCGCATGTTTTACTTGAAAATAAAAAAGGGTTTTTTTGTGGACCATCCAGTTTGATCGAATTGCAATTTCGATTTACGAGTAAACTTATTTCATTTTGCAATTTAGTCACTCCAAGAATCTTGGAATGGTCGGAATATAAAATTGGCTCCACATATATGCAATTCAATACACAATAATCATGTTAATGCATTTGAAGACCCTAATGGTGGACGAAAGGCCCTGTAAAACCAACAATGTATGCTCGCACTATATTTTCCATAATTACACTATTGCCCACAAATTTACTTGAGGAACCTCCATAGCTTGTTTTCCAACAATATTTTCAATTCTAACAATTCTACGAATATAATGCACCATATTCGGCAGTCGTGATGTAAAAAAATAGGCCAACTCCATTTGGCCTATCTTTTTGGTTTTCATTAGTGTATATGACGAACACAATTTCAATAGACGCGGCCCTCAAATTTTTTATTCGATTCATCATCGTGCTTGTTTGTCAAAGTAATAATGTCTAACTGTCTAAGTGTAACAGAGTCAAAATTGAGTACAGAATGTACTCTTCCTAACCTCTAATACAAGTTTTCTACGAATAATATTGAGAAAATGGTTCTACCCCATCAGCTGGTCCTGTTACATCACCATCACGAGTACTTGTGCCAATGTCCATGTCCTCAACATCGCCTGCGTGGAAGGTTTGAAAATTTCCTACTGCTGCCACGGCATTAGGAAATGAATACGTCCTAACCCTGGCCATATGTTCATGCCAGGATCTTTGGTGTTTGGATTCTTCAAGTAACTTTGCTACAGTGACTTCCAATGCAGCAACTTTGGATTCAATAGTAGTGACATGCATGTCAGTTGTCTGTCTATAGAAACAGTCCATGCAAATCTTACCCATTGGTTGGCTATAAACATCATGTGCACGGACACTGACTTCCGCTCTTGAACAAAGCACAGAGATGATACTGCAATATGCATGAGATCTCATCTGATCTTGTTCCCTCTGCAACGTAGGACAATTCGAAGACCAACATTCCATCAAAGCTCCCTCTTTATTGCATACAAGAAGGTAGGGCAATGTTTTTGAACTTCTATGTTAATAGTTACCAGAGTGGTACCACCCATTCATTTTTAAAGTTAGAGTTTTCTTAGGTATATTGCTCCAACCGGGTTTGACCAACTCGTCTATGTCCGTACCTTCCCTAGTTACTGTCCCAACAATCTCCTTCTCAATTGGTTGTTGTAGAATATAGCTGTCATCATCTAGAAAATGTAGTGTGAGAAACTCATCTTCATCGTTTGAAACATTGGGCAACCCAAACAAGCCATTGATAGATTCTGGTGTCACAAGGACAGTTTTACCTCTACAATACACGTGATCGTAGCTCGGCCTACACTTCAAGTTTGCATAGAACTTACTTACAATGGTCAGGTTAAATGGTTGCGGAGCCTCGTAGAATTTTTCCCACCCAAGCTTCCAGATAGTTTGTTCGAATAGGGGAGATGCTTTAATTCCTCTCCCTATGTGATGACGCCATCCTGTGTAAGATTCATAGACCAACCTAACCTTCTCGGACATGAAGGTACCATCTGGGTAAGTGTACGGTGATACTTTCGGCAATGATAGGAACGGTGAATGGTATATCCTTTTTGAATTGGATTTTGGAGGCATTTCCTAAAGAACACATACTGACATTTCATCAAACACCTTACATGCAAGTCAAGCTATTCATTATGTCACAATCTCAATGATTCTATTTCAAATGCAATTGCCAATTAATCATACAATAGAGGAATTGCAATGGTCAACCTGATTATATGCCAACCTGCATAGGATTTCACCAAAGATGGGTGGTGATTGAGATGGTATGGTGTGAGATATATAAATTCGAAGTACTGTGGAAATGGGGTGCATATTGGGTTTTTTAAATTGGAACATTTTTTACACCGGTATTATATATATACCGGTGTAAAAATAGGCCTAAAGCAGCTGCTTTAGGCTGCTTTAAATAATTTTTTTGTTAACTAATCTGACCCGAGAGCAAATTTCAAAAATGTTTTCTAAGTACCTAGCACTGGTACATTAACCGGTGCAAATATTATAAAAAGCAGCTGTGTTACGCTGCTTTTAATGCCACAAAATTGACACTGTCGGACCCGAGAGCAAAAAGACCCACAAATTTTCTAGGTTTCCTACACTGGTAGGTATACCGGTGCGTATGTACAATTCAGAGTCCCTCCCATGTTTTCCTCATCAAAGTATGCAACACCACATGATACTTCTCATTCTGAGGGTCCTTGATGTAAAAAACCTATCGTGCCAGGGTAGCTAAGATGAACTTGTCATCTTTATATCATACACAATTCAAGTCGACCAACGTGAACCCCATGGGCTTCTCAACAACACTGGAACCGTGTTCCATCCAATGACACTCGAAGATAAAAACCTTGAAATCTACATAATCCAACTCCCAAATTTCCTCAATCGTCACATTGATAGGCATCACATTAACAATCATATGCTTATCTCTCTTACTTTCCTGCCACATGGATTTAGATTCAATATATACATCGCTATTTTGAGTGGTGCTCTTCTTGTCCTTCGCCAATGTTTAGAAACTGAAGCCATTAATGTCATAACCAAGGTATCGTCTAACAGTACAGTTTGGCTTTCTTATGCCCGTAGGTTACTGGGCATCCCGTCCACATTACAATGATTGTAAAACCAGTTAACAAACCTTGAAGAATGCTCGACCTAAATTTTATTCGGGGGCCAGCCTGGATGAATCTCTTCCAACAGGGAAACATGCTCTTCAACATATGTTACAGTCTTGCTACTATTATGCAATACATACATGTGAACATTCATCAACTCAGCGTGATAGGGTGTATGAAGCATACCCTTGGAAAGTGGAACCCCTTTCCGCCTTCCACAATGGGGTCCACCATGAACACCAACTGCTCTTCTTCCAACCAAGTTCGCTGTACAATACTCAATAATCTCCTCAGTGACGTACCTCTGACCAATGGAGGCATCGGGCTGACTACGATTATGAACATAACCCTTGAAAACAACCATGTGATGCTCAAAGGGGTATATCCAATTCATTCCGATAGGCCCGCACATACGTATCTACCTAACCAAGTGTACCACCAGGTGCATGATGATATCAAAGAATGACAGGGGAAAATACTTCTCCAAATGGCATAGAACAATAACAGCCTCTCAATCCAGTTCGTCAAGTTGTTTCCTGCTAATACTTTTCCTGCATATCAAGTTGAAGAAGAAACACAAACACATAACTGAAAATATAACTTTCTCTTCCAAACACCCACATATTACTACGGGAAAAAGTTGTTGCATAAGGAAATGACAATTGTGTGAGTTCAAAGCTTTAAGACACAGCTCATCATTCACAAATCGACTAACATTAGAGGAGTAACCGGAAGGTACTTTCATTCCTTGGATGCCTTCACACACTAATCTCCTCTCAGCAACTAATAGATTACAAGGAGTGGGGGTAGGTACGTTCGTTTCCCTCTTACCGCTGGTGCCAGATTCAACCGTATACCAAGGTCTACTAAATCTTTCCTCACATTCAAGCTATCCTTAGTCTTCCCGGGAATGTTTAGAAGCATCCTAATTAAACTCTCACAAACGTTCTTTTCGATATGTATGACATCTAAACAATGGCAAACATCCAAGTATTCCCAGTATGGAAAATCGAAGAAAATTGACCGTTTCTTCTACGGTCCGTCTACAGCCCCACCACCCTTTGATAACTTCTACCTAGAACAACATTCAATTTCTTCACCTTGTTGTGAATAGCTACACCGGTCAAAGGTTTGGGTGCCTTTCTCCTCTCCTTCCCACCAACGAATGCAACCGCGTTCTCCAGCAACTTGTGACCTACATGTAGAATTTACGGTGACCCAAATAAATAATCTTCCGCTCATTCCTGAACTGATGGTAATCTGTCTCATCCTCACAAACTAGGCAAGACTTGTGACCCTTGACCACATACCCAGAAAGGTTACCATATGCCGGGAAATCATTTATGGTACAATAAAGCATTGCCCTCAATGTAAACTCTTCACCAGTACAACTATCAAACATTAAGGTGCCTTCCAACCAAAGCACCTTCAAATCTTTTATCAAAGGGGAAAGATAAGTACCTGTGTCATTTCCACGTTGTTTCAGGCCTCAAATCATGATGAGCATCAACACATATTTTATCTTGATGCACAAGTACGAGGGAAGATTGTAAATGGCAAGCATAACCGGCCACAAACTGCGTTTTGAGGACATATTCCCAAATGGGTTTATACCATCAGTACACAAAGAAAATCTTAAATTCCTAGGTTCAGATGCAAAGTGTGAATACATCCTGTCAAATTTCTTCCACTGGTCTACGTCTGCCGGGTGTCGATTATATCGCCATCTTTACAACCTCCCCTATCAATGCACCACGTCAAGTTCTTTGCATCCTTTTCATTCTTAAACAACCTTCTCATCCTCAGAATAATGGGAAAAAACCAAATACGTTTGTCGGGCACTCACCTCCTCACTGACACAACATGCTCTCCACCGACAGCCACATTTCTCTTCTTCTTATAACGCGACACATTACATACTGGAAATAAAATCTTATCCTCCCTATATAGGACACAATTGTTCGGACAAGCATGTATCTTTTCATACTCCAGTTCCATCAGACACAAAATTCTCTTAGCTTCATAAAGGTTATCAGGAATCCCGTTACCGGGTGGAAGCTTATCATTCAAAAACTTAAGCAATTTATTAATGCTAGTATCACTCCATGACCCTAAACCTTTCAAATTAAACAACTCCATCAAACAGGACATGACCATGTCTTTCTTCTTGCAATCGGAATACAATGGTGTATTCATCTCACCAAGGAAGTTAGCCAAAACCTCGGCCATCCCTCTAAACTCATTAACAACCTCCTCACACATGTCATTAAACTTAGCATTCCCAAAACACTCTCCCTCACTACTAACTCTCACTTCCAGTGGTGATTTTTCCACATGAAAGGTCCACGCAACATAATCTTTCACATACCCCCGGCTATACAAATGGAGTTTTAGGATTTCATTCTTATCAGTACAAATTCAATTTGCACAATCATGATAGGGACATAATATTCGCTTCTCTTGACTAAAAGCATGCTCCAAGAACTCATCCATGAATATAATATATTCATCGCTCACCTTACTAATGTTGCCATACACATGCTTATGCCTCTCGATGATGCGATACAACTCTTCATATCAATAAATGTCCAACAATCAAACTTCAACACATTTAGTACAATAGAATTTTTCATGATGAATTCCTAATCATGCAACATCATAAATGCACAATATACACCAATATGCCACATTACAATTACAACATTCTTAACATGTACAACACTATAGGAATCAAAAGCCATGGCCTTATAACTACAACAACATTGACAACAAATCACAAACTAATATCCACAATTCTACCTCAATCACCATCAAATGATCAAACACAAAATGTAAATATCTCTACTAACCAAAACCATACATGAAATCCTTAATATCCATAAATGTAATTCAGAAAAAGGTACCTTCAAGGGGCTCCATTGTGGAGAATTCAATGCCTTCATCAATGAAAAAACACCATTAATGAACCTCTTCTTCCAAAAATCCCATTTTAACCCGCTAAAAAAGGGGGTAGGTGAACATTTAATGCTATTTTCTACACCGGTATTTATACTTCACCGGTGCATTTGAATCATTTTACACCGATAAAATCCATTACCGGTGTAAATTTACAGCAAAATTGAGCATATTTTTCTATCCTGCACCGGTACAATCAAAATACCAGTGCGAAAACTAATAGTTTTGTCGCCAAATTTTAGAATAAGAATTTATTTTTGCACCAACATTAAGAAAATACCGGCTACACCGATGCTAATTGTAACCGATGTACAAATGCTAATTTTCCCGCTATTTTTCATTTCTGCACCGGTAATTTCTCATTATCGGTTTAAAATTTTTACCTGTTCACACCAAATTAATATAAAGGGTAAATAAGTACACACTGGAAATTCTTTACCTGTGAACATGTTAGCGGTAAAATTAACTATTCGAATAATACCGGTGCAATATATTTCAAATTGGTACACGGTAGTACCTACACCAGTGCAAAAATAGGTGAACTTTACATCTGTTGATAGGATACCGGTGCGTATGTACTTATTTGCACCGGTACTGATGGTAACATGATAATTACCGGTGCAATTGGTTACATACAAATAGGTATACCTGTACTCGTGAATTTATACTGGTGCGTATGTACCTGTCTTCTAGTGGTGATTTATTAGCATACTTTAGAGTTATTATTTACACATATTCATGTAAATTTGTAAAGTGTTGCAAAGAAGTGAAGAAATCAAAGAATTGTGATCATATAGGCTAAAGTTGAAGACTTGGATGCCTAGTGTTTACCACAAAATGAAGAATTAAAGATAAAATAAGGAGACCATGACGTACCAATTTGGGCCTGAACAGGTCAATGGAATGTCACAGAAACTGAACAGTGAGTATTTGCCTAAACTTTTTAGGAATTACAAAGTGACCCCAAACTTTCCAATATTTACCCCACGCTTCAAATATTCAGACTCGAACGAAAGGAAACTTGTATGATGTCAAGATAATGTGTACAATCAAGGAGGAACGCACAAGGAGGTAGCGTATGATCATTTTTCTTGATATTTCATTAAGGTATTTTTTTATGGGCATTTAGGGAATGATAATTTCCATCACGTAGAATCACTTGGATTGGCATATTCTTGTTTTTTATGAGATATAATTTTTGGAAAAGCTAGCATGTGGTTTAGAGTAAATCGTAGTTGATTACTTAGAAGTAACAAAGATGAATCGAAAGGACTTGTGGAAGTGTTTGTGGGACCAAGTCTGCTTCTTTTTACTCTTCAGGCCTGTAAGTTCCACCAAGGATGCTAATAGTTATGTCCACTTTGATTGGAATTAAATTTAGAGTTACAGGTGAACCTTTACCTTTTGTACTTAGTTCCCTCCAAGAATGTGGGAGGTGACAGAACACAAAATTAGAGACACACATATTCAATTCACCTCGACAGGACCATGACATGCCACTTTGAACCTGAATGGGTTAATGAAAGAGCTCAAAAACTAAAAAGTTAGTACTTGCCTAAACTTTTGGGGAATTACAATTTGGCCCAAAAGTTATGTAAAATGACCATATGTGCCCAATCTTCGTTCCCCAATTGGTTTGAGGTTGTCGTAATTTCATGTAATATGTAAGCCGGTGGAGGCACACAACGAGATTCATGAATGATTAATTTTATGCATTTTTTACTAAGGTCCGATCAATGGCCAAATGGTGAAAGAAGATTCCCACCACCTATAGTCAAGTGTCGTAAAATATTATTAGTTTTTATATAGAATATCAAATTATAACAAACTTGGTTCCTAGTAAATATAAGTTCATGAATAATATTAAGGAACTAGAATAACATCAGAAAATGAATACTATGAAATTTCTCGAATATTATATAAGTTCACTAGTCAAACATAAACTCAAGGTTTTATAACCAAAAAACAGTTCTTTTACCACCCAAACTACCAAAAAATCTACATTTTACCTGCAAAAAATTTGTTAGGTGAGCAATTAATGCACCCCTAGCAATAGTTCATTGTCAACAAAACTGGTGCAGGTGATTTGTTTTCTAACATAGGCCATGGTTGTTACCATTAAAATTCCAACCGGTGCTTGAAACTAACATTTTCCAAAATTTTATACCATGGGCACCGGTTCGTAGCACCGATTCTATACAGTTCTATTTTAACGAATGCTGGAGTGACTCGAAGAATTTTGGTATGTATCACATTTCTAGCAACGTTTTTGGACATTTGGCTCTAGAAAACCGGTGCCCATTCTGATAGGAAAATAACTTAGACGTATAAGAGAAAGTAAAGATAACGTATGTTTTCTTTCGTAAAGGTAGCCAAAAGGCCCAAAATTCTTTTTCAACCTTGATATAAAGTAAACCCCTTAATTATTGTGGCTGTGTGTGTTGATATATATAGTGATTACAAATGGATATAAAAGTACCAAACAAATATGGAACAAGGTATTTACAAAACTAATAAAAAAGGGTATTTCTTTCTTATTCTGATTGCATTCCATCTATATATCCATTACCCCCCCCCCCTTTAAATGAAGCATATAACTGTTAGCAAGGAAAAGCTTGGAATGTAAGAACTCAAATACAGGACGAGCCCTTTGTAAAAATGTCTACAAGTTGAAGATTAGTAGAAACACGAGCAACCTTCAGCTTGCTAGAAGACACCATCTAAAGCACAAAATGATAGTCAATATCAATGTGCTTTGCTCTATTGTGCAAAACTGTATTTTGAGCCAGAAATAAAGCATTGTTGTAATCACACAGCAAAACAAGAGGCACATGAGTCGATGCAAGTAAATTCCAAAGAAGAGACATTAACCAAGCTAACTCGGCAGCAGTATTGGCCATAGTATGGTATTCTGATTCTGAACTAGAAAGTAAGACTGTAGGTTGCTTCTCAGCAATAAAAATATCACGTTACCACCAAAGAAAATGGTATAACCGTATGTGGGCCTAAGAGTCTCTATACAATGAGCCTAATCGGCATCAGAATAGCCTAGTAGGGATTTGCACAAAACTAAATTCTATAATGAAAAGTACCACGCACATGACGCAAAATTCGTGTAACAAGTTGGAAATGGTTATCAATAGGAGCCTACATGAACTGAATGACTGTATTCACATCATAAGACAAGTCGGGACGTGTAACCGACATATACTGAAGTGCACCAACTAAAGACTGATAAAGAGTGGGATTTCTTAACTGCTTACTGGAAGAGCTGAGAAGCTACCAAAAAGCCACAAATGGAATGTCGACAAATGTAGAATCCTGCATCACTGTGTGCAAAAAATGAATGTCATTGGAATATCTGGCCTGATTAAGGAAGATGCCGTCAAAAGTAGGAATGACCTCCAGATCCAAAAAATACTGTAGAGTGCCAAGATTGCTAATCTTAAAATCATGAGGGAGGCACCTTGAGAAAAAATAAATAATGATATATCTGATGAGCTTCACACAAAACTCAGGCCAACAAAAAAAGAACTAAAATGTTGAAACCAAGCACGATGAGCTTGCCTTAAACCATAAATGGTTTTGTGCAAACAACAAACATAATCTGGGCGCATGGGGTCTTTTTATTTAGCTAGATGCTCTAGATAAACTGGTGAGTAAATAACACAATTTAAAATGGGTTTTTAACACCAAACTGATGCAAGATCCAATTACGGAGAAGAACCAAAGATAAAATAGTATGAATAGTAGAAGTCTTCACAACATGACTAAAAGTATGATTGTTACAAAAAAAACCAGAATTTGTGAAAACCTTGCGCAACTAATATCAATTTATGCTTATCAAGAGAGCCATCAGCCTTGTACTTTGAACGGTACACCCATTTTCAGCCAAAAATATTAACATGACGAGGACGAGGAAATAACTCCCACGTCTACTGAGCGCAAAGCTCATCCATTTCATAATCCATGACACCAACCCACTTAGGACCTTAATAGGCAAGTGGTAACTATGGGGCTCAATCTTAGTAAAATAAAGCACTCAATAAACTAGAAATATCATAATCATAAAAATACTTGTGCCTGTGGGGGCTAGTTCTAGAACGAGTAGCCATAGGAAGGTAGGAGACGGGCTTATGTGATGGAGGTGAGCAAAGTAGACTGAGGAACCGGTGAAGGTGACAATAGCGGGCTGGTTGGACGCCATAAACCCTATGGCGGCGCGTCAGGTGATGCGAGAAGTGAGTTCAAAAGCACGTTGAACTGGCACGTGGGTGCAAGTGAGCTCGGCGGTAGTTCTTGAGTCGATGGTGCTAGCTGAGCTACCGTTCCGATAATGGGCAGGAAAGGAAAATGTGGGTCCTACACTGGTGGAGCTTCCGGTACGACGAAAGAACAACATCATCAAGAACAATGGGTGAAGTAACTCATGTAGATGGCTCAAAAACATTTGAAGGCACTAACTAAGGTTCCAAAAAGGCTGAAACATCAAGTGAGGGGCATCCGCAGATACCAAACGAGAAGCTGGAAAAAAGAGCTCATCAAAGTGAGCATGTCAAGTAATATATTCCTTCTTCATAGCAGGGTCGAGACAATGAATACCCTTGTACTATGAACTGTATCCAAAAAATACACATGGAAAACTCTGAGGTGAAACTTATGAGGATCATTAGGATTCAATTATGGAAACTGGTGCATGGCGAATGTCAGTGAAGATTGAAGAAGAGATGGATCGCCGCAAAGGTTCGATAGTGTTTTGAGCATAACTTTTGCATCTAGAGTAAGTAGCAGGCCAGGCTGGATGCATTTGAACCTTATCGACAAGTAGATTAATAATCACCACTATGCCATGTGTTAGGGTCTTTGTTTGGCTATTTGAGGTCGTTTAAGGCCTCAAAATGACAATTTACTATTTTTCCGGCTTTCACTTTATTTCAAAATTTTCTTTTTTATTTTTTTTTCTGAATTCATTATAGTATTTAAGAAGTTCTTGTACTATTCAGATATTTTATCTTTCATAGAATTATTTTCAAGAATATTTTCTCTCTGGTCGATTCCATAACAGAAACCTAGGGTCTGTGCTTGCAGCTCTTGATTGTTTTTTTAAAGATTCAGGCTTCCAGATATTTTTAATATTCTGAGTATGCTAAAAACACTGGAAAATAAAAAAGATGAAAGTTGGAGTTATCAAGAGTAGTGACAAAATTGATAAAGGTCAGAGACTGGTCAGATAAAACAAGTGTAGGCAGCCAATTGATAGTGTAGGCAGCCGCAGTAAATGCATCACACCAAAAACAATGATGCAAACAGAAATGGAAATGCATGAAGAGCCCCATTTCTGTGATGTGACAATGCTTTCACTCAGCTCATCCATTTTGCTTTGGTGTGTAGGGACATGAAAACTGGTGATGAATTCCCTTTGAAGCAAAATGAAATTGCATGCGAGAGTTTACAAACTTTGTCTCACAATCACTATGAAAAACCTTGATAGAGGTAGAAAACTGGATCTCAATCAGTGCCTTAAAATGAAGGTATTCAAAAAAATCATACTTGTGTTGTAGAGGGTATAACCAAGTGAAATGAGAGTGATCATCAACTAATATAACATGATGTGAGAAACCAACTCAAGAGACAATATATGTGGGCCCTTAAGATTACAAAGAACCAAATCAAGAAAAGGTGATGCACGTCTATTATTTACAGTAAAAGAAAGACATTTCTCCTTAGCCATCTGACGGGCGGGCGGTCGTCGCGCCCGCCGTGCAAAAGATAATTTATAAGCCCTAAATGCTTACTTTCTACAACTAGGTAGATAGTGGCAAATCGGGGTCGTCCAATGAGAAGAGGGATCTTCCTAAGCGTTTAAGCACACAAATGGTTGATACTAGGCTAGGAGTAACTATATTTACACACACTTAAAAGCAAGTAAAGGGGGGGGGGTTGGTTGGTTGGTTTCCTAAGTTAACAAAGATAAAAAGACAAGATAACTAGCAAGGTCAAGTGACTATGCTAATCATCAAACGAAACTAAAGAAAAGGGGTTTTAAACTACAAAGATAAAATGCCTTGGGGGCAACGGATATCCACTTCCACATCTAATGTAGTTCATCGAATCATTCACACATTCCATCATATAGCATTCATGACCCAACGCTCACACACCCATCTAGCAAGTACCACAACACACACATCACAAGGAGTTCTAAGTTCATGCTCATAGATCTTCATGCAAAGGCGCTACGGAATTCGTCACGTTCCTACACCTAAACAATTCAACCACACAAGCACTACCTATGCTCAAACAACTCATGGCACACATGCAGTGAAACACACCGTCAAGAATACATAAACGCCAAATAACAAATGCTTCAAGAATGAATTTAAATCATCTATTCAATGCTTCAACTACTTGTCGTGGAGACTAAACTCCTATCCTTCTTAGTTCGTAGTTTGCGAGAGTGAGTTCGACATCTCTCGTCAAACCTCACCAATGACTCCCGAGTCGCGACCACGACTCAAGGTGTCATTGGTGGCATTTAATCACGAAGAACCAACAAGCTTGGCAATGCTTATGACCACTACACCGTGACTAAGCATTAAACCAATTCATGCAATTACACGAGATTGGATGAACGTGCAACGCACATTCATCCACGAGCATATGACTCTCTCGTTTGCTACACAAATGAACATGACGAAGAGTTCAACATCAATCACATTCGTCTAGCACATTGTCAACACACTAACACAATCAAAAGCTCTAATTCACACTCATACATTCCTAACAAGAACAGGGGGGAAATTAACCCAAATCCCCCAAACCCTAGCTAGCAATTCATACAAGCATTCATATCATCAAGCTCCCAACAACATCAATGTAATCAACAATTAACATTCAAAGCACAATAAATGCACAATAGCAAAAACACTAAATAGATAGATAGAAATGGTTCTCAATACATAGAAGTGGAAGCTTCAATCCATAGCTCCCAAGTACAAGAACTACTCTAGAACAACAAAAGACATAATTAAACTAAGAAAAAAAAAGAAAAGAAAGAAGAGAAAAACCTAGAATTGGAGCCCTAAAATGCAGAGAGAAACGGGCTGGAAAAGCTGGAGAAGAGGAGGAAAGAGAGGGTATTTATAGTGCAAAGAAAATAAGAATGATTTCTGGCCGCCCGTTGGTCGTGACTCGCGATGAGTTCGTCGCGACTCGCGATGAGTTCGTCGCGACTCGCGATGGTGTTGGTCCCGACTCGCGATGGTGTCGCGACGGGGTCGCGACGGGAGCCAGAGTTTTGCATTGTTTCTTTGTCTTCTTCATAGCCATCCCTCTCAATCTTCAAGTCTTCAACAGCTCCAAAATGGTCTTCAACGGCCTCCGGTCTTCATGTCTTCGAAGTGAGTATCCAAAAGTCTTCGAAAGTATAGTCTTCAATGTCTTCCGGTCTTCGTTGCTTCCGTGTTCTTCCCTTGTCACACAAAATCCACTTAGAAGAGGTAAAAGAGTACAAAGTTGCTTTTGCCTCTCCTAAGTGAATTTCAAGGTAAAACACAAGCTCTTGATAATAAAAGAGCACAAAAGTGATCCTAAATACAACTAAATAATGCGTCTAAAATGGACACATCAAACCTCCCCACACTTAAACCTTACTCGCCCTCGAGTAAGAAAAGATTTAAGCATACGGAGGAAATGGCATATCCACATCCTAAAACCCCTAAAATAACCACACAAAATGGACATATCAAACCTCCCCACACTTAAACCTTACTCGCCCTCGAGTAAGAAAAGAACCAAGCACACGGAGTAAATGATATATCCAAAACCTAAACTAATCCCCCAATCAAAGCCTCACAAAAACTCTCAATATCAAAAATCCCAAAATAAAAGCTCACATGAGAATTTTGCACACACACATCCCCAATCCTAAATCTAACCAAACCTACCACTTATCAATTCACTACCCATAAAATATTTCAAAGCCCCGAATTGATATTCCCAAAGTCCAATGACACAAGATGAAGTTAAAACCATTTAAGAGGTTTAAGCACATACTACACCTAATGCCAATATATCAACCAAAATCCAATGACATAAAATGAAGCTAAAACCATATAAGAGTTTCAAACACATGCTTCACTAAATGCCAATATATCAACCAAAAACGAAGTAGAAAGAGATAAGGAATTTCATAACCACACTTCGTTTCCTAACCCACTAAGCTACCCAATCCCAAGAGGTCTATAGATGTTGAGCTACCCGATCCATCCGTGTGACAACCGCAACCTTATGACTCCAACGCCGGCAAATGAGTGAAATCATATCATTCTTCAATTTCTCTCACTTTCTCTCATTTTGCCTAGGAGCTCTTTCGAGTTTTCATCCTAGCCACACATCATGTTTCTTTAGCTCACATCTCACCTTTTTCCGCACATTTTAGCCTCTCATTTTTGCCTAGGCCACCCTTTAAGGGTTTTCGACCTATCCGGGCCCCCAATGTTGCCTAAGTTGCCCTCTCGGGTTTTCAACTTAGCGGGTTTTCTTTTTCTCTTTTTTTTTATTTTTTTTTCTTTTTGTTTTTCTATTTTTTTTCTTTTTCTCATGTTTTTCCAATGAAAAGTAGCAAGAAGCATTCCAAAACAATCTAGCATGCATATGAGTCCTCTAACCCCTCCCCACACTTAAAACATTACATTGCCCTCAATGTAAACACGTAAGGCAAGAACAATAAAAATCAAGGTAAGGGAGTTAGAGTGACACCCATTTCTCCGCAAATTCGCCGGTGATATGGCAATATCCAAGTACTTGGATGGTCCCGAGATAGGTTTCGGAACCGGAAGGGTGAGCAAGGATGCCGTAAAAGAACTCACCCCTCGAGAAAAACATTGTCTCCATGGCGCCGTTTGATCAAGACTACACCACGAAGAACACATTAAACTCACAAGTACATAAGGATATGTAATACTAGGTTTAGCATCAAGAGTTAATAACCATAGTATTTTTAAAGAACAACCAAATCACACTCAACCAACACTATAAAAATAATCATGAAAAATATCCAACATATATTGACATGTATACAAGCATCATTATAGGATATGCACTTATGATCACAATGATGTAGTCGGCATACTACAATCAACAAATGTACCATAAAGATGCAAGAATGTTCATATGTCAACATGTGTAGGATGGTGGAGGAATGAGTGAGTATGTGGTGGTTCTTGGGAGTGTTGGGTGGAGAAGAAGGTAGGATCATGCAATGTTTAAAATCATTTGGAAACTTGGAAGCTTGGAAACTTGAAATTCGGGCTCAAAAATTTTTTTCAGAAGTTACTGAGCACGTCGCGACTCGCGACGGGGTTGGTCGCGACTCGCGACGAGCCTCGCGAAGTCATCGCGACTCGCGGAAAGGTAAGTCCGGGAGCTCAAAATTTTCTGAGCACGTCGCGACTCGCGACGAAGTTCATCGCGACTCGCGACGGTGCCTCGCGATGTCATCGCGACTCGCGGAAAGGTGAGTCCGGGAGCTCAAAATTTTCTGAGCACGTCGTGACTCACGACGAGCGTCGCGAGGTCACGCGACTCACGGAAAGTTGGCGCTGGGAGTTATTTTTCTCCCCTGTTCGTCGCGACTCGCGACGAAGCCCATCGCGACTCGCGACGGCAGGGTATCCCAGGCTTAAAATTTTTTCCGTTTTCTTACCAACTGTCCAAGCTTGCTTCCCTCGTTCATTGATCTCATTCCTTCATCTCCTTCATTGCAATGCACTTCATGTTGCTACAAAATCATAGAAAAAACAAGCCATAAAAAGAACAAAACAAAACAACAACAAAAACAAACTAAGAAACACAAACTAAGAAACAAAAAACTAAAAGAAATGCCGAATTTGGTTAACATCGTCGGCACGACGAAGCTCCGTATTTTTAAGGTCGTCGGCACGACCCTAATGTTATCCGTATGGTGAAGGCTTGAAGCTCTTCACCATGAGCATCCAAAATAAGAGAGGTGGGGGCACAAAACTTTCAAGAGGAAAGTCTTGTGGAGGTGGAGATGGTTCAAAGGGAATTAAGTGGTTAGGGAGCTTGGGATAGTCCTTTGGCTCCTCTCTCGTTTCCCTCAAAACTTCCGAAAATATTAGAGTTGGTTCACTAGGTGGGAGAAGGGGTGACGATGCTAATGGATGTAGCACTATCACCTCTTCCTCCATTTTTCTATCCTCTACAACCAACTCCTCATCCCTTTCAAACTCAAAATCATTTTTATTGGTGACCTCACTCACCGAATCATCGAGTTCAAGTTGGGATGGTGTATTTTCGGAATCACGAGCTTCCATTCGGGCCAATACCTCTAATATGTTCCTCGCATGCCCCTCAATGGCCTCAACGCTAGAGGAGAGCTGGGTATCCGGCTCTTCACTAGTAAAGGAGTTCAAGTTTGCTATGGTATTTAAGACATCCTCACGTGTCAAACTTGAACTTCCTTGTTGGGCTTGGTTTTGGGGTATGGTATAGGGTGGTGATGGCCAACTAGGTTGCTCGTAATATTGGTTTTCCGGCTCATTCTCATACCACAAATCCGGACTACCACTCCATTCCGGATTGTAAGAGTTGTGGTATGGGTAGCATTCATGAGCTTCTTGCCCTTGAAAACCAATATCTCCTACCTCTTGATAGCACTCTTCATAGTACCCATGGTTTTGGAAACCAAGGGTTCTTTCTCGGTCATAGTGCTCTTCCCACAACAAAGGGCAAGATTCGGTAGGATGATCGGAATGACACATCCTACAAAACCTTGCTTGTTGAGCCTCTCTTCTCATCATGAGTTCCCTCAAGGTGAGACGCTCCATTAAAAAAAAAATTTCTTTTTTTTTTCAAAAGTTCGGAATCATAGTGCAAGGATTCTCGATAAAATAAATTACCAAGAACTCGAGCAATACCTACTCCGAACAAAAACAACCACCAAGTAGTGGAAAATAAAAACAACTAGCTAATACACAACCAAATACACCTAAATACTTAAGAATAAACGCCTCTTCCCCGGCAACGGCGCCATTTTGATGAGAGGGCGGTCGTCGCGCCCGCCGTGCAAAAGATAATTTATAAGCCCTAAATGCTTACTTTCTACAACTAGGTAGATAGTGGCAAATCGGGGTCGTCCAATGAGAAGAGGGATCTTCCTAAGCGTTTAAGCACACAAATGGTTGATACTAGGCTAGGAGTAACTATATTTACACACACTTAAAAGCAAGTAAAGGGGGGGGGGGTTGGTTGGTTGGTTTCCTAAGTTAACAAAGATAAAAAGACAAGATAACTAGCAAGGTCAAGTGACTATGCTAATCATCAAACGAAACTAAAGAAAAGGGGTTTTAAACTACAAAGATAAAATGCCTTGGGGGCAACGGATATCCACTTCCACATCTAATGTAGTTCATCGAATCATTCACACATTCCATCATATAGCATTCATGACCCAACGCTCACACACCCATCTAGCAAGTACCACAACACACACATCACAAGGAGTTCTAAGTTCATGCTCATAGATCTTCATGCAAAGGCGCTACGGAATTCGTCACGTTCCTACACCTAAACAATTCAACCACACAAGCACTACCTATGCTCAAACAACTCATGGCACACATGCAGTGAAACACACCGTCAAGAATACATAAACGCCAAATAACAAATGCTTCAAGAATGAATTTAAATCATCTATTCAATGCTTCAACTACTTGTCGTGGAGACTAAACTCCTATCCTTCTTAGTTCGTAGTTTGCGAGAGTGAGTTCGACATCTCTCGTCAAACCTCACCAATAACTCCCGAGTCGCGACCACGAATCACGAGAACCAACAAGCTTGGCAATGCTTATGACCACTACACCGTGACTAAGCATTAATCCAATTCATGCAATTACACGAGATTGGATGAACGTGCAACGCACATTCATCCACGAGCATATGACTCTCTCGTTTGCTACACAAACGAACATGACGAAGAGTTCAACATCAATCACATTCGTCTAGCACATTGTCAACACACTAACACAATCAAAAGCTCTAATTCACACTCATACATTCCTAACAAGAACAGGGGGGAAATTAACCCAAATCCCCCAAACCCTAGCTAGCAATTCATACAAGCATTCATATCATCAAGCTCCCAACAACATCAATGTAATCAACAATTAACATTCAAAGCACAATAAATGCACAATAGCAAAAACACTAAATAGATAGATAGAAATGGTTCTCAATACATAGAAGTGGAAGCTTCAATCCATAGCTCCCAAGTACAAGAACTACTCTAGAACAACAAAAGACATAATTAAACTAAGAAAAACAAAGAAAAGAAAGAAGAGAAAAACCTAGAATTGGAGCCCTAAAATGCAGAGAGAAACGGGCTGGAAAAGCTGGAGAAGGGGAGGAAAGAGAGGGTATTTATAGTGCAAAGAAAATAAGAATGATTTCTGGCCACCCGTTGGTCGCGACTCGCGACGAGTTCGTCGCGACTCGCGATGGTGTTGGTCGCGACTCGCGATGGTGTCGCGACGGGGTCGCGACGGGAGCCAGAGTTTTGCATTGTTTCTTTGTCTTCTTCATAGCCATCCCTCTCAATCTGCAAGTCTTCAACAGCTCCAAAATGGTCTTCAACGGCCTCCGGTCTTCATGTCTTCGAAGTGAGTATCCAAAAGTCTTCGAAAGTATAGTCTTCAATGTCTTCCGGTCTTCGTTGCTTCCGTGTTCTTCCCTTGTCACACAAAATCCACTTAGAAGAGGTAAAAGAGTACAAAGTTGCTTTTGCCTCTCCTAAGTGAATTTCAAGGTAAAACACAAGCTCTTGATAATAAAAGAGCACAAAAGTGATCCTAAATACTACTAAATAATGCGTCTAAAATGGACACATCACCATCTCACAAGAGGAACACAAGTGCGCTTTTGGAAGCAGACTAGTATCAGAAACACATCTAGACTTGCTTAAAGAAGAAATGATATTATGAGGAACATGACCAAGTCTACTATGCCAAAGTTCAAAAGATGCTTTAGACGCACTCAATGCAACAAAAGTAGATAAAGAAACACCGTCATAATCCAAAACATATAAGCCCCCATCACGATGGCCTTTACTAATAACATCATTGGTAAACTTGTTCAAAATAGTAAAATAGGAATCTTATCAAAGCAAATAACAACATTTATATCTTTAGTCAACTTGCTAATAGAGAACAATTTTTTTTGTATTTTGTGGAACAACCAAAACATCAGACAAAGAGAAGGAATCAGAGACTCGATAATGACCAACATGAGTAATATTAAGGATATAACCATTACCAAAAATAGCATGATTTTCCAAGAATATGGAGTTAAGTGATCAAGAGTGGTATGAGAAAAGATCGTGTATTTGGTCGTGCTAGAATTGGCTATCCATCGAGCATGCACTAGAGAAGCAGGAGAGACAAAGTGAGGACAGAACGAGGCAATGTGACCAAATTTCTCACACCACTGACATTGCAACTAGTACCATTCACCATGCAGTTTAGAGAAAGAGGAACCAACATGAAAAAAGATGTCACATCATTGACATCTGGGTTGATCAAAATGATCCATAACTCATATATTGTTTTGAGGCAAACCTGGTGCTGATGAGGCACTAACTGGGCACAGACTATACTTACTGGACAGTGTGTAGGCACTGACTGGGCAATGAAAAATTAAGCAAATAGGTGAGAAGCTTGTGATTTGCGAGATATCATTACGATATGATGAAACCGATGTAGGGGAACCATCTATGAAGGCAGGCACATCAAAGAGAGAAGCGTGTGTCTGTGTTACGCACACGTGACTACACACACTCCTTTCAAAGGTGAAGGAATCACATGTAAATATCACGCACGTCTTGTCTTCTTGAGCTGAAAGGATACCCGTCAGAAAAAAGGGACCTGAATGCGAAGTGGTATTTGTTGACTATAACGCCAGAGAAACAGAAAAAGAAGAAGAGGTCGCAGGACCTATCAGACCGATCACACATCGTGAGCTTGTGATTGGAATTTGACAATTGCCAAGCGTGCAATGGGAGCAGCGGCCGACCAAAGTAAGTGGCGATGGGAGCAGCGGCCGATCGAAACAGGTGGCGACACAAATAGAAAACAACAAGTGGCGGCCTAGTAGAGCAGGCACTCGATTGGAGCAGGCAGACGAGGAAGAGATGAGCGAAGCAGGTAGACGAGGAGGAGACTTTCTGGAGGAAATCTAGTTGCTAGAAACACTTCAGAAGGAAAGCTGGCGGCTAGGATTATCATTTTTTTAACGTTCGGAAAAAGTGAGAAAAAGGGCAAGAATTTTAGAGCGAACTGATGATACCATGATAGAGAGTAAAATCCTCAATTATTGTGGTTGTGTGTATTGATATATAGTGAGTACAAATGATTACAAAGTACAAAACGAATATGAAACCTAATATATACAAAACCAATTAGAAATGGTATTACTTTCATATATATTCTGATTCTATTTCATCTATATCTCTATTAAGCCCTAATGCCCCATTCATACATGATATCTTATATGGTATTTTCTGTCATATGTTTATTTTTAAAACACAAAGTCTTATTGTATACCTATTAATTGTTAGATGGGTCACTTTATAATTTGTATGATTAATAGAGTAATTTGGTATTTATTTTTATTTATTGCACTGCAGTCATTATAATTATGATCTTTATAAAATGAATCTCAACATATAAATAAAAGTGGGTCTCCTCACGTATTTTTTACCTTATACACTACATTTGTTAATTACAAACTCCCTTTGTCCCAGCTCAAACTGCACACTTCACTTTATATCATTATTCACTGTCCAACTCTGACCACATATTTGAATAGATATATAAATAATAATATTATGGCAAAATACTGATATGACCATATGTTTTGGAGGTTTGTGCTAATATGACTCTGTGAAGTTGAAAAGTGCTACTGTAGCCCTGTGTTTTGCATCAGAAGTGCCGATATAACCTTTTGTCACTATTATGATGTTGACTTAGTAATTTATGGCATTTACCATAATTAAAAAGACTAAACTACCCCTAGCATTCAAGTTACAAAGAGATAGATAAAAATACCCTAAGGTTCATCTTCCTCTTAATCTCCAGAAGCACCACCACCACCACTATCACCATTGGTGCTGCCATCACCACCAAGCTGCCACCACCACGCCGCTGTCGTTCCACCACCGCTCCACCACCACCACCACCACCACCGTCGCTCCAGAGCACTGCCATCATCACCACCGCGGTTCCACCACCACCGCTACAGACAACAAAAATTACAAATCACCGATCAACATCGCCCACCAATCAACAAAGAATCACAAATCAAAACTCAAACAAACATAGAAAATTGGACAAAGAAACACAAATTGACAAACTCATAAATACAAATTGAAAAACTAAACATCGGCCGAATACTCCACCATCTCTCCACCACCACCAATCGAATGAAATCATTGCCCCACATATCTTCCCCAACCACCAATTAAACCCTAGCCCCACCGTAATGGTAAATGAGCCCATCCCGCCACCGGACAGCACTTGTCCCCACCAGGCACGAGAACCGGCGGCCAGCCCAACCCAAACCCCATCTTGAAAAGATCCGAGCTAGGCCCAAGCCCCACCAAAGGAATAGAGGATGGAGAAGAAAAGAGAAGAAGAAAATGGAATCGAGGAAGGAGAAGAAAATCGAGGAAGGAGAATAAAAAATGATTTTTTTGTGGTTAATAGACAACAAGGGCATAATTGTCCTTTCAAATTTTTGTTTCTTTAAACAGGGGTATAATAATCATTTCATGTATTTCCGGCCAAATTCAAGCCTCCAGGGTTATATTAACACATTCTAGCAAAACACAGGGTTACAATAGCACTTTTCAACTTCACAGGGTCATATTAGCACAAACCCTCAAAACATAGGGTTATATGAGCACTTAACTCATAATATTATTATATGTTATATGGTTGGATTCGTTGTAACAATTAGTTTCTAAATGTTAGATTTCTATTTGTCGTTATTATATATAGTTAAACAAACATGTTTCTTGATAACAGTGAAAAAAATTTCTTGCAATTTGAGGTGAGAATGAGGGAGTACTAAATTTAGAAATTTTAAGAAGAATTATATTATATATATATTTTTATTTTCATATTCAAATACACATCATTACTTGTTTCAAGTTTTAAAATACAATACTCCTCTATCTTAGCCTATTCTGCACAGAATTTTTTCACGGTCTCCAATAAACATGTTTGACTGTAAATATGTGTAGTTACAGACAATAATGACACGCAAAAATTTGATATTTAGAAACTACATGTTACGATGAATCTAACCATATCTCATACAATAAAATTATTGTTCATATACCTATTCAAATATGTGGTCAAAGTTTGGCATGTTTGACCAAAAAAGATTATGTGCAGAATAGGCTGGGACAGAGGGAGTATTGAAATTTTATGAAAAAATTACAATATTTAAGGTAAAAGTACAATGGACTGTACATAAGTTAATGGAAGTGCCGTATTTCCTGAGACTTTCTCTATAAATAATTATAATCTACATTAAATTTATAAAAATAATTATTTTTTATAATTTATCTACCAATTATTCAGTTGCTTTTGTTTACAATGATCTCGTTGCGCAAACATCGGAGCGTCTCCAATGGTTTGGGGGTCTTTCTCATTTGTACCACATGTCTGATTTTCAGTATGATGTAAGCAAGTGTTAACGGTGATTTAAAAAATTCATCTCCAATAGAATCATCATATTTATAACTTCAATATGACGTGTCAACACATAGAGTTTAAATTTTTTTTACTTGTAAAATTTTCATAGGGCTCATCCATTCATGGATATTTATTATATTTATGTTATTTGAAATATTAATATTGCTTATAAATATTACTAATTTTTATTATTGTAATTTAAAATACAATACGTATACTAACAATAATAATATTTAGTTGTGTATATTAAATTTTTGACATATTTTTAAGTTAATTTCTTTAAATATAAAATTTTAACTAGAGTAATCAAAAACCTGAACTTCTCCATATTTAATTGTCAACATGAGAATTATGTAAATAAATATACATTAAATTACAAGTACAACTATGATTTGCATTATTTATAAATTTATTGAATTTTTATCTTTATTATTGGATATTAATATTATACATTAGAATCTTTTTTTTTAAAAAAATTAACAAATAAATTATATAATTAAAAAAATTCTTTTAAAATTTATATCCCCCTTGAAAATAGTAAAAAGTTTAAAAACACTATAATTAATTGTTTCGGCAAATGACGGTTTAATAATTCAATATGGCCTTCTATATTTGGAAAAAATGGTTAAAAGTAAAAAATATTCACTGGCATTTATTATTTTTGGCAAGTGACGACCTTAATATGACCTTTTGTATACACAGAAGCTGCAATTGACAGTGTCAAATAAAATTTCTGCCACGTAAGAATGATGTATTAAATTGACGGCTGCATTGGAGATGGTCTTTGTTGTAAAAAACTATCAATCTAACATGTCTATTAACATTGATATAGTCGGGCCCAAATACTATAATGAGCTCAAATTAAATTGCCCAATTAGAAATATGGCCGGTCTTAAATGCCATATTTAAAGGGTATAAAAGAGTTAAAATTAAGGTAAAATACTAATAAGATTGTACAGTATAAATACCAGGTACGTAATTATTTCTGTATTCATTCAGTCTTAGATACAATGCTTATACTCATTACTGATATAAGCATCGCAGGATTGACCCATAGGCTTCCCCAGGGACTGTTTTCTTGCAGGATATAATCAAGGAGCTCGAGCCCACTGTCTATCTAGTTGCTTCAGAGGCATCAATTGGTGCCGACTGTGGGGACGATTAACTCGTAGTTGAGTTCCTTGGTTTATGTATACGATTACCATAAAGAGTAAGAGATTGAGGCTGAAAGGTATCAGAGCCAGTAACAAAAAACAGTCTAGAAGAGCAGATATGGCTAATCCCCAGGAGCTACAAGGTATCGAACCTGAAGAAGCTCGAGCATCGATGGTTGATTTGGAAACAGTGCATGTTTTGACTGTGGAGCATGAGATAATACATATCTCAAGTGGACCTGACCCGCAGATTGTTGAAGTTTCTCAGGGATACATTGCGGGGTCCTTGAGAAAGGCAGAGGTTAACATGGAGCAAAGATTAGGGATCATTGGACCTGCTCAGAGCGGCCCAACTGGTTCATGAGATGACAGAGATGGGAAGTTCACGGTGGTCTCTGGTGATTCTTATATAGAGGCATATGAACAAACTATTTAAGGGAATCAGAACATGGGAATGATGGGGCTACATTAGGATTTAACGCAGGTTGCGCATGTCTTGGCTGTAGTGGGGTATCGAGTTAACCCCCCCTCGAGGGCTATGAATATCTGAATTGATCTAATACCATCGATGCCTACAGGGATGGCTGTGGGGTTGGTATCTGAGCCCATGATAGCTTACCCCTATCCAGGATATGCAGGAGAGGCATTGCATGCACGACCTCAGCCTTCTTTTCTAGAGTACTCGGAAGGAATGGTGTACTCGATGCCTTCCTTTATCTTGGTATCTTTGACACTTACCCTCCCTAGGACTAGAACGGGGTAAAGGATGATGAGTCGTCTGGGAATCGGAGGATATGGAAACATAGGGTCACACAATCCAACGGTCAGTCAAGGGCCTTACAATCCTTACGGAAAACTGCCAATCTATCCAGGGGTCATACAACCTTGGGCAAATTCTGGGTATTTGGGTGCTCAGCCTACATACCTGATGGGAGGTCGTCGCCATAACTCTCAAAGTTATAATTTATAAAACCTTTATGCTTACTATCTACAATTAAGTAGATAGCGGAAAGTCGGGGTCATCCACGAAGAAGGGGGATTTTTCTAAGCATTTAGACACAAAAGGTTGCTATTAGGCCAGGAGTAGATATATATACATATATAAAAGCAAGTAAAGGGGGGGGGGGTTTGGTTTTTTGGTGGTCCTAAGTTATTAAAGTTAAAAGACAAGACAACCAAAAAAAAGTCAAGCGACTACGCTAAGTTATCAAACAAAACTAAGAAAAAGGGTTTTAAAACAACAAAAGATAAAGCCCTGGGGGAATCGATATCCACTTCCATACCTAATGTAGATCATTGATCCATTCACTCATCCTATCACAATTATTACCTATGGGGAATGCCAATGGAATATCAACATTCATTCTTTCTTAAGAGTAGTTTGCAAAAACAAACAATGACCATTTGCAAACCTCATTGATGATCACCCTAGACAATCAACGACCATAGGGGTATTCCATCAATGGCATTATACAGAAAGGACTATAGATTTGACAACGATAAGCCTTCTACCAAAAACATAGCATTTATTAGGCTAAACCTAGAACAAAACACATTCCAGGTTCAACCTTTCATTGCATCTATAGGATAAATATGAGAACAATCCACATTAACATACTTATCTGGCAAGAATCACAACACATTATGCACAAAAAGTTCTAAGTTCATGTTCCAAGATTTTCATGCAAAGGAGCTAAGGAATTCGTCACTTTTCTAACACCCTAACACCCTAACACTTTAATCATACAAACACTTCCTATTATCAAAAACATATGGCATAAATGAAGGGAAACATAGCATTAAGAACACATGAATGCTAAATAACAAAGGCTTCAAGAATGAATGACGAAATCTATTCACTACTTCCACTAATCATGCATTTACACAAGATTAGCCAAGAACAATCGACATTCATTGACTTCTCTCATTTGCTACCTAAAACAAACATGACAACGAATTCAACATCAACACATTCATCTAGCAATAATCAACACATCAACATCATTAAGAAGCTCTAACTCATGCTCTTGGATTCCACATTAAAAGAGGGGAGAATTAGCTACTTTCTCCCAACCCTAACAAGTAATTATACAAGCAATTCATATACTCAAGCTTCCAAAAACACCAATGCCATTAACAATTCACATTCAAAGCTCAATAAATGCACAATAGCAAAAGCACCAAATAGATATATATATATATATATATATATATATATATGGTTCTTACTACATAGAAATGGAAGCTTCAATCCATTGCTCCCAAGATAAAACTAAGCTAGACAATTAAAAAACATGATAAACCTACAAAAACTAAGAAAAGAAAGAAAGAAAAACTAGGGTTTGAACCCAGAAAAATGCAAGAAGAAAAGGCTGGATTCGTGTCCTTTAAGAGGAGAGGATAAGGTGATTATTTATAGTACAAAAAGAATGAAGAGTTTCTGACCCCTCATCCGTCATGAGTCGCGACGTGCTCGCGACGACCTTACGACGGACTCCAAGTCCCGCACCATTTCTTCTTTCTCCCTTTTGTTTCATATCCTCCTCTTCTCTTCACTTCTTCAATTCTTCAAATCTTCAAAAGCTCAATTACAAGTCTTCAAATCTTCAAAGGTATTCTTCGAAGTCTTCAAAGTCTTCCAACAAATTACCTTGTCACAGAAAATTCTAGAAAAGTAATTAAAGCGTAAAAGTCGCTTTTAATCCTCCTCAGAGAACTTCAAGGCGAAATGCCCATTTAGAGCACAAAAGTATATAAAAGTGAATCCTAAAAGTCCTAATATAACCGTATAAAATGGGCACATCAAACCTCCCCGCACTTAAACCTTACTTGCCCTCGAGTAAGAAAAAATTCAAGCACACGAAGGAATTCATATGTCCATATCCTAAACTAATATTCCCCCAATCAAAACCTCACAAAAACTCTCAATATCATAAATCCCAAAATCAAAGCTCAAACGAGAATGTTTTTCACACACACAACACCAATTCCTAAATCTAACCAAACCTACCACTTATCAATTTACTACCCATAAAACCTTTCATAGTCCCGAATTGATAATCCCAAAGTCTAATGATATAAAATGAAGTCAAAACCATAAGAAGGGTTCAAGCACATACTTCACTTCATACCGATATATCAACCAAAATCCAATGACACAAAATGAAGTCAAAACCATAAAGGAGGTTTAAACACATACTTCACCCCAATGCCAATATATCAACCAAAATGAAGTATAAAAGAATCAAGAATTTTATAACCTTACTTCATTTTTCAACCAACTAAGTTACCCAATCCCAAGAGGTCTAAAGATGTTGAACTACCCGATCAATCCATATGACAACCACAACCTTATGACTCCAACGCCGGTAAATGAGTGAAATCATAGCATTTTTTTTCTTTTTCTCTCTTTCTCTCATTTTTCCAAGAGGCCATTTCGGATTTTCATCCTAGTCACACATCATATTTCTTTGGCTCACATCTCACTTTCTCCCGCACATTTTGGCCTCTCATTTTTTTCCTAGGTCTCCCTCTTGGGTTTTCGACATATCTGGGCCCCCAATGTTGCCTAAGTTACCTTCTCGGGTTTTCAACTTAGCGGGTTTTCTTTTCTTTCTATTTTTTCATTTTCTATTTTTTTTCAAAATTTTCAATTTTTTCTTTCTTTTTCTCATGTTTTTCCAATCAAAAGTAGCAAAAAGCATTCCAAATGAAAGCTAGCATGCATATGAGTTTTCTAATCCCTCCCCACACTTAAAACATTACATTGCTCTCAATGTAAACATGTAAGGCAAGAATAATAAAACTCAAGGTAAAAGGTAGAGTGACACCTGTTTCTCCGCATAGTTGCCGATGATATGGCACAATCCAATGTACTTGTAAAGAATCGGAGCTGGAAGGGGATGCAAAAGTTCCATCGAAGAACTCACCCCTCGAGAAAAATGTTGTCTCCTTGACGCCGTTTGATCAAAACTAACACCACAAAGAACAACATCAAACTCACAAGTACATAAGAATTTGTAATACTAGGTTTAGCATTAAGAGTTAATAACCATAGTATTATCAAAGAACAACCAATCCATCATGCAATCACCAGTATAAGATTGTCCAATAAAAATATCCAACATATATCGACACATATCTAAGCATCATTATAGAACATAGCAATTAAATACTCAATGATGTAGTCAGCATACTACAATCAACAAAGATACTATAAAGATGCAAGAATTTTCATATGTCAATATATGTGAGATGGTGGAGGAATGAGTGGATATGTGGTGGTTCTTGGGAATATTTGGAGAAGAAGGAAGAATTATGTAGTATTTAAGCTCAGTTGAAAAGTTGGATTTCTCATCGCGACTCGCGACAACACTGGTGGTGACTCGCGATGCATCGTCTTGAGTAGAGGGATTTTTGCCTCGAGGACTCAAGTATTTGAGGGTATAATGCACTTTTGGGTTCAGCTCGAATCGAGGGCTTGTGTCCTCGAGGACCCGAGATCTTGAGGACTTTAGCTCGAGTCGAGGGAATGCAGCCTCGAGGACCCAAGGTCTCGATGGGCTGATGCATCGCAGGCTTTGGTTTGACTCGAGGAATGATGGCCTTTCAGGTTCGGCTCAAGCTAAGGACTTTGCTGCCTCAACGTCTCGAGGGGATGATGTCTCGAGAACTGGCCTCGAGAGGGTGATGGACTATCAAGTTCAGCTCGAGTCGAGGCTTGCTGCCTCGAGGTCTCGGGGGATGATGTCTAGAGGGCTGGTCTCGAGGACCTGAGGTCTCGAGGGCTGATGGACTATCAAGTTCTGCTGGAGCTGGGAGCTTGTTGCCTTGAGTTCTCGAGGGGATGATGTCTTGAGGGTTGGTCTCGAGAACTGATGGACTTTCAAATTCTGCTCGAGCTGAGGGCTTTCGGCCTCTAGGATACGAGGTCTCGAGGGCTCACTGGTCTCGAAGGATTGATCTCGAGGGATGATGGTCTCGAGACTCCTGACTTTTCGATGGGTTGGTCTTGCGGCCTTGAGGACCCGAGGTCTCAATGACTTCAACTCGAGTCGAGGGCTTTTGGTCTCGAGGACCCAAAGTCTCAAGGGAATGATATCTCAAAGGTTTCAGCACAATTCAAGGACCTGCAGCCTCTAGGACTGATGGCATTTTGGGTTCGGCTCCACTCGAGGTCTCGAGTGGATGCTGTCTCAAGGATCTGCTAGTTTCGACTCACGACGGCTCGTCGTGACTTGTAGAAAGTGGTGGCTAGGGGCTGATTTTTAGCACGAAACTTCTGATCACATCGCGACTTGTGATGGTCCATCGCGAGGTCATCGCAAGGTAGTCGCGACTCGCGATCACAAGCCCTCCCAGCACTTAGAAAGAATTTGATCTTTTCTCACCAACATTCCAAGATTTCTTCCCTTCCTCATGGATTTCTTTCCTTCATCTCCTCCAATGCAATGCACTTCACTTTTCTACAAAATCATAGAAAAACACACCGTAAAAAGAACAAGACAAAATAACAAAAACTAAACAACAAAAACCAAAATAAAAGGCCGAGTTTATTTACGTCGTCGGCACAACAAAGCTCCATATATTTGAGGTCATCGGCACGACCCTAATGTTATCCATATAGTGAAGGCTTGAACCCCTTCACCATGAGTAACCAAAATTAGAGAGGTGGGGGTAAAAAACATTCAAGAGGAATTCTTGTTGAGGTGGAGATGGTTTAAAGGGAGTTGGGTGGTTAGGAAGCTTGGGGTAGTCTTTTGGCTCCTCTCTTATCTCCCTCAAAACCTCCAAAAATGGTGGAGTTGGTTCAATAGGTAGGGGTAGGGGTGATGATGCTAATGAATGTAGCACAATCACCTCTTCCTCCTTTTTATCATCCTCAACAACTAACTCATCATCCCTTTCGAACTCAAGATCATTTCCCATGGTGACCTCACTCACCGAATCCTCATGTTTGATTTGGGATGTTGTATTTTTGGAATCACGAGCTTCC
Organism: Rubia yunnanensis; assembly: GCA_037428765.1. Taxonomy (NCBI): domain Eukaryota; kingdom Viridiplantae; phylum Streptophyta; class Magnoliopsida; order Gentianales; family Rubiaceae; genus Rubia; species Rubia yunnanensis. The sequence continues at coordinate 22,685,242 of CM075064.1, read as the reverse complement.
ATTCAGGCCAACGCTTCTAATGTACTCCTCGCATGCCCCTCAATAGTAAAGTTGTTCAAGTTTGCTATTGTATTCATGACTTCCTCACGTGTCAAAATTGAACTTTCTTGTTGGGCTTGGTTTTGGGGTATGGTATAAGGTGGTGATGGCCAACTATTTTTCTCGTATTGTTTGTTTTCCAGCTCATTCTCATACCACCAATCCAGATTACCACTCAATTCTGGATTGTAAGAATTGTGGTATGGATACCATTCTTGAGCTTGTTGCCCTTGAAAACCAACATCTCCTACCTCTTGGTAGCACTCTTCATAATACTCTTGGTTTTGGAAACCAAGGGTTCTTTCCCCCTCATAGTGCTCTTCCTACAACAAAGAGCAAGACTCTGTAGGATGGTCGGAATGACACATCCTACAAAACCTTGCTTGTTGAGCCTCTCTTCTCATCATGAGTTCCCTCAAGGTGAGAAGCTCCATTTTTTTATATTTAAAATTTTCAAAAGTCCAAAATCATATTGCAAGGATCCTCGATAAAAATTTTTACCAAGAACTCAAGCAATACCTACTTCGAACAAAAACAACCACCAAGGAGTGGAAAATAAAAAAACAACTAGCTAATATGCAACCAAATACACCTAAACACTTAAAAATAAATGCCTCTTCCCCGGTAGTGGCACCAAAATTTGGAAGGCCATTGTTGTACCTCTCAAAGTTATAATTTATAAGCCCTTTATGCTTACTATCTATAATTAAGTACATAGCGGCAAGTCGGGGTTGTCCACGAACAAGGGGGATTTTTATAAGCGTTTGGACACAAAAGGTTGCTATTAGGCTAGGAGTAGATATATATACACATATAATAGCAAGTAAAAGGGGGGTTGGTTGTTTGGTGCTCCTAAGTTATGAAAGTTTAAAGATAAGAAAACTAGCAAAGTCAAGCAACTATGCTAAGTCATCAAACAAAACTAAGAAAAGGGGTTTTAAAACTACAAAAGAAAAATCCTTGGGGGCAATTGATATCCACTTCCAAACCTAATGTAGATCATTGAACCATTCACTCATCTTATCACAATTATTACCTATGGGGAATGCCAATGGAATATCAACATTCATTCCTTCTTAAGAGTAGTTAGCAAAGACAAACAATGACCATTTGCAAACCTTATTGATGATCACCCTAGAAAAACAACGACCATAGGGGTATTTCATCAATGGCATTATACACGAAGGACTATAGAGTTGACAACGACAAGCCTTCTACCAAAGACATAGCCATTTAATCAAACATAGCATTCATTAGGCTAAACCTAGAACAAACCACATTCAAGGTTCAACCTTTCATTGCATCTATAGGATAAATATGAGAACAATCCACATTAACATACTTATCTGGCAAGAATCACAACACATTATGCACAAGAAGGTCTAAGTACATGTTCCTAGATTTTCATGCAAAGGAGCTAAGGAATTCGTCACTTTCCTAACACCCTAACACTTCAATCATGCAAACACTTCCTATTCTCAAACAACACTGGCATAAATGAAGTGAACATAGCATTAAGAACACATGAATGCTAAATAACAAAGGCTTCAAGAATGAATGACGAAATCTATTCACTACTTCCACTAATCATGCATTTACACAAGATTAGCCAAGAACAATTGACAGTCATTGACTTCTCTCATTTGCTACCTAAAACAAACATGACAACAAATTCAACATTATCACATTCATGTAGCAATAATCAACACATAAACATCATTATGAAGCTCTACTTTTTGCTCTTGGATTCCACATTAAAAGAGGGGAGAATTAGCTACTTTCTCCCAACTCTAACAAATAATCATACAAGCAATTCATATACTCAAGCTTTCAACAACACCAATGCCATTAACAATTCACATTCAAAGCTCAATAGATGCACAATAGAAAAATCACCAAATAGATATATATATATATATATATATATATTTATATATACACATATATATATGGTTCTTACTACATAGAAATGGAATCTTCAATCCATTGCTCCCAAGATAAAGCTAAGCTAGACAATTAAAAGACATGATTAACATAGGCATGTAGATGAAAGCCTTGGGGGTAATAGATACCATAAAAAATGAGGTAATTCAGGGATACTTGTTGGGGATAGTAGACTTAGAGTTGTATAAGAAATTGAGAAAAAATACACCTCGAACGTTGCAAAAGCTTTAAGAGGTAGTGGAGCAGAACTCAAGGGTAGAGGAAACCACTAAGAAGAAGAGAGAAAGCCTGGTGGGGAAATCAGGAAGAAATGGCAACCCTCAAGGAAAGAAATTAATGGACACAACCATGCCTAGTTTTGAGAGGTATACTCATATGCTTCCAACACCTATGAGGATGGTCTCCTGTTCAAATTCTTAGCATACACAGAGGATTGTTTCGGCCGTCCACACCTATGCAGAACACACCAAATACCATGATGGCAAGAAGGGTTGTGAATCGTTATTGTGATAATCACAGAGATTATGGCCATGACACGAACGATTGTGTGCAATGAATGGAGATGGAGAGGTGTGAAAAGAAATGATGGTTCCGAAGACCCAAAAATCCAAATAATCATACCAGACCCCAAGATCTAGGAACGATAGGAGGGAATGGAAACCATATAGGATAAACAATCAAAATGATGTAGGTAGAATAGATAGGAGACCACTTAATCAAATGGTTCGAGATATAGTACAGGAAGGAAGAAAGGAAAGGCCACAGGGACAACGTGGAGGTAATTAGGAAAATGGGAATGGAGATAATCGGCCAATTGAAAGGGTTATAAATATAATTAATGGAATCGTTGGGGAGAGGTACTGTAATATTGTCATAAAGGTGGGGGCAAGGAAGGTTCTGGAAGGAAAACCTCATCATAAGATATTTGTGCCAGATGAGAGTATGACATTCTCAGAGGCTGATGCAGTCTCGGATCAAACTCCACTCTCAGATCCTATGGTGGTGTCGGCGGTGATTGAGACATTCTTAGTGTAAAGGGTTTTTATTGATGACGGATATGGAGCAGAAGTAATGTTCATTGACTTCTTTGACCAGTTGGATATAGGGCGTGGAAATCTGAAGAAATTAACCTCACCCTTGTCTAGTTTCAAAGGGAACCCCATATTTCCCCTAGGGGAAACAAAACATTTCGGTTCGTGTATCCGGTGGTTATAAAGGGGTAACAATGGATTACAATTTTTCAGTTGCCGACGCCCCCTCTCCCTATAATGTGATTCTCAAAAGACCATAGATGTGCCAGGTTTGAGCAGTCTAATTCCCTTATCATCTAATGATGAAATTTCCAACTGATAGGGGGAAAGCTTCCATCAAGGAGACTAGAATGTAGCTAGAAGTTGCAACCTTACAGTTGTAAAGGAGACAATGAAATAGAGAAATGTGGCTTTGGTACACAGAGAGATTAGCCCAGTAAATATGCCAATTGCCCATTCAAGATGTTGGTACAATTACTATGGGAAAATTGATGCCTGCGGATATTAAGGAAAGATTGAATAAGCTGTTGAAGGAATATGATAGTGTTTTTTCATGGAATACTTCTGACCTCACCAAAGTACCTTCAAATTTGGCAGTACACAGATTGAATATTGATCCTTCCACAAAGCCAGTCACACAAAAGAGAAGAGTTTCTGCACCCGAGAGGGTTGAAGCCATTAAAGAGGAAGTCGAGAAGTTGTTAAGGGCACATGTCATCGAGGAAGTGTTTTATCCAGATTGTTCAGCTAATCCGGTAATGGAGCCAAAACATGATGGAACTTGAAGTATGTGCATTTATTTTACTGATTTAAATAGATGTTGTTCCAAGGATAGTTACCCCTTGCCACCGATTGATAAGTTAGTGGAATTAATCGCTGGATATCAAGTCCTGGTCTTCTTTGATGCTCACAAAGGGTACCATCAGATACTGATGGCGGAACATGCCAAGGAAAAGACATTGTTTACCACTAATATGGGTACTTATTGCTACAAGAAGATTTCATTTGGGCTCAATAATGTCGGGGTGACCTATCAATGGTTGGTTGATAAGCTGTTTAAAGAAGCAAACTTAATGTTAAATCCAGCAAAATGTGTTATCGGTGTGGGAGCAAGAAAATTTCTTGGTTTCATAGTATCCAAAAGGGGGTATTGATGTCAACCTGAATAAATTTGAAGCATTGATGAGAACTAGGAGTCTGCAAACATTAAAAGAGGTACAAAAGCTCACATGATCCTTGGTTGTGTTAAGCAGGTTCCTCTCAAAAGGAGCAAAGAAACACTTACCCTCTTTTTATTTACTTCAAAGGGCCAAAACAATTGAGTGGACAGAGAAGTGTGAAGAAGCATTCCAGTAATTAAAAGAGCATTTGAAGGTGCTACCTCCCATCATGAAGCCCGAGAGGAGAGAGACATTGTACTTATACATTTTCGCCTTGCCTCTGCAATCATTGCAGTCTTCATAGAGACAGAGAAAGGGTGCAACATCTCATTTATTATGTTAGTCGAGCCTTACACATACACAGTTCTCGAGAGATTGATACTAGCTTTGGTACATGCAGCTCGAAGGTTACGACCTTATTTTCAAGAACATACAATAGTAATGCTTACCAATTACCCAATCAGGCAGATTCTATTGAAACTAGAGGCTTCGGGGAGAATGATGAAGTGGGCCATAGATTTAGGAGAACATGACATCGAATATCAACCCAGAGCTTTGATCAAGGACAAGGCGCTTGCAGACTTTATAGTAGAAGAAAGAGGTTTGGAAGTTATATGTAGATGTTTCCTCACATTTGGGTGGAAGTGGGGTCAGGGTATTGCTCACCAGTCACGATGGTAAAGATTACCCATGTGTGGTGCACTTCACGTTTAAGGCCACAAATAATAAAGCTGAGTATGAAGCCTTGAGAACTGGGTTGCGGTTGGCTAAAGAACTAAAAGTTGAACATTTGGAGATTTTCAGAGACCCTAAGAAAGTGGTTCAGCAAGTGAATGGGGAGTATGAAGTTAGATAATGTGATCCTTAAAGGTATTTGGATGTGGTGAAAAAGTTACTGAAAAGCTTTGGATCGCATACTCTAACATAGATGCCAACGGAGAACATTCATAAAGCGGATGCCCTAAGTAAGCTCACTTTTTCAGACATGGGAATGCAATCTCAAAGGTAGCTGCTTATGGAAACTCTAAACAAATAAAGCTTTGAGGAACAGGTGGTGATGGAAATCGAGGAGGAAAATAATTGGACGACTACTATCGTGAAATACCTTCATGAGGGAGTTTACTGGAGAATGAGGTTGAGGCTAGAAAGATAAGGCTAAAGCCCCTAGATATGTGCTCCATGAAGGATTTTTGTATCAAAGAGGTCATTTGCAACCATTACTTTGGTGTGTCACTCCTTATGAAGCAAATTATTTGATAATGGAGGTTCATGAAGGAATATGCGGTAGTCACCATAGGGCTCGATCGGGGCTAGAATACAAATACGGTCACAATACAAACACGTAGGTAATTAAATGAAGGGGACAAAATTTCTGAACTTAGTTCTAGCTACTGAAGTTTTTCCATCTTTATACCAGCAGCACATTAGAGGTCTTTCATCTTCTCCTCTTCAGGATACTTGAATGGATTTAACACTGCCCTCGGTTTAGAATGTCTCACTACAAGGCTATTTTTTAGTCCTTTGGCTTAGGATCCTCAACTCTATGGCACATTTTCGAGGATTGTTTAGTAACCATACTCAAAGATCTGTAACTTTTCACAGCTCTTCTAGTCCACAACTTCTTTGAAAGGAGATATTTTTTCCTCTTGAAGGGGGGGATCCTGGGATCGTAGTTCTTGTATCCAGTCTGAGATGGTGTCAGAGGATGCTCGTTCGCGGCCTGTTCCTATTTTGTATACTTTAATATCCTTTGGCTGATGATCCTTAACTCTGCAACACCTTTTCAAGGATTTTTTTAGTAACCATACTCTTCTAGTCCTTGACTTCTTTGAAAGAAGATATTTTTTCCCTCTTGAAGCGAAGGGGCCTGAGATCGTAATTCTTGTATCCAGTTCAAGATGGCATCAAAGGCTGCTTGTTCGTGACCACTTCTTCTTTTGTATACTTTACGATCCTTTGGTTGAGGATCCTCAACTATGTGCCACTATTTAGAGGATTTCTTAGTAACCATACTCAAAGATCTGTGAATTTTCATAGCTCTTCTAGTCCCTGACTTCTTCGAAAGGGGAGATGTTTTCCCTCTTTAAGAGGGAGGAGTCTGGGATCGTTATTTTTCTGTCCAGTCTAAGATAGCATCAGAAGTTGCTCGTTCGTGACCAAATCCTGTTTCGTATACTTTACAATCCACGATCCAATAGTGAGATGCCCTAAACGTAGGGAGGAACCAATAATTTTTCAATGGAGGGCCATCGACGCTATGACATAGGCTATGAGCTCGAAGGCTCACATCATAAAGAGTAATCCTTTCTTCAAATTTGTTGATCTTTAGCTTCGAGGCCTCAACTTCTTCTAATAGTCTAGTATTCTCAACAAGGAGGTAATTCACTAAGGAGGGATTCTCACTAGAGAATGTATCCTTTGATGCCAGAGCTTCTTCTAACCTTGTAATTTCACCCAAGACTACTTTATGGAGCTGCACCACCTCTTCTAATTGGGACTTGAGCTTATAAATCTCACCCCAACTAGCAATCAGACGACCTTTCAGAATTGACAACCTATTGGCATTTGCCAAACACCTTTTTAAGGATCCAAACTGACTATTTATACAATGTACTGTTTCTTGATAATCTCGCTCAACTGGATCGCAATCGTTAACAACCTGGAGGGGTATTACCCCGTTGTATTTTTTGGCTTCTAAAATTCTTAATAAGTCTTTAAAAGTAGGAGGCTCACCAAACCACCATGTTTTTAACTCATTCTCGAGTTGATAATTCTTGTCGTGTAAAGAGCTTCTCTCTTCATTGATCCAAATTGCCTTCATAACATGCTCATTGGTTTCATTCAACTCTGTTTGAGTATTCGATAGTTCTTTGTAAATGCATTCTAGCTGCCTCATCAATGAATTACACTACGAGAGCAAAAATTTAAAAACAAGTAAACAGTTAATGTTTAGAATATATTGTTCATTAAAAAGAAAGAAATTACAAGAGGAGGCCAAAAATAGGTAAAAACTACATTTAATCACCCTACCCTAGTAGCATCCTCATTGGTGCCAGCTAGAATTCAATCTACTGTAACTTTCTCCCCAAAAATTGACTGTTGAACGACACTAGCAGCTATTCTCTCAGGGGTGAGAGCTCGAATCCCCTCATAAGTGTGAAAGCACCCACTAGACTTAAAGTAGTCTAGCAGGGCGAATTTCAGGCCACCATTCTTAACTGCTTCATCCCATTTTGTATCCCAAACGTCCACAAGCTCAGGCTTGATGAAGAACTCCAGAAGTTTGATATCATTCTTAGACAAGGAGGAAGCTAAGGTTTCAATTTCTCCTTGACCAGGAAGCTGCATCCGAGTTGCTTTGCGAATTCGAGGAGATGGACAAAGTATTTGAATAGCTTAATACTATTCATCAGCTTGACCTTAAAATCTTCGAGCATATGGACATGAGCATTTGGATATTCAGTTGCTTTTATCCTCTGCTCAATGCCCCCCTTTTCAAGAACAACTTTCTTATTTCCAGCCTCAAGTAAAGAAATTTTCTCTTTTTCGGCTGCGAGTGTGATGAGATGTCAAATGCATGTATTTTCTAAAGCATTTAACATCTCTATTGTCATCTTTTTGTTTTAATATTTCTAGATTTAGGTAGGTTTAGATCATAAGGGGTTTAGATGACCGTTTTCGGTTTTCATGTATAAATCCTTCATTTTGTAACCTATGTTTAGCCTAATGGATTTTTGGTCCTTACAAGTATCTAGATTCCTTTTTGTAAGCTTAATTTGTAGATTGATCATGATCACTTAGGAGTGGTTTAGTGAAGGCCATTTGCAAGGATGGTAGAAGAAGGAATTCCACTCACAAAGTGGTAAAAGATAAAGTGAGGAAGGACAGAAAAGTAGAGGGTAAAGAATGATCTATGTTTTGAAGTAGAATTCTGAGAATGATCCGAGAAGAACCAGCCTCCAAGGGTGGTACCATTGGATTTTTCTTCTCAATTACTATAAAAGTGACTAAAAGAACTCCCAAAATGGATCAACGGTCCACCCAATTTCTTGTGTTTAACTATGAATTACTTGTATGATTTCTTGTTAGAGTTGGGAAAAGGTAGCTAACACTACAAAAAACAACATCTATTACCTCGATTTTTCAGTCCTTTTTACTTTAGTTTTTTGCTCCCGAAAAACTGAAGTAAATGTGGGTGTAGTAAAAAATATACCTTTTACCTCGGTTCAAAACTAAGGTAAAAAGTAATTTTTAACCTCGATTTTGGACCGACATCAGTATGTATTGACACCAACCTCCCACCAAGGAAGAAGGCTGACTATAGTACAACGTAGCTGCAACATCGTTCACATAGACGTCGATGTGAATAAAAAGCGATGTCGGTAACGAATGGAAACAGGTGATGACACCGCAACAACTGCGACATCGATGAGATCGACGATGCTGATTTTTACAACGATGTCGCTCATGATTGTAAGCGAGATTGCATGCTCCTGTGCACCCTCATTTCCTGCATGCTGACATGTGAGGCTAACCAATACGACATCGTTTTTAATATGCGATGTTGCAAAAAAAAAGCTATAATAAGCGATGTCAGTTTGGTGTCGGTATATTTTTGTTTTATGCAACATCGCAGAAGTGTCATATCTTTACTGGTTTATGCGATGTCACTGTATAATTCGTTGAGAATCATACAATAAAATAGTATTTACTTTCTGATGAAACTGGAAAAAATAACCCTTGAACATAAGTTACCAATAAATGTCAGAATATATTCAAATACATATGGTTGATGTGAAAATGAATGATTAATTGTATTTAACACCCATTGCCTATGTCTACGACATCCAAGCTAAGAGTTCATCGTAACTCTCTTTGTCATATTAAAACAAATACATATGAAATAAAATTTAAGTCAAAATTCGGTAGTCCCAGAATGATGTACACATAATATTGTCAAGTGCAGGTGACAATAATCTAAACATGGAAAAAGTACCTTTACTGACCTACATCGATGTCGCTTGGTTGTTAAAGCAATATCGATTAAATCGATGAACATGGAAAATCGGACGTTCGAGATGGGTATGTCAGTTCTGGACAATGCAATGTCACAAAACATTCAGCTCTATATCGTATATGGCGATGAAAATAGTGCAATATCACACATTCACCCTGTATTCATACGAAAATTTGATTATTTTCCACAATCACCAATAATCTATGATATTTTCCACAATCCTTACAAACAAGCCATTATTTTTGAAAGGCAGACATTGTAACTTATATAACATGTAACAAAATCATCATACTCCATGAATATATTCAATGTATGGTCAATGTGGAAAAACAAAATATACAATTAAAGAGATGCCAAAAGGAACTACCTCAATTTATTTGAACCTGGAGATGCTCCAACATCCTAGAATAATTATTGATATTATATAGAAGAAATTTGATTGGGTTCTTTAGTGTTTACGTGTTAATGGAAGACTAAATTGTTTTTTTAGTCCCCTACAAAGTATCTTATACTATGTTTTGGTCCACGTTTGCAAATCAACCCTTAGACAGTACCCCACAAATTCAGAACGATTTGTTTGGTCCCCAAGCGTGGTTTTCAGGTAAAGTCAACGGTAAAATTGATCAAAATATGTAAAATGATCATTATACCCCTGAGTTTAAAAAAACGAAAAGCTCGTCTTCTTCGTTTGGTCATCTTCTTCACTGCGGTTTATCTTTGTAGCCGCCACTGTTTTATCTCTACTGCCGCTGCTTCGTCTCTGCCGTTGCCGCCACTTCATCTCTGCCGCCACCATCCATCCTCAAAGCTTGTCAGAGTTTTAGATTCTCCTTTTCCACCTTATCCATCCTCAAAGCTTCGGCGGAGCCCGGGTTTGTCGAAGTACTAGATTCTCCTTGTCCACCCCATATATCCGGTAATGTACTCTCTCCTCCTCCGTTACTTCCCTGGAGCCCTGATCCCTTGTCAACGCGAACACAAATGTTGTTCTGGCATACTTTCTCATCCTCTATTTCGCATCCTTACCCAAAGTCCATGGAGCAAAAGAGGCGTAGGATGTCAGACCTATTGCCACAGATTCCATAATGCAGTCACCATCGGAGTCTCCCGTGCTCACCTTATGGATGCGGGAGATGATCCCTCCCTCGTAGCATCTTCCCTCTATCCCTGTACTCTCTGGGAAGTATCCCCACGCGAGGATGACTGGGTGGAGGTGGAGATTATGCTCGACATACTTATTCTTAAGCCCACTCGTTACAACCAAAGGCGGTGTCAGGAGAGATCCACAAGCAGATATAGTGAACTTCCCCCCAATCTGGATCATCTTCCTAGTGTTGCTGATGCTTTCAACAATGGAAATCGCGTCTCTGCATCGCTTCCTCGCGCCTCCATCGAGTACAAATCTCTCTGGTTTACATCCTGTTATGATCACTGCACCATTTCCAACAGCATCAACTAGAAAAGTTGAATAAGTTCCCTTCCTATCTCCAATTTTGAAGCCATAACAACAAGAGCCACAGTAACGATCCTCGGACGAGTTCTGAAAAATAGTCGCTTCCGCTTCGATGGCGGTGGCAGCGAATGGCGGAAGATGTAAGGCGGCGGTGAAAGGTGGAAGATGTAAGGTGGCGGTGGAAGGCGGAAGGCGGTGGTAAAAACCTAAAGAAAAGGAACGTTTAAAATTAGGAAATTTTAATTGAAAATATTTTTTAAATTATTAAAATTACCATTGTACCCCTGGTTATACCGGAAAACCACTTAGTCTTACCTGAAAACCACCTTTGGAGACCAAAGAAATTATTCTAAATTTGATTGGTCCTGTCTGAGAGTTGATTTGCAAACGGGGACCAAAACATGGTATAAGATAATTTGTAGGGGACTAAAAAAATAATTTAATCTTAATGGAAAGGATGGTGTGGAATTGTGTTGAGAGCAAGTATCTTGGAAATGAGAAATGATTGTGTTGGTGCTGGATATTATTGAAATGGGATGGGTTTGGGGGGGAATTTTGGTTCAACATTTTGGCTCAAAATTTTTGTTCCCGCTAGAAATTTTCAATCGCAATGGAATTGCATGTATGTCGGCCACAGATTCGTTTCTTGCAAATAGCATTTGCGAAATCAGACAAGTGCGGCCAAAGTATAATTTTTTTTATAATTGTCATCAAAGTAATCATCTACAATTTACTTTACACGATGTATTGGAGCTTTTCAAAATTTGATGGACGAAATTTTATTAGCTTTTAATTTCATAAAAAACCTAGAACATTAAATTTGATGTGATTATAAATGGTGGAAATGAATTTTCCAATAACGATTATAGTAAGAGTATTAAAGGAATACTCCAAAAATGACAGACGATTACCCAAATTCTGGGATGGGGACTTTATCATCCCCTAGTCAAACTCATGATCACTGTTATTCATGACAAAGGAACTGGCATGATCCCACAAAGAAATCCACAAGTTCATCTTGAATGAACCCTTTATACTTATAAGTAATCATTTACAATTTACTCCACACGATGTATTGGAGCTTTTCAAAATTCGATGGACATAATTTTATTAGCTTTTCATTTCATAAAAAAACCTAAAATGTTAAATTTGATGTGATTCTATGTAGTGGAAATGATGTTTCTCACAACGCTTATAGTAGGTGTATTAATGGAATACTCCAAAAATTATGGACAATTATCCCGGGTCGGGGATAGGACCCTTGCCATCCCCCGGTCAAACTCGTGAGAATGCGATTTAGATTACTGGGTAGCTCCAATTCTACATTTCATCCCCCCCCCCACCATCTTGGAGGGACCTAAGTATAAAAACTGAAAAGTTCACCGGCTATGTGAAAATTGATTCCGATTGAACCAGACGTTACTATAGGTTATGGACAATTCTAGATTAAAATTAAAATTATCTAATGTACAACTACCCCCATTTGAAGGTCAATTGCATTTTTTGAGGTCAAACGCTGGCCCAGTTGCTATCTTAGTGAGCTGAAATTGTGAGGCCAAATTTAATACGCGCCGATGTCGGTCCTAAGTCGGATTTTGCATCTCTAAGAAAAAAAAAGGTGTGACCTCGCACAAAGATCGGTAAAAAATAGTCCATTCCTATGCGAATGGGCTATAATGATGAGGCTCACATTTAGAATAACCAATGTCGCTCTACAATTGCGGTAAGTTCGGTACGTGCGACCGACATGTGAAATCAGCTTACCATAGGCATAAGCCACAATGCTTCATAACGAGTGTATAAATGGAGCTTCCCACCTCTCATACATTATTTCAAACTTTTTGTATTCCCTCGAATTTTAACAATCCCCCCTGCCTATCTTCTAAAAGGTATGGTTTCAACATGTGTCTACACTGCTTTGGTTTTTGTATTTATCCTTGAAATTTTGCTTGGATTAGGGTGTTAATGTGTTAATTATTTTAATTTTTGAGTTTATTATGGCTTGGGGTGCTAGAATGTGGTTTTAGGGTGTTAGAATATGGTTTTAGAGTGTTGGAATATGAATTGGAGTGCTATCATATACCTCAAACTTGGTGTCGTTATCTGCTGTTGTCGTTATCTACTGTAATGCAACGTCGGTGACAAGTCGGTCTTCTTTCTGTTATACCAATCCTTATGTGACATCGCAATCAGTCTTTCTGTAGATGTTCAAATATATGCCAACTCACACATTAATCATTTGACCAATCGGTTGTATCGATGCGTTCGCGATGTCGCTTTGAGTAGGTCAACAAAACATATTTCATGTATTTATTTCCCATTGTTTCACTACCATAACATTTCACCTTCATGACAATATGAGTTACAACAATCATGGCTAACAATGCTGGTTCCAGTTGTGAACCAATTGAGGTGAGCAATTCGGATAATGACAGTCCATGTCGCACATTCTCAAGCAGATATCCCTATTTCGTACATACTCTGACCCAGATGAACTTCGGGTCAATTCCAATTATGGTAATTCTGCCCTATTTCAAACAAAATGAATTTTTATTTATCTTTTTCTATAGATTACTTTCATAAGTACTAACAAAGGTTTTTTGTTTATAATTCAGCACATCCCAGACAAAATTACTGAGTACCTACCGCCATACAAGTTAGATGATGTGATTGGGTGCAAATGAAGGGAGTACAAAATGCACTACTCGAAGAACAAGATGCTCAAGACCCTGACCCCGAAGGGGTTTGGCCAGTTTCTTGACGAAGCGGAACTTGAGATTGGGGATACACTGTACTTCGAGCTCATAAATGGTGTTGGGCCCGTAGTTTTCCTTGTTTTCATTCTTCCTTGAAAACATTATAGGTTTGTCTAAGACTTCATATGACTATGTATTCAAAACTAATTTTCTCGTATTTTGATGAATTTGAATTGTGACGTATTTTATATAAGATATGTTAAAATTTAAAATTATGTTATTTAATGTTATTTTAATGTTATTCAATGTTTAATATTTAATAAAAAAAATTATTCAATGTTATTTATAATTGTATTTATAAATTGGAACTGTTAAACGGCTGGGTAGAAGGCCCAAACAGATGCGACGTTGGTCTCAGGTTGGTATGTTTTTGCATGTACCGACATACCCGCGATATCACACTTAACATGGGGAATTCAAAATGTGGTTAAAATGACGTCATTCCAAAAAAAGGTATAAATATGGTAACCCTTACAGACAGTTCAAGCTTTTCTTCAGAAGTTTCCTCCGTATTCTAACGGTCTCCACCTTCTACCTTTTTTTATTACTATAAACTCACCATAGTGAGGGGGTATATATTAGGCTCCCCAAAACCAGAATAAATGAATTTTCATGAGCTCAATTAGTTATACAGAGAAGATAAACAACTGGAAAGCTAATTACACTAAGCTTTATTCCGAACCTCTGGTTCACACTCCTGTGTAAACAAAGATTTGGCCTTTGAAACCCATTTCGGATTCAACTATGGCCTACCATATTTATTCCTTCACACCCCGTGTTGACATAAAGGGATGGCCTTTTGTAGTGGATCCTGGAAAAACACTTCCCCTGAAGTGCTTCACTCCATGCTCGTATCATATCTTTGACAATTATTTGGCACCAAGCTGATAGAGACTAATACAATGCTCTGGTGCAATATAATACTGAAATGTGGTGCAAAGTTGATGAAGATTGAACTCCTATCAACAATATATTTGTCCAGTTTGGTTTCCTCAGCATATCATCAACTTTTTCTCCAGCTCTTGCACCATGGCCGGGACTTCGAATCCAAATGTGATCTTCTATACCTAACATAAACAGTGGAGAGAGCAGTACAATGTTCTACCAAGTAGTTTAAAACTCCACAATCCAATCCTTAAGTTCTGAGTTAACATCATTGGAAGCACATGGAAAACAATTCTCATGCCAAACTTTTAGCCTACTCTACTACGTGGATATTATTGTGAATCAAGCTTGACATGTCCCACTATTTCTTTTGGCATATTTGAAGAATTGAAAGTTTGGTTTACCTGATTTTTGCTAGCCATCTTTGACAGTGTATGAGCAGCTCCATTAGCCTCTCTGAAAATGTGTAGAATTGTAAATTCAACTTGTTGGAGCAGCTGCCAAATTATTCTCATGTGTTGAGGATATTTCCAAGGGATTTTGTATTTTTTGTGCATTATCAATGTCTCTGAATCATTTACTATGTCTATTCTATTGATGTGATTGAGTAGAACTAATTGGAGTCCATTCAGCAGAGCTACAGTCTCAGCCTGCAAACTAGTGTCAGCATTGATAACCTTTGATAGATCTACAATCACTTTACCCCTATGATCTCTTATGATGCATCCAATACCTTCTTTTCCATTATTTAAACAAGTTCAATAAGTATTTAACATAAAGTTAGTTGGTAATGTCCATTTAATGATTCTTACTGGTTTCTGGATTTTTCTTTTCTGATACAGAAGTCTAGGGATATTGGTTGGATCCCATCTAAAATCCAGATTGTGAGCCAGAAGGTTATCATTAAAGTGAAATAGAATTCTCTTGATGATATTCCTTGGTAAAGGATTAATCCCTTCAAAAGAATAAGAGCATCTAGCACACCAAAGATACAAGATAACCACACAAGGGATTATTATAATAAGTTTAGAAAATGTAGCATCAAACGTGTCAAGATTCCAATGATGATAGTATCTATCCCACAGGAATTGAAACTGATTGGTGCTCAGGGAAAAAGCTCTATCAATGGTATTCCATTTTTATTGCACCTGATCACAGTTATTAAAGCAATGATGTATAGACTCTGATTCTTTGAGGCCGAAGCAACACCTTGATGGAAGATGAAATTGAAAAATCTACCAGCACATCGGGAAGGGCTATTAACCTATCCAGAATTTTCTAGTTTAAGTAGCTTGTTTTTTTGGTATTAAATTAGACCACATATGTATAAATGATGGTATTCTTATTTTCCTAGGTCTAATTAACTCATAAGATTACTTTAAAATAAACTATACACTTGTGTTTAACTTCCATGTTAATTTATCTTTATATTCTGAGAAAATTCTATGATCCAAGTTTAAAATGCTAATAAGGTTATCAGGTAAAACAGTTGCGAAAGTGTTTACATAGAAAGACTTATTTTCTAAGAATGTAGCAACTAATATATCTGAATAAGGAATATTAGACATAAGAATTTGATCAGCTTATGGCGCGAATCTCAGTCCAGTTTGTATACCAAAAAGAGACTTATCCTTAGCCAATATGAACTTGTGTGTGATCAACTGGTATTTGTTGAATCTCCTCGATTCTCTTCCATGTTTTTTTAGGTCTTATGAGTGTCACTCATTGACCACGTGGTTTGGGCCCAAAGAAAATTCCATTGTTGCAATTTCCACCATAATTTGATGGAAAAACTTTTAGTTAGAGTTGTTAAGTTTTTAAAATTTAATCCATTTTCATCTGTTGGAAAACATAGTTAAGAATATAATTTCCAAGTTTTCTTTTTTGAGTCATTTCCAGGACTAGAATCTGAGTTCCAGAAAAACCTTGTGAAAGTTTTGTGAATCCTAGAGATTAAATGTTTGGTTGGCTTTATGATAGTAATTAAATGAATTGGCATTGTTGCTAAAACATGTCTAATTAAAACTTCCTTGCCTGCTTAAGACAATAGCTTATTATTCCAGTGGTTTATTCTTGCTTTAATTGATGTTAGCATTCCCAAGTAGAATGAGGTTTTTGTTCTCCCTATGTAGATAGGACTTCCCAAGTATTTAAAGGGTAGGGGGCCTTCCACCATTTTTTTTTCTTGTTTGATTAGGTTAATGATTGTGTTAGGTGTGTATTTTGAGATGTAATAAGATGATTTCTCAAAGTTAACTTTTTGTCATGTTGCTAGCTCATAAGATTTTAGAAAACTGATTATAGTTCTTAAACCATGCTTTGAGTGCTTTAGTAAAATTATTGTATCATTAGCAAATGAAAGATGAGTTAATGATTTCATTTTGTAAGGTAGCTTAAATGGCTGAATATTTCCATAATTGAATAGGAAATTTAAGATTTTAGAAAAAGCTTTAGCCATTAAAATGAAAAGAAGAGGAGGTAGGAGATCACCCTGTTTTAGTCCTCTTGATGCTGAGAAAAAACCTACTATTTTTCCATTGATTAATAATGAAAAAAAGGCAGATTTAATGTTCAACGTGATTAGGTTAACTAGTTTGTTTGAAAATCCCATCTTGATATGGATTTTGTATAAGAAGGACCATGAAACTTTATCAAAGGCCTCCATCATATCCAATTTTATGTTCACATTATGTCTTTTTACTTTTGTATGTAAATGATTGGTTAATTTTTGCATGAAAAGGACATTGTCAGCCAATTCCCGGCCTGAGACAAAGTAGACTGCTTAGGACTGATTATCAAGTCTGGGAATGGTTTTAATCTGGTAGAAATTATTTTTGAAAAGATTTTGTTTGTAAAATTGCAAAGGCTTATAGGTCTAAAGTCTTTGAATGTAGAACACACATATATTTTGGGGATTGGTATAATGAGTGCTGATGAAATGGCTTTAGGTATTTCCTTAACTTCAAAAAATTCTTCAACTGACATTAAATCATCAGTCTTTATTATATCCCAACATTTGTGGAAACAAATCCCTGAGATCTAGGAGCTAGTTGGCTATCCATGAATTTGATTACTTCTGTTAGTTCTTACATTATTATTTGTTTGTTAAGTTCAGAGTTCATGCCATCAGTCATCATTGATAACACTTGTGATGTTTTCCAAGATCCATGCAGTGTTTATTCCAGATGGATCTTCATGTTCATCAGTAAGTAGAGTTGAGAAATATCTGATAGCTTCATTCTCTATCTCTTCTGGTTGTTGTAGCCATTGAACCTCAGAGTTTCTAATTGAAGCAATTATTTGTTTCTTATGTTTATAAAGGACTGATTGGTGAAAGAATTTGGAGTTGGCATCTCCCTCCTTCATTCATTTTAATCTGGACTTTTGTTTCCAAAAAATATCTTGATTTATTAAGGCTTTGCTTTAGTTTTGCTTTTGCCAAATTCATGGATTGTAGGTTTTCCTCAATTTCTGAATCTTGCAAGTCTTTTTCGGCTCTTAGGACCATTTCCTCACATTTTTGAACATTGTCAAAAATGTTTCCAAAGGTGGTTTTGTTCTAGTCCTTGAGAGAGTTTTTAATTTTTTTAAAATTTAAAAGCTAATCTATGCATTCCTTTGCTATTTGTGTAAACATTCCAAGCATCTTCAATTGTATTCATGAATGTTGGATCATTGATCCAACATTCCTGAAATTTGAAAGGTTTTGGATTGGATTTTGGTGAAGTTTCTGAAATGTGAAAGATTAAATGGGCATGGTCTGATTCCTCTCTTGCCAAAGTTTTGATTTTGTAATCTTGAAAAAGGGACAACCATAGATTTTTAGAGATTACTCTATCCAGTCTTTTCCAGACTCTCCCTCTTGGTCTCATTCCAGTCCATGTATACAAACTCCCTGAAGTAGGAATTTCTGACATATTTTGATTGTTTAGAAACTTGTTAAAGTTTCTAATACTCCTTTGGTCAGTTATGGAGTGGCCTAAGTACTCATCATTAGTTGAGATTACATTAAAGTCTCCTATCAGACACATGGGTTCTTTATTTAGATGAGCCAAGGTTTTCCACAACTTATTTCTTTGCATATATAAAACCCACTTGGTATTCAGTTGTTAGGTCCTATGTTCTAATTTTTTTTAGGAGAAGTTGCTCATCAGTGAAGATGATATCCACTGAAGTATTAGCATCCCAAATAATTCATATTTTACAATTTGCATTAGCAAAATATTTACTGAAGCCAAGCTCTCTTACAATGCATTGAGCATGGTTACAGTTTAGCATTGGTTTAATTAAGGCATATATCTTGAATAGATTCCAATCTTTGTTCAAGGATCAAAACTTTAGAACTTGCATCTTTATGTGTTGGATTTGTATTCTGCACTCTTTTGCCCCATGTTTCCTTATCCTGCATCAAATTATTTTAGAGATTATAAGCTTTATTCTTAAGAATAGGAATGTAAATTTTCTCCTGAGTAGTGAATCAGAAGAGGAAGGACCATTCCCTTTACCTTTGAATCTGCCTTGTTCTTCTGTGGGAATGGATTTATTACCTGTTTGAGTGATTGCATCCTTTAGTCTCCAAAAGGTAAACTTAGAAGTGTTCTTATCAAACCTACAGGCATAAGCTAAATGCCCTAGTTTGAGGCACTTAGAACAGTACATAGGTACTCCCTTATATTCAATATACTACCAAAATCCTATGTCTCTAAAGCTCAACCATATTCTTTCCAACATAGGTTTAGTGACATAAATTTCAACACAGATTCTTGCAACATGTGGTCTAGTTCTATTCAGTCAGGCTTTATCTACCATTATTGTTGTTCCAGTGAGATTTCCAATTGACATTAACACCTAATAATAAAAAAAATTGGTGTGGTAAACCATACAAAGCAATCCAAATAGGGTCAATAGGGGAATCTTCATTAGGGTTGAAATTTGGTACCCATTTCGTCATTCTAAGTGAATATAAACCAAAATTCCAAATTTTGTGAAGTCAACAATGATAGTAATCATCAGGTAATGAAAAGGATATCAGAACCTGTCGATTATCAAGAAAGGTGATGTCTCTATGACCTTTAAAACCTGTTGTGTGTAAATCTTTCCAGAGTTTCTCCATTTGTGGCCGGCTTCTAGAGAATTTCCCCACCAGCGTCTATCGGAGAAGCGCTTCTAGTTTTGAGCACTCTTCATCGGTAAAATGTAACCCGGTTTCACCCATATGCTCAATTTTTGGTTTTGGATTCAAGGGAGCACTATTTTTTATTAGAGACTCTTTGGGTTCGTCTTTAAGGGCTTGAGCATACTAGATAGCAATATATATAGCCCAGAGAAGGGTTACGAATGCAATCAGATTTGGAAGGAAAATGAAGCTTATAAGCAAACAGAAAAGGAAAGAAGTTCTTTGAGTTATTTACATAGGAGATGGTCAAAGTAGTGGGAACGTAGGAGGATTCGGCAACATGGTCGGAATCCCAGTAGGAAGAAGCATCCTCTACGGGTGACTTACCTTGATTAAAAAAAGACACGGAGATCGTAAAATGGGGAGGTAATAAGCTCAGTTAATATTCTATAGAAACGAATCTACTACAAAATGGATTTACAGAAGACAGGTTGGAGAAAATGATTGGAAACAAGTCACATAGACAACCAGAACCAGAGAAAGTACTCAACCCCAAAGAACATAGTAGAGATATGAGAAATAATTCAAACAAGGGAACTTACTCTTGAAAGAGCTGAGGGTGGATTACGCGCTGAAAATTTAGGAATTAGAACAGGAAGACAAACTCTGGACAATGGAGAGGAGAAGCTGAAACGAGAAGGAAGAAGGGAACTTAAATAAAGATAATAAAAGGAGCAGTTACAGAGAAAATTAAAATAATGATGAGTATCTGACAAAAAGCAAAGTACCGTTTTACTTATATCGAGACGACGTCGTATATGAAATGATAGCACATTGGTTAAGGGCTAAATTAAATTCTTCATTTCAAATTCCTTATTTAAGAGATATAGCGATAACAAACGTCAGGGAATTTTAGGCTCGAATGCCAAATAACGGGGAGCAAATCGTGGAGTTCAAAAACAAAACCACCGCAAATATTGCCTTGGCATGAGGAGCTCAAGATTCAAAATTTTAAATTTGAAGAGCGATCCAAGATAAAATTATAGCCAACAAGACTACATCACTTCACAAAGCTAAATGTAGCATCTTCATCATGAACATTCTATACAACAGTAACATTAGTTTGCACTTAGACTACAAACATCATCATCGCTTTGTTTCTTGTAATCTTCATGGCTAGGGGGGCCTATGGTGTATATGTGGCCCAGCAATCAAAGGGCTGAGAGTCGCTAAGCTCAGCCCAACATTATCCTGCCAAGCTTTGGTCCAAAACAACGAGCAGGTAAATGCAGCGAACACAAGAATCATGAATTGTGGCAGAGAATGTGAGCCGTTGAAAGTGGGACACGCAGCAAACAAAAAGGCCACAACCGAGGAACGTGGTAGAAGTGATGTGTCCACGATCTCAAATTCCTAAAGAACAGGGAACTGCAAAGGGAATGAGCCTACATATACAACAAGCTTTGTAGAAGCTAAGGTAAGCACTACGATACATAGAAATTCCATTTCTTAAAGAGAGACTGACTTGATCGTCGGAAGTGCTCTCCCTGAATCACTTTCGGGACTGCATTTGCTGGTAAAAGAATCAGAGCAAGTGAACCTAGAAGAGGTTACGTGGACAGGCTACCACATCAAAAACCATATCAAAGGTTCAAGCACATATTTCATTTCATACCAATATATCATCCAAAATGAAGTACACAAAGAATTAAGAATATATAACCCTACTTTATTTTCCCACTAAGTCGCCCAATCCTAAGAAGTCATATATATGATGTTAGGATGCCCGATTCATTTATATGTCAATGACAACCTTATGACTCCAACGCCGGTATATGAGTAAATTTGAAATAAAATTTTCTTTTTATCTCTCTCATTTTGCCTAGGAGCCCCTTCTGGTTTTCATCCCAGCCAAACATCATATTTCTTTGGGATCACATCTCACCCACATTTAGCCTCTCATTTTTACCTAGGCTGCCCTTTCGGGTTCCTATCACTATCACAGGAACCCCCCATCTAGCACGGTTTTTCAAAAGGCTAGCACCGGTTTTTTAGGGTCTAAATAATCGGTGCCTAAGTAGGGGGTGAAACGGTTTCACCGGTATTAAAAAAACTAATGTTAATTTAGCACCGTTTTTTATGTTAGCAACAATTTTTGGAACCTGTGTTAATTTAGCACCAGTTTTTTGTGGAAATAGTTTTTAAAAAACTGGTGTAAACTAGCACCAGTTTTTGGAATCGGTGGTAATTTAGCATCGATATTTTTTTAGCACCGATTCCAGAAAACTAGTGCCAAAGATTTTCATATATTAAAAAAATGTCCTTCTTCTGTTAGCAGCCGCACACAGCTGCGTCTAGAGGTAGGGAAAAAGATCCAACATTAATAATTTAGTTGGGCAACCTTGTAACAAGTTATTTTCTCAGTTTAGATTCATCAAAGGGAAATAGTGTACTTTACTAAAGTACCAATTTCTATCGAACTAAACCGCCATCTTTAGAAGTTGCTTCAAAAATTGAACTAGCATAAGATGAAACTCCATCTCTGCTCCTCCAAGCTGTACAAGAAGCATCAATCCAAGGCCAACCTAGAAGAACAAGAAAAGCTACTTGGAATTCAAGGAGTACCTTATAGACATTGAATTACGGACTTTACAATTCATCCAACTCGTACCAGAAGAGAATGAGCATATTTTATATCAAACAAGTCCCAAAACCTTGACTTGACATTTTCTGTGAACTCCTGCAAGTTAGCATGAAATATCACTAGACTCCGTGCTAACATAGAGGATGACTGCGAGTTTGTAGCATAATCAAGAACAATCAAAACTAAAGAAGATTCCTAACAATCATACAAAGACAAGGACAAACCTCAAGCAACTTTGTTTTACTGCTGGAATGAAGATAGTTAGCTACTCTTTGCTTTTCTCAAGGGGATTTGTCGGTGGGATATGTCGGCTGATCGAGGAAGGGGGCGCAATTTATCATAGTAGGATTTTGTCGGAGAAGGGGGCTCTCAGCTCGTCGGATTTGATAATGGCTAATGGCGAAAAAGGGTGGACATGAGCAGCACCAGCCCCGCACGGATAGCAAGATCTATGAAGACTAGTTTGGCTTTTTGAAGCATAGGTGACTTGAAGTTGTTCACCGAGCTAGAACCACTTTTTTTTCAAAAGTACAGTTAGTTTCTCTTCCAGAGAAAGATTTCCTTACTTGCACCTAGTACGCAATTCACGCATTAGAACATAAATAATACAAGGAAACAAATGAAAGGTTGGCTGCATACCATGAGAATGTGTTGAAAGATATATCTCACACCGGTCTTTTAAAAACTAAATGACTTATATATATGGTCTAGGGTCATCTCCACTTAGTTCACTTGGCTTTAATTAAGATGGAAGCCCAAAATACTTTAAAATTTAACATGTTATCAGAACCGGGTATTGAACATGGGCCCGAGTTGGGTTTACTGGGCTGATATGTGGATTCCCTTTAATTTGGCCCGATATGGGTCGTGGAGTGTTTTCACGTTGGCATGTGAGAGGGTGTGTTTAAAGATATATCCCACATCGGTTTCTTACAAAGATAATGACTTACATATAAGGTTTTGGGTCAAATCCACTTAGTATCAATTGGTTTTAAGATGGGAGCCCAAGATACCTTGAAATTTAACATGCTATCAGAGCCCAGGTTGGGTTATTGGGCTGATGTGTGGATCCCTTTTAATTTGGCCCAATATGGGTCGTGGAGTGTTTCCATATTGGCACGTGAGTGGGCATGTTGAAATTTATAACACCGATCTCTTAAAGACTAAATAACTTATATACAAGGCATTAGGTCACCTCCACTTAGTACCAATTTGTTTTAAAATGGAAGCCCAAGATACCTTGAAATTTTACATGGGTGTCGTTTCACTCACCAAATTAATCTGCAAACTCTAATGATGAAATTAGTACAGTAGCAAGCAGAGTTGATCCCACGAGGAACAGAGAATAAACTATAATAAAATACCTATTAATATAGAACACTTTTGGAGTAGCCACCACGCCTTAGTTTTCAGATTTATCTAACAACTAATAATGCAACTAACTAATATAAAATAATAATGAAACTAACAGATATAAAATTCTAGAAAATACATGAATAAGGTAATCGGCTCGGAATAACTCACATTAGTTAAACATTGATCATAGGCAGAAAGATAAATCAATTTATATGCATCTATCAGTTATTGAAAAGTAGGTACGCTTAACCTCCCCAATTCTTTCGTACTTTATCGAAAATTAACCAATTATAATTAACTAATTATTTCTCTTACCAAGATGCCCCCGAAAAGTAGTCGTTTAACCAGATACACACCTCGATAGCATTAAGAATGAAAAGAACCTAATATAGCAATTACCCAAGTTTTCGCAAGTAGTAACACACACTTAATTGTTCCCCATCTTGCTATTACAATCTTAGCTAGTTAGCTATTTTTCACAAGAACTCGCTACTTACTAACCCTTTCCAATGATTACATATTGGTGGAATTAGATAGCATTATCCCAATAATTTTCAAGTTGGGCAGACTTAAACACATTAAGAATAAACTAAACCAAGAACACATAAGAATCAATTATAAAACAAGTATGACTCACGATTCATAAACTAATGTTTGTTATTCCATGCCGATATATAAATTACGTACTCATAATAATTAAACTATACAAATATATAATATAAAAACCAAACATAATTAACTAATGAATAAATAACAAAATTAAATCCAACCGTAAACCGATGAAGATCAATGCATGAACACAATATGAAGAAGCTTGATTTATTCCAAACCAACAATGAAAACCTCCTCCGTAAACTAATGTCTGCGTATGTATCTATACGCATGAATTACAATCCCAAGCTCATTCAGATTCTTCTTCCGAAAATAAATCAAATCTATTCTAACTCTAATTAACTAAATCCTAAAATTAAGGAATTTTAAATGGAAGGAGATAAAACAATCCTTATCAATATGGGAAGTGAATATCTTTATTTTCTTCAAATTCACATCTCTCAATAATTCACTTTTCACCCCATAACTTCAGCAATTCTGTTTTTGCCTTTTTTCCTTTATCCCTGGAAAAATGTCTTATAAAATAAGAACATTTTCCATTGGAGCACTTCGCCTCATTAAAAACCTTAACCTGGAAAACCCAGTGAGAAGAAACCGTTGGTTAAGGGAAAAAGAGTACAATGTCCCTCTTAATGCTTCACAATCCATGAATTCCTGCACCAAAAACACCTTAAAGTGAAAATTATACCTCAATAAAATCATAATAATCCCACAAAATATGAACACAATATAACACACATCACCTCCACTTAGTACCAATTGGTTTTAAGATTGAAGCCCAAGATACCTTGAAATTTAACATGGTATCAGAGCCAGCCCCGACTTGGGTTTACTGGGCTGATGTGCGGATCCCCTTTAATTTGGCCCAATATTGATCGTAGAGTGTTTCCACGTTGGCACGTAAGGGGATGTGTTGAAAGATATATCTCAAATCAGTTTCTTACAAAGATAATAAGTTACACGTAAGGTCTTGGGTCAAATTCACTTAGTACCAATTGTTTTTAAGATGGAAACTCAAGATAGCTTGAAATTTAACAGAATGGTATGACTTCGAGAAGATTCAGTTTTAAACTTTGTGTTAGTAGTATATCTATGAGCCTCTCCTATTCGTAAAAGTTCAAGAAAACTGTGTTGATCAAGAATATCCACAACGGTTGTCCCTTGGAGAGAAACATCACCAGTTTTCTGGTCTTCAACAATAGCAATATTATCGTTTGATGGATTCAGAAGATCCTGGATGGTTTCCATATATCATATACACCAGTATGTAGTAGAATTTCAAGAGATCAAATTTTTTTGAGAATGAATACAACAATAGACCAAAATTAGCCAGTATAAAATTTTCCACTGGTGAACAGTTATGGAGCAATATATTTGGTGCATACACATGCAAGTATGAGACAATGATTGTATCACACCCATTGAATACCCCAAGTGGTTAGGTGCTGTGGTTCCATTCCCTATGGGGAGGGGTTCGAATCTCGGCAGGCACAGTGTGGGAGTATCTTCCAGTGGAGGTGCTCCTTGTGGCCACCGAGTACATTTGAGGACCGCGTGCCGAACCCTTGGGAGCAGTGATTAACCTCCTCGGTTATTGGGCTTGGTGTGGTTGCGGCCGGGGACCTGAGGGCGGGGGTTATCGCCTTTTGAGACAGTGATTGTATCAGTGTCATGAGAGATATTTGAGAATATATCTTCCATCGAGCGAACCATGATACCACGGGCAGAGGTGTCTTCATCCCTCAGTCTTCCCAGTACCAGTCTGCCCGTAAGCCATCACTGTCCCATTATAACCTATAAAGTCTAGATTTATCTAGTTCGCAATTTATGGAAATTATGCAAATATGGTATTATTGAGTTGCAACATCAAAGAAGGAATTTTAGTGAGATAAGGAAAGGTTGAAGACTGAATCCGAGAAGGATACATCTAGTCCAAGTTGTATTTGAGTTGGAGAATATATCAATTCCTATATATGTGGGATTGGATTAATGTTATGGAATTGGAGATGGAATAAACTTCATGTGTGTATGCGAAAACAACATATTTACACCAATGATGTTTACAGGAAAAGAAGACAAAATATTATGGTATTTGTGATGTATGGAAATCTGAACATTCTGTGTTCTATTAGGCATGTGAAGCATAGTTGATTTATGGTAAATCCCTACATATATGGAGTTGATATTTCCGAATATATGGGATATATTGTGATAAGTAAAATCCCTTTATTTATGGGATTTGGATATGCTTCAAGAAGCAGATTTGGAATAGGAATATTATGGAGATAATCATGGAGAATTCAGATCTGCTCATGGACTATATATAGAGAATAAACACGGCTGCATGTTTTACAAATTGAATAGAAAAATCTGCATACAGATTTTGATCTTCCGAGAAGTGCAAAGAGCCAGAATTCTATGTTCCAACATACATAAACTGCTGTTCAAAGTTCAGAATCATATGCCTTAATTCCTCGGGAGGAGGAGATCCAGCATCGATGAGTTTCGAGATCAGAGGGAGTCTGATCAAGGCTGATCGGTAGCAAGGGAAGCTTGCAGGATTCACGTTATAGTTAGATAAGTATAATTGTATGGTGTATTTTGTACAGTATCTTTCTGATTAGTGAATTCATTCTGAACTGGGCCAAGCCCCGCAGATGTAGGTGGATTTCACCGAACTGCATAACCAAGTCTTCTGTATTTTATGCTTTACTTTATTTCATACTTGGTCAGATAGGTTATGTTGGAACACAGCAGTGATAAATGAATTAATTAGGTAAAACCAAATTTCAATTAGTATCAGAGCTAAGTCACTTGGTTTACCTTGGTTTTGACAAGGAAAGTGTGATCCTATTTTACCAATGGCGACCAGAGAAGGAGCTTCTGTGTCTCGGCCACCACTGCTGGAAAGAACAAATTACAACTACTGGAAGGCTCGCACGCGGGTGTTCATAAATTCACTGGATGAATTGACTTGGTACTATGTTGAAGTAGAATGGAAACCCCCTATTGTTGGAAGTTCTAAAGGAGGAGAATCTAAGCCTAAAGAGTCGTGGACACCAGGTGAAAGAATGGGATGCTTGGCGAACTCCAGAGCATTAAATTCCATATTTACTGCAGTAGATGAAGATCAGTTCAAACTCATCTCTACGTGCCAACAAGCAAAGAAAGCATATGATATCCTACAAACTGTACATGAGGGGACAAGTAGTGTACGTGAATCCAAACTACAGATGTTGGCTACAAAGTTTGAGAAACTGAAGATGGAGGAGGATGATACTATTTATAAATTCAATGGGAAACTCAGAGACATCTCCAATATGGCGTATCAACTTGGGAAAGTTTACAAGGAAGCAAAATTGGTGAAAAAGGCCTTTAGATCTCTTCCTAAAAGATTTGCTATGAAAGTAGCAGCAATAGAAGAAGTAAGAGATATAGCCACCATGACCTTGGATGAACTAATGGGATTACTACATACCTATGAGATGACAATGCAAGTTGGCCTTCAAATCCTCTTCATCTAGGGTTATCAATGAATCTGATGGAAGTGAAGAACTTGCTCCTATCACCAAGAATTTCTTAAGAATGCTAAAGAAGGTGGTAAACAAGAATTCACAGGAAAGATCTAGTCAAGATTTTGGTAATTGTAGAACTCGGATGGAACAAGGAAGGCAGTCTGAAAGAATTCAATGTCGAGAATGTAGAGGATACGGACACATCCAGGCTGAATGTGCTAATACCCTAAAGAAGCAAGGAAAATCATACATCACCTCATGGAGTGAAGATGATGAAGAAGACGAAGAGGAACTTATAAGAAATTATGTGGCATTTGGAGCAAAATTTCACGGTGGATCAGATGAGGTTTGCTCCAACACGTCAGAGAAAGACGAAGATGTATGTTCCAACATAGGTTTTGATGACATGTCCAGTGATGATGGCGGACTAGTTGTGAGTGATGAATATATCTACAGTACATATGAGCAGATGTATGCCATGTGGCTTCAAGTTGTTGATACAAATAGAGTGTTGAAGGAAGAGAAAAATCATCTGGGCGAGGAAGAGAAAAATATCTGGGCGAGAAAGAGAAGGAGTTGCGAGTTTTAGTTGGTGAACTCAGAAGAGAGATTGAAGAGGTAAATTTGAATCTAAGCTCAACAACTAAGAGAGCTGAGATGGCCGAAGCAGCTATTACCAAGTTAAACACTGGAAAGGCAAAACTTGATGACATTTTGATCATGGGAACAAACTTTGGAGATTGACATGGAATCGGGTTTGACAATTCATCAGATAGCAAGGTCAGTCTCAAGTCGAAGATTCAAGATGTAAAAAGAAAGTTTATCAAGACCCATCAAAGGAAACCTCTCATCTGTAGCTACTGTATGTATCAAGGTCATACAGAGGAACAATGCCGAAAACTGCTCAGAGATAACATAACAGGGCGACAACTCTCAGTATATTCCAATATAGACGATGTCCAGCGATAAAAAATGGTCAAAAAGGCATGGGTTGTTAAACCCACGAGTACTTGCCTTGTTGCTCATATGTCTCCTATTGCACATTCTAGAGACTCGTGGTACTTTGATAGTGGTTGCTCTTGCCACATGACTGGAACTCAGGAATTACTAACAAATATCTAGCCATATGATGGTTGTTTTGTTACGTTTGGCGATGGAAAAAAGAGTCGAGTGGTTGGAAAAGGTGAACTGCATATTGAAGGATTTCTCGTATTCACTGGTGTTTTGTTGGTGGAAGACCTAAAGTCTAATCTCCTAAGTATCAGCCAGCTATGTGATGATAATATGACCATGGAATTCCATAAAGAAAAGTGCATAGTGAAACATGGCAACAACAAAGTGCTTACTAGTATTCGGTCATCAGACAAATGTTACTTATTTAAATAAGAAGTAAACTGCTACAGTGTCAAATGTGATGAAGTAGATCGTACGGCTGACCATGTTCCAACATCGGTTGATTCCTCAGATCAGGGACGTAATGATGTTGGAACATCAGATGAGACAGATCTTAAAGATGAAGCTGTTGACTCTTATATCTTCAACAATGTTAGAACATCATCCTCTCCAAAACTCTCCCATGTTCCAACATCAGTGTAGTCTGAATCAAGCAGAAGAAGGACTCGATCGAACACTCAAATTAATTATAGGGAACTTGCTGGCCTACAATGGTTTCTCTCCCTTATCGAACCCAGTGATAATAAAGCAAGATTAGTTGCTCAGGACTACACTCAGGATGAAGGAGTTAATTTTG
The DNA here is from genome assembly GCA_037428765.1 of Rubia yunnanensis. Taxonomy (NCBI): domain Eukaryota; kingdom Viridiplantae; phylum Streptophyta; class Magnoliopsida; order Gentianales; family Rubiaceae; genus Rubia; species Rubia yunnanensis. The sequence continues at coordinate 22,655,964 of CM075064.1, read as the reverse complement.
ATGGGACATTCGTATCAGTTGCCAGGTTAGAATATATTCGCATTATCCTTGTTATGGCGTGCACTATGAATTTTATGACGTACCAAAAAAGCTGTCAAGAGTGCTCCCCTACATGGTGTCGTTAATGTCGAAGTATATCATCGACTCAAGAAGGCTTTGTATGGATCAAAACAAGCACCACAGATGTGGTATAAGAGACTCACTACCTTTCCTATTCAAAAAGGTTCTCGTCGAGGTGGAGAAGATCGCACCTTTCTTGTTTTTCGAGAATCATCAAATACACTGATTTCTCAAATCTATATTGATGATATGATCTTTGGGTCTACTTCACCATACTTGGTACAAGATTTTGTGACTTTGATGCAAGCTAGATTGAAGATGAGTATGGTGGGAGTATTTGTAAGAATTCGGGATGATCTTAAGGAATCTCACTTGAATGAAGTCAAAAGGATACTTCGGGTTGAGAGAAAAGCCATAGTTGGTACAAAGTTGTTGGACACTGCTACGGTTGAGCTCCTTAGACAACACTTAGGTGTTTGTCAGATTTGAGGTATTTCTCTAAAGCTTTTATTTAGCTGTAGGTTTTTTTGTTTTATCAAAAAATTCAAAAAATAAAAAATTTGAAAAGGAGAAAAAAATGGAGGTGTAGTTGGACATGTTAGAAATTGGTGTTGAAGATATTATGGTGATTGATGGGATGCATAGATCAGAGAGATGGCTCTTCCCGGTATTCTGGTTTAGGATGATGAGAAGTTTGGAAGGCAGTGATGCTGGTCATGTTTTAACACATAGTATGGAGACAGGTTGAGAAGATGTGGACTTGGATTAGAGATTCGGATGTTCTAACATCAGTAACTGTGGCTGGAGAAGATTATGATCTGGATGGTGAACAAGTCTATGTTCCAACACAAGATAGGGGGAGAAAGTACTGATGAAGTGAAGGAAACTGAGCAGGTGATGTGTTGATTCTGAAGCAATGAAAGGATCTTATGTTCCAACTGATGTTCCAACACAAGGTGAGCAGATTATTGAAGGCACTTGTGATCAAACTGCCATGAGGGATATAATTTTAGCCAAAAGAACAACTGATCTGGGTGTATATGAGGAGTGTGGATTTACAGCTTGCCTGGACTGTTTGGGTCTCAAGACTACTACCTCAATCTACAAGAAGTACAACCGAGAGATTGTAGAAGAATTCTATGGGAGGCAACATTGATCCAGATTTTGAGTGGTGCAATGGTGTGAAGTTGAGAGCTCAATCCATTTAGATGGTAGCTTTGGAGGTAGAAAATGCTAGATTAGATGAAGCACAGATAGTTGCTCCTGAAGAGGTTTAAAGGTTCTGTTATGGCTGTGTTCCAACATAGGCCAGATATTTGCTTCAGGGGGGGCCGCATTTAATGGAGATTTTGGTTTTCAATGTCTATTGTGTTTGGCATGTTTACGGTCCTAAGGGGGAGATGTTTTGGATTTATTGGATGACTTTATTGGATACGTTGGGTTGATGTTCTGGATTTCTTGGATGACTTTATTGGATCTGTTGGGTTGATGTTCCAACATTATCATTATTCCTGGATGTTGAGGGAATCTAGAATTTAGGGGGAGATGCTATGTTTCTATGTTCCAACATCCAGAGTGGTTTTCAAGGTTGATGTCTTTATTTGCATAAGCTCTTGTGATGAAATGCCAAAAGGTGATTAGTCCACAAAATGCCAAAGAGGGAGAATATAAAGTCTAGATTTATCTAGTTGGCAATTTGTGGAAATTATGCAAATATGGTATTATTGAGTTGCAACATCAAAGAAGGAATTTTGGTGAAATAAGGAAAGGTTGAAGACTGAATCCAAGAAGGATACATCTAGTCCAAGTTGTATTTGAGTTGGAGAACATATCAGTTCCTATATATGTGGGATTGGATTAATGTTATGGAATTGGAGATGGACTAAACTTCATGTGTGTATACGAAAACAACATATTTACGCCAAGGATGTTTACAGAAAAAGAAGACAGAATATTATGGTATTTGCGATGTATGGAAATCTGAACATTCTATGTTCTATTAGGCGTGTGAAGCATAGTTGATTTATGGTAAATCTCTACATATATGAAGTTGATATTTGCGAATATATGAGATATGTTGTGATAAGTAAAATCCCTTTATTTATGGGATTTGGATATGCTTCAAGAAGCAGATTTGGAATAGGAATATTCTGGAGATAATCATGGAGAATTCAGATCTGCTCATGGACTATATATAGAGAACAAACACGGCTACATGTTGTACGAATTTAATAGAAAATCTGCATACAGATTTTGATCTTCCAAGAAGTGTAAGGAGCCAGAATTCAATGTTCCAACATACATAACCTGCTGTTCAAAGTTCAGAATCATATGCCTTAATTCTTTGGGAGGAGGGGATCCAACGTCGACGAGTTTATCCAACGTCGACGAGTTTCGAGATCAGAGAGAGTCTGATCAAGGCTGATCGGTAGCAATGGGAGCTTGCAGGATTCACGTTATAGTTAGATAAGTATATTGTATGGTGTACTTTGTACTGTATCTTTCTGATTAGTGGATTCATTCTGAACTGGGCCAGGCCCTGCAAATGTAGGTGGATTTCACCGAACTGCGTAACCAAGTCTTATGTCATTTATGCTTTACTTTATTGCATACTTGGTTAGATAGGTTATGTTGAAACACAGTAGTGATAATTGAATTAATTAGTAAAAACCAAATTTCATAACCATCAAAAACACTCTGAGTCGGGAAATAAAAAGGGAGGAAAGAATATTAGTGTGCTATTTTCATTTAGTTGTTTATATGATGATGTCATGCATAACTTTCTTATCCTTTTTATTCAGATATAGCTCAGGTTTAAGTGTTCTAAACTGGATTCAATCAGATAATCCTTCATAAGTATTCCATCCTATTTAATCACTATCAATGGTGATAATAATTTGCTAATGATTTTTCTTCAGTTTTTAAAATTCTTATGGGTACAAGTGTTCAGATGCCTTTTCAATTTATCAATCAAGAAGTTACTAAGCATTGGCAAATAGTTCTTTGAATGTATGGTATTTGTAGCTGATGATGTTGTTTCAATCAATGAGAGAAGATAAAGCATAATTGGCAATTAGAAGCTGAAAGGGTACACAAGAATCATGGGTGTTAACCACCAGTACATTAGCATCATAATCTATTGAATGCCACCTTAAAAAGCATAAGTTAATGACCTCAAAATTCTGCATCTTAATGTGTATCAGAGAATAAAAGGTGTTGGTGTTTTATGAAACACAAAGTTATTTAAGTATAATTGGATTCGAGTAATTGTAAACTTGGGACGTTTAAACAAGTTTGGTGGTATGGAGTCCACACTTGTATAAACTATCTACGAGTTTACAGGTTCATAGAATAAGGATTAATTGAGTTGGGGATAAATGGTTTGTCCTAGAGTGTGGAAAGATATATCATTTCACAATTTATTATAATTTAGATATGGTGGTGTGTATTGTCTAAATTCTCTTTGATGGAAATGATAAGGATGATATCAGATTAAATATGATACATTGAATGTTGTAGTGCTATGTAGAAAGATGTATTGTGTGAAAATTTTCATCATTTCAGAATTTATAATTCTGATAGGTAAATGGTTTAGTGTGAAATGACGAAGTGTGATGTCTTTTCACGACATTTTTTTCTATAAATACATGCATTCGTATGGATGGTTAGAATACACACAATACAGAAGTGGAAGAACACGGTATATACATGGGAAAACTAAGAATTTTCCAGACATTAATACAACAAAAACCACAGGTACTCAAAAGTATTCTCCTGATTCAAGCCTAGAAATGAGGGATTCTCGATAGTTTTATCCTCGAAGGGAATTCGTGTAACCCAAGGCTGTAATAGGGTCGAATTACTCTGTAAGGAAAGCGTACTTAACGCGACTCATATCGATATCCAAGAAAATTTTTACCACCATTATCCAAGCGTGATCTTGTTATTCCCAATGGAATGCATTATTAAAGCATTTACCCCAATAATCTTAAAGAGTAATTTTTTTTAACGTATTGGATGATGAGTTTGGTGGTGCATGTGGCACATGCATGGATGGATGTTGGACGAGGGATGCTGCTTGTAGAGTGTGGTGTAATTTCTTGAGGATTACGATAGATGGACTGATTAAAGACGATGTGACTGTGATGGATGTCGTGCGTAACTCCTCCTGTCAACTTTCAGAATTATCTCGGTTAGTTTTCAACTTTCAGAATAGTCTTGGTAAGTTTTTGAGAATTTATAAGTTCGACCATGTTGTTATTTGATTTTGGTCAAAAATTGAAGAAGAAACATTACCTGTATATACTACTTTCCTGAGTTTATAATCGTAGTATACATGCAAATGTGCAATGAAATAGGAATAAATTGCTTATGCAAAAACACTTAGACACATTGAGAAAAGTAATAATAAAGGTGATAATGATTTTGGTTGGAAAATGAGGGATTCATGTAAATTGATAATACGGCATATACCATTCAAATTTGTTGACTCCATCCTTACAATTTCTATGTTTATGTTTGGTCTATGTTTGACTGGTAGGATGAGGGTGGAGTAAACATGTTTTATATTATATAATTGTTGCAATAGATTTATTTTTTGACATACAACCACATGGGATGTGTAATGCATATTAGCTGTACACGTATCTATAACATAGGCACATATTCACTCATGTTACTTTAACATGCGATATATGTATGCATAATACAGACAGGGCGGCACAGCCTATGCATAATATGACCATGATAAAAAAATTTATCAAATACATGGTTGTGTATTCCTGAAAATGCACCATGAAGATGATGGGAATTTTAATGATGAATTTTTTTTAATCAAATACATGGAAGTGTATTCCCAAAAAGGCATCATGACAATAATGGAATTTTTACTGAAATTTAGTCTTTGTTTATCACTGTAAAGCGTAAAGGATAAAGATGAATGTTCACTGAAATGCTGAAAATTTTATTTTCAAATAAATGAACTGATGAGAATATATATTTTTTTAAAAAAATTTTTATATGTCAAAGATTCAAAACACATTATTCCAGAATTTTTTAATATGGATGTGTTGACTCTTGAAAAATGAATCAGAACACAGTATTCAAGAATTATGTAATACAGTTGTGTTGGCTCTTGAAAAATGAAAGGAAACTTGAGTGTTCATGTAATCATTCCTTACTTAGGAAGGAGGAAAGAAGAAGTAAAATGAATATTAGCATGGAATGGGTGAAACGGAAATTAGTGGAAACCTCAATTGCTGGTAAAGAGCGGAATGGTAAAAAAACTGCTGGTATAGAGGCAGGATGGTCACGAAATTTGGCATATAAAGTTTTGTGGTGGCCAAAAGCCAATCAGGCATAACGCCGATTTATGAGTTAATAACTCGTGATTTGATTTTAGTTTATTTTGTAAGATATCAACGCAATCTAGTGGAACACTTGACGAAGTGACTAGTTAGGGACTTGATAAACAAGTCAGTGATTGGGATGAGTTTTAAAGCCTAATTAAATCTTTGATAATGGGATACCCAATTTTGCTCTGATACGATGTTAGAGTAAAATTCAATGTGGAGGGCCTATTGTTTGAGATTGAAACATATGATTTTATATCCCGAAGGTAATATGTTTGGACCTGCATGGAAGTTAGGTTGAAGTTTTAACTTCTTAATGGATCCTTTGGCAAAGTACATTTGCAGGTGTACGATTAAAGATGTTCACCTCTATGAAGTGTGAAGTGTAGCCACTTCAATAAGCATAGGTTTGGCTTTGTATGCACTCTTGAATGGATAGGGGCACGTGGCTTGTATAGTGTCGGTTTAAGCTTTTGAGTTGTATTTGAACTTGTGTGTGGATTATCTTCAAGTGTTCAAATGGGTTGAAGGGTGCAATCTTCAGAGACACCATGATTCTCGAATATTTGGAATGTGTAGTTGACTAAGGTGAAAATTCAATCCTCAAGATATTTTCATTTACGCACTTGTTTGGTTTGGTTGTTGGATTTTCCGAATCAGGGATAATGCTTAAATGGGGGAGGATTATTGGTATTTTATGAAACACAAAGTTGTTTAAGTATAATTGGATTCGAGTAATTGTAAACTTGGGACGTTAAAACAAGTTTGGTGGTGTGGAGTCCACACTTGTATAAACTATCTACGAGTTTATAGGTTCATAGGATAAGGATTAATTGAGTTGGGGATAACTAACATGGCTTGTCCTAGAGTGTGGAAAGATATATCATTTCAGAATTTCTTATATTTCAGATATGGTGGTGTGTATTGTCTAACTTCTCTTTGATGCAAATGAAAAGGATGATATCAAATTAAATACGATACATTGAATGTTGTAGTGCAATTTGGAAAGATGTATTGTGTGAAAAATTGCATCATTTCAGAATTTATAATTCTGATAGGTAAATGGTTTAGAGTGAAATGATGAAGTGTGATGTATTTTCCCGACACTTGTTTTCTATAAATACATGCATTCGCATGGATGGTTAGAATACACACAATATAGAAGTGGAAGAACACGGTACACATGGGAAAACTAAGAATTTTCTAGACACACACACACACACACACACACACACACCCACACCCACCCACACCCACCCACCCACACCCACCCACACCCACCCACACCCACACCCACACCCACCCACCCACACACCCACACCCACACCCACACACACACACACACACACACCCACACACCCACCCACCCACCCACACACCCACCCACCCACCCACACACCCACCCACACCCACCCACACACACCCACACACACCCACACCCACACCCACCCACACACACACACACCCCCACACACACCCTCCCACACACACACACACACCCACACCCACACATACACACACACACCCACACACACACACACACACCCACACACACACACACACCCACACACACACCCACCCCCACACACACACACCCCCCCACACCCCCACACCCCCAAAAGGGAGAATTAATGAACAAGACACACCTCAACAACAGACTTGGCAACAACCTCATGATGAAAGTAACTCAATATGGAAAAGCAAAACAAATAACCTCCAATCCCATCCATAGAAATAGTTCTCTGTACCTCCGGTTGTAGTTCCACACAATCACCAAAATCTGCATCGGCTTCCATCTCCTCGCCATTTCGAGATCGCAATCTTACAGCGACTCTGACTCTTGCAGAAACTATCTAGGAAACGGAGCAGAAAACAAAAGCCAGTAAATGCCTAATCAAATTCTACACTATTGGGGAACAAAAGCAAAACTATCAAACTTCAACTTAATCACTTAAGTGGGACAATGCTGATTAAATACAGTACAATTCAGAGATGTCATCCAGAAAGCAAGACTTTCCAAGCATGTCACTGAACACACTACCCGAAATTGGACAAAATACTTACAAAAACCCAAAGACCACGAATGGACACCACTTAATTGAAGAATCATTCAAGGTAAATTTCGCACTCACTCCATAGCTTGCTACAATAATAATCACAAAACCTTACAATCTGATGATCCCCCCACTCGAGGCTATTAACTGAATTTCTTCCTATGCTTTGTATTAGGATTTACATGGCTATATATAGTACAAGTGAGGCCCTATACAAAGGACTAATCATCTTCCAAACTTACAAAAGACTAATTACAAAACACTAATCATCTTCCAAACTTACAAAAGACTAATTATAAAAGACTAATCATCTTCCAAACTTTCTATTGTCATACCCCCCCTCAAGTGGAGCGTCGGATTGACCGAGGTGCGAAGCTTGGACCTAAAGAAGTCAAACAAAGTACGATTAAGCCCCTTCGTGAAAATATCCGCAACCTGCAAGGAAGTGGAGACATGACCAACACGAAGTTTACCAGCAGCCACCAACTCCCGCACAAACTGGTAGTCAATATCAATGTGCTTAGCTCTCTTGTGAGCAACAGGGTTCTCAGCAAGAAAGATAGCACTATTATTGTCACAAAGGAGCACAGGCGAGCCCTGCAACGGAAACTGAAGATCACGGAGAATATGTAACAACCAAACAACCTCCGAAGCTGTGTTAGCAAGAGCCCTATACTCAGATTCCAAGCTCGAACGGGAGACAGTAGGCTATTTCTTCGCACTCTAAGAAACCAAGTTGCCACCAAGAAAAACCGCATAGCCGTAAGTGGACCGACGCGTCTCCAGGCAACGTGCCCAGTCCGCATCAGAATAGGCAAGAACCTCCGGAACACCTCCAAACCCAAAGGTTAATCCATAATGCATGGTGCCACGAACACATCAGAGTATTCGAGTAACAGCGGAAAAGTGGTCGTCACGCAGATCCTGAAGAAACTGACTGATCGAACTGACCGCAAAGGACAAGTCAGGTCGAGTAATGGTAAGATACTGGAGAGCGCCAACAAGGGAACGGTACAGCCTAGGATTGTGAAATGGTCCACTCGTACTGCTATGAAGTTGAGACAAAGGCAAGAACGGTGTAGAGACCGAAGAAGCTTTCAACATGCCAGCTCGCTGAAGGATATCTCTGGCGTACTTAGCCTGTCCCAAAAACAATCCTATAGCGGTAGAAGTAACCTCCAAGCCAAGGAAATAGCTCAGAAAACCCAGATCCTTGACCGAAAACTCACGATCAGCACGGGCAATGAACTGGCGAATAGCAACACTGTTATTTCCTATGAGGATTATATCATCAACATAGACAAGAAGGTAGAGAACAACAGTGTCACGAGAGAACACAAACAGCGATGGATCTGATAGACTACCAACAAAACCGAGCTGCCGAACAAATGCACTGAACCGGTCAAACCATGCCCTGGGTGCCTGCTTGAGACCATAGATGGCTTTCCGTAAGCGACACACATAATTAGGACGATCAGGATCCTGGTAACCTGCTGGCTGAGCCATGAAAACAGGAGTGTCAAGAACACCATTGAGGAAAGCATTCTTGACATCCAACTGATGGAGGGGCCACTTCCTCATAGTGGCAATGGCAAGTACAGTGCGAACAGTGGCAGCCTTGATAACCAGACTGAAGGTATGATCAAAATCAAATCCCGGGATTTAAGAATATCCCTGGGCCACCAGACGAGCCTTATAGCGATCAACAGATCCATCCTGATGATACTTCAGCCGATAAATCCACTTGGAGCCAACAACATTGACGTTCGGAGGACAAGGCACCAAGTCTCATGTCTGCTGATGGTGAAGAGCAGTCATTTCCTCATCCATAGCAGTGATCCACCTAGAATCCTTCACAGCAGCACGATAATTATGTGGCTCTCTTTGAGCTAGAAGCTCAGCAAGTAACCCTGTTGCCACAAAATCATGTCCAAGATCCCGAGCAACACGTGTCCCATCCTGAAGACGAGTGATCATAGGATGAGTATGAGGCATTGGAGGAGTCGGAGAGACATGGCCCGGGGAACTAGAGCTGGGACTGGAGGACCCAGCCGAACCACTGGAAGAAGCTGGCGATGAGCTCAAAGACACAGACAATCTAGGTGGTGTAACAACCTCATCTTCATCTGGAACAACTGGTAGTGTTGTGACCTCAGGCGAGGATTTAGAACAAGCCGAACAAGGAGATGCCTGTGAAGCTGGAGCAGGATCAGGGATGGTGATTGATGGGTCCGGATTGGTAGGGTCCAAAAATGACGACACATCAAGGGAGGTGAACTGAGCCTCTGAAGATCCAGTAGCAAAGGGAAAGTGAGACTCATCAAAACGAGCATGGCGAGTCATGTAAATGCGTCCAGAAACCGTGTCTAAGCATCAAAATCCTTTGTAGTGAGCACTGTAACCAATAAAGACACATGGAAGGCTACGAGGAGCAAGCTTGTGGGCTGCGTGGGTCGAACATAAGGAAAAACTCTACACCCAAAAGGATGAAAGTTGGTGTACGTAGGAGGCCGACCAAACAGAACCTCAAAGGGAGATATGTTACCAAGAATCGGAGTTGGCAGATGATTAATGGTAAAAACCGCAGCACAAAAGTGTCATCCCAGTGCGAGAGAGGCATGTGAGAATGCAGAAGCATAGATAGACCTATCTCTGTGATATGGCGATGCTTCCGTTCAGCCCTACCATTCTGTTCCGGAGTGTATGGACAAGACACCTGATGGTGGATGCCCCGAGTACTAAAGTGTGACTGTAACCTGTTGTTGACAAATTCAGTGCCCCCGTCGCTTCGAAAGATTTTGATGTGGGTTGAAAACTGATTCTCTACGAATGCCTCAAACTGAAAATAGATGTCAACGAAGTCGGATTTACGACGAAGAGGATAAAACCAGGTAAATTCCGAGTGATCATCCACAAATACCGCATAATATGCAAAACCAGTTCCAGACAAAACTGGAGAAGGACCCCATAAGTCACAGTGTATTAAATCTAGAACATGAGCAGCACGCTTAGGATTCTCAACAAATGATAACTTCTGTCCCTTTGCCATAGCACATGGCTCACAAATACTAGGTTTAGGAAGTACAGAAGTAAGAGATAAATAACCATTCTTGTTCAACAAAGAAATAATACGAGAGGACACATGTCCCAATCGAGCATGCCAAATCTCAAAAGATGCTCTATTATTCTGATGTTTCACAAATGAAACGAGTGCTTCGTCACCACGGTCCAGCATATAGAGACTATCCTCAATGTGTCCCCGCCCCAGAGTTGCCTTGGTGACCTTGTGCTGAATGACAAAGGATCGATCATCAAAGGTAACAACAGCACAAAGATCATGAGTAAGCTTGCTAATCGACAACAGATTCTTAGTAATGGCAGGCACAAGCAGTACATCAGATAAATGCAAAGAGGGACTAATGCTAGCATCACCAATACCAGCAATAGGAATAGACGCACCATTACCAACAGAGACAAGAGCGTTACCATTGTAAGGAGTGACACTCGACAGGTTTGAGATAGAGGAGCTCATGTGATTGGTTGCACCTGTGTCAAGAAACCAATCAGAGGCAGTAACCGATGGAGCAACACTCGGAGCAGGAGCAATTGATGGCTGAGTGGGATAGGTCAAATACTGAGGAGCATGAGACAGAGGTGTCGCAAAACCAGGTGGAGCTGGAGGAGCCTGAAGCATCAGAGGAGCATACGACTGATATTCCTGAACAAGATGGGCCTAAACAATCTGAGGAACATGACCACCATAAGATGGGTACTGCGGCTGGACATGAGGCAGAGGAGCCGGAGTCATAGGACGAGGATAGTTCGAAGGGCACTGACTTGAAATATGCCCGAAACCCTCACAGGTAAAGCACTGAATCGGAGAGCCATTTGCAGAAGTTCTGGACCAGGGACCACGACTAGAGGACCTCCAAGAGCCACGACCACCTCGGTGACCACCGGAGCAGCCAATCCCGGCCGCGTGTGGGGCCCACGTGCCACCACTACGCACGGGTTCCTGTGGCACGGGAGACCACGCGCCGCCTCCTGTGGGCCGCTGGTCAGTACCAGCGACCTGCTGCGTCTGTTCAGAAGCCATAAAAACCACCGGCCCTAAATTTAAGTGTCCCTAAACACTTGGCAATGGGGTTTTCTCTATACTAAGCACAAAAGCTTCATACCCCTTCATTTCATCAACAACATTCATATAAGCAGGAAGGGGATCACGGGCAGCAATAGGAGCACTAAAATTTTTAAATTCAGGACCCAAACCAGTAAGAAACCACAATATCTTCTCACGATTGGTAGCAGGATCACTCATAATAGATAATTGATCAATGATTTTCATGAAAGAGAGATGGAGATCATGGACCGTACCAGTTTTGCGAATCACATAAGCCTGTTGACGGAGGCTGAACGCTGCAATCGCAGTGCTATGTTGATAGGCGGTGGCGAAAGCATCCCACATATCCTTCGCGGTGGTGCATTGAGAGATCTCATTCTTGGCAACGAAAGAGAGAGAGGAGTAAAGTACACTACAAACTCGTTGATCATCAGCAACCCAATCATCAAAAGTGCGCTTGGCCTGATCAAAAGCCTCCTTGACCCTGAGGAGAGCATCATTATCCGGTGGAGTGGAGGAGGAGGATTCCGGTGTCTGCACCACCGGAAATGCCGGACATGGAGAAGAGCCATCAAGGTGGCCAAACAGACCCTGCGGTCGGAACACATATTGCACCTGCTGCTTCCATTGCAAATATGTCGTAGCATCCAACTTCGTGTTGAGAAGATGGATCATGGTGTTGAGAGAAAGCCGATCTGAATGCTTGTTGTTAGCCATGATGAAACAATAAAAGAAAGAAAAAAAAATTGCCTTCGGTTTGGATTTTTGATGAAGAGAGGGGATGTCAGCGGCAAGTCGATCGCTGATGCCAAATAATTGCCTTCGGTTTCAGTGTGTTAATGCTGATGCTAAATAGTGGCACTGGTGATATATTGAATGGAAGCCAAATAATGCCAATTGGTATATTCGTGAAGCAGGACAAAAGCAAGGGAGGAAAGCAAGGTACTGAAAAATGAATCAGTTGCAATGCTGTGCAATAATGCTGAGCAAAATAGGAAGAAATTTGAGGGAGAAAGGAGCAGCTAAGGTACTGGAAAAAAAATGTCTCAGAATCGGTCAATGCTCTGATACCATATTAACTGAATTTCTTCCTATGCTTTGTATTAGGATTTACATGGCTATATATAGTACAAGTGAGGCCCTATACAAAGGACTAATCATCTTCCAAACTTACAAAAGACTAATTACAAAAGACTAATCATCTTCCAAACTTACAAAAGACTAATTACAAAAGACTAATCATCTTCCAAACTTTCTATTGTCATAGAGGCATTAGTCGATTTTTTGTCCCATTTACTTATTTCAGCTGCTAATTAGCTACCTAGAAACACTATAAATTTACAGATACACAAATTCTTATCCTGTAACTCTAGACTCCGTAACTACATTTCAAAATCAACAAACTAGCAAGAGATTCAGTTTGCAAAATTGCACTAAACCAGTAACATATACAAATCAAATCAGAAATGAGCAGTGTTCCAACACAAATTGAGACAATCAACATGATCTGACCTTATTCACAGAAAACAGTCAGAGTATCAGAAGAAGCAACTGTAACAGTAACCGAAACATTGAATAAGTCACAGGCGCCAGCTCCGCCGAGCGAACCGGGACTGCTGCGGCGGACATTGGAGAAGAAGGACGATGACGCAAGCTTTGGTTAAAACGAAGACGATGTCCTGAGATTGGGCCCCCTCTGAATGTGATGGAAATTCCAAGACTACTACCAACATAAATGAAGACATTGCGAACCTTGATCAAATATTTAAAGTTTATGTTCATAATCCTCTAAGTGACATGGAGGGACCTATGACTAGGTCAAGAATGAAGCTTAGATATGCTGCTTTAAATGCTTTAATTGATCGACTTTATGATCAAGAATTAAAGGAGTCATCATCGACATCTTGAATTTATTGTTCAAGAGTGTCAAAGAAATGAAGACATTATGAAGAACACTACACTTTTTTTCCCCAGTGGGTTTTTAATGGGGTAGTGTGATCATTGTAAACTATTTGTAAAATTATTTCATTTTGGGTTTTTGGACTGGCAAGCTCAGCCATGTGGCCTTTGAAAAGTGGGGTTCAAAAATACATTCCATTAGGGTTTAGCATATTCAAATTTATTCTGATAAGAATTAGATTTGGTAAGATTAGATAAGGAAATATTCATCCAAAGTGTGACAAGGATGAATTCGACCTTAGTATTGTTTATTTTAGGAATTTTAGTTAGATATGGTTTTAGCTTCTTTAAGCTGCCATAAGTTGATTCAGATTCAATTTTAGATTAGAGTTTGGCCGAGATTGCACCCTATAAATAGAGGGTTATGGTTGAGACTCTTCACCATTTTAAATATCGATAATGCAAACCTTTGAGTTCATACACTCATTTTCTTGCGAGCATTATTCTTCATTGTTGCTTAATCCTGAGGTTTAATTAAGTACCAATAACCTTATGATCTGATCATGTGGCTAGTTAGAGAGCAAGTCGAGATTGAGAGCAGTTCGAGGGCTAGGTTCTTGAATTTCCTGCGATCTAGTGAGGGTTTGTATATCCCTTCATTCGGTCAAATATTTTAAATTCCGCAATCGAAAGTCTTTGCAAAGAGATTTATATCAGATTGTCATTTGTGCCTAAGATTTGACACCAGCCTCATCACCACTTGAAACACCTCCGTCGTATGGATCATCGCCGGTGTATGGAGCACCACTAGAGCAAGTAGTGTCGCTGCAACATCGCTTGAAGCACGCACTTGGAGTACCGTCATCGTCACCTCATTGAGACCGATAACCCCATCGACAAGAGGTCCAGATTCTGGGTCCCACATTGAAGTCGATGGCTACCATCGAGAAGTCCAGTCACGCGAGGTAAAGGGCCACATTGGAAACTCTGCCCTTGCCGGAGGTGATGACAACGACTCGAGGAGTCTCGCTGGAGAGCTCTAACTTGCGTTTGTACTGGAGGGGGAGTGGATTAAGGCTTTAAAGGAATGGGATAAAGGGCTTGGCGGGATTGAAGGCAGAGGAGTGTAGAGATTTGGGGTTTTGAGAGAGGGATAAAAGAGGACTTTTGAATATATATTTTTGTTTTTTAAGAGTTGATAAGTGTTTACGTATAGAAAGTCAAGGAAGAATTGACCGATTATTAATTAAAGCAAACTTAGTTATTTGTGTTCTTATATAAAACGTCAACTAAGAGTTTATCGGTAATTTATTAAAGTCAACTTATCTTTTAGTATTTATGTATAAAAATTCATGTAAGGTTTGACCATTAATTACTGAAAGTTAACCTAGTTATTAGTGTTTATATCTTAAAAGTCAAGTAAGGTTTGACCGTTGATTAGTCCAAGTTAACCAAGTAATTAATTAGTGTTGATATATTAAAAGTCAAGTAAGGTTTAACCGTTGATTAGTTAAATTAACTTAATTATTAGTGTTTACATATACAAGTCAAGTAATGTTTGACCGTTTATTAGTTACAGTCAACTTAGTTATTATTGTTTGTGTATAGAAAGTCAAGTAAGGTTAACCGTTGATTAGTTAAAGTTAACTTTTTTATTATTTTTTAGAAACAGGAAGTCAAATAAGGGTTGATTATTGATTAGTCAAAGTTAACTCAGTTATCAGTGTTTATATATCAAAAGTCAAGTAAGCATTGATTGTAGGTTAATTAAAATCAACTTAGTGGTTTATGTTAAAATCAACTAGTATGAATTTCTATATATATATTAATTAAAGTCAACTTAGTTATTAGTGTTTATATATGAATGTCAAGTAAGAGTTAATCGTTGATTAGTTAATGTCAACTTAGCTATTAGTGTATATATATATAGAAAGTCAAGTAAGGGTCTAACCGTTGATAGTGAAAGTCAACTTAGTTATTAGTGTTTGTGCATCAAAAGTCAAATAAAGGTTAAAAGTAGATTAATTGTAGTCAATCATTTTATTAGTATATACAAATTAAGTCAAATAAGAGTTGATCGTTAATTAGTTAAATTCTAATTAGGTATTAGTGTTTACATTAAGAAAGTCAAGGAAGGGTTGACTGGTTGTTAATTAAACTAAACTTAGTTATTGGTGTTTATAAGCCATTTGTCAAGTAAGAGTTTATCGTTGATTAATAAAAGTCAACTTAGCTATTAGTGTTTATATATAGAAAGTCAAGTAAGGTTTGACCGTTGATTAGTGAAAGTCAACCTAGTTATTAGTGTTTATATATTGAAGTGAAGTAAGAGTTCACCGATGATTACACTACCACAGAGACCCCCTCTAGCACCGGTTTTTTTGTTAACCGATGAAACGGTTTCACCGGTTGGAAAAAAACCGGTGCTAAATTCTGCTTTTAGCACCAGTTTTTTGTTAGCACCGGTTTTTTCAACCGGTGATAATTTAGCACCAGTTTTTTTGGTACCAGTTTTTTTTGTTAGCACCGGCTTTTCAATCGGTGCTAATTTTAGTACCGATTTTTTTGTTAGCACTGGTTTTTTAACCGGTGCTAAATTATTTCGATGATTAAAAAAATCCCTTCCTCTGAAAGCGGCAGCGCGGGAAAATGACCCAAAATTTAAAATTTATTAGGACATTAATTTAATAATAAAATAAATTTCACAAAATTGATAATACAGAAATAAAACCGAAAAAAGTTATGATACAAAATTAATAATCAATTGGACTAAACATAACTATCACAAACATAACTATCTACGGAACTAAACATAACTTTAGCTTGAACTAGCAATTGAATGAAGTGGCGTATACACATCAAATCACAAGGCTAAGCCACACAACTAATCTTGAATCTATAATCCTTAAAAATGCTCAGATGTACCGTTCCATATGCATCTACAAGACCATACAACTACAAACTTCAATTTAGTTTGCAAAATGGTAGGGGGGGAAAGGTAAATGTAACTAAATCAGTAAATCTTACCTTGGAAGGCTCATTGTATGTTCAGAAACTAATGCCTGGAACATTCTTAAGACAAATTGGGAATCCTCTGTATATTCAAACAGAAATAGGAATCAAACATTCACACAAGGGGGCTACGTAGTTTAGATCTAAATAAACATGGAGAAAAAAAATGAGTAATCAAAACTCCACTCATCACAAACACAAGGCATCTGGCAATTGAACACAACATTGGGCCGAACAAAAAGCTGATCCTTGTTGGCTACTTTCCTAGAGGTAACACAACCTCCAAAAAGTTGCAACACTACCACACTACAAATATAACATTACTAACAATGTGCATTAGGTAATCCAACTCAAATACTCCCATTCATATTAAGAATAACAAGAACATATGATGTTTACCTTTCGTGGGAGGAAGTCAAGGTGACTTTGAGAAATGTTCCTATGCCATCACAAACCTTGACAGATGTAGTAATGCTTGTGAATTCTATGCATGAGTACCTGGTGCAATTGGTCAAAATCAGCAATGTCTTGGGGTAGCAAAATGTGCAAAGCAAAGTATCAAGTTAACACATCTCATGTCATAAATATAGGTAAAAGATTGGATCTAAAGATCAGATCTAGATTTTATTAATGCATGATCCCTTTAATTATCAGCCTAATAGAACATCAATTGATTCTCTTTTCAACTAAAAGTGATGAGAACAGCAATCGGTTTCTTCATAAGAATGCTCTAAACAAACAGACAAAACAGAGAATCCAACTGATCATACAGAAATTGAACAGATTGAACCAAGATTGTCATTGAAAGGCGCGGGAGGTCGTCGCGCCCGCGCGCCAAAAGATAATTTATAAGCCCTCAATGCTTACTTTCTACAACTAGGTAGATAGTGGCAAATCGGGGTCGTCCAAAGAGAAGAGGGATCTTCCTAAGCGTCTAAGCACACAATGGTTGATACTAGGCTAGGAGTAAATATATATACACACACTTAAAAGCAAGTAAAGGGGGGGGTTGGTTGGTTGGTTTCCTAAGTTAACAAAGATAACTAGCAACGTCAAGTGACTATGCTAATCATCAAACGAAACTAAGAAAAGGGGTTTTAAACTACAAAGATAAAATGCCTTGGGGGCAACGGATATCCACTTCCACATCTAATGTAGTTCATCGAATCATTCACCCATTCCATCATTTAGCATTCATGACCCAATACTCACACACCCCATCTAGCAAGTACCACAACACATACATCACAAGGAGTTCTAAGTTCATGCTCATAGATCTTCATGCAAAGGCGCTACGGAATTTGTCACGTTCCTACACCTAAGCAATTCAACCACACAAGCACTACCTATGCTCAAACCACTCATGGCACACATGTAGTGAAACACACCGTCAAGAATACATAAACGCCGAATAACAAATGCTTCAAGAATGAATTTAAATCATCTATTCAATACTTCAACTACTTGTCGTGGAGACTAAACTCCTATCCTTCTTAGTTCGTAGTTTGCGAGAGTGAGTTCGACATCTCTCGTCAAACCTCACCAATGACTCCCGAGTCGCGACCACGACTCAAGGTGTCATTGGTGGCATTTAGCACGAAGGACCAACAAGCTTGGCAATGCCTATGACCACTACACCGTGACTAAGCATTAAACCAATTCATGCAATTACACGAGATTGGATGAACGTGCAACGCACATTCATCCACGAGCATATGACTCTCTCGTTTGCTACACAAACGAACATGACGAAGAGTTCGACATCAATCACATTCGCCTAGCACATTGTCAACACACTAACACAATCAAAAGCTCTAATTCACACTCTCACACTACTAACAAGAACAGGGGGGAAATTAACCCAAATCCCCCAAACCCTAGCTAGCAATTGATACAAGCATTCATATCATCAAGCTCTCAACAACATCAATGCAATCAACAATTAACATTCAAAGCACAATAAAAGCACAATAGCAAAAACATCAAATAGATAGATAGAAATGGTTCTCAATACATAGAAGTGGAAGCTTCAATCCATAGCTCCCAAGTACAAGAACTACTCTAGAACAACAAAAGACATAATTAAACTAAGGAAAACAAAGAAAAGAAAGAAGAGAAAAACCTAGAATTGAAGCCCTAAAAACGCAGAGAAAAGCGGGCTGGAAAAGCTGGAGAAGAAGAGGAAAAGAGATGGTATTTATAGTGCAAAGAAAATAAGAATGATTTCTGGCCGCCCGTTGGTCGCGACTCGCGACGGAGTTCGTCGCGACTCGCGATGGCGTCGCGACGGGGTCGCGACGGCAGCCACAGTTTTGCATTGTTTCTTTGTCTTCTTCATAGCCATCCCTCTCAATCTTCAAGTCTTCAACAGCTCCAAAATGGTCTTCAACGGCCTCCGGTCTTCATGTCTTCGAAGTGAGTATCCAAAAGTCTTCGAAAGTATAGTCTTCAATGTCTACCGGTCTTCGTTGCTTCCGTGTTCTTCCCTTGTCACACAAAATCCACTTAAAAGAGGTAAAAGAGTACAAAGTTGCTTTTACCTCTCCTAAGTGAATTTCAAGGTAAAACACAAGCTCTCGATAATAAAAGAGCACAAAAGTGATACTAAATACTACTAAATAATGCGCCTAAAATGGACACATCAAACCTCCCCACACTTAAACCTTACTCGCCCTCGAGTAAGAAAAGATTTAAGCATACGGAGGAAATGGCATATCCACATCCTAAAACCCCCAAAATAACCACACAAAATGGACATATCAAACCTCCCCACACTTAAACCTTACTCGCCCTCGAGTAAGAAAAGATTCAAGCATACGGAGTAAATGATATATCCAAAACCTAAACTAATCCCCCAATCAAAGCCTCACAAAAACTCTCAATATCAAAAATCCCAAAATAAAAGCTCATATGAGAATTTTTTCACACACACATCCCCAATCCTAAATCTAACCAAACCTACCACTTATCAATTCACTACCCATAAAAATATTTCACAGCCCAGAATTGATATTCCCAGAATCCAATGACACAAAATGAAGCTAAAACCATAGAGGAAGTTTTAAACACATGCTTCACTTAATGCCAATATATCAACCAAAAACGAAGTATAAAGAGATAAGGAATTTCATACCATACTTCGTTTCCTAACCCACTAAGCTACCCAAACCCAAGAGGTCTAAAGATGTTGAGCTACCCGATCCATCCGTGTGACAACCGCAACCTTATGACTCCAACGCCGGCGAATGAGTGAAATCATAGCATTTTTCAATTTCTCTCGCTTTCTCTCATTTTGCCTAGGAGCTCTTTCGAGTTTTCATCCTAGCCACACATCATGTTTCTTTAGCTCACATCTCACCTTTTTCCGCACATTTTAGCCTCTCATTTTTTCCTAGGCCGCCCTTTAAGGGTTTTCGACCTATCCGGGCCCCCAATGTTGCCTAAGTTGCCCTCTCGGGTTTTAAACTTAGCAGGTTTTCTTTTTCTTTTTTTTTTCTTTTTTTTCTCATGTTTTTCCAATGAAAAGTAGCAAAAAGCATTCCAAAACAATCTAGCATGCATATGAGTCTTCTAACCCCTCCCCACACTTAAACATGACATTGCCCTCAATGTAAACACGTAAGGTAAGAACAATAAAAATCAAGGTAAGGGAGTTAGAGTGACACCCATTTCTCCGCAAATTCGCCGGTGATATGGCGATATCCAAGTACTTGGATGGTCCCGAGATAGGTTTCGGAACCGGAAGGGTGAGCAAAGATGCCGTAGAAGAACTCACCCCTCGAGAAAAACATTGTCTCCATGGTGCCGTTTGATCAAGACTACACCACGAAGAACACATTAAACTCACAAGTACATAAGCATATGTAATACTAGGTTTAGCATCAAGAATTAATAACCATAGTATTTTCAAAGAACAACTAATCAGCCCTCAATCACCACTATAAGATTATGCATGAAAAATATCCAACATATATTGACATGTATACAAGCATCATTATAGGATAAGAACTTACGGTCACAATGATGTAGTCGGCATACTACAATCAACAAATGTACTATAAAGATGCAAGAATGTTCATATGCCAATATATGTAGCATGGTGGAAGAAATGAGAGGTATGTGATGTTCTTGGGAGTGTTGGGTGGAGAAGAAGGAAGGATTATGCAATGTTTCAAAATCATTTGGAAACTTGGAAGCTTGGAAACTTGAAATCCGGGCTCAAAAAATTTTCAAAAGTTACTGAGCACGTCGCGACTCGCGACAAGGTTCGTCGCGACTCTCGACGAGCCTCGCGACGTCATTGCGACTCGCGGAAAGTAGAGTCCGGGAGCTCAAAATGTTCTGAGCTCGTCGCGACTCGCGACGGTGTTGGTCGCGACTCGCGACGAGCCTCGCGAAGTCATCGCGACTCGCGGAAAGTGGAGTCTGGGAGCTCGAAATTTTCTGAGCTCGTCGCGACTCGCGACGAGCCTCGCGAAGTCATCGCGACTCGCGGAAAGTTGGCGCTGGGAGTGGATTTTGCTCCCCTGCTCGTCGCGACTCGCGACGAAGCCCATCGCGACTCGCGACGGCAGGGTATCCCAGACTTAAAATTTTTTCTTTTGCTTACCAACTATCCAAGCTTTCTTCTCTCGTTCATTGATCTCGTTCCTTCATCTCCTTCATTGCAATGCACTTCACTTTGCTACCAAATCACAGAAAAACAAGCCATAAAAAGAACAAAACAAAACAACAACAAAAACAAACTAAGAAACACAAACTAAGAAACAAAAACTAAAAGAAATGCCGAATTTGGTTAACGTCGTCGGCACGACGAAGCTCCGTATTTTTAAGGTCGTCGGCACGACCCTAACGTTATCCGTATGGTGAAGGCTTGAAGCTCTTCACCATGAGCATCCAAAATAAGAGAGGTGGGGGCACAAAACCTTCAAGAGGAAAGTCTTGTGGAGGTGGAGATGGTTCAAAGGGAATTAAGTGGTTAGGGAGCTTAGGATAGTCTTTTGGCTCCTCTCTCGTTTCCCTCAAAACTTCCGAAAATATTAGAGTTGGTTCACTAGGTGGGAGAAGGGGTGACAATGCTAATGGATAATGTAGCACTATCACCTCTTCCTCCATTTTTCTATCCTCTACAACCAACTCCTCATCCCTTTCAAACTCAAAATCATTTTTATTGGTGACTCCACTCACCGAATCATCGAGTTCAAGTTGGGATGGTGTGTTTTCGGAATCACGAGCTTCCATGCGGGCCAATACCTCTAATATGTTCCTCACATGCCCCTCAATGGCCTCAACACTAGTGGAGAGCTGGGTATCCGGCTCCTCACTAGTAAAGGAGTTCAAGTTTGCTATGGTATTTAAGACATCCTCACGTGTCAAACTTGAACTTCCTTGTTGGGCTTGGTTTTGGGGTATGGTATAGGGTGGTGATGGCCAACTAGGTTGCTCGTAATATTGGTTTTCTGGCTCATTCTCATACCACAAATCCGGACTACCACTCCATTCCGGATTGTAAGAGTTGTGGTATGGATAGCATTCATGAGCATCTTGCCCTTGAAAACCAATATCTCCTACCTCTTGATAGCACTCTTCATAGTACCCATGGTTTTGGAAACCAAGGGTTCTTTCTCGGTCATAGTGCTCTTCCCACAACAAAGGGCAAGATTCGGTAGGATGATCGGAATGACACATCCTACAAAACCTTGCTTGTTGAGCCTCTCTTCTCATCATGAGTTCCCTCAAGGTGAGACGCTCCATTAAAAAAAAATTTAATTTTTTTATTTTTCAAAAGTTCGGAATCATAGTGCAAGGATTCTCGATAAAATAAATTACCAAGAACTCAAGCAATACTTACTCCGAACAAAAACAACCACCAAGTAGTGGAAAATAAAAACAACTAGCTAATACACAACCAAATACACCTAAATACTTAAGAATAAACGCCTCTTCCCCGGCAACGACGCCATTTTGACAGGCGCGGGCGATCGTCGCGCCCGCGCGCCAAAAGATAATTTATAAGCCCTCAATGCTTACTTTCTACAACTAGGTAGATAGTGGCAAATCGGGGTCGTCCAAAGAGAAGAGGGATCTTCCTAAGCGTCTAAGCACACAATGGTTGATACTAGGCTAGGAGTAAATATATATACACACACTTAAAAGCAAGTAAAGGGGGGGGGGGTGGTTGGTTGGTTTCCTAAGTTAACAAAGATAACTAGCAACGTCAAGTGACTATGCTAATCATCAAACGAAACTAAGAAAAGGGGTTTTAAACTACAAAGATAAAATGCCTTGGGGGCAACGGATATCCACTTCCACATCTAATGTAGTTCATCGAATCATTCACCCATTCCATCATTTAGCATTCATGACCCAACACTCACACACCCCATCTAGCAAGTACCACAACACACACATCACAAGGAGTTCTAAGTTCATGCTCATAGATCTTCATGCAAAGGCGCTACAGAATTTATCACGTTCCTACACCTAAGCAATTCAACCACACAAGCACTACCTATGCTCAAACCACTCATGGCACACATGCAGTGAAACACACCGTCAAGAATACATAAACGCCGAATAACAAATGCTTCAAGAATGAATTTAAATCATCTATTCAATACTTCAACTACTTGTCGTGGAGACTAAACTCCTATCCTTCTTAGTTCGTAGTTTGCGAGAGTGAGTTCGACATCTCTCGTCAAACCTCACCAATGACTCCCGAGTCACGACCACGACTCAAGGTGTCATTGGTGGCATTTAGCACGAAGGACCAACAAGCTTGGCAATGCCTATGACCACTACACCGTGACTAAGCATTAAACCAATTCATGCAATTACACGAGATTGGATGAACGTGCAACGCACATTCATCCACGAGCATATGACTCTCTCGTTTGCTACACAAACGAACATGACGAAGAGTTCGACATCAATCACATTCGCCTAGCACATTGTCAACACACTAACACAATCAAAAGCTCTAATTCACACTCTCACATTACTAACAAGAACAGGGGGGAAATTAACCCAAATCCCCCAAACCCTAGCTAGCAATTGATACAAGCATTCATATCATCAAGCTCTCAACAACATCAATGCAATCAACAATTAACATTCAAAGCACAATAAAAGCACAATAGCAAAAACATCAAATAGATAGATAGAAATGGTTCTCAATACATAGAAGTGGAAGCTTCAATCCATAGCTCCCAAGTACAAGAACTACTCTAGAACAACAAAAGACATAATTAAACTAAGGAAAACAAAGAAAAGAAAGAAGAGAAAAACCTAGAATTGAAGCCCTAAAAACGCAGAGAAAAGCGGGCTGGAAAAGCTGGAGAAGAAGAGGAAAAGAGATGGTATTTATAGTGCAAAGAAAATAAGAATGATTTCTGGCCGCCCGTTGGTCGCGACTCGCGACGGAGTTCGTCGCGACTCGCGACGGTGTTGGTCGCGACTCGCGATGGCGTCGCGACGGGGTCGCGACGGCAGCCACAGTTTTGCATTGTTTCTTTGTCTTCTTCATAGCCATCCCTCTCAATCTTCAAGTCTTCAACAGCTCCAAAATGGTCTTCAACGGCCTCCGGTCTTCATGTCTTCGAAGTGAGTATCCAAAAGTCTTCGAAAGTATAGTCTTCAATGTCTTCCGGTCTTCGTTGCTTCCGTGTTCTTCCCTTGTCACACAAAATCCACTTAAAAGAGGTAAAAGAGTACAAAGTTGCTTTTACCTCTCCTAAGTGAATTTCAAGGTAAAACACAAGCTCTCGATAATAAAAGAGCACAAAAGTGATACTAAATACTACTAAATAATGCGCCTAAAATGGACACATCAGTCATCACTAAAGAAACCAACAACCAACAATTATTATATTTACATTTGAACAATGTGAAAAAATTTCAAACCTACTCACTCACACGCAACACCTTCTACTTAGGTGGCTCTTTAAAGACTTCCTCCAAAACTGCACCATCAGTGGAGACATGTATATTTGAAAATAGAAGACGCTTAAATGGCTCATATTCTACCCAAATATTATTACAAGGAGAAATTAAAAATTATAGTGAAGGTCACATTATAAAAGATACAAGAATCGAGAAAATCTTACCTTTCTCATTGTTGTTGTTTTCTAGTTTTCTTCTCTTTGGAGTTATCATCTTTTGGTTGGGGTTCTGTATTAAAGCTAAGTCTCAAGTGCAAGGAATGAGCAACACTAACCTGCATGCACAACAAAGGAATGAGCTCTGCATTTATGGAAGATAACTCTAGAAGCTGAAGCCAAACTGACAAAAATGCTTCAAAAGTAAAGATAGATACGACATCTTTTATGAGAAATCAACTTTTCTTTCTTCAACTCCTAAAACTTCCATCGCATTCCCTCTTGCCTGACACCATATGGAACTTTGACTCAGTAGTTCCACAAGATCCATGCCTTCAGGAATTACCACTTTCACCGATATGCTCACCCTACCTTTAAGGAGAGTAAAACTTTGTCAGCTTATAGAATGATAATGGATTCTCGAACTAATTGACATTCTACAAATAAAGGAGGGCTAAGGGGAATAATATTAAGAGTCATACATACAAAGAAGCTGAGAAGCACCAACATAAACCAGGGAGATAACGTGACAATGCCAATTACAGCAACAAAAACATTGATACTAAACTTGGAGGTTCATAGTGGCTACCTGGCAACAAGGAGAAATCTTCAACATGATCAATGTGCATTTCTAAAAATATATCATTACTACAAAATAAGAAACAAAATCAACAAGGTCAGATAAGAAGAAACAAAAATCAGTATGGTCAGATAGAAGATATATAACTACCAAGTACTGGGTTACTTACTCCACACAAACCCTCTTCAGGGGAAATGAGTACCAATAAGGAAGTACCCGGATACCAAAATTTGGGAAATGAAAGCTGGATACAATCCCAGATTCTCCATTAAGTTTCAATACCATCTGACCCACTTCAGATCCAAAATAATCATGAAATTGATCACAAAAATAGTCACAAAATCAGCGAAGAGACAAGTGATCTGGTACCTGCATCACATAAGATGATATCATTCAGTAGGACATAACAAAAGCAGAGCAAAATCAGGGTATAAGAACCCTCTACTAGTAGGGTTCCTCCAGCGGCGGCGAAACTCTCTAGCGATGGTGGGGCTCCTTCTCCGACGGAAGAACCCTCCAGCGATGGTGGCGGAACCCTGTAGAAAAAATAGGGAATAAGAACCCTCTACTAGCGGGGCTTCTCCAGCGGTGGCGGAACCCTCCAGTGAAGGCATAGCCCTCCGGCGGTGGCGGAACCTTGGGTTCTTTGCATCGAAGGAAAAGGGACAAGGCTTTGAGTGGGAAGACAAGCGGGAAGATCCTCTTCCTCACCTGCACTGGCGCCGGCGCCATCTCCCCTTCCTTCAACTTCTTCAGGTGATGCGTGGCCGGTGGCCGATCGGCGGAGAAAGCTAGAGGAGGCGGAGGGATGGTGGGGTGTGGGTTTGATCGAATCAAATTGGGGCAAGGGATAAGAAAGGCTAAGTATATGAAAATTTGAGACATGAGGTTTGGGCCAAAATTATGCATTTGAGCACATTAAATTTTTCATTAGCTAAAATCAAATAAAGTTTGACCGTTAATTAGTTAAAGTCAACTTAGTTATTAGTGTTTATATATTGAAAGTCAAGTAGGGGTTGACCGTTAATTAGTCAAAGTTAAACAATTTTCTTTGTATTTATTATATGCTAATTCAAATAACGTTTGATCATTAATTAGTTAAAGTCAACTATGTTATTAGTGTTTATATATTAAAAGTCAAGTAAGGGTTGATCGTGGATTAATTAAAGTCAACTTAGTTATTAGTGTTTATATATTGTAAGTCAAGTAAGGGTTGACTGTCGATTAGTTAAAGTCAACTTTGTTAGTTGTCTTTGTATGTAGAAAGCCAAGTAAGGGTTGACCGTGGATTAGCTAAAGCCAACTTTGTTATTAGTATTTTTATGAAGAAAGCCAAGTAAGGGTTCACAGTTAATTAGTTAAAGTTAACTTAGTTATTAGTGTTTATATATTGAAATTCTATTAAAGTTTGATCGTTGACTAGACAAAGTCAACCTAATTATTAGTGTTTATATATTGAAAGTCTAGTGCAGTTTGACTGTTGATTAGAGAAAGTCAACCTAGTTATTAGTGTTTATATATTGAAAGTCAAGTCAAGTTTGACCGTTGATTAGACAAAGTTAACCTAGTTATTAGTGTTTATATACTGAAAGTCGAGTAAAGTTTGACTGTTGATTAGTTAAAGTCAGCTTAGTCACTAGTGTTCCTATATAGACAGAGTTATGTAAAGTTTGACCGTTTATTAGTTAAAGTTAACTTAGTCACTAGTATTTATATATAGAAACTCAAGTAAAGTTTGACCGTCGATTAGTCAAAGTCAAATATTTTTAATAATATTTATTATATACTAATTCAAATAAAGTTTGACCATTAATTAGTTAACGTCAACTTTGTTATTAGTATTTATATATAGAAAGTCGAGTAAAGTTTGACAGTTGATTAGTTAAAGTCAGCTTAGTCTCCACTGTTTCTATATAGAGAGAGTCAAGTTAAGTTTGACCGTTGATTTGTTAAAGTCAACTTAGTCCCTAGTATTTATATATAGAAAGTCAACTAAGGTTTGACCGTTGATTAGACAAAGTCAAACATTTTTATTAGTATTCATTATATACTAATTCAAATAAAGTTTGATCATTAATTAGTTAAAGTCAACTTTGTTATGAGTGTTTATATATTGAAAGTCAAGTATAGTTTGACCGTTGATTAGTCAAAGTCAGTCTAGTTATTAGTGTTTATATATTGAAAGTAAAGTAAAGTTTGACCATTAACTTGTTAAAGTTGTATTTATGTATACTAAATCAATTAAGGGTTGAACGTTAATCAGTTAATGTTAACTAAATTTTATTCTTATTTGTATATATTAGGTCAGTAAAGGTTGATCGTTGATTAATTTAACTTAACTTAGTTATTAGTTAAAGTCAACAAAAGAAGTGAACGATTTTGAAACTTTTAAAAAAAATAGCTTAGAGCGGCTGCGCAGTTGCTCCCAGCTCATGAAATTTCTGGGAAGATTATTTGGTATTTGTGGTGAATATTTTGAATTCTTTGGCAGAAAAGCTGAACTTAGAAAAATTTCGACGAATATTTAGAAGTGTTTTGGGGGAAGATAGAATTTTAAAATATTTAGGCGATTTCTTTGGTGGGAAAATGTTTTTGGCAATTTCTTCGGTGGGAAAATTATTTTGGCGGAAAAATTTTAGCACCGGTTTTGCAAAACCGGTGCTATTGTTTACGAAAACCAGTGCTAAATTTTAAATTTTTTGGCGATTCCTCTGGTGGGAACATTTTTTTGGCGATTCCTCTGGCAGGAATAACTTAAAATTTTTAAATATTTAGCACCAGTTTAAACCGGTGTTATTTTCTTCCAAAACTGGTGCTATTTTTAAATTTTTAGCACCGGTTGGAAAATAACGGTGCTAATTTATTGAAAACCGGTGATATTTAAAGTGTTTTGACTATTTCTTTGGCGGGAAAAAAAATTTTGAAAATTTTTAGCACCGGTTTTATAAAACCGGTGCTATTGTTTACAAAAATCCGTGCTAAATTTTAAATTTTTTGGCGATTTATTTGCCGGGAATAATTTTAAAATTTTAAAATTTTTAGCACTGGTTTATTCTTGTGCTATTTTCTTCCAAAATCGGTGCTATTTTTTAATTTTTAGCACCGGTTTAAACCGGTGCTATTTTCTTCCAAAACCAGTGTTATTATTTAATTTTTAGCACCGGTTGGAAAAAACCGGTGCCAATTATTCCAAAACCGGTGCTATTTAAAATTTTTTGGCTATTTTTTTGGCGGGAAAATGAATTTTGAAAACTTTTAGCACCGGTGTTACAAAACCGGTGCTATTGTTTACAAAAACCGGTGCTAAGTTTTAATTTTTAGCATCGGTTTTTAAAACCGGTGCTATTTTTTTTTACAAAAAATGGTGCTATTTTCTTAATTTTAGCACCGGTTTTTAAAAACCAGTGCTGATTTTTTCGAAAACTGGTGCTATTGTAAAATTTAGCAATGGTTTTAAAAAACCGGTGTTAAAATAAAAAAAAACCGCTGTTAAATTAACATCGGTTTTGAAAACCGGTGTTAAAATTTAAAAAAAATGGTGCTATGAGATTTTTAGCACCGGTTTTAAAAACCGGTGCTAGAGGAGGGTCTCTGTGATAGTGTGAGTGAAAGCCATCCTAGTTATTAGTGTTTATATATAGAAAGTCAAGTAAGGGTGGATCGTTGATCAGTGAAAGTCAACCTAGTTATTAGTGTTTATGTATAAAAAGGCAAGTAAGGTTTGACCATTGATTAGTGAAAGTCAACCTAGTTATTAGTGTTTATATATTGAAAGTCAAGTAAGGTTTGACCATTGATTAGTGAAAGTTAACCTAGTTATTAATGTTTATATATAGAAAGTCAAGTAAGGGTGGATCATTGATCAGTGAAAGTTAAACCTAGTTATTAGTGTTTATGTATAAAAAGGCAAGTAAGATTTGACCGTTGATTAGTGAAAGTCAAACTAGTTATTAGTGTTTATATATTGAAAGTCAAGTAAGTTTTGACCGTTGATTAGTGAAAGTCAACCTAGTTATTAGTGTTTATATATTGAAAGTCAAGTAAGGTTTAACCGTTTATTAGTTAAAGTCAACCTAGTTATTAGTGTTTATTTATTGTAAGTCAAGTAAGGTTTGGCCGTTGACAAAACCACAATCTCTACACTCTATTACTCCTCCATTACACACAATTACTTCCTCATTACACATCTACCCTATATAACATTCAAGAAGCTACCCCTATTTGAAACTTCAAAGAAATCCATACAAGGGCATGCAACCTTGAAGCATAGCTCAAATCTTATTATCTTTAATAGGTATGACATCCGAGTGGAGAAAATATTTCATCTCCCCCAATACAATGCATAATGAAGTGTTGTTTTTTTATTGCCTTAGAGATGAGATTGAGTTCAAATGGTTTGCGCATGAGGATTTTCTTGTGTTCTTTGATATGGTCACTAGGGAATATATATACGTGGTTGTAGTGTATTTTAGAATAGGATATTTTCATGTGTTTGCCTGATGTATGCATAGTTCTTGAATTTTGTTTCATATGCATTGGGTCCATGCTTGTATATGGTCAAATATTGTGTTTGTAAAGCCATTTAAAATTATTGGGTTTGATAGCATGTTATAATGGCTGGTATACAAACTTGTGTAAAATGATAGTTGTTATAGTTGGTTATAGACTGGCTATAGTTCTTGTACTATTTGATAACATTATTTTGTTGCAAACGTTGCAAACGTAGATAGGGCCGAAATCCAAGAAGATTGCCGTGAAGAGGAAGAGGTGTGGGCAATAACCAAAGAAAATAGCGGCCGAGGAGAAAGAACAACATGTGGAATCCAAAATCGCAACACTGCTGGTCTCCCTCAACTTACAATTTGAGGAGCAATGCACTCCTTCTGCCAAACCTGTAGAGGTATAATCAAAAGAAACAAAGACATCAATGGGCCTCTTGGATTAAATATGGACACTTTCTTATGATTGTTAGTGCATTGCGTTTGATTGAAGATTGATGGTTGTGATATGATGATTGGTAATGAGCTCCAGTTGTTTGTTTTGGGTTCGATTTAAGTTGCGTGGATATTTCAAATAATACTTTTTATTAATTAGATAGCTTAACTTATATGATTTGTTAATAACATGCAAATATGGATTCGCCACTTGAATTCCTGTAAGCAGGATTGTCTTCCGATAAACACTAGTGGAGAAGCCTAGATTAAAGGCGGTTATATCAGACCCGAGAAGATACTTTTCAAGGGTCTTCTCTAGTCCTGACTTTGATTGATTCGATAAAAGGTGGTTTGAAAACTGCCTTCTATTGGGGTACGAAATAGGTTCCGAACTTGGAACTTATTTCTAAGGTCCCTAAAAGAAGGTTACAGGAAACCTGAGGTTTTTGACAATGAGAAACAAACCCAAATGTGCGAAATGTAAACCCAACACAACAGACCCAACAACAACAAACCCAATATCAAAAGGCCTAACTCAACATACCCTATATCAATAGCCTTCACCATTACCTTCGCCGGCGGAAACCTTTGTCACGGCAGAAGGGCAGTGGGGCGACCCCTACGGCGTGGCATTGTAGGAGGAAGCAATGCATCAAGAGGAGGAGGCTGCAATGCCATGAGAAGGAGGCAAGCGGTGGAGCAGGGGAGGCAGAGGAGGCGGTTGTGAGGAAGAGAGAGAGAAAATAAATTAGGTATTGGTAAAAAAACGAGAATGAGAGGCAGATGGAGTTAATTGTTAGGAAAATAAAGTAAGGTGGGAAGAAACCCTATCTGATTTATATACTTGGCAAATAAAGACACCCCATTAAAGGCGGTTCTTCAATAGAACCGTCTTTAATCGATGCCCATCAAAGGTGGCTCTTGAATAACTGCCTTTAATAAAAAAAAAGTGTCTTTACTAATTTCCAAGTGCTTATGGAGGGAGTTCCGACTGCGGAACCTTCATCGGATCTCAATTAAAGGTGGTTCTTGAGAAATCTCCTTTAATCGTTGCCTTTAATCAAATCTTCCCCACTAGTGAAATGCGCATGACCAAAGTTGTGTCCAAAAGGTTTGTCATTCTTTTTCTTACATCCTTTTGATTTTTGACCAAGTTCCTCTTAAAATGAGGTAAAAATGTAATAGTACTTGTTAATATCAGCTGTTTGAATGAGGAACATTTGTTTGGTTCATGGTATTTGTTGTATATACATGCACTGTAACCCTATGGAACAGTTGAAACTAATCTATGACTGTGAAGCAGTTCAATTTGTCTCAAGTGCCATATTATGACGAGTGTAAATAGTTTTGATTTCCTTCTTCGAGTACAGGTAATGCAGAGCCTTCCTGAATGTTTTACATGGAGAAAAATAACATGGTGTCATGTGCTAGATTATGAATGTTTCCTTGATGCATGTATTCAGTTAGTTTTTGCAATCGATGTAGCTACCTCGGTTAAAAGTATTTATTTTAATATTAGTATAGATTGATACGAGTTAGTTTTATCTACCTTAGCTATATAGTAGTGTTGAATATTGATTGAATTCGATTCACATTTTTTCTATATTTTAATATTTTTTTGTGTTTTATTAAATATTTTAATTTTAATTTTTTAAATAATAAATAAGCACCACTAAAACCGGTGATCATTTTTATTTACTGACCACCTCTTTACTAGCACTGGTACAAAAAAACATATGCCTTAGTTATTTGGCCCAAAAAAAAAGACGATTCCTATATAGGGGGTACTAGATTTTACCAAACAACCGATTTCAACCACACAAATGGTGCCACGTCTTAACATCAGTTCATTTTTATTTGCACCAGTAAACCAAACCGATGCTAGTTATATTTCAACATTGGTATGCATTACCTACGCTAGAAATCTACGTTCCAACATCGAGTTAATTAGGTATCGGTATTCCAAGGGCTCTAAATACCTATGCGGCAAAATATTGGTGCCTATACTGTTGACTTGCGCTAGTGAGATAATAATGATAATAAATGAATAAATAGGATGAACATAAGAATCTCAACAATCCCTAATTAAACATATTTAGAAAATGGTCCCAAGTAATTCAACTGCTGTAAAATAATCAAGCACATAACAAATTTGGGTTTAAAAGACATAAATGAGATGAAATGAATGAAGAGAGAAGTAAAAAGTGCAAAGGGTAATGTTAAAATCCACGTCAAGCTAGCGAACATAAATTTAAGCTAAATAATGAAAATCCATAACAAATCAAACAACAAGTCATGGGAAAAATGCAAAAAGGGGTGATAATTGTGGTAAGAAAACACCAAAATCATGTCTCACAACCTTCATTATGATAGTCAGCCGGGTATTCACTTTGTAAGTAATCTTGTTTTTCATGAATGTATGAAGTATATATAGAGATTGACTGTCATTTTTTATGGGATCTAATTTAGTCTAGCAAGGTAGTCACTCATCATATTGGTAGTTTCAATCAACCAACTAATATTTTCACTAAAACTCTTGATTGTCAGCAGTTACTGAATTTTCTTATCAAGTTGGGTATTCTTGATACTTATACTCCAAGTTAAGAAAGAGTGATAGGATATTTTGTAATATTCTATTTCTTGTAAAATAATGATTAGGTTAAAAAAAACATTTTGAATTTTCGTACAGTGCTTTATGTAATGTAACCTTTCATGTATACAAGCAACTGTTCATATTCTACAAATTTGAAAGTGTTAGAATAAATCAGATACCGTGACAAAGTGATTTCCCATAAGTAATTATGTATTGATGAACTGAATATGTGAAGAAATGTGGTCTTCACCCAATTGTCCATGAACATTCACTTCTTTGGAGGATAGCAAAGACAATCATTCAAAGCATTGAATTGCAACACTATTCTCATCTCATGCTTAGCAAGTTGAAGCATTATTTCTGTGAATATTGGGGTTCAACTATCATAGTTTTTTGGCAAGAACCATTTGGAAGTAATGTTCACAACCCATGCTTGAAGCAAGAAGGAGGATTTCTTGGGATATTGGGATAAGTTTTGTTTGAGAGCTCTTGGCCATTGGTGAACTTGAAGTTAGTATAAATAGGGGGATGCACTTAGTATTTCAAACACACCTCAAGCATACCATTCATTTGCTACTTATTTTCTTCTCCCTTTAATTCTCCTTTGTAGTTGTAGAAGCTAAAGCTCTCATATTTTTATTTTGCCACATAATTCCTTCACAGGTGATAGGTAAAACCTTGTAATACTTTCTCCACATATAGTGAAGTTTCTGGTCTCCTCCGGCCGTGGATGTAGGTCAACTTGACCAAACCAAGTAAATCTTTGTGTCCATAAATATTTCCTTTATTTTCTTTACGCTTTCTTTATTATCCATCTTTTTGGGCTAATAGATATCTCGTGGGATTCGTATTTCTAACAGAATATATAGAGGGATTACAATAGAGGTAAAATAAAGAAAAAAAAATCTAATCATACTAATCATAATCTAATCAGTAATATAATTTATTCTAATAAAGCTTTGGTCCAAAATCCTAATTTTTGGAGCCTATCCATATCCTAAGACATTCAGCCCAATGTCAGCTCAATTGCTTCAATCCATAGTCATCCAGTTGTAATATTGCGTATACAACAATTTTACTTCTTCCAAAATATCTCGTTTTGCTTTGGCACATGGGAATGGGATTCTGATCATCAGCCAATTAATAGCTCCTTCTGTACCAATTTCATGCTCATACATAAACATGGAATCGCATAGGTGGAAAATTAAGAAAAGGGTCATGAGAAATAAAAGAAAAACTTCATAAAAATCAGTGATTAAGATATAGCATAATCTCATTATTGTAATTAATTCCAAACAACTGCAGCTGAATGTCAACTTAATTGCTTCAAGTCACATTAATCGTGTTCTGCCATTGGTACATAGTAACTAGGGCACAGCTTCCAGAATTTTAGCTAGCACGTGAGAAAGCATGCCAGTTATAACCTAGCACGTGACATCATGCATTCGATGTAGGCTTTGTACTTTGGCATCATCATCTATATGAGTCATGTAGACTTCTCCATGATTTATAAACACTATATTTCCGCAATCTCCTTCCAACCACAAAACAAGAAATAAAAACAAAAGTAGAAAATTAGCTTCTATCCAAATGTCAGGATTGGGATTTCTTCATACCCCTTGCCTCGCTTTCATTTCTTTTGAGGTTCCCAGAATGTATTGTGCAGCTCAGTCTTCTATGAAAGTAAGAAATGGGAGATTCACAGCGTGGCTAAAATGTACGAAAAGAACAGCCATAAGAGCAGAAGTGCACATGGATGATCTTAAAAGAGGCGAAGGACAACATGTGTGCCCAGAACTGACCATTCAGGAAATTCCCTACGTAGATGAGGTTGTAAAGAAGATTGCACACAATCGTGATGCATTCAGAAAGACCGAATCTGGTCTTGTGAATCTTGAAGAAGCCTATGAAAGATGTAGGATGATCTGTGCTGAACATGAGAAAATGGTCCTAAAAGGTTCATCTCGAAATCCCATTTAAATGACTATGCAGATTTCCAATCCAACTAAATTTCCTGAAATTTCATGTAATTATATGCATTTGTTTTCCTGATTTCAGTGTCACGACAATTGACTTCAGAGCAACAACGAGCGATATGGGCTATCTACGGTATACTAATTATCCCTCTAATCTGATTCCTGTCAATAGCATAAAAACAGTATGCAAGTGGTCCAATCTCAACTTCATTAATACATCGGAATATAATTAAGTTGAAATATATGCATTCAGTACACTAAAATTATACTATATTCTATGCTGCTGCAAAAACTGCTACTTTACAGCTTGGGGCCGGAGGATTGATGACTTGGTCGATAGCCCCGATGATGATGACAACATACACTCAGCATGTCTTGATCAGTGGGAAGAGAGGACAAAGGACATCCTCAATGGGCGCCCTCACGACATACATGATGCTGCACTTGTAGATACATTATCCAAGTTCCATATCGACGCGACGGTAATTAAGCACTCATTCTGGTTCTATTTTGTTCGTTTAACAAATGAAACCGACAGTTGAACATACTTTCTTGTTCAACTTGTAGCTTTTTGAAGACCTGCTGAAGGGGATGAGGATGGACACGACCAAAAACCGGTATGCAAATTTTGAGGAACTCTTCCTCTATTGCCACTATGTGGCTGGAACAGTTTGCCTTATGCTCGTCCCCGTAGTAGGGATTGCACCAGAATCTACAGTGTCTTCTAAAACTATACATGATGGGATGGTATACTTTGGCATAGCAACTCAACTCACCAACATTCTTAGAGATGTAACACATGAGTATGTATAATGTTCTTCGGATTAAGCAGCATGCTAAGTACGCGTTACTCGCCCAATATTCTCACTGTTTGCTAATTAATTTCCTGCTTTAAAAATCAGTGCCCAATCAGGGAGAGTGTATCTTCCACAAGATGAACTTGCGGAATTCGGTGTACGCAACGAGGATATATTCTCAAGAAACGTAACTGATGGGTGGAGAGAATTGATGAAAAAGCAGATTCAACGTGCGAGGTTCTACTATAATTTAGCTGAACAAGGAGTCTCTAAGTTAGACAAGGCTATCAGTTCGAAGGTAGGTTTTCAGGACACGAGAATACAGAGTAAACCTTGATTTGGGTCTAAACAAAATAGGAACAAAAGAAAATAGTACGGAGTATATATATACGAGCCGAAACAGATATTGACTTAGGATGCATGCTTGCTTGTTGCAGATGCTGGCAGGCATGATGATCTATTCAGATATGCTGGATGAAATAGAGGAAAAAGACTACGATAACTTGACATACAGAGTGGGAAAGAGAAAATTATAGTTTTTGCTATGGTAGTCTTCTACCAATGAATCTATAACCAATTCACCGTGTTGATTGATTGAGTCAATATTACTCACAGTAACTTGTATGAACTCACTTGCGATGATGCATGTGAGGTGGATTAGATATGCATATTTTTTCATTTTGAAAAATAATTTGTTGTGCGGAATGGAGAAAGAACAGAAAATATGAACGAAAATAACAAGACACAAGATTTACGTGGTTCACCAATTTGGCTACATCCACGGGAGAAGAATTCACTAATTTTGTGCGGAACAGAATTAGAGTTGGTTTACAGAGAGAAGAGAGACACTTTATATGCTGTCTCCACTAAACCCTAACAAACTGGGCCAAAAATACAATTCGGCCCAAATCAACAGCAGTCCAATAAAGAGACAAGCTATACTGTCGGACCGGGGGCGACTCCGCCCCCCCGGACCCCCAGGCCAGGAGTGCACCCGGGACCCCCGTTTGTTTCCCGGGGGCGACTGCCGCCCCCCGGACCCCCAGGCCAGGGTCGCAGAAGCGGCTATTACAGTATTCAAGGCATACCAACAAATCTCCACCTTGACTTGAATACTCAAAGTAGAAATCTCCAGATGCACCATTACAGTGCCAGATGAGTAGACTTCGCCCTCCACTCCCGGGACTGCCCATAGAGCACCTAATCAGCTCTGATGTTCAGTAAGTCCAAACAATGTTGAAACTTGCTATGTGGAACAGATTTGGTGAACATATCAGCGGGGTTATCTGCAGTTCCCACTTTCTTCACCCTGATTCTCCTCTCACTCCTCAAGAAATGATATCTGACATCAATATGCTTGGTCCTCTCATGATGGACCTGATCCTTGGCTAGGCAGATTGCACTCAAGCTGTCACAGTACACAGTAGGCTGATCATGATGTAGACCAAGATCACTAACTAGCCCTTTCAGCCATATTCCCTCTTTTGCAGCCTCTGTCAGAGCCATGTACTCTGCTTCCGTAGTAGACAACGTCACTGTAGGTTGCAAAGTCGCCTTCCAGCTAACCACAGAACCTCCCAAAGTGAATACATAACCAGTCATCGATCTCCTCGTGTCAACATCACCAGCATAATCAGAATCAGAGTAGCCTGTAACTAAGCACTCCGTATCACCTCCATAAATGAGACCCACATCAGACGTACCTCTAAGATACCTGAAGATCCTCTTCACAGCTTGCCAATGTTCCTTTCCCGGTTGCCCCATGAACCTGCTCACAACACTGACTGCCTGTGCTAAATCTGGCCTCGTGCAAACCATAGCATACATCAAGCTCCCCACCGCGCTGGCATAAGGAACCCGAGACATATACTCCTTCTCCTCGTCTGACTGAGGAGCAAACATAGTGGTGAGATGAATATTTGCAGCACTAGGAGTGTCTATAGGCTTGGCTGTAGACATGCCAAACCTAGCCAACACTTTCTGAATGTAGCCTTTCTATGACAAGAAAAGCTTCCGCTGACTTCGATCCCTAAGAATCTCCATTCCTAGTATCTTCCGAGCTGCACCCAGATCCTTCATCTCAAACTCAGCACTAAGAAGTCCTTTCAAATTCTGAACCTCGTGCTTACTCTTTGCGGCTACCATCATGTCATCTACATAAAGCACCAGATAGATGAATGACCCATCTCTCAACCTGCTGTAGTAGACACAACAGTCATAAGCACACCTCGTATATCCCAGCTGAAGCATGTAACTGTCAAACTTCTTGTACCACTGCCTCGGAGACTGCTTAAGTCCATACAAAGACTTCTTCAACTTGCAAACATAATTTTCCTTGCCAGGAACCTGGAAATCATCTGGCTGAGTCATGTACAACTCTTCCTCCAACTCTCCATGTAGAAAAGCGGTCTTCACATCAAGTTGCTCGAGCTCCAAATCCTGATGTGTCACCAAGGCTAGCAACACTCTGATGGAAGTGTGTCTGACCACTGGTGAGAAAATCTCATTATAGTCTACCCCCTCCCTTTGATTGAAACCTCTTGCAACAACTCTTGCCTTGTACTTGACTCCCTCTGCAGGTAATATTCCTTCCTTCTTCTTGAAAATCCATTTGCAACTGATTACCTTTCTCCCTTGATGCTGTTTGACCAATTCCCATGTCTGATTCTTCTGAAGAGACTCCATCTCATCTCCCATTGCAGCAAGCCATTTATCAGCATCAGTACATGAAGTAGCCTCTCTGAAGGTTGATAGCTCTTGAGTATCCACTTCCTCGGCAACTGACAGTGCATAACCCACCATATCCTCAAACCCATATCTCTTTGGCGCCCCAACTCCAACCCTCCTGGGTCGGTCCTGAGCTAAACTGCGGACTGTAGCTCCTGATGGTTGAGGATCTGGTGGTGGAGATTCCGGTATCTCAGATTCTATCTGTAGCTCTTGATCCACCTCAAATTGTTCCAATCTATTTTCACCTTGAGTGACTTCAAGCTCCACCTGTTTATCAACTCCACTAGTTTCTGGCACAACTGTGGGCTTCACCATAGATCTAACCAAAGAATTTTCATCAAAGACAACGTCCCTGCTCAGAATAACCCTCTTCTCAGATGGAGGCCATATCCTGATGCCTTTAACTCCATCTCCATAACCCACAAAAACACCCTTCTTGGCTCGGGGCTCTAACTTACCATCACTAACATGATAATAAGATGTACAACCAAAAACTTTTAACTTGGAGTAATCAACAACTCTACCTGACCATAACTCCATAGGTATTTTGCACTCTATACCCGTGTGAGGCCCGCGGTTGATCAGGTAACAAGCTGTACTTACCGCCTCTGCCCAGAATCTCGTTTCCAAACCAGCATTAGAGAGCATGCACCTCGCTCTCGCCAGCAATGTCTGATTCATCCGCTCAGCTACGCCATTCTGCTGTGGCGTATTCCTGACTGTATGATGACGAGTAATCCCTTCATCCCTACAAAACTGATCAAACTCAGACGAGCAGAATTCCAGCCCATTATCAGTTCGAAGCCTCTTGATCTTCTTCCCGGTCTGATTCTCCACCAAAGCTTTCCACTCCTTGAACTTCGAGAAAGCTTCACTCTTATGTTTCATCATGATAACCCAAGTCATCCTTGAGTAATCATCAATCAGAGAAACAAAGTACCTGTGACCTCCCAGTGACTCAACTCGGGAAGGTCCCCAACAATCAGAATGAATGTAATCCAATGTGCCCTTTGTTCTATGAATCGCCTTAGGAAACTTGCTGCGGTGATGCTTCCCAAAAACGCAATGCTCACAGAAGTCCAAGCTCTTGATCTGTGGCCACTAAGAAGATCATACTTCGATAGAATCTGCATCCCTCTTTCACCCATGTGACCAAGCCTCATATGCCATAACTTAGTCATATCATCCTGGTGAACCTCCGAAGATGCAACATTAACAGAATTCATAACCGTGGAACCTTGTAGAAAATACAAAGTACCATGCAGAACACCTTTTAGAACCAGCCTAGAACCTTTGCAGACACACAGAACTCCATCACTCCCTGAGTAGACGAAACCCTTTCTATCCAATGTAGGAAGAGAAATCAGATTCGTTGTCATCGATGGAACATGCCTGGCATCGTTCAAAGTACAGAAACTACCATCATGCGTCCTGATCTTGATTGAACCAATCCTAACTACCTTGCACGCAACACCATTTGCCGTAGTAATGATGCCCTCAGCTTGCTCGTAAGTTGAGAAATAATCTCTCCTTGGGCATATATGGTAGGATGCCCCAGAATCAAGAAACCACGCATTAGAATGATTATTTTTCCTAGTAACAGCTAGAGCAAAATCATCTTCAGAACTGAAATCCCCTTCAGCCACAGCAGCAGTACCAGATGTACCCCTAGATTTACTAGCCTTCTTCGGACACTCCTTTTTCCAATGCCCCTTCTCCTTACAGTAGTTACAAACATCATTGGCCTTGGGACCCTTTGAAGATGACTTCTTGCCCTTCTTCTTATTGCCGGTTTCCTTGCCTTTTGTGTTTCCGTCACTAGCAAACAAGCCAGTGGCCTGACTTTCTGTACCTGTACTGTTTGCCTTATGTCGCAACTCTCTACTATGGAGAGAGGATCTTACTTCCTCCAGAGACACAGAATCTTTACCAAAAATAAATGACTGAACAAAATTCTCATACGAAAGTGGTAAAGAAACTAGCAAAATCAAAGCAGCATCTTCATCTTCAATTTTCACATCTATATTTCGCAATTCTAATAACAAAGTATTCAATT
Source organism: Rubia yunnanensis (assembly GCA_037428765.1). Taxonomy (NCBI): domain Eukaryota; kingdom Viridiplantae; phylum Streptophyta; class Magnoliopsida; order Gentianales; family Rubiaceae; genus Rubia; species Rubia yunnanensis. The sequence goes on along the minus strand of CM075064.1, from coordinate 22,615,706 downwards.
GCTCTAGATGGTCTCTAAGTTGCGTACCTTCCTGCATTCGGAGACCAAAGAGGCATTGTTTCAGAAGCAACTTGTTGGTTAGAGATTTCGTCATATACAAACTCTCCAACTTCAGCCACAGTTGTGCAGCAGTCTCCTGATCTGAGACCTCAGTGATGATTTCGTCCGCGAGACACAGCATAATCGTCGAGTGTGCCTTTTCTTCCAGACTCACAACATCGCCAGAACTGCTTGCGAAATCCTTCGTCAGCGGAGTCCACAAACCTTGCTGTTTCAGCAAAGCTCGCATCTTGATCTGCCATAAATTGAAACTGTTTCTCCCAGTAAACTTGTCGATCTTCACATTCAACCCAGACATCTTTCTCCCCGATCAGCCCCGATCTGATGAGCCCAGAATCCGATATACCCACTACAGATATCGCTGGAAAAAGAAACCGCTCTGATACCAGTTTGTTATGCGGAATGGAGAAAGAACAGAAAATATGAACGAAAATAACAAGATACAAGATTTACGTGGTTCACCAATTTGGCTACATCCACGGGAGACGAATTCACTAATTTTGTGCGGAACAGAATTAGAGTTGGTTTACAGAGAGAAGAGAGACACTTTATATGCTGTCTCCACTAAACCCTAACAAACTGGGCCAAAAACACAATTCGACCCAAATCAACAGCAGTCCAATAAAGAGACAAGCTATACCGTCGGACCGGGGGCGACTCCGCCCCCCTGGACCCCCAGGCCAAGGTGCGCTCTGCCCCCCTGGACCCCCCGACTCGCTGACCCCCGTTTTTTTCCCGGGGGTGACTGCCGCCCCCCCCCCGGACCCCCAGGCCAGGGTCGCAGAAGCGGCTATTACAGTATTCAAGGCATACCAACATAATTATTAAATTCAATAATTTCGATAAAACACTAATGGAGGAGACCTCATTAAAAGCAGTATTACAAGGTGGTTACGCGTAATTTTTGTAAAACCACCTTCTAGAAGGGATTCCGAGCTTGACCTTATGTCATTCGGCCCCCAGAATGTTCAAAGGTGGTGTAGGTTTTTCAAAGACGGTTAATTTATAACTAACTTTGTATGTTAGAGATGGAAGGTGGTTTGTTTAATAACTGCCTTTAATGAGTGATTATTAAAGGCGGTTGTGTCGTAGTGACTTTAAACAACATGTCTTCCGAGTTAGGAACAAGGATCCGACAGTTGTTCCAAGTCTGGGACTGCTTGGTTTCTTCGTAATTGAAACAACGAAATGTTTTCAGAGTTCGTAACATATTTCGTTTAGTTGTTGCAGACTCGAAACAACTTTGAGCTAGCCTTGCCATTAATTTCGATAGGACTAATTTATGTTCTGATCTCGGAACACGTGAAAATTTGCAATAAATGCAGCCATTCAATCTCATTTTCACTTGGAGAAATAAGTTGGAAACTTTAAGGCACTCTTTGGAAGTAAAAGGCTAAGTTAATTTTACATCTACAAATATTATTACCTACATGAACTAATGATTTTATTATTGAAGTAAGTTTTGCAATATTTTGAATTTGGGTTTTGATTTGAAATCTTTCTCATCGGAATTGTGTTACATATACGAATGAATGAGTTTGTATATTATTTTCATGTATTTAATGGATAGAATCAGACTCATCGAGAGCGACCCTAGGACATCACCCGATTATATTAGTTTAGTAGATTCATTTATTGTGGTGTCTTTTGAACATGCGGTTAAAAAAGGTGTCGTATTACCGTGCCCATGTAAGGATTGCAGGAATGATGCTTAGTTGGGGAGGAATAAGTTGCCTGAACACCTTATAATTTGAGGTTTCCAAACAAGTTACACTTGTTGGCTATGGCACCGGGAGGTATCAACAATTACAGGCAGAAATGTTGGAATGAAGGAAGTGGTTGAATTAAATGGTGACGATGGATTTGATGAGATGGTGGAGGATATTGCCAGAGAATTTCATGGAAACCCAAGGTCCAAGATTCATTGCTTAATGACAAGAATTGCCCAGTGTACGTGAGGTCAAAAACATTCAGTTTTAAGTGCCACCTTGAAAATCATAAATTTTCCTAATTTGGTTAGACTAAAAAAGGATGACTGAAACTCTAGAACAGGTTCGAGAATTTCTCCCTGAAGGAAATCGTATGCATGAAAAATCTTATGCCGCGAAAAGAGTTCTTTTTCCTATGGGTTTAGAATTGAAAAAAAATCCATTCATGTCTGAATGATTGCATGTTTTATATGGGGGGGGGGAGGATGAGAAACTCAAAACATGTCGGGTATGCTGTGAGTCTCAATACAAGTTGAAGCACGGTGAAATTGTTATGTGTGCAGAAGCGTGGTGAAATTGCTATGTTCTAAGGTCTTATTGTATCTTCCAATAATTCCACAGTTGAAGATGTTGTTTGCTTCCAAAGAAGATGAAAAGTTACTACGATGGCATGCGGAAAGAGATCATCTAGTGGATGATATCATAAAACATACGTCGGATGGTGAGCAACAGAAAATGCTAGATGACATATACCCGGAGTTCAGATCGGATTCCTGACATTTAAGGTTAGGACTGTCTACCGATGGAATGAATCCATTTAGAAACATGAGCAGCGCATATTGTTCTTAGCTCATAATGTTTGTCATCTACAATCTCCCGTCGTGGTTGATAATGCAACGAAAATACGTTTTATTATCCATGATGATTTCGAGCCCAAGCAACCGGGTGATGACATTGATGTATATCTTGCACCCTTAGTGGTTGATTTGTTGACGTTGTTCAACGATGGAGTCCGTACCTACAATGTTGTTGTGGATGATATTTTCACGATAAAAGCCCTTTTGTTCTGCACCATAAATGATTTTCCTATTTATGGAAACTTGTTGGGATATTCATTGAAAGGACACTATGCATGCCCAGTTTGTGAGAAAGAAACCTCATTTTGTTAACTTAAGCTTGATTCTAAAACTGTTTGCGAGGGACATCGATGTTTTTTTCCCAAGGGGAAACCATGGTGTTTTTCCAAGAAGTGGTTCAATGGCAAGACGGAATTGCGAGGAGCTCCTGTACCATAAACGGGTGCTGAGGTTTTCAAAAAAGTTAGAGGAATGCCTAACAATTTTTGTAAGGGGAAGCAGAAGTTGGCAATTGAAGGTAGTTGAAAAAATTGCTCAATCTTCTTTCGACTCCCTTATTGGAAGGATTTGGATGCCTGATACTGTCTTGATGTAATGCACATAGAGAAAATGTTTGTGATTCTTTGATTGGAACACTTTTTAATACCCCCGGTAAAACCAAATATGGATTGAAGTCTCGACTTGATTTTGTTCACATGGGTATTAGGGAAAATATTGGTCTCGTTACTGGTGGAGATACTTGTTATATCCCTCCTGCTTGTTATTTCATGTCTCAAATGGAGAAAAGGCCATACTATGAGACACTGAGTAGTGTGAAAGTGTCCTGAGCTTATTCTTTGAATATTAGCGCGTGTGTATCGCTAACAGAGTTCAAGTTGGTTTGATTGAAATTGCATGACTTCCACAACTTGATGCGGGAATTCAATGCCATTGTGATTTGGTTGTCGTTGCCGTCCTATGTACATTTGTATATTACTAAGCTATGTTCGTTATTCAAGACTTTATGTTCCAAAACCAATAGTATTGCAAAGCTTGATCGACTCCAAGCTATGATTGTTGAAGTATTGTGCCAGATTGAGATGTACTTCCTACCTTCGTTCTTCAACATAATGGTCCATTTGATTACTCATTTGGTTTGTAAGATTAAGCTCCATGGTCCTATATTTTAAAGATGGATGTATTTCGAGCAGTACATGAAAATTTTAAGCATTTTGTGAAGAACATTTATAGGCCTGATGCAAGTATTGTGCAACGGTATTGTGCAGAGGAAGTTATTGAGTTTTGTACCAATTATATCGAGGAGGTTGAATTTGTGGGGGCTCCTAGTTCCAGGCATGAAGGGCGGTTGGAGGATGTAGGGGTTCAACGGTGTAAGCTATTTAGCTCCGGTGCCGAGGAATTGTGCACTACTCATTTGTATGTTCTTTGGAATCATGACGATGTTGTCCTATACATTGAGAATCACATAGATGAAATTCGAGTGTTGAATCCCACTTTCAATGAAGTACGAGTTCTTCAACAACACACTAGAACTTTTGCTTCATGGCTACGATCTCACGTGTCCACTGGACGACATCGAGAAACAGTCAAGTGGTTGTCTCAGAATCCGTTGGGTACTGTTCTATCTTTCAGAGATTATGGCAACAATTGATTTACGTTTGCCACAAAATTAATGGATGATAAAGGATTCTCTCACAATAGTGGAGTTTCACTTGTTTGTGAAGCATTGCATGTTCATAGTATGGGCGACAACAACCCGATGTACGCCCAAATGTGCTATTTTGGTACCACTATTGAAGTTTGGGAGCTCAATTTCATTACAATGAGAATGCCAATTTTTAAATGTGAATGGATTGATTTTAACAATGGACAAAGAACGGAAGATTTAGGTTTCACGCTGGTGGATCGGAGGCGGTTGGGTTGGAGAGAATATCCATTCATATTTGTCGGACAAGCTCATCGAGTTTTCTACGTAAAAGATCCTATTGATTCCCGGTGGGAGATTGTGGTTGAGGGTAAAAGGGGTTTCGTGGAGGAATATGAACAAAAAGATTTGATTGGTTTTGGTTTTGGTACTAACATTGTGATTGGATCGAATGAAGAAGATTTTCTATTTGAAGAGGATGGCGCTAGCTTACATGAGTTCTGGGGTTGCACAGACCATGATGAAGTTATAAGGGTCAACAACAAAGGAAAATTGACCAAACGGCGGAAGGCACGAAAAAGGAAGATGAAAAAAAAGAAGCAATGTAAAATAAAAGTTTAGTGCTGTTTTGCAATACATTTTGAATATGACCATTCCCAAAGAGCCACTTCTGAGCTCGGAAGCTCCTCTGGTAGAGTGGTCAAATAGTAATTCCGTTACATATCCTAACCAATTTTCAAGTTCATTTCAATATCATGTCAATCAAAACCTCATGTGTGTTAAGGTGAATCAAAATATTTGAAGTTCAACATCCTAGGAATAGAAACATTTAAGTTAAGAAATTTAACATCCAAATCATGAATCCTCTAGAGCATCACTAAGAAACTTTAACAAATTGAGGGAAACTAGAATAGCCAAATATTAAATTGAAACATTACAAGGTAGAGCATCTCTTGAGGCATGGCTTCCTAGATTCTTTTAATGCTCTCTCATAAGCACTCTGCTTGCGCTAAAGGGTCCATACACGCTCTCTCAATTGGCACACCTCATCACAAACCCCATTTGTATACCTTCTTCATGCCCTTTACAAATATAGGGCCAAACTCATCTACAAAAAAAAAGGATGAACTATTACAATTACATAATAATTATTGACATAGTTAGTAAGCAATGTAGGATAATTAAATCACCTTCTTCGATTCTACGCCTCTTGCTTGGCTCAGCCGCTGCCGGTGTCTTGTGATGCCACTTGTGATTGAGTAATACCCACTTCTTCTTCAAAAAGTACTATTTGTCGAAGTACTTGCACAATATTCCCTCGGCACTGAACTCCGATCCACCACGGCCCTCAAAATTGAGGTAATCAAGTTGCCATACGGAAGACTTTTGATTACCTTCTTCGAGGTACCAATCGACAAAATATGTTTTGAAATTGCTAACTTGGGATTAATTTTACTTATTAAACCTTGATTTCAACCACTTGAAATTTCATTGCAACACCTTCACTAGTGTTCTTCACAGCAGACTCCAAAATCTTGACAAATGCTTCTGATGGTTGGAAGTGCAATGGATGCATTCAATACACCCGCTTCTTTTCTGGAATAATCATGATCAATTTCCAATGGTCCCTAAAAATAAATTTTTTATAAACATAATAAATATCGTAACTATAACCTTTCAATGTAGGGTGCAATGAATAATTTCTTATCCTTCCTCCCAAGGTTTTTGCGAATGCAGTTGATTCTCTCTTGGTTTGTACAACCGATCTCTTGAGTCACCACTAGGAACATGTATCTGACTCATCCCTTCTTTTGATTATACATATAATACATGTACCCTGAAATTAAGAATTTTTTCGCATTAGTTGTAAACAATTTGAAAAAAATAAAGAGTAAACATGAATTATATATATATAGATATATTACTTACAAAATGTATACAAACATTAGCGTCTGATTTACTTGCTAACATTTCCACAGGTCCTCAAAATCACACCATAGCGCGATGATATCTCTCTTCCTTCCAAATATGCAGTTGTTTCCCAAGAATGCGTAAGTTGAGTTGCGTTCATATGGTTGAAGCCAATTGTATAGCACTCGTACGAAGTGAGGTGAGTCTTTCAGGACTTGTGCTCTTGGAACTGATTATATAATCTTGTCTGGTGTTGTACATTGCCAAGGTTTTGGGAAACCTTTTTTCATTGGTGAGTCGAGTCAACCCAGTGTGTATGTACACATCAATTTCACTCAGTCATCCACAAGTGCTAGTATGTATAGTGTGCATCATGAAGAGTTGAATGTCTTCGATGATGATTATGTAGGTGAAATTGGAGAGCAAGTTGTTGGTTATGGTGAGCATGTTGTTAGCGAAGATGAAGGTGAGGAAAGGGAACTTGAAGAACAAAGTGAAGATGGTCAATCCTTATCAACTGATTTGAATCCAGGAGATGATGATGAACAAGTAATGTACACGAACAATGTAGCCATGATGTTCCATCTTATGGTGAATCCTAATATGGAGGCCTACGTTAGGGATTATGGGAGGCCTGATGAGGATGGGTATGATCCAACTAATTATGGCAAAATACTTCCTAATTATGTTCAAGCGACCAGGGAAATTAACTTGGGTATGCGATTCCGAAGTAAGCCAGAATGGGTAGAAGCTATTTCCAGGTAGAGTTGATGATGAACAGGGAACACCGGGTCGTGGAGATTAGGTTGCATACATGATATGCAAAATGTAAGGACGTTGTTGAAGCAAGTGGCAATTGTCATTGGATTGTTAGAGCCAACAAGAAGGCTGCCCATGGGATGTAGGAGATCACCAAATTGGCAAGTAGTCATAGTTGTGTTGGTGTTGGTTGATCAAATGGTAACACTAACCTAACATCGTTGATGATCACTCATTGCATTCACCATCAGATTGACGTGAACCCTTCCTACATGGTGAAGGATGTCCAAGCGCATGTGAAGAAGGAGTTAAATGTGACCATTTCCTACAAGAAAGCGTGGTATGCTTTCCAAAAAGCTATTAATTTGGATTCGGAACTTGGGAGGAATCCTTTGCAATGTTGCCAACATTTATGGATGAGCTAGTTAGGGCCAATCCAAGCACAGTTTTTGATTGGGCAGATGTACCTGATATATTACACGGTCATGGATGTAGGATATTTAAGTTTGTATTCTGGGCATTTAGTCAGGCTATCGAAGCTTTTTGAAATTGCAGGCCAGTGCTTAGTGTGGATGAGACTTTTTTGAGAGGCACATACAAGGCCACAATGCTATTTGTTGTGACACACGACGCGAATGATTACATACTGTCATTGCTTATGCAATAGTGATACTGAGAATATTGAGAGCCGAAACTGGTTCATGCTCAATCAAAAACTCCATGTGGTAGGTGGTGATACTAGGACAGTCTGTATTGTATCGGATCGTCATGACAGGATTTTGAATGTAATGAGACATATGGATAAATAGATGAAGCCAGCAGGATACCACCGATTTTGCTTAAGGCATTTTCAGTCCAACTTCCTTAGTGTGAAGCATGGGAAGTTCAAAAATGTGCATCTGAAGACTTTGGTTTGGTAGATTAGTCGTGCCAGACAAGAACGTAGGTGGAGGGAGTACGAGGATGAGTTGGAGGCTAGAACCATCTGCTTGGGATTGGCTGAAACTCCATGATAGAAGTAAGTGGTACCTTACTTTTGATTAGGGAGATCGTCGTTGGGGAATCTTACAACTAATTTTTCAGAGAGTTACAACAATTGCTTAAGGCTTGCATGACATCTCCCGATAACAGCATGTGTCAAAGCCACTTTTGAACGAACAGTTGAAATGTTTGCACAAAGGCTAATGGACACCACAAATTGGAGGTAATTTTTTGATACATTGCATTTCATTATGTGTTCTTGGATTAGGTGAAGTATTCTAAATTGATGTCAAATTATGTAGGTCTGAGTTCCCAAGCAGAATTTGGAAAAAGTTTCAGAAACAAGACACTTGGGGACAAGGACATAGTGTGACCATGTATGGTCAGGCATCGCAAACTTATAAGGTTGTGACAAGGACCATTGACGGTAGCATGGGTGAGAGCCAATACAGTGTGAAATATCGAAGAAAAGAGTGTAGTTGTCGCAAACGACAAATTTTCTGTTTCCCTTGTTCCCATGCATTGGCTGTTTGTAGGTATAGGCGTGACGATCTATCTACTCTTTGTGAGAAGGTATATCGCACGACAACCTTTGTGCAACAATATAGTCAGGGTTTTGTGCCTCTCCGAGATCCATCACTATGGCAACACGCCAACTGGAGGTTGATTCCTGATATTGAAAAGTTTCATAACAGGAGGCATGGTCAGTATGCAGAGAGAAGGATAAGGAATAAAATGGATGAGAGACTGTCGGGTGATTGCAGAGGTGTCTGTGGGTGAGGGCGTGCTTAGGGTCGTGTTTGTAATATTTAGTTTCTAGAGATCTTTATGTTTTGTTTAGACCACTATGTATTATATGATATTATGTAGTTATCCAGCTTGTTATGTGAAATTCACCCGTTAGAAGAGTGTAATTGATTGTGTGGATTTGTATTATGTGTATTTGTTTAAATTGAAGCTAATGTTTGATTTGGTTTGAATATTTATTACATGTAATAGTATTCATTTTCGTGAAAATATAAATTGATCATTTCTCCATGTGATTCTGATTTTCACCAGGGATACACCATGTATCATCCGGGACCCATTGATGAGGAATTATTTTATCTTCACTAGGAGCATCGTGAACGTGCTTTATACAATGGTCAATTGGAGAAGAGGGCATTGCAGGTGAGATAGTGTGATGGGGCTTGTTGGATTAGTGGGATACCTGATGGAGTGATGTGCTATGTGCGTGAGGCTGGATTCCAGGGACTATTAGATTGTGCACCAATTCACATAGACCATTCACTTATCACTGCATTAGTCAAGTGCTGGAGACCAGAGACGCACAGGTTTCACATTCCGATGGGGGAGGCTATCATCACGTTACTGGATGTGGGCATTCTTTGGGGTCAACCAATTGATGGCATGGAAATCGTTGGTGTTGAGATAAGCAGGCACACAAATGACTGGTAGAGACTATGCATCGACTACCTGGGGGCTACACCAGACACCAGTGACATCAACAGGAGTCGCATAAGGGCTAGTTGGTTGGGAAACTTGTTGTGCAGTCCACTTCCTATTAATGCTACTGAGGTAGATTGTTAGCAGCGGGCAAGGGTTTTCATTCTACTGTTGGTTAGAGGATTGCTCATGTCTGACACATCCGGGAACCTGATCCTCCTGCTCTATTTATCGATACTCATGGACTTAGATAGAGCACATCTTTACAGTTGGGGTAGTGCAATTTTGTCACACTTGTACAGGAGCTTATGTGACGATACAATTCCACAAGTAAAATCCATATCTAGGCCACTAGTCCTAGTATAGGTAACATTGTTTGTTAAACTTGTTAGTTGGAAATGTTTCCATAATTATCTCTTATATTATATTATATTTTTTATATTTACTGTCAGTTGTGGGCATTGGAGCAAATACAAACCATCTGTCCTGTTGGACGACTACATTGACCGTCACCATGAGTGCTCTTCGTTCCAGGTTCATATTCAATTAGTAAGGACACAATTTTTAAACCTTTTTATTACTAGGAATAGCTAATATTATTCATTATGTTCCTCGCAGGTGGAGAGCCCGGTACGATTTATCACAATCACCCATGTATGTACTAAAACTGTACCGCGATTAGCTGACATCTCTCCATGACAGTCAAGTATAATGTAATTTGGATTTCCTTTTTTTAAACTAAAGGAAAATAAGGTGTTTCTTTTCTAACCACAAAACTTGTCTATTATGTGAGTTTGTTTGGCAGCCATACACTGAAGATGTCATTCAACATCTCCCACGATATTGTACAGTTGATAGCAACAACCGGCTATTGTGTGTTGACCTCATTTGTTGGCACGTCATGGAGTATCATCATGTTCATCATGTCCTCGGGAAATTGGTCTTATCCAGACAATACCCACGCAGTTGGTCACTAAGGATGAACACAAATTACTTCATACTAGAGATCGTCGGGGGAGGTCAAACATGGATTAACGTGTTAAACTGAGAAACTATTTGGATGCGTGGGAACATCGAGCTGAGCACAAAATTAATTATCTTGGGTAAGCGGATCCATATACACCCGATCGAGAATATATGTAGTGGTATTTTTGCATGACAGTAACCATGATTGATCAGCCAGGATGGTGCCAAACGGTTAGGAAAGGGTTTCATGGAGATGGAGCGACTTTGGAGTATATGGTATCACTAAATTTTTAATTGTATCAACAAATAATACTTCAGATTCCCTCATTTTTTAATATCTAACATATTTTTCTTATTTATGTAGTTGCAGACAATATTCGAGATGCGCCTTATGTTAGATATTAATTTGGACGAATGTCCCCCACGTTTCACGGACGCTATTAGGGGGGTGCATGGTGCTGTCACACGTACTCTAGAATATACGCATGAGCCCTCCAAACTGCAGTATTATCAGCCACATGTGCACACCGAGGGACCTCCTCCTGGCGTGAGATACAATAAAATCACAAGCCAACGTACAGCTCTTCCTGGTCGACATGGTGGTTGATGACCGCGTGCTTGTGGACCTACTGCACACATTGGTTCATCTCAGGCCAGACCCTCATATGCGAGTCCAACCCACGACAGACCATCAGATGGTGGACCCTCAAACTACAACACCACTCCAGCTGATTCTACTGCATACCTGACTCCCACTGCTAGTCGTGCATTTATGTTGCCTACTGCTCCATTTATTATAGGCAGTGTTGCCCATGTCCAGTGTGATTTAAATGAGGACACAGGAGACAATATGGAGAAGGATTTTACAGAGGGAGTTTGGCATGACGACGTATATGTTTCTACTCATATGGCAGTTCCTTAACGTACATCTCACACCATATGTCTGCCCCCATGTGGAACAGGTGGAAAGCTTTGCGGAGGGCGTCATTAGTACCTTACATGTCGTTGGACATTCATTTCATTATGTTTGTACCTATCCATTTTGCACGTGTTTTTCAAATATTGTATCACTGAATCAATTCATAATTTGTTACTCCATTTCATGTTAATTTTATTTTCACTATCATCCTCTAATTTCATAAACAATAAATGTGTCTACTCTTGTATTATTGTTTATCTAAATTATTTAGTAGTGGAAAAAGAGGAAAATTTAAAATTTTCGTATACATCTCTAATTTATTTAAATTACAAAAAATCCAAACTTTTAAAATTCAAACCTCAATACATTTTTAACTTCCAATTTTTTTAATTCATTTTCTATATTTCGGAATATTTAAAAAAAAATTAAATACCGACGATCAATTTTTTCCATTATCTTTAATCAAGTAAATAGGGTGTTCAAATTTTATTATCATAAATTTCAAAGTGGACTTTGAAATTCTTCCAATGCATTTATGACTATGGAATTGTTTTTAAAAAATATAAAACACTTAGAGGAATGTGTCCTCTATTACGATGCATTTATCAATATGGAAATTCGAATTCTTCCAACGCATACAGAGAATGCGTCCTCTATTGATGCGCTACGGGACAACGAAAATATTTTTTAAAAAAAGGAATAGGATTTATAGGACGCATTCAGAGAATGCATCCTCTTCATGCGCTAATAAAAAAAGAAATTAAATGGAAGGCGCATTCAGAAAATGCATCCTCTTCATGTGGTTAAAAAAAGATATTTAATAGAGGACACATTCTTTAAATGCGTTCTATTCAGGCAGTCAAAAAAATACACAGAGAACGCATTCTCTAAACGCGTCCTCCATATATGTGTCTAATTTTAAAAATCTGCATAGTTGCAGCCGGGTCTCACTCAACATACACAATCAAAGAAAGCACTCCACTGGTGGCAGGGTCGAAGGCAACATCAACGGTGTGGATTCAACGCTCAAAGGCATCGGTGGCATGGCTTCAACGGTATCAAGCAGTTGAAGGCTACAAAATCTCGAGGGAGGATATCGAAAGGCTATAGCTGGGCTCTCGTAGTGTCAAGAGGGCTCGATGGAATGCTTCGAGGAGGAAGATGTAAAGAGGAGCGACGATGAACTCGATTGTTTCTGTCGAGGGGCCACGAGTGGTCAAAGAACAAGGGGTGGACAACAAGAGTTCAAGTGTCGAGCGGAGGCTCTGCTGGAACAAAAACCAACAGAGCGTCGCAGCGGGAGCTTTTACTTCTGTTCGAACACTTCTGGAGTAATGATAGGTTCAAAATTTTTAGTTAAACATAGTTGCTTGCATAATCACCAAAATGATAAACCTAAACGAGGCTTCAATATTGAATTTCGGCAAAGTTGTCAAAAGAAACTTTGACAATTTCTTCACTCCCAGATTGCAGATTCAACCTTTCAAAGATCTCCCAATTGGCGTTTCTAGGAGAACAAGAAATCTTCGTACCAAGGATCTTGGTTTTGACTTCATCGGGTCCCACTGAGCATGCCATTCGATGCATCTTCAAATCTGTCGAGAAGTTGCACCACTGGATCCATAGTACGTGACCTACAAGACAAAGTCCCCGGACATGCTCTGGGGGGGGGAGGGAACCCTCCGATGATAAAGTCAGTCATTGATATGAGGAAGTGAAAACCATAGTGAGTGAATAAAAAACAATGAAAGACATACCTTCATATTTATAGCGTTTAAAGCCTAATATGTAATAAATGACAATATTAACACATACATGACTAAACCCTACTGGGCTAAGCCATCCCAAAGGTGTTATATAATGAGTTGGGTTGTGGCCCAACTCTAATTTCATAAGAGTATCAAGTCATCCCAAAGGTTTTATTTAATGAGTTGGGCTGTGGCCCAACCCTAATTTCATAAGAGCATCACCACGATATTTATCCAAATTCACAGAGAGTTATAATTATTAATTAGAATAAAATATACTAGTGTAAAATATTACATTTTTTAATCTAAATAGTAAGTGTCTTTGAATTTCATGTGGCAGCTTAGGATAATGCCTGTGTTAATTGGCGGGATTTATAAGTTATTTTTCTCATAAGCTAAACACTTGTTAGTGTTTGGTAAACTACTAACAAACATTTATTTTGAAATTAAGCATAAGCAATTTTTTGGGGAAAAACATAAGTTGGTCTCCCCTTCCTTCAAAATAAGGCTGTGTTGTTTATATGTACAGCTCAACCATAGGTCCACTCTGCTCAGACATGAATGGAATAATTACATATAAGCTGAAGGAATGCTTACCTTGACGTCCAGGTGGTACTTGGATATTATATCAACAAGTGCAACATAAAAAATGTCATGAGGCCGACCATCGAATCAGTTGATTTTGCATGTTTGGGAAAGTTATATGTTGGGCTGATGGTCTACTAAGATGCTGACACGTGTTGGATGGGAAATCTCAATAACGGAGTTGTTAATTCAACACAATCTTCCGCTCAGTTTTTTATCAACCCCTAATGTTTCTGATTTTTAATTTTAAACCCCAATCTCCCCTCACTCTCCTCGCCAGAAACCACCATATTCCTCCCTTGTGCTTGCTCTGACTTCGTTTCACCAGTTCACCCTTGCCCTTGCCCCCGGCAAAAATCAAACCATCGAATTCAATTATCGAATCGTTGTCTGAATATGTGCCATTGCCAACACCATTGTCGTCATGTCCATTATTGACAGCTCCGGCGCCAAAGTTACCGTGTGTTTGCTCCGGAAAAAATTCAAACCCTTTCTTTCATAAAAAAAAATTCAAACACTTTCTTTCATAAAAAAAAATTTCAAACCCTTCTTCCCCGCACTTGCTCGCGATTACTGCTCATTATTGTTGAGAGAACATGTTACTTTGTGTGCGGTATGGTTAGTTTGTTACAATAAAATTTATGTAGAGTTTTTGCCCAGTTTTTTGTTGCTCTGTCGAGTTTTATAGACACCATTTATGCTCTAAGTATGTGGTTTTTCACTTTGCAGTGATACAACATATTATTGGGTTTGATTAGTAGTGCTGAATTTCTACCATATTCTAAGAAGCGCGGTTGTTTTCTTTTTCTAATCATTGATTTGCTGGGGTTTTTAAAGGGAAAATATTGGATTTCCTTGGCATACTGGACTTCATTTTGCTAGAAGTCAGCATCTACCAAGCTCTTCTTTTAATGGTAAAAACTAAAATGATAAGGAAGTAAGAAAACATTAATTGTTAGTCATTGAAAAGGAAGAGAAGGCTTCTACTTTATTTCCTCAACAAAGCAACTATAAATGGTGCATCAACTTTAATATATTCATAGAATGCTAGCACCATTTATATATCTTTAGAATTTCTTATCTCTTTGGTGAAACTGTGAAGATTCATTTTAGTCAATTACCTTCGTTTAATTTCACTTGAAAACTTTCGAGCAATTTTAATTTTCTATAACTTTTTATGGGTTTTACGTGTATTCTAACTATTTAATGTGTATTATTAGATGGATCAACATTATTCAGAGAAAGAAAATCTAGAGAAACACTTGTCGACTACAATATGGCTTTTGAGTTGGATGGTAATGTTCCATTGTCTTTGCGGTTCAGTGAGTTATCACATATGGCCCAAACTGCAGACACACATGGCTTATTAACATATGCACTTGCTGATATAGCTAGGAGGGGGTTGAAACAAGCAATTAATGAGTTGGAAGCCTGTAGAAATACAACTCAAGAAAATGTTGGAGCCTCTAAGGATGCAAACACTGAAGATCCAATCATGGTTGTTCGAGAAAGTAGTGCTAATCAACTTCATGATGATGTAATAATGTTTGCTCCTCTACGAAAGAAGTCAAAGGGGGGAAACGGGGGGGGGGGGGGAATTAAGGGAATCTGTGATAAAATGAAAAGGAATGGAGAACGTCAAAGGAAGATAACCATATGTGTGATTGTCAAATGTTTGATTGTTTATTTAAATTATGAACTCGCTGCTTGTATTTTAACAGATTTTTTACAATTTGTTTTAGGTAAAAAAGGATGAGATGGCACTGGAGAGATTGAAGAAATAGTCAATCAACTAAACCTCAACGAGGAAAGAAAGGTGAAGGTTAGTTTATATTATAATTATACGTTCAATACTTAGTTTCAATTTAACTCTATGCATTGTTTCAGGTAAGAAATGAAATGAAGATGATGCAACTAAAGTTGATATGTACAACGAAACAACTTATGTGGAGAATCCTTCAATCCAAAATGATGATGGCCCTCGATGTTTGTCCGCTCCAATTTTAGAGAATGGTGGTAATCCTCAACCTTCATTTAGCTATCAACAACTACTTGCCGATCAGTGTGCTACTGCAACAAAACTTAATTTCTCAAATCATATAGATTCCTCATGAATACGTTGACGTAGAAGGGTCACTTTTGGAGTTAGCCGGGTCATTGTTAAGAAGAGCAAGAAAATTTTGTTTGTCATCTCAAAATCGGATGTTTCAAATCCAATACTGAGGACCTGAGCTCACAATTGCAGCCACAAGTAACAGAGCAGTTCAAAGCTCCTAATCCTAGCAATGTGATAAGTTGTAGATGAGATATCGTAACTACCGTAATGGAACTCACAAACTAGAAGGAAATGCATAGATGTAGTGTGTGTGTGTGTGTATTTTTCTTAAAGGATTTTAAACCTCCAACCAATCTTCAGCGGTTTCTTCTTGGCGTGCTTTGCTGATCCGCTACTTAAATAGCCCATACCAATGTTTGTTCATGACCAATGTACTTGAACTTCTGGACACACCGGTGCATTTTCACGAATGATATAGTTAATGAGCACACAGGTCATACATCAAAGATTATTAGATGACATTCCTTATTAAAATGTTACCTCTAGGGATGCTACAGTATATTAAAATGGGACGCATTCTTCTAAACACTTCAACTATTAAAGGATTCCAGCCTAGAAGTTCAAACTTTAGCAATCGGTGGTTCAACTTGAAGAACCTGTGAATTATACCACAAACGTGTCCGAACCTTAGCAAGGATCAGTGCTTCGAACATTAGCAAAGATTTCTAAGTGCATTTATAAATATTATAAATATCTAGGAACTTACAAAGTATATTCTGCTCATAAATATCACCCGCACAAAAGAGAAGAATTACCTTATTTTCAGCCAACGTTTTGAATTTAATCCATCATATAATATCCTCTCGCAATTACTTATGCTTAAGAAATCACCAAAAAGTAGCCAAGTACCCAATATATCCTCAACCCCTTCAAACGAAACATACAATCCACGAATGCTAGTACATGAAATCCTGCAAGATAATGGGGAAAATAACTAGAGAACAAGCTCAGGCTGATGAGCTCAAGGTACGCAAGACATGCAATTCAATACAAGTACATTTTCAAAAATTTGAGTACGACAATTTCAACTCTCATCCTAAAACTATTATCCCCAAAGAAGTTTAAACCAAATGAAGATTTTCATTAGATAAGCTAAAACCATACCAAAAAAATGTGCAAGCTGTCCGGTTGTAATGACATCTCATTTTTGAGGTTTCCAAAGAGTATTTGGAAATAAAATTTTGGAGTGATGCTTATACGCAAATAAATTTAATAATTAACAACAAGTTGTCAGTACCTCCCAAAATTTGACAAATCTAGAAATTGGGAACAAACTCGAATAGGAAATTGGCTTAAAGAGCACATATTATGTAGTAGAGCACTGCATAACATAGACATAAATTATGTGGAGAATTTCGTAAACACCTAGTCATTAAAAAACTTAAAACCAAATACTAACAATTTAAAGAAATCAATAAGTTCATGAATTCATGGATACACATTTTTACCTCAGCTCAAATTGAAAGCATCAAAATTTAGGAAGAGAATTCTCTCCTACTTGAAGATGTGATTGAAAATTTGCTGAAAGCGTACGAATATTATCAAAATTGCAAGGAGCACAAAACCCAAAACACAATCTACCTAGGAAATGGATCAATTTGAGGGACCAAGAGGGCTGATGTGTGCTATATTGTGTTCATATTTTGTGGGCTTATTATGATTTTATTGAGATATAATTTGTACTTTAAGGTGTTTTTGGTGCAGGAACTCATGGATTGTGAAGAATTGAGAGGGAGCTATACATTGTGCTCTTTTTCCCTTAACCAACGGTTTTTTCCCACTGGGTTTTCCAGGTTAAGATTTTTAATGAGGCGATGTGCTCCAATGAAAAATGTTCTTATTTTATAAGACATTTTTCTAGGAATGAAGGAAGAGAGGCAAAAGCAGAATTGCGGAAGTTATAGGATAAAAAGTGAATTATTGAAGAGATTTGGATTTGAAGAATTAAAGATATTTACTTCCCATATTAATAAGGATTGTATTATCTTCTTCCATTTAAAATTCCTTAATTGTAGGAATTAGTTATTTATAATTAGAATAGATATTATTTTATTTCCTTATTTCTTCCATAAGAAGAAAAGTAATTAGAAGTTGATTTGGATTTAGTTTTGGTTTGGTGTATATAAATACACGGCCGGGAGGGAGGAGACATTATATTACGGAACAATATTCATGAGATATATAGGGAGACGGAGGAGAGGAATATAGACTTGAAGTGCAGCAAGTGATTTACATGCAAATATACAGGTTCCTGGTTTGATTTTGATTTACGTTAGTATTTTATTATTTTGATTATGATTTATTATTATATTATTTATTTGTTTAGTTTAATTATTATGAGTAGCTAATTTATATATCGGCATGGAATAACAAGCATTAGTTTATGAATCGTGAGGCCTAATTATTTTATAATTGATTCTTATGTGTTCTTGATTGTTCTTAGTTTATTTTATTCTTGATAGATTTAAGCCTGATCAACTTGAATATTATTGGGATAATGTTATCTAATTCTACCAATACGTAATCGTTGGAAAGGGTTAGTAAGTAGCGAGTTCTTGTGAAAAACAGCTAACTAGCTAAGACTGTAATAGCAAGATGGGGAACAATTAAGGGTGCGTTACTACTTGCGAATACTTGGGTAATTGCTATGTCGGGTTCTTTTCAATCTTAATGCTATCGAGGTGTGTATCTGGTTCAGCGAATACTTTCTGGGACCATCTTGGTAAGAGAAACAATTAATTAATTATAATTGGTTAATTGTCGATAAAATACGAAAGAATTGGGGAGGTTAAGCATACCTACTTTCCTATAACTGATAGATGCATATGAATTGATTTATCTTTGCGCCTATGATCGATGTTTAACTAATGTGAGTTATTCCGAGCCGATTGCATTCATCATATATTTACTAGATTTTTATATATTTTAGTTTGCATTATTATTTCATATTTTATAGTTGCATTATTAGTTGATTAAATAAATCTGAAAATTAAGGCGTGGTGGCTACACCAAAAGTGTTCTATATTAGTAGGAATTTTATTATAGATTTTGCTCCGTTCCTCGTGGGATCGACTCTGCTTGCTACTGTACTAATTTCATCATTAGAGTTTACAGATTATTTTGGTGAGTGAAACGACGTCCACCAAGGGCGAGTTTACAGTACCTGAGAACTTGAAAGAAGGAAGAAGACGACGTCGCATCGTGGGGAATTGGCGTCAGAGCAAGCGTGGGGAATAAGGGTTTGAATTTTTGCCGGAGTAAACACACAGTAGCCTTGGCGCCGGAGCAGTCAATAATGGACGGGACGACAGTGGTGTTGGCAATGACATGGATTCAAACAACAATTCGATAAAAGAATTTGATGGTTTGATTTTTGCCGGAGCAAGGTCAGGGGTGAACTAGTGAAACAGTGTCAGAGCAAGTGCAAGGGAGGAATGTGGTGGTTGTTTCTGGCGAGGAGAGTGAGGGGAGAATGGGGTTGAAAAGTAAAATAAGAAACATTAGGGGTTGAAAAAAACTGAGCAGAAGATTGTGTTGAATTAACAGCTCCGTTGATGAGATTTTCCATCCAACACGTGTCAGCATCTTATTGGACCTCAGCCCAACATAACTTTTCCTAACATAAAAATTTTATTGACCATTGAAGATATCCTCTGCTCTCACCTACCACTCATCAACATATCTAGACCATATGTGGTTTGCTTCCATGCTGTCAACAAGATCATCAATTCTCCTAAACCAGGCTACAAGACAAACATTTTATTAGGGCCTTTCAAAATAACCAGGAAATAACAGTTTAGCTTTTTATGTAAAATTTTTATGAATAAACCAAGAATCATGGAAATAAATTTATGAATATAATTCTATTTTAAATTATTACCAGTATTTGCCCAACCCACTCGCTGCAGCTCTTTTAGCAGTAGTCTTAGCGCTGCAAATCAAGAAAATCAAGTTATATAAAATAACCAGGAAATGCAACAGATAAGTAATCGCGCGCTACAAGTTTATTGCAACATCATAATGAACCTGGTTCCATATTCTTATCATGTTCAAGACAAAAGAGCCTGCATCTTTCGTAAAATTCTTCAACATACGCAACATAAGATTCTGTTTTTCTGAATGCATCTATTCTCTGTGATTGTCTCTTGACAACCTCATCTATGTAGTGAATTATCGTAAGCTCTGGGAAGATACATTCTCCTTTATCTGCTCTAACCTTTGTTCTTGCTCCATATTTGTGAGGAAACAATCTACCATTTCCAACTTTCATTAATGGCTTAAATGCAAAATACCTTTTGGAAACCTCATAAGGAATAAAGGTGAGACAGGGGCTTCCTAATCTTGAAATGAATTAGTAGATGAATATAGAAGTTCTTTGGTTGTTTTGTTAACTTAGGAGATTATGGTGACAAGGTAGAAGGATTGATCTAATGTATAAATAGCTACAAATAATGACCCTTATGATTCATAATGGATTTATTGCAAGATTGTTAATTAATTGGCATCCCAATCTCATGTTCTATGCATAGTTAAAATTTGGCTTCACCAAATTATCTTAATAATTACTCATACGTTCCAACATAATCTATTTAACCAATTATGCAATAAAGTAAAAGTTAAAGACACGAGACTTAGTTACACAATTCGGTGAAAATCACCTACATCTGTAGGGTCTGACCTAGTTCAGAATGAATCCACTAATCATAAAGATACAGTACAAAGTACACCATACAATTATACTTATCTATCCAACTATAATGTGTGAATTCTGAAAGCTCCCCATACTACCGATCCACCTTGATCAGACTCCCCCTAACCTTGAAACTCATTGACACTGAATCTCCTCCTCTTGAGGAATTAGGGTATATGATTCTGAACTTTGAACAACAGGTTATGTATGTTGGAACATATGTATACTAGCTTTCGCAGTACTCTCGGAAAGATAGAAAACCTGTGTGCAGATTTTTGGAATTAAGTTCATGAGTATTGTAGCCGTGATGTCCTCCTCATATAAGCCATTGAGTAGATCGTAACGCCCATAATTGTGTCCATAATATTCTTATTACTTATCTGCTTCTTAAGCATATCAAAATATCATAAATAAAGGGATTTTCCTTATCTCAAATATCCTATAATATTCTATAAATATAGTTCCATAATTATCAGGATTTTCCATAAACCCAGTATGCTTCTACTACACACCTAAAATACCATATTGCAGATTATACATCCTTCTATAAGTCTAATACTGCAATATTTTGTATTTCGTAAAAACCTTTTAGGCACCCAACTTTCCATATGTTCCAACATAAAACGTTTTTCTTTTTCAAATAAGTTCACAAATTGCCAATTAATTATAATTAATCAATGAAATCCACGTGACTTTACAATCTCCCACTTTAGCATTTTGTGGACAACCATTTTGGAAATAAGAGCACAAAGAAAAACTTTCAATCTCACAAACTAAGTCTTCCAGAAATCCACTTATGTTGAAACATATGCTAATCCTTGATGGGCCCAAGATTCTACCGAATTCCCATCTCAACCAAGTCAAGCCAAGCATTCAACCCATCATTTGTTTTCCCAGGGGTATTCAACAACATCTCAATCAATGAATCACGAACATTCTTCTCATTGTCCATGACATCCAAACATTGTCTAAGATCCAAATCTTTCCAATATGGGAGATTGAAAAAAATAGAACATTTCTTCCAAGGAACATCAACACCAAAAAAATTTTGTTCTTCCCAAAGTCATTAGGTGGGTTTTTCATATTATCAAAAAAATGTGTACCATTTAGTGGAACTGAAGTCCTCTATCCTCCACTTTCCCATTGAACTATTTCTTTGTCGAGCGTCATGGGTGCCCCCCCAGAAGAAACTTCTGGTCCCTGATAAACTGTTTTACAACCATGCTTTAGTTGATAAAAATCAGTATCCCTGTCACAAATGGGACAAGCTAAGTGCCCTTTCACTAAATAACCAAAAAAATTACCATATGCCAGGAAATCATTAATCGTGCAACTTAGCATAGTTTTCTAAGTGAAGAAATCTTCTACCAGACCATCATACATTCGAACACCATCTTTGAACAAAGTCAATAGATCCTTCATAAGAGGAACAAGGTATACATCAATATCATTACCCGGTTGCTTGGGCCCTAATATCATCAAAGACAACATAACATACTTGCACTTCATGGTCAACCAAGACGGAATGTTATAAATTACCAACATACTAGGCCAACTACTATGTGTACTGCTCATATCACCAAATGGATTCATATCGTCGATACATAACCCTAACCTCAAATGCGGGGATCTTTGCCAAAGTCAGGGTACAAGGCATCAAATTTCTTCTATTGCTCACCATCTGAAGTATGTCTAATCACATCATCCGCTAGTCAGGCCCTATTCGATTGCCAACGCAGCAACTTTGCATCTTTTCTATAAGCATACAATTTCTCCAAACGGGGAATGATAGGGAGATACCATAACACTTATTCCGGTGTCTTTTTCTTTGATTGAGATACAACTTCAGCACCCACAACAACTCCCCCCTCTTCTACTTGTATCGAGACTCGCCGCAAACCCAACAACTTTCTCGATCTTTATCTAATCCCCCCTATACAACATACAATCTTTTGGACATGCATGAATTTTTTGTAGTTCAAATCCCATGGGGCATAGAATTTTTTGTGTGGCATACGACCTATCAAGCAACATATTGCCTTTTGGAAGCAATTCCCTAAACAACATAAGAGCCTCAGTCAATGATTTATCAGTCCAACCAAAGTTTTCCTTCAAATTCATTATTTGCAATGTCTCACACAAAACCAAGTGTTTAGAACCATTGTACAAGGGCGTCCATTTGTCAATAATCAGTGCCTGCAATGACTCGGGTTTCCCTTTGATCTCCCTTTCAATATCTTCCACCATTTTATCAAACTCAATATTTCCATCTAATTCATCTTCCACCTTCATTTTCTCCACTTCAATAGTTTTGGGGGAATCCTCAATGACTTCCCCCTGCCATACCCAATGAGTGTAGGTAGTTTGAAAACCCCTCCTTACGAGATGCTCCTGCATCTTCTTCCTCTCTAAATAAGCATCATTTCTACAATCCTTACACGGGCATTGTGCTCGTACCCCACCTTTTTTAGAAGCATCTTCAAATGCTAAATAAATAAATGATTCTACCAAGGGCATGTACTCTGGAAAATTTCTAAGATCATTACCAATAAGTTCATCTTGATCCATTTTCCTACAGGTCAATTACAATGCAACTCATGACCATTCATTCGACAATCTAGAATGCCCATATCACAACCATTATTTGAACATATACATATACATATATATCATTGAAATCAACACAACCCCAGCTAATATTTAATTTGCATAACGTAGTAAATAGAATGAAACACACTAACCTCTTCCAATGGAGTATGAAATCACCTCTTCGTCAATGGACAAGGAAATGAGAGCAACCCCTTCACACAATTTTGGAAATGTGGGTATTAAATGAGAGGGCAATATTTTTTTTATATACTCCCGCAGTTTCTTAAATTAAAAACTGATGATCATGAATGGCAAGGCACAACTAGTAACTTTTTGAACTTGGAAACAAGAAAAGAAGCATTTCGAGTCCAGAAAAAGTATCGTCTCTTCAGTACCAGGGAAACTATAGTTTATGAGTTTGGAATTGCTGTCGTTCGTCATTTCCAAAGTTGGAAATATGTGGATTTAAATGCGATTATGACTCACCGCCTTTTAATAGAGCCATTTAAAGGCAGTTTTAACCTCAACCACCTTCCATTGCCCACATTTAAAGGCTGTTATTAAAAAACCGCCTTCAAATTATAAAAAAACCACCCTCAAAATACCACTTGGGGTACGAAGGGCAGTTCATGAGTTTGGAAAATCCTCTGGAAGGCGATTTTAGGCGGATTTTTTCAAAATCGCCTTCTAATGTTGGCTTCAGCTGAAGGATGTCCACTAGTGCTCTCTCCCCTCTTATCCTCTGCAGCCTAAACCCTAAATCCACACCCTTTGATCATCATCACCGCATGCCTCCACCACCATTAATTAGCCTGGTCACCACCGCTCGCCTCCATCCCTCCTCGAACCTGTTGCCACTGCAAATCTCCACCCCACCAGCCCCATCGCCATCGTATTCCTTAGCATCTGTCGTATCCTACACATCCATCTCCATCTTCTCCTTACACATCCACTTCTTTGCCACCGTACGCCTCCGCCTCCACCGCCATCGTATGCCCCTGGTTGCCTTTATTAAATGAGGTTTTCTTTGTCCTTTTATGTATTCTTTGAGGTTTTCTTTGTCCTTTTATGTATTCTTTGAGGTTTTCTTTGTCCTTTTATGTATTCTTTGAGGTTTTCTTTGTCCTTTTATGTATTCTTTGAGGTTTTCTTTGTCCTTTTATGTATTCTTTGAGGTTTTCTTTGTCCTTTTACGTATTCTTTGAGGTTTTCTTTGTCCTTTTATGTATTCTTTGAGGTTTTCTTTAATGTAATTTTAGGTTTTCAATGTGCTGGATTTAAGGTTTGAGGGTGTTGATATATTGATGATTTATGGATTCTAAGAATTTGTTTTAGTTGAAGTCTATCGAAAACCAATATCGATTTTATGCGGCTCTTTTTAGAGCCTATGGTACAAGTTGCGAATTTTGAACTGAATTTGAATCTCAATTAAAGATGATCAACGATTAAAGGTGGAGTTAGAGAAGGTGCATTAGAACTGTCTTCTGTGAAGTGGTTGAACCAACTTTAATAACCCATGTACCCTAATGTTTGCAAGTAGTTATATTTGGGCTATAAATAACCAAATTTACAATGGTACAAATAATCTTATAAACACGTCGTTTAGTTACGGGATGCTAACGTATATGCAATGTCAATTTCGGTCATTGAAATCCTTGTTTAGGCTCAATTTTATTCGATGGATGTTGTTGTTTTAAAAGTTGGAAATTAAATGAAAATTACTAGGAAGTAGATAAAATTGAAGATGCAATAAAAATTAAAAGGTAAGAATGATTTGTATGTCAACTCAAGAGAAACTTCCATTAATGAGGCTACAATAATCGGGTCAAGATGCAAAAAGGGAGAACACATTTGCTGAATGCATTACCTGAAATTTCCAAAAAAAAATCATTTTCTGAGAAACAGAGAACTCATGTTCTCAGCTTTTTTGGTTTTTTAAAAATTCGAGAATGCATCCTCTTTATTATTTTTTTCAACCGCCAGAAATTAGAGGTTCCATTTTATTTTAAAAACTCTTCTTCCATATTTTACTGAATATCACGTTAAATTTTTTTAAAGAAAAATGAAATTAGAGGACACATTTTCTATTTAATTTTTCTTTTTTTTATTTATCGCATGAGGAAGAGGCATTCAGACTCTGCAGAACTTTCTTTATTATATTTAGCGCAGGTGACAGCAACTCTACAACTCTTCATTGTGAGTCTGTAACCCATCATGGTACGAGTCGATGACTAATTCAGTCCAATCGAACAAATGATAATAGTGAAAGGAAGAAATTGACAGATCTGGTCAGAAAATCAAATAAGATACATCATCTCTCCTGCCTTTCTTGTCAAGTCATCATAGTCAGAGATGGCTTTTTCGTCAAGTTATCATAGTCATTTTCCTCAATTTCATCCAATATTTGTTTGTGTGCTATCACGACTGACCGGATCTGCAATAAAAAACATGTGTTCAAAGTCAATAAATTACACCTTGTTGAGCTTGACGAAAACATGATAAGGATTAATGCCGTACTCTCATTGTATATATTTTGGCATAAGTGGCTATGAAGATATATTTTTATATCCTTTTAAGATTAATAGAGTATGAAAACCTACGAGAAAATGACATGTTTGTGGCTACAGTAGCCACAAACGGAAATTGCATGTGGAGGACGCATTACCGTAATGCGTCCTCCCATTTTTTATTTTTTTTTGTTTAATTTCGGTCAAAGTTTTCAAACGAGGAACCAGGGTGTGACACGTGGTAAGGACGCATTTCCGTAATGCGTCCTCCCTTATTTTTATTTTTTTTGTTTAACTTCGGTCAAAATTTTCAAACGAGGAACCAGAGTGTGACACGTGGCAAGGACGCATTACGGTAATGCATCCTTGGCCAAAATTTTGTTTTCGAATAATATTACCGGAAAAAATGAGGTAAATATATATATGTTTATATTTATATTTATATATATCTTTATATATATATAAATTTATTTTTATATATATGTATATTTATATGTATTTATATATTTTTATATTTATATATATGTATATATTTATATTTATATATATATCTTTATTTATATTTATATTTATATATATTTTTATATTTATATATATATGTGTATATATTTATATATATCTTTATTTATATTTATATTTATATTTATTTTTATATTTATATATATGTATATATTTATATTTATATATATCTTTATTTATATTTATATTTATATATATTTTTATATTTATATATATGTATATATTTATATATATATATCTTTATTTATATTTATATTTTTTATAATTGTACATTCTTAATTTGGTGACACTGGATAGTCCACCTAACGGTACTACGTGCGATTTTTCACACACTGAAAGTGCGAACTCGGAATCTATCTCCGATCTCCTTCAATCCATCTTCGATCACCTTCAATCCATCTTCGATCTTCCACCACAACCGATCTATTGATCTATTCATCTCGCTTCCATGGCGGCTCCTCCACCTGGAGGTAGCCCGCAATCAGCCTATGCCGATTGTCTCAAAACAAAGAGCAACCCAGCGAACCCTAAACTCAAGAAACTCAACCTCAAGCCTCAATTGTCATTCAAAGGAGAACCATGTTGCTTCTTCACGGAGGAGGAAATTGACCTCATCGCAGAGCCATTCAACGAAGCCCTAATCGGGAAATTCACCAGAGGTCGGCCAACCTTGGCATTTCTCCGGCACCATTTTCAGACAATTGGCTTCAAAGGGGATTACAGAATTACAGCTCTAGATGCGCGGCATGTGAGAATCACCTTCGACCTCGAGGAGGACCTGCATCGATGCTGGAGCAGATACACTTGGAATCTTGGGGGAGCTGTCATGAGAGTTCTAAAATGGACGAAGGATTTTGATATTGATGAGGAGCCCCCTTTTGCGCCAATCTGGATAAACGTCGAGCTACCTCCGACTCATTTTTTCCATCCGGATGCTCTTGAAGGAATTGGTCAGTCTCTAGGTAAATTCCTATATGCTGATATCCCAACTGAGACTTTATCACGACCTTCCACTGTTAGAATGAGCGTAGAATTTGATTTAAGAAACCCCCTCCCAAGCAAGGTTAGGCTAGGGACCCTGAGAAAACATAAGCACTACAATATAGTATATGAGGACCCTCCACAGTATTGTAGGGAGTGTAAGAAACTGGGACACAATATATCAACCTGCAGAAGATTAGGTAACTCATCAGAACAAGTCGATCACCAGGGTGGTAATGACACCAAAAAGAGCACAGCAAAAGGTCAACCACCAAAAGGACAAGGTCCTAATCCTGTAACATATAAGAAACCTCAAACTGCTCCTGAAGCTGGGAAGAAGCACATAGAGGCCTGGAAAAAGAAAGTGGATGCTGGTCCAACCATAACCCCTGAGGAGGAAGAAGAAGAATTCCTGGATGCATTAAACACGGATGAACTCCCCTCAGACAAAGGAAAAGGCCTGATGACTAACGACTCCTCACCACTTGCCAAGTCAGGGCCATCCAAACAACCCTGGGATGTTTCCCCATCACCCAAGAGAACAGGTAATCCAGATAAACAATTTTTTCAATCTACTAACCGTTTTCAGCTGTTGGATGAGCTACAGGAGCAAGAACAAAACGCAGAGGACCTAGCTGAGGACTTGGAAATGGACTTTATGGAGGCCACTGAGGTGCTTCCTTCTATCCAGGTTCTCCCTTTCTCTACCACACACAAAATTAATACACCCACTGCCACATCAACACATGCTATGACAGTGATCGATCCTGGGAATGAGATTGTGAATATGCCTGATAAAGATATGACTGAAATAGAAAAAGATATGCCTGAGGTGAATGTAGACAAAGATATGCCTGATATAGAAAAGGAGTCTGTGTTGGAAAAAGTGCTACATGTTCCTTCTAATGAAATGTCTGATGGTAATAGGACTGATAAATTAAGTGAGGACCATATTGCTAACATCTCACAGGAGGTAAACAAACGAAATAAAGATCAAATAGAACCTCTGCTCCTAGGGGATACCTCAAAACTATCCCACTCTAGCACCATTACCCACTCAGCACCTCAGGTAACAGATACCCCCAACTTGCTAGGTGCAGACCAACAATCTCAATCTGGAAGGGTTGAGAGGAGAAAATCTACTTTCTTCACTCAACCAAACAGAATTAGCTCAAGGCTAGCAGCAAAACAGAATGTTATCCATGAATTGTAAAATCTTAGCATGGAATGTAAATGGTTTATCCACCTCTGTGGAAAGAATCAAAGAATTAGGTCTGGTCCATAAGCCTGATATTTTAGCCATTATTGAACCTAAGCAAAAACAGAACTCGTTTGAAGATTTCACAAAGACTTTACACTTTCATTCTGGTCTAGCTTCGGAATCAGGAAAGATATGGATAATGTGGAACAATAATATACAAATACATCTCATCCATAATGACCCTAATTTCACAATAATGAAAATAGACAATCAGGTGATAGGGAAAGAATGGTATTTAATTGTAGTTTATGCAGCACATTCAAGACTAGAAAGACAGGAAATGTTTGGTAGAATTTTAAATTTACCCTCAAGGCCATATTTCCTTATTGGTGATTTTAATGTTATCAGAACACTCTCAGAGTACAAAGGGACCTCTAATCCTGGAATAGATAGCATTATGGATTTTGACATATTTATTAATGCTATGGAACTTGAAGAACCCCACACAGTTGGAAATATCTACACTTGGGCTGGGTATAGGCTGAAAGGGAAAGAAATCAAAGTAAAAGAAAGGGTAGCTAAGAAACTAGACAGGGGCTTAGCTAATCAAAAACTTAGACTCATTTTCCCAAGCATATCTATACAGGTTCTGAATAGAACCACATCAGATCATTGTCCACTTCTAACAAGTTTACATAATCTGAATAAAACCTACCCAAAGCCCTTTAGGTTTCAAAATATGTGGTATCTGAGAGAGGGTTTCCAGCAAGTCCTGACAAATAATTGGGAGCAGCCTATAGAGGGTTATGGAATGTTAAGATTTAGTAACAAACTGAAAAGGCTAAAAAATTTTCTTAAACAGTGGAACAAGGAGGTCTTCAAAGATGTTTTTCAGAACATTAAAGAAGCTGAGAAGGAGGTAGATAGATTGGAGGCTGAGAATGATGAAAATGATAATGCTTTAACCCTAGAAGCCCTTAACACTGCAAGAACAAATCTCCTAATCAAAATTAAGGAAAGAGATACATTCTGGAAACAAAAGAGTAGGGTGAGATGGATGAAAGAAGGGGACTGTAACAGCCAATTCTTCCATAACTCAGTGAAGCAGAAACACTCCAGACTATCTATACAAAAAATTAAGGATGATAACAACAGCTGGTTAACTGACCAGGATGATATTGGGAGTGCAGGGGTTAGGTTTTTTTCTAATCTTCTACAGGAGGAGAATACTGACATTAGTGGTGTAAAACTTGCCTTTTTTCTTCAAGACATTCCACCTCTGATTTCCCAACAGACAAACATAGAGCTTCTGGAACCTGTAACTTCTGAAGAAGTTAAAACTGTGGTGTTTAGTCTTAGTGAAAACAGTGCCAGTGGTCCTGATGGATTTCATGGACTGTTCTATAGAAACAGTTGGGACACTATTGGCAAAGATCTTACTGAGGCAGTAAGGGACTTTCAAGCAGGAACACCAATCCCCAGGGCTATGGCATCCACCCATATTGCCCTCATTCCTAAAAATCAGCATCCATCAACTTTCAATGAGTTTAGACCTATAAGTCTTTCAAACTTTAGTAATAAAGTTTGTTCAAAGATTTTGATGGAGAGGATAAAACAGTTGATGCCCACACTTATATCACCTGAACAATCAGCTTTTCTTCAAGGGAGGGAAATTGCTGATAATGTGATCCTGATGCAAGAATCCACTAGATTTTTGCAGAAAGACAATGAATGTCTTAACCTAATCCTCAAACTGGACATGACAAAAGCTTTTGATAGGGTCTCTTGGACAGCTCTAAATTCTTTACTGCTCAAATTAGGATTTCATGGATCCCTGGTTAAAATCTTAATGTCTAACATAGCATCTGCATGGTTTTCAGTTCTAATAAATGGAGTAGCATATGGTTTTTTCAAGCCATCAAGAGGTCTCAAACAGGGTGACCCCTTGTCTCCATTTCTGTTTAATATCCTCACTGAGCTTATGTCTAGGAAGCTCCACACTTTATTTGAATCTAGGGCATTAGCTAGGTTTCATCTCCCACAGCACACTACCCCACTAACACATCTGATTTATGCTGATGACACCTGCATTTTTTTAAAAGCAACTGATAAATCACTCAGGAATTTTGCTGCTTTTATCACCTCATTTGAAAAAGCAACAGGTCAGAAAGTAAATATGCAGAAATCTTGCTTTTACACAGGAAATAAATGCAGCAGAGCACAAAAAAGAAAAATCACTAACATTCTGAGTATGCAGGAAGGCAGTTTCCCCTTTAGGTATTTAGGATGTCCTATATACAAGGGTAGAAAACTAAATGCACATTTTCACAGTATACTGGAAGCAATTAGTGCAAAAATTCACACCTGGAACTCCAAATGGATCTCCAGAGGTGGTAGGATCATACTCATTAAGTATGTTCTCTCCTCTATTCCTCAACATGTCTTTGCAGTGCTACAGCCAACTAGTTTTACCCTAAGAAAAATTGAAATGGTGTGTTCTGATTTTCTATGGGGGGAAACTGAAGGTAAAAAGCACAAACACTGGAGATCTTGGGAAAGAATGTCTTTCCCTGAAGATGAAAATGGGATAGGTTTAAAAAACTTAGACTCAGTAATTGATGCCTACTCCCTTAAGCTCAGGTGGAAAATGCAGCAGGGAATAGCCCCATGGACAAAATTTATCTGGTCTCTCCCAAAACATAGGAGAACTTCAGATGTATGGAAAAGAGTCCATTCAGTTTCAGAATTTGCAGAAAAACACACAAGAATTATAGTGGGAAGGGGAACCTGTAGTTTCTGGAGTTCAAACTGGACAGGACATGGATTACTTATAGATAAGATATATGGAAATGCCCCACTGAATCCAGAACTAACTGTTAGAGAATTTCTCACAAATAGGGCTCCATTTTTATCTTTTCTGGCACCACATATTACTGCTGATTGCTTACAGGATCTGCAAAGGGAACTCCCTCTCACTGAGGACAGTGATATCATGGTTTGGACTCCTAGTCCACAAGGTAAGTTTTCGATTAAATGTGCTTACAAAAGTCTGAGACACAAACATAGAGAATCAGCATCACTGAAAAAGGTACAATCTCTAAACCTACCTGTGAAGATCACCTTTCTGACTTGGAGAATTCTAAACAACTTGATGCCTATGGATGATATGCTCACTGATTTTGGGATTGTCACTGTATCTAAATGTCCTTTTTGTGAACATGAGGATACTCTGCAACACTTTTTTAATTCATGCCCCTATGCCTCTTTCATATGGAAACAAATGCATGAAATCCTAGAATTACCACAGGATCAGTTTGTAAATTTATGGGACAGATTAACAACCTATTGGAACATTACAAATCTGTCAAAATTGCATAATTTCCTTTGTTACTCTTTGCCTTGTTTAATCCTTTGGGAACTATGGAAAGCAAGGGGCCAGGTGCTATATCAAAATGTCAAGCTAACACCTTCACATACTTGGAAGCAGGTTAAGGCAAACTGTAGACTCATCTCTACAGTTAGGCCACTGTATTCAAGTAACCCCTCAGATACCATATGGATCCAAAGAGGATTAATCCCATTCCTGAACCCACCCCCACCTAAAAAACTGATCCCTATCAAATGGGAGCCCCCAGATACAGGATTTAAACTGAATGTTGATGCATCTTGCAATCAAAACTCTTCATCTGTTGGGGGACTTATTAGGGATAAGGGGGGAAGTTTCAGACTTGGTTTCCACAAACTTACTATGGGTATTTCTCCTTTGCAGGTGGAGCTTCAGTCTGCCCTTCATGGCATCCAACTGGCAGTGGAAACCGGTTTCCATCAACTAACACTCGAGATGGACAGTCAGAATGCAGTGAGCATCATCAATGGCAAACTGAAGCCTCCATGGAACTGCCTTCAACTTGCAAGGCAGGTGGCAGATCTAACGAAGAAACATGACATCCGAGTTAGCCACATCTATAGAGAGATGAATGGTGCAGCAGATTTTTTGGCAAAGTATGGACAACAAAGAAGGGTTCCACAACATTTCGCGGATCCTACATGCATCCCGCAGCTAAAGGAAATACTTCTAAAGGACACACATTATTCCTGGAGACGGATCACGGCGTAGTGCCGGAAATGCAAGGCTGGAGTGTACATCGACACGGGGGGTGGAGGTGTACATAAACAGAAGGGCATTTCCGGTTTAAACTTTTAGCTTAGATGTAGGTACAGGTCTCTTTTGTTACCGGCATAGATTATGCCGCAAGGATTGCGACAACTAGTGTCCAATTCTCTCTTGTATAAATCTTCTGGATTGTTTTCACGGGATTTCAATCCCAATCTGATGGTTAGGGGAGCCATAATAGAACCCCCCACCTACAGGTGGTTTCAATTAAAAAAAAAATTATTTATATTTATATTTATATTTATATTTATATTTTTATATATATATATATTTATATTTATATTTATATTTATATATATATATATGTATATCTTCATATTTATATGTATATATATATATATATGAATATATTTATATATATATTTATTTATATTTGTATATATATCTTTATTTATATTTATATTTATATTTATGTATATTTTTATATTTATATGTATGTATATTTTTATATTTATGTATATATTTATATTTATATATATCTTTATTTATATTTTTATATATATATATATATATACGTGTGTACATCCACACATTTACGTGTGTGTACATCCACACATTTACGCGTGTGTACATCCACACATTTACGCGTGTGTACATCCACACATTTACGCGTGTGTACATCCACACATTTACGCGTGTGTACATCCACACATTTACGCGTGTGTACATCCACACATGCGTATATATATATATATATATATATATTTATATATTTGTATATATTTATATTTATATATATCTTTATTTATATTTATATATATTTATATTTATATATATATATATGTATGTGTGTACATCCACACATTTACGTGTGTGCACATTGATATTTATATATTTATATATTTATATATTTATATATTTATATATTTATATATTTGTATATATTTATATTTATATATATCTTTATTTATATATATATATATATTTATTTATATATATATATGTATGTGTGTACATCCATACATTTACGTGTGTGCATATTGATATATACATATATATATTTATATATTTGTATATATTTATATTTATATATATCTTTATTTATATTTATATATATATATATTTATTTATATATATATGTAATGTGTGTACATCCACACATTTAAGTGTGTACATCCACACATTTACGTGTGTGTACATCCACACATTTACGTGTGTGCATATTTTTATATATATTTATATATTTGTATATATTTATATATATCTTTATTTATATTTATATATATTTTTATATTTATAAAATCGTTTCCAAAACGGTACTCTAATTTATTTCATAAACAAAAAAATAAATCCGTACTACTTTCAGAAGACAAAAATGGAGGGACAAATTAAATTAAAAAAAAATAAGGGGAAAACATTTTCGGAACAAAAAACGGAGCCCTCTATTTAAATGCTGAAAAAAAAAATAAACAAACCGGGAGAACGCATTATCGTAATGCGTCCTCCAAAAATGCAGAAGCCCTTGGAGGACGCATTATGGAAATGCGTCCTCCCCCCAAAGTGTCCAAAAATACAACATGCCCCATTTACGTCCATCTTGGCTTTTTTCACCATACAAAAATCAAGCGCTCGAAAACCTACCTTCTCCCGGTTAGCCTTGTCTAGATGATCAATTACTTCTTCCGCAGTTCTATAGTAGGATCTCGCGCGTTGAATCTGCATCTTCGTGAACACCCTCCACTCATCAGTAACTTTTCTAGAGAATATATCCTCATCACATAAACCAAATTGTGCGAGTTCATCTTGCGGAAGATAAACTCTTCCTATTTGTGCACTACATTTAATTATAACCCAGAATTAGCTAATCGGGAAACATGAATGATGCTCATTCTGCATAAGACACGCACTTACTCCTCTGATACATCTTGGAGAATGTTGGTAAGCTGAAATGCAATGAATAAATGTACCATCTTGTCACATATGGTTTTCGACGACACTGTAGATTCTGGTGCAATCCCTAATAGTTGGACAAACAGCATGCCACCAGTTCCACCCACATAGTAGGAATAGAGGAAGAGTTCCTCAAAATTTGCATACCGCTTTTTGGCTATGTCCATCCTCATCCCCTTCAGCCCCTCTTTGCAAAGCTAAAAATGTAAAAATAAAAGAGTAGATGGCATTGTTCACATGCATCTAGAGATTTAAAAGAGTGACACCGCTTGTATCTAATATAATAACGTATAAATTTACAAAAATATACTGTATATATAGTATTTCAATGAAGATTACTTTAATGTCTTTCTTATAGAAAATTCAAAAATATAACATCATAATATCATTTTCAAACCTGTTGTAATCATATATTGAAATCCTCATACATATTATATATTCATCCAAACTCACTAGCAGTTCTAATTATTGTTTAGAACAAATAAACTAGTACCAATTTTTATGTTTTGATTATTATTTAGTACCAATAAACTATGATTATTGTCTTTGAGTTTCATGTTTGCAGTTTATATTTAATGTTTTTCTCTTGTTTATAAAGAGCTGGATATTAATGTATGAAAACTTTGTCCGTTGCAACCAAAGTTGTATACTCCCTCCGTTGTTCGAGAAATTCCCACCGCTTTATCTATCGCTGAGATGTTTGGATTTTTCAAAATTCCATAGACATGGAGAAGAGAAATGCTATCCCCACTGCCCTAACTATGGCAGAATATTTTCGACCCAGAAGTGCATGATAAATACCACCAAAGCCCAAAACCGCAGAGGAAATTAAATGAAGGACTCCAGATACAAAGTACGACCAAGATAGTACTTGCTTTTTAGTATACATGTACCAACCA
Organism: Rubia yunnanensis; assembly: GCA_037428765.1. Lineage (NCBI taxonomy): Eukaryota > Viridiplantae > Streptophyta > Magnoliopsida > Gentianales > Rubiaceae > Rubia > Rubia yunnanensis. The sequence continues at coordinate 22,580,554 of CM075064.1, read as the reverse complement.
ACATTGCCTATTCATATATATTCTTTTCTCATCTGGTAAGTATTAGTTTCAGTTCTGTTCGTTTTTCAATTTTTTGGGTATTGCTATATCACACTTTGTATTTTACTAGTTTACGCCATAATACATATATATATATATGTATAATACTAATATTAAGATTTTAGAATAAAACAAAAATCAAAATAAAAAAAAAACCACTGCCGCCGCTGAAGCTGTGCGCCACCACCGCCGCCGCCTCCGCCGACGATCTCCGCCGCTACCGTACGCCAGCGCCGCCGCCGCCGTGCGCCACCACCTTTTTCTCTTCTTCGTCTTCTCCGGCGGTCTCCGCCATGTGCCACCGCCACCACCGTGCCTCCTTCTTCCTCAGCTCTACCCGCCGTCCTCATCTTCCCCAGCTCCTCCCGCCGCCGTCCCTCCTTCTCCTTCGCCCCGTCGAGCAAAACCCTAGCCCCTCCGTCTCTCCTCCTTCGTCCCCGTCGAGCGAAGCTAGCCCCGCCATCCTCCATCGTCCTCGTCCCCTCGAGCGAAACCCTAGCCCCGTCGTCCTCCTTGAAGCGGCGGAGAAAGGCTCTTGAAGCGGCGGTAGAGAAGCAGCGGAGAAGCGGCAGAGAACCGGGAGGGCGAACCGGGGTTTGGGGAGAGAGCCCGGTTCGCCTTTGGCCGAGGAGAACGGGAGCGAGCTCGGTTCGGCGAGGAGAACGGGGGCCGGTTCGGCCGAGGAGAACGGGAGCGAGCCCGGTTCGGCGAGGAGAACGGAGCCCGGTTCGGCGAGGAGAACGGGGGCCGGTTCACCAAGGAGAACGGGAGCCGGTTCGAGAGCGAGGGCCTGTGCGAGAGCTGGAGATGAGAACCGAAGAGGAGAGCGGGAGAGGAGAACCGGAGATGAAGTTTTCGCTGGAGAAGAAGATCAGAGAAGATGAAGTTCGCCGGAGAAGGAGACCGGAAAATCGGGGAGAAGGAGGAGAAGGCGGAGGAGAAGGAGAAGAAGGAGGAGAAGGAGGCCCGGCAGTGCCCAGCGGCGGCACCTTCTTTAATTTAAATAAAAAGTAATTTTAATTTTAATTTAATTTACTTATTTAAATTAAATTAAAAAATATATTGTATATTAAATAGTATAAATACATGGCGTAATCAAGTAAAATACAGGGCGTAATATAGCTATTCACATTTTTTTCTACTCATTCTCTTGATCTCTTCTCCCTTACATTACTTTTCTTACCTTTAATATTCTATCTCCCAATCATTAACATGTTCTATTCACTTTCATACGAAATAATGAAAAACAAGCAGAAGGAATGCTAACCTTAATGTCCAGATGGTACTTGGATATTGTATCAATAAGTGCAGCATCAAGAATGTCATGAGGGCGACCATCGAAGATATCCTCCATTCTCAACTCCCACTCATCAACATATCTAGACCGTATGTGGTCTGCTTCGACGCTGTCAACAAGATCATCAATCCTCCTGAAGCAGGCTGCACAGAAACACACTATTAAAAATACTCGCAGATCGGATCGGATGGGATCTGGGTTTAAAAGTTTGGCTTTCTATGTTAGTCTCACACTAAATGTATCGCGATATACTGCAATGATGGAAATTATTTTATGAAACTATTACCAGTGAGAGCCCATCCCGCTCGCTGTTGCTCTTTTGCCATAAATCGTAGCCCTGGAATTCAAGCAAATGAGCTCATGTATTATACCATGGAATAATAATCGTTCTAAGTTTATTGAAATTGCGGATGAACCTAGTTCCATCTTTTTATCATGTTCAACACAGAAGAGCCTGCATCGTTCGTAGGCTTCTTCTAGATAAGCAACATCAGATTCTGTTTTTCTGAATGCATCTATTTTCTGTGACTGCCTCTTCACAACCTCATTTATATAGTGAATCTTCTCAATCGTAAGCTCTGGAGAGATGCATCCTCCTTTTCCGCTCCGAGGACCATTTATACCTACTTCTGCTCTAACCTTTGTTCGTGCTCCGTATTTGTGAGGAAACAATCTACCATTTCCAACTTTCTTTGCAGAATGCATTTTGGAAACCCCATATGGAATAAAGGCGAGGCAAGGGCTTCCTAATCCTGACATTAGAAGATGAATATGGAAGCTCTTTTGTTCTTTTATTAGAGAAGGGGATTATGGTGTTGAGGTATAAGGCTCGATCTAATGTATAAATTGCTACAAAATATGACCCTTCAGATTCATAACGGATTGTTAATTAATTGGCTTCCCAATCTCATGTGACATGCTAGTGATTCGAAATTTTCTTGAAAATTGTAAACTTGTCATATAAGCAATGACAGAAAGAGATGATTGTTATTGAAGCATTATTAATGACAGCATTGCAATTTTCGCACTAGGAGAGACCAAACACCCTCGTTTCTCATCATCCAAAGTTGGAGTTCCTTTTTTGCCATAGCTTATTTTAACCCTTTATCTTTAAACTTCCAAATCATGCATGATATATGTCAACTCTATTGCTTCAATTCGCAGTAATCTAGTTCCTGCCATTGATAATACAGCCAATGCAGCCACATGTCATGTTAATGTTTCAGGCTGTCAAATTATATTCTTTTAAACCTTGGATCTCACTTCATCAACTATAAATTTCTTCAAGAATTTTCCATGCTTAGGCTGTATATCCCCCCTAATCATAATCTCCTTGGCCAGAAATCGGAGAAACAAAAACTAGAGAAAAACTTCTATTATAATGTCAGGATTAGGAAGCTCTTGCCTCACCTTAATTCCTTCCAAATTGCGCTTTCCAGATAATTATAAGCCTCCTATGAAATTAGTCAGAGGTGGAAGTTTCCTGCAACAAAAATATACAGCAAGAACAAGTGTAAGTGCAGAAGTTCGAGGAGAAAGACAACGCGTGTTTGGAGAACTGATCATACAGGGAATCCCCCATATAGATGAGGTTGTCAAGAGGCAGTCACAGAATCTTGATGCATACAGAAAAGCAGAATATAATCTTGACGAAGCCTACAAACGATGTGCGACCTTTTGTGCTAAAAATTCAACTTCAATCTTATTCGTATTAGGTTCATCCCGAAATTCCACTGCTATTCTGTTGCATCCAATTATATTTCAGCTGTGCCATTTGATATTACTTTTTTTTTTTTATCTTGAATTCCAGGGACTCTGGCATTGAGCAAAGAGACACGACGAGCATTATGGGCTCTCTTTGGTAATCCATTCTAGTCCTTCTGCCCATCTTATTTAAATGATTAGCATCATCAAGTAGACGGATGCACATTCAATCATCAAAATGTTAGATTATTTACACAGAATTAATATGTGCAAACACGATTGTGAATCTGCAATTTTAATTCTCGTGCGCTGTTGATTTACAGCCTGGAGCAGGAGGCTTGATGAATTGGTTGACTGCCCTATTAATATTGCTGATGACATACGCTCTGCATCACTAGATGAGTGGGAAAATAGAACCAAAGACATCTTCGAAGGCCGTCCCCATGACATACTTGATGCTGCACTTGTCGATACAATATCCAAGTTCCACCTGGACATTGAGGTAAGCATATATTATTAATACCTCCGTCCCAATCAAATGTTCCTATTACATCTTGCACGACCATTTATGCACACTAATGTGGTAGGAGAAGTGAGGGATTTGAATGAGCTTGCCAAATTTGAGTCCAAATAAGGAAATAGCCAAAATAGTAACATTTGGTTGGGACAGACGAACATAAAAAATAGGAACCTTTAGCTGAGACGGAAGGAGCTGTATATATAATCTGTTTCTGTTTTGTTTATAAATTTTGAAGCAACTCTAAACCCTTCAAATTTTAGCCTTTTGAAGAGATGATCAAGGGGATGAGGATGGACACAACAAAAACGCGGTATGCAAATTTTGAGGAACTCTTCCTCTACTCCTTCGGTGTGGCTGGAACTTTTGGCCTAATGATTGTCCCAGTATTTGGAACTAAACCAGAATCGACTGTGTCTTGCAAGGCCATATATGAAGGCGCGGTCTATTTCTCCATGGCATGTCACCTTACTGACATTCTCAGAGATATACCAGAGGAGTAAGTATGTTTGAATCTTATTCATATGAAGCAACATCCATGTTACATGCCTAGCTTACTATGGCCTTTGAATATCAGTGCACAATTAGGAAGAATTTATCTTCCACAAGATGAACTCGCGCAATTCGGTGTATGCGATGAGGATATACTCTCAAGAAAGGTTACTGATGGATGGAGGGAATGCATGAAAAAGCAGATTCAACGCGCAAGGTTCTACTTTGATCAAGCCGAACAAGGACTCTCTCAACTGGACAAGGCTAACCGATGGCAGGTAGGGTTTCATGAGTGACAAACTAAATTATATAGTTCATCAAACTAAGGATGTTGTTGCTGACTTTAATGTACATTTTGTTTGTTGCAGATCTGGTTAGCCGTGAGGGTTTATAGATTGTCACTGACTGCAATGCAGATATATAACTATGATAACCTTACAAAGAAACCATTGGGGATATCAATATGACCCGGTACTTATATGTAAATTCAATCCGTTCGTTGGATTTGAATTAATTAAGCTCACTAACTTCTCGTCCCGCCAAGGATGTGTCACTAAATTTGGTTGGGTTAGATTGGACCCAAACAAGTCTTCCAGTAGTGACGATTTGATGATTTGATGTTTGTTTTTATTTATTGCAACGAGATTTTCATAACTTTCACTACCAAAAAGTCTTCCAGTAGTGACGTTTATTTGGAATATTAGTGACACTCAAAGGCGTCGCTAAAATTAGTAGTGACGTTTGTGGAAGTGCCTCTATTCAGCATGTCACTAAAATATTGTAACGCATTAAAGTGTCTTTATATTTTTGTGATGCATTAATATGTAGAAGAGTCAATAAATTAAGTGACATGAACTGATGTAGTAGTTTGGTTTAGTGACAGATACTCGTGTCGGCTATATTTAGTGACACCAAAATGAGAAGTTAAATTTGGGACATTTCCTTATTTGTCACAAATATGGGGCATCATTGGACTCTTTTTTTTAGTGTTTGGAAAACTTTTAAAATATATCGCAATGTATAAATAATTATAGCTTGACCCAAAAAGTTATTGGAATGAGGTTTCATGATTGGTCTAACAGTTAGGCGGTATAACAGAAGGCTTTCTCAACCGAATAATAATAATGGTCACATCTCTCATCCCCGATTTTTTTTAATACTCCAATAATTTTTACTTATTAACTACTCCCTCAATCTCACAATAAACTTACTACTTTTCTTTTTAGTCTGTCTCACAAATAACTTATTATTTGTTTAATTTTCAAATGTGATCATACAATCCACCAAATTTATCCTTCTTAAACCCTAAAATTGACCATTATTTGCTACTTTTTGGCATTATTCATGACATCACGTAAAGACTTATAAAAGTTGATTTTTGACATTAAAAGATGTTATCACATCAACTTACATAAAAAAATTGAATCAAAAGCAAATATGAAGTTTATTGTGGCACTACAACAAACTACAACAAATCAGGCTAGTTGCTACATCTTTTGGGATTCAATAGTGACATCAACACGCGTAATTAATTTTTTATTGCTACACTTTTTTTCTTTTTTTTGGGTAAAATAAGCACTTATATTATCAACCGATCCCTGATTACAATTTGTGCTAGGTTATGAGCATTCATTACTACATCTCTATGCACTTTCATGACATGAATGTTATGGAAAACCATAGCTAGCATTAAAATACTTCTAACTAAGCCATGTAGACTTCGAGGGACCGATGGATATTTGCTGGTATGGTTGAGGACCATTTCACAGTCTGTGCGAATACATACTTGAGTGACACCCATATGACTAGCATGTAACATAGCCTCGTATAAAGCTATGAGTTCCGCTTGTGCTGGTGATGCCGCCTGTATTACGCGATAACCTTGGCAGGAGGGTGAGATATCTATACCTTGTGCAACACACCAAGCAGCTAATGCCTTACTGTTCTATTTATGGAAAGCCGCATCTGTATTGATGCATACCCAGTCCTCATATACCTGAATCTTGTGATTGTCCAAAACGTACCACAGCAGCCTCATGTCCCCCACCTGTTCCACCTTTGTGGTCTTCGTCTCTGTCCGATTCGCCATGTCTTCAAGCTCCATATTTGATGAGTTCGGATTAGCTAAGATTGTGTGTCTTGATTTCTTCCCGCTAACGATGTCGTCATAGTTTGCCCTGATAATAGCTAGAACCATATCAACTGATGGCTTCCGTTGATCAATTGTTGCGCTATTTCTTGCACACCAAATCGCCCATATAATAATGCATGTCAGGTTTAAATCCTCCCTCTCTGGTGCAATCTTGAACCAGTGACGAAGCCAGGATTCCAAATTGAGTGGGGTTCCTTGACCAAAATCAAACCCCAATCTAGATATTCTCCAGATCCTACGTGCTATCTCACACTCAAGGATCATGTGAGACACCGTTTCAACCTTTTGATGACACATCTGACAAAAAGGTGAGACCTCCACATTTCTCAATCTAAGAGCAGGTCATGTTGGTACAACATTCGTTACCAATCTCCAGACAAGGAATTTTATTTTCTCAGGTATATTCAACTGCCATAATGTCTTCCACAGATGTTGGTTTTCCCTGAAATTGTCCACGACGGTTGAAGATGATGGGTTCTGACCTGTCACCATGTTCCAGGCCTCATGATATCCACTTTTGACTGTGTATTTTCCAAATGAGTCCATATCCCAGAACTGGAAATCTCTCAATCCGAAAGAGTTATATGGAATATGTATTCTTGCTATGTGGTTAATAATTTCTGAACTAAAAAATAGTCTCAGCAGAGGCATACGCCACTGCTGGTTACCATCAATCAGATCACAAACCTTGAAATTAAGTTGGGGTAGGAGCTGATTCTCAAACCTGATTGGATTCCTTTGCTGTGGAATCCACTTCTCCTGGATGTTAATCTCATGACCATTGACCACCTGCCATTTCAGGCCGCCGACAACGAGGTCCCTTCCCCACAATATTCCTCGCCAGCCCCAAGTAGAGTCCTGTTTCAGTTTAACCTTGCAGAAATCATCTTTGCTACAATACTTAGAAAGGAAAAACTTTGAGAAAAAGGATTTTTTATCTGTAACCAACTTCCATGCTAGCTTTCCTAACAAAGCCTGGTTCATCTGCTTTGTAGCGCGCATTCCTAAACCTCCTTGCCACTTTGATTGGCACATTGCTGACCACGACTTCCAGTGTATTCCCCTCCCATCTGTATCCCCCCCAGATGAAACGTGCAAGATGACTGTCAATTTTCCTAGCGATCGTAGACGGTATATGAAATGTACTCAGTGTGTACTGGATTGTTGATGCTAGCATGTGTTTGGACAGGGTGATTCTATCCATTATCGAAATATCCCCAGTTTTCCATACAGATGTTTTTTCCTTAACTCTTTGGATTAACTTACTGAACATACCAATCTTCGTGGCTGTGAAATCCATATCATGACCAAGGAAACTACCCTTAAGTAAGTCTGAAAATATTCTGAAGGTCTGCCTAAGCCTCTCCTTAGTATGGTCTTGTGCAGTTGGGCTGAATAGAAGTGTCAACTTCTGGAAGTTAATCCTTTGGCCCGAGTACGCTGCATAGAGATTAATTGTCCTTGCTAGCTTTTTTGAACCTGCTTCAGAGATGTTGAAGAAAATGATACAATCATCCGCAAACATGAGATGTGAAACCGGTTGAACCGATCGCCCAATTTTAACACCTTGGCAGACACTCTGGAACCCATCCGATGCTATCATCGACGAGAAAGCTTCTTGGCAAAGGATGAAAAGGAAAGGCGAGAGGGGACAACCTTGTCGTAGTCCCTATTGCTACACTTCATGAACAAGTAGTAGTGGTAGGTTCAACGAATAAAAAAACTACTCCTGAAGGCGTAACAAATAATTTCTAGCCTAGAAATGAAAAGTATCCTTAGAGCTTTCTCTCTCTCTATGTACGACTACACCCATACTGTATGCAAAATCTTCGACTACTGAATCTTTCTTCTAAGGTAAATTTCCATGGAGATATCTAGAAGCAAACGAAGACAATCACAAACGAAGACAATCACAATGAGTTGTCACGAAGAGAGGAACAGGATTAAATTTGCTGGAAAAGGAGGAGAAAGAGAAAGGGATCGCTGAGCTGGATCTAGATACTGGGGATGAGCTCAAAAGTTTGGTTGATGTGAAATTGGGTATGGACACCGATTCGGAGAAGAAAATATGTAATCAGTGGGGATAGAGTTCTAGTCTCTAGTCCGATGGAAGGAGGGGAAGTACAAAGTAAGGGGGAGAAATTTCTAGGTTTATGGCTACAGTAGCCACAAACAACAACAAATAGGGAGAACGCATTTGAAGAATACGTTCTCCAGCATGCAGGGGTTGACCTTTTCTTGAGGACGCATAAGCCTAATGTGTCATTTCCTTTTTATTTTATTTTATTTTATTTTTGATTATGTAATTCCGAACAGTGTCCACGTGGTGAGGACACATAAGCCTAATGCTTCCTCCAATCTGCATTTTATTCCCCCATTCCCCAGATTCCAATGTTATCTTCATTTTCTTCTTCCATTCTTCATTTTCCCAATTCCTCCACCATTTTACTCCGCTTCTTCTCCGACATCTCACGCCAAAATCCGGCTCCTTCCCGCCCAGCTCTGGCTCCTTCCCGCCCAGCTCCGGCTCCTTCCCCCTCAGCTCCGGCTCCTTCCGCGTCCATCTCCCCCCAGCTCCGGCAAGGTTTGGTTTTTTTCATACCTCCGATCTCTATTTTCTTTTGTTGTATGCTTAATTTTTTTTTGTGATATTTATATTGGTGTTTTGGTTGTTGCCTAACATGTCCGGTGTTGAAGAGCTCAGAAATTTCCGCTGTTGACCATCGTTGACCGTTGTTGACCGCCGTTGACCGCCACTTTGGTCATCTTGTCCGTGAGTCTCAGACACCTGCCCAGTCAATTTTTCATTTTCGTGAAGCTAATTGAACCTTACATGATTTTACGAATGTGTTAAATGATTATGTATGAGTTATCATAGAAAATTTGTTGTTGAATTTTGTGTTACATTATAATTTGTGGAGAACCCGAAATAATTTGATTAATTTGAATGTGTTGTATGATTTTGTGTAGTTTGAATGATTATGTTCGGTCTGATGCTATGATAGTGTTTAATGCTGATGCGTGACTATGTGAAGTAATTATGTGAATTGTTTACTTATTAATGTATTAAGTTTGTAGTAATACTAATAACATTTGAGGATACAATGAAAAGGAATGTCAAATGAAAAGAAATTAAAAGTTATGTATTTTTATAATTGTTTACTGATTAATGTATTAAGTTTGTAGTAATAGTTTTGTTAATGTGGCCGAGTGGAGCATATATTTGAGGATACAATGAAAAGGAATTAAAAGTTATGTATTTGTATAATGCAGTTGTACGATATTTTTGACGGTGTATATGTACAGGGGGGTCAGATTAAGTTTGATTTAACTGTGGGTGTGTATTATGATCCTCCAATAACGGAGCGGAACGTGACTCTCGAGAGGAGGTTGAACCACTCCGAGTTAGTTGATTTAATCTTCACGAGACTTGGCATTGCAAATGAAGGGTTTATGTTGAAAATATATTACCGCTGTCATGAACTGATTGGTTCGGCTGTATGCTATCAGTGTTATAATGTGGAAGATGATGAGTTAACTGCATTGTTCTTAAACATTGTTGATCGATTGTCGTTGTCTTCCGCAGATTTGTACACTGTTATGGAACAATTGAGAAGCACTAAAGACGGGGCACAACCAAGCACGTTCATGTCGTTGTTGAGCAACGTGCAGAACTTTGCCACTGTACCATGTTTACCACCACCTGTTCATAGCTGAGGTTTTGAAATTGGTGAGTCCAGCCAACCTGGTGTGTATGTTCACGTGGATTGCGCTCAGCCGTCCACAAGTGGTGGTATGTATGGTATGGACCATGACGAGCAGAATGTCTTCGACGATGATTACGTGGGTGATATTAGCAACTATGTTGTTCAGCACGTTGGTAGTGAAGACAATGGTGAGAAAGCTGAACTTGACGGTGGAAGTGAGGATGATCGTTCGTTATCAACTGATTTGAATCCCGGGGATGAGGATGAACAAGTGGTGTGCACGAACAATGTAGCCACGTCATTTCATATTCTGGCAAATCCTGATACACAGGCCAACTATAGGGATTATGGGGGCCCTGATGAGGATAGCTATGACCCAACTCATTTTGGGTCCGAAGTTTCTACTTATGTTCAAGAGACTGGTGAAGTGGAGTTGGGTATGCAATTCCAGATGAAGCCGGAGTTGGTTGAAGCTATTTCTAGGTGGAGTTCCATGATGAACAGGGAACACAAAGTCGTGGAGAGCAGGTCATGCACATGGTATGCGAAATGCAAGGACGTTATCGAAGGAACTGGCAATTCTCTTTGGGTTGCCAGAGCTACCAAAAAGGCTTCGCATGGCATGTGGGAGATCACCGGATGGGCAAGTAGCCACGGGTGTGTTGGTGTTGGTCGATCTACGGGTAACATTAATCTGACGTCGGTGATGATAGCCCATTCAATCTGCCACCACATTGATCTAAACCCTTCATACACAATGAAAGATGTACATGCTCAAGTCAAGACGGAGTTCAATGTCACCCTTTCCTACAAGAAGGCGTGGTGTGCTCGACAGAAGGCAATTGACATGGTATTCAGAACTTGGGAGGAATCATTTGAACAGCTACCAACGTTTATGGATGAGCTTGTCAGGGCTAATCCGAGCACCATTGTTGATTGGGCTAACGTACCTGACAGAATACACGGTCACGGGTGTAGGAAATTTAAATTTGTGTTCTGGGCATTTGGTCAGGAAATTGAAGCCTTTCGCCACTGCAGGCCAGTCATTAGTGTGGATGGTACTCATTTGAGAGGTGCATATAAGGCCACAATGCTGGTTGCCATGACGCACGATGCAAATGATTACATACTCCCCATCGCTAACGCAATTGTTGACGACAAAACGAATGAAAGTTGGAACTGGTTCATGGTGAGACTACGTCTTCATGTTGCTGGTGGTGATAGAAGGCCAATCTGTATCATATCAGATAGGCATGCTTGAATTATAAATGTGATGACACATATGGAGGAGTGGATGGAGCCAGCTGGATACCACCGAATTTGCCTGTGGCCTTTTTCAGTCCAACTTCATATCATTTGATGGCGGGAGGTTCAAGAATGTGCTTTTGAAGACTCTGGTGTGGTAGCTTGGTGGTGCCAGACGAGAGAGCAAGTGGAGGGAGTACAAGGAGGAGCTGGAGAGTATAGATCCATCTGCTTGGGCTTAGTTGGCACAACAAGATAGGAGTAAGTGGTGTCTTGCCTTTGATGAGGGTGATCGACGTTGGGGAATTCTCACGACAAATTTGTCAGAGAGTTTCAACAACTGTTTACGACGTGCACGCCATCTCCCAATAACAGTGTGTGTCAAAGCGAAGTTCGAGCTAACAGTTGAAATGTTTGCCCAAAGGGTTATGAACGCCACGAATTGGAGGTACTTTCCTGATTTATTTTTATTTATTAGGATTTTGAGAATATAACACTACACTCTTTTTCCCATTTGATTTTTAAATGAGGTAGTGTGATCATTTATTTTATTTTAGAATAAGACCTATTAATTCAACCATGTTGGCCTTGGAAGAATTAATGTTTCGGTCATGCATTTATTTTAGGTGTTAGAATATTTAGTTCTGATTTGATTAGAATTAGATTTGGTAAAATTAGATAAGGCAATTTTCATTCAAGATTTATCTTGACGAATGTAGTCATTTATTATAGGTAGTCTAGTTAAATATGGTTTTAGCTTCTTAAATCTGTCATAATCCTTTTCAGTTTCTTTTTTGTATTTTTTGAAGACCATACCTATGTACTATAAATAGGGGTGATATTCAACATTATTTTTACCTAACACTTTTATCAATCAAATATACAACATTTTGAGTTCATAGTCTTTGCTTGCGAGCTATTCCATTGTTGCTTAACCCCAAGGGCTAGTTAAGTATCAATAAACCTTGTAATATGATCCTGAGGGCTAGTTAGGGAGCGAGTTTAAATTCAAGGTCTAGCCCTCGGGTTACACTAAATTTTGACTCGCTCTCTAACTAGCCCTTAGGATCAGATTACATGGTTTATTGACACTTAACTAGCCCTAGAGGTTAAGCAACAATGGAATAGCTCGCAAGCAAAGAGTATGAACTCAAAGGGTTTTATATTTGATTGATAAAAGTGTTAGGTAAAAAAAATGTTGAATACCATCCCTATTTATAGTACATAGGTATGGTCTTAAAAAAATACAAATAAGAAACTGAAAAGGATTATGATAGCTTTAAGAAGCTAAAACCATACTTAACTAGACTACCTAAAATAAATGACTACATTTTTCAAGATAAATATTGAATGAATATTTTCTTATCTAATATTACCAAATCTAATTCTAATCAAATCAGAACTGAATATTCTAACACCTAAAATAAATGCATGGCCGAAACATTAATTCTTCCAAGGCCAACATGGCTAAATTAATGTGTCTTATTCTAAAATAAAATAAATGATCGCACTACCTCATTAAAAAACCCAATGGGAAAAGAGTATAGTGTTATATTATAAAAATCCTAATAAATAAAAATAAATAAACCTAATTCGTATCATTATTCTAATCAGAATAAATTCTAATGGACTGTATTTTTAAAATTCAGCTCTTCAAAGCCCACATGGCCGAACTGTCAGTCCATAAACCCAAAATGAAATAATTTTACAATATTTTACAGTGATCATACTACCTCATTAAAAATCAGTGGGAAAAGAGAGTATAGTGTTCTTCATGATGTCTTCAGTTCATCGACAATCTTGAATAATGAATCCAAGATGTCGATGGTGACTCCTTCTTCAATTCTTCATCATAAAGGCGGTCAATCAAAACATTTAAAGAAGCATCCCTAAGCTTAGTCCTTGACCTAATCATAGGTCCCTCCATGTCACCTAGGGGATCCCAAACGTATCCTTTAAATGTTTGATCAAGTCGTGGAATGGCTTCATTTATGGTTGTAGTCGTCTTGGCATCTTCATCATTCCCTCCGTGGTCGAAATGTTTTGCCCTTGAAACTGAATCATCTTCAAATGTAAATGGAGATAAATCAGCAACATTGAAGGTCGCAATAACACCATAATGATCTGGTAACTCAATCTTGTGAGCATTATTGTTCACACGATCCAACACTCTAAAAGGACCATCTCCACGTGGACTCAACTTAGATTTCCAAGCATTTGGAAACCTCTCTTACCATAGATAAACTCAAACATAGTCTCCCACGTTGAACCTTATCAACTTGCGGCTTTGATTAGCTTTATCAGCATTTTGTGCATTTGTCCATTCAATTTTCATACGCACCTTCTCATGGATGTTCTTCACAAAATCTGCTTTTTTTTCTCCATCAAAGTTTTTAACCTGTTTAAAATTCAAAGGAAGTATATCAAGAGGTGTAATAGGTAGAAAACCATAAACAATTTCAAATGGAGATAATGAAGTAGTAGAATGAATAGTGTGGTTGTAAGCAAATTCTGCTATCGGAATGCATTTTTCCCAATTCTTTAAGTTCTTCTGAACTAGTGCACGCAAGAAAGCCCCTAGGGTTCAATTGGTCACTTATGTTTGTCCATCAAATTGAGGATGACTGGCAGTCGAAAACAACAATTTTGTCCCTAACTTACGCCACAAAGTATTCCAAAAGAAGGATAAAAAATTAACATCATGATCAGAGACAATGGACGCATGAATTCCATGTAACCGAACTACTTCCTTCAAAAATAGATCCACAACATGTTTTGCATCATCTGTCTTCCTACAAGGAATAAAATGTGTCATTTTAAAAAATCTATCCACAACCACAAAGATAGAATCATTACCTGACTGAGATCATGGCAAACCTAGGACAAAATCCATTGAAATATCAACCCAAGGATGTGTAGGAATAGGTAATGGAGTATAAAGACCATGAAGCTTAGTTTTAGACTTAGCCTTTAAGCAATCAAGACAATTCCTACAAACCTTGTCAATAACAAATGCCATTTTCGGCCAATAGAAGTGTTCTCACAACAAACTATAAGTTTTAAATGCACTAAAGTGTCCAATTAAACCACCTGAATGAGCTTCTCTAACAAGTAATTCACGCATAGAACATTGAGGAATACATAACCTATTATTCATAAACAAGAAACCATCATGCCGAAAAAACTTCTCATAAGCACCATTTTTGCATGCAGCATAAATAGATGAAAAATTAGAATCAGTCGCATATAAATCTCACACAAACGAAAACCCTAACATAATGCATTCCAATCGTGTAAGTAAAACATGTCTACGACTCAAAGAATCAGCAACAACATTTTCTTTACCCTTTTTGTAACGCAACACATAAGGAAAAGATTCAATGAAACTAGACCATTTAGTATGACGCTTACTCAACTTCATCTAACTCTTCAAGTATTTCAAGGATTCATGATCACTATGAATGACAAATTCTTTATGCAATAAATAATGTTGCAAAGTTTCTAATGCACGCACAATTGCATAAAATTCTTTTTCATACACAACATAGTTTAGAGCACTGCCCTTTAGCTTTTCACTAAAGTAAGCTATAGGCCGATTCTCTTGCATCAAAAAAGGACTAATACCAATACCAGAAGCATCACAATGAATCTCAAAAGTACCATTAAAATCAGGTAAACAAGAGCAGGAGCATTACATAATCGTACTTTCGGTTCATTAAATGCATTCTCTTGACTCTCAGTCCAAACAGATTTCACATCCTTTTTAACTAGTTCATTTAGAGGTGCAGCAATAGATGTGAAATCACCCACAACCCGTCTATAAAAACTAGCTGAACCATGAAAAGAAAGTACCTGGTTGGCATTAGTAGGTCTCAGCCAGGTCTTAATGGCCTCAATTTTGGTTTCGTCGACTTTTATGCCCTCCTTAGAGACTACAAAACCGAGAAACACCACTTCTGAAGTGTAAAATGTGCACTTCTTAATGTTCGCATACAAACAAGACTCACAGAGTGCAACAAGAACCATTTTACCATGCTCAATATGTTCATTAGTCAAGTTAGAATAAATTAATATATCATCAAAATAGACCACAACAAACCGATCAATAAACTTTCTTAAGACATGATTCATCAACTACATAAAAGTACTAGGTGCATTAGTTAAACCGAAAGGCATAACAATCCATTCATACAACCCAAACTTAGTCTTAAATGCAGTTTTCCATTCATCCCCCTCATTAATTCGAATCTAATGATAACCCTGATTTAAATCAATTTTAATATAAATCACAGATCCATGAAAATCTTCAAGCATATCATTTAACCTAGGGATATGATGGTGATACTTAATGGTAATCTTGTTAATAACACGACAATCAATGCACATACGCCAAGTTTTATCTTTCTTAGGAACTAAAATGATAGGCACAACACAAGGAGATAGGGATTCTTGCACATAACCTTTTTGAAGTAACTCCTCGACTTGTTTCTGTAGTTCCTCTGTCTCCTCGGAGTTTGCTTTATACGCTGGACGGTTTGGATAACTGAACCCAGAATCAAGTGAATCTGGTGTTCAATACCTCACAAGGGTGGTAAACCCACAGGTAAGGCTTCCGGAAAGACATCCTCACATTCCTGTAACATCTGAGCAAACCGTTGAGGAACATGCATAGGAATATCATCACTGGCAAAGTAGCTCTCTTTAACATTCATGATAAGCACATAAGAATTATTAGAAAAAGCACAATTCACATCCCTAATGGATGCATAAAGCGATCTACCAGAATCATTAGGAAGTTCATGTCTCATTATGTAAATTGATGGCAAAGGACTAAGATATGAAGATATGATTTTACGCGACCTGTCAGAATCATTCTTAGACTTACCTGGCTTACCTGGGATGACCTCCATTGATATTTGGTCGAAATTATCAAGGTTTTTGCCTCCATTTTTCACCTTGTATTCGATCTCCTTCAAGCCCTGGCTAGGGTTTTGGTCGACCATTTGCACATCAGTCACAAACTTCTCTTTATCGACTCTCATGCATCTCTGTGCCTCTAAAACTTTCACTGGAGATAATGGAACCAAAGTAAACCTTGTTCTATCCTTAATCACAGTAATTTTGTTAGTGTAACCATCATGCATGGATTTACGATCAAACTACCAAGGTCTCCCTAACAAAATATGACTAGCTTCCATAGGTATAACATCACATGAGATACAATCATGGTATTTTCCAATCTTAAAGTTATCATACATTGTTTGTTAACCCTAATTTCACCACTACCATTTAACCAAATAATTTTATATGGTGATGGATGAGTAGTCACAGGCAAGGACAATGATTTAACAAGAAAATTAGACATAGTAATAGCACAAGAACCACCATCAATAGTCAGTAAACACTTCTTATCTTTCACAAGGCAACGAGTATGAAAAATGTTAATCCTTTGTACCTGTGTTTTAGCCATTTGAGAGTTTATAGCTCTTAATGACACAAAGTTACCTTGTGTTTCTAGACCATGTTCACCATGATCATTTATGATGATCTCTTCATCTACCCGTTCTTCACCACTTTCATGCAATGGTGGCATATCAACACATTCATCTTCTTCATCTCCTTCCTCAAGTGTTATTAGCACTCGTGTATGAGGACAGTTATTCCAGACATGTCCTCTTTCTTTACAACGAAAACAAGTAGGAGAGTCAACAGAAACCGAATTTGATGAAGAAGTAGTGGACTTACCAGGAATTTCTGAAACCTGTTGGGTATGTGGTGTCGCCCTCCTCTCAGTAGGATTATAAATCGGATTAGAATAATTCTGAACTGATCTTCATCCTCCCATGGGTGTGCCCCTACTGCGGCCATAACTAGGGTTTCCTTAGTCAAACCTTGGTCATTGACTGGGAAATTCGGGCTGTGGCCTCCTTGGTCGTAGGGTAATCTCAACCAACCTTGATTTCACCAATAAATCATTCATAGATATGTGATGTTAAATCTTGATTGTTGTTTGAAGGTTTTCATGCAAGCCTTCAATGATTCAATTTTTTATGAATGTGTCATCTTCTTTCATTTCAACCTTTCTCATGGTAAACTCAAGATCTTGTCATTATTCATCAACTGTGCAATTTCCTTGCTTCACGTTGGACAGATAAAATTGTTGTTGCATCAAGTAAGTAGGCGGAACATGATATTGGCGAAGCTTGGATCTCAATCTCTCCCAGGTGTAAAAGAATACTACGCCACTTTAACTTTTTCCTTCTCTCAATAATTGTTGAGATCAAACAGATTCTCAATATGTCACTCCCAATCAAGATACTTTACTGGATTGTGTTGACCATCAAATCGAGGGATGTTATATTTTAAGCCCTTGATGTGTCGAGCTTTATCAGAACCCGACTCAGATCCTAAATTACTCTTCACTCTTCTTCGAGAATGAGGTTTACCCTTGAAGGGTTTGCGAGTCCCTTCTTTTGTCAAAGATCTTAATTCCGCAAATCATGAGTCTTCGCAAGGAGATTCATATCCGTTGGTATCAGAACAAAGTGAAAAATCCTTGGTGGTCAAAAATTCAACAGGGATTTCAAGTTTTGTTTGAATTTGTTTTCGATAAAAAAATCAAAAAAAATTTCTTCAGAATACCTCTGTCACCAGATAACTCGCCACAGCCACCGTTCAACTCTGATGACTCCATCCATCTTCTCCGATCAGCATCAGCGACGATTCCACCGCCGCACTACCGTCTTATTCTGTCTCCGAACGACCTCCGATCTGTTCGCCGCTAGTTCTTCTCCGATCAAGTCCTAACATCGCTTCTCCATCTCCAACCATCAGAAGCGACCACCCACCATTCCTCAGATCGTGAACAACTTTGAAGCCGACCGACCACCGAAGCCGTCGTCTGCTCTCCGTCTTCTGTAACTCCAATCGCCGTTGGTGTCCTGCCCTTGACCACCACTGATTTGCATCAACACCGGTCAGGCCTACTTCCTTTTTACTCTCGGTCATCTTCAGGCTCTTCAGGAGCAAGTTTCGGCTCCGGCGAAGACACAATCCGGTGAACAGAAGTTCAACGCAAGGAAGAAGCTTGGTGTGTGTCCATCACGTGCCAGTTCACAACTAAAGCACATGGGAATCACACGCGCATCACCTGAGGCGTGTGTAAAACACGTACGAAACAACCAGCCATCTCTTCTTCTCGCGATCTGATCATTATCTCGTGAGATTTTCAATTTCTCGTGGAATGATTGGTTTCCTCGGTAACAGCCTTTTTATCGCAAGTTGAAGCCACATCAACATCCAGTCACTGCCTAATCAGCGTTTTGACACCGCTTTATTAGCAGTTCTTTACTGGGATGGCTTGGGACGTTGATCTACAGTTATTTTTGAAGATCGTTCACGTTTCGAGGATGAAACGTTTTTACCTCAGAGGGAATGATACGAATTAGGTTTCTTTATTTATTAGGATTTTTATAATATAACACTTTATTTTTCCCATTGGATTTTTTAATGAGGTAGTGTGATCATTAATTTTATTTTAGAATAAGACCCATTAATTCAGCCATGTTGGCCTTGGAAGAATTAATGTTTCGGTCATGCATTTATTTTAGGTGTTAGAATATTCAGTTCCGATTTGATTAGAATTAAATTTGGTAAGATTATATAAGGCATTATTCATTCAAGATTTATCTTGAAGAATGTAGTCATTTATTTTAGCTAGTCTAGTTAAATATGGTTTTAGCTTCTTAAAGCTGCCATAATCATTTTCAGTTTCTTATATGTATTTTTTGAAGACCATACCTATGTGCTATAAATAGAGGTGATATTCAACATTATTTTTAACTAACAGTTTTATCAATCAAATATAAAACCTTTTAAGTTCATACTCTTTGCCTACGAGCTAATCCATTATTGCTTAACCCCGAGGGCTAGTTAAGTATCAAAACCTTGTAATCTAATCCCGAGGGCTAGTTAGAGAGCGAGTTAAAATTGAGTGTACCCCGAGGGCTAGACCTTGAATTTTGTGCGGCATTGAAGGGTTTGCGAGTCCCTTGTTTTGTAAAAGATCTTAATTCCGCTATCCAGATTCTTTGCAAGGGGATTCTTATCACAACTAATTCTCAATCAGTGCCTCGAAATGAAAAAATACCTCTACAAAATCATACTTGCACCGCATAAGGTAGAACTAAGTGAAACGAGAGTGATCAACACCAAAGATAACATAATAAGAGAAACCAGCATGAGAGACAATGGGTGCGGGCCCCTAAAGATCACCCTGAACAAAAATCAAGCAAATGTGATTCACATCTGTTATTTTCAGTAAAAGCAAGATATTTCCCCTTAGCCATCTCACAAGAAGAATACAATTGCGGCTTTAGAAGCAAACTAGTCACAGATAAACATCTAGACTTGTTCAAAGAAGAAATTATATTGTGAGGAACATAACCCAGTCTACTATGCCAAAGTTCCAAAGATGCTTTAGACACACTTAATGCAACAAAAGCAGATAAAGCACCACCACCGAAATCCAAAACATATAAACCACCATCATGATGACCTTTGATAATTACATCACTAGAAAACTTGTTCGAAATAGTGAAAGAAGAATCATCAAAGAAAACAACAACATTCATATTCTGAGTCAACTTGCTAATAGACAACAAATTTTTAGCCATTTGTTGAATAACCAAAACACCAGACAATGATCGGGAATCAAAGACCCAGGAGTGACAATATGCATAATGGGAAGGGCATAACCATTACCAAAATTAACACGGTTGTTACTAGAATAGGGAGTCATGCGATCAAGAGCAGACTGGAAAGAAGTCATGTGATTTGTCACACCAGAATCAGCTAGCCAGTGAGCATGCGGAGGAGCTTGTGGGAGAGAAGCAGGAGATGAGGCTCGAGAGACCAAATGAGAACAAATTGAGGCAACATGATATGAATCTATTTGCGAAGACTCTAGATTGCAGAATTTTAGATCATTAACTAAACGAGGGATTTTGTAAACTCTAATAAGGTCACACAAATTGATCAAAATTTACCCTCGGGATGCTGATAAACTCGAGCGTTGTGACCCTACTAGCTCACAGGATTAGTTCACAAATCAACAGATTAACTCTCAGGATTAAGAAACAATGAAGGAAGCTCGAAAGCAATGAGTATAACTAAAAAATCAATATCTTTGATTGATAAATGTGTGTAATGTCTCAGCTATAACACTTTATTTATAGGGTGAAATTTCGGCCTAAAACCCAATCACAAACACAATCTGAATCAACTTATGGAAGCTTTAAGAAGCTAAAACCATATCTAACTAAAATACCTAAAATAACAACTATATGGCTCAATTCTTCCAAGCTAAGCAATGGATGAATATTGCTTCATCTAATCTTACCAAATTTAATTCTAATCAGAATAAAACTTAATATGCTAAACCCCTAATGAACCAGAACTCGAAATTAAACTCTTCAAAGCCCACATGGCAGAGCTCAACATCTAAAATCCAAAATGAAATAATTTTACAATAATTACAATGATCACACTACTTTATTAAAAATCCAGTGGGAAAATGAGTATAGTATTTTTCATGATGTCTTTAGTTCCTCGACACTCTTGAACAATAAATCTAAGATGTCGATGTTTACTTCTTCTTCAATTTTTCATCATGAAGTTGATCCATCAAAGCATTTAAAGCAGCATCTCTAAGCTTCGTCCTTGACCTAGTCATAGGTCCAACCATGTCACTTAGAGGATCTGAATATAACCTTTAAATGTCTGATCATGTCGTGGAATGTCTTCATTGATAGTGGTAGTAGTCTTGGCATCTCCATCAGAACATGACCAAATATCTTACACCACTGACACTGCAACTGGTTCCATTCACTGTGTAATTTCGAGGAAGAAGAAGTAACATAGCCCAGAATATCACACCATTGACACTGTGGCTGATCAAAAAGAGCCATAACAATTTTTTTAATTCGATGCTGACTAGGCGCTAATAAGATACTGACTGGGCTGCTAATTGTGTGCTAACTGGATGCAGGATAAACTGTAAAAAAAACTCACGATATGTTGAATCTTTTGTGATATAAATGATAACTCGTGAGAAAAAGGACAACTCGCTACATGAAGCACCAGGAGATGAACTTGAGCGTGTGATTTCATGCACCACAATGGAAGGCGCGCCTGAAGAACCTCGCGGGTGACTTTGCGCACCACAGAAAGAAAGGTCGTCGGAAAAAAATAGAGGTTGCTGGTGGATCAGACCCATCGCATAGCACGAGCTTGCAATCATCGGCGAGCGATAAGAGCAGGAGCCGAGCGGAGCAAGTGGTGACTTGAACAAATTGGAGAAGAAGGATAAGAAGGAGACTCGCCGGAAAAATTGATGAACCTGGCGGCCGGAATCTTTTTTTCAGAAATAGGGTGAAAAAGACGAGGAATATTAGAGAGACCCGACTGATAGCATGATGGAAAGTAAAACCCAAAAGAGTGGGTCTCCTGTCAGGGGGCCTGTCCATAAGCTTATGCACAAGCCACTTATTTCTTACCTAATACACTGCATTTGTTAAATTACATACAAAATTTAAAATTTATAAAAATGTCTTTTTATAACATATATTTTTATATTTTCACCTTCAAATACATTTTATTACTTGTTTTAACTTATAAAATGCAATATTTAAATTTTATAAAAAATTACAACAATTAAGGCAAATGCCCCTGAGGACTGTCCATAAGCTTATGGAAAGGCCACTTGTCCTGAGACTTTCCCAACCCAAAATTAATTGTGGCTGTGTGTATTCATATATGGGAAAGTCTCAGGAAAGACGGCCTTTCCATAAGCTTATGGACAGTCATCAGGGGCATTTGCCTTAAATGTTGTAATCTTTTTATAAAATTTAAAGACTAAATTGTTTTTTTTGGCCCCCTACAAAGTATCTTTTACTATCTTTTGTCCCCAGTTGTAAAACAACCCTTAGATGGTACCCTACAAATTCAAAACATTGTTTCTGGTCCCCAAACCCAGTTTTCGGTAAGATTTCTGGTTTTCAGGCCCACGTGCAGGTCATGTGCCATTTTTTCCGGTATGGTAAGGGGCAATTTGGTAATTTCACAAGGTTGCAATTTTTCTAAATTAAAAACATTTGTGAAAAATGATTTTCTCTGTTTACTCCGCCGCCGCACTGCGCCCTCCGCTGCTCGCCTCACACCGACGATCTGTGTGGGAGCACTGGCATTGGCTACTGAGCCTCCAACCAATGATATTATGCAGCAAACTCCAGACAACTTCTTCTTTTTCTGACGATTTTTTGCTGCATAAGATCGTCGGTTGGAGGCTCAGTAGCCAATGCCAGTGCTCCCACACAAATCGTCGGTTGGAGGCGAGCAGCGGAGGGCGCAGTGCGGCGGCGGAGTAAACAAAGAAAATCATTTTCCACAAATGTTTTTAATTTAGAAAAAATTGCAACCTTGTGAAATTACCAAATTACCCCTTACCATACCGGAAAAAATGGCACATGACCGGCACGTGGGCCTGAAAACCAGAAATCTTGCCGAAAACTGGGTTTGGGGACCAGAAACAATGTTTTGAATTTGTAGGGTACCATCTAAGGATTTTTTTACAACTGGGAACCAAAAGATAGTAAAAGATACTTTGTAGGGGACCAAAAAAATAATTTAGTCAAATTTAAATATTGCATTTTATAAGTTAAAACAAGTAATAATATGTATTTGAAGGTGAAAATATAAAAATATATGATGTAAAAAAATATTTTAAAAAATTTTAAATTTTATATGTAATTTAAGAAATGCACTGCATAAGGTAAGAAATAAGTGGCCTATCCATAAGCCTATGGACAGGCCGCCTGTCAGGAGACCCACTTTTCATATATATATATATATAGTGAGCACAAAGAGTATAGAAAGTATAAACAAATATGTATCAGGATATGTACAAAACCAATCAGGTATTAATTTCTTATTCTGATTCTAAATCAATTATATCTCTATTAACAATTTACAAAAGTCTAAAAATATTTCAGTGTACTGTAATGCTACACCTAAACCCTTGCCCTAATTTGGAACTTTCTAAACTAAACCTTGTCCTAATCTGGGAGTTTCCACTACTACAGTTAGAATCACTACATTGTTCCCGGACTTGACAACTTTGTTTCCTGGAGACCAAAAAGCAGTCTACTTTGTCTCGTAGCTCTGCGGAAGGCTGAATATCGAAGTATGGCAGCTGTCACTAGAGAACTTCAATGGCTCAGTTACCTCTTGTCTGATCTTGATGTCAGGTTCCTCGGCCAATTCCTTCATGGTGTGACAATTATGCCGCTCTTTGTATCACTTCCAATCCCGTTTTTCATGAGAGAACGAAGAAAGTAGAACTTGATTGTCACGTTGTTCACAAGCAGTACTTGAAGGGGTTTCTGGCACCTGGTTTCGGTCTTCTATGCTACAAACTGCAGATATCTTTACCAAGGGATTGACACCTCCCTTGTTCCACTCTTTCCTAGGCAAGGTAGGACTGTTAGTTCTTCCCGTGAAATGTGACGTCTGACAAGAAGCTTTCTCCCAAAAGACTGCTATTTTACAATTAAAATAAAAAGGAGAAGAAAGAAGACTTTTCCCCCCTTATCCGGAGCATGCACGATATGCTCCCAATTCACAAGTAGAAAAGTTTGCTTCAAGTTAGCGTACGTAAAAGTTGGATAGCTTATGCACCAATTCTGCAGCCAAATGTCAACTTTATTTCTTCAATTCACAGTAATCTTTTTCTGCAATTAATGCAGCTTCAGCCACATGTCATCTTAATGTTTCAGGCTGTCAATGCTTTTTTAAAACCTCACATCTCACTTCACCAACTATAAATGTCGTGAAGACTAATCCATGCTTAGGCTGTAAAACCTTAATCATAATCCCCTAGGCCAGAAATTGGAGGAACAGAAACAAGAGAAAAGCTTCTATTCCGATGTCAGGATTAGGAAGCTCTTGCCTCACCTTTATTCCTTCCAAAATGTACTTTGCAGCTAATTATAAGCCTACAATGAAAGTCAGAGGTGGAAGTTTCTTGCAACAAAAATACTATACAGCAAGAACAAGTGTAAGAGCAGAAGTGCGAGGAGAAGGACAACGCGTGTTTGCGGAGCTGACCATTCAGGAAATTCCCCATATAGATGAGGTTGTCAAGAGGCAGTCACAGAATTTTGGTGCATACAGAAAACCAGAATATAATCTGGACGAAGCCTACAAAAGATGCGCGATCTTATGTGCCAAACGATCTATACCGTTCGTGTTAGGTTCATCCTTAAATTCCACTAAACATTACGAATAATTGCATCAATAAAAATTCATTTCCATTTCTTATGAGTTTGTTTTCTTGATTTCTAGGGACACTGGTATTCAGCAAAGAGCAACGGCGAGCTTTATGGGCTCTTTATGGTATCCGTTCGAGTGCTTTGTGCCCATTTTAATAAAACAAAATTAGCATCATCAAGTGGATGGATACACATTCAATCATCAAAATATTAGATTATTACAAAAACAGAATTAATGTGCAAACATATTTTAATTCTTCGCGCGCTGTTGAATTACAGCCTGGTGCAGGAGGCTTGATGAGTTGGTTGATAGCCCTAATATTTCTGATGACATACGCTCTGCATCACTAGATGAGTGGGAAAAGAGAACAAAAGACATCTTCAACGCGCGCCCTCATGACATATTTGATGCTGCACTTGTAGATACTATATCCAAATTCCCTCTGGACATTGAGGTAATTAACCTTAACATGCAATCTATTTATTTTTTATTTATAACTGAGAGATCTCTGAATTCTTCAAATTTTAGCCCTTCCAAGAGATGATCAAGGGGATGAGGATGGACATAAACAAAACGCGGTATGCGAATTTTGAGGAACTCTTCCTCTACATCTTCTACGTGGCAGGAACTGTTGGCCTAATGATCGCCCCAGTATTTGGGATTACACAAGAATCTACTGTGTCTTCCAAGGCCATACATGAAGGGGCAATCTATTTATGCCTGGCAGGTCAACTTACTGACTTTCTCAAAGATATATCGGAGGAGTAAGTATATAGTGTGTGTGAGTCTTTCATTCGGATGAATCAGCATGCATGCTATAACGAGCCTCATTCTGGCCTTTGAATACCAGTGCGCAATTAGGAAGAATTTATATTCCGCAAGATGAACTCGCGCAATTTGGATTATGCGATGAGGATATTCTGTCAAGAAAGGTTACTGATGGGTGGAGGGAATGCATGAAAAAACAGATTCGACGTGTGAGGTTCTACTTCGATCAAGCTGAACAAGGACTCTCTCAGTTGGACAGGGCTCACCGATGGCCGGTAGGTTTTCTTGAGTTTCAAGAGAAGGCAAGAATAATAAAATAAATTGTAGTACTGGTTCTACATTTTCATTTGTTCATGTTTTAACTGACTCAGATGTATATTTGTTTGTTGCAGATCTTGTTAGCCGGGAGGATGTTTATGCTGTCACTTAATGCAATAGAGAAAAATAATTATGATAACTTGACAAAGGAACCATGGGGGCTTCCAATTTGACACCGCTACTAATATGTATATTTAATCTGTTCACTGTTTTAGTTCGTTTGATCAGGATCAATAAGTCACTTATTGGCTAACCAGTTAAAAATAATGATTTTATTGTCATTGACTTTGGTTGGGTTATTGGATAAGCATAAGTATGTTATAATTTCTGAAGACGAGGATTATTGATCTCACATCGTAGCTCCCACCCCCTTAGAATTTATGAATTCATCTACTCCCTCCGTTCCAACCTATTTAGATTTATGTTTGACAGCATATATATATTTAGCTACAAACAATAACACCACATGCAAAAATTGTTATTTAGAAACTACAGGTTACGACGAATCTAACTCTACCTCATATGATGAAATTATTGTTCATATGCATATTCAAATATGTGGTCAAAATTCGGCATCTTTGACTAAAAAAATATTCTATGCATAATAGGTTGGGATGGAGGGAGTAATGCATTGGTGGGATTGATGATTTTATATATGTAACATTTTGATGGCGGTATCTATCATTTTCTTGTATTGGAATATAATATGTATTTTTGGTAAATTCGAATTTGTATATGATTAGGTTTCCATAACTTTCCTTATTCTCTAAGCAAACTCTTGTATAAATACCTATTGATACGATGAATGATTAAAAGTCAGTTTTACACAATTCCTATACAGTTTTACATGGTATCAATCTAACCCCGATCCTCTCATCAAAACCCTAAACCCTATTTTTGGAGCCGTCGACCATCCCCCTAAACTTGTGCCGCCGCCTCTCCTCTATTTTAGTCATCGGCTAGCCGCCCACCCTACAATGGGTTTTGACAACATGTTTTCCACCAACTTTGGAGTTCTTACCACTGCCACTGATCAAACCCCCATTGTCAAGCTCCTTGCTTTCAAGTTTCATCTTGATCGAAATAATTATTCTCTATGGCGTCAATCCATCAAGTCTTCTCTTGTCACCTATGATCTTGATTCTTTTCTTGTTCCGGGTTTGGCCCTGCCTGAGTTATTGGTGGCCTCTTCTAATTCATCCAAGCCCTCTCCACCCAGCCTTCATCCGGCCTTTCCTACGTGGAAGAAGAATGATCACTTGGTATTATTATGGATTCAATCCAAAAATTCTACTTCTTTGCTTGCTCATGCTGTTCGTGCAGTTACAACCTCTGACGCATGACTAATCTTGGTGCAAATGTTTCATGCACCCACTCGCTCTAATTTAATGCATGTGAAGCATCAACTTCAAACATTTCCCAACGACTCTGTCTCCATTCTGGAATATATAGGAAGAAGCGTTCTTTTTCTGATTCTTTGGCAGAATGCTCTCATTTTATTTATGATGATGAGTTTTTGAATGTATTCTCCATGGTTTTGATGTTTCGTATACAGCGTCCTGTACGGCCTTTATTATTTGGCCTGGTCTTATTTTGTTACATCAAATTCATTGCTTGCTTCTTGATGAAGAAGCTCGTATTCAAAATCAAAATCCAGTGGCCGATGCCTTTATCGTCAATGTTGCCGCACGGTCATCTTCAGCAGTTCTGGATTCAGCCTCTACTTTCTCTCGGCCCACTTTTAAGTGCCAGATCTGTTGTCATCAGAGTCATGAAGCTCTCAGCTTCTGGCAGCATCTAAATGTGACTGAATTACCTGCTACTCGTCCTCAACAATCTAGTGGTGGCCGTGGCCATGGTCGTGGCCATAGTGCGCAGCAAATCGGCAGTCAATGCCAGGCTTATGCAACTTTAGTTTCTCCTCCTCTGCTGGCTCTTCATGTTCCTGCTTGGTTTTTTTACTCTGGCGCAACCAATCATGTTAGCTCTGATTTTGGCAACATTTATACTCAGATTACTCTGGTAATGAAGGCTTACAAGTTGTGTACGGTGCGTCACTTCCTATTACTCATTTGGGCTCATCTATTTAGCTATCATCTATAAAACTTGTTCCTCTTCATAATATTCTTTTTGTTTCTGATATTCGTAAAAATCTTTTTAGTGCCTCTCAAATTACATCTAACAATAATTCTTATATGTTATTCTTTCCCAATCATTGTCTTGTTAAGGATCGACAAGGTCGGACGCTCATAACCGGAACCGTTGAGAATGACCTCTATCGACTCAATCGTCCCTACACTTTGGATTTTACGCTTTCCTATGTCTTCCTTGGTGCCAAAATTGATCTTCAATCCTGGATTGAACGTCTCGGTCATCCTCACGAGTCTTCCCTTAAGCGACTTATTTCTCATTTTCAATTACCAGTGTCTCGGAATAATTTAAACAATATTTGTGAGTCTTTTCAACTTGGAAAAAACCATTGTTTACCTATTTCTCATATACATAAACCTAGTGTGGTTCCATTTGACTTGGTGTATTCTGATGTTCGGGGCCCTACCCCAGTTTCTTCATTTAATTGAAATCGTTATATTCTTATTTTTGTTGATGATCATACGAAATTTGTATGGGTTTATTTTCTATCTAAAAAATCTCAAGTACTTCATTATTTCTAGCTTTTTCAAAAATGGTTGAGACCCAGATCAACTCTAAATTAAACATATTCAATCTGATTGGGGTGGTGAATTTTGCTTAGTCTCATAATATCTTCAGTCGCAGGGCATTACACATCGTGTATGTGTTCCCCATACCCAGTCTCAAAATGGTGTTGCTGAAAATCATCATAGAACAATTGTTGAAAAAGGTCTTTCCATTTTTTCCAGAGCTCGGCTGCCTACCTCCTTTTGAGAGCATGTCTTTCATACATCTGCCCATCTTCATAGTCGTAATTTATCTACTACACTTGATCATAAATCTCCATATGAGTCTCTTCATCACAAAATACCTGATTACAATCTTCTATAATTTTTTGGTTGTTTGTGTTATCCTTTTCTACGTCTATACATGTCTAATAAACTTGAATATAGATCATCTCCCTGTATATTTATTGGCTATAGCTCTAACCACAAATCATATTTATGTCTTCATTTTTTCTACTAATCTCGTCTATATTGCTAGTCATGTTATTTTTTATGAAACCACTTTTCCCCATCCCGATCATTTACAATCAGTTCCATATGTTCCCTCAGCCGAGTCCACTATTCCCTATCTCTTTTTACAACTTGCTTCCAACTCACCATCCCTTACTCATATTTCTCCTTCTAAGTCTGCTTCTCCATTTCCCGGACCTCCTTTCCCATTTGTGTCTAGCTCTCCATCTAAGTCCAGTTCACTGTCCAAGCCTAGCTCACTGTTCCATCCCAACTCATCGTCTATGTCCGGTCTGCCATTGCCAGCTGCAAACCCGCAATGTCCATCCGGTGAGCTCATTTATTCACGTCAGCTCCACTGTGGTGAGTTGCTCAGCTTAAACGTTAGTCCTATCACGACATCACAGCAAATGCCTTCCAAGGCAGGCTCGGTCGCTTCTCCAGTGGCTTACAAGAGCCCCTCTTCAGGCGGTCTTGACTCCATCACCTACACCCTTCCTACATTCCCTTCTTATTTTCGAGCTTCTAATGATAGTCAACGCACCATGGCTACTCGTGCTAAAATCAATAATTTAAAACCCAAAATTTTTATATCCACTAAACACCCCTTACCTCCTCCGGACTCTCTTTATTCTGAACCAAAAACATTTTCCCAGGCTTCTAAAATTCCCGAATGGAAAAATGCAATGCAATTTGAGTATGATGCCCTTATGCGTAATGGGACAGGACACTTGTTCCACCTCCTCGTAATGCTAACATTGTTAGTTGTAAGTGGGTGTACATGATAAAGCGCAAAGTAGATGGTTCCATTGAGAGGTACAAGGCACGCCTTATTGCTAAAGGTTTTACTCAGGAATACGGTGTTGATTATGTGGATACATTTAGTCCAGTAATTAAACCAACTACCATTCATCTTGTATTGACGATTTTTCGTACTCTTAATTGGCCCATTCATCAGCTTTATACTGATAAAGCTTTTCTGAATGGTGATCTTTCTGAGCAAGTGTTTATGTCTCAGCCATTGGGCTTTCATGATTAGGCTCTTTCATCATATGTTTTTCTTCTAAAGAAGGCTCTTTATGGTCTCAAGCAAGCACCTCGGGCATGGTTTACAAAGCTTCATCTTTTCTACAAGACAACCGTTTCGTGTCTTGTAAGTTTGACACTACACTCTTTATTCATCGCTTAGGAAAGATTTTTCTTTATCTTCTTGTTTATGTGGATGATTTGATTGTCATTGGCTCTTCTTCAA
Organism: Rubia yunnanensis; assembly: GCA_037428765.1. Lineage (NCBI taxonomy): Eukaryota > Viridiplantae > Streptophyta > Magnoliopsida > Gentianales > Rubiaceae > Rubia > Rubia yunnanensis. The sequence continues at coordinate 22,550,588 of CM075064.1, read as the reverse complement.
CTACCATTTCTCAGTTTCTTGTGAAGTTTAATGATACTTTTGCTTTTCGTGATCTTGTCCCTCTACACTATTTTTTGGGCATTGAGTTTCATAGCTCAAGAATGGTGCTATTCTATCCCAGCAAAAGTAAATACATAATATTCTCGATTCTAGTAAGATAACCGACGGTAAGCTCATTGCATCTTGGGACAACCCAACTTCACACCTTGTATTGGCCAGTGATCCTTTGTGTGACCCTCATTTGTATCGCAGTATTGTTAGTGCTCTGCAGTATGTCACGAATACTCGTCTAATATTTCTTATGTAGTTAGTCATGTTTGTCAGTTTATGCATAGTCCAACTGAGCTTCATTGTTCTGCTGTCAAGATAATTTAGCGCTATCTAAAGGGTTCGATTACATCTGGTCTTCATCTTTGGCCTTGTAATGATCATCGAATTGTTGCTTATTCTGATGTTGGTTGGGCGATGATTGTCGTTCTCAGCATGGCTTTGCTGGAAATCTTATCAGTTTGTCTTCTCAGAAATAGCCTGTTGTCACCAAATCTAGCTTGTAAGCAGAATATCGAGAAATTGCATTTGTTTCAACTGAGCTCATTTGGCTTCAGCAGTTGTTACTTGAGTTTCAGACTCCTCTTTTGCCTCCACCTATTTTTCTATGTGATGATCTCAGTGCTACTTATATATCGGCCAATTTTTTATTTCATTAGTGGTCTAAGCATATCAAGATTGATTATCATTTTGTTCGTGAGTAGGTTGAAGATGGTTCTTTGGTGGTTCGTTTGATTGATCAGATTGCTGACATTTTTACCAAGGTTGTTGGTACTGCTCGTTTTTCTACTCTTTGGTCCAAGCTTCATGTTGCTCCACCTCAATGAGCTTGTTGGGGGGAGGGGGTTGGAATTTAATATGTATTTTTGGTAAATTCAAATTTGTATATTATTAGGTTTCCATAACTTTGCTTATTCTCTAAGAAACCTCTTGTATAAATACTTGTTGATATGATGAACGAATACATGTAACTTTTACACAATCCCTATGTACTTGATGGTAGAGTCCACATCAAGTTTGATGTGAATCCATGTAACTATATTTAGGAATTCGTCCCTTTTGTTTACTAAATTCAACATTGATCAGTGATTCTGATATTGGTTACGAATTCAGAACATGCCTTGGTAGGACATATGTTGGTTAAATCAAGTCAGTTCCAAATTCAGAACTACTGTGTTAGGACTCTGGACCCCAAATTGAGAATGAAATTGCCTTCAACTATTTTAAGTGAGAAATTAATTCAATTGACTAAATACAATTTTGAAGTTGGAACTAATGTCGTTAGAATTTAATGAATGTAGGTCGCATCTTCCTCCACCAGGAACAGAATCATATAGACTTTGTCTTTAAAATTAAAATCCAAAAAATTTATTTCTTGCTCAGTCTCGAGGTTGGATATTCTATTGGTTCAATATAAAAAATGATCCCCCTTGTCCGAAATTGGGGACAAAATCGGGGAACACGCTGACCTGTTAAATTAATCTTAAATATTGGAATAAATAAATCAGAGTCTGGTTCCGACTTTGTAACATATGCCATGCGTACAAATAAATGTTGGCTGAGCAACGATTCAAACTCATAACTAGGTGAAGACTTAAAACCCTTTCTGTACCAAAGGTACCACACACACCCTTTTAAAAATCTTTAAAAATGATTCCCGCACATTTCAATCAAATCACTCTTCAAATCAATACCTACCACTAAAACCATTGCATCATACCCAATTGCTCGTGATTAAATTACTAAACAGGGGAAGCAAATGGCCCAGAAGAAAAGGGATCCGATAACATTCCACACAACAAGGTTCATGCCCTCTAGCGGCTTCTGAAAGGTATAATGCTTTGTTAGATAATGCTTAGTTATTAGAGTCATATGCTCTTGCACTAAATGATGGCATGAGGCTAGGGTTGAATAGTGTCGATGAATTTTTTGAATTCCAATGTTGTTCCGAGATCCTTTCCACTAGGGATGCAACGCACTTGGACGAAGTGTGTCAATTTTAAACTAATATTGTGGAGTTAGAGGGAATGTCCTTCTCTACTATGGTGAACAGTGGATGGATTCAGATTTATCCATCGAAGATCAATGAGTTATTAGGTTGGTCGTACAATAGCCTCGGGGACTATTATCCGGCGGTAGTAGATGGTCCCTTGAACATATATTATCGTTCAAACTGGCTATTACATTTGGAGCCTGGGCTATTGAATCCTATCGAACTCAGCCAATTGCACTTTAATTGGTGTGTATACTATACAGACACTGTTAAGAGTTATAAATTCAAGTATTTGACAATAGAGTGGAGGATTGTATACAAAATGATGGCAAAAGGTTTAGTGCATGCAAGATATAACATCACCGAGCCCACAATCAACACTATTATGTTGTTCTACTAATTCCTAAAGAATGTTAAGATTAATCTCGACTACACCATTGTGCAACTCATGCTGGCATCCATCATTCATTCGGAAAAAAAGGCTATCGGTTTACTATCAACATTGGTGTGGTCTTTAGAAAATGCTCGACATTATTCAAACCTATATTATTATAGAAGATGCTCAAACATTTTGTATAGCATCCTTTCCGAGCGAGCCTCTGAGGTCTAAATCCCTATGACCGAGTCTTTCTGGCCCCTGTGATGTCACCACAAACCGAGAGTAAAACACTTGTTGGATTCAAAGCCCTTATACAAAGGACAAACACCTTACACATCTATATTGAATATCTTAATATCAGAATAGCTTATATATTCATGATTCAATTCATGAATGTTCACACCTGTGATAAAGAGGAATGGTTGCCTGTCAAGCTGGCCTATAATTTTTTAAAAAAAAGATAATCCACTTTTTGGGGAATATGAGTCTATCTTTTTTTTATTTGGATCGGATTTATGTTGGCTTCATTGGGAGGCTTGCATAGTTTGTTACGTCAGCTCAAAAAGGACATTGTTTTGTGATCTGACTCCAGCCCCGCAAAAGCCCAGTAAACATATGATGAGCCCAAACAAGAAATCCAAGAATACCTACACTGACTAACTGGTCCAGTCATAGATTCTATGTTTAACGTAAGTCCTTTTTTTGAATTGTGACCTCGTACGACCGTGTCAGGTGAGCAACACGAATTCGTAGTTAATGCAATTTTTCACGGGAATCTTGTGAAAAAATTCCCAACCAATACTAAAATTATTAACTGATCAGAATATTTGATTCTTAGACCATATGACATGCCAAATATTAACACATTTGAGAAACCTATACTGCGACAATCACTTTTTTAAAATATCAAACAACTAAACTGGATATTTATACTTTAATACTACTTATCAATATATATTAACAACAAAATTTCCATTTTTTATCGTACTCTCTTGACCAGGTCATGATAAGAAAATACTGCTAAATCTTTCCAAAGCCTCCCCCCTTCTATAACTTTGGAAAAATTTAGCAGTATTTTCTTCATCGCTCTTATCCTGAAGATTTTTACATGATCCTTGACTTTCACGATGAAAATTTTAATACTTGAAGGTTAGATTATTTTTTTTTCTTAATTTCCCCCTTTACTACTTACCTCTTTAAGAATAAAAATGGGGAATGTCTCATTATATGTCACTCATTTTGAAGTACCTCAAATTGGATGACACATTTTCCTTTAGGAGCAAAGTCGTGACTCCTAAAATGTACTGATTAAAGTTCTTTGAAAACAAGAAGTGAAAATTTATGCATGGAAAATGGTCATGCAATGTAGTCGGAGAAAATATTAAAAAAAAGCACGCGCTGATGAAGGTTCAATATTGTTTTGTATATTGGGTTTTCATTATGCTTACCTCTATTGTTTCTTATGTGTACGAAAAACCGTAGGTGGGGAGGGAAACAACTCGTTCATGATCAACATGTACAAAAAATGGATGCAAAAGTTAAGAAATTAATACAGTTAAAAAGAAGACATACAAAACCAAGAAAGTAAATAATTAGGGAAACCAGGTGCATGGAGGGGACAAGCAAAAAACCACATTCAAGGAAATCACATTAGATTTGTATTTTAATATAATTTTTAATATGTATTATATTGAGTTCATATTTTGTGGAATGATTGTGATTTTATTGAGATATAATTTACATTTAGGTGTTTTTGGTACAGAAATTCTTTATTATAAGGAATTTGAGAGGGTGCTATACATTCGATTATTTTTTCCCTTAACAAATGGTTTTTTTTCCCTACTGAATTTTCAAATTAATATTTTTAATGAGGAAATGTGCTCCAATGAAAAATGTTCTTATTGGATAAGACATTATTTTAGAGAATAAGCAAAGGAACTAATTAAAAGCAGAATAACTAAACTATTAGGGCAAAAACTGAAATATTGAAGAGATTTGTGCAAGGTCATAGGTCTCATCATATGTGGAGAAATCATATGCCCATTCTTATCTTATTCTTAAATTGTACTCCCCCTGTCCCACTTGTATTTACAGGGAGAGAAAGTAAATCTCACATTTTTGTTCAAGTAAAATGACACTATCACCCTTTGCTTAACTTCATCAACCACCCGCACACCTCTTACCCTAATTTCACCAACCACCACCTCCACCCTCTACCACCACCTAGACCTTCCATCCACGACTGCCACTTGCAACCTGTAATTCCTAGTTTACAAATCCTCTCCCTCTCCCAGTTTCGAATTCAAGAAACTCAATAGATTCAATAAGCAGTATATACAATCCACATCTCACCCCGTAATTCCATATGAATTCATTGAAAAATTTGTGAATTGATGTCGAGCCACTCTCTTGCCCTTTTTTTCGAAGAAAACTCACTAGTGGATCTCTTGTTTGATGATTTATTAAACAATGTAGATATTACTTGTAATTGTAATTAGATTCTATTACTTTTTCCTAGCTTACATAGGTATTCTGTACCACTATATAATGTACCCTGAGATCATGAATACAAACATAGATTATTACCCTAATTTTCTACATAATATCAGAGCCTAAAATCCTGAAACCCTAAAGAAAATTTTCTTACCTTTTTGTCAAGCTTGTCGCGCCGTCGTTTGCCGACACGTTCTCGTCACTCGCCGCCGCTCAGCCACCGCGTCGCCCGCTGATCTCCGTCCGATGATCATTGTCGTGCTTCTCTAGCTAGTCGAGATCTCTTTATCCTATCTGCTGTCTGTTCCATTCTATGTGTGAAGCTTCACTCACCCAACCGCCGATCCACGCACCACCACGTCAACTGCCATTGATATGATCTGCCATAAGTTCTTACACCCGCCGCTGATCCTACCAATTTTCCACTATGTCTGACTCTTGAAGTGATCCCAAAGAATAGGCTCGTATTACTGTTGAATCTGGGGCTACTAAGCTTCAGGACATGAATGGCTATGAGGTAATTGTGACTTTACTAAAACAATTGTAGTTACAATCTGGCCCTTGTTCACATGTACCTGTTGGTCACCTACCGAATAATCCCTACTTTATTGGTCTTTTCTGACGAACCTGGTTTGGTTTTTGCACCCACCATCCTGAAGGGTCAAGAGAAGTACCTTCAATATTCTGATGGAATTTCTCGTGCTATGCTTGCTAAGATTAAGATTGGATTTTTTATGGATCCATTACCAAAGCCCAGGATGATCATCATGATGTTGCTGATTGGCCTAGGGTTAATGCTACACTTGTATGTTGTATCTTGATAGCCCTGGATCCGGCATGGCGATCTTCTACAAGTTCTTTTGCCACAGTTAAGGAATTGTGGGATGACCTAAAGACCCGTTTTACTCTTGGAGATAGACTTGAATTACCTTGAAGGCGCAAAGATATTCAGAACTGTAGGCAGAATGGTCAGAACATCGCAACCTACTTTGGCAACCTGAAGAAGCCGTTTGGAGACTACAATTTCAAACAACCTCATTTATTTTGTGACTGTGAAGCTAGTAAATTGTTGTGCACTTGTAATCTTGCTGCACGAGCCTCCTTAGAGAGAGAGAATGATTTGATTTATAAATTCGTCTTTGGTCTCAAAGACTTCTATCACACCCTGCGATCCCATATCATGAGCATTGATCCACTGCCATCAGTTAACCCCGTGTAAGCGCTTGTTGTCCAGGTGGAGAATCATTGAGCTGTTATCCGGTCTTGCGAGCCTTCTGACTCCATGGCATATGTTACATGATGCCCACCACCTACGGGTTCTTTAATAGCTACCCTCACTTCAGTTGATTGCAAGAATCTCGTCTGTATACATTGTCATCACAAAAGTCATGGCAATGCTTCCTATTTCCCGATCACATACATTTCAAAATTGTTCAAGGAGTTGAGGGAGAAAGCTAATGCCGCTAAGAAGACGATGCCAGCTCGGTCGACTACCGTCTCTGGCCTTAGGGTTCCCACCGTCATGACCCCTCTACTTCCATCGTCGTTCGCCAGCACTGCCATGTCGCCGCCAGGGTTAGCAGCGGTGGCCTCTACTTCTGATTTTGGCCCTGCTCTATTTGATGACCAATGGAGCAAGACCATGTATTTATTTAATCAGTTTAACTTTCTTTCTGATCATGGGTCAGGTAAGTCTACTATACCTTGGATTCTTGATTCAGGAGCCTCATATCACATAACTGGTGACAAGGGTTCTCTCACTGATATTACTACTGTCGTCGATACTGTGAATGTTATACTGCCTGATGGATCTGTTTCATCTACTACAGAATATGGTATCATTTATCTTGGTGATGTCACCATTAATAATGTGTTATACATACCTTCTTTACAATGCAACTAATTATCATGCTCTAGATTGTTATCTGCATTAAACTGTCTAGCTTTGTTTACTGGAAATTATTTCATTTTAAAAAAAATTACTACGAGGACTGTGATTGGCGAGGGTGAACAGAAAGGGAGAGGGGATTATTGGCTTCGTCTTCTAGATACTCGTGTTCGTCCTCTTATCCTGCAGGCTTTTTCGACAGTTACTTCCGTGTCCTCTTCTGATTTATGGCATCAGCGTCTTGGACATCCTTCCTCCACTGTGTTGTCTTCTATTTCCTCTATTGATTTTAGCACAAATAAGACTTATGTTCCTTGCTCTGTATGTTATAGGGCAAAATAAACTAGACATAGTTTTTCTATGAGATCTTCAAATGCAACATCATTGTTTGAATTAATATATTGTGATCTTTCGGGTCCTTATAATACACCATCTTCTAGTGGTGTGCATTATATTTTTACAACAGGTTTATCTATTAGTTGCTAAGTCAGGAGTAACTTCTAGATTTATAGAATTTTGTGCTATAATCAAGAACTAGTTTTGCCACAGAGTTCTGCGTGTAAGAGCTGATAATGGCACTGAGTTTTTGCCATTGAGATCATATTTGGGATAATTTTTAAGACATTTATGGTTCATACTCCCCAGCAGAATGGTCATGTTGAACGAAAGCATAGCCATTTGTTAAATGTGGCGCGTGCCTTGCATTTCAAGCTCATATGTCGGTTGATTTCTGGGGGAAATGTGTTTTTACTGCTGCTTATCTGATTAACCAGACATCGATGAAGCTTTTCAATGGGCGCAATCCCTTTAAGATGCTCTATGAGCAAGCTCCAAATTACAAACCTTTGAAAGTATTTAGATGCTTGTGTTTTGCTGGTTACATTCCCAGATACTGAGACTAGTTTGCACTAAGAAGTCAGCAATGTTTATTTCTTAGTTATCCTACCGAAAAGAAACGCTATTGCCTTTATGACTTGGAATCCCATACTTTCTTCAACAGTCGGGATGCCAATTTTTTAGAGATTAGTTCCTTTATGTGGTCACTCCGACACCGGCCCTAGTGCATCCTGGTGGCTCCAGCACCTCACCGCCGGTATCACTGCCACCTCCACCAGAGCCTTATCCGCCAGTCATCGATCTGCCTGCCCAGCCCGACCCGCCATTCGGCCCCAATCACTGGCCCACTCCTTTACCGGTCTAGTCCAATGACACACAAGTGGAGTTGATGCTGCCGCATGGGCTTCACGCACCACCGGTTGCCGTCGACGATGCACCTCACGCACCGCCATCTCTTGGTCTGCCTACTGCACCGTCGCCTGACACAGCATCTCCAGCACCGGACAGTGCGGTCTGCCACCGCTTACTTCTAGCTCTGCCCCCTGCATCGCTGGATACTCTGGCGCCACCCTCCATTGTCGAGCCACCTCCTCTTCGACAGAGTTCCCAAAATCGCTGATCTCCTCCTTACTTGGAAAAATAAGACTGTGATGATGATTATATCTTTGCTATTACTACTGAAGGTTACCCCCTACTGCTACGTTCACTCATGCACCTTTACTATTCTCAGGTGTTCTCTATCCTATTGCTGATTATGTAAATTGTGATAATTTTTCTAGTACACATTCTAGATTTTTGGGTGCAGTAACTTCTAGTGCAGATCCCACCACATATTCTGAGGCGTCAAAGCATGCTCATTGGTGAGATGCTATAACTGAAGAGCTTACTGCACTTGAGCACAATCAGACTTGGACTCTTGCTTCTCTACCTCTCGACAAGACTAGAATTGGTTGCAAAAGGGTTTACTATACAAAGTTCAAATCTTATGGTACCATTGAGAGACATAAGACGCGCTTAGTGGTTCTCAGGAATTTCTAGGTTGAAGGGATTGACTATATTGAGACATTTGCTCTGGTTATAAAGATGAGTTTGGTTCGTCGTTTCTTGCCAGTTGCTGTTATTCGTGGTCGGGAACTACATCAGATGGTCCACTTTAGTTGGGAACTACATCAGATGGTCGGGAACTACATCGGTTGCTGTTGCCAGTTTCTTTCACAATGGAAATATGCCCTGGACATCTTATCTGACACAGGTTTATCTGCCTGTAAACCTATTGATTTTCCAATGGAGCAACAACATGATACAACGTGCGTTGAAGGTCCACTTTACCATGATCCTGAGCAATATCAGCGTCTTGTTAGGTGCCCGATCTGCCTCACCATCACTGGTCCTGAGCTAAGTTATGCGGTTTGATACACTTTCCCAGTTTATGAAGTCTCCTTGTGTTTCTCATTGGCAAGTTGTTGTCCACATTTTGCACTACCTGAAGAGTCATCATGGTCAAGGTTTATTTCTCTCTTCCCGTAATGCATTGCAATTGACTGCTTACTGGGATTCTGTTTGAGCTCCATGCCTTATTACTTGGCATTCTGTTTCCAGATACATTGTGATGATTGGTGATTCTAAGATTTCTTGGAAGACCAAGAAGTAACCTACAGTTTCTCAATCTTGTGCTGGAGTGGAGTATCGTGGTATGGCTGTAACCCGTTGTGAAATGTTATGGCTTAATTCTATACTGAAAGATTTGGGGATTGCGCATATTACTCCTATGCGTTTGTTTTGTGACAGCCAATCTGCTCTTCATATTATGGCAAATCCAGTGTTCCATGAAAGTACTAAGCATATTGAAGTTAATTGTCATTTTATCCGGGATCTTGTGCAGTCTTGCACCATTGTTACTCATTATATCCGCAAAACTTTCAAACGTAACCAATTTGATTCTATACTTGTCAAGTTGGGCATTTCTGATCCCAATAATCCAACTTGATGAAGAGTAATAAGGAATATAGATATTACTTGCAATTATAATTAGATTCTATTACCTTTTCCTAGTTTGTATAGGTATTATGTACCACTATATAATGTACCCTGTAAAGTCAAGTGGTATTCATTGAATATTTTAATTGGCAGTTTTTGAACATATTTGGAAATGAAAATCTTTCCATGTTGGAACATGCGGATTAGCATATATACGCCAATAAGATCTTAGCATAAGGGTCAAAATATTATGATATTTGTGAAATATGAAAATTTGAATATTCTGCTATATATTAGGCGTGTAGAAGCATAGTTATTTTATGGAAAATCCCTACAAATATAGTGTTGATATTATCGAATATATGGGAGATATTATAATAATGAAAATCCCTTTATTTATGGGACTTGGATAAGCTTCAAGAAGAAGATAAGGAATAGGAATATTATGGAGATAATCATGGAGAGTTCCGATCTACTCATGGCTATAAAAGGGGACAACCATGGCTTCATTTAATACGGTATTAATCAAAGAAATCTGCATACATATTTTCAATCTTTCGAGAGAATTGCAAAGAATCAGAACTCTATGTTTCAACATGCGTGACCTGCCATTCAAAGTTCAGAATTATATGTCTTAATTCCTCGGGAGGAGGAGATCCAGCGTTGATGAGTTTTGAGGTCAGAGGGAGTCTGATCAAAGCAGATCAGTAGTTAGGGAAGCCAGCAGAATTCACATGTTTAATTAGTAAAGATAAGTATTTTGTATGGTGTACCTTGTACTGTATCTTCTAGATTAGTGGATTCATTTTGAACTAGGTCAGGCCCCGCAGATGTAGGTGGATTTTACCGAACTGCGTAAGCAAGTCTTGTGTCTTTAATGCTTTACTTTATTGCATACTTGTTTAGATATGTTATTTTGGAACATACGAGTAATAATTAGAAAATTCGGTAAAACCAAATTACATTTGGTATCAGAGCTTGGTCACTTATTTTTCCCTCGGTTGTGTCAAGGAAAGTGTGATCTAGTTTTATCATGGCAACCAAAGAAGGATCTTCGGTGTCTCAGCCACCTCTGCTAGAAGGCAATAACTAAAAATATTAGAAGGCACACATGAGTTTTCATCAACACACTGGATGAACTTGTGTGGTTCTATGTTGAAAATGAGTGGAATCACCCTACTGAAGATGTTGATACAAGTTCTAAGGCGAAAGAAGGAGAGTCAAGTCAAAGGGAGCAGAAACTTAAAGATAAATCTAATTGGACTCATGATGACCTCAAGGCATCTCTGGTGAATTCAAAGTCACTAAATGCTATCTTCACCGCGGTTGATGAAAAACCGTTCAAACTCATCTGTACATGTCATCAAGCCAAGAAAGCATGGGATATTCTACAAACTGTTCATGAAGGAACTAGTCGAGTTCGAGAATCTAAACTACAGATGTTGGCTTCTAAGTTTGAGGAACTCAAGATGGAGGAAGATGACACTATTTCTATATTCAACGGAAAACTCGGGGATATCTCTAATATGTCATATCAACTTGGAAAGGTTTACAAAGAGGAGAAGTTGGTGAAAAAGACCTTGAGATCACTTCCTAAAAGTTTTACAATGAAGGTTGCAGCAATAGAAGAAGTAAGAGATGTAGCAACCATGATTTTAGATGAACTAATGGTATCATTACAGACATATGAGATGACGTTTCAACCAGCTACAAAAAGGGTCCAAAAGGAGTTGGCATTCAGAACATCTTCATCAAAGGACAATCACGAATGTGACAGTGATGATGAATTTGAAAAACTTGCACTTATCACAAAGAATTTCTCAAGAATGCTGAAGAAAGTAGTAAACAAGAAATCTCATGAGAGATTTGGAGGAAATAGAGCAAGGCTACATGATTCTAGTAATAATCGTGGAACGAGATTTGAGCAAGGAAATTAGCAGTTATGCAGAAATCAAAGTAGTGAACCAAAATAGCCTAGACGAATTTAATGCATGCAATGTGAAGGATATGGTCATATTCAGGGCGAATGTGCAAATATCCGGAAGAAACAGGGAAATCTTATGTCACCTCATTGAGTGAAGATGAAGAAGAAGAGAAAGACAAAGAGGAACTTGTAAGCAACTATGTGGCATTTGGAGCAAAAATTCATGATGCATCGGAGGATGGATGTTCCAACACACTGGACAAAGTTGAAGCTGTATGTTCCAACATAGATCCATATGAAGCATCCAGTGATGAAAACGATGAACTTGCTGTAAATGATGAAGAAATCTACAACACTTATGAAAAGATGTATGCTATGTGGCTCCAAGTGGTTGACAGAAACAAAAAGATGAATTTTGGAAATGCTAAGCTTGACGATATTCTGGATATGAGAAAGAACTTTAGAGATCAAAACGGAATTGGTTATTACACAGGCACACTCAAGCCTGAGGCACACGAGTTACTCAAGAGTCCAGTAAATCTCAAGAAAAAGATTTGAGAGGTAAAGAGAAAGTTTAGTAAGCCCTATCAAAGGAAACCTCTTATCTGCAGCTACTGCTCATATCAAGGTCACTCAGAGAATCAATGCCAGAAACTACAGAGATATCAATTTGCAGGATGTCAACTCGTGGTATGTTCCAACATAGGCGAAGTCCAGAAAACTAGAATGGTCAAAAAGGTATGGGTTGTCAAAAGATCTAGTACATGTTTTGTTGCACATACTTCGCTTATATCATATTCCAGAGATTCGTGGTACTTTGATAGCGGCTGCTCTCGCCGTACAACTAATACTCAAGAATTCCTTACAAATATCACACCTTATTATGGTTGTTATGTTACGTTTGGTGATGGAAAGAAGAGTAGAGTGGTTGGAAAAGGTGAACTTCAGATTAAAGGATTTCCGATATTTACTAGTGTACTGCTTGTGGAAGACCCGAAGGCCAATCTACTAAGCATAAGTCAATTGTGTGATGACAATATGACTGTGGAATTTCAGAAAGATAAATGCATAGTGAAACACGGAGAGGCCAAGGTTCTTTCAGGCATACAATCATCAGATAATTGCTATCTGTTTGAATAGGAAGTACGATGTATGATCTCAAAATAGGATGAAGGAATTTTATGGTACAGGAAGCTCAGTCACATCAATTACAAAACCTTGGTGAAAATTTCAAATGCAAAAGTTGTACGAGGTATGCCTACCTTAACAAGGAAGGACTAAATTGTGTGCTGACCATGTCAACAAGGTAAAAAAATTCGATCTCCCCACTCGTCAGTTCAATATATAACCACCTCAAGAAATATGGAATTATTGCATATGGATTTGATGGGTCCAGTCAATACACCTAGTATAGGTGGAAAGAAATATATCTTTGTATATGTTGATGATTTCTCCAGATATACATGGGTAGTGCTTCTTAAAGAAAAATCGGATACAGTGGAAGTATTTAGAAGTCAGGTGATAAAGTTACAGACAAAAAAAGGAAGTCCAGTTGGAAAGATTGTTCGAATTCATAGTGATCATGGTAGAGAATTTGAAAACTCTCAATTCAGTGATTTCTGTGATGAGCTTAGGATTCAACACGACTTTTCTGCACCAATCACTCCTCGGCAAAATGGTGTTGTATAACGGAAAAACAAAATCTTGCAAGAGATAGCTCGAGTGATGTTATCCGAGAAAGAAATTCACAAAAAATGATGGGCATAAGCTATTAACATTGCTTGCTATACGATAAATCGACTATATATGCGTCCATTCTCCAGCAAAACATCTTACGAGATTTGGAAGGGTAGAAAACCAAATGTCTCATACTTTCATGTTTTCGGAAGTAGATGCTACATCCTCGGAGACAGAAAGCAATTGGCAAAATTGATAACACAGTGATACTGGAATTTTTCTTAGGTATTCTATCAACAGCCATGCTTATCGTGTTTATAACCATCAGACCAACACACTTATGGAGTCTATAAATGTTATTGTGGATGATTATGAACAAGGACAAAAGTCAGATGTCGTAGAAGAAGCACCTAATAACACTCATGTTCCAACATAGCCTCGTCAACCTGATAAGGCAGATCTATCCAATGTTGGAACATTTGAGCAGACTGATGTTGAACCAGTTGACACTGAGCATGTTGGAACATCATCCCCCACTGTCGTATCCTATGTTCCATCAAAGGATCAAACTGAATCAATGGCACGGAGTACTCGACAAGTTCCTCGGGTGGATTACAGGAAGTTGGCTTGATTACAATGCTTCATCTCTCTCATTGAACCAAAGAATTACAAGGAGGCATTATTGGATGAATATTGGATTGCTGCAATGCAAGAATAACTAGGTCAGTTTGCAAGAAAGGGTGTATGGTACTTCACTCCTCGCCCTAAAGGTGTCAATGTCCTCGGCACAAAATGGATTTTCAAGAATAAATCTAACGCTGATGGACATGTTACTCGAAACAAAGCCAGACTGGTAGCTCAAGGATATACATAAGTTGAAGGTGTTGACTTTAATGAGACATTTGCACTAGTTGCCAGGTTAGAGTCAATTCAAATTTTACTTGAAATTGCCTGCTCTATGAACTTTAAACTGTATAAAATGGATGTCAATAGTGCATTTCTAAATGGTGTGGTAAATGAAGAATTTTATGTGGAACAACCTAATGGATTTGAGGATCCTTATTACCCTCATCATGTGTATCGCCTCAAGAAAGCCTTATATGGTTTAAAGCAAGCACCCAGGATATGGTATAAATGACTTACTAACTTTCTTCTTAAGAAAGGTTATCGTCAAGGGGGAGAAGATTGCACTTTATTTGTGCTTGATAAGTCATCAAAAATTTTGATTGCTCAAATTTATATGGATGATATAGCATTTGGCTCGACTTCACCATCTATGATACATGATTTTGTCGTGGTTATGCAGGCTGAGTTTGAAATGAGCATGGTTGGAAAGCTCACATATTTTCTAGGACTGCAAGTTAAGCAAGGAAAATATGGTCTGTTCATAAATCAATGTAAGTATGCACTGAATCTAATAAAGAGATTTGGTTTAAGCAATGCTCGAGCAGTTCGAACGCCTATGGGGGTTTCTAAAAAACTGTTCAGGGATGAGAAAGGAGTTGTAGTTGATAAAAAATTATACAGGGGAATGATTGGGAGTCTATTATATTTCAAAGAAAGTAGACCAGATATATGTCTCAGCGTAGGGATATGTGTAAGATTTCAGGCTGATCCAATGAAGTCTCATCTCACTGTTGTCAAAAGAGTTATTCGATATGTAAGTGGGACCTGAGTATAGTGTATGGTATTCTATGAATTAATATTCTGATTTAATTGGGTACAGTGATTCTAATTGGACGAGTAATGCTGATGATCGAAAGAGCACTACAGGTGGATGTTCTTTATTGGCACGAATCTGGTTTCTTGGTATAGTAAGAAACAAAATTTGATCTCTTTGTCTACTGAGGAAGCTAAATATCTTAATGCTGGAAGCTGTTGTGCACAATTGTTATGGATGAAGCAAATTATGAATGACTATAGAATTCATCAAGGCCCCTTGAAAGTCTTATGTGACAATAAAAGTGCTATTGATATTTTAAAAAATCTAGTCCAGCACTCTCGAACTAAGCATATTGACATAAGACACCATTTTATTTGAGATTTTGTTGAAAGGAAGGAAGTTGTGGTAGTCTATGTTCCAACACACGAGCAATTTGCTGATATCTTTACAAAGTCATTGGACACCGCCACCTTTGAAAGTCTCAGAAAACACTTAGGTGTTTGTCAAATTTGAGGTAATTCTTGCCTCTATTTAGGTGTAAATATTGTATTTATTTTCATGAAATTCAGAAAAACACAAAAAAAAAAGAAAGAAAGAAGAAAATTCTTACAAAAATAGAAGTTGTATAGTTATTGTATGTAGGAAGTTGGTGTACTTTGAGTTGATGTCTTTAGTTGACAAGAAAGAAAAGAAACATCATTGCTCATCTCGAAAAAGGGAAAAGGTTTTTACAGCAACCAAGGAAGTTATGTGAAGAGTTTGGGTTGGTTTCAAA
The DNA here is from genome assembly GCA_037428765.1 of Rubia yunnanensis. Lineage (NCBI taxonomy): Eukaryota > Viridiplantae > Streptophyta > Magnoliopsida > Gentianales > Rubiaceae > Rubia > Rubia yunnanensis. The sequence goes on along the minus strand of CM075064.1, from coordinate 22,534,934 downwards.
GTTGTCCAAATCCCTCAAAATTCCTCTCTTTTTGGCCACTATCCCACACATCTTGGTTCTTTTGGATTCTTGCCAAACTCCTCCTCGATTTCTCTCTACTCAAAAAATCCTTGACGAAAGATTTCTTCGAACCACAACTCTCCCACGGTTGAAGTAAAAATTCAATAAAATCTTCAACCTCCAGAAAACATGAATGACGAACAAATGGAAAACAATGTGGAGGCGGTCCTGCCTGAAGGTGACAGACAAGGTGAAGGAAACATAGAGGCTGAGTTGACCAATGTTGGTGGAGAGAATGTAGATGCCGGTGGTGAAGGTCAGGATGAAAGCACCAGAAACAAAGGAAAGGGTCCATTTCAGAAGGTAACTAATCTTGATCCTCCAACTCTTAAAATTCATGGAATGGAATTCAATACTGTAGACAAGATATTTGAATGGCTGGAAGGAAGTAGAATTACGGTATATTTGACCAAGATTAAGAGTATAGAGGGGGAATTCCTTAATGTTAAGGCCAAAGAATTTATGTCCGGTGATATCGGAAATTTATGGGAAATTGAAAATCATAAAGTGAAGTTTCTGAGGGGGAGGTATGGTGTGTACAGAGGGAAGCACAAGTTTCACATTTATTCATCTATCCCTCATCCGAGCTATGTTTTTATGAGAGAAATTAGCGATGATGAGGTAGCAGGACGTGATGTGATCAGGTCTACAGATAGGTTACCTGTAGAATTTTTTTGATTTAAGGGCAGCTCATAGATTGGAAGAACTGAGGAAACCAGTGATAATTGAAGTCTCTGACAATGAAGAAGAAGACAATGCTGCCTATGTTCCAACACACAGGCAAAGGATGAAAATATTATCGAGATGGAGGTTGATAATGAAAATATGGGGGATGAAGACCAGGTTAAGGTATCGAGTGATGTTGATGGAGAGCAACCTGGAGAGCCTATTTCTAGACAGAGTGAACCAGACCAATACTAGCATGTTGAAACACAGACTGCTGAAGAAGAAGAAGCTGAGGATACCGAGTATGTTCCAACACAGGAACATCTTGAGATGAACTACTTAAGTGATGAGGTGCTGGATGAGTTATTACAGTCGGCCAAGGGCAGTAGAAAGGTGGCTGCTACAGATGATTCCCCACCAACTAAAAAGGCCAAGAAGAATCAGGAAGCTCCCAAGAGGAAAGTGTTGCCTCCTCTACTTGTAAGTGATGCACTGTCATTTTCATACTTTGATATAAAATGTGAAGAGATGAGAGCAGTATTTGCAGAGAGGAAGGTTATCTCTGAGAGACCCGTAGACCTGGAGGCATACAAGGCTAGTGGTTTTTCGGATTTCTGGAATTGATAGGAATGAAGAGAGCTTCCACTGTACAACTTCAGTATAATAGGCAGGTGGTCATTGAGGTGTACGCAAACGTGATGGCTGGAAATTTAGAAGCTGACTCACCTTGGTTTGAAAGGATGTATTTGCAGGGAAAGTTTATGGACTTCTCAGCTGCCAGAATAAAAAAGATTTTGGGGCTACAAACACCAGATTTTGAGGGGGTGTTTCCAGAGGATCTAGAAGTGTCAGATGATCAGATTCTGGAGACAATCTCAGGAAGATACAAGACCAAGTGGCCTGAAACTGATTATTCACAAGCTTTTTATTTTTCATCAAGATTCTTTGGTCTGTATCAAGTAGCAGTCAACTGCTGGATGCCATCCTCGAACACGATGACCCTGACTAGAGAAATGGCTAAGCTGTTGTTCTGTGTTGGAACACAGAAATCAGTCAACCTTGGATTGTTCATTCAGCAGAATCTGGTGAGGCAAGCTACATCTCCCAAGGCAAAACATGTCATTGTGTATCCCTTTTTGATTTCGGTGTTGGCTAAGAGTGCCAAGGTGAAGGGGAAGGCAAAATATATGATCATAGACACAGAATTCCTACGGCCTAACAAGAACACATTTGGCATAAGGCATGTCCACGATCTACCTTGGAATCTTTCAGGCTCTACATCTTCAACTGCTAAGAAGAAGGCTAAATTTGTGGTCCTGAATGCAAGACCGGGGCAATAGCCATTCAAATGGCAGCACTCGAAGCAGAAAAACTAAACTGGAGATGGAAAAAGTGCAGCTGGAGGCCTGCTCCTGAACGAGATTTCTTCTTTCTATATTCCAACATAGATATCACAGTCAAGGGGAGCCTATTTAAAAGCTTATATGTTTTTGGTTTTATTTTCCTTTGGTATATTTATGGCCCCAGGGGGAGAATTTTGGATTTGATTGTAATCTGAATGTTTATTTTTTTATGGTATTTCTGGAATTCTGGTATTCGGTTCTAGTATTCATATTTTGATGGAATTCTGGTATTCAGATGGTAATCTTTTTTATCAGATTCAGTATTTTTCATATGTTCCAACATAGGTTGAGTTGGGAAGATCTATGTGTTTGATTACAAGTTTTTCGTCATGATATTAATGACCAAAAAGTTTTGGGTCCATAATATGCCAAAGGGGGAGATTGTAAAGTCAAGTGGTATTAATTGAATATTTTAATTGGCAATTTTGTGAACATATTTGGAAACGAAAATCTTTCCATGTTGGAACATGTGGATTAGCATATATACGCCAATCAGATCTTACACATAAAGGTCAAAATATTATGGTATTTGTGAGATATGAAAATCTGAATATTCTGCTATATATTAGGTGTGTAGAAGCATAGTTGGTTTATGGAAAATCCCTACAAATATGGTATTGATATTATCGAATATATGAGAGATATTGTGATAGTGAAAATTCATTTATGAAAAACGTGTTTTTATAACCCTACCTAGTTGACATAAGTGCCAATATAACCTTTCAATATTCAAAAGTGCCAATATAACCCTGTATAATTAGTGAAAGTGCCAATATAACCCTATAAGTTTTAAGGATGTGCTGATATAACCCTACAAACATTAGAAATGTGCTGATATAACCCTACCAACATTAGGAATGTGCTGATATAACCCAATAAAATTTGCATAATGTGTTGATATAACCCCACATAATTTCAGCGAACTATGGCGGTCCGGCGAACTATGAGGATAAAATTGTTCACCTAATTTCAGAGTTAGCCCAAAATGGTATTTTGGTCAATTTACATAGAGGCAACGTTGGAAAATTGAGGTCAATGCCAGAAATGGGGTCTGAGGGTTATATTGACAATTTCATTAACTAGTTAGGGTTATATTTGCACTAAAAATTATCATAGGGTTATATTGGCACTTACTCAAGTAGATATGGTTATATTGACACTTATCCCTTCATTTATTTATGGGATTTGAATATGCTTCAAGAAGTAGATAAGGAATAGGAATATTATGCAGATAATCATGGAGAGTTCCGATATGCTCATGGCTATAAAATGGGACAAGCACGACTGCATTCAATAGGTTTTAATCAGAGAAAATCTGCATACAAATTTTCAATCTTTCTAGGGAATTGCAAAGAGCCAGAATTCTATGTTCCAACATACGTAACCTGTCGTTCAAAGTTCAGAATCATATGTCTTAATTCCTCGGGAGGAGGAGATCCAACGTCTACGAGTTTCGAGGTTAGAGGTAGTCTGATCAAGGCGGATCGGTAGCTAGCGGAGTTTGCAGAATTCACATGTTTAATTAGTAAAGATAAGTATTTTGCATGTTGTACCTTGTACTGTATCTTTCTGGTTAGTGGATTCATTCTGAACTGAGCCAGGCTCCACAGATGTAGTGGATTTCACCGAATTGCGTAACCAAGTCTTGTGTCTTTAATGCTTTACTTTATTGCATACTTGGTTAGATATGTTATGTCAGAACATACGAATAATAATTAGAAAATTTGATAAAATAAAATTTCATACCCTGAGATTATGAATACAAACACATATTATTGTCCTTATTTTCTACATTGATGAAGTTGAAGAGAATGAGGGCGAGTTTGATGCTTCTGGATCTGCGGAGGACGATGTTGGGGATAATTTTATGATTTTGAATTTGAGGAAGAGGATGAAGTTTGATGGTTTTGGATATGATGAGGATGAAGGGGGGAGGAGGAGGAGGTTGATTCTGCTGATTTATGGTTTCGTCAAGGTGAAAGAAAAGAATTGCAGAGACACTGAGTGTGAAATACTGTTCCTACGTGCGAATATTAGTGCGAAACACACACTACCGTTACTGTTCCTCTTTCTTCTCTAACTTTTCTCTTTTAACGGTTCTTTTCACTGTTACTGGTTTCTGGTCATAGCGTCTCCGACGCCAAACCAAATTTCAGACTCCACCCCTCCCATCAACAAAAGCTTTCTACAAGCTCTGAACACGAACCCCCCCCCCCCCCCCCCCCCCGCTCCTATCCTCTCTTCCCGATACGCCCAATCTGCATCCAATCACTGAATATAAGGGCAAGATTGCTTATATCCTCCCCCCGGAGGAAGGTGATCTTCTGGCCTCACATTACCATAATGCTTTAGTTGGGAAATTCAATAGGGGAAACCTCCTATGGAGAAATTATTATCTGCTTTCAAATCAATCGGCTTCAAAGCCAAATTTCAATTAGGATCTATTGACTATCGCCATGTGTTAATTCATTTTCAGGACAGCGAGGACTACCAACGATGCTAGATGAAAGGCCAATGGATGATTCAAGGCTCGACTATGAAAGTTCAGAAGTGGTCTCCGGATTTCTCTCCTGCTGCTGAATCCTCCATAGTTCCAGCATGGGTAACAATTCACCAACTCCCTATAAATTTTTACAATACCTCGGCTATTATAGGCCTTAGCAGCCAGATAGGAAGATTTCTCAAAATGGATGCAGCTACTAATGCTCTAACTAGACCCTGTGCTATTAAAGTATGTGTAGAGGTGGACCTCTTGTCTCAACTCCCTTCTACTATTGTGGTAGGAATTGGCAACAAAGTAGCAGATTACCCAATAGAATATGATCAGTTGCCTTCATATTGTACTCACTGTAAGATAATTGGACACAGTCAGACAAACTGTAACTTCCTGCATCCGGAACTGAGAAAGAATAGATATAACATAGCTGAAGTCAAAGAGAATAAGGCTAAAAATGCTCCAGTCCAATCTGATACTCAGAAAATCTTAGGAAATTCCCCTAATGTAACAACTGATGTTGAGGGTTCATTAACTCTATCGGTTTCCCAAAAAGAAACTGATTTCCAAACTCAAAACAAGAACTTAACTCCTCTGGTTGAAAATAACTTTAACTTTCTCAGAGTTAGTCACATGAAAAGAAATACTCCTTTTTACTCACTGGATGATATCTCAAAACCAATCACAAATTTTTATTGGAAAAAAAAGACTAAACAGACTGAACTCCCTCCTATTCAGGAAGAATTAGTTAATAAGGGTATGGTCACAATAACAAATGCTTTCCACACTTTAACTGATTTACATGAAGATGATCACGATGCCCAGGAGGATAAAGTAGTTGATATTTTCCATGAGTCTTTGGAATCACAGGAAGTAGTGCCTCACCAGACTGGTGCAGAAAAGGTAGATTCATTGGTAATATGCTTGTCTACTCCTGATGAAGAGCAGATTGATCCCTCACAGCAAATTCCCGGCACTGCAATCAAATCCCCAATCAATTCCGAGGAACAGAGCAGAATTGTGGAACAAAGCACTCAACTGGAGGTAAGCAACTATACATCAGATTTTTTGAGCAAAAGTGAAGGCAAGAAAGGTAAAAATAGTAATGCCCCAGTAACGAAACTTAGGAAACTAAGATCATCACAAAAAGCAACCCCCCAAGTTTTAAATGATAAAATACACAAAAATAGGGAACATATTAGTCTGGAATGTTAGGGGTTATGGTACTTCACTAGACAGATTAAGGCTCTCAATTTGAAACACAAGATTGACATTCTATGCTTAATAGAACCATGGCATGATAAACAGAATTTAAACACTTTGATGCATGATCTTGGTTACAAAAATGCCCTACATGCCCAGAATGCTAAGATCTGGATTTTATGGAATCATGTTTTTAGTTTATCCATTTTAAATGAATCTGATCAGTTCCTACAAACTAGAATAATAGACAATGCCACAACCATTTCCTGGAATTGTTTCTTCATTTATGCTAGTGTCTATAGACAGTTGAGGGAAGTTTTATGGACTGATTTACAATCCCCAACTCCTGAACCATCCATATACATTGGGGATTTCAATACTGTTGCTTCAGTTTCTGAATATAAAGGTAGGAAATCAACACCTAGAAAAAGCATGAAACAATTTAATGAATTCTTAACTAACATTGACCTGCATGAAATCCCCACAGTAGGCAACTCTTTCACTTGGAGTAATAATAGATATCGGGATAAATGTAAGGACCTACAGTTTCAAAGATTAGACATGGGATTGAGTAATTTAGACTGGCTGGAATGTTTTCCAAACAGCTCTATACAAGTACTAAATAGAATGACTTCTGAGCATTCCCCTTTCTTACTATCTATTCAATCTGCAGTAGAACAGGTTCCAAGGCCTTTTAGATATCAAGAAATGTGGTCAAATAGACATGATTTTCAAGCTCTAGTAGTCTCAAATTGGAAATTAATATTCCCCCTCAAAGGGATGCATAGGTTTGTTCACAAACTAAAGAGGCTTAAGATTGTAATTAAAGATTGGAACAAAACCATTTTTGGCAATGTAAATCATAATCTTTTACAATCAGAAACAAAAGTTAATGAACTGGAAATTCTGTTCTAGCAGTCTCAAGAGGAATCAGTTTTAATAGAACTCATGAAGTCAAAAGCCATGCTCCTGAGAGCTCAGAAAGAACACAATATTTTCCTGAAGCAAAAGGCTAGGTTAAATTGGTTAAAGCATGGAGATGCAAACACTAGTTACTTTCAACACACCATTAAGGAAAAGAAAGCTAAATCTAGAATTAGTAAAATTAAAGATGGGAGTGGGAATTGGATAACAGATCCACAACTGATAAAAGAAGAAGGAGTTCGATTTTTTCAGGAATTAATTAATGAGGATGTCTCACAAAAACAGGGTACTTATCTGAATCACTTTCTACAAGAAATTCCTAGAGTACTTACTGACCAACAGAACCTCCTTCTGCTCAACCCTTTTAATATCCAGGAACTCAAATTTGCAGTTTTTGATCTTAACAAATCTAGTGCCCCGGGCTCAGATGGCTTCTCAGGAGAATTTTACACCTCTTTCTGGGAGACCATTAAAGACGATCTTTTAGAAGCAGCAAATAATTTTTTAAATAATGGCAACATCCCTAAAGCCATTTCTAGTACTTGGCTGACCTTAATCCCCAAAAAATCTATTCCAATCACATTTGCAGATTTCAGACCAATTAGCCTATCAAATTTTGTTAACAAAGTTTTCTCAAAACTGTTAATGGAAAGGATCAAACCAGTGATGCAAATACTGATTTCCCCTGAGCAAAGTGCTTTTATTAAAGGAAGGGATATTTCAGATAATGTAATTGAAATGCAAGAGATGACCAGACTACTGTCTAGGAAATCTAAGATTTCAAATCTGATTGTTAAACTTGATATGCAAAAGGCTTTTGATAGGGTTTCTTGGTCATTCCTAAATTCCATTCTCCTACATTTTGGTTTTCATGGTAAATTTGTTAGACTCATAATGCATAACATCGCCTCAACTCACTTTTCTGTACTAGTTAATGGAGTAACATCTGGTTTCTTTTCTTGCTCTAGGGGTATCAAACAAGGAGACCCCCTTTCCCCTTTCCTGTACAATTTACTATCCGAGGCTTTCTCTAGAGGTTTAAATAAAATGTTTAGCATTGGCTATTTACATTACTTTAGTCTCCCCAATTCTTGTTCCCCCATGACTCATCTCATGTATGCCGATGATACTGCTGTTTTCCTAAATACTAAGCCTAACAACTTAAAGCGGTTTAAACATTTTCTGATTGCATATGAGCATTCATCAGGTCAAAAGGTTAACTTTGCCAAATCTGAATTTTATGTAGCTCACAACACATCTTTACATATTGTGCAATCTGTTAGGAGAATACTGGGAATGGAGAAAGGCTCCTTCCCTTTTAAATACCTTGGAGTCCCTATATTTTTGGGCCGAAATTTACAGGTGCACTACCTACCTTTAATAGAAAGAATGGAGAAATTGATAAACAATTGGAAGAATAGATGGCTAAGTCCAGCCGGTAAGATCATTTTGATTAATCACTGCTTTCTTTCCATTCCAACACATATTTTTGCAGTTCTAAAACCTCCAAGGATAGTTTTAAAAAAAATGGAAAAATGGAATCTACTCTATTATGGGGTAACAGTGAAAATTCAGTAAGGAAAAGGTGGAGATCTTGGAAAACAATGAGCTACCCTGTGGATGAAAATGGTATAGGATTCAGGGATCTAAACGCCATAGTAGATGCCTTTTCATGCAAATTATGGTGGAAGCTTCAAATTAATAGTACCCAATGGTCATCTCTTTTATGGTCACTACCTGCTTCCTACAAAAAATCCCACACTTGGGGTAGAATTTGTAGAATCACTGCTAGGGCCAACAGGTATTCTAGAGTCATTTATGGAGTTGGTGATTGCTCATTTTGGGATGCAAATTGGACAGGAGGGGGAGCTTTGTGTTATAAATGGCCTGAGGAGATAGATATTCCATTCGAGGACATCTCTCTTAGGACTTTCATTAACAACAAAACTGCTATCTTACCAAATTTGGAGCCTCATTTGGCTACCAATACCCTTCATATTTTGCAGGAAGTGGAGCTGGAATTCTCTCACGTTGATAAGCTTGTCTGGACTCCAACAAATGATGGGAACTTTTCAATTAGATCGGCCTACACCTTATTCAGACAAAAAAGACCAGAAATCAAACATTTTAAAAAGGTTTGGTCCTCTTTCATTCCTAAAAAGATGTCTGTACTTCTTTGGAGAGCTCTAAACAGCATCTTACCTTTTGATAATATTCTAAGTAGGATGGGTTTCTCTTTGGCTTCTAAATGCCCTCTTTGCCTGAACCATGCAGATAACCTGGATCATTTTTTTAATTCATGCCCCTCTTCCTGTGTTGTATGGCAAGGTGTTCATTCACTTTTACTGTTACAACAAAAGGGATTTAGGAGTTTAAAAAGCATAGTGGAATTCTATCTATCTTTTAAGGCTGAATCAAAGATTCATGCCAAACTGATAACTGCTGCTTTACTGGTTACAATATGGAATCTCTGGACTAATAGAAACAAAATCTTTTTTGAAAATAGACCTTTCTCAACAGATGCATGCTTTCATCATATTAAAGATACGATCTATCAAATATTCACAGCTCACCAAGTGATAGGCAATCGAGAAAGGCATAAGCAATGGATTCAGGCTAAACTCATTCCACAAATCTTTCAAAAGAAAAAAATTGCTATATCTGCTGAGTACTGGAAAAAAACACAATCTGGTTATAAAATTAATACTGATGCATCTTGGATCTCTAGTGGTTTTTCCTCATCTGCAGTTATAGTCAGGGATTGGAAAGGGAATGTGGTTAAAATGAGAGTTAAATCGTTTCAATGTCCAACCCCCTTACAAGCTGAACTTTTGTCAATACAATGTGGATATGAAATCTGTACAGAACTAGCTTTAGGTACTTGTGTCATAGAATCTGATTGTTTAGCTGCTGTTAGGGGTATTCAAAACCCATTGTGCAGCCCTTGGAGAACTTTCTCCATTTGCAGTGCACTTAATTTAGAACACTTCACACACCCAATCCAGCATACCCCTAGAGAAGCAAACTTAGCTGCAGATTTCTTGGCAAAATTTGCTAGGGAAAATCATCTACAGGGAGACTTAGACCCTCGGTCTATTCCCCTCTTCCTTAGGGGTTTACTGTCACTCGATAGCATGGGTTATCCAGCGATTCGTATTGGATCTCCTATGGATATTAGTAGGACTTAGAAAAGGATTGCTCAGTTTGCTTAGTTTTTTTTTCCAGCACTAATCTGAAATTAGGGGTACATGATTTTTAGCATAGATACTGCTGGTTTTTCTCTTCTTGTTAGTACAGGTATCTCGACTGAATGCATGGATAGGATACGGATGTCAAGCAAGGGTGGCAATGCACTGGATGCAGGGCGAGACATTTTTCTCCCCCAGCAATAGTCTACTTCTCAAGCTAACTACTCTATGAAATCTTGTTCCACTTCAACACCCCTTAACCAGATCCTAGGATGCTGAGCAAATTTTTTCGCCTCCCAAACATTACAGCTGCTTTCTGGATCTAGTATCCGTGACTTCCCCTGGTTAGCTCAGAGATTATCTTACATCCCATTTGGCAGGCATATCATTGACAAAATGGGGTTTTGAATTGCTCGATTCGCCAACTTGTTCATGGTATTTTAGTTAGATGGTTGACTAAGATAGTCCTCTGCAAGCTCATCGATGAACATTAGTTTTATTTCTAGCTTTGAATAGGTGGAAACACCGCTTTTGGTAGCTACTGATTTATTGCTTCAAGAGCTTATTTTGGCTCTTGGATCATCAAATGGATGACCTTTTTGTAACATTTAAAGTCATAATGCGCCTAATTTGGCCTATTTAATTCTGGTTCGGGGAGCCTAATAAATTCCTCCCATCCTCGGATGGTTAATATTTAAAAAAAAAAAGAAAAAGGAGCAGGAGACGGGTGACCCAAGATGAAGTGGACCTGCTTTAGTTTTACTCTCCATTTTTCTTTTTCTTTTTCTTAAAAGTGATAAGTTGATTTTTTGCTCATGACTCTTTATTAAAATATGAAAAATTAAAATTTGGATGGGACAATTTAAAGAAGAAAATATGTAAATACAGATGGGACGAAGAAAGCCCTCTATTGTTCAGTTGAATACTACATTATGAAAAGTTTTTATTAAAGTTTTATAAATAGGAGAGGCTGGTGACAACGCATGGGGGCGGAAGATATAAAAATCGCAGCACATTAGTTATTTTTAATGTTAATTTCTTTGTTTAGTCTGGAATTTTCAGCGGTGGTACGTTCTTGAATATTTTTTTTTTGGGAGAGATTATTCAAAATAATACTCACTTTCAATCAAAATTCACAATTTGGTATCCAAATTTTGAATTTGTCCATTAATAGTACCAACATTTTCATTTATGTCTTAATATGGTACCTTTTAGTTAAAAATGAGTACCAATTTGGATCAAAATTATACTAAATGATACCCACTTTTAACTAAAAAGTAGTTTTTTGGGACATTAATGAAAAATGGATAACTTTTCAGAATAATTTTTAAAATTAAGTACCAAACTGTGAATTTCACTTAAAAGTTGATATATTCTGAATATTTTCTAATTTTTTTGGTATTGAATTAAGTCCTCCGGAGCATTTAACCTTTGATGCAGGAACCAATTCCTGGTTTATTTTTCATAATTCGCTGTTATTGTATTTATATTTAATATGTTTTATATTTATTATTTTCATATGTTTAGTTTGAGGCAAAGTTTTGGAAAATACCGTCTTTTCATAAATTTATGGAAAGATGAGATTTAATTAGAATAATAATAGGTAAAAGGTCTAAGTTGCAATATTAAAATTTTATTATGCAACATGTAATAGTTATAAAGTTTATAACCTGATTCATGCAACCCAAAATTTTTAACTTCATTTCTTCTAATTTACACTTTAAACCTTGGTCTTTCCATTGCTTATGGAAAGACCGTCTTTCAAGAGACAGACTCGTTTAATTAATATGATTAATTAGTTGTTTATTTGACGTAGAATAATAAATCACTAATTTAATGAATTGACTGATTTTATAATTTTTATCTACGAGTTCTTGCACTATAAGAAAATTAATCTTTTACTTTGCCCTTTTTACCTTAGTTTTTTTTAACCCCAAAAAACCGAGGAATAAAGTTCTTCTACCTTAGTTTTTTTTCAAAATAAAAGATATTATTTGTCTCGATTATAAAAAATATAGAGGTAAATAATTAGATTTTTACCTTGGTTATAATAGAAATTGAAGTAAAAGATCAAAAAAACAAAGTAATAATTTGACCGAACAGTATGCGACGTCGCATATGCTGTGTTAGAAGCATGATCGAATTCGCCATTAACGTCGTTTCTTTGATACGTTTAGCGAATGACCTAGCAAAGTCGCACATATTTTAAAAGATAAGTTAAAGTAAAGAATTTGATGGTGATAGAAAAAATAAAAAAAAAGGAAATGGATGTCACTTATATGAAAATACACATATGAACACGTACAGTCAATCTTATGATGATCAAATTAGATAGTTAAATAACTAGAAAAACAGTAGTCGTGAAATCATTCTCACAATCAGTAATAAATTTGAATAAGATTTGTCTTAATTCCAACATAATGTAGATTACAATAAACTCAATATGCTCTGATGATGATGACCTTGAAGACAATAACACCCCAGCCTCGATCACCTCGAAGAGCAAGGTGTCCCTGATGCGTAGGTTGTTTCCCTTTAGCAACTCGCCAAAACCTTTTGGGGGAAAGGGGCTTGATCTTCCCACCCCTGAGTAGATTATACAGAACTATGTTTTGTAGCACCTTAGCACTACGGGGTTCTTCGCACTTGGCAGCAGTGGTACTATCTCCCACGAGATATACTAAATCAGAAAAAAAATTATTACAAATATATTTATATATATATATGTGCAAATATTTCAAATTGCATATTAATTTTAAATGCCTTACCAAAGTTGGGTTCTTCCCAAAGTTCTGCTGCTTCAGAGTACAGTGGAATTCTGGGCTTTCGGGAGCCATTGTATGATCCTCAATGCCGAACACCAGAGGCTCAGGATTGCTCTGTTGTGTGGAGAAATGCATGAAAACAAAATATTTTGGTAAAGTGTGAAGATGTGTTTTACTAATTATATGTTGTGAAATGTTTGAAAACCTGGAAAAATGGATGACTTGAAGATCCTTCGCCAGCCATTAATCCTGAATTAGAAAGGAAAATGTGAATAGGGAACCAACCCATGAACTGCAACGTGCGACGTCGGCTACGCGTTGTAGGTACGCGTCGGTCCAAACCAGTGGCATGGATGACATATACCAGCAACATCGTTAGGACGTCAGGAACTCATCGATTAGACCGAAGGTACGACCAATATACGTGCAACGTCTCATACACAAGAATATGCTACTAAAAATAAAAGTATGCGACATCACTTCATAATCGCATTAACTGAATTGTAACAGACATTTTATCGACGTCACATGTATCAAAGGAAGCTACAGGTAAAAACACATAACCCTGGAAAAAACTAAGATTTAAGGACATAAAATTACACAAAAACCCTATGGAGACATACTAAAACGTAGTGCCTAAGTCTACATCCAAGGAAAGTTCACCATGTCAAAAATGTGAGTTAAAATTAGAACACAAAGAAAACATAACACATTGAGAAACCACAGATCGACAATGCAAAGTAAGAATTACTAACATTACATGTTAGAAGATTACAAAAACCCTACCTTTTTTCCAATGGAGAAGTGAAGGGAGGTGAGAGAACGTTAGAATTCATGGGAAACTTGTGAAGAGAAGCTCGAACTCGCAAGTAAGGTTCTCATATATATAACCGCTCTGAAACAACGTTGTTTTGACCACATTGTGTTGTCCACCCTACATAGTTCAACATTGCATGTACGTCGGTAAATTTGACACTATGCTGATATAGTGACCAACGTCGCATGTGTGCATAGGCCTTACAGTTTAAGCCCACCAGCTAGTTACGTTATGTTAAATACTAAACATTCAAAAACATTGAATTAAAAATAAAAATTTCATACATAAAATACATCCGTATTAATATTCTTCCAAATACATGGGATGTCTAAGTTAAACATCTAATGTTCGCAGGGAAGAATGACAACACAGAAAACTACTGGCCTAGCACCATTTAGGAGCTCGAAGTAGAGGGTGTCCCCAACCACGAGTTGCTCTGTGGCAAGAAACTGGCCAAACCCCTTTGGGGTCAGGGTCTTGAGCCTCCTGCTCCCCGAGTAGTGCATGTGATACTCCCTCCCTTTGCACCCAATCACAACATCCAACTTGTACGGCGGTAGGAGCTCCACAATTTGATCAGGGATGTAAGGAATTATAAACAAAAAACCTTTGTCAGTACTTATGAAAGTAATCTATAGAAAAAGCTAATTGGAAATTCAAAAAAAATTTAAATAGAGAGAGAAAACTTACCATAATTGGAATATACCCAAAATTCTTCTGGATCAGAATATGTAAAAAATGTGGACATCTGGCTGAGAATATGCGTCGCGGATTGTCATCATCCGAATTAGTATGGATCTACATTGGTCAATGACATTATTTAAAATTCATTTATAATATTATTAATGACAAAGTCTTAGAAAAGACCATCTTTTTATGGGCTTATGGAAAGACGGAGTTTAATTAGAATAATAAAAGGTAAAAGGTCTTAGTTGCAATATTCAAAATTTATTATACAACGTGTAGTAGTTATAAAGTTTATGACCCGGTTCATGCAACCCAAAAATTGTATCTTCATTTCTTCTAATTTACACTTTAAACATTGGTTTTTCCATGACTTATGAAAAGACCATCTTTCAAAAGATGTGCTCATTATTAATATAATAGAAGGAATATTTAAAAAATAACAAAAAATTGATTATCTCGATCTGGTCACGGCTGGAACCAGTATTGTTAAACATGATTGCTGTAATTCATATTGTCACGAGTGTTAAATGTTGTAGTAGAGAGAAATTGGATAACAAACACAAATCATTTGGTTAGTTGACCATGTCAACACAAAGTTGCATAACCTTTGGTATAACCGAATGGTGAACCAAAAAGCTTGCGACGTCACACTGACCAATTTCATAACGAAAACATTATTTGCGACATCGCGTGTTTATTGGTAAAACATAGGGGTGTTCGACTAGCAACCGACGTCGCATTATAGCAGATGGATTACAGTAAAAACAATGGAAAACTGGGAACAATCTTTGTTCTAAACCAAACAATGGAACCATTCATAGCTAGAAGACTTAGAAACCAAATACTAACACCCTAAACCCATATCTTAGCACCCCAATTCATAGAAACTTCAAAATATTAAACAATTAACACATTCAAACCCTAATCCATGTAGATAACATTTTTTTAGAATAAATAGATTAACAAAAGTAATGTAACCACATGTGAAAACCATACTTTGACAAGATTGGCAGGGGCAGTGTTAAAATTCGAGGGAAATGTGAAACTTTGAAGTGATGTATGAGAGGTGGGCTCCATTTATATATTCATTATGAGCGAGTTTCCACCTAGGGCAGTTGCGACGTCACATTATAGTTGTCTATACCAAAATCCGAGCAAAAGGTGGGAAACGACGGCTATTTAGAATGTGGACCTCACCATTTCAGCCCAGTGGCATGGGAAGAGCCTACATTGTACCTATGTGTGTGCGACATTGCATACTAGTTATTGTACAGTGACATCTTACCGACATCAGACCGCCTTTGGCTTATCTAGAATTGGGCCTCAACACTTCAACCCAATAGCATATCAACTAGTTCCGCATTTTACCAAGACAAAAAATGACCTCAATAACGAGTAATTGCATATTAGACACTACTATTTTAAACTTATAACTATTAACAAACTTTATTAGCGTCTGGTATGATCGCAATCAATTTTAACATGGCTGATGAACTTTTTTATTTTTACACTTAGGTCCCTAAAAGATGGTGGGGGAGGGAAATAATTTCCACCACATAGAATCGCATGAAATTAAATATTCTAGGTATTTTATGAGATTAAAAGCTAATAAAACTCCGTCCATCAAATTTTTTAAAGCGCAAGTACATTGTCTAGGTAAATTGTAGATAATTACTTATAAGTATACAAGTGTCATCCATAAAGAGCTTGTGGAACTCTCTGTGGGATCATGCCAGCTTCTTTATTAGTTGGGGTGATAAAGAGCTTGACCGGGGATTGCAAGGGTCCCTTTCGTGAATTGGGCTAACAATCAGTCATTTGTGTTAGTATTCCATTTTTATCCTTAAAATAAGCATTATGAGCATGATAATTTCCACCACATAGAATCACATGAAATTAAATATTCTAGGTTTGTTGTGAAATTAAAAGCTAATAAAAGTCCATCCATCAAATTTTAAAAAGCGCAAGTACATTGTTTAGAGTAAATTATAGAGGATTACTTATAAGTATACGAGGGTCATTCGTAAAGAACTTGTGAAAATCTATGTGGGATCATGCCGATTTCTTTATCAATTATGATGATAAAGAGCTTGACTGGGAATTGCAAGGGTCCCGTCAACGAACGGGGGTAACCATCCGTTATTTGTGTTAGTATTCCATCATTACCCTTACAATAAATGTTATGAGCACGATAATTTCCACCACATAGAACCACATGAAATTAAATAGTCTAGGTTTGTTATGAAATTAAAAGCTAATAAAAGTCTGTCCATCAAATTTTAAAAAGCGCAAGTACAGTGTCTAGAGTAAATTGTAGATGATTGCTTATAAGTATACCAGGGTCATTCGTAATGAACTTGTGGAACTCTTTGTGGGATCATGCCAGTTTCCTTATCAGTTATGGTGATAAAGAGTTTGACTTGGGATTATAAGAGTCCCGTCCACGAATCGGGTAACTGTCCATCATTTGGGTTAGTATTCCATTATTACCCTTACAATATGTGTTATGAGCACGATAATTTCCACAACATAGAATCGCATGAAATTAAATATTTTAGCTCTTTTTTATGAAATTATAAGCTAATGAAAGCCCATCCTTCAAATTTTAAAAGTTCAAGTACATTGTCTAGAGTAAATTGTAGATGATTACTTATAAGTATCAAGAACTTGTGGAACTCTCTGTGGGATCATGCCGGTTTCTTTATCAGTTACGGTTATAAAGAGTTTGACTAGGGATGCAAGGGTCCCATCTGCAAACCGGGGTAAACATCCATCATTTGTGTTAGTATTCCATTAAATGAAAAATTGGAGATAACATTTTTATTCAAATTTTTACAACAATAATATTCAGCTTATGGCATGAATGGGTCGATGGGCAGACTACAATCTTTAAATGGTGTATATTACCCCCGGAATTAAATTACCAGTGACGTTGCACTTGTGTCGATTGATATGACACTAAAACGAAGATAGACCGACGTTGGTCACTCTGAAATTTCAAGCGGGGACTGAAATTTTCAACCAAAAATTTGAACCCAAAGTTTCCTTCACCCTATTTCAAGCCAATAAATCTCAGCACTAACACCCATTTCCCATTTCCAACACCAATCCTACAACCCAAACTCACACCATCCATTTCATCACAACCTTACAACATTTAAAGATCTAATGAAGTTGCTTCTCTCAAACATCAACAAGTATCCAAGGATGGAGCATCTTCGATTCCTAATTAATTGAGGTATTTTTTCCATCTATTCCATGTTCAATTACCAATTATGTGATAGTCCTACTATATGAATATTTAATCAATAACTGATCAAATATTTTTACATTTCATGAGGTATGATGCTTGAGTTACATGTTATATATTTTTTGTTGTTATTCTTTCCAAGATAGTGCAACGCTTGTTTCAATTATGAAGAAAGATCATGAAATTTCTATGTACAAAGTTTGAATTTGCGACCTCGGTCACTTTTCATCGTGCCTTGCAATAGATTACTGAACCAAGACCGACTTCGCATAGAACTTCAAATTGTTGTCATATCAATGAATGTCCGACATCGCTTATTTGTTGGTATTTGCAACGTCTTCATTTCATAGCTGCAACGTCGCATTAAATAGTTCTATTACTTTTACCATCTCAGATTTAATGTCGTCTACGTTTTACTACATGATGTGTATTTCATTTGAGAACTGCCCAATTCTAACATAAATTTTGTTTCGTATGTATTGGTATTAGACTAAATTATTTTTTGGTCCCTAACATATGACATAATACCATCTTTTGGTCCCCGTTTCAAAAACCACCTCCTTTTGATACCCCACAAATTAAAAACAATTTGTTTGGTCCCCATACCAGATTCTGGGTGGTTTTTAGGTAGACTATGTTATTTATTTGGACCCTAACATATGATCTTATACCATCTTTTGGTCCCCCAAACCCACCTGAAAACTACCTTGAAAACCGCCTTGGGGACCAACCGAATCATTTTGAATTTGTGAGGTACTGAAAAAGGGAAGGTTTTGGAAACGGGGACAAAAGGATGGTATTTGGTCATATGTTAGGGACCAAAAAAACAATTTAGTCTTGTTATTAATAGGGCCAAGGAGAGTTATCGATGGACCTTCAGCATGTATATGGAACGACTTGTCATTTCACTAGTTGCCTGACAGTTTTAATGGCGTGCAAAGTAGAAACTGGTGGTTCAATATAAATAATTAGTCAATTTCAAATTAACCTTAAGTATTTCAGTATGTTGTGACATGTATTTGTATTATATGATACAGTTTTGTTGGTTTGAACATGTCATTCTTTCCCAAATTAATTGAAAATAATTGAATGTGGTATGGCGTTTAATCATTTAACCAGCAAATATTAAATATTATAATATTGTACAAAAACCCAATCTGACCGACTGGGTCGGCGACGTCGCGCAGACCAGTGCCCAGACGACACGTGACCAACGTCGCAGCTATCCGTGTCTTTCTTTTTTGCAACGTTGGCCCTTCTAAACAAATTCATTTTTGTAAGTGTTCCCCGTCAGCAGGCACACGACGTGAGTGACCCACATTGTGCAATTTTGCATGTTGTAGGGATTGACATCAGTTCGGACGATGCCGCAACATTTCATCCCCCATCGAGTGCCTTTTTGCATTGGATAACCTCACATACAAGTGGAAGCTGGTGTCGATCCAAACAAGGTTGCATATATGTTCTCCAATCGTCGGCCTTCTTTCTATAACCAACATAGCTGATAATACCTACCGACGTCAGTTGAAGAGGTAAAAGGTAGTTTTTTACCTTGGTTTTCAACCAAGGTAAAAAATGTACGTTTTACTTCGGCTGTATTTACCTTGATTTTTTCTGGACTAAAAATCGAGGTAAAAAATCATGCATAATTAATATAAAAGGTGTTGTTTCTTGTAGTGTTGATTGTTTTGAGAATAATTTATTCTCGTTTTATTTGAACCTGATCAGGAAGAAGGAGCAAGGCTTGAAGGCAGATTAGCAAAGGAAGAAGTAAAATTCTACTGAATGTCTTTTAGACAAAGAAAGAAATTGGAATGTAAAAGCTCCAACATCGAATCGGTCTTATTCCTCCTCTAGGCCTGTGGAGAATGTGGTCAGAAATCCATAATAGAGTCCGACCACAACGACCGAATTGATTATCTTCATGCATAATGATACTAAATTACATATATTGAAAATAAATATATACTAGAAATGACATCTCTTATGTCACCAAAGGGATATTAAATGAATGGAATTGGGATATGGGGAAATAGAGCCACTTTGAGCTCTAAAATGAGGCATGGAAGGGAGCTACTCTGAAGAAGCTCCGCAATTTCTTATGGGCTCAAGCATCCCAAGTAATTCAGTCTTTTGGTTCGTCATTATCTGCTCAGCGAACACAATTTTTTATTCTAGTAATTTTAGCAACAAAACTAAATTCCGCACTGCTGCTGAGTTGTATAAATGTATCGCCATGCTATTAAGTATTTTGATTTAAGTTCTTTTCGCGCTCATATTCATCACTGTAGGAATTGGGTTCAAGCTTTCCCCAGCCCAAGTACAATTGAGATATTTCTAATTAATTCCACCAATTTGTAATTGTTGGCAAGGGTTAATAAGTTGCGGAACTTCAAAAAAACTCGTAATGGGGGTAGTGAATAATTGTGTAGATAACTATTACTTATGAATACATGGGTAATTATCTGTATTGGGTTCTTTTGTGTTTATGCTATTGGAGTATTTATCTAGTTTAGTAAATGCTTGCTAGATTTATTCTGATAAGGGGAGTAGCTAGTTCAGCCAATACTTGCTAGCTATCGACGAGGTAAGAAAGAATTGGTGTAGTTTAGAAGATACTTACCATCTTATAACTAAATGATTTATATATAATAATTTATTATTTCACCAATAATTGGGTGAAATAACTAGTGTGGATTTATTCGAATACCGACTTGTTTAGTTTTGTGTCCCATGTTAGTTTAGTTAAATGAATGATTTCAAGCCTTTTAACTTAGCGTGTTGTAGAAAATTTATAAAATGAAGAAAGTATAGTATTTTGGTGGGATTGATGATTTCACATATGTAACATTTAATTTGGATGACAGTACTCTAGCATTTTCTTGTAGTAACGCAACATTATGTACTTGATGATGGAGTCCACACCATATTTGGGAAATCTCATCCTTTTGTTCTTGAGTAATGGTAGTGTCTCCTAATCAAATTCTAAAGTAGGATGTTTATAGTATAGTATGTGAGACAATGATTTGCCATAATTAACTTTATTATTGATGAATGAATATATAAAGAGTACAATAGAGGTAAAATAAGGAAATAACTCAAATCATAATAAATCACAATCTAATCAGTAATCTGATTTATTCTAACATCTCCCTCAAGCAAAGCGTCAGATTCTCAGAGAAGAAAAGCTTGGACCTGAAGAACTCAAACAAGGGATGGGAGAGACTCATGGTGAAGATGTCCACAATCTGTAAACACGTAGGAACATGTGCAACATGAAGCTTTCCCAAAGAAACCAACTCGTGAACAAAATAATAATCAATGTCGATGTGCTTAGCCCGCTTGTGCGCCACCAGATTCTAAGCCAAGAAGATCACACTGTTGATGTCGCAAAGAAGGAGAGACACACCAGAAAGAGGAACATGAAGATCACGAAGCAAATCAGTCATCCATGATGATCTCAGAAGTAGTGTTGGCCAAAGCATGATACTCTGACTCGGTGTTGGACTTGGATACAATAGGTTGTTTCTTCGCACTTCAAGAAACCAAATTGCCACCTAAAAAGATAGTATAGCCATAAGTAGAACGACGAGTCTCCAAACACCAAGCCTAATTTGCATCAGAATAACCAAGCACCTCTGGAGAAGAGGCTGCACAAAAACTAAGGCTAAAATGTAAAGTCCCTAAAAAATAGTGGAGAATCTGATTGACAGCCAAAAAATGATACTGCCGAGGGTCCTGAAGAAACTGGCTGACAAAATTAACTGCAAATTCAATGTCCGGAAAAGTGTTAGTCAGATACGGGAGTGCGCCAACCAAAGAGCTGTACAATGTCAGATTCTTGAACCGTGGACTCGTACTACTGTGAAGCTGAGAATTTGGCAGGAATATCGTAGAGACTGGATCCGCATTAAACCTACCAGCCCGAGAAAGAATATCCCAAGCATACTTCGCTGGATCTAGAAGAAGGCCCGAGGCATTAGTCGTGACTTCCAGGCCAAGAAAGTAGTGTAGGGCATCCAAATCATTGATAGAAAACTTCTGATGGGTGCAATCAATGAACTAACAAATGAGTGTGGAATCATTCCTAGTCAAAATGATATCATCAACATAGACCAACAGATACCGCAATGACGAGCCACGAGATAGCACAAATAAAGAAGTGTCAGAAGAACTGCAACGAAAACCAAGCTTCTAGAGATAGGTATTGAAATGCTAAAACTATGCTCTAGGTGCCTGCTTCAGGCCATAAATGGCCTTGTGGAGACAACAAACATAGTTCGAATGAGCATGATCCTTATAGCCAACATGTTGCGCCATAAAGATCAGAGAATCAAGAATACCGTTGATGAAGGCATTCTTGACGTCCAACTGATTAAGAGACCAAGCACACATCGTAGCAATAGTAAGAATTGTCTGCACTGTATAAGCCTTAACCATATGACTGAAAGTTTGGTCAAAGTCAAAACCAGGAATTTGAGAGAACCCCTAAGCTACCAAGCGTTCCTTATGGCGATCAACCAAACCATCTGGTTTGTACTTCATGCGATAAACCCATTTGGACCCAAAATTATTGACGTCCGGGGGCCGTGGAACAAGATTCCAAGTACACTGACGATGGAGAGCTGTATCTCCTCATCCATGGCAGAAACCCAAGAAAGATCCTGAAGTGGTGATCGATAATCAGTCAGTTCTTTCTAAGAAAGAAGAGCTGCAAGAATACCATGAGCATGAATATCTGAGTAATCTCATCATTGAATAACCCCAGTGGAAGAATGAGTGACGATGAAAGAAGCCCATGGATGCAGAGGACCCGAGACCTGGTGTGTGGCCGATACAGCGACATGAGGCATGTCCAAGGTCGTGGCACCATCACGAGACTGGGTCATGGCTGAGGCACCGTCACGGGACTGGAGGTGGCTGTGGTTCCATCACAGGAGGAGCTCGGGGCCACGTGGGGTAGAGCCATGGTGCCATCGTGGAAGGGGACTAAGGTCGGGTGGGCTAGAGCATGAGACGTGCTTGTACGCCGGCATGGGGTGAGGCAGAGGAGTGACTGGATACATGTGAGGCTATGGGCGATCACGGCTGGGTTTGGGCGATGCCGAGGTAGTGTCACAGCTTATCACAGAACTAGGTGCTGGGCACAACTCATCATCAGGAAAACAGAACCGAGGCAGTGGAGCTGAGGCTAGCGATGATGCTGTCACAAGATCTTGATCAATAAAAGGCAAGACATCCAAACCTGAAGAGGAAGAAACAGTTTCTGATGCTGGGTAAGAGGAAAATAAGTCTCGTCAAATCGAGCATGACGAGTAACATGGACCTTGCCAGTAGAATAGTCAAGGAATCGAAACCCCTTATACTACGAAATGTACCCGATAAATACACATGGAATACTACGAAGAGACAGCTTATGATCAGAAAATGAATGAACAAAAAGAAAAACTTGACAACCAAAAGGATGAAAATTACCATAGATGGGATCCCAACAATAGAGAAAACCATAAGGTGTCGATCCCTGCAGCACCGGAGTAGACAACTGGTTGATTATATAGACAACTGTATTGAACGCATCATCCCAACGGGAAATCAAAATATGTGATTGAAAGAGCATCACGAAACCCATATCAATAACATGGCAATGCTTGTGTTCTACGCGGCGGTGTAGACAGACAGGAAACCTGGTGATGGATAACTTTCGCCGCAAAATGAGATCCGGTCTCGTGTTCAAAATTCAGTGCCACCATCATTCTGAAAAACTTTAATTTTTGCTAAAATTTATTTTCAACAAGTGCCTCAAACTACAAATAACTGTCAACAAAATATGATTTACAACAAAGGGGGTACAACCAAGTAAATCTTAAAAAATCATCCCTAAATAATGCATAGTACGCAAAACCATTGCCAGATAAAACCAGGGAGGGACTCTATAAATCACATGTATTAAATCAAGAACATGCTCAACATGTTTAGGGTTCTCAACAAAAGCCAATGGTTAACCTTTTACCATAACACATGGGTGTAGGTATGCGGTTTAGGCAACAAAGAAGAAACTGAAAGCAAACAAGACTTACGTAAACTATTTATCACTACACTAGGAACATAACCTAGGCATGCATGCCACAACTCATATGAGGCTCGGCTCTATTTCTACTGTAAAACTGAAACAAATGCTGCATCTCCCCGGTCCAAAACATACAGTCCATTCTCACTGTGCCCCCAGAACACGTTGACCCTGGTTACTTTGTTCTGAATGACAAAGTTCTGATCATCAAATGTAATCAGTATACCCATATCTCTGGTTAACCGAATAATAGACAGTAAATTCTTAGTAATAGCAGGCACAACTGGAGCACCAGATAAATGAAAGTTCTCAAAAACTTTAGAATCACTAATATGAAATATCATAACAGGGGCATCATTACCAACAAAGAACGTGAGATTTACCAGTATAAGGGGTGACATTGTCTAGGCCTGAGGCAAAAGACTCCATGTGATCGGTAGCACCTGAATCAAGATAACAATTTGACAGGCGAGAAGAATTGTCTGATTGCTGAGAAGAGTGATGATTTATGCCAAATGAGTACTTGCTGGACGACCAATCTGTACCTGCATTTGGTAACACATCGCAGCATAATGACTGAGCCGTCCACACCAGGAATAGTGAGAACGACCATGACCTGGGACTGGACTAGCCACCTTAGAACTGGAGAAGGACTACCGGCTGCTGCATCTACAGCTGAATTGGCTAGCGCGGCCGGCACGTGAAGGCCATGCGCGACCGCCTTGAGTCAATGCGTGATCCCACTCACGACCAGCTTGAGTTGTGTCGCTGATATGAAATGCCACATGTCCTACAGTTGGTCCTGATAGCCATGTAAATTTACCAAAAAGCCTCGTGGCTTTTTCCATGGGCAAGAACATCCACATATAATGAAGTAGGGACAACATTCATTAAAGGAGCAGTAAAATCTTTAAATCAAGACCAAGAGCTGTCAAAAATCAAAAAAATTGATCAACATTTGAAACTGGATTTCCCATGATAGACAGGTTTTCAAAAATCTCCTTAAATTTGAGATGAAGTTCATGAACAGAACCGGGCTTACGAATACCACGTGCATCTGCACGAAGGCGGAGAATGATAGAGGCACTGCTATTCTGATAGATGAGAGCAAGATTGTCAAACATTTCTTTGGAAATGACACAATCTGGGAGTTCCGCAAGAACTTCAGCAGAGAGAGAGGAGAACAGGAGACTGCAAACACGTTGATCTTTCATCAATCCATTGATTATACTGTTCTTTTTCTTTCTGGAAAGCCGCATTGGGATCAGCCTTGGAAAGAGATGTGATGGTGAGGGCATAGGAGAGAGTCTACGGTTGTTGAGGGAGAGAAGGACGGGGATTTGTGTCATTGGTGAATCCATACAGACCTTGAGGATGAAGAACATAACCTGTTAATGCTTCCAAAGAAGATAGTTGGATGTAGTGAGTTCAATCTGCATCATCTGGAGCAGAGTGTTGAAGGAGAGTTTCTCTTGGTCCATGATGAAGAGGAGGACGCTGGATCTAGAATAAAAAGATGTGTGTGACCGATGGGAGCCGCTGGTGGCCACAGGACACGGCGATCACCAGCCACTGGACACGACGATCACGGCTGGAAAATTTTGACTAGAGGTGAAAGGAATTTTCCAACTTGATTTTCTATTACCATTTACAAAGTTATATATAGGTGTTTAAATATGAATGATACAATGAATCTGGACTAATTCTAAATATAGACAAGATAAATCTTGATTAATTAGAAATTAATCAAGATCAATCACAATCAATCACAATCAATCACGATCAATCACGATCAATCACGATCTTCTATTGTCACACCCCCCCTCAACCGAAGCATCGGGTTGACTGAGACGTAAAGCTTGGACCTGAAGAAGTCAAACAATGCACGATTAAGCCTTTGGTGAAAATGTCCGCAACTTGCAGCGAAGCGGAGACATGACTAACACGAAGTTTTCCAGCAGCCACCAACAACCCGTACAAAATGATAGTCAATATCAATATGCTTGGCCCGTTTGTGAGCAACAGGATTCTTAGCAAGAAAGATAGCACTGTTATTGTCACATAGAAGCAGAGGCGAGCCCTGCAGCGGAAACTGAAGATCACGAAGAATATGCAACAACCAAACCACCTCCGAGGTTGTGTTAGCAAGAGCTCGATATTTAGATTCTGAGCTCGAGCGAGAGACTATAGGTTGTTTCTTGGCACTCCACGAGACCAAGTTGCCACCAAGAAAGACCGCATAGCCATAGGTGGACCGACGGGTCTCCAAGCAATGCGCCCAATCAGCATCTGAATAGGCAATAACCTCCAAAATGCCACCAACTCCAAAGGTTAGACCACAATGTAACGTGCCCCGAACATATCGTAGGATCCTAGTGACAGCAGAAAAATGATCATCACGTGGATCCTGACGAAACTGACTCACTGAATTGACCGCAAAGGACAAGTCAGGTCGAGTAATGGTAAGTTACTGAAGGGTGCTAACAAGGGAACGGTACACCTTAGGGTTGTGAAATGGTCCACTCGTACTGCTATGAAGCTGGGACAGCGGCAAGAACGGAGTAGAGACCGGAGAAGAATCCAACATCCCAGCTCGCTGAAGAATATCCCTAGCATACTTGGCTTGGCCCAAGAACAGCCCTGTAGAGGTAGAGGTAACCTCTAAACCAAGAAAATAGCTAAGAGAACCCAAGTCCTTGACAGAAAATTCACGATCAGCACGGGCAATGAACTGCCGAATAGCAACACTGTTGTTCCCAGTGAGAATGATATCATCAACATAGACCAGAAGATAAAGAACAATAGTGCCCTGAGAGAAGACAAACAGTGAAGGATCTGAAAGACTGCCAACAAAATCCAACTGCCTGACGAACAAACTAAACCGGTCAAACCACGCCCTGGGTGCCTGTTTGAGTCCATAAATGGCCTTCCGTAAGCGACAGACATGATGAGGGCGAGCAGGATCCTGATAACCAGCCGGCTGAGCCATGAAAACAAGAGTATCAAGAACACCATTAAGAAAGGCATTCTTGACGTCCAACTGATGTAAAGGCCACTTCCTCATGGTGGCAATGGCAAGGACAGTACGAACAGTGGCAGCCTTAATCACCGGACTGAAAGTATGATCAAAGTCAAACCCCGGTATCTGAGAATATCCTTGGGCCACCAGACGGGCCTTATAACGATCAATAGAGCCATCCTGATGGTACTTTAGCTGATAAATCCACTTAGAGCCAACAATATTAACATTTGGAGGACAAGGCACCAACTCCCACGTCTGCTGACGATAAAGAGCAGCCATTTCCTCATCCATAGCAGCAACCCATCTTAAATATTTTGCCGTGGCTCCTTCTGCTCCAAAAGTTCTGCAACCAATCCTGTTGCCACAAAATATGGGCCAAGATTACGGGCAACACGTGTCCCATCCTGTAAATGAGTGGTCATGGGATGAGGACGGGGCACCTGAGGAGTCGGAGAAGCACTTCCAGAGGAACCGTCTGAGGAACTGGCCGATGCTGAACTGGAACTGATGCTGGAGAGGACAGTCGAACCACTAGAGGGATCAGTCAGTGTGGTCAAAGAAGCAGGAGACCGTGGTGGTGTAACAACCACATCCTCAGCAGGGGCAATCATCGGTGCTGCAGTCTCAGATATGGACAAGGAATCTGGGCACACCAAACAAGGCAAAGTCGGTGAAGCTGAAGCAGGATCAGGGATGGTGATAGACAAGTCTGAATTAGTAGGGTCCAAAAAAGATGAAACATCCAGGGATGAAAACTGAACCTCCGAAGATACAGTGGAAAAGGGAAAGTGAGACTCATCAAATCGAGTCATGTAAGTACATCCGGAGGTCGTATCCAAGCATTTGAACCCCTTATAATGTGCACTGTAGCCAATGAAGACACATGGAAGACTGCGAGGGGCAAGTTTGTGAGCTGCAGTCAATCGAACATATGGAAACACACGACACCCGAAAGGATGAAAGTTGGAGTATTCCAGGGGCCAACCAAATAGAACCTCAAAAGGAGAGATGTTATCAAGAACAGGAGTGGGTAGGTGGTTAATAGTGAAAACTGCAGCACTAAAGGCATCATCCCAGTATGAGATAGGTATGTGAGAGTGAAGAAGCATGGACAGCCCCATTTCCATTATGTGTCGATGCTTCCGTTCAGCCCTACCATTCTGCTCTGGAGTGTATGGGCATGACACTTGATGATGAATGCCACGAACCCCAAAGTGTGACTGCAACCTGTTATTGATAAACTCGATGCCACCATCGCTTTGAAAAACTTTGATGCGGGATGAAAACTGATTCTCCACGAATGCTTAGAATTGAAAATAGATGTCAACAAAGTCTGATTTGCGACAAAGAGGATAAAACCAGGTAAATCGCGAGTAATCATCCACAAACACAGCATAATAAGCAAAACCACTTCCAGATAAGGCTGGAGAAGGCCCCCATAAATCACAATGAATTAAGTCAAGAACATGAGCAGCGTGCTTAGAATTCTCAACAAAAGACAATTTATGACCCTTTGCCATAGCAAAAGATTCACAAATACCAGGTTTAGGAAGCACAGAAGTAAGAGATAAATACCCATTCTTGTTCAACAAAGAAACAGTGCTAGAGGACACATGTCCTAATCGAGCATGCCAAATCTCAAAAGATGCTATATTATTGTTTTGTCTAACAAATGACAGAAGTGCTTCTTCACCACGGTCCAGCATATATAGGCCATCCTCAACGTGTCCCCGCCCCAGAATTGCCCTGGTGACCTTGTGCTGAATGACAAAAGACTGATCATCAAAGGTAATAATAGCACACAGATCACGAGTAAGCTTGCTAATTGATAAGAGATTCTTAGCAATTGCAGGCACAAGCAGCACATCAGATAAATGTAAGGTAGAACTAATACAAGCATTACCAATACCAGCAATAGCAATAGACGCACCATTACCAACAGAGACAAGAGTGTTACCATTGTACGAAGTGACACTCGATAGATTGGAAGTAGAAGAGCTCATATGATTAGTCACTCCTGAATTCATATACCAGTAAGGGATCGATGAAGCAACACTCGGGGCAGAATACTGAGGTGCTGCAATAGATGGCTGAGTGCGATATGCTGAAGGAGCAGAATAATGAGGTGCTGCAAAACCTGGTGGTGTGGGAAGTGCCTGAAGCATCGGAGGAGCATACTGCGGATAGTGCTGAATAAGATGAGCCTGAACTGCCTGAGGAGCATGACCAACATAAGGCGAGTACTGTTGCTGAACATAAGGCTGAGGAGCCCAAGCCATAGGGCGAGGATTGGCCGAAGGACACTGGCTAGCAATGTGACCGAAACCCTCACAGGTATAACACTGAATTGGAGACCCATATGTAGCAGATCTAGACCAGGACCCATGGCCAGAACCCTTCCAGGATCCTCTGCCACCTGGATGGCCGTTTCCAACCGTGCATGGGGCCCACGTGCCACTGTCACGCGCGGGTTCCGCCGGCGCGTGAGGCCACGCGCTGCCCACGACTGGGTGCTGGTCTGAACCAGCTTCTCCCTGCTGCTGTACAGAAGCCACAAAAGCAATTGGACCAGAATTTACTTGCCCATGGACACTATTCAACTGTGTTTTCTCCACATTAACAATAAAAGATTCATATCCCTTAGCCTCATCAACCACAGTCATATAATCAGGAAGAGGCTTATGGGCAGCAATAGGTGCACTAAAATGCTTAAAGTCAGCCCCCAAAGCATTAAGAAACCAAATCAATTTCTACAATTACTAGCTGGTTCTCCCATGACAGATATAGGATCAAAAATTTTCATGAAGGAAAGGTGAAGCTCATGAACAGTACCATTTTTCCGGATGATGCCGGCCTGTTGGCGGAGACTGAAGGCTGCAATGGCAGTACTGGGTTGATATGCCGTGGCGAAGGCATCCCACATCTCCTTCGCGGTGGTGCACAGCGAGATTTCGTTCTTGGCATCGGAAGAGAGAGAAGAATAAAGCACACTGTAGACTCGTTGATCATCAGCAACCCAATCATCATAGACAACCTTGGTCTTATCAAAGACCTCTCTAGCTTTGAGAAATGCAGCATCATCAGGCGGATAAGAGGAGGAGGAAACCGGTGTCTACATCACTGGGAAATTTGGGCAGGGACTAGAACCATCAAGATGACCATACAATCCCTGCGATCTAAACACATATTGAACCTGCTGCTTCCATTACAGGTATGTGTTAGCATCCAACTTTATATTGAGTAAATGAATCATGGTGTTGAGGGACAACCTGTCTGAATTCTTGTTGTCAGCCATGATCGAGAAAGAAAAAATTCGATTGAAGAAGAAGAGGGGAGAGGGGCGGCCGAATGAAGAAGAAATAGGGGAGGTCGAAAAAATTGAAACTGTAGGGAGACAGGATCAGCAACGCTCTGATACCATCAAATGAATTTTCCAACTTGATTTTCTATTACCATTTACAAAGTAATATATAGGTGTTTACATATGAATGATACAATGAATCTGGACTAATTCTAAATATAGAAAAGATAAATCTTGATTAATTAGAAATTAATCAAGATCAATCACAATCAATCAATCACAATCAATCACAATCAATCACGATCAATCACGATCTTCTATTGTCACAAGAGGGGTTAGCCGCCGAGATTAGGAGAAATAGGTTTTGGATCAGAAGGGGCTCTGATACAATAAGAGAATGATTTGTTGTAAGGAATTGTATTATTACTGACTGAATATATAGAGAGTACAATAAAGGTAAAATATGGAAAGAACTCTAATCATACTAATTATAATCTAATCAGTAATCTGATTTTACTCTCTGACAACTAATCTTAAATATTGGAAGAAATAAATTTGAGTTTAATTCCGACTTCGTAACCTATGTCAGACGTACAAATAAATGCTGATCAAGCAACGATTCAAATTCATAATTAGGTGAGGGCTTAAAATCTTGGTCGTACCATGGGGTACCACACACACCATTTTCAAAAATCTTTTCAAAAATCCTTGCGCATTTTAATCAGATCACTCTTCAACTCGATTCCTATCACTAAAACCATTGCATCCTACCTAATTGTCTGTGATAAATTACTAGGCGGAGAAAGCAAATGACCTGAAAGAAAAGGGCTCTGATAATGTTCGACGCTGCGAGGTTCAATGCTCTTTAAAATAATGCTAAGTTATGCTCTTGAACCAAATGACAACATGGGGCTAGAGTTGAATAGTGTCGGTGAATAATTTGAATTCCAATGTTGTTCCGTGATCCTTGCCACTATGGATGCAACGTACTTCGATGAAGTGTATCAATTTTATGCTAATTTTGTGGAGTTGGAGAGAAGATCCTTCTCCATTATACTAAATAGTAGATGGTTTTCAAGACAGTGAGATATTAGGTTGCCCGCACAATAGCCTCGAGGATTGTTATCATCGTTCAAACTGGCTAGTACATGTGGAGCCTTGACTATTGAATCCTATCAAACTCGCCCACTTGTACTTTAATCGGTCTATAAACTATCCCGACACTGTTGAGAGTTATAAGCTCAAGTATTGACAATAGAGTAGAGGACTGTGTACGAAATGGTGACAGGAAGTTTGATGCCGGAGAGAGGTCACATCAACGACCCCATAGTCACCACTATTATATTTTTCTACTATTTCATAAAAAGGTAAAGATTAATCCCGACTACACCATTGGGTAAAACATTATGGCATCCATCATGCATTCGAAAAAAAAGGCTATTAAACTCCGGCATGGGTCACTCATTTCGAAGTACCTTAAATCGGACGACACATTCTCCTAGAAGCGAAGAAGTGCCTCCTAAAATGTACAAATTGACGTTCTTTGAGAACAACAAGTGAAAAATCATACATGGAAAATGGTCACGCAAAGTAGTCGGAGAAAATAGCAAGAGAGCATGCACTGACGAGGATTTTTAAAAAATTATATATGGTATTCATTATGCTTACCTCTTCCAATTCTTTTGTGAAGCTCAAAACTGTAGGTGAGGAGGGAAACAACTCGTTATGATCGACATGTACAAAAACAATGGAAGTGAAAGTTAAGAAAATAATACCGTTGAGAAAGAAGATTTATGAAACCAAGAAAGTAATTCAAAAAACAAGGCACAAGGAGGGGACGAGCAAAGAAGCTCATTCGAAGAAATCACATTAGATTTTTATTTTAATATTTTTTGTTAATGTTGCTATGTCCCAAATGATGTATTTTGAAAAATGTTTAGTTTTGTGTCTCTTCTTAGCTTAGTTAAATGAATGATCTTCAACCGTTTTGACTCACCATGTTGTAGAATATGTATGAAACGAAGAAACTGTACGGGTTAGTCAGGCGTTCATAGCATGAGTTTTTGTTGTGCCGACTTCAAGGAAATTTGATTAGATTCGTACTTTAGGGTTGAGTTCAATTTTGATACGTACTAGATAAAATATTTCAAACAATGTTATTAATTGCATTTTTTTATTTTGTTACAAAGGATACCCTTTGTTATGGAAGGGCTCATTCAGAATATTTTCTAAAGACTCAACAGAATTCATATCTAATGAGAATAAAAGAAGAAAAGAAACATATGTTTTCAATGAGCAAAATGCCAAAAAAATTGCATTGCTCAGCACATGGAGATGTCCTTTATATTGGGGATAAAAGTAAAAGATCTATGGAAGCACAACACGTGTCCCTTTCTTTTGTAAAAACTGAAACAAACAAAACAATATAAAGCGACCGCGTTCCACTTGATTTGAAGCTCAAAACAATTTTCCCGCCAAATTTTAGAGCTTAGGGCTAAGAACCAAACTGTAGAGCTGAGAGCTGAGAATTAATCAGATGATCAGATTGTCTTCACCTCTTCGTCAAACTCAGTATTTGGAGCATAAAAGCTGAGTCTGGACAAGTTGAGAGAGAAAGGAGCTGCTGGAAGAGACTTGGTCAAATCATCAGCTAATTGTAACCTAGAAGAGACAAAAGAAGGTAGGAGAAAACCTTCAAGATAGTAATCTCTAACCAAGTGACAATTAAAGTCCAAATGTTTGGTTCGTTCATGGAAGAGTGGATTAGCAGTGAGAAGAAGTGCATCTTGATTATCACAAAAAAGAGGAATAGGGAATTGAACTCGCAGCTGAAGATCACGAGCAAGGTAACTGATCCACTTTAACTCACAGGCAGTCATAGAAAGACTCATGTACTCAGCCTCTGTAGAAGATTTTGAGATTGTGGACTGCTTCTTCGGCTTCCAATAGATAAGAGCTGAGCCCAAGAAAATTGTATGCCCAGTGACAAACCTTCTTGAAACTTTGGGAGTTGCCCAATAAATATCACAATGGGCATGAAGTTTCAGATCATTAGTGGAGGCATAAAACATACCATATTCTGGATGATGAAGAAGATACCTCACGATGTGTAAAGCTCCTGAGAGATGATCCTGAGTTAGAGACTGAACAAATTGACTCAAGTGATGAATAGAGAAGGTGACATCAGGTCGGGTATAATTTAGGTAAAGAAACTGTCCAATTAATCTATGAAAACAAATTAAATAAGAAAGAAGAGGAGAGTTTTCATCATGAATGAGCCAAGTACTAGGAAGAGGTATTGTTGCAGGTTTGCTGTGAGTTAAATCACGATTAGAGATAATATCCGTGATATATTTTCTTTGGTGAAGATGATGGTCAGAAGCAGTTCTAGTAAGCTCTAATCCTATAAAATAGTGAGCTAGACCTAAATCTTTGATGGTGAATTTCTGATCCAAAGAACTCGTAATATTAGAGATAACCTCAAGTGAATTCCCTATAATAAGGACATCATATACCTACACAACAAAAGCTATGATATAAGTGGGAGTGAACTTCAAAAATAAGCAATGATC
This sequence comes from Rubia yunnanensis, assembly GCA_037428765.1. Lineage (NCBI taxonomy): Eukaryota > Viridiplantae > Streptophyta > Magnoliopsida > Gentianales > Rubiaceae > Rubia > Rubia yunnanensis. The sequence goes on along the minus strand of CM075064.1, from coordinate 22,501,515 downwards.
ACGATGGGATTGATTGAAGCCCAGACTGAGAAGATGTTGTGTGAATTCTTTATTCTATTGTCTAGAGGCTTGTTTTAAGCCATAAAAACTTTTGGTGAGCCTGCATACCAGCTGAGAATTTGGAACTGAATAATCATCTAGCACTTTCATATAAATTTCTTCATCAATATGCCCATGAAGAAAGGAATTATTAATGTCAAGTTGATGAATGTGCCATTTAGAAGCTGAAGCCAAAGCAAGTAACAACCTGATTGTGACTGCCTTTGCCACAGGAGAAAAAACTTCAAAGAAATCTATGCCTTCAATCCAATTAAAACCTTTTCAACTAGCCTGGCTTTGTGCTTAGCCAAGCTTTCATCTGCATTGAACTTCATTCTGTATACCCACTTTGAGCCAATAGCCTTTTTACCTGGAGGTAAATACACTAGATCCCATGTATGGTTCTGCTCCAAAGCAACTAGTTCTTCATTCACTGCCTTCACCCATTCATGTGATTGTTTTTCCCGATGATAAGTTGATTGTTCTTAAACCTGTGAAACATCAGCAATATGTGCATAAACAATGGATTGAGGTTGGAAAATGGAAGGCAATCTTTGGCCCATACTGGTGGTCTGATAACTCTAGAGTTGTGCCCAACAGTTGAATCTGATGGAAAATAAGATGAAGAAGGAGAAAATGTAGGAGATGGAGACAAATATTGGGAAGGTTCAGATGGAGAAGTCTCTTGGAAAGGAAGTTGAAAGGGAAATTGAAGAGATGATTGATATAAGAATGTGAATTCATGAAAGATTACATCTCTAGACAGAATCACTCTATGATTATGCAAATCAAAGAGTTTATATGCCTTTTGCCCTGTAGGGTAGCCAATAAACACACAAGGATATGCCCTTTCTGAGAGCTTATCTTTGTGTGGTGAAGTATTTGTTGCATAAACTGAGCAATCAAAAACCCTGAGAGCCTACAAATATGGGTTTTCATTGAATAACAACTCATAGGGAGATTTCCAAGAGAGTACATATGTTGGAAATCTATTTATCAAGTATGTGGCTGTTAAGATTGCATCTCTCCAGAACACTTTAGGAAGATGTGATTGGAAGAGTAAAGCTCTAGCTACTTGAAGGAGGTGTTAGTGTTTTCTCTCTACAACTCCATTTTGTTGTGGAGTATAAGGACATAATCTTTTATGAAGGATGCGAAAATCTGAGAAGGGCTTTTCACATTCAGTATTAACAAATTCAGTACTATTATCTGATCTAATTTGTTTAACTGAAGTATTGAACTGCATTTTTATCATGACAAGAAAGGTTTTGAGCAATGAAAGGACACGATCCTTAGTTTTAAGAAGATAAGTCCAAGTACATCTTGTGAAATCATCTACTATAGTCAGAAAATATTTGCAATTACTTATAGAACTGACTTTATAAGGCCCCCAAACATCCATGTGAAGTAAAACAAAAGCTGATTATGCGAAACTTGTACTTAGTGGAAATGGAAATCTGTATTGCTTTGCCATTGGACAAGTTGAACAGGGATTTTCTTGATTTGAAACTGAATTAAGTACATTCAGATGTTTTAATACATCATAGGAAGGATGGTCTAGCCTACAATACCAAGATTTAAAAGAAGGAAAACTATGACTGACAGTTGCACCTATTACATCAGTATGAGGACTCGTGTATATGAAATATGACTAAATTCTCTGGTTGATTACATCTGGATGGAAAGACTGATTGTCCAAAAATGTATAAGCCATTGATATTTTTGATTACTGTATGAAGTTTATCAGTTACGAAGTCCTGTATCACACAAAGTCCAGAAGAGAATTTAAAATAGACTGACATATATTTTGTGAGCTTGCTTAGTGAGAGAAGATTATATTTGAATTCAAGGACATGTAAACAGTTAAGAAGACTGACTGAAGGACTCAGAATGATTTTTCCTATGGCTTTGAGCTTCACAGTATGATCAGGTATGTAAACATGTGTGGCATTATGTATGTGAGAAATGGAACTTAAAAACTGACATGTTTTTGCACATATAGCTAGATGCCCCACTATCAATAATCAAACTATCATCATTCAATTCAAATACACTAAGGGAGAGGTTGGTAGTTACACTACCTGCAAAGTCATGGTGATAAGCAAAGTTTGCAGCTCCAGATTGATCATGCATCTGCTCCTTCCCTTTCTACTTCTTTTTAAGTTGAGCTTCCACCAATTTTGCTACTAATGCATGAAGTTTAGCCTTTGAATCATGCAATGGTGTCTCTTCTTCTTCAGCAACTGCATGTGCAGTGTGTCTCTGATAATTCTGAACATTCTGATTAGGCCTTTGATAAACCTGAGGAAACTAAGATTTCACAAAGTTTTGAGGCTTCACTGTTGTATCCCTGCTGCCTTCTCACCATTCTGGATAACCTTTGATCTTAAAACAGTTTTCCTTTATGTGCCCTAGCTTCCCACAATGCTCACATTTTAGATATGTTCTTTTAACAGTTCTTCTCATAGCTTCTAAGTCATCATAGTTTTCTAAGTTTCCTTCTCTCATTTGGTAAGGAATCTTGCTATCTCTGTAGATCTTCACTGCCAGCAGTGTTACTCTGAATTTCTTAATAACCACAGTGAATGTCCTTCTTCCTTTCTATTCCGCTAATTATTGAACGAGCTTTACTGACCTTAGGCAATTGATCCATCAACATAATCTGATGGCTAATAGAATTGTATTCTTCATTCAATCCCATAAGAAATTGATGCAACATGTCATCATTTTCTTCAACAGGTAAGCATGCATAATTGATAAAATCAGGATTACACCTCTTCCTAGGCCTCAAACAAGTATATTCATCCCATAAACCTTTCAATTCAGTGAAATATATAGCAATAGATTCACTACCTTGCTTTAAATCGGAAATTTCTTTCTTAACCTTATGAATAAGAGGTCTATTACCCTCACCAAATCTCTACTTCAAATCATTCCACAAGGAATAAGCATCATTACAAAACATACAGCCCCTTACAATCTTTTTAGAAATAGAGTTTATTATCCAAGAAATCAGGGTGGAAATTACCTTATCCCATCTGTCATATGATGGATCATCAGGATCTGGAGCTTGAATTTCCCCAGTCAGAACCTTCAACTTTCCTTTGGACCTGAATGCAACAATCATTGATATACTCCAGGTTATGTAATTGAACTCATTTAGAGGCTCTGCCACCAGCACCAGACTTGAGTTGTCTGTGCTTTGTAGATCAAACGAATCATTTGCTCTTGGTTTTCCTCTATGAGCACTAATCTCACAGATTTCTGAACATAATCGATTGACTCTGTGTATGATGACATACTTCTTGAGCTCAAAACACACAATTTCATAGAGAAGAAGAGAAATGTATTATTGGATCTTTCCCTAAATGCTCTGATACCATAAAGATTAAACAAAATTTCGATCTGATGAGAATAAAAGAAGAGAAGAAACATCTGTTTTCAATGAACAAAGTGCTAAAAGAATTGCACTGCTCAACACATGGAGCTCTCCTTTATACTAGGAATAAAAGTAAAAGACCTATGGAAGCACAACACGTGTCCCTTTCTTTTGTAAGCACTGAAAACAAACACAACAATGTAAAACTACTGCGTTCCAATAGATTTGAAGCTCAAAAAAATTTTCCCACCAAATTGTAGAGCTTAGAACTAAGAACCAAACTGTAGAGCTGAGAGCTAAGAATTAATCAGATGATCAGATAGTCTTCATTTCCCCATACCAGTTCTAAACTCGGAAGGATCATTGATCATGTACAGGGCACTATAACTCAAGGGCTTCCGATATTGAGGTCCAAATCGTGTTTACATCTATCAATCGTAATCACCTATATCATTTAGCCCAATTAATCACCCGACAATCATTCTCTTTCCAAGGGCTTTTCTCATGTGATTGCATCGGACCTCATTCACATAGCATAAAGTGTCTCCTTTATTTTAGTAAGCTTGAAAACGATCAAATAATTCAACAAAATACGAAAACACAAATATTACGGGGAAATTAAAATTTAAACTAGGAACCCGGAGCTGGAGCTGGAAAATTCCTATGGATAACAATTTCAAATGAACTTTTACCCATATCCTGAAAATACAAATATTCCCTATGTCCCATTTGAATATGTGCATTTTCCTTTTTTTTTGTCATCCCCAACGAAACATGCACACTTTAAAATTTTTCCTTATTTGGCAAAAAAATCTAAAATTCCTTGCCCTTTAAAATTTTTGAATATTACTGATGTGCGTCGTTTTACTCGTCAAAATAATCTGCAAACACAAAAGGTTAAATTGATACAATGCCAAGCAGGATCGATCCCACAAGGAGTAAAAAAATATTTATAAATTTACCCACTAAAATTTTCAAGTCTTTTTGGTGTGCAGCCACCACGCCTTAATTTCAAAAAAAAATTCAAAAAACTAAATGATTAATCTAAAAATGAGAAATATATATATATATATATATATATATATATGAATGGTATCGGCTAAGAAAAAACTCGTATTAGTTAACATCGATTGTTGGCGCAATTAATGATGAATTAATCTTTACATATCTATTAGTTATAGGAAAGTAGGCACGTTTCACCTCCCCAATTCTTACTTACCTCGTCGACAATTGACCAATAATAATTAACCAACTCCATCGCTTGTCAAAATGCCCCCAAAAAATGTTCGCTGAACCAGCAACACATTTCGATAGCATTAAGAATAAAAAGAATCTGATATAGCATTTACCAAAGTAAAATCAAATATCAATGCATACTTAACTAATTGTTCTATATATTGTTATTACAGTTTTAGCTAGTTAGCTATTTTTCCACAAGAATGCGCTACTTACTAAGCCTTTCCAATGACTATGTGCTACAATTATCCTAACAATATTCAAGTTCCTCGGTTTAAACATGCTAAGAATAAATTAAACCAAGAACAATCAAGAATGCGCAAGAAAAAATTATAAAATAATTAGACCTCATGATTCATAAACTAACACTCACTATTCTCTGCCAATAAACTAATTAGCTACTCATGATATGCATATAAAATTGCAAAAGAAGTAATTGAATAACAAGGTGTTGAATTAAACTAAGAAAAGAAATTACTCCCTAAAAATGGGTTCTGTTTGGAAAAACTAGACCCTTTGTAGCAGACCAGTATCTGCAAAATAATTAGAAAATATATCTGCAAAAATCAGAACTAATTCTAGGCAATAAAGTGCACAAATAAATGTCTAAACTTCTGCCTCTTACATACATAATAGGCTCATGCCCTGCTCACTGGAACTTACTGCATTTCAGTTCATTTGAACTTAATTTAGTTCAAATCAGTTCAGTTTAACTCAGTTCAACGTGAATTTAATTTTGGTGGAATATTGCTTAATTTAGTCATAGATTACTATTTTTAAGCATACTTATTTTCATTTCAGTTCAATTCAATTCAACTCAAATCAAATCAATTCAGATAATCTCCAGAGAACAGAACCTCAGTCCAAAATATCATCCAAATCTAATTCAAATTTAAAATTTCAGCTTATCCTTATCTAAATAATATATAAGAATAAAAAACAAATCCAATCCCTACAAAATATCATCCAAATATGATCCATATCTTCTTTAAATCTGATTTCTTTTCCATCAATATCAGATTTTAATTTGATTTTCATGCTCTCCACGAGGTTGCACACGGCTGCATTATTTTTGCGCAACTCTAGTCTTCTTTTCTACCATATTTTGCCATATTCCTCCTCAATTTTCTCATAATTCCTGTTAAGCCCACAAGCATGTAATTTATGACAAATAATACACCTAATGTGCATATTAATCCAATAAAATAACAATAAACCTTGAAAATAAACATAATTTATATGTATCAGATATCCTCACACTTAATTCATGCTTTCCCTCAAATATGAAATGAGAATCAGATAATGTTATTTACACACAAGTCACATCTATCCCCTGTTGACCCTAAGAAAGACTCGAAAGAAAAATGACAAAAGACACTAACTACAAGACTCAACAGACTCTAACAACAAATTCAGCACAATAACTCTTGGGTTCTTGATCTATAGACAAACTTTACCTTATCAATGACAAAGGGTCCCGCATAAAACACATGATACTATCATGCCCTTCAAACACTCAAGTAAAACCATCCTCAAATAAATGCAAACCAACCCTTAACTTGGTCAAAATCAGACAAGTATAAAACATTCACTCAAGATGTAAAAGACAGTCTCTCATTGATATGAAGTTCACATGGAAATACTCAAATCATTTAATGCAAATCAGAAAGGTCTTAATTCAAAGTTGTAACGGGGCTAGGGGGAATTAAAATGAGGTAAGGTCCTAAGGGTTCTAAACTTCCATTATAAGATATATATATATATATATATATATATATATATATATATATATATATGCATGCATACTTCAACCCAAAACTTCCCAAATCAAAGAAATGAATTCAGCCACCATAATTTTACATAAATTCTACTCAAAACTGACTCTAAACACTAAGTATTGGTGCTGAAATTTTCAATATTTTTGTTTTACATTTTATCTTAATTTTTTTTCCATTTTATCTTAATTTTTTTCCATTTTTTCTGGGCACATCAGCCCCTTTTTTTGAATTTCCAGCACCTATATCACTTTTTTTCTTATCATTTTATTGCACATCTAAAGCATAGTACTACATGATTAATTTACACATTGAAAATCAAGGTACTAACTAATGATCATATGAACAACAACAAACAATTTGAGAAATCCAACCATAATCACAAGCATGCATATATATATGTGTGTGTGTGTGTGTGACAAAAGAAGGGATAAAAACATGCTTTGGCTTTATTTAATTGTGGCTCAAACAAAGAAAAGATCAAGGCTTCAAGGGGTTTACAAGGGATGATGTAAGGTGGGAAATATAAGCTATGAGGTTGAATCCAAATGTCTTTCATCATTTTCACAACATAGATTGATGTAGATACTGCTCTACTCAAGGCTTGAACTTCACTTTAGTAGAATAAAATGTTCAATTACTTGTCTTTTTTCTTCATCCCAAGTATCATTTAGGCCAATTTACACAAATTATTTTTGAATTATTTACAATGTATTTAAGGGGCATAGCAAGAAACCAAGTATGTCACACAAGAGGTTTATCATCAACAAGTTCAGTCCATTAAAGAACAATAATACCAAGAGTAATATGCTGAATTGACTCGACTCAAAAAAATTTAAAAATCTTTTTGTATAATTTTTTATAAAATGACACTTAACACACATAAATCTCCTCACACTTTAACTTTGTCTACCCACAAGCAAGCTTAGTAAAAATATAAGGAGGGCGCATATAAACAACTAAAAAACAACAAAAAAAAAAACTAAAAAGACTCAAACTAAGGGGAATGGGGGACTTATTGAGAGGGGCCAGCCACACTATGAAGGGTTAGGAGGATGCGCTCATTCTAGTCAGGGGAGGATCATGGTGGCATTTCCTCGTGGAATGTTGTACAATAAAATTTTGAAACATTAAAACAAGATTCAAATCTAGTAAATCTTATTTTCCCCCAGATTTTTCATTTTTTGAATTTTTTTGTACATTTGAATTTTTAGATTTTCTTTTTGGAATAAACCAACTCAAACAAAGAAAACTGGGTTGCCTCCTAGTAGCACCGTTGTTTATAGCATTGGGTCAGACTTTCAGATGTTGTCATCTAAGCGGAGTGGTGCTCAATGGAATTTCTTCCTCACACTTGAGTGACTTGATAATGTGTAATTCATACTGGGCCCGAGTGCCTAGTCTAGTTAGCCTAGGTTCTCTATTTTATCCTTTGGGTAATAACCCTTGGTTGCCCTACTTGCCAACCTATATAAGGGATAGAGGTAACCATACAAACTCAACTATTCATTCCTAATTAAAGGAAACATTTTTCTAGCTTGATCGTCAGAAACCTCTGGGGGCTTTGTCTCCCTCCCAGAGGTTTCTAGTTGCACATGGCGGTGACAATTTGGGGAATATCAAGTTGGCACGCCCAGTGGGACCTTTTGTCAGATGTCCGCATTTTGTTATTTATGTCCACTTCTACAGTAATCACTTTCCATGGAAGTGAATAACTTTAAGGCAAGACTTTAGGTGTCGGTGAGGAAGTACAATCCCTCTATTGGAGAAGGAAGGGACGCAAGAGTAAGGAAATGTAATTGGATCTAACCGCACCTTCAAGTACTGGGAACACACCCCTAGATGTAGTCCAAGATCAGATCCCGACAATGAGGGTTCCAGAGGGGTCTGCGATCGAAGCTACCATAACTCCTAGACGAGTGGAGGCCATTGTTGAAACCTGGGTAGGAGGCACCGGAGCCCCCACATCACAAAGCTAGGCGCACCAACCAAGGGGGGATAAGTTGCAGTTTACAAAAGCTATGGCGGAATCGCAAGTGGAATTGACTGTAGGGGTTACTCGATCGACTAGAGGAGTGAACATATGTTTCCCACATCACAGCAAGACTTGGCGCAACTAGCTCAAAGTCTTAGATTTGGTGGTTATCAAGTGGAACCCCTAATGCTCTATCAAAGGATAATCCAGCAGTAAGTGATGCCCCAACCTTTGATGCCCTTGACGTTGCAGTCGATTTTCCAATTAGAGGCTACCCCGAGGGTATCCTACCAAGAAAATATGGAGATAGGGGCTCTAGATTGGCCTCAACGACATTCCCTATCATGGACCAAATGTTGGCATATTCGGTGACTATTTTGGCACCTTACATTCCAAACCAGGCAATCTATTACTCGCTGGCCTGGCCAATCGGGCATTACCCAGGTTACGAGAACCAGATGCATTCATGGCCTCAACCAGAGATCCTCTCATATGACCCTTATCACCAAGCAAAGCAGCAGCTGTATCACAGCTCTGCTGTTGGAGGACCATGGCCTGGATACATAACCTCAAACCAGATACACCAAATTCCCAGTATCGACACTTCATTATATCTAAATCAATATGGAGATCCACGAATGGAAGCCGAGTCGAGTGATGCCCTCACAAGGGAGTTGACAGATTGATTAGGCTCTTGGGTTAAGTCGCAGCCTCCTCTTTCAGTTCTTTAATAATGGCGGCTCGATGGACCAACAATGTAAAGCCACCCAAAGGGCTTCCCACATACAGTGGAGATACAGACTCCCGGGAGTTCATACAAACCTTCCTGAATCTTAAGAATCTGAAGGACTTTAATGAACATCTGACATGTAAGCTAGTAGGGAGTTATCTCCGAGGAAAAGATCTATAATATTTTAACAAACTAGGAAATGGATTTTTGCATTCATACAAAGATTTTCAAAGGTCCCTATTGGGCCAGTTCTTCCGAAAGAAAAGATTTACAAAAATATGGATTGAGCTCTATCAAAGCAAGCAACGTTCTGCAAATCGAATGAAGCATTCTAGTATCGATATGTGGATGAGAGCCTTAGTGTAATCATCCACACCAAGGATAGGGTGATCCTTTGCTACATGAATAGAATGTCCAACCTTAACTTGTATAAGAAGTTGGTCTAAAAGAAACCAGAAACCCTGCAAGATCTACCAGAGATCGTAGATCAATACTCGTAGATCAAGGAAGCTACAAAGAGAAAATAGGAGGGGGATAGGTGGGGCAAAAAGAGGTCTAAGGCCTCAAAGTCAAGGCCAAAGAGGTCGAAGGCTTTGAACAAAGGCTTTGAAGGCTATGTTCCCCTAACCAAGACCCAGGTGGAAATGCACTTCATCCATAAGGGGTTGTTTTGAGCTCCTCTTCCTGGCAAAGACTTCCCTGAAAAAAAGAGTAGCCAAAATTTTTTTACCACCACAAAGAGCATGGCCATGATATGAACGAATGTATCCACCTAAAAAGGGAAATTGACAGATGTGTAAGATAGGGCTTGCTCCCAGACTTCGTCAAAAGACCAAGAGGAGAAGGCTCCTTGAAGGGAAAAGGAAAGCACCACTAGAAACCCAACTAGAAGGGGGCCAATCAAAGTGGTAGAGAGTAGCAAGGGAATAATAGGGAGCAAGTTAGAAATCAAACTAGAGAAAATGGCAGACCCAACCCGAAAGTTTGGGAGGATAAGAACTAGGGGGACGGGGCTAACCGTGTGATCAATTTCCTCATTGGGGTGGTAAGTGACCAATCTCTGAACACCATCATTAAATCACAATCATGGTATGTGCCGCCCAAAGAACCCTGCAAAAAATGATTTCGAGCAAAAAAAGCTATAACTTTCTCAGAAGCGGACCCGGTGCCCATGCAAAACCCCCATATGGACCCGATGGTAATCCATGCTACTATCGAAGCTTCTAAGTCAAAAGGGTGTTCGTAGATTGTGGTAGTGGAGTGGAAATGAAGTTCAATAACTACTTTGATCAACTAGGGTTGGGGCATGTGGGAGGTCGTCGCGGAACCTCTCAAAGTTAATATTTATAAGCCCTAAATGCTTACTATCTAAAACTAAGTAGATAGTGGAAAGTCGGGGTCGTCCACGAAGAAGAGGGATCTTCCTAAGCGTTTAGGCACAAAAGGTTGATATTAGGCTAGGAGTAGACATATATACATACATATAAAAGCATGTAAATGGGGGAGGTTTGGTTGTTTGGTGGTCCTAAGTTATGAAATTAAAAGGACAAGATAACTAGCAAAGTCAAGTAACTAGGCTAATCATCAAACAAAACTAAGAGAAAGGGGTTTAAAACTACAAAGATAAAGCCTTGGGGGCAATTGATATCCACTTCCAAACCTAATGTAGATCATTGAACCATTCACTCATTCTATCACATTCATTACTTGACTTAACATTAACATACTTATCTAGCAAGAACCACAACACATTATGCACAAGAAGTTCTAAGTTCATGTTCATAGATTTTCATGCAAAGGAGCTAAGGAATTCGTCACTTTCCTAACACCCGAACACTTCAATCATAAAAACACTTCCTATTCTCAAACAACCCATGGCATAAATGAAGTGAAACATAGCATCAAGAATACATATATGCTAAATAATAAAGGCTTCAAGAACGAATGAAACAATCTATTCACTACTTCAACTACTTGTTGTGAAGATAAATCTTCTATCCTTCTTAGATAATAGTTTGCAAGAGTGAATTCGACATCTCTTGTCAAACCTCACCAATGACTCCCTTTGGACTAAGAGTATCCCATTGATGGCATTTAGCATGAAGAATCAACAAGCTTGGCAACACTTATAAATACTACACCGTATCTAAACATTTAACCAATTCATGCATTTATGCAAGATTAGTCAAGAACGATCGACATTCATAGACTTCTCTCATTTGCTACCTAAAACAAACATGACAACGAGTTCGACATCATCACATTCATCTAGCAATTATCGACACACCAACATCATTTAAGATGCTTTAACTCATGCTCTTGGATTCCACATTAAAAGAGGGGAGAATTAGCTACTTTATCCCAACCCTAACAAGTAATCATACAAGCAATTCATATACTCAAGCTTCCAACAACATCAATGCAATTAAAAATTCACATTCAAAGCTTAATAAATGCACAATAGCAAAAGCACTAAATAGATAGATATGGTTCTTACTACATAGATATGGAAGCTTCAATCCATTGCTCCTAAGATAAAACTAAGCTAGATAATCAAAACCCATAACATAGAACAAAGATCTACAAAGAAAGAAGAAGAAATGGAAGAAAATGGTGAAAAACTAGGGTTTTTGAGCCCCAAAGTCGGGCTTAGAGAGTTGGGGAAGAAGGGGGTTAAAAGCTATTTATAGTACAAGAAAAAAGGGAGTAAAACACAAGTTGTAGGGCAGTATCGTAAGGTCGTCGCGACCAGATCAGTAAAATTTTGAACTCTCAGGTCAACATTGCCAGTCGCGAGTCGCGACGGAAAAAAGTCCCGTTTTGTTTTGCTTCCTCCGGGTGAACCGTTGATCCGTTTTGGGAGTTCTTATAGTCAATTTTATTGTACTCGAAAAGAGGAATCCAATGGTACAACTCTTGGAGGCTGATTCTTCTCGGAAAATTCTGAAAACTCTGCTTCAAAACAAAGATCATTCTTCACCCTTTGCTATGCTCTCCTTTCTTCACTTTATCTTCTACCACTTTGTGAGTGGCCTTCAATCTTCTACCATCCTTTCGAATGGCCTTCACTAAACCACTCCTAAGTGCTCTTGAGCAATCTAGAAATTAATCTTACAAAAAGGAATCTAGATGCTCATAAGGACCAAAAGTCCATTAGACTAAACATAGTTTACAAAATGAAGAATTTAGATATAAAAACCAAAAATGACTATCTAAACCCCTTATCATGTAAACCTACCTAAATCTAACAATCTTGCAACAAAAATGTGACAAAATATGTGTTAAATTCTTTGGAAAATACATGCATTTCAAGCCTCATCAAATCTCTCGACACTTAAACTTCACTCGTCCCCGAGTAAACAAGAACAAGCAAAGACCAATGTGTAAACTAGCATATAAAAATTTTCCCAAAACATCCAACATCATATTCCTAGACTACCCTAACCCCCAAGACATGAGAATCTCTCACACACTCACATCCCAAAGCCTAAGATAATCTAAACAACCAACAAACCATAACAAAAGTGAGGCTTACATATAATGCCAAGCAATCTTACTCTACCGAAAAAGCCACCCAATAGACAAATAAGGAGAAGCTTAAAACTGTTCAATTTCTCTCTCAATTTTCCCAGGAGCCCTCTCGGTTTTTCATCCTACCTTCACACATTTTTCTTATTAAATACTTACCCTCACCTTTTTCCACACCATTTTGCCTCTCATTTTTGCATAGGTCACCCTTTCGGGTTTTTGACCTATCCGGGCCTCCCACTTTTGCCTAAGTTGCCCTCTCGGGTTTTCAACTTAGCGGGAATTTTTTTTATTCCTTTATTTTCAAACAAAACACATCAAAGTGGAGCATATGCACTCTACAATACATTACAATGAGATATATATTCCTCTTTACCTCCCCACACTTGAAACACACATTGTCCTAAATTCGAATAGGACAAGATAAAGAAATAAGGGAGAAAGAAAACAAATACTCGCAACTAGGGCCTTGAAGATCCTTTCCGGTGATGGCAATGCTCACTCCTCAATGAATGTTCTCTCCTCCATGTTCTTGAACACCGCCCAACATGAAACTTTGATCCATCCACTACGAAGCCACAACTATGCAAATCCCGATCAACACACAAAAAACAACAACTAGTAGTACTCCTAGATGGTGGTTTTGGTAGTGGTTTTTGGTGGTGAGTTGTGGTGTTATTATTGTTGTTTTGGGTAAGGGTTTGAGGCCATGGTTGAGGATTTTCTTTTTTTTTCAAGAAAAGAAAAAAACTAACCTAACTTAAAAGCTCGGGTTGCCTCCCGAGAAGCTCCGTATTTTTAAGGTCGTCGGCACGACCCTAATGTTATCCATATGGTGAAGGTTTGAACCCCTTCACTATGAGTATCCAAAAATAGAGAGGTGGGGGTACAAAATTTCAAGGGGAAAGTTTTGTTGAAGTGGAGATGGTTTAAAGGGAGTTGGGTGGTTAGGAGGCTTGGGGTAGTCTTTTGGCTACTCTCTTGTCTCCCTCAAAACTTCCGAAAATGGTATAGTTGGTTCACTAGGTGGGGGAAGGGGTGGCAATGCTAATGAATGTAGCACAATCACCTCTTCCTCCATTTTTTTATCCACAACAACCAGCTCCTCATCCCCTTCGAACTCAAAGTCATTTCCCATGGTGACCTCACTCACCGAATCTTTGAGTTCGATTTGGGATGGTGTATTTTCGGAATCACAAGCTTCCATTCGGGCCAACGCTTCTAACATAATCCTCACATTTCTCTCAATAGCCTTAACACTAGAGGAGAGTCTAGTGCATGTCTCCTCACTAGTAAAGTTGTTCAAGTTTGCTATTGTATTCATGACTTCCTCACGTGTCAAACTTGAACTTCCTTGTTGGGCTTGGTTTTGGGGTATGGTATAAGGTGTTGATGGCCAACTATTTTGCTCGTATTGTTGGTTTTTTGGCTCATTCTCATACCACTAATCCGGATTACCACTCCATTCCGGATTGTAAGAATTGTGGTATAGATACCATTCCTGAGCTCTATGCCCTTGAAAACCAACATCTCCTACATCTTTGTAGCACTCTTCATAATACCCCAGGATTTGGAAACCAAGGGTTCCTTCCCGCTCATAGTGCTCTTCCCACAACAAATAGCAAGACTCGGTAGGATGGTCGGAATGACACATCCTACAAAACCTTGCTTTTTGAGCCTCTCTTCTCGTCATGAGTTCCCTCCAGGTGAGATGCTCCATTTTTTTTCAAAAGACCAAAATCATATTGCAAGGATTCTTGATAAAAATTCATCAAGAACTCAAGAAATACCTACTCCGAACAAAAACAACCACCAAGGAGCGGAAAATAAAAACAACTACCTAATATGAAACTAAATACACCTAAACACTAAAAAATAAATGCCTCTTCCCCGGCAGCGGCGCCAAAATTTGGGAGGTCATCGCCGTACCTCTCAAAGTTAATATTTATGAGCCCTAAATGCTTTCAATCTAAAACTAAGTAGATAGCGGCAAGTCGGGGTCGTCCACGAAGAAGAGGGATCTTCCTAAGCGTTTAGGCACAAAATGTTGATATTAGGCTAGGAGTAGACATATATACATACATATAAAAACATGTAAATGGGGGTGGTTTGGTTGTTTGGTGGTCCTAAGTTATGAAATTAAAAAGACAAGATAACTAGCAAAGTCAAGTAACTAGGCTAATCATCAACCAAAACTAAGAGAAAGGGGTTTAAAACTACAAAGATAAAGCCTTGGGGGCAATTGATATCCACTTCCAAACCTAATGTAGATCATTGAACCATTCACTCATTCTATCACATTCATTACTTGACTTAACATTAACATACTTATCTAGCAAGAATCACAACACATTATGCACAAGAGGTTCTAAGTTCATGTTCATAGATTTTCATGCAAAGGAGCTAAGGAATTCGTCACTTTCCTAACACCCGAACACTTCAATCATAAAAACACTTCCTACATAAATGAAGTAAAACATAGCGTCAAGAATACATAAATGCTAAATAATAAAGGCTTCAAGAACGAATGAAACAATCTATTTACTACTTCAACTACTTGTTGTGAAGATAAATCTTCTATCCTTCTTCGATAGTAGTTTGCAAGAGCGAATTCGACATCTCTTGTCAAACCTCACCAATGACTCCCTTAGGACTAAGAGTATCCCATTGATGGCATTTAGCACGAAGAATCAACAAGCTTGGAAACACTTATAAATACTACACCGTATCTAAGTATTTAACCAATTCATGCATTTACGCAGGATTAGTCAAGAATGATCGACATTCATAGACTTCTCTCATTTGCTACCTAAAACAAACATGACAACAAGTTCGACATCAGCACATTCATCTAGCAATTATCAACACACCAACATCATTTAAGAAGCTCTAACTCATGCTCATTGATTCCACATCAAAAGAGGGGAGAATTAGCTACTTTCTCCCAACCCTAACAAGTAATCATACAAGCAATTCATATACTCACGCTTCTAACAACATCAATGCAATTAACAATTCACATTCAAAGCTTAATAAATGCACAATAGCAAAAGCACTAAATAGATAGATATGGTTCTTACTACATAGATATGGAAGCTTCAATCCATTGCTCCCAAGATAAAACTAAGCTAGATAATCAATACCCATAACATAGAACAAAGATCTACAAAGAAAGAAGAAGAAATGGAAGAAAATGGTGAAAAACTAGGGTTTTGGAGCCCCCAAGTCGGGCTTAGAGAGTTGGGGAAGAAGGGGGTTAAAAGCTATTTATAGTACAAGAAAAAAGGGAGTAAAATACAAGTTGCAGGGCAGTATCGTGAGGCCGTCGCGACCAGATCAGTAAAATTTTGAGCTCTCAGGTCAACATTGCGAGTCGCGACAGAAAAAAGTCCTGTTTTGTTATGCTTCCTCCGGGTGAATCGTTGATCCGTTTTGGGAGTTCTTATAGTCGATTTTATAGTACTCGAGAAGAGGAATCCAATGGCACAACTCTTGGAGGCTGATTCTTCTCGAAAATTCTGAAAACTCTGCTTCAAAACAAAGATCATTCTTCACCCTTTGCTTTGCTCTCCTTTCTTCACTTTATCTTCTACCACTTTGTGAGTGGCGTTCAATCTTCTACCATCCTTTTGAATGGCCTTCACTAAACCACTCCTAAGTGCTCTTGAGCAATCTACAAATTAATCTTACAAAAAGGAATCAATATGCTCATAAGGACCAAAAGTCAATTAGACTAAACATAGTTTACAAAATGAAGAATTTAGATATAAAAACCGAAAATGACTATCTAAACCCCTTATCATGTAAACCTACCTAAATCTAACAATCTTGCAACAAAAATGTGACAAAATATGTGTTAAATGCTTTGGAAAATACATGCATTTGAAGCCTCATCAAATCTCCCCACACTTAAACTTTACTCGTCCTCGAGTAAACAAGAACAAGCAAAGATCAATGTGTAAACTAGCATATAAAAATTTTCCCAAAACATCCAACATCATATTCCTAGACTACCCTATCCCCCAAGACATAAGAATCTCTCACACGCTCACATCCCAAAGCCTAAGATAATCTAAACAACCAACAAAGCATAACAAAAGTGAGGTTTACATATAATGCCAAGCTATCTTACTCTACCGAAAAAGCCACCCAATAGACAAATCAAGAGAAGCTTAAAACTGTTCAATTTCTCTCATTTTCTCTCATTTTACCTAGGAGGCCTCTCGGTTTTTCATCCTACCTTCACACATTTTTCTTTTTAAATACTTACCCTCACCTTTTTCCACACCATTTTGCCTCTCATTTTAGCATAGGTTGCCCTTTCGGGTTTTTGACCTATCCGGGCCTCCCACTTTTGCCTAAGTTGCCCTCTCGGGTTTTCAACTTAGCGGGAATTTTTTTTCTTTTTTTTATTCCTTTATTTTCAAACAAAACACATCAAAGTGGAGCATATGCACTCTACAATACATTACAATGAGATATATATTCCTCTTTACCTCCCCACACTTGAAACACACATTGTCCTAAATTCGAATAGGACAAGATAAAGAAATAAGGGAGAAAGAAAACAAATACTCGCAACTAGGGCCTTGAAGATCTTTCCCGGTGATGGCAATGCTCACTCCTCAATGAATGTTCTCTCCTCCATATTCTTGAACACCGCCCAACATGAAACTTTGATCCATCCACTACGAAGCCACAACTATGCAAATCCCGATCAACACACAAAAAACAACAACTAGTAGTACTCCTAGATGGTGGTTTTGGTAGTGGTTTTTGGTGGTGGGTTATGGTGTTATTCTTGTTTTTTTGGGTAAGGGTTTGAGGCCATGGTTGAGGATTTTCTTTTTTTTTCAAGAAAAGAAAAAAACTAACCTAACTTAAAAGCTCGGGTTGCCTCCCGAGAAGCTCCATATTTTTAAGGTCGTCGGCACGACCCTAATGTTATCCATATGGTGAAGGTTTGAACCCCTTCACCATGAGTATCCAAAAATAGAGAGGTGGGGGTACAAAACTTTCAAGGGGAAAGTTTTGTTGAGGTGGAGATGGTTTAAAGGGAGTTGGGTGGTTAGGAGGCTTGGGGTAGTCTTTTGGCTCCTCTCTTGTCTCCCTCAAAACTTTCGAAAATGGTAGAGTTGGTTCACTAGGTGGGGGAAGGGGTGGCGATGCTAATGAATGTAGCACAATCACCTCTTCCTCCATTTTTTTATCCTCAACAACCAACTCCTTATCCCCTTCGAACTCAAAGTCATTTCCCATGGTGACCTCACTCACCGAATCTTCGAGTTCGATTTGGGATGGTGTATTTTTGGAATCACAAGCTTCAATTCGGGCCAACGCTTCTAACATACTCCTCAAATTCCCCTCAATGGCCTCAACACTAGAGAAGAGTCTAGTGCATGTCTCCTCACTAGTAAAGTTATTCAAGTTTGCTATTGTATTCATGACTTCCTCACGTGTCAAACTTGAACTTCCTTGTTGGGCTTGGTTTTGGGGTATGGTATAAGGTGTTGATGGCCAACTATTTTTCTCGTATTGTTGGTTTTTTGGCTCATTCTCATACCACCAATCCGGATTACCACTCCATTCCGGATTGTAAGAATTGTGGTATAGATACCATTCCTGAGCTCTATGCCCTTGAAAACCAACATCTCCTACATCTTTGTAGCACTCTTCATAATACCCTAGGTTTTGGAAACCAAGGGTTCCTTCCCGCTCATAGTGCTCTTCCCACAACAAATAGCAAGACTCGGTAGGATGGTCGGAATGACACATCCTACAAAACCTTGCTTGTTGAGCCTCTCTTCTCGTCATGAGTTCCCTCAATGTGAGAAGCTCCATTTTTTTTCAAAATACCAAAATCATATTGCAAGAATTCTTGATAAAAATTCATCAAGAACTCAAGCAATACCTACTCCGAACAAAAACAACCACCAAGGAGCGGAAAATAAAAACAACTACCTAATATGAAACTAAATACACCTAAACACTAAAAAATAAATGCCTCTTCCCCAGCAGCGGCGCCAAAATTTGGGAGGTCATCGCCGTACCTCTCAAAGTTAATATTTATGAGCCCTAAATGCTTTCAATCTAAAACTAAGTAGATAGCGGCAAGTCGGGGTCGTCCACGAAGAAGAGGGATCTTCCTAAGCGTTTAGGCACAAAATGTTGATATTAGGCTAGGAGTAGACATATATACATACATATAAAAGCATGTAAATGGGGGTGGTTTGGTTGTTTGGTGGTCCTAAGTTATGAAATTAAAAAGACAAGATAACTAGCAAAGTCAAGTAACTAGGCTAATCATCAACCAAAACTAAGAGAAAAGGGTTTAAAACTACAAAGATAAAGCCTTGGGGGCAATTGATATCCACTTCCAAACCTAATGTAGATCATTGAACCATTCACTCATTCTATCACATTCATTACTTGACTTAACATTAACATACTTATCTAGCAAGAATCACAACACATTATGCACAAGAAGTTCTAAGTTCATGTTCATAGATTTTCATGCAAAGGAGCTAAGGAATTCGTCACTTTCCTAACACCGGAACACTTCAATCATAAAAACACTTCCTATTCTCAAACAACCCTTGGCATAAATGAAGTAAAACATAGCGTCAAGAATACATAAATGCTAAATAATAAAGGCTTCAATAACGAATGAAACAATCTATTCACAACTTCAACTACTTGTTGTGAAGATAAATCTTCTATCCTTCTTAGATAGTAGTTTGCAAGAGTGAATTCGACATCTCTAGTCAAACCTCACCAATGACTCCCTTAGGACTAAGAGTATCCCATTGATGGCATTTAGCACGAAGAATCCACAAGCTTGGCAACACTTATAAATACTACACCGTATCTAAGTATTTAACCAATTCATGCATTTACGCAAGATTAGTCAAGAATGATCGACATTCATAGACTTCTCTCATTTGCTACCTAAAACAAACATGACAACAAGTTCGACATCAGCACATTCATCTAGCAATTATCAACACACCAACATCATTTAAGAAGCTCTAACTCATGCTCATTGATTCCACATCAAAAGAGGGGAGAATTAGCTACTTTCTCCCAACCCTAACAAGTAATCATACAAGCAATTCATATACTCACGCTTCTAACAACATCAATGCAATTAACAATTCACATTCAAAGCTTAATAAATGCACAATAGCAAAAGCACTAAATAGATAGATATGGTTCTTACTACATAGATATGGAAGCTTCAATCCATTGCTCCCAAGATTAAACTAAGCTAGATAATCAATACCCATAACATAGAACAAAGATCTACAAAGAAAGAAGAAGAAATGGAAGAAAATGGTGAAAAACTAGGGTTTTGGAGCCCCCAAGTCGGGCTTAGAGAGTTGGGGAAGAAGGGGGTTAAAAGCTATTTATAGTACAAGAAAAAAGGGAGTAAAATACAAGTTGCAGGGCAGTATCGTGAGGCCATCGCTACCAGATCAGTAAAATCTTGAGCTCTCAGGTCAACATTGCGAGTCGCGACAGAAAAAAGTCCGGTTTATTATGCTTCCTCCGGGTGAACCGTTGATCCGTTTTGGGAGTTCTTATAGTCGATTTTATAGTACTCGAGAAGAGGAATCCAATGGTACAACTCTTGGAGGCTGATTATTCTCGGAAAATTCTGAAAACTCCGCTTCAAAACAAAGATCATTCTTCACCCTTTGCTTTGCTCTCCTTTCTTCACTTTATCTTCTACCACTTTGTGAGTGGCCTTCAATCTTCTACCATCCTTTTGAATGGCCTTCACTAAACCACTCCTAAGTGCTCTTGAGCAATCTACAAATTAATCTTACAAAAAGGAATCAATATGCTCATAAGGACCAAAAGTCAATTAGACTAAACATAGTTTACAAAATGAAGAATTTAGATATAAAAACCAAAAATGACTATCTAAACCCCTTATCATGTAAACCTACCTAAATCTAACAATCTTGCAACAAAAATGTGACAAAATATGTGTTAAATGCTTTGGAAAATACATGCATTTGAAGCCTCATCAAATCTCCCCACACTTAAACTTTACTCGTCCTCGAGTAAACAAGAACAAGCAAAGATTAATGTGTAAACTAGCATATAAAAATTTTCCCAAAACATCCAACATCATATTCCTAGACTACCCTAACCCCCAAGACATAAGAATCTCTCACACGCTCACATCCCAAAGCCTAAGATAATCTAAACAACCAACAAAGCATAACAAAAGTGAGGTTTACATATAATGCCAAGCTATCTTACTCTACTGAAAAAGCCACCCAATAGACAAATCAAGAGAAGCTTACAACTGTTCAATTTCTCTCATTTTCTCTCATTTTGCCTAGGAGTCCTCTCGGTTTTTCATCCTACCTTCACACATTTTTCTTTTTAAATACTTACCCTCACCTTTTTCCACACCATTTTGCCTCTCATTTTTGCATAGGTTGCCCTTTCGGGTTTTTGACCTATCCGGGCCTCCCACTTTTGCCTAAGTTGCCCTCTCGGGTTTTCAACTTAGCAGGAAATTTTTTTCTTTTTTTATTCCTTTATTTTAAAAAAAACACATCAAAGTGGAGCATATGCACTCTACAATACATTACAATGAGATATATATTCCTCTTTACCTCCCCACACTTGAAACACACATTGTCCTAAATTTGAATAGGACAAGACAAAGAAATAAGGGAGAAAGAAAACAAATACTCGCAACTAGGGCCTTGAAGATCCTTCCCGGTGATGGCAATGCTCACTCCTCAATGAATGTTCTCTCCTCCATGTTCTTGAACACCGCCCAACATGAAACTTTGATCCATCAACTACGAAGCCACACTATGCAAATCCCAATCAACACACAAAAAACAACAACTAGTAGTACTCCTAGATGGTGGTTTTGGTAGTGGTTTTTGGTGGTGGGTTGTGGTGTTATTCTTGTTGTTTTGGGTAAGGGTTTGAGGCCATGGTTGAGGATTTTATTTTTTTTCAAGAAAAGAAAAAAACTAACCTAACTTAAAAGCTCGGGTTGCCTCCCAAGAAGCTCCGTATTTTTAAGGTCGTCGGCACGACCCTAATGTTATCCATATGGTGAAGGTTTGAACCCCTTCACCATGAGTATCCAAAAATAGCGAGGTGGGGGTACAAAACTTTCAAGGGGAAAGTTTTGTTGAGGTGGAGATAGTTTAAAGGGAGTTAGGTGGTTAGAGGCTTGGGGTAGTCTTTTGGCTCCTCTCTTGTCTCCCTCAAAACTTCCGAAAATGGTGTAGTTGGTTCACTCGGTGGGGGAAGGGGTGGCGATGCTAATGAATGTAGCACAATCACCTCTTTCTCCATTTTTTTATCCTCAACAAGCAACTCCTCATCCCCTTCGCACTCAAAGTCAATTACCTTGGTGACCTCACTCACCGAATCGTCGAGTTCGATTTGGGATGGTGTACTTTCGGAATCACAAGCTCCCATTCGGGCCAACGCTTCTAACATACTCCTCACATGCCCTTCAATAGCCTCAACACTAGAGGAGATTCGAGTGTATGTCTCCTCACTAGTAAAGTTGTTCAAGTTTGCTATTGTATTCATGACTTCCTCACGTGTCAAACTTGAACTTCCTTGTTGGGCTTGGTTTTGGGGTATGGTATAAGGTGGTGATGGCCAACTATTTTGCTCTTATTGTTGGTTTCTTGGTTCATTCTGATACCACCATTCCGGATTACCACTCCATTCCGGATTGTAAGAATTGTGGTATAGATACCATTCCTGAGCTCTATGCCCTTGAAAACCAACATCTCCTACATCTTTGTAGCACTCTTCATAATACCCAAGGTTATGGAAACCAAGGGTTCCTTCCCGCTCATAGTGCTCTTCCCACAACAAATAGCAAGACTCGGTAGGATGGTCGGAATGACACATCCTACAAAACCTTGCTTGTTTAGCCTCTCTTCTCGTCAAGAGTTCCCTCAAGGGGAGATGCTCCATTTTTTTTTCAAAAGACCAAAATCATATTGCAAGGATTCTTGATAAAACTTCATCAAGAACTCAAGCAATACCTACTCCGAACAAAAACAACCACCAAGGAGCGGAAAATAAAAACAACTACCTAATATGAAACTAAATACACCTAAACACTAAAAAATAAATGCCTCTTCCCCGGCAGCGGCGCCAAAATTTGGGAGGTCATCGCCGTACCTCTCAAAGTTAATATTTATAAGCCCTAAATGCTTACTATCTAAAACTAAGTAGATAGCGGCAAGTCGGGGTCGTCCACGAAGAAGAGGGATCTTCCTAAGTGTTTAGGCACAAAATGTTGATATTAGGCTAGGAGTAGACATATATACATACATATAAAAGCATGTAAATGGGGGTGGTTTGGTTGTTTGGTGGTCCTAAGTTATGAAATTAAAAAGACAAGATAACTAGCAAAGTCAAGTAACTAGGCTAATCATCAACCAAAACTAAGAGAAAGGGGTTTAAAACTACAAAGATAAAGCCTTGGGGGCAATTGATATCCACTTCCAAACCTAATGTAGATCATTGAAACATTCACTCATTCTATCACATTCATTACTTGACTTAACATTAACATACTTATCTAGCAAGAATCACAACACATTATGCACAAGAAGTTCTAAGTTCATGTTCATAGATTTTCATGCAAAGGAGCTAAGGAATTCGTCACTTTCCTAACACCCGAACACTTCAATCATAAAAACACTTCCTATTCTCAAACAACCCATGGCATAAATGAAGTGAAACATAGCGTCAAGAATACATAAATGCTAAATAATAAAGGCTTCAAGAACGAATGAAACAATCTATTCACAACTTCAACTACTTGTTGTGAAGATAAATCTTCTATCCTTCTTAGATAGTAGTTTGCAAGAGTGAATTCGACATCTCTTGTCAAACCTCACCAATGACTCCCTTAGGACTAAGAGTATCCCATTGATGGCATTTAGCATGAAGAATCAACAAGCTGGGCAACACTTATAAATACTACATCGTATCTAAGCATTTAACCAATTCATGCATTTACACAAGATTAGTCAAGAACGATCGACATTCATAGACTTCTCTCATTTGCTACCTAAAACAAACATAACAACGAGTTCGATATCATCACATTCATCTTGCAATTATCAACACACCAACATCATTTAAGAAGCTCTAACTCATGCTCTTGGATTCCACATTAAAAGAGGGGAGAATTTTCTACTTTCTCCCAACCCTAACAAATAATCATTCAAGCAATTCATATACTCACGCTTCCAACAACATCAATACAATTAACAATTCACATTCAAAGCTTAATAAATGCACAATAGCAAAAGCACTAAATAGATAGATATGGTTCTTACTACATAGATATGAAAGCTTCAATCCATTGCTCCCAAGATAAAACTAAGCTAGATAATCAAAACCCATAACATGGAACAAAGATCTACAAAGAAAGAAGAAGAAATGGAAGAAAATGGTGAAAAACTAGGGTTTTGGAGCCCCCAAGTTGGGCTTAGAGAGTTGGGGAAGAAGGGGGTTAAAAGCTATTTATAGTACAAGAAAAAAGGGAGTAAAACGCAAGTTGCAGGGCAGTATCGTGAGGCCGTCGCGACCAGATCAGTAAAATTTTGAGCTCTCAGGTCAACATTGCGAGTCGCGACACACTCGTCGCGAGTCGCCACGGAAAAAAGTCCCGTTTTGTTTTGCTTCCTCCGGGTGAACCGTTTATCCGTTTTGGGAGTTCTTATAGTCGATTTTATAGTACTCGAGAAGAGAAATCCAATGGTACAACTGTTGGAGGCTGATGCTTCTTGGAAAATTCTGAAAACTCTGCTTCAAAACATAGATCATTCTTCACCCTTTGCTTTGCTCTCCTTTCTTCACTTTATCTTCTACCACTTTGTGAGTGGCCTTCAATCTTCTACCATCCTTTCGAATGACCTTCACTAAACCACTCCTAAGTGCTCTTGAGCAATCTACAAATTAATCTTACAAAAAGGAATCTAGATGCTCATAAGGACCAAAAGTCCATTAGACTAAACATAGTTTACAAAATGAAGAATTTTGATATAAAAACCGAAAATGACTATCTAAACCCCTTATCATGTAAACCTACCTAAATCTAACAATCTTGCAACAAAAATGTGACAAAATATGTGTTAAATGCTTTGGAAAATACATGCATTTGAAGCCTCATCAAATCTCCCCACACTTAAACTTTACTCGTCCTCGAGTAAACAAGAACAAGCAAAGATCAATGTGTAAAATAGCATATAAAAATTTTCCCAAAACATCCAACATCATATTCCTAGACTACCCTAACCCCCAAGACATAAGAATCTCTCACACACTCACATCCCAAAGCCTAAGATAATCTAAACAACCAACAAAGCATAACAAAAGTGAGGTTTACATATAATGCCAAGCTATCTTACTCTACCAAAAAAGTCACCCAATAGACAAATCAAGAGAAGCTTAAAACTGTTCAATTTCTCTCATTTTCTCTCATTTTGCCTAGGAGCCCTCTCGGTGTTTCATCCTACCTTCACACATTTTTCTTTTTAAATACTTACCCTCACCTTTTTCCACACCATTTTGCCTCTCATTTTTGCATAGGTCGCCCTTTCGGATTTTTGACCTATCCGGGCCTCCCACTTTTGCTTAAGTTGCCCTCTCGGGTTTTCAACTTAGCAGGAAATTTTTTTTTCTTTTTTTATTCCTTTATTTTTTTAAAAAAACACATCAAAGTGGAGCATATGCACTCTACAATACGTTACAAAGAGATATATATTCCTCTTTACCTCCCCACACTTGAAACACACATTGTCCTAAATTTGAATAGGACAAGACAAAGAAATAAGGGAGAAAGAAAACAAATACTCGCAACTAGGGCCTTGAAGATCCTTCCCGGTGATGGCAATGCTCACTCCTCAATGAATGTTCTCTCCTCCATGTTCTTGAACACCGCCCAACATGAAACTTTGATCCATCAACTACGAAGCCACACTATGCAAATCCCGATCAACACACAAAAAACAACTAGTAGTACTCCTAGATGGTGGTTTTGGTAGTGGTTTTTGGTGGTGGGTTGTGGTGTTATTCTTGTTGTTTTGGGTAAGGGTTTGAGGCCATGGTTGAGGATTTTCTTTTTTTTCAAGAAAAGAAAAAAACTAACCTAACTTAAAAGCTCGGGTTGCCTACTGAGAAGCTCCATATTTTTAAGGTCGTCGGCACGACCCTAATGTTATCCATATGGTGAAGGTTTGAACCCCTTCACCATGAGTATCCAAAAATAGAGAGGTGGGGGTACAAAACTTTCAAGGGGAAAGTTTTGTTAAGGTGGAGATGGTTTAATGGGAGTTAGGTGGTTAGGAGGCTTGGGGTAGTCTTTTGGCTGCTCTCTTGTCTCCCTCAAAACTTCCGAAAATGGTAGAGTTGGTTCACTAGGTGGGGAAGGGGTGGCGATGCTAATGAATGTAGCACAATCACCTCTTCCTTCATTTTTTTATCCTCAACAACCAACTCCTCATCCCCTTCGAACTCAAAGTCATTTCCCATGGTGACCTCACTCACCGAATCTTCCATTCGGGCCAATGCTTCTAACATACTCCTCACATGCCCCTCAATAGCCTCAACACTAGAGGATATTCAAGTGTATGTCTCCTCACTAGTAAAGTTGTTCAAGTTTGCTATTGTATTCATGATTTCCTCACGTGTCAAACTTGAACTTCCTTGTTGGGCTTGGTTTTGGGGTGTGGTATAAGGTGGTGATGGCCAACTATTTTGCTCGTACTGTTGGTTTTTTGGCTCATTCTCATACCACCAATACGGAATACCACTCCATTCCGGATTGTAAGAATGATAGCACACCAGTCTTAGCTGACTATTAAGAGTAGTCTGACCCTAGCTTGCTACTTTGTGCTATCTCTACCCGTAACCTTTCAGACTACTCTTAATAGTCAGCTAAGACTGGTGTGCTATCATTCTAATAGTAAAACTTGGAAAAAAATCTACGTGCACACACCCACGTGGACCTGGACCCTGCAACCTATATCACATCCAAGGTTTCTCTTCACCGGGAAGCATCAATATTTGCACCAACATGAATATATACTAGAGTGTGTGCTAATGGAGTGTGCTATTCATGCAATTATAAAATTTGAGAACAAGTCAAAATAATATCACAAGCACAATAATTAGGATGAACTAAGAATCTCACAAAAGCATAAATCAACACATGATTACAATTATCCCCAAGCTATGGAAACTACTCCCTAGACACAGAATTCAAATATAGATTTGATTTCCAACTCATAGGATGAAAGAAAAATAAAAAGGAAAGAAAGAAATAAGAGAGAATGTTTCTCTCTCTAGGATGCTCTCCAAAATACAAATGAACTAATGAAAAAAAATGGCAAAAGTATCTAACCCTAGTAGACCAAGGCTATATTTATAGTAGTAAGGGATTGGGTCTAAAAATAGGCCTAAATAGGCCAAAAAATGTGTAAACCCTAGTTCAGCTGCCACTAGCGTGAACGGCTGCGAATGGCGAGGTCTGTGCCATTTATAAGATCTGTGCAGGTACGAGAGCCAGATCTGGCACTACCCATTTAATCCACGCTGGTGTGGGGCTACAAGATCTGGCGCGGGCTGCATTGTCTCCTTAGCATGAGCCTTGGGTTCTTACACGGTCTGTGTTTCCTCCTTGGTGTTGGTCATGACGTCCTCTGCGGGTTGTGTCTATTGCTGTCCATGGCTTTTGGTGTGGCCCATTGTCAGGATGGCTGTTTTTGTACTTCTGATTAGCGGGCTGTGTCTTTTAGTGTGATCCATCATTAGAAAACTCATTTTGCTCAGTATTTTGGTGTGGGCCGCTCAATTATTCATTTCCTACCGGCTGGTCTTATTATTTTACACTTGAAATGGGACGGGCCGTCGAAAATGGGATAGCCTGCACCCTTACTTAGCCATTTTAGTGAAATTGGGCACCTTAGAACATAGTCCATTGGGGATGGCACTGTCCGCGCTGGGCCTTGGCATGGCTCATGCCCAAGACCCTTTGCGTGAGCCATGTCATCTGGTGCGGGCCGTTGGTGCCACCCATGAGCCATTTGCGATGACCCATTTGTGCTTCGGCCGGAGTAAATTTTTTCCTTTGCTACGGATGAACTGTTAGTCAGTTTTGAGAGTTCTTGTAGTAGATTTTATAGTTCTCTAGGAAACAAAGCCAATAGAATCAATCTTGAGGACATTTCTTCTTGGATCATTCCCAGAAGTTGGCGCAACTCTCGGACCACGATTCTCCATTTCTTCCCTAGCGCTTTTGAACTCTAATGCCGCCTATCTTTGGTTCCTTCCTTCTACTATAACAATTTGATGTTTATGGCCTTCATCTCTACCATTCTAATGTGAATTACCTCCAACCTCTTCTACCATCCTTACAAACGGCCTTCAATATCTTCTACCATCCTTGCAAACGTCCTTCACGTAGAATGTAATCAAAAGTATCCATGAGCGACCTACTAAGGATGATCACAAAGGAAGATCTAGGTGCTCGTGGATACAAGGTGTCCATTAGTACCAATTAAGTTTACAAAATGATGGATTTAGACAAGAAAACTAAACATGGCTATCTAAAATTCTTGTCATGTAAACTCAACAAATACTAGAAATCCAACATATAAACAAGCCAATTATTACGATGAATGCAATGGTTAACGCATGCATAATGAAGCACATCACATATGGCCCCCCTGCCACTTAACAATCAAGTTCCCCACCAAAAAGGGGATAGCACTCATAAGGGGGGATCAACCGGCAGCCAGGAGCTATTTGGTGATAGCCTTGAAAGAAGCTAAAAGGGAGGATAGGGTATGTTCAATAAACAGAGAAATTAAACCCGCACACATGGAGCCAATGGCATTCGAAAACAAGGAACCGTGGTCGTGGGAAAGATGATACCAACCACAATGAAAGAAAAGCTGAAAGATCTCCTGGATAACCACGTGGACGTATTTTCATGGAACACATTTTAGCTCACAGGAGTACCCAAACAGTTGATGGTCCACAGATTGAATGTGGACCCCTCCCAAAATCCAGATAAACAGAAAAGGAGGTCACTTTTCACTGAGAGAGCGGAGGCCATAAAGAAGGAATTCTAGAAACCTCTTCGAGCGGAGGTCATCAAAGAGGTATTTTACCCTGAATGGATAGCAAATCTCGTCATGGTTCCCAAGCACGATGGGGCTTGAAGAATGTTCATAGGCCTTACGAACCTTAACAAAAGTTTTCTCAAATATAGCTACCCTTTACCCTCCATTGACATGCTGATCGAAGCGATAGTAGGATATGAAGTACTTTCCTTCTTTAATGCCCATAAAGGCTACAACCATATACTCATGGCAGAGGAGGAAAAGAAAAAGATGTTATTCATAATAGATGTAGGGACATTTTGTTTCAAGAAAATGTCATTCAGCTTAAAGAATGCATGAGAAAATTACCAAAGGCTGGTTGACAAGCTCTTAAAAAGTCATATCCGCATAAATGTGGAAATATATGTAGATAATATGGTAGTCAAAAGTAATGGCTACGATTAATTCTTGTTGGATCTCGAAGAAACCTTCCAGAAACTCCAAGATGCCAACCTGAAGCTGAGCCCAGCTAAGTGCATGATCGGAGTGGGAGCTGGAAAATTTATGGGATTCATGGTCTCGGAGAGGGGGATCGATGTGAATCCAGAAAAAGTCAAAGATATGATGAGCATGAAGCCACCTAAAATGGTCATGGATTTTTAAAGGTTAGTAGGATTACTGGGTGAATTCAATCAATTCTTCTCCAAAGGGGACGAGAAACATCTGCCACTCTTTGAAGTGCTTCAAAAGCCAAAAACAATATAATAGATGGACCAAGCTTTCCGAGACTTAAAGGAACACTTACAAAGGTTTCCCACCTTGATGAACTCATAGAAGGGGAAACATTTGTACCTATACATCTTGCATCCCCCTTAGCAATAAGTGCAATTTTTGTAAAGGAAAAGGAAATGCCGAAACACCCCATCTACTTCGTAAGCAGGGCATTGCATGGTCCAGAAACTTGATATACCGCTCTCGAGAAGTTAATATTGGCTCTAGTCTATGCGGAAAGATGGCTCTGGCTCTACTTTCAAAGCCACGAGATCATCCTTCTTACTAGCCATCCAAAAAGGTATGTGATTCTTAAGTCGTAGGCCTTAGGGAGAATGATGAAATGGGAAATCAAACTGGATGAGCACGACATCTAGTTTTTCCCAAGAACATCCATCAAGGGCTAAGCCTTAGCGGACTTCATCATGGAAACTACATAACCAATAGCAATTGGCAATGAGAAAGAATCCAAGGAAATGTGGTAGCTATACGTTGATGGGTCATCACACTCCAGGCCAGTTGAGCCGGCGTCCTTCTCACAAGCCCCAATAAAAAAGTATATCCCTATGCTCTGCACTTTGACCTCAAGGGCACAAACAATGAAGTGGAGTATGAGGCACTAACCATAGACCTTCGAATAGCCAAATATTTGGGAGTTCAAAGGTTGGAAATTTGCAGTGATTCCCAAATCGTGGTCCTACAAGTAAAGGGGGAATACGGGGCTAGGGAAAGGAGCTTGCTTTACTACTTGGAAGTGGTATAGATCCTACTAAAACATTTACACCATTACACCCTAACAAAAGTCCCTCAAGAAAAGAACCACAAGGTCGACGTCCTGAGCAAGTTGGATTTGTCAGACTTGGACTTGTAGTCCCAAGGGAACTTAATGGTGGAAATGCTGAGTAAATGCAGCTTTGAAGAAGAAACATTTGTGATGATGGTGGAGGAAGAAAATTTGTGGATAACACCTATTATGAGCTACCTTCGAGATGCTACCCTTCCAGAAAGTGCAATCGAAGCAAGGAATGCGCTCTATCGACGAGGTCATCTGCAACCGCTTCTTCTATGTGTAACCCTCAATGAAACTGACTGTCTTTTATGTGAGACTCACAAAAGAGCATGTAAAAGTCATCTGGGGGCTCGGTTGATAGCTAAGAAGCTCTTCCTGGCGGGATACTATTGGCTTATAATGTTCGATGAGATTAACAAACACATCCAAGCCTGCCATCAGTGCCAAAGACATGCACCAATCACTCATGTCCCATAAGAAGAAATGATGAACATAAATAGCTCCTGGCCATTTGACAAACGGGGGACTGATGTGGTGGAGGCCTTCCTTGAAGCCGCAAGCCATTTTTGATACCTGATTGTGGCCATGGACTACTTCACAAAATGGGTCAAGTTTGAAACCTTAAATGTCATAAAAGAGAAGGCAGTGATCGGTTTCTACTGGAATAAACATCATCTGCCATTTCGGGATCCCGCAAACCATCATAACAGACAATGGCACCCAGTTCGTTAATAACCCATTCAAAAGCTGGTGTAAAGAATACAAGATCCACTAGAAGGTTACCGGCACCACTGGGCTAATGGAGGTCCCAAACTGAACCATCACCAATGGCATTAAGTTGAGGCTTGAAGGGGGAGGAAAGAATTGGATCAATGAATTACCTAGTGTGCTTTGGTCGTATTGAACTATGGAATCCTCTGCCATGGGTGAAACTTCGTATGTCCTGGTCTACGGTTCACTGTAATTCCTGCCCAGATAAGGCTACCTACATTCTGAAGGTTTTCTATAAGAAATGAAAACCAAGAGGTCAAAAATAACTAGTGGGCTTGGACCTTCTCGAGGAAAAAAGAGAAAAGGCATCCCTTCATGAAGCCAAAGTGAAGGGAAAGATTAAGTGGTATCACGACCGGAGGGTCCAAAAAATCTAGTTTTTCCCAAGGGACCTCATGATGAGGAGGAATGAAAAATCCAAAAGGAGCCAGAAGGTAAACTGGCAGCAAACTAGGAAGGACCCTACCGAATTGTTGAAGCACATCCCGGAGGCAGCTACATACTAGAAATGCCTCATGGCGAGTCAGTTCCATGCAGATGGAATGTTTCAAACCTTAGGAGGTACTACTCTCCTAAATTTCAGTATACTTGGTAAGGATATGAAATAGCTCACCCTAAAGTAGTTATATGCCAAGGAATACCTTCGATAGAAATCTTGTTGTAAGTTGATAGGGTTTCCCTGTTTTTGTTACCTATCTATTGAAGTGTGTTTCTTTAAGTTATTCCAATTTTCTGCAAAGTACTAAAACACACAATAACTTGAAGAGGTGTAAGTCACTCACTATTCTTAATAAGGAGCATCAAATATTCAAAAGGCCTATACGGCCTGTTGAGCGCTCAGGGGTCGAAATCCCCTTAACATGTATGAGCACCAAGGATAAAAACCTTGTAAATAATCAAAGGGCCTCCGCAGTATATTGAGTCTCAGGGTTGAAATCCCCTTAACATGTATGAGCACCAATGATAAACACCTTGTAAATAATCAAAGGACCCCCATGGTCCATTGAGCGCTCGGGGTCGAAATCCCCTTAACATGTATGAGCACCAAGGATAAACACCTTGCAAATAATCAAAGTGCCTCCACCGTCCATTGAGCACTCAGGGTTAAAATCCCCTCTACATGTATAGGCACTAAGGGCAAAAACGTTGTAAAAATTTAAAAGTCATTCACAACATGTTAAGCTCTTAGAGTCAAAACCCCCTTTTTATAATAAAAGTGCACTAGGAACAAGTCCCTTAGAAAAAAAAGGAAAAGAAAATTTTGAAATACTTAACTAAGATGGAGGGTTAGGTCCTCCGAGAAGTATCCAATTGCTTGTTCAAAAAAAGTAAAGGGCACAAAAATATTATTCAATCATATGAAAAGCCACGATGGCTTACAAATAAAAATAATGAAATTACAACAGACAACATCTACTTATGTACAATATCAAGGTGAGGGGAGCCCATCAAAGGGAACACAAGAATCCTTTACTAATATTTCAGACTTATAGGGGCTATGGCTGTTAGAAATCCCTATCGAGATCTGGCTGCTCTATACCTAAGTCCTCAACCTCCTGCACCAGGATAGGGTCCGAAGGTCCACTTCCTAAACCTTGGGATCCCCTTTGCAGAGGAAAACTTCAGCATCTTCACCCTCTGCAGGATCCTCAGTGATAGGATCGAGATCGATACCACGATTGGTGTTGGAAGGGATCCCCCGGCTTCTGCCAGTAGTGGCACCACCACCTCGAGTGGGAGAAAGGCCCTCTGTTGAGAAACAGCCGCCCCTTCCCCGACCGATAACCCTTTCCTAACCACCTCCCTAGTTGGTCTTTGAAGCGGAAGCATGGGGCATTGTGGATCTTGAACCAGCGGCTGCTGCTCGGGCAGGATCAGCCTATCAAAAAGGGATGGTAGAAGCACTCTGATTGTGTCTACTAGGGCATGGAGTCGGAGCCGTCTGAGTTTAAGGTTGGCCTAGATGAGAGAAGATGGAACCTCTCCTCATGCGAGAAGTTTTAGAGAGGCTACCTCCCTCAGAGCTCAAAGCCCCACTCCTTTTCTGGGCAACTCAGGAGCTTAAAGCCCCACTCTTTTCTCTTCTTCTACAACTGGTTTAGCCTTCTTTTGGTCTTGTTGTAGGTCTCACCATACTTCGAGTGTTTTGTAATTTTTTTTCTTTCCATGACATCAAGGGTCTCTTGGAGATACACCTCAAAGTCTTCAATTAAATTTTTTTTGATCATCCCAAGTCAAAAGTAATATGCTCTAATACTCTTAGTGCAAGCCATAAAAGTGTAGTATAGTTTGCCAGAATCCCTTTTGGCCTTCTCCTTATCCTTATAAGAAATCACGCAAAGTGCTCTGTTCTCCTTAGAGGTTTTCTCCAAACTTCACACATGAGAACGAAGCTCCTGGTACCGGTCTTTCTACTCCTGAAGGTTGATTGTGGCTGTACGAAGGGACGTGCGGCACATATCCAAATTATCGAAGGCCATTCCCACTAGAATATTAGTAGATGAAGGCCACAAACATAAAATCTTGGTAGAAGGAGGTTCGAGCCAAAGATAGGTGGAATTCGGGTTCAAGGCGGCCAATGAAGAAATGGAGAATCGTGGTCTAAGAGAGTTTTTGCAAACTTCTGGGAATGATCCATGAACAATCAGCCTTCAATATTGGTTTCATTGGATTCATCTCCTTCAAAACCATAAAATCGACTACAAGAACTCTCAAAGCGGAGTCACGGTTCATCCGTAGCGAAGGAAAAAGGTTCAGTCGGCCAAAGTACAAATGGGTCAGCGCGGACCAATCATGGATGGCCCCAACGGCCGGCACGAGACAACGTGGTCCACACAAAATGTCTTTGGCACAGACCGTGCCAAGGCCTGGCACGGACCATGCCAAATTGAACGGGCCATGCGCACACCTTCAAAGTTTTACTAAAAATGGCTAAGTATGTGAGCAGACGGCCCTATTTTTTACGGTTCACACCTTTCCAAGTGCAAAATATCGAGACCAACATGTGAGATGTGAAGAATTAAGTGGCTCGTTCCCAGTTACCGAGCAAAATGAGGTTTCTGATGATGGTCTGTGCCAAACGTCACCCCACAGATCAGAAGAGCAAAAAATGAGTATTCTAACGGTGGTCCATGCCAAATAACGTAGACCTCGCAGACATAACCCACAGAGGATGACACGGCCCACACTAAGGAGTATGCACAGACCGCGCCATAGCAGGCTATCTGCATGAATGGAGTTAGCACAGACCGTGCCAGATCTCAAGGCCCGTGCCAATGCAGATTAAGCTAGCCATGCCAACACGGACCTAGTATATGGCATGGACCACGCCATTCGCAACAATCCGTGCCAGGCGGCGACTGAACTAGGGTCTCACACTTTTTGGCCTGTTTTTGGCCTATTTTTAGGCTTAATCCCCTACTACTATAAATATAGCCTTACTCTACTAGGGTTTTATCCTAGATATTATTTTTCATTCTTCTCTTGTAATTAGGAGAGCCATCTAGAGTGAGTAACATTCTTTCTTCTTTATTTCTTTCCTTTTTATTTAACTTTCATCCTATGATGTGGAATTCAAATCTTTATTTGAATTCCATGTCTAGGGATTAGTTTCCATAGCTAGGGGATAATTATATTCATGTATTGATTTATGCTTTTGTGAGATTCTTAGTTCATCATAATTATTGTGACTTGTTCTTAAATGTTATAATTACATGAATGGTACACTACATTAGCATACACTCTAGTCTATATTCATGTTGGTGTAAATATTGATGCCCACATGCCCACTACGGAAGAGAAACCTCAGATGTGTTATGGGTAACAGAGTACGGGCAGCTTGGGTGTATGCACGGAGGTCTTTTCCACGTATTGCATCTGTTACGTTCAAGCACACCAGTCTTAGCTGATTACGTAAAGTATCCTGATGGGTTGCGGTTAAAGATAGCAAAAAGTAGCAAGCAAGGGTTGTAAGAGGTCCTAGTGTCATAAATAAGGTGCCTACTTCCCTTTGCCTCATTTATAGGCCTAAGGAGTAGCGCATTCATGGTGGAAGCCCTAAACGTAATTGCACGTGGGAGAAATAGACCTAAAATAATGGTCAGACCTTGTTGTACTCCCCTAATGATAAAGGCGGATTCAATGGAGTGTTTCCACCACACAGGACATGACAGATATGGGGAAGTGTATGCCATTAGCCACATCACGTGTTATGAGCACTATATTAGGTTTGTCTAAATTTCACAAGTGAATGAATTGAGGATCGAAGCATTAAATCAACCATGTTACGTAATCAGTCCCCAAGTGTTTAGCTATATAGATTACTTACTTTTTACTATCATGGTTTTTAGTTGTTAATCGAAAAACTAAACCTCCCCGTGTTTTACCACACTAGCTATTCCTAGCAACTCATACGGATTGACAACCCGAACAAAGTTATGTTTATTTGATTTTCAGGCCCTAGCAACTCTGTGGACATACCCAGGGCTTACCACCAACTATGTTATTGGTAGCATAGTACTAAGTTGGGTGCAAAACTATAAATATTATCTTTGACCTAACTCAGCCTTCGCTCGGGTTAATTAGCTACAATTAATGACCTTGAGTGGAGGCGAGTCAAATTTTGGCTCCACTGTCGGGGATGCTAATCAGCTTAACTATCAATTAGCATAATGTGTTAGTAGAGTAGTTAGTATTGCTTTTGTTTTTTTATTTTGTTGTTTCATGTGTTGAGCTTTTGTGATAGTTATCTTGTTGCCTTTTGATATGTTTGTCAGTGTTGTCTTCGGAAGGGTACTATTAGCCCCTAGCTTATGGTACATACTTGTACCACAAACTTAAGTGTTTTTCATTATCTGACTGATAACACATGTAATTGGAAGCGAAGGAAGCAGAGAGCCAGAGTAGAAGTTCAACCTAGGCTGGTAGTATTGGTAGAAGAACCACAAGAAATGATGGAGGACAACAAAACCTTGAGGGAGCTTATGGCCCTTAATCTGGAGAGCCATCCGCTATGTATCACATTCCTCCCATTACCACCGAATGTGAGATGCGAGCTAAAGAGCAGGATGATGCATTATCTTCCTACCTTTCATGAGATTGTGGGGGAAGACCCAAACAAGCATTTGTCAAAGTTCCACTTGGTGTGTACCAATAAGAAGCCCCCGTGTGTTTCTGAAGATAACTATAATCTGAGGGATTTTCCATTCTCTCTTCAAGAAAGGGCTAAGGACTGGCTTTACTACTTACCTCCTGGTTGTATAGGTTATTGGATGGACATGAAGCGGAGGTGTTTAGAGAAGTACATTCTGGAGTCCAAATCCGTCGAACTGAAGAAGCAATTGTCAAACATCACCTAAGGGGCGACCGAGCCATTGTATGATTATTGGGAGCACTTCAAGAGGTTGCTTGCAAGTTGTCCATACCATTCTTTCAAGAAGGGAGACCTAGTTTAATATTTCTTCAAGGGTTTATATGATGAAGACATGCAAATGGTGAATGCTGCATGTAATGGATCAATTGCCAACAAAATCCCTAAGGATGCAATGGCCCTCTTTGAAGAAATGGATAATGGGATGCAAAAGTTTGGCACAAGATCAAGGGTTAAAGTCTTGGATGAACCCACACAATCACCAAAGTTGGAGGAGTAAGTCCAAGCTCTTACTTCCATGATTAAGGAGCTCTTGTGAGGAAAAGTGTATGAAGTCAAAGTGTGTGGGGTGTGCAACTTAGACCAAAACACTGAAGCATGCCCTGAAGTTGTAGACAATTTGCAAGAGGTGAAGACTATTGTGTACAACAACCGATAGAGACCACCGTTTGCTAGGGGTCAACTATAAGGGTTATGGGGGAACCAAGGTGACACAAGGCCAGATCCCTACGCAAACTCGTTCAACCCAAGGTACCGAGACCATCTAATTTTTTTTTTGGAGGGAAGATAATTAACCTCAATGATATCGGGGTGGACAACCCCACCTTAACCGTACCCTAGAGGTGAAGGCCCTTCCAACAACCATGCATCGATCTCTAAATCGAACCGAGAGAGATCCTAGAAGCCATTGGTCAATTAGGGAAGAAACATGAAGTCTTCACAGAAAGGACAAGGTATGAGATTGAAGACCTTGGCAATAAGGCATTCTCAAGTATCATGAACCTCAAAGTTCAAGTTGGGAAACTCGCCACCTCACTGAGACAACTTGAAGCCAAGGAGTCTGGTAAACTCCCTTCCTAATTGGAAGTTAATCCAAGGAACATAAGGGCACTCAAGTTGAGAAGTGGGAAGAAAGTTTGTGAGTCCAAAAAGAAGGTGATGAAAGAGAATGATAGGGTATTGGAGGCTACCAAGGCACACTTCGAAGAGGATGAGATTGTGGTCAAGGAAGCATTTTCCAATGAGCTTCCACCGCTCAAGGTGTAAGTAACTATCCCACCTCCATTTCTAAATTCTTTGAGGGGAAGCCCAAAGGTGGTGACCAATGATGGAAGCATTCAAAGAGTCTTAAAAAAAAATTTGATGTATCAATCCCTATCTTGGAATTAATTGAAAATGTACCATCGTTAGCTAAATTTCTTAAAGTTCCATGCACAAAAAAGAGAAGTAATTCAACTAAGAAGGTAGGACATTTGTAATTTGGGGGAGTCGTCATTTTAAACCATAAAATATTTCCTAATAAATGTGACGACCCCAAAATTTTCTCTAATCCTATTTCCTTAGGTGGAAAACCTATTGAAAATTCCATGATAGACTTAGGTGCATCCATAAATGTGATCTCATTTAGCCCTTATGAATGCCTTGAAATAGGTGAGCTTAGGGAAACTAGAGTGATTGTCCAACTAGCCTATCACTCCCAAGTTAGCTCTCGTGGGCTAGTGAAGGATGTGATGGTACGAGTTGACAAGTTGGTTTTCCTGGTGGACTTTTATGTCCTAGACGTGGCAAACAATGGAAGTGCACCCCAAATACTTTTGGGGAAACCTTTTCTCAAAATGTCTAGTACTAAAATTGATGTCCACTTGGAAAAGTTAACTCTAGAAGATGATGTGGACAAAGTGGAGTTTGACATCTATTAGTCTAGGCATGATTTGACTAATTCTTCTTTTATGTTCAAAGGTGTGACCCTATGTGATGAGCATGATTTTCATGAATCTTCCTGTGTTACAAATGAGCATGAATACTTGAATGAGTTTCGTGTTGATGCTACTATTGATGAGTGGGATGAATTGCATGATTCGAATGACAATATGTCTATGCCAGAATTTTTTTCCATGCTAACTAACTTGCAGTGGGAAATGACGAGTGTCAAGGACTTAAAATCCCCTCTACCTCTACTAACCCCAAAGTGATATTCACAGACTCAACCTTAGCAAGGCAAGGGTCCAAACGTAAGGGTGGCACATTGTGGAGACTCCTTCCCAATGATGTCATCATGGGTGGAGCCGTCGATGGTGATTCCGGAGACCTACAAGTAGGTGTTTCTCACTGAAATTGCATGAAAAAGAAATAAGTCATGAGGACGAAAAGAAATATACGGTGCTTCTTTTAATTTGATTTCGTGTTTTGAGTAGTGAGTAGATAGTTTTTGCATGATCTTGTGTTGAAGAAATTTTGGGTGATTTTATGTGCTATTATGCTTGGATGTTATGTTCTTCATGTGTTGGGTGATTTAGAAAGAGATGAATCTTGATTGCGTAATATTATTGATGGGTTGGTGATAACTTACATGAGATTGTTTTTTGATGAGAATGTTCTTGTTTAAATAGCTTTCATGCTTGGATTATCATGTTTTGAATGGTTAGGCTATTTAGGAGGAATTTACTTGTTAAATGATAGTGTGGTTGATGTGTCCATTTTATGTGCATATTTTAGTACTTTTGGGGATTACTTTTGTGCTCTTTTGTTATCAATAGCTTGTGTTTTACCTTGAAATTCTCTTAGGAGAGGTAAGAGCGACTTTACTCTCTTTTGCCTTTTCTAAGTGGATTTTGCCTAACAAAGGAAGAACATGGAGACTTGAAGACCGGAGGCCATTTAAGATCACTTTTTTAAGACTTTGAAGACTTGATTAAAAGATTTGAAGACTGGAAGAATAAGATGAATTATTGTGAAGAAGAGTGCTTGCTAGAAAAAGAAGAAAAGAAGACAAGGTTCTGTTCTGGCCATCACGATGGGTCACGACAAGATTCAGAAAAAGAATAGTGCATCATGACTCTTCTTTTGTGAACCTTGTCATGATGTGTTCTAGCCATCCGTCATGCATCGTGATGAACCCATTGTGAGTCACGATGCATGGGTGGACAGAACACAACCTTTTCCCTTTGTACTATAAATAGCATTCTTCTTTACTCTCTTTCATACATCTTCAAGAGCCAGACTTTGGCACTATTCAAAACCTATTTTTCCACCATTTTTGTCTTTGATTTCTCTTGTTTTATGCTTGGTTTGTTAGTATTAATTTGTATGAACTCTAGCAGCTAAACTTATTCTTGGGAGCAATTGATTGAAGCTTCCAGTGGGCCATGCCTTGGTTATGATCACATTACCACTATTTCCTTCATTTTGTTATGATACCTCCTAAAAAGAGTGTGTCATAAAAGGGGAAGTCCTCACGGGGTGAGAAAAGGAAGAAATCATTCAAGGGTGCAAACCATGAGCCAATGACTCCCACTCTTTGCAACCCCACGTTCAGGACTGAAGAGTTTATGGGATTAGCCAACATCTCCATGACTATAGCTCAGAGGTGGAGGAATTTGAGAGAGCCAAAGAGGATTATATTGGAGACTAGCTTTGCATGCAAGGACACCTTGGCAGTTCTAGGCTTACTCAAGCCTGTGTCCTATCCACTGTGCCAGGTAAGTCTAGAGAGATTCTCTTATAAACACTCTAAGATCTACATCAGGTGGACCTTAGATATCCTAGCTACTCTATGGCCAATCATAGACAAAGATGGACAAAAGTTGATCAAATTCAATCTTGATGATAAGAAGTACCAGATGACACACCAAGAGATAGCTCATGCCTTAGGATGGAGATACAACAAAGAGATCCCGAGGACACACCGTCAAGGGATTCCTTTCTCTCTTGGGAACTTTTAGAGGCAGGTGACATGGACTGATTAGAAGAATCTGTGGTAGAGCACTGCCTTGGTTACTCTGGCATTTCGTTATGTTCACCAATTACTAGCAATGGGGGTTTTCTGCCACAGTGAGATAACACAATGTCCTAGTTCACATGTTCATTGCCTCTAGGAAGTGACTCCCGAGGGTAATTTCTACCCAAACATGGTAGGGTCTTTTGTGCAAAGAGTGTTTTGCGATGGGGGATAGAACAAGTGTTAAGATCGCTATGGGTGGTATGGTGGGGTTACTAGCACAGTACTTAGGCCATCATGTTACACAGCAAGCATTGGCTAACTTGGGACGATCGGGGACAAAGTACAATATTGACAAGTTAGACAAGGCATTCATGGAGGGGCCTACGACATCGGAGGATCGGTTTGTATATATGGTGGGGCAATCATATGTAGCTTTATGGTACTTCCTCAGCTGGAGTGCACCATCATCACCGATGACACATGTTTGGATGGCCTATTTATTTAGCCCAAACCGTGTTTTGAGAAGGAATTCTACAGAGTTGCAGCCACCCAAGAGATAGATGTTGATGAGGCCAAGGAAGAGACCGTTCGAGAGCATCTCCTAGCTACTCTAGTCTATCTATGGACACCATTGACCAATTGCACTCACTTGGGGATCAACTTTCGAGATTTACACAAGAGGTCGTCCAAGCGATAAGAGGTTTGAGTTTGAAAATGAAGGAGCTTAGCACAAGGATGGATTCTATCAAGACAGCGATTCAAGCAACGGGGTAGGTTGAGAGGAGCATCACGAGGCATGAGGAGGAAGGCCCTTCGGGGCTGAGAGAGTGAGTGTAACTATTTCTCTCAACCTCACTTATGTTTGTACATGGTTTTTGTTGCATTGAGGATTATGCATCAGTTAAGTGTGTGTGGGAAAGAGAGAGAGAGAGAGAGTAATGAGAACTTAGGGAGTTTCATTCTTGGGATTCCTCACTGCAATTTTGTGTTTTTTTTGGTAGTTTTTGTGTTTTTCTTATTGTTAAGGGATGCCTTTGGATATACACTTGGTGGTTTGGCATACTATGTGGGGTTTCCAATTTGCATTTGGTTAGTTGTTTTAGGATATTGGTGGTGTGATTTTGTTTTGATGTTATCTTTTGTAGTATGAAGTCCACTTTTGGGGAAATTTTGTACTACACAAAAAAATAAAAATTTTGAAAAAATGAAAAAAAATATATATATAAAAACCCGAACAAGTTGGAAACCCGAAAGGGCGACTTGGATAACATTGGAAAAAGTCCAGATAGGTCGAAAGACCTAGGTAAAAGTGAAAGGCTGGACTCGACTAGGCTTAGGAGCCTAGGAAAAAATGAGATTCCGTGTGGAAAAAGGTGAGAAGTGAGTACCCTTAACGTGTTAAAGCTCGGATGAAAACTAGAAAGGGATCCTAGGAAATGTGAGAGGAATTGAGAGAAAACAAAATACCAGGTTGATGATACTTTTGCCTCCTTGGTTGTAACTAGGTCGAGAATCATGAGTTATCCCTATGTTACAACCAAAATGACTCTTGGATTTCTTTGGTGGATTGTTTTTGGGAGACAACTCTTTGATTGCTTTTGGGGATCATTTGGAAAAAGTAAGCTAGCTTGACACTTATCTTATTTTCTTATCTTTTTCCTCATTTTTATTTTGGGTTGATAGGTTACTTTAGGATCTTCGAGGAGCGTGAGAGTTGTCAGAATTTTCACTTCTTTGGGGGAACTAGGGTAGCTTGGGAATAAGTTCAATGCATTGGCTAACTTATATTATGCATGCGTTAACCAATGCATTGGCGTAATAATTGGTTTGTTTTATATGTTAGATTGCTAGCATTAGTTGAGTTTACATGACAAGGGGTTTAGATGGTCGTGTTTGATTTTCTTGTCTAAATCCCGCATTTTGTAGACTTAATTAGTACTAATGGACATCTTGTATCCACGGGCTCCTAGATCTTCCTTTTTGATCATCTTTAGTAGGTCGCTCATGGATACTTTTTGATACATTCTATGTAAAGGTAGTTCGCAAGGGCGGTAGAAGATATTGAAGGTTGTTCGTAAGGATGGTAGAAGAGATCAAAGGCCATTCACACTAGAATAGTAGTAGACTAAGGCCACGGATATCAAATCATGGAAGAAGGAGGTTGGAGCCAATGATAGGCAGCATTGAAGTTTGAGGCGGCCAATGAAGAAACGAAGAATCGTGGTCTCAGAGAGTTGTACCAACTTATGGAAATGATCCAAGAAGAATCAGACTTCAGGATGGGTTCCATTGGATTCATCTCTACGAGAACCATGAAATTAACTACAAGAAATCTCAAAATGAACTCACGGTTCATCCGTAGCGAAGGAAAGAAGTTCAGTCGTCCAAAGTACAAATGGGTTGGCACAGACCACTCATGGATGGCACCAATGGCCCGTACCAAATGACGTAGTCCGCGCCAAATGCCTTTGGCACAGACCGTGCCAAGGCTTGGCATGGACCATGCCAAACTCAACGAGCCATGCGTAAAACTTCCAAGTTTCACTCAAAATGGTCAAGTATGGGTGCGGACCGCCCCATTTTTTAAGACTTGTGCCAATCCAAGTGCAAAATGTCAAGACCAGCCAGTGGGATGTGACAAATTGAGCAGCCCCTTCCAAGTTACTAAGCAAATTGAGGTTTTTGATGATGGTCTATGCCCAACGTCATGCCCCACGGATTAGAAGTGCAAAAATGAGGACTCTAATGGCGGCCCGCTCCAAACAACACGGGTGCGCGAACACTACCTACAGAGGATGACACAGACCACGCTATGGAGTATACACAAATCATGCCAGAGTAGATTATCTGTGCCAATGGAGTAAGCACGGACCGTACCAGATCCCACAGCCCGTATCAGCGCAGATCAAGCGGGTTGCACCAGCAGAAATCTAGTACACAGTGTGGACTGCGCCATCTGCGACGGTCCGTGCCAGGCGGTGGCTGAACTAGGGTTTCACATTTTTTTGGCCTATTTTGGGCCTATTTTTAGGCCTAATCCCCTACTACTATAAATATAGCCTTAGTCTACTTGGGTTTTGTCTTAGGTCTTATTTTTCATCAACTCTTGTAATTAGGAGAGCATTCTAGAGAGAGTAAAATTCTCTCTTCCTTCTTTCTTTCCTTTTATTTTTCTTTCATCCTATGATGTGGAATTCAAATCCTTATTTGAATTTTATGTCTAGGGATAGCTTGGGGATAGTTTTATTCATGTATTGATTTATGCTTTTGTACAATTCTTAGTTCATCCTAGTTATTTTTCTTATGATATTATTGTGAGTTCTTGAATATTAGAATTGCATAAATAGTATACTCCATTAGCACGCACTCTAATCTATATTCATGTTGGTGCAAATATTGATTCCTCCCAAGGAAGGGAAACCTCGGATGTCTTATGGGGTAACAGGGTACGCGCGCTTGGGTGTGTGCACGGAGGTTTTTTCTGAGTATCATGTCTATTACGTTTCAGCACACCAGCCTTAGCTGATTACGTAAAGAAGTCTGATGGGTTACAGATAGAGATAGCAAAAAGTAGCAAGCTAGGGTTGTAAGAGGTCCTAGTGTTATAGATAAGGCGCATACTTCCCTTTGCCTCATTTATAGGCCTAAGGATAGACCGTTCATGGTGAAAGCCCGGGATGTAATTGCACAGGGGAGAAACAGACCTACAACAATGGTCGGACCTTGTTTTACTCCCCTACTTACGAAGTCAGTGTGGATGGAGGGTTGCGAGTCACCTGGCATGACAGGTATAGGGAAGTGCATGCCCTCGGCCACACCACATGTTTTGAGCATTATATTAGGTTTGTCTAAATCTCACATGTGAATGAATCAAGGATCAAAGCATTAAATCAACCATGTTACACAATCATTTCCCAAGTGTTCGGCTATATATATTACTTGCTTTTTACTGTCATGCTTTGTAGTTGTTAATCGAACCCCCCTCCCATGTTTTACTACACTAGCTATTTCTAGCAACTCGTATAGATTGACAACCCGTACAAGGTTGTGTTTAATTGAACTTTTAGGCCCTAGCATCTCCGTGGACATACCCAAGACTTACCTCTAACTACCCTATTGGTAACATAGTAGTGAGTTAGGTGCAAAACTATAAATCTTATCTTTGACCT
Source organism: Rubia yunnanensis (assembly GCA_037428765.1). NCBI lineage: Eukaryota > Viridiplantae > Streptophyta > Magnoliopsida > Gentianales > Rubiaceae > Rubia > Rubia yunnanensis. The sequence goes on along the minus strand of CM075064.1, from coordinate 22,457,139 downwards.
TACTCAGCCTTCACTCAGGTTAATTAGCTACAATTAATTACCTCGAGTGGAGGAGGGTCACTCATCAAAAATTAAAGAATCTAGTAAAACCCACTGAAGCAAATAAAAGAAAGGAAACTCAATAAAAGAAACACAACGTGGAAATAACTATAGAAAAAATTAAGATGTTGCAAACACCTTCGTGCGGTAGTGGTGGGGGGAGGGGGGATTCTGGAAGGGGCCTCCACGATATTAGCAGGCTCTAGGGGCTCCAAAACAAGCTCTAAAGACCTCTAAATAGGCTTTAAAGGCGCTAAAAAGCCAGTTAACTGTCTTTTTTGGCCTCTTAGTGGCTCTGGGAGGTCATTGTTGTACCTCTCAAAGTTAATATTTATAAACTATAATGCTTCCTATCTACAATCAAGTAGATAATGGCAAGTCGGGATCGTCCATGAAGAAGAGGGATATTTCAAGTGTTTAAACATATAGAGTGGAAAACATACTAGGTATAGATATATATATATATATATATATATATATATATATAGACACATATGAAAGCTTGTAAAGAGGGGGGGTTTTGGTGGGTTTTTGGTCCTAATTTATAAAATTGAAAGACAAGTTAACTAACGAGAAATTTAAATATGCAAAGCATGCAACAACAACTGAATGGTGATTGAACCAACAATTAATGGAACCTTGGGAGCAATTGACTTCCACTTCCAAGCCTCTTATCCATCATTGAACCTGCAACCTATTTACTACTTTCACTACTTGTTCTGAGGATCAATCTTCTATCCTTCTTAGATAGTAGTTTACAATAGTGAATTTGACATCTCTTGTCAAACCTCACCAGTGACTCCCTTAGTCAAAACATGACTAAAAGTATCCCATTAATGGCGTTGAACACGAAGAATCAACAAGCTTGGCAACATTTATACACACTACACCGTGTCTAATCATCTAACCAATATATGCATTTACAAACGATTAGTCAAGAACGTTCAATGTTCATAGACTTCTCTCATTTTCTATAAGCAACAAACATGAAAAAGAGTTCAACATTATCATATTCATCTAGCAATTATCAATCCATCAACACAATCAAAAGCTCTAAATCATACTCTTGGATTTCCTATCATGAAAAGGAGAAATTAAACCATTTCCCCAAACCATAACAAGCATATCATACAAGTACTTCATATACTCAAGCTTTCAACAATAATAATCACATTAACAAACACATTCAATGCTCCATAAATACAGTAAACGAACAAATAGGAGGTTTTCCTGGAAATACTAAACATAAGTTTTCCCCTTCCATCTCACTCACTTTTAAATAGCTACAACTTGTTATTAAGACATGGGATTGGAAGCCTTAGTCAAATGCTCCCAAGAACTATATTTAGCTGTTAGAGTTCATACTAATTAATTCTAACAAACTAAACATAAAACAAGAGAAATCAAAGATGAAATGGTGGAAAACTAGGGTTTGAATAGTGCCAAAGTCGGGTGGAAGAAGATGAACGAAAGAAAGTGAAGAAAAATGCTATTTATTGTACAAAGGGATAAGGTTTAGTTCTAGCCACCCGTGTGTCGTGACTCGTAATGGGTTCGTAGTTACTCGCGACGGGCACCAGGACATAACCTTGTCTTCTTTTCTTCTTCTTGTAGCAAGCACTCTTCTTCACAATTATTCCATTCATTATTCAAGTCTTCAAATATTTAAGCAAGTATTCAAAAGGTGATCTTCAACGGCCTCCGGTCTTCAAGTCTCCTTGTTCTTCTTTTGTCACACAAAATCCACTTAGAAAAGGTAAAAGAGCATAAAGTCGCTCTTACCTCTCCTAAGAGAATTTCAAGGTAAAACACAAGCTCTTGATAAAAAAAAAGAGCACAAAAGTGATCCCAAAAAGTACTAAAATATGCACATCAAATGAACACATCAAATCTCCCCACACTTAAACCTTATTCCCCCTCGAGTAAGAAAAAATCCAAGCACGTGAAGGAATTGAAGTATCCACATCCTAACTACTATTCCCCCAAGTCAATACCTCACAAAACTCTCAATATCACACATCACAACGTTAAGATCAAATGAGAAGTTCCTGCAACCCCCATTCCTAAATCTACCCAAACCATATCACCCTATCAAATCATTGATATCCCTAAAACATCTCCAAATCCAGAATTGACAATCCAAAATCCAATGGTACAAGATGAAGCTAAAAGAATGCATAAAGTTCAAACACATACTCCTGTTTATACCAATATATCATCCTAAAAATGAAGTATATCACCAATCTAGAATTTCATAACTTACTTCGTTTTCCCTGCTAAATTTCCCAATCCCAAGAAGTCTCGAGATGTCAAGATAGCCAATCTATCCATATGGCCACCACAACCTTATAACTCCAACACCGGAAAATGAGTGAACACATAATATTTTTCCTTTTTCTCTCTTTCTCTCATTTTTCCCAGGAGCCCTTTCGGGTTTTCATCCTAGCCACACAACATGTTTATTTGGCTCACATCTCACATTTTTCCGCACATTTAGCCTCTCATTTTTACCTAGGTAGCCCTTTTGGGTTTTCAACCTATCTGGGCCCCAATGTTGCCTAAGATGCCCTCTCGGTTTTTCAACTTAGAGGGATTCTTTTTATTTTTTTTCTTTTTCATTTTCTACTTTTTTTCAAAACATTTTCATTGTTTTTCATTTTTCCAATCAAAAAGTAGCAAAGTGCTTTCAAAATGTTAAGGCTGAGAAAAATATCGAAGCTAACATCAACCAAGTACATCAAAAGGAAATTATCCCCAAAACAAAGGGAAAAAATATCCAAAACTAAGAGAAAAATATCCCAAAAGCATCAAGTCTAGAAAAACATCCCAAAAGCATCAAGTCTAGAAAAACATCCGCAAACCAAGCAATGAAATCAGTAAATGCCCCTCTCGACACTTAAAACACAACATTGCCCTCAAAGTAGACAAAATAGGGCAAAAGCGTACAAAATGAAGTATGGAAAGGGTAAGAATGTAATGCTCATAATCACTTCTGTGAGGATGAACCACCATCACCAAATTAGCATTGATGATAACTGGCCATCCAATCAATGTTCCTCTGCCTCCTCACTTTATGCCTCTCCACTCCAGGATCAGGGCCCGAGGTTCCACCAGACTGGGACTGCATCTCATAAATACGGGCTAACAGATGGTCAATCTCCTCATCCATGTCTATCAAGCTTTGGGAGACAAAAAAATTGTGCTCCTATATCATACTGTTCGGCGGCGGAATCCATCATGCATAGTCAGCATCATACGCTCGTAAAAGTTAGGCAGAAGCTGGGAGTAGTAAGGTGGCACATAATCCTCCTGCATATGCTCAGTCTCTGGTGGAGGTTATGGAGAATGTTGATGATGTCGCTCAGTGAAAGGAAAGCTATTCCCATCGCGCTGAATAGGGGATGGACCGAGGTCATTGAGCTTGTGCAGAAATTCCTCCCTACATGAGAAGTTGGGTGGAATTGCTAGGTCTGCCAAGGGTGTATCAAACTCCAACTTGGTCTTGTTGGGCTGAGGAAGTGCCATGAAAGTGACCTTCCTGACACCATACCACCAGTAAACACCCCCGTAGTCCGCGTGGTGCCAATCATCTCAAACACACCAACCTCTTTGTAGTGATAAGGTAGGAATTGAATCTTCCCAAGTGCAGAAAATTAGCCGGTGGGACCAATCCTAGGTGCTCCGCTAAGAGGCCAATCATGCCTCCAACAATAATCTTCCCCTTTAGCTTCTCAGCCACCTCTACAGCCCTCTTTATCCACAGCTCAGCCCATAACCCATATCCCAATTCCTCACCCATTAAGTGCCACAAGAAATGAATGTCATTTTCTAGATTATTCGTTGACTCCACCGAACAAAGCATTGCGTTGGCCAGAAGTCTCTGCATATAACAGAGTGCGGGATGGATGATAACTCTACTCTTTTCATTGGAGTTCTTCGCCCTCCTGTTGATCACACTCCAGATGTGCATGGCATCCTCTATCTGGCGCTCCTTAGCCTATGGGTCCAACCTTTCCCGGATCTCAGTTGTGTCCCATCCAAAGGCTTCCTCAACCTGCGAGATGGTCATATCTCTGGGCATATCATCCAAGTGTAAAGTGATGTACCTCTCACATGGATGATCATTCCTCGTGCTGCTTATGCAGACTGTGGACATGAACTCCAACATGTATCATTGGTAGGAGGGGGAACTCATGCCCACAAAACCCTCCAATCCTCCTTTGGCGAGGAGGCACCGGACTGGCTGGGCTAGCCCAAGAGTGTCTAATGTGGGCACATCGACAAAGCTCATCTCCTTCAGCTAGCAAGTGACTAAGGCATCCCACCTCTCCGCATAGGGCCTAGTAATTCGGGTCAAACCCATGTGCCTATCAGGAGGTGGAGGTACAGGGTTTGGCTCAAGAGTCGGCGGCGGAGATGGAACGGTGGTGCGCCTACCTCAGGAATGAGCCCTAGGTTTCTTAGTAGGGGTCATATCTAACAACTATGGCAAACAAGTCAAATGCATAAGAAAATATATACATGTAATATAACAAAATCACACTCAATCTCAAACTAGGTTAGCCAACGTCACAAACTAAATCAAGTCCAAGCCAACTAGTTTAAGTCTTAACCACAATTGCATACAATCCATGTCACATTCAACATGCCCATAATTTCAAGTCCATTAGGTTGTCATGTAGTTAAACATCTAATATGCTATATCTTATAATCAGAGTCATGCCTAACTAGTTTAGCTACAACTAGTATGGTCATAACGTTAACATTCAAGTGTCATAGCTAAACTACCTTAAGCATGATAACATTGCGTACAAATATTAACTATGTTTAATCAAGCCAATATGCCTAATCTCTAGTACAAGCCACAACCAAATTCTCAACCAAAGCAACAATATAAACACAATGCAAGCACAATACCAACATGAGAAAATCAACATAATCAACATGAGCACAATGCTATCCCACATCCAAAATCCCATATAAATAAAATCAACTCAATCCACCATGTATTAATAAACATTCTATATCTAAGATGTCCATTAAACCAAATCATAAGAACAATATGCACAAGGCCTAGTCAATGCTAAACCACAAAGAATCACCCATATTTACCATTGCAAAATATCCAACATAATGATCTACACAAGATATTTGCAATTCAAGGCACCAATTGTGAAGAACTATCATAACATACACAGTATATCATCATTCACAAAATGTACAATTTTCACCAAAATCAAACTACACACAATTCACGATTCAAGTGTTCAAAAGTGAGGAATTGTACCAATAGTGTGTGTAGGAGGATGAAACAATGAAGTCCACGAGCTATCTTAGCCTAGTTAGCTAGATTTTGAAACTTTTCTCAAAACCTAAGGTTATAGTTTTTTTTTAATTGGGTGGATTTGGTGGAGGGAGATGGAATGGGATTGATGGAGTGTGGATAAGGAGTAGATTCTGACCTAAAGGTAGAGTTTGGAGGTCATATTTAATGGAGGAAAGTGGGAAAGGATAGCTTAGGGGTGATGGTAATGGAGAAAAAGAGGAGGAATTGGGGAAGAAGTTCTGTTCTGCTCATAACTTATAACACCCATGCACGCTTGTCCCAACTCATGATGGGTTCATCGTGACTCACAATGGGTAGGTCAAAAGCCATTTAAAGTCAAAGCAAGGGTCTCGACTCGCAATGGGGTCGTCACAAGTCTCAAAGAGTAGACCTGGGAGATGCCAATTTTGCAAATTTTCCTGATTTGGTTGCGATCACGACCAAATCATCGTAACTCGGGATGGCCACCGCGACTCGCGATATGGCCATTACGGCTTCAAAAGGTTGAGCCTGAGGGCTCCAAAATTGAACCATTTTTATGCCATCACGACTCACGATGGGCTGGTCGTGACTCGCGATGGGCTCGTCGTGACTCATGATGGGTTCGTCGCAACTTGCGATGGGCTGGTCACGACTTGCTATGGCTTACCTACCTTGTACTTAGAAAAATTTTCAACCTCACCAATTGTCCAAGCTTTTCCTTCATAACTTCAAGTATTTCTCCCTTCATCAATCCAATACTTTGGGCTCAAATTGCTACTAAATCATGGAAAAATAAACCGTGAAAAGCACAAAGCAAGAAAATTGAAACTAACAAGAAAACTAAAAATCAAATAAAATCAACGGAAGGTCACGAATGGCGATCCGGATGACCAAAGCCAAGTTTATTTAACATCTTTGGCACTACTTACTCCCTTTCTTGGAGCTTTCTCACAAATCGGATCAAGGAGACCAACATCCTCTCACTTTTTCTGGCACAAAACTATCATGGTGAGGTTTCAAACGTTGTCCATTGACCTTGAATGTATTCAACTCTAGGATTTCCACCGCACCATGTGGGAATACCTTCACCACCTCAAAAGGACCAATCCATCGAGACCTTAACTTACCCAGAAATAAATGAAGGTGGGATTGAAATGGAGGACCTTTTGATCCATGTCAAATTCTTTCCAAATGATCATCTTGTCGTGCCACACCTTTGTCTTCTCCTTATACATTTCGGCGTTCTCATAGGACTCCCTTCCGATCTCATCTAGTTCTTGCAATTGTATCTTCCTATGAAAACCGGTCTCATCTATATCAAGGTTGAATTCTTTGACCGCCCAATAAGACGTGTTGAATTTCCCCTGGTAAGTTACATGGCTTACCAAACACTAACTGGTATGGTGACATATCGATTAGTGTCCTATAAGCCGTCCTATAGGCCCAAAATGCATTGTTCAACCAAGAACTACAATTGGAAACTTTCCTGATTCAAAACTTGATTTCCCAATTGGTTAAACCTAACCAAGAACTTCCAGTTAGGATTAACCATTTTTTGAAGGATGGACTTGATTTTCCAATTGGAATCTTTGGGTTGGCTATTGGTTTGTGGGTGATAGGCAGTGGATGTCTTTTGAGTGATGGCATATTTCTTCAAGAGTGCCTCTATGGTCTGGTTGCAAAAGTGGGTGTCACAGTCACTAATCAAGGCTCGAGGTACCCTAAACCTAGAGAAGATGTTATCTTTTAGGAATTCTGCAACCACTTTAGAATCGTCAGTTCTAGTGGGTTTTGCTTCAACCAACTTAGACACATAATCAACTGCAAGAAGAATATATGTAAATCCACAAGAAATAGGGAAAGTTCCCATAAAGTCAATACCCCAAACATCAAAGATTTCACAGTACAAAATAGGCTTTTGGGGCATTTCACTCTGAGGAGATATTTCCTACTCTTTGGCATTCATCACAAGATTTACAAAAGGTATATGCATGTTTACTCAATGTTGGCCAATAGAAACCTCTTTCGAAGACTTTTCTAACGGTTCTCTTTGCTCCAAAAGGACTTCGACATGCATGAGAATGACAAAACTCAAGAATTAAGTGCACTTCGTTATCGGGGATACATCTCCTAACAACTTGATCCGCACAATGTTTCCACAAAAAGATATCATCCCACACATAGTATTTAGCATCACTCTTTAACTTATCCATTTGAGCTTTAGAAAAGTGAGGGAATTTACCAGCAACAAGGAAATTTACAATGTCAGTATACCACGGTTGGAGGTCCCTAATTGTGAACAATTGTTCATTGAAAAAATTCTCATGTAGTTGCTCCTTCATTGAGAAATTTACCTCAATGTTTTGGCATGGAGTCAACCGGCTCAAATGATCGGTTGCAAGGTTCTCTGCACCCTTCTTATCTCGCACCTTCAACTCAAATTTGCTTAAAAGCAGGATCCACCATATCAATCTTGTCCTTGCCCATTTCTTCATCATCAAATGATGAAGCACTGCATGGTAAGTGTACATGATAACTTTTGTACCAAACAAGCAAGATTAAAAATTTTCCAAAGAAAACACCACCGCTAGCAACTCCTTTTCTGTGGTTGAGTCGTTTCTTTGGGACTTATTGAAAGACATGGATGTGTAGTAGATGGTGTGAGGAACTCTCCCCATCCTTTGACCAAACACCACTCCAATGGCATAATTACTAGCATCGCACATGATCTCAAAAGGCAAAGACCAGTCTGGGGGTTGTATGACAGGGGCCGAGACTAACCTTTCCCTCAATGTATCGAAAGCCCTTTTACAACTCTCATCCATTAAAAAATTCCACATCTTTTTGCAACAATTTGTACAAAGGATATGCTATCTTTGAAAGATAAACTGGCAGTAAAATCTTGCATGGTTAAGAAAATAGCGCACTTCGCTCACATTAATAGGATAATGTAAAGTTTGAATCGTGTCTATCTTTTCCTTGTCAACCCCAATACCCTTAGAGGAGACAACAGCCTAAGATAATGCCTTGATCTACCATAAAATGACACTTCTCATAATTTAACACAATATTAGTATCAATGCAACATTTAAGAACTTGTTCTAAATTTGCTAAACAATTGTCAAAAGAATTACCATGAATGGTGAAATCATCCATGAATACCTCAACAAAGTTTTCAACAAATTTTGATAAAATGCTTACCATACACCTTTGGAAAAAAGCAAGAGCGTCACATAGCCCAAAAGGCATACGCCGGTAAGCAAATGTACTAAAGGGGCACGTGAAAGTGGTCTTCTCTTAGTCTTCCAGGGCAATGGCTACTTGAAAATACCGTGAGTACCCATCCAAAAAGCAACACAAGGGGTGGCTTTCTAACCTCTCGAGCATTTGATGAATGAATGGAAAGAGGAAATGATCTTTTCGGGTCTCTGCATTTAGCCTCCAGTAGTCAATGCAAATGCCCCACCCATTTTGGACTCGAGTGGGCACCATATCACCCTCATTCTCAACTACTGTTACCCCATTATTCTTGGGTACCACTTGAGTTAGGGTCACCCACTTACTATTCTAGATTGGATAGATTATACCCACTTAAAGAAACTTGAGAATTTCTGCCTTCACTACCTCCATTATAGGTGGGTTTAATCGGCGTTGGGGTTGTCGTACAGGCCTTGTATCTTCTTCCAAAACAATTTGATGCATGCAAGTGGATGGGCTTATTCCTTTGATATCATCAATAGTCCATCCAATTTCTTCCTTATTCTCCTGTAACACCACCATTAACTTTTCCTCTTGCTCTTGAGTGAGCTTGCTTGAAATGATAACCGGGAGCATCTCCCCTTCCCCAAGAAATGTATACTTGAGGTCACTTGGAAAAGGCTTAAGCTCTATCACTGGAGCCTTCACAAGTGATAGAAGGACAGTTCCTTAGGTTCCTCTAAGATTAGAGGGGGAGGGTTTGAGAGGCTTTGTTTCATCTCTTCAAACAAGTTCCAGTCCTGAAGACTTTCCTTCAAGTTAGTGCTCGTAGAATATACATTGTATACATCATCACTATCACATTGCAAAGGAACTAACAAGGAATCATCACCACTTAGCTCAAAAACATCTTGCACAACATCTTCAACAACATCTAAGGCATAGCAAGCATTCTTTACTATGATACATCATAGAGTCATTTGTGTTAAACTCTACTTTTATCCCATCAAATTCCATGGTGAGGGTACCCTTATGCACATCAAATATTGTTCTAGAATTTTTCAAAAATGTCCCCCCCCCCCCCCCAATAAAATTAGGGCAGCATGCTTATCATGCTCCATATCAAGGACATAAAAATCTGCAAGGAAAGCTAAGGAATCCACCTTAACCAATAAATCCCCGACAATACCCTTAGGGTATGCACTAGAACGATCGGCCAATTGGATTACCACCCCAGTTTTGTGCAAAGTACCCAAGTTGAGGCTTTCACACAAAGAGTAAGGAATCACATTTATCGATGCACATAGATCAAGCATGGCCTTTTCAAAATGTATGTTTCCGATCATGCAGGTGATTGTAAACATATCGAGATCGCTACACTTAGGGGGGTAGCTCTTTTTGACACAAGGTGGAAACATGCTCACTCTTCCCATTTTTCAACTTATTTTTTGTTCTTTTCTTTCTATAAACAACACATAATTCCTTAAGAAATTTAGCATATCTAGGAATTTGTTCAATGGCATTCAAGGGTTGGATATTTACCTCATGTCTACGAAAGACTTTGTAGATGTCCTTGTTGTCCTCTTTCCCCCTCTTGTCTTTCAAAGCTTCCGAAAATGGTGTTTCCGGTACATATGGAGGAATCTCCACCAATTTTTCTTTTGTGTGAGAAGGGGATGAAGGTTCCGGGGTAGGGATTGACTTTTCAACAATAACGTCCTCTTCTTTCTCCTTCCCATTCCTTGCTTTCTCCTTGGCCAAATTCTTGGCCTCTCCTTTAACCTCTCTCTCAAACACCTCAACCCTTCTAGGCTCCTCTTCAACAATATCATCACCTGGGGGAGTGCCAACCTCTCTTGCACTTCTCAAAGTGATAGCACTAACATTTTGTTGAGGGTTGATCTCAGGTTGGGAGGCTAGTTTGCCATTTTCTGGGCATCCATTCGATTCACCACTTAAGCTATTTGGCTCACTTGAGTTTCCAAATTTTTTATGCTCACCTTGGCTTAATCTTGGAATTTTTTGCCTTTCTCCGCGCATATGCTCAACCGGTGAATTGCTTGCATCACCTAATCTTTTGTCAAACTCGAACTCTCCCCTCGATCTTGGGGCTTATCTTGAAGCCTTTGGTATTGTTGTTGATGTGGCCAGTATTGTTGAGCATTTTGGCCTCCTTAAGGGTTTCCACGCCGGAGATTTGGGTGATCTCTATTGCCCACATTGTAAGGCCAGTTTTGGTAGTCTTGGCTACCCTAGTACCCTTGATTTCTTTGATATCCTTAAGCACCTTGGTAGCCTTGATAGTTTAGGTTGCATTCACAGCCTTTCCCCCCTTGATACCCCATGGCACTCACCTCCTTGACATAATCATCTTGCAAACAAATTTCACAAGATTTAACATGTGGCACATTTCCGGGCTTGGACATCAAGGATTTCACCATAGAAGTAAGGGTTGAGACTTGGTCCTCAAGCTTTCCACTATTGGAAAGGTCACTTGGGGGCATTGGATTTCTTCTTCTCGAATCGATTCTTGAGCTAAAGTTCCTTGACTCCTCAGCTAGCTCCTCATATTATTGCATAGCCTCTGTTAAAGTCTTCTTCCCAGGGGTACCACCACAAGAACTCCTCACTAATCTTTGGTCCTCATTAAGAAAACCATTGTAGAAATAGTAGACCAAGTCCCCCTCTGAATAGTCATGGTAAGAACAACTCGTGAAAAGCTTGTTGAACCTCTTCCAATAGTCGAAAAGAGACTCTTCATGTCATTGGAGGATGTTTCTTATGTCTTCATTTCAAGGCCAGGAAGTACTTGGCTAGAAATTTTGTCTTCATGTTGAGCCAACTCTTGGGTGGTAAGTAGTGGATTCAATCCCTTGCACCATTCCTTAATATGAATGGGAATGCCTTCAACTTTTTTAAGTATTCATCTACTCCGTGAGGGACCATACCACCACACAAAAAATGGAACTCGGTGAGATGCTTGTTGGTATTTTTCCCTTGCCTGCCAAGGAAGATAGGTAACATGTTTATAAACCCAGTCTTGATCTTGAAGCGCCCATTTGGTCCAACCAAAGGATATTCAATGCATATCGGTTGTTGATCAGTGTTGGGAACCATAATGTCCCTCAATAAGACTTTCCCTAAAGGAATCTCCCTTCCTTGGAGAGGAGGATGTTGAGGCCCCCCTCCCGGATGCTTATCCCCATGCTCGTGTTGATACTTCATAGAAAACAAAACAAAAGCAAGCTAAAAAATATTTACAAATAGCACATAATCACACATAATATTCCTGAACATTTAAAAATAAATGCCTCTTCCCCGGCAGTGGCGCCAAAATTAGGGAGGTCATCGTCGTACCTCCCAAAGTTAATATTTATAAGCCCTAATACTTCCTATATATGACTAAGGAGAAGAGGGATCTTTTCAAATGTTTAAACATATAGAGCGGAAAACATACTAGGCATAGATATATATATATAGACACATATGAAAGCATGTAAAGAGGGGGGGTTTTGGTTGGTTTTTGGTCCTAAGTTATAAAATTGAAAGACAAGTTAACTAACGAGCAAGTTAAATATGCAAAGCATGCAACAATAACTAAATGGTGATTAAACTAACAATTAATGGAACCTTGGGCGCAATTGACTTCCACTTCCAAGCCTTTTATCCATCATTGAACCTGCGACCTATTTATTACTTTCACTACTTGTTCTAAAGGCCAATCTTCTATTCTTCTTAGATAGTAGTTTGCAAGAGTGAATTTGACATCTCTTTTCAAACCTTACCAATGAGTCCCTTAGTCAAAACACGACTAAAATTATCCCATTAACGGCGTTGAGCACGAAGAATCAACAAGCTTAGCAACACTTATAAACACTACATTGTGTCTAAGCATTTAACCAATCTATGCATTTACACAAGATTAGTCAAGAACGTTCAATGTTCATAGACTTCTCTCATTTGCTACAAGCAACAAACATGACAAAGAGCTCAGCATTATCATATTCATCTAGTAATTATCAATCCATCAAGACAATCAAAAGCTCTAAATCATACTCTTGGATTTCCTATCATGAAAAGGGGAAATCAACCCGTTTCCCCAAACCCTAACAAGCATATCATTCAAGTACTTCATATACTCAAGCTTTCAAGAACATTAATGACATTAACAAAACATTCAATGCTCCCAAAAAGCATAATAGTAAGAGTATTAAATAGGATACAACTTGTTCTTAAGACATGGGCTTGGAAACCTTAGTCAATTGCTCTCAAGAACTAGATTTAGCTACTAGAGTTCATAGTAATTAATGCTAATAGACCAAGCACAAAACAAGAGAAATAAAAAATAAAAATGGTGGAAAACTAGGGTTTGAAAAGTACCAAATTTGGGTGGAAGATGATGAATGAAAGAGAGGAAAGAAAAATATTACATATAGTACAAAGGGATAAGTTTGTGTTCTAGCCACCCGTACATCACGACTCGCGACGGGTTCGTTGCGACTTACGATGGGAGCCTAAACATAACCTTGTCTTCTTTTCTTCTTCTGATAGCAATCACACTTCTTCACAATAATTTATCTCATTCTTCAAGTCTTCAAATCTTTGAATCAAGTCTTCAAAGTCTTCAAAAAGTGATCTTCACCGGCCTCCAGTCTTCAAGCCTCCATGTTCTTCCTTTGTCAGATAACATCCTCTTAGAAAAGCTAAAAGAGCGTAAAGTCACTCTTAACTCTCCTAAGAGAATTTCAAGGTAAAACACAAGCTCTTGATAACAAAAGTGCACAAAAGTGATCCCAATAAGTACTCAAATATGCACATAAAATGGATGCATCAAGATCCATCCTCGGAAGCCGAAGCGACCTTCCTCTTAACCTTTTTAGATTTGCTACCCTTACCCTTTCGTAGCGGGATGGGCCTTCAAGGAGTTAGTCAGAGGGAGAGGTTTAATTAGAACTGGTTCCTATTGGTAAACCCATTTTTTGTAGACCTCGGGTGGCCAGGAATAACTGGACGTGTTCTTAGAAATATCAAGGGTCTCACTCAATAGCTTGTCCCTATCTGCTACCATAGTATCCAAAGTGGAGTAATAAGAAACTTTCTTGAATTTGGGTTTTGAATTCCAGTCCGAGACATAATACCACCTGGCCTCTCTGACAAAGGTGTAAATTGGGGGGTTTGTGCCAACCACGGTAATTCAAAGAGATTTTAATGGGATAATTCGAGAACCTATTACTAAGAGTAAGAATCCCCTTGATTTTTTTGTCCCCATGCATTACGGCTCTGCTACTGGAAAAGAGGTAGAGGGACCTAAACAGTTCAAAGCTAGGGGTGCTTCCTAAGTTGTGGTACTAGATCATGAACACCATAACATAAAGTATGACGTGAATGGAGTTGGGATAAATTGATTTTGTGTTCTCTGAGAAACCAAAAGAGGATAGGGGGGAGGGGAAAGCAAAGGCTGAACCTAAAATAGTGCTTGTAAACAGCGCACCTACCGCATTTTGGGTCCTTGGGGGTTTAGCCATCTTGAAGGACCTCCAATTTCAAATCCCCGGGAACCCTAATCGCTGACGGGAGGCTACACAACAAATGGGAAATTTCCCTGGGAATCGGCTAGGGGCTCTCAAGAACAGGAGTTAAGATCTTCTCAAAAATGAAAGGTCGGCCCTCCTCATCCTTCTGGATCACTGGCTCCCTCGGAACCCTGGACTTCGAGGTAACCTAGTTACGGTGGTAACCCTTAGAGGGCACTGGACAATTTGTCAAGCTCTCTCTGTCTCCCCTGCCGGATGAACATGAACTGGCGGTCGATGAGGAAACGGCACGGGAACCTTAAAGGTGAGAGTTCTCAACTCTGCCAATTGAAGATACAACTTTAAAAAAATGGAATTGCTCTTTTCCCCTCCCCCCAAAAGCATTTCCAACACTGTGAAAGTATAAAAAAAAGGCTGAGTAAAGGGGAAAAGGTGTACTGACTGGTCTTCTGGCTGGAACATTTGGCCGGAGCTCTCTGTGGATAACGATGAAATGCTCTAGAGAGAGAAGAAGAAGTTTAAATAATAATTTGGATGAAAAGTAATTTTATATGCTTGAAGCAGCTTATATAGAGGGAAGAAAACGCAATGATTACCATGGGCCACCAAAAAAATAAGTAAGAATGTGGGTAAATAGGTCGTGTGGGTGCAAAATTCCAAGAATTAATGAGAAAAGTGGTTCTCGTGGAATCCAGTACGGACCTCACGTGCTCGAAGCCATGAGTGAGAATCACGCCCATCATGCCCTTTCCACTTCTCTTGATAGAGCCCTCTCGTGAATAAGAGATCCATCCCCCCCCCATTCCTTTCTATCGAGGCCCAAAGGCCCTGTGTAAATAAACGAGATCGAAGCCAGCCTCAAAACCCTTGGGCTCTAAAACAAATTAGAAAACTGAGGGTCGAACCATTAACAAATAAACCCACTCGATTGTTGAATCCAAAACCAATTCGAAAGATTCTATATCAGCCTTGGGGATGATCCCCTGGATCCTCAGGGGGCTCGGAAATTGCACCCTTTGTTCAACGATGAGTTCGAAGAAACCATATCAAAGGGTGAATCAAAAAACTTATTGGGGCAGACTCGAGGTCAGACCCAAGGCCTTAGGATGAATTCTAGGGACAAACCCTAAACTTTCCAGGGGCTTATTGATAATGTGTAATTTGTACTGGGCCCGAGTGCCCGAGTGCCTAGTCTAGCTGGCCCATGTACTTTATTTTATCCTTTAGGTAATAACCCTTGGGCCGGCCCAAAGAAGAGTTCTAGGACTTGCACCACAAGCAAAAAAATAGTTGCCCTATTTGCCAACCTATATAAGGGATAGAGGTAACCCTACAAACTCAAACTATTCATTCCTAATTAAAGGACACATTTTTCTGACTTGATCGTCGGAGACTCCCTCCCCCCCCCCCTTGAAACCTCTGGGAGCTTTGTCTTGCAGATTTTGGCTAAAGCAGCGGTACAAACGGTGGCGGCGATATTGGGTTGCATTATGACTCAATATCTAATGGAAGAGTATCATCATCCTTGCAATAACCATATTTCGGATTGGGTGATAACGGTTTTAACTCCAAATTTGAGGTTTTCACATCCAATGGGACTGGTCTGGCAGAATTGTACTATTTCAACGAACTAGACCCTGCACACACTTAGGAAGTTTTTTGAACATCTGATTCAGATTGAGTCAGGCTGAGCACTCTATGGCTTATTTCAGTGTTGGGCACCACTTCCTGAAAGTACACTGAACACAAAAATATGTGGATTTCATTATCGCTCAAACCTTGAACATTTACCTTGTCTAGACTTGTAGGAAATTGAATTTCCATCTTTCCCTGCAAAATATTAGTCTCAAGAGTATCTTGGACAGGAGAGTCATATGATCAATGGCATACACATTCTCATTATCTGTATGTTTCTTCATGGGCTCATCAATGTTGAATGTGTATTTCTCACCATAATAATCAAGACAAATTGTTCCATTACCAACATTAATGATGGTGTTTGTTATTTTCAAGAATGGACGACCCAACAATACCCCTTGTGTTCCCTTATCACTAGTATGATTCATTTTTAACATATAAAAATATGTAGATTAAACAAAATTATTGACTCGCACAAGCACATTTTCCAACAACCCTTCAGGGAATACACAAGATTTATATGCCAATTGAATTACCACTCCAGTTTCTACCATTTTAGCTCCATTCAAGGTTTGATACACAGATAATGGCATAACATTAATCGAAGCTCCAAAATTACACATGGAAACATCAATATTCTTATCTCCCATATAACAAGGTAAGGAAAACATACATGGGTCCTTGCACTTGGGGGCAGTTTCTTTTGAATCACTTAGGACACAGATTCACCCATTATGATCTTGCTCGAATCCTTCGGATTCCCTGCAATAATTTTTTTCAATAACTTGCTTACTGGAGGTAACTTTATGGTCTGCAAGAAAGGAAGCTTAATATCCATTTTTTCAATAATTGATAAACAAATCCATAGGCTCTTCCTTTTTCTTTTCCAATCTATGAGGAAAGGGAGGCAGAATTTTTATTGAATGATCATGTAAACTCAACCTTTTACTTACCTCAGCCGGTACCTTGGATTTGGATCTGTTTCTTGGGCTCAAGTTTGGGTAAGCTAGACCCTCTGTCAGTGAGCTTCTTTGCCTCTTTGTCTGCAGATTTCAATGGAAAAGCTCCAACTTCTCACTTTTGAGTGTGACCTGATTTGTCGTCTCATGTGGATTCAATTGAACTTGAGAAGGTAACCCTTGCTATTTCATTCTGAGTTCGTTCATGGAGTTCGATAAATGGATAATTCAATGCATAAGCTCCTCTAAAGTTTCTTTGAACTTCTCAAACTTTTGAAGTTTCTTCTGCATCATATCCATTAGTATTTCCAGCTTATTATTCATAGATTTTCCTTCACCATCTTGCGGGGGTTGAGGAAAAATAGGGGCTTCTCATTGCATTGGTAGAACATAAGGCTGATAGTGATGCTGAAGCTACTGAGGTTGGGCATCTTGGTCTCTCCAACAAAAATTTGAGTGGTTCCTCCATCTTGGATTGAAGGTGTAGGGGTATGGATCACCCTTCTACTACCTCTCATTGTAGTTTCCCATCACATTTGCTTTGACAGGTATTTCTCCCATTGTAAGAATGCATTGCGACATTGTATGGTTGACTACTCCACACGTATCACAAGACCCTTCTTGTACAGCCGCAACCCTGTCAACAGCCTTAGATATAATTTTCTCCATTCTTTCCATCCTCTCCCTGAATTCATCATGTTTGGGAGTAGATTTTTGCGCCACTTTCTTCATAATTCAGGCATCTTGCTAATCATACTCCTTGGAATCCACCGACCTTTTGATGATTTTTCTGGCCTCATTCACTCGAAAGTGAGAAAATCCACCACTATTGGAAGAATTCACCCAGTCCTTGTTAGTGGCTGTCATCCCTTGATAAAAACACTGGAGCAATCGGCCTCCCATCATTCGATGATTGGGACAGCTATCCCCCTGCTTTCTGAACCTTAGCCTATAAGCACTCAATGGTTCATCATACTCCAACTTGATACTTATGATCTCCTTCTTTAAGGCATATGTCCTTGTAGCTAAAAAATAATATTCCAAAAATAATTTCTTCAATTCAGACCACGTTGAAATGGAGTTGGGTAGTAGGCTTGATAACCATTGATTTGCTTGAGATCCATTGATCTTCAGTCATAGTGGTTGGCCACTTCTACACTTTACAGATCTTCAAAAATTTTCTCAGAAAGTTGTATGGGTCCTCGATGCTTCTCCCTGGAAACTTTGGAAGTACATTTAATAATTCCACCATGGTCTGAATCGAATTCTCAGTCTCTGGTAGCCGAATGGGAATGAGGGGATCATCTTCACTATGTATGGAATGTTTGGGTTCTGCCCAGAATTTTCATTTCCTTCAGCTCTATCCTTTTCGGTATTAGTTCCCGAACCGGAGGTGGTTGCTGAAACCGTAAGGGGTCCGGTTTAGCCACACTAAAGGGTTGCGGCAGAAGCAGATTTCTGCACTTTTGTTCTCCTCCTGTACCGCTTGGCTATTTTCTCTACTTCCAGACCGAATATTAAATTTGGCCTTGATTATTTGCTCATAAACCAAGCACTAGCACACAAATAAATAGGTAAAAATTATAAAAATTGACTTACTGCTTCCCGGCAGCGGCGCCAATTTGGTGATCATCATTTTACTCGCCAAAATAATCTGCAAACTCAAAAAATTAAATTAATACAATGGTAAGTAGAGTAGATCCCACGAGAAGCAAAGAAATGTTTATAAATTTACCCACTAAGTTTTGAAATTTTTTTGGTTTAACCACCACGCCTTAATTTCAAGAATTTTTCTAACTAAAAATGGAAAATGATTAATCTAAAAATGAGAATAATATATATATATATATGTGAATGGTGTCAGCTAAAAATAACGTGTATTAGTTAACATCGATCAAAGGCGCAATAATGAATTAATAATTACGTATCTACCAATTATAAGAAAGTAGGTACGCTTAACCTCTTTAATTCGTTCTTACCTTGTCGACAATTGACCAATTACAACTAACCAATTGGATCCCTTACCAAAATGTCCCCAAAAATTATTCGCTGAACTAAATACACATTTCAATAGCATTAAGAATAAAAAGAACCTAATATAGAAATTACCAAAGTAGAAGCAAATAGCAATGACAGTTAACTCTTCCCTATCTTGCTATTACAATCTTAGCTAGGTAGTAGTATTCACAACAATGCACTACTTACTAACCCTTTCCAACGATTACGTGTTCGTGGAATTAGATAGCATTATCCTAAAAATATTCAAGTTGACCAGGCTCAAACATGCTAAGAATAAATTAAACCAAGAACAATCAAGAATACGCAAGAATCAACTATAAAACAATTAGGTCTCACTATTCATAAACTAGCACTTGTTATTCTCTGCCGATAAACTAATTATCTACTCAAGATATGCATTTAAAAATTGCAAAATAAATAATCGAAAAACATGATGTTGAATTAAACTAAAAAAAATTAGTCCTAGAAAACGGTTTCGTTTGGGCAAACTAGACCCTTTGCAGCAGACCAGAATATGGAAAATAATTAGAAAATATGTCTACGAAAATCTAAACTAATTCTAGGCTAAAATGTGCATAAGTAAATGTCTAAACCGATGCCTCTTGTATACAGAAGAGTCTCTGCCCAAAATATCATCTAAATCTAATTAAAATTCAATTCCTAAGCTTATCCTTATCTAAATAATATATAAGAATCAAAATCCAATCCAATCCCTACAAAATCTCCACCAAATATGATCCATATCTTCTTCATTATGATTTCTTTTTCATCCAAATCAGATTTTAATTTGATCTCCATGCTCTCCACAAGGTTGCACATGGCTGCACCATTTCTTCGCAACTCTAGTCTTCTATTCTGCCATATTCCTCCTCATTTTCTTTATAGCTCCTCTTAAGCCCACAAACCAATAATCTATGACAAATAATACACCTAAAGTGTAAATTAGTCCAATAAAATCATAATAAACCCCAAAAATAAACAAAATAGTTTATATGCATCAATTACACCTTGGGCTCAGCCCATCCCCACCCCTAAATGCTTAAAGTTCTTCATCCATGAATTTCCCCACATCCAGCATATTTCTATCTATGTGCTGCTCTGCCTTCCTTCTCTCTCCTCCTACCCCATCTACCCTCCCTTCCACTTCCTTCCTCCACTCTATTCGGCAATGGAGCTTGATTGGAGCTGCAAACCACCCAAAAGCCCTTTGTACAAAATCCCTTTTCTTTTTTCTTGTTTAGACCCTACTTCTTTTGGCCCTTTGTTTTTCCTAATTATTGGTTGATTCTGGATGCTTTGCATTTCTGGTTTTCCTAGTTTTTGGCATTTTATGTCTTGTTCTATGTTTGGATTGAAATTATATTATCCTATGTTGCTTCTTATATTTTTTGTGGTGGTACCGAGTGGTGTTGTATGGTGTTGGTGTTGGGTGGTGGTTCTGGGTGGGTTGAAAAAAGCAGAGAGCAGTGGCTGGGTGCATCAGAATCTTAGGCTCCTTTCATAAAACCAGTTGATACCATGTAGGGGTTGCCCATGATCTTATATATTGAGTTATAACTCTGTCAACCACCAATGTGGGACTCTAACATGCACCCTCGCGTGCAGCGGTATTAATCATCACGCAAACGTGAATAAAAAGGGGTCATAGGCCGGCCTAGGCTCTGATACCATTTAAAATCCATGGCTTCTATATAAAACAAATTGGTACTATGTAGGGGTGACCAATGATCTTATATATTGATTTATAACTCTGTTAACTATCAATGCGGGACTCTATCAGGGTAGTGGTGAGAGGGAGAAGGCATAGAGGTTGAACAAAAGGGTATTTTAGACATTTCCCTCCATAAAAAACCATTTCTCTCTTAGCAGAAAGGACTAGGATTGAGGGAGTAGCCATTTTCCTTTTGCTCATATTAAAATTAGGCCAACCGCTTCTTATAAAGACACAACGGTTAGCACTGACAATCAGAGAATGCTTTTACACCTAAGTCAATCCCCATCTTTCCCCAATAGTCATATGATCCTGAGATATAGCTCGGTGTTTCTCTCCACAAAATGTCGCTGAAACTTTAACTCCATCAAGTTAGTCCCTGGATCAAACACTTTCATAAAAAAAACCCTTCTATATGAATCCAACATTGTAAAAACACATTTGCCATGGCACAAAATGATAATAAAAATGAAATTTGATCAATAAATATTTTTAATTGACTGAATACAAATTAATCTATTAACAATAGCTTTGTGCAGTAGAAAAAATGAAAGAAAGAATGTGTGAATCGCACAAGACTCAAGTGGGGAGTGGAGTGACAAATTCTGAGGGCATACCTACTATTTAATAGTTGATAAAAGTTGGAGGGATTCAATGCTGGTCAACCTATTCAATTTTAAAGAATATCTTATTAAGTTCAAAATCTGGAAATTGAACCTGTCAAAGTTAATCCTTCAAAATTTGATTTTTTTTTTTTCGTAACAAAGCCTCAAATAGATTACACGAATTCTCATTAATTAGTTGATTGGAATTAGGGAGAATCAACATTTGAGGTTGAAACATTAATAAGACCCCAGTTCTGAGAGCGAAAGTGGTTAGAATTTATAGCGGTTTTTATCAAACATTGTTGATCTAAATATTCGACGACGAATCGTTAACAACCGTCGCTAATGTAAACGTGATACATGTCGCCATGCAATGGTTGTTCGATGTTGTCCTTCAATCTTCCTTTTTTTAACAGACAAAGGGCAACAGTTGCACATCGATTTCTAAAGATACTGCACAACGGAGCAGTTAATGGCTATTCCTGCTTTAGTGAAATAAACTATTCATCTGCGGGTAAAAATTAAACCACGGCCAAATTTCAACTATATATTGGTTGTGGTATTTTATATATAGATAAACTACAACAATTCTAATTATAAATTCAAATATTATACTCCCTCTGGTCCACTAATAATGGTCATATTTGACCGCAAATTTTTCCATGAGAAGTTTGCCCCAGAGCCGGTTCAAAAGTATTCAAGGTCCAGGGCAAAACTTTTAATTTAGGCCCCTATGTATAGATTTTTTTTTCCCATTAATGCATGAATTAAAAAAAAAGATTCGATACAATTCTGTTTACTGGAAACATGAATAATTTCTATTAATTAATTTTCCTTCCATCAACTTCGGATTAAAAAACTATGGTAAACCTGTCTCGAAAAAAATGTTTTTTTTAAAAAAATGAAAAATAAAAAAGGACCATTTTCAATATGTAAAATTTTCATTTTAAATCTGAATTATTACACAAAATCTTAAATTCTCAAAAATGATACCAAATTCAAACAATTCATTCTATCATTAATTTCTTCATTACTTTCACTTATCTCATTTATTTGAAAAGAAAATCAAATATCCCTATAAAAATGAATAAAAATGTTTTGATTTAAATTAAGCCAAAAGCATAAAAAGGAAATTAATAAACACGCATTTTTGTTTGAAAATGGTTATCTTGAGAATTAAAATAAAAAGGTAAAGGTAAACAAAATAATACCTGATCTGATTTGGTCAGCCTGCAAAACAGATTCCAAGGGAAAGATAAAAACAATTGATACACTCATTGTTGGGCCCAGAGAACTCAACTAAAAGAATAAGTAAAATATATTAATGCATAGACTGCTTTAATCGGATCGGCCCATATATAAAATCAACAGAAAAATAAATAAGTACAAAGGGTAAAATGAATTTTCGGCCCCCTAAAATTTTGGGCGTGCCCGCACTAGTCATGAGCCGACCTAGTTTGACCATCGATAACTTTTATTGTATATACAATTACGAAGATTTGGATGAGACCGTCTCACCCAAACTTATGGTGAGATCAGGGGTTTCTAAGAAAATTTTATAATTTAAGGACTTAAAGGCAATAGTATATAAGATATATATTTTAGGCATTATTTAGATTTCTTTTAATTTTCTCTCTCTCCCATTTTCCATAATCTGAAACTGCCAAAAATCCTCTCAAACCGTACCCGTAAATTTCGATTCAAAACCGTCTGAATTCAGTCTAAAATTGCAAATTTGTAGCCTACATTGCATTGCATTGTGTAATCTGGTTTCATAGATATATGATTTTCTGAATTCGTTGTATTTTGTGGTTTATTTTGGGGGTTTTATGCTTTCTCAAATTTTTTGGCAATTTTCTTGTTAATTCCGGCGGTTTTCTCTATAAATTCGGTCATGTGTATGTTATATCTGCTGTTTATTGTGCCTTTTTTTGTTTCGTTATTTAGCAGATATTTGTTATTATGACGAAATTGAAGGGATCGAAGGAAGCTATAGTTGATAATGGTGACTTGATTGTAGATGAAGATGTTTATACTTCAACAGTTGCTGATTTGAAAGGTTTTGTTTTGATTTTTTGTTAATTTTTGTATTATTTAGGGTTTTGTGTTATTGCTCTGTGTTATTAATGAATTAATTGATGTGTTCTTCGTTCTTAGCAATGCTGCTATGTTTTTTTAGAGTTTACTTTCGGTGTAGAGGTATCGATCTTGTTTGTGAATCTGCAATGGAACCCTAGTTCCTTGACTACACTTGTGTTACAGCTGTAGAACTCCCTATGTTTGATGTAGTGGCCGAGCTCAGAAAACAAGGCTCTCAATTTAGAGTACATGACAACTGTATTGGATATGCTGCAAGGGATCTATCTGGAGTTCTGTCTCCCTACAAATTCCATTGCAAGTTTGTTTTTAAATTGTTGAGTGAAGAATTTGTTGTGTCTACTTAGTTATCCCCTTCATTTATTGAAAAATCGTAGAACCTGCTGATATTATTGAGTTACATTGAATAGTAGTTGTGTAATCCATGGCAACTATTAGATTTGTTTCTGCCAAAGCTAAATCCTTGTTCTGGTGTTGTTCTTGTGCAACTTTCAACCATTTCACTTAGATCAGAAATTTGTTTTCTCTAGATTATCCACTTGATGATTTTCTTGTCTCATCAGACATTTCTTAAGTACAATTTATAGTTGAAAATAAGGCTCTCAATTTTGTAAAGTTTTTATGATTTGTGGTTTGTTTTTGTTTTACTGAATTAGTTATGTTATTTATGTCATTTGTCATGTAACTGTGGATGAGGCTGGGGCTGTGATTAATAATCCTCCAGTTTCAATAAATTTTTAAAAATTAGGTTAGATTAATGTTTATACTTTATTATCATTTTTATGCAGTTAGTTTCGATGTTTACATCATTAGTTTATGTGTTAATATATTTATTTTGGTATGATGTATATTTCAGTTTAATTGTGTTATTATGAAATATTCTTATTATAGCCTGTAAGTTCGGGTATTAAAACCATTAGTTTCTTTGTATCTTGTAGTTATGGAGCTTTAACAAATATTCAAGAAACTAGTTAGATTAGGTCTTTATGTTGTTACTTTGACATTTTACTTTATTATTCTATTTATTTATATGTTATATAGGTGTTTCTAACACTTTGAATAATGCAACATTCGGAAAAGGTTCTTTTTAATTTTATTAATGTGCTTTATTTATATGTATAGCTTGTTCGGGTATTTAAATCATTAGTTATGTATTTGAAGCAAAGACTGAAAAGGAAGTTGTTATAGTTGAAACTGGTAAGTTTAATATTTTTGGATGAACTTTTGTATAACTATCTTAGTTATTTCATGTGTTTCTTTCTTATGTTATACAGTTATTGAGAATGAGAATAATGCGACCAAGTTGTAACTCGTGATATGTATGAGAGGTTGGGAAAGGTTCAGAATGATGTGGCTTAGGGATCGCGCAACTCACAACCGAATTCATCCAGATCCGTATGATGATTCATAAGAGTTTTGGAATGACAAACTATTTGCTATGATTGATGAATTTGTCAATAATATTAGGAGGAGGCCATAGAACCAAATTATCCTGAGTTTTAACTTGTTTAATGAAGATGAACTGGCTGGCAATCTAGGAGTGTCCACAGTTGTGCAACCCCCCAAAAAAGGAGATGAAGTTGTTTGCAAGAGTTTATTGAAATCAAAAAAGTAGATTGTGTTTGTGGTATAATTTGAATATTTGGTTGGTAGTATTTAAAGTGATTTAATTTTTGAGTAATTCTTAATGTTGAATTTGTTAGGTTATTGAATTTGTTTCATCCTAACTAGATTAAAACTTGTAGTTTTTATGATGATTTTTGTATTATCTCAGTGCTAATGTTTATCTATTTATTTCAATTATTTTAAGGTTTATTTTGTTGTTAAAATTTTACAGTTTGTCTAGCATTGCTACTTTTTGTGTTTAAATTTCACTGACTATAATTTATGTATAGTTTTTTTTTAGTTCACTGATTAGGTTGAGGTTTTGTGTTATAAGTTATGGTTGTGACTTGTTTGATTGTTTAACACTTTAGTTCGTTTATTTAGCTTTAACATTATCAATTTTATAGTCATGTGTTGTGTTTTAGTTTGTGATCCTCTTATTTTAATCTTTTTAAATGTAACAATAATTCATTTATATTTGCATGTAGTTTGGTTATTAGAGTTATTAGTTTAAATATACTGGTTGATGGGTTTTATTAGGTTGAACATTATTTTTTAAAATTGAAGTGCAGTCTTTACTTCAGATGTTTAATGCATTCGAAATCCAATTTAAATAATTAGTTTCACAAGTTAAGTAAAAGGTATTTTACACCGAAATAATTACAATGTAAAATTGAATCTCATAGGTCTAGACCACTTGTTTCTTTGGTGTCTTTGTAACAAACTCTTTTGTCTTTGACTTCTTTCTTTGCTTCCATCATTCAATTCTCTTGCTTCTTCCTTTTGTTTTTGTGGGAGATGCTGGATCTTAGATTGTTGGTGGTTTAGTGATGGAAGATTCCGCCACACTAGTGCTTGAATTTTCACATTCATTTGTAGTTTTTGAGGCGAAAATTTCCTTCACTTTTTAGTATAAACCATGAAAATTTCTAATAGTGTTTTTGCTTCAAACTTGTGAAGCAATTTTTGACATCGACTTTTGATAAGTCGCTCAAATTGGTGTCAAAATTTGTTCCTGCACATATGTATCATTTATAAACTTCAACGGTAATATGTACAAAACTCATTAAATCAACTATTTATACACACATTTCTTCATGTGTTTAATCTTTCACATCGTGTATAAAAAAATTTACTTCATTTTTTTCTTAATACCATTCATCTAAAGAAATGTGATACTTGATGAATTACCTAGCAATTTTTATACAAATTACTTCATGCGTTCATGTTTTTAGATTGTTTATTTAACATATTAGTTCATACATTTCAGAACATTTTAAAATACCATAGTATTTTGAACAAAATGCATCAAATCAAATTCCAGACCTTCACATATCATGTAGAAAATGATGATCACGTTACTGTGTATATTCATGCAGTTACATTGTGTATTTAAAATAGAGCAAATGACTTATGTGACCCTCGAACTATCGTCAATCATTCACCTTTGGCCCTCAACTTTTTTCCATACTTTTGGCCCCCTGAACTTACAAAAGTAGTGATTTGTGACCATTCCATCAACTCAAAGCCCTAACATTCCCCAACTCCACCACACCACCACCTCGTCATCCACTCTATCACTCCACCACCCCACTTCACCTCGCTGCCGATAGCCCCACATTTCTCTTTCTCTCAGCCATAAATACCAGTACCGCCCCATCAACCAAACACAAGAAACCAAATATACCCCATCAACCAAACATAGAGTAACCAGATCCATCATGAATGCTTTGGCTTCTCCGATTGAAAAATGGAACTATCCCACGGCGGCATTCTCAAGGTGTAGGAAATAAGGGTAATAATCTGTATTCTATTCATGAGTTCAGGATACATTATATAGTATCACAGGAAACCTATCCCAGTTGGGAGAAGGTAACATAATACAATTATATCTACAATTATGGTAGGAATACAAATCCAATTCCAACACCAATACTAATTAACACTAATTCCATAACAACTATAATACTAATTCCATAACACTCCTCCTCAAGTTGGAGCATGCGGATCAGAAATGCCCAACTTGCCAAGTAAGGAATGAAACTGGTTACGGCCGAGAGCTTTGGTGAACAAATCCGCGGGTTGGTCAACCGTACGAATATGGTGAGTAACAATAGCGCCGGATTGAACAAGATCTCGAACAAAATGACAATCAACTTCAATGTGCTTAGTACGTTCATGGAAAACCGGGTTGGCTGCTATGTGAATGGCTGATTGACTGTCACAAAACAATGTCATAGGAAAAGTGTGTGAAACTCCTAAGTCTTTCAGCAAGGACCGAAGCCATAATAACTCACAACAGGCAACTGTCATAGCACGATACTCTGCTTCAGCAGAAGATCGAGAAACAGTAGGTTGCTTCTTAGTTTTCCAGGAAACTGGAGAATCACCAATCATGACAAAATAACTGGATAAGGAACGCCTAGTTATAGGACAGGCGGCCCAATCCGAATCACAATAAGCAGTCAATTGGAAAGTACTATGGGAAGAGAGAAATAAACCTTGACCAGGATGACTCTTCAGATAGTGTAAAACATGAACCGCAGCTTGCCAGTGAGGAACACAAGGAGACTTCATGAATTGCGCGAGAGTATGAGCTGAATAACTAAGTTCTAGACGAGTAATAGTTAGATATATCAGACGCCTAACCAAGCGGCGATACTGCTCCGGGTCATGGTAGGCTGGACCTTCAACACGTGTCAAATCATGTTGTTGCTCCATCGGAAAATCAATTGGTTTAGAAGCAGATAAACCTGTATCAGATAGAATGTCCAAAGCATATTTCCTTTGCGAGAGAAACATCCCCTCCGGTCTTCTAGCAATCTCTATGCCAAAAAAATACTTAAGCAAACCAAGGTCCTTCATGTGAAAACAAGAACCCAAGTATTTCTTGAACGTAGAGATGAGCGAAGAAGAACTACCAGCAATGACTAAATCATCCACATAAACCAGAACATGTAAAGACTGTGATCCACTGGAAAAGACAAATAAAGAGTAATCTGCCTTACTTTGAACAAAACCAAATGTCCATAAAGCCTGCACCAGTTTAGCAAACCAATTCCAAGGAGCTTGACGAAGACCATAAAGAGATTTCTGAAGGCGGCAAACCTGACCAGGCGGAACCGCATAGCTAGGTGGGGGTCGCATGAACACTTCTTCATGTAAGTCACCATGCAGGAATGCATTATGAACATCCATCTGATGTAATTCCCAACCACGTATAACAGCAACGGAAAGGAACAAACGAACGGAACTCATCTTTGCGACTGGAGCAAAAGTCTCTGTGTAATCAATTCCTTCAATATGGCGGTTTCCAAGAACCACGAGACGAGCTTTGTAACGTTCAATGGTACCGTCAGAGCGAAACTTCATTCGGTAAACCCATTTACAACCAATGGCCTTTTTATGCGCAGGCAAATGAGACAAAGTCCAAGTCTGATTGCGCTCTGGGGTAGTGAGCTCCGCAACCATAGCATCTCGCCAATAAGAATGACGGGAAGCCTCAGAGTAAGTAGTGGGATCTGCACTAGAAGTTACAGCACCCAAAAATCTAGAATGCATACTAGAAAATTTATCACAATTTACATAATCAGTAAGAGGGTAGAGAACACCTGAGGATAGTGATGACGTATGGGGGAACGTAGTCGAAGAGGGGGGGTCTTCAGTAAAAAGAGCACAAGTAGAATCATCACAATCATAATCAGCCAAATACGACGGTGGACGTCGAGCACGAACACTTTGTCTGGTGGATGGTGGATTATTGGCAGTAGGTGGAGGAGGACCGGCGGTGGGTGGCGGTAGGACGCCGACGATGGCCCGAGTTAGGTGGGCACTGTTGATCGGTGGTGGATCACCGGTGTGGACCGGTGATGACCCATCGGTGATGTCCGGCGTTGATCGGTCGGTGTTGACCGGCGAAAGGACGGCCGGCGTTGACACGCCAGCATTGACCGGCGTTGGCCGGCCGAAGTTGACCGGTCAGTATTGACCGGCGGAATAGCGGCTGGTGTTGACTCACCGGAGTTGACCGGCATTGATTGGCCGAAGTTGACCGGCATTGACCGGTTAGCATTGACCGGTGGGAGGGCGGCCGGCGATTGATCGAAAAAGCTGTATGGTTCCGATGAGGAGTCAAAAATCGGCGGTGCAGTAGTGGCGCTGCCAGGTTCATCTGTTGAAGCGGACTGCTGAGATGCAAAATACGGGAACTGGTCTTCAAAGAAATCAGCATCCCAAGTGTTAAAGATAACTCGAGAGTCCAAGTCGAGAAGATGATAACCTTTCTTTCCGGCAGGATAACCAAGGAACAAACACCGACGGCTTCTTGGTG
Source organism: Rubia yunnanensis (assembly GCA_037428765.1). Classification (NCBI taxonomy): domain Eukaryota; kingdom Viridiplantae; phylum Streptophyta; class Magnoliopsida; order Gentianales; family Rubiaceae; genus Rubia; species Rubia yunnanensis. The sequence continues at coordinate 22,428,096 of CM075064.1, read as the reverse complement.
CAAACTTATCATGGTATCTTGGAACACGAGCAGCAAAACACAAGCATCCAAATACTCATAAAGAAGAGTAATTTGGCGCTTGTCCATAGAGTAACTCAAATGGAGTACGACCTTTGAGAAGTTGTGTCGGTGTTCGGTTGATCAGGTAGGCAGCAGTAAGAACACATTCTCCCCAGAAGTCAATAGGAAGATTGGCTTGAAACCGTAAAGCTCGCGCTACATTTAGTAAATGACGATACTTTCTTTCAACTCGACCATTCTGTTGTGGAGTATCAACCAGAGACGTCTCAAAAACGATCCCTGATGCAGTAAAGTGAGATCGAAGAGGCAAGAATTTAGTGCCGTTATCAGCACGAACTCGTTGGATTGTTCTTCCCCACTAGTTCTTGACTAAAACACTAAATTCTAAAAAACTAGAAGCTACTTCAGACTTAGCTACTAGCAAATAAACCCAAACAGCTCGGGAAAAATCATCTACTATTGTCAAGAAATAAAAAGCACCACTAGAAGATGGTGTATTATAGGGTCCCCAAACATCACAATGAATTAATTGAAACAATACAGTAGCATTAGTAGTACTTAATGGGAAACTATGTCTAGACTGTTTTACTCTATAACATATAGAACAAGGCACAGTATGTTTATTATTGCTAGGAGAAATAGAGGACAACACTGTGGAGGATGGATGACCAAAACGCTGATGCCATAAATCAGAAGAGGACAATGAAGCAACTGTAGGAAGAGGCTGCAGGACAGGACTTCGAACACGAGCATCCAGCAGACGGAGCCAAAACACCCCCCCCTTTCTGTTCACCCACGCCAATCACTCTCCTCGTACTGATTGTCTGTAAAATGCAATAATTTTTAGTAAACAAAGCTAGACAGTTTAGGGTAGATAACAATCTAGAGCAAGATAGTAAGTTGCAGCGCAATGTAGGGATATATAACACGTGCGGCAGTTTAAAGCCATCAAAACAAATGGAACCAAATTGTGTAGCGGAGAACATCGAGCCATCGAGCAGAAAAATATTCACAACATCAATAGTAGTAATAAGATCAGAAAGAGAACCTTTGTCACCAGTCATATGATAGGAGGCTCCCGAATCAAGGATCCATGGTAAAGTATGCTTACTAGACACATCACCAGAAGAGTGAAGCTGATTAAACAGGTTCATGGTCGTGTTCCATTGGTCATCAGACAGGGCAGGGCCAAAATCGAAGCGAGCAGGGACCGTGGAGGAGGCCACCGCAGCCAGGCTTGGTGGCGACAAGGTGGCGACGGTGAACGGCGGCGGGGGCGATGGATCGGTGGCGCTACCAGGTTGACCGGCGTTGACTAATGGCCGATCAGGGGGTGCCGATTTCTTTCCCTTCTTGAACCACTCCGGGAAGCCGTGTATCTTAAAGCAGGTGTCTTTGTCATGACCCTTGCGACGACAATGTGTGCAAATAAGATTCTTACAATCGTCGGTAGAAAGAACCACTGGCGATCGACGTGCAGCATATACCATGGATGTAGAAGAAGAATCACGGGCTCGAATGATAGCTCTATGATTCTCCTCCTGAGTAACAAGGGCATACATCCTCATGACAGATGGCAGCTGCTCAATGCTCAAGATATGGGATCGCAGGGTGTGAAAACCTTCGTCGAGGCCAGAGATGAATTGATAGATCAAATCCTTCTCTCTCTCCTGGAGGATTTTCGCCTGAAAATTGCACTGGCATAAAGCCTTGCAATCTTCACAGATACAGACCACAGGCGGTCGCATGCAGTGATAATCTGCAAACAACTTCTTTAGTGTGGCAAAATAGATGGCGATGGGCTGACCGTTCTGCCTGCAACCTTGAATGGCTTCTTGTGTTTGCATAAGCCTCATTCCATCAGCGAAAATAAAGCGTGCCTTAAGATCATCCCACAAATCCTTGACGGTAGAGAAAGAACTTGTTGAAGATCGTATCACTGGATCCAGGTTCTGTGAGATCCAGCAGACAAGAGTAGCATTAACCCCAGGCCAGATAGCAGCATCTGGATGATCATCCTGGGGTTTTGTGATGGATCCATTAAGGAACCCAATCTTATGTTTGGCCAAGAATGCGCAACAAATCGCATCAAACCATTCATTGTAGTTTTCTGGTCCTTTAAGCATGATTGGTACAAGTTGTAATCCTAGACCATCGCTGGAACCAATGTAGTAAGGATCAGTCGACACACGACCAATCGGTAAAGCAGCATGAGTGCCAGATTGTGATTGCAGCTGTTTGAGTAAAGCTACAATTACGTCACTAGCACTCAGATCCTGAAGTTTCGTACCCTCAGGAATCTCAAAATGAGGTTGTTCATCAGAACCCGACATATTGTAAAATCAGGGATGGATAAGAACACCGGTGGACAGTTGCATGGCGGACGGCGCGTGGGCGGACGGCGGATGGCGCGTGGGCGGACTGCGGCGGCGCGTGGCGCTGGTTGGCAGCGGATCAAATAAACACGAGCAGCAAACGTCATTGACGGGGTCGTCGTCGGAAACCTGGCGGACAGCGGCGGTGATGGTGCAGCGGCGGTGGCGCATGGATTTCGGCGGCGGAGGCTCGGGAAAGATCAGGGCAGCGGAAAATTTTCTGTTTTAGGTTTCAGAAGTTTAGGCTCTGATACCATGTAGGAAATAAGGGTAATAATCTGTATTCTATTCATGAGTTCAGGATACATTATATAGTAGTACAGGAAACCTATCCCAGTTGGGAGAAGGTAACAGAATACAATTATATCTATAATTATGGTAGGAATACAAATCCAATTTCAACACCAATACTAATTAACACTAATTCCATAACAACTATAATACTAATTCCATAACACAAGGGCCACAAGCTGGTGGTGATCTACCTCGAGTGCGGCGGAACCTGGTGTTCACCAGCTCGCTGACAAGACCATTTGTGTGTGGCGGCAAGACGACAACATCCACACTTACCTCTCCGTTCTGACCGGCCACACCGGGCCGGTGAAGTGCCTTGCGGTGGAGGAGGAAAAGGACTCGCCGCCGGAGAACCAGCGGTTAATTGCCGCTGCGGCCATGAACCTCGAATGCTCCCCTGATGGAGCTCCCACCCGCCGCCGTGGCTGTAGGCCTTCGAGTTTGCCCCTCCAAGCTTCGTCCCTCGAAGCCACAGCTCCGACGGAGCCCCTGCCCAGAACCACTGCGGCCTATTATGTCTCGAGAGCTCACCGTCGTGGACCTCAATCCCAATCGCTCATGACTTCCGATCCAGGGGTCGGTTCCGACGGGGGTGAGGGAGAGGGAGAGTCATCGGCGCTGGAGAGGGAGAGTTTGACAAAGGGGCAGAGGCGATGTCAAATTTGGGTTTGGGAAGGGGAAAAGGTTTCAGGGAAAATGAGAGGAGAATTAAAATAAAAAGATGGGAAAATTAAAGAGAGAGAGAGAGAGAGAGAGAGAAGAAAAGAAAAGGACAAAAGGAAAATGAAAAATGTCAATTTTACACCTAAAATTAGTGCTTTGACCATATCTTAACGGTTTGACCCGACGGAATGACTACAAATCTCCAATTTTGTAAGTTCAGGGACCAAAGGTATGTGAAAAAAGTAAAGGGCCAAAGGTGAACAATAACGATAGTTCGAGGGCCACATAACTCATTTGCTCTTTAAAATATTACTTCACATGCTCCAGCAAATTTAAAACAATCAAAATATTCTTAACAAAATGCACGTAATTAAATTCCAGACCTTAACGAATCATCTACCAAAGTATGATTATGTTACTACATGTATCCATGCAGTTACATTGTTTATTTAACATGTTACTTCATGTATATCTGCCGTTACATTATTTATTTAACATGTTACTTCATACGTTTCAACAAATATTAAAACACCTAAATTTTCTCAATAAATTGCATACAGTCAAATTTCAAACATTGGTGAATTATCCAATAGAATAATATCACGTTACATCATGAGTTCATTCAATTACATTAGTGTTCATCATATTACTTCATACGTTTCAATGAATTAAAAAACACCTGAACCTTTCCAACAAATTGCATATAGTCAAATTTTAGACTTTCGCGAATTATCCAGCCGAATAATATCACGTTAATACATGTGTTCATGCAGTTACATCCAGTGTTCATCATATTACCTTATACATTTCAGCAAATTAAAAAACACCTAATTTTTCTCAACAAATTGCATGTAGCCAAATTTCAGACCTTGGCAAATTCTCCCGCAGAATAAAATCACGTTACTTCATGTGTTCATCATATTACCTTATACATTTCAGCAAATTAAAGAAACATCCAAATTTTCTCCACAAATTGCATATAGCCAAATTTCAGACCTTGGAAAATTATCAAGCAGAATAATATTATGTTACTTCATGTGTTCATGCAGTTACATCCATTGTTCATCATATTACTTCATACATTTCAGCATTTTCTTCACAATATGCATATAACTGAATTCCATATCCAGCAAAAATTATTTCAGAATATGAAAACGTTACTTAACGTGTTCATATTTTTATGAATTTCCAGAGTGAACATGTTCGTTGCTTTCTCCTCCATACAAAAAAATGTATTGCCTTGAATTGCTTTGTTTTCCTTAGTTTATAACAGCAACAACTTAGATTGTATATTTCAACCGTTAATTTCATAAATTGAGATTTCAGCCATAAAACATGGCTATTGCTAATGAAAGTTGATATTTAAAACCGTAAATTTCTTATTACCTCAATGATTTCAACGTCGCAGATTGTTGAAGCTTTCAAAACTGTAATCCGTCACAAAATTCATCATCTCGCCGCAAAATTCAGATCGTAGATGTCAAAAGTTTGCAGATCCGGCTGATTTGCAAATTTTAAGTTTGTTGTGTTAGATCCAGCAATTTGTTGTGTTAGATCGGCGAGTTTCTAATTTTGATGCTTCAAATCTATGATGAGATTGGACTGAATTTGATTCCTTGATTTTGGGGATATTCTTTCCAAAAAAATGGCAAAAGATGGCAGTTGCTTTCTGACCCGTTCTATTACAACCCGTTTTTCAGACTCAATTTCTAAAAATTGCAAATTGATCCCATTTTCAACCCCATTTCTCATATTTACAGTCTGGTTCCTGGTCTCACCATTTGTTATGGTGAGACGGTCTCAGGGGAGTTTTTCTCATATAAAATAGCAGTCATCATGTGAGATGTCTTTGGATTTCTTTTAACGTGTATTTTAAAAAATTATAATCCGCTATCGATGGTTAAATCTACCTTGAAAACTATCAGAAAAAAAATATCATTATTGGTGGACTAGAGGGAGTGTGAAAAATATTGTTTGACTATTTTTTTAATATTCTAATCGGGCTTTCAATACTTTAATCAAATACAAATTTCTTCATGGCCTTCTTAATATAACCTAATTGATTAAGAAAACATTTCTTGCAATACAATTCAACTGCTTCCAAACTTCTGTTCTGAAATAATGTCCCATAGCCTTCTAAGGAGGTAAAATAAGTAGATTTATGATTGGACTACATTACCTTGTTGATGAAAACTTTACCATGATAATCCAGTAGATTAAAACCACGGTTATAGAAAGATATAATGTATCGCTCCTTATTGCTTTTATATCTTATGAATTTCTGCATATAACCACTCCTCTTCCCTAAAATTTTCTATAAAATAGGGATTCAAAACTCATATTCCCTATATTTTTTATGTTCATCTCCAACAGATTCCCTGTTTTGGAGAACCTCACATTTATTAACATAATAATTATCATTTTTTTTACGCAGAAAAAAACATTATTCTATAAAATAAAATTCGAGATTTAAAAAAGAAGCAATTTTTATTCATAATCATAAGAACCAACAGATGAAAACAGAGCTTCAAACAAAAAGCAAATCCATCCGACAGCGCACACCCTTTTCACCGGAGGGCAAAACCGATGATAACATCTTCATGGGATTCTTCTGGGTTTCCAAACATCCGATCCAATCGATTCAGAAACATTCATGCAAATTTTTGATACAAAAACGTTCAACTAAGTTACTGCGTGCGATTTTTGTGTGCGAAACACACACTGTTACTGTGAATCTTCTTCTTCATCTCATTTCTGCTCTACTAACGGTCCTCTGGACGGAAGCTGTTCCAACGGCTATATCCATCCAAGGGGCAGGCTATGGCGTCTCCGGCGCCTCCTCCGCCACCGGATCCTATTCCACAAACCCACAAAAGCTTCCTTCAAGCACTTAACACCAAACAATCGCCACTTCTCTCGACACTCCCCGATACCCCAAACCTACACCCTATCACAGAATTCAAAGGAAAAATTGCTTATATCCTCCCACCTGAAGAAGGAGAACTACTAGCATCCCATTACCAAAACGCCCTTGTCGGGAAATTCATTCGTGGGAAACCTCCAATGGATTCCTTGTTGCAGGCCTTCAAATCTATAGGTTTTAAATCCAAATTCCAGCTTGGCTCAATAGATTACCGACATATTCTTATTCGATTTCAGGAAAGTGAGGATTATCAACGATGTTGGATGAAAGGGCAATGGACAATTCAAGGATACACGATGAAAGTTCAGAAGTGGTCGCCGGAATTCTCACCATCGGTGGAATCCTCTATTGTGCCGGTCTGGGTAACTTTGCATAACTTGCCTCTTCATTTCTATAACAATTCTGCTATAATAGGAATCAGCTCACAGATAGGTAGATTCCTTAAAATGGATGCTGCTACCAAAGCGCTTACTAGACCATCAGCAATAAAAGTTTGTTTGGAGATTGACTTGTTAACACAGCTCCCTAACACAATAGTGGTAGGAATAGGTAACAAGGTGGCTGAATACCCTATTGAATATGAAGATTTGCCACTCTACTGCTCTCACTGTAAAATCCTTGGACATAATAACATTAAATGCAACCATTTGCACCCTGAGTTGAGGAAAACATCTCTGAAAAAACTTGAGGTATCTGAGGTTTATGTTCACAAGGAGAGCAAAAGTATAGAACCTCAGCCTAGAGAAGTGACTAATAAGGAAAACTCCTCTGCACTAACTGTTTTACAAAAGGAGAAAGATTTTCAAAATCAAAAATCACTTCTAGGGCAGCTGGAAAAGATTAGTCATAAAAAGAGAAATGCCCCCTTTTACTCACTAGATGACATATCAAAACCAATAACCACTTCATTCTGGAGGAAAAAAAGTCAGCCACCTGATGTTACTAAATCCCAAGGAAATGATTTAAATGGAAATGTGGTAACTATCTCAAATGCCTTTAAATTGCTTGATGACTTACATGATGATGTGGAAGAGGAAGTAGTAGAGATGATTCATGAAAATGTGGATGAGGAAGTATTTGAGAAGCTTAATGAAAATGAGGAACCACAGGACCTTGATAAAAATATAACCCCTGCACCTAACCATCCTGTCTTTGAGATACTCCTAACAGGTGACACAGAGCAAATCATCCCAGAGGCCAACACAGATATTAATACAGTGGCTAACACAGAGGCTCTTAATCAGCTTGGATCAGAAAATGAGGAGGCCATGCAGATTAAGGTTAGTATTCCTGAACAGATGCCTACCCCTCTAAATATAGAAAAAAGTAATGGTAAGTCAGGTGACAAAAGTAAGACTTCAGCAAAGTTAGTGAGAAATCTAAGATCATCACAAAAAGCTACCCCTAAAGTTTTTAAATGATAAAATACACCATAATAGGAAATATCTTGGTTTGGAATGTTAGGGGAATAGGAACATCTGTAGAAAGATTAAAGATTCTTAAGCTAAATCATAAGATTGATATCATGTGTTTGATAGAGCCATGGCAGGATACACAAATGCTCACAGTTTTAAAGAGTGAACTTGGATATTATAATGCTCTAGCTGCACAATCGGCCAAAATTTGGATTCTATGGGATCCAACTTTTAACATTATAAATCTAAGTGAGACAGACCAATTTGTTCAGGTTAACATAACTGATGCTGGCTCCTCTTTTAACTGGCACTGCTTCTTTATCTATGCAAGTGTGCATAGACAATTAAGGGAGGACTTATGGGATAATCTAAAAGTGACAGGAAATACCCCCTCCATTTATATAGGTGATTTTAATACTGTGCTCTCTGTTTCTGAGTATAAGGGCAGGAAGTCTACACCTAAAAAGAGCATGAAACAATTTAATGAATTCATAAACTCAAATGACTTGCATGATATTCCTACAGTTGGGAACTTCTACACCTGGAGTAATAATAGATTTAAGGAAAAATGCAAAGATTTAATGTTTCAAAGGTTAGACAGAGGCTTAGCCTCCCTAGATTGGTTGGAGCTCTTCCCTAATAGCTCTATTCAGGTTTTAAATAGGCTGACTTCGGACCATGCCCCGTTATTACTTTCTGTTCAATCATCCGAAGAACAAGCCCCTAGACCATTTAGATACCATGATATGTGGTCAAACAGACAGGAATTTCAGGATCTGGTAGCAACAAACTGGAAATTAGACTCCCCTTTTCAAGGAATGTATAGGCTGGTTTTTAAATTGAAGAGGCTAAAGATGGTAATTAAACAATGGAATAAAAATCACTTTGGTAATGTCTCACAGAATTTGACACACTATGAGAACGTGGTTAAAGAACTGGAAATCACTTTTCAGCAAAACAATGATGACTTAACCACCCTAAGTGAGTTAAATAAGTCAAAACAGTTGCTTATGAGGGCTCAAAAAGAAAAATTCATTTTCCTAAAGCAAAAAGCTAGGATTAACTGGTTTAAGTTTGGAGATGCTAACACAAGCTACTTCCACCACTCGGTTAGAGAAAGGAGATCTAAGACAAGAATCAGTAAGATTAAGGATGGAAAAGGTAATTGGATCTCTGATCCATCTCTAATCAAAGAAGAAGCAGTAAGATTTTACAAAGAACTTTTTCATGAGGAAGTTGCTCAAAAAAAGGGGACTTTTTTTAATTATTTCCTTTCAGAAATTCCTACTGTAATTTCAGATCAGCAAAATGAACAGCTCCTATCCCCTTTCCAACTTCAAGAACTTAAGGCTGCAGTTTTTGACCTAAACAGATGTAGCTCTCCTGGTCCTGATGGGTTCTCAGGAGCTTTTTATACCACCTTTTGGGAAGTCATCAATGAAGATCTTCTTGATGCTGCTAATGACTTCCTAACATGTGGAAATATACCTAAGGCCATATCTAGTACTTGGTTAACATTAATCCCCAAAAAGCCTACCCCAGTCTCTTTCTCAGATTTTAGGCCCATAAGTTTATCTAACTTTGTGAATAAGGTTTTTTCTAAAATGATCATGGAAAGGATCAAACCACTAATGGTTTCTCTCATATCCCCTGAACAAAGTGCATTCATAAAAGGTAGGGATATATCTGATAACATACTTATGATGCAGGAAATGGTTAGAAGATTAGGTAGGAAATCAAAAATCCCTAACCTCATAGTTAAACTAGATATGCAGAAGGCTTTTGATAGAGTATCATGGTCTTTTCTTAATTCAGTCCTGTTGCAATTCGGATTCCATGGAGTATTTGTGCACAGAATAATGCAGAATATTGCTTCAGCTCATTTTTCAGTATTAATAAATGGTGTTACTTCAGGATTCTTTGCATCTAATAGAGGAATTAAACAAGGGGATCCAATGTCTCCTTTTCTTTATAACATTTTGTCTGAGGCCTTTTCAAGAGGGTTAAAAAAATTATTCCAGATAGGCTATCTACAGAACTTTAATCTGCCCAGGAATTGTCCACCAATAACCCATCTTATGTATGCGGATGATACTGCAGTGTTCCTGAAAGGCAATCCCAAAAACCTGAAAAGATTTAAAAAATTCCTGTTGGCATATGAGCATACCTCGAGTCAGAAAGTTAACTTTGCTAAATCTAATTATTTTGTTGATCCAAAAAAACCTGAGGATAGATTGCATTTAGTTTCCAGGACCTTAGGTATGTCAAAAGGCACCTTTCCTTTTAAATATCTAGGGACTCCTATTTTTGCTGGAAGGAATAAACAAGTCCACTACTTTCCTGTGCTTGAGAGAATGGAAAAGACATTAAACAACTGGAAAAATAAGTGGTTAAGCTCAGCAGGGAAAATTATCCTCATTAATCATTGTTTCCTTTCCATCCCAATACATCTGTTTGCAGTGCTCAGTCCTCCTAAAATAGTCTTAAGAAAAATGGAAAAGTTAGCTTCAGGTCTATTTTGGGGCCATAATGAGTACACAGGAAATAAAAAGAAATGGCGTTCATGGAAAAAAATGAGCTCCCTGTCCAAGAGAATGGTATAGGCTTTAGGGATATTCAGGCATCAGTGGATGCCTTCTCTTGCAAGCTCTGGTGGAAACTGCAGCTCAATAAATCTCAATGGACCCAACATTTGTGGTCTCTCCCAGAATCATACAAGAATTCTCACACATGGCAAAGGATTTGCAAGGTAACAGAAGCCTCAAATAGTTTAACAAGAGTTATTTATGGAACTGGTTCTTGTTCTTTTTGGAATGCTAACTGGAAAGGTAGTGGGGCTTTGTTTTATGAATGGCCTGATGGTATGGAAATTCCATTTCCTGATATAAATTTGAGCTCCTTTGTTGCTAACAAAAACCACTATCTTCCATTATTGGAGCCTCATTTGGCTACCACAACCAATCTAATTTTGCAGGAGGTGGTAATCACAAACACACATGCTGATAGACTAATCTGGACCCCTACAGTGGATGGCAATTTCTCCACTAGCTCAGCCTACAAGAATCTCAGACAAAAAGGTACACAAATCAGGCACCTTCATAAAATTTGGTCCTCTTTTATTCCTTCCAAAATGTCAATTCTTCTTTGGAGAGCGCTTAATGGAATTCTACCATTTGATAACATATTATGCAAATTTGGATACTCCCTAGCCTCCAAATGCCCCTTGTGTAGGAATCATTCGGATACTCTAGATCACCTGTTTAACTCCTGCCCCGTTTCACTTGAAATCTGGAACAGAATTAACACACTCACTCATCTTCAATATCTAGTTTTAGGAAGCTTTAGAAACAGGGTAGAATTTTATTTATCCAAAAGAGCAGATTCTAAGATATCCTCTAGCATGAACATTGCAGTCCTCTTAGTTACATCATGGTCCCTGTGGATACATAGGAATAAGAGTATATTTGAAAATCAGGCTTTTTCGGTAGATTCATGCTTCCATCATATTAAGGACCTGATCAAGCTAATTTTTATTGCAAACCCTTTGAGAGGCAAAAAAGAAAAACACAAAGAACTAATCCAAGCAGGCCTCTTATCTGATATACTACCAAAACAGAAAAGATCAGTTTCAGTGGTAGAATGGGAAAAGTCGGTTGTTGGTGTGAAACTTAACACTGATGCTACATGGAAAACTGGAGGTCTGTCTTCCTCTGCTGTGATAGTGAGGGATATGAATGGTGAAGTGATTAAACTTAGAACTCATGCCTTTCACTCAGAATCCCCATTGCATGCAGAACTTGTAGGTATTCAACAGGCATATCAGCTATGTTCAGAACTTAATTTACAAGGTTGTGTGATTGAATCTGATTGCCTTTCAGCTGTAAAAGGAATCCAGGTTCCTATGGTTAGTCCTTGGACAGTTTTTTCTATTTGTAGTTCTTTGAATGAGTTGCATAAAGTTAATCCAATTACATTCATACCTAGGGATACTAATGCTGCAGCTGATTTTTTGGCAAAATACGCTACTGGAAATAATCTGAATGGTGATATAAACATGGACATGGTTCCACTTTTTTTCAAAGGTCTCATTTTGTTGGATAAAATTGGAATGAAAGGAATCCGTGTAACTCCCTGTACTACTGGTTGATTCTATCTGTTGCAATTTCTGATTCTTTATTGTCTGCAATGGAAACTGCTGGTCTTCTTCATATTTCATGCAGGAAAGGAGCATCTCATCAAGTAAGGAATGAAAGGAATACGAGTAGCTGACACTTGATAGATACATCAGAGACGGGAGATAACTACAGACGGGAGATAACCACCTTCTATACGGACACATCGTTGACAAATAGAAGTTCCGTTTTTTACGTTTCTTCGCCCTGTTCGCGATATGTCCTGTTAGAGGTTATTTCGCCTCATAGGATCCCTGGTTGGTTATTAGTTTCTGGGAACATTTGCTATCGGGATACACTTACTGTCGGATTCATCCTACAGGTTGACCTTTTGTAATTGCTTCGTACTTTACGATTTACAGGCTGATTTTTGGTCTGATTTATTGGTTTGGGGAGCCAATATATACCCCCCATCTCATGATGGTTTTTAATTAAAAAAAAAAATTTCAGACACCCAGATTTCCCCAGAAAGTTCAATTCTTGTGTTTCAGCAGCAAGTTACGGAGCTCCACAGCGTCGATCTCCGCCACCTGTCCCTCCGGCTTGTAGTACCCGGTAACCGAGTCGAGTACCCACGAAGTAGCGGGTTTGGATCCCTTGGTCGCCTCCTCTCCTGTCTTCATCCACTTCATGTTCGGCCTTACGCCGCCGCTCGCCGCCGCGCTCTAAGATGACGCTCCCGCCGCCGACGCAAATCCACGCCTAGCGGCGATAATGGAGATTTGGTCCACGACAAAAGCGGTTGCGATTCTAACATTGGAAAAAGAGCGAGCCATTTCTGGTGGATGAAGAAGGCGTATGAAAGAGCTACTGCAGAGAGAATTGAAAGGAGAAACCTTTTCTTCTTCTTCTGCAGAAGCTTTGGTGTTTTAGTATGGAGCTGCTGTGTGTGTGCGTGTCTTGTTTCTGATGAATTGTGTGAGGAGGATTAAAGTTTTGACAGAAAAGAGAGAATATTGTACTCGTATTCAATGCATCCCATTAATATTGCATTAAATCTTGGTTCCCCATAATTTTATTCTCTTTCTACAAATATGGGGAATGAAATATCCTCTCTCATCATAATCCCTATTTTGGGGAAGCATATAGGGAAGCTGTTGGACTTAAAAAATGAAGTAAAATCTCTAAAAACAACAAGAATCCCTATAATAGGGAAATTGTTGGACTTGCTCTAAGCACATCAAATGGTAAAAGAAATTTATAAAATTACGTAAATTAATGTACTTCCTTCGTCCCACCTGAATGTGCACATTTTTTGTCAATTTTCTGACCAATAATAACTTTAGTTACGTATGTTAATAGTGTGTTAAAATTTGATATTTTAAAAATACATCATGCAGGGAATCCAACAATATCTCACGTGATGATATTGGTGTTTGTATCCTAGTTGAAATTTATGGTCAAACATATCTTTAGAAAGTTGACCAAAAAGTGTACAGATTCGCATGGGACGGGGGAGTATAAAAAACACCTAATCGAAAATGTAATTTTTTTTATGCATTATGTATTGATCACAGGTCCAAAAGAAGGTTAAATCAGAGATTTAAAAGTTAAAATAAGAAAAAAGATATCAGATTAGAATTAACACTTTTTTCCCTTTTCCAAAGCATGCACGATATGCCCCCAACTAATAAAAAGAAGAATATGTGAAAGGAGTAAAGTTCGCTTCAAGTTACGTATCGATCGCTTATAAACCAATTCTGCAGCAAAAGGTCAACTCTATCGCTTATAATTTCTATTGATTAATCTTTTTCTACAATTGCTCACATACAATTAATGCAGCCACATGTCATCTTAATATTACAGGCTGTCATTACACCGAGTACGGTCGAGGTTTAGAGGTTCAGTTACGGAAGTGCTGTGATTTACCTCTCTGATTATGATCGTGGTGTCGGTGCGACCGGGGCAGATGAGGGCGAGCTGTTTGATCGCCTTTTGCCATTAAAGGCTGTCATTAATTTTTTTTAAACCTCGAATCCCACTTCATCAACTATAAATGTCGTGAAGACTTTTCCATGCTCAGGCTGTAAAACCCTAATCATAATCATCTTGGCCAGAAAACGAAGAAACGTCAAAAACAAGAGAAAAGGTTCTATTCTAATGTCAGGATTAGGAAGCTCTTGCCTCGCCTTAATTCCTTCCAAAATGTGCTTTGCAGCTAATTACAAGCCTTCAATGAAAGTCAGAGGTGGAAGTTTCTTGCAACAAAAATATACGGCAAGAACAAGTGTAAGAGCAGAAGTGCAACGCGTGTTCGCGGAGCTGACCATTCAGGGAATTCCCCATATAGATGAGGTTGTCAAGAGGCAGTCACGGAATTTTGATGCATTCAGAAAACCAGAATATAATCTCGACGAAGCCTACAAAAAATGCGCGATCTTATGTGCCAAACATTCAATGCTGTTCGTGTTAGGTTCATCCTGAAATTCCACCGACATATAATTGCATTTCAGTGCCATTTTTTGATGACCTTTTGTTTTCATGATTTCCAGGGACGCTGGCATTGAGCAAAGAGCAGAGGCAGGCGTTATGGGCTCTCTATGGTAAGCCATTCGAGTGCTTAATAAAAGAATTAGCATCATCGACCGAAATGTTGGATTACTAAACATGATTGTGAATCTGCTATTTTAATTCAGCCTGGTGCAGGAGGCTTGATGAGGTAGTTGACAGCCCTAACATTTCCGACAACGTACGCTCTGCATCACTAGATGAGTGGGAAACAGTGGCGGAACCAATGGTAGGCTAGGTAGGGCTCCAGCCCTACCTAGATCGCCGGCCGAAGGTAGAAGGAGTCGATTCGGCCATCGAGCGCTTCTTCCGGCAAGCTTGGCGCGTCTCCAGCGACTGGCAGGCATTTGCTCGGAGAAGAAGGCCGCGTCGCGGCCTTCTTTTTTTTTTTATGATCAAGTAATAAAACGACGTCGTTTTCACGTTAGTGAAACGACGTCGTTTTATTTGTTAGAAGGGAAAAAAATAAATGGAGAAATGGATTGGGCCAAAACTGAACGGCCCAAACCATGAACCAATAATCCATTTCCACAAAATATTAGAATGAGAGTTTCCTCCTGAGCAGCAGAGCTTCCTCTTCAGCCGAGAGCATAGCATCCATCCGCCACCACCGCCAAGTCTGCCACCAGGTCTCAGCCTCCCCTGAAATTTTTTTCTGGTTCCGCCTCTGATGGGAAAAGAGAACAAAAGACATCTTCGACGGATGTCCTCATGACATACTTGATGCTGCACTTGTAGATACTATATCCAAGTTCCCTCCGGACATTGAGGTGAGCCTTATATATATTCCCTCCGTCCTAGAGTTTGCTTCACATGTATGGAATGCACGAGATCATTAAGGGGCCGAAATTGAAAGGGGGAGAATGAGTTAAGAGAATAGAAGGAAAAAAAATAAGAAAAGAAAGTAGAGTAATATAAATGAGGTCCTGTTCTCCAGAGCTTATCTACCGTTCATTTCATTTCAATTAAGTTCACTTTAGTTCAGCAAAAATTTAGTTGGTTGAATTTAGTTTAATTTAGACATGTTACTACTTTTTTTCACTAAACTTATTTTTGTAAGTCAAATTCATTTCGGTTCGGTTCAGATCAAATAAGCTTTGGAGAACAAGATCATGAGCGTAGGTTGATATTCACCAAAAGATGAGTGTTCAAAGTGTGAAGTAAACCCTTGAATAACCAAATAAGGAATGTGGGAAGTCAATAGTTGGATGGAGGGATTAATTTGTCACTATTTTGTTGATATTTTGTTGATGAGTGGGTGTACTGATAGGTGGCCTGTCCATAAGTTTATGGACAGGCCATTTATTTTTTACCTTATACACTGCATTTCTTAAATTACATACAAAATTTAAAAATTTTGAAAATATTTTTTATATCATATATTTTTATATTTTCACATTCAAATACATATTATTACTTGTTTTAACTTATAAAATGCAATATTTAAATTTTATAAAAAATTACAATATTTAAGTCAAATGCCCCTGAGGACTGTCCATAAGCTTATAGAAAGGCCGCTTTTGTTGATAAATGAAGCAACTCTCTTATTAATACTATTCGACTTGTGCCTTTCCAAGAGATGATCAAGGGGATAAGAATGGACATAATAAAAAACCGGTACGCAAATTTTGAGGAACTGTTGCTCTATTCCTTCTCTGTGCCTGGAACTGTTGGCCTAATGATTGTCCCAGTGTTTGGGATTGCACCAGAATCGTCGGTGTCTTTTAAGACCGCGTACGATGGAGCCGTATATTTAATGGTAGCAAGTCACCTTACGGACATTCTCAGAGATGTATCAGATGAGCAAGTATATATGTCCGTGAGAGTAATATTTGGACTGTGCAACATACATAGATGGCTTATTCTGGCTTTTGAAAATCAGTGCACAGTTAGGAAGAATTTATCTTCCACAAGATGAACTCGCGCAATTCGGTTTATGTGATGAGGATATACTCTCAGGAAAGGTATCTGATGGGTGGAGAGAATTCATGAAGAAACAGATTCAACGTGCAAGGTTCTATTTTGATGAAGCTGAACGAGGACTCTCTCAAATCGACAAGAGTAGTCGATGGAAGGTAGGTTTTCATGTTTAAGGGAAGAGTAAAAGAAATGAAGTACTTTTGTTTTATAATCTTGGAGGGAATAGGTCCATGACAGGTGGCATGTGCTCAATCTATTGACTGTACATTGCGTTGTACATTGCATTTGTTAAATTAAACATCGAACTTTTAAATTTAAATAGAGTGTTTAAAAGTTAAATACGGTACATTTTATACAATAATTTTTACATTTTCACATCCAAACACATTTTATTACGTGTTTTAACTTTGGCAAAGTCTTGGGAAAGATCGTGTTTCCATAGATTTATGGAAAGACGAGATTTAATTAGAATAATAAAAGGTAAAAAGTCTTAGTTGCAATATTAAAAATTTATTATGCAACGTGTAATAATTATAAAATTAATAACTCGATTCATGTAACCCTAAAAAATTATCTTCATTTTTTCTAATTTACACTTTAAACGTTAGTCTTTTCATGACTTATGAAAAAACCGTCTTTCAAGAGACAAACTCATTATTTATGTATTACAATATTTAAATTTTATAATTGCAGTTTCTAAATGAAAAAATATAGTGACATGTCTGTACACCATCTTTTCTTAAACTTTCTCCCTCGGATTAACAACAAAGGCAAGTACTGATCCATATGTTCCTTACAAATGCTCACCCTATGACTTCCGTTTAAAATTTTTGAATACATTTAATTGAATGAGTACTTATATTTTTTAAATTATTATATACTAGTTTGGCTACACCGCGTGGTGAGATTGATAACAAATTATAGGAATTTTATAGGAATGTTAAAAGAGTTGTAATTTAAGCTATAAATGTACCAATTATACATGTAATTGAAGCGTGGAGATGGCGAGAGGTGAAAGTTCAAGTGGAGGGGTTCGAGAGGTACGGATTCGAAATGTGAAGTTTGCAGTGGAAGTTCGAGAGGTAGTTGGTTGGAGCGGAAGGTTCGGGAGGTACAGATTCGAGTGGTGAAGGTTCCATAGTAGGTTCGAGAGGTGAAGGTTCCATCGGACAATTCGAGAGATGAATGATAGGGGTTCCATTGGAGGGGTTCGAGAGGTACCCATTCGAGAGGTGAAGGTTAGGGGTTCCATTGGAAGGGTTCGAGAGGTGTAGGTTCCGTTGGAAGGGTTCGAGAGGTACTCTAGAGTGGGTACCTCTCGAAAGGGTACCTCTCGAATAGCCACCTCTCGAACCCCTCCACCTAGAAGTTCACATCTCGAATGGGTACCTCTCGAGTAGGTACCTCTCGAACGTATCCAGTCGAACCCCTCCACCTGGAACAACACCTCTCGAATTGGTACATCTCGAATGGATCCAGCGGAACCCCTCCACCCGAATGTTCACATCTCGGATAGGTACGTCTCGAATGGGTACCGCTCGAACCCATCCAATCGAACCCATCCACCTGAAAGTTCACATCTTGAATAGGTACCTTTTGAATGGAATCTCTCGAATCGGTTCCTCTAGAACCCATCCAATGGAACCCCTCCAGCTGAAAGTTTGCCTCTCGAATGTCTACCTCTCGAATAGGTGTCTCTCGAACCCATTTAATCGAACCCCTCCACCTGAAACTTCACCTCTAGAGTGAGTACCTCTCGAATAGGTACCTCACGAATGACGACCTCTCGAACCCATCAAGTCAAAACCCTCCACCTGAAAGTTCACATCTCAAATGGGTACCGCTAAAACCCATCCAATCGAACCCCTCCACCTGAAAGTTCACATCTCGAAAGTTCACATCCCGAATGGGTACCTCTGGAATCCATCCAATCGAACCCTTCCATCTGAAACTTCACATCTCGAATGGGTACCTCTAGAGTGAGAACCTCTCGAATGGGTATATCTCAAATGGCCACCTCTCGAACCCATCAAGTCGAACCCCTCCACCTAAAAATTCACATCTCGAATGGGTACACCTCGAATGGGTACCGCTCGAACCCATCCAATCGAACCCCTCCACCTCAAAGTTCACCTCTCGAAATGGTACATCTCGAATTGGTACCTCTCGAACACATCCAATCGAACCCCTCCACCTGAAAGTTCACATCTAAAATGGGTACCTCCTGAGCCCATCATATCGAACCCATCCACCTGAAAGTTCACATCTCAAATCGGTACCTCTCGAATGGCCACCTCTCGAATGGGTACATCTCGAATGGATCTAGCGGAACCCCTCCACCTTATTGTTGACATCTCGAATGGGTACATGTCGAATGGGTACCGCTCGAACCTATCCAGTCGAACCCCTCCACCTGAAAGTTCACATCTCGAATGGGTACCTCTTGAATGGAGTCTCTCGAATCGGTTCCTCTAGAACCCATCCAATGGAACCCCTCCACCTGAAAGTTCACCTCTCGAATGTGAACCTTTCGAATGGGTGCCTCTCGAACCCATCTAATCGAACCCCTCCACCTGAAACTTCACCTCTATAGTGGGTACCTCTCGAATGGGTACCTATCGAATGGCGACCTCTCGAACGGCGACCTCTCAAACCCATCCAGTCGAAACCCTCCACCTGAAAGTTCACATCTGAAATGGGTACAGCTCGAACCCATACAATCGAACCCCTCCACCTGAAAGTTCATATCTCAAAAGTTCACATCTCGAAAGTTCACATCTCGAAATGGTACCTTTCGAACCCATCTAATCAAAGCCCTCCACTTAAAAGTTCACATCTCGAATGGCCACCTCTCGAACCCATCTAGTCGAACCCCTCCACCTAGAAGTTCACATTTCGAATGGGTACTTCTCGAGTGGCCCCCTCTCAAATGGCCACCTCTCAAACCCATCCAGGCGAACCCCTCCACCTGAAAGTTCACATCTCGGATGGGTACGTCTCGAATGGGTACCGCTCGAACCCATCTAATCGAACCCCTCCACCTGAAAGTTCACATCTCGAATGGGTACCTCTCGAATAGAATCTCTCGAATCGGTTCCTCTAGAACCCATCCAATGGAACCCCTCCACCTGAAAGTTCACCTCTCGAATGTGAACCTCTCGAATAGGTGCCTCTCGAACCCATCCAATCAAACCCCTCCACCTGAAACTTCACCTCTAGAGTGGGTACCTCTCGAATGGCGACCTCTCGAACCCATCCAGTCGAAACCTTCCACCTGAAAGTTCACATCTCGAATGGGTACCGGTCAAACCCATCCAATCGACCTCCTCCTAATATTTCACATCTCGAAAGTTCACATCTCGAATGGGTACCTCTCGAACCCATCCAATCGAACCCTTCCATCTGAAACTTCACATCTCGAATGGGTACCTCTGGAGTGGAAACCTCTCAAATGGGTATATCTCGAATGGCCACCTCTCAATCCCATCCATTCGAACCCCTCCACCTGAAAGTTCACATCTTGAATGGGTACCTCTCGAATGGAATCTCTCGAATCGGTTCCTCTAGAACCCATCCAATGGAACCTCTTCACCTGAATGTTCAGATCTCGAATGGGTACATGTCGAATGGGTACCGCTTGAACCCATACAATCGAACCCCTCCACCTGAAAGTTCACATCTCCAATGGATACCTCTCGAACCTATCCAGTCAAAACTATCCTATCGAACCCCTCCACCACATCTCGAATGGGTACATCCAGAGTGGGTACCTCTTGAATGGCCACCTCTCGAACTCCTCCATTTGGAAGTTCACATCTTGAATGGGCACATCTCGAATGGGTACCGCTAGAACCCATCCAATCAAACCCCACCACCTGAAAGTTCACCTCTCAGAATGGTACCTCTTGAATGGTCACCTCTCGAACCCATCCTATCAAATGGGTACCTCTCGAATGGCCACCTCTCGAATCCATCCTATAGAATCCCTCCATCAGGAAGTTCACATCTCAAAAGGGTGTCTCTCGAGTAGGTACCTCTCGAACCTATCCACTGGAACTCCTCCACCTGGGACAATACCTCTCGAATGGGTGCATCTCGAATGGGTACTGCGGAACCCCTCCACCTGAAACTTCACCTCTCAAATGGATCCAATGGAACCTCTCTATCTGAACTTTCACCTATATAATGGTACCTCTCGAATGGGTACCTCTCGAGTGGGCGCCTCACGAAAGGTACCTCTCGAACTCATCCAATGGAACCCCTCCACTTGAAAGTTCACCTCTTGAGTGGGTACCTCTTGAATATCAACCTCTCGAACCCATCCAGTCAAACCCATCCACCTGAAAGTTCACATATAGAATGGGTACCGCTCGAACCCATCCAATCGCACCCCTCCACCTGAAAGTTCACCTCTCGGAATGGTACATCTTGAATCGGTACCTCTCAAACCCATCCAATTGAACCCCTCCACCTAAAAGTTCACTTCTTGAATGGATACATGTTGAATAAGTACCGCTCGAACCCATCCAATTGAATCCCTCCACCTGAAGGTTCACATCTCGAATGGGTACATCTCCAACCCATCCTATCGAACCCCTCCACTTGGAAGCTCACATCTCGAATGGGTACCTCTCGAGTCGATACCTCTCGACCCTATCCAGTTGAAACCATCCTATCGAACCCCTCACTTTGTAAGTTCACATCTCGAATGGGTACCTCTCAAATGGCCACCTCTCGAGCCCATCCAGTCAACCCCTCCACCTGAAAGTTCACATCTCGAATGGGTACATCTCGAATGGATACCACTCAAACCCATCCAATCGAACCCCTCAACCTGAAAGTTCACATCCCGAATGGGTACCTCTCAAACCCATCCAGTCGAACCCCTCCACCTGAAAGTTCACATTTGGAAGTTCACATCTGGAATGAGTACTTCTCAAACCCATCCAATCGAACCCATCCATCTGAAACTTCACCTCTCGAATAGGTACCTCTGGAGTGGGAACCTCTCGAATGGCCACTTCTTGAATGGGTACCTCTCAAACCCATCCTATCGAAGTTCACATCTCGAATGGGTACCTCTCAAATGGCCACCTCTCGAACCCATCCACCTGTCAGTTCACATCTCGAATGGGTACATCTCAAATGGATACCGCTCGAACCCATCCAATCGAACCCCTCCACCTGAAAGTTCACATCTTGAATGGGTACATCTCGAACCCATCCAATCGAACCCCTCCACCTGGAAGCTCACATCTCGAATGGGTACCTCTCGAGTAGATACCTCTCGAACCTATCCAGTCGAACCCTTCCACCTGGGAAAATACCTCTTGAATGGTACCTCTCGAACCCATCCAATGGAACCCCTCCACCTGAAACTTCACCTCTCGAATGGGTACATCTCGAATGGCCACCTTTCGAATAGCCACCTCTCAAACCCATCCAGTCGAACCCCTCCACCTAAAAGTTCACATCTCGAATGGGTACATCATGAATGGGTACCTCTCGAACCCCTCTACCTAGATGTTCACACCTCGAATGGGTACATCATGAATGGGTACCTCTCGAACCCCTCCACCTAGATGTTCACACCTCGAATGGGTACCTCTCGAACCATCCAATCGAACCCATCCATCTGAAACTTCACCTCTCGAATGGGTACCTCTAGAGTGGGAACCTTTCGAATAGCCACCTCTCGAATGGGTACCTCTCGAACCCATTATATCGAACCCCTTCACCTGAAAGTTCACATCTCGAATAGGTACCTTTCGAATGGCCACCTCTCGAACCCATCCATTCAAACCCCTCCACTTGAAAGTTCACATCTCGAATGGGTACATCTCGAATGGGTACATCTCGAATGGGTACATCTCGAATGGGTACATCTCGAATGGGTACATCTCGAATGGGTACCGCTCGAACCCATCCAATCGAACCCCTCCACCTGAAAGTTCACATTTCGAATGTGTACATCTCGAACCCATCCTATCGAACCCCTCCACCTGGAAGCTCACATCTTGAATGGGTACCTCTCGAGTAGGTACCTCCTCGAATGGGTACCTCTCGAATGGGTACCCCTCCAATGGGTACCCAAAACGATGTCGTTTTGGGCAGCCACCGGGCAGCACATGTAGACGCACATAGCGGCACTGCAATGTTTGACAAAGGGAATGCACAAAGCAACAAAAATGGTGCCCAAAACGATGTCGTTTTGGGTGGCCACTTCAGTGCACATGCAGAGGCACACGTTTGGCGTGCCTACAAAATGACCACTATGCCCCTGACGACGGTTGATACAAGCGTGTGGTTTCAAAGTATTTCTTTTATATAGTAACCAGAAGATCTCATTAGATTTATTTGCATGTTTTTGTTTTTAAATATATATAATTAAATATATCAACGGTAAAAATCATTTCCTTTGTTTATGTTTTCATCAAACCTAAACACGTTGTGTTGACTTATATTTATGTTCGTTTCTTGCAGCTCTGGTTGGCCGCGAGGATTTATAAGTTGTCACTGAATGCAATAGAGATGAATAACTATGATAACTTAACAAAGAAAACCATGGGGATGTCAGTTTGACCCAATATGTTAATTCAATATGTTCTGTTTTAATTTGTAATTTGTTAGACTCACTCTGTCTAGGTTAAACTGTAATTTTACTATTTGACAAGTCAATGCTGTCAAATTTTGACCAAATATTTAAATAGATATATAAATAATAATATTATCATATGTAATATTGTTGGATTCTTCATAATAAGTAGTTTCTAAATATTAACTTTTTATTTGTTGTTATTTTACGTAGTTAAACATATTAACGGTCAAACATGTTAGTTGAAAATCGTGAAAACAGATTTTATGCAGATTAAGCTGAGACGGAGGGAGGATTACATTCAACCATACATTGAATAGCTTATGAAAAGACCGTCTTTCAATAGACGGACTCCATTTCTAATGTCAATTTGTAATCATTTTTTTAATACTCCCTTTGTTTTCTTAAGATTGACACACTTATAATATTTGTAAGGTTTTTTAAGATTGTCACATTGCCTTTTATGGAAAAAGGTGAATCATTTTCAACCACTCATTAAACTTTCTACTCTCTTCATTAATTCTCACCACACATTTTAACTTGAAAAAAACAATACCTAAATCTATGGTGTCAATCATAGTGAAACAAATGGAGTATATTTCTGACCCTTTAACATAAATTGCTAGTTCCATGTAAGAGATATATTGTGAATATCTTCTTCAATATTATTGTACCTAAGATAAAATCCTCTTACATTGTGATTATGTATATGCTGTCTATATATTGTATCCTTGTACCATTAATGAAATCACACGTTCATATTTTACATGGTATCAGAGTCTAAATCCTGAGAACCCAAAAAATTTTCCATCACATAAAATTTGAAACTGTCGTCGCCGCTCTTCTTTCTCTGTCCGCCGTCGTTGTGATCATCACTGTCACCACTGTCGAGAACTCCAGCGCTACTGCCACAGCCTCGTCCGATTAGCACGTATCGCCGCCATCTCTACGCGCCACCGCGTCCTACCTCTGTTGTCCACACACGCCGATGTGTCTGCCACACACACGCCATCAATGTCATCCGATAGATGTGCCAAATCAAGTTCTTGTTGAAAACCTTGATGTCGAGCCACATGTTCCCACCTTCAATGTTTTTCCTATCATCAATGTCGCTGCTCCGCCGCCGCTAGTGGAAGATCCGTTGCAGCCTAACAATGTCGCCATCCTCAGACGTGCCCTTCGACAGTTTCTATTCAGCACCGATGACCTATCATTTTCCAATCTTTGGCGCCATGTCGGAGACATTACCGCCTTGTCTACTTCACATCCGTACTATGTTCATATGTCAGATCACACAGGTTTGATTATTTCTTCTGTGATCTTGAAGGGTGATAATTATAATGACTAGAGTACTGATATTCGCAATGCATTTAATTCTAGACGTAAGCTTGGTTTCCTTGATAGATCTATCACCAAGCCTTTGCCCCGTAAACCCTTTGCTAATGATTGGAGTAATTTGAACACTATGTTTATTGGTTGGATTGTTCAAACACTTAGATCCATCCACTCGTTTTTTTATCACTTATTATGATTCGGTTAAGGAGCTTTGGGATGATCTTCATCGGCGCTTCTCAGTTGGTAATGGCCCATGTATGTGTCAGATTTGTGCAAACATTTACACCTGTCGTCAGAATGGTCAGGTTGTTAATGCCTACTTTGGCTTATCCAAGAAGTTTTAGGATGATCTGCTTGCTTACATGCATCCACGAACACAAGTTTCATGCCCTAATGCTGCTATGGTTCAAGCTGAATGAGTGAGGGAGATGGTTCATCAATTTCTCAATGGTCTGGACAACTATGCTACTCTTCGCATATATACCCTCGCACAAGATCCATTGCCTTCACTCAACAAGTTTTACTCACTTGTTTCTCAGAAGGAGTGTCAGAAGATTGTCAACCCAACCAGTGGTTCTGTTACATCGCCAGACACCATGGCCTTGTTGTACTTCGCCAGGCACAGTCATCTGCTCCGAAGACAGTTGCTGCCACCCTAGCCACCATCGCTGATCATCGGAGTCTCACTTACACTCATTGTGGCCGAAAGAGTTATAATATTTCTACTTGCTTACATATTATTAGATATCCAGATTAGCTCACCAAGAATCAACCCCCTGCATCAGGATCGAAAGCTATCGCAAATCCCAAGACTTATGCCCTACGTGGCACACCATTCACCAGAGCCGCACAGCCAGTAGCCGCCACCACTCCACCAGCGGGCACCACCACTCCACTAGTGGGCGTCGGTGCTGCCGTAGTCTCTGGTTCTAATCGATCAGCCTTCGGCCCGACACTTTCCAAGGAGCTATGGAGTACAATTTTAAACATGTTCTCTAAGTTAAATCCTTCTGAAAATATGCCAGGTAAGACTAATTTACGTTGGATTTTTTATACCAGTGCTTCCTACCACATAACCAGCGACAAGGATTTTTTTTATAATGTTGAGCATGCTAAAAATCTTGATGTCGTTCTACTTGATAGATCTATTTCTACTAATGTTGAACATGGGAAACTTTGATTTAGAGATGTTATGGATCATGTTCTGTTTAGTCCAGCATTACGATGTAATTTGTTGTTGCTTTCTAAGTTAACTTCTACTTTAAAATGTCTACTTTTTTTGCCAAAAAATTGTAAGCATTACAGGATATCAGGATGAGGATAATGATTAGGGTGGGTGACTAGCAAGAAAGGGTTTATTGTCTGCGCAGAATGGGAGTATTACAAACTACACAGTCGTCCTTGTCCGTTACTGCTTAAGTGTCTTCGACTGCTTTATGGCATCAGCGTTTTGGGCATCCGTCCTCTTCGGTGATATCTTCTATCCTAGCTATTTCTTTAAATACTAGTGATTTTAATTAAAAAAACATGTGTTCCCTGCTCAGTCTATCATCGAACAAAACAGTCTAGACATAGTTTCCATGTTAGTTCTGCTAAGGCTAGTCATTTATTTGAACTTATACATCGTGATGTTTGGGGGCCTTATGGTTCACCTTTTCTAGTGGAGAATTTTCATTTTTAACCATAGTTGATGATTATTCCTGAGCTGTTTGAGTTTATTTATTAGTTTCTAGGTCTCAAGTACCATTGAAGATGAAGGAATTTTTTGCGCTTGTTCAGACGCAGTTCCGTTGTCCCGTTCAATGGGTTTGAGTTGACAATGGAACCAAATTCCTGCCTCTCAGATCACTTTTCTGGAGAAAGGCCTTCTTTTTTGACTTCCACAATCTACACACGTCAGTAAAATGGGCAATTAGAACAAAAGCATAGACATATTCTTAATGTTGCTCGTGCTCTTCGTTTCCAAGCTCAATTGTCTATCGACTTTGGGGAGAATGCATTCTTATAGCTGCCTACCTCGTCCATCACACACCAACACCTGTGTTAGATGGTCGATCACCTCATCATCTCATGTACGTCGTGCACCAGATTACAACCATCTCCGTGTGTTCGGTTGTATGTGCTTTGCTTCTCAGCTTCCACGGTCGCGTGATAAGTTTGCCTCTAGAAGTCAGAAGTGTGTCTTTAAGTGTGTTTTTCTTGGCTATCCTATTGAAAAGAAAGTCTGGCGTGTTTATGACTTGGAGTCTCGTACCATGTTTAATAGCTGGGATGTGA
Source organism: Rubia yunnanensis (assembly GCA_037428765.1). NCBI lineage: Eukaryota > Viridiplantae > Streptophyta > Magnoliopsida > Gentianales > Rubiaceae > Rubia > Rubia yunnanensis. The sequence goes on along the minus strand of CM075064.1, from coordinate 22,401,598 downwards.
TATTTTATGAAGATTGCTTTCCTTATGCACATGTCTCTGCAAATACGCCACCTACTAATTCACTTCCATCTCAGTCGCCTGCTATTTTTTATGACTCTATCCTGAGCCATTCGACCCGACGGAGCCATCGCCTTCTTCCGAGCCACGGCTAGCTCCACCGACTCATGCGCGACTGCTGGTGAATCAGCCGTCCGTGACTAGTCATCGGCCAGCTCTTCTCGAGTTGCGACCATCTGCAGTCGAGTCACAGCACTCGCCTAGAGACCCCACCAGCTCCTTCCATTGTATGGATGACAGCCATCGAGCCGCCACCCGAGCCGCCATCCTCTGTGCCTGAGTTAGTCGGCCTATTCGTCCTCCCAGCACTCGTCTTTATTAGTCGCACGTTAAATTGAAGGATTACATCTGCACTACTACTCGCTCAATAACCCCCCCATGCTAATCTCTCATCGTCTAGTTTAGTATCTTCAGGTACTCGTTACCATATTGCTGATTATGTTTCCTGTAGTAATTTTTTGGTTTTGCATTCTATATTGTTAGATGCAGTTATAGATGATATTGATCCAGTTAGTTTTTCTAACGCATATCACCATTCTCATTGGCGTGCAGCCATGTCCGAAGAGATTGATGCACTCAAGCGGAATAATACATAGATTCCTGCTCTCTTCCTCCTAGAAAGAATGTGATTGGATGCAAGTGACTTTATCGGACAAAGTTCAAGTCTGATGGTTCTGTTGAGAGACAAAAGGCTCATTTGGTTGTTCTTGGTAATCGTCAGATTGGGAGGACTAACTTTACCGAGACATTTTCTCCTGCTGTCGAGATGAGTTTGGTACGTCTCTTCTTGGCTATTGCTACTATTTTTGGTTGGGATATTCATCAGATGGATGTTCAAAATGAATTTCTGCATGGTGATCTTGAGGAGAGGTATGCATGCGTCTGCCTCCCAAATATACGTTTCCAGTGCCTGGATTGGTTTGCAAGCTTCGCAAATCTATTTATAGTCTTCGATATGCTCCACGAAATTGGTTTGCTAAGCTTGATATTTCTCTCATTATCTTTGTATTTGTTTAGAGTAAGGTGGATTAATCTTTAATTTCATACTTGAAAGATGGTGTTTCTCTTCATGTTCTGGTTTTTGTTGATTATCTTATTATTTATGGTTCATCTCCAGAGATGATGATTATATTAAAGAGGCATTTGTGCTTCTATTTTCATATGAAGGATCTTGGTGCCATGAAGTATTTATTAGGCATTGAGATAGCTCATCAACCTGATGGGATGTTATCATGTCAATGGAAATATGACTTAGATATTTGTTGGAGACTTTGTTATTGGCAGCAAAACCCACAGATTTTCCTGTGGAACAACAGCACAATTTGGCACAGGATGATGGTTCTTTATTTGATTATTCGGCCCAGTATAGATGATTGGTTGGGAAGTTCATTTATCTTACCATCACTCATCCAGAGCTAGCTATTTAGTTTATACCTTGGCTCAGTTCATAGAGAAACCATGCCTGGCACGCTGCCCTACATTTTTGTATTATCTTAAGAGTCATCTTGGTAAGGTTTGTGTCTATCGGCTTTGAGTTCACTTCAGCTTATAGCATTTTTTGATTCTGGTTGGGCAGCTTTCCAATTACTCATCGTTCTTTGACTTATATTTTGATGATTGGTGAATCTTCAATTTCTTGGAAGATGAAGAAGCAACTAATTATTTCTCGTTGTTCAGCTAAGATAGAGTATCAGGCTATGGCAGTTGCTTGTTGTGAGTTGTTGTGACTCAAGTCTTTTCTTCGTTCTTTGGGTGTTTCCCATCCTACTCCAATGCACTTATATTGTGATAGTCAGGCAACCCTTCATATTGCAACCCATCAAGTGTTTCATAAGAAAACAAAGCACATCGAGATTAACTGTTATTTTGTTCGTGATTTGGTTCAGTCTGGTGACGTGGTTACTTATCATATTCGTACTTCCAGTCAATTAGCAGATTTTTTTACTAAGGCACTTGGATGAAAGTAATTTTAGAATTTGCTTGGCAAGTTGGGCATTTGGGATCCTCATGCTCCAACTTGAGGAGAAGTGTAGGAGATATTTTGTGAATATCTTCTGTGTACCTTAGATAGAATCTGTTTACATTTGTGATTCTGTATATGATGTCTATATATTGTACCCTTGTACCATCAATGAAATCGCACGTTCATATTTTACATTCTGCCACTACATTTAACCAAACCTTAAATTTATTTTGGCTTCTCTTCTTCTTCTTCTTCTTCTTCTATTCTCTTCTCCACCTAAGTCTTCTCATTCTTCTTCTCTCCCCTTTCTTCTTCTCCCCCAATGAAGATGTTGGCCCTTTTCCCAAGAAGTTTAGCGACAAGGGGGTGTAGTGCCAAGAAATCACTACCACAGGGACCCCCCTCTAGCACCGGTTTTTGAAAACGGGTGCCCCAAATGTATGGGACCGGATTTATTTAATCTCAAAACCCATTTTTTTCAAAAATCAGTGTTAAATTAATGCCAAAACCCATTTTTTTAATCTCAAAAATCAGTGTTTCAAAAATCAGTGTTTTGAGACTTATTTAATCTCAAAACCCATTTTTTTCAAAACAATGGTGTTAATTTAACATCGTTTTAATAAAAACCGGTGCCAAAACTGGTGTTGGTAAAAAAGTACCAGTTTTCAAAAACCGGTGCTAAAAAATTTAAAAATTCCATCTTCCCTCCAAAAATTTCAAAATATTCGCCAAAAATTTCAAAAAAAAGTTGCCAGAAATTTCATGTGCTGGGAGCAGCTGTGCACAAAGCTAAATTCTTTTTTTCTTAACTTTCAAAATCGTTCACTTCTTTTGTTGACTTTAACTAATAACTAAGTTGACTTAAATTAATCAATGATCAATCTTTATTGACCTAATATATGTAAATATGAATAAAAATGTTTGACATTAAATAATTGATGTTTAACCCATAAATGACTTAGTATATATAAATACAAATACAAATGTTTGACTTTAACTAATCAACGGTTAACCCTTATTTGACTTTCTACATGTAAACACAAATAACTAAGGTTACTTTAACTAATCAATGGTCGCCTCTTACTTAACTTAGTATGTATAACTAAGAACATAAATGTTTCACTTTAACTAATCAACGGCCAACTCTTATGTAACTTTTTTTAGGTTAAAAGGTATTCATTGATTATCAAAAAAAATGCTAAAAAGTTTGGGATGTGATCCTATCTAGAGATTTGATCTCTAGAAAGTTTGGCATGGTCTGCCAGTTTGTGAGCTATTACATGTCATGTCTTCTAATCCAAATTATATCTGGACAATTATGGATATCAACTAGGTTGGAAATATCACTGATGAGCAGACCAAATTTAGATAGGTTTACTTTCTGATTCATGATGGCATTGATGACAATTTGTGCGTTTCCTTGAATATGCTGAATTGGCAATCTTTTTTCCATTAGTTTCTCTAAACTCGTTCGCAAAGCTAGTGTTTCCACAGTTTTAGCATTGTAATAGATAGTCGATGCGCTTCTCCATAAATCTATGAACCGCACAAACTTGTGTTGTACCATCCCAAGGAGGTACTATCATTGGATGTGGTGGCATCAAAATATAATATGTTCCCGACCGGGATTTCTGGAGTATAGCTAGAATTTTCCTCGAATGATGGGTTTTCTTTCTTCGCTAGATTGTCCAATTGCTTGTTAGCATTCTAAACACAATGTTGTGGTTCGAGAACATGTTATTCATTATGAAGGAGATTGTTTCGATGGTGCCACAACTGGTATAGCATCATTGTCGTAAGTGTTATATCTTGACTAGTCAGCTCTAATATAAGATCTTGTGCCCACAGTTCTGCATTTGGTTGCTGGAACCTGTAAAAAAATTTCATGCAGATCCGCTATGAACCAGATGTGGTATGTTACTGGGTAGTGAAAGAAAACATGAGATAGAGTAGTATCCTTGCTTGAACATGTTAAACATGTTGGTTCATACTTGGAGCGCTTCTGTCGTAGATTATGTGCTGATCGAAATGGATTCTTGCACAGTCTCCATAGCAAGTGCTTCATTTTTTGGGGTACTCGTAGATTCCAAATCTGCTTCCAATACTAGGAAGGGCCTAAGCTGTTGTTGGCCATATGTCCTACAATGGGAAAATTTGAAGAATTAATTCCCAATTTATATGCTATTTTGATTGTGTACTTACCATCTATTGTTGGTTGCTAGATCCATTTATCCGGATAATGACTGTTATTACTACACGGCATAGATAAGAAGAGAGAGGCTTCCTTTGCACTAAACACTACTAAAGAAATGACTTTTAACTTTGATTCCCAGGCACTTTTAACTTTGGTTCTTGGCTAAAAAATAATCGGAGTAAAAGGAGGCACGGTAAAAATTCATTTTTTTACTTTGGTTGAAAATAACTGAAGTTATAAAATTTACTCTTTTTACTTTGGTTGAAAAAATATAGAAGTTAAAAGTTCACCCGAAATTGACAGTAAAACCGCAACCGATATCAGGTGGTTTGACTTCGATTGTAAAAAAAATTGAAGTCAATAGTTTACCTAAAACCGGAAGCACAGTTGCACCCGATATCAGGTGGTTTAACTGAAGTTGAATAGTTTACCCAAAACTGAAATAGAATCCGCAACCGACATCAGGGCTGCTTGGGTATGGGATGAAAAATTAACGTCATTTTTGGAGCCTAGTGAGCTAGCAAAAACCGGTCACCCAATATCTGGTGTCCGATTTTGGTTGAACATAAACCACCTAATGTCTCACTGATAACGTTCGCCGATTTTGCTCAGAAATTGTAAAACATACACGAGATGGGAAGTGGCCACCCAAAAGCGGAAGAGACGTGCTACCGATATCGAATGCACAGCAACATATAAATTTTTAAAAATTCAAATTGAATGCTAGACAAAACCATCACGTTGATTGCATAGTACGAACAAATTTATCACTACAAATATCATCCATATCATTGCTATTCTATTCAAAATATACTAAATACATCTTTGATCCTGACTATTAAGAACATGCCAGTTAGAAAATGTCAAAATTTCTTAGAAAATTTCTAAATAGAACCTAGGTCAAGATTCCAAAAAGAATAATATGCCTTAGAGAGTATCAATGGCCAATTTAGAGAATAACCTATACAAAAGACATAAACAATAGGTACTATTTTACTCAGTACTTGGGTGAATGAAATTGTTCACGTGCTTCCACTACTGGAAAATAGGTACACACGCACCAATATAATTTCATGAGTACAGGTATGTTGGTACGTATGTAACCAATTGCACTGGTATTTATCATGTTAACATCATTACCGGTGCAAATAATTACATACGCACCGATATCCTATCAATCGGTGTACAATTCACCTAATTATGAACCGGTGTTGGTTCTATCGGTGCACATTTTCAAAAAACTTGCACCGGTATTATCTGTGTAGGATGTTATGACCGGTGCATTTTCTTACATGTGCACCGGTAAACGATTACCGATGTGTACATATTTTCTTTTTTTAGTAATTTTGCGCCAAGAGGACAAATTTTTTAACCGGTAACCGGAATTTACCGGTGCAAAAATAAAAAAGATACGAGAAAAGGCAGCATTTGTACACAGGTTACTATTAGAACCGGTGTAGGAATTACACACACACCGGTATGTTCTTAATACAGGTGCATAAAATTTTCTTTTTTTTTGTAATTTGGCACCAAAACTATTCATATTTGCACCGGTACTGTGAACTTACCGATTCAAAAGGAAAAAAATACACGGGAATAGGATAAATATCTACACCGGTAACTGCTTTTACCAAAGTAGGAGTTACATACGCACCGGTAAAGTCTTAAAACTGGTGTAGGAAATTGCATTAAATGCTCACCTACCACCTTTTTTAGCAGGTTAAAAATGGGATTTTTGGAAGAAGAGGTTCATTAATGGTGTTTTTTGGTTGATGGAGGCATTGAATTCTCCATAATGAAAACCCTTGAAGGTACCATTTTTTTAATTACATTTATGGATATTAAGGATTACATGTATGGCTTTGGTTAGTAGAGATATTTACATTTTGTGTTTGATCATTTGATGGTGATTGAGGTAGAATTATTGATATTAGTTTGTGATTTGTTATCAAGGTTGTTGTAGTTATAATGCTATGGCTTCTGATCCTTATAGTGTTGGACATGTTAAGAATATTGTAATTATGATGTGGAATATTGATGTACATTTTGCATTTATGATGTTGCATGATTAGGAAGTTGTCGTGAAATTCTATTGTATTAAATGTGTTGAAATTTGATTGTTGGACATTTATTAATATGTAGAGTTGTATCGTGTCATCGAGAGGCGTAAGCATGTGTATGCCAACGTTAGTAGGGTGAGCGATGAATATATTATCTTCTTGGATGAGTTCTTGGAGCATGCTTTTAGTCGAGAGAAGCAAATATTATATCCCTGTCATGATTGTGAAAATTGAATTTGTACTAATAGGAAGGACATGCAGAAACTCCATTTGTATAGCTGGGGGTTTGCGAAAGATTATGTTGTGTGGACCTTTCATGGGGAAAAACCACCACCAGAAGTGAGAGTTAGTAGTGAGGTAGAGTGTTTTGGGGATGCTAAGTTAGACGACATGTGTGAGGATGTTGTTGATGAGTTTAGAGGGAGGCCCGAGGTTTTGGCTAATTTCCTTGGTGAGAAGGATACACCATTGTATTCTGGTTGCAAGAAGAAAGACACAGTTATGTCGTGTTTAATGGAGTTGTTTAATTTGAAAGGTGTAGGTTCATGGAGTGATACTAGCATAAATAATTTGCTTAAGTTTTTGAATGAAAAACTCCCACATGGTAATGGGGTTCCTGATAACCTTTTTAAAGTTTAGAGAATTATGTGTCCGATAGGATTAGAGTATGAAAATATACATGCTTGTCCGAACGATTGTATCCTATTTAGGGGTGACCTTAAGGATAAGATTTGTTTCCAGTATGTAATGTGTCGCATTATAAGAAGAATGGAAATGTGATTGTCGGTTGAGAGCATGTTGTGCCAGTGAGGAGATGGGTGCCCGCCAAATGTATGTAGTATCTTCTGATTATTCTGAGGCTGAGAAGGTTATTTAAGAATGAAAAGAATGTAAATAACTTAACATGGTGTGTTGATAGGGGAGGTTGTGAAGATGATGATATGATTCGACACTTGGCTGACGCAGACCGGTGGAATAAATTTGATAAGATGAATCCACAATTTGCATCCGAACCTAGGAATTTGAGATTTTATTTATGTACTGATGGTATGAGCCCATTTGGGAATATGTCCTTGAAACACAGTTTGTGGAGGTTACGCTTTCCATTTACAATCTTCCCCCGTACTTGTGCATGAGGAGAAAATATGTGTTAATGTCCATCATGATTTCAGGCCCAAAACAACCTGGAAATGACATAGACACTTATCTTGCCCCTTTGATAGGAGATTTAACAAGGTTCTTTGGTCGGTTGGTGCCTTAATGTTTAATGGTTTTAGTGGTGAAGAGTTTACATTGACAGCGATGCTTTTTTGTACCATAAATTATTTCCCGGCATATGGTAACCTTTCTAGGTATGTGGTCAAGAGTCATAAGGTTTTCCCAATTTGTGAGGATAAGAAAAATTACCATCAGTTGATAAATGGGTGTAAAATTATTTATTTGGGTCACCGTAAATTCCTGTCGGTGAAGCATAAGTTACGGGATAACGGGGTTGCACTTGTTGGTGGGAATGGGAGGAGAAAGGTGCGTAAACCTATGACCGGTGTAGCTATTCACAATAAGGTGAAGAAATTGAATGTTGTTCTTGGTAAGAAGTTATCAAAGGGTGGTGGGGCTTTAGACGGATCGTGGAAGAAAAGGTCAATTTTCTTTGATTTGTTGTACTGGGAAATTTTAGAGGTTTGCCATTTTTGGATGTCATGCTTATAGATCAGAAAATTTGTGAGAGTCTAACTGGAATGCTTCTGAATATTTCCGGGAAGACTAAGGATAGCTTGAATGCGAGGAAAGAGTTAGTGGACCTTGGTATACGGTTGGATCTGGCACCAAAGGTAAGAGGGAAGAAAATGTACCTGCCCCCTGCTCTTTACAATCTGTCGGTTACTGAGAGGAGATCAACGTGTGAGAGCATCCAAGGAATAAAGGTACCATCTGGTTGCTCTTCTAATGTTAGTCGGTTTGTGAATGATGAGTTGTGTCATAAGGCTTTGAAATCACACGATTGTTATGTCCTTATGCAACAACTTTTTCCCGTTGCAATCTGTGGGTGTTTGGAAGAGGAAGTTAGATTTTCAATTATCTGCTTGTGTTTCTTCTTCAACTCGACATGCAGGAAAACATATTAGCATGTAACAGCTGGATGAACTGGATCGAGAGGCTGTTGTTGTTCTATGCCATTTGGAGAAGTATTTCCCCCCATCATTCTTTGACATCATGGTGCACCTAGTGGTACACTTGGTTAGGGAGATACGTATGTGTGGGCCTATTGGAATGCATTGGATTTACCCATTTGAGCGCCATATGGCTGTTTTTAGGGGTTATGTTCATAATCATAGTCAGTCAAATGCCTTCATTGTTCAAAGGTATGTCACTAAGGAGATCATCGAGTATTGTACAACGAACTTGGTTCAAAGAAGAGCGGTTGGTGTTCCAGGTGGACCCCACTACGGAAGGCAGAATAGGACTCCATGCTCTAAGGGTACGCTTCATACACCCTATCACGCTGAGTTGATGAATGTTCACCTGTATGTATTACGATATAGTAGCGAGACCGTAACATATATTGAAGAGAATGTTTCCCTGTTGGAAGAGATTCATCCAGACTGGCCCTCGAATAAAATTTAGGTCGAGCATTCTTCAAGGTTTGTTAACTGGTTTGACAATCGTTGTAATGTCGAAAGGATGCCCAGTAAGCTACGAGCATTTGCAAGGAAGCCGAACTGCACCGTTAGGTGGTACCTTGGTTATGACATTAATGGCTATAGTTTCTCAACATTGGCGAAGGATGAGAAGAGAACCACTCAAAACAGTGGTGTTTATATTGAATCTGAATCCATGTGGCAGGCAAGCAAGAGAGATATACATCAGGTTGTTGCTATGATGCCAATCTATGGCACGATTGAGAAAATTTGGGAGTTGGATTATGTAGAGTTCAAGTTTGTTGTCGTCAAGTGTCGTTGAGTGGAACGCGGTTCTGGTGTTTTAGTTGAGAAGCCAATGGGGTTCACGTAGGATATGAAGATGACAAGTTCATCTTAGCTGCTCAGGCACGAAGGGTTTTTTACATCAAGGACCCTTCGAATGAGAAGTATCATGTGGTGTTGGATGGGAAGAAGTTTTACTTTGATGGGGATATTGATCAGCCCACAATAACTGATAGTCCTGAGTTTTCATTAGTATTTCCTGGTATGGAAAATATTGGGGGACCCATTGTTGGAAGGTGTTCTCATGCTGATGGGCTCTGGGTTGATAAGAGAGATGAAATAGTAGGTGGTGACAATGTCTTGACCCGGAAGTGATAAATAAGTCGTTCCTAGCCGTTGTTTTTGCAAACCATGTTTTGTGAAAAATCGTCTAATTATTAAGTGAATTAGAGTGCAATGTATTTAATTGACACTCTTTTATAAATTGGTTGGTATGATTTGTGATTTCAATGGAGTGTTTATGAATTGAATCAGTGAAAATGTGTTATAATTTTACTTGAAATTTTTATTAAATGCAGTTTATTTACACCGAGTAAAGTATAAATTACTGGTGTAGAAAAATAGGGGAGGTACTCTGTTTGTACTTACGCCCCAGTACTCTTACCGGTGCAGACTACTTAGGAAAAAATATTGCTCTCGAGTCTGACAATGTTTTTTTTTGCATTTAAAGCAGCCTAAAACAGCTGTTTTTTGTAGAATTTTCACCGGTATAAAGTACCGGTGCTGGGTACTTAGAAAAAAATTTGATCTTTACTCTCGAGTAGGAATAGGTAGAAATAAATTTTATTTAAACCAGCCTAAAGCAGCTGTTTTTTGTAGAATTTGCACCAGTACAAAGTACCCGTGCTGGATACTTAGAAAAAAAATTGATCTTTACTCTTGGGTCGAAATAGGTAGAAATTTTTTTATTTAAAGCAGCCTAAAGCTGCTACTTTTTGTAGAATCTGCACCAGTATAAAGTATCGGCGCTGGGTACTTAGAAAAAAAATTGATCTTTACTCTCGGGTCGGAATAGGTAGAATTTTTTTTTATTTAAAGCAGCCTAAGTAGCTGCTTTATGCCATTTTTACACCGGTATATGTAGAATACCGGTGTATAAAATGGTTAATTATGTAAAACCTTCTAAGACCCCCATTTTCACATTTGGAACATTTATATCTCTCACTCAATATCGGCTCCTTCACTACCCATCTTTATTGAAATCCTACGTAGGTGGCCATATAATCAAGTAAACCATTTCAATACCTTATCAGTATGATTAATTAACATTTCTATATGAAATAGGATCATTGAGAATGTGATATCATGAATAGCTTGACTTGTATGTAAGGTATTTGATGAAATGCTTCAATGTGTTTTTAGGAAATGCCTCCCAAATAAAATATGAAAAGGATACACCATTCACCATCTCCATCATTGCCAAAAGTATCGTCGCACACTTTCCCGGATGGTACCTTCATGTCCGAAGAGGCTAGGTTGGTCCATGAATCATACAAAGGACGCCGTCATCACATAGAAAGAGGAATTGAAGCATCTCTCCCATTCGAACAAACCATCCAGATGCTTGGGTGGGAAAAATTCTGTGATACTCCACAACCATTCAACCTGACCATTGTAAGTGAGCTTTATGCAAACTTGAAGTGAGGGCTGAGCTACGATCATGTGTACTGTAGAGGTAAAATTGTCCCGGTCACACCAGAATCTATCAATGGCTTGTTTGGGTTGTCGAATGTTCCTAACGATACAGACGAGTTTCTCGCACTCCATTTTCTAGGTGATGACGGCTATATTCTACAACAACCAATTGAGAAGGAGATCGTTGGGACAGTAACTAGGCTAGGTACGAACATAGATGTGTTGGTCAAACCATGTTGGAGAAAAATACCTAAGAAAACTCTAACTCTGGAAAAGAATGGGTTGTACCACTTCGTGGCATCTAGAATCCATCCAATAACTGTAAACACAGAAGTCAAAAACTTCACCTCACTTTCTTGTAAGCAATAAAAAGGGAGCTTTGATGGAATGTTGGCCATCGAATTCGTCCTATGTTGCAGAGGGAACGGGATTAGATGGGATCTTATGTCTATTGTAGTATCATCTATGTGCTTTGTTCAATAGCAGGAGTTAATACACGTGCACATGACATTTATGGCCAACCAAGGGGTAATATTTGTGTGGACTCTTTCTACAGACAGACATCTGACATGCCTGTCGCTACTATTGAATCCAGAGTTGCTGCCTTGGAGGTCGGTGTAGCAAACTTTCTTGAAGAATCAAACTATCAAAGATCCTGGTACGAACATATGACCAAGGTTATAATGTATCAATTTCCTAACGCCGTGGAAGCAGTTGGATATTTCCCTACCTTTCACGAAGGTGGTGTCAAGGAAATGGATGTTGGCATCAGTACCTGTGATGGTGATGCAACAGGACCTGCTGACGAGGTTGAACCATTTTCTCGTTGTTATTCGTAGAAAACTTGTAGTAGCATTTTGAAAGAGTAGATTATGTACTAAACATTGATAGTGTTGCACTTAGACTGTTTGACATTTGTATTTTTTTTATAAACATGCATGATGATGATTCGAATAAAAAAAATTACACTACGTGATTTGAAAATTTCGGACCAATACACTCTTGAAGACAAAAATGACAGGCCGAACGTAGTTGGCCCAAATGGTTACATCATGATCGCTAAATTTGGTGCATTATATTCCAGGAATGGTTAGAATTAAAAAAAATTGTAGCATTAGGAGCTATGGAGATTCCCCAAGTAAATTTCTAGACAATATTATAATTTTGGGAAATATAGTGCAAACATTCACTGTTGGTTTACAAGGCCTTCCGTCCACCCATAGGGTCTACAAATGCATGAACACAATTGTAATGCATTGATTTGCATATATGTGGAGCCAATTTTATATTTTGACCCTTCCAAGATTCTTGGAGGGACTAAATTGAAAAAAAGTAAAAAGTTTACTCTTAAATCAAAATTGAAATCTGATCGAACCAGATGGTCCAAAAAATAGCCCTTTTGTATTTCCAAGTTCCACATGCGGGGAAATGAACGGGTCCGGACTCTGTACTCAGTTTGAAAGATGTTCGGATTACACATAGAAACTATGAAGTAAACCCTTTATGTTCACTATACAACACCTAATAACGCTTTAGGACAAATCACCACCCATACACAAATATGTTTCAATTATGATTTAATCCTAGATAATTAAATTTGGCAATTTACATAGTGTCCTAACATGTTGTAATCGCATGTCGCAATTTGGGAGGCCTAATTGCAATAAACGCATATAATCAATTTTATGGGTTCCTTCATGCCATTGAGGTACGGAAACATTACTTGTTCAATATGGAGCCTCTTAAAAACATATTTGGGCCGATGGAAAAGTGTCTAACGGGGTGAAACAAAATGTTTGGGGTCAAAATGCAAATTTCATAAAATTAAACAATGCTTAAAAACATCACAGTTTATAAAGTCAACTTTGGTATTACTATTTGAACATAGAAAGTCAACTAAGGTTGAGCATTCTTTAGTTAAAGTTAAAAAAATTTATTCGTATTTATATATACTAATTCAAATAAAGATGGACTGTGATTAGTTAAACTTAACTTTGTTATTAATGTTTATATATACAAAGTCAAGTAAGGGTTGACCATTGATTAGTCAAAGTAAAACATTTATATTCTTATTTATACATATACTAAGTTAAGTAAGAGGCGACCATTGATTAGTTAAAATAACCTTAGTTATTAGAGTTCATATGTAGAAAGTCAAATAATGGTTAACCGTTGATTAGTGAAAGTCAAACATTTTTATTTGTATTTACGAAGTCAATTAAGGGTTAAACACTAACTATTTAAAGTCAAACATTTTTATTCGTCTTTGTATATACTAATTCAAATAAGGATTGACCGTGATTAGTTAAAGTTAACTTAGTTATTAATCTTTATATATACAAGTCAAGTAAGGGTTGACCGTTGATTAGTTAAAATGAAACATTTATATTCTTATTTATACATAATATGTTAAGTAAGAGACGATAGTTGATTAGTTAAAGTAACCTTAATTATCAGAGTTTACATGTAGAAAGCCAAATAAGGGTTAACCGTTGATTAGTGAAAGTCAAACATTTTTATTTGTTTTTATATATACTAAGTCAATTAAGGATTGAACGTTAATTAGTTAAAGTCAAACATTTTTATTCGTATTTATATATACTAATTTAAATAAGGATTGACCGGGATTAGTTAAAGTTAATTTAGTTATTAATGTTTATGTATACAAAGTCAAGTAAGGGTTGACCGTTGATTAGTTAAGTGAAACATTTATATTCTTATTTATACATAATAAGTTAAGTAAGAGGCAGCCGTTGATTAGTTAAAGTAACCGTAATTATTAGTGTTTACATGTAGAAAGTCAAATAAGGGTCAACCGTTGATTAGTGAAAGTCAAACCTTTTTGTTTGTATTTATAAATACTAATTCAATTAAGGGTTGAATGTTAATTAGTTAAAGTCAAACATTTTTATTCTTATTTATATATACTAATTCAAATAATGATTGACCGTGATTAGTTAAAGTTAACTTAATTATGTTTATATATACAAAGTCAAGTAAGGGTTGATCGTTCATTAGTTAACGTGAAACATTTATATTCTTATTTATACATAATAAGTTAAGTAAGAGGTGGTCGTTGATTAGTTAAAGTAACTGTAATTATTAGTGTCTCCATTAGAATCAAATAAGGGTTACTTGTTAATTAGTGAAAGTCAAACATTTTTATTTGTATTTATATATACTAAGTCAATTAAGGGTTGACCGTTAATTAGTTAATGTCAAACATTTTTATTCATATTTATGTATATTAGGTCAATAAAGGTTGATCATGGATTAATTTAAGTCAACTTAGTTATTAGTTAAAGTCAACAAAAGAAGTGAACGATTTTGAAAGTTAAGAAAAAAATTTAGCTTAGAGTCGATGCGCGCAGCTGCGCCCAGCCTCTGGCAATATTTTTTGAAAGCTTTGGTGAATTTTTTGGCGATTTTTTTTGAAAATTTTGGCTGGAGATTGAATTTTTAAAAATTTTGGCAAAATTTTCGGCGGGAAAATTGAATTTTTAAATTTCTTTAGCACCGGTTTTTGAAAACCGGTGCTATTTTTTTCAAACACCAGTTTTTAAATCGGTGTTAATTTGACACCGGGTTTTTTTTAACACGGTTTTTAAAAGTGGTGTTAAAATGAATTTAAAATTGGTGCTATTACAATTTGGGCAGTGCTAGGGGTGTCTCTATGGTAGTGATACTCCTCCTCAAGTTAGAGTGTGTAAATCTAAAACGCCCAACTTGCAAAGTAGTAACTAAAACTGATGACGACCGAGCACTTTGGTAAAGATATATGCTGGTTGACTTGAGGTGTCGATATGAGTGGCAACCTCACTAGATTGAACAAGATCTCTAGTGAAATGACAATAAATTTCAATATGCTTCGTAAGCTCATGAAAGACAGGATTAGCAACAATGTGAATAGTAGTTTAAATATTACAATCTAAGCTAATAGGAGAAGAAAGACCAACACCAAGAAAATGAAGAAAAGATTTAAATAAATTAATTGTCAACAAACCACATCCATGGCACGGCATTCTGCCTTTATCGGTGGTGACTATTACAATCAATCCCTTGCACAACTTAATCATGGAGCAGGAACCATCAGTCAAAAGGAAGATCGCCGGAGATACCCTGACCCAACAGCAACCGAGTACCTTTGATTCGGGTGCACACTTACAAATTGAAGCAAAGGTGCCATTCACCCCCCCTAGGGTAATACCACCGGCTTCGAACGGCTTCAGAGCTTTTGAACAGTTCAGTTATCTTGTAAATGCTCATGACTCCCATCATGGCATCGCAAAGGGAGATGATACAGAAACTCAAAGTAATGGATGAGAGTGATGCATCTAGAAACCAGTAGAGTCATATCGTCGAGTTCCTCGGTGATAATTTGTAAACAAAAAGCCTCAGGAGGTCACAGGGTTAAACTCTCTAATGCTTAAGTCAGTAAGTGTCTTAGTAAAATTGTTCAAAAGTCCCCTCTAGTAAGTGTATACCTGTCCATTTATACTGTATCAAGGAATAACGTATCTCCGGATTATACGCCTTGATGTATGCATTGATGTGCGCCTCTCTATTAAAGAGCTTTATTGTGCTGACACGACCATGAAGTGCCCTCAGCCCAAAGCACTCTCTACCCAAGGTGTACCCAAGTCTAATTGCAGGTTTTCCTATCATTAAGAGCCCCCAAAAAACTTGAGGGTACTCTCAGGGTTAGGATCTTCAAGGAGTCTCGGGTTTATTCTTCGTTACTGAGCCCCTGGGTTCACGTGTTCTCGTAGAAGGTGTCGAGGATTTCCGCTTGTATTTTTCTGGGAGTATGAATCCCTAACCCAAAGGTGCCATCTAATTCTCTTTATGACAATCATTTATTATTATTTTCTTTTTAGAAGAATTCCCGGGGGTGCATGCACGCGTGTTAGTTATATGGGAAATCGTGTGTCAGTGAGCAGTTTATGAAAAGGTACACTAACTTTTCACGCCTTTTCAATTTTTCACTTCTCCCAAGTTAATCATTATTTTAGCCACCTTTTTTGGGCTTCTTAAATTACATTTTCTCCATGTTCTCTTCACTTTAACAGAAGGTGATTTGAAAGGTTATCTCAGTACTCTCTTCTCCCTCCGTTCCTTGCCTACATTTCCCTTCTTCTACTTTCATTAGTAAGTTATCCTAACCTTTATCTTTATTCGCTTCGTTTCCTTTATCCTTTGTGTCCATGGTTGATTCAAGTGAAAAATCCATTAAGAGGGGGCATTATAACAAAATTGAGTTTGAGAGATTTGAGGGAGAGTCTCCCAGAAAAGGAGATTTTGAAGCTGTGCTTAGCATTCCAGGGCATTCTCAATAGGGCACCAGCCCTAGTGACGATGAGATTTGTAATTCAAGGTATATACCCATTTCAAACTTTCCTGAGGGTGGTTTTCCCCTAGTTTGGCCTTAAGGAGGAAGGCCCTTCGAGGATGTTAGAGGAGGATAGTAGGTTGCTCC
This sequence comes from Rubia yunnanensis, assembly GCA_037428765.1. Classification (NCBI taxonomy): domain Eukaryota; kingdom Viridiplantae; phylum Streptophyta; class Magnoliopsida; order Gentianales; family Rubiaceae; genus Rubia; species Rubia yunnanensis. Next base: position 22,385,229 of record CM075064.1, on the reverse strand, counting down.
ACTCAAAAGCCTCCTCCACCGTTGAGCACCAGCTCCAGGTCCCCAGCAGAAGAAGAAATGTACGGGCCCCTAGTCCCAGACAAGTCTTGGACTGTATCAGGGGTTTTAAGATTGCTACCGCTAGGTCTGAGAATCCCTGCTGACGTGGAATTAGAATGGTTAGAGGCTTCAGAGTCTTACGAAGATCCGTGAAGGAAGGTCTGTCGTTTTCCTAAAGCAGATCCAGTCAGGGTTGTGTTTTCCTTTTCCTCTGATATTCTCAAGGGTGCTCAGAGATTTCCATGTAAGCCTTTCCCAAGTCCATCCTAAAGCAATAACCACCCTCATGTTATTTCTCTGTCAATGCCATAACCTAGACATCGAACCAGAGTATAAGTTGTTTTGTTCCCTTTTCACCGTGGCCTTCGGCGATAACTCTTCCGAGAAGATCATTACTTTTACTCCTCGCTAAAGGAGACACGAGGTTTTTACTCTCCCCAGGAACGTGGGAAAATGGAAGGAGGCTAAGAGGGCCCTCACGTTTAACTACCTTAGATACAAGGTTCCATGATAGAATCCCGATGTTAAAGTTGAATCCCAACTTCCTGACAAGTTTGTTTGCCCTCCTCGCCTTGAGAGTGCTCGAGATTGTTTGCTATCCTGACCCCTTTATTGTACCTCTTATACCAATTCCAACAACTTAGTTGGAGGTTTACAAAAAGTTTGTCTACGTTCTCGTTAAGAAAATAAAATTGCTGAGACAACCCCACTTGGCCCCATCCGATGAACCTCCAGTAGGTCCAAAGAGAGGGAAACTAGTTAAGGGTATAAGCCACGACCTTCCCAGGACTTAGTAATCTGAGAGCCCCCTCTCGAGGATTCCCTTCTCTGTCCTGACATTGAAGGTGTCATTCATGTATTTTTTCCTTTGCTTTGCTGCTTACTTCCATATTTATATATATACTTTTTGTTGTATCTTGTCTAATATCTTCTTTCTCTTTAGTGGGCCAGAGTCTGGCAGGTGCTATGACCAAGAAGAGAGCAAACACCCTCTCATCCAAGGAGAAGGTTACCCCCGCTACCCCCTTCAAACAATTGCCCCCACCGACACATCGTTGAAGCGGAAACCCAAGGATGATCATTCTGTTAGGGGGGTCGTCAAAAAATGTCTCATGAGAGGTTGGCTCAATGCCACTACCTATGGTTTGGCTTCTTCATCAAGCCTCTTAGCCTTAGGGATCACTGCCCTTGGTCCTTTTGTGAAAAACTCTGAGGTAAGTTATTTTATCAAAATTATTTTGAGAATGATTATGTGTGTTGTTTGTTTTCCCTCCACCTTTTTTCCTAGTTGTCAAGGAGTTGGATGGTGTGAGGTCCACCATCACCGCTTCCCTATCTTCCTTCATTCGGAACTTAGGTTCTGAATTATCTTCTACTTATGAAGATAGGAATAGGGAGATAGCCTCGTTACAGTTGGAGCTCGAGGCTTCCCAGCAAAAAAATTGTTGAACTCCAAAGTGCTCAAGAGCACCTAACATTTGAAAAAAAAAACTCGGCTGTCGAGGATGCCAAACAAGCTCGAGACCCAGAGGCTCAAATGGCCATGCTGGAGGCCTTCAAAGATAAAGTTCTTCGAAGCCCGGAACTCTTTGACCTATTTTCGGACCTTCTGAAAGTTGCCCAGGGCGTTGGGAGATCCAGCTTAGTGGATGAAGTGATTCTCCCTAAGATGGGATCGTCCCTATCCGAGGACAATGTTAAAGCATTGAAGGAAGAGGCTAAGTCCGAAGGGCTTGAGATGATAAGCCAAAAGTGGGAAAGTGATGTGAACGAGGGTCGAAAAAGCTTATCTATGATAGATATTCTGAGGGGTTCGGGGAAGTACATTACCCTGGACAATATCTGCGCCTTACTTGATCTGGATGAAGAAGACAAGGATGCAGAGGCGGAGGCTGCAACAGCTCAAGAGGACCAAGTGGGGGATACCTTAGTAGGGACCAATGTATAATTTCACCCTTTTGGGCCCCCATGTAATTGATTTTGGTCTTTTATATCGATATTTCATTTCCCTTATTGATGTGTTTCTCCAAAAAAATTTATTCTCATAGTTCAACGCATTGCAATGGGAACTTCAATCTACCAGTAAATATTTCCTTAAGGCTAAAGCCGAGCTCAAAATCACTATGAGGGACGTATTCCATGCTACAATTGCCTTGGAGAAAAGCTCCAAAGAACTAGAGTCGTGGCATAATAAGACTCACCCCTTCATAGTTGGCCTTCAAGACAACATCTCCAACTTGAATTCAGCCACGATATCCTTCCAAAATGAGCTTCATCTTGCTAAGGCAGACTTGAAATCTTGGGAAAGTGAAAAACACCCAATTTTTGTAGCACGCTTGAAGGACCACGACCATAGAAGATTCAAGGGTTCTGTCCCTTTCAAGGTTGTCGACAATACTGACCCCCTAGAGGCCAACTGTGAAGATGATGTTCATTGCATAATCCACAAATTTGGTTTCATTAAAAGGTGTCTTTCAGATGCTGAGAGGTTGCATATAGTCAAGAGTCATCTTATAGCCACTTGGGGCCAGGCTTATGGGTTTTTGGCTCAATTGGGTGACATTGCGCAGCGTTATAAGGTCACACAAAATGAGATCTCGAGGCTAAATGAGGTGCTCTCCAAATCTGGTACTTCTATCAGCGATGAACCTTCGGTAGTAGAATCTCTTTTAGGCAAAAACTCAAGGTTGCTGTCAAAAGCTGAGACATTGTAGAGGTAGAACGTCTCTGCTACAAAGCCTTCATGCTCATAGTTGGACAAGAAAGCTCATCTCTACTATCAAAGCCTTCATGCTCATAGATTATTTCATGGGGTGGCTAATCCCAAAGTTATCTTAGACAAGCTTTTACCCAAATTTCTTCTGCACGCTTCCTACCACTGGCTCATTAACAATGAAGTGGAAACTCGAGGAACTTTTAAGCAGAAAGAAGCTTACACTGCTACCCTTGAATGGATACAGAAACTACCTATTCCTCCTCCTAAGAATCGAAGGTGCTCCACGAATTTAGAAGCAGGGGAAGTAGCTAGGGGTGGTAGTTCTTCAAGGCACCCTTATGGGAGATCTGTGAGGAAGTGGACCCACCATCATGGTTATTGATCCACTTAGGCAATAAATACTGAAGATTATCCCGAGGAGGAGCAAAGAAAGGATCTTCAGCGTGCTATAGGTATCAAGGAAGAAGAAATAACAAGGATACAGAAAAAGTAGCTAGAGTAGAAAAAGAATTAAAGAAATTACACTAACTGTATTCTATACTCCACCAGTATCTTTTACTGCTCTTATCCTTTGTGTTTTTTCCTTTATGATCATGACCTTCTGAGCCTTCATACCTTAAATCGTGATATGCCAAACTCTCGACAAGTGAATTATAAGCAATTAATAATTGACTGGAAATATTTTTTAAAAACACGATTTTACCCAGGTTCGGTGTTTTTCACCAACATCCTGCAATAATTTTTTCACTAGATCATCGAGCGACATATACAATCAGCATAGGGATCGAAGATATTACTTTCACATTCCTCCCCCTTTCTTTGCTCTTGCGAGCTTGTGGCTCTATTCTACAGCCTTAGCTGGAATACAGTTTAGGAGCTTGGGGCTCTATTCTATAGCCTTAGCTGGAATACAATTTAGGAGCTCGTGGTTCTATTCTACATCCTTAGTTGGAATACACTTTAGGAGCTCGTGGCTCTATTTTATAGACTTAGCTAGAATGTTTTACAGGAGTGTTTAAGCTCAAGCCTTCAGTCTTAGCTGGAACTTTTGCAGGAGCGTTTGAGCTTGAGCCTTCTAACTTCATTGGAATCTTCACAAGAGCATTTGAGCTCGAGCCTGGAGCTAAGAACAAGATTTATCGGTGCTATTCACCCCTATCATACATGGTCATATCTCCGTAGATTAGCGATGTTTCATCTCCTTAGGATCTGAGTTCCCCCCATTGTCTCGAGGGTATAGCTTTCTCTGGGGTACGCTTCTACCACTCGATATGGTCCTTTCCAGTTAGCTACATGCTTCCCCTCTGGCTCTTGCCTACTTTTCTTATTCTTTCTCAGAACTAGATTGTCGGGTGCAAACTGCACTTTCCTGACCCTTTGATCATAATTACGTTTCACCTTTTCTTTCGCTTAAGGCTCATGTATCAAGGCTAACTATTGCACTCCATCGACCATATCAAGGTCCAGACGGTAATTTTCACTATTAACATCTTCCTTGGCCAAAGCCATCATCCTGGGGCTTGGCATCCCTATTTCAACTAGGATCACCGTATCGGAACCATAGAGTAGGCTATAAGGTGCTTCCCCCATGGCTGAAGATTTTGTAGTTCTGTATGCCCATAAGACGATGGGCAATTTCCATAACCAATTTTCGGCTGCCCCCTTGAGCCTAGCTCTGATTCCATTGACGAGGGTGCGGTTGGTAACTTCTACTTGGCCATTCGCCTGTGAATGATAAAAAACCATCAAATTTTGTTGGATCTTATATTCTTGGCACCATCTCTTGAAGGGATCATTAGTGAACTGCTTCCTATTGTCAGTTATGATCGTCCTTGGGATCCCGAACCTGCACACAATGTTTTTCCAGCAGAAAGCAATGACTGTTTTACCTGTGATATTGGTCAATGGTTCAGCTTTCACCCATTTCGTGAAATAATCCACGGCCACAATCAAATATTTGAACTTTCCCGGAGCTTTAGGGAATGACCCAACTAGGTTAATACCTCATTTATCAAATGCCAGGAGCCGTGAATACTCATCATCTCCTCCTGGGGAATGTGCTTCAATGGCGTGTGTTTTTGGCATTGATGGCAAGTTTGTATATACCAGTTTGCATATTCGAACATCATGGGACAATAATACCCAACTCGGATAAGCTTCCTCGATACTGACCTAGCTCCTTAATGATTATCGCATGTACCCTCATGAGACTCCTGTATCCAATAATCCACCTCGGGGGGCTCACACATCTGTGCAGCCATTGCAGATGCCCTCTTTTATACAGAATTCCCTCTTGCATTGCATATTTTGGCACTTTAAGCCTGACTTTTCTAGATTTGACAGGATTTTCCGGGAGCGTCCCGTCTCGAAGATATTTAATAATGGGTGTTATCCAACAAATTTCTTCCTCTACTGTCATTACCCTTTGCTCCTGAAAACTTCAATTTTGAAGGGTCTCCATGAGCAACTGCCCTTCAGACTCCGCTCCTAAATTCAATGAGGCCAACTTGCTCAAGGCATCAACCTTATGGTTATATTCTCTTGGTACTTGCTCCAAGGTATAGCTTTTGCACTTCATGAGTAGAGGCTTCACAAACTCTAGATACTTTTGCACCCCTTACCTGTTGCACCACTATCTGGAAGTCACTATAAATCTCCAAATCCTTCACATTCAATTTCGCAGCTAACCTCAAACCAGTGATCAAGGCTTCATATTTGGCCTCATTATTTGTTGCTTTGAAGGCAAAGTGCAGTGCGTACGGGTAGTCTTTTCCATCGGGGCCAGTGAGTAAGACTCCTGACTCACTTCCTCCTGAATGTGAGGAACCATCAACGTATAACCTTCATACTTCTTTCCTTAAAGATCCCTTCTCGACTATCTTATCCTCCTCCGTTTCAATAGGCTCAATAGTCTCAGTGGTTTCGACTATAAAGTCTACCAGGGCTTGACCTTTAATCGCTGCCCTTGGCTTAAGTTGTATGTCATGTTCTCCCAACTCTACTGCCAAATTCATCATCTTCCCCGATGCCTCGGGTTTCAAGAGGACTTTCTTGAGGGGATAGTTAATGAGTAAGATGATCATGTATCCTTGAAAATAAGGTCGCATTCTTCGAGCAGCATATACCATCGCTAATATGAGTTTCTCGAGGGCGGTGTATCTTGTCTCTGGTCCCTGTAGGGCTCGGCTCACAAAGTATATAGGGTGTTGCACTTTACCTTTTTTGTTTCACAAGTATCGTACTAATGGACATGGATGAAGCAGAGATGTATAAGAACAAGACCTCTCATTTCTCAGGTTTCATTAGTGTTGGTAACCTTCGAAGATGATCATTAAGTTGTTCAAAAGCATGTTCACACCTATCGGTCCATTCAAACTTTTTACTTTTCTAAGCACATAGAAGAAAGGAAACTGTTTCTCAGCCCCTTTCGAAAAAAATCTGCTCAAAGCTGCCAGATATCCAGTGATCTTCTGTACGTCCTTCATGCTCTTAGGGCTCTTCATCCTTATCAGGGCCTTGACCTTCTCTGGATTAATGTCGATTCCCCTTTCTAATACCATGAACCCTAGGAATTTTCCCGCCCCCACTCCTATGACACATTTAGTAGGGTTTAGCTTTAGATTTGCACTCCGGAGTATCTAAAAAAACTCCTTCAAATCCATCAAGAATTCCTTATAACTCATGCTCTTTACCAACATATCGTCCACATATATCTCCACATTCCTACCAATCTATTTTCTGAACAACTTGTCCACTAGCCTCTGGTATGTTTCCCTTGCATTTTTCAAGCCAAAAGGCATCTTCTTGTAACCGTACGTGCCCACATTTGTGATAAACGAAGTCTTTTCTTTGTCCTCATCAGCCATCATTATCTGGTGATAACCCTTGTGGGCATCGAAGAAAGCCAATACCTGATACCCTGTAATTGCTTCCACCAACTGATCGATATGGGGTAAGGGGTATCTATCCTTTGGGCAGCATTTGTTCAAATCCGTAAAATCTATACACATTCGCCAAATACCATCATGATTTGGGACCATAACTATATTGGCTTGCCATTCTAGGTAAAGTACTTCCTCGATTACATCAGCCTTCAATAATTTGTCTACCTCAGCCTTGATGGCTTCTGCCCTTTCTGGCGCGAATAATCTCCTTTTTTTTGCTTAACAGGTGTAATCCCTGAGTCAATGTTTAACCTATGGACTGCTAAATCTTGGGAAACCCCTATAATATCTGAGGTATCCCATGAAAACACATCTTCGTATTTCTCCATTAACTTGCTCAACTTCTCCTGCACATCCCCAGGGGTAAGTTTCCCCACAGCCACTACCCCCTTATCCAAGATTGGCATTTGCTCCGTTTTAGAAAGGTTGACTCCTCCATGTATCGAAGCTATATATGTCACCCTCTTTGCTTCTCTTACCGCTATGAGGTTACAACTCTTAGCCACAGCTTGATCCCCTCGGATGGAAGCTATCCCTCTACTCGTTGGAAACTTCATCATTAGATAATACGGGGACCACACTGCTTGAGCCTGGAACATCCAAGGCCTTCCCAAAATTACATTGTATGGAGAATAAGCATCAACTATTGCGAAGGTGCATTCGATCGTCACCCCCTTATCCCCTTCAAATATCCATACTGGCAAGGTGACTTCTCCTGTGGGATATATTGGGTTTCCCGTAAATCCTGAGAGAGGGGTAGCTGACTTTTTCAAATCATTCCTTCCAATATCTAACTGATCAAAACACTCAGCGAACATTATCTCGAACCCACTTCCATCATCGATAAAGACCCTTTTTACGAAGGTCATTCCAATTACCGCTGCTACCACCATCGGATCTGCATGCAGAGTTTGGTTTGGGACAGCGTCTACTTCTGAGAATGTGATTGTCTCATCTGGCCAAAATCTCTTATGGTTCCGCTCTACTATAAGAGCCCTTCGAGAATCAGCCTTCATGACTGAGTTTGAAGACATCTCTCCTGTTATCCCACTTATCATGTTAATCACTCTCCGAATAGGTGGGTTTTCCCCTTTCCTATTGTCCTGGTTTCCAGCGGATTATTCCCGCGGACTTCATCCCTTCTTACCTGATCTCTGCCTCAGCGTTCTTGTCCCTAATGTTTTCCATCTCCTCTGCCCCCATTATTCTGAGGATATCTCCAGTATGGTGGACAGTCCCTCCGGGGCCGAGAGAGTTCCCCTTGACTTCCTCGTCTATGTCCGGGGCCCTGAAGCCGCCCCTTTATTTCATTCCTTTATATCTCCCTTTTAAAATGGATGCAATCATTTGTGTCATGGCCATAATCCTTGTGAAAGTCGCAGAATAAGTTCATAGCCCTTCGTCCTGCTACTGCGGTAGGCACGTTTGACAAAAGTTGCGGTTGTATGAATACCCCTCTGTAAATACTTAGGATCTGCGTTTGAGGCTTACTAGCGGGAGTATACTTCTCGAAGTTAGGCCTAGGTGCCTCTGCTGCCTTCTTCCTTCGATGATCATTGTTTTTTCCCGGCCTATCGATCATACTCTCTTTCTTTCTCCTAGTGGCTTCTTCAACTTTTGAGTGCTGCTCGACTATCTCCTGATGCTTCTGTAGGGTTCAACGGACATTGTTACTTAGTTTCTTGTATAGCTTTATACCTCTCATCACGAGTAAGTATCCTTGTATCACTTCATTTTCCATGATCTCCACCACCCCTAAGCTTTCATCTACATAGCGATGGTAGAAGGCTTCTATTGATTCTCCTGGGTTTTTTCTCGTCTGGTATAACTCCAGCAAGGTTTTGGTCAACTTCTTCTTTTGGGCAAATTAACTTAACAATGCTGCGCTAAAATCTATGTAGGAGTGCCGAGACCCCTTTGCAAACTTGTTATACCACTCTTGAGCCTTTCATCGGAGGTAACTTCCCACCAGTTTGCAAGTCAGTTTTTCGTCGAAATCCCTCGAATTCTTTGGACTAAGGAATGTCTGGATGAACTCTCTAGGATCACACTCTCCACTATACGTTGGGAGCCCCTCCGGGTGCTTGGTATATGTGGGCCATCGCTCAGAGGTTATCAGCGATGAAAATGGGGATCCTACTATCTGGCCAAGTGGCCCAATCAGCCTGTCTAACTCTCTCTTGAGGACATCTCCAGTATCTCCTCTTTGCTCCCCAAGGTTTAGTAATCCTCTATAGGGGTCGCCATAAGCCATCTGATGTTGAGGGGGTTGAATTACCTGCCCTGAATTTGCCCAGGCCATCATGATCTCTGAACTTCCACCATATAACCTATAAGGTTCGTACAAGCCATAACCTACTGACGGGTTCGACATCCCCATGCTTCCATACCCATGAGACCCATACCCCATCTCAGCTTTGGGATATCCTCCCATCAAGGTTATCAGAACTGCAGGGGGTCTGGAATGTGCTATTCCCAGGGGTTCAGGGAATGGAGGCTGATCAGCTCTGGGATATCCTCTCATCAAGGTTGTCGGAACTGGAGGAGGCCCGGGACGTGCCAACCCCAAGGGTACTGGAAATGAAGGTTGAGGTCGTGCTTGGTACCCCGCTCGGGGATATCCAAAGTGAGGAAACGATATCATGGGCTGAGCGGCGCTGCTTGTCGAGGCTATCATGACCGTCGAAAGGACGATCGAGGCTCCCAGGCCTCGAGAGTGGGCTATCGGAGCTGAAGCAGGCGTGACCTGATATCCCACCTCCACTGGCATCTGAACTATTCTGGCTAAGTCAGATTGCAAGGTATTCACACATGTTGTCCAATTCGCTTGTAGGGCTTGTTCATAAGCTTCCATTTGTGACTCGCCGGAGACCTCCATGAAACGACCATCTCTCTCATCATATTCCCCGGCGTATACATATGGCATAGGATTTCCAAGTTGTATTTCTAAGCCGTATTTCTCAACCTGCATTACTCACAGTAGGCCTCGAGGGTCCCGCTACATCTCAAGGGCTCTCAGGTATCACTGGGATCTATCCAATGGAACCTTGCCCTCCTCCCAGCTCTCCAGCTGAGACTTGCACCGCTTCTTTCTCCCCTTCCTCGGATGCTGGAGGGTTAACCATTCTCCTTATTCTTTGTTGTTAAGTTGGTTGTACTTTTTCGGTAGCACCAGTTCCTTTCAGCTTTAACCTTTCACTCCTCCGAGTATTCGTGGAGGTGGACGTAAACCAAGGAACTCAAATGCAACTGAATCGAGTCCCACTGGGCGGGCCAATTGATGCGTCTGGAAACTGGTCGAGTTGTATCGTAGAGTCCCTCGGTGATGATCTGCAAACAAAAAGCCTTGGGAGGTCCCAAAGGTAAACTATTTGATGCTTAAGTCAGTAAGTGTCTTAGTAAAAATGTTTAAAAGTCCCCTCTAGTAAGTGTGTACCTGTCTATTTATACTGTATCAGGAAATTACGTATATTTGGATTATATGCCTTGATGTATGCCTTGATGTACGCCTCTCTATTAAAGAGATTTATTGTACTGACGCGATCATGAAGTGCCCTCAGCCCAAGGTGTAACCAAGCCCAATTGCGGGTTTGCCTATCATCAGAGAGGGAGGAAGCCAAGGTGGTTGAGAGATGCCACGGGTAGAAGATTACCATAAATCTAAACAATTCATTATAGGAATCAGGCGATCAAAGGCCAATATTGAATGCTAGGTACCGTGGAGAGGAAAGCAGTTGGAGCAACCCGGGACAGAGGCAAGGCGAAGAAGAACGGAAGAAGTCTCGATACCATGGTGGCAGAAGACACTCGTCGTGTAACGCCACAGTATCTCAGCGAATCAAAGACTGTCCTCGCAAATAGGTGCCGTAATAAAGTAATGGAAGGGGCTCACCATTCACAATGAGAATACAACTATACGCATTCAAGCTAGGAAAATACAATGGAAGGGCTGACCCTGAAGATTATCTACACATTTCTCCCACCAAAATTGCTGCTTTAGGATAACGCGTGTCATATGGTTAAAGGTGTTTGCAACAACGTTTACACCATCCACTAGCGTTTGGTTTAAGAATTTTGAGGATGAAAGCATTAAAAGGTTGCATACAGCTAGAAGAGAAGTTCTTGTCCTTTTTCATGCAGAGAAGAAAACGGGATAAATTTGTTGGTGTTGGTATGCCTTGAATATGTATTAGTCGCTTCGACAGGTTGAATATGTATTAATGAGTGGTTGAAAATGATTCACTTTTTAGTATAAAAATGTGTCAATATTAACAAAACATACCAAACTGAAAAGTATATTGAACTTAAGAAAACATATCGAGTTTATGATATATTATGTGCACAGACTCTTCCAAATACATAATATAGAATTTATAGAATCTTCATTGAGGCTGGTCTCATCCTGCATTGAAATCTCACGAGATTATAAAAGATTAACAGTTAAATGGATGCCCCTAGCTGTTGGTATGCCTTGAATATGTATTAGCTGCTTCGACAGGTTGGTACGGGGGTCTCGCTGTCCGGTCAGTGAGTCGGGGGGTCCAGGGGCGGAGCGCACCCTGACCTGGGGTCCGGGGGGCGGAGTCGCCCCCGGTCCGACGGTATAGCTTGTCTACTGCTGTTGATTTGGGTCGAATTGTGTTTTGGCCCAGTTTGTTAGGGTTTAGTGGAGACAGCATATAAAGTGTCTCTCTTCTCTCTGTAAACATTAATTCTGATATAGTGAATCCGTCTCCCGTGGATGTAGCCAAAATTTGATGAACCACATAAATCTTGTGTCTTGTTATTTTCGTTCATATTTTCTGTTCTTTCTCCATTCCGCACAACAGTTGGCAATCAGAAAAAGCCGACAAAAACCCCATCAACGTAATGGGAGAGGTTCAATGATAAAGCTAACCATGTGGAGGAAACAAGCAACCATTTTTTTTATGGTATTCATATTTCCGCCTTTGCTCCTATTGTATTTCATGCGCTCTCAGGTGTGGACTGGGCTGGCAACAAAAATGATTTCCTTTCAACCACTGAATATCTTCTCTATCTTGGTTACACAAGAATCTCTTGGAGTTTCAGAAAGCAAACATCAGTTGCTCGGTCTTCAACGGAAGCCGAATACAAAACTTTAGCCGATACAATTGAGGAACTAATGTGGTGAACTGTCATGTTCAGCCATCACCTTCAGTCAGCTACTGTGATAATCTTGGTGCTCCAAGTCTTAATTCCAGTCTGATATTCTACTCCCGAATGAAGCATATTGTATTAGTACTAGTATATCACCTCAAAAAAAGTATATCAATTTTTCTGGGAACAAATTCAGCTGGGAACCTTCCATGTCTCCTACGTTTCTACCGATGATCAGTTGGCCAACTTGCTAATGAAGCCCCTCGTCCATGATTTCGTGACATGCTGCTATGCAAGTTAAATAACTTGAGGGGAAATGTTGTTGGTTTTGAAAAAAAACCAGAGCACAAAGAAAAGGTTTGGTGCAGTAAAAAACTTACTACTTTTCTTCATTCATTTGGCTATAAAAAGAGTTGAAAAATAAGTTACAAATGTAGGAATAACTACAGCTCCTAAATACTCCTAAATGCTCCTAAATGAGAAGGAGAACATGGGTGAATTGCATGCACCTCCTAAATGCTCCTAAATGCTCCTAAATGAAATGGAGAACATGGGTGAACTAAATGAAAATAAAAAAAAACTGACAAGGTTATTAATATAACAAATCACCCCCTAATCTTGTCGTTGCTTATGTTGTGTCGGCAACACCAATCTTGATCCTTAGCTCCTGGAAACGAACTCGTCCAAGTGACTTCGTCAGTAAGTCGGCAAGCTGAGCTTCAGTGTTGACGTGATCGATTTCAAGTTCACCTTGCTCCACGTAATTTCGAATCAAATGGTATCGGGTGTCGATGTGTTTGCTCCGATCATGAAACACTGGATTTCGGCTGAGATCAATTGCCGATTTGTTGTCCACCAGCAGCCTTGGTACTTGTGGTGGCTCGTTTTTCAGCTCTCCTAACAGCCTGCTAAGCCATATTCCTTGACAAGCTGCAGTTGCAGCTGCGATATACTCCGATTCACAGGATGATATTGCTACCACCCTTTGCTTTTGCGACTGCCAACTTACAGGACCTTGGCCGAGGAAGTAAATTAAGCCCGTCGTGCTCTTTCGATCGTCTACATCTCCTGCCAAATCAGCGTCGCTATATCCTGTCAAACTCAGAACTCCATCTCCTCTCCTGTAAGAAATTCCAAAATTTAGAGTTCCTACCACATAACGAAGTAGATGTTTCACTGCTGCATAGTGATCCGAGTGAGGCTCCTCCATAAATCGACTAACGTAGCCGACTGCATATGTGATGTCTAGCCTTGTGTGCACCAGATATCTCAAACTCCCCACTAAGCTTCTGTATAATGTGGCGTCAACTAAACTTCCTTCACCAACTTTGCGCAGCTTGAGTCTTGCCTCCATTGGAGCAGCACATGGATTGCAATCAGCTATTCCCGCTCTCTGCAATAACTTCTTCGCATAAGCTGCTTGACAGAGAGTAATTTCACCATCCTTTCTCTGTACCTGAATCTCTAGATAATAACTAAGATTTCCAAGATCACTCATATTGAACAAACTGATCATCTCTGCTTTGAACTTGGTCACTTCTAGGATTGAGGCTCCAGTGATTATTAGGTCGTCGACATAAACACCAACTAGGAGCAGCAGCTCTCCATTACCTCGACGATAGACTGCGTGTTCAGCTTCACTACGCTCAAAACCGAGATCGCGAAGACTAGCATCAAGCTTCGCGTTCCAAGCTCTCGGAGCCTGACGAAGGCCATAGAGAGCCTTTTGAAGTCGTAAAACTTTGTGCTCCTTGCCTTGAATTACAAACCCTGGTGGCTGTTGAACGTAAACCTCCTCGGTCAGTTCACCGTTGAGAAAGGCGGTCTTCACGTCCATATGGTGAATGGGCCAGCCATGGTGAGCAGCGAGTGCGATCAGTACTCGCATTGTTTCCAACCTCGCGACAGGAGCGAAAACCTCATCGAAGTCCACCCCCTGACGCTGCACATAGCCTTTCGCGACCAATCGCGCCTTCCATTTCATCACCTCTCCATTTTCGTCGCGTTTGAGTTTATAAACCCATTTCAGTCCGATCGATCGTTTTCCTGCAGGTAGCACAGAAAGATACCATGTTTGATTCGTCTCAATGCTAGCAAGCTCTTCCACCATCGCTGCTCGCCACCCCTCATCCTTCTCGGCTTCAGTGAAAGATGCCGGTTCGTCAGCGATGAGGAGACACAGTTCATCATCTCTGGTTTCAACAGGGATTGTCGAGTCAAGTAGATTATCCATCGTGCGATACCGTCGAGGCGCCTCCTCGCCCGGAGATGACTCCGTTGCAGCAGTTGGCGGGGATACAAACTCGACCGTTGGTGCAGTCGGTGTTGCAGTCGGTGTTGACTGTTCCTTGTTCATGTCTTGTTCATCGGTTCCGGTGAAACTCCGGACATGCGAGGACGAGCCATTTTCTGTCGTGTGGTTACCTACAACAGTTGAGACAAAATGATCGACAGAAAATGTCTCCATTATCGGCGGATTGCGCTTCTCTTTGCCGTCTGCTGAGTTACTCCAATCCCATGCGGTGTCCTCGTCGAAAACAACATCGCGGGAGCACTTCACTCGATCCGTGGTCGGGTCATAGACACGGTACGCCGCTGTACCTGGTTCATACCCAAACAGAACCATTGGCTTGCTCCTGTCGTCCAATTTCTTCATGTGTGGGTCGGTGGTCTTGACGTGAGCCAGGCACCCAAAAACACGCAGGTGTTGCACGCTTGGCCGACGTCCGTGCCAAGCTTCGTAGGGTGTCTTGCCCGCTACACTTTTCGTCGTTCCACGGTTCAGCAAATAGACCGCCGTCGTCACTGCTTCTCCCCAGAACTTCATCGGCATCTCCTTAGCCTTCAAAAGGCAGCGAGCCATTCCAACCACGGTTTGGTTTCGTCGCTCAACTACGCCATTTTGCTGCGGTGTATATGGTGCCGTGAGTTGCCGATGAATGCCGTGCTCCGAGAAGTAATCACCAAGACTATGGGCGGTGAACTCACCACCGCGGTCAGTGCGTAGTGCCTTCAGTTTGCATCCACTCTCGAGTTCAGCTGCTGCAACTATCTTCTTGATCGCGTCCGCGGCTTGATCCTTTGAGGCAAGCAAAGAAATCCACATATATCGACTATGGTCATCTACCATTAGAAGAAAATATCGTTTACCTCCTGGCGTGGGTGGATCGATCGGCCCGCATAAGTCCGCATGCACCAAGCCGAGTCGCTCATTTGCACGATTCCAAGCCTGCTTAGGGAATGTTGCTCGCTTCTGCTTCCCCGCGAGACAGGCGTCGCACAGCCGCTCCGCGTCATCAATCATTGGGAGACCATGCACT
The DNA here is from genome assembly GCA_037428765.1 of Rubia yunnanensis. Lineage (NCBI taxonomy): Eukaryota > Viridiplantae > Streptophyta > Magnoliopsida > Gentianales > Rubiaceae > Rubia > Rubia yunnanensis. The sequence goes on along the minus strand of CM075064.1, from coordinate 22,370,092 downwards.
AGGTTGTCACGCGACAAACGCCGGAGTGCCTCAAAATGCATGTGCCCGTAACGTGCGTGTCATCTCCATCCATCTTCGGAGCCGTGCACGGCTAGACACACAGGGCGCGCCAGGTTGAGGTGCAACACGTAGAGACGCCCGCAGTTTCTCGGCACCCGCGCGAGCAAACGCCCATCCTGGTCACGTAGATGGAGCCATCCGTGCTGAATGTGCGCGTCGTACCCGAGTTCGTCCAGCTGCCCCAGGGAGACGATGTTGCTGTGTAGTCGGGGTATGTAGTACACCTCCGTGAGCGTGAGGTGTTCACCATTTTGGCACGTGAAGAGGATCGTGCCAATGCCTTCAATTTCCACTGAGGTGTCATCTCCAAGTTTGACGGAGCCTCGCACGTTTGTGTCCAACTCGGAGAAGTGATCACGTCTTCCGCACAAGTGGGCACTTGCTCCTGAATCCAGGAACCACGTTATGTCACATTGGCCGGCTTGCTTTGTCGACCTAGCTCGTGACCGAACCTCGTTGAGCAACACATGACCGTCGGTTGCCTGAGCCCCGGTTGTGAGAGAGTGTAGTCTCGCCACAAGTAGTGATGCCTCATCTTCTTGATCTTGCACAAGGTTTGCTCGTCCCTTCCGTTCACGCCGTGGTTCGGGGCAATCCTTGGAGATATGGCCGGCATACTTGTTACAATTGTAACACTTCACATTCGTCATGTCACGATCGCCGCTCGAAGCACGCTGGCCACCGTCTCGCCCGCCGTTTGTTAGCTTCTTCCATTTTCGGAAACCCTTGCCTTTTCCGCTACTCCCGGGGTTGTTGCTCTTACCACGTGCAATCCATTCCTGTTCCGTGAGGAGGACTTGACCACTTGCGTTGCCTGTGGAATTTATGAAGCACCGCTCAGAAGCCGACCGTAGCCTCCCGATTAACTCCTCAATAGTCATGTCGTCCAGCTCGAGGAGTGTCTCAATCGAGCACGCAATCTGAGCGTACTGGCTCGGAACCTCCCGCAGGAACTTCTGAACCACCTTCACCTCCTCGACGGCGTCACCCAAAGAGCGGAGGTTATTGACAATGCCTGTGATGCGCATGCCAAAAGCATCGAGTGATTCACCTTCCTTGAACGCAATCTGTTCAAATTCTTTGCGTAGTCGTTGCACCGTCGCTTCTCGCACGCGATCCACTCCGACTCGCATCATTCTAATTGCCTCCCAAGCTTCATGAGCTGTGTTTTTCACGGCTAGGGCTGGCACCATCTCAGGCGGGACTGCTCGTATCAGCGCCGACAATGCCGCCATGTCCTCGCGCTCATCTGGTTCGCCTTCGCCGAAAACTGCCTGCCACAACCCTTGGGCGCGTAGATTGATCTTCATCACAAGGGACCATTCAATGTAATTGGTTGCTGTCAGCGTAGGATACACAATGTTGCCGCCAAGATTTGTCCGTTCGTGGATGATCACTTCGTTATGGTTCCGCCATGCCATGCTCCGTCCACGCTGCCTTCCACATCCCCGCGGTGGCGACAGCGAAATCTCGTTCTCGCCAGACATTGTCGCCGTGATCGTGCGTGCTCTGATACCAAATGTTGGTTTTGAAAAAAAACCAGAGCACAAAGAAAAGGTTTGGTGCAGTAAAAAACTTACTACTTTTCTTCATTCATTTGGCTATAAAAAGAGTTGAAAAATAAGTTACAAATATAGGAATAACTACAGCTCCTAAATACTCCTAAATGCTCCTAAATGAGAAGGAGAACATGGGTGAATTGCATGCACCTCCTAAATGCTCCTAAATGCTCCTAAATGAAATGGAGAACATGGGTGAACTAAATGAAAATAAAAAAAAAAACTGACAAGGTTATTAATATAACAAATGTTAGCAATAAAATGCAGCAGTTTCTTGACTGAGTTTCTTAGACTGTCTTGTACTACTTCTCCACTTAATTGGCCACTATGTAGGTTGTTGACAGGAAAAAATAGTATATTTCCTCCGTCCGTCTCTGGCGAATCTGCACATTTTTTTGCCAACTTTCTCGAGTACATTTGATAAAAAATTTCAATTAGTATATAGGTACCGATATGATCATATGAGATATTGTTAGACTACCCTTCATTATGTATTTTCTAAATATCAAATTTTATTACACCATTAGTATACGTAACCAAAATTATCAGTAAATAAACATTGTGTGAGAAAGTTGACCAAAAAATGTGCCTAATATTATACAGAGGGAGTAGGATTTGTCAGCAATATCTCTGCTATTCTGTATGAACAGGGATCCGGATGGTAAAGATTTAATAAAGATCTCACACTATCAATCATCTATAAAATTAACATTCATGTCACGGAGTAAAAATCCAATAAAAACATAAAAGTCTTTCAATAGCAGTTTGATTTAATTAACATGTTTTGATACATCGATCTACAGAGCTTCTGCGACACTAATTCTAATTAGTTGAGTCCATCCCCACCCAACGCGCCGCCTCATGGGGTAAAGCATCGTGAAAAATTGCCACCTTTACACTCTTCCATTATTCCATCAGCTAGGAAGAATGTAAATTCATCTGCAAGCTTATTTACAACTCTTTATTATTTTGCTACAATTAACCTCAGACAACATAATTAACGACAATAATTATTGGAATATTCCTAAGATTATGAAATTGCCCACAAAAAGCAGCAAATTAATAACTAATCAAGAAAGAAATGAATTCATGAACTCGTCATTTTGACCTGGTTCTGCACCTTGGATAAATCACTTCTCCAACTCCAGAGAATTGAAGGGTACAATCCAAACGCAAAGCGAACTTAAAAGACCCCAACAGCCCTACTCTCCATCTTGCCCTAGTGGTACCCCTTAAATCAAAGGCAATGGAGTTCCCATTGAAGGACAGGTACACATCATTTTGCCCTTGTGGCCCTAACGGCACCGGCAACGACTCAACCTCGTACCTCAACTCCACCGTGCTGTTTTTCTCCACTTCCACGGGCTCGTCGGCGCGAAAATTCGCCAGCTTGATGCCATGGAATCCTAGAATGAAGTCGGTGTCGTAGAACGTCGCGTGAGCTTTGGCATTGTCGTTCTCGGCATTGACGAAAACCGTGAGGCTCACGACCAGAACTCCCGCTTGGTCGTAGTTGAACACGTTGAGCTGAGCTCGAGTGATGCTTATCTGCGGCACCTTCGGCCGGATGGCGAGGTATCCGATGAAGATGATGACGCCGGCGATGATGACCGCTGTGGTTAGGACGGCGCAGATTATGGAGGCACACCATACCAACGGACTGGTGGTTCCGTCGTGGCGTCGCCGTGGCATTGGTACAACAGGGTGGTGGTGGCGGTGGTGGTGGTTGGGAGGCTATGGTGACAACATGCATGCATTAATTCGGGGGAAATGTGAAGAGGGATATGTTTTTGGGGATTTATTGGGATGAATTTTGGTAGAGATTGTGGGAAGAAAACTCAATTTGTGGAGAAGGTTTTGGTATATCTTCCTTTCCTAGGCAGAAAGCGATCTTTCGTTACTGTTATGATGTGGGAATTTGGTTTGGACGCTTTTGCAATGAAAAGTTGGAAAATACCAAGCTTGTGCACCCAATGAATCTCTTGTCAAGTTTACGACTTTAATTAGCTGCCAACCTATTTATTTCAGTTTTTAGTACTTACACTGAGCTCAATTCGGACCAGGAATCATTCGCAGGTTTGTTTATTTTGTAATAACCATTGTTCAAAGCCATGACTGACTGCCGGCTCTTATCCTTCCTTTCTATTTTCCTTTTCTTTTAGAAAGCTTTTCTTTGATATGTAGCTGTTCAAATGTTACACACAGGGATAGACAACATATACGCTCTCCGTACCAACTTTTAATTTGACTTTTGACAGTCAACTGTATCAATTTTTAACTATTAATATCTTTATTTATGTGTGTAAAAAATTTCAAAAAATTATTATATAAAAATATATGTTATGATGAATCCAACGATATATAATATAATAATAGTCTTATATACTCCTTCTGTCTCACTTTAAACTTCTTAATTGCTTTTTGGGGAGTCAAACTTTTTAAACTTTGGCCGTAAATATCTCTGATTGCCTATAATAATGCCGCATAAAAAATTGATATTTAAAAAATATATGTAAGATGAATCTAACAATATCTCACATGATATTTTTATTATATATAGATTAATTTATATTTACGGTCAAGGTTTACAAAGTTTGACTCCCTAAAAAGTAATTAGGAAGTTTAAAGTGGGACGGAGGGAGTATATAATAATAGAAATTAATGGTCGAAATTGGGTTAGTTTGACTTCCAAAAGTCAAATTAAGCACTTAATGGTGGGACAAAGGGAGAATACACTCGTAGGGGAAGTCATTTACGATAAGCAGGCCCCACCATTCTTTCTTTCTTGAGCCAAGTGTTAAATGGAAACTAACTTTAGATTGAAAGTATCAATATAACCCTGCAAAATACTCTCCAAAGTGACAAAATAACTCAATCTTTATGATAAAATGTGCAGTAACCTTTGTCATTATTTCAACATTGACTTATCAATTTTGATATTGATCAGACCTGAAATGACAAAATACCCTTGCCCCCATAAACTGAATTCTCATTTTACACATTTTCAACTTACGTAGGCAATTGAACCTAATCAGATCTTGGTTGGTTTTGCTTTGCTTACATCCATTTCTATGCATAATCAGTACTAGAAGGCCTAGTGAAATTTTTGTGGGTGTATACGAGAATAGTAACTCACCTGGTGATTTCCCAATGTCTTTTTCAGGGCATGTGGATGGAAGAAGTACATCAGGGGGAACTCCACCATGAGCCAAACCGGGACTAGAGAGAATTCGGCATCATAGTCGAAGCTCTTTGTCCACTTCAAGACCCTTATAATACGGCCTCCCAGCAACCAACTCCTCTTGAGCCAACATCTTTGATAATCTTCATCATGGTCAAAGGTTGTTCAGATGTGTCGATTGTCCATCGCTCGTAGCAGTGGCGGAGCCACAAGGAGGCTAGAGGGGACTCCAGACCCCGCCAGAAAGAAAATTAGTGGAAATAACTTTGGGTAATTTTGAAAAAAAATCTACATATCCCCAGATAAAAATTGAAAAAATAAATAAATTTAAAAAACTTCCTTCGAGACCCCTCCATATATATTCCCTGCCTCCGCCCCTGGTTGATAGTGTAGCATTTCCTTTGAACCCGAAGGTTTGAATGTGTTTCCTGAGAAAGTTCATGGTTGGTCGGCCCTTACTAAACTTACAGATGAGGGCTTTAGGGAATGGGACTGAGAGGATGCCAACTTCACTTTCCAGGTAAAGAACAACTAAGTCGCCCTTGTAGCTGAAATATGGGGTGGAGTTCTGGGGTTGCCTGTTGTGGGATTAGAGTGGGTTGTTTAAGAGCAAAAGTCGTAGTTTGGAGCCAACGGCAACGACGAAGCCTTGATGGTAGGTGACGGAGATGTGAACGTTATAGAGTGTTAGTGAGAGTAGTATTAGAGATAGAGAGAGAAAGTTGCCATTTATTTTTATTGAGGTAAGTCCAAGTGGTTTCCACCATTCTTGATTGTTGTTACCCCTTGTACACAATATACATTTAGGAGTGTGGCTTTTGCGAGATCGTCTCATGGTAAGGTCGGGGACATAACACAAATGTTATGATAGTTTAATAGAAACTTTTAAATTTTGGATGTCGAAATATAATTACATTAAACTCGGGGTTAATTTTAAAATAATCCTTAAAACTCAAGGACCATTATGCAATTTTCTGAATAAAAATCAGAAATCTCTGCTCTCAATTGGCCCACCACCAATCTTCGTTGCCTACTCGCCGCCGGCAAAGGCGATTCGACGTCAGATTTAGTCGATAGGCAGCGGGTGAGGCACGGATTAGGTGATTGTTATGGCAAGATTCGTCTCCAGCCACCGGGGAGATGGTTGTTACACAGTTACAGTGTCTGAAGGGTCGAATTCTCTAGGGATTTCGTCGGCATTAGGCGGTTTCCGGTGGCCAAAAATTCTCCGGCGGATCGGGTAGGGAGGAAAAATTGGGAAAGGCCTGTTAGACTAAATCAGACTCCTGTAATGAATTGTATTATTGATATCTGAATATATAGAGAGTACAATAGAGGTATAATAAGGAAAGAACTCTAATCAGAATAAATCATAATCTAATCAGGAGTCTGATTTAGTCTAACACCCCCCCTCAAGCGAAGCGTCGGATGCTCACCGACGCACAGCTTGGACCTGAAGAACTCGAACAACGGACGGGAGAGCCCCTTGGTGAAAATGTCTGCAATCTGAAGAGAATCCGGAACATGAGCAACGCGCAACTTTCCGGATGTCACCAACTCACGAACAAAATGGTAGTCGATGTCGATGTGCTTCGCCCGCTTGTGTGCCACTGGATTTTGAGCTAAGAAGATAGCACTATTATTGTCACATAACAACAGTGGAGAACCAGAAAGTGGAACCCGAAGATCACGAAGTAAATGAGTGAGCCAAACCACTTCTGAGGCAGTGTTGCCGAGAGCACGGTATTCAGACTCAGTGCTAGAGCGATAAATAGTGGGTTGTTTCTTAGCACTCCAAGAAACTAGATTCCCACCAAGAAAAATCGCATAACCATAAGTGGACCGACAAGTCTCCAGACAGCAAACCCAATCAGCATCAGAGTATCCTAGCACATCAGGAGTACTACCAGAACAAAATCGGAGACCAAAATGAAGAGTGTCACGAACATACCACAAAATCCGAGTCACAGCAGCAAAATGGTCATCTCTGGGATCCTGAAGATACTGACTCACCGTGTTGACCGAGAATGCCAAATCCGGGCAAGAGATGGTGAGATACTGGAGAGCACCAATAAGAGAACGATAAAGTGTAGGATCCCGAAATAGAGGGCTGGTAGAGTTGTGAAGCTGAGAACTAGCAACAAATGGAGTAGAAACAGGTGCCACGTCAGACATACCGGCCCGATTCAAAATATCCCGAGCATACTTTGCTTAGCCAAGCAGTAATCCTGAGGAGGTAGGCAAAACTTCGAGACCAAGAAAGTAATGAAGAGGACCGAGATCCTTGATCGCAAACTCTCTGTGTGTCCAATCAATGAACTAGCGAAGAAGAGTCGAGTCATTGCCTGTAAGAATGATATCGTCCACATACATAAGTAGGTACAGTAACGACGACCCTCTCGAAAGGACAAACAAAGAAGTATCAGCTGAGCTGCACCAAAAACCAAGCTGTGTCAGATAACTGCTGAAACGCTGGAACCAAGCCTGGGGAGCCTGCTTAAGACCATAAATAGTCTTTCACAAATGACAAACATAGTCTGGATGGACAGAATCCTGATAACCAACGGGCTGCTTCATGTAGACTGGAACATCAAGAACACCATTAAGGAAAGCGTTCTTGACATCCAACTGATGAAGTGACCAGGAACGCATGGTGGCGATGGTGAGAACCGTCCTAACAGTGGAGGCTTTGACCACAGGACTGAAAGTGTGGTCAAAATCAAAACCCGGAATCTGCGAGAAACCCTGCGCCACAAGTCTAGCTTTGTGACGCTCAAGTGTGCCATCTGGTAGGTACTTGAGCCTATAGACCCATTTGGAGCCAACAATGTTGACATTCGAAGGTCAAGGCACCAAATCCCAAGTGTGCTGACCACGAAGAGCGGTTATCTCATCATCCATGGCTGAAACCCAGGCTAGATCTTGAAGGGTAGAGCGATAATCAGTGGGCTCTGTCTGAGAGAGGAGTGCGGCAGTGAGACCATGAGCAATAATATCCTAATAATCCCGACGCTGAATAGCACCAGTAGAAGACCGAGTGGCCATCCGATGAGTACGAAGTAGGGGCAGCGAAGATGGAGAAGTCGAACCAGCTGATGACATCGAGGAAGATCGAGATGTGCTGACTGGAGAGTGGCCGTCAGAAGTTACCGAAGAAATAATAGCCGATAAAGGCTGAGACGTGGTGGCCAGTGGCTGAGACGGTGGCTGAGGAGTGATGGCCAGCGGATGAGGTATGGTGGGCATTGGCCGAGGATCCGAGTCCAGGTCAACCGGCCAGATGGAAGATGGTGGTGAAGGAGGGGCAGCTGGAACAGGCACAGACACAGGTGTGGTGGCCCCAATCGATGAAGTAACAGTTCCATCAAAAAATGATGAAATCCCCAGATCTGAAATCGAACGACTGTCCGTGGAAGATGAGATATAAGGGAAGAAAGTTTCATCAAAACGAACGTGGCGAGATATATATATATATATGCGCCCAGAAGTCTGGTCGAGACATTGGAAGCCCTTGTGACGAGGGTTGTAGCCAATAAAAACACAGGGAATGGATCGGGGTGCAAACTTATCAGTAGCAGTGGCACGCAGACATGGAAATGCACGACAACCAAACGGGTGAAAGAGGGTATAGTCAGGCACATGACCAAAAACAACCTCAAACGGTGATTTTCCACTCAGAACTGAACTAGGAAGACGATTAATAATGTAAACCGCAGAGGAGAAAGCTTCCACCCAATAACAGTACGGCACAAAAGAGTGAAAAAGCATGGCAAGACCAATCTCTGTGATGTGACGATGCTTCCGCTCAGCCTGGCCGTTCTGAGCAGGTGTATAGGGCGAGGACATCTAATGATGAATGCCACATGATATGAGATGAGCCTAAAGTCGGTGATTAGTAAACTTGGAGCCACCATCGGTCTGAAAATTTTTAACCCTAGCAGAAACTGGATAAAAGTGTTATAGATATCCGACTTATGCCGCATCGGAAGAAACCATGTGAATCGTGAAAAATCATCAATGAAAACGGCATAATAAGATAAACCACCGACAGATAAAATAGGAGATGGTCCCGACAAATCACAATGTACTTTATCCAATAAACCAGTAGCGCGTTTGTCACTAGTGGAAAAGGGAAAACTGCTACTCTTGGCCATCTGACAAGGAGAGCAACTGATAGGTGCAGTCATAGCAGAAGTGACAGAAATAAGGCCCCTTCGATTCAATAACTGAACAGTATCATGAGACACATGACCGAGGCGAGAGTGCCACTGCTCAAAAGAAGCATGAAGCTTTGTAGAGCGTAGTTCGCCTAAAAAACTGGAATCACCGGTCTCAAGAAAATAAAGACCAGACCTATGACGGCCTTTACCAATTATTGCCCCTGTAAAATGAAAAATGCACCGGCATCAAATATAACACGGACAGGTAGATCACGAGTAAGCTTACTAATGGACAATAAACTTCTAGTAATCTTAGGGACCACAAGGACATCATTAACAGAGAAACCAGATAAATGACATTGGCCGATGTGAGAAATAGATAATGATTCACCATTTCCAACAAGAATAGAATCAGAACCACGATAACGTTGTACCTGATCAAGATGACTGGTTTGAGCAGTGATATGAGATGTAGCACCTGAATCAACAATCCACTGATTTGACGAAGAATGACAGTTGGGACCATTCAAACTGGCCTGAAACAACACCTTGTCCGCAATCCAATTAGTGGAGCAATCTTCCCGAGATATAGGGCCCAAATGAACCATGGCGGAAGATCGGAAAATGACACAGAAATTGACTTGATGCTGACGAGAATTTGAGAAAATCATCGGAATGTGAGCAACTCGCGAGAAACAGCTTCAACTTGCGAGAATTTGATTCAACTCACGATAAATTGATCAACTCGCGAGAAACTCCCTTGCTGGCGAGTCAAATCGCGCATGGCTTCACGAGCGGAATTTTCCTTCTTGCTGGCGAGTCGACTCGCGCGTGGCTTCACGCGCGGAATATTCCTTCTTCGTGTTGCGATCGGCCTTTTCTTCTCCGTCTGGCTTCGCTTGGATTTCTTCTTCTCCGGCGAAGGAGCCGCCGCTGGAGGACGCCGGAGGAGGAGGCCGCCGCTGGAGGAAGCCAGAGGAGGTGGCCGCCGCTAGAGGACGCCGGAGGAGGAGACCGCCCCTGAAGGATGCCGGAGGAGGAAGGCCGCCGATGGAGGAAGACTCCGCTGGAAAAAGATGGAAATTTTCCCGGAAAATTGAGACTTGAGAGGGTGCCGGAGGATGCCGTAGGACGCTGGAATTTGACCGGAACTTCGCCGGAAAAGAGAGAAGGAGGGAGGCGCTGAATTAAAATTTAAGGGTTAGGATCAGAACTTGCTCTGATACCATGAGAGAATGATTTGCCGTAATTAATTGTATTATTGATATCTGAATATATAGAGAGTACAATAGAGGTATAATAAGAAAAGAACTCTAATCAGAATAAATCATAATTCAATCAGGAGTCTGATTTAGTCTAACAAGGCCGAAGCGGGTTAACTTTAGGAAGAGTTGGCTACTGTAGACTTAGACCATTCAAAATCTGATTCTACGATTATTCAAAGACAACATTAGAGTAATGCTGAGGCTGGAGTCCATTTCGAATTTCTCAGACTCTATTCACAAGCAATATTCCTCTAGGTTGGCTGCTGTGGTAATGAAGACTATTGGATGCAATTTTTGTGGAAAACTTTTGTACTAACTAAACTAATAGGAAGCTAAACTTCACCAGTAACTGATGATACATCGGAAAACAAAATCAATGCTTAATACGTGAGCTCATTGTTTACTGTTCATATGTGCGATTTTATGTGCGATTCACACACTGATAACGGTCTTCACCTCAGTGCTCTGATAACGGTCTTCTCCACCCCTCCGGCCGCCGTCCATGGCGGCTCCGATGTCAAACCCATCCCCTGAGTTCATCAACGACAGAAGCTTTCTGCAAGCTGTCAACTCCAAGCCCTCTCCACTTCTCTCCTCCCTCCCAGACACACCAAATCTCCACCCAATTACTGAATTTAAGGGCAAAATTGCCTTCATCCTCCCCCCGGAGGAAGGGGAAATTCTTGCATCTCACTATCAGAATGCGCTCGTGGGGAAATTTAACCTTGGAAAACCCCTAATGGAATCCCTGCTATCAGCTTTTAAATTAATTGGATTCAAATCCAAATTTCAACTTGGCTCGATTGACTATAGACATGTACTTATCCGTTTTCAGGAAAGCGAGGACTACCAACGCTGCTGGATGAAAGGGCAGTGAATGATTCACGGTGCTGCCATGAAGGTCCAAAAGTGGTCCCCTGATTTCTCACCAGTGGCGGAATCGTCCATTGTTCCAGCTTGGGTTACGGTACACAAATTTCCAATTCATTTCTATAATACTTCTGCAATCATAGGAATTAGCAGCCAAATTGGTAGATACCTTAAGATGGATGCTGCCACTAGTGCCTTAACTCGTCCCTCAGCCATTAAGGTTTGTGTGGAGATTGATCTACTATCCCAGCTACCATCCTCTATAGTGGTAGGAATAGGAAACAAGGCTGCAGAATATTCAATCGAATATGATGACTTACCATCCTACTGCACACACTGTAAGATCATTGGTCACAGTCACACAAAGTGTAACTTTCTACACCCAGAGCTAAAAAACAAAAATCTAAACAAACCTGTAATAGGTGATCAAAAGAACATCGATCCTCCACCAAAAGACACAATTCATGTAGAGGGATCTTCATCTCTAACTGTCACTCAAAAGGAAAGGGAAGTACAAGGTCAAAAACTGAATCTAGGAACTACAAAAGGAATTACCTTGAATAATTTTACTTTTAGTCACAGGAAGAGAACTTCACCTTTCTATTCTTTAGATGACATATCCAAACCAATAACCACAAGTTTTTGGAGAAAAAAGAGCCAACAATCTAACCTAACCCCCATAATGGAAGACTTAACAGGAAATAATATGATCTCCATATCGAATGCTTTCCAATCTTTGGGTGACTTACAGGATGATCAGGCAGATGAACCTACTGATATCTTCCATAAATCACTAGAATCTCAGGAAGCAAATCTGCACACCATTTCTGAGGGAATCTTAATCTCCACCACAGCCAGGGAGTCTCCTACAGAGCAACCCCAACCTGCTTCCCCCGACTTGGAAAGAACTCCAGCCATTCAACCTCCAGCAGGTAATAATGAACAGGCATCTGAACAGGTTAGTGACCATGTAACATCAGACCTGTTATTAAATGCTGAACATACTTTTCTAGATAGGGTTACTAACTCAGATGAGATATCTACACTGGATAAATTGGAATATGAGGAAAAATCTATTGGAAAATCAGGGAACAAAAGCAAGAACCAGGCTTTAACAATCAGAAACCTCAGATCATCCCAAAAAGCAACCACTACTTTTTTAAAATGATTAAACACACCATAATAGGAAATATACTTGTCTGGAATGTTAGAGGTTATGGTACTTCAATAGACAGGCTAAAGGTTTTAAAATCCAAGCACAACATTGAATTATTATGCTTAATAGAGCCTTGGCATGACAATCAAAAATTAGATGCTTTAATGCTTAAATTAGGTTTTAAATATTCCCTCCCTGCTCAGAATGCTAAGATTTGGATTTTATGGAATCAAGTCTTTAGCATCACTAATATAAAGGAATCTGATCAGTTTTTACAAGTTCAAATCTCTGATATTGCCTCCTCTGTATGCTGGAACTGCTTCTTCATATATGCAAGTGTAAATAGAAAAACCAGAGAGGCTTTATGGATTGATTTACAAACCCCACAAAATATTCCCTCTGTTTATATAGGTGATTTCAACACTGTTTCATCAGTTGCTGAGTATAAGGGCAGGAAATCCACTCCTAAAAAGAGCATGAAACAGTTTAATGGGTTTATTAATAATATGAACCTTCATGAAATACCTATTGTTGGCAATTCTTTCACCTGGTGCAATAACAGATACAGAGAAAAATGTAAGGACTTAACTTTTCAAAGACTAGATAGGGGAATTACCAACTTAGAATGGCTGGAACTCTTTCCTAATAGTTCTATTCAAGTCTTAAATAGACTGACTTCGGATCACTCCCCCCTGCTTTTATCAGTTCAATCGGCTGAAGAACAAGTCCCTAGGCCTTTTAGGTATCAAGAAATGTGGACAAATAGAGAGGAATTTAAGGCTCTAGTAACCTCTAACTGGAATTTAGACTCTAATTCATATGGAATGCATAATTTGGTTTTTAAACTGAAGAGGATAAAAATGGAAATTAAGCAGTGGAACAGATCTACATTTGGTAATGTCAATGACAATTTGATGCTATCTGAAAAATCTGTAAGTGAATTGGAAATATCTTTCCAGCAAACACAAGATGAAAATGTATTAGCAGATTTACTTAAAGCTAAGGATTTACTCCAGAGAGCACAAAAGGAGAGAAACATTTTCTTGCATCAAAAAGCTAGACTTAATTGGTTAAAACATGGAGATGCTAATACTAGCTATTTTCATCACTCCATTAGGGAAAAGAGAGTAAAAGCAAGAATTAACAAAATCAAGGATGGCAGTGGTAACTGGATAACTGAACCACACCTAATAAAGGAAAAGGGAGTGAGATTTTACAGAGAATTACTAAATGAAGATACTCCTAATAAACAGGGAACTTACATACAGCATTTCTTAAAAGAAATCCCTAAAGTCATCACTGATCAGCATAATCTCAACTTACTGTCTCCTTTTAGTATCCAGGAACTTCACTTCTCTGTATTTGATCTTAATAAATCCAGTGCACCAGGCCCTGATGGATTCCCTGGTGCTTTTTACACCTATTTCTGGGATACAATTAAAATCGATCTTTTAGAGGCAGCTAATGACTTCCTAACAAATGGTAATATCCCCAAGGCTATCTCTAGTACTTGGCTGACTTTAATACCAAAAAGACAGATACCAATCTCTTTTTCTGATTTCAGGCCAATCAGTCTCTCCAACTTTGTCAATAAGGTTTTCTCAAAAATGATAATGGAAAGGATTAGACCTCTAATAACATTACTCATTTCACCTGAACAGAGTGCCTTCATAAAAGGAAGAGATATATCTGACAATGTCATACAAATGCATGAAATGACCAAAATTCTGTCTAGGAAGTCTCAGATCTCAAATCTAATAATTAAATTAGACATGCAAAAAGCTTTTGACAGGGTTTCTTGGCTTTTTCTGAATTCCATCTTACTTCAGTTTGGTTTTCATGGTAAATTTGTGCAACGTATCATGCATAACATTGCTGCAGCCCACTTTTCTGTGTTAATAAATGGCATAACATCTGGTTTCTTTGCTTCATCCAGAGGAATTAAACAGGGAGATCCACTCTCCCCTTTTCTGTATAATATACTTTCAGAAGCTTTTTCAAGAGGCCTTAAAAAACTCTTTACAGTTGGATATCTGCAACATTTCTCATTACCTAAAACCTGCCCAGCTGTGTCACACCTGATGTATGCAGATGACACAGCTATTTTTCTGAACACTAACCCTTCCAACTTGAAAAGATTTAAACTTTTTCTGAATGCCTACGAGCAAACATCAGGTCAGAAAATTAATTTTGCTAAATCAGAATTTTATGTTGCATCTAACACTACTGCTGAAACTGCAAAATCTGTTGGAAGAGTTTTAGGAATGGTCAAAGGGTCTTTTCCTTTCAAATACTTAGGTGTTCCTATCTTCCCAGGTCGGAATTTACAGATTCATTATTTCCCTATGTTGGAAAGAATGGAAAAATGCATAAACAATTGGAAGAATAGATGGCTAAGTAATGCAGGCAAAATCATCTTGATTAATCACAGTCTTCTTTCAATTCCCACTCACATTTTTGCAGTTTTAAGTCCACCTAAGATAATTCTAAGGAAAATGGAAAAACTTGCTTCAGGACTTTTCTGGGGGAGTGGTGACAATATGGTTAGAAAAAGATGGAAATCATGGAAAAATATGAGCCTACCAGTAGAGGAAAATGGAATTGGTGTTAAAGATCTTAATGCTGTAGTTGATTCTTTTTCTTGCAAATTATGGTGGAAATTGCAAATAAATAACACCCAATGGTCAGCTCATTTATGGTCCCTCCCTGTCACTTATAAAAAATCCCATATCTGGCATAGAATTTGTAAAATTACACCAAGGCAAACAAACTTTCTAGAGTCATATTTGGCCTTGGTGAATGCTCTTTCTGGAGTGCTAACTGGAAAGGAGATGGTGCATTATGTTATGAATGGCCTGAGGAGTTGGAAATACCTTTTGAAGACATATCCCTCAGCTACTTTATAACTAATAAAACATCTTTCCTTCCAACCTTGGAGCCTCACTTGGCTACCAACACACTTACCATTTTGCAGGATGTTCAATTGAGACATCACCATGCAGATAGGCTAATTTGGAGTCCTTCATCCACTGGAAATTTCTCCATCAGCTCGGCATACCAAAGTTTCAGACAAAAAAGGGATACAATCAGACACATTTCCAAGGTTTGGTCTCCTTTCGTTCAAAAAAAGTGGTCAGTTTTAATGTGGAGAGCTTTAAATAACATCCTGCCTTTCGATAATGTGCTGTGCAGATTTGGTATTTCAATAGCATCTATATGTCCTCTTTGTAAAAAACATTCTGACACTCTGGACCATTTTTTCAACTCTTGTCCTTCAGCTTTATCCGTATGGTTCAGAGTAAATAATCTCATATATTTTCCACATACTAGTTTTGGCAATCTGAAAAGTAGAGTAGATTTCTACCTATCCTTTAAGCCTGACTCTAAGATTTGTTCTAACTTGATTACTGCTGCACTCTTAATCACTACATGGACTCTCTGGAAAATTAGAAACAAAATCCTTTTCGAAAACATAACTTTCTCAGAGGATCATTGCTTAAAGGAGGTTAAACAACTGATTTTCCTCACCTTTTCAGCTCATAAATTGAAAGGTAATATAGATAAACATAGACATTTGGTCCAACAGAGAATCATACCCAAAATCCACCCAAAACAGAAAAAACAAGTTACAATGGTAAGTTGGAGTAGACCACAAATTGGGTACAAGATCAACACAGATGCTACATGGCAACCTAGTGGCCTTTCGTCTTCTGCTGTCATTGTTAGGGATTGGAAAGGGGCAGTGATTAAAATGAGAATGCACATTTTTCAATCTCCTTCTTCATTACATGCAGAACTGCACTCCATTCAGTGTGGATATGATTTATGCTCTGAATTGGATCTGAATCTATGTGTTATTGAGTCTGATTGTTTACTAGCAGTAATTGGGATTCAGAACCCGCTGAAGTGTCAGTGGAGATTCTACTCAATTTGTAGCTTTCTCCACTCTAAGCATTTAAATCACCCGATCCAACACACTCCTAGGCAAGCAAACACTGCAGCTGATTTTTTGGCTAAACATGCTTTGGAAAATAACCTACAGGGAGACCTAATTATGGATAATGCTCCTGCTTTTCTTAGAGGTCTCCTTTTCCTTGATAATACAAGCCTACCTGGAATCAGAATTGGTTCCCAAATCTCTTGACTATGCCTGATTATTCTCCCAAAAAGTGGTTGTTGTCTGATTAGAGAATTTCTGACCAAAACTGTTTATTCTCCCACACACTCTGATTTTGAATGTTGCTTTGGTCTTCATCTCTGGAATCCTATCCACTCGAAAAGATACTGCTGCTTTGCTTTCTCTCATTTGCAGGCTCGAGGTTGGTGCAGCATAATAAGGTCTCTCGATTGGGACGTGCCGATGATACAACAATCAAGACTGGTTTGTTTGCCTTCTTCACTTCCTTAGCTGACAGTTTTACATTGACAAACTGGGGTCTCGCCTTTCGATTTCTCGATCAGTTCGTGTTATCTCTGTCTAAAGGAATGATAGGATATGGATAGCAATATTAGAACATTTCAGGTGTACTTTTAGCTTTTGGTAGCAAGTTCCATATTGCTACAAGAGCTCTTCAGGCTCTTAGATCATCTTATAGATGACCTTCTTGTAAAACTTATTCTCTTCTCCTGCCTTTGTTGGCAATCTATTATGGTTTGGGGAGCCTAATATATTTCCCCCCATCCATGGATGGTTTAAAATTTAAAAAAAAAAGATGATACATCGGAATTAAAAGTAAATGCTCCCTACCTCTCAATTTAAATTACATCTTAATCATTACACATTGTTTGATAAATATATTTGACCATTAATAAGTTTAGCTGCATATAATAACTAGAGTGGGTCTCCTGACAGGCGGCCTGTCCATAAGCTTATGGACAGGCCACTTATTTCTTACCTTATACACTGCATTTCTTAAATTACATACAAAATTTAAAATTTTTGAAAATATTTTTTTATATCATATATTTTTATATTTTCACCTTCAAATACATATTATTACTTGTTTTAACTTATAAAATGCAATATTTAAATTTTATAAAAAATTATAACATTTAAGTCAAATGCCCCTGAGGACTGTCCATAAGCTTATGGAAAGGCCGTCTTTCCTGAGACTTTCCCTAATAACTAAACTGAGTATAATACTTTCTAGAAACTACTTGTACGATGAATTCAATTATATTATGTCTCATATATCTATTTAAATATACGGTCAAACTTTGATATAGAATAGTGCAATAAAGTAATTGTGTAATTTAATATGGGACGAAGGAGTACCATTAAATAAAAACTCTAAATCATTAAATTAAACATTTAGTCTAAATTTAAATCAAACTAAAATAGTTAAACATCAAATAAATACACTAAATTATAGTTAAACATAAAAAAAATTATAAATATACACATCAAATAAAGATAGTTAAACATCAAGTAAATACACAGAAGTATATTAAATTTTAAATGGTTATGTATCAAATAAAAAGACTTAAAATTCATATTAAATTAAAATAATTAAACGTCGAATGATAACACTTAGAAAACATATCAAAATAAAAAATAGTTGAATGATCAAATAAAAACCCTAAAATACACATAAAATTTAAAAGACTATAATACATGTCTTATTGGATTAGGTAAACGTCAAACCAATACACTAAAAATACATATTAAACATAAATACACATAAAGTTTTTTTAAAAAAATTAACCATCCAAAGATGGGGGGAATATATTAGGCTCCCTTAACCATATTGAAATAAGCCATAAAGACGCAACATGAAAGAATTCATTACAAAAGATCATCCAATTGATAATCCAATAGCCGAAATAAGCTCTTGAAGCAATTGAGCACTTCCTTCCAAAAGCGGTGATTCCACCAATTCAAAGCTAGAGAAAAAGACTAGAGAACATTGTTGTGCTAACAGAGGTCTATCTTATTATTCCTTCGGACTGAAATACCACGAACAGGTCAGGGAGTCGAGAGATCGAAACCCCTGTTTGTCAATGGTATGCAGCCGAATGGAAATGAAGAAATTATTTGCAGTAGACCTCCTGAGTAGCAAAAGGATTGTTGCAATCAGTGGATTTGACTAAAGGGGAGTGGTGCAAGCAATCAGCAGGAATTCCTATACTCTCCCTTTGCCATCAGATGAGTGGAGAAGAGGAAGTAGCTGCATCATTTCGGCAACAGATCTGCACAGCAAAGAAGAAAAAAGGCAGCAGTTTCTATTCTAACTGTAAAGAAGGAGATTATATGATTAACTAGAGGATGCCCTTTAGAAGAATTTGATATCAGCAAAATTAGAAACATACCCCAGTAAAATCACAAAACCTAATTCATATTATTGTCCGATGGAGTTCTAATTCGAACCCCAGGAAAGCCATTGGTATCAAGAAGAAAAATACCCCTAAGAAATATGGGAATATTATCTATATGTAAATCTCCCTGTAAATTATTTTCCATGGAAAATTTTGCTAAGAAATCAGTAGCAGAATTAGCTTCCCTGGGAGTGTGTTGGATCGGATACGTAAAATGTTTTAAATTTAGACTGCTGCAAATGGAGTAAAATCTCCACGGGCAGCGCAATGGATTCTGAATTCCTTTAACAGCCAATAGACAATCAGACTCAATCACACAACAATTAAGATCCAGTTCTGAGCACAAATCATAGCCACTTTTAATGGTTAAAAGTTCAGCATGAAGTGGGGAAAAGGATTGGAAAGTGTTAACTCTCATTTTAACCACCTCACCCTTCCAATTCCTAACTATAACAGCAGATGAAGATAGACCACCAATTTTCCATGTAGCATCTATATTTATTTTGTAACCATTTAGTGGTTTATTCCAACTGGCAGCAATAATCGATTTTTTCATTTTTGGAAGGATTTTTGGAATGATTCTTGCTTGGATCAAATCCTTATGCTTATCTATATTACCTTTCAATTGATGAGCTGAGAAAATTAAGTATATCAGTTCTTTAATGTTCAGAAAACATGCATCAATTGAGAAAGATAGATTGTCGAAAAAGATTTTATTCCTGTACGTCCAAAGAGACCATGTTGTGACTAATAGGGCAGCAGTAATCAAATTTGCCTGTATCTTAGTATTAGCCCTAAAGGAGAGATAGAAATCAACTCTACTCCTGAGGTTTCCAAAAAATGATTGTTGAAATTGTAGCAGATTACTAACTCTTTGCCATATAGCAATAGAAGAAGGGCAGGAGTTAAAAAAGTGATCCAAAGAATCTGAATGGTTCATGCATGGAGGACATTTGGAAGCTAAAGAGTAACCAAACCTACAGAGAATATTATCAAAAGGAAGGATTCTATTGAGTGCTCTCCACATAAGTACAGACATCTTTTTAGGAATGAAAGGGGACCAAACCTTGTAAAGATGTCTGATTGGTAATCTTTTTTGTCTGATTATTTTGTATGCAGAGCTTATGGAAAAGTTCCCATCCGATGTTGGGGTCCAAACAAGCCTGTCTGCATGAGAGTGAGCCAGTTTTACTTCCTGCAAGAAATTAAGTGTATTGGTAGCCAGGTGAGGCTCCAGATTTGGAAGGATATAAGCTTTGTTAATTATGAATGACCTGAGGGAAATATCCACGAAGGGGATATCCACCTCATGGGGCCATTCATAGCACAGAGCTCCATCACCTTTCCAGTTAGCATTCCAAAAAGAACATTCTCCAATACCACATATAACTCTGGAGAGACTGTTAGCCTTGGCCGTGATTTTACAAATTCTATTCCACGTGTGAGATTTTTTGTAAGATGCAGGGAGTGACCATAAATGAGCAGACCACTGAGTATTGTTTATTTGAAGTTTCCACCATAGTTTACAAGAAAAAGCATCTACTATAGCATTTAGATCTCTGAAGCCTATTCCATTTTCCTCTACAGGAAGGCTCATTCTTTTCCAGGATCTCCACTTTTTTCTTTCTATGTTATCACAGTTCCCCCAAAAAAGGCCAGAAGCTAGTTTTTCCATTTTTTTTAAAAACTATCTTTGGGGGACTTAAAACCGCAAACATGTGTGTGGGAATTGAAAGAAAACAATGGTTAATCAGTATGATCTTGCCTGCAGTACTTAGCCATCTATTCTTCCAATTATTAATAGATTTCTCCATTCTTTCCAAGATAGGATGATAGTGGACCTGTAAATTACGACCTAGAAAGATAGGGATTCCTAAATACTTAAAAGGGAAGGAGCCTTTCACCATTCCTAAAATCCTACATACAGATTGAACACTTGCCACTGAAGTGTTTGGAGCAACAAAAAATTTAGATTTTGCAAAATTTACCTTTTGACCTGATGTTTGCTCATATGCCCTCAGAAATTTTTTTAATCTTTTCAAATTGTTATGATTAGTGTTCAAGAAGACAGCTGTATCATAAGCATAAATCAGATGGGAAATGGGGAAACAGGGCCTTAGCAGAGAAAAATATTGCAAATATCCTATACTAAAAAGTTTTTTTAAGCCTCTGGAGAAGGCTTCAGACAAGATATTATATAGAAAGGGAGAAAGTGGATCCCCCTATTTAATACCCCTAGAGGATGCAAAAAAACCTGAAGTTATTCCATTTATTAAAACTGAAAAGTGAGCTGCAGCAATATTATGCATGATGCGATGCACAAATTTAGCATGGAAACCAAATTGGAGAAGGATTGAATTCAGGAAAGACCATGAGACCCTATCAAAAGCTTTTTGCATATCTAATTTAACTATCAGATTAGAAGCCTTAGATTTTCTGGACAGAATTCTAGTCATCTCTTGCATTTGGATAACATTGTCAGATATATCCCTACCTTTTATGAAAGCACTCTGCTCAGGGGATATAATTAATGCTATTAGGGGTTTAATCATTTCCATTAACATCTTTGAGAAAACTTTATTCACAAAATTAGATAGGCTAATGGGTCTGAAGTCTGAAAAGGTGATTGGGATTGGTTTTTTGGGGATTAAGGTCAGCCAGGTGCTAGAGATGGCCTTAGGGATATTAACACTAGTTAGGAAATCATTCGCAGCATCTAGAAGATCATCCTTAATAGTGTCCCAGAAAGAAGTGTAAAAAGCACCAGAAAAACCATCAGGTCCTGGAGCACTAGATTTATTTAGGTCAAATACAGCAAATTTAAGTTCCTGGATATTAAAGGGCAACAGAAGATTTAGATTATGCTGATCCGTAATCACTTTAGGAATTTCTTTTAGGAAATGATGTAGATAAGTTCCCATTTTTAGAGGTTCCTCTTCATTAAGTAATTCCCGAAAAAATCTCACTCCTTCTTCTTTAATCAATTGTGGTTATGATATCCAGTTCCCACTACCATCCTTGATTTTACTTATTCTAGATCTTGCTCTCCTTTCCCTAATGGAGTGATGGAAGTAACTAGTGTTTGCATCCCCATATTTAAACCAATTTAACCTAGCCTTTTGCTTCAAGAAAATATTATTTTCTTTTTGAGTTCTCATTAGCATGTCTTTTGATTTGATTAGTTCAGCTAGGATTGATTCATCCTGTGTTTGCTGGAAAGAAATTTCCAGATCATTAACTTTGTTCTCAGAGAGTAGTAAATTTTGATTGACATTACCAAAGTGTGATTTATTCCATTGTTTAATTTCCAACTTTAGCCTCTTTAGTTTAAAAACAAAACTATGCATTCCATAGAATGGAGAAACTAGTTTCCAGTTTGAAACTACTAAAGCCAGAAATTCTTGTCTATTTGACTACATCTCTTGGTATCTAAAAGGCCTAGGAGCTTGTTCTTCAGCTGATTGAACAGATAAAAATAAGGGGGAGTGATCCGAAGTCATTCTATTAAGCACATGTATAGAGCTATTGGGAAATAGTTCCAACCAGTCTAAATTAGCAATGCCCCTATCTAGTCTCTGAAACATTAAATCTTTACATTTATCCCTGAATCTATTATTGCTCCAAGTGAATGTGTTTCCTTCTGTAGGGATATCATGCAAGTCCATATTATTTATAAATCCATTAAACTATTTCATACCTTTTTTTGGTGTTGATTTCCTTTCTTTATATTCAGATACTGAAGCAACCGTATTAAAATCCCCAATATAAATGGAAGGATCCTGTGTTGGAGTCTGTAAATCATTCCATAATGCCTCCCTCTTTTGTCTACTTACACTAGCATATATGAAAAAACAGTTCCAACTGACAGAATTGGCAATACCAGAAATTTTGACTTGTAGAAATTGATCTGTCTCCCTTAAACTTAGTACACTGAAAACATGGTTCCATAAGATCCAGATCTTAGCACTCTGAGCAGGAAGGGCATATTTGTATCCAAGGTCATGTATCAAAGTATTTAAATTTTGTTTATCATGCCAAGGTTCTATTAAACATAAGATGCCAATCTTATGCTTAAGTTTTAGGGCCTTTAATCTATCTAGTGATGTTCCATAACCTCTAACATTCCAGACTAATATGTTCCCTATTATGGTGTGTTTTATCATTTATGAACTGTAGGGGTTGCTTTTTGTGACGATCTTAGGTTTCTAAGTGTCTTACCAGAGTTCTTACTTTTGGTACCAGACTTGCCCTTACTATTTTCCATGTTATCCAAAGTAGATATCTGTTCAGAGTTGCTAACCTTGACCTGAAGTATATGCTCTACTTTAGAAATCAGATCGGATGTGTTAGATTCACTAACCTGATCTCCAACAGTGATTGCTGAGTTGGTAGTTTGCTCTGTGGGACCTATTTGTGCATCCTCAGAGATAGACAAACATGCTGTTGATGGTGTTAACCTATCATCCGAAGTAGGGTGCACCAAAACTTCCTGTGTTTCCAAAGACTCATGGAATATTTCTACAACATCATCTTCCTGATCATCCTGTAAGCCATTTAAGGTTTGAAAAGCATTTGATATTGTGACCATGTTATTTTTAGTTAAATCTTCCCTGATAGGAGAAAGTTCTGATTGTTGATTCTTTTTTCTCCAGAAAAAAGTGGTTATTGGTTTAGAAATGTCATCCAAAGAGTAGAAAGGAGGATTTCTTTTCTTATGACTAACATTGAAAGAGTTGAGATTATTTTCCTGTTGAAAGCCTGCAGTCATTTTTTGAGTTTGAAAATCTTTCTCTTTTTGTGAGACAGATAGAGTTGAGGATCCTTCTATGTTTAGTTTCCCTTTTGGAGGGACTTCTAAGACTTTTTGAGTGTCAACATGTAATGGATATTTTCTTTCCTTATGCTCATTGATTTCAGATTTATTAGCATTCTTTTTCTTCAATTCTGGGTGCAGAAAGTTGCAATTAACCTGGCTATGACCAATTATCCTACAGTGAGTACAGTATGTAGGCAATTCATCATATTCGATAGGATATTCTGCTACCTTGTTACCAATTCCTACCACAATTGTAGATGGAAGCTGGGATAATAAATCAACCTCAACACATACTTTAATAGCAGAGGGTATAGTTAAGGCATTTGTGGCTGCATCCATCTTAAGGTATTTACCTATCTAGCTGCTTATACCAATAATTGCAGAAGTGTTATAAAAGTGAATAGGAAGTTTGTGTACTGTTACCCAGGCTGGGACAATGGATGATTCCGCTGTTGGAGAGAAGTCGGGAGACCACTTCTGAACCTTCATAGTTGATCCTTGAATCATCCATTGGCCCTTCATCCAGCATCTTTGATAATCCTCGCTTTCCTGAAAATGAATTAAGACATGGCGGTAGTCAATAGAGCCTAGTTGGAATTTTGATTTAAAACCAATTGATTTGAAATCCGATTGTAAAGTTTCCATAGGAGGTTTCCCTCGGTTAAACTTTCCAACAAGGGCATTTTGATAATGCGGGGCTAGAAGATCGCCTTCCTCTGGAGGAAAGATGTAGGCAATCTTGCCCTTAAATTCCGTGATGGGGTGCAAGTTAGGCGTATCGGGGAGAGATGACAGGAGCGGGAAAGGTTTTGTACTGAGGGCTTGTAAGAAACTTTTGTTAGCGGGAATGGAGGTCTCAGGCGAAGGGTTCGGCGTTGGAGCTGCCATGGTCGGCGGCCGGAATGAAAAAGTAACCGTTATCAGAGGAGGAGGAAAGAGGTAGAAGAAGAGTAATTTTTCAGTGTGTGTTTCGCACACTATTTCGCACGCATGTACAGTAGATCAGAAACAAATAATAATGTACTACTTAATACACATAAAGTTTAAAACATCAAGTTTCACACAAATTGTGACACTGATATCGAGAAAAATAAAATATTAGTATTAATATTTTTAAAACTAATTCAAACCCTTGAAACATCAAAGAATACACAAAATAAAAAAGAATAATCAAAAAAAAGAAACACCGATATCAATTTTTAAAAGGACTCGCTGAAAAACTAACACATCAATCAAAATGAAACTATAAATTGTAAATTAAAATTTAGAAAAAAAGTGATTTTATAACTCTAACTAGTTGACATAAGTGCCAATATAACCTTTTGATAACTGAAAGTGCAGATATAACCCTACCTAGTTGATGTAAGTGCAATTTTCCCCATTCCGGTTGTTGAAGGTCGGATTCAATGGAAAAGTCTATTTTACTCCTCATTAAAAAATAACTAAAAAATTGAAAAATAGATAAATTCTATTACCCCCAGGCTCTTTCACCCTCCTTTTCTTTTTCCATTCTCGCCTAACCCAGCCATTATCATTTTTCCCTCTCCTCTCCCCACCATTTCGACAAAAACCCTCGCCTCACAATACCGATAGGCAACCACCAATACTTAGTTCTCCGGCATCGCAGTGGCTTGTTCGACCGTAATCGGAGGTTGTCCGTCAAGCCTGACTTGGCCGCAGCGCTTATTGTTCGTTCGCAAACCCTAGTCTGCACGCTACTGTACATCGGGCCCGATTATCTGTTCAATGTCGTAGTGGTGGATTCCGGTGGCTTAGGTTGCGCTCCAACGCGTTCGACAGGGTGGTGCAGCTTTAGGATTCTCGTAATCTTTGACTTTTCATCTCTTCTACAGTAAACCCTTGAGAAATGGTACTCTATTTTCCATAATTTTGGCTAACAAAACTTCTTTAATGTCTTTGATGATGTGATTATGTGATAATAGGTGGGTTCCCGTCATTTGAATGTTGAGAAACAGTATATGTGGGTTAGAATATAGGCTTTTGGGAGAATTTTTATTGATTTGAAAGTGTATTTTCCAGATTGATAATTGGATGAAGTTTAATGTTGTGTGTGTGGTTGTTATGTTTCTTTTTTGTTCGAGCAATGGTACAAATGGTTTAATGTTCTTATGTTTCTTTGGTGTTTAGGGTTGTAGATTTGGTTGATACTCCTAATATAGCTTTGGATTGGTTAAGGAAAAATGGTGAAGTGTAGAGTTGTTGTTAATGTTACTGTGAATGTTTTCCAAAAATGAAAGTTAGAGCACCTCGCACAAGAGTGTGTGCTTTATTGTACATCCCCCTTTCTTACATTTGTTCAATTCATTGGTTGCTGACTCTTATCTTATCTCTTTCTGTGTTAGGACAGAGGTGTATTGTTGATCGCAACTCCCTTTCCTAGCGGATTTGATTACTTTCTCAGTGCAGATGAAGTGCATCAAATTTGGCAGATCCCTTCGTCTTCTTCATGAGACTGTGAGTTTTCACTTCTCTTCTCTCACAGATTACTTTCTCATGTTTGTGGATTGATTACTTTCTCATCTATTGATTGTTTCATAGGAACAAAGTCTCCTAGTTTCGGCATTGGCCACTCTCTTGGTTTCATGATTCACCTTATGATAGGTAAAGAAATAGAAACTTTGTGAATTATTTATGCTCATTTCAGTCTCTAAATAACTGGATGAATCGCAGGATCAAGATACGATGTGAACAGAAATGGGAATGTCTTGATGTCATTTAATAATAAGGTATTCAACTGCATATTTTGATCCTCGTTACTCTCGAGGTATGTCTTTTAATGAGGAACTCAGGATTTTTGTTGAAATTCCCAGGAGGCCAGTGTTGTTGTTCCATTATTCTCACATGTTCTCTTACCAATGGCTCAGAGCATAGGGACATTATTGTCACAGATTGCATCATCACCATCTATACGCCATTCAATTACAGCCATTTTGTATCTAATCTCTGTCGTTGTTGACACTATCACATTAATAGCTGAATGTTGTCTGGAAATTCGGGATTGAGGTTTGGTAAAAATTTAGATTGGGTTGAATTGACAGGCAGAGATGACTCAGAAGCAGTTAGAGACCTCAGCCCTCCAATTGTGAAGCAGGTTCTTCCCCTAGTTGAGCAGCTGCCTTTCTTATATATGGACTTGGTTAATGGAAGGGAAAACTTCACGCCAAGACCAGAAGAAACAAAGAAATTGGTATGCATTTCCCGTGATTTTGATTGCTATGAATATGTTTTGCATGTTGCCAAGATCCCTGACATTTGAATATCCACACAGATAAGGTCCTACTATGGGATTTCAAGAAATCTTTTGATAAAGTTCAAAGATTACATGATTGATGAAACATCAGTTCTAGCCCAACTCTTTAGCTCAGATACGGTTGTCAGTTTAATGCTTGATATGTGTATTCGCTCAATACCAGGGGATCATGGGCTTCCCCTACAACTGGTTGATTTTCTTTTCTAAGCTACCAATCACCCATATTATTGTCAAGAGATTGAATGCAAAAGGAATTTTGATGATTCAGGGTCTCCCAGATATTCCCCCGGTAATGGCAGATGCAGCGAACCAGGGTTGTGAGTTTATGACATCTTTGACAGCAGGGACACCATGGGAGACCTTTACTAAGGATGTTACAACCAGTATCGGGATGGAATCGATGAATGTTCATGTGGACATGTCCAAGGACATTGACCTCCTTGTCCAACACGGGTTTCAGAGTCTTGAAGGCTTGATCAATGCTTAAGTCGTATTTTTATATTTGTACAGTTTCTGTGTCTGTATAACAGTTGCTGCCAAGATTCATCTTTCCTCCTTAATGTAATCGAGCAGGGGAAATGTATATGCATTAGTGAGTAAAAACATACTTAGGGCGTTGATATAGTTATATGCTCTAATATATTTCATCTCTTCTACTGAGTTGTCATTTAAATAAAGGATAGGTCTGTTAAAATTTGATGGCCTTGTTCATTAACTTTCAGACGGCGGTGGTGGAACAACTCACAGGCGGCGGAATGTTGTGGAGCCAAACCACGGAGGCTTTTTATGAAGCCTGGGAGACAAGATAATTTTTTTTAAAGCATATAATACTTTAAAACAAAGTTGAGGTGGGGCCCAGGGATAAGAGGGTAATTTTGTCAATTTTAATTCAGTATTTAACACAAAGGGTATTTTGGACATTTTACATACAGTCAACACCGGAAAATGGTAGTCAATGCCTGAAAATGGTTCTGAGGGTTATATTGGCACTTACATTAACTAGTTAGGGTTATATTTGCATTAAAAATTATCTGAGGGTTATATTGGCACTTATGCAAAATAGATAGGGTTATATTGGTATATATCCCTAAAATTTAATATAATAAAATAACACTAACTAGTGTCAACATGTATAAAGTGTCGAAAAATTAACATGCAAACACGAGATTTACAATAAAAGATTAAATTTTTACTTTAAACACATGATTTTAATGAAAATAAAGGCTTATGAAAAAATATAACAAGGTTTGATTGAAACATATCAAATACTGAAAATGAAACATCAAGTCTAACGGTAAAAATTCACGCATTGCATGGAAATGAGGGAAAAATTGATCTGCAAATTTCTCTGACCCGAATTCCTGACCTGCGAGATTCTTATGACCCAGAACCATTAATTTTCCAATTATTTATGCTATTTTGCATTGACTTACAACATTCACATTTCCTTTCTGTACTGAGCCTGCTAGCTACTTGGAGGGTGAGTACCCAAAACCTAGATCCATATCCCACTAGTAGAGAGAGCTCCAGACTCCCACTAAAGGTGGTTCCATCAAACCCATCTTTAATTCAGGTCCGGAAGGGGTTCCAAGTTTGGAAGTCCCTCCTAGGCCATTTTAAAGGCTATTCGAATTAACTAAAGGTGATTATGCCTTTAAAATTGCTTTTTCTTAAGGGCTGAAAGCACTTCCAAGTTCGGAAGTACTATCTAGAGCACTTTTACATTTTAAATGTGGTTCTATATAGAACCCTCTTTAATGGGCTCATTTCTATTTTGGAACAAAGTAGAAGCCAATACTTAGCGTTTTTCTCTTTTTGTTCTTCTCCGGTCCCATTCTCACTGCCCTAGAATTTTAGAAAATATTTTTTATATCATATATTTTTATATTTTCACCTTCAAATACATATTATTAATTATTTTAACTTACAAATACAATATTTATATTTTATAAAAAAAAATTATAACATTTAAGGATTGTCCATAAGTTTAAGGAAAGGTTACCTAAATAAAATAAGTGAAATAATTGTTGAGATTCTTTAATGATCTAACTTATTATTACATGCATGTCCAACCTAAAACTTTATTATTCTTGTAAATAATACTAATCGTACTCCATTCGTCCCACAATAAAATTCCTACTTTCATTTTTGGGACGTCCCACTATAAACTTTTTAATTCTAAACTTTTCACATTTAACCATAAATATGTGGTCATAACTCTTCCTTTCATTTGATTTATACAGGCTCACTCTCATCACCCATTAAAAAGATGTCACGTAGAGTTGAATAAAAATTTGTACAAAAAGTAATTCAAAATTTAAAAATGGGACAAAGGGAGTATTTGTTTTCGAAAAATATCATATGTACGTGCCTCTAATTCGGCTCGGGATCTTCTGTTACACTTTTGTGTGCCACTGGGTGTTACACCAATAAGATTCTGACATGTGTCTATCCTAAATTAGCTAAAATTAGTTTAATAATTTTTATCTAAGTATAATTTATTTAGAAGAGACAAATGACAGAATCTAATTGGTGTAACACATAGTGATACACAATAATGTAACACAAGATCATGAGGCTTCTGATTCATAGTAAATCCAACATTGCTTGTATCTAGAGTTTTTCGGTTTGCACTTGCAACTTTACAGTAGAATGACTCCACCTAGCGAAGCTCAAAAGAGACCTCTAAACCTCCTCCACATATTCATTTCAATGCACCAGTATATACATTATCTCTCTGTCTACAAAGGCGAACTGAAACCAGCAATTCTAAGGGCTCTTTCAACCAAGAGCCGAGCAACCACCAACTCGACCGTTGATGGAAGGATTATTGAGGCGGGGCAGCCATTCACTTTTCTGCAACTTCAGAAATCATGCCAGCACACTTTGATGACTGAACTTCAGTCTCACCGACTGCATCTTCTCCTCGACTTCGACAGCTCAAAAGCTACTACCACACCCATTAGTGTAACAATAACTTAATAACTAGTGTCACGTTGTATTGGTGCCACACACACATTCCTTATCTCAACCAAACTTCACTCTGTTTACACCCCAAGAACCAATAAACAACCCCATCAAATTTCATTTATCAGCTTCAGGTTGTTGCGGACCACAGACCATATAATCGGCGGTCTTCAAATGACCCAAGTGACAGTAAAGAAATTCTTTATTCACTGAGGACGTGACTTGCACCTTATCTTCGAACTACTTGGTGGTTTTACCCTTAGCCAGTTAGCCTCAGTGGTCTCCAGTTTATCCCCAAAGCCATGTCAAAAGCATGAGGAGGCAGAGATGCTCAATTAGCAGAGCACCAGTAACACAAAATCACTTAATATGCAAACGAAAAAACTATCTGATCATAATCTTTCAGAAGCACGTGAAGCCGCAAACTAGGCAGATTTCATAGAAAAATTATCACTAGAAGGATCCTGGTGAGACTAAGATTAGAAATAAAAGTGTAACACCAAAGAGAGGGATGAACCATCGGTCACTATTATATTTCAAAATTCTCCACTCGCTCCTCCCATGCAACAGAAATTGACAACATGAGCAAAAGCATGGCTGATGATATATAAATACCAAGAGAGCTACGAAGATTTCCACTTCCGTGACAGATACTCATACACCTCACGTGCATTTGGATTGCCCTTACAAAATGAACTCTTAAGCTTTCCCATGGTTGACTCATATATGCTAATTCCTCTATCCAGTATCTTGTCTGCGTACCTCCTCAACTCTGTTGGCCTTTCCAGATTACAGAGGCCAATGAGTAAAGCATTTGCACTATCTTCAAGAGGCAATATGTGGTTCTCCAGCATATACTCCCAAATCTCAACAGCAACTTCTGGATCATCACCTTCAAACAGAAATCTAATGGCCTCTGCACAGTTTGAGTGTGTTGGAGAGCATTCATTCTTAACCATTTCAGTAAAGAAATTTCCAACTCCTTGTATGTTTCCATTCTTGATCAAGCATGCAAGAATCATATTGTATGTCAATGAATCAGGAAATGCTCCATGAAATGTCATGTCATCAAGAAGACGAAAAGCATTATCAACATCACTGTTGCTGCAAAGTAATCCAATCATTGCATTATACAATGCCAGATTCGGCACCAACCCGCTACCCAGCATCATGTCCCACAACAAAAAGGCATAGGCCGAATCATTCTGCTTCACAAGAATATCAAGAGAACTAGAAAAAAACTTCATCCCGGGTAGGCATTTCTTCTCTTGCATCACCTTCAATAACTTTATGGCTTCGTCAGATTCATTACCACAAACAAGGGTGGTCAGAAATGCATCATATGCAGACATGTACTCAGGGCTCCAACCCACCTGAGCTACCATTTCCTTAAAGGTAACCTTCGCCTTCGCAACATTTCCCTCCTTTTCCCAACCCTCCAACAAAATAGCAAATGAATCTGCATCCGGAGGGATATTGGTTTGAACTCTTTCCAAGAACTCTTCCGCTTTGGCAGTTTGGTTACTTTCCCTACATATGGCACTCAATAGAGAATTCACCGCAAAAATACTCGGTTGTACACCATACCTGAAAGTCAAGAACTTCAAAACATCGTTGAATTTGGAAATACCAAATTGGAATAAAATGGAAAGAAATGTCCCTTATATTCATATACAGAAAAAAGAAATATTTTTTTGAAAAAAAGGCTCTATTCTTTTAGACTGACTGAATTATTTAAAACTCAGCCCATCTTAAATTTTCTACTTTGTTAGAGTACACTAATAGCCGTTGAATTGAACTGGAGCTAAATCTAAAAGAACAGGGCCTAGGACACTAATCTTTTGGACTGAACTGAACTAACTAAAACTGAAATGCGCTAAAGTTAACTGAATTAACTGGTTATAATTTATCACCAAGACTCTCATCTTTCGGACTTAAGGTCAGTTTATATCAGTAAAGTTGTTATCAGGATCACTTCATTTTTGTCAAAAAAGAACATGGCCTAGCAAGCAAAACTTAATCGGAAATTTCGAAAATCTCAAGAATCAAATCTCCATACCTTGCCATGACATGGAAGGTCTTAAGGGCCTCATCAATCCTGCCAACAATACAATAAGTCCCAAAAGCAGCCACAAAAGCAGTGACAGAGAGCACCCCTTCTTGCTTCATAGTCCTAATCGCATCCCACATTTGATCGAACATCTGATTCTTCCCCAGCAGCTCAACCATCACATCCCAAGAATGGCGGGAGTGCGGGCGGGTCGACCCGGCCCACCCGAAGAACTTGACCATGGAAGAGGGCGACCTGGACAGCAGTTTCAGCACGCCCTGTACGTCCTCGGGCGTGGGGCGGATCCCGGATGATGAGAGAGCCGATTCGACGTCGTTTGAAGGGGTTTTGAGTAGGATTTCGGACAGGGCTTTTGCAGTTGGGGAGATGGGTTTTTCATTTGTGATTGGGCGTTTGTTCGTCGTGATAGGATTGAAAATACTGTAGATTTCCGGCATGGATGGAACTTCTCCGCACTTAGCTCCCAAAATTGTGATTGTGTGCAGACTACTTTCCAGTTTCCATCGCTAAAAGTTCATAAAATTTTGTACTCCCTCCGTTTCTCTGTTAGTGGCACGCTTACCTTAATTGAATGTTTCTTTTATATTGGCATACTTTCTATTTTTGATAAGATTCCTTCAATTCCATCCACTCATTTTACTTTTTATTTTCTACATCCAACTTCATCCACTCATTTCATCCACATAAATCCAAGCACCTAAACCTATGGTGACAATATTAGTGAAACGGAGAGAGTATGCCAAAATACTGATATGACCATATGTTTTGGAGGTTTGTGCTAATATGACTCTGTGAAGTTGAAAAGTGCTATTGTAGCCCTATGTTTTGCATCAGAAGTGCCGATATAACCCCGTGGCACTATTCCGGCATTGACTTAGTAATTTTCGGCATTGACCAAACCTAAAATGACTAAAATATCCCTAGTCTTAAACCTGATAATATAATGACTAAAATACCCCTACATTCTTCTTCTTCATCATCGTTGTTCCGCCACCACCGCCGCACCACCACCTCCACCGCCGCACCACCACCTCCACCGCCCACCACCGCCGGAATCTGGATTTCCGCATTTCCCACAAATGACAAAAATTATGCACAGAAATTCTTAACCCAGGAGAAATTCTTAACTACTCAACACATCAATGAAAAACCCCAAGTTTCACCCCTAAAACCAATTCACAAGAACACAGTCTCAATACAGCCCTCAAAACCCCATTTTTCACTGCCCAGATTGCCCAACACTTCAAGAACAGCTATAAACCAGAGTCATGTTAAAAATAGAAGCAGAGAACAGCTAATTGCCAACACGATAGCTAATTTGAACCTCTCTATACTTAATTACCAATACTTCAAGAACAACAAAAAATCCCATCTTTTCACTACTAACCTAAAAACCGTCTCCTTCTGCTCCACCGGTGTTCTCAAGACCATGAACTCTGCCTACGCCGCGCCGGAGTCCGAGGAGGTTGACGACGACGACGAAGAGGCGCAGGTGGAGACCATGATTTGCGGGTTTTGGTCAGAGCGGTGGTTATTCGAGCCACGAGAAACGAGCTCCATTCTGGGTTCTTCTCAGAATAGATTAAATTTGATTTGACGCCGCCCGATACCTCGACACCTCGACGCCGCCCGATTCCTCTTCACCTCGACGCCGCCCCGATTCCTCTTCAGAGAAGCTCGAGAAAAAGAAGATCTAAAAAGATCTGGACGAGTCCGACCCAAGCTAATGGCGGATTTTGGGTCGGAGGCTAGTGGAGGAAGAAGAAAAAGAGGAAGAAGAAGAAAAGAGGAAGAAGAAGAAAAGAGCAGAAGACGAGGAAGAAAAGAGCAGAAGATGGGGAAAAAAAAGGAAGAAGAAGAAAAGAGCAGAAGACTTCTGAGGGCATAATCATCTTTTAACCTTTTTATTTTTTATTTTTTTAAATAGGGGTATAATAGTCATTTCATGTATTTCCGGCCAAATTCAGGCCTCCAGGGTTATATTAGCACATTTTAGCAAAACACGGGGTTACAATAGCACTTTTCAACTTCACAGGGTCATATTAGCACAAACTCTCAAAACACAAGGTCATATGAGCACTTTACTCAATTTTGTATGTTAGCGATTTCAGTAATCTTGACAAATGTAAAAAATTGTTAGGTCTTTGCAACTAATTTTAACGAGGTGATTTATCATAGTTATGTGTATTTGTCAATTTTTGAGTGTGTCATCACATGAACATACTAAAATCACTCACATAAAAAATTTATGCTAAGAGTTCTTATTTTCAGTTTTTTTTTGTCTGTAACAACTAAAATTTCCAGTTTCTATCACTTTCTAATTTTGAATGCTTCTTTTATATTGACACTTTCTAGTTATGGCAAATTTAAGGTTTTTATATCCATTCATTTTACTTTTCTTTATTTCAATTTAATTTCATCCACTCGTTTAACATCTCCTAAATTCTAATAACCAAAAGTGATGTACCACTAATAGAGAAACAATGGGAGTATTTTTCATTTTAATTGAAATTTAATTGAATCAATCAAATTTCTCATTTCACTTATCACATACTGTGTCAAGAAGATTAGAGAAATATTAAGATAGGACGAAGGAAGTATAACATTAAGTATAACATTTTAAAGCGAAGTCTTATTTTATGATAAATATAATTGATGATATAATTTTATTTTTATTTATTAAAATAAAATTAAAATTTATAATATTAAAATATATATATATACATGTCTTAATATAAATAATTATACTCTATTCTTAAATTTTATATATTTTAAATAATTAAAGCATTATGATTTCTTTACAAATAGATCACACCTCTCCCCATTCAACATATCTACACATACTCTCTCTCTCTCTCCAACAGAAAAAATCACATACAATGACTTCAGCTTCATTGGTTAAGGCTTTTCTGCTCGTCATCGCCTCCATGTTTGCCGTTGCCGCCGCCACTCAAGAGTTGGGAGCCTCACCTGCACCCGCCCCATGCCAGATACCGGAGCAGCATTCAGCCTTCCCATCGCCACCGCCTTAGTCAGAGCGCCTCCATTCTTCTCTCCATCTCCCCTCTCTTTAGGCACTAGTTTTGTTTACTGTGAATTCTTTTTTAAAAATAAGTTGCTAGTTTGAGCGTTTGTTAGTCGAACGTCGGAAATGAAAATCACTGAACTCAGTTGGAAAACCATCAAACGCCGACGTAATGCAAATCCTCACTATTTATAGCAAATCGATTTCAAAGTTAAGTTTTCAGCGTTCAACTTTAGCTAACGGAGGACAGACGAATCAGATGTTTCGCGAATCCGACGCCAGCGTTATGCAAATCAAAGGAGGAAGATGCCGGCGGTGGAAGGCGTTCTGTAAATTCAATGTTGGCGCTCTCCACCGGCAAGGCATCCAATTTCTGAGATTTCACATGGCGGAGAAGGCGAGGAGGTGACGGCGGAGAGGCAGGGTGTCAGATTTCATAGATAGATTTCAGAGGTAGGTTTCACATGTTGAATCGACACTGGAGAAGGCGAGGCGACGGTGGATAAGGAAAGGTAACGACGGACAAGGCGAGGCAGTGACTACTTTCCTGTGTGACAATGTGCATTATTCACCGCACACCCCTTCAATCGCTAAAAATTCTTATTAGGATTATAAATATAACTCTATCTATTTGATTGCTAATATAACTCTCATATAATTTTTAGTACAAAAACAACACAAACTCTTCTTTTATACAGCCTAAACTTTAGGCACTGACTTATTTTGCAATTATTACAAATTTGAAATTGGGATGGGGTTTTTTATGAAATTTGCTGATAAATTTAGAGGCCTACTGTGCAATTATAAATGAATTATATATAACAAAATTCTCTTTTTTTTTCCATTTCCTTCATTCTTCTCTCCTCCGATCTGAATCTTGTAATTGCCACCATTCCGCCGATCGGAACCGCCGCTCCGCCTCCGTGATTATCCTTCTTCCGATGGCGATGCGATGGAGCTAGGGAACCTCACCGGTGTCACAATTACAAATCACCGGCGGAGCTAGATATAACATCTCGATTATCACTGGCAGAGCTAGTTTTCAGCACTGGCGCTGCCGTGCAAAGCTCCCGTTGACGAGAGGCATCATAGGCGACCGTTGTTCAATCGATTCTGGTGATGGAATCAAGGATTGACGGTGGTGATGAAATTAAGGATTAACGATGGCGATGGAATCGAGGATTGACGATGATGATGGAATCGATTTGTCGAGGTATCCGATGTGGCACTAATGTCAAGGATTGATGTCAGGAGCGAAGGTTGAAGAAGAACGGAACTGATTTTCAGTGATTCTCCGGCGAACTGAAGTCATCTTCCATCGGCAATGAACAACAGCCGCGAGGAGAAGTGGCATCTTCTTTGATTTGATGAAGCTTCACTGTGAGGCAAAGAAGAGTGGCATTGCGATGACGAGGAATGGCATTGCGACGGCAAGGCCTGGCGTTGCAACGACGAAGCATTATGCTGTTGCACGCCAGATCCACGCACTTGCAAGAGAAGAAGACTGCGCGTGCAACCACGCACGGACGGTAGCGATGGACGGTGGCGCAGACAGTGGCGCAGACGGTGGCGACAACGGACAGACGGTGGTTGAGCTTCAGCGTCTGAGAGGTGATGTTTAATATTGTGTTCTTTTTTTTCGAAGACTTGCTGAGGTTTAATAATTACTTGACTAAGCTTTTTGTCAACAATGTTTGTTTGGTCTAGTGGTTAGTACTGTTGCTGTTCAGGTTTGAGGTCTCGGGTTTGAGTCTTAGTATGTCTTTTATTTTGAAGAATTTACGTTCTTGATGTATATGATGAGGTTTAATATTATTTGAATGAGTGTACTCTCAATAAGAGTCTATGGTGTAGTGTTTATTTCTCTATTCATTGAGGTTAGAGACCTTCGTTCAAATCCCATCAGGTCCACTTTTTTGAAGAATTTTTATTCTTGAGCAACTGTAGTTTTTT
This sequence comes from Rubia yunnanensis, assembly GCA_037428765.1. Classification (NCBI taxonomy): domain Eukaryota; kingdom Viridiplantae; phylum Streptophyta; class Magnoliopsida; order Gentianales; family Rubiaceae; genus Rubia; species Rubia yunnanensis. The sequence goes on along the minus strand of CM075064.1, from coordinate 22,333,423 downwards.
GTTGATGTTTATAGCTTTTTTTCTCTTATTTTGATATTTTTTATTATTCGGGTGAGGTTTAATTGATATGAATTGATTTTTTGCAATTTTTTGGGTGATATAGATTGATATTTGCAGTTTTTTTTAAATTTTCTCACGTTGATGTTTAATTTGGTGATCCGGACAGGCAAGCCAATCGTTGTTCACCTCGTAAATCTTCTCTCCGGCAAAACAAGTCCTAGAAGTGATTCCGGGAGAAAGGCTTCGACAATCAAGTCAATCTCTCTCTCTTCAAGAACTAGAATTTCTTAGTATAGTCACGCTTACCTTAGCTCATTATGAGCTTCTTGTATTTATAGGCCATTGTAGTCATGGTTCCATGTTTTTAGGAGTTGAGATCGTGGGTCATTCCATGATCACAACGTCTTCAGCTCATGGGTAAGTGTTCGTTCCTTGCTCCGCGTTTCTCAGCTCGCAATCTATCCCACAACTTCACAATTCCATGTATACCTTTTCTTGGTTGATCTGTACCTTGGGCTGAAATGACTTCGTCTTACTATGAAGTGATGTTGGGAATAATATGACTCCGCCAACAGCTTTTTAGTGGTTGGCCTGGATATAAACCATAAGGCCCCCCAGCCACGAGTTCTTTACTACATGAATCTATGACAATGTTCAGGAGCTTCTTGCAAACTTATTATTTCATCTTCAACCGATGCGTTATAATATGTTCATTTTTACTGTAACATGAACTGTTCTCGCAAAGTGTTGTATGTTTCTTGGCTGTGTTCACTACCTCATTGAATTGTGTAATCTTTGAAATTTGAATTTCAAAATTTGAACATGGAAGTATTGTGTAGATATCCAGCTGTTGCGATCATATAAGCGATATTCGCTCCTTTATATTCGCTATTCGTTCTGAGATTTCCTCTTCCGTCGTTACACTTTCTTTCTTCTATAATTGCCTTGATTTCTACAATTTAAAGGAGTCACTATTCAATGTACTCGTATACCGCCTTCTCCTCGGATTCCTAAAAAGGTATTTCAATTTTTGTCTTGCTGTCATAATTACATACTATTCACCTTTTGTTTTTTTGGCTTTTCACTTTCTTTAATTAAAACTCCAAAAAGTTTAGACTTCTTCATCTTCTTTCTTTCTCATTTAAGGCTCCGGTCTTCTTTCGTACTCCACGTTAAATCTCATAAATTCTCTTCTTCTTCTTTTTTCTTTATCTGTAGAAAGTTTTATAGGGTTTGAATTTGTAAGGCTTTGCTTTCATAGTATTTTTCCATTTTCCTCCTGATTGAGGGGATCTTTTTGTTTCTCCGGTATTCTGTCTGTGTTTTTCTTTTGGAGTTTGGCCGGAATCTTCACTTCTGGCTTTTGTTATGCTAATTGACGACACCTTCGTCTGAATTTTAGGGATCTTGGCCACTTCAATGTCTACTTCTAATGTTATTGAAGTTTCTCCACCAAATGTCCCTGAAAACAATGTCAATTCCGGGTAAGATCCGACCACCTCACTGGCTCTTCTATCATTAGTAGTATTCTTTCTGATTCTTATGTTAAGGAGTTAAAGCATAGTTTCCCTTTTTTTATCTTCGTATGAACTTAGGGCTCCTGAGGCCTCTGAAAGTGTTCACACTCTCCGATTATATTTCCTATTACTTAGACTACCTTAAGTTCGCGTTGAGTGCAATTACCTTGAACATGAACAGCTCCGCGTTGAGTGAAATTACCTTGATTCATCAACTTGAGCAAGCTTGTGTTGATTATAAAGATAAGCTTTAGGCCCTCCCTTCCTCATCTCGTAGCTCCACTGGTCGTGGAGATCTTACTATGGAAATTGGCGTGCAGAGGATTAACTTGTGTGAGGCTGTCCAGTTGCATATTCGGTGTCTAGAGAATGAAGTGCAAAATTTGACGGCTAAGAATAAGAGGTATCAAGAAACTGTTAATGTTATGATTATGCAACTGGATCATGAGGAATTTGTCCCTATAACCAACTTTAAGGCATATTATGCTAGATATTTTTGTCATATGGAGCGAAGGGGTCTAATACGCCATCCTTCTTACTTACACATGAAATGGATATACGACCACATAGTAAGTGAGGAACGTGTGGATGAGGAATCCCGGCATAAGGCTGAGCACTCTCATCATGATACTGAGCACACCCATCGTTGTAGTGGTTTATCATCTTCTGGATCATCACGAGCATCTAGGAATAGATAGTTCTCCTGTTTTATACTACTTTGTTTTCCTTGTAATGCTCCAAATAATTTTTCTATGACTTTGTAAACTTGCATGTTCACTATCACTTGATAAGCTGTATTCCTCTGATGCTTATGTGGGATATCACACCTTTTTTTCAAGTTGTATAAGTCTTGTGACTAAGTTTGCAAAGTAGCAAGATCTATAGCTTACTCGTATTGCATTTATTATTTTGGTTTTGTAGGCATGCTTTCCTTTTTGCAAGATCTATAGCTTGCATAGTAAATATAGCGAAACTGCAAGATCTATTTCTTGCGAATTTAAGAGCTTCGGATTTCACGATGTTCAAGATCTATTGCTTGCTAGTGTCATTTTTATGAGAAAATATTCCCTTGTGCAAGATCTATAACTTGCGAATGTAAGATTTGCAAAGTTTTAAGATCTAAAGCTTGCAAAATCCGGTAGTTGTGCAAGATCTATGGCTTGCTAATCTAAGATTTGCAAAGTTGCAAGATCTATAGCTTGCGGCTCGATGTTTGTTATGATACGCCCGATTGTATTCGTCCTTTGATAACGGAAGACCTTAGTGCATTGATTGTAATGTACAATAGATGTGTTATCATCTAAAATTTGAAAATAGAGAACTAAACATGTAATCTTGGCCCGGAAAAATGGTTTTAAATATTTATAATGTACGACTGTGATATGTTGCCTCGAAAACAAAGAAACGAATGAAACCAATGATAATCTCATGGTTTCTGTACAACTAGGTATTTCCTATCTTTTTCTTTGAATCTAGACAAAGAACTTTCTCAGATTGATCACGTGCCAAATATTGGGAATAGTGTTACTGTCTAACCTTTCTAGCTCGTAGCAGTTGGATTTGTGTGCCTTCGTAACCTTGTAGGGTCTCTCCCACTTTGGGTATAGCTTTCCTCTTTCTTTTGCCAAGCTTGCTTCGTTCTTTCTCAACACAAGATCGCCAATATGAAATTGCATCTCTTTAACCTTCTGATTGTAAGCTCTAGCCATTCTTTCCTTATATTTAGCCTCTGTGATTGTTGCTAATTCCTTTTTTACCAGTTCGTCCAAATCAAATCTCATCATGTACGGATTGTCATTCTCCTTGTAATTGTCTACCTGGAGACTTAACTTACCGATTTCCACAGGTATCATTGCCTCATGAACACAGACCAGACTATATGGTGTCTCTCCTGTTGGTTCTCGAACAGTTATTCTGTATGACCATAGGGTGTTAGGTATCTCATCCACCCAGCTGGTTCGCTTTCCTCCAATCGCTTCTAAATTCCTTGAACTGTGGCCATGTTTGTTACTTCCACTTGTCCGTTAGCTTGGGGGTGCGCTACAGATGTAAAATTTTGAAGAATCCCTAGCTTTAAACACCATTCAGTGTGAACTGTGTATCATTATCCTTGACAATAATGTGTGGCACCCCGAAGCGACACACTAATTTTCTCGAAGCATTCGGCCAGCCAAATTTTTTCGTTACCTCGGCTGTGACTTGTCCTAATGGCTGCACCTCCACCCACTTTGTGAAGTAATCGATTGCCACAATTAGAAATTTGGTGTTGTTCTTGCCCTTTCGAAAGGGTCCAATTAGGTCAATCCCCCATTTATCGAATGGCCAAGCTCCATGTATCCCTCTCAAAGCATCCTGTGGTTTATGTGACAATGAGGCATTAATCTGGCTGTTTTTGCATTTGAGCACGAAGTTATGCGCATCGTTAAACATAGTGGGCCAGTAGTATCCTGCTCGGATGATCTTCTTTGCCACCATTCTAGATCTTTGATGCGTTCCACACACCCCTTCGTGCACTTCTCTTAGAATTTCACTTGCATGTGATGGCCATACGCATTTTATCCATGGAGATTAAAAAACCTTTCTTGTATAAGACTTCCCCTTTATAGACGTAGTTGTTAGAACACAATTCCAACTTCCAGACTTGTACCCTATCTGCTGGCAATGTTCCCTTTGCAAAGTACTCTATTAGAAGTGCCATCTAGTTTACACCTTCCATCTGGATTGTTGACACAGTTGTCATTACTGTGTCGCTGGCTGGAATGACCTCCACTACTACATCTTTATGTTCCACCAAAGACTCAAACCCAGCTGTTGCTAGCTTTCTTAGTGCATCCACCTTTGTATTTTCACTTGGTACGTGATGGATGTCGAAGTACTTGAGTTGGCTATGAGCTGTCGAACCCTCTTTAAATACTTCACAAACTGTCATTCTCTCACTTCGTAGTCTCCTCGTACTTGTTGAACTACGATCAATGAATTGGTGAACCTCCGGATGCTTTTGACCCTCATTCTGATGGTAAGGTCTAGTCCACATATCAAAGCCTTATATTCTGCTTCATTGTTAGTGAGCGGGAAGTCATAGCAAAGCAAATATATCTGCTCTCCTCCTTCCAGGTGGAACAATAGTAGTCTTGCACTGCAACCCTCTCTGTTGGACGCATCATAAACGAGCAATTTCCATGCGATATCTTCCCACTTTGATTTCCCTTTGTCGATTCCCAAATTCTGGTGCTTGTTCACATCTTGTGCGTCTTTGCTTATCCTTTCTGCAATGAAGTATGCGAAGGCCTGATCCTTGAATGCTATTCTTGGCTGGAAGATCTCATATTGGCCCAGTTCTAGAGCCCAATTCGTCATTCAGCCTGATGATTCAGGCTTGCTAAGGATATTATTGATTGGGAAATCAGTGTAGACCACGATGCAATGACTGTGAAAATATGTTCTCAACCTTCTTCCTGAGTATATCAAAGCCAGGGTTAGCTTCTCGACTGGTATTATGCCTTCTCTACCTTTTGCAATATTATTTTGATGTAGTACACTTACACGTTTTTTTGCCTTCTTGCAGCACCAAACAACTATCTAGGGTTATATTTTCAATCAAATCCAGCTTTAAACTGCCGGAATGGGTAAAATTGCACTTGCAACAACTATCTAGGGTTATATTTGCACTTTCAATTATCAAAATATTATATTGGCATTTAAGTCAGTAGAGTTATAAAAGCACTTTTCTCTTCTTATTTTTAGTCTATTTTTGTTTGTAATAATTAAAAGTTCTTATTTTTCATTTAACTGAAATTTATAATTAAAATTTAATTGAAACAGTCAAATTTCTCAGTTCACTTATCACAACAGCACATGTATCAAGAAGATTAGAAGAGTTAATGTTATACTGGGATAAAGGAAGTATAACATTTTAAAGCGAAGTTTTATTTTATAATAAATATAACTAATGAAGTAATTTTATTTTTATTTAATAAATCAAACTAAAATTTTGTAATATTAATATATATATATATATACATATTTTAGTATATAAATAATTATACTCTATTCTTAAAAAGGTTATATATTTTAAATAATTAAAGTAGAGAAAGACTCAAATGAGACCGTCTCACCATAAGTATGGTGAGACAAGGAACTAAGTAAACTTTTTAAAATTATAGAAAGTACCCCATATCATCTCACATCTTAAAATAATTATAGTTAAAACCTCCATCTCTCAATAAGATAGAGTGATATCGTCTCACTCAAGTCTTTGTAATTAAGGTATTATGATTTCTTTACTAATAGATTATTGGTGTTTAATAGGAAGTAAGCTTGTCAAATTATTTGTAGAACTGTAATTGTTGTCATTTCTTATATTTCAACATCTTTTACTTAATGTTGTTCGAGTTCGCCTCTTGAAATACGGTCTTTCTATAATTCATGGAAATGCCAACGTTTAAAGTGAAAATTAGAAGAAATGAAGATAAATTTTTTGGGTAGCATGAATTGGGTTATAAACTTTATTACTACCACATGTTGCATAATAAATTTTATTATTACAACTTAGACATTTTAACTTTTATTATTCTAATTAAACTCCATCTTTCCAAGACTTTGCCATGTTGTTTATGGAAAGACCGACTTTTAATGTTATGCTTATTATTATTCTCTTAGTTCGACCCAAGAATTCATATTTGTCAAATGCAATATTTCTTAAGAATTACTAAATAAAACAGACAATATATTTTTTCACTCCAAGCATAAATATTTTTTCCATAATATTATAATCATTATGCTGTGGGTTTCATTTATTTAAACTCTTCTAAATAAATAAGAAGTTTTAATTGTTACAAACAAAAATAGACTACATATAAAAACTTTCAGTGATTGAGGGGGTATGCGGTGAGCAATGTCCATTGTCATATAGGAAAGTAGTCTTCAAAACTCCATGACCCAAATTACGCACACTGTCACAATTCTGGGAGCAAGTGTGGAGAAGTTCCATCCATGCCAAAAATCTACAGTATTTCCAACCTCAACACGACGGATAAACGCTCGATCACAAATGAAAATAAAACTCTTCTAAATAAATAAATATAAAAAATACATAGTGTTATAAAAAATGTAGCACATATTATTTTTATTTGAAAATAAAATATTTGAAAAAAGAAGGATATGTAGGATGTTCAAAAACTTGTTTATTATAAGATGGAATATGGGACGTTTAAAATATGTTTATTCTTTTATTACAGAGTGTGCGATTTGTGTGCAAATTTTATAAGTTTGATGTTTGCATGTAAAATGTCAAAGAAGAGGAAATTGTATATAATATATATATATATATATGAAATTTAGTTTTACCAAATTATCTTAATTAATACAAATATGTTCCAACGTAACATATCTAACTAAGTATGCAATAAAGTAAAGTATAAAGACATGAGACTTGGTTACGAAGTTCGGTGATATCCACCTATATCTGAGGGACCTGGCCAGTTCAGAATGAATCCACTAATCAGAAAGATACAGTACAAAGTACACCATACAAATATACTTATCTATCTAATTATGACGTGTGGATTCTGCAAGCTCCCCTTGCTATTGATCAGTCTTGATCAGACTCCCTGTGACCGCGAAACTCATCGACACTGGATCTCCTACTCCAGAGGAATTAAGGTATACAATTATGAACTTTGAACAATAGGTTACGTATGTTGGAACATATATATGTTGTTTCTCGTAGTACTCTCGGAATGATAGAAAATCAGTGGGCAGATTTTCACAGTTAAGTTCGTGAGTATAATGTAGTCGTGATGTCCTCTTTATAGTCTATGAGTAGATCGGAACACTACATGATTATCTCCAAAATATTCCTATTCCTTATCTACTTCTGAAGCATATCCAAATCCCATAAATAAAAGGATTTTCCTTATCTCAAATATCCCATAAATCATTTTCCTTAATAATAGTGATTTTTTATAAACTCAATATGCTTCTTCCACACGCCCAAAATAATATTGTTGATTATACAATCTTCCATAAATCAATATCACCACAATATTCTTGTCATCGGTGAAATCCTTTTACACTTCAACTTTTCGTATGTTACAGCACACACAATCTTCGTACGCATGGAGTTTATTTCATCTCCAATTCTGATACACATGAAGTCATGTACAAATATAATTCTTCCTCCACATAATATTCTGAGTACAATCAAATCCCTTGGAGATAGGAATTACCAAATCTAGTTTCTTAACATAAGAAATAGGAATATGTCGTCCATATCTCATTCGAAAGAATATTTATCACATCAATTTCAATTTCCATAAATTCAGTCAAATCTCATAAATATAGGAATTGATATATTTTTCAATAAAAACACCATGGACGAAAATACTTCTTCTCGGATTACAACTTCAAATTCCTTATATCACCGAATTACCTTCTTTGACGTTTCAACACAACAATTTCATATTTGCATAGCTTCCACAAATTGCCAACTAGATAAATATAGATTTTACAATCCCCCCCTTTGGAATTTTGTGGACCAATCACCTTTTGGCATTTCGACACAGAGCTTATGCAAATACAAACACTAATCTTTGAAAGCCACTCCCGATGTTGGAACATAGAAACATAACATCTCCCCCTAAATTCTAGATTCCCTCAACATCCAGGAATAATGATCATGTTGGAACATCAACCCAATGGAGCCAATAAAGTCATCCAAGAAATCCAAAAAATATCCCTCTTGGTACCATAAACATGCTAAACGCAATAGACACAGGAAACCAAAGAAAAATATTCAGTAAATACAGCTCCCCCTGAAGCAAATATCTGGCCTATGTTGGAACATAGTAATAGTAGAACCTTTAAATCTCTTCAGGAGCAGCTATCTATGCCTCATATAATCTGGCCTTTTCTTGGAATGGCTAGAGCTCTCAACTTTGCATAAATGGCCACGAATTTGACCTATTTCTCATCAACATCAGAAGTTGTAGCCTTAGAATTCCATTATGCACATGTCTTTGATCAAATGTCCTTTTGTTTGGTCGTTTCTTTGAGTAAGAGCTGTAGTATTTCAAGAGAGAATCCAACTATTTACATCAATTAGAAATAGACAAAAATACCTGATAGTTAAGCTAGATGCAGCAGTGTTCCCTTGAGTGGCCACTAAGATTGAAATCCTCCAGTAATTTCTTGCTTCTGATTTAAACTCTGTTATGCCTCTCAAAATTTGGATCAATGTTTCCCCTCTCAAAATTCGTCTACAATATCTCAGTTGTATTCCTTGTAGATTTAGGCATCAGTCTTGAACCTCAAATAGTTCATGTAGGTGGTAAATCCACAATCCTCATATACACCTATATCAGTTGTCCTCTCAGCTAAAATCTTCCTCTAACATACAATATCATATCTCTCATGGCAGTCTGATCAGTAGTGCATTCAATAATCTGTTCAACTTGTGTTGGAACATCAGTCACTGATGTTGGAACATATCAGCTCTCAGCTTCACCCACTTTCTCTGATGTTGGAACATCTGATCCTTTCATTTCTTTAGAATCAACATCCTCAGTCTGTATCGATGTTGAAACATCACATGCTCAGCTTCCTTCACTCCATCAGTACTTTCTCCCTTATCTCTATTTCTGGTGTTGGAACGTAGGCTTGTTCACCAATCGGATCATGATCTTCTCCAGCCACATTTAATGATGTTTGAACTCAAAATCTCTTATCACACCAGGCTCATCTATTTCCATGTCCACATCTTCTTTACCTGTCTCCATACTCTGTGTTGGAACATGACCAACATCACTACCTTCCAACTCCTCATCATCCTAAACCAGAATACCAGAAGTAGCCATCTCTCTAATCTATGCATCTCATCAATCACCATAATGTCTTTAACACCAACTTCCAACATGTCTCCACAACTTCTATTTTTTGTTCACTTTTTCTTCTTTCTGATTTTTTCATAAAAATTTCTGTACACAAAAAAAAAATCTACAGCTAAATAAAAGCTTTAAAAAAATACCTCAAATCTGAAAAACTCCTAAGTGTTGTCTGAGGCCCTCAAATCTTAAAAACTCCTAAGTGTTGTCTGAGGAGCTCAAACGTTGCAGAGTCCAACCAGTTCAATGAAGGCTTAAAGGTTTCCGATGTTGGAACATACTCAACTTCCACTTCTTTCCTCTCAACTAGATCTCGAATAAAATGATGTCTTATATCAATGAGCTTTGTTAAAAAATGATGTCCTGGATTCTTTGAGATGCAATAGCACTTTTTCTATCACATAACTTCTTTATAAGGCCTTCTTTAATTCCATAATCACTGAACATTTGCTTCATCCATAATAATTGTGCACAACAATTTCTAGTTGCAAGATACTTTGCCTCAACATTTGATAAAGAATTAGAATTATGTTTCTTGCTATACCACGACATCGGATTTGACCATGTAGCAAAACATCCACCAGTAATGCCTTTACGATCATCCACATTTTCTGCCCAATCAAAATCACTATACCAAACAAGATGAGAGTCTTGATTCTTGGAATTTTATATTCCATACTCACAAGTCCCACTAACATATCGAATTATCCTTTTGACTGCATTCAAGTGAAATTCCTTAGGATCATCCTGAAATCTTACAAATACTCCCACCATACTCATCTTAAATTCAGCTTGCATCAAATTCACAAAATCTTGTACCAAGGATGGTGAATTGGACCCAAAGATCATATCATCAACATAAATTTGAGCAATCAATATATTTGATGATTCTAAAAAAACAAGCAAGGTGCGATCTACTCCCCCTTGATGATAATCTTTCCGAATATGAAAGGTAGTGAGTCGCTCATACCACGCTGTTTGTGCTTGTTTTGATCCATACAAAGCCTTCTTGAGTCGATGATATACTTCATCATTGACCATGCCATTTAGAATAACATTCTTGAAAACTATTTGGTACAGCGTAAAATTCATATTGTAAGCAATAGCAAGGAGATGCAAATAGATTTCAACCTAGAAACTAGTGTGAATGTCTCATCAAAATAACCTCCTTCATCCTGAGTGTAGTCCTGAGCAAATAACCTTGCTTTATTATCGTTGTGTTCGAATTGCCGAAGTTCTTCTTGTATTGCTGCAATCCAATACTCTTAAAGCAGATACTCTTTGTAATTCTTGGGTTCAATGAGAGAGAGATAACATTGTATACAAACAAGTTCCCTATAATTAACCCGAGGGATAGATCGAGTCATTCTTCTGCTTGATTTAGCCTGCATTGATGTTGGAACATGGGAGAATTCTGGGTAGGGCGGTGTTCCAACATCGATGAAGTTATAAAAGTCATCAGCTGCTTCTGTAAGATTTACCTCATCTGATGTTCCAACATCATTACATTCCTGATCTGAGAAATTATCCGATATTGGAACATGGTCACCCATAAGATTCAACTCATCATATTCGACACTCAAGCAGTTCACTTCTTGTTCCAACAAGTAACATTTGTTTGATGACCAAATACCAGTAAGTACTTTGTTGTTGCCAAGTTTCACTATGCATGTCTCCTTATAGACTTCCATGGTCATATTATCATCACACAGCTGGCTGATACTTAGGAGATTAGCCTCAAGATCTTCTACCAACAAAACACTAGTGAATAAGGAGAATCCTTCAATATGCAGTTCACCTTTTCCAACCACTCGACACTTCTTTCCATTGCCAAACGTAGTAAAACCACCATTATATGGTTTGATGTTTGTCAAAAATTCCTGAGTTCCAGTCATGTGGCGAGAGAAACCACTATCAAAGTACCACAAGTCTCTAGAATGTGCAATAAGGGAATTATGATAATAAGAGAAGTACTAGTGCATTTAATAACCCATACCTTTCTGACCATTCTTGATCGCTGAACATCGTCTATGTTGGAACATACCGATAATTGTCTTCCAGTCATTATGTCCCTAAGCAGTTTTCGGCATTGTTCCTCTGTATGACTTTGATACATGCAGTAACTACAGATGAGAGGTTTGCGTTGATGAGTCTTGATCATCTTTCTCTTTATTTCTCAAATCTCCGTCTTGAAATCAACTGTGCTACCCGGTGAGTTTTCATACCAAATTCTTTGTCAATCTCCAAAGTTCTTTCCCATGGGCAAAATATCATCAAGTTTTGCCTTACCAGTGTTCAACTTGATAATTGCTGCTTCAACCATCACAACTCTCTTAGTTGTTGAGTTTAGACTCAAATTTAATTCTTCAATCTCTCTTCTGATTTCCACAACTAGAACTAGCGATTCCTTTTCCTTCTCCTTCTCAGCCAGTTGATTTTTCTCTTCCTTCAACGACTTGTTTATAACAGTAACTTTCAACCACATGTCACACATTTCTTTCATATGCTGTGTAGATCTCTTCATCACTCACAACTTGCCCTTCGTCATCACTGGAAGTACATTGGAACCTGTGTTAGAACACACATCCTCATTTTCCTTTGACATGTTGGAACATACATTGTCACTTTTCTTTGGCATGTTGGAACATACATCATCATCTGATCCACTGTGAAATTTTGCTCCAAATGCCATTGCTTGTAAGTTCCTCTTCGTCATCTTCTTCATCTTCACTCTATGAGGTGATGTATGATTTTCCTTGATTCTTTCGGGTATTAGCACATTCAGTCTGGATCTGGCCGTATCCTTCACATTCTTTACATTGAATGCTTCCAGACTCCTTTGCTCACCACCTTGATTTTTAGCGAACTGCTGATTTTCTTGTTCCAATCATGTTTCACGACCATTACCAAGGTCTTGTTCTCGATGTCTATTTCCACCAAATATCTTTTGTGATTTATTGTTTACCACATTCTTCAGCATTCTTGAGAAATTCTTAGTGATGAGAGCAAGTCCTTCAATTCCATCATCGCTATCAAATTTATGGATGACCCTTGATGACGAGGTTTTGAAGGCTAAGTCATTCTGGAATTTCTTTGCAGGTTATTGCATTGTCATCTCATAGGTCTGTAGAGATCCCATTAGCTCATCTAAGGTCATGGTGGCTACATCTCTTGCTTCTTCTATTTCTGCTACTTTCATAGCAAATCTTTTAGGAAGAGATCTCAAAGTCTTTTTCACCAATTTTGCTTCCTTGTAAACTTTCCCAAGTTGATACGCCATATTGGAGATGTCTCTGAGCTTCCCATTAAATATAACAATAGTATCATCCTCCTCCATCTTTAGTTCCTCAAACTTTGTAGCCAACATTTGTAGTTTGGATTCACGTACACAACTTGTTCCTTTATGAACGGTTTGCAAGATATCCCAAGCTTTCTTTGCCTGATGGCATGTTGAGATGAGTTTAAATTGATTTTCATCCACCACTGTGAAGATAGCATTTAACGCCTTTGAATTTTCCAATGAAGCCTTCAGTTTACCTGGAGTCCATGTAGACTTGTCTTTGAGTTTCTACTTCTTCGTACTCGATTCTCCTTCTTTCTCCTTTGAACTAGTTTCAGAATCTTCAGTAGGAGGATTCCATTCAATTTCCACAAATCTCCATGCCAATTCATCCTGTGAATTTATTAACACCCGCATGCGAGCCTTCCAGTAGTTGTAATTCGTTCCTTCCACCAGTGGTGGCTGAGACACAGAAGCTCCTTTTCTGATTACCATTGGTAAAACTAGATCACACTTTCCTTGACACAACCAAGGCACAAATAAGTGACCTTGCTCTGATACCAATTGAAATTTGGTTTAACTGAATTATCTTAATTATTACTACTATATTCCAACATAACCTATCTAACCAAGCATGCAATAAAGTAAAGCATAAAGACGCGAGGCTTGGTTACAAAATTCGGTGAAATTCACCTACATCTGCGAGACCTGGCCCAGTTCAGAATGAATCAATTAATCCGAAAGATATAGTACAAAGTACATCATACATATATACTTATCTATCTAATTATGACGTGTGGATTCTGCAAGCTCCCCTTGCTACCAATCCACCTTGATTAGACTCTATCTGAACTTGAAACTCATCGAAGCTTGATCTCCTCTTCCCGAGGAATTAAGGTATATGATTCTGAACTTTGAACAATAGGTTACATATGTTGGAACATATATATGCTGGCTCTCGCAGTACTCTCGGAAGATAGAAAATCCGTGTGCAGATTTTTGCAATTAAGTTCATGAGTTTAATGCAGTCATGATGTCCTCTTTATAGTCCATGAGCATATAAGAAGACTCCATGATTATCTTCATAATATTCACATTCCTTATCTACTTCTGAAGCATATCCAGATCTCATAAATAAAAGAATTTTCCTTATCTCAAATATCCCATAAATCATTTTCCAAAATTATAGGGATTTTCCATAAACTCGATATGCTTCTTCCACACACCTAAAATAATATTTTTGAATATACAATCTTCCATAAATCAATATCACCGCAATATTCTTGTCATCGGTTAAATTCTTTTAGACTTCAGTTTTCCGTATGTTACAACATACATAGTTTTCGTACGCATGAAGTTTATTTCATCTCCAATTCTGATATGCATGAAGTCATGTGCATATATAATTTCTTCTCCACATAATATTTTGATTACAATCAAATTCCTTAGAGATAGGAATTACCAAATCTAGTCCCTTAACATAAGAACCCAGAACATGTCGTCCATATCTCATTCGAAAGAATATTTATCACATCAATTCCAATTTCCATAAATTCAGTCAAATCTCATAAATATAGTAATTGATATATTCTTCAATAAAAATACCATGGACGAAAATACTTCTTCTCGGATTACAACTTCAAATTCCCTATATCACCGAATTACATTATTTGATGTTTCAACACAACAATTCCATATTTTCATAACTTGCACAAATTTCCAATTAGATAAATATAGATTTTACAATATATATCAAGATAAATTGAATGTTTACAAGCAAATTTTGTCACTTTAATATTTGCATATAAAATGTCAAAAAAAAGTAAAGAAGAACGCTCATTTACAATAAAAAATACTGATAAAATTTTGCATATAAAATCTTAAAGAAAAAGAAGAATATATTTTTTTATAAGAACTTGTTTATTAGAAGGTCATTGAAAATAGTACTTATTTATTATAAATTGAATTGATACTATTGCGGGACGACGTTGTTAACAGTGTTGAAACTAGGCTTTGGATAACAGTTCAGAATCACTATCCATATCAACGTCGCAGATCGTACGGCCATTAGATGACGGTTGCACTTCTGCCGTTGAATATTGTTGCATTCAACGATGCTTATTGTTTTTTAACTATCATATATTGCTCTGGCTTCATAAAGTAGTAAAGTATCGTGAAAATTAATGCTTTTCCAATTTCTGAAGTATGATCTAGTACTATGTAGGTTTCTACGGTCTTCGATGATGCTTCCAATTTTGAAAATTAGAGGGTTATTAGAACGCGATTTGCTTTATTGGGCTTCAAAAATTGGACATTGTCCAGACATGGGTAGCGACGAGTGTGGGAGTTGTAAGTTGCGGTATCGGTAATTGTATCGGAAGAAACAAGGTTCTAACACGGGTATTTGATTTTGAACTATGTCTTTGCTTCAAATAGATGTGATCCCACTATCAGGTTTCAGTTCGTTATATTTGTCGTTGCATTCCGTTTATTCCTTTAAATTCCTTCCAATATCGGAATGACGATCGGAAGTCTGTTTGGGTAAGATGTGAAATTCAATCTAAAATTGAAAAGCCTTTTGGAAATTTTGGTAACTATATCAAAATTATATTCATAAAGGCCCTTCACTATTCACATTCAATGACCAATAGAGATAAGTCGTTTCATACATGAATATACAAATTATCAAACTAGTCTTGATGGATATCTCGCGTTGGTTGTTTAAGGTAGTGTGAGTTCTATAGATAAATACAAAATCCCTAAACCCTAACCATAACTGGTTAGACCTGTTGTGGGCTATTTTGATGCATACACAACCACTTACCCAATTTAAAGGTAGGTAACAGTATACTTGTACGGATTTGAACAATGTAATTAGCTACGCAGCCTCTAACTGACTTCAATTCCAATGGTGAGTATGATTTTGCATCGTCTCCAAAGATATGAAAATGAAGGTTAGATGTACATCAATAGTTAGTATTTTTAATGATACATATGAGGAATTACTATATACAACACGCTAAGCAAATGTATTATCACTCACTCCGGTGGATCGTTATCATCTATCAAATTAACATTGCATCTAGTGGCGTACAACATGGGGAGCACATGGATTCTTATGTACTTTGTTTTTTCGTGTACTACATGCAATATAATAAGGATGGGAATTAAATATACTTCTGATAATTGTAAACACTATTGTGATAAAGAGTTTGTATGCGCTACCTCAAATTGAACAAGTTTGAATGTAATTTTTTTTGTTGAATTTCCTCCACTTAAAGCATTACATAATAGTTCAATGAATAAATTGACGGGTGGGAGGTGTAGTGGATCCAACCAATAAACTTGCATTGTTCTCCTATTAATTGCGACCAAACGCCAATGACTCCTACACTAAAACGAGCACTTAAGAAGGGCCAATACTATTGTAGAAGCACCATAAGAAAAATAGTGAGAAGAAATTTACTTTTCTATGAAAGATGTTATTAAGAAAGACTTGTTCTCCACTTGAAGACTTGTTGAAAGATTGATGTGTGATATTTAGTTGTTCATTTTTGAAGGAATTTAGTGCTCTTTTATGTGATTTTTGGTACTTAATTGATTTATTTTGTTGATAGATCACTATTTTTGGAGCAACGCGGTATTGGAGCGGAAGAGCTATTTTTGGAGCACTATGATGCTGTTCCAACTATCCTTAGTCGGAATCCTTCATGTGGCAGAATTGTGCTTCGTTTAACGATCACTAAGTTGCTCCGTGAAGTCGACCCGATTAAGGTGAAACTGATGAAAGGGGGATTGTTATACTCTTTTTTCCCGAAAGGGTTTTTAATGAGGTAACGATCCCGATCCCTCGTTAGGGAGTTTACGGAGTTGCAGTCCAGAAAAAAATCAGTCCAGAAAATTCAGCACTGTGATTGAGCCGAAGAGAAGCCATGAAGCCCAAGACTTGGATTAATTATTTATTCCAAGTTAGAATTTAATTGTAATTAGGCTGAAATTAAGTGGAAGAATATTTCTTTTTGGATAAGGATTCTAATTTTCCATAATTAGTTAGGATTTGGATTTTATTTTTAGTATATATAATCGTGTGTGATTCACGATTGAAAGAGATGGAGGAAAAGGGAAGAAAAAAGGAAGGAAAAGCTGGACGGAATTACCAAAGGGAGGAGAGGCAATATTACAAAAGCTGGACGGAACTAATATATAGGGGGAGAGAAAAAAACCTTTGGGAGGACGGAACAATATTCATGGAGGAGTTGAAGTTTTGTTTTCGTAGCTTTGGTTTCATCATTCCGTAAGCTTAATTATTTAGTTAGTTAGTATTTTATTATTTTGATTATGATTTATTATTATATTATTTATTTGTTTAGTTTAATTATTATGAGTAGCTAATTTATATATCGGCATGGAATAACAAGCATTAGTTTATGAATCGTGAGGCCTAATTGTTTTATAATTGATTCTTATGTGTTCTTGATTGTTCTTGGTTTATTTTATTCTTGATATATTTGAGCATGATCAACTTGAATATTATTGGGATAATGCTATCTAATTCCACCAATACGTAATCGTTGGAAGGGGTTAGTAAGTAGCGAGTTCTTGTGAAAAACAGCTAACTAGCTAAGACTGTAATAGCAAGATGGGGAACAATTAAGTGTGCGTTACTACTTGCGAATACTTGGGTAATTGCTATATCAGGTTCTTTTCATTCTTAATGCTATCGAGGTGTGTATCTGGTTCAGCGAATACTTTCCGGAGGCATCTTGGTAAGAGTAACGATTGGTTAATTATAATTAGTCAGTTGTCGACAAGGTAAGAAAGAATTGAGAGGGTTTAGCAAATACTTGCCGTCTTATAACTGATAGATGCATATGAATTGATTTATCTTTGCGCCTATGATCGATGTTTAACTAATGTGAGTTATTCCGAGCCGATTACCTTATTCATATATTTTATAGACAATTATATATTTTAGTTTGCATTATTATTTTATATTTTATAGTTGCATTATTAGTTGTTAAATAAATCTGAAAATTAAGGCGTGGTTGCTAAACCAAACCCTGTTGGTAGTTTGAATTTGATAGAAATTATACCGTTCCTCGTGGGATCGACTCTGCTTACTACTGTGCTAATCTCATCTATAGAGTTTGCAGATTATTTTGGTGAGTGAAACGACGTTCACCAAAGATAAGACAATCTCTCTTTCGTGGAATGTTCAATTTCTTGGATGCTTTCCAGATATAAAATTCCAATAAATTCACTGGACTGCTTCTTCGCCATCCATGCTATGTACCTGAGAATATTTCAGTTAGTATAGTAAAATGAAGGATATATAAATTCAAAAATTACACAATGAATAATTGAGTTAAAGTATGTCTAAAATGGTTGAGGAAATTGAAGGACACTTACATTTTACTTGTTAACATGATTGGTTGAGTTACTTGGTCCATTGTCCAGAAGTTTTCTAAATCAACCCAACGAACTCCAAAAATCAAGTTGTGGTCATGGAATTAGTATGTAGTAAGCTTATCATGCCGACGATCAATTTAAATAACATTCTTACGATTTTTGGCATTTTTGTAGTATTTAGGAGGCTCTGCGCTTTCCTTGATGTCACAATGCTGGATTTGGGGACTTTGTTAATTGGGGGCAGTGTTACATTTTTGGGTTGGATGCATCCCTACCTTAGGTATGATTAGTCCCTTGGGCCATAGGAAGAATTGCATTCCCCTTCGGGAATGGGTATATATGCATCACACACTTAGAGAACATCCAAACAAACCCTATCTATGTTCTTGGGAATTGGGTTTGAATTGATGGAGAAAGTTTAATACTTCATAAGAACTGTCGACAACATGTAATTGTCCTCTAAATTATTATTTAATGAAAAATAGTTTGCTTGGTATCAAATGCTACAAAATAGGAACATGTTGTGAGTATAGATCCACTAATTCTATATCACTCGCCACTAACCTTAATAGGTGCACTCAAAATGTTTGGAGCCTCAAGCATTGTAAGTGGCGGACAAACACATTTTCCATTCACCTCAACATCGACCAAGGAGTGTCTGGACCTTGTGGACTGAGACTCCCACTCGGGGGTTATGTTTTTTGATGAGGCTTAGTCCCGTGTGATGTGCTAATACAACAATTAGCATGTCATGTTTCTCCGCTTTCTTCTATGTTACTTCTAGACCTAATTCTAACTTTAGCATATTGTTTGGCTTATGGTGGTAGGAAGCCGCAGCTCTGTGTCCCCTCACTCTACCTGGGTGATCATTGGCATCGGTTGCCCCGCACAATACATCATATTTTTGTGATAAAATCAACTCTCCTTGTTGTTTCTGCTTAAATTCATCCTACATGTAGCGAACAACCTATCGATTTTCGGATACCAAAAAACAACATACGTGTATTGCGTAACTAATCACTTTAACTTACAACTTTTGTAGCAGCTCTCGTGTTGCATCATTTCCAAAACCCTCCTTGCTCTTCTCACATCTCTTTATGTGTAGTTCTTGTCTCTCTATTTGGTCGGGTCTGATAGGTTGAGCTTGTTGCCTTGTCTCTTCTTCCATCAAGCCCCCTTCAATTAACACTTGAACATATTTCTCAAGCCATTCATTGATGATTCTTGCTTCCGCTAATGGACATCTAGCCCTACTCATTCGACGAGGAGTTTTGTTCAAGAGTGATATTCTTCTTATGTCAGCCTTTGTTCCCTATGTATTACAAGGAAAAGTTACGGTTTTAAGCCGAATGAACAAATTCAAGAGTTCATCTAAACTTAGATCCACTTCAAATTCCAAACGTTTGACCTTGAATATATCCCAAATCTTTGGTAGAATATCAGTGTACGCCAACTAAGGACACTCATCTTCCTTTTATGTTGAGTTTCAGCCCAATAGAATGTCGTTGCATGGCTTTCAATCCAAATAATAAGTTTCAATTCAACTACTATTACACAAAATCTCCTAATAACTAATAATATATAATTAATAAAAGGGTAAAATACATTTCTAACCTTAACTTTTGGCTGAAAGTGCCAATATAATCCAGTAAAGTGAGAAAGGGGCAATGTAACCCCAACTCATTACCAATTGTGCCAATCTAACCCTAACTGTTGGTTGAATTGTGCCGATATATGCAAACTCCCCAATTACGATATTGACCCAAGGAATTCAGGCATTGACTAGAAAGTGAAATTACATAAACACCCCTTAGACCAAAGCTAAAATTTTGATGCTCATTATACCCCTTGCGACGTGGAAGCTAATTTGTTTTCTTCTTCTTCACAACTCACCCCCGCCGCCCGCCACCGCAGTTCCGTTGTCCACTGCTGAAGCTCCATCGTCAACCGCCACTGCTCCGCCAGAAATGTCGGAATTTTTTACAGCTCCATCAAACTTTAATTTCTGATAACCCATCAAACTCAGAAAACAACAATATTAAACATTCAAATAAAGAACTAACCCCACTGATTAAACAAATCACCACCACCGACGATTAAACATACCACTACCACAGGAAACCCTAGCCCCACCGCTTAGCCCCCACTGCCGCAAAACCCTAGCCCTATGCCAGAAACCCCTGCCCCACCGCCGATTAAACACACCACCGCCGAAAAACCTAGACTTACTGCTCAGCCCGCCGCAGAAACCCTAGCCCAACGTTGGAAATCTTAGCCCCAATGTCGATTAAACACACCACCACTGCCAGAAACCCTAGCCCGACCGCTATGCCCCAGCTCGACCGCTATGCCCCAGCTTTGCGAAAACCCTAGGTCCACCTCTCTACCTACACCACCACTACTGCAGGATACCCTAAAACCCTATCACCGATTAACACACACTACCACCGTCGGAGCCCTCGCCTGCTCGTGTTCGCCCGCCGTTCACACCGGTGAAGAAAACCGGATACCGCTGTTTTCCCTCTCGCTTTAACATCCTCGTCGTTAAAACAATGGGAGCGGAGTAGAAAGAAAGGGAAGGGGTTGTCACTTTCTCATTTTCAGAGTTATTAACACTTTCAACCAAAATTTAGAATTATTTTAGTACTTTTCTCGTAATAAAAATATACTTATAAAACAGAGCTCAAGTACTTTAATTTACAACCTTGTTGTGTATACATAAGAGACAAGTAAACACATACATAAAAATGATACTAGCTCTCTAGTATTTAATAATAAATTATACTAAACACTCATACACAAATCACTCATATATGCTCTATTTGGCAGGACTTATAAGTGTTTTGCTTATAATCCTAACACCTATTTTGTATTAGGTAAACTGGTGAAAAAGTGCATATTTAAGAAGCAAAAGCTATTTTTTGGGGAAAAGTAGAAGTTGGTCTCCCCTTACTTTTAAAATAAGCCAGCTTTACTTATAAACATAGCTCTGCCAAACACATCCACAAACTGCTAAACAAAACTATTACTCCCTCCACCCCAATTGAATTTGCACACTTTATATTTGAGTAAATCTCAACCAAATCCACGTACCTTCTAATTTAAGAAAGAATTGATTAATAAAAATACGTATATACCCTTTTATAAAACCTACTTCTAATTTTATGCTTCACCTAAATGGATTAGGGCCCAAATTAAAGAAAATGCACATCATTAATTAGATAGGGCTTTATAGCAAATTAAGCTTATATATCTAAAATAAGCTCAAATCCCTCTCATTTGGTTGTTGCCGCATATTGAAAGAAGGATATTATTATGCAGTGCTTCAATTATCCATCCATTCACCCGATCATTCCTCGTTAGTCGTTCCGCAGCTCAAAAATTTCTAGTAATCCTTGTCGTTGCTCAAAGCCGAAACTTTATAGATTCGCATATGGTTGGATGATTTGGGGGAAATTTTCAATTGTCTTGTGATGTAATTTTTGTTTCAATTGGGTGTCATTCAAACTAATTGATGGTTGTTGCTTAGTGGTGGTGGCACTTGAGGAGAATGGTTTTCTGGTGGAGGCTGGGGGGGAGGGGTAGCTAGTGGTGGAAGGAAGTTTTGGGACGAGTGTGAAGGGGCAATAAAGATATTTTATTGGACTGAAATACTTTGGTTTGGTTTCTCTGTAGATATCACTGGGACGGAGTAATAAAATTTGCTAGTTAAAATATCTAATACAATCTATAGTATATATTAAACGAGGTAGTTTTGCTACATGTCACTTGCAAAGATTTCCACATCAGCTTCACAGAAAAATTGAAAATGTAATTATTTATTTGTCAAACCCATCTAATATGAAGTTCATTTTTTAACTTCCCCAAGTCTCATTAATATTATTCTCCTAAAATAATGAAACTTTTCATTTGTCTCTCCACTTTTCTCCGCTCTTTTCCACACTACTCCATTATATTTTGTCAGGTTTTTCTTTTCCAAATTCAGATTTTTGCACTTGTGTCCCAATTATATGTATTTTTTTTCATTCATCTAGCTTCCAGACACCTTAATACAACCACCCTAACCTTCGCTAAGTGGTTTTATTTTTTTAAAAAATTACATGACAAATCAAACAACTTTAATGTGAATAAGAATATTTGGTCAAAACTATCTAAATTGTTTTAACAAAAATATTTAGTAAAACTATAATTGAATATAGAGGGTGGTAATTTTTGAGTTAATGTAAATTTGAATTTCGGCCCAAGCATTATCTAGTTAGCTATTAACTACATCTACTAGTATATGCTTATTTCCAAACAAGGTTATTCTCAATCTTTTTACTCTTTTTTTTTTCTGAACTTCTCTTTAACTTTGGAAAAGTAAAGTTGTTCTTTATAGAGAACGAATTTATATTAACCATTGATCCCTTAAAGCATATCTAATGCAAGTATCAAATGGCTAAAAGTTCATAGCCACGTTATCTTAATAGACCTCAAATCCTAAAATACATCTCCAATGCAAGAGTTAATGTTAGACGTCAATCTTACGTGACACAAATTGTGACCCCCTTAATTAGATCTTCTATTTTTTGAAGCTCAAACTAATGACGTCAATATCTGGCCAAGCTTTCTCATTTTACTTCTTTTTTATTAAAGTATTAACCATTTATTTGTCTACATGTCATGTCATACAAACGTTGTAATTGTGATGGTAATAGTGGAGATCAAAATTTTAAAAATACCGTTAATTAATTTTATTGATTACGTCACACAGAGATTCTATTCAAAATTCAACATGTGAATGCTAAAAATATAAAAGACCCCATACCATTGGAGATGCTGTGAAAAGTGTTAGTTAATAGGAAAATCGTGTTTTAAAAAAGTATCATTCTGGATGCAACACTTCATACGGTAGAAAAAAGGAAGAGTAAACAACAATAAGTACTCCATGTGTTCCAACTCAAATTTCATACGTTAATATTTGATACTATTCTCTATTAAATTTTGACCACATATTTATATAAATAAATAATTGTGTATTATTATATGTGATATTATTGAATTTTTTTTGTGACAAATAATTTCTAAATATCAACTTTTTATATGTCGTTATTATTTGTAATTAGACCTACTTCCTCCGTCCCAGCCGAATTTGCACATTTTTTTGTCAACTTTCTCATGGTATGTTTGACCATAAATTTCAGCTAGTATATATATACACCAATATCATCATGTGAGATGTTGTTGGATTCCCTGTATGGTGTATTTACTAAATATCAAGTTTTAACACATTGCTGTGTACGTAATTAAAGTTATCATTGGTCAAACATGACGTGAGAAAGTTAACTAAAAAGTGTGTAAATTCGGGTGAGAGGAATATAGTATTAAAGTTCAAACATACATGTTTCTTCGTATCATAAAAATGATTCTATGAAATTTGAGATGATGCGAAGAGAGTATAGTTTTCAAATCAATTCACAAACACTATCCGAGATTAGGATTTGAGATCAACATTTATGGCCTTCAATGTACCACATGGGACTCTCATTTTCTTCTTTTCTTTTCAACCTAACCACGTCGGACTTGCTTTCTTGTTTGTTTGCATGCCTCTGCACTTACCATTCTTCCGGGAAAACCCAGTTCAGTAAACCAAATAGTTCCTCCGATTTTCTAACATTGGTTTCGTTTAATCTCTAAATTTTTTAGGCATATTTGACCATACTAACTTTAATTAAATACAATAATGAACGCCGTGTGAAGTGTTTTTGAATTTTCCATAACATGGAGTTTTTGAAAGCAAAATTTTGTAATCCAGAAATTAAAGTTATCAACCATAAAAAGTTCCTTAGAAAATTTCCAGATAAAAAATAGTCATTGTTTAGAGCCCGGAGGGAGTATAAATTGTTTTCACAGTTGGAAAAAACATCAAGAAAACAAGTACTTAGTATAGTTAATCAAGGCATTTCTGATTCTCCTTATGACAAAAACCTGTTAATTTGCCGAAATAATGGTTACTGTCAAAGCCTCCTTAACTACAATCCCACCTGTAAGAATTTATGTTAACCCTCCAAAATCAAAGCAAATTTTCAAGTGGGTTCTTCCCTTTCATCCTCCTCGTATCATAAATTCATTGCCCAGATCAAGAAATTGCGCCCCTTTTATTGCTCGGACTTCATCCCTCTCCGAGGTTGCTGCATCTGAGTTCAGTTCAGAAGCATCTGGAGAAAAGATTGCGCAATTTGAGGCAAACATAGAGAAGGTAATTTCACCGTGTTGAAAGAATTATATAATTGTTTCATACTGGTACCTATGTATGTGCGTTTTGTAGGTTATATATGGCTGCCGTTTCTTTGCTATTCTTGCAGTATGGGGATCATTGTTGGGATCTGTTCTTTGCTTCATTAAGGTTGGTAATTGTAAACGTTTTCTAGTTTCATACGCCCTTCGGCCGCATAGAGTGTTAATGTTATCCACAAGAATTTATGCATATTATGGGAGGAGTAGATGTGCGGAGGTCTCCCTTTGTCCCAACTCAAATTGCACATGATCTTTTTCACGCCCATCAAGAAACTTGTCTAACCGTTAATATGTTTAACTATGTATAATAACAACGAACAAAAAAATTGCTTTTGTGAAACTACTCATTACGATGAATCCAACCATAAAACATATGATACTATTATTGTTTATATTTCTATTCAAATATGTGGTCAAAGTTGGATAAGGAATAGTGACATAAAGTTAAGTGTGCAGTTTGAGCTGGAACGGAGGGAGTAGAGAGAATGTCAAGAAATTTTAAAAATGTAATATAAATGATCGGATGAGAATGGGTTGAAATTTGTCTGGGGAGGAAATATTCGCAGTGTGCCTAACATTTTGGGACAGAGGCGGTATTATTTGTTGGTGCTTGTGTATGTATAGTTAAGCATTGGTTCCTAGTATTGAGTCATGGAAGTAGTGTCTTTTAAGAGTACATCTAACAAAGTTTGATCTTTTGTTCAAGTCAGACGGGGAAGCATGTTCTGCTGAAACCTTTCAATTTATATCTATTGACACGACTTTAACCTTAAGAACATAAATGCAGTCATCCTTGGCCTGACCAATGATTTGTACTCAACATAAGATCATAAATGATTTATTCATAGCTCGCAAGCCATCTGTTTGGTTGATTCAAAGATTGTTAAAATGAATCATGAATATCTCTGGGGAAAATATCTCATCAGAGTATCCTAAGAATCTCTAAACATGCCTGCCATGGTTATGGAAAAGCATTTCATGTTAATACACTGTATTGCTAGGTTATCATAACTGTTCGCTTTTATTACCTTCAGGGTTGCGCTTATGTTGCAACTTCATTCCAAGAATACTTTGTGAATCGGGGAAAGGTGATATTTTCACTTGTTGAGGCCCTTGGTACGTGTGAAAGGTTCAATCTTATGTTGTTATCCTTATGTTGCCATTTATTCATTTCTTTCAAAGCACATCAGATCCCTTCTCCTTGCATTTGCTCTTTGAGAACCTCAGGTTTCTTTTGCATGTTGATTTTAAAACTGGTTCTACTGAACTGTTTAAGAAGATTACTGATGATTCAATTTGGAAGAGGAATAGAAAACATACTAACTTGGTGAATGGTTAGGTTGAGCATTGAGTAAGAAAGTATTCTCACGTCCACTTAATGAATTCAGAATTACTAGAGGTCCTATTGAGCCTTTCCTTCTCCTAACAACCAAAAAATACTAGAAGGCCTAGAACCTTTATCTAATTCTAATGTTTGTAGTAATTGTTTGTAGTAATTGTTTGTAGTAATTGTTTGAAGCGGATATTATTAGTCTAATATACTCGGCCAACCTTTTAAATTGATGTTGATTCTTTCTAAGAGTGTCATTGAAGGATTTTTTTTTCATGCCTTTAGTGCTCCTTCTTTGTAGCATAGGAGTTCAGAAGTTTGATATAGGGGATGGCTTTCACGCTTTGTAGAAACAGCCTGCTTTTTACAGGCCAGGCATCCCAGTGGTGTCATGGTGCTTTGGTTGGTGCATCTTGCTTTTTCTTGTGATTAAAAATCAATTCAGTATGTGCTAGTTGACTGATTTTAAGACATATTTATCTTTTGGTTGGAGACATATAAGAATACGAGCCTTCGGAAACATGCTTTTTCAGACCGAAATGCCTTGCTAGTAATTAAGCTTAGGCATATCTGTAGGAGCTGTTGGCTCTGTCACTTTATTATGAAATTATGGTGTAGGAAGGAGCGGAACAGAGAGCCATTTGCAAATATTATGCTATAGGAATGAAATCCATTTGAATGCGAATGTTAACAAATCATTAGAATGATATGATAAGAAGATCAGCAATCGAGTATCATGTGTCAACTTCTCAAGGTTGTTCTCCCTTTTCCTGCCCTGTCTTCATTTTCTAGTCTGGTACACCATGAAAACAAGGATGTTTAAGTGAGTCAAGCTACATATTTATCATCGAGAGTGTAAAAGTTTTCAATGTATCTTGGTAGGAATTGAGTGAAAGTATTTGGAATTGGGAAATAGGCTCATACTTTTGAAGAGGACATAATATAGTCTGTTGTTTAGAAGGTGAGCATCGATGCGTTATTTGCACCTTCCATTTTCCCATTTCTAGTCAAATGTTGGTGTGGAATTACGGCGTTCAACTTCCAATATGATTGTAATACCTTGGATATTTAAGGAGTATTTGGTGATCTTGAGTCTTGACTAGCAATGATCTAGAACTTGATATTGATAAGTAAAGCGTGTGCTGGTTTACAATTTTTGTTAGGATGGTTTTGGAGTAGTGTGATAGAGTGAGTGAAAATGCTTGGAGAAAGAAAAACAGGAGAAAAGCTACTAGTGGAGTGGTATCTTCCAGATTAATGAAGTTAGAAATTAGGCAAGATGATCCAGTTGTAAATATGTCAGGATGTTACAATTCATGGATAAATATACTGTTTTGGCTACATAAAGGACATTCTCAAGTAGACCAGTTGGTAGAGTGAATGTTAATGCTCGGAAAAGGGAAGACGACGGGAAAGCTGCAACAAAAGTGGGATGTTGCAGATTTATGAAGTAAAAACGGTGTAGCCGAACCATTAACCTTGAAAAATAAAAGGTGAATTGGCATTAAACCCTTAGTAAAAGCAGAAAGAATAAAGCTTGATGTGCTGGAGTTGCCAACTGCTCATTGAGATTGTCCGATCAATTTCTTTGTGTTCATGGTATTGTATTTATAACTGAAAACTTCTCCTTGATACAGACATATGAAGACTATGAGACTAGTCCACTCTTTCAAAACTAGTTATCTATTGGTGATGCCTTTTGCCAGTGAGGCTTAGAATACTGAGCATTTCGATACTATCTCCTCGATGGTTCCTTCTGTGCAGGAGTTGAGCCTGAATTTTATTTGAATGTAAATTAAAATCCCAGTTGATAAAATCAGAATACCAAGGGCAAATGTTCTCATGAACATACCTAAACTATTTAGGGCAAATGGTCTTCTTATGTATTACTCCAGTAAAACTATCTGATGCAGTTTTTCAACTGAAATTGTCATCTGAAATCTATACATTTATTGTTTAATACTTTGTAGAACTTGGCACAAAGTTTGAACATCTATGATGTGCATTGCCATTCTTTTCTTTCTAATACTTTTTTGTTTTTTTTTTCTCTTTAGATGTGTATCTATTAGGAACAGTGATGATGGTTTTTGGTATGGGTCTGTATGAGCTCTTCATCAGCAACCTTGATAAGGCTAAATCAATCTCAGATGAAAGAGATCCACACCCATCGAATTTCTTTGGCTTGTTTACACTAAAGGTCTGTGCAAAGTTTTTTTTCCTGCAGATCTATCACCTTGGGATTGAGTAGAGTATATATTTATTCGTTTAACAAACAGAAGGTAAGATAGGAAAATATATATCCTCTTGCTGATAGAGTAACGAGCAGGGAACTTGCCTGAACTTGTGATTATATGTGTAAGTATTTGCTCTTAATTGTTTCATAGTTTCTTGGCTGTCGTTAAAGCTTAAGTCCTACTCGATCTGGTCCAACATGGAAAACGTATTTTTTCTTATTGGTGGTTTAGGAGCTTTCCTCTTTCTAGTAAACAGAGCTTTACTCGGTACTGGCTTAAGGTACGAATAATACGAAATCATTTGAAGACAGATTATAAAAGGTGAAACTACTAAGAACTAGATGAATATGGATTCAACAGCCTCAATCCTGGAATCCTTCTCTTATAACATTTGCCGGGGTTCATTATATTACTTCCTTGATAAAGACATATATACTTGATTGAACATCTTATATGAGGACTGAGGAGTAAAGCATTGCAAACTTTGCATGGCAGTTCAAAAATTTTAAGTTGATTTATAATATTGCCATTCTTGTTCTCTGGTTAGCTCTGTCTGCCCTTACACATATTTTTCGATGCATGTTCTGATCTTTTCAGGAACGACCACCATGGTTGAACATTAAATCTATCAACGAGTTGAAAAGTAAACTGGGCCATGTAATTGTCATGCTACTACTTATTGGTTTCTTTGACAAGACTAGGAAGGCAGCTATTGTTTCACCTGTTGACTTGCTTTGTTTCTCGGCTTCGGTACTTCTTTCGTCTGGCTGCCTGTATCTTCTATCAAAGCTCCATTCTGAAGAATAAACACTTTGTAAATTACCACTTACCAGTTGGTGAAAGATGATAGGTGAGACCTACTGTTTTATCAACAAGCTGAGTTTTTGACTATTTATTCTTGAGTTAGTGGTTTGTTTGAGATTTTAAGTGTTCTTGGCCCTTTTGGTACTAGTTCAATCAGCAAGAAATTGATGTCGCTCGTGCTAAATGGTCCCTATATTAAATTTCGGCCCCCCCAAATTTGAAGCAGATGTTGATATTGAGTCACTAATTGTATTGGTCCCTATACTTCTTAGTTAGGCTTGGTTGAGTCCGATTGACACAACCAGTCCAAATTCAAGCATACCAGTCTTCAGAATGGCGAAGTAATTTCCTGGATTGTGTGTTTGGTGGACATTAAAGGCATATTTTCTGTTTTTTAGTTTCTGAATCAAAATGCTGATAAGTAACATTGCTCTGATTGCTGTTGCATCCCTGGTTTTCGTTAATTTTTCAGCCTTGTTTACCCTATGCTCCTCTTAACTCGTGCGCGGATGAAGGTTATTCAATTCCGTGCTGTATG
This sequence comes from Rubia yunnanensis, assembly GCA_037428765.1. Lineage (NCBI taxonomy): Eukaryota > Viridiplantae > Streptophyta > Magnoliopsida > Gentianales > Rubiaceae > Rubia > Rubia yunnanensis. The sequence continues at coordinate 22,304,155 of CM075064.1, read as the reverse complement.
CTTTATCAGCAGACAGTAACTGGTCTTTACAGAAGGTACCCAGCGGCTACTTCAGATCTCCGAATCAACCTGCCCGAATTCTCCATTGTGCAAATTTTGTATAGTTACTACTGTTACTGTCACTTGTACACGTTAATGTTACTGCCCAAAACATTTTCTTATATTCCTACTCTATTATAAGAAAACGAATGCTTTGTTCATTTTGTTCGCAAAAACGAATCAATGGAAATATCCGAATCACTGAACTGAACTTTCTTCGGTTTTATCTTGTTTCCTTCTTCATTCTCTATGACATTCTTCTGGCACTTTTGCTACTTCATTTTAAATGTTGGAGCATATGTTCTGATGTTTCTGCCACCTTGTGCTTTATTTAAGCTTTAAAGAAGAACATTTCCTGTTTTTGTATTCAGCCGAAATTCTCATGGTTCATAGTTGACGCAAACTTTATTCTTGTTGTCTCTGTCACTGTCGCGATCACTTTATACAGTCTTTGCATCTGATGCATCATGTATTAAATTCATCATGCTCGCTTTTGAGTCCTTCCAATATTATTTTCAGCATACTAACCATTTTGGTAAGATTTATGGAAACCTCTCAGGATTTGATTCTATTTCTTTCCTTCTTGGTAAATGATGATGATATGAATGATGCCTTTTGGTTATGTTCTCTCTTCATATCGCATAAACCGTAAACTAATATTATATTTCTTTACTAGCTAAAAAGTGTTTTCTTTCTTCAACTAATATTACATTTCCACATTTCCATTTCTGGTACTTTTTGAAACACCCGACTACGCTTTTCTTGGCCATGGAATCAGCAATTCTCTACAAGCATAATATAATCAGGTGCTTTCAACCCTATAGCTACACTTTGAAACTTGTAAAGCAAAAAGAAAAGGATTAAATTAATTATTTAAATTAAATGCTTTTGATGATGGGTAAGTACTCTCTCACTTTCAACTTTGTTTGGCACACATTTCAATCAACCTTTTCAAGTTACGCTTAAGCATAAATTTCACATAATATATAAATAATAATATCATCATGTAAGATATTGTTTGATTTTTCGTAACATGTATTTTCTAAATATCAATTTTTTATATGTCCATTGCAATGCGTAACAAAAGTTATTAGTGGTGAAACATATCTTGAAAAAATTGGATGAAAAGTGTGCCAAGCAAACCTGAAGAAAGGAAGTACTAGTTTATGCTCCATGTTATTTTCTGAAAAGCATGGTTAGTATTATAGACCCTGGAAGGAGAGAGGGTTTGTGACCTTAATTATTATTACAAGAAAAATGATTTATTGCGTCACTCGTTTTACATCGATTTTTTGGTTTAGGTCAAATAATCAAAGTAAAAAGTTCTTTTACCTTGATTAAAAAATAATCAAGGTAAATAATATGTTTTTTACCTCAATTATTATAGTAAATGAAAAAGGTTAAAAAATGAAGTAAAAAATCTTACCGAATAGCATGTGACATTGCATATGCTGTTTAAAAAGGCCAGCCAAAATTGCATTATATATCATTTTCACCGACATGTGATGTGATGGATGACCGACATCGCAGTTATGTAAAACATCAAACTTTTAGAGGTTAAAGTTGAAAAAGATTGGCTTTGATCTACAAAAGTATTTGTTCAATTTTTTTTAAAACAATTGTAGAAAATGGTGTTGAATGGCACTGTTAAAAATGGTTTTTAAAATCATGCACCGATCAAATCGCATATACGGTCAATTATATATTGTTCAAATAAGGTAGTTAAATTATTAGAAAAATAGTTGTCATGAAAATATCCTTGAAATTAGTACATAAATTCGAATAAAAATTGTCTTAGTTCAAACAGAACAAAAATTACAATAATCTCAATCAGCTCTCATTATGATGACCTTGAAGACAATCGGCCCCCCAACTTCTATGACCTCGAAGAACAAGGTGTCCCAATGTGTAGGCGGTTGCTGGAAAGGAACTTGCCAAAAATCTTTGGGGACACGGCCTTAATCTTCCCACCCCCGAGTAGTTCATGCGCCACTCTCTCCTGTAACACCTCAACACAACGGGTGTCTTGTCATTCGGCATGAGTGGTACAATGTCCATTGGGATGTACTCAATCACAAAAAAAAATTGATTAGAAATATATATATATATATATATATATATATATATTATATCAACTAATAGTATTAATTTAAAACCAAATAATTACATGCATTTAATTATTAGCTAGCTTCAGGCCTTACCAAAGTTGATTTTTTCCCCAAGTTCTGTTGCTTTAGAATGCAGTGGAAATGTGGGCTATCAACAACCATTGTATGTTGTTCAAGGTCGAACACAAGAGGCCTTGGGTTGCTTCATTGTGCGGAGAACTGTATGAAAACAATTTTTTTTAATTGTGATAAAGTGTGAAGATGTACTAGTATGTAAAATGGTTAAAGACATGGAAAAGGGGCGACTTGATCCTTTGCCAGCTATTAGTCTTGAATAAAAAATGAAAATGTTTAGGAAAAACTAACCTTGGAAATGCATGGTGCTACATTGGCCATGCGTCACAGGTACATGTCGGTCCAAAATAATGGCTTGGTTGACATGTATCGGTGATGTCGCTCTATAGTCGACCAAAACAAGCCCTTGATCGATGCAAAATTGAGGTTGCATATACAATTTTAAAGTAAACTTAAATGCCTATATGCGACTTCGGTAACCAATCAATTTTACCGATGGTTACACCGACATAGGTGCGACGTCTCATGCAGAAGAACATATTACTCGAAATAAGAATGTACAATGTCGCACACCATTCGTATAGATCGACTGGTAACCAATAGGCCACCGACGTCGCAGGCATCAGAGGCAGCTATGGCAAAAGACATAGAAACCAGGATAAAATGATGCTTTAATAACAGAAAATTACACAAAAACGTCCAAAAACACACCAAAACATAGTACCTAGGTTTACATTTAAGGAAACTTTACACTTTAACAAATCTGAGTAAGAACTAGAAAACCAAAAAATACAACACATTCACATACCATAGATCGAGCAATGTAAAGTAACAATTATGAAAATGTAGGTGTTAGAAGAGTAGAAAACTATACCTCAGACAAGAGAGAAGAGAAGAGGGGGTGGGAGACTATTGGAATTCGTGGAAAACTTGGGAACAAAAATTTGAATTGATTCGGAGGGACCCCTATATTTATAGCCGTTTTGGAACAATGTCGTTTTGGACCCTTCTGATGTCCGCCTTGCATACAGCGACGTCGCACCTATATCGGTTTAGGCGACAAGCAACCAACCTATGACCGACGTTGCATGTTTACGTGGGCAGAATAATTTTAGCCCGCTAGCATAACAAATGAGTCCGCCAAGGACCAGAGCGAATAAAAGTCACTTTCACACCAGTAAATAGTACATTACTACAACAAAATTTTTTTTGGTTGTGTATGAGATGTCCTCCACCTAGAACCAATTTAGGCATCAACGAACCGAAGTATTTGTCCTGCATTTTATTAGTATTAATTCTATTAATACTCTTACAATGAGCGTTATTAGAATGATAATTTCCACCACATAGAATCACACAAAATTACATATTCTTGGGTTTTTATGAATTATAAAAAAAATAAATACCGTCCATCAATTTTTTTAAAACACTAGTACGTGGTCTAAAGTAAATTATTGATGATTACTTATAAGTATGCAAGGGTTAATCGGAAGATCTTGTGGAAGTCTCCGTGGGATCATACCAGTTTCTTTATCACTTTTGGGGATTATAAGTTCGACTGAGGATGACAGATGTCCCTTTCGACACGATCAGAGTCGATTTGTGACAACCGGTGAACTTTTTAATTTTTGCACTTATATCCCTCAAAGAAAGTGGGAGAAGTAGATATGCAAAATTGGAAATAACATTTTTCTTATTCACATTTTCAAAAAAATTTTGTTTCCATTTGGGCATAAACGGGTCGACAGAAGGGGTGGCAATCTTGACACAAAATATTTTACGACACTTTTCAAAATTAGACTATGACCCTTATGTGCGACGTCGCAACTGTGTCGCATAAAACGGCCCCAAAACTGACCCCCAACCGACGTCGGTCCACCTCAAATTTTCAGCGGGAACCAAATATTTGAACCAAAATTCCCCCCCCCCCCCCCCCCCCCCCCAACCAACCCTATTTCATGCTAATAATATTCATCACCAACATCCATCTCCCATCTCCAACACACTTTCTCCAAACCCAACTCCACACCATCCTTTTCATTCACACCATTACAACAATTAAAGAGTTCAATCAAATTGCTTATCTCAAACATCAACAAGTATCCGAGGATGGAGCATCTCCTGGTTCAAATTAATTAATTGAGGTAGTTTTCCACCCATTCCATGTTCATTTAGCAATTTTATTACTGTACCTTCTATATATATATATATATATATATATATATATATATTTTTTTTTTTTTTCTCATCGATCAAAGATTGAATATTTTCATGAAATATGATGATTGTGTTACATGTTATATTCCAAGATAATTTCATGTTTGTAATGAGTGAGAAAAAATGCTTGAATTAAGGCTGATTGTGGACAACAAATACATTTTCGTATGTTCACAGTTTGAATGTGCGACGTCGGTCACAGCTAATTGGCCCATACAATACCAAACAAAGACCGATGTTGCATAGGTCTAGGAAATGATTGAAATATCTATGTATGTCTAACGTAGCTCGTCACTCAGACTTTGCGATATTGATCATTCATGCATGCGACGTCACTTTAAAGTAGATCAGTTACTTTTTCCATGTTGAGATTAATGTCATCTACGTATGACTATATTATGTGTATTTCATTTGGGGACTGCCTAATTCTAACATAAAATTTGTTTCTTGTGTATTGGTTTTAATAGGACAATGAGAGTTATCGATGGACATTCAACATGTATATGGATGAACCTGTTATTTCCCTAGTTGCCACGATTAATTTGCAATGTCGCACAAATCGGTACAGAGACGACACCTTACCGACATTGCATAAGCTGGCGTCAATTTTTTTGACATCGGCCATTCAAAATGCCATCGTATTGGTCAGCGTTCCACATCAGCATGCACACAACGTGGGTTCCCCACATCACAAGATTTCTCTTACTAGCATATGCGATGTTGCTCTTATTTATATCGACGTCGGCTTGGATGAAGTCACATCATTTCCTCTCCCATCGTATGCCTTCTTGCTATGGCCGACATCGGTCCTTATACATGCCGACATTAGCCTAAAATAAATCGCAACTATGATCTCCTATCATCGACATTCTTGCTTGGACCGGCGTCAGTCACAAAACCTGCCGGCGTCGGTCCAAAACCGAAGTAAAAAATACTTTTTACCTCGGTGGTAAAAACTGTACTTTTTACTATGTCAGTATTTACCTAAATTTTTTTGGAACTAAAAACCAAGGTAAAAATTCCTATAGTGTACGTAGGATCATTCTCAGTAGTGTACTTGCATAACTGAATATTTCCAATTGAAGAGGATTTTTTCCACTGATTTGGTATGTATATGCATCTTAGACCATTCCATTTCTAGTGAGAGCTAATAAAACAAAGCATCAAATCTAGCGGTTCATCGATTGCGAAGAAAGATTGTGCGAAGGATTGTTGGGGTCAAAAATTCTATTTTTTCTTCAATAATTAATTCTTTTCTTTATGTTCTCATCAAGGGAAGATGGGAAAACAATAATTTTCTAAATTGATAATCTTTGATTGTTTATTGTATTGAATACGTACGAATTTATCTCCATGCATTACTATTAATATTCGACCTGATAGATTATATTGCTGTGTTCATATCGTGTTTTCGTACTTTTGTTTGTGTTTTTTATATTTGGGTTTCTATTAATTTGGATAAGTCACTATGTGTTTTTCAATGTGTGTGTACTGCTTGAACAACATAGATAGTGTTTTGGATCCAATGGTGTTACATTTCTAGAAAATCCTTGTCTGACGAAATGATTGATGTTTAATACTCTTCTCTCTGCCAAGTGGTCAAAATTTTTGCGCGAATCGAGTTAATATCTTTGTTGTATTGCATGTTATCCATCTATTTTAAACAAAATTTTTAAATCTTTGCTGTAACACAAAGTCTTGTTTTAGAGGTCATTGTATCAATGATAGAGTGATTTGATATTTCTTCCATTTATTGCATCAAAATTTTCATGATTTTGAAAACCTTTTAAAATATATCTCAAAATATAAATGATTATAATATAACAATAAAATTTATAGGAATGACTTTTGTCATAATTGGTCTAACCGCTAGATGGTCTGACAGGACACCTCTCTTACTGTAATTGAAATTTTACATCAATAATATCAATGAGTGTGTAAAGGGTATGAATAAAATTTGGAATCAAAAAATATAAACTGATTAAATTGAGTAGTATATAGTGTAGGAATAACCATTAACAGCTCCGGTACATGGCATGACCCCAGAATTTCCATCCTAACATATTTTACAATTAGAGATTCATGTCTGGTCAAAACTGTGTAGAACGAACACCACACCAATGAATGCATGTTATTAAGTATGTTTTTGTAGAAACCACAATAAACGATGATGGTGATATTTGAATCGCTGTTGTTTAGGTGGTTCAACATCGCCGTCTAATAACTGCCATTAATATGTAGTTGTTCCGATATTGAAACCAGGCTAATCTGGATGCTGGAAAATGACATCTTTATTTACGAAATCAGAAGACATGTCGGGTTTGTTGAGTTGATTTCTCAAGTTTGGTTCATAATGAGAATTGAGTAGCTATAATAAGCAACAAAAATAAAACCAGAAACCGATTTCAAAAGATATCTTTTGAAATCAGTTTCTGGTTTTATTTTTGTTGCTTATCTCCGAGTGGTTCAGAATATCTCCGAGTGGTTCATTTTTTGTGAAATTTTGAAATTTACATTGAAAAAGGCTTTACCTAGATACAATTCTGATTCTGAGGTCGATTTCAGAAGTGGAGACATTTCTTAATGGGGAACCATTTTATTATTAAGACTAATCATCAGTCTCTGAAATATTTGTTAGATAAAAAAAATAACCAGTGCCTTACAACATAAATGGAACACTAAGCTACTTGGGTTTAGTTTTGAAATCTAGTACAAGAAGAGAATTGAAAATACTGCTGCTGATGCTTTATTAAGAAAGCCTAAAAAATCTATTCACAAAGCTAGCTCTCAACCAACAAGTTGTGGGGGAAGAAAAACACCATTTAATAGAAGTTTCAAAGGGTCCAGAAGGTCATTATGTCAATAAGAGATCCTATGCCATACTTTCGCCAGAGTTGTGGATGCAACAAATTCTGACCAGTTATGAGGATAATCAGAAGGTTCAAGAGATTATTGATCACTGTGCATTAGCCCAGGGATCAGAAAGCCACTATCAATACATGGATGGAGTTTTCAAGAAAAGAAGAAATATATATATGTTGGGAATGTTGGGGATATTAAGAAGAAGGCATTAGCCACTATCACTACTGCAGGCACCTCCCTTTAGCACAGTCATTGGGGTCTATGGCACTGGTATTTTGTGCCCCCAGTCGACCGGTGCCTAACTAGGGTGGTGTTGAAACACATTTACTATGGCACTGGTAAAGAAAACCGACGCTAAAAACATTTATTTCACCACCGGTAGTTTAGATGCCGGTACTGACTACCGAATCGTTGTTTAGACACTTTGATAATGATCACCGGTTCTTTCGTAGCATCGATTTATGAACATAAACCGGTGCCTAGAACTGGTGCAGATTACAAATGCCAGTGCAAGTTTGTTTTTGATTTTTCGGTGCTCTGATTTTGGAGGATGGATGTCGAAAGCACCGGTAGTAATATTTGTAAAATCGGTGCTTGATTTTTTTTTTCAATTTGCAATTTCCTTTTTAAATTTATCCATGTCCTCCCAGAATCAAAACCGGGGGAAAAATCATAGAAGAAACTTAGACGAGACAAGATCACAATATAGAAATTAGACTAAGTTGTTTTTTTGGTTTCTAACATATGATCTTATACCATCTTTTGGTCCGCCAGATCAATACCGCTTCCTTTCAGTACCCAACAATTTCTAAATGATTTGTTTGGTCCCCAAATCAGATTTCGGGTGGTTTTCAGGTAGACTGAATTATTTTTTTGGTCCCTAACATATGATCTTATAGCATCTTTTGGTCCTAAAACCACCTGAAAGCCACCTTGAAAACCACCTTGGGGACCAAACTAATCATTTTGAATTTATTGGGCACTGAAAGGAAGCAGTATTGGTCTCGGGGACCAAAAGATGTTATAAGATCATATGTTAGGGACCAGAAAAATAATTTAGTCTAAAAATTAAATTGATGATAAGCAATAACATTTGAAAAGGTAAAAATCTTAACAGGTGAAAAAAAGGAATCCATCCAATGTGATATAATTTTAGAAAAAAGGTAAATATGTTCGAATCAACTACACATTGAAATACACTAAGTCCACCGAAGTCTTGGATTGTTAGGAAGACACGTTCACCCAAGCTTCACACCTTGTGTCCGTAACGTTTATTATCTCCTTGCCATTGTATGCTCCTCTTGCCAGGGGAAATATTTATTGTGCACATAATAACTCAATGATTAATAACGTGAAAGTAATCAATAAGTAAGAATAAGAAACATTTAATTTTTAATATGTCAACTAACCTCCAGAATAAGATCTGTAGAGGTACTGTTCAGCCTTAGTTGTTCCATCAAGTTTGTGCATAGTACGATTTGTCGAAGAAAACGATTTAAAATGTTGAAATGATGCATCATTTAAGCACCAAGAAAACATGATGTGTATCACTATGTTTTAACTATGTATTTAACATTAACAATGATTTAATGTTAAGCACACCATGTTAAACACTTAATGATAAACACACCATGTCTACTTGGTACACTACAAAATCTCCACATTTTAAATTGTGGAGTTCTATAAATGTTACTGCACTTTTCATAATGGAAGAAACATTACTTAGTTAGATGGCACTACATGAATAGAAAGAAACCAATACACTAGAGAAAAATCAAGATTCATCACAAACTAGGCATAAACATTAACTTCAAATCATCAAAACAAGCAAAAGTTTTACATGCAGTGCCCTTTAACTAATGCTTCTTCCGTTAACCCCATGTGCAGAGTACGATTTGTCTTAGAAAATGATTTAAAATGTCGAAATGATGTAGTGTTTAAGAACCAAGGAAGCATGATGTGTATAGCTATGTTTTGACTATGTATTTAACATTAACTATGTTTTAATGTTAAACACACTATGTTAAACACCCCACATTTCCTTGGTGCTTATAAACTGCAACATCTCCACAATTTAAACATCAACTTGAAATCATCAAAACATGAAAGAGTGACATGTAAACCTTAATCTAGTTCATCATTCAATCAAAACATTGTAGTTGTTTGAGGCAATTAAAAATATGTCATAAACACTTCAACATCCCACAATCAACTATGTCACATTAATTTTATAAAAAACATTCACCATCATATCTCACCTCCATTATATCTCACACATTCTATGACAAAGACTACAAAATCACATAATCAACTATATCACACTTCAACATAACACAATCAACAATATGTCATACATTTTATAACATGATACACATTTTATGACAAACACCTAAACATCACACAATCATTTATATTACACTTTAACAAAACGTATTTTAAGACAAACACCTAAACATCAAACCATACACAATGAACTATATTACTGTATCTAATACACTTTCAATTGAATCACAAAATGAACAAAATCTCACACACAAAAAAAATCACCAAAATGGAAAAAAATCCCACACACCCCTTGAAAGACTACATGAACAAAATCTAACACACCTAAAAAATATGTAAAATAACAAAATCCAACACATAGAGTACCCACGCGGAGAGGATGTTACGCCTCAGACATGGTGCACAATGGGGAGGGTGGATAGAGGGTCATTGTCATCAGATATTGAGAGGTGGTGTTAGGCGGAGGATATGGAGAGGTGGTGTTAGGCGGGGTTAAGCGGTGGATATGGAGAGGTGGTGTTAGGTGGGGTTAAGCAGCGGATATAGAGTGGTGGTGTTAGGCGGGGAATGGCGGTGGCAGCGAATATGGAGAGTTGGTGGAGTAGGAGGGAGATGATGGAGAGTAGGTAGAATTAGGAGGATGGGAGGGCAATGAGGGATTGTTAGACTCAGGGTTTAAAATTAAATTAACAAAAGAAATCAATGTTTCAGATGAACCCAAGTTGGGCTCTTTATTAATTAATTGGGATAAGTGCCAATATAATCCTACCTACTTGAGTAAGTGCAAATATAACTCACAAATATTTTTTAGTGAAAAAATAACCCTAGATAGTTAATGAAAGGGCCAATAAAACCCTCAAACATCAATTCTGGCATTGACTATGATTTTTCGGCTTTGACTCTATCTATATTGACCAAAATATCCTTTGGGAAAAATATGAAATTAGGTGGACAATTTTACCCCCACAGTTCGCCAGCCCACCGTCAAACCACCTCTGGACCGCCGTTAGACCACTGCTACACCACCGCCGTAACAGGTAGGGTTATATTAACACATTATGGAAACTGATAGTGTTATATCAGCACATTCTTAAAAATTTTAGGGTTATATCAGCATATTACTAAAACTTATAGGGTTATATCAACACATATTATAAAAGTTAAGTGTGTGGTACTCGGTTGGCCTTAACGGGCGACCACATCATCATATACACCATTATCGCATCATAAAAATATCTTATACACCATAAAATTTGACATCATCATTCATATTAAATACCATTATCACATATCATAGCCTCATTTCAAAACTTATCAACATTAAAACCCTAGGTCAAAGAACACAACAAAATAACAACCACACACAACACCAAAGGTCATCCAATCATCAATCCGGATTGAACACAACAAAATAAAAAAAATCAATAAAATCCCTATATTCTATCATATGTGCTGATATAACCCTACACTTTTTACGAATGTGCTGATATAACCCTATAAGTTTTAGGAATGTTCTGATTTAACCATACCAGTTTTCATAATGTGCTGATATAACCCTACCTATCACGGCGGCAGTGTATCAGTGGTCCGCCAGTGGTTCGGCAGCAGTCGGGCGGAAGTCCAGATTGGAGTATTAATGACTCTAAGGGTAATAACGACATTGCCTATTTAAAATTTTTTCCAGAAGGGAAAAATGTATTTTTATAAAATTACAGCTAAAAGTTGCCAGAGAGGGTTATATTGGCACTTTCACAGACTATCTAGGGTTATATTTGCACTTATGTCAATTTGGTAGGGTTATAAAAGTACTTTTATGTAATTATATTTCACCTGAAAAATAACATAGAATTGTTCCAAGCCATACTCCACAAAATAATTTGTGAATAAACCATAGTATTAGGACAATGAGGAACAAAATTCATGAATAATATCTAGCAAACAACTTTTCATCTAGCATCTGAGCATCTTCTGAGCTGGTCCCAACGTCACTCTGCCCAACGTCCAGGCCTGGATATGTAGGAAAAGGTCATACTACTTTCATGGAGTCTGGGAACTAGTATTGAAAAACCTTTCCCATGTGATCGCACCATGACCTTTGATAATATGATTCCGTCCGCAGACTTTGTACACCCACCTCTAATGCCTTGACTCTGGATTCCAAAGTAGGACCCACATTATCATGAGGAAATTTAAAGAAAGAGTCAACTGTAATCTTACCCATTGGATGCCCGTATATGTCGCGTGGATAGTGGGGGACACCTGCTTTTGTGCACAATTCAGAGATTAGGCTGCAGAAACCGTAACATGTTCTCTCTGCACATGTCTCAACTCGTTCACTATTTTCCTACCAACATTCCATCAAAGTTTTTTCAATGGCTTACAGATATATCAGCCTCATACTATGAACCTCAATGTTCACTGTGACGAGGTCAGTTCTGGATGCTACGAAGTGGTACCATCCATTCATCTCGAGAGTGAGTAGTTTCTTTGGCATCTTTTTCCAACCTAGTTTCACAATAGACTCGACATTGGTTCCCTCCCTAGTTACCATCCTCACGATCTCCCGTCCCGTGGGATCTTTAAAATCCCAACCCTCATCAGTATAGTAGTGGAATGCAAGAAATTCATCCTCCTCTGAGGGAACATTTGGCAACCACCGTACAACTTGTTTATGGATTCATCAGTCAATTGTACCATTTTCCCATGACAGAACGCCTCATCCCACCGTTCACCAAATTGCAAATTAGTATAGTACTCACTCACTATGCTGGCGTTGAACATTGGAGGTGTGTCACACAATTTCTCCCACCCAAGTGCCGGATAGTTTCTGCAAAGGGGGGCATTTTCGATTCCTCTCACCAAAAATTATCACCTTGTTCTGTACATTTGTTTAGTTAACTTTGCCCGCTCTGAAATAAACCTCTTCTCCTATTGTTGAATATCGTATTTCACCTCCGTAGGGAGGTTTTGGTGCCATATCCTACATTGTCAAATGAGGCATTTCAACAAACACATTCCATGCAACCAAAAAAACATATAGAATACTTGTTTTCATGAACATCAACAAACCCTCTATAGGAGTTAATCAAATCCAATGTATACATGTATGTAGTTATTACACATTAAAGCTATGTACATGATTGCAACATCAAACAAAGTTTGATAGCAAAGTGAACCAGCATTGAAAAAAGTCGTTATTTTCCCAAAAACTTTGGGTTCATGATTAATAATCTTGTACAATGAACAACAATGTTTGAAAGAGAACTCACCTCAATCCTTTATAGAGCTTGGGAGTATGAACCGATGAGAAAGATAGGTTGGATTTGCTCTCCAAAAATTAGAAAAAGGAAGAACAAGCCGCTGTCGATTTTTATAGATTTTAGAGCTTAAATTCACTAGCACCGGTATGAAGCCCATAAACTGGTGCTAGAAATATTAAAAGCAGCTTCTTAAGGCTACTTTGAATTAATTTTTTGACTTTTTCTCTCATCCCGAGAACAAACTTGCGAAATAAATTCTAAGGGGCCAGCACCAGTTTAATACTAGTGCCTACAACAGGAAAAACAGCTGCTTATGGTTGCCTTGATTGATTTTATAAAATCATTTTCCCAACCCTAGAGCTAGTTTGAATTTTTTTGTCTAAGTACACAGCACCGGTTCGTATTCCGGTACTATATAGACACAAACCGGTGCCTTACATGCAACATAGCACATACTCTATTTTTAAACCTCCAATAGTACCCACAAACATGACAATTTTCAGCATCAGTTTGTTGTATCAGATAAACCGGTGATGAATTCACAAAATAATTTTAATCCTCCCAAATGGGTCCCATTTTCTAGGCACCGATTTTATGGATATCGGTGACTTAAATTAACATAGGCACCGACACTTATCAGTACCAGTGCTATTAGTTTCTCTTTTTTTTGGCGCCAAATAAACTATTGCGTAGCTGTTGCCCAATTTCACAGCCAGTTATATGTACACCCATATACGGTACCAATGCTAGTGAATTATGTATGATACTGGTTTGGGGCACCAGTTTCAAAATTTAGGTGCTTAAAATAAATTTTAGCACTATTGTTTTTACAATTATGTCTTCATACCAGTGCCATTTGTGAAGTTAGCACCGGTTCTAGAGGTCTCCAGGATAAAAATTGGTGCCTAAGTACCTATTTTCCAGTAGTGTATGCATGCATCTGCACTGGGAGGACATTCAGATTAAGTTACAACACAAAAGAGGTTAAATACAACGTTTTATTGGCTAGAAATCAGAAAAGATGTTGAAGAATTTGTTAAGCAATGTGTAGTGTGCCAGCATTGTCATCTTGCAGGGGTGTTAAAACTCTTGCCTATCTCTACTTAGAATTGGTGTCAGTTCACTGTGAACTTTATGGAGAGATTTCCTAAGTCTTAGTAGTATGATACCATATTAGTGATTGATGATAGACTTTTGAATATGCTCATTTCTTCTCATTAAATCATCCCTTAAATGCTCTGTCACTGGCTAACCTTTTTCTTGACAAGATACTATAAGCTTCATGGCAATCCTGAGTTAAGAACTAGTGATAGAGACAATTTCTTTCTCAATCAATTTTGTATGGGATTATTTGACAGATGGGGAGTGGGACTTCAATTTAGTACATCATATCATCCCCAAATGGATGGATAAACAGAAAGAGTAAATTAGGCACTTGAAACCTACCTTAGAAGCTTCTATGGAAGCTAAATTCAGCACATGGAAGAGTTGGATTGGAGCGGTATAATATGGTAGTATAACACCTCTTACCACTCTAATATGAAAATGACCCCCTTGTGAGGCAGTCTATGAGAATTCACCTGTTATGATTCCTTTAGGATTATTCTGAATGTGGTTATCCTTGCCACAACTGATTTGATCCGGCAAAGAGAAGGATTACACTGTTTGCTACAACAACACTTGGAGAAGGCTCAGAAAAGAATGGAACACTTGGCAGACAAAAATTAGGACTAAGAGGGAGTTTCAAGTTGGAGAGTGGGTATATCTCAAACTCCAGAAGTATATACAAACTTCAGTAGTAACTCAGGTTAGTAACAAGTTAGTTCCTAGATTCTATGGCTCTTTTGTGATTCTTTCAAGGGTAGGAGAAGTTGCATACAATTTTTAACTCCCTGCAAGCTTAAGAATCTTTCCAGTGATTACATTTCCCTACTTAAGAAACATCACGACCCTTTACCAATTGTTATTAATCAACTTCCCCCATAAGAAACAATAAAAGTTCCTATACTATAACCTAGTCGATCATATCAGTCAGAGAAAAATTGTTAATTAACAGGGCCAACAGATAGTTCAATGGTCCACTATTTGGAAAGATCTTCCAGGATAAAATGATTCTCTTCTACTACCATTAGCCAAAATGAGCTCTCGGGGGAACCTTGTTCTTTTTCATGGGAAGATAATTCCTTCATTAAGATGTAGTTTCCAGAGTTCAATTATTAAACTGTGTCTTGTGGAGTTCTTGGGATTTTACTAACACTTGAGGTCAAGTGTTGTTTTAACTAGGAGGAATTGTTATAAGCAGCCTAATTGTGTAAGGGCAGAAGTGGGATTTGATGAAACTAACTAAAGGTCTGTTGTAACTAACTATGTTTAAGCAATAGCAATTAGCTCCAATGATCTGTGCAACAAATGGAAGCAGGAGGACGATTGTTACAACTGAAGGTTTTAGCACAGAACTCTGAGCTTTATAGAGAGGAAGATTAGTAAGTTAGGGGTGTCTTTGACCATTGTTTTGCATCTCTTAGCTTGATGAACTCGAAAACCTCTCATTCTTCGTGTTCTTTCCATACTTAGCTCCCCTTTTCAATATTTTTCCGCATTTCCTCATTGTTTATGCCCATGCACTAGTGGAAACCCTCAATTAAGGGCGGTTATGCCTTCTTTGGCGATTCAAAATTCACCTTTAATTTGGGTCCGAAATAGGTTATGAATTCGGAACCTATTTATGAGATTCTAAAAAAATAGGTTTCGGAAACCTCAGGTTTTCGACTGCGAAGCAAAGTTAGATATGGAAACAATAACAACACATGTATAAACAACAACAACACATGAACAAGTTAAAAGCTGTTCAAACCAACAACAAACGAAGCGGTGGAGGGCTTCGACGCGACAGATGCAGAGGCAAGCGGTGGAGGTGGGGGGACTTCACCGGAAGAGGTGAGTTGTGGAGGAGGGCTTTGAGGTGAGTTGCAGAGGCTTGTGGCAGATGAGGGAGAAGAGAGGATGGATCTGAGTTAGAGAGAAGAGAGGAGGGATGAGACGAAGGGGAGCTGCTGAGTCCATTTAAATGAAAATGGGAGGGTTTAATTTTGATCTGAATTGAATGGAAAAAGGGGCATTGGTTTTATGAAAGTAATTAAGGGAGAAAACCCTAAGATTTGTTTATATATTGGGCATGCAAAGGCATCCCATTAAAGACGACTCTACAATAGAACCGTCTTTAATCAATTTTCGTTAAAGGCGGTTCCACTTTTAATCAATTTAAATCCTCCTTTAAAATGAAAGAGGGGTTCCAAATTCGAAAACTATTTCAAGTCCTAATTAAAAGAGGAACTGCCTTTGATTGCATGCCTTTAATCACGTTTTTTCCAATAGTGATGCTTCCCTGGTTTCTGTACAAATGTCATAAGAAAATCAATACAGATTCTTTTTCTGACCTTTGCACAAGTTCAAGTCGTTATAATGGGTCGGAGTAACCTATTACATATTAGTCATTTAATCTTTAAGAAAACGATGTGAGAATAGATCAACATAAATCTTACCGACCGATGCAACGCATGGTATAAAAGCCAAAAAAGACTTATACTTAGTACTCCCTCTGTCCCACTTCTTTTTGCACAATTGCTTTTTACACGCTGTCAAAGATACATGTTTGACCGTTAATATTTTTCCATATGTATAATAGCGGAAAATACAAATTTAATATTTAAAAATTACTTGTTCCAATGATTTGAATAATATCATATACGATAATAGTGTTATACATATATTTATTCAAATATGCGGTCAAACTTTAATAAAAAATAGTGTGCAAAAAATATTTGTGCAAAATGAAGTGTGAGTGAGGGAGAGAGTAGGATATATAAGCCGTGTGGGCTACAAATATATCCTAATGGTCTAGTGGAAGTTATGTTCTCGCATTTAACATGCTCGCTCCATCCCAACATTAATAACATGTTTGTTTTTTTATGGTATTCAATGATCATGTTTGATCGTTAATATCCCTAATTACATATATTATTTTTATATAAAAAAATTGATGTTTAGAAAATATATGTTAAGACGAATTCAACAGTATCTCACATGATATATTTATTATATATATATATAAATTAATATTTATGGTCAAAGTTTAATAAATTTGACTTTGAAAACATAAATATGTCATTACTGGTGGGACGGAAGGAGTAAAAGTTAAGCTTTTATAATTATTTAAAATCGAAGATCTGTGTGGTTAGGAGAGGCTAATAGAGAAACGCAAACGGACTGCCGGGTGTTATAATCAATATCACAAGTGGACTAATTTATAGTACAGATGCTAGTTTATGTCCATTTGATCCTGGTTGGAACAAAAGGGTTTTGTATTCCACAAAAGCCCTAGCATCTGGAAAAATTGGAATTGATGTGGACTCATTATACCAAGTACTGTACTACCCTAGTTTAAGAATTTGAACACCAAAGCGCTTCAAAAGCGATGAAGACGGCTTTTTCCTGCTTTTCTTGCGCACGGGGCCAATTTGATCTGATCTTTTTCTTTCTTTTTAAGAAGAAGAAGATGATGATGATGTTGTGTATGAACCAATCCCACTATACGATGTTTGGAGGACGGACCGTTGATTGCAGCTGCTCTAATAACTATTAAGAACATTTTGAATGCAAGAGTCATTTAGATGAACGTCGATTGCCACTTATGGTAAAAAATCTTCCAAACTAAAATAATGTCTCCAATTCAAGTAACATCGGAAGCCTTCAATCTAATGTGGATGCAATTTTAATCGACAATGTAGAATAGAGCTTATGTTTTCAAACTCCCATATTGACGGCCTCGCTTTGTACTTGGTAACATAATCCGTATTCAAACTTAGTAAAATTCATTAAGAAAATTTGATACTTAATTAAATAATTTTACAGTTAAAAAAAAGTTCATATAACTCTCAATTCTTTGAGAAGTGCCAATATGATCGTTCAATTTTTTAGTGCCGATATAACTCTCATTTTGTCAGAAGTTTTGATCAACATCGATCATCGTCGATTTTATACGAAAATACTGAAACGTCCCTCTCATTAAAAGAAATTGAAAATGCATGAAATGCATAATAATAATAATACATTGCAAGAATATCTAATTAAATTACAGGTCAACTATACTGATCCACTGTACTAGTATAAATTAGAGGTCCAATAAAAATCGTAATATTGCCCTTTCATATTAACTTGTTTTCCATAAAAATTATGACCACTTGGCATACAGGAGTGTATCATGCATGCATCCACTACACCAAATGAGATCTTCTACAACTGTAACACTACTTGATCCAAAGTACACTTTATGTTTCCAAACTATAAACACACTAAAAAACATAAATCTACACTTTCAAATAAATAGAAGCCATATTACAGAATTAGAATCAGAACAATCACTACCACGGAGACCCCCCTCTGGCACCGGTTTTTTAACACCAGTTATGAAAACTGATGCAAATCAGGTTTTAGCAACGGTTTTTTTTTTGTGTTAGCACCGATTCTAAAACCGGTGTTATTGTGGCAACGGTTAAAAATATTTTTGCATCGGTTATTTAAATAAAAACCGGTGTTATTTTTACATTGGTCGGGAAACCGCTGCTAGAATTTGTGAAAACCATTGAGAGTTTAGCGCCGGTCAAGAAACCGGTGCTAAGAATAACGATAACCGGTGTTATATTCGCACCGGTTTTAAGACCGGTGCAAAGAATCCTAGAAAATCGGCGTGATGTATGTTTTTGGTACCGGTTATAGGAACCTGTGTTATGAAAATGTAGAAACCGGTGCTGAATGAATTCGTGGAAAAAGGCGGGAAAGCTGGCACCGGTTTTGTGTGCTATTGACAAAAATCGGTGCTAAATCGAGCATTTAATGCTCCAAACTTACCCTCTTAAATTAGTTATGAACTTGAACCTTATCCATTATTAGATGGTAGATTTCTTGGGAAGGTGTGCAATAACTCAAACAAATGAAGACTCATGGAAGTAAGTATTCATTAATTTTTGGAAATTTCAATCAACTAGAACCATAAATGCATGATTGGAGGTAGTTTTTTCGTATTTATTATTGGTTTCTCTATGCCTAGCTTATGTTGGTTGAGTATCGATCATGTTGTGAGAGTGTAAATTAATGAGTGTTGATGTGAACATTTTTGTGTTTCTTTTGGTAGATGGTATATATATTTATATGTATCCCGAGAACATGCAGTTGATCGATTCGCATACTTATACACGGACATGACACGTTTAGTATTGTGTAGCAAAAAGATCGTGTTCATTTTTCATATTTTTGACCAATGAAAGTATGTGTAATGGTGTGTTTTGTCTTGTTTAGATACAACGGACCGAGAATCAATGTTTGCGTGGAGGGAAAAAATGGTTAACTGTCCAAGTGTAGCTAGAGGGAGTGGTGAACATATTGCATTTATTAATTTGTTTCTAGATTATGCCTTTCGTCGGGAGGAGAGGATACTTTTTCCATGCGAAAGGTGCTTGTGTCGTGAACGGTTTGATGATCATGGGGTTGTTAGATTTCACTTGTTGAAGAATGGATTTGATGGAGGTTACATTTTATGGACATTTCATGGAGAGGTTGAGCAAGGACATGACGGTGGGTTTGACAAGGTAGATGGAGACAAATGTACAGTTGATGGTATGTTCGATGACATTGTGAGAGATTTTGAGGGGAAGCCTACAATGTTGAGTGCTTTGCTCGACGAGAAAGAGAAGCCATTGTATCCGGGATGTAAAAGTAAGGATACCGTAATCTCTTTTTTTATGGAGGTTTTCAATTTGAAAGCTACAAGTTCTTGGAGTGATGCAAGTGTGAATTCACTACTAAAGATTCCGAAGGATAAGTTTTCGGAAGGGAATGGAATTCCGAAGGATATTGTGTCCACTTGGTTTGGAATACAAGAAAATACACTCAGGTCCAAATGATTGTGTTTTGTAAGACGGTGATTTGATAGACGCGATTGAATGTCCCGTGTGCCAAAATGCAAGATATAAGGGTGTGACGAATGATGATGATGGGTGTTTGGCTATGAAGAAGAAGGTCCCATTGAAGTGTATGTGGTATCTTCCTATAATTCCTAGGTTGAAGAGGTTATTCGCGAACTTAGAAGATGCGAAGAACTTGCGATGACATGGAGAGCGGGAAAGACTACATGACGATAAGATAAGACAACCGGCGGACGGTGAACAATGGAGAAATTTTGACAAGCGATATCCTTCCTTTGCTTCGGAGGTTAGAAATCTCCGCCTTGCATTGTGTACTGATGGGATGAATCCATTTGGTAATATGTCATCGAAGCATAGTTCATGGCCCGTGATGTTGGTTATATATAATTTGCCCCCATATTTGGGCATGAAACGTAAATATGTTATGATGCCTATGTTAATCTCAGGTCCTAGACAACCTGGGAATGAGGTTGAGTTGTATTTGAGACCATTGATCGATGATTTGAAGATATTGTGGGAAGATAAAGGGGTGTTGGCATTTGATGGCCATATGAATGAGGAGTTTCAACTTCGTGCCATGCTTTTTTGCACAATCAATGATTTTCCAGCCTATGGAAATTTTTTAGGGTACGTTGTGAATGAGCACAAAGCATGTCCTATTTGTGAGGAGAAGACTGAATTCAAACAGCTAGGACATGGAAGAAAGACAGTGTATCTTGGCCATAGAAAATGGCTCCACGGAAACCATAAATACCGGGATGATGTGGTCAATTTTGTTGGCGGGAAAGAACGAAGGAAATACCCTACACCATTAACTGGTGTGCAGATTCACAGTAAGGTTAAGAAATTGAGAGTGGTGTTGGGAAAGTACAAAGGCAAGGACAAAATACATTGTGGTGGGCCATGGAAGAAAAGGTCAATATTTTTTTATCTACCATACTGGAGCATCTTGAGGTTAGGCATTGCCTAGACGTGATGCATATTGAGAAAAATGTTTGTGAAAGTTTGATAGGCACCCTCTTGAATATTCCTTGGAAGACGAAAGATTGTTTGAATTCCCGGTTGGACTTGGTTGATTTGGGAATAAAAAATGACCTCGCCCCAGAAGTGAAGGGTAAGAGGACGTACTTGCCCCCTGCACCTTGTACCTTGCCCCCTGCACCTCGTCCATCTAGTGTGGGAGGTAAAGATATGCGGTCCAGTTGGCATGCGTTGGATGTATCCATTCGAGCGTCACATGAAGTCTTTAAGACGTGAAATGTATGAGTCGGCCGGAAGCTAGTATTGTTGAGAGGTATGTTACCGAAGAAGTGATTGAATTTTTCTCTTGCTATTTACAGGGACACAGAAAATTTGGGGTGCCCCTGAATCGACATGTTGGGAGGAAGGGGGGCAAGATGAGGTCGAGGGGAACATTATTTACTCCATTGAATAGTGATCTGATGTCAGTTCATTTGTATGTGTTGAGGAATTGTTTGGAGACTACTGCTTATGTGACTGAGCACCTTAATTCGATAACAGAGTGTTATCCCACCCCCTAATAAAGTTCAGTTGGAGCACAATGACAAGTTTGTGAATTGGTTATATGATCGATGCAATGTTGTTGATTACGACCCAAAAAATAGGGCATTTGCGAGGAAGCCTAACAACACGGTTTTGAGGTATTCCGGATATGACATCAACATTTTTTCTTTCGCTACTAGGGACCAAGATTTGAAGAGCATGACACAAAATAGTGGGGTATACATTGAGTCGGAGACTATGTGGCAAGCAAGTAAGAAAGACAAAAAACCAGTCCTAGTTGTGATGTCATTCTATAGTGTTATTGATGAGATTTTGGAGCTTGACTATGGAGAATTCAAGATTCCGGTATTCAAGTGCCAATGGTTTGATAACACAACTGGGGTTCGAACTGATGATCCGATGAGATTTACCCTTGTTGACCCGACTCGTGTGGCATATGAAAATGATCAGTTTATTTTGGCCGAACAAGCAAGACAAGTTTTCTACGTAAATGACCCGTGCAATGTAGGTTGGTCTGTTGTGGTACAAGGTATGAAATTCTCTTTCCACGATGAAATTGATTTTGAGGTTACAAGTGAAAAGTTAGAGTTCCTCTCTATTTCCCCTCTACCTAGTGAAACGGGATTGAGGCGGGAGCCATACGGAGGAAACACAAAGATGGCATTTGGATAGATGACGATGGCTGAGAACTTCGAGACAGTCAATCCAAGAAAATGAAGTTGGTTGTAGACTAGGGGGGTCGAACAATGATGTTGAAGTTAAAATTTATTTACCTTTTGTACTTTGTTGGGTTTTGTTACCCCTGGCAACTATTGTACAACTATCTCCCAATTTGTTGCCATTTCGAGCAGTTCTGTCCGCTGCAGCGTACTGCAGCAGTTTTGGTAAAGACTGGTAAAAAATTAGCTTTCTATTCCTATGGTAGGTTCTGGCAGCTGCAGTGAGCTGCAGCTCTACTGGTTCAGCGCGCTGCAGCAATTTTACACACACATGAACCTGAAATGAATTACTCATGCAGTTCGTTTAAGACAAAAGCACAAATACGTTATGTGGCTTGAAAGCTAACATTCCAAAATCACATCCAAACAGTACTAACAAAGGAGCAATGTATGTTTCGAAAGCAAAAAATGTACGAGTCAGACATCCAAATTAAACTAGCAAATGAAACAACCTAATAATACGAAGATGTGAGCTCAATGTGGGCAGTCATTTCCTGCGCGCCCTCTTCTCCACCGTGTTGGGCCTTGGCAAATCAAAGGTAGGGATTGGACCCAATTCATTGATTCTCTCGCCACACATGGCTATGAGGATCTTCCCAACCTGCGATGTCTAGCGCACCAAATGATCCACCTTCAGTTGCAATGCTGCCAAGTCCTCATCCGAGTTCTCATTCGATGATTTACTTGTTGCCGCCCTAGATGACTCAGCAACGTTCTTCTTCTTCGAGAATATGAGAGGGTTTATGGGGAGCTTTGGCATCATTGTGACATCATCATCTTTGTATCTGCAACCTGCTTCCACGCATATTGCAGTGATGAGTGAGGACAAGCCTATGCAGTTATGGGCATTGACACAATCCTAGATGTATTCCATTATTGTAATCCCAACATCGATGCTCATGTTCTTCTCTATGCTGGACCATTCTTGTGGTAGATTCCGAATTACTGCATCGCTGTCATCACAGATTTCTGTAATGATGTCTTCCCATGAAGCTTGTTCAACTGCGGTGTCAGCGGCTTCGTACAAACTCGAGGGCTTTGGTGGGATCCTGTAGAACTTGTTGATCAAATCCGAAGACAACTCGACCAAATGACCCCGGAGGAAAACAGTTGCAGAATTCTTGTACTTCATGAGCAACAGGTATTCACATGCTATGGTCTGGTTTGCACGCGGCGGTTGTGCGATGAAGCCTTCCCAGCCGTGCTCCTTCACATAGTTCCCGAAGGGCTTTTCCAGCCTCAACCCTCTCTCAAGGATGAGGCCCCTCGATATGAAGTCCTTGTACACAGTTATATGCTCAGTACAGTCCACCTTTGCGGCTGGTATGGGCTCAGTCAACGGAACAATATGAGTCCCGTGCTCGACATCCTCCCCCTCCACCACTCTAGCCTTTTTCCTTGGGTTTTGGGTGTTGTTCTTTTGCTTGGTTGCACCTTTTTTAGGGGCCATGTCTGTTAAACTAAATGTGTTAACAGAAGCCAGAATGCAAAATGGTAAATAATAAAAAATTAGAAAGGTAAATAATACAGAATCAACTTATTCTAAATTAAGCATTTTTTCTCATAGGCTGAATATGGAATAATGTTTATTCACAGTTAATCTCAATTTCAGATAATTTTAACAGAAGTAAAATAATTAAACTAGATGGACATTCTATAAATCCTGGGACGAATCAATGGGCCATCCAGAATCACATGTCATGAACAATCAGGGTATGCACAAAATTATTCACCAATGCCAAAAACAAGAGCACAGTGAGGGCATTGACACAATGAGGCATTATCATGAAATTAACCCTTGAGCAAGAAAAAATTTCATGAACAATCAGGTTATGCACACAATTATCATATCATATCGGAGCACGGGTTATGCCATCTAGAATCACATATCATGAACAATCAGGTTATGCATAAAATTATTCTCCAATGCCGAAAACAAGAGCACAATGAGGGCATTGACACAATGGGGCATTATCATGAAATCAACCCTTGAGGAAGAAAAAATTTCTTGGTACAAACCTTAGGAAAATAATCCCCTTACCTAATTCAGAGTAAGGGTTGTTGACGAGTGGTGTTTGGTGTAGAGTCGACGATGGTCAGACAGAGCTTGGTCGATGAAGGGGCACGGCTGGAGAAGTGGACGGCGGAGGGAGCTAGGACGGCGGAGGGAGAAGGGCACGGCAGAGGTGGCAGGGGACGGTGTCGTGAGAGTAGAGGACGGTGGAGGGAGCAGGGGTCGGTGGAGGGCTTGGGAACGACGGAGGAAGGGGCTTGGGAATGGCAGAGGATGGGGCTTGGGAACGGCGAATGAAGGTGATGGAAGAGGAGAGGTTGTGGCTAAAGATTAATACACAAACACCTTATACTAATTGGGCTGAAGCTTACATTTGTTTTGGGCTGAATGTTAGACCAATTGAATATTAAGTTTTAGACTCGAGGGGTTGATGGTCAAGTGCTTGCTGGCTCGAGGTCTCGAGGGGTCGAGGCTCGATGGTTCGAGTGCCTGATCGCTCGAGGGCAACAGGGCTCGAGAGCTTAAGTGCTCGAGGGATCCAGGGCTCGAGGCCTCCTAGGCTCGAAGGCTCGAGAGCTTGAGTGTTCGAGGTATCCAATGCTCGAGGGCTCGAGGGCTCCAAGGCTTGAGTGCTCGAGGACTCCAGGGCTTGAGGGCTCCAGGCTCAAGTGCTCGATGGTTTCAATGCATCAAATGGGAAAACTTGAAATGATTCCAAAGATCAGTAGCCAAAACAGGACTTATGTTTCCATAGATAGAAACTGGGAATCCGCCATGTGAAAGCGCAAATGAGACCGTGAAAAACAGTAGCCATTGCGAAAGAGCAGAAAAAAAATCCAAAGCCATGAAGGGAAGTAGTCCATAACCTGAGACAGAATAGAGGAAAGATCAGCAGTATCAATCTTATTTAAAGGCTTGCCTATGGATTCTAATATAAGGTGTATGAATACTATCCATATAGAGTAGGCCTTTAATATGTGCCGGAATGTTGGTCACATGGAAAGGAGAAACCATCGCAGATGATGCTTGATATTTCGCAATGGCATCTGCAACTGAGTTACATTCTCTATATTTGTGCTTGGGGGTAGCATGGGATAAAAGAGTGTGAACTCGGAAAACTAGAGGGTATAGGGTCCATTTGGAAACTGAAGGATCATTAATCATATTTACTGCCTGTAGCGAGTCAGATTCAATAATGAGGTTGGGATATCTGTCCAGACAGATCTGACAGGCCATAAGAATTGCCTTAACTTCAGTTTCCAGTGGAGATGTGACTGTTATGGTCTCTGATCTAATAAGGATTGGTAAACCTTGGTAATTGTGAGTAATTAAGCCAATTGAAACAGAGGAATTAGACCAAGATGCATCCACATTAACCTTGATGAAACTATGATCTGGAGATTCCCAGTATACTATGGAAATAGTTGGCTTTGGTGGTGGTCTGGGAGGAAACATCAGAGAAGGGAACTGAAAACTTAGGTTAGGAAATATAGTTGGGAAGCAGGGAGAGGAGGTAATGGAAAGGTAGAGAGTATCTGTAACGTCCTTGCTCGATGGTTTCAACGCATTAGCGGTTAGACACGTTTCTTTATGAACGAGGAAGTCTCTCGCACACCATTTATTTTGGGACGGAGGGAGTATAAGATTTTAAAGATTTTACGATCTTTTCCAGGTCCTAGGGAATATAATACATATTTCTCCCGTTTGTATGGATTATTGTTTTTAAATTAAAGCATTTAAAATTATAAGACACCAAAATATGCCAACAAAGCTTCATTTTCATTCCCTCCAAAAGTTTCCCTTTTCCCTCCATATCCTTAACCCTCGGTTTCCGTACCCTTCCCTCCCCACCACATTGAACCAAGTTCTTTCCACCCACCACATCCCTAATCCCAAGTTCCCCCTCTTCCCACCATAACCCCATGCAGATTTTCCCCAAAAATAGTGTCCCTCCCTTCACCATTTATGTCGGGCTTCAACCTCCCAATCCTGGTTGCCAACCAAATACACCAATTTTGTCGACATTGTACTCCACAAATTTTGTACCCAGGTTGGAATCTTCACAGTGGAGGGGTAACCAAGACGGCCAGCTGTTGACGGAATAAGGTAACACCCATTGGTAGTTTCCATCTTTCTCGGGTTTAATGAGTAGCTATATTTTGGTTGGTCTCTTTGCGTGTGAGTTTGTGTTGATGTTTCTTGTTATACTATTGTGGGTGTTGTTTCATGCTCACACATGATATGCTTGCTTGTAATGTCATAATTTTTGCCTACCCACGTGCCCCTTATACGAATTTGTTGAACTCGGTTGGATTTTTGTGAAAATCCGCAAAGGGCTATGTTGGATTACTGTTTTGCTTGTGTTTCATTTACTCATAGAAGAGATTCAATGGCACCGCCGAGGAAGAAATTGTTTGACTTCGGCGGTAGACAAATTGTTGCCGATAAATGTTTTACCCCTCCAAAGGATGCTAACTGTGATAACAATAGCGAGGAAGGGGCTGATGCACAGAAATATTGCTCGGGATCAGAGAAGTCGGGAGAAGAAGAAGAAACCATGGTAAAATAAGACATGAGTGGGAGCTTCGACAAGTTTGAGATTGGAGAGTATTGCATGCGCAGAGGTACAGCCACGTGCAAGTTCGTGTTGCTTGCGAAACAAAAGAAGCCTCTTAAAATATTCTTCGATGATGACTTCGAACCCCTAGTTGTGCGCAGCCGATGGTCGATGTATGTTGGCTATGCCTTCCAGCGAAGAATCTGCTTTGGGACGTGGCATAATTGGAGATCAGTCCCAGACCATGTGAAGAAGGATGCATGGGAAGACATTCTCGTAAGTGTGTTCCAATCCTCCATTGTTCATGTCAACTTCGTTACATGTCGCACTAACAACATGTCTCCTTATCCTCCAGATTAGCTGGGATATACAAACGAAAATGACTTTCAATGAGATGAATAAGTTCCGAAATAAATGGACAATTTATATAGGAGAAAAGTGGAGGAATTGGAAGACTAAGGTGGCAAACAAGTACATTGTGCAAAAAAAACTGGGCTCTTGTGCATGGAGAGACTATCGCTGGATGGACAAAAATGAGTGGGAGCTGTTTGTGAAACATAGGTCAACCCCTGAATTCAAGGTAATTCCTTCAATATTATTTTTCTCTAGTTTTTACGATGAGAGCAGCTTACAAACTGATGTCCAAACAGGCGGTAAGTGACGCAGAAAAATTAAGTGCCTCACAGAAGGACTACATTCATCACACGGGGAGTGGAGGGAACTGTAGGGTTGCAGTAGAACTCGAGAAGAGGAAAAGAAATGCTAAAATTGAGGCGCTTCTGGATGAAGGTCAGAGTGTAGAAGAAGCAGAGGCTTTAGTTCAAAGCTTGAATTTCAAACCGGACCGCTTGGAAGTGTTCCTTCCGCTAACTGGGACAAGAAATTATCAACCTACACCAACGACTCCGTCTGAAGAGCAGCCCCCACTATTGTGAGCATAATTCATAATTGAATCTATCTCTATTGATATTCTTTTATGTTATCCCGATCAAATGGCTTATATTTGCTTTGTTTCCTAGAAAAACCTTTTGGATAAGAAGAAAAAGGGAGATTTGGTTATACATGGAAAAGAAGATATTCTAGTTCAAGCAATGGGTAGGAAGGATCACGGGGGTCGTTGGAGAGGTTGCTCCGCAACCTCTAAGGTGAACGAGGCCCTACCACATATTACTGTCACCCGTTACGTATCTAGTCGATGTGGGAGCACAAACACGAAACCATCTGAGGAAATTTCAAATTCAAACAAACAACCAACAGATGTCATCAAGCTCAGGGAAAGATTTATTGCTTTACTTGAGGCCTAAACAAATTGGCTAGCTGGGAAATTGGGTAAAGCTATTCCACCACACTTGGATGCCCGTAATTTCCTTGCTACATCTTCCACCCCCACGAACAAGGACAACCGGGTATTCATTCCTTCAGCATCGGGATGTAGTGACCCACAAGGAACTGCAGCGGATGATAAGGTAGTCCATACCGTGAACTGCAATCGTATTTGTTCCTTTCTTGCTATGTGATTTGTAGTATATGGATTTCCATTTCCTGATTTGGATTGATGTTGTGGGGATACAGTTTGTTGCTGATGAACGCTAGAAGTTGCAGTGCGCTGTAGCTCTCAGTCTTAGCTGGGCACTAAAAGCTGTAGCGCGCTGCAGCCTTCAGCAGCTACATGTACAATTCATTACTTCTTATAATCTATCGCTTGCACTTCCGACTTTATCTGTTTTCCTTCAATAGAGAATACTTAGTTATTGCCCGACCGATGTATTTACCCAATCTCTAAGTTCATCTCTCAGAGAGGAAAAAATGCTGCCTATATGTTTTGAACCATCATGGAGAAAGGGAGGTAGTTGTATTCGGTATATTCTTTCCAAAGGAAGCGGAAACTGACTTATCAAGTGGGAGCGAGTAAATCTAAAAGGACTTGTGATCATACCAAAGACACCTTTGCCGATTGAACACGAAGAATTTGAGTTTGTCACTCAGGCGATTGGATATAACATTCTATGGCCGGGGAAGCTAATAAGTGTCATAGAGCAACAAGATGATGAGGTGTGACAATTGTATTCTTCTTCTCATCGGTGCTCATATATATCTTTCTAGAATATACAATAACATGATATGTTATTCATGTACGAATGTAGGAGAACGAGCAGCAACCGCCTCCGCAAGAAATGGTGGTCGACGAAATTGGAAGTCCTCAAACAAACCTCACACCAATGGCTAAGGAAGATACTCGTCGTGGAGAGGTGGCCGCTCGATCGGTAAAAGGAGAGGTACATACCCCCATACTATTTCATTTCGACTGATTTTCTCCTACACATCACTAACTTTTACCCATTAGCAACTACCAAAAGAAAAAACTACATCACCAGAGAATGGGCAACCAAATCCTCCCTCGTCGATTTCTCCCAAATATATATTTGTGAGAACTCATTTTAGCCTTTACATTATCGTCCACTACTGAATTACATACAAATACTGTTCAACTAATATTATTAGATTATGAATGTAACGATAAGGGAGCCACGGAAAACCAAGAATGCATCGCTGCTGTTCACCAGATTAATGATGCTTCATGGCTATCTTCACAAATATGTGGACTAGACAAAGTATTCCGCTTCAATTTCAGCGCAAAGGTGTTCTGATCAGAAGAAGTCTACACAGCCATATTTACTGACAAGTTACGAATGTTCATGAACAGCTTAGACGCAGCTGATGAAATGGAGTAGATCAGTGGGTGCCAACTTGATATATGGGTATCGTAAGAAGTGCATGCTTTCATTATTCATAGATACAAGTATCGTTATATTTGCTTCACTAACCATATTAATTTGCAAGATACCTCTGCGATGGGGTGGTACGTGGAGGCCACGTCCAGTTTATTCCTGCCTCTTCGAACTCAATGGCTCAGAAGGCAAATCAAAGGGTGGAATTGACTGCGGACGAGGTTTTGGCTGTCATGTGCCGCACTGAAGCGAGGATGTACATCTTCTCATACAATCGAGAGTAAGTTCCATTCATTTTCCGAGTAGCTAGATCCGCCCACATGGAAGCAAAAGCAACCGTGTGCTGTGATTTTATTTTAAGAATATATCTTAAGTACTTTTGTTTTTCCTTTTTTCCCATAGGGACCATTGGTTTTTGCTTGTCTTCGTACCAGAAATCGATTGAGTATATTGCATCGACTCAATGGCTGGGGAAATTTCCAAACGAAATAGATCATGCCTTAAAATGATTCATTTGTAAGTGGAACACATTCGTTTCTTTCCTTCAGCTTCGATGTTTTTAAAAAATGGTTGTTCCCGTAATTGTGTTCTTGTATGTTTCGCACTCTCTTGGTTCAATTATTTACAATTACTGTTACTCAGTATGTTATCATATATTGTGTGAACCCCAATTTCTGAAAATAATATTCCTCATCTTGACAAAAATAGGTTTCCATCTATTGTAGGATTGCAACAAAATATCGACGGTCTAATTACAAACAAAATAGGTCCTACCCTTCCAACTACACTTGGGATATCATAAACATCAGTGTACGTATCATCTCATACCTTCATATTTCATGTGTCATTTTCATCTTCATAATCGGTTCAACAAATTATCTTTTCCATCATCAGCACAAGATACAAAGTAGTACTTGGGAGTGCGGATACCATTGCATGTATTACATGGAAAAAATTGTTAGGCACGTACATGACATTGACATTATTCCGGTACGTTTTCCTACAATTCTTCTATGTATTTTTTATCCTCACATATGCATCCCTCTCTTAACATGTCATTTAATGCATTGTTTCAGCAATTCCCGGAAGATTACACTCCACTAGGGAGCGATGAACTGCGGAGTATTGCTTTGAAATGGGTTTGCATTTTTACAAAAAATACTCTACCAAAATGCATAGCTCAATTGAATATCATACAAGGACTTGCACAAATCGTCGGATAGTGGTTAGTATTATCTGTTATGAGAAAGGTAATTGACCATCTCTTCTGATACTCGTCAAATTCGACGATGAGGGGGGTTAGTATCTTAGGACACTATGAAACACGCCATGCTCTTCTTTTTCTAGTCATAAATTATACTTCATCAGATTCAATGCTTTCTTCAACCTACTTTCTTGTCTATGCATCATTGTGGCTCGGAATTTGTTCAATTTGTCTTCGTGCACCATTCTGTTACTATGCACAACAAATAATGGGTACCATGCTTGAAAAAAAAGGAAGGACCTGGTCGTAAGACAAGCATAACAAAGGAACTGGCTGTGAGAAGATGAACGCTGGAAGCTGCAGCACGCCGCAGCTTAAAGTGACCACAATAGTTACTCACGCTTTTAACACCGGTTTCTTTCGATTAGAGAAGCGGTGCTAATATTAAACGGTGCAAAATTAACGCTTTTAGCACCGCTTTCAAATCCGCTACTAAAAAAAGGTGCGATCATAACCGGTGCTATATTTACTTCATTGCACCAGTTTTCAAATGGGTGCAAAATGTAACCGGTGCAACAAATGAACAACTCTAGCACCAGTTTTTTTACCGGTGCAATAAAACTGTTTTTTATCACCGGTTTCCAAACAGTTGCTAAACTATAACCGGTGCAATTTATTTTTATGTCACCGGTTTTAAAACCGGTGCTACCTACAAACCGGTGTTAGATATACAGATTTAACACCGGTTCCATAACCGGTGCTAACAAATCCGGTGCGACAAAATTTTATTTATCACCGGTGTTATAACCGGTGCAAGAATGACAAAATTTACACCGGTTTTTTCTAGCACCGGTTACAAAAAAACCGGTGCTAATATGGTACATTATAGCACCGGTAACTTAAACCGGTGCAAAATATAACCGGTGCTAATAAAAGAAATTTAGCTAGCACCAGTTTTTCTTCAACCAGTGATATTGTAACATCGCTTACTTAGGCACCGGTTTTTAAACCCAAAAACCGGTGCTAGGAACCAAAACAACCGGTGCTAGAGGTGTCTTCGTGTGGTAGTGAATGAACACATGATCTGTACAGCCAGCACTACTACAAACTAAAACTAATGTAACACTTTAAAAGTGTTGCTTTAGGTACTAAAAATGTTATGTTCAGCCTATTGCAACCATTTTACAAGTATTGCCTCGGGTGATGTTGCATTAGATCTAATGCAACCCTTCTCAATATTTAGGCAACATTCCAAATATTTAAGCAAAACTTTATAAGCTACTGTAACATTTTAACACGTGTTGCTAGAAAAATGTTACTTTAGCTCTAATTTCTAGTAGTGTCACTAATATATATAATCACGTGTAATTAAAATGTTACAATAGCTTATAAAGTGTTACCTAAATTTTAAAAAGTGTTGCATTATATCTAATGCAACATCACATATGATAACACTTGTTAAAGTGTTGCAATATAGGTTCAACTTAGTATTATAAGCACCTAAAACAATACTCTCAAAGTGTTACATTAGCCTTAGTTTGTAGTAGTGTGATTTTATTAAGAAGTAGTGACCCCTAGACTATTGTCATTGTTCACCTTTGGCCCCTCCATTTTATTTTTGAACACATTTGGCCATTGAACTAACAGAAGTGTTAAGTCGTGGCCCATCCGTGTAGTCAAAACGTTAAGTTTAGCTTTCATTGACATTATGAAGGGCAAATGTCTTTTCCTATTCAAGCCCAAATTTTTTTTTTGCAATTAAGAAGAATATTTTCTTGAGCCGGATCCGAGTTTACATGTCTTCTCGAGCCGTTCAAATGTCGTCGACAATGATGAGATCTGATTCGATATTTTTCATGCGTCGCACGCACGGCTTGAGAAGGCATTCTTTTGAATTGCAAAGAATTGCGGGGTTGAATAGGAAAACACATTTTTGTCCCTCAAAATGTCAACAAAAGTAAAGTTTAACAGTTTGGCTAGACATAAGCGGCTTAATTTAACACTTCATTTAGTTTAGGAGTCAAGAATGTTAAAAAATAAAATGAAGGGGTAAACGTGAATGATGATTATAGTTTAGGGGTCACAGAATTTATTTGCATGTATTAATGATTAAACACATGAATGGAAGAGAAATAATAATTGCAGGCTTAGTTCTTGAAAAGATGATATTGCCACCGGTTCTGAAAATGTAGCATGCACTCATACTTAAACAGTATGATCGCGCTTTCATGAACTTATTGGTCAGATTTGAACTTACACATGAAAGTCTAAAAGTTCAACCCGTAAACGATTCTAAAAACTTTGGATGCTTCCACTCAACGCCTTTCACCCAATAGAAGTTGAACAGAAAGAAAAATACACAGGCCAGTATCGAAAAGAACATCATGCGATGGAAAATCTCTACAAGTGAAATGTATCTTGAAGAAAAATTACAGAAGGGAAAGAATACCAAATACACACACAGAAAAAAAAACCAAATGACGAGAATTATGCATGCATGCATGGGATGGCCTTTGATATAAGTTGCTAATTAACCGGACCTGGTGGATCATCATGCCCCATACCTCTGCTATGACCTGGACTTGTTGGCCTGAAAGCTTGCAGTTCCAGCATTTCATATCGGTTGTATTCGATCGAATCAATCGCAGGAGGATCGGGACTTCTTACAACTTGCTGTTCATCATGAAACAGCACTTTTGGTGGAAATAATGTTGTTCTTGATGAAGAAATCAGCTCGAAAGGTTGATATACAAGAAATATTATAATCACATAGCAGATAACCCTCTTATTCATCTTTGGAGACCAGACAATTTCTTACTGAAAGATGAGACTGATTGCTTATTGGCCACTGGCGGATTTACATTGGGATCATGGTGTAAATCACTTCTAAATCCACCACTGAGTCATAGGTCGAGGATATTTTAACTTTTGAGAAACAAGAAAATTAACGTGGGAATATTGCCTAATATGGAAATGATAAGGTTTCTTGACTCGTTTCTTTAAAGTGAGCAATGTCACAGCCACCAATATAAAGTGGTTTAAATAATTTTGGAAAGAACATCTGGCCAACGATTTGACATCATATACCTTTAACTTTTTCCTTTTAGCGAATACTTTATATAAAAAATAAATTTATCAAGCCCAGCTTTTAAATATTGAAGTGTTATTATAATGAGCCCAGCCTGATGGAAGAGAACTGCCATTTAGTTTTTTTTTTCAAGCATCATATAATATAAATTGTTTGTTTTCTCGATAGTGTTGTCAATCGTGGATATTAAAATAATTTTATACTTGAAATTTGATTTTACCAAATTTTCTTAATAATTACTCATATGTTCCAACATAACCTATCTAACCACGTAATAAAGTAAAACATAAAGACACGAGACTTGGTTACGCAGTTCGGTGAAATCCATTTACATCTGGTGGGCCTAGCCCAGTTCAGAATGAATCCACTGATAAGAAAGTGAATTCTGCTAGCTCCCTTAGCTACTAATCCACCTTGATCAGACTCCCTCTGACCTCAAAACTCGTCGACGCTGGATCTCCTCATCCCGAGAAATTATGGCGTACGATTCTTAACTTTGAACGGCAGGTCACGTATGTTGGAACATATAGATCTGGCTCTTTGCAGGACTCTTGGAAAGATGAAAATCTCTGTGCAAATTTTCTTGATTAAATTCGTGAGTTTTAATGCAGTTGTGATGTCCCCTTTTAAAGCCATGAGTAGATCAGAACTCTCTTTGATTATCTCCATAATATTCCTATTGCTTATATGCTTTTGAAGCATATCCAAATCCCATAAATAAAGGGATTTTCCTTGTCACAACATATCTCTATATTCGATAAACTCAATACCATATTTGTAGGGATTTTTCATAAACCTAATATGCTTCTACTAGCGCCTAACATGTTGCAGAATATTCAGATTTTCATAAATCACAAATACCATAGTATTCTGTCCTTCTTCCGTAAGATCTTGTTGGCGTAATTGTGGCTTGTTCGCATGTTCCAACATGGAAAGTTTTTCATTTTTAAACTTATTCACAAATTGCCAATTAAATTATTCAATGAAATCACTTGACTTTACAATCTCCCCCTTTGGCATTTTGTGGATCCAACCATTTTGGATATCAGAACGCAGCGAAAAACTTCTAATTATCACATCAGTGTTCCAGAAATCCACCTATGTTGGAACATATGCAAACTACTGAATTTGGTCATAAAAGAATAACATTCGAAAAATAGAATTCCAGAATACCGAAAAATAATATTCAAATTACATTTATCCAAAAAAAGAATATCCAAAATCACCAAAAATTCCCCCCCAGGGCCATGAATATGCCAAAGGCAATAAACCACAGAATTAAACTTAAAACAGATTAGAAAATCAACTCCCATTGAACACAACATATGATCTATGTTGGAACTAAATACTGGATGATCATCAATCCTGTTCAAGAGCAGCATCCTATGCCTCTAGCTGAGCCTTCTCCCCTTCAAGTCTGGCTTTCTCTGTCATGTACCCTCCTGAGACTACATCCGGAATCTTGTCATCAGACACATCCAAGCTATCTGGAAAAACTCCCTCAAAGTTTGGAGTTCTTAGCCCCAAATTGTTTTTCATCCTGGCAGTAGAAAAATCAATAATTTTCCCCGCTAACATAGACCCTCTCATACCATGGGGAATCAACCACCAAGTTTCCAACCATCAGGTTAGAATACACTTCAGTAACAACATGTTTGTTGTACTGAAGTTGTACCATAGCAGCCCTTTTCATCCCAATTATTTCCAAAAAAAAATCAGAAAAGCCACTAGCTCTATATGCCTCTAGATCTCCTGGTCTCTCAGAGATTATTTTCCTCTCAACAAAAATTTCTCCCATCTCTTCATACTTAATATCAAAGTAAGAGAAAGACAACGCTTCACTTACAGAAGGGGGTGGCATCACTTCTTCTTCTTAGGAGTAGCTTGGGTTTCCTTGGATCTCTTGGCTGGTGGGGAGTCCTCAGCAACAAGAATGTTCCTCTTACCCCTTGAAGCTTGGAAGAATTCATCCAGTACCTCATCACTGGAATATTTCAGGTATGATTCTTGTGTTGAAACATACTATGGCTGCTCAACCTCTTCTCCTTGGTCAGTTATATCTACCTCTTCATGTGTTCCAACATGCTGATCCTTGTCTGATTTATCTTACCTCAAATAAAATCCTCCAATCCGACCTCCCTCTGAATACTTCAGATCATCATATGCATTCCTAGAAACATCAACCTAGTCTTGACCGCCCATGTCCATATCATCAATCTCCATATCTTCAGCCCTCACAGATTCAGCCCTCTGTGTTGGAATATACCCAACACTGTCTCCCTCTTCAATGTTTGTAATTTCAATAATCACAGGTTATCTAAGTTCTTCCATCCTCTGGGCAGTCTTATCATCATAAAATCCTACAGGCATTCTATCTGTGGATTTAACCACCTCCAATCCCTTAGCCTCTTTATCACCTATTTCTTCAATCTTAACGCTACTAGGGCCAGAGACAGACGAGTATACATGGAACCTATCCTTTCCGCTGTAAACACTATATTTCCCTCTCAATAATCTAACTTCATAGTTTTCACTGTTCTCTAGCTCACCAACATCTCCAAAAAACAATTCTTTATTATTAACACTCAGAAATTCCCCCTCTAAATTCTTAAATTTAGACAAATCTACTGTACTTCTATTGGTTTCAAGCCACTCAAAAATATCATCTACAGATTTAAATTCTATTCCATGCAACTTGATAGTAGGAGGATTCGGGCCTGTTACCTTTTGATAGGGACCTTTCCCTTTGCCTCTGAGTTCATCATTCTGTCCGCCATCACAGGTTAGGTATGCCTCCACATTTTCTTCCCTCTGCTCAACATTGTCATGCTCCACACTATCACACTGCCACTCTCCTCTCCCGCCTCTCGCCTCTCAATCGTTCGCCTCTCCCTCAGCCTTCCCCTCAACCATTCCGACACTGCAGAAGCCCCTTGTCGCCGGAGAAGGAGTTGTTGTCGCATCCCCGCCGCTGGAGAAGCCCTTCTTCACCGGATGCTCCCATCACTGCAGAAGCCCTCCGTCATCGGGGAAGGAGTTGTTGTTGCATCGCCACCACTGGAAAACCTCTTCGCTGCCGCTGGAGAAGTTCTTCATTGCCAGAGAAGGAGAAGCCCACAAAGTCTCCTACTTGCTGTCGCACCGCCGCCGGAGAAGCCTTTCGTCGCCGCCTGAGTTCCATGGCTGCCACCCTCTGAGACCGGAGATCAATGCCATTGGAGTTACTGTTGTGTTGTGACCAAAATCGTTGTTGTGTTGATTGATGTTTTTGTTGTGTTTATTTTCATCATTAATTGATGTCGTTACTTTTTACATTAGGGTTTCTTGATCTAGTTTTGCACTGCCAAAACCAAACAGTTTTTGGCAGCTATTTTTTGGAAGGCCAGAAGTAGGTTCCAAGTTCAGAACCTATTTTGAACCCTATTAAAGGCAGTTATTTGAGCTGCCTTTGACCGAAATTGATCAAAAGCAGAACCAGAGAAGGCATCTTGCAATTGCCTTTAATGGTCCAATATATCCGCCTTTAATGGTTCCTTCCTCCACCAGTGATGAGCTAGGTACAAAAACAAAATTGGCATATGCTCTCAGGAAATAACAGTGTAGCAGTCGCTAGAGCTATTGTATTACATCACCATCATATAAATTTCTAATCATCTCACACCACCAACTCCAACACACTTGTCACTATTCATCATCATCCTG
Source organism: Rubia yunnanensis (assembly GCA_037428765.1). Taxonomy (NCBI): domain Eukaryota; kingdom Viridiplantae; phylum Streptophyta; class Magnoliopsida; order Gentianales; family Rubiaceae; genus Rubia; species Rubia yunnanensis. The sequence continues at coordinate 22,266,794 of CM075064.1, read as the reverse complement.
CCACCATACATCACACCAACAACACCAACACTACGTGACATGGATCCGCACCACCTCAACACACAGACCTGCACCACTATAGAACACACCACCAAGTACCCAACATCATAACCTCATACAACAATTGAGCAGAACATGATGCCATCATAAAAAATAGGATTCACAAGCTCAAATTCGAGTAACGATATGAGTTGGCAAGCGTTGAACCTTAAGAATAACTTTTGGAAGATAAAATATCTGGAATGTTATTGAATTAAACACTAATTATTTCAACCAACAATTTGTCTTTAAATACTATAAAGAAGTCAGGAAATTCTAAACAAGAATAAAAGTAAAAATATTAAAATGCTGATTTGGGGTCTGAAATGATCTAGGATGGCCAAAAAACCCCATACATCACGGTAAAAGAGTGTGTTGACTTTATTGACCCATTTCCATTTTCGAAAAGCTATCATAATTGTCATTCAGACACCGAATGACATTGATGTATTTAATGTCTTTGTTGGTGTCTTTGTATTTTTTATTGTATTTTTTGTATCTAAGTTTCTATATCACTGTGTTATGCTCTATACTGATGTTTTGCACATGAGAATCGATACTTTTATTTGATTCATTAATATTATGTTTTTTCATATTTTTAGTTTGAAACTGTATCAATGTATTTTTTTGGATTTTTCATTCGATGTTTTTTGATATGAGTTAATGATTTAATTTCCGAATTTCATATTTATTGTTTATTGCAGTTTTTGATAATTTTATTTTCTATGTTGATCTCTTTGTGTTCTCTGTTAATGTTTTTATGTTTTGATTTTGATATCATTATTCGATGCTCGTGTTGATGTTATAGTGGACATGCTGATAAAGTGTTTTCCCGTAAATGATTTTGTATTGAAAGAATGAATATATATAGGATATTACAAGAAAAGTTAATAAAGAATGGAATCTAATCTAGTCATAATACTTATCCTGATCTAGTTAAGAATATGACTTATTCTAATACCCCCCCAAGTGAAACGTCAGATTCTCAGAGACGCAAAGCTTGGATATGAAGAACTCAAATAACGGATGAGAAAGACCCTTGGTGAAAATGTCCGCTATCTAAAGGGAAGTAGAAACATGAGCAACTAGCAACTTTCCAGAAGAGACTAACTCCCGAACAAAAGGATAGTCGATATCGATGTGCTTAGCCCACTTGTGAGCAACCAGATTATGAGCCAAGAAGATAGCACCATTGTTGTCACAAAGAAGAAGTGGCGCACCAGACAAAGGAACATAGCGATCATGCAGAAGATGAGTTATCTAATCAACCTCAGAAGCAATGTTGGCCAGAGCCCGATACTCAGACACAATACTAGAGCAAGAAATTGTGGACTGTTTCTTTGCACTCCAAGAAACTAGATTTTTTTCCTAAAAAGGCAGCATATCCATAAGTAGAATGTCAAGTATATAGATATATAGACCAATTATCATCTGAATAACCCAGTACCTCAGGTGAGGAAACAGCTCAAAAATTGAGACCGAAATGCAACGTCCCTCGAACATAGCGGAGAATCCTGGTTACAGCCACAAAATGATAATATCGAGGGTCCTGAAGATATTGAGTGACATAGTTAACCACAAAGGCTAAGTCTGGATGGGTGATGGTAAGATACTGGAGAGCCCTAACCAAATATCAATAGAGAGTCAAATTCTTGAACTGAGGACTCGTGCTGCTATGAAGCTGAAAGTTTGGGAAAATTAGAGTAGAGACAGACATTACATCAAACATCTCAGCTCAAGTGAGAATATCCTGAGCATACTTTTCTTGGCCAAGAAGAAGTCCTGAGGAAATGGGTGTAACTTCCAAGCTAAGAAAGTAGGTAGAGCATCTAAATCCTTAATGGCAAACTTCTGATGTGTTCGATCAATATACTGCCTAATAAGAGTAGAGACATTGCCCGTCAGGATGATTTCGTCGACAAGAAAATATAGCAGAGATAAACCCCATGACAGCACAAAAAGAGAAGTATCACCAGAACTGCAACAAAAACCAAGCTAGGAGAGATAGGTTTTGAACCGCTGAAACCACGCTCAAGGAGCCTGTTTCAGACCGTAGATGGCCTTACGCAGATGACACACAATTCTAGATGAACCGGATCCTTGTAGCCAAGTGGCTGTGCCATAGAAACTGGAGAATCGAGCACGCCGTTGAGAAAGGCATTCTTGACATCCAACTGATGAAGAGGGTAGGCTCGCATAGTGGCAATGGCTATAACGGTCCAAACGATAATGACTTTGACCACTGGATTGAATGTGTGATCAAAATTAACACCAGGAATTTGAGAGAATCCTTGAGTAACTAAGCAAGTCTTATAGCAATCCACAACACCATCGTGTCGATACTTTAGCCGATAGACCCATTTGGAGCCAACAAGGTTGACATCCGCATGGCGTGAAACAAGATCCCAAATATACTGACTACGAAGAGCAGCAATTTCCTCGTCCGTGCACCTGAATCCCTTGTACTGGGAATTGTATCCAATGAAAATACATGGAATGCTGCGAGGAGACAACTTATGTTCAGCAAATGGGCGGACAAAAGGAAAAATTCGACAGCCAAATGGATGAAAGTTGGCATGAACAGGATCCTGATGATAAAGAAGACCATAAGGTGTCAAGCCCTGCAAGGCTAGAGTAGGTAGATGGTTGATAACATAGACAACCGTCGTGAACGCATCATTCCAATGTGACATCGCGGTAGATGTGAGTGAAACACATGTGTATTGATGATTTTCATAAGTTACATTCAATGATGTTTAACATGAGAATCTACATATGCGGTTATTGAATTTATTAAGTTTTTTTATAAAAAAATTAGTTTGAATTTGTATGAATGTAATATCATAAATTTTTTTCTCTATATAATGTTTTAATGATATGAAGTGATATTTCAGGTTTGTAGATTCCCGGTTACTATTTGTTGGAATTTGTTAATTTTTATGTTCCGTGTTTGATCTTTTTGGGTACTTTGTATATGTTTTATGCATGTATATATTTTGATGTCACTATTTCCTGCTTGTGTCTTGTAATGTTGTAAAACAATACAAGAAATTCAACCAACAAAATTGTTATTTCTTTAAATTTTGTGTTTTGAAAATGTTTTAGTTTTTTCTGCAAATTTCTGCAAATGTTTTAGTTTTTTAAGTTGATGTTACTTGTTCTTTAGTCTCGGATGATTATGTTGATGTTTTTGATTTATAAATTGATATTGATATATGATAAGAGTCGGAGGCGAAGCTCCCCTCTGGTCGAATGTCAAGCTGTTATTCTTAGCTTTGGCCAAAGGCTATATCACAACACTTTGTTGGGCCGAAGTTTAACGGCCAAAGGAAAGATCTCTATTGAATATATGGTAACTCTATTATGGTAAAACATCTATTCGTACATGGAAAGTGTAGGTTAAACTCAACATGATTGGAGTATCTCTCGGTGATAAACCCCTATAAATACCAAGGCATTATTCCATTCTATGCATTCAATTCTCAGTACTCATATCGTATACTTTGGTCTGACTTTGGCATCAAAGATTTCTTCCCCCATCCATCACGGGAGTCTGTCTTGAAGGTTCGTCACAATGGAACAAGGTTAGCCTATCAGATTGCAGTTTGACACACATGAATTGGCACACCTTGTAGGACCCAATTCAACAAGCGATTACCTTGTTCAATGACACCCTCAAAAAAATCTACTTGGTGCAGCCCGCCACCATCAGTAATCGATCTCCAAAAATAGAGGGAACTACGCCAACACTCAACACATTAGCTACGATGGTCGAAGGAATTAGACGTCGTCGAGAAAGAGCACTTTCGATTCATATTAGTGGAGTTTGACGATTTCCTCTAGGATCGACGTAGCTATCTTCCTATGGTGGCTTCCGTTGTCAATCGGGCCAGGAGGCATACCATTCAACCATCGTAAAATTGGGATAAGAATATTGTCAATCGCTTGACTGAACCTTTGACGACAATATGGATTCAACCCAACAATTCCCCTACACATGGTGAATGGTGAGTGTCATTTTACTCTCCAAAAATATTCTACAAGCTCAAAAAAATCAAATTAATATAGTAGTTAGCAGATTCGATCCCATGAGGAATGGAGCAATAATTATAAATTCACCAACTTATTTTGAAAACCTTTTTGGTATAGTCACCACTCCTTAAGTTCGTAATTTTGTCTACAACTAATAATGCAACGTAATTCCTTTAAATATGAGAATAAAATATATGAGAATAGTATAGGCTAAGAATAATTTGTATCACTTAACATCGATTATTGGAAGGATAGTAAATTAATCCTTCTGTATCTATCAGTGATAGGTCTGTAGGATGCTTAACCTCCCCAATTCTTACTTACCTTGTCGACAATCGATCAATTATAATCAACCAATTGTTTATCATATCAAGATGCCCCCAGAAAGTATTCGCTAGCGTTAAGAATGAAAATAACTGATATATTAATTACCAAAGTAAAATCAGATCGTAGTGCACACTTAATTGTTCCCTATCTAGCTATTACAGTCTTAACTAGTTATCCGTTTTCACAAGAATGTGTTACTTACTAACCCTTTCCAATGATTACATATTGGTGGAATTAGCTAGCAAGATCCTAAAAATATTCAAGTTAATCACGCTCAAATATGTTAAGAATAAATTAAATCAATAACAATAAAGAGCACACAAGAATCAACTATAAAATAATTAGGCTCATGATTCATAAACTAATGCTCGTTATTCTCTACTGATAAATGAACTAGCTACTCATGATATGCATGTAGTAATAGGAAAAGAAACAAACTGAAAACTTAATGATGGATTAAAACTACCTAAAGAAATTACTCCCAGAATTTGGGTTTTGTTTCGGCAAACTGGACCCTCTACGGCGGACCAGAATCTAAAAATAAATCTGAAAAATATGGCTGCAAAATTCTTATAAAATATTTATGGACTAAAAAGTGCATATCTAAAATTCTACTTTGATGCCTCTTCTATACTAAGAGGATCAACCCAATATATAATCCAAATCAAATTCAAATCATTTCCTAAGTTTATGCTTATCTAAATATAAGATAAGAAATTTGTTCAAATCTAAATCCTACAAAGTCTCCATCAAATTGATGCAAATTTGATTTTTTCTCCATCCATATTTGATTTTCTTTCAATCCAATTATGATTTTATGGTTGCCTTTTCCGATCCAAATCTCTTGCTGTATCTCTATTTCGCACAAGTTTCTACGTAATTCCTATATTATTTTCTGCTCATTTCCTCCTCGCATTTCTCCAAATTACTCTTGAGCCCAAATACTTTACCTATGACAATTAACACACCTAAAGTGTAAATAATCCAATAAAATCACAATAAACCCCAAAAATAAACAAAATAATTTATATGCATAAAAAATACTCACACTTGAGTCATGCTTGCCCTAAAGTATGAAATGAGAATGAAATCATGTTGTTCATTGCACAAATCCCAATTATCCCATCTATCCCTAACTGACTCAAAAAAAGAAACAAGGACATTAATAAGAAAACTCTATAGACTCAAGCAACAAATTTAGCATAATTGGAACTCTTGTTTTTTTTAATCTATAGACAAACTTTACCTTACCAATAACAATTGGTTCCTCATACCAAACTTGGTACTATCATGCCCTTCAAACACCCAAGCAAAATCATCCTCAAACCAATGTAAAATCAGTCCTCAACTCAGTATAAATCAGACAAGTAATCAAACATTTCTCACGTTTCACACATTCACTCAAGATGTAGAGGACAATTACTCAAAAATAATGTTCATCGAAATAAAAGGTTTTCCCCGACTGTCCCACCAAGGTTGGTGCATCAATAGTCCATGCTACCCCCATAGATGATGGTACCGCTAGCCATACTCACCATATAAGTCCATCATCATGGGGGGGGGGGAGGTTCTCAAAGCCCACGACGCCATCGACAATGGTGACATTCTATCCAGGTTGGATTCAACCATCACAACAAGTGTCCCACAAATTGACCAATGCCAATTTGTGGGTCGTACCTCCGGCCTATCCGGTCCATATGGTCGGCACCTATTACAATATCTGTGCCCTGGTCCCTAGGAATGATTAATCTTCAACCTATGAAATAGGTCGCATCACTTTCTCACACCGATTCCATTGGAATTGGGATATTGATATGTGCCAATAATACTTACTCAAATTAATCTCAGACACTTGTCCACAACCAAAATAAACAGGCGGACAACATGAAGCTTAGTTCCATTAATTGGAAAGACTGGAAGGTTAGTTCCTTTGATTTTTTGAGGAACCGCCATTAATAGAAACTTCTCCTATAGTGTTTGATGAAAACCACAGATCCTTTCTTCCACTAATAAATTCTATTATGAAAACCACATTAATTAATGCCATAATAGAATTGTAGTGGAAAAAACCATTAACGTTCACCAAATCCTTGTTAAATGTGGGTACGTAGTGCATATATACTCAGGTTTCAGGGCTAATTAAAAATGTTAATAAGTGATTATGATGTCAAATTGTTGTCCCCGCTGTTAGCTCTTTACCCAAATATTTAAACCACTTTCATTAATTAGTGGCTCTCCTAATTAGATTGCTGGTGCGAAGAAACCTTATCTTTTTCCGAATTGGGAAATATTCTCACTTCATCAATTTCCTTGTTTGAGACACCTTAATATCCTCGATCGATGTCTTCACATGCCTGGCTTTAACTGAATCGTTCTATAGCTAGTTAGAGACTAGTTTTATGCAGCTGCTATTCTACTTAATAATAACAAGTAAAAATAATTAAGAGAGAAATGGAAAATGTGATATCTTACATAAGATATCTCCCTGAAATTAATTACAGATTGTTCTCCTATATAATCCTTTGTTAACAAATAAACTTTTTGAGACATTTTAAAAAATATATATGTTTTGAATAATTATTTTTTACATTTCTGTATAAGAGTAATACCATCAGATTTATTTTGAAAACAAAGTTCATTTTTGAATATTTTGTGAAAGGAGAAGTAAATGGTATATTTCATCAAAAACAATAATGGTACATTTAAGGTGTATCAAATCAGTTGATACTTGATCACTCTTATTCAAATTCCAAGGTTATAAGTACAATAACAATAATATGATTTGACTTCAAGCTATGGATTGATCCTTGTAACGCGTACTGAATAACAAATTCAATAATGTTAATACTGAATTATCGTTATTTATCTCTTTTCATAATATGGGATGTCGAAAGTAAAATAAAGTAAGTAAGAAGTAGCAATATGGGCTTTTGTTCCAAAAATAACACAACTAATATATATATACATACACACACACACACATATATATATATATATATATATATATATATATATATATATATAATTTCATATTTTAGTTAAGGGCCGTTAGTGGGACTTTCTCAATGGTCTTAAATAGCAGCATTTGGTCATTAGCAGCCCCAGTCATTCACTAGATCATGTGACCTGAGAACTTTTCCAACAACAACTACAAGAAAATATGGTTATTTTTCTTACACTTTGAAAATGGCCTGGTCACCAAATATGAAGAAAAGGGCTTTGTGTTACATGTTCATCTTGCTAGTTTATCAACACTTTGAGTTGATTTCTTCATCCAGAATACTACTGATGCATCATCAGGCACCTACCACCCCACATATCATAAGCAGCCCTAAGGCTCCGCCGATCGATTCGATTGCATACAATAGATACAAGATGATGGAACTGAAAGCTTTCAGGCAAATGAATCAAGGTCGTAGCCCAAGTATGGGGCATGAATCTCCACCAGGTCCTTAATGTTTACTATGAAGGCTCCTCATCTTCATCCCAAATGAAGAAATTAACCAGCCTGTTTAGGTTCTTTTTTCCCAAGAGTTATCGGGTGTGTTTGGCAGGGATTTTAAGCACTTTGCTTATAAGTTACACCATTTTAAATAATTGGTAAACAGCTAAAAGTGCTTATTTAAGAAGCAATTTTTTGTTTGGACAAAACAGTAGTTGGTCTACCACTACTTTCAAAATAAGTCGATTTTGCTTAAATATAATCACATCTCTACTGAACACACCCATAAAATCTCAAATAGTATGTAATATATAATTTGATGTTTTTGATAGTGGAGTGGAAAGTGTGCATTTGTCTTTCGTTATTTTGACCCTACTAGTAAAGATGATGAATCTCCTCGGACCTTGGAGAGTGAAATTTTATAGATTTTCTAGGATCACTTTGATCGTGTCATGATGATCATCATTTAGTGGAGATTTAGTAGAGAGATATATTATGAGAGTATTTCAATGCGGCTAGATTTCTCACAATAAGATTGTGTGAAATACTGAAATGTAGTGATGTTATTCAAGTATGGCTTCATCAATTGTTATCTCTTCGATAGTTCGATCTACTTGTCATAATTATAGATATAAGATTCAGATAAGTATTTAATATTAATACGTAGTATAAATTTATTTGTCTGCACATATTAATTGAATTTTGTACCTTGATGACATGATAGAATTATAATCTATTTGGGCTAATACTCCCATCACCTAAACAGAGGCCCAAAACTCAAGTCACTCATAAGTGGGCTTGTTATTGGACCCTTCACCAAAAGATAAAAGAAGCCAGGTCATAGATCAAGGATATTAGGGTTTAGAAATAGCATAAATTAGAATGTATGTCTTCTATTTTTGGTAACACTTACCTACTCACTACTGGAAATCAGGTAGGTACACATGTACCGGTGCTGATATACCGGTGTTATTAAACACCTATTACACCGGTATAAGTGTCCGTGTATGAAAAATCAGTGCCTAAGAGGTAATGGAACCGATAAAAAACACATCGGTGCTCAGGTCCGGTACCACGTTGGACTTGCTTTCTTGTTTATTTGCATGCCTATGCAGTTCCATTCTTCCGGCAAAACCCAGTTCAGTAAGCCAGCTACTCCATAATTTTTTCTAATATTGACTCCATTTGATCACAAAAACATTCAAGGCATGTTTGACTATCAATAACTTTAATTACATAGAATAATAAATATCATGTGAGGTGTCTTAGGATTCTCCATAACATGTAGTATCTGAAAAAGTAAAATTTTATAATCCGTTATTATATGAAATTAAAGTTATCAATGGTCAAACGTGCCTTGAAAAAGTTTCATAAAATAGAGAAAACCCACCCAAAATATCCAACTGGTGATCCATTATCCAACCCAACTAAACCCAATAACTACAACCTAATTGTATCCATTAATCCAATGGGTAATTATCCAATAAGTCTTATCCAATAAGTGAAAATAGTATATGGATAATGGTTATCCAACGGGTGACCTGACCCGTTTGACGGGCCTAGCTATGGCAAAAGACATAGAAACTAGGAAAAATGATGCTTTAACAACAGAAAATTATACATAAACGTCCAAAAACATACCAAAACAGAGTACATAGGTTTACATTTAAGGAAATTTCACACTTTAACAAATCTGAGTAAGAACTAGAAAACCAAAAACACAACACATTCACATACCATAGATCGAGCAATATAAAGTAACAATTATAAAAATATAGGTGTTAGAAGAGTAGAAAAACGATACCTTAGACAAGAGAGAAGAGAAGAGAAGAGGGAGTGGGAGACAGCTGAAATTCGCGGAAAAGTTGGGAACAAAAATTTGAACTAATTCTGAGGGACCCCGTATTTATAGCCATTTTGGAACAACATCATTTTGGACCCTTGTGATGTCCGCCTTGTAAGCAGCCACGTTGCACATATATCAATTTAGGCGACAAGCAACTGACCTATGACCGACATCGCACATTTATGTGGGCTGAATAATTTTAGCCCGCTAACATAGCAAATGAATCCGCCAAAGATCAAAACGAATAAAAGTCACTTTCACACCAGTAAATAGTACATTAGTGCAACAAATATTTTTTTGGTTGTGTATGAGATGTCCTCCACCTAGAGAATTATTTTTTGGTTGCGTATGAGATGTCCTCCACCTAGAGAAATTTTTTTTGGTTGTGTATGAGATGTTGCTCCAATTTAGGCATCAACGAACCAGGGTATTCGTCCCTCATTTTATTAGTAATAATTTCATTAATACCCTTACAATGAGCGTTATTAGAATGATAATTTCCACCACATAGAATCACACAAAATTACATATTCTTGTTTTTTTAGGAATTAGAAAAATAATGAAATACCGTCCATCAAATTTTTAAAAATGCTTGTACGTGGTCTAAAGTAAACTGTTGATGATTACTTATAAGTATGCAAGGGTTAATCGGAAGATCTTGTGGAAGTTTCTGTGGGATCATGCCTCTTTCTTTATCACTTTTGGGGATTATAAGTTCGATTAAGGATGACAAATGCCCCTTTCGACGCGAGCAGAATCGATTTTGTAACAACCGGTGAACTTTTTAATTTTTGCACTTAGGTCCCTCAAAGAAAGTGGGAGAAGTAAAAATGCAAAATTGGAGATAACATTTTTCTTATTCACATTTTCAAAAAATTGATGTTCCGATTTCGGCATAAACAGGTCGACGGAAGGGGTGGCAATCTTAACACGGAATATTTTACGACACTTTTCAAAAATTAGACTATGACCCTTATGTGCGACGTTACAATTGTGTCGCATAGAACGACCCCAAAATCGACCCCCGACTGACGTCGGTCTACCTGAAATTTTCAGCAAAAATCAAAATTTTGAACCAAAATTTCCCCCCAACTCTATTTCATGTCAATAATATTCATCACCAACATCGATCTCCCATCTCCAACACACTTCCTCCAAACCCAACTCCACATCATCCATTTCATTCACACCATTACAACAGTTAAAGAGTTCAATCAAATTTCTTCTCTCAAACATCAACAAGTATACAAGGATGGAGCATCTCCGGGTTCAATTAATTAATTGAGGTAGTTTTCCATCCATTCCATGTTCATATAGCAATTTTACTACCGTACCTTCTATATGTTTTTTTTCTCATCAATCAAAGATGAAATATTTCATAAAATATGATGATTGTGTTACATGTTATATAGTGTATATTGTTTGTATTTCCAAGATAATTTCATGTTTGTAAGGAGTGAGAAAAAATGCTTAGATTAGGACTGATTGTGGACAACAATTACATTTTTGTATTAACACAGTTTTAATGTGTGACGTCCATCACAGTTAATTGGCCCATACGATATGGTACCAAACAAAGACTGATGTTGCATAGGTCTAGGAAATGATTGAAATATCTATGAATGTCTGACGTAGCTCATCACTCAGACTTTGCGCATTGATCACTCGTGCATGCGACGTCACTTTAAAGTAGATCAGTTACTTTTTCCATGTTGAGATTAATGTCTTCTATGTATGACTATATTATGTGTATTTCATTTGGGGACCGCCCAATTCTAACATATATTTTGTTGCATGTGTATTGGTTGTAATAGGACAACGAGGGTTATTGATGGACTTTTAACATGTAGATGGATGAACATGTTATTTCCCTAGTTTCATTGACAGTGTTAATGTCATACAACGTAGACAATGAAGGTTTAATACAATTAATATTTCAATTTCATATCAACCTTATGTATTTTAATATACTGTAACATGTGTTTGTAATATATGTTATAGTTTTTTAGGTTTTAACATGTCATTCTTTCCCACATTAATTGAACAACAATTGATTGTTGTATAATGTTTAACCATTTCACGAGTTATCGAATATTAAATAAAATGTAACGGCTATTGATGAATGATTGTTTGTGTCATCAAGTATTAAATATTATAATATTGTATGAGCTACGATGTCCCCACAATTAATCCGTAACATTGCACAAACTGGTGCAGAGATGACCTTACCGACGTTGCATAAACCAGTGCCAATTTTTTGCGACATCAGCCATTCAAAATGACATTGTATTGGTCAGCGTTCCATGTCAGCATGCACACGATGTGGGTGCCCCACATCACGTGATTTCTCTTACTAGCGTCTACGACGTTGCTCTTATTTATACCGATGCTGGCTTGGATAAAATCACAACATTTCCTCTCCCATCGTTTGCCATCTTATTATGGCTGACGTTGGTCATTATACATGTCGACGTCGGCCTAAACAAAGTCGCATCTATGGTCTCCACTCATCAGCCTTCTTGCTTGGATCGACATCTTTCACAAAATCTGTCAACGTCGGTCCAAAACCGAAGTAAAAAATACTTTTTACCTCGATGGTAAAAACTGTACTTTTTACTAAGCTAGTATTTACTTCAGTTTTTTTGGAACTAAAAACTAAGGTAGAAAGTCTTTTACTGTACGTAGGATCATTCTCAGTAGTGTACTTTCGTAACTGAATATTTCCAATTGGAGAGGATCTTTTCAACTAATTTGATATGTATATGCATCTTAGACCATTCCATTTCCAGTGAGTGTTAATAAAACAGAGCATCAAATCTCGCTGTTCATCGATTGTGAAGAAAGATTGTGCAAAGGATTGTTGGGGTAAAAAACTCTATTTTTTCTTCAATAATTAATTCTTTTCTTTATGTTCCGATCAAGGGAAGATGGGAAAACAGTAATATTTTAAATTGATATTCTTTAATTGTTTATAATATTGAATAAGTATGAATTTTTGTCCATACATTAGTATTAATATTCGACCCGATAGATTATATTGTTGTATCCATATCGTGTTTTCGTACTTTTTTGTGTTTTTATATTTTGGTTTCCATTAATTTGGATGAGTCACTATGTGTTTTTCAATGTGTGTACTTCTTGGACAACATAGATAGTGTTTTGGATCCAACGGTGTTATATTTCTTGAAAATCCTTGTCTGACAAAATTATTGATGTTTAATACGCTTCTCTTTGCTAAGTGGTCAAAATTTTTGCGTGAATCGAGTTAATATCTTTGCTGTATTGCATGTTATTCATCCTTTTTAAACAATTTTTTAAAAATCTTTGCTGTAACACAAAATATTATTTTAGAGGTCATTTTATCAATGATAGAGTGATTTAATGTTTCTTCCATTTATTGCATCAAAACTTTCATGATTTTGAAAACCTTTTAAAATATATCTCGAAATATAAATGATTTTAGTCTAACATTAAAATTTATAGAAAGTTTTGTCATGATTGGTCTAACCGTTAGACGGTCTGATAGGAGACCTCTCTTACTGTAATTAAAATTTTACATCAATAATGTCATTGAGTGTAAAGGGTATGAATAAAACTTGGAATCAAAATATCTAAATTGATTAATGTGAGTAGTATCTAGTGCAGGAATAACCATTAACGTCTCCGGTACGTGGCAGTAAGTTTGACCCCAGAATTGCCGTCCTAACATATTTTACAATTAGAAACTCAAGCCTGGTCAAAACTGTGTAGAACAACGACAAAGCTACGCCAATGAATACATGTTATTAAGTATATTTCGTAGAAACCACAATAAATGACGACGGTGATATTTGAATCGTTGTTGTTCGGGTGGTTCAACATCGCCGTCTAGTAACTGCCGTTAATATGTAGTTGTTTTAATATTGAAACTAGGCTAATCTGGATGCTGGAAAATAACGTCTTTATTTACTAAATCAGAATACATGTCGAGTTTGTTGAGTTGATTTCTCGAGTTTGGTTCATAATGAGAATTGAGTAGCAATAATAAGCAACAAAAATAAAACTAGAAACCGATTTCAAAAGATATCTTTTGAAATCAGAATATCTTTAAGTGATTCATTTTTTGTGAATTTTTGAAATTTACGTTGCAAAAGGGTTTACCTAGTTACAATTCCAAATCTGAGGTCGATTTTGGAAGTGGAGACATTACTCAATGGGGAACCATTTTGTTATTAAGACTAATCATCAGTCTCTGAAATATTTTTTAGATAAAAAAATAACCAGCGCCTTACAACATAAATGGAACACTAAGCTACTTGGGTTTAGTTTTGAAATCTAGTACACGAAGAGAATTGAAAATATTGCTGCTGATGCTTTATTAAGAAAGCCTAAACAATCTGATCACGAAGCTAGCTCTCAAGCAACAAGTTGTGAGGGAGAAAAACACCATTTAATAGAAGTTTCAAAGGGTTCAGAAGGTCATTATGTCAATATGGGAAAGTTGGGGATATTAAGAAGCAGACATTAGTAACTATCACTACTGCAGGCACCCCCCTTTAGCTCCAGTCGCTAGGGTCTATGGCACCGGTATTTCGTGCCCCTAGTCGGCCGGTGCCTAAGTAGGGTGGTGCTGAAACACAATTACTATGGCACTGGTAAACAAAATTGGTGCTAAAAATGTTTATTTCAGCACTGGTATTTTAGATGTCGGTGCTGACTTCCAAATCGTTGTTTGGACACATTGATAATGATGTCTGGTTCTTTAGTGGAACCGTTATGAACATAAACCGCTGCGTAGAACTGGTGCAGATTACAAATACCAGCACCGGTTTGTTTTTGATTTTTCGGTGCTCTGATTTTGGAGGGTGAATGTCTATAACACCATTAGTAATATTTGTAAAATTGGTGCTTAATTTTTTTTCAATGTGCAATTTCCTTTTTAAATTTATTCTGGCCCTCCCAGAATCGAAACTTGGGGAAAAATCATAGAAGAAACTTAGACGAGACAAGAACACAATATAAAAATTAACTAAATTGTTTTTTTGGTCTCTAACATATGATCTTATACCATCTTTTGGTTCGGAAGACCAATACTTGTTCCTTTAAGTCCCAACAATTTCAAAATGATTTGTTTGGTCCCCAAACCAGATTTTGGGTGTTTTTCAGGTAGGCTAAGTTGTTGTTTTGTCCCTAACATATGATCTTATACCATCGTTTGGTCTCAAAACCACCTGAAAACCACCTTGGGGGACCAAACTAATCATTTTGAATTTGTTGGGTATTGAAAGGAAGCAGTATTGGTCTCGGGAACCAAAGATGATATAAGATAGTATGTTAGGGACCAAAAAAATAATTGAGTGTAAAAATTAAATTGATGCTAAGCAAGAACATTTGAAAAAGTAAAAATCTCAACAAGTGAAAAAAAAGGAATTCAACCATATGATATAATTTTAGAAAAAAGGTAAATATGTCCGAATCAAATACACATTGAAATACACTACGCCCACCGAAGTCTTGGATTGTTAGGAAGACACGTTCACCCAAGCTTCACACCTTGTGTCTGTGACGTCTATTATCTCCTTGCCATTGTACGCTCCTCTTGCCAGGGGAAATATTTATTGTGCGCAAAATAACTCAATAATTAATAACGTGAAAGTAATCAATAAGTAAGAATAAGAAACATTTAATTTTTAATATGTCAACTAACCTCCAGAATAAGATCTGTAGAGGTACTGTTCAGCCTCAGTTGTTCCATTAAATTTGTGCATAGTACGATTTGTAGAAGAAAATGATTAAAAATGTTGAAATGATGCATCATTTAAGCACCAAGGAAACATGATGTGTATCACTATTTTTAACTGTGTATTTAACATTAACAATGACTTAATGTTAAGCACACATATTAAGCACTTAATGATAAACACACCTTGTCTACTTGGTGCTCATACCCTACAAAATCTCCACTTTTTAAATTGTGGAGTTCTACAAATGTTACTGCACTTTTCATAATGGAAGAAGCATTACTTAGTTAGAGGGCATTAAATGAATCGAAAGCAACCAATACACTAGAGAAAAATCAAAATTCATCACAAACTAGGCATAAACATTAACTTCAAATCATTAAAACAAGCAAAAGTTTTGCATGCAGAGCCCTTTAACTAATGCTTCTTCCATTAACCCTATGTGCAGAGTTCGATTTGTCATAGAAAATGATTTAAAATGTCGAAATGATATAGTGTTTAAGCACCAAGGAAACATGGACTATGTTTTGACTATGTATGTGACATTAACTATGTTTTAATATTAAACACCCCACATTTCCTTGGTGCTTATAAACTGCAACGTCTCCACATTTTAAATATCAACTTGAAATCATCAAAACAAGCAAAAGAGACATGTAAACCTTAATCTAGTTCATCATTCAATCAAAACATTGTAGTTGTTTAAGGAAATTAAAACTATATCATAAACACTTCAACATCCCACAATCAACTATGTCACATTAATTTTAGAAAAAACCTTCACCACCATACATGCTCCATCATATCTCACCTCCATTATATCTTACACATTCTATGAAAAAGACTACAAAATCACATAATCAACTATATCACACTTCAGCATAACACAATCAATAACATGTCATACATTTTATAACATGATACTCATTTTATGACAAACACCTAAACATCTCACAATCATCTATATCACATTTCAACAAAACATATTGTAGGACAAACACCTAAAAATCAAACCATACACAATGAACTATATTACTATATCAAATACACTTTCAATTGAATAAAAAAATGAACAAAATCTCACACACCCCAAAAATCACAAAAATGATAAAAAATCCCACACCCCTCGAAAGACAACATGAATAAAATCCAACACACCTAAAAAATATGTAAAATTAAAAAATCCAACACATAGAGTACCCACGCAGAGAGGATGGCGCCTCAGACATGGTGCACAACGGGGAGGGCAGATAGAGGGTCATTGTCATCGGATATTGAGAGGTGGTGTTAGACGGGGTAAGGCAGCGGATATGGAGAGGTGGTATTAGGTGGGGAATGGCACTGACAACGGATATGGAGAGTTGTTGGAGTAAGAGGGAGAGGATGGAGAACAGGTAGAAGTAGGATGAGGGGAGGGCAATGAGGGATTGTTAGACTTAGGGTTTAAAAGTTACTTTATATAGACAAATTTTTAATGGTTTAAATCAAATTAACAAAAGAAATCAATGGTTCAGATGAAACCAAGTTGAGCTCTTTATTAATTAATTGGGATAAGTGTCAATATAACCTTATCTACTTGTGTTAGTGTCAATATAACCCTCAGATAATTTTTAGTGCTAAAACAACCCTAACTAGTTAATGAAAGGGCCAATGAAACCGTCACACCTCATTTCCAGCATTATCTTTGATTTTCCGGCATTGACTCTATGTAAATTAACCAAAATATCCTTTGGGCAAAATATGAAATTAGGTGGAAAATTTTACCCCTGCAGTTTGCCGGCCCGCCGATGAACCACCTTCGGACCGCCGCCGTAAGAGGTAGGGGTATATCAACACATTATGAAAACTGATAGGGTCATATCAGCACATTTCTAGAACTTGTAGGGTTATATCAGCACATTTCTAAAACTTATAGGTTTATATCAGCACATACTATTAAAGTTAAGTGTGTGGTACTCGGTTAGCTTAACGGGCAACCACATTATCATATACACTATTATCACATTATAACGATATCTTATACACTATAAAATTCGACATCATGGAACCTTCAATCATATTAAACACCATTATCACATATCATAGCCTCACTTTAAAACTTATCAATATTAAAAATCATAGGTCGAAGAACACAACAAAATAACAACCACACACAACACCAAAGGTCATCCAATCATCAATCCAGACTAAACACAACAAAATAAACAAAATATCATTAAAATTCCTATATTCTATCGTATGTGCTGATATAACCCTACACTTTTAAGAATGTGCTGATATAACCCTATAAGTTTTAAGAATGTGCTGATTTAACCACACCAGTTTTCATAATGTGCTGATATAACCCTACTTATCATGACGACAGTGTAGCAGCGGTCCTTTGGTGGTCCGGTGGTGGTTCGGTAATATTGGAGTATTAATGACTCTAAGGGTAATAACAGTATATCCTATTTTTTTAAAAATCATTTTAATTTTTTTTCAGAAGGGCAAAAATGTATTTTTATAAAATTCTGGCCTAAAATTTCTGGAGAGGGTTATATTGTCACTTTCACTGACTATCTAGGGTTATATTGGCACTTTCAAACATTGGGAGGTTATATTGGCACTTATGTCAACTTGGTAGGGTTATAAAAGTACTTTTCTCTAATTATATTTCGTCTTAAAAATAACACAGAATTGTTCCAAACCATACTCCACAAAATAATTTGTGAAAAAACCACAGTATTAGGACAATGAGGATTGAAATTCATGAATAATATCTAGCAAACAACTCTTTATCTAGCCTCTGTTCATCTTTTAAGCCGGTCCCAACGTCGCTCTGCCCTACGTCCAGGCTTAGATATGTAGGGAAAAGTCCAACTGCGTTCACGGCGTCTGGGAATTGGTATTGAAAAACCTTTCGCATGTGATCGCACCATGACCTTTGATATTTTGATTCCGACCACAGACTTTGTACACCCACCTCCAATGCTGCGACTCTAGATTTCAAAGTAGGACCCACATTGTCATGAGGAAATTTGAAGAAAGAGTATGTTGTAATCTTACCTCTTGGATGCTCGTATTTTTCGTGTGGATAGTGGGAGACCACCTGCTTTCGAAAATTAGGCTGCAGAAACAGTAACATGTTCTCTCAGAACCATGTCTCAACTCATTCACTATTTTCCTACCCACATTCCATTGGAGTTTTTTTAATGGCTGACAGATGTGTCAGACTCATACTGTGAACCTCAGTGTTCACTGTGATGGGGTCAATTCTGGATGCTATAAAGTGGTACCATTCATTCATCTCGGGAGTGAGTAGTTTCTTTGGCATCTTTTTCCAACCTGGTTTCACAATAGACTCGACACTGGTTCCCTCCCTAGTTACCATCCTCACGATCTCCATTCTCGTGGGATCGTCAAAATTCCAACCCTCATCGGTATAGTAGTGGAATGCAATAAATTTAGCCTGCTCGGAGGGAACATTTGGCAACCTGTACAACTTTTTTATGGATTCATCAGTCAATTTCACCATTTTCCCATGACAGAACGCCTCATCCCACCTTTCACTGCGCCACAAATTAGCATAGAACTCACTCACTATGCTGACATTGAATATTGAAGGCGTGTCACACAGTTTCTCCCACCCAAGTGCTTAGATATTTTTTGCAAAGGGGGGGGGGTGCATTTTTGATTCCTCTCTCCAAAAATTATTGCCTTGTTCTATACGTTTGCTTTATTAACTTTGTCTGCTTTGAAATAAACCTCTTCTTCTGTTGTTGAACACTGGATTGCACCCCTGGAGAGGAAAGGAATGCATTGTGTGTCCTCTTGTAGGGAGTTTTCGGTGTCATATACTACAATGTCAAATGAGGCATTTCAACAAACACCCTCCATTTAACCAAAAAACATATAGAATACTTTTTTTATGAACATAAAAAAAACCCTTTATGGGAGTCAATCAAATTCAATGTATACAGGTATGTAGTTATTACACATTAAAGCTAGGTTCATGATTGCAACATCAAACAAAGTTAGATAGTAAAGTGAACCAACATTGAAAAAAACTTGTTATTTTTCCAAAAAAACTTTGGGTTCATGATTAATAATATTGTAGAATGAACATCAATGTTTGAAAGAGAACTCACATCAATCCTTTACAAAGCTTGGGAGTATGAACCGATGAGGAAAATAAGTTAGATTTTCTCCCCAAAATTAGAAGTGGAAGAATAAGCTGCCGTCGATTTGTATAGATTTTAGAACTTAAATTCACTAGCACCGGTATGAAGCCCATAAACTGGTGCTAGAAAGAGTAAAAGCAGCTGCTTGAGGCTGCTTTGAATTAATTTTTTGACCTTTTCTCTCAACCCAAGAACAAACTTGTGAAATAAATTCTAAGGGGCTAGCACCGCTTTTAAAACCAGTGCCTACAATAGGAAAAACAACTGCTTATGGTTGCCCTGATTGATTTTTCAAAATCCTTTTCCCAACCCAGAGCTAATTTGAGAAATTTTGTCTAAGTACACGTCACCAGTTTGTATTCTGGTGCTATATACACATAAACCGGTGCCTTACATTCAACAGAGCACATAGCCTATTTTCAACCTTCAATAGTACCCACAAACACGACAATTTTCAGGACCAATTTGTTGTATCAGATAAACCGGTGCTGAATTCACAAAATAATTTTAATCCTCCCAAATGGGTCCCATTTTCCCAGCACCGGTTTAATGGATACCGGTGACATAAATTAACATAGGCACCGACACACTTATCAGTACTAGTGCTATTACTTTCCCTCTTTTTTTGGCGCCGAATAAACTATTGCGTAACTGTTGCCCAATTCCACAATTGGTTATGTGTACACCCATGTACGATACTGGTAATTAATTATGTATGGCACCAGTTTGGGCAATAGTTTCAAAATTCAGGTGCTTGAAATAAATTTTAGCACTGGTTTTTTACAATTACATCTTCGTATCAGTGCCATTCGTGAAGTTAGCACCGGTTCTAGAGGCCTCCAGGATAAAAATCAGTGCCTAAGTACCTGTTTTCCAGTTATGTATGCATGGATATGCACTGGGAGGACATTCAGATTAAGTTACAACACAAAAGAGGTTAAATACAATGTTTTATTGGATAGAAATTAGAAAAAATGTTAAAGAATTTGTTAAGCAATGTGTAGTGTGCCAACATTGTCATCTTGCAGGGGTGTTACAACTCTTGCCTATCTCTACTCAAATTTGGAATCAGATCACAATGAACTTTATGGAGATATTTCCTATGTCTCAGGAGTATGATACCATATTAGTAATTGATGATAGACTCTTAAATATGCTCATTTCTTCTCACTAAATCATCCCTTCATTGCTCTGTCTCTGGCTAACCTTTTCCTGAAAAGATACTATAAGCTTCACGGCAATCCTTAGTGAAGAACAAGTGATAGAGACAATTTCTTTCTCAATTTCTTTTAGAGGGAATTATTTGACAAATTGGGAGTGGGACTTCAATTTAGTACATCATATCATCCCCAAATAGATGGACAAATAGAAAGAGTGAATTAGGTATCTGAAACCTACCTTAAATGCTTCTATGGCGGCCAAATTTAGCACATGGAAGAGTTGGATTGGAGCTGCATAATATGGTGGTATAACACCTCTTACCACTCTAATATTAAAATGGTCCATTGTTTGGAAAGGTCTTCCAGGATAAAATGATTCTCTTCTACTACCATTAGCCAAAATGAGCTCTTAGGGGAACCCTGTTCTTTTTAATGGGAAGATGATTCCTTCATTAAGATGTAGTTTCCAGAGTTCAAGTATTAAACTCATTGTCATGTGGATTTCTCAGGATTTTACAAACACTTGAGGTCAAGTGTTGTTTTAATTGGGAGGAATTGTTATAAACAGCCTAATTGTGTAAGGGCAGAAGTGGGATTTGATGAAACTAACTAGAGGCCAGTTGTAACTAACTATGGTTTAAGGAATAGCAGTTAGATGATCTGTGCAACAAAAGGCAACAGAAGGACGATTGTTGCAGCTGAAGGTTAGCATAGAACTCTAAGCTTTATATAGAGGAAGATTAGTCAGTTAGGGGTGTCTTTGATCGTTGTTTTGTATCATTTAGCTTGATGAACTCGGAAATCTCTCCTTCTTCGTGTTCTTTCCATACTTAGCTCTCCTTTTCAATCCTTTCCGTGTTTCCTCATTGTTTATGCCTATGCACTAGTGAAAAACCCTCGATTAAGGGCAGTTATGCCTTCTCCGGAAGTTCAAAATTTGCCTTTAATTTGGGTCCGAAATAGGTTATGAATTCAACAGCTAATATGCCTTTAATTTCATATTTAATCTTGTTTAACCGCTAATATCTCTAGCTACGTATATTATTTTTGCATAAAAAATTGATATTTGCAAAATATATGTTAAGGCGAATTCAACAGTATCTCACATGATATATTTATTATATATATAAATTAATATTTATGATTAAAATTTGACAAATTTGACTATGAAAATGTAAATATGTCATTACTAATGGAATAAAATGAGTAAAAGTTAAGCTTTTATAATTATTTAAACTCGAAGATCTGTGTGGTTAGGAGTGGCTTATAGAGAAACGCAAAAGGACGGCCGGGTGTTATAATCAATATCACAAGTGGACTAATTTATAGTACAGATGCTAGTTTATATCCATTTGATCCTGGTTGGAACAAAAGGGTTTTGTATTCCACAAAAGCCCTAGCATCTGGGGTCAGGAATCCCTTGAACGAAAAATTGGAGTTGATGTTGACTCATTATACCAAGTATTGTACTACCCAAGTTTAAGAATTTGAACACCAAAGTGCTTCAAAAGCGATGAAGACGGCTTTTTCCTGCTTTTCTTGCGCGCGGGGCCAATTTGATCTGATCTTTTTCTTTCTTTTTAAGAAGAAGAAGATGATGATGATGTTGTGTATGAACCAATCCCACTACACGATGTTTGGAGGACGGACCGTTGATTGCAGCTGCTCTAATAACTATTAAGAACATTTTGAATGCAAGAGTCATTTGGATGAACGTCGATTGTCACTCATGGTAAAAACTCTTTCAAACTAAAATAATGTTTCCAATTCAAGTAACATCGGATTCAATCTAATGTGGATGTAATTTTAATTGGTTATGTAGAATAGAGATTCTGTTTTCAAACTCCCATATTGACGGCCTCACTTTGTACATGGTAACTTAATCCGTATTCAAACTCAGTAAAATTCATTAAGAAAATTTAATACTTATTTAAATAATTTTACAGTTAGAAAAAAAAAGTTCATATAACTCTTAATACTTTGAGAAGTGCCAATATGATCATTCAATTTTTTAGTGCAGATATAACTCTCATTTTGTCTGAAGTTTTGATCAAACATCGATCATCGTCGATTTTATACGAAAATACTGAAACGTCCCTCTCATTAAAAGAAATAGAAAATGCATGAAATGCATTGTAATAAATAATATATTGCAAGAATATCTAATTAAATTACATGTCAACTATATTGATCCGTTGTACTAGTATAAATTAGAGATCCAATAAAAACCATAACATTGCGCTTTGATATTAACTCGTTTTCCGCAAAAATTATAACCACTTAGCATATAGGAGCATATTATGCGTGCATCCACTACACCAAATTGTGATATTCTACAACTGTAACACTACTTGATCCAAAGTACACTTTATGTTTCCAAACTATAAACACATTAAAAAAACATAAATCTACGCTTTCAAATAAATATAAGCCATATTACAGAAACAGAAATAGAACCATGAACACATGATCTGTACAGCTAGCACTACTACAAATTAAAATTAATGTAACACTTTAAAAGGGTTGCTTTAGGTACTAAAAAGTTATGTTCGGCCTATTGTAACAATTTTACAAACATTAACTCAGGTGATATTGCGTTAGATCTAATGCAACATTTATCAAGATTTAGGCAACATTTTTCAAATATTTAAGCAACACTTTATAAGCTATTGTAACATTTTATTAAGTGTTACTAGAAAAGTGTTACTTTAGCTCTAATTTGTAGGAGTGTCACTAATATATATGATCACATATAATTAAAATATTACAATAGCTTATAAAGTGTTACCTAAAATTTGGAAAGTGCTGCATTAGATCTAATGCAACATCACCTAAGACAACACTTGTTAAAGTGTTGCAATATAGGTTCAACTTAGTATTATTAGCACTTAAAACAACACTTTCAAAGTGTTACATTAACCTTAGTTTGTAGTAGAGTGATTTTATTAAGAAGTAGTGACCCCTAAACTAGTCATTGTTCATCTTTGGCCATCCATTTTATTTTTGAACACATTTGGCCCCTGAACTAACAAAAGTGTTAAGTTGTGTCCCTTCCGTATAGTCAAAACGTTAAGTTCAGCTTTCGGTGACATTATGAAGGGTAAATGTCATTTCCTATTCAAGTCCTGATTTTTTTTTGCAATTAAGAAGAATGTCTTCTTGAGCCGTGTGAGATCCGAGTTTAGTTTTCTTCTCGAGCTGTTCAAATGTCGTCGACAATGACGAGATCCGATTCGATATTTTTAACGCATCGCACACACGGTTTGTGAAGGCATTCTTTTGAATGCAAAGAATTGTGGGATTGAATAGGAAAAGCCATTTTTCCCTTAAAATGTCAGCATAAGTAAAGTTTAACAGTTTAACTAGACAGAAGTGGCTCAATTTAAGACTTCATTTAGTTCAGGGGTCAAGAGTGTTAAAAAATAAAATGAAGGGTCAAACGTGAACGATGTTTATAGTTTAGGGGTCAAAAAATTTATTTGCCCCTTTATGTATTAATGATTAAACACATGAACGAGAGAGAAATAATAATTGCAGGCTTAGTTCTTGAAAAGATGATGTTGCTATCGGTTATGAAAAGTAGCATGGACTCGTGCTTAAAAAGTTTGATCACGCTTTCAAGATCTTGATGCGTCTCAAACAACCGACCGGTTCATGGGCTTGAGTTCTTCTCGAATTAACCTACAATAAAACTGTCCCTGGGTGTTCCAGGGGTCAGCACTTCGATGCCTAAGTTAGTCCAAGAGTCCAATATGATTAGGACCGAATGAATGATAAGTAAATGCATACCTCGTATTTATACTCTGTGTCCTAAATAACCTTCTCCTTAATTATTACCCTTAATTACCCACGAATGCGGTAATTATGTTAGGGTATTAAATATTCTAACTGGGCCACCACATCTTCAGCCCAATGGCTTTCTTGGGCTTAACCTCTATCAAGAGCCCCCAGAAAAGTAGGTTCTCGACCTCAGAAAGCTGGAACGGTACAAAGGTTCTTCGAGGTCTCGAATGTATGGGATAGTTCGAGGACTCTGAAGACTCAAAATGAACCTTGCACTTCGTTGATCTTTCCTCCGAGGGAGGGAACCTGGTTTTCTAATCAAATATCAGTGTTAGGATTGCAAAAGGCGCGCACGTGCCGTACAACAGCTCATGTCACTGCTCCCGCAATAGTGTGTCATAAGAAGACACAAAAGCAATTGCATCTTTCTATTGCTTTCTATATTTCCAAGGCATTTATTAATTATCCGCCATTTCAGCCGCCATTATTACCCCTTAATCGCTCTTCCTTCTTTCACTTTTCTCATTTGCAGGAACTTCTTATGAGTATTGTGTCTCTACTTCTCTCTCGAGCGATCTAATTTTCATTGCCTTTCCCAGAAAATCAATAAGTACCTTCATCTCTCTTCTTATTCTAATCTTTTCATTTCCTCACTTTACAATCATGCCTCGCTCTAATGAGAGTTCCACCTCTGAGAGATTTTCCGATGAGATTAGGGTAGGAGGGGCAAGATTAGTGTGCCAGGAAGTGCTATTAGTGACCCAGAATGCTATCATTTTGAAGAATTCCAATATGATTCTGATGCCAGAGAAGGTATGTTTGATCACATTACTAACAGTCCTAGGGAAGAGTGGGTTTTCCAACTAACTAATATGCCTCCTCGAGAGCCCGTTGAGAATGGCCACCGGTCATGGGCAAGCCCTATATAAGGAGATCCCCTACCAGTGGCAAAATTAGCTTCTACTCTCCTCCAAATCCAGAGCTCGAATTGGAAGGGGGGCAAATACATATATGGCCTGCAAGAAAGCGTCCCTTGAGGCCATAGAGGAGGAGGAGAATGCTTCTCTTTTGAGAGAGAGGAAGTCTTTTGAGGAGGAGGAAGCACCCTCGAGAGCACCTCAGGTACCTTCTTTAGCTAAACCCTCTCAAAAGAAGAAAAAGGGGGCTTCTTCAAGGATAAGGCTAAGGGACTCGGGGAAGGAGCCCCTGACCCAAGTAGTGGGGAAAGCTATCTCAAAGATTTTGGACTCGATCCCTCTTGGCCAACGAATAACGCTAGATGCCAATTTTTAACCCTTTCGAGAGGAAGATACCCCCCTTGACTTCCCTGAGGGAAGATCAACCATTTCCCTCAAACATCTTCACTGCGGGCTCACCTTTCCCTTTCCGCCCCTTTTTGCCAAACTTCTTAAACAATTCCAGGTGAGCTCTGCACAAGTTCATCCCAATGTCTTGGTGATCATCATGATTTCTTGACACGATGTGATGAGTTCAGTATCAATCCAAGGTATAAGCTGCTTCAGTTGCTGTACTTTGTGTCTAATAATGGGCAGTCGACCGATATGATTGTCACTTTTACCAGTCCGGAGGCACATCACAAGGTTTTTGCTGTTCTTGGTAATTTGGGTGGCTGAAGAAGCTGAAAGAAGGGGATTTCTTTTGACATCGGGAGGTATCGAGTTCCCCCATGGAATTGGGACGCGCGAGTCGAGTCTCCCAAACCCGGGGAGTATATTAGTCCAGATGCCCTCTAGAGGGATATGAAAAAATTGATGTCCAGCTCCTTTGACTACAGCTATTTCAACAATCCTAATTCCAGGATTGGCGGCTTTGCATTCCCTCCTGAAATCTACGAGGAGTATGTATATAAAATACTCCAGAAGAATATCAAGAAGAGGAGAAAGGAGCTTGAGGGCCCCAACGAAGACCCTCCCCTTGAGACCCTCCTTAGTGATTTTAGGCACTTAGAAGCCTCAGAAGGTGCCTTAATAGAATTCTACTTCTCATGTTTGTTGTATCATTGAGTTTACTTTTATTGATGGTTTTTTTTCCAGTGGGTCTTGCTAACGGCTTAAGGAAACAAAAGCCCATGAAGCAGGGTCAGGGTCCTCATAAAGGGTTAGTTACTCCCTCAAATCAGGCCTCCAATCCCTCGAATCAGGCCTTCCCTCCCACAATAGGTGGTGGAATGCTTACTTTGACCATTGCTGATGGCCAGCCTCCTCATACTAGGAATGTTCACTAGAGGACAAGGGCAGATGGTAGCAATGTTGGTAACTCCTCCCCAACACCGTTAATAAGAGCACGCGGCGATGAGAACACCCATCAATAGTCGGCACCCCCTTTGAGTGATACGATGTCCATGTCCCCTATTGAGAATCATCTCTTGAGGATGGTCTCTGACCTTGAGGTTTTCATCTGCTCTTTTAAAAAATTTATTTTAGTGTCATTTTTCCTAGCATTGATATAATTTTAACTATTTTGCTAGGTCTCTTTACTTTTCCCCGAGGCCACTGAGAAAATGGAATCTTTCACCTTCGCTTGTACTTCTGGCCATGGTTCTCTTGAAGAAAAGCTCAGCAAAAATGATGCTAAAATTTTGGAGTTGAAGAGAGTACTCGAGGAGAAGAATAGGGTGCTTGAGGAAAAAACAAAAAATTCTGGAAGAGGAGAGGCGGAATGTTAATGCCGAGAGGTGTCAATGGATGCTGGAGAAGGATACCCTCGAGAAGAGGGTTCAGGCTTCTGAGGATTCAGCCTCCCAGTATCAACTGCTCGAGGCATTTAAAAGCAAACTTTTAAACAGCTCTGAGCTACTTCAAGTGTTTGTGGATCTCTTGGGGGTGGCTAAGCATCTCGGCTGTAGTGAATTAACCGAGGAATTCCTGAAGCCTCAAGTGTCCGGCTTCTTATCTGAAGAACTTGCTAAGAAGGTGGAAGATCTAGCCAACCTAGAGCTCGAAGCCACTGTGGATGCGAAATGGAATTAGGCAATCAAGAATAACGGCCTTTGCTTTGCCCTGCTGGATTTCATTAAGTCCAAAAGGGAGTTCTTCACTGTTGAGGGGATTCGAGCAGAATTCAACAGCCGGCTAAGTGGAAGAAATGATTACATCAACCTTAAAAGAGGATGGTTCTAGGGTTTTTCCTTGATTGTAACTTTTCCAATTAGGGCCCCCGGTTGTAACTTTTTTTTTAAACTTCAATATAAAAATATCTTTTGCCATTTTTATGACTTATTTATTGATATTTCCTTTGTTCTCTTTTCGTAGATTAACTTGTTGAAGAGAGTATTAGAAGGCACTTGTGAGGAGCTTTCAAGTACTCAAAAAGAGTTGAGTGAGACACACAAACATCTATTAAAGCCACGCAGGATTTATCTAATTGTAATCGAGAGAAGGAGTCTTTGAAGGACAAGCTCCACCAGCTCAAAGCTAAGATGAAGCTGTGGCAGTCTGAAGACCATCCAATCTTTGAGAGGATTGTTAGGGATTTCCTGAGCATAGAATTTAATGGTACATATCATTTAGAGGTGGTCGAAGGTCATGATCTCACAGATAAAGACTTCAAAGAGCTGATGCGACAAATATATTTAAAGTTTGGTTATCTGATCTTATGCATTGCAACTACGAGTAGGCTTCCAGTAGTAGAAGGGCGCCTAATAGGTTATATAGGAAAAAATCACAGGCTAGTGACCCAAAGGGAGTTACTTTTCGAGCAACATCAAGTGGCTCAGTGCAAAATAACTAGCCTTGAAGAGGAATTGCTTGCTTGAAAGATAGCTAGTGAGGACCCCCTTTCTTCAAATGTACCACATACATCCCCTCGAAGGAGCCCCCCGATTGAGGATAGTTCTTTGGTAGAATCCCTCTTGTCCGAGAACTCACGACTCGCAGGGGAGATCAAGGCTTGGAAGGTACAGACCAAAGAAATCGAGGAGTGTATCGCCGAATTTGAAGAAAAAATTGGTACACACGAAGTAAGCCTCCATGCCCACATGCTTTCTCATGGCATTCCTTCCTCATATTTTATAGGAAATGACCAGCTTCCAAAATTTCTACTCAAAGCTGCTCAATACTGGATGGAGGAAGTTAACGTCTATGTGAATGAAACTCCTCTGCAGAAAAAGGCCTTTGACCGTATTCTTGATTGGTTGGTAGAACAGGAGGTAAAGGGATTCACCCCCTCGAGTTATTGTTCTACTCCTCGGTTACAATGATATGCCATTAAAAAAGCTGATAAGAATCTAGCCCCCTCAAGTCAACCTACCAAGGGATCCTCCGAAAAATGTCGTAAGAACGTTGGGTCCTCCTCAAAGGGCTCATTCAAACCTTCCACAAAGAAGCGGTGTAAGATCATTGCTCCCCTGGATCTTTTCAAATATCCTGTGGAAGAAATGATGAATTATATTCGGAGAGCCACTGGTATAAAGCTTGAAGAGCTCGAAGAGATAGAAGCAAAGGTGAAGGGAATAGGTCCTTCTACTAAAGATTGGTTTTGGGCGGGATTTCCTCCATTTAGATGAATACATTTAGAAGAATAAGTTCACGTACTTTTTAGTATCAAAATTGTACGTCTATTTATTGACGAATTTTGAATAAATAGCCCATTTTACTCTCACTCTTAGAAAATGCAGATCGGGTTTCTCAAACCCTTTTATTAGCATCAGTGGGGTTAAGAGATTATAACAGGATTCAGGTTGCTCGTGCCTATGCTTCCTCAAACATTTTACACCTTGACTATGAGTGCCATGCATAACTTCCTTAGGAAAATATAGTATGAATATCTTCGATAAGTAGGAATTAAAATGTTCAGAGACAGAAGCATTTTACCCAGATTAGGTGTTTCCGCCTACATCCTGCTAATTTTGTCCACTAGTTCATCATTCCAAGTTTACAAAAGTATCCCACCAGTGCTGCTTAAAAGCATGCCACCCGAACCTTAGCCATAACTGGAAATATCATCTAGAGCGTCACTTAAGAGCAACCCACTTGAACATCAACTAGAGTGCCGCTTAAGAGCAAACCACTCGAACATCATTTAGAGTGCCGCTTAAGAGAAAACCACTCAGACATCATCTAGAGTGCCACTTAAGAGCAAACTGCTCGAACATCATCTGGAGTGTTGTTTAAGAGCAAACCACTAGAACATCAACTAGAGTGCCGCTTAAGAGAAAACCACTCGAACATCATCTAGAGTGTCGTTTAAGAGAAAACCACTCGTACATCATCTAGTGTGCCACTTAAGAGCAAACCACTCGAACATCAGCCGTAGTAGGAAATACCATCTAGAGTTCCATTTAAGAGCAACCCACTCGAACATCAGCTGTAGCTGGAAATATCATCTATAGCACCGCTTAAGAGCAAACTGCTTGAACATCATCCATAGCTGGAAGTATCATCTAGCGTGCCACTTAAAACCAACCTGCTTGAACATATGCTAGAGTACCGCTTAAAAGCAACCCACTCATCATGGTTGGTAGTACTTTCTCAGGTTGGTGATGTTCCACCTCCTTGATACTCGAACCACATTCATCTTTTTGTATTCATAGCTTCTTCCAGGGTGCAATTTGATCACCCTGTAGGGTCCTTCCCAATTTGTAGCTAACTTCCCTCCAGGTTCCTCTATACTTTTCTCATTTTTCCTCATTACCAAGTTCCTCGGATTAAAAAACACCTTATTTACCCTTCAGCATGGTATCTTCTGACCCATTTTTTGACTTTAGCCTCATGTAAAGAAGCTAACTCTCCCTTTTCCTCCACCATATCCAAATCCAGACATCGGTTCTGCAGATTGCTTATCTCATCTGCATCAGCCATCATCCTTGAGCTAGGAACACCTATTTCAGCAGGGATTACTGCCTTCGAGCCATATATTAAGCTATAAGGCATTTCACCAGTAATGAAAGATTCAATTGTCTGTACGCCCACAACACATTACGTAATTCCCATATCCAATTACCTTCCGCCCCCTCGAGGTGTGCTCGTATTCCATTTACTATTGTTCTGTTGGTCACTTCCACTTCTCCATTGGCTTAGGGGTGGTAAACTGATGTCACCTTTTTCTTAATCTGATATTTCTCGCACTACTTTTTGAAGGGATCTTAAGCAAACTGTGTTCCGTTATCCGTAATAATCGTCCTTGGGATCCAAAATGGCACACAATATTATTCAAGCAAAAGGAAATGACTATTTTTCCTCTTATGTTCGTCAGGGACTCAGCCTCTACCCACTTTGTGTAATAATCAACGGTCACTATTAGGTATCAGAATTTTCCTAGCACTTTTGGGAAAGGGCCCACCAGATTGATCCCTCACTTATCAAATGGCCACGAACAATAGATGCTTCTCATCTCTTCCTAGGGAACATGTGTTATGGGGGCATATCTCTGACACTGGTGGCAAGCCTGGATGTATTGATTTGCTTCCTCAAACATTGTCGGTCAGTAAAATCCCACTCGAATAAGCCTGCTCACCACAGATCTGGCTCCCTGGTAGCTGCTGCATACCCCCTCTTGGACTTCCCTTATGAGATAATCAGCATCATGAGTGTAAACACATCGAAGCAATGGCCGCAAATGACCCCTTCTGTACAGTGCTTCTTCCTACAACACATACATTGCGGCTTTCAACCTTATCTTTCTGGTATCCACTTCATTTTCTAGCAAGACACCCTCTCGAAGATATGCCACAATCGGTGTCATCCAGGAGTCTTCCGCTTCCACCACTATAACCACAGGTTCTTTGAAACTTTATTTTCTCAAAGTTTCCATGAGTAGTTTCTTCTGGGATTGGGTTTCCAAATCTGAAGAAGCGAGCTTGCTTAGAGCATCTGCTTTATGATTTCTTCCCTCGGAACATGCGTTAAAGTGTAAGATTTAATATTTTTAACAAGTTCTTCAGTACCTCGAGGTATCTTTGCAGGTTATGCTCTCTGGCCTCGTATTCCCCATTCACCTGCTGAACCACGATTTGAGAGTCACTGAAATCCTCTAGTTCCTCCACCTGCAACTCCCTTGAGAGGCGCAATCCAGTAATCAGTGCTTCATACTCAACCTTATTGTTAGTTACTTTGAATGCGAAGTTCAACGCATAAAGGTAATCTCTCCCATTAGGGCTGGTTAATAGAACCTCAGCTCCATTTCCTCCTAAATGTGATGACCATCCACATACAACTTCCATACCTTCGTTTGGCTCGATTCCACCTTTCGAATGGGATCCAAACACACCTCGAGGGGCTCTGTAGTTTCTATCATGAAGTCTGACAGTGCCTGACCTTTAATCGCAACTTGAGGTTGATATTGGATATCATGCTCTCCCAGTTCCACTGCCCACTTCATCATTCTTCCTGAAATCTCTGGCTTCAATAGAATCTATAGAATGGGGTGGGTCATGAGTACCACTATTTTGTGTCCCTGGATGTAGGGTCTCAATCTTCTAGCTGCATGTACGAGGGCCAGAATTAACCTCTCGAGGACAGTATACCTCGTCTCTAACCCCTACAAGGCACGACTGACAAAGTAAATTGGATGCTGAACCTTTTCTTTCTCTTTTACTATGGCCGCACTGATTTCCAACAGCGATGCGGAAATGTATAAGTATAGCATCTCATCCTTATCTGGTTTCATCAAGGTAGGTAGTCCCCAAGTGTTCCTTCAACTGCTTGAATGCCCCATCGCATTTGTCATTCCACTCAAATTTCTTTGCCCTTCGAAGGACATCGAAGAAGGGTAGGTGCTTCTCTGCCCCCTTCGATAAGAACCTGCTGAATTCTACTAAAGACCCTGTAAGCTTTTGTTCATCCTTTATTGATTGTGGGGTTTTCATTATCTTCAAAGCTTCAAAATTTCCGAGTTTACATCAATCCCCCTCACTATGACCATGAATCTGAGAAACTTCCCTGCCCCCACACCAATAACACACCTAGATAGGTTTAACTTTAAATTAACCCTTCAAAGCCTACTGAATGTTTCCTCAAGGCCCTTTAATAATTCTTCAGGACGTTTGCTTTGACAACCATATCATCCACATATATTTCCATGTTCTTCCATATCTGCCCCCTGAACAGTTTATCAACTTGTCTCTGGTAAGTAGCCTCACCATGTTTTAAGCCAAATGGGCATCTTCTTATAGCAGTACTTGCCTACATCCGTAATAATCAATGTTTTTTCCTTATCTTCCTCCGCCATGAGTATTTGGTGATACCCCTTATGCGCGTCAAAGAAAGCCAGAATATGATATCTAGTGATGGCTTTCACTAATTTTTCGATTGGTAGCAAAGGGTAACTATCTTCAGGGAAACATTTATTTAAATCGGTAAAGTCTATACACATTCTCCAGGCCCCATCATGCTTTGGAACCATGACTGGGTTAGCCATCCATTCAGGGTAGAACACTTCCTTGATAATGTCTACCCTCAACAAACTTCTCCACCTCTTCTTTATTTGCTTCAGCTCTTTCGGGAGCAATCACCCTTCTCTTCTGCTTCAGTGGATTAATCAAGGGGTCAATGTCAACCTATGCAGTGCGAGACTAGAAGGTACTCCCATTAGGTCAAAAGTATCCCACGAGAACACGTCTCCATACTCTCCCAATAATTCTCTCAGTATCTCTTTGACATCTTCAAGAATTAGTTTCCCCACAGACGGCGCCACGCCACAGCTACTGATCCCATATACCGAATAGGAATCTGTATTGTATCAGCCAATCCCACATCTGCATGTACCATTGCAACATCTTTTTGCCTTCTCGCTTCTTGAACTGCTAGGTTACATTTTTGAGCCACAGTTTGATCTCCTCGAATAGATTCCGCTCCCTTTTTAGTCTGGAACTTCATCATCAACTAATAGTGACCAGACCGCCTGAGCCAGGCATATCAATGGCCTTCCTAAAATCACATTATAAGGGGAAAATGGCATTCACGACAGCAAAATTACACATGATAGTCACCCTTTTGTCACCATCCTCTACGCAAATGGGTGGTGTTATCTCTCCTATGGGTAACATCGAGGTTCCTGTGAATCCAAATAAATGGGAAGCTGACCTTTTCAAGTTTTTGTGCCCTATGTCCAACTGGTCAAAACACTCAGTAAACATCACTTCTATCTCACCTCCATCATCAACAAACACCTTTCTTATCAGAGACGTTCCAATAATGGCTGCAATTACCATAGGATTGGCATAAAGTGTTTATTCTGGTACGACATCCACTTTCGAGAAAGTAACTGTCTCGTCCGATCAAAACCTTTTGTGACTAGGCTCTTCAGTAGGGACCTTTCGAGCCTCTGCTCTTATCATAGCATTCAAAGATCTCTCACCCACCATGCCATTGATGAATTTAATTACCCTTCACACGGGATGAGATTTCTCTGTTTTAGTTATCTTGATTTCCCCCCTGTTGTTGATGAGGTCTATCCTTTCTTCCTTCCTGCCCCCTGTACCCTGTTCTCGAGGTCTTCTGTCTCCTCTACATTGTACCCTCAATAAGGCTGCTATTGGTTCATTTTAGGCCTCAAGGGGGCAACCTGGTTCCTGTGTTCTTGCACTCAAAATTGCCCTTCCTGCTCACGCCTATTGGCCTCCATCCTCAACTGCATGCAATTGTTTGTGTCATGGTCATAATCCCCGTGATGATCACAATACCGATTTGTTTCCCTCTGGGCTACTACCGAGTTGTACGAACTTTGCAAGGGTGGGGGTGCTCGGAACAACCCCCTAAGTATATTTAAGATCTGTGCAGGGGTTCTCTTTCCGAGCGTTGGTGGAAATAGAGTGTATCTCTCGAATAGTGTTCTTATGGGTTCGACCAGCCTTTTTCCTTTATGCTCTAAATTTCTTCCTATTTTCTCTGTAAGGCTATTTCTTTTTCTTCTAGTTGCCTCCACTACCCTCAAGTACTGCTCTACCACCTCCTGAAGATTTTTGCAAGGTCTTTGGGGTGTTCGTACTCAGCTTCTTGTACAATTCCAAGTCCTGCATCCCTAACATGTACCCCTAGATTACCTTGTTCTCCATTGTTTCTATCACTCCTAAGCTCTTGTCCACATACCAATGATAGAAGGCTTTCGTTCTTTCCCTTGTCTTTTGCTTCTTTCTGTAGTGTTCTAACAGAGTTTTCTTTTGCTTCTTTCTGTAGTGTTCTAACAGAGTTTTGGTAAACTTCTTCTTCTGTGCGTACTGGCTCAACAATGCTCCGCTAAAGTTTTGGTACGATCAGAGCGAGCCTCTTAGTAACTTATTAAACCACTCATGTGCTTTTCCCTGCAGGTAGTTTCCTACCAGCTTGCATGTCAATTTCTCATCGAAATATCTAACTCATCAAGCCTAGGAACAACTAGATAAACTCTGAAGGGTCAGTCTCACCACTGTACGTGGGATGTCCTTCTGGAGGCTTCACTTCTATTAGCCATCGAACCCCGATGATCAACGAGCTGAAAGGAGACCCTGTAACCTGGCCTAAGGGTCCGATCAATCTGTCCAATTCCCTTCTTAATGATTCACTTGCATTAGAGGGGGGTTCCTGTTGCCCCCTGGCAGGTTCAGTCCCTATATCGTGACTGCCCAGCTATGGCAGATGAGAAGGTTGAGTCGCTCCGTATCTGGGGTTCATCCAAGGCTGTCCAAAACTTGGGTATGCTGGTAGTGGTGGTGGTTAGACATAGGGATTGTAAAGCCCCTGACTAATTCCCATACTTCAGTATCCTTGCATGGCAGAAGAGGCCATTATCCCATAGGATGCTCCTGGACCAGCCAGGCTAAGGATAAGAGCAGATTGGGCTAGCGGAGGTAACGAATATACTGGGCCTTGTGAGTAATTAGGAATAGAAAGCTGAGGCCTATCTTGCCATGGCTCTCTAGCATATGCGTGATAAGGATAGGCTATTATAGGTTGAGTGGCCCACCCCATAGTTATTCCTATAGGTGAGGGTGGCAATACTCCGTGTGTGACCCTGTCATCCCTTGGAGGAGGGGTAACTCGATAGCCAGTTGCAGCCAGGACCTGAGTTGCTCATTCTACATCTTGATTAGGGGTCGCCCTCCCCATATTCTGATTTCCTTGCCTGTGCTGGCCATAGGCTTCCATATATGAATCTCTCAAAACATCCGTAAACCTTCCATCCCTCGCATAGGCTACCCATTCGAGCAAGGAATTGGGGTTTATTTTTTCTTGCTCACACGTCATTTCCAATATCCTCGAGGGCCCTGACGCATCAATCTGGATTAGTGCCAGGGTTTTGCAACAAATGCCACCAAGGTTTGCCCCCCTTCTTGGTTTACGAGTGTAACACGCTACACACAAAACTCCATTCCTGACGTTTTAAAGTTAGCCATTCAGATGTTCTTGACACGGTCGTCATTTCCTACTCCTGAATTCTTCATTCTTAACCTTTGCGGAGATCCATCCCCCATACCTATCAACCTCAACCTTTTACTCCTCCGAACAACTGTGGACATAAACTCTCAAAACCCTTGATCTGGCTTAGTCATCCCTACAGACGGCGCCACTTAATGCATCTCGAACAACCGACCGATTCGTGGGCTTAAGTTCTTCTCGAACTAACCGGCAATAAAACTGTCTCTGGGGGGTTCCAGGGGTCAGCACACTGATGCCTAAGTTAGTCCAAGAGTCCAATATAATTAAGACCAAATGAATGATAAGTAAATGCGTACCTCTTATTTATACTCTGGGTCCTAAATAATGTTCTCCTTAATTGTCGCCTTTAATTACCCACGAATGCGATAATTATGTTAGGGTATTAAATATTCTCCTAACTCAGCCGCTACATCTTCAGCCCAATGGCCTTCTTGGGCTTAACCTCTATCAAATCTTATTGGTCAGATTTGAACTTGGACACATGAAAGTCTAAAATTTCAACCCGGAAACGATTCTAAAAACTTTGGATGCTTCCACTCAATGCATTTCACCCAATAGAAGTTGAACAGAAACAAAAATACATAGGCCATTATCAAAAAGAACATCATGCGATGGAAAATCTCTAAAATGACATGTATCTTGAAGAAAAATTACAGAAGGGAAAGAATACCAAATACAGACACAAATTTTTAAAGAAACCAAATGACGAGAATTATACATGGATGGGATGATGGCCTTTGATATAAGTTGCTAATTAACCAGACCTGGTGGATCATCATGCCACATACGTCTGCTATGACATGGACTTGTTTGCCTGAAAGCTTGTAGTTCCAGCATTTTATATCGGTTGTATTCGATCGAATCAATCGCCAGAGGATCGGGACTTCTTACAACTTGCTGCTCATCATGAAACAACAATTTTGGTGGAAATAATGTTGTTCTTGATGAAGAAATCAGCTCGAAAGATTGATATACAAGAAAGATTATAATCACATAGCAAATAACCCTCTTATTCATCTTTGGAGACCAGACCAGTTTCTTACTAAGAGATGAGACTGATGAAAAACCAGAACAAATTATGTTGATGTATAAGAGAACCATTGAGAAGGTCCCATTGATTTGTTGTCTACTCCCTCCGTCCCGCTATAAATTGCTTAATTTCCTTTTTCAGGATCAAACTTTACAAACTTTGATCGTAAATATATATTAATCTATAATATATAATAAAAATATCATGTGAGATTTTTTTAGATTCATCTTAACATCTATTCGGGGTAGAACACCTCGTTTGCCCTCAACAACTTC
This sequence comes from Rubia yunnanensis, assembly GCA_037428765.1. Lineage (NCBI taxonomy): Eukaryota > Viridiplantae > Streptophyta > Magnoliopsida > Gentianales > Rubiaceae > Rubia > Rubia yunnanensis. The sequence continues at coordinate 22,229,608 of CM075064.1, read as the reverse complement.
TCCACCTCTTCTTTATTTGCTTCAGCTCTTTCGGGAGCAAACACCATTCTCTTCTACTTCACTGGCTTAATCAAGGGGTCAATGTTCAGCCTATGTAGTGCGAGACTAGAAGGTACTCCGAATAGGTCAGAAGCATCCCACGAGAACTCGTCTCCATACTCTCCCAAAAAGTCTCTCAGTCTCTCATTGACATCTTCGGGAATTAGCTTCCTCACAGATGGCGCCATCCCTCAGCTACTGATCCCATATCCCAAATAGGCATCTGTATTGTATCAGTCAATCCCACATCTGCATGTACCATTGCTACATATCTTTGCCTTCTCACTTCTCGAACTTCTAGGTTACATTTTCGAGCCACGGTTTGATCTCCCTAAATAGATGCCACCCCCTTTTCAGTCTGGAACTTCATCATCAAGTGATAGTGTGACCAGACCGCCCAAGCCAGGCATATCAATGGCCTTCCTAAAATCACATTATAAGGAAAATGGCATTCACGACACTGAAATTACACCTGATAGTCACCCCTTTGTCACCATCCTCTATGCAAACGGGCAGTGTTATCCATCCTATGGGGAATATAAGCTTTCCCGTGAATCCAAATAAATAGGAAGCTGACTTTTTCAAGTTGTCGCGCCCTATGTGCAACTGGTCAAATAAATACCTTTCTTATCAAAGACGTTCCAATAATGGCTGAAATTACCATAGGATTAGCATAAAGTGTTTTTTCTAGTACGACATCCACTTCCAAGAAAGTAACTGTCTCATCCGATCAAAACCTTTTGTGACTAGGCTCTTCAGTAGGAACCCTTCGAGCCTCTACTCTTATCACATCATTCAAAGATCTCTCACCCACCATGTCATTGATAACATTAATTACCCTTTGCACAGGGTGAGTTTTCTCTGTTTTAGTTATCTTGATTTCCCCCCTGTTATTGATGGGGTCTATCCTTCCTTCCTTCCTGCCCCCTGTCTCGAACACCCTGTTCTCGAGGTCTTCTATCTCCTCTACCCCCACTTTTGTTATTGTACCTTCTATAAGGTAGCTATCGATTCATTTTAGGCCTTAATGGGGCAACCTGGTTCCTATGTCCTTGCCCTCAATATTGTCCTTCCCGCTCACACCTATCGACGTCCATCCTCAACTGCATGTAATTATTTGTGTCATGGTCATAATCCCCATGATGATTACAATACCGATTTGTTTCCCTCCGGGCCACTACCGAGTTGTACGAACTTTGTAAGGATGGGGGTGCTCGGAACAACCCTCTATGTATACTTAAGATCCATGCAGGGGTTCTCCTTCTGAGTGTTAGTGGAAATGGAGTGTATATCTCAAATGGTGTTCTTATGGGTTCGACCAACCTTTTTCCTCTATGGTCTACATTTCTTCCCATTTTCTCTATAAGGTTATCTCTTTTCCTTCTAGTTGTCTCCTCTACCCTCGAGTACTGATCTACAACCTCCTGAAGTTTTTTTGCAAGGTCTTTAGGGTGTTAGTACTCAGCTTCTTGTACAATTTCAAGTCCTGCATCCCTAACATGTACCCTTGGATTACCTTGTTCTACGTTGTTTCTATCACTTCCAAGCTCTCGTCCACATATCGATGATAGAAGGCTTCCGTGCTTTCCCTTGTCTTTTGCTTCGTTCTGTAGAGTTCTAACAGAGTTTTGGTAAACTTCTTCTTTTGTGCATACTGGCTCAACAATGCTCCGCTAAAGTTTTGGTACGATCGGAGCAAGCATCTTAGTAACTTATTGAACCGCTCCTGTGCTTTTCCCCGCAGGTAGTTTCCTACCAGCTTGCATGTCAATTTCTCATCCAAATCTCTCAAACTCATTAAGCCCAGTAACGTCTAGATGAACTCTCAAGGGCCAGTCTCACCATTGTACATGGGAATTCCTTCTAGAGGCTTCACTTTTATTGGTCATCGAACCCCGATGATCACCGAGCTGAAAGGAGACCATGTAACCTGGCCTGAAGGTCCGATCAATCTGTCCAATTCCCTTCTTAATGATTCACTTGCATTCGATGGGGGTTCCTGTTGCCCCCTGGCAGGTTCAGTCCCCATATCGTGACCACCCAGCTATGGCAGATAAGGAGGTTGAGTCGTTCCGTATCCGGGGTTCATCCAAGACTGTCCAAAACTTGGGTATGCTGGTAGTGGTGGTGGTTAGACATTGGGATTGTAAAGCCCCTGACTAATTCCCATACTTAACTATCCTTGCATGGCAGAAAAGGCCATTATCCCATATGATGCTCCTGGACCGGCTAGGCCGAGGGTAGGATAAGATGGGCTAGCGGAGGTAATGAATATACTGGGCCCTGTGAGTAATCAGGAATAGAAGGCTGAGGCCTATCTTGTCATGGCTCTACAGCATATGCGTGATAAGGATGTGCTATTGCAGGTTGAGTGGCCCACCCTATAGTTATTTCTATAGGTGAGGGTGGAAATACTCTGTGCGTGACCCTGTCATCCCTTGGAGGAGGGGTAACTCGATAGCCAGTTACAGCCAGGACCTGAGTTGCTCATTCTACATCTTGATTCGGGGTCGCCCTCCCAACATTCTGATTTCCTTGCCCGTGCTGGCCATAGGCTTCCATAAATGAATCTCCTAAAACATCCGTAATCCTTCCATCCCTCGAATCGGCTATCCCTTCGAGCAAGGAATTAGGGTTTCTTTATTCTTGCTCTCACGTCATTTCCAATGTCCTCGAGGGCCCCGATGCATCAATCTGGATTAGTGCTAGGGTTTTGCAACAAATGCCACCAAGGTTTGTCCCCCTTCATGGTTTACGACAGTAACACTCTCCGCACGCAACTTCGTTCCTGACGTTTGAACGTTAGCCATTCTGATGTCCTCAACACGATCATCATTTCCTACTCTTGAATTCTCTGTTCTTAACCTTTGCAGAGATCCACCCCCTATACCTATCAACCTCAACCTTACACTCCTTCGAACAACTGTGGACACAAACTTTCAAAACCCTTGATTCAGCTTAGTCATCCCTACAGACGACACCCCTTAATGCATCTCGAACAATCGACCGATTCGTGGGCAAGAGTTCTTCTCGAACTAACTTGCAATAAAACTGTCTCTGGTGGTTCCAGGGGTCAAGACTCCGATGCATAAGTTAGTCTAAGAGTCCAATATGATTAAGTCCGAATGAATGATAAGTAAATGCGTACCTTGTATTTATACTCCGAGTACTAAATAACGTTCTCCTTAATTATCGCACTTAATTACCCACAAATGAGATAATTATGTTATGGTATTAAATATTCTCCTAACTTGGCCGCCACATCTTCAGCCCAATGACATTTATGGTCTTAACCTCTATCAGATCTTATTGGTCAGATTTGAACTTAGACACATGAAAGTCTAAAAGTTCAACCCGGAAACGATTCTAAAAACATTGGATGCTTCCACTCAACGCATTTCACCCAATAGAGGTTGAACGGAAACAAAAATACACAGGCCAGTATCGAAAAGAACATCATGCGATGGAAAATCTCTACAAATGAAATGTATCTTGAAGAAAAATTACAGAAGGGAAAGAATACCAAATACACACACAAATTAAAAAAAAAATGAAATGACGAGAATTATGCATGGATGGGATGATGGCCTTTGATATAAGTTGCTAATTAACCGGACCTGGTGGATCATCATGCCCCATACCTCTGCTATGAACTGGACTTGTTGGCCTAAAAGCTTGTAGTTCCAGCATTTTATATCGGTTGTATTCGATCGAATCAATCCCCGGAGGATCGGGACTTCTTACAACTTGCTGCTCATCATTAAACATCAATTTTGGTGGAAATAATGTTGTTCTTGATGAAGAAATCAGCTCGAAAGATTGATATACAAGAAAGATTATAATCATATAGCAGATAACCCTCTTATTCATCTTTGGAGACCAGACCAATTTCTTACTGAGAGATGAGACTGATGAAAAACCAGAACAAATTATGTTGATGTATAAGAGAACCATTGAGAAGGTGCCATTGATAGTTGTCTACTCCCTCCGTCCCACTATACTTAATTGCTTTTTCAGAATCAAATTTTACAAACTTTGATAGTAAATATATATTAATCTATAGTATATAATAAAAATATCACGTGAGATTTTGTTAGATTAATCTTAGCATCTATTTTTAAAATATCAATTTTTTATGTCAAACTATTATAGGTAACTAGAGATATTTACGATCAAACATACTTATTGAAGACCGTAAAAAATAATTAAGCAATTTAAAGTGGGACGGAGGGAGCACGCAGCTAGTTGGCTATAATTTATGAGCAAAGTTAGTCGGGATTATTAAGGAAGCACACATGATTGCTTATAGGCCACTGGCGAATTTACGATCACGGTGTAAATCACTTCTAAATCCGCCACTGGGTCATAGGTAGAGGATATTTAACGTTTGAGAAACAAGAAAATGAACGTGGGAATATTGCCTAATTTGGAAATGATAAGGTTTCTTGATTCGTTTCTTTAAAGTGAGCCATGTCACAGCCACCAATAGAAAGTGGTTTAAATATTTTCGGAAAGAACATCTGGCCAACGATTTGAGATCATAAACCTTTAACTTTTTTCTTTTAGGGAATACTCCATATAAAAAATAAATTTATCAAGCCCAGCTTTTAAATATTGAAGTGTTATTATAATAAGCCCAGCCTAATGGAAGAGAACCGTCATTTAGTTTTTTATTTTTCCAAGTACCATATAATAAAAATTATTTGATTTCTCAATGGTGTTTTCAATCGCGCATATTGAAGTTATTTTATACTAAATTCAAGTTGTCTAAAAATACTATATATAATCAATTATAACTTTGTTAAAATATATAACTTCTTTAGGTATAAATAAACCCAAATATATCATTGTCCTATATATATATATATATATATATATATATATATATATATATATATATCATTGAAGAAAATCCAAAGAAAAACAGAATCTGAAATAATAAAATGTTCAGGTTTTTTTATACATTGATAAAATACTTTTGATAGAAACATGTATACATATATGACAAAAACTTATTTTAGACCGACTAACTATTGCATTTTATAATTAGTGAGACTAATAAGGTCATTTGATATTTACTTTTATTTATTGCAATTAGATACATATAATTATGATAGCTTTTTAAATAATTTGAATGAAATAATATAAAAATAATCAAATTTTATTGTATTCAATATTTAACGATTTCTAACTATCACATATAGTTTTCCTCAGATGACTAAACTTTAAAATTTTAAATAATTTTTTTTTATTTTAATAAACACCACATGTTATGACGGGGTTTGGTAGACCCCTACCTGTTATTTTAAATAATTTAAAAAAAAATTTAAATGTAAGACATAACATGCACATAAAACTTAATTTTAATATTTTAAATAATAATATCGCGTATTGGTAAACTTCTACCTTGTTAAACGGTAGTGGTTCCTAAAGCGTGTAGGTTCTCCTTCCTTTTCTGTAAAAATGGTAAATAAAGGCCTATTACAACAAGAAGTGAGGGGATAAATACATTTTTACAGAAAATGAAAAATACAAAAAAATAAGAAAAACTAAAACAAAGAAGGAATGAGATATTCCCATTTTCACAAATATCTAAAAATGTCATATACTTTTGTGGCTAACAAAGATCTTTATAATCCTAAATACTTTCAAAATGCCAATGCAATAATGTATAATTCGAAAGGAAAATAAAACACTAAATACTTGATGAAAGTACTAATATAACCATGAGGTGTAGATTCCAGTATTGACTTGAATTTTTTGGTAATTAACCGACCTGAAATGACAAAAATACTCATTAGGCCAAATGGTGAATTTGAATTGACAATTTGCCCTTAAATCATGCCACTGCTCCGCCAACGTCACCACCACCACCGCCATTGTGCTGGAAGTCGCCACCCAGCTATCACCTTCCCAACCCTAACACCCCACCCACTACTCACCACCTTCCCACCCCACCAGAAAACACCCCACCACCACCTTCGCGGCCCTAACACCCCACCCACCACCCATCACCCTCCTACCTCGCTGGATGAAGCCTTCGCCGCTTGGCCCTAACACTCACCACCTTCACCGCAATTTGCAACGAATTGTTCAAACTCTAAAAAATTCACCCAGAAAACAATTCACAAAGAACCATTATCTCAGTCGGGTTCTTCGCAAAATTGACGTTGTATTTGCTGAGATTCAGGCTTTCGTTCATCTACTCTGTGCTGACGATTCTATTTTTTGCCGATGATTGCATCCTCTCCGCAAAGGCTGTGGTGGAGAAGGTGTCCCCCCCCACCACATGGATCGTTTGACGCCGTCCAGCGTAGGCCACTAGCCTCTCCCGCAACCTCATCCTCTTCGTCCGGTGTATTTTCTGAAATCAGACCTCTAAATTAAACCTTGTGTTGGCCATCATTGAACCAACAGATAACCAACGCGCTGGAGGTGTGGACCTCAAGAGAACACAGCGCTGAAGAGCCAACAAAGCAGCGGTTCGACGCCGGAGAACCAATGGGAAGAAAAGAATAGTGGTGAAGGTGGTGGGGGTGAAGTTTGAACAATTCGCAGCGAATTCTTTCCTGGAGCTGAATTACGTGTGCGTCAACGGGTGTAAAATGGAGAAAAAGAAACATCGACAGATTTTAGAAGGGTTAGGGTAAGGATTTAGGAGAAGAAGAAACATTATAGGTATAGTTAGGGATGGCAGTGGGGCGGGTTTTGCTAGAGGTCTGCCTCGCATCTGCCCCAATGGGGTTGATATAGAGGTAGTTTTGGTGGGGGTGGAGCGGGTGTGGGTATAAAAATCATACCCGCCATGGGTAGTGGATCGGGCGTAGATATTAGTTCATACCCACCCCATGCTCGCCTGCACTAAACCCATTATACACTTGTTAATTTAATATAAATAAATTATTTTTCATCCATATTGCACATATCTTATCGTCAATATTTTCATATAAATGCATTTATTAATTTTAATTTAAAAGTTACCAAAAAAAGAGAGTAGATTTTAGCTATTCTTGGAGATATAAGTGGGATGATTTTAACGGGTATGAGGTGAGTAGGGAGACCTAAGTGAGTGATGGGGCGAGTATTGATTTTGTATTATATCTAATGTGCCGGGTGTGAATTTTAAAGTTGTACCTGCCATGGGTAATGAGGCGGGTTTGGCTATGGAAATATAAGGTGGGCATGAGTATGGAGGTACCATAATCCGTACTCACCCCACCCTATTGCCATCCCTAGGTATAATTGTAAATTTACTATTTTTGTTTTTTAAAATTTTTTGAGGGGTAAAATTGACTTTTCACCCAATTTCGACATATATCCGCCAGAATGGGTACGTTTCACTTTCACTTAAATTACTTTTTAGGGTTATATTGATATTTTTTAATTATCGAATGTTACATTAACACTTATGTATATTATATAGGGTTATATAAGAATTTTCCCTCTAGCATAATTAATCGAATGGTATATCACTTAATTAGTGGTCTTATGACATGACTCGACCACGCCCAATGAGTTGCTCAGCTCAGCAAAGAAAAGGTAATATTATCAAACAAGTATTAATGCAAACGGGACTTTTGAATTCGATAGTGGGAGGACTTTTACAGCAGTTATTGAACCTTGAAAAACTGCAATCGAAGATGGCGCAGTTAAATTTTTTTGAAAACTGTAAACAAAAGTATGTACTAGTAGAGAGGTTTCTATTAAAGGTGATGCGCTCGCCCTCACCCCCCGGCATGCTGGCACCACAGTCAATGAGGGGGTAAATCACAGGATCCGAGGATCAAGCACATGGACCACGATGTTACTGGTGGCCACCAGGAACCCCTCCAAAGGAGAAAAATCCCACACTGTGGCTGCCAGGAATCGAACTCCGGTTGTGGAGAAGCCAATCCATGCACTTAACCACTCAATCGATGAGCGCTTTCCATTAAAGACAGGAATGTGAGGCGATTTTGGAAAAAAGACTTATGAGTTCAGAAGTGCCTCCCAGGTCATGTTTTTCATTTTAAAGGTGGTTAAAAATTAATTAAAGGCGGTTCCGCCTTTTATGTCGATCAATAAAAGGCGGTTTCACCTTTATAAATGCCTTTAATTATGGATCGGAAGCACTTCCGAGTTTGGAAGTGCTATTCTAGGTTACTTTTCCATTTTAAAGGTGGCTCTAAAGTCAGAACCACATTTAATGGGCTCATTTTGGCCCAAACCCACACCCAGGCGCAATTTCTTAAAGATGAACCCAATGAAAGCCAATTTCCTTCTCTACTTCACCCTTATGTGTCTCACTTCTCCCCCCACACCACCAAACTTCCACTCCCCCCACCACCCTTCCCCCTTCCGCCTCTCGTCTCTCAATTGTCTGTTTCTTGCCTCTCAATCGTCTGCCTCTCGCTTGGCCTTCCCCCCAACTATTCCGCCACTGTAGAAGCCCTCTGTCGCCAGAGAAGGAGTTTTTATTGCATTGCCGCCGTTGGAGAAGCTCTTCTTCATTGGATGCTCCCATCGCTGCAGAAGCCCTTCATCGTAGGGGAATGAGCTGTTGTCGCATCGCCGCTGCTGGAGAAGTTCTTCGTCGCCAGAGAAGGATAAGCCCGCATAGCCTCCTACTTGCTTCCGCACTGCCACCAGAGAAGCCCTTTGTCGCCGCCTAAGCTTCATGACCACCACCCTCTACCACAAGAGATCAATGCTGTTGGAGTTACTGGTGTGTTGTGATTGAAATCGCTATTGTGTTGATTGATATTGTTGTTTTTTTACATTAGGGTTTCCAGATCTGGTTTTGTGCTACCGAAATCTATTTGGTTTTTGGCAGCTATTTTTTTGGAAGGCCAGAAGTAGGTTCTAAGTTTGGAACCTATTTCAAACCCTATTTAAGGCGGTTATTTGAACCGCCTTTGATCAGAATCGATCAAAGGCAGAACCAGAGAAGGCACTTTGAAATTGCCTTTAATGGTCCAATATATCCGCCTTTAATGGCTCATTCCTCCACTAGTGATAAGCTAGGTACAAAAGCAAAATTGGCATCTGCTCCCGAGCAATAACAGTGTAGCAATCCCTAAAGCTATAGTATTACATCACCATCATATAAATTTCTAATCATCTCACACCACCAACTCTAACACACTCATCACCATTCATCATCATCCCACTGCCATACATCACACCAACACTACCTGATATGGATCCGCACCACCTTAACACATAGACCTGCACCACTATAGAACACACCACTGCACACCCAATATCACGACCTCATACAGCAATTAAGCAGGACATGATGCCATCAGAAAATAAAGGATTTGCAAACTCAAATTCGAGTAACGATATGAGTTGGCAAGCGTTGAACCTTAAGAATAACTTTTGGAAGCTAAAATATATGGAATGTTATTGAATTAAAGACTAATTATTTTGACCAACAATTTGTCTTTAAATACTATAAAGAAGTCCCAAATTGAAAATAAGGAAATTCCATAACAAGAATAAAAGGGAAAAATATTAAAAGGCTGATTTGGGGTTTGAAATGATATCACGGTAAAATAGTGTGTTGACTTTATTGACCCATTTCCATTTTCGAAAAGCCATCATAGTAGTCAATCAGACATCGAATGACTATTGATATATTTATTGTCAGTGTTGGTATCTTTGTATTTTTTTAATTGTATTTTTTATATCTAAGTTTCTATATCATTGTGTTATGCTCTATACTGGTGTTTTCCTCATGAGAATTGATAATTTTATTAGATTCATTAATATTATGTTTTTTCATTTTTTAGTTTGAAACTGTATCAATGTATTGTTTTGGATTTTTCATTTGATGTTTGAATGATATGAGTTGATGTTTTAATTTCCAAATTTCATATTTATTGTTTATTGCAGTTTTTGATAATTTTGTTTTCTATGTTGATCTCTTTGTGTTCTCCGTTAATGTTTTTATGTTTTGGTTTTGATATCATTATTTGATTTTAGTGCCAATGTTTTAGTGCCAATGTTTTAGTGGACATGTTGATAAAGTGTTTTCCCGTAAATGATTATGTATTGATAGAATGCATATATATAGGATTCTACAAGAGAAGTTAATAAAGAAATAACTCTAATCTAGTCACAATACTTGTCCTGATCTAGTCAAGAATCTAACTTATTCTAACACCCCCCTCCCCAAGTGAAGCGTTAGATTCTCAGAGACGCAAAGCTTGAATATGAAGAACTCAAATAACGGATGAGAAAGAACCTTGGTGAAGATGTCCACTATCTAAAGGGAAGTACGAACATGAGCAACTCGCAGCTTGCCAGAAGAGACTAACTCCCGAACAAAATGATAGTCGATGCTGATGTGCTTAGCCCGCTTGTGAGAAACCAGATTATGAGCCAAGAAGATCGCACTGTTGTTGTCATAAAGCAAAAGTAGCACACCAGAAAAAACAACATGGAGATATCGCAGCAGATGAGTCATCCAAACAACTTCAGAAGCAATGTTGGCCAGAGCTCGATACTCATACGCAGTACTAGAGTGAGAAACTGTGGATTGTTTCTTCGCACTCCAAGAAACTAGATTTTTGCCTAAAAAGGAAGCTATTCATAAGTATAACGTCGAATATCTAGATATATGGACCTATTAGCATTTGAATAACTCAGAACCTCAGAGGAGGAAGCAGCTTAAAAATTGAGACCAAAATGCAACGTCCCTCGAACATAGCGGAGAATACTGGTAACAACAATAAAATGATCATCTCGAGGGTTCTGAAGATACTGACTGACAGAGTTAACCACAAAGTCTATGTTACGGGTGATGGTGAGATACTGGAGAGCCAAACCAATGATCAATAGAGAGTCAAATTCTTGAGCTAAGGACTCAAGCTGCTGTGGCTGAGAGTTCGGCAAAATTGGAGTGGAGATAGGTACTGCATCTAACATCTTAGCTCAAGTGAGAATATCCCGAGCATACTTTTCTTGGCCAAGAAGAAGTCCCAAGGAAATGGCCGTAACTTCCAAGCCAAGAAAGTAATGTAGAGCACCCAAATTCATAATGGAAAACGTCTGATGTGTGCGATCAATATACTACCAAATAAGAGTAGAGTCATTGCCCGTCGGGATAATTTTGTCGAGAAGCGAATATAATAGAGATAAACCCCGAGATAACACAAAAAGAGAAGTATCAACAGAACTGCAACAAAAACCAAGCTAGGATAGATAGGTGTTGAACCTCTGAAACCACGCCCGAGGAGCCTGTTTCAGACCGTAGATAGCCTTACGCAGATGACACACATACGATGAATGAACTGGACCCTTGTAGCCAACTGGATGTGCCATATAAACTGGATAATCGAGCACGCCGTTGAGAAAGACATTCTTGACATCCAACTGATGAAAAGGCTAGGCTTGCATGGTGGCAATGGCTATAACAATCTAAACGATAATGGCTTTGACCACTGGACTGAAAGTGTGATCAATATCAAAACCAGGAATTTGAGAGAATCCTTGAGCAACTAAGCAAGCATTATAGTGATCTAAAACATCATCGGGTCGATACTCCAGCCGATAGATCCATTTGGAGCCAACAATGTTAACATCCACATAGTGTGAAACAAGATCCCAAATATGCTGACTACAAAGAGCAGCAATTTACTTGTCCGTGGCTGAGACCAAAGAGGAATCCTGAAGAGCAGAACAATAATTAGTCGGCTCTTTCTGAGCAAGGAGATCTATGAGAAGACCGTGAGCAAGAAAATTAGAATAATCGCGACGCTGAATGGCACTAGTGGTAGATCTAGTAACCACCCTGGAAAACTGTGCTAGATGTGGGACATCTACGGCCACCAGTGATTGAACCGGTGGGACCGACCAAGGCGAGGTCGTGGGACTGATAGGCGGAGATGCACGGCCGATTGGGTTGTCAAGGTCGAAAAAAATAATATTGGATGACGGAGATGTCGAACACAATCAAAGAAGCTAGCGGTGCTGACTCAGGCCGGGATCAATTAAAGTCGAAACATCTAACACTGTAGATGGAGAACCAATCCCTAATGCTAAAGATGGAGAAAATGGAAAATGAGTCTCGTTAAAATGAGCATGTCGAGTGACGTGAACCTTTCCGGTGGAATGATCAAGGCACCTGAATCCATTGTACTGGGAATTGTATCCGGTGAAAATACACAGAATGTTGCGAGGGGACAACTTATGTTCAGCAAATGGGCGGACAAAAGGAAAAATCTGACAGCCAAATGGATGAAAGTTGGCATAAACGGGATCCCTATGATAAAGAAGACCATAAGGTGTCAAGCCCTGAAAGACTGGAGTAGGTACACGGTTGATAATATAGACAACCGTCGTGAATGAATCATCCCAATGTGACATCGTCATAGATGCGAGTGAAACACACGTGTATTGATGGTTTTCATAAGTTACATACAATGATGTTTAACATGAGAATCTACATATGTGTTTATTGAATTTATTAAGGTTTTTTTTTAAAAAATAGTTTGAATTTGTATGAATGTAATATCATAGTGTTTTTTTTCTATATAATGTTCTATTGATATGAAGCAATATTTCAAATTTGTAGATTCCCGGTTACTATTTGTCGGAATTTGTTAATTTTTATGAATAGTGTTTGATCTTTTTGGGTTCTTTGTATATGTTTTATGCATGTATATATTTCGATGGCACTATTTCTTGCTTGTGTCTTGTAATTTTGTAAAAAAAATACAAGAAATTCAACCAACAAAATTGTTACTTCTTTAAATTTTGTATTTTGAATATTTATGCAAATGTTTTAGTTTATTTAAGTTGATGTCAATTGTTCTTTAGTCTCAGATGCTTATGTTGATGTTTTTGATTTATAAATTGAGATTGATATATGATAAGAGTCAGAGGCGCTGCTCCCCTCTGGTCAAATGCCAAGTTATTCTTAGCTTTGGCCAAAGGATATATCATTACACTTTGTTGGGTCGAAGCTCAACTGCCAAAGGAAAGATCTCTACTGAATATATGGTAACTCTAATATGGTAAAACATCTATTCCTACATGGAAAGTTTATGTTAAACCCATCATGATTGGAGTATCTCTCAGTGATCAACCCCTATAAATACCAAGGTATTATTCCATTGTATGCATTCATTCTCAGTACTCATATTGTATACTTTGGTCTGACTCTATCATCAAAGATTTCTTCCCCGTCCATCATGGGAGTCTGTCTTGCAGGTTCGGTCCAATGAAACAAGGTTAGTCTATCAGATCGTGGTTTAACACACATCTATTGCCACACCTTGCAATATCTGATTACCTTGTTCAATGACATGCTTAAAAAAATCTATTTGGTGCAGCCCACCACCATCAGTATCTGATCTTAGGAAATAGATGGAACTACACCAACACTTAACACATTAGCTACGGCGGTCAGAGCAACAGTTCAATCTTAGCCACAGGCTACTATGGGGACAATGGTCTGTACAGAATTAGACGTCGTCGAGAAAGAGCACTTTCGATTCAGATCAGTGGAGTTTGGCGATTTCCTATAGGATCGGTGCAACCCTCTTCCTATGGTGGCACCCGTTGTCAATCGGGCCAGGAGGCATACCATTCGACATCATAAAATTGGGATAAGAATATTGTTAATCGCTTAATAAAACCTTTGACGAAAATATGGATTGAACCTAACAATTACCCCACACATGACGGATGGTGAGCGTCGTCTTACTCTCCAAAAGTATTCTGCAAGCTCAAATTTTTTTTAATATAGCAGTAAGCAGATTCGATCCCACGAGAAATGGAGCAATAATTATAAATTTACCAACTAATTTTGAAAACCTTTTTGGTATAGTCACCACTCCTTAAATTCACAATTTTATCTACAACTAAAAGTGCAATCTAATTCCTTTAAATATGAGAATAAAATATATGAGAATAGTATATGCTAAGAATAACTTGTATTAGTTAACATCGATTATTGGTGGAAGAATAAATTAATCCTTATGTATCTATCAGTTATAGGTCAGTGAGTATGCTTAACCTCTCCCATTCTTTCTTACCTGGTTGACAATCGATCAGTTATAGTCAACCAATTGTTTATCATACCAAGATGCCCCGGAAAGTATTCACTAGCGTTAAAAATGAAAATAGGCTGACATATCAATTACCAAAGTAAAATCAGATAGTAGTGCACACTTAATTGTTCCCTATCTTGCTATTATAGTCTTAACTAGTTATCCATTTTCACAAGATTGTGCTACTTACTAACAATTTCCAACGATTACGTATTGGTGAAATTAGCTAGCAATATCCTAGCAATATTCAAGTTAATCAGGCTCAAATATATTAAGAATAAATAAAATCAATTACAATAAAGAGCACATAAGAATCAACTATAAAACAATTAGGCTCATGATTCATAAACTAATGCTCGTTATTCTCTACCGATAAATGAACTAGCTACTTATGATATGCATGTATTAATTGGGAAAAAAATAAACTGAAAAATTAATGATGGCTTAAAACTACGAAAAGAAATTACTCCCAGAATTTGGGTTTTGTTTCTCTGCGGCAGACCAGAATCTGAAAATAAATATGAAAAATATGGCTGCAAAATTCTTATAAAATATTTATGGACTAAAAAGTGCATATCTAAAAGTCTAATTTGATGCCTCTTATATACAAGAGGATCAACCCAATATACAATCCAAATCAAATTCAAATTGATTCATAAGTTTATGCTTATCTAAATATAAGATATTAATTTTGTTCAAATCTAAATTCTACAAAGTCTCCATCGAACTGATGAAAATTTGATTTCTTCTCCATCCAAATATGATTTTATGGTTGCCTTTGCCGATCCAAATCTCTTGATGTATCTCTATTTCACACAAGTTTCTACGCAAATCCTGTATTATTTTCTGCTCATTTCCTCCTCACTTTTCTCCAAATTACTCTTGAGCCCAAATACTTTACCCATGACAATTAACACACCTAAAGTGCAAATAATCCAATAAAAGCACAACCCTATTAATAAACAATATAACTTTTATGCATAAAAAATACTCACACTTGAGACATGCTTGCCCTAAAGTATGAAATGAGAATCAAATCATGTTGTTCATCACACAAATCCCAATTATCCCATCTATCCCTAACTGACTCAAAAAAGAAACGAAGACACTAATAAGAAAACTCTACAGACTCAAGTAACAAATTCAGCATAATTAGAACTCTTGTTTTTTTATCTATAGACAAACTTTACCTTACCAATAACAAAAGGTTCCGCATAACACACTTGGTACTATCATGCACTTCAAACACCCAAGTAAAATTATCATCAAACCAATATAAAATCAGTCCTCAACTAAGTATAAATCAGACAAGTAATCAAACATTTCTCATGTTTCACACATTTACTCAAGATGTAGAGGACAATTACTCAAAAATAATGTTCATCAGAATAAAAGGTTTTCCCTGGCTATGCCCACAAAGGTTGGTGCATCAATAGACTTTGCTACCCCCGTAGATGATGGTACCGCTAGCCATACCCACCATATGAGTCCATCATTATGGGATGTTTTCTCAAACCCCACGACGCCACCGGTAATGATGACATTCAATCCAGGTGGGATTCAGCCATCACAACAAGCGCCCCACGGATTGACCAATGCCAATTTTTGGGTCGTAGCCATGGCCTATCCGGCCCATATGGTCGGCACCTATTACAATATATGTGCCCTGGTCCCTAAGAATTTATAATCCTTCAACCTATGAAATAAGTCGCATCACTTTCTCACACTAATTCCATTGGAACTGGGACATTGATATGTACCAATAATACTTACTCAAATTACTCTCAGACAATTGTCCACGGCCAAAAGAAACAGGTGGACAACATGAAGCTTAGTTCCATCAATTGGAAAGACTGGAAGGTTAGTTCCTTTAACTTTTTGAGGAACCAACATTAATATAAAATTCTCCACTATTGTCCGATGAAAACCGCAGACTCTTTCTTCCACTAAATAAATTCTATACTGAAATTTTCGCCACTAGAAAATATACAGAGTTAGCGGACTCATTAATTAATAACATAATAGAATTGTAGTGGACAAAACCATCAGTGCTCATCAAATCCTTGTTAAATGCGGTTACGTAGTGCATATTCACTCAGGTTGCAGGGCTAATTAAAAATATTAATAAGTGATTATGATGTCAAATAGTTGTCCCCGTTGTTAGCTCTTTACCCAAATATTTAAACCACTTTCATTAATTAGTGTCTCTCCTAATTAGATTGTTGGTGCGAAGAAACCTTATATGTTTCAAAATTGGGAAATATTCTCACTTTACCAATTTCCTTGTTTGAGACATCTAAATATCCTCGATCGATGTCTTCACATGCCTGGCTTTAATTGAATCAGTCTATAACTAGTTAGAGACTGGTTTTATGCAGCTGTTAATCTACTTAATAATAACAAGTCAAAATAATTAAGAGAGAAATGGAAAATGTGATATCTTACATAAGATATCCCCCTGAAATTAATTACAAATTGTTCTCCTATATAATCCTTTGTTAACAAATAAACTTATTGAGACATTTAAAATATATATATATATATATATATGTTTTGAATAAGTATTTTTTCCATTTCTGTATAAGAGTAATACCATCGGATTTATTTTGAAAACAAAGTTCAACTTTGAATATTGTATGACAGAAAAAGTATATGGTATATTTCACAAAAAAAATATATTTAAGAGTGTATCAAATCGGTTGATATTTGATCACTCTTATTCAAATTCCAAGGTTATAAGTCCAATAACAATGATATGATTCGACTTCAAGCTATGGATTGTTCCTTCTAGTGCGTACTGAATAACAGATTCAATATTGTTTATACTGAATTGTCGTTATTTATCTTTTTTCATTATATGTGATGTCGAAAGTAAAACAATAGTAAGTAAGAAGTAGCAATATTTTGTTCCAAAAATAACACAACTAATATATATGTGTGTGTGTGTGTGTATGAAACTTTCTCAATGGTTTTAAATAGCAGCATTTGGTCATTAGTAGCCCCAGTCATTCACTTGATCAGGTGACTTGAGAACTTTTCCAACACCAACTAGAAGAAAATACGGTTATTTTTCTCACACTTTCAAAATGGCCTGGTCACCAAATATGAAGAAAAGGACTCTATGTTACATG
Source organism: Rubia yunnanensis (assembly GCA_037428765.1). Taxonomy (NCBI): domain Eukaryota; kingdom Viridiplantae; phylum Streptophyta; class Magnoliopsida; order Gentianales; family Rubiaceae; genus Rubia; species Rubia yunnanensis. The sequence continues at coordinate 22,212,399 of CM075064.1, read as the reverse complement.
ATCATCTTGCTAGTTTATCAACACTTTGAGTTGATTTCTTCATCAAGAATATTTCCGATGCATCATCAGGCACCTACCATCCCACATATCATAAGAAGCCCTAAGGCTTCACCGATCGATTTGATTGCATACAATAGATACAAGATGATGGAAGTGAAAGCTTCCAGGCCAATGAGTCCAGGTCATAGCCTAGGTATGGGGTATGAATCTCCACCAGGTCCTTAATGTTTACTATGAAGGCTCCTCATCTTCATCCCAAATGAAGAAATTTACCAGCCTGTTTAGGTTCATTTTTCCCAAGAGTTATCGGGTGTGTTTGGCATGGATTCTAAGTGTTTTGCTTATAATATAGACACATTTTTAATATTTGGTAAATGGCTAAAAGTGCTTATTTAAGAAACAAAAACCTTTTTTTGGAAAAAAGAAAAGTTGGTCTACCACTACTTTCAAAATAAGTCGAGTTTGCTTAAATATAATCACATCTCTACTGAAGACACCCATAAAATCTCAAATAGTATGTAATATATAATTCAAAGTTTTTTGATAGTAGAATAGAAAATGTACATTTGTCTTTCGTTATTTTGACCCTACAAGTAAAGAGGATGACTCTCCTCAGACCTTGGAGAGTGAAATTTTATAGATTTTCTGGGACCACGTTGATCGTGTCATGATGATCATCATTTAGTGGAGATTTAATAGAGAGATATATTATCTGAGTATTTCAATGCAGCTAGGTTTATCACCAATAAGATTGTGTGAAATACTGAAACGTAATGATGCTGTTCAAGTGTGGCTTCATCAATTGTTATCTCTTCGATAGTTCGATCTACTTGTAATAATTAGAGGCATAAGATTTAGATAAGTATTTAATAATACTACATAGTATAAATTTATTTGTTTCCACATAGTAATTGAATTTTGTACCTTGATGACATGATAGAATTAATATCTATTTGGGCTAATACCCCCATCACCTAAACAGAGGCCCAAAACTCAAGTCACTCATAAGTGAGCTTGTTATTGGTTTTTTCACTAAAAGACAAAAGAAGTTAGATCATAGAGCAAGGATATTAGAGTTTAGAAATAGTATAAATACTAGTGTTTATTTATTTGTGTAACTATGTATGTGCGTTCTGTAGGTTATATATTGCTGCCGTTTCTTTGCTATTCTTGTAGTATGGGGATCATTGTTGGGATCTGTTCTTTGCTTCATTAAGGTTGGTAATTGTAAACGTTTTCTAGTTTCATATGCCATTCGGCCGCATAGAGTGTTATCAGAGGCGGAGTTAGGCGGTGGCTAGAAGGGGTTTCAGCCCTGTTGGGATGAAATTTATCTAAAATACGAAAATAATTTATTTTAAAAATATTTTTCAGTTCCATCTAATATAAGAAAATTGGGGAACTTTTTCCCCTTTACATATCAGACTAGCCATAAATGTTTTCTACCTCCGCCACTGAGTGTTATCCACAAGAATTTATGCATATTATGGGAGGAGTAGATGTGCAGAGGATAATTAAGTAGCACTCCCTTCGTCCCAGCTTAAATTGCACAAAATCTGTTTCATGCTCATCAAGAAACTTGTCTAATCGTTAATATGTTTAACTACGTATAAAAATGACAAAAAATTTACTTTTGTGGAACTACTTGTTACGACTAATCCAACCATATAACATATGATAATATTATTGTTTATATATTTATTCAAATATGTGGTCAAGGTTGAATAGTGAATAGTGACATAAAGTGAAGTGTGCAGTTTGAGCTGGAACGGAGGGAGCAGAGAGAATGACAAGAAATTTTAAAAATGTAATATAAATGATCGGATGAGAATGAGTTGAAATTTGTCTGGGGAGGAAATATTCGCAGTGTGCTGCACATTTTGGGACAGAGGCGGTATTATTTGTTGGTGCTTGTGTATGTATAGTTAAGCATTGGTTCCTAGTATTGAGTCATGGAAGTAGTGTCTTTTAAGAGTACATCTAACAAAGTTTGATCTTTTGTTCAAGTCAGACGGGGAAGCATGTTCTGCCGAAACCTTTCAATTTATATCTATTGACACGACTTTAACCTTAAGAACATAAATGCAGTCATCCTTGGCCTGACCAATGATTTGTACTCAACATAAGATCAAAAAGGATTTATCCATAGTTCTCAAGCCATCTGTTTGGTTGATTCAAAGATTGTTAAAATGAATCATGAATATCTCTGGGGAAAATATCTCATCAGAGTATCATAAGAATCAGGGGCGGAACCAGAAATTTTTTTTAGGGGAGGCTGAAAAATTTTCGGCGTCCGGTTTATGTAAATTGATTTATTTTTCATCGATTCAAATTCAATTTAATAAAATATCCCTAATTGATAATTAACAAATGAAAATAAAAAGTTCATAAAATCATATTCATCTAAATTCAATTTAACAAATATCCCTAATTGATAATTCCATAAACCGATTATGACAAATTGACAATTTCATTGTCACATACAATTATACAAAATAAATCAAACAATTATAATTTCAACTAAATTCCAACTAAATTTAAACTAAATTCAAACTAAATATGCAATTCAACTAAACTTCAACAATCATATATAATACAACCATATAAATTCAATTCAACATCCAATCTAAAAATCATGTTCACATTATATTATACATATACTTAAGTTTTGAAGAAATAAATTAAAAAGACAATAAATTATAAACCCTAAAATTAATAAATATTAGCAATTTAGCATAAAGAGAATTAGAGAAGAGAAGATTTACCGTGGTTTGGAGAGGCGGCAGGACGAGGCAGGCAAGCAGCAGCCGATGGCGGACGGCGGTGGCGCGGCGGCGGCGCGACGGGGCTGAGGCCTGAGAGTGTCGAGTGAGGCAGAGGAAGGAGGAGAGCTTGCTGCTTGCTTTCCTTCTCGCCTCCAGCTTTTATAGTAATAGAATGGGTTATATTGGATTGGGCTCAGCTTTTGGCCCAATCCATTTCTGACGTCTTTTTTTTTTCATATCACTTAGTGAAACAACGTCGTTTTACTACTTTGGTTTAAAATCACAAAGCAAAACGAAACGACGTCATTTCACTAACGTGAAACGACGTCGTTTTAGTGCGTACGAATTAAAAAAAAAGAAGGCCGCAGCGCGGCCTTCTTCTCCGGCGAGCAGCGCGGCCCGCGCCGGAGACGCGCTCAGCCGCGCGTCTCGCCTCCTCCTAGCTCCGGCCGGCGACCGAGGTAGGGCTGGAGCCCTACCTCGCGTATCAATAGATCCGCCACTGCTAAGAATCTCTAAACATGCCTGCCATGGTTATGGAGAAGCATTTCATGTTAATACACTGTATTGCTAGGTTATCATAACTGTTCGCTTTTATTACCTTCAGGGTTGCGCTTATGTTGCAACTTCATTCCAAGAATACTTTGTGAATCGGGGAAAGGTGATATTTTCACTTGTTGAGGCCCTTGGTACGTGTGAAAGGTTCAATCTTATGTTGTTTTCCTTATGTTGCCATTTATTCATTTCTTTCAAAGCACATCAGATCCCTTCTCCTTGCATTTGCTCTTTGAGAACCTCAGGTTTCTTTTGCATGTTGATTTTAAAACTGGTTCTACTGAACTATTTAAGAAGATTACTGATGACTCAATTTGGAAGAGGAATAGAAAACATACTAACTTTGTGAGTGGTTAGGTCGAGCATTGAGTAATAAAGTGTTCTCACGTCCACATAATGAATTCACAATAACTAGTGTAAAGTCCAAAATGTTTTAGTTGGCAGAGTATGACTATGTTGCAACATCAAAGAAGGAGTCATGGTGGAAGAAGGTTATTGTGAAAGTATGAATCCGAGATGGATAATTCTCGCCCAAAGGTATTTGATTTGCTGGATATTTCATCTCACATATTTGTGGGATTGGATCAAGATCTAAAAAGTCGAAAGAAGAAAGGAGATTCGATTATGGGCAAGGAATGGGATGAGATATTCTAAATCCCTTATGTCAAGGGATTAGATCGGTTAAATCCTATCTTCATCAAGATTCGAATATACGAAAATATTATGATGATAATGATTGATTTGCACAAGGAAACTGTGGTGTGCGAAAGGGCTATATATGGTAGACATTACAGGCTAAGCTATGTAAGAAATTAACGAGAGAAATCTGCAGACAGATTTCGAGTGTTCATCAACGTAGCGCAGAGTTTTTCACTGGTGTTCCAACATGATCAACGTTGTTTGATCTCAAAGTTCAGAACGAATGCCTTAATTCCTCAGGAGGAGGAGATCCAGCGTCGACGGAGATCGAGGTCAGAGGGAGTCTGATCAAGGCGGATCGGCAACTAGGGGAGCTAGTAGAATTCACAAGTTAAATTAGAAAAGATAAATATTTGTATAATGCATCTTGTACTATCTTTCTCATTAGTGGATTCATTCTGAACTTGGTCAGGCCACACAGATGTAGGTGATTCACACCGAACTGCGTAACCAATTTTGGGTGTCTTCAAAAGATTTTTTTTTACCTAGAAACTTGGTTAATCAGACGATGTTGGAACACAGTAACCTGAATTGAAGTAATTAGGTAAAACCAAAATTTCAAAAAAAAAATGTCCTTTTGAGTCTTTCCTTCTCCTAACAACCAAAAAATACGAAAGGCCTACAACCTTTATCTTATTCTAATGTTTGTAGTAATTGTTTGTACTTTGTAGTAGTTGTTTGAAGCGGATATTATTAGTCTGAAATACTCAGCCAACCTTTCAAATTGGTGTTGATTCTTTCTATGAGTGTCATTGAAGGATGTTTTTTTCATGCATTTAGTGCTCCTTCTTTGTAGCACAGAAGTACAGAAGTTTGACTTAGGGGATGGCTTTCACGGCCACGAGTTGTAGAAACGGCCTGCTTTTTACAGGCCAGGCATCCCAATGGTGTCATGGTGCGTTGGTTGGTGCATCTTGCTTTTTGTTGTGATTAAAAATCAATTCAGTATGTGCTAGTTGACTGATTTTAGGACATATTTATCTTTGCGACTGAAATTTGATTTTATCGAATTTTTCTAATTCTTATTATTATATTCTAACATGACTTATCCAACCAAGTATGTAATAAATTAAAACATTAACGACACAAGACTTGGTTACGCAGTTCTGTGAAATCCACCTACATCTGCGGGGTCTGGCCCAATTCAGAATGAATCCATTAATTAGAAAGATACAATACAAAGTACATCATACAAAATACTTATCTTTACTAACTATAACGTGTGAATTCTGCAAGCTTCCCTTGCTACCGATCCTACTTGATCATACTCCCTTTGACCTCGAAACTCATCGACGTTGGATCTCCTCCTCCCGAGGAATTACGGAATCTGATTCTGAACTTTGAACAACAGGTCACGTATGTTGGAATATAGAATTTTGGCTCTTTGCAATTCTCTGAAAGTAAAAAAATCTGTATGCAGGTTTTTTTTCTCTGTTAAATCTGTGATCAATGCAGCCGTGGTTGTCCTCTTTTATAGCCCTGAGCAGATCGGAATACTCCCTAATTATTTCCACAATATTCCTATTCCAAATATGTGTCTTGAAGCATATCCAAATCCCATAAATAAAGAGATTTTTCTTATCACAATATATCACATATATTCGATAATATCACTCCATATATGTAGGGATTTTCCATAAATCAACTATGATTCTATACGCCTAATATATAGTAGAATATTCAGATTTCTATAACTCACAAATACCACAATATTCTGTTTTCTTTTTCCGTAAACATCCTTGGCGAAAATATATTGTTTTCGCATGTTCCAACATGGAAAGTTTTTCGTTTCCAAATATGTTCACAAAAAATTCCAATTAAATATTCAATGCATATCTCTTGGCTTTACAATCTCCCCCTCTGGCATTTTGTGGACCCATAACTTTTTGGCCATTAATCACACAACGAAAAACTTGTCATCATATACATAGGTCTTCCAAACTCCACCTATGTTGGAACATATCACAATACTGAATCTGAACAAAAATTGAATACTAGAATTACATCAAAGCATGAATACCGAAAATTGAATACCAGAAATCCAGAAATTCCATCAAATATAAACTTCAGATTACAGAGCCATTATCAAAATTCTCCCCCTGGGACCACACATATGCCAAAGGAAAAAAAACATGAAAAAATACATAAGCATCAAGTAGGCTCCTCCTGACTTTGACTTCTATGTTGGAACATAGAGAAGAAATCCAGTTCAGGTGCAGGTTTCCAACCGTGCTTTCTCTTTCTCCAGTTTTGCCTTTTCTGCCTTTAGCGCTGCCATTTGAATGGCGATTGCCCCTAGTCTGGCATTCAGAATTACCAGTTTAGCCTTCTTGTCAGCCGATGAAGAAGTAGAGCCAGAAGGACTCCATGGTAGATCATGCACATGCCTCAACCCAAATGTCTTCTTGTTTGGCCTCATGAATTCCGTGTCAATCACCACATTTTTGCCTTTCCTTTTACCTTGGCGCTTTTAGCTAGTGCTGAGATCAAACAAGGATAGACAATAGCATGTTTGGCTTTGGGACAAGTGGCTTGCCTGACCAGATTTTGCTGAATAAACAGTTCAAAATTTATAGGCTTCTGTGTTCCAACACAGTATAGTAACTTGGCCATTTCTCTTGTCAGCGCAGTAGTATTTGAAGATGGCATCCAGCAGTGAACTGCAATCTGATACAGCCCGAAAAACCTTGAGGACAAGCATGAAGCTTGTGAGTAACCTGTTGTAGGCCACTTTTCCTTGTATCCACCTGAGATAGTTTCCAAAATTTGATCATCTGTGACTTTCAAATCCTCAGGCATTACTATTAACTCCAAAAAGTCCGAAAAACCACTCTCCATGTATGCCTCTAGATCTACAGGTCTCTCAGAGACAAATTTTCTTTCCACAAATACTTCCCCCATTTCTTCACACCTTAAATCAAAGTAGGAGAAGAAAAGTGCATCACTTACTAGGAGGGGAGGAAGCACTGTCCTCTTGGTAGATTCCTGGTTCTTCTTAGTTCCTTTTCTTTATGTGGGTACCTCTGCATCATTAGCCTTCCTCTTTCCCTTGGCTGATTGAAAAAATTCATCCAGCACTTCATCACTTGAATAGTGCATCTCAGGATGTTCCTGTGTTGGAACATACTGAGTGTCCTCTGCTTCTTCAGTTCTAGCAATCTGCAATTCTTCTGATTCACTTGGTTCTGCAACAGGCTCTTCACTGTGACCTACTTCCCTGTCACCATGTGCATCATCAGTTATATTAACTTGGTCTTCTCTTCCCATATCATCATCAATATTCATCTCTTCACTGCTTTCATCCTTAACCTGCTGTGTTGGAACATATGCACCATGTTCCTCTTCCTCACTGTCCGAGAGGTCAATTACTATTGGTTTCCTTAACTCCTCCATTCTCTGTGCAGCATTTGAATCAAAGAATCCAACAGGTAGTCTATTTGTATACTTTATAACCTCCCTTCATGTTGCTTTATCATCACTAATCTCTCTAAAAAACACATAACTTGGACAGGGCACGCATCAATAAACATGAAATTTGTCCTTTCCTCCGTACTCCCCATACCTCCCTCTTAGAAATTTAACCTTTCAGTTTTCAATACTCCACATATCTCCAATATCACCAATCACTAATTCTTTAACCTTAACTGTCAAGTATTCCCCTTCTATAATCTTGATTTTGGTTAGGTCAACTGTAACTCTATTGGCCTCTAAACATTCAAATATTTCATCTACGTTTTTGAACTCCATTCACATAATTTTTAAACTAGGGGAATCAAGACCTGTTACCTTCCCATATGGACCCTTTGTTTTGGCGCTGGTGTGTGCCTCCTGATCGTCGCCATTTTCGCCTGAACCATTGGTCTCTTCCTTTTCTTCACAACCATCTGTTACCTCGGCCTCGACATTCTCTTCACACTGACCGTTATTTTATTTGGGAAGGACTTTGGCCTCTATATTGTCAGTCCTCTGTTCATCCTCCATGATTTCTGAAGGTTGAGAGGTTCCTTGAGTTTCTTCTTCTAGTGTGGAAGAGTTAGGGCTTGAAGACATTCTTCCGCAGGGATTTGATGGGTCGAGAGATCAGAAAGTAGTTTGACAAGAGGATTTGGAAGAGAGATAAGGATGTATGTGAGAATAGTCGAAAAGAGGGGAATTTGGAAGGATTTGGACAACTTGGAAACCAGCACCAACTCTTCATATCACTTTCTTGTTTGCCGCATAAACCTTTTTCCTTTTCCAAGATTTGTAATGATTCTCTCTTGTCAACTCAAGACTACCAACTTCCAACATACCATAACATCCAACTTCTATTTTTGTAAACTTTTCTTCTTTCTATTTGTTTTTGTTTTTTTTCTGAATTTTTCCGATAGAAAATAAAATAATAAAAATAATAAATATTTACATTGAACTAAATTCAAGGATTACCTCAAATTTGACAAACACCTAAGTGTTGTCTGAGACTTTCAAAAGTGGCAGTGTCCAATGGCTTTGTAAAGATATCAGCGAATTGCTCGTGTGTTGGAACATAGATTACCTCCACTTCCTTCCTTTCAACAAGATCTCTAATAAAGTGATGCCTTATGTTAATATGTTTGGTTCTCGAGTGCTGGACTGGATTTTTCAAGATATCAATAGCACTTGTGTCACATAAAATCTTCAACGGGCCTTGATGAATTCCATAGTCTTTCAACATTTGTTTCATCCATAATAATTGTGCACAACAGCTTACTGCTGCAAGATACTCAGCTTCTGCAGTAGACAAAGAGATCGAATTCTATTTCTTACTATACCAAGACACTAAGTTCGTACCAATAAAGAAACATCCACCTGTGGTGCTTTTTCGATCATCAGCATTACCAACCCAATCAAAATCACTGTACCCAATCAACTCAGAATCTTGATTCTTAGAAAACCAGACACCATACTCAGAAGTCCCACTTACATATCAAATAACTCGTTTAACTGCGGTGAGATGCGACTCCTTTGGATCAGCCTAAAATCTTGCACATATCCCAACGGTGAAACATAGCTGTTAAATACAATAAACTTCCAATCAAGCCTCTGTATAATTTCTGATCAACTGTTACTCCTTTCTCATCCTTTACCAGTTTATCATTAAACCCCCATAGGAGTTCGTACTGCTCGAGCATTGCTCAGACCGAACCTTTTGACTAAATTTAGAACTTACTTACTCTGATTTATGAACAGACCATTTCTTTCTTGCTTGACTTGCAATCCCAGAAAGTATGTGAGCACTCACACCATGCTCATTTCAAATTCAGTTTGCATGATGGTTACAAAATCATGTACTATAGAAGGTGAAGTAGAGCCGAATACTATATCATCAACATACATTTGAGCAATTAGAATTTTTTATGCCTTTTCAATCACAAATAAGGTGCGATCTACTCCCCCTCAATGATAACATTTCTGAAGAAGAAAGTTAGTAAGTCGTTCATACCACGTCCCGGGTGCTTGCTTTAGACCGTATAGAGCATTCTTAAGGCGATACACATGATGTGGATAATGAGGATCCTCAAAGCCTTGAGGTTGTTCCACATAGACCTCTTCATTCACCACTCCATTTAGAAATGCACTCTTGACATCCATTTGATACAACATAAAGTTCATAGAGCAGGCAATAGCAGGAAAATTCGAATTGACTCTAACCTGACAACTGGTGCGAATGTCTCATCAAAGTCGACCCCTTCCACTTGTGTATATCCTTAAGCTATGAGTCTGGCCTTATTTCGAGTAACTAGGCCATCAGTATCAGACTTATTCTTGAAGATCCACTTCGTGCCAATGACATTAATGCCTTTTGGGGCGAAGAGTAAGATACCAGACGTCATTACGTGCAAACTGACCTAGTTCTTCTTGCATAGCAGCAATCCAATACTCTACCAGCAAGGCTTCTTTGTAGTTCTTAGGTTCAATGAGAGAGACAAAGCAATGCAATCCAGCTAGCCTTCTGTAATCCACTCGAGGAACCGATCGAGTACTCCTTATGATTGATTCATGTTGATCTTGTGTTGGTACATAGGGTTTGGTAGTGGGGGATGATGTTCCAACATGCTCAGCCTTAACAAGTTCATCACCAATCTGCTCAGATGTTCCAGCATGTTGACGGGGTTCAGCTTCAACTAATTGATCTGCCTTGTCAGGTTGATGAGGCTTTGTTGGAACATGAGTGTTACCAGGTTCTTCTTCTACAACATCTAACTTTTATCCTTCTTCTGAATCATTCACAATAACATTTATAGACTCCATGAGAGTGTTGGTTCGATGATTATAAACTTTATAAGCATGTCTGTTAACAGAATACCCAAGAAAATTCCAGTATCACTGCGATTGTCAAATTTTGCCAACTGCTCACTGTCTCTGATAATGTAGCACTTGCTTTCAAACACATGGAAGTATGAGACATTAGGTTTCCTACCCTTCCAAATCTCTTAGGATGTTTTGCTGGTGAATGACCACAGATTTACTCGATTTGTATAACAAGCTGTATTAATAGGTTCTACCCACCATTTCTTGTGAATTTCTTTCTCAGCTAACATAACTCGAGCCATCTTCTGCAAGGTTCTATTTTTCCATTCTACAATACCATTCTGCTGAGGGGTAATGGGTGCAGAAAATTCATGTTGAATTCCGAGCTCATCACAAAAATCACTGAATTGAGAATTCTTAAACTCTCTACCATGATCACTACGTATTCAAACAATCTTTCCAACTGGACTTCCCTTTTCAATTTGTAAATTTATTACCAGATTTCTAAATACTTCCAATGTATCAGATTTATCTTTTAAAAAGGCTACCACGTAAATCTGGAGAAATCACCAACACATACAAAGATATATTTCTTTCCACCTATACTAGGTGTATTGACTGGACCCATCAAATCCATATGCAATAATTCCATATTTCTAAAGGTGGTTATATATTGAATTGATGAATGGGGACATTGAATCTGTTTACCTTGTTGACATGGTCCACACATAATTCTATCCTTGCTGGTTAAGATAGGCATACCTCGTACAACTTTTGCATTTGCAATTTTCACCAATATTTTGTAATTGGTGTGACCGAGCTTCCTGTGCTACAGAACTCCTTCATCCTGCTTCGAGATTATACATCGTACTTCCTGTTCCAACAGATAGCAGTTATCTGATGATCTTATGCCTGAAAGAACCTTGGTTTCTCTGTGTCTCACAACAAATTTATCTTTATGAAATTCCACCGTCATATTGTCATCACACAACTGACTTATGCTCAATAGATTTGCCTTCAGATCTTCAACAAACAGCACACTAGTGAATACTAGAAAACCTTCAATCTTTAATTCACCTTTTCCAATCACTTTAATCTTCTTTCCATCACCAAAAGTCACATACCCGCCATCGTATGGTGTGATATTTGTGAGAAATTCTTGAGTGCCAGTCATGTGACAAGAATAGCCACTATCAAAGTACCACGAATCTCTGGAATATGATATAAGCGAAGAATGTGCAACTAGACATGTTCCAGATGGTTTGACAACCCATACCTTTCTGACCAATTTTATTTTCTGGACTTCGCCTATGTTGGAACATACCAAGAGTTGGCATCCTGACATTTGGTCTCTGATCAGTTTCCTGCATTGTTCCTCCGAATGACCTTGATATGAGCAGTAGCTGCAGATGAGTGGTTTCCTTTAGCGAGGCTTGCCAAACTTCCGTTTTACCTCTCGAGTCTTGGTCTTGAGGGTTACTGGATTCTTAAGTATCTAGTGTGCGTCGGCCTTGTGTGGGTTGTAATACCTAATACCATGCCAATCACCAAAGTTCCTTCTCATGTCCAGAATATCATCAAGCTTTGCTTTTCCATAGTTTAGCTTAGAAATTGCTGCTTCAGAAGTCTCAGCTCTCTTGATTGCTAAAATCAGCTTCCCATTTATTTTTTCATTCTCCTTTCCAAGTTCAGCAACTTTTACACGCAATTCTCTTTCTATTTTCATCAACTTCATTTTTTCTTCCTTTTGCTCTTTGTTTGTGTCAACTACTTGAAGCCGCATAGCATACATATTTTCATAAGTGCTGTTGATTTCTTCATCACTTACAGAAAGTCCATCATTTTCATCACTGGGTGGTTCATACGGATCTATGTTGGAACATACGGCTTCGACTTTGTCCAGTGTGTTTGAACATCCAACCTTTGATGCATCATGAATTTTTGCTCCAAATGCCACATAGTTGCTTGTAATTTCCTCTTTGTCTTTCTCATCTTCTTCATCTTCTTCAACTTCACTCCATGAGGTGAAATATGATTTTCCTTATTTCTTCCAGGTATTTGCACATTCAGCCTGAATATGACCATATCCTTCACATTCTCTGCATTGAATTCGTCCAGGCTGTTTTGGTTCACTACTTTGATTTCTGAAGAACTGCTGATTTCCTTGCTCAAACCTCGTTCCACGATTATTTCCAAACTCCTGTGGTCTTGGTCTATTTCCACCAAGCCTTTCCTGAGATTTCTTGTTAACTACTTTCTTTAGCATCCTTGAGAAGTTTTTTGTGGTAAGTGCAAGTTTTTCAAATTCATCATCACTGTCAGACTCATGATTGCCCTTTGATAAAGATGTTTTGAATACCAACTCTTTAGGGACTCTTTTTGTAGCTTGTTGGAATGTTATCTTATATGTCTATAATGATCTCATTAGTTCATCTAGGCTTATGGTGGCTACATTTCTTGCTTCTTCTATTGCTGCAGCCTTCATTGCAAATATCTTAGGAAGTATCTCAAGGTCTTTTTCACCAACTTCATCTCTTTGTAAACATTTCCAAGTTGATATGTCATGTTGGAGATGTCCCTGAGTTTTCTGTTGAATATAGCAACAGTGTCATCCTCCTCCATCTTGAGTTCCTTGAACTTTATAGCCAACATCTGTAGTTTAGACTCACAAACTCGACTAGTTCCTTCATGAACAGTTTGTAGAATGTCCCATGCTTTCTTAGCTTGATGTTACGTAAAGATGAGTTTGAATTGGTTTTCATCAACTGCCGTGAAGATTGCATTCAGTGTCTTTGAATTTGCCAGAGATGCCTTGAGGTCATCAGGAGTCCAACTAGCTTTGTTTTTGAGTTTCTGCTCCCTTTGACTTGACTGTCCTTCTATCACCTTAGAGCTTGTATCAGCATCTTCCTAAGGTGATTCCACTCATTCTCAACATAGAAAAACACAATTGCATCCAGTGAGTTGATGAAAAATCTCATGCATGTCTTCCAATAGTTGTAGTCGTTGCCTTCTAGCAGAGGTGACCGAGACACCGAAGCTCTTTCTTTAGTTGCCATGGTAAAACCAGATCACACTTTCCTTAACACAACCAAGGGAATAATAAGTGACCAAGCTCTGATACCAATTGAAATTTGGTTTTACCAAATTTTCTAATTCTTATTAGTATGTTCCAACATGACCTATCTAACCAAGTATGCAATAAATTAAAGCATTTACGACACAAAACTTGGTTACGCAGTTCGGTGAAATTCACCTACATCTGCGGGACCTGGCCCAGTTCAGAATAAATCCACTAATTAGAAAGATACAGTACAAAGTACATCATACAAAATACTTTCTTTACTAACTATAATGTGCGAATTCTACAAGCTCCCCTTGCTACCGATCCGCCTTGATCAAACTCCCTCTGACCTCGAAACTCATCGACGATGGATCTCCTTCTTCCGAGGAATTAAAACATATGATTCTGAACTTTGAACAGCAGGTCACGTATGTCGGAACATAGAATTCTGGCCCTTTTCAATTCTCTCCAAAGTATAAAAATCTGTGTGCAGATTTTTTTCTCCGTTAAATCCGTGATCAATGCAGCTGTGGTTGTCCCCTTTTATAGCCCTGAGCAGATTGGAATACTCCCTAGTTATCTCCACAATATTCCTATTCCAAATCTACTTCTTGAAGTATATCCAAATAAAGGGATTTTCCTTATCACAATATATCCCATATATTCGATAATATTACTCCATATATGTAGGAATTTTTCATAAATCAACTATGTTTCTATACGCCTAATATATAGCAGAATATTCAGATTTTCATAACTCACAAATACCATAATATTCTGTCTTCTTTTTCCATAAACATCCTTGGCGCAAATATGTTATTTTTGCATGTTCCAGCATGGAAAGTTTTTTGTTTCCAAATATGTTCACAAAAACTTCCAATTAAATATTCAATGCATATCTCTTGACTTTACATAGACACATAAGAATACGAGCCTCCGGAAACATGCTTTTTGAGACCGAAATGCCTTGCTAGTAATTAGACTTAGCATATCTGTAGGAGCTGTTGGCTCTGTCACTTTATTATGAAATTATGGTGTAGGAAGGAGTGGAACAGAGAAAGTTATTTGCAAATATAATGCTATAGGAATGAAATCCATTTGAATGCGAATGTTAACAAGTCATTAGAATGATATGATAAGAAGTGTTAGGATAAATCAGACTCCTGATTAGATTATGATTTATTATGATTTGAGTTCTTTCCTTATTACACCTCTATTGTACTCTCTATATATTTAGATATCAATAATACAATTGATTGCGACAAATTATTCTATCATGGTATCAGATTAAGTTCTGATCCTAAGCCCTAAATTTTAATTTATTGTTCAGCGAAGTTCCGGTCCAATTCCGGTCCAATTCTGGCCCTGATTCCGGCGAAGTTTCAGTCAAATTCCTCCTCCTCCGGCGTCCTCCAGTGGTGGCTCCTTCCAGCGGCGCCTTCATCAACGCCTTCCAGCGGTGAGATTGCGAGATCTAGCGGCGGTCGTCTTCCCGTCGTCCAACGCGTACAGGTCATCGGACTGTCGTCGTGACCGTCGTGCTCGGCTTCATCTCCAGCGTGCTTATCGCATCTCAGCCGACCAGCAACAACAAATCCACGTGCCTGTTTCTTCCAGAAGCGCGTGCGTCCACGCGCTCGTGTGTGCAGATGCGCGCACACCCTTCCGTGCGTGAAGTCTCGCGCCTGGGAGCCAACAGTATCTTCTGTGCATGAAGTCACGCACCAGGCGGTTCAATCTCATTCTCTGCACGTGAAGTCACGCGCCTGACGATTCAATAGTTTGTTTCCCATTTTTTGCACGTGCCGGGTCATTTTACGCCTATTTTCTGGGTATCTTCTTGCTATGGTTTATTTGGCACCTTTTTCTCGGGCAGATGGCTTCGCTAATTGGATTACGGACAAAGATTTATTTCAGGCCAGTGTGAATGGTCTCAATCGTCATCCTTCGTCCAATCAGTGGATTGTTGATTCTGGTGCTACATCTCACATCACTGCTCACACCAGTTATCTTGATAAGGTACAATCTTATCGTGGTTCTGATTCTATTCTTGTTGGAAATGGTGAATCATTATCTATTTCTCACATCGGTCAGTGTCATTTCTCTGGTTTCTCTATTAATGATGTCCTTGTGGTCCCTAAGATTACTAGAAGTTTATTGTCCATTAGTAAGCTTACTCGTGATCTACCTGTCCGTGTTATATTTGATGCCGATGCATTTTCCATTGAGCACAAGCTTACAGGGGCGATAATTGGTAAAGGCCGTCATAGGTCTGGTCTTTATTTTCTTGAGACTGGTGATTCCAGTTTTTTAGGCGAACTACGCTCTACAAAGCTTCATGCTTCTTTTGAGCAGTGGCACTCTCGCCTCGGTCATGTGTCTCATGATATTGTTCAATTATTGAATCGACGGGGTCTTATTTTTGTCACTTCTGCTATGCCTGCACCTGTCAGTTGCTCTCCTTGTCAGATGGCCAAGAGTAATCGTTTGCCCTTTTCCACTAGTGACAAGTGCGCTACTGGTTTATTGGATAAAGTACATTGTGATTTGTGGGGGCCAGCTCATGTTTTATCTGTCCACGGTTTCTCTTATTATGCCATTTTCATTGATGATTTTTTGCGATTCACATGGTTTCTTTCGATGCGGCATAAGTCGGATTTCTATGACACCTTTATCCAGTTTCAGAAATTTGTTGAGAATCAGTTTTCTGCTAGGGTTAAAATTTTTCAGACCGATGGTGGCACCGAGTTTACTAATCACCGACTTCTGGCTCATCTCATATCATGTGGCATTCATCATCAGATTTCCTCGCCCTATACACCTGCTCAGAATGGCCGAGCTGAGCGGAAGCATCGCCACATCACAGAGACTGGTCTTGCCATGCTTTTTCACTCTTCTGTACCGCACTGTTATTGGGTGGAAGCTTTCTTTTCTGCGGTTTACATTATTAACCGTCTGCCTAGTTCGGTTCTGAGTGGCAAATCACCTTTTGAGGTCATTTTTGGTCATGTGCCTGACTATACCCTCTTTCACCAGTTTGGTTACCGTGCATTTCCATGTCTGCGTGCCACTACTACTGATAAGTTTGCACCCCGATCCATTCCCTGTATTTTTATTGGCTATCACCCTCGTCACAAGGGCTTCCAGTGTCTCGACCCGACTTCTGGGCGCATCTATATCTCTCGCCACGTTCGTTTTGATGAAACTTTCTTCCCTTATGTCTCATCTTCCACGGACAGTCGTTCGATTTCAGATCTGGAGATTTCATCATTTTTTTATGGAACTGTTACTTCATCAATTGGTGCCACCACGCCTGTGTCTGTGTCTATTCCAGCTGCTCCTCCTTCACCACCATCTTCCATCTGGACGGCCGACCTGGACCCGGCTCCTCGCCAAACGCCCACCATATCTCAGCCGCTGGCCAGCACTCCTCAGCCACCATCTCAGCCACCACATCTCAGCCAGTATCGGCTATTCTTTCTCCGGTGACTTCCGACGGCCACTCTCCGGTCAGCACAGCTCGATCTTCCTCCGTATCATCAGCTGGTTTGACTCCTCTAGCTTCGCCGCCCTAGCTTTGTACTCATCGGATGACCACTTGGTCTTCTACTGGTGCTATTCAATGCCGGGATTATTCGGATATTATTGCTCATGGTCTCACTGCCGCACTCCTCTCTGAGACAGAGCCAACTGATTATCGCACTGTCCTTCAGGATCCAGCCTGGGTTTCAGCCATGGATAATGAGATGGATGCTCTTCGTGGTCAGCACACTTGGGATTTGGTGTCTCGACCTTCGAATGTCAACATTGTTGGCTCCAAATGGGTCTATAGGCTCAAGTATCGAGCAGATAGCACCATTGAGCGTCACAAAGCTAGACTTGTGGCACAGGGTTTCTCGCAGATTTCGGGTTTTGATTTTGACTACACTTTCAGTCATGTGGTCAAAGCCTCCACTGTTAGGACGGTTCTCGCCATAGCCACTATGCGTTCCTGGCCACTTCATCAGTTGGATGTCAAGAACGCTTTCCTTAATAGTATTCTTGATGTTCCAGTCTACATGAAGCAGCCCGTTGGTTATCAGGATTATGTCCATCCAGACTATGTTTGTCATTTGAAAAAGGTCATTTATGGGCTTAAGCAGGCTCCCCGGGCTTGGTTCCAGTGTTTCAGCAGTTATCTGACAAAGCTTGGTTTTTGGTGCAGCTCAGTTGATACTTCTTTGTTTGTCCTTTCAAGAGGGTCATCGTTACTGTACCTACTTGTGTATGTGGATGATATCATTCTTACGGGAAATGACTCGACTCTTCTTCGCCAGTTCATTGATCAGACACACAGAGAGTTTACGATCAAGGATTTTGGTGCTCTTCATTACTTTCTTGGTCTTGAAGTTTCGCCTACCTCCTCAGGATTACTGCTTGGCCAAGCAAAGTATGCTTGGGATATTTTGAATCGGGCTGGTATGTCTGACGCGGCACCTGTTTCTACTCCATTTGTTGCTGGTTCTCAGCTTCACAGCTCTACCAGTCCTCCATTTCAGGATCCTACACTTTATCATTCTCTTGTTGGTGCTCTCCAGTATCACACCATCTCTCGCCCGGATTTGGCATTCTCGGTCAACACGGTGAGTCAGTGTCTTCAAGATCCCAGAGATGATCATTTTGCTGCTGTGACTCAGATTTTGCGGTATGTTCATGGCACTCTTCATTTTGGTCTCCGGTTTTGTTCTTCTAGTACTCCTGATGTGTTAGGATACTCTGATGCTGATTGGGCTCGCTGTCTGGAGACTCGTCGGTCCACTTATGGTTATGTAGTTTTTCTTGGTGGGAATCTGGTTTCTTGGAGTGCCAAGAAACAGCCCACTGTTTCTCGCTCTAGCACTGAGTCTGAATACCGTGCTCTCGCCAACACTGCCTCAGAAGTGGTCTGGCTCACTCATTTGCTTCGTGATCTTCTGTTTCCGCTTTCTGGTTCTCCACTGTTGTTATGCGACAATAGTAGTGCTATCTTCTTGGCTCAGAATCCAGTGGCTCACAAGCGGGCGAAGCACATCGATATCGACTACCATTTTGTTTGTGAGTTAGTGACATCCGGAAAGCTGCGTGTTGCTCATGTTCCGACTTCTCTTCAGATTGCGGACATTTTCACCAAGGGGCTCTCTCGTCCGCTGTTCGAGTTCTTCAGGTCCAAGCTGTGTGTCGGCGAGCATCCGACGCTCCGCTTGAGGGGGGGTGTTAGGATAAATCAGACTCCTGATTAGATTATGATTTATTATGATTATAGTTCTTTCCTTATTACACCTCTATTGTACTATCTATATATTTAGATATCAATAATACAATTGATTACGACAAATCATTCTATCAAGAAGATCAGCAGCAATCTGGTATCATGTGTCAACTTTCAAGGTTGTTCTCCCTTTTCCTGCCCTATCTTCATTTTCTAGTCCGGTACACCGTGAAAACAAGGATGTTTAAGCGAGTCAAGCTACATATTTATCATCGAGAGTGTAAAAGTCTTCAATGTATCTTGGTAGGAATTGAGTGAAAGTATTTGAAATTGGGACATAGGTTCATGCTTTTGAAGAGGAGATGACAGTCTGTTGTTTAGAAGGTGAGCATCGATGCGTTATTTGCACCTTCCGTTTTCCCATTTCTAGTCATATGTTGATGTGGAATTACGGCGATCAACTTCCAATATGATTGTATTAACTTGGATATTTAAGGAGTATATGGTGATCTTGAGTCTTGACTAGCAATGATCTAGAACTTGATAAGTAAAGCGTGTGCTGGTTTACGTATTTTTGTTGGGATGGTTTCGAGTAGTGTGATAGACTGAGTGAATATTGTAAAGTCAAAGTTTTCATTGAATATTTTAATTGGAAATTTGTGAACATATCTGGAAACGGAAAATTTTTCATGTTGGAACATGTGGATGAACATAAATTCGCCAAGCAAATCTTACCGAAAAATGACAGAATATTATGGTATTTGTGATTTATGGAAATCTGAATATTCTGCTATAAGTTAGGCATCAATAGAAGCATAGTTGGTTTATGAAAAATCTCTACAAATATGGTATTGAGATTATCGAATATATGAGAGATATTGTGATGAGGAAAATTCCTTTATTTATGGGATTTGAATATGTTTCAGAAGCAGATAAGGAATATGAATATAATGGAGACAATCATGGAGAGTTCCGATCTGCTCATTGTTTTACAAGGGGACATCACAGTTGCATTAAACTCACAAATCTAACAGAGAAAATCTGCACATAGATTTCATCCTTCTGAGATTCTTGCAAAGAGCCAGATCTTTGTGTTCCAACATACATGACCTGTCGTTCAAAGTTTATAATCATATGCCTTAATTCCTAGGGAGGAGGAAATCCAGCGTTGACGAGTTTCGAGGTCAGAGGGAGTCTGATCAAGGTGGATCGGTAGCTAGGGAAGCTAGCAGAATTCACACGTTTGATTAGTAAAGATAAGTATTTTGTATGGTGTACTTTGTACTACAGCTTTCTGATTAGTGGATTCATTCTGAACTGGGCTAGGCCTAGTAGATGTAGGTGGATTTCACCGAACTGTATAACCAAGTCTCGTGTCTTTAGTGCTTTACTTTATTGCATACTTGGTTAGATAGGTTATGTTGGAGCACACTAGTAATAATTAAGAAAATTCGGTAAAACCAAATTTCAATTGGTATCAGAGCTAGGTCACTTTTTTTCCCTTGGTTGTGGCAAGGAAAGTGTGATCCGGTTTTTCCATGGCAACCAAAGAAGGAGCTTCGGTATCTCAGTCACCTCTACTGGAAGGCAACAACTACAATTATTGGAAGGCACACATGAGAGTTTTCATCAACTCACTGGATGAACTTGCATTGTAATATGTTGAAAATTAGTGGAATCCCCCTACTGAAGATGTTGATACTAGCTCTAAGGCAAAAAAGGGAGAGTCAAGTCAAAGGGAGAAGAAACTCAAAGACAAATCTACTTGGTCTCCTGATAACCTCAAGGCGTCACTGGAAAATTCAAAAGCACTAAATGCTATCTTCACGGCGGTTGATGAAAATATGTTCAAACTCATCTCTACATGTCATCAAGCCAAGAAAGCATGGGGTATTCTGTAAACAGTTCATGAAGGAATTAGTCGAATTTGAGAATCCAAATTAAAGATGTTGGCTACAAAGTTTGAGGAACTCAAGATGGAGGAAGATGACACTATTGCTACATTCAACAGAAAACTCAAGGACATCTCCAATATGGTGTATCAACTTGGAAAGGTCTACAAAGAGGCAAATTGGTGAAAATGACCTTGAAATCACTCCCTAAAAGGTTTACAATGAAGGTCGCAGCAATATAAGAAGCAAGAGATGTAACCACCATGAGCTTGTATAAATTGATGGGATCACTACAGACGTATGAGATGACATTCCAACAGTCTACAAAAGGGTTCAAAATGAGTTGGCATTCAAAACATCGTCATCTAAGGAGAATCACGAATCTGACAGTGATGATGAGTTTGACAAACTTGCACTAATCACGAAAAACTTCTCAAGAATACTGAGGAAAGTAGTAAACAAGAAATCTCAGGAAAGGTATGGTGGAAATAGACCGAGGCCGCAAGAATTCGAAATTAATCGTGGGATGAGATTTGAACAAGGAAATAAGCAGTTCTCTAGAAATCCAAGCGGTGAACCAAAGCAGCCTGGATGAATTCAATGTAGAGAATGTGAAGGTTATGGTCATATTCAGGCTGAATGTGCAAATACTCGAAAGAAGCAGGGAAAATCATATATCACCTCGTGGAGTGAAGATGAAGAGGATGAGAAAGACAAAGAGGAGCTTAAAAGTAATTATGTGGCGGTTGGAGCTAAAATTCATAATGCATCAGATGATGGATGTTCAACCACATTAGACAGAATCAAAGCCATATGTTCCAACATAGATTTGTATGAAGCAACCAGTGATAATGATGACGGACTTGCAATAAGTGATGAATAAATCTACAGTACATACGAAAAAAATGTATGCTATGTGGCTCCAAGTAGTTAATATAAACAAAGAGCTGAAGGAAGAAAAAACTCATCTGGAGGAGATAGAAAAAGAGCTGTGTGTGGAAGTTGCCAAACTAAGAAAGGAGAATGAAGAGTTGAATTGGTAGCTAATTTTAGCAACCAAGAGTGCTGAGACGTCTAAAGCAGTAATTACTATGATGAGATGTCTAAGGCTGGAAAAGCGAAACTCGATGATATTTTGGATATGGGAAAGAACTTTGGAGATCGACAAAGAATTGGGTATGACAATCCACCCAAAAACACAGTCACACTCAATTCTAAGACACAAGAGATGCCTAAATGTGCAGTAATGCTCAAGATAAATATTCGAGAGGTAAAAAGAAATTTTGCCAAGCCTCATTAAAGGAAACCTCTCATCTGCAGTTATTCCTCATATCAAGGACACACAGAGGAACAGTGCCAGAAATTGCTCGGATATCTAATGGTGGGATGACAACTCTTGGTATGTTCCAACATAGACAAAGTCCAGAAAACAAAAATGGTCAAAAAGGTGTGGATTGTCAAACGTTCTAGTAGATGCCTTGTTGCACATACATTGCTTATATCACATTCTAGAGATTCGTTGTACTTTGATAGTGGTTGTTCTCGCCATATGACTCGCTCTTGGGAATTCCTCACAAATATCACTCCATGCGATGGCGGTTTTGTTACCTCTAGCGATAGGAAAAAGATCAGAGTAGTTGGAAAAGGTGAACTACAAATTTGAAGGATTCCCAGTATTCACTAGTGTTTTTTTGTTGAAGACTTAAAGGCCAATCTAATGAGCATAAGTCAACTGTGTGATGACAATATGGCCATGGATTTTCAGAAAGACAAATGCATAGTGAAACATGGAGAAGCTAAAGTCCTTTCAGGCATCTGATCATCAGATAACTGCTATTTGCTGGAACATGAAGTAAGGTGTATGATCTCGAAACTAGATGAAGGATTTCTGTGGCACGGGAAACTCGGTCACATCAATTACAAAACCTTGGTGAAAATTGCAAATGCAAAGGAAGTACGAGGTATGTCTACCTTAACAAGCAAGGGCAGAATTGTTTGTGGACCATGTCAACAAGGTAAACAAATTCGATCTCCCCACTCTTCAGTTCAATATATAACCGAACACATACACGCGCTCGTCACCTCCATTTCTTACTTCAACGGTCTTATTACTGTTCCTCTGCAACTACATCGGCGGTTGATCATGGCGTCGCCGATGCCTCCTCCACCTCCGGATCCAACTCTCTCTAAGCCCCCGGTAATCAGAAGTTTTGCCCAAACTCTCAACACAAAACAACCCCCCCTCCTATCAACCCTCCCAGATATTCCAAACCTTCACCTAATAACAGAATTCAAGGGCAAGATAGCATACATACTCCCCCCCTGAAGAAGGAGAAATCCTAGCTTCGCACTACCAGAACGCCCTCGTCGAAAAGTTCATCCGAGGGAAACCGCACATGGATTCACTTCAACAGTCTTTCAAATCAATAGGTTTTAAATCGAAATTTCAATTAGGTTCTATTGATTATCGACATGTTTTGATCCGATTTCAGGAAAATGAAGATTATCAAAGGTGTTAGATGAAGGGCCAGTGGTCAATACAAGGCTACACAATGAAAGTGCAGAAATAGACACCAGATTTCTCTTCGTCTGTGGAATCCTCAATAGTACCGGTCTGGGTAACTTTTCACAAAATACCAATTCATTTCTATAACAACTCTGCAATTATGGGTATAAGTAGCCAGGTAGGTAGGTTTCTTAAGATGGATGCTGCAACCATGGCCTTAACCAGACCTTCAGCTATTAAAGTATGCGTAGAAATTGATTTGTTAGCTCAACTTCCTAAGTCAATTATGGTAGGCATAGGAAACAAGGTTGCTGAATACCCAATCGAGTATGAGGATTTGCCAACATATTGTACTCACTGCAAAATAATTGGGCATAGCAACACAAATTGTAATTTTTTGCACCCTAATATGAGGAAAATAACTAGCAATAAGGTAGAGAATATTGCACATAAGAACAAACTAGGATCAGATTCTCACCCAACAGAGAAAGTAAACATTGAAGGAACATCTGCTCTAACAGTATCACAAAAGGAAAAGGATGTACAGAAACAAATAATTAACATAGGAATCCAAAATGATAGCAACTTTGATTTCTACAAGGTAAGTCATAAAAAAAGGAATGGTCCATTTTACTCACTAGATGATATATCTAAGCCAATAACCACATCCATTTGGAGAAAAAAGAACCCTGAACATACCTCCATAATGGAAAAGGAAACAAACACGAACACGGTGACAATATCTAATGCCTTTCAATCCCTAGAAGATAGTGAGGATGAGCAGGAAGGGGAGATAGTAGAGATTTTTCATGAAACAGTTGAATCGCAGGAAGTACCACTTGTCATTATCTCTGATGTTTCTGCTAATAAATTTATTTCCACTGTTTCCCAAAAAGAACAAGCACAATCGGAGCTTAAAGAGCAAGATCAAATAGGTCCTATAGAGCAAAGTTCCAGCAAAGAGGAAACATTGAAAGAACAAACTACAACAACCTCTGATCTGAGCATTCTGGAAAAGAAAGGAGAGCAGGAAAAGGTAAACCTTTCAATCCAGAATCTGTTACCAGGGAATATTGATCATAGTAATGGAAAATCAGGAGAAAAAGGCAAAAACTCAGCAAAGACTAGTAGAAACCTAAGATCATCACAAAAAGCCAATCCCAAAATTTTTAAATGATAAAACACACCATAATTGGGAATGTATTAGTTTGGAATATAAGGGGAGTTGGCACTTCAATTGACAGACTTAAGAATTTGAAACTTAAACACAAGTTAGACATAATGTGCTTAATAGAACCATGGCAGGAAAATCAAAAGCTCATAAAATTTAAATATGAATTGGGATTTCAGAATGCCTACTCTGCTCATAGTGCTAAAATTTGGTTGTTTTGGAACCAGTCTTTTAGCATTACTGTTATAAGCGAGACTGATCAGTATGTACAAGTGAATATAACTGATTCATTATCTTCTCTGAGCTGGAACTGTGTTTTTATTTATGCAAGTGTTCATAGACAAGTCAGAGAGTCTTTATGGAGTGATTTAAAGGCAGCTAATCTTCTTCCTTCCATATATATTGGAGACTTTAACACTGTAGCGTCAGTATCAGAGTATAAAGGGAGAAAGTCAACCCCAAAAAAGAGCATGATGCAATTTAATAAATTTTTAAAAGACCTGGATTTGCATGATATTCCTACAGTAGGTAACTCTTTTACTTGGAGCAACAATAGATTTAAGGATAGATGCAAAGATTTGATGTTCCAAAGGTTAGACAGGGGAATCTGCTCATTAGATTGGCTTGATATATTTCCTAATAGTTCAATCCATGTTCTTAATAGATTGTCTTCGGATCATGCTCCTCTTCTCTTATCTGTACAAACATCCGAGGAACAAGCCCCTAGACCATTTAGATTTCAAGAGATGTGGACGAGTAGACAGGATTTTCTAAACTTAGTGGCTTCTAACTGGAACCTGGAAACTCCTTTCAGAGGAATGTATAGGTTAGTATATAAATTGAAAAGGCTTAAGATGGAAATAAAGCAATGGAAAAAAACACAATTTGGTAATGTTGATCAGAACCTGATACAATATGAGAACAAGGTTAATAATTTAGAAATCTCATTTCAACAAACTCCAAATGATTCAATCTTGACAGATTTGAATAACTCTAAACATCTTTTGATGAGGGCTCAAAAAGAGAAAGTAATCTATCTTAGGCAAAATGCAAGGTTGAATTGGTTTAAATATGGTGATGCAAACACGAGTTATTTTCACCACTCAATAAGGGAAAGGAGGACCAAATCTAGAATCAGTAAGATTAGGGATGAACATGGAAACTGGATCACAGATCCAACCCAGATCAAAGAGGTAGCAGTGGGGTATTATAAAGCTTTATTCAATGAGGAAGAACCTCAGAAACTGGGAACTTATATAAGTCATTTTCTATCTGAAATTCCTAGAGTAATAACTGAACAAGAAAATAATTTACTGCTGTCTCCTTTCCTGATCCAAGAGCTCAAGTTTGCAGTTTTTGACCTCAACAAACATAGTTCCCCTGGACCTGATGGATACTCTGGTTTTTTTACACCACCTTTTGGGAAAATGTTAAAGTAGATTTACTTGAAGCTGCAAATGATTTTCTAACAAGTGGAAATATTCCAAAGGCAATTTCCAGTACCTGGCTAGCTTTAGTTCCCAAAAGAACAATACCTGTTACCTTTTCTGACTTCAGACCAATAAGTCTTTCTAATTTTGTGAACAAGGTATTCTCTAAGATGATGATGGAAAGGATTAAGCCTTTCATGTCTCAACTTATATCCCCTGAACAAAGTGCTTTTATGAAAGGGCGGGATATCTCTGATAACATAATTTTGATGCAAGAAATGACCAGAATTTTATCAAGGAAATCAAAAAAGCAGAACCTAATCATTAAATTAGACATGCAGAAAGCTTTTGATAGGGTCTCATGGTCTTTTCTTAATTCAATTCTCCTTAAATTTGGTTTTCATGGTATTTTTGTAAACCGGATAATGCAGAACATAGCCTCAGCTCACTTTTCAGTTCTAATTAATGGAGTTGCATTAGGATTCTTTGCATCAAATAGAGGAATTAAACAGGGAGATCCTCTTTCTCCATTTCTGTATAATATCCTATCAGAGGCATTCTCCCGAGGTTTAAAAAAACTGTTTAACATGGGATACCTGCAATTTTTTGGTTTACCTAAAAAATGCCCACAGATCACTCATCTAATGTATGCAGATGATACTGCTGTATTCCTCAGTGGTAATAAGAAAAATATGAAAAGATTTAAAAGATTTCTCAGTGCATATGAGCAAACTACGGGACAAAAAGTTAATTTTTCTAAATCCAACTTCTATGTTGCTCCTAACACCTCAGTAGATAGAATCCAAATTCTGAGCAGGAATTTAGGAATGGCTAGAGGAGAGTTTCCTTTTCAGTACCTAGGGATCCCCATATTTACAGGAAGGAACACACAGAGATATTACTACCCTATATTGGAGAGAATGGAAAAAAGCATTAATAACTGGAAAAAAAGATGGTTGAGTACTGCAGGTAAAATTATCCTAATAAACCATTGTTTTCTTTCAATCCCAACCCACTTGTTTGCTGTCTTAAGACCTCCAAAGATAGTACTGAGGAAAATGGAAAGGCTGGTTGCTGGTCTGTTCTGGGGAGCCAATGATAGTACAGAGGCCAGGAAAAAATGGAGAGCCTGGAGAAAAATGAGTATTCCTGTACAAGAGAATGGGATAGGGTTTAGAGTCCATAAATTCTTACAGGAGAATGAATCAACTATAGCCTGTCCATACCTGACTCTTCTTGTGCTGTAATAGTTAGAGACTGGAGGGGAGATGTGAAACACATGAGAGTCAAAACTTTTCGATCAGAATCTCCTCTACATGCAGAGTTGGAAGGTATCCTTTTTGCCTATCATTTTTGCTTAGAACTGGATATTAGAGGTAGTATCCTTGAGTCAGACTGCAAACCAGCAGTTAAAGCAATACAAGATCCTTATGTTGGTTCATGGAGACTTTTCACTCTTAGCTGTCATCTGAATATGTTGCATAAAGAAAACCCAATCCAATATGCTCCAAGGGAAGCTAACACAGTGGCTGATTTTTTGGCAAAATATGCAAGGGAGAAATCCCTAAATGGAGATTTAAATATAAGAAACTCCCCATCTTTCCTTAGAGGTTTGATTTTGCTAGATAAAAATGGAGTTCACGGAGTAAGAATAGGCATAGCAAAAGGGAACACAGATCACATATAGGATGGATTTCTAGTCTGAATTCTCTTCACGGCTTTACACAGTACTTTTTGGTCAGAGACTGCTGTTGTTTTTCTCTGTTCTTTTTGCAGATTGAAAATGCTCAGGATGATAGGTCCAGGCACAAAGGAGCACGAGGTCTACATAGTTTGAGGAAATCTATGAGATCAAATGCTATGTAAAGGGACATTGACTGATAAGGGTTTTGAATACTCATCTCCCTGACTTGTTCGTGTTCCCTTATCTCGGTTTGTTCTCTAGAAATGGTAGAAGATTTACACAAACCGAGAGTCACGGATGTTTTTATATTTCGCTTCCCCTTTTGTATCATCACATGAATGATATTGTACAGATGTAACTCTTTTTGCTACCCCCGGGGGTAAATCTACGGTTTGGGGAGCCAAATATAATCCCCCCATCTATTAGGATGGTTTAATCTAAAAAAAAAGTTCAATATATAACCACCTCAAGAAATCTGGAATTATTGCATATGAATTTGATGGGTCCAGTCAATACACCTAGCATAGGTGGAAAGAAATATATCTTTGTATGTGTTGATGATTTCTCCAGATTTACATAGGTAGGTTTCCTAAAATAAAAATCTGATACGTAAGAAGTGTTTAGAAGTCTTGTCAAAAGAGTTATTCATTATGTAAGTGGGATTTCTAAGTATGGTGTCTGGCATTCAAAGAATCAAGATTCAGATCTAATTGGGTATAACGATTCTGATTGGGCTGGTAATGTTGATGACCGAAAGAGCATTACAGGTGGATGTTTCTTTATTGGTACGAACCTAGTTTCTCGGTATAGTAAGAAACAAAATTTGATCTCTTTGTCTACTGCGAAAGTTGAATATCTTGCTACTGGAAGTTGTTGTGCACAATTATTATGGATGAAGCAAATGATAAACGACTATGGAATTCATCAAGGCCCTTTGAAGATTTTATGTGACAACACAAGTGCTATTGATATTTCAAAAAATCCAGTCTAGCACTCTCGAACTAAGCATATTGACATAAGGCATTGTCTTATTAGAGATCTTGTTGAAAGGAAGGGAGTTGTGGTAGTCTATGTTCCAACATCTGAGCAATTTGGTAATATTTTTACAAAAATATTGGACAACACCACATTTGAAATTCTAAGACAAAACTTAGGTGTTTGTGAGAGTTGAGGTAATTTTTGCCTTTGTTTAGCTGTAAATATTTTTTCCGCTTTACTCTCGCTCAGAAAATCAGAAAAAAAATGGAAAGAAGAAAAAGTTATAAAAATAGAAGTTTTGAAGTTATGGTATGTTGGAAGAAAAAAGAAAACTACCAAAATTGGAGTTATGGCATGTTGGAAGATGGTGTGCCTTGAGTTGACAAGTAAGAAAAGTAGAATCATTACTTTTCTTGGAAAAGTAAAAAGGTTGTTTTTGTGGAAAAAGAGGTAAAGAAGTGAAGAGTTTGAGTTTGTTCAAAATTTGTATCCATCTCTCCATATCCCACTCTTTTCGGCTTACACTCCCACTATTCTAGGTGTTCTGCGGATTCTTGTTGCCAAAGTTTCCTAGGATTTTTTTTTCTCACAATAAACCTCTGCTGGAAAACATGTCATCTAGCTCTAAATCTCCCATGGTCGAGAACGAAACTCAAGAAACTTTTCCACCTCCAGAAGATGATAATGTTGAACTGAGGGAAGAAAGTGTGGAGGCAGACCTGACCGGTGATGGCAGACAGAATGAAGATCTCAGAGGCAAAGGGAAAGGTCCCATCAAAAGGTAACATGCCCTGATCCTCCTCCTTTAATGGTGCATGGAATGGAATTCAAATCAGTAGGTGATATTTTTGAATGGCTTGAAGCAAACATAACCATAGTAGATTTGACTAAAATTAAGAGTGTGGAAGGGGAATTTCTGAATGTTAATGTCAAGGAATGTTTGAATAGTGATATTGGTGATCTAGAGGATGGTAAAAATTATGAAGTCAAATTTTTGAGGAGGAGATATGGAGTTTACAGAGGGAAGGATAAATTTCATGTTTACTCGTCTATTCCTAGCCCTAGTTATGTTATTAAAGAGATAGGTGATGATGAGGCTGAGGGACAGGAGGTAATTAAATCCACTGACAGGATGCCGGTAGGATTCTATGATGCCAAGGCTGCTAAGAGGATTAAAGAGTTGAGAAAACCTGTGATGATAGAGATCACTGACAGTGAAGAAGGAGACAATGTTGGGTATGTTCCAACACAGTGAAGAGGGAAGGTTCAGAAAATGCTGAAGAGATGGAAATTGATGATGAGGACATGGGAGGTCAAGACCAATTTGATGTCACTAGTAATGCATATGATGATGTGGAGTATTCAGAAAAAAATCAGGCCAGAGGATCTGATTTGGGGCAAGAGGAATCAATCAATGATCAGCATGTTAGAATAAAGGGCAGGGAGAGACTGCTGAAGAAGAAGATGCTCGAAATACTAAGTATGTTCCAACATAGGAACCTGAGTTGAACTACTCAAACGATGAAGTATTTGATGAATTCTTCCAAGCTGCTAGGGGAAAGAGGAAGATGGCTACTTCTGAGGACTCACCACCAAATAAGAAATCCAAGAAAACCCAAGCTGCTCCCAAGAAGAAGCTGATGCCACTTCCTCCTGTAACTGAAGTATTGTCTTTTCTTACTATGATATAAACTGTGAGGAGATGGGAGAAGTATTTGTTGAAATGAAGATAATCTCTGAGAGACCAGTAGATCTAGATGCATATAGAGCTAGCAATTTTTCTAATTTTTTGGAAGCAATTGGGATGAAAAAGGCTGGTGCAGTACAAGTTCAGTACAACAAGTAGGTGGTCATTGAAGTATATTCTAACCTGATGGCTGGGAACTTAGAGGTTGATTCCCAATGGTTTGAGAGGGTCTATGTTAGGGGGAAAGTTATTGAATTTTCTGCTGCCAGGATGAATAAAATTTTGGGGCTGAGAACTCCAGACTTTGAAGGGGTTTTTCCAGACAGGTTAAATGTGTCTGATGACAAGATTCTAAAGGTAGTCTCAAGAGGGTAAAAGATATAATGGCCTGAGACTGGACACTCACATGCTTCCTGCTTATCTTCTAGGTTTTTTAGTTTATATCGGGTAACTGTGAATTGCTGGATGCCATCCTCCAATACTACTACATTGACAAGAGAAATGGCGAAGTTGTTGTACTGTTTGGAACACAGGATCCAGTCAACCTGGGGTTTATCCAGTAGAGTCTAGTTAGGAAATTTTAAAGAAAACTTAAATGCATATATGCGACTTCAGTAACCAATCGGTTTTACTGATGGTTACACCGACATATGTGCAATGTCTCATACAGAAGAACATATTACTATAAATAAGAATTTACAACGACGCACACCATTCGCATAGACTGACTGGTAACTGATAGGCTACCAACGTCGCATGCATTAGAAGCAGCCAAAAAATAGTAACTAGGCTTATTTTAAAGGAAGCTTTACACTTTAACAAATCTGAGTAAGAGCTAGAAAACCAAAAAACACAACACATTCACATACCATAGATCAAGAAATGTAAAGTAACAATTGTAAAGTGAATGCGATGTCACTTTAAAGTAGATCAGTTACTTTTTCCATGTTGAGATTAATATCATCTACATATGACTATATTATGTGTATTTCATTTGGAGACAGCCTAATTCTAACATAAATTTTGTTTCCTGTGTATTGGTTGTAATGGGACAACGAGAGTTATCGATGGACTTTCAACATATAGATAGATGAACTTGTTATTTCCTTAATTGCCTTGATAGTGTTAATGTCGTACAACGTAGACAATGGAGGTACTAAATAGTTAATATTTCAATTTCAGTATTTTAATATACTGTAACATGTGTTTGTAACATATGTTATAGTTTTTAGGGTTTTAACATGTCATTCTTTCCCACATTAATTGATCAACAATTGATTGTTGTATGACGTTTAACTATTTCATGAGTTATCGAATATTAAATGACATGTAACAGCTATTGAAGAACGATTGTTTGTATCATCAAATATTATATATTATAATATTGTATGAGAAACGATGTCCACATGATTAATCTACAATGTCTTACAAACCGGTGCAGAGACGACACCTTACCGACGTTGCATAAATCAGCATCGATATTTTTTACGACATCAGCCATTCAAAATGACTTGGTATTGGTTAGCATAAATCAGCATGCACATGATGTAGGTGTCCCACATTGCGTGAGTTCTCTTACTAGCGCCAGCAACGTTGTTCTTATTTATACCGACGTTGGCTTGGATGAAGGCACAACACTTCCTCTCCTATCGTCTGCCTTTTTGCTATGGCCAACGTCGATCCTTATACATACCAATGTCAGCCTAAATGAAGTCGTAACTATGATCTCTTATCGTCGGTCATCTTGCTTGGATCGACGTCGATCACAAAACCTGCCTACGTCAGTCCAAAACCAAAGTAAAACATACTTTTTACCTCGGTGGTAAAAACTGTACTTTTTACTGTGTCATTATTTACCCCAGTTTTTTTGGAACTAAAAACCAAGGTAAAAATTCCTATAGTGTACGTAGGATCATTCTCAATAGTGTACTTGCATAACTGAATATTTCCAATTGAAGAGGATTTTTTCAACTAATTTGGTATGTATATGCATCTTAGACCATTCCATTTCCAATGAGTGCTAATAAAACAGAGAAACAAATCTAGCGGTTCATCGATTGCAGAGAAAGATTGTGCGAAGGATTGTTGGGGTAAAAAACTCTATTTTTTCTTCTATAATTAATTCTTTTCTTTATGTTCCCATCAAGGGAAGATGGGAAAACAATCATTTCTAAATTGATATTCTTTTATTTTTTAATATATTGAATAAGTATGAATTTCTCTCCATACATAAGTATTAATATTCGTAATTTTGTTTGTGTTTTTATTTTTGGGTTTCTATTAATTTGGATGAGTCACTCTGTGTTTTTCAATGTGTCTACTGCTTGGACAACATAGATAGTGTTTTGGATCCAATGGTGTTACATTTCTTGAAAATCCTTGTCTGATGAAATGTTGATGTTTAATACGCTTCTATCTACCAAGTGGTCAAATTTTTTGCGCGAATCGAGTTTATATCTTTGTTTTATTGCATGTTATACATCAGTTTTAAATCTTTGCTGTAACACAAAGTCTTGTTTTAGAGGTCATTTTATCAATGTGAGAGTGATTTGATGTTTCTTCCATTTATTGCATCAAAATTTTCATAATTTTGTACAAAAATTAAAATATATCTTGAAATATAAATGATTATAATCTAACATTAAAAGTTATAGGAATGAGTTTTGTCATGATTGGTCTATGAAATCAGAAAATCTCTAAGTGATTCATTTTTTGTGAATTTTTGAAATTTAAATTGCAAAAGGGTTTACCTAGTTACAATTCTGAATCTGAGGTCGATTTCGAAAGTGTGGACATTACTTAATAGGGAATAGGGGCAGTTAGAGCGGGTTTATAGTTGGCAATTTCCATGGGTATTAGTTACTTACAAATTGAAAGTGACAATCTAATGCTCATTAAAATTGTAAACAAACAACTGCAACCTCACTGGAACATAATCGATGAAATTAGATTAATATGGGATCTAATGAAACAAATTTCGGTTACTCTGAATCATATTTACAGAGAAGCAAATTGAGCAGCAGATTTTCTAGCAAAAATGGCTAGTTCAAATCAGGTAAATACGTACCAATCCTTTACTCAATTACCAAGAGAGCTTAAAGCTAAAATCATTGCAGATAAACAGGGTTTACCTTCTATCAGAAGAATTTACTCTTAAGTATGTAATCCTGATCTAAGCGGATGTATTCTGGATTTATCAATTAGAACGATGTACTGCTGGTTTTATTTTTCCTTTACAGATGGAGAAGAGGAATGCTGAGATGCTGAAATACTGATGAATGCTGCACACTGGGTGCTGAGGGGTTGTGGAATGCTGCACACATCAAATGTTCAGTAATTATCTTCAGGGGAAGATAATTGCAAGGGGACACTATGGAAGGCTACCTCTTCTAGTCGACAATGGGTGTGGAGGCTAGAAAGTGTAAGGCCATAGTTAGTCCTCGAACGGGTTATAGGGTCATTTCCTTCATTGAGATAGGGAGTAAATGAAGGTTTTGGGTAAAGCTAAATTTTGTAATTAGTTTCCACTAATGTATTACACTCATTGAACTTTGAAAGGCCTGGGGAGCAAATATACACCCCCTTACTTATGTGAGTTTTTATTTTTTTTTAAAAGGAACCATTTTATTATTAAGACTAATTATCAGTCTCTGAAATATTTGTTAAATAAAAAAATAACCAGTGCTTTAACCAATAAGTGGAACACTAAGCTACTTGGGTTTAGTTTTTAAATCTAGTACAAAAAGAGAATTGAAAATACTGTTGTTGATAGTTTATTAAGAAAGCCTAAAAAATCTAATCACGAAGATAGCTCTCAACCAAAAAGTTGTGGCGAAGAAAAGCACCATTTAATAAAAGTTTCAAAGGGTTCAAAAGGTCATTATGTCAATCTAAGATCCTATGCCATACTTTTGGCAGACTTATGGATGCAACAAATTCTGACCAGCTATGAGGATGATCAGAAGGTTCAGGAGATCGATCATTGTGCATTAGCCCAGGGATCAGAAAGCCACTATCAATATGTGGATGGAGTTTTAAAGAAAAGAAGAAACATATAGATTTTGGGAATGTTGGGGATTATAAGAAGCAGACATTAGCTACTATCACTACTGCAGGCACCCCCTCTAGCACCGGTCGCTAGGGTCTATGGCACCAGTATTTCGTGCCCCCAGTCAACCGGTGCCTAAGTAGGGTGGTGCTGAATCACAGTTACTATGACATCGATAAACAAAACCGATGCTAAAAATGTTTATTTTAGCACCATACCGATGATGACTGTCAAATCGTTGTTTATACACATTGATAATGATCACCAGATCTTTCGTAGCACCGATTTACAAACATAAACCGGTGCCTAGAACTGGTAAAGATTGCAAATACCAACACCAGTTTGTTTTTCATTTTTCGGTGCTCTGATTTTGGAGGATGGATGTCTAAAGCATCGGTAGTAATATTTGTAAAATCGGTGCTTAATTTATTTATTTTTCAATTTGCAATTCAATTTTAAAATTTATCCAGGCCCTCCTAGAATCGAAACCCAGGGAAAAATCATTGAAGAAACTTAGACGAGACAAGATCACAATATAAAAATTAAACTAAATTATCTTTTGGTCCCTAACATATGATCTTATACAATCTTTTGGTCCCAAAACCACCTGAAAGCCACCTTGAAAACCACGTTGGGGACCAAACTAATCATTTTGAATTTATTGGGTACTGAAAGAAGAAGTATTGGTCTATGGGACCAAACGATGATATAAGATCATATGTTAGGGACCAAAAAATAATTTAGTCTAAAAAATTAAATTGATGCTAAGCAATAACACTTGAAAAAGAAAAAATCTTAACAAGTAAAAAAAGGAATCCATCCATATGATATAATTTTAGAAAAAAGATAAATATGTCAGAATCAAATACACATTGAAATATACTAAGTCCACCGAAGTCTTGGATTGTTAGGAAGACACGTTCACACAAGCTTCACACATTGTGTCCCTGACGTCTATTTTATCCTTGCCATTATATGCTCCTCTTGCCGAGGGAAATATTTATTCGTACACAAAATAACCCAATGATTAATAACGTGAAAGTAATCAATAAGTAAGAATATGAAACACTTAATTTTTAATATGTCAACTAACCTCCATAATAAGATTTGTAGAGGTACCGTTCAGCCTTAGTTGCTCCATTAAATTTGTGCATAGTACGATTTATTGAAGAAAATGATTTAAAATATGGAAATGATGCATCATTTAAGCACCAAGGAAACATGATGTGTATCACTATGTTTTAACTATGTATTTAACATTAATAATGATTTAATGTTAAGCACACCATGTTAAACACTTAAGGATAAACACACCATGTCTACTTGGTGCTCATACATTACAAAATCTCCACATTTTAAATTGTGGAGTTCTACAAATATTACTGTACTTTTCATAATGGAAGAAGCATTATTTACTTAGAGGGCACTACATGAATATAAAGCAATTAATCCACCAGAGAAAAATCAAGATTCATCAAAAACTAGGCATAAACCTTAACTTCAAATCATCAAAACAAGCAAAAGTTTTGCATGCAGTGCCCTTTAAATAATGCTTCTTCCATTAATCCCTTGTGCACAGTACGATTTGTCATAGAAAATAATTTAAAATGTCAAAATGATTTAGTGTTTGTGCACCAAGGAAACATGGCGTGTATAACTATGTTTTGACTATGTATTTAACATTAACTATGTATTAATGTTAAACACACCAAGTTAAACACCCCACGTTTCCTTGGGGCTTATAAACTGCAACGTCTCCACAATTTAAACATCAATTTGAAATCATCAAAACAAGTAAAAGAGACATGTAAACCTTAATCTAGTTCATCATTCAATCAAAACATTGTAGTTGTTCAAGGCAATTAAAAGTATATAATAAACACTTCAATATCCCACAATCAACCATGTCACATTAATTTTAGAAAAAACCTTCACCATCGTACCCCTCCATTATATCTCACACGTTATATGAAAAAGATTACAAAATCGCATAATCAACTATATCACACTTCAACATAACACAATCAACAATATGTCATACATTTTATAACATGATACACATTTTATGACAAACACCTAAATATCTCACAATCATCTATATCACACTTCAACAAAAAATATTTTAGGACAAACACCTAAACATCAAACCATACACAATGAACTATATTACTATATCTAATACACTTTCAATTGAATCACAAAATGAACAAAATTTCACACACCCCAAAAATCAGCAAACTGGAAAAAAAAATCCCACACCCCTTGAAAGAAAACATGAACAAAATCAAACACACCTAAAAAATATGTAAAATAAAAAAATCCAACATATCGAGTACTCACACGGAGAGGATGTTGCGCCTCAAACATGGTGCACAACAGGGAGGGCGGATAGCAGGTTATTGTCATCGGATATTGAGAGGTGGAGTTAGGCGAGGTTAGGCGGTGGATATGTAGAGGTGGTTTTAAGCGGGGTTAGGCAGTGGATATGGAGAGTTGGTGGAGTATGACGGAAATGATGGAGAGCAGGTAGAAGTAGGAGGATGGACGGACAATGATGGATTGTTAGACTTAGGGTTTAAAATTTACTTTATATCGACAAATGTTTAATGGTTCAAATTAAATTAACAAAAGGAATCAAGGGTTAAGATGAAATCAAGTTGGGCTCTTTATTATTAATTGGGATAAGTACCAATATAACCTTACCTACTTGAGTAAGTGCCAATATAACCCTCAGATAATTTTTAGTGCAAAAACAACCCTAACTAGTTGATAAAAAGGCCAATAAAACCCTCACACCCATTTTTGGCATTGACTTTGATTTTCCGGCATTAAATCTATGTAAATTGACCAAAATATCCTTTGGGTAAAATCTAAAATTAGGTGGATAATTTTACCCCAACAGTTTGCCGGCTCGCTGGCGAACCACCTCCGGACCGCCATTGGACCACTGATGCACCGCCGCTGCAATAGGTAGGGTTATATCAACACATTATGAAAACTGGTAGGGTTATATCAGCACATTCCTAAAACTTGTTGGGTTTTATCATCACATTCCCAAAACTTATCGGGTTATATCAGCACATATTATAAAAGTTAACTGTCTTGTACTCGGTTGGCCTTAACGGGCGACCGCATCATCATATACACCATTATTACATCATAACAATATTTTATACACCATAAAATTAAACATCATGACACCGTCATTCATATTAAACACCATTATCACATATCATAGCCTCATTTCAAAACTTATCAACATTAAAAATCCTAGGTCGAAGAACATAGAAAAATAACAACCACACATAATATTAAAGGTCATCCAATCATCAATCCAGACTAAACACAACAAAATATCATTAAATCCCTATATTCTATCGTATGTGCTTATATAACCCTACACCTTTTACGAATGTGCTGATACAACCATATATGTTTTAGGAATGTGCTGATTTAACCTTAGCAGTTTTCATAATGTGCTGATATAACCCTACCTATCACGACGGCAGTGTAGCAGTGGTCCATCGGTGGTCCGAAAGCAGTCTGGAGATGGTCCGAAAATATTGGCGTATTAATGATTCTAAGGGTAATAACTAAATTTCCTATTTTATAAAATTATTTAAATTTTTTTAGAAGGGAAAAATGTATTTTTATAAAAATTCTGCTAAAAGTTACCGGAGAGGGTTATATTGGCACTTTCACTGACTATCTAGGGTTATATTGGCACTTTCGAACACTGGAAGGTTAAATTGGCACTTCTGTCAACTTGGCAGGCTTATAAAAGCATGTTTCTCTAATTATATTTTGTTTGAAAATTAGCATGGAATTGTTCCAAGCCATACTCCACAAAATAATTTGTGAAAAAACCATAGTATTAGGACAATGAAGATCGAAATTCATGAATAATATATAGCAAACAGCTCTTTATCTAGCATCTATGCATCTTCTGATCTGGTCCTAACGTCCAGGCCTGGAAATGTAGGAAAAGGTCCAACTATTTTCATGGGGTCTGGGAACTGGTATTGAAAAACCTTTCCCATGTGATCGCACCATGACCTTTGATATTGTGATTCCGTCCGCAGACTTTGTACACACACCTCCAATGGCACAACTCTAGATTCCAACGTAGGACCCACACTATCATGAGTACATTTAAAGAAAGAGTCTGCTGTAATCTTACCCATTAGATGCCCGTAGATGTCGTGTGGATAGTGGGAGATTAGGCTACAGAAATCGTAACAACATGTTCTCTCTGCACCATGTCTTAACTCGTTCACTATTTGCCTACCCACGTTCCATCAGAGTTTTTTTTAATGGCGTACATATATGTCAGTCTCATACTGTGAACCTCGGTGTTCACTGTGACGAGGTCAAATTTGGATGCTACAAAGTGGTACCATCCATTCATCTCAGGAGTGAGTAGTTTCTTTGGCATCTTTTTCCAAATTGGTTTCACAATAGATTTGACATTGGTTCCCTCCCTAGTTACCATCCTCACGATCTTCCATTCTGCGAGATCGTCAAAATCCCAACCCTCATCGGTATAGTAGTGGAATGCAAGAAATTCATCCTCCCCGGGGGAACATTGGCAACCCGTACAACTTGTTTATGAATTCATCAGTCAATTTCACCATTTTCCCATGACAGAATGCCTCATCCCTCCTTTGACCACACTGAAAATTAGCATAGAACTCACTCACTATGCTGACATTTAACATTGGAGGCCTGTCACACAATTTCTCCCACCCAAGTGCCCGGATAGTTTTTGCAAAGGGGGGGCATTGTTTATTCCTCTCTCCAAAAATTATCGCCTTGTTTTGTACACCTGTTCAATTAACTTTTCCCGCTCCAAAATAAACCTCTTCTCCTGTTGTTGAATATTGGATTACACCTCCGGAGAGGAAGGGGATGCAATGTGTGTCCTTTTGTAGGGATTTTTTGGTGCCATATCCTACAATGTCAAATGAGGCATTTCAATAAACACCTTCCATGCAACCAAAAAAAATCTATAGAATACTTGTTTTCATGAACATTAACAAACCCTCTATGGGAGTCAATCAAATCCAATGTATACATGTATGTAGTTATTACACATTAAATCTATGTACATGATTGCAACATCAAACAAAGTTGGATAGCAAAGTGAACCAACATTGAAAAAAGTTGTTTTTTCAAAAACTCTAGGTTCATGATTAATAATCTTGTAGAATGAACAGCAATGTTTGAAAGAGAACTCACCTCAATCCTTTACAGAACTTGGGAGTATGAACCGATGAGGAAGATAAGTTGGATTTTCTCTCTAAAAATTAGAAATGGAAGAACAAGCTTCCACCGATTTGTATAGATATTAGAACTTAATTCACTAGCACATGTATGAAGCCCATGAACTGGTGCTAGAAATAGTAAAAGCACCTGCTTGAGACTGCTTTGAATTATTTTTTTTAACCTTTTCTCTCAACCCGAAAATAAACTTACGAAATAACTTCTAAGGGGCCAGCACCGGTTTTAAAACCGGTGCCTACAATAGGAAAAGAAATTGCTTATGGTTGCCTTGATTGATTTTTAAAAA
The DNA here is from genome assembly GCA_037428765.1 of Rubia yunnanensis. Taxonomy (NCBI): domain Eukaryota; kingdom Viridiplantae; phylum Streptophyta; class Magnoliopsida; order Gentianales; family Rubiaceae; genus Rubia; species Rubia yunnanensis. Next base: position 22,172,854 of record CM075064.1, on the reverse strand, counting down.
TCCTTTTCCTAACCCCAATCCTAATTTGAGAAATTTTGTCTAAGTACCCAGCACCGGTTCGTATTCTGGTGCTATATAGACATAAATCGGTGCCTTACATGCAACATAGCACATACTCTTTTTTTTCAACCTCCAATAGTTCCCACAAACATGAAAATTTTCAGCACCGGTTTGTTGTATCAGATAAACTAGTGCTGAATTCCCAAATAATTTTAATCCTCCCAAACGGGTCCCATTTTCCAGGCACCAGTTTTATGGATACTGGTGACATAAATTAACATAGACATTGGCACACTTATTAGCACCGGTGCTATTAGTTTCCCTCTTTTTTTTGGTACCAAATAAACTATTGTGTAGCTGTTGCCTAATTCGAAAACCTGTTATGTGTACACCCATATACGGTACTTATGCTAGTGAATTATGTATGGTATCGGTTTGGGGCACCAGTTTCAAAATTCAGGTGCTTGAAATAAATTTAGCATTGTTTTTTTACAATTATGTCTTCATACCTGTGCCATTCATGAAGTTAGCACTGGTTCTAGAGGCCTCCAGGATAAAAACCAGTGCCTAAGTACCTGTTTTCCAGTAGTGTATGCATGCATCTGTACTGGGAGGATATTCAGATTAAGTTACAACACAAAAGAGGTTAAATACAATGTTTTATTGGCTAGAAATCAGAAAAGATGTTGAAGAATTTGTTAAGTAATGTGTAGTGTGCCAACAGTGCCATCTTGCAGGGGTGTTACAACTCTTGCCTATCTTTACTTAGAATTGGAGTCAGATCACAATGAACTTTATGAAGAGATTTCCTAAGTCTTAAGAGTATGATACCACATCATTGATTGAAGATATATTCTTAAATATGCTCATTTCTTCTCATTAAATCATCCATTAACTACTCTGTCTATGGCTAACCTTTTCCTGACAGGATACTATAAGCTTCACGGCAATCTTGAGTCAAGAACAAGTGATAGAGACAATTTCTTTCTCAATCACTTTTGGAGGGAATTATTTGACAGATTGGGTGTGGGACTTCAATTTAGTACATCATATCATCCCTAAACAGATGGAAAAACAGAAAGAGTGAATTACGTACTTGAACCCTATCGTAACTGCTTCTATGGCGGTAAAATTCAGCACATGTAAGAGTTGGATTGGAGCGGCATAATATGGTGGTATAACACCTCTTACCACTCTAATATTAAAATGACCCCCTTATGAGGCAGTCTATGAGAATTCACTTGTTATGATTCATTTAGGATTATTCCGAATGTGGTTATCCCTGCAACAACTGATTTTATTTGGCAAAGAGAAAGATTGCATAGTTTTCTACAACAACACTTAGGGAAGGCTCAGAAAAGAATGCAACACTTGGCAGACAAAAACTAGGACTAATAGGGAGTTTCAAGTTGGAGAGTGGGTATATATCAAACTCCAGAAGTACATACAAACTTCAGTAGTAACTCGGGTTAGTAGCAAGTTGGTTCCTAGATTCTATGGCTCTTTTGTGATTCTTTCAAGGGTAGGAGAAGTTGCTTACAATTTACAACTCCCTGCAAGCTCAAGAATCTTTCTAGTGTTTCACATTTCCCTACTTAAGAAACATCACGACCCTTTACCAATTGTTATTAATCAACTTTCCCAATAAGAAACTATAAAAGTACCTATACTATAACCTAGCTGATCATATCAGTCAGAGAAAAATTGTTAATCAACAGGGCCAACAGATAGTTCAATGGTCCATTGTTTGGAAAGGTCTTCCAGGATAAAATGATTCTCTTCTACTACCATTAGCCAAAATGAGCTCTTGGGGGAAGCTAATTCATGGGAAGCTAATTCCTTCATTAAGATGTAATTTCCAGAGTTCAAGTATTAAACTCATTGTCATGTGGAGTTCTAGAGATTTTACTTACACTTGAGGTCAAGTGTTGTTTTAACTGGGAGGGAATTTTATAAGCAGCCTAATTGTGTAAGGGCAGAAGTGGGACTTTATAAAAATAACTAAAGGTCAGTTGTAACTAACTATGATGTAAGAAATATCAGTTAGCTCTAATGATATGTGCAACAAAAGGCAGCAGAAGAACGATTGTTGCGGCTGAAGGTTTTGGCACAGAACTTTGAGCTTTATAGAAAGGAAGATTAGTCATTTAGGGGTGTCTTTGATCATTGTTTTGTATCTCTTAGCTTGATGGACTCGAAAATCTCTCTTTCTTCATGTTCTTTCCATACTTAGCTCCCGTTTTCAATCTTTTCCGGCGTTTCCTCATTGTTTCTGCCTACGCACTAATGGAAAACCCTCGATTAAGGGCGGTTATGCCTTCTCCGGCGGTTCAAAAATCACCTTTAATTTGGGTCCAAAATAGGTAATGAATTCGGAACCTATGTATGAGATTCTACAAAAAAAAGGTTCCGGAAACCACAACTTTCCGACTGCGAAGCAAAGTTAGATATGGAAACAATAACAACAAATGTGTAAACAAAAACACCACATGTATAGGTTAAAAGCCGTTCAAACCAACAACAACAACCGACGTTGTGGAGGGCTTCGATGCGGCAGATGCGGAGGCAAGCGGCGGAGGCGGGGGGCTTCAGTGGAGGAGGCAAGTTGCGGAGGAGGAGGGCTTCGAGGCGAGTTGCGGAGGCTAGCGGTAGATGAGGGAGAAGGGAGTAGGGATATGAGTTAGGGAGGAGAGATGATGGATGCAGACGGAGGGGCGCCACTAAGTCCATGGAAATGAAAATGGGAGGGTTTAATTTTTATCGGAATTGAATGGAAAAGGGGCGCTGATTTTATGAAAGTAATTAAGGGAGAAAACCCTAAGATTTGTTTATATATTGGGTCAACAAAGGCATCCCATTAAAGATGACTCTACAATAGAACTATCTTTAATTAATTTTTATTAAAGATGGTTCCGCCTTTACTCAATTTAAATCTTCCTTTAAAATGAAAGAATGAGTTTGGGAGGGAGTTCCAAACTCGAAAACTATTTCAGGTCCTAATTAAAGGAGGAACCGTCTTTGATTGCATGCCTTTAATCACCTTTTTCCAATGGTAATGCTTCCCCTGTTTTTGTACAAATCTTATTAAGAAATCAATACAGATTCTTTTTCTGACCTTTGCACAAGCTCAAGTCGTTATAATGGGTCGGAGTAACCTATTACATATTAGTCATTAAATCTTTAAGAAAACGATGTGAGAATAGTTCAACATAAATCTTACCGACCGATGCAACGCGTGGTATAAAAGCCAAGAAAGACTTAGATACTTAGTACTCCCTCTGTCCCACTTTTTTCTGGATAATTGCTTTTTGCATGATGTTCAAGATACAAGTTTGACCGTTAATATCTTTACATACGTATAATAACAGTAAATAAAGATTTATAATTTAAAAACCACTTGTTCCAACAATTTGAAGAATATCATATACAATAATAATGTTATTCATATATCTATTCAAATATACAGTTAAAATTTAATAAAAAATAGTGTACAAAAAGCAATTGTACAAAAAAAAGTGGGACAGAGTGAGCAGGATATATAAGCCGTATGGGCTACAAATATATCCTAATGGCCTAGTGGAAGTTATGTTCTCACATTTAACATACTTCCCAATCCCAACAGTAATGATATGTTTATTTTTTTTGCGATGTTCAATAATCATATGTTAATAATCATAGCTAATATCTCTAGCTATGCATATCATTTCTGCATAAAAAATTAATATTTAGAAAATATATGTTAAGATAAATTCAACAATACCTTACATGATATATTTATTGTGTATATATAAATTAATATTTATGGTCAAAATTTAATAAATTTAATTTTGAAAAAGTAAATATACTATTACTGATGGGACGGATGGAGTAAGTTAAGCTATTATAATTATTTAAAATCGAAGATCTGTGAGGTTAGGAGTGGCTAATGGAGAAACGCAATAGGACGGCCGGGTATTATAATCAATATCACAAGTGGACAAATTTATAGTACAAATGTTAGTTTATATACATTTGTTCCTGGTTGGAACAAAAGGGTTTTGTATTCCACAAAAGCCCAAGCATCTGGGGTCAGGAATTCCTTAAACGAAAAACTGGAATTGATGTGGACTCATTTTACCAAGTACTTTACTACGCTAGTTTAAGAATATGAACACCAAAGTGCTTCAAAAGCGAAGACGCCTTTTTCCTGCTTTACTTGCGCACGGGGCCAATTTCATATTTTAGTTAGGAGCCATTAGTGGGACTTTCTCAATGATCTTAAATAGCAGCATTTGGCATTAGCAGCCTCAGTCAGGTGACCCTAGAACTTTTTCAACAACAGCAGCTAGAAGAAAATAGGGTTATTTTCTTACACTTTGAAAATAGGGTTATTTTCCTGGTCACCAAATATGAAGAAAAGCGCTCTGTGTTACATGATCATCTTGCTAGTTTATCAACACTTTGAGTTGATTTCTTCATCAAGAATACTATTGATGCATCATCAGGCACCTGCCACCCCACACATCATAAGCAGCCCTAAGGCTCCGCTGATTGATTCGATTACATACAACAGATACAAGATGATGGAACTGAAAGCTTTCAGGCCAACGAGTCCAGGTCATAGCCCAGGTATGGGGCATGAATCTCCACCAGGTCCTTAATGTTTACTATGAAGACTCCTCATCTTCATCCCAAATGAAGAAATTTACCAACTTGTTTAGGTTCTTTTATCCCAAGAGTTATCAGGTGTGTTTGGCAGGGATTTTAAGTGGTTTGCTTATAAGTTAGACACATTTTTAATATTTGGTCAACGGCTAAAAGTCCTTATTTAAGAAGCATTTTTGTGTGTGGAAAAAACAGTATTTGGTATACCAATACTTTCAAATTAAGTCGGATTTGCTTAAATATAATCACATCTCTATTGACACACCCATAAAAGCTCAAATAGTATGTAATATATAATTAGAAGTTTTTTGATAGTGGAGTGGAAGATGTGCATTTGTCTTTCGTTATTTTGACCCTACAAGTAAAGAGGATGACTCTCCTCAGACCTTGGAGAGTGAGATTTTATAGATTTTCACTTTGATCGTGTCATGATGATCATCATTTAGTGGAGATTTAGTAGAGAGATATGTTATCAGAGTATTTCAACGCGGCTAGGTTTCTCACCAATAAGATTGTGTGAAATACTGAAATGTAATGATGTTTTTCAAGTGTCAATTGTTATCTCTTCGATAGTTCGATCTACTTGTAATAATTAGAGGCATAAGATTCGGATAAGTATTTCATATTACTACGTAGTATAAACTTATTTGTCTCCACATATTAATTGACTTTTGTACCTTGATAACATGATAGAATTAATATCTATTTTGGCTAATACTCCCATCACCTAAACATATGCCCAAAACTCAAGTCACTCATAAGTGAGCTTGTTATTGGACCTTTCACTTAAAGACAAAAGAAGCTAAGTCATAGTCCAATAATATTAGGGTTTAGGAATAGCATAAATACTAGGGTTTATTTATTTGTGTACCTGTGTATGTGCATTTTGTAGGTTATATATGGCTGCCGTTTCTTTGCTATTCTTGTAGAGTGGGATCATTGTTGGGATCTGTTCTTTGTTTCATTAAGGTTGGCAATTGTATACGCTTTCCAGTTTCATACGCCCTTCGGCCGCATAGAGTGTTATCAAAGGCAGAGTTAGGCGGGGTTGGAGGGGGTTTCAGCCCCACAGGGATGAAATTTATCAAAAATACAAAAGTAAAAGTTAAAAAAAAATATTTTTCAACCCCCTCTAACATAAAAAAATTGGGAAGCTTTTTTTTCCTTTACATATGAGCCCCGCCATAAATGTTTTCTGCCTTCGCCCCTGAGTATTATCCATAAGAATTTATGCATATTATGGGAGGAGAAGATGTGCGGAGGATAATTAAGTAGTACTCCCTCCGTCCTAGTTCAAATTGCACAAAATCGTTTCCACGCGCATCAAGAACTTGTCTAACCGTTAATATGTTTAACTACGTATAATAACGACAAACAAAAAGTTACTTTTGTGAAACTATTTGTTACGACTAATCCAACTATAAAACATATAATAATTTTATTTTTTATATATCTATTCAAATATGTGGTCAAAATCGAATAGTAAATAGTGATATACAGTGAAGTGTGCAGTTTGAGCTGAAACGGAGGGAGTAGAGAGAATGACAAGAAAATTTTAAAATGTAATATAAATGATCGGATGAGAATGAGTTGACATTTGTGTGGGGAGGAAATATTCGCAGTGTGCCGAACGTTTTGGGACAGAGGCGGTATTATTTGTTGGTGCTTGTGTATGTATAGTTAAGCATTGGTTCCTAGTATTGAGTCATGGAAGTAGTGTCTTTTAAGAGTACATCTAGCAAAGTTTGATCTTTTGTTCAAATCAGACGAGGAAGCATGTTCTGCTGAAACCTTTCAATTTATATCTATGATTTAACCTTAAGAACATAAATGCAGTCATCCTTGGCCTGACCAATGATTTGTCCTTAATCCCGTCAAACGGATTGAGTCACCCATTGGATAACCGTTATCCATATACTATTTTCACTTATTGAATAATGACCCATTGGGTTAATGGATATAATTGGGTTGTAGTTATTGGGTTTAGTTGGGTTGGATAATAGATTACCGGTTGGATAATTTTGGGTGGATTGAGTTGGGTTAGGTAATGGGTGACCCGTGGATAATTTCATATCACAAGATACCTAAATTTTCACAAGTTTGATTACGAATGATTTAATTTTCCCCTAATATATGATTATTTATTATGTTATGTAATATTATATTATGTACATTATATTATATTATATTATATTTAATAATAATAAAAATAATATGTTGGCTTTGTAAACTCGACGAAATTAACGAACAATATTAGTTGGGATCGAGCTCGAGCTCAAATACTGTACGAACTCGAATACTGTACGAGATTGAGCTCGAATACTGTACGAGATTGAGCTTGAATACTGTACGAACTGGAATACTGTACGAGATTGAACTCGAATATTGTACGAACTCGAATACTGTACGAGATTGAGCTCGAATACTGTACGAACTCGAATACTGTACAAGATTGAACTCGAATACTGTACGAACTCGAATACCGTACGAACTCGAATACCGTACGAACTTGAATATTGTACGAGATCGAACTCGAATACTGTACGAACTCGAATACTGTACGAGATTGAACTCAAATACTGTATGAACTCGAATACTGTACGAGATTGAACTCGAATATTGTATGAACTCGAATACTGTACGAGATTGAGTGCAAATTTTGTACGAACTCGAATATTGTACGAGATTGAGTTCGAATACTGTACGAGGTTGAATATTGTATGAACTCGAATATTATACTAGATTGAGCTCGAATAATTTATGAATTTTAATTTGTATAATTTGTGAATTATAGTGAATATTTATGTTAAATACTACACATGCATTTAATTGGGTAATTTTTTATATTTATTAGGTATTTGTTAGGTTCCCATTGAGTTAACATAATATGGAGTCCATGGAGATCAAAATTTCCCATTAACACAATTATTCTCATCTCGTCCAATTCCAAAAACTAATGAGTATTTAATACCCGATCCCATTGGATAATGACAACTTGTAATCCAAATCAGAAGAAAATATTGAATGATAACTTATTGGGTTAATTATATAACGACTTATTGGATAATATATTTTAACCCATTGGGTCATATGAATATCTCATGGGTTATCCAATGAATTATCCATTTAATGACCCAACCCATTATGACCCATTAATAAATAGATTAATTGGATAATGACCAATTGAGTTTGGATAATGGACTTATTCAATTAACCCATTTGGCGGGCCTATTAGTACCGAACATTAGATCATAAATGATTTATTCATAGTTCTCAAGCCATCTGTTTAGTTACTTTTTGGCGGTTGATGATCTTTCCTCTTTCTAGTTGCTGGACATATATTGATTATATCATGCGAAAAATTAAACAACAAAATTGAACGAGCAATTAACATATGCAAGAATAATAAACTTTTATTAATTATTCAAGCATACAATCGAAACACTTAAATTACAAATAGTCAAAGCATAAATCATGTTTCAAGTAATGATGGAGTCACGAGTAACACTCGCTGCCCTTGAAACGAATGAGTCCCGTCGTGGACATCGTTCCCTGGGATAAAACCATCGAAGGTAACAATTAACACATAAGAGTTACCTCGGATTCACGCAAGGCCCGGAGGACTATCACCTTGACAGAATACCAAATGGAAACTTCGAGAAAGACAGACAGAAGACTCAAGTGTAGAATATGGAGGGACTTGAGAAATGGTGTGTAATTTCTAAATGACTTAGAGGCTCTATTTATACTGCTCTAAGAGACCCTAATCATGGAAACATGATATTCTGATTTTCTGTAATTAGAGAAGAATATTCTCCAATCACCAACTCACCAAATCCGACACATTCCATGAATACTCGAATCAAATCTGCTGGAAATGGAAGAAATATTTGCACAAATATTCTTCATCGTATTAAACATGGTAAACCGCATATTTATTTAAGACAAGATATCTCACAAAATATGGAAGAATTTTGTTCTTATCTCTTAAGAATTACACACAAGCAATTCCATATATACTATGCGGTTGGGCCTTCCAGAGACTTCCATGCGGTCCATACGCATTTTGGACAGTCCAGAGAAAAATTAATCTGGGCCAATTTCGGCCTAATTTTTCTCTTTCAAGAGTGACATTTCAAACATCCATATCTCATTCACCCTTGATCCGTTTTGAGAGTTTAAATAGTCGATTTTATAGTACTTGCGAATGTGAACCCAAAAATGACATCCACCGACCCAAAACCATTCGGGTCCCACTCAAACAAAGCCCAAAAAGTTGACGAATTTCAACCTTTTAACCATAATTTTCCAACAATCCCCCACATGAATAGATATTGATGTAGGAATCAGAACAATCACGTCAGACTCAGAGTTTGCCTTGGTGATAGATTCATTTCGACAGCATAGATGCTGCATAGGATAAGTAGGTGTCACCCTTTGAACTTTCCCTTGAGAGAGTACACTTAGCCCACTGGTTAAGAAGTAGACACGATGTCCTTGAACTTCCCCTACCGCTTATGTGAACGACAATGCACTTCCCACAGACATCTTTCCTAGCCCTTGCGCTTTCCTCGGTTGTGTCCATTAATCAGGCCATGGCACACGCCTAGTTCTGTAAGGTTTCTAAAGAATTGCGTCCCAACAATTCCCTTTCAAAGCGGCCACACTTCTCGCTTACATAGGTGATTCTTGGTGTAAAAGCAGTTCCGTAAACTATTGCGCTCTTTCGAGTACTACATACTCGATGCCTTGAATCATTAAAAGCAATTTAATTTAACCTCCATTCACATCACTGTTTCTTCATCATAGGAATAAGACAAGAGGTATGAAACCCCTACAGTGATCGCGATGGGTCTTTGCAGTTTAGTTGTCCCTTTGAACCTAGATCTTGGGATCTCCAGTCACATAGGTTGGGTGTCCACGTACGTAACCCATCATTTATTGGACTTAGTCATATTCCTTTCGATGAGTTCTCAACTAACTCTCGATTCAATTTCTTCGTTAAGAAATTAATTCAATCCTTTCGTCAAAGAATCACAACTGTTATCATATTGACCTTACGTGGTCAACATCGATAATTCTCATAGAGAGTAGTCATCCAATGGTAAAGTGTCTATGTCGAGACACACCATCATCGATATGGCTTTAAGCTACAAGCTTTACGCTACACCAATAAGCATACAAGTGCTTTGGTCATCCTAGGGTATATCTTTCCCAATTTTTCCCAACACAATGAACATAGATTCCTCTATGAATCTAGCATGAGAGAACCATTTCTCTACACAACTCAAGCCATATCCACGAGTCTCACACACAGCTTGTTTCCAGTGATCTTTTCTAGATTACTCGTGTATCATCTTACTATCCATTGTAAGAATTGTCTAATGTGCACTTTAATAAGTACAATAGACTATCAATGACTCTTGAGTTCTCTTCTTAAGAGACACCTCACCTTTACAAAAAGGTAACTCATAATGTTTAGAGGCATTCCGTAGAATACGACATATCTCCAAGAGACTCTTAGCGTATCCGCCTTCATCAAACTCATTGGTTTAATATCACTGGGTAAATAACAATTAGTTTGGTCACATGATGGATCATTTAGGAGCATTGAGCTTTTCCTTTTGCTCTATTCAGATTTTAATATCTAAATCTCCAAATAACCATTTAGGTCCATTAGATGTACTTCTAGCTTTCACAAAGCCTTGATAGCAAGTACTATCACCATTGGACTTATTCTCACGTCTAGAGAACACCCATCAAGTACACAAATATACTTACTAACTGTTCAAATCTACTAGTACTCTAGTGATTTGCACTCATGGTAGATCAATCTCTCTATTGATCACCACTTTCCACAAAAATTATTTCATGGAATCTCGTTTCCTTCGTTGGTTTATCCTCGATCCTTAATGATTCCATCTATTGACTCTTAAGTCCATTTAAGATAAATCAGGATCTTTAACAGAAACTTCCACAAAATACACTTTCCATCAAGATATATTTCTAGTTTCTGTATAATATTTCTTGTGAATTTCAAGAAATTGATAGCACTTCAACATTGTGCATATCTAGTAAAGATACTATTTAAGTATTCCTTTTACTACATTCGCAATACGCCAACCCACACATTTGAAAGAACTTTTAGGATAGCTCTATGAGGAGCTTTATTTTCCTCCTTCTTGGGGTATCTTATTTAAAAGATCGCCAGCCAACTTAAAGGCTCCCCCATAACGCTTGATCATTTCTAGCAATTTCCTTCAATCACCAAATGACCTTGCAAATGTCTACAGTGTGAATCACATTCCCCAAAGGATTCTATGTATTCACATCATGGTCACAGATAACCTCATATGTTTTCTGTGCATCACGTAAGTGGTTTCGTTAATATACAAACTCAACTTACTAAAAGTTCGTGTATTCAATAATGAATCGAACACTAGGTTCTTACCCATCAAATTTGTTTTAGGGCTTGATCATTTTAACAATAAAAACACCTTCATGTATTGATCTTTTATTGCGGAAGTCTCTCTTATTCCTTCAACTCCCTTGGAATTAGAGATAACGTAACTTCTCGATCTCAATTAATCGTTCTTCCTCGCATGACCAATGCCACCACCAATGTAGTATCAATCAATCGAGGATTCGATTAACTCTTACTAGGGCGCAGTGTGAGTTTACCAACTCCACACAATTTCATGCCCATTTTAAAGCCAAGTTTCAGTGCAACTGCACTTTACTTTCAGACAACTCAAATCAAACTTGAGTGCCTTTATGCTCGAAACACATTCAAGTTCATTGCTCGACTCAAGTTTGAGTGCATTGCTTGACTCAATTTTGGGTTTACCTTTTTGGTTCGGGTTAAAGTCCTTCCTACTTGATCAACTTGATTCAAATCTCTCGTGACGACTTTTCACCTCAAGTACCTATCAAAATTCATATCGTCGTTGAGTTTTTAGGTTTTCGTCTACCCCCCACATTGGGCTGGTTTTATTAAACATCCCCACACGTGTTAAGTTTCTCAAAACCTTGTGTCTTGGGGTTTCTAGACTGAATGTCTTAGGATTCCTCATCTCAGAATTCTAAGGCTTTCCAACCAAAAATCTAGAGAATTGACCAACTGTCTTGGGATTCCCTATCTCATGATTCTTAGATTTTTCAACCATAAATCAGGAGATTTGACCAAAAGTCTTGGGATTCCCATTCTCAGGAATCTTAGTTTTCCCAACCAAATTCTTGAGATTTTTCCCTCAATTCTTTGATTACAAATAATCAAAGGTTTTTAGTATAGTCATGATAACTCATGCGTTAGGGCTTATGCCATGGTTCACAAGAACCAATACCCTAGACATAGTCGTAAACTAATGTCTTCACGTTCACATTTTTCAGGTCATACAAAATAACCAGAATATGTTGAACTTCGAGCCCATATGCTCTATCCCTGCAATCTAACAATTGTCACTCATGAGCCATATGCTTGTAAGCGATCAATCAAGATAGCAAATTATTTGGAATAGTCTTGTCAAACCTTTCATTACATAAAAAAGGCACTTTCCCAAACAATTAATATAATCATAGCATATAAAAGCATAACACAATTTTAGACACATCATAGATCTAAATTTTTGTATATGCAGCTAAATCAAGTCCCTAAATGAACGAGAATACATCATGGATCAAATAACCCAATGTCACATACTTCATTCATGCACAAATATATTACACTCTTGCCGAGAGATGCCATGTTTAAGTGCAAATGAAGTTTACCATTTTATCGCATGCGATTCTCAGAGCAAGCATATAAAAGTCATGAATCACTAGCAGTACATTCTCACACAAAATGTGGTTTTAAATCTTTTAACCAACACGAGCAGCCCACACAACCAAATTGCTATACCATGCAAAATAGGTATTTCAACATTTGATCAAGTGTTTAAACAAATACTATAACATTTTGAGGGCTTAGGAAATTTAAATGTCTCATAATTTCCAACACACATGCACTGCTTTCATGTAATTTCATAATTAAAAGGAATAGTAATGCTTGATTCAATATTCCAAACTCATGACATATTTTTTTTAACTTTAAGCTATTCATGCAAAGAATCAAATATGATTTATTACCATATCAACATTTAATCTCATAAGCATGAATATCACAGAATTAACATATTTCCATAATTACGTCATGTAATTTAACATACATGCTCAACTCAGTTTTCCACGTAATCAAGTGATTAATATAACCAAATCCATTCACTATCAAATTTGATAGCCTTAGTATACAGGACATATATGTGCAAATATTATTCACATAACTCTCTTTGTAACAAAATCATGTTTACATCCAGATTCACGCAAATGGTTATCAAATATAATCCAAGCAATATATGTATATATAGCATATGCAATGATTCACTTTAATTAGCGTGTATATGTACCATAGTTTGCAAAACCGTGGTTACACTCTTGATTCTTTCATGTTGCCAAGCAAATCCTGCTGTATCTCCATGCCAAGTTTTTCTTCCAATAGATACAATCGTGTATACTCGGATTCACCAATGTGTACATACAAAAATTCATTCATCGTTAAATATATGTACACATCTCATATTGCATAGAAATATTTCAATAAATATTTCGAATCAATGTACAAAACAAATTGCTCAATGTGATTTTGCTATAAATAATCAAAATCCAATGAATTTAGCATGCAATTTCTAATATGAAATTATAAAGCATACCGCGTGCAAATTCTCTGCAAATAGGCATGCGCTCGGATTTCGAATCAATTAAGAACATACCATATAAACATGCAGAATTGGCATGCAAATTGTTGCAAGTTTACCATGTAACAACACATACAACATGATTTCGATGTTAGTATATGTAGCAAGCAATTTCATAATAAGGCAAGCATCCTAATTTTTCTCATCCAGGCATGCATCCTAATTTTTCTCATCCAGGCATGCATCCTAATTTTTCTCTTTCAGGCATGCAGACTTTAGTTAATATAGTAAGCAAAATTTTCGCAACATCAAGCATCCCGCTTGCAAGTTCCAAATCAATATAATTCAACAAATATCATTCGTTTCAAGACTGCTGGACATATATTGATTATATCATGCGAAAAATTAAACAACAAAATTGAACGAGCAATTAACATATGCAAGAATAATAAACTTTTATTAATTATTCAAGCATACAATCGAAACACTTAAATTACAAATAATCAAAGCATAAATCATGTTTCAAGTAATGATGGAGTCACGAGTAAAACTCGCTGCCCTTGAAATGAATGAGTCCCGTCGTGGACATAATTCCCTAGGATAAAACCATCGAAGGTAACAATTAACACATAAGAGTTACCTCGGATTCACGCAAGGCCCGAAGGACTATCACCTTGACAGAATACCAAATGGAAACTTCGAGAAAGACAGACAGAAGCCTCAAGTTTAGAATATGGAGGTACTTGAGAAATGGTGTGTAATTTCTGAATGACTTAGAGGCTCTATTTATACTGCTCTAAGAGACCCTAATCATGGAAACATGATATTATGATTTTCTATAATTAGAGAAGAATATTCTCCAATCACCAACTTACCAAATCCGAGACATTCCATGAATACTCGAATCAAATCTACTGGAAATGGAAGAAATATTTGCACAAATATTCTTTATCGTATATTTATTTAAGACAAGATATCTCACAAAATATGGAAGAATTTTGTTCTTATCTCTTAAGAATTACACACAAGCAATTCCATATATACTATTGCGGTTGGGCTTTTCAGAGACTTCCATGCGGTCCATACGCATTTTGGACAGTCCAGAGAAAAGTTATCTGGGTCAATTTCCCCCTAATTTTTCTCTTTCAAGAGTGACATTTCACACATCCATATCTCATTCACCCTTGATCCGTTTTGAGAGTTTAAATAATCGATTTTATAGTACTCGCGAAGGAGAACCCAAAAATGACATCCACCGACCCAAAATCCATTCGGATCCCACTCAAACGAAGTCCAAAAAGTTGACGAATTTCAACCTTTTAACCATCATTTTCCAACACTAGTAAACAGAGCTTTACTCGGTACTGGCTTAAGGTACGAATAATACGAAATCATTTGAAGACAGAATATAAAAGGTGAAACTACTAAGAACTAGATGAATATGGATTCAACAGCCTCAATCCTGGAATCCTTTTCTTATAACATTTTCCGGAGATCATTATATTACTTCCTTGGTAAAAAGACATATGTACCTGATTGAACATCTTATATGGGGACTGAGGAGTAAAGCATTGCAAACTTTGCATTACAGTTAAAATAATTTAAGCTAATTTATAATATTGCCATTCTTCTTCTCTGGTTAGCTCTGTCTGCCCTTATACATATTTTTCGATGCATGTTCTGATCTTTTCAGGAACGACCAGCATGGTTGAACATTAAATCCATCAACGAGTTGAAAAGTAAACTGGGCCAATTGTCATGCTACTGCTTATTGGTTTCTTTGACAAGACTAGGAAGGCAGCTATAGTTTCACCTGTTGACTTGCTTTGTTTTTCGGCTTCGGTACTTCTTTCGTCTGGCTGCCTGTATCTTCTACCAAAGCTCCATTCTGAAGAATACACACTTTGTAAATTACCACATACCAGGTGGTGAAAGATGATAGGTGAAACCTGTAAAGTCTAGATTTATCTATTTGACAATTTGTGGAAATTATTCAAATATGGTATTATTGAGTTGTAATATCAAAGAAGGAATTTTGGTGAAATCAGGAAAGTTTGAAGACTGAATTCGAGAAGAATACATCTCATCCAAGTTGTATTTGAGCTGGAGAATATATTAGTTCCTATATATATGAGATTTGATTAATGTTATGGAATTGGAATATTCAGATATGGTTAAAATATGGATGGGATATTTTTGTTATTCTAATTTCTTGCTTCAAGAGATTAGATTTGGTAATTCTTATCTCCAAGAGATTTGATTGTAATCTGAATATTATGTGGAGATGGAATTGCATTTGCACAACACTGCATGTTTAAGAAGACTTTCTATGTTGAAACATATGGAAAGTTGAAGACAACATATTTACGCCAGGAAAATTTACGGAAAAAGAAGACACAATATTATGGTATTTGTGAGTTATGGAATCTGAATATTCTACTATATATTAGGCGTATAGAAGCATGTTGATTTATGGAAAATCCCTACAAATATGGAGTTGATATTATCGAATACATGAGAGATATTGTGATAAGGAAAATCCCTTTATTTATGGGATTTGGATATGCTTCAAGAAGCAGATATGGAATAGGAATATTAAGATAATCATGAACAGTTCCGATCTGCTCATGGACTATATATAGAGGACATCACGACTGCATTAATCTCACGGACTTAATATAAAATTTATCTTTCGAGAATTGCAAAGAGCCAGAATTTTATGTTTCAACATACGGACCTGTTGTTCAAATTTCATAATCGTATACCTTAATTGCTCGGGAGGAGGAGATCCAACGTCGACCAGTTTGAGGTCAGAGGGAGTCTGATCAAGGCAGATCGGTAGCAAGGGGAGCATGCAGGATTCATGTTATAGTTAGATAAGATAAGTATATTTGTATGGTGTACTTTGTACTGGATGTTTCTGATTGGTGGATTCATTCTGAACTGGGCCAGACCCCGCATAGGTGGATTTCACCGAACTGCGTAACCAATTCTTGTGCCTTTATGCTTTACTTTATTTCATACTTGGTTAGATTGATTATTTTGGAACACAGTAGTGATAATTGGATCAATTAGGTAAAACCAAATTCAAGACCTACTGTTTTATCAACAAGCTGAGTTTTTGACTATTTATTCTTGAGTTAGTGGTTTGTTTGAGATTTTTTTTAAGTGTTCTTGGCCCTTTTGGTACTAGTTCAATCAGCAAGAAATTGATGTCGCTCGTGCTAAATGGTCCCTATATTGAATTTCGGCCCCCCCAAATTTGAAGCAGATGTTGATATTGAGTCACTAATTGTATTGGTCCCTGTACTTAGTTAGGCTTGGTTGAGTCCGATTGACACAACCAGTCCAAATTCAAGCATACCAGTCTTCAGAATGGCGAAGTAATTTCCTGGATTGTGTGTTTGGTGGACATTAAAGGCATATTTTCTGTATTTTAGTTTCTGAATCAAAATGCTGATAAGTAACATTGCTCTGATTGCTGTTGCATCCCTGGTTTTCGTTAATTTTTCAGCCTTGTTTACCCTATGCTCCTCTTAACTCGTGCGCGGATGAAGGTTATTCAATTCCGTGCTGTATGCTTTATCAGCAGACAGTAACTGGTCTTTACAGAAGGTACCCAGCGGCTACTTCAGATCTCCGAATCAACCTGCCTGAATTCTCCATTTGTGCAAATTTTGTATAGTTACTACTGTTACTGTCACTTGTACACGTTAATGTTACTGCCCAAAACATTTTCTTATATTCCTGCTCTATTATGCATACTGCACGTATATTTCTAGTGAATGGACAACTTCTGTTCATCCCTAAACTTGTAGCTTTGTTCATTTTGTTCGCAAAAACGAATTAATGGAAATATCAGAATCACTGAACTGAACTTTCTTCGGTTTTATCTTGTTTCCTTTTTCGTTCTTTATGACATTCTTCCGGCACTTTTGCTACTTCATTTTGAATGTTGGAGCATATATTCTGAGTTTCTGCCACCTTGTGCTTTATTTCAGGTTAATAAAAAAAGTCTATCAAGAACATTTCTTGTTTTTGTAATCAGCCGAAATTCTCATGGTTCATAGTTGACGGAAACTTTATTCGTGTTGTCTCTGTCACTGTTGCGATCACTCTATACGGTCTTAACTATGATCTTGGCATCTGATGCATCATGTATTAAATTCATCATGCTCGCTTTTGAGTCCTTCCAATATTATTTTCAGCATACTAACCATTTTGGTAAGATTTATGGGAACCCCTCGGGATTTGATACTATTTATTTCCTTCTTAGTAAATGATGCTATGGATGATGCCCTTTGGTTCTGTTCTCTCTTCATATCACATAAACCGTAAACTGATATTATATTTCTTTACTAGCTAAAAAGTGTTTTCTTTCTTCAAATGTGCAGTACCATTTCCACATTTCCATTTCTGTACAAGTTTTGGTACTTTTTGAAACACCCGGCTAAGCTTTTCTTGGCCATGGAATCAGCAATTCTCTACAAGCAATAATATAAACAGGTGCTTTCAACCCTATAGCTACACTTTGCAATTTGTAAAGCAAAAAGAAATGGATCAAATTAATTATTTAAATTAAATGCATTTGATGATGGGCAAGTACACTCTCACTTCAACTTTGTTTTGGCACACATTTCAATCAAAATTTTCAAGTTACACTTGACCATAAATTTCACATAGTATATAAATAGTAATTTTTATCATGCAAGGTATTGTTAAATTCTTCGTAACATGTACTTTCTAAATATCAAAATTTTATGTCTGTTGAAATACGTAATAAAAGTTATTAATGGTAAAATATGTCTTGAAAAAATTGGATGAAAAGTGTGCCAAACAAACCTGAACGAAGGAAGTACTAGTTTATACTCCATGTTATTTTCTGAAAAGCATGGTTAGTATTATAGACCCAACTTTCTAGAAAGAGAGATGGTTTGTTACCTTAATTATCCAACTGTCTAGTTTATACCCTATTACTTCGCCCATTTTACATCAATTTTTTGGTTTAGGTTAAATAATCAAAGTAAAAAGTTCTTTTACCTCGATTAAAAAATAATCAAGGTAAATAATATGTTTTTTACCTCGGTTATTATATTAACCGAAGTAAAAAGTTAAAAAATGAAGTAAATAATCTTACCGAATAGCGTGTGACGTTGCATATGATGTTTAAAAAGGCCAGCCAAAATTGCATTATATATCGTTTTCACCGACATGTGATGTGACGGATGATCGACGTCGCAGTTATGTAAAACATTGAACTTTGAGCTCGTCTCCTGCGAGATCGTCTTACCGTAAGACCAAGGACTAAAGTGAAAATAGGTAAATAATAAAT
This sequence comes from Rubia yunnanensis, assembly GCA_037428765.1. Lineage (NCBI taxonomy): Eukaryota > Viridiplantae > Streptophyta > Magnoliopsida > Gentianales > Rubiaceae > Rubia > Rubia yunnanensis. The sequence continues at coordinate 22,154,149 of CM075064.1, read as the reverse complement.
CAAATTCGGGGGTCAAATTATAATTTATTTTGGTCAGTGCCTGAATGAAAAATGAAAAATAAATGGAGAATCATCCTACAAATAAACAAAAAAAGTACACAGAACGTAGTTGACACAAGAGGCATCTTCTTCTCTTCCTTGCCTTCTCCGCTGCCACCTCTCACCTTCAACTGCACTTCCTACGCCTCTCTCCTCCCCTCCTTCTCCATCCTCGATGTCGATGTTCACCATCGCGCCTCCTCCTGTTAACCAAACTTCAGTTTCCTCACTCAATTCTGCATCGCCTTCATCGTCTTTGTATTTTGCCGTAGATGAGTACCCTATTGAATTTGTGAGGGTTTTGCGTCTTCTCCTCGCCGATGTCGCCAAGGTAGGATTCGATGTGTTGCAACGATTTCAAGGTGAGTTTTGCGCCGTTTCCCGGTGTGTTAGATTACCTGGTTGGGGTTCTGGTCTGATTATTCAAGCCAAAATTGGGTTGTTGTCGTCTGCAGATGGAGTTGGATGCCACGAATTCTGATATAATCAAATTCACTGTTGCTAGATTGATGTAGCAAAGGAGTAGTAATACTTCTGATTATGTTGATGATGATAGTAATTGAGTTTTAGTTGATAAGTTGAGTATAATGAAACAATTTAGATGTACTTTCAGTTATTATCGTTGAATGAACATCATTTGCTTAATTCTGGTCTGATGATTCAAGCCAAAATTAGGCTGACTGATTGGTCTGTATAACGTCTTAGTTTGTTGGTCTGTATTTGATCAGTTTGATGTTTTAGACATACAGATAGATGTTATAGTAACAAATGTCTGATGTTTTAAAAAATAAGGGTTGTGCTGAATTTTTGGTTTGTATAGCGTCTTTTTTTGTTGGTCTATATTTGGTCGGTTTGATGTTTTAGATATACAGATAGATGTTATAACAAATGTCTGATATTTCAAAGAATAAGGGTTGTGCTAATTTTTTGATATGTATAGCGTCTTTGTTTGTTGCCTGTATTTGGTCAGTTTGATGTTTTAGACATTTGGATAGATGTTATAGCAACAAATTCATTATGTTTCAAAGAATAAGGGTTGTGAGGATTGTTTGTTCTGTATAGCATCTTCGTTCGTTGGTCTGTATTTGGTCAGTTTGATATTTTAGATATACAGATAGATTTTATAGCAACAAATGTCTGATGTTTCAAAGAATAAGGGTTGTGTTGATTGTTTGGTCTGTATAGCATCTTCGTTTATTGGTCGGTATTTGGTCGGTTTGATGTTTTAGATATACAAATAGATGTTATAGCAACAAATGTCTAATGTTTTAAAGAATAAAGGTTGTGAGGTCATTGTTAGTGGAAAGCTCAGGGCTCAGAGAGTTAAATCAATGAAGTTCAAGGATGGAACATGATCTTCTCTGGACAGCCCGTCACGGAGTATATTGACTCTGTGTGAGACAAGTTTTACTAGTTACAATTCAGAACTCTATCGTTACAGAAATCTCGTTCGGACTCTAATTTATTGGCTCTACCAAGTTTCTAATTTTTCTTGTTTGAATCATTGTTAGGGTATCCTCGGTATCAAGGTCAAGATCATGCTTTCTTGGGATCCCAAGAGTAAGGTTGGTCCTATCACACCATTGCCCGATCTTGTCACAAATCACCAGCCCAAGGAAGAAGAGGAGTATGTTCCGAGGCCTATTGTGCCTGCTATTGCAAATGTCAATGTTGCTGCTATCTGAAGGACTTGACTGTCTAGTAGGGCTTCATTAAGAGTTTCTTGCCTTATTTGATTAAAAATGTGTAGCCCCTTTGAGGACATGAACTTGTGAAATAGGTTAATTTTGGTTTCATATTCTCTTTGTAACAATATCAATACTCCTTTAAGTATGTTCTTAAATTTTGTCTGCTATGTTTTTGATGGATAGTGAGGTTATCTTTTAAATATATAGATTGAAGTTTTAAATAGATGGATTGATGTTTCATATTGATCTATCATATAAATATTTGATGTTTTAGATTTTATTCTGCAGCTTGAAATGTTATACAGTTATACTGTAGGAGTTTGAAGATATCATCCAACTAAATAAATAAAATATCAATGGAAAACCTTGAAAAATCAGTTCATTTGAATAATAATTCCTATCAAATGTCACCATCGACCACGATTGATTTTGATTTTCATTCTCTTGTAATATCAACATTTGATTCTCACCATCGACCACGATTGATTTTGATTTTCATTCTCTTGTAATATCAACATTTGATTCTTGGAGAGTGATTCACACTATTCCTCTATGCTCTAAAAGATAATTTCCAAGTGTCTTATACGTTTTTGCACGTCTTTTCTCAATGGCTAGTTGTTGTGAAAGTTCTCGAATTTTATTGTACTCATTCTACATAAACAAGAAGGGTAGACAGTCAGAATCTACAAGTCTAGCCATGTTAAACGAGTGACTAAAAACAAGATCAAGCTATTGCTTAGTTCTACAAAAGATAAACAAGCCAAAATATTATGTCACATCCTATAGCCTTGAGAATTGTCTCGATTCTTGCTTCCGTTTTAATTTTGTGCACATACAGTCATCTATGTTCTCTAATAGAAGGGTAAACATCAGAAAATGAGAAACACAGTGATGAAGAAAAACAACAAAAATATCACATCCTTTAAAACTAATAACACATCTATTTGAAAACTTGAAACATCAGCTTTGATTTTAGCACATAACATCCTTTAAATCTAATAACACATCTATACGAAAACTTGAAACATCAGCTCATCGATTGAAACATCAATTTGGTCGATCAGTAACTTCTACTAACATCCTAAAATTGATAAAATATTAGTGTCAAATTTTAACCAACCTCACTTATACCATCATCTATAAATAATGAAACATCAATTTAAAACCTTAAAACATCAAATCAAATTAACAATATATATAACATCATCTAAAATTAATAAAATATCTATATGAAAGCTTGTGTTATCATATTTGATTTTAGCCGAGCCTTACAGATTGAAACATCACAATCTTACCAATTGAAACATCAATTCAGTTTATCAGAAGGAATATCAACTCAAAAGCCTAAAACATTAGTTAAGATTCACGATATAGCAACTCTGCAATAGATAATGAGTTAGCCGCTATGAGTTTAGCCAAGACTTACAAAAGCATTATTCAGTAAAATCCTAAATAAATACACTTAAAAGCACGTCAAATACAATCAACAAAACGTATAGCAATGTTGTAATAGGTACGATTTAAAGTTACCCCTAAACCCTAGGTATTATACTGTAATTGCATGTGGGGATGCAGAATCGGAGAAGAACACCGACTGAAAACACCAAAAAAATGGACGAGCAACAGGATTCGGCGCGGATTGAGCAATGGAATCAAAGGATAACAAATCGCGGCTGGCAAGATTGAGCGTCAACGGAAACCAGCAAAACAAGAGAGCGAAAGTGAGAAGAAAAAGTGAGGGTCGCGAAGATGAAGAAGACAATGTAATAGTCTGGGTTAGTATTTCACTTATTATCAATTCAGTCCCTAGAGAATTTTATAATACCCCATCCTAAATTAAGTCTATATTATTTATCAATTAACCCTTGGTCTCACTGTAAGACCGTCTACCACAAGACTTTGTCTTGAACTTTTAGAGGTTAAAGTTGAAAAAGATTGACTTTGATCTACAAAAGTATTTTTTTCAATGGGTTTTAAAACAATTGTAGAAAATGGTGTTGAATGGCACAGTTGAAAATGGTTTTTAAAATCATGCATCGATCAAATCACATATACGGTCAATTATATATTGTTCAAATAAGGTAGTTAAATTATTAGAAAAATGGTAGTCATGAAAATATCCTTGCAATTAGTACATGAATTCGAATAAGTACTGTCTTAGTTCCAACAGAACAAAAATTGCAATAATCTCAATCAGCTCGCATTATGATGACCTTGAAGACAATCGACCCCCCAAATTCTATGACCTTGAAGAATAAGGTGTTCCCAATGCATAGGCGGTTGCCAGAAAGGAACTTGCCAAAACACTTCGGGGACAGGGCCTTGAACTTCTCACCCCCCGAGTAGTTCATGTGCCACTCTCTCCTGTAACACCTAAGCATAACGGGGGTCTTATCATTCGGCATGAGTGGTACAATGTCCATTGGGATGTACTAAATTGCAAAAAAGAAATTGATTAAAAACATATATATAGATATATATCAATAAATAATATTAATTTAAAATCAAATAATTACATGCATTTAACTATTAGCTAGCTTTAGGCCTTACCAAAGTTGGATTTTTGCAGAAGTTCTGTTGCTTTAGAATGCAATGGAAATGTGGGCTATCAGCAACCACTGTATATTGTTCAAGGTCGAACACAAGAGGCCTTGGGTTGCTCTATTATGCGGAGAACTGTATGAAAAATAATAATAATTGTGATAAAGGGTGGCGATGTATTAGTATGTAAAATAGTTAAAGACCTAGAAAAAGGGGCGACTTGAGGATCATTTGGTAGCCATTAGTCCTTAATAAAAAGTGAAAATGTTTAGGGCAAACTAGCCTTGGAAATGCATGGTGCTACATCGGCCATGCATTGCATGTACATGTCAGTCCAAAACAGTGGCTTGGTAGACATGTACCAGCGATGTCACTCTATAGTCGACCAAACCCGACCCTTGACCGACGCAAAAATGAGGTTGCATGTACAATTTTAAAGTAAATTTAAATGCCTATATACGACTTTGGTAACCAATCGGTTTTACCAATGGTTACACCGACATAGGTGCGAGGTCTCATACAGAAGAACATATTACTAGAAATAAGAATGTACAATGTCGCACACCATTCGCATAGACCGACTGGTAACCGATAGGCTACCGATGTCGCATGCATCAGAGGCAGGCAAAAGACATAGAAACCAGGAAAAAATGATGCTTTAACAATAGAAAATTATACAAAAACCTCCAAAAACATACCAGAACATAGTACCTAGGTTTACATTTAAGGAAACTTCACATTTTATCAAATTTGAGTAAGAACTAGAAAACCAAAAAACACAACACATTCACATACCATAGATCGAGAAATGTAAAGTAACAATTATAAAAATATAGGTATTAGAAGAGTAGAAAAACCATACCTTAGACAAGAGAGAAGAGAAGAGGGGGTGGGAGACTGTTGAAATTTACGGAAAACTTGGGAACAAAAATTTGAACTAATTCTGAGGGACTCCATATTGATAGCTGTTTTGGAATAACGTCGTTTTGGACCCTTGTAATGTCCGCCTTGCATGCATCGACGTCGCACATATATCGATTTAGGCGACAAGCAACCGACCTATGACCGATATTGCACGTTTATATGGGCCGAATAATTTTAGCCCGCTAGCATAAAAAATGAATCCGCCAAGGACCAGAACGAATAAAAATCACTTTCACACAAGTAAATAGTATATTACTACAACAAAAGAAATTTTGGTTGTGTTTGAGATGTCCTCCACCTAGAGAATTTTTTTTGGTTTTGTATGAGATGTTCCAATTTAGGCATCAACGAATCGGGGTATTCGTCCCTCATTTTATTAGTATTTATTCCATTAATACCCTTACAATGAGCGTTATTAGAATGATAATTTCCACCACATAGAATCACACGAATTACATATTCTTGTTTTTTTTATGAATTAGAAAAATAATGAAATACAGTCCATCAATTTTTTAAAAACGATAGTACGTGGTCTCAAGTAAATTTTTGATGATTACTTATAAGTATGCAAGGGTTGATCGAAAATGTTGTGAAAGTCTCTGTGGGATCATGCCAGTTTCTTTATCACTTTTGGAGATTATAAGTTCGACTGAGGATGACAAATGTCCTTTTCAACATAAGCAGAATCAATTTGTCACAACCGGTGAACTTTTTAATTTTTGCACTTAGATCCCTCAAAGAAAGTGGGAGAAGTCGAAAGGCAAAATTGGAGATAACATTTTTCTTATTCACGTTTTCAAAAAAAAGTTGTTCCAATTTGGGCATAAACGGGTCGACGAAAGGGGTGGCAATCTTAACATGGAAGATTTTACGACACTTTTGAAAAAAATAGACTATGACCCTTATGTGCAACGTCGAAACTGTGTCACATAGAATGGCCCCAAAACCGACCCCCAACCGACGTCGCGATTCACCTGAAATTTTCAGCGAGAACCAAATATTTGAACCAAAATTTCCCCCAACCTTATTTCATGTCAATAATATTCATCACCAACATCCATCTCCCATCTCCAACACACTTCCTCCAAACCCAACTCCACACCATCCTTTTCATTCACACCATTACAACAATTAAAGAGTTAAATCCAATTGCTTCTCTCCAACATCAACAAGTATATGAGAATGGAGCATTTCCGGGTTCAAAATAATTAATTGAGGTAGTTTTCCATCCATTCCATGTTCATTTAGCAATTTTATTACCGTACCTTCTTTATGTTTTTTTCTCATCGATCAAAGATGGAATATTTTCATGAAATATGATAACTGTGTTACATGTTACATAGTGTATATTGTTTGTGTTTCCAAGATAATTTCATGTTTGTAAGGAGTGAGAAAAAATGGTTAGATTACGACGTATTGTGGATATCAATTACATTTTTGTATGTTCACAGTTTGAATGTGCGACGTCGGTCACAGTTAATCGATCCATACGATATGGTACTGAACAAAGACTGATGTTGCATAGGTCTAGGAAATGATTCAAATATCTATGAATGTCTAACGTAGCTCGTCACTCAGACTTTGCGACATTGATCACTCGTGCATGCGACGTTGCTTTAAAGTAGATCATTTACTTTTTCCATGTTGAGATTAATGTCATCTATGTATGACTATATTATGTGTATTTTATATGGGGACTGCCCAATTCTAACATAAATTTTGTTTCATGTGTATTGGTTGTAATAGGAAAACGAGAATTATCGATGGACTTTCAACATGTAGATGGATGAACTTGTTATTTCCCTAGTTTCCTTGATAGTGTTAATGTTGTACAACGTAGACAATAGAGGTTCAATACAATTCAATTTCATACCAACCTTATATATTTTAATATGCTGTAACATGTGTTTGTAATATATGTTATAGTTTTTTGGGTTTTAACATGTCATTCTTTGTCACATTAATTGAACGACAATTGATTGTTTTATGTCGTTTAACCATTTCACGAATTATCAAATATTAAATAACATGTAACGGCTATCGACGGACGATTGTTTATGACATAAATACTATTGTATTGTATGAGAAACAATGTCCCCACGATTAATCTATAACATTGACAAACCAGTACAGAGACTACACCTCACTGACGTTGCGTAAACCGGCATCAATTTTTTTGCGACATCGGCCATTCAAAATGACATCATATTGGTCAGCATTCCACGTCAGCATGCAACTGATGTGGGTGCCTCACATCGCGCAATTTCTCTTGCTAGTGTCTGCGACATTGCTCTTATTTATACCGACGTCGGCTTGGATAAAGTCACATCATTTCCTTTCCTATCGTTTGCCTTCTTGCTATGGCCGGCGTCAATCCTTATACATGCCGACGTCGGCCTAAATGAAGTCACAACTGTGATCTCCTATCGTTGGCCTTCTTGCTTGGACCGACGTTGGTCACGAAACCTGCCGACGTTGGTCCAAAACCAAAGTAAAAAATAATTTTTACCTCGGTGGTAAAAACTATCTTTTTTATTATGTCATTATTTACCTCGGTTTTTTTTGGAACTAAAAACCAAGGTAAGAAGTCCTATAGTGTACGTAAGATCATTCTCAGTAGTGTACTTGCATAACTGAATATTTCCAATTGAAAAGGATTTTTTCAACTGATTTGGTATGTATATGCATTTAGACCGTTCCTTTTCCAGTGAGAGCATCAAATCTAGCGGTTCATCGATTGCGAAGAAAGAGTGTGCAAAGGATTGTTGGGTCAAAAAAAATATTTTTTCTTCAATAATTAATTCTTTTCTTTATGTTCCCATCAAGGGAATATGGGAAAACAGTAATATTCTAAATTGATATTCTTTAATTGTTTATTATATTGAATAAGTATGAATTTCTCTCCATACATTAGTATTAGTATTCAACCTGATAGATTATATTGTTTTGTCCATATCGTGTTTTCGTACTTTTGTTTATGGTTTTATAGGGTTTCCATTAATTTGGATGTGTCACTGAGTGTTTTTCAATGTGTGTACTGCTTGGACAACATAAATAGTGGTTTGGATTCAATGGTGTTACATTTCTAGAAAATCCTTGTCTAACGAAATGATTGATGTTTAATATGCTTCTCTCTGCCAAGTGGTCAAAAATTTTGTGCGAATCGAGTTAATATCTTTGTTGTATTGCATGTTATCCATCAATTTTAAACAAATTTTTTAAATCTTTGTTGTAAGAGAAAGTCTTGTTTTAGAGGTCATTTTATCAATGATAGAGTGATTTGATGTTTCTTCCATTTATTGCATCAAAATTCTCATGATTTTGGAAACCTTTTAAAATATATCTCGAAATATAAATGATTATATTCTAACTTCAAAAGTTATAGGAAGTTTTGTTATGATTGGTCTAACAGCTAGAGGGTCTGATAGGAGACCTCTCTTACTGTAATTGAAAATTTACATCAATAATATCAATGAGTGTAAAGGGTATGGATAAAATTTGGAATCAAAATATATAAATTGATTAGTATCTAGTGCATGAATAACCATTAGCGGTTTTAGTACGTGGCGGTTAGTTTGACTCCAGAATTGCCATCCTAACATATTTTACAATTAGAAACTCACGTTTGGTCAAAACTGTGTAGAACGACGACAATGCCACGCCGATGAATACATGTTATTAATTATCTTTCGTAGAAACCACAATAAACGACGACTGTGATATTTGAATCGCTGTTGTTCGGGTGGTTCAACATCTCCGTCTAATAACTGCCATTAATATGTAGTTGTTCTAATATTGAAACTAGGCTAATCTGGATGCTGGAAAATGACGTCTTTATATACGAAATCAAAAGACATGTCAGGTTTGTTGAGTTGATTTCTCGAGTTCGGTTCATAATGAGAATTCAGTAACAATAATAAGCAACAAAAATAAAACTAGAAACCAATTTCAAAAGGTATCTTTTAAAATCAGAATATCTCTGAGTGATTCATTTTTTGTGAATTTTTGAAATTTACGTTGCAAATGGGTTTACCTAGTTACAATTCCGAATCTGAGGTCAATTTTGGAAGTGGAAATATTACTTAATGGGGAACCATTTTGTTATTAAGACTTATCATCAGTATCTGGAATATTTGTTAGATAAAAAAATAACCAGTGCCTTACAACATAAATGGAACACTAAGCTACTTGGGTTTAGTTTTAAAATCTTGTCGAAGAAGAGAATTGAAAATACTACTGCTGATGCTTTATTAAGAAAGCCTAAAAAATCTGATCACGAAGCTAGCTCTCAACCAACAGGCTGCGTGGAAGAAAAAAACCATTTAATAGAAGTTTCAAGGGTTCAGAAGGTTATTACGTCAATAAGAGATCCTATGCCATACTTTTGCCATACCCGTGGATGCAACAAATTCTGACCCGTTATGAGGATGATCAGAAGGTTCATGAGATCATTGATCATTGTGCATTGGCCAAATGATAAAAAAGCCACTATCAATATGTGGATGGAGTTTTCAAGAATAGAAGAATTATATATGTTGGGAATGTTGGAATATTAAAAAGGAGATATTAGCAACTATCACTACTGCAGGCACCCCCTTTAGCACCGGTCGCTGGAGTCTATGGCACCGGTATATTGTGCCCCCAGTCAATCGGTGCCTAAGTAGGGTGGTGCTGAAACACAATTACTATGGCACTGGTAAACAAAATTGGTGCTAAAAACGTTTATTTCAGCACTGGTATTTTAGATGCCGGTGCTGACTGCCGAATCATTGTTTAGACACATTGATAATGATGACCGGTTCTTTCATAGCATCAGTTTACAAACATAAATCGGTGCGTAGAATGGTGCAGATTACAAATACCAGCACCCGTTTTTTTTTCTGGTGCTATGATTTTGGAGAATGGATGTCTAATGCACCGGTAGTAATATTTGTAAAACCGATGCTTAATTTTTTTCACTTTGCAATTTCATTTTGAAATTTATCCAGGCCCTCCCAGAATCAAAACTCGGGGAAAATCATAGAAGAAACTTAGACAAGACAAGAACACAATATAAAAATTAGACTCAATTGTTTTTTTAGTCCTTAACATATGATCTTATACCATCTTTTGGTCCGCGAGACCAATACCGCTTCCTTTTAGTACCCAATAATTTCAAAATGATTTGTTCGGTACCCAAACCAGATTCCGGGTGGTTTTTCGGTAGACTAAATTGTTTTTTGGTCCCTAACATATGATCTTATACCATCTTTTGGTCCTAAAACCACCTGAAAGCTACCTTTAAAACCACCTTGGAGACCAAACTAATCATTTTGAATTTGTTGGGTATTGAAAGAAATCAGTATTGGTGTCAGGGACCAAAAGATGATATAAGATCATATAATTTAGTCCAAAAATTAAATTGATGCTCAGCAATAACATTTGAAAAAGTAAATATATTAACAAGTGAAAAAAAGGAATCCATCCATATGATATAATTTTAGAAAAAAGGTAAATATATCTGAATCAAATGCACATTGAAATACATTAATCCCACCGAAGTCTTGGATTGTTAGGAAAACACGTTCACCCAAGCTTCACACCCTGTGTCCGTGATGTCTATTATCTCCTTCCCATTGTACGCTCCTCTTGCCGGGGGAAATATTTATCGTGCACAAAATAACTAAATGATTAATAACGTGAAAGTAATCAACAAGTAAGAATAAGAAACATTTAATTTTTAATATGTCAACTAACCTCCATAATAAGATTTGTAGAGGTACTGTTCAGCTTTAGTTGTTCCAATAAGTTTGTGCATAGTATGATTTTTCGAAGAAAACAATTTAAAATGTTGAAATGATGCAGCATTTAAGCACCAAGGAAACATGATGTGTATCACTATGTTTTAACTGTGTATTTAACATTAACAATGAATTAATGTTAAGCACGCCATGTTAAACACTTAATGATAAACACACAATGTCTACTTGGTGCTCATACACTACTAAATCTCCACATTTTAAATTGTGGAGTTCTACAAATGTTACTCCACTTTTCATAATGGAAGAAGCATTACTTAGTTAGAGGGCACTAAATGAATAAAAAGCAACCAATACACCAGAGAAACATCAAGATTCATCACAAACTAGGCATAAACATTAACTTCAAATCATCAAAACAAGCAAAAGTTTTGCATGCAGTGCCCTTTAACTAATGTTTCTTCAATTAACCCCATGTGCACAGTACGATTTGTCATAGAAAATTATTTAAAATGTCGAAATTATGTAGTGTTTAAGCACCAAGGAAACATGGCGTGTATAACTGTGTTTTGACTATGTATTTAACATTAACTATTTTTTAATGTTAAACACACCACATTTCCATAGTGCTTATATACTGCAACATATCCACAATTTAAACATTAACTTGAAATCATCAAAACAAGCAAAAGAGACATGTAAACCTTAATCTAGTTCATCATTCAATCAAAACATTATAGTTATTCAAGGAAATTAAAACTATATCATAAACACTTCAACATCCCACACATAGAGTATCCACGTGGAGAGGATGTTGCACCTCAAACATGGTGCACAACGGGGAGGGTAGATAGAGGGTCATTGTCATCGGATATTGAGGGGTGGTGTTAGGCGGGGTTAGGCGGTGGATATTGTGAAGTGGTGTTAGGCGGGGTTTGCCAGAGGATATGGAGAGGCGGTGTTAGGCGAGGAATGGCGGTGGCAGTGGATATGGAGAGTTGGTGGAGTAAGAGGGAGAGGATGGAGAGAAGGTAGAAGTTGGAGGATGGGAGGACAAAGAGGGATTGTTAGACTTAGGATTTAAAATTTACTTTATATAGAAAAATGTTTAATGGTTCAAAATAAATTAACAAAAGAAATCAATAGTTCAGATTAAACCATGTTGGGCTCTTTATTAATTAATTGGGATAAGTGTCAATATAACCCTACCTACTTGAGTAAGTACCAATATAACCCTCAGATAATTTTTAGTGCAAAAACAACCCTAACTAGTTAATGAAAGGGCTAATAAAACCCTCACACCTCATTTCTGGCATTGACTTTGATTTTCCGGAGATGACTCTATGGAAATTCACCAAAATATCATTTGGGAAAAATATGAAATTGGGTGGAAAATTTTACTCCCACGGTTCGCCGGCCCACAGCCGAAACGCTTCCGGACCGATGTCGGACCACTGTTGCAATACCGCCGTAACTGGTATGGTTATATCAGCACATTCCTAAATTTTGTAGGGTTATATCAACACATTCCTAAAACTTATAGGGTTATATTAGCATATATTATGAAAGTTAAGTGTGTGGCACTTGGTTTCCCTTAACGGGCGATCACATCATCATATACACCATTATCACATCATAACTGTAACACCCCATACCTAAAACGCAAGTATTGGGTTGGGTTTGAGCATGCTACTGAAAGGGCTAGTATTAACGAGCAGTTAAAATTTATGCAGAAGTGTTTTACGTAATTCAAAAACCAAATTTACTATTATAGTGAAAAGGATTTATTACAAATGTCAAACAAAAATTTCTCCTAACTATTACAATATCAAAGTTCACATTGAAATTCAAATAGCCCGGATCTTTCTCAAAAGAAGTAAAGACATCAAGCACTTTTCTCTTACTATTCTTCTTCGCCTGAAAAAGGGTTGTTTAACTAGGGTAAGCTCCTTGCTTAGTGAGGTTTCATCGCCACTATATACCCATTTGAGTTTTAGTGATCACATAAATAATAATTAACAATTAACAACTAGCCACGTATGTCCTAGCACACAGTAAAAAGATACGGGTTGTTAAAGCCTAGTTGCTGCAAAGTGCCTATATGGCAACTCTGACTAACATACACGACATAACCCAGTCAGTGATGCCCGAAGGCTATTAGTTTAGAATTCACTTTCTCCATTCACGCTGGTGATCAGTTACGAGCTCGTATCAGTCAGGTGGTTATGCTAGCAAACCAAACTCCACGTGTAGCCGGTGTAATCTGACGGTCTGGTCAGTACCATTCCCTGCCGACTTCGACCAAACTACAATCGCATCGGGGCCTCCAAAATTCACATAGAGGTAATCAGGTAACAGGTAATTCAAGTTTGACACGGCAAGATAAAATACAAGCCGGTCATCAAAGCAGTACAAGATTCAAGTTTGACACGGGAAGATAAAGTACAAGCCGATCTTTCATAGAAAATATCAGAGCAGTTCAGGAGTTCAGTTTCACGATAATCTAGTACAGTATGGTAAAATACACACTTGATTCAACAGTCAGTAAATACCATCATTTGAGTGTAACCGTCATATCTCTCTCTCATGGTTTGAGTATCGAGTGGAAAGGTTCAAGTATCATATTTCGAGTACCGGGGTTCGAGCAGATGAGTTTGAGTATAGGGGTTCGAGTACAGGAGGTCGAGTACAGAATTCGAGTGGAGAAGGATCAAGTGGTATGGGTATCAGGTGTTACTAGTTCGAGTGGTAAGTGATACCAATTCGAGTGGTGAGGTTCAGTTGGAGAGATTCTAAAGGTACGGGTTCAGTTGGTGAGGTTTGAGAGGTAAGGTTCTAGTGGCACTAGTTAAAGAGGTAAAGGTTTTTGTAGTACTAGTTCGAGATATAAAGTTCGAGATGTAAGTTCGAGAGGTAAAGGTTTCAGTTGTACTAGTTCGAGGGGTAAGGTTCGAGGGGTATAGTTCGAGAGGTAACGGCTTCAGTGATATTAGTTCAAGTGGTAAGGTTCGAGAGGTGAGTTCAGGAGGGACATTTCGGGTGGTATAGTTCGAGGGATACAATTTCAAAGGTACGGTTTGAGAGGTACAGTTCGAGAGGTAATAGTTAGGGAGAAGGTTTCGAGAGGTAAAGGTTTCGGTGATATTAGTTTGAGAGGTAAGGTTCGAGAGGTGAGTTCAGGAGGGACAGTTCGAGTGGTACAATTTGAGGGATACAGTTTTGAGGGTGCGGTTCGGGAGGTACAGTTCAAGAGGTAATAGTTTTGGAGAAGGTTTCGAGATGTAAAGGTTTCAGGGTACTAGTTCAAGGGGTAAAGGTTTCTGGGGCACATGTTCAAGAGGAGATAGGTAATGGTTCTAATAGTGAGGGTTCTAGTGAAAAGGTTTCTAGAGGTGAAAATATCGGGGTACTAGTTCGAGGGATACATATTTCCAGTGGCGGTTCGAGAGGTGAGGTTTTTCAGAGGGGGTTCGAGAAGTGAAATCTTTCAGTGGGTTCGATAGGTGGAGTTTTCAGTAGAGGTTCGAGAGGTGAATGGTTCAGTAGGGATTCGATAGGTGAGGTTTTCACTGAGGTTCGAGAGGAGATGTTTCTCAGTGAGGTTCGAGAGGTGATGGTTTCAGTAGGGGTTCGAGAGGTGTGATTTTCCGTAGGGGTTCGAGAGGTAGAGTTTTGGCTGGCGAGAGGTAGAGTTTGAACAGGTGTTCGAGAGGTAGTTTTTTGGCAGGGGTTCGAGAGGTAGAGTTTCAACAGGGATTCAAGAGGTAGTGTTTTGGCAGGGGTTCGAGAGATAGTGTTTCAACAAGGGTTCAAGAGGTTATATTTTGGCAGGGATTCGAGAGGTGGATGGTTCATATTGAGATAGTCAGGTTATGATAGCATTATATATATGTGTGTAAATATAAACTCAGATTTTAACTTAATTCGTGCTAGGGCGATGCAACACTCCACTTAGTTAAACTTGGTTTGACAACCTCCACTTCTACTTCACTGCTTAACTTCTGAAATTTTTTGGTACTCCAAGTATCTTATGGCTATATGTTTTGGGGAGGAATGTCACTGGTATTTATACTAGGAAAAATATAGGTCCTGACACCTATTTAACCTAAAATTTTATCCTGTAAACCTCAAGCCTACTCGCCCAATATTACTTTGGACAAACTCCTCACGTCCGCCGTCCGTTTCTTCTTCTCGGTAATTCCACTTGCCCAAAAAATTACTTTGAATAATTTTTTTCACATCCGTTGGCAGCTTTTCCTTTCATGGTAAATTCTTGCTTTTATTTGTTCATTTGCTTATTATTACTATTATCATATAATATACATATATGTATATATAATTATGTATATGTTCTTCTTGGTAATTTCTCTTACTTATTTATTTATTTACTTATTGTTATTAGTATCATTATTATATATATATATATATATTATTTATACATATACATATATATATTTTGGAAAAATTAAAGGAAAGATTGAAATATTGGTTAAAATTTAATTATTACATTTACTTTAATTCTATTTCGGTTTGGGTGTTCACAATCTCCCCCCCCCTAATGAATTTCGTCCCCGAAATTTCCATTTCCAGCGAACAACTCCGGATAATTATTCTTCATTTCAGCTTCCAACTCCCATGTTGCTTCCTCGACCTTTTGATTTCTCCATAACACCAAGACCATAGGAATCTCCGTTGTTTCGCAAGGTTTTGATTTTTCGATCCAATATCTTCACGGGATTTTCCTCGTACATTAGCTTTTTGTTCACTGCTAAGTCTTCATGGTTTAACACGTGTATGAGGTCAGGGTGGTACTTTTTTTGAAGTGACACATGAAAAACATTGTGTAGTTTCCCCAACTAGCTAGGTAGGTTAAGTCGATATGCAACTAGTCTGACTCGCTGTACTATCTCGAAAAGGCCAATGTACCTAGGACTTAGTTTTCGTTTCTCACCATGCTGGACTAGTCCCTTGTGAGGGGTTACCTTCAAAAACACTTGGTCACCCACTCCAAATCCCTCCTTTGATGGTTCGCGGAACTCTTTTCTCGACTTTGAGCCGTCTGTAATAGTTGCTTTATCAATTTGACCTTATCCACAGATTCCTCAATCCAAGGTATACTGGCAATTGGAAAGATCTTATTCTCTCCCACTTCGTCCTAAAAGAGGGGTGTCTGACACTTTCTACCATGGAGTATTTCATATGGGGCCATACCAATGGACGAATGATAACTATTATTATAAGTGAATTCTACTAAAGGTAAATGAGCGTCCCAACTTCCCCCAAAATCCATAACACAGCTTCAAAGCATGTCCTCCAAGGTTTGAATTTTCCTCTCCGACTGCCCGTCTGCTTGTGGATTGGGCACTTGTACTAAAGTTCAATTTGGTTCCCAAAGCTGCTTGTAGTTGCCTCCAAAAATGGGAAGTGAATCTTGGGTCCCTATCGGATACGATAGTTATCGGCACCCCATGAAATCTTACGATTTCCCTTATGTATAGGACATTTAGTCTTTCTAAGGAGTATTTAACGAGCCGACTTGGTCAACCTATCAACCACCACCCATATTGTGTCAAAATTCTTTGGCATGTGGGGTAATCCTGTTACAAAGTCCATCATGATGTGATCCCACTTCCATTAAGGAATCTCTAATGGTAGTAACAACCCCAATGGCTTCTGATGCTCGGGCTTGACCTGCTGGCACACTAAACAACGTGCTACGTAGTCTGCTATGTCTCTCCTCATATTATCCCAAAAATACCGTTGTTTCAGGTCTCGGTACATTTTGGTCCCCCCTGGGTGTATCATATACTTAGATCGGTGAGCTTCTTCCAACACTCTTTAGGTGATTGCTGAATTTTGGGGTGGACAAAGCTTACCTCTACAGGTCAGTATTCCTTCACTGTCCACTTTAATGGCCAAAAACTTCCCTTCAGCAATAAGCTTTTTATTTTTCACCAATGATTCATTCGACTCATAAGCCTCTTTTATATCTGTGGGTAAAACCGTTTGTACCCTTAGATTGAAGAATAAAAGTTGGTCAGGTTTAGTCTCGCATTCCCAATTCTCTGCTTGTGATAACATATCTTTCTCCTTTACCCAGATATGCACCAAATTCACCTTCCGACTTAGCGCATCTGCCACCACATTGCCTTGCCAGGGTGAAAATTGATTATACAGTCATAATCCCCCAAAAACTCCGTCCACCGACGTTGGCGCATATTCGGGTCCTTTTGGAAAGTAGGTACTTCAGGTTCTTATGATCTAACATTACTTCAAACGTGACTCTATGTAAGTAATGTTGCCACTTCTTTAAAGCAAACACAACGACAGTTAGTTCTAGGTCATGGGTGGGGTAATTCTTTTCATAAAGTTTCAACTTCCGAGATGCATAAGAAATCACGTGGCACCTTTGCATCAGTACGCACCCATTTCTCAAACCCATAATTGTATGGAACCGCTAGAGCTTCAGGAGTTGAAGCTACAACTCGTAGACTTATTAGCTCGAGGACTCGTTCAACTGAGTACCTCCCCGTGGGGAGCCCTGATATTGTTTGTTAAGAAGAAGGATGGTTCTCTTCGGATGTGTATCGATTATCAAGGCTTAAACAACGTGACAATTAAGAATAAATACCCTTTTTCCCATTATTGAGGAGTTGTTTGATCAACTCCAAGGGGCAGTAGTATTTTCCATACTGGATTTATGACAAGGGTACTACCGGTTACGAGTGAAGAGGGAGGACATACCCAAGACAACTTTAAATACTAGATATGGTCATTATGAATTCCTGGTAATGCCATTTGGAGTAAATAATGCACCAGCGGCATTTATAAACCTCATGAATCGAGTATTTCAGCCATACCTAGAGGAGTTTGTTGTCATCTTTATTGATGACATCCTAGTCTATTGCAAATCTCAGTAGAAGCATGAAGGGCATCTAAGGAAGGTATTACAACTGCTGAAGGAGAACAAGTTGTACGCCAGGTTTAGCAAATGTGAATTCAGGCTTAGTCAAGTGAACTTTTTGGGGCACGTGATTAGTAAGGAAGGAATATCTGTGGATCCCTCTAAAGTTGAGATAATTCTAAACTGGAGGGTGCCGAACAATAGTACGGAAGTGCGGAGCTTTCTTGGACTGGCGGGATATTATTGGCATTTCATTAAAGACTTCTCTAAGCTAGCATCCCTTTTATTCCACTTAACTCAGAAGGGAGTTAAGTACGAATGGAATGAGAAGATTGAATCCATTTTTCATGAATTGAAGAAGCGCCTTACCACTGCCCCAATCCTTGCCCTACTTGAGGGAAATAATGGATTCATAGTATATATGTAACACCCCCAAACCCAAAATGCAAGTATCGGGTCGGGTTTGAGTGTGCTACAGAAAGGGCCAGTATTAAGGGGCAATTAAAGTTTATTCGAAAGTGTTTTAAGTAATTCAAAAACCTAATTTACTATTACAGTGAAAATGATTTATTACAAATGTCAAAAAAAATTTCTCCTACCTGTTACAGTATCAAAGTTCACATTAAAACTCAAATAGATCAGATCTTTCTCAAAGAAGTAAAGACATCAAACACTTTTTTCTTACTGTTCTTCTTCACCTCAAAAAGGGTTGTTTAACTAGGGAAAGCTCCTTGCTTAGTGAGGTTCCATCACCAGTATTTACCCAGTTGAATTTTAGTGATCACAGAAATAACAATTAACAATTAACAACTTGACACGTATGTCCTAGCACACAGTAAAATGATACATGTGATTAATGTCGAGTTGCTGCCAAGTGCCTATATGGTAACTCTGACTAGCATACATGACATAACCCAGTCAGTGATGCCCAAAGGCTATTAGTTCAAAATTCACTTTCCCCATTCACGCCGGTGTTTAGCTCGTATTAGTCAGGTGGTTATGCTAGCATACCAAACTCCACATGTAGTCGGTCTAATCAGATGGTCCATTCAGTACCGTTCCCCGCTGACTTCGACCAAACTACAAACGCGTCGGGAACACCGAAATTCACAGACAGGTAATCAGGTAGCAGGTAATTCAAGTTTGACACAGAAAGATAAAGTACAAGCCGGTCATCAGAGTAGTATAAGATTCAAGTTTGACACAACAAGATAAAGTACAAGCCGGTCTTTCACATAAAATATTTGAGCAGTTCAGGAGTTTAGTTTCACAATAATCTAGTACAGTGTGGTAAAATACACACTTAATTCAATAGTCAGTAAATACCATCATTTGAGTGTAACCTTCATATCTCTCTCATGGTTCAAGTATCGATTAGAAAGGTTCAAGTATCATATTTCAAGTATCGGGGTTCGAGCAGATGAGTACGAGTACTCACGATGCGAGTAGTTTTGTTCGAGTGCAGGAGGTTTGAGTACATAATTTGAGTGGAGAAGGTTCAAGTGGTATGGGTATCAGGTGGTACTAGTTTGAGTGGTAAGTGGTACCAATTCAAGTGGTGAGGTTCAGTTGGAGAGATTCTAAAGGTACGGGTTCAGTTGGTGAGGTTCGAGAGGAAAAGTTCTAGTGGCACTAGTTCGAGTGGTAAAGGTTTCAGTAGTACTAGTTCGAGAGGTAAGTTTTGAGATGTAAGTTTGAGAGGTAAAGGTTTTAGTGGTACTAGTTCGAGGGGTATAGTTCGAGAGGTTACGATTTTAGTGATATTAGTTCGAGAGGTAAGGTTCGAGAGGTGAGTTCAGGAGGGACAATTCGGGTGGTACAATTTGAGGGATATAGTTTCAAGGGTACGGTCCGGGAGGTACAGTTCGAGAGGTAATGGTTTGGGAGAAGGTTTTGAGAGGTAAAGGTTTCAGTGATATTAGTTCGAGAGGTAAGGTTTGAGAGGTGAGTTCAGGAGGGGCAGTTCGGGTGGGACAGTTTGAGGGATACAATTTCGAGGGTACGGTTTGGGAGGTACAGTTTGAGAGGTAATGGTTTGGGAGAAGGTTTCGAGAGCTAAAGGTTTTAGGGTACTAGTTCGAGGGGTAAAGGTTTTAGGGGCACATGTTCGAGAGGAGATAGGTAATGGTTCTAATAGTAAGGTTCCAGTGAAAAGGTTTCTACAGGTGAAAATATCGCGGTACTAGTTCGAGTGATACAGATTTCCAGTGGCAGTTCGAGAGGTGAGGTTTTTCAGAGGGGGTGCGAGAGGTGAAGTCTTTTAGTGGGTTCGATAGGTGGAGTTTTCAATAGAGGTTTTAGAGGTGAAGGATTCAGTATGGATTCGATAGGTGAGGTTTTCAGGGAGGTTCGAGAGGAGAAGTTTCTCAGTGGGGTTCGAGAGGTGATGGTTTCAGTGGGGTTCGAGAGGTGTGATTTTCCGTAGGGGTTCGAGAGGTAGAGTTTCGGCAGGGGTTTGAGAGGTAGAGTTTCTGCAGGGGTTTGAGAGGTAGAGTTTCAACAGGGGTTCGAGAGGGAGTGTTTTGGCAGGGGTTCGAGAGGTAGAGTTTCAACTGGGGTTCGAGAGGTAGTGTTTTGGTAGGGGTTCGAGAGGTAGTGTTACAACAGGGGTTTGAGAGGTTGTGTTTTGGCAGGGGTTCGAGAGGTGGAGGGTTTAGTTCGAGGGAGTTAGGTTATGATGGCATTATATATATATATATATATATATATATATAAGTAAACATAAACTCATATTTGAACTCAATTCGTGCTTGGGCGATGCAGCACTCACTTTAGTTAAACTTGGCTAGACAATCTCCGCTTCTACTTCACTGCTTAACTTTTGAAATTTTTTGGCACTCCAAGTATCTTATAGCTGTAGATTTTGGGGAGGAATATCATTAGTATTTATACTAGGTCAACTATAGATTCTGGCATCTACTTAACCTAAAATTTTATCTTGTAAAGCTCAAGCCTAGTTTCCCAAAATTATTTTGGACAAACTCCTCATATCCGCCGTCCGTTTCTTCTTCTCGGTAATTCCACTTGCCCAACAAATTACTTTGAATAATTTTTTTCACATCCGCTGGCAACTTTTCCTTTCACGGTAATTTCTTTCTTTTATTTGTTTATTTGCTTATTATTACTTTTATCCTATAATATACACATATGCATGTATAATTATGTATATTTTCTTCTTGGTTAATTCTCTTACTTATTTATTTATTTACTTATTTTTATTAGTATCATTGTTATTATATATATATTTTTTTTTATTTATTTATACATATGCATATACATATATATTTTTTGGAAAAATTAAAGGAAAGATTGGAATATTGGAAAACATTTAATCATTACATGTACTCTAATTCCATTTCGGTAGGAGTTTTCACAATAACAATATCTTATACACCATAAAATTCGAGATCATGGCACCATCAATCATATTAAACACCATTATCACATATTATAGCCTCATTTCAAAACTTATCAACATTAAAAACCCTAGGTCGAAGAACACAAAAAAATAACAACCACACACAACACCAAAGATCACCCAATAATCAATCCGGACTAAACACAACAAAATAAAAAATTAAATTATTAAAATCCCTATGTTCTATCGTATGTGCTTATATAACCCTACACTTTTTACGAATGTGCTGATATAACCCAATAAGTTTTATGAATTTGTTGATTTAACCATACCAGTTTTCATAATGTGCTCATGTAACCCTACCTATCATGATGGGAGTGAAGCAGCAGTCCGTCAGTGGTCCGGCAGTAGTCCGGCGGTAGTCCTGCAGCAATCCGGCGGTGGTCCGACGCACTCCTGCGGCGGTCCGGAAATATTGGAGTATCAATGACTCTAAGGGTAATAGCAACATTTCCTATTTTTTAAAAATCATTTTAATTTTTTTCAGAAGGGCAAAAATGTATTTTTATGAAATTTCAGCCTAAAGATTCTGGAGAGGGTTATATTGTCACTTTCACAGACTATCTAGGGTTATATTGGCACTTTTAAATACTGGAAGGTTATATTGGCACTTATGTCAACTTGGTAAGGTTATAAAAGCACTTTCCTCAAATCATATCTCTTCTGAAAAATAACACAGAATTGTTCCAAAACATACTCCACAAAATAATTTGTGAAAAAACCATAGTATTAGGACAATGAGGATCAAAATTCATGAATAATATCTAGCAAATAGCTCTTCATCTAGCATCTGTGCATCTTCTGAGCCGATCCCAATGTCGCTCTGCCCAACGTCCAGGCCTAGATATGTAGGGAAATGTCCAACTGCTTTCATGGCATCCAGGAACTGGTATTGAAAAACCTTTCCCATGTGATCGCACTATGGCCTTTGATATTGTGTTTCCATCCATAGACTTTGTACACCCACCTCCAATGCTGCGACTCTAGATTCCAAAGTAGGACCCACATTGTCATGAGGAAATTTGAAGAAAGAGCCTACTGTAATCTTACCCATTGGATGCCCGTATATGTTGTGCAGATAGTGGGGGACACCTTCTTTTGTGAACAGTTCGGAGATTAGGCTGCAGATACCGTAACAACATGTTCTCTCTGCACCACGTCTCAACTCTTTCACTATTTGCCTACCCATATTCCATCAAAGGTTTTTTAATGGCATACAGATGTGTCAGCCTCCTACTTTGAACCTCAGTGTTCAATGTGACAGGGTCATTTCTGGATGCTATGAACTGGTACCATCCATTCATCTTGGGAGTGAGTAGTTTCTACGGCATTGTTTTCCAACCTGGTTTCACAATAGATTCCACATTGGTTCCCTCCCTAGTTACCATCCTCACGATCTCCCTTCCTGTGGGATCGTCAAAATCCCAAGCCTCATCGGTATAGTAGTGGAATGCAATAAATTCCTCCTCCCCAGAGGGAACATTTGGCAACCTGCACAACTTGTTCATGGATTCATCAGTCAATTTCACCATTGCCCATGACAGAATGCCTCATCTCACCTTCCACCACACTGCAAATTAGCATAGAACTCACTCACTATGCTGACGTTGAATATTGGAGGCGTGGTACACAATTTCTCCCACCCAAATGCCCGATAGTTTGTGAAAGGGGGGGTGCATTTTCGATTCATCTCTCCGAAAATTATTGCCTTGTTCTGTACATTTGTTCAATTAACTTTTCTTGCTCCGAAATAAACCTCTTCTCCTGTTGTTGAACATTGGATTGCACCTCCAGAGAGGAAGGGGAAAAAAGTTGTTATTTTCCCAAAAACTTTGGGTTCGTGATTAATAATCTTGTAGAATGAACATTAATGTTTTAAAGAGAACTTGCCTACAGAGCTTGGGAGTATGAGCCAATGAGGAAGATAAGTTAGATTTTCTCTCCAAAAATTAGAAATGGAAGAATAAGCCTCCGTCGATTTGTATAGATTTTAGAACTTAAATTCACTAGCAACGGTATGAAACCCATAAACTGGTGCTAGAAATAGTTAAAGCAGCTGCTTGAGGCTTCTTTGAATTAAGTTTTTGACCTTTTCTCTCATCCTGAGAACAAACTTCCAAAATAAATTCTAAGGGGCCAGCACCGGTTTTAAAATTGGTGCCTACAACAGGAAAACAAACTGCTTATGGTTTCCTTGATTGATATTTTAAAATCCTTTTCCCAACCCCCACAGCTAATTTGAGAAATTTTGTCTTAGTACACGACACCAGTTTGTATTCCGATGCTATATAGACATAAACCAGTGCCTTACATGCAACAGAGCACATACTCTATTTTTCAACCTTCAATAGTACCCACAAACATGACAATTTTTAGCACTGGTTTCTTGTATTAGATAAATCAGTGCTGAATTCACAAAATAATTTTAATCCTCCCAAATGGGTCCCATTTTCCCGGCACAGGTTTTATGGATACCAGTGACATAAATTAACATAGGCACCGGCACACTTATCAGTACCGTTGATGTTAGTTTCCCTCTTATTTTTGTTCCGAATAAACTGTTGCATAGCTGTTGCCCAATTCCACAACCAATTATATGTACACCCATATATGGTACCGGTGCTAGTGAATTATGTATGCACCGGTTTGGGGGCACTAGTTTCAAATTTCAGGTGCTCGAAATAAATTTTAGCACTGGTTTTTTTACAATTATGTCTTCATACCGGTGCCATTCGTGAAGTTAGCACTGGTTCTAGAGGCCTCCAGGATAAAAACCAGTGCCTAAGTACCTGTTTTCCAGTAGTGTATGCATGCATCTGCATTGGGAGGACATTCAGATTAATTTACAACACAAAAGAGGTTAAATACAATGTTTTATTGGCTAGACATCAGAAAAGATGTTAATGAATTTGTTAAGCAATGTGTAGTGTGTCAACATTGTCATCTTGCAGCGATGTTACCACTCTTGCCTATCTCTACTCAGATTTGGTGTCAGATCACAATGAACTTTATGGAGATATTTCCTAAGTCTCAGGATTATGATACCATATTAGTGATTGATGATAGACTCTTAAATATGCTCATTTCTTCTCATTAAATCCCTTAACTGCTCTATCCCTGGCTAACCTTTTCCTAAGAGGATACTATAAGCTTCATGAAATCCTGAGTGAAGAACAAGTGATAGAGACAATTTCTTTCTCAA
Organism: Rubia yunnanensis; assembly: GCA_037428765.1. Lineage (NCBI taxonomy): Eukaryota > Viridiplantae > Streptophyta > Magnoliopsida > Gentianales > Rubiaceae > Rubia > Rubia yunnanensis. The sequence goes on along the minus strand of CM075064.1, from coordinate 22,129,695 downwards.
TCACTTTTGGGTGGAATTATTTGACAGATTGGTGCCGGGACTTCAATTTAGTACATCATATCATTCCCAAACAGATGGACAAATAGAAAGAGTGAATTGGGTATTTGAAACCTACCTTAGATGCTTCTATGTCGGGAAAATTTAGCACATAGAAGAGTTGGATTGGAGCAGCATAATATTCTGGTATAACACCTCTTACCACTGTAATATTAAAATGGTCCATTGTTTGGAATGGTCTTCCAGGATAAAATGATTCTCTTCTACTACCATTAGCCAAAATGAGCTCTCGGGGGAACCTTGTTTTTTCCATGGGAAGATAATTCCTTCATTAAGATGTAGTTTCCAGAGTTCAAGTATTAAACTCACTTTCATGTGGAGTTCTCAGAATTTTACTAACACTTGAAGTCAAGTGTTGTTTTAACTGGGAGGAATTGTTATAAGCAACCTAATTGTGTAAGGGCAGAAGTGGGATTTGATGAAACTAACTAAAGGTCAGTTGTAACTAACTATGGTTTAAGCAATAGCAGTTAGCTCCAATGATCTGTGCAACAAAAGTCAATAGAAGGACGATTGTTACAACTAGAGGTTTTAGCACAGAACTCTGAGCTTTATTAAGAGGAAGATTATTCAGTTATGGGTGTCTTTGATCGTTGTTTTGTATCTTTTAACTTGATGAACTCGGAAATATCTCCTTCTTTGTGTTCTTTCCATACTTAGCTCCCATTTTCAATCTTTTTCCGCGTTTGCTCGTTGTTTTTGCCTATGCAATAGTGGAAAACCATCGATTAAGGGCAGTTATGCCTTCTTCGGCAGTTCAAAATTTGCCTGTAATTTGGGTCCAAAATAGGTTATGAATTTGGAACCTATTTATGAGATTCTAAAAACTAGGTTATGAAAACCTCAGGTTTTTAGCTGCGAAGCAAAGTTAGATATGGAAACAATAACAACACATGTGTAAACAACAAAAACAACACATTTGATTTCATCAATAGCGTAGAGGGCATCATTTCAGTGGCCAAGATTAGATCTTTAACATGGGATCTTGGGGCTTGAATCCGAAAGAGATGATGATTGTTATAAGAATGGAAATGAATGAAAAATGGAAGGATTGAGGGTTTGTGGAATGTTTTCTGGGATTTGAATATTAAATTCAATGGTGAATAGAAGTTTAAAACTAAGGGCATATACCCTTTCTGTGAAAACAAAGAGGAAGGTGTTTGGAACAAAAGGAAAAATTTCAGGAGAAAGAAGAAAAACGATGTTGTGGGCGGCTAGAATTTTGGGGAGAGAAAATAGGGGGTTCTGAAAAATGAGGGTTTGGGTGAGTGGAGGGGTGGATGATTTCTAATGTAAAATTTTAATTGTGTAAGGGTAAATATGTATTTTAATAGGTTAATTTTTTCTTGAAATGGAAAATGTGCAGATTTGCCTGGAACAGACGAAAAAGAAAAGTGTGCAGAATTGGCTGGGACGGAGGGAGTAATGGATTTCCCTTTCATATTTGCCAATAGCTCAGCTTTAGCCCATTTGGTAAAGTAATTGACTGCCACTATCAGATACTTAAACCTTCTAGGTGCTTCTGGGAAAGGCCCCACCAGATCTATTCTCCATTTATCAAATGGCCAATAGCTGTATATATTGATCATTTCTATCTGGGGATGTGGGTTATAGGCGCATGTTTTTGGCATTGGTTGTAGGCCTAGATATACCAGTTGGCATCTTTGAACATGCTTGGCCATTAAAACCCAGCGCAAATCATTCTTCTTGCTACCGAGCGTGCTCCATGGTGACTGCAACAAATTCTCTCATGGACTTCCTGCATCAAATATTGTGCATCTATGGGGCTGGCTTTTCAAAGCAGGAGCCGTAGATACCCTTTTCGATACAAGGTTCCATCCTGTATTACAAACCTAGGTGCCTTGAGTCAAACTTTTTGTGCTTTGATGGGGTCTTCTGGGAGCAATCCATCTTTGAGGTATCGAACAATTGGAGTCGTCCATGTTTCATCTTCAAAAACCGTCATCACAATTAATTCCTCGAAGCTTCGATTATACAAAGTTTTGAACTTCACTTGTTTCTGTGCCAATTCCCCCAAATCTGAGGAGGCCAATTTTCTCAAAGCATCTGCCTAGTGATTCATCTCCTCTGGTACCTGAGAAAGAGTGTATGATCGAAATCACTTCAATAAGGGTTTCACCACCTCCAAGTAGCGATGCAGACTAACTTCTTGATCCTCGTATTCCTCATAACTTGATTGACCACAATCTGAGTCATTAAATATTTCCACATCCACATCCTCAAATTTCATCTCCATAGTTAGTCGAAGACCAGTGATTAAAGCTTCATACTCTGCTTCATTTCTTGTGGCTCAGAATTTAAAATGAATGGCATAGAGGCAGTCATTACCATCGAGGCTGGTGAGTAGTACTCCAGCCCCACTTCCCCCAGAATGAGATTATCTATCCATGAACAGTTTCCATACTCCCTTTTCCTTAGTCTTACAGACATCCTCGATGGTATCTGTAGTTTTGACAATGAAATTCGGAAAGATCTTCCCTTTGATTGCGACACTAGGGCAGTAATGTATATTGCATTCCTCCAGTTCTACGGCCAACTTCATCATTCTCCCCAAACACTCAAGCTTTAGGTGTATCTGCCTGATTGGATAATTGGTGAGCACAGCTATGGTATGACCTTGGAAATACGGTCTCAATCTTCGAGTTGCATGAACCAGTGCAAAGATTAATCGCTCGATAGTTGTATACCTTGTTTCTGGGGCTTGCAAGTCTATGCTAACAAAGTATATCGGGTGTTGGTGTCCATCTTTCTCCTTTATCAGCACGACACTTATAGCCAGGGCAAACGCTAAGATATAAAGGTACCAAAATTCCCCTTTCTTTGGCTTCATCAACGTAGGCAGGGTTTTGAGGTGTTCTTTCAAAGTTGCGAAGGCCTTTTCGCAATCCTCCAACCACTCAATTTTTAGCTTTGTGAAGTAAATAAAAAAAGGGTAAATACTTCTTCGTACCCTTCGATAAAAATTGGCTTAGCGAGGCTGGGCATCCTGTCAATCTTTGTACCTCTTTCATGCTTCGTGGGCTTTTCATATTCATCAATTATTCCACTTTTTCTGGGTTGACCTCAATGCCTATCTCGAAGACCATAAAGCTCATAAATTTTCCAGTGCCAACTCCAATCACACACTTTGCTGGATTTAGCTTCAAGTTTGCTCCTTATTCTCATAAATCTTGCAAAAAATGATGGTAGGTTATGCTTTTTACCACCATATGATCAACATAGATTTCCAGATTCTTCCCAATTTTTTTAAAGAGAGAATCCACTAGTCAGGAGTAAGTGGCCCCTGCAATTTTCAACCCAAACGATATTTTCATATAACGAAACGTGCCCACATCCATGATGAACGAGGCCTTTCCCTTGTCCTCAATTCCCAAAAATACCAATGAATGATCTCATTTTCTGTGCCTTCAACCACCCCCAGCTATCATTGACAAACCTATGATAGAAGGCGACTGTGGTTTCCCCCATGCTTCTGCTTCATTTGGTACAACTCCGTCAATGTTTTGGTTAATTTTTTTTCTAGCAATATTAACTTAGTAGTGCCTCACTGAAATCTCTTTATGAATGCAATGAACCCCTTGGTAGCTTATTGAACCCCTCCTAGGCTTTCCCTCGAAGGTAGCTACCCACCAGCTTGCATGTCAACCTCTATCGAAGTCTCGAGAATTCATTAATCCAAGAAAAGTTTGAATAAACTCTTGTGGATCTGAGTCCCTTAAGTAGGTAGGAAGTCCTTCCAGTGGTTTCATGTCCTTAGGCCAATGAGTTGTCATCACTAGATTACCATATGGAGATCCTGCAGTCAGTTATATTGGTCCTATCACCCTATCCAACTCCCTGCCCAGGGCCGTCTTAGCTCCGCCATACTAGTGTCCCCTATACTGGCTGGGTCCTCAAAGGTCCCCTGGATGAATGAAGGTTGTGGTTCCCTGACCACAATAATCCAAAACTCCATCTGGGGCTATACTGGCCATGTTTGGGACTTCTACCCATGACATGACTCCTCGACTCTTATTTATGTGTTGGCAAGGGTATAATGGCATCAAGGCAAACAAAGGGTACTTCATCTGTATATAATCAGGGAAACAAAGTTGGGATCTTGGCTGTGAAGCCTTCCTCACATACCCCATATATGGGACTCCATACATCTAGCTTGCCAAGGGCAGTGCTCTAATTTGCACTACCAGGTCCATCAACGAGGTATGAGTTAAAGAAGGTATCACAGTCGTCTCTGAATGTGGAGTCATCGAAGGGGGTACAACCTGATAACCTGCTGCTCTCAACATTTGTGTGTTCTGATCAAAGCTCCGTGGAGGTACCCTAGCCTCGTCCACCACACGATTTTCCTAGATCCTTTATTCATAAGCCTCTATATGTGAATCACCAGAACACTTTGTGAGATGACCATCCATACCTTGCGACTCAAACAATGGCATTGCAGTGCCAATTCCCACTGTTAGTTCAATGGTAACCTCCACTTCTCCTGGAGGTTCGAGTAAAGGTCCCAGCATGTGACCCTTGGATCACAAGGACTGGTAGGCCAGGTTCTATCGAAGCCTTCATCTTGCTCTCAGTAGGGGGGTTGGTTTCTCCTCCTCCTTGGATCTATACAAAGATCTAACCTCAACACCTGCACCAGTCCTCTTACTTCTCAACCTTTCACTCCACCGAGTCGAAGTCATCAACACAAACAAATGCTACGAGATCTAGATCTGGCTGAACCCCTGGTCCCACTGGATATGCAAACTTGATGCGTATGGTAACCATTGACCCATGCCCAATCCTAATCCGGTCCAATGCAGCTGTGATCTACAAAAGGAAACAGACCCCAGGGAATTCGGGAGGAGGTTCTCCGACGATCTAGGCAGCAATTTGTAGAGAGTAAAAGTCACTAAATGGATAGGCATTGGTAGAAACCCATTATACACCAGTGTTTTTCCTACTGGGATACCTGTAAGTAAGTGACCTGGTGCAAAAGGTCAAGGTAATAGCACCGGTAAGATATACTGGTTCTAAACATTAAGACTGATAAGTTACGTACCGGTAGTAAAAAATTTAGATACCGGTGCACAAATCTACCAGCCAGGTATAGTTTTTGAGCATCGATAGTAAGCATAAGTACCAGTGCTAAAGTTGAAAACCAGTAAGTTATAGACCGGTGCTCAAAAATTAATTTATAGGTGCACAAATCAACATGCTAGGTACAATTTTTGAGCAGCGGTAGTAAGTATATGTACCGATGATCATATTATAGCACCGGTAAGGAAATCTTTCCGGTGCATGTAAGTATGATTTATGGAACTGGTACTTTTAACAATAGCACCGGTAGCAATGATGATTTAGGCAGCGGTATCCCTGGCTGGTTTTAATAAATAGCTCCGGCTCTGAATTAGCAACCGTTGCTGATCTTAGAAAAAATATTGCATGGGTAATTTTTAAAATTTTTATGCCCTCCCGGATCAACCACGGGGAAAAAGGATTATAAATAATCCCTTCAATAAGTTGGAAAAATTACTAGGCAACTAATGATGTAAATAACAATACACAAATTGTACAACAAAATAATTAATAAAATGAATGTTAATATACCATCATGCCATATCAACCCATAAAAGACAAATTCCCATCACCCATCCATAGACATCAATTAACAAATTGGTCTAGATCATTCCTGGCCACCGTTGCATAAATATTAACCCATGCCTCACACCATTTGGCCACCACCTCTTGATGTTCGTAGGAATTCTACGGGCCTTGCTTCTCCAAAAAAATCTATGTTTTGATCAGATTTAAAGTTAGTTTGTATGATAGGATTACTGCAATATAAGCTATACACATATTATGTTATTTGTGTTGGAGTTTCGATACTTACGTCAATAGGATTGTTGGAAGTTGTCTCGAGTTTGAGCTCCTCAAGGAATCGCATGACACAGTAGCCGCATTCCCAGCTACTTCCTTGTCTTCGGTGCTAAGATAGAATGAAAGAACCGATAATGAAATTAGTGTATGTAAAGAAGAAAATGTACGAAGTATGTTTAACTATTTATGCTTACTACTTACATTAATGTTTGTTATCTTCTAGCTAAAATCCGGTGAAGGTTCATTCTTCCTCTTCAACCTCTCATATTGACATGCAACCATGTGACGTGTTGGGGTTACTACCTTTGAAAATACTATTATTGGAAAAAATAGGGTTAATGATGCTAAAATTATTACTTGGAAATAACTTGTGTCTCTATGTAATGCTCAGACTGAATACCATTGGTGAGTGTGTCCAATGTGTATACATGGTTTATTCGGGGACAAAGGAGGATGAGGAACCAATGTGAACTACGTTAATAATATTAAAGTTAATCTATCTGTTGTTTTATACAAAACAGATATCAATCTAATTTAAAATGTAAAATTTCTGACCTCCAGAGGTATGGAACCAAATACATGGCAGGGCCTGAGTTAATCATGAGTCCCTGATGAGTCAAAATTGGGAAGTTATATCTTCTTCCTGAAGCTAGTTCTCATTTCTTCCCATATTGGAGACACAAAACTGGATTCGGCCAATGTTCGTGGCCTCCATTTCACTCCACGGGTGCCTGTCAGAGAAGAAGTTATTATTTTTCACGAATATGTTATTTGAATTGTTTGGAATTTACCTCATCCACAAATCCATTTGTGCATTTGAGATCCATGTCATCCCATGACAATTCCTGAGCTTGTCTCCAAAATCCAATAGGTGTTGTATGCAAAGGCCAGATTTGCATGATTTGGAAAATGTGGATATAGGAAACTAGTTGTAAAATACACCCTTCCCATTAGCATTCATTTCCTTTGCCTTCTCGTTGCAATTGGTTATAAACTCCCTCGTAATTGTATGCTCCTTTAAGGTGAGCCTATTTTCAATATGTACTTAGTTGTTAAAAAACATGTGTTTAGTGATAAGTAAAATTTCCAAATATGTGTGGATAATTTAGTTACAAGCTATGGTAGCATTACAAATCTTAGGGGCGAGATCTTTGTCTTGTCCATTTTTTTCCCTGGCTTGCAACTTGTGGTCAAATCCTCAAGCTGTGTTGACAAAGTAGTCAGATATTAATTTGAAAAAAACATACATTTAAACACATAGAATATTTTATTACTTAAAATAAATATTAGTAATAGTTAATCTGATGTACCTCGTCATCGATGACCTCAAGGAAGTCACAATTTTTCCCACAGATTCTTTGACATGCTCGTCCTTCTATTTTTCAGCAGGGGTGTCTAAATCATGGTCGATCAAAAAAAATTGGCCAGTCAACGACATGTCCGAGAACCTCTCCCACATTGACGAATGTGTGGTTGGCAGAGAGAAATCATGCTTTGGCATGGAAGACTGGATCAATCACCCAGGACACGAGCAATTCCACTTGCTAATGTACGACCATGGTGCTTTCCTTGGATAAATACCTTCGTCACTAGGGCCTTTGACCCGTCCAATTTCTTCATGAACAAAATCACCCTCTCCCCATCCTATTATTAATCATGGAACTTTGTTGATGATGAAATATATGAAATGTAATCTGTAATAGACCAAGTGATGAAATAAAGAATGACGAATGGTATCCTATTTTTCTTACCTCCTCATCGTCCTCCTCATCACTAGGAGGACCATCTTATTTTGTTTAGGTTGCACTCACTTCGGCCAATTTTTTCTCTATGAAAGACTTGGGATCAACTAGGCTAGTTGGTATTTGGACCCCTCGCACTGAAACCATTGCCTTCACCATCAGTTGGTCCTTCTCTCTCTTGTGTTGGACTACTGGAGCAGAGGAAGAGCTGCTACCACATTTACTTCTGCAATTGTTTGATAGATGGGGTACAAAAACCTCTTTACGGAGGCTTGATGGAGTACCCCTATACCTCTCTTCCATGATCCGGCTTGCCGATCACCACTATCAGTATGTCCTGCCCCGGTTTGAGAACCAATGTGTCCTTAGCAGCCTCCTAATTCATTTTGATCTGTGGGCAGGCGTAAAGTATAAACAATGAATTGAATTCACAAAAAATTCCAAGATCATTCAAAGTGGAATTACTAAACATTTTAATGATCAATTACTGTGGAAAAAATTACAATGTTCTCTGCAATGACTATGTTGGCCAGATCAGTGTATTTGTCTTTGTCTGCCAGCTTGATAGACTAGAGGTAGACTAGCGACCTATCCACACTGAACTCCTTGGTCTCGAGCTCAATCTTGATCTCTTCCTCTGTCAAGCTCTGAGCAGCCAGTTTCACTCGTTCCTTTTCCTTCTTTTTCTTGATTATTTTTTCCTGCGTGACCCGGTGTCCGCTTCTTTCAGTCTAATGTGTGTAAAAAATTTCCTTTGAGTTCTCGCTGTTAGTGTGACTTATTTTCTATCCATAGGAAAAAAATGGAAGTTAAAATAATAAAATTTAGAAGTAAACCAAAATGGCACACATGTTGATTTTGGTTGAATGTTGATATAAAGTTTACATTAAACTCATGTGTTATTCTCATTTTCAAAAACTTGTACCATTGCTTTTTGTCCATCTATTTGTACTTGTCCCAAGGTTCGTATAGTAACTTTTTCTTGGTGTTTTCCACTTGATGAATGAATTTCTTTGCCACTTTTGATTTCCAGTTATAGTGGGCAGTGCCGGCTGCAACGTACACATACTGTTTCAACTTTTCAAGTTGTGATTTGATCAACTTTTTCTCGAACTTGAAGCTCGTCTGCATTTTGGAAATTTAGCATAGAAACATATGTTAGCTTTTATACATGTAAAAAAATGGGAATTTGTCTTAGCTACTAAATTTAATTTAATAACGTCAACATATATGAGATGGGAAATTCGCTTACCAAAATGTCTTTCCAATTCTCCTCCTTGGTATCATCGGGGATTTTTTTCCATTTCTTGTGTGTCCCAAACTTTATTCGCCGCTGGAATGCATAGTGTATATACGTTATCCAGGCCTTCCAATTCTTTGTGCCGGACATGTCAGAAAGTGTGAACCTTACTGGGACCGGGACATTATTCTCCTTGGCCATTATTACCGACTGGCATGTGGCTGTTCCACATTTATTGCACCACTCTTTTATTTCAAACCTGTCAAAGGCTTTTCCATGCGCCCCCCTGCCTTGGAAACATTATCTGTCCCATCCTTATTCGAGGTCACCGGTTTGGCAGATGGAGAATCTTTATCAACAGTGGAGGTTGGGGGCTGTTCATTGTGGGAATGCTCTTCAACTGTGGTATTGGGCTCCTCGATATGTAATAGTAGTGGAACGGTTATCTTAGTGTCGTCCAGGGGGAGGGGGCGTGGTTGTGTCTTTTTCATCCACAACCTTTCCCACTACAGCATGTCCCCTCTTTCCCTTCCTCCCTCTTGAAGCTATTTTGTTACCCTTGGGAGGCATCTAATGCAGGCCAATGAAATTGAATTTTAGATATTCAATGTTATGAAGAAATAATCATAACCCAATATTCAAAAAAGAGTAACCACAGTTAGCGATATCAAATTCACAATCACAACTCAACAGAATGAATCAAACATCCCAATCACAATTGACAATCAGAATATAAGTGTTGAATGGGGAATCACAAAGAACAATCACAACTCAGCAACCACTACTCAACCATTCAAACCTCGCAATTTCACATTCACAATGTAAGTGTCGAACCAACTATCACAAATACCAGTCACATCTCAACAACCAGAACTCCAACAATTCAGACATTCCATTCACAATCTAAGTGTCAAAGGGGAATCACAAATGGAAGTCACAAAACAAGTACCAGATCTCATCAACCACAACTCAACTAATCAAACATAGTAAATACAAATATAACAATCAAACTGGGAAATCCAAAGCACAATCACAACTAAATTGCTCAAACATATCAATCACATTAGATTGTTTGGGTACGCAACGACATTCTCAACAATCCAAAATACACATCCATATCACATTTAACATAACAATCTATACAAAAGGCTTTAACTTCATGACAATGGTAACTGACCTTAATTTACCGGTGAAGGTGGCGGATCCACAAGGCCGTGCGGAGGAACAGCCGGCGGCTGTGTGGAGGAATAGAGGGCAATGAAGTGGTGGTGGTGGGAAGTGTTGGCCGGTGTGGTCAATCGGTGGTGGGGATTTATGGCTAGTGGTGGTGGATATTTATAGCCGGGTATTTATGGCTGGTGATGAGGATTTATGGCCGATGGTGGTGAGGGTTTTGGTTGGGTTGCCTAAAAAGCGGTGGTGGTGGAGCTTAGAAATGGAGCAGTGAGAGAGATGGTGGCGGACGAGTGGAGCTAAGTTCGGAGATGATGGAAGAGTGGGAGTGGAAGCGTCCACCTTTTATATGCTATCTGAGAGCACCGGTACCAAACCAATACCGGTGCCTATAATCAATAAACGAAACTACGCGTAGCTGCTATATATTTCTTTTTCACAATTCACATTTGGGCAGAGTGAAAGTTGAGTAGAAATATTCTAAATCTTGAGCACTGGTACATAAAACTAGTGTTGTAGCTTACAAAACGCAGTTGCGTGCAGCTGTTTTGCCTGATTTTTTAATTCTTTGAACTAGGAAGAGATCGATATGTACACAATTTGAGTAGAAATATTCTAAGTATTGACCACCAGTTGAGGATACTGGTGCAAATATCCACATAATGTAGCTGCGCGCAACTGCTTTTCAATTATTTTAAATCTTGCAGTTGGACAGAGGGGAAATGACATGTACTTTTTCTAAGTGTTGAGCACTAGTAAATCAAATCAGCGCCTAAACATCGTTGTTCTGGTGCTAAAAAAAAATCAATTTATCCACCTAGCCAGTTTGAAAATTTCAAATTATTTTCATTTCCAGCAAAAACTTGAGCACTGGTAAGAAACATAACGTACCGGTTTTAACAATTCCTACAAAGTTTGATTTATTAGGTTTTCTACCCCCAACCTTTTTAGGATTAGTTTATTTTTAAATTGACCAAATATATGTTTAATTCACATTTCAAAACATGAGTGTGATGGTGTACATGTAAATTTGTCATCCCAACGATAGTGGATTATATACTATAGAAAAATTACATTAGCGCTCAAAGATTTTTTCGAAACATTTTTGACCACGCAGTCCTCATTGATAACTATTAATTAGGTTTATGACATGCCTGGGAATATGTTCAGAAGATTAATTTTAACTGATTGTAGTCCCGAGGGTGCATTTTAATTTGCCAATTACGCTAACTTACCCAAGCAGTTTACCCATGATATTTCATTTCATTGAATAAAAATGAATGATTAAAATAATTGTTACATTGCTGGCACATGACCAAAAGTGCTAGTGTATGTTGTAGACTTAGCAAGAGGTGCTTAGCTAGTGTTAACTTTGAGAATTCGAGAACTTTTATGGAAACTTAATACAATCCACTGACTGACATTGAATTAGATTTCTGATTGTAGAACACATCAAAGAGTGTAAATGTATGATAATGTTCGAGTGGATTTCAATTTGGAGTTACGAGTAAACCTTTTGCTTTTTTACATTTTAGTCCCTCTAAGAAAGTTGGAATTATCGAAATACAAAATTGGTGATGAAGAAAAGAAATTCAATGTTGGGGAAATGTACTTTTTCAAATTGGAACTATCTGAGTGAAGGGAATGGCATTTTTGGCGAGATGGGAATAGTCTTGGAAATTACATAATGACCTTAAATGTTGTTTGAAGTGTTCCCACAACTCCAAAACATGTAAATCTCTGTATTCACAATTTTATATGGTTTTTTTGTATGTGACAGTTTTAGATTATTTTTTACGTTAATAGAAGATGGTATTGTATTACATTTCGTGATAAGATAGTGCTTATATCTTCCATATCAGTGCCTTTAAGGTAATGTATTGGTGCTTAAGACTGATAAGGCAGCTGTGTACGGCTACGTCGCATCGCCATAACTTTTACAACTATTATTTTTAAAGAATTAACCAAAATCAATATAGAAATCATCATTGTCCATGTGTTTATTAATCATAGTCTTAGTACAACACCAAATATAAATGTCAACTTATGGTATTTCTAAATAGAAACACATGCGCATGATGCAGAATCTCACCTCTTCCAAATAGTGTCTTGAAAGGTGGATTTGCTTCAATTCCACGTTCTAGATAATGCTTCCTTGTTATGTAACTCTGGGCCAGTGATCTTGCCTCGCCTGACACAAATCTCTCCTCTGCCACCCTCAGGTGCGAGCCTTCTGAGGGTGAAGAACACCCTTCTTTCCTAGGCCTCTTTGTTTTTTATTTGGGGGTCATCCGGTACAATATCATAGAGGCATTTTATCAAACACCTTGTTTGCATTGACAATTCGCCACAATTTCAACAATAATCTAATTACGGCATTGTACATTTGTAAATAAACAACAAGGATAGCATCACATTGATTATAAAACATAAGTAATTGCAAAAAAAGGTGCACATATAAAAATCCAAAATGATCATGTTTTAAGAATTTCCACAATCTTGATATGAAACTTTGATAAAAAAAAAGGATTCATTCACAGAAGTAATAGATTTCCACTTCACTGCAGTGTTTTGAGTGAGAGAACTGTACCTTTTTGAAGCTCTATCACCTTTAAGGAAGGATATAAGGTTTTCTCTAGGAAGATGTGAACATGGGGTTATGAATGTTTGATAAAAATAACAACCGGGTAGTTCGATTATAGCAGATTTTGTTAGCACTGGTGTCTGAAAATACCTGTGCTATAAAACAAACGTAGTGCCATGCAGCTACCCGGGCATTATTTTTCTTATTCAGAATGAGACCAGAGAGAAACTCAGGATATTTCTGACTAAGTGTTGAGCACCGGTACAATACCAGTGCTTTAAAAACATAATATACCGGTGCTCCATATGAAGGCAGCCTTACACAACAGCTTGAACATCAATTTATTATGAAATAGAGAGCATCTCATATGTTTTATGATAAGTATTGAGCACTGGTACAACAACCGGTGCTCAAAAAATGACCTAATACCGGTGTTTTCTGCTAATATTTTTACGACAAATGAACTTGAAAAAAAACACATGCACATGATGCAGAATCTCACCTCCTCCTCTAGGACCCCACGGATAGCCACGGGCAAGATTTGTTGCATCAACATGTGCCAATCATGGGATTTTAGTGCATTAATATGCAATTCGTCATTCACAAATTGACTTACATTGGAAGAGTAGTCAGATGGTACTTTGACTCCCCCAATGCACTCACAGACCAACCTCTTATCACTGATAGTAAAATTGTAAGGGGCTGTTGGTAGGTACGTCCATTTACCTTTCACCTCGGGAGCTAAAACAACTCTTATACCAAGCTCAACTAGGTCTTTTCGTACATTCAATCTATCCTTCTTCTTACCTGGAATGTTTAGTAGAGTACCAATTAAACTCTCACACACATTATTCTCTATATGCATCACATCCAAACAATGGAAAAACCTTCAGAGTCTTCCAATACGACAAATCAAAGAATATCGATCTTTTCTTCCAAGGTCCGTTATTTAAGACAACCACTTTTGATATCTTCTTTCCTAGAATAACATTGAGTTTTTTCACCTTGCTTTGGATGGAAAACCCATGCAATATTCTTGGTGCCTTCCTCCTCTCCCCCCCAACAAAATAAATCTCGTGTTCTTGTAACTTGTGCTTCGCTGGGAGGAATTTCCTATGACCGAGATAGACAGTCGTCCGACCATTTTTCAGCTGCATAAATCACTTGCTTCCTCACACACAGGGCATGCATTGTGACCTTTAACAATGTAACCCAAAAGACCAAAAGATTACCATATGTTGGCAAATCATTAATAGTGCAGAATAATATCACCTCCAGAGTGAACTTTGTCCCACAATCACCATCAAACACCTCGACACCATCCAACCACAACAACTTCAAATCTTCAATGAGTGGGGCTAGATAAGTATTAATGTCATTTTCAGGTTTCCGTGGACTTGAAATCATTAATGGCATTAAAGCATATTAGGAAGCATATTGTAAATACAAAGCATAACAGGCCATGAGCTATGTTTTGATGACATATTACCAAAGGGATTCATACCATCAGCCATTCTCAAATTCTTGGGTTCTTCAGCAAACATAGGATACCTGTTGTCTAAATTCTTCCACTGATCCCCATCCGCTGGTTGACTAATGATATCATTATCATCACAACCCCTATTCTTGTACCATGTCATGTTTTTTGCATCCACGGCTTTCTTGAACAACCTTTTCAGTGTGGGGACAATAGAAAGGTACCTCATTCATTTTGCAGGGACCCATTTCCTTACCTTCACAATGACCTCTTCATCATTAACATCATTTCTTCTTTTCTTATAACAAGATACTTTGCATACAGGGCAAGCCACTTCCTTTTCCAATGCATCCTTATACAAAAAAAAGTCATTGGGGGCATGCATGTATCATTTAATACTCCATTCCCACTGGGCACAAAATTCTTTTTGCATCGTACAAGTTGTAACTTCTCCATGCTAGTATTGGTCCATGAACCAATGCCTTTAGGGTTGAACAACTCCATCAAACATGAATTACACTGTTTGTCCTTCTCATCAATAAATTTTGACAGAATCTCAGGCCTACCTCTAAATTAATCCATCACCTCCTCACACATGTCATCCAATTTCAAATCCCCAAAATATTCCCCCTTGCTACCTACAACCATGTCCGGCAGTGGTTTCTCCCCATGAAAAGTCCAAACCAAACAATCTTTCGATATACCCTCTCATGTACAAATGGAGTTGTAACAAATCTCGATCATCAGTACACCTACGATTCTTACAATCACAACATGGACATAGGATGCGCTTTTCATGACAAAAAGCATAGTCTAAGAAGTACTGAATGAAAGCAATAAATTCATTACTCATAAAGCTAACGTTGTGATAAACATGCTTACGCCTCTCAATGGCACGATGTATGTCTACAATGTAATCAATGTGCAACATTTAAAAATCCAAAGAAATATACAATTACACCATAAACAATAATCTCAATCATAACAGACCCTATAAACATGCGACATGCATGGTCACACAATACTACAATCCTACCACACCCTATACTTCAAATCACATGCAATCAAAGCCATACATTACATCAACAACATTTGCAAACAAAACCTATTCATCACGAGTTTCAAGGAACATTACTCACAAGATATTTATAGAAACATATCATTTCACACATATTCCACCTTAAATGATGATTTTAAAAAAATGAAGCACTTTCAAGGAAATTCATTGATAAGCATTCAATGTCTTCTCCAACCCTAAATTTCCCTTAACGACATCCAAAACCCTCTTCCTTTCTTTTTTTTACCCGATTAAAATGGGGATAGGTGAGCATTTAATGCATCAATAATACCGGTCGAAACAAATAATACCCGTGCTATTGATGCAGCTGAAACAATAGCATTGGTATTTATACCGGTGCTAAAAATAAATAAAAGAACCAGTGCTCAAAATTTTCCCATTTCCCAAAATTTTCTTATCTTTACTCAAATGCACTAGGATAAGTAATCTGTGCTCTAATATTTCCCATATTTTATAAATTTTAGCAACGGGACTAACAGACCGATGTTGATCGTTATATTAGTGCTCAAATATTTCCCGTCATTTCTTCCTGAACAACATCGGTACCAGAACATTTACCGGTGCGATTGATACAAATTCCAGCATAAATTTTTAACAGCATTGCCTTCCATCACCGGCATCAAACATATTGGTTCTCAAACCTAGCCAAAACTATCCAAATCCTACTCATAAGCACCGGACCTGAGCACTGATATTTTTTTACCGGTTCCATTACCTTTTAGGCACTGGTTTTTCATACATGGACATTTATACCGGTGCAATAGGTGTTTAACAGCATCGGTATATCAGCACCGGTACATGTGTATCGGTGCTTGTGTACCCGATTTCCAGTAGTGAGTAGGTAATAGAGTGTTACCAAAAATAGAAGACATACCTTCTTATTTATACTATTCCTAAACCTTAATATCCTGGGTATGTGACTTAAATTCTTTTGTCTTTTAGTGAAAGGTCCAATAACAAGCCCACTTATGATTGACTTGAGTTTTGGACTTCTGTTTAGGTGATTGGAGTATTGGTCCAAATAGATCTTAATTTTACCATGTCATCAAGGTACAAAACTCAATTAATATATGGAGACAAATAAATTTATACTACGTAGTAATATTAAATACTTAACCGAATCTTATGCCTCTAATTATTACAAGTAGATCGAACTATCGAAGAGATAACAATTGATGAAGCCACACTTGAACAACATCATTACATTTCAGTATTTCACACAATCTTATTGGTGAGAAACCTAGTTGCATTGAAATACTCTGATGATATATCTCTCTACTAAATCTCCACTAAATGATGATCATCATGACACGATCAAAGTGGTCCTAGAAAATCTATAAAATTTCACTCTCCAATGTCTGAGGTGAGCCATCCTCTCTTTACTTGTAGGGTCAAAATAACAAAGGACAAATGCACATTTTCCACTCCACTATAAAAAAACTTTGAATTATATATTACATACTATTTGAGATTTTATGAGTGTGTTTAGTAGAGCTATGCTTATAATTAAGCAAATTTAACTTATTTTGAAAGTAGTGGTAGACCAACTACTATTTTTTGCAAAAATAAAATGTTTTTGCTTATTAAATAAACACTTTTAGCTATTTACCAAATATAAAAAATGTGTCTAACTTATAAGCAAAGCACTTAGAATCCCTACCAAACACACCCGGTAATTCTTGGGGAAAAAGAACCTACACAGGCTGGTAAATTTCTTCATTTGGGATGAAGATGAGGAGCCTTCATAGAAAACATTAAGGACCTAGTGGAGATTCATGACCCATACCTGGGCTATGACCTAGACTCGTTGGCCTGAAAGCTTTCAGTTCCATCATCTTGTATCTGTTGTATGCAATCGAATCGATTGGCAGAGCCTTAGGGCTGCTTATGATATGTGGGGTGGAAGGTGCCTGATGATGCATCAGTAGTATTCTTGATGAAGAAATTAACTCAAAGTGTTGATAAACTAGCACGATGACCATGTAACACAGAGAACTTTTCTTCATATTTGTGACCAAGCCATTTTCAAAATGTAAGAAAAATAACCGTATTTTCTTCAAGTTGTTGTTGTTGGAAAAGTTCTCAGGTCACCTTATCAAGTGAATGACTGAGGCTGCTATTGACCAAATGCTACTATTTCAGACTATTGAGAATGTCCCACTAATGGCCCCAAACTAAAATATGAAATATATATATATATATATATATATATATATATATATTAGTTGTATTATTTTTGGAACAAAATCCCATATTGCTACTTGTTACTTACTATTGCTTCACTTTCGACATCACATATTATGAAACGAGATAAATAACAATAATTCAGCATTAACAATATTGAATCTGTTATTCAGTGCGCACTAGAAGGAACAATCCATAGCTTGAAGTTGAATCATATTATTGTTATTGGACTTACAACCTTGGAATTTGAATAAGAGGGATCAAGTATCAACCGATTTGATACACTCTTAAATGTACCATTATTATTTTTGGTGAAATATACCACTTGCTTCTCCTGTCATAAAATATTTAAAGTTGAAATAAATCCGATGGTATTACTCTTATACAGAAATGTAAAAAAAATTATTCAAAACATATATAATTTTAAAATTGTCTCAATAAGTTTATTTGTTAACAAAGGATTATATAGGAGAACAATTTGTAATTAATTTTAGATCTTATGTAAGATATCACATTTTCCTTTTCTCTCTTAATTATTTTTACTTGTTATTATTAAGTAGAATAGCAGCTGCATAAAACCAGCCTCTAATTAGTTATAGAACTACTCATTTAAAGTCAGGCATGTGAAGACATCGATCGATGATATTAAGGTGTATGAAATAAGGAAATTTATAAAGTGAGAATATTTCCCAATTTGGAAAAAGATAAGGTTTCTTTGCACCAACAATCTAATTAGGAGAGCCACTAATTAATGAAGGTGGTTTAAATATTTGGGTAAAGAGTTAACATCGAGGACAACGATTTGACATCATAATCACTTATGAACATTTTTAATTAGCCTTGCAACCAGAGCATATATGCACTTCGTACCACATTTAACAAGGATTTGGTGAACGCTAATGGTTTTGTCCACTACAATTCTATTATGGCATTAATTAATGAGTCCGCTAACTCTGTATATTTTCTAGTGGTGAAAATTTCATGATAGAATTTATTTAGTGGAAGAAGGAATTCGTGGTTTTCATCGAACACTAGTGGAGAAGTTTCTATTAATGGCGATTCCTCAAAAAATCAAACGAACTAACCTTCCAGTCTTTCCAATAAATGGCACTAAACTTCATGTTGTCTACATATTTCTTTTGGTCGCGGATAGGTGTCTAAGAGTAATTTGAGTAAGTATTATTGGTACATATCAGTGTCCCAGTTCCAATGGATTCAATGTGAGAAAGTGATACGACCGATTCATTGGTTGAAGTATTAATCATTCGTAGGGACCAGGGTACAAATATTGTAATAGGTGTCGACCGTATGAGCCGGATAGGCCAGAGGTAGACCCATAAATTGGCATTGGTCAATCTGTGGGGCACTTGTTGTGATGGCTGAATCCCACCTGGATAGAATGTCACCATTGCCGGTGGCTTCGTGGGGTTTGAGAAACCCCCCATGATGATGGACTTATATGGTGGGTATGGCTGGCAATACCATCATCTATTGGGGTAGCGGGGACTATTGATGCACCAACCTTGGTGGGCATAGCCGGGGAAAACCTTTTATTCCGATGAACATTATTTTTGAGTGATTGTCCTTCACATCTTGAGTTAATGTGTGAAACGTGAGAAATGTTTGATTACTTGTCTGATTTATACTGAGTTGGACTGATTTTATATCGGTTAAAGGATAATTTTACTTGGCTGTTTGCGGGGCATGATAGTACCAATTGTGTTATGCGCAACCATTTGTTATTGGTAAGGTAAAGTTTGTCCATAGATAAAAAAACAAAGAGTTCTAATTATGCTGAATTTGTTGCTTGAGTATGTAGAGTTTTCTTATTAGTGTCTTCGTTTATTTTTTGAGTCAATTATAGATAGTTGGGATAGTTGGGATTTGTGTGATGAACAACATGATTTGATTCTCATTTTATAATTTAGGGCAAGCATGACTCAAGTGTGAGGATTTTTTATGCGTATAAATTATGTTCTTTATTTATGGGGTTTATTGTGCTTTTATTGGATTATTTACACTTTAGGTGTGTTGGAAGAGGTTGAGCCCAAGATGGCCATTGGGCTCAAGATGTGGCGGCCCAATTAAGAGAATATTTAATTCCCTAATATAATTTCCAAAATCATGGGTAATTGAGGGTGATAATTAAGGAGAAAATTATTAAGGATACGGAGTATAAATACAAGGTACGCATTTACTTGTCATTCATTCGGTCTTAATCATATCAGACTCTTGGATTAATTTAGGCATCGGAGTGCTGACCCCTAGAGCCCCACAGACAATTCTATTGCAGGTCCATTCGAGAAGAACTCAAGCACATGAACTGGTCGATTGTTCGAGACGCATCAAGTGGCACTGTCTGTGGGGACGACTAAGCCGGATCAAGGGTTTTGAGAGTTTATGTCCACAGTTATTCAAAGGAGTGAAAGGTTAAGGTTGATAAGTATTGGGGCAGGGTCTCCACAAAGGTTAAGAATAGAGAATTTAGAAGCAGGAAATGATGCCCATGTCGAGGATATCGGTATGGCTAACCTCCAAACGCCAGGAATGGAGTCGTGTACAGAGCCTTTTATGGTTGTAAACCACGAAGGGGGGAAAACCTCGGTGGCATTTATTGCAGATACCTTGGCACCAATTCAGAATGATGCATCGGGGCTCTCAAGGATATTGGTAATAATGGGAGAGCAAGAACAGAGATACCCCGATTCCTTGCTCGAATAGGTAGCCGATCTGAGGGATGGAAGGTTTATGAGTGTTTCGGCAGATTCATATATGTAAGCCTATGGCCATCACAGGTAAGGAAATCAGGATGAGGGAAGGGTGACCCCGAATCAAGAGTAGAACGAGCAGCTCAATTCCTGACTGTGGTCGGATATCAAGTTACCCCTCCTCCGAGGGATGACAGGGTCACACTTGGAGTATTGCCTCCTTCACCTGTAGGAATAACTGTGGGGTGGGGCCCTCAACCTCCAATATCCTATCCTTATCACGCATGTGATGGAGAGCCGTTGAAAGCTAGGCCTCAACCTTCTATTCATGGTTATTCAAAGGGCTCAGTATATTTATTTCCTCCGCTAGCCCCATCTGCTCCTACCCTTGCCATGGCCATTCTAAGAGCGGCATATGGGATGATGGCCTCTTCTACCATGCAAGGATTCAAAAGTATAAGAATTCAAGGAACAATAATTAGTCAGGGGCCTTACAATCCTTATGTCCAACCACCACCACCTCTAGCATACTCGAGTTTTGGACAGCCTTGGATGAACCTTGGATACAGAGTGACTCAACCTCCTTATATACCACAGCTGGGCGGTCATGACAGGGGGGTGAGCCATCCAAGGGGGTATTAGAAACCCCCCTCAGATGCAAGTGAACCGTTAAGAAGGGAATTGGATGGGTTGATTAGACCCTTGCGCCAGGCTACAGGGTTTCCTTTCAGTTCGGTGATCATCGGGATTCGATGGGCAATAGAAGTGAAGCCTCCGGAAAGACTTCCCAAGTACAGTGGTGAGACTGACCCTTGAGAGTTCATTCAGACATTCTAGGGCTTGATGAGTTCAAGGGATTTTAATGAGAAATTGACATGCAAGCTAGTAGGAAGCTACCTACGGGGAAAAGCACATGAGTGGCTCAATAATTTTCCAAGAGGCTTGCTTTAATCTTACCGAGACTTCAGCGGAGCATTGTTGAGCTAGTACTCACAAAAGAAAAAGTTTTCCAAACATCTGTTAGAGCTCTACCAGACAAAGTAAAAGACAGGGGAAAGAACGGAAGCCTTCTATTATCAGTATGTGGACGAGAGCTTAGGAGGGATAGAAACAACCGAGAATCAGGTAATCCAAGGGTACCTGCTGGGGATGCAGGACCTAGAATTATACAGGAAGCTGAGTACTAAAACCCCCAAGACCTTGAAAAAACTTTAGGAAGTTGTAGAACAGTACTCAAGGGTAGAGGAGGCAACTAGAAGGAAAATAGATATCCTTACAGAGAAAACGGGAAGAAATGTAGAGCATAGAGGAAAAAGGCCGGTCGAACCCAAAAGAACACCATTCGAGAGATACACCCCACTTCCACCAACGCTCGGCGGGAGAAATCCTGAACAGATCTTAATTAGACATAGAGGGTTGTTCTGAGCACCCCCGCCCTTGTAGAATTCTCACAACTCCGTAGTGGCCCAGAGGGCAACAAATCGGTATTGCGATCATCACAGGGATTATGGCTATGGCATAAACGATTGCATGCAGTTGAGGATGGAGATCGATAGGTGTGAGCGGGAAGGACGATTTCAAGGGCAAGGGCATAGGAGCCAGACTTCCCCCTCGTGACCTCAAATGAACCAATGACAGCCTTACAAAAGGAAATATCAAAATAATGGGGGTAGAGGAGATAGAAGACCATGAAAATAGGTGGTTCGAGACAGGGGACAAGAAGAAAGGTAGGACAAACCCCAGGAACAACAGGGGGAAAATCAAGATAACTAAAACAGGGAAAACCCGCCCGTGCGAAGGGTAATTAATGTCATCAATGGCATGGTGGGAGAGAGATCTTCAAATCCTGTGATAAGACTAGAGGCTCGAAGGGTCCCGGCGGCAGAGCCCTATCACAAGAGGTTTTAACCGGATGAGACAGTCACTTTCTCGAAAGCGGATCTTGTACTAGACCAAATACCTCATGCGGATCCTATGGTAATTTCAGCCTTTATTGGAACGTATTTTATTAGAAGGGTATTAATGGATAATGGAAGCAAGGTAGAAACGATGTTTGCTGAGTGTTTTAACCAGTTGGATATAGGGCGCGATAACTTGAAAAAGTCAGCTTCCTTCTTTATCTAGGTTCACTGAAAACCTAATATTCTCTATAGGAGAGATAACCCTACCCATTCGCGTAGTGGATGACGACAAAGGGGTGACTATCAGGTGTAATTTTGCTGTTGTGGATGCTCCTTCCCCTTATAATGTGATTTTAGGAAGGCCATGGATGTGCTAGGCTCGGATGGTCTAGTTATTCTATCACCTGATAGTGAAGTTCCCGACTGAAAATGGAGTGGCATTCTTTCGAGGAGATCAAAGTGTGGCTCGAAAATGTAACCTTGAGATGGTACGAGAAGCGAGAAAGCAAAGAGATGTAGGAACGGTACACACATATGTGGGATTAGCCGATACCATATATATGCCTATTTGGGATATGGGATCAGTAGCTGTGTGAAAGCTAATTCCTGAAGGTGTCAAGGAGAGACTAAAATAACTATTGGGAGAGTACGGGGACGTGTTCTCATAGGATAATTCCAACCTAACAGGAGTACCTTCGAGTCCCGCACTACATAGGCTGAACATCGACCACTCGATTAAGCCAGTTAAGCAGAAGAGAGGAGTGTTTGCTCCGGAAAGAGATGCAATTAAAGAAGAGGTGGAGAAGTTGTTGAGGGTAGACGCCATCGAGGAGGTGTTCTACCTCGAATGGATCCTAACCCAGCCATGGTTCCAAAGCATGATGGGGCATGGAGAATGTGTATAAACTTTACCGATTTAAATAAGTGCTGCCCTAATGATAGTTACCTGTTGCCATCAATTGACAAATTAGGGAAGCTATCACTGGATATTAGAATCTGGCTTTCTTTGACGTGCATAAGGGGTATCACCAAATACTCATGGCGGAGGAAGATAAGGAAAAAATCATTTATTACAGACAAGGAAAAAACATCGTTTATTATAGACAAGGAAAAATCATCGTTTGTTA
This sequence comes from Rubia yunnanensis, assembly GCA_037428765.1. NCBI lineage: Eukaryota > Viridiplantae > Streptophyta > Magnoliopsida > Gentianales > Rubiaceae > Rubia > Rubia yunnanensis. The sequence goes on along the minus strand of CM075064.1, from coordinate 22,106,544 downwards.
CAGACAAGGAAAAAACATCGTTTATTACAGACAAGGAAAATAATCCAATTGTCCTTGAGAGGTTAATTCTGGCCCTCGTACATGCAGCCAGAAGATTGAGACCCTACTTCTAGGGACACAAAATAGGGGTGCTCACGACCCACTCCATTCGAAAGATTCGGCAAAAGCTAGATATTTCAGGAAGAATGATGAAGTGGGTAGTGGAATTGGGAGAACGCGATATAAAATATCAACCTAGAGTTCCAATTAAGGGTCGGGCATTGGAAGACTTCATAGTGGAAACTATAGAGCCCCTCGAGATGTGTCTGGATCCCATTCAAAAGGTGGGAGCAAGCCAAAAGAAGGTATGGAAGTTTTATGTGGATGGTTCAGCACGTTCTAGAAGAACTAGAGCTAGGGGTTTTTTAACCAGCCCAAATGGCAAAGATTTCCCTTACGTGCTGAACTTCGCATTCAAGGCAACTAACAATGAGGCTGAGTATGAAGCACTGATCACTGGACTGTGCCTGGCAAGGGAACTGCAGGTTGAAGAATTAGAGGTTTTCAGTGACTCTCAAATTTTGGTTCAGTAGGTTCCAAGGGAAAGCAATCATAAAGCAGTTGCTCTAAGCAAGCTCACTTCTTCGGATTTGGGAACCCAATCCCAGAAGAAACTATTCATGAAAACTTTGAGCAAATGAAGTATCGAACTGTAGTTATGGCAGTAGAAGATGAAGACTCCTGGATGACACTGTTCAGGGCATACCTTAAAGAGGGTGTCCTGCTAGAAAATGAAGTGGATGCCAGAAAGATAAGGTTGAAAGCTCCAATGTATGTATTTCCAGAAGAAGTGTTGTACAGAGGAAGTCATTTGCATCCATTGCTTCGATGTTTTAACACTCATGAGGCTGATTATCTCATAATGGAAGTCCACGAGGGGGTATGTGGTAGCCACCAGGGAACCAGATCCATGACGAGGAGGCTTATTCGAGCAGGATTTTACTGGCTGGCAATGTTCGAGGATACGTATCGATACATCTAGGCTTACCACCAATGGCAGAGACATGCTCCTATAATACATGGTCCCCGGGAAAAGATGAGAAGCATCTTTAGTTTGTGGCCATTTGATAAGTGGGGGACTGATCTGGTGGGCCCTTTTCCAGAAGCGCCAAGAAAATTCAGATACCTAATAGTGGCCATTGATTATTTCACGAAGTCGGTAGAGGATGAGCCCCTGACGAACATAAGAGGAAAAACAGTCATTTCCTTTTGCTGGAAGAACATTCGTGTGTCATTTTGGAATCCCAGGGATGATCATTATGGATAACAAAACATAGTTTGTTCAGGATCCCTTCAAGAAGTGGTGCGAGGAATATCAGATTAAGCAAAAGGTGACATCAGTTTACCACCCCCAAGCCAATGGACATGTGGAGGTGACCAAAAGAACAATAGTAAATGGAATACGAGCACGCCTCGAGGGGGAGGAAGGTAACCGAATATGGGAATTACAAAATATGTTGTGGACGTATCGGACATCTGAGTCTTCCACTACTGGTGAAATGCCTTATAGCCTAGTATATGGCTCGGAGGCTGTAATCCCTGCTGAAATAGGTGTTCCTAGCCCGAGGATGATAACTGCTGCAGATGAGGTAAGAAATCAGCAGAACCGATGTCTGGATTTGGATATGGTGGAGGAAAAGAGAGAGTTAGCTTCTTTACATGAGGCTAAGGTCAAAGAATAAGTTAGAAAATACCATGACAGAAGGGTAAAGAAGGTATTGTTTAATCCGGGGTACTTGGTAATTAGAAAAAATGAGAAAAACAGAAAGGAACCTGAAGGGAAGTTAGCTGCAAATTGGGAAGGACCCTACAGAGTGATCAAATCCCACCCGGGAGGAAGCTATGTTCTTGAAGAAATGAATGAGGTTTGAGTACCAAGGAGGCGGAACATCACCAACCTAAGAAAGTACTACCAGCTATGATAAGTGAATTGCCAGGATGTAGATGGAAATACCGAACCTGGGTAAAATGCTTGTGTCTATGAAATCTTTAATTCCTACTTATCGAATATATTTATACTATATTCACCTAAAGAAGTTGCACGTGGCACTTTGGGGTGTAAAATGTTTGAGGAAGTATAGGCATGAGCTACTTGAATCCTGTTACAATTTTTTAACCTCACTGACGCTACCAACAAGGGTTTGAGAAACCCAATTTGCACTTTCTAAGAGGGAGAGTTAAATAAGACTTAACTTCGTCAATAAATAGAAGTAAATTTTTGTTACCAAACAGAACATGAACTTACTCATCTAAATGTATTCATCTAAATATATTCATCTAAATGGAGAAACCCCCCACCCTCAAAACAAATCTTCATGGGAAGGAGCTAGCCCCTTCACCTTTGCTTCCACTTCTTTAATCTTGATTCCAGCGGCTCTCCGAATATCCTTCATTTTTTCTTCCATGGGATATTCAGAAGGATCCAGGGGAGCAATGGCATTACCCCATTTTTTCATGGAATGTTAGAATGGGCCCTTCAAAGAGAACCCAACACTCTTACAACATTTTGTGGAGGATCCCTTGGTATCTTTTCTCGAGGGGGAAAGATGCTTTTCAACTTCTTTAATGGAAGATCCTTGTAACCGAGGAGTAGAAGGATAACTCGAGGGGGTGAATCACTTTATCTTCAGTTCCGCCAACCAATCAAGAATAAGGTCAAAGAGCTTTTTCTACTGAGGAGTTCCAGTCTCATGAATGTTAACTTCCTCCATGTAGTATTTTAGATATATTTTAGAACCAAGTATATCTAAAATTTGGTTAACATTCATGAGACTGGAACCAGATATATTTGACGCATCAGATCTTCAAAGTATTTATCCATGGGATCACAACCTTTGACCACCTCTAAAGGATATGTACCATTAAACTCTTTGCTCAGGAAATCCCTACCAAACCCCTCAAAGGTTGGATGGTCTTTAGACTGCCACAACTTCATCTCAACTTTGAGCGGGTTGAGCTTGTCCTTCAAAGATTCCTTCTCTCAGTTACAATCAGATATATCCCTTGTGGCTTTTAATTTTTTGTTTGTGTGTCTCACTCAACTCTTTTTGAGCACTCGAAAGCTCCTCATAATTGCCTTCTGACACTCTCTTTAACGAGTTAAACTAAAAACAGAGGACAAAGGTGAAATCAATAAATATGTCATAAAAATGGCAAAAAGATATTCTTATTGAAGTTTCCAAAAAAAAGTTACAACTGGGGACCCTAATTGGAAAAGTTTTAATCAAGGACAAAACGTAGAATCATCCTCTTTTGAGGTGGATGTAATAATTTCTTCCACTCGGTCGGCTACTGAATTCTGCTTGGGAGAGGCATCTGTGGCCTCTAGAAGGGGGATCCCTCGAATCCTCTCAGCAGTGAAGAACTCCCCTTTGGACTTAATGAAATCCATTAGGGTAAAGCGAAGGTCGTCGTTCTTGATTGCCTCATCCCATTTCACATCCAGAGTTGCTTCGAGCTCTGGGTTGACTAGATCGTCCACCTGCTTAGTGAGTTCTTCAGACAGGGAGGCGGACACTTGAGGCTTCAGGAATTCCTCGGCTAATTCGCTACAACTGAGATGCTTGACCACTCCCAAGATATCCACAAGAGTTGAAGCAGCTCAAAACTTTTCAAAAGTTTGCTTTTAAATTCCTTAAGCAGTTGAACCTACGAAGCCGGATCCTCAGCAGCCTGAACCCTCTTCTCGAGGGTATCTTTCTCCAGCGTCCATTGATGCCTCTCAGCATCGACATTCCACCTCTCCTTTTCTATAATTTTTTTTCTTGAGCACCCCATTCTTCTCCTCGATCACTCTCTTCAACTCCAAAATTTCAACATTCTTTTTGCTGAGCTTTTCTTTGAAAGAACCATGGATAGAAGTACAAGCAAAGGTGAAAGCTGCAATCTTCTCAGTGTCCTCACGGAAAAGTTGGGTGACCTAGAAATATAGTTAAACTTATATCAATGCTAGGAAAAAGAACACTAAAATAAAATTTTCAAAGGATAGATGAAAACCTAAGGACTAGAGACCATTCTCGAGAGATGATGCTCAATGCTAGACAAGGACACCGCATCACTCGAAAGGGGTGCCGACTGTTGATGGGCATTCTTACCACTGTGTGCTCCTATTAACGTTGCTGGGGATGCGTTACCAACATTGCTGCCATCTTCCATTGTCTTCTGGCGAACATTCCTAGTATCAGGAGGCTGGGCGTCAACAATGGTTGAAGTAGGCCTTCCACCACCTACTGTGGGAGGGGAGGCCTGATTCGAGGGAGAGGAGGCCTGATTTGAAGAAGTAAGGGTCCCTTTAAGAGGACCCTGAGCCTGCTTCGTGGGCTTATGTTTCCTTAAGCCACTAGCGAGACCCAGTGAAAAAAAAGAAAAAAGACAGCATCAGTAATAGTAAACCCAATGATACAATAGAGATGAGAAGTAGAATTCTATTAAGGGACCTTCGAAGGCTTCCGATTGCCTAAAATCACTAACAATGGTCTTGAGGGGAGTGCCTTATTAGGGCCCTAAAGTTCTCTTCTCCTCTTCCTGAGTATTTTATACACATACTCCTCGTAGATTTTTGGAGGAAATGCAAAGCTGCCAATCCAGGGATTAGGATTGTTGAAGTGGCTGCAGTCAAGGGAGCTGGAAAAAAACTTTTGCATATCCATCTCGAGGGCATCCAAAGAAATATACTCTCCAGGTTTGGGAGACTCGACTCGCACTTCCCAATTCCATGGGGAAACTTGATACCTCCTGCTATCAAACAAAATCCCCTTGTTCTAGCTCTAGTCACCTGAATTACCAGGAATAGCAAAAACCTTTTGATGTGCCTCTCGGCTGGTAAAAGTGACATTTATTTTGGTGGACCGCCCACTATAAGACACGAAGTGCTGCCAGTGAAACAGCTTATTCCTTGGCTTGATACTGAACTCATCACATCGTGTCAAGAACATCATGATGATCACCAAGACATTGGGATGAGCTTGTACAGGGCTCACCTGGAATTTTTTAAGAAGTTTGGAAAAAGGGGCGGAAAGGGGAAGGTGAGCCTGCAGCGAAGTTGTATGAGAGAAATAGCTTATCTACCCTCAGGGAGGTTATTGGGGGTATCTTTCTCTCGAAAGGGTTGAAAATCGGCATCAGGAGCTATTTGTTGGCCAAGAGGAATTGAGTCCAAAACCTTCAAGATAACTTTCCCCACTACTGGAGCCGGGGTCTCCTTCCCCGAATCCCACAGCCTTATCCTTCGAGAATTTCCATTCTTCTACTTTGGAGAGGATTTAGCCAAAGAAGATACATGAGGTGCTCCCAAGGGTGCTTTCTCCTCCTCGATGGACGTTCTCTCTCTTTCTCTCAAAAGAGATGCATTTTCCTCCTCCTCTATGGCCTCGATGGATGCTTCCTTGCCGGCTAGAGATGTATTTGACCCCCCTAGAACTTCAAGCTCTAGATTCAAGGAAGGGTGGAACCCAATCTTGCCATTGGTTGGGGATCTCCTTATATAGGGCTTGCCCATGCCTGGTGGCCAGTTCTCGACGGGCTCTCGAAGAGGCGTATTAGTTATTGGGAAAACCCTCTATTCCCTAGGACTGTTAGTAACGTGATCAGACATACCACCTCTATCATCGGAATCATATTGTAATTCTTCAGTATGAGTGCCTTCCGGGTCACTAATAGCCTTTCCGGGCGTACTAATCCCCGCCCCTCTTAGCTTAATCTAACTAGGAAATCTCTCAGAGGTGAAACCCTCATCAGAACGGGGCATGATTGTAAGGAGAGTAAATGAAAAGATTAGAATAAGAAGAAGAGACGAAGGTACTTACTGATTTTCTGGGAAATGTGATGAAAATTAGATTGCTCGGGAGAGAAGGAGAAACAATGCTTGTAAGAAGTTCCTACAAATGAGAAATGTGAAAGGAGGAACAGAGGTTAGGGGGGTAATAATGGGGGATGAAACGACAGATAATTAATAACTATCTTGGAAATGTGAAAAGTTATAGAAACACGCAATTGCTTTTCTGACTTCTGACAACACGTTGTTTGGGGAGCAGTGACACACGCGGTTGTATGGTACGCGAGCGCCTTTTGGAATCCTAGCACTGAGAGTTGATTAGAAAACCAGATTCACTTCGTTGAAGGCAGGAGCAACGAAATACAAGGTTTATTTCGAGTCTTCAGAGTCCTGAATACAGCCCCACGCATTCGAGACCTCAAAGAACCTTTATCCCGTTCCAGGCTTCTGAGGTCGAGAACCTACTTTTCTGGGCGATCTTGATAGAGGTTAAGCCCAAAAAGGTCATTGGGATCAAGATGTGGCAACCCAATTAGGATAATATTTAATACCCTAATATAATTACCGCATTCGTGGGTAATTAAGGGCGATAGTTAAGGAAGACGTTATTTAGGGCATTGAGTATAAATACAAGGTATGCATTTACTAGTCATTTATTCTGTCTTAATGATATCAGACTCTTGGACTAATTTAGGCATTAGAGTGCTGACCTCTGGATCCCAGGGACAGTTCTATTGCAGGTCCATTCGAGAAGGACTCAAGCTCACTAACTGATTGGTTGTTCGAGACGTATCATGTGTTAATTGTCATGGGTAAATTAATTGCGCTCAAGAGTAATTTGGAGGAAATGAGCAGAAAATAATACAGGATTTCAACAAAAACTTGTGCGAAATAGAGATACATCAAGAGATTGGGATTTGCAAAGGCAACCATAAAATCATATTTGGATGGAAAGAAAATCAAATTTGGATGGAGTAGAAACCAAATTTTCATCAATTTGATGGAGACTTTGTAGGATTTAGATTTGAATAAAATTCTTATCTTATATTTAGATAAGCATAAACTTAGGAATCAATTTGAATTTGATTTGGATTCTATATTGGGCTGATCCTCTTAGTATATAAGAGGTATCAAATTTTACTTTTAGATACGCACTTTTTAGTCCGTAAATATTTTATAAGAATTTTGCAGCCATATTTTTCAAATTTCTTTTAAGATTCTGGTCTGCCGCAGAGGGTCAAGTTTGCCGAAACAAAATCCAAATTATGGGAGTAATTTCTTTTCGTAGTTTTAATCCATCATTAAGTTTTCATTTTATTTCTTTTCCTATTAATCCATGCATATCATGCGTAGCTAGTTCATTTATCGGTAGAGAATAACAAGCATTAGTTTATGAATAATGAGCCTAATTATTCTATACTTGATTCTTATGTGTTCTCGATTGTTTTTTATTTAATTTATTCTTAACATGTTTGAGCATGATTAACTTGAATATTGTTAGGATATTGTTAGCTAATTCCACCAATACGTAATCGTTGGAAAGAATTAGTAAGTAGCACATTCTTGAGAAAATGGATAACTAGTTAAGACTGTAATAGCAAGATAGAGAACAATTAAGTGTGCACTACTATCTAATTTTACTTTGGTAATTAATATATCAGGTCATTTTCATTCTTAACGCTAGCGAATACTTTCCGGGGCATCCTGGTATGATAAGAAATTGGTTGATTATAATTGATCAATTGTCGACAAGGTAAGAAAAAATTGGAGAGGTTAAGCATACCTACTGACCTATAACTGATAGATACATAAGGATTAAATTATTATTCCGCCAATAATCGATGTTAACTAATACAAGTTATTCTTATCCTATACTATTCTCATATATTTTATTCTCATTTTTAAAGGAATTAGGTTGCACTTTTAGTTGTAGACAAAATTATGAATTTAAGGAGTGGTGGCTATACCAAAAAGGTTTTTTAAATTAGTTGGTGAATTTATAATTATTGCTCCATTCCTCGTCGGATCGAATCTGCTTACTACTATATTAATTTGAATTTTTGAGCTTACAGAATATTTTTGGAGAGTAAAATGACGCTCACCATCCGTCATGCGTGGGGGAATTGTTGGGTTGAATCAATATTATCGTCAAAGGTTTATCAAGCGATTGACAATATTCTTATCCTGATTTTACGATGGTCAGATGGCATACCTCCTGGCCCGATTGACAAATAGTGCCACCATAGGGAGAGGGTTATGCCGATCCTAGAGGAAATCATCAAACTCCACTGATCTGAATCGGAAGTGCTCTTTCTCAACAACGTCTAATTCCGTACAGACCATTGTCCCCATAGTAGCTCGTGGCTGAGATTGAACTGTTGCTCTAACCACCATAGCTAATATGTTGAGTGTTGGCGTAATTCCATCTATTTTTGGAGATCAGATATTGATGGTGGTGGGCCGCAGCTGTCCACCCTCCAGCACAACCCTCCAGGGCGGTTACTATATCTGCCACTAGTGTCATTCAGTGTCACAATTATTCTGATTTTCATGCTCACAGTCTTCTCGCAGCTCTCCTTGCTCAGAATAAGCTGACTGATTATCGTTCTGCTCTTCAGGATTTCTCTTAGGTCTCAGCCACGGACGAGGAGATTGCTGCTCTTCGTAGTTAGTATATTAACAGAGAACTCAAGGAGATAAATATAGAAAACAAACTTATCAAAAACTCCAATAAACAATAAATATGAAATTTGGAAATTAAAACATCAACTCATATCATTAAAACATTGAATGAAAAATCCAAAACAATACACTGATACAATTTCAAAATAAAAACATGAAAAAGTAGAATATTAATGAATCTTAAAAGTATCGATTCTCATGTGCAAAACATCAGTATAGAGCATAACACAATGATATAGAAACTTAGATATAAAAAAATACAATTGAAAAATACAAAGATACCAACACAGAAAATAAATGTATCAATAGTCATTCAGTGTTGAATGACTATTATGATAGCTTTTTGAAAATGGAAATGGGTCAATACAGTCAACACACTATTTTACCGTGATATATGTGCTTTTTTGCCATCCTAGATCATTTCAGACTCCAAATCGGCCTTCTAATATTTTTCACTTTTATTCTTGTTTTGGAATTTCCTTATTTTTAATTTAGGACTTCTTTATAGTATTTAAAGACAAATTGTTGGTCGAAATAATTAGTCTTTAATTAAATAACATTCTAGATATTTTATCTTCCAAAAGTCATTCTTAAGGTTCAACGCTTGTCAACTCATATCGTTACACGAATTTGAGTTTGTGAATCCTATGTTTTCTGATGGCATCATGTTCTGCTTTATTGTTGTATGAGGTTGTGATGTTGGGTGTGTGGTGATGTGTTCTACGGTGGTATAGGTCTATGTGTTGAGGTGGTGCGGATCTATGTCAGGTTGTGTTGGTGTTGTTGGTGTGATGTATGGCGGCAGGATGATGATGAATGGCGATGAGTGTGTCAGGGTTGGTGGTGTGAGATGATTAGAAATTTATATGATGGTGATGTAATACAATAGCTTTAGGGACTGCTACACTGTTATTGCTAGGAAGCATATGCCAATTTTGTTTTTGTACCTAGCTCATCACTAGTGGAGGAAGAAGCCATTAAAGGCGATTATATTGGACAATTAAAGAAAATTTTTGCCTTTGATCGATTTTGGTCAAAGGTGGTTCAAATAACCACCTTTAATAGGGTCCGAAATAGGTTTCGAACTCGGAAACTACTTCTAACCTTCCAAAAAAATAGCTGCCAAAAACCAAATAGTTTTCGGCGGCCCAAAACTAGGTCTGGAAACCCTAATGTAAAAAAGGCAGTGACATCGATTAATTTTGGCAATAACAAAACTGCAACATCAATCAACACAACAACTATTTTGATCACAACACAACAGTAACTCCAACGGCGTCGATCTCCAGTGGCAGAGGGTGGCGGCCATGGATCTCCGGTGACCTGGGAGGCACTTCCAAACACAGAAGTCTTTTTCCAAAACTGTCTTCCATTCCTACCTTTAATAGAAAGCTCTCTACTAGTACATGCTTTTGTTTGCAGGTTTCCAAAAAAAAATTAACTGTGCCTTCTTTGATTGCAGTTTTTCATGGTCAATAACTGCGGTAAAAGTCCTCCCACAACCGAATTCAAAAGTCCTGTTTGCATTAATACTTTTTTGATAATATTACCTTTTCTTTGCTGAGCTGAGCAACTCATATATATGGTAGTTTTGATCTGATTAATGTGGGTAGGGCGTGGTCGAGTCATGTCATAAGACCACTAATTAAGTGCTACACCATTCGATTAACTATACTAAAGGAAGAATGCTTATATAACCCTATATAATATACATAAGTGTTAATATAACATTTGATAATTAAAAATGTAAATATAGCCATAGAAAGTAATTAAGTGAAAGTGCAAACGTACCCATTCTGGCGGATATATGTCGAAATAGTATGAAAAATTGATTTAACCCCTCAGAAAAACATTTATAAACAAAAATAGTAAATTTACAATTATACCTAGGGATGACAATAGGGCGGAGCGGGTACAAATTATGGTACATTCATACTTATGCCCACCTTAAATTCCATACCCAAACCCGCCCTATTAACCATGGCAAGTACAACTTTAATATCCACACCCATCCCATCAGGTATAATACAAAACCAATACTCGCCCCATCACCCACTTAGGTCTCCCTACTCACCTCATACATGTTGTACTCATCCTACTTATATCTCCAAAAATAGCTAAAATCTACTCTCTTTAACTTTTATATTAAAATTAATAAATGTATATATATATATATGAACATATTGACGGTAAGATATGTGCAATATGGATGAATAATAAAAAAACTTAAATAAGCGGGTATATAATGGGTTTAGTGGGGCGGGCAAGCACGGGGTGGGTATGAACTAATATCCATGTCCGATCTACTACCCATAGCGGGTTTGATTTCACCACCCACACCAGCTTAACCCCCACCAAAACTACCTCCATACTCGCCCCTATTGGGGCGGATGCGGGGTGGACCTCTAGCAAAATACGCCCCACTGTTATCTCCAATTATACCCCTAATTTTTCTTCCTCTCCTAAATCCTAACCCTAACCCTTTAAACATCTGTCGATGTTTATTTTTCTCCATTTTACACCCGCCGACACACTTCTAATTCGGCTCCAGAAAACCCAGAAAACAATTCGCAGCGAATTGTTCAAACTTCACCCCCACCACCTTCACCACTCTTCATTTCTTCCCATTGGTTCTCCGGTGTCGAATTGCTGCTCTGTTGGTTCTTCAACGTAGTGTTCGCTCGAGGTCGATGCTATCAGCGCGTTGGTTCTCTGTTTGTTCAATGATGGCAACACAAGGTTTGATTTAGAGGTCTGATTTCAGAAAATATGCCAGACGAAGGGGATGAGGTTGCGAGAGAGGCTGGTGGCCTACGGCGGATGATGTCAAACGATCCATGTGCGGGGTCAAACACAGCGCCCGATGGCGGGAACACCTTCTCCGCCACAGCCTTTGAACCGAAGATGCAATCGTTGGCGAATAATAGAATCTTCAGCACAGAGCAGATGAACAAAATCCCGAACCTCAGCAAATACGATGTTATTTTTGCGAAGAACCTAGCCGATCCGATAGTGGTTCTTTGCGAATTGTTTTATGGAGTTTAAACAATTTGCTACGAATTACAGTGAAGGTGGTGGATGTTAGGGCCGAGCGGTAAAGACTCCATCTAGCATGGCGGGAGAGTGATGGGTGGTGGGTGGGGTGTTAGGGCCGCGATGGTGGTGGTAGGGTGATTTTCAGTGAGGTGGGAAGGTGGTGGGTGGTGGGTGGGGTGTTAGGGTTGGGAAGATGCTAGCTGGGTGGCGACTTCCACCACGATGGCGGTTGTGGTGGCGATGGTGGTGACGGTGGCAGAGCAGCGGCAGGATTTAAGGGCAAAACTATAAATTCAAATTCAGCATTTGCCCAAAGGGCATTTTTGTCATTTCAGATCGGTTAATTGCCAAAAAAATTCATGTCAACGCTGGAATCTACCCCTCATGGTTATATTAGTACTTTCATTAAGTATTTAGGGTTTTATTTTACTTTTGAATTATAAATTATTGTATTGGCACTTTTGAAAGTATATAGGGTTATAAAGATCTTTGTTAGCCACAAAAGTTTATGATATTTCTAGATATTTGTGAAAATTGGTATGTCTCATTTCTTTTTCTTTTTTTGTATTATTCATTTTCTGTGAAAATAAATTTATTCCCCCCTTCTTGTTGTAATAGGCATTTATTCACCATTTTAACAGAAAAGGAAGGAGAACCTACACACTTTAGGAACCACTACGGTTTAACAAGGTAGAATATTACCATCACGCGTTGTGCAATATTATTAATTAAAAGATTAAGTTTTATGTGTTGCTTCTTACATTTAAATTGAAAACAAATAAACTTATTTAAAATAACAGGTAAGGGTCTACCAAACCCCCACCATAACAGGTGGTGTTTCTTATAATAAATAAAAAATTATTTAAAATTTTAAAGTTTAGTCATCTGAGGAAAACTATATGAGATAGTTTGAAATTGTTAAATATTGAATACAATAAAAAAATTTATTTATATAATATTTCATTCAAATTATTTAAATAACTATCATAATTATATGTATCTCATTGCAATAAAAAAAATATCAAATGACGTTATTAGTCTCACTAATTATAAAATGTTATCATTTAACAGCTAGTCGGTCTAAAACAAGTTTTTTTCATACATAGATAAATAATATGTATACATGTTTCTATCAAAAGTACTTTATCAATGTATAAAAAAATCAGAACATTTTGTTATTTCAGATTATGTGTTTCTTAGGATTTTCTTCAATGATATATTTACATATATATATACACACATATATATGTAGTACAATGATATATTTGTGTTTATTTATATCAAAAGAATTTATATATTTTAACAAAGTTATAATTGATTATATATAGTAAATAATTAAAATCAGTAATATATTATAGTATTAGTATGTTATTTTAGACAACTTGAGTTTAGTATAAAATGACTTCAATATCCACGATTGACAATACCATCGAGGAAATAAACAATTTCTATTATATGATGATTGAAAAAAAACTAAATGGCAGTTCTTTTCCATCAGGCTGGGATTATTATAATAACACTTCAATATTTAAATGTTGTGCTTGATAAATTTATTTTTTATACTAGTTTGGTTACACCGCGCGTTGCGCGGTGAGCTTGATAACAAATTATAGAAATTCTATAGTAATGTTAAAAGAGCTGTAATTTAAGCTATAAATGTACCAATTATACATGTAATTGACAAGTGGAGGGGTTCGAGAGCTACGAGTTCGAGATGTGAAGGTTCTCCGATTAAAAGTTCAAATCTCAAATGGGTATCTCTTGAAACATAACCACTCAACCCCTTCGAGGACAGAAGGATCCATCCCTTCGAGGGCCGAGAACTCAACCTCTTGAGGCAAGAAGACTCCATCCCTTCGAAGGCAGAGCGTCGAACCCTTCAAGGAAAGAACACTCCATCCCTTTGAGGAATGAAGACTCCATCCCTTCAAGGAATGAAAGCTCCATCCATTCGAGGGCTTAGAGCTCAACCCCTTCAAGGACAGAAGACTCTATCCCTTCGAGGGCTGAGATGTCGACCCCTTCGAGGAAAGAAGACTCCATCCCTTCGAGGGCTTATATCTCGACCCCTTGGAGGACAGAAGACTCCATCCCTTCGAGGCCAAGAACCATCCCTTTGAGGAGAGAAAACTCCATCCCTTTGAAGGAATACTTGGACTCCTTCGAGGATAGAAGACTCCATCCCTTTGAGGAGGCTCCATCCCTTTAAGGAAAGAAGGCTCCATCCCTTTGAGGAAAGAAGACTCCATCCCTTCGAGGGCTGAGATCTCTACTCCTTCGAGGACAGAAGACACCATCCCTTCGATAATATAAGACTCCATCTCTTCGAGGGATGAGATCTTGACTCCTTCGAGGACAGAGATCTCCATCCCATCAAGGAAAGAAGACTCCATCCCTTCGAGGAAAGAAGGTTCTATCCCTTTGAGGAATGAAGACGCAATCCCTTCAAGGGCCGAGAGATTGACCCCTTCGAGGACACAAGGCTCTATCCCTTCGAGAGCTGAGATCTTGACCCCTTCGAGGACAGAGGTCCCCATCCCTTCGAGGAAAGAAGTCTCCATCTCTTCTAGGAATGAAGAATACAAGCCATTTAGGATAGATAACTCCATCCCTTCGAGGAATGAAGAATGCATACCTTCGAGGAAAGAAGACTCCATCCATTTGAGGAATGAAGAATCCATCCTTTCAAGGGCTTAGAGCTTGACCCATTTGAGGAAAGAAGACTCCATCCCTTCGAGGAAAGAAGACTGCATCCCTTCAAGGAATGAACAATCCATCCCTTCGAGGAAAGAAGACTGCATCCCTTCAAGGAATGAAGAATCCATCCCTTTGAGGACTTAGAGAACGACCCTTTCGAGGATAAAAGACTCCATCCCTTTGATGGCTGAGATCTCGACCCCTTTGGGGACAGAAGACTCCACCCCTCGAGGTGAAGAACCATCCCTTCAAAGAAAGAAGGCTCCATCCCTTCGAAGGAATACTTTGACTCCTTCGAGGATAGAAGACTACATCCCTTCAAGAATAGAAGGCTTCATCATTTCGAGAGCCGACGACTCCATCCCTTCGAGAAATGAAGCCTCCATCCCTTCAAGGGCCTAGAGGTCGACCCCTTCGAGGAAAGAAGACTCAATCCCTTCGAGGAATAAATAATCCATCCCTTCGAAAGGGTCGAAGACTCTATCCCTTCAAGGACAAAAGGCTCCATCCTTTCAAGGAATGAAGACTCCATCCCTTCGAGGAATGAAGAATCCATCCCTTTGAGGGTTTAGAGCTCGAACCCTTCGTGGATAGAAGACTCAATCCCTTGGAGGAAAGAAGATTCCATCCCTTGAGGAATGAAAAATACATCCCTTCGAGGGCTTAGAGATTGACCCCTTCAAGGATAGAAGACTCTATCCCTTCGAGGGCTGAGATCTCGACCCCTTCAAGGACAGAAGACTCCATCCCTTCGAGGTGAAGCACCATCCCTTTGAAGAAAGAAGACTCCATCCCTTCGAAGGAATACTTTGACTCCTTCGAGGACAGAAGACTCCATCCCTTAGAGGAAAGAAGGCTCCATCCTTTCGAGGGCTGAAGACTCTATCCCTTCGAAGAATGAAGCCTCCATCCATTCGAGGGCCTAGAGGTTGACCCCTTCAAGGAAATAAAACTCCATCCTTTCGAGGGTTGAGATATTGACCACAACAAGAACAAAGGACTCCATCCCTTTGAGGAATTAAGAATCTATCCCTTTGAAGGCTGAGATCTCGAACCCTTCGAAGACAGAGGAATCTATCCCTTCGATGAATGAAAACTCCATCCCTTCGAGGAAAGAAGACTCCATCCCTTCGAGGAATGAAGAATCCATCCCTTCGAGGGATGAGATCTCGACCACTTCGAGGACTAAAGATTCTATCCCTTTGAGGCTGAGATTTTGACCCCTTTGAGGATAGAGATCTCCGTCCCTTCGAGGAAAGAAGACTTCATCCCTTCGAGAACAGAAGACTCCATCCCTTCGAGGAAAGAATACTCCATCCCTTCGAGGGCTGAGATCTCTACTCCCTCAAGGATAGAAGACTTCATCCTTTCAAGGTCCGAGATCTCATTAACTTCGAGGACAGAGATCTCCATCCTTTTTGAGGAAATAAGACTCCAACCCTTTGAGAATAGAAGGCTCCATCCTTTTGAGGAATGAAGACTCCATCCCTTCGTGGGCCTGGAGCTCGACCCCATCAAGGATAGAAGACTCCATCCCTTCAAGGGTTTAGATCTCGACCCTTTCGAGGATAGAGGTCTCCATCCCTTTGAGGAAAGAAGACACCATCTCTTCGAGGAATGAAGAATCCATCTTTTCAAGGACAAATGACACCATCCCTTCAGGAAATGAAGAATCCATCCCTTCGAGGAAAGAAGACTGCATCCCTTCGAGGAATGAAGAATCCATCCCTTCGAGGGTTTAGAGCTTGATTCCTTCAAGGACAGAAGACTCCACCCCTTCGAGGAAAGAAGAATGCATCCCTTTGAGAAATGAAGAATCCATCCCTTCAAAGGCTTAGAGATCGACCCCTTCGAGGACAGCAGACTCCATCCCTTTGAGGGCTGATATCTTGACCCCTTTGAGGACAGAAGACTCCATCCCTTCAGAGGAATACTTTGACTCCTTCGAGGATAAAAGACTCCATCCATTCGAGGACGGAAATATCCATCCTTTCAAGGGCTGAAGACTCCATCCCTTCGAGGAATAAAGTCTCCATCCCTTCGAGGGCCTAGAGGTCGACCCCTTCGAGGAAAGAAGACTCCATCCCTTTGAGAAATGAAGAATCCATCCATTCGAAGGGGTCAAAAAATCCATCCCTTCGAGGATAGAAGGCTCTATCCCTTTGAGGAATGAAGACTCTATCCCTTTAAGGGCCTGGAGCTCAACCCCTTCGAGGATAGAAGACTCCATCCTTTTGAGGGCTAAGATCTTGACCCCTTTGAGGACAGAGGACTCCATTCCTTCGAGGACTGAAAAATCCATCCCTTCAAAGGCTGGAATCTCAAACCCTCCGAGGACAGAATATTCCATCCCTTCAGGGAATGAAGACTCCATCCCTTTGAGGAAAGAAGAATCCATCCCTTCGAGGGCTGAGATCTCGACCCCTTCGAGTACAGAAGAATCTATCCCTTCGAGGGCTAAGATCTCGACCCCTTCGAGGATAAAGATCTCCATCCTTTCGAGGAAAGAAGACTCCATCCCTTCGAGGATGGAAGACTCCATACCTTCGAGGGCTGAGATATCTACTCCTTCGAGGAAAGAAGACACCATCACTTCGAGGAACAAAGACTCCATCCCTTCGAGGGATGAGATCTCTACTCCTTCAAGGACAGAAGACTCCATCCCTTCAAGGATAAAAGACTCCATCCCTTCCAGGGCTGAAAACTTGACCCCTTTGAGGATAGAGATCTCCATCCTCTCAAAGAAAGAAGATGCCATCCCTTCGAGGAAAGAAGGCTCCATTCCTTCGAAGGTTGAGATTTCAACCCCTTCGAGGCCAGAGGACTCTATCCCTTTGAGGACAGGCGACTCTATCCCTTCGAGGAATGAAGAATCCATCCCTTTGGGGAAAGACGACTCCATCCCTTCGAGGAACAAAGAATCCATCCCTTCGAGGAAAAAAGACTCCATCCCTTTGAGGAATGAAGAATCCATCCCTTTGAGGGCTTAGAGCTTGACCCCTTCGAGGACAGAAGACTGCATACCTTCGAGGAAAGAAGACTCAATCCCTTTGAGGAATGAAGAATCCATCCCTTCGAGGGATTAGAGATCGACCCCTTCGAGGACAAAAGACTTCATCCCTTCGAGGGCTGAGATCTCAACCCCTTCGAGGACAGAAGACTCCATCCCTTCGAGGCGAAGAACCATCCCTTCGAAGGAATACTTGGACTCCTTCATGGAAAAAAGACTCCATCCCATTGAGGACAGAAGGCTCCATCCCTTCAAGGGCTGAAGACTCCATCCCTTCAAGGGCTGAAGACTCCCTCCCTTCGAGGAATGAAGCCTTCATCCCTTCGAGAGCCTAGAGGTCGAACCCTTCGAGGAAAGAAGACTCCATCCCTTTGAGGAATGAAGAATTCATCCCTTTGAGAGATGAGATCTCAACTCCTTTAAGGATAGAAGACTCCATCCCTTCATAGGCTAAGATCTTGACCCCTTCGATGGCAGAGATCTCTATCCCTTTGAAGAAAGAAGACACCATCCCATCGAGGACAGAAGGCTGCATCCCTTCGAGGAATGAAAACTTAATTCCTTTGAGGGCCTGGAGCCTGAACCCTTCAAGGACAGAAGACTTTATCCCTTCGAGGGCTGAGATCTCGACCCTTTCGAGGACAGAGGTCACCATCCCTTCGAGGAAAGAAGACTTCATCCCTTCAAGGACAGATGACTCCATCCTCTCGAGGACAGAGGACTCCACCCCTTTGAGGATAGAAGACTCCATCCCTTTGAGGGAAAAAGACTCCATCCCTTCGAGGAATGAACAATCCATCCCTTGGAGGGCTTAGAGCTCGACCCCTTTGAATAAAGAAGACTCCATCCCTTAGAGGAAAGAAGACTCCATCCCTTCGAGGAATGAAGAATCCATCCCTTCGAGGGCTTAAAGATCGACCCCTTAGAGGACAAATGACTCAATCCCTTCAAGGGATGAGATCTCGACCCCTTTGAGGACAGAAGACTCCATCCCTTTAAGGCGAAGAACCATCCCTTCAAAGAAAGAAGACTCCATCCCTTTAAGGAATGAAGCCTCCATCACTTCGATGGCCTAGAGGTTAACACCTTCGAGGAAAGAAGACTCCATATCTTTTAGGAAAGAAGAATCCATCCCATCAAGGGCTGAGATCTCGACTCCTTCGAGGACAGAAGACTTCATTCCTTCGAGGGCTGAGATCTTGACCCCTTCGAGGATAGAGGTCCCCATCCCTTCAAGGAAAGTAGACTCCATCCATTTGAGGACAGAAGACTCCATCCCTTCCAGGGCTGAGATCTTGACACCTCCGAGGATAGAAGACTCCATCCCTGTAAGGAAAGAAGACTCTATCCCTTTGAGGAATGAAGAATACATCCCTTCGACGGCTTAGAGCTTGACCCCTTTGAGGACAGAAAACTCCATCCCTTCGAGGGCTAAGATCTTAACCCCTTCGAGGAAGTAAGACTACATCCCTTCGAGGATTGAAGAATACATCCCTTCGAGGGCTTAGATATGAACCCCTTCAAGGATAGAAGACTCTATCCCTTCCAGGTGAATAACCATCCCTTAAAATAATGAAGACTCTATCCTTTCGAAGGAATACTTGGACTCCTTTGAGGACAGAGGTCTCCATCCCTTCGAGGAAAGAAGACTCCATCCCTTCGAGGAGAGAAGACTCCATCCCTTCAAGGGCAGAGATCCCGACCCCTTCGAGGAAAGAAGACTCCATCCCTTTGAAGAATGAAGAATCCATCCCTTCGAGAACATAGAGCTCGACCCCTTTATGGACAGAATACTCCATCCCTTCGAGGGCTGAGATCTCCCTTCGAGGAAAGAAGACTATATCCATTCGAGGAATGAAAAATTCATCCCTTCGAGGAATGAAGAATCCATTCCTTCAAGGGCTTAGAGATTGACCCCTTCGAGGATAGATGACTCCATCACATTGAAGGCTGAGATCTCGACCCCTCCGAGGACAGAAGACTCCATCCCTTTGAGGCGAAGAACCATCCCTTCAAAGAAAGAAGACTCCATCTTTTCGAAGGAATACTTGGACTCCTTCGAGGACAGAAGACTCCATCCCTTCAAGGACAGAAGGCTCTATCTCTTCGAGGGCTAAAGACACTATCCCTTCGAGGAATGAAGTCTCTATCCCTTCGAGGAATGAAGAATTCATCCCTTCAAGGGCTGACATCTCGACCCCTTCAAAGACAGAAGACTCCATCCCTTCGAGGGCTGAGATCTCGATCCCTTCGAAGACAGAGATCTCCATCCCTTCGAGGAAAGAAGACTACATCCCTTCGAGGACAGAAGGTTCCATCCCTTCAAGGAATGAAGACTACATTTCTTTCAGGGCCTAGAGCTCGACCTCTTTGAGAACAGAAGACTCCATCCCTTCGAGGGATGAGATCTCGACTCCTTTGAGGAGAGAAGCCTCCATTCCTTCGAGGTCTGAGAGCTCCACCCCTTTGAGGACAGAAGACTCTATCACTTCAAGGGATGGGATCTCAACCCCTTCGAGGATAGAAGAATCCATCTTTTCAAGGTAAAGAACCATCCCTTCGAAGGAATACTTGGACTCCTTCGAGGACAGAAGACTCCATCTCTTTTAGGAAAGAAGGCTTTATCCCTTCAAGGAATGAAGACTCCATCCCTTCGAGGGCCTGGAGCTTGGCCCCTTCCAGGACAGAAGACTTCATCCCTTCGAGGACTGAGCTCTCAACCCCTTTGAGCACAGAGATCTCCATCCATTTGAGGAAAGAAAACTACATCCCTTCGAGGACAGAAGATTCCATCCCTTCGAGGACAGAAGACTTCATCCCTTCAAGGGCTGAGATCTCGGCCCCTTCAAGGATAGAAGGCTCCATCCCTTCAAGGAATGAAGACTCCATCCCTTCAAGGAATGAAGACTCCATTCCTTAGAGGGCGTGGAGCTCAACCTCTTTGAGGATAGAACACTCCATCCCTTCGAGGGCTGAGAGCTCAACCTCTTCGAGGACAGGAGACTCCATCTTTTCGAGGGATGAGATCTCAACCCCTTCGAGGATGGAAGACTCCAACCTTTCAAGGTGAAGAACCATCCCTTCGAAGGAATACTTAAACTCCTTTGAGGACAGAAGACTCCATCTCTTTGAGGATAGAAGGCTCCATCCATTCGAAGGCTAAAGACTCTATCACTTCGAGGTATGAAGACTCCATCCCTTTGAAGGCCTAGAGCTCAACCCCTTCGAGGACAGAAGACTCTATCCCTTCGAGAACTGAGTTGTTGACCCCTTTGAGGACAGAGGTCTCCATCCCTTCGAGGAAAGAAGACTCCATCCCTTCGAGGACAGAAGACTCTATCCTTTCGAACACAAAAGACTCCATCCCTTCGAGGGCTGAGATCTCGACCCCTTCCAGGACAGAAGACTCCATCCCTTTGAGGACAGAAGACTCCATCCCTTCGACGGCTGAGATCTCAACTTCGTCGAGGAAAGATGACTCTATCCCTTCAAGGAAAGAAGACTCCATCCCTTCAAAGGCTGAGATCTTGACCTCTTCGAGGGCAGAAGACTCCATCCCTTCGAGAGCTGAGATGTCGACCCCTTCGAGGACAAAAAAACCCATCTGTTTCATGTTCCTTTCT
Source organism: Rubia yunnanensis (assembly GCA_037428765.1). Taxonomy (NCBI): domain Eukaryota; kingdom Viridiplantae; phylum Streptophyta; class Magnoliopsida; order Gentianales; family Rubiaceae; genus Rubia; species Rubia yunnanensis. Next base: position 22,085,684 of record CM075064.1, on the reverse strand, counting down.
TTTAATTCTTTATTTATTGGATTTTCTTCTTTTTAATTTACAATACTTAAAATCAATTATATATATATACAATTATATTCCTTGAAATCAAAACAACATCATAAATGATAACTTATTACTTTTAACTGATAAATTTCTAGCATTTGAATTCCATATTGCAATGCTCGACATCCATATAGGTATATTTATTTTAAAAAATTATTTTATGATAAAACTAACATAAATACTCACATATCCAATTTAATGAATATGAAATAGTTTAAAAATTAAACATAGAATATAGAGTAGCGTAAGGAAATTTCAATAAATTTTATTCATTTATTTTATTTATTAATCTAAATGGGTTTGGGGTTCCACGCAGAGGGGGGCATTTTTGTCTTTTAAAATTTTGTATTAGGTTAGAAGGGAATTTTGGTCATTTCAATGGCTGAAATGGTTGGTCAGTGCCATAATAATTACTTTAGGACTCTTTCAACAAATACACTAGGCCTACAATATTTGATACTAAAAATTATGGGTGAAATCCCGTTTGAAACAAATCTTCAGTGGACTTAGAGTTTTCTAGCTTGTTAAGATTTGCCTCTATTTCTTCGAGCTCTTCCAGCTTTATGCCAGCCGCCCTCCAGATATCCTTCATTTGGTCATCTATAGGGTATTCTGTAGGAATGACATCGATAGTCTGACATCGTTTCTTCGTGGAAGGTTTGAAGGGTGCCTTTGAGGGTGACCTAGTGCTTCTGCGGTATTTTGAGGAAGACCCTTGGTTATTTTTGCTTAATGGGACCAGGTGCCGTTTAGCATCTTTAATGGTGGACTTTTGTGATCGAGTGGCGGGGCTTCCACTCAAGAGGGTAAATCCCTTTACTTTTAGTTCCACTAGCCAATCGAGAATGATGTCAAAAGCCTTCTTCTATCGGGGAGTCCCATTCTCATGAACGTCAACCTCCTCCATCCAGTGCTATGAAGCTTTTAATAGAAACTTTGAATGATGGTCTTTGCTAATCAAACAGGAGGAAGGAATGCCATGAGAAATCATATAGGCACGAAGGCTTGCTTTCCAAGCGAGTAAGTCCCCTTCGAGGCTGGCTACTTTGCGTTAAGCTAACAGATGATGTTCAGCAACTGAGTTCCTCTAGGCTACCATTCTTCGATTTTTACCCATGCAACCGATCAAACACCCCTCCACTAATGATAGCCTAGTTGCAGCAGCAAGGCAGGACTTCAAAGAACCAAACTTCAAATAAATTTGCCGCATCATTTCTTCTAGTTCTTTATTAATATAATCACAACCTTTGCCCACTTCCAGATCCCCTGAAGGGAGGATGATCTTTAGATTTCCATAGCTTCATCTCTGCATTGAGGTTGTGGAGCTTGTTCTTCAAGGAATCTTTCTCTTGGTTGAATTTAGAAACATCTCGAAGGGCAATCAGTAACTGTTTATTTGTCTCATCCAGTTCTTTTTAGGCACTTGAAAGCTCCTTGCAAGCACCTTCTAGCACCATTTTCATTGAATTATACTATGAAAGAAAACAAAGGTAAAATCAAATAAGTGCGTATTTCCATTGATTCCCAAAAAATAAAAATAGAAAGCAAAACAGAGGAGGAAAATTTTACTATCAGGGACCAACCCTAGAATTATCCTCCTTTGATGTGGAAGCAATCATTTCTTCCACGTGAGTGACTGGGGAATCTTTCCCAGGAGAGGCACCTGCAACCTCTGGAAGGGGGAATGCTCGAATTCCCTCGGCAGTAAGGAACTTCCCTTTTGCCTTGATGATATCCAGCAGAGCAAAGTGAAGGCTGTTGTTTTTTATGCAATCACCCCATTTTGCGTCCATGATGGTTTCGAGCTATGAATTGACCAATTTGTCCATCTGCTTGGTCAAATCTTCAGAAAGAGAGGCGGACACTTGTGGCTTTAAAAAATCCTCGGCCAATTCACTGTAGCCGATCTCCTTGGCCATTCTGAGGAGTTCCAAGAAAAATTGAATAGTCTCAGGGCTATTCAGTTGCCTGTGTTTGAAGCCTCGAGCAGTTGCACTTGCGTTGCTGGATCTTCTGCAGCTTGAGCTCTCTCTTCTGCGTCTTGAACCTTCACCTCCGCAGCTTGAATTTTTTTATCTGCAGACTGAACCCCCTTAGTGAGGGTATCCCTCTCTATCAACCATTGATGCCTCTCATTGTCCCAGAGCTTTTGTTTTTCTTCGAGCATTTTATCCTTCCTATCAAGACATTACCTCAACCACAAAATTTTAGCATCTTTTTTGCTGAGATCCTCACGAAGGCTATCGTCGCCAATGGAAAAGAGGGATGCTATACTCGTTGTGACCTCATGGTCAACTCTACCAGCCTAATCAAGTGATTCAGCTCAGTTGAAGTAAAAAAAAGGAGAGAGAGAAACAAATAGGAGAATGGAAAAGAACCTTAGGATTGGAGGCAATTCTTGAAAGGTGATGCTCGAATTCTAATGTAGGCACTACATCACTCGAAAAGGGCAGAGGTTGTAGTTGAAAATCTTCACCACTTTGAATTCCCATAAGCGGGCTTGGTGAGGAGGAGTTAATAGTATTGCTGTTCGGCCTCATCTTCTGGCTAACGTTCCTGGTGTGTGGAGATTTCTCATCACCGACGATTAAGATAGGCCTCTCGAGGCCTGCTCCAGGAAGGGAGCCCTGATTCGAGAGGGGAAACACTGGAGTTGGGGGGACGGAAGCCTGATGCGAGGCAAGGACCTTTGCTTCTTTAAGTCCTTTATGAAACCCACTGAAATTGGTAAAAGAAATAGAGTTAGCTAATAGTGATAAATCTAAGAACACAACATATTTACTAACGATGATCTCTAATAGTGATAAATTAATAACACAATAGATTTACTAACGATGATCTCGAGGCAAGGGTCCTGTCTTGGTGAACGTGATATGATCATATTGGTAGACCACCCACACTATAGGACACGAGGTATAGTGTGAATTCAAAATTTTAGAAATAATGGATGGGGGCTCCCTTAGCCTTATTTCTTTGAAGAGCCCCCTCTTTATTCCTTTGAGAGGGCCCAACTAGAGTAAGGGTTCCCGGTCTCCATTTGAGGGTGCTTCATCCCTCTGAAGGATTGCCTCCCTCTCAAAGGATGTACTTCTTCCTCCTCCCCTAAAGTTTCGAGCTCTGGGCTTGGAGGAGGGTAAAAGCCAATTTTTCCACTTGTAGGGAACCTCGTTATGTAAGGTTTGTCCATTCTCGGAAGCCAATTTCCTCAGCTTTTTAAGAGGTCATATCGGTTATAAGAATGAACCCCTCTTCCCCAGGAGTATTAGCACCAGGATCAGATACGCCATTTCCAGCATCTTGGATCGGGCTGGACTCCTTCAGAATGGGCATATTCCGGGTTGCTAGCAATTTTCTCCTGCGTACTAACCCCAGACTTGCTTACACTAACCGGAAAATTTCTCGGAGGCGGAACCCTCGTCATAATGGGGGGAGTGCAGGGGAAACATGAAGAATAGAAGAAGAATAGGGATGAAAGTACACTATAGAAGGAGAATATGGATGAAAGAACTTACTGATTACTGGAAAAAAGTGATGGAAGTCAGGATCGGTCGCAAGAGAAATACGGAAGCAAAATTTTGTAGGAAGATGCCTGCAAATGAGAATAGGAAATATGGAGGTGCATATGAGAGGTAAATATGGGGGCTGAAGTGAAGGATAATTATTTCTACATTGGATATACAAAAATATATGGAAAGACGTGATCGCTTCTTTGTTTTCTGACAGCGCGGTGTTGGAGGGGCAGCGACACCCGCGGTTGTATTAGCACACGTGCACCATTTTGGAATCTTAAATGATGAATTGATAAGAAAAAAATATTCTCACTTCCTCAAAACACATCGAGAGTTTTTTACTAAGGATTTGGGTGCTCTCCATTACTTTCTTGGCTAAGAAGTATCACCCACTTCCTCGGATCTGAGTTTTGGTCAAGCTAAGTATGCTCGAGAGTTCTAGGGCCTACAACTCGACCCCTTCGATGATAGAAGATTCTATCCCTTCGAGGGCTGAGATCTCAACTCCTTCGAGGAAAGAAGACTCCATCCCTTCGACGGCAGAGAGGTTGACTCCTTCGAGGACAGAAGCCTCCATCCATTCGAGGGCCTAGAACTCGACCCCTTCGAGGATAGAAGCTTCCATCCATTCGAGGGCCTAGAACTCGACCCCTTCAAGGGCAGAAGACTCCATCCCATCGAGGGCCAATATCTTCGAGGATGGAAGACTCTATTCTTTCCAAGGGTCAAGAGGTCAACTCCTTCGAAGACAGAAGCCTCCATCCATTCGAAGGCTGAAATCTTGACTCCTGTAAGGCCAGAAGATTCCATCCCTTCAAGGACAGAAGACTCCATCCCTTCGACGGATTAGATCTCGACTCCTTCGAGGAGAGAAGACTCCATCCCTTTGACGGCAGAGAGCTCGACACCTTCGAGGATAGAAGTCTCTATCCCTTCGAGAACAGAAGCCTCCATCCGTTCAGGGGCCTAGAACTCAACCCCTTCGAGGACAGCAAGCTCCATCCCTTTGAAGGATGAGATCTCAACTCCTTCAAGGACAGAAGTCTCCATCACTTCGAGAGCTGAGATCTCGACTCTTTCGAGGATAGAAGGCTCCATCCCTTCGAGGGCTGAGATCTCGACTCCCTCGAGGCTAAAAGAATACATCCCTTTGATGGTAGAGAGCTTGACACCTGCAAGGACACAAGCCTCCATCCCTTCAAGGAAAAAATCCTCCATCCATTCTTGGGCCTAGAACTCGACCCCTTCGAGGAGAGCAGACTCTATCCCTTAGATGGATGAGATCTTGACTCCTTCAAGGATAGAAGACTACATCCCTTCGAGGGATGAGATCTTGACTCCTTCGAGGAGAGAAGACTCTATCCCTTCAAGGGCTGAGATCTCGACTCCTTTGAGGACAGAAGACTACATCCCTTCCAGGGCTAAGATCTCAACTCCTTTAAGGATAGAAGACTCCATCCCTTTAAGGGCTGAGATCTCAAAACCTTTGAGGGCTAAGATCTCAACTCCTTCGAGGCCAGAAGACTCCATCCCATCGAGGGATGAGATCTCTACTCCTTCGAGGCCAGAAGACTCCATCCCTACTAGGGTTGAGATCTCAACTCCTTCGAGGCCAGAAGACTCCGTCCCTTTGAGGGCTGAGATCTCGACTCTTTTGAGTATAAAAGACTCCATCCCTTCGAAGGCTAAGATCTCGACTCTTTCGAAGATAGAAGCTTCCATCCATTCGAGAGCCTAGAACTCGACACCTTCGAGGAGAGAAGCCTCCATCCCTTCGAGGGCTGAGATCTCGACTCCTTCGAGGATAGAATATTCCATCCCTTCAAGGGCTCAGATCGCAACTCCTTCGAGGAAAGAAGACTCCATTCCTTCAAGGATAGAAGAACTTGACCCCTTCGAGGAAAAAAATACTCCATCCCTTCGAGGGCCGAGATCTCGACTCTTTCGAGGACAAACACATCCATCCATTCGAGGGCCTAGAACTTGACCCCTTTGAGGGTAGAAAAATTCATCCCTTTGAGGGTCGAGATCTTGACCCCTTCAAGGGCAAAAGACTCCATCTCTTCGATGATACAAGATTCCATCTCTTCGACGACAGAAGACTCCATCTCTTCTACGACAGAAGACTCCATCTCTTGGAGGATATAAGACTCCATCCCTTAGAGGGCCAATAACTTAGCCCCCTGAGGCCGAGAACTCATCCCTTTGAAGGCCTAGAACTCGACCCCTTTAAGTACAGAAGTCTTCATCCCTTCGGGGAAAGAAGTCTCCATCCCTTCGAGGATAAAAGACTTCATCCCTTCGAGGATAGAAGATTCCATCCCTTCGAGGACCGAAGACTCCATCTCTTCGAGGGCCGAGAACTCAACCCCTTCGAGGATCCCCCATCTACCCCTCAAGACTTTCACCTATTGAGTCATTGGCACATGCAAGCTAAGTATCTATCACTCGAATTTTTAATGTCTCGAACCCCTCCACCTGGAAGTTCACATCTCAAATGGGTACCTCTCAAACCCATCCAATCGAACCCCTGCATCTGAAACTTAACTTCTCAAATGGGTTCCTCTCGAATCGGTATGTCTCGAATAGGTACTTATCGAATGGATCTGGAATCCCTCCACCTCAAACATCACCTCTCGAATAGGTACCTCTCGAACATGTCCAGTGGAACCCCTCCCTTGGAGGACAGAAGACTCCATCCCTTGGAGGACAGAAGACTCCATCTCTTCGAGGACAGAAGACTCCATCCCTTCGAAGACAGAAGACTCCATCCCTTGCAGCAAGCACAAATTCCAAATTTGCTGGACACTCAAATCACTTGACTCAATGATTAATAAATCATCATGAGAGGATGCCAATCCTGCTGGCTCTACATTGCCATAACTACTGTTATCCATCAAATTCCTTGATGGTGCATTACCTCACATATTCTGAATTTGCTTGACACTCAAATCATTTGACTCAATGATTAATAAATCATCATGAGAAGCTCCCAATCCTGCTGGTTGTACATTGCCATAACTACTGTTATCCATCAAATTCCTCGATGGGAGTGCATCATCAGTGGATAAATGGCCAGAGGAAGATGTTTGTGGTTTCCTCTTTGAACTGCATTCCATGACTGAAACTAATAAATTTAAACAGCTAATGATATATAGCAGAAGAAGATAAATAAATACAGTTTCAAATTGTACACACAAACCTACCACCGGCTGTTGATGGGATGTTTGAGATGAACGTCTTAGTGTGACTTGCTCTCTTTTTCATTGGATCATTAGCAATTTTTTTCCAGCAAGGATCTGACCATAAGTCTTTCTTCTCTTAGAAATTGCATGGTTGATAGTTGATGAATCTCCTACAACATGTTCAATTTCAGCCCCTACAGAAAAGAATTTAGTAAATTTGATTCTAATATGAATGTTCGTAATACCATTGCTGCATATATGTGGCAGTGGTAAACCAAAACACCCCCTGCACGATGACCAGTCGCTAAAATAAAGTAACAGAAAATGGAGCTCACAAGGAAAGCAGGCAATGGCGATATCAGCAGTAATCATGACATTAGCGTTCAAACCGAGGGAAAAAAATTAGGACCAAAAACACATACCAATATCATTCACCGTTAAACCCTCCACTGACTTAAAAGAACGCTTTAAAGCATCCTGCTCTCTTCTCCACTGCAACAATTGTCCCTTTGCCTCAGGTGATAATTCAGTATAAGCCTTCCTCTTCTTAGCATTTCTGTCTAATCGATCAATGGCCTCCAACGATATATTTCTAGGTTTTATAACCAAAAAAATCTTAATGTTATATAAACTTGGCCAAAGACCCAAAATTCAAAAACCCACAAGCATTTACCAGGAGAAGAACAAAACAGACGATTTCATAACAGTACGATTCCAAACTGTGAGGAAAGAGTTTGGATTAGGGGAAAAAAGGGGAAATAATGTTTAAAACATTTTCTTTTAGCACAATTTATTTATTCGTTGAGGGAAACAATGTCAGCGGGAATGCGTACCTCTAGAATGGGTCCCTCTCTAATGTGCACATCTCGACAGGTGGAAGACTCGAGGGGTAGATAGGGGATCCTCTAAGGGATGAAGTCTTCTAGCCTCGAAGGGATGGGGGCTTCTGTCCTCGAAAGGGTCGAGGTCTTGGCCCTCAAAGGGATGGAGTCTTCTATCCTCAAAGGGGTCGAGGTCTCGGCCGTCGAAGGGATGGAGTCTATTGTTCTCCAAGGCCTTGAATGGGATCCTCTCAAATCAGTACGTCTCGAATAAGTACCTCTTGAATGGATCAAATGGAACCCCTCCGTCCCTTCAAGGACAGAAGGCTCCATCCCTTCGAGGACCTAGAGCTCGACCCCCAACGAGAACAGAAGACTCCATCCCTTCGATGGCAGAGAGCTCGACCCCTTCGAGGATAGAAGCCTACATCCCTTTGAGGGCCTAGAGCTCGACCCCTTTGAGGAAAGAAGACTCCATCCCTTCAAGAAATGAAAACTCCATCCCTTTGAGGATAGAAGACTCCATCCCTTCGAGGGATGAGATGTTGACCCCTTTGAGGACAGAATAATCCATCCCTTCGAGGAATGAAGACTCCATCCCTTCGAGGACAGAAGACTCCATCTCTTCGAGGACATAAGACTCCATCCCTTCGAGGGCTGAGATCTCGACTCCTTCAAGGAAAAATACTCCATCCCTTCGAGGGCCTAGAGCTCGACCCCTTCGAGGACAGAAGACTTTATCCCTTCGAGGGCTGAGATCTCAACCCCTTCGAGGACAGAAGACTCTATCCCTTCGAGGGCTGAGATCTCGACCCCTTCGAGGAAAGAAGACTCCATCCCTTCGAGTGCTGAGATCTCGACTCCTTCGAGGATAGAAGATTCCATCCCTTCGAGGAATGAAGACTCCATCACTTTGAGGAAAGAAGACTCCATCCCTTCGAGGGCAGAGATCAGGGCAGAGATCTTGATTCATTCGAGGAATGAAGACTCAAGCCCTTCAAGGGATGAGATCTAGACTCCTTCGAGGATACAATACTTCATTTCTTCGAGAAATGAAGACTCCATCCCTTCGAGGATAGAAACCTCTATTTATTCGAGGGCCTAGAACTTGACCCCTTCGAGGACAGAAGACTCCATCTCTCCGAGAGCTGAGATCTCGACCCTTTCAAGGAATGAAGACTCCATCGCTTCGAGAAAAGAAGACTCTATCACTTCGAGGACTGAGATCTCGACTCCTTTGAGGAAGGAAGAATCCATCCCTTCGAGGGCTGAGATCTCGGCCCCCTACGAGGAATGAAGACTCTAGCACTTCGAGGACAGAAGACTCCATCCCTTCGAGGACTGAGATCTCGACTCCTTCGAGGAAAGAAGACTCCATCCCTTCGAGGACTGAGATCTCGACTCCTTTGAGGAAAGAAGACTCCATCCTTTTGAGGACAGAAGATTCCAACCCTTTGAGGAATGAAGACTCCATCCCTTCGAGAACAGAGGACTCCATCCCTTCGAGAACAGAGGACTCCATCCCTTCGAGGGCTGGGATCTCGACCCCTTCGAGGAATGAAGACTCCATCGCTTCGAGGACAGAAGACTCCATCCCTTCAAGGACTGAGATCTTGACTCCTTCAAGGAATGAAGACTCCATCCTTTGGAGGAAAAAAGATTATATCCCTTCGAGGAATGAAGAATACATCCCTTCGAGAATAGAAGACTCCATCCCTTCGAGGACAGAAGACTCCATCCCACGTCATTTGAGGAAAGAAGACTTCGTCCCTTCGAGGGCTGAGATCTTGACTCCTTCAAGGACAGAAGACTCCATCCCTTCGAGGAATGAAGACTCCATCCCTTCGAGGACATAAGCCTCCATCCATTCGAGGGCCTAGAACTCGACCCCTTCGAGGACAGAAGACTCCATCCCTTCGAGGGCTGAGATCTCGGCCCATATCGAGGAATGAAGACACCATCCCTTCGAGGACAGAAGACCCCATCCCTTCGAGGACTGAGATCTCGACTCCTTCGAGGAAAGAAAACTGCATCCCTTCGAGGATAGAAGACTCCATCCCTTCGAGGACAGAGGACTTCATCCCTTCGAGGGTTGAGATCTTGACCCCTTCGAGGAATGAAGACTCCATCGCTTAGAGGACAGAAGAATCCATCCCTTCGAGGACTGAGATCTCGACTCCTTCGAGGAATGAAGACTCCATCCCTTCGAGGATAGAACACTTCATCCCTTCATGGGCTCAGATCTCGACCCCTTCGAGGAAAGAAGACTCCATCCCTTCGAGGGCTGAGATCTCGACTCCTTCGAGGAGAGAAGCTTCCATCCCTTGGAGGGCTGAGATCTTGACCCTTCGAGGACAGAAGTCTCTATCCATTCGAGGGCCTAGAACTCGACCCCTTCGAGGACAGAAGACTTCATCCCTTCGAGGACCAAGATGTCGACTCCTTCGTGAACAAAAGCCTCCATCCATTCGAGGGCCTAGAACTCGACCCATTCGAGGACAGAAGACTCCATCCCGTCGAGGGCCGAGAACTCTACCCCTCAAACGGGTGCCCAAAATGACGTCATTTTGGTCGGCCACCTGGAAGCATATGCAGCCGCACATGTAGGCGCCACAACTTTTGAAAAATGGGATGCACAAAATGACAAATGTGTTATCCAAAACGACATCGTTTTGGGCGACCACTTCAGAGCACAGCCTGGGGCACACGTTGGGCCTGTCCTGGAAATGATCACTATACTCCTGACGACGGTTGACACAAGCGTGTCATTTCCAAGTATTCCTTTTATATAGTAACTAGATAAAGTATTCGCTAGAAGGAAAAGTATGGACAACAAAGAAGGGATCCACAACATTTCACGGATCCTACATGCATCCCACAGCTGAAGGAAATACTTTTGAAGGACACACACTACTCTTGGAGAAGGATCAGGGCGTAGAACCGGAAATGCTAGGCTGGAGTGTACATCGACACTAGGGGTGGTGGAGGTGTACACAAACAGAAGGGCATGTCCGGTTAAACGATTAGCTTATATGTTGGGCTAGACATCTTATTTTCCATGTACAGGCCTCTTTTGATATTGGTATAGACTATGCCTGCAAGAATTGCGACAACTAGTGTCCAATTCTCTCTTGTATACATCTACTGGACTGGTTTCACGGGAATTAAATCCCAATCTCATGGTTAGGGGAGCCATAATAGAATCCCCCCACCTACTGGTGGTTTTAATTAAAAAAAAAGGAAAAAGTTAAAGGTTTATGATGTCAAAGCGTTGGCCAGATGTTCTTTCCAAAAATATTTAAAATACTTTCTATTGGTGGCTGTGGCATTGCTCACTTTAAAGAAACCTTATCACTTTAAAGAAACCTTATCATTTCCATTTAGGCAATATTCCCACTTTAATTTTCTTGTTTCTCAAACGTTAAATATCCTCGACCAATGACTCGGTGGCGGATTTAGAAATGATTTACACCTGGGGCACCAATACTTATGCTATATACTCTATAATTTCAAAATAAACTTCTCACTTTTAGTTTCAAAAGTTAAAAATACATATATTTGATGATTAATATTTTTATATATAACTGACAGTTACAACTTTTAAATTTTTTTAAAAAAATTATACGTTTTGATGAATTCAACAAGACCTTATATAATATTTTTAATTTAAATATCAATAATTTTTAATGTCAAAGTAGAACTTCTTTTAGCATCGGAGAGTATATATGTGAGAAGGTTTCATGTTAATACACAGAATAACATTTAAACCAATCATAAAAAAATTATTTTATATATTAATTATGAACCTTATAATTATTTATATGTTAACATTCATTTAAAAGGTTATCATAATTATAAATAGCTCATTACAATAAATAAAAATATATCAAATCACCCTATCAGCTAGGCATACTAATTATAAAGTGATTCCATCTAACGGTTAGTCAGTTAGTTGTTCTAAAAAAAAAATTTATATATACATTTATCTTTAAAAGTGCCTATATTTCATTTGAAAAAATAAAATTTAATAGTTCTGTAAAAATAAAATTATATTAAGATATGAATTAGTTGAAAGTCTATAACACACAAATAGCAAGAATACATTTAAAAAGTAGATTTATCTGGTTACTATATAAAAGAAATCCTCCCAAACCAAATGGTTGGCACAACTGTCGTCAGGGGCATAGTGATCATTTCGCAGGCCCGCCTAACATGTGCTCCTACAGGTGCTCTCAAGTGGCTGCCCAAAACAACGCTATTTTGGGCACCATTTTTGTTGTTTTGTGCATCTCTTTTTTCAAACATTGTGGCACCGCCATGTGCATCTACAGGTGCTGCCAGGTGGCTGCCCAAAACGACGTCATTTTGGGCACCAATTGGAGGGGTACCCATTTGAGAGGTACACATTCGAGAGGTATCCATTTGAGACTTACCTATTCGAGGTTCGAGAGGTGAAGGTTCCAGTGGAGATTCAAGAGGTGAGAATTCGAGGGGGGGGTTCGAGAGGTAATGGTTTGCGAGTTACCAATTTGATAGTTGAAGGTTCAGGTGGAAAGGTTCGAGAGGTGAAGGTTCAGTTTAAGAGGTTCAAGTGGAGGGGTTCCATTGGAGGGGCTCGAAAGGTACCCATTCGAGAGGTGAAGGTTCAGGTGGAGATGGTTCAAGTGGTGGGGTTCGAGAGGTAGCAATTCGAGAGGTGAAGGTTGAAGTTCAGAGGGTAAATGTGTAGGGATTTGAGAGGTAAGGATTCGAGATGTGAAGGTTCCAATGGAGATTTGAGAGGTTAGAGTTTGAGTGGGGAGATTTGAGAGGTTAAAGTTTAAGAGGTACCCATTCGAGAGGTACCTATTTCTAGAGGTACACATTCGAAAGGTACCCATCCGAGAGGTGAACTTTCAGGTGGAGGGGTTCCATTGGATGGGTTTGAGAGATACCGATTTGAGAGGTTCCATTCGAGAGGTACCCATTCGAGAGGTGAAGTTTCAGGTGGAGGGGTTCCGTTGGATCTATTCGAGATGTACCCATTCGAGAGGTGTAGTTTCCGATGGAGGGGTTCCATTGGATGGGTTTGAGAGGTACCCATTCGAGAGGTGAACTTTCAGATGGAGTGGTTCCATTGGATGGGTTCGAGAGGTACCATTCAAGAGGTACCATTTCGAGAGGTACCAATTCAAGAGGTGAAGGTTCGGATGGAGAGGTTCCATTGGATCCAGTCGAGAGATGCCCATTAGAGAGGTAAAATTTTAGCTGGAGGGGTTCCGTTGGATGTGTTCGAGAGGTACACATTCCATAGGTGCCCATTTGAGAGGTAAACTTTCAGGTGGAGGGGTTCCGTTGGATGGGTTCTAGAGGTACCGATTCGAGAGGTGCCAATTTGAGAGGTGCCCATCCGAGAGGTACCAATTCGAGACATGAAGTTTTAGGTAGAGGGGTTCCGTTGGATCCATTCGAGAGGTGTAGTTTCAGGTGGAGGGGTTCCATTGGATGGGTTTGAGAGGAACCCACTCAAGAGGTGAAGGTTCAGGTGGAGAGGTTCTATTGGATGGGTTCGAGAGGTACCCATTCGAGAGGTACCCATTGGAGAGGTACCAATTTGAGAGTTACCCATTCGAGAGGTCCCTATTCGAGAGGTGAAGTTTCAGGTGAAGGGGTTCCGTTGGATTCATTCGAGATGTACCCATTTTAGAGGTGTAGTTTCAAGTGAAGGGGTTCCGTTGGATGGGTTCAAGAGGTACCCATTCGAGAGGTGCCCGCTCAAGAGATCCCAACGGATTCGAGAGGTGCCTACTCGAGGTGGATGGGTTTTACAGGTACAGATTCAAGAGGTGCTCACTCGACAAGTCCACATTCGAGAGGTGAAGTTTCAGGTGGAGGGGTTCCATTAGATCAATTCGAGAGGTACGCATTCGAGAGGTACCGACTCGAGAGGTTCCATTCGAGAGGTGAAGTTTCAGGTGAAGGGGTTCTGTTGGATCCCTTCGAGATGTACCCATTCGAGAGGTGTAGTTTCAGGTGGAAGGGTTCCATTGGATGGGTTCGAGAGGTACCCTTTTGAGAGGTACACATTTGAGAGGTGCCCATTCGAGAGATGAAGTTTTAGGTGGAGGGGTTCCGTTGGATCTATTCGAGAGGTACCCATTCGAGGTGTGAAGTTTCAGGTAGAGAGGTTCCGTTGGACCCATTTAAGAGGTGAAGTTTCGGGTGGAGGGGTTCCATTGGATCCATTTGAGAGGTACCTATTCTAGAGGTGAAGTCTCATGTGGAGGGGTTCCATTGGATGAGTTCGAGAGGTACCATTCAAGATGTACCCTTTCTAGTTGTACCCATTCGATAGGTGTTCACTCGAGAGGTAAACATTTGAGAGGTACCCATTCGAGAGGTGAAGTTCCAGGTGGAGGGGCTCCATTGGATGCGTTCGAGAGGTACCATTCAAGAGGTACCCATTCGAGAGGTGAAGGTTCAGATGGAGAGGTTCCATTTGATCCAGTCGGGAGATGCCTATTGGAGAGGTGAAGTTTGAGGTTGAGGGGTTCCATTGGATTTGTTCGAGAGGTACGCATTCGAGAGGTACCCATTCGAGAGGTGAACTTTCAGGTGGAGGTGTTCCATTGGATTGGTTCTAGAGGTACTGATTCGAGAGGTTCCATTTGATAGGTCCCCATTCGAGAGGTGAAGGTTCAGATTGAGAGGTTCCATTCGACAGGTCCCATTCGAGAGGTGAAGTTTCAGGTGGAGGGGTTCTGTTGGATCCCTTTGAGATGTACCCATTCGAGAGGTCCTCATTCGAGAGGTGAAGTTTCAAGTGGAGGGGTTCTATTGGATGGGTTCGAGAGGTACCCATTTGAGAGGTGCCCACTTGAGGTGGATGGGTTCTAGAGGTACAGATTCGAGAAGTGCCCAGTCAAGAGGTCCCCATTCGAGAGGCGGAGTTTCAGTTGAAGGGGTTTCATTGGATTCATTCGAGGGGTACGCATTCTAGAGGTACCCATTCGAGAGGTGAACTTTCAGGTGGAGGTGTTCCATTGGATTGGTTCTAAAGGTACCGATTCGAGAGGTTCCATTTGACAGGTCCCCATTCGAGAGGTGAAGGTTCAGAATGAGAGGTTCCATTCAACAGGCCCCATTCGAGAGGTGAAGTTTTAGGTGGAGGGGTTCTGTTGGATCCCTTTGAGATGTACCCATTTGAGAGGTCCCCATTTGAGAGGTGAAGTTTCAAGTAGAGGGGTTCCGTTTGATCCATTTGAGATGTACCCATTTTAGAGTTGTATTTTTAAGTGGAGAGGTTCTATTGGATGGGTTTGAGAGGTACCCATTCGAGAGGTGCCCACTCGAGGTGGATGGGTTCTAGAGGTACAGATTCGAGAAGTGCCCGATCAAGAGGTCCCTATTCGAGAGGCGGAGTTTCAGTTTGAGGGGTTTCATTGGATTCATTCAAGAGGTACGCATTCTAGAGGTACCCATTCGAGAGGTACCGACTCGAGAGGTTCCATTTGAGAGGTCAGGTGAAGTTTTAGGTGGAGGGGTTCCGTTGGATCCCTTCGAGATGTACCCATTCCAGAGGTCCCCGTTCAAGAGGTGAAGTTTCAGGTGGAAGGGTTCTGTTGGATCCATTCGAGATGTATCCATTCGAGAGGTGTGGTTTCAAGTGGAGGGGTTCCATTGGATGGGTTCGAGAGGTACCATTCGAGAGGTACACATTCGAGAGGTGCCCATTTAAGAGTTGTAGTTTCAGGTGGAGGGGTTCCATTGGATGGGTTTGAGAGGTACCCAATTGAGAGGTAAACTTTCAGGTGGAGTGGTTCCATTGGATGGGTTCGAGAAGTACCATTTGAGAGGTATTATTTTGAGAGGTACCCATTCAAGAGGTGAAGGTTCAGATGGAGAGGTTCCATTGGATCCAGTCGAGAGATGCCCATTGGAAGGGTGAAATTTTAGGTTGAGGGGTTCCATTGGATGTGTTCGAGAGGTACACATTCAAGAGGTGCCCATTCGAGAGGTGCCCATTCGAGAGGTAAACTTTCAGGTGGAGGGGTTCCATTGGATGGGTTCAAGAGCTACCGATTCGAGAGGTTCCATTTAAGAGGTGAAGTTTTAGGAGGAGGGGTTCCATTGGATGTGTTTTAGAGGTACACATTTGAGAGGTGCCCATTCGAGAGGTAAACTTTCAGGTGGAGGGCTTCCATTGGATGGGTTTAAGAGGTACCGATTCGAGAGGTTCCATTTGAGAGGTCATGTTTTAGGAGGAGGGGTACCATTGGATGTGTTCGAGAGGTACCCATTTGAGAGGTGAACTTTCAAGTGGAGGGGTTCCATTGGATAGGTTCTAGAGGTACCGATTTGAGAGGTGCCAATTCGAGAGGTGACCATTCGAGAGGTACCTATTCGTGACATGAAGTTTCAATTGGAGGGTTTCCGTTGGATCCATTCGAGAGGTGTAGTTTCAGGTGGAGGGGTTCCAGTGGATGGGTTCGAGAGGAACCCGTTCAAGAGGTAAAGGTTCGGGTGGAGAGGTTCTATTGGATGGGTTTGAGAGGTACCCATTCGAGAGGTACCCGTTGGAAAGGTACCCATTCGAGATTTACCCATTCGAGAGGTCCCCATTCGAGAGGTAAAGTTTCAGGTGGAGAGGTTCCGTTGGATTCATTCGAGATGTACCCATTTTAGAGGTGTAGTTTCAGGTGGAGGGGTTCCATTGGATGGGTTCGAGAGGTACCCATTCGAGAGGTGCCCACTCAAGGTGGATGGGTTCTACAGGTACAAATTCAAGAGGTGCCCACTCGACAGGTCCCCATTTGAGAGCCGAAGTTTCAGGTGGAGGGGTTCCATTAGATCCATTCGAGAGGTACGCATTAAGAGGTACCGACTCGAGAGGTTCCGTTCGAGAGGTCCCCATTCGAGAGGTGAAGTTTCAAGTGAAGGGGTTCTGTTGGATCCCTTCGAGATGTACCGATTTGAGAGGTGTAGTTTCAGGTGGAAGGGTTCCATTGGATGGGTTCGAGAGGTACCATTTGAGAGGTATCCTTTTGAGAGGTACACATTCGAGAGGTGCCCATTTGAGAGATGAAGTTTTAGGTGGAGGGGTTCCATTGGATCCATTCGAGAAGTACCCATTCGAGGGGTGAAGTTTCATGTAGAGGGGTTCTGTTGGACCCATTTAAGAGGTGAAGTTTTGGGTGGAGGGGTTCCATTGGATCCATTCGAGAGGTATCTATTCGAGAGGTGAAGTCTCATGTGGAGGGGCTCCATCAGATGGGTTTGAGAGGTACCATTCGAGAGGTACCCTTTCTAGTTGTACCCATTCGATAGGAGCCCACTCGAGAGGTACCCACTCGAGAGGTACACATTCGAGAGGTACCCATTCGAGAGCTGAAGTTCCAGGTGGAGGGGCTCCATTGGATGCGTTCGAGAGGTACCATTCGAGAGGTAGCCTTTCAAGAGGTACCCATTCGAGAGGTGAAGGTTCAGATGGAGAGATTCTATTTGATCCAGTCGGGAGATGCCCATTGGAGAGGTGAAGTTTGAGGTTGAGGGGTTCCATTGGATGTGTTTGAGAGGTACCCATTCGAGAGGTGAACTTTCAGGTGGAGGTGTTCCATTGGATTAGTTCTAGAGGTACCGCTTCGAGAGGTTCCATTTGACAGGTTCCATTCGAGAGGTGAAGGTTCAGATGGAGAGGTTCCATTTGATAGGCCCCATTCGAGAGGTGAAGTTTCAGGTGGAGGGGTTCTGTTGGATCCCTTTGATATGTACCCATTCGAGAGGTCCCCATTCGAGAGGTGAATTTTCAGGTGGAGGGGTTCCGTTTGATCCATTTGAGATGTGCCCATTTGAGAGATGTATTTTTAAGTGGAAGGGTTCTATTGGATGGGTTCGAGAGGTACCCATTCGAGAGGTGCCCACTCTAGGTGGATGGGTTCTAGAGGTACAGATTCGAGAGGTGCCCAATCAAGAGGTCCCCATTCGAGAGGTGGAGTTTAAGGTAGTCCATTGGATCCATTCGAAAGGTACGCATTCGAGATGTACCCATTCGAGAGGTACCGACTTGAGAGGTTCCATTCGATAGGTCCCCATTCGAGAGGTGAAGTTTCAGGTGGAGGAGTTCCGTTGGATCCCTTCAAGATGTACCCATTCAAGAGGTCCCCATTTGGGAGGTGAAGTTTCAGGTGGAAGGGTTCTGTTGGATCCATTCGAGATGTACCTATTCGAGAGGTGTAGTTTCAAGTGGAGGGGTTCCATTGGATGGGTTCGAGAGATACCCTTTCGAGAGGTACATATTCGAGAGGTGCCCATTCGAGAGGTGTAGTTTCAGGTGGAGGGGTTCCATTGTGTGGGTTCTAGAGGTACCGATTCGAGAGGTTCCATTCGAGAGGTGAAGTTTTAGGTGGAGGGGTTCCATTGAATGTGTTCGAGAGGTACCCATTCGAGAGGTGAACTTTCAGGTGGAGGCGTTCCATTGGATGGGTTCTAGAGGTACCGATCCGAGAGGTGCCAATTTGAGAGATGCCAATTCAAGAGGTGCCTATTCGAGAGGTGCCCATTCGAGAGGTACCCATTCGAGACGTGAAGTTTCGGGTGGAGGGGTTCTGTTGGATCCATTCGAGAGGTGAAGTTCCAGGTGGAGGGGTTCCATTGGATGGGTTCGAGAGGTACCCATTCTAGAGGTGAGGGTTCAGGTGGAGAGATTCCATTGGAGAAGTACCCATTCGAGAGGTGAAGTTTCAGGTGGAAGGGTTCTATTGGATCCATTTGAGATGTACCCATTCGAGAGGTGAAGTCTCAGGTGAAGGGGCTCCATTGGATGGGTTCGAGAGGTACCATTCGAGAGGTACCCTTTCGAGAGGTAACCATTTGAGAGGTTCCCACTCGAGAGGTACCCATTCGAGAGGTGGCCACTCGTGAGGTACCCATTCGAGAGGTGAAGTTCCAAGTGAAGGGATTCGTTGGATCCATTCGAGATCTATCCATTCGAGAGGTGAAGTTTCAGGTGGAGGGTTTCCATTGGATCCATTCGAGATGTACCCATTCCAGAGGTGAAGTCTCAGGTGGAGGGGCTCCATTTGATGCGTTCGAGAGGTACCATTTGAGAGGTACCTTTTCGAGAGGTACCCATTCGAGAGGTGAAGGTTCACACAGAGAGATTCCATTGGATCCAATCGAGAGATGCCCATTGGAGATGTGAAGTTTTAGGTGTCGAGAGGTACCCATTCGAGAGGTGAACTTTCAGGTGGAGGGGTTCCATTGGATGGGTTCTAGAGGTACTGATTCGAGAGGTGCCAATTCGCAAGGTGCCCATTCGAGAGGTACCCATTCGAGACGTGAAGTTTCAGGTGGAGGGGTTCCATTGGATCCATTCGAGATGTACCCATTTGAGAGGTGTAGTTTCAGGTGGAGGGGTTCCACTGAATGGGTTCGAGAGGTACCATTCAAGAGATGCCCACTCGAGAGGTACCCATTTGAGAGGTGAAGTTTTAGGTGGAGAGGTTCCGTTGGATCAATTCGAGAGGTGTAGTTTCAGGTGGAGGGGTTCCATTGGATGGGTTCGAGAGGTACCCATTTGAGAGGTACCCATTAGAGAGGTCCCCTTCCGAGAGGTACCCATTCGAGAGGTGAAGGTTCAGATGGAGAAGTTCTATTGGATCCATTCGAAAGGTCCTCATTCGAGAAGTACCCATTCGACAGGTGAAGTTTCAGGTGGAGGGGTTCCATTGGACCTCTTCACCTAAACCTTCAACTCGCAAATCCGCACCTCTCGAATCGTCCTCTTCAACCACACCACCGTCTCACCATCTCCACACTTTAATTACATGTAAAATTGGTACATTTGTAGCTTCAATTACTGCTCTTTTAATATTCCTATATCGTAGCAACATTCCTATAGTATTTCCATAATTTAATATCAAGTTCACCGCGAAACGCGCGCTGTGCCCATACTAGTATGAATGAAAATGAATAATTTCCCAAAAATAAATATATGTTCAATGATTGCACATGCATACACATTAAAGGCATTAATTTGTTCTTAGATTAATAGGCACTTAGATGATAAAACCATATATCTTTGCTGTGAAGCTAAAAAAATCAAGTGAGGGCACACTTAAATAATTAACCAGCTATGAGAAACTTTTAGTACTCCCTCTTTTTTTATTGGACATGCCAAACTTTTCATTTTTAGTTATTTTTATAAATTTGACACATTTTCCTTTTTTAGTAAAATTCATTAATTTTTATTTACTCATTTTATTTTTTATTTTCTAAATTCAATTTCTTCCACTCATTTTATTCACCTAAATTCAAACACTTAAATCTTGTATATCACATCCAATAAAACAAAAATAATACCTAATATATCAGTCAAGGATGCAAGCGGAGGTGGGGGCACGTGATCCAATGCCCCCACTGTAAATCCGCCAGTGCCTATGAGCAATCATGTGTGCTTCTTTAATAATCTCGACTAACGTTGCTCATAAATTATAGCCAACTAGCTGCATACTCCATTTGTCCCACTATAAATTGCATATTTGACTGTAAATATGTTTAGTTGCCTATAATGGTGTCGCATTAAAAAATTGATATTTTTAAAATTGATTTTAAGATAAATCTAACAAGATCTCACATGATATTTTTATTATATCAAACACTATTATACAATGGTACTCTTATACATCAACATAATTTGTTCTGGTTTTTATCAGTCTCATCTTTCAGTAAGAAAATAGTCTGGTCTCCAAAGATGAATAAGAGGGTTATCTGCTATGTGATTATAATATTTATCAAGAACAACATTATTTCCACCAAAAGTGCTGTTTCATGATGAGCAACAAGTTGTAACAAGTCCCGATCCTCCGGCGATTGATTCGATCGAATACAACCGATATAAAATGCTGGAACTATAAGCTTTCAGGCCAACAAGTCCAGATCATAGCAGAGGTATGGGGCATGATGATCCACCAGGTCCGGTTAATTAGCAACATATATCAAAGGCCATTATCCCATGCATGCATAATTCTCGTCATTTGTTTTTTTTAAATTTGTGTATTTGGTATACTTTCCCTTCTGTAATTTTTCTTCAAGATACATTTCATTTGTAGAGATTTTCCATCGCATGATGTTCTTTTCGATACTGGCCTGTGTATTTTTGTTTCCGTTTAACTTCTATTGGGTGAAATGCATTGAGTGGAAGCATCCAAAGTTTTTAAAATCATTTCCGGGTTGAACTTTTAGACTTTCATGTGTCTAAGTTCAAATCTGACCAATAAGATCTGATAGATGTTAAGACCAAGAAGGTCATTGGGCTAAAGATGTGGTGGCCAAGTTAGGAGAATATTTAATACCCTAACATAATTATCGCATTCGTGGGTAATTAAGGGCGATAATTAAGGAGTACATTATTTAGGACCCGAAGTATAAATACAAGGTACGCATTTACTTATCATTCATTCAATCTTAATCATATTGGACTCTTGGACTAACTTAGGCATCGAAGTACTGGCCCCGGGAACCACCAGAGACAGTTTTATTGCAGGTTAGTTCGAGAAGAACTCTAGCCCACGAATCGGTCGGTTGTTCGAGATGCATTAAGTGGTGCCGTCTGTAGGGATGACTAAGCCGGATCAAGGGTTTTGAGAGTTTATGTCCACAGTTGTTCGAAGGAGTGAAAGGTTGAGGTTGATAGGTAGGGGGTGGATCCCTGCCAAGGTTAAGAACAGAGAATTCAGGAGTAGGATATGACGCCCGTGTTGAGAACATCGAAATGGCTAACTTTCAAACGTCAGGAACAGAGTTACGTACGGAGCCTGCTACTGTCGTAACCACGAAGACGGGTAAACCTCGGTGGCATTTGTTGCAAATACCCTGGCACAAATCCAGAATAATGCGTCGAAGCCCTCGAGGACATTAGAAAAGACGGAAGAGCATGAACAAAGAAACCCCAATTCCTTGCTCGAGAAGGGGTAGCCGATTCGAGGGATGGAAGGTTTACGGATGGATGTTTCGGGAGATTCATATATGGAAGCCTATGGCCAGCACGGGCAAGGAAATCAGAATGCGAGGAGGGAAACCCCGAATCAAGATGTAGAACGAGCAGGTCAGGTCCTGGTTGCAGCTGGCTATCGAGTTACCCCTCCTCTGAAGGATGACAGGATCATACATGGAGTATTGCCACCCTCACATGTAGGAATAACTATAGGGTGGGCCCCTTAACTTGCAATAGCCTATCCTTATCATGCATATGTTGGAGAGCTATAGCAAGCTAGGTCTCAACCTTCTATTCCTGGTTACTCACAGGGCCCAGTCTATTTGTTACCTCAGCTAGCCCCATCTACTCCTAACCTCGACCTGGCCGTTCCATGAGCAGCATATGGGATAATGGCTTCTTCTGCCATGCAAGGATACTGAAGTATGGGAATTAGTCTGGGGCTTTACAATCCATATGTCTAACCACCACCACCACCACCAGCATACCCAATTTTTGGATAGCCTTGGATGAACCCCGGATATGGAGCGACTCAACCTCCTTATCTGCCATAGCTGGGTGGTCACGATAGGAGGCTGAACCTTCCAGGTGGGCAATAGCAATCCCCCCTCAAATGCAATTGAATCATTAAGAAGGGAATTGGACAGATTGATCAAACCCGTGGGCCAGGTTGCGGGATCTCCTTTCAGCTCAGTGATCACCGGGGTTCGATGACCAATAGAAGTGAAGCCTCCGAAAGGACTTCCCACGTACAGTGGTGAGATTGACACTTGGGAGTTCATCAAGACGTTCCTGGGCTTGATGAGCTTGGGGGATTTTGATGAGAAATTGACATGCAAGCTGGTAAGAAGCTACATGCGAGGAAAAGCATAGGAGTGTTTAATAAGTTGCCAAGAGGATCGCTCCGATCGTACTGAGACTTCAGCGGAGCACTATTGAGCCAGTACACATAGAACAAGTTCACCAAAACTCCGTTAGAACTCTACTAGATGAAGCAAAAGACAGGGGAAAGCACGAAAGCCATCTATCATCGGTATGTGGACAAGAGCTTGGGAGTGATAGAAACAACGGAGAACGAGGTAATATAGGGGTACCTGCTGGGGATGCAGGACTTGTATTTATACAAGAAGTTGAGTACTAACACCCCCTAGACCTTGCAAAAACTTCAGGAGGTTGTAGAGCAGTACTCGAGGGTAGAGGAGGCAACTAGAAGGCAAAAACATAGCCTTATAGAGAAAATGAGAAGAAATGTAGATGATTGTGGAAAAATGCCCGTCGAACCTATAAGAACACCATTCGAGAGATACACTCCATTGCCACCAACGCTCTGAGGGAGAACTCCTGCACATATTTTAAGTATACATAGAGGGTTTTTCCGAGCACCCTCACCTTTGCACAGTTTGCACAACTCGGTAGTGGCACGAAGGGAAACAAATTGGTATTACGATCATCACAGGGATTACGGCCAAGACACAAACTTTTGCATGCATTTGAAGATAGAGGTCGATAGGTGTGAACGGGAAGGACGATTTGAAGGGCAAGGACACAGGAACCAGGTTGCCCCCTCGAGGCCTTGAATGAACCAATGGCAGCCTTATAGAAGGTATAATCAAAACAATGGGGGTAGAGGAGATAGAAGACCTCGAGAACAAGGTGTTCGAGACAGGGGACAGGAAGGAAGGAAGGAAGGATAGACCCCATGAACAACAAGGGGGAAATTAAGATAACCAAAATAGGGAAAACTCGCCTGTGCGAAGGGTAATTAATGTCATCAATGGAAAAATGGGAGAGAGATCTTCGAATGCTGTGATGAGAGCATAGGCTCATAGGGTTCCTGTTGAAGAGCCCAGTCACAAAAGGTTTCGACCAGACGAGATGGTTACTTTCTCGGAAGAAAATATCACACCAGAACAAACACTTCATGCCGATCATATGGTAATTTCAGCCATTATTGGAACATCTTTTATAAGAAGGGTATTTGTTGATGACTAGAGCGGGGTAGAAGTGATGTTTGCTAAATGTTTTGACCAGTTAGACATAGGGCGTGACAACTTGAAAAAGTCAACTTCCCCTTTATTAAGATTCACGGGAAACCCGATATTCCCCATAGAAGAGATAACCCTGCCTGTTCTGCGTAGCGGGTGGTGATATAGGGTTGACTATCAAGTGTAATTTTGCTGTTGTGGATGCCCCTTCCCCTTATAATGTGATTTTAGGAAGGTTATGGATATGCCGAGCTCAGGCGATCTTGTCACCTTATCACCTGATGATGAAGCTCCAGGCTGAAAAGGGGATGGCATCCATTCGAGGAGATCAAATTGTGGCTCGAAACTGTAACCTATCGGTACGAGAAACAAGAAGGCAAAGAGATGTAGCAATGGTACACACAGATGTGGGATTGGCTGATACAATACATATGCCTATTCGGAATATGGGATCAGTAGTTGTGGGGTGGCACTGTCGGTGGGGAAGCTAATTCCCAAAGATGTCAATGGGAGACTAAGAGACTTATTGGAAGAGTATGGAGACATGTTCTTGTGGAATACTTCTAACCTAGTGGGAGTACCTTCGATTTTCGCACTGCATAGGCTAAACATTGACCCCTTGACTAAGCCAGTGAAGCAAAAGAGAAGGTATACTATCCCCAAAAGAGCTAAAGCAATTAAAAAAGAGGTGGAGAAGTTGTTGAGGGCAGACGTCGTCGAGGAGGTGTTCTACCACGAATGGATGGCTAACCTAGTCATGGCTCTAAAGCATGATTTGTATTCAAGAATGTGTATAGACTTTACCGATTTAAATAAATGTTGCCCCAAAGATAGTTACACATTGCCAGCAATCGACAAATTAGTGAAAGCCATTACTGGATATCAGATTCTAGCTTTCTTTGATATGCATAAGGGGTATCACCAAATACTTATGGCAGAGAAAGATAAGGAAAAAATAATTTATTATGGATGTAGGCATGTACTGCTATAAGAAGATGCCCTTTGGCTTAAAAAGCGCTGGGGCTACTTACCAGATGCTAGTTGATAAACTGTTCAGGGGGCTGATAGAGAATAACATGGAAATATATGTGGATGGCATGGTTTTCAAAAGAAAAAGTCGTGAAGAATTCTTAAAGGACCTGGAGGAAACATTCAGTAGGCTTTCAGGGGCTAATTTGAAGTTGAACCCATCTAAGTGTGTTATTGGTGTGGAGGTGGGGAAGTTCCTCAGATTCATGGTCACGGAGAGGGGTATTGATGTAAACCCAGAAAAGGTTGAAGCTTTGAAGACAATGAAAACCTCACAATCAATAAAAGATGTACAAAAGCTTACAGGGTCTCTAGCAACATTGAGCAGGTTCTTATCGAAGGGGGCAGAGAATCACCTGCCCTTCTTTGATGTCCTTTGAAGGGAAAAGAAATTTGAGTGGAATGGAAAATGCGACGAGGCATTCAAGCAGTTGAAGGAACACTTAGGACACTACCTACCTTGATGAAACCATATAAGGATGAGACGCTATACTTATACATTTCCACGCCTTTGTTGGCAATCAGTGCGGCCCTAGTAAAAGAGAAATAAAGGGTTCAGCATACCTAATGGTGGGCCCTTTTCCAGAAGCGCCAGGAAAATTCAGATACCTAATAGTGA
The DNA here is from genome assembly GCA_037428765.1 of Rubia yunnanensis. NCBI lineage: Eukaryota > Viridiplantae > Streptophyta > Magnoliopsida > Gentianales > Rubiaceae > Rubia > Rubia yunnanensis. Next base: position 22,060,519 of record CM075064.1, on the reverse strand, counting down.
CTGTTGATTATTTCGTGAAGTGGGTAGAAGCTGGGCCCCTGACGAACATAAGAGGAAAATAGTCATTTCCTTTTGCTTGAATAATATTGTGTGCCATTCGAAATCCCAAGGATGATCATTGCGGATAACGGAACACAGTTTTCTTAGGATCCCTTCAAGAAGTGGTGCGAGGAATATCAGATTAAGTAAAAGGTGACATCAGTTTACCACCCTAAGCTAATGGAAAAGTGGAAGTGACCAATAGAACAATAGTAAATGGAATACAAGCATGCCTCGAGGGGCAGAAGGTAATTGGATATGGGAATTACCTAATGTGTTGTAGGCGTACGGGCAGCTGAATCTTCCACTACTGGTGAAATTCCTTATAGCCTAGTATATGGCTCGGAGGCAGTTATCCCTCCGGAAATAGGTGTTCCTAGCCCAAGGATGATGGGTGATGGACATGAGACAAGCAATCTGCATAACTGATGTCTGGATTTGGATATAGTGGAGGAAAAGAGAGAGTTAGCTTCTTTACATGAGGCTAAAGTAAAAGAACGGGTCAGAGGATACCATGACAGAAGGGTAAAGAAGGTGTTGTTTAATTTGGGGGACTTGATAATGAGGAAAAACAAGAAAATCATAGAGGAACCTAAAGGGAAGTTAGCTGCAAATTGGGAAGGACCCTACACGGTGATCGAATCGCTCCCGGTAAGAAGCTATGTTCTCGAAGAGATGAATGGGGTTCGAGTGCCAAGGAGGTAGAACATCACCAAACTGAGAAAGTACTACCAGCTATGATGAGTGGGTTGCTTTTAAGCGGTACTCTAGCATATGTTCGAGCGAGTTGCTCCTAAGCGGCCCTCTAGATGATATTTCCAACTACGACTGATGTTCGAGCAGGTTGCTCTTAAGCGGTGCTCTAGATGATATTTACAGCTATGGCTGATATTTGAGCGGGTTGCTCTTAAAAGGCACTCTAGATGGTATTTCCAACTACGACTGATGTTCGAGTGGTTTCCTCTTAAGCGACATACTAGATGATGTACGAGTGGTTTGCTCTTAAGTGGCACTCTAGATGATGTTCGAGTGGTTTTCTCTTAAGTGGCACTCTAGTTGATGTTCGAGTGGTTTGATCTTAAGTGGCACTCTAGATGATGTTCGAGTGGTTTGCTCTTAAGTGGCACTCTAGATGATGTTCGAGTGGCTTTCTCTTAAGCAGCACTCTAGATGATGTTCTAGTGGTTTTCTCTTAAGCGGCACTCTAGTTGATGTTTGAGCAGGTTGCTCTTAAGAGGTGCTCTAGATGATATTTCTAGCCATGGCTGAGGTTCAGGTGGTATGCTTTTAAGCGGCACTAGTGAGATACTTTTGTAATCTTGAAATGATGAACCAGTGGACAAAATTGGCAGGATATAGGTGGAAACACCGAACCTGGGTAAAATGCTTATGTCTCTTAACATTTTAATTCCAATTTATCAAAGATAATCATACTATATTTTCATAAGGAAGTTGTGTGTGGCACTCATATTCGAGGGGTAAAATGTTTGAGGAAGTATAGGCACGAGCAACGTGAATCCTCTTACAATCTCTTAACCTCACTGACTCTAATAACAGGGGTTTGAGAAACCTGATCTGCATTTTCTTAGAGTGAGAGTAAAACATGATGTTAATTCAAACTTCGTCAATAAATAGAAGTACAGTTTTGATACTAAAAAGTACGTGAACTTATTCATCTAAATATATTCATCTAAATGGAAGAAACTCGCCCGAAATGAATATTCGATGGAAAGAGCTAGTCCCTTCACCTTTGCTTCTATCTCTTTGAGCTCTTCAAGCTTTATACCGGTGGCTCTCCAAATATCCTTCATCTGTTCTTCCACAGGATATTCAGAAGGATCTAGGGGAGCAATGGTCTTACACTGCTTTTTTGTGGAAAGTTTGAGTGGGCCCTTCGAGGAGGACCCAACGCCCTTTCGGTGTTTTGTGGAGGATCCCTTGGTAGCTTTGCTTGAGGGGGAAAGATTCATATCAACTTCTTTAATGGAATATCTTTGTGACCAAGGAGCAAAACAATAACTCGAGGGGGTAAATCCCTTTACCTTAAGTTCCGCCAATCAATCAAAAACAAGGTCAAAGGCCTTTTTCTGCTGAGGAGTTCCAGTCACATGGACGTTAACTTCCTCCGTCCAGTATTGAGAAGCTTTGAGTAGAAATTTTGGAAGCTGGTTTTTTCTAATAAAATATGAGGAAGGAATGCCATGAAAAAGCATGTGAGCACGAATGCTTACTTCGTGTGCAACAACTTTTTCTTCAAAATTGGTGAAACACTCCTCGACTTCTTTGTCCTGTACCTTCCAGGACTCGATTTCCCCTGCGATTCGTGAGTTCTTGGACAAGAGGGATTCTACCAAAGAACTATCCTCAACCAGGGGGCTCCTTCAAGGGGATGTATGGGGTTCATTTGAAGAAAGGGGAACCTCGCTAGCTATTTTCTAAGTGAGAAATTCCTCTTCAAGGCTAGTTATTTTGTGTCGAGCCACTAGATGTTTCTTGGCAAGTAACTCCCTTTGGGCCACTAGCCTGCATTTTTTGCTCATGCAACCAATTAGGAGCCCTTCCACTACTGGAAGCCTAGTCGCAGTAGCAATACATGAGATCAAAGAACCAAACTTTAAATATATTTGTAGCATCAGCTCTTCGAAGTCTTTATCTGTGAGATCACGACCTTTGACCACCTCTATAGGATATGTACCATTAAATTTTTTGCTCGGGAAATCCCTACCCTTGAAAGGTTGGATGGTCTTTAGACAACCACAACTTCATCTCAGCTTTGAGTTGGTGGAGCTTGTCCTTCAAAGATACCTTCTCTCGGTTACAATTAGATAAATCTTGTGTGGCTTTTAATAGCTATTTGTGTGTCTCACTCAACTCTTTTTTAGCACTCAAAATCTCCTCACAAGTGCCTTCTAACACTCTCTTTAACAAGTTAAGCTACGAAAAGAGAACAAAGGAAAAAATCAATAAATAATTCATAAAAATGGCAAAAGATATTCTTATATTGAAGTTTAAAAAAAAGGTTACAACCGGGGGCCCTAATTGGAAAATTTACAATCAAGGACAAACCCTAGAATAAATCTCTTTTGAGGTGGATGCAATCATTTCTTCCACTCGGCCGGCTGCTGAATTCTGCTCGGGAGAGACGTTCGTGGCCTTTGGAAAGAGGATCGCTCAAATCCCCTCAGCAGTGAAGAACTACCCTTTAAACTTAATGAAATCCATCATGGCAAAGTGAAGGACATTGTTCTTGATTGCCTCATCCCATTTTGCATCCAGAGTGGCTTCGAGTTCTGGGTTGACTAAATCGTCCACCTACTTATCAAGTTTTTCAAACAGGGAGGTTGACACTTAAGGTTTCAGGAAATCCTCGGCTTATTCACTACAGCCGAGTTTCTTGGCCACCCCCAAGAGATCCACAAACAACTGAAGCAACTCGAGTTGTTCAAAAGTTTTCTTTTAAATGCCTCGAGCAGTTGAACCTGCGAGGCCGGATCCCCAGCACCCTGAACCCTCTTCTCTAAGGTATCCTTCTCCAGCATCCATTGACGCATCTCAGCATTAACATTCTGCGTCTCCTCTTCTAGAATTTTTTGTTTTTCCTCAAGCACCCTATTCTTCTACTCGAGCACTCTCTTCAACTCCAAAATTTTAGCATCCTTTTTGCTGAGCTTTTCTTCAAGAGAACCATGGCCAGAAGTACAAGCGAAGGTGAAAGCTTCTATCTTCTCAAAAGCCTCATGGAAAATTCGGAAGACCTAGCGGAATAGTTAAACTTAGATCAATGCTAGGAAAAAATGGCACTAAAATATATTTTTCAAAGGAGTAGATGAAAACCTCAAGGTTAGAGACCATCCTTGAGAGATTATGCTCAATGCGGGATATAGATACCGCATCACTCGAAGGGGGTGCCAACTTTTCATGGGCGTTCTCATTGTTGCGTGCTCCTATTAACAATGTTGGGGAGGCATTACCAACATTGCTGCTATCTGCCCTTGTCTTCTGGCAAACATTCCTAGTATGAGGAGGCTGGCCATCAGCAATGGTCGGAGTAGGCCTTCCACCACCTACTGTGGGAGGGGAGGTCTAATTCAAGGGAGTAGAGGCCTGATTTGAGGGAGTAATGGTCCCTTTTGGAGGACTTTGACCATGCTTCGTGGGCTTCTGTTTCTTTAAGCTGCTAGCGAGACCCACTCAAAAAAAAGAAAAAAGAGACCATCCGTAAAATTAAACTCAACAATACAACAAACAGGAGAAGTATAATTCTATAAAGGCACCTTTAGAGGCTTCCGAGTGCCTAAAATCACTAACGAGGGTCTCGGGGGGAGTGCCTTATTTGGGGCCCTCAAGCTATCTTCTCCTCTTCCTGATATTTTTCCGGAGTATTTTATACACATACTCCTCATAGATTTTGGGAGGGAATACAAAGCCATCAATCCAGGAATTAAAATTGTTGAAGCGAATGTAGTCAAGGGAGCTGGACAGCAACTTTTTCCTATCCCTCTCGAGGGTATCTGGACAAATATACTCCCCAGGTTTGGGAGACTCGACTCACATGTCCCAATACCAAGGGGCAAATCAGTACCTCCTGTTGTCAAAAGAAATCCCTTTCTTCCAGCTTCTTTAGTCACCCAAATTACCCGGAACAGCAAAAACCTTGTGATGTGCCCCCTAGCTGGTAAAAGTGACAATCATATGGGTGGACCGTCCACTATAAGACACGAAGTACAACGAGCGAAGCAACTTGTACCTTGGGTTGATAACGAACTCGTCACATTGTGTCAAGAAATCATGATGATCACAATGACATTGGGATAAACTTGTGCAGGGCTCACCTGGAATTGTTTAAGAAGTTTGGAAAAAAGGGGCGGAAAGGGAAAGGTGAGCCCACAGCGAAGATGGCTGAGGTAAATGACTGATCTTCCCTCGGGGAGGTTATGAGGGGTATCTTCCTCTTGAAAGGGTTGAAAATTGGCATATGGCGCTATTCGTTGGCCAAGAGGGATCGAGTCCAAAATCTTTGAAATAGCTTTCCCCACTATTGGGCATGGGGGCTCCTTCCTTGAGTCCCTAAGCCGTATCCTTCGAGAAGTCCCCTTTTTCTTCTTTTGATAGGGTTTAGCCAAAGAAGATACCTGAGGTTCCTCCTCCTCCTCGAGGGACATCCTCTCTCTCAAAAGAGGTGCATTATCCTTCTCCTCTATGGCCTCAAAGGACACTTCCTTGCAGGCCAGAGATGTATTTGAGCCCCTTCCAATTCGAGCTCTGGATTCGGAGAAGGGTAATAGCCAATTTTGCCACTGGTAGGAGATCTCCTTATGTTGGTTTTGGCCATGCCCGGTGACTAGTTCTTAACGAGCTCTCGACGAGGCATATCAGTTACTGGGAAAACCCTCTCTTCCCCAGGACTGTTAGTAATGTGATCAGACATACCTTCTCCAGCATCGGAATCATATCAAAATTGTTTGGAATGAGTCTATTCTGAGTCACTAATAGCTCTTCATGGCGTACTAATTCCCGCCCCTCCTACCCTAATCTCAACGGGAAATCTCTCCGAGGCAGAACTATTATCAAAGTGGGGCATGATTGTAAGGTGAGGAAATGGAAATATTAGAATAAGACGAGAGATAGAGGTATTTACTGATTTTCTAGGAAAGGAAATGAAAATTAGATCGCTCAAGAGAGAAGTAGAGAAAGAGTACTCGTAAGAAGTTCCTGCAAATGAGAAAAGTGAAAGAAGGAAGAGCGGTTAAGGGGTAATAATGGGGGCTGAAACGACGGATAATAAATAACTGCCTTGGAAATATAAAAAGCTATAGAAACACGCAATTGCTTTTGTGTCTTCTAATGACACGCTGTTTGGGAGCAGTGACACATGTTTTTGTACAGCACACCATGCCTTTTGGAATCCTAACACTGAGAGTTGATTAGAAAACCAGGTTCCCTCCCTCAAAGGCAAGAGCAACGAAGTGTAAGGTTCATTTTGAGTCTTCAGAGTCCTCGAACTGTCCCATACATTTGATACCTTGAAGAACCTTTGTACCGTACCAGCCTTTTGGGGTCGAGAACTTACTTTTCTGGGGGCTCTTGATAGAGGTTAAGCCCCAGAAGGCCTATGGGCTGAAGATGTGACGGCTCAGTTAGGAGAATATTTAATAACCTAACATAATTACTGCATTCGTGGGTAATTAAGGGCGATAATTAAGGAGAACGTTATTTAGGACACGAAGTATAAATACAAGGTACGCATTTACTTATCATTCATTCAGTCTTAATCATATTGGACTCTTGGACTAACCTAGGCATTGAGTGCTGACCCCCTAGAACCCCCAGGGACATTTTTATTGCAGGTTAGTTCGAGAAGAACTCAAGCCCAAGAACTGGTCGGTTATTCGAGATGCATCAAGATCTTGAAAGCACGATCATACTTTTTAAGCATGAGTCCATGCTACACTTTCATAACCGATGTTTAAAAAATATTGGATGGCTTTGAAACAACATACGCCATCTGCACAGATCCACCTCCAAAATCAATGGTTCAACTGTTACCGAATATGGTTTGCCTGTTTTTCCCAGCAAATAACTGATCGCAACCTGCGAATATAATGATAGTATTCAGTTATGCTTCGTAAAAAGGCCTAAACAGATTAATTTAAGAGAAAAATTCACCCAAAAATAGGAACCTTCTTGAAAACCTTCAAGCACACCAACCCAATCTGGCTTGTAATTCAGAGAACCACTCTCAAACAATTCCCTGACCTTTTTGGCACATAAAATCAACAAATTATACAAGACTCTTTGTATAGATTGTAACAACAGTTGTCAAATATGGAAATTAATACTTACCGCTTTCAAAATCTGTTCAAGTACAACAAAAGGCTAAAGTTGGTCAGGTTCACAACTCTAATCCAAAGATTTCAAAGATGACTTCGATGCTTGACAAAACATGTTGCAGATCACGATATGCATATAACTAGAGCATGGAGACCTTAAAGGGCATGTCTAAAAGGGCTATTAACCATCAGGGCACACAACTTATATATGGCTTGGTTGAAAATGTGATAGAACAATAATCCCAATTAACGAATACAAATAACAATAGAAAAATGGATGATCATACAAACACATAAACAACATCACATTGACAACTATATTTCCACGAAAATTCGAAAAACATTATCACTAAGCACAAAACCAACATACAAATTCCAACTAAAGCTACGAAGAAAGAGCATACCCAGACTTCATTTGGAGCTCCGCCATAGAGCTGGATCCCAAACAAGGAAGGCACATAGTACTGAACCACATTATCCTCACCGTCCAGCACAAGAGGCACCCCCACACCATAAGCGCTCCATTCCCCAAAAGCCTCCCACATATCACCAAGCACGAAGTAAGGATGATACTCAATATCGCAAGTCCTCTACCCCTTCATTGTAGTCTATCGTCATCAAAAAAGCACCAATTAAACCCCTTAACAACATAGAAAACTCCGCACACTAACTAAACCATTCCAAGTTTCCAACATTACATAGATTGCATAAAGAATCAACGAAAAAGCTACAAGTCCACACATTTGTAAATTAAACCACTTTCCAAAAATAAAATAAAAACCCAAGAATTAAAAAAACAATCAAAGAACAGAAACAAAAACTAAGAGTAAGACCTTTGAGAGGTACTTATTGGATAATTTTGTGTCTTGAAAACTCTCCTCCGTTGTCATACTCTTCCACGTATCTTGAAGTTTTCCACGTGTGGTTGTGACGGGCGGGCGGTCGTCGCGCCCGCCGTGCAAAAGATAATTTATAAGCCCTAAATGCTTACTTTCTACAACTACGTAAATAGTGGCAAATCGGGGTCGTCCAAAGAGAAGAGGGATCTTCCTAAGCGTCTAAGCACACAAAGGTTGATACTAGGCTAGGAGTAAATATATATACACACACATAAAAGCAAGTAAGAGGGGGGGGGGGGTTGGTTGGTTGGTTTCCTAAGTTAACAAAGATAAAAAAGACGAGATAACTAGCAACGTCAAGTGACCATGCTAATCATCAAACAAAACTAAAGAAAAGGGGTTTTAAACTACAAAGATAAAATGCCTTGGGGGCAACGGATATCCACTTCCACATCTAATGTAGTTCATCGAATCATTCACACATTCCATCATTTAGCATTCAGGACCCAACACTCACGCATCCATCTAGCAAGTACCACAACACACACATCACAAGGAGTTCTAAGTTCATGCTCATGGATCTTCATGCAAAGGCGCTACGGAATTCGTCACGTTCCTACACCTAAACAATTCAACCACACAAGCACTCCCTATGCTCAAACAACTCATGGCACACATGCAATGAAACACACCATCAAGAATACATAAACGCCAAATAACGAATGCTTCAAGAATGAATTTAAATCATCTATTCAATACTTCAACTACTTGTCGTGGAGACTAAACTCCTATCCTTCTTAGTTCGTAGTTTGCGAGAGTGAGTTCCACATCTCTCGTCAAACCTCACCAATGACTCCCGAGTCGCGACCACGACTCAAGGTGTCATTGGTGGCATTTAGCACGAAGGACCAACAAGCTTGGCAATGCCTATGACCACTACACCGTGACTAAGCATTAAACCAATTCATGCAATTACACGAGATTGGATGAACGTGCAACGCACATTCATCCACGAGCATATGACTCTCTCGTTTGCTACACAAACGAACATGACGAAGAGTTCAACATCAATCACATTCGTCTAGCACATTGTCAACACACTAACACAATCAAAAGCTCTAATTCACACTCATACATTCCTAACAAGAACAGGGGGGAAATTAACCCAAATCCCCCAAACCCTAGCTAGCAATTCATACAAGCATTCATATCATCAAGCTCTCAACAACATCAATGCAATCAACAATTAACATTCAAAGCACAATAAATGCACAATAGCAAAAACACCAAATAGATAGATAAAAGGATTCTCAATACATAGAAGTGGAAGCTTCAATCCATAGCTCCCAAGTACAAGAACTACTCTAGAACAACAAAAGACATAATTAAACTAAGAGAAAGCTAAGAAAAGAAAGAGAAGAAAAAACCTAGGTTTCTCGCCCAAAAACCAGAGAGAAACGGGCTGGAAAAGCTGGAGAAGAGGAGGAAAGAGAGTAGTATTTATAGTGCAAAGAAGATAAAGTTGGTTTCTGGCCGCCCGTTGGTCGTGACTCGCGACGAGTTCATCGCGACTCGCGACGGTGTAGGTCGCGACTCGCGACGGGGTCACGACGGGAGCCAAAGTTTTGCATTGTTTCTTTGTCTTCTTCATAGCCATCCCTCTCAATCTTCTAGTCTTCAACGGCTCCAAAAATGGTCTTCAATGGCCTCCGGTCTTCATGTCTTCGAAGTGAGTATCCAAAAGTCTTCGAAAGTATAGTCTTCAATGTCTTCCGGTCTTCGTTGCTTCCGTGTTCTTCCCTTGTCACACAAAATCCACTTAGAAGAGGTAAAAGAGTACAAAGTTGCTTTTGCCTCTCCTAAGTGAATTTCAAGGTAAAACACAAGCTCTTGATAATAAAAGAGCACAAAAGTGATCCTAAATACTACTAAATAAAGCATATAAAATGGACACATCAGGTTGCACTCCCACCGACTTTATAATCTCCTCGATCTTCTTCTCCTTGCTGATCGTAGGGTTGGTGAAGAACTCCGAGATTTCCGGATTGGAGAAGAACTTCTCCAGCAACTCCATGTTGGCGGTCGTTTCATCCGGCGTCCGGTTCGATACACAACTTCCTCAGATTCTTTCTTCTACAAAACATCACACACACAACACATCAACAACACATACACCATTCCATGCTAATAGAAATAGTTTAAAAATTAAAAAATAATGAGTAAGGAATGAACAACACAGAACAGAGTTCGTAATATTACATCTATATAGCTGAACAAAACACATCACATAAAATAGGGGGAAATCACGCAAACTACAAACAGATTCAAAGTAAATTCATGATAACAGAAACAATAAAAAAATTAAAAGTCAGACCTTCAAGAAGTACTTATTGTCGGCGGTCCAGCAATTCCATGTTGGCGGTCGTCTCATCCAACGTCCCGTTTGATTTTGCCACGTCGTCGAGCGCGGTTGCAAAGCTTCCCACCGCAGAGTCCGCCATACGCACACTACTAGCACTACAGTGGCACTTCACAACGGAGGAGCGGAGTTTGGGTATCCTCAGTCCCGTGGTGAAGGACTCAAAACACATTGCATATTCGATAGACAAGAACCACCATTAACCTGCAAACGAAGAAATTCAACATTGCAATTGATTAACATTAATATTCATAAAACCTCAAAATTCAGTTAACTAGATAAACACACATACACACACACCTCGATGAAAGAAATAGTGCTCTAAGCACAAACGGTTTTGACCCAACCCTTAACAACTAAATTCTCACCCAATAAATTCAAACCCTCATCCTCACCACCTTTAATATCAACAATGCGCAGTCGTTTCTTGAACTCCCAAACACTTCTGCTAATTTCAACCTTTTCTTTATCAAATTCTCCGGTCCCCGTGACCTCGCCAGTGGAGATGGAGGCAGAAATGATGGAGCAGAAGCTTCTACGGTGGTGGCGCTTTAAAGAGGGGGTTGTGGCAGGGTATGCGAAAACGAGTGAAGATATCGGTACGGTATTGTTTTGGTGGCTCTCCAGTAAAGGGAGAAGAAACAAACGTCGGCGAAGGGTTTCATGCGAAGAGCGGTGGCCTGAGAGAGCGCCACAACCATCGGCTTTCAGTGGCCACTTCGATTTTCCTTGTTGGAGATTTGAGTTGACGACGGTGAGAGGCTGCAGAAGGTGATCATAGTTGTTGAAGGCTGGCAATTTTGCTATATCTCCTCCGATGGGTTCGAAATGTGTGACTGTGTGTGAGGGATGGCGATAAGCATCGAGAGAGAAAATGGCAAGTGAGTTTGAATCTATTGTTAGATGGATTAGGACTTTAGCTATATATAGGAGAAGATTTGAAGGGCTAAGATTCAATCTATCAAAAGCAACCAATGGTTTAGATTTATTAAATCTACTCAAACGTGATGCTACCCTATACACCCCTATTGTATTTTTCAAGTTCGTAACAAAATATTTATCAACAATCGAGCTCAAGAACATATTTGTAATCCTTGCCGAGTTCCCTTTCTTTACCTCTGAGTAATCAACTCTAAGTTACTCAAGAACATGTACTAGCGTTTTCCAACATATCACACAAATCAATATTGATTTTCTATATCTATATTTATGCAAGAGTAACAAAAACAATTTATTTTGGGAGAAGGATAACGTCGTAAAACTTTTCTGGACCTTAGCACATTTTTTATTAAATATTGTTAGAGGCGCTTCCGTTCACCCATTGTAGCCCAAATTTTAAACACGCAATCGTCTGTAATTTAATTTTTCTACATTTTTCACTCAATTCAAGACTAATCATCCATATCATAATTTATGAAATTTAAAAATAATTAATTACTGAAGAAAAAGTATGTAACAATATTTTTCAAATTTTGGATAAGTTCAACTAAATTTATATACTCCCTCGTTGAAGATAAATTTAAAATATCTCACATGATATTTTTATTATTTTCATATATATATAATGATTATATTTAATTATCAATTATTATTACAAATTGATTGAACTTGGCTTCAAGGCAAAAGCCCATATACCAAAACCGTGGGCATATCAACCCAAGTTTTAAATACCCACCTTATAACCTAATGTGTCTAATTCAAAAGGTTGTGACCTATTACTACTTAAATTCTTTTTTATGCATGGCCGGGACCAATGTCCTTTCGAAACATGTAAGGTTTTCTAACACCGAAGCAGCTATTTATGTGTACACAAAAACAGCTGCTACAATGTCAAAAGGTTGTGACCTATTAATACTTAAATTATTTTTCATGCATAGCCAGGACCAACGTCATTTTGGAACATGTAAGATTTTCTAACACCGAAGCAATATTTACGTTTACACAAAAATAGCTGCTACAATGTCTAAAGGTTTTGACCTATTACTACTTAAATTATGTTTCAAGCAATGGCCGAGACCAAAGTCCTTATGAAATAAAGAAGATTTTCTAACACCGAAGGAGCTATTTACGTTAATACAAAAATAGCTGCTACAGTGTCAAAAACGTTGTGACCTATTACTACTTAAATTCTTTTTCATGCATGGCCGAGACCAACGTCATTTTGAAACATGTAAGATTTTCTAACACCGAAGCAGCTATTTACGTCTACACAAAAATAGCTGCTACAATGTCAAAAGGTTGTGGCCTATTACGACTTAAATTCTTTTTTATGCATGGCCGAGACCAACGTCCTTTTGAAACAAAGAAGATTTTCTAACAGCAAACCAGCTATTTACGTTTACACAAAATTAGCTGCTACAATGTTTAAAAGGTTGTGACCTATGAACGCAACAACTATTTTTCAATAACAACTGCTATGTTTTCCCGTCTAACTTAATATAGTTGTAGTTTTAAGGAAATAGCTGCTATGATTTCCCGCCAATACCAAAATACCTCATTCTAGAAGCAGTTTTTCAATAAGTATGTGCTTAACAATTTGAAATCGAAGCGTTTATTAAATAATAGCTGCTAAAAATATATAATATCTGCTACTCACTTACATAGCAGCGGGTTTTTTAAATAGCTGTTATGAACTGCTGCTAAAGGGGGGAGGGGTTTCCAGAAGTGTTAGTATATATATATATATATATATATATATATATATATATATATATAACAATGAGATATTTATGGTTTTAATTATATCTTAAGAAATATATTTTAATAAGTTATGATTGATTATATATAGTAAAGAATTAAAATCAGTAACATACTATAATATTAGTATCTTACTTTTAGACAACATGAGTTTAAGCTAGTCAAAATGACTTCAATATCGCCGGTTGATAGCACCATCCAAATAATTAATTCAATTATATGGTGCTTGGGATTATAATATTAGTTATTTTTGATAACTTGAGTTTAAGTTGATCAAATAACTTCAATATCTTTAATTAACAGTGCTATTAAAATAATTTATATTATATGGTGCTTCAAATTAAAGGACCCAACACAGATCTTTCCTTTTAGAGTAAATAAATAAAGAAAATATTATTCATGAACCATTGCTATTATATTGACCAATTGAACCAACTAAGCTAAATAAATATACGTGGACCCTATTTTCTCCTTTTGTCAATGGTGTAAACTTAAAATTACTTATAACTCTCGACATGGGTTTCCTGATTGCCTGCTGATTAATTGCTGAATACTCCATCCATTTCTTTATTATTGACACACTTTCTTTTAGATTGTTTGTTTTAGATTGATATATTTTTCATTTTTTTTAAATTCCTTCAATTTCATCTATTCATTTAAAGTTTTAATTTTTATATTCCATTTCATTCACTCATTTTCTTCCCATAAATCAAAATAACTAAACCTATGACAACACTATTAATAAAACGGAGGGAGTAAATCCCTCAAAGTGTAGAGACAAAACACATTATTTCTTTAGCTCACTCATTGATTTGCTCAATTAATTTAATAAGAATAAAATTAAAATGACCAAAAGACTTTAGTCATATCAATAATCCCTCTTTCCCAAATTAAATTTTACAAAAGTTTTTTCACAGTCTCCAACACACGTTTAACTATTAATATATTTAACTACGTATAATATTGATAAACAAAATGTTACTTTCTAGAAACTACTTGTTATGACGAATCCAACGATATCACATACAACAATACTATTGTTTATATATTTATTTAAATATGTAGTCAAATTTTTTTTAGTTTGATTAAATCTTTAAAATTGTGTAATTTAATCTGGGACGGAGGAAGTATATATTACTGATATAAAAGACTTTAGTCATATCAATATATAGTACTGATATATAAAAGACTTTAGTCATATCAGAATAAAATGACCAAAAGACTTTATGTGTCTTGCGTCAATATATAGTACTGATATATAAAGACTTTAGTCATGTCAGTATAAAATGACCAAAAGACTTTATGTGTCTTGCGTCTGTGTTCTCTTTTTGTCATATCAATATATAGTACTGCATGCATCTTCTAATCCCTACATTCTAAAATACGACCGTGTCTTTTCATTTAAAATTTAATTAAACTAAATTAAATTGAATTAAAATAAAATTTAAAAGTAAAAAGAATTAATAATAAATTCAAACTAAACTAAAAGTATCAATCTATAATGTATTGAAATGAATTGAAGCGAAATTCAAATAAATAAATTTGTTTCAGTACCATACAATTCAGTAGATTTAGTTTGATGTTATTTTTTACTTTTTTTTATAATCCACTTTCATTCATGATATTCTCTTGAACTTTAACTTAGAATGCTTTTTCATGGATAGACCAATGGAATTGGGGTCAGTCCCTCAATTTTATTTTGTAAAGGTGTCTTGATTTCAAACGTTATATAAAATTAAATAAAATTATGTTTGGCCTCTTTAAAATTTAAATAATAATCTCTGAAATAATTTAAACTTTTAATTTACTTTTCAGTATTCTGATTCAAGTCAATTTTTAATTTTAAGAAAAGGATACACTCTCCCTTAAAAAATAATAACCTTAATGTATACTTTATTTTATATAAAAAATTAAAATGTATTTCAAGACAAAAACTTGAGTGAGACGGTCTCACTAATTCTTATTGTGAGACGAAGGGTTTAAGTATAGTTATTTAAATATGAGAAATGATATGGGGTACTTTCTGTAATTTTTAAAATTTTACTTAAACGTTTGTCTCACGTTAAGGTATGGTGAGACAGTCTCATACGAGTCTTTCTCGTATTTCAAAGTTAAATATGAATAAATTTGATGGACTGTTAAAAATATTGTTCACTATATTTTTAAATTAAGATAGAATAAATTTAAAAATAAAAGTAAACAAATTATATTTAAATCATCAAATCACTTTTATTTTTAAAATATAAATACTTATATATATGTAACTATTATTCCAACCTCTCATAATAAAATTCTACTTACATTCCTACTTTTGATGAGAGACAAACCCAATTTTAAAATACTAACGGAGTACCATCCCGCGTTAGGCGATATTATTAATTAAAATATTAGAATTAAGTTTTATACACGTTTCGTGTCTTATATTTAAATTGAAAATAAAGTTTATTTAAAATTTTAAATTTTAGTCATCTAACAAAAACTACATGAGTTATAAAGTGAAATAATTAATTTAGTTAGAAATCGTTAAATATTGAAAATAATAAAAATTGATTATTTTAATAATATTTCACTCAAATTTTAAAAGAGTAATTATTTATATGTTGATATTCATTTTAAACATAAACTTTTACATTAGGTAGCCTAAACTTTTGGCTGGAGGGATTATTGTGCAATTATTAGAAGTTTTATTTGGGATGGGTTTTTTAAAAAAATATTCTGAAATATTCAGGGACCTATTGTGCAATTATCAAAATACTATATACACCACAAAAATATCAACATTTTCATTTTTATTTCCTCCTCCTCCGATCGGAACCGTCGAAAACTGCCTGCGACCGATGGTTATCGCCGGATTTCCACCGGAATTTAGCAGGATTTCTATTGCTCCACCTGATTTCCATCGCCTCCGTCAGATCTGCCGCCCGAACATATGGATTTTGCTGGAATCTCACAGCTCGTCGCGACTAAACCTCACCGCCAGAGCTAGGGTTTCAGTGCTCGGCGAGAGGCACTGTTGTACGAAGCTTCCAATTCGAAGTAGCTCCAGCGATTCAGATTCAGATCGCAGAGCAATGGGAGAAGAACACTACTGCGACAAGCTTTTCGACGCGATTGCGACATGATTGTGACGGCGATTGCAATGAGCTTTTTGACGATTGCAACGAGGTGTGGCGTAGTGAGGAGAAGAACGCGACGAGCGACTGAGTAGTTTTCCATCGAGCAGCAGTAAAGCTTCTGTCAGCGCAAAACAGTGGAAGATGAAGCGACGAGAAACAGAGTATCTGTCGGCGCGTGAGATCCACACGCCCAACTGTGGAAGATGACGCGCATGCCAACACACGCGGGCCTCCTATCTTAACGTGTCATCTGAGGAGACATCAGCGATAAGCAGCGGCAAAAGGCGATGGCTGAGCTTCTAATTATGAGAGGTGAAGTTTTGTTTTGTTTTTTGTTTTATTTTATTTCGAAGACTTGCTGAGGTTTAATATTTATTTGGATGAGCTTATTATGAAGAAAGATTGTTTGGTCCAGTGGTTAGTACTCTGGTTATTGACGCTATAGGCTAGGGGTTCGAGTCTCGTATGTGACCTTCTTTTTTAAGAATTTATGTTCTTGATGTACATGCTTGTACATGCTGAGGTTTAATATTATTTGACTGAGAATATAATTAATTAGAGTCTTTATAGTAGTGGTTATTGCTCTAGACTTTGAGGTTTGAGACCCGAGTTCAAAACTCATTAGGACCTGATTTTTGAAGAATTTTTATTCTTAAGGTACTGTAGCTATTTGTTGATGTTTGTAACTTTTTTTTCTTGTGTTGATGTTTTTCATTATTCGGGTGAGATTTAATTGATATGAGTTGAGGTTCTGTAGTTTTTGTTTTGGTGATATGGATTGATATTTGTAGTTTAAAAAAAATTTCTCATGTTGATGCTTTTAATTTTTCGGTTGAAGTTTTGGTACTAGGAGTTGATGTTTGTAGTGTATTTTTTTCTTATGTTGATGTTTTTCATTTTCCAGATGAGGTTCAGGTGGTAGGAGTTGATGTTTGTAGTTTTTTAAAAAAAAATTCGTTGATGTTTTATGATTTTGAGATTGAATAATTTATACTCTTGAGATACCGTAGCTTTTTTATTGATGTTTCAAGTTTTTTCCTCTCATGTTGATGTTTTTCATTTTTATGAGTTTAGGTGATTTTTTTTTTTTTTTTTTTTAAAAAAAATTGGGTAATAACTCAAATGAGCCCCCAATAAAATCCCTCCCCTCCCCTTGCCCTGGTGGGAATTGAACCCATGACCTCATGGTAGTAGCACTAGACTTCAACCGCTAGGCTAACATTCAATTCCCTTATGAGTTTAGGTGATAGGGTTGATGTTTGTAGCTTTTTTGATGACATGGTTGATTTTTTGTAGTGTTTTTTTTCCTTATGTTGATGTGTTTCATTTTTTTGTTATTGCTTCAAATGTAGGTTGTAGGTGCTTATTTTATAACTTGTGCGTGTTATAAAAACAAATTGGTGCTTAGAGTGCAACTTGTAAGTGCTTCAATCGTTGCTTGTTAGGAGTTGATGTTTGTAGCTTTTTTGATGATATGGTTGATTTTTTGTAGTATTTTTTCCCTTACGTTGACATTTTTCATGTTATGTTAGTGCTTGAAATGTAAGTTGTAGGTGCTTATTTTATAACTTGTGTGTTATGAAAATAAATTGGTGCTTAGAGTACAATTTGTAAGTTCTTCAATCGTTGCTTGGGTGATATATGTTGATGTTTGTAGTTTTTTTTTTTTTTGAAAAATGACAATTTAGCTTTGTTGATGTTTTTATGATTTCCAGTTGATTTTTTGTTAGTCGTAGTCGACGTTTTTTCAATTTTTTGTTGATTTTTATTTGAATTTTTATATATTTTTTGCTGTTTTATTTGATTTTTAAATATTTTTTGTTACAGTTTTTTAGTTAATGTTTTATGATTTTTTGTTGATCTTCTGCTATTTTTTGCTGATGTTCCTGCAGTTTTTAATTGATTGTTTGCATTTTTAAAAAAAAAATTTTGAATTTTTTTTTGCAGATTGCAGGTGGTGGAAAAATTATGGGAAAAAATTGGATGTAAAAGCCCCTGAAAAGTTACTAGCGATAGGTCCCTGTAAAATAATTAGAGATAGATCCCTGTAAATTTATTAGAGATAGGTCTCTGTTAAATAATTAGAGATAGGTCCCTATAAAATAATTAGAGATAGATCCCTGTAAATTTATTAGAGATAGGTCCCTTGAGCTAGAATATTGTTAGAATTGTAGAAAAGCCTCTACCTAAAGTTTAGTCTATCTCACAAGAGATCATCCACATTTTAAAATGTTATCATAATTATGTGTATCTCTCTGCAATAAATAAAAGTAAAATATCAAATAATCTTATTAGTCTCACTAATTATAAAATGTCCTTATTTAACCGTTAATCGGTTTAAAACAAGATTTTGTCATATATATATATATATATATATATATATATATATATATATATATATATATATATATATATATATATATATAGGGGTGGGATATGTGAACTTTTGAATCATTTAAATCTGATGTTGAGGGGTCAAATAAGAAGTTGAGGAGATTAAATTCCCGGATCACATTTCCTTATATTCACGTCAATGGAGGATAAATTCCAATGGCTCCTTATCATATCTAATATTTCCTTATATTAATGGAGGATCAATTCCTTCATCGTTGTCGTCTTCATCGGAATTGCTACTGCCGCAAGCTCCTGTTCTTCTACTACTTCACACGAAATTTGTCAAACAATAACGTAGAATAGAGTATTGAATTATTACCCTGAAAATGATGTTTTTTTTATTATAAAAGAATTACCAATATATTATATGTGAAGCACTTTTTAAAAAAAATATGAAGCACCTACAAGTTATACTATAAGCCACAATTTATTCTCGACTTTTCGTAATACACATAAGTTATAAAAGAAACACCTACTAGTTACATCGGAAGCACTTACAAGCAAAGATTGAAGCACCTATGAGGTATACACTAAGCACCAAGTTTCGTATCACATAAAAGAAGCACATACTACTACATTTGAAGCACTTACAAGCGAGGGTTAAAACACCTACGAGTTGTACTCTAAGCACCAAGTTGTTTTCATAGCACACACAAGTTATAAAAATAAGCGCCTACAACTTATATTTGATGCACTTACAAGTGTTGATTGAAACACCTACGAGTTGTACTCTAAGTGTAAAGTCAGGAGATTTGCATTGAAGCGGAGGAGAATAGAAGCTGAAGGGAATAAACTGTTCGGCCCATTCTTAAATCTGATTTTTTAAACCGTTGTAGTATAGTGGTAAGTATTCCCGTCTGTCACGCGGGTGACCCGGGTTCGTTCCCCGGCAGTGGCGCCAAAATTTGGGAGGCCGTCGCCGTACCTCTCAAAGTTAATACTTCTAAGCCCTAAATGCTTCCTATCTACAATTAAGTAGATAATGGCAAGTCGGGGTCGTCCACGGGAAGAGGGATCTTTTTAAGGGTTTTAAACATATAAAGGAGAAAACATACTAAGCACATACATATATAGATCTATATAAAAGCATGTAAACAAAGGGGGGGGGGGGGTTTGGTTGGTTTGATCCTAAGTTAACAAATTAAAGCACCACAACTAGCAAAGCAATAGAACAATGCTAATCATGCAATACAACTAAAAGTAAGATGAAAATAACAATTTACGGAACCTTGGGTGCAATTGACTTCCACTTCCAAACCTCTTATCCATCATTGAACATGCAACTTATTTACTACTTTCACTACTTGTTGTGAAGGCTAAACTTCTATCCTTCTTAGATGGTAGTTTGCAAGAGTGAATTCGACATCTCTTGTCAAACCTCACCAATGACTCCCGTAGTCGAAACACGACTCAAGGTATCCCATTAATGGCATTTAGCACGAAGAATCAACAAGCTCGGCAACACTTATAAACACTACACCGCATCTAAGCATTTAACCGATTTATGCATTTACCCAAGATTGGTCAAGAACGATCGACATTCATAGACCTCTCTCAGTTGCTACAAATGACAAACATGACAAAGAGTTCAACATTATCATATTCACCTAGCAATCATTAATCCATCAACACAATCAAAAGCTCTAAATCATACCCATACATTCCTAACAAGAACAGGGGGAGAATCAACCCACTTCCCCCAAACCCTAGCAAGCAATTCATATAAGTATTTCATATGCTCAAGCTTTTAACAACATTAATGATATCAACAAACACATTAAATGCTCCATAAATGCATAATAGCAAAAGCAATACATAAGCTACAAATAGTTCTTAGGACATGAGTTTGGAAGCCTTGGTCAATTGCTCCCAAGAGATTAGATTAGCTACTAGAGTTCATGCTAATCTAACTAAAACAACAAATCAAAACAACAAGATATTGTTTGGAAAGGAATATTTAAACTGCCAATTAATACTTGAAGTAGCATATTTACACTAAGGATTTTTATGAAAAAAGAAGATAGAATATTATGGTATTTATGAGTTGTGGAAATATGTATATTCTGCTACATATCATGCGTATGAAGCATAGTTGATTTATGGAAAATCCCTACATATATGGAGATCAGATTGGCGAATATATGGGATATATAGTAATAAGGAAAATCCCACTATTTATGGGATTTGGATATGGTTCAAGAAACAGATTTGGAATAGGAATATTGTGGAGATAATCAAGGAGTATTCCGATATGTTCATAGATATAAAATGGGACAATTACGGCTGCAATATATAAGATTTTAAACAGAGAGAATTGCAGAATTGTGGAGATATCATACTTTCGAGAGAATTGCAAAGAGCCAACTTTCTATGTTCCAACATACTTGACTTGCTGTTCAAAGTTCAGAATCATATGCCTTAATTCCTCGGGAGGAGGAGATCCAGCGTCGACGAGTTTCGAGGTCAAAGGGAGTCTGATCAAGGCGGATCGGTAGCAAGGGGAGCTTGCAGAATTCACACGTTATAGTTAGTAAAGATAAGTATTATGTATGATGTACTTTGTACTGTATCTTTCTAATTAGTGGATTCATTCTGAACTAGGCCATGCCCTGCAGATGTAGGTGGTTTTCACTGAACTGCGTAACCAAGTCGTGTGTCGTTAATGCTTTAATTTATTGCACACTTGGTTAGATAGGTCATGTTGGAACATACTAATAAGGATTAGTTAAAATTCTGTAAAACCAAATTTTAATTGGTATCAGAGCTTGGTCACTTATTATTCCCTTGCTTGTGTCAAGGAAAGTGTAATCCGGTTTTACCATGGCAACGAAAGAAGGAGCTTCGGTGTCTCGGCCACCTTTGCTAGAAGGCAACAACTACAACTATTGGAAGGCACACATGAGAGTTTTCATCAACTCACTGGATGAACTTTTGTGGGTCTATGTTGAGAATGAGTGGAATCACCCTACAGAAGATACAAGCTCTAAGGCAACAGAAGAAGAGTCAAGTCAAAGGGAACCGAAACTCAAAAACAAAGCTAGTTGGACTCCTGATGACCTCAAGGCATCTCTGGCAAATTCAAAGGCACTGAATGCAATCTTCACTGTGGTTGATGAAAACCAGTTCAAGCTCATCTCTTCATGTCATCAAGCTAAGAGAGCATGGGACATTCTACAAACTGTTCATGAAGGAACTAGTTGAGTTTGTGAGTATAAACTACAGATGCTGGCTACAAAGTTTGAGGAACTCAAGATGGAGGAGGATGACACTATTGCTATATTCAACGGAAAACTCAGGGATATCTCCAACATGGCATATCAACTTGGAAAGATTTACAAAGAGACGAAGTTGGTGAAAAAGACCTTGAGATCACTTCCTAAGAGATTTGCAATGAAGGTTGCGGCAATAGGAGAAGCAAGAGATGTATCCACCATAAGCCTAGATGAACTAATGGGATCATTACAGACATATGAGATGACGTTTCAACAAGCTACAAAAAAAGTTCCTAAGGAACTGGCATTCAAAATATCTTCATCAAAGGACAATCACGAGTCTGATAGTGATGATGAATTTGAAAAACTTGCACTTATCACGAAGAACTTCTCAAGGATGCTGAAGAAGGTAGTTAGCAAGAAATCTCAGGAGAGGTTTGGTGGAAATAGACCAAGGCCACAGGATTCTGGAAATAATTGTGGAACGAGGTTTGAGCAGGGAAATCAGCAGTTCTTTAGAAATCAAAGTAGTGAACCAAAACAGCCTGGAAGAATTCAATGCAGAGAATGCAAAGGATATGGACATATTCAGGCTGAATGTGCAAATACCTAGAAGAAACAGGGAAAATCATATGTCACCTCATGGAGTGAAGATGAAGAAGATGAGAAAGACAAAGAGGAACTTACAAGAAACTATGTGGCATTTGGAGCAAAAATCCATGATGCATCGAAGGATGGATGTGCCAACACACTAGACAAAGTCGAAGCTGTATATTCCAACATAGATCCGTATGAAGCACCCAGTGATGAAGACGATGGAATTTCTGTAAGTGATGAAGAAATCTACAACACTTATGAGAAGATGTACGCTATGCGGGTTCAAGTAGTTGACACAAACAAAGAGCTGAAAGAAGAAAAGATGAAGTTGATGGAAATAGAAAGAGAATTGCGTATGAAAGTTGCTGAACTTGCGAAGAAGAATGAAGAAATAAATGGGAAACTGATATTAGCAATTAAGAGAGCCGAGACTTCTGAAGCAGCAATTTCTAAGCTAAATGCTGGAAAAGCAAAGCTTGACGATATTCTGGACATGGGAACGAACTTTGGTGATCGACACGGTATTGGGTATTGCAACACACACAAGGCTGAAACACACAAGATACTTAAGAATCCAGTAACCCTCAAGACCAAGATTCGAGAAGTAAAACGGAAGTTTGGCAAGCCTCACCAAAGAAAACCGCTCATCTGCAGCTACTGCACATATCAAGGTCATTCAGAGGAACAATGCAGGAAACTGATCAAAGACCAAATGTCAGGACAACAACTCTTAGTATGTTCCAACATAGGCGAGGTCCAGAAAATAAAATTGGTCAGAAAGGTATGGGTTGTCAAACAATCTAGCACATGTCTGGTTGCACACACTTCGCTTATATCAACTTTGATAGTGGCTGTTCTCGCCACATGACTGGCACTCCAGAATTTCTCACAAATATCACACCATATGATGGCGGGTATGTGACTTTCGGTGATGGAAAGAAGAGTAGAGTGATTGGAAAAGGTGAATTGAAGATTGAAGGTTTTCCAGTATTCACTAGTGTGCTGTTTGTTGAAGATCTGAAGGCAAATCTGTTGAGCATAAGTCAGTTGTGTGATGACAATATGACGGTGGAATTTCAGAAGGATAAATGTGTTGTAAGACACGAAGAAACCAAGGTTCTTTCAGGCATAAGATCATCAGATAATTGCTATCTGTTAGAGCAAGAAGTACGATGTATGATCTCGAAGCAAGATTAAGGAGTTTTGTGGCACAGGAGGCTCGGTCACATCAATTATAAAACATTGGTGAAAATTGCAAATGTGAAAGTTGTACGAGGCATGCCTATCTTAACCGGCAAGGACGGAATTGTTTGTGGACCATGTCAACAAGGTAAACAAATTCAATCTCTCCACTCTTCAGTTCAGTATATAACCACCTCTAGAAATCTGGAATTATTGCATATGGATTTGATGGGTCCAGTCAATATACCTAGTATAGGTGGAAAGAAATATATCTTTGTATATGTTGATCATTTCTCTAGATTTATGTGGGTAGCCTTTTTGAAAGATAATCTGATACGTTGAAAGTATTTAGAAGTCTGGTAGTAAAGTTACAGACTGAAAAGGGAAGTTCAGTTGGAAAGATTGTTCGAATTCGTAGTGATCATGGTAGAGAGTTTGAGAATTTGCAATTTCATGATTTTTGTGAAGAGCTCGGGATTCAACATGAATTTTCCGCACCTATCACCCCTCAGCAGAATGGTATTGTAGAATGGAAAAACATAACCTTGCAGGAGATGGCTCGAGTCATGTTAGCTGAGAAAGAAATTCACTAGAAATGGTGGGCAAAAGCTATTAATACAGCTTGTTATACAATTAATCGAGTATATCTGTGTCCATTCACCAGCAAAACATCCTATAAGATTTGGAAGTGCAGGAAACCTAATGTCTCATACTTTCATCTGTTCGGAAGCAAGTGCTACATTCTCAGAGACAGAGAGCAGTTGGCAAAATTTGACAATCGGAGTGATACATGAATTTTTCTTGGGTATTCTATCAACAGTCGTGCCTATAGAGTTTTTAATCATCAAACAAACACTCTCATGGAGTCTATAAATGTTATTGTGGATGATTAAGAGGAAGAACAAAAGTCAGATGTTGTAGAAGAAGAACCCGGTAACACTCATGTTCCAACACAGCCGCGTCAACCTGATAAGGCAGATCCATTAGGTGAAGCTGAACCTCATCAACATGCTAGAACAACTAAGCAGATTAGTGCTGAAACTGTCGAAGCTGAGTATGTTGGAACATCGTCCCCCGCTACCGAACCCTATGTTCCAACACAGGGCCAACCTGAATCCACCATGAGAAGTACTCGATCAGTTCCTCGAGTGGATTACCGAAGGCTAGCTGGATTGCATTGCTTTGTTTCTCTCATTGAACCCAAGAACTATAAAGAAGCCTTATTGGATGAGTATTGGATTGCTGCTATGCAAGAAGAACAAAGTTAGTTTGCACGAAATGACGTCCGGTATCTTACTCCTCACCCCAAAGGCATTAATGTCATTGGCACGAAGTGGATTTTCAAGAATAAGCCTGATGTTGATAGTTCAGTTACTCGAAACAAGGCTAGAATAGTAGCTCAAGGATATACACAAGTGGAAGGGGTCGACTTTGATTAGACATTCGCACCAGTTGCCAGGTTAGAGTCAATTCAAATATTACTTGCTATTGCTTGCTCTATGAACTTTATGTTGTATCAAATGGATGTCAAGAGTGCATTTCTAAATGGAGTGGTGAATGAAGAGGTCTATGTTGAACAACCTAAAGGCTTTGAGGATTCTCATTATCCACACCATGTGTTTTGCCTCAAGAAGGCTCTATACGGTCTAAAGCAAGCACCCAGGGCGTGGTATGAACGACTTACTAACTTTCTTCTTCAGAAAGGCTATCGTTGAGGGGGAGTAGATTGCACTTTATATGTGCTTGAAAAGTCATCAAAATTTCTGATTGCTCAAATTTATGTTAATGATATAGTATTTGGATCTACTTCATCCTATATGGTACAGGATTTTATCACCATCATGCAAGCTAATTTGAAATAAGCATGGTTGGAGAGCTTACATACTTTTTGGGATTGCAAGTCAAGCAAGGAAGGTATGGTTTGTTCATAAATCAGAGTAAGTATGCTTTGAATTTAGTTAAGAGATTCGGTCTGAGCAATGCACGAGCAGTTTGAACTCCTATGGGTGTATATGACAAACTGGTAAAGGATGAGAAAGGAGTCACAGATGATTAGAAATTATACAGAGGCATGATTTGAAGTTTATTGTATTTAACAGCTAGTAGACCAGATATATGTTTCAGTGTTGGGATTTGTGCAAGATTTCAGGCTGATCCAAAGAAGTTGCATCTCACCGTAGTTAAAAGAGTTATTCGATATGTAAGATATGTAATTGGGACTTCTGAGTATGGTGTCTGGTATTCTAAGAATCAAGACTCTGAGTTGATTGGGTACAGTGATTCTGATTGGGCTGGTAATGCTGATGATCGTAAAAGTACCACACGTGGATGTTTCTTTATTGGTATGAACTTAGTGTTTTGGTATAGTAAGAAATAGAACTTGATCTCTGTCTACTGCAGAAGCTGAGTATCTTGCTGCAGGAAGTTTTTGTGCACAACTATTATGGATGAAACAAATGTTTAAAGACTATGGAATTTATCAAGGCCCATTGAAGATTTTATGTGACAATACAAGTGCTATTGATATCTCAAAAAATCCAGTTCAGCACTCGAGAACCAAACATATTGATATAAGGCATCACTTTATTAGAGATCTAGTTGAAAGAAAGGAAGTAGAGGTAGTCTATGTTCCAACACACGAGCATATCTTTACAAAGCCGTTGGACACTGCTACTTTTGAAAACTCAGACAACACTTAGGTGTTCATCAAATTTGAGGTAATTCTTGCCTTAATTTTTCTGTAAATATTCTGTTTATTTTTGTTTAGAAAATCGAAAAAGAACAAAAAAATAGAAAGAAGAAAAGTTTACAAAAATAGAAGTTGGAAGGTATGTTGGAAGTTGGTAGTCTTGAGTTGACAAGTGGTAATCATGGCAAATCTTGGAAAAGGAAAAAGGTATTATGCGGAAAACGAGGAAGTAATTGAAGAGTTGGTTTTGGTTTCTATGTTGTCCAAAATCCGTTCAAATCTCTTCTTTTCGGCTTATCTTTGAATTCATCTCGAATTCACTTCTGAAATTACCTACCAAACTACTACTCTTCGAATCCCTGCTGAATATTGGCTTCCAGCCCTAACTCTCCCACACGAGAAGAGGAACTTCCAGGAACTTCTCAACCATAGAGGGCATGGAGGATGAATCAATGACGGACCAAATTGGGGCCGAAGCACTTCCCGAGGAAAGGAATGGTCAATGTGAAGAGAATAATGCTGTTGAAGCAGAGACAACATATAGTGGTGAAAAGCCCAGTGATTCTGGCATCAATGGCAACAGACAAGAAGAACTCACCAGTGCTAAAAGAAAGAGCCCGTATGGAAAGGTAACTGGTTATGATCCCCCCTCGTTAAAACTGATGGGTATGGAGTTTAAGAACATAGATGAAATTTTTGAATGGCTAGAGGCAAACAGAGTCGCAGTTGATTTAACCAAAATCAAAAGTATAGAGGGTGAATACTTATCTGTTAAGGTTAAAGAACTAGTGACGGGTGATATAGGTGATATGTGGAGTATTGAGAATTGGAAGGTGAAATTTCTAAAAGGTAAATATGCGGAGTTCAGAGAAAAGGACAAATTTCATGTGTATTGTCGTATTCCCTATCCAAGTTATGTATTTTTTAGGGAGATTAGTGGTGATGAAGAAGCTGCTGGAAGGAAGGTTATAAAGTATACAAACAGATTGCAGATTGGGTTCTTTGACTCAAATGCTGCCCAGAGGATGGAAGAGCTTAGGAAGCCAGTAATAATTGAGCTGTTTGATGGTGATGAAGAAGACAAGGCTGTGTATGTTCTAACACAGCAGGAGAGATCAGAAAATACGGAAGAGATGGATGAAGACATGGGTGAAGAAGATCAAATGGAAAGTAATGCTGAGCAACCTGGAGAGCCAATGTCTGGACAAAATGATTCAGATCAAGACAAGCACTGTGGGACACAATCTGAGAAAGAAGAAGAAGCTGATAGTCCTGAGTATGTTCCAACACAGGAACTTCCTGAGTTGAACTACTCGAGTGATGAGGTACTTGATGAGTTTTTCCAGATGGCAAAGGGCAAGAGGAATGTGACTACTTCAAAGGTTGCTCCACCAGCAAAAAAAGGTCAAGTCATATCTGAAAGATGCTAAGAAGAAAGCACTGCCACCTGTACCTGTAAGTGATGCTTTGTTATTCACTTATTTTGATTTAAAATGTGAGGAGATGGGTGAATTGTTTGCTGAGAGGAGGTTTATCTCGGAGAGACCCATAGACTTAGAAGTTTATAGGGCAAGTGGTTTTTCTGATTATCTGGAGCAACTTGGAATGAAGAGAGCTGCAACCATACATCTTCAGTATAATAGACAGGTTGTGATAGAGGTCTATGCAAATTTGATGACTGAGAATCTGGAAATTGAATCTCCTTGGTTTGGAAGAGTTTATTTGAGAGGGAAGATTGTGGATTTCTCGACTGCAAGGATAAACAAAATTTTGGGATTACAGACACCAGATTTTTAGGGTGTATTTCCTGATGATTTAGGAGTAACTGAAGATCAAGTTCTGGAAACCATCTCGGGGGGATACAAAGCCAAGTGGCTGGAAACAGGGTATTCACAAGCTTCATGCTTGTCTTCTAGATTTTTTGTCCCATATCAAATTGCTGTTAATTGTTGGATGTCTTCTTCAAACACAACTGCTCTTACCAGGGAAAATTTGGTCACGTAGATATTCTATTTCGCCAGAATTCGTTGATTGCTCCGTATGAATTTACATTTATAATGGAATGAAATGGCTAAGCTTCTGTTCTGTGTTGGAACACAGAAGCCAGTAAATCTCGGCTTGTTCATTCAGCAAAACTTGGTGAGGCAGGCTATAACTCCCAAGGCTAAACATGTCATAGTATATCCCTGCTTGATCTCAGCGATAGCTAAAGGTGCAAAGGTGAAGGGCAAGGCAAAAGACTTGATCATAGATACAGAGTTCCTGAGGCCGGATAAGAAAACATTTGGAATGAGGCACATCCATGACTTACCCTAGAATCTGGAATGCTCTACATCATCAGCAGCAGAAAAGAAGGCTAAACTTGGGGTTTTGGATGCAAGATTGGGAGCCATAGTCATTCAAGTGGTAGCTCTAGAGGCAGAGAAAGCAAAATTGGAGGAAAAGAAAGCGCGGTTGCAGGCCAGTTCCTGAACTAGATTTCTTCTCTATGTTCCACCATAGAGGTCAAAGTCAGGGGGAGCATACTAGATGCTTGTGTTTTCTTTTGCCTTTGGCATATGTGTGGTCATAGGCCGAGAATTTTGAATTTTATTTAGTTTGATAATGTGGCTCTGTAATCTGAAGTTTATCTTTTTGTGGAATTCTTGGATTTATGGTTTTCGGTATCCAGTTTTCATGTTTTATGGGAATTCTATTATTCAAATTGTGTTCAGATTCAGTAGTATGCATATTGTGCATATGGTCCAACATGGATGGAATTTTGGAGATCTATGCATATGATGATAAGTTTTTCGGTGTGGGATTAATGGTCAAAAAGTTATGGGTCCACAAAAAGCCAAAGGGGGAGATTGTAAAGTCAGGAGATTTGCATTGAATATTTAATTGGCAGTTTTTGTGAACATATTTGGAAACGAAAAACTTTCCATGTTGGAACATTCGAAAGTAGCATATTTACGCCAAGGATTTTTATGGAAAAAGAAGACAGAATATTATGGTATTTGTGAGTTATGGAAAAATGTATATTCTGCTACATATCAGGCGTATGAAGCATACTTGATTTATGGAAAATCCTAACATATATGGAGATGAGATTGGCGAATATATGGGATATGTGGTGATAAGAAAAATCCCTTTATTTATGAGATTTGGATATGCTTCAAGAAATAGATTTGGAATAGGAATATTGTGGAGATAATCAAGGAGTATTCCAATCTGTTCATAGATATAGAAGGGGACAATCACGGCTGCAATATATATGGTTTTAAACAGAGAAAAATATGCTCACAAATTTTTTATACTTTCGAGAGAATTGCAAAGAGTCAACTTTCTATGTTCCAACATACTTGACCTGCTGTTCAAAGTTCATAATCATATGCCTTAATTTCTCGGGAGGAGGAGATCCAGCATTGACGAGTTTCGAGGTCAGAGGGAGTCTGATTAAGGCGGATCGGTAGCAAGGAGATCTTGCAGAATTCACACGTTATAGTTAGTAAAGATAAGTATTCTGTATGATGTACTTTGTACTGTATCTTTCTAATTAGTGGATTCATTCTGAACTGGGCCAGACCCCGTAGAGGTAGGTGGTCTTCACTGAACTGCGTAACCAAGTCGTGTGTCGTTAATGCTTTAATTTATTGCACACTTGATTAGATGGGTCATGTTGGAACATACTAATAAGGATTAGTTAAAATTCGGCAAAACCAATTTTTACTAAGCACCACGTTGTTCTCGACTTCTCGTAGCACGCATAAGTTATAAATGAAGTACATACATATTACATTTGAAGCCCTTATAAGCAATGGTTGAATCACCTATGAATTGTTCTCCAAGCACCTACAACATGTAATTTAAGCACTTTAAATTTAATATTTTCCAAATTAATTTCGTATCACACCATGTTTTAAAATAAAAAATACCTACGCGATACATTTGAAGCACTTACAAGCACTAATTGAAGCACCCAAAGATTGTACTTAAAGCACCTTGAAATTATTTATTTTTCAACCTCTTTTCATATCACGCCCAATTTATGAAAGAAGCACCTACATATTACTATTGAAGTACTTTCAAGCTTCCGTTGAAACACGTACAAATTGTACTTTAAAAACTTTTAATTTAATATTTTTCAAGTTATTTTTGTATCACATCCAGTTTTAAAATTTAAAAACACATACGCAATACACTTAAAGCACTTATAAGCACTAACTGAATCACTCACAGATTGTATTAAAGCACCTTGAAGTTATTTATTTTTCAAGCTCTTTTCGTATCACACTCAAGTTATGAAAGAAACACCTATATAGTACAAGTGAAGCACTTTCAAGCTTCTATTGAAACACGTACAAATTGTAATTTAAGCACTTTAAATTTAATATTTTTCAAGTTATTTTCGTAACACATCTTTTAAAATAAAAACACCTATGG
Organism: Rubia yunnanensis; assembly: GCA_037428765.1. Lineage (NCBI taxonomy): Eukaryota > Viridiplantae > Streptophyta > Magnoliopsida > Gentianales > Rubiaceae > Rubia > Rubia yunnanensis. The sequence goes on along the minus strand of CM075064.1, from coordinate 22,030,080 downwards.
GATACATTTGAAGCACTTACAAGCACTAATTTAAGCACCCACAGATTGTAATTAAAGCACCTTGGAGTTATTTATTTTTCAAACTCTTTTCCTATCACACTCAAGTTATGAAAGAAACACCTACATACTACAATTGAAGCACTTTCAAGCTTCTCTTGAAACACGTACAAATTGAACTTTAAACACTTTAAATTTAATATTTTTCAAGTTATTTTCGTATCACATCCAAGTTTTAAAATAAAAAACACCTACATGATACATTTGAAGCACTTACAAGCACTAATTAAAGCATCCATGAATTGTAATTAAAGCACCTCAAAGTTATTTATTTTTCAAGCTCTTTTTGTATCACACTCAAGTTATGAAAGAAACACATACATACTATAATTAAAGCACTTTCAACCTTATGTTGAAACACGTGCGAATTGTAATCATAGCTAGAAAAAATAATTTAATAAAAAGAAAATGTGGTAAATTGAGAAAATTTGGCATTTGGCAGGTAAGCTTGTTGGTTTGACTAACAAATAACAACAATGTATCTGAACTCACAATCCAATTGAACGAGTTGAATTCAAGAAAATCTTTATTGAATATTCAAATAATTTTTTTTTTTTTAAAAGTATAGCTTCAACGTTGTAATATTGATTTTGAACACAATTAAAAGTTGCGCACAACTCGTCAATGAAATCTCAGTCATTGATTTGTACTTTTCAATGGCTCGGATTGTTCTCACATAAGTGAATGTATATAGAGAGAATGAGACATTTATATTTTTAAATATATCTTTAGAAGTTATATATTTTTTAAAAAAGTTATGATTGATCATATATAGTAAAGAATTAAAATCAGTAATATATTATAATATTAGTGTATTATTTATAGACAACTTAAGTTTATGTTAGTCAAAATGACTTCAATACTCCCGATTAATAGCACCAAGCAAACAATTTCTATTATATTGTTAAATATCGGAACGGGGTACACTGCTTGGAATACGAAGAATTGGATTTATAACATTAATAGAATTCTTATAAGGTTTGATACTCCCTCCGTCCCAGCCTTTTCTGCACAAATTCTTTTTTGGGTTGTCCCAATCATTTCTGCACAAGCTGAAAACTTTCCTTATTTGGCAAAAAAATATTCTGATATTCTGAAATTGCCCTTAATGAATTTGTCAATATACAAGCTTTTCTCATTCTTAAACATAATTAATTACACTTTCCCACAAACTAACCACAACCAATTTTAATATATTATTCAAAATCAGATTTCAAAAATAACCACCTCATTTAAAATTCCACCAACCTTTCATTTACTCTACCACCCCACTTCAGCCAATAAGAAGGCATTGGACACTGTAAATTCTCGTATTCTTCAACTTTCTATCATTACACCATTCAACTCATACGCTCTCTTCATTTTCAACTCATACGCTCTCTCTAGAAAACCCTAGATCTGGTTTCTTCCCTTCCATCTATTTTGCTCGGTTCTTTGAATTTTTACCCTTCCATTGTGAAAATCAACCTTCCTATGGAAGCCTTCCCCTCCTCCTCCAACAAATCTTGCCCCCGTTGCTCAAACCTATAGCCCTTCCAAATTTGTTCCCAAAATGGAGTTTGATGATGCCACCTCTGTCCTGAGGTCTGACACCGCCGTAGAGGCTCCGCCCGTGCCAGAGATGCGTTTCTTGCATTGGGCTCCGATCGGGATGGTCTCGGCACTGGCGGTGGTTCGAAGAGGTGGCCGTTCCCATCGAAAAATAATGCTGAGTATGGAAAACATCGATCGACTCCGACGGATGTCAACTCGGCGGCTTACTGTGTTGGCTCTCAGATCCGGTAGTCGGTGAAGCTCTGCCGACTAGGCTCACCATCCGGCATAGCCTTGGGCCTTGGTGGAGCTTTGACAGAGTCTAGTTGCTTTGATAACACATGAAAAAGGTCCAATGAGAGGCTATATCTCTTAGTCCCGTGTTTAAGAGATATTCGTTGCCGAGAAAGGGCTAAGAAGAAATCTGAAAGGGTTTCTTCACCCCTGACTGATTAAGCTAAGTGATTGAATATGCAGTGATGGTTAATTTTTTTCTGAGATTTTAGTTGCCATTTTTTGTGTCATTGTATATTTTAAGGGTTAATAATCTAATGATGTTTTTAAAATTGTAGGTTATGATATTTTAGGCCATATGAAATGGTGGTAGTACAAAAAACTCTAATGGTGATTTTCATCTCCATGTTTTCGGATGATTAAAAAGTTCTGAAGAAAAACTAGGTTCTTCAAAACGGGTGATATCCTCTATTTGTGTTTATGGCCTGGTGGTGCCATTTGTGTTTATATAATGTTGCTGCCCTGGAGATTGATATGTGCCATATCTGTAGCTTCCCTTTTTTGTGGCCTGGTGTTGCCACTTGTGTTGATAAAATGTTGCTGCCCCTGTTCTTGTTGATAAAACATTCCTGCCATTGTGTTTGTGGCCTTGTGGTGCCATTTGTTTTGATAAAATGTTGATGCCCCTGTTCTTGTTGATAAAATGTTGCTGCCTCTGTGTTTGTAGCCTTGTGGTACCATTTGTGTTGATAAAATGATGATGCCCCTGTTCTTGTTGATAAAATGTTGCTGCCATTGTGTTTGTGGCCTGGTGGTGCCATTTGTGTTGATAAAATGCTGCTGCCACTGTTCTTGTTGATAATATGTTGTTGCCTCTGTGTTTGTGACCTGGTGGTGCCAATTGTGTTGATAAAATGATGGTGCCCCTGTTCTTATTGATAAAATGTTGCTGCCATTGTGTTTGTGGCCTGGTGGTGCCCTTTGTGTTGATAAAATGCCGCTGCCCCTGTTCTTGTTGATAATATGTTGCTTCCTTTGTGTTTGTGGCCTGGTGGTGCCATTTGTGTTGATAAAATATTGCTACCCCTGTTCTTGTTGATAATATGTTGTTGCCTCTGTGTTTGTGGCCTGGTGGTGCCATTTGTGTTGCTGCCCATGCATCTTCCCCTGTTTTTTTGTTCAAAATGTTGCTACCCATGCATCTTCCCTAACTTGTTGGTGTTACCTTGTGTGTTGGCCTTATTTTTATTCACATGACTGATTTAATAAAATATATATAACAAATGTTCAATTTTCATGTATGTTTAGTTACATTTAACCGGGGTTGGGTTTGAACATTTCGATCACACCAAAAGCAAAATGTTCAAAGGCTTACAAACTATGCCTGCATCCCAACCCTCTTACCTCCGGTGCCAGATCCAACCGTATACCAAGGTCCACTAAATTGTTCCTCGCATTCAATCTATCCTTAGTCTTCACGGGAATGTTCAGAAGCATTCCAATTAGACTCTCACAAACGTTCTTTTCGATATGCATGACATCCAAACAATAGCGAACCTCCAAATTTTTCCAGTAAGGAAAATCAAAGAAAATGGACCATTTATTCCACGATTCATCTACAGCCCCACCACCCTTTGATAACTTCTTACCGAGAACAACATTCAATTTATTCACCTTGTTGTGAATAGCTACACTGGTCAAAGGTTTGGGTGCTTTTCTCCTCCTTCCCACCAATGAATGCAATTGCGCTATCACGCAACTTGTAACCTACAAGAAGGAATTTACAGTGACCCAAACAAATGGTCTTCCACCCATTCCTCTACTAATGGTAATTTGTCTCATCCTCACAAACTGGGCAAGCCTTGTGACCCTTGACCACAAACCCGTAAAGGTTACCATATGCCAGAAAATCATTTATGGTACAAAAAAGCACCGTCCTCAATGTAAACTCTTCACCACTACAACCATCAAACATTAAGGTGCCAACCTACCAAAGCACCTTCAAATCTTTTATCAAAGGGGCAAGATAAGTGTCTACGTCATTTCCAGGTTGTTTCAGGCCTTAAATCACAATGGGCATCAACATATATTTTCTCTTCATGCACAAGTACGGGGGAAGATTGTAAATGGCAAGCATAACCAGCCACCAAATATGTTTCGAGGAAACATTCCCAAATGGGTTCATACCATCAATACACAAAGAAAATCTCAAATTCCTAGGTTCGGATGCAAAGTGTGGATACATCCTATAAAATTTCTTCCACTGGTCTGCTTCAGCCGGGTGTCGAATTATATCATCACCATTACAAGCTCCCCTATCAACGCACCATGTCAAGTTCTATGCATCCTTTTCATTCTTAAACAACCTTCTCAGCCTCGGAATAATGAGAAGATACCACATACATTTGGCAGGCACCTGTCTCCTCACTGGCACAACATACTCTCCACCTACAGCCACATTTCTCTTCTTCTTATAACGTGACACATTACATATTGGACAAACAATATTATCGTTAAGGTCACCTCTATATAGGACACAATCGTTCGGACAAGCATGTATCCTTTCATACTCCAATCCCATTGGACACAAAATTATCTTAGCTTTATAAAGGTTATCAGGGACCCCGTTACTGGGTGGAAGCTTTTCATTCAAAAACTTAAGCAGTTTATTCATGATAGTATCACTTCATGACCCTACACCTTTGAAATTAAACAAATCCATTAAACACGGCATGACCATGTCTTTCTTCTTGCAACCAGGATACAATGGTGTATCCTTCTCACCAAGGAAGTTAGCCAAAATCTCGGGCCTCCCTCTAAACTCATTAACAACCTCCTCACACATGTCATCTAACATAGAATCCCCAAAATAATCTCTCTCACTACTAAATCTCACTTCCATTGGTGATTTTTCCCCATGAAAGGTCCACACAACATAATCTTTCGCAAACCCCAACTATACAAATAGAGTTTCAGGATGTCCTTCTTATCAGTACGAATTCGATTTCCACAATCACGACAGGGACATAATATTCGCTTCTCTCGACTAAAAGCATGCTCCAAGAAATCATCCACGAACATAATATATGCATCGCTCACCCTACTAACGTTAACATACACATGCTTACGCCTCTCGATGATGCAATATAACTCTACATATCAATAAATGTCCAATAATCAAACTTCAACACATTTAATACAATAGAATTTTTCATGATGACTTCCTAATCATGCAACATCATAAATGTGCAATATACACCAATATTCCACATTAAAATTACAATATTCTTAACATGTCCAACACTATAGGAATCAAAAGTCATAGCCTTATAACTATAACAACCTTGAGAACAAATCACAAACTAATATCTTTAATTCTACCTCAATCACCGTCAAATGATCAAACACAAAATCTAAATATCTCTTCTAACAAAAACCATACATGAAATCCTTAATATCCAAAAATGTAATTAAAAAATAGGTACCTTCAAGGGTTTTCATTGTGGAGAATTCAATTCCTTCATCAACCAAAAAACACTATTAATGAACCTCTTTTTCCAAAAATCTCATTTTTAACCCGCCAAAAAAATGTGATAAGTGAGCATTTAATGCAATTTTCTACATCGATATTTAGACTTTACCAGTGCATTTGTAGCATTTTACACCGGTAAAATCAGTTACCGGTGTAGATATCTAGCCAAAACCTACGTATTTTCTTCTATTGCACCGGTATGATCACAGTACCAGGGCAAAAACAAATAATTTTGGTGCCAAATTTCTACAAAAAGAATTTTTTGGCACCGGTATTATGAAAATACCGATTCCTACACCGATTCTAATAGTAACTGGTGTACAAATACAAATTTTCATGCATTTTTTAAATTTGTGCACCGGTAATTTCCCGTTACCGGTTTGAAAAGTTGTCCTCTTGGTGCCAAATTAATAAAAAGGGAAATATGTACACATCGGTAATCGTGTACCAGTGCATATGTAAGCAAATGCACCGGTCAAAATACCTATTCGGATAATACCGATGCAAAATATTTGACATTGGTACACCGGTAGAACCAATACTGGTGTGAAAATAAGTGACCTGTACACCAGTTGACAAGATACTGGTGCGTATGTACTTATTTGCACCGGTACTGCAGTTAACATGATAAAGACTGGTGCAATTGGTTACATACGCACCGGTATACCTGTACTCATGAATTTATACCGGTGCATATGTACCTGTTTTCCAGTAGTGTGAAGGTGATACTTTGTTTTGGGTAACACTACAATTTCTGAAAATTTTTCTCTAGTTTTCTATGTTCACTTTCGAGGATGTTCCATTTATCCTATCATGTCCAAATCGCATAGTTGTGAACTTCAATTATTTAATTTCAATACGGAATCTCCAATTTCAGTTTTTGATAATTCCAAGAATCTTAGAGGGACCTAAATGTAAAAAGAAAAATGTTCGCTCGGAGGTCCAAATTAAAATCCGCTCAAATGTAAGGCTACATTATGAATCCGTAAAGTATATTCCATGACCTAATCAAACAAATTATAAATATTTCTTGGGAAAAAATTACTAGTAATCCTCCCTGTTAGGACTTCCTAACTTCTGAGTAATCTATAGTAAGATACTCTAATGCATGTACTAGTGCTTTATAAAATTTAATGATAAAATACTTTTCTATTTCAAAACTTAAACTAACCCAAGAATACCCAATATGAAGTTAATTCAATACAGAAATGAACGTGTAACTCAAATTTGGGCAATAGTGCAATTTTAGCAAAGTTAAATACGGATAATTTTTGTTGACCTAACACACACAATTTCGGAACACGGGAAAGATATAATGTTTAATTGAATTTTTTTAATCCAATCACATAACTATAATAACAGGAAAAACTTTCCAACGTTTTGGGCCAAAAGATCAATTTTTTCTAAACATTGCATTAAGCAACTCAACGTCGGTATTTTATGAAAGTAAACCGGTGTTGACTAAGACAGTGATGAAACTGGAAACTATACTCTTTTAATTTTGTTCTTCTTTTTTATTTAGCTCCAAAGTTTGGGGGGATTTTTTAAAAATTTTGGAAATTTCAACATGGCACTGGTTCATATACCGGTGCTTTAAAAAAATTCTACTTCCCGCCCAAAATTGATTGGGCTGAAATATTATTTAAGCCCAAGCAAATTCAGCACCGGTATATATATATATATATGTATATATATGAGGTACCGGCTTATACTACCAGTGCTAAACTCTTAGTCAAATTTTTATACATTTCCTTTATGTCCTCAATCATTTTCCCAAAATATTATGTAAAGCAGCCATAGGCAGCTGCTTTAAATGAAAATGGGAACCGGTTTTTCCTTATTGGCACCGGTATATGTATCGTTGCTATGGAGTTAGAAAAAACATTAACGTTTCCCACTCTGCCTTGGGAAAAAAAATAATTTAAAGCAGTCACGTAGCTGATTTATCTACTTTTAGCACCGGTAAAGAAGTCTTCAGCACCGGTATTACACTGGTGCTCTGCTCTATAGATGATTCTAGAATGTTGTAGACAGATTTTCAACACTGGCATTTTAACTATGTACCAATGCTGATCCCGCATAAATATAAAAGCGACCCGGCTGTTCCCATGTACAAGGGTCGCGTCTTTCTATCTTTTCCCTCATTTTCTAGGGTATCTTCTCCCTCAATCCCCTTTATACCCACGTTCTCCACCATTTAACCCTCATTCAACCTCCATTACTCCACCTTATATAAAAAACCTAAAAACCCCATTTTTCTACCTCCGAACCACATTTTCCCATTTTCTCTACTCGACGGCGGCAAACTTGACTTCACTAGGTTAGAGTTCTTCAATGTGTTGTGTTGAAGTGTGGTATTCATGATTGCGTAATGTTCAATTGTTTGTTCTACAATGTGTAATATTTTGTTCATTTTGGGGTGTTTGTAAGAAAATGTATGACATATAGTTCATTATGTGATGTTTGAACTGTTCAATCCAAAGCCTGTGAGATATAGGGCTGTAGTTCATTGTATGATGTTGATGTGTTTGTCCTAAAATGTTTGAGATATACATAGTGGAGTATGGTTTGATGTTTAGGTGTTTGTCCTAAAATGTGTAAGATATTGTATAATAGACTATGGTTTGATGTTTAGGTGTTTGTCCTAAAAGGTGTGAGATATTGTATAGTGGAGTATGGTTTAATGTTTAGGTGTTTGTCCTAAAATGTGTGAGATATTGTTGATTGTGTTATGTTGAATGGTGATATAGTTGATAGTGTGATGTTGTAGTGTTTGTCATAAAATGTGTGACATATTGTCGATTGTGTTATGTTGAAGTGTGATATAGCTGATTGTGTGATGTTGTAGTGTTTGTCATAGAACGTGTGAGATATAATAGAGCATGTACGATGGTGAAGTTTTTTTCCAAAATGAATGATATATAGTTGATTGTGGGATGTTTAAGTGTTTATGATATAGTTTGAATTGCCTCAAAGAGCTACAATGTCTTTGTTCTTGATAGTGTATGTGTTTCGTGTTAATGGATTCTATCATATTGTATATATATTGAGTATACAAGTTTTTGGGGTGAAATGGTTTATTATTAAAGTGTATTTTTGTGGATTGAGGTGGTGCCCACTGTGCGCTTCACTGTGATCAATGGCTATGTGTAGTGTTGATTCCAGGATGAACTAGGTTAAGGTTTACAGGTCTCTTTTGCTTGTTTTGATGATTTCAAGTAAATGTTCATGCCTAGTTTGGGATGAATTTTGTTTTTCCCTCGTGTAATGGTTTCTCTCTATTCATGTGGTGCCCTCTAACCATTAATGTTTCTTCCATCATGGAAAGTGTAGTAACATTTGCAGAACTCCACAATTTAAAACATGGAGATTTTGCAGTGTATGAGCACCAAGTAAACATGGTGTGTTTAACATTAAGTGTTTAACATGGTGTGCTTAACATTAAAACATAAGTTAATGTTAAATACATAGTTAAAACATAGTTATACACAAAATATTTCGTTGATGCTTAAACACTGTATAATTTTGATATTTCAAAGCGTTTTCTTCGACAAACCGTACTGTGCACAAACTTAGTGGAAGAAGCATTAGTTAGAGGGCACTTCATGCTAACTCATTACCGCTATTATAAATTTTAAGGCATCTCCTTCTTTAATTTCAAACTTGAAGACGCTTCATTTTCCACTAATTCAAACTTCACTTGAAGGTAGTTCCTACCAATTGAATCCAATCCACAACATTAGTATTCATTAATATATTATACAACTACTTTATAATATTTCTTGTCTCCTTACACTTATTAAACTATGTGAATTGTAATTTTCTATCTTACCATCGAAAACAAGGGGGTTGCTGAGAGTGGATGAGATTGCGTTTTTAGTTGGTCTCCTTTTCATGGAAGAACTAGTGTTGAACAATACCTCTACAGATATTCTGGAAGTTAGTTGACACATTAAAAACTATACGTTTCTTATTCTTACTTACTGATTACTTTCAAGTAATTAATCTTTGAGTTATTTTGTACACAATAGATAATTCCCCCGGCAAGAGAAGCGTACAATGGCAAGCAGATAACAGACGTCCTTGACACATGGTGTGAAACTTGGGTGAACGTATCTTCCAAATAATTTAAGACTTCGGTGCACCTCGTGTATTTCAACGTGTATTTTATTTCGTACATATTTATTTGTTTCTTAAATTATTATACGGATGGATTGATTTTAGACATATTTAGAGTTCTACTTTTTCAAATTTTCTTACTTAGCATCAATTTAATTTTTACATTCAGTGTTCTTCTCTTCTAAGTTTCTTCTATGAATTTTCCCCGGGTTTCGATTCGGGGCGGGCCTAGATAAATTAAAAGAGGAAATTGCAAATTGAAAAAATTCAAACACATGTTTTACAAATAACAGCACCGGTTTTACAAATATTAGCGCCGATGCTATAAACATCCATCTTCCAAAACCCGAGCACCGGAAAATCATTAACATACTGGTGCTGGTATATGTAATATGTCCAGTTTCAGGCACCGATTTATGTTCATAAATCAATGCTAGGAAAGAACCGGTGATCATTATCAATGTGCCTAACCAACGTCTGAACAACCAACACCGACATCAAAATACCAGTGCTGAAATTATATAGAGAGCACCGGTTCATTTACTGGTTCTGAATCTACGTTTTTAGCACCGGTTTTCTATACCAGTGCCTTTATAACTACGTTTTAGCACTGCCATACTTAGGCACCTGTAGTTTGGGGGCATAAAATACCGGTGCCTATGTACCCAGATACCAGTGCCATAGGGGGTGTCTGCAACAGTGGTAATCAATAAAACAAACCTAAACTACAATACACTTACCACAGAAGGATGTTGGGAGGTAGTCGTTGTACCTCTCAAAGTTAATATTTATAAGCCCTAAATGCTTTCTAACTACAACTAAGTAGATAGTGGCAAATCGGGGTTGTCCACGAAGGAGAGGGATTTTCCTAAGCATTTAAACATAAAAGGTTGATATTAGGCTAGAAGTAAATATATATATACACATATAAAAGCAAGTAAATGGGTGGGGGGGGGTTTGGTTGGTTGGTTTTCCTAAGCTATGAAAGTTAAAAGACAAGATAACTAGCAAACAACGACCATTTGCAAACCTCGTTGACAATCACTCTAGGCAAACAACACCATAGAGATATTTTATCAACGGCATTATACACGAAGGACCATAGATTTGATAACAAGCCTTCTACCAAAAATATAGTCATTTAACCAAATATAGCATTCATTAGGCTAAACCTAGAACAAACCACATTCAAGGTTCAACCTTTCATTGCATCTATAGGATAAATATGAGAACAATCTACATTAACATACTTATCTAGCAAGAATCACAACACATTATGCACAAGAAGTTCTAAGTTCATGTTCTTAGATTTTCATGCAAAGGAGTTAAGGAATTCGTCACTTTCCTAACACCCTAACACTTCAATCATACAAACACTTTCTATTCTCATACAACCCATGGCATAAATGAAGTAAAACATAGCATTCAGAACACATGAATATTAAATAACAAAGGCTTCAAGAACGAGTGAAAAAATCTATTCACTACTTCCACTAATCATGCATTTACACAAGATTAGCCAAGAACAATCGACATTCATTGACTTCTCTCATTTGCTACCTAAAACAAACATGACAATGAATTCAACATCATCACATTCATCTAGCAATTATCAACACATCAACATCATTAAGAAGCTCTAACTCATGCTCTTGGATTCCACATTAAAAGAGGGGAGAATTAGCTACTTTCTCCCAACCCTAACAAGTAATCATACAAGCAATTCATATACTCAAGCTTCCAAAAACATCAATGGCATTAACAATTCACCTTCAAAGCTTAATAAATGCTCAATAGCAAAAGCACTAAATTGATAGATATGGTTCTTACTACATAGATATGAAAGTTTCAATCCATTGCTCCAAAGATAAAACTAATCCAGATAATTAAAAGACATGATTAACCTACAAAAACTAAGAAAAGAAAGAAAGAAAAACTAGGGTTTTGAACCCAGAAAAATCGCAGGAAAAAGAAGGGTGTGAAGAGGAGAGGATAAGATTCAGTATTTATAGTACAAAAAAGTAAGAAAGTTTATGGCCATACGTCTGTTGTGAGTCGCGACCGAGCCTAGTTTCACCATCTTGATTTCTTTCTTCTTTTTGTTTCAAGTCTTCCTCTTCACTTCAATTATCTTCAATTCTTCAATCTTCAAAAGCTCAAATACAAGTCTTCAAGTCATTAAATCTTCAAAGGTATTCTTTAAAGTCTTCAAAGTATTCAAACAAATTGCCTGGTCCCACAAAATCCTCTAGAAAAGTAATAAAAGCGTAAAAGTCGCTTTTAACTCCCCTTAGAGAATTTCAAGGCAAAATGCCACATCTAGAGCACAAAAGTGTACAAAAGTGAGTCTCAAAAGTCCTAATATAATCATATAAAATGGCCACATCAAAGGATGTAATCGACCCGAACCATTTTTTACCTGAACCATTTTTGAGCTGACCCATTATAAAATTTGTTGAAATGGATTAAACACATATTTATTTTATCCATATTACCCAACTCATATTTAACCCGTCCACCCATTTGCCACCCCAAAAAACAATAGTGTGAGTTTTGTGTTCTAATGGATGAATGTTTGACTATATAATAAATGGAGGATAAATCAATCGATTGATTTCAATACTAAAGCTTTTTAAAGAAAAGGATGAATTGTACTTCATCCACACAGGCAAAAGACTTTTCCTTTTACTTCCCCTGTTTCAGTAATAGTGGCGGCACCATAGGTTTACCTGCTTGGATTTACGTAGAGAAAATGAGTAGATGAAATTGAATGTAGAAAGTAAAAGTAGAATAAGTTAATGAAATTGAATGAAATTGAATTAATCTTACCAAAAATAAAAGTGTACCAATATAAAAAAAACATGTCATTATGGTAATTGTACTACTAATAAAGAAACGGGGGAGTAGTATTATATAATAGAGTTCGTCTCTTAAAAGACGGTCTATACATAAGTCATAGAAAGACCAATGTTTAAAGTGTAAATTAGAACAAATGAAGATAAAATTTTCTACTTGCATGAATCAGGTTATAAACTTTATAACTACTCCATGTAGCATAATCAATTTTTATATTGCAACTAAGACCTTTTACTATTATTTTAATCAAACCTCGTCTTTCCATAAGGCTATGGGAAGACGGTCTTTCCCAAAACTTTGCCTATATAATCAAAATAAATTAATTAAGAAACAAATATTGTTCTGCGTTACGCTTAGAATTAATTACGGTCCTACTTTATTAATTATAATCATTAATTTTCAAACCGCTAACGTATCAACTACTGCATACGCTGGCAGCCTCACCTACTTAAGCAATTACATTTTTTTAATGGGAGGTTACATATCGGATTCCATTCGGTGAACCTTTTTCATAATAAAGTCAAAACAATTATATTTTTTTAATGGGAGGTTACTTATGGGATTAGTGTTTTATATTTTGTATTTTGTAAATAGATCATCCAATCAATTGGTATTAAGAAGAAAACGTCTAGCATTTTTTATACAAATAAGAAAACGTTTAACATATACAAAAAGTAGAATATTTCTACGTACATACATATATATATACATACATACATACATATATACATACATACATATATACATACATACATATATACATATATACATACATACATATATATATATACATACATATATATATACATATATACATACATACATATATATATACATATATACATATATATATACATATATATATACATATATACATATATATATACATATATATATATCATGTTTAGTGTTTACGATACTTATATTTATAAATAAAATTGATTCAATACTTTTTTAAAATTTTATTTTAATCAATTTAGTTCACTGTACTTTCGGTTCAACCCTTAACTTAATTTTACTATTACTATCTTTTATAGAATTAAAAAAAAATATATAAGGACCTTATTTTGAAAAGGTAAAAGACAAATTTCTTCTTTATCGTTAAATGTAACTCTATTTATTTTTAAGTAGTTTGTTTTATGTCGTCTTTTAAAAAACGGTCTTTGCATAAATTATGGAAAGACCCAAGGTTTAAACTGTAAACTAGAAGAAATTAAGATAAAATTTTTGAATTGCATTAATCGGGTCATTTAATATATAAATACCGCATGTTGCATAAAAAATTTATATAACAAAAACGACTTCTCTCTCTAAAAAGCATCTTTACTGTATAACGTCCCCTACCTACCTAACGCCACCCTACGCCACTAGCCATGGCGGAAATGCCATGGAAACCGAAAACCCTCACTTTCGCCCAAACATTGCAACAACAAACTCCATCTACAATCCCTCCCACAACTGACCTTCACCCATATTTCAATTACAAATGGGAACTCGCGGTTCTTTACCCCGAGGAAGAAATTGACATCCTCACAGCCCCATTCTCTAAAGCTTTGATCAGGAAATTCAGCAGAGGCCGGCCAACAATGGAGTTTCTCCCGAGGCAAATCAAAACCATTTGATTCAAAGGTGAAGCACAACTATCTTCCATAGACTCTAGGCATATCAGAATCATCTTCGATTTGGACAAGGATTACCAGTGTTGTTGGCTCAAGAAGACTTGATCTCTGGAGTTGCATTTACGCATCTTCAAATGGACCAAGAGCTTCGATTATGACGATGAGTCGACACTAGCTCTAGTTTAGTTCACTGTCGAATTCCCGCGGGTATACTTTTTTCACCCTAAGACTATAATTGATTTGGGTAATTCTCTAGGTGAACTGCTGTTTGCTGATGCCCCCACTAGAAACTTAACTAGGCCCTCCACAATTTGATTATGCGTAGAGATGGATGTTTCTAAGCCAAAACCCAGTAAGATTAGACTAGGTTCAATACCTCACAATAAATCCTATGGTATAACCTACGAGGACTTTCCCCAATATTATAAGAAGGGTCTAAAGCTAGGATATAGTGACTAAAATCGTAAGAGGGACCAAATCCTGCCCAATGAAAACCACAAACCACCCTATAGTTTCAAGACACAAAATAGAAAGAACGTAGCTGACCCTAAACATCCCATGATTGGTAAATCAGGGAAAATCAGCAACTTAGCTCATAGAAATCTGGGAAAAGAAAGGGCAATTATCCATACATATCAAGCCAAGCCAATTCTGGCACAGCCCCAAAATAAAGATACATCTGTCCCCACAATTCTACCAAGTTAGGCCCCCTCTAGAAATAGGTTTGCTGTGCTTCAGGAGGAAAATAATGAAGACCAAATGATAGCCGATGAAAGTATACAAAATGGTGCAGATGAAGAAATGGACCAGCAGGATCCACAAATGGTAGAGAAAGATATTGTTGAACAAGAGGATTTATCAGAAAATTACACCCGAGTCAATGACACTCAAATCCAGACACAAGATCAATAATTAAACAAATCTCAAACATAAGAACAAGAGGTCCAGCCACAGAGGATTTATCAGTTCAATGAGTATGGAGTAGAACACCTATCACACAGCAACAAATCTGCTAACGAAAATCCACACACAGGCCATGCTGCAATCCACATCACTCATATAGCAGTGGACACAGACAGTATCTCACAGCTCTAGTTACTCCATATTCATCAAAACATGGAGACGGGAGATCAGGGGTTTGATAGGGATTCAATTGAAGAATACATAGAGGAGGGTTATGAATCAAGGGGCTATAACACGGCTTCATCCTCTCCCCCCAAAAGAATATGTTCTCAGTTGACTTTAATGATGATACTCTATGTGATAAAATCACACGTCTTAAAAACTCTGACATTTTTTATCCTAATTAGTTTTTGTGGAACCCAAAAAAGAAAATTATATCTGACCTTGATCTTCCACGGGTTTCAGACAAACGGAAAAACTTCAAGGAAATATTGACGCTTAAGGACAATACAGACTGAAATTTGGTTTTACCACTTTTTCTAGTACTTACTAGTGTGTTCCAACATGCTTAATTTAACCAAGTGTAAAATAACGTAAAACGTAAAAGACACACAACTTGGTTACGCAGTTCGGTGTAAATCACCTACATCTGCGGGGCCTGGCCCAGTTCAGAACGAATCCACTAATTAGAAAGATACAGTACAGAGTACAGTTTACAAAATACTTATCTTTACTAACTATGACGTGTGGACTCTGCTAGCTCCCCTAGCTACCGATCTGCCTTGATCAGACTCCCTCTGACCTCGAACTCATTCGACGCAAGATCTCCTCCTCCCGAAGAATTAAGGTATACGATTATGAACTTAGTGCGGCAGGACAGTGTTGGAACACAGTATATTGGCTCTTGCAAGTTCCGTAAGATCTCAAAATCTGGGTGCAGATTTTGCTCTGTAAAATCGTTTGTTTTGCAGCCGTGTTTGTCCCATATTTATATCCACGAATCAGATCCGAATATCCATGATTATCTCCACAATATTCCTATTCCAAATCTGATTGTTGAAGCATATCCAAATCCCATAAATAAAGGGATTTACCTTATCTCAAACTCTCCCATATATTCGAATAAATCTTCTCCATATAAGGGATTTTTCCATAAACCAAATATGCTTCACACGCCCATTATATATAGCCAAATATACAGATACCATAAATTCTAAAACACGTCAATGTTTCGGCTTGAATCCGTTAAACCCTATGGCGTGAAACCTGCTCCAGTTCTGCTCCAGCACCACGTTCCAACATGGTCTGTAGTTCACAAATACTTAACACAAAATTGCCAATTAAATAATTCCTTGACTTTACAATCTCCCCCTTTGGCATTTTTGTGGACCCATAATATTTTGGACTGCAATCACATAATCAACTACATTCAACGAGCAGAATACCAGAAAAATTCAAATAGTGAAAGCCGAAATCCAGAATGCCAGAAATCCAAAAATTATACAACCAAATTGAAAACCAAATATCCAGGATCCAAAATTACTCCCCCTGGGACCACACAGAGGCCAAAGAAACATCGTCTTTAAAACTCCCCCTGAAATAATCAACCTTCCAGACTTGATTTATCTTCTTCCAACCGTGCTTGCTCTGCTTGTAAGGCTGCAATTTGGACACCCAAGTCTCCTAGTCTGGCATTGACAACCAACAATCAAGCCTTCTGATCTGCTGCTGATGATGAGGAGGTTGAGCTTGAAGCTTTTTCCATGGAAGGTCATGCACATGTCTAAGTCCGAAAGTTTTCTTGTTCGGCCGCAGGAACTCAGTGTCAACTATCACGTCTGAGGCCTTCCCCTTCACTTTTCCACTTTTGGCTATCGCTGAGATCAGACATGGATATATTACTGCATCATTCACTTTAGGCGCTGTGGCCTGTCGAACCAGATGTTGCTGAATTAATAACCCGAGATTGATTTCCTGCTGTGTTCCAACACAGTAGAGCAGTTTGGCCATTTCCCTGGTCAATGCAGTAGTATTGCTAGATGGTAACCAGCAGTGAACAGCTATCTGATACAGCCCGAAGAATCTGGAGGTCAAGCATGATGCTTGCGAATATCCTACTGCCGGCCACTGCTTCTTATATCCTCCAGAAATCACAGCCAAAATTTCATCATCAGTCATCTCCAAATCATCCGGAAACACTCCCCCTATCTCTGGAGTTTTCAGCCCAAATAACATATTAATTCTAGTAGCAGACAGTTCTACAACCTTTCCCAGAACATATACTCTACCAAACCACGGAGAAGAAATATCTAGATTCCCAGGCATAAGATTAGCATATACCTCAAGAACCACCTGTCGATTGAATTGCCTTTGAATTGTGGCCGCCTTCACCATTCCCATTGCCTTTAGGAAAGTTGTAAACCCACTCTCCTGGTAAGCCTCCAAGTCCAAGGGTCTCTCAGCAATAAACTTCTTCTCAGAGAAGAACTCTTCCATCTCAGCTCCCTTCTCGTCATAATAAACTGCAGAAAAAGCCTGAGTGACAGATGGGGGTGGCAGAGCCTTCCTTGGCTTGCTATCCTGTCTCTTCTTACTTCTTTTTGCTGGCTCAATATTCTTGGCAGAGCTAGCCTTCCTTTTTCCTTTTGCCTTCTTGAAAAATTCATCCAGGACCTCGTCACTGGAGTATGTCAGGTCTGGGGCACCCTGTGTTGGAACACTGTCAGCTCTTCCTACCTGTTCTTCTTCTGACTCAACACCTTGATCCTGTAGATCTTCTTCAGCTTCTTCATTCTCCTGATTCCCTTCATCATCAGATTGATCAGGGACTCTATCATTCAACTCTTCTTGAACCTCTACACCCTGTGTACCTCCCAGATCAGCATCAGATTCTTCCTCCATATACACAGATTCTTCCTCCTGTGTTGGAACACTGTCATCATCATCAGACAGTTCAATAATCACTGGTTCTCTCAATTTCTCCATCCTCTTTGAATTCTCTTCATCATAAAATCCAACCTGTAGCTTGTCTCCATACCTTACTATCTTCATCCCAACAGCTTGTTCCTCATTAATTTCTCTTATCCACACATAACTATGAGCAGTCATACGACAGAAAACATGAAATTTGTCTTTCCCTTTACCATTCAGCTGACCGTACATCCCTCTCAGATACTTCACAGTCTTATACTCAATATCCCAGACATCAGTAAAGTGACCAGACACAATCTCCTTAATTTTGACATGCAACACTTCTAAATCCTTTCTTATACTCTTGATTTTACTTAGATCCACGGAATATCTATTAGCTTGTAACCACTCAAAAATATCATCCACACTTCTACTTTCAAAACCCAAGAATTTCAATGGTCGAGGGTCAGGACCAGTTACCTTAGGTTTTTCCTGTTTCTTGCCTCCAGACGCTTCCTCTTGAGCATCCGAATCTTCACTCTGTTTCTTGACAGAAGCCTCTTTCTCTTCCTTTTCCTCTTCAGCCTTATCAGGCTCTGCTTCAGCTATCTCCTCATCCTCTTCATGGTTAGCACTTACTTTGTTCTGATCTTGAGTTTGTGACTCACCCAATTCAACATATCTTCTCGGCTCATCAAACACTACCAATTCCGAATTCACTGAGCTCCGGTCTTCTTCCATAATTTCCGGCACTGAAGCTTCTTTTATCGGAGAATTTGGGTTTGACATTATTTGGAACAATGCTGAGATAGAGGAGAGTTTTGAGTATGAGATTTTTTGGCAAGAGTTTTGGGAAAAATCTGGCCAAGGGTAACAGAATGCGAAAGGAATTTTAGAGTTTGAAACAACTTTCAACTCTTCATGAACTTACCTCTTTTCCCGCGAAGTCCCCTTTTTAGATTTCCCAAAAATTGCAATGATATCCCTTTTTCTTCTTGTCACATCACTTTGTCTTCCTTCATTAACTTCCAACACACCTTACTTAGCTACTCCTATTTTGGTAAGTCTTTTACTTCCTTAGATAATTTTTTTAAAAATTTTTGACGTAAATAACAGAAAGAAAAATTATTTACACGAAAAACTAATCAAAGGTAAAAGTTACCTCAGATTTGACAAACACCTAAGTGTTGTCGAAGGCTCTCGAAAGTGGTAGCATCAAGTGGCTTTGTAAATATATCAGCAAGCTGCTCGTGTGTTGGAACATAGACCACTTCCACTTCTTTTCTTTCCACCAAATCTCGAATAAAATGATGCCTTATGTCAATATGTTTGGTTCTTGAGTGTTGAACTGGATTCTTTGAAATATCAATGGCACTTGTATTGTCACATAAAATCTTCAAAGGTTCTTGATGAATTCCATAATCCTTCAACATTTGTTTCATCCATAGCAGTTGTGCACAACAGCTCCCTGCTGCAAGATACTCTGCTTCCGCAGTAGATAGAGAGATTGAATTCTGTTTCTTGCTATACCAAGACACCAAATTTGTTCCAATAAAGAAACATCCACCTGTAGTACTTTTTCGATCATCAGCATTACCAGCCCAATCAGAATCACTGTATCCAATCAACTCTGAGTCTTGATTCTTAGAATACCAGACACCATATTCTGAAGTTCCACTTACATATCGAATAACCCTTTTCACTGCAGTAAGATGAGATTCCTTAGGATCAGCTTGAAACCTCGCACATATTCCAACACTGAAACATATATCTGGTCTGCTTGCAGTTAAATACAATAAGCTTCCAATCATGCCTCTATATAAGTTATGATCGACTGGAACTCCTTTTTCATCTTTCACTAGTTTATCAGAAACTCCCATAGGAGTTCGAACTGCACGAGCACTACTGAGTCCGAATTTCTTAATCAAGTTCAAGGCATACTTACTTTGATTGATGAATAGACCATTCCGTCCTTGTTTCACTTGTAATCCCAGAAAATAGGTCAATTCTCCAACCATGCTCATTTCAAATTCAGATTGCATTGTGGTGACAAACTCTTGTACCATAGATGGTGAAGTGGAGCCAAATACTATGTCATCAACATATATTTGAGCAATTAGAAACTTTGAGGACTTGTCAAACACAAATAAAGTGCGATCTACTCCCCCTCGACGATAACCTTTCTGGAGTAGAAAGGTAGTAAGTCGTTCATACCATGCTCGAGGTGCCTGCTTTAGTCCGTATAAGGCCTTCTTGAGACGATATACATGATGCGGATAATGGGGATCTTCAAAACCTTTAGGTTGTTCCACATAAACTTCCTCGTTCACCACTCCATTTAAAAACGCACTCTTAACATCCATTTGATACAAAGTAAAGTTCAAAGAGCAGGCAATAGCTAGTAGAATACGAATGGATTCTAACCTGGCAACAGGTGCAAAGGTTTCATCAAAGTCAACACCTTCCACTTGAGTATATCCTTGAGCAACAAGTCTGGCTTTGTTTCTGGTGACTAAGCCATCTGCATCGAACTTGTTCTTGAAGATCCATTTCGTACCAATGACATTAATGCCTTTGGGACGGGGAGTAAGATACCAAACATCATTCCTGGTAAACTGACCGAGTTCATCTTGCATTGCAGCAATCCAATATTCATCAAGTAAGGCTTCTTTATAGTTCTTGGACTCAATCAGAGAAACGAAACAGTGTAGACCAGCCAGTCATCGGTAATCAACTCGAGGCATTGATCGAGTACTTCTCATGATGGATCCAGATTGATCGAGTGCTGGAACATGTTCGTCAGTAGGAGGGGACTGTGTTGGAACATGGTCGTGTGTTGGAACATGGTCAGCTTCAGTAGAGTTAGGGTTCTGGTGATCACTTGGTTCAGTAGAATCGGCTGAAGACTTTGCTTTGTCTGAAGGTTGAGACTGTGTTGGAACATGAGTGTTGGCAGATTCTTCCTCTACAACTTCTGGAGGTTGTTCCTTTTCTGAATCATCCACAATAACATTTATGGATTCCATGAGAGTGTTGGTTCGATGATTAAAAACTCTGTAGGCACGGCTATTGATGGAATACCCGAGAAACATTCCTAGATCACTCCGATTATCGAATTTAGCCAACTGTTCTCTATCTCTGAGAATATAGCATGTACTTCCGAACACATGAAAATACGATACGTTTGGATTCCTGCCCTTCCAGATCTCATAGGCTGTCTTGTCAGTGAATGGTCGAAGATACACTCGGTTGATCGTATAGCACGCTGTATTGATCGCCTCTGCCCACCATTTCTTATGAACATCCTTTTCTGCCATCATAACTCGAGCCATCTCCTGTAAAGTTCTGTTCTTTCTTTCAACAATGCCATTCTGTTGAGGAGTGATAGGAGCCAAAAACTCATGTTGGATTCCTAGCTCATTGCAGAAGGAACTGAATTGTTCATTTTCAAACTCTCTGCCGTGATCACTTCGAATTCGGATTATCTTTCCTACAAGACTTCCCTTTTCTGTTTGTAACTTTACTACAAGGCTTCGAAATACCTCAATCATATCAGATTTTTCTTTCAAGAAGGCTACCCAAGTAAATCTGGAGAAGTCATTAACACACACAAAAATATATTTCTTTCCTCCTATGCTAGGCGTATTAACTGGCCCCATTAAATCCATATGTAGCAATTCCAGATTTCTAGAAGTAGTAATAAACTGAACTGAAGAATGAGGAGAACGAGTTTGTTTACCTTGCTGACATGGTCTGCACACAATTTCATCCTTGCTAGTCAAGATTGGCATTCCTCGTACAGCTCTCATATTAGCGATTTTCACCAGTGTTTTATAGTTGATGTGTCCAAGCTTTCTGTGCCAGAGAATTCCTTCATCCTGCTTGGAAAGCATGCATCGAACTTCTTCTCCAACAAGTAACAGTTGTCTGAAGATCGTATTCCAGAAAGAACCTTATTTTCACCATGCTTCACTACACACTTGTCCTTCTGAAATTCCACTATCAGGTTGTCGTCACACAGCTGACTTATGCTAAGCAAGTTTGCTTTTAGATCTTCAACAAATAGTACACTTGTGAGAACTGGAAACCCTTCAATCTTTAATTCGCCTTTGCCAATTACTCTGCTTCTTTTTCCATCACCAAAAGTTACATATCCGCCATCATATGGAGTAATGTTTGTAAGGTATTTTGGAGTCCCGGTCATGTGACGAGAACAACCACTGTCAAAGTACCAAGAATCACTAGAATATGCTGATAAAGAAGTGTGTGCAACCAGACACTTACTGGACCTTTTAATAACCCATACCTTCCTGATTTTTGCATGAATATCGACTGTGTTGGAACACAGTTGTCTTCCAGTCATTTGATCTCTGATAAGTTTTTTACACTGATGTTCAGCATGACCTTGGTATGTACAGTATCTTCAGATTAGAGGATTTCTTTGATATGGCTTTCCATACTTCCGTTTTACTTCTCGAATCCCAGCTTTGAGAGTAACTGGTTTTTCGAAGACTTCAGTCTTTATTTCTTCCTTGTATCCAATCCCGTGTCTATCACCAACGGTTCTTCCCATATCCAGAATGTCATCAAGCTTTGCTTTCCCGGAATTTAATTTAGAGATAGTTGCTTCAGACATCTCGGCTCTCTTGACTGCTGCTATCAATTTTTGACTCAGTTCTTTATTTTGCTTTTCAAGTTCTGCAATAGTGGATTGTAGCTCCTTTCCACTTTCAATTAGCTTTCCTTTTTCTTCATTCAACTCTTTGTTTTTGTCAGCTACTTGAATCCACATATCATACATTTGTTCGTATGTGCTATAGATCTCTTCATCACTTACAGATAGATCATCTTCATCACTACGGCATCGTTCAGATTCTTGTTAGAAGATACATCCTTACCTTTGTTCAGTGTGTTGGAACACTGGCCTTCTGATGTATCATGTACCTTTGCTCCAAAAGCTACATAATTACTCGTAAGTTCTTCTTCATCCTTTTCATTATCTTCATCATCACTCCAAGAGGTGACATATGATCTTCCTTGTTTCTTGCGGGTGTTAGCACATTCAGCCTGAATATGACCAAATCCTTCACATTCTCTGTATTGAATTTGTCCCGCCTGTTTTGGTTCGTTGTTCTGATTCCTCCCGAACTGCATGTTTCCTTGTTCAAATCTCATTCCACGATTATTGTTCGAATCTAATGGCTTTTGTCTGTTTCCACCAAACCTCTCCTGAGATTTCTTATTAACCACCTTCTTCAGCATCTTTGAGAAATTCTTTGTAATAAGTGCCAGTTTTTCAAACTCATCATCGCTATCAGACTCATTACTTGCCTTGACCGGAGAAACTTTGAACGCTAAATCCTTGGAGATTCTTTTTGTAGATTGCTGGAACGTCATCTCATAAGTTTGTAATGAACCCATCAGTTCATCTAGGCTCATGGTTGCTACGTCTCTTGCTTCCTCTATTGCTGCTACTTTCATTGCAAATCTTTTGGGAAGAGATCGCAATGTCTTCTTCACTAGCTTAGTTTCCTTGTAAACCTTTCCCAGTTGATAAGCCATGTTGGATATATCTCTGAGCTTTCCATTGAATGAAGCAATGGTGTCATCCTCCTCCATTTTTAGTTCTTCAAATTTGGTAGCCAGCATCTGAAGTTTGGATTCCCGCACCCGACTGGTTCCTTCATGAACAGTTTGTAAAATATCCCATACTTTCTTTGCCTGGTGACATGTAGATATAAGCTTGAACTGATTTTCATCAACAGCAGTGAAGATTGCATTCAGGGCCTTCAAATTTGCCAGTGATTCTTTAAGATCATCTGGAGTCCACTTAGCTTTGTCTTTGGGTTTTTGACTCGACTCCCCTTCCACAGCCTTAGAACTTGTGTCAGCATCTTCTGTAGGATGATTCCATTCATTCTCAACATAGAACCATGCCAGTTCATCCAGTGAATTGATAAAGACCCTCATACGTGCCTTCCAATAATTGTAGTTGTTTCCTTCCAACAGTGGTGGTCGAGAGACTGAAAATCCTTCTCTTGTCATCATGGTAAAACCGGATCTCACTTTCCTTGAAACAACCAAGGGAACAATAAGTGACTCAGCTCTGATACCAATTGAAATTTGGTTTTACCACTTTTTCTAGTACTTACTAGTGTGTTCCAACATGCTTAATTTAACCAAGTGTAAAATAACGTAAAACGTAAAAGACACACAAGTTGGTTACACAGTTCGGTGTAAATCACCTACATCTGTGGGGCCTGGCCCAGTTCAGAATGAATCCACTAATTAGAAAGATACAGTACAGAGTACAGTTTACAAAATACTTATCTTTACTAACTATGACGTGTGGACTCTGCTAGCTCCCCTAGCTACCGATCTACCTTGATCAGACTCCCTCTGACCTCGAACTCATTCGACGCAAGATCTCCTCCTCTCAAGGAATTAAGGTATACGATTCTGAACTTAGTGCGGTAGGACAGTGTTGGAACACAGTATATTGGCTCTTGCAAGTTCCGTAAGATCTCAAAATCTGGGTGCAGATTTTGCTCTGTAAAATCGTTTGTTTTGCAGCCATGTTTGTCCCATATTTATATCCACGAATCAGATCCGAATATCCATGATTATCTCCACAATATTCCTATTCCAAATCTGATTGTTGAAGCATATCCAAATCCCATAAATAAAGGGATTTACCTTATCTCAAACTCTCCCATATATTCGAATAAATCTTCTCCATATAAGTAGGGATTTTTCCATAAACCAAATATGCTTCACACGCCCATTATATATAGCCAAATATACAGATACCATAAATTCTAAAACACGTCAATGTTTCGGCTTGAATCCGTTAAACCCTATGGCGTGAAACCTGCTCCAGTTCTGCTCCAGCACCATGTTCCAACATGGTCTGTAGTTCACAAATACTTAACACAAAATTGCCAATTAAATAATTCCTTGACTTTACAATCTCCCCCTTTGGCATTTTTGTGGACCCATAATATTTTGGACTGCAATCACATAATCAACTACATTCAACGAGCAGAATACCAGAAAAATTCAAATAGTGAAAGCCGAAATCCAGAATGCCAGAAATCCAAAAATTATACAACCAAATTGAAAACCAAATATCCAGGATCCAAAATTACTCCCCCTGGGACCACACAGAGGCCAAAGAAATCTGCTCGTTGTATGATATTGATTCTGTGCTGCAAGTCCAAAATATTATGGGTCCACAAAAATGCCAAAGGGGGAGATTCTAAAGTCAAGGAATTATTTTATTGGCAATTTTGTGTGAATTATTTTTGAACTGATATACAGACCATGTTGGAACTTGGTACTGGAGCAGTAGTTACGCCAAAGGATTTAACGGAATTCAAGCTGAAATATTGGAGTGTTTCAGAATTTATGGTAATTGTATATTTGGCTATATATTAGGCGTGTGAAGCATAATTGGTTTTATGGAAAATCCCTACTTATAAGGAGAAGATTTATTCGAATATATGGGATAGAATGATATAAGGTAAATCCCTTTATTTATGGGATTTGGATATGCTTCAAGAATCAGATTTGGAATAGGAATATTGTGGAGATAATCAAGGAGTATTCAAGTCTGATTCGTGAATATAAATAAGGGACAAACACGGCTGCATACTTACGGTTTTATAGAGCAAAATCTGCACCAAGGTTTTGAGATCTTACGAAATTTGCAAGAGCCAATAAACTGTGTTCCAACACTGTCCTGCCGCACTAAGTTCAAAATCCTATACCTTAATTCCTCGGGAGGAGGAGATCCTGCGTCGACGGAGTTCGAGGTCAGAGGGAGTCTGATCAAGGCGGATCGGTAGCTAGGGGAGCTAGCAGAGTCCACACGTCATAGTTAGTAAAGATAAGTATTTTGTAGACTGTACTCTGTACGCTATCTTTCTAATTAGTGGATTCATTCTGAACTGGGCCAGGCCCCGCAGTTATAGGTGGTTTACACCGAACTGCGTAACCAGGTTGTGTGTCTTTTACGTTTCACGCTTTTTACACTTGGTTAAACTAGGCATGTTGGAACACACTAGTAAAAACTAGAAAAAGTGGTAAAACTAAATTTCAAACCTAATGGGCAATTAAACCAGTTGGATATGTATAGGAAGAAGTTTTGTTTCAGACACCATCTGGGCTTAGTTCATAACAAAATCTGGATCATATACTCAGATAGGATAGACTTAAAACTTCAAAGTAACCATACACACTTCTTACAGGTTGAAATCACAATAAAATTCCTGGACAAAAAGATTACTAGAATCTTTGTATATACCCCCCAAAACAGGTTGGATAGACTAAAGGTTTATACAGAGTTGGTCACTAGAGTCGACAAATCCCCAACCTTAATAGGAGGTGATTTCAATGTAATTAGGTCAATGGATGATTACTCAGGACCTAGCTCTCCTGATTTAAACTGCATTTCAGATTTTGATAGCTTCATAAATGGCATAAAAGTCTTAGATCTGAATACTGTTGGTAACTATTTTACATGGAGTAATCTAAGGGTTTTAAATCCTACATCTAAAAGATTAGACAGAATAATGGCAAACTCTAGCTTTACGGCCACGTATAACCATTCCTCTATTCGAATTCTATGTAGGACATCGTCGGACCACTCTTCTATTTTACTGGCCATCTCGAATTCAAAAACCACATTCCCTAAATCTTTCAAGTTTCAGGAAATGTGGTTTGAAAGAAAATATTTCTTAAGCCTCATCCAAAATGATTAGTCTTAGCCACAGTAGGAACAAGGACTTCTAGGTTTCACATAAAAATTAAAAAGACATAAAAATGAAATAAAAATATGGAATAACCAAATATTTGGAAATGTAAAAGATAACATAAAAAAAACTCAGAAACTTAAGTGTCAAACCTGGAATTAATTTATAACTCCACCCACTCAGCTTCAGATAGGGTAAAATTAAATGAGGCTAAGGCTAAACTAACAAGACATCTTTTAGAACAAAACATCTTTCTCACCCAAAAAACAAGAATGAAATGGTTAAAAGATAGAGACTTAAATTCCAGCTATTTCCATAAATCTATCTCAGAAAATCAGGCTAGACTATCCATTATAAAGTTTTAAGACATAAATGGTAATTGGCTTAACTCAGCAGGAAATCAGTGACGCAGTAGTCATTTTTTCCCAAAGTCACATATGCGAATGAAGACCCATCGGGTCAAAATTTCTCATTTCTTATGAAAGAAATCCATCCTACGTACTATCACTGATGAGCAAAACATAGACATGATGAAACCTATTACTATGGAAGAAATAAAAAAAGTTGTATTTGATTTAACCCCAGTATAGCCTAGGTCCGGATGGATAGCCGGGTTTCTTTTAAAGAAAAACTTGGGAGATGATAATACATTATGTCCTAACAGCTATATTGAAATTCCAAGCTAGTATTCCAATACCAAAATCTATGGGCAGCACACTCATAGCTTTAATACAAAGAATAAAACCCCAAAAGCATTCAATGAGTTTAGACCTATTAGCCTCTCAAATTTCATCAACAAACTCATATCTAAGATCATGGTGGATAGGATTAAAACCATATACGAGTTCCCTCATTTCAGACAAGCAGTCATCTTATTTGCAAGACAGGGATATCGTAGACAACATCCTAATGATGAAAGAGGATGTTAGGCTATTGGGAAAAAAAGAATGAATCCTTAGACTTAATTTTAAAGTTTGATATAATGAAGGCTTTCGACCGAGTCTCGTTGTCTACCCTCAACACCCTCTTGTTGAAATTAGGTTTCCACAGTCACCTAGCTAAAGTCATAATGAATAATATAAACGCGGTTTGGTTCTCCATCTTAATAAATGGATCACCTTGTGGATTCTTTAAGCCTTTTAAAGCAAGGTGATCCATTACTACCATTTCTCTTCAATTTGTTTACTGAGCTGCTAACTAGAAACCTAAGAATTTAGTTTAATAATGGAAACATAAAAACATTCCACAATCCAGGGTCAGCCAATCAAATCAATTTGTTATCCTTTACAGATGACACATTTGTTTTTCTAAAAGGAACAACAAAATATTTTTAAAAAACTTAATGAACTTTCTAAAAATCTATCAAGTTGCAATAGGACGAAAAATTAACTTCCAAAAAAGTGCCTAATGTGCAGGCAAATTAAGTGACGAAAAGAAGAAAGAAATAAAGGACATAACACAGATATACGTGGTTCTTTACCCTTCTCCTATCTAAGAGTTACAGTGTTTAAGGGAAGGAAATTAAATGCACGTTTCAAGACGCTTATTGACACTGTAAAAAGTAAGGTAAATGGTAGTCAGGGGGAGGGAAGCTAATTCTCATCAACCATGTTTTAATTTCAATGCCTCAGCATACATGGGTTGTTACAGCACCTACTAAACACTAGATAAAAAAAGGTTGAGTCCATTTTTAGCAACTATAGGGAAGTTCAGATAAAGGCCAGAACAAACATTGGATTTCTTGGGAAAGAATATCCCATCATTTGCAAGAAGGGGGCTTGGGACTGAGACATCTTCACTCCATCATAGACTCTTTCTCAAAAACAAATTAGTGGAAATTACAAATGGGGAAATCCACTTGCTCTAGATTTATGTGGTCTTTACTAGCCACTGCTAGAAAATCAGAAACCTGGACAAGATATAGGGGAGTTGATCAAATAGCGGAGGCTAACTCCCAAGTAATCATAGAAAATGGAATGTCAAATTTTTGGATATCCAATTGGTTAGGTTTGCATTTAGGTCCTCTCATCAACTAGGTAACCCACTCACAGATACAGATTCCATTTCCTTTACTTTTGGTCAGACAGTTTCAGCTCAACAATGGTATGTACATTCCTCACCTAAGCAACATTCTCAACAATTTGACATTATCTAACCTTCAAAAAGATATTGTCCTAACTGAGGAATTGGATTATATGATATGGAAAACTAATATGTATGGTAGGTTCACAATCAAATCAGATTATGATGTTTTCAGACCAAAAACATTAACTGTGAAAATCTTTTCACAGTTAATAATTATTTCTTTATATAGAAATAATTATTCCTACCCTATGTTGATGTTCTAATGAAAATTGGAATTAATCTTCCCTCTAAATGTACAGAATGTTGTAACATTGATGAATTATCTCACTACTTTAATTCATGGACTGCATCTAAGTTTCTATAGGATAAAATGCATGTTGTCTTAAGTATTTCAGTTAGGCATTTTTCTTCAATAAAGGATAGATTGGAATACTATTGGTCTATGAAATCTCTATCATCAGCTCATTATTCCACACTCATTGTTCTGCCCTATTCAATCTGTGGGAACTCTGGAAAACAAGGAACATAAGTGACGACATGGTAGAATTAAGACCTATTTGGGCTAATGCTCCCATCACCTAGAAAGAGGCCCACAACTAGGCCACACATAAATGGGCTTATTATTGGGCCATTCACTAGAAGACAAATAAAGTTAGGTTATAGATGACCCACCTCCACCCAGGGTCGTTAAAACCTTAGCTTTGAATTAACTCGAGCTGAGGCTTTGGGAAAGGTCAAAGATAGAAATTTATATTCTGCACCCTGATCTCACTGATACGCTACCTATAGGGTACTTAGCAGCAAGCCTTGGGTTTGTCCACAGAGATGTTAGGGCTCAAGTATCAACTAAAAAACACAACATCGTACGGGTCGTCAATCCGTACGAGTGAAAGTAATCGCTATTAATTGCAAATAAAAAGGGGGGTTGGATTTTCAGATTATCAACTACATAGCTTAAAGTAAAAAAACAAGTAATCAAATAAAGCTAAGCACTTAAAGAGTCATTGGGCAACATGATTAACTTGATGTTTCGGCCCTTGATTCATTCACATGAAAGATTTACTAAGCAACCTAATAATGTGTTCATAATACGTGGTATGGCCGATGGCCTACACTTCCCCGTACCTGTCACGCTGGGTGCACTCGCAACCCTCCATCAACGTCGCCATCGTAATTAGGGGAGTACAACAAGGTCCGACCATTGTTGTAGGTCTATTTCTCCCCGGTGCGATTATGTCCTGGGCCTCCACGGTGAATGCACAACTTCCCTCAGGTCCTATCAACTAGGCCTAAGGGTTGTTAACACCTTATCTATGATATAGGGTCTCTCACACCCTAGTTTGCTACTTTTTAGCTATCTCTACCTGCAACCTATCGGAAAACTTTACGTAATCAGCTAAGACCGGTGTGATGGAAAATAAGTCAAAGTATTGCTTGGGTCTCCCGTGCACACACTCACGCAGACGCAGCGTACTCTCTTACCCATTCTAACATGTAGGTTTCTCTTCCCAAGGCGGCATTGATAAATACACCATACATAAATACAACCCAAAGTGGGTGCCGATATGTGGTGTAATATTCAAGCATTCAGAACATTCAAGGAAAATTATAATAATATCATGAACACATATAATAGGATGAATCTAATGAGTCTCACATAAACATAAAGGTTGGATCATGCACTACAATTATCCCCAAGCTATGGAAACTACTCCATAGACATGACATTCAAATATATATTTGAATTCCACATCTAGGATGAACACAAAATGAAAAGAAAGAAAAAGAAAAAAGAGGGAGTTTTTCTCCCTCTCTAAGGGCTCTCCTAATGATCTAATCTACTTTGTACATGTTTAACCTAGTAGACTAAGGTCATATATATAGGATAAGGTGATTGGGCCTAAAAATAGGCCAAAAGATGCTAAAACACTAGTTAAGCTGCCGCCTGGCGCGGACCGTCGTGGATGGCACGGTCTGCGCCAAGAACTATATCATGGGGTGCAACATTGTGCACAACCCTAGTTCTTCATAGGCGCAGGGCACTTGATCTGGCATGGGGTTATGGAACGAGGCTCTGGAACGGACCGTGGTTTGTGGCTTGGGTTGTGGTCAAGAAGCATGAATCACTCAGAAGTTTGGCACAGACCGTGGGCTATGGCACAAGCTGTGGTTAGGAAGCAAGGTTTGCTCAGAACTTTGGCTCAAGGCCCAGAATTTGGCTTGGGCCAATGGCTGGTCTTGGCATCTTGATCTTGGAACGGCGCGGGCCGTCATGAATGGGATGGTCTATGCTCATACTTAGCCTTTTTGGGTAACCTTTGATATTGAGTTGCATGGGGGCGTCTCCTCTGGCGTTGCTGGCAAGGGGCGTATCCTCTGGCGTGAACTATTGGTGCTTGGCCATGAATGGTCCGCACTGATCTGTGGTACCTAGACCTACTGAACTTGTTTCATTCGCTAAGGGAGAACCGTTAGGCAAATTTTTTAGTTCTAGTAGTTAATTTTGTAGTGCTCGAGAAGACAATCTAATAGAATCAGCCTTAAAGGATAATTCTTCTTGTATCATAATGGGACTTTGGTACAACTCATCGGACCACGATTCCCCATTTCTTCGTTAGCCACTTTGATCTCCGTTGCCGCTTATCCTTGGCTCCAATCTCCTTTTACCACACATTGATGTTCATGGACTTCATCTACTACCATTCTAGAGGTGAATGAACTTCGATCTCTTCTACTGTCCTTGCGAATGACCTTCAATATCTTCTACCTCCCTTACTAACGGCCTTCACATAGAATGTAACCAAAAAGTGCCCACGGGCGACCCACTAAAGATGATAAAATGGAAGATCTAGGAGCATGTGGATACATGATGTCCATTATTACTAATTAAGTCTACAAAATGTAGGATTTAGATGATAAAACCAATCATGGCCGTCTAACCTCTTTGTCACGTAAAATCCACTAACACTTGCAATTTGCCATAGAAAACGTACCAAAAACTATGATGAATGCAATGGTTAACACAAGAAAAATGAAGCACATCAATAGACCAAGGATATTAGGGTTTAGGAATGGTATAAATAGGAAGGCATGTCTTCTATTTTTGGTAACACTCTATTACCTACTTCTACTCTCTACAAATTACCGACTAGATTGTTAGAGAATCTCTCCCCGAATACCCCGGGGTATGTTTTCCTCTTGTAGATCACAGGCTACATTGGACCAGATCGGGATTGGGCTTGGGCCGATGGTCACCAAACGTATCAAGTTGGCATGCCCAGTGGGACCCAAGGTTTGGCTAGATCTAGATCTCGTACCGTGTATCTATGTCGATAACTTTGACTCGGTGGAGTGAAAGGTCAAGGAGTAAAGGGACTGGTGTAGGTGTTGAGGTTGGATCTTTGTATAGAATGAGGGTGGGGAGAAAATAACCCTTCCTACTGTAGAGCAAGATGCTTAAGCGACACCAGTCGAAACTTCGATAGGACCTGGCTTACCGACCCTTGTGATCAAAGAGTTACAGGCCAGGACCCTACCCTAAGCTCCGGAAGAAGTGGAGGTTACTATCGAACCAACCGTGGGAATTGGCACTGCGATGTTATTGTTTAGGTCGCGAGGTGTGGGTGGCCATCTCATAGAGTGTTTTGGTGATTCACATGTAGAGGATTATGAACGAAGGATCCAGGAGAATTGTGTGGTGGACGAAGCTAGGGGACCCCCACAGAGCTTTGATCAGATCATACAAATATTGGTGGCAGCAGGTTATCAAGTCGTCCCCTTCGATGATCCCTTATCTACCGATGACTGTGATACCTTCGATAACACATGCTTCATCGGTAGCCTTGGAAACGCAAATTAGAGCACTACCTTTGGCAAGCCAGGTGTACAGAGTCCCATATATGGGGAATGTGAGGGAGGCTGCACAACCAAAACCCCGCACATGAAGATGAGCTACCTTGTGTCTACCTTGATACCAGTGGACATTCCTCTAGGCTTTGAGAAGAGTCGAGGAGTCATGTCATGGGTAGGAGTCCCAAACCTTTCTAGTAGAGCATATGTTGAAGTGATGGATTACCGTGGTCAGGGAGCCACACCCTTCGTTCACCCAAGGGATCTTCAGGGACCCAACCATACCAGGGGGCACCACCATGGTAGAGCTAAGACAGCCCAGGGTAGGGAGTTGGACATGTTGATAGGACCAACGGGATAAATAGAAAGATCTCTGTTTGGTCTGATGGTGACGACAGCTCGCTGGCATTAGGATATAAAGCCACCAGAAGGACTTCCTACTTACTAAGGGGACTCAGATCCATGAGAGTTTATTCAGACTTTTCTTGGATTAATGAATTCTCAAGACTTCGATGAAAGGTTGTTATGCAAGCTGGTGGGTTGCTACCTCTGAGGGAAAGCCCACTAGTGGTTCAATAAGTTGCCAAGGGGATCATTAAAACCATGTCAAGATATCAGTAGGGTACTACTAAGTCATTATTGTCAGAAAAAGAAATTCACCAAAACATTGACGGAGATTTACCAGACGAAACAGAAGCATGGGAAAACCACGTCCGCCTTTTATCATAGGTATGTCGATGACAGCCTGAGGGTGATCCATGGCACATAAAATGAGATCATTTAGGGGTGTTTATTAGGAATGAAGGACATCGAGTCGTATTGAAAAATGATAGTGAATACCCCGATGACACTTCAACAGCTCTAGGAAGTTGTAGAACAACATTCGAGGAAGTTATTCGGAAGAAGAAAGAAGAGTTAATGGCCAAGAAGTCTAAGCCTAGTGACCCTCGAGGCAAGAGACCCATGGAGAGACCAGCATTCAAAAAGTATGCACCCATGCATCGTTCCCCTGCGGACATATGAAGTATCCATAGAGGAGTCTTCAAACCACCACCCCAATGAATGATACCAATCGAGAATTCGCGGCTAGGAAATCCACCAACATGTTCTACGACCACCACAAATACTATGGCCACAGCACAAATGAATGCACCCACCTTTAGATGGAAATTGGTCTGTGTGAAAGAGAAGGACTCTTAAAAGAATATTTCCACCAGCCATAATGAGATGAAAACTCGAAATACCGGAATGACTGAGGAATTAGATTGCCCCCTAAAAAGAGCTATGATATGAGAAACAGGGAGGATCGTGGCCCCCAGGGGCAGCGGCATAAACGTTGCGAGAAGCCCCAACGAAACCCTCCTACAGAAAACCAAAACATGAATTAAGGAAATCCTATTGTACATAGAGTGGTCAATTTCATCAGTGGAATTATTGGGGAAAGATTCTATAATGTAGTTATGAAAGCACAGTTGTTGCGTGTCCCAGTTGGAGAAACTGGGGGGAAGAGGCTTCGACCGGATGAAACGATCGCGTTCTCTGAGGCAGATGCAGTTCTAAATCAAACCCCCCACACTAACCCTATAGTTATTTTGAATATAGTTGGTACCGCGCTGGTGAAAAGGGTGTTTGTGGACTATGGAAGTGGAGTCGAGATCATGTTTGTGAGTTGCTTCAATTAGCTGGGGATCGGTAGAAAGAACCTGAAAAAGTCAACCTCTCCTTTGCCAGGTTTCACTAGAAGGAAAGCCTATCCGATAGGGGAGATTACCTTGCCTGTGAGGGTAGCCGATGGAGATAATGGAGTCACGGTGCATTGAAGTTTTGCAGTCATCGATATCATCTCTCCTTACAATGTGATATTAGGGAGACCATTGATGTGTCAGGCTCAAGCAGTGTGGTCGTTGTATCATTTAATGATGAATTTTCCAATGAAGGATGGGTGGCATCCATTAGTGGGGATCAGGCAGTCGCTCAAAGTCGTAATTATGAAGCGGTAAAATGCGCAGGAAAAGCAAGAAGTGTATCCTCCGTACATGGGACTGCTGGACCTGCAGATACCCAATCACTCTCCATTCGATATGTGGGGACGGTAGCAGTAGGAAGTATGATGCCAGAAATGTTGAGACATGAATTGAAAGCTTTGTTGGATTATTACTACGATGTATTCTCTTAGGATACCTCGGATTTAATGGGGCTGCCTGCGACATTGGTTGTCCACAGATTGAACATCGGCACCCTTCGATAAAACATGTCAAATAGAAATGGAGAATGTTTTCTCCTGAAAGGGTACAGGTGATAAAGTTGGAGGTGGAGAAACTTCTTACAACAAGGGTGATCGAAGAGGTGTTATACCCTCAGTGGTTAGCCAACCCAGTACTAGTCCCAAAACCATATGGGATGTGGTGCATGTGCGTTGAATTCACTGATCTAAACAAATGTTTCCCGAAGGATATTTATCCATTGCCTTTGATGGATTATTTAGTGGAGGCGATAACAGGTTAGATGCTCCCCTAAGAAGAGCTAAGGTGCAGGAAACAGGGGGGATCATGGCCCTAGGGGCAGCGGTATGAACTTCGTGAGGAGCTACAATGACCTCCCATCAGAAAACCAAAATAGGAATGAAGGAAATTCTCTTGTACACAGGGTGGTCAATGTCAATAGTGGAATTGTTGGGGAAAGATCCTGAAACGCAGTTATGAAAGTATAGTCTCGGCGTGTCCTGGCTGGAGAACCAGTGGGGAAGAGGCTTCGACCAGATGAAACGATCATGTTCTCTGAGGTGGATGCGGTTCCAAACCAAACACCCCACGCTGGCCCTATAGTTATTTCGGTGATATTTGGTACCGCACTGGTGAAAAGGTGTTTTTGGATGACGGAATTGAAGTTGAGATCATGTTTGTGAGTTTCTTTAATCTGCTGGGGAATGGCAGAACGAACTTGAAAAATTCAACCTTGCTTTTGTTAGGTTTCACTAGAAGGACAGTCTATCCAATAGGGAAGATAACCTTGCCTGTGAGGGTAGCCAATAGAGATAAGGGAGTCACAGTGCATTGCAGTTTTGCAGTCATTGATGTTTTCTCTCCTTCCAATGTCATATTAGGGAGACCTTGGATGTGTCAGGCTCGAGCAGTGTGGTCGTCGTACCATTTAAAGGTGAAGTTTCCAATTGATAATGGGTGGAATCCATTCGTGGGGATCAGGAAGTAGCTCAAAGCTGTAACTATGAAGTGGTAATAGACGCATGAAAAGCAAGAAGTGTAT
Organism: Rubia yunnanensis; assembly: GCA_037428765.1. Classification (NCBI taxonomy): domain Eukaryota; kingdom Viridiplantae; phylum Streptophyta; class Magnoliopsida; order Gentianales; family Rubiaceae; genus Rubia; species Rubia yunnanensis. The sequence continues at coordinate 21,994,366 of CM075064.1, read as the reverse complement.
GCTCCCTACATGGGTCGGCTGGACCTGCAGATACCCAACCGCTCTCCATTCGAGATGTGGAAATGGTAGCAGTAGGAAGTATGATGCCAGAAATGATGAGACATGAATTGAAAGCTTTGTTGGATCATTACTACGATGTATTCTCTTCGGATACCTTAGATTTAATAGGGTGCCTGTGAAATGGGCTATCCATAGATTGAACACTGACCCTTCGATAAAACATATCAAATAGAAACGGAGAATGTTTTCCCCTGAAACGATGGAGGCGATAAAGTTGAATGTAGAGAAACTTCTTACAACAGGGGTTATCAAAGAGGCACTATACCCTTAGTTGTTAGCCAACCCAGTACTAGTCCCAAAACCAGATGGGACGTGGTGCATGTGCATTGACTTCACAGATCTAAAAAATGTTTCCCAAAGGATAGCTATCCATTACATTCGATGGATCAGCTAGTGGAGGCGATAGCAGGTTATCAAATCCTGGCCTTTTTTGATGCACACAAGGTTATCACCAAATATTAATGGCAGGGGAGGATAAGTTGATGACCTTGTTCATCACAGATGTGGGCACATTTTGTTATAAGAAAATGCCGTTTGGGTTGAAAAATACGGGGGCCACTTACCAACGGTTGGTGGATACTCTCTTTAAAAAGAAATTAGGAAGAATATGGAAATTTATGTCGATGATATGGTGATAAAAATCATAACCTACAATTAGTTTTTGCAGGATCTAGGATAACTATTTGAGTGGTTATGAGTAGCAAACTTGAAGCTAAATCCATCGAAGCATGTGATAGGGGTTGGCGCTGGAAAATTTTTGGGCTTCATGGTCTCAGAGAGAGGCATTGATGTCAACCCAGAAAAAGTGGATGCATTGATGAATATGAAAAACCCATGAAATGTGAAGGAAGTCCAAACATTAACAGAATGTCTGGCTGCACTAAGCCAAATTTTATCAAAGGGTGCGGAGAAGCATTTACACTTTTTTGATATACTTCGCAAAGAAAAAAAATCGAATGGACTGAGAATTTTTGAAAAGGCCTTTGCAGCTTTGAAAGAACACCTCAAAACACTGCCCACGTTGATGAAGCCAGAGAAAGAGGAAGTCTTGTACCTTTATATCTCTGCATCTACTCTAGCTATAAGTGACGTGTTGGTAAAGGAGAAAGACCGACAACAACGCCCTATATACTTTGTTAGCAGAGCCTTGCAATCCCCAGAAGCAAGGTATACAGTTATGGGAAGGTTAATCTTGGCATTGGTTCATGCAGCTCGAAGATTGAGGCCGTATTTCAAGGGTCATACCATAGCCGTGCTCACCAATTATCCAATCAGGCAGATACTTCTAAAGCCCGAGTCTTTAGGGAGAATGATGAAATGGGCCATGGAACTGGGAGAACATCATGTACATTACCGCCCTAGGGTCTCAATCAAAGGGCAGGCCTTGGTGGATTTCATTTTTGAAACTACAGATACATCGAAGATGTCTGTAAGACTAAGGAAAAGGGGGTATGGAAATTGTTCGTGGACGGATCGTCTCATTCTGGGGGGAAGTGGGGCTAGAGTACTACTCACAAGCCCCGATGGTAATGACTACCCCTACACCCTTCATTTCAAATTCCAAGCCACAAACAATGAAACAAAGTATGAGGCTTTGATCATTGGTCTCCGGCTGGCTAAGGAGATGAAAGTAGAGGATGTGGAAATAGTCAGTGACTCACAGATTGTGATCAATAAAGTTAATGGGAATACAAGGTATAAGAGGTTAGTCTGCAACGCTACTTAGAGATGGTGGAACCCTTATTAAAGTGCTTTCGATCATACACTCTTTCTCAGGTACTAAGGGAGAAGAATCACAAGGCAGATGCTTTGAGGAAATTGTCCTCCTCGGATTTGGGAGAATTGGCACAGAAACAAGTGAACTTCAAAACTTTTTATAATCGAAGCTTCGAGGAAATCATGTGATGGCGGTCTTTGAAAATGAAACATGGATGACTCCAATTGTTCGATACCTCAAAGATGGATTGCTCCCAAAAAACCCTATCGAAGCATGAAAATTTTGACTCAAGGCACCCAGATTTGTAAGAAATGATGGGACCTTGTATCGTAGGGGGTATCTGCAGCCCTTGCTAAAATGTGTCAGCCCTACAGACGCACAGTATTTGATGCAGGAAGTCCATGAGGGAATCTGTGGCAGTCACCTGGGAGCACACTTGGTAGCAAGAAGAATGATTTGACCTGGGTATTACTAGCCAAGCATGTTTGAAGATGCCAACCAATATATCCAGCCTTGCAACCAATGCCAAAAACATGCGCCTATAACCCACGCCCCCCAGACCAAAATGATCAACATATACAGCTCTTGGCCATTCAATAAATGAGGAATAGATCTGGTGGGCCTTTCCCAGAAGCACCCGGGAGGTTTAAGTATCTGATAGTGGCAGTCGATTACTTTACCAAATGGGTTGAAGCTGAGCCGTTGGCAATATCAAGGGGAAATCCATTATCTCATTTTGTTGGAAGAACATTGTTTGTCACTTTGGTATACCAAAAGCGTTCACTATAGAAAATGGAACCCAGTTCGCGAATGACTCCTTCAAGAGCTGGTGTGAGGAATTCAAGGTCCAGCTGAAAGTAACATCGGTTTATTATCCCTAGGCAAACGGGCAGGTCGAAGTTACCAACCGAACCCTTTTCAATGGAATTCAAAAGAGGCTGGAGAGAGCAAAGGCAAACTGGGTCACTGAATTTCCTAGTGTGTTGTGGGTTTATCAAATGCTGGAATCTTCTACCATCTGAGACACGCCATATGGGTTGGTGTATGGCTCGAAGGCTTGATTCATGCGGATATTGGCCAGCCCAGTCCGAGAATGATGATAATCAGCAATGCTAGCAATGAGGGTAATCGTTGCCTAGATCTGGATCTGTTGGAAGAAAGATGAGTTTTGGCATCTATCCGAGAAGTAAAAGTTAAGAAGAAGGAAAAAAGATACCATGATCAAAGGGTGAAAGGAGCACAATTTGTCATGGGAGACCTCATTATGAGGAGAAATGAGAAGAGCCGACAAGAGCCAGAGGGGAAACTTGGCCCCAACTGGGAAGAACTATATTCACTGCTCGAAGCTCATCAAGGGGGAGTTACACCTTAGGTTCGATAAACGGCAACCGCATTCCTAAGAGATGGAACATAGTTAACCTTCAACAGTTAATTTGTTGTAGGAAGGGATAGCCTTAGATCTTATGAGATGGAAAATTGGCCAATTTCACTATGTAAGTCTTCCAAGATTTGTATGCTCTGCGTAGCAACTGGTTGATTTGATGAAACCCTTGACACCTCCCCAAACTATGATGCAACTAATTCTCTTTTAAGCGTTTAAAAACATTCTCGCTTTTGAGCGATCGAAAGTTTGCTTTTAAGCGTTTTAAAAATAGTCTCGCTTTTAAGCGATCAAAAGTTCTCCTTTAAGCGTTTAAAAATATTCTCGCTTTTAAGCGATCGAAATTTTGCTTTTAAGCGTATAAAAACATTCTCGCTTTAAAGAGGCCGAAAGTTTGCTTTTAAGTGTTTAAAAATAGTCACACTTTTAAGCGATCAAAAGTTCTCTTTTAAGCATTTAAAAATATTCTCGATTTTAAGTGATCGAAAGTTCACTTTTAAGTGTTTAAAAATATTCTCGCTTTTAAGCAATTGAAAGTTCTCTTTTAAGTGTTTAAAAATAATATCGCTTTTATGCGATCGGAAGCTTGCTTTTAAATGTTTAAAAACTATTCTAGCTTTTAAGCAATCAAAAGTTTGCTTTTAAGCGTTAAAAAGTATCTTCGCTTTTAAGCGATCGAAAGCTCGCTTCTAAGCGACAAGAAATAAGCTCGCTTCTTAATGCTAAAAAATACTCACTAATAAACTATTGAAAGTTCGCTTTCAAGTATTACAAATTATTCTCCATTTTAAAAGCAAACAAATAGTTCGTTGAAAAAACAAGATACAATGAATATACCAAACTATTGAGCAAGCCCGCTTAAAGGTACACACAACTTGGTGAAGATATACCTTATTCATCTATTACAATCCACTATTTAGCAGGATTTGTTCACCTGGTTAATAACCAGCTCAATGTTATAAAAACTCTTTATTACTAAATAGAAGCCTATGATCAGTTAGACCATCGAATGTTATCTGGATTTACCCTAGTGGAAATTGTGAATAAACATTCAACTTTGCTCTCTGAAGCTTCAGGAATAAGGTTAACGCGTCACCTTTGATGAGGTATCAAACTCCCGGAGGGCGGTGATTCTCTTTCTGCAATACCCTTGAAAACTGGCAGCGCCTGCCCATCAACATTAGGAACCCTTATAGGATTTTCCTCAAAGTTTTGACTGATAGAACTTGACTAGAAGAGCCAACATGGGGAGTCTTGGTCTCAGGATAGGAGCTACTCCAATACTAAGTCTTCTATTTAGCCTGAGCGCTCTTCTTCGACTGTTCTCTCCTTTTAGAAAACCTCTTTGAACGTTCACCCTTTGGAGAGACCCTAGGTGAAGGACCTCTATTCGAAGGACCATCTTTCTGGGAGTGGGCATTATTCTCTGATCGAAGATGTTCTTTTCTTTCGCAAATGGTATTGAATGCTGCATAATAATCTAGATCTCTATCCATACCCTTTCGCAGTATAGCCATCTTGGTATCATACGAGAACTTAAAAATATCACCAATAGAGCCCATAATCTATATGCTCGAAGGCTATCAGAATAGAGCTGGATAGTAGTAGCGTGAGCCGTTACTTGGCTCAAAAGATGGGAATTCTTACTTACAATATCACAGCAAAACCGTTGGTTATCATTGATATCCCCTTGAATCCTAGAAACTTCTTCGGTGAGATAATTATCCCATTTGGCCATCTCGCTAAGTTGGGATTCGAGCTTCTTAACCTCATCTTAATAATGTCTGACATCCCCCCACTGACTCAAATTACGATATAACCTAACATCAGTAAGACACTTGTGAAAACTAGGATATTTGTTCATCATTTCTCACAAAGTATCCCGATGATTGATTTTATTATCACTACACGCTTCGTCTACTATAGTGAGGGCAACAGCCGCTCAACCAGACGTAGAGACATTTCTCGCTTTGCTAAGAAGCTCTGCCATCGAAGGATGGCTGCCATCTTGCCAGGATGACACCTCTTTATTAGCTTTGGATAAATCCTCTCTCAGTCGGGCCAATTTAACAAGAGCCTTTGAGAACTCTACCTTAATTGTAGCAAGCTCTTGAGCAGATTTTTCCAGCTCATCTTTCATAACAGCCTTCTATAAAGCATAAGGAATGATGGTCGAACATTTAGACTAACGCACGTCATTAAAAACACCCGATCAAATACGTAATTATCCCAAAAGATTCATCAAACTTCGAATGATAAGTGTTTTACAAAACATAACCCAAAAAATAAGGGGATCAGAGTTCATACATATCTAGTCTCATTCCCTATGCTATGGTTAGTCTTATCAGTCCCAGCCTTGACCAGCCTCTGCACCTTCCTTATGGCCCTTCGATACATGATCACTTGACTTCGTGCTAGGCTCAGGAACGGTAAGGTCGCGAAGGTCCGAGGCTACAGGAATTTCTTCCCATTCTTGATGACGTCAAGCAGTCAAAGCTTAAAAATGCCCGAGCTGGACAGCTTACCCCACCCAACTTTCATCTTCTCCTTGGCATCTGGGTCAGTATGACCCTTTAGGGCCTTAGCCTGCTCGGGGGTAAGACAATCGGCTACCCAGTCGTAGATGTCAGTTCGACCCCATGCATTCCCAATCCCTATGAGGTAAAGAAAGGCATCCTTAAAGTCCTGTGACCTTATCAACTTGTCAGTGAAGGTCGTCAGCAAAGCATGCTGGGCTTCAAGCGAACACTTCTTCACCGGAAGTTCTCTTTCTCCTTCGAATTCTTCAAATCTTCAATCAGATTGTCTATCTCCTACTGTCGGTTGGCAATTTCATCCTCTCGAATAGCCTCAGTGACTGTTCGAGGGGCACTTACAGGAGGGGAAGAACCTGGCTGGGAAAGACGCTGGTTGACTGCAAGGCCGATCAAACAGCCGCCGCCACCTGAACCAGAACAAGAAAATGAAAGCATAAAAAAAAGTCTAATAAAGAGTCTAATAGAGAGGGAACCAGAAAAAGGTGACGTACCGAGGGTTATTTTTACAAATCCCCAAGATAGTCCAGGGACAGGTCGTCATTCTCAACCTCATAGTGGAGGTTTTCAGAACCAGTCTCATGAGAAGGTCCAGTCACCTCGAACCTTGGCTTCTTTTTGGGCTTCTCCTGAACAGGAAGCCTTTCCTGGGATTTTAGTTGGGCATGGACTAGGATAGGCTGCCTTGACTGGTAGTTCTCCTCCCGCTCAAGACCGTCGACGAAGTCTTGTGTGCTGCTCATTGCACAAAGAAAAGATCAGTTACAAACTACAAGGGAGAGAAACAAACTTCTAAAAATAGTATCCTATAGACCTTCGGAGGCATTCGAAGAGGATATCCCGTCAATAATTATCCCTCGCGAAGGATACATAGATCGAAAAGGTTTTGGACATGGCAGTCTATCGTCTCCCATCTTTCTCTTATTTGCGCTAGCAGGGCCCTCTGAAACAACCTCCTCGAATACTAGACGATTGGCCAAGGCATAAATACTTTCGTAGAACCATTATGGCCAAACGAAAGGTTTTTCACCCTTGGTAGTTGTAGGGTGATAAATGTTAGTGTCTAAAGGTTTAGGTTCTCGAAGATCCTCTATGTCCTTGCGAAGCCTCTCGGGAACCACATGTTTCCCCTTTCTTGTTTTGGAAAGAACATCTGGATTCCATCGAGGGGTTTGATAGACTCCTGTACAATCAAAAGACAAGACTTTATTCTACCACCCCGAGTTATTAGAAGGGGGAATAATAGACCTTCGACCAGAAAGCCTATTACTTAAGGTGAAGGTTCCCTTTACATCTCAATTACTAATTAAGAGATATACAGCTCGAAATAGCTCACAACGAGGATCTACATTTACTTCCCTACATCGAACTAGGAAGGCCATTATTATTACTATCATTTTTGGGTGAAGTTGGGACAAACTCACATTGAATTCCTCTATTAGGCTCGATACCAAGGAGGGTAAAGGAAAACGAAGGCAAATCTAATATGTCTACTATAGGTCATAGCCCTCCCTGCATGTAAGGAAGCATACTCATCTGCTTCAAGAGCTTTCAACTCAGCATTAAGGGGGGTGCGCTAGTACGGAGGGATCTCTTCGATAAGCTTTTTCACCTCTTGGGGAAAGACATATTTTGCCGAATTATCATCCTTCGAGGAAGGTTCAGCGCCCGACCGCCTCTCAACTACAAAATTCCCCTTCGAAGGTTCATAGAAAATTTCATTTGAAGCCCTCTCAGCCCTGGAAGTACCTATATGTCTAGGACTACCCTTCGAAGGCTTATCTAGATTCTCACTAGGAAGCTCACCAAACTTATGGAACCCAACCCCTCATTAAGACTGGGGACTTCACTAGGGCTGCGATTAAGGTTCACCGACTTCGTGTTTTTAGAATCAATCAAAATTTCAACCGATTGAAGATGGGTTTCGCCGGAAAAAAGGAATTAACGCTACCCAAGGACCTAATCAGTGGTGAATTCACCCCCTCACTATCTATCTTGAGATCTACTAGGGAACAAGATGAAGAAAATATAGGGATAGCGCTAGGATCCATGGAGACCTACTTGTTAAAAGACGGATGAAAGATTGAAACTTGGGGGTTGGAGAAGGATACAGATTAGAGATTCTCGAGGAAAACCTGCAAAGAGAAGAATGAAAATGAAAGGGGAAAGAAAATTATTCTAATTTGGTGTATATATAGGTGAATGAGAGAGAGAGAGAGAGATGCGAGAAATTCATTACCTAAAAAGGAAAGCAGTCTGAAAAGGAGCGAAAAGATAGAAAGCCTATTAAATAGCCGTCCGCACGCACCGTTTTTCTATTACCATTCCTTTCACGCACCTTTCTTGGGAACTCTAAGGATCAGAATCTCTGAGAAAAATCTAAGTGCTCTCCCGCAACCCAAAAATTAAAGCACTCTCGAAGACACGTCACCTCACAGTCAACCACGTTATACGATGCTTATAGGCCTAATCTTCGATGACCACAGGTAACCTTCGATGACACATGTACTATGGTCAACCTTTGATGACGAGAAGTATGGTAAACCTTCGATGACGAGAAGTATCACGGTTAACCTTCGATGACCAAAAGTACTATGGTTAACCTTCGATGACAAGGAATAGCCCTCGATGACTACAACCGACCTTTGATAAGAGGAGTTTTCAAAGATCGGAAGATCATTTAGTTTTTCTGGGGGCTTTTGTTGACATGGTAGAATTAAGACCTATTTGGGCTAATACTCCTATCACCTAGAAAGACGCCCAAAACCTAGGCCACACATGAATGAGCTTGTTATTGGGCGTTTACTAGAAGACAGAGGAAGCTAAGTTATAGACCAATGATATTAGAGTTTATGACTGGTATAAATAGGAAGGTATGTCTTCTATTTTTTGTAACACTCTATTGCCTACTTCTACTCTCTACAAATTGCTGACTAGATCGTCGGAGAATCTTCCCTAAGATTCCCAAGGTCTTTTTTCCATTTGTAGATCACAGGCTGCGTTGTGAAATGGAACTTTATTTACACTGTTTACTTGCTCTGCGTTGTAGATCACAGGCTTCTATTTACTTAACACTGTTTTCTATTTCAAACACAAATTTATTTGAAATGGAACAATCACACATTTACTTCTGCTTCTTGAATTTTCCGAATACAGCTCTCCGTCCCTAACAATCGGACACTTACTTTTGCTTTGCGTCTTGAATTTTATTTTAATATAAAATGAGTAGAGCAAATTTATGTGAGAGTAGAAAAATTAGAGTGAGTAAATATAGGCAAAATCTTGTGGAAATGGGTTGAATTGAAATTATAGAAAGGTAAAAATATCTAGTTACAATATTAAAATTTTATTATGCAACATGTAGTAGTTATAAGTTTATGATCCAATTAATGCAACCCAAAATTTTTATTTTAATTGTTTAGAATTTGAAATTTAAACCTTAATTTTTCCTTAAGTTGTGGAAGGACCGTCTTTCAAGAGACGGACTTGTAAATATAAGAGCATCAAACTTGCAATATTTACAAAAATTATCATTCCATACAGCTTTTAACTACTCCCTCGGTCCCAAATGAAATTGCACAGCAATTATTAGCATGTTGTTCAAGAAATATTTTTGACCGTTAATATGTTAACCTACGTATAATAACGAAAAATAAAAAGTTGATATATAAAAACTAATTTTTACGACGAATTGAACAATATCATATACGATAATATTGTTGTTCATATATCTATTCAAATATGCGGTCAAACTTTGATAGAAAATAGTGTAAAAAAATAAGAGTGCAATTTCAGTTGGGACAGTGGGGGTACAGTTACATACTCCCTCTGTCTCAATTCTATTTACAGAAATAGAAAGAGGAAGTTTTTTTGCTTTAGATTATTTAATGAGTTAGGGTGATGTGGCAGTGTGGTATTTTAATTTTTTATTTTTTCTTTGGATTATTTAATGAGTTAGAGTGATGTAGTAGTGTGGTTGGACTATTGCTTTTGGTGTTGGTGAGTTAGCTGGACTTTTAATTTCAAACAAAGAGGGCAATCCAATTAAAATAATGGGCAAAGTTTGCTAAATAAGGAAATAAAGTGTAGAGTGCAAATTCAGTTGGGACGTTCCAAATAAGAAATAGGGCAAATAGAGTTGGGACGGAGGGATTACTTGATGTCCGCTTATTGAATTTTACGTAAGATCTGGACACATATTAGATACATCACTAGTGGAGAATAATCTATTAAAGACAACAACCAAAGGTGGTTCCTTTGATATTTTTTAGGAGCTGCCTTCATGAGAAGGTTCCGTAGTCGGAAATGCTATCACAAGGCTCCTCTTCATTATAAAAGCGGCTCTAAACATATTAAAGGCGGTTCCAAACAAATTACATGCGGTTCTTGAGGACATCGATTAAATGCGATTATATTGTAGAACAGCTTTTAGCAGGCTGCCTTTGTTAGACTATTTGGTCCAATTATATAAAATTTAGGGTTTCTTTCCTCTTCCTTGGTTTTTTTCCATAAAAAAGCCTCATCATTCTCTCTTCACAACAGATTTGTCACTTCTTCTTCATTATCGATCTGTCGCCTCCTCTTCACCATTATTCTGTTGCCACTGCTCTCCTCAACCCCATCGATACACAACGATCCACCTCTCCTTAACCCATCACCATTGTATGCCTTCACCCTCTCCCAGCTTCGTCGCCATCGATTGCCCGCTCCTTGTGAAACCTCGTCGATGTCGTCACCACCGAACGCCTCCACCATCTCTGATATGTCTATTTCGAGTGTAATTTTCGTAGTAGGGTTTGACTTTTTCAGTATTGTATGCTGATGATTATTGAGGTTTGAGGTTTGAGGTTTAGATTGGATGATTATTGTATCAATTTTGGTTTCGGTGATTATTTTATCATTTTAAATAGTTTTTATGGGATATGCCTTCTTTATGTCTATGTTGCTGATTTGAGGTTGTTTTGTTTCACTTGAGGCTTGGTTATGCATTTGTTGTCTTTGGTTCACTTGAAGGCTGTCGAAATCCAATATCGGTATTCGGCAGATTTTTTTAGAACCTCTAATACAGATTCTGAATTTGAAGCCTAATTTGGATCCAATTAAAGGAGAATTTTCAAAAATGATTAAATGCGGAGCCATAGAAGACACCAGAAATCTTCCTTTTGTGATATGGTAAAACAACCTTTAATGGCCCCTCTTTCCGCTAGTGTATATGGAAGCATGTAGACTACAATCTAGTATAAATTACCATTGAAGGAGTATGTAGTTTGTGGGATACCTTACTAGAAAATATAATATGGTATGTATACACTACTAGAAGATTTTAGTATCGGTACCACTTACCGATGCCTATGAAACTACATTTTTTTTCACATGGTCACTTAGGAACAGTATGAAAATGCTCAAAATACCAGTGCCTATGTGGTGAAATACCGGTGCTAGTAAATAGGCAATGAATAAAAAAATTTGGCTAGTGATAATAAACTCAACGGTCGAAATATGAAACCCAAAGATTCATAAAGTCCAATAGGCTGAACAAGAAAAAAATAGAATTTCATGTAAAAAACTGAAAAATTCATAACCACAACCCATAAGCTCATTACATATATCTGAAAATACATAACAACCCTCAATTCATGAAACAAACTAGACCTAAACATAGATTAACAACATCAATTACCATAAAAACTAGAACCTAATCTCCATAAACCCTAGATAACATCAATGAACTTGAACCGTGAAGGTGAGGTTGGACGCAAGGGCTGAGGTGTGGTCAAACGCGGTGGTGGTGCTGAGAGCTGAGGTGCGATGGATCTGAGCTGAATCCAGCATTTTTGGTGGAGCTTGTAGGGAGGGAAAATAGGGGGTTGTCGTCATTGGCATCGAAGCCTTCAAAGTTGGACTAGGAGGCAGTACCGGTGGAGAGGGAGAGGTGGTGGATGATGAGGGAGAGGATGGAGTGCAGGCAGGGGCAGGGAGATGTGGTGAAGTGAGGGTTATTAGGAGAGGGGGATTTTATATTATTAGGGTTTGGGTGCTCTAACTAATGCTCCTTCCATTAAGTTTGTGCACAGTACAATTTGTTCAAATAAACTATTTAAAATGTCAAAATTATGGAGTGTTTAAGCACCAATGAAACTTGGTGTGTATAACTATATTTTAACTATGTATTTAACATTAACTATGTTTTAATGTTAAACACACCATGTTAAACACACCATGTTTACTTGGTGTTCATATACTGCAAAATCTCCACATTTTAAATTATGGAGTTCAGCAAATGTTTCTGCATTTTCCGTAATGGAATAAGCATTAATTAGTTGGAGGGCACCGCATAAATAGAGAGCAACAAATACACCGGGGAAAAATCAAAATTCATCCCAAACTAGGCATAAACATCCACTTGAAATCATCCAAACAAGCAAAAACTTGTATTAAACCCTCGATGATATGTGAAACCCACAATGGGCACCGCCTCAATCCACAACAGTACACTTTAATAATAAACCATTTCACTCTGAAAACTTGTATACTCAATACATACAATACTATAGAATCCATTACCACAAAACACATACATTATCAACAGCAATGACATTGTAGTTCTTTGATGAAATTCAAACTATATCACAAACACTTCAACATCCCACAATGAACTATATCTCATTCATTCTAGAAAAAAAACTTCACCATCATACATGCTTCACTATATCTCACATGTTCTATGAGAAACACTACAACATCACACAATCAACTATATCACACTTCCACATAACACAATGAAGAATATCTTACACATTTTAGGACAAACACCTAAACATCAAACCATGCTCCACTATATTGCAAACCTACTTATGTTGGGAACGCACCAAACTAAAGTAGTGTTGTCAGTTTTTGAACTGATGACACAATATCCAACCCGCCAAACTAACAATTAATTAATTTAATCAACATGGCATGTAAAATCATACTAGTATGTATGTTGCACAGTATAACATTGACCTGATTGCCCCAACTTAACACCTCTAACATTAATAGATTATTACAAAAACCACGGTGTAATCACAATCACCAACATAGATAACAAACAAAAACACAAGATTCATACATGTATCCTTATCGGTGGATGCGACAGGTTGTTGGCCCTGGCGGCGGTGAGGTTGTCAAACTCCTCGCCAGTGACGGAGGTGTCACCGGAGGAGACAGAGCCATAGTCGATGCCGTACAGGACGGAGGTGGGGCGGACGTGAAGGAGGATCATGGCGTCCCCGGGGCGGAGGTATTTTTGGATGGTCCATTTCACGGCGTACGCGCTCTCATCGCTAAGAAAGACAGTGGTGGTGATTCGGTGGTTGGCATGGGACGTGGGCATTCCAGAGGGGACACGTGGCAATGCTGGCTATTGGATGATCGTCGTCGGCGGTCGTTCCTTTTTGTTGGGTGATGCCATGGATTTCTTTCAACTGATTTTGGACAAAATCTTTGTGGGTTCTTCGAATCTAAGGGTACGGAATGTTGAATTCAGGATATGGATAAGGATTGTGAATCTATGATTGTGCTCGATCATAGGGGATTGGGTTCTCTGTGTGAGTGTAGATATAAAGGAGATTGAAGGAGGAGAAACCCTAGGAAGGAAGGAGAAGATAGAAAGACGAAACCCTTGTAAATGGGAACAGCCGGATCGCATTATGTATACGCCGGTTTAGTACCTATGCTGACAATCTATCTACTACATTCTAGAACCGTCTATAGTGCACAACACTGGTTTTATACTGGTGCTCAAACTAATATACTAGTTCTGAAAGTAATTAAAGCAGCTGCTTGAGGTTGCTTTAAATATTTTTTTCCCAAAGCAGAGAGGAATGCTTTAAAAAAAATTAACTTCTTAGAACCGGTACATATACCGGTGCCAATTATGTAAAATCGGTGCCTCGGTCTCTTGAAAGTAGTTGCCTATGGCTGCTTTACTAGCATTTTTTGGGGAAATAATTGAGGACATAAACAAAATGTCAGAAAAAATGACTAAGTATGTAGCAGCGGTAGTAAAAATGTGTTCCTCATTATTATATACTAGTGCTAGCTTTATTTTGGCTTAGTCAGCATCGGTTTACTTTCATAAAATAGTGGTGCTCAGTTACTTAATGCAATGTTTAGAAAAATTTGATCCACTGGCCCAAAACGTTGGAAATTTTTTTCGGTTATTGTTGTTATGTAATTGGATTGAAAAAAATTCAATTAAACATTTTGTCTTTCCCGTGTTCCAAAATTGTGTATGACGGGTCCCCGATATGGATCTGTATGTAACTTTGCTAAAATTTAACTATTTCCCAAATTTGAGTTACACCTTCGTTTTCGTATTGAAATAACTTCATATTGGGTATTCTTGGGTTAATTTAAGTTTTGAAATAGAAAAGTAATTTTTCATGAAATTTACATGCGTTAGAGTATCTTACAATAGATTACTCAGAAGTTAGGAAGTCCTAATGGGGAGGACTATTGGTAAGTTTTTCCTAAGAAATATTAATAAATTTTTTGATTGGGTCTTGGAATATACTTTAAGGATTCATAATGTAGCATTACATTTGAGCGGATTTTAATTTGGACCTCAGAGTGAACTTTTTCTTTTTGAACTTAGGTCCCTCCAAGATTCTTGGAATTGTCGAAGAAATTGTCGATTCCATATTAAATTAAATAATAGAAGTTCACAACTATGCTATTTGGACATGATTGGATAAGTGGAACATCAGCAAAACTGAAAATAGAAATCTTGTACAACATTATGCTAAAATTGCACTATTGACCAAATTTGAGTTTATCAATCTTTTCTTTTTACCCGCTAGGAAAAGGTGGAAGGTGAGCATTTAATGCACCAATAGCACCGGTAAGATCTACTAATACCAGAGCTAAACATGGTATATACAAGCTAGCACCGTAACAGATACAGGTGCCAACAAGAAAATTCTAAACCGGTGTTGGAATATAAATTTTCCCGCGGATTTTTTTGCATCATCTCCGGTACCATCTAGTATACCGGTGCAGGGATTTTCAGTTCCTGCATAAATTTCTACATAGAACCAGTTTTCCGCACCGGTATGTGCCTTACCAATGCTCAAAATTTCCATATTTGTTAGTTCTTTTCACTTAGGAAATGATATGGATCACTGGTATGTTGGATACCTGTTGAATAAAAAGGCATCGGTATTATCATTTTCAAATGTTTATACCATAGCTAATCTAAATTCTAGAACTGATATTTTGGCACCGGTACAAACATATCAATGCTTAAGTACCTTATTTCAAGTAGTGATATGTCAATCTATAGCATCTTGTATTACCATTATAGATTTGTATGTGGTCAAATCTTAGTGAATTGGAATTCGGTTCAGTGGTTAATCCTCTCTCTGTAACATAGATGTGTAAGGTTCAAGTCACACCATTATCAAGAATTGTGAATTATAAAAGCAATTTCTTGATATGGATATACCCGACTTGTGTGACTGTGAGACGAGTATCAAAATCTCATTAGTGAAGCAGATTCATGATGAAGATTAGATAATCACAAGGGGGTTATGTTGGATTAATATCACTCTTGATTCAAATGACTAAAGTCATGAAGATTAATGAAGTGTCTAAAAAGAACCTACTCCAACTTCATTAGAGCATCTCCAATGCTTGGAGTGTCATCCATAAAAGTAGGAGCCATTTGGCAGATTATTATAGGGCTTCATTGTGATGTGGTTATACGAGTATTGATGATAGGGATTTGTGAAGTTTTGATCTCCAATGCAAGCGTCATAAGTAAGGTTTTATGGTGATGTGTCAAAATATTTTTTTATTATTAACCATTTAAAGAGTTATATTTATTTCCGTTCACTATATATTATATTCATATTCAATTAGTAAAGCACCAATTTTAAAAAAAATATTTCATTACTATTTAATTAGATAGTTTCTTGTTAGATCGCCTAACCGTAGTAACATCAATCATGAAAAATCTCATTTCTATTATTTTAAAATTTAGATTATGATAATCAATATTTCAAGATGTATTTAAAAGATGTTTAAAATTACGGGAACCTCGTTCTAAAAACTGAAAACAAATATCAAATTACCCAATTAATTATATTTTAATTATAAAATGGCTCCATCCAACATTTAGATGATTTTTTTAAAAAAATTGATTTAATCAATAATCTTAAATTTAATGCATATATACACATTTACTGTGGACTAAATTTTGCACAATAATATACATCTTTTTATACTTTTGATATCTATGAATATTGTCTTTAATTATTTATTTTATAATTGTATGAATATTGAAAATTGAAAATTTATTATATCTTTATTTAATAAGAAATATATAATGTAATATAATTGAATCAATATCTAAAATAACCATATTAGATTTAATATGAATATTTACCTAAAAAATTAAAAGCATATGAATTTAGAGTAGTTAACATAGATGATTTTGGTAACTTTGCTGACGAAGCATACTTGATGGCCTCAATATCACCTCCTGAAAACAGAGGCCCAATTAGAGGGGGTCTCTTTATTTTTGTACATGTCACAGTGACTCCCTTATTTGACCTCTGCATTGAGATAATTTTTGAGGTTGAGGGTTAATCAGTATGATGTGGCTAGAGAGGTTTTCCTATGTGATGCTTGTATTGGAGATACTCTTACTGGGCGGGTTCAACAATTATTTACAGCTTTCTTAACTTAGTTTTTATTCTATTTTGGCCCATGAATAACCATGACCATGTTAGCCCCATATGATGTTCAAGAAGATTGAATTCAATTCTAATTAGACTAAATGAGGTTAAAATAAATTTATCAATATTCGATTCTATCTTATCTAGTTCTGATTAGATTAAATAAGGTTAGATTAGATAGGGTAATATTCGCTCAAACTTATCTTGGATGAATTTAGGTAAGATATGATTTTAACTTCTTAAATCTGTCATAAGACAGGAATTCAGTCAGGGTACCAAATCCATGTCGGATCAACTTTGTTTTGGCTAAACTCTATCCTTATAAATAGAGGGCTAGTCTTCAAATTTTTAATATCTTTTGATAAATCAAATACATCAGATTTTAGAGTTAAACTTGTGGTTTTGTTCAACCTTGTAAATCGTTTGGTTTTGTTTATGATTTAGTGCTTAGAACTCGTGGCTCTTTTGGTTAAAAAATGCAAGTGGTGCTTGATTCATGGTTTGGCCTTGTGTCACAGAATTTCATGTTGTGTTCTTTAACAGATTTCAAGTGTGTCTTCTTTTTCAATGAAGGTGCTTCAATCCACCCTTTGACGAGTGCTTCTAATCATTCTGCAAAGGAGCTGACCTTAAAGGCTAATAAAAAAAATCTGGGCTTTCAATTGTTTTTTGAAATCAGACATGACAAGAGACAACACCTATTACCTCGGTTATTTAGGGGTTTCTACCTCGTTTTTCATCCAAAAAAACTGAGGTAAATGTGGGAGGAGTAAAAATGTAGTTTTTTACCTCGGTTCATAACCGAATACTTTTTACCTCGGTTTTCTGAAAAATAACCGAGGTAAAAAAGTAATTTTGACTAAAGCATAGTGCGACTTCGGGTAGTATCTTTTACTGCATTTTTGCAACGATCAAGTTGCGAGATCGCACGCTAGAGTGAAATGGAATAAAAAACTACCAAAAAGCATAACCGATATCGGTTCTTCTTTCAGTAGTTCTCGAGCAAAAGTGGATTTTCCATAGAGCCAAATTCGGCAACACAGAGTTATGACGACCCAAATCCGGCAACACAAATACTTTACAAATCAAAGTCATTTCTCTCAAAAAGATACTCAGATTTACAACAAGAAGATAAACCCAGATTTAGAAATTTACTTCGACATATTTACAAATTGTATACATTCGAATTAAAAATGAAGAACATAAAGATTAGATTAAATCTTGAAGTTACAAACCTAATTTAGATATGGAAAACTCGAGCAGCACGGTAACGAGTCGGTGAGACCGGTGGCGTGATAGGGAGGCTAGTGGCAGGAGATCCTAGTAGCCGATGAAGAAGGAACTATATTTACTAGAACAACCAGCGTGGCAAACAGAGTGAAGCAGAGTGGCGGTGGAGATGGAGACGACCAGGACGGCAGTGGATCTGGAGACAGCGGGGCAACGCGGAGACAATCAGAGAAGACCGGGATGGCGGTGGACCTGGAGATGGTGGGACGGCGTGGAGACGACTGGGATGTCACAGAGATGATTGGGAATGCGCAGAGAAGAGAGGTGGAGACTAACTGTTAGGGGGGGAGTCAGATGTGAGAAAATGAGGAGAGGGAAGCGGTGGGTGTAATGTTTAGACTAGGGTTTTTGTATTTATATCACTAGGTTTTGGTCCGATTTTTAATTTAGATTGGGCTGAAAAGAAATCAAGGTTTTAATTTATTAATATTAGAATTAGTTCTATTTGTTTAATTTATTAATGAATCTAATCTATTTTGAAAATTTATAATGTCATTCTAAATTAAAATTTTAAGTTAAGTTAACTTTTATTTTTTATAGAATAAAATAATTATATATTTTTACGATAATGTTACATACTCGACGCACATAATCATCTTAGGTTATGCTCATTTGAATATGATAAAATTAAGAAAATTTTTACTTTGAAAAATGATTTTTTGTAAAAACAAATTGTGTAAAACCTTAGTTATTGATGTTTATATGTGGAAAGTCAATTATTAAGGGCTGACCATTGATTAGTTAAGTTATAACCATTTTATTTGTGTTTATGCATGGAAATATAAGTAAGTGTTGACAGTTGATTAGTTATATTATAACCATTTTATTAGTGTGTATGTATGTAAAGTCAAGTAAGCGTTGACCGTTGATTAGTTATGTTCAAACCATTTCATTAGTGCGTATGTATGTAAAGTCAAGTAAGCGTTGACCGTTGATTAGTTGTGTTCAAACCATTTCATTAGTGCGTATGTATGTAAAGTCAAGTAAGCGTTGACCGTTGATTAGTTGTGTTCAAACCATTTCATTAGTGTTTAATTATGGAATTTCAAATAAGGGTTGAGCATTTATTAAAAAATTACACTTGTGTTACCCTATAATTCATTGCTCCAAAATGCATTATTTTTGTTATTCTTGAATAAATATATAAATATTAAATACATTTTTTTATGAAATGTTGGAAAGTGCTAGTACGTGGTCTAGAGTAACTTAGAGTTGATTACATAGAAGTAAGAAAGAGAAATAAAAAAAGATTAAAAATATATTCTTTTGTATGTTTATTGATAAACACTATGTTACGGACTTGGAAAATACAATTGGGGTGCATAGGGTAGCATCACGTTCGAGCGGATTTCAATTTGGAGTTACGAGTAAAGTTTTTAATTGTTGTACTTAGGTCCCTCCAAAAAAACTGAAATTGTCGAATCACAAAATTGGCTACATCAAAATTTAATTCAATAATATACAGTAGCAATTTTGCAATTTGGGCATGTATGGGTGAACGGAAGAGCCTCAAAAGTCAACATTGATTACTTCTACATAATCTTGAAAAATCACACTATGGCCCAAAATTATGTTACATTATAATTCATTGCTCCAAAATACATGATTTTTGTTATTCTTGCATAAATACAGAAATATTAAATAGATGAATTTTTTGGTGAAATGTTGGAAAGCGCTAGTACATGTTCTCAAGTAACTTAGAGTTGATTACATAGAAGTAAGAAAGGTAAATCAAAAAAAATATTATGAATATATTCTGGTGCATGTTTATTGATAAATACTATGTTATGGACTTGGAAAATACAACTTGGGTGTATGGGGTACCATCACGTTCAAGCGGATTTCAATTTGGAGTTACGAGTATAGTTTTTACCTTTTGCACTTAGGTCCCTTCAAGAAAGTTGGAATTATCGAATCACGAAATTGGCTACATCAAAATTGAATTCAATAATATACAGTTGTGATTTTACAATTTGGGCATGTATGGGTGAATTGAAGGGCCTCGAAAGTCAACATTGATTACTTCTACACAATTTTGAAAAATTACACTGTGACCCAAAATTGTGTTACCCTATAATCCATTGCTCCAAAAAACATGATTTCTGTTATTCTTGCATAAATATAAAATTATTAAATAGATTAATTTTTTGGTGAAATATTGGAAATTGCAAGTACATGTTCTAGAGTAACTTAGAGTTGGTTACATAGAATTAAGAAAGGTAAGTCGGAAAAGATTACAAATATATTTTTTTACATGTTTATTGATAAGAGTAAGTCTCAGGAAAGGCGGTCTTTCCATAAGCTTATGGACAGTCCTCAGGGGCATTTGCCTTAAATGTTGTGATTTTTTTATAAAATTTAAATATTGCATTTTATAAGTTAAAAGAAGTAATAATATGTATTTGAAGGTGAAAATATAAAAATATTTCATATAAAAAAATATTTTCAAAAATTTTAAATTTTGTATGTAATTTAAGAAATGCAGTATATAAGGTAAGAAATAAGTGGCCTGTCCATAAGCTTATGGACAGGCCGTCTGTCAGGAGACCCACTCTATTGATAAATACTATGTTATGTACTTGGAAAATACAACTTGTGTGTATAGGGTATCATCACGTTCGAGCGGATTTCAATTTGGAGTTACTAGTGAAGTTTACTTTTTGCACTTAGGTCCCTCCAAGAAAGTTAAAATTGTCAAATCACTAAATTGGTAACATAAAAATTCAATTCAATAATATATGGTCGCGATTTTGCAATTTGGGCATGTATGGGTGAACGAAAGGGCCTCAAAAGCCAACGTTGATTACTTATACACAATTTTAAAAAATTACATTATTACCAAAAAATTGTATTACCCTATTATCCATTGCTCCAAAATAAATGATTTTTCTATTCTTGCCTAAATATAGATATATAAAATGTATTATTTTTTTGGTGAAATGTTGGAAACTGCTAGTATGTGTTTTAGAGTAACTTAGAGTTGTTTACATAGAAGTAAGAAATTGATAAGCCATGTGTCAAATGGAAAATACTGAAATAGTAACTCTTAGCCACGTCACCTTTGACACGTGTCACCCTTAGAATTAGCCTTGTGTCAAATAAATAAAATTGTATATACCACTTATTTATAATTATATAAAATAAGTAGCATATAAAATTGTATATACTACTTATTTTATATACAACTAATTTTATATAATTATGAATAAGTAGTACATAAAATTTTATTCGGTGAGAAAATGAAGTTTATTTATTTTTATTCGACTACTATCATGTATTACTCGAACTCTATGTTTAATTCATTTCATTTGAAAATATAAATATAAATTCATAGTTAAAAGCATATATATGAAATCTTTTAAAATATAAAAGAAATGGAGTTGTATAAAAAAAATAAAACTTATATTTTTTATTAAAAAATAATTACATTATAAATATATATATATATATAATTATTTTAAATCGTGCATTGCAAGGGCGTTATCTGTTATTCAAATACTTATAATTAAGTACCATGTTCGCGAGAGTGATGTGCGACGTCGGTCACAAAAACAACCGACGTAGGTAAGTCAGACATGCATGCGACGTTGGCCATTTGAGTTTAGGATACGTTTGTGCGACGAAGTCGGAAAGCCAGACATGCATGCAGCGTTGATCATTTGTGTCTGGGATCTATACGTGCGACCTCGGTCACAATGTCGGTAAGACAAACATGCGTGTGACGTCGGTCATTTCTTGTTTGCGAGTGGTACGTGCGACCGAGGTCACAATTTCGGTAGGACAGACATGTGTGCGACATTGGTCGTTCTTGTCTGGAATAAGTACGTGTGACCTCGATCACAACGTTGCTAAGTCAGACATGTGTGCGACGCCGATCATTCTTGTCTAGATTGGTACGTGCAACCTCGATAAGCTAGATATGCGTGCAAATCGGTCATGCATACTTTTTACCTCAGTTTTTTAGGGTTAAGGAAAAAACCGAGGTAAAATGAGCGAAGTAATCGGTATTGTTTCTTGTAGTGAAAAAATTAAGATCAACCATACCATCCTATTTTCATATGAACACAGATCGACATTCATCTTCAACACAACCATTGTCATCCTCATCTCTTACACTCATATCAAACCCACATACAATCAAACTCATAATAATAAGCATTCAAACAACGATCATCAAACCACCTTAGACAATAACATAAATCAAAATTGGTAGGTGATTTTACGAATAATAGATTTAAAACGGAGAAGAAACCATACCATGATATATAATAGAGAAAAATGCATTTTAACCTATGTTTTGGACGAAAGTGCATAAATGACCTTATAAAATCTGAAAGTACAATAATAACCCTGGACTTCACTGACCAGAATGTCAATGGCCAATTGGCCAAAATTTCATGAAATGACAACTATACCGCTGTCAAACAATAATAAACAACAAAAAAAGGAAAACCAAAAACCCATTTATCATTACCCTTTAACAAAATATGACGCCGCTTTGTTTTCTTCTTCGTTTATTCAATTACCAAAACAACGTCTTTTTCTTCTTCTTCTTCGTTTATTCAATTACCAAAACGGTGTCTTCTTTGTATAATTATCGGTCGCTAGTTCCGATAGCTCTTCCTTTATGCGGTCACCGAGGATTTAGCATCGTCGACGTTAACGTCGTCCCTCCCCTTCATCATCCACTGTCAGCGTCGTCTTCTCCAAAATAAAAAAGTTTCCACCGAGCCTCCGCCCTGTTCTTCAATCACAATTGAACGGATAAAGAGATTAGTTTTTTATTCTTGTATTTGAATTGAAAGTTAGGGCTAGGGACAATGGTGGGGCGGCGAGAGCTGTGGTGGCAGAGGTTGTTGGGGAGGAGGGTTGTGGTGGTGGTGCAGATCATCGATTGCTAAGGGTGTAGCGCGGGGAGCGATGGCGCGCACAAAGAGCGGTGGTGGCTGTGGTGGAGCGCGGGAAGAGGTGGCGTGATGAGGACTGTGGTGGTTGTGGGCATCATAAGGAAAGAAGTGGCTCGCTGGGGAGAGGTGGGGCTAGGGAAGGTGGTGGTGGGTGACGGGCTAAGGTGGCAGGCTAGAGTTTCTAGGTGGGCGGCAGGGCTGGGAATTTTGGGTAGCGGCGGCAGCACAACGGCAGTGGTCGGTGGATCTGCTGCAGGTGGTGGGCAATGGGTGGGATGAAGAAGAAGAAGTCAATGAGTATAATTATCAATTATATTTTCAGTTGGTGTATAGGGGTAATTTTGTCTTTTCATGTTTGGTCAATCGTTGATTTCATTGAGTCAACATCGAAATTGAAAAAATGGGCATAATTGCACTATTTTACAAAAACTTAGGGTTAATTTTGCACTTTCAAATTTTACTGGGTCATATCTACACTTTCTCAATTTAATAGGGCCATTTTTGCACTTTTCTCTATATAATATGATGTTTATCGCCACACATTCTTCATATCTGAAAATACAACCGCGGAATCTAATTTTAAAGGAAAAGGAGGAAGTGTTAGATTTGGGGAAGGAGGGAGAAAAAGGCCAAAAGAAAAAAAGAATGAAGGAAGAACAATAGGAAAGATGGAAGAATAAAAATGAAGTGTGTGAAAAACGATTGACTCAATAATAAAGGTAGAATATTTTTGTTAGGTTTCTTACTTTAGTGCACTATAGACACCAGTTCTGAGGTCGATTCCTCTTTCAGAAATACAGTTCAGAAGTCGATTTCTATTTTAAAAATGTCACGGAAGTGCCTTAATATAGTAGTTTTTAGTGCATATTCTTAGAAATTATCTTAAACGGCAATTCAACCGCCACTGTCTACTTTAATGCACACCAGATACATGTTCCAAAGTCAGAAGTACCCTTGGAAGTGCACTTCAGACACTTCTTATTTCTACAGAAGTGCCTTGGAAATGCTTTAAATTGGTAATTTCTCAGTCCCAGCCGAATTTGCACATTTTTTGTAAACTTTCTCATGTCATGTTTGACCACCAATAAATTTATTTACATATATTAATGGTGTATTATACATGATGCGCGGGTAATATAAAATATCGCATATGATGATATTGGTGTCTGTATACTAATTAAAATTTATGGTCATACATATCTTGAAAATTTGACTAAAATGTGTGCAGATTTGACTGTGACATGGAGTAGCATTCATTGCATATTTTGTAGGGTTCCTTGGACAGCGGTTCAACCACCGTTGTGTACTTTTGTTCACTCCAAACACATGTTCCTACTTCGGAACTGCCCTCAGAAGTGCACAAAACTACACGACACTTTCACAACGGTTCAAACCTAACTGCCGTTAACCATACTACTTTAGACGACGGTTATGCACCAATCGCCATCTGACAAACGTCTAGTGATCTTCACTTTCAAAAAATCGGAATCTCAATCACCACCTAAGAGTGGATATAAAGGTATAAATGCACTGGACTCTAATAAATACTTCATTCGTCCCACCTATTTTTACGGAGAGAGAAAGAGAGAGTTTTTTAAGAATCCATTATTATATGCTTTCTTGTCCATGTACTGGTGGGGTACCTTTATTTTATTTTCTTTTTTCAATTAATTTCATCAATTTTCAACATAAAAAATGAATCAACATTGGCCGAAAAAAAATTATAAGTGCAAAAATAGTTAAAGCATTCCAAACAGGAAAGAGTGTAAAAATAGAGGGGAAGGGGGTGGAGAAATATTTTCACTCTCTGTTCCTTGTAATAACTAGCAAGATGACACAACTGTCAACTACGTACATTCCTATAAAAAGCATGGAATTGAGAAGGCAGCCATTAGAAATTTTTTTAGCAAAAGCTGATGAAGTAAACATGAAAGGGTGGAGCAGTAATACTATTAATAGCACCGACGCATCGGAAATGGAAACGGGTGGAAGAGCAGCGCCGCCGCCGCCGTATACCACTGGCCTTTCTGCTCGCCAGATGGATTCACTCACTTCTCTCTGCGACACTTTTCTCCCTTCCCTTGACATCGGTTCCGACCGAGACGACGGCGGCAAGCCGAGGTTCTACCGGACTTCGGCATCCATGGTCGGAACTCCACATCATGTAAGCCGTATTTCTCACTCAATAAATGTGGAAAATTGGTTTTTCTGATCGGTGTAGGAGTTCAAAGGTTAAGGTGGTATTTTTTTCAAGGGAGAAAAAGTGTGATAATTCACAACTAATTGAAAGTTATAAACATCTAAATTAATTGTTGTGATCCTTTTGAATAATCATCATGAACTTTGCTATTTTTCACATAGAAAAAAGAAAAAGAAAAGACGACAGCATAAAAGTAAAACATACGGAGTATACAAGACCAAATACTCCGATAATAATGAAACTATTCCAATACTAGGTATAATGTACTCTTTACGTTACTCTTTACTATTCCAAAATTCAAAGTCTTATTTTATAGAATAAGTATCAGGAGAGGTAGATTTTCCATAACCTTATAAACAGTCCACATGGACTTTTACGTTAAATGTTATAATTTTTTATAAAATTTAAATATTGTATTTTATAAGTTAAAACAAGTAATAATATGTATTTAAATACAAAAATATAAATATATATGATATAAAAAAATATTTTTAAAAATTCTAATTTTGTATGTAATTTAACAAATGTAGTACATAAGGTAAGAATAAGTGGTATGTACATAATCTTATAGACAGGTCACCTGTCAGGAGACCCACTCATTTTTATATACATATTATTACTTTTTTTAACTTTAAAAATACGGTATTTAAATTTTATAAAAAATTACAACATTTAAGATAAAAACCACTGTGGAATTTTAAGGAAAGACCGTCTTTCATGAGAATTTTTCTTATTTTAAATTTCAACGAGATTCTTGTAACTTGGAAAAACTTTTAAAACGTATAGCGATACATAAATAATTATAATTTGACCATAAAAGTTATTAAAATGATTTTTTTTATGATTAATCTAGCGTGTAATATATGAGACTTTCTCTAATTTTTAAGTTTGATTATATATATTCCCTGTGGGTGGATTTGTGTTTCTTAAAAATGAAGTAATTCTTTCTTTTTTTTGATAAAAAACGAAGTAATTCAAGTCAAGCTTTTTGGTGTCTTCTTCCTTTAACCAAACTCGAGATTTTTGGTCAGCAGTATTTTCGCTTAAACTCTTATTTATTTTTCCAGAAATTCAGTATGACACGTGTTTACGTTGGTAAGAGGAAGGAATATGCAAGAATGAGCTATCTTATTTTATTTTTCAAAGAAAAATCTTCAAAATTTAAACAGTTTTTTTTTTCTTAAGGATTTGTTTCCATTCATTCATATCAGAAAATTTTAAGAAAAATCTTCAAAATTTAAACAGTTTTTTTTAAAGGATTTGTTTCCATTCATTCATATCAGAAAATTTTAACGGTTATGTCAAGAAGGAAGTAATATCCTTTTCTATCCCAAGAATTGTGTTACTTCTCCCGGTTACTCTTCAAATTTTAAGCAGATTGTTACTCATAAAATCTTGCTTACGTAGTAAAACTACTATTTGCTAGATTTATGAACAGAAAGATAAGCGTGAAAACATGAATAAGGTATAACCATTTCTGGTCCCGCTATCATTACTGCAATCGTTATCACAGCTCATTTAAAAATAAAATATGTATTACCATTTTCAGTCATCGAAATGCTTACTCCATTCGTCTTATCCCGTACTGCCACTCCACTTTATATCACTATTTATTGTTCAATTTTAAATAGATATATAAACAATAATATTACTATATGTTATATGGTTGAATTCGTCATAACAAGTAGTTTCACAAAGGTAACTTTTCATTTGCTGTTAGTATACGTAGTTAAATATATTAACGATTAGACAAGTTTCTTGATGGGCGTGAAAAAGATTCTGTGCAATTTGAGGTGAGATGGAGGGAGTATCCAATATTGTGGCCAAAGCAAATTAAATTTGAAGCGAACATTATCACACTGAACCGAAATAATCATACGGGTAGTCCCATTTTGGTTATTATTAAGAAAAAAAATTTAAGGTACAATAACAACAGTCATTAAATACGAAAATCGGTGGTTAACAGAGCATAGCACCATTTTAAAAAAATATCAATAAATCATAATCCCTAAAAATTCCTACTTTTCAATTTCGTACAAATGCTATTATTTCTTATTTGGTGAAATTCCGCCACATCGTTCCAATGCCTAATTTTCTCTGGCATGCAAAACAGAAATAAGAACCTTATATTGGAAGGGAAAGAGTATTATAATGTGGAAATTATTGCAACATTATTCGTTGTCGGTAAAATATATATTTTAAAATGATTGCATATGATATATCGTTGTTAGTAATAGAAGTTGAAAAATGCAGGTAGGAAGATTGTTGACGGAGAGGCTGAAGCACCCGATGCTGTTTCTAATGCCGGTGGTTCTGTGGGCACTATCTACTGGCATTGGAACATTTGCAATGTGCGGTTTTCGGAGTTTGTCACCTAATTTCCCTTACCTCCAGAAGTTTTCACGGGTCCCGCAACACAAACGGGAGCACATATTGATTGCATGGTCTCGGAGCTCTATCTTCCTGTTAAGGCTTCTTTTCACCGCTATGAAGTTCCTCATTCTCCTCGTCTATTTCACTCAGGTACCGCTCCTTACACTTTACCATCCACTTTTATATTAACCAAGGTGAACTCCCTCTGTCCCTGCGTAGGATTCTTACGTCCCATTTTCGTCCATCTCAATTTTAAAATGACGGGAATTACGCACAACAACGATTACGATAGATGGAATTGACGTCCAACCTAACTAGCATCCAACAATTACTAACGTGTTGCAAGTACATCTAGGTTGCATGTCAACCAAACTAATTGTCTGTACTATTACATATTAAAGATCCAATAAAATCGTGACTTCGCCTCTTAGCAGAGAGGAGCGTATCACGCACTAATATCACCATGCCAAACAGGGATCTTCTACGACTGTAACATCATTTAATCCTACCACGATCTACATATGTTGTCCAAATTGTAATCACTTTTAAAAAACACAGATATTGCATATCCAAATTAATTGTAACCCACCAATGAAACTACAAACAAAATAATGAACACCCAATCTGTACAAGCAGATCGAGAATAAAACATTGACATGACAACTAAATTGAGTTATCATCATTAACACAACGATCTAATCGATCAGATCGAAAAATAAAATGAGTGTGCAGAGAGAAATCTCACACCAATTCAATAACAAAAATAACAATTAAAATAAAAAAATTTTCCCAATCTCCCCAAAATTGGAAGATGAAGAAGAAAAGATTGAAGAAGAGTAGGATTTATCGGGAGAGAAAGTGGAGAACTGTGGAGCGAGGGTTTTTTTTTCCCATCCGTAACGTTTTTATTTTGTTATTTGGCCTGAAAATTGGAGAATGAAATTTGACCAAATTAATCTAGTCTCTCTTTTTTTTGTCACATCAACATGGTTAAATACTCGTAATTGTTTTTTTTTAAAAATGTTATTAACCATTTGTTTGACCGGAAAGATGATGAGACTACCCTTTTTGGATTTACTTTTGAACTTTTAGTATTAATTACTATCAAATAGAATTACAAAATATAAATATCTGATATAAAAAACTATTTGATGTGTACTATATTAACCTTTTTATTTGGATAATCAACTCTTCAAACCAGCTTATCAGTTCTTCGATCGAATCAGCCTTCCCTAATCAATTCATTCCCTCTTCACTAAACAAAACCAACAGTGTTCATAGGGGTTAGTTTTTAATTAGGTGGCCTTTTTTGTTGAGTTCTTGTTATCTGGAACTTATTTGAATTGAGCAAAAAATAAGCGTATTGAAAAATAGTACTCCCTCTGTTTCTTTTCAAGCTGCACACTTTGATTTTCAACGATTGAACTAAAAAAATGTCAAAAGTTGTCAAACTAATATATTTTATTAAGGATAAATAAAAAATTGTCAAATGTTGATATATTGAAAATACATGTTATAACGAATTTAACAAGATATCAATCGGTAATATCTATACTTATACACCTATTAAGATAAGTTCCGGACAGTATTCCACTAAACCAAAACCAAAGATATTAGCTCATGTCACTACTAATTTTAGCGACACATCTGAGTGTCATTAGTATTCCAGAAAAACGTCACTACTGAGATATTTTTTATGAGTGTATTAGCTCAATCAACATCTCTATCACACACATTAATGCACTTTTCCTCAACAAAATAGAGAGATGAATTGGTATATAAAAAATGTAGATATTTATGATGTTGTAAGAATCTTTTAACATGATGCCTGAGGCATGTCCCCCCTACTAGCCCTAAATGTGTATTTATAATAGTATTATTTTAATGCAAATGGGAGTATACTATTACTCCGTCCCAGTCGAATGTGCACACTTTTTGGTCAACTTTCTCAGGTCATGTTTGACCAACGATAACTTTAGTTACGTATATTAACGATGTGTTAAAATTTGATATTTAGAAAATACAGCATGCCTAGAATCCAACAATATCTCACATGATGATATTGGTATCTATATACTAGTTGAAATTTATGGTCAAACTTGTCTTGAAAAAGTTGACCAAAAAGTGTGCAGATTCGGCTGGGACGGAGGGAGTACTACAACTCCGCCTGCGCTATAATATGTGTGCGATACGTGCTAGACGACGGAAAACGGTGTACTTGACGAAGGAGCAGTTACATTCACAACTAAAATTTGGAGCGGGGCATTATTCAACGTGGGGAATATATTTTGATTTGGTTTAGTGGTACTAATTCCCTTAAGGACACCCTCCTCTCATTCCATATATACATGTGGTCATACTGGTATGATTGCGTATCCAATTCTCAACCAATCAAAATTATATCTCATCAAACAAAAAAAATATAATACTTGGATCTATTTTCATCTACTATTAATTATACCTTCGAGCAAGTTGCTACCGAGCTAGGCCCGTTTACGGACAGAAAATTTAAAGTTGTGACCTAGCTTTGTCTTTCAGCAACTTAAACCCTTCGATCATGTCTTTTCAATCTGTTTTTTTTCGACGGAACTTAAAATTAAGTAAATTATAAAGAGTCTGTCTCTTTAAAGACGATCTTTTCATAAAGCATGGAAAAATTAATGTTTAAAGTGTAAATTAGAATATGAAATTTTTGGGTTGCAAGAATCAGGTTATAAACTTTATAACTACTACACGTTGCATGATAAGTTTTTAATGTTGCAACTAACACATTTTAGCTTTTATTATTCTAAATAAACTCTGTCTTTCCATAAGCCTATGGAAAGACGATTTTTCTCAAAACTTTGTCAAATATAAAATATTATTAATCGCATTCAATTAATTTTGGAAAAAAAAAACCTTAGAATTTGTCCTCCTTCACCAAAATAAAATGATTTAAATTAATGATATTTTACAAATGAAAATAAATCAAATGTTTCTCATATAGAATGCACAATTTTCGTACATATCCAATTCTTATATAAAAGATTCAGTATAGTGCCTACAAATGAATGCATTTATCCATTTTATAACGGATTTAGAATTATAATAGATTAAATTTAAATATATGATTTATTGAGGTAAATTGAGGTATATTTAATTTAAATTTATGATTAATCAAGAAAAGAAGATAAAATCTATTACATCAGTCTTACTTTAAACTTCACACTTTTCAATTGATTTTTTTGGATATTTAATCATTAATACATATATTTATATATGATTACTGTGTACTCCCTTCGTCTCTGTATAACTGTCTCACTTCTTCTTTTTTCACTATTCAATGATGATTTTATAATTTTAACATCTTAAATTATGTATATCAATAATTAAAAAATAGATATTCTAAAAATATATATTACGATGAATTTATTGATATATCATACGATATTTATTATATTTATATATTTATAAATTTTTTCAATGCATATTGTGTTAACTTTATTGATGAATAGTGAAGTAAAACATATATAGATGGATAAAAGGGAGTATAAAAATTGAATATTTGAAGATACATGTTACGAAAAATTTAAGCATGTCTCATATGGTGACACCATTGTTAGATTTAGAAAAAAATGCTTTTACAACCCTACCTAATTGACATAAATGTCAATATAATCTTTTGATAACTGAAAGTGCAGATCTAACCCTACCTAGTTGATGTAAGTACAATTTTACCCAATCCGGTAGTTGAAGGCCGAAATTTAAAAAAAAAGTCTATTTTACCCCTCCTTAAAAAATAATTTAAAAACTGAATAATAAAGACCATAATGCCCCCAGGCTCTTCAACTCTCCTTTTCTCTTCCATTCCCGCCTAACCTAAGCCATTCTCGTTTTCTCCCCACCATTTCCACAGAAACCCTCGCCTTACGCTACCGATCGGCAACCACCAATTCTCCGTTCCCCGGCATCGCAGCGGCCGGTTCAGCCGGAATCGCAGGTGCTCCGGCGAGTCTGACTTGGCGGCGCACGTTTTGTGTGCTCGCAAACCCTAGTCTCAAAAAATCTATTTTTTCGCACGCTACTGTACGTCGGCCTTGATTCTCCGTTCAGCGACGTCGTAGTGGATTCCGACAGCTTTGGTTGCACAAATTTTTGAGCTGTGGAAGAATCTGATTCTTGAGCTATGGAAGAATTCGATTCTTGAGCGGTGGAAGAGTTTCACGGGAAGGGCTTGACGGACGACACCAGAGGAGCTCGGACGCCAGTGCCGGTAGGTGCTTTTTCTGAAACCTGGGGACAAGACTAAAAAAATAAAATTTTAAAGCAAATAATACTTAAAATCAAAGTTGAGGTGGGGCTCAGGGACAATAAAGGGTAATTTTATCAAATTCAATTAAGTATTACACACAATGGGTATTTCAGACATTTTAGATAAAGTCAACGCCAAAAAATTGTAGTCAACGCCGGATGGTGGATTTGAGGATTATATTGGCACTTAAATTAACTAGTTAGGATTATATTTACACTAAAAATTATCTGAGAGTCAGCACTTATTCAACTAGATAGGATTATATTGGTACTTATCCCTTAGATTTATGATCTTGAAAAGATTGATTGTTAGCGATTGTATAAGATTAAACTATACATTTCTATCGTGTACTTATATGAACTCCCATAATATTCTTACAAGTATCTAAATCTTCTTTCTTTAAAAATATTTATACTGAGAGTTTTATACAACGCCATCTCTTCTTCCTTGACCCTAGAGAATTTATGCTGCTCTTTCCTTCTGCAATAATTTATTATAGACTTTAATGAGACTCCTGGGGTGTTATAAATTTTCTGTGAACAAACTGAGCATAACTGAGCCTACCTGCAGAGATCACATTAAACTACTTTGCAACTTGCCAATTTTCGAGAAAAACATGGGCGGTTCATAATTAAGCTTACATTGAAGTTTTAAATCTTGGGTTTGGAAAAGTACTAATTATGAATTTTTTCTTTTGGAGGAGTAAGTACTCCCTCCGTTTGATTAATAGTGGTACCATAGGTTTAGATGTTTGGATTTAGGTGGAGAAAATGAGTGGATGAAATTGAATGTAGAAAGTAAAAAGTAGAATAAGTGGATGAAATTGAAGGAATCTTGCCAAAAATGAAAATTGTGCCAATATAAAAGAAACAACCCAAAAAGGAAAGTGTGCCAATATTAAAGAAACAGAGGGAGTATTATAGGTGGATGATATCCCGAATAAAATTCATAAAAAAGTTTAAGGAATAATTATGCATTTTTGTGAGCAAAAATAATTGAGAAATTAATAATTTCGATAATAGGAATTTCACTGGTCAAGTATCTGGGTCAAAGAAATTAGTAGATCAATTTTTTTCTCCGTTTCCGCACAATGCATGCCATTTTACTACTAGATACGATGTTCCAACCAAACTTTGTGACATTTTTGGATGATTCTTTTTTGTTTTTATTAAATTCATGTGTTTTAAAAAAATTATCTTTTTATAATGCCAAATCTTATGTTACATGTTAACATTTAATACATTTTTACACTAATTTGTGATATTTTATTATCTAAATTTATAATTTTTATTTTCAACTATGTTAGTTTTTAACGTGTCATTTAAAATTTAATATCAAGGTTTTTTGTAACGAAATATTAGATTTTTATTTATTAGATTTTTGAGTCCGTCTCTTGAAAGACGGTCTTTCTGTAAGTTATGGAAAGACCAAGGTTTAAAGTGTAAATTAGAAGAAATTAAGATAAAATTTTTGGGTTGCATGAACCGGGTTATGAATTTTATAACTACTACATGTTGCATACTAAAATTTTAATATTGCAACTAAGACCTTTTACTTTTTAATATTCTAATCAAATCCCGTCTTTCCATAAGCATATGGAAAGATCGTCTTTCCCAAGACTTTGCCTAGATTTTTTATGTTTAGTATCAATATGATTTTCAAATTTTAATATTGATGTTTTATTTTTTTTTCTGATGTCATTGTTACATTTTGGTGTGATATTTAAAATTCATCAGTATTTTTATTTGATGTTTAACTATTAAAATTTGATGTGTTTTATAATATTTTTATTTGATGTTTAAGGACTTTGATTTAATATTTATTTTAGTGTTTTATATGATGATTGATTTGTACTGTACGTATTGGTCTATTGGATGTTAAATTAAATTGAGTTTTTATTTTCATTTCATGTTTAACTATTTTTTAATTTAGATGGCCTTCTGTTAGACTTACTAATGGTTAGAGCAATAATGAAAAGAGTGAGTCTTTTGAGAGGCGGCCTGCCCATAACTATGGACATGCCGCTTATTTTTTACCTTATACACTGCATTTGTTAAATTACATACTCCCTCCGTCCCAACCCAAATTACAACCCAATCATTGCATACAGTTCAAGACACATGTTGACCGTTAATATGTTTAGCTAAGTATAATAACAGCAAACAAAAAGTTATTTCTAGAGACTACTTGTTACGACGAATTCAACAATATCACATACGATAATATTATGTGTCATATATCTATTCAAATATGGGGGTCAAACTTTGATAGAGGGAGTACTAAATTTCAAAATTTTTAAAAATATTTTTTATTTTTTATATTATCTATTTTTATGTTTTCACATTCAAATACATATTATTACTTGTTTTAACTTTTAAAATAGAGTATTTAAATGTTTTTTTAAAAAGTACAACATTTATAGTAAAAATCACCGTGGACTGTCCATAAGCTTATGGAAATCCAACCTTTCCTGAGACTTTCTCTAATGAAAAATATCGCTTCAATAACTTTTAGGGGTAGATTATAATTATTTATACATTGCGATATATTTTAAAAGTTTTTTTATATAGTTATAGGAACCTCGTTGCAATGAATAAAAACAAATATCAAATTACCTCATTAGCTACATCAATCATAAAATGACCACATCTAACTGTTAGTCGGTAAAATAAGACTTTCTATAATATTAAAAATCAATCAAGAAATGGGAGGGGTGGTTTTAAATTGATCCCGTCTAACGAGGTTTCTATAGCATTGAAATTTTATTAAAATGTATCACAATGTAAAAATAATTATAATCCCAAGGATCCTATCATTAATATTGTTTGTTTTCCGTCTGTCAGTCGGAGTATTTAAATCATTTTGACTACCCTAATCCCAAAAAATTATCTAAAAATGACATACATACCAATATTATAATATGTTATCGATTTTAATTCTCTACTTTGCATAATTAATCATAACTTATTAACAAGTAAATATTATATGCTATTGATTTTAATTCTTTACTATATATATCAATCATAACTCATTAAAATATATAACTTCTAAAGATATATTTAATCTCAAGCACTCTATAATAGATATTATTTGCTTTCTGTCTGTCAACCGGGGGTATTTGAGTCATTTTGACTACCCTAAGCCCAAAAAATTGTCTAAAAATAACATATATACCAATATTATAATATGTTACTGGTTTTAATTCTCTACTATGCATAATCAATCATAACTTATTAACATGCAAATATTATAATATGTTATTGATTTTAATTCTTTACTATATATAATAATAATAACTTGTTAAAATATATAACTTCTAATGAGATATTTTATAGTGAGATATAAAACTTCTAATGAAGTTAAAATATAACTTCTAACTTGTTAAATATATATATATATATATATATATATATATATATATATATTATAATGAGATATTTATGGTTTTACATATATCTTTAGAAGTTATATATTTATTTTAATTATCTATATATTTTTTCCAAGCATCATATAATAGATATTGTTTGCTTTCTGTCTGTCAACCAGGGGTATTTGAGTCATTTTGACTACCCTAAGCCCAAAAAACTGTCTAAAAATAACATATATACTAATATTATAATGTGTTACTTTTTAAAATTCTCTACTATGTACAATCGAGTTCGTCTCTTGAAAGACGGTCTTTCCATAATTTATGGAAAGACCAATGTTTAAAGTACAAATTTGAAGAAATGAAGATACAAATTTTAGGTTGTATAATAAAATTTTAATATTGCAAATAAGACATTTTACCATTTATTGTTCTAATTAAACCCCGCCTTTCCTTAAGTCTATGGAAAGACGGTCTTTCCCTAGACTTTGCCTGTATAATCAACCATAACTTATTAACATGCAAATATTATAATATGTTATTGATCTTAATTCTTTACTATATATAATCAATCATAACTTGTTAATATATATAACTTCTAAAGATATATTTAAAACAATAAATATCTCATTATAATATATATATATATATATATATATAGATTTTTTGAAGAAAATCCAAAGAAACACACAATTTGAAATAAAAAAATGTTCATATTTTTTATACAATGATAGAATACTTTTGATAGAAATATGTATACATATTTATTTATTTATATACGATAAAGTATTATATTAGACTGACTAACTATTAAATGAGAATATTTTATAATTAGTGAGACCAATAAAATTATTTGATATTTATTTTTATTCATCGCAATGAGATGTATATATATAATTATGATAACTTTTTAAAATGAATGCAACATATAAATAAATACCTTTTAAATAATTTGAATGAAATATTATAAATTAATCAATTTTTATTGTATTCAACATTTATCGTTTTCCAACTAAATTAATTATTTCACTTCATAACTCATATAATTTTTCTTAAATGGCTAAACTTTAAACTTTTAAATAAAGATTAATTTCAATATTTTAATTAATGATATTGCACAATGTGCTATGATACTCTACTATTTTAATCATAAAAATTATTAAATAAAACTTTAGATGATTGTTCTAACCATTAGCCGGTATAATGGCAAATTTTCTGTGAGATAGAGCAGAGACAAAGTACTTTGGCTGAATATTTTTTTTTCACGAGACAAAGAAAGTACTTTGGCTGAATATTTTTCTTATCCTTATTTTATTTCAACAGTACGTTGAAAGTGTCTATCATCCATACCTTAAAATTTTGATTGATTAATCATAATAATTGTTCCAGCTAAAATAGGTAGCAGTTTAATCAACCAGAATTGACTACACTTGCAAAATTATATATCGCTGAGCCATCATACACGATTCATTAAGCGCGTTTGGTAGACAATCACTTTCCTTAATTCATACTCCCTCCTAACCACTTTAAACACCCGAATTATCTTTTGCACAAAATTTAAAATAAGTTTATGTGGCAAATTCTTAATAGGTGATGAAAGTAAGTCTACATAAATCAAATGAAAGGAAGAGTTATGACTACATATTTATAACTAAATGTAAAAAGTTTAGAAATACAAAGTTCATAGAGGGACATCCCAAAAAAAGAAAGTAGGAAATTTATTGTCGGGCGGAGGGAATATATATTTATTTTTGCTTTTTGTTGGTTAATTCGCTATTCTTTTCAATGATGGCAGTAGGCAAAATTTTGGTGGAGGTTCGTCCCGCATCTGTCCCAATGGGACAGGTATGGACACTAGCGGAGGAAGGGGAGATTAAAGGCAGTTCTATCGAATCAGTGAAGACACTTTATTACCGCCTTCAAAAAATCACCTTTAATAGGATCCAAAATAGGTTCCGAACTCGGAACCTATTTCTGACCTTCCAAAAAAATAGCTTCCGAAAAACAATCAGTTTCCGGCAGCAAGGAAAACTCATATTTGTAACAACACTGCGCAATAACATAAAACAATGGCAACATCAAAATCGATCAAAGGCATAATCCTAGCGACATGAAATTCGATATGAAACAACAGATGTGAAGCAACAACAACATCAGAACAACAATACATAATCCTACCGACATGAAATTCTGATGCAGTTGGAATAATTGAAAAGAATCGCAAGCACGAATCTTAAAGAACTATCAAGGGCTGCAAGCACAAACCCTAGGTTTTGGTTCTGGAATCCACCAGAGAGAAAATAATTCTCGAAAATATTATTATCAAAACTGAAATCTCCAAAAATACAAGAGGTCCTCAAATACTGAATTCTAAAGAAAAATGGAAAAACTAATAAAAAAGGAAATTTGAAAATAATAAATTTTGAAATAAAACAAAAAAAAACACTATAAAATAGTAAATTAATGTTTGGGGCCTTAAACGACCTCAAATCAAAAAATGGATCGATTATTACAGCCTTTGGCCACACCTTGTAGTGCTCGTCGAGACGGTTCCAACACCACTGGAATTCTGATTTCGAGTCCAAATGCAAAAGTTATGCTCAAAACTGTAGTGGACATTTGCGGCCCTTCTCCCTGCACCAAATTCGATCTAAAACAACACAGCAAAAGCAACCCTAGCGGGGCGGCAGTGGTAGTGGACTTTGACGCAGAGTCGAGGCAGCAGTGGCGAGAGCGGAAGAGGAACCCCAGCGACGACGAGCGGTGGAGGACCTAAGACGGTAGGGCAGCGGAGCTGTGGATGACCTAGCGAATGCGGGCTTCTCCTTCTCTAGCGGCGGAAGGGGGGAGCGAGAGGCGAGATCGAGCGGTAGAGTGGGGTGAGACGAAGGAGGGGTGAGGCAGCGGTAGGGTGGAGGCGGCGGTGGGGGGGCGAGGGTGGGGAGAATTAACGGCAATGAGGTGTGAGGTGAAGGATCGATCCGGAGAAGGAAATGGGGGTGAGGGGATCTAGATCAGCGAAGGGAATAAAACCTAAGTATGAGTTTCAGACCTTAATTAAAGGCGCTTCTAAAGGCGGAACCACCTTTAATTGATCGCTATTAAATGCGGTTCTACCTTTAATTGATTTCGAACCGCCTATCAAACGAAAAAGGTGACCTGGGAGGGAGTTCCGAACTCAAAACCTATTTCGGCTCCTCATTAAAGGCGGCTCCTGAGGAACCACCTTCTAACGCCGCCTTTAATCAAGCATTCTCCACTAGCGGGAGGTAGTTTTGGCGGAGGTGGGCCAGGTACGAATATGAAAATGATACTTGTCATGGATAATGGGTTGGGCATGGATATTGGTTCACACCCGTCTCACACCCCAACCCAATATACCCACTATATTTACATTAATTAATTTATAAGAATATCCATAATGCACTGATAATTATTAAATTTTTAATGTTAAAACTATTATTTCAATGCGAATTTTAGTTGTTTTTGAAGATTTAAGCGCAGAGAGTATAATGGATTTTAAGTGGATAGCTAGGTAGAGCCAAGTGGATGATGGAGCGAGGGTGAATTTTATATAGTATCCAATGGGATGGAGGTGCCATGGGTGATGGGCAAGTATGAGTATGAAAATTTTAGATAGATGAGCATGGAATGATCAACACCTGCTCCGCCTCATTACCATCCCTATCCCATGTCATTCAATTTGAAGGTCTTTGTATCAAAACATATTTTCTAATAAATAATTCCATTCTAAAAAATATTTAAGTAGGAGGGCATCTTTTATTTAATATTTTTCTAATTAATTTTTAATAAAATTATACTATCTGTTCCAAGACTAAATTAATCACACAATTTTCCTTAATATATGATCACACAAATTTAATCATATGTGCACTGATTAATTCAAATTAATCACACGTGCATCAAATTTAATTTCATATTTCATTCACTTTTATAAACATTGTGTGAAAAAACGAAGTTGGATAAATTTAGTGGAAGAGTAGTTAATGTGTAGTAGATATTACCGTTGTTGACAAAGGAGACAATAATATGCGAAGTTTTTGTGCTGTAATGAATACTCAACTCTTTTTTCTTAAATGAATATTGATCAACTCTAATAATTGGTTTTGAGAAATTTGTTTGGTTAAAGAATTATTTGAAAAAGTATACGTACAATTGTACAGATAAGAAAACTGTTCCCACAAACAAGTATATTGATTTTATACATGCACAATTCATTTAAAAGATAAACTATAAGGAAATGCGACATTTCCATTATCTTATAGATAATTGGCTTTTACCTTAAATGTTGTAATTTTTAAATTAAATTTTATAAGTTAAAACAAGTAATAATATGTATTTGAAGGTGAAAATATAAAAATATATGATATAAAAAAATATTTTCAAAAATTTTAAATTTTGTATGTAATTTAACAAATGCAGTGTAGACTGCTTGGCAGGAGATCCACTCTTCATTTAAATAATGCTAATCATATCATAACCGAGAGTTCGTGAGCTATGAAATCATTTTAATATTTTTAATTCAGATTTTGTAATTTTTAACATAAATATTTTATACTTAAGTTTAGATTAGTGATAAATTGTACTCCCTCAGTTTTGCTAATAGTGACTCACTTTTTTAATTTGATATGTTTCTTTTATGTTGACACTTTCTAATTATGGCAAGATTAACATTATTCTATCCATTCATTTTATTTTCTTTTCTTTCTTTCAATTCAATTCAATTCCATCCACTCATTTAACATCTTCTAAATTCTAACATCCAAAAATAGTGGTGTGCCACTAATAGAGAAATAGAGGGAGTGCCATCTAATACAAAAGTATAAAAAAATATTATGCTTATAATTTATAAATATGATGCATTAGAAAAATGTAGGATTTACAAGTGTAATTTCGAATAATGATGTGAGCTGACAAGCGTTGACTTCTTAGAACAAATTCTAGAATCCAGAAGAAATTAAGATAAAAACTCCGAAATATTATTGAATCAAATGATTAACTAATTTCGTCACATAATGAGTACCTTAAATAATGTAGCTAATAGCGATGTGGGGATATCGAAAGTCATCTCTGCAACTACCGAATCTTTACGATGATCGATCAATTTCTTCCTCGACTCCTCCATTAAAATAGAATTTTCATGTTAAAAAATATAATATTTAATTTATCGCTCAATATCACATTTTTCCAAAACTAAGCCTATGTGCTGTGGTTAACCGAAAAATAGAAGGAAAAAATCTCAGCATTTGCATTTGGCCCCATATGACAATCCATTTTCAGGTTGATGAAAAGGAGGAAAATCCATCATGGAAGGCAATAGGTTATTGTGGAGCTGATCCAGACTTCAAAAGAAGAACCCAAATCGGTGACAAAACTTTCAAGCAACTGTTGGACTCTCCACAAGATCATGAAAAGCAAGAAGAACCAGAAGTGCAAGAGCAGATAAATGGACCGCTATACAAAGGCATTGTTCATCTTGACAGACCAAATCAATATGTGTTTGAGAAGTTGCAGAGCTTTGGCTTCTCAGTTTCAGCAAAATCCGAGTCCAAATTCCGGCCATCTTTGGAGATCAAATGCGACGCCGTGGTGGTTGGTTCTGGTTCAGGAGGTGGAGTTGTGGCGGGCGTTCTCGCGAATGCCGGCTACAAAGTGCTTGTGCTGGAAAAAGGGAACTATCATGCAAGAAACAATCTCTCACTTCTTGAAGGCTCCACATTGGATGAAATGTACCTTGGAAGCGGTTTGTTAGCGACGAAAGCAATGGATGTTGTGCTCCTTGCTGGAGCGACGGTTGGAGGAGGATCTGCTGTTAATTGGTCAGCTTCCATAAGAACTCCACCCCATGTGTTGAGAGAATGGAGCGAATCACACGAGTTGGAGTTGTTTGACAGCGAGCTGTACAGCGAAGCGCTGGATTCCGTGTGCGCCAAAATGGGAGTTCAGTCTGAGATTTCTGATGAGGGTTTCAACAACATGGTTCTGAGAAAAGGTTGTCAGGAATTAGGTTATCCTGTGGAGACTATACCGAGGAATGCCTCTTCTGATCACTACTGCGGTTGGTGTTGCTTCGGGTGCAAGGATGGGAGGAAAAAGGGCACACAAGAGACATGGCTGGTGGATTTGGTGAATTCAGGGAACGGCGTGATCCTCCCGGGGTGTGAAGCCATTAAAGTCTTGCATGAGAGGAAGCACAAAAAATTGCGAAAACAGGCCACCGGAGTAGCATTCAGGTTTCAGAATCA
This sequence comes from Rubia yunnanensis, assembly GCA_037428765.1. Classification (NCBI taxonomy): domain Eukaryota; kingdom Viridiplantae; phylum Streptophyta; class Magnoliopsida; order Gentianales; family Rubiaceae; genus Rubia; species Rubia yunnanensis. Next base: position 21,953,262 of record CM075064.1, on the reverse strand, counting down.
GGGAATTGAAGAAGTTTGCATTGTGAAATCCAAAGTGACCATTGTAGCATGTGGTGCTCTCTCTACTCCTGAATTGCTGAAAAGGAGCGGTTTAAGGAATCAAAACATTGGTAGAAACTTACATATCCATCCTGTGGCTATGGCTTGGGGTTATTTCCCTGATAAAACACATGATTCATGGCCTGATTCAGAGAAGCTAAGCTATGAAGGTGGGATAATGACAGCGATGTCACCTGTTGTGGCTAAATTTCAAGGATCAGGCTATGGTGCCCTCATTCAAACCCCAGCACTCCACCCTGGAATGTTTTCATCCCTGATGCCATGGGTTTCAGGCCGCGACATAAAAGACCGAATGAGCAAGTTTTCCAGGACAGCGCACGTGTTCGCGCTAGCGAGAGATAAAGGGTCGGGCGAGCTTGCATCACCGACTAACATAACATACAACATGGATGCAACTGATGAAGAGAATCTGAAAGATGGACTAGAGAAGGTGCTGAGGATACTGGCGTCGGCCGGGGCAGAAGAAATTGGAACTCAGCATATTGGAGGAAGAAGTATCAATGTGAAGAAAGTTAGCTACAATGAGTTTGACAAGTTTGTGAAGGAAGAAAGTTCAAGGCCTTTGAAGAACCTTGAGATACCTATATGTTCTGCACACCAGATGGGAAGCTGTCGAATGGGGGTTGACCCGAAAAGCTCAGCGGTGAATCAAATGGGTGAAACATGGGAGATTGAAGGGTTGTATGTTGCAGATACAAGTGTCTTTCCGACAGCATTGGGAGTGAATCCTATGGTCACTGTTCAGGCCATTTCTTATTGCACTGCACTGTCTGTTCTTGAGTCTCTAAGAAGGAAAAAAGGCAAATGATGACAGTATTTCATATTTATCATGTTCGTATTATCAAATTCGTGTAATCCGTAATTGGATGGATTGAAGTTATGTAATACTACTTATCATTTTAAGCTTACATTTTTGCCTTTTTTTTTCTCACATTTCTTCTTTGGCAAATGGTGATTACTTTTTCTTCAAGAATATTACATCTCATCACCCCACCCAGCGTTATTGCAGATGGTTTCGGCCATCAAACCAAACCAGAGCAAGCTACACAAACAAACAATGACCAAAGCGATACTAAAAGGTCGCTACTACAAATAGAGCCATCGTAACACTTTCCTTGCAACAATTATTTAAAATGTTACAATACCTTATAAAGTGTTACTCATGCGCCACCGATCCATCGCCGATAAGTCGTGAGCTCGCTTGGCCGGAATCTGCTAGACAAGACCCCAGAGGTGTCCGAGGGAAAAGGCTTTGATGATAAAGTTAGACATCTTCCTTAGAATTATGAATAAATAGTTGAGTGAATAGTATTACCTCTATCCTTATATAGCATACTGGAGGCCTGTAGGATTAGGGAGGACAATTGTTTTTTTTATTGTGGACCAAGTACTAGGCTTTCACCTTGGGCCGACCCAATGATTATTACAAAAACGATATAAGCACAACGGTAACAAAAGGGACTTAGGCCGACACATAAAAGGGGCGCCCAGGCCTAGAAATATTAATGTACTATCAATAAGCCCCCAGAAAGCTGAAGGTTCAACCTTCGAACTCCGTAGGGACTATTGGTTCAACCAACGAGTCGACTGTAGGTTAAAGATTGGATTCGAGTCCTTGTTGGTTAAGGTTTCAACCTTCGGCATTCGTTTGTCAGGAGCGGGTGAGCTCGATACCTAAGTTCGATCTTCGAGTCGACCATAGGTTGTGGATTGGACCTTCGAGTCCTTGTTAGCTAAGGATTCCACCTTATGGGAAAGCTTCGAACTAGGGAAGCACAAAGGACATGGGGCGCGTGGTGTTCTCTACTGCTTAGGGCGAGTGGCGTTTGTCCTGAGCTCCACGTACACGTCCCATCTCATTAATGATGGAAATCTTTTCCCCATGCGGGGGCATTATCCCATGTTTCTTAATTTTTGGCGGCCTGAGGCAATCACTACCTCTCTTTTCACCTTCTATATAAGTTGCGTTGGAGGAGCATCACTTATTTTCACTTCCCACATTCCTCCAAGGCGTTTTCTCTCTCAAAGCTTACAGCTTTCTCTCAAAATTTCTTGCTGCGCTTCCAGAGAATTCCGGCAAGACAATACCAATAAGTCTTCTTTTCCTCCTTTCCTTAGCCATTTCTTTCTCCATTTTTAAGATATCGCAACCACCATCAGGAAACAAAGGGGGGATCCCGAGTTATTTTCTGGCCACCTCCGCACCTTCCACCAGTGGGGAAGATGTTACCTCTCAACACCGCCGCCTGCAGGATTTCGGCATCGTTTCTTCTTCAGCCATCGGGTCGAACCCTTCTATCGAGAGAGCGAGAGACGTTTTAACTTCTCATCTGCCGCTACAGAGAGGTTTTTTCCAGAAGTGGGTGACGTCGAGACAAAGGGTCCCGACACTACAAGAAACAATACCTATTACTTTGCCCCTTTTACCTTGGTTTTTTCCTTAGCCCCAAAAAACTGAGGTAAAAAGTTCTTTTACCTTGGTTGTTATTTTTGAAGTAAAAACTATTGTTTACCCCGGTTTAAAAAATGAGGTAAAAAGTATCCCTAATGGTATAATGGAATCAGAAAGTATCCCTAATGGTAATTGAAGAGGTTTAACTCCATATAATTCTTCAAAGGGAGTCACTTTCATGCTTGATTGATGAGTGGAATTATACCACCATTCAGCTACACTAATCCATTCCTGTCGTGATGAAGGTTCACTGCTAATTCTCGCACATAAAGCATCGATCTAATCTCTAAGCTCTCGGTTCTAAGCTCTTCCTTCCTGAGCTGTCTCCAGTAGCCTGCTATCGAAATATTTCAACTGATTCTCAGCCGTGCAATTTCTTGTTCCGTCCGCCATTGAAACCCAAGGTTTGGCTGGCTCTGATACCAATTGTTATGATCCAAGAGGATCTGGATGCAATTAACAAAAGAAACACAAACTGTATGTATATTGAAGCAGATTCAATAAAATTTACATGAAGAATCTACGAGTTCGGATGAGAGAAAGCAATAGAAGGAGATGAGAAAAGAAGTGACAATATTCTGTGATTCACAACTCTAAATGAATGCTTAACAAATCTGTGATTCTTCTATTTAATCAGTTCCATTTTCCCAACTAGCTAACTAACTGAGATGTCAACTGTTTTCTAGTTGCAACAGTTTCTGCCAAATTGATAAAGAAGTTTGGGATATTTACCCTTTAGTCCTTGCATCATAACAAATGTATAATAATATTGCGACTGATTCATCTTCAAAAGCCCATCCAAATTGAGGACTCAACCTATTCAAGTGGATTCCTCTTTTAAAATCCATCCGAGTTTGAAAGCCAACCAAGTGACTTCAATATTGCATTACATATTTATTCATTGGACAACAAATAGTTGAGATATTTATTTACTATTTTATTTTTTATACTACAAAAAGAATATGGATCGCTCTTTATTATTCTATAATTTTTCGTCTATACTATTTACATTCTCCTATAATATTATCTTGGACTTTTTTTCATCTTTAATATAAATGGTATAGAAGATAAACCAAAATATGAATTTTATTGTTTTTTCATGGTTATTAATAATTTTTGTTGATAATGCAAAATAAAAGAGTCCTTCTTTTGAAAGACGGTCTTTCCATAACTTATGAAAAGACCAAGGTTTAAACTGCAAATTAGAAACAAATGAAGATAAAATTTTCGCGTTGTATAAATTAGGTTATAAACTTTATAATTACTACATGTTGTATATTAAAATTTTAATATTGCAACTAAGACCTTTTATTATTCTAATTAAACCTTGTCTTTCCATAAGGTTATGGAAATACGGTCTTTCCCAAGATTTTACCAATATAAAATGTCACCCGTGACAAGTGCTCCTTATTGTTCATCTGTGTGCGAATTTGGTGTGATACTGTGTGAGATCTACCTTTCCCACTTCCCCCTGAACGCTTTCAATCCTTAGGTTACAGTTGCCGGCCTCTCTCCGCCGCTAACGGCTAGTCCGCCGCTAACGGCTAGTCCGCCGTTAACGACCTCAAACATGAAGGCCTCTCAAGCTCTGGCCGCTCAGGAAACTCCCAACTCTGACCAACCTCCTCCTCCTCTATCCTTCGCTGCTGCCCTACAGAGCAAATCCTCTCTGTTATCTAAAGTGTTGCCTAACAACCCTGAGCTTATCCCCAAATCCCATCACTTAGGAGACGCTGCCTGCTTATACTCTGATGACCAAATTTCAAAGCTGTTATCCCACTACGCAAATGCCCTAGTCGGAAAATTCACAAAGGGGAGATGCTCAATGGAGCAGCTGGAACATTTCTTCAAAACCGTGGGCTTCACAGGTAAGTACCAACTCGGCTCGTTAGATTATAAACATGTACTTATTAGGTTTGAACTTCTCAACGATTACCAACGATGTTGGATGAAAGGAGTGTGGAATTTCAGTGGAATCCTACTCAAAATGTTAAAATGGACTCCAGAGTTCTCAACACACAAAGAATCACCCATAGTTCCGGTGTGGTGCACTATTAGGGAAGTCTCACTGTATTATTACAACTCTGCTTCAATAGAGTCTATTGGTAATAGCATAGGTTGCTTTATTAAAAATTATCTAGCTACTGACATGCTCACAAGACCCTCAGCTATTAAACTATGTGTCGAAATTGATCTGCAAAAACCTCTGTGTAATCACATTCGTTTGGGTTTAGTAACAAACAATAAGAAATATCCAATTGAATATGAAGTCATTCCTCTATACTGTGAGCATTGTGCCAAATTAGGCCACTCCAAAGCTCAATGTAGATCCCTCCCTCCTACCCTAAATGTCAAACCTCAGGATGATAACAAAATTCCAAACCAGCCTCTGTGGCAGGCAACTGGAAAAAGGTTTGATACACCTCCCTTGATCTCCTTAAATGACCAGGTTGACCCTATCATTACTGTTAATGAGAAGGTAGCTAGCAATGGGGCTAAGCCATCCTCGACTCCTAACTTTCAATCCAGTCCACCCCTAGGGATCATTAGTGCCTCTGGAACTAATAAGGCTATTTCACCAGGAAACTGTGTCAGTCCCAAAATATATGAGACCACAGATAACTCCCTATCTAAGCTGTTAAATGATTCAGCTCTCATTAATTTTACTCCAAGGGCATATGCCATAGATGATATCCAGGTGGGAACACTGCCCTTGAGTCTGAAGAGACTTAATAATATTAATCTGTCCTCACAAGGAAGAATGGAAAATAGATTCTCTGTTTTGCAGGATGATCCTGAGGAACTAGTTACTGATCAAGAACAAGTTACAGATCAAGAGATCAATGCCAATCATCAGGCCACTCCCCCTACTCAGGGTCAGGATCCACTGCAAGGTAAGGCTAAAGGTAAAAAAAATTAACTACTTCAGCCAGATTAATAAAATGATGCTTAGGTCATCTACTAAAAGTCATAAATCTAGTGAACAATGACAGGTTTCCCCTCAATCAACTTTTTAATATGGAACATTAGGGGTATGGAATCATCAATGTCGAGACTAAACAATCTTGTCAGGCTTAAAAAGATTCTAATGCTATGCCTAATTGAACCTATGCATGATAACTCAAAACTTCAGCCTTATATGGATAAACTTAACTTTTCTAATGGTCTGACATTGTTTAACAGTAAAATCTGGCTTATGTGGACTAATTCAGTTACAGTTTCGCTACTTTCCTCTCATGAACAGTTTTTACATGTCGGTATAGACCACCAGTCCATCAATTTACAAATGGATGATGTTTTCATATATGCACTTAGGAATAGGGAAGGTAGGAAGACTCTATGGAAAGATTTGGCTCCAATTACTAAAGGTGATACTATATTTATAGGAGATTTTAACACTATCACCTCTCTCACAGAATATAATGGCCCTAGTTCCCCCTCCTTAGGCAGCATCAGAGACTTTAATTCATGGGTAAATAGCATGGGTGTCCAGGAAATCAATATGGTGGGTAACCTTTTCACCTGGTGTAACTCCAGACTTAGAAATCCAACTTCTAAAAGGCTTGACAGAGGTTTATGTACTATTTCCTGGAACTATAAGTTTCCTTCTTCCTCTATCCAAATCTTGAATAGGCAAACCTCTGACCACTCCCCTCTCCTCCTCCAAGTATCTAATTTGACCATTCTCAGCCCTAAACCATTCAGTTTCTAAATGTATTGTTTAATCGGCCAGACTTCATCACTCTAATTAAGATTAATTGGGAGAAACAAATGGCGGAAACTGGTTTACTAGGTTTCTTCCTTAAACTAATCAGACTGAAAAAAGAGATAAAAATTTGGAATAGAGAATGTTTTGGGAACATAGATAATAATGTTTTAAATGCTGAGGAATCCCTTAGAATTCAGGAATCAATTTTTTATCTCAATTGTTCGGATACTGAACTCATGAAATTAAATGAGAAAAAAGCTTTACTGTTGCGAGCACAAAAAGAAAAGGAAAAGTTTTGGAAACAGAAAGCTAAGCTGAAATGGCTTAGGTTAGGTGATAACAACACTCAATTCTTTCACAAAGTGGTTCAGGAGAAAAATTGCAGACTACAAATTACAAAGATTAAAAATAAAGAAGGTCAATGGCTGAATTCTCAAGTAGATATTCATAATGAAGTTATCTACTACTACACTGACTTGTTAAATGAACCTAATCAAATGCCAAATGACTCCTATTATTCACATTTTCTGAGCCAAATACCGAATGTCATCACTGCCAACGATAACCTTGAACTGTCTAAACCAGCATCTGAATCTGAAGTAGAGGCAGTAATTAAGGGTTTAAGTAAGAACAGTAGTCCGGGACCAAATGGTTTCTCTACAAAATTTTATTCTAAATGCTGGTCCTTCATAAAAAGTGACCTTATCAAGGCAGTTAATGAGTTTATTGATGGCACTGCCTTGCCCAGGGGAATATCCAGTACTTGGATTACCTTAATACCCAAAAAGACTACCCCTTGCTCATTTGGTGATTTTAGACCAATTAGTTTATCAAATGTTCTTAATAAGATATGCTCTAAGGTTCTAATGGAAAGACTTAGACCTTATATGGATAAACTGATCTCTACTAATCAGTCGGCCTTCATGAAGAATAGGGATACCTCGGATAATATTATTTACCTCCAGGAAATGATTAGATTTCTTGATAAGGAGGCTAGAATCCCTAACTGCATTCTGAAATTAGATCTACAGAAAGCATTTGATAGAGTTAACTGGCATTTCCTTAGGAATGTTATGATGAAATTTGGTTTTGATGGAAAACTTTTACATGCTGTTATGTCTAATCTCTTCCAAGCTTATTTTTCTATACTTATCAATGGCAATCCAGTGGGATTTTTCAAGGCCACAAGAGGAATTAAGCAAGGTGATCCCCTCTCTCCCTTTCTCTTTAATATTTTTTCGGAAGCTTTCTCTAGGAGTCTATCTTTTATTTTCCATAACAGTAAGCTTTCGTACTACCAACTACCTTCTCCAATCCCAGCAGCTACCCACCTGATGTATGCTGATGATACTATCATTTTTATGCAAGCTTCCAAATCCAATCTTATTAGGATTAAGGCCTTTCTAGATATCTTCGAATATACATCTGGCCAAAAATTTAATTTCCATAAATCTAATTTTTACATTAGTAAAAGGGCATCAATTACCAAATTAAATCAGACTAGGATGATTCTTAAAATGAAACAGGGCTCCTTCCCTTTCCAGTACCTTGGCTGTCCTATATTTAAAGGTAGAACATTAAATAGGTACTATCAACCTCTCATGGAAAAATTGGATAGGAAATTGCAAAATTGGAAAAACCAGTGGCTTAGCTCAGGTGGGAAACTTATCCTAATCCAGTCTTGTCTGTACTCAATGCCACAACACTTATGGTCTGTGACTAAACCACCTAAGGCTATAATCAAAACGTTTGAGAAAAGATTGGCTAGGTTCTTCTGGGGTGAGTCAGATGGGAAAAGAAATAAAGTATGGAAAAAATGGACTCAACTAGCTACTCCAATCTCACATGGTGGTTTAGGGTTTAGATCAATCCGAGCTATACTGGATGTTTGTTCCCTTAAATTGTGGTGGAAAAGTCAGCTGGGTAACACATTATGGACTAAATTGTTGTGGTCTCTACCTGAAACCCATAGAAAATCTGTAACCTGGAAAAGAATTTGTTCAGTAAACCTTTTTGCTGAACAAAATTCCTTCATCATTCATGGTAAAGGTACCTGTAACATATGGACTGCAAATTGGTGTATCAATGGACCCCTCCTTAACTATATTCCTAATCATATATCTGTTGCATTCCAGTTCTATACTGTAGCAGAATTTATTAGAAACAAAGCTGAAATTCTAGCTCTGATTTCTCCATTCCTGGAAAATGATACTCTTCTTTTCTTGCAGAATGCAGAACTAGTAAAGACAAGAGATGATAGGATTATATGGAAACCGGATTCAGCAGGCAATTTCTCCTTCAAATCAGCATATCGTGCAATCACAAGCTCACCAGGTAATTTCCCGGCTTACAAATTCCTGTGGAACAGGTCACTTCAGAAAAAGATCTCTATTTTCACTTGGAAAATGCTACACTCTTTTCTTCCATTTGATGATGTGCTCATTACTTGTGGATATAGTCTTGCATCGAAATGTCCTGTTTGCTGTCATACGGATTCACTGGAACATTTTTTCATTTCCTATCCTCTGGCTAAATCTATATGGAATAATATGGCTTCCCTAGTTCAATTCCACCTAACAGAACCACATTCCATGTCTCAGACATTCTTTATTTTTTGGAATTGTCTAGATCTTCCTAAATGCCACCAGCTCATATGCAATATACTTCCTCCTATCATATGCTGGTGCCTTTGGAAAGCCCGGAATAGATTCCTTTTTTATCAGATCCCATTTTCTACTGATTTCATTTGCAAGGAAGCACTGGAACTCATTAGGCTAGCAATGTATTCCAATCCTACACACCTGAAATCCTCTACTGCCATTCCTCATCCCATAAAGCAGCTAATCCCTCACCTTAGGCCACCACCTAAGCCGATCATACAGACTTTTTGCTGGGAAAGGCCTAAATTAAATTTCATCAAGATCAATACAGATGCTTCCTGGTTTCCCCATAAGGCTGCTGTAGGGATAGTTGCTAGGGATAGCTCTGGTACCCCCATACTGATAAATTCAGCAACCATTTCTGCAGAATCTCCTCTTCTGGCTGAAATACTTGCCATCCAATTTGCTTGTCAAAATTTTCACCATTTGGATGATTCTGTTTTCATTGAATCTGATTCTTTATTAGCAGTTAACATGATAAGTGAACCATATTCTGCTCATTGGCAACTGTTTAATGCTGCCTATAAAGTTAATCAACTCCTATGTGGTGCTGTGCTTTTACATGTTCCTAGGGAAGGTAACACTGTGGCTAATGCAATTGCTAAACATCACTCCGCTCATAATCAGGCTCTGAATCTCATTAATGTTCCAGCTCATATTAAGGGTCTTATAGCATTAGACAAGGAACAAATTCCACAGATTAGAGTACTGTCTAACTGCTAAGGAAAGGATGGATACTGCTGATGGAATATTTTTTTATGCAGGTACAATTTGGACTTGGTTCACATGGCGAAATACTCATCAAAACATCACACCCGCAGCCATGATGCACTATGGCATACTTTGAGACAACTGCCCAAATACCATCATCGAGAGTTCCACTACTTTTGCCGCTACAATGCTAATTGTTTGACTAACTATAAGCTAGTTGCCTGGCCAAAATACGAATTAACACGGGGTGTGGAGATTCGTTAGTTTTGGAATCGCAACTAACTTATTTTTACTCTTCTGATCAACCTTGTATAATTCATAACCTAGGCTGTAATTATCATTTTGCGGGCAATGCTGTTACCTTCTATAAAAACTAACGCTAAGCTACTATGGTCCTTTTTTACTGGCTTGGGGTACCAATATATCAACCCCCACCCTTGGGTGCCTTCCCATTAAAAAAAACCAAAATAAAATGTAAATTAAATAAATATATTAATGAACTATTTACTTATTTACTTGTATAATTAAATATAAGATAATGTTAAAACAAAATACACATCCATTTTGAATAGAATTATATATAACTGAACATCATAAAATATGAGGTGTTTTATGATATATAAAAGTAACAAAATTAGGGTGCGATTTTCACACTGTAGATGTGATTTTCACATACTGTAGGTGCGATTTTCACATACTGTAGGTGCAATTTTCACATACTGTAGGTGCGAACTGCCCTAACGGCTCTGTGCCGCCCGTCTCCACAAGCTCCGGCGCCGCCGACATGGCGGAGCCACCGCCCGCAATATCCTACGCTCAGGCAGTAACCTAGGAACTCCGTGAAGCTCTGAACATCTCTCCCATAACCCACCTCGCAGACCACAATTTCACCCCAAAAGCCAAAATCGACCATTTGGGCGAACCGGGACTCCACTTCTCCAATGAGGAGTGCCTTCGTTTGGAAGCTCCCCTCAGATGGACGCTGATTGGTAAATTCTCCCGTAGTCGCCCTCAGCTCGAAAAACTTCGGAAGGATTTCCACACTGCTGGCTTCAAAGGGAATTGCAATATCACCCTACTCGATAATCGTCAGGTTTTGATTTCCTTCTCCTTATCTGATGACTATTACCGATGTTGGTTACATAAGATTTGGAATTTTGGGGCTTACTCTATCAGAATGTCAAAATGGGTGCCAACTTTTAATCCTAATGCTGAATCCCCCATTGTCCCAATATGGATATCTCTCTATGGATTACCCCAGCAATATTTTTATTACAATTTACTCATGTCGATTGGCAATTTAATTGGAACCCCAATTAGGGTAGACAGAGCCTCCATTAATAGAACTAGGCCACATGTAGCAAGGGTTTCTGTGGAACTTGATGTTACTAAACCGAGATTGGAAAGAGTCTGGCTCAGCTTTAGAGATTTTGGATTCTGGCAATATATCGAATATGAGGGAATTCCATCCTACTGCTCTAATTGCCTTAAGTTAGGACACACTGACTCAGATTGCAGGTTTGACAAGAACTCAACAAAATTTATACCATGGAAGCCTCAGAGCAAATCCACAAAAGATGGTAACAAAGCCATTCCTAGAGATGAACAGGGAAGATTCCAAGGTAAAGGGAATGGTAATATTGCCACTGGTCCTTCTGTTCCAAAAACTAACCTTGTTTACAGGCCAAAAGATGATAATCCTCTCAAGCAGTTTTCTCAAGCCACTACTACTGCTAAGGGTCCAACTCTGAACACAGTGGCAAGTTCTGAAGTGCTGAGCCTTTCACAAGGCTCCCAGGTACCATTGATTCCTCACCTGACCCCTTTTACTGCTTCAGACCTCTCAAAACAGCATGATCCCACTAGCTTGACCTTACAAAATGTTGAAAAGAATGAAACAAACTCTCTAAATCAGAATGCTACTATCACACCCCCATCAGTCACCCCTTTTCCAAGCCCACTCAGTAATACACCAAGTACCTCTAACAAACCAGCAGAGACCCTCCCCAATGGTAAACAAGTTGGCCACTGTCCAGATAAACTAAAAATGACACAACAAAAAGCCACTCATCCTGACATAGTCACCTTAGAAGACTCTACAGCCTTGGAGGCAGAACCTGATCTAACCCCACAGGAAACAGAAAATGTGATCACCAAAATCAATGATATAGAGTATCACCAGGCCACCCAGTCCCGTCCCGAAACTTTTGAGCATATTCTACCTGATTCAACCCCCTATAGAAACCCCTACAAGTCTCTAGACTGGATTAACACTGAAACATCTGCTAGAAGTCAGGAAAACATTCTAAAAAAGGACAAATTTAATCTTGAGGAGATAAAAAACATACTAATTAAAGACTAGATAAGACTCAACAAAGTTCTCCAAGCTAACCCCATACAAACCACAACTAATCAGAGGAAGCATACAAAAAAGGACTACTCCTCAATACCAAAAACGGTTCTAACCCGTTCCTCCCTGAAACTCTCCAAAACTTTTCCATGAATAGTTTACACATATGCGCATGGAATGTTAGAGGAATAGGAAATAACCCCACTAAAACTCGTCTAAAACACATAAAAAGACACAACAGGATAAAAATTTGTGCCTTAATGGAACCTCTCCTCAGCCCTGATCAAATACACACCATTTCCAGGGATTTGGGCTATATAAACTGTTTTGCCACTCCCATCAACAAAATCTGGATAATGTGGGACACTGATATCTCAATAGACATAGTAAAAGTAGAAGAACAAGTGACTATTGTCAAAATCAAATCTGATTTTCTATCAACAGATTGTCAGGTTGGATTCATATATGCTAAGCACACAATCCGTGAAAGGAATGAACTGTGGCAAGCCTTAGCATCTTTTAAAAACGAATCTCTGAGTCTAATAGGCGACTTCAATGTCATCAGGAAAAATGAGGAATATCTAGGGAAATCAATACCCAACCAAAATAGCCTAAAAAATTTTAACACCTTCCTAAATGATCAAAACTACACTGAAATCCCAACCTTTGGTAGCCTATTCACATGGACTGGCATGAGAACCAAAGGGAGGGTCTGGAAACGACTTGATAGAGGAATTTCCAATAATGAATGGTGGGCCAGATTTCCCAACTCAAAAATTAACACACTTCCCCGAGAAGGCTCTGATCATACACCATTAATTTTAACCATCTCTGACACACCTCCCTTAAACTCTCCAAAACCTTTCAAATTTCAAGAGTGTTGGGTAAACCACCCCACCTTCATGAACTTGGTAGACAACACCTGGAACACACCCACTCATCTTAAAGGAATGGGTAGACTGGTCTTCAAATTTAAGTCTTTAAAAACAGCCTTAAAAATCTGGAATAAAGAGGTGTTTGGCAACATCTTTGATGCTGTTCATGAATGTGAAGAACTTTTGATGCACGCTGAAAGAGATGTCCAACAGGATGAATCCACTACAACCATCCAAGCTTTAAGCCAAGCAAGGGCTAATTTAAGATTAGCTCTCAAAAATCAGGAAACCTTTCTTAAACAAAAATCAAGACTTAAATGGATGAAGGAGGGGGACGCAAACTCAAGATTTTTTCACCAATCCTTTTCAAACAAGCATAAAAGACAAACAATATCCATGATAAGGAGTAATGATGGAAACTGGTTGCATAAAATAGAGGACATTGAAAGAGAAGCAATCAGATTTTTCTCATGCCTCCTTACTGAAGAGACACTTGACCCTTCAGGAATCAATTCAGCATGGATTCTAGATAACATTCCAAAATCTGTAACACAAGAAATGAACAACCATTTTCTCAGACCAGTCAGCATGGAAGAACTAACTAACATAGTTGCTTCCATGGATAGCCATTCTGCCCCTGGGCCAGACGGTTTTTCTGGCTTTTTCTTCCAAAAATGCTGGGAAACTATTAAAAAGGATGTCCTCGACGCAGTGGAAGATTTCTTCGCCGGGAATGCAATCCCAAAAGCAATCTCATCGACTCTAATCATACTAATTCCTAAAAAAGAGATATGCTCATCCTTCAGAGATTACAGACCTATAAGCCTAAGCAACTTCTCGAATAAAATCCTTTCTAAAATAATCTCATCCAGACTTAAAGCCTACCTTGACACCATAATTACCCCTGAACAGTCAGCGTTTGTATCTGGACGTGAGATAGCTGACAATATCCTTCTCATGCAAGAATTTACAAATCATCTCCATTCCAAAGCTAGGGGACACAATATGATCCTTAAGCTTGACATGATGAAAGCATTCGATAGAGTCTCATGGACCTTTCTAACAAACACCCTATCCAAATTGGGTTTCTCCAGCTCCTTGATCAATCTCATCATGAAAAACATACAATCTGCACACTTCTCACTTATAATCAATGGCAAGTCTGTTGGCTTCTTCCCGGCCTCCAGGGGCTTAAAACAGGGGGACCCCCTATCCCCCATTTTATTCATATTAATGGCCAAAGCTTTCTCCCACAACCTGAATTTCCTATACCAGTACGGGAACATCCATCCGTACCAACTTCCCAGAGGAATGAAATCCTGCACACACCTCTCATATGCTGATGACACAGCAATCCTTATGAAATATACTAAGCAGGGCCTTCAAACAATAATGAAATTTCTGAAATCTTATGAACTAGCCTCTGGTCAGAAAATCAATTTCGAAAAATCGACCTTTCTCATCTCAAAACACACACCACACAGAATCATTAACTTAATTAAAAGTGAAACGAAAATGATTGAAGGATCCACCCCTTTCAAATACCTCGGAAGCCCCATATTTGTAGGAAGAACCAAAAATGCCTACTTCCATAACATGCTACTCTCAATCCAGAACAAAATCAACCATTGGAACAATAAACTTTTATCTCCGGCGGGAAGGGCAACACTAATTAGGCATGTTTTGGCCTCAATGCCTATACATCTCCTAACAGTTTTAAAGCCAACTTCACACATAATAACCCTGACTCATAAGACACTTGCAAAAATTTTTTGGAACAATAACTTAGACAAAACACAGAACCTGGAGGTCCTACACTAAACTATGCTTTCCCTTTCTGGAAAATGGCCTAAATTTTAAAAATCTGTACACCTTAACTAAATCTTTCTCAATCAAACTTTTGTGGAAACTCCAGAGAGGGAAATCCCTATGGGCTACAGTAATGTGGTCCATGAGTGACAACCAGAAAACCTCTAAAACTTGGAAAAGAATCAAAGAGGTAAATCAGATTGCAGTAGACAACACAAAAGTCATACTTGGAAATGGTTCGGTCTCCTTTTGGCATTCCAATTGGACATCTATGGGTCCCCTGTCTGACTCTCTGATTAACCCCCAAGTCTTTCCTTTTCAAACACTCACAGTGGCTGAATACTTTAAAAACAAAGCCACTATTTCAGATCAGATCAAACAAGCACTTCCTGATCATCTTTTCCAGCTCCTGGAAGTTGAGCATCATATCTCTCCAACCTATGCTGACTCCCTCATCTAGAAACCAACCCAATCAGGTGACTTCACAGTTAAATCAGCCTATGAGCTAATCAGAGTAAAGAAAAACAAGATCCCCTCCTACAGCCACCTCTGGTCAAATTTGTTACCAAAAAAAATTCACTATTCAACTGGAAACTCATGAACAGGCTGGTTGCCTTCCCTGATGTTCTGGTGGATTTCAACTTCCATCTCCCATCAAGATGTAGTCTATGCTTTTGCAAATCAGAGTCTATACATCATTCTTTTAATTCCTGTGTGAAGGTAAAGCAACTTTGGAAACTGGTGAACTCTACTTTTAATATGCCTGACAATGTGTTCCAACTCTTATGGGATAGGGTTTACTTCTATTGGAATTTCCAGTCTCATGATGGACCCCTTACTAAGCTAATCCGCATTTTACCATGTATTGTGAACTGGCACCTGTGGTGTGCTAGATGTACTTATTTTTTTGAGGGCACAAAACCGGATGTTATGGTCATATATAGGCGAATTGTTTACCATTACAATGATATCTTTCTGGCCTTTAAACTGGATTTTAAATGGATCTTGTCAAACATTCCTAAACTGCTGTCCCAGAATTTTTCCAAACATAAACCACCCAGAATTTTCAAATGGCTACTGCCTTCAGCATTTAAACTGAATACAGATGGATCTTATTTTAGTAAAGATTGTGCGGGAGTTGGGTGTATCATCAGAGACCATTTAGGTCATGTAGTAGCAGCTCTCTCCAAAACTGTTTTGGCAGACAACATATTGCAGGTTGAAGCTTTGGCTTTGCTGCATGGACTCCAGCTTCTAAGGGACAAGGGCATATCAAGCATTGACATAGAAATGGACTCAAGAATACTGATAAACATGATCCGACGCCAGTTCAAGATTCCATGGAAACTCCTGCCCACAATTAGGCGGATCTGGGAACTTCTTCAAGGACTGAACTACACTCTCAACCACATCTTTCGGGAAGCAAATGGAGCTGCAGACATTTTAGCGAAAATGGCCAGCCGGAGTCAGGTTAGTAACATATATGATTGTGCAGGTTTACCACCACTAGTGGCCGGGAAAGTGAAGCTTGATGCACAAGGCATTCCGTATGTTAGAGCAGTTTAACTTTAGCCAGTATGTATTTGTAATTATCAAACTGATTTATGATAGCCTTTAGGGTAGTTACAGTAAGATATTGTATTTCGTTTAAGGGCCTATCAGATGAATCAGTCGAGGTCAGGTATTAAGCCCCCCTCTTTCTCTGTACTTTTCTTTTAAATTAATAAACGGGTAGGGGTCTGCCAAACCCCCCACCATCACAGGTGGTTTTATTTAAAAAAAAAGAACATCATAAAATATAGTTTTTGCGTAGATGCATGTAACAACTTCCAGCTTAATCATTTACTTATTGTTAATCATATATCTTGTTGATGAGAGGACATCTTGTTATACTTGACTAACAGTTAAACCGCCCATATCAAACATCATTCCTCTAATAACTTTTAATGTCAGATTTTTATTATTTATATTTTAAAAATGATCACGTCTAGCGGTTAGACAGTTTAAATCAAGACCTTGTGTTCCTTTTTTGATTATACTACATTAAATAATCTCATTTATTACATTAATTATAAAATGTTCCTACTTTGAATCAAGACTTTTTGCCTTTTGTTTGATTATAAAATTTGAACAAATCTCATAAATAAAGGGATTTTCTTTATCACCATATATCCCATAAATTCAATTCCATATTTGTAAGGATTTTTCATAAACCTAATATGCTTCTACCACCGCCTAATATATTGCAGAATATTCAGACATCCATAAATAAACACAAATGCAATATTATGTTCTTCCGTAAAATCCTTTTAGGCGGTTGTTGTCTGTATGTTCTAACATGGAATGTTTTTTCGTTTCCACATTAGTTCACAAATTGCCAATTAAATAATCATTGAAAATCACTTGACTTTACAATCTCCCCATTTGGCATTTGTGGACCCAATCATTTTGGAAATAAGAACTCAACGAAAAACTCTCACTCACAACATAAGTCTCCCAGAAATCCACTTATATTGGAACATGGACATAACTAAGTACTGAATCTAATTATATGATAATACCAAGAATATCATAAATCCAGAATTCTAGAACAAAATAAATAATTCAGATTACAGTCATCCAATCAAAAATATTATCCGAAATGCTCTCCCCCTAGGGACATGAATATGCCAAAGGCAATAAACCATGGAAATAAAATAAAAAAGGACAATCAAATCTGCTCCCCCCGAACCTATCATGTGATCTATATTGGAACATAAACACTGCAGGATAATCAATCTTGTTCAGGACCTACATCATGTACTTCCAAAATGGCCTTCTCCCTCATAATCTTTACTATTTCCATTTCAAGGGCCGCTACTTGGATGGCTATGGCCCCCAACCTTGCATTCAGAACCACCAGCTTGTCCTTGGTCTCAGCTTCTGCAGAAGTGGAAGCCTCTGGATTCCAAGGAAGATCATGCACTTGTCTCATCCCAAAGGTTTTCTTATTTAGCCGAAGGAACTCATTGTCAATAATTACATCATTTGTCTTACCCTTCACCTTTGCACTCCTAGCCAATGCAGAAAGCAAACAAGGATAAACCAGTGCATGCATAGCCTTGGAAGCAATAGCCTGCCTAACCAGATTCTACCGAATGAACAATCCCAGATTGACTGGTTTCTGTGTTCCAGCACTATACAACAGTTTTTCCATCTCTCTTATCAGAGTTGTAGTGTTGGAAGACAGCATCCTGCAATTTACCGCCACCTGACAAAGACCAAAGAATCTAGATGATAGGCAGGATACATGTGAATACCATGTGTCTAGCCACTCTTTCTTGTACCCACCAGAAATCACTTCCAAAATTCTGTCATCAGTCACATTCAAATCATCATAAAAAACACTTTCAAAATCTGGCGTTCTCAGCCCTAATATTTTTTTCATCCTAGCAGCAGAGAAATCTATCACTTTTCCCCTTGCATAGACTCTATCACACCACGGGGAGTCATTTTCCAGGTTTCCAACCATCAAATTTGAGTAAACCTTAGTAACAACAAGCTTGTTATATTGAAGTTGCACAGTGGCAGCTCTTTTCATCCCAATCAACTCCAAAAAATCCGTAAAGTCACTAGGTCTATGAGCTCTAAGTCCACTGGACTTTCAAAAATTATCTTCTCTCCGTAAAAATTTCTCCCATCTCTTCACAATTATTACAAAGTAAGTATCAGATAAATCATCACTTACAAGAGGAGGTGGCAGCAAATTCTTCTTCTTCTTTGAAGCAGCTTGGGTTTTCTTTTTGGACCTCTTGACTGGTGGAGAATTCTCAGCAGCAGACATATTCCTCTTGGCCCTTACAGTATGAAAGAACTCATCCAAAACCTCATCACTGGAGTAGTTTAAATTTGGCTCCTGTGCTGAAACATACTGAGTCCGTTCAACCTCTTCATCCTGTGTTCTAACATGCTGCTTATCGCCCGACTCCTCCAGCATCAAGTCAACCCCCCCTGTCTTTCCTCCTTTTGAATATTCCAGATCATCATACGCATTCCCAGTAAAATCAAACTGGTCTTGACCTCCCATATTAGAATCATCAACCTCCATGCCTTCAGCCGTCTCTGACTCTGCCCTCTGTGTTGGAACATACCCGACATTTTCTTCCCCTTCACTGTCTGTAATCTCAATGATCATAGGTCTTCTAAGTTCTTCAATTCTCCTGGAAAGATCAACATCATAGAACCCTAAGGGCATCTTATCAGTAGATTTAATCACTTCTAGTCCTGCTGCCCCAGACTCTTCAATTTCTTTAAACTTCACACTGCTACGTCTCAAAATATAACAATAAACATGAAACATATCCTTGCCTCTATGCATGCCATAAAACCCTCTCAGGATCCTAAGATCATAATTTCCACATCCTCAATCTCTCCTGTATCTCCTGTAAACAATTCTTGAATTCCCACATCTAGGACTTCCCCTTTCCAGTTTTTCAGTTCCTTGAACTTAGACAAGTCAATGGTAGTTCTATTTTCCTTAACCCAATCAAATAGTTCTTCCACATATTCATATTCACTACCATGCAAGTAAATCTGAGAGCAGTTTGGACCAAGTACCATTCTATAGGGAGTCTTATCTTCGATTGGAGCTTCATTCTTCTTCTCTGTGTTGCCAGCGGTGAGCTTGGGGAGTTGTGCATAGGCTTGGTTCTTGTTCTTGGCCATGGTGATTTTTTGGCAAGAATTTTCTCGTCTAGAAGGTTTTTGTGGTGAGGAGAACGTATTTGACCTCAAAGCAACTTCTTCAATATGAAATCCCACATTTTTTTGTAACAATATATCACCAAAACTAGCAAAAATCCGAGAGTCCCAAGGAATAAGGGAGTAGAGGCCGAAAATAGAGGTAAGGTGGAGAGATGAAAATTTTGAACCAAAACTTAACTCTTCCTCTTTTTCTTAATTAACCGCTCCCACATTTTTCCCTTTCTAAGAGAGGCCATGATTACCCTTTCTTCACATGTGAACTCATGTTACACCTCCTTGCACTTCCAACATACCATATCTTCACAACTTTTATTTTTGTAGTATTTTTATTCTTTTTTTAAAAAAAGATCTGATCTTCTGTACACAAACATAAAAGCGAAAAAACAAATATTTATAACAAAATAAAATCTATATAGAGAAATACCTCAAATTTGACAAACACCTAAGTATTGTATGAGGAGCTCAAACGTGGCAGTATCCAACGGTTTTGTGAATATATCTACAAATTACTGAGACGTTGGACCATAGACAACCACCACTTCCTTCCTTTCCACAAGATCTCAAATAAAGTGATACCTTATGTCATTATGCTTCGTTCGAGAGTGATGAACTGGGGTTTTAGAAATATTAATAGCACTTGTGTTGTCACATAAGATCTTCAAATGACCTTGATGAATTCCATAGTCGTTCAACATTTGTTCATCCATAATAGTTGTGCACAACAACTTCCAACAGCAAGATATTCAGCTTCCATAATAGATAGAGAGATCGAATTTTATTTCTTACTATACCAAGAAACTAGATTCGTGCCAATAAAGAAACACCCACCTGTAGTACTTTTACGATCATCTGAATTATCAGCCCAATAAGAGTCACTGTACCCAATCAGATCAGAGTCTTAATTCTTAGAATACCAAACACCATACTCAGAAGTTCCACTCACATATTGTATAATTCTTTTGACTGCAGTCAAGTGGGATTCCTTCGGGTAAGCATGAAATCTCGCACATATTCCTACACTGAAACATATGTCTGGTCTACTAGCTGTCAAATACAATATACTACCAATCATGCCCCTGTATAATTTCTTATCAACTCTAACTCCTTTCTCATCCTTCGCCAATTTATCAGAAACCCCTATAGGTGTTCGGACTGCACGGGAATTGCTTAGTTCGAATCTCTTCTCTAAATTCAGTGCATACTTACTCTGATTTATAAACGAGTCATTTTTTCTTGCTTAACTTGCAACCCTAGAAAGTACGTGAGTTCTCCAACCATACTCATTTCAAATTAAGCTTGCATCACAGTAATGAAATCATGCACCGTAGATGATGAAGTTGAACCAAACACAATATCGTCAACATAGATTTGAGAAATCAAAATCTTTGAGGCCTTTTTTAGCACAAATAATGTGCCATCTAATCCCCCTCGACGATAAACTTTCTGAATTAGAAAGTTAGTAAGCCATTCATACCATGCCCTCGGTGCTTGTTTCAAACCATACAATGCCTTCTTGAGTCGAAACACACGGTGAGAGTAAAGAGGATCCTCAAATCCTTTAGGTTGTTCAACATACACTTCTTCATTTACCACACCATTTAGAAAAGCACTTTTGACATCCATTTGATATAGAGTGAAGTTCATAAAGTAGGCAATAGAAAGTAAAATTCGAATCGACTCTAACCTGGCAACTGGTGTGAATGTCTTATCAAAATCCACTCATTCAACCTGAGTATATCCTTGAGCTACCAATCTGACCTTGTTTCGAGTGATTTGTCCATCAGCATCTGATTTATTCTTAAATATCCACTTTATGCCAAAAACATTCACACCTTTAGGATGAGGAGTGAGATACCGTACATCATTTTGTGCGAACTGACAAAGTTCTTCTTGCAATGCCGTAATCCAATATTCATCAAGTAAGGCCTCCTTGTAGTTCTTGGGTTCAATGAGAGATATGAAACATTGTAATCTTGCTAATTTCCTATAATCAACCCGAGGGACTGAGTGTGTACTCCTTGACATTGGTTCTGGTTGCACCTGTGTTGGAACTTGTGATTAGTTAGTGGGGGGGTGATATTCCAACATACTCAATATCTTCAGGTTCAGCAGGATAATCAGTCTGCTCAGATGTTCCAACATTGGCTAGTTTGGTAGGTTGAATGTGTTGTGTTGGAACATGGTCTTTATCTAGTTCATCTTCTTCATCACCTAAAACTTGTCCTTCATTAGAATCATCCACAATAACATTTATGGATTCCATGAGAGTATTTTTCTGAAAATTGTAAACACGATAAGCCCGGGTGTTCACAGAATAACCAAGAAAAATTCAATATCACTACGATTGTCGAATTTTGCCAATTGCTCTCTACCTCTGAGAATGTAGCACTTTCTTCCAAACAGATGAATGTATAAGATTGAAATTTTTTACCTTGTTGACACGGTGCACACACAATTCCATTTTTCTCGTTAATGTAGGCATACCTCGTACTGCTTTTGCATTTGCAATTTTCACCAAGGTTTTGTAGTTGATGTAACCAAGCTTCATGTGCCACAGAAATCCTTCATCTTTTGACCTCCTACACTTCACTTCCTGCTCCAGTAAATAGCAATTATCTGATGATCGAACGCCTGAGAGAACTTTGGTGTCACTGTGTTTCACTATACATTTATCTTTCTAAAAGTCCACAATCATATTGTCCTCACACAGCTAGCTGATGCTTAGTAGATTTTCCTTTAAATGTTCAACAAACAAAACACCGTTGAATACTGGAAATCCTTCAATTTGCAGTTCTTCTTTTCCAACTACTAGACTCTTCTTTCTATCGCCAAAAGTAACAAAAGCACCATCGTATGGTGTGATGTTCGTGAAAAAATCCTGAGTGCAAGTCATGTGGCGAGAACAACCACTATCAAAGTACCACAAATCTCAGTACCACAAATCTTTGGAATGTGCTATAAGAGAAGTATGTGCAACAAGGCAAGTACTAGAGCTTTTGAAAACCCATACGTTTCTGACCATCTTTGATCTCTGGACCTCGTCTATGTTGGAACATACCGAGAGTTGTCGTCCTGTCATGATGTATTTGAGCAATTTCTGGAATTGTTCCTCTGTGTGTCCTTGATACGTGCAGTAGCTACAGATGAAGGGTTTCCTTTGATGAGGCTTGCCAAACTTTCTCTTTACCTCTAAGATCTTCGACTTGAGCGTGACTGTATTCCTAGATAGGTTGGCATACCCAATTCTGCATCGATCTCCAAAGCTCTTTGCTATGATCAGAATATCATCAAGTTTCTCCTTCCGAGTGTTCAACTTGGTAATAGCTTCTTCATACGTCTCAGCTCTCTTGGCTGCTGAAATTAGCTTTAAATTTAACTCATTGTTCTCTTTTCAAAGTTTAGCTACTAGCACTCGCAACTCCTTTTCTATCTCAACCAGATGATTTTTCTCTTCCTTCAATGCTTTGTTTGTACCAAAAACTTGAAGCCACATGTCATACATCTTCTCGTACTATAGATTTCTTCATCACTCACAAGAAGTCCGTCATCATCACTAGACACATCATCCGAACCTATGCTGGAACATACAACTTCAATTTTATCTGATATGTTGGAACATTCATCATCTGATCCACCATGAATTTTTTCTCCAAATGTCACAAAGTTGCTCGTAAGTTCCTCTTCATCTTTCTCGTCTTCTCATCTTCAGTCCATGAGGTGACATATGATTTTCCCTATTTCTTCCGAGTATTTGTACATTTAGCCTAAATAAGACCATATTCTTCACATTCTCTGTATTGAATTTGTCCAGGCTATTTTGATTCACCATTTTGAATTATGGGGAACTACTGATTTCCTTATTTAAACTGTGTCTCACGGTTCTTTCCAAATTCTTGTGGCCTTGGTCTATTTCCACCAAACCTTTCCTGCAATTTCTTGTTTACTACTTTCTTTAGCATTCTTGAGAAATTTTTTGTGATAAGTGAAAGTTTTTCAAATTTATCATCACTGTCAGATTTGTGATTGTCCTTTGATGACGATGTTCTGAATGCTAACTCCTTTTGAACCCTTTTTGTAGTCTTTAGGAATGTCATCTCATAAGTCTATAATGATCTCATTAATTCATCTTAGCTCATGGTGGCTACATCTCTTGCTTCTTCTATTGTTGTAACCTTCTTTGCAAACCTTTTGGGAAGTGATCTCAAGGTCTTCTATACCAATTTTTCCACTTTGTAAACTTTTCCACTTTGTAAACTTTTCCAAGTTGATACGCCATGTTGGAGATGTCTCTGAGTTTCCCGTTGAATACAGCAATAGTGTCATCCTCCTCCATCTTTAGTTCCTTGAACTTTGTAGCCAACATCTGTAATTTGGATCCTCAAACTCAACTGGTTCCTTCATGAACAGTTTACAGAATATCCCAAGCTTTCTTGGCCTGATGGCATGTTGAGATGAGTTTAAACTGATTTTCATCAACTGCTGTGAAGATAGCATTCAATGCTTTTGAATTTTCCAATGAGGCCTTGAGTTCATCAGGAGACCAAGTAGATTTGTCTTTGAGTTTCTACTTCCTCTAACTTGGCTCTCCTTCTTTTTCCTTAGAGCTTGTTTCAACATCTTCGGTAGGGTGATTCCACTCATTTTCAACAAAGTGCAATGCAAGTTCATCCAGTGAGTTAATGAAGACTCTCATGTGTGCCTCCCAATAATTATAGGTGTTGCCCTCAAGCAGAGGTGGCCGAGACACCGAAACTCCTTCTTTGGTCGCCATGGTAAAATCGAATCACATTTTCCTTGACACAACCAAGGGAAGAAATAAGTGACCTAGCTCTGATACCAAATGTAATTTAGTTTTACCAAATTATCTTAATTATTACTGCTATGTTCCAACATAACCTATCTAACCAAGTATGCAATAAAGTAAAGCTTAAAGACACGAGACTTGGTTACACGGTTTGGTGAAATCCACCTACATCTGCGGGGCATAGCCCAGTTCTGAATAAATCCACTAATCAGAAATATACAGTACATAGTACACTATTCAAAGTACTTATCTTTACTAATTAAACATGTGAATTCTGCTAGCTCCCCTAGCTACCGATCCACCTTGATCAGACTCCCTCTGACCTCAAAACTCGTCGATGCTAGATCTTCTCCTCCCGAAGAATTAAGGTATACGATTCTGAACTTTGAACAGCAGGTTATGTATGCTGGAACATATATTTTCTGGCTCTTGCAAGAATCCCAGAAAGATAGAAAATCTGTGTGTAGATTTTTGCAGTTAAGTTCGTGAGTATAATGCAGCTGTGATGTCCCCTTTTAAAGTCCATGAGCAGATCGGAACTCTCCATTATTATCTCCATAATATTCTCATTCTTTATATGCTTCTGAAACATATCCAAATCCCATAAATAAAGGAATTTTCCTTTATATCCCATATATTCCATAAATTCAATTCCATATTTTTAGGGATTTTTCATAAACCTAATATGCTTCTACCACCACCTAATATATTGCAGAATATTTAGACTTCCATAAATCAACATAATGATAATATTATGTTCTTCCGTAAAATCCTTTTATGTGGCTGCTATATGTATATTCCAACATGGAATATTTTTCATTTCCAAATTAGTTCTCAAATTGTCAATTAAATAATCAATGAAAACCACTTGACTTTACAAGTGGCATATAAGCTTAAACTCCCAGTTACCAGTAAAGTGCATCATGTATTCCATGTGTCTTTTCTTAAACAGGACATTGGTCCAATTCCTGATACTAAAACTGAAGTTCCACAGATTGAAGAAGAAGATTTCCAACCTTTATATCCTAAACAAGTATTGCTGAGAAGGCTGATTGAGTTTGATGGAATTAGCATGGTACATTGGCTCATTGAATAGGAAGGATTACCAGCAGAAGAAGCTTCTTAGAAGAATGCTAACTTTTTCACTCACCAGTTTCCTGATTTTAAAGCTTGAGGACAAGCTTAAGGTTATTGGGAGGGAGTGTTATGATGCAAGGACTAAACGGTAAATATCCTAAACTTCTTCATCAGTTTGGCAGAAGTTGTTGCAACAAGAAAACAGTTGGCATCTCAGTTAGTTAGCTGGCCGGAAAAATGGAACTGATTAAATAGAAGAATCACGGATTTGTTGAGCATTCATTTAGAGTTTTGAATCAGAATATTGTCACTTCTTTTCTCATCTCCTCCTATTGCTTTCTCTCATCTGAACTCTCAGATTCTTCATGTAAATTTGATTGAATCTACTTCAATATACGTACAATTTGTGTTTCTTTCTTTGTTAATTGCACTCAGATCCTCTGGGATCATAACAACATTTTCATAAATAATAAACCTTAAAGAGAGTGTAAGAACGTAACCTAATTATCCTTCATTATGTTTATGGTAAAATAAAATAAATTTGTTGATTTGAATATTTTGATTGGATCACATGTTCTAAGTAAAAATATTTATTATATTTTACCCACTTACTAGCCATTTCAAATCTTATTACACCATTAAATGAATAGTCTGTTTCTTGAAAGACAATTTTTTTATAAGCCATGGAAAGACCAATGTTTAAATTGTAAATTAGAAGAAATGAAGATAAAATTTCTGGTTGCATTAATCGAGTCATTAATTTATAACTATTATAAGTTGCATAATCAATTTTTCTTATTCTAATTAAATCTCGTCTTTCCATAAACTTATTGAAAGACGGTCTTTCTCAAAATTTTGCCTTAAATGAAATTCTTTTAAATATTTTTTTTACATTTAAGTAGTAAATATATTAAGTAAAATTATTTCATATAAAAATGCATAGTGATAATAATAATGGTGATTGAGAAAAAAAATTATCTAACATAAGGAATTTAACAAAGTGATTGCAAAACAAACTCATTAATCATATTTGTTTTTTTTTCCGCAAAACACTCACTAGTGAGCGGGGAAATTGATTAGGGCTCCCACACCCGGAAGAAGAAAATAAACTTACAAGACTTAGAGATCTATCTTTTAAGCTAGACTAGAAACATAGTTAATGCCATCCTCTTGACAGTGATTCCTTCGACAAGCCCTCCACCCCCTGTGTGGAGCTTGCGAAGGCAAGACCATCGAAAGGAAGCAAAAACAGCAAAACCTATACATTTCAAGCCTATACATATGAGAAGTTACAGACTAAACTTGTGTTTCCATCGGAATTGAGGGAATAGGGTCTCTCTGCGGTTAAGGAAAAGAAAGCGCTGTGATGTGAGGAGTTCTTGAAGCTGCGAGGTGTTTCCTTTTCTGATTGCCAATTGAGCCAGATAGTCCGGAGTTTGATTCCCATCTCTATGGATGTGGCTGAAATAAACCTGTCTGAACCTTGTAGTGGCCACCATAATCTTCTTCGGTATCGGCCTAAGTGGCCAGGGACAAGGTTGCCCCTGAATGATTTTTATTGCTGCAAGGGAGTCCAATTGAATGTGCAGATATTCTGTCATTCCCTCCGCCACTTGAAGTCCCATCCGGATAGATAGCATCTCAGCTCTGATCACTACAATATAAGAGGAGAAGCAGGCATTATCTGTGGTCATGAAAGATGATACAGCATGTGTGATCCTTTTTTTTGCATCTCTGATAACACAACCAATCCCTACATTGTCACCATGTATTGCTGCATCACAGTTTACTTTTAACCCTATATCCGGAGGTTCCCACTTAATTAAGTAAAGTCTAGTGATTCTTCTCCGTGTAATGCAAGGAAATAAACCATTACTAGTTAGTTGACAATTCAGATGGCAAATATCTTGTGGATGAACCGAGTATAGCAGAGAACATGAATTTGAAATGCATTTCCAGATTACAGGAGCATGGCTCTTTTTGTTTTCATGTATCCATTTATTTCTGATTTTCCATAGTTCCCAGCAAATTAGACATGGCAATACTGTCATTAGGGAGCAGTTTGATGATACTGAATGTTTGAAAGACCAGTAAAAAGCCAATCTCTCCCTAATATTACTGAAAGATCTATCTGTGATGTGTAAAGCTTCATGCATTTTAGTCCATACAAAATTTGCAGTAGCACAAGAATTAAAGAAATGATCATGAGAGTCAATGCTATCACATTCTGAGCACTTAGATGGTAGATGTAAGCCTGTTGTCATCAAGATATCAGCAAATGGAAGTGCACTTAAAATCATTTTCCACATGAAGAAACTGATTTTCTTGGGTATGGTTTTGATCCAAATTCTTTTAAAAAATTGCACTTCAGGCTTTTTTGGTCGTAACACTTGGTATGCAGACTTAATTGTAAATGTACCATGGATATCAGGTTTCCATATCATGTAATCCTCATTACCAGTTAGTGGTATGTCCTTTAAAAGATCAGCATTTATATCAGAGCTGAAAAGACAAGCAAGTTTTGGAAGGTACTGACCTTTGTTCTTCATGAAATCAGCAACAGTAAGAAATGGAAAATTATCTTGTACCTGATCTTCATCAACCTGGTTAATCAAGGGACCCGAGCCAAGCCAATTGGCTATCCAGAAATTAGAATTCCCATTTTCTATGATCACCTGTGAGTTAGCTTCTGCTGTGCCATTAATTTTCCTATACCTAGTCCAAGTTTCTAATTTCCTAGCATTATCAGGTAGAGACCACATAAGTTTTGCCCAAGGAAATTGGCCAAGCTGAAGCTTCCACCAAATCTTAATAGAGTAAGAGTCAATTATGGCTTCTATGTGTCTTATTCCTAGGCCTTTCTCAGCCAATGGGTAAGATAATCTATCCCATGAAACCCAGTGTTTGTTTAATCCATGTTCAGAAGTCCCCCACAAGAAGTTGCTGAAGATTGATCTAAGTTTTTGGACAGTGTATCTTGTGGGAGCAGTAACAGCCCAAGTGTGTTGAGGAATAGATGTCAACACATGATTTATCAATATTATCTTTCCCCCACCTGAAAGCCACTGATTTTTCCAATTACTTATTCTTGTATTTACCATATCAATTAAAGATTTGAAGTGTTTATTAAGTTTTCTACCTCTATACACTGTAACCCCCAGATAGGAAAAAGGTAATTCCCCTCTTTTCATGCCTGTTATTTCCTTGATTTCTTTTTCCTTGTTTCTGCTTAAGTCTCCTGCATAGTAAGCACTTTTTTGAAAATTGATTTTTTGGCCAGTTGCCTTTTGAAAGATGTCCAGAAATTTCATCATGTTTTTAATGGATTTAGTGGTTCCCTTCATGAACACCACTGTGTCATCAGCAAAAGACAGTTGGTTTAAATTATTTGCTACCCCTGGTGTTTTAAACTGTCTAATATTCCCATTTTGGAACTGAATCCTAAGATTTCTTGTTAAAATTTCAGTTAGTAAGTTAAAGAGAAAGGGTGATAGAGGATCTCCTTGTTTCAACCCTCTAGATGGCTTAAAGAACCCACAGGGGGATCCATTGATTAAAACAGAGAACCAAGTTGAATTAATGTTGTTCATGATAATTTTAACTATATGTCCATGGAAACCCAATTTTAATAAAAGAGTGTTAATGGTTGACCATGAAACCCGGTCAAAAGCCTTCATCATATCCAACTTAAGAATTAGATTAAGTGATTCATTTTTTTTATCCAACATTCTGACAGCTTCCTTCATCATTAATATATTTTCTGTTATATCCCTACCACTTAAGAAAGCTGATTGTTCCTCTGAAATCAGTGAGCTCATTAATGGTTTAATCCTTTCCACCATAATCTTTGACATCAGTTTATTAATGAAGTTGGAGAGGCTTATTGGTCTGAATTCACTAAAAGACTTAGGGGTCTTAGTTTTTGGTATTAAAACTATTAAAGTGCTTGCTACTGATTTAGGAATAGGAATCCCAACTTGATATTCTAGCAAAGCAGTTAAGACATCCTGGCTAATAGTTTCCCAAAAAGTCCTGTAAAAACTACCAGGAAATCCATCTGGCCCTGGGGGCAGCTTCTGTGGACAGATCAAAAACACCTGCTTTTGCCTCATCCAAGGTTATAGGCCTTAACAAGTTAATATTATCATTTTCAGAAACTGAAGGTTGTATTTGTTGTGTTAGAAATGATAAGCATTGACCTGATGGATCCTCATTTTCATCAGATAGCAGATTTTTAAAAAAACTAACTGCTGCATCACAAATTTGAGCTGGGGAATTTAACCAGTTACCCTCCTGATCTTGAATCTTCATTGTTTTTAATCTAGCCTGATTTTCAGTTATGGATTTATGGAAGTATTTTGAATTTAGGTCACCATCTTTAAGCCATTTCATCCTATTCTTTTGTGCTAAGAATAGATTATGTTCAACCAAATGTCTTGTTAGTTTTGCCTTTGCCTTGTTTAAGGCAATTCTATCCTGAATGGTGCTAGAAGTGTCGTTTTTTATTTCCAACTCATCCACTTCTTTTTCTGATTCTTTTAAATTTTCAAATACATTTCCAAAAACCAACTTATTCCATGATTTTATTTCAGCCTTAAGTCTTTTCAGTTTAAGTGAGAAACCTAGGATACCTTGTTCCTGAATAGGCTGACTCCAGCTATCTGATACCAAATCCTTAAATTCAGTTCTGTTTAACCACATTTCCTGAAATCTGAATGGTCTAGGGGAAGTATCATCTGATTCTGATATCTCTAGCAGCATTGGAGAATGATCTGAGGTCGTTCTATTTAATATTTGAACTGTGGAATGGTTAAATAACTGAAGAAAATAGGTGTTTCCCATTATCCTATCCAATCTCTTTGAGGTTGGATTAACAGCTCTATTATTAGTCCATGTTAGTAGATTGCCAACAGTGTTTAAATCCTCAACCTGTATTTCATTAATGAAGGAAACAAAATCTAAAATTGAGTCCAGCTTTGGGGAGCTGGGGCCAGAGTATTCCCCAACTGATCTAATCACATTAAAATCTCCTCCTATCAGTGTTGGGGAAGAATCTATTTTAGGAACTATATCTGCATACACCTTAACCCTGTCCTCTCTACTGTGTGGAGCATAAACAAAGAATGACTTAAATTTCCTATCACAGTTTTTTACATCTATCTCAACCTGGATGTAGTGATTATGGACCTCTAAAATATTTATGGCAATTCTATCTATAAACATAATCCAAATCTTGTTATGTATCATTCCCAAATGATGTCTGAACCTAAACATTTTTTTATACATCTCTAGTTGGTTTAAGTTACCTTTAGGTTCAATTAAGACTAGAAGATCAAGTTTATGTATCCTAGACAAGTGCTTTA
This sequence comes from Rubia yunnanensis, assembly GCA_037428765.1. NCBI lineage: Eukaryota > Viridiplantae > Streptophyta > Magnoliopsida > Gentianales > Rubiaceae > Rubia > Rubia yunnanensis. The sequence goes on along the minus strand of CM075064.1, from coordinate 21,922,649 downwards.
ATCTCACTACTGAGGTTGATACTCCCCTTACATTCCATATCATACTTTTAACTACCATTGGAAACTTTGGACTTTAGGGCTAACCTGGAGCTCCTCTTGAGGAGGGTTACCTGAGAGTGACTTTCCTCAACTGTACTTAATGTTTGCTCCTTCAGATCAATATGCTCCTCTGGATCCTTAAGCTCCTCCAGATCAGTTTGCTCCACAGAATCTGAATGCTCCATCTCTATGGGAGGTTGCACTGGTTCACCTTTTTTCTGACTTTCCTTCTCAGGTTCCCTGGGGGATTCTGGGAAGACGTGCCTTCCTACCTCCTGAGATTTTATTTTATTCTGACTTTGTGCTAATGAAATGAGTTCAATGTTAGGAGTCCAGGAAAAACGGTCATGTAAGAAAATATCTGAATTTAATGGAGTTCTATCTCTAGTACATAAAATGTCATCAGTAAATGAAGGACTAAGGATACTCTTCTGCAGGGGAGAGGAGGGAGCAGTGTTATAGCCTCTGGAATCAAATCCTTCCTCTTCCAAGTCTTCAGTAGTTATGATTTCCAGTATAGCATCAGTGTTTGCCAGGTTTGTCCGTTTCTGTAAGGAGCCCTGTGGTACCTGATTTCTTTTTTCAGACAAGTTTTCCTGAGGAGGAGTTGAGTTTGCTACCTTAGGGAGGTTAGGGCTTAGGGGTGTCCCCTGGTTATGCTGATCATCTGTATTGAGCATCTCTAATACAGCAAATCTGTTAATAGTTGTGGATGCTATGTCTTGCCCACTTTGGGTTGAGGCCACTGTGTTAGGGGCAACTGTGTCAGGGGCAACTGTGTTAGGGGCAACAGTGATGGGAGTTATCACTTTCTGCAAGCTTAGGATCTGCTTAGGAATGTATACCCTAGTTGTTTCTTGGTTCTTTCCCTTATTGCTCTTGTATGGGTTCCTGATTTCCTTTGGCAGGGCTACCTCAGGATGTTTAGGATCAGCATCCATAATGTTAGTTCCTGAGCCAGAGGATTCCTTAGAAGTTTTCAGCAATTGATCCCTTTTGCAATATGGTTCATTGTGACCTAATTTTAGACATTTTTTACAGTACTGAGGGAAATCTTCATAGGAAATGGCATAGGATTTGTTATGTGCTATAGAACCTAGCCGTATCTTAGTCGGTCTTGGCTTGGAGACATCCATCTCCACACAGAGTCTAATTGTGGAGGGCCTAGTTAGGTTCTTAGTAGGTGCATCAGCAAAAAGAAGCTCTCCTAAGGAATTTCCCAAATCTGTTATAGCTTTAGGGTGAAAGAAATATACCGGGGGGAATTCCACGGTGAGCCATACCGGTGCCAATGCTGATTCTTCATCGTAGTCGAAGTGTTTTGTCCATTTGATGATGCGCATTATTGCCCCCCCCCATGGACCAGGTGCGTTTGAGCCAGCAACGATGGTAGTCCTCGTCAATATCGAAAGTTATTCTGACGTGCCTCGAGTCCATCGCTGAAAGCTGCACATCTCCCTTGAAACCTATCGTCTTGATCTGATTTCGGAGGAAGTCCATAGTGGGGCGTCCTCGACTGAACTTTCCGACCAACGCTTTTGAGAATGGAGCGGCTAGGATGTCCACTTCCTCTTCTGGGTATAATACCGCCAATTCACCCTTGAAATTGAAATGGGGGTGGAGGTCTGGTGAATCGAGGTCCGATGATGGATGGGATTGTTTCAAAGCTTGGGCGAAAGAAGGTTTCTCCCTACTCCATGGCGCAGGTGCCGCCATGGCAGGGTGGAGGACGGCGGCGATAAAGCCGTTAGGCGGATTGCTTGGTTTCCGTGAGAGAGTTTTCAGATTCAGAAGAAAGCCGTTCAATTCCATTAATCATATTTGTCGTAAATAATGTCACATTGTGTTGACAGTTTAGTAATATGACACAATTTTGTCGTATCACTTACTTAATGAAGACATATAAGTAAAGCGTTGTAATGATTTGTCGTAATTTTTGGATCATTATATAAAATGTTGCAATATATGTCACGAGAAATGTGACACAACAATAAAATGACATAATTGTGCCACAATTTTGCAACAAACTTGTAATTGTATCATCTAATCAACACATTTTACTAAAATGCCGTAGATAATTTGTTGTAAACTTGAGACATTATAGAAAAAATGTCGCGTATATGTCACAAAACATACAACACATCAAAGAAATGATACGATTGTGTCATAAATTAGCAACAAATTCATAATTGTGTCATTTAATTATTAAAGTTTAGTAAAGTGTTACAAATAATATGCCGTAGTGTTGGGACACTAAATAATATGTTGCATACGTGTCACGAGAAAGTATAGCAATAAAATGACGTAGAAATGTCGTAAGTGAATAGCACATTACCAAATGCATGGTAAATATACAACATTTACACATTGGTCGCATGTATATATGTCGCCAAAGGTCGACATTCTTGTAGCATGATGACCACCGTCTTCTCTATGCCCAACATAGTGAAGTCCTTGAGGAGATTACTATTGACCCGGGGTTCGATTCGATCCAAGAATGTGTGGATGCTGCTAATGCATTCAAAGCCTCTAAGGGGGAGTCGTCATCTCATTGCCAGGAAGCCGCCAAGCATTATCATTGTGAAGTCAAGAAGTGTTAGGACATTCTAGGTCTGGAATGCGGGCCCTCCATGCAGCAACAGCCAAACTTTTGTAGTGGAAAACCTAGAACCAAATGCTTCGATCTCGTGTGGTGAAGTTGGAGCAAACCGCCAAGGAGAAATAAGGACTTTTCTTGAGCTCTTATAAGGAGAAAGACAAGCTCGAGAAAGATTTAGAGGAATAACACTGCACCTTCGAGGCTTACGTTGATAGCCTACGAACTTACGACCTTCGACTTAGGATGACTGAACCAGTCCTTGTTGAAGACTTCGAGGTATTTTTCCAAGACACCTTGGACGTTATGCAGTGGAAATGACTTAAAGAACATCCCAAGTATGGTGATGCCTATGACAAGGCTGAGGGATGGCTTGATGAATTATGAAAGAAAAAGGAAAATGAGAAGAAGAGCAGAGCCTCGAACTCCCAATCTACCCATAAGAAGAAAGGAGCGTCGAGCTCTTGGACTACCTAGAAGAACAAAGGGGCTTTGAGCTCCTAGAGAGGTAACCTCTCCGGAACTTCTCGCACAAGGAGCGGCTCTGTATTTTCTTGTGTGGTCCAACCTTCAACTCAATAGGCCTCACCGTCTCGCCCTGGAAAGATAAGAAAGTTGCCTACGCAGCTCCCGTTCAACATGTCGAGCCTATGCAAGGGATCGCCAGAGGTTCATAGCCCACGGCATCCGGTTAAAAGGGCACTGGCATTGCCGATAGAGGATGAGGAACCCCTCCTAACATTGGTCGGGGTGGTAGCCCTCGTAACCTTGCAATTGAAGCTATGGTGGAGGATAGAAGTCATGAGGTTTCTCCCTTACAACGGAGGTCCAGGGTGCCCTGCGGGGGGTCCTTCACATCTAATTCAGGTGCAGAAGGTTGAAGACTCATTCGAGGAGCAGTCGGATCCTGATAGGGATTTTTTTTATAGCCATAGCCCCTATTGAGTCTGCAATAATAGAGGAGGATCTTTTTGTTCCCTCCGATAGGCTTCCATCACCATAATTTTGTAAATAGGTATATGTTTTTATGTTGTAATCCTACTTTGATTGTAAGGAACTCGATCCTTTTACTCGTGTTAAAATATTTCCAAGTGTGTATGTACGGGGGTCCACCCCTTTGACTCATAAACTGTCATGGTGCTCCGCCAAGATGGCTTTGAGCACCTTAACATGTAAGCCATCATGGAAATTAACAAAGGTAGCTTTGAGCCCCTTAACAAGCCATCATGGCAATTAACAAAGGTGGCTTCGAACCCTTTAACATATAAGCCATCGTGGCATTTAACAAAGGCGGGTTTGATCCCCTTAATATATAAGCCATTGGGCATTTAACGAAGGTGGCTTCGAGCCCCTTAACATATAAACCATCATGACATTTAATAAATATGTCTTCGAGCCCCTTAACATATAAGCCATCATGGCATTTAATAAAGGTGGATTCGAGCCCCTTAAAATATAAGCTATTGTGGCATTTAACAAAGGTGGCTTTGAGCCCCTTAACATATAAGAAATCCTAGAATTTAATAGAGATGGCTTCGAGCCCCTTAACATATAAGCCATCTTGGCATTTAACAAAGTGGCTTTGAGCCCCTTAGCATATAAGCCCCCGTGGCATTAAATAAAGGTGGCTTCAAGCCTCTTGCTGTTTAGGATATTTGAATTAAGCGGGAGAATAGAGAGTGATATTTAGAAGCACTTCTCAATACATAGATTTCAAAGATGAGAGGCCTTTTGACTTACAGCATCGTTCCAAATGGGGCGTGCTACTCCCCATTCGAAGGTCCCAGGTTGATGCCTATAGCTATTTTTAGGCAAGCTACTCCCCGGCCTGACCAAATTTACTGAGATTTAAAAGAGTAACACTTTGGGAGATTGGAAACACTCCATCTCCTAGGAATTAGCTCGCCTTGGAGAGTCTTCGGTACTTAACAACACCCAGGGTGCTCCCTGGCTACTATGTAGGGGTCTTCTCAGTTTGCAGCGAGCTTTCCTTCTGGCTCCTTCTTTCCCTTCTCATTTCTCTTCATTACCACGTTTCCTAGAGAGAATTGAACCTTTTAGACCCTTTTATTGTGGTAACACTTAACCTTCTCCTTCACCATTGCCTCATTGAGGGATACCTTCTCTCTTTTTTCCTCATTGAGGTCGAGATCCAGCCGACGTTTCTTATCGTTGACCTTCTGGTTCTCATTGCTAATAGCAATCCCTCTGAAGGTAGGTAGCACAATCTCAGCTTGGATTATGGCTTTCGACCCATAGGCCAAACTATACGGGGTATCGCCTATAGTGGGGGACTCTGTAGTCAATACGACCACAGGACACTGGGCAATTCGTTGATCCAGTTTCCTCCCACTTCTTGAGTCTTGCCCTGATCCCATTAACAATGGTTTGGTTAGTTACCTCCACCTGTGTGTCAGCCTGGGGGTGGTAGACGCTAGTGAACCTCTAGTAGATTATGTACTCCCTGCACCAACTTTTGAATGGATCACTCGTAAACTGGGTGTCGTTATCAGTTATGATGGCCCACGGGATTCCAAATCAACAAATGAGATTCTTCCAGTAGAAGGCAGTCATCATCCTTCCCTTTATGTTGGTTAAGGCTTCGGCCTCGACCCACTTCGTAAAGTAGTCCACTGTAACGATCAAATATTGGAATGCCCTAGTGTCTCTGGAAAGGGGCCGACCAGGTCGACCCCCCATTTGTTAAACGGCCAGGAGCTTTTTATATTCATCATTTCTTCCTAGGGGACATGGGTAATTAGTTCGTGCCTCTGGCACTGGTGACAGGCCTGAATATGTCCATGGATATCCTCGAACACCTTAGACCAATAATACCCAGCCAGGAGAAGCTTCTTTGCCACTGATCCAGCCCCTTGATGGCTTCTTCATACTCCTTCATGAGTCTCGCAGATCAGGTATTTTGTCTCATGGGTGGCTACGCATCTGAGAAGCAGCTTGAGGTGGCCCCTCCGGTAAAGCAAATCCTCCTAAATAACATATTTAGGAGCCTTTAGCCTAACTTTCCTTGCTTTGATGATACAGTCGGAGAGGGTATCGTCTCAATGGTAGTTCATTATCGATGTTATCCATAAGTTTTCTTCTTCTACTATCAACACTTCCTCTTCTTCGAAGCTACGCTTACTCAGTGTCTTCACCATTAGGTGCCTTTGAGATTTCAAATCGAGATCCGAAGAGGCTAGCATGCTCAAGGCATCGGCCCTGTGGTTCTTTTCTTGAGGGACCTGTGTCAAGGTGTAGTGGTGGAAATGACCAAGGAGAGGCTTCACCACCTCCAAGTAGCGCTGCAGACTCCTTTCCCTAGCCTCGTATTACCTCTTGAATTGCTCGAACACAATCTAAGAATTGCTAAATATTTCTAAGCACTGGATGTTTAACTCTATTGTCAGTCAGAGTCCTGTGATTAGCACTTTATACTCAACTTCGTTAATTGTGGCCCTGAAGTCAAAGTGTAGTACGTAGGGATGGTCTTTCCCCTCGGGGATAGTGAGTAGCACACCTGCCTCATTCCCCCCGAGTGCAATGACCCATTGACATAAAGTTTCCAGGGCCCTTTGAGCCTTCCCCTTTATCGATCTTGATTACTTCTGTGCTTTCCATGATAAAATATGCCAAGGCTTAGCCTTTAATAGTTGTCCTAGGGTGGAACTAAATGTCGTGTTCCCCTAGTCTGATCGCCCATTTCATCATTCTTCTTGATGGCTCAGGCTAAAGGATCACCTATCTGATGGGGGTGGCTAGTAAGTAAAACTATTCCATGGCTTTGGAAATACAACCTGAGCCACCTAGTTGCATGGATGAGAGCCAGTATTAATCTCTCAAGGGCCTATCTACTCACGAAGTAAATAGGGTGTTGCACCCTTTCTTTTTCTTTTACAAAGACCGCACTAATCACCAAGTCGGAGGCCGAGATGTGTAAGTACAAATCTCCCCCCTTCTCTGGCTTCATCATAATGGGTAAGCTACACAATTTCTATTTAGGATCTTGGAAGGATTGCTCACATTCCTCTGTCCACTCGAATTTCTTTGCTTTCCAAAGCACATCAAAAAGCGGAAGGTGTTTCTCGGCACCTTTGGAGAGGAAATGGCTAAGCGCTACCAGTGATCCAGTGAGCCTTTGAAATTCCTTGACTGTTCGATGAGGTTTCATGTTTGTTAAGGATTCAACCTTTTCAGGGTTTACATCAATTCCCCTTTCGAAGACCATGGAACTCTGAAACTTTCCAACCCCCACTAAAATTACGCATTTGGATGGGTTTAGCTTCGAGTTCAATTCCCGGAGTCTCATAAATGTTTCTTCCAAGTCCGATAGGAGCTTATCGTAGCCTTTTCTCTTTACTACCATGTCGTCCACATTTATTTACATGTTTCTGCCGATTTGGTTTCCGAAGAGCTTATCCACCAGCCTTTCGTATGTCGCTCCAGCATTTTTCAAGTCAAATGTCATTTTCTTGTAATAGAATGTCCCAACATCTGTGATGAATGATGTCTTTTACTTATCTTCTTCAGTCATAAGTATCTGGTGATAGCCTTTATGGGCATCAAATAAAGCAAGTACTTCATACCCCGCTATGGCTTCGACTAGCATATCGATGAAGGGCAGAGGGTAGCTGTCTTTGGGGAAGTATTTGTTGAGATCTGTGAAGTTGATACACATCCGCCAAGCACCAACGTGCTTGAGAACCATGACAGGATTTGCCAATCATTTTGGGTAGAACACTTCTTCGATAACTCTATCTTGAAGGAGTTTCTTAACTTCCTCTTTTATGGCCTCAACCCTCTTAGGGGTGAATGACCTCATTTTTTCGTGATGAGCTTTTAGGATGGGTCAATGTTTAGCATATGCACCATTAACTCCTGAAGCACTCTGATCAGGTTAGAGGTACTCTAAGAGAATACATCTGCATAACCATAGAGCAGGGTCTCTAGCCTTTTTTTTGCTACAGGTGGCATCTGTCTTCCCACTGCCACCGTCCTTGACAATTGAACATGGAGTAGTTTGGGTTTTGTGGGGCCAACCTTCCCATGGGATGAGGCTACTCTGTCATCTTTCTTTGTTTCTTTTAATGCCACTACCAAACAGTTTCGAGTTGTTGCTGGCTGAGAGAGAAGGGGTTGCAGACCCCTCGCAATTCCTTTTACCCCAGGTCTCAAATTCGGTGATGGAAAGGTGAGTAGGAGGAGATTGATGAGATGGAGAGGGGATCTTGGCACGATCTTCAATGGGAGACTGAAGAAAAATATCCTCCTTGGATAACTACTATTCCCTTTCTAGTGGGGAACTTCAGCCTGGCACATCCAGGGCCTCCTTAAATTACGTTGTATGGAGTTATAGCCTCGATAACAGAAAACATTCATTCGATCAGCACCTCTTTATCCCCATCTACAACTCAAACAAGCAGGGTTATTACACCCAGGGGGAGCACCATTTTCCCCCATAAATCCTGATAGCGACTAAGTAGTTCCTTTTAGGCTACTACGGCCCAAACCCAATTGGTCATAGAAGTTAGCGAACATAACTTCCACCTTGCTACTATCATCTATGAAGATTATTTTCACATAAGAGTTCCCAATTTTTGCATGAATCGCCATGGGATCTGCATGGGGGTTCTAGCTAGGTACATGGTCCATCTCAGAGAAGGTTATAGCTTCATCGAGCCAAAACCTCTTTTGTTGGGGTTCTCCAGGATACCGAGATTGGGCTTTGATGACTTTGTTCAAGGAATTTTCACTCACAAACCCATTAATGAAGTTGATCATCCTATTGGATCCCGGATTTTCATCTGTTCAAACTTCCGGGTTACCCCCCTCGTGATCCCTCAGACAAGCCTAGACTTGCTCCCTGTTATTCCCTTGTGGATCATGATTGCCTTAATCTTGGCCCCTCTTGTAAGGTCTCTAAGGTTAACGTCCTTTTTTCCATTTTGAGGTGTCGCCTCCCCCTTTAGGCCTGGATACATAGTCTTGGAGGAGGCCCTTTCTTGAAAATCTTTCTCGTTCCTTAGATGTTGAAAATCGTCCGTGTCATGGCCATGATCCTTGTGATGATCACAAAATTTGTTTGATGCCCTCTTCAAAGGGGTGTCCTTGATAGGAGAAGGGGTCCTGAACAATCCCTTATGGATAGAATGTATATCTGCTCGAAACTTGGTTAGCTGGATATACCCTTCAAAACCAGATCTCAAAGCCTTGGGCTTCTTCGATCTTTGTCCTAGCTAGGGAGATCCCTTGTCCGATGGCTCAGCCCACATGGCAGTATTAGGGCTACAAGGGCATCATTTTGGAACCATGGTTTGTTTGAGCGGCTCCAGCGGCCGCTTCCACCTGTTAGTCTGCCGAAGCCTCTGTAAAATGCGAGTTCTCCTCCTCCCTTTGTTGGTGAGCTTGACTTTGTGGGTTAGAGGCTCCAATACCCCCTACCTAGGATTTGGCACTGACTTCTAGTTGCCTGGAAGGTCCTGCTGCCTCAATCCTAGACCCCTCCGCCAATGCGGCTATTGGGATCAGATCCCAATCACCACAGGAGGACTGCCACCAGGGCTTTGAGGGACTGGGGGATCAGGTTGCATTTTTCTTACCTTCCTGACCTTTCTCCCTCGATAAGGGGATTGCACTTCCTCACCGTCATCCAAGTTCTTACTTTTCACTCGTTCACCTTTACGCAATGTGCTTATTGTCGAAGCGGACATTAACAGCAAAGCTCACGAACATGACTAAACTGTCCCACCAGGCATACAAACTTGATGCGTCGCTGATAAACCACCAATAAGTTATGAACTCGCTAGGCCCGAATTCGCAAGACAAGTCCCCTGGAGGTGTCCGGGGGGAAAAGGCTCTGATGATAAAGCTAGGTATCTTCCTTATAATTAGGAATGAATAGTTGGGTGAATAGTGTTTCCTCTCTCCTTATGTATGCCTACATGCTGGAAGCCTATAGGATTAGATAGGGCAACTATTTTGTTTTCTTGTGGAGAAAGTACAAGGGTTTCTCCTTGGGTCGTCCCAGTGGTTATGACAGAAAGGATATAAGCACAATGGTAATAATATGGAATTGGGCCGACATATAAAAGGGGCACCCAGGCCATATAATATAATGTACTATCAATTACTTAAACCTTTAAAAGGTGTAATATAAATATTGATAAGTGTTACCTAAATTTTAAAAAGTGCTATATTAGATCTATTGCAACATCACCTATGGTAATACTTGTAAAATTGTCACTTTAGGTGCTATTGTAATACTTATAACCTATTGCAACACTTTTACTAGTATTAACTTAGGTGATGAAACATTAGATCTAAAGTAACACTTTTTAAAGTTTTGGTAACACTTTTCATTATATATTTAACACTTTTCAAATGTTTAAGTAACACTTTATAAACTATTTAACATTTTTAATAAGTGTTGCAAGAAAAGTGTTACATTGGCCTCATTTTGTAGTAGTGAACCCCTCTTAGTGGAATTGAAGCAATTTTAATTCAGTCCCTTGTGTGCTAAACTTGCACATAACCCTATCTGTAATTTTAAATTTTCACTCTCAAACACACTAACAAAGCCCACCTCCCAGTTAGCAAACAGCTCAGAATCGGTTGAAGACAACAGACCAAAAAAAATACTCTATCTATCCCACCCTAGTTAGCAGAGAGTTAATTAACAACCACTATAAGAATGGATCTACCTTGGTTATTCACCCTTGAAAAACTGAGGTAAATACCACAACGTAAGTAAAATAATATGTATAAACTTTACCTCGGTTCACTTTTTACCTCAGTCTCTTTCTGAAAAGTCAAAATTAAAAGTTTGACCAAAACTGACCCGTCACGTAATTGATGTTGGTTGTTCCACAGTTAAAACTGTGAAATGTTTGCTTGGCCAAAATTGGTTCCATTGACATAAAAACTTTGCATATGTCGGATCCTTATACCGGATTTGGGTTGGTATAGTCAAAAGCGGATTCGGGACCATACCTGTATAGAACCATTAAATCTCTATATTCTAAAAGCATGGATCCCTTCGATGAACAGTAATTTTCATCGTTGGTAATTCATTTCCTTTTCCTTTTTTTGTTCCTCCTTCCTACACATTATTTTTATGGCCGTACACGCGTGGTTCTTATCTTTTTTACGGCCGTGCACGCGTCCTCCTACTCATATATATCTTTTCCAGCCATCTTTCACACATCATTCCTACCATTTTCCTCTATTACATCTAGACTTCTCTTCTTCCCACTCATCTCTTACTTGTCGTATCTTCTCTTTTCTAGCTTCCTATCTGTGTTTATCTGTTCTCCATCATTCTCTTTTTTGGCTTCCATAAGATTTTGCTCTCGGATGGTTGGGTCCGATCCTTGCACAATTCTACAAAGTAATTTCATAGTTTTCTTAACCAAAATTGCCCGCCTTTTCCATCATCGTTGTTTCGATTTGTGTAATATTTTTGGTATACTTTCGGTTTCTTAGTCGAAATAGAGTCCGACTGAATGTGATTTTGGCCTTTTCTATGGGTTCCTAATGTTCATGTGTTCATCTCCTTTAACCTTCAGAAGTTTGATTTCTGAACGCAAGGTGTTCGTTGAATTGCCTGACTTGTTTTTCTAATTGTTTTCTCCTTGTTTCCCCATTCTTATTCGCAGAGGTCATGCCACCGTGATTCAGGATAGCTACATGAATTAGGGGATTCTTTCTGACAGAGTTTGGTACAAAGGAGCCAATGGTTACGATGGATTTTCCCAGGGGTTAGGAACCAACTATTCAAGGTCAGAGTGGTCGATGGTTAGAGTGGTGGCGTGATAGATGGTTAGAGGGATGATATTTTGAGGGGTGATAGTCCCAGGAGTGAATGGTTTATGGTTCGAGTTGTGGTAAGTCGGATGGTTGATGGTTCGAGGGGTTCGAGGGGTGATGATCTGAGGGTGATGGTCCCAGGAGGAGGATGGTTGATGTTCGAGGGGAGGATGGTTTGAGTGGTGGCGAGGTGGATGGTTGATGGGTCGAGGGGTGATACCTCAAGGGGGATGGTTGATGCTTCCAGGGCCTCCAGGGTTGATGAATCGAGGGATGATGCCTCGAATGAACACCCCTTGACGTGGATGGTTGATGCTCGAGGGGTGGATGACTCCACTGGTGGCGAGGTGGTTAATTGATGGGTTAGGGGATGATGTCTCGAGGGGGATGGTTGATGTTCCACGGGGTCAAGATTGATGATTTGAGGGAGGATGTCTCGAATTAACACCTCTCGAGGTGGATGGTTGATGGAAATATTCGAGTACTCCTGATTTGAGTGGTGAGAATTCGACCCTCTCTACATACACAACCTTCCACCACCACCGGTCTCCTCTCCACCAGCCACATGGCTCCAAGCCGTGCCTCACCAAGCCTGGCGACACCATCGGAGACAACCAGCTCAATTCCCATTCTTCCACTCATCCCCACCTACCACCACCATATCCCAACCTTCCCGCCACCTCTAAGGCCTAAGCCGACCACCTCCTCTACCCCACCTTCTCTAGAGATGACCAAGGCCCAACCTGAATAAACTATTTCAGAGGTGGCACCGCCAAGAAAACCATTTATCCCCTTCTGCCACAGCAAAGAAGGATAAAAGCCCAGAAAACTCTACTCCAACCAAACTGGAGAGCCCTGTTCGCCAAAGCCCGCTGCTACAATACTGACAGAGATGTCCATAGTAACTCAGCAGTGGTCCTGACCTCATCTTGATTTGGTGGAGGCATTCCCTCAAGCAGATACTTTTCCAGAATAAATCACACCAGTTGCGGATTCTCTAGATCCAATATTAGAAGAGAAGCACGCGTCCCCTCGCGATCACCAGCATCACCTGTAACAGCTCCTGATATTCACTGGATTCTTGCTTCTCCATTCCTCTGATCTTGTGACCTTATTGTTCAACAATCAATGTTATATAAGATGGAAATGGAACAGATGCTAAATGGTAGTATATATATTGTTTAAGGTTATGATATCAACGGTTTCATATTCAAAAACTCCCCTGATCAATGGGAATACAGATCAGAAATAAAGACTGGGGTTATCTACCTTATCCAAATCCATCCATCTATCCACTGCTCTTAAATGTGTCGATCCCTGGATAAACAGTAAACTTTCGTCATAATTTTGTAATTTTGTTTTTTTCCCTCCCCCTCTTACGCATTATTGTCTATGTTTATCTTTTCTCCATCATTTAGTGTGTGTCCTCTACTTTTATACGTGGCCACATCCAAAACTCTTTCTAATTACACGTATAATACTAGTTCAAGTGATACTGGGATCGAGTACTACTAGTTCAAGTGGAGAACGGTCGAGTGGAGAAGGTTCAAGTAAAGAAGTTCTAATGGAGAGGTTCGAGCGGTAATAGGTTCGAGTAGTGAGGGTCTAAATGGAGAGGGTTTGACTGGAGAGGTTTTGAGTGGTACTGGCTTGATAGGTACTGGTTCCAATGGTGAGGTTACAATGATGAGAGTTCTACTTGTGAGGGTCAAGTAAAGAGGGTTCGAAAAGAGGTCCGAGTGGTACTGATTCGAGTAGTACTCGTTCGAGTGGTGGGGGTTCGAGTAGAGAGAGTTCAAGTTGAGATTCAAGTGGGGATGTTTGAATGGTACTGGTTCAAGTGGTACTGGTCCGACTAGAGAGAGTTCGAGTGGTGAGGTTTGAGTGGAGAGAGTTTGAGTCGATATTCGAATGGAGAGGTTTGAGTGGTACTGGGTTTGAGATGAGAGGGTTCGAGTGGTACTGGGTTCAAGTGAAGAGTGTTCGGGTGGTGAGGTTCGAGTGGAGAGACTTCGAGTCGAGATTCGAGTTGAGAGGTTCGAGTGGTACTGGGTTCGAGGGGAGAGGTTCGAGTGGAGAGGTTTGAGTGGTACTGGGTTTGAATGGTGGTGTCATGGATGGTTTGAGGGGTATATGCCTCGAGTAGGTCATAATTCGAGAGCTAATATGGATGATTCAACACTCTCAGTGATATACTCTCTCGAGGGGTGGTGTACCCTCGAGGCCTGGTGTACTCTAGAGGGGTGGATGTGTGATCTCTCGAGGGGTAGTGTACCCTTGAAGGCTAGTCCACCTCTCTCGAGATGTAGATGGTGTACCCTCGAAGGGTGGAAGGTGTACTCTCTCCTATGGTGGATGGTTTACCCTCTCGAGGGGTAGATGGTGTACCCTCAAAGGGTGGTTGACAAACTTCTTGAGGGGTGGATGATACTCTCTTTAGAGGTGGATGGTAAATCCCTCTTGAGGGGTAGATTATACTCTCTCCAGTGGTAAATGGTACCCTCACCACTCAACTCTCACCACTCGAACCGTCATCACTCGAAATTCTCCACTCGGACCCTCTCCACTCTAACCTTATAGTCGAAGTCTTTCCACTCGAACCCCCAACCTCCTCTACTCGAACCCTATCTACTCAAGAGGTGATGCCTCAAGGGGGATGGTTGATGTTTCCAGGACCTCGAGGGTTAATTAATTGATGGAGAGTTTTGCATGGTACTGGGTTCGAGTTGAGAAGTTTGAGTTGTAATAGGTTTGAGTGAAGAGGTTCGAGTGATACTGTGTTCAAGTGGAGAGGTTCAAGTGGTGAGGGGTCGAGTAGTGACCATTCAATTGGTAAGAATTTTAGTGGTGATGGTCAAGTGGAGAAAGTTCGAATAGAGGATTCGAGTGGCACAAGGTTCGAGAGGAGAGGTTCGAGTGGTGGCGAGGTGAATTTTTGATGGGTCGAGGTGTGATACCTCGAGGGAGATGGTTGATGGTTCCAGAGGGTAAATGAATCAAGGAATTATGCCTTGAATAAACACCCCTAGAGGCAGATGGTTGATGTTGAAGGGGTGGATGTTTTGAGTGGTAGGGAACCCTCAAAGTGGATGGTTGATGATTCGAAAGGTGGATGGTTCGAGTTGTGGCATGGTGGATGTTCGAGAATTGATGGTTCGTGGGGTGATAGTTCTAAGAGTGGATAGTTGATGTTCGAGGCGTGGATGGTTCGAGGGGTTTATGCCTTGAATGGGTAATGGTTCGAGAGCTAATATGGATGGTTCAATGCTCTCTGTGGTATACTCTCTCGAGGGGTGGTATACCCTCGAGGGCTAGTGTACTCTAGAGGGGTGGATGTGTAACCTCTCGAGGGATAGTATACCCTAGAGGGCTGGTACACCTCTCTCAAGATGTACATAGCATACCCTCAAGGAATGGAAGGTTTACTCTCTCCAGTGATATAGAAGGTGTACTCTCGAGGGTACGCTATGTATGTCTCGAGAGAGGTGTACCAGCCCTCGAGGGTATACCATCCCTCTAGAGTACACTATCCCTTGAGGGTATACCACCCCTCGAGAGAGTATACCACTGAGAGCGTTGAACCATCCACATTAGCTCTTGAACCATTACCCATTCGAGGCATAAACCCCTTGAACCATACAGGCATCGAACATCAA
Organism: Rubia yunnanensis; assembly: GCA_037428765.1. Classification (NCBI taxonomy): domain Eukaryota; kingdom Viridiplantae; phylum Streptophyta; class Magnoliopsida; order Gentianales; family Rubiaceae; genus Rubia; species Rubia yunnanensis. The sequence continues at coordinate 21,907,556 of CM075064.1, read as the reverse complement.
CTATCCACTCCTGGAACTATCAGCCCTCGAACCATCAGTTCTCGAACATCCACCACTCAAACCTATCCTCTTGAACCTTGTACCACTCAAATATTTCCACTCGAATCCTCTATTCAAACCTCTCCACTCAACCGTCACCACTCAAACTCTCACCACTCGAATGCTCACTACTCGACCCCTCACCACTTGAACCTCTCCACTCGAACACAGTACCACTCGAACCTCTTCACTGGAACCTATTACAACTCAAACTTCTCCACTCAAACCCAGTACCACTCGAACCTCTCCATCAATTCATTAACCCTCGAGGTCCTGGAAACATCAACCATCCTCCTCGAGGCATCACCCCTTGACCCATCAACCATCTGTCTCGCCACCACTCAAACCATCCACCCTTCAAACATCAGCCATCTGACTCGACTCTAACCTCTACTATAACCCTGACCACTCGAATCATTACCACTTGAATCTTTTCCACTCGAATCCTCTATTTAAACGCTCTCCACTCAACCCTCACCACTCGAACTCTCACCACTCGACCCCTCACCACTTGAACTCTCACCACTCGAACGCTCACCACTCGACCCTTCATCATTCAAACTCTCTCCATTCGACCCTCAACACTCGAACTCTCACCACTCGAATGCTCACCACTCGACCCCTCACCATTCGACCCCTCACCACTCGAACTCTCTCCACTCGAACCCTGTACCACTCGAACCCTCACCACTCGAACCCTCACCACTCGAACCCTGTACCACTCGAACATATTATCACTCGAACCCTCACCACTCGAACTCTCTCTACTCAAACCTCTCCACTAGAACCCTCTTCACTCGAACCTCTCTACTCGAAACCTCTCCACTAGAACCCTTTCCAATCAAACCATCTTTACTCGAACCCTCTCCACTCGATTCCTCATTACTCAAACCTCACCATTGGAACCTCTCCGCTCAAACCTCTCCACTCGAAATTCTCCACTCAAACCCACTATCACTCGAACCTCTACTTGGACCCACTCTACTCGAACCCTCTCCATTCGAACATTCTTTTCGAACCTTTCCACTCAAACCATCTCCACTCGAACTCCTATTATGCCTCACTACTACTTTATTTTTTATTTAATTTTAATTATAAATTAATTAACGACTAAGAGATTTCATAACCCATTGTCGAAAGCCCGCGCTTTGCGTGGGCTGGAGACCCTTAGTATGATGAAAAATTTACCAAAAGCGACGTCAGTTACATGGTGTTGGTCTCCGATGGTCGATTAGGTTCCGTACAGACGTCAGATGTATTGACATGGAGATTTTAAAAATAAACAGATTCTAAAGTTATGCACATAAAGCTAACAAAAACCCATATTTGCAAAAAAATGCAAATCTAGATTCTTGCACATGCATAAAAGCTAAAGATACAAGAGTATTAAGCTACTAAACCTATAACATTAATAAAATTCTAGGTAGAATGACAAAAATATTACAAAAATACATCCGGAATTCTAAGAATAACACTTTCAATTAAATCCAACAAAATCCCAATTCGATACAACAAATCAGCTACAAATTAATCAAAGAAATAAAGCCGAAAACCCATCCCAATGTTGACTGTGAGGCCTTCAAAGCTTTCTATACATAGGTACCGAGAGGTAGCCATTGTCTGTTCCAATCTGTGCAACTGGATCGACTGCATTCGGCTGAGCATCTCAAAGGCAGTTGCATAAACGATTGCACAAGATATTGCTATGTGTATATGCAGCAAAGACGGCACTTTGGAAAAGTACAAAGAGTAAAAGTTGGAAGTTGAGAACCTAGTAGAAAAGTCAAAATTATCTGAAGTGATAAGGGAGGTGAGAATAATGAACCTTTCAATGCGTTCAGTACAGAACATGGCATTGTTCATCAAACTATCGCTCCCAACTCACCTAAATCTAACAGAGTTGTGGAACGAAAGAACTGAACTCTCAAAGAGATGATGAATGAAATGTTGCAAGAATCTAGGTTATCCCATAACATGTGGGGGTAGGCTATACTAACCTCTAACTACATTCTTAAAAAGCTACCACATATGGTGAGTGGAAAGACTTCTTATGAGTTATGAAAAGGTAATGTACCTTTATACAAATACCTGAAAGTGTGGGGGTGCCTAGCAAAAGTGGCAGTACCACCTTCTAAAAAGGTCACAATTGGACCTAAAACCGTTGATTATATTTTCATCGGGTATGCACACAATAGTAGTGCTTATCGATTCTTGGTGTACAAGCCATACGTACCAGATATACCTGCAAATATAGTAATGGGATCAAGAAATGCATCCTTCTTCGAAAATGTGTTCTTGTGTAAGGACAAAGTAAGTCATAAACAGACTCGTAAAGAAGGAGAAACAATACTTCTGGTCAACAAGCACAAGAGGGCAGTGATGAACCTACACTACAAGAAACGGAACATATTACTTCACCCCTTTTACCTCAGTTTTTTTTGCTTAGGTCAAATAACCGAGCTAAAAACTCTTTACCTTGGTTATTTTTTAAAAAAAGTAAATTTTTTTATTTACTTTGGTTTTAAAAACTGAGGTAAAATGTACTCTTTTCACCTCAGTTTTAAAAAAAATTGAGGTAAAAAGTATAGAATGACCGACGTCGTATGCATTTCTCACTTATCATTGTCGGTTGTTCTTGTGACCGACGTCGCACATCCCACTCGCAGACATGAATAACCAATGTCGTATGCCTTTCTCGCATATTGACGTTGGTTGTCTTTGTGACCGATGTCGCATGACCTTCTTGCACACATGATATGACCGACGTCGCACCACTTTCTTGCTTACTGGCAATGTTTTATTTTTTGATCGATGTCGCATGACCATTTTGCTAACATCAATGACCGACGTCGCACGCCTTTCTCACTTACCGACGTAGGTTGTGTTTGTGACCGACGTCCCACGTCCCTCTCGCAGTCATGAAATGACTGATGTCGCACGTCTTTCTCGCTTACCAAAGTTGGTATTCTTTGTGATCGATGTCACATGTCCCTCTCCCAGTCATAAAATTACCGACGTCGTGCGCCTTCCTCGCTTACCAAAGTGGTATTCTTTGTGACTGACGTTGCACGTGTCTCTAGCAGACATGTGTCATATTCACATTCACCATTTGCATTTTGTTATTAATATTATTATTTTATTTATTATTATAAGAGTAATTAACACCCTTGCAATGCATAATTTATATATATATATATAATGTAATAATTTTTAACAAAACTAAAATATAAATTTTAAAATTTTTATGCAACTCCATTTCTTTTGAATTTTTAAAAACTTTAATAACTATACTTATAAATTTTACTTTATATTTACATTTCAAATGAAATAAATTAAACGTAGAGTTCGATTAATACATGATCAAAGTCGATTATCAATAAAAAAATTATTTTTTATCAAATAAAATTTTGTATACTACTTATTCATAATTATATAAAAATAAGTACTTCCTCTGTCCCAGGGGAACCTTAAGAGGGAGAAAGAGTAACTAAAAAATTCAACCAATTGAAATGTCCTTTTTCCCTTCCTCCACCACCACCGCACAACTGCTAGCAACAACCACTTTCACCGCCACCACACAACTACCAGCAACAACCACTTCTACCACCACCTCTAACTACCAACAAACACCAGCTAATTCGAATAAATTCAACAAAATACATCAAGCAAAAGACCCAGAAACTGAAGTTCATCAAAGACCCAGAAATTGGAGTTTATCAATCAAAAAACCCAGAAACACCAAATCAACTAAACCAAGTTGCCCAAATCGATTAACCTCGGATGATGAACACTTCAAATTGGCTAAATCGAGATGATGAAAACCTCAAAGCCCTCCTTATACCCTCCTTTTTGCATTCACATTGGAGCTTCAACCAGGGCCAATCGAGCCGGGTGGATTTGAGCAGCGCCGAAAATGTCCTGAATCATTGCTGCATCGATGACTTATAGAGAGAGGAAAAATGTGAGGAAGGTGGAGGCGGAATGAAAGATAAGAGGGAAGATGATAGAGGCATGGAGAGTGAGTAATATGAGAGGGAGAGAGAGGGTGCGTAGGTTACGAATAGAAAGATGTGAGGAGAGAGAGAAATCAGGGAGGAATGAATTATTCAAGGGCATTCATGTCTTTTCATATGTAAAAGATATTCTTAAAAAGGAAAGTGTGCAGATTTGCATGGGACACCCAAAAAAGGGAATTGTGAAAATTCCATTGGGATGGAGGGAGTAGTATATAAAATAAGGAGTATAAAAAAATTAATTAGGTGAAAAGTTGAGTTTATTAATTAATATTCGACTTGGATCGCATATGACTCGATCACTGCATTTAATTTATTTTATTTGACACGTGGCTAATTAATGGTGATACGTGGTAAAAGTGACGTGGCTAAGAGTTGCTCTTTAGTAAGATGTATACATGTATAGATTATGATTTAACTTTCTATATATAAATATAAATAATTAAAATTTGACCTTTATCAATCATCAACGTTTCATACATAAATACTAATGAAAAGGTTATGGGAATACGACTACTAAATGGTTAAACCTTGATTTTTCATATATAAGCACTAATAAAGTGATTTGAATTTAACTAATCAACGGTTAACCCTTAATTGATTTTCCATATATAAACATTAATAAAATTGTTTAACTTTAACTGATAAACAGACAACCTTATTTGACTTTCTATATATAAACACAAATAAAATAGTTTGACTTTAACTATTCAACGATCAACCCTTACTTAACCTTTCATACATAAACACTAATAACTAAAGTTTGACCTTAACTAATTAATGGTCAACTCTTATTTTACTTTCTATACATAAACACCAATGAAAATGTTTGATCTTCACTAATCAACGATTGACCTTTACTTCACATTACATAAATAAATACTAATAACTTAGGTTTGATCTTAATTAATCAATTGTCAACCCTTATTTGACTTTCCATACATAAACACTAATGAAAAGGTTGTCATTGAGGAATCAGCGATCAACCCTTCCTTGAAATTCCATACATAAACAATAATGAAATTGTTATAACTTAACTAATCAACGGTCAACACTTACTTGACTTTCTATACATAAACACTAATAAAAATGTTTGACCTTAACTAATAAACGGTCAATCCTTAATTTACTCTCCATACATAAAAACTAATGAAATGATTAGAACTTATCTAATCAGCAGTCAAGCCTTATTTGACATTTCATACATAAACTATAATGAAATGGTTATAACTTAACTAATCAACGGTCAACCCTTATTTGACATTCCATACATAAACACTAATAAAATGGTTATAACTTAAATAATCAACGGTTAACCTTTATTTGACATTCCATACATAAACACTAATGAAATGATTATAACTTAACTAATCAACGGTCAACCCTTACTTGACTTTCCATACATAAACACTCATACAATGGTTATAACTTAACTAATTAACCGTTAACCCTTGCTTGACTTTCCACATATAAACATTAATAACTAAGATTTTACCTTAACTAGCCAAATTCAACTCCTACTTGACTTTCTGTATATAAACACTAATGAAAAAGTTTAAACTTAAATAATTAACGGTCATCCCTAACTCAACTTTTCACATCTGCGTCTGGTCGCCTCTAGCATCTTTGCTTGTGCCACCCGCAACTCTGGCTGTGCCACCAGCTTCTCCAGCAGCGCCACTCTCATCTCTTTCAGCGCCACCATTATCACCAGCATCTCCGGCGTCTTTTATTTTGTCTTTTATTTTGTTGATTTGTTGTATTTTGTCTTGTATTTTGTTGATTTGTTGTATTTTGTCTTGTATTTTGTTGATTTGTTGTATTTTGTCTTGTATTTTATCCTGTAAATAGTGTATTTTGTGGTGTATGATTCAATGTATTCCTATATGATTAGTGTATGGTTTTCTTGGTTCATGTATGATTTCCGTATATTTCTTGTATGTTTCTGGTGAATGAACTACCAAAATCATAATCGATGTCGATTCTGCTTTCGGTAATTTTTTAATTCCAAAACTGATATGTGCAACTTCGCACTAATGTCGGTCCTCCAATTTTTTTGTGCCAAATTGCACTAGTGACGGTCTTCCATTTTTTTTGTTCTAAAATTGTTATGTGCGACTTTGCACTAGTGTCGGTCATGTATTCATTTACTGCGGTTTGTGTGCGGCATCGCACCACATTCGCACAGTTACACTTTTTACCTTGGTTATGAACCGAGGTACCCACATTTACCTCAGTTTTTTTAGGACTGAAAACCGAGGTAAAAACCTCTGTAGAATCGAGGTAATGACATGTTGTTTCTTGTAGTGCTACACGTAGCAAGAGAGGTAGAAAGGAGAAATCATTTGGTCCTGATTTTGAAATGGCTTATCTATTAGAAAATGATCCTATAACATTTAAGGAAGCCATGTCTACACCGGATGCACCTTCATGGAAAGAAATGGTGAATAGTGAAATTGACTCCATTATGCAAAACCATACATGGGAGTTAACAGATTTGCCATTAGGTTCAAAAGCTCTGGGGAGCAAGTGAATTTTCAAAAGAAAATACAAAACAAATGGCTCAATAGAGAAGTACAAGGCTAGGGTTGTGGTGCAAGGATTTAGGCGAAAATAAGGCTTGAATTTCTTTGACACCTATTCTCCGGTTACGAGAATAACTTTGTTAGAATGCTTATAGCAATCGCGACTATACCCAATCTAGAAATACATCAAATGGATGTGAAAATAGTGATACAAGGTCAAAATATTATTTATTATAGTTTTCTTAATTTAATATTAAATTAGGGCTTTAGGAGGACAACACTATACTCTTTTTTCCCACTGGATTTTTATAGTGAGGTACTGTGATCATTTTGATTTATTTCATTTTAGAATAAGGCTCATTAACTCGGCCATATTGGCGTTGGAAGATTTAATTGGTCATGCCTTTATTTTAGGTTTAGAATATTCAGTTTTGATTTTATTAGAATTAGATATGTTAAGTTTAGATATGCCCGATTCATTCAAGAATTCAACCAATATTTGGATTGATTTACTTGGATGAATATGGTCATCATTTAGATTCAAATTAGGTATTTTAGTTTAATATGGTTTAGCTTCTTAAATCTGACATAAGTCTTTTCAGTTTCTGACGGTAATTACCAAATCATGTTATATTTCTGTTTGGCCGACTCAACCCTATAAATAGGGGAGGCTATTCATGATTTTATTCACCATTTTTATCAATAAAATATTCATATTTTCAAGTTTTACTCAATTTCTTGCGAGCATTTTTCATTGTTGCTTAATCCCGCAGGCTAGTTAAGTATCAATGCCCTTCAATTTGTGAGCTAATCTTGTGGGCTGGTTAGTTAGCAAGTTCTGCAGCTGTTGTAATGGTTTGAAAAATTCTCTTAATTGCAGTCAAGAAATCATCAAAATTTTTGCAATCCAGAATCTTCGTAAGGAGATTCAAATCATTTGGTATTAGAGAAAAGCAAAAGATTCTTGGCCAACAATTTCATCAAAGGTTTCGAGTTTTTGCTTTATTTATTTTCAAATTGTATTCGTCAATTCATTAACTCTTTGATCTTTCTCAGGCCCTTTAACTCTGTTTTGTTTGATCTTTCTTACTTTGAAGATTGAATCTAGAGTCGAAGGATGTCAAAGGGTCTGAGAGTTAGAATACTTCGGTATTACTATCTGCCTTCACCTTCGTCAATCGAGTCAGAAGGACTTGGAAGGGTCTTAGCGTTAACAAGTATTATCCGCCTTCACCTCCCGGCCAGTTTCGTAGTTTTTAGGTAATTTATACAGTTTATGCGCTTGTGATATTTTCGTTCACTCTTCTGGAAATTATTACATGCTCATAATCCTATTTGATTTCTATATTGTTCTTTGATTCTGTGATCTTGAATTCATTCTTGAGTACCTGATTGCACCTTATACAAAAAAATCCAGTGGGAAAAAGAGTATAGTGTTATTCTTTTAAAATCCTAATTTAATGATAAATTAAAAAAATTTATGATGAATAATATTTTGACCTCTTATCAAACAACTTTTCTAAATGGAGAGCTTGAAGAAGAAATTTATACGAAACAACCTGAGGGTTATGTCATCCCTAGGCAGGAACATAGAGTGTGTAGACTTGTGAAATCCCTATATGGGGTAAAACACGCACCTAAACAGTGGTACAAAAAATTTGACAATGTAATGATGTCAAATGGATTCAAAATAAATGAATGTGACAAGTGTGTCTATGTCAAAGATACTCCAAATGGATACATTTTTGTTGTGCTTATATGTGGATGACATGCTCATCCTGATCAAACAAACATTACGCCGAGAAAGTACTTGATAGATTCAGGAAATATTCAAGTGGGATAGCTAAAAGACCCGAGGACCCTCATCTCAAGATGATGAAAAACTCAGGTAATGGGATATTACAATTGGAATATATCTGAGTGATCGTGAGTCTTATGTATTTGAAAATTTGTACAATACCCAATTTAGCACCGTTGTTAACGTATTGAGTCGTTATACAAGCAATCCAGGAAATAGTCACTGGAAAGGGATAACTAGACTTTTGAACTATTTGAGACATACTCAAAGTTATGGGCTGCACTATGGATGATATCCAGTTGTTCTAGAAGGTTATAGTGATGCTAACTAGATATTAGATTCAAAAAAATGTCAAAATCCACAAGTGGGTATGTATTTATGCTAAGTGGTGCAGTTGTATCATGGAAATCCTAGAAAACAAACGTTGTTTGCCAGATCCACAATGGAATACGAGTTCATTGCTTTAGATGAAGCAGTTGAAGAAGGAGAATGTCTTTAGATTTTTATGGAGGTTATTCCACTATGGGAAAAACCAGTGCCAACATTAAGTGTAGAAAGTGATAGTCAATCGGCTATACTTTAGGCATTGAGTTCCATATACAATGGTAAATCTCGTCACATAAGAAAACGACACAAAACCATAAGACAATAGATCTCAACAGGTGTGATCTCAATAGATTATATAAAATCGGCTGACAACCTAGCGGATCCATTTACTAAAGGTCTGTCACGAGATCAAGTTGTTAAGTCATCTAGGGGAATGGGTTTAAATCCTATGACTACAGAGGATGCTTGATGGTAACCCTACCTAAGTGATTGGAGATCCCAAGAAATAGGTTCAAGGGGCAAACAAAATCAAGTTGAATCAATGAAAGGCACTTTGAGATTTCAATCTTTTCCAAGTTCCTAAGACAGAAAAAAGTACTACATGTACAAGTTAAGGTTAAGCTTGGCTTTTAATGATTCCATAACCTTGAAATAAAGTGGGGTATAACAAGATACCCTTTATGGTCAATCACCTAATGAGTGTGAAATGAGGCCGTTTCTAAGAGCATTAAAAGAGACTGAATTCTCCAAGTTCACTCATGAATAACGAAGGATGTCAAAGGCCAAAATGAACACAGTCAGAGAACCAAGTTCTGTGAGAAGATGAAACTATGTGATAGTCATTTTAAGATTTACTCAAAAGCCCGGGTGGTTCAAGACATCATGTTTACTACCGGGTCAAGTAAATCTGATAACTATTCACTATGGGTGGTACGAGGCTGAGAAACGCCACCTTTCCAAATACAATGATTCTTCGCTCTTACTCTCAAAAGTCTGTCTGTCTAGAACACACATGTGTAATAGGAGTCATTTTGATTCATGTGGGGGATTGTTGGAACCAAATTTTCCAGGCAAGATTCCAGTGGGCTCCAGCCACTGTTTGTGCTAGAATAAGGGAGCGTTGGCTTCGTCTCCACGAGTACTATATCGTAGTGTACTAATATGTTAAATTCGGGTTGACTTTGAATGGAAAATGTGAGCTCAAAATTGATTACTTAAAGAGTAATATTTTGGGTTTGTGGTATATGAGAAATACCACATTGGAAATGGGAAGGAGATATGGCTAGTATGAAAACACTGGTAATATCAACTAGTAGTTTAGAAGACCTTGACTCAAGACCCTCTTGCGCGGTTTGGTTTGCTTCGGATCAGGATAGACTGGACCCAAGAATGTTTGGTTCGGGTAGGTCATTTATGAATTTAATTGTTGAACTAGTCGACCCTCCTAATTGCAAAGGCGTAAATTGCTCCCGGTCTTCCCCCCGTTTCATTACTGGGCGTGGAATCCTCCCTTTAGAATTGAAGAGGCGTGGATCACTCCACGAATGACTCCTATTCGTTAGTGCCATTTTGCCTATAAAAGGATGATTCTAGTACCATTCTAAGACACACCAATAACATAATCCTCCTCTCCCATCCTTCCTCTGTTCTTCACGTTCTTCGCGTTCTTCATAATCTTTGCGTTCTTCGTGTTCAAGTCTGAGAATAAGACACCGATTTGGTTCACCGATTTCTGCTACTGAGTTGGGCAGAGTAAAAGAGTTTAATAGTTGTATCCTGAGATTCGGAACGCCATCGAAGCATCACACATAACAAGGTATTTTCATAATTAAGGACAGAGATCTTAATCTCGCCTCTGCATTAATTTCAACCACTTACCTCAGTTTGTATAATTTCCCATCTCCTTTTTCATTTACTTAATTATGTTATTTACTTTCATAACTGATTGTTTAATTCTTGGAATTTATGTTTTAACACTGCATACATGCAAATTAACACAACATACGTACATATCTGTTAAGGTTTTGTACATCACCTTTCAGCTAGCTAGGTGAATAATAACTAGTATCCCACGATTCCAAAAAGGTTTTCCTTGTGTCCTGGCCTGGTGCTTCAAACTTTGATTCGGTACATGTGTAGCAAACCTGGTATTTTGCACACTCCTTACATCGAAAAGCCACGCCTTCCTCAGGATTGATGGATTCGAGTTCGGAATTGAATCGCTCTGGAACTCCATTGCACATTTCCCTAATGGTGCGCAAAATCCAAAGCACAAGTCTATTTCCATAAGGGAAAGGCGGAGGAGAGTACATGTGTAGCAAACTTGGTATTTTGCACACTCCTTGCATCGAAAAGCCACACCTTCCTCAGGATCAATGGGTTCGAGTTTGGAATTGAACCGCTATGGAACTCCATTGCACATGCCCTAACGGTGCGCAAAAGCCAAAGCACAAGTCTATTGCCATAAAGGAAAGGCGAAGGGGAGGGTGCAAAAGCCAAAGCACTGATTATTGTTTCTTTTTTTAAATTAGGGGTATAATGGTCATTTTATTTGATTCCGGCCAATTCCAGGTTATCAGAGTTAGATATGCAACTTCGTTCAAATAATAGAGCTAGAATTGCACTTTCAAATTTTATAGGGTTAGATTGACACTTTCGACTGAAACATGGGATCATTAATTTTAGCACTTAACTCTAATTTAAATGAGTCTACTATAAAAAACTTCACTCCCTAGAAAGAAAAAATATTATGTTAGTGGTTTTATTATGTTAACGTGATGGTTCAGTAGAAAATTTGACAAATGTACATAATTGTTAGATTTTCATTCAACATCTAATTTTAAAAAAAATCCCCCTCATGACGAGATTCAAACTCACACAATTCTGAGTTCAACAATTGGGTGAATAATCGATGACAAGGACATATCTATTATGGTTCCCAGCATCACCCTTTCAGGTGAATTCATATGATTTTATCCATTGCAGCCCCCACCAATCCAACATGTCAGTTGTCTGGCCATTAGTTCAGATTTGATAGAGGATAACCCAAAGAAGATCATTGGGTCAAAGATGTGGCTGCCCAATTAGAAGAATATTTAATACCCTAACATAATTACTGCATTTGTGGGTAATTAAGGGCGATAATTAAGGCAAACATTATTTAGGACATAGAGTATAAATACAAGGTACGCATTTACTTATCATTCATTATGTCCTAATCATATTAGATGTTTGGACTAATTTAGGCATCGGAGTACTGACCTCTGGAAACCCAGGGACAGTTTTATTACAAGTTACATTCGAGAGGGAACACGAACCAGTCGGTTGTCAGAGACGCAAGACTGCTTGTTGGCACATGGTAGCAAACCTGGTATTTTGCACACTTCTTACATCGAAAAGCCATACCGTGTTCAGGACCAATGGCTTCGCCGCAGCATTGACACGGTCGGCCTAAAACAAACCTCTCAAAAGTCCTTCAAACTTGATATTGGACCAGTAATCATGCTCAGGAATGCAGGTAACATGGAAGTAGCGGTCGCAAGCTGCACAGTGGTAGAACCAACCACGCGGGTTCAAATCCAGCTCACAAATCTCACAGAAAAGTTGATCATCGTGTGAAACTCGATCTCTGATTTGGTCTAGTAGGGGAAGCAACACTTGGAGAGGACGCATTTCCTACATACGTCCTCTCATCCCCTTTAATTCCAACATTATTTCTCAGCTTCTTCTTCTTTTCCTCTAATTCCAACATTATTTCTCAGCTTCTTCTTCTTTTCCTCCTTTCTTCATCCTCTCAATCGGCCATTTTCCATTAAATATAAATATATATATATATATATAAACATATACATATACATATACATATATATATATATATAAATATATACATATACATATACATATACATATACATATACATATACATATATATAAATATATATATATATAAATATATAAATATAAACATATACATATATATAAATATATATATATATATAAATATATATATATATATAAATATATAAATATAAACATATACATATATATAAATATATATATATATATATATATATAAATATATGCATATATATAAATATATATATATATATATAAATATACACATATATATACATATATATAAATATAAATATAAATATATACATATATATAAATATAAATATATACATATATATAAAGATAAATATATACATATATATATACACATGTATATAAATATAAATATATACATATATATAAATATAAATATATACTTATATATAAATATAAATATATACATATATATATAAATATAAATATAAATATATACTTATATATAAATATAAATATGTACTTATATATAAATATAAATATATACATATATATAAATATATATATATATATAAATATAAAAATATATATAAATATATAAATATATACATATATATATATAAATATATACATATATATATAAAAATATAAATATATACATATATATAAATATAAATATAAATATACATATATATATATATATAAATATAAATATAAATATACACACATATATATATATAAATATATGCATATATATAAATATATACATATGTGTAAATATATATATACATATATACATATATATATACATATATATAAATATATATATAAATATAAATATATACATATATATATATAAATATATACATTACGAAATTTACCGAATTTACCGAATAATTAATTGTCATTACTAAAAAAATAATTAAGTCAGCTTCGAGGACTCGTTCAAAAAATATTTGGGAATAATATTCCGGAAAAAAGAATAGCCAGCTTCTGAGGACTCGTTTCAAAAACGAGTCATCTAAATAATATTCCCAAAAAAAATTCAGCTTTGAGGACTCAGTTTTGAAACGGGTCCTCTAAATAATTTTTCTAAAACAAAAAAATGTCCAGCTATGGGGACTCGTTTTCTAAACGAGTCCTCTACTTAATTTTGGGGGAAAAAATAAAATTGCCTTGCCATGAGGACTCATAAACGAGTCCTCCAATTAATTTTCACAAAAAAAATGACCCAACATTAAAACGAGTCCTCTAATTAATTTTCGGAAAAAAAATGGCCCTAACATGAGGTCTCATTTTTAAAACGAGTCCTCTAATTAAAATTCGGAAAAAAAAAATTGGCCCTAAAAGAAGGACTCGTTTTCGGGAAAAAATGGAAATGGCCCAGCCATGAGGACTTGTTTTCAAAATGCGTCCTCTAATAATTTTTGAAAAAAAAATATATATTCCCAGCCATGAGGATTCGTTTACAAAATGCGTCCTCTAATAATTTTTGGGAAAAAAAAATCCCAACCATGAGAGTAATGCGTCCTCTACCCTTTCCTCCATTTCCCACAACCACCACAGCAGTCAACATTCAAATAATTACCCTACTAAAATCAAGAATGGAAGCCGTTGCAGGGCCTGTTGCAAGCTTCACACAAGAACATACCAAAAAAACCTGAATAGCGACCTTGAAACTCCAGTCTCTTCTCGCCCCAGTGAACAAATTCCACCTCAGCGCAATCCTTGTGCACCAAAAACTCGGAGGATTCCATATCCTTAAAGAATAAGCCATAAAACGGTGGGGAGATGGGCTGAATGCAAGCATTGCATAAACTCGCATACGATATTTTCTCTGTCACGGTTCTGTGAAACATGAAAGCTGCAGAGCGCGTAATTTTGTCCACTGACATGCCCTTCGAGTCGTGACGTATGAGTATGTAAGAAACTAAATCTATGACTGGCGTTTCAAACTGGAAGTCGAAGTGTATTCTTGTAGAGGGCGTCCATGTACTAATCAACTCACCGGTTTCCCGCTGCAACCATAAAATTTGTTGAAACATCAAAGAATGAAACTTAGGCTACACAACTGCAAAACAGTTCTGTTCCGTAATAATAAATTATCAGCTCAAAAGAACAAGCCCTTATTAGCTAAAGAATGGACTTTGTACTTCTCTTAATAGATTTACCAAGAGATAGGATTATCACATCCAAATTTTAAATTAATGATGCATTTTGATGATTTACCTGGATTGAGAATGGACATGAAGGGCTCAGTGGTGGAGGTAGCACATCTCACATGAGCAAAGAACCTACACTCATCATCTTTTATACAATAATACACCCAAAACCTAGGATTTATAGCCCGTTCACAAATTTGGCACCTCTGGCCATGATGATCAGCTGGAAGAGAATATCCAAGATTAACTGAGTGTTGAGGATGATATGGAAGGTCAAGACTGGGCGGCAGCTGCTGAGCGCGGCCCCTAGCAATCCAGAAACCGCACAAATTGCAGATTAAGGGACACCCGTTGTGCCTTGTACCACAAGCATGGCAAAGAAACAAAACTTCCTCAGTGACGGGTAGCAAGGGGTGCTGAGGATGGCTTCTGTGTTCTATCCTGAACCCCAGGAGGAACGCGCAAAGCACGTCTATTTCAACGATAAGTGTTCATGTCTGCGGTGAGTACCGTAACTTTACAGCAGCTACACTTGGTAGTGAAACGAAACGTCGTTTCATAGTACGCCCTGGAGAGGATGAGCGGGTGGGCAGGGTGACTAGGGTGTTGAATTTCAACCGGAAGTTCTTCGCAAAATGTGTGCAGTCCAAGGCCACATCCAGATCTGACACATTGGTAGAACTGGTATGATGAGATGGGGAGTTTGCAGGTGTTGCATGATCCATGATGCTGGGGAATTCCCTCCTCATTCGCCCTCCCGAGTACCCATTCGCTATGGCGATCAGATGTATACATCGTCCATTCCAGAGAGTCCATCCCGAAGGCACTTCTATTTATTAGTGAATATGTTATTCCAGCAGCAACTAAGCTCTTAATACAAGATTTTTCTTCTCATTTTCCTTTTTTAGGTTGGTTTGATTCTTTTCTTCAGTCATTCTATTAAGTTTTCTACTTTTCTCTTTTTCTATTACACATGCTTTTTGAGTCTTCACTCTTGCACCAACAATCCTGCCCTAAATATAAGTTTACAAGCAACACTTACTCCTCAAGAAACCAAGGCTCAAAACAAGAAGCAAAGTTATATTCTGAGCAGTAGAAGAATGGGAAGAATCATTTATAGAGCTTGATTATCAATATCGGATAATTACATCTACCATTTGATGCACGCCTTCTCTGAACAAATTACAACAGAGGATGTTTGGTATTTAACATTACCCAGTCACCTCATCTTCTTACTCAACATCTCAAGAAAAATAAATGACGGCTACTGTCAAAAAACGAACATATGCGAAAGGCTTTAACTGTCATCACATGAAGTCTGAATTTCAGGGGTACAAATAATTTAACATGATAACTAAACTGGGGCAAATCCGGGTGTTAGATAGCAATCTTCTGGTTAGCAATGTAGTCGATTTTCCCTCTAATCATTTACCAGATAGTCTCAACCTTTGCGGTGGCTTTTTAACCTTATCAGCCTGCGACCCCGGCACCTTATCTGACAGCTTACGTCGCCTTTTCAAGCGCGTACCTCCTGTGTCCTCAGCGGCGGAGTTATCTAGTCCTGCAAAATTTGGGATGCAGAACCTTGCATGAGATATTTGATAAAAACACATGCATCAAAAAATTTTAATCAAACAGCCTGATCTGGTAATGACATTTGAACGTCGTTTGCGAATCAAATCTCTACAAGTTAACAAGAACCTTAGCATCATTCCAAGGTGAGGGCGGTAGCTACTGTTAAAATTGAACAAGCTGATACTAACCCAAAGGCAGACTAACACTACCATGACAGACCAACAAACCCACCTGGCCACTCCCCCTCAGAAGAAGAAAAAGAAATGTGCAGAAACAAGGCAATTTTTAAGAAGCTTCTGTTTTGCATACTGGTGCAAAGATATAGCATGGACCCCCCCTCTCTTGTTAACTATATCATGAGAGTGAAGCTTCCACTAAAATCTAGAGGGTGAGAACGAAATGCAAAGAGCAGATACAAATCTCAGGAGTTCACGGGCTAGATATCAATTTCTAATGATGTAAAGAAGAGGAGCTAACTTACAGCTCTCTAAAGATTAATACAAGTTTCAGACTCGATTCTTCTATCAATTCCTTCAGCTAACCTATCCATTTGCTTACATGCCATTTTGTTCAGTTGTAGATAAAAAGTCATAATTTCCATCACCGTGTTACATAGACATTTCTATGTTGATCACATTTACACACTAATTGCAAGTGTACCTTCATGTGGACTGGATGAGAGATTCACTGCATGTCCATTTTGTCCAGCCTCTTCAGAAAGAGGGGATTCTGACTGAGTGCTCTCAGCTAACTTAGATGTACTTCCCACACACTTGTCCTGCTGCTCGGGGGGATCGGGAATAGGGTCAGCAGGCAAGAAGCGTATTTCTTCCTCTGAAGCATCAGAATCACTAAAAGCCGAATCTTTCTCTACTGTCATGATATCAATTTCATCATTTTCATTTACATCCAATTCTTTCACCTGCAAACATTGACAAGAGTTAGAAGCACTATAAATGAATCAAATATTAAATTCAAACGATAACAGCATTCACACGTCACCTTTTCATTATCTGGCATCAAGTCAAATTCATCCTCTCGTTCTATGTATTCTTCATTTTCCTCAAGTTCTTTAAAATCCGGTGCAAAAGCACTCCAGTTCTCAGTATAATCTTTAGCCCATATGTAAGCCAATCCAGCCAGTGAAACAGAGACAACAATCGGGTGAACAGGATGCCATGCTAAATCTATCAGTGCTTCCTTTGGACCTTCAAGTATTTTCACAAGATACCCAGCCCGGTCCCATATGTAGATCTTGTGCTCTCCTTTACTAGCAGACCCACCAATGACCCAATCACCATCACCACTGAAACATGGTGCCTTCCAATGCACTCTGGTGATTGAATCCTGGAATTCTCGGAAAAGTGATAAACACCTCAATCCAGTAGCTTTCAGTTTTTCAAGTGCGTCTTGCTCGTCTTTTATTTTCTCATCTAAGTCACTCTTCAACTCATCTTTGACCTTAATCTCATCTTTCTTCAACTCATCAAGGGCCTTAATCCCATCTTTCAAGGGAAGAAGGTTTTCATAGATCCTTATAGTACGGTCATTCGAATTTGTAAGAAGATACTCTCCGCTCCTGCTAAAGATGATATTTTTTATCACAGATCCCCCAGGAACTGAAATGATGCCTCGAATTTGTACACTTCTATAATCTATTATAAGTATTTCACCTTTTGAATTCCCCACATAAACCAAATCCCCATATTTGCTGAAGCATGCTGCAGTAGGAGTAAAAGGTGCAGATCCATCTGAAAATTTACTGCGTGATGGAGGAGCAAGACCATTACCTGTTTCAGTTAATGACACGGGAAGCACAGTTGTGTCACTGGTACTCAAATGAACAATCATAGGAGCTGAAGAGAGTGGACAAACTAAGCAAATTTCTGGTGAGGAACCAGGATGCAAACGAGCTTGTAAGGGCATCTGCTGAAGTGTTATTCTTGTCACCCTCTCACTTTTGACAATATCCCAGAGCGTCAAAGATTTATCAGCGGCTGAAACCAATATCTTATGGCCATATTTAGACCAGCAAATACTAGTTATTGCAGCGACACAATCCTTATCCCTGAGTATTTTAGCAACACCTCTGGTTTCAAAATCCCAAATGACACAGCTTCCATCAGCACATCCAGCTGTCAGATGAAACATACATTCAGAAATAGGAGAGCACCACGGCGCTAAAAAAATTCTAAAGAGCTTGTCTCAAAGTCAACCTCAAGCTTACACATATGGATAAGAACCCCAAATACTGTACAATTTTCAGGGAGCAGAAAAGAAAACCCCTACTGCTATCAATGAATAAGATTTTGTAACTATCTAGAAAATTCTTTTATTATATGTGATAACTTCCAAAGCATCAAATATTACCATACAGAGCAAGTATAATATAAGGTTTAGGAAACAATATATAGTCATAACCTGGACTAGTGATGTGTATTTGGATGTCCGGGTAGGCCCAAGCCAGCATGAGTTAGTATTACATGGGAAGTAAGTACCCAGCATCTCATGGAACAAATCAAATAAGCTATAACAGATTCAAATCCTGGACTCTCAAACAAGCTGTATCGAGGCCGCCTTAGTTGGTCAGGTAGAAACGCAGAAAAACTATAAGTTACAAACTGAAGCTCCTAGAGTGTGCACTCACAAGTATTTGGAACTTCATCCTACAGGTTCAAAAGGTCCAATTGTGTAATAACCCATGTGTAATTATGGGGGTGGGCGGCTATTTTAGCAACCCACCCCCTACAGACATCTCGACACATCTATACTATTTGCCATATACACACATAAAAAAGGTCCAATTGTGCTTCCAATACTTAATTTGCAAAACAACAGGGAAAGGAAAAAACATGAACTTGTAATTTTTTTTTCTTTTAATGTAACACTGAGAGATGGAAGAGTAATTACCAGCAAGAAGGGTGCCGCGGCGATTGAAAGCAATACACTTTGTGACCCCATGCTCCAAAAACTCCTCTATGACTTCTGGGAAATCCCCCTGCAAGGGATCTTCAGAACCCCAAAAACAATCATCCAAAATTCAAAATTAATCACAACCCACCACACCAAAGGCATTCATAATTCTTTCAAAATTAATAAATCGCCATAAGCACATAGCTAGCTTTCAAAAGCATGCACAACCCACATCAAACTAATGACCATGGCGTAGTTAAATTTCAAAACTTCCTATGAATTAAATGAAAACAGAACTCCCGAATTACCCACCAATTATTGGGGCGTTCATCCTGAAATTAAATCAGCAAGGCGAAATCTTGCAATTGCAAACTGGGCGTCAATGCAGCATCGGCTCAAAACCACGTCGCGAAGGAGGGGTTTCGAGTCCTAAGTGGCGGTGGTGGTGGTGAAGAAAGGGGTTTAGTGTTTTCCCGGCAAAAATGACTACGCGAATTTGGATTTGGAAGGAGAACTCTAATTTAAGGATTCGACTTTTGGAATTAGGCTTGTCGAAGCCATTATTTATAGTAGAGAAGAAAAAACTTTTCCGAATTAGGATTGTTGGAGCATCAATACCCATTCTTTGGTATCTAGAAATCCTAATCCTTTTTATTATCACTCTTCTAGAGCTACTCACTTTAATATTATCCTTTCTATCACGTTTATTCGATTCTCATACATAAGCTTTTAAAGAAAAATAACTGATGGATGATGTTCAATTGCATAAAAATGATACACATCAACAACACGATTTGAATTAAGACTAGTGGGAAAATGCCTATTTTTGCAATTTTGCTCGAGGAACTGCCTTCCTAGAAAGATTCCAAGTTCAAAAGTGGGAATTTTAAAGGATGTTTAATTTGAAAAGAAGGCGGTTACACTTAATCAAGGTTAATAAATGTGACTGTGACTTTAAAATAATTGATTATAGAGTGGGTCTACTGACAAGTGGCATGTTCATAAGCATTTGAACAGGTAGCTTATTTTTTACCTTATGCATTTCATTTGTTAAATTACATTCAAAATTTAGAATTTTTGAAAATATTTTGTTATATCATATATTTTTATATTTTCACCTTCAAATACATATTATTACTTGTTTTAACTTATAAAATATAATATTTAAATATTATAAAAAATTACAACATTTAATGTGAAATTCCCTGTCAACTATTCATAAGTTTATGAAAATACCGTCATGACACTTTCTTTTGATTCTCGTGAAAAGTATTAGTTCATACACTATTCAGCGTCAAGGGGTATTCTATAAATATTGTGTACAGTACATAATTTCAGTACTAACTTTGATTTTATACTTTTATATTATATATACATATAATAAAAGTTATTACTATCTTCGTCACAATCGAATTTACACACTTTCTGATCAATTTTCTGAACACATGTTTGATCATAAATTTTCAACTAGTATATTGACACCAATATCATCATGTAAGATATTGTTGGATTCCCTGCATGATTATTTTCCAAATATTAAATTTTAGCATCGTTAATATATGTATCTAAAGTTATCGTTGGTCAAACATGACCTGAGAAAGTTGACCAAAACGTGTGCACATTCGGCTAGGACGGAGGAAGTGGTACTTTTTATAAATTTATTTTAATATAGATTTATTATATATATTTGTTTGAATAAGATATGATTATAATGTATTTATATTTAGTAATAACTTTAGATGTGTTTATGTGAAGTGTGAAAAGGCCGAAAGAGGAATTTATAATAAATCAAATATAATGAGAAGCGTAATGTAATATTGATTGGAATGATGTGCGAAATAAAAACAATGTACCCAAAATCGAAACGAGTATCGGCAAGAAATTTTGAATTCAAAAAATCAATGAACAAAGGCACAAAGTTACTGTTGCATTTATTAACCTTGATTGAGTGGAACCATCTTCTTTTCAAATTAAACAACCTTTAATATGTAGATTTGACCTTATATTCCCACTTTCGAATTTGGAATCTCTCTAGAAAGGCGGTTCCTCAGAAAAATTGTGAAATTGGGCATTATCCACTAGTCTTAATTCTAATAATAGAAGAAAAAAATGCCAAACTATAATTTACACATTTTCTCTAAACTCAATTCTTCCCTGAGTTCCTCAACTGATAATTTGTGATTTTCGTATTTTGTGGTGGGTTCAACAATTGATGGAAGTGCAATCCTCCCCAATTTATGCTAGTGTCGCATTGATGGTGGAGGATGGGTTAGTGGTGGCGAAGGTGGCTATATGAATCGCTGCATAGAGGGGGCGGCGGTGGTAGACATCTTAGGGTTTGGGTGGTGTTAGTGTGTGGAGCTAGGATTGAGGGATGCTTGTGGTAGTTGTCGTACGTGGATGATATGTGTGACGATGGTGATAAGCGGATGTGAACGTTGGTGGACGGGGATGGTGGTGGCCAAATATTCCCTCCGGTCCTCCATTTATGGGTCCCTTTGATCAGACATTTTTCATGGCATGTTTAACCATTGATAACTTTTGTTGTATACAGTAATGAACTGTTGGAATAAATCAGATTACTGGTTAGATTATGATTAGTATGATTAGAGTTCTTTCCTTATTTTACATCTATTGTATTCCTCTATATATTCAGTCATCAATAATACAATAACTTATGGCAAAGCACTTTATCATGGTATCAGAGTCTTCTCTGATCCAAAACCTAAAACCCTAGCCTCTCCAAAAAATTTCAGCCGTCCCTCCTCCTTTTTCTTCTCAGCGGCCGCGCATGTTTGTCACCCTTCCCGCTGATCCAAATTTTTGGCGTCCCCCTCCTCTATCATGGATCAAGAAAAACTCTCCTACGATACCCCGCTTCAGATGATGCAGATTAAACTCACTTGATCCAATTATCTTCTTTGGAAGCATCAAGCAGGTTATGTCTTTCGTCCTCAAGGTATGTACAGTTCCATTGATAGGTACAAAATCTCATCCCACTCTCCCTCCTAGTGGTAACAAGGTTGATCCCAAGGCTGCTTATCGAAAACCAAAAGAAGAGTATGATCAATAGGTTGATGAAGATCAACGTGTCTGCAGTCTACTATTTTCCTCTCTCACCACTGAAGTTCTCGCGGAAGTTCCAGATTGTGCCACCTTCAAAGAAATATTGGACAATCTTGCTCTCATCTATCAGAATAGAAGTGCCTCCACCATTCTCCGTCTTCGCACAGATGCGCATGGTATTCGTAAGTCTGGTACTGTTCATGAACTTCATCTCAAATTTAAGGAGAATTTTGAACAATTGTCTGTCATGGGTAATCTGGTTTCAAATGTTGATCAAATAGTATGTTTTTTTTACTACTCTTGGTGCTGAGTATAAGGATTTTTCTGCTCCTTTAATTAATGTTGTACCCACTCTGTTATGTGCTAATGTTCTAGCCCGTGCCAAAAACCTCAAGGTTTTTTGATGAATTTACAGGGACAATCAGGACCAGCCGTCGGACCAGTGACGTTTCAGACCAGCGACACACCCCAAGCCATCCGAACGTGGGCTCACGCGCCGACTTGAGGCAGCCATGCATGGACTTCACGCGCCGAGTGCAACGGCCGATTCAGTGGCAGGCGCGGTGACCGGCAGTCCAGGTTGGGTTTTCAGGCAGCTAATCCAGTCCCTGGCCGCGGTCGTCCTCACTACACCTGGTGCGGATGGATCGGTCATTATGCTGCGACGTGTTATCAGATGCAAGCCCAGATAAATCGTCCAATGAGTACTCATTTGGCTAAAAATTATTACTCATTTCAGCAGTTAGAACCTACTGATTATCAGAAGAAGATACTTTATCATGAATATTACGTGAGATGTCTTTGAGTTCTCTGTAACATACAGTTTTAAAAAGTAAAATTTAATATTCTGTTATCGTACGTAACAAAAATTATCGATGGTTAAACATGCATTGAAAAAATGTCAAATAAAAGGAAATAAATAGAGTACTACGGGGAGTAGGTGAGGTGGTGATGGTGGGTTTAGATGGTTGAGACTCGATGCTGGTGGTTCTATACTACAGGTTTATAGTATCAAATAGTATCAAATAGTTCAAATTAAGGAATATGTACAGTTTAAATTAAATAGGTGAACTATATGAATGTGAAACATACACGATAAATGATGAGAGAATTTATTTTAGATGGCTTATGATTTATTATCTTTTTTGATGAGATAATTTATTTTAGAAGGCTTATGATTTATTATTTTTTTATATAAAAAATCAATCATTCTAAAATGCTGAGAAGAACGCCCAGCAGTGATTACAATAAGTGACAATAAGTGAAATTGACATTCAACCTAACTAACCTCTAGTAATAATTTACATATTGCAAGGATATCTAAATTACATGTCAATCAAACTGATCGTCTGTACTATTACAAATCAGAGATCCAATAAAAAAACTATAACATCGTCTTCGGGGATATTAACTTGCTTCCTGCGAAAAACATGACCACCTGGCAAAGAGGAGCATATCACGCATCAATATCACTGCGTCAAACAAGGATCTTCTACAACTGTAACACCACTTGATCCAAACATGATCCACGTTGCCCAAATTGTAAACACCATGAAAAACACAGATATAACTAACCCACATTTATGAAAACCAAAAATAAAACAACAAACGAAATTGTGAACACACAATTTGTGCAAGCAGATCGAGAACAATACATCAACATAAACAATTAAATCGAGTTATCATCACGAATACAGTGATCTAATCGATCAGATCGAAAAATAAAACTAATCTGTGAAGACAAATCTCACACTTATTCAATAAAAAAATTTTAAAATAAACTTTTAGTCTTCATCTCCCCCAATGGGAAGATGAGGAAAAGGCTTGAAAAAAAGGGGTACGGCTTGGAGAGGGTTACAGCCTGGAGAAGGGTTTAGCGGACGGAATAGATTTTGGGTTTACTTTGTGTTATTGATGGTATTTATTTTTCTCTTAAATGTATGCTTCCTCATTTTTTGTTATATAGCAATGATTTTTTAGATTTAAAATATTTTTAAAAAGTGATGCATTGCCTATGTTGATGATGATAACAGAATATCATTTTCGGTTACCTATTTTACTTATACTTTTAAGTTCAATTACAACCATTCAATTATAGCATATTATTAATTTATGTGTCAAAAAGTGTAGTAGTATTAACCAAAAAGAAGGAGAGGATGAGAAAAATAATCTCCTTATTTTCAACAATAAACTTGATTAGATAAAAGTGTAAATATAATCTTATATAATTAATTCACATAAGTGTGTATATAATCTTCTGATAATTAAAAGTGCTAATATAACCCTGGATAATAAGTGAAAGTGCATATATAACCCTTTCGGGTAACTTATAGCCATAATTTTTTGAAAAGACATGTTTGCCCTTCTAAATTTTTTTTAAAAAAAAGTTGGAAATGATGGCCTTTAATCGTCGGACTACTAGTGCACCGTCGACATAGCATGTAGGGTTATATTAGCACATTAGGAAAACTTATAGGGTTAAACCAGTACATTCTTAAAACTTATAGGGTTATAGCACATTCGTAGAGAATGTTGGGTTATATAAGCACATTTGTAGAGAATGTGAGGTTATATCAGCACATACTATAAAAACAACGTGTTATATTAGTACAAAATCATCGCCAATCGCACTCAACCGTCATTTCAACCTCTTCTACCGATTGTCCGTGTTCCAGAGTGTAATTCTAACAGCGAAGAAAGAGCTTTGGCAAGGTCGACGCACCGGATGTTGAAGTGGAGTGCTAAAACCTTTCAAAAATGGTATCTGAAATTCCCTTTAATTCGTTAGATTAATGCCATATTGAGTTTGGCTCTATGATTTTCTTTTACTTCTCGTCATATGAATAGAGATATGCGGTATATATGGTATAGAATATAAGGATTTTGATGATATTTGTTTATTTTGTTGAGTTTAGTTGGATTGATGACTGGATGACCTTTGGTGTTGTGTGTGTAGTTGTTATTTTGTTATGTTCTTCGACCTAGCATTTTTTAATGTTGATGGGTTTTGCTTTTATTAGATGTGCTGATATAACCCTACACATTTCACGAATGTGCTGATATAACCCTATAAGTTTTTGGAATATGTTGATATAACCCTATCAGTTTTCATAATGTGTTAATATAACTCTACATGGTCCGGTGGCGGTCCGGCAATGGATAAAGGTACAACTGTCCACCCAAATTTAGCTTTTGGTCTGAGGGCATTTTTGTTATTTTAGGGGTCAACACTTGTAAAACACGGCTAACGCCGGATTTCTCACCATAGGGTAATATCTACACTTTCATCAACTAGTTAGGGTTATTTTTGTATTTTTATTTATATGAGGATTATATTTGCACTTATTCAAGTATATAAAGTTGAGTAGGTCTCCTGACAGGCGGTATGTCCTTGAGTTTATGGATAAGTCACTTATTGCTTACCTTATATACATCATTTGTTAAATTACATACAAATTTTTGAATTTTTGAAAATATTTTTTTTATATCATATATTTTTATATTTTTACCTTCAAATACATATTATTACTTGTTTTAACTTATAAAATGCAATATTAAAATTTTATTACAAAATTTAAGGTAAAAGCTCCTGTCACCTGTCTACAATCTTATGGAAAGATCGCATTTCTTGAGATTTTCTCTATAAAGTTATGTACTCCCTCCATCCCAGCTATTTCTGCAAATTTTGACTTTTTCAGATTGACCACAACTAATTTTGACCATTAAAATCTTTAATTGTGCATATTTAAAAATGATGGAAAAAATAATATTATAAAAATAGGTGTTAACACGACTCTAAGGATATCACATATGGCAATGTATTATTTTATGCGTTACTTGAAATTTACTTTTCTAAGCAACAGAGTTTGACTAAATGAATAGTGACAAGTGCAAAAATAGCTGTGACGAAAGAAGTATGTGTATTCCCTCCGTCCCACTCTAAATTGGTTATTTACTTTTTCATGGTCTCCAATGAACATGTTTGACCGTAAATACCTCTAGTTACATATAATAATGTAGTTTTAAAAAATTAATATTTAAAAAGTAAATGTTAAGACAAATCTTACAATATCTCACATGATATATTTATTATTTATATATTAATTTATATTTAAAGTAAAAATTTACAAAATTTAACTCTCAAACATAAATAAGCAATTGAGAGTAGGACGAGGAAGTATATCCCCATATTTTTTAAAAAAACAATTCTCATACGGTAGGTATCCTGGGACAGGATACCATGTCACCAACAAAAGGAATTATGTACACAACAATTTGTTGGATAAACTAAAAATTTAGTCAAAAGTTTGTTTTAGACCAATTAACTGGTAGATGAAAATAATTTATAATTAGTATGACTAGTAAGGTAATTAGGTATTTATTTTTAGTTTTTGTAATGGAGTATTTATGGTTACTAAAAATGTTTAAATAAGTTTTAGAGTTTGTCTCTTAAAAGACGATATTTTCATAAATTATGCAAAGACCAAGGTCTAAACTGTAAATTAGAAAAAAAATCAAGATAAATTCTTTGGGTTGCATTAATCGGGTCATAAATTTATAACTACTGCACGGTACATAATAATTTTTTAGGGATAAATACACTTATAACCCTAACTTTAGGTTGAAAGTGCCAATATAACCCCGCAATTTCAGAAAGTATCAATTTAACCATAACTAATTACTGTATGTGTCAATCTAACCTCAACTTTCAAAAAAATTGTGCCGATATAGTCAAACTCTCTAATTCCAACGTTGACCCATGAAATTCTTACAATGACAAGAAATGAAATGATGAAAATACCCTTGGCTAAGAAAATAAAAAAAATGATACCTAAAATACCCTTGATCTTCTTCTTCTTCACTGATGTTGCTCCGTCGGGGCCGCGGCCACTCCGCCACTGGAAACCTCCGTTCCCGCTACCATAAATCTCCGTCGCCACTAGATACTTCACCTACCCCCACCCCTCCCGACTCCTTCACCTAGCCCTACCCTTCCCTAGCCGCTCGCCACCACCACCCCTCCTAATCTTCTCTGCCGCTGCCTCACTACCCCTTCACCCCTCTCAATCTCTCCCGCCGCCACCAGCAACCCTAGTCGCTTGCCACCATCCCACCACCCCCTTCACCCCTCCTGATCTCCTCCGCGCCACGTACAACCCCAACCGCTCGCCCACACCCCTCCCGATCTCTACCACTGCCTGCAACCCTAGCTGTTTGCCACCACCCAACTACCCATCCCGATCTTCTCCGTTGTCACCTGCAACCCTAGCCACTCAACACCCGTCCACCCTTCTCGATCTCCTTCGTCGCTGCCTACAACCCTAATTGCTCGCTACCACCCCACCACTCCTCCCTAGTTGTTCTGCCCAGTCCCACCCCTCCCTAGTCACTCGCCACCACTGATAATGTGTAAATCCGTATTGGGCCCAAGTGGCTAATAGCAACTGACCTTTGGTCAATAGCATTACCCTTTGGATAATGACTCTAGGGTCAGCCCAAAGGTAGAAGTACTTGCTCCACAAGCAAATAAAACAGTTACCATGCTTTCCTACCTATATAAAGGCGGCGATTGAAAGCAATACACTTTGTGACCCCATGCTCCAAAAACTCCTCAATGACTTCTAGGAAATCCCCCTGCAAGGGATCTTCAAAACCCCACAAACAAACATCCAAAATTCAAAATTAATCACAACCCACCACACCAAAGACATTCATAATTGTTTCAAAATTAATTTCATAATTGTTTCAAAATTAATAAATCGCTATAAACAGAGCTAACTTTCAAAAACATTCACAACCCACATCAAACTAATGACCATGGCGTAGTTAAATTTCAAAACTTCCTATGAATTAAATGAAAACAGAACTCCCGAATTACCCACCAATTACTGGGGTGTTCATCCTGAAAATAAATCAGCAAGGCAAAATCTTGTAATTGCGAAGTGGGCGTCAATGTAGCATGCCGTTTCACAAATGAAAAAGAAAGCTAGAGAAAGCTTTGTGTTTGCAGTATACAAAAGAAGGCAAGAGTGATTTTTGGTGTAGTTATCTTACTGTTTTTCTGATCCATAATTTATAAGCAAAATGAGTTCTACAATCATGCAATACTTTCTAAATACACTACAACAACCATGCAATCGTGCTAACTATTTTCATGCAACAACCATGCAAGTGCTTGCTACATTCATGCAACGAACTACACAACCTACTGACTTGGTCTTGAAAATTGAAAGCTGCAACAATTTACTAAAAATAGAGCCTTAAAAACAAGAAACTAACACAACACTGCAGTAATGTTGCAGTAAAAAGAAAACGAGCTTAACCAACAAATC
The DNA here is from genome assembly GCA_037428765.1 of Rubia yunnanensis. Taxonomy (NCBI): domain Eukaryota; kingdom Viridiplantae; phylum Streptophyta; class Magnoliopsida; order Gentianales; family Rubiaceae; genus Rubia; species Rubia yunnanensis. The sequence goes on along the minus strand of CM075064.1, from coordinate 21,878,978 downwards.
ACCCCCTTAAGCTCGTCCCACCATTGATTCGAACTACACAAAGATTTTATCGCATCTCGATGAACTTTTTTTGAACCAATACCTTTGTTAGAATGTCTGCAAGCTGCTCATCAACCCCAACATATACGACTTCCATCTTGCCAGTCTCAACGCACTCCCGAATAAAATGGAATTTGGTGTCGATGTGCTTGCTTCTTTCATGATGCATTGGATTCTTGGTAAGTGCAACAACTGATTTGTTATCAACCAGTAGTTTGAAACTCATTTCATCACCCCCCATCAAATCTCCAATGAGTCAACTAAGTCAAACACCTTGGCAAGCCAATGTTGCTGCTGCAATATATTCAACATCGCAAGAAGACAATGCAACAATCTTCTGCTTCTGTGAAGTCCATGTAACGATGTTGCTCCCTATGAAGAAAGCTATCCCGGAGGTGCTCTTTCTATCATCGATATCGTCGGCAAGATCACTATCACTGTAGCCAACCAATGCCACTTTTACTGAACCTGACTTATAACAGCACCCATAATTCAAAGTACCTTGAATGTACCTGAGAATTTGTTTGATTCCGGCCCAATGTTGTGAACTTGGAGCCTCCATATAACGGCTTGCAATCCCCACCGTGTAAGCAATATCTGGCTGCATATTAACCAAATATTGAAGGCTTCCAATAACACTCTGATACTTCGTTGCATCCACAGATGCGCTGCTATCTTTCTTGCTTAAGCGAAGTCAATTTTCCATCGGAGTGTGACATGGATTACAACCACTCATGCGTGTAAACTCCAGAATCTTTGCTACATAAGCTCCCTGGAAAACTGTGATTTCACCATCACCTTGACGCACCTCAATTCCCAAGTAATAACTAAGAAGACCGAGATTTCTCATCTTAAACACTTGCTGCTTTTGGGCCTTGAACTCAATGGTTTCTTGAACACTTGTCCCCGTAATAAATAAATCAACATAAACACCCACAAGCTAGAAAGGTTTGAGCAGTACCTCTCCAATAAATGGCATGCTCGAGCTAGCTTCTCGTGAACCCAAGTGCAGTGAGTGAGGCATCTAGCTTGGAGTTCCATGCACGTGGTGCTTGTTGAAGCCCGTACAAAGCCTTACGTAGCTTAAGCACCTCCCCTTCATTGGCATTGTTGACAAAACTGGGTGGCTGCTTCACATAAACATCCTCCACAAGGTCGCCGTTCAAGAAGGCTGACTTGACATCAATGTGATATACCTGCCACTTATTATGTGCTGCGAGTGCAGGCAATAATTGTATTGCCTCCATTTTTGCCACTGGAGCAAAAACTTCCTCGAAGTTCACACCCTACCGCTGCACGTATCCCTTTGCGATGAGCCTCTCCTTGTGTTTAACAATGTTGCCAACAACGTCTTTTTTCACTTTAAAACCCCATTTGAGCCCGATAGCATGCTGGTTGGCTGGAAGAGATGCAAACTCCCATGTCTTATTGTCAATGATCGATTTCATCTATTCCCTCATGGCGTTCCTCCAAGACAAATCTAAGAGTGCTTCATCGAAGCTTGTCGGCTCCTCCGCGGCCAAGAAACAATAACCTCATTCTTCCACATTGTTGATCTCATTTGTAGCATTATAAATGTCCACAATTCACTGGTATCTCCGAGGTACTGAGTTGGAGTTAGGTTTTCATTGTGTGTGGGTGGAGTAGCCCACTGAATCTGTGTCGGTATCGCTGCTGGTGTTCTTAGATCAACTTCTGGTATGATGGGTTCAGGAGTTGGTGCCCCTGGCGCTGATGAACTCACCGAACTGGTTTCTATGTTGTAGACTACGGTGAAAATGGTCGGCGTTGTTGTTTCCTTGCCACTTGACGTCTCCTAGTTCCAGCCATAACGTTCTTTGAAAATAACATCCCTTGTTACGTATAGCTGATTGTCTACAGGATCGTAAACCCGGTAAGCCTTTGCACCTTCCTCGTAACCCATGAACACTCCCAACGGCAAACGGTCTGCAAGCTTGTCCATGCCTGGTCCAACTTTCTTGACATGTGCGACACATTCGAAAGTCCTCAGATGGTGCATGCTCGGCTTCTTCTTATGCCATGCCTCGTAAGGCATCATGCCCTCCAAACTTCTTGTTGGTGTGTGGTTGAAGATGTATACTGCAGTTTTCACCACCTCTCCGCAAAGCATCCCTGGCACAACCATCGATTTCATGAAACATCGAGCCATTTCAACCACGGTTTGATTGCGCCTTTCCACCACGCTATTTTGTTGTGGCAAGTAAGGTGCTGTCGCGTTATGATTAATGCCATTTTGCTCGCAGAACTCCACAAACTCACTAGATTTGAATTCATCGCCGCGATCGAAATGAAATGCAAGTAATTTGCATTCACATTCTGCTTCAGCCATTGCCTTGATTTTCTTGAAGCACCAAAACACCTCATCTTTCATCCTTAGCAACTCAATCCACATAAATCGACTAAACTCATCGACTATGAGTAGAAAGAACCTTTTACCTCATGCGGTCATCGGCGTGATTGGTCCACATAAGTCGCTGTGCACCAACTCCAAAGGACGTTGTGCACGAAATGTCGAGGCTTGCGAAAATGGCATTATGTGCTACTTCCCAAGTGCACATCCATCACAAAGTTCCTCCACATGCTCTATATATGAAATTCCTCATACCATCTCCTTCCATGAAAGGTTGTGCAAAGCACGAAAATGTAGATGCCCAAAGCGAGCATGCCATAGCCAAGCAATGTCATCCTTTTGCATCATCAAACTCATCGGTGTTGCAAGGTTTAGGCTCAAAGTGTAGAGTCGGTTGCGTGTATGTGATACCCGCGCAAGCACCCTGCGTGTTCGATCAAGTTTACAAAGCACCCCACCTTCTATAACAATCTTGCATCCATTTTCATCGAGCTGCTCAAGTGAAATGATGTTGCTCTTTAAGCTTGGAATGTAGTATATGTCCGAGAGAATGCGATGGTTTCCAGTGAGACACTAGAACATCACTAAGCCTTTTCCACAAATATTTACCACTGAACCATCGCCAAATCGTACTGTCCTATGCACCATTTCATCAAGGGTCCTGAAAGCCTTCTTGTCTCCGGTCATGTGGCTGCTCACGCCGGTGTCGAAATACTATACGTCATTACTTGCATCTACTAGCACCATATTCTCCTCATTCAAGTATACTTTCTGAGCTGCATCATCCAACATTTCGATCTGCACTACGAGCAAGGATGGTTCATCATCACCATCTGCCTCAGTTTGAGTGAGATTGGCATGCTCTTGCTGGTCCTAATCACGCTTTTTCTAGCAACACTCCTTAGCCCAATGTCCTGGAATACCATAGTAGTTACACTTTCCTTTCTTGCGTTCACTTTTGCCACCATTGCTTGACTTCGCCTTATCCCTGGATGAAGACTTTTCTTTTGCTGGAGCCTTAGCTTGCTTGTGCCGCTGCCGCATAAGCCATATCCGCATTGTTGCTGTCATGCTTGCCACTCCTCCTCCGTGAGGAGTAAGCCACCTCCTCCAGATGCAGGGTCATCGAGTTCGCTGCTCTCCTCCACGACTAGAAGCCAGCATGTGAACTCTTTGATAAACAAGGTCTTGAGATCCACGAGTGACTCAATTTCCATGGCCATCTGCTTGCATTTTCGTGGCACACTCCGAAGGAATTTGAGCACCGCCTTGTGCTCGTCCACCGGATTGCCTAACACCTTAAGATCAGTCACGATTGCTGTGAGTCAGATCCCAAAAGACTCCACTCCCTCGCAATCCTTGAATGCAACATTCTCAAACTCCATCCGACAAGTTTGTGCCATGGCCTCCCGGATGCGTTCGACACCTACTCGCATAACTTTGAGGGTATCCTGGGCCTCCTTGACAGTTATCTTAGCTCCAAGGGTACGTACTAACTCCGGCGGGACTGCTCGAAGGAATGCCGACATTGCCCGCCGATTATCACATTGATCAACTGGACCATCCTCGATCACCTCCCACAAGCCATGTGCTTAAAGTTGCACCTTCATTAGGATCATCCAATCTCCATAGTTGGTTTGAGTGAGAGTTGGATAGTGCGTCGCTTCGTCACTCTCCCTTATAACTCGCTCCATTATGCGTGTCTCACTCCCTACGCCGAGTTTCGGCCATTCCGATGGTGGAGTTGAAGCTGCCCCTTTGTTCTTGTTGCCTGCTGCTCCTCCTGTTCCTCGTCCTGTCATTTTTTTTGAAGCGGGTCGAACACCGAATGACTCCAGAGGTTTGGATCAAACACCACACGCTCTGATACCACTTGTAGTTTCACAAAGGAAAAAAGAAAGCTAGAGAAAGATTTGTGTTTGTAGTAAACAAAAGAAGGCAAGAGTGATTTTTGGTGCAGTTATATTACTGTTTTTCCGATCCATAATTTATAAACAAAATGAGTACTACAATCATGCAACACGTTCTAAACACACTGCAACAACCATGCAATCGTTCTAACTATTTTCATGCAACAACCATGCAAGTGCTTGCTACATTCATGCAACTAACTACACAACCTACTGACTTGGTCTTGAAAATTGAAAGCTGCAACAATTTACTAAAAATAGAGCCTAAAAAACAAGAAACTAATACAACACTGCAGTAATTTTGTAGTCAACACAGCATCAGCTCAAAACCACTCGCAAGGGAGGGTTTCGAGTCTTAAGTGGCGGTGGTGGGGGTGAAGAAAGGAGTTTAGTGTTTTCCCGGCAAAAATGACTCCGCGAATTTGGATTTGGAAGGAGAACTCTAATTTAAGGATTTGACTTTTGGAATTAGGCCTGTCGAAGCCATTATTTATAGTAGAGAATAAACTTTTCCGAATTAGGATTGTTGGAGCATTACCCAATGCCCATTCTTTGGTATCTAGAAATCCTAAACCCTTTTTATTATCATACTTCTAGAACTACTCACTCTAATAGTATCCTTTGTATAACGTTTATTTGATTCTCATACATAAAATTTCAAAGAAAATAATTGATGGATGATGTTCAATTGCATAAAAATGATACACATCAACAACAACACGATTTGAATTAAGACCAGTGGACGAATCACCTTCTTAAAGAGCTTTTGAATTTGAAAGTGGGAATAGAGGGTTAAATGTACATTAGTAGAGGTTGGGCCCGAGAGGTATGTTGGACTATATTGGTCACAATCCAATTAGGGATTTATTAGACGCATCACGATAATTACCGTATTTTTGGGATATTAATGACTATAATTAAATATATTGTTATTTAAGACGTACATTATAAATATCATGTATGTATTCATTTTATTCATCCCGTCTTAACTGTATACAGACTCTTTGACTAACTTAGCCATCGGAGGACTGACCCCTGAGACCCCCAGGGACAGTTTTATTACAGGTCGGTTCGAGAAGCTCAAACCTGTTGACTGGTCGGTTCCTCGAGACACATCAAGTGGTGCCGCCTGTGTGGACGACTAAACCAGATTTGGGTTTTTAGAGTTTATGTCTACAGTTACTCGAAGGAGTGAAAGGTTAAGGTTAAAAGGTGCGGTAGCCGGTAATGAAGTGCAATCTGAGAGAACATACATGGTTAATCCTCAGGAGATGCAAGGTATCACAGTGAGCGATGTTCAAGTATCAGTGATTGAATCAAGGGTGAAGCCTGCTCCGGCTGTGGAACATGAAGGGGTGAAAACCTCAGACAGATTAATCTGAGTACTATTGTGGCCACTCAAGGAGGATGCTGCAGCCTTGAGATGCCCGGAAGCAACTATAGGACATGAAGCTGGAAACCTTGGACTTGCTCAAAGTGCCCTAGTCAGCTCAAGGACAGAGGTCTCTGATGATTCCTATATGGAAGCTTATGAGCGAACTATGCAAGGGAACCAGAACAGCTTACTTACCCATTGCAACTTGGAGGCAACAACAACAGGGGTCTGAATTTGATAAGGAGGCAGCAAGAACCAGGAACTGATGCAGATGATTCCCTCAAGAGGGAACTAGACAGGTTGATTGGACCGCTAGGCCAAGCTGCAAGGTCACCTTTCAGCGCAGTGATAACATGGGTTCGATGGCCTATGGAAGTAAAGCCCCCAGAGGGAATCCCTACCTATATTGGCGAAACAGATTCTCGAGAGTTCATCCAAACGTTCCTAGGGTTGATGAATTCAAGGGATTTTGATGAAAAATTAACATGCAAGTTGGTAGGAAGCTATCTTCTAGGGAAGGCTCGGGAACGGTTCAACAAATTACCGAGGGGTTCACTCCACTCCTATCGAGACTTTAGTGGAGCATTGTTAAGCCAGTATGCACAGAAGAAAAAGTTCACAAAAACCCTCTTGGAACTCTATCAAACAAAGCACAAGCCAGGGGAAAGCACGGAAGCCTTCTATTATCAATATGTGGATGAAAGTCTAGGAGTAAAAGAGACTACAAAGAATGAAGTAATTCAAGGGTACTTGTTAGGGATGCATGACTTGGAACTGTACAAGAAGTTAAGCCCGAATACTCCCAAACCTTGCAAAAACTTCATGAGGTAGTAGAACGGTACTCGAGGGTAGAAGAAGCTACCTGGAAGAAAAGAGACAACCTCACAGAGAAAACTGGAAGAAATGTGGATCCTCGAGGGAAAAGACTGATAGAACCTGCTAGACCCCCATTCGAGAGGTATGCTCCCATGTTACCAACACTTGGAGGAAAAACTCCTGCACAGATTCTGAGTGTACACCGAGGATTGTTTCGGCCACCCCCACCTTTGCAGTACTCGCACAACTCGATAATGGCCAGGTGGGCCACAAACCAATATTTTGATCATCATAGAGATTATAGCCATGACACGAATGATTGTGTACAGTTGAGAATGGATATCGAGAGGTGTGAGCGGGAATGATGGTTTCGAGAGTAAGGGCCCAGAAATTAGGCCGCGCCTCCGAGACCTCGAATTAACCAATAGCAGCCTTACAGAAGTAATAATCATAATAATTGGGGTAGGGGAGATAGAAAGCCTCAAGGACAGATGGTTTTAGATAGGGGGCAAGAGGTGAGGCAGGAGAGACCACAGAAGCAGCAAGAGGATAATCAGAATAACAAGAATGGGAAAAATCCACTCGTTCGAAGAGTGATTAATGTCATCAAGGGCGTAGTTAGGGAAACATCCTTGAATGCCATCATGAGAGCGGATGCTCGAAGGGTCCATGTAGGAGAACCTCGCCATAAAATATTTTGAACTGACGAGATGGTAACGTTCTCGGAAGTAGATGCAATGCAAAATCAGACCCATGCTGACCCCATGGTGGTTTCAGCAATAATCAAAACTTCTTTGGTAAAGAGGGTATTCATTGATGATGGGAGTGGAGTAGAAGTAATGTTTGTTGATTTTTTTGATCAGTTGGACATAGGGCATGATAATTTGAAAAAGCCAACCTCATCTCTATCTGGTTTCACAAGGAACTCGATATTTCCCCTAAGGGAGATAACTCCATCGGTTTGTGTGGCAGATGGTGATAAAGGGGTAACTATAAGTTGAAATTTTGTTGTTATTGATGCCCTATCTCCATATAATGTGATCCTTGGAATGTTGTGGATGTGCCAGGCTCGAGCAGTCTGGTCACTATACCATCTTATGATGAATTTCCAACTAAAAATAGGATAGCATCCATTTGAGGAAATCAAGATATGGCTCAAAGTTGTAACCTTACCGCAGTGAAAGAAGCAAGAAAGTAGAGGAATGTAGCATTGGTACAAGGGTAAGTGAGACCCACAGATACAACATAAATGCCTGTTCGGGACATGGGATCAATAGCTATTGGGAAACTAATGCTTGAGGGCATTAAGAAGAGACTGAAAGATCTGTTGGAGAAATATGGGGATGTGTTCTCGTGGAATACTTCTAACCTCACAGGAGTACCCTCAAATCTGGCACTACACAGGCTGAATATAGACCCCTCGATAAAGCCGGTAAAGTAGAAGAGGTGAGTGTTTGCCCCCGAGAGAGCTGTGGCCATAAAAGAAGAAGTTGAAAAATTACTAAAGGCAGATGTCATCGATGAGGTGTTCTACCTCGAATGGTTAGCTAATCCAGTTATGGTCCTCAAACATGATGGGGATTGGCGAATATGCATAGATTTCACTGACTTGAACAGATGCCGCCCGAAGACAGCTATACATTACCACCAATTGACAAGTTAGTGGAAGCCATTACTGGTTATTAGATTCTAGCCTTTTTATGCATAAAAGGGGTATCATCAAATACTTATGGTGGAGGATGATAAGGAGAAGATATCATTTATTGCAGATGTGGGTACGTATTGCTATACAAAAGATGTCGTTTGGGCTAAAGGATGTTGGAGCAACGTATCAAAGATTAGTAGATAATATTTTCAAGCCACAAATTGGGAGGAATATGGAGATATATGTAGACGATATGGTAGTAAAAAGTAAAAGTCACGAGGAATTCTTAATAGATCTAGAGGAAACTTTTGACAAGCTTCGAGAGGCTAACTTGAAATTAAACCCGTCCAAGTGTGTTATTGGTGTAGGAGTGGGGAAATTCCTTGGATTCATGGTCTCCAAGAGGGGTATCGACATGAACCTGAAAAGGTTAAGGCTTTGATGAGAATGAGAACTCTACAATCAATAAAACAAGTACAAAAACTTACAGGATCCTTGGCGGCATTGAGCAGATTCCTCTCAAAAGGGGTTGAGAAACATCTTCCCTTATTCGACGTCCTTCGAAGAGCAAAGAGATTCGAGTGGACAGAAAAATGTGATGAAGCATTTAAATAGCTAAAGGAGCACTTAAAGATGTTACCTACTCTCATGAACCATGGTAAGGAGAAGACGTTATACTTGTACATTTCTACCTCACCTTTAGCAATCAGTGTGGTTTTAGTGAAAGAAAAGGAGAGGGTGCAACATCCCATTTATTTTGTCAATCGTGCCTTACAAGGGCTAGAGACAAGGTAAACTTCCCTCAAGAGGTTGATTAGCCCTGATACATGCAGCTAGGAGATTGCGTTCCTACTTTCAGGGGTACACGATAGTGGTGCTCACGAACCATCCAATTCGGTGGGTTTTGCTAAAACCATAAATTTTTGGGGAGAATGATGAAGTGGACAGTTGAATTGGGAGAACATGACATCCAATATCAGCCCAGAGTTGCAATCAAGGGCCAGGCACTGGCCGATTTCATAGTAGAAACCTCGAAACCCATTGAGTACCAGGATTCTACTCGAGGGGAGAGGTGAAAGAAAAGGAAGTGTGGAAGCTATATGTAGATGGTTTGTCGTATTCAGGTGGGAGTGAAGCCGTGGTACTACTAACCAGTCTTGACGGCAAGGATTACCCTTATGCATTGAACTTTGCATTTAAGGTGACCATCAATGAAGCTGAGTATGAAGCCTTGAAAACTGGGTTGCAGTTAGCCAAGGAGTTGAAAGTGGAAGATCTGGAAATTTACAGCGATTCTTAGATTGTTGTTCAACAGGTGGATGGAGAATAAGAAGCCATAGAACATAACATGAAAAGGTACTTAGAGGTGGTAAGAAATCTTTTGAAAGCTTTTAAATCACATACTCTAACCCAGGTCCCAAGGGAGAAAAACCATAAAGTAGATGCTCTAAGTGAGCTTGCTTCCTCCGACCTGGGAATCTAATCTCAGAGGAGTTGCTAATGGAAACTTTGAATAAACAAATCTTTGAAGAACTTATGGTTATGGTAATTGAGGAGAAAGACACTTGGATGACATCTATTGTCAGATACCTTTGAAAGGGAGTTCTTCCAGAAAACAAGGTTGAGGCTAGACAGGTAAGGTTGCAGGCTCTAAGATATGTGTTACAAGAGGGAATATTCTACAGAAGATGTCAGTTATAGTCATTGCTTAGGTGTGTTAACCCTAATGAGGCCAACTATCCGATAAGGGAAGTCCACGAAGGGATATGCGATAGTCACCAGGGGCTCGATCGATGGCAAGAAGGCTCATTCGATCAGGATTCTACTAGCCAACAATGTTAGATGATGCAAATGGATACATACAAGCTTGTCACCAATGGCAGAAACATGCTCCCATAACCCACATTCCCCAGGAGGAGATGAGAAACATGTACAGTTTATGGTCATTTGATAAGTGAAGGATTGACCTAGTAGGACCTTTTCCAAAATCTCAGGGGAAGTTTAAGTACCTCATAGTGGATTGACTACTTCACAAAGTGGGTGGAAGCCAAACCCTTAACGAACATAAGAGGAAAGATAGTCATTGCCTTCTGTTGGAAGAATATTATATGTCATTCCAGAATTCCAAGAACAATCGTCACGGATAACAAAATGCAAATTTGCTCAAGATCCATTCAAAAGGTGGTGAGAGGAATACCACATTAAAAAAAATTAACAGTGTATCACCCGTAAGCTAATGGACAGGTTGAAGTTACCAATAGGACAATAGTGAATGGCTTTTGAGCTAGGCTCGAGGGGGCAGAATGTAATTGAATATGGGAGCTACCAAATGTTTTGTGGGCATATCGAACAGCTGAATCTTCTGCTACTGGAAAAATACCATATAGTCTTGTATATGGCTTGGAGGTAGCCATTCTTGCAGAGATAGGCGTGCCTAGCCCAAGGATGATGGTAGCCACAGATGAGACAAGTAATCAGTATAACTGATGTCTGGATCTTGACATGCTGGAAGAAAAGTGAGAACTGGCTTCTCTTCATGAAGTTAATGTAAAGGAACGGGTCAAATGATACCATGATAGGATGGTAAAGAAGGTGTTATTAAACCAAGGAGATTTGGTAATGAGGAAAAATGAAAAAAGTCGGAAGGAACCTGAAGGAAAGTTGGCTGCAAACTAGAAAGGACCTTACAAGGTGATAGAATCACATCCAGGAGGTAGTTATGTTCTCGAAGCAATGAATGGGGTTCAAGTGCCCAGAAGGTGGAACGTTGTTAACTTAAGAAAGTATTATCATCTCTAAAAGCTCAACGAGTGGTTTGCTCTTAAGCAGCACTCTAGATGATGATTCAAGTAGTTTCCTCAGAAGCGGCACTCAGAATGATGTTCGAGTAGTTTTCTCTTTAGTGGCACTCAAGATGATGTTTGAGTGGTTTGCTCTTAAGCGGCACTCTAGATGATATTTGAGTGGATTTCTCTTAAGAGGCACTCAAGGTGATGTTCGAGTGGTATGCTCTTAGCAGCACTCTGGATTATATTCAAGTGGTCTTCTCTTAAACGGCACTCAAGATGTTGTTCAAGTGGTTTGCTCTTAAGCAGCATTCTAGATGTGATTTGAATGGTTTGGTCTTAAGCAGCATTCTAGATGTGATTTGAATGGTTTGGTCTTAAGCAGCACCCAAGATGATGTTCGAGTGGTTTACTCTTAGCGGCACTCAAGATGATGTTCGAGTGGTTTGCTCTTAAGCGGCACTCTAGATGATATTCGAATGGTTTTCTCTTAAGCAGCACTCTAGATGATATTCGAGAGGTTTGTTCCTAAGCGGTACTCCAGACAATGATTTGAGTGGTTTGCTCTTCAGCGGCACTCTAGATGATACGAGTTATTTTCTCTTAAGCGGCACTCTAGATGATGTTTCTAACTACGGTTGAGGATTAAGTGGTTTGCTTTTAAGCGGCACTCTAGACTACATTTCCAGCTATGGTTGATGATCGACTGGTTTGCTTTTAAGCGGCACTCACAAAGTACCTCAGTAAATCTCAAAATGGTTATCTAGTGGAGTAAAAATTGGCAGGATGTAGGTGGAAACACCGAACCTGGGTAAAATTACCCATGTCCGTGAATTTTCAATTCCTGCTTTTATAATTGATTACAGCATTTCCAAAATTTTAATGGCACACGGTACCGTCAATGGGACCTTAAATTTACAGGGTACACTATTTGATTCAAGGGAAATGCTGATAAGCAACTCGAATCTTGCTCTAAACTTTTAAGTCCTCGAATACCACCTTAAGGCCAAAAGCGGTCCATTATACTATTATGCATTCAATCAAATATCCTAGTTTGTAAGTAGAAGGTACACAAGGACAGTCTTAATCTCATTGAGATAAATAAAAGTACATTCATAAAAAGTACACGACACTACATTGATCTACTCAGGTGGGGGACACCCCTCTCGAGAAAGCACTAGCCCCTACAACTTTGTTGTCAAATGCAAGTTCTTCCATTTTAATGTTGGCTGCCCTTTGGATATCTTCCATTTTCTCTTCTTTAGGGTACTCGGAGGGGTCTAGTGGTGCTATTTTCTACCTTGCTTTTTCGCGGGCCGACTGTCCAAACCCTTTGAGGAAGATCCTTTGCCTCCACGATATCTTTTCGAAGATCTCTTTGCAGTCTTGCTCGAGGATATGGGATTTTTGCCAGCTCTCTCAGAAATTGATTTCCTTGATCTAGAAGATCCGCGACTACTCAAAGGAAGGTGACCCTTCAAACGAAGTTCCTTTAACCACTCGAGGATAAGATCAGGGGACGCTTTCTATTAATCGGTCTCATTCTCGTAAACATTGACCTCCTTGATCCAATATCGAGAGGCCTTAAGGAGAAATTCTGTCAGATGATGATTTTTTATTAATTATGGAGTAGGAATTCTGTGGGAAAGCATGTGGGCTCAAAGGCTCACTTCATGAACGGAAATATGTTCCTCGAAATCCTTAGCTTGTATTTTCCAAGCCTTGATTTCTCCTAGAAGTCGGGTATTCTCAGTCAGGAGGGAGTCAACTAGAGAATGGTCTTCGGTAGGGGATTCCCTCAATAGCAATTCCTTTACGTGGGAAGAACCCTCCTTAGCAGCCCCTATCTTTAATAACTCGCCTTCAAGCATGGAAATTTAACCCATTGCTACCATATAGTGCTCAGCAATAACCTCTCTTTGTGCCCTTAGTTTGTATGATTCGCAAATGCAAGCAGTTAAACACCCTTTGAGGACTGGAAGCATAGTTGCATCAGTGGCACATGACTTTAGAGATCCAAACTGTTTATTTAGTTGACACATTAATTCTTCATAACTTTGCTCTGCCGATTCACGATCTTCCAGAACCTCGAGAGGAACAACCCCGTTGAACTTTTTGGCTAAGAAGTTTTTAAACAAATTCTTTGAAGGCTGGATGTTCTTTTGACGGCCACAACTTAAGCTCCTCTTCGAGTCAATTAATCTTATTTTTAAAGATTGTTTATCCCCGTTACATGTAGAAAGGTCTGCATCAGTTGCTTGCGTGTTTCATTCAACTCTATTCAAGTACTCGAACGCTCATGGAAAGCACCTTTTAGTACCCTTATCAATGAATTGAACTATGAGGAAAATAAAGGTAATAAGAAAAAAGAGAGAGAAACTAAGAAGTCCAAAAGATCATTATCATTAAAAAAGAGGTTACACGAGAAGGCCAAATTGGCAAAGTTTACAATTAATGACCAACCCTAGAGTTATCCTTCGTCAAGGTGGATGGAATCTACTTTTCCACAGTTGGCTCAGTTGGGGTTCTTTGCTCGGAGGCCATATCCATGGCTTTTGGAAGGAGAATTGCTTGAATCTCCCCTGCAAGAAAAACAAATGCCCTTTGGACTTGACATAGTCCATCAGGGCAAAGCGGAGGCCACCAAGTTTGATTGCCTCTTCCTACTTTGTGTCCAGGAGGGCCACGAGCTCAGGTTTGATAAGCTCATCCACCAATTTAGCATTATCCTCAGACAGGGAAGACAAGATACGGGGTTTTAGTGTTTCCTCAGCCAGATTGCAGCAACCAAGTTTCTTTGCTACCTCAAGAAGGTTTATAAATAACTAGAATGACTCAAGACTATTCAACAACTTCTCCTTGAACGCTTCCAGCAAGAAAACCTTCCTAATAGGGTCATCGGCTGCTTTAACCCTCCTCTTTAGCTTGTCCTTCTCTAGGGTGAGCTATCGTTTATCTGCATCGAATCCCTCCGTCTTTTTCTTCTCCTCCTCGAGCAACTTCTTCTCGACCTCGAGTAACCTTTTCAGCTCAGAAATATTGACATTTTTTTGGACCGGCTGCTCTTGTAATCCACCATGACCCGAGGTCACGACCTGAACAAAGGCAGCCAAGCCTTGGGTCACCTGGCTGAGATGTTGGGAAGCCTAGACAAAATCATCAAAAATCGATAAAAATCTAGAAGCAGTTTATAATATGTTTTCACAATTGTGCATGAGCTAACCTGAGAGTCGATGACCATGGTCACAAGAGCTTGCTCATTCAGGGTCAAAATACTGGGTGTGGTAATCGCAGCATTCGAGGAGGACACCTGGGGGATTTGGTTGTTAGAAGACATGGGAAGTTCGCCCACCTTCTGCTTCCGTCCTTTGGCGCAGATTCCTAGAGTTGGATGTTTAACCATCCCTTTTGTTTGGAACAGTCCTTCCACCACCCAATGAAGGCGTGGAAGTCTGATTTGAGGGAACAGGGGCCCCCTTAGGGTTGCTCTGCTGCGAGTCATTTTCTTATTTTTTAAAGACCCACCGAGACTCACTAAAAAGATAAAAAAAACAACATTAGTAAGGAAGAAAAAAAGGAAAGGAAGAAAAAAAAGGAAAGGAAGAAAAAAAATAATAGAGTTAAATTAAAACACCTTCGGAGACTTCCAAGGGCCTAAAACCACTATCAGGTGTATTGAGAGGGGGGTCTTCGAGAGAGTCTTCAAAACCTCTTTTCCTCTTCTTGCTACTCTTTAGGAGATTTTTATGCACATACTTCTCTTAGATTGCTGACGACCAGACAAAAATGTCGATATTCTGGTTGGGGTTAGAGAAAGGAGTATAATCGAGGGAACTGGACAACAATTTTTTCTGATCCCTCTCCAGGGGCTTCGGACAAGTGTATTCCCCTGGTTTAGGGGACTTGGCCTATACATCCAAATTCCACTGGGGAACTCGATGCCTTCTACTGTCAAAGGAGGTCCCCTTCTTCTAGCTCTGCCAATCACTCGAATTATCGGGAACAGTAAAAACCTTGTGGTGCATCTCCCGGCTAGTGAAAGTGATAATCCTATTGGAGGACTTGCCACTATAAGACACATAATACAACGAACAAATCAGCTTATATCTTGGCGTGATATCGAACTTGTGTCATCACGATAAAAAACACCATGATAATCACCAAAACATTGGGATGGACTTGCGCAGGGCTCATTTGGAAGTGTTTGAGAAGTTTGGAGAAAAGGGGGTGGAAAAGGAAAGGTGAGCCTGCAGTGTAAATGGCTAAGGGAAATAGCTGACCTTCCTTCAGGAAGATTGTGTGGAGTATCTCCCTCTCGGAAAGGCTGGAAGTCTACATCCGGAGATATTCACTGACCAAGGGGAATTGAAGCTAGAATCTTCGAATGGCCTTTCTCGCCTTCGAGGATGGGGGATTTTTTTACAGAACTCCTAACTTTTCTCCCTCGAGATACCTCTTTCTTCCTCCCTCGAGATATCGTTTCCCTCGGAGATACTCCTAAAACCTCATGGGCGTTTCCCTCCTCTCAAGGGGTACCTCCTCCCTTTGAGGAGACACATCATCTTCCTCCTGGACCTCAAGGGTTGAGCTCGAAGGGGGGGATAAAAGCCAACCTTACCACTAGTGCGAGACCGTCTCACATAGGGTTTATCCATACCTAGTGGCTAGATTTCATTGTACCCTCGAGGAGGCATATCCGTGATGGACAAAACCCCAGGATTAGGGGTAGTATGGTCTGGCGCATCTCCTTTTGCGTCGGAATCACATTATGACTCATCAGAGTGACTATATTTAGAATCAATACCCACCATCTCAAGTGAATAAAATTGCTCCTCGTCTACCCTTGCCTCGCCGGAAAACCCCCTCTCAGAAGAACCCTCGTCAGAGCTGGTAACGATTTCAAAGGAGGAAAGAAACAGAACAATATAAAGAGAAGAGGGGAAACTTACTGGTTTTTGAAGAAAAATAACGAAGACGAGGTTACTGATGGAAAGAGAGAAAAGAAATGGCTCCGAGATAAACTTCCCTTGTGAAATTTCCTGCTAATGAGTGAGAATAAGAGGTGAAAAAAAGAGGAGCGGTTTATAAGTTTGAAATGGCGACATGATTAATAAATGCATCGGAGAACTAAAAAGTTACGACAAGGTGCAACTATATTTTTATATTCTTTCTGCACGCCGCTTTGGGTATAATGACACGCGCGATTGTCAGACACACGCATCTTTTTAAATTTCGATAAAGAAATTTAATGAGGAAACCATATTTCCTCCCTTGAGACCTGGAATCATATAGGACAAGATCTATCTTGAACCCTACATTCTCGAGATACCCTTGAGAACTCAAGGTCCCAAGTATGCATGAGTCCTCGAATAACTGGGAAATAACGAGGTTTCAAATCGCAAGTGCATTGTTCCAGGGTCTAAAAAAAATCTAGTTTTCTGGGGGCTCTTGATAGAGGTTGGGCCTAAGAGGTATGTTGGGTTGTATTGGTCACGACCCTATTAGGGTATTATTAGACGCATCATGATAATTACCGTATTTATGGGGTATTAATGACTATAATCAAGGATATTGTTGTTTAAGACGTCCAATATAAATACTAGATATGTATTCATTTTATTTATTCTGTCTTAACTGTATACAAACTTTTTGACTGACTTAGCCATCAGAGGACTGACCCCCTGGGACAATTTTATTGCAATTCGGTTCAAGAAGCTCAAGTCCATTGACTGGTCGGTTCCTCGAGATGCATCATACATATTAAAGGTTGTGTAATTTGAAAAGAAGGCGGTGCCACTTAATCAAGGTTAATATATACAACTGTGACTTTGAAATAATTGATTATATTCTCATGAAAAGTATCAGTTCATACAATATAGAGCATCCAGGGGTATTCTATAAGTATTGTGTACTATACATAACTTCAGTACTGACTTTGATTTTACTTTATTATAGTATAATAAAAGTTATTAGTATTTCTTATAATTTTATTTTAATATATATTTATTATATTGATTTGAATAAGATATGATTATAATATACTTATATTTAGTAATAACTTTAGATGTGTTTATTTGAAGTATGAAAAAGCATAAAGAGGTATTTATAATAAATCAAATATAATGAGAAGCGTAACGTAATATTGATTGGAATAATTTCCAAAATAAAAACGAGCATCAGTAAGAAATTTTGAATTCAAAAAATCAATGAACAAAGGCACAAAGTCACAGTCACATTTATTAATCTTGATTAAGTGGAACCGTCTTCTTTTCAAATTAAACAACCTTTAATATGTAGATTTGACCCTCTATTCCCACTTTTTAATTTGGAAGCTCTCTAGGAAGGTTTTTCCTCGGGAAAATTGCGAATTTGGGCCTTTCTCCACTAGTCTTAATTCTAATAATAGAAGAAAAAATTGCCAAACCAATACTTTACACATTTTCTCAAAACTCAATTCTTCCCTGAATTCCCCAACTCATAATTTGTGATTCCGTATTTTGTGGTGGGTTTAACAATTGATGGTAGTGCAATCCTCCCAATTAATGCTGGTGTCGCATTGATGGTGGGGGATGGGGGTTAGTGGTGGCGTGGCTATAGGAGTCGCTGCATTGAGGGGGGTGGCAAATGCGATGGTGGTAGATTTCTTAGGGTTTGGGTGGTGCTAGTGTGTGGATCTAGGGTAGAGGGATGCTTGTAGTAGTTGTCACACGTGGATGATATATGTGAGGATGGTGGTAGGCGGATGTGAACGTTGGTGGACGGGGATAGTGGTAGCCAAATAGGTGAGATGGTGATGGTGGGTTTAGATGGTTGAGACTCGGTGTTCGTGGTTCTATACTTGAGGTCTATTGTATGAAATAGTTCAAATTAAGGAATCTGTACAATTTATATTAAATAGTTGAATTGTGAAACATATAGGATAAATGATGAGATAGTTTATTGTAGAAGGTTTATGATTTATTAAATTGTACTCACACATGGTATCACATACTTGTATTCAAGGGTGTGTCAATGTTTACTTTTTGCACTGATCTTTTTAAAAAAATCAATCATTTCAAGATGATGGGAAGAACGCTCAGCAGCAATTACAATGAGTGGAATTGACATCTAACCTAACTAACCTCTAGCAATAACTAACTACTATATTGCAAGGATATCTAAATTACATGTCAACAGTACTGATCATCTATACTATTACAGATCAGAGATCCAATAAAAAACTGTAACATCGCTCTCGGGGATATTAACTTGCTTCCCACGAAAAACATGACCACCTGGCAAAGAGGAGCGTATCACGCATCAATATCACTGCGCCAAATAGGGATCTTCTACAAATGTAACACCGCTTGATCCAACCACGATCTATGTTCTCCAAACTGTAAACACCTTGAAAAAGACAGATCTGACGAACCCAAATTTATGAAAACCCAAAAATAAAACAGCAAACGAAATTGCGAACACATTTATATAAGCATATCAAGAATAATACATCAACATCAACAATTAAATTGAGTTATTATCATGAATACATCGATCAGATCAAAGAACAAAACTAATCTGTGATGACAAATCTCACACTTATTCAATAACAAAAACATGAATTAAAATAATCTATTATTACCCATCTTGAAGAAGAAGGGTTGCAGGTTGGAGAGGGTTGCGCCTTGAAGAAGGGTTGCAGGTTGGAGAGGGTTGCGCCTTGAAGAAGGGTTTAGCGAACGGAATAGGTTTTGGGATTACTTTGTGTTATTGATGGTATTTATTTTTCTCTTAATATATGCTTCCTCTTTTTTGTTATATAGCAATGAATTTTTGGATTTAAAATATTTTTAAAAAGTGATGCATTGCCTATGTTAATGATGATAACATAATGTCATTTTCGGCTACCCATTTTACTTTTTATACTGTTAAGCTCAATTACAATTATTTAATTAGCATATTATTAATTTATGTGTCAAAAAGTGTAGTAATATTAACCAAAAAGAAGGAGAGGATGTGAAAAATAATCTCCTTATTTTCAACAATAAACTTAATTAGAGAAAAGTGCATATATAGCCTTATATAATTCGCATAAGTGTAAATATAATCTTCTGATAATTGAAAGTGTCAATATAACCCTAGATCATAAGTGAAAGTGCAAATATAACCCTTTCATCAACTTATAGCCGAAATTTCATGAAAACACATTTTTTATCCTTTTGGGAAAAAAATATTAAAAATAAAAAGTAAGAAATGATGTTATTGCCCTTAAGATCATTAATACCCAAATATTATCGCCGGACAGCCGCCAGACTATTGTTGCACCGCCGACATAAAATGTAGAGTTATATCAGCACATTATAAAAATAAATAGGGTTAAATCAGCACATTCTTAAAATTCATAGGGTTATATCAGCACATTCGTAAAAATTGTAGGGTTATATTAGCACATAATATAAAAAACAAAGTGTCACATTAGTACAAAATCATCGCCAATCACACGCTACCACCATTTCAACCTCTATACCAATTTTCGACATTCCAGAGTGTCATTCTAACGGCGAAGACAGAGCTTAGTTGAGGTCGACGCACTGGATGTTGAAGTGGAGGTGCTAAAACCTTTCAAAAATGGTATCCAAAATTTCCCTTAATTCACTAGATTAATGTCATATTGAGTTTGATTCTATGATTTTCTTTTGCTTCTCATCACATGAATAGAGATATGCGGTATATATCGTAAGAATATAAGGATTTTAATGATATTTCGTTTATTTGTTGAGTTTAGTCCGAATTATTGATTGGATGACCTTTGGTGTTGTGTGTGTAGTTGTTATTTTGTATTGTTTTTCAAACTAGCGTTTTTAATGTTGATGGGTTTTTCTTTTATAATATGTGCAGATATAATCCTACACTTTTTACGAATGTTCTGATATAATCCTATAAGTTTTCGGAATATGCTGATATAACCTTGTCAATTTTCATGATGTGCTAATATAACCCTACCTGGTCCGACGGCGATCTAGCGGTGGGGAAATGTACAATTGTCCACCCAAATCTAGCTTTTGGTCCGAGGGCATTTTTGTCATTTTTTTGGGTGTCAGTGCTAGTAATACACAAATTTCTCACCATAGGGTAATGTTTGCACTTTCATCAACTAATTAGGGTTATTTTTGTACTTTTATTTATCTGAGAGTTATTTTTGCACTTAGTCAAATATATAGAATTATATATGTGTATATCCCTATATTTAAAAAAAATCGTATATGGTAGGTATCCTGGGTGTATTTTAAAAAAATCGTATATGGTAGGTATCCTGGGACAGGATACCATGTCCCAACAAAACGAACAATTTACACACTGTTGGATAAAACCAAAATTTTACACAAAATTTTGTTTTATACCAATTAACTGTTAGATGAAGATAATTTATAATTAGTATGACTAGTAAGATTATTAGGTATTTATTCTTAGTTTCTTTAATGAAGTATTTATGGTTACAAAAAAATTAACTAAATAGTTTTTTTAGTCCCCTACAAAGTATCTTATACCATGTTTTGGTCCCCATTTGCAAATCAACCCCTAGACAATACCCCACAAATTCAAAACGATATGTTTTGGTCCCCATAGGTGGTTTTCAGGGTAAGTCAACGGTAAATTTGGACAAAATATGTAAAATGGACATTATACCCCTGAGTTTAAAAAAATAAAAAACAAAAATTAAAACTCGTCATCTTCTTCGCGTCTTCTTCTCTGTTTCTATTTCTGCCCGGTTGTGGCTCGTCTTCTCTGTTTTTGCCCATTTTGCTCGTCTTCTCCGTTTCTGCCCATCTTCTTCGTCTTCTCCATTTCTGCTTGTCTTCTTCGCTCATCTTTGCCACCGTTGGAATCAGATCTGAAACTCAAAAACATAGATGCCCACCTACAGGTGGAGGCGGAGATTTCAATTTGGCACCACTTGATTTGGTTACCCCAAACTCGTTTGATAACAACTACTTTAGAAATCTGCAGTAGAGAAAAGGTCTTATGAATTCCGACCAAGTTCTTTTCACCGGAGCTTCTGGTCCAACCGACAACATTTTTCAATTGAAGGCAATGGTGGAATTTCATCGGAGCTTTAGGTCCAATGGATGAGCAGTTTTGTTAACTGAAAATTTTCAATTGAAAGCAGCGGTGGAATTTGAAGAGGCTGATGGTGGAAATTGAAGACGACGACGGCAGAAGGCTTTAATTAGGAATTTTAAAGAATTTTTTTAATTAGGAATTTTTAATTTAAAATGTTTTTAAATTAGTAAAATTACCATTATACCTCTAGCTATACCGGAAAACCACTTAGTCTTGACTAAAAACCACCTCTGGGGACCAAAACATATTGTTTTGAATTTGTGGGGTACTGTCTGAGGGTTGATTTGCAAATGGAGATCAAAACATGGTATAAGATACTTTGTAGGGGACTAAAAAACAATTTAGTCAAAAGAATTAAATAATTTTTAGAGTTTGTCTCTTGAAAAATGGTATAAATTATGAAAATACTAAGGTTTAAACTGCAAATTAAAAGAAATTAAAATAAAATTTTTGGGTTGCATTAATCAGGTCATAAATTTATAACTACTACACATTGCATAATAATTTTTAGGGATAAATACATTTATAACCTTAACTTTAGGTTGAAAGTGCCAATATAATCCTAACATTTTAGAAATTGTCAATTTAACCCTAACTAATTATTGTATGTGTCAATCTAACCCTAACTTTCAAAAACGCTGTGCAGATATAGCCAAACTCCCTAATCCAGGCATTTAACCATGAAATTCCAACAATGACAAGAAATGAAATAACGAAATTACCCTTGATTAAGAAGATAAAAAATTGATACATAAAATACTCTTGATCTTCTTCTTCTTCATTGATGATGCTTCGCTGCTGGAACCTTTACCCCTGCTGCCACAAATCTCCACCGCAGCCAGATACTTCACCAACCCCCACCCCTCCCGATCTCCTTTGCCCAGCCCCACCCCTCCCTAGCCGCTTGCCACCACCCCACCACCCCTCATGATCTCCTCTGCCGCTGCCCAACCAACATTTCACCCTTCCCGATCTTCCCCGCCGCCACCTGCAATCCTAGTCGCTCGCCGCCACCCATCCACCCCTCCCGATCTCCTCCACCGTCACTTGGAATCCTAGCCGCTTGCCACCACCCCACCACCCCTCCCAATCTTCTTCGCCGTCACCTGCAATCTTAGCTGCTCGCCACCACCCCACCACCCCTCCCGATCTCCTCAGCAGCCACCTGCAACCCTAGTCGTTGCCATCACCCCTCCACCCCTCCCGAATGCCTCCGCCGCCACGTGCAACCTAAGCCACTCGTCACCACCCCTCTCGATATCCTCCACTGCCACATGTAACCTTAGAAACTTGCTACCATCCCTCCTAATCTCCTTGTCTCCACGTGCAACCCTAGCCGCTCATCACCACCCCACAACCCATCCACCCCTCCTGATCTCCACTGCCGCTGGCAATCCTAGTCGCTCACCACTACCCAACCACTCCTCCACCGCTGCCTACAACCCTAGTCGCTCGCTACCACCCCACTACTCTTCCTTAGCAGCTTTGCCCAACCCCACCCCTCCTTAGTCGCTCGCCACCACCCCTCCCGATCTCTTCCGCCACTGCCCCACCGATGACAAAATCAAGGAAATCTGCCAAAACCCAGACACCTTCCCACTTCACCAACTCGAGATGCCGCTCTCCAGCTCATCTTCCTCAGAGCGGTGGCGAAGATTTCTCCTCCGACAACAACAACAACAACCATAGTTTTGAGGCGGAAGAAGAAGAAGAATCGCGGAGAATCACGAGGAAATATGCTCGGGCATAGGAGTGACTCATCTCAGATATGGGCGCTCCTAAGGTTTGAGGTAAATAGGTAAATAGTATAGACGGTGAAACCCACGGTAGAGCCCTAGAAGAACCCTACCAAATACAAAAAGAATCCAACCCTAGGCTAAAACCTAGGGAGAACAATCCGTGGGGGGGGAGAAAAACCCTACGGGCACCACTCCCCCCCCCCCCATTTTCTAAATAAAAACTACCAACCCTTAGCAAGATAAGTCTAGCAAAGGGGAAAGAAACAAGTCCCAAAGATAATGGAACCGAAAACAACAACCTGACATGAAGACAGGCTAAGAAATGCTAGGTAAATGGGATGAGAACAAACTCACTACCTATAAACAAGTGTACCGCTTCTACCCCCAACAAACGGGGCCTTCTTCATTTTCATTCCATAGAGCAGCCGAGTATTAAGAATCAGGTCTTGAGGAAATTTTGGTTGTCGAAAAGTAGATGAAGATACCAGAATCCAAGGTCCTAATGCAGCCGAGAGTGTCTCGGGTCTTGGATGTCCCATATAAAGTGAAGCTGATGCCCATAGTTGCACCAATCGGGCACGCGTGGATATCTGCTTCTACCATTTACACCCCTAAAGTGGAGAAAGAGGGATGTTATTGGCCTTCAAACATTCTCATGTGAGCGCTGAGAGTGATAAAGTGGGCAAGGATGTGTTGAGGCCGTGCCTCATACCCTTGGGAATCCCAGCCAAACCAGTCTCCGAAAGATGAGAGAATGGATACACTTATACCGCGTGCATCAAGCGTGGCGATTATGTAATCGCCCACTCCATTTTGAGCAAATGGACAGTTGTATGCCATTTTAACACAGAGTGTAGCGCGGGCATAGAGCGCATAAATAACCGTTAATTCAAAGTTAAAACTAGGCTTAGGA
The DNA here is from genome assembly GCA_037428765.1 of Rubia yunnanensis. Lineage (NCBI taxonomy): Eukaryota > Viridiplantae > Streptophyta > Magnoliopsida > Gentianales > Rubiaceae > Rubia > Rubia yunnanensis. The sequence goes on along the minus strand of CM075064.1, from coordinate 21,855,283 downwards.
GAAAAAGCATCGAAGCGAAATCCTTACTTTAAATCCTATTGCCTTCTCGAACACATCCATAACAAATGTCCCATTCGAGCACTCGGCCATCTCCATAGCTCGAATGGCTCCTCGAGCGCCTGAACATCTCTTATTGTTGAAGCCCCCCTCGAGATGAGAAAGACCTGCTGGGGCACCTCAATCACCTCCATGACTCGAACGCCCCCTCGGCACTGGAACTTCTCCTCTACTCGAAAACCTCCTCGAGCACTTGAACGCCTCCTACCTCATCAAGCACTCGAAGATCTCCCGCTCGATAACCTCCTGGGGCACTCGAAGATCTCAACACTCGATGCTCCCCTCGAGCACTCGAACAGCCTTCGTAACTCGGACGCCCCATCGAGAACTCAAAATCCTCTAGCATTCGAATGCCACCTACTCTCGAAGGCCTCCTCGAGAACTCAAAAAACTTCCTCGAGCACTCAAACGCCTGATACTCTCGAAAACCACCTCGAGCACTCGAAGACATCCCACACTCGAAAACGCCCGGGGGCTCTCGAAGATCTCCAACGCTCGATGCTCCCCTCGAGCTCTCGAAAAGAACTCTCGGAGACCACCTCAAGCATTCGAAGACGTCCCTCACGCGAGAACCTCCTGGTGCACTCGAATATCTCCAACACTCGATGCTCCCCTCGAGCACTCGAACACAGCCACATGACCCCTCACGAACTCGAAAGCCTTCATAACTCGACCTCCCTCTCGAGAACTCGAATGCCTCCTTCTTTTGAACACCTCCTCGAGCACTAGATCGAGCCCTCGAAAATCACCCAGGCTTAGAACATATGCTCATCTGGGAACAAGCGATTAATCACCATATAGAAATCTTTCATGACGATTTTTACCACTCGGTCAGCACTTGGTTGAACACCATTCATAACAACACTATTCTTTTCCCTCCAAAGCCAATGCAACGTGGTAATCAAAGATAGAATTCCAAACTTCTTTCGAAGTTTTGAACCTTTTATTTGCCTCTTAATCCAGGTCATTGAGCTTGCAATTATATTTGTACGTCTCCTTAACCCAAACCAGTTCCTTATGCGCCTCCATACAACTTCTGAAAATTCACACTTGAAAAATAAGTGTTCATTCGTCTCCTCTTCAAGATGACATAAGGAACATATTTTCTCCATGCTATCTCCCTCCTCCGATCGATGCTTATCCTTGGTGTGATGTCTCCGAATTGCAGCCAGCCATGCAATAAAGGAGAATTTGGGCGGAATAAAACCACGCCAGATACTATTGAAAACCTTCTCTTCCGAACGGCCCTGAACATACAGATTCGGATACTTGTGCCGATGCATAAAGAAATAAGCCCCACTTGTAAATCTACCCGAACTTGCCCAAGAACCGAGATGGTCCTGAACCGTTCGGACATCTCCATGAAACATAGCATTTAATTCATCCCGAAGCTTACATAGATCACCAAAATAGCTCGAGTATCTTTCACCCAATCTACCGTTTTGGATCCTAGGATTAATATCCCAGAAACCATCATCCTGAAGATAGAATGAATGAATCCACCTTACCCACAAACTGTCCTTCTTCATGTGGATATCACATAGCCTTTGAGCCATTGAAGCACGATTCCAAGTAATAAAGTCCTGCAAGCCAAGACCCCCATACAATTTAGGAGCACATAACTTCTTCCACGCCACTTTATTCTTGTACTTTCCTCCCCACAAGAAGCGTTTACATCTTTGTTCCAGAGCATTGAAAACCGAGGATTGTATAATGAAGTTCTGAATCCAGAATCCTGCAATACCTCCTACAATTGATCGTACAAGCTCCAACTTACCAGCATAAGAGAGAGTATGTCCCTTCCATTTTGCAATTTCCGAATCAACCTTGCCAAGTAGAGTACCGAATTGAGTTACCTTCAACTTACTGGAATCAAGTGGCACTCCTAGATACCGAACTGGAAAGGTTGCCCAAGGAATACCTGTGAAACTCATATCCTCCTTTATTTCGACTCCAAAAAACTTGGACTTAGCCGCGTTGATTCCTAATCCAGAAGTGCGCTCAAACTCATTCAAGGCTTCCATGAGTATGTGTACTGAACTCGTGTTTGCCTTAGAGAAGAGCATGAGGTCATCCGCAAAAGCCAAGTGTGTGATTCTTAACAATTCACATCTCGGATGATAAGTGAAATGTCTTGAATCTGTCCTCCTTCTCAACAGTCTCAAAAAATACTCCATGCATATGACGAACAGAAGAGGCGACAATGGATCCCCTTGACGAATTCCACGTTGCCCCTGAAGTGATCGCAAAGCTTACCATTAACCGCAATCGAGAATGAGGAAGTGCTGACACATGCCATAATTCAATCTTTAAGTCTTCCCGGGAAGCCGAGGCCAAGTAGAACTTCTTCCAAGAAATCCCAAGAGACCGTATCAAAGGCTTTTTATAAGTCCACCATGATCATGCACCTAGGGGAGTTTCGAACCCTTTCATAATCCCGTACGAATTCTTGAGCTAGCATGACATTATCTGAAATGTTTCTACCCTTCACAAATGCCCCCTGGCACGGATCTATAATCTCTGGCAAAATTCCTTCTAGCCTGTTTGCGATAATCTTAATGATAGTCTTGTAAACCACATTGCAGCAGGCTATTGGTCTAAAGTCACTCACTTTTAAATTATCAGGCTTCTTCGGTATTAGAGCAACCGATGTATGATTTAATTGGGCCAATAGTTCACCTGTCAGGAAGAACTCCAATACTGCAGTTGTCACTTCCACTCCCACCGTATCCCATTGCTTTTTAAAGAAACCAGCTGTATAGCCATCCGGACCTGGAGACTTATCATCCGCCATTGCAAATAAGGCTTTTTTAACTTCGATACTCTCAACTTCCTGATTCAAGAAAGCCCTATCAATATCCGAGAGAGTGTTACCCGAACTGATAGTATCAGGATCGATGGAGACCCTGTCTCTTTTCGCACCAAATAAGCCCTTGTAGAAATTTGCAAATAGTTCCCCCTTGTGAATGTTAGATGTGACAATACGATTTTTACTATCAGTGATCGTTGGTATGCCTCCACCTTTTCTTCCCGAGACCATAGTATGAAAATACTTAGATCCCTTGTCCACCAAAGTAATGTGATTGATCCTGCCCTTCTGCGTGAGAAAAGATGACTCCGCAATATAATAAAGCATAGCTTTCTTCTTTAACATCCTCAGTGCCTCAATCTCCTCAGCCGAGGCGTTCATGGCATCAAATTGATCAAATACTTTACTATACTCCCTATCCGCAATACGTGCCTTTTCCGAAACATGATTAAAATCGATGTTGCCCAAATCTTTCAGTGGGCGCTTCATCCTTAGCAACTTTCTAGCCACCGAATATTGTTTGGACCCATTCACGGATAGGCTCCAATAATCCTCCACAACTTGTTTACAATTCGGATGGTTTAACCACATGTTTTGGAATCGGAAAGGTCTCTGCTTACCATCAATTTCTTGCGCCATATCAACCACCATGGGGGCATGGTCAGATTGGGCTGAGATTGGAAGAAATGTGGTTCGACAGGCATCACCATCCCATCCATGATTTAATAGAACTCGATCCAATTTCCTCCAAATCTTCCAATCAGCATTATGCCATGTTAGATGTTCCCCAATGGAAGGTGCATCCTTCAAACCGCACTTCAAGCAAACATCCTAAAACTCCTTCATAGGATATAAGCTGGGTACCGTGGCTCCATAGTGATCATCAACACTGAGTATAGCATTAAAATCACCCATGACCATCCAAGGAGAATATAGGTTAACACCAAAAGCCTTCAACTCCGCCCAAAGTGGCAAACGTGCCACTCTACCCTCACTATGACCATACACAAATGTACAGAAAAACTCAATTCCTGAAGAAAGATTACGAACCTTGAGGTGGATGCATTGTGGAGACTTGTCGAGAACATCTACCAAGAATTCTTTCGGGTCCCAGATAATTAAAATCCTCGAATGCTGCCATAGCTCAAAGTTATGCATGAATTTCCACCCCTTAAAACTCTTCAAGAAAATATTTAACGCCTTATCCTTCAACTTTGTTTCCAACCAGCCACACAGTCCTACCCTATTAGTGGAGATGATATTTTTCACCCATCTCCTCCGTACAGGGGCCGATAGACCCCTAACATTCATTGCTGCAGCATTCATTGAGAACCGGAGGTCCCTACCACCGCCTTCTGAAAATTTACTACCAGAACTGTCAGAGTTGCTCCTTGAAGCTTGTAACATACGTTGGAAAGGCTTCTGAATGGCCTTCCCGTGTTCTTGAATACGTGATTTACTCTTGCTCCGAGCTCTGGTTAATGCCCCTGAAGCAGAGGGGGGTCTGCTTTTGCTCTTGCTTTTGTTCAGCCTTGGGATTTTGGAGCCACGGATCTCAAGATGAATCATTTGTTGTGGCAACTTACCAGTTCCCACAATCGGATGATCATCAGTACCAAATGCTAGAAGCTGCCTATCGGGTGGTAGTTCCAGCACTGAATTTGCAGATTTGGAGCCACGGTTTTTCCTGGACTTTGTTCGTTCAGTACTCCTGCCTCGACGCAAATCCTGAGCAGCGCTCGCTTCCTCAGCATCATCTCTAACGCTACGGTCCCCAGGGACTGGCGCTGCTGGTAGAGCCTTTTTCACTAGCAGCATGGAGCTTGCTGGCAGCGCCACTACCAAATGGTTAGCCTCCTTTCACCCAACACCAATAGTAATACCAGTCCCTCGGTTTGCAGCCACAGCTTTCACGATATTCTTTCCTGTGTGGTCCTCAGCTTTGCCCTTTCCTTTTCTCAATCTCTCCGAAGCTTCATTATCCGAAGAGACATCTTCAATAATAGCATTTGCATCCTTTTGAGCTGAGCCAACACATGGGCTTTGTCCCATGTTATTGGCATGCATCTTCTTAACCCATACTTGATCATTATGCCGAGTTCTCCAATATGCCTTTCCCCTTGCCATTTGTACATTATTCTCCTTCTTTCCCGTGGCCCTATCCAGCCCCTCTTCCTTGGTATTCCAGAATTCTTCGCACACATCATTAAAATGATTATTTTGGACGCAAGTTGAACACCAAGGACGGAAATAGTCATAGATAATTCTCTGCACATGTATCTCACCACTTGGAACGCGGAAAGACACCTTTTCCTTCAGTTCCTTAGAAGTGTCGATCCAAAGTAGGAGGCGTGCATAGAATCCCCTTAGCTCAAGGGTGCCATTATCCATAAGAATTGGCTCTCCTATGGATATAGCAATCTTTTCCAAGGCCTTCTTATGCTAGTAGGACTTAGGCAATTGCTCCATCCTAATCCAAACTGGCTTGGTGGCTTGGACATTTGAGTCGCACTGTCCAGATTCATCAATCTTCAACATAAATAGTTTCTTCCCATGGAGATAATGGTCAGGACCATTCATCACCAAGTCTCTATCCTCAGCACTGTTGAATTTGAACATGACATATCCATTATGTTTGCTCTGAACAGTACATGCAACCTTCCACTTCACAACCAGGAGGGTGCGAATGGAAAACATTCCAGGAAAGAATTTTGGGAAAACACCCAAGAACCCATAGAAGGGTTTGTAAAGATCCTTATGAATCTCTTCTTCAGTAAGCACAAAGTCGATAATGTCTCCATTGTCATCTGCAATCTCAATGGTCGACTTGTTCATGAGGATTTCCGGATCATCCCACAACCTCCTCCTCTCAAGCATGGGATCATTCCATTCCCTCGGATGGACTCTTTGAGGTTGCCTAGCTTGATTTGGTTCCTCGGCGTGACCCTGATTCATAGGGTTTTTCTTGTTATTGATACCCGAAGAGGAATCTCCCTTCGCCACCATTGTAATCACGAAATTAATCCAACACAACAAGTTCCGATAAGCAGATTGGAATCACCAACCAAAAAGCTCCAAATCGGAATAATCAAACGAACACAAACACCAATACGAAACACCACAATGCTCCAAATAACGATCGAATAAACAAGAACTAATTAACAAATCAGAAGCAACACACCATGCATGCAATACACCAAATCGAAAATAAATAATCCGAGTTGAGTTTAGATAGTATAACCTTGAGACCGTAGCACCACGGATTCCTATCAAAGGGTTTTAGTCCTTCAAATGGTTTGCGTTAAATCCGCCAAGTACTTCGAGCTATTCTGATGTAGATAAAAGTAATCCGATTAAAGGTTGTGCTGAAACCCTTAATCAGACCCTTTTAAACCCTTCTCAGAAACCAAAACTTACTAAAGATCGGACTTTTAATAAAAAAATCTCCAACTCGGCCGTGAATCCGATGCAAGAACAGGATCCGGTTTCAAATCCAAGTATGAATTTGAATCCGTAATCACGAAAAACAATACCACGATCGAGATCCGCAATAGAACTCAAATTTCAAAAAAAAACCCTAACTCCATGGCCGAATTAGATCAAACACCCTTCACAAATTTCATATGATTTTGTGCGGAATGCAGAGGAGAATCCGTTAAACCATAATCTATCGGTGAAAAGTTAAAGAAATTGAAGAAATCGGCCTCCAAAGATGGAAGAAAGGCTGCGCCTTTTTTCTTCTTTTTTTGCCTCAGAACTTTTGAGATTTTACTCTCTCCTAAGGTTTGAGCGGCTGGGGATGACGGTGTAGGCGATAGTGATCAGGAGGAGGGGGAAGATATCCTCCGTCGTCGTGCTCTGCCGCGAGGAAGAAAGAGGGGGGAGGACAAAACTGCCGGTGGCTGGGGAAGAAATAAACGGGAGAGAGTTTTGATATTTTTTATTTTTTAAGTCTAGGGAAAAATTGTCTTTTTAGAAAAATCCAACCAAATAATTGTTGACTAAAAATTCAGCCAAGTCCAAGGTTAGATTGACACTTTCTGCAATTTCAATGTTATATTGGCACTTTCAATCAAAAGGTTGGGTTATTTTAGAACTTTACTCAAATTTTTAATATTGCAACTAAAACTTTTTACCTTTTTATAATTTTAATTTAACCTCATTTTTCTATAGGCATATGAAAAGACGGTCTTTTCCAAGACTTTGTTTACATAAATAATTAAAATTCTTTTTAAAAAAATTTTATGTTGTGAAAATCACTAAGTTTATACTAATTAGTTAAGAAAGTAGTAAGGAACTTGGTTTTGTGAATAAGAAGGAGAGAATATAGAAGAAGATAAGATAAGATGAGATGGAGTGAGAAATGAGAGAATGAGAGATGTATTTTTCTTCATCCTCTTAGGGGGTATATGTAGAAAATTTTAGGGTAATAGCATAGTATTCCCCTATGGTAAATAAATATGGATATAATTAATTATCACAAATTTAGCATATTGCTAATGAGCATTTCATTATTCATAACACTCCCCCCAGAATGCTCATTACAATAATTGCGTGTTCATGTTGTCTCGTTAAAAACCTTACTTGGAAAAACCCAGTGGGATAATAACCACAGTAAGGGAAAAAAAGTACCACCACGTATAGCTCCCTCCATGTTGACATTGGTGATTTCTTCATAAACTTCGTAGTTTTTGCATCCCAATATCATGAACGTATTTTCTAAACACTGAAGTGGGAAGAGCCTTTGTGAGGAAATCTGCGAAGTTTTCACTGGAACAAATGTACTGGATGTTGATAATATTACTCTCTTCAAGTTCTTGAGTAAATGAAAAGAACTTCGGAGGGATGTGCTTTGTTCTATCGCTTTTTATGTATCCTTCCTTCATTTGATTAACACATGCGACATTATCTTCATAAAGTGTGATGGGATCATCATTTAATAGGAGACCACTTGTGGTTCTTATATGTCGTGTCATGGATCTCAACCACACACACTCTCGACTTGCTTCGTGCAATGCGATAACCTCAGCATGATTTATTGATGTTGTGGTGAGCATTTGCTTCTGGGAACGACAAGAAATCACAGTCTCTCTGCAAGTAAACACATATCCAGTTTGAGATCTCTCTCTGTGTGGATCCGACTGGTAACCTGCATCTGCATAGCCAATCAAAACTGGTTCCGTAGTGTTGAAATAAAATAATCCCAAATCAATTGTTCCTTAAAGGTAACGAAACACATGTTTGATTCCGTTCCAGTGCCTTTTAGTAGGAGATGAACTAAATCTCGCTAATAAATTAACAGGAAAAGCTATATCAGGTTGAGTACAATTAGCGAGATACATAAGTTCTCAAATTGCACTAAAATATGTAACTTCTCGACCAAGAACCTGTTTAGATTCCTCACACGAACGAAATGCCTTTTCCAAATCAAGGGATCTGACGACCATTGGGGTACTCAATGGATTTGATTTATCCATATTGAATCTTAAATACCTTTTTGGTGTAATTTGATTGATGTACAAGTATCCAACTTAAGTGCTCAATCTGCAAACTAAGGCAATTTTTTTCCCAAGGTCTTTCATCTCGAACTCTTTCTTTAAGTAAGAGATTACTTCCAAAATATCTTCATTGGTCCCGATGATATTCAAATCATCAATATAGTCAGTGATAATCACACACCCAGATATTGTCTTCTTGATGAAAACACAAGAACAAAAAGGGTCGTTGACATACCCATTTTGTAACAGATATTCGCTAGTTGGTTGTACCACATGCGTCCAGATTGTTTTAAGATCTTTGTAATTTGATTGAATATCTTTCTCTAGGATTTGAACTTAATGCTTCATGCATTGTAAATCCTTCAGTGATTGATGTGTGTGATTAGTGTTGTTTATTTAGGGTATTAAATTGAGCTTGTATGGGAATAATGTGCACTTTAGGTGTGTTTTCTGTGCATATTTGATGATTGGAGAATTTTGGAGATGAAATAAATAAAGATGAGAAATTGAAGGATTTTAGAGCTTAAATGAGAACTTAACACTATATTCTTTTTTTCCACGTGATTTTTAATGAGGTAGTGTCTTCCAATGGATAATGAATTTTCATTATTCCAGCATTTGAAGAAATGAAGGAAAGAAGCATTAAAAAGAAATGAAGAATTAATGGAGAAAATATTGCTTCTTGGTTTTGACATTTGTAATTGATATAATTTTAAGAAAACTCCATCTCTTGAAAGACGGTCTTCCCATAAGTCATGGAAAAATTAAGTTTAAAGTGCAGATTAGAAGAAATTAAGATAAAATTTTTAGGTTGTATGAATCGGGTTATAAACTTTATAACTACTACATGTTGAATAATAAATTTTAAATATTGCAACTAGGATCTTTTACCTTTTATTATTTTAATTAAAACTCATCTTTCCATAAGATTATGGAAATCCAGTCTTTCCCAAGGTTTTACCTTTTAAGAAAAGAGATTTTACTTTTCTTATTATTATTTAGTTATGCATATTAATAGTTTTAATTTTCATAGAATTTTATTTAATTTTCAATTTCTGTGAAAGATTGGAAAAGTAGGATTTGTGGACATATAAAATCATCCGCACGTAGGGGCGGACGGTTCTTTTATATGGTCGATAGTCAGTTTAGTTTCATTTTCTGGGGCTTATAAGTACCGCGGCTTGAATTGGTTAGAGTATAATTATTTGACACCCACACGATCGGTCAAGTGGTTAGGCTTCTGGTTTCAATCCTGTTACTGCGGGTTCGACTCTCGCCAGCCACAGTGTGAGAATTTCTCCAATGGAGGAGTTCCTTGTGGGCAGCGAGTACAATCGTGGATCAGAAGTTTGACCCTGGTATCTACTGTGATTTACCTCCTCAATAATGGATGTGGTGTCAGCACGACTAGTATCACGAGGGCGAAGGTATCGACGTTTAGAGCATAATTATTTGGTTTTGAGTTTGTTTGTGCGCAGGGTATATATAATTAAGGTGCAGCGCACCATTCTTTGTTTGCTTTTGGCTCTGTGCGCAGCATTAGGATTTGAAATATTTGTTTTCGTTATTAGTTCGTCAGACTAATCATGTTTTGTTTTAATATTCTATGTATGATTTGTTTAATTAGCGTCAGTAGCTAATTTATATATTGATATGGAATAATGAATATTAGTTTATGAATCGTGAGCCCTAATTATTTTATAATTGATTCGTATATGTTCTTGATTGTTCTTGGTTTATTTTATTCTTGATATGTTTAAACCTGATCAACTTGAATATTATTAGGATAATGCTATCTAATTCCACTAATATGTAATCGTTGGAAAGGGTTAGTAAGTAGTGAGTTCTTGTGGAAGCTATACAGATAATTGATTAAGACTTTAACAGCAAGATATTGAACAATTAAGTGTGTGTTACTACTTGTGAATACTTGGGTAATTGCTATATCAGGTTCTTTTCATTATTAATGCTATCGATGTGTGTATATGATTCATCAAATACTTTTTTGGGGCATGTTGGTAAGAGAAACAATTGGTTAAGTATAATTGGTCAATTGTCGATAAAGTAAGAAAGAATTGGGGAGGTTAAGCGTACATACTTTCCTATAACTGATAGATACATATGAATTGATTTATCTTTGCGCCTATGATCGATGCTTAACCAATGTGAGTTATTTTGAACCGATTACATTCATCATATATTTTATAGACTTTTATATTTGTTACTTTGCATTTTAATTCATAATTAATATTTTCTAGTTTGCATTTTAATTCATATTTTTATATTTGTTAGTTTACGTCATTAGTTAGAAAAAAAATCTGAAATTAAGGCGTGGTGCCTACACCAAAAGTGTTATATATTAGTAGGCATTTTTATTGTAGTTATTGCTCTGTTCCACGTGTGATCGACTCTGCTTACTATTGTGTTAATCTTATCTGTAGAGTTTGCAAATTATTTTGGTGAGTGAAATGACGTTCACCAAATTGGCGCCGCTGTCGGGGAACAGATAGTCAATTTCTATTTAATTTTACCTACTAATTTCATGTGTTAGTGCTTTGTTTATTAGCAGATCATCAAAGCTAGATTAGATATTTGATTCGGAAATAGAGAAGACAGCCAAGCAGAAAAGGAAGAGAGTAAATCTGTTGCACACGCTCAGTTTGGCCAAACAGACACCTATGACCCTCAGTTTGGCCAAACTAGCACCAGCATCACTCAGTTTGGCCAAAGATCCCCATGTGACCTTCAGTTTGGCCAAACAGACACCTGTGATCCTCGGTTTAGCCAAACCAACATCATCGACCCTCAGTTTGGCCAAACTGAGCTTGCCATTAAGAATTCAGCAGCATTTGAATATTAAAGCAACACCATAATGGCAAAGAAAACATTAGATGAGGATCCTAGGCACAATACTGATAACCCTTATATGGGGGAACTCACTGGACATAGTGAAGAAGACCCTCCCACACTCATTTAGTTACCGGAGAATCCCATTGAGATCAAGCTCGCATTCTTCAATGGTCTTCCTAAATTTCATGGACGGAATACTGAAGACCCGTACAACTTCTTGAGTGAATTCATCAAGATTTGCAAGGTGCAGAAGAGGCTGAATAATGTCACCGAGGATCAATTCAAGATGGTCGCATTCCCTTTCAACATTACTGGAGCTTCAAACCAATGGTTTTCAAGCTTACCGCCTAACTCCGTCTCGATGTGGCCTAAGCTTAAAATTGATTTTCTTGGAATACTATTTTCCAGCTGATAGAGGTTAAGCCCAAGAAGGCTATTGTGCCAAAGATGTTGTGGCCCAACTAGGAGAATATTTAATACCCTAACGTACCACATTCATGGGTAATTAAGGTCAACAATTAAGGAGAGCGTTATTTAGGACATAGAGTATAAATACAAGGTACACATTTACTTATCATTCATTCTATATTAGTCATATTGGACTCTTGGACTAACTTAGGCATCGGAGTGCTAACCCCTGGAACCCCTAGGGACATTTTTATTGCAGGTTAGAACGAGAATAACTCAAGCCCACGAACCGGTCAGTTGTTCGAGACACATCAACTGGGGCCGTCTGTGGGAAACGACTAAGCCGAATCAAGGGTTTTGAAAGTTTATGTCCACGGTTATTCGAAGGAATGAAAGATTGAGATTGATAAGTACGGTGGCTGGATCTCCACCAAGGTTAACAATAATGAATTCAAGAGTAGGAAACGACGCCCATGTTAAGGATATCAGAATGGCTAACTTTCAAACGTCAGGAATAGAGTTGCGTGTAGAGCTTGTTACAGTCGTAAACCATGAAGGGGGGAAAACCTCAGTGGCATTTGTTGCAAATACCCTGGTACCAATCCAGAATAATGTGCCGGGACCCTCAAGGACGTTGGAAATGATGGGAGAGCAAGAGCAAAGAAACCCCGAATCCTTGCTCAAATGGGTAGCCGATCCAAGAGATGGAAGGTTTACGGAGGTTTCGCGAGATTCATTTATGGAATCCTATGGCTAGCACGGGCAAGGAAATTAGAATACGAGGAAGGCGACCCTGAATCAAGATGTATAACGAGCAGCTCAGGTCCTGACTGCGGCTGGCTATCGAGTTACCCTTCCTCCAAGGGATGACAGGGTCACGCACAGAGTATTGCCATCGTAACCTGTAGGAATAACTACAAGGGATGACAGGGTCTCACAACAGAGTACTCAGCTTCTGCTGGGAATGCATGACTTAGAATTATAGAAGAAGCTGAGTACTAATACCCCAAGACCTTGCAAAAACTACAAGAGGTTGTAGAGCAGTACTCGATGGTAGAAGAGGCAACTAGAAGGAAAAGAGATAGCCTTATAGAGAAAACAGGAAGAAATATAGAGCATAGAGGAAAAAAGTCGGTCGAGCCCATAAGAACACCATTCGATATATACACTCCATTGCCACTAACGCTCGGAGGGAGAACTCCTGCACAGATCTTAAGTATACATAGAGGGTTGTTTCGAGCACCCTCATCCTTGCAGAGTTTGCACAACTCAGTAGTGGCCCGGAGGGCAACAAATTGGTATTGCGATCATCACAGGGATTACGGCCATAACACTAACGATTGCATGCATTTGAGGATGGAGATCGATAGGTGTGAACGGGAATGACGGTTTCGAGGGCAAGGACACAGGAACCAGGCTACCCCCTCGAGACCTCGAGTGAACCAATGGCAACCTTATAGAAGGATTAATTAAAACAGCGGAGGAAGAGAAGATAGAAGACCTCGAGAACCGGTGGTTCGAGACAGGGGACAGGAAGGAAGGCATGACAGGCCCCAGGAACAAAAGGGGGGAAATCATGATAACCAAAACAGGGAAAACCAACACGTGCAAAGGATAATTAATGCCATTAATGGCATGGTGGGAGAGATATCTTCAAATGATGTCATAAGAGCAGAGGCTCAAAAGGACCCTGCTGAAGAGCCCAGTCACAAGAGGTTTTGACCGGACGAGACGGTTACTTTCTCGGAAGCGGATGTCGTACCAGACCAAACACCTCATGCGGATCCTATGTAATTTCAGCCATTATTGGAATGTCTTTAATAAGAAGGGTATTCATTGATGATGGAAGCGAGGTAGAAGTGATGTTTGCTGAGTGCTTTGACCAGTTGGACATAGGGCGCGACAACTTGAAAAATTTAGCCTCCCCTTTATCCAGATTCACGGGAAACCCAATATTCCCCATAGGAGAGATAACCCTGCTCGTTCGCATAGCGGATGGTGACAAAGGGGTGATTATCAGGTGTAATTTTGCTGTCGTGGATGCATCTTCCCCTTAAAATGTGATTTTAGGAAGGCTCGGGCGCTCTGGTCACCCTATCACCTGATGATGAAGTTCTCGACTGAAAAGGGGGTGGCTTCCATTCGAGGAGATCAAACTGTGGCTAAAAATGTAACCTTACGGCAGTGCGAGAAGCAAGAAGGCAAAGAGATGTGTGATGGTACAAGTTGATATGGGATTGGCTGATAAAATACATGTGCCTATTTGGGATATGTGATCAGTACCTATATGGAAGCTAATTCCCAAAGATGTCAAGGAGATACTGGGAGACTTGTTGGGAGATTATGGAGACGTGTTCTCGTGGGATACTTTTGACCTCACGGGAGTACCTTTGGGTCTGGCACTGTATAGGTTGAACATTGACCCCTCGATTAAGCCAGTGAAGCAGAAGAGAAGGGTGTTTTCTCCCGAAAGAGCTGAAGCAATTAAAGAAGAGGCGGAGAAGTTGTTGAGGGTAGATGTCATCGAGGAGGTGTTCTACCCTGAATGGATTGCTAATCTAGTCATGGTTCCAAAGCATGATGGGGCATGGAGAATGTGCATAGACTTTACCGATTTAAATAAATGCTGCCCTAAAGATAGTTACCCGTTACCACCAATCGACAAATTAGTTGAAGCCACACTGGATATCAGATTATGACATTCTTTGATGTGCGTAAGGGGTATCACCAAATCCTCATAGCGGAGAAAGACAAGGAAACACATCATTTATTACGGATGTAGGCACGTACTGATATAAGAAAATTCCCTTTGTCTTAAAAAATGCTGGGGCTACTTACCAGAGGTTGGTTGATAAAGTGTTCAAAGGGCATATAGGGAAGAACATGGAAACAAATGTGGATGACATGGTTGTCAAAAGCAAAATTTATGAATAATTCTTAAAGAACCTGGAGAAAATATTTGTAGGCTTCGAGGGGCTAATTTGAAGTTGAACTCGTCTAAGTGTGTTATTGGTGTAGGAGCGGGGAAGTTCCTCAGATTCATGGTCTTAGAGAGGGGTATTGATGTAAACCCTGAAAATGTTGAAGCTTTGAAGACAATGAAAACCCCACAATCAATAAAGGATGTACAAAAGCTTATAGGGTCTATAGCAGCATTGATCAGGTACTTATTGAAGGGGGCAGATAAGCACTTACCCTTCTTCGATGTCCTTCGAAGGGCAAAGAAATTTGAGTGGAATGGCAAGTACAATGAAGCATTCAAGCAGTTGAAGGAACACTTGGGGACACTACATACCTTGATGAAACCAGATAAGGGTGAAATGCTATACTTGTACATTTCTGCATCACCGTTGGCAATCAGTGCGACCCTAGTAAAAGAGAGAGAAAAGGTTCAACATCCAATTTACTTTGTCAGCTGTTCCTTGTAGGGGTCGGAGACTAGGTATACTGTCCTCGAGAGACTGATTCTAGCCCTCATACATGCAGCCAGAAGATTGAGACCCTACTTCAAGGGACACAAAATAGTGGTGCTCACAAACCACCTTATTCGCTAGATTCTGCTGAAGACAGAGATTTCATGAAGAATGATGGAGTGGACAGTGGAATTGGGAGAGCATGATATCCAATATCAAACCTTGAGTTGCGATTAAGGGACATGCGCTGGCAGATTTCATAGTGGAAACTACATAGCCCTTCGAGGAATGTTTGGATCCCATTCGAAAGGTGGGATCGAGCCAAAAGGAGGTATGGAATTTGTATGTGGATGGTTTGTCACATTCAGGAGATAGTAGAGCAGGGGTTCTGTTAACCAGCCCCAATGGCAGAGATTACCCTTATGCGTTGAACTTTGCATTCAAAGCAACTAACAATGAGGTTGAGTATAAAGCACTGATCATTGGATTGTGCCTCAAAAGGAAGTTGCAAGTGGAGGAACTGGAGATTTTCAGTGACCTTCAAATTGTGGTTCAACAGGTGAATGGGGAATACAAGGCCAGTGAATGTAACTTGCAAATATACCTCGAGGTAGTGAAGAACCTGTTGAAAACTTTCAAATCTTACACTTTAACGTAGGTTCCGAGGGAAAGAAAACATGAAGCAGATACTCTAAGCAAGCTCGCTTCTTTGGATTTGGGAACCCAATCCCAGAAGCAACTACTCATGGAAACTTTGAGCAGACAAAGTTTCAAAGAACCATTGGTTATGGAGGTGGAAGCGGAAGGCTCCTGGATTGCACCGTTCGTGGCATATCTTCGAGAGGGTGCCCTGCCGAAAAATGAAGTGGATGCCAGAAAGATAAGGTTGAAAGCTCCTATGTATATGTTGCAAGAAGAAGTGTTGTAAAGAAGGGGTCATTTGCAGCTATTGCTTTGACACGTTAATGCTCATGAGGCTGATTATCTTATAAGGGAAGTCTACGAGGGGGTATGAGGTAGCCGCCAGGGAGCCAAATCAGTGGCGAGGAGGCTGATTCGAGCGGGATTTTACTGGCCGACAATGTTCGAGGATGTGAATCGATACATCTAGGCTTGCCACCAATGTCAGAGTCATGCTCATACAACACATGTTCCCCAGGAAGAGATGAGAAGCATCTATAGTTCGTGGCTATTTAATATATGGGGGATCAATCTGGTGGGACCTTTTCCAGAAGTGCCAGGAAAATTCAGATACCCGATAGTGGCCATTGATTATTTCTCAAAGTGGGTAGAGGTTGAGCCCCTGACGAACATAAGAGGAAAAAAGGTTATATCCTTTTGCTAGAAGAACATTGTGTGCCATTTTGGAATCCCAAAGATAATCATTACAGATAACGGAACACAGTTTGCTCAGGATCTCTTCAAGAAGTGGTGTGAGGAATATCTTATTAAGCAAAATGTGACATCAATTTACCACCTGTAAGCCAATGGACAAGTGGAAGTGACCAACAAAAAAATAGTAAATGGAATACGAGCACACCTCGAGGGGGTGGAAAGTAATTACATATAGAAATTACCCAATGTGTTGTGGGCATATCGGACATCTAAGTCTTCCACTACTGGTGAAACACCCTATTGCCTAGTATATGGCTCGGAGGCAGTAATCCCTTGGAAATAGGTGTTCCCAGCCCATGGATGATGGCTACTGCAGATGAGACAAGCAATCAGCAAAACCGATGTCTATATTTGGATGTGGTGGAGGTAAAAATAGAGTTATCTTCTTTACATGAGGCTAAAGTCAAATAATAGGTTAGAAGATACCATGACAAAAGGGTAAAGAAGGTGTTGTTTAATCTAGGGGACTTGGTAATGAGGAAAAATGAGAAAAACAGAAAGGAACCTGAAGGAAAGTTAGTTGCAAATTAAGAATAATCCTATAAGGTGATCGAATCGCACCCGGGGGAAAGATTTTCTCTTGAAGATATGAATGGGGTTCGAGTGCCAAGGAGGTGGAACATCACCAACCTGAGAAAGTACTACCGGCTATAATGAGTGGGTTGCTTTTAAGCGGTACTCTAGCTGATGTTTGAGCGGGTTACTTTAAAGCGATGCTCTAGGTGGTATTTCAGCCACGGCTGATGTTTGAGTGGTTTGCTCTTAAGTGGCACTCTAGATGATGTTCTATTGGTTTGCTCTAAAGCGGCACTCTAGTTGACGTTTGAGCCGGTTGCTCTTAAGCGATGCTCTAGATGATGTTCAGGTGGTTTGCTCAAAAGCGGCACCCTAGTTAATGTTCGAGCGGGTTGCTCTTGAGCGGCGCTCTAGATGATATTTCCAGCTATGGCTGAGGTTTGGGTGGTATGCTTTTAAGCGGCACTCGAGGGCTACTTTTGTAATCTTATAATGATGAACTAGTGGACAAGATTGGCAAGATGTAGGTGGAAACACCAAACCTAGGTAAAATGCTTGTGTCTCTGAACTTCTTAATTCCTTCTTACCAAAGATATTCATACTATGATAGCCTAAGGAAGTTGTGCATGGCATTTATATTCGAGGGGTAAAATATTTGAGGGAGTATAGGCACGAGCAACGTGAATCCTGATACAATATCTTAACCTCACTGATGCTAATAACAGGGGTTTGAGAAACCCGATCTGCATTTTCTAAGAGCGAGAGTAAAAACAGGCTATTCATTCAAACTTTGTCAAAAAATATAAGTGCAATTTTCATACTAAAAAGTACATAAAGTTGTTCATCTAAATATATTCATCTAAAAGGGGGAAACCCCGCCCGAAATAAATCTTTGGTGGAAAGAGCTAGCCCCTTCACCTTTGCTTCTATCTCTTCGAGCTCTTCAAGCTTTATACCAGCGGCTCTTCGAATATCCTTCATCTGTTCTTCCACAGGATATTTGGAAGGATCCAGGGGAGCAATGGTCTTACACCACTTCTTTGTGGAAGGTTTGAATAGGCCCTTCGAGGAGGACCCAACACTCTTACGACATTTTGTGGAGGATCCCTTGTTAGCTTTGCTTGAGGGGGAAAGATGCTTATCAGCTTCCTTAGTGGCAGATTTTTGTGACCAAGGAGCAGAATGGTAACTCGAGGGGGGTAAATCCCTCTACCTTCGGTTCCGCCAACCAATCATGAATAAGGTTAAAGTCCTTTTTCTGCTGAGAAGTTCCATTCTCATGGACGTTAACTTCCTCAATCCAGTATTGAGCAGCTTTGAGTAGAAAATTTGGAAGCTGGTCATTTTCAATTGAATATGAGAAAGGAATGTTGTAAGAAAGCATGTGGGCACAGAGGCTTACTTCGTGTGCAACAATTTTTTCTTCAAAATTGGCAATGCGCTCCTCGAGTTCTTTGGCATGTACCTTCCAGGCCTCGATCTCCCTTGTGAGTCATGATTTCTCGGACAAGAGGGATTCTACCAAAAAACTATCCTCAACCGGGGGGCTCATTTGAGGGAATGTATGGGGTTCTCTTGAAGAAATGGGGTCCTCGCTAGCTATCTTCCAAGCGAGCAATTCATCTTCAAGGCTAGTTATTTTGCACTGAGCCACTAGATATTGCTCGGAAAGTAACTCCTTTGGGCCACTAGCCTGCGATTTTCGCCCATGCAACTAATTAGCCATATATTTTATATTTATAATATAGGTTTTTTCCTTGTTTGTCAAGCTTTCGAGCAGCTCTTTCAACTGCCGCCTAATCCCCCAACATGCTCAAGAATAGAGAACCGCCCAGGGACTGGACTCCACCAAGAGGTTCTTTCTCTCATATAATTTTGCCCACCCATTTAATTTCCTTTTGCCGAAGTTCGGAGCTCTAAGCGATCACGAGCGATTCACGCAGTAGCAATGCATGCCTTCAAAGAACCAAACTTTAAATATATTTGTCGCATCAGCTCTTCAAAGTCTTTATCTCCGGGATCATAACCTTCGACCACCTTTAAAGAATATGTATCATTATATTCTTTGCTCAGGAAAACCCTAACAAGCCCATTAAAGGTTGGATGGTCTTTAGACTGCCACAGCTTCATCTCAGCTTTGAGCTGGTGGAGCTTATCCTTCAAAGATTCCTTTTCTCGATTACAATTATATAAATCTCGTATGGCTTTTAATAGTTGATTTTGTGTCTCACTCAACTCTTGTTGAGCACTTGAAATCTTCTCACAAGCGTCTTCTAACACTCTCTTCAACGAGTTAAACTACGAAAAGAGAACAAAGGCAAAATCAATAAATAAGTCATAAAAATGGCAAAAGATATTGTTATATTGAAGTTCAAAATAAAAAAAGAGTTACAAATGGGGGCCATAATTAGCAAAGTTACAATCAAGGACAAACCCTAGACTCATCCTCTTTTGAGGTGTATGCAATAATTTCTTCCACTCGACTGGCTGCTGAATTATGCTCGGGAGAGGCACCCGTGGCCTCTAGAAGGGGTATTGCTCAAACTCCCTCAGCAATGAAGAGCTTCCCTTTGGACTTGATGAAAACCATCCGGGAAAAACGAAGGCCTTCGTTCTTAATTGCTTCATCTCATTTCGCATCCAGAGTGGCTTTGATCTCCGGGTTAACAAGATCGTCCACCTGCTTAGCAAGATCCAGGGAGGCAGACACTTGAGGCTTCAGGAATTCCTCGGTTAAGTTACTACAACCAAGATGTTTGGCCACCCCCAAGAGATCCAAAAATAGTTTAAGCAACTCAAAACTGTTCAAAAGTTTGTGTTTGAATGCCTCGAGTAGTTGAACCTGCGTGGCTGGATCCCCAGCAGGCTGGACCCTCTTCTTGAGGGTATCCTTCTCCAGCGTCCATTGACACCTCTCCACTTCAACACTCTGCCTCTCCTCTTCCAGAATTTTTTGTTTTTTCTCAAGGAAAATTTTTTATTTTTCCTCGAGCGTTTTTTTCAACTCCAAAATTTGAGCTCCCTGTTTGCTGAGCTTTTCCTCGAGGGAATCGTGGATAGAAGCACAAGTGAAAGCGAAAGCTGCCATCTTCTCAGTGGCCTCGTGGAAAAATTGGGAGACCTAGCAAAATAGCTCAACTTAGATCAATGCTAGGAAAAATGACACTAATTTTTTTTCCAAAGGAATGGATGAAAACCTCAGGTTTAGAGGCCATCCTCGAGAGATGATGCTCAATCCAGGACATGGACACCACATCACTCAAAGCGGGTGCCGACTGTTGATGGGTGTTCTCACTACCGTGTGCTCCGATTAAAGGTGTTGGAGAGGCGTTACCAACATTGTTTCCATCTGCCCTTGTCTTCCGGTGAACAATCCTAGTATAAGGAGGCTAGCCATTAGCAATGGTTGGAGTGGGCCTTTCACCACCTACTGGGAGAGGGAAGGCCTGATTCGAGGGAGTGGAGGCCTGATTTGAGGGAGTAACGGTCCCTTTAGGAGAACCTTGACCCTGTTTCATGGGTTTCTGTTTCCTTAAGCCGCTAGCGAGACCCACTAAAAAAACAAAAAGAGAGACCATCAGTAAAAATGAACTCAATGATACAACATACAGGAGAAGTAGAATTCTCTTAAGGCACCTTTGGAGGCTTCAGAGTGTCTAAAATCACTAACGAGGGTCTCAAGGGGGGGCCTTCTCTGGGGGCCCCAAGTTCTCTTCTCCTCTTCCAGATATTCTTCCAGAGTATTTTATACACATAATCCTCGTAAATTTTGGGAGGGAATGCAAAGCCGCCAATCCAGGAATTAGGATTGTTGAAGCAGCTGTAGTTAAGGGAGTTGGACACCAACTTTTGCCTATCCCTCTCAAGGGCATCTGGACAAATATACTCCCTAGGTTTTGAAGACTCTACTTGCAAGTTCTAATTCCATGGGGGAACTCGATACCTTCTGCTGTCAAACGATATCCCCTTCTTCCAGCTTCTCCAGTCACCCAAATTACCAGGAACAGCAAAAACCTTGTGATGTGCCTCCCAACTAGTAAAAGTGACAATCATATCGGTGGATCACTCACTATAAGACACGAAGTACAGCAAGCGAAATAGTTTTATACCTTTGCTTGATACCAAACTTGTCAAATCGTGTTAAGAACATCATGATGATCATCAAGACATTGGGATGAACTTGTGAAGGGCTCACCTGGAATTTTTTAAGAAGTTTGAAAAAAAGGGGAGGAAAGGGAAAGGTAAGCCCGCAGCTAAGATGTCTGAAGGAAATGGCTGATCTTCCCTTGGGGAGGTTATGGGGGGTATCTTCCTCTTGAAAGGGTTGAAAATCGGCATCTAGGGCTATTCGTTGGCCAAGAGGTATCGAGTCCAAAATTGCTAAGATAGCTTTCCCCACTACTAGGGTCGGGGGAACTTTCCCCCCGGGTACCTTAGCCTTATCCTTCGAGAAGTCCCATTTTTTTTCCTTTTGAGAAGGTTTAGCCAAAGAAGATACCTGAGGTGCTCTCGAGGGTACTTCCTCCTCCTCCTCGAAGGACATCCTATCTCTCAAAAGAGATGCATTCTCCTCCACCTCTATGTCCTCGAGGGACGCTTCCTAGCAGGCCAGAGATGTATTTGACCCCCCCTCCAATTCGAGCTCTGGATTTGGAGGAGTGTATAAGCCAATTTTGCCACTAGTAGGGATCTCCTTATATAGGGCTTGCCCATGCCTGGTGGCCAGTTCTCAACTGGCTCTCGAGAAGGCATATCAGTTACTGGGAAAACCCTCTATTCCCCAGGACTGTTAATAACGTAATCAGACATACCTTCTCCGGCATCAGAATCATAATGGAATTCTTCATAATGAGTGCATTTTGAGTCACTCATAGCTCTTCCTGGAGTACTAATCCCCTCCCCTCTTAACCTAATCTCACCAAAAAATCTCTCGAAGGTGGAACCATTATCAGAATGGGGCATGATTGTAAGGTGAGGAAACAAAAAGATTAGAATAAGAAAAGAGATTAAGGTACTTACTGATTTTCTGGGAAAGGCAATGAAAATTAGAATGCTCGAGAGAGAAGTAGAGAAAGAGTACTCGTTAGAAGTTCCTACAAATGAGAAAAGTGAAAGAAGGAAGAGCAGTTAAGGGGTAATAATGGGGGCTGAAATGGAGGATAATTAATAACTCCCTTGGAAATATAAAAAGTTAAAGAAAGATGCAATTGCTTTTCTGTCTTCTGACAACATGCTATTTGGGGAGCAGTAACACGCGCCTTTTGGAATCCTAACGCCGAGAGCAGTGACACGCATGGTTGTACGGCACACGCGTGCCTTTTGTAATCTTAACGTTGAGAGTTGATTAGAAAACCAGGTTCCCTCACTTGAAGGCAAGAGCAACGAAGTGCAAGGTTCATTTTGAGTCTTCAAAGTCCTCAAAATGTCCCATACATTCGAGACCTCGAAGAACCTTTGTACTGTTCCAGTCTTCTGAGGTCAAGAACCAGCTTTTATAGGGGCTCTTCATAGAGGTTAAGCCCAAGAATGCCATTGGGCCAAAGATGTGGTGGCCCAGCTAGGAGAATATTTAATACCCTAACGTAATTATCGCATTCGTGGGTGATTAAGGGCAATAATTAAGGAGAACATTATTTAGGAAACGGAGTATAAATACAAAGTATGCATTTACTTATCATTTATTTTGTCTTAATCATATTAGACTCTTGGACTAACTTAGGCATCGGAGTGCTGATCCCTGGAACCCCCATGGACAGTTTTATTGCAGGTTAGAAGGAGAAGAACTCAGGCCCACGAACCAGTCAGTTATTCGAGACACATCACCAGCCTCGAAAACAAATGTTTTGAAGAAGGAAATAACAAGTATAAAGCAGAAGTATGATGAACCATAGAGTGATTTTTGGCTAAGGTTCAGAAAATTGGTGAATAGATGCCCCAATCATCGATTTACAGAAGGTCAATTACTGCAATGCTTCTACCAAGGAATTACTGCTACCAACAAGGATTTGGTTAATTCTTCAAGCAATGGTGGGTTTTTGCATCTGCATGTGAATGAATCTCGGGAAGTTATCAAGAGATTTGTGGATTCCAAGAAAGAATACGACCAACAAGATGTCAGAATCATGAACAAGGTGGCACAAAAAAATACATCTGATTTAAATAGTTTCAAGGAGAGGGTGGATAGAATGGAGAAGATTCTATCTAAGGTTGTTGACAAGGTTGCGACTGTGGTACAAAAAGAATGCCCCTATGATACATGTGGAGCGTTTGATCATATAACATCGAAATGTAATTTGACTATGAGGGAGATACAAGTTCAAGCAAATGCAATGGGAAATTGGAATGAGAGGCAGCAAAGGGAAGAGCCTCACTCCAACACTTATAATACACGGTGAAGAGATCACCCAAATATTTATTGGAGAGAGTTAGGGACTCAACTTCAACAGCCTTATGTTCCAACAAGTCAAAGAGTGTCACAGACCTTTTCTTAGAACCAGCAAGTGACTCAAGGGAGATCTGTGGATGAAAAGCTGGATATGATGATGACCATGTTGCAAAATCAACAACAAAATGCCAAGAAAGCTGGGGTAATATTAGAGGAACATACATGACAAATTGCTCAATTGTCGAATTCGTTGAATGAGCTCAGGACCAAACAACCAGGATTACCATCTCAAGTGCAGTTGAATCCAAAAGAAAGTGTGAATCAGATCACCTTGATGGAAAAAGAAATTGGCGCACCACTTTCAAAATTTGTAGCCAATTTACAAGAGGAACAAGCTGATGCAGGGATCATTTTGGCCAAATAGGACCTAACAAGGCTCAGTTTGGCCATACAGGAGCCATGTGTGCTCAGTTTGGCCATACAGGGCCAACCGGGGTTCAGTTTGGCCAAACTGGAGCCATCCAGGCTTAATTTGGCCAAATAGGCACTTGGAACCCTCAGTTTGGCCAAACAGCCCCCTACAACCATCAATTTGGCCAAACTAGAGACACTTGGGCTCCCTTTGGCCAAACAGGGCGCGAATTCAGAAATTTGATCAAGAAAAAGGTGAAGGTAAATCTGATGAACCACGAGATGTAGGTGAAAGTTTGAGTTTAAAAGACCCATCTATAAACATTTTACCACTGTTTCCTTGCAGGTTGAAGAGAAAGAAATAAGAGTCTATAGATTTTTATCTATTTTTGCAAAAATGGAGATTAATCTTCCCTTCTTGTAGGCTATAAGGCTACCACCTATAAGCAATTTTGGGATTTTATTGTAGGGAAACCAAAAAACTCAAGCAAGATCATTATGGGAGAGTCGGTTTCAGTGGGAATTCAAAATAAAGTACCACCTAAGTGTAAGGATCCAGGTTTGTTCTCTTTACCTTGTTACATAGGAGATAAGAAGATCGATTCTTCCATGTGTGGTTTAGGAGTTTTTATTAATGTTATACCACTTCTTGTGTATAAAACTTTAAATGGAGCAGAAATAGTAGACACTAAAGTTGTAATTCAATTGGGAGATAGATCTTGTGTGTGTCCTGGGGGATTATTGGAAAATGTGCTTGTAAGTTTCAATGATTTTATTTATCCTGATGACTTCTATGTGGTAAAGATGAATCATACGGGTGATAAAGGAGCACAAGGGGTATTGTTGGGACTTCCATTCTTGAAAATGACAAACACCATCATTAATATTGGTAATGGAACAATTTGCCTTGATTATTATGGTGAGAAATACACATTCAACATTGATAAACCCAGCAAGAAACCTATAGATACTGATAATGTGTATGCCATCAATCAAATGACCTTCTTGTCCATGGTTCTCTTGAAACTAAATCTTTGCAAGATAAGCTGGAAATTACATTAGCTACATGTCCAAACGAGGTGTAGGATGAAGGGTTAAGTGATGGAGAAATTCGAGAATTCTTATGTTCAAAGCACTCACAAGAAGAAGTATCAAGCATTGAAACCATCATCGATTTGGCCAAATAGGGCCCTGACACCCCCCCCCCAGTTTGGCCAAACAGCCACCGTCCTCTCTTAATTTGGCCAAACTGCCCCCTAGGACCCTCAGTTTGGCTAAACAGGCCTCCGCAGCCCTCAGTTTGGCCAATCAAACCTATGTAATTCCCAGTTTGGCCAAACAGCCACCGTTAGCCCTTAGTTTAGCCAAACAGCCCCCTGGGAACTTCAATTTGGCCAAAATGACACCTGCTCCACTACTTGCATCAGAGGCCACTTTCAGTTTGGCCAAACAAGACCATATCATCTTCAGTTTAGCTAAATGGGGCCTTGAGACCCTCTGTTTGGCCAAACAACCTCCAACCGCCTTCAGTTTGGCCAAATAGGCCCCTGAGACCTTCAGTTTGGCCAAACAAGACCTTTCCACCAAATCAACGTTATTGGATGTGAAAGTTCCAACTTTGGAGTTGAAAGCTTTACCACCTGATCTGAAGTATGTTCATTGAGCGCATGATGATACTCTTCCAGTGAATATGGAGTCATTCAAGTGTGAGGAGGAAAGGAAGTTCCAACTTCAAGAGTTGGAGGAACTTTGATTTGAAGCATTTGACCATGATATGTGGTACAAGGAGCGAACTAAGATGTGGCATGACAGGAATTTGAGATCTAAGAATTTCAAAGTTGGGCAGAAGGTACTTATTTTTCAGTCCAAACTTAGGTTAATGCCAGGATAACTCAAATTGAAGTGGATTGGACCTTACAATGTAGTCTCCATTTGGCCAAACGGGACAGTTGAGATGAAGAGCATGGACACAGAAAAGACATTCCTCGTAAATGATCATCGCCTTAAGTCGTACTATGATGTTTCTCAAGTGGCATTAGTCGAAGCAATTCCATTATGCCCAGCATCTGATCATTAGCAGCGTCTGAGAGTCGAGCTAAAGACTATAAATAAAGGGGCTATTGAGAGGCAGCCCAATTTTTTTATTTGATTTTATTTTTTGTTAGTTTGATTTTATTTTTCTTGTTTGGATTTTTAAAATGGAAAAAAATTGGAAAAAATGAAAATCTCAAAAGAAAAAAAATTATTGTTTATGCCATTAATTAACATTAGAGAAAGTCTCATGAATGGCGGCCTGTCCATAAGCTTATGGACAAAGACTGATATGCAAAATGGGGTTCATATTATAATTATTTTTAAAATGGGGTACCTAATAATTAATTAAAGCCGATTGTCTATTTTTAATTTTCATCCATGCCTAATTAACCTTTTGTCACTAGCTTTGAGCAGTTAAATTTTTGGAAACTGTAATCATTTATCACGTGTGTTTAGAATGTCTCCTCATTATTCGTGCGTGTTTTGCCCTCTCGTCTCCTCTCTTTGTTCTTCAATTCCTCTGTACTCCGATTTTTTCTTTTTCAATTTCGCTCTTCGTTCTTCACAAAATTTTGCCAGAATCACGTTGTTCAAGTTTGCACTGGAATCTCCTGAATTCGGTAAGATTGATATTCTAGGTTTTGAAATTTCGTTGCTGTTCTTTTCCATTTTTGCTTTATAGTTGTACACGATTCTGATGTGAGATTTTTTTTGTGCATTTGACCTAGACATGGGTAGGACAAAGGGGAAAGCTATTCTTCCTAAAGCTGAGAAGTTGTCTCAGCCTTTTTCTTCTACTGGTTCGTATTCTTCCTGTTTTCCTATTTAGAAGTTGCATTTGTTATTGTAAGATATGCACTAGTTAGTTGCTCTATTTTTTCCCAGCATGTTATCAGTTCAATTATAATGTGCATTTGTTTTCTTAGGAGTTGCATATGTTAGGTTAACAACTGTATTAGTTAGTCATCATATTTTTCTGATTTGTATGTCAGATCCGCATGTTTTGACTTTGTTTTATGATGTGCATTTGTTTTCTTATGATTTTCATATGTTAGGCTAACATTTGTCTAAGTTAGTTACTCTGTTTTTTGAGTTACTTATTTTGTTGTTGACTGATTGTTATATTGTGTACTTGTTTTCTTATAATCTTCATATGTTAATATAACTTATGTATTAGTTACTTAGTCTGTATTTGAGTTTCACTGATTGTTAGTTAGTTATTGTTATTCTTTCTTATTTGCTAGTATGTATTTTTTTTCATTACAAGTTGCTTATGTTAGTTTAGTATATGCATAAGTTAGTTATAATGTGTATGTCAGATTATGTTGCTTACTGACTGTCAGACTATGTGTGCATTTGCTTCATTACAAGTTGCAGATATTATTATAGCCTATGCATTAGTTAGTTATACTGTTGTTTTCGTAGATTAGGTTGCTTATTGCCTGTCAGAGTATGCATGTATTTTTTGTATGCTTTATGTATTAGTTTCTTACTGTGTGGTATATGATTATTTTTAATGTTCCTGAATGAGGTGAAGATACTATTCAACGTCAAGAACCTGATATAGAAGAAGGTGATTGTAATTTTTCTTTATATATTATTTACTTATTTGCTTATACATTTACTTATTCAAATATGTTATGTTGTTTAGCTTCTAAGAAGGTGGTTAGAAAATATAAAAAGAAAGATGGATCTTCTCTTCAAGATGAGCTGAAGAAGGTTCAGCAGTCTTATGCTTCTGGAGGTTTTTTTCCTTACATGTTGCATTTTATTTGTGTGATTATGTTTGTTTTTAAAATATGTGCTTATACAGTTTTTTGTTTTTCATTTTTTTGTGTAGTAGTTGTATTGGCACGTAGGTCTGCTAGAATTGGTGGTGGTGCTACTCCACAGATTTCAGGTTTTGTCGTTCCTAAGCCGGGAAATAAGAAACGGATGAATGTGGGTGTTAAGCAGTTGAAAAATGATGGAGGTGTATCAGCTGTGGGTGAAGGTGGATCAAGTCAAGAATATGACTATGACACACTGTTGAATGGTGTTGTTCGAATGAGTAGTGAAGTAGCTGGTGTTGATGAATCCAAGGGTTCTAAGGTAGTGAAGAAAGATATTAGGGACGTTTTGGATGTGATGATTGATAATGTTAATTCTGGTGTTGAAGGGGTTGATGCTAATGTTG
This sequence comes from Rubia yunnanensis, assembly GCA_037428765.1. Taxonomy (NCBI): domain Eukaryota; kingdom Viridiplantae; phylum Streptophyta; class Magnoliopsida; order Gentianales; family Rubiaceae; genus Rubia; species Rubia yunnanensis. The sequence goes on along the minus strand of CM075064.1, from coordinate 21,827,331 downwards.
GTGTTAAAGGTGGTTGTGTTGAGGGTGTTGATTGTGTTGAGGGTGTTGATGGTGTTAAGGGGAAGGATGGTTCAGCACAAATTGATGGAGTTGTTAGGTATGTTGAGGGGAAGGATGCTTCAGCAGATATTGATGCTGAAGTTGAGGCATATTTTAATGAGAATGATACTGATTTATAAGAAAGAGACTGAATCTGTTAGGGAGGAAGTTGTACCTGTCGGTGAAGGTTGTTCTAAGGATGTTGAGAATAATGGTGAAGGTGGGTCCATGGATAATGGTGACAGTATGGACATTATAATTAGAGACTATATTAATGAAAATCAGGGGGGTTTTGGGTGCAGTTGCGAAGGCGGATGCGGCGCAAGCTGCTACAGCTATGTGTGAGAGGGAAAGTGAGGGTGGTGAAGCTGATGTGGATTTGGGTGAGAGTGTTGAAGCTCGATCTACTGTGGTGGTCTCATTTGAAGGAGAGAAGGAGAGGTCGTCACCTCATATGTTGAGTAAGGAGAAGGGTAAACAATGTGAGACCTCTACTGGACAGAATAAAAGGAAGGTAGAAGAACTTGCTGCAAAGTTGCCTGTTGAGAAGGCGATGAAGACAAAGACTAAAAACGTTGTTGTGAAAAAAGGTGTTGTAAAGGCGAAGAAATTTGGTGGGGTTTTGAAGGAGTCTGCTGAGAAGGTGAAGAAGGTGTTGAAGTAGCAAAAAAAATTGGTTTGAAGAGGAAAGCAGACAGTACTGCTGGTGAAGCTTCAGGGTTAGGAAAAATGGTTGCTGGTGAAGAAGGAGCTGCTAAACAGCAGCGCAACCGTCACAAGAAGCAAGTGGTCCAACGTACTGATGAGGAGGGTAACACGTAAGTGTATTTTAATATGTTATATAATGTACTTAATTTATAAGATGCTACATTTGATAAGATTCAGTGTTTATTTGTTATTCACAGTCTCAAATAAACTTACACTTTTTATATTTTATTTTATTTTAGGTTTGCTAAGAAATTCTCAACCAACTGTTGTCCTTCGAAGCTGAAATCGTTAATTTCCTCGCTCACTCCCGCCCAAAATATTGATGTGGAAGATATAGGTTTTGGTAGACTTCTTGTGTTTGACATCTCATTCATTCCTTTTGGAATTGTGCCTTGGCTGGTTGACAGGTTTGATTATGTGGGCTGATTTCATATTGTTTTATGCTGACTACAAATTGTTCTAGGCTGACTTCTTATTTTTTGTTCTAGGTTTGATCATGTTGGTTGTGTGCAAGAAATATCAAGCTCAAGGTACATCATTACACCTGATAATGTGTTTGATATATTCTATATTCCTAGGATTCTAGGTTGTGTCTTTGGTTTGGTTAGGAACAATGGGAGGGGTTTGTCAAGAGATGTGGACATTAGGAATAAATGGAGAGAAGAGTTAGGTGCTGATAAATATGGTAATATTTCTCATGTTAACTTTTTGAGGAGCTGTGTAAACTAAGTGATGGTGGTGAACGCTTTAAGAGATTTTTTCTTATGTGTGTCATGTGTACTTTCTTGGCGCCAACTACCAGAAACTTGGTTGATTTTAAGCTGGTTAGTGCTTTAGAGAATGTTAGAGCCATTAAGCGTCTTAATTGGTGTGGCTTAGTGCTTGATCGTCTCTGTGAGGGTGTTAGGAGCTTCAAATCTGATTCAGGTAAAATAGATGTGTCTTGTGATGGTGGTTGTGTGTTTGTGATGTTGTTGGCTTATATTTATAGGTTTCCTTTTAGAGGTTAGCTTGACCCTACTAGACTTCCCTTATGCATGCATTGGTCGAACAAATCTTTGCTCAACAGGGCTCATTATCTGGACAAAATGGGTTATGATAAGGGGGTTATGGTAGTGGTTGGTTTTCCTTTGACAAAGGATGGGAGGGTTAAAGATAACATAAGTAGCCAGTAGCAATCTAAGGGAACTCGTAATGAGAATATTGGCCACGAGGGGCTTTATACACCTACTGCTGCATGTGATGGTATTGCTCAGGAGCCAGATTTATTTCTTATCGAATACCTAACGGCGTGATGAGCAATGAAGACATTGATAAAGTTACCAGCAATGTAAGTATTTTTTTGTCTTTTTTATATAGTTTGTAAAAATTAGTGCATGTTGTTTTAAAACTAATGCAGATGTTAGTTAATCTAAAGCAGTTTATAGTTCATATTTCCTTTTTACACAGTTTCTGATTTTTATTGTACTAATATTTGTTCTTCTCTGTCAGCCTTTGAATAGGGCTTGCCTCGTTTTCAAACGAGACATGGAGGTCATTACACGTATGTTGGTTCAAAACCTTGAGAGGGCAAATGCTAGTTCAATAGTGCGACCACAACCGCAGTCGCATCCATAATCAGAATCTCAGGAAGAAAGAACAACCACAGCAAATGAGGATGTTGTTCATGTCAAGATGACATAAGAAATTATAGAAGACCCAACCACACATGAGTGGGTTGATAAGATAGTTGAAGAATACATGAGGAAATCTCATTCTATGATTCCTTCATTCTCCCTTGGGATTGAAGGACTTGAAGATTTATAGCTTTAGCATCTTTGAATGGTTTTTGGATGATTTGTAATCAGCTTATTTTGTGACTGATTGGTTTGTTGGTGGTATGTTAAGCGCAATTGAGACGCTGTTTTAGGAGTTGTTTTTAAGGTTGAAGGCGTTTTCAGATGATTTGTGACTGATTGTTTTTTGGGTGATATGTTGAGCGCATTTGAGATGTTGTTTTAGGATTTATTTGTAAGGTTGCAAATTTTCTGAAATAAATACATATTTAGTTTGAAGTACTATTTGTATGCTTTTAATTCCAAGTTGATTTTTGAATTATTTGATGGGGTTGATTGTATTGATTTTCTGAGCTTATAGGAAAACAAATGCAATTGGTAGGTTAATAAACTACATGTGTAAGCTAAGTAGTTCTACATATATTCAGTGGTTTTCGTATCACTAAAATTATGTGAAATATAATACAAGTCTCTTTTAGGGAAACAAGTGCATGTTGAATGTTAAGAAGTAATATTTGTATGCTTATTAATACCAAGTTACATTTTAGTAGTGTTAAGTGGTTTATTGTGTTGGGTTTCTGAGCTTATAGGAAAACAAATGCAATTCATAGGTTAATAAATTACAGTTGTAAGCGAAGTAATCACATATCAGTTAGTTTGTAGTCAGTGTTTCCATATCAATAAACAAGTGCATGTTGAATGTTAAGAAGTAATATTTGTATGCTTATTAATACCAAGTTACATTTTAGTAATGTTATGTGGTTTATTGTGTTGGGTTTCTGAGCTTATAAGAAAACAAATGCAATTCATAGGTTAATAAATTACAGTTGTAAGCTAAGTAATCACATATCAGTTAGTTTTTAGTCAGTGTTTCCATATCAATAACATTTTATGAAACAAATTTGTACGCGGGCAAGCAAAACAAATACAATTTATAATTTGATAATTTATAGTTGTAAGATAAAAAATACAGTATGTTATTGAATGTATAAAAATATAAGGTAAATAAAAATATTAGGCATACAGTATGATCCTGAAAAACAAATACAATATATAGGTAAACAAATGCAACTTGTATCCTAAACGATGCTACTCTTTACGGTGTCTTCACATCTAGTGTTTTTGTGCCGAATTCAGTAGTTTTCTTCCTTGGTTTTTTCTTTTCCATGCCTGACTTTAGCCTTTTTCCTCTTCCTTTTGTCTTCACTTGGACTGGATCCAATATCTTAGGTACTTGTTATGGTTAAGTTGCTTTGGCTACTTGTGGTTGATTGTTCAATGACATTTATTTTTTATGCCAACAAGTCTTCTATTCTTACTGAGCGGGTGTCAAACATCTCTTAAAGAGCACTTCTAGCTTCTGAGTTTCCTTCGCTCTCTAGAACCAGATTGTAGAATCTGCTAGACATATGGTTCCTCCATGAAAGTACGCCGTTAATGCTTTCCGATTGTTGTTTTTCTTGGCCAAGAATCATGTCCCAAACTTCTGTTTTGGCCTTTTTTTGTCCACCTTTTGAGGATGTACTTTGCAGGTATTTCTGTGATGGAATGAAGGTGCAATATCCTGAGAGTGTGAAAGCACAGCATACTTGACACCTCAAAGGACTTGCATGTGCATTGTACTTCAACCAGCCTATCTTCATTTTTGTACTCAACTGTCTCGTATTTGGATTCATCATGTTCTAGGCTGACCTCATTTTTTTTGTCGGTGGTTCTGAGAAAAGTTCCTTGACCTTAGTTGCCATTGCTAGGGAAAATTTCTTTTTGAATCCTTTGTACAATGCAAGTGTGTAAACCTGAGCAGCATATTTAACCAAACCTGTACAAGCCCAGTAGTGGGAAATAAATGCATATTGTAAGTTAACAAATTTGTGTTCTAGACTAAGTAATACATATTTTTAAATGTGAACATATCTGCTTTGTTTTGATAATTTGGCTTTGCTTTTGTACATGCATTTTCCTTTTCTGCTTCATCTCTCCTCCACTTTCTGATTGTTTGGTTGAAGAGCTCATAGAAGTGTGGCAGTGTTGTTGTTTTGTTTGCATTGAAGCATAATGCGTGGTTGGTGATTTCACTTCACTATGATGATAAGATGCCTGCTAAGAAATTATCCTTGCTGAATGCCATGCTCCATTTTTCACGGATGCCGTACACGCTTTGAACCCATGTGCTAGTTTCGAGCTTGTATGTAGCAATCATGGAGGTCCATTTTTCTTCAAATTATGTTGGATTACGACATCTTTATATACAGTAGTCTAGATCGCTTTTGAAGGATTCATCTTTCTTTAATCTCCTATAATGTTGTATTGCATTTTGTTTTATATGCCACAAGCACAGCCTGTGTTTTGTGTTTTGGAAGACCTGGAAGCTGCAACAAGAAATGGATGTTGATCAGTATACATATTGTAAGCTGACATGTGCACAAGCTAACATTTCCTACTCAATTTCATGTTTAAGAAATGGAATTTCCGTTGCTGCATCATTTTCAGGAAACATGATTTCCAAAGTAACAAGTGCAGCTTTTAAGATATGTAATGCATACTATAAGAGGTGCAATGTCTAACAGTGTATATCCAGTGCTCAGAACTGTAAATTACAAATTTCCACAACATACCTCATTTATTACTTTGCCCATTGCAGGATCTTGATCTGTGAATATTGTGACAGGTTCCCTTCATTCCATTGATTTCTTGAAAGTGTTGAGGAGCCACACAAAAGTATCAGCCAACTCATTTGCTATAAAAGCACAAGCAAGCATTGTTATGTTCCAGTGATTGTTGATTCCAACTATTGGCGCACAAATCAGGTTATACTTGTTTGTTCTGTATGTAGTGTCCAATATGGTGACATCTCCGTAAGTTTGTAGTCCTCCAGCATCATTGAATCCCTCCAAAACACTGCTGATAGTTTTGTTTCCTCGTCGAACTTGACTTTGAAGAAGAAATCGTTATCCTTTTCATTGATTTCCATGAGTGTGTCAACAAGTTTCTGAGCATCTCCACTTTCTTTTCTTTTTTTCATCTGAAGTCGACACACAAAGTCAAGGTGGTCTTTCATCGTATGCCCTAGAGTTTCTTCTCCACCAATTTCAAAAGACATGTATTTATATCCTACAGTAGGTCTTAAACCTGCTTGTTCCATTGTTCTGATGGTTTTTCCTTTGTCTTCTATAATCCTCCGTTCACTCCTACTGAGATACTGCCAGACTGGTCTTGTTAACTCATGATTGTGTACGGTATTGTGGTGTGCCACGATGTAATAATCCTGCTCTAGCTTCACTCTAATTTTAGCTAAGCATCCTATTTTTGTAATCAGGTCCTTTCTCTTCCTATTCTTCTTCTTTTCAGAATGATTATCATTATCCATGCAAGGAACAGGGCTGGTAGTGTTGGTTTTTAATCTTTTCAATTGGCCTCCAGCAGAGCACTTGTAGTACTTTTCACGAATCTGGCCTTTGCTGTTTCGATGTTGGCAGTCCTTCCTGTAGCTGAAACTAACAGCATTTGCATGCTTTTTGTATAGAGCATGAAGTGCTTCCAATGTTTTTGCTTTTACGCAAGTAAGATTTTTCAGTGGCATCAATTTCATTTAAATTTGGAAAATTTGTACCTATAATAATAAAGTACAATTTCTAATGTAAGCTCTGTTCTAATAAGCATAAAAAATACTACTTGTAATGTAACATATGCAAAGTGTAGTGTATTTTGTACATGTTATAATCTAAACAACACACAAGTTTGTCAAAAGTTGGAATTGACCAATGCATTTTCTTTGTTTTGTTCATTTGAATCTAATGCATGTTTATTTGTAACCTATATGTGATTTAAGTTAACAAATGCACAAATTATAAAAAAATTATGTGCAACATGTAGTTTATATTGCTAATGTTTCCACATGTTCATACATGTTCATAGCACTCGAATTTCAGTGTCCAGAAGTTTAAAAAAACAACTATATTTATATCGATTGCATTTGAACACTAGAAATTCAGTCAGATGAGAGAAAATTATACCTTCATAGGAATTGAGTAGTATTTCAGCTTCTTGCAACTGAATTTCATCTGTTTGAAGTTGAATCATGGCGTTTAGAATCGTGTTTTCTCTTGCAGATTCCGATTCGATAGTAGTAGTTTTTACGATTAAAGCAGCTGAAATTTCATCAGCTTCAATAGGATCTAGCGACGGATTTGGTTGTTCAATTCTGTCGGAATCACAACAGTTGTTGTTGTCAGAGGACATCGGAAAGGCTCCGTGAACGGATTGGATGAGAGGAATTGAAAACAAGCCGGCAGACTGGTGAGAAAGAATTGATCGACGTTCAGAGGATTCCGGAGAACAAAAAGAGTCGGAATCGCGCTGGTTGTTGTCGTCAGAGTACATCAAAAGGGCTTCGTTGATGAGAAGATCGAAAATGCACCGGTGAGAAGATCGGAAAACGCGCCGGCGGACTGTTGAGAGCTTTTCGGAGAAGAAGAATAGAGTACTATGTGTTTGTGTGTGAAAATTGTGTTTGTGCTTTTGCTTGATATTTTTGATTAAGTTTGCATTATTTGCAAAGTGGCTCCTCCCTGTCCTCCTCTTAACATTAAATTTGATATTCTTCATTTATTCGCAGGTGACAAGTTGCAAAGGAGAAGAGTTTTTGTGCTGATTTGGTTTATTTAAAATTCAAGGATACGGGGAAAAGAGTAAGAATTCTCAAAGAGCAGGGAGTATGGAGGCAATTTAAGGTTAAATCACTTTTTTCCAAAAGTGAAAAAACCCTATCCATTTCTCCGCCTCCAGCTTTGTTCCAGCGAACACCCAACCACTGGCGAGCCGCTGTTCCAGCCGATAGGCTCCTTCCCGACGCAAGCAGCAGCTTGAAGATGCACCACCATCCCGGCGAAGCCACAGCAGCTCTGAGTTCATGGCCGGCGGGAGCTCAACGACGCGCCACCTCACCACACCCAGGCTAAGCCACATCATCTCACGTCTTCATCGAGGAAGCACCACTCCAGCGAGCCGCCTCCAGGTCTATGTCGCACCGCTGAGCTGCCATTCAGCTCTGCCCTGGTCAGCGAAGCAAATCCAGGGGTAGTCTTTCGCATGTGAAGCCTCAATACCCCACTGTAGCGCCAAGCCGATTTCATAGCTGACGGAGCAGAAGGTGAGACACACCACTGCGTCGTTCTACTCCATTTTTCAGTCCACCAACTCCCAATAAATTTCTCCTTTTATTTTATTTTACTTTTTTCGTTGTTCATTTGTGATATGTGCTTCTCGTACTTTTGGCTAGCAAGACTTAGGTATAAGGAGGTTTTTGTGCTATTAAATTTTGTTCTTAATTTTAATTTTACTTTTAGGTGTATACTTTGGTATGTATCTTTATACGGTTGTTGGACGTTGAGGTTTGTTGGACGTTGAGCTTGCCTGAGGGCAAACCAGACTTAAGTATGAGGATGTTTGTGTTGTTATTTGAATTCATTTGAATATGAATTTTATGGAATTTTTTTTTTTTGGAGTAAGTCAAGTATTCAGCACTAGAATCTTGATTGTTATTGTTCTTGAGATGGATTAGCCTTGTTGCCTGTATATTTATGTTAATAAACTTTGTATTTGATGTACTCTGAAATTACTTGGTATAATTTTTCAAAAAATTTGAATGAAATTGGTCAAAATGATACCTGGGATGATGAAAAAGGATGAAATTAAGTGAATATACAACCTAGCAAATGAGATTTTGAGTTATAGTAGAGCAGTCTCTATTAGGGGTGTTTATGAACCGGTTGGGGCTGGATTGGAATACAAAGACCAGAATTGGATTTATAAAATTTTGGTTCGATCTTCGGTTCAAAAAAATTTAGGATTTTGGATTCCGGTCCGGTTCGGTTCAAGGTTGGATTTTTCTGATCTGGACCGAATGGATCGATAACTTACTCTCATGTATAATCTATAATTTAAATTTATGTAAGATTTATTTTCATTGGGCTAATATTCTTCCATATTTTGAGATAATTTTTTTGTAATAACTTCTAGTTTACTATCTTCTAAAAGCAAGATTTTAATCAAATTTTTTCCAACATCAAATTTTTTCCAACATCAAATTTTTTTATAAAGAATAAAGGTTACCAAAATCCGGTCCAACCAGTCCATACCGATCCAAAACCGGAATAATTCTAGTTCGATCACAGTCCTAAACAATCACTAATCGGTCTGGTCCTCGGTCCAAGCTTTTTCGTGATTTCGGTTCTGATCCTAACCAGTTCCGGTCCGGCCTTGGACCGGCGAATACCCCTAGTCTCTACATCAATCTTTATTTGAAGTGAACTTGGCAATACTTGATTATTTTTTGTGAAAGTGATGAATGCACTAGGTTACGAACCACATAGCTTTAATTTGTCTACCATTTACATCAACCCCTAGGAAAACAGTTAGAGCCTTAGTCTTTTCTTTGATATGAGTTACTAAATAATTTTGCCAAAGCCTGTTTTATTCCCCCTCTTGTCCCATGTATGCATGCTCTTTAGACATGATGAATAAATTGATTACATTTGATGAGGTGTGCATTGCTATTGTTCATGAAATGGTTGAGATTGTATCTTCGATATTTTTCACGATACTTTATGTTTTATATGTTAGCAATGATGAGAAAAATGGGGTGAATAAGAAAATTCTGGTGCTGGAAAATAAGAAAGGGGTGTTGTTTGCCTAGAAAAAAATGAAAATGAAAAAGACAAAAATGAAATTTTTCTAGAAAAAATCAGAATCAAACTTTGGAAGTTTGACAGTCAAAATACTGCAATATTTATATTTTATAATGATTGAAAATGTTGTTTTGATGATATGAAAGAAGCGGACAGATTTGATATTGAGCATTTGTGCATATTTGATGATGATTAAGCTTAAGACCCTTAGGATCTAACCATTCGCATGGTCCCCAACCCCGCTACAACCTAAATAAAGACCTTTTGATTTGCATAAATTATTGAGTATTGCCAGATGTATATTACACATGATTGACTGTCTCTTATCTATGTGTGTGATTGAGTGAAATCGTGAGAAATATTCATAGTTTATTCGGTTTTGACTAAATTGATGGCTGAATTTATTTAATTTGAGAGAATTATATTGAGTTGTTAAAGGGGACAAAAAAATACGAGTTTGTTGATATGATATATACTTTTGGCAGGGAAAGGTTTAACGATATGGGTCAATGCATTGAGATTTTAGATGCTGAATATTTTGTGTGTGACGTGATGTTTAGAGTCAGTTAGTCTAAGTTTTCTTGAGTCATTGTATTTTACTTTTAATTTTTATTTGGAGTCATTAGTTAGAGTCTTTTGAAGGGAGATTGGTAGTTTTAAATAAACAACATGGTTGAATTCTCATTTCATACTTGATGACAAGCATGACTCAAGTGTAAGGATATTTTATGTGTGTGATTAGTGTTGTTTATTTAAGGTGTTAAATTGAGATTTTATAGGAATAATGTGCACTTTATGTGCGATTTCTGTGCATATTTGATGATTGGAGAATTTTGGAGATGAAAGCAATAAAGATGAGAATTTGAAGGACTTTGGAACTCAAATGGGAACTTAACACTATTCTTTTTTTTCCCACGTAGTTTTTAATGAGCTAGTGCGTTTCAATGAATAATGAATTTTCATTATTCCACCATTTGAAGAAAAGAAGAAAAGAAGCATTAAAAAGAAATGAAGAATTGAAGAATTAATGGAGAAAATATTGCCCCTTGATTTTGACATTTGTAATTTATATAATTTTAAGAAAATGAGATATTTACTTTTCTTACTCCATCCGTCCCATTCGATTCTGTACACTTCCTTTTTAGAATGTCTCAGGCAATTCTGCACACTTAACTATTTAAGAAAACTCCAACATTGTAAAAGACATATTTACCCTTAAATACATAAAAAAATTAAATTATTTTTTGGTCCCCAGTATATGATGCAATACCATCTTTTGGTCGTCAAAGGTAATACTGCATTTGTTCAACAACTAGCAAATACAAAATGATTTATTTAGTCCCTTAGGTGATTTTCAAGGTGGTTTTCGGGTGATTTTGGGAACTAAAAGATGGTAAAAGATCATATGTTAAAGACCATAAAATAATTTAGTCTACTGAAAATCACCTTGAAAATCACCTTAGGGACCAAACAAATCATTTTGAATTTGTTCGGTATTGAAGGGAAAGCGGTATTGGTCTCGGGGACCAAAAGATGGTATAAGATTATATGTTAGAGACCAAAAAAATAATTTAGTCTACATAAATTTTTACTAATAGCCCAATACATCCCCGCCACACCATTAAACCCTAATGCTTCATGTTCTTCAATCCATTATCTCCTCTCTTACCCTCCCTTCGCTTCCACCACCACAGATTGCCTGCCACCACTAATTGCACCTCCGCCTCCTCTAATAGGTGCGATTCGCCACAATAAACATCGGAATCAGCCACGATATCCACTGGGTGTCCCCTTCTTCACACATAAAAAAGTTCTCGCCGGTAGAAACTTTCTCCGGCGGCCCTGTTTTCAAATCATTTCTCCTCATACTTCCTAATAAAAATGGTTTACAATTTTAAATCAATCTTTATACGCTGAAAAATAATGGAAGGCACCAGAAGTGTGTGCTGTAGTTTGAGAGAGAGAAACAGTGGAGTGGAAGAGGAGTCGTTGGTGGGGGCGGAGTTATAATTGCCTGTGCGTGTTCCTTTGTGGGGATTATACTAACAGAGTCAGTTCAGTTCTGTGAATCTGCCACGTGGTTTGTTCTGTGAGGGAGAAGGTTGAGGCAGGGCTATGGGTGAAATTTTGGTTATACCGAATTTTAACTAATCCTTATTAGTATGTTCCAATGTAACCTATTTAACCAAGTATGTAATAATTTAAGGCACAAACGACACACGACTTGGTTATGCAGTTCGGTGAAATTCACCTACATCTGCGGGTCTGGCCTAGTTCAGAATGAATCCACTAATTAGAAAGCCACAATACAATATTACAAAAGATTTATCTTTACTAACTATGATGTGTGAATTCTGCTAGCTCCCCTAGCTACCGATTCGCCTTGATCAGACTCCCTCTGACCTCGAAACTCGTCGACGCTGGATCTCCTCCTACTGAGGAATTAAGATATACGATTCTGAACTTTGACCAGCAGGTCAGGTATGTTGGAACATAGGAATCTGGCTCTTAGCAATTCTCGAAAGTCTCAAAAATCTGTATACATATTTTTGCTCAATTAAATCCGTATGGAACGCAACCGTGTTTGTCCCCATTTATATCCATGAGGAGATCAGAATACTCTTTGATTATCTCTACAATATTCCTATTCCAAATCTGCTTCTTGAAGCATATCCAAATCCCATTAGTAAAGGGATTTTCCTTATCACCATATATCCCATATATTCGACAATCCCATCTCCATATATGTAGGGAATTTCCATAAATCAACTATGCTTCATACGCCTGATATATAACAGAATATAAAGATTTCCATAATTCACAAATACCATAATATTCTGTCTTCTTTTTTTCAATAAAAATCCTTGGCGGCCCCTTATGCCCTGGGCGACACATGTGCTACAATGGCCGGGACAAAGGGTCGTGATCCCACGAGGGTGAACATGCTCCTTTCAAGTGTTCCAACATGGAAGGTTTTTCGTTTCCAAATATGTTCACAAAAACTGTCAATTAAATATTCAATGCAAATCTCTGACTTTACAATTTTCCCCTTTGGTATTTTGTGAACCCATAATGTTTTGGCCATGAATCTAGTAACGAAAAAACTTGTCACACGCATAGCTCTTCCAAACTTCACCTTATGTTGGAATCACGCAACAATATACACACTACTGAATCTGAAAACAAATGAATACCAGAATGTCCACATAACATGTATACCAGAAATCCAGAAATCCATCAAAAGATAAAATAAGTCAGATTACAGAGTCAAAATATCAAATCCAAAAAATCCAAAATTCTCCCCCTGGGATCACACATACGCCAAAGGCCACAAAAAAATAGCACTTTCCCAAACATCAGTAGACTCCCCCTGAGTTTGACTTCTATGTTGGAACATAGAGCAGAAATCTAGATCAGGTTCAAGCCTCCAACCGTGCTTTCCCTTCCTCCAGATTGACCTTTTCTGCCTCTAGTGCTGCCAGTTAAATGGCAATGGCTCCCAGTCTGGCATTCAGAGTTACCAATCTAGTCTTCTTTTCAACCGATGAAGAAGTTGATCCAGAAGAACTCCATGGTAAATCATGCACATGCCTCAACCTAGAAGTCTTCTTGTTTGGCCTCAGAATTCAATGTCAATCACCACATCTTTTGTCTTTCCTTTCACTTTGGCACTCTTGGCTAGTGCTGAGATCAATCCAGGATAGATAATCGCATGTTTAGCTTTGGGAGCAGTGGCTTGCTGACCAGATTTTGCTGAATAAATAGCCCAAGATTGACAGGCTTCTGTGTTCCAACACAGTATAGCAACTTGGCCATTTTTCTTGTCAATGCAGTAGTATTTGTGGATGGCATCCAACTATGAACAGCAACCTGATACAGCCCAAAAAATATTGAGGACAAGCACGATGCTTGTGAATACCCCGTTGCAGGCCACTCTACCTTATATCCACCTAAGATAGTTGCTAGGATTTGATCATCAGAGACTTCCAACTCCTCAGGAAAAACTCCATCTATCTCTAGCGTTTGAAGACCCAGCACTCTGTTAATTCTGGCAGCAGACAGGTCAATTATCTTTCCCCTCACATAAACCCTTCCATACCAAGAGGAATCAGCTTCCAGATTTCCAACCATGAGGTTAGAGTAGACCTCAATCACAACCTGCCTATTATACTGTAGTTGAACCGTGGCTGTTTTTGTCATTCTGATTTCCTCCAAAAATTCCGAGAACCCACTTTCCATGTATGCTACTAAGTCCACTGGTCTCTCAGGGATGAATTTTCTTTCAGTAAAGACTTCTCCCATTTCTTCTCCTTTCGAATCAAAATAAGAAAACGAAAATGCTTCACTTACCAGAGAGGGGGGGAGTATTTTCTTCTTTATGCATTCCTGCCTCTTCTTGCTCCTTTTTGCTTGTGAAGATACCTTGGCATCAGAAGCCTTCCTCTTGCCTTTTGCTGTCTGGAAAAATTCATCGAGAACTTCATCACTTGAGTATGCCAAATCAGGAAGATCCTGTGTTGGAGCATACTCTGAACTTCCAGCTTCATGCCCCTCATCAAATTTTGTTTCAAACTGCTCATCTTGATCCAAGTCCTTTGAATCAGTCATTTCCTCTCCAGGTTGCTCATCATACTCATTACCAGACATATCATTCTGGTCTTCTCCTCCCAGGTCAGCATCAGAATCTACATCCATGTGATTTTCATCTTCATACTGCTGTGTTGGAACATGCACAGCACTGTCCTCCTCATCACCATCTGACAGTTCGATTATCACAGGCTTCCTTAGTTCTTCCATCCTTTTAGCAGCATTTGAATCATAGAAGCCAACCTGTAATTTGTCTCCATACTTCACAACCTCCCTTCCAGCAACTTCTACCTCACTAATCTCCCTCAAGAATACATAACTAGGATAGGGAATACGACAATACACATTGAATTTATCCTTTTCTATGTACTTGGCATACTTACCCATCAGAAATTGCACATTCTAGTTTTCAATTCTCCTTATATCACCTATATTACCTGTTACAAGTTCTTTAACCTGAACAGTCAAGTATTCACTCTCTATACTTTTGATTTTTGTTAAATCAACTGAGACCATGTTTGCCTCTAGCCGTTAAAAAATTTCATATATGCTTTTAAATTCCATACCCATCAGTTTTAAAGGAGGGGGGGTCGGGACCAGTTACCATTCCATATCGGCCCTTCCTCTTAGCGCTGGTGAGTTTTTCTTATCCCTTGCCATCAATGTCAGAGCCACCAGGTTCTTTACCGTCGTCTGTTGCCTCTTCCTCTACAGCATGCTCTTTATCCTGATCAAGATTTCCTCAGGAAGTACTTCGGCCTCAACTTGATTCAACTGTTGTTCTTCTTCGACAGAATTTCCTTCACAATCTCCTTGATTTTCTTCAGGAAGCGGTTCGGCCCCACTTAGATATGCACAATGTCCATTCCCTTCTGACAATGTCGACACTATAGTGACCGTCAACTGTTCCTCCTCCATGACTTTTGGGGTGGTGAAGTTTCTGAAAGCTCTTCCTCACGTGTGGGAGAGTTGGCGTTAGACATTCTTTTGCTGTGGGAGAAGATCGTGAGGATAGTGTATAGCAGATTTTGAAGGAGGATTGGTAGTGAGCCGAGAAAGAGGGGCTTGAAAGGTTTTGGACAATTTTGAATCTAACACAAACTCTTCAACTCTTCTCCTCTTTTCCCGCAAAACTCCTTTTTGGTTTTCCAAGAAGTATAATGATGACCCTTTTTCTTCTTGTCAGCTCAAGATATCACATCAGAAATAACTTCCAACATACCATAAAACCCATCTTCTATTTTTGTACATTTTCTTCTTTCTATTTTTTTCGTTCTTTTTCAATTTTCTAAACAAAAATAAACAGAATATTTACAGTAAAATGAAGGTAAGAATTACCTCAAAATTGACAAACACCTAAGTGTTGTCGAAGACTTTCAAAAGTGGTGGAATCCAACGGCTTTGTAAAAATATCAGCGAATTGCTCGTGTGTTGGAACATAGACTACCTCCACTTCCTTCCTTTCAACCAGATCTCTAATAAAGTGATGCTTTATATCAATATGTTTGGTTCTCGAGTGTTGGACTGGATTTTTTGAAATATCAATAGCACTTGTGTTGTCATATAAAATCTTCAAGGGGTATTGATGAATTCCATAGTCTTTCAACATTTGTTTCATCCACAACAATTGTGCACAACAACTTCCTGCTGCAAGATACTCAGCTTCTGCAGTAGACAAGGAGATTGAATTTTGTTTCTTACTATACCAAGACACTAAGTTCGTACCAATAAAGAAACATCCACATTTGGTATTTTTTCGATCATCAGCATTACCAGCCCAATCAGAATCACTATACATAATCAATTTAGAATCTTGACTCTTAAAATACCACACACTATATTCAGAAGTCCCACTTACATATCGAATAACTCGTTTAACTGTGGTGAGATGTGACTCCTTTGGATCAGCTTGAAATCTTGCACAAATCCCAACACTAAAACATATATCTGGTATACTAGCTGTTAAATATAGTAAACTTCCAATCATGCCTCTGTATAATTTCTGATCAACTGAAACTCCTTTCTCATCCTTTACGAGTTTATCAGAGACACCTATAGGAGTTCGAACAGCTCGAGCATTGCTTAGGCCGAACCTTTTTACAAGATTTAGAGCATACTTACTCTGATTGATGAACAGACCATTCCTTTCTTGCTTGACTTGCAATCCCAGAAAGTATGTGAGCTCTCTAACCATGCTCATCTCAAACTCGGATTGCAAATGGTGACAAAATCCTGTACCATAGAGGACGAAGTGGAGCCAAATACAATATCATCAACATAAATTTGAGCAATTAGAAACTTTGAAGTATTTTCAAGCACAAATAAAGTGCGATCTACTCCCCCTCGATAATAACCTTTCTTCAGAAAAAAGTTAGTAAGTCATTCGTACTATGCTCTGGGTACTTGCTTTAGACCGTAAAGAGCCTTCTTGAGACGATACACATGATGTGGATAATGAGGATCCTCAAAAACTTTAGGTTGTTCAACATAGACCTCTTCATTCACCACTCCATTTAGAAACACACTTTTGACAACCATTTGATATAACATAAAGTTCATAGAGCAGGCAATAGCAAGTAAAGTTCGAATTGACTCTAACCAGGCAACTGGTGCGAATGTCTCATCAAAGTCGGCTCCTTCCACTTGTGTATATCCTTGAGCTACTAGTCTGGCCTTATTTCGAGTAACCTGGCCATCAGCATCAGACTTATTCTTGAAAATTCATTTCGTACCAATGATATTAATGTTTTTGGGGCGAGGGGTAAGATACCAGACATCGTTTCGTGCAAACTGGCTTAGTTCCTTCTGCATGGCAGCAATCCCATATTAATCCAACAAGGCTTCTTAGTAATTCTTAGGTTCAATGTGAGATACAAAACAATGCAATCCAGCTAGCCTTCAATAATCCACTCGAGGAACCGATCGAGTACTTCTCATGGTAGATTCAGCTTGATCCTGTGTTGGAACATGGGGTTCAGTAGCGGGGGACATGTTCCAACATGATCAGTTGCGGTAGTTTCAGAACTGCTCAGATCAGTTGTTCCAACATGTTGATGAGTTTCAGGTTCAACTGATGGATTTTCCTTGTCAGGTTGACGCGGTTGTGTTGGAACATGAGTGTTGCCAGGTTCTTCTTCTATAGCATCTGACTGTCGTTCTTCCTCTTAATCATCCACAATAACATTTATAGATTCCATGAGAGTGTTGGTTCGATGATTAAAAACTTTATAGGCACGACTGTTAATAGAATACCGGAGAAAAATTCATGTATCACTCCAATTGTCAAATTTTTGCTAACTGCTCTCTGTCTCTGAGAATGTAGCACTTGCTTCCGAACACATGAAAATATGATACATTTGGTTTCCTGCCCTTCCAAATCTCATAGAATGTTTTGCTGGTGAATGGTCGCAGATACACTCGATTAATTGTGTAACAAGATGTATTAATCGCTTGTGCCCACCATTTCTTGTGAATTTCTTTTTCAGCTAACATAACACGAGCCATCTCCTACAAGGTTCGATTTTTCCGTTCTACAATACCATTCTGCTGAGGGGTGATAGGTGCCGAAAATTCATGTTGAATTTCAAGCTCGTCACAAAAATTACTGAATTGAGAATTCTCAAACTCTCTCCCATGATCACTACGAATTCGAACAATCTTCCCAACTGGACTTCCCTTTTCTGTTTGTAACTTTATAAGCAGACTTCTAAATACTTCCAACGTATCAGATTTATCTTTCAGAAAAGCTACCCACGTAAATCTGGAAAAATCATCAACACATACAAAGATATATTTCTTTCCACCTATACTTGGCGTATTGACTGGACCCATCAAATCCATATGCAACAATTCCAGATTTCTAGAGGCGGTTATATACTGAACTGAAGAATGGGGAGATCGAATTTGTTTACCTTGTTGACATGGTCCACATACAATTTCATCCTTGCTGGTTAAGATAGGCATCCCTCGTACAGCTTTCACATTTGCAATTTTCACCAATGTTTTATAATTGATGTGACCGAGCTTTCTGTGCCACAGAACTCCTTCATCTTGCTTCAAAATCATGCATCGTACTTCTTGCTCCAATAGATAGCAATTGTCTGATGATCTTATGCCTGAAAGAACCTTGGTTTCTCCGTGTTTCACAACACATTTGTACTTCTGAAATTCCACTATCATATTGTCATCACACAACTGACTTATGCTTAACTAATTTGCCTCAGATCTTCAACATATAGTACACTGGTGAACACTGGGAATCCTTTAATCCTCAATTCACCCTTTCCAATCACTCTGCTCTGCTTTCCATCATCGAAAGTCACATATTCGCCATCGTATGGAGTGATGTTCGTGAGAAATTCTGGAGTGCCAGTTATGTAGCGAGAACACCCACTATCAAAGTACCACGAATCTCTAGAATAGGTTATGAGCGAAGTGTGTGCCACCTGACAGGTGCTAGATCGTTTGACAACCCAGACCTTTCTAATCAGTTTTATTTTCTGAACTTCGCCTATGTTGGAACATACCGAGAGTTGTCGTCCTGACATTTGGTCTCTGATCAGTTTCCTGCATTGTTCTTCTGAGTGACCTTGATATGTGCAGTAGCTACAGATGGAGCAATTTTCTTTGATAAGGCATGCTAAACTTCCGTTTCACTTCTCGAATCTTGGTCTTGAGAGTTAATGGATTCTTGTGTTCTTCAATCTTATGTGTGTTGTCGTACCCAATACCGTGTCGATCACCAAAGTTCCTTCCCATGTCCTAAATATCGTCAAGCTTTGCTTTTCCAGCATTTAGCTTAGAGATTGTTGCTTCAGACTTCTCAGCTCTCTTGATTGCTAATATCAGTTTCCCATTTATTTCTTCATTCTTCTTTTCAAGTTCAACAACTTTCATTCGCAAATCTCTTTCTATTTCCAACAAATTCCTTTTTTCTTCTTTCAGCTCTTTGTTTGTGTCAACTACTTGAACCCACATAGTATACATCTTTTCATAAGTGTTGTAGATTTCTTCATTACTTACAGAAAGTCCATCATCTTCATCACTGGGTGCTTCATACGGATTTATGTTGGAACATATAGACTTTTCATCTGCTTTGGCTTTATTCAGTATGTTGGAACATCCATCCCCCGCTGTATCATGGATTTTTGCTTCGAACGCAACATAGTTACTGGTAAGTTTCTCTTCGTCTTTATCATCTTCTTCGTCTTCACTCCATGAGGTGACATATGATTTTCCCTGTTTCTTTCGGGTATTTGCACATTCAGCCTGAATATGTCCGTATCCTTCACTCTCTGCATTGAATTCATCCAGGCTGTTTTGGTTCATTGCTTTGATTTCTGAAGAACTACTAATTTCCCTGTTCAAACCTTGTTCCACGATTATTTCCAGAATCTTGTGGTTTTGGTCTATTTCCGCCAAACCTTTCCTGAGCTTTCTTGTTAACAACCTTCTTCAGCATCCTGGAAAAGTTCTTCGTGATAAGTGCAAGTTTTTCAAACTCATCATCACTCTCAGAAATGTGATTGTCTTTTGATGAAGATGTTTTGAATGCCAACTCCTTAGGGACCCTCTTTGTAGTTTGTTGGAAAGTCATCTCATATGTCTGTAATGATCCCATTAGTTCATCTAGACTCATGGTGGCTACATCTCTTACTTCTTCTATCGCCGCAACCTTCATTGCAAATATCTTAGGAAGTGATCTCAAGGTCTTTTTCACCAACTTCATTTCTTTGTAAACTTTTCCAAGTTGGTATGCCATGTTGGAGATGTCCCTGAGTTTCCCGTTGAACATAGCAATAGTGTCATCCTCCTCCATCTTGAGTTCTTCGAACTTTGTAGCCAATATTTGCAGTTTAGACTCATGAACTCGACTCGTTCCCTCATGAACTTTTTGAAGAATATCCCATGCTTTCTTGGCCTGATGGCATGTAGAGATGAGTTTAAGCTGGTTTTCATCAACTGCAGTGAAGATTGCATTTAGTACCTTTGAATTTGCTAGAGATGCTTTGAGGTCATCAGGCGTCCAACTCGCTTTGTCTCTGGGTTTCTGCTCCCTTTGACTCGACTCTCCTTCTATTGCCTCAGCATCTTCAGCAGGGTGATTCCACTCATTCTCAACATAAAACCATGCAAGTTCATCCAACGAGTTGATGAAGACTCTCATGCGTGCCTTCCAATAGTTGTAGTTGCTGCCTTCTAGCAAGGGTGGCTGAGACACCGAAGCTCCTTCTTTAGTCGCCATGGTAAAACCGGATCACACTTTCCTTGACACAACCAAGGGAATAATAAGTGACCGAGCTCTGATACCAAATGAAATTTTGGTTTTACCAAATTTTGACTAATCCTTATTAGTATGTTCCAACGTAACCTATTTAACTAAGTGTGTAATAATTTAAGGCACAAACGACACACAACTTGGTTACGCAGTTCGGTGAAATTCACCTACATCTGCAGGGCCTGGCCCAGTTCAGAATGAATCCACTAATTAGAAAGACACAGTACAATATTACAAAATACTTGTATTTACTAACTATGATGTGTGAATTCTGCTAGCTCCCCTAGCTACCGATCTGCCTTGATCAGACTCCCTCTGACCTCGAAACTCGTCGATGCTGGATCTCCTCCTCCCGAGGAATTAAGGTATACGATTCTGAACTTTGAATAGCAGGTCAGGTATGTTGGAACATAGGAATCTGGCTCTTAACAATTCTCGAAAGTCTCAAAAATCTGTATGCAGATTTTTGCTCAATTAAATCTGTATGGAACGCAGCCGTGTTTGTCCCCATTTATATCCATGAGCATATCAGAATACTCCTTGATTATCTCTACAATATTCCTATTCCAAATCTGCTTCTTGAAGCATATCCAAATCCCATAAATAAAGGGATTTTCCTTATCACCATATATCTCATATATTCGACAATCTCATCTCTATATATGTAGGGATTTTCCATAAATAAACTATGCTTCATACGCTTGATATATAACAGAATATAAAGATTTCCATAATTCACAAATACCATAGTATTCTGTCTTCTTTTTTCAATAAAAATCCTTGGCGTAAACATGCTCCTTTCAAGTGTTCCAACATGGAAGATTTTTCGTTTCCAAATGTGTTCACAAAAATTGCCAATTAAATATTCAACGCAAATCTCTGACTTTACAATGGGGAGCAGGTGGAGGTGAGTGGTTGTTGGCTTAAAGGTGGGAGGAGGTGGAGGCGGGGCTGTGGGATTAGCGGAGTTGGGTTGTGGAGAAGGTGGAGGTAGAGGAAGAAGAAAGGGTTTGGGACATGGGTAGTTTAGTGAAATTAAAACTCCAAGTTTCTTTTTCTGCAGAATTCTCTGGGACAGAGAGAGTATTATTATTTAGTTTAGAGAATTAAAAGATACTGAAGAGTAGCCGTAGCTAAGTCAAAAGATATACAATGTTGAGCGCTAGGCTCATGAAGCAACGCTTGTTGCTTCCAAAAGGATGAGATACAACCAAGCTAAACGTTAGAGGATTCCAAAAGCTCATTAAAATATGTGAAAGATGATCAAACTTATTAGTGAGTCAAAAGAAACACAAGGCAGTTCAATCATCTCCACATATAGAATGAGCGTATCCTCTAATAAAAGAGATGATCCTAACTATTCCAAGAATGCAGTTCTTCGTCGGCTATGATATGTACACAAGAGGGCTCCAAGTAATCATCAAAAGTAGTAATGAAACCGAGCTGAACTTGTATATGGGAGCTGCGTGAAACCTCAATCATTAGCATGGTCCGGTATGTTGATCTTGTAGCCTAGCTGATCTTGTAGCCATGGCCTGATGTGTTGTACCTGCAATTGAACCTCAATCAGTAGCATCCGATCAAAGTCCCATCCTAAGAGATGGTGTTCCCATTTGATCTAGTCTAATCAAGCCTTGGCAAGTGTTAGATAAACCATTAAAAGAAGCCAAGAAGGAATCGGACTTAGTAGTAAAACATGATTTAGCAAGAGAATCTGCCACTAAATTGGCTTGTCTGTGAATATGGACTAGATGTATATCTCTCAGAAGTTGGTGAGCTTCATCAGCCAGTTGAAACATTTTCCAAGGAGCTTGCATCGGATCAGAAATACAACGAACAGCATTGATACAGTCTGATTCAATGGAAATAGGACAAGAGAAATTTGAGGATTTACCCAAAGCAAAGTGGATTGCCTTCATTTCAGCTTCCAAGGGGGAGAAAGCTTCAGTATACATAGTATTTGCAGCAATGAAACCTCCCCAGAAGTCCCTAATAATCATACCAAGGCCACACATATTGGAGGAACTGCACCAAGCAGCATCCACATTGCATTTATACCCACTGCTTGGCTTAGTCCAAACTATTTTAAGAATGTTTGGCTTAGGAGCAGATTTTAACAAAGGCAGGAAGGAGTGGTCTGCTATACTATGATCTAGTGCAGAAGAAATGAAAACAGGCTTAGAACTGAAAATGTAGAAAATATCTTCCTTGATTCTTCTAAGCACTAACACCTCAGTTGGCAAAACTGAGTCAAAGAGGTAGTTATTTCTCATTTTCCATAAATTCCAAAAAGTAATCACAGATGAAGTTCTAATCATGACAGAGTGTAAAGAGC
This sequence comes from Rubia yunnanensis, assembly GCA_037428765.1. Taxonomy (NCBI): domain Eukaryota; kingdom Viridiplantae; phylum Streptophyta; class Magnoliopsida; order Gentianales; family Rubiaceae; genus Rubia; species Rubia yunnanensis. Next base: position 21,804,924 of record CM075064.1, on the reverse strand, counting down.
TCAGTCCCGGATAAGTAGAATAACATGAAATTCTATCCCAGATATTGGGGAACAACCTGTCATTTATCCCCATAAATTGATGAACAGTTTTCCAGACTTGTAGTGCAAAAGAGCAGGAGTTAAAAAAATGCTCTAAGGAGTCTTCATGATTATGACACATACCACATTTAGAAGGCAAATTGAATCTCATTTTTTTCAGAATATTATCAAAAGGTAAGATAGAGTTGGTTAGTTTCCACATGAATATAGAGATCTTTTTTTGCAATCTTGGATTCCAGAAATGTTGGATAGAGTCAATTGTGGCTGTCTGATTGCAAAGCAATCTGTATGCAGATTTGAAGGTAAAATTACCTGTAATACCAGGTTTCCAAATGAGTCTGTCATTCCTATGGGAATACAGTCTTGAATCCTGTAACAGGGAAATAGCATGAGATGGCAGCAAAGGAGATAAACTCTGAATCATGGCCATTTTATCTGAAAAGAATTCAGAAACCGTGCATTCAGCAGAGATATTCAGAAGATTGTAGTCGCAAAGATCAGTAATAGGTCCTATATCTAACCAATTTGATGTCCAAAAATTACAATCACCTCTCCCTACTATAACTCTTGTATTAGATTCTGCCCATTCGTTGAAGCAACAAATTCGTTTCCAGTTCGGAGAAGTTCTCGATGATGGTGGCAAAGAAGCCATTAGATGTGTCCACAGAGCTGTAGCCATTTGATATTTCCACCATAGTTTAACTGAGCAAGTATCTATAATGGTAGTAAGTGATCTAAAACCTAGTCCATTTTGGTTAATAGGGAGACAAAGAGCATCCCATCTTTTCCATCTTCTCTTAGGTTTAAGTTCAGAGTACCCCCAAAAAAATCTGCTCAGTTTCTGTTCAATGGTCCTAATAACCTCCTTACTCGGTTTTATGACATACCATATGTGCTGAGGGATAGCATATAAACAGGATTGTATGAGTGTAGTTTTCCCCCCTGAAGAAAGCCATTTATTCTTCCAATTGCCAATCCTATTATCTATTTGTTCAAACAGTGGCTGGAAGTATATTTTTTTTGGTCTTCCACTGAAAATAGGTACCCCTAGATATGTAAAGGGAAGAGCCCCCAATTTCATTCCAAGAGTCCTTTTAATATTACTAACTGAGTGTGCAGAGGCATGTTTCCCAATGAAAATGTCACTTTTGTTATAATTTATCTTCTGACCAGTGACCTCTTCAAATTTAGCTAGGAATGCTCTAAATCTAATCAAAGTATTTTTGTCACCTCTAAGAAAGACAACTGTATCATCAGCATAAGAAAGATGAGATATAGGGAGAGAATTACCTGGAAGATTGTAATGTGACAGCTTACCATTAGAGAATATAAATGCTAAGCTCCTAGAAAATGCCTCAGAGAAAAGGTTAAATAAAAAGGGAGAAAGGGGATCACCCTGTTTGATCCCCCTTGTAGGTTGGAAAAATCCAACAGGCTTACCATTAATTAAAATGGAGAACCAAACCTGTGATAAGTTTTGCATGATAGGATAGATAAATTTCGGATGAAAACCAAATTTAATCAGAACATTATACAAAAAAGACCATCTAACCCTGTCGAAAGCCTTTCGAAGATCCAGTTTAACTATGCAATTAGGGACTCTTTGCTTCTTATTTAGGAATCTAACCATTTCTTGTAGATAGATGACGTTATCCGAGATATCTCTCCCTTTAAGATAAGCAGTTTGGCTGGGAGAAATCAGATTTTGCATTACAGGTTTTAATCTTTCCACTAGCAATTTTGAGCATATTTTGTTTATCACATTGGAAAGACTAATAGGCCTATAGTCATCAAAGGAATTAGGTGTTTTCTTTTTTGGAATAACTGTTATCCAAGTACTAGCAATACCTCTGGGGATGTCATTCCCATCTAAAAAATCTTGGACAGCAGCAAGGAGATCAGTAGAGATTATATTCCAGGATTTTATGAAAAAGTGAGCTGTGAAGCCATCTAGTCCTGGAGTACTGCGTTTATTGAGATTAAGGACAATGTTCTTAAGTTCAGGCATTGAGACCCTTTGCAGTAATCTATCATTCTCTACCTGAGTAACAAGATTAGGAATCTTACTTAGAAAATGTGACTGAAAAAAGCTACTATCAGGAGTACAATCATCTGTCAACAGTTCCTGATAGTAACTTATGGCCTCCCTTTCAATATCCTGAATTGAATCAAGCCAAATTCCAGTACTACCTTTGATTTTTGTGATCTTAAGCTTGGAGTTTCTCTCTTTAACAGTATTATGGAAAAAATTGGTATTATCATCTCCTTCTTTTAGCCATTTAATTTTGGCCTTATGTTTCCAAAAGCTTTTTTGTTCTGCAAGAGCTCTTACCAAATTAGTTTTAGCTTCTTTAAGTTTGATCAGGTTACCAACCGAAGCATTCATATCATACAGATGTTCCTGAGACTCTAAGGCAGATTCAGCCTTTAGTACATTTTCATGCACATTCCCAAATTGTTCCTTATTCCAAACTTTAAGCTCTTTTTTCAATCTGATCAGTTTAAGATAAAAGCCTAGCATTCCTGAACTATTAATAGGCAGATTCCAGTTATTTTGTATGACATCATTAAAGTCTTTCCTTTTATACCAAGTGTTAAGAAATCTAAATGGCCTAGGATTGGAAAGGATTTCACTCCCTATGGACAGCAGCATAGGGTTATGATCCGAAGATATCCTATTCAGAATTTGAATAGAGGAGTTTGGAAAATTAGTTGACCATGAAGAAGTGCAAAGGCCTCTATCTAATCGTTGAATAGTAGGATTTCTTAACCTATTATTACTCCATGTAAACAAATTACCAACTGTATTAATCTCCTGCAAGGCCTCCACATTTATAAAATCATTAAAGTCCTTCATACTACCCAGTTTGGGAGTAGAAGGACCTTTGTATTCATTTATAGATGTGATGGCATTAAAATCACCTATAAATATAGCCTCAGAATGATTAATGGACCTAAGATCTGACCATAAGATTTTTCTTTCATTTCTGGTTCTAAGGCCATAAACAAAAAAAGCTTCCATGGATTTATTAAGATGAAGACTATGTAAAGAGACTGCTAAAAACTGTAAATTGTCACTAATCAATGTAATAGATAAACTGGAGTTCCAAAAAAGCCAGATTTGGCCATTCAGAGCAAACATACAATGATCATAATTGAGTCTAAGTCTGTAAAATTCACATTGCAAATTGTCATGCATTGGTTCAATTAGACATACCAGCTCAAACCTATGTCTAGTGATCAAATTTTGAAGCCTAAGCATGGAGGTATTCATTCCCCTAATGTTCCATACCAGCATTTTAATCTTGAGAGATGTATTATTCATTGGGAAACATTATTGGAGCTTTTTGATCTAGTCATAATGGTGTTCAGCTGAGTAAGGTAAGTGTCATTACTATGTTTACCCACTTGTTTAGATTTGGCAGTTTTGGGAGAAACTACCTTACTATCTTGGGAAGCAGGACAATTAGGAGTATTGACTGGAGTAATCACTTGAGGATCTTCTGGGGAAGCACCAGACTTCATTACCTCCTCAGTGATTGTGCCAGCAAATTGCATATCCTCTACACTGGAAGAGACATCATCAAGAGCTAGAGGTAGAAATCTATTCTGTACCTGCTTCTGCTGAGAGAAAAGGAATTTTTTTGCAGCAATAATGGAACTAAAAGGTGAGAAGGATTTAGCTCTTTTGATAGGCAAGTCATCTTTAGCATATATTTTCCTTGGAATGACTTGTGGTGGGGCAGAGTGAGAGTGTTTCGGATGATCAAATCTATCTAAATGCACAGACTGTGAGTGATCACCTCTAACTAAGTCCACAAGATCTGCTCCATCTAAGTCCACTGGTTCATGTTGACCTGGTGTATTAGCCACAATTTCATCTTCTACTAGGGGAGCAACCGGAGACAGATCAACCACAGGATGCAATTTCTCTATTACATTAACATGACTTACTTCTTGTTCAGGGACAGTGGTAGGAATCATTTTGAGCTTTGGAACATATTTAAAGGACTGTAATGATGAAGTTCTCATTTTTTCAGCAACAGAAACTCCAGAACCTCCAGCAATATTGTTGATTACATGATCATCAGTTCCTATTTGTGGGTCTTTGGATTGAGGCTTTATTATTTCTTCTTCTAGAGTCTTATGGGATGGAATTGGTTTTGTCATCTTATAAACTCTAGGCCTCTTAAGTTCAGGATGCAGATGAATACACAGATTGTCATCATGGCCAATAGCTTTGCAGTTATGACAGTATAAAGGTATGTCTTCAAATTCTAGAGGAAGCCTAACAACGTTAAACTCAGTACCATCTTCCTCTATTCCAACCCTAATAAATGCCGGAAGTTTATTTTTAAGATCAATTTCCACGCACATTTTCACAACAGAGGGTCTGGATAAGGCAGTCGTAGCAGCATCCATTTTTATGAATTGTCCTATTTGGTTTCCCATAGATTGAATCATAGTCGAGTTATAGAAAAAGATAGGAACAGCTGGGATATTTACCCACACCGGGACTATGGAAGATTCAACCTCCGGTGAGAAGTCTGTGGTCCACTTGAGTACCTTCATCAGTGCATGATTGAAGGTCCACTGACCTTTGAGCCACATTCGCTGGTAATCATCCTTCTCCTGAAATCTAATCAGAATATGTCTAGCATCAATTGAACCCAATTGGAATGTACCTTTGAACCCGACTGATTTGAAAGCCTCATTGAGGACGGCCATCGAAGGTTTGCCTCTCGAGAATTTACCAACTAAGGCGTTCTGATAGTGGGAGGCTAAGGTTTCTGCATCTCGACGGCTGACCAGACATGCTATTTCACCTTTGTATTGAGTTTTCGGAATGATTTCAGGATTCGAAGGGAGTGAGGTATTAAGTGGTGGGGGACGGCTACCTAAAGCTTGGAGGAATGATTTTCCGGTCGCGCCGCCGCCGCGAACAGGCGGAGGAGCCGCCATGGGTGGTGGGAGAAAGCAGAGAGATGACCGTTATCAGCAGAGTCGTAAAGAAATGAGGTGAAGAAGAGGAAGCACAGTATCAGTGTGTGTTTCGCACAGAAATTCGCCCACATGTACAGTAAAAATTCACTCACTCAGTTTTTTTTATTTTGAACTTATTATTATTTAGTTAGCCATATTAATAGTTTTAGTTTTCATAGAATTTTATTTACTTCCCAATTCTTATAAAATATTAGGAAAATAGGGTTTGGGAACACATAAAAACATCCTCACGGAGGGGACAGGGACAGGCGGATCTTTTATATTGTCGATAGTTTTGTTGCGTTTTTCTGGGGGTTACAAGTACCGCGGCTTGAATTGGTTCGAGCATAACTATCTGGTTTTGAGTTTGCTTGTGCGCAGGGCATATACTATAATTAAGGTGCAATGCACCATTCTTTGTTTGCTTTTGACTCTCTGCGCAGCATTAGGATTTGCAATATTTGTTTTCATTATTATTTCGTCAGACTAATCCTGTTTGCTTTTAATATTCTATGTAAGTTTTGTTTAATTAATATGAGTAGCTAATTTATATATTGAAATAAAATAATGAGTATTAGTTTTTGAATCATGGGGCCTAATTATTTTATAATTGATTCGTATTTGTTCTTGATTGTTCTTGGTTTATTTTATTTTTGATATATTTAAATCTGATCAATTTGAATATTATTGGGATAATGTTATCTAATTCCACCAATACGTAATCGTTGGAAAGAGTTAGTAAGTAGCGAGTTCTTGTGAAAGTTATACAGATAACAAGTTAAGACTGTAGTAGCAAGATGTGGAACAATTAAGTGTGCGTTACTACTTGCGAATGTCTGGGTAATTGCTATATCAGGTTCTTTTCATTATTAATGTTATCGAGGTGTGTATATGGTTAGCGACTACTTTCTTGGGGTATCTTGGTAAGATAAACAATTTGTTAAGTATAATTGGTTAATTAAAATTGGTCAATTGTCGATAAAGTAATAAAGAACTGGGGAAGTTAAGTGTGCGTACTTTCCTATAACTGATAGATACATATGAATTGATTTATCTTTGCTCCTATGATCGATGTTTAACTAATGTGAGTTATTCCTATCCGATTACATTCATCATATATTATAGATTTTTATATTTGTTACTTTTCATTTTAATTCATAATTAATATTTTTGCATTTTAATTCATATTTTTATATTTGTTAGTTTGCGTCATTAGTTAGAAAAAATCTGAAATTAAGGCGTGGTGGATACACCAAAAGTGTTCTATATTAGTAGGTATTTTATTATAGTTATTGTTTTTTTTCCTCGTGGGATCGACTCTGCTTACTACTGTGTTAATCCCATCTGTAAAGTTTGCATATTATTTTGGTGAGTAAAACGACGTTCACCAGGGATCCCCATGTAAATTGTAGCATCAAGCGATCCGTATAAGTATGCGGTAACAACATCAATAAGGTGCATATTAAGTTACTCATGAATTGTTAGACTGATAAGGAATCTGAATGTAATTTCATCCATGACTGGGGAATATGTTTCCTCAAAATCAATTCCTGGCCTTTGAGAAAAACCTTCTAGCCTTGTATCTCACAATTTCAATTTTCTCCTTTTTTTCCCCCACAAATACCCATTTGTATTCAACAGGCCTCACATCTTCAGGCGTGAGTACTATAGGCCCAAAGACTTTGTGCATGTTAAGCGAGTCTCATTCAGCTTCAATAGCCTGTTTCCATTCAGTCCAATTGTGTCTATTTTTACACTCGGTAACAGATCGTGGTTCGGGATCCCCATTATTTTCGTCCATAACATCGCATACCAAACTGTAAGAGAGTGCATCGTCGATTTCCTCATTTCGGTTCCACCTTATACCTATATTGACATAATTAATCGAAATTTCTTGATTTTTCTTGTTTCGTATTTATGATGGAATATGTTCCTCCATTTTGGGGTCACCTTGTTTCTCCGGTCTTTTTCTTTTTCAAGGATTTTTTTATCTTTGGAATCGAGTGGTCTTCCACGCTTCAGGCATGTCGTGATTTCATGTGTGACTCTGTTTTCAATTTGCCCTTTTGGATTTCAGTTTGAGCAGGAGCATTCTCAGCTGGTATGTGAGATTTAGTCACTCTCTTTGTATATGTAAATGCATCAGGAAGTTGACTTGCTATATCTTGCATATGCAAAATCCTTTGGATTTTTCCATCACATTCTTTTGTATAAGGATCAAGATGCAATAATGTTGGTACAAACAAGGTAATATTCCTTTCCAGTTGTTTTCTTTCTCCCCCTAATGTTGGAATTTTTTTTCCATCAAAATGACAATCGCCAAAATGAGTTGTACAACTATTCCCAGTTTGGGGTTTAAGGTATCTACCAATATATGGGCTTTCAAGACCTATATAAATGCCAAGACTTCTCTGTGACCCTATCTTTGTTCTTTGAAGTGGTGCAATAGGCACATAAATAGCACAACCAAATTTTTTTAGATGAGATAAATTTGGTTCTTGGCCTGATACAAGTTGTAGTGGGGAGTATTTATGATATGCACTTGGCCTGATGCAAATCAATGATGCAACATGTAATATTGCATAACCCCATACTGAAGTAGGGACCATTGTTCTCATTATCAATGGTTTAGCAATGAGTTGGAGACATTTGATCAGTGATTCATCCAGACCATTTTGTGTGTGTACATGAGCAACATGATGCTCAACATCAATCCCATCTGACATACAATAATCATCGCAAGTCTAGGATGTGAATTCACCGGCATTATCAAGTCTGATTTTCTTGATCGTGTGATTAGGAAATTGATCCTGCAGTTTGATTATCCTAGCGAGTAATTTAGCAAATGTCATATTTCAAGTTGATAACATACATACTTGTGACCAGTTTCTAGATGCGTCCATCAATACCATGAAGTATCGAAATGGTCCACATGGTGGATGGATAGGCCTACATATATCACCTTGAATACATTCAAGAAAAGTAGGTAATTTTGTTTCAACCTTTCCCAGTGAAAGCCTTATAATTAGCTTTCCAAGGGAACGAGCCTTGCATTGAAATTTTTTTCCATGAGGGATCATCTGGTCCTTCAATGGATGCCAATGTGTATTTTTAATAATTATTCGCATCATAGTTGAATCGGGATGACCTAGCCGATTATACCATATGGTAAATATTGAAGGTTTGATCACGATTGTATTTGATTCAAATGCATTTATAGGTGTGTAATGCAATCCAGTATAGAGCATTGGTAGTTTTTCAAGTATGTATTCCCTACAGATTTATACACAATGAGAAACATATATTTCATGGTACCTTCAATTACAGACTGAGTATCAAATCTATGAGAATATCTATAATTGAAACTCAATAAGTTCCTTTTGGACTTTGGTGAAAATAAGACATTATTTATTGTAAATACTGTGTCATTCGGCAATGTAAAGTTTGCCTCGCCAACTCCTTCAATAAGATCTACAAGACCCGATATTGTACATACAATGGTTTGTGTTGGTTTTACCTTTGAGAAAAATATTTCATCCTTTAATATAGTGTGCATTGTTCCACAACCGAGTATGCAAATTTCTTCATTTTTAATCCTTTGGTTGGCTTCACGATTAGCTTTATCCATTTCACCACTTTAACTAAAAACAAAACAAATTTTGATAAGAAAGATAATAAATTTGAAAGTATAAAACTTTTAAATAAAACCACACACACACACACATATACATAAGAGATACAAATAAACATCGGACCATCTAGCTTCATTCTCAATAATAGTTCTACAATTCTCATTCTTTTAGTTTCCACCATTTGCTTGTTCAACGAAATCACCAACTATGTGCATGAAATCATCATTGAAATCAGATGCTTCAAGATGAGTGGATTCATTGAAGTTGACCTCCTTCCCCTTTTCCTTTATGGACTTTTGGTAGAGCTCGCATAAGTACTTCGGGACTCTGCAGACTCTTGACTAATGCCCTTTATCGCCACATCTGAAACAAGAGGTTCCAGAGCCCTTTGATGAAGTGGTATCTTTCCTCTTTCTACGGGTACTTTCATGGTTCCTCTCGTATTTCTGCTTCTTGTGGTAGTAGTTACCGGACTTATAGGACAAGTTGTAACCACCTCAACCACACATCCTTGACCTCTCTCTTAACCCTAAAAATAACTCTTGCATTCAAATTCATCGGAGTTAAGAACGCTTGCTTCAGGAAACACTTTTGAGCCAGTCTGGCGAGATTGATGCTCATTATTCTTCTTTCAATGAGCAGACAAGCAATTAGTTCGGAATGTCTTTTAAAACCTCACACACTATATTGTTGTTGCAAGGTTACATGTGATGCGTGGAAAGTAGAAAGGGTCTTTTCCAGCATTTCATTATCAGTTATTGTAACCCTACAATATGCCAAGTGGGTTACTGTTGTGAACATTGCAAAATTATAGTCGCTGACTTTCTTATAGTCTTGGAACTGTTCCAGCCATCATGGTACATTGGGAGCATTACATCTCTTGTGTGATCGTATCTTTCTTTCAAATTTCCACAGCTCAGTTGGATCTTTCATAGTGAGATATTCATTTTTTAGGCTTTCATCAAGGTGTTGACGAAGGAAGATTAAAGATCTTTCTTTGTCCATCCTTGATGGGTTATTCCCCTCTTGGACTGTCTCAAGGAGGTTCATTGACTCCAAGTGCATCTCAATGTCTATTGTCCAAGGTATTTAGTTGTTTTCATTGATCTCGAGTGGACTGAATTCAAGCTTCACAAGATTTGACATGATGATAACTAATAGGGAGAATAAAAAAATCATTAGATTTAATTTAAAATACAGAATTCTACAATGATTGCAAACAATAAAGAGTAATACATGATTCTGACCATCATTGAAGAAGAACAAAATTCTTCCGGCAAAACATCTACAGTGAGAATAGTAACATGTAATACAAAAATAATTACAGCAACAAAGACAAATATTAGTCTAGATATTTTATCAGAAAATTCAGTGAAAATATGAGGTAGAAGAGAGGGTGTGGTTTTGTATCATTTGATGTTGACAGGCGCGGGCGGTCGTCGCGCCTGCGCGCCAAAAGATAATTTATAAGCCCTAAATGCTTACTTTCTACAACTAGGTAGATAGTGGCAAATCGGGGTCGTCCAATGAGAAGAGGGATCTTCCTAAGCGTCTAAGCACACAAATGGTTGATATTAGGCTAGGAGTAACTATATTTACACACACTTAAAAGCAAGTAAAGGGGGGGTAAGCACACAAATGGTTGATATTAGGCTAGGAGTAACTATATTTACACACACTTAAAAGCAAGTAAAGGGGGGGGGTTGGTTGGTTGGTTTCCTAAGTTAACAAAGATAAAAAGACACGATAACTAGCAACGTCAAGTGACTATGCTAATCATCAAACGAAACTAAAGAAAAGGGTTTTAAACTACAAAGATAAAATGCCTTGGGGGCAACGGATATCCACTTCCACATCTAATGTAGTTCATCGAATCATTCACACATTCCATCATATAGCATTCATGACCCAACGCTCACACACCCCATCTAGCAAGTACCACAACACACACACCACAAGGAGTTCTAAGTTCATGCTCGTAGATCTTCATGCAAAGGTGCTACGGAAGTCGTCACGTTCCTACACCTAAGCAATTCAACCACACAAGCACTACCTATGCTCAAACAACTCATGGCACACATGCAGTGAAACACACCGTCAAGAGTACATAAACGCCAAATAACAAATGCTTCAGGAATGAGTTTAAATCACCTATTCAATACTTCAACTACTTGTCGTGGAGACTGAACTCCTATCCTTCTTAGTTCGTAGTTTGCGAGAGTGAGTTCGACATCTCTCGTCAAACCTCACCAATGGCTCCCGAGTCGCGACCACGACTCAAGGTGTCATTGGTGGCATTTGGCACGAAGGACCAACAAGCTTGGCAATGCCTATGACCACTACACCGTGACTAGGCATTGAACCAATTCATGCAATTACACGAGATTGGATGAACGTGCAACACACATTCATCCGCGAGCATATGACTCTCCCGTTTGCTACACAAACGAACATGACGAAGAGTTCGACATCAATCACATTCGCCTAGCACATTGTCAACATACTAACGCAATCGAAAGCTCTAATTCATACTCTCACATTGCTAACAAGAACAGGGGGGAAATTAACCCAAATCCCCCAAACCCTAGCTAGCAATTAATCCAAGCATTTCATATCATCAAGCTCTCAACAACATCAATGCAATCAACAATTAACATTCAAAGCACAATAATTGCACAATAGCAAAAATACCAAATAGATAGATATAAATGAGTTCTTGCTACATAGATAATGGAAGCTTCAATCCTTTGCTCCCAAGAACAAAACTAACCTAGATAAACAAAACCCATAACAAAGAACTAAAAGCTACAAAGAAAGAAGAAGAAATGGAAGAAAATCTAGGGTTTTGGAGCCAAAAATCGGGCTTAAGGCCTTGGAGAAGAAGGGTGAAGAGGTATTTATAGTGGAAGAAAAAGAGGAGAAACAGAGCTGCTGCAGGGCTGATTTTAAGCCGTCGTCGCGACTCGCGACCAAGTTCATCGCGAGTCGCGACCAAATCAGTAACTCAGCCCTGCTGTTTTGTTTTGCTTCCTCCGGGTGAACCGTTGATCCGTTTCGGGAGTTCTTGTAGTCGATTTTATAGTGCTCGAGAAGAGGAATCCAATGGTGCCACTCTTGAAGGCTGATTCTTCTCGGAAAATTCTGAGAACCCTGGACCATCCTTCACCCGTCGCTTTGCTCTCCTTTCTTCACCTCTTCACTTCTTCATGTCTTCAAAAAGCTCAAATGTAAAGGTCTTCAAATCTTCAAATCTTCAAAGATAAATCTTCAAAGTCTTCAAATCTTCAAAGTCTTCAAACAAATCACCTTGTCACACAAAATCATCTAAAAAGTGATAAAAACGTCAAAGCCGCCTTTATCCCTCCTTAGATGATTTCAAGGCAAAATGCCACATGTAGAGCACAAAATTGCACAAAACCTAATCCTAAAAAGCCTAAAATAACCATCTAAAATGGACACATCAAACCTCCCCACACTTAAACCTTACTCGTCCTCGAGTAAGAAAAGATTCAAGCGTACGGAGGAAATGGCATATCCACATCCTAAAACCCCTAAAATAACCACACAAAATGGACACATCAAATATCCCCACACTTAGCCCTTACTCGCCCTCGAGTAAGAAAAGAACCAAGCACACGGAGTAAATGATATATCCAAAACCTAAACTAATCCCCCAATCAAAGCCTCACAAAAACTCTCAATATCAAAAATCCCAAAATAAAAGCTCACATGAGAATTTTTTTTTTTTTTTCACACACACATCCCCAATCCTAAATCTAACCAAACCTACCACTTATCAATTCACTACCCATAAAATATTTCAAAGCCCAGAATTGATATTCCCATAATCCAATGACACAAAATGAAGCTAAAACCATAGAGGAAGTTTTAAACACATGCTTCACCTAATGCCAATATATCAACCAAAAACGAAGTATAAAGAGATCAAGAATTTCATAACCACACTTCGTTTCCTAACCCACTAAGCTACCCAATCCCAAGAGGTCTATAGATGTTGAGCTACCCGATCCATCCGTGTGACAACCGCAACCTTATGACTCCAACGCCGGCAAATGAGTGAAATCATAGCATTTTTCAATTTCTCTCACTTTCTCTCATTTTGCCTAGGAGCTCTTTCGAGTTTTCATCCTAGCCACACATCATGTTTCTTTAGCTCACATCTCACCTTTTTCCGCACATTTTAGCCTCTCATTTTTGCCTAGGCCGCCCTTTAAGGGTTTTCGACCTATCCGGGCCCCCAATGTTGCCTAAGTTGCCCTCTCTGGTTTTCAACTTAGCGGGTTTTTTTTTTTTTTTTTTTGGTTCTTCTATATATATTTTTTTCTTTTTCTCATGTTTTTCCAATGAAAAGTAGCAAAAAGCATTCCAAAACAATCTAGCATGCATTGAATCCTCTAACCCCTCCCCACACTTAAAACATTACATTGCCCTCAATGTAAACATGTAAGGCAAGAAGAATAAAAATCAAGGTAAGGGAGTTAGAGTGACACCCGTGTCTCCGTAATTCGCCGGTGATATGGCGATATCCAAGTACTTGGATGGTCCCGAGATGGGTTTCGGAACCGGAAGGGTGAGCAAAAATGCCGTAGAAGAACTCACCCCTCAAGAAAAACATTTTCTCCATGGCGCCGTTTGATCAAGACTACACCACGAAGAACACATTAAACTCACAAGTACATAAGGATATGTAATACTAGGTTTAGCATCAAGAGTTAATAACCATAGTATTGTCAAAGAACAACCAATCAACCCTCAATCACCACTATAAGACAATGCATGAAAAATATCCAACATATATTGACATGTATACAAGCATCATTATAGGTTAAGAACTTACGGTCACCATGATGTAGTCGGCATACTACAATCAACAAGTGTACTATAAAGATGCAAGAATGTTCATATGCCAATATATGTAGGATGGTGGAAGAAATGAGAGGTATGTGATGTTCTTGGGAGTGTTGGGTGGAGAAGAAGGAAGGATTATGCAATGTTTAAAATTATTTGAAAACTTGGAAGCTTGGAAACTTGAAATCCGGGCTGAAAAATTTTTTTTCAAAAGTTACTGAGCACGTCGCGACTCGCGACGAGGTTCGTCGCGACTCGCGACGAGCCTCGCGACGCCATCGCGACGCGCGGAAAGTACAGCCCGGGAGCTCAAAATGTTCTGAGCTCGTCGCGACTCGCGACGTGGTTGGTCGCGACTCGCGACGGGCCTCGCGACGTCAGGGCGACTCGCGGAAAGTGGAGTCCGGGAGCTCAAAATGGTCTGAGCTCGTCGCGACTCGCGACGTGGTTGGTCGCGACTCGCGACGGGCCTCGCGACGTCAGGGCGACTCGCGGAAAGGTGAGTCCGAGAGCTCCAAATTTTCTGAGCTCGTCGCGACTCGCGACGAAGGGTGTCGCGACTCGCGACGAGCCTCGCGATGTCAGGGCGACTCGCGGAAAGTTGGCGCTGGGAGTGGATTTTGCTCCCCTGTTCATCGCGACTCGCGACGAAGCACATCGCGACTCGCGACGGCAGGGTATCCCAGGCTTAAAATTTTTTTTTTTCTGTTTTCTTACCAACTGTCCAAGCTTGCTTCCCTCGTTCATTGATCTCGTTCCTTCATCTCCTTCATTGCAATGCACTTCATGTTGCTACAAAATCATAGAAAAACATGCCATAAAAAGAACAAAACAAAACAACAACAAAAACAAACTAAGAAACACAAACTAAGAAACAAAAACTAAAAGAAATGCCGAATTTATTTAACGTCGTCGGCACGACGAAGCTCCGTATTTTTAAGGTCGTCGGCACGACCCTAATGTTATCCGTATGGTGAAGGCTTGAAGCTCTTCACCATGAGCATCCAAAATAAGAGAGGTGGGGGCACAAAACTTCCAAGAGGAAAGTCTTGTGGAAGTGGAGATGGTTCAAAGGGAATTAAGTGGTTAGGGAGCTTGGGATAATCTTTTGGCTCCTCTCTCGTTTCCCCCAAAACTTCCGAAAATATTAGAGTTGGTTCACTAGGTGGGAGAAGGAGTGACGATGCTAATGGATGTAGCACTATCACCTCTTCCTCCATTTTTTCATCCTCTACAACCAACTCCTCATCCCTTTCAAACTCAAAATCATTTTTATTGGTGACCTCACTCACCGAATCATCGAGTTCAAGTTGGGATGGTGTATTTTCGGAATCACGAGCTTCCATGCGGGCCAATACCTCTAATATGTTCCTCGCATGCCCCTCAATGGCCTCAACACTAGAGGAGAGCTGGGTATCCGGCTCCTCACTAGTAAAGGAGTTCAAGTTTGCTATCCTATTTAAGACATCCTCACGTGTCAAACTTGAACTTCCTTGTTGGGGTCGGTTTTGGGGTATGGTATAGGGTGGTGATGTGTCCATTTTAGGCGCATTATTTAGTAGTATTTAGGATCACTTTTGTGCTCTTTTATTATCGAGAGCTTGTGTTTTACCTTGAAATTCACTTAGGAGAGGTAAAAGCAACTTTGTACTCTTTTACCTCTTTTAAGTGGATTTTGTGTGACAAGGGAAGAACACGGAACCAACGAAGACCGGAAGACATTGAAGACTATACTTTCGAAGACTTTTGGATACTCACTTCGAAGACATGAAGACCGGAGGCCGTTGAAGACCATTTTGGAGCTGTTGAAGACTTGAAGAGTGAGAGGGATGGCTATGAAGAAGACAAAGAAACAATGCAAAACTGTGGCTGCCGTCGCGACCCCGTCGCGACACCGTCGCGAGCCGGGGCACCGTCGCGAGTCGCGACGAACACCGTCGCGAGTCGCGACCATCGGGTGGCCAGAAATCAACTTTATTTTCTTTGCACTATAAATACCATCTCTTTTCCCTCTTCTTCTCCAAGCTTTCCAGGGCGCGTTTTCTCTCTGTTTTGGGCGCCAAACCTAGGTTTTTCTCTTCTTTTCTTTTCTTCTTCTTTTCTTAGTTAGATTATGTCTTTTCTTGTTGTTCTAGAGTAGTTCTTGTCCTTGGGAGCAAAGGATTGAAGCTTCCACTATCCGAGTCGCGACGAACACCGTCGCGAGTCGCGACCATCGGGTGGCCAGAAATCAACTTTATTTTCTTTGCACTATAAATACCATCTCTTTTCCCTCTTCTTCTCCAAGCTCTTCCAGGCGCGTTTCTCTCTGTTTTTGGGCGCCAAACCTAGGTTTTTCTCTTCTTTTCTTTTCTTCTTCTTTTCTTAGTTAGATTATGTCTTTTCTTGTTGTTCTAGAGTAGTTCTTGTCCTTGGGAGCAAAGGATTGAAGCTTCCACTATCTATGTAGCAAGAACTCATTTATATCTATCTATTTGGTATTTTTGCTATTGTGCATTTATTGTGCTTTGAATGTTAATTGTTGATTGCATTGATGTTGTTGAGAGCTTGATGATATGAAATGCTTGGATTAATTGCTATCTAGGGTTTGGGGGATTTGGGTTAATTTCCCCCCTGTTCTTGTTAGCAATGTGATAGTATGAATTAGAGCTTTCGATTGTGTTAGTGTGTGGACAATGTGCTAGGCGAATGTGATTGATGTCGAACTCTTCGTCACGTTCGTTTGTGTAGCAAACGAGAGAGTCATATGCTCGCGGATGAATGTGCGTTGCACGTTCATCCAATCTCGTGTAATTGCATGAATTGGTTCAATGCCTAGTCACGGTGTAGTGGTCATAGGCATTGCCAAGCTTGTTGGTCCTTCGTGCTAAATGCCACCAATGTCGCCTTGAGTCGTGGTCGCGACTCGGGAGCCATTGGTGAGGTTTGACGAGAGATGTCGAACTCACTCTCGCAAACTACGAACTAAGAAGGATAGGAGTTCAGTCTCCACGACAAGTAGTTGAAGTATTGAATAGGTGATTTAAACTCATTCCTGAAGCATTTGTTATTTGGCGTTTATGTACTCTTGACGGTGTGTTTCACTGCATGTGTGCCATGAGTGGTTTGAGCATAGGGAGTGCTTGTGTGGTTGAATTGCTTAGGTGTAGGAACGTGACGACTTCCGTAGCACCTTTGCATGAAGATCTACGAGCATGAACTTAGAACTCCTTGTGGTGTGTGTGTTGTGGTACTTGCTAGATGGGGTGTGTGATTGTTGGGTCATGAATGCTATATGATGGAATGTGTGAATGATTCGATGAACTACATTAGATGTGGAAGTGGATATCCGTTGCCCCCAAGGCATTTTATCTTTGTAGTTTAAAACCCTTTTTCTTTAGTTTCGTTTGATGATTAGCATAGTCACTTGACGTTGCTAGTTATCTTTGTTAGCTTAGGAAACCAACCAACCAACCCCCCCCCTTTACTCGCTTTTAAGTGTGTGTATATATATTTACTCCTAGCCTAGTATATCAACCATTTGTGTGCTTAGACGCTTAGGAAGATCCCTCTTCTCATTGGACGACCCCGATTTGCCACTATCTACCTAGTTGTAGAAAGTAAGCACTGAGGGCTTATAAATTATCTTTTGGCGCGCGGGCGCGACGACCGCCCGCGCCTGTCAAAATGGCGCCGTTGCCGGCTTGCCGGCAAAATGGCGCCGCGCCTGTCAAAATGGCGCCGTTGCCTGCCAATGAGAAGAGGGATCTTCCTAAGCGTCTAAGCACACAAATGGTTGATATACTAGGCTAGGAGTAAATATATATACACACACTTAAAAGCGAGTAAAGGGGGGGGGTTGGTTGGTTGGTTTCCTAAGCTAACAAAGATAACTAGCAACGTCAAGTGACTATGCTAATCATCAAACGAAACTAAAGAAAAAGGGTTTTAAACTACAAAGATAAAATGCCTTGGGGGCAACGGATATCCACTTCCACATCTAATGTAGTTCATCGAATCATTCACACATTCCATCATATAGCATTCATGACCCAACAATCACACACCCCATCTAGCAAGTACCACAACACACACACCACAAGGAGTTCTAAGTTCATGCTCGTAGATCTTCATGCAAAGGTGCTACGGAAGTCGTCACGTTCCTACACCTAAGCAATTCAACCACACAAGCACTCCCTATGCTCAAACCACTCATGGCACACATGCAGTGAAACACACCGTCAAGAGTACATAAACGCCAAATAACAAATGCTTCAGGAATGAGTTTAAATCACCTATTCAATACTTCAACTACTTGTCGTGGAGACTGAACTCCTATCCTTCTTAGTTCGTAGTTTGCGAGAGTGAGTTCGACATCTCTCGTCAAACCTCACCAATGGCTCCCGAGTCGCGACCACGACTCAAGGCGACATTGGTGGCATTTAGCACGAAGGACCAACAAGCTTGGCAATGCCTATGACCACTACACCGTGACTAGGCATTGAACCAATTCATGCAATTACACGAGATTGGATGAACGTGCAACGCACATTCATCCGCGAGCATATGACTCTCTCGTTTGCTACACAAACGAACGTGACGAAGAGTTCGACATCAATCACATTCGCCTAGCACATTGTCCACACACTAACACAATCGAAAGCTCTAATTCATACTATCACATTGCTAACAAGAACAGGGGGGAAATTAACCCAAATCCCCCAAACCCTAGATAGCAATTAATCCAAGCATTTCATATCATCAAGCTCTCAACAACATCAATGCAATCAACAATTAACATTCAAAGCACAATCTCAACAACATCAATGCAATCAACAATTAACATTCAATTAACTTTATTTTCTTTGCACTATAAATACCATCTCTTTTCCCTCTTCTTCTCCAAGCTTTCCAGGGCGCGTTTTCTCTCTGTTTTGGGCGCCATTTTAGGTTTTTCTTCTTCTTTCTTTTCTTAGCTTTCTCTTAGTTTGATTATGTATTTTCTTGTTGTTCTAGAGTAGTTCTTGTTCTTGGGAGCAAAGGATTGAAGCTTCCACTATCTATGTAGCAAGAACTCATTTATATCTATCTATTTGGTATTTTTGCTATTGTGCAATTGTTGTGCTTTGAATGTTAATTGTTGATTGCATTGATGTTATTGAGAGCTTGATGATATGAAATGCTTGGATTAGTTGTTAGCTAGGGTTTGGGGGATTTGGGTTAATTTCCCCCCTGTTCTTGTTAGCAATGTGATAGTATGAATTAGAGCTTTCGATTGTGTTAGTGTGTTGACAATGTGCTAGGCGAATGTGATTGATGTCGAACTCTTCGTCACGTTCGTTTGTGTAGCAAACGAGAGAGTCATATGCTCGCGGATGAATGTGCGTTGCACGTTCATCCAATCTCGTGTGATTGCATGAATTGGTTCAATGCCTAGTCACGGTGTAGTGGTCATAGGCATTGCCAAGCTTGTTGGTCCTTCGTGCTAAATGCCACCAATGTCGCCTTGAGTCGTGGTCGCGACTCGGGAGCCATTGGTGAGGTTTGACGAGAGATGTCGAATTCACTCTCGCAAACTACGAACTAAGAAGGATAGGAGTTCAGTCTCCACGACAAGTAGTTGAAGTATTGAATAGGTGATTTAAACTCATTTCGGAAGTATTTGTTATTTAGCGTTTGTGTACTCTTGACGGTGTGTTTCGCTGCATGTGTGCCATGAGTGGTTTGAGCATAGGTAGTGCTTGTGTGGTTGAATTGCTTAGGTGTAGGAACGTGACAACTTCCGTAGCACCTTTGCATGAAGATCTACTAGCATGAACTTAGAACTCCTTGTGGTGTGTGTGTTGTGGTACTTGCTAGATGGGGTGTGTGATTGTTAGGTCATGAATGCTATATGATGGAATGTGTGAATGATTCGATGAACTACATTAGATGTGGAAGTGGATATCCGTTGCCCCCAAGGCATTTTATCTTTGTAGTTTAAAACCTTTCTTTTTCTTAGTTTCGTTTGATGATTAGCATAGTCACTTGACGTTGCTAGTTATCTCGTCTTTTTATCTTTGTTAACTTAGGAACCAACCAACCAACCAACCCCCCCCTTTTTTACTCGCTTTTATGTGTGTGTATATATATCTACTCCTAGCCTAGTATATCAATCATTTGTGTGCTTAGACGCTTAGGAAGATCCCTCTTCTCATTGGACGACCCCGATTTGCCACTATCTACCTAGTTGTAGAAAGTAAGCACTGAGGGCATATAAATTATCTTTTGGCGCGCGGGCGCGACGACCGCCCGCGCCTGTCAAAATGGCGCCGTTGCCGGGGAAGAGGCGTTTATTCTTAAGTATTTAGGTGTATTTGGTTGTGTATTAGCTAGTCGTTTTTATTTTCCACTACTTGGTGGTTGTTTTTGTTCGGAGTAGGTATTGCTCGAGTTCTTGATAATTTATTTTATCGAGAATCCTTGCACTATGATTCCGAACTTTTGAAAAAAAAAAAAAAAAAAAAAAAATATATTTGTTAATGGAGCGTCTCACCTTGAGGGAACTCATGATGAGAAGAGAGGCTCAACAAGCAAGGTTTTGTAGGATGTGTCATTCCGACCACCCTACCGAATCTTGCCCTTTGTTGTGGGAGGAGCACTATGACCGAGAAAGAACCCTTGGTTTCCAAAACCATGGGTACTATGAAGAGTGCTATCAAGAGGTAGGAGATATTGGTTTTCAAGGGCAAGAAGCTCATGAATGCTATCCATACCACAACTCTTACAATCCGGAATGGAGTGGTAGTCCGGATTTGTGGTATGAGAATGAGCCGGAAAACCAATATTACGAGCAACCTAGTTGGCCATCACCACCCTATACCATACCCCAAAACCAAGCCCAACAAGGAAGTTCAAGTTTGACACGTGAGGATATCTTAAATACCATAGCAAACTTGAACTCCTTCACTAATGAAGAGCCGGATACCCAGCTCTCCTCTAGCGTTGAGGCCATCGAGGGGCATGTGAGGAACATATTAGAGGTATTGGCCCGAATGGAAGCTCGTGATTCCGAAAACACACCATCCCAACTTGAACTCGATGATTCGGTGAGTGAAGTCACCAATAAAAATGATTTTGAGTTTGAAAGGGATGAGGAGTTGGTTGTAGAGGATAGAAAAATGGAGGACGAGGTGATAGTGCTACATTATCCATTAGCATTGTCACCCCTTCTCCCACCTAGTGAACCAACTCTAATATTTTCGGAAGTTTTGAGGGAAACGAGAGAGGAGCCGAAAGATTATCCCAAGCTCCCTAACCACTTAATTCCCTTTGAACCATCTCCACCTCCACAAGACTTTCCTCTTGAAAGTTTTGTGCCCCCACCTCTCTTATTTTGGATGCTCATGGTGAAGAGCTTCAAGCCTTCCCCATACGGATAACATTAGGGTCGTGCCGACGACCTTAAAAATACGGAGCTTCGTCGTGCCGACGACGTTAAATAAATTCGGCATTTCTTTTAGTTTTTGTTTCTTAGTTTGAGTTTCTTAGTTTGTTTTTGTTGTTGTTTTGTTTTGTTCTTTTTATGGCATGTTTTTCTATGATGTTGTAGCAACATGAAGTGCATTGCAATGAAGGAGATGAAGGAACGAGATCAATGAACGAGGGAAGCAAGCTTGGACAGTTGGTAAGAAAACAGAAAAAAATTTTAAGCCTGGGATACCCTGCCGTCGCGAGTCGCGATGGGCTTCGTCGCGAGTCGCGACGAACAGGGGAGCAAAATCCACTCCCAGCGCCAACTTTCCGCGAGTCGCCCTGACGTCGCGAGGCTCGTCGCGAGTCGCGACACCCTTCGTCGCGAGTCGCGACGAGCTCAGAAAATTTGGAGCTCTCGGACTCACCTTTCCGCGAGTCGCCCTGACGTCGCGAGGCTCGTCGCGAGTCGCGACACCCTTCGTCGCGAGTCGCGACGAGCTCAGAACATTTTGAGCTCCCGGACTCCACTTTCCGCGAGTCGCCCTGACGTCGCGAGGCCCGTCGCGAGTCGCGACACCCTCCGTCGCGAGTCGCGACGAGCTCAGAACATTTTGAGCTCCCGGACTCCACTTTCCGCGAGTCGCCCTGACGTCGCGAGGCCCGTCGCGAGTCGCGACACCCTCCGTCGCGAGTCGCGACGAGCTCAGAACATTTTGAGCTCCCGGACTCCACTTTCCGCGAGTCGCCCTGACGTCGCGAGGCTCGTCGCGAGTCGCGACGAACCTCGTCGCGAGTCGCGACGTGCTCAGTAACTTTCGAAAATTTTTTGAGCCCGGATTTCAAGTTTCCAAGCTTCCAAGTTTCCAAATGATTTTAAACATTGCATGATCTTTCCTTCTTTTCCACCCAACACGCCCAAGAACATCACATACCTCTCATTTCTTCCACCATCCTACATATATTGACATATGAACATTCTTGCATCCTTATAGTACATTTGTTGATTGTAGTATGCCGACTACATCATTGTGACCGTAAGTTCTTATCCTATAATGATGCTTGTATACATGTCAATATATGTTGGATATTTTTCATGCATAATCTTATAGTGGTAATTGAGGGTTGATTGGTTGTTCTTTGACAATACTATGGTTATTAACTCTTGATGCTAAACCTAGTATTACATATCCTTATGTACTTGTGCGTTTAATATGTTCTTCGTGGTGTAGTCTTGATCAAACGACGCCATGGAGACAATGCTTTTCTCGGGGGGTGAGTTCTTCTACGGCATTTTTTTGCTCACCCTTCCGGTTCCGAAATCCATCTCGGGACCATCCAAGTACTTGGATATCGCCATATCACCGGCGAATTGCGGAGACACGGGTGTCACTCTAACTCCCTTCCCTTGATTTTTATTCTTCTTGCCTTACGTGTTTACATTGAGGGCAATGTAATGTTTTAAGTGTGGGGAGGGGTTAGAGGACTCATATGCATGCTAGATTGTTTTGGAATGCTTTTTGCTACTTTTCATTGGAAAAACAAGAAAAAAAAAATAATAGAAAAACAAAAAGAAAAAAAAAAAAAAAAATTGGAAAAAGAAAAAAAAAAAAAAAAAAAAAAGAAAAAGAAAACCCGCTAAGTTGAAAACCCGAGAGGGCAACTTAGGCAACATTGGGGGCCCGGATAGGTCGAAAACCCTTAAAGGGCGGCCTAGGCAAAAATGAGAGGCTAAAATGTGCGGAAAAAGGTGAGATGTGAGCTAAAGAAACATGATGTGTGGCTAGGATGAAAACTCGAAAGAGCTCCTAGGCAAAATGAGAGAAATTGAGAGAAATTGAAAAATGCTATGATTTCACTCACTTGCCGGTGTTGGAGTCATAAGGTTGCGGTTGTCACACGGATGGATCGGGTAGCTTAACATCTATAGACCTCTGGGGTTTGGGTAGCTTAGTGGGTTAGGAAACGGAGTATGGTTATGGAATTCTTGATCTCTTTCTACTTCGTTTTTGGTTGATATGTTGGCATTAGGTGAAGCATGTGTTTAAAACTTCCTATATGGTTTTAGCTTCATTTTGTGTCATTGGATTCTGGGAATATCAATTCTGGGCTGTAAAATATTTTTATGGGTAGTGAATTGATCAGTGGTAGGTTTGGTTAGATTTAGGATTGGGGATGTGTGTGTGCAAAAATTCTCATGTGAGCTTTTATTTTGGGATTTTTGAGATTGAGAGTTTTGGTGAGGCTTTGATTGGGGGATTAGTTTAGGTTTTGGGATATATCATTTACTCCGCATGCTTGAATCTTTTCTTACTCGAGGGCGAGTAAGGTTTAAGTGTGGGGAGGTTTGATATGTCCATTTTGTGTGGATATTTTGGGGGTTTTACGATGTGGATATGCCATTTCCTCCGTATGCTTAAATCTTTTCTTACTCGAGGACGAGTAAGGTTTAAGTGTGGGGAGGTTTGATGTGTCCATTTTAGGCGCATTATTTAGTAGTATTTAGGATCACTTTTGTGCTCTTTTATTATCGAGAGCTTGTGTTTTACCTTGAAATTCACTTAGGAGAGGTAAAAGCAACTTTGTACTCTTTTACCTCTTTTAAGTGGATTTTGTGTGACAAGGGAAGAACACGGAACCAACGAAGACCGGAAGACATTGAAGACTATACTTTCGAAGACTTTTGGATACTCACTTCGAAGACATGAAGACCGGAGGCCGTTGAAGACCATTTTGGAGCTGTTGAAGACTTGAAGAGTGAGAGGGATGGCTATGAAGAAGACAAAGAAACAATGCAAAACTGTGGCTGCCGTCGCGACCCCGTCGCGACACCGTCGCGAGCCGGGGCACCGTCGCGAGTCGCGACGAACACCGTCGCGAGTCGCGACCATCGGGTGGCCAGAAATCAACTTTATTTTCTTTGCACTATAAATACCATCTCTTTTCCCTCTTCTTCTCCAAGCTTTCCAGGGCGCGTTTTCTCTCTGTTTTGGGCGCCATTTTAGGTTTTTCTTCTTCTTTCTTTTCTTAGCTTTCTCTTAGTTTGATTATGTATTTTCTTGTTGTTCTAGAGTAGTTCTTGTTCTTGGGAGCAAAGGATTGAAGCTTCCACTATCTATGTAGCAAGAACTCATTTATATCTATCTATTTGGTATTTTTGCTATTGTGCAATTGTTGTGCTTTGAATGTTAATTGTTGATTGCATTGATGTTATTGAGAGCTTGATGATATGAAATGCTTGGATTAGTTGTTAGCTAGGGTTTGGGGGATTTGGGTTAATTTCCCCCCTGTTCTTGTTAGCAATGTGATAGTATGAATTAGAGCTTTCGATTGTGTTAGTGTGTTGACAATGTGCTAGGCGAATGTGATTGATGTCGAACTCTTCGTCACGTTCGTTTGTGTAGCAAACGAGAGAGTCATATGCTCGCGGATGAATGTGCGTTGCACGTTCATCCAATCTCGTGTGATTGCATGAATTGGTTCAATGCCTAGTCACGGTGTAGTGGTCATAGGCATTGCCAAGCTTGTTGGTCCTTCGTGCTAAATGCCACCAATGTCGCCTTGAGTCGTGGTCGCGACTCGGGAGCCATTGGTGAGGTTTGACGAGAGATGTCGAATTCACTCTCGCAAACTACGAACTAAGAAGGATAGGAGTTCAGTCTCCACGACAAGTAGTTGAAGTATTGAATAGGTGATTTAAACTCATTTCGGAAGTATTTGTTATTTAGCGTTTGTGTACTCTTGACGGTGTGTTTCGCTGCATGTGTGCCATGAGTGGTTTGAGCATAGGTAGTGCTTGTGTGGTTGAATTGCTTAGGTGTAGGAACGTGACAACTTCCGTAGCACCTTTGCATGAAGATCTACTAGCATGAACTTAGAACTCCTTGTGGTGTGTGTGTTGTGGTACTTGCTAGATGGGGTGTGTGATTGTTAGGTCATGAATGCTATATGATGGAATGTGTGAATGATTCGATGAACTACATTAGATGTGGAAGTGGATATCCGTTGCCCCCAAGGCATTTTATCTTTGTAGTTTAAAACCTTTCTTTTTCTTAGTTTCGTTTGATGATTAGCATAGTCACTTGACGTTGCTAGTTATCTCGTCTTTTTATCTTTGTTAACTTAGGAACCAACCAACCAACCAACCCCCCCTTTTTTACTCGCTTTTATGTGTGTGTATATATATCTACTCCTAGCCTAGTATATCAATCATTTGTGTGCTTAGACGCTTAGGAAGATCCCTCTTCTCATTGGACGACCCCGATTTGCCACTATCTACCTAGTTGTAGAAAGTAAGCACTGAGGGCATATAAATTATCTTTTGGCGCGCGGGCGCGACGACCGCCCGCGCCTGTCAGGTGGTGATGGCCAACTAGGTTGCTCGTAATATTGGTTTTCCGGCTCATTCTCATACCACCAATCCGGACTACCACTCCATTCCGGATTGTAAGAGTCGTGGTATGGATAGCATTCATGAGCTTCTTGCCCTTGAAAACCAATATCTCCTACCTCTTGATAGCACTCTTCATAGTACCCATGGTTTTGGAAACCACGGGTTCTTTCTCGGTCATCGTACTGTTCCCATAACAAAGGGCAAGATTCGGTAGGATGGTCGGAACGACACATCCTACAAAACCTTGCTTGTTGAGCCTCTCTTCTCATCATGAGTTCCCTCAAGGTGAGACGCTCCATTAAATTTTTATTTTTTTTTTAACAAAAGTTCGAAATCATAGTGCAAGGATTCTCGATAAAAACAATTACCAAGAACTCAAGCAATACCTACTCCGAACAAAAACAACCACCAAGTAGTGGAAAATAAAAACAACTAGCTAATACACAACCAAATACACCTAAAAACTTAAGAATAAACGCCTCTTCCCCGGCAACGGCGCCATTTTGACAGGCGCGGGCGGTCGTCGCGCCCGCGCGCCAAAAGATAATTTATAAGCCCTAAATGCTTACTTTCTACAACTAGGTAGATAGTGGCAAATCGGGGTCGTCCAATGAGAAGAGGGATCTTCCTAAGCGTCTAAGCACACAAATGGTTGATATTAGGCTAGGAGTAACTATATTTACACACACTTAAAAGCAAGTAAAGGGGGGGGTTGGTTGGTTGGTTTCCTAAGTTAACAAAGATAAAAAGACACGATAACTAGCAACGTCAAGTGACTATGCTAATCATCAAACGAAACTAAAGAAAAGGGTTTTAAACTACAAAGATAAAATGCCTTGGGGGCAACGGATATCCACTTCCACATCTAATGTAGTTCATCGAATCATTCACACATTCCATCATATAGCATTCATGACCCAACGCTCACACACCCCATCTAGCAAGTACCACAACACACACACCACAAGGAGTTCTAAGTTCATGCTCGTAGATCTTCATGCAAAGGTGCTACGGAAGTCGTCACGTTCCTACACCTAAGCAATTCAACCACACAAGCACTACCTGTGCTCAAACAACTCATGGCACACATGCAGTGAAACACACCGTCAAGAGTACATAAACGCCAAATAACAAATGCTTCAGGAATGAGTTTAAATCACCTATTCAATACTTCAACTACTTGTCGTGGAGACTGAACTCCTATCCTTCTTAGTTCGTAGTTTGCGAGAGTGAGTTCGACATCTCTCGTCAAACCTCACCAATGGCTCCCGAGTCGCGACCACGACTCAAGGTGTCATTGGTGGCATTTGGCACGAAGGACCAACAAGCTTGGCAATGCCTATGACCACTACACCGTGACTAGGCATTGAACCAATTCATGCAATTACACGAGATTGGATGAACGTGCAACGCACATTCATCCGCGAGCATATGACTCTCCCGTTTGCTACACAAACGAACATGACGAAGAGTTCGACATCAATCACATTCGCCTAGCACATTGTCAACATACTAACGCAATCGAAAGCTCTAATTCATACTCTCACATTGCTAACAAGAACAGGGGGGAAATTAACCCAAATCCCCCAAACCCTAGCTAGCAATTAATCCAAGCATTTCATATCATCAAGCTCTCAACAACATCAATGCAATCAACAATTAACATTCAAAGCACAATAATTGCACAATAGCAAAAATACCAAATAGATAGATATAAATGAGTTCTTGCTACATAGATAATGGAAGCTTCAATCCTTTGCTCCCAAGAACAAAACTAACCTAGATAAACAAAACCCATAACAAAGAACTAAAAGCTACAAAGAAAGAAGAAGAAATGGAAGAAAATCTAGGGTTTTGGAGCCAAAAATCGGGCTTAAGGCCTTGGAGAAGAAGGGTGAAGAGGTATTTATAGTGGAAGAAAAAGAGGAGAAACAGAGCTGCTGCAGGGCTGATTTTAAGCCGTCGTCGCGACTCGCGACCAAGTTCATCGCGAGTCGCGACCAAATCAGTAACTCAGCCCTGCTGTTTTGTTTTGCTTCCTCCGGGTGAACCGTTGATCCGTTTCGGGAGTTCTTGTAGTCGATTTTATAGTGCTCGAGAAGAGGAATCCAATGGTGCCACTCTTGAAGGCTGATTCTTCTCGGAAAATTCTGAGAACCCTGGACCATCCTTCACCCGTCGCTTTGCTCTCCTTTCTTCACCTCTTCACTTCTTCATGTCTTCAAAAAGCTCAAATGTAAAGGTCTTCAAATCTTCAAATCTTCAAAGATAAATCTTCAAAGTCTTCAAATCTTCAAAGTCTTCAAACAAATCACCTTGTCACACAAAATCATCTAAAAAGTGATAAAAACGTCAAAGCCGCCTTTATCCCTCCTTAGATGATTTCAAGGCAAAATGCCACATGTAGAGCACAAAATTGCACAAAACCTAATCCTAAAAAGCCTAAAATAACCATCTAAAATGGACACATCAGATGTCTTCATATTTATAGTGTAAAATATAGTCGTTTATAGCCGTTATATTACCGCTGGAAATACAACCATTATATTAATTAATTGTATTTAAAATGTTAAGAGTAGACTAACAATGTAATGTCATCAAATAAATAGACAAATATATAAGAGACATAATTAATCATAGAAATATTAAAATGAAGCAGTTAAAGATTAGTTAGATGTAGATCACACATTTTTACTATAAGGTGGCAGAGCTTCATGTATATGAAAATACGGTGTAATGCATTTAGAAAGTTAATAAATCACATTACATTACCATAGTGTGACAAAGCCTCATGTGTATAGTAATATGTTGTTATGTAGTT
This sequence comes from Rubia yunnanensis, assembly GCA_037428765.1. Classification (NCBI taxonomy): domain Eukaryota; kingdom Viridiplantae; phylum Streptophyta; class Magnoliopsida; order Gentianales; family Rubiaceae; genus Rubia; species Rubia yunnanensis. The sequence continues at coordinate 21,776,756 of CM075064.1, read as the reverse complement.
AGGAAGTTAGTGGTGTTATGTAGTTCGAAAGTTAACTATTATAAATCACATCACATTAGCATAAGGTGGCAAAACCTCATGTATTTAATAATATGGTGTTATGTAGTTATAAATTTAATTATTATTGCTAGTGAGTAGAGTTAGGAAGATGCTTTGAGCTAAGTACTGACGGTGTATAATTGTTGATCTGTGCAGGAAAAAGTTGCTACTGCTGGTGACCAAGCTGAAGATTAGTTATTTGTAGTTTAAGAACGTATTAGAGGATTTGGGCTTGTGAAAGTTGTCTTTGAATAATTATATAAGCAGGGTGCCCTGGATGAGGAAAAAGCTTTATGTTATAGTTGCTGGACACTTACATGAAATTGATCTGTGCAGCCTAGTTTAAAAGGAATGCAAGCCAAATATAATCAAGTTTTAACACGTAAAGTTCTGGACATCTACAAATTAATAGAAACTTTTGGACTAGTACCCTTAATACCAACTACGTTTGTAGAAAATAAGGGTAATAATGTGTTAATATTCATGATCTTGGGATACATTATATAGTGGTACAGAATACCCATACAAGCTAGGAAAAGGCAATAGAATCTAATTACAATTACAAGTAATACCTACATTCCTTAACACCCTCCCTCAAGTTGGAGCATGAGGATCATAATTGCCCAACTTGCTAAGTAATGAATGAAACTGGTTACGTTCGAGAGCTTTAGTAAACAAGTCTGCATGTTGATCAGAAGTGCGGATATGATGAGTAACAATAGTACCAGACTGCACGAGATCCTGGACAAAATGACAATCTACTTCGATATGCTTCGTACGTTCATGGAATACTGGATTTGTTGCAGTATGAAGAGCAGATTGACTGTCACAAAATAAATGCATAGGAGAAGTATGTGCAACTCCGAATCTTTAAGTAAAGATTTAAGCCATAATAATTCACAACAGATAACAGCCATAGCATGATACTCAGCTTCAGCTGAAGACCGAGAGACTGTAGGTTGCTTCTTAGTCTTCCAAGAAATCGGAGAATCACCAATCATCACAAAGTATCTAAAAAGAGAACGCCGGGTAATAGGACATGCATTCCAATTAGAATTACAGTAAGTAGTCAATTACAAATTACTACGGGAAGAGAGAAATAAACCTTGACTAGGATGACTATTCAGGTAGTGTAAAACACGAATAACAACTTGCCAATGAGGAACACAAGGAGACCTCAAAAACTGTGAGTGATGGTAAGGTAGATCAGGCGTCCAACCAGGCGCCGGTATTGCTCAGAATCATGGTTAGGTGGACCTTCAACATGTGCTAGATCATATTATTGCTCCATCGGAAAGTCAGTCAATTTAGAAATAGATAAACATGTGTCAGATAAAATATCCAAGGCATATTTACGTTGTGAAAGAAACATCTCATCCAGTCTTCTAGCAATCTCTATACCAAGAAATACTTAAGCGGGCCAATATCTTTCATGTGAAAACAAGAGCTCAAGCATTTCTTGAATTTAGAGATAAGCGACGAAGAACTTCCAGCAATAACCAAGTCATCCACATAAACCAGTACATGCAAAGATACCGAACCAAGGGAAAAATATAGAGTAATCTGCTTTACTATGGACAAAGCCAAATGTATGTAAAGCCTGAGCTAGTTTCGCAAACCAATTGCGAGGAGCCTGACAAAGACCATAAACAGATTTCTGAAGGCGACATACCTGTCCAGGGGGCACAGGATAGCCTGGTGGAGGTCGCATGAAAACCTCTTCATGCAGATCATCATGCAGGAAAGCATTATGCACATCCATCAGATGCAGTTCTCAACCACGAATAACTGCAATAGACAAGAATAAATGAACCGAACTCATTTTCGCAACAGGAGCAAATGTCTCAGTATAGTCAATTCCTTCAACTAGAAGATTCCCGAGAACCACAAAGCACGCCTTATGACGCTCAATGGTGCCATTAGATTTAAACTTTGTACGGTAAACCCATTTGTAACCAATTGCAGTATTTTTCAGAGGTAGAGAGACCATTGTCCTAGTCTGATTGCGCTCAAGCATAGTAAGCTCTTCAGTCATAGTATCTCACCAATGAGCATGCTTTAATGCCTCAGAATAAGTGGTGGGATCTGCACTAGAAGTTACTGCACCCAAAAATCTAGAATGCATACTAGAAAAATGATCACAATTTACACAATCAGTAAGATGATAGAGAACACCCGAGGATAGTGAAGACGCATGAGTGAATGTAGTAGTAGGGGGGTCTTCAGTAGTAATAGCACATACATAATCATCATCACAGTCATATTCTTCCAAGTAAGGAGGAAGGCGGTGATTTTGGGTACTCTTTCGGAGAGGAGGTAGCTCGGCTACAGAAGGCGGCACCGGACTAACCGGTAATACAGGCGACAGTGGACGACAATATCCAATGTCGGAGATGCCACATTAGGTGGCGATGCACTAGGTGTGTCAGGAGACAGCGGCACATGAGGTGCGTTATCGACGGGAGCCAGTGGTGCAAGAGGCGCGTGCAGCGGGCCGGTGGTCGAGACCGAATGGCTGGTCTGACTGGGTAGGCAAATAGGTGGGCAGCGGTATAGGTAGGATGACGACTGGTGGGTAAGGCTCCGATGGAGGCGGCGGTGGTGCCTGTGATGAGGTGGTGGTGCAGGCAGGATTTACCGAGGCCGGTATCGGAGTGACTGCATATGGGAACTAATCTTTAAAAAAATTGGCATCCTTACTGCTGAAGATAGTGCGGGATTCCAAGTCATAAAGGCGATAACCTTTCTTTCCGGTAGGATAACCAAGAAACAAACATCCCCGACATTTTGGTGCAAACTTGTCTCGGTGTAAGCAGCAAAGCACAAGCATCCAAATACATTCAAAGGTGCGTAATTTGGAGCTTATCTATAGAGCATCTCAAATGGTGTGCGACCATTAATTTTCTTTGTCGGTGTCCGGTTAATCAGATAAGCAGTAGTGAGAACACATTCTCCCCAAAAATCAATAGGCGGGTTAGCTTGAAAACGTAAAGCACGAGCCACATGCAACAAATGACGATGCTTGCACTCTACACGACCATTCTGTTGTGGTGTATCAACCATAGATGTCTCAAAAACAATACCGGATTAAGCAAAGTAGGATCTCAAGGGCAGAAACTCTATACCATTATCAGCACGGACACGACAAATGGTGTGCCCAAACTGTATCTTGATCAAAGCACCAAATTCTATAAATCTAGAAGCTACTTTTGACTTAGCCACTAATAAATAAACCTAAACAACTCAGGAATAATTATCAACTATAGTTAAAAAATAAAATGCACCACTAGAAGACGGGGAACTATAAGGCCCCCAAATGTCACAATGTACTAATTCAAACTCTGAACTAGCATTTGAAGAACTCAAAGCAAAGCTATGCCTAGTCTATTTTGCTCTCAACACACAGAGCAAGGAATAGAAGTATTATTTGTGCTAAGATCAAGAGTAGAAACAAAAGACAACATTGTAGAGGATGGATGCCCAAGATGCTGATGCCATAAATCAGATGAAGAAACCAACACAACTATTGGAATAGACAGCATGATATGAGGACGAACACGAGTATCCAACAGACGAAACCAGTAAACCCCCCATTGCTGTTCACCTACACCAATCACAATACTAGTACTGATTTTCTTTAAAATGCAATAATTTTCAGTAAACGAAGCTAAACATTTTAAGGCAGATAACAATCTAGAGCATGATAATAAATAACATCGCAAAGTAGGTATGTATAGCACATGAGTAAGGGTGTCACCAAAGTAATTAGAACCATATTGTGTAGCAAATGACACAGATCCATTAGGCAGTATAACATTCACAGAGTTGATAACAGTAGTAATATCAGTAAGAGGACCCTTGTCATCGGTCATGTGATACGAGGCTCTCGAGTCAAGAATCAAGGGTAAAGTAGACTTACCTGACCCATGGCTAGAGGGGTGATGTAAGTGATTAAATAAATAAAGGGCCGTACTCCATTGGTCATCAGACAGAGAAGGGCCAAAATCATATCAGGTAGGGGACCAGAGGCCGCAATCGCAAATCTTGGCGGTGAGGTAACGACGCCAGTGAACAGCGGCTGAGGGCAGCGGCGGGTATCATATTTAAATTTAGAGGTAGACATTGAAGCAGATCAAAACTGAGTAGCAGCGACAGACAAATCGGATCAGCGACAGTAAATTTGATTGGCAAGGCACGTCGGCGCGTGGCTTAGACAACGACGACACGTGGAGTTTGGAGTCAGCACATTGAGGGAAACACGCAGACTGTAGTAGACTGTCAATCGATTGTGGCAACCTGGAGACTCAGTGTGGTGGTCGGCGGACAGAGATCAGTGAGCAGAACGGCGCGGCGATGCGTGGGTTTCACAGCAGCGGCACATGGATTGGTGTTGGCGCGTAGAGAATAACATGCAGATAGATGGACAACAACGAGCAGTCAGATGATTGCGGAAACCCGGAGACTCGGTGCAGCGATCGGCAGGCAGTGATTGGCGAGCAGCGACAATGAAGACCGACAGCGCGTATGACAAATGAGCAACTGGACGTGATGGCGGCGACGACTCAGGAAATCAGTGGAAATTTTCTTAGGGTTTCAGGATTTTAGGCTTTGATACCATGTAAAAAATGAGGGTAATAATGTGTCTATGTATTCATGATCTCATGGTACATTATATAGTGGTACAGAATACCTATACAAGCTAGGAAAAAGAAATAGAATCTAATTACAATTACAAGGAATATCTACATTCCTTAATGACTTTGATTCATATCACAAAATTCTTACAACGTTTAGAAAAAAACTCACTTAATGAAAATGAAAAGTGATCGTGCTAATACCGTGCTGTGAAAATCACTAATTTTATACTAATTAGTTAAGAAAGTAGTAAGGAACTTGGTGTTGTGAATAAGAAAGAGATAATGGAGAATAAAATAAGATGCGATGAAGTGAGAAGTGGGAGGTGAGAGAATGAGATATGTGTTTTTCTTCATACCCTTAGGGAGTATTTATAGTAGATTTTATGAGTAATGATATATTACTCTGTCCCAACCGAATGTGCACACTTTTTGGTCAAGTTTGTCAGGTCATGTTTGACCAACGATAACTTTAGTTACGTATATTAACGGTATGTTAAAATTTGATATTTAGAAAATACATCATGCAGGGTATCCAGCAATATCTCACATGATGATATTGATGTCTATATACTAGTTGAAAATTATGGTCAAACATGCCTTAAGAAAATTGATCAAAAAGTGTGAAGATTCGACTGGGACGGAGGTAGTAGTATTTCCCTATTGGAAATAGATAGTGATATAAATTGCTATCACAAATCTAGCTTATCAGCATTTCATTGTTCATGACATTAAAGAAACTTGTAACTATAAATTCTCACGCTCCACCTCCTAATAGTAGTATAGTAGTAGGTCACGCTCCCCCCCCTCCCGAAAACCGACCTAAACAATAGAAAGAGAGATATAAATCCCCTTAATATTCCGAAAATTTTGAAAATCCTCTGTCGAAACTAGAAGGAATTCTTCTTCAATAATCTGAACACAGAGTCGCGCGAATTGGAGATGGCTGACGAATCATCGGGCACAAAAGCGGCGCCACCTGCACCGCCGTCCTCGTCTCCGGCGGATTCTTACCTTGGAAGCTTCATCAGCTTGACATCGAAGTTCGAGATTCGTTACGAAGGCGTGCTTTACTATCTTAATCCCCAGGACTCCACTCTCGGCTTGAAAAATGGTGAAATGTTGCTCCAAAATTCGTTGTTTCACTTTCTTTTTGCATTTACTTCGTTTTATATGCTCGACGTTCATTGTGTAGTTGTGTGATTGTGTGATTGTGTGATTGTGTGATTGTGTGGTTGTGTGTGCGTTATATGTCCAATAAACACGAACTTAGTGAATGAACCTGTGTGTGCAAATTAGGTTGTGCTACATTTACCATTTGTTTAATCTATTTATATTTAAAATAACAGCTTTTGCTTTACAGTTTATTTCCTAATACATTTCAGTCTTCCTTTTCGTGTTCGTTTCGTGTTAATGGCTATTTAATTTCTATGTATATAGGAGACATCTAGTTGCTCTACTCCAATTCATTCATTTCTTGATGCTACTCCTATTCCAGTCTATGAAATTTTGTCGCACAGTCTATCTAATCAATTATGTGACATTTTCACACACATTTGTCTCAGCATTCTCATTTTGTTATCCTCGTTTTTCTTTCCCGTTAGTATAAATCTTATAGCTGTCCTATACTCAAGTCCTATCTGTGACAGACCGTTCTCGGTGTTTCTCAATAAGTTTTAGACAATGCTTTAAGACGTTTCTTTTTGTCTTTTATAGGTAGAGTTATGACAAAGTTCCCATCTACATGTATGCATATATGTTTTGTGTTGATGTTGTTCGTGCGCTCACATCACCATTGTAATTGTTATAATGCTTTTATTTGCAGTTAAGTCATACGGTACTGAAGGTCGGAAGAAAGACGGCCCTCAAATTCCTCCAAGTGATAGGGTCTATGAGTACATTTTGTTTCGTGGTGATGACATTAAGGTAAAATGACATCAACTGAAATTGTGAATGTCATCTTTTAACTCGTACTTTTGTTACTCCCCATAAAATTTACAAGGGTCAGAGAAATGGATGACCATTGGAAGCTCTTTTTATCCTATTATTAAACAGTGTCCTCTTTATATCTCTGGTTTTTGGACTATTGGGGAACAATCATAAACTCAGAAGAGGTTCAAACATATAGAAAGCTAAGTCAAAGTTATTTGTGTCTTTTGTATACTTCTCCATGATTCTAGAACTACAGATGTCTGTGCATAGCCTCCAACAAGTCATGTAATGGGTGTAGAAGTTGAGAACTTATCATGCAGCATAAGTCATGTTTGCCAACATACTTAAGATATTGACATACAGTTATGAAATCAGTTTAATATAGCAACTATCTACAGGATTGATTGACCTCTTATTGATTTAGGAAGGATTTTAGTAGAAGTTCATATTTGAGAGACACGTTGATAATACGCTGGTTCGAGTATTCGAGCCATAAGCTTAGTGGAGAGGATAGAGTGAGGTCATTGATTAGAAGATAGATACACAGAGGTTTCAAGAAGATGTAGTAGATCTTTTACCAAAATGTTTGATCTTGGACTATTTAATGATTTTAGTACCAGCAGTACCTTCTGCAAGAAGCGAGAGGAAGTTGTATTTAGATTTAGAAATGGTTTTTATAAATCTCAAAATGAATAACCAGAAACAATGATTCAAAACTATAATTGTCTGAGAAAGTCTTACTATTTTGGATAGGTACAACAGACGGCCTAGGAAAAGATACTTGTCCTTCAGAATCTCATTAGAAAAAAAAAATTCAAATGTGGAAGGAGTAGAGATCTCTTAGAAAAATGCAACTGAGCAAACAATGAAAGTTGTGGTGAAAGGGCATTATTGGGAGTGTTGAAACAGTTATCAAATAATAAGAATACGGTGGTCAAAATTTCAAAGTTCAAGATAAATTGGAATTGAAAACAATACAAATGACGGAACTATTAGTGATGTACATGTTAAATCTGGTGTAGTTATTCTATGAAAGATTAGTTTATAGGGAAAAAAAAGTGTTAAGTGTATAGGTATTGTGTTAATGAGCTATGTGGTAAGGTTGTGAGGGAGTTAGGGAAGAAAGTTGAAAACAAAGAGTAATACTAGAATACCATTTTGGTGTATGTTTTGGAGGTCCATGGTAATATTTATACATCAAATAAGAAGATTCTGCAAGTATTATTGTAAGGAGCATCTGCAGAGATATAATTGGTGAAAGAGCACCTAAGAGAGTTTGGACCTGCACCTTTTGATGTACGAGTAAGATGTGTTGCAAACTTATTATCATCAGCTAATAGAAAGATCTAAAGATTTTGGAAATAAATTAATATAATAAGACATGATATGTTGAGAAATCCTTGTTCTGATTAAGACAGCAGGAAAATAGGTTTTTACAGCTGACCTCACCAATTGGGTTCAATCCCCAGTTGCTTTTACGGTTGTTTGGGATGGTAAAATAACAGATTCACAGTATATATCTTAGAAGTGTTGTACACATACTTTATTGATTTTATGAAATTGGACTACCCTAGAACAAAACTTTAATTAAAATTTTTGGTTACGAAGTTACCAAACAAACATGACTTAATTCTTACGGTCCTCCAGTTTCTTCTCTATTGATCTGATTTAAGCTACCCCTATATGTTCTCATATTCATGTGTTCTGCCTTTTTAAATTTAGGATTTACAAGTGAAAGCCTCTCGGCCTCCTCAAGTAGAGGAGACAATATACAATGATCCAGCAATCATTCAGGTATTTGAGACCAATTTCAAATTGAATGAAGATAATATTAGTGATTCAATTTGCGTGTTACTTGAAATGTCACTTCTCTTTGAGTTACATACTTACCATTTTTTCCTTTTCTGTTGCTCTAGTCTCAATCTGCTGCTGCCAGCAGTGGCAGTACATTAACACTGCCATCGCAAAAATCTGGAGCAAACATTGTAGAACGAGAGCCTCCTCAGATGACTCCAAGTGCTAATGTACCATCTTACGCCACACCAAGTTGCTGGCAAGGAAATAGTGGGGCCACAAGTAGTAATATTTATGCTCAGAATCATCCTCCAACTGTGGCTGCTTCATTTTCTTCGTTACCAAATATTTCAGAGCCATTGCATATTACTGGGCCTATGATAACCCCGCTGACGAGCTCTTCCGTCAGTCTTGCTTCAATTCCCATTCCAGCTGCTTCTGTTTATCCAAACATTATATCATCTCAAACTCCTCAGTTACCTGTCATGCCTCATATGAATGTACATTCTCTATCTACCATGTCAGCTGTATCCACTCAGTCTAATGTTGCTATTTCTAACATGTCTTCATTTCCTCAATCTGCTGAAAACGTCAAGAAGATTGCAGAATCAAACACTGGTAAAGTGTTTTCTGACCCTTTATCTTTGCATGCTTCTCAGTCATTGTCACATTCTGCCTTTTCTGTTATGGATCCTTCTCAAGGCTCCATACTGAAACAAGCACCAGTTTTGCTTACCCCCGATTGGTTTTCATCAAGACTACCTGAATTGCCACCACAAAACATGTATCCAAATCAAAAGGACATGGTTGGACCTAGTTTTGCAACACATCAAATCTTATATCCGAATCAAAGGAACACGGTTGTACTTGGACCTAACGTGGCATCCTCTGGACCATTGGCGCCAGTTACTGGTCCTGTCAATCAAGCTCCACTATTGCCACTAGAGCCACCTGGGCAACAGGTAATCTGGCGGTGATACAGATTCAGATTTTATAGTACTGTTCAGTATGTCCAGTAATTATGTCTTGCTTATGTTCGAGTTCATGATATATCATTCGTAGCTTGGATATTTTTCAACAAAATCTCATCCCATGGCAGGGATAATTCCTCTTTGTTAATTTTTTTGGCTTCCCTATAGTGGTTTCACATGCTAATCTTCTGTTCTTTTGGGAACTAAGTTCCTGCTCTTCTTTGAGGACCAATCATTGTTATTTCCACCTTTTAAGTATCTGAAAGTTCTGATATTACTGACAGTGATGGAGTGCAGTTTAGTTTTTAATCGACTTGTGTTATATGTTGGAGCATGGTTGGCGGTGGCTGTACTTTCAGGACTATGTGATGTGAAATATTAGTGGTTGAATAAAGAATGATAATAAAGCGTAACCAAAGTACACACACACACAAAGCACATTAATGCGAGTACTATGAAGTGGACATTCAAATTCAAAGGGGGGCCACAATATATTGCGGTCCAAGTTTTGCGTTGAGACTCTTGTTATATTACCTAAGATTTTCAAGTTTGGATTTTCCAACTACTACACTTCACCAAAGAGCTTTTAGAGGTGAGGTTAAACCCTTCTGTTGCATATTTCAATAGACTATCCCACTTACTAAAATTTTTAAATTGTACCCCTGGGGTCCCCACCTCACAAGATATATAATTGGTCTGTGTTTTTTTACCCAGATATCACCTTGGATGTTTCCCCAGTCATTATCTTTTCTCTTTGAAGCACACAGCATATCTCGTCTCTTGTGGAGCTTTATGATTATGCTTATAATTCCAATCTTGGTCTTATCATACTCATTTCTCCGGATCTAATTCTCCCCAGCTACTACGGAGATGTAGAATTGAAGCTCACAAATGACTGTTAAGAATTATGAGAATTGTTAACCTGCTCTGTTAATTAACAGTTTTGAGTCTTGGTTATTTTTATGGTCGATTATCTTTGGCCAACGTTTCTGAACACTCTTTTATTTCTCACCTTTTACCCTTTTTGAACTTCAACTGGACCAATAGATGGCAATAGGCAGTCTGGCTAATTAACCTTAAATAGTCAAATGACTTCATTGGTTGACAGAAGATTATATCAGGATCTGAGCAGCTTAGAATTTTTTGCCTGTTGAAAGGATAGGCTGCGCTGAGGCTCTATTGAAATTTGACTAATGTCAACCCCGTAGACTTGGCTCTTAGAGGTTCCAGTTGGTGTTATATATTATATTTTGTGTTAAATGTACCATAGGAAATCAGTTGATTAACCATCCATTAGCATTAACACATGACTAGCTCTTCATGTTTAAACTCTTTTAAGTTTTTAAGTGGGGATGTGGCAGTTCAGTTTGTAGCATCTTATCTTGTGCTTACACCCTTGAAGCATGTACACACAGTTAATCCATTTTCTCTTAATTGTGTTTCTTTTGTGGTTAAGTAAATTTCTTTCATATTTGACCTCATAGGAGAATCTTATAAAAATATGAGTTGCATTATGTAAGGCCCAATTTCCTTATCGCTTTCTTCTCCCTGAAATAAATTTGACGTGATATATTCATGTGAACCAACTCTGGAAGTTAAAGCACAAAAAAAACACGCAACTTCCATGTGTCAATCTTCCTTCAGTGAGTTTATATTTTGTGGGATTTTGAAGATGTGAGCTGTGCTTTGAATGTTTTGTACTTTCAATGTGTTTTACAGTACACTGAAGAATTTGATTTTGAAGCCATGAATGAGAAGTTTAGAAAGGACGAAGTATGGGGTTATCTTGGAAAAGGAAAGCAAAAGGACGCTGCAGGGACCATGCAGGATGATGCCATTATATACCAAACTTCAAGGGAAGTAGATGGTGGTGGCTTGCCTGTCGAGGCTGAATCAAAAGTATGTCTCATAACAAATTGTGTGGCTTGTTTTGCTTGCAAAATGAATACTAATATATTTGTGTCTGTATGCATTGTTCTGTTTACCTTTATCTTATTTTATTTGCATCTCGTACATGCGAATAGTGGAAGGTCTGTACTGAACTTTTCATGTTGATTTGTGCAGCCTGCATATAACAAGGATGATTTCTTTGACTCAATATCTTGCAACACAACTATCCATAGAAATAGGAATGGGCAGAGTGGTGGCTTCTCTGGCAGAATTAGGCAGGACACTCAGGTTTGCTTTTATGTTTGTTCTCAGGATATTCTGCACAGCTGAACGTTTTACTAAATCTGCGCTTGTGTTAGTTTCCGACTTTTGGTCAGTTCCAGCAGAGAGCTCATCCAGTATATGGTGGCTATGGACCTGGACCTGGCATGAACCACATGCAGTATGGCCGGGGAAGAGGATATAACCCCTCTAACAGAGGTCGGGGAGGACACACGTGGTACTAATCTGCTAGTTTTACTCAGAGATGTTTATCCTGGTAGTTTTTTCATGTTTGGTTGTAACCTTCTTAGTGCTGCCATGTCTGTCTTGAATTGCTGGGATTTTTATGAATGCAATGGACAAACAGGCCTAGATACTTGTCTTTGTTCCAACAGGCGCCCTGATAGTCCTCCTTTTTGATACTCATGAACCTGCCAGCTTGATGGATGGGGATATGTCCTTGTTTGAGCAGAGACTTCTGTAAAAATCCTCCTAGACTAATTTCTCACAAGTGACTGTTAGGATTTTGAATCATTCTTTGCGGGTTTCATTTGCGTTCATTTTTCTATTCTTGCATTTACATAATGTTTGTTTCAGTCTCGAGGTAATGAAATTCATGATTTTACCCGCGGGAGTGCCCCCCTCTCGAACTCCTTTTTAGTGTAAACAGAGTGAATATTGTTTTGCACGATTGATCATTGAATTTTCTGGCTAAAGTGATATGGAGTAGGTGTATTGCAAACGTTGCATCCTACTTCATTGTGCTGGTACTGTATTTTGTGTGATTAACCAAGATGACAAAAAAAGGATACAGCTTGAGAAATAAATGTGCTTTAATATTTTCTGAGTTTTTGCAAGAGGACAGAGAAGCATCTTAAAGAGCAACATATGTGAGCTGGCTTAATTAAGGGAAAGCAGACTTGCCTGTCATAGCCCCAGTTAACTATTTGGACAAAAAATATATTGGGCTTGGACCATGTCTACTGAACAATCTCAGTACATATGGAGCGAGATAATTCCACATATCGAGGCCGGAATAGGATTCTATTCTTCGGGAAAAGAAGTTGTTACGAAAGGTTATGATAGGGAATGAAGTTCTTCGCCCTGATACCTAGTATATATGTATGTGTAATACTAAATTTAATTCTAAAAAAAATAGTAAACAAATCCATTCTCATCAGAAACCTCTCTCCTTTCCCCCCATCACCTCCACCCGTCGGAAACCTCCCTCCAACCGAAATCGACATGTCCCTAGCCAGCCCTTCTTGCCCCCACCCTAGTCCCTCTTGTCCCCAGCCCAGCCCTGTCGGATGCAGCCCCATCCTCACCTCCGTTTCCAGCCCAACCCTAAATAATGGTGCGAGAGCTATGCCTCTGCGGCAGACGAGAAGCATGTGCGATGAGAACCATCTGTATAACAGTGGATGAGAACCATCTGCGATGTCGAGAACCATCTGCGATGTCGAGAACCATTTGCGGTAGACAAGAACCATCACTGACGAGAACCATGCCGCGAGAACCACAAGCCCACGACGGACGAGAACCATGGCATGAGAAACACCATGCTCCGGCAGACGAGGATCGCCGCCCGAGAGCCGCCAACGAGAACCTCCCCACAACAAGAACCGAGGCAGAGCTCTGGCGATGACGATCCACAAAGTACCGGTTAACACGAACAATGACAGGGAGCCGACAAACTTGACCCACTCCGGAGAACCGGGGAATGCATCCAGCCACCATTTTACCCAGATTTTTCACCAAAAATTTCAGGTAATCTCACCGGAAATATCGTTGGAAAATAGCCCAGCCGCAACTACCATTTGCCCAGATTTTTAACTAAAATTTTCAGGTAATATCACCGGAAATGTCGTCGGAAAATGGACCATCCGCCGCCGGCCAATTAGCCTGGATTGTATCATCAAATTGGCCGGGATTTTTGGATTCCGGAATTTATTTATAGAATTATTAAAATTCAATTGAGAGTCCGTCTCTTGAAAGACGGTTTTTCCATAAGTTATGGAAAGACCAAAGTTTAAAGTGTAAATTAGAAGAAATGAAGATAAAATTTTCGGTTGCATGAACCGGGTTATAAATTTTATAACTACATGTTTCATACTAAAATTTTAATATTAAAACTAAGACCCTTTACTTTTTATTATTCTAATTAAACCTCATCTTTCCATAAGCTTATGGAAAGACCGTCTTTTTCCCAAGACTTTGCCTTTAATTAATGAGTAATGATATTCACAGTGAAATTTATAATGAAACATGACAGTGAATGATGTAAAATTAATGAAAAGACCAAATGACTAATAACATCCATTTAAGGAGAGCAATATGTTTACATGTGTCAAATTTTGAGTGGAACTTCAATGTGACGTAGATATAACTATTTTGACTTTGATGTGAAGTAGATATAACTGTTTTGACAGTGACTCTTCTTGGAATTTTGATCTCCAATAGTAACTAGTTTAATCAAAATTGTATGTGACGTGTCAACAGAATTTTGGTCTCCAATAGTAACTAGTTAAATCAAACTTGAATATGACATGTCAATTATTATTTTTATAGTATTTGAAAATAAATATTATTAAATTAATATTTAACAATTATACTGTTCATATTATATTATATCAAATTCTTAAGTGATCAAATACATTTCTACTGCACATTAAATTTATAATCATATATTATTTATAAAAAACATAATACTTACAATAATAGACCATGTAATTATAAAATATGATTCAATTTTATGTTTAAAATTATAATTTACCCTATCTTCAATATTTGTATTTTAAAATTTTAAATATTCAAAAAAATTAACTAGCACACAATATAGCATAATATTTATTTTACATGACACGCATAAAGCTATTAATTTCTTAAGGTAAATAATATTTGATAAATTCAATCTCGCATTTGTATATCTTTTTGTGGTTTAGTATATATTTATAATCGGTTTTTCTAACGAGTGCCCATGGGCACTCGTTAACAACTTCAGATTCCATCGAAAACTGTGTTATTAAATGCAAATCCATCGAAAACTGTGTTATTAAATGCAGATATAGTTAATGATTATAAGTAGGGAGTGTAAGTTTTTGAGGGATGTCATTAATCATTAACTCTATTTGCATTTAATAACACAGTTTTCGATGGAATCTGAAGTTGTTAACGAGTGCCCATAGGCACTCGTTAGAAAAACCGATTTATAATTTATGGATGAGAAATTTTACTTTTTGATGATATTTGTATTGTAAAAGTGGATTTAAGATTTTTTTAATGAGTTTTACCATGTTGAATGATGCGTTACAAAATAATGTGGTTGTGAAATTTTTGGTTGTTGTGTGTTGATTTATTTGTGATTTATTATGATAGAACGTACAATAAAATTTTTTTAATACAAAGATTTTTACCGTTATTTATTGAACAATTTAACCATACACTGATTTGGCCAGACCTCAAATTGATAGTCTGAGTACAAAAGTTCACATTAACAACGTTAATTGAATTTTCATTCACGTCATTGCGACTCCTTTACTTGACCCTTGGATTGGAGAATAAAATTAGGTTTGAAAGTCAGTTACTCTTACGTGGCAAGAGAAGTTAACATAATTGAATCCCGTGTTAGAGATACTATAATCACTTTCCTTGAAAGATGCTACTAACCATGAATATATTAATTTTTTTATTAATGCCACATCATTCACTAGGATATTTCACTATGAATTTTCACTGTAAATATCATTACTTTAAATTAATTTCTCATTTCTTTTAAATTAATTCAGAATACACTTATTATTACAAAAGTATATATACATGAATTTCCCAGCTCCCACACAAATAGTGTATTTTGATGGGGTGAGCTTTAAATTCATGCTTCAAAGTCATTCAAAAGCTTCCTTTGGGGAGTTAATTTTCTTTTCCTTTGTTAACCGTATATATTTACTGTTGATTTATTTACTGTAAGATTTAGTGTAAGACAATTATTATTTTGATTGTGTAGTTACATAGAATCAGCAAAATTAGTCAATAGAATCCCTATCACTTTGGGATCTAGTTACAGACTTATACTCTATATATACTGTACTCAATCGATGAATACAATTAACACTTTCCAGCATTATTTACCTTCTCTATCTTATTTACATGGTATCAGCCTAAATTCGATCATATGGCTTTTAATCCAAATTCCTCCATCGGCTCTACCAATACTCTCATTATTGCTAATTCTGATTCTTCATCAAACCTCAACTTCACTTTCCCCAATTTAGTTGTGCGACTTGACCGGTCATACTATTCCTTGTGGAGAAGTACCATAAGATCTGCTCTTGAAGCTTTTGGTCTTGATTCCTTCCTCACGATGTCACGCCACTGCCAGCCACGGTCATCGTTCCTGCTGTTCCGCCGATGACTCCAGACGATCCTCACACTGGAACTCCAGAACGAATGGATCCCAATCCGACGCTGGACGCGTGGCTGAGGAAGGACTGTCTGGTTGTTCCTCTGGATCCGGTCCACGCTGACGACGCCGATGCTTGGCATCGTTGCCCGTGCCACCTCCACCGCCGAGGCATGGGCTATTCTCGGCCGAACGTTTCAGGCCCACACTGGAGCACGCCAGATGCACCTCCGGCAGCAGCTCCAATCGTTGCTGAAAGGTTCTCTGTCCGTAATGGAATTCTTTGACAAAAAGAGAGCCATCGCCTATTTCTTGTCTGATTGTCTTTGTGTTGTCCCCGATGAAGAATTTGTCAGCTGCATACTCTAAGGCCTGGGTGCCCAGTACTCTGCCCTCCGATCGACGGTCTCAATTTCGTATGATCTGGTCACGTCCGATGAGCTTCTTGGCATTTTTCTTCAGGAGGAAGCGCGCCATGAGGAGGAGACCTCCGGTTTCCGGTTGCCGACAGTAAACGATGTTCACAGGGCTTCTGGCTGCCGGTCAACTCTAGCACCATCGCCGGTCAACGTTGCTGCCGTTGGCCGTGAACAACTTTCCTCAGACCAGCGCGAGCCTTGCCAATTTTGTCTCAAACCTGGACATGATGGTAAGAATTGTTTTCAGAGGCTCAACCTCAAGCTTTTCCCCGCCACCAATCCTCAGGCGATGGCTCGGTTCCGGGGCATCCACGGTGGGAAATCGGCGTTTATTGCAACTGCTTCCAGTCTTTCTGATATTGGTGGTTCTTGGTACATTGACTCCGGTGCCAGTCATCATGTGACAGCTGATTCGCACTCTTCATAACCACTACAATGGTAATGATCAAGTCAATGTTGGGGACGGTACATCTCTTCCTATTACTCATTATGGCAATTCTATTCTTCCTGCTCAACATGTTGCTCAACCTTTAAAACTGAATGATATTCTTTGTGTTCCAAAAATCACAAAATCTTTACTTAGTGTTTCGAAATTAACTCGTGACAATAATGTTTTTGTTGAACTTCACTCACACCATTGTGTTGTTAAGACCTTGCAGGGCCAGATACTGCTAAGGGGAACCTTTGAAAATGACCTCTATCGCCTTTCGCACTCCCCCACTCTGTTACAGCCACCCACCTCTCCTGCCGCATTTCTCACGGAGCGCACCTCTCTTCAATGTTGGCATCACCGTTTGGCTCACCCGTACGAGTCCATCCTTCGTCGTCTTGTTTCTAGTTATAGTCTTCCTGTTTCTTGTAATAAATTAGACTCGGTTTGTGGCTCATGTCAGCTTGGAAAAAGTCACCGTTTACCTTTGTCTACTCGAACCAGTACTTCCTTCAAACCTCTTGATTTAATTCACTCTGATGTGTGGGGCCCATCCTCTGACTTATCTACATCCGGTTGTCGATATTATGTCAGTTTTATTGATGACTGTACCAAGTACACTTGGCTATATTTTCTATCCGCCAAATCCCAAGTATACTCCGTTGTTGAACTCTTTCTCAAACTCGTCCAAACCCAGTTCTCAACCAATGTCACGGTGAATACCGGAACATCTCTACACTCCTTGCCTCTCATGGAATTCGCCACCAAGTCTCTTGCCCTTATACCCCTGAGCAAAATGGTTCCGCTGAATGCCGCAATCGGATGATAGTCGACAAAGGTCTAGCTCTCCTTGCTCACTCCCAACTTCCTACTAAATTTTGGGAGCAAGCCTTTCATACCGCTGTGTATCTCATCAACTGCACCATCACACCCACCCTTTCCCATAAATTCCCATACCAATGTCTCTACCACAAAATCCTGAACTACAGCCTCCTTCACTCATTTAGGTGCTTATGCTACCCTTTCCTTTGCCCATACACCACCAAAAAGCTTGACTATCATTATCTTCCGTGCATCTTTCTTGGCTATAGTTCCAAACATAAGGGATACCAATGTCTTCACTTACCCACTTCTCGCACATATATATCTCTCTTTGTTGTCTTTGATGAGAATGTCTTTCACTATCCAGACATGTCCTTGATCAGCCCTCTCTCCTCCACACTCTCTTCCTGCCTAGTCCCACTTACATCTCTCAGTTAGGCCGCTGACATTACTATGTATCCACTAGCCGCCTCCTGTATATCGCCACCTTCACTTGATTCCATTCCACCTTCTCCGCCGCCATTGCGCTCCCCGCCATTGTCGTCCTCTGAACCTGAATCATCTCTTCCTGTCCACCTCCGAAAAATCCACATCTTTACCCTAATGCTCCTACATGGTTTCGCCCATCTGAGAGTTTACACATCCCATGACCACTCGCTCTACCACTCACTCCCTAAAACCTAAAGCTCACTTATCTACTAAATATCCTCTCCCCACAGCCCTCACCACTACCCTTGAACCCATTTTTTTTCACCAAGCCTCAAAAGATCCAAATTGGCAGTATGCTATGCAAACTGAATATGATGCTTTAATGTTTAATAGGACATGGGACCTAGTCCCTCGTCCCTTGAATGCCAATGTTGTTGGCTGTAAGTGGGTCTACAGGGTCAAGAGGAACTCTGATGGCTCCATTGAGCGCTACAAAGCGCGCCTCGTAGCCAAGGGTTTTCATCAGGAAGCTGGCGTTGCCTACTTTGACACTTTCAGTCCAGTGGTCAAACTGACTACCATCCGACTAGTGCTGAGCTTGGATGTTTCTGCTGGTTGGCCTCTTCAGAAAGTTGATGTCAACAATGCCTTTCTTCACGGTGACCTATCTGAAACTGTCTTCATGGATTAGCCGCGGGGTTTTGTTGCTCAGGACAAGCCCTCTCATGTCTGCAGACTTCGAAAAGCTCTCTATGGTTTGAAACAGGCACCCAGGGTGTGGTTCCGCAAGTTGACTGACTCCCTTGTTCGACATGGATTTCGGGCGTGTGTCTCTGATTCGTCTCTCTTCGTCAAGACCTCTGGTTCTCATGTAGTCTACGTTCTTGTCTATGTGGATGATCTTGTCATCACGGGATCCCATATGGCTTTCATTGATGAGTTTGTCCATCTCCTCCACCATGGCTTTGCGCTAAAAGATCTTGGCCCCCTTCACTATTTTCTAGGCATTGAAGTGTCTCGCCAAAGCTCCACACTTCAACTCTCTCAGCAAAAGTTCATATGTGACATCTTGGAGTGGAGTGATATGTTAGGTGCCCATCTTATCTGCTCTCCTGCTGAACTTGGGTCTCGTTTAGTTGCGGCTGGAAAAGTCCTCTCTGACCCGTCCCTTTATTGCAGCATTGTTGGTGCTCTACAGTATGCTACCATTTCTCGGCCAGAAATCTCCTATGCCATCAACCGAGTATGCCAGTTCATGCATTCCCCTACAGAGGACCACTAGTGTGCATTCAAACGCATTCTTTGGTATCTCAAAGGACCATCTCTTCTGGCTTAGTTCTGCAGAAGGCTCGTGACTCTCGCCTAGTGGCCTTCTTCGATGCAGGTTGGGCGTCCAAACCCGATGATTGTCATTCGCAGCATGGCTTTGCCATCTACTTTGGTGGTAATCTCATCAGCTGGTCATCTCGTAAGCAGAAAGTCGTTGCCCGTTCCAGCACTGAAGCGAAGTATAGAGCCATTGCCTTTGCCTCTGCTGAACTCATATGGCTTCAACAACTTCTTCAGGAAATGCATATCCCAGCTCATCATCCTCTCATTCTCCTCTGTGACAATTTGAGTGCTACTTTTCTCTCGGCCAATCCAGTTTTCCATCAGCGGTCTAAACATATAAAGATTGACTATCACTTTGTATGGGAACAGGTTACATCTGGTGATCTTATTGTTCGCCACGTCCGGTCTCTTGATTAGACTGCAGATATTTTCACCAAGGTCATCGGGAATCAACATTTCTCTACCTTACGTTCCAAGCTTCATGTCCGTCCTCGGCCATAAGCTTGTTGGGGGGTGTTAACCGTATATATTTACTGTTGATTTATTCACTGTAAGACTTAGTCTAGGACAGTTATTATTCTGATTGTGTATTTACGTAGAATCAGCAAAATTAGTCAATAGAATCCCTGTCACTTTGGGATCTAGCTACAGACTATACTCTATATGTACTGTACTCGATGAATATAGTTAACACTTTCCAGCATTATTTACCTTTTTTTATCTTATTTACATCCTTACACACGAAGGAAAAGCGAAGAACTCCAGAAACTAGGTTTTCTGGCTTAAATCAGGGTTTTCAAAACCAAAAATGGAACTTAGCAGATCCAATTCAAGGGGAAAATAGCAGAAATTAGAGGACATAGTCAGGGGGAAGTTTGGGGGAAGTACTGGTGGAATAAAAAAGGAAGTTGGAATCTTCATCGCAAGCACACGTGGCCCTCCCAACGGTCAGAATTCTGGGACGGCTTTTTTTTTTGAAATAAAACCATGATGTCATTCATTGAAAACGTGTTGTACAAAGTGTGGGATGTGTTCCCATTTCGAGGTGGACTCTACAACATTTTTTGCATATTGAGCTAAAGAATGTGCTACGGTGTTGTGTTGTCTTCTAACCCAGCACAATTCTGGGTGTAGATGCCTATCAGCTAGTGTAGTGATGTCATCAATAATTAGGCCAAAATCCGATAGGTCTTCAGTTTGATTCTTGATTGCCCTTATGACGACCTGTGCGTCACCTTGAATCCGACTGATCTGTATACCTCTTTGTAAAGCCGTATGCATCCCTGCTCTTAAAGACATAGCTTCTGCGTGTTTAACTGCATGCACTATAGGAAGGTTTTGCGATTCTCCATAAATCCAGGTTCCAACTGGGGAACATATATACCATCCTAGACATGTTCTACTTTGGGATATGGCTGCATCAAAGTGGAGAGTGTTTCCATCGGAAAACGATTGATCGTGTTGGATTCCCGTCTCCTGATTTGATTTGTCGCCTCTTAATGTTTTAGCTAGATTTGAGAGCATTCTTTTGGCGTAATTGACGCAATGCTGTGGTTTCAGGTCATGACTCTCTCCATGTAGAAGCTTATTTCTATGATGCCACATCTGTGATAATAGGGTGGCAACACATGCCATATCCCTTGGCATTAGTCCCAATAATAGATCTTGAACCCATAAGCTTGCGCTTTGTTGTTGGAAGTGGTAGATCTTCTCATGCAGCTCAACGGTGAACCACATACTGTGCGCTAACGGGCAGTGGAAGAATATATGTTCAACAGAAGTGTCATCCATTGTGCAATTAAGGCAACAAGGTTCAGCTGGCATGTGTCTTTGAAGTAGATTGCTTGCCGATGGCAAGTGATTTTTACATAGTCGCCACAGGAAGTGTTTTACTTTTGGCTGAGCCGGTAAGTTCCATATTTTCTTCCAGTGTGGAGAGGGTCCTGAGCTACTTGACGCCATGTTACCTGCAATTACAAGAGTGGAGGAGTTAAGTTCTAGATTATATCCAGATTTGACTGTGTATTTACCATCCACTGTAGGGTGCCATATCCATCGATCCCTTGTTCTAATGCTCATGTTCCTGGGTAAAGATAGAATGAGATTTGACTCCTCCCAATTAAAAGTACTTTTAACAGCTTCTTCATTCCAGGCTGTCCCGTTTCCATTCATAAGATGTGAAACCTTTCGATCTGCTGGGTAATCGGCTGGCAAAGACATTGGTCTTTGATTTCCTAGCCTTGGGAGCCAAAGGTCACTCTTTATGCTTGTATTCATCCCAGTCCCAATTCTCCTTCGGATTCCCTTTGACAGTAGTGTCATTCCTTCTAGAATGGATCTCCAAGCATAAGTTGGGGCCCACCCTAACCTCGCTTCTAAAAAGGTTCCCGATGGGAAATACTTGGCCTTTAGAATCCTTGTAACTAGGGAATTTTTGTTTATTAGTATACGCCATGCCTGCTTTGCTAGCAACGCTGTGTTGAACGTTCTCAATTCTTTGAATCCCAATCCTCCCATACTCTTGGGTGAGCATAGGTTTGTCCACGTGGACCAGTGAATTTTCCTTTTCTGTGTCGTGCTTCCCCACCAATATCTGCTATATAGTTTGTAAATGTCTTCGACAAGCTTGTCCGGGAGCTTAAAACGTGACATGGTATAGGTGGGTATAGCCTGTAGGACTGATTTGATGAGCACTTCTTTCCCGCCTTTTGATAACTGTTTATTTTCCCAACTACCAATCTTTGTCCAAATTCTGTCTGTTATCCCCTCAAGTGCATTTGCTTTGGATCTTCCAAAAACTATGGGGAGTCCCAAGTATTTTCCATGGTTGATGGCCTCTGTCATTCTGAGCGTGGTTAAGATGCAGGCTTTCAAATGGTCTCCAGTGTTTGGGCTAAACATAATTGAAGATTTACTAAAATTGATCTTTTGTCCCGAGGCCTCCTCATATAATTGTAGAATGTCACGTAGTGTTACTGCCTCCTGATTTGTCGCTTCGCCGAGAATAAGCGTATCATCTGCAAACAGGAGATGTGACAGAGCTGGTGCATTCCTAGCAATCTGTATCCCATGTAGCCTTCTATCCCTTACTCCCTTGTGAAGCATATGTGAAAACACCTCACTACAGATAATGAATAAGAACGGAGAGAGTGGGTCTCCCTGTCTCAGACCTCTAGTGGGTGTAATGTTCCCAAAACACTTTCCATTGAGCAGGAAAGAGAAATGCACTGTCGAGATACAGTTTTCAATCAAGCGTATAAATACTGGATCAAACCCCATTTTTTCTAGTACCTTCAGTAGGAAGTTCCATTCAATCCGATCAAAAGCCTTGCTCATGTCTAGTTTGATGGACATGTGCCCCTTCTGGCCTGTGGTTCGCTTAGATCAGGAGACAAGCATACCAAGGGGTTAAAGCTGCAAAGGAAGACAAATTACATGTAATTAATTAATTTGGGTAGAAGTTAATATTTTGGGAACAGTAGTAGTACTGGTAAGAAGGGAGATGGAGAGTTAAAGTGAAGGGGAAGCAAGATAGCCAGATTGGACGCATGAGGCGACATGCTGGAGGGGTTGCACAGTAAATTAGGCAATTGGGAAAGATAAAGAGCATTATTAATATCGCCGGCTCGAGATAATCTTTATTCACATCTCTCGAAAGAAATTGGTATCTGTAAACCAAATCGCTTCATCTGACCGGAGCCTATATAAAGGGCAAGAGAATCGACCCAGAACTCATATTCAACTTTCATCCGCCGCTTTCAAAGAGCAGGGATTTATTCTGAGAGCTCTTCCGTTACTACGGAGGCGCGTGCGACATGAATTAGCGACCGAGAAACAGAATCCGACAGAATGAATGGACGAATTTCTAATGAAAATTCTACAACACAGTACACAGTGCCGGGGTCAGAGTTTTCGGAGGAAGAACAAGATCCGGAAGTTCAGTCTACTCAGATTCAAGACTGATATAGGCATCACTGTACTGGGGGAGAAGTGCATATTTTACAAGAGGAGGTCCTAGGCTCTTTGCAACAGGAGGATAACTGCGTACTGGGCTACTGGTTAGATGATCGAGATCACAGTACTTGGAGGATGGATCGATACTTACATGATCATTGGGGGTTCGTGGCAAAGGTTTATCATTGGGATCAAAGCTTCTATGTGCTTAAGTTAGAGAGTGCAGCAATGAGGATGACGGTCCTACACAACACACCGTATGCAATAGCAGGGGTCTTTTTTGCAGTCAGGAGATGGGATCCTAGGATTCCACTATGCAGGGCAATTGTTCAGAAAGTCATAATAACGGTGAGAATGCATGGAATCACATTGGCCTGCTACACGTAGGAAGTTGCACACAGATTAGCTAAAATGTGGGCGAGGTGGTCGATTTTGATGGACAACGATTCCCTGCAAAGAATCTGAGGTACATGAGGGCTTGGATCTTGGTGAATGCTGACAGCCCTCTGATTCCTGGATTCTACATTAATATGCCAGATGGGCACAGATATTGGGTGAAATGTAGGTATGAATGGTTGCACAAATTATGTAGGTGGTGTGGCCGCATAGGCCATCCATTGTCGTGATGCCCAATCACATGTAATGTGTCTCTGATGCAATTCTTGGAGAGTAAACTTCGTGAGCACAATCAGGAACGAGGCACCAGTATAATTGTGGATTTTTCAAAAGAAATTTACCCGACATCAGTTAGGGCGAGAGGTATACCACATTTCAAGCCGATTTTCTAGCCTAGCAAGGAGACTTCTTCCGCCATTTAATACTGAAGCCCAGCATAATGAAGTTCTCGAAGAGATAACTACCAAGGCTGGATTTTCTTTGATGCATGAATGTCTCTCGGCTGCTAAAGCATACAAAGCCACTGGGGGGAGCATTAACTTCTCGGCTGAACAAGTCCATCAAAAGTTACCGTTGTTAGGCTCAAGTGGCCCAAGAAAACGTAGAGGTGGCCCTAACAACTGCTACCGAAAAACTTAATCAGAGGAAAGAAGAAGTTCAGACATATCAGCGAGACCTGGTTCTTCTTTGGAAGAAACCATTGAGGATAATCAGGCCCTCATTGCTGCCATTTGTAGGGACAAATTGAAGGTTGATAAAGAGCTTTCCGAACTGTATTCAACCTATGAGGCAACAACCAACAACCAACAACCAACAACCTTTGAGTATACGGGCTCCGACTCGGGATAGTTGAAGCTCCACTGATAGAAAATTTTGAAGGCTTTTTTCAAGAGACTATCAATATCATAGAGCAAAAACATATTACTTGGAATCCCAAGTATCGCGAAGCGTATGAAGAGGCAGAAAGTGAAAGTGGCAGCTTCAAGTTCCCGTATTGCCCCTAGGAGAATTGAGACTTCTGGGTCAGGTGAAGCCCCTCCTCCTGTGGCTTCACCTCAAAGAACTAACACAACTCGAAGCCACTCCTCCGCTGGTTGAGGGGGAGGTTCTTCGTCCATGGATGGTCGAAGTCGATCACGGTCCTTCGGCGACGAAGAAGAACCTTTAGTTACGAGACCCCGACGCTGAGTCTTAAGGTTCATACTTTGTAAAATAGTTGTAATTTATTTATGTGTATTTGTAAGTCGTGTTGGCATAATAATCATACGTTTTCCCCTTGTTTCTCTGACTTTTTTCAAGCGATTTACTTGGTCTTAGCTGTGTGTGGTTTACACAATCGAACGGGGCTTTGCTGACCCTTCGTATATTTTTCAAGGTCTAAGTCTTGAGCGCTTGTTGTGCATTCGAATCTGCTCTTTGGGATATGTGTCCCCAAGATGAGTTTATTCGAGGGGAACATTGAAAATGCTAGCTTAAGAGGTCTGAGCCCCTAAGGTGGTCTCCGAACATCTAAGAAGAGTGTGCCCGAAGAACATTCAAGGAGACGTATGGGGTCTGGCCCCAAATGTTAACCTAAGGAATTAGTGTCCCTAAGGCAGTCTCCGAACGTCAGAAGGGAACGTGCCCGAAGGACTTTCGAGGAGACCTATTTCAAATATGTTTAAGGGATTTGTGTCCCTAAGGTCTTGGTGGGCATTTCGGACCCTCCAAGATGTCAACCTAGGGGATCAGTGTCCCTAAGGCCTTCGGTGGGCAGTTGAGACCCTTCTGAATCGTTGGCCTAGGGGGTCAGTGTCCCTAAGGCATTCAGTGGGCAGTTCGGACCCTTCCAAATCGTTAGCTTGAGGGATTAGTGCCCCTAAGGCGGTCTTCGAACGTCCAAAGGGAACATGCTTGAAGGACTTTCGAGGAGACCTATTTCAAATGTTTAAGGGGTATGTATCCCTAAGGTCTTTGGTGGGCAGTTCGAATCCTCCGAGATGTCAACCTAGGGGATCAGTGTCCCTAAGGCCTTCGGTGGAAAATTTAGACCCTTTCGAATCGTTGGCCTAGGGGGTCATTGTCCCTAAGGCCTTCGGTGGGCAGTTCGAGCCCTTTCAAATAGTTAGCTTGAGGGATTAGTGCCCCTAAGGTGGTCTTCAAACGTCCAAGGGGAACGTGCCCGAAGGACATTCGAGGAGACCTATTTCAAATATGTTTAAGGGATCTATGTCCCTACGATCTTTGGTGGGCAGTTCGAACCCTCCGAGACATCAGTCAAGAGGATCAGTGTCCCTAAGGCCTTCTATGGGCAGTTCAGACCCTTCCGAATCATTAGCCTGGGGGATTAGTGCCCCTAAGGCGATCTCCGAACGTCGAAGGGGAACGTTCCTGGAGGACATTCGAGGAGACTTATTTCAAATATGTTTAAGGAATTTGTGTCCCTAAGACCTTTGGTGGGCAGTTCGGACCCTTTCGAATCGTTAGCCTGAGGGATCAGTGTCCCTAAGGTACGATTTGTGACTTCCACCCACCCATTTGCTTGCGAGTGGTAAATGATGGTAACCCTTTGGCAAATTTTGTATTCCTTACACCAGCTCTTGAATTTGCTATTGAAAAATTGAGCACCATTATCGGTTATAATCGTTCGGGGGATTCCAAAGTGGTATATGATATTTTTCCAGCAAAAACTGATCACCAACTTTCCTTTCATAAGCGTTAAGGCTTTGGCCTCGACCCACTTTGTGAAGTTGTAAATAGCCACAATCAGGTACTGAAAGTTTCTAGGGGCCTCCGGGAAAGGACCCACCAAGTCGATCCCCCATTTGTCGAATGACCATGAACTATTGATGTTCATCATCTCTTCTTGGGGAACGTGGGTGATCGGCACATGCCTTTGGCATTGTTGACATGCCTGGATATGCATATGGATTTTGTCAAACATCTTGGGCCAATAATACCCAGCTAGAAAGGCCTTATTTTCTATCGAACGATCCCCCTGGCGACTTCTGCAGGCCCTTTCACGAGCCTCGCAAATCAAATAATCAGCTTCATGGGGAGCTACGTACCGAAGGAGCGACTGCATATGTCCTCGATGATACAACACATTCTCGTGGATTACATACTTAGGTGCTTCAAGCCTAATCTTCCGTGCTTCGACAGTATCTTCCGGGAGGGTACCATCTCGAAGGTAGCTAATGATAGGTGTTATCCACGAATCTTGCTCTTCTACCATTATCACCGCTACCTCTTCTTCAAAGCTTAGTTTACTAAATATTTCCACCATCAAGAGCCTTTGAGATTGCAAGTCCAGATCGAATGGAGCAAACTTGCTTAGAGCGTCATCCTTGTGATTTTTCTCACGAGGGATCCGTGTGAGTGTATAATGGTGAAAATGTCCGAGAAGGGGCTTCACCACTTCTAGATAGTGTTGTAGGCTCATTTCCCTAGCCTCATATTCCTCCTTGACTTGAAGGACCATGATTTGGGAATCGCTGAATATGTCCAACCTTTGAACGCCCAAGTCCTTGGTTATTCAAAGGCTTGTAATCAGGGCTTCATAATCTACTTCGTTATCCGTGGCCTTGAAGTTAAAGTGTAAGGCATAGGATTAGTCTTTATTCTCGGGGATTGTTAGCAAGATGTCGGCTCCACTACCTCCAGAATGTGATGAACAGTCCACATACAACTTCCAGGCCTCTTCAGACTCTTTCCCTTCATGTACTACGATTAGTTCAGTAGTTTCTACAATGAAGTCCACTAAAGCTTGGCTCTTTATGGTTGTCCTTGGGCGGAACTGGATGTCATGCTCAACCAGTTCGATGGCCCACTTCATCATTTGTCTGAAGGCCTCCGGCTTGAGAAGTACTTGCTTGATTGGATGACTCGTTAGCAAGATGATCCTATGACCTTGGAAGTACGATTGAAGGTACCTCCCAGCGTGGACACGGGCCAATATAAGCTTTTCGAGGGTAGCGTATCTAGTTTTCGGACCATGCAAAGCTCTACTTACGAAGTAGACAAGGTGTTGGGCTTCGTCCGTTTCTTTTATCAGAACTGCACTGATGGCCAAGGGGGACACCAAGATGTGCAAATACAGATCCTCTCCCTTGTATGGCTTCATTAGGGTGGGTATACTTCATTAGTGGTCCTTCAATTCCCGAAAGGCTTTGTCACATTCTACTGTCCACTCGAATTTCTTGGCTTTTCGAAAGACGTCGAAGAATGGCAAGTATTTTTTTGCCCCCTTTGAAAGGAATCGACTAAGGGCTGAAAGGGACCCTGTTAGTCTTTGGACGTCCTTCACCGATTGAGGGGGATTCATCTACATTAAAGCTTCATTTTTTGGGGTTAACATTAATACCCCCTTTTGAAACCATAAATCCGAGGAATTTTTCCGCTCCTACCCCGATTACACACTTCGCTGGGTTTAACTTTAAGTTGGCTTTTCAAAGCATTTGGAATGTTTCCTAGAGGTCCAAAAGGAACTGATCGAAGCTCCTACTTTTCACCACCATATCATCTACGTATATTTTAATGTTTCTTACAATTCTGTTTTGGAACAGCTTATCAACCAATCTCTGATAGGTGGCTCCAGTGTTCTTCAGGCTGAATGACATTTTTCATAGAAAAATGTACCTACGTCTGTTATGAAAGACATCTTTTGCTTGTCCTCTTCGGCCATGAGTATCTAATGATAGCCTTTGTGGGAATAAAAATGCCAAAACCTCATATCCAGCAATGGCTTCTACTAGTACGTCAATGAAGGGTAAGTGAAAGCTGTCATTTGGGCAACATTTGTTAAGGCCTGTAAAATCAATGGACATTATCCAAGCCCCATCGTGCTTGGGAACCATCACTGGATTCGCTATCCATTTGGGATAGAACACCTTTTCGATCACTTTAACCTAAGCAGCTTTTGGACCTCTTCTTTTATGGCCTCCGCCCTTTCAGGGGGCATATGATATTCTCTTCTATTTTATCAGCTCTCGGGAGGGATCCACATGTAGTCTGTGAACCATCAGCTGCTCCAGAACCGCTGTTAGATTGAGGGTGTCCCAAGAAAACACATCGACATAGTTATCCAACAGGTTCTTCAGCTTTCTTTTTGTCCAGGAAGGTATCATTTTTCCCACAGACACTGTTTATTTCTCCCTAACGGCCATTGGTTCCATGTCTGTGGATTTGATCTCCCCATTGACAGAAGACACCCTTTCCTTCCTCTTAGTCTCTTTTAGCACAATGGCTAAACAACTTCAGGCCGTTGGCTGATCCCCCTATGACTGCTATTCCCTTCTTTGTGGGGAATTTCATTGTCACATGGTAGGGGGACCATACGGCTCAAGCTTGGCACATCTAAGGTCTTCCAAATATCACGTTGAAGGGGGATACATCATCGATCACTACAAAGCTGCAATCAATCGTGACCTCCTTCTCTCCATCTGCCACTCTAGCTGGAAGGTTTATAACCCCTAAGGGAAGAACCATTTTCCCAGTGAAGCCTGAGAGGGGGAAGGTTGTTCTTTTCAAACTTTCGTGGCCGAGCCCTAGTTGATCGAAGCAATTGGAAAACATCACTTCTTCCACACTGCAGTCGTCGACGAACAACCTTTTAACACAAAAATCCCCAATTTTTGCATGTATGAGCATTAGATCTGCATGGGGAGTTTGGCTAGGCACCATGTCTGATTCTAAGAAAGTGATCGATTCTCTGGTCGAAACCGCTTATGAATGGGCTCTCCGGGGGGAACGTACCGAGACTACGCCTTAATGATGGTGTTTGATGACTAGTCACCTACTATACCATTGATGAAATTAATTACCCGGTTTGGCTCATCTGTTCAGTTTCGATCCGTCCTAAATTCGACCTCGGGGCTATCATTCTCCCTCGCCCTATTTCCTGCTTGTTTGGCCCCATTTCCTTGCTATTCTTTGGCACCTTTATTTCCTCCCTTTCTTCCACCCTTCCAATGGATTTTCTTTCATTTCGAAGAGGTTCCTCCCTTTGATCCCTCAACGCAATTTGAGAGCAACCTCTTCTTTAGCACACCTTTCAATTTCTGCCTTCAGGTGGTAGCACTCATTTAAGTCGTGACCCCGTTCTTGATGGAAGTCACAGTACTTAGGTGAGTCCTTCTTTATGGGGAAATCCGTTCCTTGGGGTGGCCTTTGGAATAGGCCCTTATTGATAGAATATATTTCCACCATAGATTTATTCAGGGAGACGTAGCTTCCAAAGCTTTTTTTCGAAGCCTCAGGTTTCCTAGATTTATCAGGGTGCTTGGGGCTTTTTTCACCACCTCTATCCCCCCCTCTTTTCCTCTTCGTAACCTCTTTAATCTTGGAGTATTGTTCCACAATCTCCTATAGCTACTACAAGGTCTCCAGCTTTTTCAAGACCAATTTTTTGTACAGGTTGATATCGGACATCCCGTTCATATACCCCAAGATTACTCCATCATTAGTACGATTGATCACACTGAGGCTCTCATCTGTATATCTATGATAGTATGACTGGGTCGATTCCCCCAGCTTTTGTTTGACCTAATAAAGTTCTACCAAGGTTTTAGTAAACCTCTTATTCTGAAAGAACTAGCCTAGCAAGGCCCTTCCGAAGTCCCTATAAGAATGCAATGATCCTTTGGCCAGCTTGTTGAACCATTCCTGGGACTTCCCCCGAAGGTAGCTTTGGACCAGCTTACACATCAGTTGTTCATCGAAGTCTCTTGAGTTCATCAGACTAAGGAAGTTCTGGATGAATTCCCATGGGTCCGAATCTCCACTGTATATGGGGAGCTCATTGGGAGGTTTAACATCCCCGGGCCATCAGATGACCATTATAGCGGGGCTGAAGGGAGAGGCCGCAGCTTGGCCCGAAAGATCAATTAGTCTATCGAGCTCTCTCTTTTGAGAGTCACTTAACTCCTCCCCGTTTGTGGGTCTCCCCACCGATTTATCCATGAGGCATCATTAGTGGGGGGTTCCTCGTTCAAAGCCATGTGCCCCAGTCGTGATCCTCCAATAGTCGAACTATATGGTATATGCTGATGCCCCAGATGATAGGGATCATATGTGGGCATCTTTGGCTGAGACCATGAGAGCATTTGGGCTTCGAACTCTGGATATCTATTCATTTACCAAGGCATCAAATAAGGGATCTTCAGCCTTTCAAAACTAGGGATCAAATCTGGTACTGAATTATCCATGGTTTGAGTGAAACCTAGGAACGTTGGCTGAGGCCAGTCCTGACCTCCCATATCCAATGGGTAGATTGGTCATGGAGGAGCTTTCATCCGGATCCTTTGGTTTAATGCCAGGGGTATTGAAGGTGGGGCCCCCACCTGCTGATGGGCCATCAGTTGCTAGAGCATTGGGGGTTATACTTGGTACCCCACTGATCTGAGAGTCTGGGTCAGTTACACCAGGTCCTACTATGATGAGGGGATTGCATTGTTCGTTCCCTTTGTCTTCTGAATAGACCTCACTGTAGGCTCCACTCGTGAATCATCCGTAGCCTATGTGAATTGCGGCCCATTCTCTCTGGGCCGCCATGCCCAATTTTGTAAAGCCCCCCAATGGAGGCTCGACATTGGCATCCATCCTTCCCAGAGAGTTTGGCTATGCGAGGGCTTCCGTCTGACGGCCCTCCAATCCTCTTGTTTTTGGGATCTGATCCCTGATGCTCTCAATGTGTTGGTTACCGGCGTCTGAGGGGGTAAGATCTATCTGATTGGTCCCACACCATTTTCTTCTCCTGTAAGGGGACTATACTTCTTCTTCGGTGGCCAAAACTTCTTTATCCTTAAATTGTTCACTCCTATGCAATGAACTTATCGTAGGGGCAAATATAAACTATAAAGCAGCGTAGATCTGACTTCGACGATCCCACCAGGCGTGCCAATTTGATGCACCCTAATTTTGTGCCACTACTACGCTGCCATCCGCCGTACCTAAATCTGTATGAAAAAGCTTCCGGAGGTGTCCGAAGGGAAGAGGTTCCGACAGCCAAGTAAGTAAACAGTGTAGCAAAGTGTAATTAGGAATGAATAGTCTTGTATATATGATTACCTTTAGCCTTTATATAGGTAGGTAAATATGACTACTATTTTTTGTTTGCTTGTGGAACAAGTACTCCACCTTGGGCCGGCCTAAAAGAGGGCTTTACCTAAAGGGTAAAGCCTTGGGCCGATGGTCGGATGCACAAGCCCTTAAGCCCATACAGTTTTACACATTATCAATGAATGGACAGCCTAGGAGACTTTGTCTGAAATTCAAAAGAAATACAAAGAACCATCACTTAAGCACAAAGTAACACAAGGTAGCACATGCGATAGCAGTTCCAGAAGAAAAACA
Organism: Rubia yunnanensis; assembly: GCA_037428765.1. Classification (NCBI taxonomy): domain Eukaryota; kingdom Viridiplantae; phylum Streptophyta; class Magnoliopsida; order Gentianales; family Rubiaceae; genus Rubia; species Rubia yunnanensis. Next base: position 21,744,720 of record CM075064.1, on the reverse strand, counting down.
ATGAACACCGAAGGAAGGAAACCGTAAAGAATTAGAGGAGGGCGAGGATATCAGCTCAATAAACACAGTCATGTTAGCCAAGTAGAAGGACTAAACAGTACCACTGAAGAAGAGGAGGATAGAGGAAAAGATGCAGATCACCAAGCTCTCTAATTATACTCAGGAAGGGAAAATGAAAGGCATTCAGGGCTCTGGCTCGGCTTTCCCAAAACAGCCGGTAAACACCATGACGACACTTGTGTGGAATTGTAGGGGCATGAATAATGCCTCTACGAGAAGATGGCTGAAAAACTATCAACCATAAATTCTTTGCTTGCCTGAGATGAAGTTGGCAGAGAAAAAAATGTTTAGGTGGCAAGATTCATCAAGATTCCAGGGAAGTTAGCATGTTTCAGCAGAAGGTTCAGCTGGAGGAATATCGGTGTTTTGGCTTAGTACTATTAATGTAGATGTAATTTTCAGTTGCCAAAACTTTATTTTGGTTAAGTGTAGTAGTTCACATGGCCTTGGTTGGTATCAAGGTTTTGTGTATGGCCATATAGAGGCATCACAACATTTACCTGTGTGGGAACTGATTAATCAAAATATGCCTCATTCTTATTACCCGATTGTCCTTTCAGGAGACTTTAACCTAATAGTTATGGTATAGATAAAAAAAGGAAGAAACCCTTTTCATCCTACTGCGAGTTTGGATAGGCTGATCCAAATGTTGCAAGATTATGGACTTCGGGAACTTAGAAATTGAGGATCATGGTATACATGGAAAAATAATAGAAAACAGACAGCTGGACTATGACAGAGACTGGAGAGGGCTTTCATTAATGAAGCATGGAAAATTACTTTTGCTAGATCTTGGCTTTGGAATCATCCAGCAATACAATCTAATTATGGACCGATCACACTTCGTTATGAGGCTTTTTGGGGCAAGAATGCTAATGGAGATAACATAGTAAAGAAAGTTTGGGAATTAGAAACACAACAGGCAGGCGCAAGAATCAATAGTCAGGGACAAGATTCAATTTTAGAAAAGCTTCGTATTACCCTTAGACATCTAAAAAATTGGAGCACTAGGACTTTTGGGAACTTGAATTCTGAAATAATGACCAAAACGAAGCTCCTATCAGGGTTGCTACAAAAACTTAGCCTACAAGGAATACATGATCAAGAAGTTAGGACTCAAGAAGTGGCAGTGCAGGTAGAAATTGGTGAACTATTGCAATACTGGTTGGATTACTGGCAGCAGAGATTGAGACTAAACCGGGGACGGTTCGGAGATCAAAACACAAAATTCTTCCACTAGTGGGCTATAAAGAGGAAGGCAATGGATCATATTGCACAAATTAGGGATGACTAGAATCAGTGGATTCATGCCGATGTACGGTTGCGGAATGTTATATATCAGCATTTTAAAAATTTCTATATGGGCATAGCTCATTATCCACCAATGGTTGGACATGAATGTACAATTGATCAAGTATTACAATCCAACCATAAGAAACTAACACAAGAGAAGCAATATCAACTAATACAGCCATTCACAGCTCATATAAGCCATAAAATCTATGTAACCATGGAAGGCACCAGGCTTACATGGCATCCCGACAGAATTTTACAAAAAGCACTGGCGGCATTTGGGGGATAAGGTAACACAAGAGATATTGAGCATTTTAGGCACAGAAAAAATGCCTCAAGAATGGAACGAAACTCTAATCGTACTCATCCCAAAGAAGAAGCATCCAGAAAGGGTGGAGAACTTTCAGCCAATATCTTTATGCAATGTGAAGTACAAATTCTTTTTCCAAAATACTTTCGACGAGAATGAGGTACATTATGGGAGACCTTGCGGACAACACACAATCTGGGTTTGTTAAGGATATGCATATTGCTGAAAATATACTCATTGCTCAGGAAATGTTACAAGCACTTAAAAAGAAGACATGTAAAATAGGAGTGGTAGCGATCAAGCTAGATATGAGCAAGGCGTACGACAGAGTCTCATGGAAATTCATGAATCAATCCTTATGACACATTAGCATGCCACACCGATGGATCAACTTAATACAAATGTGTACACAAACTGTCTCCATGTCGGTGAAAGTAAATCAGTGGCAATCACATTTCTTTCAGCCGGTTAGAGGTTTCAGATAGGGATGTCCGCTCTCACCATATTTGTTTATCTTCTGCCAAAAATATCTTTCTGCATTACTTCAACACTCAACCGAAGCAATGACAGATAGAGAATATTGAACAGGTCACATTTGATGTGTGCAGATGATAGTCTTCTATTTATTGAATGCACACATCAAGAAATCTAGCAGTTGGCTAGAAATCTAGATGATTTCGCATGACATTCCAGAAAAAGAATAAACGTAGACAAACCAGCAATTCAGGTGAGCCGTAACACACCTCCAACAGTAAAGCAACATTTGAGATATTCACTCAATATTCACAATCAAGGAATTGGGGGGAAATACCTATGCATATAAATACAGACCTTGCAATTAAGAGCGGGAATGTATAATAGCTTGATCAACCACATCGAAAGTAAGTTCGATGACTGGAAAACAAGATCGCTCAGCTTAGCAGGTAGAATCACCTTAGCTAAGCATGTCATTTTAGCAATGCTTATTTACCCTCTGGGAATTTTCAAGATTCTGTAGGAAATCCTAAAGGAAATAGACAGTATCACCGCAAGATTCTTATGGAAAGGTGAAGAAGAAAGTAAAGATGTACATTGGGTCTCATTAAGGAAAATGTGTAGGCCAATGAATCAAGGGGGACTTGGTCTACGCTGGGCAATCAAGATGAACAGAGCGTTACTTGCAAAAGAAGCATGGAATATTCCTGCCAAGGCAGAGCCCTTGTTTGCCAGAGCCTTCACAACAAAGTACTGCAAGGGCTCAAGCATAATGGAATGTCGATCAAAGGCGGGAGACAGTTTTGCATGAAAATTAGTTCTTCATGGACGAGATCTCCTAAAACCACATCTTAGGTTGGAAGTGCGTACAGTCAGGAACATTGGAGTTGTAGATAACTGGGTTCCAGGGTATCCAACATAAATGCTAGGACAAAAAAAATGGTAATTCAAGCGCACACAAACATGAAGGTGGAAGACCTTTTGGATGATAATAAATGGAGGATGTCTTTGCTCAACACAATTTATCCAGCTCAAATGGTGAAATAGATACAAGCGATATATATTCCACCAAATACGCAGGAGGGGGATTGGAGAATATGGTCTGGGACGATAGATGGTATATATTCAGTCAGATTCGGTTACAGAATACATGAGAGGAACCATAATCACACGCAGAATGATGGAGATTGGAAGATGTTTTGGAAACTGCCGATACCAAGGAAAATAATATTATTCCTATGGCGTGCCCTGCATAATACATTGCCGACATTGCCCCCACGGGAATATTATTGACTCACCAAACTGTTCCTTTCATGCCACGCCGGTAGTAGAAGATATTCAACATCTCTTTCTGCAATGTTTGACTGCTCAAAGAATATGGAGGACTTTGATACTAGGGTTTGACTTCACACAAGGAGTACCAATACCATGGTCCCAATGATTCTGGGAATGGATTAAAAAATTCCCCAACATAGAGACTATTATTCTATCCTTAAATATTCTACGACAAATATAGCTGCAACGAAATGCGAAGGTATACCAGAATCAGGAGTCGCCGCCACATATATGGGTCAACCTTGCACACTGAAAAACAATAGCAATAGCTAGGATGTATGAAGATATAGAGGATGTGCAGATGCAACATGCATAGGAAATGTCGCAACAAAATTTAAAAAAACTCCCACAGTCAATACCGATAATGAACATTGATGGTGCCTTTTGGAAGGACAATTTACATGGTGTGGCAGCATGGACGATCTATCCTAGCCTACAATCAAACTAGACAATATCAATGTCCCATTTTCTGTGCGTATCTCCACTAGCAGTGGAGGCAACAACATGCTTGTGAGGGCTTCAACGAGCATTACAACAGGGCTATAGGGATGTACAAGTATGGACGGATTCAACCAATTTAGTTATCCTACTCACGGACAACGAGAGGAGGTATCCCATAGAAGTAGCCACAATTATTCTCGAAATTGGATAGCTACGTATCTCATTCTGCAAGCTAGGGTTCCAAAAAGTTTCATGAGATGTATTAGTTAAATAACATAATAGTGCTAATGCACTAAACTGTCATGTTGTATCTTTTTTATCAGTTTAATATTGCAAGTCTTATTCTAAAAAAAAAAAGTTTCCTTCATGCCAAAAAATATGCATGAAATTTTCTCTTTACGATCAACATTCCTACCAACCTATTCCTTAAAATACTTTTACACCAGTTGCTTATAGGTGGCTCCCAGAATGTTGAGTCTGAGGGCATCTTCTTGTAGCAGAATATTCTTACATCTATGATGAACGAAGTTTTCTCCTTGTCTCATTCAACCTTTGGGATATGGTCATATCCTTTGTGTGCATAAAAGAATACTAACACATCGTACCTATTGATGGCTTTTATGAGCTGATCGATTGGGGGGTAGTGAATAGCTATCTTTAAGACAACACTTATTTGAATCAGCGAACTCAATGCACATTCTCCATCCCCCGTCATGCTTCTCGACCATGATTGATTTTCCAGGAATGCTGGGTAAAATACTTCCTCGATCACATTAAGGTTGAGTAGCTTCAAGAGAAATTCTCAAGAAAGGCGGCATTTCCATAAGCTTATGGACAGACCACAGTGGCTTTTATCTAAATGTTGTAATTTTTAAATAAAATTTAAATATTGTATTTTAAAAGTTAAAACAAGTAATAATATGTATTTGAATGTGAAAATATAAAAATATATAATATAAAAAAGTATTTTCAAAATTTCAAAATTTAGTATGTAATTTAACAAATGCAGTGTATAATGTATAAAATAAGTAGTCTGTCCATAAGCTTATGGACAGGCCGCCTGTCAGGAGACCCACTCTAGCTCCAATACCCCTTCTGTAATAGTTACTACTCTCCCAGGGGCAAAGACCCTTCTCTTCTATTTGGTTGGCGTGAGCATGTGGTCAATGTTTAGGTTGCGTACCACTTAATGTGTTGGGACCCTGTCAAGTAAGAGACATGCCAAAAAAAAAATCTACATATTCATTGGGTAAGAATTGGAGTTTCCATTTCACCTAGGCTAGTAAAACTTTTCCAATTTAGATAATCCTCGAAGATCGAACGAGCATATTTTCCACATCGGTGGGTGAGACACTAAGAGTCATCCCATGGATCGCGCTAACTGTTTTCATCTTGCTAAATTCTTTCCAAGCTGTTATCATGCAACTTCGAGCCATTACTTGATCTCTCCATACTGAAGTGTTAGTTTAGAACTTCAATGTTAAATGGTAGGGGGGCCAATAACTTTGGCTTGGTTCATCCACATGCGACTAAGAATCACATTGAAGGGTGTAGGATCATCCAAAATAGGAAAATTGCATTGATAATCTTACTCCCCCACTTATTAATGGTCGTAATAGGCAACATGATTATGCAAATTGGAAGCTCTGCCCTTCCAATGCATCCAGGAAAATATGATGTAGACTTTTGTACTTTTTTCTGCTAAACACCAACAGATCAAAGCAGTTAGCAAATATAACTTCAACTCCAGTCTCGGTCCCAGTATCCATAAGTACTCTCTTAACCAAGGCATCCATAATGCTTTCAGATATCCCCAGAGTATTTGAATGTGAGGTGTTGTTGGGTACCACATCAGTATTTGGAAAGGTGATGATCTCATCTAACATGAAGCGCTTATTTATAGATTTTGCCGGATTTCTGTAATGCTAGGAATTCCTACTTGAAATATGGTTTATTCCATTCCCAATGATCCCGTTGATCAAATTTATCATAATTTTATTCATTAATGCTTGTGTATCTCGTGGTGCTCCGTGTATCATTGCTGCTTGGTCCTTGATTTTGGTTCCGTTCTGGAAATTTATCCCTTGGCCGATCCCCCATCCTTGAGGAATGAATGTACCATTGAAGCATCTCGCAGTTAATGCTTCTTTCGATCTCAAGCTTTATTTGAAAGCTTTCTTCCGTGTCATGCCCCTGATATATGTGGAATTCATAATATACGTTTGAAACCTCTTTTCCTGGATTGGCTGGTATGGACGCAGGGGGTTGGAGAACTTGGCGTTTGATGGCTAAGATATTATTCCTTGATTGTGATAGAAGGGTATATAGTGTGAGACTTCGGTGGTGGATTTAGTCCTCTCCCGTCCCTTTGATCATTCTGATCATTTTATCTTTTACACTTAGCCACTTCTTCAATTTTAGTGTATATGTCCATGATACCATTAAGTAGTTGGATGGTGGTTCATGGGTCAGCCACAAGCTTATCGTAATACATCTCACCAGTCATGTTGTTCATGTATCTCAAGATGACCATAGTGTTTGTCCTATCTAAAACACCCATACTTTCTTTCGTGTAACGTCTGTAGAAAGCTGCAGTTGACTCATTAGGGTTCTACCAAATGTTCAACATATACGTTTAGTTTTAGTGAACTTTCTAAACTAGTAGAAGTGGGATAACATGCTTTGATTGAACGCGTGTAAATCAGTGAGTTGTCCGTGGGGCAAGAACTCAAACCATTATAACGCATCCCCTCTGAGATAAAACCCCAACAGCTTACACTTCATATTGGGATGAATGTTTCGTGATTCCATGACCTGGTGATAAGTCATCAGGAACTGCCTTTGATCGATCTCTCCATTGTAAATAATAACACTGTTGGGTGGATTTTGTGTGGGATCCCACGGTGCTGCTGATATGAAGGGTATAAATGGTGAAGAACCTCTTGCCTGACCTTCCTGATCATACGCTCAAGCTCTCAATCGATGATGCTGAGCTTCTTATCCCTGGCCAATTTGGTTGGTCCTTTGGGTAGGCATCCAAGGGTTCTTTACGTTTGTATGAGTTGCACTTACTGATACTTGTGCTCTGAATAGGGTTGCATAAGGAGATGTTGTCGCCTAAGTTGGAGGTTGTGATATGAACCCAGTATAGGGATTACTGCGACAGAGGTGAGTGCCACACTGGGTTATTGTGGGATGACCCATTGATTAGCCATATTCGACCACTGGGGAATCTGTTGTGTCGAATAAACTCTCCTAGAATCGGAATACGTGTCTTGCCATAACATAAAAACCATATATTAGTACACCATAAATATAACTAGAAAAGTAGTTTCCATAGATAGATTTGGAGATGGAGATCTTCTCCCCATAGTTGAGGTTTGACCCAATAGAATAGATTCGTATGACCTTCGATCCAAGTAATGAATTTGGGCTCAACCATCATCCTAGCCTCTTTCTTTTGAGTAGACAAATTTGAGTTTGAGATGCATGTAAAGAGTATATTTGACAATGTATCTTCTCACTATAATCTCACAATTATAAATATTACAACTGAAATTATTAACTTTGTTTTTGATTCTTTAAGAACCAAATTATAAGGTGGGGATTTTGAAACCAAAACTATTCCCCCAATCTACCTCTCTACCCCATGCTATACCGCTAAATAATTACAAAAAATCTTCCTAAGTTTTCCAAATTACACACCCGGAAAGAAAAGCACAAAAACACTCTGTTTTCTCTATGCTGAAATGATCAGTTTGCAGGAGAATCAGCTTGTGCATACACTTTTCTACCTTGCTGATCTCCTTGCGCCTTACTCCATACCATCGCCGCCGATGAAATTGTGGACCCTACAGCGACGAGTATCACCGCCGCGGCACCCACAAAAACTCCATCTTTAACAATGTAGCATTCTCCATCCAACCACCCTTCCCCAAACTCCTGACTTTGGTTCATGCTCGTCGCTGCGCCTATTAAAATAGCCGCCACTCCGAAGCTCGTCCTGCACACATATATATAACTTATTTCTTACCACGAGCACTGAGATTTTTCTATATTCTGTTGTGCATTTCAAGAGATTTGTTGTGTATGTATAGCTGTCCCACGTTCGAAGGTTAATGTTGTATGTTTCTTGGTATTTGTCCCAAGAATCATTTTTAGCTGACAGTTTAGGGAGTATTTAATCTTGCCCCATGTGGGACTAGTTGTGGAAATTAAAGCAAAAGTTGAACAATTTTGAGAATCCTTTTGGTTTTTGGATTTAGTTGTGCGGATAACTTGGATTTTGATATGCGTGATGATGGTCCAAAATGTCTTTTAATCTATTGGTGATGAAATTATATCCCATTACATGCGGATGAAATCTGGTGACACTAATGTGCTGTCGTGGCTTTCAAATTTAACACAGGGATGGGAGTGCCTCAAAAAATAAAAATGGAAGTGATTGGGTAACTCACCATGATAGAATGAGAGAAATGATGGCAACATTGGGAAACTTTGTCTTGAGGCTACCTTCATGATGATGCTTTCTTGACCTAAATTTCTGGCAAGTGAAGAGGTTACCATTGATCTGAGCAAAGAACAATAACACTAAGGCTGCAATTCCCAATCCAAATCCTTGGCTTCTTGGCAAGTGACAGAATTTCCCGTTTAATCTGAGATCATCTTTCTACACAAAAACAAGAGGTTCAGAAAATATTTATCATCACGTTCCTTCAGTTCTTCCCACCAATTTTTTTATGCAAACTACCTTTGATTTCTTGAATTCTGCGGCAAAACACAGCGCGAAGGAGACGAGGCCGAGCAAGATGGTGATGGAGAACTGCAGCACAGCTGCATAGCTAAATTGATGGTGCCTTTTCATGGTGAAAATGGTCACTGTGAAAGGCCAGTGTGTGACTGTTTTTTTCAATCTTCTTGAAATGCCTGAGGAGGGAAGAAGCAGTTTGAAGTTGGGAGATGTTCTATTCTGTTTTTGGTGCAAGAAAGTTGTTGGAAGGTTCAAAGTTCTTGGTTTGGTCCCTATTTGTTGGCTTGTGATGAATAGAAGCTGGGAGTTTTGTTGGAGAGAAATCTTGGAAATTGATGGGGGAAGTTTCTCTACCTATAATTAATTGATTACTATTCCCTACTAGTTGCCAATTGGGATGGTTGTGTTGGTCAAACTTCTAAATGTTTGGTATAAAATGAAAAATAGAAAAAATATGTGAGCAAAGGCCTATCTGTTTGGAACTCAGTTTGGGTGAAATTTAAGGAAGGTATGTCTAAGGAAGGATGTTTAGTACTATTCCCACTAGTTTCTTTACTACTGTAGGCTTTTTAAAAGAGTTTTGGCATTAAAATTTTAATATTAGTTAGGATAACATAAAGTTTTGTATTAGGCAACCAGAACTTTAGTCAGGGTTTATTATGCAATTAATATAAATATAAAATTTGGGGTGAAATTTTTTTAAAAAAATATACTGATAAATTTAGGGGCCTACTGTGCTATTATCGAAATACTATGTATATCACAAAAATATCTAGAATTTTCATTTTTCATTTTTTTGGATTCCAATCAGAAACCGCTCCTCCAACTAAAAATCGCCGTCATTCCGCCGCTAACCATCACCGGACATCGGAATCTGGCCGGTTTTTCGCCGGATTCTCCACTGCCTAACCGTTCTCCGTTGAGTCGATTCTTTGTGTCACTGCGGCGATCATGCTTGCTGGAAGCTTCGATCGGAGCTGTGAGATCGTCTCTGCAATTACGCCGGCTAGATCATTTCTGCTTCGATCGTCTCTACAATTACACCGCCTCCAATCGTCTTTGCAATTATGACGATGACGCCAATCTAGCGATGAGTCGACGAGGCTGATTTGAACGTCGACGAGGCTAGGGTTTTTGGATTCGAATGAAGACGATGAGCGACGAAGATGAGCGACGAAGATGAGCGAAGATCCGATAATCAGACTGCTCGCAATTTTCGGCGCTGCGACGAGCTTGGGCGGAGGAGCTCTGAAGGAAGAAGATGACGAGCTCAGCGGCGGGTTCACCCCGCCATGAAGAGAGAAGTGCGTGAGATGCATGCGCCTGAAGGAAGAAGACAACGCGCGTGCATCTCATGCGCGGCCGGAGCTGACAATGGCGGCGGACGGCAACAACAGAGCTAGAGTTGAGCTTCGGTTTATGAGAGGTGAGGTTTAATATGTGCTTTATTTTTTTTAAAGACTTGCTGAAGTTTAATTTTTTATTTGACTGAGGTTAATGTCATCAAAGATTGTTTGATCTAGTGGTTATTACTCATGTTGTTGAGGTTAAAGGTCAAGGGTTCGAGTGTAGCTGTGACTATTATTTTGAAAATTTTATGTTCTTAATGTATATGGTGAGGTTGAATATTATTTGACTGAGTCTATATTGAATAAGAGTCTTTGGTGTAGTGGTTATTGCTCTAGGCTTTGAGGTTAGAGACCAGGGTTCGAACCCCATCAGGTTCTTTTATTTTTGAAGAATTTTTATTCTTGAGATACTGTAACTTTTTGTATATGTTTCTAGCTTTTTTTTTTCTTTTATGTTGATATTTTTTATTATTCGGGTGAGGTTTAATTGATGTGAATTGATGTTTTGTAGTTTTTTGGGTGATATGAATTGATTTTGTAGTTTTTTTTATTTTCTCATGTTGATGTTTTCCATTTTCCGATTGAGGTTTTGGTAATAGAAATTGATGTTTTGTAGTGTCTTTTTTTCTTATGTGGATGTTTTTCATTTTTCGGATGAGGTTCAGGTGTTAGGAGTTTATGTTTATAGTTTTTTTAAAAAAAAATCGTTGATGTTTTATGATTTTCAGAGTGAATAATTTATACTCTTGAGGTACCGTAGCATTTTGGTTGATGTTTTTAGTTTTTTTTCTCTCATATTTTTCATTTTCTAGATGAGTTTTAGGTGATACAGGGTTGATGTTTGTAGCTTTTTTGATGATATGGTTGATTTTTTGTAATGTTTTTTCTTTATGTTGACGTTTTTCATTTTTTGTTAGTTCTTCAAAAGTAGGTTGTAGGTGCCTATTTTATAACTTGTGTGTTTTATGAAAACAAATTGTTGCTTAGAGTACAACTTGTAAGTGCTTCAATCATTGCTTGTTAGGAGTTGATGTTTGTAGCTTTTTTTTTTGATATGGTTGATTTTTTGTTGTGTTTTTTCCTTACGTTGACATTTTTATTTTTTTGTTAGTGCTTCAATGTAGGTTGTAGGTGCTTATTTTACAACTTGTGTGTGATATGAAAACAAATTGGTGCTTAGAGTACAACTTATGAGTGCTTCAATCGTTGTTTTGCTTCAACCGTTGCTTGGGTGATATAGGTTGATGTTTGTAGTTTTTTTTTTAAGTGACAATTTAGCTTTGTTCATGTTTTTATGATTTCTAGTTGATTTTTCGTTAGTCGTAGTCGACGTTTTTTTTCAATTTTGTGTTGATTTTTATTTGAATTTTTATTTTTTTTGCTGTTTTAATTGATTTTTTAATATTTTTTTGCTATAGTTTTTTAGTTGATATTTTATGATTTTTCGTTAATGTTCTGCTATTTTTCGCTGATGGTAACAATTTTAAATATTTTTTTATTTTTATTTTTTTGCTGATTGCAGGTGGTGGGAAAATGATGGGAAAAAATTAGACAAAAAAGCCCCTAAAAGTTATTAGCAATATGTCCTTGTAAAATAATTAGAGATAGTCCCTGTAAAATTATAAGAGATAGGTCCCTGGAGCTAGAATATTGTTAGAATCGTAGAAAGACCCCTGCCTAAAGTTTAGGCTGTCTCATTGAAGACCATCCCTTAGGATAATTGGAAAAGTATAAAAGTAAGATGAGAAGGGGTGGATTAAGTTGGTTGTTTTGCTTAAACTAAATACTTTTAAATGTTTGATAGTATTTTTAAAAATTATTTTAAAAGCAAAAATTATTTTTGAGGTAAAAGTGTATGTTGGTCTTCCACTCCTATCAAAATAATTTGGCTTTGCTTATAAGCACAATTCTGCCAAAGGTTTCTTGAACACCAATTGTTTAAAGTTATGAAGCTACCACTGTACTTTAAAACCTAATCACTGTACTTTTAACTTAAATTGTATTTTTAAATTTAAATATTGTATTCTTCAACATAAATATTGTATTTTCACATTTAAGCACATATTATTACAAGTTTAATTTATAATATAAAATTTTAATATTTTAGCTAAAAAGTACAACAATTATTCCATAAATTTAGGGAACTCATTTCCCAAGACTGGGTGAAGTAAGATACTAGTTTAGAAAATTGTCTAAAAAAGAAGCTATATACTCCTTCTGTGCTTGATAAAATGACACGGTCCTCCCCAACAAATATGCTATGAATTGAAAATCTTAAAATGGAAAAGAATATGTTGTTAAATTCATACAATGTCTTTTTTATTTTCAATAATTTTCAGACTAGGCCCACTATTTTTTGGAAATTCCCCTACTTTTTCAAACGTATTCCCTGACATATCCGCTCACATAAAAGAGCGAGTCAAAAGTATTCCGCCATTTTCTCTAGAACATGGTGAGTTTTTATTGATGAGTCCATCTCCCACGAGACCATCTCATGGTGAGACCGGGGATTAGAGGAAAAATAACAAAAGGGCAAACTAAATTAAGGGGCAGAATATGGATTACTTTTGACTCAGGGTAATAATTGTATGGCACAAAAAAAGAGGGACCAAACAGCAATAAAGGGAAGACACGCCCAGCTCACCCTTCCCAACCCAAAAGCTTGAAGACAAACCAAAGCCCAAAACACGCCTCCATCAAAAGCGTTCAACAAAAATGGATTAAATATCAACATACAAATCCAAGTCATTCACAACTCTCAAATCATTCAACCGTTGTTCATCATCAAAAAACAACTAAACGATTTTGAAGAGAAACATCAATCGGCATCAACAAAGCATCAATCAAGTAAAGTACAACATCATTTAGGTTTTAATTCATCATCAATCATCACAAATCTATGATTAAACAAAATTTCAAAATTTTGCATATTCAAACTCGGATCATGACGGAAGAAGGTGATTTACAGATCAAAAATAAATTGGAAATCATACAAATAACACAAACACATAATCCTACACAAGAAAGTGAAACAAATATCAATGATGAATAGATCGCACCTGTTTCGCAAGGTCAGAGATTAAACTTTCTATCATTGAAACTGATCTTACTATTTTTTTATTTGAAGAGCAGCAAATCGTCTTTGTGAACGATCTAAATGCATGATTTGAATAACAACAAACTATGTGTAGCAACAATAAAGTGATCAGTAAGTCTGATCGAACCAGTTTTGTTGTTGCTTTGTTTTTGAAAAATGTAAATTAGTTGTAAATTTTCTGCAACTTTCATTTAAAATGTCAAAGCTTTCAAACTATAGAGTTGGAGTTATAAGAATTTATTTTCATGTTTTAAACAATGTGAAGAGGTTCTGTCACATTTTGCAAATTAACAATAGGTGTACAATGACCTGATTTATAGCAGATGATGTTCATGAAATATTCCATGATGTTTTAAATATATGACATGATGGTACATATTAACTAAACATAATTAGAATAACAATTTGCAAAAAACATGATGTGATGTTACTCATTACTGCTTGATGTTTCAAATATATAACATGATTTTCTAACTATGAAACATTGTGTATAGTTTTTTAAAATTTATTGGAGTTTTCAATTACATGTCTACCAAACTTGTTAGAAATAGATCAAGCAAAATCCCTTCAAGAAGTGCAAGCAACTACGTGGGAAGAGCTTGAAACATTATACCGTGCACATGCAATTTCATTTGGATTTTCTGTATGGAAGTCAACACAGAGACTAACAAATGAAGGAAATGTCAAGGAAAAATATTACATGTGCTTGGGTCAAGGAAAATTAGTTTCAAGGACTCTTAACACCCTGACCTAACAACCACAAAACAAGAGAAGAAAGACCAAATAATTTCCAATTACAAGAACATGATGTATAGCTCCAATTAGGATCAAGCTTTTCCATGAAAACATCTATGAAATCAAACATCACATCACTGAGCACAACCATAATTTTATGAGGAAGGAGTTGCAATACTTGCAGCGTAGTGAGAGGAAGATAGAGGATGAAAAGGTAAGAGCAATTGAGGCTATGGAATTTGGTGGGTATAAAGCCAGCTACAAGTTTCAAGTATTTGGCATGCGATGCAAATGGAGAAGAAAATGTGAGGCACACGGTGAGGGACCGCATTAATTATGTCAATGGGTGTTGAGGATGAAAGCAATTGAATGAGGCAATGTGTAAAATGTGATTGATGAGCTATACAAAATTGATGGAAAAGAGGAGGATTTCTTCTCCAGGGTCAAGTTGGATGAGGAGGGTAAACTGGCCGCGCTTTATTAGAGGGATGCAATGATGAAATAAGATTACATGCTCTATGGAGATATGATGATATTTGACACCACAAACAAGTACAACATTGTTTGTGCACCCATTCTCGGAATCAACAACCATTGGAACAATGTGATGTTTAGTTGTGCGTACATTGGCGATGAAAAGAAAGGGACTTTCATTTGGCTGCTGGAGACATTCAAAAGTCAACGGCCAGAAAAGAACCAGTGACAATATTCACTGACCAGGACACAACTATGACAGGTTCCATAAAAAGGTACTTACTCCAACCTACTCAGTTTCTTTGTTGATGTTTTAAAAACTGTATGTGATGTTTCAAGTATTTTTGATGTTTGCATACCTCAACACATATGACTATACAAACACAATAAATTCATTTCCAAAATACATGTATGATGTTCCTGTATTATGACATGAAGTTTCATGAAAAATTTCTTGATGCTTTCTGAAATTAATTTAAACATAAGCTTGATGTTTCAACTGCGGGTTATAACCTTTCATAAAAAACATACTGATGTTTCATATTGATTTGTACCAGGTTTTCAGTAACACAATGCACATGTTGTGTCTATGGCATCTGAAACACAATGCAATCAGTTACTATGGTAAAGTAAAGAGCGACGAATAATTTGGCATAACATTCGACCATTGTTTGAAAAATTGTACTACCTCCGTCCCAGCCGAATCTGCACACTTTTTGGTCAACTTTCTCAAGGCATGTTTGACCATAATTTTCAACTAGTATATAGACACCAATATCATCATGTGAGATATTGCTGGATACCTTGCATGATGTATTTTCTAAATATCAAATTTTAACATACCGTTAATATACGTAACTAAAGTTATCGTTGGTCAAACATGACCTGACAAAATTGACCAAAAAGTGTGCACATTCGGCTGGGACAGGGTAATACAAATAAAGAGGAATTCCAGAGATGCTTGGACTCTATGATGGATAAATACCAGCTTCATGACAACCAATGGTTCAAGTGTCTATACGGATTCTGAGGGAAATGGTGTACTGCATTAAGCAAGAACTTTTTCTCAGTTGGAACATTATCATCCCAGAGGAGCGAAAGCACAAACAAGGCAATCAGCTTCAGTGCCAACAAAACAACAAACTTGACACAGTTCTTTTCAATATTTGAAAAAACTACACAGCTGGAGAAGCACAGAGACCAACAAGGAATACAGTGGGTCAATAGGAAAACTAAGATCAGCGGAGCAAGGACCCGGACTTCTAAAACATGCAGCTGAAATATACACACATAAGTTGTACAAGGACGTCAAGTCTGAATGGAAGCTGTCAATGGCGAGTAGGGCTGTTAAAAAATTCAACCTACAACTTGAAAACAATGACACAAGAATTGATAAGGTTACTTTAAAAAAACATGATCAAAAGGTCAAAATCAAATGCTCTTGCAAGTTCTTTGAAGAGGTAGGATTGTTGTGTTTCCATGCCCTTCGCATCCTCCATTTACATAACATCACTTCCATTCCTAAAGATTAAATCCTCAAGAGATGGACAAAGGTGGCAAAATAAGATATATGGAACAAGGTGCTCGGAGGAACAACACCACAAAATAAGGAGATCAAAGGTAAGATACCATGGTGTCATGATATGCTACGCAAGTACTACAGTCTAGTGTTGAAGTGTGAAGAGGAAATAAAAAATCAAAGAATCCTTGAAGAAGGGCTAAATAGAGACTCAACTACAATCAATCACATGAAAGTAATGGATATGCAAGAACATTCAACAACTAATAGCGTAAGAGGTTCAACAACAAAGACAACTCCCAATGTACTCGATCTACCAAAAATAAAAACCAAAGATAGAAGTGCAAGAGTGAAAGGTAAGTTTGAAAGGAAAAAGCCGGTGAGAAAGGAATTTGGATCCAAGACACCAAAAGCTCAATTGATTTAAAACCAGCTTGTTGCTAGATGTTTACTGCCATCCTGGGATGTTACACTGTTATGGATTGATGTTACATTGTTACAGTTTGATGTTTAGAAATACGTACTGATGAGGATGTTAATTTTAAAAAGGATATTCATATGTTACCCCTGATCTTATACATTCCACACTTATTGCATTGACGTTTTGGATGTTACACTTCTATCCACTGAAGTTATTATTTTCTTACATGATGATTTACCAATATAAGTTTGCTTGTATCTCTTTATGTATATTACAGATGACCAAGTATTTTCAAAAAATATTTAAAGACATAAAAAATCAAACAGTGATTGCTCAAAATTATAAAACATCACACACTGATAATAAAACACATCAAATTGATAAATGATCACATCCAACGAAAATATTTTTTGAAAACTACAAACAGTTTTACGTCAGACCATAAACTGTCAATCACCATAACAAAATATCATTCATCGAATAAAAGGGTTCAAAAGCCCTATCAAATACCTAACTTAAAGAACTGAAATATTCAAACCAAGAAATATTCTTAAAACACCAATGTCAAATACTATTTCATCACTCATATTCTAATTCTTCCCAGACTTGTTTCCCTTCCCAATTGTCTTCTTAGGATCAACCATGCCCTTTTTTGCCTTCTGCTAGTGCTTTTGAAGATGATGTCTCTCCAACTCCATCAATGCCAAGATTAATAGATGGCTTAGGTCCTCTAGTCATAGGAGCAACAGTGACAAGAGCACAATTCCTAAAGGCATTCTTTATTATCTCATCAACAACATCATAAACTTCAGGGTTAGCAAAATATTCCTTTGAGTCGAAAAGAGGAGTAGACTAAGCATTAACAACAGGAACATCATCCTTAGCACCTTGATCCAGCTCAGAAATCAAGGCCATAGTGACAACCTCAATATTCCTCTTGAACCTAAGGAAAACTTGATCAACAACCTAGAAAAGAAATAAAAGAATTAGGAAAAGAAAACAAGGATGAAAGACATCATTTTAAATAAAATATAAAACATCACACCAGCATAGATCGGTAGGCAACATCGGTAGGCAAGTCTTCTGAAACCACAAAGGTCAAAACCTCTGAGCTTGAACCAGCTGCATCAACTTTCATACGACTTCCTTTCTTGAATTTTGCAGCAGCACCACAACCCACATACTTCCTCATCAAAGTCAAAGGAAATGGATCCTTAGACATGGGGCAAGAATCAAAACTAGCCTCGACAATCTGCCTGCACCTTTTGATCAACAGAGAATTGTCCCAATGCTGAATGAGAGGAACTATAGTGTGGGATAGTTTTCCTTGAAACGAAACATGTACAACTAACACATCAAAGGAACAACAACACAAGCATTGGCTACTGTGTAGGAACTACTCTTGTACCTACACACTTCTTCACAAATTTTTCTAACCACTCGAATCACAAGCTTTATCAACCTCCTCCCCGCTTTCATAATCTTCAGATCCAGAATATGTCTCCTTGGATTCCGAGCTCCCATCATCATCTTCATTTGCTTCACTTGTAGACTTCTCTTCTGGATTGACCACATTCTCAGCTGCAACATTTTCATCAACATTTTTGTTTTACAGTTTGGATGTCAGGAACAGTACTGAACACTTCATCATCTACAAGAAATAAAAACATCATATCAAAATGGTAAAACATCAAAAAGTCATAAAAAAAAAGGCAGAGTTATGAAAAACTGTAACAAAAAAATCAAATCCTACCAGAAAAAATGATGTCATCCACATCAGCATTCCCAACGGCTTCTTTGTCACAAACGCCAGGTTTCAAATTTTTCTTTCTTAGTAACTTTCTTGTTGCCATCATCAACTAAGATACAAAAACATCAAACCTAATGATAAGAACTTAGCATCATGAAAAAAAGGAAATGATAGAAATCTGAAATAATCAACTACAAAATATGAAACATCATACCATCATGTTAAACAATCGCATCATAAATTTAAAACAGTACCAAAAACTAAAAGTAAAGGAAAAAATATTAACACTACTGGAAAACAGGTATTATGTCACTGGTTGGAAACCTAGAGGGCTCCAGAACCAGTGCTGAAACCCATATATGGCACCGGTTTGTAACATAATTATGCAATACCAGTGCTAACAAGTATTTCCAACACCTATTTATTGAAACCAGTGGCTCAAACCGGTGCTATACATAATACATAGAAATGGTATTTGAATTGGTGTACAAAAAACAGGTGTTGTAATTGGACATGAACTAATAAATAATTAATTTCATGGATAAAATAATGGAGGAAAATTAATTTCACCAATTTTTTACCAGTGCTGATAATAGTAACGTTTGCGGTACTGTAGAAGGTTGAAAAACAGAGTATGTGCTTTGTTCCCTTTTTTGCACCTGTTTTTGCAATTTCAGCACCGGGCAACGTGGACCGGTGCTATGTACTCAGGAAAAATATCTAGGAGTAGCTCCTAGGTTGAGAAGAAGATTTTAAATAATCTATGAAAGCAGTAATAAGCAGCTGCTTTATTGATTTTAGGCACCGATTTTGTGAAATATCAGCACCGGTGTATCTGTCGGTGCTGGCCAAGAGAAAATGCCAAGAAAATAATTTATAGCAGCCTCAAGCAGCTACTTTTTCTTATTTTAGCACTGGTTTATATGCGGCATACCAGTGCTAGTAAATTGAAGTTCTGAATTTTGTTCAGATCCACGCGCGGTTGCACTTCATTTTCTAATTTTGAATAGGAAAACTAACCCATCGTCCCCATCGATTCAGACTCCTAAGCTCTATGAAGGATTGATGTGAGTTCTCTTCCAAACACTGGTCTTATATTGAACTAGATTTATAAGCATTACCCAAAGTTTTTGGAAAAGTAACAACTTTTTTTCAATGTTGGTTCACTTTTCTCTCCAATTTTCTTTTTCGATTTTACAATCACTAACGCAACGTTAATGTGTAATAAATACATCTATGTATGCGTTGGGTTTGATTGGGTTGCATTGAGTGTATGTTGTTGTTCAAGAAAGCAAGTATTCTATATGTTTTTTTGGTTGCATGGAAGGTGTTTGTTGAAATGCCTCATTCAAGAGGACACGCAATGCATCCCCTTCGCCTTCGGATGTGCAATCTAATATTGAACAACAGGAGAATAGGTTCATTTTGGAAAGGGAAATTTTAATTGCACAAACGTACAGAACAAGGCGACATTTTCCGGAGAGAGGAATACAAAATGCTCTCTCCTTTGATGAAACTATTCGGGCACTTGGGTGGAAAAATTGTGTGAGACACCTCCAATGTTCAACCTGAGCATAGTGAGTGAATTCTATGCTAATTTGCGATGTGGTGGAAGGAGGGATGTGGCGTTCTATCGTGGGAAAATGGTGGAATTGATTGCACAGTCCATAAACGATTTGTATGGGTTGCCAAATGTTCCCTTCGAGGAGGATGAATATCTTGGATTCCAATTCCTGGCCGAAGAGGGTTGGGATTTTGACGATGCCACGGGCTAGGAGATCATGAGGACGGTAACTAGGGAGGGAACCAATGTCGAGTCTATTGCAAAACCAGGTTGGAAAAAGATGCCAAAGAAACTACTCATTCCCGAGATGATTGGATGGTACCACTTCATAGTACCCACAATTGACCCCGTCACAGTTAACACTGTGGTTCACAGTATGAGGCTGACACATTTGTACGCCATTTAAAAAAACTCCAATGGAATGGGGGTTTTCAAATTGTTTGTGAGTTGAGAAATAGTGCAGAGAGATCAGGTTGTTACGCTTTTTGCAGCCTAATATCTTAACTGTGCACAAAAGCAGGTGTCCCACAATATCTACATGGCACCTACAGGCATCCAATGGGTAAGATTACATCCACAGGATAATGTGGGTCCTACTTTGGAATCTAGAGTCGCAGAATTGGAGGTGGGTGTACAAAGTCTGCTGAAGGAATCACAATATCAAAGGTCTTGGTGCGATCACATGGGAAAGGTTTTTGAACAGCAGTTCCTGGAAGACATGAAAGCAATTGGACCTTTCCCTACGTATCCAGGCCCTAGCGTTGGGCAGAGCGATGTTGGGACCAGCTCAAAATAGGCGCAAATGTTGGATGACGAGCCATTTGCTAGATATTATTCATGAAGTTGGATCCTCATTGTCTTTATATTGAACAATCGTTTTTGTAGTGATTATATTTTGGATTACAGCTCGAAACAATTCTATGTTATTTTGCATAAGAATTATCAGTATTTTCCACTTCTTCAAGGATTATTATGCTTTTACATTATCGTATGGTATTAAAGAAATATGATTTTACGTTTGTATTTATAAACCTTTTTGCACATTTTAGTCTAGGACATGTACTAATATTTTGAAATTTATACATAAAAAAAATTCATTATTTAGAATTCATATATTAGGGAAGTAAAAACAAGAATCAAGTGTCTTGAATCAATGCTCAAGTTGACACTTAGTTTTGGGCAACACTGCAATTTGTGTAAATGTAGCACTTGTTATAGATGATCAGTCTTGAGGATGTTCCATTCACCCAATTAAGTTGTACTCACGTAGTTATGATCATACAATACTCAATTTCAGTATTGAATCACCAATTCTGTGTTTCGACAATTCCAAGAATCTTGGAGGGACCTAAGTGCTAAAAGTCAAAACTTCACTCGGACATCCAAATTCTATTCCGCTTGGATGCAATCCTACATTCTTGGAACCATATGTGAATTCGTAGAATGAATTTTAAAAAAAACTACTCCCTCCGTCCCAGCTCTATTTGCACTCTTTCCTTTTTTGGACGTCCCAGCTGTTTTTGCACTACTCCATTTATTACCATAAATGGACTACTTTTAATATTTTTTTACTCCAATTGGGCCCAAATGCTGATTTTGTAACCCAAGCTTATTAGCCCATATTAACCCAAAACCCTTCAAAATCTCTCATTTAATTTAACATAACCCTAACCCTTCCCACCACATCATAAAATCCCTTCAACTACCCAACCACCTTCATTACACTCTTTCACGCGTTCTGATTTTTCTTCCCAATGGCATCGAGATTCGGCAAAAATGTTAAAAGTCGCGAGCATGCTCAACTTTATTCATTCGGCTTTGTTTCTGACTCCATTATTGATACCCACCCCTTTCTCTTCCCTCTCACCCTCTGAGCTTATCTCATTCCACAGCTTCTCCCATTCCAGATCGTCCCTCTCTTTATCCTTGCTCTCCAAAAATTGACTTGTTTATGGAAAGGGGGGAGTTCGTTGGTTGTGGGTTCACTTGTGATGGGTTTTGTTCGGCATGTTATGTCTCTGATTCTGGATCCTCTTCCCGATCTGGAAGTTTCTCTCCGGCGGATGATGGTCCGGCCTTCGGAGGCCCTGACGCCGGAGAAGAACGCATGAAGGAGGCGCTGCCCAACCGCCGGCGCGGTGTTCGAAGTCGCAGATCCGGCGGTTCTGTAGGCGGCGCCACCGCTATCGACCGGTCCGCGGCCTCTTTCTTGATTCCGTCGGAACATTTGGAGGTGGCGGTGGCCAATCGCCGGCGAGGAGAGATAACTCCCGGTGGGTTCGTTGGTAGCGCCGCCACCAACCAAGAAAAACACGGCCTTGCGGCCTCTGTTTCCAGATCTGCTGAGCGGTGCAGTCTGTGCGGGTGTCTGGCCCGAGAAAAAATTACTGATGTTGGTTCTGGAAACGATGATGAACACTACTCTTCTGTCCCTTCGATTCGAGCGCTTCCCTGGCCGGCCGAGTCCAGGTCTCCCTCAGACGTGATGCCGGAAATGAAACCTCTGAGTTTGGATCAGATCGATACACCTTTTCGGGTGGCTGAGATACTAATTCCGGGTCTGAGGGAACTACTTGGCCAGAAAAGGGAAAGGGTAGATTATAAAAAGTTTAGTCCTTTCCCTTCAACTTGTTATAATGTTTCTTTGTTTCCATGTTGGATTGCTAATTTGATCTTTCCTTGTTGACTTGCAGAGCCACATGATTGCTCCAGGAAGATGTATATCTCCCCTTGAAAGCCCCTTCCACATTTTGGTAAACAGCAAAGAAAGGGAGTATACTGGTTCATGTTTGTGTGTTCTGTGCTTCTTGTTTGATTTACTGTGGTATGGGGCTGTACTGAGTTTTGTGATGTGTGATGTGCTCTGCTATGTTCTGTGCTCTGTGCAGCGCACTGTGTTATGCTCTGTGTTGCGCTGTGCGCCAAGCTTTTTGCTGTATTTTGTGCGGTGCCTTGTGTTGTGCTGTGCTCTGTGTTATGCTTTGTGATGCGCTCTGTGCTGCGCTTTGTGCTGTGATTTGTGTGCTGATTTATGCTGTGCTGTGACGTATGTTGTGCGAACTTCAGTTCTGTGCATTAAAACAACTGCTACTGCACCAAAAGAACTTGTATTTTCACACCAAAAGAAACAAGTCTTAAGTTTTTGGGTTACAAAAAAACTTGTATTTTCACACCAAAAGAAACAAGTTTTCAGGTTTTCAAAATGTTACCCTAGTCTAACCCAATGTGCATACTGAAATCCCTTACTGCTGCTGTTCATATCCCATGGCTTGCATCATCTCCCCCATGCCTTCAGTTTCCTGAATTGTGATAAGGTGTTCCAGGCCTTCACGAATTATTCCCTCATCACAACTTAGCATCCTAGGCAGTTCTCCTCTCCTTATCAGTGCATCCTTTGACATGTGAGGCAACTTGTAATTGTTGCATCCCTTCACTCTGATTATTTCAATCATTGCAGCTTGATGGGTGAGGAAAACTTTATTGATTGTTACTGGATCTTCTCTGTCATATGCATTGTACACTGCCGACAGTAACCCATCCAGTGTCGTGGTTGGGGTTTCATGTTGTAGAGACTGTATCGAGTTAAAAAAACCGAGGTCTAGCACATTAAGATCAGGTGATTTAGCTGGTTGACATACCAGGTTTATGTGAAACCCGTCGGAGTCAGCTACTGCCCGGAATTCGGGATCTGAATTCTTTATGTGTGCCTTGCAATTATCTTGTTGAATACAAATGTGCTTGCTCATGAATGGTGGCCAACGTGCTTTTATTGCTGGTATGATTTCATCTATGATCTTTGCACGTGTCACGAGTCTAGTGATCTTCTCCACAGCCTTAGTTTCCATAGCCCCCCTCGGACGATTAATGCTGTTTCTTCTGGCTGCAACCCTCTCAATGAAAGGGAACACACCATACTTCCCATCAAATAGTAACACACCATCGGGGCTGTAAATTGGCCTACTAACAGCACACATGAACATGAGTTTTGGAATGTGGGATTTGTGTTGAGTGGTTCTTAAGGGCTCAGGCTCACCCGGTGCCAAATAGTAACGGACAGTTGGCCTAGTCATGTAAAACCATTTCTCATCTATGTGAATTACATTGTCCATTTGCTGGAATTGAAGGTTGCTATGCAATTTAGATATGCAGTATTTCAACCTGAGTACCTTGTGCTGAAATGTTAGTGCAGGCTTAATACTGTTTGTATGGCTTTTGATAACCTTTGCTGCCACGGCTCGGTGTAATGTGCTCTTCCCTATCCCCATACATGCACTTGTCCCTCTGATTGTTCTTCGGCTGGTTGCAGGTATTGATGTTAAGGCCTCTAGATCAATTTCCTTCCTGTTGTAGCCCGGATGACCGGACATTCTATGTCTCATGTCCAGCGGTTGACCCAGTGAAAGCTGGAGCTTGACTCTTGACCAGATGTAACTGATGGTTCTCTGGCTGCAATTGAACTTCATCGCTGCCTCGATTCTCTTGCCCTGAAGTATCTTCCCGTTCTTACTGTTGTCCAACAGGAACTCAGCAACATGTTGCCTCTGCTGGTTTGTCATATTCTTCTCCCCCATCCCTTTTCTCGAATACCCGATGATGAAGGGAAGATCTGGCAGTAGGAGAGCAATCAGTCCGCAAGGGCTTGGTAGGGCTCGATGATTGCTTGCATTTGACCTGAGGGTATAGAACAAAAAATACTTTCTGTTGGTAGGAGTTTTTGTTGGATTAGGACAGAGGGAATATCATGTCTGTGGAAAGGGAAATGTGGAAGAAGATGTAAAGTTTGTTTTGTCTGGAAAGGTGATTGTGGGCATTGTAAATGTAAATATAGTGGGGTTGCTGTTGTAATTTAAAATTTTCGACACTGTTCATGTTCTTGGCTCTTCATTTTGGAGCCAAAATTTTTTTAACCACTCCTGGTGAAATCAAGACATTTTTGGAGTTCCCTCCAAAAATGTGGTGTTTGGGCGCTGGGCTGCTCTGGCCCAGCAGAAAAAATTAGATGCCCAAATCTTGGGCTTAATTTAAACGAAAATAAATGAAACACTAAACAAATTCAGGATACCCCACTTCAACACAATAAAATATTGTATCCTTAAAAAAACTTCCAGCTTCTCTCTCCGCAGATAGAGCTGGGACGGAGGGAGTACAAATTTTGGTGTAAATAAATAGCAAAGAAAACATCTTGTTTGGACTTCCTAACTACCAAGTCATCTAGTCAGATACTCTTGCACATGTACTGACACTTTACCAAATTCTAATAAAACATAACATTCTTTTTTGTAACATATATTAACCCAAGAATACACAATGTGGTGTTTTTTTGCCACAAATAAGGAGTTGTATTTAAGTTTTGGGAAACAATGTGATTTTAACAAAGTTCTAATCGAAGGGTTTGCGGGTATCAATTGGACACAATTTTGAAACACGAGCTTTATTAAGTGTTGAATTGAATACTTTTAAGCCCAATTGGGCTTACAAAACAATGGACAAAAATTTACCCCTGGATAGGATATTGAAATGAATATTTATAAATAGTTGTCCCAACAAACAACACTAGTCATGATTGTTGATTTATCGGTGCTAATAATTGTTGGATGTACCAGACGAAATAAATTGGTCAGTATTTGGGCGGGAAATTCAAATTTTAACTATGTTAATATCAGCACCGGTAAGACTATGCAAACAACACCAGTTACAAACTACCTTGCATGGATTCTACAGTGCGTTGGGAATAAGTAGCCCCAAGCAGCTGCTTGAAGCATGTTTTAGCATCAGTATTCTGTTCTAGCACCGGTCTATTAACCGGTGCTCCATAGTTAGAAATTGTTTTATATGTTTGCTCTCGGGTTGTAACAAAAATTAATACCAAAGTAGCATCAGGCAGCTGCTTTAAACAAAAGTTAATACCAAAGTAGTGTTCTAGCACCAGTCTGATAACTGGTGCTCCATAGTTAGAAAAACAATTTATATGTCTGATCTCGGGTTGTAACAAATATTTCTACAAAGCATTGTCAAGCAGTTGTAGTATACAAATGTTAGCACTGGTTTAGGTAATTTATGGCACCGATCCACTTAATTAATGTTGTACAGATCTTGATAAAATATGAACCCTTGATTTCCCCTATGTTGAATTAATCCCAACTCTTCAAAAATTGTATATATAAACCAAACTTGAAACCCTATCTACTCACTCCCTTATTTGCCTCTCATCCTCTCATCTTATCATCCTCCTACTCCACCATCTCTCCATTTCCATCGCCGCCTCCCACTAAACATCTAACCATATCTGCCTTCTTCCTCTCCATTATCGTCTTGTTCGTCCTCCCTCCATATCTGCCTTCTTCCTCTCCATTACCGCCGTCTCCTCCTAAACATCCAACAGTTCCCGCAGCCACCTCCTAAACATCCAACAATTACCACCGCCTCCTTGCCCCTCCTCCCTATATAACCACGTTCTTCCTCCTCCCACATCATGTTTTTATGATGGTTTTTTTTGCTGTGTTAATTTTGTTTCTAGGTCATTTTTTTATAGTTCATTATTTTCTTTTCTCTGTTTTGATTACTGTGTGACATTTTTTGCATTTTGTGATCTAAACTTTTAGTTTCATATGATGAACAAAGTTATCGTTGACTTGATTGTGAGATTTTAAACACTTGTTAAAAATTCCAAGATTATTTGTATTGATTATTATGTTTTGGAATTCATTGCATCTGGTTTAATTGATATTACTCATATTTCTGTAGTTTATGTGTTTTACACACTAATATGTTGAAGTAAAAATTAATTTGTAACTCCATGAGTGTGTTTTATGACTTTTGTCTACTGTATGACATTTTCTGCATTTTGTGATAAAATTGACAGTGTATTATATATGTACGCACACACACACATATATAGTTCCCTGAGTATGGTTTGATGTTTATGTTTTTTTTCCTGAATCAATTTTTGGAGCACCTGTGACATATACATGATTGGGTAAATTTTAGTGGTTTGTCATAATTAGCAATTGTATCATGTTGAACATTTTTGTAAATTGTTCTGTAAACTGTAGGTTTTTTCTGTAATTAATGTGATATACTTTATTGTGGGATGTTGATGTGTTTATGTTTCAGTTTTAAATGGTATCGAGCAACTACTTGATTATCTTGAATGAATGATGAACTAGATAAAGGTTTACATGTCTTTTTCTGTCGTTTGATAATATCTAGTTGATGTTTAAACCGTTGAGATATTGCAGTCTAGTGGGGCCACAAAAACTCGGAGTGTTTGATATGGTTTGTTTAAACACTCCTTCCTTCGGTGACCCCGAGAAACTGCCTCATTTCGACATTTTAAATTAATAAGGATTAGTTAAAGGGCACTGCATAGGTTGCCTTCATTTCATCTATTGCCCTCTAACTGTGTAATGCTTATTCCATTAAGGAAAGTGATGTAACATTTGTACAACTCTGAAATTTAAATTGTGGAGAATTTGTAGTGCATAAGCGCCGAGGAATTTGGTGTGTTTACTTGTGTTTAAACAATAGGTATACACACCAAAAGCCCTGGTACTTAAATACTATAATATTTCAACATTTTAAATATTTTTCAAGTTCATGTTTAAACTGTAAACATGTTACAGTCTTTCAGCGCCAGGGAGACATGACGTGTTTGGCATGGTTTGTTTATACATGCCATGTTTCCTTGGTGATGTAAAATTGCTTCATTCTAACATTTTAAATGATTTTCAATGTGAAATCGATTTATGCACAAGGAAACACGATAGAATTAGCATTAGCACCGGTTTACATGTCTTTTTGCTTGTTTTATTGATTTGAATATGATGTTTAAACTATGGAGATGTTGCAGTCTATCAGCGCCAAGTAAACATGACGTGTTTCACATAGTTTGTTTATACATGTCATGTTTCGTTGGTGCTATAAAATAACTCCATTTCGACATTTTAAATGGTTTTCTGTGGTAATTGTTACTGTGAACAAGTTTAACGGAAGAAGAATTAGTTAAAGGGCACTGCATTGGTTGCTTTCTATTCATGTAGTGCCCTCTAACTAAGTAATACTTCTTCCATTATTAAAGGGTGTTATAACATTTGTAGAACACTACAATTTCAAATGTGGAGATTTTGTAGTGTATGAGCACCAAGTAGACTTGGTGTGTTTATCATTAACTGTTTAACATTGTGTGTTTAACATTAAATGAGTGTTAATGTCAAATACATTGTGAAAACATAGTAATACACACCAAGTTTCCTTGGGGCTTAAATGATGCATCATTTCGACATTTTAAATGATTTTCTATGCTAATTGTTAATGTGAACAAGCTTAACGGAGGAAGAATTAGTTTAAGGGCGCTGCATTGGTTGCTTTGAACTAAGTGATGCTTCTTCCATTATGAAAATGTGCTATAACATTTGTAGAACTCCACAATTTCAAATGTTGTGATATTGTAGTGTATGAGCACCAAGTAGACATAGTGTGTTCATAGTTAACTGTTTAACACTTCGTGTTTAACATTAAATTAGTGTTGATGTGAAATACATTGTTAAAACATATGTATACACACCATGTTTCTGTGGTGCTTAAATGCTCCATCATTTCGACATTTAAATTTTTTTTTCTTTGACAACAATTAATTATTTTGTGCACGATTTATATGTCCCCCTGCAAGAGGAGCGTACAATGGCAAGGATGATAAACGTCTTGGACATAAGGTGTGAGGCTTGGGTGAACGTGTGTTCTACCTAACAAATCAAGACTTCAGTGGATCTAGTGTATTTTCAACATGTATTTTATTGGGACAAAGTTTGACCTTTTGTGTTAAGTTATATCTTGTGAATGGATTGCATTTTTCCCATGATTCTTACATTTTGAATATGTTCTTGCTTACAATCAATTTAATTTTCTCCGGGTTTCAATTCCGAGAGGGCCGGGAATCATTTAAAAAGTATATTGCAAAAAATAATTTTAAAAAATAAGCATCGATTTTACAAGTAATACGATCGGTGCTTAGACATCCATCTCCAAAGCATCAGCATTGGTAAATAAAAAACAAATTGGCGCTATTTTTTTATCTGTCAAATTAACGGCACCGGTTTATGTTAGTAACTGGTGCTGTGAAAGAACCAGTGAACATTATCGAGGACTCAACATTCAGCATTGGCATATCAAATACTGGTGCTTTAATATTGAATTTCTAGCACTGGTTTTAATTACCAGTGTCATAGTACCTATGTTTTAGCACCACCCTACCTAGGCAACGGTCGGCGGAGGCATGAACGACCGGTGCCATAGCCCCCACCGACCAGTGCCATAGGGGGTGCTCCCAATAGTGTGTCAGCAGCATTAACACAACAACCTTTTTTTATTGCTTCTTCACACCTGTGTCATCCTTCATAACAAGGTTTTTACTCTTATCAACACCAATAACTACAAAAATTTAAACAACAAATCATATTGAATAAGGAATGTGAATAAAGCATTAAAAGGTGAAATAATTAAAAATAAATAATATAATGTCAATACCTTTGCCACTGACACCCTCAACAACAACCTTAGATTTCTTGATAGCCACAATCTTTAGCCACAATCTTGCGCAACATCGTCCTCTCAGGCTTACTCTGAGGATTAGGAGCTTCAGATCCAACAACATTATCATGCCCAGCTTTATCAGCATGACCAGCACTTGATTCAGTCAGCAATGTATCCAAGTTGCGAGCACCAACTCCTTCTGAAATTTCATCTTCATCAACCAAATTAAGCTTTCGTTTGGCTTTCTCCTTCTGTCTTCTCTACTTAAAAAAAACAACATTGAGAAAAACACACGAAACATTAATCTACAACATTCACAAAAGTAAATAAAAAGAAAATTACCTGATATCAAATCAGTATTAGGGTGGCCTCTCATCGCTGTGATTGTCTCACAGCACAGCCACCATCAATACTTGCATCAGAAACATCAAATATAATTATAAAAGCATAAAAAATAATGCAACACAAATTAATTTGGCAAAAGGATAACATGTATGATAAAAGAAAACAGTTGCATGTCAACAAACATAAAACCATCAATTTGAAAACAAAACAACATCAATCTAAGATACTAAAACATCAATAAGACAAGGACATAATGCACAAGTGACATGCTTTTGAAAACTGAAACTGTAAAACATCAATAACATCACACTAAAACTAAAAATCAAACTGGAGTGGTAAAACAATCAAGAACTGCAAAATAATACCAAACAAGTACATGAATATATATATATATATATAATCATCATTTAAAACTCCAGCCCATATCGCAAGCTACATCACACTCCTAAATTAAGACATGAACCTAAACAAACACAACATACACAAAATCCATGAAATACACTTCTAAAAAATAATCGTACCATCTAACAAAAAACATATCAAATTAACTAAAAGGTAAACATCATAACCAGAACTGATAACATCAATCGGTAAACTTTAAACATCAACATACCTGTCTCATACAAAAAAATGAAAAATCAAATACATGAAAAGATGAAGAACAAAACCTAAAGCACAATACATTCAAGAATACCACAGAAAATCAAGAAAGAAACACACTAGAAAGACACAATAGATTACCGATCAACATGAAGAAAGTATAAGCGAAATATCAACAAAAACCTATAAAATATCATGTCATAAAATCACAACATCAATAAAAAACTGAAAAACCACAATTTACAATTAAATATGGAAATAAAATCAAACAATCCCACCAAAAACAAAGACAACCATGAAATACCTTGAGAAGATGCTCTTTTCTTTGCATTTTTTTGACAACAGCACGACTGCCCTCATCAGGCTCAACGTAAGTCTTCGCAATGTCCAGAATAACACCATCTGGTGATTCTTCACCAGCATTAATCTTCTTCGAAATATACAAAGCAACAACAAATACATAGAAATTAACACACAACCTAAAGAAACCCTAAAATATCAAACATTCAAAACATAAATGAAATCAATGTAAAATCCAAAAACAAAATACTCGAATAACATGATACACAACCAACAAAATATGGAATCACTAAGAACTACTCAATAAACCAAAAACAAATCCCCAAATATGAGTACAGTCAACAACAAAAACCCTATAAACTTCAAATCGAACACAATAAAGGAAGATTAAACTATATAATCAAACAAAAAAACAAATTAAGCACAATAAACGCTCAGGAAACCAACACTAAGCATGGAACATCACATGCATAAAAAAATTTAAAAACCAAAGAAAGCAGCAAAATATGCACAAAAAAAACTAGCGAATACATTACCTTTGCAGGTAAACACAAATCGGAAGTCGTCTGGTCTAAGATCGTCAAAAACTGAACAAAAAACCCAAAAAAAATGCTGGAACAGAAATGTCGCTTCACTGCGTTTAGTGCGCACAAGAAATGAGGAAGAAAACCGAAGCAATGAATGGTTAAATGGAGGAAATATAGCGGTTGTGTGAATTGTGTGCGGTTGAGAATTTTGTAAGAGAGAAGAGTAGTTGAGTAGTTTCGGAGAATATGAACCGATTCTAATGAGGGAAATTTTGGAAAAGATGCTTAAATATTTAATATAAACACTAGGTCTAAACTGCAAATTATCACAATTCACACCCAACCCCTGAACTTTTAAAACTTTTGTATGAAATCTCATTTGCAATTTAATATATGGTCTCACTGTGTGGCGGTTTTATACAAGACTTTGTCTTTATTAACTGGAGGAGAACTCGTAAAACTTATGTTTCTTTTAAAATTTAATTGAACTTTAACTAAGTCCAGTTTAATTTATTTTAATTTGATGAATTTAATTTAAATTTACTTTACTGATACTCCCTCCGTCCCATTTCAAACTGCAATTGCACTATTCATTTAGTCAAAATTTCTTAACTTTGACCATAAAATTTAATTAGCATACTAATACAAATACTATTGTGTGATACCTTGTTAGATTCGTTATAACATATATTTTCAAAATATCAACTTTTCACAAGTTTTGGTTATCCTTAGTGAAAGGTATTTTTTCAAATAAACTGTCAAAAGTCAAAGCGTGCAACTTGAAATGGAACAGAGGGAGTACTATTTTTAATTTTCTTACTTTCAGTTCATCATAATTTAACTAATTCTATTCATTTTAATTCACATCAGACATGAAAAATATGAAATAAATTGAATATGTATAACGACGGGAGAAACACAAGTGTTGGTATATGAAAAGGTTTTATGAGAAATACATTTCAAATGTTTTTTTAAAATCACACAAGTATTAACGAGGTAAAATATTACATAACATTTTGCCCTACTTGTAGGCTGCATCATGATCAACTAAAATTAAGCTACGATTCACCTTAATACATTTAAAACTGAAAAGATGCAAAGTTTTGTGCAGTATTTGTTGCATTGTTCCCTTAACTCCCATGGGGCTAAACTTGGAGATAACAAGGAATTAGCTAAGACTATAGAGTCTGTATAAACCAACATATATGTTGGATTACATCTCAATGCAGTTTGGATTGCTCTCAAGCAAGCTTTTGTAAGGAAATCTGAAAGGAAATCTCAATGCAGTTTGAACTGGTGAATTCGTTGTAAGGAAATCTGAAACTGAGCATATTTTTCGAGCATGAGCTGTTACTTTAACATGACGTAGATCATGTGATATTCTCCAAGAAGCTATTCCAAGATTTCTTTGTTTCTGAAAAAGAAGCATCAAAGGTTATAATATGAACATGATCCTGCACTCCCTGTTTATATGGATTTGATTCTTATCCTGGCGCATTGATTATGCTATCCACTTCCTGATTAGGTTCCTCCAAACCCTCCGTATCTAGTTGATTAATCATCACAAAGTTTTTTCTAGCATTCTGCCAGGAGAATAAGAGATCTTTGTCCTCATTATTGATTGCTTTTGAGTTTCTCTATTTCCAAATCTCCCATAAGATGCATATTGATAGTACAATTGCACACTTATCCAAAGCTACCTCAAACCAGTCTAAAAACCACTTTTTAACATCTTGTTGAGGTGCCGAGTTGAAATCAAAACCTAGGGATGAAATCCACCATATCCTTTTTGAGTCATCACATTCTGGGAAAATATGTGTATCATTCTCTAAGTGATGAGAACATCTAGCACAGTTAGTATGGTCTATTATATTTCTTCATGCTAACTCTTTTGCAGTGGGAAGAGCTGAGTTGATAATTCTCCATACGAACACTTGCAACTTATGGGGAATTTTTAGCTTCCAGAGTAGTTTCCAAAACTCTGCAGTTGTTGAGATATTTGATGTGGATTAGGCCATGTTTCCTTAAAGATCAAATGGTAGGCTTTCTTCACTGAATAATGACCATCTTGATTTGGTCTCCATAAAGGCACATCTGGGTAATTAGAGTAGCTATTTGTGTGTATGGTTGCAGTTCTTAAAACTGCTTCTCTTGGGAATATCGATCGGGTTAGAGGCATTCTCTATTGGTTTTGCTCTGTAATGAGATCACTCACTATTAAACAAGTTTGAGAGCCAACTACCGATGATTCTGATATTGGATTCTGAATACCTAGAATCCATTGATTCGTAATTTTAACCTTTCTTCCATTTGTGATCTTCCATGCTAAATTATCTTTAATCACCTGCCGAGCCCATACAATAGACTTCAAGCCTCATGAATCAGAAGCCTTTGATTCTAATGTGGGGAAATCTTTATTTACCATGTATTTTTCCTTATAAACCCTGCCTAGAAGAGAGTTTCTTCCGATATTATATTCCAAGCATGTTTGCCCAGTAATGCTTTATTCATAGCTTCCATGGATGGTAATCCAAGTCCACCTTTATCGTTGGATTTGCATATTTTCCACCATATCTTCCAGTGCACCTTTCTTTTCTTAGTTTCCCCCTCCCCAAACAAAGTCAGCAATCATACTATCAAGCCTTTTGAGAATAGTTTTAGGAATTCTGAATATTCCGAGAGGATAAATTGCAACAGTTAATAGCACATGTTTTGAAAATGTAATCCTTCTAGGGAGAGACAGTAGGTATATTCTCTTTGTAATATCATCAACCGCTTCTGTATTACATTCCGAGAATATGATACAGTCATCTACATACATCAGATGACTAATCTTCGGTTCTCTTGAGATATCTTCAAACCTAATATACTGTTTGATTGTATCTTCTTCTCTAGCCACAAAGACAGAAATTGTTGGCATAATAAATAGGTATGGCGATAAAGGGCAACCTTGTCTAAGTCATTTATCTGGTATGAAATAGACAGACCTATCCCTATTTAGTAATACCTGATATGATATTGTAGATACACATGACATTATCAATTTGATCCATTTTTCTGTGAATCTTGTGTGTCTTAATACTGTCTGTAAGAAATTCCATGACACTCTATCATATGCCTTACTCATATCTAGCTTAATTACCATAAATCTTTTCCTTCCTGATACCTTCTATTTTTTCATGAAGTCGGTCACCTCCTATACCAATAACACATTCTCCGTTATGTTTCTACCAGGGACAAAAAAAATTGAGTTTCATAAATGAGGTCCCCTATAGTTGCCTTCATTCTGTTAGCCAATATCGTCGCAATGACCTTGTACTTTGCATTACAAAGCGATATAGGCCTGAATTTCCCCCGCTGAAGTAGGATTATTCTTTTTGGGAATGAGAACAATTTGTGTTCAATTCCACTGATCATGTATCATCTCATTGTTCAGATTATACAATACAGTCTCTGTAAACTTCTGGCCTATTATACTCCAATATCTTTTATAGAAGCCAGGGGGTATTCCATCCTTACTGGGGAATTTCCACGATTTTATCTCTTTAATAGCCTTCCACACCGCTTTTCCTAAAAATGGTTGGTTCAGAGAAGTATTTTTGAAGTGCAGTTAATCTTCTTTCATTACTTAGAACAAAGCTTTGCATGTCTATTTCTTGTGCATGGGCTGGTGGATACCATTTTGGTAGAGTTAATACAGCTTTCACATGATCTGTTATTGTCTGAAAAATTATTTTTGATCAGTGATCCATATTCCATTATTGTCATAAACGCCTTGTATCAAGTTGGTATTTTTCCTTTTCGTTGACCACTTGTGCTAGAATGTTGTGTTTCTATCACCAATCTTAACCCAGGACAACTTTGATCTATGTTTCCAGTAATCAGACTGTTTCTGATTCAGATCCTTAAATTTCAGTAATACCTGATCAATTTCATATTTATGTTATTGCAGGCCTGATCCTTTTTGTAGTCGAAGCATCCTCTTTTCTTTGTTTATGATTTTTTTTCTAAGTTCCCATATAAGCTTTCATCCAGTTATGTAAGTGTCAAAGAGTAACTTCAAGCTTAGAAATTAGAATCTGATCTGGCATGTTTGAAGCTTGTAGTTGAGACATTTGTAATCCTTCCTTCCAAGCCTTACATACAATTTAATCTGATACATGTGACTTAGCCCAGAAAGCTTCAAATCTCTGAATCTTCTTGGGATATTTTTCCTTTGGATTCAAATCAAGCTACACGGGTCTATGATCTGAATCAATGATGGGTAAGTTAACTACTTTTGATTCTGGGAACAAACTTCTCCATTGTTTATCATGGAATGCTATATCCCATCTTTGTATTATGTTATATGGATGCTCCCTACTGTTTGTCCAGGTGTACCATAACCCCTCTTTAGGCACTTATCTGAGTTCATATTTTTCTAGAACTTCATGCAACCCTGTTTTCTTATCATCAACCGGATTGCCTCCTCTTTTATCTCTTTGTGTTATGACCTGATTGAAATCTCCTAAAACTACTAATGGAAATTGAAAGTAGCAGCAAAAAATTTTCAAACAATCCCAAACAGGAGGTATTCCCGACATGTCCGAGTGATTGTAGATAAAAGCTAAACACCACTTAACTGAGTTGGTGGTAGACACTACCAAA
This sequence comes from Rubia yunnanensis, assembly GCA_037428765.1. NCBI lineage: Eukaryota > Viridiplantae > Streptophyta > Magnoliopsida > Gentianales > Rubiaceae > Rubia > Rubia yunnanensis. The sequence goes on along the minus strand of CM075064.1, from coordinate 21,709,201 downwards.
CTAACCAAGTTATTAGACTTAAACACTACTTGGACATCCAAAATACTAGACCAAAATACTGCAATACCACCTGATCTTCCAATTGGGTCCACATATTCAGCCGAGTCAAACTTGGAGTTGTCCTTCCAAGCTTCAAGGCTTTGTTGTTGAGCCATTGTCTCAAAAAGACACATTAACTCTGGCTTCTTGTGCTTCACCAAAAGGTTTATCCTTTTATTTGTAGAGGCATTGTTGAAGCCTTTACAGTTCCATGCAATGACTATCATGTTTCCTTGGGGAACTATTTTGGTACAGTTCCCAGAAAACCATCACCTTGTTGTTCATTTCCATCACTCTCCCTGATTGTCAGTGTTGCTACCTCTATCTTTGCTTATTGTGATCACTTGGAAGTACTTTTCTTGCAAAAACAACTTTCTTCTTTCCTTTTATTTATCTTCCCTTGCAAACTGCCCAGTCTGAGCTACATTGAAAACATCATCTAGGCTGAAACTGTACAGAAAATGAAACCTCTTCTTTGGTGGAAGTAAGCTTCATTCTTGATCATCTTCTTCATCATTCCTTCTTCTGATTGTGATCTCTTTCTAATCTTTCATGCTTTTTTCTGGATTGGAACTGACTCTAAGCTAGAACGCTTAAGTTCTTCTCTCTTTCAATCATAACCAATTATTTCCTCCTCCTTCTGAGCTTCCTGCTGGCCATCAATTTGAACCAGCACTAGCTTGCCCTTGCCCTTTCCTTCATTTCTAACCAGATTGCTTTTCTTCTTGAACATATTTTATACTGGACTACTGTCATTCTCTTTGTGATATTCTTCTCTGGGGATAATTTTTTCTGTTGAGCCTCCTTCTTCTCCATCAGTCTCTTGCTTTTCCTCTCTGATGACTCATGTACTTCCTAAGCTCTTGAAATTTCCCCACCAATTGTTGGAACTTGAGTTTTTACTTGTGATGATACTCTTATGAAGTTAGAATTGAGCTGCAGCCCAACTCATTAAATATTATCTTTAGCCCAATAAGGTTTAATCATGAATGGGCAAAGATGGCCATTTAATACATATTTAATAAGAATTGCAGTTACAAGAAATAATGGTTAGGATTTAATTAGTATAAATATGAAGGTGTGTCATTTATTTTGATTCATTCACAATTACTCCTGATGGCTGAGATTAATTACTGACTTTATCATCGGAGGGTTTTCCTCGGGGTCTTTCCTGGGGCTTTGTCTTGCAGGACATGAACTAAGGATCCGGTGGTGCAGTAACTTTAGAGTTCTCAGACGCATCAATTAGCATCGTCTATGGGGAACAATGAAGTCAAAATTGAGATCCTTACTGTATGTTCTCCTACGTACACCACAAAGATCATTGTGATCCCATATATTGAGGATGATGATCGATGAACTACACCTGGTGATTTTATGTAAGTTAGCCATAATTTTGGACTTAAAATGCCTCAAACCTGGATAAGCTAAAAATAACCTCACAACAATGGGGATGTACAATTCATTCAGTAGTCATATTTCTTTATTCATGATTGGTAACTAATTTGTTATCAATGATGATTTCATATTCTTGGGGAAAATCTGATCTACCGTGGAGGGGTTTCTTCCTCAAACGCTGTCGGTGTCATTGCAGTTAGGCTTGCAGACATCCAGAAATCCGATCTTGGTATCCATGGCGGAATATGAGAAAAAGAATACATGGCAGGAGGCGCCTAGGGTTTTACTGGGTTGCCTCATCTCTCGGGAGCCTCGCCTCAAGAAGCCTCGCCTCGAGAAGAGCAATAAATTCCAAACCCTCTTGAACCATATCCTCAGACTCTTGTCACCAAACAAAATATTAGTCACTAATTGCCCTTCACCTCCCAGGAGCCAAGCAGCAACCAAGGAATCAATGTGGCTAAGATGTGACTGGATCATGACTGGCCGGCCTGAGATCAGGACCACGATGCATTTCACATAGCTGCACACATTCATGATGGTACTTGGTCCGGGTTTGATTGTCAGGTTCAAGTTGTCTCCAAATGTTTCAGCAGATAGAGGCTCTCCAATAACAATTGCCAATGAGAACTTGTTGGCCTTCACGAATGCTGCATCAGGTTTCTTGTTGTACACAACTTCTGTTGTGCGATCTACTATGCTCTTCACATCAGAGAGGATTGTGGTGCCTATATATAGAACAAGAAAGGTCAAGTGATCATACCAGTATTGGACTCTTGAAGCATTGTCAACCATCAAAGTCGTTGACCCTCAAATGTTCCATTGACCTCAATATTGCTCTCAAACTCATGGCACCCTGCTTCTTCGATAGGAACTCCAAAATCTAAACAATACGTATACTCAATGCTGCCTGATGGTTCTGGACTGGTGAAACCTAAAAGGGGTTCCATAGAGAAGACTCCTTCAAAACAAGATCGATAACACTATTATTACCTAGCCTCTATGTTGTGCGGAATACCCGAGAAAGAACAAGCAAAGAAAAATGAAAAATAAGACACCGAGATTTTTACGTGGTTCACCAATTGGCTACATCCACGGCCGACCAAGATCAAATTTCACTAGAGAGAAAGGCCAGGATTACATATTTCCTACTCTCTACCAATCCTATCTCTTGAGAGTTACAATAAAAGATGAGGCACTATATATAGTCCTCTCCACCTTAAACCCTAACGGCTTTGGCCCCAGAAACAATCTGGCCCAAACCAGAACAGGAGACAGAATGCCAATAACAGCGAGACCCCCGTAACAACCTGTCGAAGCGGCTAATACGGATTCACGACATACCAACAAATCTCCACCTTGACTTGAATCCTCAAAGAAGAAACTCCAGATGCACCATTACAGTGCCAGATGAGCAGACTTATCCCTCCACTCCTGGGACTACCCCACTGGGCAACTACTGATCTCTAATGTTAAGCAAGTCCAAACAGTGTTGAAACTTGCTATGTGGAACAGGCTTGGTGAACATATCAGCAGGATTATCAACAGTTCCCACTTTCTTCACCCTGATTCTCCTCTCACTCCTCAAGATATGATATCTGACATCAATGTGCTTGGTCCTGTCATGATGGACCTGATCCTCGGCTAAGCAGATAGCGTTCAAGCTATCACAATACACAGTAGCATGATCGTGGTGTAGACCAAGGTCACTGACTAGCCCCTTCAGCCATATACCTTCTTTCGCAACCTCCGTCAGAGCTATGTACTCTGCTTCCGTAGTAGACAAAGTCACTGTAGGTTGCATAGTCGCCTTCCAGCTAGCAACAGAACCACCCAAGGTAAAAAAATTGTCGGGCATAGATCTCCCCGTGTTAACATCCCCAGCATAATCATAATCAGAATAACCCGTAACCAGGCACTCAGTATCACCCACATAAATGAGACCCACATCAGACGTACCTCTAAGGTACCTAAAGATCCTCTTCACAGCTTGCCAATGTTCTCTACCTGGTTGCCCCATGAACCTGCTCACAACACTGACCGCATGTGCTAAGTCTAGCCTCGTACACACCATAGCATACATCAAACTCCCCACAGCGCTAGTATATGGATCTCGAGACATATACTCCTTCTCCTCTTCTGACTGAGGAACAAACATAGAAGTGAGATGGATATTTGCAGGACTAGGAGTGTCAATAGGCTTGGCTGAAGACATGCCAAACCTAGCCAACACCTTCTGAATGTAGCCTTTTTGTGACAAGAAAAGCTTCCTCTGACCTCTATCTCTGAGAATCTCCATTCCTAGTATTTTCCGAGCTGCACCCAAATTCTTCATCTCAAACTCAGCACTAAGAAGACCCTTCAGCTTCTGAACCTCATGCTTACTCTTTGAGGCTATCGACATGTCATCTACATAAAGCACCAGATAAATGAATGACTCATCTCTCAACTTGCTATAGTAGACACAACAATCATATGAACTCCTTGTGTAGCCCAACTCAAGCATGTAGCTGTCAAATCTCTTGTACCACTGCCTCGGAGACTGCTTAAGCCCATATAAGGACTTCTTCAACTTGCAAACATATTTTCCCTTTCCAGGAACTTGGAAACCATCTGGCTGAGTCATGTATATCTCTTCCTCCAACTCTCCATGTATAAAAGTGGTCTTCACATCAAGTTGTTCAAGCTCCAAATCCTGATGTGTCACTATAGCTAGCAACACCCTGATGGAAGTGTGTCTTACCACTGGTGAGAAAATATCATTGTAATCTAATCCCTCTCTCTGACTGAAACCTCTAGTAACAACTCTAGCCTTGTACTTGACTCCCTCTGTAGGTGATATCCCTTCCTTTTTCTTGAAAACCCATTTGCAAGTGATAACCTTTCTCCCTTGAGGCTGTTGAACCAAATCCTATGCCTGATTCTTCTGGAGGGACTCCATCTCATCTCCCATTTCTACAAACCATTTGTCAGCATCAGTACCTAAAATATCTTCTCTGTAGATGGATGGCTCATGAGTATCCACCTCCTCAGCAACCTGTAGTGCATAACCCACCATATCTTCAAACCCACACCTCTTGGGTGGACCAACTCCAACCCTCTTTGGTCGATCTTTAGCTAAGCAATGAACTGTAGCTCCTGATGGTTGATGATCTGATGGTGGAGGCTCTGGCAACACACTTTCTGTCTGTAGCTCTTGATCTCCTTCAAGTTCCTTTAAACCACTCTCACCTTGAGTGACTTGAAACTCCACCTATTTATCAATGCTACCAACCTCTGTTGTAGACGTGGACTTCACCATGGATCTAAGCAAAGAGTTTTCATCAAAGACAACATCCCTGCTCAGAACAGCCCTCTTCTCGGATGGAGACCAAATCCTTGATCCCTTGACTCCATCTCCATAGCCCACAAAGACCCCCTTCTTGGCTCGGGGCTCTAACTTACCATCACTCACATGATAATAAGTTGTACAACCAAAAGCTTTCAGATTAGAGTAATCAGCAACTCTACCCGACCATACCTCAATAGGTGTCTTACACTGTATGCCCGTATGAGGTCCACGATTGATCAAGTAGCACGATGTACTCACTGCCTCTACCCAGAATCTTCTATCTAACCCAGCATTCGAGAGCATGCACCTCGCTCTCGCCAGCAATGTCTGATTCATCCGCTCAGCTACGCCATTCTACTGTGGTTTATTCTTGACTGTATGATGTCGGACAGTCCCTTCATCCCTACAAAACTGATCAAACTCAAACGAACAGAATTCCAGACCATTATCAGTTCGCAGCCTCTTGATCTTCTTCCCTGTTTGGTTCTCCATCAGAGCTTTCCACTGCTTGAACTTCATGAAGGCTTCACTTTTATGTATCATCATGATAACCTGAGTCATTCTGGAGTAGTCATCATTCAAAGAAACAAAGTACCTGTGCCCTCCCAATGACTCAACTCGGGATGGCTCCCAACAATCAGAGTGGATATAATCTAGCGTGCCTTTCGTTCTATGAATAGCCTTTGGAAACTTGTTGCGGTGTAGTTTCCCAAAGACACAGTGCTCACAGAACTCCAAACCCTTGACCTTGTGGCCACCAAGAAGATCATCCCTCGACAGAATCTGCATCCCTCTTTCACCCATGTGACCAAGCCTCATGTGCCATAACTTAGTCATATCCTTATGGTGAACCTCTGACGATGCAACATTTTTCGAATCCATAACCGTGGAACCTTGTAGAAGATACAAAGTACCATGCAGAAGACCTTTCAGAACCAGCTTAGAACCCTTGCAGACACTTAGAGCTCCATCTTTCCCTGAATAGACAAAACCCTTTCTATCCAGTAGACTAAGAGAAATCAAATTCTTCGTCATCGATGGAACGTGCCTAACCTCGTTCAAAGTACAGAAACTACCATCATGTGTCCTGATCTTGATCGAACCTGTCCCAACTACCTCACAGACAGTACCATTAGCCGTAGTAATGCTACCCCCTTCCTGCTTATAAGTCGAAAACCACTCTCTCCTTGGACAAATGTGGTAGGATGCCCCATAATCTAGGAACCACACATCGGAGTGATGAGTGTGTCTAGCAGCAACCAAAGCAATATCCTCTTCTGAATCAGTGTCTCCTTCCACTAGAGCATCAGAACCCAATTTGTTTCCTGATTGCCTCATCATCAACTTCTTTGGACACTCATTTTTCCAATGTCCCTTCTCCTTACAGTACCTACAGATATCACCGGTCTTGGGAACCTTTGACTTCTTACCCCTTTTCTTTCCGCCATTTCCCTTTCCCATATCGCAACTAGTAAACAAACCATATGCCTGATTATCTGTTCTCAAACTGCTAGCACTATGACGCAACTCCCTGCTATGAACAGAGGATCTAACTTCCTCCAAAGACACAGAATCTTTCCCGACAATAAATGAATGAACAAAGTTCTCATATGAAAGCGGTAGAGATACTAACAATATCAAAGCAGCATCCTCATCATCAATTTTCACATCTATATTTGGCAGTTCTAATAACAAAGTATTCAATTGCTCTAGATGATCTATGAGTTGCGTACCTTCCTACATTCGGAGACCGAATAGACATTGTTTCAGAAGCAATTTGTTCGTTAGAGACTTCGTCATGTACAGGCTCTCCAACTTCAACCACAGCTCCGCAGCAATCTCTTGATCTGAGACCTCAGTGATGACTTCATCTGCGAGACACATCATAACTGTTGAATGCGCCTTTTCTTCCAGACCCACCATGTCCAAAGTGCCAACGATCGAGAAATCCTTCGTCAGCAGCGTCCACAACCCTTGTTGCTTCAACAAAGCTCGCATCTTGATCTGCCATAAACTGAAGCTGTTCCTCCCAGTAAACTTGTCTACCTTCACGTTCAGCGCAGCCATCTTTCTCTCCGGTCAGATTAGAGATCCGACCACCCCCGATCCGATAAACCCAAAATCCTATAGACCCACCACGGATCTAACCAGAAGCTCCGATACCAGTTTGTTGTGCGGAATACCCGAGAAAGAACAAGCAAAGAAAAAATGAAAAATAAGACACCGAGATTTTTACGTGGTTCACCAATTGGCTACATCTACGGTCGACCAAGATCAGATTCCACTAGAGAGAAAGGCCAGGATTACAGATTTTCTACTCTCTACCAATCCTATCTCTTGAGAGTTACAATAAAAGACGAGGCACTATATATAGTCCTCTCCACCTTAAACCCTAACGGCTTTGGGCCCAGAAACAATCTGGCCCAAACCAGAACAGGAAACAGAATGCCAATAACAGCCCAGACAGAGGACAGCGAGACCCCCGTAACAACCTGTCGAAGCGGCTAATACGTATTCAAGACATACCAACACTCTCAATATCATTATCTCAAGTATAGTAGTATTCATCTTCTTGACATTTCGAGGACAAGCTACGCACGAGGCAAAGGGGCAGATGATGATAAGCTGTTTCCGAACATTATCTCATCTCATTACTAATGTTTTCTTGCATTTCAGTTACTAATCAGGAGTAGTATAAACCGGAGGTCAGGAGAAGATTCTTCGTTGTCCCTCCAGGGAAGCCGTCGTCGTCGAGAGCTCATCATCAGAACCTCCCCCTCAAAAGTTGGTCTGTCGATGACTCATACCCTACAAACGCAGTGTTTTGCTGCTCTTCTGTTGAGGAAGCGGCTTCAGATTGGGCCTTGTACCTCGAGGGCTTGACAGATTAAACTCCAAGCCTCTCGCCACGACCTTCGTTAGCAGGGAAGTAATATATTTGCTATTTTGATTTTTTTCCACGCATTACTCATGACCTTCCTTTGCAGGGAAGTAGATAAATTTGCTATCTTGGCTTTTTACCATACATTACTCATTCTGAGCCATGCAGAGGGAGTGCAATCAGCACTACACATGCACTAAACTCTAGAGATTTTATGATGAAGCTTCCTTTGGATGGTTCTTTTGCTACTGTGATATTTTTTGCACTAATTTACTCTGGACTGCATCTTATTTCATCAACTAGTCAACGTTTGCAATTCCTTAAACATAGGCAGAAGTTTTAGTTGAAACACCATGATGCCCTTGTACACTCTAATTATCTCCACTGATAACATGCATCCTCCCTTTTTTGACTATATAGTAGTGGATGATGTAGTATTAAATTATTGGTGATTAACCTTAATAATAATAATTTGATGTGGTGACTCATGATATCCACTAATGCATTTGAAGCAGCTAAATATACGCCACAAAAATTTCATGGGAGATGTTTCACAACTTCTAGCTTCATTACCAAGTTTGATAACTCTATTACCAACTTCACAATAATTATAGGAAGGATTTGTACAACACGTGTTATTTATTTGAGGAGCTGCTTTATTTAACCCTCTCTATCACTCCTCATGGTTTTCGATATTGTTTTTTTATGGTGTGGTATTCGTTATTCTTTGGAACTGTAGAGATGTGTGATTTTGCTAAATGCATGGAAATGAGGAGAATATCGCTTTTGTGGTAGCCGAAGTGCTAACCAGGTGCTATATTATGCTATTAGATGAGTGGAAATTTTCCAAGTGATTATAGTTCAATCTGGTTAGTTTCTATATTATTATGGCCCTCTTTCGGAAACCAGAAAACAAGTGGGTTGATGTCCTTCAACTGAGGGGGCAAGGCACCCGAGGATAATCACCATTATAAATCGAAGGACATCCCCCTTGATACCAGATTATTGATATTGTTGTTGCTCTTATGGCCTTCAGGGGGTTATCGACATGATCATCGAGTGGTTTGCTCTTAAGTGGCACTCTAGATGTTATTTCCAACTACGACTGATGATCGGGTGGTTTGCTCTTAAGCGGCACTCTAGATGTTATTTCCAGCTATGGCTGATGATCGAGTGGTTTTCTCTTAAGCGGCACTCTAGATGTTATTTCCAGATGAGGTTGATGATACGCATGATATGCTAATAAGCAACCCTCTCTAGTGATGGTTCGAGTATACTGATAAGCTACTCTCTCTGTGGTGGTTGGCGTGTGCTAATAAGCTACTCTATCTAGTGGTGGTTCGAGTATGTTGATAAGCTACTCTCTCCATGATGATTCGAGTATGCTGATAAGCCACACTTATCAAATAAGTGTACCCAAGAAAACCATTATCGAAAGTTAAAGGACACCCTCCTCAACTCCGGATTCATTATTAAGGAATCATACTCCAAACATTACATCCAACAATGAGATGTATGATTATAACATGTATGCTCAGTGCTAAATTTTTACCAACAACTTGCTCAACTCTGTATGCCTAGAGTAACACGGTCCCAACCTACGTCGAGTCTAAAACTCCGTAGACTTGGTGGGGTAAAATTACTTCAAGTATACCTCGATAAATATATAAATATTACAATATATATCATGATATATTGCAATGATAAACTCTCTCGAAGGCTCCATGAGGGACTCAATGATGGAGCTTTATCGAGAAGTCCACCCTTGAAGTAGGAATCGTTATTTGAAAGATCTCCAAACATTGTACCATGGGCTTCGATAGTCCCTCGCTAGACATTGATTTCTTCCTTGGAATGCATGTTTTGCTCCACTATCCTGCTAATGCGAACTTGAAATCTCCTTGCCTCGTAAGGTCGGGAGACTATTATTACACTAGGATTCTAAATCTTTGTTGACGTGGGTTAAGTCCCGCTTAACCCTCATCTACTCAAGCGTAGTCGTAGGATAACGAGACTCCTCTAATGTTTCCTTCAGATTCATACCGTACGAAGGCAACAAAAAGAAATTCCCTAGTCTTGGCCAAAAAGAATCAAATCCTGAAACTCTTTAGTCTGTATCATCTTGTTGGTGAAAACTTTGAGTAAAGAATGCTGGCACTAGTGTTATATGCTTGCTTTAAGCCTCGCTTATGAATCTCAAAAAGTTTACCCAGCTGATCATTGATGTTAGGGGCTCGATATTAAACTCCCCCTCTTTTAAAGAAAATACGTAGCTCGGAAGTACAAGATTTCGAGAGACCCTTCGAGCGAGGGAGGAAAACTCGATATTTTCAAGGATACGATATTAAGAGAACTAAGGTATTCCTAAGATGTTAACATATTCGAATTTTAGTTTATTCGAATACTCGAACATATTTATCATGCCTCAAGTTCTCTGGGGGCTCTTGATGATACTCTTATGAAGTTAAAATGGGCCACAACCCAAATCATTAAATTTTATCTTTAGTCCAATAAGGTTTAATCATGAATATGCCAAAATGACCATTTAATACGTATTTAATAAAAATTACAGTTACAAGAAATAACGGTTAGGGTTTAATTAGTATAAATATGAAGGTATTTCATTCATTTTGATTCATTCACAATTACTCCTGATGGCTGAGATTAATTACTGACTTTATGATCGGAGGATTTTCCCCCGGAGTCTCTCCGGAGGCTTTGTCTTGCAAGTCATGAACTAAGAATCCGGTGGTGCAATAACTTCAGACGTATCAACTTGATTTTGAACTTCTACACCTTGAACCTCCTCAACTATATTGACCCTGCTCATATCAAGCAAATCTGCAGCTGCATTGATCATCTCCTCATCCTCATGTTCCTGTAACTGCTCCCTTGTCAACTGTCTTGCAAACTCCGAGATTATGTTGGTGCTTTCATTACTATCAGATGAACTGAATGAGTCCAAGTCCTGATTAGTCAACTGGTTTGGATTTCTGCCACTCAGTAGCTCCTGTTTATTTTCTTCTACTGCATCATGAACTCCGTACACTTCTGGGATTACCATTTCTATTGGGCTGAATCGATCTTCACTGTTAACTTCCATTTCATCCATACTTCCATTCTCATTGCTAGAATTTACCTAAACCTCCATCATGGCATGTCTATTCGGAAAATGTCCATTAGGAAAATGTCCATTAGGGTTATTAGGTTCCTGTGGTGGTGGTGGTGGTGGTGGCTGCTCCAGCGATTGCTGAGGCGGTGGAGGCTGTTGGGCTCTCGCGCTAAAATATGGATCAAAATTTAGAAACGTCGGCCCATTGCCACCCCCATTTGAGGGACCACTACCATCATTATTTCCATTCCTTCACTTCCTGGACCAGCATAATTCTGCCTAGGCAGATGATTCTCTACCTCCATAGAAATCAGAAAACCCTCTTGAATCTGATCCTCAGGAAAATTGATATATCTCTCCCATCTAAGATCCATATACCCATCTGGAATCCTAGTGTTTCGTTTGGCTTGCCTATGGGAATGTTCCGAGCAGACAGTTCTGATTCATCTCTACAAATTCCTCAATATCAGCTTGCGTGATCGTTACTTCTCCTCCCCTTCTTGATACACGATTTACTATCGTTACTAAGTCTACATACGGTACCACTGGTTCCTTATATTCTTCTGAAAGTATGAATAGTCTTCAGAAAGAGGTAATGAAGAAACATCGCTCATCTTTCCACAGACTGGGTTATTCTTATACCCTGGGTATGTAAATGTTTGAGTAGTTGTGAAGATCTCTTCATTGAATGTGCCCCTGTTTATAGAACAACTAAAAACTCTGTTCACCTTCCCCCTTTTTGAAATTATTTATGTTCGAAGATCCTTTCTTGATCTCCCGAACTCGTCATAATTGCGTATTTTGAGTTTCCAATGTGTGATGCCCAATCCCAAATTTCTCTGTCGTAATATTTTGTAAAGCGAAAAAACCTTTCCCTTGAGAATCTCGTAAACCTTCTAATAACCAACAAAACCCTTTTAGTTTCTCCACTAGTTTTGAGCCTCTACACTAATCAAGACCACGCCAATCCTACAGCTCTATAATATGATTATAGAGTCTTTCCCTCTTCCACCAATTAACCCTCTTCGCTTGATGTTCAATCTAAATTGTGTGCCAGAAACCATAGCTTATTTGCATGTGACCCAAACCACCTCCAATCTAACCCTTGCTGTCAGCTAAATTCGTTGCCCACTTTCGATTGTCTTTTCTGGATGAGAAAAATCTAATGATTGCCACTTTTAGAACCGAGAAAACCCTAGGGCTTCCTCTATCAGATGTTTATATGAAACGTCGGTGACTGTTCCTGCTTCTCTCTGAAAACTTTTTAGAGAAAGAAAGTTCCACCGTGTCCCATTTCAAATGTTAAAAGAATCTTATAACAAGGGAAACGTGATTGTGTGAAATGGAAACGGATAAGGACTAAGGAGGAAAGGGAACAAAGCTTAAAGTGGATGACCTTTCGTAATCTTGAAGACAAGTTTGTTGAATTAAAAACAAGTCACGCACACCCTGATATTATGATGAATCACGGACACACCATTCATATTGTTAATCATATAATACTATGAATTAAAGGGTGAAGAAAATGACAGTTGTTAATGAAAGGGACCTTTTTATATTAATGGATGATACATTAGGTTCTTTGTATCAAATTTTATTACGCAAAGTCTTGTTTTAGTCGGATTAAACTCTAGGTCGGAGATTATTGTGCAATTATAAAATGTTTTATTTGGGATGGGATTTTTTTAAAATATGTTGAAAATTTTAGGAATCTACTGAGCAATTATTGAAATACTATATATATCACAAAAACCAAACTTTTCATTTTTCATTTTTTTCTCTCGCTGATTGGAAACCTCTCGCCAATCTGAAACCACCACCGGCCAACGGTCTTCGCTAGCTTTCTGCCGAATTTACGCTGGAAATCACCGATATCCGCCACTCTTCTCTGTTCGTCGAAATTCTCTACAATTAGACGCTGATGTCGTGATTCTTCTTCTCCTTCTGGTTCGTGACGGTGGTTACTCGCGGAACACGGCGACAATGCGGCAGACCGATGCCGGAGCACGGTAATTGGAAGAGGAGCGACCTCTGATGAAGACGAAGCCTCTCCAATTTTCTAATGTTCAAGATTCACGGCAAGCTTCTCCGATTTGATAATTTGACGAAGCTTCTCCGATTTGATGAAGCTTCACGGTGAGGCAAAGTGGAGTGGCTTTGTGACGGCGAGGAGTGGCGTTGCGACGGTGAGGCCTAGCGTTGCGATGGCGAGCTTTTTGTATTCCTTCGTTGAGGCGCATCAGATCCACGCGCCTCGATGAAAAAGAAGACTGTGCGTGCAACCACGCACGGATGGCAGCGACAGAGCTGAGCTTCGGCGTCAGAAAGGTGAGGTTTAATATTGTGTTTTACTTTTTTCAATGACTTGCTGAGGTTTAATATTTATTTGACTGAGTTTAATGTCAACAATGATTTTTTGGTCTAGTGATTAGTGCTCTTATTGTTGAGGTTTAAGGTCTGGGGTTCGAACCTCTATGTGACCTTTATTTTGAAAATTTTATGCTCTTGATGTATATGTTGAGGTTTAATTTTATTTGACTGAGTGTATGTTCAGTAAGAGTCTTTGGTATAATGGTTATTGCTCATGGCTTTGAGATTAGTGACCTGGGTTCAAATCTCACAAGGTCCTTTTTTAAGGATTTTTATTGTTGAGGTACTTTAGCTTTTTTTTTTCTCTTATGTTGATATTTTTCATTATTCGGGTGAGGTTTAATTGATATGAGTTGATATTTTTGCAGTTTTTTTGGGTGATATAGATTGATATTTGTAGTTTTATTAATTTTATTTTTCCATGTTGATGTTTTTCATTTTCCAAATGAGGTTTTGGTAATAGGAGTTGATGTTTATAGTGTCTATTTTCTTATGTTGATGTTTATCATTTTCCGGATAAGGTTCAGGTGTTAGGATTTGATGTTTGTAGGTTTTGGGTGATGTATGTTGATATTTATAATTTATTTTTAAAAAAATATTGATTTTTATGATTTTTAGATTGAATCATTTATACTCTTGAGGTACCGTAGCTTTTTTGTTGATATTTTCCATTTTCTAGATGAGTTTTAGGTGGTAGGGGGTTGATGTTTGTAGTTTTTTTTGGTGATATGGTTGATTTTTTGTTGTATTTTTTCCCTTGTGTTGACGTTTTTTCATTTTCGAGTTGAAGTTTAGATGATAATAATTTATGTTTTTAACTTTTGGTAATATAGGTTAATGTTTGTAGTTTTTTCAAAAAAAAAATGGTAATTTAAACTTTGTTGACATTCTTATGATTTTCAGTTGATTTTTTGTTAGTTGTAGTCGATGATTTTTCAATTTTTTATTTATTTTTATTTGATTTTTTATATACTTTTTGCTGCAATTTTTAGTTGATGTTTTATGATTTTTCGTTGATTTTTTGCTATTTTGCTGATATTTATAACTTTCACTTACTGACCATATTGATTTTTCACATTTTTTAAATATTTTTATTTTTGTTTTTTTTAGATTGCAGATGGAGAAAAAATAATGAAAAAATTGGACAAAAAATCCCTAAAAAAATGTTAACAATAGATTCCTATAAAATAATTAGAGATAGATTCATGTAAAATTATTACAAATAGATCTATGAAATTAAAGTATAGTTAAAATTGCATAAAGATTTCTCGTTTAGCCTGACTCATGAGAACATCTCATTTATTATAGCTCCAATATAGTCAACACCATTTCCCTACAATTTGGAGTTCAATTGTGGGCTTCTGAAGCAAAAAAATATGCTCGGAATTCTTTTTCAAAATTTCCAGTTTTGCAAGTGGTGATGTCTTATAAATTGTTTATGTTATGGTTAGTTAGGACATTATTAATGAATCATTTCTTTGGTTATTTAACTAAGGATAGAATATTTTTGAGGTGTAAATGGTTTGGAATCAAACTACTACGTACATGTGTAAACAACTAACTAATGTGTAAACAACTAACTGCGGTTTTCTGTTTTCTAGACTAATTATTTTTTAGCTCAACAAAGATAAAATATTACTGTTCGGGTTCTAACATTATAAAAGTTTTCGAAAATTTAACCTAATTTTAATCAACAGTAGTTTTCAGAATTCAGCAAAAAATTCTTTATACAGGTTTGTTATATCCAAGTCAAATTCCTCAACTTATACTTTTTTTTATAATAAAACCGTTAATAACGGGATGTTCGGGTATCCAACCCTTGGTATTAATCATATTGGTCAAAAGACCTACAATCAAGTACTCTTTATATCGTTGTGAGATAAATTCATTACACCGGAGGCGCTAACTAATATAATAGTTCTAATATGAGACTTCAATGGCAATAAGAGAAAAGATACCAAAGGCACTCGTCAATACTACTATTTGAAACAAAGGTCTATGTGGCAATAAGAAGAGCATATAATGACTAGTATTGTGTGTTGTCTAAAAGTACCAACTCGATATCACTAAACAAAACCGATCAAAGTGAAGCATTGAGTGAAACGCATGCAAAATGTTTCATCCACACTTTTAATCAACCCCAGTGCAATCAAAACAAAGAAAAATAAAGATCCCCAACTAAAGATCCGGTTCATCTCTATTTAACTTATTCAGGCCTTTTCCTAAACTATGAGGTTAAAACCAGCCGTTTTAATTACCAAAACTATATTCCTTCGGTGCATAGAGATCACTTATAATGCGTAGAATTATCTCTAACTTAACCCCATAAGGATACGGAATAAACGATGTCCTAATGTACCAGAGTCTACAAATCTGATAAATCCACAAAGAACATAATCGCCATAAGTTTGTTGTTTAACAACTTTGATTTGGATTTCTCTGTATTGTCTTTGAATCTTTAAATGTAGATTTGAAGTCGATCATATTTACCAAAAAAATGTCACCGGAAAAATAGATTGATAGAAATAATTCCTAAGCAATACTAAAATTCAAAAAATCATTTTAAAAATCACCCATTTTTTAGCTGAAAAAGTAAGCAAAAAAGGGAATGAGTCGATCTCTTGAAAGATGATATTTCCATAAGTCATTGAAAGACCAAGGTTTAAAGTGCAAATTAAAATAAATGAAGATAAAAATTTTGGGTTTCATGAACCGGGTTATAAACTTTATAACTACTACACGTTCTATAATAAATTTTTAATATTGCAACTAAGACCTTTTACCTTTCTATTATTCCAATAAAATCTCGCATTTCCGTAGGCTTATGGAAAGACGGTTTTTCCCAAGATTTGCTTAGGGAAAAAAAACTTAATGAAATAAAATAATTAATATACATAAATTAAGCACAAAGTCTTACTTTAGGCAACCTAAACTTTAGACATACCCTATTATGCATTTAATACAAACCTAAAATTTGGGGTGGGCTTTTTAAAATATATGTTGATAAATATGGGGGGGCCTACTGTGCAATTATCGAAATACTATATTTATCACAAATATTTCAGATTTTTCATTTTTCATTTTCTTTTTGATTCCGATCGAAAATCGCTCTTCCCTCAGGAAACCACCTCCAGCCGGTGGTTACCGCCGGAATTTGGCCAAATTTTTGCCGCTCCACCTAATTCCCACCGCTTCCATCGAATCCGTCGCCTGAACAATCAGATTTCGCCAGAATCTCGGAAGAGGAATGCAGTTGACGGAGTTAAGCGAGCGGTTGTTGCAGGTCGACGGAATTGAGCGTTGTTGTTGCAAATCGATGGAGTTGAGGCGAATTAGAGCGTGGTTTTTGCAGATCGATGGAGTTGAGGCGAATTCGATATGTTGGCGACGAGCAGCAGCAGCAATGAGCAGAGACGACGGTGAAACTGCGATCGAAGGTGCCTGGCAAGGCGATTCACGACAATGCGAGGCGAGAACGTTGCGATCTACATCCCTGCGCGTGAGATCCATACGCTTTGCGAGGTAGAAGACCGCACATGTTAACACGCACTGACGGCGGACGGCATACGGCGGTGAACGACGGTGGTGCGATGGCGGCTGAGCTTCGGTGTCTGAGAGGTGAGGTTTAATGTTGTGCTTTACATTTTTCGTATACTTGCTGAGGTATAATATGTTGTTGACTGAGAGTATTACATGAATGATTGTTTGGCTTAGTGGTTAGTACTCTTTTTGTGGAGCTAAAGGTCAGGGGTTTGAGTCCTCACAATAACCTTTTAAATTGAAGAATTTATGTTATTGATGTTCATATTGAGGTTTAATATTATTTGGCTGAATATATGTTCAATAATAGTTTTTGGTTTAGTGGTCATTGCTCTAGGCTCTGAGGTTATAGACCTGGGTTCGAATCTCACTAGGTTTTTTTTTTTTGAAGAATTTTTATTCTTGAGGTACCATAGCTTTTTGTTGATGTTTTTAGCTTTTTATCTTATGCTGATATTTTTCATTATTCGGGTGAGATTTAATTGATATGAGTTGAGGCTCTGTAGTTTTTTTTGGTGATATGGATTGATATTTGTAGTTTTTTTTATTTTCTCATATTGATGTTTTTCATTTTACAGCTGACGTTATGGTAATAGGAGTTGATGTCAGTAGTGTCTTTTTTCTTATTTTGATGTTTTTCACTTTCCGGATGAGGTTCAGGTGTTAGGAGTTGAAGTTTGTAGTCTTTTTCTTTCAAAAAATAAATCATTGATGTTTTATAATTTTCAGAGTGAATAATTTATAGTCTTGAGGTACTGTAGCTTTTGGTTGATGTTCTTAGTTTTTTTCTCATGTTGATGTTTTTCATTTTCTAGATGAGTTTTAGGTGATACATGTTGATGTTTGTAGCTTTTTTTTATGATATGGTTAGTTTTTTGTAGTATTTTTTTCCTTATGTTGACGTTTTTCATTTTCTGAGTGAAGTTTAGATGATAATAATTGATGTTTTCAGCTTTTGGGGTGATATAAATTGATGTTTGTAGTTTTTTTTTTAATCTAGCTTTGTTGATGTTTTTATGATTTTCAGTTAATTTTTGTTAGTCGTACTCGACGTTTTTTCAAAAAAAATTTATATTTTTCTGCTTTATTTGAATTTTTTTAAAAAAAAATTTGATGCAGTTTTTAGTTGATGTTTTATGATTTTTCATTGATGTTCTGCTATTTTCTGTTGAGGTTGCTGCAACTTTTTGTTGCTGTATTTATTGATTTTTTTAATTTTTTTCTGAATTTTTTTGCAGATTGCAGGTAGCAGAAAAATGATGGAAAAAATTGGACAAAAAAACTCCTTGAAAGTTATTAGCATAGGTCCACGTAAAATATTTAGAGATATGCTCATGTAAAATTATTAGAGATGTGTCTCTGGAGCTACAATATTATTAGAATTGTAGAAAGACCACTGCATAAATTTTAGGCATTACCCCTCCATTCAACAATATCTCACCGGAATACATTCAAAAATCTGGTGACCTCACCGAAAACTTCTGTCGACTAAATCTAGAATTCAGAAAACCATTTTAAAAACCACCCATTTTTTATTTGAAAAGGAAAGCAAAAATGAGGAAAAAAACTAAATGAAATAAAATAACAAAAATACGGAAATTAGGAGTCTCCCACCCAAAAAAAGGAAAAAATGAAGTAGAAAAACTAAAAAAAATAAAATTAAGAGAATTACCCGCCATTCACCAATATCTCGCTGGAAGACATTCGAAAACCTGGTGAACTAACTGAAAACTTCTCTCGACTAGATCTAGTTAAATTTTGTATCATCTGTTTGTTGTTATCATCGAGAGAGGTACGGTGGAAATGTCGCCATCACAACATTAAAAACCCAGGGAATCCCCTAGTCATTTTTCAACTTTGACATCTGCAGCTGAGTTGTGCCAAGTTGAGCCGATTTAAGTCGAGCTGTATCAGCTCACTTAAGTTGCACTGAGTTAAAATCGAGTCGAAAAAAACTTACACCGTTCGTCCCACCTTAAATTGCAGAATGGGAAAAAAGAGTTATTTTTAACAGTAAAAAGTTAACCTTAAACCTACCAAAAGCTGGCCAAAGAGTGGCTGACTTGACATGGAAATGAACAGTTGTCGAGTATGTACAATAACAAGGAACAATACCTTTGATGAAAATTAGAAGCTCATTAGGTTGTAACCTTTCCCACCAAAATTACAAATTTTGGAGCCAAGATTGAAAATTCGGCATAAATGAATATTACAAATTTTGGAGCAAAAAAGTTAAAATAAACAAAAGTTTAATCTAGAGTACTGCACCCAAACTTCTATATAAACACAAGAAAACATTCCTTTTCCTTGTCATAACTCTCAACAATAGAGGCTCCCAGTCTTAAAGTTTTGGCCAGTTCCAAACAGAACTAGCCTCTATTTTATTTTGGGTACCTCATTTCTTTTCTTCATCAAGCCTTTTATTGCTGAATAGAAGATGTGATGGTCGACCGAAGAGGAAAGGCTACAAGTTGCATCTATGTTGTACAATATTAATTATCATCATTATAAGTTGCATCTAGGACAATAATCATTATAATCTCAGGTTGTTTTTTCATTCATATCAATGCATCGCCAAGATCTCATGGTTTAAGAACCAAAAAGCATGGCTAAATATAAGGTAACCCCATACACCGCAACTTCATCATCGATTATTTACTAATAAGGTTATGAACACATTACATGCATGACTGTGAATGTTTTCTACATGCCCCGCCAAGTTCAGCAAGTCTATAGACAATGCCACTAGCTGCATATAATTTATACTAAAGCCTCTCAGATTTTTTTTTCACCAACGCTCCATTTACAACAATCCAGAATGTTCAAAAATTGAGACAGAGCACACAATATTCAGCACATTAAATATAACACACAGTCTAACAATGAATAATCAACACAATATTCAGCACATTAAATATAACTCACAATCCAACAATGGGTATTCAGCACAATATTCAACACATTAAATATAACCCACATGCCAACAATGAATATTCAGCACATTAAATATAACCCACAGTCTAATGATGAATATTCAGCACATAGCCCAACAATAAATATTAAGCACATAATATTCAGCTCGAAGAATTTAAAAATAACCAAAAGTTTAAGACAATCTAGTATTAAAAAAGTCTATAGTTCATCAAAATTCATAGTTTAAATGAGTCCAGAGTTTATAACAGTCCCGAATTAAAATATTCTTGAATTAGTAAATCCATAATCAAAAGCATTAGGCATTATCCCTCAATATTATGATACCCCTATCCATAGGGCTATGTCTCAACATCATCCAAATCACAGGCATAGCCAGCAGTTTCATCATCGAAATTAGCTAGGACTTGCATTGAGGGAAAAAAATAAAGTATCAATTAATGAACAGATTATTAATAGAAAACATTTTACAAACTGAAAAATACACAAGTTAAGGAATGATACAACTTGATTTGGTTGCCTCAGCTTGTCTCTCTTTTGGGCAAACCCATCCATCGATTTTCATGGTAAAGGTAACACAGATGCAATAATGAATACTCCTCTTAAACATCTTCCTTTTAGGCCAATTTTCAGGAAAATAACAAGAACCAGTCTCATAGAACCAGGGTTCATCAAACTTCATGTTGTGATAGTTTGCAACCCCAATATCCAGGTGCATCTAAGGGATTTCAGATCATCACTTACAGCTTTTGAACATTCAACTTGAGACTCAAAATCCAATGCGTCCACAGGTCATTGAGAAAAATGAATAAGACTGAAGTGAGTTGCAATTGGTATTTCAAGAACAAGTATCACTCCAGCACAGGGAATCAGAATTGGGCTGTAAGTAGTGGTGAACATCACTGTCCTCCAACACTTTGGAGCTAGATGCTCCGGCACACAGATGGGACAGGTAAGATGGGGTGCTATCAGTGACTGTCGAGGGTTGGCTAGGGCCACTGGTTACTTGGTCAGCCTCAACCCAGTCACAGCTTCCCATTATGATGGCCACAGGCTGTAAATATGTAACAGTAAAAAAACAAATAAATAAAAGGCCACACACTAAACACAAGAAGACTGAGCAGAGGATAAACACAGTAGGAAATGCAACAAACGCAGTGGGTTTTAGACAAAAATCGCATAAATGAACTAGAACATGTTGTGTTTTGACAAAAAAAATAGATATTTGAGACATTAAGCATCACTTTTAAAGCAGTAAATAGAACATATCCATGAAAACAAATAACAAACACAGCGTTTGAACACAAACCTGGATCAAAACTGATGGAAAAATGATGCGGTTAACAAAAACGGGGAGTTTCCAGGGTCAAAATTACATAAACGCGAAAAAACTTTATAGTTAAACAAAAAAAGTTCAAAAAAGAGTTGGTTGAAGCAACAAAAACATCAAATGTAGCATCAAACAACCACAAATCAAGCAAGTTGTCACATAATCATACATATCAAGCTAGAGAAAGGATATTCATAGGGTTTTTACACATGAATCGCATAATAAAGCATGTAATCGAACATTTAGGCCATGAATCTTCACTATTAAAGCAGTTCATCAAGCAGATCAACAGATAAAAACACCAAAACAATGAATTGAGCACAAACCCATAACATAGAAGTTGTATCACGCTCGAAAGTTTAACTAAAACGCTGATATCATGCTCGAATGTTCACCAAAAACACAAACTAATAAACACAAACCCTTAAACATAAACCCATGTCGAAAGTTCACCAAAAACAGAAACCCATAAATGCGGACAAACACAAACCCATAAACACAGTTCACCAAAAATGCGGAAAACATATCAAAATTTTAAAAACTCATTAAAAACAAAAATACTGTAGAGCAAAAAGGTTTACAGAGTGAACATCTGAACCAAGAAAAAAGAGAATGGACTCGGCTAGGGTTCTGTTAGAATAAATCAGACTCCTGATTAGATTATGATTTATTATGATTAGAGTTCTTTCCTTATTACACCTCTATTGTACTCTCTATATATTCAGTTATCAATAATACAATTCCTTACGGAAAATCATTCTATCATGGTATCAGAGCAAGTTCTGATCCTAAATCATTAATCATAAAAATTTATTTCCAGCCGATCAAGGCAACTGTTTCCGGGGAATTTCCGGTCAAATTCCGGCAACTTCCGGTCATTTCCCGATCAAGGCAAACTATTTTTGGAGAATTTCTGGTCTAATTCCAGCAACTTCCGGCCATCTCCCGGCAGCCTCATTCGTCCAACCTCATCTTCATCTTCGTCATCGTCATCTTCAGTGGCCGTATCCGACGTCGTCTCTCACTGGCATTCAAACTTCACCAGTGTCTCTCACCAGCGACGTCCTCTCCGGCGTCCGCAGAAGTCACATCGTCTTTGTTCTCTGGCATTCGGGTTTTCTTTCTCAGGCATCATCCAATTCTAACGGCGACAAAGATCTTTGCCGGCATCTCCATTATTCCCGGTGACCTCTGCTTCCATCGGTGGTGGTTTTCATCTGTACACACCACATCTGCGCATTCACCTCTAGCGACGTTCAACGTCTCCAGACACCAGCGAGTTCAGCGTCTCTGGGTACAACAGCATTGGTGAGTTCTCGATGTCAGATCCACGCTCCAGCAAAAGTCCACGCGCGTGTCTTCACGAGCGTAGTAGCTCTCCCTGCGCGTCTGCTCACGCGCGCACAAGTGCCAGCGCATCTGTTCACGCGCCTAAGGCCCTCCTAGCGCATTTTTTTTGCTTACACCCATACGTCATAATCCATTGCCATTTTGCACAATATTCACTACAATTATAGTTTACTTGCCGCCTTTATCTCGGGAAGATTGTTCCACTAATTGGACTGCGGACAAAGTTTTGTTTCAGGCTAGTTTGGATGGTTCCAACCGCCATCACTCGACGAACCAGTGGATCGTTGATTCTGGTGCTACATCTCATATAACTGCCAGTACTAGTCATCTTGATAAGGTACAATATTATGGTGGTTCTGATGATATTCTTGCTGGAAATGGTGAATCATTATCTATTTCTCACATCGGTCAGTGTCATTTCTCTGGTTTCTCTGTTAATGATGTTCTTGTGGTTCCTAAGATTACTAAAAATTTATTGTCCATTAGTAAGCTTACTCGTGATTTACCTGTCTGTGTTATATTTGATGCCAACACATTTTCCATTGAGCACAAGCATACAGGGAAGATAATTGGTAAAGACCGACATAGTTCATGTCTTTATTTTCTTAAGACTGGTGATTCCATCTTTTTAGGCGAATTACGCTCTAGAAAGCTTCAGGCTTCTTTTGAGCAGTGGCACTCTCACCTCGGTCATATGTCTCATGATATTGTTAAGTTGTTAAGTCAACGTGGCCATATTACCGTTACTTCCGCTATGTCGGCATCTGTTAGTTGCTCTCCTTGTCAGATGGCCAAGAGTAGCCATTTACCTTTTTCCACTAGTGACAAGCGCGCTACTGGTTTGTTGGATAAGGTGTATTGTGATTTGTGGGAACTAGCCCCTATTTTATCGGTAGGTCATTTTCCTTATTATACCATTTTCATCGATGATTTTTCACGATTCACATGGTTTCTCCCGATGCGGTATAAGTCGGACTTCTATGACACATTTATCCAGTTTCAGAAATTTGTTGAGACCCAGTTCTCTACAAGGGTTAAAAATTTTCAGACCGATGGGGGCACAAAGTTTACCAATCATCGACTTCAGTCTCACTTCATATCATGTGGCATTCATCATCAGATGTCATCGCCCTATACACCAGCTCAGAATGGCCGAGCTGAGCGGAAGCATCGTCACATCACAGAGACTGGTCTTGTCATGTTTTTTCACTCTTCCGTGCCACACTGTTATTGGGTGGAAGCTTTCTCCTCTGCGGTTTACATCATTAACCGTCTACCTAGTTTGGTTCTTGGTGGAAAATCACCTTTTGAGGCTGTTTTTTGTCATGTGCCTGACTATACCCTCTTTCACCCATTTGGCTGTCGTGCATTTCCATGTCTGCGTGCCACTGCTACTGATAAGTTTGCACCACGATCCATTCCGTGTGTTTTTATTGTCTACAGCCCTCGTCACAGGGGCTTCCAGTGTCTCGACCCAACTTCGGGGCGTATCTATGTCTCTCGCCACGTTCGTTTTGATGAAACCTTCTTCCCTTATGTCTCATCTTCCACAAACAGCCATTCTATTTCGGATCTAGAAATTTCATCTTTTTTTTATGGAGCTGTTACTTCACCGATTGGAGCCACCACGCATGTTCCTGTTCCAGCCGCCCCTTCTTCACCACCGTGCTCCATCTGGATGGCCGACCCGGCCGCCGGCCATTACGCCTTAGCCATAGGCCACCACACCCCAGCCAGTCTTGGCCGACCTTTCTCCGGTGACTTTCGATGAACACTCTCCGGTCAGCACAGCTCGATCTTCTTCAGTGTCGTCC
Organism: Rubia yunnanensis; assembly: GCA_037428765.1. NCBI lineage: Eukaryota > Viridiplantae > Streptophyta > Magnoliopsida > Gentianales > Rubiaceae > Rubia > Rubia yunnanensis. The sequence goes on along the minus strand of CM075064.1, from coordinate 21,685,105 downwards.
ACCGGTTTGACTCTTCCAGCTTCACTGCCCTAGCATCATACCCATCAGATGGCTACTCGGTCTTCTACTGGTGCCATTCAATGCCGGGATTATTCGGATATTATTGCTCATGGTCTCACTGCCACACTCCTTTCTCAGACAGAGCCCACTGATTATCGCTCTATCCTTCAGGATCCAGCCTAGGTTTCAGCCATGGATGATGAGATGGCCATTCTTCGTGGTCAGCACACTTGGGATTTGGTGCCTCGACCTTCGAATGTCAACATTGTTGGCTCCAAATGGGTCTATAGGCTCAAGTATCAACCAGATGGCACTATTGAGCATCACAAAGCTAGACTTATGGCGCAGGGTTTCTCGCAGATTCCGGGTTTTGATTTTGACCACACTTTCAGTCCTGTGGTCAAAGCATCACTGTTAGGACGGTTCCCGCCATAGCCACCATGCGTTCCTAGCCACTTCATCAGTTGGATGTCAAGAACGCTTTCCTTAATGGTGTTCTAGATGTTCCAGTCTACATGAAGCAGCCCGTTGGTTATCAGAATTCTGCTTATCCAGACTATGTTTGTAGCTTGCGAAAGGCTATTTATGGTCTTAAGCAGGCTCCCTGGGTTTGGTTCCAGCGTTTTAGCAGTTATCTGACACAGCTTGGGTTTCGGTGTAGCTCAGCTAATACTTCTTTATATGTCCTCTCGAGAGGGTCGTCGTTACTATACCTACTTGTGTATGTGGACGATATCATTCTTACAGGCAATGACTCAACTCTTCTTCGCCGTTTCATTGATCGGACACACAGAGAGTTTACGATCAAGGATCTTGGCGATCTTCATTACTTTCTTGGTCTTGAAGTTTCGCCTACCTCCTCAGGGTTACTGCTTGGCCAAGCAAAGTATGCTCGTGATATTTTGAATCGGGCCGGTACGTCTGACGTGGCACCTTTTTCTACTCCATTTGTCACAGGTTCTCAGCTTCACAGCTCTACCAATCCTCCGTTTCGGGATCCTACACGTTATCGTTCTCTTGTTGGTGCTCTCCAGTATCTCACCATCTCTTTCCTGGATTTGGCATTCTCGGTCAACACGGTGAGTCAGTATCTTCAGGATCCCAGATATGACCATTTTGCTGCAGTGACACGGATTTTGCAGTATGTTCGTGGCACTCTTCATTTTGGTCTTAGCTTTCATTCTACTAGTACTCCTTATGTGTTAGGGTACTATGATGCTGATTGGGCTCGCTGTCTGGAGACTCGTCAGTCCACTTATGATTATGCAGTTTATCTTGGTGGGAATCTAGTTTCTTGGAGTGCCAAGAAACAGCCCACTGTTTCTCACTCTAACACTGAGTCTGAATACCGTGCTCTTGCCAACACTGCTTCAGAAGTGGTGTGGCTCACTCATTTGCTTCGTGATCTTTGTGTTCCGCTTTCTGGTTCTCCACTGCTGTTATGCGACAATAGTAGTGTTATCTTCTTGGCTCAGAATCCGATAGCGCACAAGCGGGCGAAGCACATCGACATTGACTACCATTTTGTTCGTGAGTTGGTGACATCTGGAAAGCTGCGCATTGCTCATGTTCCAACTTCTCTTCAGATTGCGGACATCTTCACCAAGGGGCTCTCTCGTCCGCTGTTCGAGTTCTTCAGGTCCAAGCTGTGCGTCGGCGAGCATCTGACGCTTCGCTTGAGGGGGGGTGTTAGAATAAATCAAACTCCTAATTAGATTATGATTTATTATTATTAGAGTTCTTTCCTTACTACACCTCTATTGTACTCTCTATATATTCAGCTATCAATAATACAATTCCTTAATGCAAATCATTTTTATCAGGTTCGTTACCAGAGAAATAGAGGAAGTCTAAGGAGAAAAGTGAAAGAAAAATGTAGTTTTAGGGGAAATCGAGTGAAATGTGAGAAGTTTAAAAAAACTCTGAGAGAAAGATGATTAAATGGAGCATTGGAAAGAGGAAATGGAGTGTTGGAGAATTAAATCATATGCCAAAGTCTTCACGTGAAGACATGGGAAAGATAAAAAAGACAGGGCACGCGGCACGGTGTAGGCTTGACAGCTCAAAACCAAAACCCTAATCAACCTTTTTTTTTGAAAGATTACATACAGGAAACCAAATTACATATTAACATCCTAATCTAGGACCTAACTAGGAGACACCACCATTGAATCTATTGAAGCTCAGTGGAGCCTGAAACTCCATCCGTTTGAATAGATAAAGACGCCACCCTGAGAACACTCAAATGTTGCACTACCAATGAACCGCTGCCATTGAAACCGGAACTAACACAATCTCACCATCATCGACCACCTGCAGGTTGGGAAACCACAGTGGGGACCACCGACACGGTCACATGATGCTGGGTATTCCCCCATTAAGAAATTGCTCTACTATTCACAATTCTTGATGGGGTGCATTTTAAACCCATGACATCTCAGTTATAGAGAGTGTGATTTACCACTAAACCGGGCCCATTACACAAAAACCTAATCAGCCTTTAATCAGCCCACTAGCCCAGTAAATCCACTCAACTTCAAGGGCATTCCAAACTTTTTGATTCGGGTCAAATAGGCTTATTTTGGCAAAGTTCATGTTGTGCAACTTAGGGTGGGACAACCCAAAATATAAAGTGGGCAATTTGACATGGGACAGAGGGAGTACTCAAGTAACTTTAAGTCTATATCTGGGTCTTCAGCTCGTGTTAGACCAGAGTTAACTGAGCCCAAATCATGACTAAGTTGGTTGAGTTGGTTGGGTTGGCCCGAGTTGGATCATTCTGTTTGACCCAAGCATCAACCCGTTTAGATTCAGACACCGACTCGCCGAGAAACTCTGGCCTGAGGAAATCAACCCACTGAGAGCATCGAGAAACTCCCGTCGAAGATCGTCGACCCATCGAGAGTATTGAGATGTCGAGAATGCAAATTGTGGGGGTGTGAAGTGAATATCGTTGTGTTTGGCCCGCTATGAGCTTCGACCCGTCAAGCTATGAGCTTTAAGCTTGAATGGTATTGTGTCCGACTCATCAAAAACCTCAACTTATACTTGTAGCGGTGTACAAGTTCCCTAAGAAGATCTGGATTTTTAAAAATAAAAAATTGATTACAAATATAAAAACTTATATGGAATAAGTAAATTATTTTTACAGTCATTGAAATTTATCGTCGTCCATTTTAATTAAAAATAAATTTTCTATTATTTTTTATCACTGAACTTTTAACAACAAAGTTAAGGTCATTTTATTCATTTTCTCCACTAAATCTCGACTTCATCCCGTCATGTGCCAAACTTGTGACAAAAGTAGAGGATCAAATATTTTTTTCATCTTGTTAGTCTTCCATATCATATTTCTCCGCCTCAACCTTCCTTCAGAATGCGAACGAAGATAGGTCTCCTTGACAGTACTGCCATCCCCGCCAACGACTTCTAGAATCATCTTAAACCACCACTAGACTTAAGTAAAAATCAATCCAAATTTTCTTTCACAAAATTACACCTCTCCACCGACCTAACCAATTTCACACCAACCACAAAATGGATACTCGTAGTTAGCATTAGAATAACGTTGTGTGGGATAAAGAATCACCAGGGAACCAAATTGATCGAATATGATCCAATTAGCCGGGACACCAGCTAAACCCATATTAGCACCGACAACAAAAGTAGCTTTAAGTGTTTATCTCCTCTAATAGCATCGTGACATGCCATCAATTGAGTAGAAAACACATTGATTACACTTTGTGATCCCTAATATTGGTATTAGGGTTCTATGAACCAAATCCCCAACCCACAATTTCCTCGTTTGGTGTTTACGATCTACACTTGGTTACACTTTATCGGTCCCAAACAATCACAAAATTACACCAAAATAAAAATTAAACTAGACACTGTTCAACACAATTAATACCATTGCTGCATATAGAACTAATCACAATTTGCTTATAGAACAACCTAACTTCGACTAGGGATGAGCATGAGCTTAGAATCCAACCCATACCCCTAAGGTCTGAACCCATTGGCCAGGTACGATTTCAATTTTTTTAGATCCAGCAGGTCCGGATCTGATATGGGTCTACACATTAAAAAGTGGGTCTGAGTTTGGGTCTAAAATATTAAGACTCAAGCCCAAACTCATATATATATATATATATATATTATTCTCTTACCTTCCAAATACATTTCATTCCCAAATTGGTACTGCTGGCAGCATTTTATATATGTGTTGTGCCTCCATCATAAACACCTAATCTATCTGTCCCACCATTAATTGCTTAATTTGACTTTTGAAAGTCAACTGCATCAATTTTAAACTATTAATATCTTCATTTATGCGTGTAAAAAAATTTAGAAAATTTATAATATAAAAATACATGTTATGATGAATCCAACGACATATAATATGATAGTAGTCTTATATATAATAATAGAATTTAATAGTCAAATTTTGGTTAGTTTGACTTTTAAAAGTCAAAATAAGCAATTAATGGTGGGACAAAGGGAATATATGAATTCCAAATTGGTTGTCCTTGAAAATTAGAGCTTGGGGCTTATTATAACATTATTCTAGCATGGTTGTTCTATGAATGTGGGTTTTCTTTTTCATTCATTACTTGAAGTGTAACTTGTAATATATATATATATATAATGACAATATATAAATTTTTTATTATTCCAAACTTATAGTCTAACTAAATATATAGTTAGAATCATTTAGAATTCATTTTAGACCCAAGACCCATAAGACACATCAGGTTTGATCATGGGTTTAATATTTTAGATTCTACGTAATAAATCCTCGCATGGATACTGCTGCCAACAACTCCGATGGCCTCCTTCACCACCACCACCACCACCACCGTAGGTAGACACCCACCCATCATATACATAACATGTCCTCCCAACCCACAATACCCCATTTCTCTCAGCCCAGCAAAACATCGATTCATCCATCTCCCATCCTTAACAACCGCACAACCATAATTGTCTATGTGATCAGTCACGACCTCAACCTCCCACTCCCCAGTTTATCCCGACACTAGTATGCTCAATCTTCACCGAGATCGGTTGTTGCCACGACAGCCACGTGGTGGCCGCGATGAAGGATCTCATGGGTGCGTCTCCGATGTGTCTTCATGGTCAGGGTCATCTCTTCAGAGGTGCTCACATAATAAGGCTAATGCTCACACTAAAGTGCTCCCTCACATTTTTTGGTGCTCACACGGTGATGCGGTACCGCATGATTGTGCTTACAAGGTGACCTATTGACAAAGAGTGACTGGTGGTGCTCATGCAATCCATTTGTCTCTCACATTTGGCGGTGCTCACATTGTGGCTTTATCACACACTCATCACGTTTCCATCTCAGACTCATTTTCAACAATCCCTGATCGTCAAATAAGTACGGGTCGTGGGTCTGCCGCCAAGTACGAATCTGGGGTTTCAAAACGAACTGCAAATATATGTTTAAACTGGACCGATTTTCTTTCTAGATATTAGTGTGTGCTGGAGTTTGATTAGGATTTTAATTAGGGTACTATAATTATATATTATGCCGTGTATATTTTTTCTTAGTTTTTTTTCTTTTGAATTTATTTTCTATTTCTGTATTCCTTTTTTTTAAATGGCCGGAATAAAGTTTTTTTTGTTGAAACATCACATCTATTGTCTCTTTCAACTAAATTTATCCTTTCTCTGGTAAAATTTTCTAATAAAAAATTAATTAGCTTTCAATTTGTTTTCTATAGGCGGTTAAGGAGAAATTAGAGTCACCTTTATACAACAGACTTCTAATGATACAGTACCAAGGATACAAATTAGATCTTTATTTTGTAGGTTGTTAGGATGTTTTAGAGCAGTTGAGCTGATTGGTCGGTTATACTGGTCTTTAAACCATTTCTACAAAGATCCTTTGGGTTTGAGTGAGAGACAATTCTACGCACAATCCCCTATATATATTGATATAGAAACATTTTTTGCGATCGAAACCAGCCGAGTATAATCATATACTTTAGAAACAAGAACGAAATGGGTTCTATTAGGATGGCCCAAATTACATATACTCAGGACTCCTGTATCTGAGGTCGGATGTTGAATCAATTTTGGATGCATGAGACATACTAGTACCCAAGTCAGAGATGCCCTTGAAGTGGCCTACCTGGTGTAGATCTTTGGATGGTGGGGTGGATGATTTGGAAGGGAAAAATGTGTGTGGTGGTGATTTTGAGCGTGAACGGTGATAATTAAGGCTAATTAGAGAGAATAAGTGAGGGTGTGAGAAGATAACTAAGTATTTATCAGCCCAAGTATTAATTACACGGTCTTGACCTTCAACTACAGATTGGTTGAAATTAAATCCATTTAGGTTGAAAGTCATAGTGCTAATACTTAAAGTTGTAAACCAGATACCTACTACAGGCCACACGGTTAGGAATAAGTGCAATGAACGGGATTTGTTGAAACTAACATTTTGGAAGATCAATCGACTAAGAAGCCCCATGCGATGTGTTGAAGGTCCGTCCCAGGTTGAGGCTTTGAACCTGTCGTTCGAGCTGATTAATGTGTTAGAGGTTCGACCCTTGGCTTTCTAGTATGTGCTAGAGCTCGGGGGCCTAAATCCCACCTCTTTAATTTCCCCAAGGGCCTTCGGGCCCCCATTAATTCTGAGTGAGAGGTTCAGTCTTTAGGTTTTCTGATCTGCGTCAAGGGACAAGACCTTTGAGCCACGTCGATGAAAGTAGAGAATTCAATTTCCTACCCTCTAATCTATGTTAGGAAACGAGGGCATTCAAATTCATTCATGTATACATCAGGATAGAGAAAATGCTTTCAAATCTGGGCTTCTAATCTGTGTTAAAGCCATAGATTGTATGTATCTCGGTACTTTACCCATAGAGGGTAGGACCTTCAGGCTTCTATTTCTAAGTTGGAGCTCTCGGTCATTTGAATTATGGTAAGCCAGGATGAGAGATTCGGACATCGTCCTCCTAATCTGCACTAGAAGTCGAATGTGTTCAAATCTATATTTTGGATCGTATGGGATTCATATTTCGGTCTTCTGAACTGTACCAAGATCCAAGAAATTCACACCCTACATATGGTGAGTTCATCCTTTGCGCATATGGTCTGTTCTATCATCTGAAAGGTCTGAACTCATGCCCTTAAGCATAGGGTTTCTGGGCTTCTTGGGTTCTAATCTGTGCTAGAGTTCCTAGAGCTCGAATCTGCCTGTGAGAGGATGAGGGGCTTCGATGTTCGACCTTCTGATCTTTCGAATCCTAAGGGTTCAAATCTAAAGTAGAAAGAGGGAGAGTCATGTGAGATTCATGTTCAGAGTTTGAATCCAAGGCGGGAAGTGGGAGAGTTGCGAGTCGTGACACTGACTTTCTCTCTTTTAGGCCTGTGGAGCCACTATTGGGATCCACACGCCACTTTCCCCATAAATGCCTGGGGTTTCTCCTCCACGTGGCTTATTTACCCACGCACTTACTTTTTTGTGTAGCGGCCTGAGGTAATGATTACCTTTAACTCCCTTTGTATATAACAGATTTTTCCCCGCTCTTACCTCACTCTTTTTCCCCAATTACTTTCCACTTTCAAAAACCTTCCTCTTTTGTCAAAGCAATTTTTCGGTTACCTTCCTCAGAGAGCTCGAGTTCTTTTCCAGCCAGTCAATCAGTAAGTCCTCTATCCATTATCCTCTAATTTTCCCTTTTACAATGTCACAAACACCATCGTCGGGGAAGAACTCCATTCCGGCCTATTTCACGGTTGTGTCTACTGCTACTACGTAGAGAGTTCCCATCTTCAAGACTTTGGCGCCACTCCTTCTATGGTGGCTAGTTCTTTTCTATAAGGTTTCAAAGCTGGAGAGAGCCCCAGCGGCAGCATAGCGCCACCCGAGGACTTTTGGCGCAAATGGGTCTCTTCCAGATCTAGGGTTCCAATTTGGGCAAAGGTTCAAGAATATAACGAGGGACACCTCTTCTTTTTTGAGAAACTCTTAACTCCAGTTCTCGAAAGCTCTCGAAATCTCATGGTTCCGAAAGTCACCGAACTGTTAAAGATTCTGCCTCTGTGGGTCCATCTTCTGGAGGATTTACAATTAGAGGTCCTTTGGGAGGATGAAAATCCAAGGGATACAAGGCCTGGTTGATGCGCGATCTATGAGCGTCACCTCTGGTTTGGGCTATGCTTTCTCTTACCCCCCATCATCTCTCATCTTCTCTAGCAGCATCGAGTAAGTCTGGCCCAAGTGCATTCAAATATCATTCTCCTCGTTATGGCATTCATGAATTGATGCAACAACCTGGGCATCACTCATCACTATAAGGTATTTAGGTCTCTATACTACCTTTCCCGGAGTAGGTATGTGGTGCATACAGCTGTAGGCCGGGATACGAAGCTCAGGAGAGATCGTGACCCTATGGAATAGGTTCTCGAACCACCCCATAAAGATCTCATCAAATTGTAAAGGGTTCCACCAATCCCCAATCTACACATTCAAGAAGAAGGCTAAGGAGTGCTATGTACCTAATTAGAATCTGAAGTCGAAATTAGAGAACCCTTCCACATACGTTGCTCTGAAAAATGTGATAGCTGGTAGAGATTGACTGCTAAGCGATCCCCTCGATATTTTGAGGAACTTTGATTTTGTCTGGCTAGAGGAGGTATGTGACTGGATGTACAGCCAAAAGTCAGTCTTGATAGAACCCATTCCTCCGGTGAAGCCTGTGATATCTCCTTTCGACAAGGGGAAAGAAAAGAAAAAGAAGAAAGATGAGGGTAGCCAACACAAAAAAAAACAAAGTTAAAGAGGGATACCTCTTCGACTGGTGATGAAGAGGCCTCAAAAAAGTCAAAGAAACAAAAACTAAGGGTGACAGTTCAAAGCCTTCCGAGCATGCCTCCAAGCTAGCAGAGCTGAAGCCTCCTAAAGCAAGCAGTGCCCGAGAGGCACTCATAAGGAGTTCTTCCTTTCCCGCCAAATATTTTTGTAGCATCCTTGAGTTTATGCTTTGATTGGATTGATTTTTTATCTTCTTTTTCGCACCCCCCTTCTCTCTCTTTTTGACAAACTTGTGCCTCTTTCTGTTTTGCCTTTGTGAACTTTGCCACTATGCTTAGTTTTGGGAACGAAAAGGAGGTCGAGGTTGAGTTCGAGGAAGGCTTCGAGGAGGTTCACTCAGACCCTCCGGTTTCAGAAATCTCCAGATGGAGACTGTGTCGGGGACTGAAGTGGAAATCATCGATGATTCCACAAGGAACAAGCGGTCTCGAGATGGTGCTTCTCTTTTCTACCCTTCCCCTCAGAGGTAAAGAACCGACACAACTAAGCCATTTTTTAACAACCCCCTTTCAGCTTAAAACTGATCTTTCCGGGCACGCTGGGTCGGAGGCTGGTCATCTCTTGGGGCAGGGAAATTTGCCCCCTCCAGTCAATGAAAATAGCTCTTTGATTCTTATCACGGGGCCGTCTGCCCTCTCAAGTGCTCTGGACTCTGTCATCTAGGCTTACATGGCTAAGGCCAAGGAGGCTAAGGCAGCCGCTGCAAAGTCAAAAGAGCTCGAGGAAAGTTTGTGAAGGCTAAAGAGGATCTGGCGCGGGTGGCCTCCAATTATAATGTTGAACATGCAACAATGGCCTTCGAGCACAAGTAAGAACTGGAGAAGCTAACCCTTGATAGGGACACTCGCCTGAAGGATTTCGCGACAAAACTCTTGGAAGCCCAGGCGGACAATGCCAAGCTAGCCGCTCTTTGCTCTCCCGAGCAATTTCCTTCCACGTTCGAGGCCTATACTAATAAGCTTGTGAAGACCCATGGGCTTCGAAACTTTTTCTCAGGTCTCTCCATCGTTTTGGTTGGATTTTCTCGGAATAACTTGGCCTGTTTTGTCTCCAAGGATCTCCCCTCTGAGTATGCAACTATGTGGGATGTTTATAAGAATTACTCAGAGCCAAAGCAGTTGAGTCATCTTTGGTGGAAGTCCATCCAAGATGAAAGCATTAAATTCCCACTACTCGACCACTTGAAGTCTTCCGAAAAGTACTTCTCAACAGAGGAACTTTGCTACTTGGAGGTGGACAAAGATACAGAGTGGAAGAGCCGGACCCCCTTACCACTCCAAGATCTCAACATGGGCCTGCTCCCTCAGGGTCCTCTCAGGCTTCTCCTAGCATAGGAAAGAATGTATGAAAACTTTTCCCCTTGGGGCTTTGGGTGTACTCCTTAATTTTTATGTATTAATGAACACTTTTCTTTTCTCATACTTATGTCTTTAATTCTTCTTTTTGTCACTTATAAACCCTAGATCTGGTGCCCTATCCCCCCCGGTCCCTTATCTGCAAAGAGGCACTTCTTTCTACTTCTTTCTTCAAGTCATCAAAGAGTGGTACCACCGGATCGAGGAATGGGCTTGGGAGTATTAAATTGAAGCATACCGATTCTGGTACAAGTTTGTCTGGCTTGAAGAGGAGCTTCAAGTGGTATGGGAGGAACTTAACTTATGGCGCAACAAACTTTAGGAAAGAAAAAAAGAACTCCTCGACCCACTAAGTCGTTCGAGAGAAGAAAGAGATTCCTTGGCTGCTGTGAAGGACGGAATTCTAGGAGAATTCCATTCTCTCGAAGCCTAGGATAATGAAGTTCCCGAAGAGATTACTACCAAAGTCGGCTTGATGCATGAGTGCCTTACCACTGCTAAAGCCGATAAAGCTACTGGGGGCATCGTTTTCTTAGCCCAACAAGTCCATCGAAGTCTACCGTTTTGAGGCTCGAGTGGCTCAAGAGAATGTAGAGGTGGCTCAAGCGGCCTTGGTGACTACTACCACTATACTTGAGGAATGATAAGAAGAGGTTAGGAAATATCAGTGAAATCTGGTCCCTGCCTTAGAGCAAACCATTAGGGAAAATTATGCCATTATCGAGATGCCTATAGAGACAAGAATGAAGGTTGAAAAGGAGCTTTTCAAACTGTACATAACATACAAAGAAACTCCCAATAGCCTTCGAGCATATAGGCTCCGACTTGGGACGGTCGAAGCTTTGCTGATTAAAGATTTTGAAGTCTTTCTTCAAGATACTATCAATATCATGGAGCAGAAGCATATTACTTAGAATCCAAAGTATCGTGAAGCGTATGAAGAGGCAAAAAGGTGGCAGGATAGACTGAGAAGAATGAGAGGGGGAACTTTGAGTTCCTGCATCGCCCCTAGAAGATGCGAGCCTTCGGGCTTTACTGAAGCCTCTCCTCCCACAGCTTCGACCTAGAGGGTTAACCTAGGGGGCAACGCGATTGGTACCATCGGCCGAGGGAGGGGTTCTTTGTCTAGTAGGGGAGGTAACACTGCTGGCAGAGGCTTAGAATGCCTCCTTGATGATGAAGAAGAACCTTTAGTAAGGAGACCAAGGCATTAAGTTTTAAGGCCCCCGTATTTTATCTGGAGGCCGCTAGAGTAGGTCTCCGAAAAGCTTTCCTAGGTGTAGAATAGCTGTAACTTACTCATGTGTACTTGTAAGTCATTATGGCCCTGTATTATCGAAATAATACTTTGTTTTATGAAGGGCTATTGCCCTTCACCAAGCCAAAATTTTCAACTTGCATTTTCTTTTAACTTTGTTGTCCGGCAAGTTGTGCCTATTTTTCGAGTGATTCCCAAGGTATGTACCTTAGGGAACTTATCATGCGTTTGATGAGACTTTGATAGCCCTTTGAACAGTTTACAAGGTTGGTGCCTTAAGCGCTTGTTGCGCGTTCGATGGGTCTTTGATAGCTTTTCAAACATTTTACAAGGTTTGTGCCTTGATCGCTTGTTGCACTTTTGATAGGGCTTGGATAGACCTTTGAACAATTTACAAGGTCTATGCTTTGAGCGCTTTTTGTACGTTTGATGGGGCTTTGATAGCCCTTCGAAGAGTTAACAAGGTCGGTTCCTTGAGCGTTTGTTGTGCGTCTGATGAGGCTTTGATAGCCCTTCGAATATTGTACAAGGTCTATGCCTTGAGCGCTTGTTGCGCATTCGATGGGGATTTCTTGGCCCTTCGAATATTAGCCACTTCGAATATTGGCCCTTCGAATGTGCTCAAATTCTTTTGAATTTAGAATCAACTACATTTTATTTAAAAAGTATCAAAGACAAGAGGAAACTTATCGACCTGTGTTGCTACGTGGCCAAGGGTGGCCTCTGGCCCATATGTACCCAAAAGCGAGCCTTTTCTAAGCCCTCTCAAGTCTATTGGGATTTTGGTGAATAGTACCTCCTAAGGTTGGAAACATTCCATCTGCCCAGAACCGGTTCACCTTAGGGGTTTCTAATACATAACAGCCTCCGAGGCTGGCTTCGACGACTTGGTAGGGTCCCTCCAAGTTTACCGACAATTTCCCTTCCAACTCTCTAGGGCTTTTCTCATTTCTCCTCATTAAGAGGTCTCATGGGGAAAATTGGACTTTTTAGACTCTCCAGTCGTGGTACCGCTTAACCATTTCCTTGACCCTGGCTTCGTGGAGGTTTGCCTTCTCTCTTTTTTCATTGAGAAGGTCCAAATCCAAATGGCACTGCTCATCATTGTCTTCCTGTCGTCCATTGCTAATAGCAAACCTTCGAAAGGTGGGCAGTCTTATCTCCACTGGAATGACCATCTTCGAGTCGTACACCAAGCCGTAGGGGGTAACACGTAGCAGATGCTTCCGTTGTTCGGAATGACCAAAGCACACTGGGTAACTTGTTGATCCAGTTTCTACCTTCCCCTTCAAGCCTTGATTGGATACCATTGACAATGGTTCAATTGGTGACCTACACCTGCCCATTGGCTTGGGGTTGTAAACGCTAGTGACCCTTTGATGGATTTTGTACTCCTTGCACCAGCTTTTGAAGGGGTCATTAACGAACTAAGCGTCATTGTCACTTATGATCGTTCGAGGGACCCCAAATCGACATATGATGTTCTTTGAGCAAAACCCAATCACCGCCTTCCTTTTTATGATGGTCACGACTTTAGCCTCGACCCACTTCATAAAGTAGTCTATGGCCACAATCAAATACCGAAAGTGGCCAGGGGCCTCCGAGAAAGGACCCACCAAGTCAATCCCCCCATTTATCAAATGGCCAAGAACTGTTAATGTTCATCATTTCTTCTTAGGTGACATGGGTGATTGGCACGTGCCTTTAGCATTGGTGGCAGGCTTGGATATGCTTGTTTACATCTTCAAACATCTTTGGCCAATAATATCCAGCCAGGAGAAGCTTCTTAGCTACCGATCAAGCCCCTTGATGACTTCCACATTCCCCTTCATGGGTTTCACGAATCAAGTAGTCAGCTTCATTGGGGGCTACGCATTGGATGAGTGGTTGGAGATGGCCTCGACGATATAGTGCGTCTTCATGGATCACATATTTAGGCTTCTTTAGCCTAACTTTTCTTGCTTCAATGGGGTCATCTAGGAGAGTCCCATCTCAAAGGTAGTTCATAATAAGCGTCATCTACAACTTTTTCTCTTCAACCACCATCATAGCTGCTTTCTCCTTGAAGCTACGCTTATTCAACATTAAGTGTCCCATTGATTACAAGTCCAGGTCCGACGAGGCCAATTTTCTTAGGGCATCAGCCTTGTGATTCGTCTCTCAAGTAACTTGAGTGAGGGTATAATGGTGAAAATATTTGAGGAGGGACTTCACCACTTCCAAATAACATTGCAAGCTTCTTTCCCTAGCCTCGTATTCCCCCTTGACTTGAAAGACTGCGATTTGGGAATCACTAAAAATATCTATGCTTCGAACTCCCAAGTCTTTGGCGATCCGAAGGCCCATGATTAGTGCTTCATATTCTGCTTCATTATTCATGGCCTTGAAGCCAAAGTGTAGAGTGTAGGGGTAATCTTTATGATCGGGGCTTTTGAGTAAAACTCCAGCCCCACTACCTCCAGAGTGAGATAACCCGTCAATGTAAAACTGCCATGTCTCTTGGGGTTCATTGTCGTCTATGATTACTATTAGTTCAGTGGTTTTGATATGAAGTCTGCTAATGTTTAGCCCTTGATGGCTATTCTAGGGCGGAACTGGATGTCGTGTTCACCTAGTTTAATCATCCATTTCATCATTCTTCCTGAGGTCTCCGGCTTTAGAAGCATCTACCTAATTGGATGGCTGATTAATAGGAGAATCCTGTGGCTCTGGAAATACGGCTGAAGGCATCTTGTAGTATGAAATTGGATGGCTGGTCAACAGGAGAATCCTGTGGCTCTGGAAATATGGTCGAAGGCATCTTGTAGTATGAACAAGGGTCATTATCAGCTTCTCGAGGGCAGTGTAATGGGTTTTTGGGCCATACAATGGCCTGCTTACGAAGTAGATTGGGTATTAAGCTCTGTCCTTTTCCTTTACCAAGACCGCACTTATCACTAGGAGAGATGCGGAGATGTATAGGTACAAATCTTCCCCCTTGTCCGGTTTCATGAGGGTGGGCAGACTTTGTAAGTGCTCTTTCAACTCACAGAAAGCTTTATCACAGTCGTCCATTCGAATTTCTTTTCTTTTCAAAGTACATCAAAGAATGGCAAGTGTTTTTCAGCCACCTTCGAGAGGAATCAGATGAGTGCTGCCAATGAGCCTGTAAGTCTTTGGACGCCTTTGACTATTTTGGGGGGCTTTATGTTGATCAACGCTTCAACTTTCTCAGGATTGACATTGATCCCCCTCTCTGAAACCATAAATCCCAGAAATTTGCCAGCTTCGACTCCAATTAAGCATTTAGCGGGGTTTAGCTTTGAATTGGCTTCTCTGAGCATCTGGAAGGTCTCTTCAAGGTCCAATAAGAACTGATTGAATCCCCTGATTTTAACCATCATGTCATCAATATATATCTCAATGTTTTTTCCATTTTTTGAAGAGTTTATTGATCAACCTTTGGTAGGTGTCCCCTGCATTTTTCAACCCGAAGGGAATTTTCTTATAGCAAAATGTTCCCACATCTATTATGAAAGATATTTTCTGCTTATCCTCCTCTGCCATGAGTATCTGGTGATAGCTCTTATGAGCATCGAAGAAGGCAAGCACATCATATCCCGCTATGGCTTCGACCAGTAAGCAATGGAAGGCGGGGGATAACTATCCTTGAGGCAACATTTTTTGAGATCCATGAAGTCTATGCACATTCTCCAAGCTCCATCGTGCTTAGGGACCATTACCAAATTTTCTATCCATTCAGGGTAGAATACCTCTTCAATAACTTCAGCTCGAAGCAACTTTTGAATGCCTCAGCTCTTTCGGGGGCAAAGGATCTGTGCTTCTGCTTGACTGGCTTTTGGGAGGGATCTACATTCAACCTATGGACCATCAACTATTTAGATACCCCTGTGAGGTTGAAGATGTCCCACAAAAACACATTGACAAGGAGGTCTTTTAGTTGTTTCCTTGTCGCGGGTGGTATCATTTTCCCCACGGGCACCGTTCCTTTTTCTCGAACGACCATTGGCTCTATGTCCATGGGTTTGATTTCTCTGTTGACTGAAGCCACTCTATCTTGCTTCTTAGCTTCTTTTAGAGTTATAGCCAAATAGCTCCGGGCCGCCGGTTGATCCCCCTAATAACTGTTATCCCCCATTTTGTGGTGAACTTCATGGTTAAATGATAAGGGGACCACATCGCACGTGTCCGGCACATCCAAGGCCTCCCAAGTATCACATTGTATGGGGATACAACACCAACCACTATGAAGCTACAATCGATTACGACTTCCTTGTCTCTGTCAGTCATTCTAACTGGGAGGGTTACGACTTCTAGGGGTAGCACTATTTTCCCAGTGAAGCCAGACAAGGGAGAGCTTTTTCTCCTCAAAATTTTGCGGCCGAGCCCTAACTGATCAAAGCAGTTGGTGAACATTACTTCTACCCGGCTGCCATCGTCTACAAACACCCTTTTGATATAACAGTCTTTGATGGTTGCGTGGATCACCATTAGGTCTGTGTGAGAGGTTTGACTTTGCACCGGGTTAGCCTCCGAGAAGGTGATTGATTCTTTAGGTCAAAAATGCTTCTGACATGGTTCTCCGTGGGGAACGTACTAGGACTGGGCTTTGATGATTGTATTCGAAGCTTGGTCACTTACAGCTCCATTGATGAAGTTGATCACTCGATTTGCCCCATCCCTTTAATTCCTGCCGGCCGACCTTCAGCCTCAGGTTGGACCCCTGTTTGGTTTCTGGCTTGGTCTGCTTCGTTCGCCTGCTTTTCTCTACCACTTTGGTTGGCTCTCTTTTTGCCTTTCCAAAGGTATTTTGATCGCCCTCTGGAAGATGATTTTTCTCTCGAACCCTCGATGCAGTCTGGGAGCAAACATTCTCTTGCACATCTTTCACCTTCCTACCTTAGGTGGGTGCAATCATTTGTGTCGTGGTCTCGTTCTTTGTAATGCTCGCAAAACTTTGAATCTCTTTTTCCATGGTAGTCCATTCTGGGAGGGGGATTTTGAAACATTCCTTTGTGGATAGAATGTATCTCCATCAGGGATTTGGTCAAGGGAATGTACCCATCGAATCCTTTCTTCAGAGGGTCAAACCTTTTCGACCGTGACTCGGAGTTTTTGGGCCCCTTTTCGGCCCATCTATTTCCCTCTCTTTTCCTCTTCATGGCTTCTTTGATTTTCAAATATTGTTCCACGGTTTCTTGTAACTGTTGCAGGGTCTCCGCTTTTTTTAGACTATTTCTTGTACAGATCGAGGTTGGACATCCCATTCATATATCCAAGGATCACCCCATCCTCAATTTGGTTAATCACGCTAAGGTTCTCATCTATATATCGATGGTAAAACGCCTTCATCGACTCACCTAGCCTCTGCTAACTCTGGTAGAGCTCGAACAGGGTTTTCGTAAACCTTTTCTTTTGGAAGAACTGTCCCAAAAGAGCTCTTCCGAAATCTCTATATGAATGTAGTGACCCTCTGCCCAACTTGTTGAACCATTCTTTCGCTTTTCCTTGAAGGTACCTTTCGACCATCTTGCATGTTAGCTGTTTGTTGAAATCTCTCAAATTCATCAAACTGAGGAACGTTTGTATGAATTCTCGAGGGTCTGAATCTCCACTGTATATGGGAAGCCCTTTGGGTGGTTTTACATCGTTGGGTCATTGAGTGACCACTATTGCTGGGCTAAAGGGAGAGGTCGCAACTTGTCCCGAAGGCCCAATCAACCTATCGAGTTCTCTTGTCAAGGCGTCTTCGATCCCCAACCATCCACGGATCTCCATACTGACTTGGCCATAATGGAGTATCGAAACTGGGAGTCGGGTTCGAAGCCATGTATCCTGAGTGTGATCTACCTACTCCTGGGGTTGTAATACAACTCTGGTGGGTAAGGACCGTAGGGGAGGACCTCCGATCGGGATCCTGGGTACATCTGGCTTTTGAAACCTGGGAAGAATCCCGTCGGCCCCGCCATTGAATGAGGAATGCTTTATCTCGAAGCTAGGGGCATCGACATAGGTGCGGTGTATACCATCATTTAGGTCATGCTTGGGAGTGTTGGTTGGGGTTGTATGAGGGCTCCAACGTCCGCTTGATAAGACACTCCCGGAGATGTGGGCAACTGGAGTATCGATTGCATCATTAGGGGCATCGAAGGCGGGGGCCCCATATGTTGTTGGACCACCCTTTGGTAGAGCATCGGGGGCTCCACCTAATAGCCAGCAGATCTGAGGGCCTGAGCCCACGATGCTAAATTCTTCTGCGATGGGGGGCTATCTTGTTCGTACCTCTCGCTGCTCGAGTAGCCCTTCGTGTAACTTCTGCTTGCAAATCCGTCGTGGCCTCCGTGAATTGCAAATCATTCTCCCTTGGTCGATGCACCTGGCTTTGCGACGTAGGGGCTTCAGCACTTCCTACCCAGGGTTCGTCGCTAACCTCCATGGTTCTTAGGGGTACGTCAGTTTCTGTGCGAGAAGCTTCCAGACCCCTCACCTCTGGAACCTGGTTCTAGCCAACTTCTAGAGGCCTGTTTCCGGCATTAGGGGGTGTGATTTGATTGCACATTGGACCTACGCCCTTTCTTTTTTCGGTACGGGGGTTGCACTTCTTCGCCAGTGCCTAAAACTTTGCCTTTTAGCTATTCACTCCTACGGAAAGTGCTTGTCGTAGTTATAGACATTAACTGCAATCTTGAACGCAGATCTGACTGACGGTCCCATCGAGCATGCCAACTTGATGCGCCCCAATTTACCACCACCGCCGCGCCGCCGTAGGCGATCGAAATCTGCAAAAACAAAGCCCCCGGAAGTTTCTGGGGAGAAGAGGCTCTAACGGCCAAGTAAGCAAACAGATTACAAGAATGTAATTATGAATGAATAGTTTATTGTGTAGGGTTACCTTTAGCCTTTATATAGGTAGTCAAGTAAGGCAACTGTTTTGTTTGCTTATGGAGCAAGTACTCTCACCTTGGGCCAGCCCAAAAAGTTTTACCCAATGGGTAAAGATATGGTCCGGTTGGTCGCAGTATAGGCATTTAGGCCCATACAATACATATTTACACATTATCATTGAACAAATTCTTGAAACTAATGCTTAGGTTTATAGATTTCAACCTATGTGATACTGAAGAACTAAAGTAGTGTTTTCTACAAGACTTCGTATGTGTCTTCTTAATTTCAAGAGGGTGCTTCGTTCAACCTGATAGGGAGTACTTCATCAAAAATTCTGGATCCATAATCTTCGCACAGAGATTCATATCATATGCTGATACACTAATCTGGGTCATGTGGTCATGATTTATGCGGGAAACGAGCTAATATTTCGACGATATTACAATTTTATTGGATTTCCAATTTTGATAGTACAGACGATCAGTCTAGTTGACATGTAATTTAAATATCCTTTCAATAGATTAGTTATTGTTTGAAACTAGTTGATTTAGATGTCAATTCTACTAATGAAATCGTTATTCCCGCACCTATGAAATTATGAATATTATTTTTAAAAAAAACTAAAGTACATGTAAAAAGGAAAAGAAGTCAATCACTTCATTTTTGGTCAATTCTTTGGTTACCTTAAAAAAGAAAAAAAACCTTCCCTCTCCTTCAAGCCAAAACATTCCTCCGGCGTCGTCATCAACACACGACGTTCTACTCCGCTTCATCGCCGGGGATTTTCGTCGGAACTTCCTCCTGTGTGCCGTCTCTTCAATAGAAACAACCCTATAGGAATGGACTCCGGTAGCTCGCCGCAAGACAACAGCAAACCACTCCCTCTGAGCCAGAGGCCGGAATGGGCCGACGTGAAGCCCGTTCCGCAAGACGATGGCCCGAACCCCGTTGTCCCAATTTCCTACGAAGAAAACTTCTCCGAAACTATGAACTACTTTAGAGCCATCTATTTGGCGGATGAAAGATCTGCTCGAGCTCTTGAATTAACTGCCGAAGTCATCAAACTCAATCCCGGCAACTACACTGTAAGTTCTCCAATGATAATGCTGCTTTTTAAATGTCTTTTTGTTGTCTCCGTGGTGTAATTTTTCTGGGTTTTCAGTTACTCGTAGATATATGGTTAAAAGGAAATTTCTTTATGGTTTTATGTTGTTGATCCTACACTTTCCTGAATGGTATATTGATGTATATAGATTGGATGATTGTTGATTTTGTATTTTTGGCCTTTGGCCTCCTTCTTCAGCTTAAGTTTTTACACCTTTAATATCTTACTTTATATATGACTAATGATCCTGAAAAGTTGATATTTTGAAACTACAATTGACGATGAATCTAACACTTATCTGCGTGATAATGTCGCTTATATATCAATTGAATTTATGGTTAAAGTAGAGCAATTTTGACCCATTGATTGGTGCGGTTGCAGCTTATGTTGGGAGAGTAATGGTTAAAGTCTGACCCTGTAGGATTCTGAGATGAATGAATGAAAAGAAAAAGAAGACATACTCTGTGTGTGTCTACAAGTTTTGCTTTATGGGATTGTTTGGTTACAATATATGCTGTTGGTATTAGATATGGCAATTTAGGCGGCTAATACTGGAGGCGCTCAATGCTGATTTGCACAAGGAATTGGATTTCGTGGACCGGACTGCTAAAGAAAACTCAAAGAATTACCAAATATGGTATTCTTCTCTATCTATTCCTCGCTTTTGAAGCATTGTGTTTGTTTCTTAGTTGACTCCATGCCTTCTGGATGTGATTTTATGATAGTAGTTGGTTTGTTTTGGAAGAGATCGTCATTTGTCTATAATTATGCATGAAAAATCCTCTGCTTATCAAGTTCCATTTTTGAACATTCATCAGTGCACAAATGCAGACGTGCATATTGTACATGCAGACTGGTTTAATGTTGGTCAACTTGTAATCTCGTGACATAGCAAATCATCAGATGAACAGGCAAAGAAATCGATCATAAGCTCGATAGATTAACCAATTAAAAGGAACTGTAGCAGTGGCAAGAATATGGTGGGGTTGTTTGTCTGGGAAGATGGAGCACTTCTTGCTGTAGGAAGTATTTAAGATGTATGTTTCGCCTGAAAAGTTCAGCTTTCGTAGATGGATGGTTGGTTGTGTAGTATTTACAGAAGTGTTTTGTGAACTTTATGTTGGTAACTCAGCTATTAGGTCATGTTAATCATGTTTAACTCATGTTATCAGGATTCAGGAACTTTTAGCCTCTCGTTAAAACTGCTCTGCGGATGCATGTTTTGCCTGAAAGTTGAGCTTTCAAAGATCATAACTGGGTTGTGGTGTGTTTGCAGAAGGATTTTGTGAGCTTTGTATTAGTAAGCTTAAATCATGATGAGCACGTATTGTTAGGTTTTAGGAACTTTTAGTCTCTCTTTACTTCCTTCGCAACCTAATATTTTGGCAGTGCCATTTATTCCATTAAAAAGAGGTTTTCCCTTGAGATCTTTATTTCCCAAACCTGTTTGTTAAATTTCCATGAACTGTATGGATATTATAGTAAATTGTTATTCCGAGGTCTCTATTTCAATGTAGTACGCTTTCCCATGCTTATGCAGTACTAATTGTAGGGCACTTCACATTATTTTCTCTCAAATTTATAACATGAAATTTTTGTAGGCATCATAGACGCTGGGTTGCTGAAAAGTTGGGAACTGATGCTACAATTAGGGAACTGGAGTTCACCAAGAAAATACTGTCTGATGATTCAAAAAATTATCATACTTGGTCTCATAGGCAGGTATGTAGAAACTTAGTGGCACTTATTATCCTGTTTTTCTCTATGAGGGGGAAGATTATTGTCAGTCTTTAAGGAAGTAGTAAGATGTGAAAGTTGTTTGGTTTTCACAAGTGTAGGAGATTACACTTCCCAGGAGCTTTGACTTCCCACTCAATGAAGAAAGTTATTTACCCTTTTCTCCCTTGGTAAATAGAAATTTACTCATGAAATTGAACTTTCCATGATCAACCAACACAATCTCGCACTTCCTAGGATATGCTCCTACGGATGAAATATGGCTTCCTTGGAATGGTAACTTCGTACAAACCACTAAATTTGTATACGGGGTGCCGGAAGTAGGTTATAAAAATAGTCTATGGACGCTTTAACTGTGCTATTGTGTTTAACTATATCAGAATACTGACATAAACATCTTTTTGCAGTGGATTCTTCAAGCAATTGGTGGGTGGGAAAATGAGCTTGTGTATTGTGATGAACTTCTTGAAGATGACATTTATAACAATTCAGCTTGGAATCAGGTAAAAAGTTATGAGCGGAATTGGATTAGGCTGTAATGGCTTAGTTGAAAACTGACATTGTAATATTGCTTGCAGAGATTCTTCGTGGTAACAAGATCTCCTCTCCTTGGTGGCCTGGAGGCCATGAAAGAATCAGAAGTAACTTATACAATCAATGCCATATTAGCACATCCAGAAAATGAAAGCCCTTGGAGGTACCTTCGTGGCCTTCATAAGAACGACATGGAAGCTCTTGTTAAAGATCCTCGTGTAGCATCCGTTTGCCTGGAGGTTTTGAATGCCAAAGCCAATTATGTTCATGCTCTTAACATGCTTTTGGACCTTCTTGGCCACGGATTCGTGCCCAGCCCAGATATGGTGAATGCCGTCCACTTCCTGACTGCTAATTCAGCTGCGCCAGATTCAGATCTGGTAAAAGTAATATGTTCTGCCTTAGAACTTGCAGATCCAATAAGAGAAAACTACTGGAAGTGGCGGAAGGATATGGTGTCTGCTCAAGCAGCTGTCGTATCTGAAAAGGGTTTTGATAGGATGATTAGTATATCTGATGGTTAATCTTCTTGCAGTGTTAAGGATAAACTACAATGGTAATTTATTAGATTTCTGGATCCATGTAGTCGATCCATCTCATATAAAACTTCGTATTATTATGCTTATTTTTGTTCTAAAAACATGACTCCTCATTATATGGAATGGAAGTAGTAGTCTGCTGTAGTATTTTGTCGAGATCATAAATTTCAGAATCCATATCAAGATTCTTGGAGCCTATAATGTTTCTCAGAATTGATTGCGTTATTGAAAGTGATGTAGAGGAGCTTTTGGGTGCGTGGATTGTGCTACGATAGAATAAAATGAGTTTTACATATACTTAAATTATTAAAATTAACACTTGTAAATTCACAAAATATTGGTTGGGTATCTGCAGGGGAGGAGGAAATGTTGAAGCGCAAATGAACTTGTGTTGGTTGTACTTTTCTGTCATTGCAATCCAAGACTGTCCCCCTTCTTCCCCATTGCAACTCCTGTAATATTAGTACGGTCACTTCCACATTGCTGCCGGTTTCACATCTGATTACCGTTGTAGTTCATCTTTCCAAGGCTTCAATTTCGAGCAAAGAGTGAACTTCAACAGATATACAACAGTAGCAGCGACAAGAAGTGGGGTTTGAAGATCGAGAATTTGAGATAGCAGAAAGTATTGGAGGGCTTTTCTCCCGGTTTCCATATTAACTCCTCTTGGATTCTCGCGTGCTTGCTTCATTTCCCACGCTTGCTTCATTTCCCGCGCTTTCTATTTAACATAAAATTATATTGAGACAAAATCGACCACCAAACCGTTTTGAGATTATATTTCTAAATTTAACCTCTAGTTGGGGACCAGAAAGGATCAAAATGCGATGACCAAGGAGAATAGATATCTGAAGAAGTCATTGGTCTGTAGATTGCATCTCTAGTTTCTTACACCTATGAGAACGATTTCATAACACGTCAAGTATTTGGAGTGGCATAGATCCACCAATCACAAGAGAAGCATACCACCACCTAAAGACTCCAACGAGATGGCCAATAATGTATGGGCTCTTAGGATTTGGAAGATCTTAAAACAATGAGACTCATGGAGAACGGCCAGGGTTTAAGAATAAGCCTGCGGAAGAATAGTAGAGAGGAGTTGAGAACAGGCTCAAGAATGACCCTGTGGATGAATTGCAAAACGATAAAAACAATTGTTGGAAGCATTCACAGAGTACCAATCTCCAATGGAATGTCTAGGAAGCTATATCGTTACTCCAATACTAAACGGGAACGACCTATTCTCCATAAAACAAACGAGAATGAAGAGATGAAAAGTTAAAACTGATAAAGCCTCACACCGAGATGACCTTATAACATGCTAATGGAAAGCATCGGTAACCCCAAATATCTACCCATACACCACCACACTTTCCATGGCAAAAGCTACCACAATCCTTTCAAATCCCAAACACATGTAAAGAATAACATCAAGTTGAACATACAATCATTGAATAACCACAATCCCGCATAACTGAATAATAGAAACCGCCAAAGGGAAGCCAGTTTGGCTATTATCTATCCAAAAGTAGATGCTACATGTATAGACATAGAAGTCATAAGCAAAAGGCACCAAGTTAGACCTGTCTAACCAAAAGACTAAACCAATGCTAACTAGTTAGCATATATACGTCAGACACTGCCCTCCATTCAACTGTTCTCAGCAACTGCCTTGTCAATCTCATCCACATGATCACGAAGGACGCTCCACTGTAAATCAAAGTAGGAGATGTTATTGAGATGATTTTCAGCAGTACGAAATAGCAATGGAAAAGGACAGGCGAGGAGAGTGATCAAAGCATACCTGGTCCATAGTCAATGATATACCTGAAACAGAGAGAAACCATGTAAATTAACACGCTTTGAGTAATGCAAAAGCACAATCCACTTAACACCATGCTAGCCTAAGAGCAACATGTAACATCAGAATCATTTCAATAACATCCCCACCCTACATACAGAAAGAGAAATGGAAAACACAGTAACACAGCTTCTCAGACTCCATTTCCCTTCTCATTGCAGACTACCGGAAAAAACACATCAACAAACTCTCAGCATTAAATGAAACTTAAATAAGTAACAAAAATACAAACATCCTACTGTAACTTCAGTTTAATTTATTGTAATAAGATGAACCCATTGTAGTTCCTTTTTCCTAGCAAACTAAACCCTAAAATTCAAATTTCTCCAAGTTGATTGAAAACAAATGAAGAATTATGTAGACATAAATACATAGCCTAAGAATCTACCATAATTAGGGTTTTACTGGAGGGGAAAAACCCTAACCTTTTTTCCCGGGCAGTGTCTTGCCATCTTTGACATAGAACTCACGGATGTCGACCACGAGTTTTCCCTGCCAGTTCCTCACCGTAACCCTACGATTCTTCGAGACCTACCACAGAATACAAAACAAAATTTCCTCATGTAAACACGATTATCTAGTGTTAAGAGAAGGTACCAACACATTGAGGCGTTTAGAGAGGCTGGGATACCTCGCAGACGACGATGTCGTCGTTGGCAGCATCGTCGGAATCGTCGGCCTTGGAGGCCTTCTTGAGGCGCTTAGGTTCCTCCTCGTCCGAAGCGAAGCCGTCGTCTTTCTTCTGTCCCCTCTTCGACATATTTTCGGCGCTCAGTCACGGTGGCGCTATCGAGAAATGACGGCGGCGGCGGCGGCAGTGGTGGTGGTGGTGGTTTTCCTTGTCTATGGGGTTAAATGCTGATTATAAATTATAAATTATAAATTATAAATAGTGGTGGTGGGGGGGGGGGGGGGGGGGGGGGGGGGGGGGGGGCGGGATTGTTGTGTGTGGGTTGTGTGTGTGGAGTGGGTAGTTGGGTACCGATTACTGTAGAGTTTGAATGACGAGTTTAACCTCGCGGTAATACTAGGGATTCAAATTTGAAATGTGTGATTCATACTCCCCCCACCACCACACCCCACACACACACACCCCCTCCACCTCGGCAAACAGGTCTCTTCGTTCGGATATGGGTGAAACTCAATCGGGTCGGGTATGATTTGGTAATTTTTTTTATTTTTGGGTATTGGGTCTTGACTGGGTGTGTTCAGGTTCGGATGTCTTTCGATAGTTTTGAAAAATATTTGAACGGGTCGGGTTTGGTTCTAGTTGTTTCAATTTCAATACAATTCAAGTATCATTTTTTTTAATCGGGTTCAGATCAAATTTGGTTCAGGTTGTTTCGGTTACAGGTACAATTCGGTTTTACATTTTTTAATCAGATTCGGATCGGGTGTGGTTAGAGTCAGTATGATTTTGGTACTTTTCGTATACATTATCTTTCGAGTCGGGTTTGGTTGGATTTCAATATATTCAATCTGGGTCTTGTTCAAATAAATATAGCAAGTTGTCATTATAATGAACATAACATTTTAATATATTAATTTTGTAAAAATACTTTCGCTGAACTAATCTATTATATATATATATATATAATTTTATTAGTCACTTTTTTAATGTATACTTTCAAAGTGGAATTTTAATAAATATTAATTCTCTTTTATTTTTATAATTGTGTCTTACTATTTTACTTAGTTATATTCCACCGTAACTAATTTGATTAACATACATATTTGAGTTCTATAAGCACTTATTAATAGTTATTATATTTTATGTACACTTGTGAGTTGTGACTAAACTGAGTTAATTCTATATGATATATTGACATATTGTACATCCAAAAATTGAAATTGTTTAACTACAGACTTTATTAATATTTATAATGAAGAGTAGTGCTCTTGTCATCTTGTGTAACTTGTATGAATATCTTTATTTTCTAGTTCTAGTTAACTGCTTATATGATATATTCTCTTATAATCGAGTTTACTTTGAATATCCATGATGTTTTATTTTATTTGAACGTTAATTACCTTCTAAGTTCATAATCTCAAGCATCATATAATAGAAATTGTTTGGATGGTGCTGCCAACAGGATATTTAAGTCATTTTGACTAACTTAAACTCAAGTTGTCTAAAAATAACATAGTAATATTATAATATGTTGCTGATTTTATTTATTTACTACATATTGATATAATCAATCATAACTTGTTAAAATATATAACTTTTTAAGATAATTAAAACCATAAACATCTCTTTGTAATATATATATATATATCATATTAATGAAAAAAAATCCAAAAAAATCCAAATTCTGAAATAACAAAATGTTCGAATTGTTTTATACATTGTCATTTGTCACATTGATAGAGTACATTTGATAGAAATACATATACATATTATTATTTTATTTATGACAAAATCTTATTTTAGATCGACTAACTGTTAAATAAGGACATTTTATAATTAGTGAGTCTAATAAGGTCATTTGATATTTACTTTTATGTATTGCAGTGAGATACATATAATATAAGTATGATAGAATTTTAAAATAAATCTCAACAAATAGATAATTAATTTTTAAATAATTTGAATGAAATATTATAAAATAATCAAATTTTAATGTATTCAATATTTAACTATTTCTAATGATCTCATATAGTTTTCCTTAGATGACTAAACTTTAAAATTTTAAATAAAATTCTTTGTTTTCAATTTAAATGTAGGCAAAGTCTAGGGAAAGAAAGACCGTCTTTCCATGGGCCTACGGAAAGATGTGTTTAATTAAAATAATGAAAATGTAACATCTTTTTATTGCAATATTAAAAATTTATTCTACAACATACTGTAGTTATAAAGTTTATGACTCAATTAATGCAATCCAAAATTTTATCTTCATTTTTTCTAATTTGCAGTTTAAACTCTTCAATTTACTAGTATATATTTATGAAAATAAAATTAAAAAGTAAAACCAAAATATATCTAAGAACTAAAATAGAAACCAATCAAGTGAATCATTAATCAACCAACGATTCAAATTATCTTTATAATTAAAGAGCTAATTAAGACTAATAAATTAATAAGTAATAACTGATAAGTGATAAATAATAACTAATTAGTAATCAACTAATTATCTAATTTATCTTTATCTACAATTCTACATGACTACATAGTCTACATTACATAGTAGTTAGTAGTTAGTACATAGTCTACACTACATTTACGGGAAATGTAAAAAGGGTCCACCAAGGACTAAAGTCTGGACCAAACGTGGCAAACGAAACAAGACTTCCTCATTTATTTTAATAAAAATTAATTCTACAGATCAAATTCTTCTTCTTCCAGACCAAACATCTTCCAGAGTCCAGACCAGAGTCACCACTCCAGTCTCCACTCTCCAGACTTCCTATTCTTTCTATCAGCAACGGTCATGAGTCCACGACGCACCAAGGATTCCCAAAAATATGGAGAAGTTATCAATTTCAATCTGCTTCCACTATTTTCGCACGGAAAGAAATTGAACAACAGCAAGCACGGCTCTTGGCGCCCAAAGGTTCGTTCCCGCTTTATTTTACATTGAAGAATAAGATTTTGGCGTTCAAAGTCATTATACACACAAAAATATTCATACTTTCAGCTCAGGGATGAGAAATGTCTAAGCAGATGCAACGTTATATATGCATCATATCTCTCCTTTTGTGTGTATAATTGTCATGATCTTGATCAGAGTTGTGTGTTTCTTATTGTTTAACTAAAAGACGTTCCAACATTATGTTACTCTTATACTTCCAGTGTTCTGAATGGTTTTGGTTTTCGTCCTGAGTATTATGTGCAATATGATAAATCTGTTTGGGTTTTGCAATTAGATTATTTAAACGGATGGAAAAGGTTAGAGTAAAATCACAAAATGTACTGAATCAATGGTGGTTTTCATGAAAAAGTTTGACACATTTGAGAAAAGAGCTCTCTTGATTCATTTAATGAAATATTTTTCTTGTTAATTGCTTGAGAAAGTGAGCTTTCTATTAGCTGCAAGCTTCTGTAATTACGAGTTAATTAAGAAAGTAGTGATGCTTGGGATTTGTATAGTATCTTTACTTGTTTGTATTGCTAAATCTAGTAGAGGGATATTCTTACTAGTTGACTGTGACTTTTTCTTTCTACAGAATTATGAGCTCACTAAATGATAAAAATCATGAAGTAATGGATGCAGTCACAGGACTTGGAGCTGATGGAAATGAGGTTCCATCTTTTGAGGTGGGATCTAAGGGAGCATGGGCTGGTCGCAGGAGTAAAGTTTGGAAGGAGTTTATTCAAATCAGTAGAGCCGATAGTCATAATGGATATTTGAGAAGTCAATGCAAGCATTGTAAGGTGGGATCAATTATTGCTGAATCCAGTAGAGGGACTACTAATCATACGAATCACCTTGAAAAGTGTGCAGCGTATCAAGCTCATCTTCAGACTTTGAAGAAAGAAGTCGATCGGGTTAGATTTTTTTATCAAAAGATTTACCGAGACTTAGTAGCAAAAGCAATTATCAAACATGGTCATTCTTATTCCTAGGTTGAATATGAAGGAAATAGAGAGATTCACGAGTACTTGAATGATAAGGTTAAATGTATTAGTCGAAATACTACAAAAGCATATTGCATGAAGATTTATAACACTCGGAAAAATCTCCTTAAAGCCATTATGAAGCGTGCACCAGGTCGTATAAGTCTAACTAGTGATTTATGGACTTCTTGCCTTAGTGAAGGATATTTGTGTTTGACTGCTCATTTTGTTGATGAGAATTGGAAATTGAATAGCAAAGTTTTAAGCTTCTGTCATATCCCACCACCACATTCTAGACTACAAATTTACAAGGTTATAATAAAATTAGTTAAGGATTGGGGCATTGATGATAAGCTTTTTTCTTTGACATTGGATAATGCCTCTAGTAATGATAGAATGCAAAGTCACATGAGGGTGAGGCTTAATGATTGGGGATTCCTGTTGAATAATGGTAATTACTTTCATGTTAGATGTGCAGCCCATGTGCTAAATCTTATCGTTAAGGATGGACTTAAGGTGATTGAGAATGTTGTGGTAAAAATTAGGGAGAGTGTGAAACATGTTAAGGGCTCCGAAGCAAGAAAAATTTCTTTTCGGAAAGCTGTGGACTTGTGTAGAATACGAGAGACTAAGTCATTGTGGTTAGATGTTGCTACTAGATGGAACTCTACGTACATGATGCTCGATAGGGCTCTTTTGTATAGAGATGTTTTTGATAATTTGCACACTGAAGATGTTACATATAAACAATGTCCAGAACCTTATGAGTGGGACATGGTTGCGAAAATTCGAGATGCTTTGGAACCATTTAATGTTATTACTGAGTTATTTTCTGGTAGTGACTATCCTACGGCAAATTTGTACTTTGAGAATGTCTGGAATATTGCTATGTTGTTAAAGGACTTGGTTCAAAGTGAAGATGAGGTTTTGAAAGGAATGGCAGTAGAGATGCAAAGTAAATTTGATAAATATTGGGCTGAAAATGAAGAAAACAATTATTGCACCTTGTTTGCTTTTGCAATAATTCTTGACCCCCGGTGTAAACTTGATTTTCTCAAGTATTGTTATAAGAAGTTGTTTGATGGTGATGAGTTGAAAGCGGCAAGAAAAGTGAGTGACATATCTCTGAAATTGGCGATGCTCTTTAATGAGTATTCTTTAAGGCCATCAAGTAGAATGTCTTCTCCATCAAACACTCAAACCAGACCCAACTCTAATGAGACTGATAGACGCAAGCGCAAGTGTGACTATTCCGCGGTAAGTTTGTTGTCTTTAAAATAAATTATGATTAGTTAACTTATATTTTAGGTTAATAATATATATATTCAGTATTTTATTGCTTTATTGTATTTTTAAGTACTTTAAATAGTTTATAATATGTAACTTATTTTTTTCGTAGGATTTTGATGTGGATGAGATGGATACTTTTAATGAAAAGACAACATTGCAAGTTTATTTAGATGAATCTAGAGTTCCCAGGAGTAGCAAACTGGATGTTTTAGATTTTTGGAGAGAACAAGAAAAGAGATATGGTGTGCTTTCTAATATGGCTAGAGATATATTGGCTGTCCCTCTCACAACTGTTGCTTCAGAATCAACATTTAGCATTGGAGGTAGAATTTTGAACAAGTGGAGGAGCTCTTTCATTCCCGAAAATGTGGAAGTTTTGATAACTACACGCAGTTGGTTGCACGGCTATGAATGTAACTCCTTTTTATTGGTCAATTTTCATGTTCTGTTTCATCTCTTCTTCATACTTGAATAATTTTCTTTTGTTACCCATGAAGGCTTTGGAGACGAGGATTTTATTGGATGTCACATGGAATGGATTTGATGGAATCTTATGGTAATTGGTAAGTAACTGACAGTGACAACCATGCTTTTCTGCAATGCCAAAATGGAAACTTTTCCAGATCCATTCTTCAGGTGCATGGATGGATTCAAGGTTCTGAATCTGTTATGGTAACATCTCGAATCCTCTGCTTACATCAGTGATCGTGAATCTCTGAAGCAACTTAAAGTGTTCAAAGGGCATCTGAATTTTCCAGGGATGTATACGCAGTTCATTGCATCTCAATGCTGGCCTAAACAGTAAACACTATGTTATTCTGGTCGGCAGTAGTCAGTAGAGCATCTGGAAGCTTTAAGAATCAACATTTAGAGTTTAACTTGATAGATCAAATGTGTCTTTTGAATTTTTCCAGATTAACTTATGTTATACTTCAGGATTGTTTGGTGTTTTGCTCTCAGAATCATAAATAGACTAATCTAGATTTTTCTGATCTTTTTGGTTGATATGAACCTGATCACTGCATTTTCAGTTTACTACTTAGTACTTATTATTACATTGTCAGGACATTTACCTTATTCTCCTCTTAGTTTCTACAAAGGAAGCAGCAACTCAGATACTTTTTCTTGGTATTTTCAAATAAATTTAATGTGAGTCTTCAGATCATGGTAACCACAAAGTCACTGTTTAGTGTTTACTACGCTCAGCAGAATTCAGGGCAAGATAGGATATTGTAGTGTTTTACTCTAATCTGGTCTCAAATACTGAGATTTGTTATTTGGAAGTATATTCATGTTGCTGCATAACATAATATGTTTTTAGCTTGTATGGAGTACCTATTAGTGCTGCCAAATGGTCAGGTTTGTCAATTTATTGTCATAATTTCTCAGTTCCACTTGAGCCTTAATGCTCCAAGTGTAGATTGGTCTAATTTGGTCTCAATTATCTATAAGTATGTATCTAGCCTCCCCCCTCATGTGCGAGGGTTGCCTAAAAATGTGTGCCTTGGCACGCTTATGCTGCATCCATGCTGGCACTGGCACATATGCTGTGAAGGTGTGTGCTTTCTGGCTTGTATGCTTCTGCTACCTTTTAACGTTATAATCTGCTCTTAGAAGTGTTGTGTCTTTAGGTAGAATCAACTTATCCTGACTTATTTTTGGAGAGAACAATCAAGATATAAACATAAGTTCATAGACTTGGACAACCTAATTTCTCAGTTAACCTCTTAGTCCAGGTTAATTTTTTATGGTGTGGTGGTGATAAAGGTTTTGATGATCTTTGGAGTCTTCAACTTAATATTGTGGGTCTTGTCTTAAGATGGTGGATGTATATGTTTATAGACTTTGCATGTCTTATTTGACAGTTTGGTAGTGATGTTAATGCTGTGTATGTTGAGTTTGTATACTTAAGATCATCATCCAATTCGGTCTTCTTGGCAGCCTGATCGAGTGATGGAGTTTTGTAACAACAATGATCTTCAGCTTATAGTAAGAGCCCGTGAGTGTGTGATGGATGGGTTTGAAAGATTTGCCCAGGGACATCTAATAACACTTTTCTCAGCCACAAATTACTGTGGTAAGTACTTGTTCCAGTGAATGGCAAACATGGTTTTATTTTTTTTCTACTCTTGAGGTGAATTTAGCCCATGAGATCTTTTTATCCATTGACTTTACCAGGGACTGCGAATAATGCTGGTGCAATATTAGTTCTTGGTAGAGACCTTGTAGTGGTTCCGAAGCTCATACATCCTTTGCCGCCTGCTATTTCTTCACCTGAGACATCTCTAGAGCGTCATATAGAAGATACATAGATACAGGTGAAATTGTTTACTCGCCTGTTATCTTCTTGAGTTTTCATTCTTTTTTGCTCGCTTCTACCACTAGTATCCTGTTGCAGGACTGAATGACTAATTTATTGTCTTTCCTTTTGGAGCAGGAGCTTAATGCCAACAGACCACCGACTAGGGGTCGCCCTCAAGTAGCTAATGATCGAGGTTCTCTTAACAGCGGAATCATTTTGCAGATGTCAAACACAGATGGCTCCAAACAGAAAGCCTCTTCCTCCACCAGCTAGTACCAGATCATATCACCAGAATAGTTATCGGGGTGGTGATTACCCTTATCAGGCCCCTAAAGTTACTTCCCAAAACTCTCCCTCCTCGAGTAAAAAGGTATACAAAGGATAGCAATCAAAATCAATCCTAAATTAAGGACTAATGGCAATCCCTGTTTAATGTATTTACAATCTGAACAGATGATCTGTCCTGTTTGTTAGAGAAATACCAAGAACATGGCCTTTGGGTGTGGGCACCAGGTAATCATGCAATCATAAATCTGAGAAAGTTTCTTCATGAAAATTTGTTGCTAACTAGAGTGTAATCTTGTCTTTACAGGCTTGTTATGAGTGTGGAATACATCTTATATTATGCCCTGTTTGCCGGACTCCAATTACAACTAGAATAAACTCCCTTGGGGCCTAACTTTCGGATAGCAATCTTCTCATCTGGAGCGACTTTTGGTACCAGCAAGTATCTAAAGGTGGTAAAGATGGTAACACGGTGAAGCGATCGCATATTCTTCATGTAATGGCCAAGTACTGGGGTCAGCCCATCTTGAATTTTTGTATAGAAAAAGCATATTCTAGGAACTCTCTATATCCCTGGTTCAGATAAGAGTATTCTGAGCCTGTCCAGGTCTATCTTGTGTGTCAACTCATATTACATCTTTCTTTTCCTTCCATAAAACCAGCCAAACATGATAAAAGCAAGGGCAAGGGAAATAGCAAATGGTATCCAACCACCTTCGGGAATTTTGGTGAAGACTGAACTCACATATACGCCTTCCATCACAAAAAATGCAACAAAATAAAGGACCACCAAAATAGTTGGAGTTCTCCCGATAATAATCATGACCATTACCATTACCAAGGTGAGTAGTATAGTAGTAATACGCATCACCATGGTGACAACAACTCCTGTAATGGAAATTGGCATCAGTTTCAACCAGTATTCGGGAAAATGATGATATGTGAATTGATCAGACAAACATGCATTAAAACTTGACCCAAACTGATTGCTTCATGGCATGTGTGAATTGATCATTGCAACCAATAGAGCCTCTTCATTGTAAGAACCTTAATTTTCATAGGTAATTCAGGAAAAAATGACTTAAAGAATAATACAATTTAAAGAATGATAATTAGCAATCAGACGATTTATAGACCAGGAAAAGACAGATTACAGTCTTTGATTAGCTCATACTGCACAATGCATTTGCATTTGATATGTAAGAAATTAATTGTTAGACTTAGAATGAGACCATATAAGTAAACTATAGCATAACAAAAGGATGGAAGGAATAATTAGTATAGCTCACCAAAGGCATTTCCAATATCTGCTCCATCTCCAAATATTAGCATGACGGCAACACAGATAACCATCGGAATATAGTTGACCTCTGGAGCATAGACTTCTCCTTCTTGCCTGGTAGATGTGTGAACGATCTTGACCCGAGGGAAGTAATCAAGGGCTACAGATTGCTTGATAATGGAAAACGTGGTTGAAATCAGTGACTGACTGGATACGATAGCAGCCAATGTGGCAATGACAAACATAGGCCAGTACACTGCAGAGTGCAGATGGTTAACGGTATAAACTTATAAAAGCCATCAGCATGGTCACTTGGCCCAATGAGGTAATTTACAATGTTCTTTTATTTAATACATAAATTTTAAATATACTCTTTAAATAATTTCATCTAACTATGCTATTAATACACATTTTAAATTTATAAATTTAATTTATTATATGATATTTTAATATTAAATAACATATCAACACTGTTTGTTTATAATTGTAATGTTATTTTCAACTAAATATGATCAAGTTAAAATTTTAGACAGTAACAATTGTAACACAATATTCAATCATATTTGGGTCTTGTTCGGTTTGAGTTAACATTAATCCGGATGACTTCAAATTTGGGTTAACATCAATTCGGTTCATTTCGAATCGAGTAGTAGTCGGGTATGATCAGGTTTCTTTCAGGTACGGGTCCTTTCGGGTTCGGATTCAGGTTCGGTCCAAGTGCGGGTCCTTTTCGGGTTTCGGTTCAGGTTCGATCGGGTTCAGGTGTTATTCGAGTTTGGGTCCCATCAGTTCTGACAATTTAAGTTCGGGTACGGTTCAATCAGGTGATTTCGGTTTTTAGTTATTGATTGGGTCTCACTATTTGGATGTCGGTTCGATTCTATTCGATTATTTATTACCAAGTTTTCGGGTTCAGTTATATTTTGCCAGGTCTACACGGCCATCAAACTTCAAAAAAAATTTTTGTGTGTGTGTGCCAAGAGCAGAATAGTGGAAATTTTTCAGTTTAAACTGCAATTTTACTATTTGATAATCAACATTGTCAAACTTTAACCACATATTTGAATAAACATGTATGAACAATAAGGCTAAATTATTTTTTTAATCCCCAACTTATTCACCAATACCTTCTTTTGGTCCCTGAGATCAAAACTACGTTTAATCGGCCAGTAACATTCTAAAATTGAAGGTTTTAGTCCCCAGAGGCGGTTTTCAAGTAGGAAAAAAATGGTTTTTTGGTATATATAGGGGTATTCTCATAATTTCACTAATTAAAAAACCTCAGAAAATTAATAATCACAATTTTAAAAAAATGAGCGTGTGAAGCCACGCACTGAATTTTTTTAGGCTGGTGACAAAGCGCGTGAAGCCCACACATCGTTTTCCTCCTACCTTAGCTATGGTTTCTCCAGCTCCGTCATAGATTCGTTTTCTCCATCACGAATCACCGTCTTTCTCCATCTTCTCTATCGCGAAATGACATCAATTTGTCTTCTTCATCGAGTCATCGTCTCTCTCTTCTCTAGTGCTGCCATTGAGTTATCTCCATCGAGGGTTTAGCGCCGACGAGGATGAAGAGGGTTTTCCGACACGGTGGGGCTCCACGGTCGTTCCAGTCGAACGATGTGAGCTGCGCGCAATCTGGTCTTGCTGTTGTTGAGGTTTGCGACGGGCTTGATGAAGGTGTCGCCGTCTCAAATCTCCTTCATCTTTGGGTTTTGGTGGTCAACAACAAGCGGCGAGAGTTTGGGTTTTGGCATCGCCCGTGGTGGGAGACGACGAGGGTTTTGGTTTTGGGGTCGCCGGTGGTGGGAGACGGAGGAGACGGTGAGGTATTTGGCGTCGCCGGTGGTGGGAAATGGAGGAGATGGTGAGTGTTCTATTTTTATTTTTTCAAACTCAGAGGTATAATGGTTATTTTACATATTTTGACCAATTTTACCATTGACTTTGCCTGAAAACTGCCTCTAGGGACCAAAAGATTCAATTTTAGAATGTTATTGGCTGATTAAACGCGGCTTTGGTCTCGGGGACCAAAAGAAGTTATTGGTGAATATGTAAGGGACTAAAAAACAATTTAGTCTTGTTAGATTTGTAGTAATAAGTAGTTTTTAAATATCAATTTTTTATTTAACGTTATTATACATAGTTAAACATATTAACGGTCAAACATGTTCTTGAAGATCGTAAAAAAGATTCTACTCAGTTTAATCTGGGACGAAGAGAGTACTAGAATTTCCTGTACTCCCTATGTTTTGTTATTTACGGCACACTTGTTATAAAATGGATGTTTTCTTTTATTTGACATCATTTTCATTTTTGGCAAGATTCCTTCCATTTATCCATTCATTCTATTTTTTACTTTCTACATTCATTTTCATCCCCTCATTTTCTTCACCTAAATTTAAACACCTAAACCAAACCTATGGTGCCATAAACAGAAAAACAGAGGAAGTACTTATAGTTGAGTTCGAAATAGTGAAACATCACTTTCAATTCATTCATAATAAATAATTGAATTCATTTTAATTACTCCCTCGGTCCCAGTCTATTTTGCACAGAATCTTTTCACGGTCTCCAATAAACATGTTTGACTGTAAATATGTGTAGATACGGACAATAATGACACACAAAAATTTGATATTTAGAAAGTAGATTTACGATGAATATAACCATATCTCATACAATAAAATTCTTGTTCATATACCTATTCAAATATGTGATCAGAGTTTGAAATCTTTGACAAAAATATTCTGTGCAGAATAGAATGGGACGGAGGTAATATCTTGATATGTTATATGAAATGAACTACTTTCTATCATAGTTAAAATTGTTCATTTATTTGTCAGTTTTCTCAAAGCACGTATGATTACGGATAACTTCACTTACATATACTAAAAATGTATATTTTAGAAAGAGTTTGTATCTTGAAAGACGGTCTTCCCATAAGCTATGGAAATACCAAGGTTTAAATTGCAAACTATAATAAATAAAAATAAAATTTTCGAGTTGCATCAACCGGGTCATAAAATTATAACTATTGCACGCTGTATAATAAATTTTTAATATTGCAACTAAAACCTTTTACCTTTTTATTATTCTAATTAAACTCCGTCTTTCCATACTCTTATGGAGAGACGATCTTTCCCAATACTTTACCTTTTAGAAAATATGTTACAGAAAATCTAACAATATCCCAATTAATGATACTATTACGAGAGCATTTGACAGAGTTGTATTTATAAGTAAAGCCGACTTATTTAAGAAACAGGGGGAGACCATCATCTGTTTTTCCCCAAAAACTAACTTTTGTTTCTTAAATAAGCATTTTTTAACAGTTTATCAAACACTAAAAATATGTTTAGTTTAAAAGCATAACACTTACAAGTCCTACATAAGTTGACAAAAAATATGTCGTCTTAACTCGGGTGGAGAAATTATTTTCTTAACTTCAACTATGAAGTAAACAATAATAAAGAAAAGTGGAAAGTAAAAAACTAACCATATTAAACTGGGAAAGTGTCAATATACTTGTAAAATCTGAAAGTGCGAAACTAACCATAAGGTTTTGAGCAATTGTGAACATTTATCCAAGAGTAATTTATTTTTTAGTCCCTACAAAGTATCTTATACCATGTTTTGGTCCCCATTTGCAAATTAACCCTTAGACGGTACCCAACAAATTCAAAACAATATGTTTTGGTCCCCAGAGGTGGTTTTCCGGCAAGACTAAGTGTTTTTTCGGTATAGCCAGGGATATAATGGTAATTTTACTAAGTAAAAAATATTTTCAATTAAAAATTCCTATTTTTTTACTTTTCTTTATTTTTTCACCGCCGCTTATGTGGCCTTCCGCCGATGCTTACGAACTAGCCATCGGTTTCCATGGAGTTCGAAT
The DNA here is from genome assembly GCA_037428765.1 of Rubia yunnanensis. Classification (NCBI taxonomy): domain Eukaryota; kingdom Viridiplantae; phylum Streptophyta; class Magnoliopsida; order Gentianales; family Rubiaceae; genus Rubia; species Rubia yunnanensis. Next base: position 21,647,368 of record CM075064.1, on the reverse strand, counting down.
CCCTCAAGTTCAACGCCACCTCTATAGTTCGACGCTCCCTTCTTGCAGTTTTTTGAGAGGGGTCATTCAAATTATATTAACGATTATAAGGAAATACACCTTTCGAAAAGTGAATGGGTCCATGGAAATACACCTTTCTCCAGGAAATATTGGAGCTCTCCTCGAGTTCCCTCCTGGGAGTGACGGCGGATGAGTCCATGGAAGCCGACTCGATCGACAAATTGGGAGTAATGGTCTTGCGGTGATTCTCGGTTGACGCTCCATGAAGCCGACTCAGTTTTTTACAGTCTCGCAAAGAGCTCGAGCAAGAGGATAACGTCGTCGGCAAAAGCGGGTACGGGTTCGGGTATGGTCCGAAACGGGTCGACCCGAAAGAACACGAAGTCTCCGGGTCGGGTTAAGCCAAACAGGAACCAGAAGATTCTGAAACTGGATGAGTTCCCCGGCGGCGGTGGGCGAAGAAATCGGCCAGCGACAGCGGCGGGCAATGAGAAGGAAAAAAGTGGAAAGATTAGAGGGAAAAGATTTGTACAATTCTCTATTTTTGGAGAAGCGAAGAAAACGAAGAAGTCAAAGAATTTTTAATTTTTATTTTTTTAAACTCAGGGATATAATGATCATTTTACATATTTTGACCAAGTTTACCGTTGACTTTCCCTGAAAACCACCTTTGGGAACCAAACAAATTATTTTGAATTTGTTGGGTACAGTCTAAGGATTGATTTGCAAATGAGAGTCAAAACATGGTATAAAATATTTTGTAGGGGACTTAAAAATAATTTAGTCTTTATCCAAATTGCACTATTTCGGAGTGGAATGAAGGAATTCGGATGTTGAGCTAATTTCAAAAGACAAAAATACCCGTAAACTTAAGACTGGAAATATGATGAACTTTATGTCCCTCAACCTTTTCTTCTTCATTATCTTCAAACACACCGCCAATTGTCTGTCGCCGCTATCTTCCTAAGACCACCGGTCGCTTCTGGCGAGACCCATCCTCGAAGACCTTCGGCAAGTCCCACCCCGTGAAATTCTTCACGCTCAACCACCGCTCGACCTCCAGCGAGACCTTCCCGCGAGCACCTCCATTGAGACCCATCAACCAGCATCTCCGGCAAGACCCTGCCTCGAGGACCTCCGGTGAGACCCACCAATGAAATCCTTCACGCTCAACCACCGTTTGACCTGCGCCAACCGTTGCACCATGAGCACCTATGCCGATACCCATCTGCGAGCACCTCCAACGAGACCCACCCATGGAAGCATTCACGCTTGACCACCCAAGCGAAAACCATCCGTAATTTATCCACCCATCATCGCCAGAGCTCTTTGCGTCAAATCTAGGTTCGTCGTCACCGACACTGAGGATCCAGCTCAAGGATCCAAACTCCATTGAGCTCTTTGCGCGTGCCTCGATGGTGGAACAGACCCAAGGGGCGAAGGAGAGAAATTTTCAGTGGACGGCAGTGAGGTGGAAGGAAATGGTGGAAGAAGCTCAGAGCGTCGAGAAAGAGGGAAAGAGAAAAGAAAAGGGGAATAGAAAAGGAAATGAGGGTGATCTTGTCTTTTCCAATATTTTATTTTTCAATTTTTTAAATATTGGGGGTATAATTGGCATTTTACCGATTCCCAGAAAAATTGACCGTTGAAAAAATTGGTCAACAAAGTCCAAGGTTAGATTGACATTTTTGAATTTTAGAAGGTTATATTGACACATTCAATCATACCATAGAGTTAAAAATGCACTTTCTCTTAAGAAAATTAAAGAAGTTAAATAATTTTCTGAATTAAAGAAGATAACAGCTCGAGAAGACATTATTCTGAATTGCAAATAATTCTTGGGTTGAATATGAAAAGATATTTTTGTCCCTCAAAATGTCGACGAAAGATGAACTGAACAATTTAAATTGACGGAAGTGACACGACTTAACACTTCGAGTAGTTCAGGGGCCAAAATTGCAAAAAATGGAGGGACAAAGGTGAACGATGATAGTATTTTTGGGATTATGAAAGTTGCACTAGTAGAGAAAGGGCCTATTAAAGGCGGTTTTATCAAACCTTCAAGTGTCTTCTCTGGTCCTGCCTTTGATCGATTTGATCAAAGTCGGTTCCAAAAACTGCCTTCTATCGAGTCTGAAATAGGTTCCTAATTCAGAATCTGTTTCTGAGGTCTCGACAGCAAACCAAGGAAACATATATGAAAACTAGAGAAATATTGGACTAAAATTAACAATCACCAACCCAAATATGTAAATAGATGAAATAGGAAAAATTAATAAAAAAGAAATTAAACTCCGACGCGGTGGAGAAGATGGCGCTCCAGCGCAGTGGAGGGAAAATCAGAGGGCGGTGGTAGAGTCAACATCCAGATCTGGACAACCGGCAAGGTCTTTGCGGCGGCGTCTTCGCAGCGGCAGATGGGAAGCTTTTTGTCGAAGTCTTCACGGCGGCGGGGGGAAGCTTTTCACTGAAGTCTTTGCAGCATCTTCGCGGCCATGGGGGAACATCTCAGTGGAGGGGCTCCAATAGAGAGGATGACGCGGTGGAGGCGAGACTGAGGGGGGAAGGAGGGTTGAGTGAGAGAGAGGCTGGTGGTTGAGTGAGGGAGAGCGGTTGGTAGCGGCCGGAGTGAAGTTGATTGGGTAGGACAGAGAGAGAGAGAGAGCTGAAAGGAGGGTGAAGGATAGAATACTTGGTTTGGGATGAAAAATGAGAAAAAAAATGAATAAGATATGGAATAATTTAGGGTTTGTTTATATAGTGACCCATAAAGACACCCCATTAAAGACAGTGTCACAATATAACTATTTTTAATTGATGACCATCAAAGGCGGTTCCTTAAGAACTTCCTTTGACAAATTTTGAACCGCCTTTAATCAGACCTGAAAGCACTTCCGACATCAAAACCTTATTCAGATCTCAATCAAAGGCGGTTCATAATGAATCGCCTTTGATTGCTGCCTTTAATCAAGGTTTTTCCACTAGTGTCGATTGGCCTAATTTTTATGCTAAACACTAACATAATGAGGGCAAATTTGCAATTTCATATTCAAGCTAATTATGAGAAGGAACCTTACTTAAAGCATATTCAATTCAAGAGTTGACTTGATTAAATTATTTACACCTTATATTGATTGGCCCGCAATTCACCAAAGCATCTCTAATGCAAGGATCAGGTGCAATCATCAATATAGTGTGGTACAATTCTATTTTGAGAGTGTCAAATAGAGTTTCTATTTAGAGAAACTCATTACATGGTTGTCACTTATTTCTCCGCTCAAGAAAGAGATACTCCCTCCGTCCCAAAATAAATTGCATGAAAGAGAAAATTGGCTACAAAAATGAACAGTGAAAAAGAACCAGCTTTTCAGTCTGCAAAGCTGAAACTTGTCCTCTGATGGGATAGAAATATTACTATACACAATGTGTTTAATAGCTAATAATCCCTGTCAGGAACAATAAATATTCCCTCCCTTTTGCTAACTTTTGGCTCCAAAATTTCACTTTTGGAGCCAATTGTTCAATTTCGAGCTACTGTTCATGAAGTTGAAATTTTCACCCTTACATCTATAAATAGGGGCATTTATTACAACACCCAAACAAATCAAACAAAAGTTCTCGAAACATTTTTGGCCAGTTCTTAAAGAACTCGTCAGATACAAAAACCATATTCCCTCCTTCAATTTTTATTCATCATCGAGCAACTCTGTTATGGTTAGGGAAAACCTAATAGATGATCACAGGCTATCCATAGCTCATTTTCTGCTTCAACACATCAAGAATGGCAGATTGAGCGACAGCAGAGAGTCGAGACAGCACAGAGATGGTCATGTTTAGTGAAGACCATCTCTACAATTTGGGTGCGGGTGAAGCAGCAACTTCAAAACGGAGAAGCTGTGAATGCCCGTTCAAAAAGACATGGGCCGTGTGGCAGAACCAAGAAACTGATCGACTTAGAGGCCTTAATGGCAGTGCCACTAAGGTACCGGTGAACCTGTCAGAGCACAGTAGCACAAATGCATGTTGGAAAAAGCACCATACAAAGGGATATAGCAAGCAAGGAGATCATAAGCCACATTAATGCAGTACATCCACAACTAACATTGGCATGCAAAGAATCAATGTTAGAATGATGACTAAGTAAATTGGAGTGCAACATGCAGTTCAAGCCCATGGAAAATGTCATACACATCGATGAAAAGTGATTCTACTTGACAGAGGCAACCAAGGTATATTCTAGGTCCCAATGAACTTAAACCCTATAGAATCACTCAAAGTAAGTATTACATCCCAAAACTCATGTTTTTATGTGCTATGTGTAGACCATTACTTGACTTAGAGGGTAATGTAATGTTTGATGGGAAAATATGGGTGTTTCCATATGTGGTTTATGTAGCAGCCAAGTACACTACTGTAAATAGACCTAGGGGAACCATGATGCTCACACTCATATCATCCATAACTAGAGACATCATAAGACACAAGTTGATTCATGAGCTCATACTAGTAATTAAGGCAAAATGGCCAGTTTAAGCAAAAAATTATTTCATACAGCAAGATAATGCCACTTGCCACATATTTGCAAATTACCTTGAATTTCTAGCTGCAACCACCTCAGATGGGTTTAATATACAGTTAGTGTGCCAACCATCAAAATTACTCGATCTAAACATTATGGATTTGGGATTTTTTGCCGCAATTCGAAGTTTATAGCAGCAAAACCCTAGTCAAAACCTAGATGAGTTACCGGAGGCTGTGTATGATGCATTTCAGAGATATGATCCTAGATTTATTGACAATATTTTCCTAAGTCTACAATATTTCATGGTGGAAATCATGAAATGCAGATGTTGGAATGAGTTTAAACTGCCACATATGGGAAAAGACAGGCTAAGAAGGCTTGGTATGCTGCCCCACAATTTAATTGTGGACCCTGAGCTAGTAAGGGGTTGTTTGGTACACATTGTGGCTATTGGGAGAACAAGGCACAATCAAGATATGCTTATCAGTATGGAGCTAGTTTAGATCTGCAAGGGATATGTACTTTTGTAGGGCTGTGCTTCTAGATTCAGGTCTAGGGTAAATATACCTGTTAGTTTTGATAAAGGTATGTTTATAGAAAAACCTTGTAAATGTTGGGAGGGCTAAACTCCTTTCTGTATATATGAAATTTGAAAAATCATTTTTTTAAATTTAGGTTTCAGAACTGAGGCAAACAAACAATAACTAGAATGTAATGGATGGCATGACACACATAGTAATTTCAAGGCAACAAACACTACAAGGTTGTCATCCATGTGTTTTTAACAAACACGGTTGCTATCTAAATGTGAACAAACAATATCTTCATAGGTGGCCAACAACTAATACAGGGTCAAGTAGGCAAATAATTTCAGAGCTGGGTTTAATCACATCATGCCCCGCCAAGATCAAATCAGTTTCGTAACTAATAGATATGGCTACATGTTTTAATCATTTATCACAAATGCATCATTAATCATGGGTTCAACCCGCACATAAACATGCCAACACAAACAATTTCAGAAGCTATGATATCTCAAATAAAATGCAGTTAATATATGCTTAGCCAAAATCAGGCAGTTTGGGTAACAACACTGCATGGCTACATATAAGAACCGCAAACACATACACATGCATCCCTTTTACTGCTCCATTATTTCCCCTGATGTGAAACATGCCTTGCCTGACTCAGGTTCATTATCAGATTCAGATGAAAAATGGGGAACAACTACCCAGGTTTCAATTGAATCTGAGTCTCAATCTGAGTGGTTGCACATTTGAACATAAACAACACACAGATTCAACTACCCAACATGAAAAAGTAGCACACGAGCTATCACAGACAAGTAGCACACAAGATATCACATACAAATACAGCACCAAGTAGTTGCTGTAAAATGTAAACCTGCAGTAAGAGGTAAACTGCTAGTAAGTACTCAATAATATTAAATTATAAAGCTACAACAGAATTGAAAGGGATCATGAAATACAAACCTGTGAGTAATAAAACTATGTTCCAGCATCAGAATCACTATGACGCACATATCCACTCCAGTTACTAGAATATAGACAAGCCCCAGTTTCCCAGAAACCAGACTCACCATACTTAGGGAATTCATTACCCTTGAAGTACACTGAAGGACGTGAATTATACCAGGATTCAGAATCATCAAAATTAGGGGGTTGGGTTTCATCAGAATCAGGGGATGTGTTTCATCAGAATCAGGGGGATGTGATTCATGTGGATCGGGGGACTGTGGTAGAGGACAACTTCAAGTACATGGCTAAAATGTGTGGCCACAGGGGTATCCCAAGATTCAAATAAATCAGTATCAAGGACAGGGTACTGGGGAGGGATAACTTTACTGGGCTTTGTTTGTGACTCAGTATCATCAAGACCAGTAAATAATGTGGGATCAATACTCGCCTCAAACTGAGAGTCATAATCGGATTCACTCAAGGATTGGCAAGGGGCAGACTTACCCTACCCAACCATGATCCTATCACCATGATCCTATCACCATGATCCATCAAGTAAGGGTAGACACAATGGGTGGGGATTGGGTTTCAGATGCAAATAATGACACGGGAAAAAAATTAGTACTCTATGACAAGGGGTGAGACTAGGGTTTCAGATGCAAATAGGCACAAGGGAGAAACAATACAACATTAGTAGGGGAAAGTTGGACACAGCTAAATGGTCAGAAAATCAAGAACAACAATAAACAAGGGCTTATGAGTCACAAATGAACATGAATGAGCATAGATACTTTTCAAAAAACCCTAATCGAACACCACATCAGAATTAAAAAGCTCAGAATAGGAAAAACAAAAAGAAACATGCATTTTACAACCTAATCATGATTGAGCATCGGGAATAATCAAAAAGCCAAATATACATCGCATGCAAATAGATTTTAGATCAAATGTGTTTTAAAAAGAGGTCTAAAATATCATTGGAAACCCTAATCGAGTCAAATCTAGGATTTAAAAAATTCAATACAGTAAGAGCACCACAGACAGGGGTATTTCGGTCACAGATCCAAGAACAAGGTTCAACAAATATGCCAATAGTCACAAGATATACATGTTTTTCTTGTCAAAAAATTCAAAGCACAAAAAAAACATGGATTCAAAAAACCCAGAACAACAAGAACACCACTGATAGGGGTATTTCAGTCACAGATCAGCCCTAAAGCCTCAACAAATCCAACAATAATCACAAAATAAACAAGAAATTCATGTCAAAAAAAGTCTAAAACTCTTGAAACCTTCGCATGCAACCATTTTCTAGAACAAAACTCAAGAACATGTATATTTCAACATATTCAACATATAAAACACAACGAATCCAGAACCCAGAACTAAAAAACCAACAGAATGATTTCAAAACCAACCAAATGAGCGAGCACAACATAGATCGGGACTCAAAATATTGTGATAAACATTAACAGATCACAGATCGTGTTAATTTTGAAAATCCCAAACAACCGACAAAAACCCTAGATTGGAAACCCACAAGGCTGTGATAACAAAGACCTGAGATTCTAATCACAGAGATCATCGAAAGCATCATAAAATCGAGAGAGATAGACCATGGAACAGACAGAAATCAGAGGAGGAGCAGCTAGGGTTTTCTGTGTTTTAGAGAGTTTAGAGAGAGGAGTTGTGTGTTTGAAGAGTGAAAAAAGAAATGGGAGAGTAAATGAGAGCGTTTAGGAGTAAATGAGAGTGTTTAGGAGTAAATGGGAGCGTTGGGAGACAATAATGGAGCTTGGAAAGATCAAAAGTTAGGCATGTGAATAATCTGACCCCTTTTCAAAATCTCTACGCATGCCTCAACATGCATCCCATAGTGGCTCAACAGGCCTGATTAATCAGCCTTAACCCATGTAATTTTTCCAACTTCTGGGGGCATTTTTGTCTTTTCACAATCGGTCAACTTAGCTGGTTTAGGAATTTTCTGACCCATTGCAATTTAATTGAGGACAGCTAAATATGAGAAGTATGCAGTTTATTCCGGGACGAAGGGAGTATAGAAATTCATAAATATGCATGGGCCGATCAAAATTTTGATGAATATTTTGATGGACACACCATATATAAGTTATAATTATGATGGTAGCAATGAAAATAGTTTTATTAAAAATTTGTCAATCAATTTCATTTACTTATATCACAGGGATGTTATCATAACCTACCATGTGAAACATAAAAATAAGGAAGACACTCGTACCACGCTGGATGCTATGATACTTGAAAACAAGATTATCTAGTTAAAGTAATGTCTCAAATAATCTATAGTATATATTAAAAGAGATCATTTTTGCCACATGTCTCTTCTATAGTTTTCCACGTCAACTTCACAAAAAAATTGAAAATGAGTTTAGTAATTAACAAAACCTTATTTAATATGAAGTTCATCTTTTTTACTTCCTCATGCATGTCTCATTAATAGTATTCGCCTAATATACTAAAGGTTTTCATTACTTTCCCCACTTTTCTTCTCATCTTTTCCATATTACTCCATTATATTTTATCACATTTCCCTTTTTAAAATTCATATCTTTGTACTTCTGCCACAATTATATGTATTTTTCTTTCATTCATCTAGATCGCATGCACTTAATACAATCATCCTCGCCCTCACCAAGTGGTTCTATTTTTGGAAAAATTACATGATAAATCAAACAAATTTGATGTGAATAAGAATGTTTGGTCAAAACCATCTAAATTTTTTTAAAAATATTAGAAACATAGGCCATGTCCAGTTGAGTTTACTTTCAGCACATTTCAGCACCAATAAACTAAATTCAGCACTAATAAACTAAATTCAACATCAATAAAATAAATTTAGCACAAATAAAATAAATTTAGCACCAATAAACTCAACATTAAAAGAAATAAATAATAAATAAATATTTATTTGGCTTCTCAACAGTTGCTGATTGAGTAGTAAGTCTAAGAATAGAATATGTTACGAGTATAACATAATTTTGGGAGTCGTTCTTTTAAATTTTTGAAAAAATAAACTACCAAAAAAAATAAATTTAGAACCAATAAACTCAATTCAGCACAAATATATTAAATTCAGCACAAATAAACTAAATTCAGCACTAACAAACCAAATTCAACACTAATAAATTAAATTCAGCACCAAATAAGTTCAACTGGAGGCCATAAAGGATAGTAGTTTATGAATTAATATAAATATGAGCATCAGCCCAGATATTATCAAGTGCAATTTTATTTTGGGGGATTAGTTTAATGTCCTTGTCTATATTGTATTATTTTTAACATTTTAATAAAAACATACATGAGATGAGACGTCTCTTTTCCTGAAACACTCTCCATTTTCTCCCCTTGAAACCCTAAAATTGCCACCCCACCAAACTCCCCCTCTTCCGGTGATTTTTTCAATCAGAAGAGGGGGAGCCCCTTCTCCTTCTATCTATTGTCTTTAATTGTTCTAGTTTTTCCTTTCCTGTAGACTTTTAGAATAGATCTGAGCTCCCTTTTGTGCAAGTTCTGACGATGTCAATGATTTTTGGCGACATTAATAGTGCTTCTCCGGTATTGTTGAAGGCTAAATTAATGACGGTGAATCGAGAAATCGTGCAACAAACTTCAACAGCAGCTCTCCGACAAACTCCTTCGACCTGGGCTCTTCCGCAGCTCTGAAGTCATCCAGTTCCATCAAGTTCTCCGACGAAATATTTAGAACACGATGCGGTACGCCAGTTTGTATTGGAAAAATGACCGGAGCGTCAGATCTGGGTTTTCTGAAAAAGCCAATGAATTATTTGGGTTCCAAGGTAATTTTTTTTGGTTTAAACTTTGAATTTGTAGCCTTTGTTGAAGATGTTGTCTGAAATAAAATTTGGAGGAAACGTGCGCTCGCCGGCGAGTTGAGCAACTAGTCGAGTTGAATCACTTTTCTTGTTGCTGCTACTTATTTGTGTTTCTACCTACTTTTGGTATATCTGATTGAATTCAGGTAAGGTGGTCCGGCTGGAAACTGGTTGGTTTTGACTGGGTTAGGGTTGGCTCGGGTCGGGTGGTCCGATTCGACTTAATAAACATAAGTCTTGTTATTAGCAATCATTATTTTTTTTCTTGTAATTTTTCTTTTTCCATGTTTCTTAATTGAGTTTTTTTACTTTAAACCATCCTCGGATGGGGGGAAATTTTTATTAGGCTCCCCTAACCGTTATAAATGGTGGCCAAAAAATCGTAACAAGTTTGATCCTTACAAAAGATCATCCGATTGATGATCCAAGAGCCCTAAGAACTCTTGAAGCGATTATAAATTGCTTGCAAAAAAGGTGTATACACCTATACAAAAGAGCAGGTATGAAGAAAAAGTCAGTGCGGCATAAGGGGTCTTTCCTATTATTCCAATGTACTGAATATCACGAACGAGTCGGGGAGTCGATAGTCGAAACCCCAGTTTGTCAATGATATTCAGACAGAAGGAAATTAATAAGCAGACCATTAGTGATGGCGATTATTGTATCAGCATTGGGCTTCTGTGAGATCAAGCTTTGCAGCATCGTCTTCAGCATCATCATCTTCAGTGTGATAGCAATGTCAGCTACCTTGTAGCAGGAGAGAAACATACTTGCGTTCATATCTTCTGTGCATTATAGCAAACCATTGTATCCCTTCCGAACCAGAGCCTAGGTACCTGAGACTGAACATGTGGGGAAAAACGGCAGTATCTGTACTAATAGTGTAAAGAAAAGAGCAAACAGCATGCAGAAAAAGAAGGAGAATTGATAGATGGAGCTAAAAATGTATCTATTATTCCTGAACCAGTGGAAAAAAAAAACCTATGCAGCCGAATGAGAAAAATCAGAGTCTCCTATTCTAATCCCTGGGAATCCTATATTATCCAGTGAAAGTAGACCCTTAAGAAAAGATGGAATTGACATGATATCTACATCCCCTTGAAGATTATTAACCATAGCAAATTTAGCCAAAAAATCTGCAGGTAGGTTAGCTTCCCTAGGGATATATTGGATTGGGATAAGTAGCTGATCCTTGTGTAGTGTACTACAGATGGAGAAAACTTTCCAAGGACAGCCTGAGGGATTGATAATACCCCTAACAGCAGTTAAGCAGCCTGACTCAATAACACAAGGACTTAAAGAAAATTCTGAACAGGTATCATATGCATTCTGAATAGCTATAAGTTCAGCATGTAAAGGATGAGTACAGTGAAAAGATTTAACTCTCATATTGACAAGAGCCCCCCTCCAATCCCTTACTATCACTGCAATAGAAGAAAAACCGCCAATTTTCCAAGATGCATCCGTATTAATTTTGTAACCTTTTAGTGGTTTTTGCCAGTTGACAGTTGATATTAATTTCTTCTTTTTTCTGAAAATTTGTGGAATGATGTTCGCCTGAATCCATCTCTTGTTTTTTCACTATTTCCAACGAACTGATGAGCTGTAAAAATTTGGTAAATCATCCCTTTAATGTCATGAAAGCATGCTTCAGCAGAAAAGGATCTGTTTTCGAAAATGATTTTGTTCCTATAAATCCATAAGAACCAGATTGTAGCAACTAAAGAAACAGAAATCAGATTATCATGTATCTTGGATTCAGCTTTGTATGCTAAATAGAATTCCACTCTGTGTTTTAGACTACTGAAACCCATTAGTTGTAGTTGTAGCATAGAATTAGCCATTGAGGTTTCTAGATGTTAAGGTTTTATTTTCCGCACCTCTATGTAAGGGTATATCCCATCTCCTCGACAAAAGTGTAAGACTTTTGCCAACTTTATTATCAATATATGAATGGGTTGGTTTTAAAAAAAGAGAGGAAAAACAATACATGGGATGAGACTCCTAACTTTGTATTTGGATATACTTCCATTCTTACGAATTTCATAGTAGTATTCCTTTTTCATATGCTACTTTATATATTTTGCATTGATGAAAATAAAATGTGTAAAATGTTTGCACAAAGTATTGAAATCTTCAATACCAATCCTCCATTTCAATTATCTTCCCAAACACCATATAACAGATATTATTTACTTTCTGTCTGTCAACCGGGAGTATTTGAGTCATTTTGATTACCTAAATCCTAAAATTTGTCTAAAAAAAGATACATACCGATATTATAATATGTTACTAATTTTAATTCTTATTAAGGAATGTAGATATTACTTGTAATCGTATTTAGATTGTATTTCCTTTTCCTAGCTTGTACATATATTATGTACCACTATGTAATGTACCCTGAGATCATGAATACAAACACATTATTACCCTTATTTTGTACATGGTATCAAAGACTAAAATCCTGAAACCCTAAAGAAAATTTCCCTTATTTTCGTTGAGCTCCAGCCGCCGCCGTCGATCAGCCGCACGTCCACCTCACGCGTCACCACTGCTCTTCGAATCTTCGTTCACCATTCGCCACCGTGCTTTGCCAGCCGTTCACGATCGAAAGACACCTTCCCTACCCAGATTCATCCGCACGTCTTCCTTCACTCTCGACACTGAAGCTCACATGTCGGTGCTTCCAGTTCACGCGCCGCCACATCTCGATCTGCTGCCACCTCTACCTGGTTGTCGCCGATCCTAAATTTGAATTATGTCATCTTCATAAATCTCTTTATGGTCTTCATCAGGCTCCTTGCAATTGGTTTGCAAAACTAGCTCAGGTTTTCCGTGCATTTGGCTTTGTTCAGAGTAAAGCAGACTACTCTCTATTTACTTTTTCCCGTGGTTTAGTATCTTTGCATGTATTGGTTTATGTGAACGATTTGGTTATTACTGGTAGTTCTTCGTCGCTTACCTATGAATTTAAGAAATACTTGAGCTCTTTTTTTCACATGAAAGATCTTGGTTTGCTTAAGTATTTCTTGGGTATAGAGACTGCTAAAATACAGGAGGGGATGTTTCTTTCACAACGGAAATATGGCCTGGACATTTTATCTGATACAGGTTTATCTGCATCTAAACCAACTAATTTTTTGATGGAGCAACAACACTATCTGGTATGTGTTGAGGGTCTACTTTACCATGATCCTGAGCAGTACTGGCATCTGGTTGGGCGCCTGATATCTCACTATCACGCGTCCTGAGCTTACTTATTCAATTCATACACTTACCCAGTTCACGAGGTCTTCTTGTGTTCCTCACTGGCAAGCTACAGTTCGCGTGTTGCATTATTTGAAGAGCCATCATGGTCAAGGTTTATTTCTCTCTTCCCATAGTGCGTTACAGTTATCTGCTTACGATGATTATAATTGGGCTGCTTGCCCTATTACCCGACGTTCTCTTTCTAGATACTTTGTGATGATTGACGATTCTTTGGTTTCATGGAAGACTAAGAAGCAACCTACAGTTTCTCGGTCTTCTGCTGAAGCGGAGTATCGTGCAATGGTTGTTACCTGTTGTGAGTTGTTATGGCTTAAGTCTTTGCTTAAAGACTTGGGGGTTGTGCATTTCAATCATTACTTGGCAGTTGGCCATTTCTGATCCTCATGCTCCAACTTGAGAAGAAGTATTAAGGAATGTATATATTACTTGTAATTGTAATTGTAATTAGATTATATTTCATTTTCTTAGTTTGAACAGGTATTTTGGACCACTATTTAACGTACCCTGAGATCATGAATGCAAACACATTATTACCCGTATTTTCTACAATTCTCTGTTATGTATAGTCAGTCATAACTTATTAACATGCAAATATTATAATATGTTACTTATTTTAATTCTTTAATATATATAATCAATCATAACTTGTAACAATATATAATTTCTAAAGATATGTTTAAAACCTTAAATATCTTATTATAATATATATATATATATATATATATATATATATTTCTTAAGAAAATTCAAAGAAACACATAATATGAAATAACAAAATGTTCAGTATTTTTATACAATGATAGAGTACTTTTGATAGAAATATTTATACATATTTATTTATTTATTTATATACGACAAAGTCTTATTTTAGACTGACTAACTGTTAAATGATGACATTTTATAATTGATGAGACTAATAAGGTCATTTGATATTTATTTTTATTCATTGCAATGAGATATATACATGTAATTATGATAACCTTTTAAAATGGATGTCAACATATAAATAATTACTTTTAAATAATTTGAATAAAATATTATAAATTAATCGATTTTTATTGTATTTAATATTTAACATTTTTCAACTAAATTAATTATTTTACTTCATAACTCATATAATTTTTCTTAAATGACTAAACTTTAAATTTTAAATAAAACTTTATTTTAATATTTTAATTAATGATATCGCGCAACGCGCGATAGTATTCCACTAGTTTTACTCAATAACAATACTTAAATTCATGCACACTTAGATCAACTTCTTCTGGATTTATTATTGGTGAATTGAATTAAAATGAATTGAACTAATCTAAACTAAAATAAGTATATTGAAAAATAGTAACAATATGATTAACTTAAACTAAATTTCATTAAATAAATTATTTACTGAACTGAATTGATATAAATTGCATATAAACTTGAAAGTATGACCTTATTTTATTAATTAATTGCAATCCCAACTAATAAATAAAGTACAAAATAATCATATAAACAGATTTTTCATGGCACCAAAACTCCATTTGAAATCGACATTGATTCTTTAAACCCTAGCTAGCATTTATCAATAATTTTATTCTTTCCAATCTCCATCAATCATAAGAGATGAATTTTGTTTTTCTTTTATTGAGTAAATTTAGTTTTAGTTTTAATTTTATGTTCCGTATATTCATTCATGAAGTGTTTTTACTCGATTAATAAGTTTAAAGTTTCTCCTAGAGCTCCCATTGTGGTGTTTGTCATCCAATCGATTACTTGTGATTTGGATAAAGAGATGATAATAACAAATATTTGTGCTCTAAATAAGAATTTGATCACTAATTCATCTTTTGGATAAAGTATTGTTATTGTTACATATGATGCAAAGTCTTGGAAAAGACGAGTTTAATTAAAATAATAAAAGGTAAAATATTTTAGTTGCAATATTAAAAATTTATTATGCAACATCTAGTAATTGTAAAGTTTATAATCCAATTCGTGCAACCCAAAAATTTTATCTTCATTTCTTCTAATTTGCACTTTAAACATTGGTGTTTCCATGGCTTATGGAAAGACCGTCTTTCAAGAGACATACTCTATAATAAATTCTTATTTTATTAAGTGATACTTATGCCCATGACGCTCATCTTTAACAAGATGTCATAATTTTTGTGAGAAATAGGTTAATATACTTGAGAGTAATATTATAATTTTATTAAATTTAGAGAAAATTACAGATATAACCCTATATAATTAACGAAAGTGTAGATATAACCTTGCGCTAATTGAAAGTGCAAATATAACCCTATCTATTCAGGTTATGTGCAAATATAACATTTTCAGGCAATTGGAGGCCGGAATACGGTGAAAAGACTACTTTGCCCCTCTGTAAAAAATAAAAAAAATGAAAAAATACTGAAATTACATTCCTACCCCTAAAGCCCTCTTCTTCATTTCTCTCTTCCCAGGCCCTTTTCTTTCTTTCCGCCGTTTCTCTTCTCCTTCCCCCCTTCGTCTTTCTCTTCTTTCCCCATTCTATTTCATCGATTTTAGGGTTGTGGATTCATCGATTTTAGGGTTGGTGGCTTCGCTGGCAGCATTGTGGATTCATCAATTTTTTGGCGCTTGGCTGAGCTGCGCCGAAAATTGTGGTGATGGCAGGGTGAGGGTGGTGGTGGTGGCTGGAGCTAGGGTTTTGGTGGAGGGCTAGGATCGTCGGCGCCGGCGGAGCTGGGGATTTGGGGTGGTGGTGAAGCGATGCTGAGTGAGGTGCGACCGAAGCTGGTGACGATGATGGAGCAGGACCCGAGCCACGATGGCATCTTCTTTGGGCGGTTTGTGGAGCTGGCGGGGAATCCAGAAATAGAATGGAAAACGGGAAAATTGAATGTTTGTGGGAAATGAATGGGGATTCAGTTCTGGGTTTGCAGTGAAAGTTCAAGGAAGGCTCTCATAATCTTCTTAATTGTATAATCTCAAGACTCAGGCTCCTGTTAATGCTACAAAATATTGCATAGGGCTACCCTTTTACATTTCTGCTTAGAATATCACCAAGTTTCTAATGGGTTTTGGCCGGTGACACTGGCGGGGAATCCGACGGCGTAGGTGAGCCTTTTCCTGGGGATGTTATCGTGGAAAGTGTACACGCTGGTGGAGGACGGTGACTGCCTCAAATTGGGATGGAAGGATCTCTCCCTCCTCACCGCATCCTCTTGGTCTTGGCACCAACCCCAGATCCGACCACTACATTTCTCATCACATTTATCATCAACAACAACAATAATGTCCTATCCTTTTGTATCAACATTTTTAAGATCACGGATTACTGTTTCTTTTCTTGCATTAATTGATAGTGTACACACTGGTTGAGGATTGGTGGTGGTGGAGGAGGATTGGTGGTGGGGGATTGGTTGTGGGGGATTGGTTGTGGGGGCATTTTTATCTTTTAAAATTTTGTATTTGGTTAGAAGGATATTTTGGTCATTTCTGGTCTGTCAATGGCCAGAAATTGCCAGTCAATGCCGGAATAATGGCTTTAGGGTTATATTTGCACTTACATATAATAGTTAGGGTTATATTTGCACAAAAAACCAACTCAGGGTTATATCTACAATTTCTCCAACATATAGGGTTATATTTGCATATTACCATTAAATTTAAAATTTATAATAGTAAAAACAGTTAGTATGGTAAACATATAGTTTAGCTATTTTAGTAATTTTGTTAGTCAAAATGACTCAAATACCCCCAATTGCCAGACGATAGCAAACAATATCTAATATAGGGTGCTTGGGATAATAGTAAAAACAGTTAGTATGGTAAACATATAGTTTAGCTATTTTAGTAATTAACTTAGTTAAAATGACTCAAATACCCCCAGTTGACAGACAGAAGCAAACAATATCTATTATAGGGTTAGTATGGTAAACATATAGTTTAGCTATTTTAGTAATTATCTTAGTTAAAATGACTCAAATACCCCCAGTTGACAGACAAAAACAAACAATAATAGTGTGCTTGGGATTAAAATGACTCAAATACCCCCAATTGACAGGCATAATCAAACAATATCTATTATAGGGTGCTTGGGATAATAGTAAAAATAGTTAGTATGGTAAACATATAGTTTAGCTATTTTAGTAATTAGCTTAATTAAAATGACTCAAATACCCCCAGTTGACAGACATAAGCAAACAATATCTATTATAGGGTGATTGAGATAAATAAAGACTCCCTTCGTCCCAAATTAAACTGCATACTTTCCATTTTTTGCTGTCCCTAAATAAATTGCAATGGTCAGAACTTACCCATTTCAGCTAGTTGACCAATGGTGAAAAGACGAAAATGCCCCTAGACCTTATAAAAATTACATGGATTTAATCTGATTAAGCCATTTCATTAGCAAACGCTGGGACGCATGTTGCTTTATTGAGCAGTGTGCTGACCCATTTGAAAATGGGTCAGGCTTATCACACGCGTGCCTTTCGTTATTCCCAATCTCCATTATTGCTTTCCCAATGCTCCATTTCTCTCTTCTCTATTACTGCTCAATGCTCCATTCACAGCTCATTTCAGTTTGTTGTCTTTACGAAATCACAGCGACGCTCTCTACTCCCTCAAAGCTTGAAAACCCTAGCCCCTCCATATCCGATCTGTGGTGAAGAATTTGTGTTTATGTTGAGCCTCCTTTGTTAATCGATCCTCATTTTATGTTTTCAATCACAGCCTTTTGGTTTCCAATCTAGGGTTTTCTAAAAACGATGTTGGCCGTTTTGAAAATGAACTTGATATCTGCGTCGTTGGTTTCCATGTCATCATTTTTTGTCCCGATCTGTGTTTGTGTCGGATTTTTTGTGGGTTTTGTACTGATTTGGTTGCTTCTTAAGTTGTGGGTTATGGTTTCTTAGTTGTTGTGTGTTAAAACCGTTGAAATGTATACTGATCTTCAGTTTTCAAGTATAAAATCGGGTGCATGCGAAGAATTTGTGTGGTTTTCGAGCTTTTGAGTTTAGAAACCTAGATTTATCGTGCTCTTCGTTGGATATTTTGAAGCCCTTTGGCAAATTTGACACATATATGCCCTAGTTTGTGGTTTTGTTCCTGTGCCAGGTTCATTTCCTCTTTGATTTGTTGCAATTTGTGTTCTTTCTCAAGAAAAGCATGGTTAAAGTTTGATTATTGGCGGATTTGTTGTACTTCGTACCCAGATCTATGACTAAAGTGCCCCTGTTCTAACTATTCTTTCTCTTTGGCCTATTAATGTTATAGATCTGACTTTGGTAGGGTGTCTTATGTTTTTATTCTTTGCTATTTAAAAAGATATGACATTGGAAGTGCTTGCATGTGAAGTAAATATGTTTTCCTGATAATTTTTAGTGTTGTGTTACGAAATAGTTCAAACCCGCTGTTTGTTTGCTTATGAATTTTCAGTGTTATGTTATGAATTACTGATACTGTATTGTTTCTTACTGTTGCTAGTTTGCTTTTCAAACCCTAGTCCCATCCCTAGTCATAGACAACGACTATTTTTGCATGTTATTCTTTGCTTCTGTAACCCATTCCCCACCCATTATGTCTACCCTTACCTGATGGATCACGGTGACAGGGTCATGGCTGGGCAGGGTGAGTCCCCCCCTTGCCAATCCTTGAGTGATTCCGATTATGACTCTCAGTTTATGGCCAGTATTGATCCTACTTTTTTTACTGGCCTTGATGACATTGGGTCACCACCCAAGGGCAGTAAACTCACCCCCCCAGTGTCCTGTCCTAGACACTGACTCGTTTGAATATGGGGATACCTCAGTGGCAACACATTTTAGTCTTGTACCTGAAGCAATCCTGTATCACTCAGATTCAGATCCTGATTCTGATCAAACACATCTCCTTCATCCACATGCATCACACTCCCCTGATTCTGATGAAACCATGCCCCCTGATTCTGATGAAACACAGCCCCCTGATTTTGATGAAACACAGCCCCCTGATTCTAATGAAACACAGCCCCCTGATACTGATAAATCTGATTCTGAATCCTGGTGTGATTCACATCCATTAGATTCAGATCCTGATTCTGATCCTGATTCAGATCAAACACATCTCCTTCATCCACATGCATCACACTCCCCTGATTCTGATGAAACACTGCCCCCTGATTCTGATGAAACCTTGCCCCCTGATTCTGATGAAACACAGCCCCCTAATACTGATAAATCTGATTCTGAATCCTGGTGTGATCCACATCCATCAGTGTACTTTAAGGGTAATGAATTCCCTAAGTATGGTGAGCCTGGTTTCTGGGAAACTGGGGCCTGTCTATATCCTGGTAACTGGACTGGATATGTTCATCATATTGATTCTGATGCTGGAAAATAAATTTATTACTCACAGGTTTGTAATAAATGTACGCTTTTGTTTCTGCAATTGCTTTGAGTTGTAATATTATTAATAATGTACTGACATGTTACCTTTAAATGCAGGTTTGCATAGTAGTGCAACTACTTGGTGTTGCTACTTGTTTGTGAGAACTTGTTTGCTACTTGTCTGTGATAGCCTGTTAGCAACTGTTTTATGCTGGGTACTTGAGTCTGTGTGTTATTAATGATCAAATGTGCAACCACTCAGATTTTGACTCGGACTCAGTTGAAACCTGGGTGGGTGTTACCCATTTTTCATCTGAATCCGATGCAGAACCTGAGTTAGGCAGAGTATGTTTCATATCATGGGCAATAATGGAGCAGTGAAAGTTATGCATGTGTATGTGTTTGTGGTTCTCATATGCAGCCATGCAGTAATACTTCCAAAACTCACCGACCTTGGTTGGGCATATGTTAACTGCATTTTATATGATATATCATAGCTTCTCAAATTGTTTGTGATAGCATGTTTATGTGCTGGTTGAACCCTTGATTAATGATGTAGCTGTGATTAATGATTAAAACATGCAGCCATGCCTATCAGCCTCGAAACTGATTTGATCTTGGCGGGGCATGATGTGATTAAACTCAGCTCTGAAATTATTTGCCCAATCCACCATGTATTAGTTGATAGCCACCTATGATGATATTGTTTGTTCACACTTAGGCAGCAACTGTGTTTTTTGAAAAACACATGGATGGCAGCCTTGTAGTGTCTTTTGGCACGAAATGGTTGTGGTGTCTTGTCATCCATTGCATTCTGGTTAATGTTTGTTTGCCTCAGTTCTAAAACAAAAATTTACAAAACACATGTTTTAGAAATTGCATGCATACTGAATGTAGTTTAGCCCTCCCAGCTTTTACAAGGCTGCCCTATAAACTTACCTTTACCAAAACTAACTGGTAAGTTTACCCTAGACCTGAATCTATAAGCACAACCCTACAAAAGTATAGATCCCATGCACATCTAAACTATCTCCATACTGATCAGCAGGTCTTGAATGTGCCTTGTTCTTCCAATAGTCACCATGTGTTCCACACAACCCCTTACTAGCTATGGGTCAACAATTACATTGTGGGGCAGCATCCCAAGGCTTCTTAGTCTCTCTTTACCCATATGTGGCAGTTTAAAATCATTCCCACCTCTTCATTTCATGATTTCCACCATGACACATTGTAGACTCAGAAAAATCTTGTCAATAATGTTTGGATCATATCTCTAAAATGCATCATACACAACCTGCAGTAACTCATCTAGGTTTTGACTGGGGTTTTGATGCTGTAAACTTTGAATTGAGGCAAAAAACCCCAAATCCAGAATGTTTAGGTCGGGTGATTTTGATGGTTGGCACACTAACTATATATTGAAACCATATGAGGTGGCTGCAGCTAGAAATTCAGGGTCATTTGCAAATATGTGACAAGGGGCATTATCTTGTTGTATGAAAATGTTTTTAGTTGCCCAAACTAGCCATTTCTGCTTGATTGTTGGTATCAACTCATGAATCAACTTGTGTCTTATGATGTCTCTAGTTATGGATGAAATGGGTTTGAGAATCATGGTTCCTCTAGGTCTATTTACAGTGGTGTACTTGGCTGGTACATAATCCACGTATGGAAACACCCATATTTTTCCATCAAACATTACATTACCCTCTAAGTCAAGTAAAGGTCTAGACACATCACATAAAAACATGAGTTTTGGAATATAATGCTTGCTTTGTGTGATTCTGTATGGTTCAGGTTCATTGGGACCTAGAATATACCTTGTTGTTGCCTCTGTCAAGTAGAACCACTTTTCATCGATGTGTATAACATTTTCCATAGGCTTGAACTGCATGTTACACTCCATAGGCTTGAACTGCATTTTCCATAGGCTTGATTCTTTGCATGCCAAACTTAGCCGTGGATGAACTGCATTAGTGTGGCTTCTGATCTCCTTGCTTGCTATAGCTCTATGTATTGTGCTTTTTCCAACCTGCAACTGTGCTGTTGTGCTCCGACAGGTTCGCCGGTACCTAAGTGGCACCGCCATTAAGGCCTCCACATCAATTGGTTTCTTAGTTCTGCCACAACGCCCATGCCTTTTTGAACGGGCATTCACAACTTCTCCATTTTGAAGTTGTTGCTTCACACGCGCCCATATAGTAGAGATGGTCATAACCATCTCTCTGCTGCCTCCAGTCTCTGTTGCCGCTGAATCTGCCTATTTTTTGAGTTTTGAAGCAGAAAATGGGCTATGTCCTGCCTCTACTCATCTATCAGGTTTGCCCCAACCATCACAGCTGTGCTCGATGATGAATTCAGAATGTAGGAGGGAGATTTGTTTTCTGTATCTGGCCAGTTCCTGAAGAGCTGGCCAAAACTATTCTGAGACCTGCCCCTTTTTTTTAGATTGGATTGGTTTGTGAGCTGTAATAAATGCCCCTATTTATAGAACTTAGGCTGAAATTTTCAAACGTGTAAACAGTGGCTTCATTTGGCTCCAGAATTGAAATTTTGGAGCAAAAAATTAGAAAAGGGAGGGAATGGTTACTGTTCCCGTCAGGGATCAGTAACATTTTAAGCTTTTTTTAACAGTAAATCAACTCTCACATTAGAGTACAAAATTCAGCCTTTTTATCTGAAAAGCTGACCAAATTCTACTGTTCAATTTTGCAGCCAAAATTATCTTTCATATGATTTAATTTGGGACGGAGGGAGTAAATTATTGTAATTAGATAGTTAACATGAATGTCAATTTTGTAATTGTTGCAAGGGATTTTTCCAAAATAAATGTGAACTATAGTGATTTGGTTTATCGAAGAGGGCAGAACCAGGGAATTGTGTATTTTAATCCTCTTCTTCTCCACGTGACCTGCGTAGAGAGCTTCAATGAATAAAGATCTGTCAAGAACACACAAATTCACCTACTCACACAATTCTCTCTTAAATCTTCTTCACGATTACAAACCCTGAGTAAGAATTTCTACTCCTTCACTCGCATTTATCTTCTCTCTCTAGATCTTCTCTGTTAATTCTCACTGAGATCCACACATTCGAAGTCACCGATCAAATTGGCTGGAAAAATTTCCAGCAATTTCAATTTTCCAGCAAAAGTGTCCCTATAGGGTTCCGGAAACGAATTCAAGCTGGAGCAGTTAAAGACGATCGGGCGCGAGCTCGCAATGGGCTCCCAGGGCGGGTTCGGGCAATCCAAGGAGTTCCTGGACCTGATAAAATCCATCGGCGAGGCTCGATCCAAAGCCGAGGAGGATCGGATCGTTGTGCACGAAATCGAGACGCTGAAGCGCCGAATCGCGGAACCAGATATCCCCAAGAGGAAGATGAAGGAGTATATCATGCGTCTCGTTTACATCGAGATGCTCGGCCACGACGCCTCCTTTGGCCACATTCACGCCGTCAAGATGACGCATGACGACAACGTGCATTTGAAGCGCACTGGATATTTGGCGGTTACGCTGTTCTTGAATGAGGATCATGATTTGATTATCCTGATCGTGAATACCATCCAGAAGGACCTGAAATCGGACAATTTTCTCGTGGTTTGTGCTGCGCTGAATGCCGTTTGCAGGTTGATTAACGAGGAGACTATCCCTGCCGTGTTGCCCCAGGTTGTGGACCTGTTGGGGCATCAGAAAGAGGCTGTTAGGAAGAAGGCGGTTATGGCGCTGCACCGGTTTTATCAGCGGTCGCCGTCGTCTGTTAATCACCTCGTGGCAAATTTCCGAAAGGTGATATCAAGTTCTTAACTTGCTTGTTTATATACGATCTGGTGTTGTTGCATTTGGTAGTGGCATTAGTTCTATTTGTAAAAATATATCGGCTGTAGAATTAGTTCAATCTATAGCAAGTGCACTATCTGTCAGATTTGCGTGGGATCCCAAAACGATGCCCATGTTTGTCAGAGTGTTTGGAGAAGAATAATTAGCCTTTGGTGGGCATTGTGAATACACGGTGTGCATATTCTGTCGATCTTAATTCCTTAACAGTTTGAACATACTACAAACCTAATCACTGCCAATAGAAGCGCCCCCTTTACTTAGTAGTAATGATTGAACTTACTGCGTTGTTATATGTTTCATGTATGTAGTTAATATTTAAAGTTTGAATTTTTTGTATTTCTGTATGGTATTGGGTATATTATTTTTTAAGCAGGGTAATACACCGTTCTACCTCTTGATTTGTTTGTTGTGCTTCCTTCATTTTTCCTTACAACCAACTCTGTGAAACATGCAATGCTAACCTTTAATTGGTACTTGAGTCCCTCAGTGATATGCCGTCCTGCTTTATTCTCAAGTCAATACTATGGTAATTTGAACTTGTTTTGTCCTTTGTTTCTGAGTTAAATTTTACTTACATGCTGCATAATGATTACCAAAAGCTGATTCGTGTTGATATTTTATGCATGTCACATATCTTTCAAATTCTTTTCCATTTATATGCCTTGATCTAATATTATTGTGAGTTATGTTTGGTATGGTTGAACTGGTACTGTGGTAGAAGGTTTTGCTGCAGTTCATTATATCTTATAGGAATGAAGTAACCAATCCCATTTTTCAGAACTAATAGTTTCTATATCATTGATGTTTTGTTATAGCGCCTATGCGACAATGATCCTGGTGTAATGGGCGCAACTCTATGCCCACTTTATGATCTCGTAACAATTGATGTCAACTCGTACAAGGATTTAGTCCCCAGTTTTGCAAGCATTCTTAAACAAGTTGCTGAACGTAGACTACCAAAGAGTTACGATTATCATCAAATGCCAGCGCCATTTATCCAGGTAAACTAAGTTGTATCTGTCATATTTAGACTTGTTTGGCTTCTTTTCTTGGTAACCTTGTGCTAGTATGCTTTGCTTAGTCCTTTATGCACGTCTCTGTACACTCTGGCCTTATAAGATCTACTTTATGATGATCGTTTTCAAATTTCAATTATCAAAATGTGATGAATAATTAGAAATGCGCAATAGTTACCTGTCCTTGAATGAGTGCAATCTCTCTGTGTGTGTGTGTGTGTATGTACATATGCATGTATGTATGTTGCTTAAAGAAAGATACAGTATTGTGATAATGCATACCTGAAAAATGCCAAACATATGATCACTAAAATGGGGTGGTGATGGCTAAAATAGGTCAAGAAGTTGGCCTTTCAGCTGGAGCTTGCTTTTAACAACGAATGGTATAACCTTTTTATGAGAATTGATTATGTGCAAATTTTGTACCCCACCAAAACCTTCAGTCTTTTTGCAATTTGTATCATGTAGACTGTAGCAGTCCCAAAGGTTACTTTTCCTTTTCATTTCCTCTTTAATTCTAGAGGAGCTGTAGTTTTTATTTGTTGATGATTGAGATCATGAAGCACAAACTCTGATGCTGACACACAAACACACACACACTTCACTTTAGGATAAATTCCCCGCCTGTAGGTGTTGTCATTTTGGGTTTACTGGTGTATTCACTCCTTTCTTCCATGATTTGTCCCTTGCTCAATCTCTAGTCTCCTTTCTTCCATGATTTGTCCCTTGCTCAATCTCTAGTCTCCTTTCTTCCATGATTTGTCCCTTGCTCAATCTCTAGTCTTAGTCAGGTAGGTTTACATTACGTTTTTTTATTTGAGCAGTGCGAGTCCATCTGACAATATGCAGTACATGAATGAGAACACAGTTAAGGATATGTGTTTTGTTTTTTGAGGCAGTCAAGGATATGCGCTTTGGACATGTTCACCTTTGAGGCTCTGCTGTAGATTATCTTTTTTCCCTTGGTTTCCATACATGTTATAGTCTGCCCACCTTTGTCATGTTCATAGTGAAGAGTTCCATCTTTTCTGTTTATCAGTAAAATCTTTGCCATTATTTCCTATGCATAGATAATTCTAGTTTGGTTACAATGCTTTCTGTTTTGGTTTTAACCGGTTAACTTATAATTTACTGGTTTGTGCTTATTATTTTCTTTGCATGCAGATCAAACTTTTGAAGATTCTATCAGTACTGGGTAGTGGTGACAAGAAAGCTAGTGAACAAATGTATACTATATTAGGTGATATAATGAGAAAATGTGATTCAACCAGTAATATAGGGAATGCTGTTCTGTATGAGTGTATATGCTGTATTTCCTCCATACATTCCAGCCCCAAACTTTTAGAATCTGCTGCTGAAGCCATCTCCAAATTTTTGAAGGTTTGCTTTTGAAGTCTTATTCGCTCCACCCTCAAGTCTTTAGTGCTTTTATTATTTATTAACAGTATGATACTATTGGTTTTAAATTTTTGCAATCTTATTCGGTGAGCAGAGTGATAGTCACAATCTGAAGTATCTGGGTATTGATGCTCTTGGTAGATTGATAAAACTAAGTCCCGAAGTTGCAGAACAACACCAACTTTCTGTCATTGACTGTTTAGAGGTAAAAGATACTACTCTTGTTATTATTGAGGCATGATATAATTAGATTTAGCTTGATGATTGAATAGTGCCTCAATGGCTTATTCATTTAAACATCTTTTACTTCCTGAAGTTGAATGTGTCCACTCCATCCTGTTGATTAAATTGGTTGCTCTTCCTAAAGAAAACTTCTCCTTTATTTTCATATTTCTACCTTGCAATTTTTATTGTTTTTGGAATGAACAGGAGTCGGGAAAGTTTGTGCTTTATAAATTTCACTTCTCTAGAAGAATATTTGAGTGGCAGACGACCCATCCTAATTTTAATTGTATAAATCACATTTTGTTTGAAGTACATGCTCCTTTTGGAATTTAAATCAGTGATACTATAACAAACTCCGCCAAATTCTCTCTCTCTCTCTCTCTCCCCCTCTCTCCCTCTCTCTGAATCATCGGTGACATGCTTTATACAGGACCCTGATGATACCCTTAAGAGGAAGACATTTGAGCTACTGTATAAGATGACCAAGTCATCAAATGTAGAAGTAATTGCAGACCGTATGATTGATTACATGATAAGCATCAATGATAACCATTACAAGACGGAAATAGCATCTCGATGTGTTGAACTTGCTGAGCAGTTCGCACCAAGCAACCAATGGTTCATCCAGGTGATTTCCATGTTTGTTTCCGCTCAAGGGTTTAGTGATTGAGACAGCTACTTCTAAAATTAAAAGTGGGGATTTATTTTCTCGTGTTTACTGCACAGACCATGAACAGAGTATTTGAGCACGCAGGCGACTTAGTAAACATCAAAGTTGCTCATAACTTGATGCGGCTGATTGCTGAAGGCTTTGGTGAGGACAATGATACTGCAGATAGCCTGTTGAGATCGTCTGCAGTATGTATTTCTCTCAGATTTCATTATGTTCTAACTTATTTACTTTGTATGATGTTGGCTTACAGACTTTAGATGGTTAAAAGGTAGTTCTTTCTGGAATACATGACCCTTCTTTATTGAGTACTATTGATTGAAGTCTTTTTGGATTGTAGGTAGAATCATATCTACGCATTGTTGGAGACCCTAAGCTTCCATCTGTGTTTCTCCAAGTATGGTGTTACCTTTTTCTTCTTTTGCAGGCATCAATTTAATTATGTTCCATATATCCCTTTCATGGTAAACTCCAATTTACCAGTTTTGTTTGCTGTTTTGAATGATGCTGTAGGTAATTTGTTGGGTGTTAGGGGAATATGGAACTGCAGATGGGAAGTATTCTGCCTCCTATGTAAGTGGAAAACTTTGTGATATTGCTGAGGCATATTCAACTGATGACATTGTGAAGGTTTGTACTTTCTGTAATCACCTCCCCTCTGTATTGGCTCTTTAAATACTCCCCTGACTCCAGTTTCTCCATTTGTATGATTTGTTTATGGTTTAAAATGGGGCTTGGGCTTTGGGTTGATACTGATATGCTTGATGCCCTGAGCTGCTATATATTTGTCCAGGAAGTAAGAACATTGATGCGTTTGATTGATTCTAGTTATGCGTAGATGTATCAGACGCAAAAATATGGACCCCTCCACCACCCCCACTACCACACACACAATTTGTTAACCTAGGAAATTATTGACCTATCATGTTTCTCTGACAATATCTGGTTCATATCCAGCTATTCCTTTTTATCAATTTGGCCCGTGGTCGAAGTGATATCATATCTGTTTTAAGAGTCACAAAAATGATGTCTGATTGATTAATCAACATCACTCTGACAGCAATTCCTTAAAATTATGCATTTAGAGATGGAACGTAATATTTATTTTCTTGCAATCTCTCCAAGTAAATTGAAGAGTTTCAACAAAAGGAGCTGTGATGTATGGTGTAATTTGCATAAGGGAAATTTGTTAGCATTGGTAGTGATACGATGTTTATATGGTAGGTGTTATCAGTTTACTTGTGTGCAGTAATTGACTTAATTTTTTTTCCCTCCCATATTCTGTGTTTGATGTTCATTGACCTATTTCAACTTGTAGAGATGTAATTGAGTGAAAAACTCGTGTCAACTTTATAACCTGAGACGATTATCAAGTTCAAGGAGATCTCTTAGTTGACTTCATTGTCGCTGTGGGTGGTTGTATCACTCAGTGTTCTGATGTTTTTTTTTAAATTTTTTTTTTGAAGGGATATGCCGTATCAGCGCTAATGAAAGTTTACTCATTCGAAATAGCAGCTGGGAGGAAAGTTGACGTGCTTCCTGAGGTGGGTAAACTGGATCAGGTTCACATGTGTGGGTTTAGCATATGTAGTAAGCCTTCTGAGCTCGCAAGTCCTATCGAAATTAATGTGAAATATGTTAGCTAGAAAGCAGAAGTCCAAGACATGATTTAAGAGGATTATCTGATATGAAAGGAACCTACACTTCATTTGGATATGTTTGTAAACTAGGGTATCAAATATAGTCATTGCAATAAAAAGAGTTCTGAGCATTTCATGCTATGTTAGGAGGATATCAGGTTTACTTGGTCAGGAAGGAAACAGCCCATCTAGACGAGAAGAAAAGTATGACGGAAAGAAACTGTGATGTAGCTGTTAGTCTATTATTCTGTTACGACTTTTTATGAATCATGTTTGTTCTCAAACTTGCATTTTCTTACAGTGCCAATCACTCATTGAAGAACTATTAGCATCCCACTCAACAGATCTACAGCAGCGTGCCTATGAACTACAAGCAATCCTTGGTTTGGATTCTAAAGCTCTTGCCAACATTATGCCAATGGATGCAAGCTGTGAAGACATTGAGGTTCGGCTTGTGCCAGTTTCTTCTCTTTTGAGTTTAAGAACATCCATGAACATCATTCAACTTTTTTAGAGATAAAACATGCTTTTCATTGGTTGTTTAGGCAGTTAATATTGGTATTATTGTTTCCTCAAGTTCTTGTATCCTGTTGCTTTCATAGTGGGCAAAATTTTTAGCTCTTTGATAATCATTTTTTTTCATTTGTTTGATTGATGAGCAATTAAGCTATCAAACTTGGATCATGTGCAGGTTGACAAAAACCTTTCGTTTCTCGATGATTACATTCACAAGGCCCTGGAAAATGGGGCTCAGCCTTACATTCCTGAGAATGAGCGGTCAGGAATGATAGACGTCAGCAGTTTTAGAAGCCAGGAGCATCACGAGGCATTAACGCATTCCCTTAGGTTTGAGGCTTATGAGCTTCCCAAGCCTGCGATGCCATCCAGGGATGTTCCTACGAGTCTTGCGTCATCAAGTGAGCTTGTGCCTGTAACTGAGCCAGTTTACCATCCAGAGGTCCGCCAAGCTGCTCCGTCTTTTCCACCTGCATCTAATACTGGTCCAGAACTGAAGCTCAAACTTGATGGGGTTCAAAGGAAGTGGGGTAAACCAACTTACTCCTCCACACCATCAACTTCAAATGTGGATGCCCAAAAGACTCAAAATGGAGCTGCTCAGCCTGCAGCTGTCAGTAGCTCAAGCTCTAAAGCTCGTGAGGTGCCTTATGATTCAAGAAAGCAGCAAATAGAAATATCTCCAGAAAAGCAAAAGCTTGCTGCTTCTCTTTTTGGGGCTACATCAAAGCTGGATAATAGACAATCTTCTTCTACCCAAAGGGGCTCAAAGGCTCACGCCCGTGCTGCAGAAAAATCTCCTGCTGTTAGAAATACATCTGATTCTACAGTGATACAGAGATCTGTATCGCAGCCACCACCAGACTTGCTTGATTTTGGAGAAGCCACTGCTTCCAGCAGTGCACAAGCTGCTGATCCGTTTGCGCAATTGGAAGGTCTCCTTGACATAACACAAGAAAGTTCATTGCTGAATTCTGTTGATGGTGGGGCTGGTGTGCCACCAAATCTAATGTCAGTACTTGGAGTAACAACCTCAAATGTGCAGACTGATCATATTGCGCGGGCACATTCAACCGGTGCAGATGCTTCTGATCTGCTGTCCGGGTTCTCAGATACGCCTAGCAGAAATGGTCTTGGAGGGGTTACGGTTACAAATTCGTCCCAGCATTTGAGCAAGGGCCCCAACACTAAAGAGGCATTGGAGAAGGATGCACTGGTGAGACAGCTGGGAGTGACTCCAACAGGTCAAAATCCCAACTTGTTCAAGGATTTGCTTGGCTGAATTACTTGTCGTTGTATGGTAATAGTTTTATGCCAGTGTTCCTTGGGAACAATTGTTGTATGATTATCGCGACTCTGGTTTTCCCTGGCTGTCTAATCTCCAAGCGCCTAGCTTGTGATGAGATCTGCAACTCGCTCTATCAGCCTTGTCAGGCTAGTCAGGAGGGAATGAATCAAAACCTGCAATTGGAGAATGAAGCTAGGAATAGTTTCTGTATCATCGAGAAAGAGTATATGTTTTGTAGATTAGATTGAGTCGGCAATCGAGCTTTAGTTTGTGTATGCTTATTCCTGGAACGATAGATCTTTACAGCGGCAGACTTGTTTTGTCCTTGCGTCATTGTTAATTTTGTGTATCGATGACTGTTTTTCTGTGATTGGAACCGTGTATTATGAGTTCAGTTATTTCATAAGCACAATGGAAATGAACCTTTTTGGTGCTGTACAAATTTACAAGTCCAATTGAAAAGTGAATGGATTATTACTTTCTTTGGTATATATGGTGAAACTCTTCTCAAATTTCTGCATAAAGAGAAATTAGAAGAAAAAAAATTCACAAGATGATCACAAGAGAAAGTTCTGCATTAAAAAAAAATGGTCTCATTCTCAACAATACCAAAATTGTCACATAATTGTGCTAGTTTTGGGCTGCACAACCCTACTAGAACTAATTTTTCAAAACCTGAAAACCATCGCCTGACTTAAACAATGTAGGGAGGCTTGTCCGACTTAACAAAAGTACACACCTTGTGTACTTTTGTTAACTCAGGGTGGTTGACAAAATGTATAGATTTCCACGGCTTGTAATTAGCTTTTGGATAGTTTGCTGCTCATATGCAAGCTTCATAACTTTTATTGTTTATCATTCTTGGGCATGTGGAGCCTCTAATATATACCCCTCACTACAGTGAGCTTTTAAATAATAATAAAAAAGACTTAAATAATGTGGGTTGAGACTCCTCCCAAAAATGAGTATTCCATAGGAATTTCCAAGCTAAAGTCCATATGACATATTGACAGTCCGCTATTCGATCTGTGCCTCTAAACTTCTCATCTTTACCGAACTGTATCAGTTATGTAGTTTGGCAAGACTGTTACTAAACTTCTCACATCATCATGGGAGGCACATGTTAGATGGGTTTCAAATGCATGTCTGTTCTGTTTTGAAGCAGAACGGTAGTGTATTGCCTCCATGTTTATTCATGGTTTGTTAGGTTAATCCCACCGGGTTGCCACAATTCGGTAGGTCTAATATTGAGAATTGTTTTGGTTCTTATCACTGGATTTCTCCAATCAGCGGCGGGAAGGAACCTATATCTCGTCGGATTCGTAAGAACACCAATAACACACCAAGAAATAAAAACATCAAGAAATTATAAAGTTAAAATTAACCTAAACTCAACTATCATCTAGGAAAGCCCATTTGTGGCGCAAATCTTCTAAAACCTGTAAGTAGGTACCGACTAGGGAGCATTGCCCTTCAAATCCGCTGTAAATGTGGTGTTGTGGGCCAGTGGGAACTCCGTTGTACACGGGAAAGCTTCGTTCGACGATTGCATACTACCACAGACCATGTATCTGCCACATGATTACCCATTTTGACTACGGCCAACAGCCCATCACCACTACTGACAAAGTCGTCCATCGATTCACGTCGTATCTACGCTATGGCCACAAGGCTGTCATGGCTACTGCCAGCCACAGAGATATTTGTTGACATCGAGGCTGCGCAAGGAGTGGGGATATATTTTAGGGCTGTGTTGATAGAAAGAAATATTTAGGCGCCAAATGTGCTTTTAGGCTGGATTTTTGGAAGGGGTGAGGTGGGAGAAGATGTCACTGTCGATAAATGCCGCCATGTGCAATCGGTCACCGTCGTGCACAACTGGCCATCGCCTGTTGCCGTCGATATTTGAGCACCACCGTAACGTTGAACGCCACCTGATGATGGGCTGGCCCATATTAAGTCCATATAATGCTTTTGGGCCTACTTCAGCCCAAAATAAGCAGTATGATACAAAATATGCGGTTACTGTATATTCAGGAAGATAATTACGGTTTTCATGGATAAATGTTTCTCTTGCGATATAGTATAAATACCAGGTATGTATTCACTATAATCATGAGACTTTTTATCACCCATTCGAGTATCACACTAACTTAAGCATAAGAGAGTTTACCCCTGAGATCTCCTGAGGCTTTTGTTTGCAGATTACGGTCAAGGGACTCAGTGGTGCGGCTTGATCGGTTTCCATACGTATCAATTGGCACACCCAGTGGGACCGATTTTGTCGAATTAGAGTCCTTTGGTTTATGTTCACTTCCACAAATATTCGAAGGAGTGAGAGATTGAAGATGAAGGGAACAGGTGCTAGAGACGAGATACAATCCCCATATCGAGGAAGAAGAAGAAGGATTGTCAACCCTTTGGCATCCCAGAATGTTGAGAGAGAAGCAGTGCTAGCCCCAGCAGGTGGGCAGGAGACAATGCCTGGTTCTACTGAGCCTGACCCCCCAATTTTCAAAGTTCATCGGGATATAGCCGGACCCTCGAGACTTGTTGAGGATAACCAAAGACGTGACGCAGGGGTTATGAACCCCACACAAGATATGCATGATAGGTCATATGATGAAAGAGATGACCGATTTTTGAAAGTTTATGGTGATTCCCATGTTGAAGTTTATGAGCAGGTCGGGCAAGCGAATCAGGCCATGGGAGCAGTTGGGTCACAATCGAATTTAGCGTGAGTAGCCCAGATACTAGCAGCTGCAGGATATCAGGTAGCCTCCCCCGGCATCCAGGGGCATGCCGATAGATGTGGTGCCCTCGACGGCCACGAAGATGCCTCTAAGCAACATTTCTCAACCCATGTTGGCGTTCCCTTACTTTGGATATGAACGGGAAGGGAATGTGGCACTTCATTAACCCTCTTTCCCCGAGTATCCATCGAGTATAGTATACTCTGTTTCCCTTTTGATACAGATAGACATGGGAGATCTTCCTAGAACAGAAGCATGTCAGGGGCTACAAGGATATGGCAGCACAAATGTGCCAAGTCATTCCATTAAACAAGGGGTTCTATAGCCCGTATAAAGTACTCCACATAAGTTCAGGGGACATGCGGCCTTGGATGAATCCTGGGTAACAGGTCAACAGTCTATGTATCGAATGCTACATGGAGATTCTAATAGGGGGTTGAATTTTCTCGGAGAACAATGAGGATTAGCAGGAGATACCGGAGATGCATTGAAAAAGAAGCTAGACAGGTTGATTGAACCACTTGGCCAGGTGGTTGGGTCGGCTTTTACCCCATTGATAACAGGGGAACGATGACTAGTAGATATGAAACCCTTGTAGGGTATCCTCACCTACAACAGAGAGACAGATCCTCGAGAGTTCATCAAACGTTCCTCAGTTTAATGAATTTGAGGGACTTTGACGAAAAATTAACATGTAAGCTGATGGGCAGTTATCTTCGAGGGAAAGCCCAGTAATGGTATAATAAATTATTGAGAGGGTCTCTGTATTCTTATAGGGATTTCAGTGCGGCGCTTTTAAGTCAATATGCCCAGAATAAGAAATTTACAAACACTCTCATGGAGTTATACCAAACAAAGCTGAATCCAGGGGAAACAACATAAGCCTTTTAGCATCGATACGTGGATGAGATTTTGGGAGTCGTGGAAACCACAGAAAATGAAGTAAGGGTACTTGTTGGGTAAGCGAGATCTAGAGTTGTATAAAAAGCTGAGTACTGACGTCCCTTGAACACTGCAGAGGCTGTAAGAGGCTGTCGAATAGTATTTGAAGGTGGAAGAGGCCACGAGAAGGAAAAGAGAGAGTATGACTGATAAGCCAGGAAGAAACAATGATAGAAACGGTGAATCTAGGGGAAAGAAATAGATGGATTTAGCAAGACCTACCTTTGAGAGATATATGCCTATGAACAGGTCACCGACACAGGTCTTGAGCATCTATCGAGGGATACTCAGGCGGCCCCAGCCAATGATGAACAATCAAGAAGGAAGGAGGACCGCAAATTTATTTTGTGATTTTCATAAAGATTATGGCCATCATACGAATGATTGCATCCATTTGAAAATTGAAATAGATAGGTGTGAAAAGGAGGGAAGGCTCCAAGATCCTGGTCCTAGATGGGGAAATCAGGGTGAGCCTCCCAGGCCCAGAAATGATTGACCCCCATACAGGAGAAACTACCAACACAATGGGGGTCGAGGGGATAGAAGGCCTCAGGGCTAGGGATCTCGAGATAAAGAGCAAGGAAGAAGGGACGAAGCTCCAATAGAGCAACCTGTTGGAAATTAGCAGAATCTAAATGGGGGAAAACCCTCCAATCCGTAGGGTAATAAACATGATAAATGGGGTTGTAGGTGAGAGATCTTCAAATTCAGTCATGAAGGCTAATTCTTGAAAGACCCCTGCGGAAGAACCTAGACATAAGAGATTTTGACATGATGAAACAATAACTTTCTCTGAAGCAAACATGGTTCCTAATCAGATCCCACATGCAGACCCTATGGTTGTCTCAACCATGATTGGGACCTCTTTGGTGAAACGAGTCTTTATTGATGATGGGAGTGGGGTCGAGATAATTTTTGTTGAATGTTTTGACCAGTTGAATATGGAGAGAAATAACCTAAAAAAGTTGGCTACCCCTCTCTCAGGATTTACTGAAAACCCGATATACCCCCTTGGAGAGATTACCCTGTCAGTTTGGGTCTCAGAAGGAGATAAAGGGGTAGCGATAGACTGTAATTTTGCAGTTGTTGTTACGTATTACCCATATAATGTGATTTTGGGGAGGCCATGGATGTGTCAGGCCCAAGTAGTGTGGTCTCCATATCACTTAATGATGAAGTTTCCAATGAGCAAGGAAATAACCTCGGTGTGAGGGGATCAAGTGGTAGCCAAAAGTTGTAACCTCACAATTGTCAGGGTAGCAAGGAAAATGAAGGACGTGGCCTCAGTGCATGGAGGAGTTAGTCTCAAAGACACTGAACAAGTGCCCATTTGAGATAAGGGGACAATATTTGTGGGAAAGCTCATGCCCAAAACCATAAAGGAAGAATTAAGAAGTTTAATGGGTGAGTATGAATGCGCATTTTCGTGGGATACTTCAGACCTTACTGGGGTACCTTCAAGTCCAGCGGTACATAGGTTGAATATTGATCCAGCGGGTAAGCTAATTAAGCAAACTAGGAGAATATTTGCACCCATGAGAGTAGAGGCAATCAAGGTCGAAATGGATAAGCTGTTAAAGACGGATGTGATTGAGGAAGTATTTTATTCAGAGTGGTTAGCCAACCTGGTGATTGTCCCAAAACATTATAGAACTTGGCGAATGTGCATAGACGTTACCGATTTAAACAGGTGTTGCCCTAAGGATAGTTACCATCTGCTCCTCATTGACAAGCTAGTAGAGGAAATTGTGGGATACCAAGTATTGGTTTTCTTTGATGCTCACGAGGGATACCACTAGATATTTATGGTGGAAGAAGATAAGAAAAAAACTTTATTCATAATAGATATAGACATGTACTACTACAGGAAAATGCCATTTGGTTTAAAGAATGCAGAGGCGACATACCAGAGACTAGTAGACAAATTGTTCAAGGAATAGGTTGGTAGGAACATGGAGATATATGTAGACGATATGGTGGTGAAGAGCAGAGGTCATGGAGAGTTCTTAGTGGATTTGAAGGATACTTTCGAGAGGCTTAGAAGTGCAAACATAAAACTAAACCCATCCAAGTGTGTGATTGGAGTAGGAGAGGGGAAGTTCCTGGGTTTTATGGTGCCCTGAAGGGAAATTGATGTCAATCCAGAGAAGGTCGAGGCCCTATTAAGGATGGAAAGCCCACAAAATGTGAAGGATGTACAAAAACTTACTGGATGTCTGACAACTTTAAGTAGATTTATCTCGAAGGGGGCAGAAAAGCACCTGCCTTTTTTCGAGGTACTTCTGAAGGAAAATAAGTTCGAGTGGAACAAGTATTCAGTAGCTAAAGGAACACCTTCAGGGATTGCCGACTCTTATGAAACCCGATAAAGGGGATGTCATTTTTCTATATATTTCTGCTTCACCTTTGGTCATCAGTGCCATGTTGGTAAAGGAAAAATATTGGGTACAAATCCAATATACTTTGTAGGTCAAGCCCGGCAAGGACCTGAGAAAAGGTACACGACCCTCGAGAGACTCATCTTAGAGTTGGTACATGCCGTACGACGATTGCGACCTTATTTCCAGAGGCACACGATTGTCTTTCTCACTAACTATCCCCTTAGAAAAATCCTTTTAAAGCCAGAAGCATCGGGAAGAATGATGAAATGGACAGTAGAGTTGGGTGAACATGACATACAGTTCAAGCCAAAGGCTGCGATCATGGGTTAAGCCCTAGCTGATTTCATAGTGGAAACCACCAAACCTATTGAGCTTGAGGAGTGGTCTCGAAAGAAGGAAGTTTGGAAGTTATATGTGAATTGTTCTTCTCATTCAAGAGGAAGCGGAGCAGGGGTACCGCTCACCAACACCGAGGGAAGATAATATCCGTATGCACTACATTTTTCTTTTAAACCAATAAACAACGAGGTTGAATATGATGATCTGATCATGAGATTAAGGTTGGTTGTCGAGTTAAAGGTGGAAGACTTGGAGATTTTTAGTGACACTCAAATTGTGGTTCAGCAGGTTAATTGGGAGTGTGAGGCCAGGGAACGTAATTTGCAAAGATATTTGGAGGTCGTGAGGCCTTAACTTAAGAATTTTAAAAGCTATGTTTTGAAGCGGTGCCAAGAGAGGAAAACCATAAGGCCGATGCCTTGAGTAAGCTAGCCTTGTCAGACTTAGGAGCTAAGCCTAAGGGGCAGTTGCTCATTGAGACTCTAAATAATAGGAGCTTCAAAGAACAGATGGTAATGGCTATCAGAGAGGAGAATAGTTGGATGACACCCATCATAAGTTATCTTCGAGAGGGGACCTTACCAGAAGATTTGGTGGAATCCAAGAAGATGAGGTTTAAAGCACCCGAATATGTGTTGCAAGATTGAACTCTATACAAAAGGGGGCATTTACTACTCCGATGTGTGAATCCTAAAGAAGCAGATTATTTGATCCAAGAGGCTCATGAGGGCATATGCGGAAGTCACCAAGGAGTTAGGTCAGCGTCAAGAAGACTTATTCGAGCAGGGTATTACTGGCCAATGATGTTCGAGGATGCAAATAAATACATGCAATCTTGCCATCAATGTCAAAAGCATGCGCCACTTAAACACATCCCCCAGGAGGAAATGATGAACACTCAAAGTTCGTGGCCATTCGACAAATGGGGTATTGATTTGGTTGGGCCATTTCCCAAGGCCCCTGTAAAGTTTAAGTATCTTATTGTGGCTGTAGACTATTTCACCAAGTGGGTGGAAGCAGAGCCTCTAACTAATATGACAGGTAAATTGGTGATTACTTTTTGCTGGAAAAATCTCATATGCAGTAATCGATAATGGGAGACAATTTGCCCACGACCCGTTCAAGAAGTGGTGCGAGGAATACAAGCTACAACAGAAGGTGACAGTCGTATACCACCCTCAGGTAAATGGCTAGGTAGAAGTAACTAATCGAACCACTGTCAATGTGATTAGAGCTAGACTTAAGGGGGTTGCAGGGAACTGGATATGCAACATACCCAGTGTCTTATGGGCTTACAGAACTGCGAAATCTTCTGCCACATGGGAGACACCTCATAGAGGCTGTAATTACAGTTGAAATAGGAGTGCTAAGCCCGAGGATGGTGGCAATGCTTGAAGAAAATGTTAATAATAAGAATCAGTGCCTAGATCTTGATATGGTTGAGGGGGTACGAGAGTTGGCTTTGATTCACGAGGCTAAGGTAAAAGAAAAGGTGAAGCATTATCATGATCGAAGGGTCAAGAAAGTGCAGTTTATTCCTGGGGACTTGGTGATGAGTAAAAATGATAAAAGTCGACAGGAACCTGAAGGAAAGCTGGCTCCTAATTGGAAAGGGCCTTATAGGGTTGTGGTGGCAAATCCGGGAGGCAACTATGTCCTCGAGAGTATAGGAGGAACTCGAGTCCCGAGGAGGTGGATGTTACCAACTTACGGAATTATCATCAGCTTTAACAGAAGTGAAAGACTATTGTATATTATACCAGCAAAGCTGAAGACTCAGGCTAAAGGCTTGAGTATATGTATTTTTTCCAGCAAGGCTGAAGACTCGGGCTAAAGGCTCAAGTATATGTAATTTTCCAGCAAAGCTGAAGACTCAGGCTAAAGGCTCGAGAATATGTATTTTTTCAAGCAGGGCTGAAGACTCGGGCTAAAGGCTCGAGTATATGTATTTTTCTAGCAAAGCTGAAGATTTGGGCTAAAGGCTCGAATACATATACTTTCCCAGCATAGCTGAGGAGTTGAGCTAAAGGCTCCTATGTACCTTCCCAGCAAAGCTGAGAATTCGAGCTTAGAAGCTCCTATGTATTTTCCAGCTAAGGTTGAAGGGAAGAGGGAAAAGCTTAAAAGCTCCTATGTACCTCCGGCTTACTCTTGCCAATTGTAATCTTGATCAATTATCTAGTGGAATGATTTTTGCAAGATGTAGGTGGCAACACCAAACCTGGGTAAACTTTCTTGTGTTTTAATGCTTTATAAATAATTTCGTACATTGATCAATTGCCAATGGATAATTTCGCATGCAACGGGTAATGCCTTGATTCTAAGTGGAAAATAATCCCGGGAAAGTTCATTCAGGAAGAACTAATTGGTAAAACAACATAAATTATAGAATAAACAGAAGTACAAATATTGTACAATTTATGACTACAAAATCAAGGTATCAAGGAGCAATCTTTTCAACTCCTTCTCAACCCTCTCTACATCTTCTAAATTGATACTGGCTACATGTTGGAAATCTTTTTCTTGCTCCTCTTTGGGATAGTCGTCGCCCCTGGTTTTTAGTGCGCTTCCTCGTGGATGGCTTAGCATTACGACTTGTTGAACCACAATCCTTGGCATTTTTCTCGCATGCTAATCTTGAAGACCTTCGATTCGCAGTAGGGTGGACATGCCATCTTTTTATCCAGTCGCTAATGGCAGCTGAAGCCTTCTTTTTGATGGCTGGTTCCCCTTAGTTCCACTTGGTTATCCACGACCCAATGGTTCTGAGCTCAAAGAATAAATAGGAGAAGGGCTTTGTCATCAACGAGTTTTGGATAAGCAATGTCGTGGAATAGTCTTTGAGCTTGGAGACTCTGATCATAAATTTGAACCTCCTCTCTTAGTTGTGAGATAATTTTCTCTAAAGACTTGTTCTTATCCACCAGTAGAGTGTTCTCGGCAATAATCTATTCAACTAAGGAAGGATCCTCGTTAATGGTAGCATCTTCTCTCGAGAGGTCCTTGTGCAGCCGTTCAGTTTTATCTAATGTCGGCTTGTAAAGCCGTTCGACATACCCCACTTGAGATCTGAGTCCATAGACTTCTCCTCGGTTAGCTATAAGTCGACCCTCGAGGATATACACCTTGTTAGCATCAGCAAGGCACCTTTTTAAAGATCCAAATTTGTTGAACATCTGATGCACTAATTCTTGAAAACCAACTTTGGAAGGGTCACAATTCTCAATAAACTAGAGGGGCACATCGCTATTATGCTTTCTACACTCGACATCCTTCAGCAATTCTATAAGCCCAGGATGATCTCCATTTTGCCAGGACTTCAAATATCCCTTGGTATAATCCAACTACTTATTAGCAGACTCCAAAGCTAAAGTCAAGGTGGATACCTTCTCCTCAAGACTCACTATGCATGGATGAGTCATGTTGCGCCAAGAGTCTAACTCATCAGAGCACTTCCCCAACACTAACATGACCCTCATTAAATTCACTCCATCAGATTCAAGTTCCTTTCGCAAAGCATTAAGCTATGAATACAAACATATACACACAAAATTAATAAAAGAAACTTTGTTTATATCCAAAGAAAAGAAAAGTTACATCCAAGGCTCTAAAATGGCCAAACTTACAGAACGTTTCATATATTTGAAGACTTATCCCCTATTGCAACCTCTTCATGGGGCCCAACCTCAGTGTTGACCTCCTTCAACTCTTCGCTAGGGTTAGGAATGGCGCGAACTCTTCAGCGGAGTAGTATTTGCTCGAGGCCTTGAGATGGTCTACTAGGGATTCAAACCTCCATTGTAGACAGCCTTGTTCCACCTTTGGT
This sequence comes from Rubia yunnanensis, assembly GCA_037428765.1. NCBI lineage: Eukaryota > Viridiplantae > Streptophyta > Magnoliopsida > Gentianales > Rubiaceae > Rubia > Rubia yunnanensis. The sequence goes on along the minus strand of CM075064.1, from coordinate 21,607,058 downwards.
TGATTTGCTCCACACTTTCAGACTTAGAGGCCTCCTTTAGAAATTTGATATTATCTTAAGAAAGAGATGAAGACATTTTGGGCAGGTTAACCTCTTCAACGAGGAGATTATGCTTAATACCATTCGCCATATTGTTGAGGTCGACAAAGAGATGAACAAGTTCTTTGCTTTGGAGGACCTTGTCTTTGAATACCTCCAATAAGAAAATTTGAGCTGCTGGATCTCGGGCTTGTTTGGCCTCTTCAACGGCGACATTCTTCTTAAGGATGAGACGCTTGTTCGCAGCCTCAAGGTCAACAACTTTCATTTTAGAAGCCTCAAGTGCCAGAGTCAACGAGACAATTTTCTTTTCTTTTTCCTCTTGAGCAGAGAAAAGAGAGGTGTATTGAGAACCTAAATACCAGATGCGGGAAGAGAGAGAATAATAGAGAGAGGAAGAAACTAATTTTAGGCCCTTAATTACCTGGAAAAAATAGAAGGGTTAGAAGAAGTTTGGGAATATAAAAAACAAAAGAGGAGAGAAGAAATACAAATAACTTCTCAATAGAAAACCTACTTGGGGATTCTGGGCAAAAGGATCGAGAGAGTATTCCTTCACAACTAAAAGGATTGATGAGTGGGCCGCGAGGCTGGTTCTATGATCAGGACCCCAAGAGGCTTCCTCTTGGATAGCCTTGTCTTGAGAAATCTTTTGGCGGTTTTCCCTCGAGGGGGATTCGTCCTCACGCATTCGCTTCAGAGGGGACTTCACAAGAGGGGTAATCTCATGGGGGGTAGAGGTAGAGATGACCTTCATGGGGTTATTTTTACTCCTCCTCTTGTTCACTGCGCTACCCAAACTCCTGCCTATTGAGGAATATCAAAAGAAAGTTAAAGAAAAGTAAAATTGAAAAAGGGAAGAAGTACAAAATAGACAATAAGATACAAAAGACACCTTCAGAATCAAAATAATTAACATATTCATCGAGAGGGGGATCTTAGATGATTAGGCCAAGGGAAGGCTTAGACCTATCTGCCTCCTTTATCAACCTTCTTCGCTTATGACCCCTTTTAGGCTTACCTTCTGAGTCATGATGCAACATTGAAAATTTCCTCTTTCTAGCTGGCTCATAAACATACTTTTCATAAACCTTGACTGGCCAAGCTTGCCCCCCAATCGAGTTGCCGGAGTTGGAATAGTCAACATAAGAAAGGGGTGAAGCAAGAAGTTGATCCATGATACCCTCAAGATGGGAAGGACAAACAAATCTTTATGGGAGTTGAGTTTTGACTTTAACATCAGGGTTCCACCGAGAAACCTTATACCTAAGGCAGTTAAAGGTGAGCCCTTTCTTGCCATCCCTCCATTTTCTCACATTGCCGGGGATGGTAAAGAACTTGCGCCCCCCTTTGCCTAGTGGAGAGTGTGATGGTATTTTCGAAAGAGTTTCCACTGGCCGATATGGTAAACAAGGAGAGAAATTACGTATACTCGGGCTTGATGCCGAGCCTATGACACTGTGTTAAGAACAACATGATAGTTATTATGGCGTTAGGGTGAACATAAGCGGGGCTCGCTTGAAAATCCTTAAGTATCCTCGAGAATATGGGAGGAAAGGAAAAACATAATCCAGAGCAGATCTGCTTCAGATAGATGACCAACCTTTCCTTAGGAGGATTTTATGGAGAACACATTGCCCCCAGCTGTTGTAATTCTATGTCAGGAGGAATTATTTGACTATGAGGTAGTGATTGTAGAATCCCTGATGTAGACCAGAATTTTTCATGGGTAGGGGGCTCTCAAATTTCTTCTTTTGTAGGGGGCTCTCGAGTTTCCTCTTCGTCCATGGAAAGCTCTCAAACATTCCTTTCCTCAGCCTCAAGGGTAGGGGACGCTGGTGTATGAGCACTTACCTCTTCCCCTATTGGAACCCTTGAGGAACTCTCTCATCGAGGGGAGTATCGCTAAACTCGATATCCCCCACACAGGACGATTTTTGGATATATCCTTTTCCTAGACACGATGGCCAATATTGGGGATATCCTCCCTCAGGCATATCAGATATCAGAATAAAATAGGTGTGGCCATGTTCATCAACCTCTACGTCGGAATCTTGGCGAGAACATTCTAAGCCACTAGGGGAGGCATCCGAATTTACTTTTCCAATTGATTCTGACCCCGATTCCTCTGGCCTAGCCTTTCCGGAGAACCCCTCTCATCCGATTTCTCACCGGAGGTAGCCATAGTAAAGAAAAATAAACGAAAATAGAGAAGATGAAGGCTTAGGGAACTTACTGGTGAATGAAAATGAAAGATGAAGGTGAAAGACTTGGAGTAGATGGGGAAAATGTTGATGAAACTTCCTTTGGGCACCTGCAAGACGTGGGAGAAGTGGGGGAGTTAAGAAGACTTAAACGGCGGCTAAAGTAATGATTGTCTTGGGAAAAGCAAAAATTTGAAAAGGGGTGCAAAAGTTGTCATACCTTTTTCGAAGATAATTGTTATTCACGTGCCATTTTGCACAGCTGGTCGACACCCGCACCCTTTGGAATTCCGTTAGAAAATAGAAAAGGAGAAAACTAAACACTTCCTCAAAGCTTAAAAATATTATTCGAAGGTATGGAGAATTTAAAACTCCATAACTTTCGAAGCTCTTCAAAACGCGAGAGTTTCAAGATTAAAGTCAAGATATGCCGAGCTTCATTAGCTTTGAGGTATCATTAAGTTTTCTGGGGGCTCTTGATGATAGGATGACCCGGAAGAAGCCCAGATAATGCTTTTCGGCCTACTTTGGCCCAAAATAAGCAGTATGATATAGAATATACGGTCACCGTATATTCTGAAAGACAATTACGGTAATCATGGATAAATGTTACTCTTGCGATACAGTATAAATACCAGATACATATTCATTATAATTATGAGACTTTTTATCACCCATTCGAGTATCTCGCTAACTTAAGTATCAGAGAGTTTACCCCTGAGATCTGCCGGGACTTTTTGTTTGCAGATACGGTCAAGGGACTCGACGGTGCAGTTTGATCAGTTTCCAGACGCATCACCACCGAGACTCGTACTAGTTTTTCTATGTGTGTATCCGAACCTGACCCGAACTTAATGAATTAAAAGCAAATAAAACATTATACACGATTGAATGAGTCTATTGATGGGATAAATGGAAATACTAATTGTTTATTTTTTCCAACACCCTCGTGTTTGATTAGTTAATTATCACTATTACTACACTTTATTTTAGGGATAAATGTCAATATAACCCTATTTACTTGAGTAAGTGTTAATATAACCCTATGATAATTTTTAGTGCAAAAATAACGCTAACTAGTTAATGAAAGTGTCAATATAACCCTCATACCCCATTTTCGGCATTGACCTCAATTTTATGGCGTTGACTCTATGTAAATTGACAATAAAAACCCTTTGAGCTAACTCTGAAATTAAGTGGACAATTTTACCCTCATAGTTCGCCGGACCGCCACCGTAACATGTAGGGTTATATCAGCACATTATGAAATCTTATTGGGTTATATCAGCTCATTCCTAATGTTTGTAGGGTTATATCAGCACATTCCTAATATTTGTAGGGTTATATCAGCACATTCTTAAAACTTATAGGTTTATATCAGCACATATTATAAATATTAAGTGTGTGGTACTTGACTGGCCTTAACGGGCGACCACATTATCATATACACCATTATAACACCACAACAATATCTTATACAACATAAAATTTGACATCATGACACCATCATTAATATTGAACACCACTATCACATATCATAGCCTCATTTCAAAACTTATCAACATTAAAAACCCCAAGTCAAAGAACACAACAAAATAAAAATCATACACAACACCAAAGGTCATCCAATCATCAATGCGGACTAAACACAACATAAAGAAAATATCATTAAAATCCCTATATTATATAGTATGTGCTGATATGACCCTACATTTTTTTTACTAATGTGCTAATATAACCCTATAAATATTAGGATTACGCTGATTTAACCTACCAATTTTCATAATGTGCTGATATAACCCTACCGACTGTCCGGCGTATTGGTGAGTCTAAGGTAATAATGCCATTTCCTAGTTTTTTTTAGTATTTTAATTTTTTTCCAGAAGGGCAAACATGTAATTTTATAAATTCCGATTAAAAGTTGTCGAAGAGGGTTATATTGACACTTTCACTGACTAGATAGAGTTATAGTGGCACTTTTGAATATTGAAGGTTATATTGGCACTTATGTCAACTAGGTAGGGTTATAAACGTACTTTGTTCTTTATTTTAATAACATTTATTCATGTCAAGCTTATTTTAATTTCATTTATTTATGTCCCCCTCTCTCATAAAAAAATAATACTTCATCCATCCCAAATAAAATAACACAATTTATTTTTCTTCGTCCGTCAATAAAAATGTACAATTTAAAAAGAGATAAGGGCCAAAATAAACCTACCTACTTGAGTAAGTGCCAATATAACCAAAATAACACTAACTAGTTAATGAAAGTGCCAATATAACCCCCAGACCCCATTTTCGGCATTGACCTCAATTTTCCGGTGTTGACCCTATGTAAATTGACCAAAATACCCTTTGGGCTAACTCTGAAATTAGGTGGACAATTTTACCCTCATGGTTCGCCGGACCGCCGCCGTAACAGGTACAGTTATATCAGCACATTATGAAATCTTATTGGGTTATATCAGCACATTCCTAATGTTTGTAGGCTTATATCAACACATTCTTAAAACTTACAGGGGTTATATCAGCACATATTATAAATATTAAGTGTGTGGTACTCGGCTGACCTTAATGGGTGACCACATCATCATATACACCATTATAACACCATAATATCTTATACAACATAAATTTGACATCATGACACCATCATTAATATTAAACACTATTATCACATATTATAGCCTCATTTCAAAACTTATCAACATTAAAAACCCTAGGTCGAAGAACGTAGCAAAATAACAATCACACACAATACCAAAGGTCATCCAATCATCAATCTGGACTAAACACAACAAAATAAACAAGATATCATCAAAACCCCTATATTCTATACTATGTGCTGATATGACTCTACGCTTTTTACTAATGTGCTGATATAACCCTATAAATTTTAGGAATGTGCTGATTTAACCTTACCAGTTTTCATGATGTGTTGATATAACCCTACCTAATCCGACGGCGGTCCGGTGGTATTGGAGTATTGATGAGTCTAAGGGTAATAACATTATTTCTTATTTTTTTAATATATTAATTTTTTTTAGAAGGGCCAACATGTAATTTAAAAATTTTTTGGCTTAAAGTTGACGGAGAGGGTTACATTGACACTTTCATTGACTAGATAGGGTTATATTGACACTTTCGAATATTAAAAGGTTATATTGACATTTATGTCAATTAGGTAGGATTATAAAATTACTTTTTCTTTTAAAAATTAATTAGAATGATAAAAGATACATTGTAAATTTTTAACTATGCTCTCTTTAATTTCAACAACTTTCAGGCTCGATTCACTATTTTTCCAATATATTCCTATTCATTAACACGTAATTTCGCCATATCAACTTGAATAAGTTATTAAAAGTTGAGTATTTTATGTCATTTTATCCTAGACTAATTCGCTTACGCTAAAATTTTGGGAAAGACCGTCTCTCCATACGCTTACGTTAAAATTTTGGGGAAGACCGTCTCTCCATACGCTTATGGAAATACGGGGTTTAATTTGAATAATAAAAGGTGAAAGGTCTTAGTTGCAATATTAAAATTTTATTATACAACGTGTACTAGTTATAAAGTTTATAACCCGAATCATACAATCTGGAAAGTTTATCTTCGTTTATTCTATTTTGCACTTTAAACATTGGTCTTTCTATAGCTGTCTTTCTAAAGACGAAATCTTTGCTTACTCGTACTTCCCCTGTTTCATTGGATGTGACACACTTTTATTTTTTTTTGTATTTTTGTGAATTTGCACACTTTCATTTTTTAGTAAGATTTTTTCATTTTCATGCACTCATTCTACTTTTTATTTTTTTCTTTCTAAATTCAATTTCATACGCTCATTTCATTCACCTAAATTCAAACGCCTAAATCTATTGTGCCACATCTAATTAAATAAATGCAGAATTTGTTAAACTAGAGAAGCAGCCACGAAAGTGTACTGCGTTTGTCTTTTCCAGGAGCCTTCCTTGTAATTTCCTAGCCTTCGTCAGTTTCATCCACTGACTAACCGGACATCTTCGCTCTCTCTCTCAAATTGTATCTTTCGACATCTTCACTTGGTCTCTAAATTGTTTCATGTAATCCTTGACATCCCCATATTGTTTTACGTGTAAAAGTAAAATGATGATTACAATGCAATTACTTAAGAATATTAAGGGAGAGTATCTTGTTAAACTGACTAATTGTTAGACTGATGATAAAAATTTTTGTTAATAAACAAAAGCAAACACCAATCATCTCATTAGTTACAATAATTCTGAAATGACCCATCTAACCATTTCTTTATTAGAAAAAACCTCATTGTACGATTAATCAGTCTAAAATAATACTCCGTGATATTTAAAATATAAAGCACACGCATCTTAGCTAATTATTTCATTTTCAAAAAACAAAACTAATTTCTAGTACTGACATATTTTTGAATATTCATCAGCATATTCAAACATTGAATATTAACTGTGAAACATATATTTGGAAAAACATTAATAGCGATGATACGAGAGACTGATATAAAAATATGGAAATGCATTAACCATGTTAGATTAGGCATGTAAATCTGGATATTCTCTTCAAAAATCCAAACACAAAGGCAGAAGTAGAGAAACGTTGGTGAGATAAGGAAGGAGGAGGGATGGGGTCTGAAATGGCGGAGCCAAACGCATGCATCCGAGGCTGCTGCCATAGCCAAACCATCCCTCTTCGCCTTCCTCCATCTTCCTACACTATCTCCTCCCCAATCGCCAAAGGTATGCTAACAAAAAATATGGAATCTGGAGCGTGCTTTTATGTTGTATTGTGCATCTATGTGGTGGAATGTGGATTTTTCAGGTGCTGAAAGCGTGGTCTATGGAGCTTTCTTGGAGGGCAAAAGGGTTGCTGCCAGGAAGCCTACTCTCTCCACCTCTGATGATATTGATCAGTTTCACAGGCAGCTGCAGCTACTCTGGTGGGTCCCTTTTCATTGGAACTGTTTCTGTGTCCAAATTGATTTGTCCCATGTTGGCAATTTGTGTGAATTTGAGTTAATATGTGAGATCTTTTGTTGAAATTGAGAAATGATTCTGTTTCTTTGAATATTTGGGCGATAAAGCGAGTTGGATCACCCCGGGATAGCTAAGCTGGTGGCTGCTCATGCTCATCCTCCGAACTATATGTTCTTCTTCGAGTTTTACGAGGGTGGCAATCTCGCTGACAAGTTACATGATGATGAGTGGGTCCCGAGTCCCGCACAAGTCCTTCTTATTGCATCGACTTTAGGTACTTGATATGAGTATTTGGCTGTATGCAGCATTGCATGTGTCTGTTTGTATACTTGTTTGTGTTCTAGAAATTGTAAATCCATAGCGCCACATTAGGATTAGGAGCTGCAAATACAACTCAGATGATGGCTGTTTGAGCTCGTTTTTTTCTTTCTTTCTTTCTCTGTGATGGGAGATGGACCAATCCCTATTTTCCATATATGGGGCATTTTAATGAAACTACTAGCACTTTGCCCCAGCTTCTTTGTTCATTTTGAAGTAGGCTATATATGTATATCAAAACTGTTGAGCTTAAGTTTTGGAAATTAAGTGTTTAGTTGCTGAGTCATTGTTTGCCTGTTGCTTATGACTGTTTAAATCCCATCACTGCCTTTTTATGAACCCGGAGAGGATTTTCAACCTATAAAAACCTGAGATGTTGTTTTGTTTCGGAGTATTAGAATCATGAGCTTATATGTATTAAAAACCAATTGGTACTATGTAGGAGTAACCCATGATCTTATATATTGAGTTGTATGACTGTCAACCACCAATGTGGGACTCTAGCTCTAACAAGGAGAAATCAGGTTTTCTAAATGGAGTGAAAATTATTGTGTGGTAAGTTAGTAGTTTGGGAATTTGGGATTTGATCTTGATCAGGAGATTTAGTAATTAATTTCCTTTGCATGTTTGTGTAGGGATGTTAAATTTCTTTTTGGTTACTTGTATTGTTCTTAGCATTTCTCTTTAACATTTAAAAGTAGTGACGATTTTCTCCTTAACGTCTTGGGTTATGTGTATTTCGTGCACATGGAAAATTTAAAGTCTGTGGGGATTGCATATTAACGGGTCATATATATTTCGTGAACTATCTGTGCTGATTCAGTAAAGTCATGGACACTTTTTGGTAGTTCTCAAATGCAAAAATGGGGAACATTCAAAGAATTCAATGAATTTACAATCTCCATCATTAATTTTCTTGAAAAGAAAAAGTAATTGTAGAGCTTCGAGTTACCATGATTAGCTCTTTGGTTTTTCATCTTGTTTACTGTTTTTGTTTGCAGCAAAAGCTCTGAAGTACCTTCACAATCTTGGGATTGTGCATAGGGATGTGAAACCATCAAATATTCTTGTAAGTTTTTTTTAGCAACTCCAAGTTATTATCTGCAGTGAATGTGGGTGAAACCGGATATCCGTTCCTGTGTGCCCTTTAAAGATTATTTGACTTGCACTTAACTACTCTATTGCAAGTTATTTCCTTTTCTTTTATTGGTGAAAGTCATTGGTCATGTTGAAAATCTGAATAGCAATCACATTATTGTCATGCAGCTTGACAACAATCTCCATCCGCATCTGGCAGACTTTGGCTTGGCAGAGTATATGAGAAACATTAAACAAGTTTCCATTGAAAACTGGAAATCATCTGGCAAACCCACTGGTGGTTTCCACAAGAAAAATATGGTTGGGACCCTCATTTATATGGCACCCGAAATACTGATAAAAGATATTCAGACAGAAAAATCAGATGTCTACAGTTTTGGCATTTTATTCAAGTAAGAAATTGAACTAAGATGATCTATTCTTCACATATACGAAAAAAGGACATATTTAAACTGAAATGTAAATTTCCTTTGCATTAGTCTTAGTCGAGTAAATTTTGGAATTCATATAACAACCAGTGGGTATTTTGAATATTGAGCAGTTTGCATCTCATGAGCTCATATGGGTTCACTGAAAATAAGGATTGGTCAAAATATTCTCTGAGATGCTCATGAGACCTTAGTGTTTTTTTTCCCTTTGAATTTTCTTGAATTAGTAATCATATTGAGGGTTTTGTAGTTTAGGGGAAGTCAAATGGTTCAGTTGTGTCAGAGTAACTTACTAATGTCGATAAACAACTGAATGGAATTTAATTGCAATTCAGTCCGTGATGATCATAAGCTGAATGTTTATATTCTGTAGTAACTGAACTAATTTGCTGGACTATTCTCGGTAGTTAACACAGCTACCACAAAATGAACAGATTCTAGATTCCTTGAATGTCTTGTTGTTTAAATCTGTTTTGTGAATGGTTGCATCTCTTTCATGAATTCTCCGCCTGACCATTATTTAAGAAACTTCATTAACACTGTTCATTTTGGTCATAATAAAATTAACAAAATTGATAGCAGCTAAGAGGTACTGAATCACTGAGAGGTTCAACAAGTTGTTTGATTTCGTATGCTTTTTGTGGACTTAGTACTGTTAACATTTAAATAAGCAACGGTAGTAGTATCTATTGGACTGACCTTTACTAGGAAATGTGGTTCAATCATTTTTATGAAGTTAGTGTCAATTAACTTGCGGCGAATACAATTGAATGCACATTTTTTCAGGTAACTGGCTTGGTGAGCTTTTAACTGCTCTGGAAAGAGTTCCATTGCATTGATTCTTTTTTAATTTCTTTTTTTTTGGTTACTTGGTTACCTGTCATGTTGGGGTAATAGTTTCAGAAGGTGAATGTCAGTTTTGATTGACTGGTAGTTTAGGAAGGTAAAGATATATTTGGCTGGTATCTGTAGAAGGCTAACAACCTGAGGTCTTCTTTGACCGAACAGTTCATTTTTGCTTGCTGTATTCAGTCTGTGATGCTTTGAATTGGTCATGTGGTAAAAAACTAAAAAATTTCCCCTTTTCAAATGTTTAGCGTGTCATTGCTATTATCTGAAGCTGGAAAGAAGACAAATGGACGGAGGAAATTGGGATATTTGAACTGTACAATGATGTTTTTCTAGCTATACACTTTTGTTGATGTTTTAAAATAGTCACCTTGCAATCTGTTCAACATTTATAGTGCTCCTTGTATTATGTAAGATTGTGTGATCCTTTCCCTATGCTAGAATATGCCAATGTGAATGACATTATTGATTGTAAATGGTAATTTTGTTAGCAGTTCTTCACCTAATAGCTTTTAGTTAGTTTAATTGGCATATGCTTTTTGGAAAAGTTTCTGTGATTTACAGTTTGGTCATGGGTCCTTGAAAGCTCATAACCCTAGCCCCTTTTTGTTTTTCTCCTGAATAGGCTTTTATTCTGAATTTTCTGATTGTTCCACCCATTAAAGTCTGAAACATTACTTTATTGCAGTGAATTTCTCACCGGTGTTGTGCCATACACCGACCTTCGTGCAGAAGCCCAGGTTAGAATTTGTAGTATCTATATCTTCTGCCAATTGATTCTGAGGAAATAAATTCTTTCTCTCCTCAAGTCACTTTATATTCTTTCATGTGACAGTGGCCTTTTGGTTTTTCATTTTTCCATTAAAACTTTTTTGAGAGATGAAATGTATAAAGGTGATATTTACTGTGGCAGGTATAGTTAGATTTATGCTCATCAATTTGATTTCATTTTTTCCATGTATTTGATATAGATTCTTATCTTTTTTCTGAGGGAACCATTTATTATATTTCTTTATTTTTGCACATGAGGTTTTTTCTACTAATAGGCTTATAAAATAGTGATGAGGACAGCTAAAGAGGAGGCAACATAGTGTGACATATAACTGAATGAGTTTATATAACTTCATCCGTTTCAAAATCTAAGTCATTCTAACTTCTCTTAACTGGTTTCCAAATTTAAGTCACTCTTAACTATATTTGACCCACTTTTCTAGATGCTCTTCCCAACATTGAATATGCCTGAAATTTTAATAACTATTCTTTCATTGGTTTGCCAATTCTAAATTTTCAATCTCCATAAAATGTTACTTTATCAGTAAGCTTGTAATTTTATATGAAGAGCTTTATAATAGTATTAAAGTGTTACTTAATAAGTGGGAAAAAACTTGGGACTTATATTGTGAAACAGAGTGAGTAACATAGCTATATGCACGTGGACACCCAATGTAGATACTGATATATGTGTGTGCCTTTGACTTATTGACTGAATCTTTTCAGTTATATAATGGGGTTTGGTTAAATATGGCATGATAGGCACACACTGTGCTGGAAATGAAGTACACTGAGCAACAACTTACAGCAGCTGTTGTGTCTCAAGGGTTGCGACCAGTGCTTGCTAGTCCCGAATCATGTTTATCAGGAAGCGTTTTGCCTTTAATACAGAGATGCTGGGATGCAGATCCCCATAAAAGGCCTTCTTTTGATGATATAGTTGTGGAGCTTGATTCTATCTTGGAAAGCTGTAATATTACATGGGAAAGATCTTTATCACAACCTCACGCTGAAGCAGGAAACAAGAGTGCCGTGAATTCCAGGAGCTACCAAGAAAGTGTAAACTGGTTTGCTGATGGTGCAGATTCTGCAAAAGAAGTTTTTGCTGCTCCAGGTTCTAGTTTAGGGAAATGGATTCACTCTTCATCTGATTCTTCATTATATTCTCCAGTCATATGTTCGGGGTCATTTGCGAGTTGTGGACGAAGGGAAACCATGGAGGACAGACACATTCTAATGCCCCGTTTTTGTGATGAGTCCTATATCCACCTCTTTGGAATTTTTGATGGTCATCGTGGTATGCACACACTCACCTACTTTGAACTTCTGTTATATTGCATTGAGTTATCTTTAAGAAATGTTAGGTTTTATTGCTGAACTATATGTTATAGCATGAAGTACTATTAAGAAACGGTCTGTGATAGGTTGCTGAAATTGGGTTTCCTTCTATCTTTTTCATAAATAGCAATCAATAACTGGTGTCTTACATTGCGAGGGACCATTACAATTGCTTCTAAAGATGTAATCTCAATGAGGAAGAATGGTCAAAATAAATCATAATTATGAATTTATATAATCCCTATTTAAATATTATGCCTTGAAAAAGACAAGTGCATGGTATATTTAATTGAACTATACCTATAAATCTTATCATATTTATATTACTTATAGCAGTCCAACAAAAAAAAAAAACCAAAACTAAATAACATTTATCTTCCTGAACTAGACTTAATTTGTGCAAACTAAAACTAGACAGACTCAAATAGGGAAGCACAAATTCATGTATTTTTGTAAAGCCGCTAGTATTCTGAAATACCTTCTAAGAAATAAAATTTGGAAGCTACTAAAACAATACTGGTCCTTCATCCAACGTCTTGATCGAAGACACTTGCAGAATGTTAAGTTTTCTAACTGGCTATTTACTGTCCAAAGCACGCTCAACAAACTTTGGGGTTCTGGAATGCTCAGTATTCAGCTTTTTCCATTTTTCTCCACAGGGATCTCTACCTGTTTTAACTGATTACTTTAACTGTAATGAGAGCGGGACACTATACCTTACCCTATAATTGAAAGACCTAGTGTACCATAACCAATCTAGTCTAGCAAGACCAACTGCTGAGTTTTTAATGGATATCCATTTTACTTGTTGCCTTGTTGGTCCATTAGATTATCTATGCCAGGATATGAGCATGGAATCTGTCTTCTCTTTTGTGCCATATCCATTCAGTCATTATCTTAAGAGCTATCTAGTGAGTACAAAACATAATTGATTGTATTAAATTATAGGTGCAGAAGCTGCTGAGTTTTCAGCTGGGGCACTACCTGGATTTCTTAAAACTCTGGGGTCCACAGACAGGTCTTTACTCACCTGTTTTGTAACTACCTTGTACTCGATCTCAGATGCTTTGTAACAGGCTAAACTTCATCACTTATGCTCATCAGAAATCCATTTAATGCACTTCATGAAGCATTCATCAAGACAGATACTGCATTCAGGGAAGAGCTTAGCTCTCATCGGAGATCCAAAGTTGGTATCCAAAGAGAATGGCATCCTGGTTGTACTGCAGTTGCTGCTCTTATTGTCAAGAACAGGATTTTAGTGGCTAATGCTGGTGATTGTAGAACAATGTTGTGTCGTTCGGGAAAGCCGTATGCTTTAAGCAGGGTGAGGTGGAATAGTTTCCTGTTTCGCATCTTGACCTATATAGGCACCTTGTCTAATCTACAGATTTCTGCCACATGGCTCACACACTGACCTTTGAAATCGGTGTTATATAGTAGGATCATGTTGCTAGCTGTCATGAGGAGAGAGAGCGTGTCACTGGAGCTGGTGGGCTAGTGAAATGGCAAATTGATACATGGAGAGTTGGTCTGGCTGCACTCCAGGTTTGTCTATGGTCTTATAGTTTTATGGTTCATGGGTATGTATTTTTTTGCATCTTTGGAGTGATCTACATTTCTCCTTTCGATTCATTTTTCCTTTTCTTTTCCTCATTTCCTGTTAAAATTATGGTTGTCCTATTGGAGCCGCTGATATAAACACAATCATTGGTAGCTTTTCAGGCAGAGGCAGAAAAATGATGGTCTTCAGGATAAACACGTGTTGAAATTTGTTACACTCAGGAGAACAGTTATGGAAAGTTGGAATCTTCCTTTAATCTTTTGGAAATTTAAGGCTAGATTCAATTAACAGTATTGAGAAAGCATAAATTCCTTACGAAAATTTATGTCAATGTGCCAGCGACATAGAAGGACCTAGATTTTTTAACATATCAAGGCTTGGAAATTGTCTAACCAGCATTTAAGAGTTCAAATACACGAAAGGAGAACTAACTAAGAAAGCAGTAACATGGCGTACTTTCTCTAGATTTGATTCTCAATTGCAGCCAATACAGTACATCTCCCATGGTCTATTAACTCGGAAATTGATCCTAGGCAATATTTCACTATCCCTTTGTTATTGAATAAGTACAGAAGTTTCAAACACTAGCCACCAGTAGACTAGAGATCTTAGTTAGATCACTCATTACAGACTTGCTTCTCAACTTTCAGCTCCAAAACAGGCCACTCATCTTTTACTGGGTGCCTAGTTGAGCTTTGGAAGATCATGGAAACTTCAGATTTGGTTTAGTTTTTTTTTTTTTTGTGTTAGGCATCACTTTCACCTGCCTTATCCTACGTTATGACATCTGTCTGTTCTAGAATGACATGCCAAAGCCACCACTGGCTAGTCATTGAAAAGGATTTCTCCGAAACTATGTGAGAACTTTGCTTTCTTATGCTAAATCCTGGTCAAATCACGTCATCCTAAAATCACAGTTAGCATTTTAAGCTAACAAAAGCCTTTTTGCTAATTACTATCAGGAAAAAAACTGCTTGTTGTGTGAGTTAGTGAGAGTGATTTCTTGCTCTCTCTTTTAACAGGTTACTCGCTCTATCGGGGATGATGATCTGAAGCCAGCTGTTACTGCTGAACCAGAGATAATCGAGACCATGCTCTCAGTGGAAGACGAGTACATGGTAAGATATTGAATGCAAACCAAGACGATTTTTGCTTTTAAATTGTGATATCTGTGAATGTTATTGAAATTGTGGCTTAGATGTACTGCTTGTGTTAAGTTTAGCAAATTGAGGAATAGGTGGGAATTTTATGTAATACTGAGTCAGAGCATACTATCGGATGCCATCAGAACTGAAAATAAGGAAAGCTTTCTTATCAGATAGCTCTGGTGTCTGCACAATTAGGAGTACTGTAGAAATTGATCCATATAAAACACAGGTATCTGAAAACAAAATGTTATTAAACTTGTATATTTGAGCATTATGGATTCTTATATGATGTGAAATCATCCAGTCGAAAGTAAGAGAATCATCTTTCGAGTAATATATGAGGTCAAATGGATCACATTTCCTCGATAAATGGTTGTTGCATCTCTGAAGGGTTGTAATTTTCAGGTGATGGCCAGTGATGGGTTGTGGGACGTGATGAGCGAAGCCGACGTGATAAGCATAATCAGAGACACGGTGAAAGAACCCGGGATGTGCTCCAAGAGGCTGGCTACTGAAGCGGCTGAACGGGGCAGCAAAGACAACATAACAGTCATCGTTGTCTTCCTCCGGCCTGTTTCCACAGCCGAAAGGATCTACTAGATTCCGACCAGTCTTACTGCCTCACGATTCTTGGATATCTGTATGAAGAGAAGTGAAGTCAATTGTTTGAACCAATGATAATAATAATAGGCAGACGCTTGAATGCAACTTCAGTTTGATCTGTCAGTTTCATTTCACGAGGCCATAGAATCATAATGTGATCCTTTGAATTTTGTCTTCTGAACTCCAAAATCTTTGTCGTTCAATAATATGTTGCGAGGAAACACTTGCCTTTCCTTTTCAAGTGCTTACCTGCACTCAAGTTCAATCCAATAAAATTTTCAACTTACTATTTAAAATAATTTTGATCTATTGTTCATATTTTTTTATTAGGAAAAGTATTCAAAAGGTGACCTATCCATAAGTTAATAGATAGGTCCCCTAACTTATTTTTCTTAATTGTTACAATTTTTTAAACATTGTATTGAGTTAAGTGTTAAAATAAGTCCAACTTTAGTTTGAAAATGCTAATATAACCCTGCAATCTCAGAAAGCGCCAATATAACTCTTGACTTTGCTGACTTTTTAGTCAACCATTTTATGACTTGATTTTGTTGAAAAGACCAATTTGCCCTTGTTAAGAAAAAGAAAAATTCACTCCTAACTTTCTTCCTCCGTTTTGCCGTTGCCTTTTATTCCCTTGTTTCACGAACTCCTAAATTTCTACCTAGATTTCTTCCTTCGGGGGTGCGAGCGACGGGTGGCGAGCTGGGATAAGGGGTGGGGCTAGGGTTTTCGGTGAGGTGGCTGGTGGCGAGGTGTCTGTCTGGGTTGAGAGGGATTTGGAGCAGCAGGGGGGTTCAGATTGAGCGACGCTAGGGCGTAGGCAGTTTTACATTGAATGGAGCTTGAGCGGTGATAATGTGTAAATCCGTACTGGGCCTAAGTGCCTAGTACGGCCGACTTAGGTCCATAGCATTACCCAAAGGGTAACGCTCTTTGGGCCGACCCAAGGGAGTAGTACTTGCTCCACAAGAAAATAAAACAGTTGTCCTACTTGCTACCTATATAAAGGTTAAAGGTAACCCTACACACTCAACTATTCATTTCTAATTACACTCCTAAAGGTAATTCTGTTTGCTTACTTGGCCGTTGGAGCCTCTTTCCCTCGGACACCTCCGAGGGACTTTGCCTTGCAGATTCAGGCCATGAACGGCGGCGGTAAATTGGGGCGCATCAAGTTGGCACGCCAAGTGGGATTGTTAGTCAGATATGCGTTACCTTGCGGTTAATGTCCACTTCTACAACAAGTGCCTTACGTAGAAGTGAGTGGCTAAAAGGCAAGGTTTTGGGCGCCAACGAAGAAGTACAATCCCCCTACCAGAGAAGGAGGGGGCGTAGGTCCAACATTAGTTAGAAGGACCGCAGTCTAGGTACATGACTTCGAACCAGATCACCAATTTTGATGTTCCATTCTGGCCAAGTCAATACAAAGACCCGTAAGGGGGGGGGGGGGGGGGGGTCGAGCGATGCCTTAACGAGGGAGCTGGACAGGTTGATTGGGCAAGTCACAACCTCCCCCTTTAGTTCCGCAATAGTGGCCACCTGATGGCCCAACGACGTGAAACCACCCGAAGGGCTCCCCACGTATAGTGGAGATTCGACCCCCGGGAGTTCATACAAACTTTCCTTAGTATGATGAATTTAAGGGATTTCAATGAACATCTGACAAGCTGGGCAGGGAGTCATTACATTCGTATAGATACTTCGGAAGGGCCCTTTTGGGACAGTTCTTCCAAAAGAAAAGGTTTACGAAGATCCTGATTGAGATATACCAGAACAAGCAGAGGCTCGGAAAATCGACGGAGGTGTTCTATCATCGGTATGTAGATGAGAGCCTCAGTGTGATCAATCGTACTGAGGATGAAGTGATCCTTAGTTATAGAAACGTGATGTCCAACCTCGACTTGTACAAGAAACTAATCTCAAAGAGGCCAGAAACCTTGCAAAAAACTACAAGAAATTGTGGAATAGTATTCAATAATCGAAGAAGCTACAAAGAGGAAATGAGAGGCGGACATATGGGATGAAAAAGGCTCTAAAGCCTCCAAACTGAGGTCAAGAAGGCCCGACCCTTCGAAGAAAGGTTTCAAAGGCTATGTTCCTATGACTAAGTCCATGATGGAAATACACTTCATCTACATGGGGCTATTTCGAACCCCTTCTCCTGGAAGAGACTACCCTGGAAAAAGAGATTCGCCCAAGTATTGTGACCATCACAAAGAGCAAGGACACGATACGAATGACTGCACTCACCTGAAGTGGGAAATCGAAAGATGTGCAAGAGAGGGTCGAAAGACCGAGAGGAGAAGCCTCCTCGAAAAGACGAGGAAAGTGCCGCTGGAAAGGCAAGAAAAGAGCCAATCGAGGTGGCAGAGAACAGCTGGCAAACAAAAGGGAGCAAGTTGGAAACCAAGCTAGTGTCCGGCCAGATACCGAGGCTTAGCCGGACAGAAATTGGAGGGACGTGGCTAATCGGGTGATCAACTTCATCAATGAAGTGGTAGGTGACCAATCTTCGAACACCATCATCAAAGCTCAATCTCGATACGTGCCCCCCAGAGAACCCTTCCACAAGCAGTTTCAAGCGAAAGAAGCAATCACCTTTTCAGAAGCTGACCCGGTGCCAAGTCAAACCCTCCATATGGACCCAATGGTAATCAATGGCACCATTGGAGACTGTTACGTCAAAAGGGTGTTCATGGATGATGGTAGCAGTGTGAAAGTGATGTTCGCCAATTGCTTCGATCAACTAGTGCTCAGACGCAAAAGTTTGAGAAGAACAACCTCTCCCTTGTCCTGTTTCACTGGGAAAACGATGCTACCCCTAGGGGTTGTAACCCTCTCGGTCAAAGTAGCTGATGAAAATAAGGAAGTCATAATTGACTGTAGCTTCGGAGTGATTGATGCCATATCCCTTTACAATGTGATACTAGGAAGGCCTTGGATGTGCCAGGCGCGAGCCGTATGGTCCCCCTATCACTTGACAATGAAGTTCCCCACCAGGATGAGGAATATCAGTCATTAGGGGAGACCAGCCTGCAGCCAGGAGCTGTTTGGCTATAGCTTTAAAAGAAGCTATAAAGGAGGACATGTTGGCTTTAGTCAACGGAGAAATCAAACCCACGGACACAGAGCCAATGGCTGTTTAAGAAAAAGGAACGGTGCCCATGGGAAAAATGATACCACCCGCAACGAGAAAGAAGCTGAAGTACCTCTTGGAAGACTATGTTGACCCCTCCCAAAAGCCAATCAAGCAAAAAAGGAGATCATTCGCCCCCAAAAGGGCCGAAGCCATAAAATAAAAAGTTCAAAAACTGTTTCGAGCTGAGGTTATCAAAGAAGTATTTTACCCCGAATGGATAGCAAATTCGGTGATGGCCCCCAAGCACGACGGGGATTGGAGAATGTGCACAGACTTCACGAATCTTAACAAATGTTGCCCCAATGATAGCTATCCCCCACCCTCCAGTGATGTACTGGTCAAAGCATTAGCAGGTGTTAGCCTTCTTCGATGCTCAAAAGGGTTACCACCAGATACTCATGGCGGAGGAGGATAAGCAGAAAAAATCTTTCATAACAGATGTGGGGACATTTTGCTATAAGAAAAAGTCATTCGGCCTAAATAATGTTGGAGCCACCTACCAAAGGCTGGTTGACAAGCTCTTCAAAAAACAGATAGGCAGAAACATTGAAATATACGTGGATGATATGGTAGTCAAAAGCAGAGGCTTTGACTAGTTCTTGCTGGAACTTCAAAGGAACCTTCTAGAGTCCAATCTAAAGTTGAATCCAGCTAAATGTGTGATTGTAGTCAGAGCCGGGAAATTCCTGGGATTCATGGTTTCAGAGAGGGGGATCGATGTGAACCCAATTTTTTAAATCTTTCATAAGCATGAAGCCCTCCCAAACGACATTCAAAGGCTAACAGGATCGCTGGCTGCACTCAGTCGATTCCTTTCGAAGGGGGCCGAGAAACATTTTCCATTCTTTGATGTGCTTCGAAAAGCCAAAAAATTTGAATGGACAGAACAATGTGACAAAGCTTTCCGAGACCTAAAGGAACACTTACAAAGCTTGCCCACCCTGATGGAACCAGACAAGGGGGAAGATCTGTACTTATATATCTCCGCATCCCCCCTAGCGATAAACTCAGTTCTAGTAAAGGAAAAGGACAAGGCCCAACACCCAATTTACTTCGTAAGCAGAGCATTGCATGGTCCGGAGATTCGATACACTGCCCTCAAAAAGTTGATCTTGGCCCTAGTCCATGTAGCGAGACGCCTCCGGAAATACTTCCAAAGTCACAAGATCATCTTTCTCACTAGCCATCCTGTTGTGCGGAATACCCGAGAAAGAACAAGTAAAGAAAATAAAGCGAAAAACAAGACACCGAGATTTTTACGTGGTTCACCAATTGGCTACATCTACGGCCGACCAAGATCGGATTCCACTAGAGAGAAAGGCCAGAATTACAGATTTCCTACTCTCTACCAATCCTATCTCTTACAGGTTACAATAAAAGATGAGGCACTATATATAGTTCTCTCCACCTTAAACCCTAACGGCTTTGGGCCCAGAAACAATCTGGCTCAAACCAGAACAGGAGACAGAATGCCAATAATAGCCCAAACAGAGAACATGCTATACCGTCGGGCCGGGGGCGATTCCGCCCCCCCGGACCCCCAGGCCAGGGTGCGCTCCGTCCCCTAGACCCCCGACTCGCTGACCGGGCAGCGAGACCCCCATACCAACCTGTTGAAGCGGCTAATACATATTCAAGGCATACCAACACATCCAATTAGGCAGGTGCTCCTCAAGCTGGAAGCCTCAGGACGAATGATGAAATGGGCAATCGAACTAGGAGAGCATGACATCCAATTCTGCCTAAGAACAACCATCAAGAACCAAGCCTTACCAGATTTCATTGTAGAAACTACATAACCAATACCAGTCAATGATGAAAAGGAATATGAAAAAACATGGAAGTTGTACGTCGATGGATCATCACACTCCGGAGGCAGTGGGGTCAGAGTCTTACTCGTGAGCCCCGAACATAATAACTATTCCTATGCCCTACACTTTGACTTCAAGGCCACAAACAACGAAGTGGAATACGAAATGCTGATCACAGGCTTTCGATTAGCCAAAGACCTGGGAGTTCAAAGGCTGGACATATTCAACGATTCCTAAATCGTGGTCCTTCAAGTCAAGGGGGAGTATACGGCCAGGAAAAGAAGTCTACATCATTATCTGGAAGTGATGAGGCCCCTCCTTGAACATTTCCACCATTACACCCTTACTCAAGTCCCTCGAGAGAAAAACCACAAGGCTAATGCCCTGAGCCAATTGGTCTCGTCGGACCTGGACTTGCAATCCCAAGGGCACTTAATGGTGGAAATGCCGAGTAAGCGTAACTTTGAGAAGGAAGAAACGACGATGATGGTAGAAGAACAGAAGTCGTGGATAACGCCCATTATTAACTACCTTCGAGATGGTACCCTCCCGGAAGATGTCATCGAAGCAAAGAAAGTTAGGCTAAAAGCACCCAAATATTTGATCCATGAAAATGTTCTTTATCGCCGAGGCCACCTACAACCGCTTCTCCAATGTGTAGCCCCCTACGGGGCTGACTATCTGATCTGCAAAACTCATCAAGGGGCTGTGGAAGTCATCAAGGGGCTGCAGAAGTCATCAAGGGGCTCGATCGATAGCAAAGAAGCTCCTTCTAGCTGGATACTATTAGCTCAAGATGTTCGATGAGGTGAACAAGTACATCTAGGCCTGCCACCAGTGCCAGAGGCATGCACCAATCACCCATGTCCCCCAAGAAGAAATGATGAACATTTACAGTTCTTAGCCATTCGATAAGTGGGAGATTGATCTGGAAGGTCCTTTACCGGAGGCCCCAGGCCACTTTTGATACCTGATTGTGGCTGTAGAATACTTTACAAAATGGGTCGAGACCGAAGCCCTAACCGACGTGAAAGGGAGTAGTGATTGGTTTTTGGTGGAAGAACATCATATGCTATTTCAGGACCCTTGATAAATCATAGATGACAATGGTGCCCAATTTGTCAATGACCCATTTAAAGGCTGGCGTAAGGAATATAAGATTCGTCAGAGAGTCATCAGCGTTTATCACCCCTAAGCCAATGGGCAGGCGGAGGTCATAAATTGAACCATTGTCAATGGCATCTAATCGAGGCTTGAAAGAGCAGGATGGAACTGGATCAATGAGTTGCCTAGTGTGCTTTGGTAATTTTGAACAATGGAGTCATCTGCCAAGGGTGAAACCCCTTACGACTTGGTGATGGTTTGAAGGTGGTCATTCCCATGGAGATAAAGCTTCCTACATTTCGAAGGTTTTCCATAAGCAACGAATGCCAAGAGGTTAATGAAGAGCAGCGTCATTTGGATTTGAACCTTCTCAAAGAAAAAAGAGAGAAGGCATCCATCTATGAA
Organism: Rubia yunnanensis; assembly: GCA_037428765.1. Classification (NCBI taxonomy): domain Eukaryota; kingdom Viridiplantae; phylum Streptophyta; class Magnoliopsida; order Gentianales; family Rubiaceae; genus Rubia; species Rubia yunnanensis. The sequence goes on along the minus strand of CM075064.1, from coordinate 21,585,245 downwards.
GCCAAGTTCAAGGAAAGAATCAAGCGGTATCATGGTCGGAGAGTTCCAAAAGTCAATTTTCCCCAGGAAACCTCATAATGAAGAGAAACGAGAAGAGCCGAAGAGAACCAGAGGGAAAATTGTCAGCAAGCTGGGAAGGACCTTACCGAGTAGTTGAAGCCGGACCTGGAGGCAGCTACATGCTAGAAACCTCTCAAGGTGAACCGATTCTACGCAGATGGAACGCTTCAAACCTTAGGAGGCAATATTCTCCTAAATTCCAATAGACTTGGCGATGCCAGAAATAGCCCGCCCCAAAGTAGCTATGGGTCGGAGGACACCCTTGACAAAACGTTGGTGTAAGTCAATAGGGTTCCTTTTTAAAAAAAAACTATTTATCGAAGTGTGTTTACTATAATTACTTCTTGAACTAAAACACACCTCGCCACGGGGGTACAAAAATTCCCCATTCTCCTCAAATCAGAGCACTAAGTATTCAAAGGGCTAACACATCCCATCGAACATTTTTGAGTTGAAATACCTTTAAAGCGCATTAAGCGCCCAAGGCACAAACCTTGCACATGTTCGAAGGGCCAACATAGCCCATCGAACATTTTGGATCGAAATCCCCTTAAAGCGCATCAAGCACCCAAGACACAGACCTTGCACATGTTCGAATGGCCAACACAACCCATCAAACATTTTGGGTCGAAATCCCCTTAAAAGCGCATCAAGTGCCCAAGACAAAGACCTTGCACATGTTCGAAGGGCCAACACAGACCATCGAACATTTTGGGTCAAAATTCCCTTAAAAGCACATCAAGCGCCCAAAGCATAAACCTTGCACATGTTCTAAGGGCCAACACAACCCATCGAACATTTTGGGTTGAAATTCCCTTAAAAGTGCATCAAGCGCACAAGGCATAAACACTGCACAAGTTCAAAGGGCCAACACAACCCATCAAACGATTTGGGACCAAATTCCTCGCTACGCGCATCAAATGCCCGAGGCACAGTCCTTGTAGACATTTGAAGGACTAATATAGCCCATCGATCCATTAGGGACCAAAGTCCCCTTAACACGCATCAAGAGCCCAATGCCCTAACCTTATAGGTATTCAAAGGACCGACATAACCTTTTGAACGCTTTATAGAATTAGTAAAGCCTTTCAAGGAAAAGAAAGAGTTGAAGCCATCATCTCTGTTAGATGGATCAATACATGCCAGAAGGGAAAATTTTTGAATGCTAAAAAAAGGGGTAGAAAGTTTTATTTTGATTATACAGAATGCTATAATGGCTTTCAAGTACAATGATAGAGTTACAACAACTATCTATCTACATATAGCTAAGGGAAAGACTATCACAAGGCCTAAAGGAGGGAGGGGGGGGGGTAATAAAACTCCCATTCTTCCAAGTCCTTCAAACAGAGCTATAAGGTCCATAGAGTTTACCTCCTTGGTCTCCTTAATAGGGGTACGTCTTAGGCATCCTCAGGGGTTGCTCGGTTTTGGCCACCAATAACACTACCCCCTCTGTCAGACAAGGGACCTCCAACGGGAGTGAGACTACCCCTCCCTCGGCCGGAGGCACCGGCCTGGTTACATGATGGGTTAGCCTTTAGTATCGAAGCCTCAGGAGGAAGGGATAGAGGTTCGGGGGCCTCCACTCGGGAGGGATTCATCTGAGAGGCAGGGTCAATAGAGGAACGACTTAAATGAGAAAAAGATGGAACCTCCTCATCTGTGAGAAGTTTCGGAGGGGCTAATCTCTATGGGGTCCAGAGCCCCACTCTTTCTAATAGTAGTATGGGAGCTCAAAGACCCACTATTATTCTTCTTCCATACATCCTTTAGCCACCTCTTAGCTTTCTCGTAGGCCTTGCAATACTTGGGATCTCCTGTGATGTGTTTTCTTTCCATAATGTTGATAGTCTCTTGAAGAAATACTTCAAAGTCTTCAATTAAGGGAGCTTCGACGGTCCCAAGTTGAAGCCCATATGCTCGAAGTTTATTAGCAGTCACCATATAGGCCTGATACAACTCAACGTGGTCTTTTTCGACCTTGTCCTTGTCTTTATAGCCAAATGTAATGATTTCTTGATTATCCCTGATGGTCCATTCTAAGAAAGGAATTAGATGCTATTGTTACTCTCTTTTCCAAGTCTTTTATTCCTCTAGTTTGGTGGTGGTAGCTACGGGGGCCGCACGAGCATTTTCTACAGCTGCCTGATGCCCTTGTGCTTCAAGGCAATAATGCTCGATGGTCTTGTTGGCCTAAGAAGATGATGCCCCCCAGAAGCCTTGAAAGCTTTAGCAGCAGTGATGCTATTGAATTAAATTTGGCTTTGATAGTAATCTCTTCGAGGACCTCATTGTACCGAGCCGCGATGGAGCGATAGTATTCTAAAATCTCATCCTTAGTCGTAGCTAGGGAGTCATTTTCCTCCTCCAAACAACTAAGTGCATCATGGAAATTCTTTTGCCTCTCATGAAGGCCACTGTGCCATAAGCTAAGCTCTTCATGGGCAGCTCGAAGCTTCTCTTCGAGCTGGACACCAAAGATGGTTCAGCTACTCCGGTGCAGTGTTGTTTTTTGGGACGTCCAACATAGTCACACACTTGGCAGGGAGCTCCTTGCAGATGGAGTGGGCTAGATTGTTTCGAGTGAGCCCCACCAGGACCTTGGACAAGGATGAGAAGAAGTCCCAAAACCCTCGAGTCTTCAAAGTTTGTTGGTGTAGGCCTCGAAGACGAAGGCTTGCTGTTCGGGAGAACAAAGGTTGGCCAACTTGGTGTTTTTGCTGGCCAGAGTTTCATTAGAGGCTTGACCTCTGAAAGGTTAAGCTTAAGCTCCTTTAAACGGCCAACCTTTCGAGGCCTTGCTTTTCCAATGCCTCTCTGTGTTGAGGGGCTATCTTTATCAATTCTGCCTCATGATCGGATGCTACCTTGTTTAGCTTTGCCTCATGATCAGAGGCCAATTTCTTTAACTTTGCTTTATAGTCGAAGACAACTTTCTTCATTTCTTCCTTGAGCTCAATCACCCTAGCCTCAGAGGCTTCGATTTGGAAAAAACAACTTGGTCTTCCTTGGCCTTTGCCACAAAGGTCTGGAAAAATGAGTTCAAAGACGCCGAGATGGTGGCAGCCTCTAGAATGGTAGCCAGGGCATGATCGTTTGCTCCTGGAGGAGTGGGGTTACATTCCCCCAGAAGATGGCCAACCTGAGACTCAAAATTTTTGGGGCCACCAGCATGGGAATCGATGACGATGACCTTATCAGTTTGCTATCTCTGGGAGGAAGGGCTATGCAAAGAAGCATCCTCCCGAGGTTATTTATTGTTCATGGAGTTATTAAGAGCCTCCGAAAGGGGCTCCATTTAGATCGGCACCTGGACCAAGGGCTCATAGTGAGCCTCTGAATAGGTTTCCTAAAAAACCGTCTCCACCTCCTCTTCATTTCTGAGACGTAGCAAGCTAGCAAAGTCCACTGGATAACGTAAAAGAAAGATAAGTTAGGAAAGGAAACAAAAGGGGGGAGGGGAGGGGGTAAAGTAAAAGCAATCAAAGTAAAAATCTAGGATGCCGCAAACAACTTCACAAGGTGGGGGAGGAACTCCTAAGGGGGGGGGCTCTTAGGTATCTTTTGCCCTTAAGGGCTCCGAGGTAGTTTCGATGACCTTCAAAATGGGCTCGACATGCTTTGAGGGGTCAACTTTGGTTTTCCTTTTCTTTGTATTTTTGGGGCTCCATCATTGGTAACCGTATGGGCCTTCCTCTCAGTCTTCTTGGGGTTATCACCCTCAAACACCTTTTTTTTCCTTTCCCTTTGCCCGAAAGGGCCTTCGAAGACTCTGTCAGAGGGAGGGGCTTAATCAAGATAGGTCTCTGGCTGTAGATCCACTCGTAAACCTCCCCCGGCAAAAAATAATTACAGTTTTTAGAGATGTTCAGGGGTTCACTTAACAGCCAATCCCTATTTGCCACTACACCCTCTAGAACACGTAGTTGGTAGCATTCTCGTACTTTGGATTCGAATTCCACCCTAGTATGTAGTACTCTTCCGTGTCACCTTTGAAGGTGTATATGAGGGTTTTATTCCACCCTTTGTAGTTCGAGGAGATTTTTATAGGGTGGTCCAGAAACCTGTTACTAATAGTTATGATCCCACTAGTTTTCGTATCCTTGCCACCGGCTGTGTGCACCACAGGTCTGCTAGCATTGATATAGTATATGGATCTAAAAAGCTCATAGCTAGGAGTTATACCTAGGCTGTTACACCGAGTTATAAATGCCATAACTAAGAGTGTGAAGTTTGAATGAAGCTGGGCTAAGTTAACCTGATGCTTCTTGAGAAGATGAGAGAGGATAAGGGGAAAGGGAAATAGAACCTGAATCTGAGTTGGCACTCATAAACGGTGCACCTACCAGGCCTCGTATCTCTAGGGTTTTCATCTTCCTGAATGACCTCCAATCGTAAATCTTTTGGAAGCCTAATCCAAAGGGGCAAAGAAGATAACAGCTTGGAAATATCCTTAGCAATCAGATGGGGGCTCTCGAGAACTAGGGTTAGAACTTTCTCAAAGAAGGAAGGGCACCCCTTTGTATCCTCCTAAACCTTGGCCTCCATCAGAATTCAAGATCTCGATGTAAACCACTTGCGACGGTAACCCTTGGGCGGTGCCGGGCAACTGGAAAATCTTTCTCTAGCTTTCAGATCAACTGAATGGAAATCGACGTCCAAGGAAGGAATGATACCGGAATCCTGGAGACGGGAACTTTCAACACCATTGGTGGAAGACATGGCCAGAAAGTAGGATGGGATGGAGTTCTTTCCTACTGGTGGTTTTTGCAACATCCTTAGTAAGAGAAAGAAAAAAGACCAGGTGAGAGATGATTTACTAGTTCTTAGCCAGAGTTTTACTGGAGCTTCTCTGAGAATGTTAGCAAGAAGAACGCCTTGAGCTGCTATGAAGAGAGGAAGTTTTAAATTTGAAAATTACTTTGAGTAAATTCCGGAGCAAAGTGTTAAGAAGAACCTTATATAGAAAAAGGAATAAATGGTAATGATTACCTTGGGCCATCACGCAATAAGTATGTACGTGGGTAAATGGGTCGCGTGGGTGAGGAATCAAAGGCATATACGGGGAAAGTGGCGTGCATGAAACCTAACCTGGAGTTCACCCGCTTAGAAATAAGAGTTACCATCATGCACTCGTGACTCTTGATGTGCCCCAATTTACAACCGCTGTTGAGCCGACGTAGGTGATCAGAATTTGCAAGACAAAGTCCCCTGGAGGTTTTGGGGGGGGGAGGCTCTGACGGTAAAGTCAGCAAAAAAATTACAAGAGTGTAATTAGAAATGAATAGTTGAGTGTGTAGGGTTATCTTTAGCCTTTATATAGGTAGGCAAGTATAACAACTATTTCGTTTGCTTGTGGAGAAAGTACTCCCAACTTGGGCCGAGCCAAATGGGCAATACCAAGCGGGTAGTGCCATGGTCCAATGGTCGGCTATATTAGGCACTTGGGCCCATACAGATTTACACATTATCAATAAGCCTCTGGAAAACTAAGGGTTCGACCTTCGAATTTTGTCCCGAGATCACAGTTTCAAATACGTGCTCGTGTCCATAAGTTCGTCGTTTCACCCTTCTAACGAGGCTGCTCCAAATTGATGGTTAAGCGAGGGTTCATCCTTTGAGACCCTTTGATACTCTAGGGGTAAAATTTTGGTGCCCCTGCGATGCATTGAAGGTCCTTCCAGGTTGAAGCTCCGAACTTGTCGTTCGAATAGATTAATGTGTCGGGGGGTCCGAACCTCGACTTTCTAGTCATTGTTAGAGCCCAAGGGCCTAGATCTCGACTCATTTATTTCCACAGGGGCCTTTGGACCACAGTAGTTCTGAGTCAAGGGTTCGACCATTGGCTTTCTAATCTATGTTAGAGACTAAGGTCCCTCGAGTCGCCACAGACAGGTCCTCTTATCTGTGTTAGAGAACAAGGGTGTTCGAATAATTACTTTTAGGGATATGAGATTCAGCCTTTGGCCTTCCAATATGTGTTGGGGTCTGAGAGCATTCGAATCCTAGTATGTAAGAGAGAATATGGGTAGTCAAATTCTGGACATCTAATATGTGCTAGAGTCCGTACTGTACGAATCCCAGTATTTTACCCATAGAGGGTTTGACCTTTAGGTTTCCAATCTAAGATAGAGTCCAAGGTCATTCGAATCCCAGTAATCTAGGGTGAGGGATTTGGACTTTGAGTTTCTTATCTTATCCAGAACTGGGGGCGTCTAAATCCATATACTTAAACGTAAGGGATTCAAACTCCGGTCTTACAATCTGTGCTAGAATCCGAGGAGTTCAAACCCACGCATTTGGGAACAAGGGGTTTGATCTTTGGCCTTCTAATCTGTGTTAGAATCTGAAGCGTTAGAATCTAAGGCGGGAAGTGGAGAAGTCACAAAGGTGTGATGTTTGCTCTTATTTCTGCGCGTGTGAAGCCCATTTGGTTCCACGTGCACCACTTTCCCATAAATGCCTTGAATTTATCCCCCATGCAGCCCATTTACCCACACACTTTGATACGAATTAGGTTTCTTTATTTATTTTTATTTATTAGGATTTTTAGAAGATAACACTATACTCCTTTTCCCATTGGATTTTTTAATGAGGTAGTGTGATCGTTTATTTTATTTTAGAATAAGGCTCATTAATTCAGCCAGGTTGGCATTGGAAGAATTAATGTTCTGGTCATGCCTTTATTTTAGTGTTTAGAATATTCAGTTATGATTTGATTAGAATTAGATTTGGTAAGATTAGATAAGACAATATTCATTCAAGATTTATCTTGAAGAATATAGTCATTTATTTCAGGTAGTCTAGTTAAATATGGTTTTAACTTCTTAAAGCTGCCATAATCCTTTTCAGTTTCTTATTTGTATTTTTTTGAAGACCATACCTATGTACTATAAATAGGGGTGGTATTCAACATTATTTTTACCTTACACCATTTTTAGAAATAAAAATACAACCTTTTGAGTTCATACTCTTTGCTTCCGAGCTATTTCATTGTTACTTAACCCGGAGAGCTAGTTAAGTGCCAATAAACCTTGTAATCTGATCCTGAGGGCTAGTTAGAGAGCGAGTCGAAATTAAGTGTACCCCGAGGGCTAGACCTTGAATTTCGTGCGGCATTGAAGGGTTTGCGAGTTCCCTTGTTTTGTCAAAGATCTTAATTCCGCAATCCAGATCCTTCGCAAGGGGATTCATATAAGTTGGTATCAGAGCAAAGCAAAAAATTCTTGGTGGTCGAAAATTTGACAGGGATTTCAAGTTTTGTTTGAATTTATTTTCGCTAAAAAAATTTAATTTTTTTATCATCGGAATACTTTTGCCGGCAGACAACTCGCCGCAACCACCGTTCAACTCCGGCAAATCCATCTATCTTCCCCGATTAGCATCTCCAATGATTCCGCCGCCACACTGCCATCCCATTCTATCTCCGAACAACCTCCGATATACTCGCCGTTAGTTCTTCTCCGACCAAGGCTGAACGTCGCTTCTCCATCTCCAACCATCAGAAGGTGCCGTCTACCGTTCCTCAGATCGTGAACAGCTTTGATGTCAACCGACCCCGAAGATGTCGTTTGCTCTTTGTTTTCTGCAACTCCAATCGCTGCTGGTGTTCCACCCTTTACCACCACTGATTCACGTCAACACCGGTCGGGCCTGCTTCCTTTGTACTCTTAGTCATCTTCAGGCTCTACAGGAGAAAATTTCACCTCCGGGAAAAATAGAATCCAGCGAAAAGAAGATCAGCAAGCAGTTAATGAAGAAGACAGTCAGTGCGTGGCACAGACGCTCGTGCCATCAATCGGGCGCGTGAATACCACGCACGAGACAGTTGAGGTACGTCTACCTCACACGCTCAGCTCTTGATCCATACCTTCATCTCGCGAGGTCTCAATTTATTGCGATATTTTAGTTTTCTCACGAGTTGGTTTGTTTTTTGTGAGTTATCTCACCAGCAGCCTTTTTATCACGAGTTGAAGCCACATCAGCATCCAGTCACTGCCTAGTCAGCATTTTGTCACCGCTTCATTAGGAGTTCTTCACAGAGATGGCTTGTGACGTTGATCTACATTTATTTTTGAACATCGTTCACGTTTCGAGGATGAAACTTTTCAGCCTCGGAGGGAATGATACGAATTAGGTTTCTTTATTTATTTATATTTATTAGAATTTTTAGAAGATAATTGTATACTCTTTTTCTCATTGGGTTTATTAAATGAGGTAGTGTGATCATTTATTTTATTTTAGAAAAGGCCCATTAATTCAGACAGGTTAGCATTGGAAGAATTTTGTTTCAGTCATGCATTTATTTTAGTGTTTATAATATTCAGTTTTGATTTGATTAGAATTAGATTTGGTTAGATTAGATAAGACAATATTCATTCAAGATTTATCTTGAAGAATATAGTCATTTATTTTAGGTAGTCTAGTTAAATATGGTTTTAGCTTCTTAAAGCTTCCATAATCCTTTTCAGTTTCTTATATTTTTTTGAAGACCATACCTATGTACTATAAATAGGGGTGGTATTCAACATTATTTTTACCTTACACCATTTTTATCAATCAAAATGCAATCTTTTGAGTTCATACTCTTTGCTTGCGAGCTATTCCATTGTTGCTTAACCCCGAGGGCTAGTTAAGTGCCAATAAATCTTGCAATATGATCCAGAGGGCTAGTTAGAGAGTGAGTTGAAATTGAGTGTACCTCGAGGGCTAGACCTTGAATTTCGTGCGGCATTGAAGGGAGTTCCCTTGTTTTGTCAATGATCTTAATTCTGCAACCTAGATTCTTTGCAAGGGGATTCATATCAGTTGGTAACAGAGCAAAGCGAAAAATTCTTGGTGGCCGAAAATTCAACAGGGATTTCAAGTTTTGTTTGAATTTATTTTCGATAAAAAAATCATGTTTTTTTTCATCGGAATACTTTTGCCACCAGACAACTCGCCGCAGCCACCGTTCAACTCCGGCGACTTCATCCATCTTCTTCGATCAGCACCTTCGATGATTTCACCACCGAACCGCTATCCCGTTCCATCTCTAAACGATCTCCGATCTACTCACAGCTAGTTTTTCTCCGACCAAGGCCGAACGTCGCTTCTCCATCTCCAACTATTAGAAGCTACCGTCTACCATTCCTCAGATCGTGAACAGCTTTGACGTCGACCGACCAAAGAAGCCATCGTCTGCTTTCCATCTTTTGCAACTCTGATTGTTGCCGGTGTCCCACCTTTTACCACCACCAATTTGTGTTAACATCGGTTAGGCCTGCTTCTTTTGTACTCTCAGTCATCTTCAGGAGAAAATTTCACCTCCGGAAAAAACACAATCTAGCTAAAAGAAGTTCAGCAAGCAGTTAATGAAGAAGACAGTCGGCGCGTGGCACAGACACGCGTGCCATCAATCGGGCGCGTGAATACCACGCGGGAGACAGTTCTTGATACGTACCTTCATTTTGCGAGGTCTCAATTTATTGCGATATTTTAGTTTTCTCGCGAGTTGGTTTGTTTTTCGTGAGTTACTTCGTCAGCAGCCTTTTTATTGCGAGTTGAAGCCACATCAACATCCAATCCATGCCTAGTCAGCATTTTGTCACCGCTTCATTAGGAGTTCTTCATAGAGATGGCTTGAGACGTTGATATACATTTATTTTTTAAGATCGTTCACGTTTCAAGGATGAAACTTTTCAGCCTCGGAGGGAATGATACGAATCAGGTTTATTTATTTATTTTTATTTATTAGGATTTTTAGAAGATAACACTATACTCTTTTTCTCATTGGGTTTTTTTAACGAGGTAGTGTGATCATTTATTTTATTTTAGAATAAGACCCATTAATTCATCCATGTTGGCCTTGGAAGAATTAATGTTTCGGTCATGCATTTATTTTAGTATTTAGAATATTCCGTTCTGATTTGATTAGAATTAGATTTGGTAAGATTAGATAAGGCAATATTCATTCAAGATTTATCTTGAAGAATATAGTCATTTATTTTAGGTATTCAAGTTAAATATGGTTTTAGCTTCTTAAAGCTGCCATAATCCTTTTCAGTTTCTTATTTGTATTTTTTTGAAGACCATACCTATGTACTATAAATAGGGGTGGTATTCAACATAAATTTTACCTTACACCATTTTTATCAATCAAAATACAACCTTTTGAGTTCATATATTTACTTGCGAGCTATTCCATTGTTTCTTAACCCCGAGGGCTAGTTAAGTGTTAATAAACCTTGTAATATGATCCTAAGGGCTAGTTAGAGAGCGAGTCAAAATTGAGTGTACTTCGAGAGCTAGACCTTGAATTTCATGCAACATTGAAAGGTTTACGAGTTCCCTTGTTTTGTCAAAGATCTTAATTCTACAATCCAGATTCTTTGCAAGGGGATTTATATCACACTTCCTTTTCTGTGTAGCGGTCCGAGGAATGATTACCGTTTATTCCCTTTATATATACACTAGGTTTCACCGCTCTTCCTTCACATTTTTCCCTATCCATTTTCAAATTTCAAAACCCCTTTTCTTTCTTAGAGCAGTTCCTTGGCAATTTCGCTCCGTTTAAATTTCTAGAGAGCTCAGGTTCATTTCTGGCCTACAAGTAGTAAGTTTCCTATCTATTAACCTTTCATTTTTGCCTTTTTGAGATGTGACAAACACCGTCAATGGGGAAGAACTCCATTCTGGCTGTGTCTACCACTGTCGGTATAGAAGATTCTTGTTTCTAGGATTCTGGCACCATTTTCTACTTGGCTGCCAGTTCCTTTTCAATGGGTTTAGAAGTCGGGGGATGCTCCACTAGTTGCTTAGCGCCATCTAAGGGCTACCCTTCCGCAAGTGGGTTTCATCAATATCTAGGGTTCCGAGTTGGGCGAGGGTTCAAGAGGATAAGGAGGGCCATCCTTTCTTCTTCAATTTTTTTTACTCCGGTCCTTGAGATCCCCCGACCAATTACACAAAAAATCTCCAAGATGCTATCTACGCTACCTCTGTGGGTCAAGCTTTCAGAGGATTTATGATTGGAGGTCTTTAGAGAGGATGAAAATCCAAGGGATATGAGGCCAAGTCGGTGCACAGTCTACGAGCACCATATCTGGTTTAGGCTATGCTTTCCCTTACCCCCCTTCCCCTCTTATCTTCTCGAGGAACATTGGGTAAATCTGGCCCAGCTGCATTCAAACGTTATTCTCCTTATTATGGTGTTCAGGGCTCAATGTAATAGTATGGGTATTACCCCTCGGTACGAGCTATTTATATCTTTATACTACCTCTCTCATAGCAGACCTATGGTGTATACAGCTAGTGGTAGGGATACAAAAATTGGAGGGATCCTAATCCTCAGTAACATGTTCTCTGATCACCTCATGAAGATCTCGTCAACTTGCAAAGGGTGGCATAAAACCCCCATTTACACCTTCGAGAAAGAGGCTGAGTAGTACTATGTACCCGACTAGAACCCAAAATCAAAATTTGAAAATCCTACCACCTATGTCGTTATGGAGAGTCTGGTAGCTGACAAGTGATCAATTGTTGAGTGATTCCTTCGACATTTTGAGGAACTTTGATTTTTTCTGGCCAGATGAGGTATATGATTGGACATACAGCTAGAAGCCTTTCTTGATAAGACCTCCCCCTCTGATGGAATCTGTAAAAAGCCCTTTCAGAAAAGGAAAGGGAAAAAAGAAGGCAGATGAGGGTGACCGGCCCAAGGAGACCAAGAGGAAAGCCCCAACAGACTGTGAAGATGGGGCACCTAAAAAAATTAAAGAAAAAAAGCCAAGGTTGTTGGCCCTAAGCCCGTTTCGAGGGTTGCCAAAGCTGAGTTGAAACCCCCACATGCAAAAAATCCTAGAGGGTCCCCTTCTAGGGGTTCGTTCCCCTCCAAATGTGTTTGCTGCATCCTTACTTTATATTTTTCTTGCTTTAACTTTTATTACCTTTTAGTTTTCACTTATTTTTTCTAACCTTCTTTTCTCTTATTTTGTTTAGTGAACTTTGCCGAGATCCTTGGGTTCGGGAACAAGGAAAGGGTTGTGATCGAGGAGCATGAGGAAGAAGTTCACTTAGAGCCCCTAGTCCCGGAGGCTTAAGCAGAGGTTGTTGATAAGTCCGCAAGAAACAAGCGACCTTGGGAAGATGCTTCCTCACCTCGTCCTTCACCTCAGAGGCAACAAACTAATTCATCCATATTTCCATCGAGCCCCCTCTCCAATCAAAATATGGCAGCCCCAAAAATGCCCAGTCGGGGGCTGAGCATCTTGATCTGACCCCTCCAGGCATAGGATACTACGCTTTGATTTCTATCCCGAAGGCACCTTCTCTTTCGAGTGCTCTGGGAACTATTGTTCAGACCTACATGGCCAAGGCTAAGAAAGCCAAAGTGGCCACTGCCAAATACAAGGAGCTTGAGGAAGATCTAAAGAAGGTTTCCTTCAAATTCAAGAAGGAATTGGAGAATGTGGCCTCCGATTACAAAAATGAGTGTGCCAAGATGGCTCTCGAGCACAAGGAGGAGCTGGAGAGAGTGGAGAAGATGAGCACCAAAAAGGACATCCATCTAAAGGAGCTCGAGATGAAATTATCATAGGCTCAAGCAACTAATGGAACTCTTGCCAATGAGAATGCTAGGTTGGCCGACCTTTTCTTTCCCAAGCAGCAGGCTTCCTCGTGCGAGACCTTATACTAACATGCTGGTGAGGACTAAGGGATTCCGGGACTTTGTTTCATCCATTTCCTCTGTTTTGGTGGGACTCACTCAGAAAAACATGGTCGCTCTATCTCCAAGGATCTCCCTAAGAATACACGATCATGCTGGATGTTCATAAAAAAAACTCGGAGCCAGAGCATCTGAACCGCCTTTGGTGGAAATCCATCCAGGATGGGGGCATCAAGCTCCCATTGCTTGGCCATTTGAAGGCCTCCAGGATTTTTTTCTCAGTGGAGGAAATCTGCCACTTGGAGGTGGATGAAGACAAGCAATAGAGGGAATTGGACCCCCTGACTGCTCCAAAGTCCCGCCGCCAACCTGCTCCTTTTGGATCTTCTCAGGCGACTCCTAGCATAGGAAAAAGTGTATGAAAACTTTCCCCTTGGGGCTCCAGATGTATTTCTTAGTTTTTTTGCATATGGATGAAGACTTTCATTTTCTTTTACTTATGTTTTTCCTACTTTTTGTCACTTGTAGACTCTAGACTTGGTACCCTATCGCCCCCCATCTGTAAAGGGGTACTTCTTTCGACTTCTTTTTCCAAGTCATGAAAGAATGGTACCACCAGATCAAAGAATGGGCATGGGAGCATCGAATCAAAGTATCCCAATTCTGGTACATGTCTGTCTAGCTCAAAGAGAAGCTTTAAGCAACGCACAAAGAACTTAGCTTGTGGCACAATTGACTCTACGAGAGACAAAAAGAACTTCTCGATGCCCTGAGTCGTTCGAGAGAAGAAAGAGATTCACTGGCCATGATGAAGGACACAATTTTGAGAGATTTCCATTCTCTCAAAGCTCGGTACAATGAGGTTCTAGAAGAGATTACCACTAGGTCCGGGTTCACCTCGATGCATGAATGTATCACCTATGCTAAAGCTTTCAAAGTTACTGGGGGGCCTCATCTTCTCAGCCCAATGAGACCATCGAGCGTTACCGGCACAGGGCTCGAGTGGCTCAAAAAAATGTAGAGGTTTCTTGAGCAGTCTTGGTTACTAGCACCACCAAACTGGAGGAGTGGAAGGAGGAGAATAGAAAATATCAACGAGATCTAATTCCTACCTTAGAGCGGACTATCATGGAGAATTGGGCCATTATCGGGGCTGCCTATAAAGATAAGGAAAAAGTAGACAAGGAACTTGCTGAGTTGTACGAAGTGTACGAAGAAACTACCAATAACCTTTGGGCGTATGAGCTTTGACTTGGTACAGTCGAAGCTTCACTAGTTGAGGATCTTGAAGTTTTTCTTCAAGAGACCATCAATCTTATGGAGAAAAAACACATCACTAGGAATCCCAAGTATCGTGAAGCTTATGAAGAAGCACAGCGGTGTCCGGATAGGTTGTGGAAAAGGAACATGAGCAGATCTTCAAGATCCCACACTGCTCTCAGAAGAAGTGGGGCATCAGAACCTGCCGAAGCCTCTCATCCCGTGACCTCAAACCTGAGGGTTAGCCTCGTAGGAAACTCTACTGGCGCCTCTGGCCGAGAAAGAGGTTCTTCATCTGGTAAAGGAGGTAATGTTGCTAGCCGAGGTCGAGCGTGCCTCTTTGACGATAATGAAGATGAGCCTTTGGTGAGGAGATCAAGGTGGTAGGTTTTCGGACCCTTGAATTTTGTTAGATGACCGGAGGCCACTAGTATTGGCCTCGTAGAAGGTTTTCTGGTTGTGTGTGAATATCTGTTGTAACTGTATCTATGTACTTATAAGCTTTTATGGCCTTGTATTATCAAAATAATACTTTTTGCTCTTTGCCCAGAGCTTTTTAACTTTCATGAAGTGCAATAGCCCTTCTAACCAAGCTAAAATTTTCAACTTGTCTCTCTTTCGACTTACCATTTGACGTGTTGTACTGACTTTTCAAACACTTTACAAGGTCCGTGCCTTGAGCGTTTGCTGCGCTTTCAAAGGGACTATTTGTATCAAAATGTTCAAAGGGCTTTTTTTTTGCCCTTCTGGAATTTTACAAGGTCTTTGCCTTTGTCGCTTGTTGCGCATTCAAGGGGTTTTGTTGGCCCTTCGAATATTTTACAAGGTCCGTGACTTGGACATTGGTTTCATGTTCGATGAGGCTTTGTTGGCCCTTTGAATATGCTACAAGATTTGTGCCTTGGGAGCTTGTTGTGCATTCAATGGGGCTTTGTTGACCCTTCAAATATGTTACAAGGTTTGTGCCTTGGGTACTGGTTACGCGTTCGATGAAACTTTACTAGCCATTCGAATATGCTACAAGGTCTGTGCCTTGGGTGCTTGTTGCGGGTTCGATGGGGCTTTCTTGGCCCCTCGAATATAAATTACTCCAATTTTAGGAGAATGTGGAATTTTTGTCCCCTTATAGTAACATGTGTTTAAATTCTTCGGAAAAAGAACTAATTGTAAGAAACACGTTTCCATACAAAATTATCAAAAACTGAAGGACCCTATCGACTCACAACACACTTTGTCGACGGTGTCCTCCAACCCAAGGGTATTTTGAGGCAGGCCATTTTTCGACCTCACTAAGTCTAATGGAATTGGGGGAATAATACCTTCTAAGGTTGGAAACGTTCCATCTGTGTGGAATCGGCTCACCCTGGGGAGTTTTTTAACACATAGCTGCTCCCCAGCCCAACTTCGATGACTCGGTAGGGCCCTTCCCAGATTGCTAACAGCTTGCCTTCTGGCTCTCTACATCTCTTCTTGTTTCTTCTTATCATGAGGTTTCCTGGGGAAATTTATACTTTTTGGACCCTCCGGTCATAATACCTCTTTACCCTTTCCTTGACCCTAGCTTCTCGGAGGTTTGCCTTCCCTCTTTGCTCTTCAAGAAGGTCCAAGTCCAAGCGGCACTGCTCGTCATTGTCCTCCTGTTATCCATTGCTTATAGCAAACCTTTAAAAGGTAGGCATCATTATCTTTGCTGGAATGACCGCCTCCGAACCATAGACTAGGCCATATGGGGTTTCACTTATGGAAGATGACTCTGTTGTTTGGATTGACCAAATTACACTAGGCAACTCATTGATCCAGTTCTCGTGTGCCCCTTCGAGCCTCGATCGAATGCCGTTAACAATGGTTTGATTGGTGACCTCCACCTGCCCATTGGCTTGAGGGTGGTAAACGCTGGTGACCCTTTTACGAATCTTGTACTCTTTACACCAGCTTTTGAATGGGTCATTGACAAACTGAGCACCATTGTCACTTATGATCGTTCGAGGAATCCCAAATTGGCATATGATATTCTTCCAACAAAACACAATTGCTGCTTTCCCGTTTACGCTTATCAGGGCTTTGGCCTCGGCCCACTTTGTAAAGTAGTCTATAGCCATAATCAAGTATCTAAATTGGTCTGGGTCTTCGAGAAATGACCCACCAGGTCGATCCCTCATTTGTCGAATGGCTAGGAACTGTTGATGTTCATCATTTATTCCTGGGGAACATGGGTGATTGGGGCATGTCTTGGCATTGGTGTCAGGCTTGGATGCATTTGTTTACCTCATCGAACATCTTCGGCCAATAGTATCCAGCCAGAAGGAGATTTTTAGTTGGTGACTTCCGCAGACCTCTTCATGGGTTTCACAGATCAGGTAGTCAGCTTTGTGGGGGTCTCCTCATTGGAGGAGCAGTTGGAGGTGGCCTCGGAGATAAAGTACATCTTCGTGGATCACATATTTAGGTGCCTTTAGCCTACACCTTCCTTGCTTCAATGACATCTTCCGGGAGAGTTCCATCTCAAAGGTAGTTAATAATGAGTGTCATCCACAATTTTTGCTCTTCCACTACCATCATCGTTGATTCCTGCTTGAAGCTACACTTACTCAGTGTCTCCACCATTAAGGGCCCCTGTGATTGCAAGTCCAGGTCCAATGAGGCTAACTTTCTCAGGGTGTTCACCTTGTGATTTTTCTCTTGAAGGACTTGAGTGAGGGTTTAATGGTGGACATGTTTAAGGAGGGGATTCACCATTTCAAAATAATGATGCAAGCTTCTTTCCCTAGCCTCATATTCCCCCTTGACTTGAAGGACCGAGATTTGGGAATTACTAAAAATGTCTAGCCTTCGAACTCCCAATTCTTTGGCAATTCGAAGGCCTGTGATCACCGCTTCATATTCTACTTCATTGTTTTTGGCTTTGAATTCAAAATGTAGGGCTAGGGATAATCCTTCTATTTGGGGCTTGTGAGTAAGACTCCGGCCCCACTGCCTCCGAAGTGAGAGGATCCATCGACGTACAAATGCCATGTGTCTTCGGGTTCATTGTTATCTTCAACCACTATTGGTTATGTAGTTTCTACAATAAAGTCTGCTAATGCTTGGCCCTTTATTGTTGTTTTTTGGCAGAACTGGATGTCATGTTCACCCAGTTCGATTGCGCACTTCATCATTCTTCCCGAGGCCTCCGGCTTTAGAAGCACCTACCTGATTGGATGATTGGTGAGCAGGATAATCCCGTGGCTTTAGAAATATGGCCGGAGGCATCATGTAGCATAAATAAGGGCCAATATCAACTTTTCGAGGGCAGTGCAACGAGTCTCCGAGCCATGCAAGTCCCTACTTACAAAGTAGATTGGGTGTTAAGTTTTGTCCATTTCATTCACCAGAACCGCGCTTATCGCCAAAGGGGATACGAAGATGTATAAATACAAATATTCCCTTTTGTATGGTTTCATCAAGGTGGGTAAACTTTGTAAATGATCTTTCAACTCATGGAAGGCTTTGTCACAGTCATTCATCCATTCAAAATTCTTAGCTTTTCGAAGTACATCAAAGGATGACCAATGTTTTCAGCCCCCTTCAAAAAGAATTGGCTGAGTACTGACAACGATCATGTAAGCCTCTGGACATCTTTGACTGTTTGGGGGGGGCTTCATGTTGATCATCGCTTCAACTTTCTCAAGATTAACATCAATCCTCTTCTCTGAAACCATGAATCCCAGAATTTACCGACTCCGAATCCAATAACGCATTTAGCTGGGTTTAGCTTCAGGTTGGCTTCTCGGAGCTTCTGAAAGGTTTCTTCAAGGTCCAGTAAAAATTGGTCAAAGCCTCTGCTTTTGAACACCATGTTATTAACATATATGTCAATGTTTCTACCGATCTATTTTTTGAAGAGCTTGTTGACCAACCTTTGGTAGGTAGCCTCTGCATTCTTTAATCCGAATGATATTTTATTTTACCAAAATGTCCTCACATTTGTCATAAACGATGTTTTTGGCTAATTCTTCTCTGCCATGAGTATATGGAAATAGCCCTTATAAGCATCAAAGAAGGCTAGCACCTCGTATCCGGCTATAGCTTCGACCAGCACATCAATGGAGGGTAGGGAATAGCTATCCTTGGGGAAATATTTGTTGAGATCCGTGAAGTGTATGCACATCCTCCAAGCCTCATCATACTTGGAGACCATCATTGGATTTGCTATCCACTCGGGATAGAATACCTCTTCGATAACCTTAGCTCGAAGGAGTTTTTGAACTTCTTCTTTTATAGCCTCTGTCCTTTTGGGGGCGAAATATCTACGCTTTTGCTTGATTGGCTTCTGGGAGGGGTCTACATTCAATATGTAGACCATCAGCTGTTTAGGTACCCCTGTGAGATCAAAGGTGTCCCACGAAAATACGTCAACCTAATAATCCAAAAGGTTCTTCAACTTCTCTCTTGTTGTGTGTGGTATCATTTTTCTCATGGGCACCATTCCTTTGTTTCGAATGGCCATTGGCTCCGTGGGTTTTATTTCTCCGTTGATCGAAGCCACCTTATCATTCTTTCTAGCTTCTTTTAGAGCTATAGCAAAATAGCTCCTAGCCACCGGTTGATCTCCCCTAATGACTGCTATCCACAGCTTGGTGGGGAACTTTATGGTCAAATGATAGGGGGACCACACAGCTCGTGCTTGGCACATCCAGGGCCTCCCAAGTATCACATTATAGGGGGATACAAAATCAACCACTGCAAAACTACAGTTGATTATGACTTTCTTTTCTCCGTCAGCAACCTTAACTTGGAGGGTTACGACCCCTAGGGGTAATACCATTTTCCCCGTGAAGCCAGACAAGGGAGAGGTTATTCTCCTTAAATTTCACATCCGAGCCCTAGTTGATCGTAGTAGTTGGCAAACATTACTTCCACCCCACTGCATCGTCTATGAATACCCTCTTGACATAAAAATCTCCAATGGTTGCATGGATCACCATTGGGTTTGTATGGGGCGTTCGGTTTGGCACCAAGTTAGCCTTCGAGAAAGTAATTTCTTCTTCAGGGCAGAAATGTTTTTGGCAGGTTTCTCTTGGGGGCATGTACCTGAAGTGAGTGCTTTCATTCATTTCATGGCCTCGTTCTTTGTGATGATAAAAAAATTTGGGCAAGTCTCTTTTTCCAGCGTAGTCTCTTCTGGGAGGGGGTGGGGGGGGGGGGTTCCAAAGCATCCCTTTGTGGATGGAGTGTATCTCCATCAAGGACTTGGTCAAGGGAATATAGCCCTCAAAACCTTTCTTTGGGGGGTCGGGCCTCTTTGAGTATGATTCAAAGTTTTTAGGCACCTTCTCAACCCATCTATACCCCTTCCATTTTCTCTTTATAGCTTCTTCGATCTTTGAATACTACTCCACGATTTCCTGCGGCTGTTGTAAGGTCTCCAGCTTTTTTGAGACCAAATTTTTGTACAGGTCGAGGTTGGACATCCCATTCATGTATCCAAGGATTACCCCATCCTCAGTTCTATTAATAACGCTAAGACTCCCATCCACATATCATTTGTAAAATGCCTCCATCGACTCGCCTGACCTCTACTTGCTCCGATAAAGATCAATCAAGGTTTTTGTAAACCTTTTCTTTTGGAAGAACTATTCTAGAATGGCCTTTTCAAAGTCTCTATACAAATTTAGTAACCCCTTTCCCAACTTGTTGAACCATTCTTACGCTTTTCCTCGAATGTAGCTTGCAACCACCTTGCATGTTAGTTGTTCGTTGAAATCCCTTGAATATATTAAACTGAGGAACATTTGTATGAACTCCCGGGGGTTCGAATCTCTACTGTACGGGGATGCCCTTCAGGTGGTTTTACATCGCTGGGATACCAAGTGATCACTATCGCAAGGCTGAAGGGGGAGATTGCAACTTGGCCCAAAGGCCCAATCAGCCCATCGAGCTCTCTTGTCAAGGCACCACTTGATCCCCTCCCATCCGCAAGTCTCTGTATGGACTTGGCTGGAATGGAGCATCGATACTAGGATTCTGGTTTGAAGCTATGTACCCTAAGCGTGGTCCTCCCACCCCCGAGTGGTAATACAACTCTAGTCGGTAAGGGTTGTAGGGGGAGACCTCCGGTTGGGGCTCTGAGTACATCTCTCTCTCTCTCTCTCTCTCAGCCCTGGAAGAAACCCATCGTCACAACTATCGAATAAAGGATGGTTTAACCCAAAATAGGAGGCATCGAGATAGGCGGGAAGTATACCATCATTTGGGCCATGCTCAGGAGTGTTAGTTAGGGCCTTGTAAGGGCTCTAACGTCTACTTGATAAAATACTCATGGAGAGGTCTACGACTGGAACCTCGACTGCACCACCAGGGGCATCAAAGGTGGGGGCCCCACCTATTGCTGGACCATCCTTTGGTAGAGCATTGGAGGCTTTACCTGATAGCCAGCCAATCTGAGCCCAAAATGCTAGATCTTGCTGTGATGGGGGCCCCACTTTGTTCATACCCCTTGGTGCTTGAGCAGCCCCTCTCGTGACTTTTGTTTGTGAATCTATCGTAGCCTTCATAAACCATAGCTCGTTCTCCATTAGTTGATGTGCCTGGCTTGGGGAAGTAGGGGCTTTTGCACCTCCTATCTAAGGCTCAATGCTGACCTCCATGGTTCTCAGGGGTGCATCAACTTCTGCCCGAGATGCTTTTGGACCTCTCACTTATGGGATCTGGTTCTGGCCGACTTCCAGAGGCTTGTTTCTAGACTAGAGAGGGTGAGGTTTGATTTCATATTGGACCTACACCCTCTTCTTTTCCGGTAAGGGGATTGCACTTCTTCGTCGGGGCCTAAAGCTTTTCCTTTTATCCTTTCACTCCTACGGAAGGCACTTGCCTTATATGTGGATATAAAAAATAACACTTAACGCATATCTGATTGATGTTCCCACAAGGCTTGCCAACTTGATGCATCACAATTTACCGCCGCCGTTGTATCGACGTAGATGATCAGAATCTGCAAGATAAAGCACCCAGAGGTTTCCTGGAGGAAGAGGCTCCGATAGCCAAGTTAGCAAATAGATTACAAGAGTGTAATTAGGAATGAATAGTTGAGTGTGTATGGTTGCCTTTAGCCTTTATATAGGTAGGCAAGTAGAGCAACTATTTTGTTTGCTTGTGGAGTAAGTATTCCCTACTTGGGCCACCACAAAGGGAAATACTAAGCGGGTAGTGCCATGGTCCAATGGTTGGTCGTATTAGGCACTTGGGTCCATACAGATTTACACAATATCAACTCTTCCACTTCCTGCCTTGTAATCGAACACCCTCAAATTCTAACACAGATTAGAAAGCCGAAGGTCGGATCCCCTATTCCTAAATTATGGAATTTGAATGCCCTCAATTTCTAACACAGATTAGAAGGACGAAGTTCAAATTCCCTATTCCTAAATACTGGGATTCGAAGGCCCTCAGATTCTAACACAAATTGGAAGGCCGAAGGTCGAATCCCCTATTCCTAAACACTGGGGCTCGAAGGACCTCAGATTCTAACACAGATTAGAATGCTAAGAGTCAAATCCCCTACTTCTGGCTACTAGGGCTCAAAGGCCCTCATGTTCTAACACAGATTGGAAGGCCGAGGATTGAACCCCTTACTAGGGCTCGAAGGCCCTCTTGGATTGAACCCCTTACTCGAGAAGTAAATGAGGCTGGATCCAGACCCTTGGGGTCTAACACAGATTAGAAAGCTGAGGGTCGGAACCTTAACACATTAATCCGCTCGAACAACAAATTCGAAGCTAACCTGGAATGGACCCTTAGCATATTGCCAGGGCACAAAATTCGTACATGTAAAGTGTTATAGGATCTCGAAGGGTAAACCCTTGCTCAATCACCGATTTGAAGAAGCCTCATCAAAAGGGCAAAACATCAAATTTGGAGATGTGAGCACGTATTCAAACCCGGGACCTTGGGATAAATTCAAAGGCCAAACCTTCAGCTTTCCAGGGGCTTATTGATAATGTGTAAATTCATATTGGGCCCAAGTGCCTAGTACGTCCGACTTAGGTCCATAGCATTACCCTTTGGGTAATGCTCTTTGGGCCGGCCCAATGGGGTAGTACTTGCTCAACAAGCAAACAAAATAGTTGCCTATCTATATAAAGGCTAAAGGTAGGGGTAGGCAAAAAAACTGAAAACCGAACCGAAAACCAAATTATCCGAATTTGAATAACCCGAACCATATTTCAAATACGATTTTTGGATAACCGAATTGAATAAACTAAAATTTGAATATGGTTTTTGGTTTTGTTTTGGATATGGAAACTCAACCCAAAACCCGACCCGAATACCAAATTACAATTAAAAAAATAAATTAAATATATATCCTAAATAATATAATTCTAAAAAATTAATATAAAATATATAACTAGTAGATTATAGCCCAAACTCACAAAATAAAAAAATATATATATATTCATGGCCCAAAATCACAGATTAATTATGGCCCAAAATGAAAAAGATTAGAACCTTCATTATTGGCCCTTTATATAAAATTGAAACCCTACAAAAAAGCTAAAACAAAAGAAAGGATCCTACTGCCGAGGCTGCCCTTTTCTTCTTCATCGCGAGAAATCAGAAAACCTTAGCCTTTCCTTTTCTGAACCCCGTCCTTATCTCCGTCGCCACAACCTCATACTCTGGCTCCATAGCCTTGCAGTGGCCGCACCACCAACACAGGGCAGAGCTCAAGGAACGACGAGGATCAATCAAAAGAAAGTCTCCTGCCGAGGCTACCATTTTCTTCTTTATTGCAAGAAATCAGAAAACCCTCGCCTTTGTTTTTCTGATCCCCGTCCTTATCTCTGTTGCCACGACCTCATACTCCGGCACCATAGCCTTGCAGTGGCCGCAACACCAACACGGGGCAAAGCTCAAGGAACGACGAGGATCAATCAAAGATATCAACCAAGGTAGTTTTTTAATCTTTGATGTCTAAATAGATTTCCACTCGGATCTTGGTGGATATAAAAGGCTTGCCTTTGTTTTGTTTTCTTACTTTTGTGATTTTGTTTTATGAGTTCTTAATTTTTTTTTTTCAAACTCTGATTTTGGTGGTTTGATTAGGAGGACCAAATTTCTGAAGAACCAAAGGTAAGCGAGGAAACACATCAAGAAGGTGAGTGATGGTGCCTAGGGAGATGCTTAGTGATGATTTTTGTGCAGTATTTTTGTTTCTTTTGAGTTGAATTAGCGCCGTGGATACTTACTAATGTTTTGGAACATGAGTAGTTGTTTGACACAATGATTCTTTTGAGTTTAATTAGTGTTGTGGAGACTTATTAAAGACTTGGAACATGAGTAGTCATTGTTATAGTACAATGATGCTTAACGTTGGATGAGTGAGTTTTTGTGCTTTGTGGCGATAGTGTAGTTTTAGTTTTCCTTTCTTTAATCATTGCAGATTTCAGGGATGAAATATTTGTTGGTGATTTTCCCCATATTCACCTTGATTTCAGGTTTTGGTTACCCAACTTCTGATTCTCATATATGTTGGTGATTTTCCCCATATTCATTGTGATTGTAGTGATTAATGAAATGTTCTCAATGCTGCCTTTGTCGTTTGAACAACTTGAATTCTTCTATTTTAAGTACTGTAATATTAATGAAAGTTCCCCATATTTACTGTAATAATTCTTCTGTTTCAGTCCCATTATTTCAGCTCCATTATAATTATAGTACTGTAATATTTCAGCCCCATTTTCTGTTAAAGTGCTAAATAGTACTGTAAATTTGGACTGTTAAAGTATTATATTCCAGCCCCATTATAGTACTGTAATATTCAGATTTGAATTAATTATGAGAGCAAAACGGCGAGTGTTATATTCCAGCCATTATAGTACTATTATATTCCAGCCTTCCGTAATATTTCTGACCACTGATTTTTAGAATTTTATTTTGTTTTGCAGATTGAAAAACAGTGAAAACGTCTGATGAGGTTGAAGCAAATTAGAGCAACATTAATTCAACTTTCTCTAGTGAGGGTTCACAAGGATCTATGGAGCTGTAGGGGCAAAGCGTGTGCATGTGCCCCGAAAACGGAAGACGTACAAAAAGAGGTAATTTGTTTCGGATCACTTTATCGAATTCACTGATGATGAAGGTGGTTTGAGAAATAGATTCAAGCATTGTGGTAGAGATTATGGTTCTAATAGTAAATCTAGTGGGACCACTAATATGAAAAACCATATTGGCACATGTGCAATGAACATTGATAATAAGCCCTCAACCCAATCCCAATTGACCTAAAATACATCTTTAAATGGGACTAGCGGTGAGGAAAAAGTTAGCTTAGTGGCTTGGAAATTTGATCAAAAAGATGGTAGGGTGGGTTTAGCTCAGATGATTATTATGGATGAACTCCCATTAAAGTTTGTTGAGCATGAAGGGTTTAAACGTTTCATAAAAATTATTAAACCTGCCTTTGTGATTCCATATAGAAGAACATTTACTAGGGATTGTTATCAGTTGTATGTTGAAGCAAAATCTAATCTTAAATCCCAGCTGAGAAAAATAGCCCCAGGAATGTGTCTTACTACAGATACTTGGACATCAGTACAACGAATTAATTATATGTGTCTCACTGGTCATTTCATAGGCAATGATTGGAATTTGAGAAAGGTTATATCGAACTTTTGTCCGGTTGATAGTCATAAGGGTCAAGATATTGGGAAATCTGTAGAAAAGTGCTTAGTTGATTGGGGTTTGCATACTAATTGTACTGTTACAGTTGATAATGCAAGTTCTAATGATGTTGCTCTTGACTACTTGAAAAAGAAGTGGGTTAATTGGGGAGGGTCTTGTATTTTACAAGGAAAATGGATGCATGTTAGGTGTGTGGCTCATATTATCAATCTAATTGTTCAAGATGAGGTAAAAGAACTTGGTAATTCTGTTGAAAGTGTTAGAGCATCAGTGAAATATGTTAGGCAATCACTGGCTAGGCTAAGGAAGTTCTATGGTTATGCAAAATTGGAGAATTGTGAAAGCTCTAAATCCCTATGTTTAGATGTTGCTACTAGATGGAACTCTACTTATTTGATGCTAAGTGTGGCTTTGGAGTATGAGAGAGCTTGTAGATACTTGGAGCAAGAATATGACAATTTTGTAAAAGAAGTGGTTATTCCACAACTTTGGGATTGGGATAATGTTCGTCGACTTGTTGTTTTTCTTAAACATTTCTATGTGCTTACTGTAAGAATTTTGAGTACAGAGTATATTACTGCCGATTCTTATTTGGATGACATTAGTTATATATATGCACTCTTGAAATCGAGTTTGAAGAGCCCTGATGCTGATTTGAGAGAGAAGGCATCCTCAATATTGAAGAAGTTTGAAAAATATTGGGGAAATGTGGAGAAGTTCAATATGTTGGTTTTCATTGCTAGTTCTTTTGATCCAAGGAAAAAATTGGACTATTGTGAAATAGTTCTTTGTCAAATATATGGTGATGAGGAAGGGGCACTCATTGCTGAAATCGTTAAGGGTGCTATGTATGAAGTGTTTAATAGGGGGATTTATAGTGTAGGAGTTGGAAATTCTGCTAAATCTACTGCTTCATCAACATCTTCTTGTTCATCACATTCTTTTTTGAGTGAAAATCTTGACCCATTGAAGAAAATTAGGGATAAAAACAGGGCTTCATTGAAAAAGAAAAAGACAGAATCCGATTTTGTTAGGGATTTCAAATAAAAAATTGATAGGTACTTAACCGAAGAAAGTGCTGATGATACAATCATGTTTGAAGCTCTAGATTTCTGTGTGTTGAAATGGTGGAAGAGGAATAGTCCTCAATTTCCCATATTGTCCAATTTTTCTAGGGATATTTTAGCTATTCCAATATCTACGGTTACTTTGGAGTCAGTTTTCAGCACAAAGGGAAGAGTTCTTGATGCATTTAGAAGTTCCTTAACTCCTAAAATTGTACAAGCCTTGATATATGCTCAAGATTGGTACCGTGGTGCTGGAACTGAAATTAAAGTGGAAGAAAACATTAAGGAAATTGAAAATTTTGAAGATGGTAACATCATATTCGTGCTAAATTATTTAAATTCTAGTTTGCACTTCTTTAATATATATTTTTTATTGCAGAAATCCAACAAACAATGATGGAGTCAACTGTTGTGGATGTTTAGCTGATCCTTTGCTTTGGATTTTTGAAGGTCTGTACAAGATTTATATCTTAAAGCCTGGATATTAATTGACTATGATGTTTTGATTCAGTAAATGCATTCTCGTTTGATATTGTACTAAACCCATATGCTATCAGTGATTGATGGCAACAACTCCTAGGAAAGAAGTTAGCATTGTATAGCTGAAAGTGCCTTTTCCTTTAGCACTTCAGTGCCCTTTTTCCGTTTCCCCTGCCATGCTAACTCAGCTTTGCGTTAGCATATT
This sequence comes from Rubia yunnanensis, assembly GCA_037428765.1. NCBI lineage: Eukaryota > Viridiplantae > Streptophyta > Magnoliopsida > Gentianales > Rubiaceae > Rubia > Rubia yunnanensis. The sequence goes on along the minus strand of CM075064.1, from coordinate 21,558,868 downwards.
ACATTTCCTGGTCTTTGCATATTACATTCTTAAGTTTTAAATTAGCTAACCATTTTGTTGGTTTTATAAATGCAACATATTTTTATATGGGCAGAAAATGATGATCTTTGACTTTTCTTTTCAGGTTGCCTCAAGGTGAATATGAATGTGGAGTGCTTGACGGCTTGAAGAATGTGAACACTTTGAAAATAAATTATAAAAAGGAGTATTTTACTTTAATGTTAAATGTAATGCTAAAGTAAAATTATTGTGGTTGAATTTGTATTGTATTTGTTGGATTTTTATTTTGAAAACTTGATTTGGTTGATGTAGAAATTAGATTTTTAATTTTTATTAAATTTCAAGCTAAGATATATAATTTTGGTAATTATTTAAAAAAAATTAGAACCAAATCGGTTTATTTGGTTTGAAACCAAATTCAAACCGAAACCGAATTCCAAATTCAGTTCGGTTTATTCGGGTTATCCGGGTTGGTTTTGGTTTTGGAATTTTTAGAAAAAAAACCGAATAACCCAAATCGAATAAACCAAACCGACGCCCACCCCTAGCTAAAGGTAACCTTACACACTCAACTATTCATTCCTAATTACAATGATGTAATTCTGTTTGCTTACTTAGCCGTCAGAGCCTCAACCCCTCGGACACCTTTAGGGACTTTGTCTTGCAGAATTAGGCCACGAGCAATGGCGGTAAATTGGGGCGCATCAAGTGGCAGCTGGTTTAGATTGAGCAGCGCTAGGGCGGTAGTAGTGGGTGATAAGGGTTCAGTTTGAGAGGGATTTAGAGCGGCGGTTGCGGGGCTAGGGTGGCAGGGATATGAGGGCAGCGACGATGGGGCTAGGGTGGCGGGTGGTTTTTTTGGTGGTGGGTTTTCTATCATCAATTTTTTTTCTTTGGTCAAAATGGTATTTTTTTCATTCCATTTCTTGTCATTGTCGGAATATCATGGGTTAATGCCGGAATCAGGGAGTTTGGTTATATCGACCCAAAATTTTCGAAAGAGTTAAATTGGCACTTTCTGAGATTGCAGGTTTATATTGTCAGTTTCAACCTAAAGTTAGGTTTATAAATGTATTTATCCTAATTTTATTTTATAAGTTAAAACAAGTAATAATGTGTGTTTGAATGTGAAAATATGAAAAAAAATATAAAAAGTATATTTTAAATTTAGTATGTAATTTGACAAATGCAATATATTAGTAAAAATATACAACAGACTGTCAATAATTTAATGATAGGCCACCTGTTAGGAGAGCTCCTCTTAAAAAGAAAATCAGATTGGGAGAATTGGGTTTAAGTATAAAAGCTAATGTTATTTCTGACATTGATACATTTTCTACCATGTTAGAATTTAACCAATTTTATCCATCTCTTTGAATAAATTTATTTTCTTCTATTTATATCGTTCTCCATAAATGATTTCTGCCCATTTTTTCCATCTTCATGAGGCAGAGTCTCGTGCCCATCATCACAGCACGAGACTTGCACTTCATGACAACCATTGTCACGAGGCTAACCCTAGATTTTCCCTATTCCTTGATTTTTCCTCAACTTTGAAAGAAAACTATGTCGCCCATCAAAATCCATTCCATCTACACATAATCACACATCTTCACATTTGGAATTTCAAATCAAGCAAGAATTTCATTCAATGGATCATTTATTTCAAGCATGACATGCAAAATATACCAAGTAACTACTCAAAACAAGCAAACAAAAAGATCCACGTATCTTTATTGTCACCATCACGGCTTATTACCATTTCATGCATTCAACTTTCAAGCACTTACCGGTGGGTCCCCGGAATCGCCATCAGCGACTACGCCCATAATGACGTTGTTGTGGAGAATGACGTTGTTGTGGAGAATGACGTCATTGTGGAGAGGTCTCCACAACGAGCCATCCTTACCTTTGTACTCCTTGTCGGTACCTAGAAATGTTTCTCTTTTTCTTTCCAACATCGACTCCTTAAACGTCACATTAGGGTTAGGAGGGGGTCGAGGAGGTATTAATTCCTCAACACTTTCCTTTTCCCGCTGCAAATTTGTTAGCATAGAAAAAAAATCTAGCACAGACATATCATTGATCAAATCATGCAATCCGTCGGGGTCCTCAACAAATTTATCATCAAGAGATTTTTGCTCATTTGCAACACAAGAAGGTTGAAGATTATCATGCTCATAAAAAATTGTCACACCTTGCACATAAGATAAGTTTTTGTTGAATCGTGCCTAGATTTAGAAATGTCAAATTTTACCTTGTCTAAGTCATCTTCTAGAGTCAAGATCCCCTAGTGGACATCAATTTTAGTCCTAGATGTTTTTAGAAAATGTCTCCCCCAAAGGATTGGGGATGCGCTACCATCATCCGCTACATCTTGGACATAAAAGTCTACCGGAAAAACCAGCTTGCCCACTTGCACTATCACATCCTTCACTAGTCCTCGAGGGCTAGCTTGGGAATGATCGGCAAGTTGAACAATGACTCTAGTCTCCTTTAGTTCACCAATTTCAAGGCATTCAAATAAACTAAAGGGAATCACATTGATAGAAGCTCCAAAATCTATCATGGCTTGTTCAACAAGTGTCCTACCTCAAGAAATCAGGATAGAAAACATTCTGAGGTCATCACATTTCTTAAGCAAATCCTTATGATTCAAAATTGCGACTTCCCTAATTCTTAGCTTCCCCAACTTCTTAGGTGGTCTACTACTTTTCTTAGTACATGAAACCTTAAGAAATTTAGCATATGAAGGCACATTGTCAATCAATTCCAAGATAGGGATAGATACCTCCACTTTTTTTGAAGACTTTCCGAATGTTGGCCTCATTTGTCTCCACCTTCGGCCTTCCCCTCAAAGCACTTGGAAACGGAGGTGAAATATCAATTTGAACCTCGGGTGGTGGAAGCTCCTAGGAGGGTGTTTCCTTGACAACCATCTCTTCTTCTTCTTCGAACTTCGCTTTGGTAGCCTCCACTAACTCATTATCCTCTTGTGTCACTTTCTCCTCGGTTTAACAAACCTCTTTCCCACTTCTCAACTTGAGTGCACTAACATTTCTCGGATTCACCTCCGGTTGGGAAGGTAGCTTGCCAGGCTCTTTCGCTTCAAGTCGGCTCACCGAGGTGGCTAGTTATCCAATTTGAATCTCAAGGTTCTTGATACTTGAAAAGGCTCTAGTACCAATGTTTTCAATTTCTCTCCCTATCATTTTTGTGAATACCCCATGTTTCTTCCCCAATTTTCCAGTGGCATCCAAGATCTCCTCCCTATCTGACTTGTAAAGTGTGGTATAATTGTTGGATAAACCTTCATCTCTAGGATATGGTTGAGGCGGTGCTTGTCCATACCTATATCCTTGAGGTTGATTTCCATCCCTCCACTGGAAGCTGGGATGATCCCAACACCTTGGATTGAATGATTTTGCATAGGGGTCCGGCCTTGCCTCACCTTGGTTCCCTCAGAACCCTTATTGTTTACCCCTTTAGCAAATTGATGTCTCTCCTAGTTGTTGCAGTTCACAACATTCACCTCTTACATATCACCAACGACCTCGGGGCATTTCTCACAGTGATCAAGGTTGCAAACCCCACACATCTTAACTTGGTGCACATTTCCTCACAAAATCTCTTTCATCATAGATGCTAGAGCTTGGACTTGCTCCTCCAACTTTCGTGTGTGTGCGGGTTTATCTAAGACCTTAACCCTCAACCTTGTAACAAATTGCCTCATCTCGTTGGCCATCTCTTCAAAAAGTGCCATAGCGTTCTTCAGGCTCTTGTTGGCAATAGAACAATTGCACACGACATTCACCATCCTCATGTCCTCATCACACAAGACCTCAAAGAAGTAATAGACCAAGTCGCCTTCCTTGAAGGGATGATTGGGAAAACTTGCGAGAAGTCTCTTAAATCTCTCCCAATACTCATATAAGCTCTTGGTCACTCCTTGAGTGATGTTGGACAACTGTTTCATCAAACCGGCAGACTTTGAGGCCGGAAAATATTTCTCCAAAAACTACCGCTTCATATCCATCCATGACCCTATGCACCCCGGTGGTAAATAATATAACCAACCTTTTTCTTCATTTTGCAGTGAAAAGGGGAATGCTCTCAAGTTGTAGTCATCTTCCGACACTCCCGACGGCTTTATGTTCGTGCATATCAAATGGAATTCCGACAAATGTTTGTTCGAATCTTCTCTGGCCAAATCGTGGAAGGTAGGAAGATGGTGTATCACCCCACTTTTCAGTTCACACAAGTCACATTCGGAGGCAAAGGCAGGAATGTGATACATAGTGGTTGATTCTCCAAGTTAGGAGCTATAAGCTCTCTCAAAGTGCGGCTGTCTTCCGCTATTTTGTGTGGTAATTCGTCAAAACTCAAACCTCTAAATTGAACCTCCAATCTAACTCTCTTCCTCCTTCTCCTCTGCTTACCTGTGGAATTAGTTAGGGAATGCAAAACATCTAGATTCGTGGTACGGGTATACACTATAAACTATCATTCCCATAACACAATAGCAAATAGGATCAAAGTAACAAGAAAACTATAGCCAAAGCTCAACTCACAACAAAAAAAACAAAATAAAAAATAATTAAATACACTACTAACTACTCTGCTAACAAGCTATGCTCAACTAATACTTAAATTGGAAAGTATCCCCGGCAGCGGCGCCAAATTTTGACCCACCTTAACCCAAGGTCGTTAATACAATCACAGCGCAATCAATTAACCCAAGTCAAGGCTTCCTGTCATGTGGGATGGTCAAAGATAATATTTATAGTTCTGCACTTATTTCTCGCTGCTAATGCTACCAAAGGATAGTAAGCTGCAATCCCTGGGTTTATCCACATAGATGCTAGGGTTCAAGTAAAAGTTAAAATACAACCTCATGCGGATCGTCAATCCGCACGAGTGATAGGAACAATTAGTAATGTAAACATGTAAGTTGGGGGGGGGTGGTATTTTCAACTAACATGAAATCAACAAACAAGTAAACTATTTATACTAGGCACTTGGGACTAATATAGCAACATGGTAGTTCTAATGCTTCAATACTTGATTCATTCACATATAAACATACAAAAAACATATCCATGTGTTCATAACACGTGGTGTGGTTGATGGCATAGACTTCCCCATCCCTGTCATGGTGGGTGCGCTCACAACCCTTCATCGACACTGCCATCATAATTAGGGGAGCACAACAAAGTCCAATCGTTGTTGTGGTTCTGTTTCTCCCCCATGCTATTACATCCTAGACTTCCACGATGAATGCACTAATTCCCAGTGGTCCTCTATACGCGAGGCCGTAAGTTCATAGGCACCTTATCTGTGATACTAGGGTTTCAACACAACTCCTAGCTTACTACTATCAACTATCTCTACCCGTAACCTCTCAGGAAACTTTACGAAGCCATCTAAGACTGGTACGATGGCAAATAGGTCAGATCATTCTTGAATCCCCCGTGCACACACCCACGCGGACGCGTTCTCCTCTACCCAAAGTGTGTGCTTATATGTGGTGTAGTATTCATGCATTTAGAAACATTTAAGAATAATCACAATAATATCATAAACACAAAGATAGGATGAACATACTTGAATCTCATAAAGCAACAGAAACTACACAAGTGCCAAATATGTCCCAAGCTAAACTAACTACTCCCTAGACATGGAATTCAAATATAGATTTGAATTCCACATCTTTGGGAAGAAACACAAAGAAAAGAAAAGAAAAAAGTACAAAACCTACTAAGAGAGCTCCACTATTCAAATACTCTCCCAAGATATGATTCTCTAAATAAAACTTATGATATCATATGAAAAAATGAGTAGACTAAGGTCTTATAGATAGTAGTAGGAGATTGGGCTTAAAAATAGTCCCAAAATAGGCCAAAAGTGCCAAAACCCTAGGCCAGCCACCTAGTTTTCACAGACCGGCACAGATGCCACGGTCTGTGAAGCCTTCATGTACGGATCGCCAGATCTGTGCAGTCCATAAACATTCATAGCCGCGGGAAGCTGCAGTCCATGAAGGCGAGCTTGTGCCACAGTCTATGAAGGTTTTCATGGACCGCGAGCAACACCACATTTTCCATTCAGTATTTTTCATAGCTCGGCCTCCTTTTCACGGACTGCAGGTAACATGGATGTTTGCTCAGAAAACTCTCGTTATGGTCCATGAAGGATTTCATGGACCAGCTTCATACTTAGCTAAATTTCTTCAACTCTTCCTTCCCATGCTTCACGGCTTGGCTCCATTGTCACGGATTGGCGCTGTTGCTTTGTGTAGGGTTACGGGCCGCTGATGCTTCATGTAGTGTGGGCTGTCACGAGCCACTGGTTCTTCGTCGGCTGAACTTTGTTTGCTTGCCACAGGTGAACCGTTAGTCTGAATTGGGAGTTCTAGTAGTTGATTTTGTAGTACTCGAGAAGACAAATCCAATGGAATTATCATCGAAGTCTAATTATTCCTGGATAGTTTTCGGACTAAAGCAACATTCATCGGGCCATGATTCACCATTTTCACCTTTTGCCGTCTTGAACTTTGAAGCTGCCTATCCTTGGCTTCAATCTCCTTCTATCATGCATTGATACTCTTGGCCTTAAAAGTTTCTACCGTTAAAAGCAAAAGACCTTCACAAGAATGTAATGTAACAAATAGCATTCACAGGCGACCTACTAAAGGTACTTATAATGAGGACCAAGGATCCCGTGAACACGATATGTCAACAATCACTAATTACGTGTACAAAATGTGGGATTTAGAATAGAAAACCGAACATGGTTGTCTAAACCGCTTGTCATGTAAAATCAATTAATTTTGCCAAACCGCCAACCAAAAGTAAATAAAAACTACATCAAATGCATTGGTTAAAGCATGCATAATGGTGCAGATCAAAAAGCTCAACAATATTGCACAAAAACTTTCCCATCATGGTGTTCCTCATCCCCCAAACATGCTAAAATAGGTCAATGATTTTATCAAAAAGGACTTTCCTATGCGCCAAAACCCTTCCCACCAATGTCGTACGAAACTTTGAAGCATCAGATCTGAGCGATATTAGCTGGTGAGGGTTCTTTTCCTCTTTGAGTGAGAAATTACCATATATTTCTTCAGGGGCCTCCAGATTAACCATCGCGATGAGAAAATAGCTGATCATAGTTGTTTGTGAAGCCGGATGCCACACACAATGAGTAGCAAGAGAAACACCCAACCTGAATCAAAGAGCTTTCAAACCCTAGATCGATGGGGATATTTTCTTCATGCGTTGGTGAATTTATGGAGCAATATTCACCGACCCTTGCTTGGAAATGGAGATTGAGATGATTGTTGTGCCGATCCATGCTTGGAAACAAAATCAGAGAAGAAAACCTTTTGTCGTAAGGCACAAGGATGCAACTCTCGAAAACCCTTAGGTTAGAGAGAGAATTGTTCGATTTTCATTGTTCTTTTGTTTCTATACCTTGTATAACTATAGTGGTGTTATATTAAAAAAATTCTATAAGAGATTTAAAGAAAAGAATGGATTAGAATCTGTTTCAAACACAACCAGTCTCTAACACTTTCAATTCCCTCTATATATACAACGCTAATCTAACAACTTAAAAACAAGACTTTTTTGTCTTTAACAATCACATCCTCCAACTTCATAAAAAATGCAGAGTCCAACTCCATCGACAATGCACTCTACAACTCAAACTCCAAAGAGTGCAACTCAAACTCCAAAACGAAGACAATTTCTAAGCTTCATTGATAAGAAATAAAATGCATGTATTTTCTGAAGCATTTGACATATGTTTTGTTATCTTTTAGTTAGAAGATTTCTAGGTTTAGATAGGTTTACATTATAAGGGGTTTAGATAACCGTTTTTGGTTTTCGTATCTAAATCCTTAATTTTGTAACCTATTTTGAGTCTAATGGATTTTTGGTCCTTACGAGCATCTAGATTTCTTTTTGTGAGCCTAATTTGTAAATTTCTCATATGAACTTTGTAGTAGTTAGTGAAGGTCATTCACATGGATGGTAGAACACTAAATGCCACTTACAAAGTGGTAGAAGATAGATTGAAGAAGGAAGGCAAAGTAGCAGAGGAATAATTGTAGAAGATTTCTGAGAATTATCCAAGATGAATTGGTGTCCACGGGTGGTACAATTGGATTCTTCTTCTTAACCACTATAAAATTGATTACAAGAACTCTCAAAATGGATCAGCAGTTCACCCGTATCGATGGAAATAAGAAGAGGGCAGCAGCAACATTGAGGGTTGCAGCCCACATTGCGGCCTACAACAGAGTAAAAAAAGCCATAGGAATGGGTCAATGAGTTCATTGTGGGCCGCAACCCACATTGCAACCCGTGGCAGGTGTTTTTGGCCTGTTCAAAATTAATTTTCAGCATAAAAAACTCACTCTCCTCATTCATTTTAGATCCAAAATCGAAAATACTCTCCCAAAACCCTAGTTTGCATTTATTTTCCTTCTTTAACTCTATGTTTACCATGGATTATTGTTATTTTGTTATGGGTTCAGCTAATCTAGGCTAAATATACTCTTGGGAGCAATTGGTAAGCATTTTTAGTATGAATTTGTGAGATTCAATTTATCCTATTTTGTGGTTTGATTATCAAGTATATTTTATGCTTTCTTATGTGATTAAGGCATGATTTATACTAGGGGTGATCAACTATTTGAAGATTGTGGGTTAGTTATTTGCTAGGTTTTTGGTCAAACCTAGAAGACTTTGACTTTTGGTCAACGTGATTTTTGTTGGTCAACACTAGGTTATAATTAGGAGTGACAACTAATTATGATTGTTGGTTGATGAAATTTCTTAGACTTGAGATGGATTTAAATGGGCCTGACTAATTATCAATGTGGCTCACTAATAACGATTAGCATGAACTCCGATCCTCGTAGTCGTTATTAGTATTTGTGCTATCCCAATATTTCTCGCTTGTAGGATATTGTGTTAGTTGTATTGGGTCTCCATGTTTATTGCTATTCTTAGGGAAATCTATAATGCCGATCGTCTGGAGTAACTCGAGGGTAAGGGTTATTGTGTGGCATCAATCGCCCACTCTAACTATAACCGGGGAGAGGCGAGAAATGTCTTCACTCGAAAGGTGTTTAAAAGTTCTCCACAATATGTGTTTAATGAATAGAAATAGGATAATTAATCGATGATTAAAGGATGACTAGAAATGTAAACCATTTGTGCCCAAGACTCGTTATCATAATAGTTACCTTTTTTCCATGCTAGTTTTGATTGTAATTATATTGTTTGCTCTAATTGTTGGCTAATTTAGTTGTTAAAGTAGTCGTAGTTTTTTTCCAAAAGAAAACCCCCCAACTTGGTTACCACACATGTAGAGTGACTTCTTCGTGTGCTTTTTAGCTACATTTTAACACTCAATAAAACCCTCTTTTCCTCGTGGACGACCCCGTCTTACCACTAGCTACTATTTATCAGTTAGCTATAATTTGGGCATATAAATACTATCTTTGAGAGGCACGATGACGACCTCCCAAATTTTGGCACTGCTGCTGAGGAAAAATCGTATTTTATTAGAGTGTTAGTGTAGTTCACGTGTGCTTTTGTTTTTAGTTGTTTGTTTTTGACATTTTGCTTGCTTTTGTTATTGTTACTTGGGATAAAGTTGTATTTCTTTGGTTCTTGGTTTATGGTTGATACTCGTACCAATAGATAAGAACCCTTGCACTACCACCCTGACCTCTTAGGAACACTTCGGAGAGCAAGGAGAGTAGCCCATTTTGCTAACCAAGCCACCCAATCATCACCCGAAGTAGTTACACCAACTATGGTGGATGATAATAGAACCTTGAGGGAGCTCATGGCCCCAACCTAGAAAGCCAGCCCATTTGCATCTTATTCCCCCCTCTTTCGAAAAATGTCACTTGTGAGTTTAGGTTCAGGATGATCAATTGTCTACCATATTTCCATGGGATAAGGGGGGAGGACGCGAACAATCATTTTTTCGAGTTCCACTATGTGACCATGAACATGAAACCATCCGGAATTTCGGAGGAAAGTTTCAATCTAAGGGCATTCCCTTTTTCTTTGAAAAATGTGGCCACATATTGGTTATACTACCTTCCACCATGAAGTATAACATCATGGAAGGAGATGAAGAACAATTTTTTGGAAAAGTTCTTTCCGGCATCCAAATCGGCGGGGCTAAAGAAGGAGTTAAGCAACATCTCCTAATATTCGGGTGAATCTTTATACGAATATTGGGAGAGGTTCAAGGTTGCTAGCAAGTTGCCCATACCACCCGTACAAGGAAGGAGATCTCGTGTACTATTTCTTTGATGGTTTTTTCATTGAAGATATGAGAATGATCAATGTCGCTTGTAATGGGTCGATTGCCAACAAAAGCCCAAAAGCCGCCATGACATTGTTTGAAGACATAACAATACAGGGTGAGAGAAAGGGCAAGGGTACAAGAGGTTCCACATCTAAAAAACCTCAAGCTTGAAGAGAAAGTTAAAGCTTTAGCTTCCATGATGAAGGAGCTAATGAAAGGGATGATGCATCAAGCCAAATTTTATGGGGTTTGTTCATTGGATCACCACACTGATGTATGCCCTTAACTCCAAGATAAAGGGTTTGAAGAAGTAAAGGTAATGAGATACCAAGGGGGACAAGGGCAAGGCAGACAGGGTTTCCAATGAAGACAAGCTTATGAGAAGAAATATAATCCATACTCTCAAACTTACAATCTTGGGTAGAGAGACAATCCAAAATTTTGGTGGAGAGGTGATCAAGCTGGGCAATCCAATCCCCAAGGTGGTCCTCAAGGTTGCCAAGGTGTGTATCAACCAAACCGTCAAGGAGACAACCCCAATACCAAGGCAATCAAGGGTACAATCGGGCTCTACAAAAACCCTACCCAAGGGATGAGGGGTCATCTAAACCTCAAGAAGGAAAGACAAGGTCGGAGCATGAGGAGCTCATGCATGGTATAACCAACATGGTCGCTAACTTGGAAGACCGAAGCACAACTAGAATTACCAATGTGGAGGACCACTATTTTGCAAGAAGTCCAAGTTAGTCAAATAGCATCCTTTGTGGCCCGGTTGGAAGCTTGGGATTCTGGTAAACTTCCCTCACAACTGGAATTGAACCCCAAGGCAAAATGTAAGTTCAATCACCTTGAGGAGTGGGAAAAAATGAAGGAGCTGGAGCGAGTTGTTAAGAATGGGAAAGAAGTTGAAGAGGATCTTATGGTGAAAGACCAAGAGGTCGAGGAGGTGATCGCTCAACCACCAAACATGAGGTAAATTGAAAAAAATCCTTCCACCGCTATCTTTTCCGGCAGCTTTGCGGGACAAGAATCGCAAGGATGAGAATAAAGCCCCTTTTGAGGTTTTCCGCTAATGTAAGGTAAACATTCCTCTTTTGATGATATCAATCAAGGGCCTAGGTTTTCTAAATTCCTTAAAGAGGTATGCACACCTAAGAGAACTAAAGCATTGAAGAATGTTGGACAAATTGAAATTGGTGGACAAGTGTCAACTTTTTTTCAAAAGAAGTTATCTCCTAAATGCAATGATCCCAGCATATTCACTATTCCTTGTGTCATAGGTGACAAAATATTTCAAAAGACGATGATATACCTAGGAGCCTCCATTAATGTAATTCCATACTCTCGATACAAGACTCTTAACTTAGGAACTTTGCATGAAACTAGGGTGATCATACAACTAGCCGACCATTCCTAAGCTATTCCAAAAGGATTATTGCGAGATGTGTTGGTTAAAGTGGACAAGCTAGTTTTCCCCGCTGATTTTTAAAGTGTGCTCCCTATCTTGTTAGGGAGACCAATTTTGAAAGCGGCAAGAACTAAGATCGACGTGCATTGTGGTACATTGACATTAGAGTTTGATGGAGAAAAAGTAGGTTATGAGATCTACACGGATAGAAAGCTTCCAAACGATAAAATGTCTTGCAATGATGTCACTATACTTGAAAGTTTGCATGAGCCTCACAATGAATTTGAACATTGCCACATGATTAACTTAGTTGAAGTTGATAATATAATGAGTAAGGCATCTAAGAAAGTTTCTAGTATTTTGAACAAGGTCAATGTTGCATATGCGAATGTCTCTAGTACTAACTTGCAGTGAGTGAAGTAAGGGTTAAAGAAACATCATCCAAACCCCCGTCACTCCAAAGAGTCCCCAAAACCACCGGGAAAGAGACGAGGCACACAAGTCCATTTGGCTCCGAAGATGAGGTTTAAGGCGAGACAATGTTGGAGACCAATACATGTGGAGACAAGAATGGGTGGAATCACAAATGGTGATTTCGGAGACCCGAGGAATGTTTTGAATGAAGCTTGAAAAGGGAGTATGTCATGCCTACGACGTTAAATAAACTTGGTTTTGATCTTCCAAATAATCATTCGTGACATTCCATCGATGTAATTGTGATGTCTGGGAGGTCGTCGGCGTACCTCTCAAAGTTAATATTTATAAGCCCTAAATGCTTACTATCTACAACTAAGTAGATATCGGCAAGTCGGGGTCGTCCACGAAGAAGAGGGATCTTCCTAAGCGTTTAAGCACAAAAGGTTGATATTATGCTAGGAGTAGATATATATATACACACACATATAGAAGCGAGTAAAAAGGGGGGTTTTGTTGGTTGGTTGTCCTAAGTTATGAAAATTAAAAGACAAGACAACTAGCAAAGTCAAGTAACTATGCTAATCATCAAACAAAACTAAGAAAAATGGTTTTAAAACTACAAAAGATAAAGCCTTGGGGGCAATGGATATTCACTTTCAAACCAAATGTAGATCATTGAACCATTCACTCATTCATTACTTGACTTAACATTAACATACTTATCTAGCAAGAATCACAACACATTATGCACAAGAAGTTCTAAGTTCATGTTCATAGATTTTCATGCGAAGGAGCTAAGGAATTCGTCACTTTCCTAACACCCAAACACTTCAATCATAAAAACACTTCCTATTCTCAAACAACCCATGGCATAAATGAAGTGAGACATAGCATCAAGAATACATAAATGCTAAATAATAAAGGCTTCAAGAACGAGTGAAACAATCTATTCACTATTTCAACCACTTGTTGTGAAGATAAATCTCCCATTCTTCTTAGATAGTAGTTTGCAAGAGTGAATTCGACATCTCTTGTCAAACCTCACCAATGACTCCCTTAATACTAAGAGTATCCCATTAATGGCGTTTAGCACGAAGAATTAACAAGCTTGGCAACACTTATAAACACTACACCGTGTCTAAGCATTTAACCAATTCATGCATTTACACAAGATTAGTCAAGAACGATCAACATTCATAGACCTCTCTCATTTGCTACCTAAAACAAACATGACAACGAGTTCGACATCATCACATTCATTTAGCAATTATCAACACACCAACATCATTTAAGAAGCTCTAACTCATGCTCTTGGATTCCACATTAAAAGAGGGGAGAATTAGCTACTTTCTCCCAACCCTAACAAGTAATCATACAAGCAATTCATATACTCAAGCTTCCAATAACATCAATGCCATTAACAATTCACATTGAACGCTCAATAAATGCACAATAGCAAAAGCACCAAATAGATATATATATATATATATATATATATATATATATATATATAAATGGTTCTTACTACATAGAAATGGAAGCTTCAATCCTTTGCTCTCAAGATAAAACTAAGATAGAAAACTAAAAGACATAATTAATCTACAAAAACTAAGAAAAGAAAAGAAGAGAAAACCTAGGGTTTTAAGCCCCAAAAATGCAGGAAGAAGAGAGGCCAAAACTGCTGAAGAGGAGAGGATAAAGTGAGTATTTATAGCACAAAAATCAAGAAAAATTCCAGACCACTCGTCCATCGTAACTCACGACGTGCTCGCGACGGACATCAATTTCAGCACCATTTATTCTTTCTCTTTTTTTATCTCATATCCTTCTCTTCTGTTCACTTCTTCAATTCTTCAAATCTTCAAAAGCTCAAATACAAGTCTTCAAATCTTCAAATTTATTCTTCAAAGTCTTCAAACAAATTACCTTGTCACACAAAATTCTCTAAAAAAAAGTAATAAAAGCGTAAAAGTCGCTTTTAACCCTCTTTAGAGAATTTCAAGGCAAAATGTCGCATTTAGAGCACAAAAGTGTACAAAAGTGAATCCTAAAAGTCCTAATATAAACGTATAAAATGCACATTATGTCCTTTTTGTTAAGGATTGTGAAGATTTGTTGTTTTAATTGGAGTATTTTAAAAATATGTACAACTTTTAATTAATGAAAAATATTAATGATAAAACATTTAGAATATGAGATTTAATGATTTAACACTATTCCTTTTATTGACTAACATAAGGGTGTCAATATATATATATATATATATATATATATATATATTATATATATATATATAACAATAACAATATTCCTTATAGGACTTTAAGAAAAGAATCATTTTCTTATCATTCTTCTTTTGTTTCTATACCTTGTATAACTATATTAGTGGTGTTATATTAAAAAAAAATCTATCAGAGATTTAAAGAAAAGAATGAATTAGAATCTGTTTCAAACACAACCAGTCTCTAACACTTTCAATTTCCTCTATATATACAACTCCAATCTAACAACTTAACAACAAGACTTTTTTGTCTTTAACAACCACACCCTCCAACTTCATCGACAATGCATAGTCCAACTCCATCGACAATGCACTCTGCAACTCAAACTCTAAAGAGTGAAACTCAAACTCCATAATGGAGACAATTTCTAAGCTTCATCGGCCCGGGGTTCCTAGTCTCTCTGGCGTACCTAGACCCTGGAAATCGTAAGTAGTTTATGCAAAATCAAATTTAATCCCATTGTTTGTTTTGAATAGGCTGTAAAACTATATGTTATTTTGCAATTCAAATGGACCTCCAAGCTGGGGCATCATACGGTTATGAGGTATGTATTACATTGGTTTTGATGAAATTGAGGTAGTGAAATCATATAAGATTATTGACAAGTTAAACCATGGTTCTGGTGCACAATTGTTATGGATAATTTTAATTGGCTTAGTTTTCGCCTTGATCATTTAATCGTTGGCTGCCAACATAGGAGTGCACTGGTAAAATTTTACAACTTAGATAATTAGATTATTCAACTATCCAAATATCTGGGACCTCAGCGTATTGTGTTAGTATAATGTTTTATCTGGACATTATTCATAATTTTATTTCATAGTTCTTATGTATATTGTACAATGCACGAGGTTAAGATCAAACAGAAAAGCATCTAAAACTTCCAACAATCTGCAAACTCAAGTAATGTGATAAATATCTAATCCAAAGAAAATTTCCAATCAACAAAACAAAAATAATGTCCTAGCAAGCCATTCGCCAAGAAAATTTGCAGCAAATACAACATTAAAATGTGATGCAATGCCGGTTTGGACTTCAGATCACAAAACAAGCACTCATTCGCCAAGAAATATTTCTAAGCTTTCCAACAAGATTACTTTGTCATAAGAACACAATCATAGAAAATTAAGGACCGAAAACTCAATCACAATCGTAAAATATAATATTAACAAAATTAACGATATCCAGCAGCAATAGAGATTCCTTCCTGAACTTCACCCTCCAATTATTATCAGGAAATTTATCACACGCACCTCAACCACACTCTGTCAATCAACCTACCAATCAACCAATCAATAGACCAAAACACAACATTTTTTCATCAGATACCAATCAACCTACCTATGAACCGGATGTAAATCCTAAACAAACTACCATCGACGTCCTATTTTTGTCAATGTACAAAAACTCCCAACCAGATGTTCATAAAGTGTTAGATATTCTAGTGATTGTGCTTATAAGATAATATATGCACTTGAAAAGCTAACACCGAGAGTTCTTGCATGTTTTAGTGTTGTAATAGACTATTAAGGCCACAACTCTATTTACTGTCATACATATTATTATATTTTCTTAATTTTTCACATTCTCTTATCACTTTCACTCCATAATTTTTGATTTACTTTTTTTCTTGAAATTTATTGTATCATTTATTTCTCAAGATTTTTCGTATTATATTTTTTTGTTCTGAATTTTGTACCGCTTTCTCTGTTATAGTTTTGTCATCAATATATTTATTTATATTTTACATTATTTTCAACCTTCATATTTTTTTTTATCAATTCCTCTCTACATCCGTTGTATTATCCTCTTTCACTGCATTTCTCTTACTATCGTATAAAGTTTCTCTAATCACTTTCACTCGCTTTATTTTTTATATCACTTTATTTCTTACATACTCCTCATGGCCAATGTTTTGTCCAGCTCTTCCTTGTGTCCGCTTCGATCTTCTTGCCGGAGCACCTCCAATCCGCCGAAATGAGTCTCTGCAATGCCGACGCAGTGGAGAAGAAAAAGAAAGAGTGGTTACGTTTGGTTTGGGGTGAAGTGCTTAGAGTATAAAATCAGCTCATGTGTTCTTGATTCGAGTACAAAGTGTTGAAATGTGTTGAGTAAAGTGCTAAACTAATCGTGAGTTTGTTTAGAAAGTGTTGATCTAACCCTGAGTTTGTCGAGAAAGTTCTGATCTAACCCACGAGGGTATATATCACGCGAAAGGTATAACTGTTAATCCAGGTTTTTTCAGATTTCAGTATTTTTTTTCTAAGGAGCAAAACCATCATTAACAAGAATTCTGGTAAAAATTTATCTGATTAGGTAATTTGGCACTTTCATTGATTATCTAGGATTAATTTGGCACTTTCAAAAACTTGAAGGTTACATTGGCACTTTTAGAATGAATGTAGGGTTATAAATGAACTTTTCTCAACATCCTATTTATATATCAATAATTAAATTTAAGAAACACAATATAGTTTTAGTTTGTCAATTGTAATGAATTTTATGCTAGACATTACATATGGATCTATTAGTTAATGGATATTTATTGGGATACACTTTGGGATAACGTAAATTGCTATCCATTGATTTTAATCCCATCCAATCTCAATAGGTAATAAGCAGTAGATACCCGATTTCATTAATTACCAATTATTAATTTCCGTCCAAATTTTTTGATGACATGTTCAATTGCCATTCACCTTGTACCATACTTATCTTCTTGTGTTTATTGCCTAAATTCTAATCCACCGTCAAATTCTACTCTATTTATTTATTTAGATCAACACATGGAGTTTCTAGAGTCCGTCTCTTGAAAAACGATCTTTCCATTGGTTATGGAAATATCAAGTTTAAACTGTAAATTTAAAGAAATTAAGATAAAATTTTTGAATTGCATTAATCGGGTCATAAACTTATAACTATCGCACGTTGCATAATAAAATTTTAATATTGCAGATAAAATATTTTACCTTTCTATAATTCTAATTCAACCCCGTCTTTCCATATACTTATGGAAAGATGGTCTTTTCCACTTCTATGACTAAATGTACCTTTTATTGCCTAAATTATAATGTACCGCCAACTTCTAGTCTATTATTTACATTAACACATGAAGTTTTTATGCCTAAATTAAGTTATAACAATATAAAACACTTCTCACTCATGTGGAACCAAATACATAACTATTTGATGCAACATAACTACGTGTATTGTGGTGCAGGAACCAAACGAAAAAGAGAAGATACAGTCATCCACGGAAGATATTAAGGTAGAGAGACATGTTCCTTTTGTTACTAAGGGGCCACCCGTCTTCATCCATTGCCATCAAAGAAATATTAGAAGCACAAGAAAAGGCAAATGAACTTCAACATGAATCACAGAGAGTTCCCGTTGCACTTAACGATTAAAGACTCTCAATCTCACAATCTCGACTTGAAAGACCAGCTCTCCACCACCAATAAGTGATCACAGAAATTTGTGCACAAGTTTGAGGAGCTCCATCTCGCTCATCAAAAGTTACAATAGCAAAATGCTAAAGCAAAAGAACGATATAGTGCTCATCTTGAAGCTCTAAAGGGGAAGCCTGCAATCTCAACAAGTCAAGGACAATGAGCTGATTCAAGTAAAGGAAGTCTTGAACTCTCTTAGCCTTAAGCTTAATGATTCGAAAACAAACTTAAAACAATTATAACAACAGCTACAAGTTCTGCGAATGAGGCTTGCAAGTTTAAAGAGTTGCATAGAGAAAGTGGTTCCCATGCTGAATCATAAACAAGTAGGGCACTGGAGTTTGAGAGGTCACTTGAGCTTACCAAAGCAAGTGAGAAAGAAATGGAAGCTAGCTGATATCTATGAAATAGGAGCTTACTGCCCCAACATGAAAAGATTGTTGAAAATGAGAAAGTTGAATCCGCGCTTACAGCTACTACATCCCAGCTTTCAACAGTTCAAGGGGAGTAAGAGCTTACAAGATCATCGGTGAAAGCCGTGGAGAAGAGGCTTGCATATAAGGAAGCTATTCTGCAAGAATGATGCCAAGAACTTGATGTGATCAAAGCTTAATATTCTCATAGTACGCGTATCATCTGCAGTGGTTGAAAGCCAAATGGTATAACTAGAGCAGACCATAGCAAAACTGAGCAGCCTAGGAAGCATCATTGAGGAACTGGAAAGCATGTTGGAACATATATCGTCCACATGAAAGCCGCCTCAAAATGTTCAAATATAGCCCTTCTCCGACGAAATCCAGACAACCTGAAAAATGACACAAAATTAAGCAAGCGAAAGTCAGAATTTACAGTTAATCACAGTTTACACCAAATATCATCAATTCTTACCATCTAGCCCCTATCCAATGTACAGAGAAGTGATTCCAATGGCATCTCGAGCAGGAAGAAAGCTGTTATCGCGAGTATCCAGAAGCACAAAGGAGAACATGCCATCAAGATATTTTCCATGCCATCAAATTATTAATTTTTTTTCCTAGGATGCAATAGGAAATAGAAAAGCTAAAATAATCAAGAGAATTAATTAACATGTCACTTTCTTCTTCATATTAAACAAATACAGCCAGGTGAATGTAACCACATGAATACTTAATTGGAGATTGGACTGAATACTTGAGGTGAATGTCCCAACTCAAATAGCTTCATCCAGTAGCAAAGTCACAATTTCCCCTCGCCACTTCCCAACAAGCAGTCAGTTTGATATCGAAACCAAATCATATATGCATATGAAATCTTAGTACAACAAAAAAAAGATAAATATCACACCGAAATTCCAATCAAAGTAACAACTTCATAATCAAGTCAACACTAATTCAACATAATCAAATTTGAATAGCTTCCCCTCTAAGTCAATACTCTACAGACTTGAAAAATAGAAAGGGGAGAAAGAAAGATATTAGTAAGAACCAGTCAATCAGATTTGTCTAAGACTCATAAAAACACCTCTTATACCAAAGGAATTACTGATGAAGCCGCTTCAAACTCAAGGTGTCGCACATCTTTCCCACAACCTTCTATAGTTAATGAGTAATATTCAGTCTACAAAAGCAAATCAGCAGTTAACCCTTTAAAAGGGAGGATCCAAGGGGAGAAGAAAGAAGTTTCATGAGGGAGAAGAAATACAACATAAAAATAGTTGGAAGAGCTTCTCTGGTGAGCGACGGCTTATGGTGTTTGCCTCGGCGAATTGAAGAGGTGTACGATGGGGGCTTTGTAGGGGAGAAGAAGGGGTAATTAGTAGGCAAACTGGCGTCGTTTTCTCAAAGTAAGGTAGACAAAAAATTACCTAAACAGTTCGGTAGATATCAATAGCAAACAATCCTTATTTTATAGTGCTTTACGAAAATCATGCACATTCCTAAAATAACTCCTAAAAAAGTGGAAGGTGATTTATAATATTAATATATTGCTATTACTGGGGATTAGGGTAAGTATTATACCCCAATATACCGTATACGAACTCTAGTGCGAAAATGTTATATCTAAACATTTACTAAAAAACTTCGGGTTGAAATCACATTTCAGATTTTACAGGATTAAGAACTTCGAGTTGGAATCACATTTCATATTTGGAATCACATTTCATATTTTACAGATTAAAATTACACTTTCAAAAAATAATATGATTATATTTGTATTTTACCTTTTTTTTCCCCTTCAAAACCATGATAAATTGATAATAGTTCAGTTTCAAATAATTTCTTGACTACATAATTATGGAGTATAAAATTGTCTTACTAATATATGAACAACCCGCCCAGCGGACCCGAAGTACGACCCGGGTTCGAATAAATAATCGCGATGACGCCTCTGGTTTGAAATATTTGCCGCCATTTCTAGCTGCTGGCCCTAGAGATGGAAGAAGAGAGAGGTGCTCCTATGGCGATGGGGTCCAGGCAGGTTGATTTGAAGAAATCCTTCAAGATTGCGATAAGCTCTCTCTTAACTTCCTGCTCCAAGGAGGTAAATCTCATTTCTTAATTTCCCCAATTCGATCAATTTCCTAGGGTTTTAGTCTGAAAAAATTTGAGCGTAATTGCAGGAATTCTGCAATGCTTTTCCGAATTTCACTGTTTCCGAGAAAGACCGCCTTCACCGCCTCTTCATTGAGGTGCTTTCCTTCATGGCCTGGTTTACGAGAAATTTTCTCGTGAATTCTGTCTGACTCAACGTTTAATTTTGCGGTTTTTAATGTACAACATCTATATTGTTTTACAGGTTATAACTTCTTTGCATGAAAGTATGGAGGTATGATTCCAATTTTTTTAATGAGCTTAGGCAGTGGTTTTCACTTGTTTACCGTTCTGTGTTCCTGATGTTGCAGGATGCCTTCGAATCGCTGTGTGTTGAGATGCAGGTATGCTTTTAACTATTCCTTTGAATCATGTGGAAAAATGTGTTCCTTAACATTTGGTGTGAAGCCTGTGCTAATTTGATTCTCTTTACGTTCTTTATCTGAGAGTCATTCGACATTGAAGTGCATTGTGGAATTGATAAGCTGCTTAAAAGTTTGGAAAAGTTTATTGGAATATTGTTGTTCTATGATTATGGAAATGTATGCTTAGATTTTGTTTTTCTGCTGCTTTTCTGGATGTGCACTCTTTCTTTCGCTGAACCCCTTCATCTATAATATGAATAGCAACATCATATCATTCAGCTTACAATATTTGTTGTGTGTTGGCTCTCAATATTTTTTGTTTGCATTACTACAAATTGTTTGCAGGCTGGAAGTATACTTGATCTTGTAGAACAGTATGTGGAAGAACAAAAGCTGGATTCCTTGTTTTCTGATAAGTAAGGCTTTTTCTAGAGACCAATCATTGTTGCCTGATTTTGGTATATTACTACCTTGTTTGCTCTTTCCTTTTGATTTTGATTTATCTAGACTTAACATAATTAGAGATGCCACAATGAATATATTAGCTATGGAATCCTGCCATCTTGAGCGTTTAAACTCTTCCAGTTGTGAGCTAGCAGAAACCTGTGTGATATGGGCAGGCCAGTACAAAAATCTAGTCAAACTGGAGTTAAAGAATATTTTAATTTGGTTTTAGGTTTTTTTTAGCTCAGTTGCTTGGTTGTGATGGGAGAATAGTTTTGTAATTGTGTAGTTGATATGCAGATACTTACCCACTGTTTTGTTTAAATTGAATGTAAAACTGAATAATGCAGGAATAACATTGGAATAATGGGGAAAACCATCACCGATACAAAGAGGGATGAGATCCGCTACTTGACAAGTGTTTTGGAGAAGGTTGGTGAGAAATCTTGTGCTTCCATTTCCTAGTTGACATAATTTCTTTGTTATTGTCGATTTGGTTTTTCTTTGCTTTGCACCATCTATGGACTTTTTAAACTAAGAACCCTATGCAGTCATAAAACCTTTCTTCTTTTTTTTTTAAGAAAACCTATACACCTCTCCAGGGCGAGGAAATGTATTTAATTACAAGCAATGCACTAATATAGTAATATAGGTTCCATGGTGATTGGATGAAGTTCAAGGGGTAGAAAAATGAAAGGTAATGTGTTGGATTCTACTAGTGCAGAAAAAATATTATAGCAAAACAAGTAATAGAGTAGTCATAATTCCATGAAGTTAGAGATTAGGAAGAGTATGTAGCTCCTATTTGTCAATCCTCCGTCGAAGTTCAGTGTGATGAGAATCATCCTCGTTAGTTTATTGAGTGTGATATCTTACGTAGGGTAATTAACCATGTGATGTAGGGAATAACTTGACACTGTTTAAGCCATGATATTGATAGGCGGAAGAACAGAAGTGCCAAATGACTACTCGTCTTGACCTCCTAAGGAAAGCAAGGCAAAATTTCTCAGGTGTTTCAGCTGTAGTTGATAAGGTGCTTTATGATTTTTTAAGTATTTTCTTTTGTGTTTGTAGATGAATGTTATTTATATGAAAAAAAGCAAAATGTATGTTTTCTTAAAAGTTCTTTTAAAATCTGCAGTTGCGGATGGATGTTCAGAGCTATGCTTCTGCTAGCACCAACGGCTCATGAGTTGCACACGCAGGAGTGCCTCCTCTGCATATTCCTCTATATCCGTGATTTGAAGTTCCGGACTTTGGTGGTTTCCTGGAGTTAATTGTGTTATGCAATAATCTTCTCTAGGAAGCTGTTGGAAAAATGTGTTTTATGCAGATTCACTCTCTTGTATGAACTGCTGCTTAGGTTAAGCATATCAGAAATTCAAATTAGCATTGGGACCATGTTAACAATTCAGTTAGCATGTGGATTTGGGTGTTTGTTTTCAAGTTTGATTGTAGCCTAATGTAAAGATCTACAACAGCTCACAGCTGATGTTTCAACCTCATTTTAAAATTTCTTCTTTTCATCAAAGAAATCCCAAGTCTTGGACAATTATTTTAGCACTGATAAAGACAACTATTTCAACTGGACAAACAACCAAATACATTAAGTTTTTTAACTCACACATAATGGGTAAGTTTTCTAAGTTTTGAGAGCTCCCAAAGTTTTTTTTGGTTCCCCAGCTCCAAACAAGGAGCTTTTGCAGAAACAACAGCACCAAATCTTCCTTTTCTTTGTACCAAGCCTTCCAATCAACCTGATTCCAACCAAAGCCAACAATCCCCTTTCCATCTAACAAAATTCAAAACTCAGTTCAGTTTCAATAACAATTCCCCATAACCCCACAACACACCTGTGTTCAGTTCAATCAACAAAGGAGAACAACGTATTAGCAGTTCAAGAGAAGAAAGGCAAACAGAGTTCCGGAGGAGCATTGGTATGAAGGGTTAAGAGACGGATCCGAAAACTCAGAGGAAAGCAGGGATGTCCTCTTCGGAGACGAACTTACCAGAGAAGCACATTTACCACCAAGGAGGGGTGCCGTGTTCAGACCGGAGGAGGACGAGTACCTCAGAGGACGGGGTCTACTAGAAGATTACCTTGTAGGATACTTTCTCGATTACCGTCATTTTGCACTAACAAGAATGCAACTCCTTATCTCAAATTATTGGGGAGAAGGGGTATATGTCATAGCAAAAAATGGGAAATTCTACGTCATTCAGTTCGATCAAAGATCCAAACTACTCGCAGTGCTTCACAATGGCCCTGTTAACATAGCTGGAGGACTGATGGCCCTGCATAGACTAATCCCAGAGATGGTCCTATCACACATGACAATTACCAAAGTTCTCATATGGGTACGCATCTATGGTCTCACACTGGAATACTTTGGCAGGAACACTATCAAGAAGTTTGCTAAAGTGGTAGGGGACGCAGAAGAGGTGGATTTTGGAGGACTGTTACTGCAACATGCAGAGTACGTAGGTGTGCGAGTTTGGACTCCAATCCAGAAACCTCTGGTTTTCGGTTTTTGGCTCAAGCTGAGGCGAGGTGGAATGGTCTGGATTTCTATCGGATATGAAAGAGTTCACAAAATGTGTAGGAGTTGTGGTGCACTAGGTCATACCTACCCACATTGTCAGTGGCAGGACATCCAGGCACTGGAGCAGCACATTGATGAGAGATTTGCTATCCTCATGGAAGATTTGCAACTTGAAATCTACAGAGATTTATCGGAGGATCTCTACCCACCAAATGTCAGGGTACATGAGAACATGCCGATCAGGAGGTTCACAAGGTTTCCCCAATCCTACTTCCATACCAATGAATACATGCTATTAAATATGCCGGAGGAGGCTTTCACTGATGGTTTTAAGATGTTGAGGAGAATTACCCCACCCCAGAGGAGCTGAGAGAGGAAGAACAAGAGTACAATCCTAAGAGTCCTCAACAAAGAAACCAACTAGATGATGAACAAGAGGAGCCAACAGAAGTTGTAGCAGAAACGGCCCATCAAATGAGATTAATCAAATCTATATCCAGGGGCTTGCAGAAGCGCGAGAAAGACTGCTGAACCTCCCAGAAGTCCCAGACTTTTGGGGTGACTATCAGGAAGGAGAAATCAACTCACCCAACAGACACTTCGAATATAGAAATGCAGGAACTCAACCCACCATCTCCTCAAAACCAGGAAAATGGCATTATCAGAACAACACATGTAGAAGGTGATGATGGTAACTGCGTCACAGAGAAATACATGGTTAATGGTGGGAGAAGGTGCATTTTTGCCGAGGAAGAATTTCTGGGACGAGCCACCACCAATAGGGTGGAACTCAGACAATTCAACTTAGCTGGCGGAATAGTTACTAAACCCTTCCTTACCAACGGGGTTTTTTTGGAAGATCCAAATTGGGTTGTTGACTCTGACCAAAAGGATGGGCTCAATTTTGACATGTCCATCACCATTAATTTTGGTGATGTTGGTGATGAGACTGATCTCATCATGAGCATACAGAGTGCCATAAATGGTAGCGTACTAGTGAACGACAAGGTGAAGGAGAAAGACAAAATAGAGGAGTAAGGAAAAGGCAAAAAAAAACTTGTCAAATCATCCTACATATAAAACAAGGCAGAGAGGAGCAAAGCACGTATTCGGCGACGCCAAAGTGGAATACAAATTAATGAGCCTATCTCCAATTCTCACCTACAGTACTCAAGCTCGGATTCCGAGCCTGATGATCTTGACACAAAGGCTACTCCAACAAGGCAGAAGGGAGAGTCAAGTGGCTCACAACAGTTTCAAAGGCTAGACAACAATGATGATGGGGATGACATATCTGGCAAGAAAAGACTGGGTGAATTGAGCATTTATGCTGGAAGGAAAAAGAAGGAATTCAAAGCTGATGTGACGGACAGTGAATGCGGGATGGAGTTAGATGAGGCAAAAAGGGATGAGTTAAAGCTGACTACAGGGGCGAACACCTTGGATAGCCACAAAATCACAGGTAACTCCAAAAACATTCTGTTTCTTTACAATGGGCAAACAATTTCTAAATGTACACAAAATAACCCAAACCAACATAACCAACCAAAGCTTCATAGCCCAGTCCAATACCAAATTACCATATCACAAAACCTAAACAACATAAATACACAGCCTGACATCCCAAGCCCACATCAACCGACCTTCACAGGCCGACTACACCCAGTCCTGAATAAACACATACTGCCCCCAACATTACCTAAGCCCATACCATACATTGTCAATTCAGGACCACAAACTCACAACCAATTCTCAACCTCATCAACCCCAATATAATACTCATGCCAGACTAAACATCACCCTAGCAACAAACAAAAGGGAATCAGTGAAGGGAAAGAAGATGATACCATACCTCCTGATCAGCTCTGGGATAGCAGCAACCAGTTTTTTTCATCCAGGGGAAGTGGCCCAGGGTAGAAATGAAGTGGGGGAAAGGGGAAATCTACAAATAGGAGGTACCAAAAACTCACCAAATCCAGGGTTCGCGCCTCCGGACGATAAATCGCTACCGGCAGTCTCCAATTACAGTGGAACAGATGGAGTGGGGCCAAGAACTACTGAATCCCATTTGAACTTCCTTGTCACAATAATCGATAATGGCACAAACGACGAAAAACATCCAAGTTCAGAGTCATCATCGCAGCAAAACAAGGCGATAGGGAGGAAAGCCGGCGAAGTGGATCTGGAAGGACAACAGATAATGGGAGAAACAATGGAGGAAGAGGTTGAGATGGCACAAATTTGGGAGACGAAAGGGATAAAAAAGGAGATTGCAAAGTTTACGGCAAACAAAGAAAGTGCAGAGGAAGCAAACCGCAAGGAAAATTGGGACAAAGGTACAATCACAAGTTTGGAGGAGGGTGTTTCCCCTATTCCGCTTAAGGAAGGATTGAAAGAAGAGGAAAAGGGGAAAGGAATTTCGTTGAATTCGATGAATGAGAATGGGTGTGGGCTTTTGGTAATGGGCCAGCAAGCGGATTTTAATCTTCTGTCACACAACCACACACAGAACAACTCAACAGTTCACGGGCAAGAGAATGCAAGGATTATCACTCGCATCATTGGAAGAAGAGGGAACATCAAACTTGCTCCTACAAAATTAACAATTGCTACCGGAATCCTAATTGAGAAGAACATGGACAGAGTAAGGAGTTTGAATATTGCTGATAACACAAAGCTAGGTTTGGTGGGGAACAGCAGGGGAACAACAGTCTGGCCAAAATCAACTATTACACAGGACTTCACAGATCAACCACAGATGGATAATCTGACTCAAATGAACACAAAGAAGAAGGTTATCAACTAGGCAATGGGGGAATACATGCCAGTGGCTGAAGGCCTACGAGTCAAGAGGAAGAGACAACTTCAAGAGGAGATGGGAGAATCGTCTTCAACAAGAGAAGATGCACAGGGGAACAAGAGGAGGAGGAACAGTTGCACCAGACGATTTTGATGTTCCCAGAAATTGACCAATGCCTTGGGAAGGAACAGGGAGAGATGGTCATAGTTACAGCCAGAACTTTTGAGGCGATGGTACAAACAGTGTTGCAAGGTGTTGAAGGAAATTGCTGCGGTATTTTGGTAGTTGGTCCAAAACAACCACCCAAAGGTACATGAATCTACTTTCTTAAAACTGCAGAGGACTGACGCATCCTCTGACAGTAAAGTTTCTTAAATCGCAACATCAATCATTGTAAGCCCAATATTATAATTTTAATGGAAACCAAGTGTGACTACAGTAAGGTTAGTAAGTGGCTAGGAACAACCTATTTTACTAGCTGGGAAATAGTAGATTCAGTAGGAGCAAGTGGTGGGCTCTGCGTAGCCTGGTCGTCAAATATTTTAGTATCGGTAGTTAAAAGCTGCAAAAATTTTGTATCTTGCAAAATCACAACCGCCCAGGGCGATGAATGGATGTTGATCCTTGTGTATGGGCACCTCGACCGACCCCAGAGGAAACTAGTCTGGGATTCTCTACATGTGGTACTACAGAATACCAACCTTCCGGTCCTCATCACAGGTGACTTTAACCAGGTCCTATAGAGGGAAGAAAAATTGGGTGGAAGGACAGTTCACTCACAAGAAACGAAGGATTGGTTAAGTTGGATTGGGTAATGGGTGACCCGTGGATAATTTCATATCACAAGATAACTAAATTTTCACAAGTTTGATTACGAATTATTTAATTTTTCCCTAATATATAATCATTTATTATATTATGTAATATAATATTATGTAGTATAATATTATGTACATTATATTATATTTAATAAAAATATAAAATATGTTGGCTTTGTAAACTCGACGAAATTAACGAACAATATTAGTTGGGATTGAGCTCAAGCTCAAATACTGTATGAGCTCGAATATTGTACGAACTCGAATACTGTACAAGATTGAGCTCGAATACTGTACGAACTCGGATATTGTACGAGATTGAACTCGAATACTATACGCACTCGAATACTGTACGAGATTGAGCTCGAATATTGTACGAACTCGAATACTGTACAAGATTGAGCTCAAATATTGTACAAACTCGAATGCTGTACGAGATTGAACTCGAATATTGTACGAACTCGAATACTGTACGGGATTGAGCTCGAAAACTGTACGAGATTGAACTCGAATATTGAACGAACTCAAATACTGTACGAGATTGAGTGCAAATTTTGTACGAACTCGAATACTGTACGAGATTGAGCTCAAAAATTGTACGAGATTGAACTCGAATATTGTACGAACTCAAATACTGTACGGGATTGAGTGCGAATTTTGTACGAACTTGAATACTGTACGAGATTGAATTCGAATACTGTACAAGCTCGAATACTGTACGAACTCGAATATTATACGAGATTGAACTCGAATAATTTGTGAATTATAATTTGTATAATTTGTGAATTATAATTTGTATAATTTGTGAATTATAGTGAATATTTATGTTAAATATTACACATGCATTTAATTGGGTAATTTTGTATATTTGTTGGGTATTTGTTATGTTCCCATTGAGTTAACATAACATGGGATCCATTGTGATCAAAATTTTCCATTAACATAATTATTCTCATCCCAAATCCTAAAAATAATGAGCATTTAATACCTGATCCCATTGGATAATGACAACTTGTAACCCAAATCAATAGAAAATGTTTAATGATAACTCATTGGGTTAATTATATAATGACTTATTGGATAATGACTTATTGAATCATATATTTTAACCCATTATGTCATAGGAATATCTCATGGATTATCCAATGGGTTATCCATTTAATGACTCAACACATTTATGACCCAACTCATTATGACCCATTTAATAAATAAGTTAATTGGATAATAACCCATTGGATAATGACTCATTGGATAATGATCCATTGAGTTTGGATAATGAATTTATCCAATTAACCTATTTAACGGGCCTACTTCATCCCTATAAAAAGGGGCACTATATGCTAACTAAACCTGAGAAAAAAAGATGTCGAAGCATCTACAAGAAGGGATGCTAGAGAGTTATTCAATTTTATTTTTATTGAGCAAAATTTAAGATCATAGCCAGCAATCTAGTTGTCGACAACCTCAATTAGGGTTGGCTGATAGTCACTAGGTGCCTTAAAACCATGCAAGTTCATAACAGTTGCAGCCACGTTGGCAAGACCACCATCGGGTAAATCTTGACGGAACCTCGTCCCCTTGGTCAATCATGGACCACCAATTGCAATTGGGACCTGCAGAAAAGAATGTTAATACATTTGTTTAGCACCAGTCTTGACTGATAGAATGATTTGCCGTAATCAATTGTATTATTAATATCTGAATATATAGAGAGTATAATAGTGGTGTAATAAGGAAAGAACTCTAATCATAATAAATCATAATCTAATCAGGAGTCTGATTTATTCTAACACCCCTCCTCAAGTGAAGGGTCAGATGCTCGCCGACGCACAGTTTGGACCTGAAGAACTCGAACAGCGGATGAGAGAGCCCCTTGGTGAAAATGTCCGCAATCTGAAGAGAAGTCGGAACATGAGCAACGCGCAACTTTCCGGATGTCACCAACTCACGAACAAAATGGTAGTCCATGTCGATGTACTTCGCTCGCTTGTGCGCCACTGGATTCTGAGCCAAGAAGATAGCACTACTATTGTCGCATAACAACAGTGGAGAACCAGAAAGCGGAACCCGAAGATCACGAAGTAAATGAGTGAGCCATACCACTTCTGAGGCAGTGTTAGCGAGAGCACGGTATTCAGACTCAGTGCTAGAGCGAGAAACAGTGGGCTGTTTCTTGGCACTCCAAGAAACCAGATTCCCACCAAGAAAAACTGCATAACCATAAGTGGACCGATGAGTTTCCAGATAGCGAGCCCAATCAGCATCAGAGTATCCTAACACATTATGAGTACTAGCAAAACAAAACCGGAGACCAAAATGAAGAGTGCCACGAACATACCGCAAAATCTGAGTCACAACAGCAAAATGGTCATCTCTGGGATCCTGAAGATACTGACTCACCGTGTTGACCGAGAATGCCAAATTCGGGCAAGAGATGGTGAGATACTGGAGAGCACCAACAAGAGAACGATAACGTGTAGGATCCCAAAATGGAGGACTGCTAGAGCTGTGAAGCTGAGAACCAGCGACAAATGGAGTAGAAACAGGTGCCGCGTCAGACATACCAGCCTAATTCAAAATATCCCGAGCATACTTTGCTTGGCCAAGCAGTAATCCTGAGGAGGTAGGCGAAACTTCAACACCAAGAAAGTAATGAAGATCACTAAGATCCTTGATCACAAACTCTCTGTGTGTCCAATCAATGAAATGATGAAGAAGAGTCGAGTCATTGCCTGTAAGGATGATATCGTCCACATACACAAGTAGGTACAGTAATGACGAACCTCTCGAAAAGACAAATAAAGAAGTATCAGCTGAGCTGCACCGAAAGCCAAGTTGTGTCAGATAACTGCTGAAACGCTAGAACCAAGCCCGGGGAGCCTGCTTAAGACCATAAATGGCCATTCGCAAGCGAAAAACATAGTCTGGATGAGCAGAGTCCTGATAACCAACGGGCTGCTTCATGTAGACTGGAACATCAAGAACACCATTAAGGAAAGCGTTCTTGACATCCAACTGATAAAGTGGCCAGGAACGCATGGTGGCTATGGCGAGAACCGTCCTAACAGTGGAGGCTTTGACCACAGGACTGAAAGTGTGGTCAAAATCAAAACCCAGAATCTGAGCAAAACCCTGCACCACAAGTCTAGCTTTGTGACGCTCAATAGTGCCATCTGATCAATACTTTAGCCTATAGACCCATTTGGAGACAACAATGTTGACGTCTGAAGGTCGAGGCACCAAGTTCCAAGTGTGCTGACCACGAAGAGTGGCCATCTCATCATCCATGGCTGAAACCCAGGCTGGATCCTGAAGGGCAGAGCAATAATCAGTGGGCTCTGTCTGAGAAAGGAGTGCAGCAGTGAGACCGTGAGCAATAATATCCGAATAATCTCGGCGCTGAATGACACCAGTAGCAGATCGAGTAGCCATTTAATGGGTACGAAGTTGTGGTGGTGAATCTGGAGGAATCGAACCAGCTGACGACGTAGAAGAAGATCGAGCAGAGCTGACCAGAGAGTGGACTTCGAAAAACTCTGAAGAATGGACGGTCGAGACTGACTAAGGCATGGGGGGGGGGGGCGGCTGAGGTGTGGTGGCCGACGGATGAGGCGTGGTGGCCGGCGGTGGAGGTGGGATGGCCGGCGGTTGAGGAGCTGGGTCCGGGTCGGCCGTCCAGATGGAAGATGGTGGTGAAGGAGGGGCAGCTGGAACAGGCACAGGTACAAGCTCAAGTACAGGCGCAGGCGTGGTGACCCCAATTGATGAAGTAATAGTTCCATAAAAAAATGATGAAATCTCCAGATCCGAAATTGAATGACTGTCCGTGGAAGATGAGACATAAGGGAAGAAAGTTTCATCAAAACGAACGTGGCGAGAGATATAGCCAATAAAAACCCAAGGAATGGATCGGGGTACAAACTTATCAGTAGCAGTGGCACGCAGACATGGAAATGCACGACAACCAAACGGGTGAAAGAGGGTATAGTCAGGAACATGACCAAAAACAACCTCAAAAGGTGATTTGCCACTAAGAACTGAACTAGGCAGACGGTTAATAATGTAAACCAGAGAGGAGAAAGCATCCACCCAATAACAGTGCGGCACAGAAGAGTGAAAAAGCATGGCAAGACCAGTCTCTGTGATGTGACGATGCTTTCGCTCAGCCCGGCCATTTTGAGCAGGTGTATAGGGTGAGGATGAAAACTCGAAAGAGCTCCTAGGAAAAATGAGAGAAAATGAGAGAAATTGAAAAATGCTATGATTTCACTCATTTGCCAGCGTTGGAGTCATAAGGTTGTGGTTGTCACATGGATGGATCGGGTAGCTCAACATCTATAGACCTCTTGGGATTGGGTAGCTTAGTGGGTTAGGAAAACGAAGTATGGTTATGAAATTCTTGATCCTTTTCTACTTCGTTTTTGGTTGATATATTGGCATTAGGTGAAGCATGTGTTTGAACCTCTTATATGGCTTTAGCTTCATTTTATGTCATTGGATTTTGGTGGATATATTGGCATTAGGTGAAGTATGTGCTTAAACCTATTAAATGGTTTTAACTTCATCTTGTGTCATTGGACTTTGGGAATATCAATTCGGGGCTTTGAAATATTTTTATGGGTAGTGAATTGATAAGTGGTAGGTTTGGTTAGATTTAGGATTGGGGATGTGTGTGTGAAAAATTCTCATGTGAGCTTTTATTTTGGGATTTGTGATATTGAGATTTTTTGTGAGGCTTTGATTGGGGGATTAGTTTAGGATATGGCCATATGAATTCCTCCGTGTGCTTGGATCTTTTCTTACTCGAGGGCGAGTAAGGTTTAAGTGTGGGGAGGTTTGATGAGGCCATTTTATGCGGTTATATTAGGGTTTTTAGGATTGGATTTTGTATAATTTTGTGCTCTACACGTGGCATTCTGCCTTGAAATCATTTAAGGAGGGATAAAAGCGACTTTGACGTTTTTATCACTTTTTAGATGATTTTGTGTGAAAAGGTTATTTGTTTGAAGACTTTGAACATTTGAAGACTTTGAAAGATATCTTTGAAGATTTGAAGACTTACACTTGGGCTTTTTGAAGATTTGAAGAAGTGAAGAGGTGAAGAAAGGAGAGCAAAGCAACGGGTGAAGGATGGTCCAGGGTTTTCATAATTTTCCAAGAAGAATCAGCCTTCAAGAGTGGTACCATTGGATTCCTCTTCTCGAGCACTATAAAATCGACTACAAGAACTCCCGAAACGGATCAACGGTTCACCCGGAGGAAGCAAAACAAAACAGGGCTGGAGTTTACTGATCTGGTCGCGACTCGCGATGGAACTGGTCGCGAGTCGCTACGACAGCGTGAATTCAGCCCTGCAGCAGCGTTTTTCTCCCATTTTTCTTCCCATATAAATACCTCTTCACCCCTTCTTCTCCACAGCTTCCAAGCCCGCCTTTGGGGCTCCAAAACCCTACTTTTCACCATTTTCTTCCATTTCTTCTTCTTTCTTTGTAGATTGTTGTTTTATGTTATGGGTTTTGTTTATCTAGGGTAGTTTTTATCTTGGGAGCAAAGGATTGAATCTTCCACTTCTATGTAGTAAGAATCATTTTATCTATCTATTTGGTGTTTTTGCTATTGTGCATTTATCATGCTTTGAATGTTAATTGTTGATTTCATTGATGTTGTTGAAAGCTTGAGCATATGAAATACTTGTATGAATTGCTAGCTAGGGTTTGGGGGATTTTGGTTGATTTCCCCCCTTTTCTTGTTAGGAATGTATGAGTATGATTTAGAGCTTTTGATTGTGTTGATGGATTGATAATGTGCTAGATGAATGTGATTGATGTTGAACTCTTCGTCATGTTCGTTTGTGTAGCGAACGAGAGAGTTATATGCTCTTGGATGAATATGCGTTGCACGTTCATCCAATCTCGTGTAATTGCATGAATTGGTTAAATGCTTAGTCACGGTGTAGTGGTCATAAGTATTGCCAAGCTTGTTGGTTCTTCGTGATTAAATGCCATCAATGGGATACTCCTAGAAATAGGGGAGTCATTGGTGAGGTTTGACAAGGGATGTCGAATTCATTCTTGCAAACTACGAACTAAGAAGGATTGAAGATTTATCTTCACAACAAGTAGTTGAAGTATTGAATAGATGATTTTAATTCATCCTTGAAGCATTTGTTATTTAGCATTTATGTATTCTTGATGGTGTGTTTCACTTCATTTGTGCCATTAGTTGTTTGAGCATACGGAGTGCTTGTATGATTGAATTGGTTAGGTGTTAGGAACGTGACGAATTCCGTAGCTCCTTTGCATGAAAATCTACGAGCATGAACTTAGAACTTCTTGTGCATAATGTGTTGTGATTCTTGCTAGATGGGTATGTTGATGTTGAGTCATGTAATGCTATATGATAGAATGAGTGAATGGTTCAATGACCTACATTAGATTTGGAAGTGGATATCCCTTGCCCCCAAGGCTTTTTATCTTTGTAGTTTCAAAACCCCTTTTTCTTAGTTTTGTTTGATGATTAGCATAGTCACTTGACTTTTCTAGTTATCTTGTCTTTTTACTTTCGTAACTTAGGAAAACCAACCAACCACCCCCCCATTTACATGCTTTTATATGTATGTATATATGTCTACTCCTAGCCTAATATCAACCTTTTGTGCCTAAACGCTTAGGAAGATCCTTCTTCTTCGTGGACGACCCCGACTTGCCGCTATCTACTTAGTTGTAGATAGTAAGCATTTAGAGTTTATAAATATTAACTTTGAGAGGTACGGCGATGGCCTCCCAGACGGCCTTTACCAATTATCGTCCCTGTAAGCTTGTGCTCAATGGAAAATGCATCGGTATCAAATATAACATGGACAGGTAAATCACGAGTAACCTTACTAATGAACAATAAACTTCTAGTAATCTTAGGGACCACAAGGACATTATTAACACAGAAACCAGATAAATGACATTGGCCGATGTGAGAAATAGATAATGATTAACCATTTCCAACAAGAATAGAATCAGAACCACGATAATGTTGTACCTTATCAAGATGACTGGAGCGAGCATTGATATGAGATGTAGCACCTGAATCAACGATCCACTGATTCGACGAAGAATGATGGTAGGGACCATTCAAACTGGCCTAAAACAACACCTTGTCCGCAATCCAATTAGTGGAGCAATCTTCCCGAGATATAGGGCCCAAATGAACCATAGCAAAAGACCGAAATTGCACAGAAATTGACTGAGTGCTGACGAGAATTTGAGCAATTCACGAGAAACGGGTTCAACTCGCGAGAAACGGGTTCAACTCGCGAGAAGCATGTTCAACTCGCGAGAAATTGAAGGATGCGAGAAATTAACGTTGCGCGCGTCAACTCGCGCGTGACCTTCACGCGTTGGAGGTTACTTCTTCGGCCGAGCTGGCGCGTGACTTTCACGCGCTGGAAGACGGGCGCGTGGATCTCGCCACGGGAGCTGGAAGGCGCCGCTGGAAGTTGCTGATGAAGAACTCTAATAATAATAAATCATAATCTAATCGGGAGTCTGATTTATTCTAACATTAACACATTAAAATATGACAACACAAGAATGTAGATGAGTTCTGACATCCTATCATGTTGGCGAGAAAGAAGATGTGATGCTTACCGGCTGAAGAGTGTGAGAAGTGAGGATCTGAATCTGGCCATTCTTGTCAAGAAGAGGCTCTCCCTTCTTGTTTCTCTTCACCATATCCTCAGCATTTCCATGATCTGCACTCACGACGTAAATTCCACCAACTTGCTCTATAGCATCAAGAATTATCTGCACACAGAAACACACAAGATTAATGAGCAATGGAAAACCAAAATCACAAAGAAATTATAGCCCCAGGCAACAAGAAGTTGAAAAAAATGGTAATGGAAGAACCATTTACTAGTATGCGAGCTGAATCTGATAGATACTAGAGGACTGTAGTTGTTTCTTCCGAGATAAATTCAATACATATATATGTATATACATATATGTGTATATATATATATATGTATATATGTTTATATATGTGTGTGTATATGTGTGTATATGTGTATATATGTGTGTATATATGTGTATATGTGTGTGTGTATACGTATATATGTGTGTATATATATGTGCATATATATCTGTATATATACACATAAGGTATATGTGTGGTCCCGTTGAGATACACGTGATTAATACAACAATAAATTGGATAATTACTAATAATTTAATATGGCAGAAAGGATTAAAAGATTTTTATTCGGCAGCTCCATTACTACAAGTCCAGGATCTAAAGCATCAAATATTTTACAAAGTCATGAAATACAACAGATTTTACCAAATAAAACTATAAAATTAATTTATCAATATGGTATATTAGAATTTAATAAAGCATACTCCATTAAGATTCATGAAGAAATATTGCCAATGAACCAAGAAATGCAGTCAATTCAATTATTATCATCTAGGGCTATTAAAAAATATAGAGAACAAGATCATAGGTTCTTGCATTTTGGTCTAGTTCAAATTGCATTACATCCATTAGTCAGATTAGGAATAGATACTCCTATATTCATGGCACTTAGAGACGATAGATTAATAAGATATAAAGATTCTATATTAGCAATGGTACAAACTAATATATGTAATGGTACAATAAGATTTGATTGTATTCCAAACTATTCAGTTAGCTTAACAGATCCACATATAATGGATTCTTTAAAATTAGATATTCAATTAAAACAAGATAGAATAGTTAATGATACAGAACACTTTGTATCAATTTACAGAGTATATTTCAAACTAATGCAATCAATGATTCCATCAGCATTAAAATTAAATCCAACAGAAAAAGAAGAATCCGTATATGTGACAACAAATTCAGATAATATTCAGATAGAAACACCTAAATTATTAAAATTGAATGAAATTGCTATTCCTGAAGAAATATTGGCAGAAAGACCATTAGGAATCCAAAGAAACATAAGAATTACTGAACCATCAACAATAGAAGAACAGAATGATGGCAAAGTATTAATAAAATTTAACAAATCAATGTCCGGTAGATTTTCTCAAGGCCAATCATTTAGATATTCAAATGCAGATAGTTATAGAACACATAGGTATTCAACATCGGATATCCCTATACACTTTAATGATGCAAGAGCAAAAGAGCACCAGGACACTAAAACAGCAAAAGAGCACCAGGACACTAAAACAGAAATTAGTAAAACAACATAATAAAACAACACAAAACAGGAAAACAAAAGGAATCTAAAACAGTAAGTATATGAATAAACTTTTTGCCATTGAATGATAATTTAAAATAGGCTTACTAGGATTACAAGGTTGGAAAACTCAAGTATGAACGTTGAGCTCAGAGTGGAGTGATTGTAAGACGTACAAGAGGGGGCTTGAATCAGTGTGCCTTCAACTGGAATGAAACTCTCCTATTTATAGGAGTGGAATTCTAATATATTACATCAAAATGAATTACATTTGGAATTCGGATTACATCTTGGCCGTTCTTTTGAATGTAGTGGAAACTAGGGTCCACTACTGTTGTTTCTTTGAATTTTTGGGTTGAATTTGGTGGAAGTTGGGATCCACCACTTTTGCTTGTCTGCTGTTTTGAATTATTGAGTTGAATTTGGTGGAAGCTGGGATCCACCATTTTCCGTTGCCTGCTATTTGGTGCCGGAGTGGAGTGTGGGTCCTTCCATGACCGAGTGTCTTCTGGAATTCGTCATTGCATACCTCACTCAGAGGTTAAATGGATTCTGACTGTCTTCAAACATATCATACATTTGATTTTCTTATTTTTTAATAGTCTGTTCCTGGATTTTGAATTGCCTGTAGAATGCTATAATTTTTTGAAGATCTTCATCCTGCTCAATTGTTGGCATCGGAGAGTCTGGAATGTGTTGTGGTTGTAATATATGCTGAATTGGTGTTGGACAAGGTATTTGTTGAATTGGTCTTGGTACTGGAGCAAAGGAAGGTGTTGGTTGAATAACTGCTGGAAGATTTGAAGTACTACCCTGTTTGAATGGAATTTTAAGTTTCTCTCTTGTTTGGAAGTAATGAGTCACTGCTTTAGGAGAGCAAAATTCTGGATTGACTAAAGAGAAGGGTCTATTAGAATGAACTGGTTTGATTTGGAAGCTCCAAGCAAAAATCCAAGGAACTCGAAAAATGGCATGGAATAAGATGTCTTTTTCAAAAGGTTTAATCTTGCTTAGTGTTTTATTGCTGAGGGTTTGGAATGTTTGAAATCCTTCTAATATGGGTTTAGGATATATATCCGTGGATGGCCCAAATTTGCACCACCAATCAATAAACCATACTGGAATATGATTATTGAATTTTTGGTAAAAACTGATAAACCACGAATGATCAAATGACCTGATAAAGAATGTTCTATACTAGGCTGCCATGTAATCAACATAATTAAATCCAGTGGAAAAATAATTAACTGAAAAAGTAGTAAGGGAATGAATGTTGGAGAATTGTTGAGGGCTAAGAATTTGTTTGATATAAATTTTGGAATAATCTATTCTACTAGGGTCATTTTTGTTCGGGATATGTTGAATGTCAATTGACTGGGTATCTACCAAAATAAGCTCATAATATTGTTGAGATTTATGGATGTCATTAGCCAACCAAGGAAAGGAAAGCAGAAATAGATTGCAAACAAAAATGTTTAGTTGTGGAATATCTGGTTCAGATTCAAAATGAGTAACTACAATATGTTCGGGATTGGGTTTATCAAAATATGTTTGAGTTTTGGAAACAGATGGAATTGATGTAGTGCTAGGCAATGGAGTATGTGTTCTGGGTAAAGGTGTGAAATTTGAAGTTAAAGGAGAAGGAATGGAATCTGATTTAGAATGTAATCTGGAATGGGAAGTTTGAGCTATAGTGGAATATGTCAAAGGCGGAAATTCTGGAGAAGGAGTTATTGGAGTAAGTGGTTTTGGAATGGCATAATCCTTGGCTGATCTTGAACTTGAAGAGCTGGAAGAATTTGAATTTTTACTCATGATTTCCTATAAAAAATTCGCGTGTTAGAAAATCTGGAAGGGCATTATCTTTTCCTTTGATAAACTGTATATCAAAATCGAATACTGATAAAATAGCTTGCCATCGGGCAAAAATCTCTTTTGAAACTAAATTTTTTACATCCTTTTGCAAAATGTCTTTTGCTGATTTACAATCAATTTTTTTTAAAAAAATTTATTATATAAATCATCTTGAAATTTTGAAATGCATAAAACTATGGATAACACTTCTTGTTTAACTGTTGAATAATTCTTTTGTGCATTTGTCCAAAATCCTTAATGATACCTAACTATGGATATTTTTCCTAGATACATTTGTTTTAATATGCCCCCATATCCTATTTTGGATGCATCTGTTTCTACTATCATGAATGCCCCTGGATGTGGAATACCTAAACATGGTAATGATTTGACTTTTAATTAATTTTTTTTACTAAATTAGTATGTTTTTCTGACCATGCAGGGGAATTGGATTTTAATCTTTCATATAAATCTTTACATATAATTTTAATTTTAGGAAAAAAACCTGAAAGATAATTGACACATCCTAAAAATTTCTGTAATTGATTTTTATCATTAATTTCATCTGGAAATTTATCTGCAAATTCAATTGATCTTTGAATAGGTTTAATTTGTCCTAAATGTATATCAAATCCTAAAAATCTAACTTTAGTTTGGAATAGTTTCATTTTGGGTTTAGACATGACTAAACCATTTCTTGTTATAACTTTTAGTAAAATATATAGATGTTTGAAATGACTATCAATCGTATTAGAATAAACTAATATGTCATCAATATATACAATTACAAATGATGAGTAAGGAGTAAATATGTCATTCATTATTTTCTGAAATTCAGATGGTGCATTTTTTTAATCCAAATGGCATGGCATTCCATTCATATTGGCCAAATGGAACTACGAATGCCGTTTTATATTTATCTTTTTCATCTATTTGAATTTGCCAATATCTCGATTTTAAGTCGAATTTTAAAAATATTTTTGCATTAGCCAATCTATTAATCAAATCTCTTTTATTTGGAATAGGGTGTCTAATCCATCGTAAGACTTTATTTAATGGCTTATAATTTATAACTAATCTAGGAACTCCTCTTTTCTTTTCGGCATTTTTATTTACATAAAATGCTGTGAATTTATCAGTATTCGCAGAAAAAATAAAATGCTGTGAATTAATAGAATTATGTAAACAAGAAATTCACAGTATTCGATTTTGATATACAGTTTATCAAAGGAAAAGATAATGCCCTTCCAGATTTTCTAACACGCGAATTTTTTTATAGGAAATCATGAGTAAAAATTCAAATTCTTCCAGCTCTTCAAGTTCAAGATCAGCCAAGGAATATGCCATTCCAAAACCACTTACTCCAATAACTCCTTCTCCAGAATTTCCGCCTTTGACATATTCCACTATAGCTCAAACTTCCCATTCCAGATTACATTCTAAATCAGATTCCATTCCTTCTCCTTTAACTTCAAATTTCACACCTTTACCCAAAACACATACTCCATTGCCTAGCACTACATCAATTCCACCTGTTTCCAAAACTCAAACATATTTTGATAAACCCAATCCCGAACATATTGTAGTTACTCATTTTGAATCTGAACCAGATATTCCACAACTAAACATTTTTGTTTGCAATCTATTTCTGCTTTCCTTTCCTTGGTTGGCTGATGACATCCATAAATCTCAACAATATTATGAGCTTATTTTGGTAGATACCCAGTCAATTGACATTCAACATATCCCGAACAAAAATGACCCTAGTAGAATAGATTATTCCAAAATTTATATCAAACAAATTCTTAGCCCTCAACAATTCTCCAACATTCATTCCCTTACTACTTTTTCAGTTAATTATTTTTCCACTGGATTTAATTATGTTGATTACATGGCAGCCTAGTATAGAACATTCTTTATCAGGTCATTTGATCATTCGTGGTTTATCAGTTTTTACCAAAAATTCAATAATCATATTCCAGTATGGTTTATTGATTGGTGGTGCAAATTTGGGCCATCCACGGATATATATCCTAAACCCATATTAGAAGGATTTCAAACATTCCAAACCCTCAGCAATAAAACACTAAGCAAGATTAAACCTTTTGAAAAAGACATCTTATTCCATGCCATTTTTCGAGTTTCTTGGATTTTTGCTTGGAGCTTCCAAATCAAACCAGTTCATTCAATGGCATTTTATTGGGAATAAATTCACAGCATTTTATTTGAATAGGCCTAGCCTTAGTGGGAATATTTTGTTCATTAAATTCTTTTTCATAAGATAAGGAGACTATATGTTTCTTCCTATCCCAAAAAGCATTGGGATGGTTTGAGCATATTTGATTCTTAAATTCTTGTTCTAATTTATTAATTTTATCTTTTATTATTGTATTTTCTAATTGTTCTTCTATTTTTGAATAACTTAATTCTTCTTTTAAAAATAGAATGTCTTTCTGTTTTCTATTCAAAACACATATTTTCTTATATATGGAATTAGTTTGTAATAGATTTAATTCAATATGGCTAGGAGGACTAATAAAAGAAAATAATAATCTTTTCTCTAATATTTTTGTACTAATTCCTTCTTGAGTCTTTTTAAAAGGGGTTATTTGATATAGAAATGGATTTCCTAATACGGCTTCATAGGATACATTTTCTAATATTAAAAATGAATGTTTAATACAATAATCATTATTACATATGAATCCATTGGATAATTTCTTTTTAATAATCATTGGAGTCCCATTTGCCGCTGATAATTGTTCATTGGTTTTTTCTAAATATTTACTTGGAATAATTCCTGATCTAATGCAGGATTGATCTGCTCCACTATGAATTAATGCAACTATGGTTGTACTAAAATTTTGGACACCTATTGTAACCAATGAATACCATTTTCCATATTAATTTTATTAATAACATTAAAGAACTGCTGATCAGATGGGGTTTCAGTTAATATTGGAATTAAGAACTACTAGGTTTATCTAATGTTCCAATTTTTAATTCTAATTCAAAATCTTTTTCTTTTAAAACATTTAATTCATTTTTGATAAAACTAATTTCTGATTTTAATAATCTAATTTGTTTTCTTAAATCTTGAGAAGTTGTTAGATTTATTACTGGTTTCTTTTTTTCTAATTTTGAATATTTTTTAATTGTTTTGCTTAAACTGAAAACTTCTGTTATTCTTGGTTTATCTTCTTTCAATACTAAAATTTTCAATCTTTGTATATATTCTGTTTTATCTTCAGAGTTTCCTATTTTATCTATCATATCTAATAACTTTTTTCTGTCATTATTTGTATTATTTAATATATTAATGGTTGGAATGTTACATTGGCATATGTTTTCATTATCACTTGAATATTCTGAACGTGATTCATAATTTGATTGTTCAGTGTCTGAATTATCAATTAATATGGATAATAATTTATTTCTTAATTCTTGGTCTTCCGTAAATAAAGCATTAATTTTCTTTTCTGTTTTACAGTAATTTGCAGTATGGCCAAATTTTTTACATTTAAAAAATTGAATATTTTGAAACTTATTATATTTTTTATATAATTTTTTATGCCAAGGATTTGTATTTTTATAATTGTTTTCATAATTATTTCTTTTATTGTAATATTTATGCTTTCTAGAATTCCTCAAATGTTTGTATTGAGAAGATGGGGGTTTAATTCCTGTTATACCAAATTGTTGGCAAAATGAACCCATCTCCTTTCTTTCTGATCCATACTTATGTTGAATTTTTAAATCCTGACATAAAATCAAGGCTTCTTTCTTGATAAAAGCAAATATCTGACCAAAAGTTAGTGTATTATAATCTATCATATCTGTACTTAATGCTTTTTGTAAATTCGTTATTATTCTTTGAGAGAATAACGTGGGTAATCCTGTAATAAATTTTTCTTTCCAAAATGGAGAGTTTGAATCTAGTCTTCTGTAAACTTGTGTTAGAAATATATCTTTATACAACTTAAAATCAGTTAATGTAGGACACCTTAAATTGGTTAAACATATTTTTGAACTTTCTAATGCTTCTTCTGGATTTCCTACAAAATACATTGATATGGCATATAACAAGAATGCATATCCATCTGGAATCATTACAAAATTTACTTCATTTCCTTCTTCTTGAGCTTCTTCAGTCTCATGATGCATAATAGCTTATTTATCTGTTAAGGTAAGATGATTATCCCACCAACCTTTTAATTGACCAGTAAAACCTGTTACCAATAACATTACTATGTTTGGTTCCATAGTATTTAAATTTGCTTTTATATGTCATTCTGGCCATGCCCATTTCTTGTAATACATTTAATATTTGATATTATGATAATCCATCTACATTCCATTGATATATGGATGAACCATCATAACTATTTAATGTTGGATTTCTTTCTTCATATTGAATATCTAGAGGAGTAGGTCTAGGATAATAAGCTTTTGTATTATGATTTTTCCAATTGTT
Source organism: Rubia yunnanensis (assembly GCA_037428765.1). Classification (NCBI taxonomy): domain Eukaryota; kingdom Viridiplantae; phylum Streptophyta; class Magnoliopsida; order Gentianales; family Rubiaceae; genus Rubia; species Rubia yunnanensis. Next base: position 21,515,889 of record CM075064.1, on the reverse strand, counting down.
GTGATATTTATGGGTTTTTAATTTATTAATTTGCATCTCAGGTTTATCATTTAATTGTTCTTGAAATTGTTGTTCTATTGAACCAATTTTTTTTTCAAAATGATCTTCTGATTCTTCTTCCGATATTTCAGAAGAGGAATCATCTGAACTTCCAAATACTTGTGGATTGGGATATAACTCCTATTTGTTTAGAAGTACTAGCCTTATCTGTTTGTTTTAGTGATAATGATTCTTCCATTTGTTTCGAAAAAGGAGATATTTGAAAATGAGGTTTAGAAAGTTTAGTTTGAAATGTCTCTAGCTTGTTATCTAATTTAGTAGAAATAAAATCAATTTGATTTGCTATAGTATGTAATATTTGATTTGAATAATTATTTTGTTGATAAACTTTTTTAAGATCTCCTAAATATATAGATTCTGTATTGGCTCCTTCTCTTCCTAATTTTAGAGGGGAGACTATTACTGTAATATTATTAGTGGTAATATCTAATGATTTAAATGGTGCATGTATAGAACTAACTAGAAAAAAAGTGCTTTTATAACCCTACATAGTTGACATAAGTGTCAATATAACCTTTCAATATTCGAAAGTGCCAATATAACCCTATCTAGTTAGTGAAAGTGCCAATATAACCCTATAAGTTTTAAGAATGTGCTGATATAACCCTACAAACATTAGAAATGTGCTAATATAACCCTGCAAACATTAAGAATGTGCTTAAATAACCCAATAATTAATTCAATGAGATCCATTTGGCAAAAGTAGAACATCTTAGCCATGACAATGTTCTATAGCTGAAATAGATCCTCGAGGATTCACAAACATATTGCCAGTTATAGTAGTATACATTTCATTATATATACTACTATAATGTATACTTCTGCTGTAAATGATTATGCTCCTGTCCATTAGCTGCTGCTGTAAATGGTATCAGAGCCAAGTTTGAGTTTGATTATGGCTATTCAACACAAATTTGTTGACTTATTTCTTAAGTATAAACTTATCAGCAATTGTTAAAATTAATTTCTGTATTATACTTTCTACATTTACATTCGTTGGTTCAGCATCAAGAGCCTGTAAGACATTTGGTCAGCCCAATGAGGTGGTTCACGCAAGGTATAGATGTGGTCCCGCTAGATGTATGACTGTATAATCCATACAATAATTTGAACAATTAACGAGAAGTTAATATGGCAGAAAGAGTTAAACAATTTTTGTTTGGCAAGTCTAGTCATTCAGATTTAGCGTCTACATCATCTGCATCATCCAGTATATTACAGAGTCATGAAATACAACAAGTTTTACCAAATCATAGTATTAATTCAGTATACCAGCAGGCATATTAGATTTCAGTAAATCATATTCGATTAAAATTCATGAAGAAGTACTTCCAATGAATCAAGAATTTCAATCCATAAAATTACTTTCACCAATGGCTATTATCAAATATAGAACCCAGAATTATAGGTTTTTACATTTTGGACTAATTCAAGTAGCTTTACATCCCTTAGTAAGATTAGGAATTGATACTCTCATTTTTATGGCATTAAGAGATGATAGATTAATTGAATATAAGGATTCCATATTAGCAATGATTCAAACTAATATTTGTAATGGTACAATAAGATTTGATTGCATTCTAAACTATTCTGTTAGTCTAACAGATTCACATATAATGGATTCATTAAAATTTGATATCCAGTTAAAACAAGATAAAATAGTTAAAGAAACTGAACATTTTGTATTAATTTATAGAGTCTATTTCAAATTAATGAAATCTATGATTCCAACAGCATTAAGATTAAATCCTACAGAAAAAGATGAATCAGTTTTTGTTACTACAAATTCTGACAATACCAAAATAGAAACTCCAAAATTACTAAGATGGAATGAAGTAACTATTCCAGAAGCGATAGTTGCGATAAGACCACTAAGTATACAAACAAATTCAAAACTAACAGAACCTTCTGTAATTGAAGAACAACAGGATGGAAAAGTATTCATAAAATTCAATAGGTCGATGTCTAGTAGATATACAGAAAAATATAAACCTAATTTTGGTCAATCATCTAGGCATTCAAACCCAGATAGTTATCAATCACATAGGCATTCAACATCTGGCCTCCCTTCAAATTTTCAAGATTCGAGAATTAGATATTCCACCCCATTACCAGAAATAATTCCAGATTCCAATTCTTCAGTCGGTTCACCCACATATAGTCAAATGAGAAATTCGGAACTAAACATGATGACTATTATTAAAGAATTTTCAATAGATAAAGAATATTTAAATAATGACTATTACAATATCGAAAACACCCAATGTAGATTATGGTTTGAAAAGTTTGATACAGAGATTAAAGAAAAATTTAAACAAGAATTTTATACATGTCTAAATGAAAAAAGGATTAGGAAAATGAAAATTTTTATGTGGTTAGAATATTACTTAAAGAATGAAAACCTAATTAATGGAAATAAATTAGAAGAAATTCCAGTAATTAATGTTCAGTCTAACTTATATAAAAAATGGAAACTACAAAACAACACAGTTGTAAGTTCCATCCACCCCCCATTAAAAAATATAGAAGTCACTATAGATAATGAAGCAATAATTGCTCCACCTTTCAAATTTGGAAGAACTGAGATAGACACAGTAAATACAGAAGATATAAAAAAGGTTTATCAACAAAATAATTATTACATACCATAGCTAACCAAGTAGACTTCATATCAACCAAGTTAGATAATAAAGACAGATTTTCAAATGAGACTTCAAAACCACATTTTCAAGTATCTTCATTTCCAAAATAAAAAAGGATAAGGCTAGTACTTCTAGAAATATAGGAGTATTATCTCAAATAAATCCACATGATTCAAATACATCATGTTCGTCTTCTGAATCAGAGGAAGAATCAGATGACCAGTTAGAACATCAATTAAGCATCATAGGTTACAATACTTTAACTTTCGGGCAAATATTTGCTTTTGTTAAAAAAGAAACTTTAACATTATGCCAAGATTTAAAAATTCAACATAAATATGGTTCAGAAAGAAAAGAGATGGGATCATTTTGTCAACAATTTGGCATTATGGGCATCAAATCACCATCATCTCAACATAAAGAAATATATAAAAAATATAAAAAGTTTAAGACTAAAAAACATCACAGTAAAGATATATATAAAAATTCTATAAATTATAATCAGAACTAATAAATTTAAAAATATTCAATGCTATAAATGCAAAAAATTTGGTCATACCGCATCCCACTGTAAGATTGAGAAAAAGATTAATTCTTTATTTGCAGAAGAAATAGATTTAAAGAATTCTGAATTATTTGAGGTATCTGAACTAGATTCATAATCTGATTTGTCAAACCCATTTTTGACCTACGAGCTGAGATAAATAATTTAAAAATTGAGATTAACTCAATCAAACATGAATTGAATTCTTTAAAAGAAAAAGATTTAGAATTAAAGTTTAACTCAAGGAACCAGAAAAGTATGGATACACCTTCTAGTTTAGGAATTAAGATATCTAAGGACGCTCAAACAGATGATCAATTCTTCAATATTATTAATAAAATCAATATGGAAACAAATTCGATATATAGAAATATATGTTTACTAAATACAAAGCAAAAAGATATTACTTTCTTAAAAGAAGAGTTCAGTTATTCAAAACTAGAAGAACAGTTAAGTAATAAAGTCATACAAGAGAAAATTGCAAGAACAGAGAATGAATTTAAAAACCAAGTCTGTTCAACACATCCCAATGATTTTTTGGATACAAAGAAACATGTGGTATCATTACCCTATGAAAAGGAATTTAATGAACAAAACATTCCCACTAAAGCTAGGCCAATTCAAATGAATGCAGACTTAGTTGAATTATGCAAACAGGAAATTCAAAGTCATTTAGAGAGAAAATTAATTAGGAAAAGAAAATCCCCATGGAGTTGCTCAGCATTCTATGTTAATAAACAAGCAGAAAAGGAAAGAGGAATTCCTCGATTAGTAATAAATTATAAACCATTAAACAATGTATTACAATGGGTTAGATATCCTATTCCAAACAAAAGAGACCTAATTAATAGATTAGTAAATGCAAAAGTATTTCTAAATTTGATTTAAAATCAAGATATTGGCAAATTCAAATTAATGAAAAGGAAAAATATAAAACAACATTTGTAGTTCCATTCGGTCAATATGAATGGAATGTTATGCCATTTGGATTAAAAAATGCACCATCAGAATTCCAAAAAATCATGAGTGGCATATTCACTCCTTACTCCAAATATGTTATAGTATATATTGATGACATATTAGTCTTTTCCGATTCAATAGACAGTCATTTCAAACATTTAAATATATTATTAAATATTATTAGGAAAATGGATTAGTTATATTGGAACCAAAAATGAAATTATTTCAAACAAAAATAAGATTTTTAGGATATGATATTCATTTAGGAAAAATCAAACCAATTCAACGAGCTATTGAGTTTGCTAATAAATTTCCAGATAAAATAATAGATAAGAATCAATTACAACGATTTTTAGGATGTTTAAATTATATATTGGATTTTTCCCCCAAATTAAGAATAATATGCAAACTATTATATGAAAGGTTAAAAATTAATCCACCTATGTGGACAGAAGAACATACTCAAATTATTAAAACAATAAAATTACAAGCCAAATCCTTACCATGTTTAGGCATTCCACATCCATTAGCATTTATGATTATCCAAACAGATGCATCGGATTTAGGTTATGGAGGAATATTAAAGCAGTTGCATTTCGAAAAAGATTCAATAGTTAGACACCACTCAGGGTTATGGACAGGAGCCCAAATCAATTATTCAACTGTTAAAAAAGAAGTTTTATCTATTGTTCAATGTATTTCAAAATTTCAAGATGATTTATATAATACGAAATTTTTATTAAAAATAGACTGTAAATCGGCTAAGGATATTTTATAAAAAGATGTAAAAAATTTAGTTTCAAAACAGATTTTTGCTAGATGGCAAGCCATTTTTTCCGTTTTTGATTTTGACATAGAATTTATTAAAGGGAAGGATAATTCTCTCCCAGATTTTCTAACTCGTGAATTCCTTACAGGGAGACATGAGTAAACATTCAAGTTCATCTAGTTCCTCAAATTCAAAATCAGCCAAAGATTATGCAATTCCAAAGCCTTTGACACCAAAAACACCAACACCAGATTATCCTCCCCTCACTTATTCCACAGTAGCCCAAAGGCCATATTCTAGATTGATTCATACTCCATTAATAACTCCAAATTATACCATTCTTACTCCACAAAAGCCAACTACTCAAATCCCCAGCCAAAAGTCTATTCCATCAACCTCAAGCCCCAACCAATATTCTTATTTTGACAAACCAAACCCAAAATATATTCTAATGACTCAATCCCAGACAGAACCAGATATCCCTCAACTAAAGTCATTTGTATCTAGTATATTCATGCCAACATGTTTATGGTTGGCAGATGACATCAACAAGACTCAAAACTACTATGAGCTGATTTTAGTATATACCCAGTCCATTGAAATACAACATGTACAAAATAAACAAGATCCCAGTAGAATTGACTATTCCAAAATATATATTAAGCAAGTGCTTCGTCCCAGCCATTTCCAAAATATTCATTATAGTAGACATTTTTTGGTAAATTACTTCCCCACCGGATTCAACTATGCTGACTATATGCAAGCCTGGTATAGAGCTTTCTATATTAGGTCCTTTGACCATTCATGGTTCATTAATTTCCACCAACTATTTAGCGGAGATATTTCAATGTGGTTCTATGATTGGTGGTCAACATTAGGACCATCAAGAGAAATACTTCCCATTCCAGTTGCAGAAGGATTAGAAACATTCCACAAGCTTAGCAAGTGCAAACCTTTTGAAAAAAGAACTCTTATTCCATTCCATATTCAGGGTTCCATGGATTCTTTCCTGGAGCTTTCAGATTAAATCTCTATATCCAAACAAGCCCCTTTCCCTCATTCGACAATTCAGAATGGGTCTGTTCAGTCAAAGCAGTGACCCATTACTTACAAACTGGTGAAAACTGAGAATTACATTCCCGACAGAAGACCGCATTCAAGCCAAAAGGCCAGTTCAACTTGCTTTGAGCATTCAACCAACATTCGGAGTCCAATTCCAAGGCCATTAAGTGTTCAACCTATTCAACCTACACCAGCAACAAAGGATGAAGATGATGAAGAATTCCAGAATCTATTATGTTGGTATGCCTTGAATACTGTAATAGCCGCTTCTGCGACCCTGCCTGGGGGTCCGGGGGGGCGGCAGTCGGCCCCGGGAAACAAACGGGGGTCTCGCTGCCCGGTCAGCGAGTCGGGGGGTCCGGACTGCTGTTGATTTGGGCCGAATTATATTTTTGGCCCAGTTTGTTAGGGTTTAGTGGAGACAACATATAAAGTGTCTCTCTTCTCTCTGTAAACCAACTCTAATTCTGTTCCGCACAAAATTAGTGAATTCGTCTCCCGTGGATGTAGCCAAATTGGTGAACCACGTAAATCTTGTGTCTTGTTATTTTCGTTCATATTTTCTGTTCTTTCTCCATTCCACACAACAAACTGGTATCAGAGCGGCTTCTTTTTCCGGCGATATCCGTAGTGGGTATATCAGATTCTGGGCTCATCAGATCGGGGCTGATCGGGGAGAAAGATATCTGGGTTGAACGTGAAGATCGACAAGTTTACTGGGAGAAACAGTTTCAGTTTATGGCAGATCAAGATGCGAGCTTTGCTGAAACAGCAAGGTTTGTGGACTCCGCTGACGAAGGATTTCGCGAGTAGTTCTGGCGATGTTGTGAGTCTGGAAGAAGAGGCACACTCGACGATTATGCTGTGTCTCGCAGACGAAATCATCACTGAGGTCTCAGATCAGGAGACTGCTGCACAACTGTGGCTGAAGTTGGAGAGTTTGTATATGACGGAATCTCTACCCAAAAAGTTGCTTCTGATACAACGCCTATTCGGTCTCCGAATGCAGGAAGGTACGCAACTCAGAGACCATCTAGAGCAATTGAATACTTTGTTATTAGAATTGCGAAATATATATGTGAAAATTGAAAATGAAGATGCTGCTTTGATTTTGCTAGTTTCTTTACCACTTTCGTATGAGAATTTTGTTTAGTCATTTATTGTTGGTAAAGATTCTGTGTCTCTGGAGGAAGTAAGATCCTCTCTCCATAGTAGAGAGTTGCGACATAAGGCAAACAGTACAGGTACAGAAAGTCAGGTCACTGGCTTGTTTGCTAGTGACAGAAACACAAAAGGCAAGGAAACCGGCAATAAGAAGAAGGGCAAGAAGTCATCTTCAAAGGGTCCCAAGGCCAATGATGTTTGTAACTACTGTAAGGAGAAGGGGCATTGGAAAAAGGAGTGTCCGAAGAAGGCTAGTAAATCTGGGAGTACATCTGGTACTACTGCTGTGGCTGAAGGGGATTTCAGTTCTGAAGATGATTTTGCTCTAGCTGTTACTGGGCAAAATAATCATTCTAATGCGTGGTTTCTTGATTCTGGGGCATCTTACCATGTATGCCCAAGGAGAGATTATTTCTCAACTTATGAGCAAGCTGAGGGCATCATTACTATGGCAAATGGTGTTGCGTGCAAGGTAGTTGGGATTGGTTCAATCAAGATCAGGACGCATGATGGTAGTTTCTGTACTTTGAACGATGTCAGGCATGTTCCATCGATGACAAAGAATCTGATTTCTCTTCCTACGTTGGATAGAAAGGGTTTCGTCTACTTAGGGAGTGATGGAGTTCTGTGTGTCTGCAAAGGTTCTAGGCTGGTTCTGAAAGGTGTTCTGCATGGTACTTTGTATTTTCTACAAGGTTCCACGGTTATGGATTCTATTAATGTTGCATCTTCGGAGGTTCACCAGGATGATATGACTAAGTTATGGAATATGAGGCTTGGTCACATGGGTGAAAGAGGGATGCAGATTCTGTCGAAGTATGATCTTCTTGGTGGCCACAAGATCAAGAGCTTGGACTTCTGTGAGCATTGCGTTTTTGGGAAGCATCACCGCAGCAAGTTTCCTAAGGCGATTCATAGAACAAAGGGCACATTGGATTACATCCATTCTGATTGTTGGGGACCTTCCCGAGTTGAGTCACTGGGAGGTCACAGGTACTTTGTTTCTCTGATTGATGATTACTCTAGGATGACTTGGGTTATCATGATGAAACATAAGAGTGAAGCTTTCTCGAAGTTCAAGGAGTGGAAAGCTTTGGTGGAGAATCAGACCGGGAAGAAGATCAAGAGGCTTCGAACTGAGAATGGGCTGGAATTCTGCTCGTCTGAGTTTGATCAGTTTTGTAGGGATGAAGGGATTGCTCGTCATCATACAGTCAGGAATACGCCACAGCAGAATGGCGTAGCTGAGCGGATGAATCAGACATTGCTGGCGAGAGCGAGGTGCATGCTCTCTAATGCTGGTTTAGAAACGAGATTCTGGGCAGAGGCGGTGAGTACAGCTTGTTACTTGATCAACCGCGGGACTCACACGGGTATAGAGTGCAAAATACCTATGGAGTTGTGGTCAGGTAAAGTTGTTGATTACTCCAAGTTAAAAGTTTTTGGTTGTACATCTTATTATCATATTAGTGATGGTAAGTTAGAGCCCCGAGCCAAGAAGGGTGTCTTTGTGGGTTATGGAGATGGAGTTAAAGGCTCCAGGATATGGTCTCCATCTGAGAAGAGGGTTATTCTGAGCAGGGACGTTGTCTTTGATGAAAATTCTTTGCTTAGATCTATGGTAAAGCCCACAGTTGTGCCAGAAACTAGTGGAGTTGATAAACAGGTGGAGCTTGAAGTCACTCAAGGTGAAAATAGATTGGAACAATTTGAGGTGGATCAAGAGCCACAGACAGAATCTGATATACCGGAATCTTCACCACCAGATCCTCAACCATCAGGAGCTACAGTCCGCAGTTTAGCTCAGGACCGACCCAGGAGGGTTGGAGTTGGGGCGCCAAAGAGATATGGGTTTGAGGATATGGTGGGTTATGCACTGTCAGTTGCCGAGGAAGTGGATACTCAAGAGCCATCAACCTTCAGAGAGGCTACTTCATGTACTGATGCTGATAAATGGCTTGCTGCAATGGGAGATGAGATGGAGTCTCTTCAGAAGAATCAGATATGGGTATTGGTCAAACAGCCTCAAGGGAGAAAGGTAATCAGTTGCAAATGGGTTTTCAAGAAGAAGGAAGGAATATCACCTGCAGAGGGAGTCAAGTACAAGGCAAGAGTTGTTGCAAGAGGTTTCAGTCAAAGGGAGGGGGTTAAACTATAATGAGATTTTCTCACCAGTGGTCAGACACACTTCCATCAGAGTGTTGCTAGCCTTGGTGACACATCAGGATTTGGAGCTCGAGAAACTTGATGTGAAGACCTCTTTTCTACATAGAGAGTTGGAGGAAGAGTTGTACATGACTCAGCCAGATGGTTTCCAGGTTCCTGGCAAGGAAAAGTATGTTTGCAAGTTGAAGAAGTCTTTGTATGGACTTAAGCAGTCTCCGAGGCAGTGGTACAAGAAGTTTGACAGTTACATGCTTCAGCTGGGATATACGAGGTGTGCTTATGACTGTTGTGTCTACTACAGCAGGTTGAGAGATGGGTCATTCATCTATCTGGTGCTTTATGTAGATGACATGCTGGTAGCCGCAAAGAGTAAGCACGAGGTTCAGAAGTTGAAAGGACTTCTTAGTGCTGAGTTTGAGATGAAGGATCTAGGTGCAGCTCGGAAGATACTAGGAATGGAGATTCTTAGGGATCGAAGTCAGCGGAAGCTTTTCTTGTTACAAAAAGGCTACATTCAGAAAGTGTTGGCTAGGTTTGGCATGTCTACAGCCAAGCCTATAGACACTCCTAGTGCTGCAAATATTCATCTCACCACTATGTTTGCTCCTCAGTCAGACGAGGAGAAGGAGTATATGTCTCGGGTTCCTTATGCCAGCGCGGTGGGGAGCTTGATGTATGTTATGGTTTGCACGAGGCCAGATTTAGCACAGGCAGTTAGTGTTGTGAGCAGGTTCATGGGGCAACCGGGAAAGGAACATTGGCAAGCTGTGAAGAGGATTTTCAGGTATCTTAGGGGTACGTCTGATGTGGGTCTCATTTATGGAGGTGATACCGAGTGCTTAGTTATAGGCTACTCTGATTCTGATTATGCTGGTGATGTTGACACGAGGAGATCGATGACTGGTTATGTATTCACTTTGGGAGGTTCTGTGGTTAGTTGGAAGGCGACTTTGCAACCTACAGTGACATTGTCTACTACGAAAGCAGAGTACATGGCTCTGACAGAGGCTGCAAAGGAGGGAATATGGCTGAAAGGGCTAGTTAGTGATCTTGGTCTACATCATGATCAGGCTACTGTGTACTGTGACAGCTTGAGTGCAATCTGCCTAGCCAAGGATCAGGTCCATCATGAGAGGACCAAGCATATTGATGTCAGATATCATTTCTTGAGGAGTGAGAGGAGAATCAGGGTGAAGAAAGTGGGAACTGCAGATAACCCCGCTGATATGTTCACCAAATCTGTTCCACATAGCAAGCAAGTTTCAACATTGTTTGGACTTGCTGAACATCAGAGCTGATTAGGTGCTCTATAGGCAGTCCCGGGAGTGGAGGGCGAAGTCTACTCATCTGGCACTGTAATGGTGCATCTGGAGTTTTCTACTTTGAGGATTCAAGTCAAGGTGGAGATTTGTTGGTATGCCTTGAATACTGTAATAGCCGCTTCTGCGACCCTGCCTGGGGGTCCCGGGGGGGGGGGGGGGGCGGCAGTCGCCCCCGGGAAACAAACGGTCAGCGAGTCGGGGGGTCCAGGGGGGCGGAGCGCACCCTGGCCTGGGGGTCCGGGGGGGCGGAGTCGCCCCCGGTCTGACGGTATAACTTGTCTCTTTATTGGACTGCTGTTGATTTGGGCCGTATTGTGTTTTTGGCCCAGTTTGTTAGGGTTTAGTGGAGACAACATATAAAGTGTCTCTCTTCTCTCTGTAAACCAACTCTAATTCTGTTCCGCACAAAATTAGTGAATTCGTCTCCCGTGGATGTAGCCAAATTGGTGAACCACGTAAATCTTGTGTCTTGTTATTTTCGTTCATATTTTTTGTTCTTTCTCCATCCCGCACAACAATATAAAATACTTTATTATGGTGCATTAATATCACATCAATGACTAGCCTCATCAATGATGAGAGTTACAATATATAGGGCTAGAAACTAAAATCTAACATGAATAGGATTCTAAAATCTATAAGGAAATTACCATATTTTATCTAACTTACAAGAAAAATGTTTCTATAAGGAAACTAATTCCATAAGGTAAGTACCCTTTATAACCTTTTCTACAATGAAATGATTTCTATTTCCTTATTAGTGCTCCCTGTGTCCAATAGCATTCTTGCCAAATAGCCTTTAATATCTCCAATCAGTGTTATAGTATTAGTTTTAGACTGACCCCTAACAGCATTTATAACCAGCTCCCCAGAATCTCCCAATTCCTTCCAACTCATCAGCATCTTCTTCAATGACAATAATATCCTCAGAATCATCCAACTAAGTAGATATGTGGTGTATTATCTTAAATTTGTAGATATGGCCTGGTCCGTAATTTTCACCCACATTCATAGCAAAAATGGTTATCCCTTCTATATTGTTGTTCCTGAGGGGTGATTCTTTTAAACCCCTAAAACCCAACCATTCTCACATTACCTACCCCTTCTTTAAACACCCTATTGTTCCCTTAAGTCTTAAAGTCCACAACAGGCATGCTACTTTACTCGTTTCCTAGATAATTCCAGATTTAGTTCCTAAAGAATGGTTATTTCTATAGTTTGTTGCATGCTAGCTGGTTTAAGCATCTTATCCATGGGCTTGAGTTCTTCTTTTAATCCAATTATGAAGCTGGACATAAATAACTCTCATGTAACCTAGGATTTTTACACAAAACAAGAGTATTTCAGTTCTTTAAACACCTCCAAATATAACCTCACAGTAAATTGTGATATAATCTTTTGAATTATTCGAATTCATCCCTTCCCCCTATCTCACTAAATCTCTTAACCAGTGCCTTGCTGAACTCATGCCAATTCATGTTTCCCCTGACAAACATTTCCCCCTACTACCACACCTCAGCCTTCCCCTCTAAATCAATGTCTACAGTTTCTTTTTTTTTTTTAATTTTAAAACCATCCTGAGATGGGGGGTATATATTTGGCTCCCCAAACCAATAGAATGAGCCAAAATAGGCGCTAACTGTCTGAATACATCACAATTTACAAAAAAAGTCATCATGTAGATGATCCCAGAGCTAAGTAAAGCTCCTGAAGCTAAAAACTTGCTTCCAAAAGCGGTATTTCCACCATTGCAGTCAATAACCACAGATTATAGCTAAAAGGGCCTAGCTAAAACCAACCATCTAGTTGGAGCATCGCGAACAGGTCGAAGAAACGTGTAGACGAGACTCCTATTTGTCAACGATGTACCCACCAAGATGATAGATTGTGTCCTATGTGGGGTATTTATCCAAGTAGCAGCTCCGCTCAAAACCCGTGATCAGTCCTTGTGTAAACATTGCAATCCCTGTGTTTAGTCCAAAAGAAGAGCCTCAGCTCAATCCTTTGCTTCAGGTAAAGGCCTCTATTGCAGCATTGGTAAAGAAATCCTCAGCTGCACATCAAGAAGTCCTGTCCTACTATGATGTAGGTGTGGATCCCAGTGCCTTCTGACCTGCAATTTAAGAAAGGAGAGCAGTTTCCATTCGAGAAGAAGAGTAAAAACTAAAAGGAGCATCTGTTACTTACATAGTCAAAGAGAAGAAAAGATAGACTCTAAGTGTTTCCCTGGGAGGTACCAATTCGGACTCCATGTAGACCTATTTTATCTAGTAGTAATAGACCTCTAAAAAAATTGGAACATTTCCTATGCTTAAATCTCCAGTTAAAACCTTTTCCTTTGCATATTTAGCCAAGAAATCTGCAGCTGTGTTGGCTTCCCTTGGTATATGTTGGATTGAAATCTCATTATTCCTTATGTTCAAAGCACTACATATAGAGAAAACTCTCCATGGGCAGCCCATTGGATCTTGTATTCCTTTAACAGCTGATAAACAGTCTGACTCAATAATACAAGAATAAAGATCAAGTTCTGAGCATAATTGGTAAGCAGTGTGAATACCAAATAATTCAGCATGTAATGGGGAGTCAGATTGAAAATTATGAACTCTCAACTTGATCACATCTCCCCTCCAGTCCCTCACTATTACTGCAATTGAAGACTCTCCTCCAGTTTTCCATGTTGCATCTGTGTGTAATTTGAAACCAGATTTTGGTTTTTCCCACCTTACAACTGATAAAACTTTTTTATTTTTTTGTAGAATTTTTGGTATGATTCCAGCTTGAATTAAGTCCTTGTGCTTTTCTATGTTACCTTTTTGTGGATTAGCAGTGAATATTAGGTAAATCAGTTCTTTGACATTCTGAAAGCATGCATCAACTGAGAAAGATTGATTGTCAAAAAGGATTTTATTTCTGTGTATCCAGAGGGACCATGTTGTGACTATTATGGCTGCTGTAAACAAGTTAGACAAGAGCTTAGAGTCTGCTCTTATGGAGAGGTAGAATTCTACTCTATTCTTAAAACTCCCTAACACTAGCTGTTGAAGATGCAAAAGATTGTTCACTCTAGTCCAGATTGCAATTGCAGAGGGACAGGAATTAAAAAAATGTTCCAGTGAATCAGAGTGGTTCATACACAGGGGACACTTAGAAGCTAAGGAGAATCTAAGCTTACACAATATGTTATCAAAAGGCAAAATACCATTAAGAGCTCTCCAAACTAGAACAGACATTTTTGAGGGAATGAATGATGCCCATACCTTATGTAGATGTCTTATTGTTGTTCCTTTCTGTCTGAAAATCCTATATGCTGAGCTAATAGAGAAATTACCGTCCACAGAAGCAGTCCAGATTAGCCTATCTGCATGTGAGTTACTGATTTTGGCATCCTGCAATAGTGAAATTATGTTGGTAGCCAGGTGTGGCTCCATGATAGGAAGATAGGAGTCTTTGTTCAAAATGAAGGAGCTGAGAGAGATATCAGGAAAAGGGATTTCCATCTCTGGGGGCCATTCATAGAACAAGGCACCCTCACCTGTCCAGTTAGCATTCCAGAAAGAGCACTCTCCTATTCCATAAATAACTCTAGTAAGACTGTTAGCTTTTTCAGTAACCTTGCAAATTCTGTTCCAAGTATGAGATTTTTTATATGAATCAGGGAGTGACCACAAATGATGTGACCAATGAGTATTATTTATTTGCAACTTCCACCAAAGTTTACAAGAAAAAGCATCCACTATTGCTTGAAGGTCTCTAAAACCTATACCATTCTCCTGAACTGGAAGACTCATTCTAATCCAGGATCTCCATTTTTTCTTGGTTTCTGTGTTATCATTACTTCTCCAAAATAAGCCTGAAGCCAGTTTTTCCATTTTCCTTAATACTACCTTTGGAGGATTTAAAACAGCAAACAAATGTGTGGGGATAGAGAGAAAGCAGTGATTAATTAGGATGATTTTACCTGCAGTGCTCAACCACCTATTCTTCCAGTTGTTAATGGTTTTTTCCATTCTTTCCAAAAGAGGGTAGTAATGTACCTGTGTATTCCTTCCTGGAAAGATGGGGAGCCCTAGATACTGGAAAGGGAATGTGCCTCTAACCATTCCTAAACTCCTGTTCAGTGTTTGTACTCTTTCCACAGTGGTATTAGGAGCAACAAAGAAATTGGATTTTGAAAAATTAACTTTTTGGCCCGATGTTTGCTCATATGCTTTCAGAAACCTTTTAAATCTTTTCAAGTTTTTTTGATTACCATTAAGGAAGACAGCTGTATCGTCCGCATACATAAGATGAGTAATCTGAGGACAGTGCCTAGGCAAACTGAAATACTGCAAATATCCTATTGTAAACAATTTTTTCAAACCTCGGGAGAAAGCCTCAGATAGAATATTGTACAGAAAAAGTGAAAGAGGATCACCCTGTTTAATGCCTCTATTCGATGCAAAAAAACCTGATGCAGTTCCATTAATTAAAACTGAGAAATGAGCTGCAGCTATATTTTTCATGATGCGGTGCACAAATGTACCATGAAATCCAAATTTAAGGAGGATTGAATTAAGAAAAGACCAAGAAACCCTATCAAAAGCCTTCTGCATGTCTAATTTAACTATAAGATTTGAACCTTTAGATTTCCTAGATAGGATTCTGGTCATTTCTAGCATCATTATTATGTTATCAGATATATCCCTCCCTTTTATGAATGCACTTTGTTCAGGGGATATTAGTTGAGCCATTAGAGGTTTTATCCTTTCCATTATCTTCTTGGAGAAGACTTTATTCACAAAGTTTGATAGACTTATGGGCCTAAAATCCGAGAAGGTGATAGGAATCGATCTCTTGAGGATTAAAGTTAGCCAAGTGCTAGATATAGCCTTAGGAATATTACCACTTCTTTGGAACTCATTTGCAGCATCCAGGAGATCCTCCTTGACAGTCTCCCAGAAAGTGGTGTAAAAAGCACCAGAATATCCATCAGGACCCGGGGAGCTAGATTTATTTAGGTCGAACACTGCAAATTTAAGCTCCTGAATTTGAAATGGAGACAAAAGAAAATGGTTTTCCTGATCCGTTATTACTTTAGGGATTTCAGTGAGGAAGTGTTGTATATAAGTTCCCATTTTTTGAGGTTCTTCTTTATTAAATAATTCTCTATAAAATCTCACTGCTTCCTCTTTAATCTGGGATGGTTCTGAAATCCAATTACCTTTTTCATCCCTGATTTTACTGATTCTTGATTTTGTTCTCCTCTCCTTAATCGAATGATGAAAGTAGCTCGTATTAGCATCACCATGTTGTAACCAGTTAACCCTAGCTTTTTGCTTTAGGTAGATATTTTTTTTCTTTTTGAGCTCTCATCAGCAATTGTTTGGATTTATTTAGCTCTGCTAGGATTAATTCATCTTGAGTTTGCTGGAATGAAATTTCCAAGTCATTAACCATGTTCTCATGTTGTGACAGATTCTGATCCACATTGCCAAAATGTGTTCTGTTCCATTGTTTGATTTCCATCTTTAGCCTCTTAAGTTTAGCAACTAACCTATACATCCCACTGAAAGGAGTAGCTAATTCCCAGTTAGAAACTACTAGGTCTAGAAATTCCTGTCTATTTGACCACATATCTTGGTATCTAAATGGTCTAGGGGCTTGTTCTTCAGATGTTTGCACAGATAAAAATAGAGGGGCATGGTCTGAGGTCATCCTATTTAAAACATGAATTGAACTATTAGGAAATAGGTCAAACCAATCTAAAGTGGCAACTCCCCTATCTAGCCTTTGAAAAATTAAGTCCTTACATTTATCCTTATATCTATTATTGCTCCAAGTGTAGGAGTTACCTACGGTAGGGATATCATGCAAGTCCATAGTGTTCATAAATTCATTAAACTGTTTCATGCTTTTTGTAGGAGTTGACTTGCTTCCTTTATATTCAGATACAGATGCAACTGTGTTAAAATCCCCTATATATATAGAAGGATGATTCAAAGATACCTTTAAATCATTCCATAAAGACTCCATTATTTGTCTATGTACACTAGCATATATGAAAAAACAATTCCAGCTTAAAGAGGAAGCAGAGTCTGTTATATTAACTTGCACAAATTGATCTGACTCACTTAAGGTTGTAATGCTGAAAGCTGGATTCCATAAAATCCAAATTTTAGCATATTGAGCAGGATAAGCATTTTGAAATCCTAGTTCATGTTTTAATACTGCTAATTTATAATTATCCTGCCAGGGTTCTATTATGCACAATATATCTATCTTGTGCTTGAATTTTAGAGCCTTTAGTCTATCCATGGATGTTCCAATTCCCCTCACATTCCAGACAAGTATATTCCCTATTATGGTGTGTTTTATCATTTAAAAACCTTTGGGGTGGCTTTTTGTGAGGATCTTAGGTTTCTACCAGTCTTAGCAGAGTTTTTACCTTTATCACCTGATTTGCCATTACTGTTTTCAGTATTCCTTAGATTAGACTTCTGATCAGAAGAACCTACCTTTGTCTGCAAGTTATCCTCTTCCATTGTGCTCTGATCAGGGTGTGCTGGAATCGGACCCTGTATGCTAATCCCTGAGGTGGTGTTATCCTCTATAGAACCTGTTTGTGCTTGCTCAATATCATAAATAGGAACAGTTATTGTGTTAGACTTTTCATCAGAATTTAGAATAACAGGGACTTCCTGTGATTCCACGGATTCATGGAATATCTCTACTATCTCCCCATCCTGATCATCCTTTAAATCCTCTAGGGATTGGAAAGCATTAGAAATTGTTACTGTGTTAATTTCTGAAGCATTTTCCTGGATAGGAATAAGATCTGTTGGTTGATTCTTTTTTCTCCAAAAAGATGTGGTTATAGGCTTAGAAATATCATCAAGAGAATAAAATGGAGTAGTTATTTTATTATGGCTAACCTTGAAAAAATTGATGTTACTTTCATGTTGAGTTCCTGAAATTATTTTTTGGGCTTGGACATCCTTCTCTTTTTGTGAAACAGTTAATGTTGAGGAACCCTCCAGAATGATTACTTCTTTTGGGGGAGGGGAGGGTTCTAAGCCTTTTATGTCCTTTTGTTCAGTACCCTCAGTTTTTTTTCAGTCTTTTTT
Organism: Rubia yunnanensis; assembly: GCA_037428765.1. Lineage (NCBI taxonomy): Eukaryota > Viridiplantae > Streptophyta > Magnoliopsida > Gentianales > Rubiaceae > Rubia > Rubia yunnanensis. The sequence continues at coordinate 21,498,094 of CM075064.1, read as the reverse complement.
CTCAATTCAGGATGTAGAAAGTTACACCTTTTATTGTTGTGGCCTATTATTTTGCAGTGTGAGCAATATGTTGGCAAATCTTCATATTCTATAGGGTATTCATACACCTTATTACCAATTCCTACCACAATAGTACTCGGGAGCTGTGATAAAAGATCAATTTCAACACAAACTTTGATAGCTGAAGGTCTAGTTAAGGCTATGGTAGCAGCATCCATCTTAAGGAATCTACCTATCTGGCTACTTATACCCTTAATTGCAGAGTTGTTGTAAAAAAGTATTGGCAATTTATGAAATGTTACCCAAACCGGTACTATGGAGGATTCCACTGTCGGTGAAAAATCCTGAGTCCACTTCTGGACCTTCATGGTGAACCCTTGTATCATCCATTGACCTTTCATCCAACATCTTTGATAGTCTTCTTTTTCCTGAAATCGAATAAGCACATGTCGGTAATTAATTGAACCTAATTGAATTTCGATTTAAAACCTATTGATTTGAAAGCCTGTTGAAGAGCATCCATATGGGGTTTCCCTCGGATGAACTTTCCTACGAGGGCATTCTGGTAGTGCGAGGCTAGCAGTTCGCCTTCTTCTGGGGGGAGGATGTAAGCTACTTTGCCCTTGAATTCCGTAATGGGGTGTAAGTTTGGAGTATCAGGGAGTGATGATAGGAGCGGTGATTGTTTTGTGTTTAGAGCCTGAGCGAAGCTTTTGTGGACCGGGGGCATAGGATCGGGTGGCGGAGGTGGCATCGTTGACGCCATGGTCGACCACCAGAGAATTGAGGTGAATTGGAATAGTAAATGTGACCGTTAGAAGTGAGAATTGAGGTGAGGAAGAAGCTCAGAGGAGCTAGTGTGTGAAAATCGCACGTTGATGTCTACAATTTCAACTCTATTATTTTCGGCACCTTATAATAGTTCAAGAATTTAAGACATTTTTGTATCCATTACTTCAGTTTCAATCCATTAAAAGAAGTAAGAGCTACTTTAGCCTGAGTACTACTAGCATTAGCTAAAGCATCTTTGCTGTTGGACATATATTCATGCGAAAATTAAATAATGAAAATTGAACAAACAATTTACATATGCAAGAATAATATAATTTTATTAATTATTCAGGCATACAATCATAAAACTTAAATTACGAATAATTAAAGCAATACATGTGAGAAATAAATCATGTTTCAATCAATAACGAATTGACGGAGTCACGAGTAAACTCGCTGCCCTTGAAACGAATGAGTCCCGTCGTGGACATCGTTCCCTAGGGTAAAACCATCGAAGGTAACAATTAACACGTAAGAGTTACCCCGGAATCACGCAAGGCCCGGAGGACTATCACCTCAACAGAGCAACAAATGGAAACTTCGAGAAAGACAGAAAGAAGACTTAAGTTTAGAGAATATGGGGGGACTTGAGAAAATGGTGTAAAATTTTCTTACTGACTTAGAGGCTCTATTTATACTGCTCTAAGAGACCCTAATCATGGAAACATGATATTTTGATTTTCTGTAATTAGAGAAGAATAATCTCCAATCACCAACTCACCAAATCCGAGACATTCTCTGAATACTCGAATCAAATCTGCGAGAAAAGGAAGAAACACTTGCACAAATATTCTTCATCGTATTAAACATGGTAAACTCCATATTTATTTAAGCCAAGATATCTCACAAAATATGGAAGTATTTTGATGTTATCTCTTAAGAATTATATACAAGCAATTCCATATATACTATGCGGTTGGGCCTTCCAGAGACTTCCATGCGGTCCATACGCATTTTGGACAGTTCAGAGAAAAATTAATCTGGGCCAATTTTCGCCTAATTTTTCTCTTTCAAGAGTGACATTTCAAACATCCATATCTCATTCACCCTTGATCCGTTTTGAGTGTTTAAATAGTCAATTTTATAGTACTCGCGGAGGAGAACCCAAAAATGACATCCACCGACCCAAAATCCATTCGGGTCCCACTCAAAACGATGACCAAAAGTTGACAAATTTCAACCTTTTAACCACCATTTTCCAAAAATCCCCCACATGAATAGATATTGATGTAGGAATCAGAACAATCACGTCAGACACAGAGTTTGACTTGGTGATAGATTTATTTCGACGGCATAGATGCTGCATAGGATAAGTAGGTGTCACCCTTTGAACTTTCCCTTGAAAGAGTACACTTAGCCCATTGGCTAGGAAGTAGACGCGATGTCCTTGAACTTCCCCTACCGCTTGTGTGAACGACAATGCACTTCCCACAGACATCTTTCCTAGCCCTTGCGCTTTCCTCGGTTGCGTCCATTAATCAGGCCATGGCACACGCCTAGTTCTGTAAGGTTTCTAAAGAATTGCGTCCCAACAATTCTCTTTCGAAGCGACTATACTTCTCGCTTACATAGGTGATTCTTGGCGTAAGAGCAGTTCCGTAACCTATTGCACTCTTTCCAGTGCTACACACTCGATGCCTTGAATAATTAAAAGCAATTTAATGCTTAACCTCCATTCACATCACTATTTCTTCATCATAGGAATAAGACAGGAGGTATGAAACCCCCACAGTGATCGCGATGGGTCTTTGCAGTTTAGTTGTCCCTTTGAACCTAGATCTTGGGATCTCCAGTCACATAGGTTGGGTGTCCACGTACGTAACCCACCATTTATTGGGCTTAGTCATATTCCTTTCGATGAGTTCTCAACTAACTCTCGATTCAATTTCTTCGTCAAGAAATTGATTCAATCCTTTCGTCAAAGAATCACAACTCTTATCATATTGACCTTACGTAGTCAACATCGATAATTCTTGTAGAGAGTAGTCATCCAATGGTAAAGTGTCTTTGTCGAGACACACCATCATCGATATGGCTTTACGCTACACCAATAAGCATACAAGTGCTTTGGTCATCCTAGGGTATATCTTTCCCAATTTTTATCCAACACAATGGACTTGGATTCCTCTATGAATCTAGCAAGAGAGAACCATTTGTCTACACAACTCAAGCCATATTCACGAGTCTCACACACAACTTGTTTCCAGTGATCATTTCTGGATTACTCGTGTATCATCTTACTATCCATTATAAGAATTGTCTAATGTGCAATTTAATAAGTACAACAGACTATCAATGACTCTTGAGTTCTCTTCTTAAGAGATACCTCACCTTTACAAAAAGTTAACTCATAATGTTTAGTGTCATTCCATTGAATACGACATATCTCCAAGAGACTCAATCATCGTATCAATTTTACTATCAATGAGAAAATCATCAATTCAAAGACATAAATGACATGGTTATTTTTCGTTTCTCTTAGCGTATCTGCCTTCATCAAACTCATTGATTTAATATCACTGGCTAAACAACAACTAGTTTGGTCACATGATGGGTCATTTAGGAGCATTGGGCTTTTCATTTTTTCTCTATTCAGATTTTAATATCTAAGTTTCCAAATAACCATTTTGGTCCATTAGATGTACTTCAAGCTTTCACAAAGCCTTGATAGCAGGTACCATCACTCTTGGACTCATTCTCGCGTCTGGAGAACACCCACAAAGTACACAAATATACTTACTAATTGTTCAAACCTACTAGTACTCTAGTGATTTGCACTCATGGTAGATCAATCTCTCTATTGATCACCACTTTCCACAAAAATTGTTTCATGGAATCTCGTTTCCTTCGTTGGTTTATCCCTGATCCTAAATGATTTCATCTATTGACTCTTAAGTCCATTTAAGATAAATCAGGATCTCTTACAGAAATTTCCACAAAATACACTTTCCATTAAGATGTATTTCTAGTTTCCATATATTATTTCTTGTGAATTTCAAGATATTGATAAGTTTTCAACATTGTGCATATCTAGTAAAGATACTGTTTAAGCATTACTTTTACTACATTGCAATACGCCGACCCCATATTCAAAAGAACTTGTAGGATGACTCTATGAGAAGTTTTATTTTCCTCCTTAGGTCATCTTTTTTAAAAGATCGCCAGCCAATGTAAAGGCTCATCCACATCGCTTTGATCCTTTTCTAGCGATTTCGTTCAACCACCATATGACCTTGCAAATGTTTCAACATTGTGTATCACATTCACCAAAGGATTATGTGTCTTCACATCATAGTCACATATAACCACATATGGCTTCTATGAATCTCATAAGTGGTTTTGTTAATTTACAAACCCCACTTACTAAGAGTCTCGTGTGTTCAATAACGAATCAAACACTAGGTTCTTACCCATCATATTTCTTTTAGGGCTAGATTATTTTAACAATCAAAACACCTTTATGTATTGATCTTTTATCGTGGAAGTCTCTCTTATTCCTTCAACTCCCTTGGAATTAGAGATAACTAAACTTCCCGATCTCAATTAATCGTTCTTCCTCGCATGACCAATACCACCACTAATGTAATATCAATCAATCAAGAATTCGATTAACTCTCACTAAGGCGCAGTGTGAGTTTACCAACTCAACACAATTTCATGCCCATTTTAAAGCCAAGTTTCAGTACAACTGCACTTTACTTGCAGACTACTCAAATCAAACTTGAGTGCCTTTATGCTCGAAACACATTCAAGTCCATTTCTCGACTCAAGTTTGAGTGCACTGCTCGACCCAATTTTTGGGTTTACCCTATTGGTTCGAGTTAAATTCCCCCCCCCCCCCCCCGGTCTTGAACAACTTGATTCAAGTCTCTTGTGACAACTTTTCATCTCAAGTACCTATCAAAATTCATATGGTAGTTGAATCTTTTAGGTTTTCGTCTACCCCCACATTGGGCTTGTTTTATTGAACATTCCCACACGTGTTAAGTTTCTCAAAACCTTGCGTCTTGGGGTTTCTAGACTCAATGTCTTAGGATTCCTCATCTCAGAATTCTAAAGCTTTCCAACCAAAAATCTAGAGAATTGACCAAATGTCTTGGGATTCCCTATCTCATGATTCTTAGATTTTTCAACCATAAATCAAGAGATTTGACCAAAAGTCTCGGGATTCCCATTTTTGGGATTCTTAGTTTTCTCAACCAAATTCTTGAGATTTTTCCCTCAAAATCAGAGTTTTTAGCATAGTTATGATAACTCATGCTTTAGGGTTTATACCATGATTCACTAGAACCAATACCCTAGACATAGTCGTAAACTAATGTCTTCACGTTCACATTTATCAGGTCATACAAAATAACTAGAATATGTCGAACTTCGAGCTCATATGCTAAATCAAGTCCCTAAATGAATGAGAATACATCACGGATCAAATAACCCAATGTCACATCCTTCATTTATGCACGAATTTATTACACTCTTGCCGAGAGATGTCATGTTTAAGTGCAAATGAAGTTTACCATTTTTTCCCATGCGATTCTCCGACCAAGCATATAAAAGTCATGAATCACTAGCAGCACGTTCTCACACAAATATGGTTTAAACCTTTAACCAACATGAGCAACCCATACAACCAAACTATTATACCATGCAAAATAGGCATTTCTACATTTGATCAAGTATTTAAGCAAACACTCTAACATTTCAAAGGCTTAGGAAATTAAACATGTCTCATAATTTCCAAACATATGTACTGCTTTCATGTAATTGAATAATAATGTCTGATCTCATATTCTTAACTCATGACATTTAAAAAAAATAAATTTAATCTAATCTTTCATGCAAAGAATCAAATATGATTTCTTACCATATCAACATTTAATCTCATAAGTATGAATATCACGGAATTATCATATTTCCATAATTACGCCATGTAATTTAACATACATGCTCAACTCAGTTTTCCACATAATCTAGCGATTAATATAACCAAATTCATTCACTATCAAATTCGATAGCCTTAGTGTACTGGACATATATGTGCACATATTATTCACATAACTCTCTTTGTAACAAAATCTTGTTCACATCTAGATTCGCGCAAATGGTTATCAAATAAAATCCAAGCAATATATGTATATATAGCATATGCCATGATTTACATTAATTAACGTGTATACGTACCATAGTTTGCAAAACCGTGGTTACAACTCTTGACTATTTCATGTTGTCAAGCAAATCATGTTGTATCTCCATGCCAAATTTTTCTTCCATAAGAGATACCGCCGTATATACTCGGATTTACCAATGTGTACATACAATAAATTATCCATCGTTAAATATAAGTACACATCAAATATCGTAGTATAATATTTTAAATAATTATATATAACAAATTGCTCAATATGATTTTGTTGTAAATAACCAAAACCATTAGCATGCATATTTTTCCAAACACACAATTTCCGTAAAGTGGCATGCCCGGTATAGATGGCATCCAAATCCGATTACAAATAAATATGACATGCAAAATTTGATTACCATATGCAGATTAATCATATAATCACGTAAGCATGCATCCGAGCATGCAATCGATCACTTACAGTATATTAATATTCAGTGAATAAACACTACATCAACAAACATGCAATTTCCATGTGCAGACATGCAATTTTCCATGCATAGGTTGTAAATAATTATGGATACACAAATTAAGCATGCTATCACAAAATATGCAATTTTTGGAACCTTAATCATGCATGCAGTGTCCGTATGTAATATATATGGTAAGCATATTTCGTTTGTAAATTCGGTTTGCATTCTCGAATCAATATAATTCAACAAATTTCATTCGTTTCAAGACTGTTGGACATATATTGATTTTATCATGCGAAAATTAAATAATGAAAATTGAACAAGCAATTTACATATGCAAGAATAATATACTTTTATTAATTATTCAGGCATACAATCAGAAAGCTTAAATTACGAATAGTTAAAGAAATACATGTGAGAAATAAATCACGTTTCAATCAATAATAAATTGATGGAGTCACGAGTAAACTCGCTGCCCTTGAAACGAATGAGTCCCATCGTGGATATCGTTCCCTAGGGTAAAACCATCGAAGGTAACAATTAACATGTAAGAGTTACCTCGGATTCACGCAAGGCCCGGAGGACTATCACCTCAACAGAGCAACAAATGGAAACTTCGAGAAAGACAGAAAGAAGACTCAAGTTTAGAATATGGAGGGACTTGAGAAAATGGTGTAAAATTTTCTGACTGACTTAGAGGCTCTATTTATACTGCTCTAAGAGACCCTAATCATGGAAACATGATATTCTGATTTTCTGTAATTAGAGAAGAATAATCTCCAATCACCAACTCACCAAATCCGAGACATTCTCTGAATACTCGAATCAAATCTGCTGGAAAAGGAAGAAATATTTGCACAAATATTATTCATCGTATTAAACATGGTAAACCGCATATTTATTGAAGCCAAGATATCTCACAAAATATGGAAGTATTTTGATGTTATCTCTTAAGAATTATACACAAGCAATTCCATATATACTGTGCGGTTGGGCCTTCTAGAGACTTCCATGCGGTCCATACGCATTTTGGATAGTCTAGAGAAAAATTAATCTGGGCCAATTTCGTCCCAACAATTCTCTTTCGAAGCGACTACACTTCTCGCTTACATAGGTGATTCTTGGCGTAAGAGCAGTTTCGTAACCTATTGCACTCTTTCCAGTGCTACACACTCGATGCCTTGAATCATTAAAAGCAATTTAATGCTTAACCTCCATTCACATCACTATTTCTTCATCATAGGAATAAGACAGGAGGTATGAAACCCCCACAGTGATCGCGATGGGTCTTTGCAGTTTAGTTGTCCCTTTGAACCTAGATCTTGGGATCTCCAGTCACATAGGTTGGGTGTCCACGTAGAGAGTTTACAATTATCTATCCAAGATAATTTCCAATTGTGTAAAGTCAAGGAATTTGCAAGTAAATATTTTATTGGTAATTTTGTGTGAATTAATTTTGAACAGAAATTCTGACCATGTTGGAACATGCTGGTGCAGAATAGTTACGCCAAGGTTTTATGGAAATCAAAGTCAGAATATTGCTGTAGTTTGGTATAAATGGAATTCGTATATCTGACTATATATATCAGGCGTGTGAAGCATAATTGGTTTATGAAAAATCCCTACTTATATGGAGAAGATTTATTCGAATATATGGGATAGAATGATATAACGTAAATCCCTTTATTTATTGGATTTGGATATGCATCAAGAATCAGATTTAGAATAGGAATATTGTGGAGATAATCAAGGAGTATTCAGATCTGATTCGTGGATATAAATTGGGGACAAACACAGTTGCATACTTATGGATTTAATAGAGCAAAAATCTGCACACAGATTTTTGAGACTTTTGAACAAGTTGCAAAGAGTCAGAACACTGTGTTCCAACACACTTGACATGACAAAGTTCAGAATCACAAACCTTAATTCCTCGGGAGGAGGAGATCCTGCGTCGATGGAGTTCGAGATCAGAGGGAGTCTGATCAAGGCGGAACGGTAGCTAGGGGAGCTAGCAGAGTCCACACGTTATAGTTAGTAAAGATAAGTATTTTGTAAACTGTACTCTGTACTGTATCTTTCTAATTAGTGGATTCATTCTGAACTGGGCCAAGCCCCGCAGATGTAGGTGGATTACACCGAACTGCGTAACCAAGTCGTGTGTCTTTTACGTATTATGTTATTATGCACTTGGTTAAATTAGTCATGTTGGAACACACTAGTAAAGACTAGAAAAATTGGTAAAACTAAATTTCATTTGGTATCAGAGCTGAGTCACTTATCGTTCCCTTGGTTGTTTCAAGGAAAGTGAGATCCAGTTTCACTGCTGTTGATGAAAATCAGTTCAAGCTTATATCTACGTGTCATCAAGCAAAGAAAGTATGGGATATTCTACAGACTGTTCACGAAGGAACCAGTCGAGTGCGTGAATCAAAACTACAGATGCTTACTACCAATTTTGAAGAACTCAAAATGGAGGAAGATGACACTATTGCGACATTCAATGGAAAACTCAGGGATATCTCTAACATGGCTTATCAACTCGGAAAGGTGTACAAAGAAACTAAGCTGGTGAAAAAAACCTTGCGATCTCTTCCCAAAAGGTTTGCAATGAAAGTAGCAGCAATAGAGGAGGCAAGAGACGTAGCCACCATGAGCCTAGATGAACTAATGGGTTTGCTACAAACTTATGAGATGACATTCCACCAACCTACAAAAAGAGTCTCCAAGGATTTGGCGTTCAAAGTTTCTCCAGCTAAGGAAAGTCACGAGTCTGACAGCGATGATGAGATTGAAAAACTGGAACTTATCACAAAGAATTTCTCAAGGATGCTAAAGAAGGTGGTCAATAAGAAATCTCAGGAAAGGTTTGGCGGAAGCAGACAAAAACAACAAGATTCGAGCAACAATCGTGGAATGAGATTTGAACAATGGAATATGCAGTTCGGGAGAAATCAGAACAACGAATTAAAATAGGCTGGACGTATTCAATGCAGAGAATGTGAAGGATATTGTCATATTCAAGCAGAATGTGCTAACACTCGCAAGAAACAAGGAAAATCATATGTCACCTCTTGGAGTGAAGATGAAGATGATGAAAAAGAAGAAGAAGAACTTACCAGTAATTATGTAGCGTTTGGAGCGAAGGTCCATGATATGTCAGAGGATCAGTGTTCCAACACACTGAACAGAGGTAAAGCTGTATGTTCCAACACAGATCCGGGTGATGCACACAGCGACGAAGATGATGATCTGTCTGTAAGTGATGAAGAAATCTATAGCACATACGAACAAATGTATGCCATGTGGGTTCAAGTAGCTGACACAAACAAAGAGCTGAATGAAGAGAAAAGAAAGCTAATGGAAAGTAAAAAAGGAATTACAATCCACGGTTGCAGATCTTGAAAAACGTAATGAAGAACTGAACACGAAACTGTTAGCAGCAGTCAAGAGGGCCGAGATGTCTGAAGCAACTATATTCAAATTGAATTCCGGAAAGGTAAAGCTTGATGATATTCTGGATATGGGAAGAAACTTTGGTGATAGACACGGGATTGGATACAGGAAAGAACCCAAGACCGAATTTCATGAAAAACCAGTAACTCTCAAAGCTAGGATCCGAGAAGTAAAATGGAAGTATAGGATGTCGTATCAAAGAAAGCCACTCATCTGCAGATATTGTACGTTCCAAGGACATGCTGAAAAACAGTGCAGAAGACTAATTAGAGATCAAATGACAGGAAGACAACTTCTGATGTGTTCCAACACAGGCGATACTCATACGGGAAAAATGATCAGAAAGATATGGGTTGTTAAAAAATCTAGTACGTGTCTGATGGCACACACTTCTCTAACAGCCTATTCCAGTGATTCGTGGTACTTTTATAGCGGTTGTTCTCGCCACATGACTGACACTCCAAAATACCTCACAAACATTACTCCGTATGATGGCGGATATGTAACATTTGGTGATGGAAAGAAAAGCAGAGTAATTGGCAAGGGCGAACTGAAATTGAAGGCTTTCCAGTATTCACAAGTGTATTATTTGTTGAAGATCTAAAGGCAAACTTACTAAGTATAAGCCAGCTTTGTGACGACAATATGGTAGTGGAATTTCAGAAGGACAAATGTATAGTGAAGCATGGAGAAAACAAGGTTATTTTTGGAACAAGATTAGCAAACAATTGCTATCTGCTAGAACAAGGAGTTCGATGTATGATTTCCAAGCAGGATGAAGGAATTCTTTGGCACAGAAAGCTCGGCCACATCAACTATAAAACACTGGTGAAAATCGCAAATGTGAAAGCTGTACGAGGAATGCCTACCTTAACCAAAAAGGATGGAGTTGCATGTGGGCCATGTCAACAAGGTAAACAAATTCGATCTCCTCACTCTTCAGTTCAGTATATTACTACATCCAGAAATCTAGAATTATTGCATATGGATTTGATGGGTCCGGTTAATACACCTAGCATAGGTGGAAAGAAATATATTTTTGTATGTGTTGATGACTTCTCTAGATTTACATGGGTAGCCTTCTTGAAAGAAAAATCTGATACTATAGAAGTATTTAGAAGCCTTGTAGTGAAGTTACAAACTGAAAAGGGAAGTCCAGTAGGAAAGATAATCCGAATTCGAAGTGATCATGGTAGAGAGTTTGAAAATGAACAATTCAGTTCCTTCTGCGATGAGCTAGGAATCCAACACGAGTTCTCGGCTCCTATCACCCCTCAACAGAATGGCATCGTCGAAAGAAAGAACAAAACTCTACAAGAGATGGCTCAAGTTATGTTGGCAGAAAAAGATGTTAACAAGAAATGGTGGGCAGAAGCGATCAATACAGCTTGTTATACAATCAATAGAGTGTATCTTCGACCATTCACTAGCAAGACATCCTATGAGATCTGGAAGGGCAGGAAACCAAATGTCTCATATTTTCATGTGTTTGGAAGCACTTGCTATATTCTCAGAGATAGAGAACAGTTGGCAAAATTTGATAATCGGAGTGATCCAGGAACGTTTCTCAGGTATTCCATCAACAGCCGTGCCTATAGAATTTTTAATCATCGAACCAACACTCTCATGGAATCCATAAATGTTATTGTGGATGATTCAGAAAAGGAACAACATCCAGAAGGTGTAGAGGAAGAATCTGCCAACACTTATGTTCCAACACAGTCTCAAACTTCAGACAAAGAAAAGCCATCAGTTGACCTTCACCAACGTGCTGAACCAAATGAGCAACAGGATCCTAACTCTGCCGAAGCTGACCATGTTGGAACACAGTCCCCTACTACTGACGACCATGTTCCAACACACAACCAACCTGGTTCCACCATGAGAGGTACTCGATCAGTGCCTCGAGTTGATTATCGACGACTGGCTGGACTACACTGTTTTGTTTCTCTAATTGAACCCAAGACCTATAAAGAAGCCTTACTTGATGAGTATTGGATTGCTGCAATGCAAGATGAACTCGGTCAGTTTACAAGGAATGCTGTTTGGTATCTCACTCCTCGCCCCAAAGGCATTAATGTTATTGGTACGAAGTGGATCTTCAAGAATAAATCAGATGCAGATGGCTTAGTCACCCGTAACAAAGCAAGACTTGTTGCTCAAGGCTATACACAAGTGGAAGGTGTTGATTTTGATGAAACCTTTGCGCCAGTTGCCAGGTTAGAATCCATTCGAATTCTACTAGCTATTGCTTGCTCTATGAATTTTACTTTGTATCAAATGGATGTCAAAAGTGTTTTTTTAAATGGAGCGGTGAATGAAGAAGTATATGTGGAACAATCAAAAGGTTTTGAAGATCCTCATTATCCACAACATGTATATCGTCTCAAAAAGGCGTTGTATGGACTCAAGCAAGCACCCAGGGCATGGTATGAATGACTTACTACCTTTCTTCTTCAGAAAGGTTATCATCGAGGAGGAGTAGATCGCACCTTATTCGTGCTTGACAAAGCCTCAAGGTTTCTGATTGCTCAAATATATGTTGATGACATAGTTTTTGGTTCTACCTCACAATCTATGGTACAGGATTTTGTCACCATTATGCAATCTCAATTTGAAATGAGCATGGTTGGAGAGCTAACTTACTTGCAAGTCAAACAAGGACGGAATGGCCTATTCATAAATCAAAGTAAGTATGCCTTGAATTTGGTTAAAAAATTCGGACTCAGTAGTGCTCGATCAGTTCGAACGCCCATGGGAGTGTCTGATAAATTGGTGAAGGATGAAAAAGGAGTTTCGGTCGATTAAAAGTTATACAGAGGCATGATTGGAAGTCTATTATATCTCACCGCAAGCAGACCAGATATATTGGTGAGCGTCGTTTTACTCGCCAAATAAACTGCAAACTAGCACACAGATTAGTATAGTAGAAGCAAGTCGTATCCACAGAGAACGGTGTAATTTCTATCAATTTCAAACTACCAACAAAGTTTGGTTTAGCAACCACGCCTATGATTGAGATTTGTTTAATAAACTAATGAATTACTAAGCTACAAATAGGGCCAAAATAATGCAAAAAAATGCAGAGATAAATTACTAACAAATATATGGATAACAAAGGATCGGCATAGGTTAATCTTTGGTTCATTCCTTGATCATCGACTACTCAAAAGTCATTTAACCCCCATGAATTAATTGGTTATAAGCAGGAACAGTATTTGTTATTTCCCCTTAATTCCCCTTAAATTTCCAATCGCGAGCAAGTATTTGCTAAACCCGTGATCTTCCTAATTAAGATATTCCTAGCAAGTATTTGCTAAACTAGTTATATCTTAACGATCTTAAGAACTAGGGAACCCAATTTAGACAACAAGCACGTATTTGCATGCAGTTCATCAAATTAATTGTTTATCATCCTGTTATTACAGTCATAATTGTTATCTGTTTTTCACAGGAGGTGCTACTTAATTAGCCATAGCCTAACAAGATTGAGGTGATCAAACTCAAACAAGCAAGCATAGATTTTAGGCATAAACAATTAAAAACTCATAGGATTAAATCTCTGAAAACCCGAAGCCTCACAATTCATGAACCATCGAATTAACCTCGCCGATTAAGAATTTAGTTACTCATGATTAAATTAAATAAAACAAGCAATTAAAAATTAAACATGTTAATAATCGAAAAAAAATAATAAGAAGAAAGAATAATTACCAATGAAAAATTACCAATAAATAATGCTCCTTCGTTTTTCTCACCCCAGAAAACAAAACAATGAGAATTTTCTCCTTTTTCTCTCGCCCAGGAAAACAAGAATCATATGAATAATTCCTCCTCCTCCTTTTTCGTCCAAAACCAAAAACAAACCAAGTCCAGCTCTAATTCCCTTTTCTCCTCCTCTCACCATTATACTTATACTAAAATTAAAACCCAAATCCTAACTAATTTTGGAAAATTAGAATTCTTATCCAAAAAGAAATATTCTTTCACTTAATTTCAGCCTAATTACAATTAAATTCTAACTTGGAATAAATAATTAATCCAAGTCTTGGGCTTCATTGCTTCATAACGGCCCAATCACAGTGCTGAATTTTCTGGACTGATTTTCTTCTGGACTGCAACTCCATAAACTCCCTAACGAGGGATCGGAATCGTTACCTCATTAAAAACCCTTTCGGAAAAAAAGAGTATAACAATCCCCCTTTCATCAGCTTCACCTTAATCGGGTCGACTTCACGGAGCAACTTAGTGATCGTTAAACGAAGCACAATTATGCCACATGAAGGATTCCGACTAAGGATAGCTGGAACAGCATCATAGTGCTCCAAAAATAGCTCTTCCGCTCCAATACCGTGTTGCTCCAAAAATAGTGATCTATCAACAAAATAAATCAATTAAGTACCAGAAATCACATAAAAGAGCACTAAATTCTTCCAAGAATTAACAACTAAATATCACACATCATATATGTTTCAGTGTCGGAATATGTACAAGATTTCAAGCTGATCCTAAGGAATCTCATCTTACTGCAGTGAAAAGGGTTATTCGATATGTAAGTGGGACTTCAAAATATGGTGTCTGGTATTCTAAGAATCAAGATTCAGAGTTAGTTGGGTACAGTGATTCTGATTGGGCTGGTAATGCCGATGATCGAAAAAGTACCATAGGTGGCTGTTTCTTTATTGGAACAAATTTGGTGTCTTGGTATAGCAAGAAACAGAATTCAATCTCTCTATCTACTGCAGAAGCGGAGTATCTTGCAGCAAGGAGCTGTTGTGCACAACTGTTATGGATGAAACAAATGTTGAAAGATTATGAAGTTCATCAAGGACCTTTGAAGATTCTATGTGACAACACAAGTGCTATTGATATTTCGAAGAATCCAGTTCAGCACTCGAGAATCAAACATATTGACATAAGGCATCATTTTATTAGAGATCTGGTTGAAAGAAAAGAAGTGGAAGTAGCCTATGTTGCAACAGACGAGCAACTTACAGATATATTTACAAAGCCGTTGGATGCCACCACTTTTGAGAGCCTTCGACAACACCTAGGTGTGTGTCAAATTTGAGGTAATTTTACCAAAATTATTTTCCCTGTAAATATGTCTTTTTGGTTATTTTCATTGTGTAAAATCAGAAAAGAACAAAAAATATGGAAGGAGCAAAGGTGTACAAAAATAAGAGTTGGTAAGTATGGTGTGTTGGAAGTTATTTAAGAAAGACAAAAGTGGTTAGGAACGGAGATAAGCTTCAGGTGGGATCCTATGATACAAATTCTGCAAAGAGAATGGAAGAATTGAGGAAACCTATCTTCATTATTCTGTCTGATAGTGAAGAGAGTGTTCCAACACAGACAGATAAACCAGAGTATATGGACTTGGACTCTGATGCTGATTTAGGAGGAGAACATAATGATGATTTTTATAATCAGAATCATGAAGCATCTGATGAAAACATGTCTGACCAGAGTGATGATTCTGAGAGTGGTGAATATACTCAGTCAGAAGAAGAATCTGAGAAGGAAAAGAAAGCTGAAGGATCAGGGTGTGTTCCCTCACAGGATATTCCTGATCTGGCATATTCTAGTGATGAGGTAATGGATGAGTTTTACCAGAAGGCAAAAGGCAAGAGGAAGGCTGGCAAAGCCATGGATTCTGCTCAAGCTAAGAGGAGCAAGAAAAGGCACGACAGCAAGACAAAGAAGGTTTTACCTCCTCCATCTGTCAGCAAGGCTTTCTCTGCTGTTTATTTTGATGAAAAAGGTGCAGAAATGGGAGAATTTTTCTCAAAGAAAAGTTCATAGCAGAAAGGCCACTGGATCTAAAAGCCTATAAGGAGAGCGGCTTTACAGATTTTCTGAAGCTGACTGGCATGACAACAACAGCAACAATTCAGCTACAGTACAACAGACAGGTTGTACTTGAGGTATACTCCAATCTAATGCCTGGTAATGTAGAGATTAGCTCCCCTTGGTATGGTAGAGTATATATACGGGGGAAGGTCATTGATGTCTCTCCTGATAGGATTAACATGTTGCTTGGTCTAAGAACACCTGAGACAGAGGGAGTATTTCCTGAAAATCTAGGATTGTCTGACAATGAAATTTTAGGTGTTATATCTGGGGGTTATAAGACTGAATGGCCAACAACGGGATATTCACAAGCATCCTGCTTGTCATCAAGATTTTTTGGTTTATATCAGGTAGCTGTTCATTTTTGGTTGCCCTCGAGTAATACTACAATTCTGACAAGGGAGATGGCTAACCTGCTATACTGTGTTGGAACACAGAAAGAAGTTAATTTCTGACTTCTCATTCAGTAGCATCTCGTCAAACAGGCTACTGCTCTAAAAGTAAATGATGCTATTATCTACCCTGCTTTAATCTCTGCTCTAGCCAAGACTGCAAAGGTGAAAAGGAAGGCTTCAGATATAGTGATTGACACGGGGTTTTTGAGGCCAAACAAGAAGACATTTGGACTGAGACATGTTCACGATCTCCCATGGAAACCTTCTGGGTCGACTTCATCTTCCGCAGCAGAAAAGGAGTCTCGGCTGCTGGTTCTGAATGCCCGTCTTGGTGCTATTGGTGTTCAAATGGCTGCTTTGGAGGCAGAGAAAGCAAGACTGGAGGCTGAGAAGTTCCGATTGGAAGATTGACTCTTATCATTAATGTAGGGGGAGCAATGCTTTTATATGAGTTTAATAGTCTCTTTGGATTATGTGTGGTCCCGGGGGGAGAAATTTTGGATGGCAATGATTTAGACTTTGATTCAATTTCAGTTTGGATGTAATGATTTTATGTGTTGGATTTCTGGTCTTTGGTTTTCGGATTTCATGCCTAACGGAATTCTGGAATTCTATATCTTGTTGATTGTTGATATTGATGCTGACAGTTACTGTTTGGGAATTACATGTCCAAAATATTATGGGTCCACAAAAATTCCAAAGGGGGAGATTGTAAAGTCAAGGGATTTGCAAGTAAATATTTTATTGGTAATTTTGTGTGAATTAATTTTGAACAGAAATTCTGACCATGTTGGAACATGCTGGTGCAGAATAGTTACGCCAAGGTTTTATGGAAATCAAAGTCAGAATATTGTTGTAGTTTGGTATAAATGGAATTCGTATATCTGACTATATATATTAGGCGTGTGAAGCATAATTGGTTTATGGAAAATTCCTACTTATATGGAGAAGATTTATTCGAATATATGGGATAGAATGATATAAGGTAAATCCCTTTATTTATGAGATTTGGATATGCTTCAAGAATCAGATTTGAAATAGGAATATTGTGGAGATAATCAAGGAGTATTCAGATCTGATTCGTGGATATAAATTGGGGACAAACACGGCTGCATACTTACGGATTTAATAGAGCAAAAATCTGTACACAGATTTTTGAGACTTTTGAACAAGTTGCAAAGAGTCAGAACACTGTGTTCCAACACACTTGACCTGCCGCACAAAGTTCAGAATCACAAACCTTAATTCCTCGGGAGGAGGAGATCCTGTGTCGACGGAGTTCGAGATCAGAGGGAGTCTGATCAAGGCGGATCGGTAGCTAGGGGAGCTAGCAGAGTCCACACATTATAGTTAGTAAAGATAAGTATTTTGTAAACTGTACTCTGTACTGTATCTTTCTAATTAGTGGATTCATTCTGAACTGGGCCAAGCCCCGCAGATGTAGGTGGATTACACCGAACTGCGTAACCAAGTCGTGTGTCTTTTACGTATTATGTTATTATGCACTTTGTTAAATTAGTCATGTTGGAACACACTAGTAAAGACTAGAAAAATTGGTAAAACTAAATTTCAAACTGCTTCAACCCAGCCTATATGTGTGAAAGCTCAGAGCATCTCTTTGTTGAGCTCAATTGCTTTTTGCTGCAACTGATTTAACAAACTACCTTTAGTACTTGAACCCTTTACTTTCCATTGTAAACTTGAGCTGCCCCTTTTTTTTTGGTTCAGTCTTTCGCTCATAACAATACACTAGAGCTAAATGAATAAGAGAGTTGCAAGGTGCCTTCATCGGAGAATAAACAAGTACAACTTGTTTTGGTGTTGAATTTGAGGATATGGATTTCACTTGTTTTGGTGTTGAATTTGAGGATCTGGATTTCGATGATGAAAGAACTTAAAGCGACTCTTCATCTTTAGAATTGCATTATTAATTGTTGGAGCTCCCTGTAAGGCTTGCGGCTAAGGATTTAGCTGCATTCCTTTTCGCTGCTCGTGTTGAGTAGTTGGGATACAAAATATGAGCATCCCCAACAACACTAGTAACAAGAGACACAAAAATGATGGGGAGGTTGACATTAGCAAGAATAGCCTCTACAATCTTAAGTGGAAGAGAAAGACAGTTCGCTTAATTGTTCCATTTATTCTCTCATTGTGAGTTGATATATTCAAATCAACGAGGATGATCTTGTGCAAACAATTAACAAAATAGAACGAAAATAGAGGAAGTTTGAT
Source organism: Rubia yunnanensis (assembly GCA_037428765.1). Lineage (NCBI taxonomy): Eukaryota > Viridiplantae > Streptophyta > Magnoliopsida > Gentianales > Rubiaceae > Rubia > Rubia yunnanensis. The sequence goes on along the minus strand of CM075064.1, from coordinate 21,479,735 downwards.
TTTTTTTTATGATACTGTCTTAACCAGAAGTACAACTCCTCATATAGAGTGATTTACAACTGGAATTTAGCTACCCTAATTTCTTGAATATGCAAGCTAGTTGTATAAAAATATTAACAACCTAGCTACCTAGAAATGCAAAGCTAGAAGAGGTCAAAAGTGAATCCCTTTCTTACAGTAATCCCCAGCATAATGACAATTACTCCAAATGTTTAGTCCGCTCATGAAACACATGGTATTGAGTGAGGTAATGGCAGCTTAATCGTCACAATGAAGAGTAATGTATATGAATTATGTTGTTTAATTTTTTGGGATTAACTGTGATTTTACGGGATTAATGTACACTTTAGATGTTTAATTTGTTGTAGATCACAATTTATGGGTTTGAGAGGAATTTGGAAGAGAATGAGGAGTATTTGACAATTATGGAAAAAACATGACGTTCAAAATATTGCGCAGAATAAATTTGAACTTGGCAGCTCGAGGAGCATTGTTGGAGAATATTTGGAGCTGATTTGGAGGAATAATGAAGCAAATCTGGAAGATTTTACGAGATTTGGCCAATATTTGTTTAATTTCTTGCGCAGCATGGATGCAATTGTGGTTTGGAATGAATAATCTTCTTATCGTTTTCCGTGCATGCTAATAATCACCTTTTCCATTGCTTGTTTTCATTCTTTCCTTGCGCATATAGTTGTATTAGGGTTTAATATTTAGTTAATTCGTTAATCATGTTTATTAATCATATTATTTATTTGTTTAATGAGTGAGTCTCATGACAGATGGCCTGTCCATAATCTTACGGACATGCCACTTATTTCTTATCTTATAAACTGCATTTCTTAAACTACATATAAAATTTAAAATTTTTAAAAATATTTTTTTATATATATATTTTTATATTTTCACTTTCAAATACATATTATTACTTGTTTTAACTTATAAAGTTCAATATTTAAATTTTATAAAAAATTACAATATTTAAGTCAAATGCCCCTGAGGACTGTCCATAAGCTTATGGAAAGGCCGCCTTTCCTGAGACTTTCCCTTGTTTAATTTAGTCATCATGAGTAGCTAAATCATATATCGACAGATATTAAGGAATTAAAATATTACTTGTAATTGTAATTATATTCTATTACCCTTTCCTAGCTTGTATATGTATTGTGTACCACTTATAAAGTATCCTGAGATCATGAATACAGATAGATTTTTACCCTTATTTTCTACATGGTATCAGAGCATAAATTATGAAACCTTAAAAAAAAATTTTTTTGTCATTACCGAGCTCTAGCGCCGCCCGTCAGCCGCGCATTTTTCTTCACGCGCCGTTGTCGCTCGCCATTTCTGCCGCTCGCCGATCACCATTGCCACCGTCCGGTTGTGGTGATCCGTCAGCTCCGTCCCAGCTCCGATCCGATCGTGCGTTACTTCCCACACGCCGTTTAGAAGTCTCACGCATTTTCGCCGTCAATGCCACGTGCCACCGCATCTTGCTCATCCGATCCGCCGCTGGTTATTGTACCTACTGCTGATTTGTAACTGATTTTACACTATGTCTGCTTCCAGAAGTAATCTCGAAGAACATGCCTGTTTTAATACTGCACCCGAGGTTCCAAAGCTTCATTAATGAAACAGTTGCAATTGCAATCTGGCCCTCGGATTGTTGTATCTATTGGTCGTTTGTCGACTGATCCTTACTTTATTGGCTCTGGCGATGGTCCAGGCTTACAACTTATACCGAACATGCTGAAAGGTCAAGAAAATTACATTGAATGGTCTGACGCACATCCTTGCTAAGAACAAGATTGGGTTCATTGATGGATCCATTACGAAACCCTATGATGGTCATCCTGATGCTGCTGATTGGCCTGACGTTAATGCTACTCTTGTCTATTGGATCTTGCAAACCCTGGATCCAGTGTTGAGATCTGCTACAAGCTCGTTTGCCACATTTAAGGAACCGTGGAATGACCCGGAGGCAAGATTTATTCTTGGCGATGGTATGAAAGTTTTGTGAATGCAAGATGCTATTTAGAGTTGCAGGCAGAACGGTCATTCCGTCGACATTTACTTTGGCAAACTGAAGAAGTTGTTTGCAGTTTACCGCTGCATGCGGCCTTCTCTAGTTTGTGAATGTGAAGAGACCAAGTCACCGTGCCATTGCAATATTTCTGTGAGAGTTTTGAGAGAGAGAGGGGGATTTGATCTACCAATTCATCTCTGGCCTCGATGAAGGCTTTCACACCTTGCGATCACATATCATGAGCATTGATCTGATGCCACATGTCATGAAAGTATATGCCCTTGTTGCCCAGGATGAGAATTATCGAGCTTCCATTCGAGCTCGTGAGCCTTCTTCTAACTCAATGGCGTATGTTGCACGATGCCCACCACCTACAAGTTCTTTTCCAGTTGTTCTTTCTGCATCTGACTGCAAGAATCTTGTTTGTACACATTGTCATTACAAGGTTCACGATAAGGATTCCTTCTTCCACATCATTGGTGTACCAGAATGGTTCAAGGAGTTGAAGGAGAAAGCCAATGCCACCGCTGTGACCGGAGGTTCCGCCACGACACTTCCATTCCCGCCGTCGTTCGCCGGCACAGCTATGTCGCCGCTTGGCCTAGTGGCGGCTTCCTCTAGCCACGTCCCTACCCGATCTAATTTTGGCCCTACTCTGTCCGATGACCACTGGAGCACGACCTTGCATTTATTTAATTAGTTCAATTCTCTTACTGACAATGGGTTAGGTAAGTCTACTTTACCATGGATACTTGATTCGGTAGCCTCATATCACATGACTGGTGACAAGGGTTCTCTTACTGATCTTACTACTGCTATTGACACTGTGAATGTTGTTTTGTCTGATGGCTCTGTGTCATCTATGGTTCTATTTGCTTTGGTGCTGTCACTCTTACTCATGTGCTATATATACCTACTTTACGATGCAACTCATTACCATGTTCTAGATTGTTATCTGCCTTAAAATGCTAGCCTTGTTTACTGAAAACTATTGCATTTTACAAAAAATTAGTACGAGGAAAGTGATTGGCGTGGGTGAACAGAAGAGGGGGGGGGGGTTGTTTTGGCTTCGTCTGCTGGACACTTGTGATCATCCTCCTATCCCGCAGTCTCTTCTAGCAGTTGCTTCTGTGTCTTCTTCTGATTTATGGCATTAACATCTTGGACATCCTTCCTCTACGATGTTGTCTTCTATTTCTTCTATTGATTTTACCACTAATAAGACTTCTGTTCCTTGTTCTATATGTTATAGAGAAAAAAAGACTAGACATAGTTTTCCATTAAGTTCTACAAATGCTACTGCACTATTTCAATTAATTCATTGTGGTGTTTGGGGTCCTTATAGAACACCATCTTCTAGTGGTGCATTTTATTTTTTAACTATAGTTGATGATTATTCCCTAGTTGTTTGGATTTATTTATTAGTGGCTAAATCAGAAGTAGCTTCTAGATTTTTGGAATTTTGTGCCTTGGTGAAGAACCAGTGAGGCCGAACCATACTCAGTGTTCGGGCTGATAACGAGACTAAATTTTTACCTTTGGGATCTCCTTTTGCTGCATCTAGGATCATCTTTGAGACATCTATGGTTGATACACCACGGCAGAATGGTCGAGTAGAAAGAAAGCATCGCCATTTACTCAACGTGGCACGTACTTTACAGTTTCAAGCAAGTCTTCCAATTGATTTTTGGGGAGAATGTGTTCTTACTGCTGCTTATCCGATTAACCAGACATCGACAAAGCATCTCAATGGTCGTACTCCCTTTTTTTTGCTACTCATGTTCCCAGTTTTTGTGACAAGTTTGCACCAAAGAAGTCGGCGTTGTTTATTTCTTGGTTATTTTGCCGGAAAGAAAGGTTATCTCCTTTTTGATTTGGATTCCTGCATAATCTTTACCAGTCTGGATGTCGATTTTTTTGAAGACCAGTTCCCGTATTCGGAAACTCCGACATCGGCCTCATCAGAAGAACCCAACGGTGCCACCACCTCACTCCCAGCCTCCTCATCACCGCTGCCAGAGTCGCACGGCCTACTGCCACCGACCGCTGCCGGTCACTTGTCACCGGCTGCTGCTGGAGCTCTGACGTCGATTACCGCCGGCTCTTCTACGCCGATTGGCGCCAGCACTGACACACCGGCGTACACCAGCTAATCCCCGGTGGATGAATTTTCATCACCAGATCCCATCCAAGCTCAGCCCCCTCACACGCCAGGTCACGCGCCGACAATGGATTTCCACGCGCTTCACGCGCCGCTTGCCCAACCTCTTTCCGCAGCATCTCCAGCTCCAGATGGTTCCTCCGCTGAGTTGCCACCTATCACATAGAGTATTCATGCTCGCCGACCGCCTCTTTATTTGGAAAATTATGACTGTGATGATTATGCATGTGCTCTTACTACTGAAGACCCCCCCAATGTCTACGTTCACTCATGCGCCGTCACTATCTTTAGGTGTTCTCTGTCCTCTTATTGATTATGTAAATTGTGATAATTTTTCTAGTATGCATTCTAGATTTTTGGGTGCAGTAACATCTAGTGCCACTACGTATTCTGAGGCATCTCAGCATGCTCATTGGCGAGATGCTATATCGGACGAACTTACTGCGCTTGAGCATAATCGGACTTGTACTTTGGCCCCTCTGTCTCTAGATAAGGAGGCGATTGGTTGCAAATGGGTTTATAGGACTAAGTTTAAGTAGGATGGTACTATTGAACATCATAAGGCGCGCCTAGTGGTTCTCGGGAATCACCAGGTTGAATGGATTGGTTATACTGAGACATTTGCTCTGGTTGCGAAGATGAGTTATGTTCACCTATTCTTATCTGTTTCGGTCATTCGTGGTTGGGAACTACATCAGATGTATGTTCATAGTGCTTTCCTGCATGGTGATTTGCATGAAGAGATTTTTATGCGACCCCCACCAGGCTATGCTGCGCCCCATGGTCAGGTATGTCGCCTTTAGAATTCTCTTTATGGTCTTCGCTAGGTTCCTAGAAATTGGTTTTCCAAATTAGCTCAGGCTTTATGAGCATATGGTTTTGTTCAGAGTAAGGCATATTACTCTTTATTTGTCTTTTACCATGGATCAGTTTCTTTGCATGTTCTGGTTTATGTGGATGATTTGGTCATTGTTGGCAGTTCTTCTGCACTCATCTCTAAGCTCAAGAAATACTTGAGTTCTTCTTTCCATATGAAAGACCTTGGTTTGCTTTAGTATTTTTTGGGCATAGAGATTGCTAGAAGACCAGAGGGGATGTTTTATTCACAAAGGAAATATGCTTTGGACATTTTATTAGATATAGGTTTATCTGCCTCTAAATCGACTGACTTTTTGATGGAGAAACAACATGATCTAGCACGTGTTGAAGGTCTAGCTTACTATGACCCGGGGCAGTATAAGCATCTGGTTGGGCGCCTGATACACCTGACAATTGCTCGTCCTGAGCTTAGTTATTCGGTTCATACACTTGCGCAGTTCATAAAGTCTCCTTGTGTTCCTTACTGGCAAGCCGCAGTTTGTGTGTTGCACTACTGGAAGAGTAATCCTAGTCAATGTTTATTTCTCTCTTGTAGTAGTGCGTTACAATTGATTGCTTACTGTGACTCACATTGGGCTGCATGCCAATTACTCGGCGTTCTCTTTCCGGATATTTTGGGATGATTGGTGATTCTTTGGTTTCTTGGAAGACTAAGAAGCAACCTACAGTTTCTCGGTCTTCCGCTGAAGTGGAGTATTTTGCTATGGATTTTACCTGTTGTGAGTTATTATGGCTTAAGTCTTTACTGAAAGACTTAGGGGTTATGCACACTTCTCCTATGGGACGGTTTTGTGACAGTCAATATGCTCTTCATATTACGGCCACAAACGCACAAAGCACATTGAAGTTGATTGTCATTTTTCCAGGATCTTGTTCAATTTGGCACTATTGTTACTCAGCATATCCGCACATCAGCCCAACCTGCAGATTTGTTCACTACGGCTCTCGGATGTAACCAGTATCATTCCCTGCTTGGCAAGTTGGGCATTTGTGATCCCCATGCTACAACTTGATGAGGAGTATTAAGGAATTAGAATATTACTTGTAATTGTAATTATATTCTATTACCTTTTCCTAGCTTGTATAGGTATTCTGTACCACTATATAATGTATCATGAGATCATGAATACAGACAAATTATTACCCTTATTTTCTACAACTGAGAATAACAAATTTTAGTTTATTAATTGAAGTTGAGGCCTAATTGTTTCATTATTGCATTTGTGATCGATAGTAACTAGCATGAGTTATTCTTAACGGATATCATTCATCCATAAATTATTTCCTCATTTTTAGTGGCATCATTTTCATTTTTATTGTTAGTAAAATCACTGAATTTAAGACGTGGTGACATCACCAAAAGGTTTTCTAAATTAGTAGGAAGAATAATTATTGATTATTGCTTTTGCTCCTCGTGACCCTGCTTACTGTTGTACTAACTAGTTTTAATCTGAGTTTGCAGGTTATTTGATGAGTCAAACGACGCTCACCAAAGAGGAATAAGGAAGGAAACTGGGATATTAAATCCTTGTAGAGATAACTGATCTATTTAAGCTAGAAGTTGCGGATGAGAGACTTCTATATTATGATTATGCTTGGGATTTTGATACTGTAGTTTGCTTCTTAGACTTCTAAGATATTATAGAAGTCTTAAGGAAGATGTGGAATCCAGTCCTGGTTGTTTTTGTTAGAGTTAGTTCCACATTGGTGGTTGACAGTCATATAACTCAGCATATAAGATCATGAGTCATCTCTACATTAGTACCAATTGGTTTTATGATAAAAGTCCTTGATTCTAATATGGTATCAGAGCCCAAAGTTGGCCCGTTACCCCCTTTCTGTCCACGTTTGCACGATGATTTATACCGCTGCACGCGATGGGGGCGTGTTAGAGTTAGTCCATGCACATTGGTAGTTGACAGTCATGCAACTCAGTATATAAGATCATGAGTTGCCTTTACATAGTACCAATTGGTTTTAAAATGGAAGCGTAGGATACCTTGAAATTTAACAGTTTTACACTTGATCGGGTCTACATCACAATCACAATAGGCTATGATCCAAGGTGGAGATTTATGAGAAAAGAACAAATCCTTGTCATGACAAGACTAAGATACCTCAGAATATGTAATGCACATGTCCAATAATGTTCAGTGGGATTATAAACAAACCGACTTAACTGATGGACTGCATATGTGAGATCAAGTCTAGTGAGGTTCAGATAAAACAACCTTCCAACCAATATTATAAACTGATCTGGCTGTGAGAGGAATGGAGAGTGGTCATCATCTAATTTCCAAGGCAAAGGGAAAGGTGTGGCAGAAGCCTTAGCATCAATCAGCCCAGAATCAGTAAGAATATCTATGATGTACTTTCTCTTATTCAGAAATATGCAAGCTTCTGATTTAATTATTTTTATCCCCATAATATACTTAGCTTCTCCCATATCTTTAATTGTGAAAGTGGCACGTAAGGATGACTTCACAGATTGAATACTGTCCATAGAATTTCCAACAATGAATATATCATCCACATAAGCCATTAAAGCCAAACTGACTTGTCCATTGTTCTTGATGAACATGTAGTGATCATTGTAAGACGACAGGAATCCTAGCTTCAAAAGATTTTTTTAAATGTCTGATTCCACTTCCCAGATACTTGTTTGAGCCCATATAATGACTTGCCGAGGACTGGGATAGCCTTCTGGTGGGATCAAGCCTTCTGACCATACACCCCTACTTAGGATGATCCTTCTATTCTTAAGACCATAACAACTATAAGCCTCCCAGACAAGTGGGACAAGGACAAGTATATGCTCTTGGGGAGAACTTATCCTTTTGAGGGGTTGTGTTTGTGGCAAAGCAAAGACATCCAAACACCTTAAATGAAGTTAGATCAAGCAGATTTTTATGGAGTATTTCAAAAGGAGATTTCCAATTAAAGATTTTAATGTAACCTCTCAACTACACCATTCTGTTGTGGAGCATAAGCACAAGACCTTTGGCGAACTATACCAAGATCAGAAAGCAAAGAAGTTACGGAAGAGTTGGCAAAATTAGATCCATTGTTAGTCTTAATGATCTTAAGAATGGTATAGTAACGAGTTTCTATCATTTTTAAGAAGGTTTTAATGGTGGAATATGTTTGATCTTAGTGTTTTAACAGAATTGTCCAAGCGATAATAATTCACAATAGTAAGAAAATAGTTTGAACCTTGTGTTGTAGCAGTATGATAAGGTCCCTGTAGATGTAAGTAAACAATCTGGAAAACTGAACTTTTAACAAAATTGCTAAAGGGAAAACTGAGCCAATGCTGCTTTGTCATGGGACACATATAACAAGGTGAAGAATGTAAAGTCAAGAGATTTGCAAGTGAATATTTGATTGGCAATTTTGTGAACAAGAAAATATTCCATGTCGGAACATGCTGATGCAGAATATTCACGCCAAGGTTTTATTGAAATCAAAGCCGAAATATTGGAGTCTTTTATAACTTATGGAAGTTGTATATTTGGCTAGGTATATCAGGCGTGTGAAGCATAATTGATTTATGGAAAATCCCTACTTATAAGGAGATGATATATTCGAATATATGGGATAGATTGATATAAGGTAAATCCCTTTATTTATGGGATTTGGATATGCTTCAAGAAGCAGATTTGGAATAGGAATATTGTGGAGATAATCAAGGAGTATTCCAATATGTTCGTGGATATAAATTGGGACAAACACGGCTGCATACTCATGAATTAAACAGAGCAAAAATCTACATGCAGATTTTTGAGATTTTTGAGAATTGCAAAGAGTCAGGCTGCTGTGTTCCAACACACCTGACCTGTCGCACCAAGTTCAGAATCAGAAACCTTAATTCCTCGGGAGGAGGAGATCCAGCATCAATGGAGTTCGAGGTCAGAGGGAGTCTGATCAAGGCGGATCGGTAGCTAGGGGAGCTAGCAGAATTCACACTATATAGTTAGCAAAGATAAGTATTTTGTAAACTATACTCTGTACTGTATCTTTCTAATTAGTGGATTCATTCTGAACTGGGCTAGGCCCCACAGATGTAGGTGGATTATACCGAACTGCGTAACCAAGTCATGTGTTCTTTACGTTTTACGTTATTATGCACTTGGTTAGACTAGTCATGTTGGAACACACTAGTAACTACTAGAAAAAGTGGTAAAACTAAAATTCAATTGGTATCAGAGCCTCATCACTTATTATTCTCTTGGTTGTTTCAAGGAAAGTGAGATCCAGTTTTACCATGACGACAAGAGAAGGAGCTTCAGTCTCTCGACCACCTCTGCTAGAAGGCAACAACTACAACTATTGGAAGGCACGCATGAGGGTTTTCATCAATTCACTGGACGAACTTGCATGGTTTTATGTTGAGAATGAATGGAATCATCCTACAGAAGATGCTGATGCAGGTTCTAAGGCGGTAGAATGAGAGTCAAACCAAAGGAAGAAGAAACCCAAAGACAAGACTAGATGGACTCCAGATGAACTCAGAGAATCTCTGGCGAATTCGAAGGCACTTAATGCAATCTTCACTGCAGTCGATGAAAATCAGTTCAAGCTTATCTCTACATGTCACCAAGCAAAGAAAGCATAGGACATTTTACAGACTGTTCATGAAGGAACCAATCGAGTTCGTGAATCCAAATTACAGATGCTGGCTACAAAGTTTGAGGAACTCAAAATGGAAGATGACACCATTGCTACATTCAATGGAAAACTCAGGGAAATTTCCAACATGGCTTATCAACTTGGAAAGGTGTACAAAGAAATAAAACTGGTGAAAAAGACCCTGAGATCACTTCCCAAATGATTTGCAAAGAAAGTAGCAGCAATAGAGGAAGCAAGAGACGTTGCCACCATGAGCCTAGATGAACTAATGGGTTCATTACAGACATATGAGATGACATTCCAACAAGCTACAAAAGAGTCTCTAAGGAATTGGCGTTCAAAGTGTCTCCACCTAAGGATAATCACGAGTCTGACAGCGACGATGAGATTGAAAAACTTGCACTGATCATTAAGAATTTCTCAAGAATGCTAAAGAAGGTGGTCAACAAGAAATGTCAGGAAAGATTTGGAGGAAATAGACAAAGACAACAAGACTCAGGTAATAATCGTGGAATGAGATTTGAACCAGGGAATCCGCAGTTCGGAAGAAATAAGACCAACGAACCAAAACAGGCTGGGAGAATTCAGTGCAGAGAATGTGAAGGATACGGTCATATTCAGGCTGAATGTGCTAACACTCATAAGAAACAAGGAAAATTATATGCCACCTCTTGGAGTGAAGATGAAGATGATGAGAAGAAAGAAGAGGAATTCACCAGTAAATACGTAGCTTTCGGAGCAAAGGTTCATGATACATCAGAGGACCAATGTTCCAACACACTGAACAAAGGTAAAGATGTATGTTCCAACATAGATCTGGATGACTCACACAACAATGAAGATGATGATTTGTCTGTTAGTGATGAAGAAATCTACAGCACCTATGAAAAAATGTATGCTATGTGGGTCCAAGTAGCTGACGCAAACAAAGAGCTAAATGAAGAAAAAAGGAAGTTAATGGAATTGAAAGAGAATTACGGTTCACAGTTGCAAAACTTGAAAAGAGTAATGAAGAACTGAATGAAAAACTGATAGCAGCAGTCAAGAGGGCTGAGATGTCTGAAGCAACTATTGATAAATTAAATTCCAGAAAGGCAAAACTTGATGATATTCTAGATATGGGAAGAAACTTTGGTGATCGACACGGGATTGGATACGGGAAAGAACCCAAGACTGAATCACATGAAAAACCAGTAACCCTCAAGGTTAAGATCCGAGAAGTAAAGCGAAAGCATGGGATGCCATATAAGAGAAAGCCACTCATATGTAAATATTGTACGTATCAAGGACATACTGAAAAGCAGCGCAGAAGATTGATTAGAGATCAAACGACAGGAAGACAACTTCTGCTGTGTTCCAACACAGGCAATATTCATACAGTAAAATCGATCAGAAAGGTATGAATTGTTAAAAAATCTAGTACGTGTCTGGTGGCACACACTTCTCTAACAGCTTATTCCAGTGATTCATGGTACTTTGACAGCGGTTGTTCTCGCCACATGACTGGCACTCCAGAATATCTCACGAACATTACTCCATATGATGGCGGATATGTAACCTTTGGTGATGGAAAGAGAAGCAGAGTAATTGGCAAGGGCGAATTGAAAATTGAAGGATTTCCAGTATTCACAAGTGTATTATTTGTTGAAGATCTAAAGGCAAACTTGCTAAGTATAAGCCAGCTGTGCGACGACAATATGGTAGTGGAGTTCCAGAAGGACAAATGTATAGTGAAGCATGGAGAAAACAAGGTTCTTTCAGGAATTAGATCATCAGACAATTGCTATTTGCTAGAACAAGGAGTTAGGTGTATGATTTCAAAGAAAGATGAAGGAATTCTTTGGCACAGGAAGCTCGGCCACATCAATTATAAAACATTGGTGAGAATTGCAAATGTGAAAGCTGTACGAGGAATGCCTACCTTAACCAGCAAGGATGGAGTTGTATGTGGACCATGTCAACAAGGTAAACAAATTCAATCTCCTCACTCTTCAGTTTAGCATATTACTACATCTAGAAATCTGGAATTATTGCATATGGATTTGATGGGTCCGGTTAATACACCTAGTATAGGTGGAAAGAAATATATCTTTGTATGTGTTGATGACTTCTCTAGATTTACATGGGTAGCCTTTTTGAAAGAAAAATCTGATACGATAGAAGTATTTAGAAGCCTTGTAGTGAAGTTACAAACTGAAAAGGGGAGTCCAGTAGGGAAGATAATTTAAATTCGAAGTGATCATGGTAGAGAATTTGAGAATGAACAATTCAGTTCCTTCTGCGATGAGCTTGGAATCCAACATGAGTTCTCGGCTACTATCACCCCTCAACAGAATGGTATCGTAGAACGAAAGAACATAACTCTACAAGAGATGGCTTGAGTTATGTTGGCAGAGAAAGATGTTCACAAGAAATGGCGGGCAGAAGCGATCAATACAACATGTTATACAATCAATAGAGTGTATCTTCGACCATTCACTAGCAAGACATCCTATGAGATTTGGAAGGGCAGGAAACCAAATGTCTCATATTCTCATGTGTTCGGGAGCACATGCTATATTCTCAGAGATAGAGAACATTTGGTAAAATTTGATAATCGGAGTGATACAGGAATTTTTCTCGGGTATTCCATCATCAGCCGTGCCTATAGATTTTTCAATCATCGAACCAACACTCTCATAGAATCCATAAATGTTATTGTGGAAGATTCAGAGAAAGAACAACATACAGAAGGTGTAGAGGAAGAACCTAGCAACACTCATGTTCCAACACAGTCTCAAAACTTAGACAAAGAAAATCCATCAATTGATTCTGACCTTCATCAACGTGCTGGAACAAATGAGCAAAAGAATCCTAGCTCTGCCGAAGCTGACCATGTTGGAACACAGACCCCGCTACTGACGCCCATGTTCCAACACATGAACAACCCGGTTCCTCCATGAGAAGTACTCGATCAGTGCCTTGAGTTGATTACCGATGACTGGCTATACTACACTATTTTTTCTCTCTAATTGAACCCAAGAACTATAAAGAAGCCTTTCTTGATGAGTATTGGATTGCTGCAATGCAAGATGAACTTGGTCAGTTTACAAGGAATGATGTTTGGTACCTTACTCCTCACCCCAAAGGCATTAATGTCATTGGTACGAAATGGATCTTCAAGAATAAGTCAGATGCAGATGGCTTAGTCACTCGAAACAAAGCTAGACTTGTTGCTCACGGATATACACAAGTGGAAGGTGTTGGTTTTGATGAAACCTTTGCGCCAGTTGCCAGGTTAGAATCTATCCGAATTCTACTAGCTATTGCCTACTCTTTGAACTTTACTTTGTATCAAATGGATGTCAAGAGTGCCTTTTTAAATGAAGTGGTGAATGAAGAAGTATATGTGGAACAACCTAAAGGCTTTGAAGATCCTCATTATCCACATCATGTATATCGTCTCAAGAAGGCTTTATACGGACTAAAGCAGGCACCCAGGGTATGGTATGAACGACTTACTACCTTTCTTCTTCAGAAAGATTATCGTCGAGGGGGAGTAGATCACACTTTATTCGTGCTTGACAAGGCTTCAATTTTTCTGATTGCTCAAATTTATGTTGATGACATAGTTCTTGGTTCTACTTCACCATCTATGGTACATGATTTTGTCACCATTATGCAATCTGAATTCGAAATGAGCATGGTTAGAGAGTTGACTTACTTTCTGGGATTGCAAGTCAAACAAGGACGGAATGGTCTATCCATAAATCAAAGTAAGTATGCCTTGAATTTGATTAAAAAATTTGGACTCAGTAGTGCTCGAGCAGTTCGAACTCCTATGAGAGTTTCTGATAAACTGGTAAAGGATGAAAAAGGAGTTCCGGTCGATCATAAGTTATATAGTGGCATGATTGGAAGCTTATTGTATTTAACTGCAAGCAGACCATATATATGTTTCAGTGTTGGGATATGTGCGAGGTTTCAAGCTGATCCTAAGGAATCTCATCTCACTGCAGTTAAAAGAGTTATTAGATATGTAAGTGGGACTTCTGAGTATGGTGTTTGGTATTCTAAGAGTTAAGATTCTGCGCTATTTGGGTATAGTGATTCTGATTGGGCTGGTAATGTTGATGATCGAAAAAGTACCACAGGTGGATGTTTCTTTATTGGAACAAATTTGGTGTCTTGGTATAGCAAGAAACAGAACTCGATCTCTCTATCTACTACAGAAGCAGAGTATCTTGCAGCAGGGAGTTGTTGTGCACAATTATTATGGATGAAACAAATGTTGAAAGATTATGGAATTCATCAAGGCCCCTTGAAGATTCTATGTAACAACACAAGTGCTATCGATATTTCAAAGAATCTGGTTCAACACTGGAGGACCAAACATATTGACATACGTCATCATTTTATTAGAGATCTGGTTGAAAGAAAGAAAGTGGAAGTAGCTTATGTTCCAACACACGAGCAATTTGCTGATATATTTACAAAGCTGTTGGTTGCCACCTCTTTTGAGAGCCTTCGACAACACTTAGGTGTTTGTCAAATCTGAGGTAATTTTTACCATAATTACTCTTTCTTGCAAATATTTCTTTTGGTTATTTTTGTTTAGCAAAATTGAAAAAGAACAAAAAAAAGGAAGGAAGCAAAGGTGTACAAAACTAGGAGATGGTTAGTATTGTGTGTTGGAAGTTATTTGTGGCATCACAACTTGATTTGACAAGAGGAGAAAGTGCCATCATTACAGGTTTGGGAAATCTAAAAAGGGACTTCACGAGAAAAGAGGTGAATAGATGAAGAGTTAAAGTGAGATTCAAACTTGTCAGAAATCCCCTCGCATTCCTCTACTCTTGGCCTAAATTTTTGCTCTCCAAAACCCTGCCGTAAATTTTTGCTTTCACAACTCTCCTCCGTTGCAATATTGGTTTAAAGAATGCCAACTCCAAATTCTCCTTCACATGAAGCAGAGGCTTCAGAAATCATGAAGGAAGATCAAGTTTCAATTGATTTGGAATTGGTGTTGGTTGCTGAGCAGAGAAAATATGTTTATCAAGCTGTTACAGATGAAGAAGAAAATCAAGTTCAGATCGAAGGAAGCACAGAGAATGCAGAGGTTGAGGAGACAGCCAAAGTTGAATCTGATGCTTAAGAAAAATCTTCTGGAACCAAGAAGAAGAAACCCATGGTAACTGGTCCTGACCCCTGTCCATTAAAATTCATGAGTATTGAATGTAAGAGTGTGAATGAAATCTTTGAGTGGCTTGAGGCTAATAGAGTTGCCGTAGATTTAAGAAAGATCAAGAGGATTAGAGGAGAATATTTGACGGTTAAAGTTAAGGAGTTAGTGACAGGGAACATAGGAGAAATAAGGAGACTTGAGAAACATACTGTGAAATTTGTGATGGGAAGATATACTGAGTTTAGGGAAAAAGACAGATTCTATGTGCATTGCTATATTCCATTGCCGAGTTGTGTTGTTTTGAGAGAGATAAATGACTATGAGATGTCTGGAAGAGAAGTTGTGAGAAACAGAGACAAGTTTCAGGTGGGATTCTATGATTTTAATTCTGCCAAAAGGATGGAAGACTTGAGAAAGCCCATCATCATTGAACTATAAGATAGTGATGACAGTTTTCCAACACAGAGGGGTGAACCTGATCATATAGATTTAGATTCTGATAATAATCTAGGAGGTGCAGATGATGGTGATTTTCATGATAATCAGGATGAAGAAGCAGTTGAAGGAAACATGTCTACCCAGAATGATGAAGAAACTGAGAAGGATACTGAAGGATCGAGGTGTGTTCCAACACAGGATATTCCTGATTTGGCATATTCAAGTGATGAAGTACTGGATGAAGTCTATCAGATGGCAAAAGGCAAAAGAAAGGCTGCTAAAGCCAAGGATTCTGCTCAAGCAAAGAGGAGCAAGAGAAGGCATGACAGCAAGGAAAAGAAATTTTTACCCCCTTTCTGTCAAGCGTATTCTGCTGTATATTATGATGAAAAAGGTGAAGAGATGGGAGATTTTTTCTCCGAGAAGAAGTTTATAGCAGAAAGGCCTTTGGATTTAAAATCCTAAAAGGAGAGTGACTTCTCAGATTATCTAAAGGTGATTGGCATGACTACTACAACAATGATCCAGCTACAATACAATAGACAGGTTGTACTTGAGGTATATTCAAACCTCATGACTAGTAATCTAGAGATAAGCTCCCCATGGTATGGTAGGGTATATGTACGGGGGAAAATCATAGATGTCTCTGCTTCTAGAATCAACACATTGATGGGTCTGAAAACACCTGAGACAGGGGGAGTCTTTCCTGAAAACCTGGGAATTTCTGACAATGAAATATTATCTCTTATCTCTGGTGGTTATAAGGTTAAATGGCCAGCGACTGGATATTCTCAAGCATTCTGTTTGTCTTCAAGATTCTTTGGATTATATCAGGTGGCTGTACACTGTTGGTTGCCCTCTACTAATACCACAACCTTGACAAGGGAAATGGCTAAACTGTTGTACTGTGTTCGAACACAGAAGGAGGTTAACCTTGGACTACTTATTCAGCAGCATTTAAAGTCAATGATGCCATCATCTACCCTGCTCTGGTCTCTGCACTAGCCAAGAGTGAAAAAGTAAAAGGGAAGGCCTCAGATGTTGTGATTGATACAGAGTTTCTGTGGCCCAACAAGAAGACATTCGGGCTAAGGCATGTGCAGGATCTTCCGTGGAAACCATCTGGATCGACTTCTTCATCAGCAGCAGCAAAGGAGGCTAGGCTGATGGTTCTGAATGCCCAACTTGGTGCTATAGGTATTCAAATGGCTACTTTGGAGGCTGAGAAAACAAGTCTGGAGGCCGAGAAGTGCCAATTGGAAGATTGATTCTTATGACTAATGCAGGGGGAGCATTACTGATTGCTGATCGGCGCCACACATTTGATAAAGTAGTTGCCTGTGGTTACCTTGAATTATTTTTTCATGATGTTTTTTCCAACCCGAGAGCAAAAGAGAATTATTTATTCTAAGTACACAACACTGGTACCAAAACAGGTACTGATATGTAAAATAACGGAGCCTACACATGATAAAGCAGCTGCCTAAGGATGTCTTGAATTATTTTTTCAGATTTTTTTCCAACCCGAGAGCAAAGGGGAAATTTATTCTAAGTACACATCACCCATCTAAATACTAGTGTTGTCTAGACAAAAATTTGTGCCTTACATGAAACAGAGAACATACTCTGTTTTTTAGCACCAATTTTTAAACAAATAATCGGTGTTGGTTTTCATTTCAATTGTGCCAAGATAAATTTAAAACGAAGTGAAAAATTAAACGAGCAACCATACACTACATACAAGGTAAATCAAATAAATATAGTAATATGATTGTTCTATAAAGATAGAACAATGACGATAACACAAAAGTATAATGATAATTACATTTACGGTCATAGGATGCACACATCTTTTCATTTTCAAGACAACATCACCCCCACAATTTGACCGCTCTCATCAACCCATACTACCACAGAGACCTCCCTCTAGCACCGGTTTTTCAGCATCGGTTTTTTAGCATCGGTGCTAAAAATCTAATAGCACCGGTTTTTAAATTGTTAACACCGGTTTTTAAATTTTAACACCGCTTTTTTAAAAATCGGTGCTAAATTTTACAATAGCACTGGTTTTGGAAACAATTAGCACCGGCTTTTAAAAACAGGTGCTAAAACTTTAAAAATTTTATTTTTCCGGCCAAAGAAATAGCCAAAAGATTTTAAATAGCAACGGTTTTGAAAATAATAGCACTGGTTTTTAAAAACCGGTGCTAAATATTTGTAAAATTCAATCTTCCCGCCAAAAATTTTAAAATAGCACCGGTTTTAGTAAAACGTATCACCGGTTTTAAAACCGGTGCTAAAAATTAAATAATAGCACTGGTTTTTGCAAAAAATAGCACTGGTTTTTAAAACCGGTGCTAAAAATTAAAACTTAGCACCAATTTTTTTGTAAAAAATAGCAAAAGATTTAAAAATAGCACCGGTTTTGAAAATAGCTAAAAATAGCTATTTTTAGCTAAAAGAGACTCATTTTCGAGACTCATATTTGAAAGAGAAAATAGCTAAAAATTTTCGAGACTCATTTTCCCGCCAAAGAAATAGTAAAAGATTTTAAAATAGCACCGGTTTTTTAAAACCGGTGCTAAATATTTATAAAATTCTATCTTCCCGCCAACAAATTCAAAACAACACCGGTTTAGTAACAAATAGCACCGGTTTTAAAAATCGGTGCTAAAAATTAAGGAATAGCACCGGTTTTTTGCAAAAAATAGCACCGGTCTAAAAACCGGTGCTAAAAATTAAAACTTAGCACCGGTTTTTTGTAAAATTTAGCAACGGTATAAAAAAACCGGTGCTAAAACTTAAATAATAGCACCGGTTTTTAAAAACCGGTGCTAAAAATTTTCTATAATCATTTTCCCACCAAAGAAATAACCCATAATTTTTAAATAGCACCGGTTTTAGAAAAATCAGCACCGATTTGGGATGAAAATAGAACCAGTTTAAAATTTTCCAGCCAAAGAAATCGTCAAAAAAAAATTTCCGCCAAAGAAATTGCCAAAAATTTTAAAATAGCATCGGTTTTGGAACAAATTAGCACCGGTTTAAACCAGTTCTATAAATTTTTTTAAATTTTTCCCGCCAAAAATATTTCCCCCCAAAAACTTCTAAATATTTTTTGAAAATTTTTAAATTTCATTATTTCCGCCAAAGAATTTTAAAAAATTCGCTAAAAATTTCAAATAATCTTCCCAGAAATTTCATGAGCTAGGAGCAGCTGCACAGCCACTCTAAGCAATTTTTTTTAACTTTCAAAATCCACTATCAAAAGAACCCCCCTTTAGCACCGGTTTTTTTAGGTTCTAGCACCGGTTTTTTTGCAAGAAAAAATCGGTGCCTAAGTAACCGATGAAACGGTTTCACCGATTGGAAAATAACCGGTGCTACATCCCAACTTGTAGCACCGATTTTTTAGTTAGCACCGGTTATTTCGTTAGCACCGGTTGAAAAACCGGTGCTAAATTAGCACCGGTTAAAAACGGTGCTAACAAAAAAACCGATGCTAAATTAGCACCGGTTGAAAAACTGGTGCAAACAAAAAAAAACCGGTGCTAAATTAGCACCGGTTGAAAAACCGGTGCTAACAAAAATAACCGGTGCTAATTTAGCACCGGTTATTTTTGTTATTTACCGGTGCTAATTTAGCACTGGTTATTTTTGTTAGCACTGGTTTGTGCTAAAATATTTACGACGAATAAAAAAATCCCTTCCCCTGAAAGCGGCAGCGCGCTGCAGCTTTCAGAGGAAGAGAAAAGGACCCGAAATAGAGGAAGCTGCAGCGTGCTGCAGCTTTCAGAGGAAGAGAAAATGACCTGAAACTAACAATTTAATAGGACATCAATTTAATAATAAAATTAACTTCACAAAATTGATAATGTAGAAATAAAACCAAAAAAAATTATGATACAAAACTAATAATCGAGGAGAGGAATCAATCTCACCATGCCAGAAGCTTATTCAATAGATCACTGGAAACCATGCAATAAGCTTATACCAGAAGCTTATACTAGAATAAAGACGTTCATATCAGTATATCAACCTCGAGTACTTAACGAGGCTACATAACTCAATTTGATTCAGTCACACATCAACATTCGGTAAAGTAAAGCACAAAATAATCCACCAAGATAAACACATATCTATCATATTCTTCCTATGCTGATTCATAACATTAATGAAATGACTGTAACAATCTTACTCACATAAATCATATTCTACAGAGGAAAAAAAGCATTAAAGGTAAAATACAACTTTAAAATGCCAAAGTGAAACATATCATCAAGCATCAACAGAAACTTCATTTGAGTGGGACTCAAAGTATGTTTGCTTTTCCCTCAAAAGTCATCATTTAACTTGTACCATTCATAACAAATGGCCCAACAACCATGCATTTCACATGATATGACAAAGTTCATACAGTTTAGCAGTGACACAATTAAGAGTCTGCAGCAATGTTTTCTTGCTACCAAGTCTCTGTGTGTTTCCCATATGCATTGTTGAGTCCTATAGAAATGCAAAGAAGCATCAGTAATCCAATAGCTCTGGAAATGCCAAAAATAAAACAAAGATGTAATGAATAAATACCTCTAGCACTATTAGCCTTTTGGAAACTCAAAACCTTGAAGGTGCATAGTATGTAAGATATGTAAGATGGGCGTACACAAACGGAAAATTAGAAGTACATTATGCTTCGAAGAAGTAGGAGTCACAGATCTAGCAACCGGGCTATTTTAATGTGTCCACAGTAAATTAGTACATTCATAGCCAATTGAGACACTTAAACTAAACAGTATGAGCAAAAGCATCACCTGTAGAAGGCCCAACATCTTCATGTCCATAACTTGATTAAGAACCAAAAGCAATGCACCTAAGCAGTATATGGAAGATGAGTATCAGCAACCACTAATGTGAAACAAAATTGTAATGTATCATCTATAGAATGACAAGTCAGGCACCTTCAAAACTCAACCGAGTCTGAGGTGTTTGCAAACACAGTAACACTTAGTGGGCATTTGTTCTTACAATAAGTCCTCCAAAAAAAGAAGTCCAACTTCCAATATAGTAACAAAATAAAATAGCCTAATTCATGATATGTCATGGGCCAACCAATACTCTCTTTTGAAATTTAAACCACCAAAGACACACCTCTTCAGAAACTACCATACAAATCAAAAACCCTGAGGAATGTAAAGACACTGGGATTCTGGTGTAACCGAGTACAAGGTCACGTCGATGCTTCGGAAAAACTGAAGGAAATAATACCAGAACCAGAGATAGGAGCCATTTTAGTCTAGCATTCACAATTCACAAAAGGCAAGCTGAATATCAAACAGCCTAGTTAATCATATCATTTTCTACACACCTAATAGAAATGTAACATGTCTAAGCAACACCAATACTCAAAACCCAGAACACATGTTATACATACTCCTTGTTTCACACGTTGCCATTCCAATTAAATAGAAGCACCAAAATGCTCCATACTTTACACACATAATCAAGGAAAACCCATGTTCATATATATATATATATATATATATATATATATCCAGAAATGATCAATCAAATGGCTTAAAAAACACAAAACAAATTCAAAGAGTTGATTTAAGAAACATGACTCGCCAATGGAAGTACTTAAGCCACCTATAAGCGAAAGGCCAAGAGAACCAAACACTTGAGAATCCATCCCAAGCCCTCTTCAGGGACGGCTCACGGTGAACGGTAGAGGAGGGATGAATGGAGAACGGTGGAGGAGCGATGAACGGTGGAAGAAGTATACCGGCCTGGAGTTGGGGAAGCGGGGTTGTAGGATAATGGATCCGGTGCTGGACAGATCTCTAGAGGAGGAGGGCATCGACTTCAGCTGGACAGATTCGTACAGGTGCAGAACGGCTTCTCGGTGCAAGAAGCTTCTCGATGGATGAGGCGCTTCGCGGTAGTGGAGGGGCTTCTCGACAGTGGGGGCTTCGTGGTGGTGTGGAGTGAAGGGAGTGAGCCATCAAGGAAGAAGGTGTAATTGCGCCATTGAGGAAGGGAGGTGAGGAGGGTTCCACGGTTTTTCCTTATATATGATGCAATTTTAAAGGCCGAGATTCAGTGTATCTAACTATACTAACGGATTAGATTTATCAAAAATAAATTGATTTCAGTTTTATTTTTTATTGCAGAATTTTCAATAATTATTATATGGGAAAGTCTCAGGAAATGCGGCATTTCCATAAGCTTATAGACAGTCCACGAGGGCATTTAACTTAAATGTTGTAATTTTTTATAAAATTTAAATATTGCATTTTATAAGTTGAAACAAGTAATAAAATGTATTTGAAGGTGAAAATATAAAAATATATGATATAAAAAATATTTTCAAAAATTTTAAATTTTGTATGTAATTTAACAAATGCAGTAAATAAGGTAAGAAATATGTGGCATATCCATAAACTTATGGACAGACAGCCTGTCAGGAGACCTACTCTTATTATATTACTATAAAGGCAACTTAGTTATTAGTTAAAGTTAAATGACTTATTAGCATTTATATATGAAAAGTCAATTAAGGTTTGACCATTGATTAGTTAAAGTCAACATAGTATTTCTATATATAGAGAGAGAGAGTCGAGTAAAGTTTGACTGTTGATTAGACAAAGTCAACCTAGTTATTAGTGTTTATATATTGAAAGTCGAGTAAAGTTTGACCGTTGATTAGTATTTATATATAGAAAGTGAACTAAGGTTTGAATGTTGATTAGACAAAGTCAAACATTTTTTATTAGTATTTATTATATACTAATTCAAATAAAGTTTGACCGTTGATTAGTTAAAGTCAACTTGTTATTAGTGTTAATATATTAAAAGTCAAGTAAAGTTTGACCGTTGATTAGACAAAGTCAACCTAGTTATTAGTGTTTATATATGGAAAGTCGAGTAAAGTTTGACCGTTGATTAGTATTTATATATAGAAAGTGAACTAAGGTTTGACTGTTGATTAGACAAAGTCAAACATTTTTTATTAGTATTTATTATATACTAATATAAATAAAGTTTGACTGTTGATTAGTTAAAGTCAACTTTGTTATTAGTGTTTATATATTGAAGGTCAAGTAAAGTTTAACCGTTGATTAGAGAAAGTCAACCTAGTTATTAGTGTTTATATATGGAAAGTCGAGTAAAGTTTGACCGTTGATTAGTGTTTATATATAGAAACTTAACTAAGGTTTGACTGTTGATTAGACAAAGTCAAACATTTTTTATTAGTATTTGTCATATACTAATT
This sequence comes from Rubia yunnanensis, assembly GCA_037428765.1. Classification (NCBI taxonomy): domain Eukaryota; kingdom Viridiplantae; phylum Streptophyta; class Magnoliopsida; order Gentianales; family Rubiaceae; genus Rubia; species Rubia yunnanensis. Next base: position 21,457,168 of record CM075064.1, on the reverse strand, counting down.
CAAATAAAGTTTGACCGTTGATTAGTTAAAGTCAACTTTGTTATTAGTGTTTATTTATTGAAAGTCAAGTAAAGTTTGACCGTTGATTAGACAAAGTCAACCTAGTTATTAGTGTTTATATATGGAAAGTCGAGTAAAGTTTGACCGTTGATTAATATTTTTATATAGAAAGTGAACTAAGGTTTGACTGTTGATTAAACAAAGTCAAACATTTTTTATTAGTATTTATTATATAGTAATTCAAATAAAGTTTGACCGTTGATTAGTTAAAGTCAACTTTGTTATTAGTGTTTATATATTGAAGGTCAAGTAAAGTTTGACCGTTGATTTGAAAAAATCAACCTAGTTATTAGTGTTTATATATGCAAAATCGAGTAAAGTTTGACAGTTGATTAGTATTTATATATAGAAAGTGAACTAAGGTTTGACTGTTGATTAGACAAAGTCAAACATTTTTTATTAGTATTAATTATATACTAATTCAAATAAAGTTTGATCGTTGATTAGTTAAAGTCAACTTTGTTATTAGTGTTATATATTGAAGGTCAAGTAAAGTTTGACCGTTGATTAGAGAAAGTCAACCTAGTTATTAGTGTTTATATATGTAAAGTCGAGTAAAGTTTGACCGTTGATTAGTATTTATACGTAGAAATTTAACTAAAGTTTGACTGTTGATTAGACAAAGTCAAACATTGTCATATACTAATTCAATTAAAGTTTGACCGTTGATTAGTTAAAGTCAACTTTGTTATTAGTGTTTATGTATTGAAAGTCAAGTAAAGTTTGACCGTTGATTAGACAAAGTCAACCTAGCTATTAGTGTTTATATATGGAAAGTCGAGTAAAGTTTGACCGTTGATTAGTATTTATATATAGAAAGTTAACTAAGGTTTGACTGTTGATTAGACAAAATCAAACATTTTTTATTAGTATTTGTCATATACAAATTCAAATAAAGTTTGACCGTTGATTAGTTAAAGTCAACTTTGTTATTAGTGTTTATATATTGAAAGTCAAGTAAAGTTTGACCGTTGATTAGACAAAGTCAACCTAGTTATTAGCGTTTATATATGGAAAGTCGAGTAAAGTTTGATCGTTGATTAGTATTTATATGTAGAAAGTTAACTAAGGTTTGACTGTTGATTAGAAAAAGTGAAACATTTTTTATTAGTATTTGTCATATACTAATTCAAATAAAGTTTGACCGATTAGTTAAAGTCAACTTTGTTATGAGTGTTTATATATTGAAAGGCAAGTAAAGTTTGACCGTTGATTAGACAAAGTCAACCTAGTTATCAGTGTTTATATATTGAAAGTCGAGTAAAGTTTGACCGTTGATTAGTATTTATATATAGAAAGTCAACTAAGGTTTGAGCGTTGATTAGACAAAGTCAAATATTTTTTATTAGTATTTATCATATACTAATTCAAATCTCGAACCCCTCCACCCCATCGACCCCATTGACCCCTCGAACCCATCCACCCATCGACCCCTCGAACCCATCCACCCATCGACCCCTCGAACCCATCGACCCCTCAAACCCATCTACCCCTCGAACCCATCCACCCCTCGAGCCCCTCAAGCTCTCGAACCCCTCCATCTCTCGAGCCCCTCGAACCCCCCTTAAACCCCTCGAACCCCTCCACCTCTCGAACATCATCCACCCCTCGAACCCCTCTAATCTCGAAACCCTCGACCCCTTCACCCCTCGACCCCTTCACCCCTCGAACCTCATCCACCCTCCACCCCTCGAACCTCAAACCCCTCCACCCCTCGAACCCCTCCACCCCTCCACCCCTCGAACCCCTCCACCCCTCGAACCCCTCTAACCTCGAACCCCTCTAATCTCGAACTCCTCAACCCCTCGAACCCCTCCACCTCTCGAGCCCCTCGAACCCCCTCGAAACCCCTCGAACCCCCTCGAAACCCCTCGAAACCCCTCGACCCCTCGGCCCCTCGAACCCCTCGAACCTTATCCACCCCTCGAACCCCATTGGTTTAAACTGGTGCTATTTTCTTCCAAAGCCGATGCTATTTTAAAAAAATTGGCAATTTCTTTGGCAGGACATTTTTTTGGCAATTTCTTTGGCGGGAAAATTTTAAACCGGTGCTATTTTCTTCCAAAACCGGCACTAATTTTTCCAAAACAGTGCTATTTTAAAATTTTGGGCTATTTCTTTGGCGGGAAAATGAGTATAGAAACATTTTAGCACCTGTTTTTAAAAACTGGTGCTATTTTAAAAAAAAACGGTGCTATTTTTAAAATTTTAGCACCAGTTTTTAAAACCGGTGCTAAAATTTACAAAAAAAAATGGTGCTAATTTTTAATTTGTAGCACCGGTTTTTTAAACCGGTGCTATTTTTTGCAAAAACCAGTGCTATTCCATAATATTGAGCACCGGTTTTTAAAACCAGTGCTATTTTTTACTAAAACCGGTTCTATTTTGAATTTGTTGGCGGGAAGATAGAATTTTACAAATATTTAGCACCGGTGCTATTTAAATTTTTTTTGCTATTTCTTTGGCGGGAGAATTAGTCTCGAAAATTTTTAGCACCAGTTTATAAAAACTGGTGATATTTTTTAAACAAAACCGGTGCTAAGTTTCAATTTTTAGCACTGGTGCTATTTGTTTGCAAAAACCAGTGCTATTATTTAATTTTTAGCACACCGGTTTTTAAAACCGGTGCTATTTTAAATTTTTTGGCGGGAAGATAGAATTTTACAAATATTTAGCACCGGGTTTTTAAAACCGGTGCTATTTAAAATTTTTTGGCTATTTCTTTGGCAGGAAAAATAAATTTTCAAATTTTTAGCACTGGTTTTTAAAAACTTAGCACCGGTTTTTAAAAAATTGGTGTTAATTTAACACCGGTTTTTGAAATCGAAACTATTAGATTTTTAGCACCGGTTTTAAAAACCGGTGCTAAAAAACTGGTGCTAGAGGGGGGTCTCTGTGGTAGTGATCGTTCACTTCTTTTGTTGATTTTAACTAACGACTAAGTTAAGTTAAATAAATCAACGATCAACCTTCATTGACCTCATATATACAAATAAGAATAAAATTTGTTTACATTAACTAATTAACGTTCAACCCTTAATTGATTTAGTATACTCCCTCCGTCCCGGATTAAATTGCACAAGTTCAAATATTCAATCAAACTAAGAAAACTTTGACTATATATTTGAATAGATATATAAACAATCGTGAAAACTTTACTTGACTTTCAATATATAAACACTAATGAGTGGGTCTCCTGACAGGCGGCCTGTCCATAAGCTTATGGACAGACCACTTATTTTTACCTTATACACTGCATTTCTTAAATTACATATAAAATTTAAAATTTTGAAAATATTTTTTTATATCATATATTTTTATATTTTCACCTTCAAATACATATTATTACTTGTTTTAACTTATAAAATGCAACATTTAAATTTTATAAAAAATTACAACATTTTAGGCAAATAAACCTGAGGACGGTCCATAAGCTCATGGAAAGACCGCCTTTCCTGAGACTTTCCCAACACTAATAACTAGGCAAATTTTGACTAATCAACGGTCAAACTATACTTGACTTTCAATACATAAACACTAATAACTAGGCTAACTTTGACTAATCAACGGTCAAACTTTACTTGACTTTCAATATATAAACACTAATAAAAAATTTGACTTTAACTAATTAACGGTCAAATTTTATTTGAATTACTATATAATAAATACTAATAAAAATATTTGACTCTGTCTAATCAACGGTCAAACCTTACTTGACTTTCTATATATAAACACTAGTGACTAAGCTGACTTTAACTAATCAACGGTTAAACTTTACTTGACTTTCAATATATAAACACTAATAACAAAGTTGACTTTAACTAATTAACAGTCAAACTTTATTTGAATTAGTATATAATAAATACTAATAAAAATGTTTGACTCTGTCTAATCAACGGTCAAACCTTACTTGACTTTCTATATATAAACACTAGTGACTAAGCTGACTCTAACTAATTAACGGTCAAACTTTATTTGATTTTAGCTAATCAAAACTTTAATGGGCTCAAACCCATAATTTTGGCCCAAACCTCATGTCTCAAATTTTCATATACTTAGACTTCTTTCTCCCTTGCCCCAATTCGATTTGATCGAACCCACACCCCACCGTCCCTCCGCCTCCTCTGGCTTTCTCCGTCGATCAGCCACCGGCCACGCATCACCTGAAGAAGTTGAAGGAAGGGGAGATGGCGCCGGCACCGGTGAGGGAGAGGATCTTCCTGCTTGTCTTCCCGCTCAAAGCCTTGTCCTTTTTCCTTTGTCGCAAAGAACCTAAGGTTCCGCCACCGCCGGAGGGTTACACCGTCACTGAAGGGTTCCACCACCACTGGAGGAGCCCCGCTAGTAGAGAGTTCTTATTCCCTATTTTTGCTAGAGGGTTCCGCCACCGTCGCTGGAGGGTCCTTCAGTCGGAGAAGGAACCCCACCACCACTGGAGGGTTCCACCACCTCTTCGTTTCCCACCACCGATGACGATGCTCTCCACCACTTCTGCACCGCTCCCCTCTGCAAAAGCTCCCATCGCCGGCTGCGCTTGCCAATGCACAGGTGAATCTTTGATGAAGTTCCATTCTAGTTTGTTTGAGCCGATGTCAATATACATATTGCTATGATAATTTTTTGAAGCACCTGTTGTTAGGTTAGTTATTGATTATGCTTGTTTTGGATCTGTTTTCTATTTTTCTTCCTTATGGTTGCTAAAGGTTTGTATCTTTAAATTTTTTTTGCAAACTGGGATTGTGTGGTTTCATTATTTTGAACTGGTTCTCCTTGTTTGCTGTTCTTTTTATCTTTTGAGCTCAAGTCCTTTACATCAAAGAACCAATCAGTTTCTTGCATGAATTTTAGTATTAAGGAGACATGGGCAATGTTTTTTTTCCAGCTATGCTTTCATATGGTGTGCTCGTCTTGTGTTGTTTGGAAGTTGAAGAGTTTATTTATACATTTTGTGTGAGCTTTTGTCTTCAAGATCTCTTTTGAGTTCATTATATGTGTAATGTTTAAGTGGAACTTTTATTTGGTCTAAATTTGAGGATGGTTTTAAACTTATAAAGTTTTTGAATGTGGACAAATAAAAACAAAGATGAACTTTGTGATTTCTCCATATCAATGTTTGTTTCTTTGTTTTACCCGTGCTTTGTTGTCACTGCTTCAAAGAATGGAGTTTGGCAACTAAAGATGGAAATTATTATGTTGCAAGTTTGCCATCTTTAGTTTGGTTTTAAACATTTGGTGTTTTCTTGTTGATATGGTTATAGATAGCCTTGATTTTGGGATATGATGGTGGAGATTTGATTGCATTAACCATAATCAAGGTGGGGACGTTGCTGCACATAATCAAAAGTTCTTTTCTCTCTGTTTTATTTTGCTGTCTTTGCTGTTTTTGCTGTGTTTGCGTTTTTAAATCAATCATGAAAATTTAAATTGTGTAACTTAAGTTCGAATAGAGGGAGTAACACTTGCATCAATTGACAAAACATCTTGCATCAATTTTACCCTACTGCCTGCATTTTTTATTGAAAATTTATGTGTTCTGATTAGTTCAATTTAGTGTTCAAATTAGCCTGAGGTATATCTTCTTTTCCTGTTGGAGGCCTATAATGATGAGAACCCTAATGTTCGACATGTTTGCATATTTAATTTCTGTAATTTTGACGGAGTTTGCATAGGTGGGCACTTGAAGATCTTTAGAGACTTCATGTTGCTGAGGAGCAAGCAGTTGAAGAGGGAGGTGGAGTTGAAATGCATGTGCTGGAATATGCTGGTCATTGGGTAAGCCAAAGAGAGCTTCTTCTATGAGAATATTGTATTGGGTTCCAACACGTTCTTGGAGGTACTAGTAGCATCACCTTACCTTAAAACAAAATGAATCATATTTCTCGTACTATTGCAAAAACAATACACCCTTTTTATAAGGATGGATGAAGTAAAATTTAATATAGTTAAGGGTGAATTAAACCATGAATATGCTAGGTTATCCATGGTGGAGACGTTGAATACACTGATATTTTTGCAACGTGCAGGTACATGCAACCCCGATGGATTGTTCAAGATTATTTCATTCTCATTCCAAGGATTTAGCCACTTCCTGGCAACGGTTCTGCTTCAAACGAATATCTCTTTAACCACAATGAGTGATCATTCTTATAGTCCATCTTGTTCTTGTCGATCATTTTTCTAGAATCATTAGATTGTTTCACTAACCACCTGTACTTTTCTTTAACTCCAATTCAGAATCTGGGAATTATAATTACTGCTGATAGGTTTGGTTCTCCCAACTATGTACTCATTTCATCTTTGTTTTTACAAGAGTAGAGAAGAAACTAAGATTCTAGAGCTGTAAGTGAAGGCAGTGCACCATAAATTGTGCCGCAGTAATTTTATTATTGTATAATTAGGACTATTATTCTTGTCATAGTCGTGCGAGACAAGGTATTTGTATACATTAATGTGGAAATAAATTATTAATATTGTGAAGTTGATTTTATTATTAAATTAATGTGGAATAAAATGGTTAATTTTGAGTCTTTTTCCCTTTCTCTGAAAGCGACAGCGCGCTGCAACTTTCAGAGGAAGGGATTTTTTTTCGTCGTCGTAAATAAATTAGCACCGGTTGAAAAACCGGTGCTAACAAAAAATACCGGTGCTAAATTAGCACCAATTGAAAAACCGGTGCTAACAAAAAAGCCGGTTGAAAAATTGATGTTAACAAAAAAAACTGGTGCTAATTTAGCACCGGTTGAAAAACCAGTGCTAATAAAAAAACTGGTGCTAAATTAGCACCGGTTGAAAATAAACCGGTGCTAAATTAGCACCGGTTACTTAGGCACCGGTTTTTTTTATGAAAAAAACTGGTGCTAGAGGTGGGTTTCTGTGATAGTGCTACAATCCATCGCCATGTGACCGTCTGCCTACTAAAGCTCAACCCTCATCCTCCAAACTTGGAAATACATATGGAAACTCAGGACATTCTGCTCGGATGGGCAAATCAATCTCCTCTTCGAAGTAGAACTTCTTCCCATGTAGGACAACATGCCACTTCTAGCTGCTAGGATCTCGGACATAAAAAACATGTTGTGCCTGGGCAACTAAGATGAAATTGTCATCCTCGAACCCAACTCAGTTAATTAAGGTCCACCAATGTGAAAACCATAGGTTTCTCCGTACGAACCCGACTCCATTATCAACCCACCAGTACCTGAAAACCACAACTTCTAACTCAACATAGTTCAACTCCCAAATTTCCTCAATCACCCTCGTAAATAGCAATCACTGCAATAATAGGGTTTTTTTCTTTCTTGCTAGACTGCCACATCGATTCAGATTTAATGTGAACTCCACTATCCTGCGTCGTGCTCTAGCTATCCTTTTCAGATGTTGTAAAAGTAAAACCATTGATATCATGCCCCAGGACCTTCTGGAAATGCAATTTGGCCTTCTTGCAAAGGCATGAAGTTTACTAGGTATGCCGTCTACATTGCAACGATTCTAAAACCAATTCACGAATGTGGAAGAATGCTCCAGCTGTATTTTGGTCGAAGACCAATCTAGATATAGATCTTGTAAATACGACATGTGCTCTTGAACATAGATTGCATCTCGCCACTATTCCTTAAAACGTAAAGGTGAACTGTCATCAACTCAGCATAGAAGGGTGTATGCAGTGCACCTTTAGAACGTGCAAACCCATTCTTCCTACCTAAGTACGCTTATATAGGTGATCCAACCGATTTCTTACCGATTAAGTTTGAGGTACAATATTCAATGATCTCCTCGTTAACGTACCTTTGCACGATGCTCGCATCCGGTAGGTTACGATTGTGACCGTAACCTTTGAAAACAACCATGTGCCATTCGAAAGGGTACATCCAATGCATACCCACCAGACCGCATAGTCAAATTTCCCTAACCAAATGAATGACTAGATGAACCATAATGTAAAAGAAATATGAGGGAGAGTATTTTCCAACTGAAATAAAATTGAAACCCCCTCCCACTCCAACACATCAGCATTTACCTGCTTATATTCTTCCAAAAAATGGAGTTGAATAAGAAACACAGTTGTATAATGCTAAATCGCACATCCTCCCGACGACACCACAGATGGCAACGGGAAACGGTTGTTGAATGAGAACGTGACAATAATGTAATTTGAAGGCGCTCATACACAAATCATTATTCACAAAATGACTAACATTAGAAGAGTATCCAAATGGTTCCTTGATCTCTTGGATACACTCGCAAACCAATCTTCTCTCATTCACTGACAGATTATACAGAACAGGAGGGAGGTAAGTTTGCTTCCCTCTCACCTTCGGGGTTAGGTTTGGCCGAATTCCAAGCTCCAACAAATCCTTTCGCACATTCAAGCTGTCCTTGTCTTCCCGAGAATGCTAAGTAAGGTACCAATCAAATTCTCGCACACATTCTTCTCAATGTGCATCACATCTGGACAGTGCCAAACCTCCAAATGCTCCCAGTAAGGTAGCTTGAAGAAAACTGACCTCTTCTTCCAAGGTCCATCAGGCACTGTACCAACCTTCTTTATCTTCTTCCCAAGAACAAAATTCAATTTCTTAACCTTGTTGTGTGTGAAAATCCCCTTCAATGGTCTTGGTGCTTTCCTCACCTCCTTTCCACCAACAAACTGAAATGCATCCTCACGCAACTTGTGCTTTATCGGGAGAAATTTCTGGTGACCCAAATACATAGTCTTGCGACCATTCTTCAGCTGTTGTGCCCCTTTACTACAAAAGGCAAGATGTTTCTGTATATTGGAAAATCATTTAAGGTTCAAAAGAACATTGCTTTCAATGTGAACTTTCATCCCCTAAAACCATCAAACACATCGACACCGTCGAACCATAGAACCTTTAAATCTTCTATCAAAGGTACCATATACGTATCGATGTCTTTTGGCCCAGAAATCAACAAAGGTAAACATATTTCCTCTTCATACACAAATACGGTGGAAGGCTGTATATGGCCAACATTACCGGGCATGAATTGTGCCTAGAGGGCATGTTGCCCAACTGGTTCATTCCATTGATACACAAAGTCATCCTCTAGTTCCTTGGCTCACTTGCAAAGTTCAGATACCTCTTATCAAATCTCTTTCATTGATCGACAACAGCTGGATGATGGATCACATCGTCCTTAAGAGAAACCTTCCTATGTACCACATCATATTCTTTGCATCATTGGAATTCTTGAACAACCTCTTCAACCTTGGACTAATTGGAAGATACCACATGCATTTTGCAGGAACCCGCTTCCTTAAATTTACGACAACATCTCCATCAACAACCATATTTCTCCTTTTCTTGTAGTGTGACACATGGCATACATGCATGCCACCTCCTTCAATAAGGCACCCTTGTACAAAACAAAATCGTTGGGACAAGCATGTATTTTTCATACTCCAATCGCATCGGACATAGAATCCTCTTCGCTTCATAGAGGTTGCCCGGTATCCCGTTACCGGCAGGAAACTTCTCATTCAAGAACTTTAGCAACTTGTTCATGCTAGTGTCGCTCCATGTACCAATGCCTTTCATATTAAACAATTCCATCAAACATGACATTACTGTATCCCTCTTATTGCAACCAGGATACAACGACCTGTCCTTCTCAACTAAGAAATTTGACAAAACCTCGGGCCTCCCCCTAAATTCATCGACAACCTCCTCACACATGTCATCTAAATTTAAGTCTCTGAAACACTCTTCTCCACTACCTACAACCACCTCTGGCGGTGCCTTCTCACCATGAAACGTCTAAACCAAATAATCTTTTTCAAACCATCTCCTAACCAATTGAAGTTTCATGATGTCTCTATCACCATTACGGTTACGATTCTTGCAATCACGACAAGGACATAACACTCGCTTCTCACAACCAAGTGCTTGGTCTAAAAATCCTTTACGAAATAAACATATTCTTTGCTCAACCAACTAACGTTGCAATACACATGCTTATGCCTCTCTATTGCCCGTTCCATCTCTACAAATTAACGAATGTAGAAAATTTATGGTTCCACACAATGACCATGGCTACGCAAGATTCTAAACATTCAAAGTCAATTCGGCAAACCTTACGTACAACTCGCATCACAACATGCAAAACTTACCCAACATTATCACATTCCTAAACAAGCTATTAATTACATCAAGAAATCTAGAAAACAATCACATTTCTTTCATGAATGCAAGTATCATAAGCATGATCAACCACACAAAATCATGATCAACCACACAAAATAAATGCATGCAAACCATTTGTAACATATTAGATCATTAATAACATGCCAAACAATTTGAAACATAACATTTGTGGGTCTTCATTAGAGCATTTAATGTCAAAACCCTCCCAAAAATATCATTAATGACCTTCTCTCCCCAAAATCTACTTTTTATCCGCCAATGAATAGTGGTAGGTGAGCATTGAATATTTTTCTAACACCGGTATAAGGCTACCTGTCGGTGCTAGAAAATTTCCCAACGAAATATTACCCGCCAAAATGACTATTTCTCCAATTTCTGCACCAGTTGGGTCATTTTTCGAACCAGTGCTAATAATATAAAAAATATCTTCCACTTCTCATATGGGCCCCATATTACAGGCACATGTATTATGCATTCCGGTGCTAAAATTTTACAGAGGCACCGGCTCACTGGCTTCGTACAGGTGCTATTATCTTCCCTCAATTTCTTACGCACCAAAGACACTATTTCGCACATGGAAACCTTTTCCTGCACCGGTCCTTTGTACGTTTATTGTTAGTACCAGTGCTAGTTCTCAGAGGCTGAGGGAGGGGGGGGGGTGTCTGGAGGGGGCTTCAGCTCCCGCCGGGCTGAAATTTACGAGAAATATGGGAGCAATTTTTAAAAAAGTTATTTATCAGCCCCTTCTAATATGAAGAAAAAATTGGGAAAATATTTTTTTCTTTATATATCAGCCCCTGCCATACAAATTTTTCGGCTCCGCCCCTGCTAGTTCCTATGTATGGCACTGGTTTTGGGCACCAGTTACAAAATTCCAGTGCTGATACACTCCTCCATTATTGATTTGATTGAATTTGGTCATAAAACCGATGACTTTCATAATTTCAGCACCGATTTTTACTCCCCCGGGTAAAGTACCATTGCCGAAGTACCTGTTTTCAAGTAGTGTATAGTAAAATCATACATGAGGTAATGTGGGTAATAACTTGCTAAAGATTATGTGCGAGTAGAGTGAATTACAACTCGCAAATTGCGTGAATTTCAATCCAATCCATCAATAAACAAGTTGGTTGGATCTATGCACATAAATTTCAATTATTATATATATAAAAAAAATATCATATGAAATTCTGCTAGATTTATCTTAACATCTATTTTCTAAATATCAATTTTATTTTTAAAATTATTATATGTAGTTAAAGATATTAATGATCATGTTATAGACAATGAAAAAGTTATTAAGTAAGAATAAATGGAATAGGTGGAGTTTGGGGTAAAGAACAGTGTTAATATGGGAACTGGACCAAGTTAATAATGCAGTTTGCATGTGGTTGTGGTGGGACGTTCGTATTCAAGTATGATCGTAACATAATATGATACTCCTATAATGTAAGGTTCGTTCAACGTCTTTCTTAACTCTCTTCTTTACCTCTATGAAAGCCCTGTACCACACCTCTCAGAAAGCCAAGTATGAGAGTTATTTTTGTTTGAATTGTGAGGAAGAAGCCCACATTTAGTCCCTCTTTTAAACGGGTGTTTCTTTCATTTCAAAAATCTCTATTTATTTCCACATGTTTAATGGTTGAGGATACTTTAATCTCTTTTACCTAGCTATAAAAAGAGGTAAAATAAGCTAAAATGAATTACTTTGCAATTTTTAAAAGTTCATAGAAATATGCTGTTCCAAAAACTTATTTGTAATTTCAAATAGACTAATTAATTCAACCCATTTCCACCTTTTCAACACTATTTTTTAAATAAGATTTTTTGTCATTTCATCTTATTTATCCTTATTAACGCAAATGTACGGTGTATTAAAATATGATAAATGTATAATAATTTTAAATGTATAAATATTATTATATGTTAAATGTACGGTGTATTACTATATTAAATGGGCTGGAAGGGTATCTTAAGGGGGTTGAAGAAGTCATTTCTTTTTTTTTCCTTTTTCATTTTTTTAATTGAGGGGTAAAATTGTTATTTCATTAAATTACGGTCAAATGTCGACAATTGAAGTCAACGGTGCTCGGGGTTAGATTGACACATACATCATAAAGTTATAAAAATTTTTTTTTGAATTTTTCTCATTTTGCAGGGTTATATTGACACTGTTAGCATCATTTATTTAATTTTGCTTGTTAAATTCAAATGATATAAACATAAAAATAATGTAAATAATTGTTTGGTGTGTTCAACCCAAGTCTCACACTGGAAGTTGAGAAACAATTGATCACTATAAATGTGATAGTCTCACACATTAGTATGAGAAGTTTTGGGGTTGAGACTCAGTATGAGAAGTTTTGGGGTTGGCTCAAAATGACTATTATCATAATAGTGTTGATAGGGTTATGCAGTCCTAACAAGTCGTATCGGAGCCATAATTGTGCTCAGGATGGGGTCTACGTATGTGCCCAATGTGAAGGCGCTTAGTAGTGCCTTTGGTGGTGCCATTGTGTCGAAAGTCTATCTAATCAAGTTGGTTGTCAAGTGGCATGTCCTGCAGGTGTGGATGCAGTGCAAGATTGTCTGTGATAATGAAAGACACTTTTGTGTGGTCTTCGGGTTTGAGCGGAAGATTAATGGGTGTGTTCAATCCAAATGCCACTTTGAAAATAGAGAAAGCAATTGATCACTTAGTAAGTGATACTCTTTCCACATTAATAGGAGCAGTTTTGGAGATGGACCCAACATAAAAACATGCGCAGGCCAAATCAGACAACATCATACTAATGTTGATTGAGACAAGATTTTCAATTTCAACAATACAATTTATAGTAATATATACATGTTTTATAAAAAAAATTTAAATAACGTTTTGAAATGATCTTATACCAACCCAGGGGAATCTGGAGAGTGGTGAAAGACCAATATGCCCCTGCCTTCTTCTACTATTTTCTGCCTTCTCTCGCTGCTTCTCTGGCTCCTCTAGCCACCGCTCACATCTCCTCCTCCATCTCCTCCGCTCACATCTTTTCCTCCTCCGCCACCTCCTTTCTCCACCTCCCCCTCTTTCCGCCTCACCTCTCCTCTCTCTCACGCCACCTCCTCTCTGAAAACCCCTGCTCCTCTCGCCACCTCCAACCTCACCGCTAAAAAACCCCTCTTAAAACCCTCTTGTTGGGCTTCCTCATTTCACTCTCCTGCCGGGTCTCCTCATATCCCTCTTAAAACCCTCCAGTCGTTACCAGCGACTGGCGCCTCTCTCCGGTCATAGGTGGGGATAAGTTAGGGATCCTGAGAAATTAAGATTGGGGTTGGGGGAGGGCTCTGATCGCATGTTGGGGTTGGGGGAGGGCTCTGATTGCAGGCGGTGGAAAAATTAGGGTTGAAGCGGAGGAGGGAAAGCGGCGACGAAATTAGGGTTGAGGCAAAGGTGAGATAACAGAGGAGCAAAGATGGAGTGGCAAAGGAGCAAATATGGGGTGGCGGAGGAGCAAAGATGGAACATCAGCAGAGCAAAGATAGAGTGGCGGAGGAACGACATCGGAGCAAAGATGGGGTGGCGGAGGAAAAATTGGAAGGGTTTTGATTTTGAATCTGCGAAGCAAAGATGGGGTGGCAGAGGAGCAAAGATGGGGTGGCAGAGGAGCAAGATGGAACATCAGCGGAGCAAAGATAGAGTGGCGGAGGAACGACATCGGAGTAAAGATGGGGTGGCGGAGGAAAAATTGGAAGGGTTTTGATTTTGAATCTGTGGAGCAAAGATGGGGTTGAGGGGGAGTGAGGGAGTGAATTTTCTGATTTTAAGTTTGACAAAATTGTTTTTTTGATCCCTAACATATGATCTTATATCATCTTTTGGTCCCTGAGACCAATACCGCTTCCTTTTAGTACCCAATAAATTCAAAATGATTTGTTTGGTCCCCAAGGTGGTTTTAGTAGACTAAATTGTTTTATGGTCTCTAATAGATCTTATACCGTCTTTTGGTCCCAAAATCAATAGAAAACCTCATTGAAAACCAACTTGGGGACTAAACAAATCATTTTTTATTTGTTAGTTGCTGAACAAACGTTGTATTGGCCTCGTGGACCGAAAGATGGTATTGCATCATTTGTTGGAGACCAAAAAATAATTTAGTCTTTAAGTTTTGTAAAATTTTAAGTTTTTAGGGATATATTGTCTTATGATGAGTTGCACACTCCATATTTCCTTAAAAGAGAAACGTACAAATTTGCTTGGGACACTCATAAAATAAAAGTATGCAAATTCTCCTACTGCGGAGGAAGTATACAATTTGACATTCAACTACTACTAAAATTCAGCTGGCGCAAGTGGCACGGAGGGGGTGCAAATTGAGATCCTAAGGGGATCCCAAAAAATCATACTAGGCAGGTCCAAACCTACATGCTACGCCATAGCGATGGGAAATGGTAACATCCATTAGAAGCGGCCAGACACTTTATTGTAGCCCATCCCATGTTCATCAAAAGGACTGGGAGAATCGACTTCAAGATGAATACCCACATTCCTTAGCTTTATTTTGCCGTATCTAATAGTTCACTGATTGAATAAGTACTACAGTAGTTACTTAGATAATACCGGTGCCGTTGTACGAATTTATAAACAAAAATAATTAAAATAACATTATTTTAATTTTATTAACTAACAAGATTATGTTATATTTAATGAGAATTGCACATAATATTTAAAATAAATTTATATATTATTTTATTAAAAATTAAGTCAATCTTTCTTGATACATAATAATAATTTTCTTATATTTAAACAAAAAATATATATATTATAGAAAAAAATTAAATACTGTATCAAAATACTTTACGTTATAAAAAATATAGTGATGAAAATATGAAATATATGTTGATAATGAATCAATAATTATTAAATTAAAGTTATTAAATCATGGGCTTTTAAAAGTAAATAGCAAAAATACTATTTGTTATAACTAAAGGTATACATAAAACATATAAAATAAATACTAAATATAATTTTAAAAATATGTTAAATAACTGTAAAAGTTTATAAGCAATACAACTTATAAGTAAATAAATGGATAAATTGTTAAAATATTTTTTTGAACGATTCATTGAAAAATGATAAATAGTTATTAGCATTCAGTGTTAAACGACAATTATGAAAATAATAATAATTTGTGAAAGTGTGTAATTCACCATATTTGGTGTGTCTATCATAGATAGAATAAATAGAGTACAAGGAGCTAATTACATCGAACCTAGACAGTTCTATATATGTACAATATCAATCCTAATTAATCTAAAATCAACCAGGATATTCTATCTATTCTATCACCCCCTCAAGCTAAGCGTAGAACTACAGGATACACAGAACATAGAACGAAACAAATAAAAAAGATTACGAGACAGACCCTTAGTGAAAATATCAGCAACCTATAGAGAGGATGGAACATGACTAACACAGAGCCTACCAGATGCAACAAGTTCACGAACGAAGTGGTAGTCGATGTCTATATGCTTGGCACGTTTATGTGCAACCAGATTTTGAGCAAGAAAATTGCACTGCTATTGTCGCAAAGCAGGAGAGGCGACGACGAACGGGAAACCCAAAGCTCCTTAAGCAGATTACACACCTAGGTAAGTTCAATAGCAGTATTCGCCATAGCACGATACTCGGACTCACAACTGGATTGAGACACTGTCGGTTGCTTCTTAGCACTCCAAGAAACAAGATTGCCCCCAAGAAAAATGACCTAGCCATAAGTGGAACTCCGAGTCTCAAGACAACGGGCCTAGTTAGAATCGGAGTAGCCCAGAAGGGAAAAACCACTATGAGATGGTAGAAAAGATAGACCATGATGAAGCATTCCACGGATATACCGAAGGATGCGAGTGACAGCTTGATAGTGAACCTCTCGAGGCAACTGGAGAAACTAGCTAACAGAGTTGACCGCATAGAAGAAATCAGGGCGAGTGATGGTCAAGTACTGCAAGGTGCCGATCAGTGAGCGATAAAGCTTGGGATTCAAGAACTCGGACCTCGAGGTGCTGTGAAGCTGAGAGCCAGGAACAAAAGGTGTGGAAACAGGAATAGCATCAGTCATGCCTATGATCCCATTTTTCAAATACAGGAATCCTTCATTAGATTTCTTGTCCATCCACACTGGACCAGAATGGTAGGGTGGAACGTAAACACCATCATGTTGTAGAGATAGGATTATGAATTCTTTTCTCCTCTGGCTTGCCAATTTCGTACTGGGATGTTGCCTTTGCCACAGCTACCTACACTGTCAACAGGCTTCCCACCTCTGTTCTTTGCAATGTCTCACCATATTCTCTACTATATGGTCATCATCCAGACTACTCAAACTTTCACTTGTTCGGATGTCAGGTGTATCCTTTTATTCGGCTATTTGCTCCTCACAAACTGGCCCCTTGCGTGATGGTTGACGCGTCTGAGGGCGGCAAATGGGCTTCACGCACCAGCGAGTAGAAACCCTGGCCACTGGACAGACCTCTAAACGAGGTGGTGAAAGCTATTGGAATGGAATCGAAGCCAGTTTCCGCACCGAAGGACGACTGGGTAAAGATTTTGTGGCTGCGGGCTGGTGCGACCACATTGGAGTACATAGGTAATGGTGTCTGGGCTAATTGGAAGCTCATGAATTTGATGAATCTAGCACCAAGACCTCACAGAAAAATCATGACACGATCTCTGGGCAGGACTGGAGCATTCATGGTTGCGAGTCCATCAAGAACAACCTTGAACTTGCGATGAAAATCCATCACCGACGAGGAGCCACACTGGATTGTATGAAGCTTATCCCAGAGTTGAAGTTTGCAGGACACTGAGACGTTGTTGAACGCTGCTGCAAGGGAGTTCCACATCTCCTTCACCATGCCACAACCAATGGTCTCCAACATGGCCTCCTCGGTGAGCAACAATCGGAGCAATGCTTTGAGTCAATTGTCTTGCGCCACCCAAGTATTGAACGCAGCTTGGGATTTTGCGACGTTGTCGTCGTTGGCCTGAGAAGAATCTTCAGCCGAGGATTCACCCCTGACTGCAACCGTTGGCTTTGGATTTGAGCCATCCAAGAAGCCAAAGAAACCCTCAGATTCGAGGAGCACTTGAACTTGTGACTTCCACATTATATAGTTGTCATAATTTAGCTTGATCGGCAACATATGAATAAGGGCAGAATAGCTTAATTGGTTGTCTGCCATTGAAGCTTTAGAAGGTTCAAAATTTTTCAAAATGACGAAGATTAGAAAAAAATTGATACCTGTCTTATACTATGAAAGTGTGTAATTCACCATATTTGGTGTGTCTATCATAGATAGAATAAATAGAGTACAAGGAGCTAATTACATCGAACCTAGACTATTCTATATATGTACAATATCAATCCTAATTAATCTAAAATCAATCAGGATATTCCATCTATTCTATCAATTTGAATATTTTCTTTTACATTATCATTCAAGATGATGATTACTTTATAATAATTTTTTTAGTAGATGTTTTGAAAGTTCATTTATAATGTAGATTGTAAAATTAAAAAGTTAAGAGAAACAACTTTATAGAGAAAAGAATGAAGTTTTTTTTTAAAAAGGAAAAGTTAAAATAGAGTAAACGGTGTTCTAAACTACAATTCTTCTTCATCATCAGTAACTAAAACGAAATGAACATTTCAAGAGTAGAAACATCTATGAAATTCATTTCTGATTCAATTCCAACAATCAATTGTCCGACCTTTCAATAAGGAGTGAATACGGTTTAATTGATACAAAGATATACATCAGACACATTAATTAAATAATGGATACAATTTAATTGATACACTTTTAAGTGTAAAGAGATATACACTAGACACTACAATTAAGGAATAGATACGTTACAATTTTGCCAATTCATTACGAAAAATTTATTAACTAAAGTATTTTTTATAGCAACTGATGTGGCTAAGTGTTGGAGTGCCACTTAAACCAAGTGGTTGCTCATTTAGTGTATATTATAGATTATAGATTATAGATTATAGATTAGTTTGGTTTGCATGCTGCATCGCTCAAATTTGAGTTCTCTCTCATCACTTTGCCTTCTCTTTACCTTTCTTATCGCACATATGGTTATTGTCAAACAATGGTCTTGTCTCCACCCTAACGATCATATCTCCACCCTAACGGTCATATTTCCACCACGGAACCGCCACTATGAAACACAAAAATACAATGATGGCGGCTCCGCCGTAGGTGGCAACACTAATATCATACAGGGATATCCTATCTCAACCTCAATCTGCCCTAACTAACCCTCATCTTCATCAATCAAAACCAGTCAATCTGAACCCAACCATTCATTTCAAGGGGGGTGATAGCAGTGCTATTAGAAGATAACAAAATCGAGCTACTCTCAGAGCTCTTCAAGCATCATCTGGTTAGGAAATTCCCAAGAAGTAGGCCTACCCTTGAATTCATCAGAGCTCAATTTAAGAAAATAAGGTTCAAGGGTGAACCTATTATCACTGCTTTGGATCGTAGAAATATCTTCATCAAGTTTGATCTTAATGAAGATATTCAATGAAGTTGGATTAAGAGAAATTGAAATATAGGAGGAGCCCATACGAAAGTGCTAAAATGGACCAAACACTTTGATGTTAGTGAGGAACAACCACTAGTCCCAATCTGGTTAACTATAAGTTTCCCCCTTGCCTATTACCTCCATAAGAACTCAATTCCCCTAATAGCTGCAAGATTAGGAGAACTCATTTTTGTAGACCCGCCTACTCAGAATCACTCTACGCCATCCACTATTTGATTGTGTGTAGAAATGGACCTCACAGGTCCATTCCCTGAAAGAATCAGGCTGGGTTTTGTCAAGGAAAGTAAGTGGTATCCCATTACATATGAAGACCACCCACACTACTGTACTAAGTGCTCTAAGATAGGTCATAGGAATGACGATTGTGGAATTAAAAAGGTACAATTTAATGTTGAACCAAAGAGAACTTCAACAATTCAAAAACCAAGCTTAGATCAGGAGAACTAAAAATGGATTCCAGTATCCTCTAAAGCTCTAACCTTAGAAACTGAAGGGTTTCTTGATGCTAATGATATATTGCAAACTGAAAAATATGATAAGGGCCAAAGGAAAATAACACAACGAACACAAGAAATGGAAATTGTTGTTACTAACATTTCAGGTACTGAATGAGGGACCAAGGAGCACACAACGGCTAAGACTTTAGCAGCCAAAGCCAAATCTCAGCCAAAACTAGCAAAGAAGAACACAACTGCTAGAAATTTCACAAACTGGAAATCAGTGGATGATTTAATCATCCATAAGGAGAAGGACCCATTACCCTTAAATCTCAATAGAAACTCTATCTTTTCACAACTTAAATCTTTCAGCTCGGAGCTCTCTAACAAATTCACTGACACATTGCAGGTACCAAGCACAACTTAAAAAGCTAATGAAGGCAACACCAATGAAGTAAATTCAGATACAGAATCTGAGACAATAATGACAGATACCTTGGAGCCAATAGCAGAGAAAGGTAAAACTGAAGAGAATATACAGCAGGACCCAGGTATCCCCAAACTTGTTGAATATAGTAAGTTTTTTAGATCACCTAACAAGGTGATTACCCGCTTGAAAGCTATAAACACCATTTTAAATTAATGTCAACCTTTTATCATAGAATGTAAGAGGAATTGAGACATCATTTCTAAGGCTTAAGAAACTGATAAAAAAACATCACATCTTTATTATGATTATTATAGAAATGAAAAAATTGGCAGATCAGAGAGATTATTTTAAAAAGAGAATTGATTTTGACCAGGGCTTCTCATCGCTTGATGGAAGGAACTGGATTTTCTGGTTTGTTAGATTTGAAATGGTCTTAGGAGGGCAATAAGATCAGTTCACTTAGGTTAAACTGAAGGATAAAAGAAATTATCAAAACTTAAGTATCTATGCTATTTATGGGAAACACTCTAGGTCAGATAGGTTCAAAATATTTGAGGCATTAGAGAAAACAGTTCCCAAATTAGATCATCCAGCCATTCTGGCAGGAGATTTCAACATTACCTGGTCCATAACTGAACACCAGGGAACTTCAAGTCCTGATCTAAACAACATAATTTATTTTCACACCTTCATTCTAAAAAACAACCTCACTGATGTTAAATCAATAGGCAACAGTTACACCTGGTCTAACGAGAGAAGAGGAATGATTAGAGTTAGTAAGAGACTTGATAGAATACTTGTTAATCAAGACTTTAATGACATGTTCCAAGATACAACAACCCACGTACTTAGTAGAGTGCACTTAGACCATTCCCCCTTACTCTTAACAATTAAGAATGAGTTAAAAACATATCCAAAAATCATTCAGATTTCAGGCTATGTGGATTAGAAGAATAGAACTTAAAGGATTAGTTTAAAACTCATGGGAAGCCAACATAGAAAAACAAGGAATGAGGAGATTCTGCATAAAGTTCAGAAGGTTGAAAACTGAGTTAAAAAACTGGAATAAATCAACCTTTGGAAATGTTTATGAAAACATAAAAAAGGCAGAAGAATTAATTCAAGTTCTGGAAACTGTTTATGACACATCAGGATTACAAACTGACCTTCAAAACCTAAATATTGTTAAGGCTGATTTAACCAAGAGATTACAGGATGAAAATGACTTCTGGAAACAAATGTCTAGGCTTAAGTGGTTGAGTGAGGGAGATAGCAATACAATTCTTTTTTCATAACATTGTATCTCAAAAATACACAAGACTGAGAATTAATAAGATAGTGGATAATGCTCAGACAATCACAGAACAGGACCAAATAGGGCAGTCATCATCTGATTTTTATGAAACTTTACTCACCCAGGAAGAAGTAGACAGTACAGGACAAAGCTTATAAAATTTTATGAAATTTATACCAACCATCATCACTGATGAAGAGAACATTGAACTCCTGAAAACAGTAGAAATGGATGAACTCAGAGCTGTAGTTTTCAGCCTTGAAAATAGTTCAGCAGGCCCATATGGCTATACTGGAATTTTTTTTAAAGATGTGCATGGGAAATAATTAGGGAAGATTTACTAAGTGCGGTTAGGGAATTCATGTGTGCAGTACCCCTTCCTAAGGCTATAATCAGTACTCTCATAACCCTCATCCCAAAAATAAAAACCCCTACTACTTTCTCTGACTATCAACAAGATTTTCTCCAAAATCATTGTTGATAGAATACAACCAATACTGCCTAGGTGCATCTCTGAATAGCACTCAACATTTATAAAGGGTTGAGAAATTAGTGACAACATACTGGTTTTATAAGAAGGTGTAAATCTACTTGATAAACCAGCTCAATCACTAAATGTCATAGCAAAGCTTGACAAGTCAAAGGTTTTTGATAGCGTAGCATGGCCAATGCTAAACTCATTAAGGCTAAAATATGGTTTCCATGGCCATATAGTGAAGCTCAATATGAGTAACATTAGCTCAGTTTTTTCTCTGTTTTGGTTAATGGTAGTCCATATGGATTTTTTTAGAGCCTCTAGGGGTCTGAAATAGGGTGATCCCCTCTCCCCGACCCTATTTAATTTTATAACTAAGCTTATAAATAGAAGATTAAAATAAATGTTTGCTGAAGGTTTAATAGAAAGATTTTCAGTGCTTGTGAATGCAATTAACCTTACTCATTTATCTATGCTGATGACACAATTATCTTTTTTAAAGGGACTAAAAAATCTTGTGTCAATCTTGTTAAATTTCTTAAAAATTATGAAGGGGTATCAGGACATAAATTAACTACTAAATGAGTGCCTTTTATGTTGAGAAAATGACAAGTAACAAGTCTAGACTAGGATACGTAGTTTCACTCACATGGATTCTGGTACTTTCCCATTTAAGTATTTAGGAGTACCAACTTACAAAGGCAGGAAACTAAATGCTTATTTTCAGGAAATCATAGAGAAAATTAATTTTAAGATAGCTGGATGGAACAATAAACGGCTAACACCTGCTGGTAAACTGATTCTAATAAAGCACACACTGAGCTCAATCCCAATACACATCTAGAGTGTGGTGGTTCCCGCACAACATGTCATACATCAGATTGAGGCTTTATACTCTAATTTCCTATGGGGACTATCAGAATTAGGACTGAACAAGCACTGGAGAGCATGGGAACATCTGTGTTTTTTATTTTCAGAAAACAATTTAGGAATTAGATGTATAAATGCAACCCTTGATTCTTTCTCTGAAATTACAGTAGAACCTCTAAAGAGGCTCTTCATTATGGGCTAAGCTTTTTTGGTCTTTACCCCCACAATCTTAGGACATCAGAGGCATGGAAGAGATCAGCTTCACTGGGACAGGTAGCAATGGAAAACATCGCAGTTTAGATTGGGAAGGGAAACTCTAACTTCTGGCTAGTTAATTTGTTAGGAATAGGGAGCTTAATAGATTTATGGTTACTTGATTCAAAACCACCTTTTCCATGCTTGACTATTGCTAAATTCAGTAGGGATACACAACTTTATATGTCTGTTTTAACTGAAGGTTTCCCATCAACTGTGACTAACAAATTGCAGGGGGAAGTTCAAATCTTTCAAGGTAAGAAAGATTTTATGGTTTGGAAACCATCTAATTTAGGTAAATTCACTGTATCTTCTCCTATAACATCATTAGGCAGAAAAAGGAATCAATCATCATCACTGAAAAAGGTATGGTCCTCACATTTGCCTGCTAAAATTAGTTTCTTCAAGTGGAAATTACTGAATTCACGCTTTCCTATGGATGATGTTTTATGCAGAATTGGTTTCACAATGGTGTCTAAGTGTGCTTTTTGTGAAAATGCTGAAACTTTAAACCATTTATTCCACACTTGCCATTTTGCAACAAAGAGCTGAGATGCAGTATACTCTTTGCTAGATTTAAAAACTCCTAGGATATTATGCATATCTATGATAGAGTGTTGTGTTTATGGTCATATCATCTGCATCAAAAGCTAAAAACAATGTCATACATGAAATCTCTTTAGTTGTCTGCTAGACTATTTGGAAAAATAGATGCTCTATGTTTTATGATGGAAAAAACCAAACACCAACAGACTCAAATATGAAATTTTGCATCCAATCACTGATATTTTCACTATATCTCCTCAGTTCAAAGAACATGACTGTAACAGATTGATTGCTTCTGGACTCATTACCAGAGATTCAGCAAGGTAGCCTATACATATGTTTTCAAAATTGGTTCTCAATTCTGAAAATGCACTTCATACTAAACTTGAAAGTTGCCTATAGGGTATCAGATTGTGTACTACTTTGCATACATTTCCTCTATTGGCTGAAACTGACTCTTTGCAGGCATTCCATATCATCTAAGGAAAGATCCAGTGCCCCTGGAGACTGGCCAAAAAGATATGGAAATTGGAGGAACCAACCAGAGGGAAAGAAATACATCAGCTGCACATATACAAAGAGAAAAAAATGCAGCTGCTCATATACTCTCCAGAATGCCCTTGCAAAAAGACGAAAATCAGCAAAATCTTTTGTATTCAGAAGCGCCTCTTCATTTGAAGATGGCAATCAGAGCCAATATTTTGGGTTTACCATCAATTTGAGCACATCTCCTACACTAGCCATGATTCACATGAAATAATTGCTATGTAATTTTTTTCACTCCTTCTGTCAATGGCAATTACCTATCCAAATGCGCTATTTAGATAGGCAACTCCAATTGACAACTATGCTCTCGACTAGGATAGATTGCTTCTATAGCTCAAAATTAAAGGCCTTTGGCTGAAAATCTATACTTTGTTTTACTTCTTACAGGCTTAGGGGACCTTAATAAAAATCCCTCCATCCCTTGGATGGTTTTGATAAAAAAAATCGCTCAAATTTCCAAAATTAAAACGTGTTAAACTTGTTCTGGCAAACAATTATTAGTGATGGACTTTTTGTTTTATTTAGTTGATTTGATTTCATAATTTAATATCAATTTATATATATATATATAAATCATCTCTACCATGAGGGTTTTATAGGGTTCCCATCTCCAATCTATTAAGTTTAGTATTGTACAATTGTGCAATTACAACATATGATATTGTGAGTGTGGCTTACAGATATAATGGGATCACACCATTAATATGAGTCCCCTTTCGAAGATTTTGGATGCAAAAAATTTAAAGAAGCACTCTTAACGAAAGTTGATTGAAGCGCCTTCTTGAAATCAATAGGACACAGACGAAATCTAGTTAAGAACATAACTTTATGATCTTCACTAACAAAAGGGCCAAATTCCACTTAACCCAAGCACTATTTGCACCAAATGAACACAAAGGATCCAACGGTTCTAAGCACTAATTTATAATGGACCAACCTAGTGGTTTAACGCTTAATGATCAAGGAGTATAAACTCAAATTATGAGATATATGATTGATAAAGATGTTAAAAATGTTATAGGCATACCTCTATTTATAGGGATAGAGTTCGGCCTCCTCAAACAGAAAGAAGATAGGTTTTGGTAACTCCTGTCAGCAATTGGAATGGCTTATGGAAAATTTAAGAAACTAAAACCATATCAAACTAAACTTACTAATTTAACCAAGATTATGGAAGAATTCATCCAAGTATATCAATCCAAATATTAGCTGAATTCTTGAATGAATATGCCTTATCTAAACTTACCAAATCTAATCCAATCAGAACTAGCCTTACCAATTCTAATCCAATTAGAACTAAATCTCCTTAACCCTAATTAGAGAAAGGCCAAAATTAAACTCTTCTAAGCCAACATGACCGATTTTTTGGGCCTTATTTTGTCGAACAACCCACTAAATGAATGTCTAGTCGGTTCTTTTAAGATGCTCAATTTATTTTCATCTTCATGACATCAATCACTGGAAACAAGAGTGACATTTATCCAACATATCTCCATTGTATTCTTTGAATCTTCATCATGAATATTTCTAATAAAAGCATTCAAAGACACATCTATAAGTTTCTTCCTTGACCTAGTCATCAGACCTATCATACCACTTAGAGGATCACAAACATGGCTTTTAAATGTTGCATATCAAACCTTAGAATATCTTCATCTACGGGCTCATCCCTAATATTCATATCATTCCATCTGTGGTTGAAATGTTCGTCCTTGAAACTGAATCATGCTCAAGAGTATATGGAGATAAATCAGCAATATTGAACGTAGTAATAACACCATAGTCGCTAGGAAAATCAATCTTATAAGAATTGTAGGTCACACATTCCAGTACTTGAAAAGAACCATCACCACATAGACTCAATTCAGATTTCCAAGATTTAGGAAACCTTTCCTTGCGAAGATGAGGCCAAACCCAATTGTTGGGTTTGAAAATCATAACCTTGAGACCATGCTTAGATCTCTTAGCATTTTGAGCATTTTTTTGTTCAATCCTTTGTCGCACCTTCTCGTGGCATTGCCTCATAAAACCCGCCTTCTTTTCTCCATCAAGGTTCCTAACATTTTAAAATGTATAAGAATAAGATCAAGATGAGTAATAGGTAGGAAATCATAAATAATTTCAAACGGAGATAAAGCAGTAGTAGAATGAGTAGTGCAATTATAAGCACACTCTGCTACCATTGTGTGTAAATTTTTATTGTTTGTGATTTTTTTTATTGTGTGTGAATTTCGTTAAAAAATGCTCTCTAGGCCCCGAGTGATGGTCGTGTATTTCTTGCCCCTCGCTATTGTAGTACTCAAACACGTTGAGATCTTTACTGGATGACTCTGACATTCGTGCCTATCTTTCTTTAGCTCCTTCTTAGGCTAATGATGTTGCTATCAACCTTCATGAAGCATGGTGTTTTGCAGATCAACAAATCATCTTTTTTTTCTTGATGTGCACTTAAGAGTCCATGGATAAGGTTTGAATTAAAGTAAATGATGGCCAATCATTAGTTGTCACTGACCACTAATAACTAAGTTGACTTATTGTAATCGACGGTCAACCCTTACTTAATGTTCTATAAACTAACACTAATCAATGTTCTTATAAACTAATACTAATCAACGTTCTTATAAACTAACACTAATAAACGTTCTTATAAACTAACACTAATAACAAAGATTTGATTTTAACTAATCGACGCTCTACCCTTGTTCTATAAACTAACACTAATAAATAAAGTTTGACTTCAAGTAATCGACAGTCAAACCTTGATTGCCATTCTAGGTTTGACCACTAAAAACTAAGTTGACCTCTAGTAATCGATGGTCAACCCTTACGTAACGCTCTAAATATGAACAATTATAAAGACTAACCTTTGACTTTAAGTAATCGATTGTCAACCATTAGTTGTTTTATATTTGACCACTAATACCTAAGTTGACTTCGAGTAGTTGACGGTCAACCCTTACTTAAAGCTTTAAATGTGAATACTTGTATGACTAAGGTTTTACTTTAAGTAATCGACGATCAACCATTAGTGGTCATTCTATATTTGATCACTAAAAACTAAGTTGCTTTCAAGTAATCGATAGAATATTTGACAACCAATAATAAAGGCTTCACTTTAAGTAATCGACGATTAATAAATAGTGGTCATTCTACATTGACCACTAAAACTAAGTTGACTTCAAGTAATCGACAATCAACCCTTATTTTCGTTCTACATTTCACCACTAATAATGAATGTTTGGCATCAAGTATTCGACAATCAACCTTCAATAGTAATGATTAAATGAATATTCTCAAATAAAAATATACAAATACATTTATCCATTTATGCAGGACCGTCTAATAGCATTTGCAAGGTGAGCAATCGAACAGGGCCTCCAAAGAATTGAGGGTACAATTTTTAAACCCTTTTAATATGGTTGTATTTTATAAATAAAAATCAAATTAAATAATGAATATAGAAGTCCTTTTTTCTTTCCTTTACCCAATGCATTTATACAATTTTTGCAAACTCTACTAAAAGATGAAATAAAAGAAAATTTAAAAGACTTCACCCTTAAATCATTATCATTCACACATTGGGAGAGTCGTATTGATAGTGTTAAAGTTATACAATTTCAAATTGTTAAAGTTGGAGAAACTTTAGTACAAGTAAGTGATGTTGATAATGATTCTAAAATAAGAAGTGAAGCTAAATGCTTGGCGTTCAATGAGCTTGGTGATTTTGAGTTATTTATGGCAATAATTATTTGGTATTACACATTATATTCGGTTAATGTGGTTAGTAAACATTTGCAACTAAAAGATATGATTATTGATCATGCTATTATAAAAATTAAGGGATTGATTTCTTATTTTGAGAAATATAGAGAATCCTCTTTTCTGATCCTATGGATACAACTAAAAAAATTGAGATTTATTTAGTGTTAATCCCATATTTTCTAAGAGATGTGAAATTAGAAGAAAAAGACGTTTTGATGAGAATCATGTTGATGCATGCATCGGTTGTTGTTTCGCAAATTTCGTAAGAATAATTGAGAGTGAATTTTGATCAACCAACTGTTTCACTTACTTCTAGATTTGAAGAATATCAACCATATAATAATGTGTTTGGTTTCTTATTTACTTCTGATAAGTTACACTTTATAGATGATGTTGTTAGTAAATCAATAATTATATAGCAGCGGAATATAATTTAAAAATTAAATTGATTTCATGTGAAGAACACATTGTAATATTATAATAATACATATATGATTAATGAACAGTAAGTTTGTATTACCTCAATAGAGAATCAACTTGGTAATCACAATCTAAGGTGAATTGACCACAAGCCGCACATGGGTCAGGCCTCTATCGGTATCCACATAGACTGCATTCTTGGGATCCTCTAAGGATTAATCGATTACTAGATCGACGACTAGGTTTGAAGAGCTTTTTTCTTTATCTTCTAATCTCAATAAACAAGACTATAAATAAGGTTGTTATTGGGCTGGGCCCAATGATAGCCAAAACCCTTAATGCCTTATTTATCATTAAGTCCCCAGGATTCATATATCTTATATATTAATCCATCAAGTTATTTTATGCCAATAAGAAGTCCTATGTGTGTGAGCCTTTAGGTTCCTAATCACGTTGGCAGTAAATCTGAATTGGCTTTAGGACAAAAACCAACAAACTCCTACTTGGCCTAAAGATAACTAAACTGTGAGATTTCCAATCCATATTTGCAGATTAAGATTGGTCTCTAGTCATGCATCATGACCACCCAAGTGATAGGAAATATATGTGATCGTTTTCACCTTTTCAAAGAACATGACGCGTGCAACTAATATCCTTTCACCATACTATATCCCAACTAGCTCAAGAGTAAGGATAAGTGTTACCTCTTAATGAGCTAATAATTTATTTTATTGTTCTCAAAATATGACTTATGTGAAGTTGAATTTAGAACACTTTTTAAAATCACATCTAGTTTGCGCAAATATTTTAAAGTCATATTCCAACAAGTGGCCATATGGGGATATGTTCTTCTTAATATTGGAAGTGGTGAATTCTTTGTTAACCATAAACTATCCATCTAGTTTGCCCATACTAGTAACGCACAACTAATATCCTTTCACCATACTAGTTTTCCCAGACTCTAACGCACAATAACCAACTAAGGTTAAAGGACAATAAGATAAACAAGTATAATATTCCACACTCTAGACACTCTTATGATCCCAAGTCTGGGGATAATTTTTCACTTTATGTATAGAGATTAATTCCATTAGCCCTTAGTTTACCTTATGAAAAATCTCAAGATGGGGCAATTCAATGAACTTGTTTTCAAACAAGCATCCACACATTTGTTCTTGTGTCTCTACACAGTAGTTGATGAGATCCACTACTCCTTACAATAGGATGGAACAAAACATGTGCTAGTCAATCTGTATTTACAATGTCCCATCTTATTAATACTAAGACTAGGGATCATTTAAGAATAATATGTAGGTACGTAAAGAATCTCATCATCGTAACATTTTACGATCTTTCATACAAATATTATTCAACAGACTTTATTATTTATCTATTGTAATTAAACATTGAATAAAAAAATCAATAGATCCATATCATCACAAGCTTTGCATAAACTCAAGTTAGATTCGATCTTGTCCACATACTAAACTCCCACTTTGACTAAACCAATTCCCTCAAATGGTTTTAGTCAACTATTGAACAACTTCATCATCAACGGGAATCTAGTGGACATTATTTTCTACTCTTAGTATCTTATCATTGATCAAAATCAATTGATAATATTTTGCATCAATGAGTCCAATATATATTTGAACACTCTATTGTGCTAGACATGTAACATAAAATAATCAGGAGTAAGTTTTCATGAGATCTACATCTTCAAAATTCTACAGTACTATTATCAGCTCAATTTTTTTTATTGAGAATAGTTTCTAATACGTCTTAACATATCTAAAATATTATTTAAGTGTTTTAAAATGTATCTCTCTCTTGAATACACACAACAACATTGTCTATCTAATAGATATTGACTGCAAAAAGTCAATGATGTGAATTCTAACATTTTAGAATTTCCTTCTTGAATTTTCTTGAATTCATTTTCTACATGAATTTATCACATATAATGCAGTAAGAAAATATTATCGCTCCCACAAATTAATTTTTAATTGTGTAGGATTTATAACTAATTTTAACAAAATCAACTCACTGATCTTCAAATAAAAATTTTAAAATTCAAATAAAATTCATTATTTTGCACAATCTATTATAGTCTTGATACAAAATTCAAATTATACCATATAAAACTCATCTTTTACGATAAAATTTCGTAAACCTTAACTAATTCATGCAACTATTGCAATAACATCATCAGATGACATATTTATTCCTATAGTTGATTTTTCTATTTGTGGCTAAAATTTCTCAAAAATTCTCCCACTTATTTTTCTGGAATAAATACTTTATTTTCAAAAAATACTTTACTATGAGATGACTTCTCATAGAGAACTTATATCTTATATAATCAACTACATGAAAATAGGAGACAATACTATGACAAAATCTAAAGACTGCATAAATCATATAAATCAAATATTTTAGATTTAGTTTTATACATCACTATCCTATAGTGCGTATAATGATAACTATACGATCCAATCGTAATACTAAATTACCCTTATTAGAACATCTTGAATTTCATTCTTTATTTGAACTGTTGAAATTTTAAAACTCATACACTTCAATAAGTGTTATTTAATCATCCGAATGATAAAATTGACTAATGAAAATGTTCTTTAACATTAACTGTCATAAGACCAAATACATCAAATGCATCAGTCGACAATAATTTTAAATAAAAGTAATTTGGTCATAATTCAAATAAAATATTCTCTAACATTAAAATGATATGTACGTGTCATAATTGATTCGAAATCAAAAATTCCACATATCATCAACCAAATCTATTCTGACGCTAAAAGTATGTAATCTTATTTGGATAAGATGAATTATCCGAACATTAAAATCAATAAAAAACAATTTTCATTATATAAAAGACCAACTAATTTATTCATCATGACATGTAAAACATGATAAAACTTATTTTAGTCAAACTAAATATTATAATGACTTATTATTATTCCAATAGTGAAAGAAAAATTTTCAAACACATACTTTTACAACTGTTATTAAATATATGAGTTATTTCACAATTATCTATCTAATAATTTTTAAATATTATGCGTATTTCAAAAATACACATGGTATCATATAATACCAGTAATTTTTAACACAAATTAGAACAATAATTATTTTTGCACATGTAGTAAAATTCCTCATTTCAGCGAACAATATCTCACTGTGTTAATTCAAAAATAGAATAGTTAATTTTACAATTAATTTCCAAAAATTAATCATGGATTATATCTATTAAAATTAATCATGGATTATATCTATTAAAATTAATCGTGGATTATATCTATTAAACTATTGTATATCTATTAAATAATGAATAATTGTCTAACTAAGACCACGACTTAAAATTTACGAATAACAATACATCAATCAACATTCAAAATGTACCATTATTTTGTGAACACGTGTCATCCATAACAATTTAGAACTACGAGTTTCAGAGATATAGCAGATATATCATCACCTAATCATTGTTTCTTGTAAACACTCTAAATTGTTTCCCTTAGTTAGTTTGAGAAATTTTAGTCATAATGTTTGGATGAGAACCGTTCTCAAATTTTCAAGAAAATTTTAGGGCCGACTGATTATTGAATTGTAGATTCTACTTACTCATATTCTATAGTACACAAAAGAAGAAGAAGTTAAAAGTTATGCAATTTAACAAAGCCAAAACACGTGGATGCATAAATAATTAAATTTTGGTTTTGCTCCCACTATTTTATTCAAATCAATAACCCTTAAATACTGATTTGGGAATTGTCATATAATTCTAAGTGAGCTAAGATCTCTGCTAGTTATCTTGACCTTGAGGATTCCCAACAAATCAAAATATTTTTGCAAGGTAGATACGTTTTATCAGTAAAAACACTTTGTTACTCCTAGATTATTAGGTTGTCAACTCTTAATATGCACGCTATACATGTCACCTAACTCTTTGTCTCGAAACATATAACCTTGAGGATACCCAAAATATCACATGTCCCATTAAGTTGAGCCCAATATTCAGAGATCACATCTCATAACACCAAACACATCATAGATCGAACGACTTTGAGGAATTCCCAACAAATCAATTTGCACGAGGATGATTGTAATGACATAATAATGTAAGGCAATTACATAACTTAATATTTTGCCTCAAATCACAGAAATTGAGTAAACTCGTCAAATTCTATGTTTTGTTAAAAGACCCGTTATTCAAAAATCATATATCATATAACTAGAAAAAATTTTCTTCTTGGCAGAATACACCGTGGGGATTCCCAACAAGTGAAATTCGCACGAAAGTTCTATTTCTATTAAATAATGGGAGGACATATAAGGAATTTTATTTTACCATTGAAATCATTATACAATCATAATTAATCATCAAGTATGATATGTGTAGCAATGAATCTCTAATCAAGTTAGAGATGAATTATTAAAAGATTTTTTATCTCCTCGTACATATTTATTATAATACAAAATTTATAATCTATAAATCACAAAATTTTAATCATACTTGTCAACTTTTTGACATAATTCAAACTAGGGGTAAATACATTTATAACCCTACTTTCGGGTTGAAATTGGCAATATAATCATGCAATTTCAGAAAGTGTCAATTTATCCCAAACTAATTATTGTATTACCAATCTAACCCTAACTTTTAAAAAATTTGTGTCGAGATAGCCAAACTCCCTAATTTCACATTGACCAAAAGAATTCGGGCAAGATCAGAAAATAAAATGACAAAAGTACCCCTTATTAAAAAAATCACCAAAAACCAATACTCCATCTATTACTTCACGAGCTGGAACAAGACATTACATGAGTGAACCTCAACTTCTAACCAATTTGCATAAGATGATAAAGAACAATCAGCAACACAACACTAGCTAACACCGAATCTAAAAACAATCTTCCAATCTCTAAACATTCCAGAAAGATAGTCCCTAGCCGAAGACCCCGTGAGTTCAGCGTCGACTCGGTGGTGACTCGTTTCAACATAACATTATGCAAAGACAATCTTTCTCAAATGTTGACATTAAAGTTATCAAATATAAATGTGAAAGGCTTGTGGAGGAGTCACATTTAATAGTTACAAATGGTCCCACTTAAAATCGTTGGTCTACTTGGAAGCGTCATTCAAATCCTTTATTCAAAATAATAATAATTCATATATTATGACGGTATTGTCTTTAAATCTTATTTATATATACCTTAATCACGTTTGAATAAATTAAATTATATTAATAAATTTAAAACATTAATCACATTTAATGGTATTAAATGGTATTTATCTTGCGAAATTGTATTAATCACATTTAATTTGATAAAATCATCTTAATCAATTAAATTACATTAATCATATCGTAATAACTTATTTTAATAGTGTCAAATCACATCATCACCATAATTTATAAAATTCAATTAATCATATTGAATCTTATTAGCATTTGACATCAATCACATTTTATTGTGATTAAATCATATAAATTAAATCATATTTAAATATATTAAATCATATTAATTAATCATAAAATATTAATTACATTTAATTTACATTAAATCATATTAATCATGTCAAATGACATTAATCTCAATAATGCCTAAATTCCAATTAATTATAGTAATTGTCTCAAGTAACCACCGCAAGATAACTCTTATCTTTAATTCTCATTTTAAATGCAGAATTAAATTAACTGTAAAACCATTTGTTAACTAATTAAATTTATGACTAATTTAAAATTAATCGATATTTTGGAGTTAGTCTGTAAGTTCTGAATTTAAATTTTCTAAGCAAAACCAATTATAGAGAAAGTACAAGGACTATTTCGTAAATATTAAATCCTTTATTGATGCAAGTGCTACTAATGATGATGTCATGTTAGGGACCCATTTAAAAATATTTTGACAATTCATCGCCAATTTTAATGGCGAGAACATTGAGAGTTTCAACCCATGGGATGAACCTTTTAGTTTCATTCCTTCTTAAGGAATCACAAAATAACCACATGCTCATAGAACAATATTACTAGTCTCTATCCGGGTAACTGTGGATCGAATATGTTAATTTATTCTTTACAAAATCATAATTTATTCCAACATTTGAACACTTTCAAACCAAAATTTAACATTGCATAATCAAACATAGTAAACTATAATGATTTGGATAATAGGTCAATAATTTAACATAATAATCAAATTATCAATATACTTAATATGGATGAA
This sequence comes from Rubia yunnanensis, assembly GCA_037428765.1. Classification (NCBI taxonomy): domain Eukaryota; kingdom Viridiplantae; phylum Streptophyta; class Magnoliopsida; order Gentianales; family Rubiaceae; genus Rubia; species Rubia yunnanensis. Next base: position 21,423,065 of record CM075064.1, on the reverse strand, counting down.
CACAAGGTCAACCCCATATTTTACTATTTTAAAAATAAAAATAATAAAATAATAAAATAAATTCTAGCAGTAGCTAATCATGTTAACGTATTGCCCATAGTTATTTTATTTTTATTTTAAAATGTGAATAGTATTCAATAACAAATACTACAAAAAAAATATCAAAGTTTCATCTATCATATGATTTCATCAAGAAAAATATAAATCTTTATTCATAATAATGATATAATTTTTCTTGCATTTTCCATCAATCATATTCACAAAATCTAGCATATATTGAACATATTAAAATATGATTGACAATGGAGTCCGTCTCTTGAAAGACGGTTTTTCCATAAGTTATGGAAAGACCAAGGTTTAAAATGTAAATTAGAAGAAATGAAGATAAAATTTCCGGGTTGCATGAACCGGGTTGTAAATTTTATAACTACTACATGTTGCATACTAAAATTTTAATATTGCAACTAAGACCTTTTACCTTTTATTATTTTAATTAAACCCCATCTTTCCATAAGCCTATGGAAAGACCGTCTTCCCCAAGACTTTGCCTTGACAATGATGGCTCTGATACCACTGTTAGTAAATCAATAATTATATAGCAGCGGAACGTATATATAACTTAAATTGATTTCATGCCAAGAATACATTATAATCATATAATAATACATATATGATTATTGAACAGTAAGTTTGTATTACCTCAACAAAGAATCAACTTGGTAATCACAATTTGAGGTGAATTGACCACAAGCCGCACACGTGTCCACCTCTATCGGGATCCACACAGACTGCCTTCTCGGGATCCTCTAAGGATTAACCATTAACTAGATCGACGACTAGATCTGAATAGTTTTTTTTCTTGCTCTTCTAATCTCAACAACCAAGACTATAAATAAGGTTGGTATTGGGCTTGGCCCAATCATAGCCAAAACCCTAATGCCTTATTTATCATGAAGTTCTCAGGATTCATATATCTTATATATTAATCCTTCAAGTTATTTTAACCCAATAAGCATTCATATGTGTGTGACCCTTTAGGTTCCTAATCACGTTGGCAGTAAATATGAATTGGCTTAAGAATATAAACCAATAATGTTCAAATAAAATCTTAATGTAATAATCTTGAAACATCTCTTAAAAACATGGAACAATCTGATATTGATGGTAATGAATTGTTTATGGAGTTAAAACTATTAAGAGGATTCTTGGCCAATGAAAAAATTGGAGTTGATATTTTGAAAATTTTGAAACGTATGGAGTTGTTAACGATTCCTGTGACTGTTGCTTCTTCATAGAGAAGTTTTTTCAAAATTGAAATTGTGAAGTTTTATCTACGCTCGAAAATGTTACAAGAGTGCCTAAATGGACTAGCATTGATGGCAATCGAAAATGATTTTTGGAGAAAATGATTTATGAAGAATTAATTGATGATTTTGCTTCAAGAAAAGCTATGAGGATAGCACTTTTCAAATGAATTTTCACTATTATATTAAAAATTACATTGTACTTGAATAAATTTTTGATATTTAGTGATTAATATATATGTATATTATCTCTTAGAGGGCCTTAGATTAATATTTTTGGAAGGGCCTCGTAATATTTGAGATGACCCTGCACTTATGATAAATCTGAACTGTTATTAGCTTTTCATACATACATTCTTGGTTGTCAAAATCTCCAACTATATAAGGGATGTGACCATACTCCCTTACTCAAACATCATTCTCTCCTAACTCCACACTTCTGTTCAACCCAAACTCTCACTTCTCTCTCCCACCATTAAGCCAAAGATCCAACCAGCAATAACTATAATGTCGTCGTGGTAGCCGCTTCGACTGATGTAAACAAGTTCTTTTTGCTGTTGTGGTATTCACCTCAATTTTTCAAGGGTCAATAACTGAGATAAAAGTTCCTAAAAGTTTGAGATAAAAGGTAATAAATTTTTTTTTGTAGTGAGTTGACATAAAAAATAAATTATTCCATTTTTGATGAGATGAAGGGAATATACTTTTATATGTGAATCAAAAAGTAATTATGAAATAAAATACTGGATCAAACTCTTCTTTGAAGTTAAGACGATTGCTTTAAATAATTATTTGAATGTCAAAATTAAAGAGGACATCCAATGTATTACATTCATATAGTCATTATATTTGAGAGAATGATTTGCAGTAGGTAATTGTATCATTGATGACTAAATATATAGATAGTACAATAGAGGTACAATAAGAAAATAAATCTAATCATAATAAATCATAATCTAATCAGTAATCTGATTTATCCTAACACCCCCCCAAGCGAAGCGTCAGATTCTCAAAGGCCCAAAGCTTGGACCTGAAGAACTCAAAAAAGGGATGAGAGAGACCCTTGGTGAAGATATATGCCACCTGTAGAGATGTAGGAAAATGAGAAACACGAAACTTGGCTGAAGAAACCAACTCGCGAAAAAAATGATAATTAATGCCATTGTGCTTTGCCTGATTATGCGCCACCGGATTCTGAGCCAAGAAGATGGCATTGTTGATGTCACAAAGCAAAAGAGGCACACCGGAAAGAGGAACATAAAGATCATGAAGCAAATGAGTCATCCAGATGACCTCAGAAGTAGTGTTGGCCAAAGCACGATACTCCGACTCAGTGCTGGACCTGGATACACTGGGCAATTTCTTCACACTCCAAGAAACCAAGTTACCTCCTAAGAAGATAGCATAGCCATAAGTAGAACGACGAGTATCTAAACACCTGGCCCAATCTACATCAGAATAACCGAGCACCTCCAGAGAAGAAGCTGCATGAAAATTGAGAACAAAATGTAGAGTCCCCCAAAAATAGCGGAGAATCCTAGTTACATCCAAAAAATGATCCTTCTGGGTGATGGAGATGCCAAGATGACTATCACCATAAATGAAGACATTCCATAACTTGATCAAACATTTAAAGGATATGTTCGGGATCCTCTAAGTAATTGGCGGGACCTATGACTAGGTCAAGGACTAACCTTAGGGATACTGCTTTAAATGCTTTGATTGATCACCTTTATGATGAAGAATTGAAGAAGGAGTAATCATTGACATCTTGGATTTATTATTCAAAACTATTGAAGAACTGAAGACATCATGAACAACACTATACTCTTTTTTCCACTGGGTTTTTTTAATAAGGTAGAGTGATCTCTGTAAAATATTGTAAAATAATTTCATTTTGGGTTTATTGGACTGATAGCTCGGCCATGTGGGCTTTGAAGAGCTGAATTTTGAAAATACAGTCCATTAGGGTTTAGTATACTCAGTTTTGTTCTGATTAGAATTAGATTTGGTAAGATTAGATAAGGTAATATTCTTCAAGGTTACTTCTTAAAGAACTTGACCAGATTACCTTAGATTACCATTTATTTTAGGTATTTTAGTTAGATATTTTTTTATCTTCATAAAGCTACCATAAGTTAATTATGTTTCAAGTTGTGATTAGGGTTTGGGGCGATATTGTAACCCTATAAATAGGGGAGGCCTTTGGAAAAATTTCACACTACTTTTATCAATCAAAATACAACCTTTTGAGTTCATACTCTTTGCTTGAGAGCCATTACATTGTTGCTTAACCTCGATGGCTAGTTAAGTATCAATAAACCTTGTAATATGATCCTGAGGGCTAGTTAGAGAGCGAGTTGAAATTGTGTGTACCCCGAGGGCTAAACCATGAATTTTGGGCAGTATTTAAGGGTTCGCGAGTTCCCTTGTTTTACCAAAGATCTTAATTCTGCAATCCAGATTCTTTGCAAGGGGATTCATATCAGTTGGCATCAGAGCAAAGCGAAAGATCTACCGAGGCCGAAAAAAAAACAAAAAAGGGGTTTCAAGTTTTTTTTAAAATTTATTTTTTATTTTTATTTAATTTATAAACTCTTTCGTGTCATGTTTTAACTGTGTTTTTTATCTTTCTTACTAGGGGGATTGAATCTAGAGTCGAAGGACGTCGAACCGAGAGTTAAAACACTTCAGTATTACTATCTTTCTTCATCTTCATCAATCTAGTCAAGAGGACGTCGAAGGGTCTGAGCGTTAACAAGTATTATCCGCATTCACCTCTCAGTCAGTTTCGTAGTGTTTAGGTTGCTTAAACAATTTATGTGCTTGTGATATTTTCGTCAACTCTTCTGAAAATTATTACATGTTCATAATCCTATTTGTTTTCTTTATCATTCTTTGATTCTTGATTGCACCTTATTCAAAAAAACACAAAAAAAGTGTCTTGTGTCATTATATATATATAGTGTCATATTCTTGATCCTTACGATCTTGAATACCTCGAAATTTATTTGAATCAAGAAGAAGTTGTTGTAGTTTTCTTATTCCAAGTTTTTGTATAGGTGATTCTTGTTCCACAACTTTTCGAAATTAAAAACAAAAGGTAGCCAATTTTTGGGTTTCAAAATTAGAAGTTAGGATTTGAAATCTGAAATTTGGGGCAGATTTGCAATTTCCAAAAATTTTGGGAATTGTGATCAAAACTTTTTCTTGGGGAATAATATTCTGGTTGTGAGTTTTACAGTAAAGAAAGAAAAAAAAAGAACTGTGGCTGAAATAAAAAGGAAAGAAAAAGGAAATCCGGTTTGAAAAAGGAAAAGAAAAGTCAAAATCCTAATTAGAAGAGAAAAAGGAAATAAAAGCCAATTGAGAGAGGGGTTTTGATATGAATTTTTGACTTGGGGGACAAGTAAGTCATTAAAATCCTTTACCATGAGAGATTTGGAATTGATTTCCTATTCCAAATTATTTTCGGAAAAGTTTCTTGAATTTTCAGAACCTATTTGTCGCATATATAAAGCAATCTTGTTTTCATCATAATTCATTCAATACAACTCCGATTTGTGCCATTCAAATTGTATTTTGTTCATTATTATTTTTAGAACTTGGATTACAGATATTAGAGCCCAATTTTGAGTTAATATATTTTTATGTTTTGAAATAAGTTCCGCAGTACTCATCTCCATAGATTGTTTTGAATTGCGATGAATTGATCAATTGCCATCGCATTAGTTTTTGCCTTGTGAGTTGTGAGTGTTATACAATTGGTGAGTGACCTTACCAAAAAAAGGGAAGGGGGACGAAAACCCATTCGTCCCGCCTTTGTTAGCAATCCTAACAATTTTCCATTGACAAACACCTCTAATGGCGGGCGTGGTAGTCATCCATGTGAAAAGGCTCCAGATAGTTGGGAGAATCATTGAATTAATCCAAATGTAGCCACTAATCCCGATTGGTTTGCTGTCGCAATAAATGCACTTATGAGTGAGGTGCAAAGGTTGGTGAGAAAAGTTGCCAACATGGAACCGCCTACACCTACATCATCGGTCAAGAGGGAAGACCCCAAGAAATATATCCGTCAATTCAATGGTTCTGAAAGTTTAGATGACTATTCTGATGATGATTAGGAAAAGCGATCACATCGAGGGTCTTCTAGAAGGCATCACCACAGTAAATCTCATTCCCGAAGGAGAGTGAAGAGTAATTCAGGATCTGAGTCGGGTTCTGATGAAGCTCAATACATCAAGGGTTTATAATATTACATTTCTCGATTTGATGGTCAACACAATCCAGTAAAGTATCTTGATTGAGAGCGACGGATTGAGAATCTGTTTGATCTCAACAATTTTCGGGAGAAGGAAAAAGTCAAAGTGGTACAGTATTCATTCACTCACTATGCAGCTGAATGGTGGGATAATAAAAAGGAGTCGAGATATATTGCCGGAAAGAAAACTATCTCCACCTAGGAGAGATTGAGATCCGAGCTTTGCCAATATCATGTCCCGCCTACTTACTTGATGGACTAATATTCTTATATGTCCAACATGAAGCAAGGAAATTGCACAGTTGATGAATACTGGCAAGATCTTGAGTTGACCATGAGAAGGGTTGGAATGAAAGAAGATGACGCATTCGTAAAAAATCGATTCATTGAAGGCTTGCGTGAAAACCTTCAAATTCCAGTCCAGCTTCAACATCACATATCTATGAATGATTTATTGGTGAAATCAAGGTTGGTTGAGAGTACCCTGCGATCAAGGAGGCCACATCCCGGATTTCCTAGTCAACGACCAGGGTTCAGACGCATTATGGACAAGGACAAGGATGGGTTTTTGTTAGGAAGACCTTGGCAGTTTGATCATAAATCTATGCATAATGGTTACACTGACAAAATTACTGTTATTAAGGATAGAACAAGGTATAATTTTTTTCCATTATCTGCAGTGGAAGTTTTAGAGGTACATAGATGCATGAAAGTCGACAAAGAGAAGTTTGCGACTGAGGTGCGAATGGCCGACCAAAACACTAGCCAGTGCTTGAAGGAGATCGGCCACAAGGTGAAAAATGGAGGCAAAAACCTTGATAATTTCGACCAAAAATCAAGGGAGGCCATCCCAGGTAAGCCAAGTAAGTCTAAGAATGATTCTGATAAGTCGCGTAAAATCCTATCTTCACATCTTAGTCCTTTGCCATCAATTTACATGATGAGACATGAACTTCTTAATGATTCTGGAAGATTGTTTTATGCATCGATTAGGGATGTGAATTGTGCTTTTGCTAATCATTCTTATGTGCTTATCATGTATTTTAAAGAGAGCTACTTTACTAGTGATGATATTCCTATTCATGTTCATCCACGTTTTGCTCAAATGTTACAGGAATTTGAGGATGTCTTTCCAGAAACCTTACCCACGGATTGACCACTTATGCAAGGTATTGAACACTCAATTGACTTGATTTTGGTTTCGGTTATCCTAAACCTTCTGATGTATAAAACAAACCATGAGGAGACAAAGGAACTACATCGACAAGTCGAGGACTTACTTCAAAAAGGTTGTGCAAGAATCCCTATCTTCTTGTGATGTGCCTGTCATTTTAGTTCCTAAGAAAGATAATACCTGGCGTATGTGCATTGATTGTCGTGCTATTAACAAGATTACCATTAAGTATCTCATTCCTATCCTTATGTTAGATGATATGCTTGAAGATTTGCATGGATATGTGAGTTATACTAAAATTGATTTGACTAAGGGTTATTATCAAATTCTAACTAATGAAGGGGATGAATGGAAAATTGCATTTAAGACTAAGTTTGGTTTTTATGAATTGATCGTTATGCCTTTCGGTTTAACTAATGCACCTAGTACTTTTATGCGATTGATGAATCATGTCTTAAGAAAGTTTTTTGGTCAGTTTGTTGTTGTCTATTTTGATAATATATTGATTTATTTTAAGTCAACAGATGAACATATTAAGCATGTTAAAATGGTTCTTGTTGCACTCCGTGAGCCTTGTTTGTATGCGAACATCAAGAAGTGCACATTTTTCACTTCAGAAGTGTTGTTTCTTAGTTTTTTGGTCTCTAAGGAGAGCATAAAAGTTGACGAAACCAAAATTGAAGCCATTAAGACCTAGCCAAGGCCTACTAATGCCAACCAGGTATGTTCTTTTCATGGTTTAGCTAGTTTTTATAGACGGTTTGTGCATGATTTCTCATCTACTGCTGCACCTCTAAATGAACTAGTTAAAAAGGATGTGAAATTTTTTTGGGCTGAGAGTCAAGAGAATGCCTTTAATGAATTAGTCCGAGTATGTAATGCTCTTGTTCTTGCATTACTTGATTTTAATGGTACTTTTGAGATTCATTGTGATGCTTCTGGTGTTGGTATTGATACTGTTTTGATGTAAGAGAATCGACCTATAGCTTACTTCAGTGAAAAGCTAAAGGGCGGTGCACTAAACTATCCCGTGTATGACAAAGAATTTTATGCAATTGTGCATACCTTAGAAAGTTGGCAACATTATTTATTGCATAAAGAATTTGTCATTTATAGTGATCATGAATCCTTGAAATACTTGAAGAGACAGATGAAGTTGAATAAGCATCATGCTAAATGGTCTAGTTTCACTGAATAATTTCCTTATGTGTTGCGTTACAAAAAGGGTAAAGAAAATGTTGTTGCTGATGTTTTGAGTCGTAGATATGTTTTACTTGCACGATTGGAATGCATTATGTCAGGGTTTTCATTTGTGTGAGATTTGTATGCGATTGATTATGATTTTTCATCTATTTATGCTGCATGCGAAATTGTGTTTATGAGAAGTTTTTTCGGCATGATGGTTTCTTATTTATGAATAATAGGTTATGTATTCCTCAATGTTCTATGCGTGAATTACTTGTTAGAGAAGCTCATTCAGGTGGTTTAATGGGACATTTTGGTTTTCGACTGCCAGACATCCTCAAACTGATGGACAAACAAAAGAGACCAATCGAACCCTAGGGGCTCTCCTGCGTGCACTGGTTCAGAAGAACTTAAAGAATTGGGAAAAATGCATTCCGATTGCAGATCTCCTGCGTGCACTGGTTTAGAAGAACTTAAAGAATTGGGGAAAATGCATTCCGATTGCAGAGTTTGCTTACAATCGCATTATTCATTCTACTAATTCTTTATCTCCATTTGAAATTGTTTATGGTTTTCTACCTATTACACCTCTTGATCTACTTCCTTTGAATTTTAAACAGGTTAAAAACCTTGATGGAGAGAAGAAAGATGATTTTGTGAAGAAAATCCATGAGAAGGTGTTCATGAAAATTGAACGGACAAATGCACAGAATGCTGATAAAGCTAATCAAAGCCGCAAGTTGATGAGGTTCAATGTGGGAGATTATGTTTGGGTTCATCTGCGGAAAGAAAGGTTTCCAAATGCTCAGAAATCTAAGTTGAGTCCATGTGGAGATGGTCCTTATAAAGTGTTGGATCGTGTGAATGACAATGTTGCTGATTATGGTGTTAGTGCGACCTTCAATTGCTGATTTATCTCCATTTGCCTTTAAAGACAATTCAGTTTTGTGGGAGAAACCTTTCGACCACGGAGGGAATGATGGAGATACCGAGACGACTACCACCATAAATGAAGATATTCCACGACTTGATCAAACATTTAAAGGATATGTTCAGGATTCTCTAGGTGACATGGCGGGACCTATGACTAGGTCAAGGACTAAGCTCAGGTATGCTACTTTAAATGCTTTAATTGATATCCTTTATGATGAAGAATTGAAGAAGGTGTCATCATTGACATCTTGGATTTATTGTTCAAGACTATTGAAGAACTGAACACATCATGAAGAACACTATACTCTTTTTCCCACTGGGTTTTTTTAATGAGGTAGTGTGATCACTGTAAAATTTCATTTTAGTTTTATTGGACTGATAGCTCGGCCATGTGGGCTTTGAAGAGCTAAATTTCGAAAATATAGTCCATTAGGGTTTAGTATATTCAGTTTTATTCTGATTAGAATTAGATTTTGTAAGATTAGATAAGGTAATATTCTTCAAGGTTACTTCTTAAATAATTCGACCAGATGACCTTAGATTACCATTTATTTTAGGTATTTTAGTTAGATGTTGTTTTAGCTTCTTAAAGCTGTCGTAAGTCAATTCTGTTTCTAGTTGTGATTAGGGTTTGTGGCGAGATTGCAACCCTATAAATAGGGGAGGCCTTTGGACGAATTTCACACTACTTTTATCAATCAAAATACAACCTTTTGAGTTCATACTCTTTGCTTGAGAGTTATTCCATTATTGTTTAACCCCAAGGCCTAGTTAAGTATCAATAAACCTTGTAATCTGATCCCGAGGGCTAGTTAGAGAGCGAGTCAAAATTGAGTGTACCCCGATGGCTAGACCTTGAATTTCGTGCAACATTGAAGGGTTTTCGAGTTCCCTTGTTTTGCCAAAGATCTTAATTCTGCAATCCAAATTTTTTGCAATGGGATTCATATCACCAAGGGTCCTAAAGATATTGACTAAAAGAATTTACTTGTAAATGCTAAGTCAGATTCTTGAACTGATCTGTGAACTAAACTGGAGAGAACAAACCAATGACCGACACAACGTCAGATTCTTGAACTGTGAACTTGTATTGCTGTGGAGCTGAGAATTTGGCAGAAACAGTGTGGAGGCTAGCACTGCATCTAACATACTAGCCCAAGAAAGAATGTCCCGAGCATACTTCACCTATCCCAGAAGAAGTCTCGAGGCTGTGGGCGTGACCTCCAAGCCAAGAAAGTAGTGTAAGGTACCCAAATCTTTGATGGTAAACTTCTGATGGCTGTGATCACTGAACTGCCATATTAGAGTGGAATCATTCCCAGTCCAAATGATATCATCAACATAGACCAACAAATACAACAATGACGACCCACGAGACAACACAAATAATGAAGTATCAGAAGAACTGCAAAGAAACCCAAGTTGCAAAGTATAAGCACTGAAGCACTAAAACCATGCTCGAGGTGCCTTCTTCAGACCATAAATGGCCTTACGTAGATGAAAAACATAGTCCAGATGATTTGGATCCTTATAGCCAACGGGTTGTGCCATAAAAATGAAGAATCAAGAACACCATTGAGAAAGACATTCTTAACGTCCAACTGATGTAGAGACCAAGCACGCATAGTAGCAATAGAAAAAACTATCCAAACTGTAGATGCTTTAACCAAACGGCTAAAAGTATGGTCAAAGTTAAAACCGAGAATCTGAGAGAAACCTTGAGCTACCAAACGTGCCTTTTGGCGATCAACTAAACCATCAGGTTTGTACTTCAGTCGATAAACCCATTTGGACCCAACAATGTTGATGTCCGGAGAGTGTGGAACAAGATCCCTAGTATGATGACTACGAAGAGCTGCCAACTCCTTAGGCATGGTAGAAACCCTAGAAGGATCTTCTTTTGCAGAAAAATAATCAGTCGGATCTTTCTGAGCAAGAAGAGCCGTAAGAAAACCATGAGTATTAATATTTGAATAATCTTAGTGCTGAATAACTTCGGTGGAAGAGCATGTAACCATGCGAGAAGCTGTTGGACGTGGAGCAACCAAGATCTGGGAAGTGTCTGAGATGGCAGGGCCGTGACCGTCCATGGCCATAGCCGAGGCGCCATCATGGGATGGGATGGAGAGGCCCATGGCTATAGCGCCAGAAGGACCCAGGGCCAACTGTGGTCGGGGCCGGATGTGACCCGTGGCCTTCCGTGGCTGGATGGACTCATGGAAATCTGTGGCCGTGGTCGAATGTGGTCATTCGTAGCTGTGGCCATCCGTGGCTGTGCCCGTGGTGCCTGAAGAGCCCGTGGATATCATTGCTGGGAGCAGGTCATCACTGCTAGGCGCAGGTCATCACTGCTAGGCGCAGGCGAGAAGCCGCATCGACTGGGTGCGGGCAAGGAACCACGGCAGCTAGACATGGGCAAGGAGCCACCGCGGCTGGATGCGAGATGGGACAGCGGACACGGGTCAGCTTGAGGGGCAGCTGGATGAGACGACTCATATTCAGAAAATTGGAATCGAGGTGGGGATGGAGCCGAGGCTGGTGAGAATGCAGTCTCATGATCCAGATCAGTAAAGGCTGAGACATCCAAACTTGAAGAGGGAGACCCAGTTCTTGATGTTGAGCCAGAGGAAAATAAGTCTCGTTAAACCGAGCATGACGAGTAACATGAATCTTGCTAGTGGAAAGGTCGAGACACCAAAACCCCTTATACTGCGAGCTGTAACAGATAAATATACATGGAATACTACGAGGAGATAGCTTATGATTAGAAAAAGGGACGAACAAAAGGAAAAACCTGGCAACCAAAAGGATGAAAGTTACCATAGATAGGATCCCGACGATAAAGAAGACAATAAGGTGTCGATCCCTTCCAGGCTGGAGTAGGCAAACGGTTGATAATGTAGACATTAGTGGTGAACGCATCATCCCAACGAAAAATTGGAAGATGTGAGTGAAAAAGCATCGCCAGACCCATTTCAACAACATGGCGATGATTGCGTTCTGCGCGCCCATTCTGTTCCGGAGTGGCAAGACAAGAAACCTGATGATGAATACCTTTCACCGCCAAATATGATCTGAGTTCGGTGTTCAAAAATTCACTGCCACCATCACTTTGAAAAACTTTAATTTTTGCTGAAAATTGATTCTCAACATGTGCCTCAAACTGCAAATAAGTGTCAACAAAATCTGATTTACGACGAAGGGGGTATAACCAAGTGAATCTAAAAAAATCATCCACAAATAATGCATAATACGCAAAACCATTAGTAGATAAAATTGAAGAGAGACCCCACAAATCACAATGTATTAAATCAAGAACATTGTCAGAACATTTAGGGTTCTCAACAAAAGCCAACCGTTGACCTTTCGCCATAACACAAGGGGGCACAGGTATGCGGTTTAGGCAACCAAGAAGAAACTGAAAGTAAACCAGACTTATGTACCCTAGTAATAACTGCACTAGGAACATAACCTAGGCGTGCATGCCACAACTTATATGAAGCTTGACTCTTATTCTGCTGTAAAACTGAAACAAATGCAGCATCTCCCCGGTCCAAAACGTACAATCCATCCTCACTGTGTCCCCAACCCACGACGGCCCTGGTTACTTTGTTCTGAATGAAAAAATTCCAGTCATCCAATGTAATTGGGACACCCATCTCTGCTTAACCAACTAATAGACAGTAAATTCTCAGTAATATCAGGCACAACCAAAACACCAAACAAATGCAAGTTTTCATTAACTTTAGAATCACCAAAATGAGATATCATAACTGGAGCACCATTACCAACAAGAACACGAGATTTACCAGTATAAGAAGGGAAATTATCTAGGCGTGAAGTGGAAGTCGCCATATGAATGGTAGTGCTGGAATTAAGGTACCAATCTGAAAGACGAGAAGAAGTATCAGACTGCTAAGAAGAGTGATGATTTTCTGTCAAATGAGTGCTAGGAGAATAACCAATCTCTGCCTGCATCTTGTGACACGTCGTAGCATTGTGACCGGGCTTTCCGCACCAGGAACAGTGACCACGACTGCGACCAGGGACCTGACTAGCCGCATGAGAACCGGAATAAGACTGCCAACCACCGTTGGGCCTGCCACCAAAGTGACCGCCACAGACACCGCGGGAAGGCCATGCACGTCCACCTTGAGTCGGCATGTGATCCCATGCGCTGCCGGCTTGAGGTGCATCGCTGGTCGGGAATGTGACCTGTCCTGTGGCCAGTCCTGAGTGTCCCTGTAAATTCATCAAAAATGCCTTGTGGGTTTTGGCATGAGTAAGAACATCCGCATAATGCGGGGTTGGAACAACATTAATCAAAGGAGTAGAATAATCTTTATACTTAAGGCCAAGTGCAGTCAAGAACCATACAATTTGATCAACATTTGAAACCGGATTACCCATAATAGAAAATTATTCAAAAATCTCCTTAAATTTGAGATGAAGTTCATGAACAGTACCAGACTTACGAATATCACGCGCATCTACGAAAAGACGGAGAATGGTGGTGGCACTGCTATTCTGATATATGAGAACATGATTATCCCAGATATCTTTGGAAGTTGCACAATTTGGGAGTTCCGCGAGAACTTCAGCGGTGAGAGAGGAAAACAGGAAACTGTGGAGATGTTGATCTTCATCAGCCCATTGATCATACTCTTCTTTTGCTTTCAAATAAGCCTCCTGGAGATCAACCTTGTTGCCATCCGAAGGAGTTGAGACTGTGGCAGCAAAAGACAGGGTCTGCGGTGGTGGTGGGAGAGTGGGACGAGATCTAGTGCCATCAATGAGACCGTACAGACCTTGAGGAGGAAGGACATAACCGGCCTGACGCTTCTAGAGAAGGTAATTTGATGAATTGAGTTTGATCTGCATCATGTGGAGCAGAGTGTTGTAGGAGAGTTTTCTTGAGCCATGACTGAGAGGAAAACAACGGATCGACTAGGAGAGGAGATAGCTGGAAGAGGAGTGGAGCCACGCGCGTCGGAGTGGAGCAAAACCGGAGCAGTGCTCGTGAGAGGAGCCGCTGGCGACCGACAGCAACGAGAGAAGGGGTAACTCGACAAAATTTTAAGTTTTTAGGTTTTAGATTAGAAGAGGCTCTGATACCATGAGAGAATAATTTACCGTAGGTAATTGTATTATTGACGACTGAATATATAGAGAGTACTATAGAGGTGTAATAAGGAAAGAACTCTAATCATAATAAATAATAATCCAATCAGTAATCTGATTTATCCTAACAATATTCAGACAAAATATTTTTTATCAAAATTTCAATTTAAAATAGAATTAAACCAACATTTTGTTCCACCTTAGAGAAAACTGTAAATAAAAAGGTTGTATACATATGCACCCAAAGAGAGGTAAGTCAATGAGGAGAAATATTAAATTGAGTAGGAGAAAATAACAGTTTAGGTGCCTACTTTTACGAGGTTTCGTTCATCTTTTTGTACTATATTCTTAAATGTTTCTCAAATTATTATGAAATATTTTTGATTGATTCCTTTATCGAACATAACACGTTCAATTTAAGTTAATGGACCCGCCAACTGTTACCAATATTTTAAAATTATAACTTAGTAACATTTGTGACACTATCACAACTATAAAGGTCGACTGGATATTAAGTCATTTAAATAGTCTAATAGTACGTGGAAAATAATAAAGAATATTTCGTAATAATGTAAGAACGTTTTAGGAATAATTTATAAAAATAAAAATGAAATCTGTAATTTAACCTAAAATTGACTAGCAAATATGTCATTGATTCTCAATTGAGGAGTATACCTCAAGATTTAATTCTATGTAGACATAGATGGAGCCTACAATTTAAATAGAGAATATAAATGCTTTGCATAAGGGTTGACTTTGCTTATGCATTATTTGATGCAGCTGGTAAGATGATTTTGCCTAATATTTAATTAAATAGTAGTTGACTAGAGCGTTTTTGAGCATGCATGCACATGATATTTTGTACTAGTAGCCAATTTTCTTTCTTTCTTCTCTGACTGATTAGTTTGAAAGGACACGTATCGGGGTTAACCCAGTAATCTAAGAATTGTTGCGTTCAAAAGTCAAGAAAGAAAACCTCTTAAAGACTTAAACCAATGCTACTAGAAGAATTAACGTTGTTGAATTTTAATTTGAGCTCCCTTTGATTTTCTCAAGTATTCAATTTATTTAGCCTTTGAATTTTGATCTGTCGAGCCATGACTGAGGTTTTTCTCGTTCCCAAATATTAATAAAGTCGAAACTTTGTCTGATGTAAGAATTACCGTACATTTTCTGTCCAAGTTTAACCTGGCCTTCTTTAAGGGGAAATTTTAGGAAAAGTGATACTATGTTCATTTTATGTTTAGGCTACTTTATTTTTAAATTTTAAAAATACGTTATGTAAAATCAAAACGAGAGTAATACATCGATGCTAACAACTCAATTGAGTTATTATCATGAACAAAACGACCTAATAGATCATGGCAAAAAATAGAACTAATTTATAGAGAGAAATTTTACACCTATTCAATAATATTTAAAGAACATCAAATAAAACAAACAGTTAATTCCATTCTTCACATAGGGAGAAGATGGGGAAAAAATAGAAAAAAAAAATAGAGTTTTTTGAGAAAGGTGTGACGACCAGAAGGATTTTGCAGAAGGGTTTCTAAGTTTAGTATTCCTATTATTCTAAGTTCCTTTTTATTTTCATAAGGTTTAATTACTGAAATAGACCTATATTTCAGGCAAGCATTTTAATTAATCATTTAAGTTTAAAATGTAATAGTTTAATTGATTATACCTATGTTAAATGGATTCCTGAGTTCAAAATATGTTAATTTGGTTTCAGAAGTTGGGTATACAATTTTATATGAGTCAGTCTGTTGAACGACGGTCTTTTCATTAGTAATGGAGAGATCAATATTTAAACTGTAAAGTAGAAGAAATGAAGATAAAATTTTTATGTTGCATTAATTGAATCATAAACTTTATCACTGCACGTTGCATAATACATTTTCATATTACAACTAAAACCCTTACCTTTTTATGATTCCAATTAAATCCATGTTAATGTGTAAATTCGTACTGGGCCCAAGTGCCTAGTCCGGCTAGCCCAAGTCTCCTATTTAACCCCTTGGATAATATCCTTTGGGCCGCCCAAGGGAGAAGTATTTGCTCCACAAGCAAACAAAATAGTTGTCCAACTTGCCAACCTATATAAAGGCTAAAGGTAACTCTACAAACTCAATTATTCATTCCTAATTACACAATTGCACTATTGTTTGCTGACTTGATCGTCAGAGCCTCTTCCCCCCTGAAACCTCCGGGAGCTTTGTCTTGCAGATTCCGGCCATGAACGGCGGCTGTAAATTGGGGTGCATCAACCCTATCTTTCCATAAGCCTATGGAAAGACGGTCTATCCCAACACTTTGCCATTTTATATAACGCTAGGCCCAATTTTCATCTAAAAATAATAAACATTATGGAAAAAAACCAAAATAGTCCTATGTAAGTCCCGAAAGTGCTAATATAATTATATAACCCTCAAGTTCGAAAGTAAAAAAAAAAGTGCTAATATAATTATATAACTCTCAAGTTCGAAAGTAAAAAAAAAACTAAAATTTTTAATGAAAGTGCTGAAATAACCCAACTTCACCATTTCCAGTGTTAACCTTAACATGAATGTCATTGACTGAATCCAAAGAGATGAAATGCCCTTGGTTCAAAATCTAAATTTCAAGGAGAATTTTACACTTTCTAATGTGGGCTAACCCTTATCACATATATGTCGAACCATTGCCGGACCACCATTGACCACCTTCGCATCACCTCCACACCATCAAATTCATCAATAATGTCACCCTATCCCAAACCCAGCACAACCATCTCAAACAAACACCCTAACCCCAAATCTAGCACCTCATTCCAAACCCACCACCACCCTCCTACCCCATCCCAAAGTTAGCTAATCGTCAGGGTCCAAACTTAGCTCAAAATAGGGTCAAAACGCCGTGTCGAGCACTATGTATAATTATCTCACCGGCTTACCAGCGTCGATGCGAGTAAAAAAAAGTTTGGAAGAAGTCCACTGCGATGCGGATGCGAGGAAGTTCACCGCCGACGCGGATGCCAAGAAGTCCTTCTCCACTTGCGCCACAAAATGCGGCGAGGCCGTGGACCGATAGTGACCATCACTGCAATTTAATCCAATCACACCTCCGGAAGAAAATGATCGAAATGGGCGAACTAACGCCGCAAAATCCTCCTCCGTCGAGTAACGTCCCGTGCTGCCGATTTTCGCCGTACCTATCCAGGTACAAACGAACAATTGCAAAATCACAACAGAAAAGGCGATTGGAGAAGAGAAAATTGGTGAGGGTTGAGAAGAAGAGAAGTAAAATCGATTGAAGAATAAGGTGAGGGAGGAGAAAAAGAGAAGTCCCCGTTTAAGGTTTAAGAGAAGAAGATAAAAGTAGGGGCATAATAGTCATTTTCTCTTTTTCTTTGTTCTTTATTTTCAGAGGGCAAAAGAGTTATTCTTCGAATTCCAGCAAAAAATGGCCGGATTGGGTACTTTGGCCCTTTCATGAATTATCTTTTGAAAATAAGAGGGTTATATTGACATCTTTGTCATAAATATAGGTCATTTTATCACTTTTCTCCAAAAATTACTTTTACAATACTAGAAAGCGAAAATAGGAAAGGAATATTGTCGGAGAGGTTTTGAATCAAGCTTCACATTTTAAATAAATTAACATAAAGAAACATGGTAGAATTAAAACACGAAGCTGTTCAATCTGCTTAATTTTCCTGACAAAGATGCATTCGTGTAGACTGTACGTTTTAAAGTACGTTAGTCTTTAACGTTTAAATTGGAAAAAATGAGCGAAAGCATATAAAGCTTAGTCTTTTCGGCACATCCAATTTAGCAATTATGAAACAAACATAATTTCCTTGGCCATTTATTTTTCTGGGCCATAGGGAAGTGTACATCAGAAAACGGTGATATATTCATGACTCCATTTTATGCCACCTGTTGCAGGCCATTGTTGAATAGAAACTTCAACTCTTACTCTTTTTTATCGACAACGCAATGGTGGATGATCAAATGAGCCTGACCAGTTAATTCTTATTTTCAATGCTTAACTTCAATATTATCATGATCTAACTACCCTAGCTGGCCTTCTTCGTGTCTAATGAGATCAGACATGACAAAATCGTAACGTGCAGATGTTCATTCATACGCTGCATCAACATTAAGTGCGTTTAAACATGAGTCCATCATGTGAAAGAACGGTTTTTTCATTGGAGCGAAAGACGACATCTCTCGTCCTGAGATTCTATTAATTATTATAGCACTACATGTTAATGAGAAGGTAAATCACAGAATGTTAGGGTCTACCATTTGGTGGTCACTTGTGGTGCCTGAACCTTCTTATTGGAGGAAATTGCCACAATCACTACTGGAAACAGGTACTATGGCCCCGGTCGAAAACATGTAGGCCTCCAGAACCGATGCTGAAACTAATTTATGACATCGGTATTATGACATAATTCTATATTACCGGTGCTGACATCTATTTCCAGCAACGGTTTATTGAAACCGGTGCCTCAAACTAGTGCCATACAAAATAGATAGCACCGGAATCTGAATTGGTTATAGCACAACCACTGCCGTAACTGGTCATCAACTAATAACTCATTAATTCAAGCAAAAAAAATGGACGGAAACTAATAGCATCGATTTTGAGAAAACTGGTGCTGATAATATTAACGTTAGCGGTACTGTAGAAGGTTGAAAAACAGAGTATGTGCTCTGTTCTCTTTTAGCATTGGGTTTTGTAATTGCAGCACCGGTCCTCACACCGGTGCTATGTACTTAGAAAAAATATGTGGGATTATCTCTCTGGTTGAGAAGAAGTTTTTTTTTTCAAAAAATCAATGAAAGCAGCATTACGCAGCTGCTTTGCTTATTTTTGGTACCGGTGTTTGAATTATCAACATCAGTGTTTCTGCCGGTGCTGCCTTCTTAGAAATTGTTTAGCAAGTTTGTTCTCGGGTTGGGTAAAAATGCAGATAGAATATTTCATAGCAGCCTCAAACAACTGTCTAAACTTAGTTTAGCACTGGTTTTCAAGCTTCATACTGGTGCTAGTAAATTTAAATTCAAAATATTTAACAGTTCCACGCGCAGTTGCTCTTCATTTTCTAAAATTTGTAGAGGAAAATTAACCCATCTTCCCATTCAGTTCAGGCTCCCAAACTCTGTGAAGGATTTAGGTGAATTGTTTTTCAAACACTGCTATTATATTGTACTAGATTATTAATCATGAACCCTTAGTTTTTGGAAAACTAACAACTTTTTTTTTAATGTTGGTTCACTTTACTCTCCAACTTTTGTCGATATTGAAATCATGTACATAGAGTCAATGTGTAACAACAACATTTTTGTACAGATTGGATTTGATTGGGTCGCATTGAGGGTATTTTGATGTTCAAGAAAGCAAGTACTGTATAGGTTTTTTTTGGTTGCTTGGAAGGTGTTTGTTGAAATACCTCATTTGTCACTGTAGGATATGACACCTAAAACTCCCAACAAGAGTACACACGATGCATCCCCTTCCTCTCCGTAGGTGCAATCCAATGTTGAACAACATGAGAAAAGGTTCATTTTGGAGGCGATGAAATTAATGGCACAAACCAACAAACAAGGCGGCATTTTTCGGAGAGAGGAATCAAATATGCTCCCCTCTTTGAAGAAATAATCCAGACACCTGGGTTGGAGAAATTGTGTGAAACACCTCCAATTTTCAACCTTAGCATAGTGAGTGAGTTCTATGCTAATTTGCGGTGTGTTGGAAGGTGGACTGAGGCATTCTATCGTGGGAAAATGGTGAAATTAACTGTAGAATCCATAAACGAGTTGTACGGTTTGCCAAATTTCCCCCCAAGGAGGATGAATTTCTTGCATTCCACTTTTATACCGATGAGGGTTGGGATTTTGATGATCCCACAGGACGGTAGATCGTGAGGACGATAACTAGGGAGGGAGCCGATGTCGAGTCTATCGTTAAACCAGGTTGGAAAAGGATGCCAAAGAAGCTACCGACTCCTGAGATGAATGGATGGTACCACTTTGTAGCATCCAGAATTGACACCATCACAATGAACACCGAGGTTAACAGTATGAGGCTGAGAAATCTGTACGCCATTAAAAAAAAGCTCCGATGGAATTTTGGTAAGCAAAAAGTGAACGAGTTGAGACATTCTGTAGAGAGAACGGGTTGTTACGGTTTCTGCAGCCTAATCTTTGACCTGTGCACAAAAGTAGGCGTCCCCCAATATCCGCACGGCATATACGGGCATCCAACGGGTAAGATTACAACAAACGCTTTCTTCAAATTCCCTCAGGACACTGTGGGTCCTACTTTGGAATCTAGAGTCATGGCGTTGGAGGTGGGTGTACAAAGTCTGCTAACAGAATCACAATATGAAAGGTCTTGGTGCGATCACATGGGAAAGATTTTGATCAACAGTTCTCAGACGCCATGAATGCATTTGGACCTTTCCTTACATATCCAGGCTGGAGTGTTGGGCAGAGTGATGTTGGGACCAGCTTCGAACAGGCACAAATGGTGGATGATGAGCCGTTTGCTAGATAGTATTCATGTATTTGGATCCTCGTTGTTCTTATATTGAACAATTGTTTTTGTAGTGATTATGTTTTGGATTATGGCTTGAAACAATTCTATGTTATTTTGCTGACGAAATATCGTTATTTTCCACTATTTCAAGGATTGTTATGATTTTACATTATCGCATGGTATTAAGGAAATATTATTTTCCGTTTATATTTAAAAACCTTTTTTTCACACTTTAGTCTAGCACATGTACTACTTCTTTTAAATTTATACATTAAAAAACTCCATTATTTAGAATTCATATATTTAGGAGGTAATAACAAGAATCAAGTGCTTTGAATCAATGCTAAAGTTGAAACTTAGTTTTGGGCAACCCTGCAATTTATGTAAATGTAGCACTTGTTATCTATGATAAGTTTTGAGGATGTTCCATTCACCCAATCAGGTTGTACTCGCGTAGTTATGATCATACAATACTCAATTTCCGTATTGAATCGACAATTCCAAGATTCTTGGAGGGACCTGAGTGGAAAAAGCAAAAACTTCACTCGTACATCCAAATTCGATTCCTCTCAGATGCTATCCTACATTATTGTAACCATATCTGAATTTGTAGACTAAATCACAAAAAAAAATTGGTGTAAATAAATAACAAAGAAAACATCCCGTTTGAACTTCCTAACTTCTAAGTCATCTATAGTCAGTTACTCTAGCACATGTACTAGCACTTTACCAAATTCTAATAATATATGACATTCTTTTTAATAACATATACTAACCCAAGAATACACAATGTGGGGTTATTTGGCCACTAATAAGGAGTTGTATTTATGTTTTAGGCTATAGTGTAATTTTCACAAAATTCTGGTCGAAGGGTTTTGTGGGTATCCATTGGAAACAAATTCAAAATACGAGTTCTACTGAGTGTTAAATTGAATATTTGTTAGTCCAATTGGGCATAAAAAATAATGGACAACTTTCCCCATAGATAGGATCTTTAAATGAATATTTAGAAATTGTTGTCTCAAATGTTAGCACCGGACATGATTGTTGATTTACCGGTGCTCGGAAAGGTTGGATGAATCAAATGAAATAAATTGGTCAGTATATATTTGGGCAGGAAATTCAAATTTTAACGGAGTTAATTTCAGCACCTGTATGACTATGCACACAACATTGGTTACAAAATACCTTGTTTGAATTCTACAGCACGCCGAGAATAAGAAGTTAAAAGCAGTTGCTTTAAGCATGTTTTAGCACTGGTATTTCGTTTTAGCACTGGTCGGAAAATCGGTGCTCCAGAGTTAGAAAAAAATTTCTAAGTCTGCTCTCGCGTTGTAACAAAAATTAATACCATAGCAGCTCAGCCAATTGCTTTTAACAAATGTTAGCATTGATTTTCTGTTCTAGCACCGGTCGGACAACCGGTGCTCTAGAGTTAAATTTTTTTTCTAAGTCTGCTCTCGGGTTGTAACAAATATTAATACCATAGTAGCCTCAGGCACCTGCTTTTGACAAATGTTAGCACCAATTTTCCGTTTTAGCACCGGTCGGAAAATCGGTGCTCCAGAGTTAGAAAAAAAAAGCCTGCTCTTGGGTTGTAACAAAAACTAATACCATAGCAGCCTCAGGCAGCTGCTTTAAAAAAATTTTAGCACCGGTTTTAGTAATTCATTGTACCGGTTCTCGTAAGTAGTACTGCACACATCTAGATAAAATCTGAACCCTTGATTTCCCCTACGTTGATTTAATCTCAACCCTTAAAAATTTGTCTATATAAACAAACATGAAACCCTAAAGCTACCCACTCTCTCATTTTCCTCTCATCCGCTTACTCTACCTCCTCTCCATTTCTACTGCTGCCTCTCCCTAAACAACCAACCATATCCGCCTTCTTCCCTTCCATTACCGCCGCCATCTCCTAAACATCCAACTGTCACCACCACCACCTCGCCCCTCCTCCCACGTCATGTTTTTGTGATGTTTGTTAGTTTTTTGGTTGTCTTCATTTTTTTCTGGGTCATTTTTATTATTAGTCACTATTTTATTTTCTCTGTATTGATTAATGTGTCAAATGTTTTGCATTTTGTGATCTAAACATTTAGTTTCATATGATGAACAAAGTTATTGTTGACTTGATTGTGAGATTTTAAACTCTTGTTCAAAATTCCAAGATTATTTGTATTGATTATCTTGTTCTGGATTTCATTGGATTGTATTAATTTAACCAGTTTAATCATCTGGGTTAATTGATATTGTTCATATTTCTGTAGTTTATGTGTTTTACACACTAATATGTTGAAGTAACAATTAATTTGTAAATCTATGAGTGTATGTTTATGATGTTTGTCCACTATGTGACAAAATCTGCATTACGTGTAACTATTTTGTAAACTGTAGGTTTTTTCTGTAACTAATGTGTTATACTTTATTGTAGGATGTTGATGTGTTTATATTTCAATTTTAAATGCTATCGAACAACTACAATGTTTTTAATGAATGACGAATTAGATTATGGTTTAAAGGTCTTTTTCCGTGTTTTGATAATTTGTAGTTGATGTTTAACTATTAAGATATTTCAGTCTACCAGGGCCACAGAAACTTGGAGTGTTTCACATTGTTTGTTTATACACTCTTTGCTTCAGTGACCCTGCAAAACTGCTTCGTTTTGACATTTTAAATGTCGAAATATGCATTAGTTAAAGGGCACTGCATAGGTTGCCTTCGATTCATGTATTTACCTTTCAATATGTAATGCTTCTTCCATTAAAAAAAGTGTTGTAACATTTTACTACTCCGTAATTTAAATTGTGGAGAATTTGTAGGTGTTTTAATGTTTTCTAGTTGAAGTTTAAACTGTTGAGATATTGCAGTCTACCGAGACCACCGAAACTCGAAGTGTTTAAAATGGCTTGTTTAAACACTCTTTTCTTTGGTGACCCCAAGAAACTTTCTCATTTCGACATTTTCAATTAGTATGCATTAGTTAAAGGGCACTGCATAGGTTGCCTTCGATTCATGTAGTTCCCTCTAACTATGTAATGCTTATTCCATTAAGGAAAGTGATGTAACATTTGTCAAACTTTTAAATTTAAATTTTGGAGAATTTGTAGTGTATGAGCGCCGAGGAATTTGGTGTGTCTACTTGTTTAAACAGTAGGTATACACACAAAAAGCCTTGGTACTTAAATGCTACAACATTTAAAAATTTTAAATCCTTTTCAAGTTCATGTTTAAACTGTGGAGATGTTACAGTCTATCAGCGCCAGGGAGACATGACGTGTTTGACATGGTTTGTTTATACGCGCCATGTTTCCTTGGTGCTGTAAAACTGCTTCATTTCAATATTTTAAATGGTTTTCAATACAAAATTGCTTTGTGTACAAGGAAACATGGCAGAAGTAGCATTAGCACCGGTTTACATGTCTTTTTTGCTTGCTATATTGATTTGAATATGATATTTAAACTGTGGAGATGTTGGAGTCTATTAGCGCCAAGTAAACATGACGTGTTTCAATTTTTTTATATATGTCATGTTTTGTTGGTGCTGTAAATTTGCTTCATTTCGACATTTGAAATGGTTTTCTATGGTAATTGTTTTTGTGAATAAGCTTAACAGAGGAATAGTTAGTTTGAGGGCACTGCAGTGGTTGCTTTCTATTCATGTAGTGCCCTCTAACTATGTAATGCTTATTCCATTATGAAAAGGTGGTGTGACATTTGTAGAACTCTTCCATTTGTAGTGTATGAGCACCAAGTAGACTTGGTGTGTTTATCATTAACTGTTTAACATTGTGTGTTTAACATTAAATCATTGTTGATGTTAAATACAATGTTAAAACATAGTCATACACACAAAGTTTCCTTGGTTCTTAAATGTTGCATCCTTTCGACATTTGAAATAGTTTTCTTTGCTAATTGTTATTGTGAACAAGGTCAACAGAGGAAGAATTAGTTTAAGGGCATTGCATTGGTTGCTTTCTATTCATGTAGTGCCCTCTAACTAAGTAATGTTTCTTTCATTATGAAAATGTGCTATAACATTTGTACAACACCACAATTTCAAATGTGGAGATTTTGTAGTGTACGAGCACCAAGTAGACATGGTGTGTTTATTGTTAACTGTTTAACACCATGTGTTTAACTTTAAACTTTGTTGATGTTAAATACATTGTTAAAACATATGTACACACATAATGTTTCCTTGGTGCTTAAATTATTCATCATTTCAATATTTAAAATTGTTTTCTTCAACAACAATTAATTATTTTGTGCAGGATAGATATTACCCCTGGCAAAAGGAGCGTACAATGGGAAGGATGATAAATATCTTGGACACAAGGTGTGAGGCTTGGGTGAACGTGTGTCTTCCTAACAAACCAAGACTTCAGTGAATCTAGTGTATTTTGAACATGTATATTATTGGGAACATTTTTTACCTTTAGTGTTAAGTTATATCTTGTTAATAGATTTCTTTCCCACTATAGATTCTTACATTTTGAGTATGTTCTTGATTACAATCAATTTAATTTTCCCCAAGTTTCAATTCCAAGAGGGCTAGGTATAATTTAACAAGGATATTGCTAATATTTTTTTAAAAAAATAAGCACTGGTTTTACTAATAACACGACCGGTGGTTAGACATCCATCCCTACAACAACATCACTGGTAAATAAAAAATAAACTGGTGCTATTACTTTTATCTATTAGATTAACGACACAGGTTTATGTTAGTAACCGGTGCTATTTAATAACCATTGAACATTAATGAAGACTCAACATTCAACACCTGTATATCAAAAACCAGTGCTATAATGTCGAAATTCCAGTACCAGTTTTAATGACTGGTGCCATAGTAGCTACATTTCAGCACTACTCTACTTAGGCACCGGTCGGAAGGAGGCACGAACGACCAGTGCCATAGCCCCCAGGACTAGTGCCATGGGGGGTGCTCAGAATAGTTTTTATAAATTAGAAACTGACATAAGGTGGGGGTGATATATTGGCTATCCAAATCATAAAAATAACCAAAATTTGTCTTGAGGTACACAATTAGTGTACAAGTAGTATATAAAAAACATTGCGCTTCTAAGGTAAAAAAGCGAAGTGTTGTTTTTTCATTGATTGCGATTCCAAATAGATTATCTCCACCCCTCGTGTTAATAATTGTTTGGCTAGGAAATCAATTCAAAACACTACTCCAGATGAGAGAAATGTTTGTAACTATATAGTGTAGCTTTTGACTATGATGCAATTTGTTTCCTAAGGCTGTAGAGACCTAGTTCATCTCCTTGTATAGGTGCTTGATGTTCTATGCTCAAATCCTGACGGTTCCATTGCAGCGGTCCTTGTTTACATGTTTTTGTGCCATACTTTCTAGTTGGTGACTTGCTTGATTTTGTTCTCTGTATATATGGTGGACTTGGATTCCATTGGCTGCACACATTGCTTGAATTTACCTTCCTATGTTTCTAAAGCTCCAAGGCCAAAATTTGATTCCTGTTATCATTTGCACAACCTCCAAGCAATCAATTTCAATAGTTAGTGAAAAGAAAATTTTCTGAATGCATAGTCTCAAACCCGATGTAAGTGCCATTGTTTCCGCTTCTATGGCACTCCTAGCATGTCCAATGTTGTCTCCTCCAACATAATGTAACCTGCATTCAGAATCCCTAACAATAATCCCAGCTTTTGGGATTGTTAATTCTGCGTATGTAGCTTCTGTATTCAGTTTCAAACCAGAATCAGGAAGTTCCCACTTTATTGCTTTTAGAGTCTTCAGTACTGGTACTTTAGGTAAGGGATAAATCCCGTTGCTGTCAGATTATCACATTCTGGATATAATTTCCAAGGTTTATGTGTGAAATATCAACCAGTAACCTGTTTAGATCCTATATCATTGTTTCGAAGCAAGGTTTTTTGCCCTTATAGAAACTAGAACAGCTTGCCTTCCATAACACCCAACAAACTAGTGAAAGCATAGTATTATAGAAATAATTCATGGATTTTGAAGAGTTTTTATAGGACCAGAACCATGAAATCAAGTCAAAAACACATGTAAAGTGTGAGAAGTGATTTGTATGTCTATCCAGCAAACTAGATGCATAAGGCCATATATCTTTTGACAAGGAACATTGGTTAAAGACATGATCAAGTGATTCATTCTCTCGGAAGCATAATGAGCATCTAGATGCCACAGTAATTCCAAAATGAGACAAGATGTTTTCCATTGGTAGCATATTGTTTATTAGCCTCCAGTTAAAAAATGCTACTTTCCTTGGTAACAAAGTATTCTAAACCACTTTAAGAGATATAGATTATTATCTCTTATTACTTAACCGTTCATAGCATGAAGATAGAGTGAATTTACTTGATTGTTCTGGCTTCCAGATCATAACATCCTAGTGATCAGTTGGATGAAAACTGATTTCTAAATCCTGTATGATAGTGTTAGGTAGGCCACTTCTAAAATCATCCTAATAAGCTTGTTTGCTTATGAAAAACTCCTTCACTGTATGGTATGGATGTGGTATAGGTGTATCTAATAGCCATAAGTCAACCAAATATCCCTTATCTAGCCAGTAAGCAGTCCAAAATTACATGCTCCCCTACCAAGTAGAACAAATGAGTTTTCTTGTACACATTGTCCTATATTGACCACTCTTTTCCAGGGATTAGAGCTTCTAGTAGATTTTGGCATTTCCTAAATTAATTTGGACTACATTGTAGTTCCTTCCTTAAGCTAAAACCAGAGTTTAACTGAGAAGGAGTTTACGACTATTTTGAAATCTCTAATCTGTATTCCATTCTCTAGATAAGGCAGTGTTACGTTTTGCCAGCCTCTCTAATGTCTTTTGGGTTTTGAATCTTCATGTTTACCCAAAATAAAATCTAGGTAGATATTTTCTAATTTATGTATCACTGATATAGTTGGTTCCATAACTGTCCATAGATGTTGGAGAATAGCTAAGATAACATGTTTAATTAGGATGGTTTTGCCAGCGTAGTTCAATAACTTGGAGTTCCAATTTTGAATCTTTGAATTCAGTTCTCAACTGTTTTATGGAAATATGAGCTTCTCTTCCTACCTTTTAATATAGAGACTCCTAGGTATGTAAATGGAAAAAAAAATCCCAGAGTCATTCTAGTGGCTTTTCTGATCCTGTTAATAGAGGTTAGGCTAGTCTTATCCCCAACATAAAAGGCACTTTTGTTGTAGTTAACCATTTGTCCTGTTCCCTTTTCATACAGATTAAGGAATTGAACAATGTTTTTCAGTGACTTTTCTGTTACCCTGAATGAAATTACTACGTCATCAGCATAAGACAAGTGAGTTACTCTTATTTGGCCTGGATTCTGGAATTGATCAATGAGTTTTTGGTTAAACATGGATTTTAATCCTCTATTAAGCACTTCAGTTATCAGGTTGAAAATGATTGGGGACAATGGATCTCCTTTTTGTAGCCCTCTAGTTGCTTTGAAGAATCCACTAGGTTTACCATTAACCAAGACAGAGAAATGGGCTGAATCAATGCTATTGAGTATCTTTACAAAATGACCCATTTTTAACATTGAGGAGTTTAACATCATCCAACAGACTCTATCAAATGCTTTTGACATGTCAATTTTAGCTATTAAGATCAAAGATTGCCCCCTTTTATCTAAACATCGTACCATTTCTTGCATGACTAAAATCTTATCAGCAATCTCCCTTCCTTTGATGAAGGCACTCTATTCCTCTGATATACATTTTCCTATCATAGTAGAGATTTTATCCACTAACAACTTTGAACAAATTTTGTTTACAAAAAAGTTAGATAGTGATATATGTCTAAAGTCACCTAGAGATGAAGGTATGTTTATTTTGGGGATAAGACATATCAGAGTGCTTGATATACTTGGAGAGATAGAGACAGGACACTGGAATTCCTGCACACATTGCAGTAAATCCTCCTTTATTATGTCCTAAGAATACTAGTCAAATCTTCCTGAGTATCCATCAGGACCTGCAGCACTAAATTGACTAAGTCCAAAGACAATCCTTTTTAACTCTTCCATTTCTATCATCCTAATCAGGCTTATGTTGTATAGATATGTGAGTATCACTGGTATGAAATCCAAACATTTCATCATGGCAGTACCAGTGATATCAGAGTTTGTCTTAGTCAGTAAGTCTTGAAAGAAAGAGGTTGCATAAGCACATATTTCTTCCTGGTCAGTAAGGCAGACATTGTTCTCATTTTTAATCTTATTTATCCTCAGTATAGCATGATTTTTTCTAATAGAGTTATGAAAATATTTGGAGTTAAGATCTACACCCTGAAGCCATTTCAATCTTGATTTCTGTTTCCAGAAATGGTTTTCTTCTTTTAGCCTCTGATTTAAAATGACTGTGGCATTGGCTAGTTCATTTAAATCTTGTTCTAAGTTAGATAAATCATATTTAATCTCAAGTTCTGAACCTTAGCCTCTGTTTCTTTATAATTTTGAAAGATATTACCAATGTTTCTCTATTCCAAAGTTTTAGAACATATTTTAATCTTTTAAGCTTCATGATAAATCTTTTCATTCCTTGGAAATCCATTTCTTCTTCCCACCTTGTTTTGATAACCATTTTTAAATCAGGGTACTATGTCAATATGTTCTGAAATTTAAAAGATTTTGGACATCCTGTTATCTGTATATGTGTGTCAAGAATTAGTGGTGAGTGGTCTGATGGTCCCCTATTTAATACCTGAACTTAGGTGTTTTTAAAATTTAGTCATCCAAAGATTATTACACATTATTCTATCCAATATATTATTAACCCTACGGATTCTAGTTCTACCATTAGATCGTGTGTATTGATTTCCTACAATGGGCAGATCCTAAATACCATTTGATTCAATGAAAGTGTCACAGTCCATTATGTTATTGCCATCTGGGGTTGAGTTACCTTTATACTCTGTGATTGTTCTTATAACATTAAAGTTCCCAGCATAAATTTTAGGGTGATTTAAATTGGAACTTAGGTTTCCTAAATCTGTAAATAGACTTAGTCTATCAACCCTAGAATGTTTCCCATAGATTTCAAAAATAGAAAACAACTGATCCGTTGCTGGCTGGTTCACATTTAAATGCAAAAAATATTGATTCATTGTAATAAGAGTAGGATTGAAATCATTTCTAGTAAAAATCCAAATCCTAGAGTCTAGGGCCATGAGGGTTCTATCAAAGCCAAATCCTGAAGTCTTCCAGTTTATCTTCTTTTTGTTTTAGCTCAATTAGGATTAAAAATGACAGATTGTGTGAATGAACTAGCCTTTGTAACCTAATCAAAGAAAAAGGTATGCCTCTAAAATTCCAAAGTATTAACTTAATATTCATCAAAAGGCTTAGTTCTTGCTTTCAAGTGGGTGACCATCATATTTGGTGATCGAAAATAATTTCTGAGTTTGTCAGGTGGCTTAACCTGGTTACCTGACTGTTGTTGTTCTATTGCAGGTGGTGCTGTGGCTGCATCCTCTTCCTCTACTGAGTTGATATGTTCCATAGGATGTTCTTCACCTGGTGCAGCATCTTCCATAGGATGTTCTTCACCTGGTGCAGCATCTTCCATTTCCTCCTCTTTGTCTTTGTACCTATGGAATATATTTTGTTAGTTTTCTTCACTGAAAGTTTCTCAAACTATGAAAAACTTTAGCTTTATCAGAGTGATCAAAGATAGGTTTATTGATTTTGTTGGTGATCTGTAGATCATATGCTGAGCTCCAATTATTATATCTTCTCTTCCCGATTTTATCGTGGTCTGCACTATGAGAATCCTTTTTTCTGATGATTGTATCTCAATTTGATTGTCCATCAACTGGTGTTACGTTGATCTCGTGAATTTCCCTTGTTTGTGCCTCAATTATCTCCTGTTAGACAGTCTCCAGAGCATCTTGAAATTCCTCTTCTTTTGATGACTAGGTCGTGCTTGAATGGCTCCGATATGTGTTCAATTTCTTCCTCATCAAAAAGTAATGCAATTTCTCCTTTGTATTCAACGACTGGGTTCAATTTTCTTGATGTTTTTTCTCTAGGGTTTTGGTTTTGGGTGAGAATAGACTTGTATGTGGGTTGCAGACTCATGCCTGAGGGCGGAACCACCATTGATTTGGTTTGTGTGGTACTATTCCATTGATGGATTGAGTCATTATTGGTGAAATTGTTACCGTTATACGATGGTTGCTGGTGGTTTTACTGTAGATTAGTAGAGAGTGTTAGATAGGTTAGAGAGAAGAGAGAGTAGGAAGAGATGAAGGTACAGATGGGTGCTCCCAATTGTGAATATGCGTCTATCAGGATTCGAACTTAGGATCATTGGAGTATTTAACTAGGCACTTAACCAAGACCAGTGGCGGATTTAAAAAATAGATATACTGGGGCAGATGAATAAAAGTTAGTTTATATTAGGAAAGAAGTATTAATGAAAATTTAATTACAGTATAAATAATATAATATTTCTTTTTTAAAAAAATATGTCGATAACATTTGATAGCTCTTTCCTCAAGAACTCAATAAGATATGCTTTTTTCAATGAATGCAACAAGGCAATCATGGATTAAACTAGGAATATTTCATTCAGTGTCACATGATTAGTACATTACTAAGTGGTATATAATGTATATTTAGATTCCTCCTATCAATAGCTTTCTTGCAAATTATCCCGAGAAAAATCGATTAAAACAAGAAGGGTGCAAACAAACTCTTAAGCCAGAATTGTTTCTTTAAGTGTTCCAAGTGAACTAAATTTGGGTGCAACCATGATGACTTTTAAAAATGGAAACTTTTGTGGTGGACGCATTCTCTGAATGCATCCTCTATGTTTTTTTTAATCCCGCACATTCTCTGAATGCGTCCTCTATGTAAGCTAAATTTTTTTAATGCTTGAAGAGGATGTATTCTCTGAATGCATCCTCAATTTTTTTTAAAATCTGTCTTTTAACTGATTGTCCATTTTTTATTTTTTCGTTGTCTCCAATAGCGCATCAATAGACATGTAAATGTTATATATTTTATAAAAATTTCTGTAATGATAAATGAATCAGAAAAATTTGAAAGTCCACTTTAAATTTTATGATAATAGAACTTGAACATCCCACTTACCTGATTAAAAATAATGGTAAATTTTGATCGTGCGTATTGCAATTTTTTAAATAATCATGAATATAGAAAAGGAATGAATTATAAAAGAAATTGTAAGTTACACAGTATTTGAATCGCAATTCAAAAAATTCATTTTTTTGTAGTTTAAATGAATTAGACAATTAAATAAACAAAAATTTCCTTTTTTTGTTTAAATTTTACACAAAAATATAACAGTAGATGCATTTAATGTTTATGAAATTAGAGATTATAATGAAAACCAAATAAATATGAATTTATTCAGAGATACAATATTCGAAGAACACGTGTCAAACAGATGGGTACAAACGTAATGAATTGAATGCCCAATGACATCTAATGTACTAATGACACCCTTTTCAAAGCTTTCTACCCGTTCCACATGGGGGAAGACGTATGGTGCGGGATATGCATCGTGGAACAGCAATCTAAGTAGAAACATGTACGTCATCATGCGAAACTCCCCTGTAAAATCCTTCTCCATATCGTCTCCTGCATTCTCATTCAAATCATACTGGACATGGGGAACACTACCTATATCTAATGGAGCAGTAGGCGACATATACGCATGACTAGCAGTGGGAGTAAGATATGCAGTGAAATCAGCTGGAGTAGTGTAATAGTGTGAGGGTCCACCATGTGATGGTCCAGCGTTGGTTGGACTCGCACGTGAGGGTCTAGCTTCAGATGAACCAATGTGTTTTGTAGGGCCCCGAGCACGTGGTCGCTGACCACCCTATCGACTAGGTGGAGCTGGACGGTGGCTTGTGATTTCATTGTATCTCACACCAGGGGGAGGCTTCTCGGTGTGCACATATGGCTGATAAAACTGCAGTCTGGAGGGTTCATGCGCATACTGTAGAGTACATGTGGCAACAACATGTACTCCCTAATAACATCCGCGAAACGTGGGGGACATTTACCCAAATTAATATCTGATATAAGGCGCATCTCGGACATTGCCTGCAACTACAGAAAGTTGATAAATATGTTAAATATTGAAAATATAGGGGAATCTAAAGTATTATTTGTTGATACTATTAGAAATTTAGGAAATACCATATACTCCATAGTACCTTCATCTCCATGAAAACCCTCCGTAACTGTTTGGCACCGTCCTGCCTAATCAATTAGGGTCACTATCATGCGAAAATACCACTCCATGTATTCTCGATCGAGTCTATATGGATCCACTGACCCAAGTACATTACTTTGTTTCTATACTCGATGTTCCCACGCATCGAGATATCTTCTCAGTTTAACACGCCAATCCATGCCTAACCTCCCCCAACGGTCTATAGTATGAAGTAGTTTGTGTTCATCCTTAGTGATCATCTGCGTGGGTATTGTCTGGATAAGGCCAAACTGCTTGAGAACATAATGATACTCCACGACGTGCCAGCAAATGAGGTCTACACACAATAGCTAGTTGTTGCTACTAGCTGTATAGTATTGTGGGAGTTGTTGCATAACATCCTCAGTGTATGGCTGCCAAATAAACTGACAAAACAAACAAGTGTTGTGGTTAGGAAAGAAACACCTTTTTTCCATTAGTTCAAAAAAAGTTAATGTGAATTACATTATACCTGACTGTTATGGAGAGATGTCAGCTGATCGCGGTACACTTTCAGTACATGCATGGGTGATTGTGATAAATTGTATTGGGCTCTCCACATGTGAGGAACAGAATGAATAATATTAGCTTTTCCTAGTAATTTAAAAGGTTTAAAAATTGTGTCCTTACTGATTGAATACGAACCTGGACCCAAGAGCACCATGGTGACGGTCACTGGAAGTCGTCCGGCAGGATAGATGGTTGGTATTTGCTCCCATGCCCATAACTGACAATAAATAAATAAAAATATACTATAATGTAAGAGGTCATATTGGACACGTGTCCAACTAAATAGTTTAACCAACAATGTTATCTGTAGTGAGACTAGTGGCCCGGATATGGATTTAACTTGTGAGATTGCAGCATCACATAAGCACCTGTACAAGTGTGTCAAAATTTCACTCCCCCAACTCTACTGATGTGTTGCATCTAAGTACATTAGTACCAATAAATAGAGTAGAAGAATCAGGTGCCCGAATGTGTCTGACATGAGCATTCCTTTGACAAGTAGTATAATGAAAACCCTAGCCTGCTGTTGACAATCTACCTCAGTAGCTTCAAGGGGCAACAGACTTTCCCAACCAGCTGCCCCTTATGCGACCCCCTATGATAACACTCGTGTCTGGTGTATCCCCAAGGTAGTTAGTGCAAAATCTCTGCCAGTCATCTGTGAGCCTGCTTGTGTCTACACCAATGATTGTCATGCCATCGATTAGTAGACCCCATAGGATGCTCACATCATGTAAAGTGATGGTATCCTCCCCCATCGGCAGGTGAAATATGTGCATCTCGGGTCTCCAAAGATCGACAAACGCAGTGATGAGGGAATGGTGGATGTGAATCAGTGCGGAATCCAACCGTCTCTAGAATCCAACATCACACACATAGCGCCTCACTCGGTCAGGGATCCCACCAATCCAACAAGCCTCATCGCCCTGCCTCACCTGTAATGCCTCATCCTCCAAATTACCTTTGTACAGAGCACGTGCACGATACTCCCAATGAAGGTGATGCAAATCCTATTCAATGGGTCCTGGATGATACATGGCGTATCCCTGGTGTAAATCAGAATCGTATGGAGAAATGATCATTCCATATTTCCACAAAAAGGATATTATTCCATGTAAAACATATTCAAACCAAATATAACATTAGCTTTAATTTTAAAAAAATAAGCATAATACAAATCCACACAATAAATTACACTTAAAAAATTAACAAGCTGCATGGCTACATAATATCAAGTAATACATATTGCTCTAAACAGAACATAAGGATATCTAGAAACTTCATATTACAAACACGACCCTAAACATGTCCTTGCTCACGGACCCCTTTACAATCACTCGAAAGTCCCTCATCTATTTGATTCCTTATCTTTCTCTCCGGAAATTGACCTTGCCTCCTATTATGAAACTTTTCAATATCGGGAATCAAGCTCCAATTGGCATGGTTACATAGTGATGGATCTCATAGAGGCACGAAACCCTCACTATATTGTTGCACATAGGTGGTCATGTGATATACCTTGTCACATAGGGTAGATAGATCGTCACGCCTGTACCTACAGACAACTAATGTATGGGAACAAGGGAATCAAGAATATTTCCGTTCGCGACAAACACACTCCTTTCTCCGGTATTTCATAGTGTGTTGGCTCTCACCAATGCTACCATCAATGGTCCTAGTCACAACCTTATAAGTCTGCGATGCCTGACCATACACAGTGACATTATGTCCCTATCCCCAAGTGTCTTGCTTCTGGAACTTTTTCCAAATCCTACTTCTACATCATTTTAGAATACATAAACTGTTCCATGAACACATAATGAAATATAATGTATCATGAAAGTACCTCCAATGTGTGGCGTCCAATAGCCTTTGTGCAGACATATCCATTGTTATTTCAAAAGTGGCTTTGACACATGCTGTTATCGGGAGATGTCGTGCACATCTTAAACATTTGTTGTAACTCTCTGAAAAATTAGTTGTAAGAATTCCCCCACGACGATCTCCCTCATCAAAGGCAAGGTACCACTTACTGCTATCATGTTGTTTAAGCCAATCCCAAGAAGATGGTCCGAGGCTCTCCAACTCCTCCTTGTATTCCCTCCACCTACTCTCCTGTCTGGCACAACCAAGATGCCAAACCAGAGTTTTTAGATGGGAATTTTTGAACTTCCCACACTCCGCACTAAGGAAGTTGGACTGAAAATGCCTCAAGCATAACCGATGGTATCCTACTGGCTTCATCCATTCATCCATATGTCTCATTGCATTTGAAATCCCATCATGACAATTCGATATAATACAGATTGGCCTACTATCACCACCTACCACATAGAGTTGCCGTTTTAGAATGAACCAGTTCCAACTCTCATTCGTCTAAGCATCAACTATTGCATAAGCAATGGGCAGAATGTAATCGTTCATGTTTTGTGTCACCGCAACTAGCATTGTGGCATTTTATGCGCCTCTCAAATGAGTCCCATCCACACTAATCATCGGCATGCAGTGGCAAAATGCATCGATAGCCTGACCAAATGCCCATAACACAAACTTAAATTTCCTACACCCATGACCATGTATTCTATCAGGTATGTCTTCCCAATAAAAAATGGTGCTTGGATTGGCCCTGATTAGCTAATCCATAAATGTTGGCAACATTTCAAAGGATTCCTCCCAAGTTTTGAATACCAAATCAATAGAGCATACCACACCATCTTGTAGGAAAGGGTCACATTTAACTCCTCCTTCACATGCGATTGGGCATCCTTCATCGTGTAAGAAGGGTTTGCATCAATTTGATGGCAAATGGAACGAGCGATCATCAACGATATCAGGTTAGTGTTTCCATTTGACCGACCAACACCAATACAACTATGACTACTTGCCCATTTGGTGATCTCCCACATCCCATAGCAAGCCTTCTTGCTGGCTCTAACAATCCAATGACAACTCCCACTTCCTTCAACAACGTCCTTACATTTTTCATACCATGTACGTGATCTACTCTTCACAACCCGATGTTCCATGTTCATCATCGAACTCCACCTGGAAATAGCTTTTACTAATTCTTGCTTACTCCGGAATCAAATACCCAATGCAACTTCATCATTCGCTTGAACATAACTAGGAAGTCTTTCACTACAATTAGTTGGGTCATAGCCATCCTCATCAGGCCCTCCATAATCCCTAAAGTAGGCCTCTGTATTAGGATTTGCCATAAGATGGAATGTCGTGGCTAAATTGTTCATGTACACCACTTGTTCATCATCGTCTCCAGGATTCAAATCAGTTGATAAGGAATGATCATCTTCACTTTCTTCTTCAAGTTCCCTTTCCCCACCTTCTTCATCACTACCAACATGTTAACCATGACCAATAACATGCTCGCCAATTTCACCCACATAATCATCATCGAAGACATTTAGCTCCTCATGATGCACACCATATACCAGCACTTATAGACGGCTGAGTGTAATTGACATGAACATACGCACTGGGGTGGTAAGGTTCTCCAAAACCTTGGCAATGTACAAGGGGTTGTAAGGTTGACAAAGGTGTATAGTTCTGAATATTTCTCAACAACGACATGAACGTGCCCGAACTAACATAATATGCACGGTCAATGGTGTTTGACATCTTCTCGATATTAATGTACAAATCAGCTGAGAACAAGGACATTCGATCAACAATGTTGAAGAAGGTTGCGGTAGACTTGTTATCTTCAACATTATAACATTAATATTATATAGATGAACCAATCAGCTCAGGACAACAATAATATATTTTTAAGAGAACCCCTCACTTACAATGCCAAGCCTTTTGGAAATTAATTCAACTAACTAAGTGTGGCTTAACCTCCATTCCAGAGTCACGTTTTTCTTAGGTAAAGGAGAATCATAATACACACCCACAGTCAAATCAAACTTAATCTGACCCCATTTGTGTAAGTACACCGTCAAAAACATCATACAACTGCATTATACAAATATAGAACATATAATTCCATATTCAAAAAGACGGTATTATTCAGCAACATTTATTGAGCACCTCAAACCCTTAACCATACATTGTTCAATTGTCATCGGACAACCAAATCATAAACTGTTATCGATTATATTACTAATTGACATACAACATTACAACATCGGTAATGACTCTTCACAATATAAATTTTGAGCTCAATTACACGACACAAATCAAATCATTACTACAACTTCAATACAAAACTTTGTGAACAAATCACACATAATCAATTCACACATAATCACGCATCCTCATTCAACACATTCATATAATCAAACCAAACATAATCATTCAACACATTCATATAATCAATATTTTTTCAAGTACCTCACAAATTACACTATTACAACAAGTTTAATAAAACCATATTAGTAAAAAATCACACATTCACACATAATCATTCAACACATTCATATAATCATGAATGTTTCATGTACCTATTGGAGACTCGGAAATTCTGGTGCACAAAGCTGTAGGCGGCACGTGCGGCATTCTACCGGGTTTGGGAGAGTGAGCAACAGCCAGCCGGAAGCTTCAACTACAAATCCAGCAATAATTTACACCCAAATACAAAGGAACGGGGCCGATCTGGAAAAAAATGAAATGAAAATACTAACTAAAGCTTGCGGAGGTACCAACCCGGCGATGAAAATGGGTAAAAATGAAACCGTGGTCACGGAAATGGAGACGACGATGGCCTGAGCAAGGGTCGGAGGGAAGATTTCGGCGGCAGAGAAAACAAGGCAGCCATGAGTGTTAGAGATTTAAATGGAAAATGTTCTCAGGTTTTGGGTATAAACGAAGAGCATGATAAGGATGCATTCGCTGAATGCGTCCTCCAATTAACTAATTTTAAAAATAATGGCAAATTCAGAGGACGCATTTGCTAAATGCATTCTCGTCTTTTCTACAAAAAAAGAGACTAAATTCATGACGACGCATTTACCAAACGTGTCTCGTATATTCATGCAATAAAAAAATTTGATGAGAACGCATTTAGCAAATGCGTTCTCCACCCTTGCATCTAATCACATCTACTGTAACCATAACAATATAATTTTCTCCTTAAGGCAAGTATTTTGTTTTATGATGATTAATGAATAGAAGAATAATTTGTCAAATATTTATATTTATAAATATATATAATTGTTTAGTAGTTGTAACAGATGATAAAGAGAAAATTATAAAAAAAGTTATACTTATATTATGTCTAAAATTTATAATGTTGATTGAAATGTGCAAGTGTAAAATTATACAATTAATAAATGTTTTTACAAAAATTTACCTATATATATTAGGAATACATTTGCAATTTATTTTTTAAAAATATAAAAAATTTGAAACTATTATGCAATAAAGGTGGGGGCAGTGGAGGCTCGTGCCCGCAGCCCCAGTGCCCCCATCCGCCATTGACAAAGACGAGTCATTTCATAATGTATTAAATTAGTATGATGCCTTTTAATTTAGACACTATACTTCTTTAGTTCATATATTATATATTTTCATTCTAACACATGATATATTATATTTGAATCCAAAAAAAATCAACTTTTTCTCGTTTCTTAATCGTACACTTTCTCTCTCTCAGAAAAAAAATGCGATTCCCGAGCCATCTTCTCCTTTCTGCTTGCCGGTAATGGCTACATCGCCGGAAACGGCTAGAACCATCCGCCAATAGGTGGGACAGTAACCCTTCCTGCTATGTCGGCCGATATGGCGGCAGCCACTGCCAATCAAATCCCCCCCAAAACTTTCGCAGCGGCGCTCCAAAACAAATCTCCTCCCCTATCCAAAATTCTACCTAGCAATCCAGAGCTTGTTCCTAAATCGCAACACTTAGGGGAACCCTCATGCTTATACTCTGAGGAACAAATAGCCACTCTATCCACCCATTACGCAAACGCTCTGGTGGGTAAGTTCACAAAAGGAAGAATTTCTATGGAGCATCTGGAGCAGGCTTTCAAAACTGTGGGTTTTGAAGGTAAATATCAGCTTGGCTCTCTTGATTATAAACATGTCCTTATTAGGTTTGAGCTAATTAACGATTATCAGAGATGTTGGATGAAGTGTGTATGGAACTTTAATGGCATTTCTCTTAAGATGCTCAAATGGACTCCCGAATTCTCAACACATAAAGAATCACCAATAGTTCCCATTTGGTGCACTATTAGGGAAGTCCCCTTATACTACTATAACTCAGCTTCCATAGAGGCAATTGGGAATAGCATAGGCAGTTTTATTAAAAATGATCTAGCCACGGATATGCTTACAAGGCCATCAGCAATTAAATTCTGTGTGGAAATAGATCTTAAGAAACCATTGAGTTATTATATCAGGCTGGGCTCTGTGTCTAATTATAGGAAATATCAAATTGAATATGAGGATGTACCCCTCTACTGTGATCACTGTGTGAAACTAGGTCATTCTCTGCCTCAGTGTAAAGCCAGCCCTTTGACTAATAATGGTAGAATTCAGGATATAAATTTAGCTCAAAGCTTACACCATTCTCAGTGGCAGGCTACTGGTAAGAAATTTGACAAGCCCCCTTTGATCCTAGACTCTCTGGAAGACCAATCCCTCCCTGTGATGGATAATACTGACAATGAAAGAACTTCTACAAATCCTAACCACAACCTACCACCTAGTTCCCCCTCTATGGTTAACAGGACTACTGTGGGAGCTCCTAGTAATAATACTCAATCTCATGATAGTCTGGACAATTCTATCTCAAGGTTACTAAAAGATACGGCTACATCTAAACCAACTATACTGGCCTATGCTAAAGATGATATCCAGATTGGATCTTTTACTCTATCTATGTATAGCCCAAATCACAAAAATGCACTTTCCCAGCCTGGAAAGATGGCAAACAGATTTTCTGTTTTGCAGGTTCCTGATAATTGCTCTAAGGAACAAGAGGATATGACCGAGGCAGTGTCTACGGAGGAGGTTATTTCTGGCCATCAAAATACCACTACTTCCTCTCTTCTAGGTAACCAACAAGGTAAGTCTAAACCAAAAAAGAATAACTATCTAAGCCAGTTAAACAAAATGATGTTTAGATCAGCTACAAAAAGTAATAAATCCCGTGAACAATGATAGTTAACTGCAATGTTAATTTCTTAGTGTGGAATCTTAGAGGTATGGACACATCAATGCTTAGGCTTACTAACCTATGCAAACTTAAGAAAATCTAGCTTTTATGTATTATTGAACCTATGCATGATAATAATAAATGTCAAGCATGCATGGAGAAACTCTCTTTTACTCACAATTTGCCTTTGTACAATGGGAAAATCTGGCTCATGTGGTCTAACTCATTATCTATCTCTCTGTTATCCTCTCATGAACAGTTTATGCATGTTAGTATTTCACATCAATCCCTTAATTTGCACATGGAAGCAGTTTTCATTTATGCTCTTAGGAATAGGGATGGTAGGAAGGCTTTATGGAGTGAACTGCAGTCTATTTCTAAAGGTGAAACTATTTTTATTGGAGACTTTAACTCAATCACCTCTCTGTCAGAATACAGAGGTTCTAGTTCACCTGCCTTACGAAGTATTAGAGATTTTAACTCCTGGATTAACTCTAATGGAATACAAGAAATTAACACGGTTGGTAATCTTTTTACATGGTGTAACTTTAGGCTAAGGAACCCCACCTCCAAAAGATTAGACAGAGGACTTAGTACAATTTCATGGAACTCCAAATTTCCATCCTCTTCGATTCAAATCCTAAATAGGCAGACTTCTGATCACGCACCCCTTCTTCTCCAAGTCTCCACTCTGACATCTTCTA
Organism: Rubia yunnanensis; assembly: GCA_037428765.1. Lineage (NCBI taxonomy): Eukaryota > Viridiplantae > Streptophyta > Magnoliopsida > Gentianales > Rubiaceae > Rubia > Rubia yunnanensis. The sequence continues at coordinate 21,381,969 of CM075064.1, read as the reverse complement.
ACCCTAAGCCATTCATATTTATTGATGCCTGGTTTCAGAGAAATGAGTTTACAGGCTTAATTAGTGATAGCTGGGAAATACCTTTAGCTGAAACTGGCATGATAAGATTTTATCTAAAGCTGATTAGGCTTAAGAAAGTTCTAAAAATCTGGAATAGAGATAGCTTTGGTAACATTGACTTGAATGTTAAAAATGCTGAGGAGGCTTTAAGAATTCAGGAAATTAACTTTGACCGGACCCCCTCTACCTCTGAACGTGTAAAACTTAATGAGAAAAATGCATTACTGCTTAAAGCTTTAAAAGAGAAGGAAAAATATTGGAAGCAGAAAGCAAGACTAAAATGGCATAAGCTAGGAGACAATAACACATCTTTCTTTCATAAAGTTGTGCAAGAAAAGAACTGTAAATTGCAGATAACTAAAATAAAAAACCATGCAGGCCAATGGATTAATTCTCAGCTGGACATTCAAAAAGAAGCAATTGATTATTATTCGGAATTGCTAACTGAGCCTACTTTAGTAACTGATGAAACTTATTATCCTCATTTTCTAAGTCAAATACCTAGCATTATAAAGGATAGTGATAATCAAGCTCTAGCCTCTCCAGTCTCTGAATCGGAGCTAGAACTGGTGATTAAAGGTTTAAATAAGATGAGTAGTCTAGTTCCTGATGGATTTTCACCAAAATTCTATATCAAATGCTGGCCTATCATAAAACAGGACCTGATTTCTGCAGTAAATGATTTCATAGCTGGTTCTGAAATGCCTCGGGGAATATCTAGTACCTGGATTACCCTGATACCAGAAAAACCCACTCCATGTTCATTTGAGGATTTTAGGCCAATTAGCGTATCAAATGTGTTGAATAAAATCTGTTCTAAAGTGTTAATGGAAAGGTTGAAACCTCATATGGAAAATCTGATCTCTCCTAACCAATCAGCCTTCATGACAAACAGAGATATCTCAGATAATATTCTGTACTTACAGGAAATGATAAGATTTCTGACAAAAAATATAGAACACCAAATTGCATTCTTAAACTGGATCTAAGAAAGGCTTTTGATAGAATTAACTGGAATTTTCTTAGACAGATTCTGTTAAAGTTTGGTTTTAATGGTAATTTTTAAAATGCTGTTATGAATAATTTGTCACAAGCCTACTTTTCCATACTTGTTAATGGCAATCCAGTAGGTTTCTTCAAGGCCTCAAGGGGTATTAAACAAGGTGATCCTCTCTCCCCCTTTCTTTTTTATATATTCTCATAAGCCTTTTCTAGGAGTCTATCATTTATATTCTCCAATAGAAGATTGGCTAGTTATCAGATTCCGGCTTAAATTTCTGCGGTTTTCCATCTTATGTATGCGGATGACACGATTATTTTTATGCAAGCATCAAGATCGAACCTCACTAAGATCAAAGCTTTCCTTGAAATCTTTGAGTATACCTCGGGCCAAAAGTTCAACTTTGACAAATCTTACTTTTATCTAAGTAGAAGAGCTACACTAGCTAAGCTTAACCAGGTCAAAGTTATTTTTAAAATGAAAAAAGGATCTTTTCCTTTCAAGTATTTAGGAAGCCCAATTTTTAGAGGAAGAACATTAATTAGATACTTTCATCCTCTGCTGGCTAATGTCGATCATAAGCTTCAAAATTGGAAAAATAAATGGCTCAGTGGAGGAGGGAAAATGATCCTAATTAAGTCATGCTTGTATTCTATACCTCAACACATCTGGGCCGTAACCAATCCCCCTAAAGGCATAATAAAACTATTTGAGAAAAAACTGTCTCATTTCTTTTGGGGAAAATCAGATGATAAAAATAACAGAGTTTGGAAAAGATGGGCTAAACTTGCAAAACCTACAAATTTGAATGGTCTAGGTTTTAGATCAATCAAAGCCATAATAGACTCTTGTTTGGTTAAACTTTGGTGGAAGAGCCAACTAGGTATCTCTTTGTGGTCTAAACTGTTATGGGCACTTCCACCATCCCACAGAAAATCAGTGACATGGAAAAGAATCTGTTTCATTAACTCTTTTGCTGAAAATAATTCTACTATAATCCATGGAAAAGGCAGCTGTAATTTATGGTTTGCCAACTGGTGCCCACATGGTCCTCTTCTTAACTACGTTCCACATAGTATTCTCTCTGCTATGTCTGAAATCTCTGTGGCTGATTTCATCAGCAACAGAAATAATATTTTAGACCGGATTTCGTCCTTCTTGGAACATGATACGCTCTCTTTTTTACAGGCTGCTGAACTCACATTGGACAGGGAAGATAGACTGATTTGAAAACCAGAACTCACAGGTAGCTTTTCATTTAAGTCAGCTTATAGGGCCCTCACTCAATCAGTAGGTAATTTCCCTGTAAGTAAATACTTATGGAACACTCCACTTCAGAAAAAGATTTCTATTTTTACATGGAAACTGTTGCATTCATTTCTCCCTTTCGATGATGTGCTCATTACTTGTGGATTTAGTTTAGCCTCGAAATGTCCTGCTTGTCATCAGTCGGACTCGATCCAACATTTTTTTATCTCTTGTCACATGGCACATGCTGTTTGGTCGAATATGGCTTCTCTAATTCAGTTTAACCTTAATGCTCAACAATCCATTCCTCAAAGATTCTATCTATTCTGGAATTGTCATGATCTCCCTAAGTTTAACCAAATTTACTGTAAGATTCTGCCTTCTTTTGTGTGTTGGAGTCTTTGGAAAGCTAGGAATAGCTTCTTATTTGACAATAAGCCTCTGTCTTTGAATCTTATTTGTAAAGAGGTGCAGGACCTGATTAAATTAACATTACATGTGTGTCCTCCTAAACTGCTATCTTCTGCATCTATTCCATCATCCTTTAGGCATCTCTTCCCCCTGCTTAGACCACCCCATAAGCCAAACATATCGACTGTACTCTGGGAAAGGCCTAAGACTGGTTTTATAAAAATTAATGTGGATGCATCATGGTGTTCTAACAAAGCATCAGTTTGTCTTATAGCTAGGGATAACTCGGGTAACCCTATACATATCAGTTCAGCAATCATTTCTGCTGCATCCTCATTACATGCTGAAATCAAAGCAATTTTACATGCTTTCCATATTTTCCCTCATCTTGATCACACTTTCATAATTGAATCTGATTCTAAATTGGCGGTTAACATGATTAATGACCCTTATTCTGCACATTGGCAAGTTTTTGACATGGTTTTTAAAGTGAAATCCCTCCTTGGCAGAGCTGAACTCAAACATGCATTTAGAGAGTGTAATTCTGTAGCTGATGCTATAGCCAAGCACCATTTTAATCAAAATCAATGCCTCTATCTAACTAATATCCCTATGTACATCAGAGGCCTTATTACTTTGGACAAAGAATGCACACCACATATTCGAGTATTTAAAAGTGTAAATGGTTCTGAATAGATGCTGCTAAGATGTGGTTTTGTTTTCGTAGGTCTCCAGATCAATTTGCTGTCAATCTAGCACTTTATGAATATCTGAATTGGTCTGTGCCTACTGATGTTTACCAAAGGAAAACCGCAAGAAATCTCCATCTACTAGTCTTTACTTCTTCAGCTCTTGGGTGCGGACGATGATCTGGAGTTGCAGCTCATCCCAGTAACATACTAAAGGACTCCCAACGTTGCTACAAAGTTCCTAATTTGGAGCTGATAATAAGTTCTCTTTAACTGTCATTTAGTTTAACCATTAACCTAACTCCTGGTTTTGAACCTCTTTAGTTTAGACATCGACATTTTGTGATTGAATTTGCCTGGCCAAAGGAGAGAATTAACACAAGGGGTAGAGATTCTCTCTTTTGGATCGCAACTTCAATATCGATTCCATTTGTCTCAAAAATTGCTTATACATCCTAGGTATAGATAGATAGGACTTTTGGAGGCAACTATGTTGCTTCAACGCTCATTCTGAACCAATCACTCTCCAGGTATATTCTATTGATCCTTCACTAAGGTCTGGGGAACATTAATATATAATCCCTCACCCTCGGGTGTTTTCAATAAAAAAAAAAATTGGAGAAAGTTTTATAACATATCACCTCGTTGATTTTATCAAATCCAAGTCCCACATCAAAAAATTAAAGAGCAATTGCCCTGAATATAAGTGATTGTTCCACCTCATTAGTATGAGATCTTTTATGAGTTTGAAACTCGTAGTCAAATGTATAATGAGCTGAACCCCATGATTAAAGGCAGTCTTGACAAAGCCGTGCATATGGAAGATGGACAGAGAATACTAATTATATTAAGGTAAAATGTCATTAAGTTATGGATAGTTAAACGCTAGTTATATTTGAAATAGATTACAGGACACACACCTTTAAATGGCCAATATGTGTTCATCAGTATTCATTCAACTATTTATGAATCATACATAAACTCATTCTAATTAAACATCAGAGCCTTTTCCTCATATACATCCCAGGGCATTGATCAACTCTATATATATAAATGTATAAATATAATTTTTTGATCAACTCATTTAACCTCCGTTAATTTTAAAATAAATTTAGAAATTCTCAACAGTCAGTATCTCAATAAAACAAATGCACTACAACATCCTCAAATTATTGGATAGTTATAAATTGGCGTTCGAGATTTTCGATCTCGTGATCTCTAAAGATTGAGACGTGTGGATGCCTACGTATTTTCCAAGTGTCCATGTTGACATTTCCAGTTTCTATATTATGTAAACGTAGTTATTTAATACAAGTATTTTTATTTAAGATTAATTAATTGGGTTTATAAGGTTTTCGGCCTTTTTTCTATTAAAGATCAATTGTTGTCAAAAAATGGTTTATACGATGGCCAGAGACTTACATATAGCGCTGTTCGAAGACTTACATCACAAGTGGTGCTCGAAGGCTTACATCTTAAATGGTGCTCGAAGGCTTACATAAAGCTGCCTCAAAAGGGGTATCATAAGACATTAAACACGACACAATCAGAATAATCGAAAAAGATTCGCAAGAACGAATCCTAGGGTTTGGTTATGGAAACCATCAGAGAGAAAATAATTCTAAAAAATATTATCATGAAAAGATAAAATCTCCAAAAAATACAAGATGTCTTAAAATACTATAATGAGTTCGTAAAAAAATAAAAAAGGAAATTCAAAATAAATTCCAAATTAAAATGGAAACCAGAAACACTCAAAAATAGTAAATTGCTGTTTTAAGGCCTTAAACGACCTCAAATGGCGAAACAAACCCCCAAATCCTTCCTTTGACAAAAGAAACTTTGTTCTACCTGTCGATGGTTCCAATGCCACCGAAATCGCCTGATTTCGACTTCGAACGCGAAAGTTACGTTCAAAATCGTACCGAACCTTTTTGGCGATCCATTGCTTCTTCAATTTTCACCGACATTCGCCCTGCATTAAAGCATCAAATTACATACTTAAAGCTTTTATGCCAAATGAAAATAACAGGTGTTACATGGGAAGATAAGGGTCTAATACTGACAACACTTCAAACTTTCAACTCGAAATAGTCAGCTATCGGCCGAATCTCACTGGAAGTCGATCACAGTATACGAATATCAGTACACTCTCACTGAGTTTCGAATACATTGTCCTAATCCATCTCCATAGCAACCAAAACTAAAAACATTTCAAGATCCCCAACTAAAGATCTGGTTCATCTCTTTTAAAACATTTGAAGTCCCTTAACTGAAAGTCAAAGATTTACCCGGTCACTTTGGTCACCAAAACAACTTTTGTAAATGTAAGTAAAATTAGAAGAACATATGAAAGTCTCTAACATGACACAAGATGATCAATCAATGATATATCAACTTGCTCGGTCTACAAATCTGAACTGTAAACTATGATCAGAATCGCCAAAAGTAAGTTGTGTTAACTACTTTGACTTGTATTTCTCATACACTGTCATATAGACTAGTCCGGGAGTCAACTAAGTTTAACAAAGAAAAAATGAGCCATTGAAAAAAAATAGAATTGGCAGAGACAGTCGTAACTAAATATTCTAACAAAATAGACCCATAATTATGAACTACCCCATTATCTAAATAGAGCACAAGTAAAAGATCACAAAAAATAACAGAACTAATAGCATCCCACCTGGAAAAATATAAAAGTTTAAAACATTAAAAAATAATAAAAGAGAAGAGAAACACCACCTCCAATCATCATACAGTCGCCGGGAAAATACGAAAAAAAACACGCATATATGAAAATTTTATGCCGTCTATCCACCACTGTCAAGAAGAGTGCGTCGGTGGAAATGGAGTTGTCACTCCAATAAAAAAGCCAAAAAAACCCTACCAGCAACAAAGCGAACTCGTACCTTGACTCGCTTAACTCGGACTGAGTCAAATCGAGTTGATCGAGTTTCAAATCTGACTTGGGCTGAGCTCCGCCATGTGCTGGATCATCGTCGTGGATCTATAGCAGTGCCACCGGGTGTGGAACCTCGTCGTGGATGCCATGGACACTTGGAGTATAAGCCATATGATAAAATGCAAAACCTAAAAAAAGTTGTACTGGGTGCAGTCATATATATATATATATTGAGTACGTAGAAACAAATGTAGAACGAGATATACACAAAACCAATCAAAAAGGGTTTTTCTAATTCTAAATCAATTATAACTCCATTACCCCCCCCAAAGCGAAGCGTAGGACTGGTTACAATGCAAAGCTTGGAACGTAAGAACTCAAACCAAGAACGGCTCCTTTGTAAAGATGTCATCAAGTTGCAAGTCCGTAGAAACATAAGAAACCTTGATCTTAACAAAAACACCATCGCACCCACAAAATGATAATCAATATCAATGTGCTTGGCTCTCTTGTGCGAAATTGGATTGTGAACAAGAAAGAGAGCCATATTGCTATAACCCAACAAAACAGGAGGTGCACAAGTCTATACACGTAAATCCCGAAGAGGATTCATCAACCAAGCTAACTCTGCAGAAGCATTTTCCATAGCACGGTATTTTGATTCTGAACTTGAACGAGAAATTATAGATTGCTTCTTAGCATTCAAAGACACTGGGTTACCACTAAGGATTATGGCATAACCGTATGTAGACCTACGAGTCTCAGTGCAACAATCCCAATCAACATTATAATAACCTACAACTGGTAAAGTGGATGAATTTTCACAAAACTGAAAACCATAGTGGACTAAGTGGAGAGTACCACACACATAGTGCAAAATTTGATACACATCTTGGAAGTGGCTATCTATAGGAGCCTGCATTTACTGACTGACTGTGTTGACAACATAAGACAAATCAAGATGTGTAATTGACAGATACTGAAGTGCACCAACCCGAGACTGGTAAAGAGGGGGATTTCCGAAAGGCTAACTGGAAGAGCTAACAAGCTGCAAAAAATCCACAAATGGAATAGCAATAGGCGCGAAATCCTGCATCCCATTTTGCAATAAATGTCCTTGGCGTACCTAGCTTGGCCAAGGAATAAGCCATCAGAAACATTAACAACCTCCAAACCCAAGAACTAATAAAGAGTATCGAGATTAGTAATCTTGAATTCCTAATTAACCCGATCAATGAACTCCTAGTGAGAATAATGTCATCAACATAAACCAACATGAGAAAGGCACCCTATGAAAATACAAATAAAGAGGTATCGAAAGAGCTTCATACAAACCCCATGAAAAAAAGAGCTAGAACGTTAAAACTAAGCATGAGGAGCCTGCTTCAAACCATAAATGGCCTTGCATAGACGAAAAACAAAATCTGGATGCATGGGGTCTTTGTATTAAGTGGGCTGCTCCATATAAACCGGAGAGTCAAGAACATCATTTAAAAATTAATTCTTAGCATCTAACTGTCAAAAGGGAAATTACGAAGGATATCCAAAGACAAAACAGTACGAACAGTAGAAGGCTTCACCACAAGAATAAATGTGTGATCATAATCAAAGCCAGGTAATTGCAAAAAACTCAAGCAACTAACCTCGCTTTATGCTTTTCAAGAAAGCCATCAACCTTATACTTCAAACGGTACACCCATTTTGAGCTAACAACATTTTCATTAGAAAAAGCGAGGAACCAAATCACATATCTACTGAATGCGAAGAGCCTCCATTTTGGAATCCATGGCAGCAACCCATTCAGGATCCTTAACAGTCGAGCGATGACTCTGTGACTCGGTCATAGCAAAAAGAGCACTCAATAAACCAAAAATGTTATAGTCAGAAAAAATCCTTGTACCTAAGAACTAGTGCGAGAGCGAGTAGTCATTGTATGATGAGAAGATGCCTCGGGCACTAGATTGGCCGACAATTTTGACATAGGTGGGAAGGAAATCAAAGATGGACTAACCGATGAAACCAGATGAGAAATCGAAGATGGCTGAATCAATGAGGTCGAAGCAGATGCAACTGGAGGCGCTGATGGTGATAGAAAAGTGGCCACGTCTGTAGTTGGTGGCGCATTGATAGCACGCGCTAAAGGTGCGATCGGCGCATCGGCTGCACATTTGGCAGCACGTTTGGACATGTGTTGGGCTGCGTTTCTTTGGGCTGCGGACATACACGATTTTTTCCTGATTTCTGAGCTCCCTGTACAGACATTGAATCACAATCATCTAAAACAACGGGAAATTCTGCTAATACAGATGGCTCAATACCTCTAAAGGCATAGATGAAGGTTCCAAAAATTCAGAGACATCGAGTGAAGGCCGATCAGTAGCACTACCAGTGTGGGTTACCGGTAAAAGCATATTATCAAAATGAGCATGATGAATGATGCACTCATTCTTCCTAAGAGGATCAAGAAAGTGATAACCCTTGTACTGTGAACTGTAACCCAAAAATATACATGACATATTTCAAGGTGGCAACTTATGCGCAACATAAGGGCATAGATATGAAAACAATTGACAACCAAATGGATACAAATTGAAGTAGTTATTGTTTCAAAAACAAAGAAAAGAAATCTAGGAAACAAGGGAACTTGCAATTTGTAGTAAAGCAAAAGAAACAACAAGTTTAACGTCTATAAACTTGTTTTAAATGCAAAGAGAGTTTTGTACAGAAAAGTCTGCTTTTATTCATTGCCTTTGCTCATGCAACAATCATACAACGTGCTAACTACATTCATGCAACAATCATGCTATGTGCTAACTACATTCATGTAGAATATTTGAAATAGCTAACAAACTCCATAAAATCAAGTCTTGGAGAAACTTATATGTTGAAAATAGATAATGAGAAGAAGGAGATTATCCAAAAAATTACCCCCTTAAGCTTCTTCTTCATTTTGAAACTCCAATGATCCCAAGCTTCTGCCACATCTCGATGAACTTTATCCTTGGAATTTCCTTTATTAAGATATCAGCTAGCTGTCCATAAGTGCCAAAATGTTCAACATCAATCCTCCCGGTTTCGATGCATTCCCGAATGTAGTGGAACTTGGTGTTAATGTGCTTGCTCCTACGATGGTGCACCAGATTATAAGTAAGAGCAATAGCATATTTGTTGTCCACAAAAATTTTGAAACCAATTTCTTAATGCCCGACTAGTTCGTCGATGAGTCGACTGAGCCAAACTCCTTGACATGCTGCACTTGCCGTTGCAATGTACCCTATTTTGCAAGATGACAAAGAAAAAACACTTTTCTTTTATGAAGTCAATGAAAACCATGTTGTACATAACAAATAAAGCTATCCCATAGGTGCTCTTTCGGTCATCAATCTCTCCAGCAAAGTCACTGTCGCTATAGCTAACCAGTTTAACATCGCCTCCACTTGAATTCTAGCAGCATCCAAACCTCAGAGTACCTTGAATGTACCTAAGTATTCATTTAATTACGTCCCAATGTTAAGTGCTTGTAGATTCCATATATCTACTTGCGATGCCTACCACATGAGCTAAGTCTGGCTGTGTGTTTACAAGGTAGCAAAGACTACCAATCACTCTCTGGTACATGGTTGCATCGACAGCATTTCTTCCATCCCATTTTCTCAACCAGAGCCGATTATCCATTAGTGTGTGACACGGGTTGCACCCATTCATGCCACCTAGCCCTAAGATTGTTTCAGCATATGCACCTTGGCATATTTTGTTCTCACCATTGCCTTGATGCACCTCAATCCCAAGATAGTAACTAAGAAGACTTAGATCACTTATCTTGAAAACTTTTTACATTTATGCCTTGAAATAAAAAATGTCTTAAACATTCGCCCTTGTGATAATTATATCATCCATATAAACATCAACAGGAAGAAAACAACGAGTCTTACCTCTCTGATAAATCGCATGTTCAAGTTGACACCTTATAAATCCAAGAAATACAAGAGATGCATCCATTTTGGAGTTCCACGCCCGTGGAGCTTGCCGAAGCACATACAATGCTTTATTCAGTTTTAGCACCTTTCCATCATTTGCACCATCAACAAAACCCGGTGGTTGCTACACATAAACATCCTCAACACGATTTCTATTCAAGAAAGATAATTTTACGTCCATGTGGTGCACCTCCAACTTTTCATGTGTGGTGAATGAAAGCGATAGCCGAACTGTCTCCATTCTTGCTACTGGAGTGAACACTTCCTCGTTATCCATCCCCAGTCGATGCACATACCCCTTTGCAAAGAGTCTCACCTTATCCTTAAAAATGTTTCCCACAGGGTTCTTTTTAACTTTAAAGACCCATTTGAGTCTGATAGCACTGTGGTTCACCGGAAGTGATGCAAGCTCCAAAGTCTTATCGTCGAGGATTGATTACATCTCCTATTTCATGGCATTTATTTAAGCTACATATCCAAGAGACTCTTCTACACTTGTTGACTCCTCTCTGGCCAAGAAGCAGTGACCGCTTTCTTCGACGCTTACATTTTCTTTGGTGGCATTTTACAAATCCGTTAAAATCATGTAACGCTGTGGGCTTGATGCAGTGTCGATGTTGTCATCGTGTGTAGGAGGTGTTTCCTAATGTGTCTGTAATGAATTAGGCTTTGGGGTCCATGGTTTAACTTTCGGTGCAGCTGGCTCAAGTCCAAAACTAGTGTGCTCACTTGTAGAGCAGAAAACAGTGAATGTGTTCTCTCCTTCCGCTAGTCTTGTCTCGCTAGAAGATCCTCATTTCCATGCCCATAATTCCTCAAACATGACATCTCTTGTCACATACATGTGCCTTCCAATTGGATCATAGACAAGGTACGCTTTAGCACCTTCCTCGTAGCTGGTGAAGACCCCTTGAACTGATCGGTCTGATAACTTGTCCATTCCTGGGCCAAGCTTCTTCACATGAGCAACACACTCGAATGTTTTCAGGGTTTGTATGCTCAGATTCTTCCCTTTCTATGCCTCATATGGTTTCATACCATCTAGACTCCGTGTTGCCAAGCAATTGAGTGGGTAAACATCAGTTTTCACTGCTTCTGTCCAGAATGTTTCGGGCACTGCCATTGACTTCATGAGGCACCAAGCCATCTCATTCACTGTCTGGTTTTGCCTCTCTAGTACCTTGTTCTGCTGAGGTGAGTAAGAGGTAGTGGTGTTGTGCTTAATCCCACTTTCATCGCAGAATTCCTTGAACTCACCGGAGTTGAACTCTCCACCACAATCCAAAAGGAATGCAAGTAACTTCCATTCACGCTCGGCCTCCGCTGCTGACTTCATTTTATTGAAGTGTCACATCATTTCATCCTTTGTCCTGAGTAGTTCAACCCATATGCATCAAATATAATCATCAACAACAAGTATAAAATACCTTCTTCCACCTGTTGTTGTAGGTACAATTGGACCACACAAGTCGTTGTGGACCAACTCTAAGTGGCATTTTGCTCGGAATGTTGTGGCCTATGGGAATGGTGTTCTTTGCTATTTCCCGATCGTATAACCATCTCAAAGCTCTTCCACATGTTCAGTAGGGAATTCCTCGAACCATTTCCTTGCTTGAAAGATTGTGCAACGCCCATAAGTAAAGGTGCATGAACCGTGCATGCCATATCAATGCATCATTTTCCTTTTGCGGCAAAAGACTCACTAGAGTCGCAAGATTCAAGTTTATTATGTAGAGTCTGTTGCAAAGACGTGTGACCTGCGCTAATACTTTCCAAGCTCGATAAAAAATGCAAAGTTTCCTATCTTCAATGGTGATTTTGCAGCAATTTTTGTCAAGTTGTCCGAGGGAGATAATGTTGCTTTGCAAGCTCGGAATGTAGTAGACGTAAGTGAGAATAAGATGGCCCCCTATGAGACACGTGAACATAATGGTTCCTCTCCCATGTATGTCTAACACTGAGTCATCAGCAAAATGAATGGTGCCACGTACTGTCTCATTAAGAGACCTGAACGCTGTTTTGTCACCGGTGATATGACTGCTGGCCCTGGTGTCGAGGTACCACACGCCATCTACTGCAATTACTGATATCACCTTCTCCTCGTTCAAGTGCAAAACTTAAGATGTGTGTTGGTCTCAGCCCTAATCCACAACATGAGCAGTGCGGGTTCCTCATCTCCTTTCGTCTAGGGGCACACAAGATTTGCCTGCTCTTGTTTCTCCCAATCACATTTTTCCATTCGTCATTTCTTTGCCCAATGACCAGCAATCCCTCTATAATGACAGTTTCCCTTGTTGCATTGGCTGCTGCTCTAATACATCTTTCCTTTGATTACAGGCGGTTTTGACTTGCCTCGAGGCTTGCTCTTCTATTGTCCGCCACCTGATGAGCCACCTTGTCCTTGATCACGGTGACATTTCTAGGCTTGCCACTCTTCCTACATGAGGAGCAAGCGTCCACTGGCAGAAGCATGCTCATTAAGTTTATCACTTTCTTCTACAACTAGAAACCAGCCTATGAGTTCTTCAATGGACAGATTCTTGAGATCAATTAGTGACTCAATCGCCATTGCCATTTATTTGTACTTACTTGGTAAACTCTAAATAAATTCTAGCACCCCCTTGTGCTCATCCACCGGATCCCCTAACACCTCGAGATCATTATTGATTGTTGTGAGTCGGATCCCAAAATATTTCACACCCTCGCCATCCTTGAATGTGAGATTCTCAAACTATGTTCGGAGAGTTTGTACGTTGGCCTCCCGCACGCGTTCAATACCTGATCACATGATCTTAAGTTTATCCCAGGCTTCCATGGTAATTTTTTTGACCCCAAGAGTACGTATCAACTCTGGTGGGACTGTTCAAAAGAGTGCCAACATTGCCCGTCGATCATCACGTTGATCACCTGGACCATTTTCGATCACCTCCCACAAGCCCTGTGCTTGAAGCTACACCTTCATGAGAGTCACCTTATCTGCATATATGGTCCGTGTGAGAACTGGAAGTGCAATGCACTACCTCTCTCTAATGAGATGTCAAATTCATGTATTTTCCAAAGCATTTATCATCTCTTTTGTTATATTTTTGTCATAAGATTGATAGATTTAGTTAGGCTTCCATGATAAGGGGTTTAGATGACCATTTTTGGGTTTTTATATCTAAATCCTTCATTTTGTAACCTATGTTTAGTTTAATGAATTTTTGGTCCTTACGATCATCTAGATCCCATTTTGTGAGCTACATTTGTAGATGTCTCATGAGCCCTTTGGAGTGGTTTAGTGAAGGCCACGTGCCAAAAATGTGGTAGAAGATAAAAGGGTCAAAGAAGAAAGCAAAGAAGCGGATGAGTTGTCACCCAAAAGTTTTGACAAAGTTCTTAAAATTATCCAAGAAGAATCAGCCTACAAGGGTGGCGTAATTGGAATTTTCTTCTCAAGCACTATAAAATCGACTACAAGAACTCCCAAAATGGACCAACGGTTCACCGGTGGGAAGGAAAACAAGAAGCCACGAATTGTAGCCCATCTAAATTTTTTGGGCAAAAACCTCCGCCGCCCGGGCAACACCATTTCGGCTTGGGCGGGAGCCTGTTGCATTTTTTTTATTTTTCTTGACCAAATTAGACTATAAATAGCCCCCATTTTCCTGAGCCCGACTTGGGGGCTCCAAAACCCTAGTTTTTCACCATTTTCTTCCATTTCTTCTTCTTTCTTTGTAGATCTTTGTTCTATGTTATGATCTAGCTTAGTTTTGTACTTGGGAGCAATTTATTAAGACTTCCTTTCTAATGTCTTGAGAATCATTTCTATCTATCTATTGCTTTCTCTATTGTGCATTTATTGAGCTTTGAATGTGGATTGTTAATGGCATTAATGTTGTTGGAAGTTTGAGTATATGAATTTCTTGTATGATTGCTTGTTAGGGTTGGAAGAAAGTAGCTAATTTTCCCCTCTTTTAATGTGGAATCCAAGAGCATGAGTTAGAGCTTCTAAATGATGTTGATGTGTTGATAATTGCTTGATGAATGTGATGATATTGAACTCGTTCTCATGTTTGTTTTAGGTAGAAAATGAGATAAGTCTATGAATGTCGATTGTTGTTGACTAATCTTGTGTAAATGCATGAATTGGTTAAATGCTTAAACACGGTGTAATGTTTATAAGTGTTGTCAAGCTTGTTGATTCTTCGTGCTCAATGCCATCAATGGGATACGTTTAGTCGTGTTTTGACTAAGGGAGTTATTGGTGAGGTTTGACAAGAGATGTCAAATTCACTCTTGCAAAATACTATCTAATAAGGATAGAAGATTTAACTTCACAACAAGTAGTTAAAGAAATTAATAGATTGGTTCACTCGTTCTTGAAGCTTTTATTATTTATCATTCATGTGTTCTTAATGCTATGTTTTACTCATTTATGCCATGGGGTATTTGAGAATAAGAAGTGTTTGTATGATTAAAGTGTTAGTGTTAGGAAAGTAACAAATTCCATAGCTCTTTGGCATGAAAATCCAAGAACATGGACTTAGAACTTCTTGTGCATAATGTGTTGTGATTCTTGCTAGATAAGTATGTTAATGCGGATTGTTCTCATATTTATCATATAGATGCAATGAAAGGTTGAATCTTGAATGTGGTTTGTTCTAGGTTTAGCCTAATGAATGTTACGTTTGGTTAAATGGCTGTCTTTTGTAGAAGGCTTGTTGTTATCAAATCTATGGTCCTTCATGTGAAATGTCGTTGATGAAATACCTCTATGGTGTGGTTTGCTTCGAGTGATTGTCAATGAGGTTTGCAAATGGTCGTTGTTTGTGTATGAAAATTACTATTAAAAATGAATGAATATTGATCTTTGTCTGGGAAGTGATAACATTCCCCATTGGTAACAAATGTGATTGAATGAGTGAATGGTTCAATGATCTACATGAGGTTTGGAAGGGGATATCAATTGCCCCCAAGGCTTTATATTTTGTAGTTTTTACCCCTTTTTCTTAGCTTGTTTGATGATTAGCATAGTTACTTAACTATGCTAGTTAAATTGTCTTTTTAATTTCATAACTTAGGAAAACCAACTAACCAAAATCCCCCCCTTTACTTGCTTATATATATATATATATATAAAAATGTTGATCTAGCCTAATATAAACCTTATATGTTTAAACGCTTAAGAAAATCCCTCTTCTTAATGGACGACCCTGATTTGCCACTATCTACTTAATTGTATTTAGTAAGCATAAAGGGCTTATAAATTATAACATTGAGAGGTATGGCGATGATAGGTACAAAGAGGTACCCCCTTGTGCTCGTCCACCGGATCCACTAACACCTCGAGATCATTGATAATTGTTGTGAGCCAGATTCCAAAATATTCTACACCCTCGTCATCCTTTAATGCGAGATTCTCAAACTCCATTCGGTGAGTTTGTGCGTTGGCCTCCTGCACGCTTTCAACACCCGCTCACATGATCTTAAGTGTATCCCAGGCTTCCGTGGCAATTTTCTTGACCCCAAGAGTACGTACCAACTCCGGTGGGACTATTCGAAGGAGTGCCAACATTGCCCACTGATCATCACGTTGGTCACCTGGACCATCATCGATCACCTCTCACAAGCCCCGTGCTTAAAGTTGCACCTTCATGAGAATCACCTTATCTGCATAGTTAGTCCGTGTGAGAACTAGAAAGTGCAATCGCTCTCCCTTATAACCGGCTCCACTATGCATGTTTCATTTCCTCTGCTGAGTTTTGGTCATTTCGATGGTGGAGGTGAAGCTGTCCCCTTTTTCTTGTTGCCTGCTGCTCTTCCTGCTCCTCGTCATACTATTTTACCGAAGTGAATCAAACACCGACCAGCTGCAGAGGTTTGGATCAAACACCACATGCTCTGATACCAATTGTTGTTGCAAAAACAAAGAAACTAAAGCTAAGAAACAACTTGAAATTTGTAATAAAGAAGAAGAAACAACAAGTTTCACTTCTATAAAATTGTTTTGCCTGCAAAGAGAGTTTTGTGCAGAAAGGTATTTTTCTTCATTTACTTTGCTCATTATTTATAAGGGAAAAATAGAAAAGAACTACAATATGCAACATTCTAATCCTACAATCATGCAACAATCATGCACCATGCTAATTACATTCATGCAATGTGCTAACTACATTTGTGCAGAATATTCAAACAGCTAACAAACTCCATAAGATCAGATCTTGGAGAAACTTATTTGCTAAAAATAGATAACGAGAAGAAAGAAATTATTCAAGAGTAGTCAGGAGTCATACCAAAAATAATAGATAGCGGAGACTAACCAGATCAAACCGATGTTGGCAGCCTGTTAATGGTGTAGGATGTTGTAGAAAAGCATCATACCCAAATGAATGATGAAGGTCGGAATGAAAGAGCATCGACAATCCTGTCTCAGTGATGTCATGATGCTTCCGCTTTGCACGACCATTTTTCTATGGAGTGTAAGGACATGAAAGTTGATGATGAATGCCCTTGGACGCAAATTGTGATCGCATGTGATGATTCAGAAACTCGGTTCCACCATCACTCTAAAATAATTTAATGGTGGTAGAAAAATGGTTCTCAACAAGAGCCTCAAAATGCATATAAGCCTCTACAAAATCATACTTTCTCGTAGAGGATATAACCATGTGAACCAAGAAAAATAATCAACAAAAATAACATAACAAGAATACCTGGCACGAGAGACAGCTAGAGAGGGTCCCTAAAGATCACAGTGAACTGAATCAAGTATATGTGGTGCGGCTTTTAAATTATCTCTAAAAGAAAGATGCTTGTCTTTAGCCATCTCACAAGAGGGGCATAAATGAGGCTTAGGCAGTAAACTAGCAAATGAAAAATATCCAGACTTTCTTAAAGAAGTACATTACCAAATATACTATGCAAAGTTCAAAAGATGCTTTAGAAGCACTAGATTCTTAAAAAGAAGATAAATAAACACCACCATATTTCAAAGCATATAAGCTAACATCACAGTGGTCTTTTCCAGTAACATCACTACTGAACTTGCTCAAAATAGTGAAAGAATAATCATCAAAGCAAATAACATTCATATCTCGAGTTAACTTACTAGTAGACAGCAATTTTTTAGTAATTTTTGGAACCACCAAAACATTAGACAATGATAATGAATCAGAGACTCGAGAGTGACCAACGTGGATAAGGTTAAGAGTAGAACCATTACTAACAATAACACAATTGTTACTAGAATAAGGAGTCACACGATCAAGAGGGGACTGAGAAAAAGTCGTGGTTGGTCCTACCAGAATCAGCTATCTAGTGAGTATGCTGAGGAGAATGTCATAAAGAGCCAGGAGAAGAAGCTCGAGAGAACAAGTGAGGACACATCAAGGAAATGTGACCAACTTCCGCACACCACTGACACTGCAACTGGTACCATTCATTTTGTAGTTTGGAACAAGAAGAAGCAACATGACCCAGAATGTTACACCATTAGCACCATGGTTGATCAAAATGAGCCATAATACGTGAAACAAATTATTATTTTTTGTGTTTTTTTTGTTTTCCAGGCTTTGACGAGGAGCTGACAAGGATGCTCACGGGGATCTAACTTGGAGTCAAACTCGTGATAAGATCTTCAACTTGCGATAACTTGAAAATCATGAGAAAATACCTTGTTGATGAGGTGAAGAGCAGCTGCGAAGATGCACGCACGGAAGACTTATGGTGTGTGTGGCTCATGCGCGGGATAAGCACAATGACTTGAAAAATAACAAGGTTTGATGCCGATTGGGAGGCCAGATGGTCTGAATATGGGAAACCATGATGCCAGAAGAACTTGTACAATCGCCAGGGATAGAGAAAACATAAAGGGGATGAACAATCTTGACAACATTGCTTGAGGTCGCCGGAATCGATCGAACTTTAGTGGCAATGAACGAGCAGCTTGATTGGAGAATATGACCGGAGATGGATGGAAATCGGCAAAGAAGAGATGGCCGAGAAGAATGAACAGAAAGGAGAACGGCAGCAGCGGTGGGATGGAACAGCCAGCAAAGTCGATCTAAAAAAGGTAAGGTGAAATTTGAGAAGAAAGTGATAAAAGCTAAGAACTTTTATAGAAACTTGACTAATACCATGATAAAATGTAAAACCCACAAATAATTGTGGTTGTGTGTATTCATATATATAGTGAGTACAAAGGATATAAAAACTAGAAGCAAATATGGAACATGATATATATAAAACCAATCAGAAAGGATATTCATTTCTTATCCTGATTTTAAATTAATTATATCTCTATTACAGTAGCAAGCATTGACTGGAGCGGATGCCGTGGACACCGTGAAAAGGCATCGAAGCTGTGGAATGGATCATTGTTGTGGTTATTTAAGACAACTTGGGCCACCTCCTCCTCACAGTCTTTCTTAATATCCTCCCTAATTATGTTATACTAGTTAGGTAACACCGCGCGTTGCGCGGTGAGCTTATTAACAAATTATGGGAATACTATGAGCTTAATAACAAATTATGAGCTACAAAATTTAAATGTTAAAAGAGCTGTAATTGAAACTACAAATGTACCAAGTTTACATGTTTTTGAATCTCATAATTAACTCGAGCTATCAACTAAAGCAACGTACCATTCTAATGTAGGGATAGGTAAAAATTTAACAGTAGAAGTTGCTGATGACATTTTAATAATCATTGTTTACATATCTTATTACATAATTAGAATATTACAAACTATAAACACATGCATGTTACCTACATGTTTTTAGCGATCAAACTTTGCAAAAGAGATGTTACAAGGAAATAGAGCCAAAGTGAATTGTCCAATATACCATGAACGACCATTGTGTCAACCAAGGGGTTTGGAGGATTTCTTATATATATATATATATATATATATATTATTATAGTTTACAGGGAGATAATATATATAATAATATAAGATAATATAAGATAAGAAGGAAGAGTAGAAGAAACTATGCAAAAAGAGATGAAAGGAAAAAAGGAACCCAATAGAGTAGGACTAACTTTATAGTGAACAGTACCATTTCCAGGTTTTTTGGAAAGGGTTTGGATGGAACCCTGTCCACTCGAACCTTGTCCACTCGAACCCTGTCTACTCGAACATCTCCACTCGAACCCTCTCCACTCGAACCATATCCACTTGAACCATCTTCACTCGAACGTCTCCACTTAAACCCTCTCCACTCGAACCTCACCACTTGAACCTCTCCACCCAAAAGTTCTTCACTCGAACCATCTCCATTGAGGTGAGTGTTTGCATTGCCTTAACACGAATCGAATTAAAATGATGCCACCAGAGAGTACCTCTCGAACCCTCCTCTCAAACCTCACCTCTCCAACTAGTACCTCTCGAACCAGTACCACTCGAACCTCCACTTGAACTCTCACCATTAGAACCCTCCACTGTAACTTTCATCTCTCAAACCCCTCACTAGAACCTTCACATCTCGAACAAGAGAGTACCTCTTGAACCTTCCTCTTGAACCAGTACCACGCAAACCCTCCACTCAAACTCTCACCTCTCAAACTCGAACTCTCATCTCCCAAAACATCCAATGGGACCTTCACCTCTTGAATCCTCCGCTGGAACCTTCACCCCTCGAATCCTCCTCTTGAAACTCACCACTCAAACCAGAGAGTACCTCTCAAACCCTCCTCTCTAACCTCACCTCTCGAACAAGAGAAACTCTCACCTCTCGAACCCTCCACTGGAACCTTCATCTCTCAAACCCTCTACTGGAACCTTCACCCATCGAATCCTCCTCTTAAACCTCACCACTCTCACCTCTCAAAAACTCCACTAGAACTCCCACCTCTCGAACTCTCCACTGGAACCTTCACCTCTCGAACCTTCCACTGGAACCTTCACATTTCGAACCTTCCACTGGAACCCTCACCTCTCGAATCCTCCCCTTGAACCTCACCACTTGAACTAGAGAGTACCTCTCAAATCCTCCTCTCGAACCTCACCTCTCGAACCAGTACCACTCTCACCTCTCGAACCCTTTACTGGAACCTTGACCTCTCGAACCCTCCACTGCAACCTTCACCTCTCAAATCCTCCTCTTGAACCTCGCCACTAAAACCAGAGAGTACCTCTTGAACCTCACCTCTCAAACCCCTCCACTGCAACCTTCACCTCTAGAACCAGAGAATATCTCTCGAACCCTCCTCTCAAACCTCACCTCTCCAACCCCTCCACTGGAACATTCACTTCTCGAACCAGAGAGTACCTCTCAAACCTCCTCTCGAACCTCACATCTTCAACCAGTACCTCTCAAACTAGTACCACTCGAACCTCCACTCGAACTCTCACCATTCGAACCCTCCACTGGAACCTTCACCTCTCGAACCCTCCACTAGAACCTTCACCTCTCGAACCCCCACTGGAACCTTTACCTCTCGAACCCTCCACTGGTTACTTCACCTCTCGAACAAGAGAGTACCTCTGGAACCCTCCTCTCGGACCAGTACCACTTGAACTCTCACCTATCGAAACATCCAATGGGACCTTCACCTCTCGAACCCTCCACTAGAACCTTCACCCCTCGAATCCTTCTCCTGAACCTCACCACTTGAACAAGAGACTACCTCTCGAATTCTCCTCTTGAACACTCATCTCCAACTAGTACCACTCGAACTCTCATCTCTAAAACCATCTAATGGAACCTTTACCTCTCGAGTCCTTCACTGGAACCTTCACTTCTCGAATCCTCCTCTTGAACCTCACCACTCGAACCAGAGAGTACCTCTCAAACCCTCCTCTCGAACCTCACCTCTTCAACCCCTCTAGTGGAACCTTCACCTCTCGAGCCAGGGAGTACCTCTCAAACCCTCCTCTTGAACCTCACCTGTCCAACCAGTACCTCTCGAACCAGTACCACTCAAAGCCTCCACTGGAACCTTCACCCCTCGAACCTCTACTGAAACCTTCACATCTCGAATCCTCCTCTTGAACCTCACCACTCGAACCAGAGAGTACCTCTCGAATCCCCTTCTCTCGAACCTTACCTCTCAAACCCTCCTCTCGAACCAGTACCACTGGAACCCTCCATTCCAACTCTCACCTCTCGAACCCTCCACTGGAACCTTCACGTCTCAAACAAGAGAGTACCTCTCGAACCAGTACCACACGAACCCTCCACTCGAACTCTCACCTCTCGAACCCTACACTAGAACCTTCACCTCTAGAACCGTCGAATGGAACCTTCACCTCTCGAACCCATACCTCTCAAACCAGCTCCACTCGAACCTTCACTCGAACTCTCGACAGGATAGTGAGCCGCTCAACGACGTCGTTTTAGGCAGCCACCTGTGTGCACCTGTAGAAGCACATAGAAGTTGGGACTTTGGAGCATACGTAAAAGTACAAAAATGCCCCTGGCGACCATTTGTGTCAACATTCTTGTAGTTGCACATGGTTGGGAACGTGATAAAATTTTTATATCCACAAAATTACCCTTCTACCCCTGACGACCATTTGTGTCAACAATGGGGTTGGGAGGATTTCTATTAGATAGTACCCTCAGATAAATAACTAATATATCAGGCATTACAAGATTTACTTTAAACTAAAATATTATTAAGGATATATAATTACATGGCAACAAAATTTATCGTATGTACCATTATAGATTATATTTTAGAATAAAGCAAGTAGAAGATTCATGACAGAATGATTTCCCGTAATGATTCTGATTAATGATCAAGAGTCTAAATAGAGTACAAAGTAGACTAGTCTAAATATAACTCTAGCCTAGTCAACATGGAATAAAATATTATCTAATCTTCTACTTGCTTTATTCTAACAATAGATATCCAATAAAAACTATAACATCGGCCTCGGGGATATTAACTCGTTTCTCGTTAAAATCATGACCACTTGGTAGAGAGGAGTGTATCACTCATCAATATCACACCGCCAAATAGAGATCTTCTACAAATGTAACACCACTTGATCCAACCACAATCTATGATGTTCAAACTGTAAACAACTTGAAAAACACAGATATAACTGGTCCAAATTAATGAAAACCCTGAGATAAAAACACAAATAGAATTACAAACACACGATCTGTAAAAGTAGATAAAAAACAAACATCAAGAGAACTATTAAATTGAGTTATGCTCATGAAAATAATGATCTACTTGATTAGATTGAAGAGAAAAACTAATGTGTGAATATAAGTTTCCTTTTTATTCAATGATAACCTCAATTAATATGGATTGTATAATGGGAAGACGAAGAAAGGGGGGGAAAAAAAAAAAGTTAGTCTTTAGGGAAAGACACGCAAGGGCTGCGTCAGAATATTTACTGTACGTTGTTTGTATACCACAACGGGATATACTCCGTTTGTCCAATCTAAATTGTTTATTTACCTTTTAAAAATAAAGTTTTGTAAACTTTGATACTAAATATAAATTAATATATAAAAGATAAATATATTATGTGAGATATTGTTAGAGTTATCTTAACATTTACTTTTCAAATGTCATTTTTTATGAAAATTTATTATACATAACTGGAGTATTTACGATCAAATATGCTTATTGAATATAGTGAAAAAATAAATAAGCAAATTAAAATGAGACGAATGGAGTATAATTTATACCGACACGGACGTTACACTTTTAAAATTCATCCGAATATGGATTTCATTCAAAAGTAAAACCACAATTTCAAAAAGGGGAAATCCTCATAATAGGTAACATATCCATAAAATTAT
Organism: Rubia yunnanensis; assembly: GCA_037428765.1. Taxonomy (NCBI): domain Eukaryota; kingdom Viridiplantae; phylum Streptophyta; class Magnoliopsida; order Gentianales; family Rubiaceae; genus Rubia; species Rubia yunnanensis. Next base: position 21,358,939 of record CM075064.1, on the reverse strand, counting down.
GGATAGACTCTCTAATTTTTTATTTTTAAAATTATAATTTTTTTAAAAAAATTAAAATATTGTATTTTATAAGTTAAAACAAGTTTTAATGTATATTTAAATGTAAAAATATTTTAAAAAACAAAATTAAAAAGGATATTTCAAAAATTAAAATTTTAATTTCACAAATGCAGTATATAAGAGAATAAATACAGTGGATTGTCCATAAATTAAGAATATGCCACATGTCAGGAAACCTCCTCTCTTAAAATTATAAATGACAATTTTCAAGTGCAACCCAATGTTAACTTTGTGTTTCACATGGTTTATACGTGTTTTGCTTATAAGCTAAACACTTTTTAGTGTTTGGTAAACTTTTAAAAAACTGCTTATATTAAGAATTGTTATATCGAGGTCATCTGAACTTGTCTGATTTGATTGATTTGATCTGATATGATTTGAACTGAACTAAACTGAACTAAAATAAGTGTGTATTCTTAAATTAAGTTAAATTTCATCAAATTAAATTTACGTTGAATTGAGCTAAACTTATTTAAATTGAACGAATTGAACAGAAATGTAGATAAACTATGAAGAACATGGCCTAAAAGCAGGAGCTATTTTTGAAGGAAAAGAAGAAGTTGGTTTCCCCAAGCTTTTAAAATAAGTTAGTTTTATTTATAAGCACAGGTCCACCAGACACACCCTAAACAAGCTCTACAAATGTGTATTTTCTTTTGCATTCTTATAAGTCTTCCAAGTTCGAATCAATTCGGAAGTGAAAAATGCAGTTAAAGATGCTTCATAGTTGGAGAAAGTCTCACATTAGACTGCCTAACTGTTAGACCAAGTACCTAACAAGCCCCCTTTTCTGTAGTTTCTGGGGTTAATACACTAATATTTTTATTTTAGTGCCTTTTTAAAAAACACATAAAAAATATAGGGACCTTTCCACAATAAAAGAATATAACTCACACCTTCCCCAATTTCTCTGAAATCCCTAGTTTCTCGTTGGAAAGAACATTAAACATATGCTAAAAAGGGGAAATAAACGTTAAGATTTACAACACAAACAAAAACATACCATAGTTTTTCACTCCAGACAACGACGAACAACAACCCAAAGTCGAAGGCAACCAACAGAAAGCCGACATCGGCTCCTTCACTGCGTATTTCAGTTCGGCGTAGCCCTCCTGCTCCCAACTCCATGTATATTAAGTTTTTTTTTAGAAAAGAGTATTTTATTCTGCAAAATTTACGATATTCATTATGTTAAAAATAAATTTGATCGTTATAATTAGTTGATTGATTATGTTGTTGGAATTATTTTTATAATTGAGCTGATGTCCATGTTTGACTGAATTAGTTGATTGAATTAGTTGAATGAATTATATCATTTAATCGGTTGATTGATTATGTTTTTTGATATATTATATAATTGAATTAATGTATGTGCTTGATTGAATTTATAGGTTTATTCGCTAGCCAGCCATACGTATTCACCATGGAGACAAGACAGTAAATATCAAGAAGGGGGCACGTAACTTAATTATATCATCCTAAAAACAATTTGAATTAATTTCACTAAGCTAAAATGTTAAATGTGCAAATCTAGACCTTGATTTTTCTTCAAGTAGCGGCACTGTCAAAGGGCATTATGCTGAAGGTCGCGGAAAAGCTCTCAGTGCCGAGCACTAAACTTTTGTGCCCCAAACCCACGTTTCTTTGTTGTACTTTCCAACCAACACTTCGGAAAGGTTCTTACATAGGTTTTTTTTTGTTACTCTATCCTTTCCATTATTTGTTACTCAGAATGATTAGGAATCAAAAGAAAGTGACAGCTGCAGGAGAAGATAGGTGGAATCACCTTCAACAAAAAAATATGTACAGGGGAACAAGAGGAGGAGCATTTGTACCAGACGCTTACCATGTTCCCAGAAATTGATCATACACTCGGAATGGAGTAGAGAGAGCAAGTCATAGTCACAGCCAGAACTTTTGAAACGGTGGTCCAAACTGTATTGCAAGGAGAAGAAGGAAAAAGGTGTGGTATTTCAGTGGTTGGACTAGAATAACCACCCAGAGGCACATGAATCTATTGGAACTGCAGGGGATTGACACACACCCTGACAGTAAAATTCATAAACTATACCATCAATCACTATAACCCCAATATTGTTTTTTTTAATGGAAACAAAATGTGACTCTAATAAGGTTAGTAACTGGCTACGTAAAACTTATTTCACTAGCTGGGAAGTAGTAGATTCAGTAAGAGCAAGTGGAGGGCACTGTATAGCCTGGACATCAGATATTGTAGAATATTTAGGTACAAGCTGCCAAAATTGTGTATGCTGCAAAATCATGACCGCCGAGGGTGATGAATAGATGTTGATCTTTGTGTACGGACATCCTAACAGGCCACAAAGAAAAACAGTGTGGGATACCCTATACGAAGTCCTACAAAACACCACCCTACCAGTACTTAACACAGGTGATTTCAACCAAGTCCTAGATCGGGGAGATAAATTATACATAAGGGTGGTAACCTCTCAAGATACAAAGGATCTCAAAAGCCTACTCAGAGAGGCAAACCTAAGTGAACTTAGGAACAAGGGACAATGGTTTACCTGGTAAAATGGAAGAGAGGGTGATGACCTGATTCTAGAACGTCTAGACCGGGCATTCGCAAATAAAAAATGGAAGTTGATGTTCCTGAAGTACAACTTAATCAACCACACAATAACGAGATCCGACCATGGAGTTCTCACAATCAACACACACCCGATGACAGGGGCAAAAAAAGACACAACAGCCAGAAGATTTGAATCCTTTTGGATCAGATACAGCCAAACCAATGAGCTAGTAAAACGTGTTTGGAGACTAGTCCAACGCATGCCAAGTCAACTGTAAAGAACAGCCACAACGAGGGAACCTGAACCCAATACAATGTCAGGTTTTAGTATGAAGATAAAAGAGACCACCACAAGGCTACAATTGGGCCAAAGAGAGCGTGGGGAAATTGGAGTACAAAATAAGACGGGTGAAGCAGCAGCTAGGCGTAAAACAAAGACAGGAGGACGTGGATGGCATGTGCGAGAAAACAAAATAATTGGAGGAACTCCTCACCATGGAGGATGACTACTGGAGACAAAGAGAAAAGAACCTATGGCTCAAAGAAAGAGATAGAAACATGAAAGTCTTCCACGAATGGTCGCAGTAAAGGAAGGGAAGAAACTACATAACCCAACTCAAGGATATAACAAGAACTTGGATATCAAAGCAAGAGGATCTTCAGCAACTTGTCTACAATCATGTAAGCTCTATTTTTGTCATAGAATGTGGTATGCCAGCAGATGCTTTTGGTCAATCAACAATACAGGTTATCCTAAACCTCATCACCAAGGGGGTAAACCTAGTTCAACAGAAAGTGCTAGAGTGTCCAGTTACTCTACAGGAAATAAAAAAAACCATCTTCCAAATGGGCAAGTGGAAAGCACCAGGGCCGAACGGCCTACCGCCAGGTTTCTACCAACACTACTGGTCGGAAATGGGTGATGAAGTAACAACTGCAGTCAAGAGTTTCTTCCATACCTCCACCATTCCAACATAGTGGAACCTCACAACCCTAGTTCTAATCCCAAAGAAGAAACGCCCAAAAGAACCATCAAACGTACGCCCGATAAGTCTGTGCAATGTAACATACATGATCATCGCAAAGATCCTTGCAAATAGAATAAAAAAAGTGATGGATTAATTGATCTCGGGACACCAGTCCGCTTTCGTACAAGGAAGATCTATCTTGGAGAACTCACTCATAGCGCATGAACTCATTGAATTCATTTGCAAGAAGAAGAAAGGGAAACAGGGAATGACAGCAATGAAAATAGACAAGAGCAAGTCTTATGACCGCGTGTCTTGGGAATTCTTGGAAAAGATTAGCAACAGATGGGATTCCCCCGTAAGTGGATAAGTTGGATCATGGAATGTGTCACTAGTATTTCATACTCTATAAAGCTCAACGGGAATAACTCAAGAGTATTCCAGCCAAAACAAGGACTTAGACAAGGGTGCCCCCTCTCCCCTTTCCTATTCATCCTATGTTAGGAAGCTTTCTCATCAATGATAGTGTCGACTGAGTTCCAAAGGGTCTGCTTAGGCATAAAAATAGGACGTACAACCAGTCTCACACCTAATGTTTGCGGATGATTGCATCCTCTTTTTTAACATCTCAGAAAAAGAATAAACAAAACTAGCACAAACACTAAACTTGTTTGCATCCTATTCCAGCCAAAGAAATTAATTTACAAAAGTTGGTTTTTTTAGTCAGCCCAAATATTGAACCAAGAACAAAAGAGCGCCTCAGCCAGACATTCACAGTCTTCTCCGGCCTACTCCTATTCCACGACATGGACTTTGTAGGGCCAAAAGTCATCATATTAAAAAAGCTGATCCAATGAGTGAAGGCCAAGATGTCCATATGGAAGATCGGCGATCTGTCTGTCATGGGAAGAGTAACCCTCAGTAAACATGTCCTAGCATCAATAACACAGTATACCCTCAGCACATTCCGAATACCATCCATAATCGTAAAAAAGATTGACAGTCATCTCCCTATATTTATATGGGAAGGGGATACATATGGAAAAGGGATACACTGGAAATCTTGGGATTCTATGTGCCATTCCAAATGTCAAGGAGAACTAAAGATGCATTCCGTAGAACAGATGAACCAGGATCTGCTAGGAAAGTTTTCACGGAAGCTAGTTACTGACAAGCACTGGGGAGGACTTCCAGAAGGTTAAACTGAAGCATGGCGCACCATGAGGATGGAGGGGAATACTATGGGGCAGAGATCTAATAAAGACCAGGCTTAAACGGCAAGTGGTCGATGGACACGGGATAAATATGCAGGAGGAATGGATCCCAAACCACATAAATCCAATAAGATATCAAAGACAACTGCTACCTCAACTCGGATTTAAGGTTAGCGACCTCATTGATGATGCCAAGAAATGACGCATACCATTATTGAGAATTTTCTTCACCCCAGATATAGTAAATGATATTACAGGAATACACATCCCCTCCGCTCCCCTTAGCTAAAAGGATTACCAATTCTGGGACAAAGACTGGCTGGGAAAAAACATAGTTAAAAGTGGTTACCACGAGGCATGAAACTCAAGAGACAGACTTAAGCAATTGGGCTTATCCATGATAACAATCTCAGAACCTGAAAAACAACTGTGGAAAAGTTGTGGAATTCTAAGGTACCAGAGAAAGTAAAGTTTCTGGTCTAGAGACTGGTACAGAATGCGGCACCAACGGGTCTTGCCTAGAGGAAAAATAGTTTGGAGGTTTCCTCTATCTGCCAAATGTGTCACTATCAAATGGAAACACCAACACACATGATCCTGGAGTGCAATTTCACAAGGAGAATTCGGAGATCATCCAGACTGGGGTTTGACTTCAAGCAGGGTAACCCTATCAAACTCAAAACCTGGCTAACATAATGGTTCAAGAAAGAAAAGGAAGACGAAGACATAAACCTCACATGCATCACCATATAGGCAATCTGGTGTGTCAGAAATAAAGCCACAATTGAGCAAACAACAAGTTTCAGTACATACTGTACAAGCTATCATAAAGGCTACTCAAGCAGAGGAATCTGTTCAAGCCCCATCAGGAGTAACAATTTTAGCTAATCCCAACTCAGGGAAATAAGACCTGGACCAAATGACATGCCAACCGCAAGCTTGCACAAGGAGCTCATTTAAACCTGATATATAACACCTGGACACGTGTTGACACATATGCGACTTTCACAGTTCAGGACGGCAAGGCCGCGGCAGCATGGTGGGCAACACAAATGGAGGGAGAAAATTACTGGTGTGGAACGCAGAGTATTCAAGCACTATCGTCAGTTCAAGCTGAGCTAGTTGCAATTCATAGAAATGGCAGAGGCAAGGAATCGAGCGGCTACGCACATTTCTGTACGAACAGACTGTGAGATAACTCTAAATCACATCCACAACTTCCCAAAAGTCCCCCCAGGATTGAAGGGCCTACATAGAAGCATCATTATGCCGGTAATGGTATTCCATACAATACATATTATGAAAGTGCCTAGACTAGTTTTAATGAATGCTCACAACCTATCCCGTCATGTAATAGATGGATCTAACCACTAGAACTATTTAGTAATATAAGTAATCAACTCTTTGTGTAAAAAAAATATACGTACACAAAGTTTTATGATGACGCCTTTTTCGTATGATAATTGATTAGACGTAGATTTTATATGTAATGGTTTCAAACATGGGATCTCTAATTTATAGATATTTGAAGGGTAAAATAACTTTGAACTCCTAGGAAAATGTTAAAACAATTTCGACTTCTTGGAAAGTGATGAAACAAGTATTCGTCAAAAGTTGCTATTATTCTATTGATGCTAAAACTAATGTTAAAATTTAAAGGATTATTTTCGCACTTTCAACAAGTGTAGTGTCATTTTGACACGTTTAAAAAACTTGAAGTTATTTAAGCACTTATCAAGGAATTCAAGGTGACATTTTCATTTTAAAATATGAAATGACCAAGGCAATAATCATGGAAAGGTGAAATTTTCATGTATATAATAATACACCAATTTTTATTTTAGACTGGATAACTGATAGGATAATTATATGTTGTTCTTTCATTAGGGAATTACATTAAATTGTTGATGTTGGACGTGTATAATGGAGGTTTTATGGCCAATTTATGCAGTTAATATGGAGAAGAAACAGAGGAAGAAAGAAGCTGTAATTAGCATCGAATTGGGAGCTTGAAGGGAAGAAATTAGCAAGCAAAATGGAAGCAAAGAAGTTGGGCTAAATTCATATTCTTAAGCCCACTAGTTAGTTTGTAATAACTACTCTTCCTAGTCCAAGATGGATTAGTTAGTTATTTTGGTTGGTAGGGTTTATATTATTTTACTCATTTTTTGAGCTCTATATAAATAGAAAGAGCCAAGTGATGAGGACAATTTTTTGGATCACTTTTGGAGGAGGGTTTGGACGAAATTCTTCTTCTTCTTCCTTGGGAGCTTGGCCGAGAGCTTGGCCGAGAGCTCTCTCTTGGAAGAAAATAGTAGGTTTTATTTTTCTTGTCTTGGTTTCTTGTAAATTCTTGTACTTTTCTTAGTTCTTAGTTAATGAAATCCTTTCCTTATCTTGTGTTCTTTGTGCATATTATGAGTAGCTAAATTTCTTAGTTGGCTTGGATTGATTCAAGGTTGATTCATAAAGTTGTGAGGGTTGATATGCTTAAAAGTGTTCTTGCAAGTCCCTTGTTGATTATGGTATAAATTTAGGCTTTGTGGGTTGAGTTTGATCACCTCAATTCATGCTAAGCTAGAGCTAATTAAAGTAGCACTTTCTTGTGAAAAACAGATAACTGATACAGACTGTAATAGCAGGAAAATAATCAACCGGGTAGGTAGCTGTCTTTAGCAAATACTTGGATGTCTACCTAAATTAGGTCCTCTTTGTATTAATTTAACAATCTAGTAAGTTCAGCAAATACTTGCTTGCTAGTGGGTAATAAGAGAGGATTTTAGGAGTTCAGCAAATACTTGCTCTTATATAACTAATTGATTTGCGGGAATAACTAATTTGTAGCCAAGGATAAACTGAAGAATCAACGAGTTAATCTAAGCCAACTATCCTTCCTCTTATTCTAGATTCCTTTCACTTTATTTTAGTGCTTTCAGTATTTATGAGTTTATGTGTGTTTATGTCTTTGTGTTTATAGTCTCTTTTGTTTAGTAGTTTTTAGTTAAACAAATCTCAAGTTTAGGCGTGGTTGCTAAACCAATTAAATCTTTAGGTCAATCAATAGAATCAAATTGTTCCCTGTGGATCGACCCTGCTTACCTTGTACTAGTTTCATTATTATTGGAGTATTGCAGGTTTTATTTGTGTGAGGTAAACGACGCTCACCAAATTGGCGCCGTTGCCGGGGAGCGGTTGTTGATTTCTGTTGTTTGTTCTACTGATATGTGTGTTAGTTTTTCAGTATATGACCAGGTCTGATAAGCAGGTATTGGAGTTTGATTCTGAAATAGAAAAGACAGCCAAGAAGAATCGGAAGGAAGCTAAGTTGGAAAAGTTGAAGGCTGCAGGGGAACCTCAGTTTGCCCAAATCGAGACCCTTCCAGAGGCAGAAACTGAAGTTAAAACCGATCCTTCTCTAATGGCGAATCCTAATCTTAATGCTGACAATCCCTATATGTGGGAACTTACTGGTCACAGTGAAGAAGACCCCCCTACTCCCATCCAAGTGGCACCAACAGGGAGTCCCATTGAGATTAAGTTAGGCCTTTTGAATGTTCTTCCGAAATTCCATGGAAGGAGCACCGAAGATCCATACAATTTTCTGAATGAGTTCATAAAAATTTGCAAGGTGCAAAAGAGGCCTGAGAATGTCACGGAGGAGCAATTCAAGCTAGTTGCATTTCCATTTAGTTTGACAGGGGCAGCAAACCAATGGCTTTCTAGCTTACCACCAAATTCCATTACTACATGGAATGGTCTCAAGAAGCAATTTCTGGAGTATTATTTTCCCTCCACAAGGACTGAAACGTTGAAGAGAGATATTTCTAGTATCCATCAAGAGTTTGATGAGCCATTAAGTGCATTTTGGCTTAGGTTTCGAAGGTTGGTGGATAGTTGCCCTAATCATCGCTTTTCGGAGGGACAATTGTTGCAATATTTCTACCAAGGGCTGACTTCGGTGAACAAAGACCTTATGAATTCAGCAAGCAATGGGGGATTTTCCCATCTTCGAGTGAATGAAGCTAGGGAAATTGTCAAGAAATTGATTGATTCCAAGAAGGAATATGACAGAGGTGATGTGAGGATTTTAAAGAAAGTGGTGGATACAAGCTCTTCGGGTGAGGATAAATTCAATGAAAGGATGGATAAATTGGAGAAAATTCTTTCAAAAGTGGTTGATAAAGTTGCTACTCCAAATACAAGCTCTTCTTCTAGCCCTTATGATCGTCCATGTGATACGTGTGGAACATATAGCCATACCACTTTGCAATGTAATTTTGCATTGGAAGAGCCACTTGTTCAAGCGAATACTATGGGGAATTGGAATGAGAGGCAGCCTAGGAGAGATCCTTATTCAGCTACTTACAATCCTGGTTGGAGAGATCATCCAAATTTCAGATGGAGAGATCAAGGAAACCCACCTCAACAAGCCTATGTTCTACCGAATCAAAGAATTCCTCAAGCTTATCCTCAAAATCAGCCACCTCCTCAAGTGAAGTCAATGGATGAGAAGCTAGATTTGATGATGAATATGCTTCAAGATCAGAAAGAGAGTTCTAAGAAAGCCGAGGCTACATTGGACGAGCATACCCGTCAAATTTCTCAATTGACAAATTCTTTGAATGAGCTTCGAATGCAACAACCTGGACTTCCTTCTCAAGTACAAATGAATCCGAGGGAGACAGCAAAACAGATCACTCTCAGAAGTGGAAAAGAAGTTGAGTCACCACCAAAAAAATTTGCAAGCGAGACCAATAAGGATCATCCTCAGCAATCTGGAGCAAACCCTGATTTGCCCAAACAGAGGCTGGTGACAGAAGCTGAAAATCTGGTAGGGGGTAATTTTGAATTAACCAAGGAGGAAACTCCGAGGAAGGTTCTGAATGATCCTCCAGTGAAAATTCTTCCTCCCTTTCCTCGTAGATTAGCAAAGAAAAAAGAAGAAACCATTGATTTCTTGTCTATTTTTGGAAAAATGGATATTAACATTCCTTTGTTGCAGGCAATGAGACTACCACCAGTGAGCAAGTTTTTGAAGGATTTTGTGGCAAGGAAACCACAGAACTCAAGCAAGGTGATAATGAGTGAGTCGGTTTCGGCAGTGCTAAAAAGAGAATTACCTCAAAAATGTAAGGACCCGGGTATGTTTTCTTTACCATGTCATATAGGAGAGGTAAAAATTGAGTCTGCTATGTGTGATTTGGGAGCTTCAATTAATGTTATGCCCTTATCTGTTTATAAGAAATTGATTGGAGCTGAATTGGTAGATACTAGGGTTGTGATTCAATTAGCGGACCGATCTTGTGTATACCCCGAAGGTCTTTTAGAAAATGTTCTTGTCAAGGTCAATGAATTTGTGTATCCCGCTGATTTTTATGTGGTGAAAATGAATCATGATAATGGTGAGAATAATTCTGGAGTTTTGTTAGGTCGGCCTTTCTTAAGGACGGCAAATACTGTTATTAATGTGGGAGATGGAACAATTTGTCTTGATTACTATGGTGACAAATATATTTTCAGCATTGAAGATGCGATGAAAAAACCACTTGATGCTGAAAATATATATGCCATCGATGTAATTGACCCTTTAGTCCAAGATTTTCTTGAGGCTGAGTTCTTGCAGGAAAGAATGGAGATTCCATCATCTACAGGTGCTACAGAGCTGATGGTGCAAGGAAAGAGTGATAAGGAGATTTGTGAGCTGCTGTGTTCTTTATATTCTCAAGAAGAAGTTTTGAGCACTGGAACCACTCTCGATTTGCCCAAACAGAGCCTTGCCGACAGACCATTGCCTTCTGAAATTTCACCACCAGTTTTGGAGCTTAAGGCACTGCCACCAAACCTGAAATATGTGTACCTTGGGGAATCTGAAACCTTGCCAGTTATTGTGAGTACCAAGTTGGAGGAGTCTCAAGAAGAAAAATTGATTGCCTTGTTGACGAAGTACAAGAAAGCAATTGGTTGGACTTTGGCGGATATCACGGGAATTAGCCCTGACATTTGCACACATCATATTTTATTGGAGCGGGATGCAAAACCTGTTCGAGATCCTCAAAGGAAGCTCAATCCTAACATGAGGGAGGTAGTTCTCAAGGAAATCCTTAAACTTTTATCCTTGGGAATTATTTACCCTATTTCGGATAGCAATTGGGTTAGTCCGGTCCATGTGGTACCCAAGAAGTCCGGTATTCAGGTGGTGCAGAATGAAAAGAATGAGTTGGTTCCCACTCGGCTAGTCACCGGATGGAGGATGTGTATCGATTATAGGAAGCTTAATGCGGCAACTCGGAAAGATCATTTTCCACTTCCTTTCATCGATCAAATGTTGGAGAGATTAGCGGGGAATAAATTCTTTTGTTTCTTGGATGGATATAGTGGATATTTCCAGATATGTGTGAACCCCGAGGATCAGGAAAAAACTACTTTTACATGTCCTTTTGGCACCTATGCTTATAGGAGAATGCCATTTGGATTGTGTAATGCTCCGGGCACTTTTCAAAGATGCATGATGAGTATTTTCTCGGATTTGATTGAATCAAGCATTGAGGTATTCATGGATGATTTTTCAGTGTATGGGAATTCTTTTGAGATGTGCTTGAGTAACTTGGAGCAAGTATTGATTCGATGTGTGAAAAGAAATCTAGTCTTGAACTATGAAAAATGTCATTTCATGGTGGATGAAGGCATAGTTTTGGGGCATGTAATTTCCGAAAAAGGAATTCAAGTTGACAAGGCTAAGGTGGAGACCATAGAACAACTACCTTATCCTACCAATGTCCGGGAGATTCGTGGATTCTTGGGGCATGCTGGATTTTATAGAAGGTTCATCAAGGATTTTGCCAAGATAGCGCAACCATTAACCAAACTTCTTCAAGATGATGTTCCTTTTGAAATGAATGAAGAGCGCAAGCTTTCCTTTGATGTGCTTAAAGAGAAACTCATCTCTGCCCCGATAATGCAACCACCAAATTGGGACATGCCCTTTGAATTGATGTGTGATGCAAGTGATTATGCGGTAGGGGCTGTTTTGGGACAAAAGCTAGGGAAGGAAAGCCATGTGATTTATTATGCTTCTAAGACTTTGAATCCGGCTCAATGCAATTACACCACTACTGAAAAGGAGCTGTTGGCAGTGGTGTTTGCTCTTGATAAATTCAGGTCTTATTTACTGGGATCAAAGATCATTGTCTACACCGATCATTCGGCGTTGAAGTATTTGTTTACAAAGAAGGAATCCAAGCCGAGGTTGATTAGGTGGATTTTGTTGTTACAAGAATTTGATTGGGAGATAAGAGACAAGAAGGGTGCTGAAAATCATGTTGCTGACCACCTGAGTAGGTTGGTAAAACCTGAGGATGCAATCCCCATTCAAGAATTTTTTCCCGACGAACATTTATATGCTGCCACAGGCCTCGAATTGGCCAAACCGAGCCCTCTTACAGCAGCATTGCATGGGAAATCTGCTCATGATCCATGGTTTGCAGATATTGTTAATTTCATCACCACTGGGGAAATTCCAGAAACCTTCAGCAATGCCCAGAGAGTGAAGCTCAAGAGTGAGTGTAAGCATTATATTTGGGATGAGCCATATCTGTGGAAAATCGGCTCGGACCAAATCATTAGGCGATGCGTTCCTGATGAAGAACAAGGTACAATTCTTTTGCATTGTCACTCTTTTGCTTGTGGAGGTCATTTTGGTCCTAAACGTACAGCTCGAAAGGTTCTTGATAGTGGATTTTATTGGCTGACTATTCATAAAGATGCTTACATGTTTTGTAAGAGTTGTGCTAGATGCCAAATGACAGGAAATATTTCTAAACGTGATGAAATGCCTCAAACTCCCATTATTGTTTGTGAGATATTTGATGTGTGGGGTATAGATTTCATGGGACCTTTTCCTAGTTCATATGGTAATCTTTACATATTACTTGCGGTTGATTATGTCTCAAAATGGGTGGAAGCGAAAGCCACCCGCACTGATGATTCTCAAGTTGTTTCAGGATTCTTGAAATCACATATTTTCAGCAGGTTTGGAGTGCCGCGAGCAATCATTAGTGACCAAGGAACTCATTTCAAAAACCGCACCATTGCAGCCCTTCTGAAGAAATATGGAGTGCATCATAGATTGGCTACTACTTATCATCCTCAGTCTAATGGCCAAGCGGAGGTGTCAAATAGAGAAATAAAGCAAGTTCTAGAAAGGACAGTGAATCCATCTCGGAAGGATTGGAGCAAAAGATTAGATGATGCTCTTTGGGCTTATCGAACTGCTTTCAAAACTCCTATTGGAATGTCCCCTTATAGGCTTGTTTTTGGGAAAATGTGCCATTTGCCAGTGGAGATTGAGCATAAGGCTTATTGGGCTGTGAAGGAGATGCATATGCAACCTCTCAAGTGTGAGGAGGAACGGAAGTACCAACTTCAAGAATTGGAGGAACTCCGTTTGGAAGCTTTTGATCAAGCTATGTGGTATAAGGACAGAACCAAAATGTGGCATGATAAGAATCTGAGGTCCAAGGAGTTCAAGGTTGGCCAGAAAGTACTACTCTTTCAGTCAAGGCTTCGGTTAATGCCCGGGAAACTCAAATCAAAATGGGCTGGCCCCTTTGAGGTGGTCTCTGTTTGGGCAAATGGAGCTGTTGAAATCAGAAGCATGGATACAGAGAAGTCTTTTCTGGTTAACGGTCATCGTCTCAAGCCATTTTACGATGCATCTCAAGTGGTAGTAGTGGAAGAAATTTCACTATGCCATACCTCCAGTACTTGACCGTATGACAAAGTCTAGCCACGGACTGTAAACGCGGGCGCTCATTGGGAGGCAACCCAATTTTATTTTATTTTTTCTGTTTGATTTTCTTTTATGTGAAATATGAATAACATTATAATTTTGATGCTTTCCATTTTATTGTGCAGGGATGTGCTTGAAAAGGAAGTACTTTGGGATTAGATTTCTGGGGTTTAATTGAAAAAGACAAGAAGCTGAAGGGCTAAATTGCAATTTTCAGAATTGATAGGGTAAAACCCTTCTTCTTCCCCTTCACATCGCAAAACCAGTTTCCCCTTCAATTCGCAAAACCGTACCGAAATCCTTCACTCAACCACCGCAATTCCACCGCCACGCTGGGAAATTTACCGGCGAAGCCTGAGTGTCAAGAAGAGCCCATCGGGATGACACCAAGAATGCCCAAGAAGGTTGCAGGAAGAAAATCCAAGCGACAACCACCACAACCTCCTGTAATCGTCGCCACGGCACTACCACCTCCACATTCCCCTTCTCCATCTCCACCACCATATTCTCCACCTCCTAGCTCATCACCGCCGATTCAACCATCACCGCCATCAACTCCCCCAGAATCTACACCACAATTGCAGCACATTGCAGCAGTACCTTCTCGACTTCGCCAGAAGAAAGTGGCCGTGCAACCTTCATCGAAAAAAGCCCTAGTTCCGGCGGGGAAGAATCCTTCTCAGACGGGGAGCGAGCCCGACGCTACAGAGAAGGCGTCGCGGAAGTCCAAGGGTCGAGCTAGTGCGAAACGCAGCAGGGGAGAAGAAGGGGATGTTGCTGGTAGCTCTTCCGCCGCGCCACCGCCTCAGCCGAAACGGGCAAAGACCTCAAGGAAGGCCGCACTACCACCTTCCACAGAAGCCACCCCTGTTCAGACCACCGGCGCTCTTCCAATTCCACCTGAGATTATTGTCGAATCAGGGGAAGCACTGCTTCAATTCGAGGACCCTGAGGTGCAAGCTCGAGCTCTTAAACGAACCAAGAAACGCTGTTCTTCGGGTTTACAATTGCAGGTATCTTCCCTTACTTCTTTAGGGGTTTATGACAGGTTTATGGAGTATTTTGATGCCATAGGTTGGAAAGCATTGTTGTCTTTGCATTCCGTAAACTTGTATGTGAAATTGTGTGAGGAATTTGTGGTTAGTTTCCGGTTGAATAAACGGGCTGCTTTGAATGTGTCTGAGTCTTGCATTTCGTTTCGGTTGGGATTGCGGAACGTGTCTCTGAGCCTTAATGAATGGAATTTGGCCCTAGGCTTGATTTCTTCTGCTGATTTAAATTCTGATTCATATCAATCTGGTTTTATTGGAAATTATGTGGATTTTCCTGGTTTTAATCCTGTGACTGCATGGAAACTGTTAGCCCCTAATTGTCCTGATCTCTATGATTCTGCTAAGTCAAATCTGCATTGGTTGGCTGACCCTGTTTTGCGATTATGCTGTATGTTTATTCTTCGCAATGTGTTTGGTCGTTCCACCACTTTTACTAAAGTGAGCCAACCTACCTTGTTTATTCTCTGGTGCATGCATTGTAAGCATAAGTTAAACCCTGGGTATTTGTTAGCTGATACACTGAACAGTATAGCACATGATTCTGGTCGCCACATGACTTTATGTGTGCTTGTTGGTGTTTTGCTTGATAAGAATGTGCAGTTGACTGTTCCTGCTTCGTTTGAAAAATTAACTCATTCCCAAGTGTTTGATTTAGAATACATGAGAAGGAGCAATTTGATTTATGATGCTGACAATGTTGTTAAGTTTCCTCAGCCGGGCCCTCCAAACCCGAGCTTATCTTCTTCCAATGCAGGAAATAGCACTTTTCTTGATGAAATGCATTCCCTTCGAGCAGATGTGCACTCTTTGCACATGAAACTGGATGCTGTAGCTGCTCAAAATGGGTATATTCAAGCTACCTTAAGTGCCTTGTGCAGCACTTGGTTTGCCAGGAATTCACAGCCGCATCAACCCCAATCCTGAGTTCCCTCATTCCCCTCTCTATTACTTTCGTTATTATGTGTTTGTTTTTGTTTGTTTTGTTTTGTTTGTTTTATTGTTAGTTCTCTGTTGGCTCTTCTCTGTTCCACTAAACTTGCTTGAGGGCAAGCACGCTTTAAGTGTGAGGAGAGTGGGTTAATGGTCTAAGTGTCTGTTATTGTTGGAATGTTTAGGTGTCTTTTATTATTTGTGTGTTTTGTGTGTTACTTGTAGTGTTTGTGTTTTGTGTATTTCTTTTGTTTCCTTTTTGGTCAAAATTTCAGCATGATAGGAGTAATGGAATTGGCTTTGAAATGGAATAACTGTGCATGTTGAGAGAATTTGATTAGTAAATATTATTGCTTGATATCCCCTTGAGAATTTGAGATGATTAACCCCTGAAATCAGTTTACTTGAATAAAACTTGGGATAAATAAGATGAGTTTGAACAAAGCCTAGTATAAAGTAAGGTTTGGGCCTAGAGTAGAGTACTCTCTACATCAATCTTCTTTTTGAGAGTTGTGGCAGCTAGGTTAATGCATGATGAGGTGATAAAAGGCAAATTAGGATTAACCACACATCGTATATATAGCCTACCCTTTATATCCCTTAGTGAGCCCCTTTGAGCCTAACTTTTTCTTTGATTTAACCCAGAAAAATAAAATGTATAGCCAAAGCCTTGTTGATATCCTTTTCTTGACCCTATTGTGCATGCTCTTGAAGGTACAACTAGTGAATTCATCCATGGTTTGATATTGGATATTAAGCATTGATGAGATGTGAAAAATGTCCAACAGAATTCTGTTTGAAAAGTGACAAATAAAAATGTAGGTTCTGTTTGGCCAACGTAGGGGTTACTGGAACTGAATTCTTGTTCTGCAATTATGTTGTGATTGCCCCTGCTAAATGTATGTTCACTAGAGTTAATAGTGATAGTGGTGCTGAAAAAAAAAAAAAAAAAAAAAAAAAAAGAGAAAAGAAAAAAAAGAGAAAGAGAACAGAGCACCTGTATTAGATATGTGACAATAGCCTTCTTGAGATGGATGATAAATTGTGATTGAGCATGCATAATATGTTGTGAATAAACTGTAGAGCCCGTAGGATCTTACCATGTTCATACACCCTTAACCCCATTACAACCTAAATAAAAGTCCTTTTTGATCTTCATGTTTTGATTAATGCTGCCACGGTATATATTTGAGTGAAATAACCCTTACTTTTGAGTGGATTGAGTGACAACCGTGAGGAAGTTCATCTTGTCTATTTTGATCGGGTTGAAAACAAGTTTGACTGATGTAGGGGGGATTGATTTGATAGTTTAAAGGGGGATGATACCAATTCTGTTTATGAAAGGAGACTTGATATCATGCATAGTGAACTTTGTTGATGAGCCAATGAAAGGAAATTTGAAGTGCTGAATATTTGACCAAGGTTTTGTATATAATTGTTTCTCTTTTCTGTTTTTTGTTTTCTTTTTTCTTTTTTTCTGTTTTCTGTTTTCTGTTTTCTGTTTTAGGTTTATTTCTGTTTGCTTTGTAGAGTGTGTTTAGGAGATTGGGAATTGTGACTGAACAACATGCTTTATGAACATACTTGAGGGCAAGTATGACTCAAGTGTGAGGATTTGATAGGATAATTATATGTTGTTCTTTCATTAGGGAATTACATTAAATTGTTGATGTTGGACGTGTATAATGGAGGTTTTATGGCCAATTTATGCAGTTAATATGGAGAAGAAACAGAGGAAGAAAGAAGCTGTAATTAGCATCGAATTGGGAGCTTGAAGGGAAGAAATTAGCAAGCAAAATGGAAGCAAAGAAGTTGGGCTAAATTCATATTCTTAAGCCCACTAGTTAGTTTGTAATAACTACTCTTCCTAGTCCAAGATGGATTAGTTAGTTATTTTGGTTGGTAGGGTTTATATTATTTTACTCATTTTTTGAGCTCTATATAAATAGAAAGAGCCAAGTGATGAGGACAATTTTTTGGATCACTTTTGGAGGAGGGTTTGGACGAAATTCTTCTTCTTCTTCCTTGGGAGCTTGGCCGAGAGCTTGGCCGAGAGCTCTCTCTTGGAAGAAAATAGTAGGTTTTATTTTTCTTGTCTTGGTTTCTTGTAAATTCTTGTACTTTTCTTAGTTCTTAGTTAATGAAATCCTTTCCTTATCTTGTGTTCTTTGTGCATATTATGAGTAGCTAAATTTCTTAGTTGGCTTGGATTGATTCAAGGTTGATTCATAAAGTTGTGAGGGTTGATATGCTTAAAAGTGTTCTTGCAAGTCCCTTGTTGATTATGGTATAAATTTAGGCTTTGTGGGTTGAGTTTGATCACCTCAATTCATGCTAAGCTAGAGCTAATTAAAGTAGCACTTTCTTGTGAAAAACAGATAACTGATACAGACTGTAATAGCAGGAAAATAATCAACCGGGTAGGTAGCTGTCTTTAGCAAATACTTGGATGTCTACCTAAATTAGGTCCTCTTTGTATTAATTTAACAATCTAGTAAGTTCAGCAAATACTTGCTTGCTAGTGGGTAATAAGAGAGGATTTTAGGAGTTCAGCAAATACTTGCTCTTATATAACTAATTGATTTGCGGGAATAACTAATTTGTAGCCAAGGATAAACTGAAGAATCAACGAGTTAATCTAAGCCAACTATCCTTCCTCTTATTCTAGATTCCTTTCACTTTATTTTAGTGCTTTCAGTATTTATGAGTTTATGTGTGTTTATGTCTTTGTGTTTATAGTCTCTTTTGTTTAGTAGTTTTTAGTTAAACAAATCTCAAGTTTAGGCGTGGTTGCTAAACCAATTAAATCTTTAGGTCAATCAATAGAATCAAATTGTTCCCTGTGGATCGACCCTGCTTACCTTGTACTAGTTTCATTATTATTGGAGTATTGCAGGTTTTATTTGTGTGAGGTAAACGACGCTCACCAATAACAGTTAGACAAATGATGCGTCTCGAACGACCGACCAGTTCGTGGGCTTAACCTACTCTCGAACCAACTTGCAATAAAACTTTCCCTGGGGTTTCAGGTGTCAGCTCTCTGATGCCTAAGTTACTCCAAGCATTCAATATGATTAAGACATAATGAATTATAAATACATATGTACCTTGTCCCAGAAACCGATACTGCATCAACTCCAAACCCAGCTTCAGTTTATACTTTGTGTCCTAAATAACATCTTCCTTAATTACCCATGAATGCGGTAATTATATTAGGGTATTAAATCATACCCTAATTAGGCTGCCACATTTTCAACCCAATGCAATGCCCTTCTTGGGCTCAATCTTTATCAAGAGCCCCTAGAAAAGTAGGTTCACTACCACGCGAAGACACCTGTAGCACCGGTTTTTTGGATTCCTAGCACCGGTTTTTGGCTACGTAAAAAACCGGTGCCTAAGTAAGCGATGTTACATTATCACCGGTTCAAGTAAAACCAGTGCTAAATTTCTTATATTAGCACCGGTTATATTTTGCACCGGTTTTAGTGACCGGTGCTATAATGTACTATATTAGCACCGGTTTTTTGTAACCGGTGCTAAGAAAAACTGGTGTAAAATTTGTCATTCTTACACCGGTTATAACACCGGTGATAAATATAATTTTGGCGCACCGGTTATTTTGCACCGGTTATGGAAACGGTGTTAAATCTATATTTTTATCACCGGTTTGTAGGTAGCACCAGTTTTTAAACCGGTGACCAGAAAAATAAATTGCACCGGTTATAGTTTAGCAACGGTTTGGGAACCGGTGATAGAAACATGTTTATTGCACCGGTTATTTGTTAGCACAGGTAAAAAAACCGGTGCTAGAGTTGTTTATTTGTTGCACCGGTTATATTTTGCACCCATTTAAAAACCGGTGCTATGATATTATATATATCACCGGTTATTATTGCACCTTTTTTGTATGAGTGGTTTTGAAAGCGGTGCTAAAAGCGTTAATTTTGCACCGTTTAATATTAGCACCGCTTTTGTAATTTGAAGAAACCGATGTTAAAAGCGTGAGTAACTATTGTGGTCACTGTAAGCTGCGGCGCGCTGCCGCTCTTGTAGTTCATCTTCACACAGCTAGTTCCTTCCTTTTTTTCCAAGCATGGTACCCATTATTTGTTGTGCGTAGTAACAGAATGGTGCACGAAGACAAATTGAACAAATTCCGAGCCACCATGATGCATAGACAAGAAAGTAGGTTGAAGAAAGCATTGAATCCGATGGAGTATAATTTATGACTAGCAAAAGAAGAGCATGACGTGTTTCGTAGTGGCCTAAGATACTGGAATCCCCCTCATCGTCGAATTTGACAAGTATCAGAAGTGAAGGTCAGTTACCTTTCTCGTATGAGATAATACTAACCACTATCCGACGATTTGTGCAAGTCCCTATATGACATTCAATTGAGCTATGCATTTTGGCAGAGTACTTTTTGCAAAAATACGAACCCATCTCAAAGCAATTCTCCGCAGTTCATCGCTCCTCAGTGGAGTGTAATCTTCCGGAAATTGCTGAAACAAATACATAGAAGAATTGTAGGAATACGTACCAGAATAATGTCAATGTCCTGTCCGTGCCTAACAATTTTTTTCATGTAATACATGCAATGGTATCCGCACTCCCAAGTACTACTTTTATTTTGTGCTGATGATGGAAAAGAGAATTTGTTGAACCGATTATGAAGATGAAAATGACCCGTGTAATATGAAGGTATGGGATAATACGTACATTGATATTTATGACATCCCAAGTGTAGTTGGAAGGGTAGGTCCTATTTTGTTTGGAATTGGCCCGTTGATATTTTGTTGCAATCCTACAATAGGTGGAAACATACTTTTGTCAACATGTGGAATAATATTTTCAAAAATTGGGGTTCACACAATATATGATAATATACTAAGTAACAGTAATTGTAAATAATTGAGCCAAGAGAGTACGAAACGTACAAGAACACATTTGCGGGAACAACCATTTTTTGTAAAACATCGAAGTTGAAGGAATGAAATGAATGTGTTCCACTTACAAATGAATCATTTTGAGGCATGTTCTATTTCGTTTGGAAATTACCCCAGTCATTGAGTTGATACAATATACTCGATCGATTTCTGGTACGAAGACAAGCAAAAACCAATGGTCCCTATGGAAAGAAGGGAAAACCAAAAGTGCTTAAGATGTATTCTGAAAATAAAATCACGACATATGGTTGCTTTCGCTTCCATGTGGGCGGGTCTAGCTACTCGGAAAACAAATGGAACTTACTCTCGATTGTATGGGAAGATGTACATCATCGCTTCAGTGCGGCACATGACAGCTGAAACCTCATCCGCAGTCAATTCCACCCTTAGATTTGCCTTCTGAACCATTGAGTTTGAAGAGGCAGGAATAAACTGGCTGTGGCCTCCACGAACCACCCCATCGCAAAGGTATCTTGCAAAATGATATTGTAAGTGAAGCAAATATAATGATACTTGTATCTATGGATAATGAAAGCATGCACTTCTTACGATGCCCATATATCAAGTTGGCACCCACTGATCCACTCAATTTCATCCTTTGCGTCCAAGCTGTTCATGAACAGTCTTATCTTGTCAGTAAATATGGCTGTGTAAAATTCTTCTGATCCAAACACCTTTGCGTTGAAATTGATGCGGAAGACTTTGTTTGGTCCACATATTTGTGAAGATAGCCGTAAAGCATCATTAATCTGTTGAACAGCAGCGATGCATTCTTGGTCTTCCGTGGCTCCCTAATCATTACATTGAGAATCTAATAATGTTATTTGAACAATATTTGTATGTGATTCAGTAGTGGATGATAATGTAAAGGCTGAAATGAGTTCTCACAAATATGTATTGCGGAGAAATCGAAGAGGGAGGATTTGGTTGCCCATTCTCCGGTGATGTAGTCTTTCCTTTTGGAAGTTGCTAATGGGTAAAATGTTAGTGATGCATAGCAAAAAATCAGTCGGAATGAAATACTCTGGGGGGTATGTACCTCTACTTTTACCGATCCAGCGGCCACCTCTCCATGAGGAGTATCTTCCTTAGCCACTGGTGTGAGGTTTGTTTGAGGACTTCCAATTTCGTCAACTACTAATTCCTCGGGAAGCGGTTGCTGCTCATTCTCCTACGTTAGTAGATGAATAACATATCATGTTATTGAAATATCTAGAAAGATACATATGAGCACCGATAAGAAGAGGAATACAAATGTCACACCTCATCATCCTGTTGCTCAATGACACTTATCAGCTTTCCCGGCCATAGAATGTTATATCCAATGGCCTGAGTGACCAACTCAAATTCTTCATTTTCAATCGGCAAAGGTTCCTTTGGAATGATCATAGGTCCTTTTAGATTTACTCTCTCCCACTTGATGGGTAAGTCAGTTTCCGCATCCTTTGGAAAGACAATACCAAATGCAGCTACGTCCCTTTCTCCGTTATGGTTCAAAACATATAGGCAACACTTTTTTCTTTTCTGAGAGAAGAACATAGAGATTGGGTAAATACATCAGTTGGACAATGACTAAGTATTCTCTATTGAAGGAAAGCAAATAATGTCGGAAGTGCAAGCGATAGATTATAAGAAGTAATGAATAGTACATGTAGCTGCAGCGCGCTGCAGCGCGCTGCAGCTTTCAGTGCCCAGCTGAGACTGAGAGCTACACCACGCTGGAATACACCGCACTACAGCTTCCAGCATTCATCAACAACAAACTGTCATGAAACATAATTACATTGGCGAAGAGACAGTTCCTCAGTTTACAGGGGAAATACGAAGTTGAAGATATAATTACCGACAACATCAATGTGATAGTAGTCACTGTATCCCCATAACATCAATGTGATAGGAAATGGAAATCTAGATACTACAAATCACATAGGAAGAAAGGAAAAAAAATGATTGCAGTTTACGGTATGGACTACCTTGTCATCCGCAACGGTTCCTTGTGGGTCACTACATCCCGATGCTGAAGGAATGAATACCCGGTTGTCCTTATTCGTGGGGGTACAAGATGTAGCAAGGAAATTATGGGCATCCAAGTGTGGGGGAATAGCTTTACCCAATTGTCCAACTAGCCAATTTGTTTGGGCCCAAGTAAATCTACAAATGTTTCCTTGAGCTCGCTGACATCTGTTGGTAGTTTATTTGAATTTGAAATTTCCTCAAATGGTTTTGTGTTTGTGCTCCCACATCGACTAGATACATAATGGGTGACAACCATATGTGGTAGGGCCTCGTTCACCGCAACCTCTCCAATGACCCCCATGATCCTTCTTACTCGTTGCTTGAACTAGAATATCTTCTTTTCCATGTATAACCAAATCTCCCTTTTGCTTCTTATCCAAAAGGTTTTTCTACGAAACAAAGCTAATATTAGCCATATGATCGGGATAACATCTAAGAATATCAATAGAGATAGATTCAATTATGAATTATGCTCACAATAGTGGAAGCTGCTCTTTGGACGGAGTCGTTGGTGTAGGTTGATAATTTCTTGTCCTAGTTAGCCGCAAGGAACACTTCCGAGCGGTACGGTTTGAAATCCATGATTTGAACTAAAGCCTCTGCTTCTTCTACACTCTGACCTTCATCCAGAAGCTCGTCAATTTTAGCCTTTCTTTTCCTCTTCTCGAGTTCTATTGCAACCCTACGGTTCGCTCCACTGCCCGTGTGATGGATGTACTCCTTCTGTGAGGCGCTTAATTTTGCTGCGTCACTTACCGCCTATTTGGACATCAGTTTGTAAACTTTAACATCGTAAACACTAGAGATTAACAATATTGAAGGAATTACCTTGAATTCAGGGATTGATCTGTGTTTCACAAAGAGCTTCCACTCATTTTTGTCCATCCAGCGATAGTCTCTCCATGCACAAGAACCCTTTTTTTTTGCACAATGTACTTGTGCACCACCTTAGTCTTCCAATTCCTCCACTTTTCTCCTGCATAAATTGTCCATTTATTTCGGAACTTATTCATCTCATTGAAAGTCTTTTTGGTTTGTATATCCCAGCTAATCTGGAGGACAAGGAGACATGTTGTTAGCGCGAAATGTAACGAGTTGACATGAACAATGGAGGATTATGACACACTTACGAGAATGTCTTCCCATGCATCCTTCTTCACATGATCTGGGACTGATCTCCAATTATGCCATGTCCCGAAGCAGATTCTTCGTCCGAAGGCATAGCCAACATACATCGACCATCGGCTGCGCATAACTAGGGGTTCAAAGTCATCATTGAAGAATATTTTGAGAGGCTTCTTTTGTTTCGTAAGCAACACGGACTTGCACGTGGCTGTGCCTCTGCGCTTGCAATACTCTTCAATCTCAAACTTGTCGAAGCTCCCACTCATGTCTTCTTTCATCATAGTTTCTTCTTATTCACTTGACTTCTCTGATCCCAAGCAATATTCCCGATCATCAGCCCCTTCCCCGCTATTGTCATCACAGTTAGCCACCTTTGGAGGGGTAACACAATTATCGTCAACAGCTTTTCTACCGCCGGAGTCAAACAATTTCTTCCTCGGCTTCACCATTGAATCTCTTGCATGAGTAAATGAAACATAAGGAAATCTTACTCCAACACAGCCCTTTGCGGATTTTCACTAAAATCCAACCGAGAACATATTGTATGGGGGAAAAAGCAGGGTTTAACAAATTCGTATAGGGGGCATGTGGGTAGGCAAAAAGTATGACATTACTAGCAAGCATATCATCTATGAGCATGAAACAACACCCACACTAGTATACCAAGAAATGGCAACACAAACTCACAACACCCACACTACCAATCGGTCATACCTTATTTCGTCAAGAGCCGGCCGGCTTGTTTACCACCTTCACTGTGAAGATTCTGACCTGGCGATCGAAATTGTGGAGTAGAATGTCGACCAATTTTGGTTGGCGACCAAGACTGGGAGGTTGAAGCTCGACATAAATGGTGAAGGGAGGGACACTAATTTTGGGGGAAATCGGCACGAGGTTATGGTGGAAAGAGGGGAAATTTGGGGTTAGGGATGTGGTGGGAAGAGCGAAGTTGGTTCAAAGTGTTAGGGAGGGAAGGGTATGAAAATCGAGGGTATTGGTTATGGAGGGAAGAGGGAAACTTTTGGAGGGAAGGAAAATGCTGCATTGTTGGCACATTTTGGTGTCTTATAATTTCAAATGGTTTATTTAAAAAACATTAATCCATACGAATGGGAGGGATATGTATTAGATTTCCCAGGGCCTGGAAACGATCGTAAAATCTTTAAAATCTTATACTCCCTCCGTCCCAAATTAAATGGTGTGAGAGAAAATTTCACGCTCATAAAGAAACTTGCCTAATCATTAATATGGATTAAGTACGTATAAGTATGGCATATAAAAAGTTGCTTTTCATAAACTACATGTTACGACGAATCAAACCATATAACATATGATAATATTATTGTTTATATATCTCCAATTATGCCATATATCTATTATTGTATATATATCTATTGAAACTACTTATGGGGAAAAAGTCTGCTTATAGCGAAAGGTTATTTACTGATGGATGTGATGTATGGTGGGTTAGTTACTGACGTGTAGCTAACAGAAATATATATAGTATAATGAGGTGATGGAATAACACTGGCACTATTGTTGTTAGATATCAACAATGTGGATCTCTTTCACATCGACTAAGGTCGCAATGAGAATGGGTCAACCAGACCATCTCTGAGTTATTGTTGGCAAGGGCTCGATACTCGTAAACAGTGCTGGATTGAGAGTCGGTAGGTTGCTCCATGGGACTTCAACGAACAAGAATTCAACAAAAACATATTGCATATCCTTCCGTATCGAGCCATGGCCCGAGAAGCCGGACCCGAGGAAGTGGGTGACACTACTAATCCTAGGAAGTAATGGAGAGCATCCAAATCCGAAATAGCAAACCCCCGATAAAGTACAATAAGGAAACATAATATGCATAGAACTCGAGCTTGGTAACCATGACTTGTCCGGATTCAACCAAACTCCTATCTTCTTTCGTGACCATGACTGACTAAGCCAGAGTTCCCCTCGATTTCCATCACCCTATTTTTCCTTACACATTCCTGTCAGCATTACAATATTCACTTACGAAAAATACATCGACTCATTCAGGATCGTGAAAAATACATCGACTCGCGACCCTCGTTTTCACCCCCACACTAGATAAGCTCTCGAGCCTCGAACCGTGCCTCTTCGTATCAATAACATTTTTCAACCCATATCTTTGTTCAGTTCGGCCCAATTGGGTCTAAAACTTACTATTCAATTGTGGTAAAATTCAGCCCAAAGGACTGTAAACTGAATCCCAAGTGGTATAATGTGTTTTGAACCATTAGTCCGTGCCCTTAGAACCTCTACTCTCTCAAACTCCTTCCTTCGCTGTTCCAAAGCTCCTTCCTCCATCGTCCCCTGCTCCCTCCGCCATCCCCTGCTCCCTCCTGCGTCCTCTGTTCCCTCCGCCGTACCGTGCTCCCTTCGCCGTCCCAGCTCCCTCCGCTGTCCACTTCTCCATCCGCGAAGCTTCATCGGTCAAGCCCTGTCTGACCATCTTCGTCCACACCACAAACACCCATCGTCAACAACCCATACTCCGAATTAGGTATGTAAATTATTTTCCTAGGGTTTGTTAACAATATTTTCGTGCACAAGGATTGATTTCGTGATAATGCCTCATTGTGATGAACCTCATTGTGCTCTTGTTTTCATAAATGGTGAATAATTGTGTACAAACCTCATTGTGATCTTGTTTCTTAGGATTTATAGAATGTCAATCTAGTTAAATTATTTTGCTTCTGCTTATATTATCTGAAATTGGGATTAATTGTGAATAAACATTATTCCCTATTCAGACCTTGGGAAAAATGCTTCAATTAGAATAACCGGTGATTCTGTACTATGTTCTGAAAGTTGTTTGTGTATTCTTGGTAAGAACTTAGAATGTCAGGTTATTCTAGTGTATGATTCTTTCCTGCTTCCGTTCATATTTTGACCACCCAGATTTCTTATTTCCCTTTGTCTATTCTGACCACCCGTTAATCTTCTGGGTTTCGCGAACATTTTCCTGGTGCAATTCATACAATAACACATTTAGTTTGATAGGCATGGCCCCCCCAAAAATGCTCCCAAGCAGAAGAACAACAGTCAGAATTCAAGGAAAAAGGCCAAAGTGGTACAGATGGAGGATGGAGAGTACGGGACACAGATTGTTCCGTCGAATGTCCCAATACCAGCCGCAGAGATGGACTGTACCGAGCATATAACTATCTACAAAGACTTCATTTTGAGGGGCCTAAAACTTGAGAGAGGGCTGAGACCGGAAAAACCCTTTAAGGACTACGTGAAGGAGCACGGCTGGGAGGGCTTCGTCTCACAACCGCCTCGTGTAAACTAAACCATGGCATGTGAATACTTGTCGCTTATAAAGTACAAGAATTCTCCAAGTGTTTTCCTCCATGGTCATTTGGTTGAGTTGGCTTCGGATGTGATCAACAGGTTCTACAAGATCCCATATAAGCCCTCGAGTTTGTATGAATCTGCTGACTCCGTTGTTCAACAAGCTTCATGGGAAGACATCATCACGGAAATCTGTGATGACAGCGATGTAGTAATCCGGAATCTGCCACAAGAATGGTCCAGCATTGAGAAAAAGTACTTGACTGAAGACATGAACTGTGGTACAGTTTCATAGCTGCCCGGCTACTCCCTGTGAAAATGAATAATAAGGTTCATCGGTCCCGTATGCTGCTGCTCTACAAGATAAATAAGAACATGAGCATCGATGTTGGGGGTACAATAATGGTGTATATCTGGGATTGTGTCAATGCCCATAATTGCATAGGCTTGTCCTCACTCATCACTGCAATATGCGTGGAAGCAGGTTGCAGATTCAAAGATGATGATGTCACAATGATGCCAAAGCTCCCGATAAACCCTCTAATATTCTCGAAGAAGAAGAATGTTGCAGAGTCATCTAGGGCGGAAACAAGTAAATCATCGAACGGAACTCGGATGGGGACATGGCAGCATTGCAACTGAAGGTGGATCATTTGATGCGCTGGACATCACAGGTTGGGAAGATCCTCACTACCATGTGTGGTGAGAGAATCAAGGAATTGGGTCCAATCCCTACCTTAGATTCGCCAGGGTCTAACACGGTGGAGAAGAGGGCGCGCCGGAAATGACTACCTACACTGAGCTCACGTCTTCATTTTATCAGGTTATTTCATTTTCTAGTTTAATTTGGATGTTTGACTCATACAATTTTTTGCTTGCAAAACATATATTGCTACTTCGTTGCTACTATTTGGATGTGATTTTGGAATGTCACTTTTCAAGTCACATAACATATTCGTGTTGCATTCCAAACCAAGTGTATTCGTGCTGTATTTATGCTGCATTTTGGATTTTGGAATGTCTTAGACGAACTGCATGAGCTAGTCATTCCAGATTCATGTGTGTGTGAAATTGCTACAGCGCGCTGAACCAGTAGAGCTGCAGCTGCATTTGGCAGAACCTACCATAGGAAAAGGAAGGCAATTTTTTACAAGGCTTTACCAAAACTGCTGCAGTGCGCTGCAGCAGACAGACCTGCTCGAAATGGTGACAACTTAGAAGATAGTTGTAGAATAGTTGCCAGGGGTACAAAACACAACAAAGTACAAAAAGTAAACAAATTTTATCTTCGACAACATTGATCGACCCCCGCTAGTCTGCAACCAACTTCATCTTCTTGGATTGACCGTCCCGAAGTTCTCGGCCATTGACATTACCCAAATGCCATCTCCGTGTTTCCTTCGTATTGCTCCCACCTCAATCCCGTTGTCACTAGGTAGAGGGGAAATAAACGGGAACTCTAACCTTTCACTTGTAACTTCAAAATCAATTTCATCGCGGAAAGAGAATTTCCTACCTTGTACCACAACAGACCAACCTTCATTGCACGGGTCATTTACGTAGAAAACTTGTCTTGCTTGTTCGGCTAAAATAAACTGATCATTTTCATATGCCACACGAGTCGGGTCAATAAGGGTAAATCCCATTGGGTCATCAATTCGAATCCCAGTTGTGTTATCGCACCATTGGCACTTGAATACCGGAATCTTGAATTCCCCATAGTCAAGCTCCCAAATCTCATCAATAACACCATAGAACGACATGACAACTAGGACTGGTTTATTGTCTTTCTTACTTGCTTGCCACATAGTCTCCGACTCAATGTATACCCCACTATTTTGTGTCATGCTCTTCAAATCTTGGTCCCTAGTAGCAAAAAAAAACCGTTCATGTCATATCCGGAATACCTCAAAACCGTGCAGTTAGGCTTCCTTGAAAGTGCCCTAATTTTTGGGTCATAATCAGCAACATTGCATCGATCATATAACCAATTCACAAACTTGTCATTGCGCTCCAACTGAACTTTATTAGGGGGCCACGTGGGATAACACTCTGTGATCGAATTAAGGTGCTCGGTCACATAAGCAGTAGTCTCCAAAAAATTCCTCAACACATACAAATGAACTAACATCAGATCACTATTCAATGGAGTAAATAACGTTCCCCTCGACCTCAGCTTACCCCCTTCCGTCCAACATGTCGATTTAGGGCACACCAAATTTTCTGTGTCCCTGCAAATAGCTAGAGAAAAATTCAATCACTTCTTCGGTAACATACCTCTCAAGAATACTAGCATCTGACCAACTCATACATTTCACGTAACCCTTAAGGACTTTCATGTGATGCTCGAAAGGATACATCCAACGCATACCAACTGGACCACATATCTTTACCTCCCACACTAGATGAACAACCAAGTGAACCATTATATCGGAAAATGATGGAGGGAAATACATTTCCAACTTGCACAGTACAACAACATCTTTTTGTAGGACATCCAGATGGTCCCGGTTAATAGACTTCCGGCATATGGAAGTAAAAAATATACAAAGTCTAGTGATTGAGTGCCTTACGTCGGCCTCCATTACCCCACGAATAGCAATAGGTAACAGTTGCTACATCAAAACATGACAGTCATGAGATTTCAACCCCGTCATCCGATAATCCTTCGTAACTAACCGACTGACGTTCGATGAATAACCAATGGGGACCTTCACTGATTTCAAACTATCACAAACTGATATTCTCTCCTCCTTAGACAAGGTACAAGGTGCAGGGGGCAAGTACGTCCTCTTACCCTTCACTTCTGGGGTGAGGTCATTTCTGATTCCCAAATCAACCAAGTCAACCCAGGCATTCAAACAATCTTTCGTCTTCCAAGGAATATTCAAGAGGGTGCCTATCAAACTTTCACAAACATTTTTCTCAATATGCATCACGTCTAGGCTATGCCTAACCTCAAGATGCTCCCAGTATAGTAGATAAAAAAATATTGACCTTTTCTTCCATGGACCATCACACTGTATTTTGTCCCTGCCTTCCATGGACCACATCATCCCGGTATTTATGGTTTCCTTGGAGCCATTTTCTATGGCTAAGATACACTATCTTTCTTCCATGTCTTAGATGTTTGAATTCAGTCTTCTCCTCACAAATGGGACATGCTTTGTGCCCCTTCACAATGAACCCCAAAAAATTTCCATAGGCTGGAAAATCATTGATCGTGCAAAAAAGCATGACACGAAGTTGAAACTCCACATTCATGTGGCCATCATATACCAACACCCCTTTCTCTTCCCACAATATCTTCAAATCATCGATCAATGGTCTCAAATACACATCAACCTCATTCCCAGGTTGTCTAGGACCGGAGATTAACATAGGCATCATAACATATTTACGTTCATGCACAAATATGGGGGCAAATTATATATAACCAACATCACGGGCCACGAACTATGCTTCGATGACATATTATGAAATGGATTCATCCCATCAGTACACAATGCAAGGCGTAGATTTCTAACCTTCGAACCAAAGGAAGGATATTGCTTGTCAAAATTTCTCCACGGTTCACCGTCTGCCGGATGTTTTATTTTGTCATCACTTGGTCTTTCACGCTCTCCATGCCATCGCAAGTTCTTTGGATCTTCTGAATTCGCGAATAACCTCTTCAACCTAGGAATTATAGGAAGATACCACATACACTTCAATGAGACCTTCTTCTTCTTCTTAGGCAAACACCCATCATCATCATTCGTCACACCCTTATATCTTGTATGTTTGCACACGGGACATTCAACCGCATCTTTCAAATCACCGTCATACAACACACAATCATTTGAACATGGGTGTATTTTCTTGTATTCCAAACCAAGTGGACACAATATTTTCTTGGCCTCGTAAAATTTTTTCAGAATACCATTCCCTTCCGGAAACTTATCCTTCAGAAGCTTTAGGAGTGAATTCACACTTACATCACTCCAAGAGCTTGTAGCTTTCAAATTGAAAACCTCTATAAAAAAAGAGATTATGGTATCCTTACTTTTACATCCCGGATACAATGGCTTCTCTTTCTCGTCGAGCAAAGCGCTCAACATTGTAGGCTTCCCCTCAAAGTCTCTCACAATGTCATCGAACATACCATCAACTGTACATTTGTTTCCATCTACCTTGTCAAAACCACCGTTACGTCCTTACTCAACCTCTCCATGAAATGTCCATACAATGTAACCTCCGTCAAATCCGTTCTTCAACAAGTGAAATCTAACAACCCCACGATCATCAAACCGTTCACGACACAAGCATCTTTTGCATGGACACAGTATCCTCTCCTCCTGACCAAAGGCATAATCAAGAAACAAATCAATAAATGCAATATGTTCACCACTCCCTCTAGCTACACTTGGACAGCTAACCATTTTTTCCCTCCATGCAAACATTGATTCTCGGCCCGTTGTATCTAAACAACACTTAACAAACAATTACACAAATTTTCATTGGTCAAACATACGAAAAATGAACACGATCTTTTTGCTACAAATACTAAACGTGTCATGTCTGTGTATATGTATGTGAATCGATCAACTTCATGTTCTCGGGATACGTTTAAATATATATACCATCTACCAAAACAAACACAAACATGTTCACATCAACATTCATTAATTTACA
Source organism: Rubia yunnanensis (assembly GCA_037428765.1). Classification (NCBI taxonomy): domain Eukaryota; kingdom Viridiplantae; phylum Streptophyta; class Magnoliopsida; order Gentianales; family Rubiaceae; genus Rubia; species Rubia yunnanensis. The sequence continues at coordinate 21,327,294 of CM075064.1, read as the reverse complement.
CTCTCAGAACATGGTACTCAACCAACATAAGCTAGGCATATAGAAACCTTTAATAAATACAAAAAAACTATCTCCAATCATGCATTTATGGTTCTATTTGATTGAAAGTTCAAAAAATTAATGTATAGTTACTTCCATGGGTCTTCATTTGTTTGAGTTATGCACACCTTCCCAAAATATCTACAATCAATTAATGGATAAGGAAACTTCAAGTTCAAATCTAATTTAAGAGGGTAAGTTCGGAGCATTAAATGCTCGATTTAGCACCAGTTTTTGTAAATAGTACGCAAAACCGGTGCCATTTTCCCGATTAGCACCGGTTTTTATCCGTTGCTAAATCAAACGTTGCCGCTTTTTCCCACGATTTCATTTAGCACCGGTTTCTACATTTCCATAACACCTATTTCTAAACCGGTGCCAAATGCAAACCTGACACTAGTTTTCTAGGATTCCTTGCACCGGTATTCAAACCGGTGCAGATATAACACCGGTTATAGTTATTTTTAGCACCGGTTTCTTAACCGGTTTTAATCTGTCACCAGTTTTAATCAATTCTAGCACCGGTTTTCCGACCGGTGTAAAAATAACACTGGTTTCTATTTAAATAACTAGTGCTACAATATTTTTAACCGGTGCTAAACCAACATCGGTGTTACAACCGGTGCTAACAAAAAAATGGGTGCTAATACATTATTTGCACTGGTTTTAAAAACCGGTGTTAAGAAACCGGTGCCAGAGGGGGGTCTCTGTGGTAGTGAGATTATTTGAAATTTTTAGGGAATTTTTGGAATTCTTTAACGGAAATCATGAAATTTTAAAAATTTCAAAAAATATTTAGATGTTTTTGGCGATTTCTTTGGGGGGAAATTATTTTGGCGGGAAAAATTTAAACTGGTTTAAACCGCCTAAAATTTAAACCGGTTTAAACCGGTGCTATTTATTAAAAAATTTTAGCACCGGTTTAAACCGGTGCTATTTTCTTCCAAAACCAATGCTATTTTACAAGTTTTTTGCAATTTCTTTGGCGGGAAACTTTTTTTGGCGATTTCTTTGGCGGGAAAATTTTAAACCGGTGCTATTTTCTACCAAAACCGGTGCTAATTTTTCCAAAACCGGTGTTGTTTTACAATTTTGAGCTATTTTTTTGGCGGAAAAATGACTATTGAAAATTTTTAGCACCGGTTTTTAAAAACTGGTGCTATTTATTAAAAAACCGGTGCTATTTTTTAATTTTAGCACCAGTTTTTAAAACCGTTGCTAAATTTTACAAAAAACCAGTGCTAAGTTTTAAGTTTTAGCACCGGTTTAAAAACCAGTGCTATTCTTTGCAAAAACCAGTGCTATTCCTTAATTTTTAGCACCGATTTTTAAAACCGGTGCTATTTTTTACTAAAACCGGTGTTATTTTGAATTTGTTTGCGGGAAGATAGAATTTTACAAATATTTAGCACCGGTTTTTAAAAACCGGTGCTATTTTAAAAAAGTTTGCTATTTCTTTGGCGGGAAATGAGTCTCGAAAATTTTTAGCACCAATTTTTAAAAACCGGTGCTATTTTTTTGCAAAAACCGGTGCTATTATGTAATTTTAGCACCGGTTTTTAAAACCGGTGCTATTTTTTACTAAAACCGGTGCTATTTTGTTTTTTGGCTGGAAGATAGAGTTTTACAAATATTTACCACTGATTTTTAAAAACCGGTGCTAATATCTTCAAAACCGGTGCTATTTAAAAATTTTTGCCTATTTCTTTGCTGGGAAAAATAAAATTTTGAAATTTTTACCACCGGTTTTTAAAAACCGGTGCTAATTGTTTCCAAAACCAGTGCTATTGTAAAATTTAGCACCGGTTTTTAAAAAACCGGTGATAAAATTAAAAAACCGGCTGTTTTTAAAATCGGTGTTAAAAATTAAAATACTGGTGCTATTAGATTTTTAGCACCAATTTTAAAAACCGATGCTAAAAAACCGGTGCTAGAGGGGGGTCTCTGTGGCAGTGGTTCTCGACCTCAGAGGAATGGAACGATACAAAGGTTCTTCGAGGCCTTGAATGCATGGGAAAATTCGAGGACTATTAAGACTCGAAATGAACCTTGTATTTCATCTCGAACCTTTCAAGGATGGAATCTGGTTTTCTAATCAACTCCCAATACTAGGATTTTAAAAGGCGCATGTGTACCATTCAACAACGCTTGTCACTGCCCCTCAAACGACATTTTGTCAGAAGGCCAAAAAGCAGTTGCGTGTTTCTATAACTTTTCACATTTCCAAGACAGTTATTAATTATCCACCATTCAACCCCCATTATTACCCCTTAACCTTTCTTTTTTCTTTCACTTTTCTCATTTGTAGGAACTTCTTACAAGCACACTTTCTCTCCTTCTCTCTCAAGCGATCTAATTTTCATCGCCTTTCCTAGAAAATAAGTAAGAACCTTCATTTCTCTCATTATTTTAATCTTTTCCTTTCCTCACCATATAATCATGCCCCTTTATGATGAGGGTTCCACCTTCGAGAGATTTTCCCGTGAGATTAGGGTAGGAGGGGTGGGGATTAGTACGCCAAAGAGGGAATTAACTGATTCGAAATGCACTCATTCCAAAGAATTCCAATGTGATTCTGATGAAGGAGGTATTTCTGATCACATTACTAACCGTCATAGGGAAGAGAGGGTTTTCCCCAGTAACTGATATGCCTCCTCGAGAGCTCGTCGAGAACTGGCTATCAGGCATAGGGAAGACCTATATAAGGATATCCCCCTACCAGTGGAAGAAATGGCTTTTACCCTCCTTCGAATCTAGAGCTCGAGGTTCTAGAGAGGGCAATTACATCTGGCCTGCGAGGAAGTGTCCCTTGAAGTCATAGAAGAGGAGAAGAATGCATCTCTTTTGAGAGAGACGGCATCCCTCGAGCAGGAGGAAACGCCCTCGAGAGCACTACATGCACCTTCTTTGGCTAAGTTCTCTCAGAAAAAGAAAGAGAGGATATCTCGAGAAGTAAGGTTGAGGGATTTTGGGAAGAAGCCCCCGGCCCAGTAGTGGGGAAAGTTATCTCAAAGATTTTGGACTCGACCCCTCTTGGCCAACGAATAGCCCAGATGCTAATTTTTAACCCTCATGAGAGGAAGATACCCCCCAAAACCTTCTTGAGAGAAGGTTAGCTATTTAACTCAGACATCTTCGCTACGGGCTCACCTATCCCTTTCCGCCTCTCTTTTCCAAACTTCTTAAAAAATTCCAGGTGAGCCCTACATAAGTTCATCCCAATGTCTTGGTGACTATTATGATGTTCTTGACACGATGTGATGAGTTCGGTATCAAGCCAAGGTATAAGTTGTTTCGCTCGTTTTACTTCATGTCTTATAGTGGGCGGTCCACTGACATATTATCACTTTTACCAACTGGGAGGCACATCACGAGGTTTTTATTGGTCCTGGTAATTCAAATGATTGGAGAAGCTAGAAGAAGGGGATTTCATTTGACAGCAGTAGTTATCGAGTCCCCCCGTGGAACTGGGATGTGCTAGTTGACTCTCCCAAACCAGGAGAGTATATTTGTCTGGATTCCCTCAAGAGGGATAGGAAATAATTGTTGTCCATCTCCTTTGACTACAGCCTCTTCAACAATCCTAACCCCTGGATTGGCGGGTTAGCATTCCCCACTGAAATTAACGAGGAGTATGTGTAAAAATTACTCCGAAAGAATATTAGGAAGAGGAGAAGAGAACTTGAGGGTCCCAAAGAAGGCCCTCCCCTCGGGACCCTTGTTAGTGACTTTAGGCACTTAAAAACCTCCAAAGTTTCCTTAATAGAATTCTACTTCTCATGTCTTTTGTGTCGTTGCATTTACTTTTACTGATGTTGTCCTTTTTTCAGTGGGTCTTGCTAGTAGCGTAAGGAACAAGAAGCCACATTCGAAGCAGGGTCAGGGTCCTCCTAAAGGGACCCCCACTCCCTCGAATCAGGCCTCAACTCCCTCGAATCAGGCCTCAACTCCCTCGAATCAGGCCTCCAGTCCCCCAGTAAGTGGTGGAAGGCCTACTTCGACCATTGCTGATGGCCGACCCCCCATACTAGGAATGTTCGCCAGAAGATAGAGGCAAATGGTGGCAATGTTGGTAACACCTTGCAACCACCGTTAATAGGAGCACGCGGAGGTGACAACGCCCATCAACAATCAGCCTCCCCTTTGAGTGATGCGGTATCCATATCCAGCATTGAGCATCATCTCGCGAGCATGGTCTCTAACCCCAAGGTTTTCATCTGTTTCTTTGAAAAATTCATTCTAGCGTGCTTTTTCCTAGCATTGGTCTAAGTTTAGCTATTTTGTTAGGTCTCCTAACTTTTTTGTGAGGCCACTCAGAAGATGGCTGCTTTTGCCTATGCTTGTACTTCTGGCCATGGTTCTCTCGAAGAGAAGCTAGGTAAAAAGGATGCTGAAATTTTGGAGTTGAAGAGAGTGCTCGAGGAGAAGAACATGGTCCTCGAGGAAAACAAAAAAACTGGAAGAGGAGAGGCGAAAGATGGCTAATGTTGATGTCGAGAGACATCAACAGACGCTGGAGAAGGATACCCTTGTGAAGAGGGTTCAGGCTGGTAAGGACCCAGTCTCGCAGGTTTAGTTGCTTGAGGCATTTAAAAACAAACTATTGAGCAGCCCCGAGCTGCTTCAACTGTTTGTGAACCTCCGGGAGATGGACAAGCATCTCGCCTACAGCGATCTAGCTGAGGAATTCCTTAAGCCTCAAGTGTTCGCATCCCTTTTCGAAGAAATCGCTAAGCAGGTGAAACAAACTAGTCAAGTCAGAGCTTAAGGCTATTGTGGATGCAAAATGGGATGAGGCAATCAAGAATGATAGCTTTTGCTTTGCCCTGATGGATTTCATTAAGTCCAAAGGGCAGTTCTTCACTGCTAAGGGGATTCGAGCAATCCCCCTACCCAAGGCCACAGATGCATCCCCTGAGCATAACTCAGCAGATGCCCGAGTGGAGTAATGATTGCATCCACCATAAAGGAGGACAATTCTAGGGTTTGATTATGATTGTAACTTTTCCAATTAGGGCCTTCAGTTGTAACTTTTTTTAAACTTCAATATAAGAATATCTTTTGGCATTTTTATGACTTATTTATTGAATTTACCTTTGTTCTTTTTTCGTAGTCTAACTCGTTGAAGTGAGTGTTCGAAGGGGCTTGTGAGGAGATTTCAAGTGCTCAAAAATAATTTAGTGAGATTCACAAACAACTACTGAAAGACACACATGATTTATCTAATTATAACAAAGAGAAGGAATCCTTAAAGGACAAGCTTAACCAGCTCGAAGCTGAGATGAAGCTGTGGTAATCCAAAGGCCATCCCACCTTTAAGGAGTTTGTTAGGGATTTCCTGAGAAAAGAATTTAATGGTACATATTCTTTAAAGGTGGTCGAAGATCACGATCCTGCAGATAAAGACTTCGAAAAGCCGATGCGTCAAATATATCAAAATTTTGGTTCTTTGAAGTCATGCTTTGCTACTGCGACTAGCCTTCCAGTAGTGGAAGGCCGCCTAATTAGTTACATGGGAAAAATTGCAGATTAGTAGCCTCAAGGAAGTTTATTTCCGAGCAATTTCTAGTGGCTCAAAGCAAATAACCAGCCTTGAAGAGGAATTGCTCGCTTGGAAGATAGCTAGCGAAGACCCCCTTTCTTCAAGCAATCCCCATACAACCCCTGGAAGGAACACCCCGGTTGAGGATAGTTATTTGGTAGAATCTCTCTTATCCAAGAACATACAAACCGTGGGGGGAGATCAAGGCCTGGAAGGTACATGCCAAACAAGTCGAGGAGCGCATTGCCGATTTTGAAGAAAAAATTGTTGCTACAATGTAAGCCTCCGTGCCCATATGCTTTCTCACAACATTCCTTCATATTTAACTGGAATTTATCAGCTTCCAAAATTTCCATGCAAAGCCGCTCAATACTGGATGGAGGAAGTTAACGTTCATGAGAATGGAACTCCTCGCTAGAAAAAAGCCTTTGACCTTATTCTTGATTGGTTTGTGGAACTGAAGGTAAAGGGATTTACCCCCTCGAGTTATTGCTCTGCTCCTCAGTCAAGGAAATCTTCCATTAAAGAAGCTAAAAAGCATCTTGCACCCTCAAGCAAAGCTACCAAGGGATCCTCCACAAAGCGTTGCAAAAGTGTTGGGTCCTTCTCGAGGGGCCCATTCAAACCCTCCACAAAGAAGTAGGGTAAGACTATTGCTCCCCTGGATCCTTCTGAATATCCTGTGGAAGAATAAATGAACGATATTCGAAGAGCTATTGGTATCAACCTTGAAAAGCTGCAAGAAATAGAGGCAAAGGTGAATGGGCTAGCTCCTTCCACTAAAGATTTGTTTATGGATGGGTTTCCTCCATTTAGATGAATACATTCATGTACTTTTTGGCACAAAAATAGTACTTCTATTTATTGACGAAATTAAGGAATGTTTAACTCTCGCTCCTAGAAAATGCAAGTACGGTTTCTCAAACCCCTGTAAGTGTCAGTGAGGTTAAAAATTGTAACAGGATTTGAGCTGCTCGTTCCTATAATTCTTCAAACATTTTACGTCCCAAATATGAGTGCCACGCGCAAATTCTTTAAGAAAATATAGTATGAATATCTTCTATAAGTAGGAATTAAAATGTTCAGAGACACAAGCATTTTACCCAGGTTCGTTGTTTCCACCTACATCCTGCCAATTTTTTCCACTAGTTCATCATTTCAAGATTAAAAAAATAGGCCACGAATGCAGCTTAAAGCATACCACCCGAACCTCAACCATAGCTGGAAATATCATCTAGATCGCTGCTTAAGAGAAAACCGCTCGAACATTAACTAGAGTGCCACTTAATAGCAAACCACTCGAACATCATCTAGAGTGCAGCTTAAGAACAAACCACTCGAACATTAACTAGACTTACGCTTAAAAGCAAACCACTCAAACATCATCTAGAGTGCCGCTTAAGAGAAAACCCCTCAAATATCATCTTGAGTGCTGCTTAAGAGCAAACCACTTGAACATTAGCCATAGCTGGAAACATCTAGATTGCTGCTTAAGAGCAAACCGCTCGAACATCATCTAGAGTGCCGCTTAATAGAAAACCACTCGAACATCAGTCGTAGCTAAAAACATCTAGAGTGCCGCTTAAGAGCAAATCGCTCAAACATCAGCAGTAGGAGGAAATATATCTCGAGCCCCGCTTAAGAGCAACCCACTCGAACATCAACTAGAGCGCCGCTTAAAAGCAACCCACTCATCATAGCTGGTAGTACTTTCTTAGGTTGGTGATGTTCCACCTCCTTGGTACTTGAACCCCATTCATATATTCGAGAACATAGCTTCCTCCTAGGTGCAATTTGATCACCCTATATGGTTCTTCCCAATTTGCAGCTAACTGCCCTTCAGGTTCCTTTCTGCTTTTCTTGTTTTTTCTCATTACCAAGCCGCCCAAAATAAACAACACCTTCTTTACCCTTCTGTCATGGTATCTTTTGACCCGTTCTTTAACTTTACCCTCATGTAAAGAAGTTAACTCTGTCTTTTCTTCCACCACGTACAAATCCAAACATCGGTTCTGCTGATTGCTTTTCTCATCTACATCAGTCATCATACTTGGGCTAGGAACACCTATTTCCGCAGGGATTACCGCCTCCGAGCCATATACTAGGCCATAAGGCATTTCACTAGTAGTGGAAGACGCAGCTGTTTGATACGCCCACAACACATTAGGGAATTTCCATATCAAATTACCTTCTGCCCCATCGAGGCATGCTTGTATACCATTTACTATTGTTCTATTGGTCACCTCCACCTGCCCAATAGCTTGGGGCTAGAAACCTGATGTCACCTTTTGCTTAATTTGATATTCCTCGCACCACTTCTTAAAGGGATCTTGAGCAAACTTTGCTCCGTTATTCATGAGGATCATCCTTGGGATTCCGAAATGACACACAATGTTCTTCTAGAAAAAGGAAATGACAGTTTCCCCTTATGTTCGTCAGGGGCTTGGCCTCTACCCACTTCATGAAATAGTCAATGGCCACTATTAGGTATCTGAATTTTCCTGGCTCTTGTGGAAAAGGGCCCACCAGGTCGATCTCCCACTTATCAAATGGCCATGAACTATAGATGCTTCTCTTCTCTTCCTGGGTAACATGCGTTATAGGGGTACATTTCTAACACTGGTGGCAAGCCTAAATGTATTGATTTGCATCCTCGAACATTGTCGACCAGTAAAATCCTGCTCGAATAAGCCTTCTCGCCCCAGATTTGGCTCCCTGGTGGCTGCTGCATACCCCCTCATTGACTTCCCTTATGAGATAATCAGCCTCATGAGGGTTAACACACCAAAGAAATGGTTACACATGACCCCTCATGTATGACACTTCTTCCTGCAACACATACATTGGATCTTTTAACCTTATCTTTCTAGCATCCACTTCATTTTCAGGTAGGGCACCCTCTCAAAGATATGCCACGAACGACGTCATCCATGCCACGAACGACATCATCCATGCCACAAACGACGTCATCCATGCCACAAAAGGCATCATCCATTCCACGAACGACATCATCTATGAGTTTTCCGCTTTAACTGCCATAACTACAAGTTCTTCGAAACTTTGTTTGCTCAAAGTTTCCATGAGTAATTGCTTCTGGGATTGAGTTGCCAAATTCAAAGAAGTGAGCTTGCTTAGGGCATCTTCTTTATGATTTCTTTCCTTTGAAACCTGCGTTAAAGTGTAAGATTTAAAAGTTTTCAACAAGTTTATCACTACCTCGAGTATCTTTGTAGGTTACGCTCTGGCTGCATGTACGAGGGCTAGAATCAATCTCTCGAGGACAGTATACCTCGTCTCCGGCCCTTGCAAGGCACGACTGGCAAAGTAAATTGGATGTTGAACCTTTTATTTCTCTTTTACTAGGGCTGCACTGATTGCTAATGGTGATGCAAAATTGTACAGGTATAGCGTCTCATCCTTATCTGGTTTCATCAAGGTAGGTAGTATCCCGAAGTGTTTCTTCAGCTGCTTAAATTCCTCATTGCATTTTCCATTCCACTCAAATTTCTTTTCCCTTCAAAGAACATTGAAGAATGGTAGGTGTTTCTTAGCCCCCTTCGGTAGGAACCTGCTCAATGCTGCTAGAGACCCTGTAAGCTTTTGTGCATCTTTTATTGATTATGGGGTTTTCATTGTATTAAAATCTTAAACCTTTTCTGGGTTTACATCAATAACCCTCTCCGAGACCATGAATCTGAGGAACTTCCCCACTTCTACACTGATAACGCATTTAAATTGGTTCAACTTCAAATTAGCCCCTCAGAGCCTACTAAATGTTTCTTCTAGGTCCTTTAGGAATTATCCATTAATTTTTCTTTTGACGACCATATCATCCATATAAATCTCCATATTCTTCCCTATCTTCCCCCTGAACAGCTTATCAACTAGCCTCTAGTAAGTAGCCCCGGTGTTTTTTAAGCCAAAGGGCATCTTCTTATAACAGTATGTACCCACATCTGTAATAAACAATTTTTTCCTTGTCTTCCTCCGCTATGAGTATTTGGTGATACCCTTTATGCACGTCAAAGAAGGCTAAAAGCTGATATCCAGTGATGACTTCCACAAATTTGTCGATTGGTGGCAATGAGTAACTATCTTTAGGGTAACATTTATTTAAATTGGTGAAGTCTATACACATTCTCCATTCCCTATCGTGCTTTGGAACCATGACTGGGTTCCATTCGGGGTAAAATATCTCCTCGATGACATATTCCCTCAGTAACCTCTCCACCTTTTCTTTAATTGCTTCAGCTCTTTCGAGAGAAAACACCATTCTCTTCTGGTTCACTGGCTTTATCCAGGGGTCAATGTTTAGCCTCTGTAGTGCGAGACTCAAAGGTACTCCCATTAGGTCAGAAGTATCCCACGAGAACATGTCCCCATATTCTACCAATAAGTCTCTCAGTCTCTCTTTGACATCTTCAGGAATTAGCTTCCCCACAGCTATTGATCCCATATCCCGAACAGGTATCTGTATTGTATCGGCCAATCCCAGATCTGCGTGCACATCTCTTTGCTTCCTGGCTTCTTATACTGCAGTAAGATTACATTTTTTAGCCACAATTTGATCTCCTCAAATGGATGATACTCTTTTTTCAGTTGGAAACTTCATTATCAGGTGACAGGATGACAAGACTGCTCGAGCCTGGCACATCCGTGACCTTCCTAAAATCACATTGTAAGGGACATGGGCATCCACGAATGAAACATTACATCTGATAGACACCCATTTGCTGCTATCCACTACACAAACAGATAGGGTTATCTCTCCGAGGGGGAATATCAGGTTTCCCGTGAATCCGGATAAAAGGGAAGCTGACTTTTTCAAGTTGTCATGCCCTATATCCAACTGGTCAAAGCACTCAGCAAACATTAATTCTACCCCAATTCTGTCATCATTGAATACCCTTCTTATCAAAGATGTCCTAATAGGATAAAATTATCATAAGATCCGCATGAGGTATTTGGTCTAGCACGGCATCAGCTTCCAATAAAGTGATCATCTTGTCCGGTCAAAACCTCTTGTGGCTGGGCTCTTCCGCAGGGACCCTTTGAGCCTCTGCTTTTGTCACAATATTCAAAGATCTCTCTCTCACCATGCCATTGATGACATTATTCACTCTTTGCACAATTGGGCTTCCCCTATTTTGGTTATCTTGATTTCCCTCTCACTTGCTCCTAGGGTCTATCCTTCCTTCCTTCCTGCCCCCTTTCTCTAACTGCCTGCTCTCAAGGTCTTCTATCTCCTTTACCCCTATTTTTTTTATTGTTTCTTCCATAAGGTTGCCATTAGTTCACCTGAGGCCTCGATGGGGCAGCTTGGTTTCTATGTACTTTCCCTCAAAATCATCCTTCCCACTCACACCTATCGATCTCCATCCTCAACTGCATGCAATCATTTGTGTTATGGTGGTAATCCCTGTGATGATCACAATACCGATTTGTTGCCCTCCGGGGAACTACCGAGTTGTGCAAACTCTGCAAATGTGGGGGTGCTCAGATCAACCATCTATGTATACTTAAAATCTGTGCAAGAATTCTCCCTTTGAGTGTTGGTGGTAATGGAGTGTATCTCTCGAATGGTGTTCTTACGGGTTCGACTAGCCTGTTCCTATATGTTCTACATTTCTTCTCGTGTTCTCTGTAAGGCTATCTCTTTTATTTCTAGTTGCTTCTTCTACCCTCGGGTACTGCTCTACAACTTCTTGAAGTTTTTGCAAGGTCTTGGGGGTAGTAGTACTCAGTTTCTTGTAAAATTCCAAGTCATGCATCCCCAGCAGGTACCCTGGATTACCTTATTCTCCGTTGTTTCTATCACTCCCAAGCTCTCGTCCACATACCGATGATAGAAGGCTTCCGTGCTCTCCCCTGTCTTTTACTTTGTTTGGTAGAGTTCTAATATTGTTTTAGTGAACTTATTCTTCTGTGCGTACTGGTTCAACAATGCTCTGCTGAAGTCTAGGTACGATCGGAGCGAGCCTCTTGGTAACTTATTGAACCGCTCTTGTGCTTTTCCCCCAGGTAGCTTCCTAACAGTATGCATGTCAATTTCGCATCAAAATCCCTCGAACTCATCAAGCCCAGGAACGTCTGGATGAATTCTCGAGGGCCAGTCTCACCACTGTACGTGGGAAGTCCTTTCAGAGGTTTCACTTCTATTGGCCATTGAACCTCGGTAATCACCGAATTGAAAAGAGACCCTACAGCCAAGGGTCCGATCAACCTATCAAACTCCCTCTTTAATGACTCACTTGCATCCGAGGGGGGTTCTAGTTTCCCCCTATCAGGTTCATCCCTCTTTCGTGACTCCCTAGTTGTGGCAGATAAGGAGGTTGAGTTGCCTGATATCAAGGGTTCATCCAAAGCTATCCAAAACCCTGGTATGCTGCTGGTGGTGGTGGTTAGCCATAGGGATTTTAAGGCCCCTGACTAATCATCGTTCCTTGAATTCCCATACTTTTGTATCCTTGGATGGAAGAAGAATTCATCCTCCCATATGCCGCTCCTGGACTAGCCAGGTCGAGGGTAGTTGTGGATAGGGCTAGCGGAGGTAACGAATATACTGGGCCCACTGATTAACCAGGAATTGAAGACTGAGAGGCCCACCCCATAGTTATTCCTACAGCTGAGGGTGGAAGTACTCCGTGCGTGACCCTGTCATCCCTCGGAGGAGGGGTAACTCGATATCCGGCCATAGCCAGGACTTGAGCTTCCAGTTCTACATCTTAGATTGGGGTTGCCCTCTCCACGTTATGATTTCCTTTCACGTGCTAGCCATAGACTTCCATATACAAATCTCCCAAAACATTTGTGAACCTTCCGTCCCTCGGATCGGCTACCCCCTCGAGCAAGGAATCTGGGTTTCTCTGTTCTTGCTCTCCCATCACTTCCAATCACCTCGAGGGCCCCAGCGCATCATACTAGATTGGTGTCAGGGTATCTGCGATGAATGATACTGAAGTTTTCCCCCCTTCGTGGTCGACGACCGTAACAGTCTCAACACGCGACTCCATTACTGACATTTGAAGGTTATTCATGCCAATATCCTCGACACAAGCCACGTTTCATACCCCTGAATCCTCCACTCTTAACCTTTGCGGTGACCTAGCCCCCGTACCTATCAACCTTAACCTTTCACTCCTTCGAATAACTGTGGACATAAACCCCCAAAAACCCTTGATCTAGATTAGTCTTCCCCAGAGACGGTGCCACTTGATGCATCTTGAACGACCGACCAGTTCGTGGGCTTGAGCTTCTCACGAACCAACCTGCAATAAAACTGTCCCTGATGGTTCCAGGGGTTAGCTCTCAGATGCCTATGATAGTCCAAGCATTCAATATGATTAAGACAAAATGAATTATAAATAAATAAGTACTTTGTATTTATACTCTGTGTCCTAAATAACGTCTTCCTTAATTATCCCCCTTAATTACCCATGAATGCGATAATTATATTAAGGTATTAAATAATACCCTAATTGGGCTGCCACACCTTCAGCCCAATGCCCTTCTTGGGCTCAACCTCTATCAACAGAGTCATTTTATAATTGATGTAACTAATGAAGTTGGTTTGATGTTTGTTAATATTTATTGCAACAAGACTCCTATAACTTTGAAAAAATCTTAAAAGGTATCAAAATGTATAAATAAGTATAATTTGACCATAAAAGTTATCAACACAAAAATTTCATAATTTCTCTTAATAATGTATCTATAAAGTTTAATGCTCTCTTCATCCCAACTAAATTTGCACTCTTACTTTTTTGACACTATTCTCTATCAACGTTTGACCGCATATTTGAATCCACATATGAACAACAATATTATCGTATATAATATTGTTGAATTCGCCGTAACAAGTAGTTTCTGAATATCAACTTTCTATTTTCCGTTATTATACGTAAGTAAACATAATAACGATCAAATATGTTTCATTAACAGTCTGATAATGATTTTGGTGCAAATTCAGTTGGGACGGAGGGAGTATTATAATTTGTAATTTAATATTTTATTTTTTAACATATTTGATTAAAGGGAGTGTCTCATTTCATACCACTTAACGATTAAAGCAACTATAACAAATATCGTTCTTTACTCTTTAGGCAAATTCTTGGAAAAGATTGTCTTTTCATGTACTTATGAAAGACGAGATTGAATTAGAATTATAGAATGGTAAAATATTTTAGTTGCTATGTTAAAAACAATTTATGCAACGTGCATTAGTTATAAGTTTATAACCTGATTAATGTAACCCAAAAAAATTATCTTATTTCTTCTAATTTACGGTTTAAACTTTGATTTTTTTCCATAACTTATGGAAAGACCGTCTTCCAAGGGACGGAGATTAATTTTTAAGATTTTATTATAATTATTTATATTTGAAGATATATTTACAACATTCTCAAAATTATAGAATCTCGCTGCAAATAATAAACACAAACACTAATCAATTCATTAATTAATTATAAAATCCATTTAGCAGTTAAGTATGTCTTTTGAAAGACGGTCATTCCATAACCCATGGAAAAACCAAGGTTTAAAGTGCAAATTAAAAGAAATGAAGATAAAAATTTTGGGTTGCATGAATCGGGTTATAAACTTTATGACTACAACACATTGTATAATAAATTTTTAATATTGCAACTAAGACCTTTGACCTTTCAATTATTTCAATAAAACCTCGTATTTCCATAAGCCTATGAAAAGATGGTCTTTCCCACTTTGCCTTAGCAGTTAGACATCCAAAATAAAATAAAAAATCATTTATCAAAATATAACTTATCTTGTAATTAAATAATTAAAATATATAACGTTCAAGTTAAAAAAATAAATTGTCAAAATTTAAAAGTATAATAGTTAATTCATTAATGGTAAAGTCTTGGGAAAGTCCTTCTTTCCATTGGCATATGGAAAGATGGAGTTGAATTAGAATTATAAAATGATAAAAAGTTTTAGTTGCAATATTAAAAATATATTATATTACGTGCAATAGTTATCAGTTTATAGCCCGATTAATGCAATCCGAAAATATTTTCTCTTATTTTTTTTAAATTTTCCATTTAAGCCTTGGTGTTTACATAATATATGGAAAGACCGTATTTCAAGAGACGGACTCTTAATTAAATTCATAAATTATGGGTAGATTAATTATCTTATCGAGGCAAACTCAATAGCCCCAAAAGCAATCGTTTTAAAATGTTAACTAGCTAACATATTAAACTTAATTAGACTAAAAATGTCAACCATCTGAATATCTACCCAAAAGAATTTTCCAAACTCGGTTTAGCTGATGTATTTGAATTATAGATGACAAAAATTTCATCATCGGAGAGTTGACAATAGTTGTTTAAGTTTTTGTTTTTATGGTAATTTGTTTAAGTTTGATTATTTCTTATACTCTATAAAGCATAAGGCCTTATCAGGAGTTGGCACATATTCAGAAATGACAACTCAGAAAAAAAAAACCTGGGTGGAATACAGATAAAATAAATCAAATGTTTGATAATTTTAAGATTTGTTTTTTTCTATTTGACTTATGGACAATGAGTGTAACACAAAAAATATTTAATGTAAAGTAGATAAAATCCTTTTAAAGTCAGTGTGCTTGAATAAGCAAGAGGAAGAAAAGTTGACATTATAAACGTAAAATATATGTTGACTTTTCCCCTCATATTCAATTTTGTTTTGAAATTGTCTCAACTCAAAATCTTAATTTAGACCGACTACTCGTTAGACAGGATGATTTTATAATTAATTTGACTAATGAAATGATTCGATGCTTATTTTTATTTATTGTATTGAGGTTCTAACTTTTAAAATGTATCATAATACATAAATAATATATATAATTTAACCCTAAAAATTATTTAAACAATGTATTTTACGATTGGTCCGTTAGTCGGTTAATTAATTGGAGACTTTCTTATGATTTAAATAATTCAAGACTAAGCTAATATTTGATATGTGTTGCAACATTGTTAGTATTCAACTACTGTAACACGCCTCAGACTATTTAAATTTGAATATTCTGTTTTTATTAAGAATATATTTTTCATAATAAAGAATAAACACGTTGGAGTCCGTTTACAGTTTTTCCATAAACCATGAAAAGATCAATGTTTAAAGTGCAAATTAGAATAAATAAAGATAAAATTTCAGTTTGCATGAATCGGGTTATAAATTTTATTATTACTACATGTTGCATACTCCCTCCGTTTCCTTTTATTTGGCAGCTACAAATGGGCACAAGGATAATTGCCCATAATAGACTAAGACATAAAGTTGCTCTCATTGGAATGATGTTCCCCTTAAAAAGTAAGGTTACTGTACATGCGAGTCAACAAATGTTGGCTAATACTTCCCACCCAAATTCTGAAAATGGTGGGAAGATTACATGGCTTGAATTTGAATTTACATGAAACGGCCCATTGGCCAAGGAACAAACCCAAGAAAGACAAGACACAACAAATATTTTACGTGAAGAACAGGAACATTCACAATTTCCATCCACTTCTCCTTACATTTTCAGCTTCTTCCCTCTTCGTCTGCTTCCCTCATCATCTTCTTCCCCCTTCATCTTCTGCCATCTTCATCCTCTTACATCTTCAAAAATACAATTCTGGTTGCAGCCACACAGTAATGCCGGAAAGACGCCTCTTGTCTGAATATCAGCGGCGCGAAATTGGGGAGTTCATCTTGCAAAATTCGAAGGACGGGAAGCTGGTCACCCATCGTCGGAAAGAGGCCGCCCAACGATGGAACACCTCGGTCCGGACCATCAGTCGTCTTTCCAACCTGCACAGAAGACAAGCACAACTAGGGTTGTGTACAGACTGGAGCAGGAAAATGAAAGGAAAAAAGGGTAGGAAAAAAGTTGAAATCAACAAAGAGCAAGCTATGGCTGTCCCCCTCCCACTGCGCACAACACAAAGGGGATATGCAGCAGCAGTAGGGGTAAGCACTTCCACCATGCACCGTTGGATCAAGGAGGGTCAAATTAGAAGCCATTCAAATGCAATTAAACCACAAATTTCAGAAACTAATCAACTGCACAGGTTATACTACTCACTTTCTCACTTGAAGCATGATACAAGTTCAGGGAAAACATCTTTCATGGACATGCATCACATTATACATATAGACGAGAAATGGTTTTACATAAGTAGAGTTGCGGAGAAGTACTATCTTCTCCCGGAAGAAGAAGAGCCTCACCGCACAGTTCATAACAAAAGGTTTATACAGAAGATAATGTTCCTTTGTGCCGTATGTCGGCCGATCATCGACAACGAGGGGCAGGTCTTGTTCGACGGGAAAATTGGGATTTGGCCATTCACACAAGAAGAGGCAGCAAAGAAGACTAGCAAGAACAGACCAGCAGGTACTCTAGAAACCAAACCAATTCCATCAATCGACCGTGAGGTTACTAAAGCTTTCATGTTGACAAAGTTGGTACCAACAATTAAAAGGAAATGGCCCTTACTAGCAAGCACTAATATAACAATCAGACAAGACAATGCAAGACCACATATATGCGATGACGATGCTGAATTTAGACTGGTTGCAAGTTCCGACGGGTTCAACATAAGATTGGGTTTTCAGCCACCTAGAAGCCCAGATTTGAATGTCCTAGATTTGGGATTTTTCAATTCAATACAAAGTTTGCAGCACAAGACAAAATCACGCAATTTGGATGAACTGGTTTCAGCAACAGAAAAAGCGTTTGAAGAATTGCAGCCACAAAAACTAAACAAAGTGTTTCTAACACTCCAATGTGTCATGGTGGAGATAATCAAATGCAAGGGATCTAACAGTTACAAGCTTCCGCATATGAAGAAAGATGCACTCCAACTACAAGGTGTGCTACCAGCCGACTTAGAGGTTGACACGGACGCAGTTAGAGAGGGCTTACAAAGCTTGATCGCAGCAAACAAGGCAACAGGTCTTGAGTACATTATTCAGCAACTTATGTGATAGGTATAATAGGTGCCTCTCGGTTCTACGATGTGGTTGGATAGTGATGGCAAACATGCAATCGTAATACTAGGTTTTGTAAAGTGTGTTTGCAATCCAACCGTTGTTGTAATGAAAAACATTTGCACATAGTATGACAAATATGTACTTTGCCTCAAACTGTTAATGCCGAGTACACATTTGGTGAACAAAACAGGCTCACCCACTGGACACTCAGTACAGCACAGTAAATGGCATCTTTAAAGGGACACAAGTTCCTTTAGAAATCAGTGCACATAGTACGCAGAATATCAGCCGAACAAAAGATCAAAGAAATATACAACCCGTAGCACACATTGATAGGCCAAAACCGGCACATTTAATACACACAATAAACAGCCACACAAAACACGCACCAGAACACAAATTTAACACTTCCAACCCAATCATCAGCACTAGCCTACGTTACCATTTGCAGCACCGGTATGACAGTTAAAGTTTCCGACGACATACCTACAAAGGGAACCAATCCTTCCACATCTCCATTACTGCCTTTGGAGGCAATTTCCCGTAGTCGTCACTCCGGTATTGAGACAGCAGCATTTTGTGAGCCCACGGATGTACCTGCAGTGGGTCGAGAACGGGTCAAATCCAGCAGAACTCTAAATGTGGCAGAAAAACTATGAAACTGAAACGAGCAAAACTGTGAATGTTGCAGAAATACTGTACAACTAGAACGACCAAAACAGCAAATGTTGCAGAAATACTATAAAACCACATCTTGCAAAACTGTTAACATGATACTGAAAACGTGATACTGAAAACGTGATACTGAAAACGTGATACTGAAAACGTGATACTGAAAACATGATACTGAAAACATGATACTGAAAACATGATACTGAAAACATGATACTGCAAAACATGACTGCAGAAATTAGACTGCAGAAATTAGACTGCGGAAATTAGACTGCAGAAATTAGACTGCAGAAATTATACTGCAGAAATTATACTGCAGAAATTAGACTGCAGAAATTATACTGCAGAAATCATACTGCAAACATCATACTGCAAACATCATACTGCAAACATCATACTGCAAACATCATACTGCAAACATCATACTGCAAACATCATACTGCAAACATCATACTGCAAACATCATACTGCAAACATCATACTGCAAACATCATACTGAAAACATTATACTGAAAACATTATCAAGAAAACATTATACTGCAAATGTGACACTGAAAACGGTAAAACTGAAACTTTAAAAACGGTTAATGTTGCTGAAACACTGTAAAACGGATTTTAGCAGAGCTGTAAATGTGACTGAAAAAACTTTACCCCCGACATGTCGATGGCCACCCCGTTCAGATCGTACACGTACGTCTGCTGATCGCCATTTTCATCCGCCACATCTCCCGTCTTCCGTGGAGTAGCGAAGGTGGCGTCGTCCGCCACCAAGTTCGGCGCGTCGTCTTCGTCGGATTCATAAGTGTCCGCCACGCCTGGCCAGCCCTCCCCGTCGACGAACTCGCGACAACCGGACCGAATCCGCCGTGATGTGAACTTGCTCGACCACTCGAAGTTTGGGTTCCGAGACCACCTTCTCGGCTCGGCCGACAGGCTCGCCAGATCCGGAGGCGATTCCTCCGCCACATATGCCGTCGGCCGGAGGTCAGCAGGGCCGTCGCGGGAAGGACCCACGGCGGAGATGACTTCCTTGTCTGGCCATTCCGTCGCCTCGGACGACAGGGTCGCCAGATCCGCCGGCGAGTGCTCCACCACATATGTCGTCGCCCGGAGGTTGGCAGGGCCGTCGACGGCAGGACCCACGGCGGAGAGGACTTCCTCGTCCGGCATTCCGTCTCCTCGACGACGGTGTCGTCGAGGCAGGTCTCAAATACGAGCTGCGACTCCGATTCTCCGGGTAGTCGAAGTTCTATTTCGGGAGGGGTGAAGTTTGGGTTGAACATGGTGGGACGATCTGAGGAAAGGGGGTTACAGTGGCATCGGCGATTTTTTCAGAGGCGGATGAAACCAGTTGCCCAGATCTACGGCACACCATGGCAGAGAAGAAATGGAGTTTTGACTAGGGTTTCACCTTTCCCTCCTCTTATATAGTGGACACAAGAAATGGGTAGGTTTTCAAATTTGGGCCACAACATTGGGCTACCACCGTGGGTCAAATGTTGAGCAGCAAAGAAAACGGAGGGAAGTATTAGCGGCCGAAACGAATGGAGTTTGAAGGATTACAAGGCTTGATCAGAAATTAAGGATGGATATAGCACTAATATGCAGTGGCAAAATGGTAAAAACACAGGTTGTCCCTTTCCTTTTTTAGTAAAGTGCCAGGGCTGCCATGAAAAAAAAAACATCCTTTTTTGGCAAGGGTGCCAAATAAAAAGAAACGGAGGGAGTAATAAAATTTTAATATTGCAACTAAAACTTTTAATCTTTTATTATGATAATTAAATCTCATCTTTCTATAAGCATATGGAAAGACGGTGTTCCCAAGACATTGCCAAAACTTTGAATCCATTTTGTTATTCCGCTATCTTAAATATTTATTATTTTCGTGAATGGTCTCCCACTCGTCGTACATGAAATATTCCCTTTCTATATTAAAAAATCAATCAATGAACATTTCAATTTAATAGGTATAATTAAGTTGAAACGTTCTATAAAATTTTCAAATTTTACATTGTACTGTTTTCTAAATAGATTTTTTTATTTAAAATAAAAACAAGTTGTAGAAGATAGGAGAGATGGGACTTTTTGTGTGGAATGGAGGAGAGAAATTTGTGTCTTGTAATTGTCAAATTTGAAGATGTAAAATGCAATGTGGTTTGACTTTAATGCAATGTGGTACCTATACAATTGCAAGATCAAACTTTTTCAAGTGTCATTGCTTTTAATTGGACCAGAAATTACATTTCTATGATGCTTTTTCTGATGAATTATATGCCCATCAATTGGTTAGGAAAATGTGGGTATTTAATGAGATTATTTAAATAATAAGCATGCCTCACCTGCTAATTCAATCCACCTTGTCCCATATGATGAATATATTTAAATGTACGCTTCATAATTTATATTAGTAGTCGATATTAATTTATGTGTTGACTGTTATATAATTTATATTAGTAGTCGATATTAATTTATGTGTTGACTGTTACGTATAAATATAGGGTGATAATTAAGTTTGATTATAACCTCTTAATTAATTCCTCGATATACGTAGATACCATGTTTTTTAAAAAAATAAAACCACCTGTGATGGTGGGGGGTTTGGCAGACCCCTACCCGTTTATTAATGAAGAAAAAGGTACATGAATAAAACCGTACGTCCGAGTGTTCAAACCGTTGATCTTAGAAAATGATACATAGGCCTATTTTAACCCTAAAGATCAACGGAAACAACATGGAATAGAGTACAACTGACATTTTACAACGTGGAATAAGAATACAACTTCACTGAGAAGAAGGGGCAAGAGTGACTAATTTGCACCTCAGGATTGCTTGTTGTTTCCAACCTGCACATAAGGGATAAAGCTAGCGCAGTAATATTTTCCAATATATAACATTGACAGTACAATATCATGAATCAGCTCTAATCCCAGGGATTCCACATCTGTCTAGATAAAGAAGTCCCTTAAGGAAAGGGGGGGCTGCCTGCAAGTCTAGATCACCAGAGAAATCATTTGCTAAAGAAAATTTTGCAAGAAAATCAGTTGCATTGTTACCTTCTCTAGGGGTGTGTTGAATTGGGTATATATGGTGCTTCAAGTTCAAGGTGTTGCAGATGGAGAAGATCCTCCATGGGGAATTACTGGGGTTTTGAATACCCTGTACTGCAATTAAACAGTCTGATGCCATCACACATCTATTTAAAATCAGCTCTGAACAAGTCTCATAGCCACATTGGATGGCTTTGATCTCTGCCTGTAAAGGGGATGGAGAATGGAAAGTTTTTTCCCTCATTTTAACAACATCCCCATCACAGTTCCTAACTATCACAGCCAGAGAAGAGAGACCCCCTCTAATCCATGTTGCATCTGTATTAATCTTATATCCGGAAAGGGGTCTCTGTCATTTTACTGCACTAAAAGATTTTCTTGTCTTTTGTAAAATATGAGGAATAATATTAGCCTGTGTCCAGTATCTATGCTTGTCTAAATTGCCTATCAAATTATTCACTGAGAAAATTTGATATATCATGCATTTTATTCCTTGAATACAAGCAGCTTGGGAGAAGGACTCATTTTCAAACAAAATTTTATTCCTTCGAATCCAAAGAAACCAAATTGTGACAAGAAAAGCAGCAATGGTAATATTGGAGTGAATTTTGGATTCTGCCTTAAAAGATAGATAAAATTCAACTCTACTCTTCAAATTTGCAAAACATTTTTGTTGGAGCCTTAAAAAATCATTGACACAGTGCCAGATAGCAATAGATGAGGGGCAAGAGTTGAAAAAATGATCTAGTGAGTCACTGTGATTCTGACAAAGAGGACATTTAGAAGCTAATTTGAAGCCTAACCTCCTTAAAATGTTATCAAAAGGCAATAAACCATTTAGAGCCCTCCACAAGAGAATAGACATTTTTTTGGGAATAAAAGAGGACCAAACCTTATGAAAATGTAGGATCTTTGGCTTTCTTTGTCTGAAAATATTGTACGCTGACTTGATGGAGAAAATTCCATTTGTAGATGGAATCCAGATGAGCTTATCTTCATGAGTGTGTTCCAATTAGCTTCCTGCAACAGGTAACACAGATTGGTCGCCAAAAATGGCTCCAGTTGAGGAAGAAGTGAGGCTTTGTTGTTAATAAATGATCTAAGTGAAATATCCTCAAAAGGGATGTCTCTTTATTGAGGCCATTTATAAAACAAAGCCCCATCTCCAGTCCAGTTAGCGTTCCAAAAGGAGCAATCACCTTTTTCCGTATAGTACTCTAGAATTGCTGTTTGCTTTAGCTGTAATAGAACAGATTCTGGACCATGTATGAGAGGATTTATAAGACTTAGGAAGTGACCATAAGAGAGTAGTCCATTGAATGGAATTGAGTTGCAATTTCCACCACATTTTACATGAAAAAGCGTCAACAATGGCCTTTAAATCCCTAAAACCTATTCCATTTTCTTCGACAGGTACACTCATATTTTTCCAAGACCTCCATTTTTTCTTACCAACATTCTCAGAATACCCCCAAAACAGGCCAGAGGCCATTTTTTCCATTTTTTAAGACTATTTTTGGGGGACTCAAAACAGCAAAAATATGAGTTGGAATTGAGAGAAAACAGTGATTTATCAGGATGATTTTACCTGCAGTAGAGAGCCATCTGTTCTTCCAATTATTGATGGATTTATCCATTCTTTCCAGTAAAGGTTGGTAGTGTACCTGCAAATTTCTACCAGGAAAAATAGGGACTCCCAGATAATTAAAAGGAACAGATCCTTTTTCCTTTCCAAGAATCCTTTTTACAGAGGATCTATAGGACACGAAAAAATTAGATTTTGAAAAATTGACCTGTTGTCCTGAGGTTTGTTCATATGCAAGCAGAAACTTTTTGAACCTTTTCATGTTTCTAGGGTTAGTGTTCAGGAAAACTGCTGTGTCATCAGCATACATTAAATGGGAAACAGGGGCACAGTTATTAGGGAGACCAAAATTCTGAAGGTATCCTGTGCTGAAAAGTTTCATTAAACCTCTAGAAAAAGCTTCTGAAAGCAAATTATAAAGAAATGGTGAAAGAGGATCGCCTTGTTTAATGCCCCTAGAAGATGCAAAAAAACCTGAAATTGCTCCATTGATTAAAACAGAAAAATGAGCAGCAGATATGTTATGCATAATAAGTTTGACAAATTTCCCGTTAAAGCCAAACTGAAGAAGAATGGAATTCAAAAAGGACCATGAGACTCTATCAAAAGCCTTTTGCATATCTAGTTTAACTATCAAATTAGAAAATTTTGATTTTCTAGACAACATCCTGGTCATCTCCTGCATTTGAAGGATATTATCAGTGATATCCCTACCTTTAATGAAAGCACTCTGCTCAGGAGAGATTAGATTATGCATTAGTGGCTTAATCCTTTCCATGAGCATTTTTTAAAAGAGTTTATTGACAAAATTGGATAAGCTAATAGGTCTAAAGTCTGAGAAAGAAATAGGGATAGGTTTTTTGGGAATTAAAGTAAGCCAGGTGCTTGAGATAGCCTTTGGAATATTGCCACCGCTAATAAAATCGTTGGCTGCCTCAAGAAGGTCTACTTTAATGGTTTCCCAGAAGATGGTGAAAAATTCACCAGAGAAACCATCTGATCCAGGAGCACTTCATTTGTTTAAATCAAAGACTGCAAATTCAAGTTCCTGGATATTGAAAGGTTGAAGCAGATGATGGTTTTGCTGATCAGTAATCAAAGAAGGGATCTCCACTAAAAATTTTTTCAGACAAGTTCCTGTTTTTTTAGGAATATCCTCATTAAGGAGTTCCTTAAAAAATCTGACTCCTTCTTCTTTAATCAGATTTGGGTCAGTAATCCAGTTCCCATTTCCATCCTTGATTTTACTGATTCTAGACCTAGCTCTCCTTTCCCTGATGGAGTGGTGAAAATAGCTAGTATTTGCATCCCCCTGTTTAAGCCAATTTAACCTTGCCTTCTGTTTTAAAAAAAATGATTTTTTCTTTCTGGGATCTAATAAGTAGAGCTTTGGACTTATTGAGTTCAGCTAGGTTAGTTTCAGCTTGGGACTGTTGAAATTCTATTTCTAGGTCACTGACTTTTGCCTCAGCTTCTAACAGGTTTTGATAGACATTTCCAAAAGTGTTTTTGTTCCAAAATTTAATGTTAATCTTAAGTCTCTTAAGCTTATGCACTATCATGTACATCCCTCTTGAGAGAGATGGCAAATTCCAGTTTTTTTCCACTAAATTCTGGAAGTCTGGTCTATTTGTCCACATCTCTTGATATCTAAAAGGCCTGGGTACCATTTCTTCAGAAGATTGAATAGACAGTAATAATGGGGAGTGATCAGAGGTCAATCTATTTAGCACTTGAATTGAGCTGTTTGGAAAAAGTTTCAACCAGTCCAAATTACTTATGCCCCTATCTAATCTCTGAAGCAGAAGGTCCTTGCATTTATTTCTGAATCTATTATTACACCATGTAAAAGAGTTCCCTACAGTGGGTATTTCATGCAAGTCCAGATTGTTAATGAAAGCATTAAAATCTTTCATGCTTCTTGTAGGGGGAGATTTTCTTCCTTTATACTCAGAGACTGAAACGACTGTATTAAAGTCCCCAATGTATATAGAAGGTTCTGAAGTAAGGATTTTTAAATCATTCCAAAGAGTTTCCCTCGACTGTCTATTGACACTAGCAAATATAAAAAAACAGTTCCAACTGACAGATGAGGAAATATCAGTAATTCTAGCCTGCAGAAATTGATCTGACTCTTTTAGACTGATTACATTAAAGACATGGTTCCATAAGATCCATATTTTAGCATTTTGAGCAGGGAGAGCATTTTTAAAGCCAAGTTCATGCATCAGGGTGTTTATCTTCTTTTTATCATGCCAAGGCTCAATCAAACAGATAATAGCAATCTTGTGAGACAGCAGAAGAGATTTTATTCTATCCATAGATGATCCGTAGCCTCTAACATACCAAACTAACATGTTTCCTATTATGTTGTATTTAATCATTTAAAACAGGTGGGGGTTGCTTTCTGTGAGGATCTAAGGTTTCTTGGTTTAATAGCGGTAGCATTACTGTTATTAGATTGCTTACTCTGATTCTTATCATGTTTAACCAAAGATGGGATAGAGACTGGTTTGTGAGTGCTAACCTCAGACTTTGAGCTTTGATCTACCTTTGTGTTCTGATCAAATAAGGAGTGTGCTCCCTTTTCAACTGCATGAGCTGGCAGAGGTGACTGATTCAGCTCCTGTATCAGGCCAGCATCTGGGGTGACCGATGACAGATGGTAGATACCAGCATCTGGGATGACAGATGTATTTGTTACTGAGGTAATGGAGAGCTCTGTGTGTCGAGCTGAGGGGCTGTTTTCTTCAGTGGGGTGGATTTCTGTTGTGGTTGTAATCTTGTCCTGTGTATCAGGGAGTACCATTGCTTCTTGAGATTCCAATGTTTCATGGAATATTTCTGCTGCTTCCTCCTCATCGTCTCCCTCATTTAAGGCTTCTAAGGTCTGAAAAGCAATGGATATCTTGACAGTATTTTCTATTGCTGAAATTTTCTGGATGGGTAATAAATCAAACTGATGGTTTTTCTTTTTCCAGAAGGTGGCGGTGATTGGCTTTGAAATGTCATCCAGTGAATAAAAAGAGCCTGTTCTTTTCTTGTGGATACTAGGAAAAGCTTGCACAATACTTGTGGTATTTTTCTGATGAATGCCTGTCTTACTTTGTTGTATTTGAAACCCAGCTTCCTTCTGTGAGGCAGATAAAACCGAGGATCCAGCAACATCTAAAGCCAATGTAGGATGAGAATCTAAAGCTTGCAGGGATTCAACCTGATCTGGCACTTTGTTATCCTTTTTTTAATTTATTGGGGGTCTAGAAAGGTGTTTTTTCCTCAGCTCTGGGTGCAGAAAGTTACAAGTAGCATGACTATGACCAATTATCCTACAATGAGTGCAATATAAAGGCAGTTCATCATATTCTATAGGATACTCTGCTACTTTGCTACCTATTCCAACCACTATGGTAGAGGGAAGCTGAGACATAAGATCAACCTCTACGCACACTTTGATGGCAGATGGGCTAGTCAGTGAACTAGTTGCTGCATCCATTTTTAGGTATCTACCAATCTGACTACTCATTCCTATGATTGCAGAGGTATTATAGAAATGAATAGGAAGTTTGTGAAGTGTTACCCAGGCTGGAACAACTGAAGATTCTGATACTGGGGAGAAATCCGGTGACCATTTTTGGACTTTCATGATTTAGCCTTGAATCATCCACTGTCCCTTCATCCAGCATCTCTGATAATCATCACTATCCTGAAATCTGATTAGTACGTGGCGGTAATCCAGAGATCCCAGTTGAAAATTCGATTTAAATCCTATAGACTTAAAGGCTGATTAAAGAGTCTCCATTGATGGCTTTCCTCTGTTGAACTTCTCGACAAGCGCATTCAGGTAGTGAGACGCCAGTAACTCGCCTTCCCCCGATGGGAGAATAAATGCTATCTTTCCCTTGTATTCTGCGATGGGGTGTAGATTAGGCGTATCGGGTAAAGAAGTGAAGAGCGGAGAGGGTTTAGCATTCAGGGCTTGGAGAAAGCTCTTACTAGCAATGGGCGGTGTTTCTACCATGAGATTAGGCGGTGGCACTGCCATGGATGGCGGCCAAATCAACCGTTTATGACCATTATCAGACAGAGAAAGAGAAAAAGAAAAAGGTGAAAAAGGGAGGTGCGTACTACGTAGATACCATGTTGTTTAAACGGTACACTTACTAGTGTTATTATATAAAAAAAATGCTTAGATGACCCCACTTTTTTTAAAAGTATAAATATAACCATCAATTTTTTAAAAGTGCAGAAGTACCTATGCCCAACCAAAATATATAAATTTATACTCGAGATTAGCGAGAATATAAATGGGTAAACACTAAAAGAAACAAGACCTTTTACCTCGGTTCTACAAGACTTTTTACCTCAACTTTTAGTTTGAAAAAAACAAGGTAATTACAGTTGCAGTAAAAAGTACCTTTTACCTCAATTTTGGACCGACGTGTGACAAGTTTTATAACCGACGTCGGTCCAAGCAAGAAGGTCGTCGATAAGAGGCCATATCAGCGGCTTCGATTAAGCTGATGTCGTCATGCAAAAGGACCGAGGTCGGCCATAGCAAAATGGCAGATGATGGGAGAGGAAATGTTGCAACGTCGTCCAGCCAGACGTCGATCTAAATATGATCAACGTCGCAGCATCAGGTAAGAGACATCGCGCGCAGTGGGGTACCCACATCGTGTGCCTGCTGACATGGAAGATTGAAGAATACGATGTCGTTTTGACTGTGTGATGTCGCAAAAAAAATGCCGGTTTACGTGACGTCAATGCACCGATTTTTTCAACGTCACGATTAAATCAGTTATACATCGTTTCTCCTACAATATTATAATATTTAATATTTGATAACAAAAACAATCATTTGTTGATAGCCATTACATGTTATTTAAAATTTCATAAATCGTGAAATGGTTAAACATCATATAACAATCAATTGTTGTTCAATAAATGTGGGAAAGAATGACATGTTAAAATCCACAAAACTATAACATATATTACAAATACATGTTACAACATGCTGAAATACATAAGATTGATATGAAGTTTAAACATTAATTGTATTAAACCTCAATTTTCTACGTTGTAAGAAATTAACACGGTCAAGCCGACTAGTGAAATGACATGTCCGTCCATCTACGTGATGAAGTCCAACGATAACTCTCTTTATCATGTGACAACCAATACACAGGTAAAAAATTTTATGTTAGAATTGGACAGTCCCCAAATGAAATACACAAACTATATACACTACTACAGGTAGACCCCTATGGCACCAGTTGCTGGGGCCAACAGCACCGGTAGTTCATGCCTCTTCTCGACCAGTGCTTAAGTAGGGTGGTGCTGAAATGTAGTTACTATAGCATCAGTTATAAAAACCGGTGCTATAAGGTCGATATTACAGCACCGGTATTTGATATACCGATGGTGAATACTGAGTCCTCAATATTGATCACTGGTACCTTTATAGCACCGGTTCATAACATAAATCGGTGCTTTAAACCTTATAGATTACAAAAACCATCACTGAGTTGTATTTTATTTTCCGGTGCTATTGATTTAGTAATGGATGACTTAGCAACGGTCGTATTATTGGTAAAATTGGTGCTCATTATTTTTAAATTTGCAATATCCTTTTTAAATTGTTCCCGGCCCTCCTGAAATTGAAACCCGGAGAAATAAATTGATTGTAAGAAGGAACATTTGAAAATGTAAGAATCTTAAGTGGAAAAAAAAGTAATCCATCAAAATGGTATAACTTCATACAAAAGGTGAAATTGGGTCCCAATAAAATATACGTTGCAAATACACTAGGTCCATTGAAATCTTGGTTTGTGAGGAAGACATATTCACCCAAGCTTCACACCTTGTGTCTGTGACGTTTATCTCCTTGTCATTGTACGCTCCTCCTACCGGGGGAAATATCGACTTTGCACAAAATAACTACGATCTGATGAAGAACACAATTTGAAATGTTGAAATGATGCATCATTTAAGCTCCAAGGAAACATGGTGTGTATAACTATGTATTAACCATGTATTTAATATTAACCCTGATTTAATGTTAAACGCACAATGCTAAATCATTAATGATAAACACACCATGTTTCATTGATGCTCATACATTACAAAATCTCCACATTTGAAATTGTGGAGTTCTACAAATGTCATAGCACCATTTCAAAATTAAAGAAGCATTACTTAGTTAAAAGGGCATTACATGAATAGAAAGCAACCAATGCAGTGCCATTAACTAATTCTTCTTCCATTAAGCTTGTTGACCATAACAATTAGTATAGAAAATCATTTAAAATGTTGAAATGAAGCAATTTTACAACACCAACGAAACATGACATATATAAACAAACCATGTGAAACACGTCATGTTTACTTGGTGCTGATAGACTGCAACATCTCCACAGTTTAAACATCAAATTCAAATCATCAAAACAACCAAAAAGACATGTAAACCGGTGTTGATGTAACTTCCGTTAAGTTAGTCCACAACACATGTAGGCATTGAAAACCATTTAAAATGTCGAAATGAAGCAGTTTTAGATCACCAAGGAAACACGGCGTGTATAAACAAACCATGTTAAACACATCTTGTTTCCCTGGCGCTGGTAGACAGTCACATCTCCATAGTTTAAACAAGCCAAAAGACATGTTAACCTTAAATAAACACTACAAATTCTCCACAATTTAAACATGAACTTGAAAAAGATTTAAAATGTGGAAATGTTGCTGCATTGAAGTACCAAGGCTTTTGGTGTGTATGCCTATTGTGTAAACATTAACACACCAAATTCCTCGGTGGTCATACACTACAAGTTCTCCACAATTTAAATTTCAAAGTTGTACAAATGCTACAACACTTTTAGTAATGGAAGAAGTATTACATGGTTATAGGGCAATAGATGAATCGAAGGAAACCAAGCTTCCTTAACCTTTAACTAATGCATATTTTGAGATTTAAAATGTCAAAATGAAGCAGTTTTCCATGGCCACAGAAGCAAGGAGTGTATAAACATACCATGTCAAACACTCCAAGTTTCCGTGGCCAGATAGATTGCAACATCTCAACAGTTTAAACATCAACTAGAAATCATCAAATCACGGACAAATCCTTCAAAGTCGTACATAGCTAAATAGAAAAGCACAACTTATATCAAAGGGTAAAATGTCACAACACTTTTCGTAGCGGAAGAAGCATTACTTAGTTAGAGGGTAAGCAACCAATTTAGTGCCCTTTAAGTAATACTTATTCATTTAAAATGTCGAAATGAAGAAGCTTTACACGATCGAGAAAACATGGAGAGTTGAAACAAACCCTATCAAACACTCTGGGTTTCCTCGGCGTTGTTAGCCTGCAATATCTCAACTTTTAAAGCTACAACTAGAAATCATCAAAACACATCAAAACAAAGAAAAAAATTGGTAAACCTTAATCTAGTTTGTCATTCATTCAAAATATTGTATTTTTTCGACGCATTTAAAACTAAAACATAAACACCTCAACATCCCAGAATAAACTATATCACATTACATAAAGAAAAAAACTTCAAAGTCATACATAGTTAAATAGAAAATCACAGTTTATAACACATGGTATATATTCTACAATTTATATCACATAGTAAAATTTATCTGTGCTCCACAAATTATTTCAACAGTTAAGAAAAACCAAAAAATCAAACCATAGCCAAGGAACTATATATATCTATATACTGCAGAAAACATCTCAAGGGCCAAAAATTACGGAAATGGAAAAATTATCACACGGCCCTTGAAAGACAACATGACTAAAAATCTAACACTCCCATCAAAATAGGAAAAAATAAAATAATGACTTAGAAAAAATGTAACACAACCAACAACAAAACAATATCATAGGTACATGAATGAATCAGTGGCAGGAGGAAGAAGGTGGTTATAGAGGGAGGAGAGGCGAAGTAGTGGCGGTAATGGTCAGATGATTCGAGGGAGAGGGCAGGGGGGAGATGAAGAAGGTGGTTATAGAGAGAGGAGGGAGTAGGCGGCATCGATAAAGGAAAGTTGGTAGTGTAGGAGGATGAGAGGATGAGAGGAAAATGAGGGGGTAACTAGCTTTAGGGTTTCATGTAGACAATTTTTGAAAGGTTCAGATGAAATCAACATATAGAAATCAAGGGTTCAGATTAAACCTAGATAAGATCTTCATTAATGATGGAAACCGGTGTTGAATATTACAGGAACGAGTGCTAACTATTGATTAATGCAGCTGCCTGACACTGCCTTGGAATTAGTTTTTTTTACAAACCAAGAGCAAACATGTAATTTTCTGTCTAACTATAGAGCACCGGTTGTCAGACTGGTGCTAGAACCGTAAACCGGTGCTAAAACATTGTTAAAGCAGCTGCTTGATGCTGCATGGTTATTATTTTTTTTACCACCCGAGAGCAAACATGTAATTTTTTTCCAACTATGGAGCACCGGTAGACAGACCTGTGCTACAACTAAGAACCGTTGCTGAAATGTTGTTAAAGCAGTTACTTGATGCTGCTTAATCCCCGATGCGATGCACCGCATTCAGTAAGCGGTGCTGATGGTATAAGTGAACCGGTGCTGAATATTAACATACAGAATATTGAATTTCCCGCCCAAAAATTGAGAAATTTTTTTTCTTGTGGTACATCCGAAATAACTTAGCATAGTTAATCAACGCTCAAAATCGGTGTAGTCGTTGTACAACTATTTCAAAATTTTTATTCGAAGTCCCTATTAAGGGGCAAAGTTTTTCCAATTATTTTTTATTCCCAATTGGGCTCAAAGACATTCAAATCAACACTCAATAGACCTCGTGTTTCAAGATTGTGTCCAATGGATACCCACAAACCCTCATATCAGAACTTTGTGGAAATAACATTGTTGCCCAAAACTTAAATTCAACTCCTTATTGGTTACCAAATAACACCATATTTTGTATTCCTTTTTAATATATTTCTTTAAAAAGAATGTCATGTTTTATTAGAATTTGGTCAAGTGCTAGTATGTGTGCTAGAGTATTTGACCGTAGATGTCCTAGATGTTAGAAAGTCCTAAAGGGAACTTTTCTTTGCAATTTACTAACACCAAATATCAAATATTTTTCTGAATCATTCTAGGAATTCCCTTTTGGATCCAACACTGTAGGATTTCATCTAAGCGGAATTCAATTTGGAGGTCTGAGTGAAGTTTTTACTTTTTGCACCTAGGTCCCTCCAAGAATCTTGGAATTGTCGAAACACAAAATTAGCGATCCTATAGTGCAATTAACTATTGTATGATCATAACTACATGATTACGACTTAATTGCGTGAATGGAACATCATCAGATTGATCATTCAAAACAAGTACTACATTTTCATTAATTCCAGTGTTGCCCAAAACTAAGTTTCACCTTGAGCATTGATTTGAAACACTTGATTCATGTTTTTAATTCCTAAATAAATGAATTATATCCAATGGAATATTTGAATGTATAAATTTCAAAGCAGAACATGTCCTAAACTAAATTGTGTACAAAATATAAACGGAAAATCATACTTCTTAAATGTAAAAACATGACAATCCTCGAAGTAGTGGATAATAACTATATTTCATCTTCAAAATAACATAGAATTTTTTCAAGCCATAGTCAATAAAATAATCACTTCAAAAAAAATTATTATAAGGGCAATGAGGATCAAAATTCATGAATAATATCTAGCACAAGGTTATTCATCCAACATGTGTGCATCTTCAGAGCTCGTCCAAAAGGTCCAAATACTTTCATTGCGTCCGAGAATTGGTATTGAAATAACTTTCCCATGTGATTGAACCAGGACCTTTGATATTGTCATTCCATTACCAAATGTTGCTCACCTACCTCCAATGCTGCAACTCTAGATTCCAAAGAGGTCCCCACAATGTCAAGAGGGAATTTGAAGCAAGTGTCTACTGTAACCTTACCCATTAGATGTCCGTATATATCGTGTGGAGAGGGGGAGGAACACCTGCTTTTGTGCAAAGTTTGGAGATTAGGCTGCAGAAACTATAACAACCTGTTCTCTCTGCACCATGTCTCAACTCGTTCACTATTTGCTTACCCAAATTCCATCAAAGTTTTTTTAATGGTGTACAAATGTCTCAGCCTCATACTGTGAACCTTAGTATTAACTGTAACAGGGTCAATTCTGGATGCTACAAAGTGGTACCATCCATTCATCTCGGGAGTCCGTAGCTTCTTTGGCATCATTTTCTAACCTGGTTTAACGATAGATTCGACATCGGTTCCCTTCCCAGTTACCATCCTCACGATCTCCCATCCTGTGGGATTGTCAAAATCCCAACCTTTGTTGGTATAGTAGTGGAATGCAAGAAATTCAACCTCCCCGGGAGGAACATTTGGCAACCCGTACAACTCATTTATGGATTCTGCAGTCAATTTCACCATTTTCCCATGATAGAACGCCTCAGTCCACCTTCCAGAACACCGTAAATTATCACAAAACTCACTCAATATGTGGAGGTTGAACATTGGAGGTGTGTCACACGATTTCTCCCACCCAAGTGCCCATATTTTTTCTTCAAAGGGAAGCGCATTTTTGATTCCCCTCCCCGAAAAATTTTGCCTTTGTTTGTAGGTTTGTGCCATTAATTTTTCCTGCTCCAAAATGAACATCTTCTCCCATTGTTCAATATTGGATTGCACCTCCGGAGATGAAGGGGATGCATCGTGTGTTCTTTTGTAGGGAGTTTTGGGTTCCATATTCTATGATGTCAAATGAGGCATTTCAACAAACACCTTCCATGCAACCAAAAAAACCTATATAATACTTGCTTTCTTGACCATCAACATACCCTTAATGCAACCCAATTAAATCAAATCTATACATAAATGTTCTTATTACACATTAACTCTATGTACATGACTGCAATAACGAAAAAACTTGGAGAGAAAAGTGAACCAACATTGAAAAAAAAGTTGTTACTTTTCCAAAAAATTTGGATTCATGATTAATAATCTATTACAATATAATAGCAATGTTTGAAAGAGAACTCACGTCAATCTTTCACAGAGTTTTGGAGTCTGAACCGATGGGGAAGATGGGTTAGTTTTCCTCTAAAAATTTTCAAAAATGAAGGGCTACTGTGCATGGATCTATAGAAAATACAGAATTTAAATTTACCAGCACCAACATGAAGCTTGAAAACAGGTGCTAACGTAAGTAAAAGCAGCGGCTTGAGTCTGCATTGATTTTTTTTTCCAGAGTTTTCTCCCAACCCAAGAACAAACATGAAAAATAATTTCTAAGGGTCCAGCACCAATTTAACAACCGGTGTTGAATTATCACGAAATCAATGTTGTTAATAAAAAAACAACTGATTATGGCTGCGTGTATTGATTTATTAAAATCCTTTTTTCAGCCCGTGAGCTAATCCTGGAAATTGTGTCCAAATACACAACACTGGTGTCTGGACGGATGCATAAAGTACAAAAATCGGTGCCAACAATGGAATAGAGCACATACTCTACTTTCAACCTTCAACAAATATTACTATTAAGAGCACCAGTTCATCACAACCAGTGCTATCATTTATATATGGCACCGATTTATAAGAATTTGGTGCTATTTATCATGTATTGCACCAGCTTTCAGGACCGGTTTCTAAAAAACAGGTGCTGGAAAAATATTGCAGCACCAATTTTTTGGAATTATGTTATAATACCGGTGCCAATTATGATTTCAGCACTGGTTTTGGAGGCCACCAGGTTAGAGACTGGTGCCATAGTACCTGTTTTCCAGTAGTAATACATAGAAGACATTAATATCAACTTGGAAAAAGTAACTGATCTGTTTTAAAGCGACGTCACAGACATGACTAATCCAAGTCGAAAAACCCAAAAGATGAGCAACGTCGAACACTTATGGATATTTCAATCATTTCCTAGACCTATGTGACATCGGTCTTTGTTCGCTACCATATCATATTTTCCAATTAACCATAACCGAGGTTACACATTCAAACTATATTCATACAAAAATGTAACTATTGCTTAAAATCATCCCTAATCTAAGCCTCTTTTCTCACTCCTTACAAACATGGCATTATATTGAAAACACAAACAACATACACTATATAACATGTAACACAATCATTATACTTAATGAAAATATTCAATCTTTGATCAATGAGGAAAAAAACATATAGAATGTATGGTAAAAAAGTTGCTAAATGAACATGTAATGGATGGAAAACGACCTCAATTCATTTGAACCCGGAGATGCTTCATCCTAGATACTTGTTGATGTTTGAGAGAAGAAATTTGATTGAACCCTTTAATTGTTGTAATGGTGTGAATGCAAAGGATGGTGTGGATTTGAGTTTGGAGAAAGTATGTTGGAGATGGGAAATGGGTGATAGTGCTAAGTATTATTGACATGAAATAGGGTTGAGAGGAAATTTGGGTTCAAATTTTTGGCTCAAACTTTTTGTTCCCGTTGAAAGTTTCAGGTGGACCGACATCGGTCTCGGGTTGGTTTACGATTCATTCCGTGCAACACAATTGTGATGTCGCACATAAGGGCCATAGTCTAATTTATAAAAAAAAATTGTTGTAAAATACTCCATTTTAATATTGAGGCCCCTTATATCGACCAGTTTATGCCTAAATTAGAACGTTGTCGTCAAAATGTGAATAGAAAATGTTATCTCCAATTTTGCATTTTGACTTCTCCCACTTTCTTGGAGGGACCTTAGTACAAAAAATAAAAAGATCACCGGTTGTCCCAAACTCAATTTCGGTCATCCCAAAAAGAAACTTTGTCATCCCTAGTCGAACATATACTAACCGAGAGTAATAAAGAAACGGGTCTTATTTCACATAGACTTCCACAAGTTCTTACGGTTGACCCTTATATACTTTTAAGTAATCATCTACAACTTACTTAAGACCACGTACTATCGCTTTCTAAATTTTGATGGACAAAAACTATTATCTTTTTATTTCATAAAAAACAAAGAATATGAAATTTCATGTGAATCTATGTGGTGGAAATTATCGTTCCTATAGTAATAATCTATGATTTATTCTAGACCATGTATTAGAACTTTTAAAAAATTGATGGACAAAATTTCAGTATCTTTTCAATTCATAAAGTAGCAAGAATGAGTTATTTTGTGTGATTCTATGTGGTGGAAATTATTGTTATAATAACGCTCATCGTAAGGGTATTAATAGAATACTAATAAAAATGAGGGACAAATACCACGGTTTGTTGATACCTAAATTAGAATGCCATGATTGTGACAGTGAGATTTGGATAATTAGACATTTTCAATTTTGCATTTCGACCTCTGCCACCCTCTTGGAGGGATTTAAGTGTAGAAAGAAAAAGTTCACCGGTTGTGCTAAAATCGATTTTGATCAAACCAGATGCTAATAAAGTACATGGACATTTATAAATTTCAATTAGTAGTTTCTCATATACTATTAACCATTATTAAGGTCAAATATTTTTGTTTTGGTCAATCGCGGGTCCATTTGCCATGTTATAGGACTTAAATGGTGAGGCCGGCATTAAGATTAACCGACGTTGGTGTTACATAGCTCATATGTCGGTAAGGACAAAATATGTGTGACGTTGCACATACCGAGGTGAGGCCCATTTGCTATGCTAGCAGGATGAAATTGAGTATCCCACATTCATGTTAACGGGCATCAGTCATATATAAGGATGATGAATGTACAACATATCACATGCCGTGGCAGAATTCACAAGGGTTCCAAATGACAATATATATGGAGCCCACATCATAAATCACTTTAAACATTTATCTTTCCCTCAAATTTCAAGGGTCTCCCAACCCCTCTTCTAAAAGGTATGGTTTCTATATTTTTTAGATTCCTTTCATTTTTTTGATTTTTCCTAAAAATTTTTATGTACATGCTATGGGAATGTTTTCTTTGTTTTCTGTTTTGAATTTTTAGGGATTAGGGTTTCCTATCCCCACAAATTGTGGTTTTATGCTCTCCCTTAAATCTGTGGCCCATTTTTTTGGTTTAGGATATTTCATTTCTCCAATTTTACGTTGTTCTTAATGTATCTGCTATATTTGAATGCAACGTCGTTGGCCCTTCGATCCTCATTTGTGTGGAGTGATTTTAGTGCAACGTCGCTAATTAATATTTGTGGGGTTTTGCATGTCTGAGACATCGCACCCTTCTCGGTTAATATTCGGTTTTACCAACACGTAAGCGATGTCGCACTTACATGAATGCCATTATTTTGACCGAGGGGTAAACGATATCGCTCGTATATGTGAGCCATGCCATTATTTTGGACCGACATGTATGAGTGACCCATGACCGACTTAAAAGATTAATTGAACCAATTTATATAGAACTAATTCCTATATATCAATTTATAAATCATCTGTGATAAAATAAATTTCAGGAATCATAGCTGCCAATGAAGCTTCGAGTAACGTTCCCCAGCAGAGGTTAGCTACTTTTTGTTTAGATTGCTACGCAAATTCCTTTTATTTGATTACTTATATTATAATTTAATTTGTTATAGTTTCAATACCAATGCAGATCCGTAGCGATTTGGATGAGAACCGTCCGCTGACTTCATTCCGCAATATCATTCCACACTTCGTCAAGACTTTGACCTAGATGAACGTTGGTTCAGTTCCAGTTGTTGTAAGACCTCCCCTTTACATACTCCCTCTGTTTCTCTATTAGTGTCACCATAGGTTTAGGTGCTTAAATTTAGGTGAAGAAAATGAGTGGATGAAATTGAATGTAGAAAGTAAAAAGTAGAATGAGTGGTTGAAATTGAAGGAATCTTACTAAAAATGGAAAGTGTGCCAATATAAAAGAAACAACCCAAAAAGGAAAATGTGTCAATTATAGAAAAATGGAGGGAGTATATATTTTATTTTCAATTAACATTTTCTCAACATTAATACTTTCATATGTACTAACTGATGTTTTCTTGTTATAATTTAGTACGTCCCAAGCCAGATCGTGGAACTCCTACCAAATGTCAAGACGCTTGTTGTCTTGGGGAGCAATAGAAGGGAGTATCATATGCACTACTCAAGGAATAGGAGCCTGAGGACCCCGACCCTAAAGGGTTTTAGCCAATTTCTTGATGCAGAGTAACTGAGGCTAGGGACACGCTCTACGTCGAGCTGTTAGATGGTTCTGGGCCAATAGTGTTCAATGTCATCATTCTCCCCTCTTGGTTTTAGTATTACTGTTTATAATTGAGAAGAAATCAAAATAATTTTATTCGAATTTGGAACATTTGTACTAAATTCAGAGTATTTGTTGAATGCCCCTTTTATGTTATTTAATCTTTAATCTATAATATATTTATTGAATGTCATTTTAATGTTATTGAATCCTTAATATATAACCTACCATATGAAACATGTTTTAATATTACGATCATTCACAAACTAGAAAAGTCTTGTGTGTAATGAATAATTTGTCTAAATCATTCCGAAACTAGCAAAAACATATTTTGACCTCAAATTTTTAATAAATTCTAATATTCACCGACTATTTCCTAAGGTGGAGGACATGTCATACACAACAAAAAAATAATGTTATTGCAGTAATGTAATATTTATTGGTGTGTAATTGGCTATTAATTGTTTTGGTCCTTGGCGGGCTCATTTGTTAGTGGGCTAAAATTCTTAGGTCCACATAACGTGTGATATCAATCATTGGTCGGTTACTTGTCGCCGAACCGATATAGGTGCGATGTCACATAATGCGAGGCGGAAATCACAAGGGTCCAAAACGACGTCCTTCCAAAATATTTATAAATATAGGGTCCCTCACAATCAGCTCAAGTTTTTATTCCCTAATTTCCCGCGAATTTCAACAGTATCCCACCCCCTCTTCTCTTCTCCCTTATCAAAGATAAGGTTTTCCAAATCTTATAACTCCCACATTTTTGTACTTGTTACTTTAAATTGTTTGATCTATGCCCTATGAATGTGTTGTGTTTTTTTGGTTTTTTAGTTCTTACTCAAATCTGTTAGAGTGTGAAGATTCCTTAAATATAAACCTAGGTACTATATTTTGGTATGGTTTTGGACATTTTTCAGTAATTAACCATTGTTAAAGCATCATATTTTCTAGGTTTGTGGGTTTTTTCCCGTAGCTGCCTCTGATGTATGCGACGCCGACGGCCTGTCGGTTACATGTCGGTTAATGAAAATTGTGTGTGACTTCGTACAATCATATGTCAAGAAATATGTGTGAGACATCACACTTATGTTGGTTTGACAATCAGTAATGCCGATTGGTTATCAATGTCGCATACAGGTATTTCAGTTTACTGCAGATTTGATGTTCATAAATGCCACCAAAATTGCGTGTAAGTTTATCATTTTGTGTTTTAGTTCTTGAGAGTATGTGGATGTGTCTTTCAAATGGAGTAATAAATTAAAGGATTAATTTTCTTTACTGTATGAGAAAATATGGAAATGAAAATGGCCATGGTTGAAGACTCATATATTGTTGATGATAAGAAAACAACAAGGAAAAGTATGACTACTTCTTCAGAATTAGATGAAATCTTTAGAGGCCGAGGGTTCCAGTTTGGGACAGCGTTGTTGAAAACCAATATGGTTTTCAGTGGCTTTTTCTTATAGAATTTCTGTTCCAAATTCGGAACTGAATTTGGATCTCAACCAAAGATGAAATTTTAGCTGATGAAGCTAGAGAAGGCACCCGAGAGGCGCTTTCGCTGGTAAGGCAGAACCTTCTTTAACGACCCTTGTTTTTACTCGCAAATTAGTAGAAGGGTCAATTATTTTTAGGTCATTCATGTGGATTTGATTCTTTCCAAGAACATTTTTGACAAATTTGTATAAAACATTTAACTATGATACCAATATATTATATAAATGGATTAAATCAAAGCTTTAGCTATTGGATTCTCGATCACCTCCGTGCTCTGATTGAAACTCTCCGTAGAAAATGGGAAAACCTTCTAAACGAACAACTCCACCACCTTCAGATTGTCGTCGCCGATATGGCAGAGCCACCTATAGCTACCATACCATTGACCTATACTCATGTAGTTAGCAACCCATCACACCCTACATTAATTATTGTCAACCCGCATCTTTTCACAATCAATCCTAGTCCCAATGCCAGCTTCCACAACCCGATCTCTCTAATAACAGAGCTCCCCTCAATCCAAAACTGCGTATTAATCATCTGGGAGAACCCGGCTTACACTTCTTGGATGAGGATTTTGGCCATCTTGAAGCCCCCTTGATACTTACACTCATCAGAAAATTCTCGTGAAGCCGGCCTGAATTGGCCAAACATCACCGAGATTTTTGGACGGCCAGTTTTAAGGGCCACACAAACATCCATCTTCTTAATAGTCACCAGGTATTAATCAATTTTAATTTTTCTGGTGATTATTATAGATGTTGGATTCACAAAGTGGGAACCAACCTTTAGCCCTAATGTTGACTCCCCTATAGTTCCTATCTGGGTTGTGCTTTACGGCTTGCCACAACCATTTTTTGACTCACAACTAATAATAGACATAGGAAGCATTATAGATTTGCATGTTAAAATTGATAAAGCTACCCTCAACGGGACTAGGCCACATGTAGCAAAAGTATGGATCAAAATGGACATCACCAAACCTAGACCAAATAGAATTTGGCTAAGCTTTAGGGGAATTGGTTTTTGGAAAAATGTTGAACATGAAGGCATCCCAGATTATTGCTCAAAATGCTTGAAACTTGGTCATCTGTTTTCTGTCTATAAGTCTGAGCAGATTTAGCTCAATTTCACTCCTTGGAGGCCTAAGGAAAATGAAGTACATGGAAGGAAATAAGGTAGAATGGATGCCCCTTCATTCTCTGGGGTTTCCACAAAAGACAAAACTGTTATTCCAGTGCATAAGACTGTCACTAACCATGCATTGTAGGAAGTTTGGAGACCAAAAAACCCATGTTCTCAAGGAAATACCTCTCAAGAAGAGGCTTAGGTTAGACTGAATCCAAAACCATCTGATAATAGACCTTTTATTTTGTCTAACTCTCCTGTTTTAAATTACTCCATTGAGAAAAATAAAAAAATAAAACCTAATATTTCTGCTCAAAAGCCTGTCAATGGAAACCACTCTGAATCTGAACCATTGGTGTCATCTTATCTATTGATGTAACCAGTGAGCCCAATTCTCAAAATCCTTTAGCTCAGACTATTGTTGACTCGGCTAAAGTTTCTAATCCACAAAATGTCTCTCTTATCAACTCTGTCACACTCCCTGAATCTTCAGTCCCAATGCTTTGGTTAAAAAACTTCAAAAATATTCTAAAAACAACTCTAATCTAACAGTGATGGAGGAAAGATTACAGAGAAATGAGAATGAAGTTCAGATACTAGAACTCGAAACTTCAGGTCTTAAAATAGCTAACAAAATACCGGTAACAACTATTGGAATAAATTATGCTAATCACCCTTTTGAAAATATAGTAGCTAGAGATAATCAAGAAGAAAGTTTCATTGAAGTAAATGTTGGAATCTCTCCCTTCCTCTCCTCCTGAAAAAAATATAAAAAAAAAGAAAGTAAGCTTTAATGATGAGCCTAATATGACAATGGAAACAATTAGCTCGGGTTATAACTCAGAGCCTAAAAATTTTAACATTCTGCTTATGCCTGCATCTCAGGATGTTTTCATAACAAACATTGTAGCCTCACATAATAGGCTTAATGTAGTTCTAAAAGACACCTGTAGCAAAGAGGAAGTTACTGAAACTAAAGCTAAACCTAGGAAGTACAATAAAAAGGATTACTCATCAACTCCTAAAATGGTTACAACCCATTCTACATTGTCTTACAAACAATAATTTAAATGGATTTTAATATATGTTGTTGAAATGTAAGAGGAATAGGTAATTTAGCCTCCCAAATTAGAGTTAGAAATATAAACACAGAAACCACATATCTTTGATGGCCTTAATTGAACCAATCCTTGATAATAATCACATATCTTTTTTGGAATCATGAGCTTCCATTCGGGCCAACGCTTCTAATATACTCCTCGCATGCCCCTCAATAGCCTCAACACTAGAGGAGAGTTGGGTGTCCGGTTCTTTACAAGTAAAGTTGTTCAAGTTTGCTATTGTATTCATGACTTCCTCACGTGTCAAACTTGAACTTCCTTGTTGGGCTTGGTTTTGGGGTATGGTATAAGGTGGTGATGGCTAACTATTTTGCTTGTATTGTTGTTTTTCCAGCTCATTCTCATACCACCAATCTGGATTACCACTCTATTCCGGATTGTAAGGATTGTGGTATGGATACCATTCTTGAGGATCTGCCCTTGAAAACCAACATCTCCTACCTCTTGGTATGACTCTTCATAATAACCTTGGTTTTGGAAACCAAGGGTTCTTTCCCCCTCACAGTGCTCTTCCCACAACAAATAGCAAGACTCGGTAGGATGGTCAGAATGACACATCTTACGAAACCTTTCTTGTTGAGCCTCTCTTCTCTTCATGAGTTCCCTCAAGGTGAGACGATCCATTATTTTGTTTTTTTTAAAATTTTCGAAAGTCCAAAATTATATTGCAAGGATTCTCGATAAAACTTTACCAAGAACTCAAGCAATACCTACTCTGAACAAAAACAACCACCGGGGAGTGGAAAATAAAAACAACTAGCTAATATGCAACCAAATAGACCTAAAAACTTAAATATAAATGCCTCTTCCCCGGCAGCGACGCCAAAATTTTGGAGGTCGTCGTTGTGCCTCTCAAAGTTAATACTTATAAGTCATTTTTGCTTACTATCTACAACTAAGTAGATAGCAGCAAGTCGGGGTCATCCACAAAGAAGGGAGATTTTCTCAAGCATTTAAGCACAAATGGTTGATATTAGGCTAGGGGTAGATATATATATATACACATAAAAGCATATAAAAAGGGTGGGGGGTTTGGTTGTTTGGTGGTCCTAAGTTATGAAAGTTAAAAGACAAGACAACTAGCAAAGTTAAGCAGCTATGCTAAGTCATCAAACAAAACTAAGAAAAAGGGTTTTAAGACTACAAAAAATAAAGCCTTGAGGGAAATCGATATCCACTTCCAAACCTAATGTAGATCATTGAACCATTCACTCATCCTAACACAATTGTTACCCATGGGAATGCAAATGGAATATCAACATTCATTCCTTCTATAGAGTAGTTTGCAAAGACAAACAACGACCATTTGCAAACCTCATTGATGATCACCCTAGACAAACAACGACCATAGGGGTATTTCATCAATGGCATTATACACGAAGGACCATAGATTTGACAACGACAAGCCTTCTACCAAAGACATTGCCATTTAACCAAACATAGCATCCAT
The DNA here is from genome assembly GCA_037428765.1 of Rubia yunnanensis. Classification (NCBI taxonomy): domain Eukaryota; kingdom Viridiplantae; phylum Streptophyta; class Magnoliopsida; order Gentianales; family Rubiaceae; genus Rubia; species Rubia yunnanensis. The sequence continues at coordinate 21,284,032 of CM075064.1, read as the reverse complement.
TCGGCTAAACCTAGAACAAACCACATTTAAGGTTCAACCTTTCATTGCATCTATAGGATAAATATGAGAACAATCCACATTAACATACTTATCTAGCGAGAATCACAACACATTATGCACAAGAAGTTCTAAGTTCATGTTCCTAGATTTTCATGCAAAGGAGCTAAGGAATTCGTCACTTTCCTAACACCCTAACACTTCAATCATACAAACACTTCCTATTCTCAAACAACACATGGCATAAATGAAGTGAAACATAGCATTAAGAACACATGAATTCTAAATAACAAAGACTTCAAGAACGAATGATGAAATCTATTCACGACTTCCACTAATCATGCATTTACACAATATTGGCCAAGATCAATCGACATTCATTGACTTCTCTCATTTGCTACCTAAAACAAACATGACAATGAATTCAACATGATCACATCCATCTAGAAATAATCAACACATCAACATCATTATGAAGCTCTAACTCATGCTCTTGCATTCCACATTAAAGGAGGGGAGAATTAGCTACTTTCTCCCAACCCTAACAAGTAATCATACAAGAAATTCATATACTCAAGCTTCCAACAACATCAATTCCATTAACAACTCACATTCAAAGCTAAATAAATGCACAATAGAAATGGAAGCTTCAATCCATTGCTCACAAGATAAAACTAAGCTAGACAATTAAAAGACATGATTAACCTACAAAAACTAAGAAAAGAAAGAAAGAAAAACTAGGGTTTGAACCCAGAAAAACACAGGAAGAAAAAGGTGTCCAAAACTCCTTGAAGAGGAGAGGATAAGGTGAGTATTTATTGTGCAAAAAGCAAGAAGGTTTTCTAACCCCTCGTCCATCGCGAGCCACGACATGCTCGTGATGACCTCGCGATGGACTCCAAGTCCAGCACCATTTCTTCTTTCTCCTTTTTGTTTCATATCCTCCTCTTCTCATCACTTCTTCAATTCTTCAAATCTTCAAAAGCTCAATTACAAGTCTTCAAATCTTCAAAGGTATTCTTCAAAGTCTTCAAAGTCTTCAAACAAATGGCCTTGTCACACAAAATCCTCTAGAAAAGTAATAAAAGCGTAAAAGTTGCTTTTAATATTCCTTAGAGAACTTCAAGGAAAAATGTCTCATTTAGAGCACAAAAGTATACAAAAGTGAATCCTAAATGTCCTAATATAACCGTATAAAATGGGCACATCATTATTGCAAACTCTAGTTTGCTAAGTGATTTTCCTTCTTCACATATCAATGTGTTAGCAAGGCAACAAATTGATCATTCCCCACTTATTCATCACATCAAATCTGCCAACAGTTTTTCTGGTCCGAAATCATTTAAAATTTTAAACTGTTGGATCAATCATCCCTCCTTCTCTGATTTAATGAGCCAAGCCTAGGGCATCAAAACACATCTTAAAGAAATGGACAAATTCTCTTTCAAACTAAAAAACCTTAAGATGGCTATTAAAATTTGGAACAAAAATACCTTTGGGAACATTTTTGATAAAGTTAAAATCAGTGAAGAGGCGTTTATATAATGTGAGATGGTCTTACAAACTTAGGAAAATGACTCCAATCTATTAGCCTATAATAAGTATAAAGCAGAGTTAACCCTAGCTTTAGCACAGCAAGAAAATCATTGGAGGCAAAAATCAAGACTAACTTGGTTAAAAGAGGGTGATGCCAACACAAAGTTCTATCATAGCACAGTCAAGGCTAAACACCATAGACAACTCATTGACTCAACTGGGAAATGGTTGGATGATCAAAAAGAGATTGGTCAGGAAGTTGTCCTTTTTCTCTCACCCGTTCTCACAAATGAAAATACTGATCCCACTGGTATTAACTCAGTTATTCTCTTAGAGAATGTCCCTAAATTGGTCACTGAAAACATGAACCAAACCTTAACCAAGACATTCCCCATGGATGAACTTTATAGTTTAATATTTTCCATGGAAAGTGACTAGGATCCTGGACTTAATGGATTTAATGGTACTTTCTTCAAAACATGTTGGAATACCATTAAATATTATCTACTACAAGTAGTACAAGACTTTCTGGATGGTAAACAAATCCCAAAAGCAATCTCATCAACACTGATTGGCTTGATCCCTAAGAAAGAAGTTTGCTCATCTTTTAAAGACTTCAGGCCAATAAGTCTCTATAACTTCATTAACACGGTTTTCACTAAACTGCTTTCACACAAGCTAAAACCCTTAATGCCTTCTCTCATTTCCCCTGAACAGTCTGCTTTTGTTCATGGAAGGGAATTAGCTGATAATGTCCTACTGCTGTAGGAAATCACTAATTTCCTGAATACCAAATCAAGAGGTTATAACATCATATTCAAAATTGATATGATGAAGGCATTTTATAGAGTTTCTTGGAAATTCATAACCAAAATCCTCTTAAAATTTGGTTTTTCAAAGCAATTGGTTAAGATTATAATGGGAAATCTAAAAGACTCTTACTTCTCAGTCCTAGTAAATGGAAGTCAAAATGGCTTTTTCCAATCATCAAGAGGATCAAAACAAGGAGATCCGCTTTCTCCATACTTGTTTATCCTGATGGCTGAGGCTTTTACTAGAAATTTGAAAATATTATTCCAATATGCAAATTTGGAATATTATAAATTGCCTTAGTCAATGGTTAAAGTCACACATTTGTCATTTGCAGATAACACTGCAGTTTTCTTAAGGTACTCAAAGACTGGCACTAAAACACTGATTTTCTTTCTTAAAACCTATGAAAATACTACAGGACCGAAGGGCAACTTCGAAAAATCCTCATTTATTCTATCAAAGTACTCCTCTCCAAGGGTCAAAGGGATGATTCTCACTGAAACTGGCATTTGAGGGCTCTTTCTCCTTCAGGTATTTAGTGTGCCCAATATATCTAGGAAGAGTAAACATATCTACTTTCAGAACCTCCTAGCCACAATATTCTCAAAACACCAAATGTGGTAAAACAAAATTCTAAATCAGGTTGGGAGAATGATATTGGTCAAGCATGTCTTACCTGCTATTCCTCTTCACCTTATCACAGTTCTCAAACCTACAAAAGGAATCATTGATAAACCCCATGTTTTATTTGGTAAAATATTTTGGAGAGTTATCAATAATAAACATGGAAGCAAATTTTTTTTGGAAATCTTACAGTAATATGTGCTTCCCCAAAGAAAAAAATGGATTAGATTTTAAAAATCTCTACAGTATGATTTCTAGCTTTTCTCTTAAGTTATGGTGGAAACTACTACTTGGACAATCTTTGTGGTATCAATTTACGTGGTTAATACCATAAACTCTGATCTTGCTATGACTAATTCTTATCTCCAAGCTGGTTATGGTGATATCACTTTCTTGTTCACTAACTGGACTAACCTAGGCACTCTTGCATCTCTTTGGGATTCCCCAGAACGTATTCCAATGAAGAAGCATCTGTAAAAGAATTTTCTCTACTCAAGCTGATTTTCTGAAAATTATTGAACATGGCTTGCCAGTATCAGTAATATCTAAACTTTGAAGCAACCATTTAAACCACATTGAATATCCAGATACACTCATCTAGAAGCCAACAGAGAATGGCATGTTCTCAATCAAATCAACTTATGAACTGATTAGAGAAAAAAGAAAAAAAATAGCCTCCTTCAAATACCAGTGGTCCAATTTTTTTGCCAAGGAATGTTAATGTTTTCAGTTGGAAATTGCTAAACAGACTTTTGGCAATGCCTGATGTATTGGAGGACTTTTCATATAATCTGCCATCAAAGTGTTATTTCTATGATTGTGAGTCTGATTCCATCCATCATACATTCAATGCTTGCAAAACAATCCAAAACATATGGCATAGGCTTCACACTCTCTTTAACCTACATATCATTCCTTTTAATACTTTATGGGACAGGTTCTTTTATTATCGGCATTTTAAACACTCAAATGTGAGATTGCTCAGTCTGATCAGAATCATACCTTCTCTAGTAATTTGGTTCATATGGTGTGCAAGAAACAAGTTTTTGTATGAATCAATCAAACCAACATCTGAACTTATCATCCGGAAAGTTATTAATTAGTATAAAGATATCTTCAAAGCCCATAATCTAGATTTTATGTTCACAATCACTGTTGGCAGCACTTCTCTTGTCTATAACCAATACAGGCCAGCCAAAAGGAAAAACAAAGAGTGTATTGTACTCTGGAAACTTCCAAGACATTTGAAACTAAACACAGATGGCTCTGCACTTCAAAATGGTGGATCAAGGGCTGGTGTAATCATCAAGGATGCTCATGGAGAAGTTCAGGTTGCAGTTTCAAAGTAATTGGGACATGGGACTAGCCTAATGGCTCAAATTAAAGCCTTGCAGTATGGTTTGTAATTGGCACAACAACATGGATACTCGAACATCCAGGTGGAATGTGATTCCCTTCTAATCGTGAAAATGATAAGAAGGAAATACAAAATCCCATGGAAGTTTGCTCAGGAAATTTGGGATATTTGGAAGTTGATGGAACTAAGGCAAGTAATAATTTCTCATGTTTTTAGAGAGTCCAACAATGTAGTGGATGCCTTGGCTAAAATAGCAAGTTCTGAGCTGGTAAATTCTTTTTTTCATATCTCCAACTTACCAAGCAAAATAAAAGGCCTTATTACTCTGGATGCAATGCTTACTCCTTACATTAGACATGGTTAGCCTTCTTTGGACAAAACAATGTTGTTTGTCTCTTTGTTATGACAGGTACAAGAGGATAGCTGATGGGAAACATTGGAGCATTTTGAGCAAGTAAAGACTGGCTAGCAACTTTAAAGGCACACCCAATAGCAGAAGGAGGCGATTACTCAACACTGGAGCAACCTTTTATGCTTATAATAACTGGTCTCTTCACAAGGACTGGCCATATTTTATAATGTTTTTAGTGAGCCTGCTTTGAAAGGGGCTATTTATGGAGGCCATCCCTTTGTGTAGATACTGGGCGTGAAGGCATAAACATGGTAGTCCATAATAGACTCCGAATTGGGTTCAGTGGTCGGACTCTTGCTAACACGGGGGTGTTAACAAAGGGTTCGAAATCTATCTTGATGTACATAGTTTTCCATGAATTTATCATTGATGTATACAAACTAATCTTTCTTCACTTTTTTATGGCTTGGGGAGCCTAATATACACCCTCTCACTTTGGTGAGTTTATAATTTTAAAAAATTATATAAAATAATTTTATTTTACAATTGTTGAATAATTATATAGATGATAATAAAATCCCTTACTTAATACACTAATATAATTTTATCATATTATTCAATATTTCGATTATTAAATTTGAAAGAATTCATGAAATTTCTTATACTTAGTTTTTATACATTATCATTCACAATACAAAGTTTTGTTTTAGACCGACTAACATTTACACAAAGTCATTTTATAATTAGTATGACTAGTAATTATGTGATTTGACATTAATTTTTATTTATTGTATGAGGTACCTGTAATTATAAAAACCTTTTTAAATGAATCTCAACATATATATAATCATAATCCGACGTTAAAAGTTATAAAAATAAAATTTTGTATTACTGGTGTAACATGAGATCTTCTCTTAACAAGTAAAATTTTTATGCATTTGAGAAATATTTTAATATGGGGTAACTATCATTAGTTATTTTTACAAATATCCAATGTAGTAATTTGAAATGTAGTGCACTAATTATAATTTGACCAAAAATAGTTATTTAATTTTTCATGATTGATCTAACCGTTATTCGGTCTAACGGGAGACTTTCACTTACATAATAACATAAATTATAGTGTTAAAAATATGATAAAATTTTGTATAAGACCATCTCATAGAGAGACCAAAGATTAATGTACAATATAATAAAGATTGATTAGAGATGGGGTTCCAAATATATTAAAGAAAGTTTGGGAGAGTAAGGAAGGATCTGGGTGCAAATATATACTTTAGGGGGTGTTGGACCTAAACAATTGAGAAATCAATGATTCTGGGTTATAAAATTTCACGGGTTGAGAATCCGGGTCGGAGAAATTTAAGAATTAATTTTTTTTCTTCATTTTTGCGCAATACGCGATTTTTTGCTATGAGACTTGATGTTTAAATTTCAGTACACCAAACTTTGTGATGTTTTACCATAAGTTTTCTTTTTATGTGTTTAAAGTTAAATCTTGATATTTTACTTTAGATCTTGTGTTTAAATGTTAAAATTTACACAGTTTACTGATTTTGACACTGATTTGTGATATTTTACATCCTTGAGAAGACTATGGATTTTGCATAATTTAAATCTTTGACTGAATGAAAGGATCTGCAAACCCTCACTAGATCGCACGAAATTGATCCTAACTAGCCCTCGGGATTGCTCTCAATTTTGAATTTGCTCACTAACTAGCCCATAGGATTAGTTCACAAATAAAGGGTATTGATACTTAATTAACCTGTGGGAATGAGAAACAATGAAAACGCTTGTGATAATGTATGGGTTTCAAGCTCATATTCCTATCTGCCAGGCTCAAAGGCCCAACATCCAACCCAAGCAAGGATAAACCCTACAACTATAAAATGAGGAGAAAGTCCTCATTTAAGGGTAAGTTTACTATAGCTCCACGATACCATAGCTTCACCCTCTCCACACTCATATTATCATATCTAACTTAGGCATCATAGCGGGCATGGCCACGCGCCTCCCCGCTTTAAGTGGTCCATATTCTTTTACATGTACCCACCTACGTCGGAATCATGTCGGAAGGAGGCCAGAACAGGGGCCATATCTGAGCTCTCATAGCAGCTTCGACAGGCTCAGGATAGCTAGCTCCAAGCCAGGCCCATGACAAATTTTAGCATCAACATTGGTACCGTGTGTGAGGATTGATGATCAGACCCTCACGCAGCTCTAACAGATACTGCGCAAACCAACATGCACACAAGCTAGGTCAAATGCATCTGTACAGCTAAGCAAATCTATTGTCCATACAATCAATTATTTTCATTTTAAGGGAAGACATACCCAAATCCAGTGCTCATTTATCTTTTTCCACAAAAATAAGAAACCGAGAATGAGATAGTTGTCTTCCCAAAAATGACAAGTAGGAGATATATCTGACACACCACTCCTGGTGAGTAAAGCCAGGCAGCCACAACGGTCTCGGTGAGCTATCCTGACTAAGTTGTCGCACAACGCAGCGCAAAGGAGGGTCTGACAACCCAGCCAACCCAGTGAGCTAACTCGGCCGACCCAGTGAGTCAACTCAACCCAACTCACTGAGTTGACCTAGCCCAGCAGCAGCTCGGCGGGTCAACCAACAATTGAGTCAGACAAGTTAACCCCGTAAACCCAGCTCCATCGACGATAGGTTCGTTGGCCACCGGAGGACAAACTCCTCGCCTTCTTAATCGTTGGGTTTAGGTCGTTGACCACACCATTACCCTTCTCCGGCGAGCCATAAAATTGACCGAAACTACTGACCGTTCACCATCAAACTTGGTGGCTATTCAGGCTCCCAAACCATTATCACCGGCGAGTGATCAAAAAGTCAAGCTAATCCTGATGGAAATTCGAGCCAAGATTGATGCCGTCCCTCAGCCTGATGAAGGTAAAAATCCCAGCATTTGTCGAAGGCGCAAGGTGGCCAACCGACGGACAAAGGCGCGATACCAATCTTGACGACCACTGTCTCCTTCGGTGAAGGAGGCAATCTTTCCTCCAGCAGGTCGCAAGCCAGGTTCCATATAGGTAAAGAAAAGAACTCCAGCCACAACAATAGCCGCAGACTGCTAAGTCGGATCCCGGAGCCTCAATAAGCAGCTCTGGCTCATGAAAACCAACGAACTGTAGGCTAGATCCTAAGTGCTCAAAATAAAAAGCTCTGATTCACAGAGCGCAAGGATAGATTGCCAAGCTGCAACAAGTTGCTCTGGCTCACTAAACCCAGCGGGTTGCAGGCTAGATCACGATGCTGCAGCACAGCGAGGATGCAAAGCACATGCACACGATGATTCTGCCTCCCAAGGTTAGAAAAAAACAATTGTTCACTTACGACCATAAATGTTATGTGTGTACTAGTGGGTAAATAAATTTGGGCTAGCACATACGAAATCCTCATTTTAAGATACGAAAATAAAGGCACTACGTATAATTGCTCAAATGAAGAATTCATACAAGTGTCAATTCCAATTGCATGCCTTTTGTCACTTAAATTGACGCATGACAGCATGGTAGATAAGTTGGTTCGGGCAAAGAAAATTTAGCTATGACATGTTCAAACAGCCAGTTGATCAACCCTCAGCCTGAAATGACAAGGCAATAATCACCCCTCAGCATGTTCACACGGGGTGTTGATCATCCATTTGCCTGTTTAAGAGGGAGAGACAAAGAGAAGGATCTTATTAATGGAAAAGAATTAATACATTATGATGCTATCTAAACTAACACATGTTAGTGTTATCCACCAAATTGGAACACGATAGCATGAAATGTTATATCTTACAGGGCAACCTCATAAGGTCGAAGCATACCCGGCACACACAGGCAGGGAGATGCAGGATAGAAACCTTGACCCCACTGGCAGGGAAATAAAAAGGCACAATTTGGCCCACGATGGCAGGGAGATGCAAGTCAATCCCCATAGGCGAAGGTAAGCATCTTCAACTTTTAACAGGCGGAGTTGCACCAACTAGAACTAACAGGCCAAAATAGGTGTTTCTAGCTTATGACAGCTAGACATGCAAGCCAAGAACTACAAGCCAACATAAACAACTATGGATTTACGACAGTCAAGAACCTGCAGACAACCTCTTAAGGCTAATTAAAAACATCCCTGACCCGCACAACCAAGGAGATGTTAGCCAGCCTCCTTAGGCCGATGCAAAGCAAAGAAAGAAAGCAAGCAAAAGTAAAAAGAGCAATAAGGAGCAATAAAAAGCTACACCAGAAAGATATCATCACTACTAGCACACTCGCGAAAAAGAGAAGATGACATGGAATAAATCTAGAAGAGGAGGGATTACATTCCACCTTAGAACATTGAACAGAAAGAAGACAATAAGCCTCCAAGACTGCTGACAGCTTGAGAGGTACAAGTCCAAATAAGATTCTCCAAGCAAAGCTGCCGCACAGAGTCTAAGTTGATGCAGCAGACAGTAAAGTATGGTTCTACCTGAAGAATTAACGAGGTTGAAGCAAGAGAGTTTGGTCATGATTTAGAAGGCCTGGATGTAAAGCCCGGGCTAATGCCAGAAGGGTCGCCATGAGCGACCTGGGTAGAAATTTAAAGAGCTGCCGTGTAGAGTCCAGGCTGATGGAGCACACAGTGAAATATGGTTCTAACTGAAGAATTAATGAGGCCAAAGCAAGAGAGTTTGGTCATGACTTAAAAGGCCTGGGTGCAAAGCCTAGGCCAATGCTAGAAGGGTTATAACGTGCGACCCATGCAGAACCTTACAGAGCTACCATGTAGAGCCCAGGTTGATGCAGCACGCAGTGAAATATGGTTCTTCCAGAAGAATTAGCGAGGCTGAAAAAGAGAAAGTTTAGTCATAATTTAGAATTCCTTGGCGTAGAACCCAGGCCGAAGCCAGAAAGGTCATCATGGGCAATCTAAGCAAAGTTTTACAGAGCTTCCAGCAGAGTGCGGGTTGACACGGTAGGCAGTAAAATATGGTTCTGTCAAAAGAAATAATAAGGCCAAATCAAGAGAGTTCGGTCATGATTTAGAAGGCCTGGACAAAGAGTCCAGGCCAATGTTAACGAGGCCTAAAAAGAGAAATTTATGTTGTGATTGAGGAGGCCTGGACGTAGAGCCTATGACAACGCCAGAAGGGTCGCCACATGCGACCCTGGAAGAATCTTACGGAGATGTCATGTAGAGTCTTTGTTAATGCAACATCCAACAAAATATGGTTTTTCCTGAAGATTAACGAGGCAAAAAAAGGGAAAGTCTGGTCATAATTTAGAAGGCCTGGGCACAGAGCCCAGGCTAACGCTAAAAGGGTCACCATTTGCGATCTTGGAAAATTTTTACGAAGCTTCCAGCAGAGTCCAGGTTGACGCAGAAGGCAGCAAGATGTTGTTCTGTCTAAAGAACTAATGTGGCTAAAGCATGAGAGTTCGATCATGATCTAGAAGGTCCAGACATGGAGTTCAGGCAAACGTTAACAAGGCTGAAAAAGAGAAAGTTTGGTCGCGATTGAGAAGGCATGGGCGCAGAGCCCAGGCCAACTCCAAAAGGGTTGCCACGCGCTACCCAGGCAGAATCTTCCGGAGCTGCCGTGCAGAGTCCAGGTCGATGCAGCACCCAACAAAATAATGTTATCCAGAAGAATTAATGAGGCCAAAAAAAAATAAAGTTCAGTCATGATTTAGAAGGCAGTGTGAAAAGTCTGGGCCGACGCCAGAAGGGTTGCCACACGCGACCCAGGCAAAATTTTATGGAGCTGCGGTGCAGAGTCCCGGTTGACACAACATGAAGCAAAATGTGGTTCTGCCTGAAGAAATTAAGGAGGCCGAAAAAGAGAAAGTTTAGTTATGATTTAGAAGGCCCGGGTGTGGAGCCCAGGCTTACACCGGAAAGGTCACTATGGAAGACCCAGGCAGAATTTTACAGAGCCGCTATGAAGAGTCTAAGTTGATGCAGTAGGCAGTAAATTATGGTTTTTCCAGAGGAACTAATGAGGCTGAAACATGAGCATTCTAACATGATTTAGAAGACCTTGATGCAGAGCCCATGCCAATGCCAGAAGAGTCGCCATGAGCGACCAAGGTAGAAGTTTAAGGAGCTGTCGTACAAAGTCCAAGCTAATGCACCACGGAGCAAAGTATGGTTCTACCTAAAGAATTAATGAGGTTAAAGCAAGAGAGTTTGTTCATGACTTAAAGGGCCTAGGCGCAGAGCACAGTCCGACAACTAAAAGGTCGCCGCGTGCGACCCATGCAGAATCTTACAAAGTTTTCGTGCAGAGTCCAGGTTGACGCAGTACTCAACGAAATGTGGTTCTGCCTGAAGAATTAACAAGGCCAAAAAAAATAGAAATTTTGGTCATATTTAGAAGGCCTAGGTGCAGAGGCTAGGCCAATGCTAGAAGGGTAGCCATACGTGACCCAAGAAAAGTTTTACGGAGCTGCCAGCGGAGTCCATGCTGACATAGAAGGCAGCAAGATATGGTTCTGTCTAAAGAACAAATGAGGCCGAAGCAAGAGAGTTTGGTAATGATTTAGAAGGCATGGATGCAGAGTCTAGGCCAATGTTAATGAGGCCTAAAAGGAGAAAGTTTGGTCATGATTAAGAAGGCATGGGCGCAGAGCCAAGGCTGACACCCGAAAGGTTCCCACGCGCAACCATACAGAATCTTACAGAGCTGCCGTGCAGATTCTAGGTTGACCCAGCACGCAGAAAAATATGGTCTTCCTGAAGATTAACAAGGCCAAAAAAGAGAAAGTTTGATCATGATTTAGAAGGGTGGGCGCAGAGTCTGGGCATATGCCAAAAGGGTCGCCACGAGCTACCCAGGCAGAATCTTACGGAGCTGCCATGTAGAGCCCAGGTTCATGCAGCACGCAACAAACTATGGTCCACCTAAAGAATTAACGAGGCCAAAAAAAGAGAAATTTCAGTCATGATTTAGAAGGTTGGGCGCAAAGTTTAGGCCGACGCCAGAGGGGTTACCACGAGTGACTATGGCATAATTTTATAGAGCTATCGTGTAGAGTCTAGGTTGATACAAGCCGAAGAAAAATGCGGTTCTGACTGAAGAAATTAATGAGGCCAAAAAAGAGAATGTCCAGCCATGATTTAGAATACCCGGCCGTAGAGCCCAGCCTGATGCCAGAAAGGTCACCACGCGCGACCCAGACAGGATTTTATGGAGCTTCCATGCAGATTCTAGGTTAATGCAGCTGGCAGCAAAGTATGGTTCTACCTTAAGGATTAATAAGGCCCAAGCAAGAGAATTTACTAAGTCACAAGGCAGAATCCAGGCTGATAGCAGCAGGGCTGTAACACAGATCAATAACCACAAGAGACAAAATCACGATGAAGAATTCCACCTTGAAGAACAGGGACGTCTGCCAACAACAACATTCCTACAAGCGTCCACGATGCTCAGACATGTATTACCCCAATTTCTTGTGTTGTTCAGCAACACGACATCGAGTCAGGGGGACTTGATAATGTATGGGTTTGAGGCCCATATTCCTATATGCCAAGCCCAAAGGTCCAGCATCCAACCCAGCAAGGGTAAACCCTACAACTATAAAATGAGAAGAAAGCCCTCAGTTTAGGGTAAGTTTACTACAGCTTCCACGATACTTTAGCTTCACCCTCTTCACACTAATATTATCATATCTGACTTGGGCATCAAAGCGGGCACAGCCACGCACCACTCAGATCTAAGTGATTCGTATTCTTTTACAGGTACCCACCTACGCTGGAATCATATAAAAAAGAGGCCAAAATAGGGGCCACATCTGACCTCTCATAGCAGCTCTGATAGGCCTAGGACAGCTAGCTCAGGAAAGACCTGTGACAAATTTTGGCATCAACTGAATATACACTCAAAATTTGATATTTTTTTATTGATAAAAGTGTGTCCAAAAACTCGTCCAAAGGCCTCCCCTACTTATAGGGTGAAAATTGGATAGAATCCCTAATCAAAAACAAAATCTAATAATGTATGGTTTTGAGGTCTATATTAAGGTGGCCATCTTAGCTAAAACCATGTCTAACTAGAATACCTAAAATAAATGGTGATATGGCCAAATTCAACGAGATATTTTCTTGAATGAATATTGCATTATCTAATCTTACTAAATCTAATTCTATTTAGAACAGAACTGAATATTCGTAAACCCTAACAGATTGATTTTGAAATTGAGCTCTTCAAAGCCCACATGGCCGAAACTTAATCCCAAAATTCAAAATGAAATAGGTTACAATAGTTTATAATGACCACACTACATCATTAAAACCCATTGGAAAGAAATATAGTGTTCTTGACGATGTCTTCAATTCCAAGACACTCTTGAACAATTAATCCATGATGTCGATGTTGATTTATTATTCAATTCTTCATCATAAAGTTGGTAAATCAAAGCATTCAAAACCTCATCCCTAAGCTTTGTTCTTACCCTAGTCACACTACCTCATTAAAACCCATTGGAAAAAAAGAGTATAGTGTTCTTGATGATATCTTCAATTCCACGACACTCTTGAACAATTAATCCATGATGTCAATGTTGATTTATTCTTCAATTCTTCATCATGAAGTTATTCAATAAAAGAATTCAAAGCTGCATCTCTAAGCTTCGTTCTTTCCTAGTCATAGGACCTGCCATATCACTTAGAGAATCCCGAGCATATCCTTTAGATGCCATATCGTCATCTATGGTAATAGTAGTCTGGACGTTGCATCTGTTTTTAATTTGAAGTTTATTTTAATATTTTTATTTGATGTTTTCAACTATTTAATTTATTTTTATTTTTATTTTTTCTATGATGTTTAACTATTTTAATTTCATATACTTTTTATTTGATTTATAAATATTTTATTTTGACGTGTATCTTTTAATAATTTTATTTGATGCTTATATATTTCAATTTTTTTGTGTATTTTTAGTGTTTAAATTTGATCTAAATATTCTTTGATGTGGACTTTTAATGATTTTATTTGATGCTATATCTTTATTTAATATGTTTAGTGTTTTCATTTAATGTTTTACTATTTTAATTTGATTTATTTATTCAATGTCGTCATATTTTATTTTGATGTGTATTTTTAGCTTCATTTTAAATCTATTTATTTTTATTTATATTTTTAGAGTTTTGTTTTGATGTTTTACTATTTTAATTCGATGTGTATTTTAATATTATATTTAAATTTAAACTAATTTCATTTACCAAGTCTTGTTTTAGACAGCCAAAAGATTAGGGAGTGATTATTATGCGCATGTGTATAAATTATGTTGTTTATTTTTTGAGATTTATTGTGATTTTATTGGATTAATGTGCACTTTAAGTGTATTATTTGTCACAGATTAGAGGTTTGTGGGCTTCGAAAGAATTAGGAGGAATTTGAGGAGCATAATTATGGCAAAAGAAGACAGTCAAAATTTGCATTGAAATCATTCTGACATGGCAAAACCATAGAGCATATTTTGGATATTTTGGAGAAAATAAAATTTGATTCATCATTGCGCATATGATCTATATTAACTATCATGATTTATTCTTAGCCGATATCATTTTTATGTATATTTATCTCTCATTTTTTAGATTCATCATTTGCATCATTAGTGATACATTGTGGGATAGGTATTACCATTTGATAGAATGTAAAACCCACAAATAATAGTGGTTGTGTGTATTGATTGATATATATATATATATAGTGAGTACAAAGGTATACAAGACCTAAAAAAATATGGAACAGAATATATACAAAACCAATCAGAAAGGGAACTCCTTTCTTAGCGAAGCGTAGGACTGGTCGCAACAGAAAGCTTGGAACGTAGAAACTCAAATTGAGTATGGGATAGACCCTTCTTAAAGATGTTAGCAAGCTGGATGTCCGTAGAAACATGAGCAACCTTGAGCTTGCCAGAAGACACCATCTCACGCATAAAATGATAGTCAATATCAATGTGCTTAGCTCTCTTATGAGATACTGGATTCTAAGCTAGGAAAAGAGTACTATTATTATCACACGGCAAAATAGGTGGGGCATGCATCGTCACACGTAAGTCCCGAAGAAGATTCATCAACCAAGCTAACTCAGCAGCATTATTTGCCATAGCACAGTACTCTGATTCTGAACTAGAATGTGAAATTGTAGGCTACTTCTTAACACTTCAGGAAACCAGGTTGCCACTAAGGAAAATGGCATAACCATATGTAGACCTACGAATCTCTATACAACGAGCCCAATCAGTATCAGAGTAACACAAAACTGGTCACCATAGTGGAGTGTACCACGAACATAGAACAAAATTCAAGTGACAGCTTGGTAATGGTCATTAGTAGGAGCCTGTATATACTGACTGGACGTATTCACAGCATAGGACAAGTCGGGATGTGTGATCTACAAATATTGTAGCGCACCAACCAAAGAACGATAAAGTGTGGGGTTTCTGAACGGCTTACCGGAAGAGCTGGACAATTGAGAAAAAATGTCCTTGGCATATCTGGCCAGACCAAAGAAAATGCCGTCGGAAGTACGAACAACCTCTAATCCCAAAAAATTATTGTAGAGTGCCAAGGTCAGTAATCTTAAATTCCTGATTGACCCGATCAATAAACTTATGAATAACACGACCATCATTCCCCAAAGAATAATGTCATTAACATAAACCTATTAATTGAGCAAAGAGGCACCCTGTGAGAAAACAAATAAGGATATCAAAAATGAACTGAAACGTTAAAACCAAGCGCATGAAGCTTGTTTCAAACCATAATTGGCCTTGAACAAACGACAAATATAATCAGGACGCAAAGGGTCTTTGTATCTAGCAGGTTGCTCCATGTAAACTAGAGAATCAAGAATGCCATTTAAAAATGCATTCTTCACATCAAGCTACCACAATGGCCAATTGTGATGAACAACAATAGATAAAAAAATACGAACAGTAGAGGCTTTCACCACTGGACTAAAATTATGATCATAACCAAAACCAGGAAATTGCGAAAAACCCTGAGAAACTAACCTTGCTTTGTGCCTTTCAAGAGAGCCATCAGATTTATATTTCAACTGGTAAACCCATTTTGAACCAACCGTATTTCTATTGGAAGGAAGGAGAACTAGCTCCCATGTTTGTTGAGTGCATAAGGCATCCATCTCTAAGTCCATAGCAGCAACCGATTCAGTATCCTTGAAAATTGAACGATAACTCCCTGGCTCAGCCTTAGAAAATAAAGCACGTAGTAAACAATAAATGTCATAAATAGAAAAGTCCTTGTACTGTAGAGAATTAGTGCGTGGGCGAGTAGTCATCGGATGCCAAGAGGAGGGACCCACAACTAGTGAATGTGTGGATCCAGAAGATGGCGCGGAGGCTGAGGCTGAGGCCATAGAACCTGAGGTGATCGGAAGTAGCCCTGCAGGCGGTGCTAATCGCACTGGGAAAGCAGAGGTGATCGGTAAAGTTGGTGAAGATGCCAGTGGATATGGGGGCGGCGCATGGTGTACACGCGTTGTTAGAGTGGTTGGCGCATGAGTCGATGACGGTGGCGGTGGCGGCAGTTGTGCTAGTGGTGCTGGCTGGTGTCAAACATGTTATTGGTCACTCTGTGGCAAACAATACAATTTTCTAAAGACTTCTGAGCTTCCTGTACAGGTGGAAAATTTGAATATTCCAAAAAAAATGGGCGATTGTGCTAAAGAAGATGGCTCAAACACTCTGATGGAACCAATGAAGGCTCCAAAAAAGAATAAACATCCAATGATGAAATATTTGTAACAGTACTAGTATAGGTAGCCAAAAAAATAACTCATCAACTGAGCATGGCGAGTGATGTACTTTTCTTTGTGAGAGGATCAAGACATCGTCAACCCTTGTACTGAGAACTGTATCCCAAAAATATACAAAACATACTCCAAGGTGCCAGTTTATGCACACCATAGGGCCTCAAATAAGGTAAAACTCGTCAATCAAATGGATGAAAATTTGAGCAGTTAGGTGTAGTACCAAAAATAACAGAGAGTGGGGTCTGACCAGATAAAACTGGGGTAGGTAGTCTGTTGATGATGTAGACTACCATAGAGAAGCATCATACCAAAATGGATGATGAAGGCCAGAATGAAAGAACATTGACAAACCTGTCTTAGTAAAATGACGATGCTTCCTCTCTGCACAACCATTTTGCACGGGAGTAGGACATGAAATCTGATGATGAATGCCCTTAAATGAAAAATGAGTTCGCATGTGATGATTTACAAACTTGGTTCCACCTTCACTCTGAAATACCTTGATGGTGGTAGAAAATTTAATCTCAACAAGAGCTTCAAATTGCATGTATGCCTCCACAAAATCAGACTTTCGTCGTAGAGGAAATAGTCAAGTAAACCGAGAGAAAACATCAATGAAAATTACATAATAAAGGTACCCGGCATGAGAGACAATATGTGAGGGTCCCAAGAGGTCACAATGAACTAAATCAAGTATGTGTGGTGCGAGTTTTAAATTATTAGTAAAAAAGACGCTTACCTTTAACCATCTCACAAGAAGAACACAACTGATGCTTAGGCAGCAAACGAGTAACTGACAAACTACCAGTCTTATTCAAAGAAGAAATTGCATGAAAAGGAACATGTCCTACATAACGATGCCATAGCTCAAATGAGGCTTTGGCTTTATTTGCATTAACAAAAGAAACAAAAGCAGCACCACCACGGTCCAAAATGTAAATACCTCCCTCACTGTGTCCTCGGCCTATGAGCTCCTTGGTAACCTTGTTCTGAATAGTAAACACATTGTCATAAAAAAACAACAGCATATAATTCCCTGGTCAACTTGGAAACAGATAATAAATTATTGGTGATGTAAGGGATAACCAGGACATCAGATAAAGTAAGAGAATATCCGGGAATTTCTAATATGGGAAATATGCAAAGAGGCACCATTGCCAAAATAAACACGATGATTACCATTATAAGGAGCTACACTATCCATGTTGGATGCAAAAGTAGTCATGTTATTAGTAGAACCAGAGTCTATGTACCAATCTAGAGTTGCATTATTTTGATGATAGTATTAAGGTTGAGCTGTGGCTGTGGTATTTTCAATCTCATCGCAACCAAAATAAGAAAGATTATAGCAGAATTCAACAAGATGACCAGGGCGATGACACCACTGGCAAACGTAGGTGACACCGCCACGGGCACCCGAAGTGGTTGGAGGACCGCCGGCCGGTGATGGATTTTGGCCACCACCACGGCCACAGCCGTGGCTTCCCCCCCCCCCCCCCCCCTTTCTCTACCGTTACCGCAGCCTTCCCTGCTGCGGTTAGCGTGTCTGGACACCTGCTGACTAGCAAAAAAAGTAGAAGGTGCAGGTCCAGAAGTTAACAAACGAGCTTTGAGATGAAACTCCAAAACCTCAACATCAACAACAATAGAGTATAGATGTGGTAAAAGATCTCTCAACATGATAGAATTGGAAAACTCAGAGAAGTGTTAGTTCAAACCACAAAAAAAATAACAGTATCCTCATCATGAAGAGGATCTTTAACTACACACAAATCATCAATAATGTCCTTAAAACGAGAATAATAATCCTTAACATAATTGTCATCTTAATGAACGTAGTTCATACAATCATAAAGAAAAAAGAGACGAGAATGAGAATTATTCTGTTACTTTATAGCTAAAGCTTCCCATACCTAAGCAACAGTGACCATACCATCAACTACTAACATTGCAGCCAGTGAAAGGGATATGAAAAAAGCAGGCTGAACCAGTTGATACTGATGGATCCAAGCATCATGAGCCTTATCTTCCTCTGAATCCTTGCCATCGGTTTCTTTAGAAGTCGAGCTCGCAGGAAGATCAGTGCACTTGGTAGATCCATTAACAATACCAATCAAATTGATTGTACGAAAAATAGAAGTAACCTGAGTACACCAATGAGCATAGTTGGAACCATCAAGCTTGATGGTGATGCAACTTATCAACGATGAAAGCGTAATTGACGTCATCGGGAAAAGGTAGGAACATATCCAAACACAAGAGAAAAACCAAATCGCACCAAACACACAACAAGTTTATGAATGGTTGTGGCCGACTTATTAAACTAATGTGCAAGGATGGAGCGGCAATGGCAAATAACAGACTGCGGCACTGGAGCAACAATCTGATCGGCGGCGCGTAAGGTCACGTCGGCAACACGTGCAATCGGCAACTGGAGGTGCATGACGATGCGTGCGGCGGTGGGGAATGATTCGATTGGCCAATTTCGATGAGTAGAGGTTGAAGCAGCGGAGATCGGTGGTTAAAGGTGGGTGGGCAAGGCCTACGATAAAAAAAAGATGGGAAGAAAAATGTGGACATATTTGGGAAAAACCAAAGAATATTTAGAAAAACCTAACTGATACCATGATAGAATGTAAAACATAAAAATAATTGTGCTTGTGTGTATTTATATATATATATATAGTGAGTACAAAGGGTATACAAGACCTAAACAAATATGGAACTGGATATATACAAAACCAAACAGAAAGTGTATTCCTTTCTTATCCTGATTCTATTTGATTTACATCTCTATTACCATTACTGGTCTCTGGAGCATAAAAATACTTATATTTTGCATATGATACAAATTCTGCCCTGTCTAGCTATTTGGTTTATATGGTGCTCAAGAAATAAATATTTATATGATTTTATTAAACCAAACATGGAACATATTTTAACGAGAATTATCATTCAATATCAGGATATGTTTATTGTTCATAAGATGAATTTCAAAGTTGCTTTGATTTATGGAAAAGTCTCTCTCTTACATTCCCAACACAGACATGCAAAAAAGAAGAACAGACACAGATTCGTTCACTAGAATCTGCAACATCATCTAAACCTGAACTCAGATGATTCAACTTTGCAAAATGGTGAATCTGGAGCTAGAGTCATCATCAGAAATGAAAGTGGTGAAGTGTTGACTGCTGGAGCCAAATACTTAGGATATAGTACTAGTTGAAGGCTTCAATTTAAGCACTACAGTATGGTTTGGAGTTGGCCATACAAAATGAGTGTATGGGTCTTCAAGTGGAATGTGACTCTTTGTTACTTGTCAAAATGGTTCAAAAAGAGTTCAAAATTCCATGCAAATATATAAAAGAACTAAGACAGATCTGGTACACAATGGAGTTGGTGCAAGGTTCAATATCTCATGCATTTCATGAGGCTAATAGTGTTGCTAACTCACTAGAAAAGATCACAAGCACAAACCATGTGAATGCTCTATATAAATTTCCAGATCTTCCAAGAAATATCAAAAGCTAATTTCCCTTATCTCAGACATGGCTAGACACATTCAGTTATTTGCTTGGAAAGTTTTAGGCTAGTTTATCACTTAGATTGTGTACTGCTGGCTTCTTTTCTATGATAGGTACATGGAGGAGGAGGATGCAGATCTCAAAGAAAAGCTGGTTCCAATGAAGTATGATGTAGCAGCACCATTTCATCTCATACTGCACTTCATAGTGCATTATTTCAAGGGAAATAATGCGCAAGGGACTAGTACGGGAGGCCACCTCTTTTTGTCCACACAGAGAGTGGAGGAAAAAAAGTGGGAGGCCGTACTAGATCTCGCAACGGGGATAAGGCCATACCTTTTGCTAAAACAAGGGTTTAAGCAAAGAGGATGGATGTTGTTTGGGCTTAGCAAGCCTTACTCTAGTTCTCATTGTAAACTAGTCGCTCAATGTATCTCTTTAAACTCATTGTAGCAACCTTTCTTGTTTTTTATGGCTTGGGGAACAAATAAAGGCCCCCTCACCTAAATGAGCTGTTAATTTTTTAAAAATTTTGCATTTTTAGTGATAGCAAAATTATTGAATTTAAGGCATAGTGGCTACACCAAAAGGATTTTTTAAATTAGTTGGAGAAAGAAATTGTAATTATTTCTTTTTCTCCTCATGGGATCAAATTTGCTTACTAGTATACTAATTCATTTTTTCTAAGTTTGCAGATTATTTGGCAAGTGAAACGACGCTCAACGAATTGGTGCATCTGCCGGGAAGCAGTAGGTCAATTTTTTTTCAAAAACAAAATTCCTATTAATCAGTGTGTTAATTCTTGGTTTATGAGCAGATTATCAAGGCCGAATTTAATATTCAACCTGGGAGAAGAGAAAACAGCCAAGTGGAATAGAAAGAGAACAAAGGCGCATAGAGCAATTTCAGCCGCAACCATTCAGTTTGGTCAAACCGGACCCACTACGATTTCAGCAACCACCTCTGGTTTAGGAACTTATACGAAAACAGACTGGGCTGAACAAAATCCGGATCTTAGGCAGAACCCAAAAAACCCATACATGTGGGAACTTACTTGTCCTACTGAGGAGGATCTCCCCATGCAGCTGCCAGAGACTAAGAATCTAATTGATATCAAGTTGGCATTCTTGAATGTATTTCTGAAATTACACGAGAGAAACACCGAAGACCCTTACAATTTTCTGAGTGAATTTTTGAAAATTTGTAAGGTGCAGAAGAGGCCATCCATCATGACTGAAGATGAATTCAAATTGGTGGCATTTCCTTTCAGTTTGACAGGAATAGCTAATCAATGGTATTCAAGCCTTCCAACTAACTCCATTTCGACGTGGTCTAAATAGAAGAAATTGTTCTTGGAATACTATTCTCCAGCCATAGGGACACATGCTTTGCAGAAGGAGATCACAAGTATCAAGCAGGAGAATGACGGACCATTGAGCGCTTATCGGCTGAGATTCAGAAAGTTTGTAGATAGTTGCCCTAATCACCGATTGATGAAAGGCCAATTTCTCCAGTGTTTTTGTCAGAATGACAGCCACCAACAAAGACTTGGTGAACTATTCTAATAGTGATGGACTTTCTCACCTTCGAGTGAATAAAGCTAGAGAGATCATCAAAAGGTTGGTGGATTCCAAGAAGGAGTATGATCAACAGGAGGTTCGAATCTTGAAGAAGGTAGCACAAACCTCCACTCCCGAACAAGATGAAATCAAGGAGAGGATGGAAAGAAAGGAGAATGTGTTATTTAAGGTCATTGACAAGGTCGCGGCTATACAAGAAAGTCCTTGCGATACGTGTGGAGCAGTCAACCATACAACATCGAAATGCATTCTTGCCATAGGGGGATACATGTCTAAGAAAATGTTATGGGGAAATAAAATGAGAAGCAAAAAAAGGGTGATTCATACCCCCGCAATTTCAGTCCAAGATATAGGGATCACGAAAACTTTTGTTGGAGAAAATAAGGTACCCAACCGTAGCATCATCAATAGCCATATGTTCCTCCAATGCAATGAGAAGCCCCAATTTTTCCTCAACCCCATGCAAGGTGGTCAAGGGAAATATATGAATGAAAAGCCATACATACTGATGGACATAGTGTTGAAGCAACACCAAATGTTCGAGAAGGTCATAGAAAATTTAGAGGAGCATATGCTACAAATCGCCCACTTATCAAGCTCTATGAATGAAATCAGGAAGAAATAGCCAGGGTTACCCTCTCAAGTTCTGAGACCTCAGTGATGATTTTGTCCGCGAGACACAGCATAATCGTCGAGTGTGCCTTTTCTTCTAGACCCGCCACATCGCTAGAACTGCTCGTGAAATCCTTCGTCAGCGGAGCCCACAAACTTTGTTGTTTCAACAAAGCTCCCATCTTGATCTGCCATAAACTGAAACTGTTTCTCCCAGTAAACTTGTCGATCTTCACGTTCAACCTAGATATCTTTCTCCTCGATCAGCACCGATCTGATGAGCCCATAATCCGATACACCCACTACAGATCTCACCGGAAAAAGAAACCGCTCTGATACCAGTTTTTTGTGCGGAATGGAGGAAGAACAGAAAATATGAATGAAAATAACAAGATACAAGATTTACGTGGTTCACCAATTTTGGCTACATCCACGGGAGATGGATTCACTATAGTAGGTAGCAAGTTACAGATGCCAAGAAATTGGCTAGATTTCTACCTATCTAAGTACAAAACAGAATTATGTTTAGCGAGACCCCCGTTTAGTCGGGGGTGTCTGCCGCCCCCCGGACCCCCAGGCCAGGGTCGCAGAAGCGGCTATTACAATATTCAAGGCATACCAACACACACACATATATATATGTGCATGTTTGTGATTATGTTTGATTCTTAGATTATTTGTTGTTGTTAGTCTTTAAAATCAGTTAGTACCTTGATTTTTTTATGTATAAATTGATCGTGTGGTACTATTTTTAGAGGTGAAGTAGAATGAAAGGAAAAAAAGTGAACTGATGCTGGAAAACTCAGAAAACGGAGGGCTAATATGCCCAAGAAAAAAAGAGAAAAAACTTTTTTTAAAATTAGAAAAATGAAAAAGAAAAACGATGAAAAGATTCCAACACCAACACTAAGTGTTTACAATCAGTTTTGAGCAGAATTTCTATAATATTATGATGGTCGAATTCATTTCTTTGATTTGGGAAGTTTTGGGCTGAATTATGCATGCATATTTATCCTATACTGGAAGCTTAGAACCCTTAGACATTACCTCATTTTCATTTCCCTCTAGCCCTGTTACAACCTTGAGTAAAAACCTTTTTGATTTGCATTAAATGATTTGAGTATTGTCATATGAACTTCATATATGAGTGAAATTCCCTTAAATCTAGAGTGAATGTGTGAAATGTGAGAAATGTTTGATACTTGTCTAATTTTGACTAAGTTTAGGGTTGGTTTGCAATATTTATTTGAGGATGATTTATCCAAGTTATTTGAAAGGTGTGATAGTGTCAAGTGTGTTATGCACGACCCTTTGTTACAGATAAGGTAAGGTTTGTCTGTGTATCAAGAAGTCAAGGATTGGTATGCTGAGTTGCTTATTTGCTTGAGTTTATAGTGTGTCTCTTTGGTCATTTGTCTTTTGAGTCTTTCTTAGAGTCAGTATGGGATAGTTTGGAATTTTGCGATAAACAATATGAATTGATTCTTATTTCGTACATGAGGGAAAGCATGACTCAAGTGCGAGGGTATTTGATGTGCATAAATTAAGTTGTTTATTGTTAGGGTTTATTGTGATTTTATTGGATTAATGTGCACTTTAGATGTATTATTTGTCAAGGATTACAGTTTTTTGGGCTTAGAAGAAATTAGGAGAAATTTGAGGAGCACTTGGCAATTATGGCAAAAAGAAGACAATCAAAATCTGCGTAGAAATATTTCGGACGTGGAAAAACTGTGGAGCCGATTTTGGAGACATTTTGGAGAGTGATTCATCATTGCGCCTATGATCGATATTAACTAGCATGAATTATTCTTAGCCGATATCAATTATATGTATCTCATTTTGTTAGATTCATCATTTGCATTTTTAGAAATAGAAAATTTTTTGAATTTAAGGCATGGTGGCTACCACAAAAAGGGGTTTTTGAAATTAGTTGGAGAAAAATTTTATAATTATTGCTTTGCTCCTTGTGGGAGACTCTGCTTACTAGTATACTAATTCATATTTTTCTTAGTTTGCAGATTATTTAGCGAGTAAAAGAACGCTCGGCATATGCAATTATTAAAAATTTTGATTGGGATGAGGTCTTCTTTTTGGAATAAGTAAATTGCTTCTTGAAAACTTCATACTTTACATTCAAAGTCTCATTTCCCCCTACGAATTTGCCACCATAAGCTGTGCACAATGCTTTCTAACCTTGGGATTCACCCACACTCTATACAGCACATTATCTAATATTGTTTTTGTGACCTCTATTACATTTATATTCTCTCTATGCTAGAAACATATTTCATTTCTAACCTTCCACACTTCATAGACCGTTTCTGCAATCAATACCTTCATCATGGTAGCTCTCCATCATTTCCCCTTGCATCTGCAGATCACCCACTGCAATTCATCCTCCCATTGCTGCGGTCTCCTCCAGATCTGCATCCATTGCAATACTCCAGCCCAAATCTGCATTGTCTTTGCACAGTCAAACAATAGATGTTGGATGTTTTTCCTATCACCACACATGCCACATTTGTCTTCTGCAATTAAGCCAAACTTTTTCAGCCTTTGTTTTGTCGGCAACCTTCCATGATATGCCATCCATAGTATAAACTGTGCCCTTGACCTTGCTAGATTCCCACAGAAGATTTTGCTTCATTCTATTCTTCTTTGATCTCCCCTCAGTTCTTGGTACTCATCCCTGGTCCTGAATTTTTCCTTGCCCAGTTGCTTCTTCCAGGACTCCATCATCCTCACTTTACTCCTGCACGTTCATAAACTTTTCAGCATCCAAGAAGTTGAAGCTCGGAATTCCACCTACATTATCTCTCTTCCCTTTATGTATATAGCATGAACCCATCGTATCATAAATTCCATAGATTTTTGCTCTGATTTCCAATGCTTCACTCCTCCAAAGATATTACATTCAGTCCTCCAGCAGCTTTTGAATCACTGACATTCTCCCAAGACACGGGTGCCTTTTTAGTTATACTATCTCCTCCACTCCACAAAAAAGGACCTACAAATTGCTTCAACTTGTTTAATCACAGCTTTAGGTACTGGAAAGCATTGCAGCTAGTAATTAACCACGGAAAACAAGACAATTTTAACCAACTGCATTTTCCTGCATAACTGAGTAGTCTAGATCTCCAATGCTTCAATTTTTCAATCATTCTATCTACTATAGGTTGGCACATAAGAAATGTTAGCATTTTACTAGCCAAGGGGACTCCTAAATACTTAAAAGGTAGCATACCTTCTTCAAAACCAGTTAGTGCTAGTATCTCCTGCTTTTAATCCTCATTCATAGCCCCAGCAAAGACTTTACATTTAGAATTGTTTACTCTCAAACCATTAGCCTTCTCAAAATTTCTATAAGCCTGCATCAGGACTGCAACTGATTTCGGTTCCCCCCTTAACAACAAGAGCACATCATCAGCAAAACTGAGATTAATCTGTTTGATTTCCTCACAGTTTGGATGATATCTGAAATCCTTCTTTCCTTCCACTGTTTGAAGACACATGCACATATACTCCATTACCAGGACAAATAGTTGTGGAGAAATTGGATCTCACTGTCTATGGCATCTTTCAGCAATGACAAAGTTGGTTAGTTTACCATTGATGCTATACTTATAGCTTACTGCAGATACATATAACATTACCCACTCCACACACTGCTGAGGTATTCCCATTTCACTCATTATCACCTGCAAAGCCTTCCACTCTATAGTACCATAGGCCTTGTGTATATCCATCTATATTAAATACTTAGCACCTTCATTTTTCCTGTTATAACCCCTAACCAGCTAATAAGTTAGCATAACTTGCTCATGTATGTTCCTACCTGGTACAAAGGCTACTTGATTCTCCTGAACCAGTGTGACATGAGTACTGTTTACAGTTTTATACATTCTTTCTCTCTTGAAAAACTCATGCACAACTTCCATTACATCTCCCTGATCACCTGCCAGTTAGTTTTGAAAAATTTATCCCCAAAGGCATCAGTACCTGGAGCTTTAAGATCTCCAATGCTCTTTACAGCCTCCCAAACCTCTTTCTCTTGTAGTTCCTCAATCTACATTCTTCTAGCTTCAACTCCCTGTCTTTTCCTTTTCCTGATAACTTCATTGTTTATCCCCTCTATACTGTCAGCTTTTCCCCCTACCTGCTTCTTGTAGAATCTCATAATCTCTATCTCCATGTCCTCCTGCTTATAGATCAGTTCACCTGTTTCAGTCTCCATGCTCCCCAATCCCACCATTTTTTCCCTTTAAGAGTGGCATGGAAATAGGCATTGTTTTCATCTCCAAGCCTCAGCTATTCCACATTTGCCTTTTGCCTAGTTATCTCCTCATCAATTTCACTCTGTTTCTAAACCAGTTCTATCCCTTTTATAACTGCCTCTATTTTCTCCTTATTCATTTTATCCTTCCTTAGGGCTTTCTGAGCAACTTCCAGGTTTCTACTTTCCTTCTCAAGTTTCTTTTTGGCACCACAAATGTGTTTAGAATGTTCTTTGATATCTCCCTGAAGACTTATCAGCTTCTACCATACTACAAACATCCCCCCCCCCCTTCAACTCCTTCTTCTAACTTTTCTCTATGTCCTCCAACACCTCCTTCCTCTCCAAAAGGCAATTGATAAATTTGAATTGTTTTTGGCCTGGTTCTGGCTTCTTCTACATTGTAATCCTTATTAAGGTACTATTAGACACCTAGTTCCAGGTTATCCACATCATCTCAGGGTATTTTGCAAACCATTCTAGATTAGCTACTGCTCTATCTATTCTTGAGTTGATAACTCGATTCAAGTGCTTGTTAGACCATGTGTAGTAATCACCATTGCTTTCACATTCAAATAGTCCTGCTATTTGCATCATTTTCTCCAGATCCCAGTATTCCTGCACATGTACTTCACTTCCTCCAATTATGTCCTTTAGTGCAAGTACATAGTTGAAGTCTCCAATAACCAGTACTTGGCCCAGCAATTTTGAGTTAGCCACCTCTATCTCCTTCCACATTTTTCTTCCTCATCTTCAATTTGTTCCCAGCATAAATAACAACCATCTAGAAACTTTTCTTAGCATTCTTATCCATCACTTCCACTAGCATCATTTGTTCAGACATTTTATGTGTTTAAATGGAAATTGTACTAAAACCCCACATTATCCAGATCCTCCCATTGTAATGAGTACCATAGTTATCAAGAAACTGCCATTTCCCACCAAATTTCTTCCTTATCCCCTTAGCTTTATCATGTTTCACCCTTGTTTCAAAAAGCACAACAACATCTGGTATTAGACCAATGAGACGGGAGCTAATCTCATTTCTCTTTCCTGCCTTGTTTAGCCCTCTGACATTCCAGGTACCAAGCATGGGTAAGGCCATGGTCTTTCTCAGGATCTTTCCAAATCCCAAGAGGATGTTCAAATTTTTCTCCAGTATTGCAACCTGTTTCATTCTAGAATTCAACAATCCCCAACTGCTCAAAGTCTAGGATTTTCTTCCCCTTATTCTTGGACTTCACCAGTGTCCATTGAGAAGATTCATTCTCCTCTCCTTTCTGCACTTCCTCTGTATCCTATCTTTTCAACCTTCTCAGTTATCCCATTGTATTTCATCTCTCCCTCTTGTTTCTTCACTTGCCATTTCTTAGTCACTTTCCTGATTTCTTTTCCACATCTGTGCCCTCTAATCTGACATTTCTCATAGAATAATGGCTTTCCTTCAACCTCAATTTTTTGACTGATTACACTTCCATCAACATCTTTGATCTTCACAGATTCTGGTACATCCTGAGATATGTCTATATACACCATCATCCTTGCATATGAGATCCTCAACTTACTAGATGTGCACTCATTAGTGAAGAGGGGTTTTCCAATCACACTGCCTATCTTACCCAAGCTTTTTACTCCCATAGATGCAATGGAAAGGTAATTTAACCCATATTAGAATAGTTTTTATCATATCCTTTTCCATTGAGAAAGTAGGCTTCCACGGGTGTATAAACATAGTCATTCTATAAATTGTATATAGACCATTCTTCATAACCTCATCCCTGTCTCCCATACTTTTGAATTTAATCACAAAATACCCATCATCATTATACAATAATTCAAGAGTATCAACAAATGCCCATAATTTCATCATGAATCTCTTTACAACACTCATTGTTAGTTCTCCTCCTATAACATACATGATCAAAGTTGTTTCCCAGTATTTCAATTCTGATTCAACATCACCTATTCTATTTCCACCTCAATCTCACCATTTACAATTTTAGGAGCAGTAAATTCCATGTTCAATCCATTTGATGGTACTCCATTACCCCTTATAACATTAACCTACAAGTTCCCCTTATCAAACCGATTAACAGTATCAACAATAGCAATTTTAAGTTCAGATCTTACTGCTTTTTCCACCGCTTCTGAATTCTGACTTCGAGCTGTTCCAATCGCCATTTATGATTTCTGAGTCACCTATGCTTCCCTGTTCCGTTCCATCTGAATCTTCTCCTCCTGATCCAAATCCAGACTAGTAGCTTCTACACTATCCTCCCTCGCAGAACTACTTCATTCCACCTTAGACAGGATCACCTTCTTCCTTGGCCTACCTCTTCCTCGTTTCATGGCTGATGCAATCGAACTCTAAGTGTGTGAAATCGCACCTACAGTCATCTCTTTCTAACTATTAATGGGATGAGGTCTTTTTAAAAAGCTTCAAATAAATTTGGGGAAGATGGAGTTTTATGTTGATTTTTGCATAAAGGTCCTTGCCTAAAGTTTAGACTGCCTCACAGTAGACCATCTCTTTCATTAAATATGCTATTTAATATAAACTTTAAAAGACCATACCAAAAAAACCCACCTAAAACCCATCTAATTTTGACCGGGCCCACCCTTAAACCAAGATTCCCACCCGTAAGCCAATAGAATTTTGATTCGCCGGCGAACCCGCACATAAATCTTGAACACACCAATATAAAAATGGACTTGTGCCTCCAAAACATTCTCTACTCACTTTTATTCTCATGTCCACTCACTAGTGTAGGAATAGCCTATTAAAGGCATTTTTATTGGCAATTTAAAAACACTTTTTTGGTGTCTTTAATGGTTGTGCATTAAAAAATAAGGCGGTTTTAATATGACCAGAAACACTAACCGAACTCAGAAAGTGCTTCTTACCTTTCAAAAAATATAACCGCCACAAATCGATTGGTTTCCGATGGTGCAAAAGAATATCTTAACCAGATCTGAAAACAATCG
Source organism: Rubia yunnanensis (assembly GCA_037428765.1). Lineage (NCBI taxonomy): Eukaryota > Viridiplantae > Streptophyta > Magnoliopsida > Gentianales > Rubiaceae > Rubia > Rubia yunnanensis. The sequence continues at coordinate 21,254,593 of CM075064.1, read as the reverse complement.
GAAAAAAGCAGCCAAATTGACAGAACAGCAACAATGAACACAACACAACAAAAACTCTAGCCTCTCCAGCGGCGTAGATCTCCGTGGTGGAGGGTGGCAGTGACGGAGGGAAGGGGCTCAAGCAGCGGAGGAACTAGCCTCGAGCAAAGGAAATAGAGTGGAGGGCGGAGGAACTGGTCGGGCGAGCATCCGGGGGCTGGAGGCGAGCATCGGGGATGAGAAGGAACACTGGTGTCATGAAAGGTGAAGGAGGCGACGGTGGTGTGGAGTGGAGGCGGAGGTGGTGTGGAGTGAAGGCGGCAGTGGTGTGGAGTGGAGGCGTGAAGGAGGCGGCGGTGATGTGGAGTGAAGGTGGCGGTGGCGGTGGTGTGGAGTGAAGGTGGCAGTGGCAGTGGCGGTGGCGGTGGCGGTGGTGTGGAGGCGTGAAGGAGGCGGCGGTGGTGTGAAGGTTGGAGGAAACGAAGGAGCAATTAGGTGAACCAAGGAGATGGTTGTAGTGTGGTGGAGGCGTGAAGGAGATGGCTAAAATTAGGTGAAGGAGCAAATGATACGGTTTTCACGTTTGGGTTCAACCTAAGTATGGGCTTGGGCAAAAAAATAGCCCATTAAAGACGGTTCTAATGTAAAACCGTCTTTAAACTAAAAAGTCGGGCTGGGAAAGAATTTATGAACTCGAAAATGGCTCCGGACCATAATTAAAGGCGGTTCCAAGGCGGAACCGCCAATGGAACTGCCTTTAAAGATATTTCTGGTATCGGAAATGCTTCTGGACAAAATCAATTAAAGGCAGTTCCAATGGAATCGCCTTCCAACGGTGCCTTTAATAGAGCTCTCACTAGTAGTGACTTCTAAATTTAGTTCTCTATACTCCCTCACTTTTACCTCTAACGAGCTCTTCGTTATCATCCCAAGGCTAGCCGACTGTAAAACCCATGGAAATCACCAATGTCAATGGAAATCACCGATGTCAATGGAAATCACCGATGCCAATGGCAGTGAGGTTGGATTTGAGACTGGAGAAAATGGGAATTGAAGCCATGTCGGGGAAGGAGTAGGAAAGGACAACTTGGGACAAAGTGAGGGAGGAGTAGGATTGCCAGAGAAGAGAGACACGCCGGAGAAGAGGGAGGCGAGAGATTCTCCTTCTTTTTAATTGCAAATCGATCCATTAAATTTACCAATCTCTAAAAATAAATTGTGAATTTAAACTATTTATTAATTACCTCCAAATTTAAGTTACCGTTATCCAATATTTTTGGAATTTGTATTTTACCCTTGATTTTACCATAAGACCTAGCTCAAAAAATAATGATTTGTACAAATCGTACTTTTTGATGATATTAACCTGTTGTGTATCGCAGTAGTGCATGGCTGTGAAAGGGATTGTTGGAGAAACCCTTTAAAATTGAAGTTTTTGCTGGCGCCACTTTCCATTACTTTTTTGCCGCATAATGAAAACTCAAGACACATGTAATCGCTAGATTAGCATTTATGAATTGAGCATTTCTTCTTCATCTTTTAACAACAAAAATATTTCGATTATAAAAGCAATAATAACATTATCTAAAGAATCATTACACAATTACTGGAATCGATGGAACAAAAGATCTTTTAATTAATTTAATGTCATATTATCTAATTTAATTCGATTTATTTTTATTTTTATTTAATCTAATTATAATATGATAAAGGATTGAAAAATCACCTTTTCATAAGCACGTGGAAAGATGAGCATTACAAAAATAAATTCCAATTGTGACACTTATAGTTTTTATCTTGATCTCTTTTCATTTACAATTTAAACCTTGAAAAGATTCCCTGAAACGGACTCTTATAATATAATCAAATTCAATTCAAACGAAAAATTCGTGTCTTTAGTCAAATTACTTTTTCTGAGTCTAAAAAAGCAACGATATTTTCAGAAATGGTCAATTAAGGAACATTGAAATTGGTTGAAAGTTATCATTACTCTGAGATGTTAAGCAAAACAGGCTCTCCGTCCAACCAACAATGTCATCCAATATTGATTCTTGAGGCCGGAACACCATTCAACTCATAATGATTTTCAAAGGACGGATAAGTACATGAATGCCAAGTTGGATACGAACCTTACCATATTTTGGCACATTCTGATAGCTAGTTGGTTAACATATTTTCATGGTTAATTAATTAATAAGCTATCCAACATCTGGACTAACACTAGAGGATAAAGGAAGGTGTGATTTAATGCATGGAACGATGTGAGCCACATCTAAGAAGCAATCACTCTTGTACTTCATCTGATCCTCTAATAATAGTTTCATTTTTATTTTGACATGATCTTTTTATTTTAACTTCTTTTACATTTAAAAAATCCTCAGTTATTTTCATGTATCCAATTAACTTTTTGATCTCTCAATACAATTTTCATCACTCATTTCAATTTCTCAATACAATATCCATCACTCATTTTAATCTCTCCACATTTTAGTTTTTCCATCCTGATCAATTAGATCGTTGTGTTCATGATGATGACTCGATTTAGTTGTCTGCATCGATGAGTTGTTCTCAATTTACTTTTACAGATTGTGAGTTGGTAATTTTGTTTGTAGTTTTATCTTCGGGTTTCCATTAATTTGGATCTTTCATATCTGTGTTTTCAAGGTGTTTACAGTTTCGACAACATAGATTGTGGTTTGATCTAGTAGTGTTGCAGTTGTAAAAGATTCTTGTTTGGCGTAGGGATATTGATGTGTGACATGCTCCTCTCTGCCAAATGATCATGGTTTTTGCGGGAAGCGAGTTACTATCCCTAAGGGCGATTTACAATTTTATTTGGATCAATAATCGGTAATAGTAAGTACAGACGGTCAGTATGGCTCACATGTAATTTATATATCCTTGGAACATGTTAGACATTGCTAAAAGTTAGTTAGATTTGATGTCAACTCCACTTATTGTAATTGTTGCTAAACATTTTTTTCTGCATCTTTGAATGATTTTCAAAAAATAATAATAAAAGGAGGATGTGTGAAAAACATTACATTATGGAGGGAAAATTTATGCACGTTATTCCAATTAAATTGTGCCTGCATTATTAAGTTTTAACGAAACATTACGATAGAATTAATATTGGGGCTCAAAAACGACTTTTCTGTAACAATGGGACAATCTTTACTAGTGTAAGAATGGAAATTAATGGCATCGTTAGACGGAGATTCCGTATAAAGTTACTAGAAAGAGGCTAAAGCTGGAAATTAAACAGTGGAACAACTCTCATTTTGATAATGTTAATAATAATTTGCTTCAATCTGAAAACACTGTAAGTGATCTGAAAATCTCTTTCCAGCAAACACAGGATGAAACTGTTCTAGCTGAATTACTTAAAGCACAGGACATACTGATGAGAGCCCAAAAAGAAAAAAATATCTTCTTGCACCAAAAGGCTAGATTAAATTGGTTAAAACATGGAGATGCAAACTCTAGCTACTTTCACCACTCCATTAGGGAAAAGAGAGTAAAAGCAAGAATTAGTAAAATTAAGGATGGTAGTGGGAATTGGATAACAGAACCACATCTAATTAAAGAAGAAGGAGTGAGATTCTACATGGAATTACTTAATGAAGAGACTCCTCAAAAAATGGGAACTTACCTACAGCACTTTCTAAAAGAAATCCCTAAAGTCATCACTGATCAACATAATCTTAACTTACTTTCACCTTTTAATATTCAGGAACTTAAATTTGCAGTATTTGATCTTAATAAATCCAATGCCCCAGGCCCTGATGGATATTCTGGTGCTTTTTACATCTTTTTTTGGGACACAATTAAATTTGATATTTTAGAGGCAGCAAATGATTTTCTAACTAATGGAAATATCCCCAAGGCTATCTCTAGCACCTGGCTGACCTTAATACCCAAAAAACAAATACCAATCACTTTCTCTGACTTCAGACCTATTAGCCTATCCAATTTTGTTAATAAAATTTTCTCAAAAATGTTAATGGAAAGGATTAGACCCATAATGACATTACTAATATCACCTGAACAGAGTGCCTTCATAAAGGGTAGGGATATATCTGATAATGTCATACAGATGCATGAAATGACAAAAATGTTGTCTAGGAAATCACAGGTTTCTAATCTCATAATTAAATTAGACATGCAAAAGGCTTTTGATAGGGTCTCATGGTTTTTTCTGAATTCAATATTACTCCATTTTGGTTTTCATGGTAAATTTGTGCATCGAATCATGCATAATATTACTGCTGCTCACTTCTCAGTTTTAATAAATGGCATAACTTCAGGTTTCTTTGCTTCCTCTAGGGGTATTAAACAGGGAGATCCACTTTCTCCATTTTTGTACAATATTTTGTCCGAAGCCTTTTCAAGAGGCTTAAAAAAACTTTTTAGGGTTGGATACCTGCAACATTTCTCACTACCAAGGTCCTGTCCAGCTGTGTCACACCTGATGTATGCTGATGACACAGCTGTCTTCCTGAACACTAATCCCTCCAATCTGAAAAGATTTAAAAAAAATTGAAAGCTTACGAGCAAACTTCAGGTCAAAAAGTAAACTTTGCTAAATCAGAATTTTATGTTGCATCAAATACAAGTGTTGCTACTGCTCAATCTGTTGGTAGAATCTTAGGAATGGTGAAAGGCTCCTTTCCTTTCAAGTACCTAGATGTTCCTATCTTTCCAGGTCAAAATTTACAGATTCATTATTATCCTATTTTGGAAAGAATGGAAAAGTGTATTCACAATTGGAAGAACATGTGGCTAAGCTATGCAGGCAAAATCATTTTGATTAACCACAGTTTTCTCTCAATACCCACACATATTTTTGCAGTTTTAAGTCCCCCGAAGATAGTCTTAAAGAAAATGGAAAAAATTGCTTCAGGTCTTTTCTGGGGGAGCTGTGAAAACATAGTTAGGAAAAAATGGAGATCCTGGAAAAATATGAGCTTACCCGTAGATGAAAATGGAATTGGTTTTAGAGATCTTAATGCTATAGTTGACTCCTTTTCCTGCAAATTATGGTGGAAACTGCAAATAAATAACACTCAATGGCCTACTCATTTATGGTCACTCCCTGCTACTTACAAGAAATCCCATATCTGGAACAGAATCTGTAAGATTACACCCAAGGCCAATAACCTCTCTAGAGTCATTTTTGGTCTTAGAGAATGTTCTTTTTGGAATGCTAATTGGAAAGGTAATGGTGCTTTGTGTTATGAATGGCCCCAGGAGTTGGACATTCCTTTTGTGGATATTTCCCTAAGGTCATTCATAACTAACAGAGTTTCTTTCCTTCCAACCCTAGAGCCTCATTTGGCTACCAACACTTTTAACTTTTTGCAGGAAGTTTAACTGGTCTACCCCCATGCTGATAGGCTTGTCTGGATTCCTTCATCCTCAGGAAATTTCACTATCAGCTCTGCATACCAATGTTTCAGACAAAAAAAGGATACCATCAGACACATAATCAAGGTATGGTCTCCTTTTATCCCTAAGAAGATGTTTGTCCTAATGTGGAGAGCTTTAAACAGTATCCTTCCATTTGATAATATTCTGTGCGAGTTTGGCTTTTCTATAGCATCCATATGTCCTCTTTGCAAAAATCACTCGGACTCTCTGGACCACTTCTTTAACTCCTGTCCTTCATCTGTGGCAATATGGTATAGAGTTAATAATCTCATACACTTCCCACAAACAAGTTTTGGTAATCTGAAGAGTAGAGTAGATTTCTATCTCTCATTTAAGCCTGATTCTAAGATTCAGTCTAATTTGATAACTGCTGCACTTTTAATCACTACATGGACTCTTTGGATAATCAGAAACAAAATCATTTTCGACAACATAACTTTCTTAGAGGATGCATGTTTCCAGGATGTTAAACAATTGATTTACCTTACTTTCTCAGGTCACAACTTGAAGGGTAATATAGATAAACATAAGCATCTTATCCAACAAAGAATCATCCCCAAAATCCTTCCAAAACAGAAAAAATGAATTACTGCTGTAAACTGGTGTAAACCACTAACAGGTTACAAGATAAATACAGATGTTTCATGGCAACCTAGTGGTAAATCTTCTTCCGTAGTCATTGTAAGGGATTGGAAAGGGGCAGTGATTAAAATGAGAGTTCACATCTTTCATTCTCCATCCCCATTACATGCTGAACTTTTTTCCATTCAATGTGGATATGACTTGTGCTCTGAACTGGAATTGAACTGTTGTGTTATTGAGTCTGACTGTTTACTGGCTGTAAATGGCATTCGGAAACCTATGACATGTCAGTGGAGAGTGTTCTCTATTTGCAGCTTTCTTTATGATAAGCATTTAGTTTACCCGATCCAACACACTCCACGGGAAGCTAACACTGCAGCTAATTTTTTGGCTAAATATGCTTTGGAAAATAATTTACAGGGAGATCTAGATTTAGATAATGTTCCTGGTTTTCTTAGGGGTCTCATTCATTTGGACAACAAAAACTTCCCTGGAGTAAGAATTGGCTCTCATCTAGGAGAGTAATTAGAGTTACCATTAGCTCTCTATCTCTGCCATGAAATTTTTCCATATCTACTCTTTGCAATATCTCACAATCCATTTCGAAAAGATACTGTTGTCTTTGCTCTCTTCCAATTGCAGGTTTGAAGATGTAACTTGGCGAAGATCAGACTGTTAGTTTTGCTGTGAAAGAGCATTAGCTCCTGGACTTCTCAGGCCGGATGACTGCTTCACCTTCCCTACCCAAACTTTTTTTTTTGATCCACTCATGGTTTATCCCTTCTATTCCTTCTTGACTGATTATCATTGACTAACTGGGATTTCGATTCTCGACACCCCAACCTGTTCGTGATTTATCAGTCTACAGGAATTCATAGGAAACACTGGTTAGAACACGGTTGTTGTTTTACTGTTATTATTGGCTTAGAATAGGTGTATCCTCCACTTTTGGTAGCAAGAGCCTTATCTTTGGTCTCTTGGATCATCTAATAGATGACCTCTTGTAATTTTAAATTTCATCTCGCGCCAATATTGGCAAAAACTTTAATGGTTTGGGGAGCCTAATACATTTCCCTCCATCCTCGGATGGCTTAAAATTAAAAAAAAAGTATAAAGTTACTAGAAATGCCTTCTAATGAAGGTTATGAATTCGGACGTTATTCTCAGGCGTTAAATTTTGGATGACAGTTGTTCAAATTTGAACTGCCACTCATATTCGGTTTGAACCGCCTTCAAATGGAGGTTTTGAATTCGTAATCGTTGATTTTGGGTGCTAGATTTTAAAGATGGCGTTTCAAGATTGAACCGCCATGTAAAAGTCAGTGTGAACACACATATCATATTTTCATCCAACGTTCATATATTAATATTTTTCCTTTTTACGTGTGAATACAAATGAGAAATCAATTTCTTTAATGCAAAAATCAATCTCCTTCCTCTTTGATTTCTTTCCTTAATCAAAACCATTCAAGCACACGCGAGAAATCAATTTCCTTCCTTTCATGCATTTTAACACGAAGCAGAAATCAATTTCCTTGTTAATTTCTATCCTTGATAGAAATTCCAATTTTAAAATCCCTAAGCTTCATCGATTCCCCAAACTTCTAACTCCAAATCCCATGTCGAATTCTGCTCCAAATTAGTTGAGACTGAGGAAATATTGCATTTGACCAAAGTTATCTAATTCAAATCGAACTAGTTTGGTTACACCACACATTGCGTGGTGAGCTTTATAACAAATTGTAGAAATTCTATAGGAATGTCAAAAGAGCTGTAATTTAAGCTATAAATGTACTAATTATACATGTAATTGAAGCGTGGAGATGGCGAGAGGTGAAAGTTCAGGTGGAGAGGGTTCAAGTGGAGGGGTTCGAGAGGTACGGATTCGAGATGTGAAGGTTCCAGTGGAAGTTTGAGAGGTAGTTGGTTGGAGCGGAGGGTTCGGGAGGTACGGATTCGAGTGGTGAAGGTTTCATAATAGGTTCGAGAGGTGAAGGTTCCATTGGAAAATTCGAGAGGTGAAGGTTAGGTAAGGTTCCAGTGGAAGTTCGAGAGAGAGTTGGTTGGAGAGGAGGGTTTGGGAGGTACAGATTCGAGTGGTGAAGGTTCCGTAGTAGGTTCGAGAGGTGAAGGTTCCATTGGACAATTTGAGAGGTGAAGGTTAGGGGTTCCATTGGAGGGGTTCGAGAGGTACCCATTAGAGAGGTGAAGGTTAGGGGTTCCATTGGAGGAGTTCGAGAGGTGTAGGTTCCATTGGAAGGGTTCGAGAGGTACCAATTCGAGAGGTGAAGGTTCCAGTGGAGATTCGAGAGGTGAGAGTTCAAGTGGAGTTTAAGAGGTAATGTTCCGAGAGGTAAAGGTTGAGATGGAGAGGGTTCAAGTGGAGGGGTTCGAGAGGTAGGGGTTTGAGAGGTGAAGGTTCTATTGGAGGTTGGAGAGGTGAAGGTTCTATTGAAAGATTGAGAGGTGAAGGTTCCAGTGGAGGTTCAAGAGGTAGTGAGTTCGAGAGGTACGGATTGGAGTGGTGAATGTTCCATAGTAGGTTCGAGAGGTGAAGGTTCAGTGGAGGGGCTCGAGAGGTAGTGGATTCGAGAGGTGAAGGTTCCATTGGAGGTTCGAGAGGTGAAGGTTCCATTAGAGGGGTTCAAGAGGTGTAGGTTCCATTGGAAGCGTTCGAAAGGCACCGATTCGAGAGATGGGGGTTAGGGGTTCCATTTGAGAGGTTCGAGAGGTGAAGGTTCCAGTGGAGGCTCAAGAGGTAGTGGTCGAGAGGTACGGATTCGAGTGGTGAAGGTTCCATAGTAGGTTGGAGATGTGAAGGTTCCAGTGTAGGGGTTCGAGAGGTAGAGGATTCGAGTGGTACAGGCTCACCTCTAGAATGGGTACTTCTCTAGCCCCTCCAATTGAACCCTCTACAACTGAACCTTCAACTCTCGAAGGGTTACCTCTCGAACCTCTCCACCTGGAGGGGTTCTAGTGGAGGGGTTCGAGAGGAAGTGGTTGTAGTGAAGGGGTTCGATCTCCCACCTCTCGAACTATTACCTCTTGAATGGGTACCTCTCGAGCCTCTCAAATGGAACCCCTCCACTTGAACCCTCTACAACTGAACCTTTACCTCTCAAATGGTTACCTCTTGAACCTTTCCACCTGAACCTTCATGTATCGAATCGGAACCCCCAATTCGAACCATTAACTCTGGAAGCCCTTCACTCGAACTCTCACCTCTCAAATCTCCACTGGAAACCTCTCCTACCAACAATGGAACTGTCACATCTCAAATCCTTACCTCTCAAACCCATCCAATGGAACCCTCTCCACCTGAACCGTTACCTCTCGAATGGGTACCTCTCGAGCCCCTCTAATGGAATCCCTCCACTTGAACCCTCACCTCTCGAATCTCCACTGGAACCTTCACCTATCGAACCCCCCATTTGAAAACTCACCTCTCGAGCCATTACCTCTCGAATAGGTACCTCTCGAGCCCCTTTAATGGAACCCCTCCACTTGAACCCTCTACAACTGAACCTTCACCTCTCGAATGGGTACCTTCTGAACCTTTCCACCTGAACCTTCATATATCGAATCGGTAATTCTCGAACCATTACCTCTCAAACCCCCACCCCCAACTCTCACCTCTCGAATCTCTACTGGAACCTTCACCTCTCGAACCCCTCCAATGGAACTCTCTCCACCCGGACCTTCACCACTCGAATAGGTACCTCTCAAGACCTTTCAATGGAACCCCTAACCTTCACCTCTGGAACCATTACCTCTCAAATGGGTACCTCTCGAGCCCCTCAAATGGAACCCATCCACTTGAACCCTCTCCACCTAAACTTTCACGTATCGAATCGGTAACTCTCGAACCATTACCTCTCGAACCCCCACTCGAACTCTCACCTCTTGAATCTCCACTGGAACCCTCACCTCTCGAACCTCCAATGGAACCTTCACATCTCAAATCGTTACCTCTCAAACCTCCAATGGAACTCTCTCCACCAAAACATTGACCTCTCAAACCCCTCCAATTGAACTCTCTCCACCTGAAACTTCACCTCTCTAATCGTACCACTTGAACCCCTCCACTGGAACCTTCACATCTCGAACCCCCCACCCCCCCCCCCCCCACTCGAACTCTCACATCTTAAATCTCCACTGGAACCTTCACATCTCAAAACCTAACCTCTCGAACCCCTCCAATGGAACCCTTTCCACCTGAACCTTAACCTCTCAAATGGAACCCCTCCACCTGAACCCTCTCCAACTAAACCTTCACGTGTTGAATGGTTATCTCTCGAACCCCTCCAATGGAACCCTATCGAACCTATCCACACGAACCTTCACATATCGAATAGGTAACTCTCTAACCATTACCTCTCGAACCCCCCCCCCCCCCGCTCGAACTCTCACCTCTCAAATATCCACTGGAACCTTCACATCTTGAACGGTTACCTCTCGAACCCCTCCAATGAAACACCTCCACTTGAACCCTCTCCACCTGCAACTTACCTCTCGAATGGGTACCTTTCGAGCCCCTCCAATGGAACCCCTCCACATAAACCTCTTCAACTAAACCTTCACCTATCGAATGGTTACCTCTCAAACCTCTCCATCTGAACCTTCACCTATCGAATTGGTAACTCTCAAACCATTACCTCTCCAACCCCCCTACTCGATCTCTTACCTCTCGAATATCTACGGGAACCTTCACATCTCGAATCCCTCCACCTGAACTCTCTAACTCAACCTTCACCTCTCGAATCGATCCCTCTCGAACCCATCCACTGGAACCCCTCCCCCCCCCCACTTGAACCCTCTCCACCTGAACCTTCACCTCTCGAATGGGTACCTCTCGATTCCATCCAATGGAACCCCTTCACTTGAACCCTCTCCAACTGAACCTTCACTTCTCAAATGGTTACCTCTCGAACCCCTCCAATAAAACCATATCGAACCTCTCCACCTGAACCTTCACCTATGAATCGGTAACTCTCAAACCATTGCCTCTCAAACCCCCCCCCCCCCCACTCGAACTCTCACCTCTTGAATTTCCACTGGAATCTTCACATCTCGAATGGTTACCTCTCGAACCCCTCCAATGAAAAGCCTCCACTTGAACCCTCTCCACCTGAAAATTCACCTCTCGAATGGGTACCTTTCGAGCCCCTCCAATGGAACCCCTCCACTTGAACCTCTTCAACTGAACCTTCAGCTCTCGAATGGTAACCTCTCGAACCTTTCCACCTGAAACTTCACATATCGAATTGGTAACTCTCGAACCATTAACTCTCGAAACCCCCCCCCCCCCCCCCACACTCGAACTCTCACCTCTCGAATCTCAACTAGAACCTTCACCTCTCGAACCTCCAATGGAACCTTAACTTCTCGAATCATTACCTTTCGAACCCCTCGAATGGAACCCCCTCCAACTAAACCTGAACCTTCACCTCTCGAATAGAACCCCTCCACTTGAACCCACCCCAAATAAACCTCCACCTCTCGAATGGTTACCTCTTGAACCCCTTCAATGGAACCCTATCGAACCTCTCCACCTGAACCTTTACATATCAAATCAGTAACTCTCAAACCCCCCCCTCCCACTCTAACTCTTACCTCTCGAATCTCCACTGGAACCTTCACATCTCGAATCCTTACCTCTTGAACCCCTTCACCTAAACTTTCTGACCTCAACCTTCACCTCTCGAATGGTTACCTCTCGAACCCCTCCAATGGAACCCTATCGAACCTCTCCACCTAAACCTTCACCTATAGAATTGGTAACTCTCGAACCATTACCTCTCGAACCCCCCCCCCCCTACACTCAAACTCTAACCTCTCGAATCTCCACTGGAACCTTGACATCTCGAATCCTTACCTCTCAAATCCCTACACCTGAACCCTATGAACCTCAACCTTCATCTCTCAAATCACTACCTCTCGAACCCCTCCACTTGAACCTTCTCCTCCTAAACATTCACCTCTCAAATGGGTATCTTTCGATCCTCTCCAATAGAACCCCCTCCACTTGAACCCCTTCAACTGAACCTGAACCTCTCGAACCTCTCCACCTGAACCTCCAGCTATCGAATCAGTAACTCTTGAACCATTACCTCTCGAACCCCCCCCCCAACTCAAATTCTCACCTCTCGAATCTCCACTGGAACCTTCACCTCTCGAACCTCCAATGGAACCTTCACATCTTGAATTCTTACCTCTCGAACCCCTTCACTTTAACCCTCTCCACCTGAGCCTTCACCTCTCAAATGGGTACCTTTCGAGCCCCTCCAATGGAACCCCTCCATTTGAACCTCTTCAACTGAACCTTCACATCTCGAATGGTTACCTCTCGAACCTCTTCACCTGAACCTTCACCTATCGAATCAGTAATGGTCGAAGCGGTAACTCTTGAACCATTACATCTCGAAACCCCCCCCCCCCCACTCAAACTCTCACCTCTCGAATCTCCACTGGAACCTTCACCTCTTGAACCTCCAATGGGTACCTCTCAAATGGGTACCTCTCGGATGGGTACCCAAATGATGTCGTTTTGGGCAGCCACCAGGCAGCACCTGTAGACGCACATGTCGGTGCTGCAATGTTTAAAAAGGGGGTGCACAAAATGACAAAAATGATGCCCAAAAGAACGTCGTTTTGGGTAGCCACTTGAGAGCACCTGTAGGGTCACATGTTAAACAGGTCTGTGAAATGACCACTATACCCCTGAGGACGGTTGTGTCAACCATTTGGTTTGGGAGTATTTCTTTTATATAGTAACCAGATAATATAAGGGAATGTATTTTGAACCGTGGGTATGGGCAACTCAACCTTCCTGCTAAGCCAAAATTTACTATTAGAATAAGTTGGACCTAATTTTGTTTATATGACTTAAGTTTGGGATGTCATGGATTGAAACGGATAAAGTTTTTGACAAAGACTTGGATGATACGGTTTTACTCAACCTTATGGTGAGGTGGAGGGTTGAAATACAATTATTTAAATATGAGAGATGATATAGAGTATCTTCTGTAATTTTTAAAGTTTCACTTAAGTGCTTGTCTCACTATAAGTTATGGTAAGATGGTATCACATGAGCCTTTCCCAAATTTTTTTACCCAATCCAAATTCAAATATATGATTTTTTAAAACAAAGGGGTTAGTTTAGGTTAAAATCCAACCCAACCCAAATAGATCGGATTGGACCGAATTTCACTATCAAACCACCCCATCGAATATCATTCGGGTAAATTTTGATTAAATAGTTGGGCAAACTGACAAACTCCAATCATCGACAAAGCTTTAATCATTTTTAAATTTTAAATTTTAAATTTTAAGAAATCCAAAATTAAGAATTTTCTTCAAATATATTATGAAATTAAACTAATATATGTGCAGTGCACAATTTAAAATAAGGGATTGTGTTTATTAATTATTATATTTTTTATTTAATTTTAATTTGATTTAATAATTTCCAATAAAAAAATGTTATTTTATATAAAAATAATATACTCTGTTTATTTTATAACGATAAAAAATAAATTTTTTAGTATAAAAATACAACCAATAATAAGCAATATATTTATAAACTATGAACTACACATTCTTAAATTATATATATATATATATATATATATATATATATAAAATTTTGGTACAATTATCTTTTCATTTAATAATAAAATAGTAAGAGTATTCTTATTTGGAAGTAGAATTAAAATAATTTTATTTCTTTTACTAATTGAATATTTTTGTAATTAAGTGAAACATAATTTTAATTTTAAATTGAATAATGTGGATATTATGGGATGAAGAAAAAGTTAATGTGGTTAAGAGGGCAGTGACTGATCAAATGTTGTTGTGTGAAGTAACTAACATATGCTGGAAACCAGTTGGAGGTGAGGAAAACTCTCTGGAAAGATATAGAAAGATCTCAGCAATCAATTGCAGGGCCTTGGCTTTTACTAGGAGATTTCAACAATGTCCTCAGTGTTAATGATAGAATAGGTGGCAATGAAGTGCAAGCTGGAAAATACTGGGAACTTGAACAAATGATGATGACAGTAGGGCTGAGTGAATGCGAATCAAGGGGAGATTTCTACACATGGTTGAATAGGCAGGTGGGAGTTATTATATACTCAAGAATTGATCGAGGACTAGGGAATTCCCAATGGTTTCAGAGTTTCCCTTACTCTGTAATCGAAATTATGGAGGCATGAATATCAGACCATGCATTTCTCAGGGTGAAGCTTTCTAATGACAAAGGGAGGAGACCTAGGCAGTTTAAATTTTTAAACTATCTACTAGAAAAGGCAGATGTTCTGGAATCCATAAAGGACAGCTGGGCAGAAACTGTAAAAGGTAGGTCTATGTACGTGGTTTGGATGAATTCACTGAGGCTCCAGAGAGTTTTAAAGCCATTTATGAAACAGGTTAGTGGTGTGCAAAAAATACTGGAGCATTCCCGGGCAGATTTAAGTGCAGCCCAGCAAAATTGTTGACTGATAGACTGGATAAGGATACAATACTGCGGGTTCTAAACTGTATTGAGGAAGTCTATAGGTGGAGTGGCATTGATGAGAAGATGACTAAACAGAAATCGAAGATTGATTGGCTACATTTGGGTGATGGAAACAACTCATATTTTCATGCTTCAGTGAAATCCAAAAACAAGGCAGCAGGTATTCTGAAGCTTGAAAGAGAGGATGGAAGTGTGATCACTAACCAAGAGGAAATTGAAGTAGAGATTTTTAGTTTCTATGAGAACCTCATTGGTAGGAAAGTACCAGAACAAAAGGTATTGATGTCGAAATCATGAGGCAGGGAAAAACACTGACTAATGATCAAAGAAGGAGACTGATTGCAGAGGTTACTAAGAAGGAAATATATGCAGCTTTGAAGGGAATATGTGACATGAAAGCACCAGGTTGTGATGGATTTATTGATAAATATTTCAAAGTAAACTGTGGAGTGGTGAAGAAAGACTTCGTCGGCACAGTGATAGACTTCTTTGAATCAGGGAGGATTTATAAAGCTGCAAACAGTACCTTGGTCACTCTCATTTCAAAAAGTTCTACTGCAACCAAGGTAAAGGACTATAGGCCCATATCTTGTATTTCAACTTTATATAAGGTGATCTCTAAAATTTTGACGAACCGGCTGAGCAAGGTCATTGGAAATATAGTGCAAATTAACCAAGCTGCCTTTGTTCTTGAGAGAAGTATTCATGACCATATCATAGTGGCCTATGAATTACTTAGAGGTTACAGCAGAAAGGTGGAATCCCAAGATGTGTCATACAGATTGACATACAGAAAGCTTTCGATACTGTAGAATGGGAAGCAATGGAGGTTATCATGAAGGAGATAGGATTACCTGAGAAATTTGTGAGTTGGGTTATGGTGGGTGTGAAAATTATCTCGCTGGGTGTGAAAACTGTCTCTTACTGGTACTATGTCAATGGGCATACTACCAGGTTTCTGCAGGCCAAGCGGGGACTGGGGCAGGGAGACCCCCTCTCACCATTGTTATTCGTACTCATCATGGAATACATGACACAGTGTTTATAGGGTTGCAGTGAGATGACTGGTTTCATGTTCCATCCGAACTGTGAGTTAATAAACCTGAACAGCATCAGCTTTGCGGATAACGTCCTACTTCTATCAAAGCGTGAGGCAACTTCTGTTAATGTTCTGATGAGGGCTTATCATAAATTTGAACAATTCACTGGGCTCAGAGTCAGTGGGCACAAATGCAATGTTTATTTTGGCAACGTGGCTCAGGACCAGAGAGTGTAGATTCTGAAGCTGACAGGGTTCACAGAAGGGCAGCTCCCATTCAGGTACCTTGGCATCCCTTTAGCTAGTAGGAAGTTAACAATCCATATGTGCCATCCCTTGATTGACAAAATAACTGCACGTATTGAACACTGGAGTGCTAAACTATTGAGCTATTTGGGTAGATTACAATTGATTAAGAGTGTGCTCTTCTCCGTTGTTAATTACTGGCTGTAAGTATTTCCTTTTCCAAAAGCTGTAGTTAAACACATAGAGGCCCTATGCCGGTCTTATCTTTGGTGTGGAGGAGAGACGATTTCCCGTAAGTCACCTGTAGCTTGGGACAAAATCTGTGGTAGGAAAAATGCTGGGGGATTAGGTTTAATCTCATTGCAGGAATGGAGTTTGGCAAGCGAGAGTAAAACCTTATGGAATGTTTGTAGAAAGGCTGATAGGTTATGGATACATTGGCTTCATGCGTATTACATACAAGAAAGGGATTGACTGAATGCTAAGATCCTAGCCAATGCTTCCTGGATTATCAAGAGCCTGGGAAAATGCAGGGACAGAATAATGAATCTAGAGGTATGATAGAAACAAAATGGCCTTCCAAAGTTCAATATTAGGCTTGTTTATGAGGAGGTGAAACAGGTACAACCAGTAATAGATTGGAGAAAACTCTTTTCCAACAATTATGCGCGGTAATGGGCAAAATTTCTAGAGACTGGCAACGAAAGATAGGCTGGCCAGGTTTAGCATAAGCACGGATCAGAATTGCTGTTTCTGTGGCGGGGAGGAAACCTTACAACATCTATTCTTTGCTTGCCCTGGTACTAAGCAAATCTAGCTGGAACTCCTGCGATGGCAGAAGATGGAGAGGGAACCCAGACCGTGGGATGAGGAGATAGCATGGTTGGTGCAAAAATGTCGATGCAAGGGAAGAAAGCTTCAACTTTTGAAGATGGCCATAACAGAAACTATCTACTGGACGTGGAAGAGAAGAAATGAGGTCTGCTTTCATAAACAGGAAAGCAAGAACATTGTAAGTAAAATCATAGAGTGTGTAGTATATAGAGCTTGGATTAAACCAAAGTTGGAAGCGTTTTGTGCTCAGCTTATGGTAGATTTCGACTGATATAGGGTCTTTGTAACACGAAGTTTTGTTCATATTTTGAAAAGCAATGGAAGTTTTACCGAGTTCCAAAATTTTAAATTGAATAATATAAACTTATTTACTATTCCAATATAGTACGGTTTAAAGAAAAATAAGTTTATTTAAAAAATTGTATTTTCTTTTCTATTTTTTATTTAAATAGCCGAGTAAATGATTTATTTTATAATTAATAATTATAAATTGTATTAATTTAATTATTTTACAACTTTCAATAACATACCACTGATTTTTTGAAGTTGAATTATAGTGGCCACGTAGTATCGTGGGCATGGTCATCGAGTGTTTTGTTAAATTGGATTGAATGGGTGGGTTTTTAGTTTTTGTTTTTTTCATTGATGTTCAAATTATGTTTTGTTCATTTATAAATGGGTAGAATAAATATGAGTATTTTATATTCTAAGCATTCAATTGGAATGTGTTTTATGTCGAAGTAGAAGATATCTATATACTAAGGTCATTTTGAAAGATTTCTAGCAATTTTAGTCTATCCACTTGGGTCTGGTCATTTAGACCAATTCACTTCGATCTTCCAAATTAATTCTTTGGGATATATACCAATATAACCTACCTAATTGAGTAAATGTCAATATAACTCTCAGATAATTTTTAGTGCAACAACCATAACTAGTTAATGAAAGTTTCAATATAACCCGCATACCCCATTTATGGCATTGACTTTGAATTTCTGGCATTGACTCTATGTAAATTGACCAAAATACCCTTTTGGGGAAAATATGAAATTAGTGGAAAATTTTACCCTTATAGTTTGCTGGACCACCGCCGGACAGCCGCCTAACCCTTGTTACACTGTCACCGTAAGAAGTAGTGTTATATCAGCACATTATGAAAACTATAGGATTATATCAGCACATTAATCCTAAAAGTTATAGAGTTATATCAGCACATTCGTAAAAAGTGTAAGGTGATATTAGCACATATTATAAAAGTTAAGTGGGTGGTACTCGGTTTGCCTTAATGGGCAGCCACATTATCAAATACACTATTATCACATCATAACAATGTCTTATACACCATAATTCGACATCATAACACTGTTTTTCATATTAAACATCATTATCACATATCATAGCCTCATTTCAAAACTCATCAAAATTAAAAACCCTAGGTCGAAGAAAACAACTAAATAACAACCACACACAACACCAAAGGTCATCACATCATCAATCCGGACTAAACACAACAAAATAAACCAAATATCATCAAATATATTCTATAGTATGTGCTGATATAACCCTACAATTTATACGAATGTGTTGACACAACCCCATATGTTTACGGAATGTGTTGATTCAACCCTATCAGTTTTCATAATGTGCTGATATAACCCGACATGTTACAGTGGCAGTCTGACACTGGTTGACAATAACATTTGAGGTATTAATGACTTTAAGGGTAATAAAGTCATTTCCAATTTTTAGTACTATTATATTGTCACTTATGTCAATAAGGTTGTGTTATAAAAGCACCTTTCTCTAATTCTTTTAGAGTCTTTTGCACACATAGAAGTATTTATATACTTACGAAACAATATTTGTTGTGGCAATAAACGATTGGGTCAACTTTCATAGTTTAGTAGGGTGATGAGACGAGTTGAATGGAGATGAACCGGATCTTAGAGATAACAACAGTGAATGTTTTAGTTACTTGTAAACAACCATTTTGTTGATTGGAAAATTTTAGTAGCGAGATCGTAAATTGGTAAGCAAGAATGTTAAGTCTGATACTTATAAACTCCATAGTAATAAACATTTAAACAAAAGTCATCAATCCTCCTTGAACAATAACATACATCAATATTGGTAGGTGGGTTTACCATAATAAATTCAAAATGGAGAAAAAAAATCATCCGATAATAATATGAAGTTTATTACCACACATTCTTTAACTAGGAAGTCACCACCATGGATTCGAATTTAAAAGGAAAAGGAAGAAGTGTTAGATTCGGAGAAAGGCAAGGAGAAGAAATAAGGAAGAAAGAAAGAAAACAGAATGAAATAAGACTAAACACAAATCTAGCCAACCAAAAATCCACCTAATCTAGCAAACCCGAATACTCTGTCCGAATTGGCCTTAATTCCATCCAGGTTATGACCCCCCCCCCCCCACCACCGATCGTCAGCTATCAAACAATTGTCCCATACCCAACGAGATCGTTGTGGCAACGAGTTTGATGAGTAATTATCTCCACCAAATTCCTAACCGACTGTGACTAGGCATAAGTATGGGTATAAGTACCGATCCAGACCCACTGGGTCTGGATCGTTTGGTTCGGGGTCCAATTGTTTTTATAACCATTGGATCAAGGTTTCGTTCGGGCCTGGATATAAAAAATTGGTCTCGATTTGGATCTATAATTAATATTAAGGTCCAGACCCAACCTAGATCTAGATTCGTTGACCCGTATAAGTCTAACTATATATATCTTTTATATTTATCTTAAATCCCTTGAAAAAGACGTGGTAATTTTTATTTATTTTTTATATTGAGCAAAAATATGATTAGAAACCTTGTATTTGTAATCTCAATTCAACAAATATCTTCCATACATTAATTTTTGGGATATATATAAATATAATATAACCATACCTACTTGAGTAAGTGTCAGTATAACACTCAAATAATTTTTAGTACAAAACAACCCTAACTAGTTGATGAAAGTGCCAATATAACCATAAGACACCATTTCTCGGGTTGACCGACGTTGACCGAATATAAAATGACTATAATGATCTTTGGCCTAAAACCAAAATATGTAAGGACAATTTTGCCTTCAGGTAACCACCACGGCTAGGTTTCCACCACCCCGCCACCACTCCAAACCAGTCACTCCCACCACTAGCAACTTCCAGCCCCTCTAGTCAACCGCTGCAACCAGCCCCTTTCCAGCCCCGCGGCCACCACCTTCTACCCTCTTCATCCAGCCCCGCCCCCTCCATCTACCCCTGCCACAACCACCACCAGTCCACCCCGCCATCACCACCATTCACCCCCAATGCCAAGCTCCCACCATCGAAACCCTAGCGCCACAACCGTCCTGCTCGATGCCACCGCCACGAACCCTAGCGCCACCACCACTCCCTTTCCACCACCCCCCCTCACCACCACCTTCCACCCCCGATGCCCAGCCCCAGCCACCACTAGATGCCACCCATCATGAATCCTAACGCCACCACCCACCATAAATCCTAGCGCCACCACCTGTAGTGAACCCTAGCGCCACCACCTGTAGTGAACCCTAGCGCCACCACCACTCCCATTTCATCCCCCACCCATCACAACACCTTTTTCAGCCCCCCACCCACAACCACACCCTTGTGAACCCTGTGTTTTTTTTATCTTTCTTATCAGGAAGATTGAATCTAGAGTCGAAGGATGTTAAAAGGTTCAAAAGTTAGAATACTTTGGTATTATTATTCGCCTTCACCTTTATCAATCGAGTCAGGAGGATGTCGAAGGGCCTGAGTATCAACAAGTATTATACACCTTCACCTCCCAGTCAGTTTCGTAGTTTTTATGTACGTTAAACAGGTTATGTGCTTTTGATATTTTTCTTCCACTCTTCTGAAAAATTATTGCATGCTCATAATCTTATTTGTTTTCTTTATCGTTCTTGGATTCCATGATATTGAATTGTTCTTTAATTCTTCTGTACACCTTATTTATAAAAAAGATAGTCTTTATGTCATTTTCCACTTATAAAGAGTCATATTATTGATCCTTACGATCTTGAATACCTCAAAGTTCATTTGAATCAAGGGAAGGTTGTCGGAGATTTCTTATTCCAATTTTTACATAGGATAATTTTTTTCCAAAATTCTTTCGAAAACAAAAATAGAAAGAAGCAGATTTTGGGTTTTTAAAATCGGAATTTAGGGTTTTGAAATCAGAAATTTGTGGACTGTTTTGTAATTTTAAAATTTTGGGAATTGTACACGGTTTTGAATTGCTTGGGGAATAATATTTTGATTGTGAGTGTTTTATAGTGTGGAAAATTATAGTTTGTAGCTGAAAAAGAAAGAAAGAAAAAATGAAACCCGATTTGAAAAAGGAAAAGAAAAGTCAAAATCTTAATCGAAAGAGGAAAAAAGAAAAAAGAAAAAAAGAGCCAATTGGGAGGAGATTTGATCCGAATTTTTGACTTAGGGGACAAGTAAGTCATCAAAATCCTTTACAACAAGGGATTTGGATTTGAGTTCCTAATCCAAATTGTTTTCGAAAAAATTACTTAAATTTTTGGAACTTATTTGTCGCTTATATAAAGTCTTCTTATTTTGATCATAACTTCTTCATTATAGCTCCGATTTATGCCATTCAAATTTTGTTTTGTTATTTATTTTCTATAGAATTTGGAATTCTTGATCATAGAGCCCCATTTAGATTTTATATTTTTTTAAATTTCGAAATAAGCTCTGCAGTATTCATCTCCATATTTTGCTTTAAATTGCGGTGAATTCATCAATTGCCCTTGCATTAGCCTTTGCCTTGTGAGTTGTGAGTGTTATATACTTGGTGAGAGATCTTACTAAACAAAGGGAAGGGGGACATTTTTTTTACTAACAGTTTATTTTTCTTAACAGTTTAGAGGAGATGGAGGACGAAAATCCATTCGTCCCACCTTTCGTTAGCGATACAATTCTGATGGTAGACGTGGTGAAAATTCATGAGAAGAGACTCCAGATAGTAGGGAGCGACATCGAATTAAACCTAATGAAGCCAATGATCCAGACCAGTTTGCTGTAGCAATAAATGCACTTATGAGTGAGGTGCAAAGATTGGCGAGAAAAGTTTACAACATGGCCCCACCTACACCTACATCATCAGCCAAGAGGGAAGAAACCCAGAAATATGTCCGCCAATTCAATAGGTCTTTCAATTAGGAAGACTATATTGATGTTGGTTCGAAAAGGCGATCACACCAAGGATCTTCCAGAAGGCATCGCCACAGTAAACATCATTCCCGAAGGAGAGTGAAGAGCAACTTGGGATCTGGTTCAGGTTCAAATGATGCTTGAGACGTCAAGGGATTGAAGTATGACATACCTCGATTTAATGGTTAACATAATCCGATGAAGAATCTTGATTGAGAGCGAAAAATTGAGAACCTATTTAATCTCAAAAATTATCGCACTAGTGTAGGGTGGGGTGATTAAAGGCAGTTCTATTGGACTAGAGAAGGAACTATTTTGGTGCCATCTCTGGTAGTGCCTTTGATCGTCATTAATCAAAGGCAGTTCCGAGAACCGCCTTTGTTGGTAACCATAGAAGGTGGTCAAATTCTGCCTTTGAAAGGCTGACCAAACCGCCTATAAACTACTTCCAAACTCAGAAGTACCTTGAGCCATCGTGTGATGCAGACATTTCCGGTACCAGAAGTGTATGTTACTTCCAGTACCTGAAGGGCGATCGGGCACTATTCAGAGGTTCCTCCATCGGGTGTTATAACAACTCCTATTTACGAACTCGGAACCTACATGAAGTTTGTCGGATGTTCTAGTACTTCCGGTACTGGAAGTGATAATACTTCCTACATCAAGTGTTACTTCCGGTCATAATATGCTTTTTTGTATTTATCATTTATATTGTAATAAACTTCCGAGTTTGGAAGTTGTATCATTCTTGAGTCTTTTGAGTTCGGAATTGGTTATAATGTCTTCAAAAAAAATTGATAATGCACATGAACAACTTCCAAATATGGAAGCAAACTCAGATGCAATGGTAAAAAATTTCATTCATTACTATAACCCAATTAATTCGGATCAAGCACAATACAATTTTGATTAATGATTGTACACATTGTACGGGCTTATAAAAATGCATAGATAATGCTAAACAAGCAAGTATCTATACATAGGAATAGATTTCACCTACATATCTATTCCACAAATGACATGTCAATCACTAATGCTACTCGACACTCAACAACTCGATCAGAGTTTTAACAAAAATCTATAGATAAGGCTAATCAAGCAACTATCTATAGATATGAAAAGAAAACATGTGAATTCTATTCCTTAAGATACATGTCACAAGCGTTGGAAAATTATAAGGTACCACATTTTGAGCTCCAAGAGTCACAGATCATACAAGAACTAGATATCTTGCCAAACAATTTCTTGCATTATTGATGTCATCTTGTGAATACGGCTTAGAATCCCTTGGGAAAAAGTAGTAGTTGTTATTTGGTACTTTTGTAGATGAAGATCAGGAGGCAAGTCTTGAAAAATACTCACTTTATCAATTTCAAAGAAATCCAATCATATTTCTTTGACACACTCTGCTACATATAACATTACGTAGTACCCACACTCCCAGGTCTGTGCTTGTCTCTTGTATTGATAGTTAGAGAAAATTAGTACTATATAATAACTAGCAACTTCAATTAATTGTAAATGTATATTGAATTTGATACCTAGATTTTTATTACATGTAAGTCCGCTGTCACATTCAACCCATCGAATGCTCTCCAAGATATCGAGAATAGATTTCGAAGGTTGAAAATGCAACGGATCGATCTAGTACACAAGCTTCTTCTTTGGAACAATCAAAATTAATCTCCAATGATCACTACAACCAAACAAGTGCTTAATCAAAATATGTACTCAAACACTAGAATAGAAGGGCATGTAAGACAATATTAAATTGAAAACATTACCTCTTAATGTAAGGTGCAACGAATAATTTTTTATCCTTGCGTGCAATGCATTTTCGAACATAACCAATCCAGTCTTGCTTCGAACATCCAATACCATGTGCCATCAATGGACACAAGTATCCTATCTTTGATTAGCAAAGAAATACATGTACCTTAGTCGTAGCATGTTGAAGATTAGTCATAAATTTAATTGAAACGCAAATAGTAAACAATTGGAAAAAATTTGGAAATTAAGTAATGCACTTATAGTAGGAATACGGACATGATTGTTTGGTTCACTTGGTCACACTTGCATAATTCCTCTAGATCACTCCTCAACGCAATTATGTCTCAATTTCTTCCAAAAACACCTTTATTTCCCGAAAATGTGTAGGTGGAGTTATGATGGTGTGCGTTGAGCAAATTGCACAAAACTTGGATGAATGTCGGGGAGCCCTTCTAGACTTGTGGTTTTGCTATAGCGGGATTTTTAACGTTCATAGTTTTTGGAATAGTTTTGTTTGCCTATGGCCGGCTAACCTTAAGATGACCATCTTTTGTAGGGTCGACGTGTACTAGGCGTTGAGGCTATAGAACGAAAACCCATTAAGCGGTTCCTACCTTCTTATACTCTTTTCCTGGCACTGGTAAGCTTGCCTTTTGCACATAGGCTCTTTCCACTGTCACCCTTGCCATTCCATTAGGGATTGGAATTGAATGTTGATTTTTCATAGAATCCTAGAAAATATCATCTGCAATATGGAGTAGGTTTGCACTGTCACCCACCTCTATGATAATCTCACATAATTAGGAACCCTACATCATTTAGTTAACAAATAAATTAACATCATCACAAAAAGTAGTGAAAATTTATTTAAATAATAAATTTAACCTTTTTTGGGGTGGAAAGGATGTTTTCATCTAGAGAACCTTCAATCCTTGGTAATTGTTGCAGTACGTTATAGTTCACCTCTACTTCACCTGGAGAGTGGTGACATCCTCTAGAAGGTGGTTCCCAATCGCTATTTAAATCATTCAGGTTGTTGGGCAATTATAGGCTGGTGTGCTTCACCAATTTGCGAATTAAGATATCTTGTTGTACAATGTTCTTGCCCCTCATGATTACCTCTTTCTACAAAGTGTAAAGTCTCGAAGGTTTTGCCTTATGATATGAACGTACAGTGCCAAAAGCCTCTATTTGAGTCACAAAAGTGCCGGCTCCTCGTGCGCGTCTAGGGTGGTCGGTTTTTCCGGTGGCCTTGCACAAAATATCATGCTTTCCGATTGGAACGAATGTACTAGCTTTTTCATCATGATTCAATTTATCCAAGTTTAATTAAAAGTAATAAATGCGGTAGTAATTAGAAAAATTCTATCTTCTTCCTCTAAAAGACATTTTGAGTTCAAAATAGAACAAGAAAAAATAACTCTTACCACTTTTTCCGCAATTCGAATCGCCACTTTCTATGCATATTCACCCTTTTAGTTTCTTTGAGCTCTTAGGAATAGATCACACCGATCTATTTGTTCGACTTCCAATGGTACAACCAATCTTCGAGCTTCCTCCTCGTCCATCCCCCCTTCATTGCCAATAAAAAATCTTGTTCATATTTTTCCTTTACGATCTCCAACGTCGCCAAGGCATAACCAATGTGGCTATTCTGATGGGACATCATGTTCATTCCTGAAAATATTTTTTCTCCTCTCTCGTACCCAACGAGAAATGTGGGAAGGCATGTGACATTCACACTAAAAATCCATAATAAAATCACGTGATTTTTAGTTTACTAACATATTTTTCATTTTCTAATGCTTTTTTCTTGTGTATTTCCCAACTCTCTTGTTAAATATGTGTGTAGGTAAGCCATGGATTGTTGCTTTTTTTGTTGGGTGGACATAATCTCTTGATAATGTGTACTTGCGTTCTCGTCAGCTTTTTGATAGCATTCTCATCGTCCTCTTCCTTAGATCATCCATGTCCAGCGCTTTTATTTTAAGTGGTCTCTATGGTTTTTAGAAGAATTCTAAGTGACTATGGGTTTATAGAATTTTTTTATTGTAAAACAAGGGATTAGAGAGGAAATGCAATCATGAACGTAGATGTACCTTGCATTCCATCCAAAGGGTGGCTTTGTAATACTTCGGGACATCGTGCCAACTATCGTAACGTATGTCAACCCTAGTCCATCTCACTTCCCAACCCAACTAGACCACTTTGCATGCTCCTCTGACAAGCAAATACCATTTGCGTTGAATACCAAGGGGGTCAATTCCTTTCTTGCTATCCTCCACTCTAGCGTTCTACGGTGGGTTTTCACAATTCTTGCAACTTCATCATCTAGCATTGTTTCGGTGTTCCCACCTCCGGAAAAATCATGTCCTTCACGAGTCTATTTCTTAGCCATTATCGAACTTCCAAATTCTATAATCCACTAATTGATCACTTCAACTAGCATGACAAACCCTAACAATTTAACAAGTAACAAATAAATGATTAACTAATCACTTGAACTCATATCAAATATATTAACAACAAAACACATTATTTTTTCACAACACAATATCTCAACATGTATAAGCCCTAAACATTTGCACACATTTGTTTATGTGAATGAAAAACCCACTTATAGTCTATGTTTTAGACAATTTTTGTTTACCTCATACTCTAATCTTCAAAGGCCTTGTATATTTCCATTCCTTGCCTCAATCAACTCCACATATGTAGAATATTGAGCACCTAGTGTAGGGTTTTGGTTTATCAACATCAAGTAAGGATCTATGTAAAGATTTGATGGAAGAAGATGGGAGAATTGAGTTTTGGTGGTTTTTTTAGGGAAAATGGCCAAAAAAAAGTAGGTGAATAGTGATTAAAAAATCACCTCGAATTGTATTTAATGCCTTTTAGGGATTTCCCGTGAATATTAATTCCGAATGAGGAAGGTTGTCGTGTTTTTTTATCTCATAAATGATGTTCTTCCTAATTTGGAAGTAACTTTGTATTTAAAATACATAAAATCTAACAAGCTTCCTCATTCGGAAGTTCTTTTCAGCATAAAAAAATTTGTTTCGATCGTGTTCTAACGTTTCCCCCAATTCCCAAACCCTAAACTCTCCTTCCAAAGTTGGACCCAAGAAAACCATCAATTTGATAGGGAATCATGTTGAGGATGAGGGGAACAAGAAGGAAAAGCGTCCATAGCAATGCTTCGACCTGGAGTCACGACCCGTTTGGCGAGCCTGGGCATTCTGACAAATTTTTCAACACAAAAGCAGAAGAGAGGTGAGTGGAATTCTTAAAAAATGAAAATTTTGTAATCCTAAGGTAGTGCTTAGTTCTAAAATACAATATTTTTTCCTTTTTTATGTTTTAAGGTACTTTAAAAATCAAGGAATGGACAAATTGTTGACGTTGGACAATAGTGTGCACCCGAATGAGGTTGTCTAATTTTATTTGAATTTAGGTTAGAAATTTGCAAACAATGACTTGACTATGGTGAATAACGTTAATGTTACGGTCACCAAGTACACCATCAACGCAGTTTTAGGCAATGAGTATACCAACCCCTCTAAACTAAGGCCTGACAATCCCAATAAATCCCTTGAAATCTACCATACACAGCAGTGGCCTGATGTTACTGACTCAACATCCTTACGCTCGGTTGAAATGGGGAAGAAATACTTTCACAGAGTATAGGATATGCCGGGTAGGGCTGATACTTATGACGTGGGCCAACTAACAGTCGATCAGAGGCTAGTTTACGAGTGGATTTGCTCAAATGTTTTGCCATCGGGAAGGCACGCTTGTGAGCCAACCATAGGAAATCTAATGTTGTTCTATTATGTGATGAAGGGCATTCCTATTATTCTTGAATTTGTGATCATTAACTATATGTTAAAGGTTGCGGCTACGAAAAAGAAAGATCTCCCGTACGGGGGATTGATCACTGCATTGCTTAAGCAGTTTGGGGTTGTACTTGTAGATAGGCCACTTAGGATGGATTTTTACGATGAAAGCTGGTTTTATCACAAGCCATTGGAAGTGGAAAATGATTTGAAGTGGTGTCACAAGGTTTTGGAGAGACCAGGGGCACCCAGGGCAGCCGCTAAAGCCACAAAAAGAACTGGAGATGCAGATTTTGAGCATGTCGAGGCATCACGTGAGTTCATCAACATTTCTGTACAGCGCTTTGTTCGATAGCACTCTATGTTGACATATATGGCCCTAAATTTTGTCATTGTAGGTGGCCGAGCTGACTGGAACAGCCCCGTATCAAGGTACATAGCGTGCATCAGAGGTGATGTTAGCAAGGCAAATGAAGAGCTGGGGTGCGTTGAAGCCCGTCATGCAAAGTACATCCAGGACTCTAGGATGCAGTTGGAACTACCTGACGACGAACGAATGCCAAACTTTGCACCAGAATACTCTGAGAGTGACCCTGATGATGAAGCCACTAGTGATGAAGAATTTGATGCATAGTTTGTGGCAATGTTTCGTGACGATTAATTAAACATCCATAACTTTGATTTGAGACCTGGACATTTCCAATCTTATTGTTCTAATAACATTATCAGTACATGTTGTTGTTAAGGATGCTAAAACTACTAATTATTTTTCATATATTTTGAATCAAAAATGTCCTAATTATGTATGTTTAGGTTGATGTAAGACACCCCAAGATCTCGGCAAATAGTAGAATGACCACAAACCACGATTCCTCCATCGGAAGTTATTCTTGGCAATGTAAATAATGGTCATGAATGAGTTCCTAAATTAGAAGTTAGTCGGACCAAATGGCATAGCATATAGTGGATGGAAAATAATAGAAAATATTACTTCCGGGATTAGATGTCATTTCCGTTCCAAATCTGACGGCTTGTCACGAAATTGACCTATACTAAATTTTCTCACCCGGATGGTCTTCTGGTCTCGGAAGCATCCTTCTGAGGTCAGGTTTCATATCTGTTCCAAGCCTGCTTTCAATCCAACCTTATGAAAAAAAATTTATCAAAAAATTCCATATTTAATGCTCACTCATGGATGTATTTTCGAACTCGGAAGTACACTTCCGGTGTCAGATGCCATTTCAGGTGTAAAAATGCTCACCCATTTGAACATTGCAAATGTGTATTTTTCAGTTCCTCATTCGGAAGTATTGTTTCAGTTGCTTAGTAATTAATAGCTAACTTACTTCCGAACTCAGAAGTAGGTTTACCATACCAAAAAAGGGCAAAATCCCCAAATTAGTTCAATTACAAACCCTAACTAAATCTACTGCTTCCGGCACTGGAATCAATCCAAAATTCCCTCATGTCGATATATCCTTGCTCGTACAATGGCCTCATATCAACAAGAAGACAATGGGAGTAAGGTTCGAACCAAGAAAAGCGCTTCCAAAAAGGCTAGGGCAACTTCCACTCAACGTGCTAGGCTTGTATCACGCGAGGCTAAATTGAGGTACAACAACTTGTGCACCCATGGTAAATTTCTAGATTTCTACGTGCTAGACTTTAATGAGTACTATAGAATAGGGCTAGCTTAACCTCTTCAATTCTTTTTGGGGCAATATGTAGTGAAATTGATGACTATGAATGAAGCTTCTCACTTTGATGAAATGTGTTAGCTTTTTAGCAATTTCCATTAGAAAAAGAATGGTGAGTATGCAACTGAGGTTAATGGGTACACTATTGACCTGAGTCCGTGGATAATTAATGAATTCATAGAGTATCCGTACAAAGGTCCAGAAAATGTGTTTCCTCATGAAGTCATGGGACCTTTGAACAATGTTTACCATAGAGAGGTTTTTCCACTACAGGTTGACGACCTTTATGTTGACCCCATAGCCTGTAGTGAAAGGTATTTTGGTCGCGACCCTTCCAACTTAGGAAAGCCGGAGAGTTTTGACACTAGTAAGCTGACCATAAACCAGTTCGTAGTGTACGAAATGATAAAAAGAACTATTTTACCCATTATCGGCCACATAACCGAGCCTTGTTATAAAAATCTCATGATGTTCTATTACATCATTAAGGGTAGGAAAGATCAATCCAGGTGCTGCGATATTCAATCATATGTTTTTGGTTGCAACATCAAAACAAATATCAAGAGCCTACCATATGGTAATATGATCACATTTATCCTGAAGAGCATGCCCATGATGGTACAACATGGGGAGGAGAAGAAATGCAATTGGTTTGATAAGAAACACTACACAATGGAGAAGTGGATCTTGGTTGACGGCAAGTGGGCTTACAAGCTTGATGTTCAACCAAACAAGAGGTCGAGAACTGAGCAAGGTATAAAACACATGTTTTTCAGTATATTCATTATTTTTAAAAGATGTCATGCTATAATAACAACTTATGTTTACTATGCAGTCGAATCTTCTCCAACTTTCATGAAAGGGTTCAGGGCATGCTACAAATGGGTACGTGGGGAACTGGCACAAATAAGGGAGCGTATGTGGAAGTTGGAATGACGTCAACACGCTTATGAGTGTCACTTGTCCTCTATGTCCAGAGCACGTCCAATCCAAGCTAATATATATTTTATTTTTTATCTATTGTTCCAAGCTAGACATGTTATTGACTAGTTACAATCAACCTCTCCAAATTTGACCTTATGTAGCTTAAATGTTTGAATGTGTGATATGATATTTGCTCTGGATTTCATATATATATATATATATATTAGTTGTTTGATTTTGATTTGAAGATATGTTTGGTTTATTGTCTCAAAGTAGGAGGAAATGATGCCTTATAACCATTTTACCATTTCAGCCGAACAGCTTCCGCAACCGAAAGTACATCAGGTAGTCATGCCAACACAAAAAAAACAACTTATGCATGAACATAAATTGAACACCTATTTCTTCTTCTTCTTCCTCTTCCCAATCTTCTTTTGTTTCCTCCTCCTTTTAGTAATCTTCCCACGTCCATCAACCCACATTCCCTCATCCTAGTCAGTATGGCCTAAGAAGCCATATAAACTCGCATCATCATCAAATAGAATAGTGTCTTCCAAATTAGATTCATTTAGGGAAGTTTGACCAAAGCCAATTATATCTTCAGCCTCATTTTCCTCGCTAAAATCCCCTTTTCCTTCAACTACAACCTCCCACCGAGGATCTATGGGATCACTGATATAGAAGACTTGATGAGCTCGTGATGCCAAAATGAATGGATCTTCTCTCCAACCAACTCAACTACGATCAACAAGAGTGAATCTCATATCTTCGATTTTTGTGCCCAGTGTTAACATCTACCCATTGACATTTAAACATAGGAATTTTCATTGTCACGTAATTAAGCTCCTATATCTCTGTTATAGTTCCAAAGTAGCAGGTCTGGGCATACATTGGTTTTCCATCACTTGCACTCTCTACATGTAATGCCTCGGAAACTAGTGTCACACCACTGTTTTATGATACCCCTATTTCGTCACTTGATTTGGTGCCAAAAGTGAATCCATTAATGTCGTAACTAGCATAGGAGGTAAATGTACCCAATAGACGTCGTGCCAACCATTTAACCAAACATGGATGAACACCCTTTGTGATATAAGATCGTAGCCATGAAGTGAAATCACTAGTGTGTTTTTGGAGAACACGTGCTTCTTTCTACGATGGATGTGTGGCCCTTATCTCATCCATGTGAATCTCTACATACGACACAACATCATCATGATTGCAAAGGACATATAGGTGAGTTGAGCACAAATCTTCTACACTAGGGCTAACTAGTTTGCCCTGCCGTACACCAACACCCAGCAACCGGCCATCATGTCTTATTTTTTGGAGGCCAACAGAATCAACTTCATTAATATAATATGTAAAAAACTCAATAACCTCCTCTGCCATGTCACACTAAACAATGCTTGCATCGGGTTTGTAACGGTTCTTCACAAAATGTTTGA
Organism: Rubia yunnanensis; assembly: GCA_037428765.1. Taxonomy (NCBI): domain Eukaryota; kingdom Viridiplantae; phylum Streptophyta; class Magnoliopsida; order Gentianales; family Rubiaceae; genus Rubia; species Rubia yunnanensis. The sequence goes on along the minus strand of CM075064.1, from coordinate 21,223,094 downwards.
AGATTTTCATATATCTCTCAAAATGATACATCCACCTCAGAAATACCGGACAACACAACTTGATCTCATGAACCAAATGTACAATCAAATGGACCATTATGTCAAAGAATGATGAGAAAAAGTACATCTCCATCCGACACAGAACTTCTACTATCATCGATTGCAAATGGTCAAACTTTTGATGACTAATAGTTTTCGCACAAATTGACTTGAAGAACATACAAAGTTTTGTAATGCACAATCGCACGTGAACATGAAAGGTCATCCTAATGGCTATGACATTCAGTTCTTGCATCAGGCTGTGGCAATCATGTGGTTTAAGTCCAACCAACATACACTAATCCACAGACACACACGAACTTATGTTGGAGGAGTAAGCATCAGGAACCTTCACACTACTCAGTGTCTCACAGTATGATTTCTTCTCTGAAAGAGTCATTGAATAGCAAGCGGGCAGAAGATAGGAATCATCTACGCTCGTGACCGGTGCCAAACTACTCTTGATTCCCATTTCAACCAAGTCAAGCCAAGCCTTCAAACCATCCTTTATTTTACCGGGGTATTCAATAGTGTTCCAGTTAATGAATCACACACATTCTTCTCAATGTGCATAACATCGAGATAATGTCGTACATCCAAATCCTTCCACCAAGGTAGTCTAAAACAATGGAGTATTTCTTCCAACTTCCTTCATTTTCCACTTTACGTTATTTCTTGCCAAAATTATTAGGAAAATCCTTAACTTTCTCATAAACCTCAACACCAGTGAGCAGTATTGGGGCCAGTCTCTCCACAACTTCTCCATTAAACCATTTTTTTGCCGATCTCCATGGGTCACCATCCGGAAGAAACCTTCGATGACCTTGATAAATGGTTTTACAACCATGCTTCAATTGACAAAATGAGATTTGTTTCTCACACAATGGACAAGTGTAGTGCCCTTTCACAGAGTACCCTAACAAATTTCCATACGTGGGAAAGTCATTTATCATACAAAACAACGCCTTCAATGTAAAATTCACTCCTTTGAAAGCATCGTAAGTCAGGACACCATCATTAAACAGCATTATCAAATCATCCACCAAAGGATCGAGGTGCATGTCTATATCATTACCAGGTTTCCTTGGGCCTAATATCATCATCGATAATAAGACGTACTTTTGTTTCATTGTCAACTATGATGGAAGATTGTATATGACTAACATAACTGGCCACGAGCGGTGCGCGTTGCTCATATTACCAAATAGATTCAGACCATCGGTGCAGAGACCAAGTCTTAAATTACGAGGCTCGAAACCAAAATCAGGGTACAACGCATCAATCTTCTTCCATTGCACATCGTCTGACGTATGTCTAATCAAGTCATCCACGGGTCGGTCTCTCTTAGAATGCCAACGCAATAGCTTAGCATCTTCTCTACAAGTAAACAACTTCTTCAACCGATGATGATAGGTAAGTACCATAATACTTTAGCGGGTGTTTTTTTCTTCGAAACCAAATCTGCATCTGCCCCAACTGCAATGCCTCCTCTCTTTAACTTGTAGGGAGACTCACCACACACGCGACATCTAACCATGACCTCATCGTCTGTTCCTCTGAACAACATACAATCGTTTGAGCAAGCGTAGATTATTTTTTTCAATTCCATTCCTAGAGGAAAAAGAACTCTTTTCGCAGCGTACAATCTGTCAGGAAGAAGATTGCCTTCAGGTAGAAAATCCCTAACCAGTTCAAGCGTCTCTGTTATAGCTTTATCAGCACATCCAAATTTCACTTTCAAATTCATCATTCGCAAGGTGGCACTGAAAATTGAATGCTTAGAACCAGTGTATAGCAGTGTCTTCTTGTCATTTTGCAAAGCTTCAAGAAATTCTGGTATACCATGGAATTCTCTAGCAACATCCTCCACCATCTTGTCAAATGCATCATTCACATCTAAACTATCAACCTCTTCACGGCTAACTTCTTCAACACAGGGCATAACAACCTCTCTATGCCACACCCAAGAGGTATAGATAGTTTGAAACCCTCGAATGATGAAATATTCACATATCTTCTTCCTTCCCAAATATACATCGTTCTTACAATCCTTACATGAACACTGTGCCTTTGCAAAACCATTCTTTGAAGCATTTTCAAAGGAAACCACAATAAAATATTCAACCAAGGGATGTAATCGAGTGATTTTCTCAAATCTCTACCAATTAATTCAGTTCTATCCTTAGTCAATCACGTAAAATGAAATGCAATTAACATCCACTCAACAAATAAAATTCAAAAACACAACAATTAATTGCACTTAAGCATCACAGCTAATTCAATGCAAAAACTAACATCATACAACACTTGAATTCAACTCAATCCCTAATGATTCAATTGCACACTACACATACCTTGTCTAATGCTCATAGGCAGCAATACTACATTTTGTTTGGGTTAAAAACCCTCTCTTACCACACAAAAATGAAATTCCTACCCTTATTCAAGAAAAATGTTCTTTTAAGGAAAAAGAAAACTTCCGAGTTTGGAAGTTATGAGACTAACATCTACATAAACCCTTGAACAACTTCCAAATTTGGAATAAGGGTATGGTTATTGTTCCGCGTTATTAAATAATTCTAGCCCTACAACTATGCTATAATCAATCACTTCATCAATCGGAAGTGACTCGGGCCCCAGTTCCAAACTCAGAAACTACTAGATTCAAAGGCGGTTTGGCAGAACCGCCTTTGAATTGAATGATACAAAGGTGGTTATTACAAAAACCACCTTTGTTTGGTAAGAATCAAAGGGGGTTATAATATAACCACATTTATAACGAAATCAATTACCTTCAAACAAATGGGGTGGAAATCCAACATTTTCGAGTTTGGAAGTAGCCAGGAAAGACGGTTCCTTCCCAAACTTTTATAATCACCTTTGAATAGTGTCTTTAATCACAAGATTTCCCCTAGTGTCAGGAGAAAGAAAAAAGTTAAGGTGGTGCAGTATTTTTTCACTCACTATGCGGCTAAATGGTGGAAAAATAAAAAAGAGTCGCGGTATCTAGCCGAAAAGAAGCATATCGCCACCTAGGAGAGATTGAGATCTGAGCTTCGCCAATATCATATTCTGCCTACTTACTTGATGGAACAACATTCTTATCTATTCAACATGAAGAAAGGAAATTGCACAGTTAATGAATACTGGCAAGATTTTTTGTTGACCATGAGAAGGGTCGGGATGAAAGAAGACGACACATTCATCAAAAATTGATTCATTGAAGGCTTGCGTGAAAACCTTCAAATGCCAGTCAAGCTTCAACATCACATATCTATGAATGATTTATTGGTGAAAGCAAGGTTGGTTGAGAGTACCCTGCGACCAAGGAGGCCACAGCCCAGATTTTTTAGTCAAAAACCGGGGTTTGACTCTGGAAACCCTAGTTATAGCCGAAGTAGGGAAATGACCATGGGAGGACGTGGTTCGATGCAGCCCTATACAAATCCGACTTATGATCCAAGTGAAAGAAGGATGACACCGCCACCCCAGAAACCTTCAAAAATTCCAAGTAAAACCACTACTACTTCATCAAGTTTGGTTTCTGTTAATACACCTAGTTGTTTCCATTGAAAAGAAAGAGGACATGTCCATGGTAACTATCCCCATGATCGAGTATTAACAACCATTGAAGAAAGAGATGAAGAAGATGAATATGCTGATATGCCACCATTGTATGAAAGTGGTGAAAAACAGGTAGATGAAGAGATCATCATAAATTATCATGGTAAAAAAAGTCCAGAAACACAAGGTAACTTTGTGTCATTAAGAGTCCTAAACTCTCAAATGACTGAAACACAGGTACAAAGAATAAATATTTTTCATACTCATTGCCTTGTGAAAGATAAGAACTGTTTACTGATTATTGATGGTGGTTCTTATGCGAATACTGTGTCTAATCTTCTTGTTAAATCATTGTCTTCTTGTTAAATGGTAGTGGTGAAATTAGGTTTACCAAACAATGCTTGATAAGCTTTATGATTGGAAATACCATGATTCTATCGTATGTGATGTTATACCTATGGAAGCTAGTCATATTTTGTTAGGGAGACCTTGGATATTTTATTGTATATCTATGCATGATTGTTACACTAACAAAAATACTGTGATTAGAACAAGGTATACTTTGATTCCATTATCGACAGTGGAAGAGGTAAAAGCCCAGAGACGTATGAAAGTCGACAAAGAGAAGTTTGCGACTGATGAAAAAGTGGCCAGCCAAAACCTAGCCAGGATTTGAGGGAGCTCGGCCACAAGGTCAAAAATGGAGGCAAAAACCTTGATAATTTTGACCAAAAATCAAGGGAGGCCTTTCCAGGTAAGCCTAAGAATGATTCTCATAAGTCGCATAAAATCCTATCTTCACATGTTAGTTGTTTGTCATCGATTTACATGATGAGACCCGAACTTCCTATTGATTCTGGAAGATCATTTTATGCATCGATTAGGAATGTGAATCATGTTTTTGCTAATCATTTTTATGTGGTTATCATGCATTTTAAAGAGAGTTATTTTGCTAGTGACAATATTCCTATGCATATTTCTCCATGGTTTGCTAAGATGTTACAAGAACTTGAGGATGCCTTTTCGAAAGTCTTACCTCTGGAATTATCACCTTTTTGAGGTATTGAACATCAGATTAACTTGGTTCTAGGTTCGGTTATTCCAAACCATCTGGCATATAAAGAAAACCCTAAGGTTACAAAGAAACTACAACGACAAGTTGAGGAGCTACTTCAAAAAGGTTATGTGCGAGAATCCCTATCTCCTTGTGTTGTGCCTGTCATTTTAGTTCCTAATAAAGATAAAACTTGGCGTATGTGCATTGATTGTCGTGCTATTAACAAGATTACCATTAAGTATTGTCATCATATCCCCATGTTAGATGATATGCTTAAAGATTTGCATGGATCAGTGATATATACTAAGATTGATTTGACTTATAGTTATCATCAGATTTGAATTAATGAAGGGGATGAATGGAAAACTGCTTTTAAGACTAAGTTTGAGTTGTATGAATGGATTGTTATGCCTTTCGGTTTAACTAATGCACCTATTACTTTTATACGGTTGATGAATCATGTCTTGAGAGAGTTCATTGGTCGATTTTTTGGTCTATTTTGATGATATCTTGATTTTTTTTCTAAACCTATTGATGAACATATTGAGCATGTTAAAATTTTTATTGTTGCACTCCGTGAGTCTTGTATGTATGCGAACATCAAGAAGTGCACATTTTTGCGCTTTGGAAGTAGTGTTTATCAGTTTTGATGTCTCTAAGGAGGGCATAAAAGTCGACGAATCCAAAATTGAGGCCAATAAGACCTGGCCAAGACCTACCAATGCCAACCAGGTACATTCTTTTCATGGTTTAACTAGTTTTTATAGACGGTTTCTGCGTGATTTCTCATCTATTGCTGCACCTCTAAATGAACTAGTTAAAAAGGATGTAAAATTCGTTCAGTATGAGAGTTAAGAGAATGCATTTAATGAATTGAAAGTACGATTATGTAATGTTCATGTTCTTGCTTTACCTGATTTTCATGGTACTTTTGAGATTAATTGTGATGCTTCTGGTGTTGGTATTGGTGTTGTTTTGATGCAAGAGAGTTGACCTATAGCTTACTTTAGTGAAAACATAAAGGGCGGTGCTCTAAATTATCCTGTGTATGATAAAGAATTTTATGCAATTGTGCATGCATTAGAAACTTGGAAACATTATTTATTGCATAAATAATTTGTCATTCATAACGATCATAAGTCCTTGAAATATTTGAAGAGTCAGATGAATTTGAATAAGCATCATGCTAAATGGTCTAGTTTCATTGAATCTCTTCCTTATGTGATGCGTTGCAAAAAGTGTAAAGAAAATGTTGTTGTTGATGCTTTGAGTCATATACATGCCTTACTTACACGATTGAAATTCATTATGTTAGATTTTTCATTCGTGTGAGATTTATATACGACTGATCCTGACTTTTCATCTATTTATACTGCATGCAAAAATGGTGCTTATGAAAAGTTTTTTTGGCATGATGGTTGCTTGTTTATGAATAATAAGTTATGTAGTCCTCAATGTTTTATGCGTGATTCACTTGTTAGAGAAGCTCATTCAAGTGGTTTAATGGGACATTTTGGTGCATTTAAAACTTATAATTTGTTGTGAGAACACTTCTATTGGCCGAAAATGGCACTTGCTATTGACAGGGTTTGTAGGAGTTGTCTTGATTGCTTGAAGGCTAAGTATAAAACTAAGCCTCATGGTGTTTATACTCCATTACCTAATCCTATACATCCTTGGGATGATATTTCCATGGATTTTGTCCTTGGTTTACCACGATCTCAGTCAGGTAATGATTCTATCTTTGTGGTTGTGGGTAGATTTTTGAAAATGGTACACTTTATTCCTTGTAGGAAGACAGGTGATACAAAGCATAATGCAGATCTATTTTTGAGAAAAGTAGTTCGGTTACATGGCATTCCTATGTCCATTATCTCTGATCGTGATGTTAAATTTTTATCCTACTTTTGGAATACCTTATGGTGCAAGTTAGGGATAAAATTGTTGTTTTCTACTGCGAGCCATCCTCAAACTGATGGACAAAAGGAAGTGACCAATCGAACCCTAGGAGCTCTCCTGCGTGCCCTAGTTCAGAAAATTTTGAAGAATGTGGAAAAATACATTCTGATTGCAGAGTTCGCTTATAATCTCACTATTCATTCTACTACTTCTTTATGTCCATTTGAGATTGTTTATGGTTTTCTACCTAATACACCTCTTGACTTGCTTCCTTTTAATTTTAAACAGGTTAAAAATCTTGATGGAGAAAAGAAAGCTGATTTTGTGAAGAAAATTCATGAGAAGGTGCACATGAAGATTGAACAGACAAATGTAGATAATGTTGATAAAGCTAATCAAAGCTGCAAGTTGATAAGGTTCAACGTGAGAGATTATGATTGGGTTCATCTTCGGAAAGAGAGGTTTCCAAATGCTTGGAATTCTAAGTTGAGTCCCCGTGAAGATGGTCCTTTTAAGTTGTTGGATCGTGTGAATGACAATGCTTACAAGATTGAGCTACCGGATCATTATGGTGTTAGTGTGACCTTCAATGTTGCTGATTTATCTCCATTTACCTTTGAAGACAATTTAGTTTCGAGGGAGAAACCTTTCGACCATGGAGGAAGTGATGGAGATGCCAAGACAACAACTACTATAAATGAAGACATTCCACGTCTTAATCAAACATTTAAATGTTTTGTTCGGGATCCTCTAAGTGACATGGCGGGACATATGACTATGTCAAGGACTAAGCTTAGGGATGCTGCTTTAAATGCTTTGATTGATCGCCTTTATGATGAAGAATTGAAGAAGGAGTCATCATCGACATCTTGGATTTATTGTTCAAGACTGTCGAAGAACTGAAGACATCATGAAGAACATTATACTTTTTCCCACTGGGTTTTTAATGAGGTAGTGTGATCACTATAAAATATTATAAAATTATTTTATTTTGGGTTTATTGGACTGATAGCTCGGTCATGTGGGCTTTGAAGAACTGAATTTCAAAAATACAATCCATCAGGGTTTAGTATATTCAGCTTTATTCTGATTAGAATTAGATTTGGTAAGTTTAGATAGGGCAATATTCTTCAAGGTTACTTCTTGAAGAATTCGACCAGATTACCATGATTACCATTTATTTTAGGGATTTTAGTTAGATATGGTTTTAGTTTCTTAAAACTTCCATAAGTCAATTGAGTTTTCATTTGTGATTAGGGCTTGGGGCAAGATTGTAACCCTATAAATAGGGAGGCATTTTAGACGAATTACACACACTTTTATAAATCAAATATACAAACCTTTGAGTTCGTACTCTTGTTGCTTGCAAGCTTCTTCCATTGTTGCTTAACCTCGGGGGCTAGTTAAGTTCTGATTCTGAGGGCTAGTTAGAGAGTAAGTAAAAATTGAGAGTACCCCAAGGGCTAGATATCTTGAATTTCGTGCGGCCAAGCTAGGGTTTTGCGAAATCCCTTGTTTAGTCAAAGATCTAAAATTCCGCAATCCAGAGTTTTCACAGGGAGATTCATATGATTTTATGTTTAATATGTGCAACTTACCTATAATCTTATAAGATGATCTCAACCTTTCAAACCTTTATTCTTGATCTTGTAGGGAAACACTTGGATCATTTTTCCCACTAACTTCCCACTCTCCTTTTGCTGAAAATAATCCTAAGGAAAACAAGATATCTTGCTCCATTTACTAAAATGGAAGATATGATGTTGACCCTCAATATCCCATGATCTAAGGATATTCAGCACTTGAAAAGATGTAGTATGTGGGAATTGAACATGACCTAAAAACATAGTCATTCGTCGCCCTTTTGTCTCTGTCTAATTACTTGGAGCAAAAACACGATGTCCCAATACAATTATTACTTGAGAAGAAGAAACATCGATTGCAAAACTTACAAATTTTAACTTGAAAATCAAACCTTGCATTTCATTTTGCCTTGCGGACTTTCTTACATGTCAGTAAACAAAAAAAACTCACCAAAAAAACCAAAGATTAAAACATGTAGTAAGTACTAAACTTTCCTATGTTACATTGTCTCCCTATCCTCTCATGTTATTATCACAGTCAGATCTTCTTCGATCTTGATCAACACTTTAGGTAGTACTAAAACTCTTGTATGTACACTTTCCTTTCCCTTTCCCTCTGCTTTGTGTTCTGTTCCGTGCCTGACCAACTTAAACTTTCAGTCACAGTGGACAGGCTTGTTTTGTTCCTTATTGAGCTTAGATTTGCCATATTTTTTCTTCAGTTCTTTGTGTGGATAACTTCACAAACTCGGCCATGATATCTTTCAGAGAGCGGAGATTTTTGCCCAATTGAAAGAGACTTGGTCCGGCCTCTGTTCCATCATCCACAACTGTGCCATTTGTGGAGCCCTTCTCTATGATTTGCGGGACAGTTTGATTGGCAAACCATTTTGGGGAAGAGCAAAGGGGCCATATTGAATTCCATTTTGTGGGCCCTCTGTAGACCACCTGCAATAGACAGGAGTAGAACTATTTTTAGAAACTCAGTAAAAATGATTCGCAGCTGGTAAAAAGTAAAAAACACACACCTGTACTTGGTGGTGATATGGTGTACTAGGATCAGCATCTCCAGCTTTGCTAGCTCATTCCCTGGGCAGGAGTGGGCTCCATTTCCAAATGGCATGAATGTATTGGGCTTCGGATTTGCCTGTTGGATCATGATCAAGTGAAGGATGAGCTTCGTGTTCAAATGATGAGGATGGTAAAAAAAAGTGATTTTTTTTTTTTGGAAAATTTACCTCAAATCTGGAAGGGTTGAACTTCTCAGGGTCAGTGAAGTTATCTGGGCTGTGGTGAATGTTCCTGAAGAGCGGCATTACTTTCCATCCTTTTGGTATGAAGTAGCCCTCAAATTCAACATCTTCAACCGCTTCTCTGAAGGTAAAAGACAGAATCGATGCAACTCGGAGGGTTTCTTGAATCACTTTCTTGGTCATTGGCATCCTCCTGGTATCAGCCCATGTCAGGCATTTCTCCTCTCCCCATTCTTCCTTACTCTTGATTATGGCCTCTTGTTCGTCCTATCAAATTCGAAACCAAGAAAACAATTAGGCCAGGGTAAAAATAATGATTTTTTGACTGTCTGTCAATGAACATGTCTGAAAAAACTCACTATGACGGATTGTAGCACGTCCGGGTTCTCCCCAAGGTACTTCAGAATCCAGGTGAGGACACTCGCCGTGGTATCTCTAGCGGCAAAGATGACTCCGATGATGTTGTCCGCTACTTGTTCGTCGGTGAGGCCGGCTTTGTCCCCCATAAATGAACCCAACAAATCACTGTAAGTTTGCTTTGTCTCCTTCCTTGCTGTCATGATTTTCGCCAGGATCTGAGCTAACTCCTTCCTCGCTTTCATTGATTTGTAGAAAAGCGTTCCGGGGAGATTGATTGGCATGGAGTTGTACCCCTTCTCAAGAATGTAGTAGCACCTCTTGAGATCCTCACTGTAGTGCATCTCATCCTTTCCCAGAATGGAAAGCAATGCAACATTGAAAGTGTACTGCAAGAGCCAAACAAAATCAGTCATATTTCCTTTCTCGGAAGGTCATACAAAAAACAGGGGGAAAACAGAGGAGACTCGACACTCACAGTCTTCATTTCCTGATAGGTGTTCACAACCCTGTCTTCCCAGGATTGGAGAGCGGGGAGAGCAACCGATTCGATGTCACGAACCATGGTCTTGATCGATTCGGGAGTGAAAGCTCGGAGGACCAATTTCCTGAGCTTAGCATGATATTCACCCTGATGAAAGAAAATGGCCTGCTTCCCCAGCATCCTCTCCTTGCTAGCTGGAAATGTGGGCTTGAACTTATCAGCCCGGGTAACCAGCACCTGCTTCGCAGCATCCGGGTTGGAGATCATAACACAAGGACATCCGAGTATGTGTGTCTTAAATATGGACCCGAATCTGTCAACCAAAAAACACAACAAAATCAGCATCCCAGTACAACAAAACACGGAATCGTCATCTAACACAGACAGACACTCACTTCTTGACTTTGGAAGCGAAGAACACGTTGGGGTTCTGGGAGTAGAGGAGGAAGGTCTCTCCGAAACAGGGCCACCCCATGGTACCCGGGGGGAGGGGCAGCTTCTTGCATCCGTACAAGATGAACTTGCGGACGGCGTGGAGGAGGAAGAAGAAGAGAACGGAGGCGAATGAGAGGGAAATGATTGAGAGAAGCTCCATGATTGATTACAAGTACGAGTTTGTTGTTTGAAGGATGGTGGAAAATGTTGTGGGATGGAGGGGTATATATAGGTGAAGAGGGGGACCTTTTCGAGTCCAGCTTGAATCCACACGGAATCTCCTCTCCCTCCAGCTCATTTTCTCAGTCAAGGAGTGCTACTCAGTTTGTTTTTTTTTTACGTGTATTATCTAGTGTGAGAGAGAGAGTGGACTGGCCCCTTCTGCTGGCTCTTTGAAAGGTCGACAGTTATTTTTCTTTGTTTTAGTGCATGTTTTTTTTTTCCATTCGAGTTACAGGCAGTGAGTGCTAAAAACAGGACTTTTACCATGGACTGTAAAATTAGTTTTTTTTTAAGACTAAAACCCCAATTTTGGTATTTTACAAATGGCTGAATAATTTTTTTAGTCGTCTACTTTTCAAAATACTTTTTCTGATACCTTACAAATGACTGAATGATTTTTTTGGTCATCTACTTTTCAAAATGTTTTTTTGAACCTTACAAATGACTGAATGACTTTTTAGTCATCTACTTTTCAAAATAGTTTTTTGGTACCTTCAACTTGTTTTTTTAAAAAAAAATTAAAGCTCATTTAACGTGTTGGTCCGTTAAAAAGAGGCGTAAAGATGTAAAAACACATATTTGCTAAGTTAAAAATTTATTTAATTTCCTTGCCTCCTTTTTCTTCTGTCGTATGGCTTTTGAATCCCAACAAAATTAAGATATTAGTAGTTTAAAATTGAATATACAAAAATCATTCAGTCATTTGTAAGGTGCCAAAAACGTATTTTAAAAAATAGAGGACTAAAAAAATTATTCAGTTATTTGTAAGGTACCAAAAAAAGTATTTTGAAAAATAAAAGACTAAGAGCATCATTTAGTCAATTTAGGCTGATTCAATAGTTAACTGTCATTACAATTTGATCCATCCTATTACATCATTAAGGGTGGTATAATTATTTGTATAGAGGCAGGGAGATACTGCAACGTCTTGGGAAAGACCATCTTCTCTAAGGTTATGGAAAGGCGGAGTTTAATTAGAATAATAACAGATAAAAGGTTTTAGTTGTAATATTAATAATTTACTATACAATATGTAGTAGTTATAAAATTTATAACTCGATTTATTCAACTCAAAAATTTTATTTTTATTTCTTATAATTTGCACTTTAAACCTAAATTTTTCCATGACTTATGGAAAAATCGCCTGGTAAGAGATAAGTTCTTAAGATACAAGTTGGAACTATAAATTCTAGGATTTTATGTGGGAGTAGCTGGTAAAAGATTGTGCTACATGACTAACACTTACGGTTGAATTTGACCTAAACCATTTGATCATACTCGACCCGCAAGGTTCGACCCGACTTCATAAGTAACATTAGGATAGAACATGGTTTCTTCTCCGGTGAGTTGCGCCTTTCACCGTAGATCACCGAAACAACAAGAAAGGTCAAGAAGGTAAATGGATTTTTCTATCAGCTAATTTGTTTGGGATGTGATCCGTGGGGAGAGGCATGATGCCTGAACATCTTTTCTGAAATCAAAATCGTATATGATGGAACTGTTTAGAAATCAAAACCTTATATTAATCAAATTGGCAAAATCTTACAATTTGATTGATTTTAAGATGGGGAGATGGGATAAACCTATTTCACACAAATTCACAAAAAATTAAACTCTAACAATAGCATATGAGGCAAAAATAACCTACCCAAAGATAGTTATTTGGTAACGTACAGCTGAATCATCGCGAAATTTTGACTCGACCGGCAAGACAGAATTCACACCACCCAAATCATCGTCTTGACTCTAATTCTTGCAAGACAGAATCCACATCGACCCGAATCATAAGAATCCCCTAATATGCTCTGTCCAGTAGAGATTATAGCAGTTAGTTTCATATTATATCATCTACTTGCATATCATATCATCTACTTTTGCATATCATATCATCTACTTGCATATCATATCATCTACCTCCATATCATATCATCTACCACCATCTAGCACCATTAAAAATTTCAAAGTTTCTGATCGTCTCCATTAAAATTAAACTCCTTTAAGAAATTAAGAGGGAAGATGGATAGTTTTTTAGGTCTTTGGAGATATATTTTCAGGAGTATATTGAAATCAGAGATCACCTGATGGAATGTCTCTAACGGCATTAGGCTAACCCTAATAATTCTAACCAGTGTGAATCCATATGGCTGCTTGAAACTACAAAATTTCGATTGAATCAAATTTTGCCCAAAATTATCAGAAGTCTACGTATACTAAAACAAACTAAAGCTAATGTAATTCTTTCAAAGTGTTTATTTAGGTGCTAATAATATTTAATTGAACATGTTGCAACACTTTTACTAGCATTAACTTAAGTGATGTTGCATTAGATCTAACGCAACATTTTTTAAAAATTTAGGTAACATTTTTCAAAGGTTTAACTAACACTTTATAAGCTATCGTAACATTTTACTTCCCCCGTCTCAGCTCTTTTCGCACTTCTATTTTTTTGATATTATTCTCTATCAAAGTTTGTACGCATATTTGAATAGATATATGAACAACAGTATTATCGTATATGATATAGTTCAATTCGTCGTAACAATAGTTTCTAAATATCAACTTTTTATTTGCCGTTATTATATGCAGATAAATATATTAACAGTCAAACATGTTTCTTGAACAACGTGATAATAATTACAGTGCAAATAGAATTGAGACGGAGGGAAGTAATAAATGTTGCAAACTTTTGTCTCAAATTTTTCGTGCACCTAATTTAAAGGTCAAATCTAAAGTCAGAAATGTTAAAACAAAAATTATTGATTCTTAAAGTGTAATTTTTTATAAAATAAATTGTAGAAAAAAAATTTGAGTATATATGGTGTGTGTGTGGTAGAGGGTGGAGGGTGGAGGGTGGAGAGATTAGGCTTGGGCTGGGATGTTGGTTGCCGTCTCGCCGAAGATAATTAAAATGCGCCGGCAATCTATTTGTGGTGTGGGAACTAAAATGCGCCTGACTAACGGCCGCTGCGCCTGAGTGATGGCAGAAACACTTTTCAAATGGGGGGAGTAATTGCGTTTCATGGCTATCGTAACAAACTAACAAACTACGGATATTGTCGAGGACTCGAGGCGTCAACCAAGTGGTGTACCGTTCACATCGAAATGAACTTTGCGTTTTTTTTTTAATTTGAAAATTGTCAATGATTGGAATGTTCGAAAACTCAACCCTTTGTATTAACTTAAATTAGCTAAAGGTATTACACAACTTGATATAGAATACTTTCAATTACATAGAGATAGTGAACTTCAAGTTCTAAAATAAAAGGTGGATCATATGTGGTCTTCCTCTACTGTGAACCATTCATCAAACTTGATCTAAATCTACCTAATGGAATACCACTTTTCGTCAGTGTACCAACTCAAAGAGGTCACAATAGCAAGCAATAGATTTGGCCTTTATTTATCACAAGTTGCATGCTTACTCAAAAGATATGACAAACACACAAACTGTGATTGGTTAATTTGTGCGTACAAAAATCTCTAACTTCGTACCAAGTTGGACAACTGGAATAAATCAGTTTAGAGACAACCTAATCGAAACAAACCGATCAAGGAAGGCTAAACCATTCAAACCAGTCATAGTCTACAAATCTATTATATCTTGAAAGTAATCGCCAAAAGTCGGTATTAAAACAAATTTTGACTCAGTTCTCCTAAACCAACTTGGATAACAGATCAGAAGCCAACACGATCTTCAATAGATCGCCGAAAAAAATCGAACTTGACAGAGATTTTTGGGTCCAAAACTCATAACAAAACAAGACTCATTTTCTAAAATCACTTTTTGTTGCATTTTAGTTAGAACTACGATAAAAGAGAAATTAAAAGTAGAAAATTTAAACGATTTTAACTCAGATCTCCTATACCAAATTTGGAGAACATGTCGAAAGCCATCCAAATTTAATGGAAAATGGATAGTCCGAAAAACCTATAACTTGGCAAAGACAATCAAATTTAATGCTTTATATATAAAAAAAAACTCTTTTAAAAAAACCCTATTTGGTTAAAAAAAAACTAGATTAAAAAATAATATAAAATAGAAGTAATTAGAATGAAAAAAAAGACCACCTCACTCGTTAACACGTTTAAAACTCAACATTTAGTTAAACTCCCTCGCTGGATTTCTGAAACCCTTGTTGTTAACCTCACTTGTTATTTTGCGTCTTAATGTAAATATGTCAGTTATCTCCCTTTACTTCCACTGTGTCAGAAAAGTGACAGTCAGATTGTGAAAAAAGCTCCTGAGAGAGATTAGGTAGTGACACCATAAAATTATTGTCGGAAAGCAACGTAAAAATTTGGTGCTAGAGTCTTTGATAGCAATCAGGAAACAGATCTAGGTTAACCGTTTAACGATGATGATTTGATGAGAGGCAACTAAAGAGTATCATAAAATTCATTTAATGGAGAATATCGTTGAATCTTTTCGGTTTATCAGGTTGCTGGCATGTGAGAGGCAACCTTGTTGCATGTTAATGGTGTGTGAGTCGCAGATGAGGGGTGCCAAGCTGTATGGTGAGGATGGAGGGAAAAGCAGTAATAGGGGGGATTGGGAGACCGTCGGAGTTGGTGGCAACTACTTCTTCCTTTAAGGTGGAGATGGCTTGGGAAACCCTAGTTTTCGGTATTTGGGAGAGAAAAAATTAACACGATAATTTTTGAGTGGTTTTTGTTCAAACGCGTCGGTCCTCTTTCATTTAAAGTAGTGATTCTTTATTATTTACCATTGAGATATATATATATATCAATGTAACCCTACCTACTTGTTTAAATGCCAATTTAACCCTCATATCATTTTTAGTGTAAAAACAACCCTAACTAGTTGATAAAAGTGTCAATATAACCCTAAGACACCATTTTCTGGCTTTGACCGACATTGACCATACACAAAATGACCAAAATAACCTTTGCCTTAAAACCTAACAATTTTGCCCCCACCCCCTCCACAACCTACCTTCTCCACCTGAATTCATATCGGAAAAAGAAAGCACCAACGTCTCTTCCACAAGCAGCACAATACCTTCTTCTCCACCACTGCTCTGTCGCCGATTCCAGAACCACACCATCTTGAATTTAAAGCTCCAGCGCTCTCATTTTTTTTCTGGGCCATCTCCAGCAATCAATGAAACTCTTCAAGAAAACCCATAACCCCAACGTGTTGTTCTACACCGCCTTGAACCACAGTTATGCGGGAAATAGTCCTCACAACGAAGCTCTGGTGTACAACGTACGGATGAACTGAGCCAAAAATATACTTAACTCTTTTGAAATATCCTTTTTTTGGCATCGCCTCCAGCCACCCCAACCTCCTTCATGGCGTCGGCGCCGCTTCTAGCCACCACCACGACGTCGACTCCAACCATCCTAACCTCTTCCACAAATCTGCTTAAGTCACCTCAACCTCCTCCACGCTACCACCACGGCATTGACTTTAGCCACCCTAACCATCATTCGGCACTGCCTCCAACCACCACCACGGTGTCGACTCCAGCCACCTTAACCTCCCCCACGGCCAGCTTCAGCCACCCCAACCTCTTCCACGCCATCACCACAACGTCGACTTTAGCCACCCTAACCACCACCCAACGCCGACTCCAACCACCACCACGACGTCGACTCTAGCCACCGTAACCACCACCCTACCCCATCTCCAGCCACCCCAACCTCCTTCACGACGTCGTTACTGCCTCCAGCCACCATCACAGCATCTCAAACAAGGCAATTGAATAGGTTAGAGTTTTCAATTTTGGGGGAAACGGAATAAGGTGATTGAACGGGGTCGAGGTTCACCGCCACACAGAGGTGATTGAACACGTTCGCTGCCACGATTGAACAACATCGCTATTGAAGTAAGTTCACCGGAATATCACTTAAGAAGAAGAGAAAATAAGCCCCCGGGTAGGGAAGAAAAAAGAAGAAGAAGAAGAAGAGAAGAGGGGAAGATGATTATGGTTATTAGGAGTATAATAGTAAATTCATTATTTTTCTTTTTTTTTCTTTTTTCTCAGAGGGGTAAAATAGTTTTTTATCATATATCGGCCTAAATATGTCAAAATGGATATATTTGTACTTTCACTTACTATCTAGGATTGTACTGTCACTTTCAATTATCAAAATATTATACTGATATTTATGTGAAATAGATAGGATTATATAAGCATTTTTCTCAATATCATTTTAACATAGCCCTCAGATGCCAGCATGAAAATATCTCAACGTTTTCATCTAGGCCCATTTAAAATGAGAGATTCCAACATAACGCCACAAATTCAATTCTCATTTTGGTACCATGTTAAATTACAAAAAAAATAATAATAATAACTATTCATCTTTGAATTAATAGCTGAAAATGCAGTGATCTACCATCTTAGAGTTCATCTCTTGGAAGATGGTTTTTCCATAAGTCATGAAAACACCAAGTTTTAAAGTGCATATATGAAGAAATGATGATAAAATTTTCAGGTGGCATGAATCGGGTTATAAATTTTATAACTACTACACGTTGTATAATACTATTTTAATAGTACAACGAATACCGTTTACTTTTTTTATTATTCTAATTAAACCATGTCTTTCCATAATCATATGAAAAGATGATCTTTCCCAAGAATTTACCAAAATCTAATGCACAATTATTTTTCTTCTTTTCAAATGTTGATATTTAAACATGATCAGTCTTAGAACTGGAAGGAGATCATGAATTTTATCGATCCCCACCCACGCACACAAATCCCTTCCCTCTCATATGTTTTGAGTGAGGATTAAACCATCAACGTCTGTAGCACCAAATTTTGAGCTAACATTCGGTTCTGAGTGAGACTCGTGGCAGACAGCATGTCCATAACCTTATGGATATGCCTATTATTTTTTACCTTATACACTGTATTTCCTAAATTACATATAAAATTTAAAATTTTTGAAAATATTCTTTTATATGATATATTTTTATATTTTCACATTCTAATACATATTATTACTTGTTTTAACTTATAAAATACAATATTTAAATTTTATAAAAAATTACAACATTTAAATCAAATGTCCCCGAGCACTGTCCATAAGCTTATATAAAGGCCGCATTTCCTGATACGTTCCATTCGGTTCTTATGAATTATTGCTTTTGTAATCAAACAGATATCTTGAAGTATCAAAGTTCGTCAGTGTTTTTAGGAGAAAAAAGTTCGTTAATAAATATCAAGGTTCGTTAACTAAAAAAGTGTAAAAGTTTGTTAATTGATGGCTAAGTTCGAAAACAAGGCATATGCAGTTCATAATAAATATCAAGGAGAGTCGGCTTGCCTACAATCTGAGTAAGTAGATATTTTAATGATAAAGTTTTAGGAAATGCGGCATGTCTATAAATTTATGTACAAGTCGCTGATTTTTAGTTTTAAAAATTATAGTTTTTTAAAAAATTAAATATTATATTCCTTCCTTTTTTTAAGAATGACACACTTTCTAAAAGTGGGTGTGTTAGAATAAATCAGACTCCTGATTAGATTATGATTTATTATGATTAAAGTTCTTTCCATATTACACCTCAATTGTACTCTCTATATATTCAGATATCAATAATACAATTCATTACAGCAAATCATTCTATCATGGTATCAGAGCAAGTTCTGATCCTAAATCCTAAACCCTAATTTTTTATTTCGGTGGAATTCCAGTGATCTCTTGCAGTCAGCTTCTCTTCTCCGGTGTATCACCGGCATATCTTCTCCGGCCTCATCTTCCTATCCGGCATCAGTTCATACCTCCGACAGTTCATATCTCTTAGTTCTGATCTCTCCCTTTTCTCCAACCGCCTTCTCGTCTTCAACCAGCAGCGAATTCTCCACTCTAGCGACTATCCACAACGGCGAATTCTCAGATTCTTTGACTATTGCTTCCAAGTTCTCCGACTCCCAACTTCTCATAGATTATTCTCCAGCGTCCAACAATCTCTCGGACGTCCGTACTCAGCGACCAGCTCTCGGCATCTTCTTCATCGGCGTCTCCGTTCAGCGAGCAGGTGCCAGCGTCTTCTGAGCATCTCGCCTGGCGGACAGGTACCGCACGTGATATCCACGCGCTCGAGGCATTACCAGTGTCCAGACACGCGCACGTGAGGTACACGCGCGTCAGTCAACCTTCCTGCATGTGGTGGCAGCTTTGTTGACATTGTCCTCTTGGTGATTTCTTATTTGCCTTTGTGACTATTAGAGCAAACAAAAAAATAATAATAACAAATAAAAATTCAGCTCCTCCTATGGGTTATTTGGCGCCCTTATCTCGGGAAGATTGTTCCGCTAATTGGATTTCAGACAAAGCTTTGTTTCAGGCTAGTTTGAATGGTTCCAACCGTCATCCTTCGTCGAATCAGTGGATCGTTGATTCCGCTGCTACATCCCATATCGCTGCTCATACCAGTCATCTTGATAAGGTACAATGTTATCGTGGTTCTGATGATATTCTTGTTGGATATGGTGAATTATTATCTATTTCTCACACCGGTCAATGTCATTTTTTTGGTATCTCTGTTAATGATGTTCGTGTGGTTCCTAAGATTACTAGAAGCTTATTGTCCATTAGTAAGCTTACTCGTGATTTACCTGTCCGTGTTATATTTGATGCCGATGCATTTTCCATTGAGCACAAGCATACATGGATGATAATTGGTAAAGGCCGTCATAGTTCAGGTCTTTATTTTCTTGAGACTGGTGATTCCATCTTTTTAGGCGAACTACGCTCTACCAAGCTTCCTGCTTCTTTTGAGCAGTGGCACTCTCGCCTCGGTCATGTGTCTCATGATACTGTTCAGTTACTGAATCGAAGGGGCCTTATTTCTATCACTTCTGCTATGCCTACATCTGTCAGTTGCTCTCCTTAACAGATGGCTAAGAGTAGTCGTTTTCCCTTTTCAACTAGTGTTAAGTGCGCTACTAGTTTGTTGGATAAAGTACATTGTGATTTGTGGGGACCGGCCCCTATTTTATCTGCCGGTGGTGTCTCTTATTATGCCATTTTCATCGATGATTTCTCGCGATTCACATGGTTTCTCCCAATGCGGCATAAGTCGGATTTCTATGACACATTTATCCAGTTTCAGAAATTCGTTGAGACTCAGTTTTCTGCTAGGGTTAAAAATTTTCAGACCGATGGTGGCACCGAGTTTACTAATCACCGACTTCAAGCTCACTTCATATAATGTGGCATTCATCATCAGATGACCTCGCCCTATACACCTGCTCAGAACGGCCTGGCTGAGCGGAAGCATTGTTACATCACAAAGACTCGTCTTGCCTTGATTTTTCACTCTTCTGTGCCGCATTGTTATTGGGTGGAAGCTTTCTCCTCTGCGATTTACATTATTAGTCGTCTACCTAGTTCCGTTCTAGTGGAAAATCACTTTTTGAGGTTATTTTTGGTCATGTGCCAGACTATACTCTCTTTCATCCATTTGGTTTCCGTGCATTTCCATGTTTGCGTGCCACTGCTACTGATAAGTTTGCACCTCATTCCATTCTGTGTGTTTTTATTGGCTACAACCATCGTCACAAGGGCTTCTAGTGTCTCGACCCGACTTCTAGGCACATCTATGTCTCTCGCCACGTTTGGTTTGATGAAACTTTATTCCCTTTTGTCTGATCTTCCACGGTCAGTTGCTCTATTTCAGATATGGAGATTTCATCATTTTTATGGAGCTGTTACTTCATCGATTGGGGCTACCACGCCTGTGCCTGTTCCAGTTGCCCCTCCCTCACCACCATCTTCCATCTGGATGGCCGACCCAGACCCAGCTCCTCGGCCAACGGCCACCACACCTCAGCCGCCGGCCATCGCTCCTCAGCCACCAGCCATCACTCCTCAGCCACCAGCCATCGCTCCTCAGCCACCGTCTCAGCCACCGGTCACCGTCTCAACCACCGGCCACCACGTCTCAACCAGTATCGGCCATCCTTTCTCCGGTGACTTTCAACGGCCACTCTCCGATCAGCGCAGCTCGATCTTCTTCACCGTTGTCAGCTGGTTCGACTCCTCCAGCTTCGCTGCTCCAGCTTCGTAGCCATCGGATGGCCACTCGATCTTCTACTGGTGCCATTCAGCGCTAGGATTATTCAGACATTATTGCTCATGGTCTCACTGATGCACTCCTCTCTCAGACAGAGCCCACTGATTATCGTTCCACCCTTCAGGAACCAGCCTGGGTTTCAGCCATGGATGATGAGATGGCCGCTCTTCGTGGTCAGCACACTTGGGATTTAGTGTCTCGGCCTTCGAATGTCAACATTGTTGGCTCCAAATGGGTCTATATGCTCAAGTATCGACCAGATGGCACTATTGAGCGTCATAAAGCTAGACTTGTGGTGCAGGGTTTCTTGCAGATTCCGAGTTTTGATTTCGACAGCACTTTTAGTCCAGTGGTCAAAGCCCCAACTGATAGGACGTTTCTCGCCATAGCCACCATGCGTTCCTGGCCACTTCATCAGTTGGATGTCAAGAACGCTTTCCTTAATGGTGTTCTTGATGTTCCAGTCTACATGAAGCAGCATGTTGGTTATCAGGATTCTGTCCATCCAGACTATGTTTGTCACTTGCGAAAGGCCGACGGTTTTTTAAAGTGGCACCCCGGCAGCAATGGCTTAAAAAGGAAAGGGACAATTTTAATTTTGACCATTTTACCCTCATAACATTTTAGAATTTACCACAATTATCTTCTTCATTTGCCACCTGGACCTAATTAATCTATTCACTAACCCAACCCTAAGCCTAACCTTTCCCTCCATATTTTTGGAATCTCAGATTTTAACCCAAACACGTAGCCCAAACCTTGGTCCAAATTTGAACACTACTCCCTTTCTTCAAGCCACCATATAAAAGGAATCAAGAGTTGAAACCCTAGATCAACTTTGGCTATTTCCAGAATTTTTCCTTCTCGCCACTACCTCATTTTTTGTGAAATGAGAAATTGAACCTCGCCACCGTAAACCCATTTCACAGATCCAATTTCACCCTAAACCTAGAAGTCACGATGTTCAGCTGAAACTCCTCTGGATTCGAAAATAATCCTCCTTTTCCCGGTGAATCTAAATCACCACTCCAATTTAGTCCCAAATCGATGACACTATCGTAAAGGAGACGGAATGGCCCAACGATGATATTGTCTCCTCCATGTCTCCTGCCGATGATGGTAGTGTTCAGCTCCGGCCGAAGAAATTTTAGGTTGCGGAATCTTCTCAGGAGCTGGCGCAGTTATCATTGGCGTCGATAAGATGGTCTCCAAACACTTGCTTCCAGAGGTCGAGCTTGTTCACAAAAAGGTGGGTCAGGTCCAGTTGTTGCGATTTCATTGATGCTGAGGGATAGCCCAGCGTCGCTGACACATACGAATCCAACGAAGAGATTGAGTCAGACTTACTGGTGGACGGTGCTACCTTCGCTACTCCACAGAAGACGGGAGAGATTGAGCCTGGAAAATCTGAATCTGAAAAGTACGTGTACGATCTGAATGGAGTGCCCATTGACTTGTCAGAGGTAAATGTTTTCAGTTTGATTTGTACATTTGAAGATTTTTAAATAGTGGTAAAAGTTAAATAATCCTTCAGAAATCAGTGTCTAGTGCAATAAGTTTTCACTCTGTAATACTTAATTAATAACCCTGTCAAGTTATTGGTTTTAGACCCCTCTCAGGTACATCCTTGGGTTCACAAACTATTATTGTCTCAATACCGGAGAGACGAGTGTGAAAAATTGCCTCCAAAAGCATTAATGGAGATGTGGAAGGTTTGGTTCCCTTTGTAGGTACGTCGTTGAAAACTAAAATGCAGCACAAGTGCTACAAATTTTACTGTAAGCTAGTGCTGGGTTTTTTAAGGAAAATTTGTGTTATTTTTTCATATTGTGTGGTTGTTCATTGTGTGTATTCAACGTTGTAATTTTGGTCTGCCAATGAGTGATAATGTGCAATGGGTGGTCCTGAAAGCAATGTTCTTCCTTTTCTGAATGTGAAATGATCATCTTGATAATGAGATCCATTAAATATGTAGGCAAGTACATATTTTAGGAACATTGGTCACGCCTAATTCTTTCTTTTTGGTCACATGGTTCCACATAATAAAGGTGGCAACTGTGGCTAATTCTTCAACGTCATTATTCTTTGAACATTATATGCTCTCTTTTGGATAGCCTGGATGTTGTGTACTGGATTCTTGATTTCTGCAGAAAATGATGTGTATTCATTGTGGCTATCTCTTTTGTTGTACAATGTGTGTATTGAATGAGGTTGTTTTGTTCAGCCTATGTGTGTTAATGTGCTTGCCTTTGTCTTGAAAGATGATAGTGGTACAAATTCATCTATTTTAAAAACTGAAAGCAAATGTTTTTCATTACAACGATGGTTGGATTGCAAACACAGCAACAAAACCTAGCATTGTGATTGCATCTTTGCCACCCCCTATCCAAATACATCGTAAAACCAAATGGCACTTCAAACATCTTTGCTATCACATAAGTTGCTGAATAATGTACTCAAGACCCATTGATTTGTTTGCTACTATCAAGCTTTGTAAGCCCTCCCTAACTACAACCGTGTCAACCTCTATGTCAGTTGGTAGCATACCTTGTAGTTGGAGTGCATCTTTCTTCATATGTGGAAGCTTGTAACTGTTAAACCCCTTGTATTCAATTATCTCCACCATGACACATTGGAGTGTTAGAAACACTTTGTTCAGTTTTTCTGGCTGCAATTCTTCAAAAGATGCTTTTGTTACTGAAATGATTTGATCCAAAGTGCGTGATTTTGTCTTGTGCTACTAACTTTGTATTGAATTAAAAAAATCCAAATCTAAAACATTCAAATCCGGGCTTCTAGGTGGTTGAAAATCCAATTTTATGTTGAAGCCGTCAGAACTTGCAGTCATTCTAAATTCAGCACCATTATCACATAAATGAGGTCTTGCATTGTCTTGTCAAATTTTTATATTTGTGCTAGCTAGTAACGGCCATT
Organism: Rubia yunnanensis; assembly: GCA_037428765.1. NCBI lineage: Eukaryota > Viridiplantae > Streptophyta > Magnoliopsida > Gentianales > Rubiaceae > Rubia > Rubia yunnanensis. The sequence continues at coordinate 21,199,213 of CM075064.1, read as the reverse complement.
TCCTTTTGATTGCTGGGACCAACTGTGTCAACATGAACGCTTTAGTAACATCATGGTTGATTAACTGAATTGGTTTGGTTTCTAGAGTACCGGTTGGTCTATTCTTGCTTGTCTTCTTTGCTGCCTCTTCATGTGTGAATGACCAAATCCTAATTTTCCCATCGAACAAGACCTTCCCCCTCATTGTTGATGATCGGTCGACATACGGCACAAAGGAACATTATCTTCTGTATATACTTTTTGTTTTAAATAGTCCGGTAAGGCTCTTCCTTATCTGGGAGAAGATAGTACTTCTCCACAACTATAGTTATGTAAAACCATTTCTCGTCTATATGTATAATGTGATGCATATCCATAAAATATGTTTTTCCTGAATTTGTACCATGCTTCAAAGGAGATGTTGAGTAGTATAACATGTGTAGCTGATTAGTTGCTGAAATTTGTGGTTTAATTGCATTTGAATGGCTTCGAATTTGACCCTCCTTGATCCAACGATGCCTGATGGAAGTGCTTACCCCAATTGCTGCTGCATATCCCCTTTGTGTTGTGCGCAATGGGAGGGGGACAGCATAGCTAGCTCCTTGTTGATCTCAACTTTTTTCCTTCCCTGTTTTCCTTTCACCTTCCTTCTCCAGTCTGTACATAACTCTAGATGTCCTAGTCTTTTTGTAGGTTTGAAAGACGGATAGTGGTGCGTACCAAAGTGTTCCATCGTTGGGCTGCCTCCTTCAGACGATGGGTTGCAATCTTGTCTTCATTTAAATTTTGGAGGATGAACTCCCCAATTTGACAACACTGAAATCATTCAATCGATCTCATTCTGCCATTACGATGTTGTTGCTACGTAGGTGAAAAGGTTGAACATGGAAGAAGATGAAGAGAGGTAAAGATGAAGAGTGAAAGAGAAGTGGATGGTAGCACCCTAGTTCTTGTTTTTCATGAAATTTACCACAACCTCTCATTTCTTTTTGTTAGTACCTTGGCCAATGGGCCGTATGAGGTACTTTTGAATGAAAGTGTAGATTTTCCCACTGTTTTCAGAATTTTAGGAGGGAAGAATTAGCCTATATTTTGGTGGCTGGTTGTACAGTAATTAATGTACTTTTAGAGTCCAAACATACTACATCCATCAACTTTATGTCTTCTCCTATATCTAGCAATTATCCAAGAGTCAAAGCCTAGGTGCCATTCTTAAAGAAATGGAGGGAGTATTATATAAGTTAAAACAAGTAATAATGTGTATTTGAATGTGAAAATATAAAAAATACATAATATAAAAGTACATTTTAGAATGTTTAAGTTTAAGAAAAAATCAGTGTATAAGTTAAAAAATACAGTAACATGTCCATAACTTATGCACAGACCATCTGTTAGGAAACCTACTCTATTTTAATTGGTTTTATTTTTATCTGCAGATTAAATTTCTCTAACCAAATTGAAAATAAGAGGGTTGTTTGTACATATTATTCTATTCTTTTACTTTTATTATGTTATAATATTATCATTTATTAGAAAATGTGAATGTATTGGATTAAGTACTAATAATGCTCCTACTAATTAACTAGAGTAACACTTACAAAAACCATAGTGGAAAATGAATAAGCAAGTATTAAGGAGAAAAAATGGAAGTAAATGGAGGCATTAGGACAATTACAGTAATCACCAAAATGGTAGAAGATGGATATTGTGGGATCCAGGTAAAGTGGAAGTCATAAGGAGAAGCAGTACAGATCAAATGATCCACTGTGATGTGTTTAAAATCGATGGTAGGTTATCATCTTACTGTGGTTTATGTTGCAAATCAGTTTAATCAAAGGAAAGTACTGTGGAAAAATCTGGAGGACATAAAGGATAACAACCCAGGGATGAATGCTTGGATGGTGGTAGGAGATTTTAATATCGTTCTCTCTACATTGGATAGACTGGGGGGAAATGCAGTACATGAAAATGAGTACTGTGACATAGTGATGGTGATGGAGAACACATGACTGTTTGAATGTGAAACTTTTGCTGATTTTTATACATGGTCTAACAAGCAGATAAATGACATGATTTACTCGAGGATTGATAAGTTGAGTTGTTTCAAGCCTTATCTGAATATCAAAGTGGAAATTGCAAAACCAGGTATATTTGATCATGCATTACTGAAAGTGTGTATGAATGGTGAAAGTGAAAGAAAGAGAGTACTAAGTAATGCATAAATTGCTTACTGGAAATAGAAGAAGTGAAAACAACTATAAAGGAGAGTTGTACGAAGAAAATGGAGGGAACAACAATGTTTTTGTTGTGGAAAAAAATTGATTAGGCTTCAGCCTGAGATAAAGAAACACGTGAAACAAGTTCTAGGAATCATGGAAAAGATGGAGAAAGCTAGAGAAAACCTATTTGAAGCACAGAGAGAGTTAAGAAATGACATAATGAATCCGGAAATGATACAAAAAGTGGCAGAATGCAGTGGAGAAGTGATCAAGTAGATAGAAATTGATGAGAAAATTGCTAGGCAAAAAGCAAAAGTGGATTGGCTAAGGCTAGAGGACAACAACATTAATGCCTACTTTCAGGCTACAGTCAAATAAAAAAGAAAACAAACATGTATTAAACACCCTGAGAAGGATGATGGGACTAGAGTAACGGATCAGAAGGGGATTACTGATGAAATTATGGAGTTTTATAAACAGTTGATTGGCAGAAAAGTAGAGAAAGTGGAAGGTATTGATCTGAATATAATATGGAAGGGTAGTACAGCAAGCAGGAAGGGATGTGAAAGTCTGATTGCTCCAGTGGCAAGAACAGAAATCTGGGAGGCCTTAAAAGGAATCGAGGATAATAAAGCACCAGGTTTGGACAATTTCACTTCGAAAAGCTTTAAGATGAATTGGAATGTGATGAAAACTGATGTGGTTAATGCAGTGAAGGGTTTTTTTTTTGTAAAAGGAAAAATGCACAGGGTGGTGAACAGTACCATCATCACATTAATACCAAAAAGTCTACATACCAATTTCATGTTGTACGACGCAATACAAGATCAGTTCCAAAGTCTTAACAAAAAGGCTTAACGGGGTTATAAGGGAGGTAGTGAATGAAAGTCAAGCAGCATTTGCCCCTGAAAGAAATATTCGCGATCATATCCTACTTGTGTGAGCTAATCAGAGGCTATACGAGGAAAGGAGGAGGAGCAAAGTGTATATTACAAATGGACTTGCAAAAATCATATGACATGGTTGACTGGAAGGCAATGGAGAGTCTGTTGAAGGAATTAGGCATGTCGAAACAATTTTTGGAATGGATAATGACCAGTGTTACAACAGTCTCAACTAGGTATGTAGTGAATGGAGAGGCGTCTGAGTTTATAACAGCAAAACGGGGGTTAAGACATGGGGAACTTTTGTCTCCCCTACTTCTTGTTCTAATCGTAGAATACCTAAATAGATGTCTGCATGAGTTGAGAGAAAAAGAAGAGAATTTGGCTGTTGAAAATGGGGATTGATAAACAAAAGCAATGCATGTTTAGTGATAATGATGAGAAAATCAACCATTTGTTCTTTGAATGTGTGAAAACAAAGAGAATTTGGCTGGAGATTTTGAAATGGATGCAGTGAAGCAGGAAACCTAGGAACTGAGACCAGGAAGTCTTATGGCTGAAGAAGGTATGCTGCGGAAAATGATGGAAAGGCGGATAGATTCAAGGTTCAAACGAAAATGTGCTAAATTGATGATAAAATCTGGTAGGGGATTTTAAAAAGGAGAAAGGATAGCTGGATCGATAGATCGCTTGTACCTAAATGATGATGATGATGAAATTTTTTGTTAATAAAAAAAAGTAATGCTCCTACTAAATATCGAATTTACCATTAGTTCTTATGAGAGGAGAAAAATTTATCATGTGACATATTTAAATGTATAACGTAATAGAAATTTCAAAAAACTAACGGACCACGGTCTATCCTTTATTCTATTTACCACAAAGTAATATTATTAATCTATCCAAGAAAAGGGGTTATCGATGGTCTTTCCATAAGTTATGAAAATATTAGGGACTCAAATGCAATTTTATCACAAAAAGATGGAAAAATTCGTAGGTTAAAGCAATTAAAATCTTGGTCAAATTCGGGTTATAAGCTACGAGGGGATGAACTTCACACCGGCCTATTCAAAGTGGAAGAAACATCTCTTCCAGATTGATTTCTTACTAAAGTGAACTAAAGTAAATAATTTATAAATATAAATATATTGAATTGAACTAGATTTAAAATAAAATCCTTATACAGTGAATTGTGCTGGACTAAGTTTAGATAAATTTAAATATATTGAATTGAAATAAAATTATACACAGTAAAATATTACCGATAATATATCAAAGGCTCCTTATCAGCACATGAAGAATTTCAGAGAACAATTTGCAAATGCTGATGGGCTGAGATGGAAGAATGTTAAGCGACCTGGCCACCTGAAGGAGAACTGTTTTCATATTAAAGACTATCCAGATTGGTGGGAGGGTAGAAGACCAGGCCTCAACCAACTAAAAGCCCCAGTTAGTTCAGAAGCAGCATTTTCATTCTGCACATGCACTGACTGAAGAACAAGAGTCGCCACTTGATATTGATTCAAAATGGCATGATGGAGCTGGGAAAGAATTGGAAGGGAAAAAGGAAAGGAGCTTGTCAAGATTTTGTCGGTAGCTGGATGGTGAACAGTGGAGCCACAAGTCATATGTTCAGGTTTTCGATTCTTTTGTCCAAGTTCAATCAGTCACTCCAGCATACATGCCTGATCATATAGCCAAGCTTGTCAAAGCATTAGGAACTGTCTGTCTAGATCCCGATCTTGCTCTGTTTGATTGCCTACATATTTCAGATTTTAAATACAATTTATTATTTGTCAGTACTGTAGCAAAGCCATCTTCAGTGGATTTTAGATTCTTGTAAGACCTTGTTTTCCATAGGACCTCGAGACTAATCAAATCCATATAGAAATTAAAGGAATTAGAGGGTTGCATATTTCAAATACCAACTCCTTCAAGGAGGAAGACATCGATCAAACAAAGTGAAATTTAGTTTTACCAATTTTCCTAGTTCTTACTAGTGTGTTCCAACATACCTAGTTTAACCAAGTGTAAAAATAACGTAAAACGTAAAAGACACACAACTTGGTTACGCAGTTCGGTGTAAATCACCTACATCTGCGGGGCCTGGCCCAGTTCAGAATGAATCCACTAATTAGAAAGATAGTACATAGTACAGCATACAAAATACTTATCTTTAACTAACTATGACGTGTGGACTCTGCTAGCTCCCCTAGCTACCGATCCGCCTTGATCAGACTCCCTCTGACCTCGAACTCCGTCGACGCTGGATCTCCTCCTCCCGAGGAATTAAGGTATTTGATTCTGAACTTAGTGCAACAGGACAGTGTTGGAATACAGTGTATAGGCTCTTGCAATTTCGTAAGATCGCAAATCTGGATGCAGACTTTGCTCAATAAGATCGTTAGTTTTGCAGCCGTGTTTGTCCCATATTTATATCCACGAATCAGATCTGAATATCCATGATTATCTCCACAATATTCCTATTCCAAATCTGATTATAGAAGCATATCTAAATCCCATTAATCAAGGGATTTTCCTTATCTCAAACTCTCCCATATATTCGAATGAATCTCCTCCTTATAAGTAGGGATTTTTCCATAAATCAAATATGCTTCTTACGCCCAATATATAGCCAAATATACAGTTACCATAAATTCTAAAACACTTCAATTTTCGGCTTGAATTCCATCGAAATCTTTGGCGTGAATTCTGCAGCAGCACCATGTTCCAACATGGTCTGTAGATCAGTTCAAAAACAATTCACACAAAATTGCCAATAAAATAATTAATCCTTGACTTTACAATCTCCCCCTTTAGCATTTTTGTGGACCCATAATATTTTGGACTGCAACCACATACTCAACAACAGTCAACGAGTAGAATACCGATCATAATACCAGAATACAAATAATGAAAACCGAAATCCCAGAATTCCAGAAAATCCAACAATTAGACAACCAAATCGAAAAACAAAACCAAATATCAAGAATGAAAACCAGAAATCCAAAATCCAAATTTCTCCCCCTGGGCCACACATAGGCCAAAGGAACACCAAAATTAAAATCAGTCTTTTAAAAACTCCCCCTGAATCAACCTTCCAGCTTTGATTTTTCTTCTTCCAACCTTGCTTGTTCTGCTTGTAAGACAGCAATCTGAATTCCTACGGCTCCCAGTCTAGCATTAACAGCCATCAAACGAGTCGTCTTGGCTGCAGTGGTTGATGAGGAAGTTGAGCTCGAAGCCTTCGACGGGAGATCATGCACATGTCTGAGTCCGAATGTCTTCTTGTTCGGCCGCAAGAACTCTGTGTCAACTATCACATCCGTGGCCTTTCCCTTCACCTTGGCACTTTTGGCTAGTGCTGAGATCAGACATGGGTATATCACTGCGTCATTCACCTTAGGGGCTGTGGCCTGTCGAACCAATTGCTGCTGAATTAATAACCCGAGGTTGAGTTCCTGCTGTGTTCCAACACAGTAGAACAGCTTGGCCATTTCTCTGGTTAATGCCGTGGTGTTACTGGATGGCAACCAGCAATGAACTGCAATTTGATATAATCCGAAAAACTTGGATGTCAAGCATGATGCTTGAGAATATCCTACTGCCGGCCACTTCTCCTTATATCCTCCCAAAATCACAGCCAAAATTTCATCATCAGTCAATTCCAAATCATCCGGGAACACTCCCCCTATGTCCGGTGTCTTTATTCCAAACAGCATATTTATCTTTGTAGCAGACAATTCTATAACCTTCCCCCGAACATAAACTCTTCTGAACCACTGAGAGGAAATATCTAAATTTTCAGGCATGAGATTAGCATATACCTCGAGAACCACCTGTCGATTGAATTGCCTCTGAATTGTGGCTGCCTTCGTCATTCCCATTGCCTTTAGGAAAGTTGTAAACCCACTCTCCTGATAAGCCTTCAAGTCCAAGGGTCTCTCAGCAATAAACTTCTTCTCAGAGAAGAAATCTTCCATCTTTGCTCCTTTCTTGTCAAAATATACCGCAGAAAAGGCCTGAGTGACAGATGGGGGTGGCAGAGCCTTCCTCGGCTTGCTATCCTGTCTCTTCTTGTTTCTTTTTGCTGCACTAGTCTCCATAGCAGGGCCAACCTTTCTTTTCCCTTTTTCCTTTTGGAAAAATTCATTCAGGACCTTGTCACTGGAGTATGTCAGATCTGGTGCACCCTGTGTTGGAACACTGTCAGCTCTTCCAACCTGTTCTTCTTCTGAATCAACACCCTGAACCGGCAGATCTTCATCAGCCACTTCATTCTTCTGAGTCCCTTCATGGTCAGACTGATCAGGACCTTCATCATTCAAATCAACTTGGACTTCATCACCATGTATACCCCCTAGGTCTGCATCTGAATCTACCTCCATATACACAGAATCTTCCTCCTGTGTTGAAACACTGTCATCATCATCAGACGGTTCAATAAACACGGGTTCCTTCAATTCCTCCATCCTCTTTGCATTCTCTCCATAAAAAAATCCAACCTGTAACTTGTCTCCATACCTAACTGTCTCCATCCCAACAGCCTGTTCCTCATTAATCTCTCTTATCCACACATAACTATGAGGAGTCATACGACAAAAAACATGAAATTTGTCTTTCCCTCTACCATGCAGCTGACCATACATCCCTCTCATGTACTTAACAGTTTTATACTCAATATCCCAGACATCAGAAAAATGCCCAGACACAATTTCCTTAACCTTCACATTCAAAACTTCCAATTCTTCATCTATGCTTCTGATTTTACTTAGATCAATATAGAATCTATTTGCTTGCAACCACTCGAAAATATCATCAAAAGATCTGAATTTCATACCATTAATCTTTATCAGAGGAGGATCAGGGCCGGATACCTTCCCAAACGGACCTTTGTTCTCAGATTCATGAATTTCTTCATGGACATTGCTGCCAGATTCTACTTTCTTTGTGCTTTCTACACCATTGTCTGGCGCTGGTGCTTCAAAACTGGGAGTGCTTGAGGTTGCCATTCTTTCTTCGGTGGCAGGGGAGAGAGAGAACAAAAGAAAAATTTTCGGCAAGGTTTTTGGAAGAGCAAGAGGGTTGTAGAGTTTGAATCAATTTTCAACTCTTCATAAACTTGCCTCTTTTCCCGCGAAGAACCTTTTTAGATTTCCAAATATTGTCATGATATCCCTTCCTCTTCTTGTCACATCAACGAGTTATTCCTCTTTTAACTTCCAACACTCCTTTCTTAACTACTCCTATTGTGGTAAGTCTTTACTTTCTTCCAAATTTTTGTTTTTCTAATTTTTGAAGTAAATAACAGAAACATAAATTATTTACACAAAAAACTGATCAGGGGTAAAAATTACCTCAGATTTGACAAACACCTAAGTGTTGTCGAAGGCTCTCGAAAGTGGTGGCATCAAGTGGCTTTGTAAATAGCAAACTGCTCGTGTGTTGGAACATAGACCACTTCCACTTCTTTTCTTTCCACCAAGCCTCGAATAAAATGATGCCTTATGTTAATATGTTTGGTTCTTGAGTGTTGAACTGGATTCTTTGAAATATCAATGGCACTTGTATTGTCACATAAAATCTTCAAAGGTTCTTGATGAATTCCATAATCCTTCAACATTTGTTTCATCCATAGCAGTTGTGCACAACAACTCCCTGCTGCAAGATACTCTGCTTCTGCAGTAGATAGAGAGATCGAGTTCTGTTTCTTGCTATACCAAGACGCCAAATTTGTTCCAATAAAGAAACATCCGCCAGTGGTACTTTTTCGATCATCTGCATTACCAGCCCAATCAGAATCACTGTATCCTATCAACTCTGAATCTTGATTCTTTGAATACCAAACACCATATTCTGACGTTCCACTCACATATCTAATAATTCTCTTGACTGCAGTAAGATGAGATTCCTTAGGATCAGCCTGAAATCTAGCACATATTCCAATACTGAAACATATATCAGGTCTGCTTGCAGTGAGATATAATAGACTTCCAATCATTCCTCTATATAATTTCTGATCGACCGAAACTCCCTTTTCATCTTTTACCAGTTTATCAGAAACTCCCATAGGGGTTCGAACTGCACGAGCACTACTAAGTCCGAATTTCTTAATCAAGTTCAAGGCATACTTACTTTGATTGATGAATAGACCATTCCGTCCTTGTTTGACTTGTAACCTCAGAAAATAAGTCAATTCTCCAACCATGCTCATTTCGAATTCAGACTGCATCGTGGTGACGAAATCCTGTACCATAGATGGTGAAGTAGAGCCAAACACTATGTCATCAACATATATTTGAGCAATTAGAAACTTTGATGCCTTGTCAAGCACAAATAAAGTGCGATCTACTCCCCCTCGACGATAACCTTTCTGAAGCAAAAAGTTAGTAAGTCGTTCATACCATGCCCGAGGTGCCTGCTTTAAACCGTATAAGGCCTTCTTGAGACGATATACATGATGCGGATAATGTGGATCTTCAAAGCCTTTAGGTTGTTCCACATAAACTTCCTCATTCACCACTCCATTTAAAAAAGCACTCTTAACATCCATTTGATACAAAGTAAAGTTCAAAGAGCAGGCAATAGCTAGTAGAATACGGATAGATTCTAACCTGGCAACTGGTGCAAAGGTTTCATCAAAATCAACACCTTCCACTTGCGTATATCCTTGAGCAACAAGTCTGGCTTTGTTTCTGGTGCCTAAGCCATCTGCATCGGACTTGTTCTTGAAGATCCATTTGGTGCCAATGACATTTATGCCTTCGGGGCGAGGAGTGAGATACCACACATCATTCCTGGTGAACTAGCCGAGTTCATCTTGCATTGCAGCAATCCAGTATTCATCAAGTAAGGCTTCTTTATAATTCTTGGGCTCTATAAGAGATACAAAACAGTGTAAACCAGCCAGTCGTCGATAATCAACTCAAGGTACTGATCGAGTACTTCTCAAATTTGAGCCAGGTTGAATGTGTGTTGCAACACGGTCATCAGTAGGAGGTAGCAGTGTTGGAACATGGTCATGTGTTGGAACATGGTCCGCTTCAGCAGAGTGAGGATTCTGGTGCTCATTCGGTTCTGACGGATTTTCTCTGCCTGGAGTTTGAGACTGTGTTGGAACATGAGTGTTGGCGGATTCTTCCTCTACTGCTTCTGGAGGTTGCTCCTTTCCTGAATCATCCACAATGACATTTATGGATTCCATGAGAGTGTTAGTTCGATGATTGAAGACTCGGTAGGCACGACTGTTGATAGAATACCCTAGAAAAATTCCTGGATCACTCCGATTATCAAATTTTGCCAACGGTTCTCTGTCTCTGAGGATATAGCAAGTGCTTCCGAACACATGAAAATACGAAACATTTGGCTTCCTGCCTTTCCAGATCTCATAGGCTGTCTTATCAGTGAACGGTCGAAGATACACTCGATTGATTGTATAACACGCTGTATTGATCGCCTCTGCCCACCATTTCTTATGAACATCCTTCTCTGCCAACATAACTCGCGCCATCTCCTGGAGAGTTCTATTCTTTCTTTCGACAATACCATTCTGTTGAGGAGTGATAGGAGCCGAAAACTCATGTTGAATCCCCAGTTCATTGCAGAAGGAACTGAATTGTTCATTTTCAAACTCTCTGCCATGATCACTTCGAATTCGGATTATCTTTCCTACAGGACTTCCCTTTTCAGTTTATAGCTTTACTACAAGGCTTGCTGACATGGTCAGCACATGATTTCATCATTCCCGGTCAAGGTCGGCATTCCACGTACAGCTTTCATGTTAGCAATTTTCACCAGTGTTTTATAGTTGATGTGTCCGAGTTTCCTGTGCCATAGAATTCCCTCGTCCTGCTTTGAAAGCATGCATCGAACTTCTTGTTCCAAAAGGTAACAATTGTCTGAAGATCGTATTCCAGAAAGAACCCTGTTTTCTCCATGCTTCACTACACATTTGTCCTTCTGAAATTCAACTATCATGTTGTCATCGCACAGCTGGCTTATACTTAGCAAGTTTGCTTTTAGATCTTCAACAAATAATACACTTGTGAAGACAGAAAACCCTTCAATCTTTAATTCGCCCTTGCCAATTACTCTGCTTCTTTTTCCATCTCCAAAAGTTACATACCCGCCATCATATGGAGTAAGATTTGTAAGGTATTTTGAACTGCCAGTCATGTGGCGAGAGCAACCACTGTCAAAGTACCATGAGTCACTGGAATATGCTGATAAAGAAGTGTGTGCGACCATACACGTACTGGACCTTTTAATGACCCATATCTTCCTGATTCTTGTATGAGTATCGACTGTGTTGGAACACAGTTGTCTTCCTGTCATTTGATCTCTGATCAGCTTTTTACACTGATGTTCAGCATGTCCCTGATACATGCAGTATCCGCAGATTAGAGGCTTTCTTTGAAACGGTTTCCCATACTTCCGTTTTACTTCTCGAATCCTTGCTTTGAGAGTTACTGGTTTTTCAAGCAATTCAACCTCTGGTTCTTTCCTGTATCCAATTCCGTGTCTATCACCAAAGTTCTTTCCCATATCCAGAATGTCATCAAGTTTCGCTTTCCCGGAATTCAATTTTGAGATAGTTGCTTCAGACATCTCAGCCCTCTTGACTGCTGCTATCAATTTCTGACTCAGTTCTTCATTTTGTTTTCCAAGTTCTGCAACCGTGGACCGTAACTCCTTTTCGCTGTCAATCAGCTTCCTTTTTTCTTCAATCAGTTCTTTGTTTTTGTCTGTTACTTGAACCCACATGGCATACATTTGTTCGTATGTGCTATATATCTCTTCATCACTTACAGAAAGATCATCTTCATCACTGCGAGCCTCGTCCAGATTCATATCGGAACTTACACCTTTCCCTTTGTTCAATGTGTTGGAACACTGACTTTCTGAAGTATCATGGACCTTTGCTCCAAAGGCTACATAATTACTGGTTAGTTCTTCCTCATCTTTTTCATTCTCTTCATCATCACTCCAAGAGGTAACATATGATCTTCCTTGTTTCTTTCGGGTGTTAGCACATTCGGCCTGAATATGACCAAATCCTTCACATTCTCTGCATTGAATTCTTCCAGCCTGTTTTGGTTCATTGTACTGATTTCTCCCAAACTGCATATTTCCTTGTTCAAACCTCAATCCACGATTGTTGTTCGAATCTTGTTGCTTTTGTCTGTTTCCGCCAAACCTCTCCTGAGATTTCTTATTGACCACCTTTTTTAGCATCTTTGAAAAATTCTTTGTAATAAGTGCCAGTTTTTCAAACTCATCATCGCTGTCAGACTCGTTACTTCCTTTGGCTGAAGAAACTTTAAACGCCAAATCCTTGGAGACCCTTTTTATAGGTTGCTGGAATGTCATCTCATATGTTTGCAGCGACCCCATTAGTTCATCTAAGCTCATGGTGGATACATCTCTTGCCTCCTCTATTGCTGCTACTTTCATTGCAAACCTTTTAGGTAGAGATCGCAAGGTCTTTTTCACCAGCTTGGTTTCTTTGTACATTTTTCCAAGTTGATAAGCCATGTTGGAGATATTTCTAAGCTTTCCATTGAATGTGGCAATGGTGTCGTCCTCCTCCATTTTGAGTTCTTCAAACTTGGTAGCCAACATCTGTAGTTTGGATTCCCTCACTCGACTGGTTCCTTCATGAACCGTTTGTAGGATGTCCCATGCTCTCTTCGCTTGGTGGCATGTAGATATAAGCTTGAACTGGTTTTCATCAACTGCCGTGAATATTGCATTAAGTGCCTTTGAATTTGCTAGAGATTCTCTAAGATCACCTGGAGTCCATTTAGACTTGTCTTTGAGTTTTTGACTTGACTCTCCTTCCACATCCTTAGAGCTGGTAGCATATTCTGTAGGATGATTCCATTCATTCTCAACATAAAACCACGCCAGTTCATCCAGGGAATTAATAAACACCCTCATACGAGCCTTCCAATAGTTGTAGTTGTTTCCTTCTAACAATGGTGGTCGAGAGATTGAAGCTCCTTCTCTTGTCGTCATGGTAAAACCGGATCTCACTTTCCTTGAAACAACCAAGGGAACAATAAGTGACTCAGCTCTGATACCAATTGAAATTTAGTTTTACCAATTTTCCTAGTTCTTACTAGTGTGTTCCAACATACCTAGTTTAACCAAGTGTAAAAATAACGTAAAACGTAAAAGACACACAACTTGGTTATGCAGTTCGGTGTAAATCACCTACATCTGCGGGGCCTGGCCCAGTTCAGAATGAATCCACTAATTAGAAAGATAGTACAGAGTACATTATACAAAATACTTATCTTTAACTAACTATGACGTGTGGACTCTGCTAGCTCCCCTAGCTACCGATCCGCCTTGATCAGACTCCCTCTGACCTCGAACTCCGTCGACGCTGGATCTCCTCCTCCCGAGGAATTAAGGTATTTGATTTTGAACTTAGTGCAACAGGACAGTGTTGGAACACAGTGTATAGGCTCTTGCAATTTCGTAAGATCGCAAATCTGGATGCAGACTTTGCTCAATAAGATCGTTAGTTTTGCAGCCGTGTTTGTCCCATATTTATATCCACGAATCAGACCTGAATATCCATGATTATCTCCACAATATTCCTATTCCAAATCTGATTATAGAAGCATATCCAAATCCCATTAATCAAGGGATTTTCCTTATCTCAAACTCTCCCATATATTCGAATGAATCTCCTCCTTATAAGTAGGGATTTTTCCATAAATCAAATATGCTTCTTACGCCCAATATATAGCCAAATATACAGTTACCATAAATTCTAAAACACTTCAATATTTCGGCTTGAATTCCATCGAAATCTTTGGCGTGAATTCTGCAGCAGCACCATGTTCCAACATGGTCTGTAGATCAGTTCAAAAACAATTCACACAAAATTGCCAATAAAATAATTAATCCTTGACTTTACACAAAGAGTGCATAACTCTCTCAGTCCGTCCTTAATGTTTGTCATTATGTAATTTCTTATAATATTCTTATCATTTTTAGGGATGTGTAAATCGGTTGGCTCCACTCAAATTGATCAGAAACATTTGGGTCGGGTTAGAATTGTTTTTAAAAATTGGGTCGTGTTGGTTTGGGCCGGGTCAAATCTTTACACAACTTTACCCATTACATACTACTTTCGTTCCAATTGAACCTAAACATTTTTTGGATCAACTTTCTCAAACTAATTTTAGCCATCGATAGCTATAGTTACACATACTAAAGGTGTATTAAAAACTATAATTAAAAAATACATGTTGTAGGAAATCTAATATATCCAACACACTAACATTTCTACCTATATACTACTTCCTCCCTCCCAGCTATTTTTACGGAGAGGGAAACATGAAGTATTATTAAGAATCCATTATTTAATAATTTCTTACCCATGTGTTGTGGGGTTACCTTGATTTTATTTTATTTTTCCATTTAATTTCAACATGAAAAATGAATATAAACTAGTCAAAAAAAGAAATAAAGTAAAGAGTACAAAAATAGCTGGGACGTCCCAAAGAGGAAAGAGTGCAAAAATAGCTAGGACGGAGGAAGTAATTGAAATTTATGGTCAAATATGATCTAAGAAAGTTTATGAAGAAATGTGCAAGTTTATTTAGGACAGGTACAACTCCAAATTTTAAAAATTAAATTTTGTACAGCTCGCACATTTTTGTCCTGGTCCGATCCAGAATTTTGGATCGGATCGGGTTAGATCAATAGATACTTCATATTTTCTAAGAGAAATGTTCGAAAATAATCCTATACTTTTTTTGAAAGTGTTAAAACAACCCTGATATGAATCTCCTTGCGAAAACTCTGGATTGCGGAATTAAAAATTTTGACCAGATGAAGGGATCTGGAAACCCTCACTAAATCGCACGAAATTCAAGAGCCTAGCCCTCGGGATTCTCTCAATCTCGACTTGCTCTCTAACTAGCCCGCGGGATCAGATCACAAGGTTTACTGGTACTTAAATAACCCCCGGGATTAAGCAACAATGAAGATAGCTCGCAAGCAAAGAGTATGAACTCCAAAAGGTTGTATTTTGATTGATAAAAGTTGTATAATTTTGTCCAAAGGCCTCCCTTTTTATAGGGTTACGATCTCGGCCACAAACCCAAAGCACAAATAAAATCTGAATCAACTTATGGAAGCTTTAAGAAGCTAAAACCATATCTAATTGAAATAAATGGTATATGGTAATCTGGTCGAATTCTTCAAGAAGTAACTTGAAGAATATTGCCTTATTTAATCTTACCAAGTCTAATTCTAATTAAAATAAAACTTAACATTTTTTAAATCCTAATGGACTGGTTCGCAAATCAGCTCACCAAAGCCCACATAGCTGAGCTTATCAGTCCAAAACCCAAAATGAATTAATTTTAAAATAGTTTACAGTGATCACACTACCTCAAAAACTCGGTGGGAAAAAAGAGTATAGTATTCTTCAAAATGTGTTCAGTTCTTCGACAGTCTTGAACAATAAATCCAAGATGTCGATGACGACTCCTTCTTCAATTCTTCATCATAAAGACGATCAATCAAAGCATTTAAAGCAGCATCAAAGCATTTGATATTCGTATCTAACCCCGAATTCTTCGAAAGTGCCAAAATGATCATGAATTCGTGAGTGCCAAAACAATCCTGCGATTTTGACATTAGTTTTGGCATCATCTAATTTTAGCTCATTCGATGAGCACTTAACATTGTTTCAACACTTTCAAAGAATTCAGTGTTGTTTCACCACCACCTCCACAAAAACATACTCCCTCTGTACTATAATTGTTGGCCTATATATTTTTTCACGGTATTCGATGATCATGTTAGACTGTCAATATATCTAACTACATATAACATTTTTGCATAAAAAATAATATTTAAAAAATAATATTTAAAAAATAGATGTTAAGATGAATTTAATAATATCTTACATGGTGTTTTTATTATGCATATATTAAGTTATATTTTGGATCAAAGTTTACCAAGTTTGACTTTGAAAAAGTAAATAAATCAATAATTTTATGTAAAAAAGAGTAGGATCATTTCAGTGTGTTGCAATTTTCTTATGAGGGCAAAAGGGTCAATTGGAATAAGGCAAGTTGGAATGGTGATGGGCAGGTGTCAGTTGGGATGTAGCCAACACAAAGTGCGTGTGAGGAGAGGTTGACTATACAATACTAGTACTGTACACGTTTAATCATACAACCTAGTTTTGTTCAGGATTAGAGGTGCTCGGAAACTGCCTTTTGGGCCAAAAGAGAAGATTAGACCATGTAATTGTTAATAATAAATAAACTAAAGGGACAGATGAAAATGAGGAGAGCCGCACATATAACTGATTGAGGGGATGAATCAAGAATTTGCTGTCCGTACCAGTTCATATTAAAATCCAAAACCATTTCTTTCTTCCCAACTTGTTTTCCTCTCTATTCTTTGGTGGGGTTCTTCCATAACTTCTAACTTTATGCATTAATTCATTCAGGATTTTTGTTCATGCATATGCGAATGGTAGGGATAGGGAACATTACTAAACAAACAACAACTTGCCTTTCTTTTCAGAAGTTCTTTCCTTTCATTATTGCTACTACTCTACAAGATAGGGTTCAATCTGGTCTCCATGGAAACACGTCTAGCTGAAATACATTTAACCCAATCCTAGTGGTGGTTTTTCTATCTTAACAAGGAAATAGAAACATTTCCCCTTGTATCAAGGGATATAAATGGTAATTTTCTTATAAAATTAGCTTTCCTTGTATGTTACATTAGATAATCTCTTTGTATACTTTAGAATCATTTTCATGTTAGATTTTAGTTTGTTTCCATATATATTGTAATCATCATGATTGATGAGAAATATACTTTAATTTGTATTTATATATGTTATAAATAATCATGATTGAAGAGAAGCGTTACTGATAAGATATCAATGTACCATCGAGTAAAAGATGAGCCCTTGGTTTCACTCATATTATATTTAATAAATTATTTATATTTTATCAAGGTATCAGTTCATTTATATTTTCTCATGGTATCAGAGTTGGTTCGGTATGTAATCCTTCTTAGTTTATCTCGGTATGTGATCCTTCTTAGTTTATCTCAAGATTAACGATTTTTAGTTGTTTCCACCGCCTAGCGCTAGGGCAATAGCCCACCCTGGGCATTATTCTATATTTTTTAGAGTGAAGTGTTTTAACCCTATGTTCCATCAAATAAGCTGTGCCCTTGGTGTCACTCATATTATATTAAATAAATTATTTATATTTTATCATGGTACCGAGCACTTGTACCTTCTCATTGTATTAGAGTTGGTTCTATCTAGGACCCCTCTTAGTTTATCTCAAGATCAACGATTTTTAGTTTTATCCACCGCCTAGTCCCGGAACAATAGTCTGCCCTACACCATGGTCATTAGCTAGCTAGTTCGTTGTTTCTTCTACATTTTTTATCTACACCTATATTATTATTACTTTGGTCGTGTTTACAATGAACACTGCTCTTACCAAAGTTGAATACCATTCTATTGCCACCATTGATGCTTCTACTATTGAAAAATTGAATACCATTCTACTGATGTTGTCGTGTCCTTCCTACCACCACCGCTCTTAGTTGCTCCCGTCGTCACGAGGATTTTTTTCGCTCGTGCGATGTTGCTCACTGATCGATCGTGTTTATGTTCTTCTACAAATATCGCTCTTACTGAAGTTGGATACTACTCTACCACTACTACGACTGCTAACTGAAGTTGAATACTGCTCTACCGCTGATACTACTGCTAATGGAGTTGAATATTGCTCTACCATAGTTACTGTTACTGTTGTTGCTACTACTCTACTACTAGTGAAGTTGAATCTTGTTCTATTGAAAAAAAAATTTCAAAGCTTTTAGCGGATAGCGAATTTGGAATCTTTTTCGCAAGTTGGGCATTCTTCTTTATCATACTCCAACTTGAGGGAAGTAATAAAAATAGAAGCATTTCCTTGTAAAAAAGGTACATATGTTAGTTTCCTTATAAAATTAGGTTTCCTTGTAGGTAAGATCATACATGATAATTTCCTCATGGACTTTAGAACCATATTGTTGTTGGACTTTAGTTTGTATCCATATATATTGTAACTATCACGATGGATGAGAAATGTCATTAATGATATATCAATACACCATTGATTGACACTATCATAATTCTACACCTCTTCATAATTGTGTAAAAAAGAAACTAATATTGATTTTAATGCATTGAAAAGAATGGAATTGATCTACTTTAAAATTATTTATAACTCCATACAATTTATTACTACTATAGTTATGCTAAATGAATTTAAATTGAATGAAACTAATCCGTAATGAACTAAATATATAATAAGTGATCGACCTATTGTAATGGAAGAATTATACGTTGTATTATTTTCTTATAGTTCTAGAATCAATTAAGTTAATTTGAAAATTGCATCCTCCCTCTGTTTATTTTATATTTGGTACTCCATCTCATTTTCTATCTTTGGCACCCTAATTTTAGTTGTTATTACAAGTTGAAATGTGAGGAGAGAATTGAGTGTAGAGAGTAAAGACTTTAAGAGCGAAGTGCATATATAACCTTACATAGTTCACGAAAGTGCACATATAACCCTATGATAATTGAAAGTACAAATATAACCCTAGATATTAAGTGAATGTGCAAATATAACTTTTCCGATAACTTTCAGCTGGAATTTCGTTAAAGACATTCTTGCCCTTCTGGAAAAAAAATAAAAAAGGAAATGACGTTATTGCCCTTAGCATCATTATACCTAAATATTGTCGCCGGACCGCCGCCGAACCATGTAGGGTTATATCAGTACATTATGAAATTCGATAGGGTTACAACACATTCCTAAAACTTATAGGGTTATATCAACATATTCGTAAAAAATGTAGAGTCATATCTGCACATACTATAAAAACTAGACTAAATTATTTTTTTAATCCCCTACAAAATATCTTATACCATGTTTTGGTTCTCGTTTGCATATCAACCCTCAGACAGTACCCCACAAATTCAAAACGATATGTTTTGGTCCTTAGAGATGGTTTTCATGGAAAATTAGCGGTAAAATTGGTCAAAATATGTAAAATGATCATTATACCCTCAAGTTTTAAAAAATTAAAATTAAAAGAATTTGTGGGGACCAAAAAATAAAAAAATAAAAAATTGCAAATCTTCTTCGCTCGTCTTTTCGCTTGTCTTCTCCGCTGAGCTCTCTCCGTCACCGCCTTCTCCGCATCTTCTCCGCTGAGCTCTGCCTGCCACCGCCTTCTCCGCTGAGCTCTGCCTACCAGGGTACTTGTCGCTTCATTTTCTCCGCCGCTTCGTCTTCTTCGCCGCTTCTCCTCTTCTTCTTCTTCGCCGCTTCTCTTCTTCGTCTTCTTCACCGCTTCTCCCCTTCGTCTTCTTCGTAGCTTCTCTGCTTTGTCTTCTTTGCCGAGGAACCAGATCAAAGAAGGCGTCCCCATTTGGAACCAGATCTGGAGCAGGGCTTCAGGTGAATCGGGGCCATTTGAAATTGAAGGCGGCGGAAAAGGCGATGGAAATTGGCAGCGGTGGAAGGCGGTGGAAATTGGCAGCAACGACGAAGAAGGTGGCGGAAGAAGGCGGCAAAAAAATAAAGAAAAAAGGAATTTTTAAAATTAGGAATTTTTAATTAAAAATGTTTTTAAATTAGTAAAATTACCATTATACCCCTGGCTATACTAGAAAACCATTTAGTCCTGCCTGAAAACCACCCCATTTTGAATTTGTGGGGTACTGTCTGAGGGTTGATTTGCAAACGGGGACCAAAACATGGTATAAGATACTTTGTAGGGGACTAAAAAAATAATTTAGTCCAAAAACAAAGTGTCATATTGGTACAAAATCAATGCCAGCCGCATGCAACCGCCATTTCAACCTCTTCAACCGATTCCCGACATTCCAGAGTGCGATTCTAGTTTGAAGAAAGAGGTTTGGCGAGGTCGACACAGCAAACGTTGAAGTGGAAGTGCGGGAACCTTTCAAAAATGATATGTTCATCCAAAATTCCTTTAATTCACTAGATTAATGCAATATTGAATTTGATTTGTGATTTTCTTTTGCTTCTCGTCACATAAATAGAGATAAGCGGTATATATGGTATTGAATATAAAGATTTTGATGAATTTTGTTTTTGTTTAATTTAGTCCGGAATAATGATTGGATAACCTTTGGTATTGTGTGCGTAGTAGTTATTTTATTGTGTTTTTCGACCTAGAATTTTTAATGTTGATGGGTATTTCTTTTATAATATGTGTTGATATAACCCTACACTTTTTATAAATGTGCTAATATAACCCTATAAGTTTTAGGAATATGCTGATATAACCCTATTAAATCTCATAATGTGCTGATATAACCCTATTAAATTTCATAATGTGCTGATATAACCCTACCAGGTCCGGCGGCGGTCTGACATGGGTAAGGGTATAATTTTCCACCCAAATTTAGCTTTTGGTCTAAGGGTATTTTTATCATTTGGGGGGTGGGGGGGGGGGGATCAACGCCGGAAATGTCACCAGAAGGTTATGTTTGCACTTTCGTTAAGTAGTTAGAGTTATATTTGCAGTAAAAATTTTCTCAGGGTTATATCTACATTTTCTCAATTATATAGGGTTATATTTGTATAGTATTTCCCAAAGTTTAATGAGTGGTTGAAAATGATTTACTTTTTACCGTAAAGAGAAGGTGTCAATCATAGCAAAACATTCGAATATGGAAAGTGTGCCAAATTTAAGAAAATAAGGGGAGTACTATAGTTTTATATGTTTGAATTTAGGATGAATGATGTGAGTGAATGAAATTGAATATAGAAAGAAAAATATAGAATGAGTGAATGAAGTTAGAAATCTTACCAATTACAGAATGTATATCAATATAATAAAGAAATAAAATCATTTCCTTGTAGGAAATGTTAAAAATTGTAATTTTTTTATAGAATTATATTTAATCGTTGGTTAGATTATCTATGGAAATTTCCTTCTATACTTTAGAATCACATTCTTTTTAAACTTTAGCTTGTTACTATATATTGTAAAAATATGATCGTGTTAATCAATGGTGCATTGCTATCTCACCAATGATACTTCTCGTCAATCATGATGATTAAAATATACTGATATGAATCCCCCTAGGAAGAATATGGACTGCAGAATTAAGATCTTTGACAGAACAAGGGAACTCGCCAACCCTAGCTTGGTAGCATGAAATTCAGGTGTCTAGCCTTCGGGGTACGCCTAATTTTGACTTGTTCTCTAACTAGCCATTGGGATCAGATCACAAGATTTATTGATACTTAACTAGCCATCGAGGTTAAGCAACAATGGAAGAAGCTCACAAGCAACAAGAGTATTAACTCAAAGGTTTGTTTATTTGATTGATAAAAGATGGTACCAAAACTCGAAAATACAACCCCTATTCATAGGGATGAAATCACCAAACCCTAATCCCTAATCAGAATAGGATTTGGTAATTTCTGTCCGAAACTGAATAGAATTATGACAGCTTTAAGAAGCTAAAACCATATCTACCTAAAATAGACACAGCTGGCCGTATAAAAACATAGCTAGCCGAATCCTTCCAAGACACGCCTTGGATGAATATTGTCTTATCTAATCTTATCCAGTTAATTCTAATCAGAATAAAATTGAATATACTAAACCTTAATGGACTATAATTTTCAAATTAGCTCTTCAAAGCCCACATGGCCGAGCTATCAGTCCAATAAAAATATTTTTACAATATTTTACAGTGATCACACTACCTCATTAAAAATCCAGTGGGAAAAAAATTTTGTATTCTTAATGATGTCTTCAGTTCTTCGACAGTCTTGAACAATAAATCCAAGATGTCGATGATGACTCATTCTTTAATTCTTCATCATAAAGTTGATATCAAGGCATTTAAAGCACCATCAAAGCATTTGATATTTGCATCCATCCCTCCCGGATCGAAAAGTTTCGTCCTCGAAACGGGAAGCATATAACCTATAAAGACATCCTTGAATTCCTGTAACGACTTAACAAACCATGAAAGCATATCTACAGGAATATCTTCTTTGGCATAGTACCTTTCTTTAAAGGACATTATAAGAAAAAAATAATGATTAGTTAAAGCTCGATTCACATCTCTTATTGAAGCATAAAACAATTTACCAGAGTCAATAGATAGTTCATGCCTCATCATATAAGGGCTAAGATGTGAAGACAAGACTTTTTGGACTTGTCAGAATCATTTTGCCACTTACCTATCTTACCTGCCTTGGGATCGACCTGGAACTTGTGTATGGCGACATTTAATGCCTTTTTGGTGGAATTTACATTATTTTGATCAAAATTACTTGTTCCTTGTGGGGGAGTATTTTTGGTAACTATTGTGGAATACGCCTCAAAAACTTCTTGTATTTTAGGATCTTGCTCACCTCTGTCAACAATGATGATTTCATCATCTATTTGTTCTTCTTTGTTGTCATACCGTGCATGCATATCATTATCTTCTTCCTCATTGTTGTTGTTATAATTTGTTTATGGGGACAGTTATTATGAACATGTCCTCGTTCATTATAATGGAAACATGTAGGAGTGTTAGAAGAAACTGTATTTGACGAAGTAGAATTGATTTACCTGTATTTTGGCTAAGAGACTGATTGGTTGCAATCATTCTTTGATCAGTGGGTTCAAATGGTAGGTTTGAGTAGGTTTTGGTCGAATTAGGGTTTCCTTGGCCACCCATGCTCGAATTTCTACCACCCCTGGTCGAATTTGGACTTCTGAAATCAGAGACTTGCCTTTGACCATCATATCCATAATTAGAGCTTCCTCTGGGTCTTAATGTCGACTCAACCGACCTAGTCTTAACCAATAAATCCCGCATGGACACACAATATTGGAGCTTAACCAAAACTTGCAGATTTTCTCTTAAACCTTCAATAACCCTATTCTTTATATAGGCATCATCTTCTTTCATGCCAACTCTTCTCATAGCTAATTCAAGATCTTGTCGGTATTCATCTACACTGTGGTTTCCTTGCTTCATATTGTTGAGATACGAATGTTGCTCCATCAAATAAGTCCGTGGAACACTATATAATCGAAGTTTGGTCTTCAATCTCTCCCAAGTAGAGATAGGTCCTTTACCAGCAAGTTGTCTTGATTCTTTCAAATTCCCCCACCATTCTGTGGCATAATGGGTGAAAGAATACTCTGCGACCTTGAATTCTCTGTCTCACCGTAGTTGTTAAGATCAAATAGGTTCTTAATCCACCTCTCTCAATCCAAGTATTTCATAGAATTGTGTCGACAATCAAATTTAGGAATATCATACTTCAAATGTTTGATGCCATTCGCAGATTCAACATGTCTTGCACAACGAGGTAGCGTAGGATTGGCCAACTCATCTACCTTCCTAGACAATATCTGAACCTCTCTTATTATGGAATTTTTGACATTCATGGCATTAATTTTAGGTTTATTGTTGGGACTACCAAAAATGGCGGGACGAACGGATCGCCCGCCATCCCTGCTAAGAATAAACAATTGATTAGTAGTAAATGTTCCCCCTTCCCATTTGTTTAGTAAGATCACTCACCAAGTGTATAACACTCACAACTCACAAGGAAAAGGCTAGAACAAGTGCAATCGATCAATTCATAGCAGTTTCAAAGAAAAATATGGAGATGAGTACTGCGGAACTTATTTCAAAATTTAAAAATATATAAACTCAAAATTAGGTTCCGATACCAACTGATATGAATAATCTTAAAAAGACTTTGGAATTCTAAATTCTACGGAGAAAATGAACAAAAATCAATTTGAATGGCACAAATCGGAGCTGTAATGAAGAAGTTATGATCAAAATAAGATTGCTTTATATCGACAAACAGTTCCAAAAATTCAAGTAACTTTTTCGAAAACAATTTGGATTAGGAATTCAAATCCAAATCCCTGGTGGTAAAGGATTTAGATGAATTACTTGCCCCGAGTCAAAAATTCAGATCAAATCTCCTCTCAATTGGCTCTTCTTCTTTTTTTCTCTTCCGATTAGGATTTTGACTTTTCTTTTCCTTTTTCAAATCGGATTTCCTTTTTCTTCTTCTTTCTTTTTCAGCCACAATTATATTTTTTCCTATATATAACACTCACAATCAAAATCTTATTCCCCAAGCAGTTCAAAACCGTGTACAATTCCCAAAGTTTTGAAAATTGCAAAACAGTCCCAAACTTTCAAAAATTGCAAACTGGCCTCAAATTTCCAATTTCAAAACCCTAACTTCTGATTTTAAAACCCAAAATCTTCTTCTTCTTTTTTCTTTCAAAAAATTTTTGGAATGAATTTAGCCTATATAAAACTTGGAATAAGAAAACTGCGACAACTTCCTCTTGATTCAAATGAACTTTAAGGTATTCAAAATCGGAAGGATCAAGATTATGACATTATATCTGGAAAAATGACACACTAAAAGAATCTTTTTTTAATATGGTGTAATAAAAAATCAAAGAACAATTCAAGATCATGAAATCAAGGAACGATAAAGAAAACAAATAGGATTATGAGCATGCAATAATTTTTCAGAAGAGTAGAAGAAAAATATCATAAGCACATAAACTATTTAAGCTACCTAAAAACTACGAAATTGACCCGGAGGTGTTGCAGTGCATTGAACTACGAGAACTTCAATCCACCTGCTTACATTGCTATCCTCGAATGGATAAAGAAGTTACCTGTCCCTCCTCCTAAGAATCAAAAGTCATCAAGGTTAGAAGCAGAGGAAGTAGCTTGGGGCGGTAATTCTTCGAACCGCCCCTTTAGAAGGTCTATGAGGAAGGACCCACATCTTGGGTCCTCGATATACTCCGGCAATAAATGTTGATGATTACCCCAAAGAGGAACAACAAAAAGACTTTCAACGTGCCACTGGTATCAAGGCAAAAGAAATAAAAATGATACAAGAAGAAGTAGCAAGAGTTGAGAAAGAGTTACAGAAATTATCCTCTTGATCCCCTGAATGTTGTAACTATGTTCCATATACCACTTGAACTTTTTACTACTCTTTTTCCTTTGTGTATACTTCTCTCATATGTTTGCCTTTATGATAGTAACCTTCTAAGCCTTAACACCTTTGATTGTGATATGCCAACCTTTCTACAAGTTAATTGCATGCATTTATAAGCAATTAATCGGATGGGAAGTATAAAGAAACAACGATTTTACCTAGGTTCAGTGTTTTTCACCTACATCCTGCAACAATTTCTCCACTAGATCATCGAGAAAAATCTACAATCGGCAGGGGTATCGAGGATATTAATTTTACACTCCTTCCCATTTCTTTGGCCTTAAGAGCTCGTGACTCTGGTCTACATCCTTAGTTGGAATACAATTTAGGAGCTCGTAGCTCTAGTCTACAGCTTTAGCTAGAATACTTTACAGGAGCATTTAAGCTCGAGCCTTCAGTCTTAGCTGGAATACTTTAAAAGGAGCATTTGAGCACGATCTTAGCGCTTAGCATAAGATTTATCGGAATAATTTCCCTCCATCATACATGGTGATATCTCCGGAGATTGGTGATATTCCATCTCTTTGGGATCCAAATTCCCCACATGGTCTTGAGGGTGTAGCGCTCTCAAAGGTACGCCTCTATCACTCGATACGATCTTTCCTAATTAGCCGTGAGCTTCCCCTCCGGCTCCTGCATGCTTTTATCATTCTTTCTCATAACTAGATCTCCAGGGGTAAATTGTACTTTCTTAACCCTTCGATCGAAGTAACTTTTCACTTTTTCTTTCACTTTAGCCTCATGTATCAAGGCTAACTCTCACGCTCCTTTGACCATATCAAGGTCTAGACACCGATTCTCATTGTTAACATCCTCTTCGGCCATAGCCATCATCCTCGGGCTTGGCAACTATGTTTCAATTGGGATCACAGCCTCAGAACCATAGACCAGGCTATAAGGTGTTTCCTCTGTGGCCGAAGATTCCGTAATTATGTATGCCCATAAAATGCTAGGCAATTCCCATATCCAATTTCCAACTGCCCCCTTGAGCCTAGCTCTGATTCCGTTAACAAGGGTGCAGTTGGTGACTTCTACTTGGCCATTTGCATGTGGATGATAAACAACCGTCAAATTTTGCTGGATCTTATACTCCTCGCACCACTTCTTAAAGGTTTCATTGGCGAACTGCTTCCTATTGTCCGTCATGATTGTCCTTGGGATCCTAAACCCGCACACAATATTTTTCCAGCAAAAGGCAATAACCTTCTTACCTGTGATATTAGTCAATGGCTCAACTTCCACCCATTTTGTGAAATAACCCAACGCCACAATCAAGTATTTGAACTTTCCCGAGGCTTCAAGAAATGGCCCAACTAGGACGATACCCCATTTATCAAATGACCATGAACCATGAATACTTATCATCTCATCCTGAGGAATGTGTTTCAGTGGCGCGTGTTTTTGACATTGGTGGCAAGCCTGTGTATACTGGTTTGCATCTTCGAATATCATAGGCCAATAATACCCAGATCAAATAAGCTTCCTCGATACTGATCTAGCTCCTTGATGATTCCCACATATACCCCTGTGGATCTCTCTCATCAAATAATCAGCTTTGAGGGGGCTTGCACATCTGAGGAGTGTTTGTAAATGCCCTCTTTTATACAGAATTCCCTCTTGCATCACATATCTTGGCGCTTTAAGCTTGACTTTTCTGGCCTCAACAAAGTCATCCGAAAGTGATCCATCTCAAAGATACTTAACAATAGGTGTCATCCTGCAAATTTGTTTCTCCATGGTCATTACCCTATACTCCTGAAAACTTCGATTATTAAGGGTCTCTATGAGCAACTATCCTTGAGACTCCACTCCCAAATTTGACGAAGCTAATTTGCTCAAGGCATCAGCTTTATGGTTA
The DNA here is from genome assembly GCA_037428765.1 of Rubia yunnanensis. Lineage (NCBI taxonomy): Eukaryota > Viridiplantae > Streptophyta > Magnoliopsida > Gentianales > Rubiaceae > Rubia > Rubia yunnanensis. The sequence goes on along the minus strand of CM075064.1, from coordinate 21,172,176 downwards.
TGTTCTCTTGGTACCTGCTCCAAGGTATAACTTTTAAACTTCCTGAGTAGTGGCTTCACAAACTCTAGATATTTTTGCAAGTTGTGCTCCCTGGCCTCGCATTCCCCTTTTACCTGTTGCACCACTATCTGGGAGTCACTATAGATTTCCAAATCCTCCACATTCAGTTCCGCAGCTAACCACAAACCAGTGATCAGGGCTACATATTCAGCTTCATTATTTGTTGCCTTGAAGGCAAAATGCAGCACGTACGGGTAGTCTTTTCCATCAGGGCTGGTGAGTAAGACCCATGCTCTGCTTCCTCCTCAATGTGAGGAACCATCAACATATAGCCTTCATACTTCTTTCCTTCGAGATCCCTCCTCAATCTCAATAGGCTTGAAAGGCTCAGTGGTTTCAACTATAAAGTTTGCCAAAGCCTGACCTTTCATCGCTGCTCTAGGCTAAAATTGTATGTCGTGTTCCTCTAATTTTGCTGCCCATTTCATCATCCTCACCGATGCATCAGGTTTCAAGAGAACTTTCCTGAGGAGATAATTAGTGAGAAAGATGATCGTGTGCCCTTGAAAATAAGGTCACAGTCTTCGTGCAACCTTTACCAGAGCTAGTATGAGTTTCTCAAGGGTGGTATATCTTGTCCTAAGTCCCTGTAGGGCTCGACTTACAAAGTATGTAGGATTGTGCACTTTACCTTTTTCTTTCACAAGTACTCCACTGATGGCCAGGGGCGAAGCATAAATGTATAGAAATGGGACCTCCCCTTTCTCGGGTTTCATGAGCGTCGGTAACCTTCGAAGATGTTCCTTGAGTTGCTGAAAAGCTTGCTCACACCTATCAGTCCACTCAAACTTTTTTGCTTTTCGGAGCACGTCAAAGAAAGACAACTGTTTTTCAGCTCCCATTTGACTAAAATCTGCTCAAAGCCGTCAGACATCCAGTAATCTTTTGTACATCCTTTATGTTCTGGGGGCTCTTCATCCTTAACAGGGCCTTGACCTTCTATGGGTTAACATCAATTCCTCTCTCCGATACCATAAACCCCGAGAATTTACTGCCCCAACTCCTATGATTCATTTAGCTGGGTTCAGCTTTAGATTTGCATTCCCGTGTATCCCGAAAAACTCCTCTAGGTCCATCAAGAATTCCTTATAGTTCATGTTGTTTACCACCATATCGTCCACATATATCTCCACGTTCCTCCAAATATTCTCTCTGAATAACTTGTCCACTAGTCTCTGGCATGTCTCCCCTGTATTTTTCAAACCAAAAAACATCTTCTTGTAACAGTACGTGCCTACATCCATGATAAACAAAGTCTTTTCTTTGTCCTCATCAGCCATCAATATCTGGTGATAACACTTGTGGGCAACGAAGAAAGCCAAGACTTGATACCCTGCAATTGCTTCCACCAACTTATCGGGGGGGGGGGGGGGGTTAAGGGGTAACTATTCTTTGGGCAGATCTTGTTTAAGTCCGAAAAATCTATACACATCTGCCAGGTATTGTCATGCTTTGAGACCATAACTGGGTTAGCTAGCCATTCCGGGTGGAACACTTCCTCGATTACATCAGCCTTCAACAATTTATCGACCTCGACCTTGATTGCATCTACCCTCTCTGGTGTGAATACTCTACTTTTTTGTTTGATGGGCTTGACTCATGAACCAATGTTTAACCTGTGAACTGCTAATTTTGGGGGAATCCCTGTAAGATCTGAGGTAACCCATGAAAACACATCTTCATATTCATCTATCAACTTTTTCAGCTTTTCCTTTATATCCCTAGGGGTAAGTTTCCTTACATCCACTATCTCTTTATCCAAGATTTGCATCTATTCAGTTTCTATAAAAGCTAACTCCCCATGAACCAAAGCTACATCTCTCATCTTTCTCGTTTCTCTTACCGATGTGAGGTTACAGCTCTTAGCCATGGCCTGATCCCCTCGGATGGAAGCTATCCCTCTACTAGGTGGAAATTTCATCATTAGATAATACAGGGACCACACTGCTTGAGCCTGGAACATCCAAGGCCTTCCGAAAATCACGTTGTACGTAGAATAAGCATCACCACTGAAAATGTACACTCGATCGCTACCCCCTTATCCCCCTAGGATATCTATACTGTAAAGGTGACTTCTCATATGGGATATATTGGGTTTCCAGTAAATTCTGAGAGGGAGGTAGCTGATTTCTTCAGATTTTTTCTGCCAATATCTAACTGATCAAAACATTCAGCAAACATTATCTCAACCCCACTTCCATTATTAATAAAGACCATTTTCACTAAGGTCGTTCCAATTACTGTCGTTAGCACCATCGGATCTGCATGCAGGGTTTGATTTCGGATAGGATCCGCTTGTGAGAAAGTGATTGTCTCGTCCGGCTAGCATCTCTTATGACTCGGCTCTTCTACGGGAGCCCTTCGAGAATCAGCCTTTATGACTGAGTTTGAAGACCTCTCTCCTATAATTCCACTTATCATGTTGATCGAACTCCGAATAGGCAGATTTTCCCCGTTTCTATTATCCTGGTTTCCAACGGGTTGTTCTCGTGGACCCTTATCCCTCCTCGCCTGATCTCTGCCTCGATGCTCTTGTCTATGATATCTTCTATATCCTCTACACCCATTATTATGAGGATATATCCTGTATGGTGGATGATCCCCCGGGGCCGAGGAGGTTCTCCTTAATTTCCTCGTCTAGGTCGGGGGTCCTAAAGTCACCCCTCTCTTTAATTACTTTCTATCTCCCTTTTCAAGTGGATGCAATCATTTGTATCATGGCCATAATCCTTGTAAAAGTCGCAAAATAAGTTTGTGGCCCTTCTCCCTGCTAGTGCGGCAGGCGCGTTTGATAAGGATTGTGGTTGTCTGAATACCTTTCTATAAATACTTAGGATCTGTGCCGGAAGCCTACTAGCGGGAGTATACCTCTCGAAATTAGGAATGGGTGCATCCACGGGCTTCTTCCCTCGATGATCATTGCTTCTTCCTAGCCTATCGACCATACTCTCTTTCTTTCTCCTGGTGGCTTCTTCCACTTTCGAGTGCTGCTCAAATATCTCCTTGAGCTTTTGTAGGGTTCGAGGAACATTGTTACTTAATTTCTTATATAGTTCTATGTCTCTCATCCCGAGCAAGTATCCTTGGATCACTTCATTTTTCGTGGTCTCCGCCACCCCTAAGCTTTCATCTAAATAGTAATGGTAGAAGGCTTCTGTTGACTCTCCAGGGTTACGCATCGTCTAGTATAACTCCAGTAGGGTTTTGTTAAACTTCTTGTTTTGGGTATATTAACTTAACGCACTAAAATCTCTGTAGGAATGCAAGGACCCTTTTGGAAACTTGTTGTACCACTCTTGAGCCTTTCCTCGGAGATAACTTCCCACCAGTTTGCAGGTTAGCTTTTCATTAAAATCCCTTGAGTTTGTGAGACTAAGGAATGTTTGAATGAACTCCATGGGACCTGACTCTCCACTATACGTCAGGAGCCCCCTCCCCCCCATGGTTTGGTATCTGTGGGTCATCGATCTGCGGTTACAAGCGATAAAATGGGGATCTTGCCACCTGACCAAGTGGCCCAATCAGCCTGTCTAACTCTCTCTTGAGGGCATCTCCAGTATCTCCTCTCTGCTCACCAGGCATCAGTAATTCTCTATGGGGGTCGCAGTAAGTCATCTGATACTGAGGGGGTCGGATTATCTGCCCTGGATTTGCCCAGGCCGTCATTACCCCTTAACTTACATTATACAACCCACAAGGGTCGTACAAACCATAACCAGTTGATTAGCTCGGCATCCCTATGCTTCCATATCCCTTAGACCCATATCCTATCTCTACTCTAGGATATCCTCCCATCAAGGTTGTCAGAACTGCAAAGGGTTCGGAATGTGCTAACCCAGGGGCTCAGGGAATGGAGGTTGATCTGCTATGGGATATCCTCCCATCAAGGTTGTCGGAACTGCTGGGGGTCCGGAATGTGCTAGCCCCAGGAGTTTAGGGAATGAAGGTTGAGGTCACGCATGGTACCCCTCTTGAGGATACCCAAGGTAAGGAAACACTATCATGGGTTGAGCAGCGTTGCTTGTCGGAACTTCCATGACCGTCAAAGGGACTATCAAGGCCAAGGAAGGCGTGACCTTATATCCCGCATCCGCCAACATCTGAACTGCCCTGGCTAAGTCAGATTGTGAGGTATTCACACATGTTGCTTGATTTGCTCGCAAGACTTGTTCATAAGCTTCCATCTGTGAATCACCAGAAACCTTCGTGGAACAACCATCTCTTTAATCGTATGATCCGATGTATACATCTTGTGTAGGGTTTTCATGCCCTGCTCCTATGCATGCATCACTCATAGCGGGCTTCGAGGGTCCAACGCATCTCAGGGGCCCTCGGATATCACTGGAATCTGTCCAACGGAGCCTTGCACTCCCCCCTGCTCTCCGGCTGAGACTTGTATCGCTTGTCGCTCCACTTCCTGAGATAATAGAGGGTTAACCATTCTTCTTCTTCTTCCTCGATTAGGAGATTGTACTTCCTCAGTAGCACCAGTTCCTTCAACTTTAACCTCTCACTCCTCTGAGTATTCGTGGAGGTGGACATAAACCATTGAACTCAAACGTGGCTAAATCGGTCCCATTTGGCGTGCCAATTGATGCATCTTGAAACCGATTGAGCCGCACCGTGGAGTCCCTCATTGATAATCTGCAAACAAAAATCCTCGGGAGGTCTTAGGGGTAAACTCTACAATGCTTAAGTCAGTAAGTGCTTTTGGTAAACGCCTAAAAGTCCTCCCTAGTAAGTGCATACCTGTCTATTTATACTATATCAGAGAATAATATATATCTGGTTTATACGCCTTTCTTGGTGTTGATTGAATATTCTCCATCCGAGGAGATTTACTGGGTTGGCACATGCCCAAGGTACTCTCGGCCCAAAACTCCTCTTAGTCCAGCTGCAGGTTTACCTATCATCACATTTCCTAATTACACACTTTCCTTTATGTTTGTTTTCATGAGTTTGACACACTTTCCTTCTTCTTCTTTTTTTTTTGATAATATTCATTAAATTTCATCTACTTTTTCTAAGTTTTCTTTCTAAATTCAATTTTACTCTTTTTTTTAATAAAAAAAATTGATTCTACTCACTCATTTCGTTTAATTATCATAATCCAAACATGTAAATCTTGATGCCGAATCTATAAAAACATAAGAAGCATAGTTCCACTAACATCAAATCTTCTTTTGATTGAACGTACCGTGGGGTGCGATCATACATACTTTTAGTTTTAAATGGTTAAAACCTTTTGTATTCATTAATCAGGAGCACATTGTTTAATAACTTCAAAAAAAGGCATCTTTAGGAGTTATCCGTAAAAACCAGAACCAAGAGCACAAGTTGATGAATTTTTTTCTTATTCTATACTCTCTCCTTCCCATAATTATTGACCTATTTACTTTTTCACAATTTTTAATGATATTATTTTTTATCGTTAAAATCTCTAGTTACGTATAATATTTTTACATAGAGTCCGTCTCTTGAAAGACGGTCTTTCCATAAGTTATGGAAAGACCAAGGTTTAAAGTGTAAATTAGAAGAAATTAAGATAAAATTTTCGGGTTGCATGAACCGGGTTATAAGTTTTATAACTATTACATGTTTCATACTAAAACTTTAATATTGCAACTAAGACCTTTTACCTTTTATTATTCTAATAAAACCCCGTCTTTCCATAAGCCTATGGAAAGACCGTCTTTCCCAAGACTTTGCCTTTTACATATAAAATTGATATTTAGAAAATAGATGTTAAGATCAACCTGACAATATCTCATATAATATTTTTATTATACATATATTAATTTAGAGTACGTCTCTTGAAATGCGGTCTTTCCATAACTCATGGACAGTCCACAGGGGCATTTACCCTAAATGTTGTAATTTTTTATAAAATTTAATATTGTATTTTATAAGTTTAAAATAAAATTAATATGTATTTGAAGGTGAAAATATAAAAATTTATGATATACATTTTTTTTCTTTTCAATTTTTAAATTTTGTATGTAATTTAACAAAGACAATATATAAGGTCAGAAATAAGTAGTATGTCTATAAAGTTATGGACAAATCGACTGTCAGAAATCCACTCACTAATTTATATTTAATGTCTTTACCGAGTGTGATTTAAAAAAAATAAATAGAGAAATAATATTGGAAAGGAGGAAGTAGGTAGCAAGTTGGCAAGAGAATTACTTGAACTTTGACAACACCTATTTAATGGTTGACCTCGAAGGAAGTATCCCGCATGCTCGTAAAATATTAGTGAACAGCTTCACTGTAGTCAGTGTCTTATTTTGACAATAAAGTAAACAGAAATTTCACAAATAGGCATATTTTTTAAACATAATTTCATTTTTATTCAATCCAATTTTATTGATTTTATTTAATTTAGATCAGTTTAATTTAACAAAATTTATTTTAATTATATTATTATTTAATTTTATTAATTTATATTATATTAAATTAAATATTATTAAATTTAGTTCAAATCAGATAAAAATGTAAATTAATGAACTTATGAAGGTTGTACATATTTTTGTTTGGAATAGATTTTTGTTTTTCGAGTAATTGTTTAATTAGTGGCTTGCATTTTATTCCATATTTATATTTTTCATCACACTGTATGAATAATTCTTTACATTTTTGTTGTACCAGATTATAAGACTCATTTTTAACGTGATAGAGAAAATATAAAAAAAAATACACAATTACAAATAGTATTATACTATGACTCCATCTAATTGCATTCTCTTGCAGCATAAATGAATTTGGAAAATTATTATTATATAAATGATGGATATGTATAGGTATGCCATGAACTTGTCATTTCTTAACTACTCAAGTATTTCATAGAAAGTTTGTGTATTTTATTTCAAACCTTGATTAGAATTGCATGAACTAACTAATACATTATTTTGCTTACTAAGTTAACATGTGTGGTGTGTTTGAGTAATTACTGAAAAGTTAATATTTAGTTAATTGGCAATTTATGAAAATCATGCAAATATGAAATCGTTTATGTTGAAACATCAAAGAAGGAAATCCATGCGATATAACGAAGATGTTGAAAAAATCCATGAAAGAAATATTCTATCCAAAGATTGAGATCGAAAAAATATCAATTCCTATATTTATGTGATTGGATTGGATTTAAGGAAATTGGAATTGATTTGATATTATAAGTCCTTTTCGCTTAGAATTTGGTTTGATTTGGCGTATATATTTTATTTCCTTTCTTCAAGTGATTGAATTTGACAATTCCTATTTTCAAGTGATTTGATTGAAATCAAAATTTGAGATGGAAAAGTAATTATCATCACACAGAAATTGATGTGTGCGACGGGTATAAATAGAAGACAATTCGACTGAGCTACTTACATATTTAATTGAAAAAAACCTGCATCAAGATTTTCATATATTTCAAGAGTGCTCAAGAGCTTTGCGTCTGTGTTCCAACATGATCTTAAACTATTGATCAAGTTCAGAATTGTATACGTACCTTAATTCCTCGGGAGGAGGAGATTCAGCGTCAACGAGTTTCGAGGTCAGGGGAGTCAAATCAAAATGGATCGGTAGCAAAGTATTGGAATATAATTTATTGCATACTTGGTTCTTCGACTCTGGCGCCACCAATCATGTCACCTCCGACTTCGGCAATCTTTCTGTTCATTCTGATTACTCTAGCAATAAAGGCAAGTTGGCAATGGTACATCTCTTCCCATTACTCATTGGGCTCATCAATTTTTCCTTCATCTTCATAATATCTTATTTGTCCCTGACATCAGTAAAAATTTATTAAGTGTCTCTCAAATCACTTCTGATAATAATGCTTATATGTTCTTTCCCAATCATTGTTTTATAAAGGATCGATAAGGTCGGACGCCCCTAAGAGGAACTATTGAAAATGGCCTCTATCATCTCAATCCGCCAAAGTCGTTCTCTGCTTTTTCTTGTGTTTTTCTTGGTGCTAAGACTGATCTTCAAAGCTGGCATGAACGTCTCGATCATCCTCATGAGTCCTCCCTTAAGATTCTTATTTCTTGCTTTCAATTACCAGTTTGAAAGAATAATTTAAACAGTGTCCGTGAGTCTTGCCAACTTGGCAAAAGTCATCGGTTACCTATATCTCATGTTCATGAACCTAGTCTGATTCCTTTTGATTTGGTGTACTCTGATGTTTGGGGACCTGTATGTGTTTCTTCATTTAATGGAAATCGTTATTGTATGGATTTATTTTCTGTCACAAAAATTCCAGGTTTTACTTTATTTTCAACTCTTTCAAAAGATGGTTGAAACACAATTCTACTCTAAAATCAAACAATTCCTGTCTGACTGGGGGGTGAGTTTCGTAATGTTTCCACTTATCTACAATCTCAGGGTATTGCTCATCGTGTGTCTGTTCTTCACACCCAGTCTCAGAATGTGCTGCTGAGCATCAACGCAGAACCATAGTCGAAAAAGGTCTATCCCTCCCTCTCTAGAGCTCGCCTACCCACCTCTTTCTGGGAACATGTTTTTCATACCTCTCTTTACCTCCACAATCATACATTATCCCCCAGTCTTCACCATAAATCTCCATATGAGTCACTCCATAACAAGCTTCCTGACTATAACTTTTAAAATTTTTTGGTTGTCTGTGTTTTCCTTTCCTGCATCCATACAGGTCTATCGATCACTTTTGTTGGTTATATTTCTAACCATAAAGGTTATCTTTGTCTTCATGTTCCTACAAATCGTGTCTATATTGCTAGTCATGTAATTTTTGATGAGTCAAATTTTCCTTACCGTGATCACCTTTCACCCACATTATATGCCTCTCCTCCTAATCATCACATATATCGTTGTTTCTTCTTCAGCTAGCATCTACAGTCCCCTCCCTTGCACCTCTTCCACCTAGGCCCCTTTCCCGCCAACCAATTACCCCACCTGAGCACCACCTATCGCTAACCCTATCCCCTAGCCGTTCGTCCTCTCCAGCCCAATCCTCCTGTCAGACTTTGCCATTCTCTCCGAGCAGACCACTGTCTGTTCGCTCTGGTGATCAGTCCTAGCGGAAAGCTCCCTCTTCTTCTTCGGACAGTGACTCCTCCTCTGCCGGTTCTTTCTCTCCCGTGGTGAGCTCTCCCGCTCCTTATTTGCTGGACGTTGAGAGCTCCGCCGCCTCCAGCCGAGAGTCAGGTTAGATTTCCCCTGTCCTTCCCCCTTTTGTTCTCTCCTGCTTTTGAACTGTAGAGGACAATCGTCACTCTGTGACCACCTGTGCTCAATCAACAATTTAAAGCCCAAAATTCTTGTATCTACCAAGCACCCATTAGTCATTACCTCCTTCTGCCTCTCTTTATACTAGGCCTAACACTTTTTCTCAGGCTTCTAAAATACCTGAATGGCAAAATGCTATGCAAGTTGAGTATGATTCCCTTATGCGTAATGGGACGTGGAGACTTGCCCTGCCTCCTCGTAATGCTAACATTATTGGTTGTAAGTGGATGTACAGGATCAAATGCCAAGCCGATGGTTCCATTGAAAGGTATAAGGTGTGTCTGGTTGCCAAGGGCTTCACACATGAAGGGGATGATGATTATGTTGATACTTTCAGCCTGTTGGTCAAGCCAACTACAATTCGTCTTATCCTTACCATTGCACTCACTCTTAATTAGCCAATTCATCAGGTGGACATTAATAATGCTTTCCTGAATGGTGTTCTTTCTGAGTAAATGTTCATGACTCACCCCTCCCCCTGGCTTTTTAGACCAATATCGTCCGTCCCATGAATGCCTTTTGAAGAAAGCTCTTTATGGTCTTAAGCGGGCACCTCGTGCTTGGTTTACGGAGCTTTGTCTTTTTCTCCAGCATCATGGGTTTCTTCCTTGTAAGTTTGAAACTATGCTTTTTATTCGTCGCTCTGGAAAGCTTGTGCTTTATCTTCTTGTTTATGTGGATGATTTGATTATTACTAGTTCTTCATCGGCTCCCAAGACTGAGTTTCTTGCGCAATTGATTGCTACTTTTGCTCTTCGTGATCTTGGTCTATTGCATTATGTTTTGGGCATTGAGTTAAATTGCTCAAAGGATGGTGCTGTTCTTTCTCAGCAAAAGTACATTCGCAATTTATTAGACCATAGAAAGATGGCCGATGCAAAGCCAATTGCATTTCCGGCCGAGCCTGCTTTGAGACTTGTGCAGTCTGGTGACCCTCTCCGTGATCCGCATTTTTATCGTAGCATTGTTGGTGCTTTGCAGTATGTTACCATTACTCAGCCAGAGATTTCTTATGTTGTTAATCGGGTTTGCCAGTTCATGCATAGTCCTATAGAAACTCATTGGTCTGCTGTGAAGCACATTTTGAGGTATCTGAAGGGCACTGTTTCGTAGGGTCTTCATCTACGGCCTTGTTCGGATCATCACCTTGTTCCTTATTCTGATGCTGACTGGGCCTCTGATGGAGATGATTGTTGTTCTCAGCATGGTTTTTCTATTTATTATGGTGGTAATCTTCTTAGGTGATCTTCTCGGAAACAACATGTTGTGGCTAAATCTAGTTCATAAGTTGAATATCGGGCTATTTCATTTGCAACCACTGAACTCATTTGGTTTCAGCAGTTGTTGCATGAACTCCAGGCTCCACTTCTACCTCCGCCTATTTTGCTGTGTGACAATCTCAGTGCTACTTATATGTCGGCTAATCCGGTTTTCCATCAAACATCTAAGCATATTAAGATTGATTATCATTTTGTTCGTGAGCAGTTTGATGATGGTTCTTTGGTGGTTCGTCATGTTCACTCTCTTGATCACATTGCTGGCATTTTTACTAAGTTGTTGGTACGACTCGCTTTGCTACGCTTCGGTCCAAGCTTCATGTCGCTCCACCTCCATGAGCTTGTAGGGGGGGAGGGTATTGGAATATATTAGTATTTTTGGTATATACGTATTTGTATATGATTAGGTTTCTATGGTTTTGCTTATTCTATAAGCAACCTCTTGTATAAATACATGTTGTAATGATGAATAAATACAAGTCAGTTTTACTCAAACATTATACAGTTTTACACAAAGAGAGCTTGCAAAGTCCATACGTTATAATTAGATAAGATAAGTATAATTGTATGGTGTACTTTAATGTGCCTTTCTGATTAATAGATTTATTCTGAATTGCACCAGACCACATAGATGTACTCACTCTATCTCAGGTTAAATTGCACAGAATCTTTTTCACGCTCATCAAGAAACATGTCTAACCGTTAATATATTTAACTGCATACATGAACGATTACTTTTGTGAAACTATTTGTTACGACGAATCCAACCATATAACATATGATAATATTATTGTTTATATATCCATTCAAATATGTGGTCAAAGTTGGATAGTGAATAGTGACATAAAGTGATGTGTGCAGTTTAACCTGTGACAGAGGGAGTAGGTGATTTCACTTAAGTGTATAACCAAATCTCATGTGTTTGATTTTATGTTTTAACTTATTTGGTTTAAGTGGGAACTAATTAATTAATTTATTTGGATTAAAATTGAAAAATTGGTAAAACGAGAATTTCGTTTACATGAAAGTACTAGTGCTCGTCAGTTAACTGTTCGCCCTTTCCACCCCCACAAACCAAAAAGTAAGTCTTAAGAAAATAATTCTCCTATTAATATTTTGGAATAGTTTTGGGAAATGCAATGTTTTTATAAATTATAAAATAATTACTGTATAATTTAATTTAAGTATTGAACTAGTCAATTTGGATACTGTATTTTATAACATAAATATTGTACTTTTTAACACAATATTTCTTGTATATTCACTTTCAAACAAATGATGGATATTACTTTTGAGTCCGTCTCTTGAAACACGGTCTTTCAATAAGTCATGGAAATGCCAAGGTTTAAAGTAAAAATTAAAATAAATGAAGATAAAATTTTTGGGTTTGCATGAATCGGGTTATAAACTTTATGACTACTACACATTGTATAATAAAATTTTAATATTGCAACTAAAATATTTTATCTTTTATTAATTTAGTTAAACCTCGTCTTTCCATAAACCTATGAAAAGACGGTCTTTCTCAAAACTTTGTTACTTTTTACATCTTATCATTTATTTAAGTTAAAAAAAGTATATATTTGAATTAAAAAATCTCATAATTATTTTTATAATCTAAGAAAATATCGTCTTCTACAAAATATACTCACAAACAAAAGCAGATCGTCGATCCCAAGGAGAAAAATTTGTGAACAAGTAGAAAAGCACGTGTGAAATAATACTAGAGAAAAAGCTCTAAATTTGGCCTTAAAATATTTGTGGTCTATTACATATATTATAAAATTTTGAGTAAAAAATCATGTTTTTTCAAGATAAAATTGTGATTTCGACACATGCATTAGTGCAACGCAGGGGTATTGATGGCGGTTATTAGCGATGCTGGATGATGGAAATGAATCAGTGTCTCTGGCTCTGTTGTCACTCATCATGGCCGTGGACGGTGATTTTAATAGCCACCACAAAAGAGGTTCCTATCTACGGGAATCCAAAGAAGAAAAAAGATGTTAGATTTCGCTTTATCAGAATCTAAGAATCCGTAGTTTCAACAATCGAGACCACAAAATTATGACACCATCATCAACATCAGCACTACCACACTATAAACATGAACCACCACATCATAAGCAACATCACCAACACCAACGCAAACCACCACACCAGCAATACCATCTTGTGAGGCTTTAAACACCATCAAGAACCACCACCATAAAAAAAGAACCACCACCATCCTCAGCACAACAACAATATCAATTTATAAATCTAACCCATGAGTTTTTAGAAATCGAAGCCATCAAATTTGAAGCCGATATAACATGCTGTTGATTGAAGGCACAAGCGAACGTGAGGTCGAGAAAGTTGGAGAATTCAGTCCGGTTGACATCGTATCGTCGTCGATGGAAAGTTAAATAAAATAGAGGAGTTCACAAAATCCGTTCCATAGTGTCCACCCGACTTTTGTTCTATTAGTCTTTGTAATGTAAGGTACAAGCTTGTTGCCAAGGTGATGGTGAACGATATGCGACCACTGTTAAATTTCCTTATATAACCGTCGCTTAAATGGTTTTCTCAAGGGGAGTTATAGGTGAGAATATTCTCATGGCTAATGATATACTTGAGCATATTCAGAATTATTAGATAGGAAATCAAGTGTTGGTATCTATAAAAATGTATACGATCAAGGTGTATAACTGTAGTTGTTGGACCTTCTTTCGAGCCATTCTGATCATGTTCAATTTTCTTCTACCTTTGGTGGAGCTGATTATGAGATTGATTTCAATAGTTCCTTTTCAATAAAAGTTAATCAGTAGTTGTCCATTTTTTGCTCATGTTCATGGTTTGCTTCTGGGGTGTCCGTTTTCCCCATATTTGTTTAATATAATGCCTTACCATTTGGAAATTATGACTCTACCTTAGTATGTTTTTGATATTTCTATTGTCCATGGGGGATCGGAGATTTTTCACTTGATGTCTGTTGATGCTCTGATTTTCTATATGCATTTTTCAATACCTTCAACGATGCAACTCAATAGAATTATGGATCACTATGCAAAATTTGCGAGATAGAGGACTCATTTTGATAATTTTTGCTTGGGATATGGTTTTCAAATTCCCAATTTTGATTTTCAAGTGAATAATCTAAAAATGAAAAGCCATTTTTTGGGCAGTTGCTGCCTAGGAGCACTTCTAAAATAGCTAACAGATAAATTTCTCACTTTCCATCATGGGTCGAGTTTCACCGATTCAACATATTCTTTATGGAGGATTATTGGTTAGAGAGAGAGTTTTCCGTTGGGAGGATTCTCATATATAAACTTGTATTTTATGGAGGATATAATGCAACGACGACATTAAAAAAAACTAGATATTTTACAATTTTATAACCACAGATCTCATGAAATTGCTGTTTTAGAAATGAAATTTGGTTTTACCTAATTAATTCAATTATCACTACTGTGTTCCAACATAACCTATCTAACCAATTATGCAATAAAGTAAAGCATAAAAGACACAAGACTTGGTTACGCAGTTCGGTGAAATCCACCTACATCTGCGGGGCCTGGCCCAGTTCAGAATGAATCCACTAATCAGAAAGATACAGTACAAAGTACACCGTACAATTATACTTATCTTATCTAACTATAACGTGAATCCTGCAAGCTCCCCTTGCTACCGTGTTAAGGAATTAGTATTATAGTTGTTATGGAATTAGTGTTAATTAGTATTGGTATTGGAATTGGATTTGTATTCCTACCATAATTGTATTACGTTATCTTCTCCTAACTGGGATAGGTATCCTATACTACTATATAATGTATCCTGCATTCATGAATGGAAAACAGATTATTACCCTTATTTCCTACATGGTATCAGAGCCCGGGTTGGGTTATTGGGCCGATGTGTGGATCCCCTTTAATTTGGCCCGATGTGGGTCGTGGAGTGTTTCCACGTTGCACGTGAGGGGGCGTGTTGAAAGATATATCCCACATCGGTTTCTTACAAAGTTAATGACTTATATATAAGGTCTTGGGTCACCTCCACTTAGTACCAATTGGTTTTAAGATGGAAGCCCAAGATACCTTGAAATTTAACAGGATGACTATGATCTCTTTTTTTTACTTTAAATCAAACCATAGTAGATGGAGTTTGGAGGATGTTCTTCCCTTTTCATTAAGCTCATGTGTTACCCGAAGGCTTACATTAGTTGCACGGAGGCTTACACCAGTTGCCCCGAACGGGAATCATAAAGGCGCTAAAAATCAAATTACAAGTTTAAAGCCTTTATGTATAATAAATTGAAAGGGGGTATATAGTAAGATAAATGGTCAAAACACCGTGTACACTTCCGATTAGTTCACGTCGAACCACTGGAAGATCATCACAGTATTCAAATATGAGTCACATTCTCACATAGTATCCAAAACACTGTACTAATCAACCTCTAAAGCAACCGAAACAAAAATGAACAACTCCTAATGAAAGATCCAGTTCATCTCCATCAAATTAAAGTCCTTTATAAAAAAGTAGGAGATGACCCCAGCCATTTTGATCACCAAAAAGTCTTTCGTAGATGTAAGTAAACTCAAGAGAAGGTACAAAAGTCTCGAACATGACACAAGCTGATCAATATGAGATTTTCCAAATTGCTTGGTTTACAAATCTGGACGCTAGATTATGAACGAAATCGCCAAAGGTTAGTTGGTGTAACTATCTTGACTCGGATTTCTCCAATACCGACATATAGACCATATCATAAACCAACTAAGTTTAACCAAGCAAAAGGAGCTGTTGGAAAAACTTAGAATTGGTAGAGAACAAACACGATAAAATATTCCAGCAAAATGTAGTTTTTAAAACTACCCCATTAATGATGAAAAAGCAAATAAAAAGTGAAAGCAAATGTAAACTGAAATAAAAAAAATTAGCCTCCCACCTGAAAAGGAAAATTTTAATTAGAAAAATAAAATAAAAATGGAGAAGTACCCCTCGTAACCTTGATGTCGCCAGAGATATACTTTAGTCTGGTTAAGCCGAGTTGACTGTTGCTGGGTCAATTCACTGTTTGCTTGTCGACCCACTGAGTTGACCTCAATGTGTCAAAACTGAGTTGGCCGATACTAGATCTGAGTCGGCCAACACAGATTCGAGTAGACTCGGAATCCCATGGGGCTGGTTGCTAACAGCATGATGTCGAGAAAAACAACGTGAAATCAACTCACCTCTGGAGAAACATCCGTCTGAGCGAACGTCGATCTGGTCGATGCTGGGTTGCCTGAATTAAACCTTCCTCATCGTGTCGTACCGAGAAATGAACCTGTCTAAAACGAACCTGCCACCACATTTGCCTGTCTCGTCGTTGGTTACCATGCCGAAGTGTAGTCGCCATTGCCGCAAAAGTCTTCTGGCACCGATGAAAACACCAGGTAGAGACCGACGAAAACTACTCTCAGGGTTGAATGTCGATCGGTGAAAGATGTCAAAGAAAACAGAGTGGAACGAGCTTTTCCTTGGTCTTTGGTGAATCGTTTTCCCCCGGGATAGCTTGGTACTGGGGTAGGGTGGGGGTGGTGGGATCGCTAAATTTGGTTGTTTCCAGCGACGGCGATTTCCCTCGGGATAGCTTGATACTTAGGTAGGGTGGGGTGGTGAGACCGCCAAATTTGGTTGTTTCCAGCAACAGCAGTTTCCCTTGCGGTTGTTGAATTAGGGTTCAGATTTGGTCCTAAGAGAGATGGGGGAGGGAAACTTTAGAGAGAGAAACAAGGTTCACTTACACCCTCCGTCCCAAATTAAATGGTATGAAAGAGAATTTGACGCTAATCAAGAATCTTGTCTAATCGTTAATATGTTTAATTACGTATAATTATGACATACAAAAAGTTACTTTTCAGAAACTACATGTTACGACGAATCAAACCATATAACATATGATAATATTATTGTTTATATATCTATTCAAATATGTGGTCAAAATTGGACAGTAAATAGTAACGTGCAGTTTAATTTGGGACGGAGGGATTATATGAAATGGCAAAGATTACATGCGCCACTAGTTCCAAGAAAGGCATCTTGCACTCCCACGGGTGTACCCCAGCGGTGGGGACATGGGTGGGATTGCCATTACCCCAGGTTCGATTCTCGGCAGTGGCAGTGTGGGGAGTTCTTGCTTTGCAAGGCTCCCTTGTGCGCACCGAGACAAGGCCGAGCCCATGGGTCCTGGCACTGGGCTACCGTGATTTACCTCTCATACGATGGCCTGGGTGTGGGCTGGTATGGGCCCTGAGGGCGAGGGTATCGCCTTTTTCCAAGAAAGGCATCTTGCTCGTGGCTACTGTCCTAGGGCGTTCAGCCCAAAACCGCCATTGTAGAGAACATCTAACATAAAAAAGGTAAAGGCGATCAAACAGTTAGCACTCAGTTGCCCCGGTCGTATTGATGCCACGGTCATAATTGGAGAGGTAAATCATAGCTCAATGCTGTAAAATAAAATTTTGAACTGTAGTTATTAGACGTTCCGACCTCGGAACATTTCTATTGTCACTCAGGTTGTTGATTAGAATGGCACTACACCCTCCATCCTATAATAAATGGCAGAATTCGACTGTAGGAGTCAAACTAAGTAATTCGATCATTTATTCTATTATTATATATGTAAGATTATAGATATAATATGTTGTTAATTTCTTCATAATTTTTATTTTCAAATTATATTTTTTTAAAGAAATTCATTATACGTATAAATGAAGATATTATTAATTAATTATTGTTACGGTTGGCCCCTAAAGTCAAATTCAGCCATTTATTATGGGACAGAGAGTATTTAACTACTCCTTCTGTCCTATTTCAAACTGTAATTTTACTATTTATTTAGTCAAAGATTCTCAACTTTGATCATAAATTAAATTAGTGTATAACTATAAATATTATTGAGTGATATTTTATTAAATTCATTATAACATATATTTTTAAAATATTAATTTTTTACAAGTTTCAATTATATTCAATAACATATAATAAGGATCAAATATTTTTTTAGTCAATTGGTGAAAGTGAAAGTGAAAGTGAACGTGAAAGTGAACGTGAACGTGAACGTTGTGATATAGGACTGAGGAAGTAGTTCCTTTGCATACCCTTCTTATCGCCGCTCAAATTTTTTATTAGAATTGTAATTCATAGCTAGTTTTATGGCTCACGATGAAAACATTGTAGGTTATCCAAGAAGAAGACAAATTTATTTGGCGGAGGTGCTATCTAACTTTTATGAGGTGATGAATTGTCTTCGAACACAGCGAACTCAAATAAAATTAATGCTCTAGAAGCGAATTCAATAGAACTGGCTACATCCTCTAGAAATGTTAAAAAGAAAAGAAAAACCTAATAACAAAAATTAATGTTATAATTATGGCTCACGAATGCCATACCTAGAAGATCCGGTTTTTTTTTTAAAAGAAGGACTAATGTACATAAAAGTTTAGCCATAATTGTAACTCTTTGAAGTTTAGGTTAAACTCTGATCGCTACCGGAGAGAGGGTACATAGATATCGGTGTTTTGACCTCTTAGAATACTGGTACCTAAGTATGGTGGTGTTGAGGCGTAGTTTTCTAGCACCGGTAATCAATACCGGAGTTTAAAAAAACTTAGCTCTGGTTGGGTACCGATGCAAATAAATGTGAACCGGTGCTGGAAATCTATATGGGGCACCGATTTTGTGGTTGGTACCAGTGCTAGTAAATAGGTGATCAATAAAAAAAATTCGGCCAGTGAGAATAAACTCACCGATCAGAACATGAAACCCAGAAATTCATAAAGAATAATAGGACGAACAAAACACAAAACGAATCCAGAAGTTTATGTAAAAAAAACTGGAAAATTTACCACAACCCAGAAGTTCCTTACATATATATGAAAATACATAACAACCCATAATTCATGAAAACAATTAGATCTAAACATAGATTAACAACATCAATTATCATAAAAATTAGAGACCAATCACCATAAACCTTGAAAAAACATCGACGAACCAGAATCGTCTAGGTGAGGTCAGACGCAGGGCTGAGGCGCAGTCGAAAGCGGTGTTGGCGCTGATAGCTAAGGCGCAGTGGATTTTTCAATTAAGGCGCGGCGGATCTGAGCTGAACCCAACATTTTTGGTGGAGCTCGCGACTCGCACCAGCGATTTGTCTGTTCTGGGAGATGGCATCGGGCCTGGTGCACTGCAACGGTGGAGATAGTGACTGGAGCGCAATGGTGAAGACAACACCAGACAATAAGAAGAAGGGCTCAAAGGTGAAGCTTCGGACACACGGGGCTCGAAGGTGCGCGACTGGAGTGTGGCAGTGGCAGATCTGGAGGTTCCGTTGTGGATTATCATAGCGGAGGAAGTGAGGGTTATTAGGAGAGGAGGATTCTATATAGTTAGGGGTTGGGTGCTCTAACTTATGCTAAGTTCGGCTTTTCAAGTACATAACACCGGTATGGACACCTGTGCCAATGGTGATCATAATAGTGCCTTTGTATTTCCAATGCAGCTGCATAACACTGCTTTAAATGGGAATTCTAATACCTAGCTTCGGTATGAAAACCGGTGCCTATGGTGATCATATATGTGCCTATGTATTTCCAACGCAGCTGCTTGACGATGCTTTAAATAGGCGTTTAGTTTTTTTCCACCAGAGAGCAAAGAGGAGAAAAAAATTTCTAAGTACTTAGCACCGGTAGTCTGACTGGTGCCTTTGATGGTGCTACCGGTGCTTATAAAAAATCCCTCCAAATATTGGACGAAAATTAAAATTTTCATTTTTCGTACACGATACCTCCGGTATGACTGAAAAACAATGCCAGTGCTAGTATATTTTTCCCTCTAAGTTAACTTTTCATTTTTACAATTTGGTTCGTAAAAGATATTTGGAGGCGGGGAATCACAAAATTGGAGAAATTAAAATGCAATTATATAAGTGACGATTACATTATTGAAATTTGGGCTAGTATGGGTGAACAGAAGAGCCTGTAACATAATTCTTGGAAAATACACTGGGGCCCAAAATTGTGTTATCCAATTACCCATTGCTTCAAATATATGATTTTTGTTATTCTTTCCTAAATATAGAAATATAAAATAAATAATTTTTTGGGTGAAATACTAAAAAGTGCTAGTACATGTTCTAGAGTAATTTATGGTTGATTACTTAGAAATTACTAAGTGAAATTATATATAGGTTCTTGTGTTCGATTGTTGATAAATATTCCTTTACGGACATGGAAAATACATTGGGGTGTATATGGTAGGATCACGTTTGAGGGAATTTCAATTTGGAGTTACGAGTTAAGTTTTTTTTTGTACTTAGGTCCCTTTAAGAAAGTTGGAGTCGTCGAATCACGAAAATGGTGGCATCAAGATGCAATTCAGTAATATACGATTGCAAATTTACAATTTGGGAATGTATGGGTGAATGGAAAGGCCTCAAAAGTTACATTGATTACTTTTAAATTTTTTGAAAAATTACACTGTGGCCCAAAATTGTGTTGCGCCATTCCCCATTGCTCCAATATACATGATTTTTGTTATTCTTGCCTAAATATACAAATATAAAATAAACAGCAAAGTGCATTTTTAACCCTATGTTTTGCACGAAAGTGGAGAAAGACTTTGTAAAATCTGAAAGTGCAAAAATAACCCTGGATATTGTTGACTGAAATGTCAACGAAAAAATTGACCGAAAATAGGTGAAATGACCATTATACCTGTGAAAACCCCAAACGTTATGGAGTTAGGATGCATGTAACAGTTAAATTTTAATCAAATATTTCAATCTCTCATCTAATTTTCCAAATAAATAATAATAATAATAATAATATATAAAGATATATATATATATATATAAATAATAAAAAAATAAATAAGAAAATAAATAAAAGAAATTATCGGGAAGAGGATATATATATGTATATATATTAATCATAATAATAATAAATAAATAAGTAAGTAAATAAATAAATAAATAAGTAAAATAAATTACCGGGGAGAGGAAGGCAGACAAGCAGGCGTGAAAATTTATCCAAAAGTGAATTCGGCAAGTGGACGTAAGAACTTATCCAAATGAGGGTTAAATGGATAAAATTCTAGGTTTAGGTGTTAGAACCCTATGGTTTCATCTAGTATAAATACCTATCACTGCCTTCTTAAAAACATTACAACCTTAAGACATTTCTTACCAAAGAATAGCAGTTGAGCGGCGGTAACGTAGAAAACAGAGGTTGCTTAAGCCAAGTCTAACTAAGGTGAGTGGTGCATCGCCTTAGCACAAACTGAGTTAAACTGGGTATTTGTTTACATATATGTATATATATGATGCCATCAAAGCCTGACTCTCTCGAACCTTCTCTCGCACCCATCACTGAAACCTCCACCTCTTGAACACCATTGAAACTTCACATCTCAAACCCCTACTGAAAACTTCATCTCTCGAACCCTTACTGAAAACTTCACCTCTCAAACCCTACTGAAAACTTCATCTCTCGAACCCCTACTGAAAACTTCACCTCTCAAACCTTACTGAAACCTTCACCCCTCGAACCCCTACGAAAAAATTCATCTCTCGAACCCTACTGAAAACTTCACCTCTCGAACCCTTGCTGAAAATTGTCACCTCTCAAACCCCTACTGAAAACTTCACCTCTCGAACCCCTGCTGAAACCATCACCTCTCGAACCCCTACTGAAACTATCACCTCTCGAACCCCTACTGAAAACTTCACATCTCGAACCCCTACTGAAACCATCACCTCTCGAACCCCTATTGGAAACTTCACCTCTCGAACCTCTACTGAAAACTGTCACCTCTCGAACCCCTACTGAAAAAATCACCTCTCGAACCCCTACTGAAACCATCACCTCTCGAACCACTACTGAAAACTTCACCTCTTGAACCCGTACTGAAACCATCATCTCTCGAACCCCTACTGAAACCATCACCTCTCAAACCCCTACTGAAAACTTCACCTCTTGAACCCCTACTGAAAACAATCACCTCTCGAACCTCACTGAAAGACTTCAACTCTCGAACCCCTACTAAAAACTTCACCTATTTAACCCCCACTGAAAACTTCACCTCTCGAACGCCTGCTGGAACCATCATCTCTCGCACCCCTACTGAAACCATCACCTCTCGAAACCCTATTGAAAACTTCACCTCTCGAACCACCACTGGAAACCTGTACCTCTCGTACTAGTACCACTGATACCTTAACCTATGAAACAGTACATCTCGAACCTATGTCTCGAACTAGTACCACTGATACCTTTACCTCTCAAACCTACCCCTCGAACTAGTAACCCCGATATCTTCACCTCTAGAACCCTTTCCACTGGAACCCTCACTACTAGAACCTTTACCTCTTGAACTCACCTCTTGAACTTGTACCTCTGAAAATCATTACCGCTCGAACCTTACCTCTCAAACTGGTACTACTGAAACCTTTACCCTCGAACTATACCTCTCGAACCCTAGGTCTCAACTAGAACTACATAAACCTTTACCTCTCTAGCTCACTTCTCGAGCCATACCTCTCATATTTTTCCAACTGAACCTTACCTCGTGAACTCACCAACTGAACCGTACCTCTAGAACCTCACCACTCGTATCTCAGCACTCGAACTAGTACCACTTACCACTTGAACTAGTACAACCCGATACCTATACCACTTGAACCTTCTCCACTCGAATTCTTTACTTGAACCCCTTGTACTCGAACCCACCTACTCAAACCCCTGTACTCAAACCATATACTCAAACCCTGTACTTATCTACTTGAAACCATGTGCCAAACCTTATACTCGAACCCCTCTACCATTTTTACTCGAACCGTGAGTACTCAAACCCCATTAGAGAGAGATGTGATGGTTAAACTTAAATAATGGTACATAATGACTGTTAAATTAAGTGTATATTTTATCATATTGTGCTCAATTATCGTAAGAATTTCACACTTGTACTAATCATTTTACTGTAATAGTAAGTTAGGATTTGAATTATCTAAATTTTCTACCGCGTAAAATTTATCTGCTCATTACTGCTAGCATTTTCGGTAGCACGCTCAACTCGACCAGATACTGGTGTTGGGTTTGAGGGTGTTACAGATATGGTATCAGAGCATTCTCAAACCAAGTAAAGGCAAACTCATACTTACCTTAAATAAAAATATTTTAGAGGGAACTAAATAAATTGCAAATAAAGTTGGGCTAGTTAAGCCCAAACTGTCAAACTAACAAGTTTTTTATTTCGATAGATGGACGATAACGTAGAGATCGAGAGTAATGCTTTCCAAGAGACTATTGAGATAAAAAGATATTCTGGAGCCTTCCCGGGCGCGTTCCTTCCTTGGACAGAAATAATAGACAATTCTCGGTGGTCGGAAACTCACGCCTACCTAAATTGGGTCGTACACGCTTTGGTCATGGAGCGGGCAGAATTAAGCACCAGGGTCTTTAGCCTAGAGATCCATGGACAATTAATGAAAGACGCAATGTGGGAACAATGTCTGCGTGCTAACGCAGAAGAGGCAAGGGCAAATGCAGTGGTCATTTTAAACAATCGACTGAAGAACCAAAGAATTAGGGAGCTCGGGCAATGGGACACTGAACGACAGGAAGTCATTCGAGACGTAGGCCTAGAGCTTGTAAATGCTCAAGTACTCCAATGAGGCCTGACTGCTTATCGAAGACAACCAACAGAATCACGTTGGAGGCACATTAGAGAGACTAGGGGTATCATGGATCAAACTCTCGCTAAGTTGTGGGATGATCTAGTGATTTGGGCATACCCTGGAGTCGAGCAAGAAGAAGGAAGTGGCTCCACTGAAGGTTCAAGGGTCGCTTAGGATTAGAACTAGAATGAATCCCAATTTTGGTGTTGAAGGGCGTCGCTAACTGACTATGAAACTATCGTGAATTTTCTGTGATAAAGTTGTGTTAATTAGCTATTGTAAATGTTTTGTTACAGAAATAATATAAAATATTCTGTGAATTATATTCTTTTGGTTATTGGTTAAGTGACTAAGGATTAGTATAATCCGGAGGGCTAACTTGTTAATTGTAGGACAATGGAAAGGGAACAAGGGGAAAGCTCAAACTCGCCAATGGGACAGAATCCCCCAACCACTGGAATTGAGTTATTCGCGAGTCAAGTTACCAAAATATTAAGTTGTATAACAGAAAGAGACAATCAAGATCGATCTCCTGTCGGGGACCGAAGTCATAGACCAGAGACAGAGGATGCAGCCTTGGAACGATTTCAAAAGTTTCATCTCCCCAAGTTCAACGACGGCCCAGATGACGAAGTTGCCAAAAATTGGATCGAAATAATGACTCGGACTTTCTAGGCCCCGGGATATATGGATGGACGGAAATTAAGTTTTGCCATATTCCAATTGGAAGCAGCCGCGCAAGATTGGTGGAACATAGTGCAGAGGAATGGGGACATGGAGGAAACTTCCTGAACCTGGGTGAATTTTGAAAAGGACTTTAAGAAGAAGTACATTGCAACTCTAGTTAACGAAAGGAAAGAAGCGGAGTTCATAAACTTGAAGCAAGGCCTAATGAGTGTAAGAGAGTATGAGGCAAAGTTTTCCCGACTCTCTAAATTTGCAGAGAAGATGGTCTCAACTGATGATGAACGCAAGAGGAGATTTATCCAAGGGTTAAGGCTGGAGTTGAATGATGCCCTAGCCCCGACATATCAGAACAGCTATGCCACAACCATCAAATCCGCTTGCAGAGTGGAGGAACAAAAAATGCCTTACGGGCCATGCACCAATCGAGAAGGACAAATGTGAAATCTCAGTCGGTATACACTCCAGGTCTACAGGGATCAAACTTTGAGAAAAACAAAATCCCTAGGAGAGACATACCCCGACCCCGGCCATCTCAAAAAGCTCAAGCATTGTCTCAAGAGGAACGATTCAGGTTCATTGCATGTACTGTGGAAAGGGAAGCCATGGTGAGAAGGATTGCTGGAAGAAGGAAAATAAGGGTCTACAGTGTGGGAGTTCAGAACATAGAATACCCGAGTGCTCGCTAGCTCAGCCGAGTCACTTGTCTCAAACCATGGGATCCCATGCATCAGTCGCCAAACCTGCTCAGAAAGGAGGAGCAAGTGGGGTAGTCAACCAAAGATGCAGGCTCCTCTTTATGCAATGGAGCATGATGAAGCCCCAGTTTCGACTGAAGTCATTGAAGGTACCCTCTCTATTTTGGGTAAACTGGCTAAAGTTTTATAGATACTGGTGCTTCTCATTCTTTTTCTAGTTATTCCTTTCTTGAAAATGTGGAAGATAAGATAGAGAACTTACCTTATACGTTGGAAGTTAGAACTTCCACAAACGATGCTAAAATCCTAATTGGACGGATATGTAGAAACTGTGGGGTAAATGTGGGGCGTGGAGAATTACCCATAGACCTAATTGCTCTACCCTTAAAAGGTTATGAAGTAATACTTGGAATGGATTGGCTTGCTAAAAATCATGCCCAGTTAAATTATCATACAAAGGAAGTTAAACTGTGTCAATCTAGGGAACCTCCGATTGAAGTGGATGTGGGAAGAAAAAGATCCTCCTCATTACTAGTTGCTGGCGTCAATGCTCGACTAATGATTTACAAAGGAGCAACTAAAATATTAGCTTATATCTTGAATAAGCCAGTAGACCAGTTAAAGGGGGAATATATAACTATTGTCCAAGACTTCCCCGAGGTATTTCCGGAGGAACTTGTGAGTTTACCTCCTGAAAGGGGGACCGAATTTACCATTGATCTAGTATCATAAGCCATACCTATTTCTAGAACCCCTTATCGTATGGCGCCACTAGAACTACAAGAGCTGAAACTACAACTGGAAGATTTATTAACTCGGGGGTTCATTCAACCGAGTACTTCGCCATGGGGAGCTCCAATATTTTTTGTTAAGAAGAAAGATGGCTCTCTTTGGGTGTGTATCGATTATCGAGGCTTAAACAATGTGACAATTAAGAATAAATACCCTCTTCCCATTATTGAGGAGTTGTTCGATCAACCCCAAGGAGCAGTTGTATTTTCCAAACTAGATTTACGACAAGGGTACTATCAGCTGTGAGTGAAGAGGGAGGACATACCCAAGACAACTATCAATACTCAATATGGTCATTACGAATTCCTAGTAATGCCATTTGGGGTAACCAATGCACCAGCTGCTTTTATGGACCTCGTGCATAGAGTATTTCGGCCAGATCTAGATGAGTTTGTTGTCATCTTCATCGATAACATCCTGGTCTATTCCAAATCTCAGCAGGAGCATGAAAGGGCATCTAAGAAAGGTATTACAACTGCTTAAGGAGCACAAGTTGTACGCCAAGTTTAGCAAATGTGAATTCTTGCTAAACCAAGTGAACTTTTTGGGGCAGGTGATTAGTAAGGAAGGAATATCCGTGGATCCCTCTAACGTCGAGACAATTCTAAACTGGAGGGTGCTGAACAATAGTACGAAGGTTTAAAGCTTTCTTGGACTGGCAGGGTATTATAGGCATTTCGTTAAAGACTTCTCTAAACTTGCATCGCCTTTATTCTTCCTAAATTAGAAAGGAGTTAAGTACTAATGGAATGAGAAGACTCAGTCCAGTTTTCAAGAATTGAAGAAGTGTTTGACCTCCGCCCCAATTCTTGCCCTACCTGACAGAAATGATGGATTCATACTGTATATCGATGCTTCAGGAGAGGGCCTAGGATGCGTATTGATGCAAAAGGGCTACGTGATTGCTTATGCATCTTGGAAGTTGAAACCTTATGAAAATAATTACCCCCACCCACGACCTAGAACTAGCTGCAATGGTATTTTGTCTACAGAAATGACGACATTACTTATATGGAGTCACATTTGAAGTAATGTCAGATCATAAGAACCTGAAGAACCTGAAGTACCTGAAGTACCTATTTCCCAAAAGGACTTGAATATGCGACAACGTCGGTGGATGGTGTTTTTGGGGGATTATGATTATGTGATCAATTATCATCCTGGCAAGGCGAATGTGGTGGCAGACGCACTAAGCCTGAAGGTGAATTTGGCACATATCTGGATAAAGGAGACATAGATGTTATCACAGGCAGAGAATTGGGAATGCGAGATTAAACCTGACCGACTTGTATTCTTCAATCTAAGGGTACAAGTTGTTTTACCCACAGAGATTAAGAAGGCTCAAGAGTCGGATGAATTGTTGGTAAAGAAGAAAAAACTTATCGCTGAAGGGAATTTGCCAGACTTTGAAGTAGACAGTGACGGAGTGCTAACCTGTAGAGGTAGGCTTTGTCTACCCCAAAATTCAGTGGTCACCCAAAGAGTGTTGGATGAAGGTCACCGATCCAAGTATACGGTGTAACCAGGAGGGACAAAATGTACCGAGACCTTAAACAACAGTACTATTGGGATAATATGAGGAGGGACATAGCGGAATATGTGGCTCGTTGTTTAGTGTGTCAGCAGGTCAAAACTGAACATCAGAAACCATCGGGGTTATTACAACCATTAGAGATTTCCGAATGGAAATGGGATCACATCACGATGGACTTTGGGACAGGACTACCCCAAACACCAAAGAATTTTGATGCAATATGGGTAGTGGTTGATAGGTTGACCAAGTTGGCTCATTTTCTACCAATCAACGTTAAATACTCCTTAGAAAAACTGAATGTCCTATACATCTGGGAAATCGTAAGATTGCATGGGGTGCCGATAACTATTGTGTCCGATAGGGACCCAAGATTCACTTTCCATTTCTGGAGGCAATTGCAGGCAGCATTGGTAACCAAATTGAACTTTAGTACAAGTGCTCATCCACAAACAGACGGGCAGTCAGAGCGAACAATTCAAACCCTGGAGGACATGCTCTGAAGCCCCTGTACTCGAATTCACCTACTCGAACCCCTGTACTCGAACCCCTATACTCGAACCATATACTCAAACCCTGTACTCATCTACTTGAAACCCTATGCCAAACCTTATACTCGAACCCCTCTACCTTTTTCACTCGAACTGTGAGTACTCGAACCCCATTCGAGAGAGATATGATGGTTAAACTTAAATGATGGTATATAATGACTGTTAAATTAAGTGTATATTTTATCATACTGTGCTAAATTATCGTGAAACTTTCACACTTGTACTAATCTTTTCACTGCAATAGTAAGTTAGGATTTGAATTATCTAAATTTGATTCCGCGTAAAATTTATCTGCTCGTTACTGCTAGCTTTTTCAGTAGCACGCTCAACCAGACCCAATATTGGTGTTGGGTTTGGGGGTGTTACAGATGTGGTATCGAAGCATTCTCAAACCAAGTAAAGGAAAACTCATACTTACCTTAAATAAAAGATTTTAGAGGGAACTAAATGAATTGTGAATAAAGTAGGACTAGTTAAGTCCAAACTGTCAAACTAACAAGTTTGTTATTTTGATAGATGGACGATAACGTATAGATCGCGAGTAATGCTTTCCAAGAGACTATTGAGGTAAAAAGATATTTTGGAGCCTTCCCGGAGGTGTTCCTTCACTGGATAGAAATTATAGACAATTCTCAGTGGGTGGAAACTCACGCCTACCCAAATTGGGTCATACATGCTTTGGTCATGGAGCGGGCAAAATTAATCAGTAGGGTCTTTAGCCTCGAGACCCATGAATAATTAATGAAAAACACAGCGTGGGAATAATGTCTGCGTGCTAACGCAGAAGAGGAAATGGCAAATGCAGTGGTCGCCGACCTCATATGTTTTTGTTAATCGGCCACACCGATCTTTTCTTTGAGTTCAATGGGTTATTGAACAACGGCCGCAGGCGACGATATTTGTTCCAGTCGTTCGTTCGTTCGTCTGCAGGTGACATTTGTTCTCATCTCTATTAGAAAGGGAGAGAAGGGCCGCTGCGAGAAAAGCGAGGGAGAATGGAGGTAGGGTTTCGAATTTCAAGCGGCAAGGTTGGCTTGGAGGGGTGGCGGGACTCGCATCAGGTAGTGGCACGGGGAGCTGAGGTGATGCGGGGAGGTGAGGTGGTGGTGAGCGGCGGGGTTGGGTGGGAGGGTTGGTGGCAGGGATCGCGTCAGGTGGTGGTGCTTTGAGGTGAGGTGGTGCGCGGGGAGGTACAGTGGTGGGGAGGAGAGGTAGGGTTTCAAGAGGCGGATCTGGCTGGGAGGGGTGAACGGCGGGGTTGATTTCTTCAATTAGGGCTGATTGCTTCAGTTTCAAATTGCTTCAGTTTTAAATTGCTTCAGTTTTTTGGCTCTCCAAATGGAACTGCAAATTAAGGAGTTTGATAAAGTTTAGGAATCTGATAAAGCAGGTTGATGCAGAAAAATAGGAGTTGTGGGCGGCGGATCAGATGGGGAAAAATTGGGAGCAGGCTAATGAGGAAAAATGGTTGTTACGGTGGCGGCACCGCTTGTTGTGGCAGGTTTGAAGAAGAAGAACCCTAGGGTTTTTTTTGTCATTGTATTTTTTGTTTATGAATAGGGGTATTTTTATTTTTTTTATAAATGGTCAATGCCTGAATTTGTCCAGTCAATGTCGGAATAGTGCAATTTGGGTATAATTGCACTCTTTTACAAAAAACCTTTGGGTCAAATTTTCAATTTCAAATTTTACAAGGTCATTTCCACACTTTCGTGCAAAACATAGGGTTAAAAACACACTTTACCCTAAAATAAATAATTTTATTTGTGGGATAATGAAAAATGCTAGTACATGTTCTAGAGTAACTTATGGATATGTTCTTGTGCGCAGTTATTAATAAATATTCCCTTACAGACTTTGAAAATAGATTGGGGTATATATGGTAGGATCACGTTTGAGTGGATTTTAATTTGGAGTTACGAGTAAATTTTTTACTTTTTGCACTTAGGTCCCTCCAAGAATGTTGGAGGCATCGAATTACAAAATTGGAAACGCCAAAATACAATTCACCAAGAAACAATCGATGCTTTCCGATTTGGGCCTGAACGAGTGAACAGAGGGGTCTTGAATCAAAACAATGATTATTTCTACACTTTTTTTTTTGTAAATTACACCGTGACCTCCAAATTTTACAGCCCTTCAACACTTTATTAATGAACCATCTCTCCCAAAAATCCACTTTTTACACGCAAAAAAGAGAAGGCGAGCATTAAATGCACTTTTAGCACCGATATATTATCCCTGATACCAGTGCTACTCGCCAAAATAACTATTCCAGGTCATAGACATTGGTAATATCACTGGTACATCTCATTTATCCCAATTTTGATGTTGAAAAGGACCCAATCGAACACTTTTTCTTTTTAGGCACCTATATGTGGCACTAGTAATATGAGAATCAGGAATAGAATTATTCAAAGGTACCGGAATTTTACTTTATTGACCCTATAACCAGTGCATGTGATATTTCTAGCATTTGTATTACCGTGCCAGCAATGACGTATCGGTACCTGTGTAATTGTTTTCCTTCAGTAGATGTGCCAATCTATATTTCGTGATTTACCTATGCAATCTGAATTAGAAACCTCGTCAATCCAACGTGGAATGGTTGTACTATAATTTCTTCACGATCGATGGCCACAGAAGACCAATTTGGCACTATATATGGTGAGTTTGAAATTTCAAAGAGACATGAATCTGGTGTATTTATGTATCAAAATGCCACCTGTGCTTAATTCAGAAGTTCGTCAAAACGTTCAACTAAACAAGTTGCATTGACCTGCCTCTGCCTCACATTTAATTTTATTTAGTCCAAGTCAAGCATTATTTATTATTTGTTTATTTTGTTGGATGAGGAAATTAATTGAAACCTACCTCCTTTTAAATGACAGTGCGTAGTTGTCAAAGGTCAACCAGCATTGTAACAATTAATCGATCTGTCTTAGTAGCATTTTTTGACTTTTTAACATTTTGACATGTTCATTATAATAAATGCAAATTAAACAGAATGCTGGTAGACAATTAAGCATACATATTTGCATTTAACTTTAAATATTCATTCATTCTTCAAATATCAACTTTCGATTTTTCCTAAAAAATATGTCATATTTTTAAACTACACAACTTTTTAGCCGTTCATTTGTTAAGGAATATAAATATTACATATAATTGTAATTAGATTCAATTTCCTTCTTCTATCTTGTACAGGTATTTTGTACTACTATATAATATACCATGAGGTCATGAATAAAGACACATCATTACCCTTATTTTCCTCCGGCACAGATCCGACTCCCCATCCGCCGAGAACGACCAACCCTTCGTCCGCCGCGCGACTGCCACTCCGATCAGCCGTTCGTCCGTTGCTCGACCAGGTCCGTGGCCACTCATACCGGCGCACATGGATCTTCTTCAGCGCGTGTAATCATGCTCCATTATAGGGGCGCGCAGATCCGACTCCTCAGCGCGTGTAACCACGCGCCTGCTCTCTAACGCGCATGACCTGACCATTTGGGTGTTGTATTCCATTGCTGAAATTCTTATTTTATTTGTTTATTAACATAATAAATAAGTTGTGTTATGTCTCTTTTCGCCGGCATAGCGACATCGCCGCAAGGATTTGTGGTGGCCGCCTCCTCTGGCATATCTACATGATCTGATTTTGGTCCTGCTCTGTCTGACGACCAATGGAGTACGACCATACATTTATTTAATCAGTTTAATTTGTTATCTGACCATGGGTCAGGTAAGTCTACTTTACCCTGAATTCTTGATTCGTGAGCCTCATATCACATGACTTGTGACAAGGGTTCTTTTACTGATATTACTACTGCTACCAATTCTGTGAATGTCATACTGCTTGATGGATCTGTGTCATCTGCCACATAATATGGTTCTATTTTTTTTGGTGATGTCACACTTACTCATGTGATCTACATACCTACTTTGCGATGCAATTTATTATCATGCTCTAGATTATTACCTGCCTTAAAATGTCTAGCATTGTTTACTGAAAATTATTGCATTTTATAGAAAATCAGTAAGAGAACTGTGATTGGCGTGGGTGAACACCAGGGGGGTTATTGGCTTCGTCTGTTGGATACTCGTGTTCGTCCTCATATCTTATAGTTTATTATGATAGTTGCTTCAGTTTCTTCATCTGATTTATGGCATCAACATTTTGGTCATCCATGATCTACGGTGTTGTCTTCTATTCCTACTATTGATTTTAGCACAAATAATACTACTATACCATTGATATTAGCAAAACAGACTAGACATAGTTTTCACTTGAGTTCTACAAATGCTACTGCATTATTTGAATTAATCCATTATGATGTTTGGGGTCCTTATAGAACACCATCATCTAGTGGTGCATTTTTTTTACAATAGTTGATGATTATTCCCGAGCTGTTTGGGTTTATTTATTAGTATCTAAGTCAGAAGTAGCTTCTAGATTTTTGGAATTTTGTGCTCTGGTCAAGAATCAATGGGACCGAACTATACTGCGTGTCCGGGCTGACAATGGGACTGAATTTTTGCCTTTAAGATCTCATTTTACTACATCTGGAATCATTTTTGTGACATCTATGGTTGATACACTACAGTAGAATGGTCGAGTTGAACGAAATTGTTGTCACTTACTCAACGTGGCGCATGCTTTACGGTTTCAAGCCAGTCTTCCAATTGAGTTTCGGGGAGAATGTGTTCTTATTGTTGCTTATCTGATTAACCGTACACTGACAAAACATCTCAATGGTCACACTACCTTTGAGATACTATATGGACGAGCTCCAAATTACTCATCTTTAAAGGTATTTGGATGCTTGTGTTTGGCTGCTCACGTTCCCAGATGCCGCGACAAGTTTGCACCAAGAAGTAGGAGATGTTTGTTTCTTAGTTATCTTGCCGGAAAGAGAGGCTATCATCTTTTTGACCTGGAATCTCGTGTCATCTTTAACAGTCGGGAAGCTAATTTTTTTGAAGACCAGTTCCCGCATGCAGGAACTCCGACATCGGCGTCTTCTGTAGATCCCAGCGGTACCACCATCTCACCACCAGTTCCACAGACCGCCGCCGACCCTATGCCGTCGATTGACGTCGCTCCTGTCCCGCTGACCGTAGTCGTACACTTACCTCCGAATGCCACCGCGCCTATACTGCCAGCCACTTCTCCGGTTCCGGTGATCGACCCGGTTCACCGGCAGCCCTTGTCGGCCCTGCCTGACGATGCACCACCCGGGATACCACCGGTGAACGGCGA
Organism: Rubia yunnanensis; assembly: GCA_037428765.1. Lineage (NCBI taxonomy): Eukaryota > Viridiplantae > Streptophyta > Magnoliopsida > Gentianales > Rubiaceae > Rubia > Rubia yunnanensis. The sequence goes on along the minus strand of CM075064.1, from coordinate 21,139,359 downwards.
TCATGTGCCTCATGCGCCGCCAACTCCGGTGACTTCTCCTGCTCCACCGCCCGACGTGGTATCTCCGGCCCTGACTACTTCTGCTCGCCATCTGATCTGTTAGCTCCGCCGCCTGTTTCGCCGGTTGTTCTGACGTCTTCTCCCGCCGCTGAGTTGCCTCCTATCAGATAGAGTGTTTGCCCTCGCCGACCTCCTCCTTTTTGGGAGATTATGATTGTGATGATTATGCATGTGCTCTTACTACTGAAGACCCACCCCCTACTGCTTCGTTCACTCATGTGCCGTCACTATCCTTAGGTGTTCTCTATCCTCTTACTAATTATGTAAATTGTGATAATTTTTCTAGTATTCATCCTAGATTTTTGGGTGCAATAACATCTAGTGCATATCCCACCACTTATTCAGAACCATCACAACATGCTTATTGGCGAGATGCTATGACTGAAGAGCTTACTACGCTTGAGCGCAATCAGATTGAACTTTGTCCCATATGCCTCTAGATAAGAAGGCGATTGGTTGCAAATGGGTTTACCAGATGAAGTTTAAGTCAGATGGTACTATTGAACGTCATAAGGCGCGCCTAGTGGTTCTCGGGAATCGCCAGGTTGAAGGGATTGATTATACTGAGACATTTTCTTCGATTGCGAAGATGAGTTCTGTTCGCCTATTCTAATCTGTTGCAGTCATTCGTGGTTGGAAACAACATCAGATGGATGTCCATAATGCTTTCCTGCATGGTGATTTGCACGAAGAGGTTTTTATGCGACCCCCACCAGGCTATGCCGCGCCCCTTGGTCAGGTATGTCGCCTTCATAAATCTCTTTACAGTCTTCTCCAGGCTCCTAGAAATTGGTTTGCAAACTGGCTCAGGCTTTACGAGCATTTGGTTTTGTTCAGAGTAAGGCATATCACTCTTTGTTTGTTTTTTTCCCGTGGATCGGTTTCTTTCCATGTTCTGGTTTATGTGGATGATTTGGTCATTCCTGGTAGCTCTTCTGCGCTCATCTCTGAGTTCAAGAAATACTTGAGTTCTTGTTTCCATATGAAAGATCTTGATTTACTTAAGTATTTCTCCAGCATAGAGATTGCTAGAAGACCGGAAGGGATGTTTCTTTTGCAAAGGAAATATACCTTGGATATTTTATCTGATATAGGTTTATCTGCCTCCAAACTGACTGACTTTCTGATGGAGCAGCAACACGATCTGGCGCGTGTTGATGGCTCGCTTTACCATGATTCTGAGCAGTATATGCGACTGGTTGGGCGCCTGATATACCTTACCATCACACGTCCCGAGCTTCGTTATTTGGTTCACACACTTCCTCAATTCATGAAGTCTCATTGTGTTCCTCACTGGCAAGCTGCAGTTCGTGTGTTGCACTACTTGAAGAGCTATCCTGGTCAAGGTTTATTTCTATCTTCCCATAGTGCGTTACAGTTGACCGCTTACTGTGATTCTGATTGGGCTGCTTGCCCTATTACTTGGCATTCTCTTTCCGATTACTTTGTGATGATTGGTGATTTTCCGATTTCTTGGAAGACCAAGAAGCAACCTATAGTTTCTCGGTCTTCTGTTATATAATGTACCCTGAGGTCATGAGTAAAGACACATCATTACCCTTATTTTCTTCATTATTAAACATTATTTTTTTTAAAAAAAATAAATCGTTTATATATTGTGGGGAAAACGTATGATTATAACAAGTGGAATACCAATCTAATTAATTAACATATTGCAAATAAATATAATTAAATTGCATCTCAACCAAACGGATCGCCCTTAGATTGTGCTGTTTCATATTAGAGATCACGTAAAAATCATAATATCGCCATTGTGGACATTAACTTGCTTTTCACAAAAATTATGACGACTAAATAGAGAGGAGCGCATAGTGTATTAATATCACTGCATCAAATAAGAATCTACTGCAATTGTTACATCATTTTATACAAAACCTGATCGATGTTTAAACTGAAAATGTAAAAGAAATCGTGGAAGCTTTTATAGGACGCGTAGCTTATTTGTTTGGAGAAAAAAAATCTGTTGATTTGAATTTCGAGGAATTAAACGTGTAACATTTCGAAAAGGTATAGTTTCGAGACTTTAAGTATTTTGATTGGTAGTCTTTGGAAATAGGTTTATGGAAATACATGGTTTTATTGAATTAATAGAAAAGTAAAAAAAATTAGTTGCAATATTAAAATTTTATTTTACAATGTGTAGTAGTTATAAAGTTTACAATCCGATCCATGCAACCTGAATTTTTTATCTTCATTTATTTTAATTTGCACTTTAAACCTTGATCTTTCCATACCTTATGAGAAGACCGTCTTTCAAGAGACGGACTCAAAAGTTTGTCCTAATGTGAGAAAATAAAATTAAACTAACTGGAATATCCCTAGACCTACTCCCTCCCAATTCAACCTCACCTTTTGACTTTTAATTGTTGGTTTGAAAATATTTGCTCCCTAATATCTTTCATTAACGATGATAAAAACTTGTGAAATTTTGATGTTACAAAAATATATGTTATAACGAATCTTACAATGTATCACATAATTTAGGTATATATTCAATTTTAGGGTCAAAATTAAAAAATTTAACTAAATAAATAGTTAATTTGCATATTGAATTGGGACATAGGGAGTAGCTAATTTCATAAATGACATGTACTCCCTTCCTTTCTCTTAGATTATCCTATGTCATTAATTAATGGGCATGGTTAAATAACTTAGATTTTAAAAGTTTATAAACATAAATATTTTTGTGTGAGATTTTGGTACTAACATTTGTTTTAACACATTTATAAAAATATTTATTATGTATTTATATGGAGAAAGTCTCATATTAGACATAGCGGTCAAAGCAGTCATGAAAAACTTTGTTACAACTAACCGAAATGCACCAGGGCAAGGGTAGGGGAGAGATTTTATTGGGGGCTCATTAGAGTTATTACCCAATTTTTTTTAAAAAAAAATAAAAAAGAAAAATATTTTCATTGATATATATTATTACGAGAAACTAATTTTATAAACACATAAAAGTTATTCAATGCTCCATCACAACATGTTTGTCAAAACCAAAGACAAAATGGATAGTATGTATTTGTATTTCAATATATGCAAATTAATACCTTTACGAATTCAAGTAATGGTGCATTGATGTCTACTGAAACATTGCGCGAAAATCAACTTTGAAATGCGGATTTCTTTGACGCTTTTGATTTTTATTCTTAGACCATTTCTTTACTCTTTAGATTACTTTTTTTTTCAAATATTTTAATTTACCTTTTCACAATTTTAAAGTGAGTCTATCTCTTGAAAGACGGTATTTTCATGAGTCATGGAAATACCAAGGTTTAAACGGGAAATTAGAAGAAATAAAGATAAAATTTTTGGGCTGCATAAATCGGGTCATAAAATTTATAACTACTGCATGTTGCATAATAATATTGCTACTAAAACCTTTTAATATTGCAACTAAAACCTTTTACCTTTTTATTATTTTAACTACACCCCATCTTTCCATAAACCTATGGAATGACGGTCATTCCCAAGACTTACCTTTTACAATATCTGTAAAAATATAAAAGATTTTACTGTGGTGCATTGATATCACATCAATGCCACATCTCATCAATAATGAGGATTACAATATATAGGGATACAGAAAACTAAAGCCTAACAAGAATATGATTCTAAAGTCTATAAAGAAACTATCATCTATAATCTAACCTACAAGAAAACTAATTCTATAAAAGAAACTAATTCTACAAGGTAAATACCATTTATAACCTTTTTTACAAGGAAAGAGTTTCTATTTCCTTAACACCCTCTCTCAAGTTGGAGCATGATGAACAAGAATGCCCAACTTGCGAAGAAGATTATGAAATTGCTAATCATTAAAAAGGAACAAATCACCATAGAAAGGGATTCAACTTCAGTAGCGGTAGAAGTAGCAGCAACAATAGTAATAGTATCAGGCGGTAGCGCAGTATTCAAAATCATTATCAGTGGTAGCGACATCGGATTTGGGATTCAGTGTTGGAAATCGGTAGAAATCAGTCGGTGGTTACGTTGAAGGAGTTGATTGACGGGCTGCGGCAGCAGATAGCTGCAAGCACCGGACGACGGCAACAACGAAATGGCAACAAAAGTCGGTGGGTTACGACAACAGATAGAGGCGAGCAGCTGACGATAGCAACAATAAAACAACAACAAAAGTCGTAGGGCCACGACAACAGATAGCGGCAAGCACCGGACAACAATAACAATGAAATGGAACAAAAGTCGGTGGGTTGCGACAACAGATAGCAGTGAGCAGCGGACGACGGAAACAATAACAAAACTAGGGTGGCGACGACATGAATCTGTAGCAGACTACGTCAGTAGATAGTGATGGGCAGTGGCGAAACGGATGTTGACTCCGGTCTGCAGGATCTTAGACTGTGATACCATGTAAAAATATATAATACTTTATTATGGTGCATTGATATCACATCAATGACACGTCTCATCAATAATGAAGATTACAATATGTAAGGCTACAACAAACTAAAGTCTAACAGGACTATGATTCTAAAGTCTATAAAGAAACTGCCATCTATAATCTAAACTACAAGGAAACTAATTCTATAAGGAAACTAATTCTATAAGGAAACTAATTCTATAAGGTAACTACCATTTATAACTTTTCCTACAAGGAAAAGGTTTCTATTTCCTTAACAATTTCAATATTTGAAACATTAAATGAAACCACCCAAAATAGAGAATCCATATAACATGTATGGTTAATTTATATGGTATTCTTGGGCACTATGAGCACCGCATCCACAAAGATGTTTTTTGGATTTCATATTGTAGGGAGGTGCATATGTTAATAAAAGATTGTGCATTATCATAATTTGATAATGATTACTACATAAATACTATATACATAAATAACAGTATTGAAATGCACATTCTGCATACATATAATATACAATAATTGTAACCTAGAAGTACAGTATAAAAATTTGACAAATACATGTATATGTATAGTTGGCACTTAAACGGTCTTGGTAGAAATTTACTAAACCATTCTAATGGTGAATAAAAAAGCATATCTAAATCAAACAAACCATCATAGTCAATAACATCTTAGTAAAGCTAAGGTTACCTGAATGTTGTGAAGAGGAGGAGCACTGACGTGCCGGAACGACGTGAAACGAAGAGGTGATTGCTAAGGGGTATAAAAGGTTATGAAGCGGAACAAGGAGGAGATAAGGGGAACAAGGAGCAATAGTCGATCGATGTAAATGGCAGAGAAGTCGGCGTTGATAGAGAGGAGGAGACAAGGGGAGTAGTCGATCTAATTGGAAAAAACAATGTCATTCAAATTATTTAAGTAGTCAAAATAATTCAAATACCCGATTGACAAATAAAAATCAAACAAAATGTATGATAAGGTGCTTGGGAAGAAGGAGAAGTTTAGGAAGACTTTCTTACCATATATCGTCAATCATGAATGCATTTCCCGTAATATCTTCATGGTGGTCATCAAAATTTTAATACCACCCATGCTTCATAACCATAAACTTTACATCTAATATTCCTTGCCGCCGGAATCCTTCTTCTTCAATTTTTTTTTCCATTTTCCATTAGGGGGGAAATGGAAAATGGGATGTTTTGGATTTCTTGGATGACTTTATTGGCCTCGTTGGGTTGATGTTCCGACATCCAGAGTGATTTTCAAGGTTGATATTTTTATTTACATAAGCTCTTGTGATGAAATGACAAAAGGTAATTGGTCCACAAAATGCCAAAAGGGGAGATTGTAAAGTCTATATTTATCTAGTTGGCAATTTGTGGAAATTATGCAAATATGGTATTATTGAGTTGCAACATCAAAGAAGGAGTTTTGGTGAAATAAGGAAAAGTTGAAAACTGAATCCGAGAAGGATACATCTAGTCCAAGTTGTATTTGAGTTGGAGAATATATTAGTTCCTATATATGTGGGATTGGATTAATGTTATGGAATGGGAGATGGAATAAACTTCATGTGAACATACGGACAAGCAGTATTTATGCCAATGCTTTTCGTGAAAAAGAAGACTGAATATTATGGTATTTGTGATTTATGGAAATCTGAATATTCTGCTATATATTAGGCGTATGGAAGCATAGTTGATTTATGGAAAATCTCTATAAATATGGAGTTGTTATTATCGAATATATGGAGATATTGAGATAAGGAAAATCCCTTCATTTATGGGATTTGGATATGCTTCAAGAAACAGATTTGGAATAGGAATATTATGGAGATAATCATGGAGAATTCAGATCTGCTCATGGACTATATATAGAGAACAAACATGGCTGCATTATTTACGGACTCAATAGAAAAATCTGCACACAGATTTTTATCTTTCGAGAATTGCAAAGATCCAGAATTCTATGTTCCAACATACGAACCTGCTGCACAAAGTTCAGAATCATATGCCTTAATTCCTCGGGAGGAGGAGATCCAGCGTCAACGAGTTTCGAGGTCAGAGGGAGTCTGATCAAGGCGGATCGGTAGCAAGGGGAGCTTGCAGGATTCACGTTATAGTTAGATAAGATAAGTATAATTATATGGTATACTTTGTACTGTATATTTCTGATTAGTGGATTCATTCTGAATTGGGCCAGGCCCTGCAGATGTAGGTGAATTTTACCAAACTGCGTAACCAAGTCTTGTGTCTTTTATGCTTTACTTTATTGCATACTTGGTTAGATATGTTATGTAGGAACACAGTAATGATAATTGAATTAATTAGGTAAAGTCTAGATTAAATAATTTTATATGGAATAAGTTAGGGCGTAGGGAGAGGAAGATGGAAAATAGGTTAAATAAGAAGAAACTATGTTTTCAATTTAGGAGAATAATAAAGATAAAATTAATTTTTAAAGTAATGAAAATCAATTAAATGAGGCTACTTTTGAAAGTGTCACCTATCAAAAGTTTGTAAAAGTTAATGTGATTAAACGTGAAGTTGGCACTTAATTATGAAGTTAGTTACTATATGTTCTTTTACTATACTTTATACATTAGGAATGAGAGTTAGTTACCTAGTATGGGCTCAAGCAATATATATTGCTACTTGCTAGTAGTGGCAATATCTCTCTTTCTAGAGCGTTTCATGAATTTTCTTTTCGGTGGCCCTATTTAATGGATACACTTGACTTTCGTATTAGAATTTATTAAAGCGGTACATACCTATCGACTATTGGATTAAATATTATTTTAAATTTATTTTGGATGGATGAAATCGTGAAATTTATAGAGAAATTAAATAATACTCCTCAACTTTTATGATAGATTATTTAAAGGATAACTTAACTACATGTTAACTTTATTGATTATCTGCATTATTACACATTGAAGTAGATGAAATTGAATATAGAAAGTTAAAAAGGAGTATGAACGAATGGAATTGAAGGAATTTTATAAAAAATACGCCAATATAAAAGAAATAAATTAAAAAGAAAAGTGTGCGAGTAGTAAAGAAATAGTGGAAGTATGTGAGCGGATTCAAATCTAGAGCACAAACATAATAAAATATGGATCCAAACCACACACAATTAACTAGCATCAACTCATGACAACATGATAATGATTGGAAATCCCTCCGATCATCTAATAATGGCCCTATTTGATCGCAGTTTTTCATGTCATGTTTGACCATCGACAATTTTTGTTGTACACGATAACATATATTATGTAAAATGTCTTTGAATTCTTTGTAACATATAGTTTTTTTTAAAATAAAATTTTATAGTGCGTTATTATAAGCAATTAAAGTTATTACTGATTTAACATGTCTGAAACAATGAGGTCGGTATTAGAGGATCAAAGAGAATACGTAATTTTATAACTTGAGCTGGAATGAAAGGAATAACAATGATAAAATGAACTGAAGTAAAGGGAGGATGGAGAAAGAGTACGGAGTATGGCAAAATCAAAATCAGGTAAGAGAGGAGAACTTTGATTAGGCAATAATTGGTGGCAAACTGACAGCCGTAAAATGGTTCCGATGGAAGATCGCACGATCAATATCGAAAATTACGCGGAAGATTGTGAGGCTACACTTAGGTCTGGAATCCCATTGCAATCAATTCAGATCAGCAAGCTGGTCAAACAAGACGTGCATGCAACCATACGTGGAGCTCTACGCCTAATTACCCTCTTTTCCCTTTTATTTTTTTGCCGGGATTCTTATCCAAATACGTAAGATTAAATGAATTTTGTCTGCACACTAGCCAAATGTACCAGTACCATATACTGTTAATGGAGCGGCATCCCATAATCCATGCTGAATATCTGTCACCCCCGAACTATTAACTACAATTACTATGTACAAAACCAAATTACATATAAATATAATACTCTAGAACCTAGTTAGGAAACACCGTTATTAAATCTATTGAAGGTTAGTGAAGCGTGAAACTCCATCAATTTAAATAATATCAAGTGACGTCATGAGAATACTCAAACACTGTACCACCAACGGACTTCCACCCTCGAAACTAGAACTATCATTGATCTCACATTCATCGACTACTAGCAGATTGGAAACCCACATCGGGGACCAGCAAAATGATTTTCATACTTAATGGCGGATAATCTCTATCAAGAAATTACTTTTAAATTTGCAATTCTTGATACTAATGTAGTTTGAATCCTTAGCCTCTCTGTTATAAAGAGTTTTAATTAACACTAAATAATGTCCAATTCACCGTTGATTGAGAAGTTCGTAGATAGTGGCTCATTAATTTGTGGCAACACCATACATCACAAGACCCAAATTTGTATCAACTAGATCAGGGATTCAGGATAAAAGCGCAATTCAATGTTCTGAGTTTGATACAGAGCCTTAAATTATTATTATTATTATTTTGAAAATCAAATATGCTTAAAAAAATATTCAGCAACGATACAATAAGTGAAATTGACATTCAACTAAGTACCTTCTAGAAATAACTAACATATTGCACGCATATCTAAATTACATGTCAACTAGCACTGGTGTAGGAATGGTCTATTAAAGGTGGTTTCATCGGCAATTTTTTTTAAAAAAATTGGATGCCTTTACTGGCCCTGCCTTTAATCAATCCGAACATAAGGCGGTTCCAAGAACTGCCTTTAAAATTGCAATTTTAAGCGGTTAAAAATCGCCTTCAATTTATACCCCGTAATTGCTTTTAATTTATTTCCAAACTCGGAAAATATAGACTTCCTCTCGTGTTTTTGATACCTTTCCAAAATCGAAAAATATATATGTTCCGAACTCGGAAACTTAAATCTTCCCTCTATAAAATGATGAGCAATTTCTGAGCTCTTGTCCACTTTCTGGTCTCCATCTGTAATTTTTTTGAGTAGCAATTTTTGATGGAGATGCAAAGATGACTACCACCATAAATGAAGACATTCCACGACTTGATCAAACATTTAAAGGATATGTTCAAGATCCTCTAAGTGACATGGCAGGACCGATGACTAGGTCAAGAACTAAGCTTAGGGAAGCTTCTTTAAATGCTTTGATTGATCGCCTTTATGATGAAGAATTGAAGAAGGAGTCACCATCGACATCTTGGATTCATTATTCAAGATTGTCGACGAACTGAAGACATCATGAAGAACACTATACTCTTTTTTCCCACTGGGTTTTTAATGAGGTAGTGAGATCACTGTAAAATATTGTAAAATTATTTCATTTTGGGTTTATTGGACTAATAGCTCGGCCATGAGGGCTTTGAAGAGCTGAATTTCAAAAATACAGTCCATTAAGGTTTAGTATATTCAGTTTTATTCTGATTAGAATTAGATTTGGTAAGATTAGATAAGGTTATATTCTTCAAGGTTACTTCTTGAAGAATTCAAACTGATTACCTTAGATTACCATTTATTTTAGGTATTTTAGTTAGATATGGTTTTAGCTTCTTAAAGCTGCCATAAGTTGATTCAGTTTCCATTTGTGATTAGGGTTTGAGGCAAGATTGTAACCCTAAAAAGGGAGGCCTTATGGACGAAAATTACAAACTTTTCATCAACCAAATATACAACCTTTCGAGTTCATACTCTTTGCTTGCGAGCTATTCCATTGTTTCTTAACCCCGAGGGCTAGTTAAGTACCAATAAACCTTGTAATCTGATCCTGATGGCTAGTTAGAGAGCAAGTCGAAGTTAGGCGTACCCCGAGGGCTAGACTCCTGAATTTCGTGCGAGATAGTGCGGGTTTGCAGATCCCTTCACTAGATCAAAGATAGTAATTCCGCAAATCGTGAGTCTTCGCAAGGAGATTCATATCAATTTTGTTGATAAAATAGTTTCTGGGTTCAGAAAGAGGTTTCCGAGTTCGGAAAAAATTTGCGTCGAAGGTTTCCAAGTTCGTAAAACCTTTTCTTGCCTATGGAACTTGAGCATGATAGAGATGACCGACTTTCCAAATTCGAAAACCTTTTCTGGTCTTTTGGTAAAAATTTGTTTATTTAATATTACTAGCATAAGAACAGCTCGATACACAACCACAATTTCAAAAGAATACACGATATCTTGCACCTAAACAAAAATCTATAGATAATGCTCACCAAGCAATAATCTATAGATAAGAATAGAAATCACTACAAATCTATTCCAACATTTCTAAGGTTTATTTCTTATCTTACTTGAGTTTCCCTACCAATATTGGGATTTCCCTACCAATATTAAATGCTTAGCCAATGAATTTTGTGCATTGTTGATATCTTCTTGCAAGTAGGGTTTTCAATCATTTTTGAAAATATGAAAATAACAATATAGTATTAATTATTCGGTGAATGCTATTTAGAAACATTACCACTACGCATTTGTACAATTACCTTGTCAACTTCAAGTACATGTTCCTGACTTTATTTACGCACTCAGACGCGTACAACAAGACATAATATTCGAACTCCCAAGTTTGAGCCTGTTTCTTGTTCTATATGTAAAAAACATAAATTATCAAGACTATAGCACTAAATAATTGAGGATAGTATTTTATAAATGAACATATTGGTAGACTTACCTTTATATCAATCACGCGAAATGAACAATTTGTTTGATCATTATTTTCATTCATTGCAGATTCCAAAATTTCAACGATTTGGTCAGACAGTTGGAAATGGAGGGGATCCATCCAATACACTTGCTTCTCTGCGGGTACTATCAATATTATTCTCCAATGGTCCCTGAAAAAAAGAGTGATTATTTGAAATTTGTGGCAACAATGTTGGTAAAGTAATTGAATGCTGTAAATAACCTCCCGATGTATGGCACAACAAAAAGCGTCTTATCCTTTCGGCTTAGGCATCTACGAATGTAGTCGATCCTGCCTTGTTTTGTACAACCAATATCATGTATCATTACCGGGCATATGTATCCAATCCATCGCTTCTTTTGATTACTTGTAAAAAACATGTACCTGGACAAGTTCATAGTAGGTATGAATTGTAATAATGGTTAGCGAAATTTAAATCGAATTTTGAAATAAAATGAATACAATCACTCACAAGGTGTAGATCGACATTATCGCCTGATTAACTTGCTCACATCTCCATAGGTCTTTAAAATTACTCGATAAAGTCACGATTTCACCTTTGTATCCGAATACTCATTCATTTCCCAAGAATGTGAATGTTGAGTTTCGATCATGGGGTTGTAGCAAATTATGAAGAACATGTACGGAGTCAGGTAAGTCTCGAGGACATTGTATCTTGCCAATGGATGTCTAACCCTAGTTGGTGTTATTGGCTCAATTTTGGCCGTCGATTTGACCTATTTTGGTGTTGTCATCACCCGTTTTGGTGAAGGAGGCATTGTTTCCTTTAAATGTCCATCCTTGATAAGATTGACGTATATAAGTCTACGGGGCCAAGTAAAGAACATCCCCTGGCAAGGCCCAACTTTCTTGTATTCCTCGTCCAGGATTGGCAAAAAGGCGCCTACCACCAAAGGATTCTCCAAGGAAACCCTTGAAAGACCTTCCGCAATTGGTATGGAGTGATGATGTTTCATTAACTTATGGAAAAATCCATCGACTACATGTAGCTGCTTACCGTCTACGCTTTGATCAATGTATAGTTCACATGGACAAATTTCTAAAACATAGGAAAAAATATATTAAATATAAAACTTCAATTAAAGTGACATAATTTAGAAAATGATTGTTCGTACCTTTTTTCAATTGCTAGGGTGGCAGTGTCAAGGTTGTCCGGTTTGAACAATTGTCCATCGATTCTTGGATTTTGCACAATTTCCCCATGATTTACCTCAACATCCCCGGGAGAATGTCGTGAACCCCTAGATGGCAGTGTTCAGTCGGGTGTTAAGTCCTCTAAATTGTCTGGAAGAACTAGCCCAATGTGTTGGACCAACTTCTGAATTACAATTTTTTGTTGCTCAAATCGTTTGTCTTGATTTGGGATTTTTTTGCAATGAATGGACTATTGAGGGTTCCGTTCCATCGTAGAACCGTAAGATTCCGAATGCTTGCCGGTGTGTCAGGAAACTACCCATTCCCCTAACTCGGCCTGGATGGTCCGATTTTTTCACGGCTTCACAAAGGATGTCGTGTTTATCCCTTGGTATAAAATCCCCTTGTAATTGATCATTCTTCAACTTTTCCTAAGTGAAAAAAATAAAAAGATATACCATTTTTAATTCGATATAGCATGTATATAGTTCAATGTAATGAAGTAGTTACCTAAATATTTACGTACCACTCTTTCAGCAAGCAGTTTCTCTTCGGGCTTGACATATAGACCCTTCTTGTTTTGTCGTCCTTTGAGAAATAGATTCTATCTCTCAATGTCTTACACACAAATCGGTTGCACAGATAACCTTGCATCATCTTCTATCATCCCGCGTGCTATTTCCGCTTGCACATATTCTTCTAGACGTTCCTTTACCAGCTCGATTGCCACTAAGCAATAACCCCCATGACTCAATCAGTGAGAAATTTTATTTTCCCCCATAACACGTTATTTTAGTCCTCTTGTACCCTAGGCGAGATTTTACGGTTATTGTTAACACTGTAGACATTTTAATGTATTTAATTACACTATCAATTTTCTTATTGTTTTACTTACGTTTTCACTATTCTCCAATGCTCTTTTCTTATGAATCTCCCTGCTTTCAGGTTGAATGTGCGTATAAGTCACCCATGGTCGATCACCTTTCTTATCGCTAAATATGTAATCTCTGGACAAAGTGTATCTATGTTCACGCCAACCCTTTGACATCATGAACATAGCTCTCTTTCACAAAGCATCAACATCTTGTTCTTCAATTTGAAAAGGCCTCTATGGTGATTATGAAACAAAGGGGTTTGAGGATAGGGAGTATATGTGAACAAAAATTGAAGAAGAATTACGTAGGAAAAATGATTCACTAGAGGCACCTTGCATTCCCTTCGCAACGTGACCTTGTATTCATTTGTGACATCATGCCAAGTATTGTACTTGATATCTACCCTTATTCTGCCAACCTTCGCCACCCAACTAGACCATTTGGCACGTTACACCGATACACAATTGCCTTTCTTGTGAAAAACCAAAGACGTTAACTCTCTCTTAGCCATTCTACGTTTTAATGCTCTACAATGAGTTTGGTGTTTTCCCATATCTTCCGTATCATCATCCCACGCCGTGTCCGTTGTTGGTGGGTTGACATTATCGGACAGTGACGCATCATCATGAGTCCATTTCCTAGTTTCCATTTTCAATGCTACATACACAAATATGTCCTTAATCTCAGAAAGAAATAAGTGAAATGTTCTACTAAACCTTAGGCAATTGAAGAAATTTGATAGACGTTAAATTTACCACTCTAGTTACTAACAAATTTTTATCACCCCCACCACCAAGGCAACAAAACCCTAATAGTATACACAACCTATCATTAATTGCCAAACCCCACTTAAAATAGAATTCATAACAATCACAAAATCCAAACCCTAGGTAGCAAGAAGCATGAAAAATTTGTGCTACCTTATTCATGATAGTAAATAATAAACCCTAGGTATTTATTGAAGAGTACATTTACCTTTTTTTTTATCAATCAAAGGTAATAAAATACTCCTTCATATGTTATACCTACATTACATTGAAAACCCTTGTTGAAATTTGAAACTTTAAGTGAGAATTTGGATGTGAAGAGATGTAGACCTACCTCAAATCATCAAACCTTCAATTAGAAGAATTGAAGATGGAATGGATTGATGATATGGGTTTGGAAGGGTTTTTGGAGGGGAGAAAGAGAGGAATGTTGCAGTTTTCAAAGGGAGTAAATGGCTATTTGAAAACCCTTTATGCCTTTTTTACCCATCATTAAGGGTTTCCGAGTTTGGAAAGTTGATTCCAAACTCGTAAATGTGTCCGCTCTTCAATATAAATGAGCGGGACTATTTCTGAATTTGGAAACCCTTTTCCCCCTTTAAAAAAAAGAAAAACGGGCAGATTAAAAAGCCCCAAATCAAATTACATAAAATTCATTCTCCAAAGCCATCATTTGAAAATTTCAAACTCCAATAGCCTCAACCCCCAAAATTCTATTGACAACAACTAAAAAGAGCGCAGCCGCTAAGTGAAGGCTAGTGATCGGAGCCATCGTCCTCTCACGCAAATGGGTTCGTCCTCAAAATTTTTCAGTGCTACGGCCGAGCAAAGTTATGTAGATTTTTCAAAGAAAAAAGTTATCAATTCAAAGGCTATATTAGCGCCGGACATGGAGTCCTTAAAGCTAGGCTATTTGCTTGCACATTTCAAGACCTAACATCTAGAGAAATTGCTATATATAGATGGGCCAGTTTATGTTGACAAAGTGATTCAATTTTATGGAAATTTGGGTCAAAATAGCAATAATAGGTATACGAATAGGGTGAATGGGAAAGATGTGTTTGTTACTAAATATAAAGTTAACGCAGCCCTAGATTTCCCTTACATCACCGTCTAGAAATTAAGTCCCGATGGCCTCAATGACCCCTCGATATTTATCACACATGTTTGTCCAGAATTTAGGAATGCTACACCTATTTGTCCCATTTCTATGGCTAGGAAATATTTTAAGAGGGTGGGAACCAATTCCGGTAAGGCAAAGAGTTTTGATACAAGTATTTTAACCTTGGAAGAGCGTCTAGTGTATGAGTGGATATGCCTGAATGTTTTCCCCACTGGTGGACATACTTATGAGCCTACTATAGCTAATCTTGTGATGTTTTACTACGTCATGGGGGCTAGAAAGGGAAACATGGGTTACACCGTCATATTATTCATGTTGAAGGCTGCGCAGACGAAGAAGAAAGATCTTCCCTACGGTGGTTTGATAACCTGTATGCTGAAGAATGCGGACATTATTCCTAAAGATAAGACTCTTTGTCAAGAGTACTATGACAAGAGTTGGTTCAAATACAAAGGCCTACATCTTAAATTTGGCAGCAAATGATCATTTAGTCCAGCACCCGGTCAGAAATATAAAATTGCCAAGAGGGCCCACAAAGTGGAAGCAGAGAGAGAAGAGGCATCTAGCTCCTGAAAGTGTTACGTTGTTCAGTAACTTCAATTTTGAATATAAAAATTTACTATCCATCTCAGTTTGATCAATTTTAATACCTATCTTATTGCAGGTATCAACAACGGTTGGAAAGATAGATTGAGCAAGTGCTTCGATTGTATGTGTGCGAACATGACCGAGACTCATGATATGTTGACCCGCGCTCATTCCCAGCATCTCGCCTTCATGAAAGCTCATGGCCTCCATTTTTTATCCGGTTTTCTCGGAGAGTGAAGATAAGGATGTTGACGAGGGTGATCATGGCGATGGCGAGCGTGGGGGGGGGGGTGAGAACTTGAAGCAATTACTATTTAAGTATGCATTGGATATGTATGGATTCTAGATTTCATTAGTACTTAAACTTTGGTAGTTACATTTGACTTTTGAAGAGATTATTTTGTTTTTTTGTATCATTTTTAATGCAATAACCTCGTACAATTTCTCATATTTAATGCTATACTTTTGTGCTACAATCTTTTAGTTGCATGTTATTGATTGATATATAGGACTATATAGAGCAGTAAATATTGAGTGGTAAAAGTTAAATTGTTTTCAATTTTGGAGTTGACCAAAAGAATAGATGTATTTCCGATCTCGTAAAGAGTACATCCTTTGAAGTAAAAAATGCATGAATCACTTTTCGAGTGCGGAAAGTTAGTTTACAAGTTTGGAATATATTAAGGGCTAGAACTTTTTATAGGGGCGACAGACTTTTGAACTCGACAACAAATCAACCAATCATGTTCAACTGCCGACATTGAAGATGTTGAAGAATAAGATTTGTAGACTTGATTAGGTTTATATGATTTGACTTTATTGTAGCATTTTCAATATTAATGGATTGTGAATTGCCGAATGATTTCTACTTTCCAAGTACTAAATTATTATGATTTCTAAGTTTTTATCATTCAAGTATTTGTTCATGTTACTTCAACTCATGAATTTATCAAATGATTCAACAATTTTAAAAGGACTTGTTAATCACCAACTTACTACTTATGCTTCATTTTCTCGATCACCACCTTTTAAACTTACGCTTCCTACACGTGATCTTCCCATTATCATCAATCCACATCCCTTCACCATGGTCACTATAGCCTAGGAAACCGTGAAGACTCCGATCATCCTTCTCGAGCTACTTGACTTCTTTAGAACCACAACTCGTGATATGAAATCCAAATCCAATTACCTCCTCTAACTCATTTTCTTTGACAAAATCCCGCTTACCTTCAACAACAATCTCCCACCTAGGATCTACATGATCCCTATCATAGAAAACCTAGGGCACTTGAGACACCAATATGAAAGGATCGTTCTTCCATCCAACCTGACTTCTATAAACAAGGGTGAAGCCCAAATCCTCGATGCGTCGTCCCTTATTAATATCAACCCACTGACATTTAAAAACAGGGACACACATACTGACATAGTCAAGTTCCCCAATTTCAGAGATCGTGCCAAGTAGCACTGTAGAGCATACATAGGATTTTCATTACCACCACTTCCAACGTGCAATGCTTTGGAAAAAAGAGACACTCTGCTGTTTTGAGTAACACTTTTATCATCCATTGATTTTGTTGGAAATGTAAAACCATTGATGTCATAGCCTCCATAGAAAAGAACGGTCACCAATGGTCTATGAGCCAACCATTTAACTGTCGCTGGATATTCCCCGATATGTACGTGTTCCTATAACCATGGTGCAAATGTTAAAGTGTGAAATTGAAGTACCTGAGCCTCATTGAAATTAGAGTGCCTCACTCATATGGCATCCATATGAATCTCGATGTACATAACTACATCTTGGTGGTTGCAGAGAACATAAAGATGGTGGCACATAAATCTTCCGCACTAGGGCTAAATAATTTTCCCATTCTAACCCCTAAACCTTCCAACCTCCCTTCATGTCTACTGATGGAACCCCAACCAATTCAGTGAAAAAATCAATGGCCTCAACTGTCATGTATCGTTTCACAATACTAGCATCTGACCTGCACCAATTTTTCACAAAGTGCTTGAAAGTTTTCATGTACCTCTCAAATGGGTACATCCATCTTAGAAATACTGAACCACATTGCTTTATCTCACACACCAAATGGACAATAAAATGGACCATAATGTCAAAAAAGAAGGAGGGAAATGCATTTTCATATGATACAGAACTTCAACAATCATAACTTGCAACCGATCCAACTTTGATACACTAATACTTTTGCAACAAATAGATTTGAAAAATAAAAAAATCATCGTAATTCACAATCTTACGTGAGAAGGCAATGAAGAACGAATGGAAATGGCATTCAATTCCTGCATTAGGTTGTGGAAATCGTGTGACTTCAACCCACCCAACCTCAACCCCTCGACGGACACACAACTGCTTATGTTGGACGAGTATGCACCTGTCACTTTCACACTGCTAAGAGTCTGGAAAAAATATTTCTTCTCCGATTGTGACATTGAATAGCAAGCGGGGGGCAAATAACAATCATCATCTGTAGTCACTGGTGCAAGATTATTCTGAATACCAGATCAACCAAATGTAGCCCAGTCTTCAATCCGTCCTTTTTCCCCCAAGGGTATTTGACAACGTCCCAACCAAAGAACGTCAAAAATTCTTCTTGATGTGCATGACATCAGGACAATGTCTAACTTCCACATGCTCCCAAAATGGTAGGTTGAAGAAGATTGAGCATTTTTTCCAACTTCCTTCTACGTCAGTTTTTCTTTTCTTATTCCCAAAGTCATTGGACGAATTCTTAACACTCTCATAAATTTGTGTACCTAACCGTGAAATTGGTGCAACTCGTGCATCTATTTTCCCATTGAACCATTTTTGGGCCAATCGCCATGGGTGCCCATTGGGAAGAAACCACCAGTGCCCCTGGTAAACTATTTTACAACCTTGTTTTAATTGACAAAAATTAGTGTCCTTCTCACACACTAGACAAGCAAAGTGGCATTTCACTATGTACCATGACAAATTTCCATATGCAGGAAAATCATTAATTGTGAAAAATAACAACGCTTTAAGAGTGAAGAAATCATCAACCAACCCATCAAACACTCCAATACCATCATTAAAAAAAATCAACAAATCATCCACTAGAGGAGCAAGATATACATCAATATCGTTACCAAGTTGCTTCGGACCTGATATCATCAAAGATAGCAACACACACTTACGTTTCTAGTTAACCAAGACCGGAGGTTGTATATGACCAACATAACATGCTAGGAGCTATGTATGTTACTCATGTTAACAAAAGGATTCATACCGTCTGTACACAACCCTAACCTCAAATGACAAGAATCTTTGCCAAACTCAGGATACATATCATCGACTTTCTTCCATTGCTCCCCATCCAAAGTATGTCTTATGACATCATCCACCGGTTGGTCTCTATCTGCTTGCCAATGCAAAAACTTGGCGTCTTCCATACAAGCATACAACTTCTTCAAACGTGGAATGATTGAGAGGTACCATAAAACTTTTGCTGGTATCATTTTCTTCAATTTCAATAGAACTTCCGCACCCACCGCAATCACACTTCTCTTCAACTTGTACCGAGACTTGCTACATACCCAAAACGTTTCTCGATCTTTATCTACTTCCTCGGTATACAACATACAATCCTCCGGGAATGAATGAATTTGTGCAATTCCAAAATTTAATTCCAATCCCATCAGGCATAGTATTTTTTTTGCAGCATATAACCCATCGGGCATTAAATTACCCTCGGGAAGAAAATCCCTAAACAACTCAAGAGCCTCGGTCATCGACTTGTCTGTCCATCCAAAATTTTCCTTCAAGTTCTTTATCTCCAAAGTTGCATTCAGAACCGGGTTTTTTGAACCATTGTACAAAGGCATCCCTTTGCCGTCAATCAAAGCTTGTAACGACTCCGGTTTACCTTTGAATTCCCTCGCAATATCTTTCACTATTTTGTCAAACTCGGCATTACCATCTAGTTCATCAACCGCCGCCGTGTCATCCAATTCATTGGAAGGAGAGGTTCCCACAACTTCCCCATGCCATACCCAACGAGTGTAGTTAGTTTGGAATCCTCTCATTATGAGATGCTCCTGCAACGTTTTCCTCCCTAAATACGCATCATTTCCACAATCCCTACAGGGGCATCTTGCCCGCGAAGAACCATTTTTAGAAGCATGTTCAAACTCAAACGAAACAAATGATTCAACCAATGGAATGTACTCGGGTGATTTTCTAAGATCATTACCAATTAGTTATTTCTCGATCCATTCTCGTAAAGTCAATTAAAATGCAACACATAAGGATCCATTCAAACATAATAAAAAACCTAGTTAATCTCAAACCATAGTTGTAAATATATATATATATATATATATATATATATATATATATATATATATATATATATATATATATATGAAGCATTAAATACACATTCAAATTTTTTTCAAGAAAAATGGTAAACATGATAATTTGGATTAAAATAACCTTCTCCAATTTGAAATGATGAATTCTCAAGCACAAGAATGGGTAATGAATGATGTTTAATGAATGAATGAGCTTCTTCTTCAAAGTTTTAAGGTTTTGTGGCATTTGATGGAAATGGGAGCATTTTTTTAAATATGTAGGGTCATTTCCAAACTCGGAAACCTTACCCCAAATTTTTGAAGACCAAAACAATACTATTCCAAACTCGGTAAATAGACACGACACATTAATTTATGAGTTCAAAACTCTTTTCTTTTCTTTGTAGTTCCCAAGCAATGGGATTTCCGAGTTTGGAAACACTATCGTTCCCTCTTTTTGAGTTCATAAACTGTCAAATTTAAAGGCGGTTAGACATAACCGCCTTTAACTAGGGCTAATTAAAGGCAGTTCTACCTTGAATCACTTTTATTTAAAGGCAGATCGAGAAAAACCACCTTTAATCAACAAAAAATTGCCTTTAATGTCTAGAACCGGACACGATCACCCATTTTTTACCTCAGAAATTCGAATTAAAGGAGGTTTTCTTTGAACCGCATTCCCTTGCAGCCTTTAGTAGGAGGCTCTCTACTAGTGTAGACTGACTGTCTGCATTATCACAAATTAGAGATCCAATAAAATTATAACATTGCCTTCAAGAATATTAACTCGCTTAATGTGAAACCATGACCACTTGGCAGAGAGAAGCGTATCACGCATTAATATCACTACGCCAAACATGGATCTTCTACAACTGTAACACCACTTGATCCAACTATGATATATGTTGTAGAAACTATAAACACCTTGAAAAGCACATATTTGACAGGTCCAGCCTAATGAAAACCCAAAGAGAAAACTACAAACATAATAACAAACACATGATTTGTACAAGCAAATCAAGAACAAAACCTCGACCCAAACAACTAAATCTAGTTATTATCACGAATACAACGATCTAATCGATCAGGTCGAAAGCAAAATTAATGTGCGGAAAGAAATCTCACACTTATGCAATAACAAAAACACCAATTAAAATAAACTGTTGTTTTCCCATCTTCTCATAATGAAAAAATGGGGAAGATGGGAAGAAAAGATTTGTAAAGACAAGTGGTTTTCATTGAGTATTTTAATTGGTAATTTGTGAACAAATTTGGAAACAAAAAATATTCCATGTTGGAACATACGGACAGGGTTTATCGAATATATGAGATGTATGGTGATAAGGAAAATCCCTTTATTTATGGGATTTGGATATGCTTCAAAAGAAAATAAGGAATAGGAATTTTATGGAGAAAATCATGGAGAATTTTGACCTGCTCATGGATTTAAAAGGGAACATCATGGCTGCATTAAACTCACAAACGGAAAGATGAAAATCTGCACACATATTTTCATCTTTCCGAGAGTCTTGCGAGAGCCAGATCTATATGTTCCAACATACATGACCTGTCGTTCAAAGTTCAGAATCATATGCCTTAATTCCTTAGGAGGGGAGATCTACTGTTGATGAGTTTTGAGGTTAGAGGGAGTCTGATCAAGGCAGATCGGTAGCTAGCGAACTAGCAGAATTCACACGTTTAATTAGTAATGATAAGTATTTTGTATGGTGTACTTTGTACTGTATCTTTCTGATTAGTGGATTCATTCTGAACTGGAAGGCCTCACAGATGTAGGTGGATTTCACTGAACTACGTAACCAAGTCGTGTTTTTATGCTTTACTTTATTGCATACTTGGTTAGATAGGTTATGTTGGAACATAGTAATAATAATTAGGAAAATTTGGTAAAACCAAATTACATTTGGTATCACAGCTTTGGTCACTTATTTTTCCATTGTTGTGTCAAGGAAAGTTTGATCCGGTTTTACCATGGCGACCAAAGAAGGAGCTTCGGTGTCTCGGCTACCTTTGTTGGAAGGCAACAACTAAAATTATTGGAAAGCACACATGAGAGTTTTCATCAACTCACTGGATGAACTTGCTTTGCACTATGTTGAAAATGAGTGGAATCAACCTACTGAAGATGCTGAAAGCTCTGAGGCAATAGAAGGAGAGTCAAGTCAGAGGGAGCAGAAACTCAAAGATAATTCTACTTGGTTTCTGGATGAACTCAAGGCCTCACTGGCAAACCCAAAAGCATTAAATATTATCTTCATGGCAGTTGATGAAAATCAATTCAAACTTATCTCTATATGTAATTGGGCCAAGAAAGCATGGGATATTCTGCAAACTATTCATGAAGGAACTAGTCGAGTTCGAGAATCTAAATTACAGATGTTGGCTACAAAGAAGCAAAATTGATGAAAAAGACCTTGAGATCACTTCCTAAAAGGTTTGCAATGAAGGTTGTGGCAATAAAAGAAGCAATAGATGTAGCCACTATGAGCTTAGATGAATTAATGAGATCATTACAGACTTATAAGATGACATTCTAACAAACTATAAAAAGGGTCCAAAAGGAGTTGGTATTTAGAACATCGCCATCAAAGGACAATCACGAATCTGACAGTGATGATGAATTTGAAAAACTTACACTTATCACGAAACATTTGTCAAGAATGCTGAAGAAAGTAGTAAACAAGAAATCGCAGCAAAGGTTTGGTGGAAATAGACCAAGGCCACAAGAATTTGGAAATAATGTGTGACACAGTTTGAACAAGGAAATCAACAATTTCCCAGAAATTAAAGTGGTGAACCAAAATAGCCTGGACAAATTCAATGCAGGGAATGTGGATGATATGGTCATATTCTTGCTGAATGTGCAAATACCCGGAAGAAACAAGGAAAATCATATGTCACCTAATGGATTGAAGATGAAGAAGATGAGAAAGGCGAAGAGGAACTTACAAGAAACTGTGTGGCATTTGGAGCAAAAATTCATAATGCATCGGATGATGGATGTTCCAATACATCAGATAGAATCGAAGCTGTATGTTCTAACATAAATTCGTATGAGGTGTCTAGTAATGAAGTGGTATATATATATAAAGTACATACGAAAAGATGCATGCTATGTGGCTTCAAGTTTTTGATACAAACAAAGTACTAAAGGAAGAAAAAAATCATCCGGCGGAGATAGAAAAGGAGTTGCATGTGGAAGTTTATGAACTCAGAAAAGGGAATGATGAGTTGAATGTGAAGCTAATTTCAGCAACCAAGAGAGTTGAGACGTCTGAAGCAGCTATTACCAAGATGAACTCTGGAAAAGCAAAACTTGATGATATTTAGATTATGGGAAAGAGCTTTGGAGATCGACACAGAATTATGTAAGACAACCCACCTAAGAACATATTCACGCTCAAGTCAAAGACTCAAGAGATACCTAAGAACACAATAATGCTCAAGTAAAAGATTTGAGAGATAAAGAGAAAGTTTGGCAAGCCTCATCAAAAGAAACCTCTCATCTGTAGCTACTGCTCATATGAAGGGCACATAGAGGAACAATGCCAGAAACTGCTCAGAGACATCATAGAAGGACGTCAACTCTTGGTATGTTCCAACGTAGACGAGGTCCATAAATCAAAGATGGTAAGAAAGGTATGGGTTGCCAAAAGCTCTAGTACTTTCCTTGTTGCACATACTTCTCTTATAGCACATTCCAGTGATTCGTGGTGCTTTGATAGTGGCTGTTTTTGCCAAATGATTGGCACTCAGGAATTCCTTACAAATATCACACCATATGATGGTGGTTTTGTTACCTTTGGCAATGGAAAAAAGAGTAGAGTAGTTGGAAAAGGAGAAATACAAATTGATGGATTCCTAGTATTCACCAGTGTTTTGTTTGTTGAAGCTTAAAGGAAAATCTGCTGAGCATAAGCCAACTGTGTGACAACAATATAATTGTGGAATTTCAGAAAGACAAATGTGTTGTGAAACACAGAGAAGCCAAAGTCCTTTCTAGCATTCGATCATCAGATAATTGCTATTTATTGGAACAAAAAGTGAGGTGTATGATCTCTAAACATGATGAAGGATTTCTGTGGCATAGAAAACTCAGTCACATCAATTACAAAACCTTGGTGAAAATTGCAAAAGTAAAGGCAATACGAGGTATGCCTACATTGACAAGCAAAGGCGAAATTGTCTGTGGACCATGTCAACAAGCTAAAAAAAATTTGATCTCCCCACTCTCGAGTTCAATAAATAACTACCTCAGGAAATATGGAATTATTGCTTATGGATTTGATGGGTCCAGTCAATACACCTAGTATAGGTGGCAAGAAATATATCTTTTGTATGTGTTGATGATTTCCAGATTTACGTGGGTAGCTTTTCTAAAAGAAAAATATGATACTATGGAAGTGTTTATAAGTCTTGTGATGAAATTACAGACTGAAAAAGGAAGTCCAATTGGAAAGATTATTCGAATTCATAGTGATCATGGTAGGAAATTTGAAAACTCTTAGTTCACTGACTTCAGTGATGAGCTTGTATTTCAACATGAGTTTTTTGCAGCAATCACCCCTCAGCAGTATGGTGTTGTAGCATGGAAAAATAGAACTCTTCTGGAGATGGCTCGAGTCATGTTAGCTGAGAAAGAAATTAACAAAAAATGGTGGGCAGAAGCCATTAACACAGCTTGCTATACAATCCACCGAGTGTATCTGCGTCCATTCACAAGCAAATGTGTTACGAGATTTGGAAGGGAAGGAAACCAAATGTCTTATATATTCATGTGTTTCAAAGTAAGTGCTACATTCTCAGAGATAGAGAGAAATTAGCAAAATTCGACAATCGCAGTGATTTTGGAATCTTCCTTTGTTATTCTGTGAACAACCGGGCTTATTGTGTTTACAACCTTCGAAAAAACACATTAATGGAATCCATAAAAGTTATTGTGGATGATTATTAAGAAGGACAAGGCTCATGTGTTGTAGAAGATGAACCTGATAAAGACCATGTTCCAACACAGCATAGTAACTTGATAAGCCAGACACATCGCATGTTGGAACATCCGAGCAGACTAATTATCTCGCTGAACCAGAAGATATTGAGTATGTTGGAACATCATCCCTACTGGCTTATCAGATATTCTAACACGAGAGCAAACTGAATCAATGACGACGAGGAGTACTTGATCAATCCCTCGGGTTGATTATAGGAAGTTAGAAGGATTAAAATGCTTTATATCTCTCATACAAGGAGGTCTTACTGGACGAATACTGGATTGCATCAATGCAAGAAGAACTCGGTCAGTTTGCACAAAATAATGTATAGTATCTCACTCCTCATCCTAAAGGTGTAAATGTTATTGGCACAAAGTGGATCTTTAAGAATAAATCTAATGTTGATGGAAAAATCACTCGAAACAACGCCATATTGGTTTCTCAAGGATATACACAAGTTGAAGGAGTCGACTTTGATGAGACATTCACACCAGTTGCCAGGTTAGATTCAATTCGAATTTTAGTTGCTATTTCCTGCTCTATGAACTTTACTCTGTATCAAATGGATGTCAAGAGTACTTTTCTAAGTGGTGTAGCAAATGAAGAAGTATATGTGGAACAACCTAAAGGATTTGAGGATCCTCATTACCCTCATCATGTGTATCACCTCAAGAAGGCTTTATATGGCTCAAAGCAAGCACCAAGGGTATGGTATGAACGACTTACTAACTTTCTTCTTAAGAAAGGTTATCGTCAAGTGGGAGTAGATCATACCTTATTTGTGCTTGAAAAAGCATAAAAAAATTCCGATTGCTCAAATTTATGTTGATGATATAGTATTCGGCTCTACTTCATCATCTATGGTACATGATTTTGTCACTATAACACAGGCTAAATTTGAGATGAGCATGGTTGGAGAACTCACATATTTTCTAGGGTGCAAGTTAAGAAAGGAAAAAATTGTCTGTTTTTAAATCAGAGTAAGTATACCCTGAATTTAGTGAAGATATTCAGCTAAGAAATGCCCGAGCAGTTCGAACACCTATGGGGGTTTCTGAAAAACTGGTAAAGGACGAGAAAGGAGTCGCAGTTGATCAGAAGTTATACAGGGGCATGATTGGACGTCTATTGTATTTGACAGCATGTAGACCAGATATATATTTCTGCGTAGGAATATGTGCAAGATTCCAGGTTAACCCAAAGGAATCTCATTTAACTGCAGTGAAAAGAGTCATTCGATATGTAAGTGGGAATCCTGAGTATAGTGTGTGGCATTATAAGAATCAAGATTTTGATCTAATTGGGGTCAATGATTCTGATTGGGTTGGTAATGCTGATGATCGTAAAAGTGCTACAGGTGAATGTTTCTTAATTGGTACAAATTTAGTCTCTTGGTATAGTAAGAAACAAATTTCGATCTCTCTGCTACTGCGGAAGCTGAATATCTTGCTGTTGGAAGTTGCTGTGCGCAACTATTGTGGATGAAGCAAATGTTGAACGACTATGGAATTCATCAAGGGCCTTTGAATATTTTTTGTGACAACAAAAGTGCAATTGATATTTCTAAAAATTCAGTCCAACACTCTCGAACAAAGGATATTGTCATCAGACATCATTTTATTCGAGATCTTGTTGAAAGGAAGGAAGTAGTGGTGGTCTATATTACAACATCTGAGCAATATGAATATATCATCACAAAACCGTTGGATACTGCCACAATTGATCTTTTAAGAAAACACTTAGGTGTTTGTCAGATTTGAGGTTTTTTTGGCTTTTATTTTGCTATAAATATTTTTATCTTTTCGCGTGACTTTTTCTTAAAATAAAAAAATTTTAAAAATAGAAAGAAGGAAAAGCTATCAAAATTGAAGTTATGGTATATTGGAAGTTCATGGTATGTTGGAAGTTCAAGAAGGTGTGCCTTGAGTTAATAAGTGAGAAAAGTAAAACCATTACTCTTCTTGGAAAGAGAAAAAATGTTTTGCGGTAAAAGAGGTAAATAGTGAAGAGTTTGTTTTTGTTTAAAATTGTTTCCAACTCTCCATATCCCTCTTTTTTCGGCATACACTCACACACTCCTTGGTGTTTTCAGATTCTTTTTTCCAAAATTTTTTATTCGTGTATATCTTGAAAAAAGCTAAAGCAAAGATCTTCCTTCTCACAACGAACCTCTGCCGAAAAAAATGTCATCAAGCCCTAAAATTTCCATGGTTGAGAAGGAGACTAAAGAAAATCCCTTCCCACTAGACAATGACAATGTTGAGCAAAGGGAAGAAAATGTGGAGGTAGACTCAACCTGTGATGGCAGCCAGAACGAAGAACTCAAAAATAAAGGGAAAACTTCCTACCAAAAGGTAACAGGTCCGGATCCCCCTAATATAAAGTTGCATGGAATGGAATTTAAATCCGTGGATAAGATTTTTGAGTGGATTGAATCTAATAGAATCAAGGTGGATTTGTCTAAATTTAAAATTTTAGAAGGGGGAATTTCTCAGTGTGAATGTTAAATAGTTATTTTCTGGAGATATTGGTGAGCTAGAGGACATTGAAAATTATGAAACTAGATTATTGAGAGGGAAATATGGTGTATACAACGGGAAGGATAGGTTTTACGTATACTCATCTATTCCTGGCCCTAGTATGTTAAGATTGAGGAAATAGGGGATGATGAGGCTGAGGGACTGTAGGTGATTAAGTCCACAGATAGGTTGCCCTTAAGATTTTTTGATTCTGAGACTGCCAGGAGGGATGAGGAACTGAGAAAGCCTGTTGACGTGTCTATTTTATGTGTATATTTTAGTACTTTTTGGATCACTTTTGTGCTATTTTGTTATCAAGAATTTGTGTTTTACCTTGAAATTCTCTTAGGAGAGGTAAGAGCGACTTTCCACTCTTTTACCTTTTTCTAAGTGTATTTTGTGTGACAAAGGAAGAACATCGAGACTTGAAGACTAGAGACCATTGAAGATCACCTTTTGAAGACTTTGAAGATTTGAAGACTACCTTTGAAGATTAAAGACAAAAAAAAGAATCTAGGATTTGAAGGCAAGGCGACACAAGTAGGGGTGGGCAAAAAAACTGAAAACCGATAACCAAACCAAAAATCAAATTATTCAAATTTGAATAACCCGAACCGAATTTAATATACGGTTTTTGGATATCCAAATTGAATAAATCAATTTCTGAATACGGTTTTTGGTTTGATTTTGGATATTAAAACTCAAACCGAAACCCGAACTGAATACCTAATTGTAATTAATTAAATTAATATAATAAAAAGTAAATTTTAAAACTACAAAACTAAATTTAAAAGTAAATATAAGTGGGAGAACTAATCTATAAATTTTAAAAAATTATCCCAAACATCTTAACATTAAATGGATCAAATAGACAAAAGACTGATATTCAAGTGTTTTACAATCTATATTCATTATAAACAAGTTTAATAAATTAGTTCGTTTAAATTTCTTATAAATTTAAAAAAACAAGTATATATATTCTTATAAATTCTTATTGGCATGAACGTAAACGAAAGCATTAGCTATAATCAATAAATATCCATATCTAAACTACAGTGCTCTTAGTAATCACAGTGATAAGGTGCACGAATAATTGATTCTTCAACAGTAATCTTTCACTAGACTAAAGCATTCCTCAAACAATGGACATTTTCCTCTGCTCTAAAAAATTAACAAACTACAATGGACTCAGAAGAGATTACTTGGTGAAGAGATGAAGACAGTGATTAGCCAACCGAGAAGCATAAACAAGTGAGGATGTGGATCATTGTGTAATGGTTATGCTTCCGGTAGCATGAAAATGAGCCTATTTCAATTGGATTCGTAATCTTCAGTCTCCACTTCCCATATTCACTAAAACAGAAGAAGAAAATATGTCAGTGCAAAGTCAAAACCAACGTTTAAATCTACTCGTAGAGAACCTAAAGCAACTAGCCTGGTACAACCCCTATCTAACCGCAGACAGTGGCAGAACTAGAACTGATTTTAAGGAGGGGCGGGATGATAATAGTAGAAAAATAATTTAACATAATAAACGATCTAGAATGTATAAAATATAATTTTTTACATAAACATAAAGATGTAAGAGATGAAATTTATGATAATTTAGATTTTATATTTGAATTAAAATATAATACATTTGAATACATTAACTCTTAGTTTAAAAAAATATAATTACTTATAATTTTAATGAATACATATACTAAAATATGTAATTTTTAACTTTAAAAAAACTTAAAAACTGTAATATATAAATATCATAGTTAATTTAGGAGAAAGTCTCCTATTAGACCATCTAAATGTTAGACTAATCATGAAAAATCTCATTTCAATAACTATTAGGGTCAAATTATAATTATTTATACATTACTATACATTTAAAAGTTATAGGAAATTTTTTGCAATAAATAAAAATAAATATCAAATCAACTTATTAGTTATATCAGTTATAAAATAACCTCGTACAATGATTTGTCAGTGTAAAACAAGACATTGTGTTAATTTAATAGTGGAATTTTTGTTTCACCCTCTATATGTATTTAAATTACTTATATAAATAGAAGAGAAAGAAATCATAAAATATATTATAAACACATTCATCATGTATGAAAACGGTAAAACATAAGTCAAATTAATAGGGTAATAATAATAAAAAGGATTTGAGATCAAACGGTACTAAATACTCCTCAGTCACAAAATACTCCTCAAGTTAAATAATGTAATAATAAATGGCAAAATCTTGGGAAAGACCGTCTTTGATCTTTCTATAGGCTTATGGAAAGACGTGGTTTAATTATAATAATACAAAGTAAAAGGTCTTAGTTGCAATATTAAAAATTTATTATGCAACGTGTAGTAGTTATGAAGTTTATAACCCGATTCATTCATGATACGAATTATGTTTCTTTATTTATTTTTATTTATTAGAGTTTTTAGAAGATAACACTGTACTCTTTTTCCCATTGGATTTTTTAATGACGTAGTGTGATCATTTATTTTATTTTAGAATAAGGTCCATTGATTCAGCCATGTTGCCTTGGAAGAATTAATGTTTCGGTTATGCATTTATTTCAGGTGTTAGAATATTCAGTTCTGATTTGACTAGAATTAGATTTGGTAAGATTAGATAAGGCAATATTCATTCAAGATTTATCTTGAAGAATATAGTCATTTATTTTAGGTAGTCTAGTTAAATATGGTTTTAGCTTCTTAAAGCTGCCATAATTCTTTTCAGTTTCTTATTTGTATTTTTTGAAGACCATACCTATGTACTATAAATAGAGGTGATATTCAAAATTATTTTTACCTTACACTTTTCATCAATCAAATATACAACCTTTTGAGTTCATACTCTGTGCTTGCGAGCTATTCCATTGTTGCTTAACCCCGAGGGCTAGTTAAATATCAATAAACCTTGTAATATGATCATGAGGACTAGTTAGAGAGCGAGTCAAAATTGAGTGTACCCCCAGAGCTAAACCTTGAATTTCGTGCGGCATTGAAGGGTTTGCGAGTTCCCTTGTTTTATCAAAGATCTTAATTCCGCAATCCAGATTCTTCACAAGGGGATTCATATCAATTCAACTCAAAAATTTTATCTTCATTTCTTCACCATCTTTCAAGAGATGAACTCATAATAAATTCAACTAAGAAAAAGGTAATAATAATTGAAGGAAAAGTTGGAAAAGGAGTATGGAAAATGGAAAATGGAAAATGAAACCTCATCCACTCCACGCAGCAAGCAATAGCAAGGCTTTAAAAGGATGGAAGAAGGCTTAACATTAGTCCCACATCAAAGGATCGTGGGACTCTTAGGTAGATATCAACTATAAATAGGGGGTATCTCTCCATCTTTTCTTCAAAGCATCAAATGAAGTTGGGCCTTAAGTGACTAGTCACTTGGCCTTGGACTTGGGTCGAAAGTGGTTAATTTTAAGTTTAAATTTTGACATGCTTATGGATTTTTTGGTTTGGCCCACAATTGCTGTGAGCAAAAAACCGGATGAAATGAATTCAAATAGATAAGGGTTGGATCAATTCGGTTTATTTGGGTTAAATTTGGTTTCAAACCGAAACTGAATTTTGAATTCGGTTCGGATGTTTTGGGTTATTTGGGTCTGTTTCGGTTTTTAGTTTTTTAGGAGAAAAACCGAATAACCCGAATCGAATAAACCGAGAACCAAATAAACCGAACCGATGCCCACCCCTAGACACAAGGGTGAAAATGGTCATTCCCGCCCGGGCGAGGCCATTCCCACCCGGGCGAGCCCATTCCTGCCCGAGCGAGCCCAATCCCGCCAGGGCGGGAGCCTGGTACACTTTTGCTTTTCTTTTCCTCCCTCTTGTACTATAAAAGGAATTTTTGGCTATCCACTTCATACCTTATCCTTCTTGGCCGGAATTCTTCTTCTCCCAACCCTAGGCTCTTCATTTTTTCCATCTTTTCTCTCTTCATTTCTCTATGCATTTGTTTATGGATGTTAGTATGATTTGTATTAGCTAAATCTAGTTCTTGGGAGCAATTGACTAAGCTTCCAAGCCCATGTCTTAAGAACAATTTGTAGCCTATTTAATACTCTTACTATTATGTATTTATGGAGCATTGAACGTGTTTGTTAATGTCATTAATGTTATTGAAAGCTTGAGTATATATGAAGTACTTGTATGATATGCTTGTTAGGGTTTGGGAAAATGGGTTGATTTCCCTCTTTCTTGATAAGAATCCAAGAGTATAATTTAGAGCTTTTTATTGTGTTGATGGATTGATAATTTCTAGGTGAATATGATAATGTTGAACTCTTTGTCATGTTTATTGCTTGTAGCAAATGAGAGAAGTCTATGAATGTCTATCGTTCTTGACTAATCTTGTGTAAATGCATAAATTGGTTAAATGCTTAGACACTGTGTAGTGTTTGTAAGTATTGCTGAGCTTGTTGATTCTTCGTGCTAAATGCCATCAATGGGATATCTTGAGTCGTGTTTCGACTACGGGAGTCATTGGTGAGGTTTGACAAGAGATGTCAAATTCATTCATGCAAACTACTATCTAAGAAGGATAGAAGTTTAGCCTTCACAACAAGTAGTGAAAGTAGTAAATAGGTTGCATGTTCAATAGTGGATAAGAGGTTTGGAAGTGGAAGTCGATTGCGCCCAAGGTTCCGTCAATTGTTATTTTCATCTTATCTTTAGTTGTATTGCATGATTAGCATCGTTCTCTTGCTTTGCTAGTTGTATTTCAATTTGATAACTTAGGAACAAACCAACCAAAAAACCCCCGTGTTTACATGCTTATATATATATCTATGTATGTACATGTTTAGTATGTCTTCTCCTATATATGTTTAAACACTTGAAAAGATCCCTCTTCTTGTGGATGACCCCGACTTGCCGTTATCTACTTAATTGTAGATAGGAAGCAACATGGCTTAAAAGCATTAACTTTGAGAGGTACGACGACGACCTCCCACCTGTGATCATTGAGATTATAGATAGTGAAGAAGGAGAAAGTGTTAGGTATGTTCCAACACAGAGGGCAGAGTTAGAGGAGGCTGAAGATATGGAGATTGATGATGCTGATATGGGAGGACAAAATTAGCTTGATGTCATTGGAAATGCGTATGATGACTTGGAGTATTCAGAAGGAGGAAAGACATGAGGATTTGATTTAAGGCAAGAGGAATTAGAAAAGGAGCAGTATGCAGACCTACAATACTCCAGTGATGAGGTGCTAGATGAATTCTTCCAAGCTGCAAGGGTTAAGTGAAAGATGACTGTTGCTGAACACTCCCCACCAACCAAGAGATCCAAGAAAACCGAAGCTACTCCTAAGAAGAAATTGTTGCCACCTCCTCCTGTAACTGAAGCATTATCTTTTTCATACTTTGATATCAATTGTGAGGAGATGTGAGAGGTGTTTTCTTAGAGAAAGATAATCTCTGAAAGACCAGTAGATTTAGAGACATATAGGTCTAGTGATTTTTTTGACTTTCTGGAGATTAACCTAATATTTGTTTTGGTTAGAATCACAATTTGCATGATATGGCCGCAAGTTGGTTGCATAATTAAGAGAACAAACAGATTTTCTGATGCAAAACCATAAACAAATCTGCACACAATTCAATACCAACTTTAAAAACTATATCCTCCATTTCTCATCTAAAACAAACTACTAAAAATAGAGACAACGGTTTGAAACGAAAAATTCAGCTTCACCCAAATTAAGGAATGGACAAATTTGGACTCCCCCAAAGTGTGTCGTAGCTACTAAGTCTTGTAACTGCCTGCTCCCACTTGCTCCATACATAGTATTCCATACCACCACTCGTTCTATAACATATCGAGCTAATTTAGTATCGTATATATAATTACATTAGTCCGATATACTATATGAAGCAAGTGGGAGCAGGCAGTTAGAAGAGTTAGGAGCTACGATACATTTTGGGGAGTGAATATATATATATATATACATACATATATATATACATATATACATACATATATATATACATATATACATACATATATATATATACACATATATATATATACACATATATATATATATATACATATATATATACATATATATATATAAATCACAATTTGTAATATATATTTTTCATTGTAAATATTACAAATTGTGTGATAGGTGTGTAGAGTGAAAAGAAAATATTGTTTACAATGTAATTAGTTATTCAAGCAAGACAGAAACAATTCAAAAACAATACATTTATTACGGGGGTGACTGTGTATTGATATGTATAGGTGTGTACAAATGGTACGATACACAATATCTAAGACTTCTACAAAGTCTTAATAATAGAGTTATAATTGATTTAGAATCAGGGTAAGAAATGAAAACCATTTCTGATTGCTTTTGTGTATACTATATTTTGTATCATGTTCCATATTTGTTTCTACTTTGTATACCCTTTCTACTCACTATATACACACAACCACAATCATTTGTTGGTTTTACTTTCTATCATGGTGTCAGACATGTTTCTCTAAAATTTTTGGTCTTTTCTCTCTCTCTTTTTCTGAAAATTCTCTTTTCTTTTCAATCCTTTGTTGCCGTGTTCTTCCTCACACTAACGCCGAGGCAGACGTCGACTGCCAGTCACAAGCTTACTGTGTGATTGGTCTATCTGTCTCTCAATTGGTGTTGTGGATTGTCCATTGTTTTTCACTTTAATATAACTTCGATCTGATTGGATCAAGCCGCTGCTCCGATCGCCTTTTCAAGGCCCAACTCTGTTTCTCCATCATTTGCTACCGGTCACCCATCTTTTGACTGGTTTCTCTCCTTTTCCTACACCATGATTGAGTCTTGTTCCCGTTCCCGGCGGTCCTCTTCTTCTCCATGGTGGTGGTCTGGCATCTCAACGTCGGTTGTCTTCTCTTGCCTCTAGCTTCTCCACCAAGCTTGGCCGAATCAATGTCGACGTCAACCTGTTGGAGCTCGATGTTGTTCCCTCTTCTCCGGCGACCTGGTTTTATTCAGTCCGGTGTTAAGTTCAAGAAGACGAGACGCGCGTGCGATTCACACGCGTGTCCTTCTCCTTCCAGAAGCGAGTAAAACCATGCACGATGGACAGAAATGGCTCTAGCCTTCCAGTAGCGCGTGTGATCACGTGCTAAAACAGTGACACACGCCCACCCTTTCAGCAGTTTGTATACCCACACACCTGGTCCAGCCGTGTATCTTTTGCCTCATATAGCCGGCTCTTTCTTCAGCATATTTTCCCTTTTTTTAATTTAAAATAAATAAATTTTGTTATGGTTTTTTCGATCAATTACTGGGTTAATGGTGTTGCACGGTGAATGATACCAGTTGTCGTGTCAGTGGTGTAAGAAATTTAGTCACTTTGCCTCGATATATCCTCGTTTTCTCTCCCAGGTTTCTTCTCCCGGCTCTTTACCACATGCTCACTAGAAAGCTGCTTCTTGCGCGACCAGCCACATGAATTCTTCTTAGTTCGCTCTTGATCGCGTGACTCTTTACTCTAGTAACAATCGTGTTATTGTTGGTAATGATTTTGCTCTTAACATTACCCATGGTTGTCATTCTCGAGTTTTTGATTCATTATCCTTGTCAAATGTTTTGGTGGTACCACAAATTACTAAACATTTGCTGTCTATTAGCAAGTTGACTTTGGATATGAATATTGTTATTTGTTTTGATGATTCTTCTTTCACTATTTCGAACAAATTTACTAGTGATGTTATTGGCAAAGGCCATCGTGATGAGGTTTTATATGTTTTGAATTTTGGTGGTTCTGCTTTATCTACTTTTGTTGCATCAAGGTCTTATATAGCGTCTTTTGAACTTTGGCATAGTAGTTGGGCCATGTTCCCCAAAACATCATTTCTTCTTTAAGCAAGTATGGATGTTTGTCAGTTACTAGTTTGATGCCTAAGCCACTTTTATGTCCCTCTTGTGAAATGGCTAAAGGCAAGCATCTTTCTTTATTGATAATTTAAAGACTAAATTGTTTTTTGGTCCCCTACATAGCATCTTATACCATGTTTTGGTCCTCGTTTGCAAATCAACCCTGAAACAGTACCAAAAAAATTCAAACAATTTGTTTGGTCCCCAATGGTGGTTTTCATGTGAACTAAAGCTATTTTCCGATATAGTCAGGGGTATTTTTATAATTTTTACTTATTGAAAACACTTTCAATTAAAGCCTGGGGTCAATACAAAAATATTTAATATTCGGGATTATTTTCAAAGACCATACAAAAGGTGAGGGGCTAAATTGCAAATAAACTAACAACGTAAAACCACTGCCATTGGAATTCATCTTCTTCTATGATTCGTCTTCTCCGGCTATTCGTACTCTCCGTTGCATGTTACGTGCCTCTTCTTCGCGTTCTTCAGATCTACTTCAAAAGCTTGAGAAGAAGGTTTGAGCTAGAGAATCACGTTCTTCAGAATCTTCCCCATTGTTGGGATTCGTCGGTGACCGGTCACCCAGCTGCTGAGAATCGCCGACCCCATCAAGACCAATATCGTATAACGTGAGACAAACCTGAATCTCCAGAAATTAGGAAACCCCGAGGACAAGACACAAAGCACATGTTTTTGTATAATCTTCTCCGTCGATTTACAAACTGGAAATCCATCATTCCCATCGCTGTAAAACACGGAGGTGGACAATAGCATTGGTAGAAGAAGGCAGATGAATCACTGGCCTTAGATTAGGGTTTGTACGGAGGCAACGGTGGGTGGGTTTAGTGAAGAAGACATACATTTTCTTTTTTTTAAAACTCTGGGGTATAATGGTTATTTTACATATTTTAACCAATTTTACTGTTGACTTTACTTGAAAACCACCTTTGGGGACCGAGCAAATTGTTTGAAATTTTTTCGGTACTGTCTGAGGGTTAATTTGCAAACAGGGATCAAAACATGGTATTAGATGCTATGTAGGGGACCAAAAAACAATTTAGTCTAATTTAAAAACATGCACCATACATACTTGATTTAGTTCATTGTGGTCTTTTGGGGCCCTCTCAGGTCGTCTCTCGTGCTGGTTCTCTTATTATGACATTTTTGTTATTTTTATCGGTTCACCTGGTTATATCCTCTGCGACGAAAGTATGATTTTGTGGAGGTTATATGCATTTTGAGGCTCTTGTTGAAAACTAGTTTTCTACCATCATTAAAGTATTTCAGAGTGATGGTGGAAAAAAGTTTCTGAATCATCCCATGAGATTACATTTTGCATCTAAGGGCATTCATCATCGGCTTTCATATCCTTACACTCTAGAGAAAAATGGTCGTGCAGAGCGGAAGCATCGTCACATCACTAAGACAGGATTGTTGATGCTCTTGCATTCCATCCTTCATCATTCATTTTGGTATGATGCTTTTTATACAACAATCTATATCATCAATAGGGTCCCAATGTCACTTTTATCTGGTCAGTCTCTGCTCTCTATTATTTTTAGTACAACTCCTAATTACTCCAATTTTCATCCATTTGGCTGTCGAGTTTTTCCGTATTTACACCCTTATGCTGCAGATAAGTTGGTACCTCGGAGCATGTCCTGTATATTTTTGGGTTACAATTCGCAATACAGGGGTTATTGTTGTATTGATCCTCCTACGAAGGAGTACATCACTTGTCTTACTCAGTTTGATGAGATGCTTTTTTCAGTGACCCGCACTGGAACTACCACTGGTCCACATTCACTTGATGTTTATGCATTTTTGGAACCTCCGTCGATGCCTTCAAAGGTGTTTGAGCCAGCTCATTCAGAAGAATTGCCCGTTACAACCCTTGAGAAAGACCTTCCTGATTTGCATATTAACTTCTCTATGTTATAACTTGTGAATTATTTGAGTGATTGTCCTTCATATGTTGAGAGTGATTGAGTGAAACTGTGAGAAATATTCATTGCTTGTCCGATTTTGACTGAATTGATTCCTGATCTTGAACATTTTCATTTAAATTACTTTAAGGGTTGATGATTTCCAGGTGCGTTAACGTGTTCCTTTACTCCTTGGCAGGGGAAAATTTATCGTTATAAGAGTAGAATCTAGAGTTTTTAAATGTTGAATTTTTATCTGTTTAGTTGTGTGAATTGTGTTTCTATCTTAATTTTTCTTTTTAGGGTTATTTTAGATAGAGTCATATGAGGGAATGAGAATTTATGAACGTTGTGGATTATTGATTGCTCTTATATTCTTCACTTCATACTTGAGGGCAAGCATGATTCAAGTGTGAGGATATTTGATGTGTGTTATATTGTGTTCATATTTTGTGGGATTATTATGATTTTATTGAGATATAATTTGCACTTTAAGGTGTTTTTGGTGCAGGAATTCATTGATTGCGGAGAATTGAGAGGGAGCTATACATTGTACTCTTTTTCCCTTAACCAACGGTTTTTTCTCACTGGGATAATTTTGATAAATTATCCGTCGATGCTTTCAGAGGTGTTTGAGCCATCTCATTCAGCAGAATTGTCCATTATATTGGATAATTTTGATTTACTATCTGTACCGGGAGCTCTGGTTTTATCTAAAAAATTTTATGTCCGCTGCGCACAAACTAACAGCCTAGTCCATCGTCATAAGTGCTGCCGCCACATGCGCCCAGCTCACCGCCAACGCATCCACACCATGTGCCGTCAACGACACCTGTCGCAGCTCCATCAATTCTACCTCCAGTGTAATTATTGTCTATTGGCTCTCCCATATGACCATTGACGTAGGCTTTTCCCAACTAGCCATCCTTGGTTTTTGCGTCATTCTTAGGTTCTGCGCTAACTCTGATATTTGTTCCTTTTTCTCGTCATTCAATGGCTACTCGATCTCGTACTGGTTCTCTTAAGTATAGAGACTTTTCCGACTATGATATTTCTGGTTTACTGAGTGCTTTATTTGCTATGACCG
Organism: Rubia yunnanensis; assembly: GCA_037428765.1. Taxonomy (NCBI): domain Eukaryota; kingdom Viridiplantae; phylum Streptophyta; class Magnoliopsida; order Gentianales; family Rubiaceae; genus Rubia; species Rubia yunnanensis. The sequence goes on along the minus strand of CM075064.1, from coordinate 21,101,000 downwards.
AGCTTCGAAGTTATTGTTCGGCTGCCATGGATTCTGAGATGGAGGCTCTTTGCACTCAATACACGTAGGATTTGGTATCTCATCCATCTAATGCAAATGTTGTTGGTTCAAAATATAAGGCCGATGGCTTGCTAAACAGGCATAAAAGGAGGTTAGTTGCTCAGGGTTTTTTCACAATTGCCTAGTTTTGATTATGATCATACTTTTAGTCCCGTGTTGAAGGCTTCTACTGTTCGTACTATTTTGTTATTGGCTTCACTCATAATTGTCCCTCACGACAGCTCGATGTTAAGAATGATTTTAAAAGGGCGTTCTTGACTCTCCGGTTTATATGTAGACGCATGTTGGATACAAAGACCCCATGCATCTAGATTTTGTTTGTTGTCTACGCAAGGCCATTTATGGTTTGAAGCAAGCTTCTCATGCTTGGTTTCAACATTTTAGCTCATTTTTTATTGGCCTAAGTTTTGTATGGAGTTCCTCTGATACATCTTTGTTTGTATTTTCACAGGGTGCCTCTTTGCTCTACTTGTTGGTTTTATGTTGATAACATTATTCTTACTGGGAATGATAGTCGTCTCATTCAGAAGTTTATCGATCGGGTTAATCAAGTATTCAAGATTATCTATCAGGATAAGAAAAGATTACCCTTTCTGATTGGTTTTGTATATATCATGTTCTATATTTGTTTCAACTCTGTATCCTTTGTACTCACTATATATATGAATACACATAGCCACAATCATTTGTGGGTTTTACTTTTTGTCACTTAGAAAGCTCTAGAATATTCTATTTCCTTATCTATGCATTACCCTCCCATCCCCTTCAAGCGAAGCGTTGAATTGTTTAGAGCACAAAACTTGGATAGGAGGAATTAAAAATACGGTCGATAAAGATCCTTTTTAAAAATATATGCAAGGTGAAGATAAGAGGGAACATGACAAACGTGAAACTTGTCTCAAGCCACCATCTCAAGAATAAAATGATAATCAATATCAATGTGCTTAACTATCTTATGGGAAATAGGATTATGAGCAAGAAAGAGAGCACTAATGTTATCACACAACCTCATAGGAGGACCAAGAAAAGACACCCAAAGATCCCGAAGATAATTCATCGTCCAAGCTAACACAGCAGTAGTTTTAGCCATGGCACGATACTCTAATTCTAAACTGGAGAGAAAGGTCGTAGGATTTTTTCTTAGAATTCCATGAATCGAGGTTACCACCAAGAATTATGACATAACCATAAGTAGCATGATGTGTCTCTAAGCAATGAGCACAATCAACATCAGAGTGATCAACAATGGAAGAGACACTCATAAGATGCCGTCAAACCAAAGTGGAGAGTACCACAAACACAACACAAAATCCAAGTCACAATATTGAAATGATCAATAGTAGGTTCCTACATAAACTGGCTGACGACATTTACAACATAAGATAAATTGGGATATGTAATACACATATATTGAAGAGTGCAAACCAAAGAAAGAAACAATGTTGGATTTATAAAAGAAGCATTAGTAGAACAAAGAAACTAAGGATACACTACAAATGAGTGGAATTAGGTGCGTCACCTGACATACTAAATGTGTAAGAATGTCACGAGCATATTTGGATTGACTCAAGAAAATACCATCAACTGTAGGAACATCTTCAAGGCTGAGAAAGTATTGAAGCACACCTAAATCAGTAATACAAAACTCATGATAAGCACAAGCAAGAAATATATGAAGAAGAACAAGGTCATGACAAGTCAATATAATATCAACATAAAATAGTAGATAAAGAATGAAAGATCCGCGAGCATAAACAAAAAGAGAAGTATTTTCAAAGCTACATATGAAGCCATGCTGCAAAAGAAAGACACTGAATCATTGAAAGCATGCCCGCGGAGTTTGCTTAAGACCATAAATGGCCTTATGAAGATGACAAACACGATAAAGATGCATCAGATCCCGATAGGCAGATGGTTGCTCCATGTAAATGAGTGATTCAAGAACACTATTGATAAAAATATTCTCAAAATCAAGCTGATGAAGAAGCCATTTTCGCATAATTGCAAGAGAAAGAACTGTACGAATAGTGAAAGCCTTCACAACAGGCTTGTAAAGTGTGATCATAATCAAAACTGGGAAGCTAAGAAAAACAAAGAGCAACCAAACGTGAACTTGACTTATGTCGTTCGATTGAACCATAAAAAAGATACTTCAACTGAATGACCCTTGTAAAGTCAAGGACTTATTTAATTGGCAATTTTGTGTGAACAAAATCAGACCATGTTGGAACACTGCTGGAGCAGAGTTTACGAGCAGAATTTACGCCAAGGGTTTAACGGATTCAAGCCAAAAATATTGAAGAGTTTTAGAATTTATGGTAACTGTATATTTGGCTATATATATTGGGCGTAAGAAGCATATTTGATGTATGGTAAAATCCCTACTTATAAGGAGGAGATTCATTCGAATATATGGGAGAGTTTGAGATAAGGTAAATCCCTTGATTAATGGGATTTGGATATGCTTCTGTAATCAGATTTGGAATAGGAATATTGTGGAGATAATCATGGATATTCAGATCTGATTCGTGGATATAAATATGGGACAAACACGGCTGCAAAACTAACGATTTTATAGAACAAAATCTGCTCCCAGATGTTGAGATCTTACGAAACTTGCTAGAGTCAATATACTGTGTTCCAACACTGTCCTGCTGCACAAGTTCAGAATCGTATACCTTAATTCCTCGGGAGGAGGAGATCCAGCGTCGACGGAGTTCGAGGTCAGAGGGAGTCTGATCAAGGCGGATCGGTAGCTAGGGGAGCTAGCAGAGTCCACACGTCATAGTTCGTTAAAGATAAGTATTTTGTATGCTGTACTCGGTACTATCTTTCTAATTAGTGGATTCATTCTGAACTGGGCCAGGCCCCGCAGATGTAGGTGATTTACACCGAACTGCGTAACCAAGTTGTGTGTCTTTTACGTTTCACGTTATTTTTACACTTGGTTAAACTAGGTATGTTGGAACACACTAGTAAGAACTAGGAAAATTGGTAAAACTAAATTTCAATTGGTATCAGAGTTGAGTCACTTATTGTTCCCTTGGTTGTTTCAAGGAAAGTGAGATCCGGTTTTACCATGACGACAAGAGAAGGAGCTTCAATCTCTCGACCACCACTGTTAGAAGGAAACAACTACAACTATTGGAAGGCTCGTATGAGGGTGTTTATTAATTCCCTGGACGAACTGGCGTGGTTTTATGTTGAGAATGAATGGAATCATCCTACAGAAGATGCTACCAGCTCTAAGGATGTGGAAGGGGAGTCAAGTCAAAAACTCAAAGACAAGTCTAAACGGACTCCAGGTGATCTTAGAGAATCTCTAGCAAATTCAAAGGCTCTTAATGCAATATTCACGGCAGTTGATGAAAACCAGTTCAAGCTTATATCTACATGCCACCAAGCGAAGAGAGCATGGGACATCCTACAAACGGTTCATGAAGGAACCAGTCGAGTGAGGGAGTCCAAACTACAGATGTTGGCTACCAAGTTTGAAGAACTCAAAATGGAAGAGGACGACACCATTGCCACATTCAATGGAAGGCTTAGAGATATCTCCAACATGGCTTATCAACTTGGAAAAGTGTACAAAGAAACCAAGCTGGTGAAAAAGACCTTGCGATCTCTACCTAAAAGGTTTGCAATGAAAGTAGCAGCAATAGAGGAGGCAAGAGATGTATCCACAATGAGCCTAGATGAACTAATGGGGTCGCTGCAAACATATGAGATGACATTCCAGCAACCTACAAAAAAGGTATCCAAGGATTTGGCGTTTAAAGCTTCTTCAGCCAAAGGAAGTAATGAGTCTGACAGCGATGATGAGTTTGAAAAACTGGCACTTATTACAAAGAATTTCTCAAAGATGTTAAGAAGGTGGTCACTAAGAAATCTCAGGAGAGGTTTGGCGGAAACAGACAAAAGCAACAAGATTCGAACAACAATCGTGGATTGAGGTTTGAACAAGGAAATATGCAGTATGGGAGAAATCAGTACAATGAATCAAAACAGGCTGGAAGAATTCAATGTAGAGAATGTGAAGGATTTGGTCATATTCAGGCCGAATGTGCTAACACCCGAAAGAAACAAGGAAGATCATATGTTACCTCTTGGAGTGATGATGAAGAGAATGAAAAAGATGAGGAAGAATTAACCAGTAATTATGTAGCCTTTGGAGCAAAGGTCCATGATACTTCAGAAAGTCAGTGTTCCAACACACTGAACAAAGGGAAAGGTGTAAGTTACGATATGAATCTGGACGAGGCTCGCAGTGATGAAGATGATCTTTCTGTAAGTGATGAAGAGATATATAGCACATACGAACAAATGTATGCCATGTGGGTTCAAGTAGCAGACAAAAACAAAGAACTGATTGAAGAAAAAAGGAAGCTGATTGACAGCGAAAAGGAGTTACGGTCCACGATTGCAGAACTTGGAAAACAAAATGAAGAACTGAGTCAGAAATTGATAGCAGCAGTCAAGAGGGCTGAGATGTCTGAAGCAACTATCTCAAAATTGAATTCCGGGAAAGCGAAATTGGATGACATACTGGATATGGGAAAGAACTTTGGTGATAGACACGGAATTGGATACAGGAAAGAACCAGAGGTTGAATTGCATGAAAAACCAGTAACTCTCAAAGCAAGGATTCGAGAAATAAAACGGAAGTATGGAAAACCGTTTCAAAGAAAGCCTCTAATCTGCGGATACTGCAGGTATCAAGGACATACTGAATATCAGTGTAAAAAGCTGATCAGAGATCAAATGACAGGAAGAGAACTGTGTTCCAACACAGTCGATACTCATACAAGAATCAGGAAGATATGGGTCATTAAAAGGTCCAGTACGTGTATGGTCGCACACACTTCTTTATCAGCATATTCCAGTGAATCATGGTACTTTGACAGTGGTTGCTCTCGCTACATGACTGCCAGTTCAAAATACCTTACAAATCTTACTCCATATGATGGCGGGTATGTAACTTTTGGAGATGGAAAAAGAAGCAGAGTAATTGGCAAGGGCGAATTAAAGATTGAAGGGTTTTCTGTCTTCACAAGTGTATTATTTGTTGAAGATCTAAAAGCAAATTTGCTAAGTATAAGCCAGCTGTGCGACGACAACATGATAGTTGAGTTTCAGAAGGACAAATGTGTAGTGAAGCATGGAGAAAACAGGGTTCTGTCTGGAATACGATCTTCAGACAATTGTTATCTTTTGGAACAAGAAGTTCGATGCATGCTTTCAAAGCAGGACGAGGGAATTCTATGGAACAGGAAACTCGGACACATCAACTATAAAACACTGGTGAAAATTGCTAACATGAAAGCTGTACGTGGAATGCCTACCTTGACCGGGAATGATGAAATCATGTGCGGACCATGTCAGCAAGGTAAACAAACTCGTGCTCCTCATTCTTCAGTTCAGTTTATTACTACTTCTAGAAATCTGGAATTATTACATATGGATTTAATGGGGCCAGTGCACACACCTAGCATAGGAGGAAAGAAATATATTTTTGTATGTGTTGATGACTTCTCCAGGTTTACATGGGTAGCCTTCTTGAAAGAGAAATCTGATACGATTGAGGTATTTCGTAGCCTTGTAGTAAAGCTACAAACTGAAAAGGGAAGTCCTGTAGGAAAGATAATTCAGATTCGAAGTGATCATGGCAGAGAGTTTGAAAATGAACAATTCAGTTCTTTCTGCAATGAACTGGGGATTCAACATGAGTTTTCGGCTCCTATCACTCCTCAACAGAATGGTATTGTCGAAAGAAAGAATAGAACTCTTCAGGAGATGGCTCGAGTTATGTTGGCAGAGAAGGATGTTCATAAGAAATGGTGGGCAGAGGCGATCAATACAGCGTGTTATACAATTAATCGAGTGTATCTTCGACCGTTCACTGATAAGACAGCCTATGAGATCTGGAAAGGCAGGAAGCCAAATGTATCGTATTTTCATGTGTTCGGAAGCACCTGCTATATCCTCAGAGACAGAGAACAGTTGGCAAAATTTGATAATCGAAGTGATCCAGGAATTTTTCTAGGGTATTCTATCAACAGTCGTGCCTACCGAGTCTTCAATCATTGAACTAACACTCTCATGGAATCCATAAATGTCATTGTAGATGATTCAGGAAAGGAGCAACTTCCAGAAGTAGTAGAGGAAGAATCCGCCAACACTCATGTTCCAACACAGTCTCAAACTCCGGACAGAGAAAAGCCGTCAGAACCAAATGAGCACCAGGATCCTCACTCTGCTGAAGCGGACCATGTTCCAACACATGACCATGTTCCAACACTGCTACCTCCTACTAATGACCGTGTTGCACCACACATTCAACCTGGCTCAAATTTGCGAAATACTCGATCAGTTCCTCGAGTTGATTATCGACGACTGGCTGGTCTACACTGTTTTGTGTCCCTAATTGAACCGAAGAACTATAAGGAAGCTTTACTTGATGAATATTGGATTGCTGCAATGCAAGATGAACTCGGACAGTTTACCAGGAATGATGTTTGGTACCTTACCCCTCGTCCCAAAGGCATCAATGTCATTGGTACAAAATGGATCTTCAAGAACAAGTCCGATGCAGATGGCTTAATCACCAGGAACAAAGCCAGACTTGTTGCTCAAGGATATACGCAAGTGGAAGGTGTTGACTTTGACGAAACCTTTGCACCAGTTGCCAGGTTAGAATCTATTCGTATTCTACTAGCTATTGCCTGCTTCTTGAACTTTACGTTGTATCAAATGGACGTTAAGAGTGCGTTTCTAAATGGAGTGGTGAATGAGGAAGTCTATGTGGAACAACCTAAAGGTTTTGAAGATCCTCATTATCCGCATCATGTATATCGCCTCAAGAAAGCCTTATATGGATTAAAGCAGGCACCTCGAGCATGGTATGAATGACTTACTAACTTTTTGCTTCAGAAAGGTTATCGTCGAGGGGGAGTAGATCGCACTTTATTTGTGCTTGACAAGTCATCAAAGTTTCTAATTGCTCACATATATGTTGATGACATAGTATTTGGCTCTACTTCACCATCTATGGTACAGGATTTCGTCATCACAATGCAGTCTGAATTTGAAATGAGCATGGTTGGAGAATTGACTTACTTTCTGGGGTTACAAGTCAAACAAGGACGGAATGGTCTATTCATCAATCAAAGTAAGTATGCCTTGAACTTGATTAAAAAATTCGGACTCAGTAGTGCTCGTGCGGTTCGAACTCCTATGGGGGTTTCTGATAAGTTGGTGAAAGATGAAAAAGGAGTGTCAGTCGATCAAAATTTATATAGAGGCATGATCGGAAGTTTGTTATACCTCACGGCTAGCAGACCAGATATATGTTTCAGTGTTGGAATATGTGCTAGATTTCAGGCTGATCCTAAGGAATCTCATCTTACTGCAGTCAAGAGAATTATTAGATATGTGAGTGGAACGTCAGAATATGGTGTTTGGTATTCAAAGAATCAAGATTCAGAATTGATAGGATACAGTGATTCTGATTGGGCTGGTAATGCAGATGATAAAAAAAGTACTACCGGCGGATGTTTCTTTATTGGAACAAATTTGGTGTCTTGGTATAGCAAGAAACAGAACTCGATCTCTCTATCTACTGCAGAAGCAGAGTATCTTGCAGCAGGGAGTTGTTGTGCACAATTATTATGGATGAATCAAATGCTGAAAGATTATGGAATTCATCAAGGCCCCCTAAAGATTTTATGTGATAATACAAGTGCAATCGATATTTCGAAGAATCCAGTTCAACACTCAAGAACCAAACATATTGACATAAGGCATCATTTTATTCGAGATTTGGTGGAAAGAAAAGAAGTGGAAGTGGCCTATGTTCCAACACACGAGCAGCTTGCCGATATATTTACAAAGCCACTTGATGCTACCACTTTCGAGAGCCTTCGACAACACTTAGGTGTTTGTCAAATCTGAGGTAGTTTTTACCTTTGATTAATTTTTCGTGTAAATAATTTGTTTGTGTTTGTTATTTACGTCAAAAATTTAAAAAAAATGGAAGGAAGCAAAGGCTGACCAAAAATAGGAGAAGTTAAATAAGGTGTTGGAAGTTAAATGAGGAATAACTCATTGATGGGACAAGAAGAGGAAAGGATATCATGACAACTTTTGGGAAATCTAAAAAGGATCTTCGCGGGAAAAGAGGTAAGCTTATGAAGAGTTGGAATTTGGTTTAAACTCTAACACTCTTTTCGAATTCCATCTCTCTCGACCCAAACCTCAAGAATATTGCCGAAATATCTTCTTGCTCTCCCTCTCTCTCACTCCCGCCACCAAAGAAAGAATGGCAACCTCAAGCACTCCAAGTTTTGTAGCACCGACGCTAGACAGTGATGGAGAAAGAACAGAGAATGTGGAATCGGACGGCAATGTCCATGAGGAAATTCACGAATCTGAGAACAGAGGTCCGTTTGGAAAGGTATCCGGTCCTGATCCTCCTTTGATAAAAATTAATGGTATGAAATTCAGATCCTTTGATGAGATTTTTGAGTGGTTACAAGCAAATCGATTCTATGTTGATCTCAGTAAAATTAGAAGCATTGATAAAGAATTAGAAGTGCTGCATGTGAAGGTTAAAGAAATTGTGTCTGGACATTTTTCTGATGTATGGGATATTGAGTATAAAACTGTTAAGTACATGAGAGGGATGTACGGTCAACTAAATGGTAGAGGGAAGGACAAGTTTCATGTTTTTTGTCGTATGACTCCTCATAGCTATGTGTGGATTAGAGAAGTCAATGAGGAACAGGCTGTTGGGTTGAAGAAAGTAAAATATGGAGATAAGTTACAGGTCGGATTTTATGATGGAGTGAATGCAAGGAGGATGGATAAATTGAGAGAACCTGTGTTTATTGAACTATCTGATGATGAGGAGAGTGTTACAACACACTCAGAAGAATCTGTGTATATGGAGGTCGAATCTGATGCTGATCTGGGGGGTACACAAGGTGATGAGGTTCAAGAAGAGTTGAATGATGAAGCCACTGATCAGTCTAATGAAGAAGGCTATCAGGAGATGGAAGGAGCTGATGAAGATCTACCAATTCAGGGCAGTGATTCAGAAGAAGAGCAGGTTGAAAGAGCTGACAGTGTTCCAACACAGGACACTCCAGATTTGACTCACTCCAGTGACGAGGTCCTGGATGAATTCGTTCAAAAGGCTAAAGGAAAAAGGAAGGCTAGCGCTCCCATGGATACCGAGGCAGGAAAGAGGAGAAAGAAAAGAAGTGATAACACTCAGAGGAAGGTCTTGCTACCACCATCTATCTCCCAGGCTTTCTCGACGGATTACTTTGATGAGAAGGGAGCTGAGATGGAAAATTTCTTCTCCGAGAAGAAATTTATTGCTGAACGACCAGTAGACTTGAAGGCCTATCAGGAGAGCGGATTCACCAGCTTCTTAAAGGCAATGGGGATGACGAAGGCCGCCACACTTCAAAGGCAATTCAATCGACAGGTGGTACTTGAGGTATATGCTAATCTCATGCCTGAAAATTTAGACATTTTATCTGAGTGGTTCGGGAGAGTTTATGTTCGGGGGAAGGTTATTGAGTTGTCTGCTTCAAGGATAAATATGTTGTTTGGGCTCAAGACTCCGGACATAGGGGGAGTTTTTCCGGATGATTTAGAGTTGAATGATGATGAAATTTTGGCTGTGATTTCTGGAGGGTATAAGGAGAAGTGGCCGGCTGTGGGATATTCTCAGGCATCATGTTTGACATCCAGGTTCTTCGGACTGTATCAGATTGCAGTCCATTGCTGGTTGCCATCTAGCAACACCACGGCATTAACCAGAGAAATGGCCAAGTTGCTCTACTGTGTTGGAACACAGCAGGAAGTCAACCTTGGGTTATTAATTCAGCAGCATTTGGTGCGACAGGCCACAACCCCGAAGGTGAATGACGCAGTAATATACCCATGTTTGATCTCAGCACTAGCCAAAAGTGCAAAGGTGAAGGGAAAGGCCACAGATGTGATAGTTGACACGGAGTACTTGTGGCCGAACAAGAAGACATTCGGACTCAGACATGTGCATGATCTCCCGTGGAAGGCTTCAGGATCAGCATCCTCATCAGCAACTGCAGACAAGAAGATACGTTTGATGGCAATACAGGCTAGACTTGGAGCTGTAGGAATTCAGATTGCTGCCTTACAAGCAGAACAAGCAAGGTTGGCAGAAGAAAAATCAAAGCTGGAAGGATGATTCAGGGGGAGTTTTTTTTAGAACTGATTTTATTTTGGTGTTTTGGGTCCCTTTGGCCTTTGTATGGTCCCAGGGGGAGAAATTTGGATTTTGGATTTCTGGTTTTTATTCTGGGTTTTGAATATTTGGTTGTATGACTGGATTTCGGATTTCATTATTTCGGCTTTCATTAATTCATTCCGGTATCATGATCATTTTTCTGCTCTTTGAATGTTGTTGACTATGTGCTCGTAGTCCAAAATATTATGGGTCCACAAAAATGCCAAAGGGGGAGATTGTAAAGTCAAGGACTTATTTAATTGGCAATTTTGTGTGAACAAAATTAGAACATGTTGGAACACTGCTGGAGCAGAGTTTACGAGCAGAATTTACGCCAAGGGTTTAACGGATTCAAGCCGAAAATATTGAAGAGTTTTAGAATTTATGGTAACTGTATATTTGGCTATATATATTGGGCGTAAGAAGCATATTTGATGTATGGTAAAATCCCTACTTATAAGGAGGAGATTCATTCGAATATATGGGAGAGTTTGAGATAAGGTAAATCCCTTGATTAATGGGATTTGGATATGCTTCTGTAATCAGATTTGGAATAGGAATATTGTGGAGATGATAATGGATATTCAGATCTGATTCGTGGATATAAATATGGGACAAACACGGCTGCAAAACTAACGATTTTATAGAACAAAATCTGCTCCCAGATGTTGAGATCTTACGAAACTTGCTAGAGTCAATATACTGTGTTCCAACACTGTCCTGTTGCACAAGTTCAGAATCGTATATTTTAATTCCTCGGGAGGAGGAGATCCAGCGTCGACGGAGTTCGAGGTCAGAGGGAGTCTGATCAAGGCGGATCGGTAGCTAGGGGAGCTAGCAGAGTCCACACGTCATAGTTAGTTAAAGATAAGTATTTTGTATGCTGTACTCGGTACTATCTTTCTAATTAGTGGATTCATTCTGAACTGGGCCAGACCCCGCAGATGTAGGTGATTTACACCGAACTGCGTAACCAAGTTGTGTGTCTTTTACGTTTCACGTTATTTTTACACTTGGTTAAACTAGGTATGTTGGAACACTCTAGTAAGAACTAGGAAAATTGGTAAAACTAAATTTCAACCCTTTTGAAACCAACGATATTGACACTAAATGGACGAGGAACTACTTCCCAAGTAAGTTGACAATGTAAAGTCACCTTTTTAGCATCCATGGCAGAAACCTAATTCAGGTCCTTCTAAATAGCACGATAAATACAAGGCTCAGTGTGAGTAATTAAGGCAGCAAGATGGCTAGAAACCACATATTATGAAAAATCCTTCTTAGTGATCAAACTAGTGCAGAAATGAGTCGTAAAGATATATAATGAAACTGTTGTATTGGTGGAGAAGGAAAACCACCTGAAAAAAAACATTAATAGGAGGACGAGCCAGAAATCGAAAAAGATCCATAAGAGGAGAACTAACTGCCAAAAGAGACACCAAAGACAAAGCGTGATTAACCACAGGTACAGAAGGCGGTCGCGGGATCGAAGAACTCTGCTTAGGCAAGGAAGACAGCCGCGATGAAGAGGCCTCTTCAAGAATAGACAAACGATGGCCCAAAACCAGAGGTGCATCTGTAAGTATTGTCAAATCAACAAAATCATATTCTAGAAAAGCCAAAGCATCCCGAGAATATGGTACGTAAGAGACACCATGGATAAAAGGAAAGAATGTCTCATCAAACGAGGAGGACGAGTATCATATTTCTTCTTAGCTACACGATAAAAAATCGATAGCCTTTATGTTGAGAGTTATATCCCAAGAAAACACAAGGAAGACTAATGAATAAAGAAACACTAAAACATACAATTCTTGGCATTTTCGATAACTGGAGTGCAACTTCCTATTAACGTTAATGTCGAACATTTGAATTCTGCTAGCAAATAATAGCGAAATAAGAAATAATATATCAAATAGTCTCTAAAGTAAAGATTTTTCTAACAAAATATATTTCAGAAAAATGCTACAATCTCTTGAATCCAATTTGATTTGGGATTAGGCCATATCAATTATAACTATCTGATCTAATTCAACAATAGAAATAATAAGATATAAAGTGCATAATAATACATATTGGTAAATAATTAAATATCTAATCTTATCTTTTAAATGTTATTATGCACAATAAAATCCAACAATCCTAAATCTTTATATGTCTATTGGGTAATACAACCATATGGAATGTATTAAATATATTTTTTTAAATACCTTTGGATTTTTTTGTGTGAAGATTGTGCAATCACATCCTCACCGTAGAGCAGTTAACCACATTCTTAAACCGCCTCACAGAATGGTTTGTGATGTTGGTATCTTTGTAGGAAGGATACATAAACTCATTTAAGGCGGGTTGTCGTGAATCTTCAATAATCGCATAAAAAAGGTTCCTCCGTTGAAACTGTTGCAAGAAGGATGTAGGTGGTTTTGCTCTTTCCATTGCAGGAAGGATGTAGGTGGTTTTGCTCTTTCCATTGCAGGAATTATGTAAATAAATTATAGGTTTGTTCTTACTGCATTTGAAGAATTTTAAAAATTTATATTGATTTTGCGATGGTGATGATCATGGTTTCATAGATTTGGTACCAATTTTATTGATGATTTCTTTTAATGTTGTTGGTGATGACAATTTTGTTCTTGATGTATTGGTCGTATCTCTTTGGTTCCAATTCAAATTAGGGAAGTTCAACTTTGAATCTAATCTGAATCTCCTTGCAAAAACTCTTGATTACAAAATTTGATTGATACTTGGTCTTTTTAAGGGATCTCGCAAACCCTAATAAAGCTGCACAAATTGATCACTAACTAGCCCGTGTGATTAGCTGATAAATGGAAGGTATTGATATCTAACTAGCCCGCGGGATTAAGCAACAATGAAAACGCTCGTAAGTAATTGAGTATGAACTGAAAAATTATGATTATACAATTGATAAAAAGTTTTTAAAATCGTCCAAGACCTCCCTATTTATAGGGTTAAATCGTCCAAAACCCAAATCCCAATCAGAACGGGATTTTGTAACTTCGGTCAGAAACTGAAAAAACTAATGGCAAATTAAAGAAGTTAAAACCATATCTAGTTAGAATACTTAAAATAAATGGCTTTATGACCAAAATTCTTCAAGAAATTTTTTGAATGAATATTGTCTCATCTAATCTTACCAAATCTATAGTCAGAATAAAATTGAATATTTTAAACCCTAAAATAAAGGTATGACCGAATCAACTCTTCCAACGCCAACATGACCGATTTAATGGGCCTTATTCTAAAATGAATAAAAATAAAATGATCACAATACTTCATTAAAAAAGCCAATGAAAAAAAATTATAGTTTTATCCTCCTAAAATCCGAATTAATAATTAATTAAGAAACCCTAATTTGTAGCAGAATCACTCTTGAAGTGGTTTCAAAGTCGGACTATGAACTGCGAATCCCAGACGGCAAATGGAACCCTATATTTCTAGTAGTGAGGGAACGACATTGATGGATGGAAAGGCCATAAACGACAGACAAATTTCCCTCCACCAGTGTAAGATGTGTATCGATCTTTCTCCTCCTATAAAGCAAAAATTAGAAAGAAGTGCTCTGGCACCATCACTTCTCTCAAAAGTGATTATATAGCCCTTAATATTTTGAACTAAAATAACCCTAACTTGGTCTGAGCTCGTAATCAATGTTGGTCAAAGTATGAAAAAATAAATATGATAAAAAACACCCTAATTTTAAATCCATAAAAAAAATTATGAAACTCATAGGTGCTACCAATCTTTCCTATGTGCTAATATATCCCCATATTTTTGAAAGTGCTCGTATAATTATTGACCAACATTAATTTGAGTAACCTACTCACTCTAACCTTTGACCGGTGTCGACTTGATTGAATTGATTTTTTTTTGCAGAGATCCATTGCAAATGACATAAATACCAGTGGCAGTGATTTTTTTGTCAACCTTGATGCAAATGAACTCCACATGAAATACTAAATCAACCTTCCTTTTCCACCACCACCACCACTAAATCAAACTTTTCCACTAAAACAAAAACTACCTTTACACACATCAATAATTGTTAAAATAAGGTATTTATAACAACATTTGAGCTAACCCCAAGTATGATTCTAAATGTGATTAACGGAGGTGTTGGGATAGGTATAAAGTGTGGTTATAGATAATTATTCATTAAAAAATTAAAATTAAAAAATTGATTATATTGTCTAATTCGGTATTCATTACCCACACTTGGATGTGTATGGATATATATTGTAAACGCACGTGTTGATGTGTATGTATATGTATACGTATATATATGTATATATTAGCAGGAATATTGTTAGTGTAGTAGTTTCAAATAGTCAACAATAATCGCCAACAAGAGTCAACTAAATCTACAAAAATTTAAAAAAACCCCGCAAATCTAATCAATAAATAATTAGAAACTTTATTAAAAATACAACCTAAATTGAAATTGTCAAATCTATATAGACTAAACCTTTTGAATTATCCATAACAACATGCATTAAACAATAAATGACCCTAAACTAATTTTAACTAAAAAGAATAATAAAATGAAGAATAATATTCTTTGATGTTGTCACCCTTCTTAAATGCGTTGAGCTCGAGTGACCTATGCATAACAATATAAATAGTTCGTCACCTGCGAGACCATCTTACCGTAAGACCATGGACTTACAATAATTTAAGGCAAAAGACAAACAATTTTTGGGGGTCTTGGCGTAATTAATTTATTCTCGGTGCCAATTTAAAACACGTAAAAAAGAGGGGGACTAACCTGCAAATACCATAAACAAGGAAGGAAATCTGAGAAAAAACACGGGTTTGATGAAGACGCACACCGCAAAACACACATCCAAAACATTCTCATAGTTTCAATCGATCTCAACCACAGCAATCCATAGATCCAAAACCTTAAAAATCAAATCCCCAACTTCTGTGATTAACAATGAACAAGAAATCAGGTTTGTGATTTGAAACTACATAATCAGATCAGTTTGTTGAAAATATACAATCCGATTATGTGAATTTTATTTATTTCGCAGATTGGTAGATCAATTGATGTGCAAAGAAGGTGATAGCAAAACCGAAGCTTCATCAACAAGCCTTCTCAACATTAACCGACAAATTACTATGGTGAACGGAACAATCAATTAAATCGAACAAAATTCTGTAAAAGGTGAGCATGAAAACCAAAATCATCATATAAAACCTGATTTAATCTGCTTGCGAATGTCTCAGCTTCTATTGCTTGTGAATATTTTAATGCAAACTGATCTTTTAGCTCAAAAAGCTTGTGAGTGTTTTAATGTTTAAAATGGATGCTCTATACCAGTATGTGAAAATAATGTTGTAGATATGTATCAAGTTAACTTGAATAAACTGTTATGTGATGTTACTGATATAGAGATTGATGTGTTAATGAAAGTGACTGATACTTGTGTATCTGATGTCAATTGTTATTGAATATATGCTGCTATAACTCATGTATCATGCTATAAATAGAATGAGTGATTTGATTATGCTCATTCATAAAACTAGATGCCCAAATCTGGCATGAATAACAAATTTTATAATTCTGATTCAAAGACAAACATGCATATACTGCTATGTGATGCTTCTAATATATGGATTGATGTTTTAATAAAAGTGTCCAATTCTTCTGCACTTAATTCAGAAACTTATATGCATATACTAGTATGTGATGTTTCTATCATATATATATATATTGATGTTTTAATAAAAGTATTTGATGTGATGTTTCTATCTAAAAACACACCTACTCTACAGCCAGAAAGGAAGTGAAAAAGAAAATTAAAAGAGTTTCTAGTGATAAGATCAGGATGCAAAGCTTAGATCAAGATCAAGCTTGTTGATAAAAAGTTCTAAGAAATGAAACACCATTTCGTTGAGCATTACCATGAGTGCACAAGATCAGAATGACAGTACTCTCAACGTAGTGAAAGAAGAAATGAAAATAAGAAAACAAGAGCAATCGAAGCTATGGAAAAGGCAGGTCTCAAACTAGCAACAAGTTACAAATATTTAGTATGTGCTGCCCAAGGAGAAGAAAACGTTGGGCACACTATGAGAGATCACATTAATTACGTGAACATGTACAAAAAGGACACTATAGAAGGGGGATGATCAAAATGTCACAGTTGAGCTTTATCAGATTGTTGTTGCTGAGGAAGACTACTTTTTTAGAGTCCAGCTGGATGATGAAGTAAAACTAACAACACTCTTTTGGAGAGACTCGATGATGAAAGAAGATTACATGCTATATGGTGATGTTGTGATTTTTTAAAACCACTTATCGGAAAAAGAAGTATAGTCTCATTTGTGCTCTGATTGTCAAGATAAACAATCATTGGAACAATGCAATGTTTGGGTGCGCTTTTATTGGAGATGAAAGGCTAAAACTTTCATATGGCTGCTAGAGGTATTTAAAAAATTAATGGGGGGGGGGGGGGGGACAACCATTTACTATATTCACTAACCAGGATTTGGCTATGACAAAGGCAATTAAAGAGGTATTTCTAAACTCTGTCTGATGATTAATGTTTCAAGTTATGTGTTTAACCTTTTAAATATTAATGATGCTATTTTAAGAATTCCTTTAGTTGATGTTTTGAACCAGTGTCTTACTTGTTATATTATTTAGTTAATGTATCATCAAAAAGGTCTAACCTGCTATGTTATTCAGTTAATGTTCCAAATATATTTTTTAGAACATTGCTTCTAATTATCTGACTTGTGATGTCAATAATTTAATTTTTAAATCATCACCACAACCAGTTTTAGAACATCTGAGAACTCATCATGGACACGTATACAATTTCTCTTGGTTTTGACATTGCAACATGAGCATCCTACATTTATAATTGATGATATATTAGCAACAGACGACATTTTTAAGAAACAGATTGATGATGCATGTACTTAAATTGTTGTTTCGTCGCTATTCAAAGAAACAAAACACAAACTCTGTTTGTGGCACCTAAAACATAATGCAATTAGTCACTATGGTAAAGTAAAAAGTGATGAAGAATTTGGGATTGCATTCGACCACTATTTGAAAGGTTGTACAAATGAGGAAGAATTTGAAAGATGCTAGAATTCCATGATGAACCTACCAGCTGCAAGAAAAAAATTGGTTCAAGCGCTTGTACGAACTCTGGGATAAATGGTGCTCTGCACTAATAAAGGATTTCTTCTCTGTTGAAACTTTGTCATCACAGCGCAGTGAAAGTACCAACAAAGCAATCAACTTCAATGCTACCAAAGCAGCCAACTTGACACAGTTTTTTGCAATATTTGAAAAAAAACTGTCAAAAGTTGAAGAAGCATGGAGACATGCAGGGAATACATCGGATCAATAGGAAAACCAAGAGTAGCTATAGAAGGGTCCAGATTGTAAAAGCAAGCTGGGGAGATATACACTCTTAAAATTTTTAAAGACTTTGAAACATAGTGGAAATTGGCAATGTCGATTAAAGTGGAGATAATATTCAACATTGGCTATGAAGATGTTTACGAATTCATCCCGGAAAACAATAAAACAAAGGTAGATAAGGTTTAACATAGACTCAAGGATGGGAAAGTGGAGATCAAGTGTTCGTGTAAACACTTTGAAGAAGTTGGGCTGTTGTGCTTCCACAGCCTTCGTGTACTCCACTTGTGCAACATCACAACAATACCTGAAGATTATATACTAAAGAGATGGACAAGGATGGAAAAGAAGAAAAATTGAAACCGTGTACTTGGAGGTGCATCAACACAAAACAACGAGAACAACAGTGAGATGAAAGGTAAGATATCATAGCGCCATGAGATACTCAGAAAATACGACAATTTAGTGTTGAATTGTGAAGATGAAAAAGATATTCATAGAACACTTGAGGATGATTTGAACAGGGATTCAACTATAGTATGACAACTACTTTCAATAAAAGGTCAACACAAAACTGAACATTCAGCGACAAACAATGCCAAAGACTCACCAACAAAAAGGGCTCCCGAATTCCTAGATCCAAAAAGAGAAAAAACAAAGGAAGAAGTAAGAGGTTGAAATGAAATCTTGAAAGGAAGAAGCCACAAAAGAAGGAGTTTGGGTCCAAGACTCCAAAAGCCCAAATCATCTGAATTAGGGAAGACCAAAGTTGATGAAGGATGAGTTCTGAACTTGCAGAACAAATTTGATGTTTCAGTACTTTCATTTGATGGTTCAAGACTTTCATTTTATGTTAGATTTATTAGAAGTGAGGACTTTGAATTAAAATTATTGCTTAACTTAGTAGAATACAAAAGGTTTTATTATGGAAATCATTCTAAAGTTTTCTGGTCTATATAAGTTTCTTGTTTGAGTACTGAAATTTAATTTGCAGGATCATGATATTTTAACTTAGATGTGTGATAACTTACAGATATGTAATGAGCCTTTAAAGTTTAGTGGGTTTTTACATTCAGTATACCAAAAGTTACAACTAGAAATATGTCACATATTTTACAAATACACCAGAAAACTACTAAAATGTGATATTCTAATTTTATAACATAATCTTTCAAACATAATCATTAACGTAAAAAACTCTACACATAGACTAATGATAGTTAAAGCATAAAAATAAGATTTACTATGAACATCCTAAAACGGCTTGACCTACTCATGAAATATCACTGCATTACTTTAAAATGTCAACTTCCACCAAAATCTAAAAACCAAATGTCAAATTTCAACAAGAATTATGAGAATCACCTAACAAACAATCCAAAAATACATAAAATATCATCCACAAACATAAGTTTATCACATTTAGAAACCATCCAAAACCAACAATACTAAAAAAAATCAGCCAAAAGTAATACTTAAAACATCATCCTTAAACTCAAGTTCATCACACCATTAAAAAAGAACTATTTCATCTTGAATCCCTTCGATTACTTTTCCTCTAGTCCACTCTTCTTCTGAGAAACTGTAGACCCCTTCTTTTCAGGTACAACAGTAAAAGAATCTTCAACTCGTCCAATATCTTCCAAGCTCTCAATCCCAAGACTAAAAGAAGGTTTGGGTCCTTTATTCAATATTGGAACTTAAGTAGTGCACTTCTTCACTGACTTCTTAATGATTTATTCGATCTAATAAAAAACCCCATCAGAAAAATAATCCTATGAACAAACAGGAATATGAACTGGAGGAACAACATGTTGCCCAGTAGCTAGAGCTTTTTCACAAGCTTCATCATCTCAGCCACATAGTATCTGGTAACTATTTCAATATTCCTAGCAAATCTCATTGAGCGTTCAACATCATCCTACAAAAAAAACATTATTATTCATGATATGAAACAACATATCAAAAACAACAAACATAACATAAATAAACAAAATTTACAGAAGGAGCTTCAGCAAGAATCTTCTCATCAATGGGTAAATTGTCAGGATTTTCCAACACTACAAAGCAAGAGGTACTCCGGGCAGTGCCATTACCTGGTCCTGAACCTAACTTTAATTTCCCATTGAAATCAAAGGAAAACCTTTGCCACTCATCACGCAAACATCAAACCCAACACTCACTATGGACTTACAAATAACCTTAACCTTACTGGCATTAAAATGTTGGACTAAGGGGAGGGAAGTAGGCAATGAGATTCCTTGAAATGGAAATCTATAAATATAGCACATCAAAGGTAGAAATACACAATCATTTACTGCATCAAATGGACCTTAGTTGTACCTCTCAACAACATCACAAATTATTTTCAGCACATATCCACACCAATCCCTATTCTTGATTTCATTCACATTTTCCACAACCCTCAAAAGCTTAAAATCAACATTACTTCTAGATGTGGGAGTAAGGAAAGTACACATCACATACATAAGAAAATACTTCTTAAACAGATCACCTCCCTCAGTCAACAATGACATCTTACCTAGCGACCTATCATAAGGAATATTTCCATGTTTATCATCCCCTATATCCATCTTCCATTTAAGCCTCAATTCCATATATCTATTCTGCCCCTTACCCGAGTTATTAACCTCTACAACCTTAACATCACTTATAGGCAGACACATGGAATCATAAACATCATCCTTGGTTATATAATACTTATCACAACCTATTCGCTGCAAGCGACTAATTGGGTTAAAGTTAGATACCAGATACTGAATCACATTTTTGGGCAAGATACCACAATTTATCTTCAACAATCCTTCAAATCCTATATCAATAACTGACTTGATCTGCCCATCAGTCAATAATTTCACAAGCTTTACAATCTTAACAGGGCTACACTTGGTAGAGTAGCCCCTTTTCGAACTGCAAAAAAATAAAAATAAATAAGAAACATTGAAATATGAAACATATCATAAAACTGTAAGTCATCCATGCATACCTTGATGGATCATTGACACCCTTCATAATTTTTGACTTCATAACTCCTCCACTCTCCTGTCTAACTCTCTTCCTTACAACATATTCCCTTTACCAACAGGAGTTGTTTTACATACAACAACAACTTTGCCACCTTCCTCATCTGAATCGTCAGGCTCTCTACCAACATCATCAAACTCTTCATCAGAATGATCAGAGTCATCCTCTTCACCAGACCTAACTTCATAATCATCCTCCTTCACATCAGACCTATCTTCATCATCATCCTCATTTTCATCATAATCATCATGCTTCTCCCCACTCACTAATTTATTCTCATCATCATTATCAGAATTCTCCTCATTGTTAAACTTACTACCAATAACATCACCAACTTGTTGTGAAATATCAACAACATTTTTCGAATCCCCCCTTGTCAGATTCTTCACCTTCATTAGAATTGTCTTCACTTTCATTGCCTTCCTCCTTCTCAGATTCCTCTTAAGCATCCCTATCTTCCTCAGCATCATTTGGCTTCTCACCTTCACCGTCAGAACTATCATCAGATTATGAGCCATCATTATCCTAAGACCCCTTATCACTTGTCTCCATTTTATCATCATCACCACCAGTCTGATCATCATGACCAATTCCATCAATGGTAACATCAAATGTTTGAGATTGAGAAGGAGCAGTACTGAAGATCTCCTCTGCAAACAAAAATAATAAATACACAGTCAAATAATGGGTAAAAAAAATATAATAAGGATTGAAAATTTAAATAAGCAGGGTTAAAACATATAGATTACCAGATAGAAGATCAGCAACTCCATCATCAGTCAATATATCTTTGTAACGAAGCTTTGATTGGAGAATCTTCGAAGCTGAAGAAACATTTTTAATAGCAACACCCATAAATATATTGAAACAAAAAATGGAAAAAATAAGATAACGGAACAAACATCAAATCAAAAGAAAAATGTATAAAAGGAAGGGAAAAATACAACCTGGTTCGGAAGATTTCTCAATTTGAACAGAAACTTTTTCAGCACCGTCAGCTACATTTCAAGAAACATCATAGCATATTAAAAAGCAAGAGGTAAAAAATAATAAAACATCAAATCACAGAACTAAGTATTCCAGAATAAATAAAAAATTACTGTTACCTTTTTGGGCAGATTTTCAAATCTGTAAAGCTGGAACTGGGCTAACCACCTTATCGGAATGAAATAAAAAATCAAGACCAAATTACTGAACAAGAAGAAGCAAAGGGTAAGACATAAAAAATCAGAAAAGAAGTTTTAAAGGGAAAACTATTTTTACCTTTTTAGCAGATTTTACAGGCTGAGTAGAATCTAGACTTATAGCATTACCTGAAACATATAAAACATCAAACCAGAGTAATAAAAAGGTTAAAAGTAATTATTGAAACATCAAAAATTAGAAAAAAATAATTTAAAAGAGGAAACTATTGTACCTTTTGTAGCCAATTTTTTTCCTGGCAGATCAGAAGCTGGAACATCAAAACATAGTGCTAAATGGTTAATAATAATAAATAAAAAAATCAAAAGTAAGAAAAAGAAGTAATGAAAAAAAAAACTAATTTTACCATTTTTAGCGGATTTTGACTAGGCTCAGAAGATATGTGGCTAACACCCTATTCTGAAAAATATGAAACATCAAACCATAGTGGTAAATGGTAAAAAGTAAATAATAAAAAATATAAAAAATAGAAAAAGAAATATTAAAAAGGAAAACTATTTTTACCCTTTTTCGTAGTTTTTTTTCAAGCTCAGAAGAAGAAAATTGGCTGACATCCTCACTTGAATAATATAAAATATCAAACGATAGTAGTAAATTGTATAGAGTAACTAACAAAATATCAAAATCATAAAAAGAACAATGGAAAACTTTCTTTACTCTTTTTTGTAGATTTTATTCTAGCCAGAACACAAGCTTGACTGACATCATCACCTAAATTACATAAAAAAAATCAAACCATAGTTGTAAAAGTTAAAGTGTAATAGATCAAAAATAAAATAATCATAAAAAGTAGAATTTAAAAGGAAAACTATATTTACCATTTTTAGCAGATTTTTTCCAGCCACAATAGTAGAAGCCCTGAATTACATAAAATATCAAACCATAATGGTAAAAGGTAAAGTGTAATAAATAAATAAAAAATCAGAAAAAGAAGTATTAGGAAAAAAACAATGTTTAACTTTTTTTAGCAGATTTTTTTCCAGACACAGCAGAAGCTAGACCGACACCATAGCCTGAATTACATAAACATCAAACCATAGAGGTAAAATGTAAAGAGTAATAAATAAAATATTAAAAAAAGTATTTAAAATGAAAATTTTTATTACCCTTTTTAGTAGCTTTTTTTCAACCACAGCAGAAGCCAGACTGACACCATCGCCTGAATTACATAAAATATCAAACCATAGTGGTAAAAGGTAAAGAGTAATAAATAAAAAATAAAAAATCAGAAAAAGAAGTATTAGAAATTTTTTTACCTTTTTTAGCAATTTTTTTTTCAGACTCGGAATTAGGTTGGTTGACACCCTCACCTAAATTATATCAAAGATAAAATCATATTAGTAAATGGTAGAGAGTAATTCATAAAACATAAAATTAAAAATAAATCAAAATTAAAAGTAAAAATATTACCAGTTGCATTCTCAGTTAAAGTAGAGGCAATTTGGCTGGAATGAATATTACTGGCACCGTCCTCTAGAAAATATAAAACATCATCGAAGATTTAAAATAGGTATTATCAAATCAATAAACAATCACATAATAAAACACAATATTAAAATTTGTAATACCTTCGCCATCAAAATCGCTCTCACGCTCAGCAAGAACATTACCCTTACCGCTCATCGCTTTAAATCGTTTAACAGCAGCTTGTTTTACTCACCTCTTCCGGATATTTTCTTTCGGGACAGAAGAACCAGGAACGGGAGATGCTGGGATAGACACCTCAGCTACTTTCTTCTTTTTGCATTTCTTGGACTCGGAGCTGAAGGATAACCAAAACATTAATAAAAAATAAAATCATACAACAAAATTATAGATAAACATATACCTGCAATAAATGCATGAGTCGTCTGACCACGAATCCTATCCGATTTTCTGACAGGCACACCACAATCAAAAATAAAAGAAATTAATATTTATAGCATAAATAACATCACCACCCATACATGTATATAAATATCCACAGAAAGTAAAAAACATCAATCATAAAGCAAGTTTAGAACTATGATTCAGCAAATCAAATAAACAAAAAAGATTATCCTTAAAGAAATGTAAGACATTAATGAAGAACCTAACAACATCATTTTGGAAAAAAGGACAAACCAATATGAACATATAAACTGTGAAACTAGCACACATAAAACAACATATAGAAATAGTTGATACAAACTAGTAAACACTAGCACCATCATCACACATAAAACCAAACAGTACAAAGAAACGTCAGTACAAGAACAGTAAAGTCAAATGGAATACTTGTATCATCAAATCAGAACTGTAAAGCATCAAATAAAAACATATACAATGAAAACATCAACTGATATACTTAAATCATCACTCTTACTGAAAATTACGATAGAATCATTGTAATGTAAAAACATACAATAATGCCAATAAAAAACACATATAATAAGAGCTACATACATAACACAGTTCCAATAGAAACATTAATTACAGCATCTCATAAACAGGAAATAAAGTAAAATGAAAACCTTAAAACATCATATTTAAACATTAAATATCATGTAAAACCCTAGACGATAAAAAATGAATAAATATGGTAATAAATTCAAATAATCCGACAAACAAATAAAAAAAGCAACAAGCCTTGGGAAGAAGTCTTCCTCTTCTGCTTTACAACAACCTTCGAAGAAATGGAAGGCTGGAAGTATGGTTTTGCAATTTTCAACACCGCATCGTCTATACAACCAGAATCAACAAAGTCCCCTTCTTTCGACACCTACAAAATGATAAAATGAAAAATAATACAGTTAAAAATGATCGACATCAATGAAAACCTAATAAACAACATGCATGTGAAAACCTTCAGCTTCGCAATTACCTCTTGAAGTACGATAACAACCTCCATCCGAAGACAGTAATAACTACAAAAAAATGGACAGAAAACTCAGAGTTGACCAACAAAAAAAACTTACTACACAATAAAATGGCTAAAAGCAAAGACTTTCGGCCAGAAGAACAAATCTAGGTTGTCGCAGTTACCTGATGAAGAACCGAACTGATTATCAAGCAAAAATGGAAGAAACTCCAAAAATTGGACCAAAGAAATCAATTACACTAAAATGAAACACAATCAGATGTGTATTAAGCAACAAGAATGGCTGAAAGTACAGACTTTGCAGTGGGAATAGCAAACCTAGGTAGCCAGAAAAGGGAAAAAAGAGGGAGAGAACGAATCTACTTTTGAGAGAAAACAAAGCAGTTTTAGAGTGAGAAAGAAAAAGGTAAAAATGAGGGAAAGACAAAGAGATACTGAATAGTAAATGTATGCTCAGATTTATTTTAATTACAATTCAATCCCTAAAAAATATGAAAATTATAATTAATACCCATCCCAAATTAAGTATGTATTATTTATAATTTAATCCCTTGTCTCGCACAAGACTTTGTCCAATATAAAATATTGATATTAATAACTTGAAAATGTATAAATGTCTGATACACATTCAATAAATCAATATATCAAACAATGATTCAACTTCATATGTGATAATACACAGGAATTAAATGCATATACTCTCAATCTAAACAATAATATAAAAACGATCATAATTATACATAAAATTAGTTTAATATATTAACATGATTAGATAAAAAATATGAATTATTAACAAAATAAAATATTTATGCAATAAATATAGGATTACCTGAAATGTTCTTATGATTCCGGTTGGTTTTTTACCATTGTTCTTGTTGTACAGTAGTAATAGTTTTCTATTCTTTTCTTTGGTTCGCAAGTGTATGGTGTTCTTCTTATCCTCTCTATTGGTTGTTAATCTTTACTTTGAGATATCATTCTACCATAAAATAATGAAGTAGTAAAGTCCAAGTACTACTCCAAACACAACTCTTCAACGTAATTACTGTCCAATCACAAGCAAATAATTATAAAAAATAATTAAGAAGGAATATATGAATAGAACATACCAATAATGAACATATGGAACTAATTGAAATAACTGAAAAATTTTCAATACATCAAATATTTGAATTGAAATAACTGAAAATTTTTCAATGCATCAAATATTTGAGGAGGGGATGGAGAGTGGGTGTACCATAAAACACTATGGCCAGTATCCATAAAATGAGGAAGAAAGTGGGGGAGGGAGAATGGCATGCCTTTTTTTACCGCCCAAATTTGTTTCCACCTAAGTTCATCCAGGGTTGAGACCAAATTATTCCAAATTCTCTGTTCTTAATTGCATATATTTTTAAAAGTAAATATTTGTGTATATATTTTATATATTACACCACCTTCGATTTATGTATTATTTGGACGATGTATTTTTTTAAAAAAATAAAATTGTGTAATTTATATATACTAAAAGCAAGGTCTATTTAATTATTTAAATTCACATCTAGATTTTTCATATAATGTTTTTTGTTAGTTATTTATTAAAATTTAATAATTTATAATTATTTCAATGATTAATTACATATTTTAAAATATTTTTCAGCGATTCATAACAAAATTATATTGTAATGTTAATGTGCCATAAATACTGTAACGTTAAAACAGAATGCTTTTAGAACATCATCTCACTAATGTTGGTTTAAAACCACTATAACTACATCAATGTCTTAATTTTTTTAATATAAATTTAGAATTATAATATGTGTTATATTTCATTTAATATTGAATTAATAACCCTTCTATCCCTACATTAATTTGGACATAAATTATACAATGTTGAGATAAAATGATATCACAACACTATATTTAAAATGTTGGTATACATAACTTTACTAAAACAAATTTTATTTTTAGTATCTTGATATCTTACCTTGTGTCTTTAGAGTATTCAATAAGAAAATTAATAACAAAATGTCATAAATATATGTTGGGATAGTTCCATTTTGTCGTAGTGTCTTTTCCACCAACAACTCGACCTAAAACCACCATCAGCGAGGTAAAATATACGTTCAAACCATAACCGCACACCCAAATTCGCACCACAATCATACACCTAAACCACACATTAACCACCATTTACCACCGCCTCACCCACCATCTCCATCACAAAACCTCACCCACTAATTGATATGAATCCCCTTGCAAAGAATATGGATTGCGGAATTAAGATCTTTGACAAAACAAGGGAACTCACAAACCCTTCAATGCCGCACGAAATTCAAGGTCTAGCCCTTGGGGTACTCTCAATTTTGACTTGCTCTCTAACTAGCCCTGATGATCAGATTACAAGGTCTATTGATACTTAAATAGCCCTCAGAGTTAAGCAACAATGGAGTAGCTCGCAAGCAATTAGTATGAACTCAAAAGGTTGTATTTTAATTGACAAAAGTTGTGAGAAATTCGTCCAAAGGTCTCCCCTATTTATAGGGTAGATTTCGTCCATAAACCCTAATCACAGCTGGAAAATGAATTGACTCATGGTAGCTTTAAGAAGCTAAAACCATATCTAACTAAAATACCTAGAATAAATGGTAATATAAGGTAATTTGGTTGAATTCTTCAACAAGTAACCTTGAAGAATATTACCTTATCTAATCTTACCAAATCTAATTCTAATCAGAATAAAACTGAACATACTAAACCCTAGTGGACTGTATTTTTGAAATTCAGCTCTTCAAAGCCCGCATGGCCGAGCTATCAGTCCAATAAACCCAAAATGAAATAATTTTACAATATTTTACGAGTGATCACACTACCTCATTAAAAACCCAGTGGGGAAAAAAGAGTATAGTGTTCTTTATGATGTTTTCAGTTCGTCGAAAATCTTGAATAATGAATCGAAGATGTCGATGGTGACTCATTCTTCAATTCTTCATCATAAAGGCGATCAATCAAAGCATTTAAATCAGCATCCCTAAGCTTAGTCCTTGACCTAGTCATAGGTCCCGCCATGTCACTTAGAGGATCCCAAACATATCCTCCAAATGTTTGATCAAGTCGTGAAATGTCTTCCTTTATGGGGGTTGTCGTCTTGGCATCTCCATCATTCCCTCCATGGTCGAAAGGTTTCACCCTCAAAACTGAATCATCTTCAAAGATAAATGGAGATAAATCAGCAACATTGAAGGTCGCACTAACACCATAATGATCTGGTAACTAAGTCTGGTAAGCATTGTCATTCACACGATCCAACACTTTAAAAGGACCACCTCCACGTGGACTCAACTTAGATTTCCAAGCATTTGGAAACCTCTCTTTCCGCAGATGAACCCAAACATAATCTCCCACGTTGAACCTCATCAACTTGCGGCTTTGATTAGCTTTATCAGCTTTTTGTGCATTTGTCTATTCAATTTTTATGCACACCATCTCATGATTTTCTTCACAAAATTATCTTTCTTTTCCCCATCAAGGTTTTCAACCTATTTAAAATTCAAAGGAAGTAGATTAAGAGGTGTAATAAGTAGAAAACCATAAACAATTTCAAATGGAGATAAAGAAGCAGTAGAATGAATAGTGCGATTGTAAGCAAACTCTGCAATCAGAATGCATTTTTCCTAATTCTTTAAGTTCTTCTGAACTAGTGCACACAGGAGAGCCCCTAGGCTTCGATTGGTCACTTCCAATTTTCATCAGATTGAGGATAACTGGCAGTTGGAAACAACAACTTTATCCCTAACTTGTGCCACAAGGTATTCCAAAAGTAGGATAAAAATTTAACATCACGACCAGAGACAATGGATGCAAGAATGCCATGTAACCAAACTATTTCCTTCAAAAATAGACCTGCAACATGCTTTGCATCATCTGTCTTCCTAAAAGGAATAAAATGTGCCATTTTCGAAAATCTATCCACAAGGACAAAGATAGAATCATTACCCGGCTGAGATCGTGGTAAACCTAGGACAAAATCCATAGAAATATCGACCCAAGGATGTGTAGGAACAGGTAATGGAGTATAAAGTCCATGAGGCTTAATTTTAGACTTAGCCTTCAAGAAATCAAGACAATTCCTACAAACCCTGTCAATAACAAGTGCCATTTTCTGCCAATAGAAGTATTCTCGCAACAAATTATAAGTTTTAAA
Source organism: Rubia yunnanensis (assembly GCA_037428765.1). Taxonomy (NCBI): domain Eukaryota; kingdom Viridiplantae; phylum Streptophyta; class Magnoliopsida; order Gentianales; family Rubiaceae; genus Rubia; species Rubia yunnanensis. Next base: position 21,071,995 of record CM075064.1, on the reverse strand, counting down.
TGCACCAAAATGTCCCATTAAACCACCTGAATGAGCTTTTCTAACAAGTGATTCATGCATAGAACATTGAGGAATACACAACCCATTATTCATGAATAAGAAACCATCATGCCGAAAAAACTTCTTATAAGCACCATTTTTTCATGCAGCATAAATAGATGAAAAATTAGAATCAGTCGCTCATAAATCTCGCACGAATGAAAACCCTAACATAATGCATTCCAATCGTGTAAGTAAAACATGTCTACGACTTAAAGCATCATCAACAACATTTTCTTTACCCTTTTTGTAACATAGCACATAAGAAAAAGATTCAATGAAACTAGACCATTTAGCATGACGCTTATTCAACTTCATCTGACTCTTCACATATTTCAAGGATTCATGATTACTATGAATGAAAAATTCTTTATGCAATGAATAATGTTGCCAATTTTCTAATGCACGCACAATTACATAAATTCTTTATCATACACAAGATAGTTTAGAGCACTGCCCTTTAGCTTTTCACTGAAGTAAGCTATGGGTCGATTCTTTTGCATCAAAACAACACCAATACCAATACTAGAAGCATCACAATGAATCTCAAAATTACCATTAAATTCAGGTAAAGCAAGAACAAGAGCATTACATAATCATACTTTCAATTCATTAAATGAATTCTCTTGACTCTCAGTCCAAAAAATTTTTACATCCTTTTTAACTAGTTCATTTAGAGGTGCGGCAATAGATGAGAAATCACTCACAAACCGTCTATAAAAGCTAGCTAAACCATGAAAAGAACGTACCTGGTTGGAATTATTAGGTCTCGGCCAGGTCTTAATGGCCTCAATTTTGGTTTTGTTAACTTTTATGCCCTCCTTAGGGATCACAAAACTGAGAAGCACCACTTCCGAAGTGCAAAATATGCACTTCTTGATGTTCGCATACAAACAAGACTCGTGGAGTGCAACAAGAACCATTTTACATACTCAATATGTTTATCACTCGACTAAGAATAAATCAATATATCATCAAAATAAATCACAACAAACCGACCAATAAACTTTCTTAAGACATGATTCATCAATCGTATAAAACTACTAGGTGCATTAGTTAAACCGAAAGGTATAACAATCCATTCATACAACCCAAACTTAGTCTTAAATGCAGTTTTCCATTCATCTGCTTCATTAATTCTAATTTGATGATAACCCTGAGTGAAATCAATCTTAGTATAAATCACAGATCCATGCAATCTTCAATCACATCATCTAACCTAGGGATAAGATGGTGATACTTAATGGTAATCTGGTTAATAACACAACAATCAATGCACATACGCCAAGTTTCATCTTTCTTAGGAACTAAAATGATGGGCACAACACAAGGAGATAGGGATTCTCGCACATAACCTTTTTGAAATAACTCCTCGACTTGTCATTGTAGTTCTTTTGTCTCTTCAGAGTTTTCTTTATACACCGAACGGTTTGGAATAACCAAAGCCGTAATCAAGTCAATCTGGTGTTCAAAACCATGCAAAGGTGGTAAACTCGCAGGTAAGGCTTCCAGAAAGACATCCTCAAATTCATGTAACATCTGAGCAAACCGTGGAGGAACATGCATAGGAATATCATCACTAGCAAAGTAGCTCTCTTTAAAATGCATGATAAGCACATAAGAATGATTAGCAAAAACACGATTCACATCCCTAATTGATTCATAAAACAATCTACTAGAATCATCAGGAAGTTCATGTCTCATCATGTAAATTGATGGCAAAGGACTAAGTTATGAAGATAGGATTTTACGCGACCTATTAGAATCATTCTTAGACTTACTAGGCTTACTTGGGACAGCCTCCCTTGATTTTTGGTCTAAAGTATCAAGGTTTTTGCCTCCATTTTTCACCTTGTGGCTGATCTCCTTCAAGCCTTGGCTAGGGTTTTTGTCGGCCATTTGCACCTCAGTCGCAAACTTCTCTTTGTTGACTTTCATACGTCTCAGTGCCTCTAAGAATTCCACTAGAGATAATGGAACCAAAGCATACATTGTTCTATCCTTAATATCAGTAATTTTTTAAGTTTAACCACCATGCATAGATTTACAATCAAATTGCTAAGGTATCTCTAACAAAATATGACTAGCTTCCATAGGTATAACATCACATAAGATAGAATCATGGTATTTTCCAATATTAAAGTTAATCATGCATCGTTTGTTAACCCTAATTTCATGACGAACATTTAACAAAATAAGTTTATATGGTGATGGATGAGTAGTCACATACAAAGAAAATGATTTAACAAGAAGATTACACACAATATTAGCACAAGAACCACCATGAATAATCAGTGAACAATTCTTATCCTTAACAAGGCAACGGGCATGAAAAATGTTAATCCTTTGTACTTGTGTTTTAGCCATTTGAGAATTTAGGACTCTTAATGACACGAAGTTACCCTGTGTTTCCAGACCTTGTTCACCATGATCATTTATGATGATCTCTTTATCCACCTATTCTTCACCACTTTCATACAATGGTGGCATATTAGCATATTCATTTTCTTCATCTCCTTCCTCAATTGTTGTTATCACTCGTGCATGCAGACAGTTATTGCAGACATGCCCTATTTCTTTACAGTGAAAACAAATAGGAGAGTTAACAGAAACCGAATTTAATGAAGAAGTAGTGGACTTACATGGAATTTTTTAAACCTGTTGGGTTGGTGGTGCCGCCCTCCTCTTAGTAGGATTATAAGTTGGAGTTGAATAAGTATGAACCGATCCTCATCCTCCCATGGGCGTGCCCCTACTGCGGCTATAACTAGGGTTTTCGGCGTCAAACCCTGGTTGTTGACTTGGAAATCCGGGTTGTGGCCTTCTTGGTCGCAGGGTACTCTTAACCAACCTTGCTTTCACTAATAAATCATTCATAGATATGTGATGTTGAAGCTTGACTGGCATTTGAAGGTTTGCACACGAGCCTTCAATGAATCATTTTTTGATGAATACATCATCTTCTTTCATTCCAACCCTTCTCATGGTCAACTCAAGATCTTGCCAGTATTCATCAACTGTACGATTTCCTTGCTTCATGTTAGATTGATAAGAATGTTGTTCCATCAAGTAAGTAGGCGGAACATGATATTGGTGAAGCTCAGATCTCAATCTTTCCCAGGTGGAGATAGGTTTCTTTCTGGCAAGATATCGTGACTCCTTTTTTATTTTTCCACCATTCAGCCGCATAGTGAGTGAAAAAATACTGTGGCACTTTGACTTTTTCCTTCTCCCGATAATTGTTGAGATCAAACAGATTCTCAGTCTATCTCTTCCAATCAAGATACTTCACTGGATTCTGTTGACCATCAAATCGACGGATGTTATATTTTAAACCCTTGATGTCTTGAGCTTCTCAAAACATGACTCAGATCCTGAATTACTCTTCACTGGCCTTTGGGAATGAGGTTTAATGTGGCGATGCCTTCTAGAAGACCCTCAGTGTGATCGCCTTTCCAAACCATCAACAGAATAGTCATCTGAACTTCTAGAGCCATTGAATTGATGGACATATTTCTTGGTTTCTTCCCTCTTTACCGATGATTTAGGTGTAAGCAGTGCCATTTTGTCAACATTTCTCGCCAACCTTTGCACCTTACTCATAAGTGAATTTATTGCGACTGCAAACCAGTTAAGATCATTGGCTTCATTTGGATTAATTTGATGTCGCTCCCGACTATCTGGATCATGTTTATGTGGATGACTACCATGCCCACCATTATAGGTGTTCGTCAATGGCAAATTGTTAGGATTGCTAACAAAAGGCGGGACAGATGGGTTTTCGTCCCCCACATTTGCTAAACTGCTAAGAAAATCAAACAGTTAGTTAAAAAAAAGATCTCCCCTTCCCTTTGTTTACTAAGGTCACTCACCAAGTTTATAACACTCAAAACTCACAAGGAGAATGATAATGCGAGGAAAATTGATCAATTCACTGCAATTTAAAGCAATCTATGGGGATGAGTACTGCAGAACTTATTTTGAAATTTAAAATATATAAACTCAAAATTGGGCTCTACGATTTGAAATTAAAAATTCTAAAAAGAATAAGAAACAAACCACAATTTGAATGGCATAAATCATAGATTTATTGAATGAATTATGATGAAAACAAGATTGCTTTATATAGGCGACAAAGAGGTTCCGAAAATTCAAGAAACTTTTCTAAAAACAAATTGGAATAGGAACTCAACTCCAAATCCCTTGTGGTAAAGGATTTTAATGACCCACTTTCCCCCAAGTCGAAAATTCAGATCAAAACTCCTCGCCCAATTAGCTTTTATTTCATTTTTCACTTCTGATTAGGATTTTGACTTTTCTTTTCCTTTTTCGAATCGGATTTCCTTTTTTTTCCGTCTTTTTTTCAGCCACAATTCATTTTTTTTGTACTATAAAACTCACAACCAGAATCTTATTCCCCGAGAAAAAATTTCTGCCACAATTCCCAAAAGTTTTGGAAATTGCAAATCTGCCCCCAAAATTTTGAAAATGGCAAATCTGCCCCGAATTACAGATTTCAAATCCTAAATTCTGAATTTGAAACCCAAAAATGTGCTACCTTTTTTTTATCTTCAAAAAGTCGTGGATAAAAAATCGCCTATATAAAACTTGGAATAAGAAAACAGCGACAACTTCCTCTTGATCCAAATGAACTTCAAGGTATTCAAGGTCGTAAGAATCAAGAATATGATGTTAAATCTTTGGAAAATGACACAAGACTCTTTTTTTTTTTTAAAGTGTAATCAAGAATTAAAGAACAATTAAAGATCACGGAATCAAAGAACGATAAAGAAAACAAATAGGATTATGAGCATGCAATAATTTTTAGAAGAGTTGACGGAAAATATCACAAGCACATAAACTGTTTAAGCCACCTAAAACAACGAAACTGACCGGGAGGTGAAGGAAGATAATACTTGTTAACGCTCAGACCCTTCGACGTCCTCCTGACTCAATTAATGAAGGTGAAGACGGATAGTAATACCGAAGTATTCTACCTCTCGGACCCTTCGATGTCCTTTGACTCTAGATTAAATCCTCCTGGTAAGAAAGATCAAACAAACACAGTTTAAACACGACACGAAAGATTTTATAAATTTTTAAAAAATTTGAAAATAAATTCAACAACAACTCCAAACCCTTTTTAAATTTTTTTCAGGCCTTAGTAGATCTTTTGCTTTGCTCTGATACAAACTAATATGAATCCCTTTGCGATGAATCTGGATTGCAAAATTAAGATCTTTGATAAAACAAGGGAACTCGCAAACTCTTTAATGCGGCACAAAATTCAAGGTCTAGCCCTCGAGATACACTAAATTTTGACTCTCTCTCTAACTGGCCCTCAGGATAAGATTACAAGGTTTATTGATACTTAACTAGCCATCATGGTTAAGTAACAATGGAATAGCTCGCAAGGAAAGAATATGAACTCAAAAGGTTGTATTTTGATTGACAAAAGTGGTGAGAAATTCGTCCAAAGGCTTCACTTATTTATAGGGTAGATTTCGTCTATAAACCCTAATCCCAACTGGAAACTGAATTGGCGTATGACAGGTTTAAGAAGTTAAAACCATATCTAACTAAAATACCTGAAATAAATTTTAATGCAAGGTAATGTGGTCGAATTGTTAAAGAAGTAACCTTGAAGAATATTACCTTATCTAATCTTACCAAATCTAAGTCTAATCATAATAAAACTGAATATACTAAACCCTATTGGACATTATTTTTGAATATCAGCTCTTCAAAGCCCAAATGACCGAGCTATGAGTCTAATAAACCCAAAATAAAATAATTTTATAATATTTTACAGTGATCACACCACCTCATCAAAAAATTAGTGGGAAATAATATAGTATTCTTCATGATGTCTTCAGTTCGTCGACAATCTTGAATAATGAATCCAAGATGTCGATGGTGACTCCTTCTTCAATTCTTTATCATAAAGGTGATCAATCAAAGCGTTTAAAGCAGCATCATTAAGCTTAATCTTTGATCTAGTTACAGGTCCCACCATATCACTTAGAGGATCCCGAACATATCCTTTAAATGTTTGATCAAATCGTGGAATGTCTTCATTTATGGTGGTAGTCGTCGTGGCTAACACCACCACCCCACCCCACCCTAAAGCCCCACCCACCACAATCTCCACCTAGAGGCTCACCTACCACCATTGCCACCCCAATCCCGCCTTTGGATTCCCTGGACTTCCATCCCACCACCACCCATATGATACCTAAGAAAATGCTACACTTTCATCCCGCTAGAACCTACCACCCCACATTTGGGATTCGTCATAGGAAAATTTTGATTTGGTAGAAAGATAAGTGGGTATTGGTGGTGGTTCCGAGCACCAGTGGTGGTGGGTTGAGTATTTCAAAGGAATCTGTATGAAAGGGCGTCAATTTTGGGTTTAATTCTCTAATTTGTGCGGTGGTGGTAATGTGACTATTTTGGTTTTAGTTTTTGGATTAATGAGGCGTGGCACTGTAGTGGAGGCGTTGAATGAAGTGGATTGAGTATTTCGAAGGGATGAGTGTTGGTGGTAGTAAATGGAATAGAATTTTTAAGAAAAAGAAGAATATTGTTTTTCCATTTTCTCATAAGGTAAAGTTTTAGGAAAGACCGTCTTTTCATATGCTTATAGAGATGTGGTTCACTGATAATAATAAAAGGTAAAATATCTTAGTTGCAATATTAAAATTATATTATGCAACATGCAGTAGTTATAAACTTTATAACCCAATTCATGTTGCCTAGAAATTTTATCTTTATTTCTTCTAAGTTACACTTCAGACCTTGGTCTTCCCATGATTTATGAAAAAATCGTCCTTAAAGAGACATAATATTCTCATATTTACATAATATTCCCCTTTCCATTTAGGGCTGGGGCATGAACACCAAAATAAATTTGGTTGATTTTTTTTTCTTTTGGTCCAACATTCTGTGGAGCCCAAATTTTAATTTCTTTTTATATGTATTGATTTTATTTTTTTCCCTTTTAGTTTAGGGATGGTCCAACTAGCATCATAATATTTTTGGTTAGCCTTTTAGTTTGTTTGGTTGGCCCAACATAAGTGTTGGATTGCTCTCTCGTGACATCTATGAGAATTTTTTTAGTTCATAATGTTTTTGAAAAAAATTATGATTCTAGATTATAGTTTGCAGATCTAATATTTCATTTCCTTTACACAGAGTTCATATTGTTTGATGGCTGGACTTTTTTTTTTGTTATAATATTTTTATTAGAAAATCGTTTAAAATATTAACCTAATTCAAATTAATAAATGAATTTTTCGCCCAATTACAAAATAGGACTTTTACATAATTTATTGAAAACAAATCAATTTTCTCTAACATGTGAATTCTTGATAACTGAAGAGACGGCTCCAAGTGACACATGGTATAGTCTCGGTCTTTGTAGCATAGAATTATTTTTTCATGTATAAAGATATAGTATGATTTTATGCTCAAAATAATGTAATAAGGTGTTTAACTTGTTTTCAGTTTATCTTATCGAAATAGACCCCCTTGAATACTTTATGTCGATTAGAAAAATGAATCATAAGTTTTAATACTCCATCTGTTTCAACTCTCCTTGCACTCTTTCCTTTTATGGACGTCCGAATTGAATTTGCACATTTCACATCAACATGATAAAAGACTTCTTTACCCCTTCTTAATATTTATTCTCTCTAGGAAATTAAAATGTACCCACCTAAGCTTTATATACCCTACCACCGATCCCCCGGTTCTACTTGAGCCGCGCTGCTTCAGTTCATGTTTATTTCCGGTCTTTCCCCATTCCATGTTGCCGCTTCGACGATTTCTTATTCATTTCCATCCGGATTTATCTTCCCTGGTTCTTCTACCCGATTCATCTTCCCGAATTCATCTTCTTCTCTTCCCCATTTCATCTTTTTCATTTTCTTCATCCCGAGACACCAGATCTCCACTATTCTCCCCTCTTGTTGGTTTTTGTTGAATTTGATTGGGGTTGTGTCTTGATTTAATTTATGAGGGTTTTAATTTGATGCGTATTGGGTGAAGTTTAATTTTTTTCCACTGTTAGTTAGGTGAAGGTTGTGTGGTGCGGTTGTTTTAATTTGTGCAGGAGATGTAACCATTTTTTTTGTAGTGGTGGGATGGTTGTTGTTTTGTGCGGGGAGGTGGCGACAGTTGCGGTGGTGGTAGGTGGGGTGGGAGATGAAGGAGTAGAGTTAAATTTAGAAAGGTAAAATGGTTAATTGACATAGCTAGAATTTTTACTCCTTTTTCTTTCTCTGCAAAAGCAGTTGTGATACAAGATAGGACTTAGTATAATCATAAAAAATTTCAATTAGTATAAATAGAAAATCAATATCAATTTACACAATATTAAATCGAAGAAAAATTTTATCCTACAAGGAATTGAGTGATTCTTTCTTTCTTCTAACTTTGAAATGAAAGTACCTATAGATATTAGCAAGGGGCAGGTGTTCTGAATAATTTAGAGGGAGTATATTTCTTTATATATTTTGAGTTGATGAAAAACAGTCCTTTGTATATGGGCCTAAAATAAAATTTTTGCTCCAGACCTTTAAATATTTTGGACCGGCCTGCTCCCCAGTCCCACATCGCCACCACGGGATCCTTTTCAACCATGAGTTCCGAGGAGAGGGAATAATTTCGTGATCCAAAAGGTGACCCGGTGTAAGGTGCGTAAGGTAACATCGCTTTGGGGCTCCATCATTCTTGGATATGGCAGAATCGATTTCGTCCGGAATTCTTTGATGTTGTTGTTGTCTTCCCATAGGTTAACATATATATAAATTTACATAAATAGTTACTTTAAAAAATACAATTATGAAAATCTACTGAGAGTCTTGTTTTAGAACGCTTAACCATTAGACTTGGTTATTTTATATATAATATAACTAATGAGATAATTTGATGGTTGTTTTCATTGATTGCAATAAGGATCAAATAATTTTGAAAACTTTTCAAAATGTATCTCATAATATAAATAATTATAATTTAACATTAAAAGTTATATAAATTAAGTTTTTCCATGATTGATCTAATTGTTAGCCAGTTTAATTGGGGACCCCTTTTGTTATAATTTATGCATAAAACAAGTTTAATAGTGAAGATCACACATTTAAAGTTTAAAAAAAGAATCAAACAGAAAAAAAGATGGAGAGTATAAATTATTCCATTGTTTAGTACACAGTGCTCTATGAATTAAGACAAAGTCTTGTGCTAGACGGTCTCGCAACGAGACCAGGGATTAAATTATAAATAATACATACGTAATTTGGGATGGGGTATTAATTATAATTTTCATATTTTTAGGGACTAAATTGTAATTTTAATAAATCTGAGCATACATTTACTACAATATCTCTTCCTCTTCCCTCATTCTCACCTTTCTCTCTCTCTCTCTCTCAAACCACTTTGGTTTTCTCTGAAAAACCAAAATTGTTCTTTCCATCTCTTTTTCCCTCTTTTCTGGCAACCGAGGTTTTCTATTCCCGCCCCGATTTCTGCACTTTCATCCATTTTTGTAGCTTAATACGCATTATATCGTGTTTTCAATTTTGCTTGATAATTGGTTCGATTCTTCAGTAGGTAACTCCAACGACCTAGATTTGTTCTTTCGGCCAATTATCTTTGCTTTTTAGTTTTTTTATTGTATGGTAAGCTTATTCATTGTTGAACTCTGAGGTTTCTGTACGTTTTTTTTTGCAATTATTACTCTTTTCTATTTTGAGGTTGTTATCGAATTTGAAGAGGAAATTGCGAAGCTGAATGTTTTTACATGCATGCTGTTTATTAGGTTTTCATTGATGCCGATCATTTTTAACTGCATTATTTTTCATGTTTATCGTTTTGTAGACGTCAAAGGAAGGCGATCTTGTTGATTTGGATGATGCTGTGATGAAAATTGCAAAATCATACTCCCAGTGTCTTGTTTCTTCGAAGGTTGCTCTAAAGCAGAAGATGAAGACTTCTTCTCAAGGTTTGTTTCTTTTTTTATTTGTTTGGTGGGAATATTTGAATTTATTACTATATTTGTTCATTTTTTGTCTTCTAGGGTTTTATATAATGTTTTAATGTTTGATTATGATGTTTCAAGGTTTTAATTTGACTTCATTTTCTGTTTGTGAGATGTTGTAATTCATGTTTCTATTGGAACGAGGTTATGTATGTAGTTCTTATTATATGTGTTTTTTATTGTCATTATTGTATGATTTTTAAATTACAGTGATTCTATCATAATTTTCAGTAAGAGTGATGATTTAAGTATATTAGTTGATGTTTTCATTATATATGTTTTTATTTGATGCTTTAAAGTTCTGATTAGATGATACAAGTATTCCATTTGACTTTACTATTCTTGTATTGATGTTTCTTTGTATGTTTGGTTTTATGTGTTATAATGATGCTAGTGTTTACTACTTTGTAACAACTATTTCTATATGATTTTTTATGTGTGCTGGTTTCACAATTTTTTGTATGTTCATATTTTTTTGTTCTTTTTTTTTTCAATATGATGTTGTTAGGTTCTTCATTGATGTCTTCAATTTTTTTAATGATCATCTGTTTTGGTTATTTGATTTGCTGAATTCTAGTTCTAAACTTGCTTTCTGATTAATGTTTTTTACTTTCTTTGGATATTTATATACATGTATGGGTGGTGATGTTATTTATGCTATAAATAGTTTTTTCTTTTCTTTTAGATTGTGGTGTTCATGTTTGAAATCTGATAGGATTCATGGTTTGAAGACTCCTACATTTACTGCAGGTATATGTATATCTTTATAATTTTGTTGTATGTTTTTAATTTTTATTAATATTTTGGTTTTCTCCAGCTCTGAATCCAAGAAATGCGAAAAAGAAGAAAGTGGTTGAGGTGTCTATCCCATCATCTCCAGTTCCTGATTCATCTATCCCTAAAGAAAATATCCGAAAGCGGTGTGTAAAACAAGCTACTGTTAACCGAGTCAAAGTGAGTAGCGGTAAGGGTAAGGTTCTTGCTGAGCGTGAAGGCTATTCTAATGCTGGAGATATTATTCAAATTATAATATTGTGTTTTATTATGTGATTTGATACTACCTGTTTTAAATCTTTCATGATGTTTTATGTTTTTTTAGAGGGGGGTGCCAGTAATATTCATTTCAGCCAACTTGTTTCTGTTTTAGTTGAGAATGCAACTGGTAATATTTATAATTTTGATTTATTTTTCATTTTATGTTTTATGAATTACTCTGTACCGTTTAAAAATATGGTTTGATGTTTGATATAATTCAGTTCACGGTGTCAGCCAAGCTTATTTTGAGTCTGTAAAAAAATATGCTTAAAAAGGCAAACATTATTATTTTTCTAATACTTCTTTTTCTGATTTTTGATTTCTTATTTATTACTCTTTACCTTTTACTACTATGTTTTGACGTTTTATGTAATTCAGGTGATGGTGTCAGTGTAACTTCTGCTGTGGCTGAAAAAAATTCTGCTAAAAAAGGTAGACATTATTTTTTAATACTAGTTTTCTGATTTTTGATTTCTTATTTATTACTCTTTACCTTTTACTACTATGTTTTGATGTTTTATGTAATTCAGGTGATGGTGTCAGTGTAGCTTCTGCTGTGGCTGAAAAAATTTCTGCTAAAAAAGGTAAACATTATTTTTTTAATACTTCTTTTCTGATTTCTAATTTTTGGTTTTTTATTCATTACTCGTTACCCTTTACCAATATGGTTTGATGTTTTATGTAATTCAAGTGATGTTGTCAATCTAGCTTCTGCTGTGACTGAAAAAATTCTGCTAAAAAGGTAAACATTATTTTTTTTTGATACTTCTTTTCTGATTTTTTATTTTTTATTCATTACTCTTTACCCTTTACCAATATGATTTTTTATGTAATTTAGGTGATAGTGTCAGTTTAGCTTTTGCTGTGGCTGAAAAAAAATTCAGCTAAAAAAGGTAAACATTATTTTTTAATACTTCTTTTCTGAATTTTGATTTTTTATTCATTAATCTTTACCCTTTACCAATATGGTTTTATGTTTTATGTAATTCGGGTGATGGTGTCAGTCTTGCTTCTACTGTGGCTGGAAAAAAAATCTGCTGAGAAGGGTAAAGATAATTTTTTTTAATTCTACTTTTAAGATTTTGGATTAGTTACACTTTTTCTTTACCACTATGGTTTGATGTTTTATGTAATTTAGGTGATGGTGTCAGTCAAGCTTTTGGTTTGGTTGGAAAAAATCTGATAAAAAGGGTAAAGATAGTTTTCCTTTTAATTTCCTCTTTTTCTGATTTTGATATTTTTATTAAGTACTCTATACCATTTACCACTACGGTTTTATGTTTCACATTATTCAGATAAGGGTGTCTGCCATGTTTCTTCTTCTGAGCTTGAAAAATAATCTGCTAAAAAGGGTAAACAAAGTTTCTTTTCCAATACTTTTTTTTCATACTTTTGATTTTTTAAATTTATTATCCTTTACCAAATAGGACTATGTTTTGATGTTTTAGTCTCTGATCTGTCTGGAAAAGAATCTTCTACAAAAGGTATAATAATTTCCTCTTTTTAATATATCTTTTTCTGATTTTTGATGTTTCACTTGTTGCTTTTTACCTTCATTACTATGGTTTGATGTTTTATATGTTTCAGGTGATGCTGTAATTCTAGATTCTGCTCAGCCTGTAAAATCTGCAAAAAAGGGTAAAAATGAATTTCCCTTTTAAAACTTATTTTCTGATTTTTGATGTCTTACTTTTTGCTTCTTCTTGTTCAGTAATTTGATCTTTATTTTTTATTTCATTCAGATAAGGTTGTTAGCCTAGTTCCATCTTTACGGGTTGGAAAATTTGCACAAAAAGGTAACATTAATTTTTTATTTAATTTGGAATACTTAGGTTTGTAATTTGATTTTTTTCCTCCTGTTTTTTAATATGCTATGATTTTTTTTATATGTAGCTGACGGTGCTGAAAAAATTTATGTTCAAATTGAGAAATCTCCCGAACCAGGTTGTTTTTATCCCCTTTTTTATACATTTTTCTTTTGATTTGATGTTACTTTTTCTGTAATCTTACTCATTTTCATTTTTTGCTTTAATATAGTTACATATATTTCTATCAAATATATTTTTTCATCTTCAAAAATTCTCCAGTCAGAGCTAAGTTACAAAGATATATTGACTGATACTGGAGTTACTGATCTTCTATCTGATAATCTATATGTTTTAACCCTGGTGTTTTAAATTTTCAATGCTGATGATATTTTTGTGTTACCCCATTATTTGACTATATTTAATATTTTTGTTTGCAGAGAAATCTTCAGTACTGCTCCTTCTCAATCTCAAACACTTAATGCTACCATTGATGAAACTGATCATGATGATGATAAAATGGAGACAAGTGATGAGGGGTTTGAAGATGTTTATGGCTCAGAATCTGATGACAGTTCTGATGGTGATGTTGAGGAAGATGGAGAGGCTGAAGATGAATCTAAGAAGGAGGGAGGCGATGAAAGTGAAGATAATTCTGATGAAGGTGAAGAATCTGACAAGGGGGAGGATTTGGAAAACGTTGTTGATGTTTTACAACAAGTTAGTGATGATATTGGTAGTAAGTCTGACAGTGAGGAGAATTCTGATAATGGTGATGAGAATAAATTAGTGAGTGGGGAGAAGCGTGGTGATTCTGATGAAAATGAGGATGATAAAGATAGGTGTGATGTGAATGAGGATGATTATTAAGTTAAGTCTGGTGAGGAGGATGACTCTGATGATTCTGATGAAGCGTTCAATGATGCTGGTGGAGAGTCTGATGATTCAGATGACGAAAGTGGGAAAGTTATTGCTGTATGTAAAACAACTGCTGTTGGTAAAGGGAAATATGTTGTGAGGAAGAGTGTTAGAGAGAAGAGTGGATGAGTTTTGAAGTCGAAAAATCCAAAGGGTGTCAATGGTCCATCAAGGTATGCATTAATGACTTACAGTTTTATGATATGTTTCATATTTCAGTGTTGCTTATCATTTTTTATTTTTTTTGCAGCTCGAAGAGGGGCTACTCTACGAGGTGTAGCCCTGGTAAGATTTTAAAGCTTGTGAAATCATTAACTGGAGGACAAATCAGGTCAGTTATTGATAAAGTATTTGAAGGATTATTGAAGATAAATTTTGGTGTTTTGCCCAAAAATGTGATTTAGTATCTGATATATAACTCTAACCCAATTAGTCGCCCGTAGCGAATAGGTAGTCACAAGTATTATATAACCAGGGATGATGTTTATGATTCCATGTGTCTTCCCATAAGTGATGTTGAGTTTGTACAGGTTAATAACTCAGGCGAGGGGCAGAATAGAGATGTGGAGCTGAGGATTAAGTAGAAGAAGGATTTAGGGGCTAATAAACATGACAATATTCCTTGTGATAGGTTGCTAGGTAAGATGTCATTGCTGACTGAGGGAGGTGATCTGTTTAAGAATTATTTTCTGATGTACGTGCTTTGTACTTTCCTTACTCCCACATCTAGAAGTAATGTCGATTTTAAGCCTTTTAGTGTTGTGGAAAATGTGAATGAAATCAGGAATATGGATTGGTGTGGGTATGTGCTGAAAAAATTTTGTGATGCTGTAAATGGTTGTGTATTTCTACCTTTGATGTGCTATCTTTATAGATTTCCATTTCAAGGAATTTCATTGCCTACTTCCCTCCCCTTAGTCCAACATTTTAATGACAATAGCGTTAAGGTTATTTGTAAGTTCGTTGTGAGTGCTGGGTTTGATGCTTGTGTGAAGAGTGGCAATGGTTTTCCTTTGACTTCAATGGGAAAATTAAATTTAGGTTTAGTACCAGGTAATGGCACTACTCGTAGTACCTCTTTCTTTGTAGTGTTGGAAATTCCTGACGATTTACCCACAGACGAGAAGATTCTTGCTGAAGCCCCTTCTGTAAGTTTTTTAATTTATTTTATGTTTGTTGTTTTTGATATGATGTTTCAATTATGAGTAATAATGTTCTTTTTTGTAGGATGCCGTTGAGCGCTCAATGAGATTTACTAGGAATATTGAAATTTTTACCAGATCCTATTTGGCTGAGATGATGAAGCTTAGTGAAAAAACTCTAGCTACTGCGCTAGATACTGTTCCTCCAGTTCATATTCCTATTTTTACACTGGATTATTTTTCTGATGGGTTTTTTTATCAGATCAAAGAAATCATTAAGAAGTCAGTGAAGAATTGCACTTCTGAAGTTCCAATATTGAACACTAGACTGGAACCATCTTTTAGTCTTGGGATTGAGAGCTTGGGAGATATTGGATGAGTTGCAGGTTCTTCTACTATTGTACGTGAAAAGAAGGGGTCTACAGTTGCTCAGAAGAAGGGTGGACAAGCGGAAAAGTCATTGAAGGGATTCAAGAAGAAATCATTCTTTTTTAATGATGTGATGATCTTGTGTTTGAGAATGATGTTTTAAGTACTATTGTTGGATGATTTTTAGTATTGTCGGTTTTGGATGGTTTGTGGATGTGATGAACTTATGTTTGTGGATGATGTTTTAAGTATTTTTGGATTGTTGGTTAGGTGATTCTCAAAATTCTTGTTGGAATTTGACATTTGGTTTTTGGATTTTGGATTTCGATGGAAGTTGACATTTTAAAGTAATGCAATGATATTTCATGAGTAGGTCTTGATATTTTAGTGTGCTGATAGTAAAGCTTATTTTTATTCTTTTACTCTCATTGGTCTATTTGTAAATTTTTATTACAATAATGATTATGTATGAATGAATATGTTTTTAAAATTAGATTCTCACATTTTAGCAGTTGTCTAGTTTATTTATAAAAAATGTGACATATTTCTAGTTGTAGCTTTTGGTATACTTAATGTAAAAATCCACTAAACTTTAAAAGCTCGTTACAAATCTGTAAGTTATCACAAATTTAAGTTAAAAGATCACGTTCCTACAAATTAAATTTCAGTACTCAAACAAGAAACTTATAGAGACTAGTAAACATTAGAATGATTTCCATAATAAAACCTTCTGTATTCTACTAAGTTGAGCAGTAATTTTAATTCAAAGTTCTCACTTTTAAAAAATGTAACATCAAATGAAAGTCTTGAAATGTTAAATGAAAGTGCTAAAACATCAAATTTGTTCTGCAAGTTCAGAACCCATCCTTCATCAACTTTGGTCTTCCCTAATTCAGATGATTTGGGCTTTTAGAGTCTTGGACTCAAATTCCTTCTTTTGTGGCTTCTTCCTTTCTAGCATTCCTTTCAACCTCTTATTTCTTCCCTTTTTTTGCTCTTTTTAGATCTAGGACTTTGGGAGCACTTTTTGTTGGTAACACTTTGGCATTATTTGTTGCTGAATGTTCAGTTTTATCTTGATCTTTCATTGAAAGCAGCTGGCATACTGTAGCTGAATCCTTGTTCAAACCATCCTCAAGTGTTCTACGAGTATCTTCGCCATTTTCACATTTCAACACTAAATTGTAGTATTTTCTAAGCATCTCATGGCGCCATGGTATCTTACCTTTCATCTCACTGTTGTTCTCACTATTTTGTGCTGATGCACCTCCAAGTACTGGTTCCATATTTCCCTCTTTTCCATCTTTGTCCATCTCTTTAGTATATAATCTTCAGGTATTGTTGTGATGTTGCACAAGTGGAGCACACGAAGGATGTGGAAGCACAACAGCCCAACTTCTTCAAAGTATTTACATGAACACTTGATCTCAACTTTACCATCCCTAAGTCTATAAGAAACCTTCTCTACCCTTCTACAGCTGCTCTTGGTTTTCCTATTGATTTGCTTTATTCTCTGCTTATCTCCGTGCTTCTCCAACTTTTGAGAGTTTTTCCAAATATTGCAAAAAAAACTGTGTCAAGTTGGTTGTTTTTGAAGTATTGAAACTGATTGGTTTGTTGGTACTTTCATTACGCTGTGATGACAAAGTTACAACAGAGAAGAAATCCTTGCTTAGTACAGTGCACCATTTATCTCGGAGTTCGTACAAGCATTTGAACCAATCTTTTTCTTGCAGCCGGTAGGTTTCTATCATGGAATTCCAGCATTTTTCAAATTCTTCTTCATTCGTACAACGTTTCAAACAATGGTCAAATGCCAATCCAAATTCTTCATCACTTTTTACATTACTGCTATGACTAATTGCATTCTGTTTTAGGTGCCAAAAACAGAGTATGTGTTTTGTTTCTTTGAATACCTACAAAACAACAATTCAGTATATGCATCATCAAACTGTTTCTTAAAAAGGTCATATGTTGCTAATGTATCATCAATTATAAATGTAGGATGCTCAAGTTGCAGTGTCAAAACTAAGAGAAATTGTTTACATGTCGATGATGAGTTCTCAGATGTTCTAAAAATAGGTTGTGGCGATGATTTAAAAATTAAATTATTGACATCACAAGTTAGATAATTGGAAGCAATGTTCTAAAAAAATATATTTAGAATATCAACTGAATAACATTACAGGTTAGACCATTTTGATGAAACATCAATTGATGACACTGGTTCAAAACATCAACTGAAGAAATACTTAAAGCATCATCATTAATATTTAAAAGGTTAAACACAAAACTTGAAACATCAATCATCTGACAGAGTTTAGAAATACCTCTTTAATTGCCTTTGCCATAGCCAAATCATGGTCAGTGAATATAGTCATTGGTGGTTTTCCCCCATTGATTTTTTAAATACCTTTAGTAGCCATACGAATGTTTCAGCCTTTTTGTCTCCAATAAAATCCCACCAAAACATTGCATTGTCCCAATGATTGTTTATCCCAAAAATTGGAGCACAAATGAGATTATACTTGTTTGTCCGATAAGTGGTGTCAAAAGTCTTAGCATCACCATCTAGCATGTAATCTTCTTTCATCATCGAGTCTCTCCAACAGAGTGCATTTAGTTTTCCTTCATCATCCAGCTTCAGTCTAAAAAAATAGTCTTCCACGGTAGCAGCAATCTAATAAAGATCATCTATGACATTTTGAGCATCCCCCTTATATAGTGTCCATTCTGTACCTGTTCACTTAATTAATGTGATCTCTCATAGTGTGCCTAACATTTTCTTCTCCTTGGGCAGCACATGCTATATATTTGTAAGTTGCTGCTGGTTTGAGACTTGCCTTTTCCATTGCTTCGATTGCTCTTGCTTTCTCATTTTCGATTCTCCTTCACTACGTTGCAGGTACTTCCATTCTAATCTTGTGCACTCATGGTTATTCTAAAAAAAGTGGTGCTTGATTTCGGAGAACTTTCCATCAACAAGCTTGATCCTAATCTGAGCTTTACATCATGTTCTTATCACTGGAAACTCTTTTGATTTTCTTTTTCTCTTCCTTCCTTTCTGGCTGTAGAGTAGGTGTGGTTTTAGTTCTTGAAATGGATTTTCCTTCACATGAGCATGTGAAATATCCCCACTAATTACTCCTTGGTTTGACCGTCTTGTTGTTGACTTCCTTACACAAAATCCAAGTGCATATGCATGTGCTCGATAAAGTTTTTCAAGCTCTTCCCAAGTTCTTGCTCCCAAGTTCTTGCTCCCACTCCTTGCAAACACTCCCTTGCATCTATCTCCATTAGATTCGGAAAATTATCTAGCATATCTGTTAGTAAATTCACAGATTATTTAGTTTGATTATAAAATCACAGATCAATTCTATCAGTTTTAGTAACAGTTGGCATATTGTGTAGAAACATCAAACACTTTTATTAAAACATCAATATATATGATAGAAACATCGCATACTAGTATGTGTAGGTCAATTCTAAATCAAATGCATAAGAATCAAACAATTTTATTAAGACATTAATCCGTATAATAGAAACATCACATAGCAGTATATGCATGTTTGTCTTGAATCAGAATTCTATGATTTGTTACCCATGCCAGAACAGAGCATCCAGTTTTATAAATTTGCATAATCAAATCACTCATTCGGTTTATAGCAAGATACACTAGCTCTAGCAGCCAATATTCAATAACAATTGACATCAGATACACAAGTATCAGTCACTTTCATTAACACATCAAACTCTATATCAGTGACATCACATAACAGTTTATTGTGATCAACTTGATACAGATCTACACATACTGGTACAGAGCATCAATTTTGAACATTAAAACACTCGGCAGCTTTTTGAGCTGAAAGATCAGTCCGTATCAAAATATCCACAAGCAACATGAGCTGAAACATTCATAGCAAATTAAATCAGGTTTTATATGATGATTCCATTTTTTATGCTCACCTTTCATAGAATTTTGTTCGATTTCATTGATTGTACCATTCAACACAGTATTTTATCGTTCATTGTTAAAAAGGCCTATTGATGAAGCTTCGGTGTTGCTATCATCTTCTTCGCACATCAATTGATCTTCCTATCTACATAATAAATGAAATTCACATAATGATTATGTAGATTGTTCTACAAATAGATTTGATTATGTAGTTTTGAATCACGAACCTGATTTCTTGTTGATCGACGTTGTTCATTGTAAATCACAGAAGTTGGGGATTTGATCATTCAAGGTTTTGGAGCAATGGATTCAAGTGGTTGAGATCAATTGAAACTCTGAGACGGACTCGCAGGAGATGGTCTCGCAGGAGACGGATTCATGAATTAATGCATCAAAGATCTCACGATAGTGCGTACACAGCTTTTATTGATAAAAAAAAAACTTTACTTTTGAGCAAGTGACAAGTTATACAAAGGATAAATTAATCAATTAATAAATATCTCTTCCATTACAATAACATTAGGAAAAACAGGACCCCGCCAAATTTAAACTACATGATTCTTTTGAACTTTTTTGCAAGAGTCCGTCTCTTGAAAGACGGTCTTTCCATAAGTTATGGAAAGACCAAGGTTTAAAGTGTAAATTAGAAGAAATTAAGATAAAATTTCTGGGTTGCATGAACCGGGTTATAAATTTTATAACTACTACATGTTTCATACTAAAACTTTAATATTGCAACTAAGACCTTTTACCTTTTATTATTCTAATCAAACCCCGTCTTTCCATAAGCCTATGGAAAGACCGTCTTTCCCAAGACTTTGCCTTTTTGGAATACTGGACTCGGTGGATCAAAATAAAAACAATTTATTAAGATTTTAGTGCATAATTTTATACTTTCCATTAAAACTGTAAAAAAGAAGAGTTTAATTAGATCCTACCAATCTATTGTTGATCTAGTATGCAATCATGCTCAACTAACTTCAAATAGGAGAGAGACCCTTGGAAGTTGGAAACATAAGTTTAATGGAAGTTTTACTATGATAATGACTTTTAATTTAATTAACATACTGCTAAATCTTACTTCACTTTGTCTCATCTGTATTAAGGAAATACTAGTATAATATATGGTAGTTGGTAACAAGAGTGCACCATGTCAACTGAATATACGTTAGGCGGATTAAATTTGATTATCCAATTAGTGCATTAGAATTAGAAAATCACAAGATTTTCTTAATATCTCTCAGTAAATGGTTGATTTTTCGATGTTAGTATATTGAACTTTACTCACAAACTTGCACGATAGTAATATCATGTTATGATGAAATGCTTGCACGATTACTAGGTACGAATCTTTGTTAAAAAAAAACCAACAATTTTGTAGTTTTCATAAACCCTAATTTTCTTTTGCATATTTGTGCTGGCCTATACATTGGGGTGACAACTGTTGAAGTGCTTCTCGATCACTATATGGACTCCCTTTGTACTAGGCGAATCTGTACATTTTTTGGTGAAATTTCTCAAAGGCATATTTGATCATAAATTTTAATTAGTTTATGGACATACTCCCTCCGGTCTTCAAATATTGGCACCTACAAGAGTGCACAAAGTTTTAAAAAAAGTAAAATGTATGGTGGGTGTTGAATTGGGAAGAGAAAAAGTAGATTAGTAGATAAAAATAATTTAGAATTTGTTAAAAGAAAAGTGCCAATAAAAGAAAACCATTCCAAAAAGAAAAGAATGCCGATATTTAAAGACCAAAGGGAGTATATCATCATGTAATATATTGTTAGATTCTCTGCATTGTGTATTTTTTAAATATTAAATTTAAATATATTATTATTGTACATAACTAAAGTTAACAATTGTTAAATATAATTTGAGAAAATTAATTAAAAAGTATACAAATTCAGTTGGAACGAGGCGTATTTGAATTTACTCCCAAACTTGCACCATAGTAATATCATGATGTGATGATGAAATGCCTGTGCAGTTACTAGGTACGAATCTTTGTTTAAAATATCAACAATTTTGTAGTTTTCCTAAACCCTAATTTTCTTTTGCATGTTTGTACTGGCTTACATACACTGGGGTGACAACTGTTGAAGTGCTTCTCGATCAAATATGTGTAGTTGATCTTATATTGTACACCGATTTCCATTTATTTGATTACGTCCATTAATAGAATCATCGTGTCTTACATGTACATTAGCCAACTATTTAACATTATCGCCTACTTTGTAACTATGACATATCAGTATATATGCAATATTTTCAAAGTGCATTTGCAGGAATCTCATTTTCTAATAATTACTTTTGACTACTTTTTTTTAACTGAAAACACCTAAAGGGTGGGGTTGATATATTGGTACCCCAAGCCACATAATTTATAAGTCAGTGACATCATAGTAGTTTTATACAAAAAGGCAACATGATTGCCTCCAAAAAAATGATCAGATACTAATAGCTATAAGTCTATATATGTGCAAGATGTAGAAGAAAAAGGTAGTTGCGATTCCAAAGTAGCGAATGTCCACACCCAGTGTTAATTCATTACTTTGGCCAGGCAACAACCAGTCAGTCATAACCATGGAGAAACAGGCGGAGGAGTATGTTGTTGAATGGCATGATGAAATTGAGAAAGTTTTTTTTTGTTAGATTGACTAATGGTTACACTAGTGTAGGAATGACCTATTAAAGTCGGTGATATAGGTAATTTATAGAAACTTTTTTGGTGTCTTTAATGGTTGTGCCTTTAAATTAAGGTGGTTCCCGAAACTGCCTTTAAATCGTGCAATTAAAGGCGGTTAAAAACTGCTTATAATCAGCCCCATGACAATGGCAAAACATTTTGGGGGGGGGGTGCCTAGTCCCGGTCAACTTTATTTTTTACCATAAGTATTTTGTGTTTTTCTTGTTTTAAGTGTTTGTGTATGGTAAAAAAAAGGCCGTGGCCCCCCTCAAAATAATTCCTAACCACGAGATATATTATATACAGAAGAAAAATAGTATTATTTAAAAAAAAAGTTTAGAGTCCAACAAGAAATAAAATTCCTTTTTATCTAAAACTATCTTAATAGTTATCCAAGTTATATTTTATTTTTATCTAACTATACGCAAGGTTTTAGGTTTTATGTAATCCAAGTTGTACATGTATAAGATTAAGAGAAAGTCTAAGGAAAGTCAATATTTCCATAAGCTTATGGACAGTTCACAAGGGTTTTTACCTTAAATGTTATAATTTTTTTTATAAAATTTATATATTGTATTTTATAAGTTTTAAAAATTAATAATATGTATTTGAAGGTGAAAATATAAAAATATATAATATAAAGAAATATTATCAAAATTTTTTAAAAAAATATTTAATTGAACAAATGTAGTATATAAGGTAAAAAATAAGTAGTATGTCCATAAACTTATAGACATGCCGTCTATCAGGAGACCCAATCTATTATTAATTAAATGTGATTCCAATTAGGCAATTACAAGTACCCTGTATAGCTGGAGAAAGAAAGTTTCCTAATCCAAATTGTACAATTTGTACAAAGTAGTATAGTATTAAAGGTAAAAATTGATTTTGATTCCAAATACAAGTTGTACGTAGCAGTACGTTACATTTGAAAGTTATTTAATAAAAATAATTTAATTAAGATTTGGTTTTTTTCTTAATACCAAAATAGTATAAATAGATGTGACATAATTTGTAAAAAAAACTATAAACTTTAAATTTGACTTCATAATTGTTTCTTGTTTAGGTCTACTCACAAAATATGGTAAAGAGAAAGCAAATCATTTCTAATTACTTCACACCTCAAAAGAAGGATAAAATTATTGAAGATCATACACAACGTACTACTCCATTTGAAGTAGTTTAAAGTGAAATTTATTCGATCATCAATATTTTTTATATGATCAAAGAGAGGAGAGTACAACCTAAGAAAAACAAGGTCATACATTTCAAATATATAAGTTTTGTATTTTCTGTAGCACTATTTTATCTTTAGTATGTAATTTTTTATCTTTTAAATATATAATTTACTATAATTTGTTATTTTAATGGTAAATTCAAAAAAAGTTTATATAACTTCGGTCCTCCAATATGAAGTTATGTGTTCCGCCCCAGCCCTAAGAGCCACCTTTAATTTTTTTTTTCCAAACTCGGAAACAATGGTCTTCCTCTCAGACCTGTTTTTCTCTTTCCAAACATGGAAACTTATTATTATTGCATTTCATCTCTTCGGTAAAAAATTTTGTTTCCAATCTCGTGTGACGTTTTTGGGCACAAGCTGGAATTTTTCGGGTGGGAAAAAATTGTTTTCGAGTTCGGAAACCACATCGTCTCCATGTTTTCTGATTTAGTAAACATATTCTTGGCTTTGAAAAATTGATAGTAAAGAGAAGAAACTATTTACGCACTTGGAAATGTAATCTGGTCTTTTGGTTAAAAAAATTCAATAAAATTCCTGGCACAAAAAATGCCTCAATATACATCCAAAATTTGAATACAATACATGATAATATCTTTCCCTTAAAAGCACAAAAATCTATAGAAAATGCTAACCAAGCAATATAATTCGCTAACCAAGCAATAGAATTCGCTAACCAAGCAATAATCTATAAACAGGAATAGAAATCGCTACAAATCTATTCCAACATTTCCAACATTCATTTGTTATCTAATTTGAGTGTCCCTACCAATATTTGGAGTATCTAGTGTGTTTGACCGATTGAGAATTAGATTACAAGCCAATGAATTCCGCACTTTGTTGATTTCTTCATGCGAGTAGGGTTTCCAATCCTTTTTGAAAATCTGGAAAAAAAACATTACAGTGTTACATATTTGGTAGATACCTTGTCTAGTTTGGAAAATGACCACGCTCTAACATAAAAATACCTTGTCAAGTTCAAGTTCATATTCGTTGACTTTCTCCACACACTCGGATGCATATAACATAACATAATAGCCGCACTCCAAAGTTTGAGCCTGTTTCTTGTACTATATGCAATAAACATAAATTGTTAATACGAATGCATAAAATAATTTAGCATACTATTGAGGAAATCAACATATTGGTAGACAACCTTGATTTAGACAACTTGAAATGAACAATTTGTTTTCTTACTATTTTCTTTCATTGCAGCTTCCAAAATCTGAACAAATGCATCAGATGGTTGGAAGTGGAGGGGATTCATCCAACAAACTCACTTCTTTGTGGGCACTATCAATATTAATCTCCAATGGTCCCTAAACAAGGAAGTTTAATTAGGATTTACAATTTGTGGAAAGGATGGTGTTAAATAAATTTAACTTAGTAAACAACCTCTCGATGTGCGGCGCAACGAAAAGTAATTTATCCTTACGACCTAGGCATTTTTGAATGTAACCAATCCTCTCATGTTTTATACAACCAATTTCCTGTATCATCACCGGGCACATGTATGCAATCCATCGCTTCTTTTTGTTACTCGTAAAAAATATGTTTCTGGCCAATTTTATAGTAGCTAATGTTTGTAAAAATGATAAGTGTAATTCAAATTCAAATTAGTATTAAAATTAATAAAATGACTCACAAGGTGTTGATCGACATCATTGCATGATTAACTTGCTCACATTTCCAAAGGTCTTCAAAATCACTCCACAACGCCCACAAACTCATGTTTGCATCCAAATACACATTCATTTCCCGAGAATGTGTATGTTGAGTTTCGATCATAAGGTTGAAGGAAATTGTAAAGGACCCGTATGAACCCAGGCATGTCTCGAGGGAAGTTTGCTCTGCCACTGGAGGTCTAACCTTATTTGGTGTTGTTAGCACTGGTTTGGGCATTATTTTAACCAGTTTTGGTGTTGTCTTCACCCGTTTTGGTGACGGGGGCCTTGTTTCCTTTAAATGTTGATCCTTGATAAGATTGGCATATATAAGTTTACGGGGCCATGTAAGGAACATTCCCCGGGTAGGCCCAACTTTATTTTATTCACCATCCGGGATTGGCAAATGTACGCCCATCACCAAAGGATTCTCCAATGAAACCCTTGAAAAACCTTCCAAAATCGGTATATAGTGATGATTTTTCATTGACTCATGCAATACCATATCCGCTACATGTAGTGGCATACTGTCTATGCCTTGCTCAATGTATAGTTCACATGGACATGATTTCTAACACAAACGCAGAATACATATTAAATATCAGATGATTTTAAAAAGGTCAAAGTTGGCATAAAGAAAATCCTCCGTACATTCTTTTGACTTCAGCTAGTGTGGCACTCTCTAGGTTGTCGGGTTTGAACAATTGCCTATCGATCCTCGGATTTTATACAATTTCCCCACAATTTACCTCAACATCCCTGGAGAATGTTGTGAAACCCTAGATGGCGGTGTCTAATCGGGCGTTAATTCCTTAAAATTATCCGGAAAAACTAGGCCAATGTGTTAGACCAACTTTCGAATGACTAGATCTTGTTGCTCAACTTCTTTGTCTTATAGTTGGCCTTTTTTTTGCAACAAATGGACTCTCGATGGTTCCGCTTCATCGTATGACCGCACGATCCCAAATGCTTGCCATTGTGTTAAGAAGCTACCCACACACCTAACGTGGCCGAGATGGTCGGGTGTTTCCATTTCTTCGCAAAGGATGTCGTGTACACCACTTGGAATGAATCCCCCTTGAAATAGATCATTCTTCAATTTTTCTTAGGAAAAATCATAAATGGATTTAACTTGGTTATTTTCATATCAATTATATATAGTTCAAATTAATAATGTATGCACCCTAAAATAGACATACAACTCTTTCTGCAATTAATTTCTCTTCTTCGTTGACAAATTCACCCTTTTTGTTTTTACGCCCTTTGAGAAATAGATCGCAACGCTGAATGTCATTGACACTAATTGGTTTAACTGAATCCCTTGCCTTATCTTTCTTCATCCCGCCTGCTATCGCAATTTTCACATCTTGTTTAAGACGTACCTTGACTAGCGACCTTGCCGCTAAATTATAACCCCCACGACTCAATCGGTGTGGCATTTTATTATACCCGGAAACATGTCGTTTTACATCCCTCCTACCCTAAGTAGGACTTTAGGTTCATGTTAACACTACAGACATTTTAATATACGTAATTAATCATACTAATAATTTACACTAGTTTTTACTAACGTTTTCACGATTCTCCAATGCCATTTCTTTGTGAATCTCCCAGCTCCCAGCTCTTAGGTAGAATGTGCGTGTGAGTTGTTCATCGGTAGTCACCTTTCTTATCACTAAATATAAAGTCTCTTGACAAAGTGTTTATGTTCACGCCAACTCTTTGACATAATGAACATTTCCTTCTTTCGCAAAGCGCCCACATCTTGTGAGTCAATTTGAAAAGGTCTCTATGTGGATTACGAAACATAAGGATGTGAGGAGGGAGAGTACATGTGACGACAAATTGTAGAAGAAAAAAGTAGGGTAAACGATTCAATAAGGCTACCTTGCATTCTATCCACAAAGTGTTCTTGTAATCATTTGGGACATCATGCCAGGTATTGTACTTTATATCTACCCTTGTTCTACCAAACTTTTCCACTCAACTAGACTATTTTACGAGTTCATCTGACACACAATTGCCCAATTTGTCGATAGTTAATATCGTTAACTCCTTCCTAGACATTCTACCTTCTAATGCTCTACAATGTGTTCGGTGTTTTCCCACATCCCCTGTAGCTTCGTCCTCATCCCACGTCGTCTCCGTTGTTGGGGGTCAACATTACCAAACTGTGACACATTGTTATGAGTCTGTTTCCTAGTTTCAATTTTGAATGCTACATTAACAAACATACCCCAAAAAAAGCTTAATATCGGCTAAACATAAAACAATTTAGTACAATACCATTTAAGCCTAGTAATTGTGATGATTTTTTAAGCACACTAATACATAGTTTAACCAATGACACTAGCATCATACCATTTACTATCAATTACCTTGCATAATATATATTGACATCCATCACCAAGAAGGAAACCAACTCTTAATATTATACAGAACTTATGTTTTTAATAACTAACATCACCGAAAAATGAAGCCATGGGAATCAAAAAATCCAAACCCTAGCTAACAACAACAATTTAATCTTTCAAAGGTTGTGAATTTATGTTCGAAAATAATAAACCCTAGCATTTTTTTGGAGAATAGATTTTTTTTTAATCAATCAAAGTGTATGAAGATTGAATTTGGAGTAGAAGAGATTTAGAGATACCTCAAATCATCCACACTTAAAATTAGAGATTTGGTGAAGAAATGGAGTGATAAGTTGGGGTTTGTTTCTTTTTGGAGGGGAGAAGAGGCATTAGGGCGGGTTTTTCAAATGGGAGTAAATGCCCATTTGAAACCCATTCCCCATTTTTTTATTCGAAAGCTGAAAGATTTCCGAACTTGGAATATAGTTTCCGGATTTGGAAATAAATATTCTCTTCTACATGCTTGACAAGAAGATTTTCCGAACTCGGAAACTTTTTAAGAATTAAAAAAACAAAATGGGCATATAGTAAAAAACCCCAAATTAGAAATGAAATTCTCATACACCCAAACCCTATACTCCCAAAACCCCCAAATTCCATGCCAATTTACACAACAATAAACCCCCAAGTCACCATGACAGACAAGAAGACCGCTTCTAAGTCACAGGCAAATTATCGCAGTCATCGTCCCATCCCGGAGATTGGTGAATCGGGAAAGTTCTTTAGTGATGATGTCGAGCAAAGACATGCCGGCTTCTCAAAAATAAAGGTTATCAATTCAAGAGCTGTGTTATCTTCATACTTTGATGATTTACATTTAGGATATTTGGTAGAACATTTTAAGACCCAACATTTGGAGAAATTAGTATGTATGGATGAACCTATACACATGGATGAGCCTATACACCTAGGGTTAATGGGAATAATTTATCTTTGACTACCTATACAATTAACAATGCCCTTGGTTGCCCTTACACAACCCCTGAAAAATTAAGACCTGATGACCCTAATGGCCCTCTCGATACCTATCACACACATGTTTGGGCGAGTGTGAGTGATGCTACTCCCCTTTGTCCCGTAGCCATGTCAAACAAATATTTTAAGATATTAGGAGCTAATGCAAGGAAAGCGAAGAGTTTTGATATTGGTATGTTAAGGGTGGAGCAGCGTATTGTTTATGATTGGATTGCTTGAACGTGTTCCCCACGGGTGGCCATGCATGTGAGCCGACAATTGCTAACCTCATGATGTTTTACTACATCATGGAAGGTAGAAAGATAAACCTGGGCTACGCCGTCATTTTATTTATGCTGAAGGTCGTGCAGACAAAGAAGAAAGATCTTCCGCATGGTGGTTTGTTAACCGCTATGCAGAAGAAGGCGAGCATAATTGCATATGATAAGCCTTTAAGGATGGACTACTATGACACGAATTGGTTCCGCCGCAAAAACCTCCAACTAGACTTTGACAGCAAGTAGAAGGTGCATGAAATACCCAGTCAAAACGTGAAGATCGTAAAGAGGGCTCGTAAAGCAGAAGAGGAAAAGGAAGTGGATCGAGCTCGCATAAGAGATTGAAAATTTTAATTTCCTTCAATTTAAAATATTTTATTTCCATATGAATTTGATTGTGATGTTTATTGATTTCTAGTTACCGACAGCAGTTGGTAGACTAGGTTGAAGAAGTACTTTGACTGTATGCATGCCGATCTGATCGAGACCCATGAAATGTTGACCTGCTCACATACCCAGCATGTCACGTTCCTGAAATCTCATGGCCTTCTATTGAATTGAACGAAGATGACGAGCCACCTAACTTTGAGCTGCTCTTCTCCGAGAGGGAATATGATGATAACGCTAATGATGGTTATCATGGGGGCGGGGACAAGAACATTGAAAGTTAATTATAGGGTGGGAATGGATAAGTTTTTGAGATATGGTTTTAAAACATTTGTATATAAGTCTTTTATGATGGCTTATTGTTAATGTCATGCATACTATTTAATTTGAAATTATATTGCACGAATTTTATGTTATCATATTTTTATGGATTTTTGTTTAATGTTTTGTACACGAATTAGTTGTAAATAGCTAATGTGTTTAGGTTAGAGTTTGTGAAGTTCAAAAATGACCAAAAGGCAAGAAGGGTTTACGAGTTCAGAAACCCTTCCTCTCTTTGTATTTTTAGACAAGAGGTATTTTCGGACACGGAAATGTTGGTGAACTTTTGGCTTATTTTAGCCAATAATTTTTACGAGCTCGGAATTTACATTTTTACGAACTCAGAAAAAAGTATTGTTATAACAAAACATAGGCCCAATAATACTCTCCAAACTGAGAAAATAAGTTTCCGGGGTTGTCTGAAAAATCCAGGACAATACTGGATTTTTTGTACAATCCTTTTTTTTGGTACTCCAAACTTGAAAATTGGTCGTACTTTTTCTTTGAAGAGATGATTCTTAATTTTCGAACTCGAAAAATATGTTTATGAGTTTGTGAGTGTCTGTGGCGACGTTGTTTTCACTTAATCCATTTTTTCTAGTTTAAACCATTTTCGAGCTCGGAAATTAGTTGTGCCCATACAGTAAATACACAAATCTCCTTTACGATTTCAAAAACCCCAACAACTTCATCCATTTTTCCAAACTCAAAAAAGTACTTGCCATATCTAGGGGTGGTTCAAGCTGCGCAATGGGTCGTTCTCGATCAACCGGCAACATTTTGGTATTCAATGATGTAAGGTTTGTCTCTAAATTTACTCAAAATAGATACGAATAATTTCGTGAGAGGGCAACATTATTAGATACATATCTTGGAAACTTTGATGAATATATAGCTTTAGGGTTAGCCAATGCCCTAAAACCGTTTAGTGAACAACACGTTAAGAATTTGGTTTGTTGTAATGAAAAAGCATATTTTGATTTGACATGCCAATTTCATGCTAACTTGCGAGAAGTGGGTAGTGTGGATTATGGTACGAGGGTTGGGGAATTGATATCCCGCTTAGCATATGGAAAATTAATAAGGTTTTAGAATGCCCTTACCTGGTCCCAGAACTTGTTTACTGGGTGGTCCCTGATGGTTCGTTGGATGATTGCTACTATCGGAGGAAATGGCCTCTTGTAGTTGATCCTCCATACATTGACCCTGTTGAGTGTAGTGTAAGCTACTTCAACCAACATAGAATGAATTTAGGAAAACCCAAGACCTTCGATTTAAATATTCTCCACGTAGATCAACGTATCACATATGAGATGATTAATAAGAGTTTGGTCCCCTTGGGCGGGCACTTGACTGAGCCTAATTACCCAACCATAATGCTATTTTACTTAATCATGGAGGGTAGAAGGATCAACCCTGGGGCGGCTATTTTTAGGCATATGTTGTGATGTGTGATATTTAGTTGTTCATTCTTGAAGGAATTTAGTGCTCTTTTATGTGATTTTTGGTACTTAATTGATTTATTTTGTTGATAGATCACTATTTTTGGAGCAAAGCTGTAGCGGAGCAGAGTAGCTGTGTTTTGGAGCACTATGATGCTGTTCCAGCTGATCCTTAGTCCGGAATCCTTCGTGTGGCAGAGTTGTGCTTCGTTTAACGATCACTAAATTGCTCCGTGAAATCGACCCGGTTAAGGTGAAGCTGATGAAAGGGGGATTGTTATACTCTTTTTTCCCGAAAGGGTTTTTAATGAGGTAACGATCCCGATCCCTCGTTAGGGAGTTTACGGAGTTGCAGTTCAGAAGAAAAGAAGGCAAAAAAAATTCAGCACTGTGATTGGGCCGAAGAGAAGCCATGAAGCCCAAGACTTGGATTAATTATTTATTCCAAGTTAGAATTTAATTGTAATTAGGCTGAAATTAAGTGGAAGAATATTTCTTTTTGGATAAGGATTCTAATTTTCCAAAATTAGTTAGGATTTGGGTTTTATTTTTAGTATATATAATCGTGTGTTATTCACGATTTAGGATATTTTTTTTGGGGGGATTGTTTACTTTAAGGGGAGAGAGAAACGAAAGGCAGGAAGAGAGGAGTGATTGTTTTCTTTGGTGAGAGGCACGAAAGCAAGGAAGTAATTATTCAGTTTTGTTTTCTTTGTGAGAAAAACGCAAGCAGCAAGTAATTATTCATAGGTCGAGATCACCAAAAAGAAATATTCATTGGTAATTCTTTCTTCTTATTACTTTTTTCGATGGTTAACATGTTTAATTTTGAATTGCTTGTTCTATTTAATTTAATTATGAGTAGCTAGATTCCTAATCAGCTAGGTTAATTCGATGGTTCATGGCTGTAATAACAGGATGATAAACTACGTAGCAACTCCTGTGAAAAACATATAACAATTATGATTGTAATAACAAGATGATAAACAATTAATTGGATAAACTGCATGCAAATACGTGCTTGTTATCTAAATTGGGTTCCCTAGGTCTTAAGATCGTTAAGATATAACTAGTTTAGCAAATACTTGCTAGGAATATCTTAATTAGGAAGATCGCGGGTTTAGCAAATACTTGCTCGCGATCGGAAATTTAAGGGGAATTTAGGGAAAATAGCAAATACTGTTCCTGCTTATAACCAGTTAATTCATGGGGGTTACATGAATTGTGAAGTAGTCGATGATCAAGGAATGAACCAAAGATTAACTTATGCCGATCCTTTGTTATCCATATATTTGTGCGTAATTTATCTCTGCATTTTTCTGCATTTTTTTTGCCCTATTTTTAGCTTAGTAATTCATTAGTTTATTAAACAAATCTCAAAACATAGGCATGGTTGCTAAACCAAACCCTGTTGGTAGTTTAAATTTGATAGAAATTACACCGTTCTCTGTGGATACGACCTGCTTCTACTATACTAATATGTGTGCTAGTTTGCAGTTTTCTTGGTGATAGGAACGATGTTCACCATGTTGCATTATGCAACTTCGAAGATGGTATTGACTCGCCTACCATATGGGAGTTTAATATCTCGCATTTTAAGAGTGTTAAAGGGTTGGATTTTGAGAAGGGGGAAAAAGTTCCGAAGAATTATGATAGGACTTACTTCAAGAACAAGTTTGGTTTTGATCAAGGGGAACTGGTATCATAAGCCGAACTTGGATGCGGGAGCGAGCAAGAGGCCATGAGTTGAGGAAGGTTAGTCACAAATGTGTTTCCTACCTTATACTTCATGGCCTGCAATTATATTTTCCCTCTTGTTTATATAACTCATATGTTGATTTTTCTTATGTAGGCTCAGAGAAATCATACTTGAAGGGCTTCAAGGATTGCTACAAATGGATGCGCAAGGAATTTTGCGTGATGAAGGCCAAGATTAGATTCATGGAAAAGTCTCAGCGAGCTTCTGAGCGACATCTCGCATTAAGCTCCCACTAATGCCTCAACCGATTGGTTTCAACCCACTTAACCTCAGCTCCTCGATGGACACACAACTACTTATGTTGGATGAGTATGCACTAGGAACTTTCACACTACTAAGGGTCTCGTAAATATATTTCTTCTATGATTGCGACATTGAATAGCAAGCGGGGGGCAAATAACAATCATCACCCGTATTCACTGGGGAAAGATTCTTCTAAATACCTAACTCAACCAAATCTAGCCTAGCCTTCAATCTTTCCTTTTTCTTCCCAGGGGTATTTAAGAATGTCCCAACCAAAGAGTCACAAACATTATTTTCAATGGGCATAACATCGAGACAATGTCTAACTTCCAAATGCTCCCAATAAGGTAGCTTGATAAAAATGGAGCATTTCTTCCAACTACCGTCAACAACACTGGCCAAAATCTTAACACTCTCATAAATTTGTGTGCCTGATCGGGGCACCGGTGCAACTCGAGTCTCCACTTTCCCACTAAACCATTTTTTGACCAATCTGCATGGGTGCCCTTCGGGAAGAAACTACCTATGCCCATGGTAAATAGTCTTACAACCATGTTTTAATTGACAAAAATCAGTGTCCTTCTCACAGACTGGGCAAGGTAAATGGCCTTTCACAGAATAACCAGAAAAATTCCCATATGCATGAAATCATTAAGTGTGCAGAACAGCAACGCTTTAAGAGTGAAGAACTCATCAACCAACCCATCAAACACTCTAACACCACTATTAATCAAAGTCAACGAATCCTCCACTAGAGGAGCAAGATATACATCAATATCATTACCAGGTTGCTTAGAACATGATATCATCAAAGCTAGCAACACATACTTACATTTCATAGTTAACCAAGATGGAAGGTTGTATTGATAGAGGTTAAGCCCAAGAAGGCCATTGGGCCGAAGGTGTGGAAGTCTAGTTAGGGGAATATTTAATAAACTCTAACTTAATTACAAAATTTGTGGGTAATTAAGGGTGATAATTAAGGAGAATGTTAGTTAGGACATTGAGTATAAATACAAGGTACGCATTTACTTATCATTCATTCTATCTTAATCATATTGGACGCTTGGACTAACTTAGGCATTAGAGTGCTGAACCCTTGAACCCCAGAGACAGTTTGATTGCAGGTTAGTTTGAGAAGAACATAAGCCCACAAACTGATATGTGGTCGAAGATGCATCAAGTGGCACCGTTGTGGTTGTTTGAAGGGTTTTGAGAGTTTATGTCCATGGTTGTTTGAAGGAGTGAAAGGTTGAGTTCAATAGGTACATGGGCTAGACATCCGCCAAGGTATCGGAGAATCTAGGAGTAGAAGACGATGCCTATGTCGAGGACATCAAAATGGCTAATATTCAAACATCAGGAACAAAGTTGTGTGCGGGGCCTATTACAGGCGTTGGACACAATGGGGGGAAAACTTTGGTGGCATTTGGCCCAAATCCCCTGGCACCAATCTAGAACGATGTGTAGGGGGCCTTGAGGATGCAGGAAATGATGGGAGAGGAAGAACAAGGAAACACTAATTCCCTGCTTGAAAGGGTAGCTGACTTGAGGGATGGAAGGTTTACGAAGGTTTTGGGAGACTCATATATGGAAACATAGGGTCAACATGAACAAGGAAATCAGAATGCAGGGAGGGCGACCCCAAATCAAGATATAGAACGAGCAGCTCAGGTCCTGGCAGCGGCTGGCTATCGAATCACCCCTTCTTCGAGGAATGATAGGATCATGCTAGGAGCATTACTGCTCTCACCTTTGGGAATAACTATGGGGTGGGCCTCTCAACCCCCAATAGCCTACCCTTATTAGGCATATGCTGGAGAACTGCTACGGGCTAGGCCTCAACCTTCTATTCCTGCTTATTCCAAAGGTTCCTTATATTCGTTACCTTTACTAGTCCCATCTGCTCCTGCCCTTGACCTGGCCGACCAGGGAGCAGTATATAGAATAATGGCCTCTTTTGGCATGCAAGGATACTATAGTATGGGAATCCGTAGAGGGATTTACAATCCTTATATCCAACCACTCCCACCATCAGCATACCCGAACCTCGAACAGCATTAGATGAACCCAGGATACAGAGTGACCCAACCTCCTTATATGCCACAGTTGGGCAGTCACGACAGGGGGCTAAACTTTCCAGAGGGACAACAAGAACCTCCCTTGGATGCAAGTGAATCATTAAGAAAGGAATTGGATAAATTTATCGGCCCCTTGGACTAGGCTGCGGGGTCTCCTTTTAGCCCGGTGATCACTGTGGTTCGATGGCCAATAGAAGTGAAGCACCTGAAAGGTCTCTTCATGCACAGTGGTGAAACTGACCCTCGAGAGTTCATCCAAATGTTCTTGGGCTTGATGAATTTAAGGGATTTTGATGAGAAATTGACATGCAAGCTGGTAGGGAGCTACTTGCAGGGAAAAGCACAAGATTGGTTCAATAGGTTTCCAAGAGGCTCGCTTCAATCGTATCAGGATTTTAGCAGAGCATTTTTGAGCCAATACGCATAGAAGAAAAAGTTTACCAAAACTCTGTTAGAACTCTACCAGACGAAGCAAAAGGCAGGGGAAAGCAGGGAATCCTTCTATCATCAGTGTGTAGACGAGAGTTTGGAAGTGATAGAAACAACGGATAATAAGGTAATCCAGGGATACCTGCTGGGGATGCAGGACCTGGAATTGTACAAGAAGATGAGTACTTATACCCCCAAGACTTTGCAAAAACTTCAGGAGGTAGTAGAGCAGTATTCAAGTTAGAGGAGGCAACTAGAAGGAAAAGAGATGGCCTTGCAGAGAAAGAGGGAAGAAATGTAGAGCATAGAGGGAAATGTTTGGTTGAACCCATAAGAACACCATTCGAAAGGTATAATCCATTGCAACCAACACTTGGAGAAAGATCCCCTGCAAAGATCTTCAGCATACATAGAGTGTTGTTCTGAGCACCCCTACCCTTGCAGTTCGCACAACTCAGTTGTAACCCGGAGGGTAACAAATTGGTACTGTGATCATCACAGGGATTATGGCAATGTCACAAATGATTGCATGCAGTTAAGGATGGAGATTGATAGGTGTGAGCAGGAAGGATAGATCCGAGGGCAAGGACACAAGAACAAGGCTACCCCCCCCCCCCGAGGCCCCAAATTAACCAATGACAGGCTTATAGAATAAACAATAAAAAAAATTGGGGTAGAGGAGATAGAAGGCCTTGTGAATAGGTGGTTCAAGACAGGGGGCTGGAAGGAAGGAAGGATAGAACCCAGGAGCAACATGGGGGAAATCAAGGTAACCAAAATAGAGAAAACCCACCTGTACAAAGGGTAGTTAACGTTATCAATGGAATGGGGGGAGAGAGATCTTCAAATGTTTTCGTAAGAGCTAAGGCTCGAAGGGTTGCTGCGGAAGAGCCTAGTCACAAGAGGTTTTGACCGGACGAGACGGTCACTTTCTAGGAAACTGATGTTGTACCAAACCAAATGCCCCATGTAGATCCTATGGTAATTTCAACCATTATTGGAACATCCTTGATAAGAAGGGTGTTTGTTTATGACAAAAGCGGGGTAGAAGTGATGTTTTATGAGTGTTTTGACCAGTTAGACATAGGGCACAAAAACTTGAAAAAGTCTGCCTCTCCTTTAGTCTCTCTTGGAGTGATAACATTACTCGTTTGAGTAGAGGATGGCGAAAAAGGAGTGACCATCAGGTGAAATTTTGCTATCGTGGATGCTTCTTCCCCTTATAATGTGATTTTAGGAAGGCCATAGATGTGCTAGGATCGAGCGGTCTGGTCACTCTATCACCTGATAATAAAGTTCCGAACTGAGAATAGGGTGGCATCCATTCGAGGAGATCAAACTGTGGCCCAAAAATGTAACCTCCTGGCGGGACGAGAAGCAAGAAGGCGAAGGGATATAGTGACAGGTAACGCAGATATGGGATTAGTTGATAGAATATATATGCCTATTCGGGATATAGGATAAGTAGCTATTAGGAAACTAATTCCTGAAGATGTGAAGGGAAGATTGAGAAACTTGTTGGGGGAATACGGAGATGTGTTCTCGTGGGATACCTCT
Source organism: Rubia yunnanensis (assembly GCA_037428765.1). NCBI lineage: Eukaryota > Viridiplantae > Streptophyta > Magnoliopsida > Gentianales > Rubiaceae > Rubia > Rubia yunnanensis. Next base: position 21,035,238 of record CM075064.1, on the reverse strand, counting down.
GACCTAACGGGAGTCCCTTTGAGTCTCGCACTACATAGACTGAACGTTGACCCCTTGATTAAACCAGTGAAGCAGAAGAGAAAGCTGTTCGCTCCCAAAAGAGCTGAAGCAATTAAAGAAGAGGTGGAGAAGTTGTTGAGGGCAGACGTAATCGAGGAGGTGTTCTATCCCAATTGGATTGCTAACCCAGTCATGGTTCTAAAGCATGATGAAGCATGGAGGATGTGTATAAACTTTACTAATTTAAATAAATGCTGCCCCAAAGATAGTTACCCGTTGCAACCAATTGATAAGCTAGTGGAAGCCATCCCTAGATATCAAATTTTGGCATTTCTTTGACGTGTATAAGGGGCATTGCCAAATCCTCATGACGGAGAAGACAAGGAAAAAATATCATTTATTATCGATGTAGGCACATACTGCTATAAGAAGATGTCCTTTGGGTTAAGGAATGCTGGGGCTACCTACCAGGGCTGGTTGATAGACTATTCAGGGGACATATAAGGAAGAATATGGAAATATATGAGGATAACATGGTTGTCAACGGCAAAATTTATGAAGAATTCTTAAAATACCTGAAGGAAACATTCAATAGGCTTCAAGGAGCTAATTTGAAGTTGAACCCGTCTAAGTGTGTTATTGGGTGCGGGTGGGGAAGTCTCTTGGATTTATAGTCTCAAAGAGGGGGATTGATGTAAACCTGGAAAAGGTCGAAGCTTTGAGGACAATGAAAACCCCACAATCAATAAAGGATGTACAGACACTTACAAGGTCTCTAGCAGCATTGAGCAGGTTCCTATCGAAGGGGGTAGAGAGGCACTTACCCTTTTTTGATATCCTTTGAAGGGTAAATAAATTTGAGTGGAATGGCAAGTGCGATGAGGCATTCAAGCAGTTGAAGAAACACTTGGGGACATTACCTACCTTGATGAAACCAGGCATGGATTAGATGCTATACTTGTATATTTTTGCATTGCCACTGGCAATCAATGCGGCCCTGGTAAAAGAAAAGAAAAGGCTCATCGTACGATTTACTTTGTTAGTCGTGCCTTGCAGGAGCCAAAGACAAGGTATACTGTTCTCGAAAGGTTGATTGTAGCCCTCGTATATGCAGCCTGAAGATTGAGACCCTACTTCCCGGGACACAAAATAGTGGTGCTCATGAACCACCCCATTCGACAGATCCTACTAAGGCCAGATATATCAGGAAGAATGATAACGTGGGTAGTGGAATTGGGAGATCATGATATCCAATATTAACCTCGAGTTACGATTAAGGGACAGGCGCTGGAAGACATCATAGTGGAAATTACAGTGCCCTTCAAGGTATGTTTGGATCCCATTCAAGATATGGAAGCAAGCAAAACAAGGATATGGAAGTTGTATGTGAATGATTCATCACATTCAGGAGGAAGTGGAGTTGGGGTTCTGTTAACTAGCCCCAAGGGCATAGTTTACCCTTATGCATTGAACTTTGCATTCAAAGCAACTAATAATGAGGCTGAGTTTAAGGCACTCATCACTGGATTGCGCCTCGCAAAGAAGCTGCAGGTGGAGGAACTAGAGGTTTTCAGTGACTCTCAAATTGGGGTAACCCAATCCAAGAAGCAACTACTCATGGAAACTTTGAGCAGACAGTTTTGAAGAACTTGTGGTGATGGTGGTTGTAGTGGAAGACTCCTGGATGACACCTTTCGTGGTACATCTTTGAGAGGGTGTCCTGCTAGAAAATGAAGTGAATGCCAGAAAGATAAGGTTGAAAGCTTTAATGTATGTGTTGCAAGAAGAAGAGTTGTACAAAAGGGGTCATTTGCAGGTATTGCTTTAACGCGTTAACCCTCATGAGGCCAATTATCTTATAAGAGAGGTTCACAAAGGGGTATGTGGCAGCCACCAGGGAGCCAGGTCCATGGCAAGGAGGCTCATTCGAGAGGGATTTTACTGGCCGACAATGTTCGAGAACACAAATCGGTATATTCAAAGACATGCTCCTATAACACATGTTCCATAGGAAGAGATGAGAAGCATCTATAGTTCGTGGCCATTTTACAAGTGGGGGATCGATCTGGTGGGCCCTTTTCCAGAAGTGCCAAAAAAATTCATATACTTAATAGTGTCTATTGATTATTTCACAAAATGGGTAGAGGCTGAGTCCCTGACAAACATAAGAGGAAAACAGTTATCTCCTTTTACTGGAAGAACATTGTGTGCTGTTTTGGAATCCCAAGAATGATCATTACGGATAATGAAACAAAGTTTGCTCAGGACCCCTTCAAGAAGTGGTGCGAGGAATATTAGATTAAGAAAAAAGGGATGTCGGTTTACCACCCCCAAGCCAACAGACAAGTGGAAGTGACTAACAAAATGATAGTAAATGGAATACGAGCACACCTCGAGGGGGGCAAAAGGTAACTGTACATGGGCATTGCCCAATGTGTTGTTTGCATATCGGACAGCTGAGTCTTCCACTACTGGGGAAATGCCTTATAGTCTAGTATATGGGTTAGAGGCAGTAATCCTTGTGGAAATAGGTGTTCCTAGCCCAAGGATGATGGCTGTTGCAGACGAGATAGCAACCAACATAATAGATTCCAAGATCCAGATATGGTGGAAGAAAAGAGCGAGTTAGCTTCTCTACATAAGGTCAAAGTCAAAGAACGAGTCAGAAGATACCATGAGAGAAGGGTAAAGAAGGTGTTGTTTAATCTGGGGGACTTGGTAATGAGGAAAAATGAGAAAAGGAAAAAGGAACCTGAAGGGAAGTTAGCTGCAAATTGGGAAGGGCCTTATAAGGTGATCGAGTCGCACCTGGGAGGAAGTTATGTTCTCGAATAGATGAACAGGATTTGAGTGCCATGGAGGTGGAACATTACCAACCTAAGGAAATACTACCAGCTAAGATGTTCGAGTGGGTTGCTTTAAAGCGGTGTTCTAGGTGACATTTCCAGCCACGACTGATGTTCGAGTGGTTTGCTCTAAAGCGGCACTCTAGTTGATGTTTGAATGGGTTGCTTTAAAGCAGCACTCTAGGTGACATTTCCAGCCATGACTCATGTTCGAGTGGTTTTCTCTAAAGTATAACTCTGGTTAGTGTTCGAGCGGGTTGCTTTAAAGGAACGCTCTAGATGATATTTCCAACTAAGGCTGATGTACGAGTGTTTTGCTCTAAAGCAGCGCTCTAGATGATATTTGCAGCCAAGGTTGATTTATGAGTGGTTTGCTCTAAGTGGCACTCTAGCTAATATTTGAGCGGTTTGCTCTTAAGCGGCGCTCTAGATGATATTTCCAGCTATGGCTAAGTTTGGATGGTATTCTTTTAAGCGGCACTCTAGGGCTACTTTTCTAATCTTGGAATGATGAACTAGTAGACAAGATTGGCAGGATGTAGGTGAAAACAACCAAACCTGGGTAAAATGCTTGTGTCTACAATTTTTTTTTAATTTCTACTTACCAAACATATTCGTACTTTTCTCTGCCTAAGGAAGTTGCACATACCGCTCATATTCGAGGGGTAAAATATTAGAGACAGAGAGAAAACATGGCTATTTAGAGAAAATGCCTATTTATTCAAACTTCTTCAATTATTAGAAGTACAATATTGATACTAACAACTACATAACCTTATTTGTCTAAATGTATCTATCTAGTGGGAGAAATTCTGCCTGGAACCAGTGAAGATAGGTTTTCCTAGCCCCTTCACTTTTGCCTCTATCTCTTCAAGCTTTATGCCGGCTGCCCTTCCGATGTCCTTCACTTGCTCCTCTACAGGATATTCGGAAGGATCAAGGGGATCAACAGTCTTACACTTCTTCTTGGAAGGTTTGAAAGGGCCCTTCGAGGGGGACCCATCGCTCTTGCGACGTTTTGAGGAAGATCCTTGGGTAACTTTACTCGAAGGGACAAGATGCATGTTAGCTCCTTTTGTGGCAGACTTTTGTGACCGAGGAACAGAATGAAAACTTAAAGGAGTGAATCCTTTTACCTTCAGCTCCACCAACTAATCGAGAACAATGTCAAAAGCCTTTTTCTGTCGAGGAGTTCTATTCTCATGAACGCTAACTTCATCCATCCAGTACTAAGCAGCTTTGAGTAGAAACTTTGGAAGATAATCATTGCTGATTAATTACAAGGAAGGAATGTTGTGAGAAAGCATATGGGCAGGGAAGCTTACTTCGTGTGCAGCAATGTTTTCTTCAAGATCAGCGATGCGCTGCTCCACTTCTTTAGCCTGTACTTTCCAGGCCTCGATCTCCCCTGTGAGTCATGTGTTCTCGGACAAAAGATATTCTACCAAAGTGCTATCTTCAATCGAGGGGCTCCTTTGAGGGGCTGGATGGGGTTCGCTTGTAGAATGGGGATCCTCACTAGATGCCCCCCAACCGAGCAAGTCCTTTTCAAGGCTAGCAACTTTACACTGAGCTAACAAATGTCATTTGGAAAGTAACTCCCTCTAGTCCACCAGTATGATATTTTTCCTCAAGCAACCAATTAGGCACCTTTCCACTACTGGAAACCTAGTCACAGTGGCAATGTAGGACTTCAGAGAACCAAACTTCAAATAGGCGTGACGCATCAACTCTTCTAGTTCTTTATCTGTAGAATCGCAACCCTTGACCACTTCTAAGGGATAGGTACCATTAAATTCTTTGCTCAGGAAATCCGCAACATGCCTCTTAAAAGTTGGATGGTCTTTAGATTGCCACAGCTTCATCTCAACTTTGAGCGGGTGGAGCTTGTCCTTCAAGGACTCCTTCTCTTGATTACAGTTGGATAGATCTTGGGAGGACTTCAGTAGCTATTTGTGTGTCTCATTCAAATCTTTTAGGGAACTTAAAAGCTCCTCACAAGCGCCTTTTAACACTTTTATCAATGAATTATGCTACAAAAAGAAAACAAAGGCAAAATCAATAGGTCGTGGTAAAAGACATATTTTTATTGATACTCAAAATAAAAAAAAGGGTACAATTGGGGGGCCCTAAGTGGAAAATTTGCAATTAGGGACGAACCCTAGAGACATCCTCCTTTGAGGTGGAAGCAATCAGTTTTTCCACCTCGACAGCGGTTGAATTCTGCTCAGGAGAGGCATCCGTAGCCTCTGGAAGGGGGATCACTCGAGTCCCCTCAATGGTGAAGAGCTTTCCGTTGGACTTAATCCATCAAGGTAAAACCAAGGCCGTCGTTCTTAATGACCTCATCCAATTTTACATCCGGGGTGGTTTCAAGCTCAAGGTTGACTAGGTCTTCCACCTTCTTAGCCAGATCTTCAGATAGAGAGGTGAACACTTATGGCTTCAGAAAGTCCTCGGCTAATTCGCTACAGCCGATCTGCTTGGCCACCCCCAAAAGATCCAGAAGTAGTTGAAGCAACTTAGGGTTATTCTAGAGCTTGTGTTTAAAGGCTTCAAGAAGTTGAACCTGCGAGGTCAGATCCTGAACAGCTTGAACCCTCTTCTAGAGGGCATCCTTCTCTAGTGTCCATTGATGCCTCCCAGCTTCAACACCTTGCCTCTCCCCTTCCAATATCCTTCTCCTTGAGAGCACTTTACTGTTCCTCGGGGGATTTCTTCAACTCCAAAATTTCAGCATCCTGTTCGTTGAGCTTCTCCCGGAGGAAATCGCAGATGGAGTAAAAAGTGAAGGCAAAAGCTGCCATTCTCTCAGTGGCCTCGTGGAAGATTGTGAGACCTAGCAAAACAGTAAAACCTAGATAGATGCTAGGAGAAAATTGCTAAATAAATTATTTTTAAAAAAATAGAGAAAAACCTCAGGGTCAAAGGCCATCTTCGAGCGGTGATGCTCAATAATGGATACGAACGCCGCATCATTCGAAGGGGATGTAAACTGTTGATGGACATTCTCACCGCCATGTGATCCTATCAATGGTCTTGGTGAGGTGCTACCGATATTGTTGCTATTCGCCTTTGTCTTCTGGCGAACATTCCTGGTGTGAGGATGCTGCTTATCACCAATGGTCGAAGTAGATCTTTCGCTACCTACTACAAGAGGGAATGCTTGGTTCGAGAGAGAAAAAACTAGTTTGAGATTGGAGATGCCTGATTCAGGGGAGTGGAGGCCTGTTTCGAGGAAGCAATGGTTCCTTTGGGAGGAGCCTGACCCTACTTTGTGGGTCTCTGCTTCTTTAAGCCCTTAGCGAGACCCACTGGAAAAAAAAGAGAGAGTTAGTCAGTAATAATAAACTCAACAACACAACAAATAGGAGAAGTAGATTTATATTAAGGCACCTTCGGAGGCTCTCGAATGCCTAAAATCACTAACAATGGTCTCGAGGGGAGGGCATTCTCTAGGGTCCTCAAGTTCTCTTCTCCTCTTCCTGATATCCTTCTGGAGTATTTTATACACATACTCCTTGTAGATTGCGGGTGGGATTACAAAGCCACCGATCTGGGAATTGGGGTTGTTGAAGAGGCAATAGTCGAGAGAGCTAGACACTAGTTTTTGCTAATCCCTCTTGAGGGAATCCGGGCAGATATATTTCCCAAGTTTGGGAGACTCGACTCTCATGCTCCAATTCCACAGAGGAAATCAATACCTCCTGCTATCAAATGAAACCCCTTTCTTCCAGCTTCTTCAATCACTCGAATTTCCAGGAACTCCAAAAACCTTATGATGTACCTCTCGGCTGATAAAATTGACAATCATGTCGGTAGACCGCCACTATAGGACACGAAGTATAGCGAGCGAAGCAGGTTATACCTGGTCTTGATACCAAACTCGTCACATCTAGTAAAGAACATCATGATGATCACCAAGACATTAGGTTGTAATTGCACAGGGCTCACTTGGAATCTAAGAAGTTTGGAAAAAGGGGCAGAAAGGGAAATGTGAGCCTGCAGCGAAGGTGTCTAAAAGAAATGGATGATCTTCTTTCTAAGAGGTTATAGGAGGTATCTTCCTCTCGAAAGGGTTGAAAATTGGCATCCGTGGCTATTCGTTGGCCAAGAGGGATCGAGTACAAAAGTTTGGAAATATCGGTCCCCACTACTGGAACTGAGGGCTCTCTCCTTGAGTCCCTTAGCCTTAACCTTCGATAAGTCACCTTTTTCTTCTTTTGAGATGGTTTAGCCAAAGAAGATACCTGAGGCGCTCTCGTGAATGCTTCCTCCCTCTTGAGGATTGTCCTCTCTCTCAAAAAAGATGCATTCTCCTCTTCCTCTATGGATTCGAGAGGTGTTTCCCTGGAGACTAAAGATGTATTTGACCCCCTTTCCAATTCGAGCTCTGGATTCGGAGAAGGGTAGAAACCAATTTTTTCACTTCTAGGGGACCTCCTTATGTAGGGCTTTCCCATTCCTGGTGGCTAGTTCTCAATGGCATCTCGAGGAGGAATATCAGTTACGTGGAAAACCCTCTCTTCCCAGAACTGTTAGCAACCTGATTAGATATGCCTTCTCCAGTATCTAAAGCATACCAGATTTCTTCGAAATGAGTGCATTCTAAGTTGCTAATGGCTCTCTTTGGTGTACTAACCCCTATCTTTCCCACCCTAATCTCACCGAAAAATTTCTCGGAAGTGGAACCCTCATCAGAGCGATTGTAAGGGGAGGAAACAAAAATATTAGAATAAGAATATGGATGGAGAAACTTACTGATTTTCTTGGAAAGGTGTTGAAAATTAGATCGCTCGAGAGAGAAGTACAAAAAAAATGCTTGTAAGAAGATGCCTGCAAACGAGAAAAATAAATAAGGAAGAGCAGATAAAAGGTAATTATGGGGGCTGAAATGGCAGATAGTTATTACTACCTTAGAAATATTAAAAAAAAAGTTAAGGAAAGACGAAGTTGATTTTTTTTCCTTATGACAATGCACTGTTTGAGAAGCAGTGTCATGCGCGGTTGTACAACACGCGCGCCTTTTGGAATCCTAAATGATAGAGTTGATTAGAAAATCAGGTTCTCTCCCTTGAAGGCAAGAGCAACGAAGTGCAAGGTTCATTTTGAGCCTTCAAAGTCCTCTAACTATCCCATGCATATGACGTTCCAGCCTTTAGAGGTGTAGAACCTATTTTTCTGGGGGCTCTTAATAGAGGTTAAGCCCAAGAAGGCCATTGGGCCGAAGGTGTGGAAGCCCAGTTAGGGGAATATATAATACTCTAACTTAATTACCACATTCATGGGTAATTAGGGGTATTAATTAAGGAGAACATTATTCAGGACATGGAGTATAAATACAAGGTATGCTTTTACTTATCATTCATTTTGTCTTAATCATATTGGACGCTTGGACTAACTTAGGCATCAGAGTGCTGACCCCTGGAACCCCAAGGATAGTTTAATTGCAGGTTAGTATGAGAAGAACCCAAGCCTACAAACCGGTCAGTGGTCCAAGATGCATCATTTATATCCCCAACATAACATGCCAAGAGCTATGTGGCTACTCATGTTTCCAAAGGGATTCATGGCATCTGTACACAACCCTAACCTCAAATGCCAAGAATCTTTGGTAAACTCAAGGTACATAGCATCGACTTTCTTTCATTGCTCACCATCGAAAGTATTTGTTATGACATTACCCACCGGTCGGTCTCTATTGGCATGCCAACGCAAAAACTTAGCATCTTCCCTACAAGCATACAATTTCTTCAAAAGAGGAGTGATCGGGAGGTACCACAAAACTTTTGTCGGTGTCTTCTTCTTTGATTTCAATAGAATTTCTGCACCCACCACAATTGCACCTCTCTTCAATTTGTACTAAGACTCACTGCATACCTTACAAGTTTCTCGATCTTTATCTACTTTCCCTCTGTACAACATATAATAGTTTGGGCATGCATGGATTTTTTTCCAATTCCAATCCCACCAGGCATAGTATTTTTTTGGCAGCATATAATTGATCGGGCATTAAGTTACCCTCGTGAAGAAAATACCTGAACAACTGCAGAGCCTCGGTCATCAAATTGTCTGCCCAGGAAAACTTTGCCTTCAAGTTCATTATCTGTAGTGTGGCATTCAAACCGAGTATTTAGAACCATTGTACAGAGGTGTCCCTTTGTCGTCAATCAAAGCTTGTAACGACTCTGGTTTACCTTGGAATTCCCTCACAATGTCTTCCACTATTTTGTCAAACTCGGCGTTACCATCTAATTCATTACCCGCCATTGTGTCATCCAATTCATTTGAATGCGATGCTTCCAAAACTTCCCCATGCCATACCCACCGAGTGTAGCTAGTTTGAAACCCTCTCATTATGAGATGTTCCTGCAATTTCTTCCAACATAAATATGCATTGTTTCTACAATCCTTACAAGGACATCGTGCACACTAACAACCATTTCTAGAAGCATGTTCAAAAGAAAATGCAACAAATGATTCTACCAGTGGCATGTACTCGAGTGATTTCTTTAGGTCATTACCAATTAGTTCATCTCGATCCATTATACCTAAAAGTCATTTAATATGCAATACAGGAGGATGCATTCAACATTATTCATAAACCTAGCTAATCTCAAAGCATCATTGAAAATATGAACTAATATCAAGCATTAAATACACCTAAAGTTTTTTGAACAAAGTCATCAACTTCAGAATTTGGATCAAACTAACCTTCTCCAACAACAAAACCTTGTTCTCAACAATAGGTTTGGGAAAAAAAATATTCTTCTCCAAAGAATTAGGGTTTTGAACCATTTAGTGAAATTGGCCGCGTTTATTAATTTTATTTGGCCGGCCTTTTCCGAGTTTGAAAACTATAGCCCACCATATAAGAAGCGATCCACCATTTTTACGAACTCGAAAATCATTGTCGAATCCAAAAATTATTTCCTCTCTATGAAACACAGAAAGTAGGTGATTTTTGGACCCGGAAACACTTCCCATTGTTCTTTCCGATATCGTAAACATGATTTTTAAAGGCAGTCAGTCATAACCGCCTTTAAAATGGTCAATTAAAGGCGGTTATACCTTGAATTGTCTTTAATTAAAGGTTTTTCAAGGCATAACCAACTTTAATCAACAAAAAACCGCCTTTAAATTGGTTAAGGGGATATGAAAAGGGTTTTCTGAATTCGAAAGCCGTTTTTAAAGGTGGATATAGGCAAACTGCCTTCCAATGCTACCGTTAATGGGGGTTTCTCTACTAGTGTTAGATCAATACCTTGTTTCAATAATTTTTAAGGTTAAATTATAATTATTCATAGATTGTGATACATTTTAAAAGTTTTTCAAAGTTATAGAAACATCATTGCAATAAATAAAAACAGACATCAAATTATTTCATTAACTGCATCAATTATAAAATGACCCTATTTAACCGTTATTCGATCTAATTAGACTCTGTAAATGAAATAACATGCGAAGGTGGAAAGTAAACATTAGGGATATTAAAAAAAGCCAATAAGTTATGTGAAATAAATTTATCACTCTATTTAAAAATGATATTCATGTAGTTGTTGGGGGAAAATGTCCAACATTATCAATTATAATAATTGAAATTGACATCCAACCTTTTTTAAAAAAATTATATTTCAAACATGTTGGGAAAACGTCCAACGACGATTACAGTGAGTGGAATTGACATCCAACATACTAGCCTCTAGCAATAACTATCATATTGCAAGGATGTCTAAATTACATGTCAATGATCATCTGTACTATTATAGATAAAAGATCCAATTAATAAAAAAATAGTAACATCGTCCTTAAGGATATTAACTTGCTTCCCGTGAAAATCATGACCAATTTGACAAAGAGGAGCATATCATGCATACATCAATATCACTGCACCAAACATGGATCTTCTACAACTGTGACACCACTTGATCCAACCACGATCTATGTTTTCCAAACTGTAAACACCTTGAAAAACACTGATTTGACGAACCAAAATTAATGGAAACCCAAAAATAAAACCACAAAAAAATTGTGAACACACGATCTGCACAAGCAGATCCAGAACAATACTTCAACGTGAACAACTAAATTGAGTTATCATCATGAGTACAACAAGCTAATCGATCAGGCCGAAGAACAAAACTAATTTGTGGAGACAAATCTCACACTGTTAGGAATACGAATCCCACGAGATATCTATTAGCCCACAAAGATGGATAACAAAGACAACGTAAAGGAAATAATGGACACAAGGATTTACGTGGTTCAGTTAAGTTGACCTACATCCACGGTAAGAGGAGACTGGAAGCTTCACTATATGTAGAGAAAGTATTACAAGGCTTTGCCTACCACCTATGAAGGAATTATGTGGCAAAATATAAATATGAGGGCTTTGGCTTCTACAACTACAAAGGAGAGTTAAAGGGAGAAGAAAGTAAGTAGTAAAGGATTGCTATGCTTGAGGTGTGTTTGAACTATTAAGTTCATCCCCTATTTATACTAGTCCAAGTTCACCAATGGCCAAGAGCTCTGAAACAAAACTTATCCCAAGAAATCCTGCTTCTTTTTTCAAGCATGGGTTGTGAACATTACTTCCAAATGGTTCTTTCCAAAAAATCATGATAGTTGAACCCCAATAGTCAAAGAAATAATGCTTCAACTTGCTAAGCATGAGATGAGAATAGTGTTGCAATTTAATGCTTTGAATGATTGTCTTTGCTATCCTCCAAAGAAGTGAATGTTCATGGATAATTGGGTGAAAACCTCATTTCTTCACAAATATCCACCTTGGTCTGAACCCCAAAAGTAATAGCTTACTCACCCTTCTCCGGCGTGGCCCTAGTGGGCTGAATCACCAACAATGAGCACCAATCAAGTCCAAGCATTACTTGATCTTGAAATAGGGAAGAGCCTTCCTAAACATATCAACAGGATTATCCTTTGTATGGATTTTCTTAACAAGGACCTTCTTCTGTGCAATGGTATCACGAATGAAGTGATTCTTAATATCAATATGCTTCGTCCGCTCATGATACATCTGATCTTTAGTCAAGTAAATTGCACTTTGACTATCACAGTGAATGGTAGTAACCCTTTGTTGTAGAGTTAATTTTCCGAAGAGACCTCTCAACCATAAAGCTTCTTTGATTACCTCCGTGACTGCCATATATTCTGCTAGTAGTAGATAAAGAAACTATATGTTGTAGAGTAGCTTTCCAGCTAATTTCACAATCTCCAATGAAAAATACATAACCTATAAGAGATCTACGCTTATTCAGATCACCGGCAAACTCTGAATCTACAAAACCAACCAGAGTGTTATTGGTTCTACCAAAATCCAAACACATGTTCGAAGTACCCTTTAATTATCTAAGAATCCACTTCACAGCCTCCCAATGTGATTTGCCCGGATTGGCCATATATCTGCTAACAACACTAACAGCTTGAGAGATATCAGGGTGAGCACAAACCATTGCATACATTATACTCCCGACAGCATTTGAATAAGGAACTCTAGCCATATAATCTTCTTCTTCCTCTATTTTCGTGATTGGGCAACAGATAGCCTGAAATGGCTACCAAGAGGAGTGCTAACTGGTTTGCCATCATGCATGCCAAATCGCTCCAAAACGTTCTTAAGGTATCTCTCATGGGTTAGGTACAACTTTCCAACTCCTCGATCTCTTCTTATCTCCATACCAAGAATCATCTTAGCTGCACCCAAATCCTTCATCTCAAATTCATATTCAACAAGGCCTTCAACCCATGAATTTCTACAAGATTCTTAGCTGCAATAAGCATGTCATCAACATATATTAGAAAATAAATGAATGAGTTATCTTGTAACTTCCGGAAGTAAATACAACTATCATACATGCTCCTGGAGAAACCATGACCCAACATAAATGAATCAAACCTCTTATACCATTGTCTTGGAGACTGCTTTAATCCATACAAGGATTTCTTCAACAAGCAAACTCGGTCTTCTTTACCTTGAACTTCAAAACCATCAGGTTGACTCATATAGCTATGCTCATCTAATTCACCATGCAAGAAAGCTGTCTTAACATCCAGCTATTCTAACTCCAGATCATACATGGCAACCAAAGCAAGCAATACATGAATAGAGCTATGTTTCACAACATGTGAGAAATTACACCTTGTACCTGACTGTAGCCCTTTGCGACCAATTGTGCTTTGTACCTTGCATTATCAAAACCTAAAGTATCTTCCTTTCTCTTGAAAACCCATTTGCAACCAACAATTTTCTTTCCATTTGGTGGCACCACAAGATCCCATGTTCTATTCTTGTGTTGAGATTCCATCTCTTTGTTCAAAGCCACCAACCATTTGTTTGAATTAGCACCTGAAACTAATTCAAAATATGTGGAAGGTTCCTCGTCTCCACCTATTTCCTGTGCCACTGATAAAGCATATGCCACCGAATTCGCATACCTCAACGGTGGTCAAATGTCACATCTTGGTCTATCTCTAGCAATGGAATAAGCCTCATCTCTCGGTTGATCTTCAGTACGTTCATGATCAGATTCTTCAACCACTTCTTGGGTTGGATTTCTCCAAGAAGAACCACCAATCTCTAACTCCACCTGCTTTTGTGCACTATCCTCTTTTTCTAAATAACAAGAATTACAAGACTCTTTTCCAAGATGTAACATATAAGATTCATCAAATGTAACATCTCTACTAATAAACAATTTAGGTGATTTGGGATCAGGATACCACAATCTATATCCTTTCACACCTGAAGCATAACCGAGGAAAATACATTTCTTAGCCCTAGGCTCTAGCTTTCTCCCGTTAATATGCATATAAGCTGGACCCCCAAATATTCTTAAATTAGAGTAATTAGCAGGAGTACCTGACCAAACTTCCTCCGGAGTCTTGAATCAGGAGGTGCACATAGAGAACGGTTGACGATGTGACAAGCCGTAGATATGGCTTCTGCACAAAAGTCTAATGTCAACTTGGCATTTGAGATCATGCACCGAGCTCTTTCCAAAAGAGTATGATTCATTCGCTCTGCCACACCATTCTGTTGAGGCATCATTCTAACAATACGATGTCGAGCTATTCCTTCATTTTTGCATAACTCATTGAATTCATTTCCACAAAATTCCAACCCATTGTCAGTCTTCGGTCGCTTAATTTGTTTTCATGTCTGTTTTTCAATCAAAGTCGTCCATTGTTTAAATGTTAAGAAAACATCACTTTTAAGCTTCAAAAAATATACCCAAACTTTTCTTGAATAGTCATCAATAAAAGTAAGCATATATCTTGAACCATCCTTAAAAGGAACACAAGAGGGCCCCCAAAGATCAAAATGAATGTAGTCAAAAGTACCTTTTGTTTTATGAACTGCAGGTGAATGAAAGCTAACTCTTTTCTGCTTTCTCAAAATACGGTGTTTACAAAAGTCCAACTTACTAGTACTTTGATCACAAAGTAGACCTCTCTTGCTTAACAATGTTAAGCCTTTCTCACCCATATGTCCCAACCTCATATGCCACAATTTGGTGATGTCTTCATCTGAGGAAGTTGAGACAGCCACTGCCCCAGTTACTGTAGATCCCTGTAAAGCATACAAAGTGCCAAATCTGCAAGCCTTCATGAGCACAAGAGAACCTTTACAGATTTTCAGGATTCCACCATCACCTGAATATCTGTACCCGAGAGCATCAAGAGTGCCAAGAGAGATGAGATTTTTCTTTAAGTCATGAACATGCCTAACATTAGTGTCCTAATAATGCTATCATGCATTTTGATTTGAATTGTTCCCCTACCAAAAACCTTACAAGGAGCATTATTACCCATCAAAATAATTCCACCATCCCATTCTTCATAAGTGGAAAAATACCACCCTATCATAACTCATGTGGTAAGAACAAACCGAATCTAAGAGCCACTCATTAGAAGACCTTGACTTATTATCCATGGCCACAAATATGATTTCATCACTCTCACCTTCTGCTACACAAGTTTCACCAGCAATGTTGCTATTCTGCTCATTTTTATATTTTTTATTATTTTTCAGTTTAAAATAATCAGCCTTAATGTGCCCCTTTTTCTTGCAATAGTTGCAAATTTTATTTCTGTATCTACACTTCGACCTCCCTTTGGATTTACTACCTTCAAAATCTCTATTTTCACCTCTACCCCTCAGAAACAAACCCTCAGCATGAGTTCCACTCGATTTCCCCGTAATGTCCCTATCAATGTGCTCTTTAGATTTTAATGCAAATTTTATACTATTGTATGAGACCAACTCTTTCCCATAAATCATAGTATATCAAAAATACTTAAAGGGCAGGGGAAGGGAACATAACAATAAAATGGTTTGATCTTCTTCATCAACTTTAGCATCTACATTCTCCAAATCCAAAATGATGGAATCAAATTTATCAAGATGTGAGAGTATAGATGTACCTTCCGCCATTTTCAACATGTACAACTGTTGTTTCAAACAGAGGCGATTCTCCATTGTCTTCTTCATGTATGTAGATTTCAACTGATCCCACATACCTTTGGTTCTCTCACTAGCAACTTCCTGCAAAACCTCGATAGAGAGATTTAAAATAATGGCCGATCTAGCCTTCTTGTCTAGATCACCTAAATCTTCCGGCGACATGTCCGCTGGCCTTTCCTTCACTCCTTCAAGGGCTAGCTCACATCCATCCTGGATTAGGATGGCTTCCATCTTGAGTTGCCACATACCGAAGTTTACACTCCGGTCAAACTTTTCAATAGAAGTCCTTGTTACTGGCATGATGGCTAATAGATCAAAAATGAGATATGGATCTGATACCAATTTGTTAGGAATACGAATCTCACGAGATATCTATTAGCCCAAAAAGATGGATAACAAAGACAATGTAACGAAAATAAAGGAAATAATGGACACAAGGATTTACGTGGTTCGGTCAAGTTGACCTACATCCACGGCCGGAGAAGACCGAAAGTTTCACTATATGTGGAGAAAGTATTACAAAGCTTTGCCTACCACCTATGAAGGAATTATGTGTCAAAATATAAATATGAGGGCTTTGGCTTCTACAACTACAAAGGAGAGTTAAAGGGAGAAGAAAGCAAGTAGCAAAGGAATGCTATGCTTGAGGTGTGTTTGAACTATTAAGTTCATCCCCTATTTATACTAGTCCAAGTTCACCAATGGCCAAGAGCTCTGAAACAAAACTTATCCCAAGAAATCCTCCTTCTTGTTTCAAGCATGGGTTGTCAACATTACTTCCAAATGATTCTTGCCAAAAAACCATGATAGTTGAACCCCAATAGTCAGAGAAATCATGCTTAAACTTGCTAAGCATGAGATGAGAATAGTGTTGCAATTTAATGCTTTGAATGATTGTCTTTGCTATCCTCCAAAGAAGTGAATGTTCATGGATAATTGGGTGAAGACCACATTTCTTCACACACACTTATTCAATAACAAAAACATGAATTAAAATAAACTATTGTTCTCCATCTCCCCGGATGAAAAAATGGAGAAAAGGATTGAAGATGGGGGAAAAGATTGAAAAAGAAAAGTGCGGCAAGGAAGGGCTGCGCAAGAGGAAATTGACATTCATCCTAATTAGTATATTGGGACAAAAAATTACAACACAACAGAACCCTAATAGGGGAAGATTGTGAGGACAGTTGATACTTAATTTTCGGGGTCTGAAAACAAATATTTCGGATTATGATGATTTTGGGAAATAAGAACGTCCGCGGGTAAAAATATTTGTTTTTATTCTAAATTCCACACACCATGCGAGTTTTTGAACACATGTGATGTTTCCACTATAATGCTTAAACTAACCACTGGGAGTAGCCCACTGGCCAGGGCGTATGCCTGCCCCAGAGGCATCCCAGGTTCGATTTCGACCTGAGGCAGTTTCTAGGGTTTAAGCCTCCAATTGTACCATGTTGGTGTAAGAGTCTTATTTCGTGTGAGTTATGTGGAAGTCTCACCCCACCTTTGTGTGAGATGCAAGGGGAGCCTCGCCCCCTTTGTGTGAGGCAGTTTCTAGGGTTTAAGCCTTCAATTGTACCATGTTGGTGTAGGAGTCTTATTTCGTGTGAGTTATGTGGAAGTCTCACCCCACCTTTGTGTGAGATGCAAGGGGAGCCTCGCCCCCTTTGTGTGAGGCAACTGGGTAATAGTAATAGAGTGTGTGTATTAAAAAAAAACAATCAAAACTTGTCTTGTATTTTTAAAATTATTTTGCTACTAAAATCATGTGTTTTTAAAGTTGAAATTTGATTTTTTTTAATGATATATTTTTTGTTTTATGTCAAACTTGTAGCACTTTTTACAATTTGATATTATTTTAAAGTATTTAATATACTCCTCTGTCCCAGAATAATTGGCTCACTTTCTATTTCCGTCTGTTCACTACAGAAAAAAATTTAGTAGTGACGCATATTTTGTGACATGTAAGAAAATGTCACAATTTTTACATTACCTTTAAGTGTCACTAAATATTAGTGACATGTGCACATGTCCCTTAACTGAATTACTATATCAATCTATGTCACAAAATTTAATGATACTTTTCAACTGAATTGCATCTTAAATCGCCAAAATATATAACGAGACTTCAACATGTCACTATATTTTAGTGACTCGCTGAATAGAGAAACTTAAAAAGGCGTCACTAAAAGGTTTAGCGATGCATTTGAGTGTCATGAATGCTCTAAAAAAGAGTTAAAACTGGAATTGTTTGTAGTGGTCGCACATAAAATAGCACATTTTAATTCTTACCCAAAATGGTAAAGAATGTGTTGTAAAATTTCTACAATATCCTTCTTAACTTTAACAACTTTTTGACTAGGCCCACTATTTTTCTAAATAATCTCTCTATTTTCACAATTATTCTTTGTCTCACTAGTTTGCATAAATTAGCGAACCAAAAATGTACTCCCTCCGTTTTTTTTTCATTGGCACACTTATTAAAAGTGGTGTTTTTTTTAATTGACACTTGCTATTTTGGGCAAGTTTAAGGTTTTTACATCCACTCATTTTACTTTCTCTTCTTTCAATTCAATTTCATCCACTCATTTAGCATCTCCTCAATTCTAACACCAAAAGAGAGGTGCCAATGAAAAAAAAACGGAGGAAGTATGTGCCAATTATTCTGGGACAGAAAGAGTATTATTTTCTTAATGGCTTCAACTTCAAATTTCATTTTAATTAATTTTTTGGCTTGCCGTTTTAAACATTAGTATTTATTTTTTACTTTTTCAAAATTAACATATTCTAATTTATACCTTAATATTTCAATAATATGAGTTATTCTTTTAAATCTTTATACTGATGCTTAATTATTTTCCTATTATCAGTGTTATATATTGATGTGCCTTGATGTTTTACTAGTTAGATTTGATGTTTTATATTTGGTTATTGATGTTTCACATTATTCATATTAGACTGACATTCAATCTTTGTTTTGATGTTTTACTATTTTGACTTTTTTTTATGATCGTGGTTTAAGCTCAATCTAGGTGATAGGGTTGTTAAAAAAATTGGAAAATCGATAATTGAGTCAAATCAAATTGGAATTCAATTCGTTTAACTGATTAATCCGTTAATATCGACTATGGTTATTCAGTTATGTTGGTTAATTGGTTCCATTATCAGTTTTATTATTTGGTAATTGATCTAACAGGATAATCGATGAGAGATTTTATAGCACATTAATTAATTAATTAATTTTAACCCAAAAATTAATTCATTAAACTTTGTTCCTTGATCACAAATCGAATAAGAAAACTTTAAGTTCTAACCCAAATTAACTTATTCTTTAAACTCTATTTTAGTAGCCCATATATCTTTAAATAATAATTATGCTCAAAGCAAATAACTATGTAAACAAAAGTCAATGTAGCTAATAATTGTGTACAACACTAATAATTGCCGATGCCAACTCATGGTACAATTTTAATATTAATTCAAAATATTACTCCTATGAAACACAATTATCCATTTCCTAAATTTCTTACCTTTTATTCTAAGTTTTGCGGCTCTAACTGCTAATCAATATTAATATGGATTTATATTTTTAATTTTAAATGAATTGTATATAGGGTAATCGGTAATAACCGTCACATCATCAGATACCGATACTAATCAAACCGGTAAAATCGACAACATTATTGATCGGTTATTCAGCTCCTTATAAAATTTTATAAACCAGTTGAAAACGAAACCGATTAACCGCCTGACTGACAAATTGTAACATTCCTACCCGTTGAGCTTATTTGGTGCTTAATTTATTTTATTAGTGTTGAATTTAGTTTATTGGTGTTGAATTTAGTTTATTGGTATGCTAAATCTAATTTATTGGTTGTTTATTTTTTCAAAAAATAAAAACTAACTCCCAAAATAATTTTGTACTTGTAACATAGTTTACTTTTAAACTTATTATTCAACTAGTGAGTACTGACAACCCAAATTAATATTTTTTTTTATTTTTTCAAAAAATAAAAACTAACTCCCAAAATAATTTTGTACTTGTAACATAGTTTACTTTTAAACTTATTATTCAACTAGTGAGTACTGACAACCCAAATTAATATTTTTTTTTATTTTTTCTATTTCAGTATTGAGTTTTGTTTATTAGTGCTAAATTTATTGGTGTTGAATATAGTTTATTATTGCTAATTTTAATTTATTGGTACTAAAACGTACTGAAATTAAAATCAAATGGACATTACCTTAGTCACCAAAATAATTCTCAAATCTCAAAAGATGAAATTAGCATAGTAGAAAATAAAGTAGATCCCACAAGAAACAAAATAATTACTAAAATTAATACCCTGTTTTGTTATCCAAGTATTCACAAGTAGTAGTTGTTTACTCAATCGTTCCCTGTCTTGTTAATTACTGCGGGACAAAGTCTTGTATAAGACAGTCACATAGTGAGATCAGGGATTTAATTGAAAATGAGGTTTCTAATTGAAGTTTTAAAAGTTCAGGGGCTGGAAGTGAAATTTTATTAATTTACATTTAAGTCTAGATATAAATATCAACTTTTCATCATTCTTTTCTCATATTTTTCTAAAACTTTCTCTCTCCTTTCCTTTCCTCTTTTAGCGAACTACCTCCTAATTCTCTCTCCTCTCCATTTCTCTTCTATCTTCCTTCAATTCGAGCTCATTTCCTTCCAATTAACCGCACATCCTCTCCATATTTCTTCCTCCATTCTTGTGTGCATATGTTCATTGAGATCTTTGAAGTTTTTTGGCAAATTTTCTGAAAATATTTCTGGCATAGCTCGGTTTCCGGTTTCCGAACATAATACGAGCTTCCTTTTGTGTTTATCTTCGACGGTAATGTTTTTGCTCAGAGTTTTATGCATATTTTGTTGTTTTTCGATTTTTGTTTGGTTTTTTTGGTTCATGTTATTTTCTAGGGCTTATGTTGTTCACTGTGTTAATATTTTGGGATTTCTCTATTTTTGTGTGTTTTGTGAGTTGTTCTTACGGATTTGTGCTAATATTTGTGTTGATGTTGCTGTTTCTTAGATGTTTAAGAAGATTTGCCTCACTGATGCTACAATCGAGAAGGAAGGAGGATTTGTAAGCTTTCTTAATTTTCATCAATGATGTTTTATGTATAGTATATGATGTTTCTCGTTCTCAGTGTGATATTTCAGGTTTTAGGCTTTAAGTATATTTATCAGTGTTGGTGTGATGTTTTTATTTTAGCGCTTGATACTTGTGGTATTTCCATACTTAAGTGTGCAATTGATGTTCAGTTTTGATTGTGTGTGATATCTTAGGGTTTTGTTATGATTTGTGCTAATTTTTGTGTTGTTGTTGTTGTTTCTTAGATGTCAAAGAATGCTTGTCCACTATTGCTGCAATTGAGAAGGAAAGAGGATCTGTAAATTTTGTTATTTTGCATTTGTGATGTTTTAAATACTGTTGTTGCTGTTTTGGGTTTTATGTTTGATCTTTCATGTTTAGGTTTTCATCTCCAATGCAGCACCACCGTCATTCTCGATCGAGTAGCGCCACCGTCGTTCTCGCCATAGCAACGGAAGAATAAGCTTAGTGAAGCTCCACCGTAGCTTTGCAGTCTCCTCGCCGGCTACTTGGGTATAACTGCAGAGGCTTTGCCGCAATCTGGAGGTTTCACCGGAACTACTTCATTTTGGAGACTTCACCGCGATCTGGAGACTTCGCGGTGGAGTCTTTGCCCCAGCCGCGATCTGAAGGCTTTGTGGTGGAGGCTCCAACCTGATCTGGAGGATTTGCCATCAGAATAAGAAAAATTACCGCTGCAACCCTAGCTCCGCCACGATGTTGGTGGAAAAAGAAGAAGCGCGGGGGCGGGGCAGTAGTTCCGATCGGTGGAATGATGGCGGCTGGTTGGATAGAGCCTAGTTTGTACAGTTAGTAAAAGTTGGGCTGAAAGTTGTCATGGGACGGAGGAGTGCCTAAATTTTGTATTTTTAGTTTTGCTATTATCAAATATAAGAAAAGGTTATAAAAAAACTTGAGTCTGTCTCTTGAAAGACGGTATTTTCATAAGACATGGAAAGACCAAGGGTTAAAGTGCAAAATAGAAGAAATGGAGATAAAATTTTTGGATTGCATGAATCGGGTTATAAATTTTATAACTACTGCACATTGCATAATAAATCTTTAATATTGTAACTAAGATATTTTATCTTTTATTATTCTAATTAAACCCCGTCTTTTCCAAGACTTTACCAAAAAAGTTTATCAAAATATTTAAAATATTTAAAGAAATACAGTAATATTAAATTATTTATACTAAGATTCAAGTTTCATTAATATATAGTATTTATATTTTATCTTCTAATATTATTAACTACTATTAGTGTATTAGTGTGCTCCTAAATAATCTATGGGAAAGTCTCAGGAAAGGCGGCATTTCCATAAGCTTATGGACAGTTCTCAGGGGCATTTGGCTTAAATGTTGTAATTTTTTTATAAAATTTAAATATTGCATTTTATAAGTTAAAACAAGTAATAATATGTATTTGAAGTTGAAAATATAAAAATATATGATATGAAAAAATATTTTCAAAAATTTTAAATTTTGTATGTAATTTAAAAAATGCAGTGTATAAGGTAAGAAATAAGTGGCATGTCCATAATCTTATGGACAGACCGCCTGTCAGGAGACCCACTCATAATCTATTTTATAAATCCGTCACTGAGTGAGACGTTGGAGTATATTAGTATACTTTTATGTCTTGCATGTCTAATGCACCATACGTGCTCCATATATCTCTGTTAAAACTTTTGTTGCTAATACATTTTTAATTCTCCAACTCAACATATGTTGGAATTGAAATTGGAATTTTGCATCTTGTTAGACGTGCACACTGCTAATAGACAAAAAGAAACGACATTAATCTTTTGGTGTGTGTGTGTGTAGAACTCTGGCTGGAGGCAACTCTACTCCCACTTTCTTTCTTTTCCCTCTTTTTCTTTTTGTCGAACCATGTCACCGAATCCAATCAATCCTTCTCCATAAAACCTCTCTCTCATTGATTTTTCTTGAAGGTAAAATATAGTATTTCCTTTGTCCAATTAACCTTTTTACACGGATATTTATATATGTTGATGTAATAGGATAAATGAGAACTAAAATGATCTGGTCAAATTTCAACTAAGATAAGATATATTATGCTATGTAGGACAAATGAAAATGAAAAATATTAACCTTACCCAAAACAGAGAAAGTAAATAACATCCGAACATATGTAATAGAGATGCAAATAAATTAGAATAAGGATAAGAAAGGAATACCATTTCTGATTGTTTTTGTGTATATCATGTTCCATATTTGTTTAGGTCTTTTATATAATTTGTACTCACTATATATATATATATATATCAATACACACCACCACAATAATTTTGGGTTTTACTTTCTATCATAGTATCAAACAGGTTTCTCTAAAATTCCTGGTCTTTTCTCTTTCTTTGTCCGAAAAAACAATCTCTATTTTGATCTTTACTTGTTGTCTTCTTCCTCGCACTTCGCCGAAGCAGACGTCGACTGCCAATAACAAGCTTGCTGTGTAATTTGTCTGTTCTGTTTCCTCTTTAGTGTTGGGAATTGTTCATTGTTTGTCATAAAAAAAACCTCCTGTTTTTCGATGAACAGGCCGCCGCCCACCGCCTGCGGCCATCCGTCTTCCGCTCCGCCATCTTCCGTCTGGTTTTCTCTTTGCTTTTCCGACAAGCCCGACAAAATTGATTATTTTGGCGTTGTCTCCTAGCATCTTCTCCAATTTTTGGCTCCGGTCTTCTTCAAAGTCTACCCCGGCGTTTGTCCTTTTCCCGGAGCAATCATCGTCGGCGTCATCTGAGTGTATGTCGTCCGTTCTGAGCCAAATTAGCATCACCGTCCAACTTCAGCTTAAGAAGACAAGTCACATCTGTAGCCAGATTCACGCGCGCGCATCTTTCCTCCTTTTAGGAGCTCGTGAAATCACGCGCAGTTGGATAGGAATGCGCCCCAGCCTCAAAAAGTGTGTGTACCCTCACGCGGGCAACAGTAACGCGCACCAATCCTTCAGCAACACTTGTTTACACGCGTTTGTTATAGTTGTCGCTGCTTTTGCCCCACTACCAGCTCTTTCTTCAGTAATTTTTTTCCAATTATTTATTTTACAAAAAAATTATAAAAATAAATTGTGTAATGGCTCTTTTTAATCAACCATGGTACCATTCACCTTACAACTTAGAGCAAGAAGAAGTAGCTGGTTGCAAGGTGAATGGTACAAGTTGTACTGTCGGCGGTGTAAGAAATTTGGTCACTTTGCCTCGACGTGTCCTCTCTTGGTCTCTCGGGCTCCTTCTTCCTGCTGTTTACCACATGCTTGTTAGATAGCTGATTCCGGCGCGACCAACCACATGACTTCTTCTCAGTCCGCTCTTGATCGTGTGACTCCTTATTCTGGTAACAATTGTGTTATTGTTGGCAATGGTTCTGCTCTTAACATTACGCATGTTGGTCATTCTCGAGTCTCTAATTCATTATTATTGTCTGATATTTTGGTGGTTCCGCAAATTACTAAAAATTTACTGTTTATTAGCAAGTTGACTCGAGATATGAATGTTGTTATTTGTTTTGATGATTCTTCTTTCACTATTTCGAACAAGTTTACTAGAGATATTGTTGGCAAAGGTCATCATAATCGCAACTTATATGTTTTGGATTACGGTGGTGCTGTTTTATCTACTTTTTTTTTGCATCGAGTGCTTCTAAATCATCTTTGAACTTTGGCATAGTAAATTAGGTAATATGTCTCACAACATCATTTCGTCTTTGAGCAAGTCTGGATGTTTGTAAGTTACTAGTTTGCTGTCTAAGCCTCATTTATGTCTCACTTGTGCGATGGCTAAAGGAAAGCGTCTTTCTTTTACTGATAACTTAAAACACTCACCACTCGTACTTGATTGGTTCATTTTGTCTTTGGGGACCTTCACCTATTGTCTCTCGAGTAGGCTACTCCTATTATGTCTTTTTTGTTAATGATTTTTCTCAGTTTACTTGGTTGTATCCTCTACGATGAAAGTCTGATTTTGTAAAGGCTTACATGCACTTTGAAGCTTTTGTTGAGAACCAGTTTTCTACCACCATTAAAGTATTTTAGAGTGATGGTGGAACCCAGTTCCTGAATCATCGCATGCGATCACATTTTGCGTCTAATGGCATTCATCATTAACTTTCTTGTCCTTACATTCCAAAGCGAAATGGTTATGCAGAGTGGAAGCATCGTCACATCACCAAGACATGATTGTTTATGCCTTTTCATTCTGGCCTTCATCATTCATTTTGGTATGATGCTTTCTTTATAGCAGTCTATATCATTAACAGACTGCCAACACCAGTTTTATATGGTCAGTCTCCGCTCTCTGTTATTTTTGGTACGACTCCTGACTCCTCCAATTTCATCCATTTGGCTGTCGAATTTTCTGTATTTACGCCCTTATGTTGCACATAAATTAGCCCCTCGGAGTATGTCTTGTATATTTTTGGGATACAGTTCTTAGTACAAGGGTTATCGAAGCCTTGATCCGCTTACTAAGAAGGAGTACATCACTCGCCATGCTCGGTTTGATGAGTTGTTTTTTACCAGCTACCCGTACTGGCACTGTTACAGATTCTTCATCACTGAAATGTTTTTGCTTTTTTGGATCCTTCGCCAGTTCCATCAGAAGTGTTTGAGCCGTCTTCTACGACACAACCACCTATCCTTTTGGAAATTTCAAATTTTGCAACTGTACCGGAAGCTCGGGATTCTTCAGAAAATTGTATTTATTTGCCACAGGTTGACCAGCAGCGTGTCCGACACCAGCCAACACTGCCATAACAGCCAACGCCACCACCACCGCCAACTCATGCACCAGCATGCACCAGCCAACCCGGTCATGCATGTACACCATGCGCCACCTCTATAGCTAACGATATCTTCACCAAATTCACTGGATGGCCCTGCTTCTCCAGTGTCATCATCATCGTCGCCTGTTGGGCCGCCGCTGACTGCCTCAAGTTCTGTGATAGCCACATTGGTCTCCGCACCATCCTCGGGATCCATCCTTTCACCAGTTGTGGGTCCCTCCTCTCGGTTTCCAATGACTACTCGCATGCGCACTGGTTCTCTATGGTACAATGATTTTTTTCAACATGATATTTCTGGTTTACTGAGTTCTTTCTTTTCTAAGACAGAGCCTCAGAGTCATTGTTTAGCCTTCAAGGATCCTGAATGGGTTGCTTCTATCGACTCAGAGATGGATGTTTTGCGCACGCAACAGACGTGGGAGCTGGTTCCTTGTCTTTCCCATGCAAATGTTGTTGGTTCAAAATGGGTTTACCAGTTTAAATATAAATTGGATGGCTCCCTTGACCTACACAAAGTGGGGTTAGTTGCTCATGGTTTATCGCAATTGCTTGGTTTTGAGTATGATCATACTTTTAGTCCAGTAGTAAAGGTCTCTACTGTTTGTACTATTTTATCCATTGATGTTCATCACAATTAGCCATTGCGACAGTTTGATGTGAAGAAATCTTTTTTAAATGGCATTCTGGAGTCTCCAGTTTAAATGGAGCAGTTTGCTGGATACAAAGACCCTATACGTCCTTATTATGTTTGTCGGCTACGCAAAGCTATTCATGGTTTGAAGCAAGCTCCATGCGCTTGGTTTTAGCGTATCGGTTCCTTTTTTATTGGCCAGAGTTTTGTATGCAGTTCTTCAGATACCTCCTTATTTATTTTCTCACAGGGTGCCTCTTTACTATATTATTGGTTTATGTTGTTGATATTATTCATACTGGGAATGATGGTCATCTTATTCGGAAGTTTATTGATCTGGTTAATAAGGAGTTTGAGATTACCGATCTTGGCATTCTGCAGTATTTTTTGGGATTGGAGGTTGTTCATACTTTTGAAGGATTATTCCTTGGTTAAACCAGATATGCCAGGGACATTTTACTGCGAGCTGAAATTCAAGACTCTGCGACTGTTGCTATTCCATTTGTGGCTTTTTCGCAACTATCCAGCTCTTCTGGTAAGCCGTTCGAAAACCCCTAACTTTAACGTTCTTTGGTTGGTGCGCTACAGTATCTATCGATCACATGTCCCGACTTGTCCTACGCTGTGAATACGGTCAGTTAATATATGCAGGCTCCTACATATGACCATTACCAAGCTGTCATTCATATTTTGCGTTGTGTTTGTGGTACACTCTACTATGTTCTTCAGTTTCGCACAAACTCCTTTGCTTTACTAGTTTGGGTTACTCTGATGCTTATTGGGCTCGTTGTATAAAGACTCGTAGGTCTACATATGGTTATGTATCCTACAGTTTCTCATTTTAGTTCAGAATCAGAATACCGTGCCATGGCAAATACTGCTGCGGAGTTAGCTTGGTTGATGAATCTTTTTCGGGACTTACGTGTGACATCACGCGCCCCACCCATCTTGCTGTGTGATAATAGTAGTGCTCTCTTCCTGGCTCACAATCTTGTTTCTCATAGAAGAGCTAAGCACATTGATATTGATTATCATTTTGTGCGTGAGATAGTGTCTTCTGGCAAGCTCAAGATTGTTCATGTTTCTACGGACTTGCAGCTTGCTGACATCTTTGCGAAGGGTCTATCACATCCTCAGTTTGAGTTTCTACACACCAAACTTTGCGTTACGACCAGTCCTACGCTTCGCTTGAGGGGAGGGAGGGTAATAGATATGTAAATCAATTAGAATCAGGATAACAAAGGAATACCCTTTCTAATTGGTTTTGTGTATATCATGTTCTATTTTTATTTATGTTTGGTATAACTTTTATACTCACTATATATCAATACAGACAACCACAATAATTTGTAGATTTTATTTTCTCTCAATACGTACCATAATGGACAAATTTAAAAACGGAAAGACCAAGCCAAAAATACTCACAGATTATTCTGCAACATAAACTTATTTTTTAAATGTGACAAATTAACCACTTAAAATGAATTAATTAATAAAATAGAATCGAAACCCCACCACTCATTCTAAGGGGTATTTTAGAGTACTCCCGGAGAAGGGGTTACCAGGTGATATAACTCCAAAATTTAGCATTCAGTGTGTAAGCTAGTTTGGGTGGTTTAACATGACATCGCTTTCTTTACATGTCATTCTACGACTTTACAGATAAGATTTTGCTGTTTAGTGAAGTCCAAAGTACATTCAAACTAGTTTATTGTTTATGTTCGATTCATGTGTGCCCCTAAACTGTGCGATTTAGAAAAATCAAGGGGTCACACCGTAATTAGCTGGCATGTTTTTGAGCCACTTCGTGCGTACTACTACTGTATTACACTTACTCTTTTAGTTTATTCCATAAAATTTTGTATTAGACAGTTTAATAATTAGATCAAAATAAAAAAATACTAAAGTTGGAAAATGTGATTCTCTAATTCTCTAATCAAAATATAGAAAGAAGGGCAAATGAATTCGATGGCCTCTTAACTATTATGATCTTCCACCTTCGACCCTCTATTTTAAAAAAAAATCTTTTTGGCCCCCTCAATGAGCAAATGAGCTAATTTTTTAGGGTCCAAAAGTGTTAAAAAGTGGTCATGACTCTGCAGTTCTGCAAGTTGAGGAGCCAAAAGTGTTTTAAAAAATGAGAGGGGGGCGAAGGTAGAAGATCGTAATAGTTAAGGGATCGCCGAAATCACTTGTTCTAGAAAGAGTGAATCACTTAACTTAATAATTAAATTAGACATGATGAAGGCTTTTGATAGGGTTTCAAGGGCTACTTTAAATTCATTGCTACTGAGACTCGGGTTTCATGGCAGTTTCATAAAACTCATTTTAAATAATCTATATGCTTGTTAGTTCTCGATTTTAATCAATGGAGCTCCACGGGGTTTTTTCAAACCTACAAGGGGATTAAAACAGGGTGATCCCCCTTTACCATTTCTGTTTAATATATTGATTGAACTGTTAACAAGAAATTTGAAGAAACAATTCCTAATT
Source organism: Rubia yunnanensis (assembly GCA_037428765.1). Lineage (NCBI taxonomy): Eukaryota > Viridiplantae > Streptophyta > Magnoliopsida > Gentianales > Rubiaceae > Rubia > Rubia yunnanensis. The sequence goes on along the minus strand of CM075064.1, from coordinate 21,006,860 downwards.
AATAACCTAAAACCTTTTAAACTCTAGGTAACTCAGACCAGATTACTCTGCTATTTTTCGCCGATGATACGGTTATTTTTCTTAAAGGTACCACTAAATCCCTAAAAACATTATCACATCCTTGAATATTTTCCAGAAAGCATCGGGACAAAAAATAAATTTTTTGAAGAGTTGTTACTACTCTGGAAAGTTAAGTAAAAGAAAACGGGAGGAGATTAAGGATTTAATTGGTATCCAGTACGGAACCAAACCACTCTCTTATCTGAGAGTCACTGCGTGCAAAGGTAGAAAACCTAACTCACATTCGACTGAAATTCTAGATAAGATAGCAGGAAGAATTGAGAATTGGAAAAATGGTTAGTTATCATAGGGTGGAAGGTTAGTTTTAATTAACCATCTCTCGGTAATTCCACAATATAGCTGGGAAGTTGCAGCTCCCACAACTCACAAGATTAAAAATTCAAAGTTTACTGAGGTATCTTTTGTGGGGGGAAAAACACTAGAAATCTTAGACTAGTTTATTCTAACCAAGATATGAAAACGGTTTGGGGATAAGGGACATCTCCAAGGTAGTTCATGGATACTCAACCAAAATTTGGTGGATCATGGAATAGGAACATCTTTGTGGTCTAGGTTTATGTGAGTCATAGAACCTCTGAAACATGGAATAGATACGTGGATATAGATGATTTTGCGCAGATGAACTCAAAGGTCCTGCTGGGAATGGAGAAGCAAACTTCTGGACTAAAAAACTGGTTGGGATATGGAAACCCGATATCTTTGGCTTGTTTTCCATTAAATCGGCCTACGTCACCTTGAGAAATAAAAGGGATCAGATTGATTGCTTACAAAAAAGTATGGAATTCAATATTACCAAACAAAATATCCATTTTTGTTTGGAAAATATTGAATAATTATTTACCCTTTAATATAATTCTAATGATGATAAGTTTTAATTTAGCTTCTAAAGTCATCAAATGTGACAACTTGGATTCCTTTTCTCATTTCTTTAATTCTCATCATTTTGCACCAATCTTATGGCTGCAATTTTATACCATGATGTCTATCAATGATCATAATTTTCATACCATTAATAAAAGATTAGCATATTATTGGTCTTTAAATTGTTCTCCCTCTGATAAAATTTCCATAATACATAACTTTCCAATGATAATTGTGTGGGATTTATGGAAGGCTAGAAACAAATTCATTTTTGAAGGCCATGATGTCAATACAGAGATGGGTTTTATATCTACTACTGATCGATCCTCTCTGATATACTCTATTCATAAATATGTAGTTACAAAAGAGAAGGATTGATTTTTTATTCATTATGGCATGATACCATCAATCAAAATACCTCTTATGCCATGCATTTCATTGATAGATGGAATAAGCCACTGTTGAAGTTGAAGAAATCTGTATAAACTGATCTTGATGAAGAACACCAAGAACACACACTAAATGCACCTAGTCACGAAGCAGTTGAAGAGAAAGGATATTTGGGAAATTTTCTGATTGTATTGTTACTCAATGAAAGGCTGTACATGCACCTATATATACACTATATCTCCTTGTAACCAACTCTACCTAACTAACTGATTTACAGCTTGTAATCACACAAACAAAACAGCTCAAAATGCTGTTGGAAAATGAAAACAAAAGAAAGGCGGTTGAGCCAAAACTCCCGCCAATAATTAAACGCCGCCGTTTGTCTTAATTGAAGTCCTCTTATTCCAAACTTGAGTTTGCTGCTGATTCTGACTCTTTCACACCCCCTTCAAGATGGACGTTGGGGAGAGCACAAAAGTGCATCTTGAACAATAAAGAATGGAGGATATCAGCACAAACAGGCTTGGTGAAAATGTCTGCTAGCTGAAGCTTGGAAGAAACTGGACAAGGAGTAAGAAAACCAGCCTTAAACTGATTTCTGGTAACATGGCAGTCAATCTCAATGTGTTTAGTGCGTTCATGAAACTTAGGATTTTCCACAATGTGAATGGCTGCCTTGTTGTCACACCAAAGAGGAATTGGGAGAGGAAAGTTGATCTGGAAATCAGACAATAGATATGAAATCCATTGCAACTCTGTGGTGGTGAGAGCCATGCTCCTGTATTCAGATTCAGCTGATGACCTGGAGACAGTTTGCTGTTTCTTAGACTTCCATGAAATCAAAGCACGACCAAGAAAAATGCAGAAACCAGTGACAGACATCCTGGTGTCTTTGCATCTGGCCCAATCTGCATCACAATAAGCTGAAACTTGAAGATCATTAGAACTGGGATAAAACACTCCATGATTGGGATATGTGTGGAGGTACTTCACAACATGAAGGGCACCAGTCATGTGATGCTCGGTAGGAAATTGCATGAACTGGCTAAGTTGGTTAACTGCATATGTCACATCAGGTCTGGTGGCATTGAGATACAACAGTCTTCCAACTAACCTTCTGTAAGCACTAGGATCAGTAATCAGTGGTGAGGGTGCATCCATGTCCCAATTGGAAGGAAATGGAGTGGATGTGGCTCTGGCTTTTGAGCAACCAACATCATCTGCAATATCTGTAATATATTTCCTCTGAGTGAGATAGATGCCTGATGAAGATCTGGCCAGTTCCAATCCCAAGAAGAACTTGGCAGATCCAAGATCTTTGATGGTGAATTTTGAATGCAGAAAGGATTTAACCTGTTGAATATGAGCCTCGGAAGAACCTGCAACCAGAATATCATCCACATAAACCAGCAATGCCAACTGGTGATCAGAAGATGACTTCAGAAACAGACAATAATCATTGGGAGATTGAACAAAACCAAAGGATAACAAGGCCTTGGTTAGTTCTGAATTCCACTGCCTTGAAGCCTGCTTAAGTCCATAGAGTGACCTTTTGAGCTTGCAAACCTGGTGAGGTAAGGCTTTGGAGTATCCTGCTGGAGGCACCATATATACCTCTTCATCCAGATAGCCATGAAGAAAGGCATTATTGATGTCCAACTGGTGCAAATGCCATGATTTTGCTGCTGTGAGAGCAAGCAAAAGTCTGATTGTAACAGTTTTAGCAACTGGGGAAAATCTATCAAAGTAGTCCACTCCCTCTATCTGGTTGAATCCTTTTGCCACTAGTCTGGCTTTGTATCTGTCTACACTTCTATCAGATAATAGTTTCACTTTGTATACCCATTTACATCCAATGGGCTTCTTACCAGTAAGCAAGGGAACAAGCTCCCAAGTTCCATTTGCTTCAAGAGCTTGGAGCTCAGTATTCATGGCAGCAATCCATTCAGCATGCAAGCTAGCAATTCTATATGATTGTGGCTCCTTGATTTTAGATATTTGAGCAAGAAATGTCACATATGAGGGGGTAAAATCAGGGGGATGGTGAGGATCATGAAGGGAAGTTAAAACAAAATCATCATGCCATGCTGGTTTTTGCTTATGTCTAGTACTCTTTCTGAGTTGAAGTTGTGGAGTGGGGGAATCAGGTGATATGATACTATGACAAGGAAGATCATTATCATCAGAAGGCAATGAGGTATAAACAATAGGCTCTTGAGGTGGAACATGAGTGTGAGAAAGTTGAGGAGGGTTAGGAGATGGTGGAGTGATGTCTGTATGTGGATGATCAATGTGATTTTGGATATCAGTGTGATAGTATGGTGGGACAATAGGTAATGACACAGAAGCAGTAGAGGAAGATTTGGTAGAGTAAGGGAAGATGTTCTCATGGAATATAACATCCCTGGATATTACTATCTTTTGACTGGTTATGTCAAAGAGTTTGTAACCTCTTTTGTCTGGGGGATACCCAACAAAAATGCAAGGAAAGGCTCTGGATTGTAGTTTATCTTTGTGAGGGGTAGTATCTGAAACAAAACACAAACACCCAAAAGTTCTGAGTAAGGTATAATCAGGTGACTTATTCATGAAAATGACAAAGGGTGATTTCCAAGAAAGTGTAGCTGATGGTATTCTATTTATAAGAAAAGTAGCTGTGAGAATGGATTCCCCCCAAAACCTTTTAGGTAAATGAGATTGAAACAGTAATGACCTAGCAACATTCAACAAATGTTGATGTTTTCTTTCAACAGTCCCATTTTGCTGTGGTGTATATGAACAGGTTTTCTGGTGGAAAATACCAAGATCAGACAAAATGGTGTTAAAGGTAGTGTTAATGAACTCTGTGCCATTATCAGTTTTAATGGCCTTGACAGTCTTTTGAAACTGATTTTGAATGAAAGTGAAGAAGGATTTGAGTAAAAAGGGAACTGAGTCCTTTGTTTTAATCAAAATGGTCCATGTGTATTTGCTGAAATCATCAACAATAGTGAGGAAGTGTTTGGTTCCTGAGAGTGTAGAAACTTTGTATGGACCCCAAAGATCAATATGGAGCAAATCTAAAATGTGCTCAGAACCTTCTTCATTAATAGGAAACTCAAGTCTCTTTTGTTTTGCTTGAGGACAAACTGTACAAGTGTAATCACTAGGAATTGAAACAGACACATGCTCAACTAGGTGTTTTAGAGCTACCATAGAAGGATGACCTAGTCTACTATGCCATGTGTGAAAGTCACACTTGGCAGTTTTATTTGCATACAATGAATGGTGAGTTTGGCTGATGTATGAGAGACTGAGGTAGTGTAATGCAACTTGAATGGTAGCTTCTGAAAAAGAATGAGTATCTAGGACATAGAGACCTTGCACTTCCTTTGCAACAGCAATGACCTTAGAGCTTTTAAGGTCCTGCAACAAACAGAAAGATTTGAAGAAACCAGCATGTATAGAGGTAGTGTTCAAAAGTTTACTGACAGACAAAAGATTGAAATGGAATGAGGGTACATGGAGGCAATCAATGAGTTTGAGGTTATGTGGCATGTGAACTTCACCTATGGCAGTCACATACTTTGTGGTGTTATCAGGTAAATGAACTGGTGTAGGCACTTGCACTTTTGTATATGTATGGAAAAATGTTAAGTTACTGCACATGTGACTACTTGCTCCACTATCTATAATCCAGGAAGAACAATTATTAGAAGTTGAAGCATTGCAAACATGAAATAGAGTGCTACCTGAAAAATCAGTCAGATGAGCCAAGTTGACAAAGTCTGTGGGTGCACCTTGCTCCTGTGCTTTCCCTTTCAGCATTCTCTTAAATTCCAGCTGGATCATGTTAGCCAGCATTCCCTGCAGTTGTGCTTGTCCTGACTGAGTAATGACATCATTCACACTCATTCCATTTGTGGCTCCCATTTGATCTTCTGGCATAGTAGTATTAGGCATTTGAACTCCAGCAGCATTGGCATTGTGAGGATATCTCCCCTTCTGTGGTGGTTTCTCTCCCCTATTTTCATAGAACCAGTATGGAAAGCCCTTCAGTTTGAAACATGTTTCCTTTGTGTGGCCTATCTTTCCACAATGATCACATTTAAGGTCTGGATTCCTTATCACTTTCTGCTTAAAACCATCCCTGGAGTAGCTTGCTCCTTTCTGATATCCAGTTCCTTTGGCCAGCATCACAGTATTGTGAGGATCATTTTCAGCATATCCATCAATCAGCAGCCTCCTTCCCACCATAGCTGATGTTTGTCCTATCCCCTGGTAGCTGGTATGCACATTCCTTTGCTTTTCAACCTTGCCTATGATAGCACATGCTCTTGCTAAATTAGGCAATGGATCTTGCATCAATATCTGATCAATGACTGGCCTATATTCTTCATTCAGTCCCATGAGAAACTGATGCATCTTATCTTCATCCTCATCAGCAACCATAGCCTTATAATATCCACACTTGCAACAAGTACAGCAGTTACACCTTCTTCTAGGCCTAATGCATGCATAGTGATCCCACAGTCCTTTAAGTTTTGTATAGTAGATAGCCACAGAATCTCCTTCTTGTTTTATGTTGCTAATTTCTTTCTTCAAGTTATAAATCTGTGCACCATTGCTCTCACCAAATCTATCCTTTAATTCATCCCACAGATCTTTAGCATTTGATGCAAACAGAGATCCACTAGCAATCTCTTTAGACAGTGAGTTCTTAAGCCAGGCAGTTACCATAGAGTTAACTTTCTTCCATTGTTTGTATGTCTTATGTTCAGGTGCAGGTTTTTCAATTTCACCAGTTATAAATCCTAGCTTCTCTCTTGTTTCTAAAGCAGTGATCATAGATTGACTCCAGGATAGGTAGTTTACCTCTGTCAAAGGTTCAGTGACTAGCATTTGATTGGACTGATCATAGTTCTGCAGGTACAGTGGATCTTCCGCTCGGATTCTGTAGTTGTAATCATCATCATCGATCTGCTTGTTCCTTCTCACGTCGTAACCTTCTGCTCTCTGTTTCTCCGGCTGAGTCACCGAGTTTTCATCGGTATTGGAGTTCATCATCACTGCAACTTCAGAATCAAATCGCACCAGTATTTTTGGAGTAGAATTTGAATCCTGATCGGTAGAATCGTCAGGGGTAGCTTATCTGTATCAAATCAAGCAACCTAGATGCTCTGATACCATGTTGAAGTTGAAGAAATCTGTATAAACTGATCTTGATGAAGAACACCAAGAACACACACTAAATGCACCTAGTCACGAAGCAGTTGAAGAGAAAGGATATTTGGGAAATTTTCTGATTGTATTGTTACTCAATGAAAGGCTGTACATGCACCTATATATACACTATATCTCCTTGTAACCAACTCTACCTAACTAACTGATTTACAGGTTGTAATCACACAAACAAAACAGCTCAAAATGCTGTTGGAAAATGAAAACAAAAGAAAGGCGGTTGAGCCAAAACTCCCGCCAACTCCCGCCAATAATTAAACGCCTCCGTTTGTCTTAATTGAAGTCCTCTTCTTCCAAACTTGAGTTTCCTGCTGATTCTGACTCTTTCAGCCACAATCTAGGATGAAGATTAGCACGGATTCTTTTATTAAAAACCAAGGAACAAGTCTTAGTTTTGTAGTTAGAAATTATGAAGGAAGCATGATATATGCTTATTCTCATATTTATGGTGACCATATTGTCTATCCTTCATGTAGAGCTATTATCGATTTTTGCAGGGATGTCATTGACTTTGAATCACAACCAGACAGCCACCATTGAGATGAATTACTTGCAAGCAATCACAACCATAAACCACGCTGGTAAACTAACTCTCTTTAGATTCAAATAGGAGGGTTCAAGTCATTCTATATCTTGTAAAGCCCTATTTAAATTTCTTTGATATGGTTAGGGGATCCATTAAAATAATGCCTAATTTAAAATTTTTAACATAGTTGATGTCCGAATTTTTTAAAAGCATTTGTAGACAATGATCAAAACATGATCCTTAGTTTTCTTTTCTATTTTAGGTAGAGTTCCCTCCTATGTAGGATTTGTTTTACTCTTACAATAATTAGATTTAGATTTAGACAACTCTTTTCTTCCTTTTATAGTTAGTTATTGATTAGCATGAATAAGACGTGGATTTTCAAGATAGAATACACAACCTTTTTCAAGAATACCTTTTGAGATTCACTTGATCAATTCTCGTCATCTTTTATAATATTTTCAAGATTTATACTTATGGAGAACTAAATTCTTATTTGCATCTTAAAATTGAAGCCATTGCTGAATACATGTGAGGTTCGAAATTAATCAGGTTCAGTTCATTCATATATATTATATTGGATTATCTTGTTCTTGAATTTACTGGATTATGTTGATATACATGTGAGGTTCGAAATTAATCAGGTTCAGTTCATTCATATATATTATATTGGATTATCTTGTTCTTGAATTTACTGGATTATGTTGATTTATATAACCTGATCATCTAGGTTTATCTCATTTTTCATATTGCTATGTATATCAGGACATGATTGCGTAGTTGATTGAAGACATTTTATTGCACTGATTGATATCCATTCAATTGTATGAATATAGATGAATGTTTGGGATTACTATGTCATATATCTCATATAATTCTCCTTGTGAAGACTCTAGATTGTGAATTTTAAATCTTTGACTAAATGAGGGATTTCGCAAACCCTAGTGAAGCCGCACAAACTGATAAATAACTAGCCCTCGAGATTAATCTCAATTCAAGATTTTATCACTAACTAGCCCGTAAGATTAGCTACAAATTGAAGGTATTGATACTTAATTAACCCGCGGGATTGAGCAACAATGAAGAATGCTCGCAAGCAAAGAATATGAACTCAAAAAGTATGAATATATGATTGATAAAAGGTGATGAACTATTAGACCAAGCCCCCTATTTATAGGGTTTGATTTTCGGCCAGAAACCCTAATCACAAACAAAAAGTGAATTAACTTATGGGTGCTTTAAGAAGCTAAAACCACATCTAACTAGAATTCCTAAAATATCAAGGGATATGGCCAAAATTCTTCAAGACATGCTCTTGAATGAATATTGCCTTATCTAATCTTACCAAATCTAATTCTAGTCTGAATAAAACTGAATATTCTTAAATTTTAATGGATTGATTTAGAAATCAAGCTCTTCAAAGGCCACATGGCCGAAAGTTAACTCCAAAATTCAAAATGAAATAATTTTACAATAGTTTACAATGATCACACAACCTCATTAAAAACCCAGTGGGAAAAAAGAGTTTAGTGTTATTCATGATGTCTTCAGTTCCTCGACACTCTTGAACAATTAATCCAAGATGTTGATGGTGACTTGTTCTTAAATTTTTCATCATAAAGTTGATCCATCAAAGCATTCAAAGCCGTATCTCTAAGCTTCATTCTTGTCGTATTCATAGAACCTGCCATGTCACTTAGAGGATCCCAAACATATCCTTTGAATGCATGATCAAGCTTTGGCATGTCATCATCTACAGTGCTAGTAGTCTTGGCATTTGCATCATCCCCTCCAAGGTCAGAAGGTTTCACCCTCAAAAATGAATCATTTTCAAAGGATAATGGAGATAAATCAGCAATGTTGAATATAGTACTAACACTATAGTCGCCAGGTAAACTAATCTTGTAAGCATTGTCATGCGCTTGTTCCATCACTTTAAAAGGACCATCACCATGCAGACTCAACTGAGATTTCCAAGCATTTGGAAACCTCTATTTTCGTTGATGAACTCATACCCAATCTCCCTCCTGGAATCGCATAACCCTGCGGCCCTAATTAGCCCTGTCAGCATTCTATGCATTTGTCCGTTTAATCCTCAGGAGCACCTCGTCATATAATTGCTTCACAAAATCAGCCTTCTTTTCTCCATCAAGGTTCCTACCATTTTTAATATTCAAAGGAATTGGATCAAGAGGATTAATAGGTAGGAATCCATAAATAACTACAAATGGAGATAAAGAAGTTGTAGAATGAACAGTGCGATTATAAGCAAACTCTGCTATCAGAATGCACGCTTCCCAATTCTTCAAGTTTTTTCAGATCTAGGGCATGCATAAGAGGCCCTAAGGTTTGGTTTGTGACCTCTGTTTGTCCATCAGTTTGAGGAGGACTGGTTGTGGAAAATAGAAATTACGTCCCTAACTTGCGCCACATTGTATTCCAAAAGTAGGATAAGAACTTAACATCACGATTAAACACTATGCTTGTAGGGATTCCATGTAACCGAACTACTTCCTTACGAAATAAATCTGCCACATGTTTTGCATCATCTGTCTTTCTACAAGGAATAAAATGTATCATTTTCGAAAATCTATCAACCACAACAAAGATAGAATCATTACCTGACTGAGATCGCAGTAAACCTAGGACAAAATCCATAGAGATATCAACCCAAGGATTTGTAGTAATAGGTAATGGAGTATAAAGTCCACGAGGCTTAGTTTTAGACACAGCCTTGAAGCAATCAATACAATTCCTACAAACCCTGTCAACATAGAGTGCCATTTTCGACCAGAAGAAATGTTCTTTCAACAAGTTATATTTTTTAAGTGCTCCAAAATGTCCCATAAGACAACCTAAATGAGCTTCCCTAACAATTAATTCATGTATAGAACATTGAGGGGCATATAACGTATTATCTCAAATAAAAACCCATCATGTCGAAAACATTTCTCATAAGCACCATTCTCGCATGCAGCATAAACATATGAAAAATCATGATCAGTAGCATATAAATCTCACACGAAGGAAAACCCTAACTTAATCTTTCCAATCGTGTAAGTATAACATGTCTACGACTCAAAGCATGAGAAACATTTTCTTTACCCTTTTTGTATTGCAACACATAAGAAAAGATTCAATAAAACTAGACCATTTAGCATGACGCTTGTTCAACTTCATCTGAATTTTCAAATATTTCAATGGCTCATGATCACTATGAATGTCAAATTCTTTATGCAATAAATAATTTTCCCAAGTTTCTAAAGCTCGCACAATTGCATAAAACTATTTATCATAAACATGATAATTACGAGCACTACCCTTTAACTTTTTACTGAAGTAAGTTATAGGTCAATTTTCTTGCATCAAAACAGCACCAATTCCAACACCAGGCATCACAATGAATCTCAAAAAGTACCATTAAAATCAGGTAAAGCAAGAATGTGAGCTTTACATAACCGTACTTTCAATTCATTAAATGCATTCTCTTGGTTTTTGCCCCGCACAAATTTCACATCCTTTTTAACTGGTTCATTTAAAGTTTCAGCAATAGATGAGAAATCACGCACAAAACCTCTATAAAAACTAGCTAAACCATGAAAAGATCTCACTTGATTGGCATTGGATGGTGTCGGCGGTGATTTTTAATTACCTCTATCTTGGTTTCATCAACCTGATGCCATCCTTGGACACCACAAATCCGAGAAACACAACCTCCAAAGTGCAAGAAGCACACTTTTTGATGTTCGCATGTAATCTAGCCCCATGGAGAGAAATAAGAACAACCTTAACATGCTCAATATGCACATCATTCGAATAAGAATAGATCAATATATCATCAAAATAAACCACAAAAAATCAACCAATAAACTTTCTCAAGACATGATTCATCAACCGCATAAAAGTACTAGGTGCATTAGTTAAACAGAAAGGCATAACAATCCATTCATAAACCCAAACTTAGTCTTAAATGCAGTTTTCCATAATCCCCCCTCCTTTATGCAAATCTGGTGATAACCCTGTGTTAAATCAATCATAGTATAAATCACAGATCCATGAAAATCTTCAAGCATATAATCTAACCTAGGGATAGGATGATGATACTTAATGGTTATCTTGTTAATAGCACAACAATAAATGCACATAACCCAAGTTTTCTCTTTCTTAGGAACTAAAATGACGAGTACAACATAAGGACTTAAAGATTCACGCACATAACCTTTTTGAAGTAAATCCTCGACTTTTTCATTGTAGTTCTTTTGTATCCCGCTTTATACGCCGAACAATTTGGAATAACCAAACCCGGAAGTAAATCAATCTGGTGTTCAATACCTCTCAATGGTGGTAAACCATGAGGTGATGTTTTCAGAAATACATACTCAAATTCCTGTAACATCTCAACAAACTGTGGAGGAACATGTATAGGAATATCATCCTTGGCAAAATAGCTTTCTTTAAAATGTAGGATAAAAAAGTAAGAATGATTAGAAAAGGCACGATTCCCATCTCTTATTGAAGCAAAAGATGATTTACCAGAATCAGTAGGAAGTTCATGTCTAATAATGTAAATTGATGGTAAAGGACTAAGATGTGAAGACAGGATTTTACGTGACTTATCAGAATAATTTTTGGACTAACCTGACTTACTTGGATCGGTCTTCCCTGAATTTTGGTCAAAGTTATCAGGCTTTTTGCCTCCTATTTTCACTTTTGTGCCGATCTCCCTCAAACCCTGGCTAGGGTTTTGTTCGGCCACTTGTGTATCAGTCGCAAAATTCTTTTTATCAACTTTCATGCGCCTCTGAGCCTCTAGCACTTCCACAGGAGATAATGGTGTCAATATATACCTTGTTCTATCCTTAATCATAGTGATTTTGTTAGTGTAACCATCATGCAAAGATTTACTTTCAAACTGCCACGGCCTACCTAACAAAATATGACTAGCTTATATATGTATAATATCACACAAGATAAAATCATGATATTTTCAAATCTTAAAGTTAATCATGCATTGTTTGGTAACCCTAATTTCACCACTACCATTTAACCAAATAAGTTTATATGGAGATGGATGAATAGTCATAGGCAAGGACAACGATTCAATAAGAATATTGGAAATAGTATTAGCACAAGAACCACTATCAATAATCAGTAAACAATTCTTATCGTTCACAAGGCAACGAGTATGAAAAATATTGAATATTTGTACCTGGGATTCGGCCAACTGAGACTTTAAGAGTCTCAATGACACAAAGTTACCTTGTGTTTTTTAATCTTGTTCACCATGATCATTTATGATGATTTCTTCATCTATATGTTCTTACTCGATTACATATAAAGTGGGCATATCAACATACTCATCTTCTTCATCTTCCTCCTAAATTGCTGAAACTCAAGCATGAGGACAATTACATTGGACAAATGAGTTAGGAGTTCAATAAGCCAAGCTTCTCCCCTGGATCACGAAGAGTATAAGAATAAGCAAGGAATTTCCTTACTTAATTCTTGAGCAGGTCGGATAAATCATTACAGTGGATCATCGTCGATATAAACCTAGATCCGATATCATTGATTCTGTTGGAGGAAGATCTGCATGGTTGAATAAGCTTAAATAAAATAAGCTCTTTTTCCACACTACCAATATATCTAAAAAAAATTAAGGCACCTTTCTTTCTATCACCGCAGGATGCCCCGGACCTGCCTGCAATGGAAACAAGTAATATTGTGAGTAGAAACTGAATTTGATGAAGAAGTAGTAGACTTACTTGGAAATTTCAAAGACTGTTAAGAAGAGGGTGCTATCCTTCTTTCACTGGGATTATAAGTCGGATTTGAGTAAGATTGCACTGACCCACGGCCAATCATGGTTGTTTCTCTACCACGGTCCAAACTAGGGTTTTCCGAGTTAAACCCTAATTGTTTTACTAGGAAATCCAAACTGTGGTCTCTTTGGCTGCAAAGTGATCTCAACCAATCTCACTTTCACCAATAAATCTCTCATCGACACATAATGTTGAAGCTTTACAAGTACTTGAAGATTTTCCCGTAAGCCTTCTATGAATCAATTTTTTGATGAATGCATTGTATTATTTCATTCCAACCTTTCTCATGGCCAACTCGATATCTTGACAGTATCCATCAATAGATCAACTTCCTTGCTTCATATTTCTCAAATAAGAGTGTTTTCCATCAAATAAGCAGGTGGAACATGATATTGTCGAAGCTCGGAATTCAATCTCTCCCAGGTGGAAATAGGTCTCTTCCCAACATAATTCACGAAGGAATACTGCATCACTTTCAATTTTTCTTTCTCCCAATAACTGTTGAGATCAAACAAATTCTCAATATGTCGCTCCCAATCAAGATACTTAATTTGCCAGATTGTGTTAACCATCAAATTGAGGGATATCATATTTCAGACTCCTGATATCTCAAGCTAAATCTGAGCTCTCACTGGAATCTGAACTAGTTCTTCTCTGGGAATGGTGTTTGCTGCGGCGATGCTTTCTAAATGACCCTCGGTGCGACCGTCTTTTTGAAGCATCATCAAATTCTTCCCCTGAACTGCCATAGCCATGAAATCTGTAGACAAACCCTTAGAATTAGTCTTTCTTGGCCGAAGATGGTGGTGTCATTTTGGCCATGCTGTCCACTTTTCTTTTCAATCGTTGCACTTCACTCTTAAGTGCATTTATTGCAACATCAAACCGATAAGGATCAAAAGGTTCATTTGGGTTGATCTGTTGTCGCACCCAACTTGTTGTGGATTTTCAAGTGAAAGAAAAAACACTTTATTTGTAAGCTAATCCCAAAAACTATGAAATAGACCGGGAGGTGAAGGCAGATAATAATTGTTAACGCTCAGACCCTTCAACATCCTCCTGACTCAATTGATGAAGGTGAATGCGGATAGTAATACCAAAATATTCTAACTCTCAGACCCTTCGATATCCTTCAACTCTAGATTCAATCCTCTTGATAAGAAAGATCAAACAAACACAAATAAAATATGACACGAAAAGAGTTTATAAATTTAAATTTTTTAAAATAAATTCAAACAAAACTCAAAACCCCTATTGAATTTTTGGCCACCAGGAATTCTTTTGCTTTGCTTTGACCAAATGAAATGAATCTCCTTGCGAAAACTCTGGATTACGAAATTTGAATCTTTGAATAAATGAGGGATTTCAAAAACCCTCTTATAGCCACACGAACTGATGAATAACTAGCCCTCGGGATTACTCTCAATTCAAGATTTGCTCACTAACTAGCCCACGGGATTAGCTAAAAATCGAAGGTATTGATACTTAATTAACTCGAAGGATTAAACAACAATGAAGAATGCTCGTAAGCAAAAAGTATAAACTCAAAAAGTCTGAATATATAATTGATAAAAGGTGATTAACAATTTGGCCAAGCCCCTTATTAATAGGGTTTGATTTTCGGCAAGAAATCCTAATCACAAACAGAAAGTGAATCAAATTATGGGAGCTTTAAGAAGCTAAAACCATATCTAACTAGAATTCCTAAAATATCAAGAGATATGGCCGAAATTCTTCAAGACATGCTCTTGAATGAATATTGCCTTATCTAATCTTACCAAATCTAATTCTAGTCTGAATAAAACTGAATATTCTTAAATCCTATAATAGACTGATTTTGAAATTAAGCCTCTTCAAAGGCCACATGGCCGAAACTTAACTCCAAAATTCAAAATGAAATAATTTTATAATGGTTTACAATGATCACACTACCTCATTAAAAACCCAGTGAAAAAAAGAATATAGTATTTTTCATGATATTTTCAGTTCCTCGACACTCTTGAACAGTTAATACAAGATGTCAATGATGACTTGTTCTTCAATTCTTCATTATGAAGTTGATCCATCAAAGCATTCAAAGTCACATCTCAAAGTTTCGTTCTTGCCCTATTCATAGGACTTACCATGTCACTTAAAGGATGCCAAGAATATACTTTGAATGTCTTATTAAGGTTTGGCATGCCATCATCTATAGTGCTATTAGTCTTGGAATTTGTATCATATTTTAAATCGAATTTTGATTGGTGAAATTGTTGAAGATTTCAATTGACCAATAAGTGTATTATTGGGTGTATTTATAACCCGTAATACTGAATATCTATTTGGAATGAGAACTATATAAGAAATTAAATGAACTTGGAGAAAGTGTGATCATTGTGTGAATTTGATGGGTTGAAATTGTTAGTTGATCAATCACTACCACAGAAACCCCCTTCTACCAATGATTTTTTTGCATAAATTTTGAAAATTGGTGCCAAAAATGTAATAGCACCAATTTTTAAAAATTTTAACACCGATTTTTAAAATCGGTGTTAATTTAATACCAATTTTTTAAATTTTAACACCAATTTGTAAAAATCCTGTGTTAAATTTTTAATTTTAACACCAGTTTTTTAAAAATCGGTGTTATATTTTAAAATAGCACCGATTTTGGGAAAAAATAGCAGTAGTTTTTAAAATCGGTACTAAAAATTTTATCTTCCCACCGAAAAAATGCCAAAAATTTAAAAATAGCACCAGTTTTTGAAAAAATAGCGCTTTTTTAAAAAACCAATGCTAAAATTTTTAAAAACTCTATCTTCTAGCCAAAAAAAACCGCCAAAAATTTTAAAATAGCCCGGTTTTTCAAAACCTGTGCTAAAAATTTTAAAAATTCTATTTCCCACCAAAACAATTGCCGAAAATCTTAAAATAGAACCATTTTTGGAAAAAATAGCACTGGTTTTTAAAAATCGGTGCTAAAAATTTTTAAAATTAATTTTTCCCGCCAAAGAAATCACCAAAAAGTTTTAAAATTCAATCTTCCGCCCAAAAATTTCAAAATATTCATCAAATTTTTTTAAAGTTCAATCTTCCTGCCAAATAATTCAAAAAATTTGCCAAAAAATTTTAAAAATAATTCCCCAAAATTTTCAAATAATGTTGCCAGAAATTTCATGTTGTGAGAGTAGTTGCGCGCAGCCGCTGTAAGCTAATTTTTTTAACTTTCAAAATCGTTCACTTCTTTGTTTACGTTAACTAATAACTAAGTTATGTTAATCAGTGTTCAACTTTTATTGACCTAATATATATAAATAAGAATAAAAGTATTTACATTAACTAATTAACGTTCAACCCTTAATTGATTTAGTATATATAAATACAACTTTGACCTCCGGCACCGCTGTGTGCGAATCCTCTTTTACTGTGTGCGAATTATCTGCGCCTCCGTCTTCTCCAACCTCCGGCACCGCCGCGATGGCGGAGCCACCACCAGCTCCCCCTTACCATCCTTTCTCTTACGCCCAGGCTGTGAACCAGGAGCTACGCGAAGCTCTAGGTCTTCCCCAATCAGACCCGACTGATACCAACTACTCCTCCTTCGTCCCCAAATCGAGAATCGAACACTTGGGAGAGCCGGGTCTCCACTTCTCGGAGGAAGAATGCCTCAAACTGGAAGCTCCGCTCAAATGGACTCTGGTCGGCAAATTCGCCCGAAGCCGGCCTCAATTGGAAAGACTCCGGAAGGATTTCCTCACCGCCGGTTTCAAAGGGCACAACCAGATCACCCTCCTTGACAACAAACAGGTTTTAATTTCCTTTTCGCTCCCTGATGATTACTACCGTTGTTGGCTTCACAAAACCTGGGATTTTGGGGCCTATTCCATTAGAATTACCAAATGGGAGCCAAATTTCAATCCCAATGCCGACTCACCCATTGTCCCAATTTGGGTCTCTTTATATGGCTTACCCCAACAGTTCTTTGACAAAGATGTTCTAATGTCTATCGGTAGTATTATTGGCTCTCCGGTCAGGGTGGATAGAGCATCCCTTAATAGAACAAGACCTCATGTGGCTAGGATTTGTGTCGAATTAGATGTTACCAAACCCAGACTGGATAGAATATGGCTTAGTTTTAGAGAGGTGGGATTCTGGCAATACATAGAGTATGAAAACATCCCCCATTATTGCGCTAACTGCTTGAAATTAGGCCATCTTGACACTGTCTGCATGTTTGATAAAAGTTCCTCCAAATTCACTCCCTGGAAACCACAGGGGAACTCACAAATCCCAGGTAACAAGCCCATTCCCCAGGATGTACAGGGCAGGTCCACAGGTAAAAGGAATGGCTTATCTTCCACTGCTGTTTACATCCCTAAATCTCAGCCGACCTTTAAGAACAAGTTTGACAATGCTGCTAACAAGATCCCCCAAATCCCCTTGTCTCAAGCAGGTACCTCGGCCCCTACCAAAATCATAAGCACGGATCACTCCAACCTTGGAAATGGACCCCTGGACTCCGCCCCACAAGCAGTGAGCAAAGAATCAAGTTCGAAAGAATGGTTCCCTGATCAGGGTCCCCAGGTTCCCCCTATTACCCTTTTAACTGCTAATGTGATGCCTAATGCTGAAATTCCATCTGTTCCTGAATCTGCAAATGTGATGCCTAATGGTCCTACTCAACTGATCTCCACAATCTCTAAACCTTATTCACCAAACAAGTCCTCCTTATCCTCTCCACCGAGCCCTTCAGAGATCACACCCAATCTCTCCTTACAAAATCACTCTCAGGAATCTTCTGAAAACAAGTCTCCCACAGCTCCCTCTAACCCCCAATCCCTAAACAACTCCCCTTTGCAAGATCCCAGCCATCTTCCTGTGGCGGTCACTTCCTCAAAAAACATTGTTCCCCCTCCAGTAGTAGCTCGGACTGGTAAAAACACCTCACCCACAGGTGAACACACCATCTCAACCGGAAACTCTCAACACATGTTTGCCAAAAGTCACTCCCATAAATCCTTAGATTGGATTAACACAGAGGTCTCCCTCAAACAACAATCCCACCTACATAATCAGGAAAATCTCAGTTTTGAACATTTAAAAGCTATCCTCCTCAAAGACCATCAACGAATAACAAACATTCTCAACCCCCCTCAATCGGATTCTAAAAACAAACAAAGAAAATACACCAAAAAGGATTACACCTCCACCCCGAAAACGGTTTTCACCCGTTCCTCATTGTCTCTTTCCAAAGATTATCCATGATTAATATCTGTGTCTGGAATATTAGAGGAATAGGCAACAACCCATCTCTGACCCGTTTGAGAAATATTAAAAGACGTAACTCGATCAAAGTCTGTGCCCTAATTGAACCTATCCTGAGTACAGCCCAAATCCAGCCCACCTCAACCAAGCTAGGTTTCAAACACTCCTATGCTAATCCCATCACCAAAATCTGGCTTCTTTGGGATGAAGACATAACAGTTGACATAATCAACGTAGCAGACCAGTTCATCATTGCAAAAATCAAAGCTTCTCTTCTACCTTTTGAATGCCAAATAGGTTTCATCTATGCTAAACACACGATTCTCGAACGAAATTTTTTATGGCAAGCTTTAGCTCATTTCAACAAGGAACCTTTATGCTTGATTGGAGACTTCAATGTCATAGCTAAAAATGAAGAGTATCTGGGGAATTCCATCCCAAACCAAGCCAGTATAAGGAACTTCAACACCTTCCTAAATGATCAACAATTGTCCGAGATCCCCACCTCTGGAAGTTTATTCACTTGGACCGGGATGAGAACAAAAGGGAGAGTATGGAAACGTTTAGACAGAGGCATCTCCAACAGTAGTTGGTGGACAAACTTCCCCAGCTCAAAAATAAAAACACTTGCCAGGGAAGGCTCAGATCATACCCCTCTAATCCTTACTATCTCTAGTGCACAGTCTAAATCTTCCCCCAAGCCTTTTAGATTCCAGGAATGCTGGACCAACCACCCCTCCTTTACAGACCTTGTGAAAGATGCTTGGAACATCCACACACATCTCAAAGGAATGAGAAGACTAGTCTTCAAACTCAAGTTTTTAAAACAATCTCTCAAAACCTGGAACAAGGAAACCTTTGGTAATGTTTTCGACAAGACCCAACTTTGTGAAGAACTTCTCCTCAAAGCTGAACAGGATCTACAACAACTTGAGTCCAGCAGCAACATTCAAGCCCTTAATAAAGCAAAAGCAAACCTAAAACTTGCTTTAACAAACCAGGAAACATTTTTAAAACAAAAATCAAAACTTAATTGGATGAAAGAAGGAGATGTCAACTCCAAATTTTTCCACCATTCCATCCAAAACAAACATAAAAGACAATCCATATCCCTCATCAAAGCCAGAGATGGAAAATGGCTAAGTGACATAGAGGAAATTGAGAAGGAAGCTATTTACTTCTACTCAAATCTCCTAAAGGCAGAACCCTCGGACCCCTCTGGAATAAACACATCTTGCATCCTGGAAAATATCCCTTCCGTCGTCACTGACGACATAAACACATCCCTACTTAGAGAAATCAATTTAGATGAACTAACCAGCATAGTTTCCTCCATGAAGGGCAATTCAGCACCAGGCCCAGATGGCTTCTCTGGCCATTTCTACCACACTGCTGGGATATCATTAAATCTGATGTTCTCATGGCAGTGAAGGATTTCTTTGCCGGTACTGCTATCCCTAAAGCCATCTCAGCTACCCAAATCATTTTAATTCCCAAAAGAGAGGTATGCTCTTCTTTCTATGATTATAGACCCATCAGTCTTTGTAACTTCTCCAATAAAATTCTCTCAAAAATCATCTCCACACGACTGAAAGCCTCTCTTGACTCTCTAATCAGCCCTGAGCAATCTGCTTTCATCAAAGGTAGGGACATTGCAGACAATGTGCTCCTTATGCAGGAATACACAAATTTCCTACATCACAAGTCTAAAGGACCTAACATGATTATCAAGCTAGATATGATGAAGGCCTTCGATAGGGTATCCTGGCCCTTTTTGGCTAAGGTGCTCGTCAAACAAGGCTTCTCTACTACCTTAGTCAACCTGATCATGTCTAATATTAAAGCTGCCTGTTTCTCCCTGTTGATCAATGGCAAATCAGTTGGTTTTTTTCCTGCTTCCAGAGGTCTAAAACAAGGGGACCCTCTCTCTCCCTTGCTCTTCATTTTAATGGCAGAAGCCTTCTCCCACAACCTCAACTTCCTCTACCAATATGGTAACATTCTGCCCTACAAACTTCCTAGGCAGATGAAACACTCATCTCACCTTTCCTATGCAGATGACACAGCCATATTCCTTAACTACACAAAACAGGGCCTTCTTACAATTATGTCCTTCCTGAAATCCTATGAGCTTGCCTCCGGCCAAAAGATCAACCTTGAAAAATCTACCTTCTATATCTCCAAGCACACCCCCATCAGAATCACATCACTTATAAAAAAAGAGACCTCCATGCTTGAAGGCTCTACCCCTTTTAAATACCTGGGCTGCCCCATTTTCAATGGACGAGTTAAAAACTCTCTCTTTCACGGCATGCTCCTCTCAATCCAAAACAAAATCTGCCACTGGCACAATAAGCTTATCTCTCCAGCAGGTAGAGTTACTTTAATTAACCATGTCCTAACATCAATGCAAATCCACCTCATAACGGTTCTTAAGCCCACTTCACACATCACGAACCAGATACACAACACCCTGGCCAGTTTTTTCTGGAAACACTCCTTGGATCACACCCAGAAACACAGATCCTGGAGATCTTTCACCAAGCTATGCCTTCCCACCTCGGAAAACGGTTTAAATTTCAAGAATCTACACACCCTCATCAAATCCTTCTCCTTGAAACTTTGGTGGAAACTCCAAACTGGCAATTCCCTTTGGGCAAAAGTAATGTGGACTATGAAAGACTCGCAAAAAACCTCCCGAACCTGGAAAAGAATCAAAGAGGTCAATGAAATAGCAGTACTTAACTCAAAAATCATCATTGGGTCTGGAGAACTGTCCTTCTGGGAATCAAACTGGTCCTCAAATGGTCCCCTCTCTTCTCACCTAACTAACCACCAAGAGTATCCGTACCAGGACCTAACCGTGGCTGAATTTCTGCAAAACAAAGATTCATGCTCGGTCCAGATCAGAGACTGCCTCCCATCCAACATTATCCAAAGCCTCTCCCTGGATCACCAAATATCCCACCTCTTCGAAGACTCCATGGTTTGGAAAGCTACTCAATCAGGCCTATTCACGATCAAATCTGCCTATGAACTGATCAGAGTAAAGAAACCTAAGATCCCTTCCTATTCACACCTCTGGTCTAAGATACTTCCAAGGAAAGTCAGTCTTTTTAATTGGAGATTGCTAAATAGACTTCTGGCTCTTCCTGATGTTTTGGAAAGCTTTCAGTTTCACCTCCCCTCCAGATGCTGTTTCTGTTTCAATAGCTCCGAATCCATCCACCACTGTTTCAACTCTTGTGTCAAGGTAAACCTGATCTGGAAAATGCTCAACACCACTTTCAGTTTACCTAACCATCCTTTCGAACTCCTATGGGACCGTTTCCACTTCTACTGGTCTACTCCTCATTCCCCTCATCTTTCTAATCTGATCAGAATCCTCCCTTGCATTGTCAATTGGCACCTGTGGCGTGCCATTTGCACTTACTCCCACGAAGGCATTAGGCCGAATTTAGGATCTCTTTACAGACGCATTTTATTTCACTTAAATGACACTATACTGGCTTTCGATCTGAATTTCACATGGTCTCTTGGCCCGATTCCTATTCTCCTAAGCCATAACCCTTTCAAACCGAGACGGGTCCGGATCACCAAGTGGTTAAAGCCCAGTGGTTTCAAACTTAATACTGACGGCGCGTTCAACAACGGAGCGGCTGGCATCGGCTGCATTCTCAGAAACTCCAACGGGCAGGTAATAGTAGCTTTATCCAAACCCATACTGTCTGACTCTGCTCTGCAGGTTGAAGCTGCTGCCTTACTACACGGGATCCAGCTAGTGCAACAGCAAGGCATCATCAACGTAGAAATAGAAACAGACTCGAAAATCCTATTGGGGATGATCCGGCGTCAATTCAAAATTCCATGGAGATTGCTTTCAACGATCCGGGACATCTGGTTACAACTCCACGGAATGACCTACACTCTGTCACACATCTTCAGAGAAGCGAATGGTGCAGCGGACTCCCTCGCCAAGTTGGCATGCCGGATGCAATTATCCAGCACTTTCGGATCGCGGGATCTCCCCACATCAGTAGCGGGCCAGGTAAGTTTAGATGCTGCAGGTACTCCCAACGTCAGAATAGACTAGAATCGATCATGTATTGTGATTTTATTTCAAATTGTCATCGCTGAATCTTTTAGTACTTTAACTCTTTGTATAATCCGTGTTAAGATCAGCTGATGCACACTCAGAGGTAAGGTTTTTACGTCCCCCTCTTTCTTTGTACTCTTTTTTCATATTAATAAACGGATAGGGGTCTGCCAAACCCCCCACCATCACAGGTGGATTTAAATAAAAAAAATATATAAATACAACTTTAACTAGTCAACGGTTAATGCATATTGGACTTTCAATATATAAACACTAATAACTAGGCTGACTTTGACTAATCAACGTCAAACTGTACTAGACTTTTAATATATAAACACTAGTAACTAAGTTCATTTTAACTAACAAACGTTCAACCTTTACTTTACTTTCTATATATGAACACTAATAACTAGGTTGACTTTGACTAATCAATGGTCGAACTTTACTTGACTTTCAACTAAACACTAATAATTAAGATGACTATAGCTAATTAACGATCAAATTGTACTTAACTTTCTATATGTAAACACTAGTGACTAAGTTGACTATAACTAATCAACGGTCAAACTTTACTCGAGTTTCAATATATACACACTAATAACTAGGTTGACTTTGACCAAACAATGGTCAAACCATACTTGACTTTCTATATATAAATACTAGTGACTAAGTTGACTTTTACTAATCAACGATCAAGATTTACTTGACTTTCTATATATGTACACTAGTGACTAAGTTGACTTTAACTAATCAACCACCAAATTTTACTCGACTTTTAATATATAAACATTAATAACTAGGTTGACTTTGACTAATCAATGGTCAGACCTTACTTAACTTTCAATATATAAACACTAATAACTAAGTTGACTTTAACTAATCAACAGCCAAACTTTACTCGAATTTCAATATATAAACATTAATAACTAGGTTGACTTTGACTAATCAACGGTCAAACCTTACTTGACTTTCAATATATAAACACTAATGACTAGGTTGACTTTGACTAATCAATGGTCAAACCTTACTTAATTTTCAATATGTAATCACTAATAAATAAGTTGACTTTAACTAATTAACGATTAAGATTTATTTGAATTAGTATATATAAATACAAATAAAAATGTTTAACTTTGACTAATCGAAGGTCAACCCTTACATTACTTTCTACATACAAATGCTAATAACAAAGTTGATTTTAAGTAATCCACAGTCAACCCTTACTTGGTTTTTTACATACAAATACTAATAACAAAGTTGACTTTAACTAATCGACGGTCAGCCCTTACTTTGCTTTCTATATACAAACACTAATAACTAAGTTGACTTTAAATAATACAAGATCAACCCTTACTTGACATTCTATATACAAACACTAATAACTAGGTTTACTTTGACTAATCAACGATCAAACTTTACTCGACTTTCAATATATACACTAATTACTAGGTTGAGTTTGACTAATCAACGGTCAAACCTTACTAGACTTTCAATATATAAACACTAATAACTAAGTTGACCTTAACTGATTAATGGTCAAACTTTATTTGACTTAGTATATATAAATACAAATAAAAATGTTTGACTTTGACTAATCAATGGTCAACCTTTACTTGACTTTCTATATACAAACACTAATAACAAAGTTGACATTAACTAATGCACCGTCAACCATTACTTGGCTTTCTACATAAAATAATAATAACAAAGTTGACTTTAACTAATCAACGGCCAACCCTTACTTTGCTTTCTATATACAAACACTAATAACTAAGTGACTTTAACTAATCCACGGTCAACCCTTACTTGACTTTCAATATACAAACACTAATAACTAGGTTGACTTTAACTAATCAACTGTCAACCCTTACTTGACTTTCAATATATAAACACTAATTAATAGGTTGACTTTGGCTAATTAACGGTCAAACCTTACTTGACTTTCAATCTATAAACACTAATAACAAGGTTGACTTTAACTAATCCACGGTCAACCCTGACTTGGCTTTCTACATAAAAATACTAATAACAAAGTTGACTTTAACTAATCGACGGTCAACCCATACTTTGCTTTCTATATACAAACACTAATAACTAAGTTGACTTTAACTAATCAACAGACAACCCTTACTTGACTTTCTACATACAAATACTAATAACAAAGTTGACTTTAACTAATCGATGATCAACCATTACTTGCTTTCTATATACAAACAATAATAACTAAGTTGACTTTGACTAATCCACAATCAACCCTTAGTTGACTTTCAATATATAAACACTAATAACTAAGTTGACTTTAACTAATTAACGGTCAAACTTTATTTGATTTTAGCTAATGAAAACTTTAATGGGCTCAAACCCATAAATTTTGGCCCAAACCCCATGTCCTATTTTCATATACTTATCCCAAATTTACGAATTACTTCTCCCTTGTCCCAATTTAATTCCCCCCAATCGACCCTATTTTCAACTCTCTCATACCCCACTATCCCTCTGCCTCATCTGGTTTTGTCAACCGATTAGCCACCGACCACGCATCATCTGATTATATGTGAACTTCACCTTCTTATGCATTATCTGAAAAAGTTGAAGGAATGGGAGATGGCGCCGGTGCTGGTAAGGGCAGCGATTAGCTCGTAGGACCGTTGGCATCTTGCGACATTTGTCGGCAGTTCGGTAATTGCATTTGGCCAGTGATATTTCTCGAAGCTCTTGCTGCTCAGGTCACCATAACTGCTTCTCGCTCCAATGGACGAATCACTGCTTCCCCTACACTGTGCAGTCTCTTTCAGGTTCTGCTTACACACTCTTGCCTTTTAATCCACTTACTATTTGATCGTCACTATTTTTCATGCCTGGTTTTTTTATGTTTAGAATTTCTGAGCTCCAATTGTTTCTAGGGCGATTGCAGCCCTATTTTTAATCCCTTTTTGTGGTCAGGAGATGCGGAGGAGATAAAGTCACCGACGAAGTCTGGACATGCAAGGATTCTTCAGCTTTTGTTGTGTCTGTGGTTGTAGGGTTTCCTAATTTGTTTAGTTTGGAGACCAGAGCAGATCTAATCGGGGTTCCTATTTTTGTTGTGGTTTTCTTTTTTGAACTCTTTTTAGGCAATTTGGAATAGTTGCAATTTGTTGTGTGATAGGTATATCTATATGTCTCACGGGAGGAGGATTACATGAAGAGTCATTAATTTCCTCTACAGAAGAGAAGTTTTCACATTCATTGATTTTATAGTTAGTTTTGTTTTTATTAAGGTGTTTTGGTTGTGTGTTCGTAGGTGCATAGTGTTAGCTTGGATTGAATCTGAATGCTATAATGAAGAAGATTATGCCTTGTCCTCGAGTAGTACTCCTTTCATATTTATAACCTATTGAATAATTTCAAGATGAATCTGAACTGCATATTGGCTTTGCAAGGCATTTTTAATACTCAGTTCCCTGGCTGGTTCTGTCATACTAAAGAATCAAACATAGGAAATGGTTCAGCCTTGAGCTTTGATTCTCCCATGAATGACTTTGAATGTGACCTTCTATTTGTAGATGTATGTATTCAGATAGTGTTTTTTCCATATAACATGAATGGAATAGGGTGGTGTCAAGAGTGAATTTTATATATATGTTGTTGCTAAGTGAGTGATCATGTGGCACAATGATAGTTCTTTTGGCTGCTGTAACGTGTTGGTTGTTTCTTAAATAGGATTGAATTGGAAATGAAGTTGTTGTAATAGCATGAGAAATGGAGTTTTTCTTCAGGTGCCAAGGTTCGACTTCGAATCATTATTTCTCCAGAACAATGACTTTGCAATTGCAGTTTGTGGCTTCCATGAAGTAAGAGTGAGATGGTTAAGATGTATGCTCACAAAATCATACCTGAATATGAACTCATTATAAAATAATGTCTTCTTTTTTCTTGTATAGTGTTTGTGCACACATGGTTTATCTAACAAATTCATGTAGTTTAATTTAACTGATTATTCCTTTTCCATACTTACAGGTTGTGACTTCACCCATGACAAGTCTAAGTGTCATAGTGCCCGAGGAATATACAATGTACATTTTGGTCCCCCTGATTCACTTTGGTCAGGTCTTCCTCTTCATTGTAGACCTTATTTTTTTTACCTAAAAAATGTTTCACTCTGTTTTGTGAGATCTATGTTGTGAAATTAGATTAGTATTTTGCTATACCCTACTTATGTCCTGAGAATTTGTATTTCTCATCTGATTCGTTACATTATGTGAATGGGCATATATAGTTTTATAGTACTTGTTGCTTCTTAGTAGTGGAAAGGTTACCAGATGAGCAATGTTGATTGAATGATTGTTGCAGGTGTGAACTGAAAAGCAATGGATGAGATACTGGTTAGTTGCTCTTAAAAGATTAGATTTTCTTTGCTATCCTGCTAATGTTAGAAATGTATTACAAGTGCGGCAGTGCCTATTGCTGCTACAAATTTCCATAGTTGGAATACTCGTTTTGGTTGATTCTAATATACTACAAACACTTGGGATCAATTATAGATTGTATGGGGGTGGTTGTGCTGTATTTTTTTGCTATTAGTCTTGTTTACTCTAGAACATATAGATAAGGACGTGTTTGTGAAATTGCAGACCTTGCTTGTGAACATATAGCTTATGAGATTGGGATGTGTTTTTGTAGTTGCTTGAGGTTTTTGCTTCCAATTTATAAATATTTGCAAAAACTTTAGTTTACATAAAATCTGCTTGTTGGTTTTTTTAGCGATAATAATGTACACTGCTTATGGAGTTCTATTTTCTATGTATTTATCTTTTTGATTTGCAACACAAATCCTGTTTTTAAAGATAATGGTAAGCCTTAATTAACTGGGATACTTACTTTCTCAGGCAGGGGAGAGGTGGCTACATGCTCTATTTACCAGAATGCTGACCTCTTCAATGGTGATCTTGGATGATTAAGACAATTTGGTATGATCACTTGAGCCAGTTGTGTGGCTTAGGTTAGCATTTCTATGGACCATAGATTGAAGATTAGTTGTGTGGTTTAACCTTGTGATTTGATGTGCATACGCCACATGATCCATGAAATTCTGTTCCACCTAAAGTCTATACTTTTGTGCCCAGTTGTTTAAAAGTTTGGTGTTAAAACACAAAACAAAAGACACAGTGCACACACAACTTGTTTACGCAGTTCGGTGCAAATACACCTACGTCTGCGGGGCCTTGCCCAGATCAGAAACCATTCATTAGAAAGCAGTCTTTAGTACAAGAAGCTTAACTTAAATACTAATCCATTGCTAACCTATTGAGTGAATGTTGTGAGATCCCCTCACTGCCGATCCTACGTCGTTGAACCCTCACGAACAACGCGTCTCCCTGAATCTCCTCCTCCCGAGGAATTAAGGCTTCCTTGTTTCTGATCTTTACGAACTTGGTCGGATGATTCAACACTCCTCCAAACACCACAGGCAGATTGCTCCAACACTTCTCACGCAGAGAAGGATTCTTCGTCGCCCACTGATTGCATTCTATCTTCTTGCTTTTATCATCTTCGCAATCCTACCTTGTACGAAACTCTTTCCTTGTATAACTCTACCAAGCATAGACTTCTAGACTAAGGAAAGATCTAATTCTAATCTGGTATTAAATGGACAATCCTTTATTAATAGGACTTGTACCATAAATAAACTACTTAATCAATTCCTAACTATTACAGGAATATTCGTTTACCAGAAATAGATTGCCACGAAATCACATAATAATCTGCACAATATTCTGATCTGGTCGCATAATTATACTCCATAATTCGCTCCATAATTCGTGGCTAAAACCTGCTGTTTAGAAAAAACCTGATCGCAATGGTGTTAAAACACCATATTACCAGTATTCACAATATGCCATAAATAAGTCCAACTCCCAAGGACTCTACAATCTCCCCCTTGGCATATTGGTGAATTCATCAGCACAAATAATATAGACAACCAGATAGCACAATTTTCCAAATATCCAAACCGATTAAACAACCAAATTCACGAAACCCAAACATCTACATCAGAAAGCATTCAAAACCAAAATCTGTGAATCTGTGCTCTCAAGTTTCTCCCCCTGAATTCAGTAATATGTCAGAAAAACATTTATTCCAAAATATCATCGAAATCCTCTGAATCATCAGCATCTGAACCATCCCCATCCTGAGTTGCTGCCAGCAAATCTCCTCTCCCGGCCTCCAATGCAGCTAACTCGCCCTGAATCTTTATTACAGCAGCCTGATGCGCTTAAGCAGTTCCTGACACACTGCTGCTCTGGCCTCAATAGCTCTCATCCTTGCTGTACCAACATCCAAAACCGCTGTTGCCGGAGGTGTCCAGGGTAAATCCTTCACAATTCGACCACTCAAGGTTCGGAGAGTCGGCCGTAAGGCTTGAGTAGAAACCACTTCATCAGACTCTCTTGCAACAGCTCCCCCCTTGATTAGCACCATTGTGATGACACAGGGATGAACCAAGGCTTCCTTCCTAGTCTTCCGGGCACAATCCATGATATCATTAAACACCAATTTTCCCATATATACCTTGTGCCTGGCTCCCAGACTGTATAGAAGTGTAGCCATTTCTTTGGTAATACTTGTGTTATTAACCGAAGGGATCCAATTATGGACTGCTACCATGTACAAGCAATAATACCTGGAGGTGAGATTTGATGCAGGTATCTGCTGTCTGCCAGTCAGTGGCCAAGTATTTTCCACACCACCTGTAAGCTCTACTGCCACTTCATCAAAGCTGTCTGGCATCTGGTGTTGAAACACCGACTGGACATTCCTGGAGATGCCACACTGCAGAATTTTGTTCACTGCTGCAGGAGAGAACTCAATAACTGCCCCTCTCACGTACACTCTATGAAACCAGGGAGAATTTTCATCTTCACAAGCCTCTTTCAGATTTGAGTAAAACTCCATCACCAACTGCTTGTTGTAATTGCTAAAGCATGTAGCAGCTTTAAATACTTTGAGATATTGTAGGAAATCTGTAAATCCACACTCTCGATATTTCTCAGCATCTGCTGGCCTTTCTGCCAGTATTTTTCTTGCACAAATGACCTCCCATTTTTCTTGGCTCGCTTCATCATAAAATTCAGTACATATAGCTTCACTAGCCACGGGAGCAGGTAGTGTCTGAGACTCCATTTGCTCAGCTGATCTCTTCTGCCGATCTGCTCTCAACTTCTTCAATTTCTGCCCAATTGGCTCATCATTATCATCACTTACTGTCATACTCTTGTCTTTGCACCGCTTTGATCGTCGAACCTTCTTGGACGTAGAGGCCACACATTCCCTGGCCTTTTTTGACATCTGAGGGATAGGTATTTTCCCAGACTCAGGTGGTGTTTCAACACCCACCTCCTTACTTTTTCTTTTAAGTCTACGGGTTTGTCTGGCTTCTGGCGGTGTTTCAACACCAATGCCAAGACCCTCAGTAGTTTTCTCCCTCTCAACTGGGCTCACATTTGGTGTTTGAACACCAGTATCAAGCATATCAGAGCCCTCTAACCCTTCCACAGCAATATTCTCACTGCTCACAGGAGCATCCTCATAACCTGTCCCACTTTCAATAACTCCCCCTGCACATACTTCCTCTTCTTCACTGTCACTAATCTCCACCACTGGAATGGGCAGTTTTCTCAACGATTCTTGAATCAAGAACATAGATTCATCAAAACACTCTACCTCTTTGTCATTAGCTCTGGCAAAGTCAGTGGATTTAACCACTATTACCCAGGGTTGTACCACAACATCATCACCTAGGCTTCTAATAACAGGCCTGTGCAGAGAACCTATTCTAGTGTAGATTGTGAAGTACTGATCTATGCCCTCCCCTACCTTGTACTTTTCACCAAAATCGACTCCAACTAATGTGGCATAAAATTTACTAATCTCACTAATTTCTCCAATACCACCAGTCAACAAATCTTTCAAATTAAAACCATTCACCTTACCATGCAAGGTCTTGAATTTTCTAAGATCAACATAATCCCTGTTTTGGACCATCCAAGCAATAAACTCCAGAACAGAGGCAAAATAAACACCGTCATAAACGAACGAATGGTCAAACCTGGCCTTCGGACGGCGGTGATTAACTCCATCCCAATTTATTACCCTCTGTTCCCGATCTCCATGGCATTCTCCCGTGTCTACATTGGGGTCCAATTCTTCGAACCGAGGATTTTCTGGAACTTGCACACTCGTGAAACCCCCAAACCATTTCTTGTGGGTAAAATTTACCATTGTCGACGAGGTTTTAAGTTGGATATGCGGCTTCTGGGATTTTGAAAGTTACAGTTTGCTCGAAAACTAGTTGCGGGAGCTCTGTTTGGGAAGATGAATAGTTGAGGAACTTGAATTTGTGTGGGAGTCTACCAATTGTCACTTTCACTTTCCTTTTTCGGAAACCAAAAAGCTACTCTACTTTTCCCCCCCTTTTTTTCTTCAGAATACCATCTTGCGAACATTTCAGCCCATTATGACTTTCTGGCCAAATAATTAGCCCTCCTGGTCTTCTTCCACCATATTCCTCGGTGTTTAAACACCAATTCACATATTTTCGGTATTTTTGATATTTCTATTTTTCTTGTTTTTGACTATATAAAAAAACAAAACAATAAAACTACAACAGAATGATCAAATCTGGGTACCTTACATTCGACACACACCCAAGTGCTGTCTTAGGCCTTCAAAAGTCTCACCATCCAGAGGCTTTGTAAAGATATCTGCAAGTTGTTCGGATGTTGGTACATAATGAACTGTGACTTCTCCTTTTTCGACCAAATCTCTTATAAAGTGATGTCGGATATCGATGTGTTTCGTCCTAGAATGTTGCACAGGATTCCTGGAAATATCAATGGCGCTTTTATTATCACATAGGACTGTCAAACTCACATCATTGAACCCATAGTCTCTCATCATCTGTTTCATCCATAATAGCTGCGCACAACAACTCCCAGCAGCTAAGTATTCTGCTTCAGCCGTAGACAATGATATAGAGTTTTTTTTACTGTACCAGCTGATAAGATTTGATCCAGCAAAGAAGTATCCACCAGTGGTGCTTTTACGATCATCAGCATTCCCTGCCCAGTCAGAGTCACTGAATCCTACCAACTGCGAATCCTTGTTCCTAGAAAACCATACTCCATACTCCATTGTTCCACTTATATATCGAATAATCCTTTTCACGGATGACATGTGTGATTCCTTTGGATTGGCTTGGTAGCGGGCACAAATACCAACTCTCGAACAGATGTCTGGTCTACTTGCAGTTAAATACAACAGGCTGCCAATCATACTCCTGTACAACTTTTGGTCAACACTTTGACCCAGTTCGTCTTTAGTAAGCTTACAGTGGTAGCCATTGGAGTGCGTACTGCCTTTGCACTAGTCAGACCGAATCTCTTGATCAAGTTTTCAGCATATTTCTGTTGATTGATGAAAAGACCATTCTTCTCCTGAGTAACCTGCAATCCCAGAAAATATGACAATTTTGCTACCATACTCATTTCGAACTCCTTAGTCATTAAGTCAACAAACTCCTTCACCAATACCAAAGAGGTGGATCCAAAAACAATATCATCCACATAAATTTGTGCGATTAGAATATTTGTCCCCTTCTGCAGCACAAACAGTGTACGGTCCACTCCCCCTCGACGATAGCCTTTCTGAATCAGAAAGGTTGTCAGTCGCTCATACCATGCACGAGGTGCCTACTTTAGTCCATACAGTGCTTTATTCAACCGATATACATGATCAGGAAAATGTGGGTCTTCAAACCCCTTAGGTTGTTCCACGTAAACTTCCTCTTTTACTAGCCGATTCAGGAATGCACTCTTGACATCCATCTGATGAAGAGTAAAGTCTAGAATGCATGATACTGTCAACATCAGTCTGATCGACTCCAATCCGGCTAACGGTGCAAAAGTTTCATCGAAGTCAACCCCTTCTACTTGGGTGTACCCTTGAGCAACTAGTCGCGCTTTATTCCTGGTGACGTTACCATCTGCATCAGATTTGTTCTTAAAAATCCACTTGGTTCCAATCACATTCACATTCGCAGGTCGTGGGGTAAGATACCAAACATTGTTTCTTTCGAATTGCTGCAATTCTTCCTGCATTGCCGAAACCCAAAATTCATCGAGCAGAGCTTCTTTGTAATTTTTTGGCTCAGTAAGAGAGATGAAACATGATAGTCCTGCCAATTCTCTGTAATTTACCCGCGGTTGATCCCTCAATAGCATATATCTGGCCGGACTCTGCTCAGAGTCATGTGTTACAGTTTCCGGAGTTTCAACACTAGTTGACTGTGTTGGTGTTTCAACACCAGTAGGATTCACTGGGTCGAGCGTATCACCGTCACCCATAGTATCTTCTTCTGAATCATCAACAACCACATTAATAGACTCCATGACTACTCCAGAGCGTTGATTAAGAACTCGGAAAGCTTGAATCGTGGGGGAATAACCCAAGAATATACCGATATCACTTCTAGACTCGAATTTAGCTAAGGGTTCTCGATCCTTCAGAATGTAGCACCGACTCACAAAAACATGAAAGTACGGCACATCTGGTTTTTTCCCTTTCCATATCTCATATGGTGTCTTCTCAATAAACGGATGCAGATATACTCTGTTGATAGTGTAACATGCCGTGTGTACTGCCTCAGCCCAATATCTAGCATGAATTTTTTTCTCGGCTAGCATTGCTCGTGCCATTTCTTGCAACGTCCTGTTCTTCCTCTCTACTATGCCATTTTGTTGTGGAGTTATGGGG
This sequence comes from Rubia yunnanensis, assembly GCA_037428765.1. Taxonomy (NCBI): domain Eukaryota; kingdom Viridiplantae; phylum Streptophyta; class Magnoliopsida; order Gentianales; family Rubiaceae; genus Rubia; species Rubia yunnanensis. Next base: position 20,973,826 of record CM075064.1, on the reverse strand, counting down.
GCAGAGAACTCGTGGTGTATTCCGAGTGTCTCGCAAATATCATGAAATTTTGAATTTTCAAATTCTTTTCCATGGTCACTCCTGATTCGTGTAATTCTTACTTGATCGGTTCCTTTTTCTACAAATAACCTGTGTGTCAGGTTCTTGAAAACATCAGCAGCCTCTGACTTCTCTTTGAGAAATGATACCCACGTATACCTCGAGAAGTCATCTACACAGACGAAAATATACTTCTTTCCTACCACACTGGGGGTGTTCACCGGCCCCATTAAGTCCATATGCAGGAGTTCCAAGAGTCTTGATGTTGTAACATCATGTACTGAATGGTGTGGTGTCCGGATTTGTTTTCCTTCTTTACATGACCCACAAACAACCTCCTTGTTGTCACTGATTTCAGGAATACCTCTAACTGCATTCAGTCTGGAAATACGTGCTAGGGATTTATAATTTAGGTGCCCCAATTTTTTGTGCCACAGAGTACTAACTTCTTTCTTTGAACTCAGGCAGGTGACAACTTGATCGAGCAGGTAACAGTTATCCATTGATCTTGATCCTGTGAATACTCCTTTCTCATGGTTTACTACACATTTCTCCTTATCGAAAACCACTGTCATTTCATTATCACATAGATGGCTGATGCTCAACAAGTTTGCCTTCAGACCTTCCACTAGTAACACATCTTGGAATACCGGAAGCCCTTTGATGGCTAACTCACCCTTGCCGATTATTCTACTGCGTTTCCCATCACCAAATCTAACATGTCCTCCAAATCCAGGTTTAAATTTTCGCAGAAATTCAGGAACTCCAGTCATATGCCTTGAACATGCACTATCGAAATACCAAGAATTTCCTGTATGTGCCCCAAAACATACAAAACTTGAAAAACAAACATCTTGAGATTTTCGAATCCATACCTGGCGTGTTGGTCGAACGGTGCGTTGCGGACTTGGGTTATCACGCGTGTTCAGAAATCTGGTTCTGTATCCACCAGTGTTGAAACGATGCCTTGTATCATATCTTGACACAGTGTTGAAACTTCGATTTGCTGAGTTGAAAGGCAGGGTCCTAAGCAGCTTAAAACATCTATTTCTTACATGTCCTTGCATTCCACAGTATCCGCATCGTCGAATCCTTTTGGTAGAAAATTTTCTCTCGATTATTCTGGGAGCTAGTGCACCTTGACCTTCTGTGTTACTCCATGAGTTTACCGGTGTGGATCTTTCATACCCAATTCCGTACTTAGTCGTCTGTCCCATTCTTAGACAGTCTTCGAGTTTAGCTTTTCCAGTATTAAGACGTCTGATAGATTGTTCTGCTGCCTCTGCTCGTTGCATCATTTCAGCAAAATCCTTCTTGATTTCTTCCAGTTTGCCAATTGCCTTTTCCTTTTCAAGTTCCTTCATTTTGGCTTCTTCATGCAATCTCTTATTCTCAGACTTGAGCTCTTTTTTTCATCTGCCACTTTTAACCACATCTTGTACATTTCCATGCTTTCCTTGCGAATGTCATCATTACTAATGCTTCTATCCTCTTCATCTGAGCTACCACTCTCGTCTTCATCCAGCCCACTGGAACCTTCCTTGAGAAAGTCTTCTAACTCCACTGACACACCGAAAGCAACATGATTGGTATACTCTTCTTCATCCTTACAATCATCCCCTACGTCATCATCACTCCAGGTTGTGACATACGATTTTCCTTGCCTTTTAAGTGTATTGGCACACTCAGCTTGTATGTGTCCAAAACCTTCACATTCTCTACACTGGATTTTCCTGTTCAGGGTTGGATTCGTTGATTTAAACTTTGGTGTTTCAACACCAATTGCTTGGCCAAATCATGGAGTGGGGTTTGCGTTTGGATTTTTGTTCCCACTAAATTTCTCTTGTGGCTTCCTGCCCATCTTCTTCATAAATCTGGAGAAGTTCCTGGTTATGTTTGCAATTTCATCGGACTCTTCATTGTCTGAATGATCTTCTGACTTTCCAGAGGTTGTGCTTGAAAAAGCCATCTCTTTCTTTCCTGCTTTAGTTTGCAACATTTCCATCTCATAAGATTCCAGGGATCCCATAAGTTCATCAAGTGTCATAGTCCCTATCCTTCCATTTTCATTAATCGCTGTGACCTTCATGTTGAAACGTGGAGGTAATGCTCTCAACACCTTCCTGACAAGCTTTTGATCTTTGTACTTTTTGCCGAACTGAAAAGCTTTGTTTGCAATATCTCTAACTCGTCCATTGAACTCAGAAATAGTCTCATCTTCACGCATCTTTAGTTCTTTGAATTTTGACGTATAATACTGCAACTTTGATTCTCTGACGGAGCTTGTCCCTTCATGATAAATTTGTAACACATCCCATGCTTCCTTAGCAGTCTCACAATTTGAAATCATCTTAAATTGATCTTCATCCACTGCTGTAAAGATGGCATTCAATGCCTTTGAGTTGGACACGTGTGCTTTGTGCTCCTCGGTAGAATATTCAGAAAATGGTTTAGTCGTCAATGAGTTTGATCCCTCTGCTTCGTCAGTTGTAGGTGGGGTGTATTGATTTATGACATAGTTCCAAGCTTGATCATCTAGTGCTCCGATGAATACCTTCATACGTGCCTTCCAATAGGCATAATTACCTTGTTCCAGCAACGGTGGTCGTGTGACTGAAGCCCCCTCCTTTGGTGCCATGGTGAAACCTGATCTCACTCTCCCTGTATAGGGGTCAGCAAGTGCCTTGCTCTGATACCAATTGAAATTCTGTTCCACCTAAAGTCTATACTTTTGTGCCCAGTTGTTTAAAAGTTTGGTGTTAAAACACAAAACAAAAGACACAGTGCACACACAACTTGTTTACGCAGTTCGGTGCAAATACACCTACGTCTGCGAGGCCTTGCCCAGATCAGAAACCATTCACTAGAAAGCAGTCTTTAGTACAAGAAGCTTAACTTAAATACTAATCCATTGCTAACCTATTGAGTGAATGTTTTGAGATCCCCTCACTGCCGATCCTACGTCATTGAACCCTCACGAACAACGCGTCTCCCTGAATCTCCTCCTCCCGAGGAATTAAGGCTTCCTTGTTTCTGATCTTTACGAACTTGGTCGGATGATTCAACACTCCTCCAAACACCACAGGCAGATTGCTCCAACACTTTTTACGCAGAGAAGGATTCTTTGTCGCCCACTGATTGCATTCTATCTTCTTGCTTTTATCATCTTCGCAATCCTACCTTGTACGAAACTCTTACCTTGTATAACTCTACCAAGCATAGACTTCTAGACTAAGGAAAGATCTAATTCTAATCTGGTATTTAAATGGACAATCCTTTATTAATAGGACTTGTACCATAAATAAACTACTTAATCAATTCTTAACTATTACAGGAATATTCGTTTACCAGAAATAGATTGCCACGAAATCACATAATAATCTGCACAATATTCTGATATGGTCGCATAATTATACTCCATAATTTGCTCCATAATTCGTGGCTAAAACCTGCTGTTTAGAAAAAACCTGATCGCAATGGTGTTAAAACACCATATTACCAGTATTCACAATATGCCATAAATAAGTCCAACTCCCAAGGACTCTACAATCCAATTGCTAGTTCAAGATTAAAAAAAATCATATTTAGTCCCGTAGATAGTTATGTTTGAGATAGTTATGTTTAGTCTCATAGATTATTAATTTTGTATCATACATTTTTTTTATTTTATTTCTATAGTATCATTTTTTTGAAGTTAATTAGATTATTAAATTAATGCCCTACTAAATTATTAATTTTGGGTCTTTTTCCCTTCCTCTGAAAGCAGCTGCGCGCAGCCGCTTTCAGAGGAAGGGATTTTTTTTATCGTTGTAAAAATTTTAGCACCGGTTAAAAAACTTGTGCTAACAAAAATACCGGTGCTAAAATTTGAACCGGTTTAAAAAATCAGTACTAACAAAAAAATCGGTGCTAAAATTAGAACTAGTTTAAAAAATCAGTGCTAATAAAAAAAATTGTGCTAATTTTTCCACCGATTTAAAAAATCGGTGCTAAATTAACACCAATTTTTTGAAAACCGATGAAACCGTTTCACCATGCACTTAAGCACCAATGTTTTGGATCAATAAAACCGGTGGTAGAACGAGGAAAAACCGGTGCTAGAGGGGGGTTTCTGTGATAGTGAATGTTGATTATATGATATAAACTATTTGTTATATTACTATACTTAAATTAGTTTTAAATGAACAAATATTTCAAAAACCCCCAAATCCTAATTTTTTGGATGCTTGGCCGAAAATAATAAATGGAGTGAAATAGCTCTATTTTCGTTGGGTTAATTCGTTATTTGCTTGCTATATTGATAAATATTGTAGGTAGTTTAACCACTTGTTTTCTATCAGTGTCAATGCTTTCTCCTTTGTGATTTCTACTATCAATCGCTTGCCTACTTCAGAGCTTTCTGGCCAGTTTCCTTATTCTGTCATTTATGGTCGCTTGCATGATTACTTGGGTGTTTCGCTTGTCTAAATGGGTATTTCGTTTGGAGTGTCATTTTGATGGTTCTCTTTTATCTTTATAAGGTGTAGTTGGTTGCTCGGGATTTTTCCCAATTTCCCGATTTTGATTACAATCACACCCTTTAGCCTTGTTGTGAAATCTTCCATTGTTCGAATTGTCCTTTTACTGTTCACAATATGCAAGTGGATGCTTCATCAATTGGATGTCAATGATATATTTCTCAATGGTGTTGTTGATTTTCCCATCTACCTAAAGTGTGTGTTTCGCTAAGATCCTCTTCGTCTTGATCATGTTTGTCATATTCAAAAGACTACCTATGATTTGTAACAAGCTCCCTAGGTTTGTTCTCATCATTTTAACTCCCTCCTTCCGCGTCATAGATATGTGTGCAGTTCTACAAATAGTTCTCCCTTTGTGTTTTCTCGTGAACCTTCTTTACGTGTTAGTTTGTATTGATGATATTATTCTGACAGGCAGTGATACTCCTGTACTTTAGTAGTTCATTGAACGTGTTCATAAAGAGTTCATTATCATAAACTTCATCACATTTTGTTAAGTTCATCAAAGTTAGGGAATGATGATGATTACAGACTTTTTATTCTTAGTGATCACCATATGCTAAATTTCAAACCGATACAAGGTTATAATAAGTTGTACAACAAATACCACAAGAATTCAAATGTTACACGGTGCCATCATGGTAAGACCATTTTTCTTGCACTAGCTAATACCAATTTATGTACTCGTGGGAAATAATAATTACCGCAATTTTTTTTAAATTTTGAACGGGTCAGCACCTTATTACTTGATCCGAATAATCCAGATCCAAATACTCACAAATCATATCATACACTGCATTTTTATCTACTAGCACATACATATATCTTCGGGCCAATGAGAGAGATGTAATTAATTAATGAGTATGCATGCATATATACAAATTACACACACGTAGATGAAATGTTCCAGGAAGCATGGACGTAATTAGCACTGCAACCTAATACAATTAACATAATTAAGTCAGTCCCAGCCAAAGCCAGCTGGTTTTGTTCTCTCCGCTAATTGTTATGTTGACCCTTAAACCAGGTTATTATATTAATCCGAATCCATTCAATGTCTGCAACGTACTATGTACGTGTGCATAATTATAATTATAGTCATAAACTATCTGACTGCGCTGTTATTATTCTGCATCATATTACCCACTAATTTATGGGGGATTAATGCAACACTTCGTAAAATGACTCTAGCAATTATCAGTAATAAATAATACTTAGCTAAAAACAATGAATAATACTTTTCTCCTTGTTTGCAACAAGATCATCACATGACTAGTGAGTTACAACACAGTGGTGGCCCTAGATAAATTATGGCTTAACCGACAATCTTAATTTTTTAATATTAATTTAAACATATATGCAAATTATAAAAAGAAAAAAAATATTCTTATTTCATTTTCAATGAATATAATTTATTAGAATTTTTGTTAGAGCTTTGATACGAAAGTTTATTGTTGGTATGCCTTGAATTTGGGCCGAATTGTGTTATGGCCCATTTTGTTAGGGTTTAGTGGAGACAATATATAAAGTGTCTCTCTTCTCTCTGTAAACATAAATTCTGTTCTGCACTTAGATAGGTAGAAATCTGGCCAATTTCTTGGCGTCTGTAACCTACTACCTATTATAGTGAATCTGTCTCCCGTGGATGTAGCCAAATTGGTGAACCACGTAAATCTTGTGTCTTGTTATTTTTCGTTCATATTTTTCTGTTCTTTCTCCATTCCGCACAACAAACTGGTATCAGAGCGGTTTCTTTTTTCGGCGATATCCGTAGTGGGTATATCGGATTCTGGGCTCATCAGATCGGGGCTGATCGGGGAGAAAGATGTCTGGGTTGAACGTGAAGATCGACAAGTTTACTGGGAGAAACAGTTTCAGTTTACGGCAGATCAAGATGCGAGCTTTGCTGAAACAGCAAGGTTTGTGGACTCCGCTGACGAAGGATTTCGCGAGCAGTTCTGGCGATGTTGTGAGTCTGGAAGAAAAGGCACACTCGACGATTATGCTGTGTCTCGCGGACGAAATCATCACTGAGGTCTCAGATCAGGAGACTGCTGCACAACTGTGGCTGAAGTTGGAGAGTTTGTATATGACGAAATCTCTAACCAACAAGTTGCTTCTGAAACAACGCCTCTTCGGTCTCCGAATGCAGGAAGGTACGCAACTCAGAGACCATCTAGAGCAATTGAATACTTTGTTATTAGAATTGCGAAATATAGATGTGAAAATTGAAGATGAAGATGCTGCTTTGATTTTGCTAGTTTCTTTACCACTTTCGTATGAGAATTTTGTTCAGTCATTTATTGTAAAGATTCTGTGTCTCTGGAGGAAGTAAGATCCTCTCTCCATAGTAGAGAGTTGCAACATAAGGCAAACAGTACAGGTACAGAAAGTCAGGCCACTGGCTTGTTTGCTAGTGACGGAAACACAAAAGGCAAGGAAACCGGCAATAAGAAGAAGGGCAAGAAGTCATCTTCAAAGGGTCCCAAGGCCAATGATGTTTGTAACTACTGTAAGGAGAAGGGGCATTGGAAAAAGGAATGTCCGAAGAAGGCTAGTAAATCTGGGGGTACATCTGGTACTGCTGCTGTGGCTGAAGGGGATTTCAGTTCTGAAGATGATTTTGCTCTAGCTGTTACTGGGAAAAATAATCATTCTAATGCGTGGTTTCTTGATTCTGGGGCATCCTACCATATATGCCCAAGGAGAGATTATTTCTCAACTTATGAGCAAGCTGAGGGCATCATTACTACGGCAAATAGTGTTGCGTGCAAGGTAGTTGGGATTGGTTCAATCAAGATCAGGATGCATGATGGTAGTTTCTGTACTTGGAACGATGTCAGGCATGTTCCATCGATGACAAAGAATCTGATTTCTCTTCCTACGTTGGATAGAAAGGGTTTCGCCTACTCAGGGAGTGATGGAGTTCTGTGTGTTTGCAAAGGTTCTAGGCTGGTTCTGAAAGGTGTTCTGCATGGTACTTTGTATTTTCTACAAGGTTCCACGGTTATGGATTCTGTTAATGTTGCATCTTCGGAGGTTCACCAGGATGATATGACTAAGTTATGGCATATGAGGCTTGGTCACATGGGTGAAAGAGGGATGCAGATTCTATCGAAGTATGATCTTCTTGGTGGCCACAAGATCAAGAGCTTGGACTTCTGTGAGCATTGCGTTTTTGGGAAGCATCACCGCAGCAAGTTTCCTAAGGCGATTCATAGAACAAAGGGCACATTGGATTACATCCATTCTGATTGTTGGGGACCTTCCCGAGTTGAGTCACTGGGAGGTCACAGGTACTTTGTTTCTCTGATTGATGATTACTCAAGGATGACTTGGGTTATCATGATGAAACATAAGAGTGAAGCTTTCTCGAAGTTCAAGGAGTGGAAAGCTTTGGTGGAGAATCAGACCGGGAAGAAGATCAAGAGGCTTCGAACTGATAATGGGCTGGAATTCTGCTCGTCTGAGTTTGATCAGTTTTGTAGGGATAAAGGGATTGCTCGTCATCATACAGTCAGGAATACGCCACAGCAGAATGGCGTAGCTGAGCAGATGAATCAGACATTGCTGGCGAGAGCGAGGTGCATGCTCTCTAATGCTGGTTTGGAAACGAGATTCTGGGAAGAGGCGGTGAGTACAGCTTGTTACCTGATCAACCGCGGGCCTCACACGGGTATAGAGTGCAAAATACCTATGGAGTTGTGGTCAGGTAAAGTTGTTGATTGCTCCAAGTTAAAATTTTTTGGTTGTACATCTTATTATCATGTTAATGATGGTAAGTTAGAGCCCCGAGCCAAGAAGGGTGTCTTTGTGGGTTATGGAGATGGAGTTAAAGGCTCTAGGATATGGTCTCCATCTGAGAAGAGGGTTATTCTGAGCAGGGACGTTATCTTTGATGAAAATTCTTTGCTTAGATCTATGGTGAAGCCCACAGTTGTGCCAGAAACTAGTGGAGTTGATAAACAGGTGGAGCTTGAAGTCACTCAAGGTGAAAATAGATTGGAACAATTTGAGGTGGATCAAGAGCCACAGACAGAATCTGAGATACCGGAATCTCCACTGATGTGTGTTATATTGTGTTCATATTTGGTGGGATTATTATGATTTTATTGAGATATAATTTGCACTTTAAGGTGTTTTTGGTGCAGGAATTCATTAATTGCGGAGAATTGAGAGGGAGCTATACATTGTACTCTTTTTCCCTTAACCAACGGTTTTTTCCCACTGGGTTTTCCAGGTTAAGGTTTTTAATGAGGCGATGTGCTCCAATGGAAAATGTTCTTATTTTATAAGACATTTTTCTAGGGATGAAGGAAGAGAGGCAAAAGAAGAATTGTTGAAGTTATGGGGTGAAAAGTGAATTATTGAAGAGATGCGGATTTGAAGAAAATAAATATATTCACTGCCCATATTGATAAGGATTGTATTATCTTCTTCCATTTAAAATTCCTTAATTGTAGGAATTAGTTATTTAGAATTAGAATAGATATTATCTTATTTCCTTGTTTCTTCCATAAGAAGAAAAGTAATTAAAAGTTGATTTGGATTTGGTTTTGGTTTGGGTATATAAATACACGGCCGAAGGCAGATTTGTAAGGGAGAAGACATTAGTTACTAAATTACTTACTTAGTATTTCAATTTCTAGGAGACAAACCAGAGGAGGAGCAGTGGTGGTTTGAAGAATTATTCACGCCAAACTCACATTGTTTTACATGCAACATACAAACTCCCCGGTTTGAATTTTTGTTTTCGTTAGTTAGTTATTTTATTATTTTAATTATGTATTGTTTTTATATTGTTTATTTTTTTAGTTTAATTATTATGAGTAGCTAATTTATATATCGGCAAGGAATAACAAGCATTAGTTTATGAATCGTGAGGCCTAATTGTTTTATAATTGATTCTTATGTGTTCTTGATTGTTCTTGGGTTATTTTATTCTTGATAGATTTAAGCTTGATCAACTTGAATATTATTGAGATAATGCTATCTAATTCTACCAATACGTAATCGTTGGAAAGGGTTAGTAAGTAGCGAGTTCTTGTGAAAAACAGCTAACTAGCTAAGACTGTAATAGCAAGATGGGGAACAATTAAGTGTGCGTTACTACTTGCGAATACTTTGGTAATTGCTATATCGGGTTCTTTTAATACTTAATGCTATCAAAATGTGTTCTGGTTTAGCGAATACTTTCTGGGAACATTTTGGTAAGGGAAACAGCTAATTAATCATAATTAGTTGACTGTCGATAAAGTAAGAAAGAATTGGGGGGTTAAGCGTACCTACTTCCCTATAACCGGTAGATGTGTAGGAATTGATTCATTATTGCGCCTATGATCGATAATAACTAGCATGAGTTATTCTTAGCCGATATCATTCATTCATATATTTATTTCTCATAAGTTTAAGTATTCATTTGCATTTTTAGAGTTAATAAAATCATTACATTTAAGGCGTGGTGGCATCACCAAAAAGGTTTTCAAAAATTAGTAGGAAAAATAATTAATGATTATTGCTTTTGTTCCTCGTGGGATCGACTCTGCTTGCTACTATACTAATTTCATCATTAGAGTTTGCAGATTATTTTGGTGAGTGAAACGACGCCCACCAAATTGTGAGGCCTAATTGTTTTATAATTGATTCTTATGTGTTCTTGATTGTTCTTGGGTTATTTTATTCTTGATAGATTTAAGCCTGATCAACTTGAATATTATTGAGATAATGCTATCTAATTCTACCAATACGTAATCGCTGGAAAGGGTTAGTAAGTAGCGAGTTCTTGTGAAAAACAGCTAACTAGCTAAGACTGTAATAGCAAGATGGGGAACAATTAAGTGTGCGTTACTACTTGCGAATACTTTGGTAATTGCTATATCGGAATCTCCACCACCAGATACCGGAATCTCCACCACCAGATCCTCAACCATCAGGAGCTACAGTCCGCAGTTTAGCTCAGGACCGACCCAGGAGGGTTGGAGTTGGGGCGCCAAAGAGATATGGGTTTGAGGATATGGTGGGTTATGCACTGTCAGTTGCCGAGGAAGTGGATACTCAAGAGCTATCAACCTTGAGAGAGGCTACTTCATGTACTGATGCTGATAAATGGCTTGCTGCAATGGGAGATGAGATTGAGTCTCTTCAGAAGAATCAGACATGGGAATTGGTCAAACAACCTCAAGGGAGAAAGGTAATCAGTTGCAAATGGGTTTTCAAGAAGAAGGAAGGAATATCACCTGCAGAGGGAGTCAAGTACAAGGCAAGAGTTGTTGCAAGAGGTTTCAATCAAAGGGAGGGGGTAGACTATAATGAGATTTTCTCACCAGTGGTCAGACACACTTCCATCAGAGTGTTGCTAGCCTTGGTGACACATCAGGATTTGGAGCTCGAGCAACTTGATGTGAAGACCGCTTTTCTACATGGAGAGTTGGAGGAAGAGTTGTACATGACTCAGCCAGATGGTTTCCAGGTTCCTGGCAAGGAAAAGTATGTTAGCAAGTTGAAGAAGTCTTTGTATGGACTTAAGCAGTCTCCGAGGCAGTGGTACAAGAAGTTTGACAGTTACATGCTTCAGCTGGGATATACGAGGTGTGCTTTTGACTGTTGTGTCTACTACAGCAGGTTGAGAGATGGGTCATTCATCTATCTGGTGCTTTATGTAGATGACATGCTGGTAGCCGCAAAGAGTAAGCACGAGGTTCAGAAGTTGAAAGGACTTCTTAATGCTGAGTTTGAGATGAAGGATCTGGGTGCAGCTCGGAAGATACTAGGAATGGAGATTCTTAGGGATCGAAGTCAGCGAAAGCTTTTCTTGTCACAGAAAGGCTACATTCAGAAAGTGTTGGCTAGGTTTGGCATGTCTACAGCCAAGCCTATGGACACTCCTAGTGCTGCAAATATTCATCTCACCACAATGTTTGCTCCTCAGTCAGACGAGGAGAAGGAGTATATGTCTCGGGTTCCTTATGCCAGCGCGGTGGGGAGCTTGATGTATGCTATGGTTTGCACGAGGCCAGATTTAGCACAGGCAGTCAGTGTTGTGAGCAGGTTCATGGGGCAACCGGGAAAGGAACATTGGCAAGCTGTGAAGAGGATTTTCAGGTATCTTAGAGGTACGTCTGATGTGGGTCTCATTTATGGAAGTGATACCGAGTGCTTAGTTACAGGCTACTCTGATTCTGATTATGCTGGTGATGTTGACACGAGGAGATCGATGACTGGTTATGTATTCACTTTGGGAGGTTCTGTGGTTAGTTGGAAGGCGACTTTGCAACCTACAGTGACGTTGTCTACTACGGAAGCAGAGTACATGGCTCTGACAGAGGCTGCAAAGGAGGGAATATGGTTGAAAGGGCTGGTTAGTGATCTTGGTCTACATCATGATCAGGCTACTGTATATTGTGACAGTTTGAGTGCAATCTGCCTAGCCAAGGATCAGGTCCATCATGAGAGGACCAAGCATATTGATGTCAGATATCATTTCCTGAGGAGTGAGAGGAGAATCAGGGTGAAGAAAGTGGGAACTGCTGACAACCCCGCTGATATGTTCACCAAACCTGTTCCATATAGCAAGTTTCAACATTGTTTGGACTTGCTGAACATCAGAGCTGATTAGGTGCTCTATGGGCAGTCCCGGGAGTGGAGGGATAAGTCTGCTCATCTGGCACTGTAATGGTGCGTCTGGAGTTTCTGCTTTGAGGATTCAAGTCAAGGTGGAGATTTGTTGGTATGCCTTGAATTTGGGCCGAATTGTGTTCTGGCCCAGTTTGTTAGGGTTTAGTGGAGACAATATATAAAGTGTCTCTCTTCTCTCTGTAAACATTAATTCTGTTCTGCACTTAGATAGGTAGAAATCTGGCCAATTTCTTGGCGTCTGTAACCTGCTACCTATTATAGTGAATCCGTCTCCCGTGGATGTAGCCAAATTGGTGAACCACGTAAATCTTGTGTCTTGTTATTTTTCGTTCATATTTTTCTGTTCTTTCTCCATTCCGCACAACATTTATTTTATTGAAATTAGTTATCCCATATTAACCCTTCTTTAAACATTGTTCATGGTTTAATAATTCATTTTGATTTCAAATTTATTTTTAAATTTTCCATTTCCTTACACAATTAAGAATTATATATAAGACTAAGTAATTTCTAGGTGACTAAGTGATTTCTCTCTGAGGGCGATTTTTCTTCCTCCAAGATTTACGCACCACTGATAACGACTCCACACAGGAAAACGACCGGCGCCGACACTATGGTGGAGGCACAACCTCTGATTCCTACCCCTACTACCTACGCCAACATAATCTCCAAACCCCCGACCCCGATACTTATTGATTCAACAGTCCCTAGATCTCCCTTCAATCCAAAGCAATGAATCGATCATTTAGGCAAACCTGGCTTAATCTTTGATGAAGCAAAATGTGTTTGATTAGAAGCGCCGCTCAAATGGATGCTAGTGGGCAAGTTTTCAAAAGGTAGAACTACAATGGAAAAGCTGAGGAAATACTTCCACACAGACGGATTCAAGGGTTCAACAGAGATCCATTTATGGGATTGGAGGCAGGTCTTGATCTGATTCATGTTGCCAGAAGATTACTATAGGTGCTGGACGCACAAGATGTAGAACTTTGGATCCTATTTCCTCCGAATTACAAAATGGTCTCACAAATTCAACCCAGAAGCAGATTCTCCGGTCGTTCCTATTTGGGTAGCTTGCTAAAGATTGCCGCCAATTTTTTTTACCATAATGCTATGATGAGCATTGGCAACTTGGTGGGAGCCTCGATCGAAGTTGACAAAAAGGCACTCTGAATTGTACTCGACCACACGTGGGAAGAGTATGTGTTGAGTTGGATGTCACTGAACCCAGACCTGAGAGGGTTTGGATAAAATATCGAGACTCGGGTTTTTGGCAGTATCTGGATTACGAAGGTGTTCCAGACTACTGCTCAAAATGTATGAAACTAGGTCATCATCAGGTCTCTTGTAAGTTTATGGAGCAAAATGGTAGGAATGATGCATGGAGACCAAGTCAGACTCCAAAACAGGTAAGTAATCATGTTGAAAATGATAAAAAAGAATTGCCTACAAAGCCTTAAAAGGAGAAAATTACTTAAATATATAGGCTTGTGATTAAGTCAAATGTTTCTAATCAGAATAATAAGGACTTAAATGCTTTAACTGATAAGGTTAATTTGCATGCTCATTTTGATTCTAGTGGTTCTGACAAGAATATATGCAATACTGAGAATCATGCTTTGGCTAAATTTGATCTTAAAGAATCCAGTAACAATATTGTTATTGTACATGAATCTAATCAGAGTATATCAGACAAGATTGATAACCATAAGGCTGTGTTATTGGGTGCTTCTGGTCACACCAGTGTAAATAACTCCTCTTGTGTGAATGTCGCTAATAATTTTAGAACAAGAGTAAGTGCATGTTCAAGTTCAAATGGCATGAACTCAAGGAAATTTACCTCAATTCCAAAAGAAAAGATGCAATAGGGTGGTAGTTTAGAGGCTAATAAAGAGCTCTCAACAGAGTCTACTGACAGTTCCATTAATCCAGATGATCAACTACCAGAGAATTCAGGTAAGTCTCCAAGGGTAAGGGATACTTTTCATCTGAAGATATGGATTTAATTCATCACATTCCTGATAAGCCTTCAATTCAGTGGTATGTTGACAAATCTACTAGAGACAATCAAGGAGATATTATTTTGGATACTAATCTAATGCATCAGAATAGATTTAATAAACTCTTAAAGGAGTTTGAAGATAAAAAAAAGATTCAAAATCCAGTCAAGATACTCAAAACACCAAGAAAAGTAAAGGAAAGACTACACTGGAATGATGAAAACTGTTGTTACTAGATCTCAAGTTGACCCTAAAACTTTAGTTTAATTCATGACAGGTTTTAACTTTTTTGTTTGGAATGTAAGAGGAATTAAGAATAATAGAACACAAGATAGGTTTTGAACATTAAAAGGAGACATAACATTGGTTTTTTTGTTATCATTGAACCATTTATAGACAATAGCCAGATAAAGTCCATAGCCTTTAAATATGGATATAATGACTATTATGCAGAACCTAGGGATAAAATCTTTTTGTTCTGGAATGATGATTTTAATGTTTCAATCGCTGCCATTCATAATCAGTTCATATTGACTAAATTATCTCATTTCTCCAGTTCTGTTTCATGGAATGCAGCCTTAGTATATGCTAGACATAATACTACGATAGGTCTGCATTATGGTCTAACTTAGCTAATCATTGTAATCGGGCTATCATTCTAATTGAGAATTTTAATGCTACAAAGGATTCATCTTTATAAATAGGTCAATCAACACCTAATATTAACTCTATGCTGGATTTCAAAGATTTTATAAATTATAATGGTCTCATAGAAATACCAGCATCTGAAAATAACTATACATGGACTGCTGTTAGAAACAGAGGAAATGTTTGGGAAAGAATGGACAGGGGTTTAGCAACTGAAGACTTATTAAACATTTATCCAAATACATCTATACATGTAAAGTGTAGATGGTCTTCAGATCACTCCCCACTAGGTAAACTTTTAATCAAGCCTCTAATTCAAGTTTCAAATCTTTTAAGTTCCAGCATTGCTGGACAACACATGAACAATTTCTTAACATTGTTAAGGAAAACTGGTTAGAAGCAATTCATACAACTGGAATGCTGAAATTGAAAGAATGGAATAAATTGTCTTTTGGAAATGTTCAGGATAATGTTAAGCTGGCAAAAGAAAAGGTTTTACAAAGAGAAATTGAGCATCAATCTAATAATTCTGAAAAAAGTAGAACCCTTCTACATTTAGCTCAAGCTGAACATACACTTGTTCTTAAAAGAGAGGAAATGTTCTGGAAAAAAAAATCAAGAATTAAATGGATAAAAGAAGGGGATTCTAATACAAAACAATTTCATGCTCCAGTGAAAATTAAACATACAAAGCAGAAAAATCCTGCAATCAAAAACTCAGAAAATGATTTGATAACAGAACCTGAAGCAATTGGACAAGAAGCAGTGAACTATTTTTCTAATCTTTTAACTGATGAATTGTTGGAATATGATGAAAACTTTAAGACACAAATGTTAGAAAATATTTCAACACTGATTGAGGAAACAACAAATCAAATGCTTATGAATCATGTTCAGCCAGATGAGCTCAAACATATTGTTTTCCAAATGGATAAGGATTCAACTCCAGGTCCTGATGGTTACACAGGAGTCTTTTATACATATTTCTGGGATATTATTGATACAAATCTGGTTGAGGATGTTAATGAATTCTTATCAAGAACTACAATACAAGTTGCAATAGCAGCCTTTTTTATAACTCTAATTCTTAAAAAGTAAGTCAACTCTAGATTTTCATATTTCATACCCATAAGTCTCACTAATTTTGCAAATAAATTCTATATTTTACACGGAAAAACTTAAAAACCTACTGCCAAATATTATATCTAAGAATAATCAGCATTTGTTAAAGGCAGAAGGTTGGCAGATAGTGTGCTTCTGATGTATGAACTTGTTGAACGTTTAAACAATAGAAGAGGGGAATTCAATATATTTTTCAAATTAGACATGATGAAATCTTTTGACAGAGTGCCATGGGGATTTTAAAGAAATTGCTATTGAAACTGGGCTTCCATGAAACTGTAGTAGGCAACATTTTGGCTAATCTTTCAGCTGCACATTTTTCAATTCTTGTAAATGAAAAACCTTTTGGTTTCATTAAAACATCTAGGAGGATTAAACAAGGAGATCCATTATCTCCTTTTTTTTTTATCCTCCTAATTGAAGCCTTTACAAGAAATCTAAAGATTCCATTTGAAAAAACAAGAATTGATTACTACAACATCCCTAATTCTGCCACTTCAGTCACACATTTAAGTTTTGTAGATGACACTGCAGTTTTTTTAGGGCTAATAAAAAGAGTCTAAAAAACGTTATGAGTTTCTTAGCAGAATTTGAACAAGTGACAGGTCAAAAGGTAAATCTGGATAAATCAGCATACTACTTGTCTAAATTTGCCCCAAAATATTATCATAGAATGCTGTCCCAAATTACTCATATCCCTCAAGGAAGCTTTCCATTCAGATATCTGGAATGTCCTATATTTATAGGAAGAACAAAATATTCACATTTCTAGCCATTGTTTAACAGTATCACAACTAAACTGATTTTGTGGCAAAAGAAATGGTTAAGTCAAGCTGGAAGGCTAATCCTAATAAAGCATGTTTTGTCTGCTTTTTCTTTACATATTTTAACAGTTATAAAGCCGACTAAAGGAGTAATAGATAAATTACATTTCATTTTTTCCAGATTTCTTTGGGGAAACTCTGATTTTGAACATAATAAAATATAGAGATCATGGAGTAATACGTGTTTTCCACACAATGAAAAAGGACTGGCAGTTAAGGATTTCCATAATATAATAAAATGTTTCTCCCTGAAGTTGTGGTGAAGACTACAGAAAGGGGGCAGTCTATGGGCATCCTTTATGTGGTCTCTGCCTGACAACAAGAAAACCTCTAAAACTTGAAAGAGGTATAAAGAGGTAGATGACTTAGCTAAAGACAATACTAAAATACATATAGGATCAGGGGATATATCATTCTGGTTTTCTAATTGGATAGGTATTGGAGCTTTGCATGAATTTTAGGACCCAGAATTAGATATTGAATCACCTAACCTAACTGTCAAGAAATTTTTCTATAATCAGGCCAACCTAAGACTGAGATTCAGTCATGGTGTTTCATCTGAGATTACTGATCTACTAAATAAGGAAATTGCCATTTTTGAAGGATATTGGGACTTAATGATTTCGAAACTAGAACAAAGTGGTCAGTTCAGTCCGTCTTCTGCTTATGACATACTGAGGCCAAAAAGGCTGAAGGTTAATTCATTTAAGCATCTTTTGTCTAAGTATCTCCCCAGAAAAATGTTCATATTTAATTGGAGGCTTTTAAACAGGCTCATTCCTCTAGATGATGTCATGCAGGAACAATCTTTTAATATGCCATCCAAATGTTGCTTTTGATTGAACTCCACTGATCATCTGCAACATGTATTTCATGATTATCATATGGTGTTAAATCTTTGGAATTTCTTACATAATCTATGTGACTTAACACCTGATAATTTCAAAATTCGGTGGGATAGAATGTTCAATTACTGGAATATAAATTTAAACTCTAACCTGTAGAAAGTGTGTGTCGGATTAATTCCTGCTGTGACTACTTGGGTCATATGTTGTGCTAGAAATAGATTTGTGTAGGATAACATTGTTCCTAGGCTGAACATAATGAAGAAAAGGACATTAATTCTTATTCAAGAAATACTTGAGCACACAATATGACTTGGTGTAACTAAGATATTAATATTTTACACTCTGAGCTTGTGAGTTTAGCACATGTTCAAAAAGAAAGAAGACAATCACTAGTTAAGCAAGTGTGCTGGAAGCTGCCATGGAAGGATTAGGATTAGTACCGTGTTTATACTTTCATATTGGACCTGGATACTGTTCCTCTGTTCTTCACTTTGTAGGTGCAGCATTATGGAGGGAGCTGAACCCTAAATCAAGCATTTGTACAAATTTCATGCACTCATTGTACATCAACTCTGATATCATGCTATGGAGATTGCAAAGAAGATGGAAACACATGCTTCCTCTTCGATTAGTAAATCTTTTCTGGGGAAAGGATTTGCAAGGGACTATTATGGAAGGCCACCTATTTTTTCTAACACATGGGGGTGGAGGCAAAAATGTTAGGGGCCATAATAAGTCTTGCAAAGGGGTTATGGCCATAACCATGTCAACAAGGGGGTTGGAGACATTGGTTATGTATTATTACACTTTGTGCTTAGCTGGTCCACGTTTATTTAGCTGCACATTGATGCATTATGACACACTTTGTATATCTGTCTTTCTCATGTGTGGGGAGCCCAATATATACCCCCTCTCTTAGGTGAGTTTTAAATTTAAAAAAAATAAACGCTTCAAATACTATATAGTTTTATGAAATTTTAATGAGGTTAAATATTTATAACTATCATTTTATAATTATTAATGTCTTCTTTCAATATTGTTAATTTAGATTATAAAATTAACTTATTTGAATATAATGTTGTACTAGAAAAAATATATTTAATGGCTATTATTATTTTATATTGAATTGAATAATTGATGCCTAATTTGAAAATACCCATTATATTATCAGGGTCGGCCCTAATGAGATTGAGGGAAGTGAAGTCCTTACTTTAAGCCCTTTTTTTGGATACACACTCCATTTCTATTACCACAACCCAGTTGCCTCACACAAAGGGGGCGAGATTCTCCTGTGTCTCACACAAAGGTGGGGTGAGACTCCCACATAACTCACACGAAGTGAGGCTCCTACATCTGACACGGTGTATTTGGAGTCTAAACCCCATAAAAATTGCTCCATGCCGAAATTGAACCTGTGGTGCAGCTGGGGGCGTACACCCTGGCAACTGGGCTGAAGCCAGTGATTTAAGCCATCATTTGAATCATGATAAAAGAGACCCATCTTTTATCTTTATATGGTATACATTAAAAACAAAAAAAATCTATAGAAATATAAGGTCCCCAATTTTTTTATTTTTTTTAAAAAAATATGTATATATTCAAGAAGTAAAAATATTTTAATTATATATAATCTATTTTTATAATTTGCTTCAGGACCCAATTGTCTAGGACTGGCTTTGTCTGTTGTGTCTGTGTGTGTGTATATATATATATCACTAGTAGTGGGAGTGGGGTTATTTAATGATCCCCAAACCTAATAGAGATTCAATTATACAAAAATGGTTCAAGCCTATCTTGGACGTCAAAAATGGCAAATAATACCATTCTAGGTTAGGACAATATATACGTGTACCATTTTTAGATGATGTTTCTCGGTAAACTATTTCCACCCCTCGTGTGAATAGTTTCGGGGTCAGATAATTTAAAATAAACGTTACAAGGTGAAAGAGAGATTGAGGATGATAGTAATTCAGTATGCAAAACTCTGATTTGATCCTCCATTTTGAGTCTTGATATAAAAATTGATGACTGCAGCTTTTGTTGTTGTTGTTAGAGGAGATTGGTTATCTTTCGATGCTTGTGAATCCTGAGTGAGCAAACTAAGTGAGCAAAATCCTGAATGCAAACTGAGTGCGAACTGAGTGAGCAAATTCCAGCTTGTGAATTCTTCTTATCCTTCTATCTCTTTGTATCTTCATGGGAGTACCTATGTTAAGTAGAAATATGAGTAGCATCTGACTCAAGGTTTAAACACGAATAGCGGAAGTTCCACATTGGTCTAGTTTAATAAGTCCAACTGCAGTTTTATCAAGTGATTCCCACGTTAAGGTACAACTGCTATTCAATTTTAGTGCATTTTTAGCTAGAAAATCAGCTACTTGATTTGCTTGTCTCCAAATATGGGATATAGGAATCGATTATGTCCTTTCTCTGATTGTGTAAGCCAAATTTGACAAAGCCCATGGTGTTTTGGTAGGATCATACGCATTTTAGAGCTAGCTTACAGTCTGATTCCAACCTGAAGTTGGTTAAATCCTGTTTCAAAGCAAAATTTAGGTCATGCATAATTGCAACCAGTTCTGCATGTAAGCTGGATATAGCCTTGGTTACTTTACAAGAGGCATTAAAGAAATTGCCTTTGTGATCTCTATTATGACCCCAAGACAAGCTTTGTTGTTCTGAATAGACCAAGAAGCATCAAAATTGATTTTCCGTCATGAGAATGGTCTAGACCAACTAGCAATGATAATCTTTTTTTTTGTGCTTCAGGTTTTGGAATCAGACCTAATCTAAACCAGTGCAGGTCATCAGGATTAGAGCTTCTGATAGGCTTGTTATAAAAGGCTAGGTAGACTTCTTGTTTGATTAATTGAATCAAGATATGAGTATGTGGATTAATTTGATCAAACGGGATTTTATCTCTAGCCTTCCATAGATACCAACACACATATGAGGGAGTAATTCTAATTAGTTCAGTATGTATTTTGGTAAAACCCACTGATGTCCAGATGAAAGTTAATCTATCCCAAATAGATGAAAAGTTAGGCTAATTTAGGTTAAGCAGATTTTCAAAATGATTCCAAATCTCAAAGGTTAGAATGCAGTCATTGAAAAACATGAGAGATAGAATCGCAAGAGTAACAAGAAGTCATCATAATGGCTTTGCCTGTTATATACTCCTAGATAGTACAATAAATTAAGGTTTTGAACAAGACAGAAAAGAGAATAGAAAATTAATCTAACTTTCAAGTTGTGATTTTTTTTGTAGTCTCCTGGAATCCCCAAGAGTTGAGGTTTTTTTATCGTTGACATTTTCTGGAGTCAAATCGCGATCGATCCATTATTAATCCATGCAAATATTGATTAAAGAACAAAATCATCGTACTGTGTACGCTGGCGACCTCTTTTAACAGAGTACATTAAAACCAGCTGGCATTGTTGGGACGACTGACTATTTTTAAAAAATTGTTAAAATACTCGCTCTGATTCATTAGATTTGGTACACTTTATTTTTTTTGGTTATTTTTGTGAATTTGACACAAATATTTTTGGGTAAAATCCTTCATTTTCATCCACACATTCTATTTTTTTCTTTCTAAATTTAATTTCATCAACTCATTTTGTTCATCCAAATTCAAACACCTAATACTAGTGTACCACATCTAACGAAACGGAGGTACTCCCTACGTTTTTTTTTCATTGGCACCTCTCTTTTGGTGTTAGAATTGAGGAGATGCTAAATGAGTGGATGAAATTGAATTGAAAGAAGAGAAAGTAAAATGAGTGGATGTAAAAACCTTAAACTTGCCCAAAATAGCAAGTGCCAATTAAAAAAAAACACCACTTTTAGTAAGTGTGCCAATGAAAAAAAAACGGCAGGAGTAGTATTAGACCAGTAAAAATTTCGTTTGTTTCTTAAAACATTTTGTCCAGATTTATCTGTTTTCCATACATATTTTTATGAAATCATCTTTGATTAATTACATCTCTCCTTCGACGGTGGTAGCATTTAATTATATAATAATCATGAATCGCAGATTTCAATAGTAACTCTAGTTTTTTCCGTGTTTTTCCAAGAATTATTTCAATAAACAAATCTTTGTTTCACTGATATTGGTCAAAACCCTTCGTACGTGGCACGTTACATAAGATCTAGGTTAATAAGAAAATAGTGCATTTGTGTTCTTCCGTTCTCTCGGTCAGGCCCGGTAGGGAATGAACTTATAATTATGAAATCGATTCGATTATCTGATTATAAGTTTCGGATTATAAGTTTCGGTTCCCTTGTAGGTGATTTTGTTTAAGCTTTGATTTTTTTTAAATTGTTGAAATAACTCTAGTTTTACATAAGTTTGTAATCAACATCAGTTAAGGTCAGAAAAAAGTTAAAATGATCGAAACAAAAATAGTAAAAAAAAATGTGTCAATATAACCCAGAATATTTTTAAAAGGGTCATATGACCCTTGACCAACATTGACATGAGTAACTTAATCACCCAGGACCTTGACCAACATTGATTAGAAAAAAACTTTACAGAGATTCAATGTAAATAACACAAATACCATTATAGTTTGCCTTATTAATATTTTTGACAGCCCTAGCCCGTACGTATGGACTCCACACAAAATACTCAAACCAACCTTTCTTCTCCACCACCACTCAATCAATCTTCTTTTTCTACTGGCAACACAATCCAAAACCACCACCATCCGTACCCAAACTACACCACCATTCATAAACGCGTACACCCAAACCACCACTGTACGCCCAAAAAATACCACTACTATATCGTACAATTAATCAAACCACACCCAGCACCTCACATATCAGCGCCTCACCCACCCCAGCGCCTCACCCACCCCAAGCCCATCCCACTTTTAGGTTTTTTCATCGGAAGATGAATTCAATTCTGTAGAAAAATAACTGGGCACTGGTGGTAGTTTGGGCGTGAGGGTGGTGGATTGAGTATTAAAGGGCGGCAATTTTGGGTTTGATTCTCTAGTTTATGTGGTGGTGGTGGTGAATTAATTTTTGCTTCAATATTTTGATTGAAGAGTTGGTGCCACTGTAGTGGTGCCATTGGATGAGGTAGAGTGAGTAGTTTACGTAACACTCTTCGAAGGTTTAAGTAACACTTTATAATTTATTGTAACATTTTAAATAGGTGTTGTAAGGAAAGTGTTACGTAGATCTAATTTGTTATAGTGCCGGATCTAAATGTGGGATAATTAATCTTACTCCAATAGATTGTTGAATTAATTAGCAACGTCTCTAAGTGGACAAAGTCTTGTGTGAGACCATCTCACTGCGAGATCAAGGATTAATGTGCAATATTATGTAGTTTAATTAGAGATGAGTTCCAAATATAATTTATAAAAGTTTGGGAGAAGAATGAAAGATTTGGGTGTACATACCACTTTTTTTGGGGGCGGGGGGTGTTGGGCATAAATAACTAGGGAATTAATGATTACAGGTCATAAGAATCTCGTGGGTTAAGAATACGGGTCGGAGAAATTAGCAGATCAATTTTTCCCTCATTTCCACACAATGTGTGGGTTTTTATTACCAGACTTGATGTTTCATTTTTCAGTGCTAGACGTTTCAACCAAACTTGTGATGTTTTTTCATAAGTTTTTTTCTTCACTAAAATAATGTGTTGTAAAGTTAAATTTTGATCTTTTATTCTAAATCTTGTGTGTGCATTATAGATACTTTATACATGTTGAAACAAATTAATGATATTTTATTATCTTATGTCTTAAATTTTAGTTAAATACTTTCATTTCAATTGATACGTTAGTTTTCCGTCGTGTTTTTAAAAAAATTAATATTAATGTTTCTTTTTTTATATTATATTTTGAGTTCGTCTCTTGAAATACAGTCTTTCCATAAGTTGTGGAAAGATCGATCGATGAAGACTTGAGATCGAACGACATTGTTCACTGTTGTGATCGATGAAGCCTTGACTACAGAAGAAATTGTGGGAGCAGAAGAAAAGGGCGAGAAGAAATAAGGGATCGATGTCAAACGGCGTAGGTAAAAATGAAGAAGAAACATTAGGGTAGGGGTTTTGAGGGTTAAAATAGTAAATGCATCATTTTTTGTTTTGTTTCTTAGGGGTAAAATAGACTTTTCACTCATTTTTTGCCTGAATCTGACGGAAAAGATTATATTTGCACATAACGTGAATAGATGGGATTATATTTGCACTTTCAATTAGCGCATGGTTATATCTGCACTTTTGTCAATTATATAGGGTTATATTTGCACTTTTCTCTAACCTTTGATTCGATTCGTACTAGAACAGTGAAAACACTCACATTGACGAAAGAGAGACCCGTTTAAAATTACCGTAATTCCATCGCTCTTATCCAAACACCTAAATTTCCGTATTCAATCTGGAGCTGAGATCGGTTTCTTCAAAATTTAATCTGAAGAACCCAACCGAGGAACCAGCCTTGTAAAGTACTGCGCCATTTTCCTTTATCGTTTAACTGATGAAGGAATTTCTTTCCTTCATGAGGAAGAAAATGCATACCGAAGGCATAGTTGCCTAGTTCACCTTATGTATTAAGAGTGGGACTTTAAAGCTTGTTTCTTTGTTTTGAAGATGGAGCATGTATACAGTACGTGCCATGTTTTGGGAGTTTGGGATGGTAATGAATAAAAAATAGTTGCTTGTTGGAATAAAATTATGTAGTATGCTCCTACCCTCGTATGTCTACACTTAGTTTATCTTATCTTGTTATCCTCTTTCTTAATTGCTTTTTAATTATTTTTTTACCGTGCTTCGGTTTCTCTTTCTTTTCTTATTATTTTGTTTTGCCCCCTTGCCTCTTGTTTTCTTTTCGTTCCATACCTGATGCTACTACTATTTTGTTTTCCTATTGCTCCAGGTTTTTCATTTAGTTGCATTTCCTCATTTGTTCCTTTCTTCTTCTTTTCGTATTTTTTCCACTAATTTTCTTTTTAAAAAAATTTTAAACTCACCAAGGGTGAGGGTGATATTTTAATAGGTTCCCTGGATCTTATGAAAAAAATATAATTAATGAAGACCCATTAGTGGAAATCGTGGTGTAATACACAAATAGTTCATTTGAACTATGAATTCCATCTACATTGCATCCATATCCCATGTTAACAATAAGAATGGCCTATCCCTAATTTCGAGGTCTAAAACGGCCTCCCACTATTTTATTACCACACCCCGTGTTAATAAAAAGAGATGGTCTCCCATTTCAGCCCCTTGCATATTATTTCCCCAGAAATAATACACTATAGAGTGAGCAAAACTGCTTTTTTTGAACAGCTCTCTTTCTAAAAGTGCTTCCTTCTTCAATAAACCTTCAAAAGAGCAATTAATTAGCTTCCAATGTGAACTGATCAGGTAGCATCCTCCACGGTTCAACATTTTAGACCAAAAACTGAGCTGGAAGTATCTCCATTCTCCATGGTGAAGTGTCCAGGTTAGAACGAGAGCAGAAAGTCTGAGCTGAAAGCCTCCCGGTCCTTAACTTTGGTTCTTCATACTTGTACCTGCAATACCAAAAGAAAGAGAGCAGTACCTTGCAAAGTTTATGCAGTTCATGATGTTCTAAGATATGGAAACTCAATAGCATCAAGCATGACTAGTCCTTTAACATTTTTTTGGCAAGGATTTATGAGTAAAAATTGTAGAAGACTAGTTAGAACTTGCTAACTTAGCCAAAGCATCAGCTTCAGAGTTTGCTTCCCTGAAGTTATGAGAAAAAGAAATAGAAAGTTCACCTGCAAGACTCCATATGGTTCTGAATAGTGGAATGAATCTCCAGGGGATCTTATAGGTCTTTCTAATCATGTTAAGCAGCAATAAGGAATCCACTTCAACTTGGATATCATTCAACTCATGAAAATTGGCTATTTGCAGCCCTATGATCAAATTTGTTGATACGAATATCAAATTCTATGATGGTGCTTTAAATGGTTTGATGGTTCAACTTTGTGATGAAGAATTGAAGAAGGAGTCATTATCGGCATCTTGGATTCATTATTCAAGATTATCGACGAACTGAAGACATCATGAAGAACATTATACTCTTTTTTCCCACTGGGTTTTTAATGAGGTAGTGTGATCATTGTAAAATATTGTAAAATTATTTCATTTTGGGTTTATTGGACTAATAGCTCAGCCATGTGGGCTTTGAAGAGCTGAATTTCGAAAATACAGTCCATTAAGGTTTAGTATATTCAGTTTTATTCTGATTAGAATTAGATTTGATAAGATTAGATAAGGTAATATTCTTCAAAGTTACTTCTTGAAGAATTCAACCTGATTACCTTAGATTACCATTTATTTTAGGTATTTTAGTTAGATATGGTTTTAGCCTCTTAAAGCTGCCATAAGTCGATTCAGTTTCCATTTGTGATTAGGGTTTGAGGCAAGATTGTAACCCTATAAAAAGGGAGGCCTTATGGACGATAATAAAAACCTTTCATCAATCAAATATACAACCTTTTGAGTTCATACTCTTTGCTTGCGAGCTATTCCATTGTTGCTTAACCCCGAGGGCTAGTTAAGTACCAATAAGCCTTGTAATTTGAACGTGAGGGCTAGTTAGAGAACAAGTTGAAGTGGGGCTAGACTCCTGAATTTCGTGCGAGATAGTGCGGGTTTGCAGATCCCTTCACTAGATCAAAGATATTAATTCCGCAAATCGTGAGTCTTCGCAAGGAGATTCATATCATTTGTAATTTCAACTTCTAGACTGTCCATATCCTCTAAATACGGAGATTTTGCTATCAGAACATTGCCTTGATTATCCCTTATCACCATTCCTGCTCCAGCTGACTTGGGTTTAAGTGAAGATCCATCTGAATTGAGTTTGAAAGCCTATGTAGGTAATTTCCCATGCACTATGGTATGTTGTTTAACTCTTGTACCTATATCAAGTGGAGCAATAGATAAAAGAGATGGATATACCCGGCCTCTGTCCGAGGCATTCCATTTTAAGCCATTGATATAGATCAGTGTCTTAACAGTATCTATGACATTCTTAATAGTGTGAAGCATATTAGGTGTGTGATTATCATAGGTATATTTATTTCTCTCACACCAAATAAACCAAGAAGTTATTGATGGAAGAAGTCTTATACATGTAGCCTGCAGTTTAGACTTAATTTATACATTCCAGTAAAAATAAAATACATCCCATAGGTTTTGGAAAGTTTTATCCTCCACGTCAAAGAACAGGTTTAGTTGATTCCAAACAACTTTAGTCCAATAACAATCATTAAAGTAGTGATGGATTTCCTCAGATTCATTTATGCAAAATGGGCATATGGATGGCAAGTAGAAACTGAAATCTTCTAATACATCTGGGAATGGTATTAGTCTATTTAATAGCCTCCATATGAAAATATAAAAAATTTGGGCAGATACTTTGACCATAAGTGTTTATATGAGTTAATTTGTAACTTTTTTGGTCTAAGGAGTTCATAAGCAGAGCTGAGGGAAAAGAATCCATTCCTCTATGGTTTCCATAGTAAAGTATCAGGATAATCATCAAACAAGGCAAAATCTCTAGATAGCATTTGAATATACTCAATATCCAAACCAATTTGGAGATCAAGGAGATATTCATGTTGATTAAGAAAGAAATCTACAATTTGCCATTTCAGGAAAAGACAAAGAATATTGATCATTCCACACACTAAACAGATTTGTACACTTTAACCAATTTGTGTACCAAAAGGAGACCTCACCTTTCCCTACTAGTAGATAGCAATTTTCACTTACTATTTCATTAACCTCCTTAATCCTGCACCAAGTCTTCGATATTTTTAAAGAATCAGGCATAGACCACATGGAATCAGACTAAAGGGATTACCTCTTTGCAATTTCCACCAGAGTTTTAAGGAAAAACTTTTAACAATAATATGGATATTTTTTAACTTCAAGACCATTTTCCATATAAGGATGGCATATGTTTTTCCAGCTTCTCCAATTTTTATTTTGTCCATATTCTGAATTTCCCTAGAGAAGTTTTGAAAAGAGGACACGTAGCTTGTCTATTACCCCTTTTGTAGGTTTAGAAACTGTTAAAATATTTAAGGGAATGACTGAGAGAACATGTTTCGGTAAAACTAGTCTACCAGCTTGGTTTAACCATTTATTTTGTCAAAGTAGAAGTTTTGCTGAGATTTTCTCAAAAATGGATTGAAAATAGTTGTGCTTTGTTCTCCCACAATATATTGGACCCCCTAAATATGTGAAAAGGAAAGCTCCTGGTGTCATGGAGCTCCTAGTTGTGCTTTGTTCAATTAATTTTCTTTTTTTCCCTTACTTGTTTCTTTTTCTTTTTAATTTTTTAAATTCCTCATTATTGTTTTTACTATTTCAAATTATAATATTTATATTTTATAATTTAAATGAGCAGACAATTATTTGATTTCTCATTATTGTTTTTACTATACTAATATAAATATTAAATTAACACTCAAGCTAGTTGTCAATTATTTGATTTCAATTGTGATTTCAATTTTACAGGGCTTTATTATGAAATTCTAATGATGTAAATATAGATTTTCAAATAACAACTCAGATTATTATTTCTTAATTACTAATAAAACAAATAATTTACATTATTTTATTATCATTATTTATTTCTTTATTATCTACTTATTTATTTCTTTTCATTTTATCTTATGTAAATGTTTCTTGTAGGATTAATCCTAAAGTTATAGTAGGAAGTAGTCGAAGAAGATAAATAAAAAGGGTATGATTCCTGGTTAAATCTTAACTATTACATATGTAGTGAATTCATTAAGGTCGGGGTTTCACATCCCCTTCCTCACTGAAATCTTTCTGATTGCCTTAACCAGCATCTCGCATCCTCCATCCATCCCTATCTTCTCCTATTCAATAGACGGATTCAACTTCGAGTTTGATCCATGCAAATGCAATGGCAAAAGACGTTGGTCACTACCCCACTGATTGAAGATGATGCCGGTGATGAAACCCCATCAATTGAAGATGATGCTGGCGACGCCGAACCTAATGTTTAAAATTCTTGCATAGCGAATCCCAACGTCGGTGATCAAGCAATTGAAGATGGCGATGACGACTAGAAAAATGGCAGCAGCACGAAGGATATTAACACTGACGACCAAGCAACTGAAGACGATAATGGCGGGATGGTTGGAAAATGGCATCGACACAGAGGATCTCAACGGCGACGATAGAATAGTAGAGGAAAGCTTAGGGTTTTGAATTCTTTTGTTCAATTGCGTGTAGGTCCTGACTTTCAAGGACATCCTTAAAAGAGACCCAAAAAATTAAATACTCCCTCTGTTCTGGACTAAACTGCACACTTTCTATTTTTGTCCATCCGGCCTAAAGCTGCACATTTTCCAGATTCGGAAACATTACAACAAATTTTAGTAGTAAAATGACTCTACTATCCTTATTTATTTTGGGCTCCAATGGCCTAATTTCAAACCCTAATGTTATTTATCCAGCAGTTTTTGTTTCTCCACAACCGGAGCCCTGTTCTTCATCTTCTTCATTCTCCAAAATCCAATTTTTACTTCTCTCCCCATCTTCATTCTCCAATCCATTCTTTTGTCACTGTAAAATCCCATTGTCTCTAAAATCCTCTACCCATTTTTGTTAAATCTTAACTTCCATTTTCTTTTAAAATCCATGGTGATAGCAACTCCACAAGGGTGATGACGATTGGAAAGTCCACAAAGGTGGCGGTAATGAGGCAAGGAAGGTGACGACGATGACGATTTCAAAGGCGAGAGACGATGATGACGATTTAAAACCCCACCGGCTAAAACCACAAGATGCACCCATCTTTTCTCTTCCCACAACTGCACCGAAATTGATGACGATGGGATTGCGAATTCCACCATCTACCAGATCGGGATTTTATCGAGATTTTTTATGGGTAAAGTGGGTTCTCAAGTTTGGGAATTTTTTCATAAATTTCTACATGATATTGTAAATTATTGGTGATGGTAGTGGTTAGTGGTACTGTTATGTTGTTTTCAGTGGTTGGTGGGTTAAGGTGGTGGACACTGGGTGTGGGGTAGTGGTGGTAAACACTGGTTGATGGTGATGAATGCAGAGGTGATGACAGAGGGAAATAGAGTAATTGTATAACCTTCAAAATTTTGAGACCGACTTTCTCCCTCTACGGCTTAAGCTGGGACAGAGGGGGTATTTATAATTTAAGCCTCAAATGTAAAATACTTTAATTTTATATTTTCAATATTTATGATTGGTTCCTAGTCTCACTTTGAGACTGTCTCGCAGGAGAAAAACTCCTCTAAGTGATACATATAGTTGCTCATAGAAAAAATTTTCTCATCTACATTGATAAACATTTTGAATTTATTATCAAAGATAAAGAACATTACTTTGTACTTCAACATTCTCCAATTATATTGAACGCGACATATTTAAAATTTTGTTACTAACGGCAATCAAGAATTTAAGAAAATACCGAGTTAGGATTGATGGTGTGATGCAAATGTCCATACTACTACCACCATAGATGATGACATGTCAAATCTTGATCAGACATTCAAAGAATATGTTTGGGTTCATCTAAGTGACATGACAGATCCTATGACTATGGCAAGAACGAATCTTAGAGATGTGTCTTTGAATGCCTTGATTGACCAACTTCATGATGAAGAATTGAAGAATAAATCAACATCGACATCTTGGATTAATTATTCAAGAGTGTTGAGGAATTAAAGACATCGTGAAGAACACTATACTCTCTTTTTTTCCATTCATGTGTTTTAATGAGGTAGTGGGGTCAATGTAAACTATTGTAAAATTATTTCATTTTGAATCATGGGATTAAGTTTCAGCCTGTGGGTTTTGAAGAGCTTAATTTCAAAATTAGTCCATTAGGGTTTAAGAATATTCAGTTTTGCTCTGACTAGAATTAGATTTTGTAAGATTAGATAAGATAGTATTCGCTCAAGATCTATCTTGAAGAATTTCGGCCATATATTAATCTTATTTTAGGTATTCTAAGTAGATATGGTTTTAGCTTCTTCAAACTGCCATAAATCTTTTCAGTTGCTATTTCTAATTAGGATCTCTGACTGAATTTAACCCAATAAATAGGGGAGGCTTTGCCCGAGATATTTACCACTTCAATCAAATATTCAGACTTTCGAGTTCATACTTTTGAGTTCATACTTTTGCTTGCGAGCATTTTCATTGTTGCTTAATTCTGCCAGTTAATTAAGTATCAACACCCTTGATTTGTGAACTAATCATGTAGGCTAGTTAGTGAACAACATTTTGAAATTGAGAACCATCCCGGGGGCTAGTTGCATCAATTTTGTGCGGCTATATTAGGTTTTGCAAATTCCTTAATTTAATCAAAGATTTAAATTTCGCAATTTTGAGTTTTCGCAAGAAGATTCTCATCATGGTGTCTTTGGAGAAGTTAAACTTACAAAAAACAAAAAAAAAAATCTTCACCCTATGACATGATGAAAATTAACAATAGAAAAAATTAAAACAACACATTTACTTAACATGAAAATTATAATCGAATAAACTACAGAAATCCAGCACTTCAATTCCACTAAAAAACAATAAAAGAGCTCACATAGTACCATTTTTCTCTCTCAACACACGAAGTCTCTTAAAAATCAATTCTATTTTCTATTTAACCAACTCATAAATTTCATTCTCTATCCAATACCCTGTTTTATTTTAGCTAAAATGAAAAACATCTCTCTAATTTCCTCACCCTAACTGGATCTCCTTTTTAAGGAGTTTGTAATGGCTCAAATACAGTTACCATATATTTAAATTTTAGTTTCCGCAGAGTTTTGAGAAAAACTTTCTTTTACGAAAAGATATGGTTGAATTAAAATTATAGAAATAAAAGGTTTTAATTGCAGTATTAAAAAATTATTATGCAACATGTATTAATTATAAGTTTATGACTCGATGAATGCAACTCAAAATTTTTATCTTAGTTTATTCTAATTTGCCATTTAAACATTGATCTTCACATAACTTATGAGAAAATTATACTGTCTTTCCATAGATGGACTTTTTAGTTTATCATATACTATATTTAAATTAAATGCATAATACTCCGATATTCTAGATTAAAAGTAGTCGTAATTATATTTTACAATTTATAGTAAGAGTTACTTTCACATAACTTAACTTCGATTAATATATCATAACATTATTACCGAGTTTAGACCCCATTCACTTTGGAAATAGATGCCGATATCAACCTTTTTAAATTTAGATCATAATCCAAATAAAATACTCCCTCCATTTCACTATATTTGACCATATAAGTTTAAGTTGTTAGAATAAATCAAACTCCTGATTAGATTATGATTTATTCTGATTAGAGTTCTTTTTTTATCACACCTCTATTGTACTCTCTATATATTCAGATATCAATAATACAATTTATTACGATAAATCATTCTATCATGGTATCAGAGCAATGGGTCCAAGCAAATCATTATTAGGTCCAAGCTATGCGTCGGCGAGCGTTCGACACTTCGACGCTTCGCTTGGGGGTGTTAGAATAAGTCAGACTCCTGATTAGACTATGATTTATTCTGATTAGAGTTATTTTCTTATCACACCTCTATTGTACTCTCTACATAATCATATATCAATAATACAATTTATTACGATAAATCATTCTATCATAAGTGTTGTTTTTTATGTAAGTTTAAGTGTACGGAGGATATTAGGTAAAGAGAGTAAAAAGTTTAATGAATAATTGAGAAAAATATATTTTTTACCATAAAAAAATATGATAAATTTAAAAAAATATATAAACATGATAAATGTATCAAATTTAAGAAACTTAACGAGTAATGAACTTATCATTTGAGCAGCTGGCTAACCTAGAGACATGACAATGCGTACGGCATACTGGTGGTACAAAAAGAATCTCGATGTATATGAGCCTCGCATTAGAGATGATATATAATTATACTTCCTTCCTCCCGTATTAAACGGTATATTTTACTATTTGATAATATTTACAATTAAATTTTGATCATATATTTAAATGTGTACATAAATAATGATACTATTGTATTTGATATTGTTAGATTCGTCCAAAAGAGTAGTTTTTAAAAAAGTAACTTTTTATTTACCGATATTATACGTACTTAAATATTTTACTGCTTAAACAAGTTTTTTAATAGTAGTAAAAAAAATTTATATAATTTAATCTGGGACTGAGGGATTATAAAAATTCCTATCAATAAATTAGAAAGAGAAAAATATTTTTATAACCCTACCTACTTCACATAAGTGCCAATATGACATTTTGATAATTGAAAGTGCAAATATAACCCTATATAATTAATGTAAGTGCAAATATACCCATTCCAGTAACTTTTAGCCAGAATTAAGTGAAAAGACATTTTTAACCTTGAGATAAAAAAACTAAAAACTAAAAATAGATTAAAAATCCTGTTATACCCTTCATTTTCTTCTTCGTTTTCCTTTTCTTCTTGGATGGTCGTAGCACAACACAAACCATTCTTTCTTCATTTTCCTTTCTTCTCCAGAACCATAGTCGTCGGCGCCACTCTCCGCCGTGAAGGCTTCCATCCATCCCAACGTTGTCAAGTACCCTATGCCGGTACCAAGATCGAGCACCCCTGTTCACGATGGCGAGACCCAATGCGCCACCACCAAGATTTCGCGCATCTGGCACTGTAAGATCCCGATCCGATGCCGCGATAGCTGAAACGACGACACCATCCGCTGCCATCACCACCAGCATCTCCACCGGTCACCACTAGCCCATCCACCGGTTCCCACCACCGCTCTCTCCACTGGCGACACCATCAACGGCATCGGTAACGAGTGGTATAAGAACCCTGAAAGGTGGATTCCCACAGCGAAGAAGAGGGATTTGCTGTACCTCAAATTAGGCATCTCCGGAGGCGAGGAAGGGGTTCAATACAGATCATCTCTGATGCCCGGTGAGTCCCACAATGCGTACCTGAACGGCGGCGACACTGGAGAAAGTCGCAACCTATGAATCCAGACCAAGTAAAACTAAGAGGTTGATGGTAACAGAAGATCTGCCGGCGGCGACGCTGACTCAGGCGTAAGAAGAAGAAGACAGGGAGACGGAAGTAAGAAGAAGAAAAAGAAAGGGACGATGTTGGTTGTCTAATTGAGCAGCTACCAAGAAGAAGAAGAAATTAGGGTTAGTATTTAGGAGGGGAGAATTAGGGGTATACTAGTAAATTCATTTTTAATTTATTTTCCAATTTTTAGAGGGTATTTGGGTCATTTCATATGTAGTCAACACCAGTCAATGCCTGAAATAGTGTCTTAGGGTTATATTGGCACTTATGTCAACTAGTTAAGGTTATATTTGCACACAATTATCTAAGAGTTATATTAGCACTTACTCACCTAAATAGAGTTATATTGACACTTATCCCTTAGAAAGATTCGGTTAATCACCTAACTTTACGTACATGCATGCGCTCACAATATATAATCACGTATACTTCTAACATTTACATATGATTCATCCAATCAAATCTATTCAAATAAGTTTTATAGAATAGGGACTAAATTTTTCACTAGATTTCTGAAAGTTTGTCACACTAATTTAGAATAAGGAGTATTGTTATTTTTTTGAGTTGAAATGTGTGTATATAGTTAAATGATGAGAGTTAAAACTTTAATAAATAAATGATAAAATAAAAAATATATTAAAATAAATGTGTCCTATTACATTCAAAGAAAATAGAGAAAGGAGTACGTGCCATTTGTTAACAAGAAGTGTCCTCCATTCATCACAAGTACTAGTACGCACGAAGAGGTATAAAACCAGGCCAGCTAATCTATTTAATGATTTGGATGCATAAATATAATCAATTAATTGAAGGTTCTTTGGATCGTACACTACAGCGAAACTTTATCTGTAAAGACAGAGAATGAAGCATATCGATAAAACTACAGTGTCGGGGCTAATTAAGTTAATTTTCATTTTCCCCTTATCAGGATAAAATATATTTATAATCCTAACTTTTCAATTGGAAGTGTCAATATAATAATGTAATTTAATAAAGTGTTAATCTAACCATAACTTATAATCAACTGTGCCAATGTAAACCTAACTATTGGTCAAATAGTGCCAATATAGCCAAATTTTCAAATTTCAACATTGACCCAAAGTATTCAGGCATTGACCAAAAAATGAAATGACCAAAATATCCCTTAGACCAAAGTTGAAAATTTAATATCCAAAATACCCCTATTTTCTTTCTTCTCTAAAACCCATCCGATTGTGCCCGTCCACCACCACTGCAGACACCGGAATCTGTCCCCACAGCCCCAGCTTCTTCGATGAGGGCCTCTCGACGGTGTCGAAAACATGGAGAGGCAAGTGCATCTTTTCACCTGACTTCTCAAAGAGTTCTTGTAATAGAAAGATCATCGGAGCCAGGAGCGGATCCACAAGGGGGCTGGAGGGGGCTCCAACCCCTGCCAAGACAAAAATTACGGGGATTTGGGTAGTAAAATAAATTATAACTCCTCTCCAATAAGGGAAAAATTGAGAATTTATTTTTGGTGAAGGTCGTTTCACTCACCAAAATAATCTGCAAACTCTAATGATGAAATTAGTACAGTAGCAATCAGAGTCGATCCCACGAGGAACGGAGCAAAAACTATAATAAAATACCTACTAATATAGAACACTTTTGGTGTAGCCACCACACCTTAATTTTCAGATTTATCTAACAACTAATAATGCAACTAACTAATATAAAATAATAATGCAACTAACAGATATAAAAATCTAGTAAATATATGATGAATGCAATCGGCTCGGAATAACTCACATTAGTTAAACATCGATCATAGGCGCAAAGATAAATCAATTCATATGCATCTATCAGTTATAGGAAATTAGGTACGCTTAACCTCCCCAATTCTTTCGTACTTTATCGACAATTAACCAATTATAATTAACTAATTATTTCTCTTACCAAGATGCCTCCGGAAAGTATTCACTGAACCAGATACACACCTCGATAGCATTAAGAATGAAAAGAACCTAATATAGCAATTACCAAAGTAAAAGCAAATCGTAATGCACACTAATTGTTCCCCATCTTGTTGTTACAGCCTTAGCTAGTTAGCTGTTTTTCACAAGAACTTGCTACTTACTAACCCTTTCCAACGATTACGTATTGGTGGAATTAGATAGCATTATCCCAATAATATCAAACTTGATCAGGCTTAAATCTATCAAGAATAAAATAAACCAAGAACAATCAGGAACACATAAGAATCAATTATAAAACAATTAGGCCTCACGATTCATAAACTAATGCTTGTTATCCAATGCCGATATATAAATTAGCTACTTATAATAATTAAACTAAACAAACGAATAGTATAAAAATATAACATAGTTCAACTAATAAAATAAAAAATGAATTAAACCACTAAATTAAACCAGACTTCGAATTGCAATATTGCTGAGCACTATGAAATCCAAAGAACTCGGCCGCCAATCGAACTAACTAAATATGATATATTAACTAATAAATCTGAATATGAAAACTCAAAATCGATATATGCATGAACTCTATATGCATATCTTGTGTTGATCAAACTAATCTAATATATTAAAACTGAACTAAAAAAAGGCTAAACTGATATTGTATATCCCCGGAACGCAAGCCCTCCCGGTATTTATATACCGTGCGGATGCCCAATTACACAAAATCGAGTCCAATTGTAACTCAGATTCCTTGCGGAATAAAAAGAAATATTATAAAATCTATTCTAACTCTAAATAACTAATTCCTAAAATTATGGAATTTCAATTGGAAAGAGATAATACAATTATCATCAATATGGGAAGTGAATATTTTTAATTTCTTCAAATCCACATCTCTTCAATAATTCACTCTTCATCCCATAACTTCTGCAATTCTGCTTTTGCCTCTCTTTCTTCATCCCTGGAAAAATGTCTTATAACATTAAAACATTTTTCCATTGGAGCACATCACCTCATTAAAAACCTTAACCTGAAAAACCCAGTGGGAAAAAACCGTTGGTTAAGGGAGAAAGAGTACAATGCATGACTCCCTTTCAATTCTCTGCAATCAATGAATTCCTGCACCAAAAACATCTTAAAGTGCAAATTATATCTCAATAAAATCATAATAATCCTACCAAATATGAACACAATATAACAGATATCAAATATCCTCACACTTGAATCATGCTTGCCCTCAAGTATCAAGTGAAGAATATAAGAGCAATCAACAATCCACAATGTCCATACGTTCTCATTCCCTCATAAGACTCTATCTAAAATGACCCTAAAAAGAAAAAGTAAGATAAACTCACAAATCACACAACGAGACAGACAAAAATTCAACATTTAAAAACTCTAAATTCTACTCTTATAACGATAACTTTTCCCCTGTCAAGGAGTAAAGGATCACCTTAACGCACCTGTAATTTCATCAATTCTTAAAGTAATTGAAATAAAATGTTCAAGATCAAGAAATCTAATCATCAATTCAGTCAAAATCGGACAAGCAATGAATATTTTCTCACGGTTTCACTCAATCACTCTCAATATATGAAGGACAATCACTCAAATAGTTCACAAGTTATAACATAGAGAAGTTAATATGCAAATCCTGAAGGTCTTTCTCAAGGGTTGTAACGGGGTTAGGGACCATTCAGATTGGTGAGATCCTAAGGGTTCTAAGCTCAAACAATATCGATCAAAATATTATGCATGTTTTTTTTCTTCAGCCATCATCCATGTATAGTAGACATTCACCAACAATCTTCATGTCATGGCTATTATGAGAAAGCCAAATAATATCACATCAAATGTAGGTTCTATTTTTTTCTTTTTCATTTTTTTTGTTTTTTGTTTTTTTTTCAGCACCACTCCTCTCCAATACAGTCCAAAATCAGTACTTTTGAGAGAAAATCGCAACATAAAAATAATATTTTTTTCTCTTTTTTTTCACAGTTACGCCCCTCCAATTTGGCCAAACGGAACCCTAGTGTCACTGTTCATAATAAAATTCAGCCTTCAATTTTCAAAACTGCTCAGTCTGGGCAAACTGGACACATACTTAGTAATGTCATTAACTCAAGAGAACACAATGGATGAATTCATCAACATCAACTCCAAGAACATGCATAATAGGGCCAAAAGAAAGGATAAAACAAGGCTTTGGCTAAATATATAGTAACTCATATCAAAGAACATAGTCAAAGCTTCAAAGTGTTTCACTAGGGGTTAATGTAATTAGTAGGCAATTTAAGCTGTGTGGTTCATCCTAGTGCCTTCCATCACTTTCACACATAACAACTCCAATTATAACAATGTGATCTCTCAGAACAAAGATTGATGTAGAGAGTGCTCTACTCTAGCTCAAACCTCACTTTAGTAGGCTAAAATATTCAATTAAACTCGTCCTTTTTCGTCATCCCAAAAATCATATCAATCAAATTTCACAAATCATAGAAAATCTCATTCAAAAAATTCAAGGCATATCAGATTTACCAAGTTTGTTACAATGAAGTTTACAGCCGGTAGGGTACTTTTATCAAGAGCCAATAGAATTTCTTCATGTCAAATTATCGACTCAAACAACACAAAAATACATGTTTAACTAAAAAAACTGAAATAAATTTCTTTTATATTTTTTCCAAAAATACAAAACAAAACACACAAGAAACCTCCTCACACTTAAACTTTGCTTGCCCTCAAGCAACTAATGCAAAGCTCTTATGAGAAAAGGTTTAACACACAGTCAACATGAAAAAAATGACAAAGGAAGAGGGAACTTATAGTGGTGGGTTTGGAGGAATTCCGGATCAAGAGGAGAGCATTTGATCATAATCAGGTTCTGCCACTGGCCTCCGTTTGGCCAAACGGAACCCTGCGAGTCCAGCTTTCCAAATGTGTGAATTCTCCATGGTGTAAATTCAAGTACTTCAACTCTGTAGATCAAGAATTGAAATTAGCTGAGACATTGAAATTCCTGAAAGAATAAAAAAAACTTAAAAGAAGAAAAAAAAACTAAGAAAATTGGGTTGCCTCCCAACTAGCGCTTTTGTTTATAGTCTTTGGCTAGACTTTTGGATGCCTTTAATGAATATTTGTTGGGCACAATGGAATTTCTTCCATTAATGCCACCTGAGAAGTATCATAGTACGGCATAAGGCGATGAATATCAACGAGGAATGCTCTTTTTGCGTCCATGCTTATAATCTCTACAATCCCATCAGGCCAAACATAAGCCACTTCAAATGGTCTAGTCCATTTAGACTTGAATTTCCATGACATATGTCGAAAGTTGGACTCAGAAATAGGAACTTTCTGCCCAACCATGAATTTCTTAGAATTCAAATCAGTGTCATGCCATATCTTATTGCACTCCTTGTACCGCATAGATTGATCAAACCCTTTCAATCTTAGATCTCCCAATTCTAGGAGTTGGAACATTTTTTCTTCCTCACACTTGAGCGAATCTATACTCACTGAAAAAGTATCATCATCTCCTTGATAAACATGCTTCAGATCGGGTGGTAACTCCTTCAACTCCAAATTTGAGGTTTTCACATCCGATGGAACAAGTCTGGCAGGCGGGTTCCTTTTGGCCATACCGGACCCTGTACGCACTTCAGAAATATTCAAAATATCCAGTTCGGACTTATTCAAGTTGGGCATTCCTTGATTTATTTTAGTTCTGGACACCACTTCCTGAGAGTGCACTGAACACACCAATTTGTGGATTTCCTTATCACTTGAGACTTGAACATTTACCTCTTCTGGACTTGTAGGCATTTGAATTCCAACCTTATACTGCAAAAATTTAGTCTCAAGAGAATCTTGGACAAACAGGTCAGTATGATAAATTGCATTCACATTCTCAGCATCTATATATTTCTGCATGGGTTTATCAATGTTGAGTGTGTACTTATCACCAAAATAATCAAGTGAAATAGTTCCATTCCCAACATTAATAATGGTGTTTGCTGTCTTCAAGAATGGACGACCCAACAATACCCCTTGTGTTCCCTTATCACTAGTATGATTCATTTTTACCACATAAAAATCTGCTGGATAAATAAATTCATTAACTCTCACAAGCACATTTTCCAACTACCCTTCAGGAAACACGCAAGGTCTATCTGCCAATTGAATTACTACTCTTGTATATACCATTTCAGCTCCATTTAAAGTTTGATACACAGATAATGGCATAACATTAACTGAAGCTCCTAAATCACACATGGCAGCATCGATCTTCTTATCTCCTATATAACAAGGTAAGGAACACATACCCGGGTCCTTGCACTTTTGAGGTAATTTCTCTTGAATCACTGCCGACACAGATTCACCCATCATGATCTTGCTAGAATCCTTTGGCTTTCCTGCAATAAAATCCTTCAAGAACTTGGGTACTGGTGGTAACTTTATGGCCTGCAAGAAAGGAAGATTATTATCCATTTTCCAAAGATCGATATAAAATCCAAAGGATCTTCCTTTTTCTTTTCTAATCTACGAGGGAAAGGTGGCAAAATTTTGATCGAGGGATCATGTAAGGTTGGATTTTTACTTACCTCCGCTGGTACCCTAGACTTACTATCATGAATGAACTCTGAAAGTTCAGGATTTGGGTGTTGTAAGAAAGTGGCATTGCCTTTTTCCTCTGACTCTGGAATCTGACTTTCTGCCACATGGTTCCATTTAGCCAAACCGGATCCTCCGTCAGTGAACTTCTTCGCTTCTTTGCTCACGGATTTCAATGGTAATGCACCAAATTATTCTTCACTTCTGAGTGTGACTTGATTTACGGTCTCATGCGGGTTTAATTGGACATGAGAAGGCAATCCGAGATGCTTCATTCTGAGCTCGTTCATGGGATTTGATAAATGGGTGATTTGTCGCGTATGCTCCTCTAAAGTTGCTTCGATCTTCTCAAACCTTTGGTGTTGCTTTGGCATCATATCCATCATTATGTCCAGCTTATCATTCAAAGATTTCTCTTGACCACCTTGATGGGGCTGAGGAAAGACCGGAGCTTCTCGTTGCATTGGTGGAACATAGGGTCGTTGGTAATGCTGAGGCTGCTGCGGAGGGGGACCTTGTTCTCTCCACTGGAAGTTAGGGTGATCCCTATACCTTGGATTGAAATTTTGGGATATGGTCCACCTTTTTGTTGCCTCTCATTGAAATTTCCTATAGCATTTGCTTGGATAGGTATCTCTCCCATGGTAAGAATGTATTGCGACGTCGTATGGTTCACTGCTCCACACGTATCACAAGGCCCTTCTTGTACAAACGCAACCTTGTCAACGACCTTGGATAGCATTTATTCCATTCTTTCCATCCTTTCCTTGATCTCATCTTTTTTGGGAGTGGATGTCTGTGCCACCTTCTTCAAGATTCATACTTCCTACTGATCATACTCCTTCTTAGAGTCCACCAACCTCTTGATGATCTCTCTAGCTTCATTCACTCGAAGGTGAGAAAATCCACCACTACTAGAAGAGTTCACCAAGTCCTTGTTGCTGGATGTCATCCCTTGATAGAAGCATTGAAGCAACTAGCCTTCCGTCATTCGGTGATTAGGGCAACTGTCTACCAACTTTCTGAACCTCAGCCAATACATACTCAATGGTTCATCATATTCTTGCTTGATGCTTGTGATCTCCTTCTTCAAGGCATCTGTTCTTGTGGCTGGAAAGTAGTACTCCAAGAACAATATCTTCAATTCTGCCCATGTCGCAATGGAGTTGGGGGGCATGCTCAAAAACCACTGATTTGCTGCTCCTGTCAAACGGAATGGGAATGCCACCAATTTGAATTGATCTTCCATCACGGTGGATGGCCTCTTCTGAACCTTACAAATCTTGATAAATTCGCTCTAAAAATTGTAAGGGTTTTCAGTGCTTCTCCCGTGGAACTTGGGGAGTACGTTCAGGAATGCCAGCTTGATTTCAATAGGATTTTCGGTCTCTGGCAACTGAATAGGAGTGGGGGGATCATCTTCACTATGACCAGTGAGTTCCCACATGTATGGATTGTTTGGGTTCTGCCCAGGATTCAGATTTTGGTCACCTCCGTCCATCTCGATGTCAGTTCCCGAATCAGAGGTAGTTGCTGAAATTGCAATGGGTTTTGTTTGGCCAAACCGAAGGGTCTCGGCAGAAATTGATTTCCGCACCTTTGTTCACTTTCTGTTCTGCTTAGCTGTCTTCTCAACTTCCGGGTAGAATATTAAATTCAGCCTGGATGATCTGCTCATAAACCAAGCACAGTAACATACAGATTAGTAGGAAAAAAATTATAGAAATTGACTTACCGTTCCCCGGCAGCGTCGCCAATTTGGTGAACGTCGTTTCACTCACCAAAATAATCTGCAAACTCTAATGATGAAATTAGTACAGTAGCAAGCAGAGTCGATCCCACGAGGATCGGAGAAAAAACTATAATAAAATACCTACTATTATAGAACACTTTTGGTGTAGCCACCACACCTTAATTTTCAGATATATCTAACAACTAATAATGCAACTAACTAATATAAAATAATAATGCAACTAACAGATATAAAAATCTAGTAAATATATAATGAATGCAATCGGCTCGGAATAACTCACATTAGTTAAACATCGATCATAGGCGCAAAGATAAATCAATTCATATGCATCTATCAGTTATAGGAAAGTAGGTACGCTTAACCTCCCCAATTCTTTCGTACTTTATCGACAATTAACCAATTATAAGTAACTAATTATTTCTCTTACCAAGATGCCTCCGGAAAGTATTCACTGAACCAGATACACACCTCGATAACATTAAGAATGAAAAGAACCTAATATAGCAATTACCAAAGTAAAAGCAAATAGTAATGCACACTTAATTTTTCCCCATCTTGTTGTTACAGCCTTAGCTAGTTAGCTGTTTTTCACAAGAACTTGCTACTTACTAACCCTTTCCAACGATTACGTATTGGTGGAATTAGATAGCATTATCCCAATAATATCAAACTTGATCAGGCTTAAATCTATCAA
Organism: Rubia yunnanensis; assembly: GCA_037428765.1. Taxonomy (NCBI): domain Eukaryota; kingdom Viridiplantae; phylum Streptophyta; class Magnoliopsida; order Gentianales; family Rubiaceae; genus Rubia; species Rubia yunnanensis. The sequence goes on along the minus strand of CM075064.1, from coordinate 20,931,090 downwards.
GAATAAAATAAACCAAGAACAATCAGGAACACATAAGAATCAATTATAAAACAATTAGGCCTCACGATTCATAAACTAATGCTTGTTATCCCATGCCGATATATAAATTAGCTACTTATAATAATTAAAATAAACAAACGAATAGTATAAAAATATAACATAGTTCAACTAATAAAATAAAAAATGAATTAAACCACTAAATCAAACCAGACTTCGAATTGCAATATTGCTGAGCACATGAAATCCAAAGAACTCGGCCGCATGAACTCTATATGCGTATCTTGTGTTGATCAAACTAATCTAATATATTAAAATTGAACTAAGAAAAGGCTAAACTGATATTGTATATCCCCGAAACGCAAGCCCTCCGGTATTTATATACCGTGCGGCTGCCCAATTACACAAAATCGAATCCAATTGTAACTCAGATTCCTTGCGGAATAAAAAGAAATATTATAAAATTTATTCTAACTCTAAATAACTAATTTCTGAAATTATGGAATTTCAATTGGAAAGAGATAATACAATTATCATCAATATGGGAAGTGAATATTTTTAATTTCTTCAAATCCACATCTCTTCAATAATTCACTCTTCACCCCATAACTTCTCCAATTCTGCTTTTGCCTCTCTTTCTTCATCCTTGGAAAAATGTTCTAAGAAAAATGTCTTATAACATTAGAACATTTTTCCATTGGAGCACATCGCCTCATTAAAAACCTTAACCTGGAAAACTCAGTGGGAAAAAACCGTTGGTTAAGGGAAAAAGAGTACAATGTATGACTCCCTCTCAATTCTCCGCAATCAATGAATTCTTGCACCAAAAACACCTTAAAGTGCAAATTATATCTCAATAAAATCATAATAATCCCACCAAATATGAACACAATATAACAAATATCAATTTTAGTTATAGATCAGCCCCGCCAGTTATGTATCCTGGCTCTACCCTGATCGGCGCAAAATCATTCTATCAAGGATATAAATCTTACTTTGGATGCATTTTAATAGAATTCGGAGAATCATTGTCTCCGAGAGACACCGAAGGGCATGGGACCTACACTGCCTCCACCGTCGCTGGCGCCGTCGTGAGCAATGCTAGCTTCTACAGCTACGTGGCGGGAGAGACGAGAGGTATGGCAACGAAAGCGAGGATCGCCGCCTACAAGATCTGCTGGTCTGCCAGATGCTTCGATTTCGATATTATCGCAGCCATGGATGCCGGCATGTCCGACGGAATGAACGTCATTTCTCTGTCTGTCGGAGCCAATGGTTATGCGTCGGAGTATCATCACGATACCATCGTGATAGGAGCTTTTGCAAATGTACAAAATGACGTTGTAGTGTCCTGCTCTGTTGGGAACTCGGGGCCGGAGCTGTACACCACCGTGAACATCGCGCAGTGAATTCTATCTGTCGATGCCTCCACCGTGGATCAAGAGTTCCATGCTGATGTGATTCTCACTGTTCTCCAAGCCCTCCCCTCCCCATGCCTCCGCCACCCTTTCTTCTACCCCTCGTCCCCGCTTGAAAATTGTCCTACAGATCCACCGATCAAATCAACGGTCGTGCCACGGAGAATAATATTACTTGTTTCCCCCTTCCCTTCTCATCTTGTATGCTACGGGGTCTTCGAATTAGGGCTTTTACGGCAGAGAATGAAAGGGAAAGAGAGGGCAATTAAGCTTATGGACAGGCCACTTATTTCTTACCTTATACACTGCATTTCTTAAATTACATACAAAATTTAAAAATTTTAAAAATATTTTTATATATCATATATTTTTATATTTTCACCTTCAAATACATAATATTACTTGTTTTAACTTATAAAATGCAATATTTAAATTTTAAAAAAAATTACAAAATTTAAGGCAAATGCCCCTGAGGACTATCCTTAATCTTATGGAAATGCCGCCTTTCCTGAGACTTTCCCTTTTCCATTTTTTCATTTTTTGTTTTTTAAAATTCATGGGTAAATTCATCATTTCACTAAATTCAAGTCAATTTGCCGTTGACTAATATATGGTTATATTAGTTAAATTAATGGGTTATATTGACACTTTCAACAAAAATGTATGGTTATTTTAGCACTTTACTCTATCAATTAACATGCACTACTTCGTTTTGTAGAAAATGTTCAGAGTGATACCCACTTTAAATGAAATTCACAATTTAGTACAATATTTTAAAATTATTTTTAAAAAAGTTTTCAATTTTTCATTAATGTTTCGAAAATATATTTTTTTAGTTAGAAATAGGTATCATTATGGCACAATTTAGATCCCAGTTGGTACCCATTTTTCACTAAAAGATACCTTTTTGAGAAAAAAATTTGAAATGTTGAGTACCTTTATAGGACAAATTCAAAAGAGAAAAGTCCTTTTTATAACCCCACCTAGTTGAAAAATGTGCCAATATAACCTTTTGATAATTGAAATTGTAAATATAACTCTACCTAGTTGATGTAAGTGCAATTTTATCCAATCCGACAGTTTAAAGCCGGATTTGATTGAAAAAATTATTTTACCCCTTCAAAAAAATATAATTTAAAAAATAAAATATATTTTTTTGCCAATTATGCCCCTAACCCTAGGGAAATTCTGGCCACCCTCTTCTCTCCTCTTTTGTTGTTCCCACCGTCAACAATTCTTCCCTTTCTCTTTTGTTGGCCATCCAATTCTCTCATCTTTCGTTGTGCCAAACAATTGCACCAAATGGTTCTTGCTCCCCCTCATTCTCAGCCATCGTCCGTTCTCAGCCATCGCCCAGCGGCCATTCTAGCGACGGACCCAAGCCACCGCTCACCTTACCAACCCACCGTCTACGATCCACCGGAGAACACCAGCAAACACCGTCATCTACAGTTTGTGCTCTGCCTCCACCGATCTGAGCACCACCAGTGAACACCAGCAAAATTTCTGAGATCTCAATGGGAGCGTGCAGCGGTGAGGGTGCTGGTGGCATTAGGGTGGCGCTAGGGTTTCAATGGTGGGGGTTGGTGGCGATGGGGTTTCAGTGGCTGGTTTAGGGGATCTGGAGGTGATTAAATCGGTGGTAGAAGAGCTCCGAGGGTGATGGAATGGGTGGCAGAGGAACTCTGGTGGTGGTGGTGGGGAGGGCTAGGGTTTCACAGTGGCAGCTAGGGTTTCACAGTGGCAGCGAGGGTGGAACATGGTGGTGGGGCTAGAAGGTAATGGTGGAGGGGCTGGAAGGGTGGTGGTGGCGGGAGAGTGAAGAGTATGAGAGGTTGTGCGGGGTGGTGCTGTGGCGGTGACTGTGGTGAAGGTGGTGGTTGTGGTGGTGGCAGCGGCAGCGACGGTGGTGGTGGTGAAGGTGGTGGTGAAGGTGGTGGCTGGGGTGGTAGTGGTGGTGGCAGTGGTGGCTAGTGGTGGGACGGTTGTAAACTGGTGGTGGGACGGCTATAAACTGATGGTGGTAGTGCCTTGAGGGTAAATTTGTCCACACACTTTTAGGTTTTAGGTTAAAAGGCATTTTTAGTCATTTTACCTGTAGTCAACATCAGTCAATGTTGGAAATGATGTCTTAGGGTTATATTGGCACTTTTATCAATTAGTTAGGGTTATTTTTGCACTGAAACTATCCGAGAGTTATATTGGGTACCAAACTGTTAATTCGGTTAAAAGCGGGTATTATTTTGGACAATTTGTCCTTCATATTGCTATACTTTCTCTTACCTTTGTAAAAGTAATAGCAAGTTTCCACTACACGTTGCGCGATGTTTTTGATTAATAAAATGGAAAAAAATTCATGTACTTTCAACATCTCACATTTGAATTAGAAGAAAATAACTTTTATTAAAATCCAAAGTTTAGCCATATGAAAATAACAATATGAATCTTAAAAAGAAATAGTTAAAATAAACGTATTTTGCTCTTCCATATAGTCCTGGTGATTGTTTTCGTGCTTTATAATATTTCCATTTATTTTGTGGTATACCATTCAAAACGACTATCCCAACATCAAAATCCAACATTTACTCAAAACAACAATACACTTTTGATTCGGTTCCAAAATTCAAGAGATTTCAGTAGAGGTGTCAATTCGGGTTATCGTGTCACATTTGTATCGGATTGAAAATGTGTCGCGTTGAAACAGCTCGGGATGAAATGTGTCGATTTCATTTGTCGTGTTGGGTTGGGTTGGGTACCTATTGTGTCGGGTCGAGTTAATATCAGGTCGGGTCGGGTCGGAATATTTTTGGGTTGGATTGGATCGGGTTATTGTCGTATCATTTTTTGTACAGAAGTCTTGTTAAGGTCTGATAATGTCATTTATTTTTTTATAGTGTTTCATATTGAATTCAGATATATTTTGGGTTGGTTCATTTTAAATCGGGTTATTACGTCGCCCGATTAAATTTTGGTTGGTTTAAGTTATATTTCAATAATATTATTGTTACAACTGCACTATTATCAGGTATTGTTTCGTTGTAACTTGTAACTTGCAATATGTAAAAACTTGACTCGTAACTCTAAATTAAAATCTGCTCGAAAGTGATGCTACCCTATACACCCCCCATTGTATTTTCCAAGTACGTAACAAAATATTTATCAATATTCGAGCATAAAACTATATCCGTAATCATTTTCAATTTCCATTTCTTACTTCTAAGTAATCAACTTTAAATTACACTAGAACACGTATTAGCCAATTCCAATATTTCACCAAAAAATTAATTAATTTAATATTTCTATATTTCTATATTCAAGACCCTTATGTTCACCCATACATGCCCAAATCTCAAAGTTGCAATAGTACATTATTGAATTGCTTTTTAGTGTAACCAATTTCGTGATTCGACAATTCCAACTTTCTTGGAGGTACCGAAGTGGAAAAAGCAAAAACTTTACTTGTAACTCCGAATTAAAATTTGCTCAAATGTGATGATACCCTATACACCCCATTGTAATTTTCAAGTCTGTAATGGAATATTTATCAACAATTGGGCACAAGAACGGATCCATAATCCTTTTCGATTTCTCTTTCTTACTTCTAAGTGATCAACTTTAAGTTACTCTAAAACATGTACTAGCTCTTTCCAACATTTCACCAAAAAAACATTTGTTTTCTATTTCTATATTTATGCAAGAATAACAAAAAATTGTGTAATTTGGAGAGAAGGATAATGTCGTAACATTTTTTTGGACTATAGCTTAATTTTTCATAAATATGTTAGATGTTTTCTTGCCTACTATCTTAGCTGAATAGCAGTGTTGAGTATTCATTGAATTCAGTTCACTTTTTAAAACACTTTAGTGCAATTTTGTGTTGTAATAAATATTTTGATTCTAATTTTTTAAAATAAAAAACTAGTGAAGTCCCACTGCCCATTGCGCGACATTATGAATTAAAAATTAGGATTACTTATAAGTATTTTTGTGTCTTACATGTAAATTGAAAATAAAGAATTTTATTTACAATTCTGAAGTTTAGTTATATAAGGAAAAATATATGAGTAATGAAGTGAAATAATTAATTTGTTAGAAATCGTTACATATAAAATGCAATAAAAATGATTATTTTTATTATATTTCATTCAAATCATTTAAAAAATAATTATTTATATGTTGAGCTCATTTTAAAGGTTATCATAATTATATATATCTCATTGAAAAAAAATTAAATATCAAATATTCTTGTGAGTCCGTCTCTTGAAAGACGTTCTTTCCATAATCCATGGAAAGACCAAGGTTTAAAGTGCAAATTAGAAGAAATGAAGATAAAATTTTTGGGTTGTATGAATCGGGTTATAAACTTTAGAACTAGTAGATGTTGTACAATAAAATTTTAATATTGCAACTAAGACCTTTTACCTTTTATTATTCTAAATAAACCTGTCTTTCCCAGAAACTTATGAAAAGACCGTCTTTCCCAAGACTTTGCCTATTCTTATTAGTTCCATTAATTATAAAATACCCTCATTGAAGAGTGACTCGGTCTATAAAAAGATTTTGTGATAATTTATTAAATATTATTTTAACAATAATTTTCAAACTGATTTTTGAAATTAATATTTAGTCGACTCTCTATAATTACTAATTCAAAATCATAATTTTAACGAGACATCTCTCTTTATTTGACTATTATTCTTTAGTTTATGAATTTAGTCGTGCGCATTTTTAACTTAACCTTGTGTATTTACATTTGTTATGAGTTGACTTTACGGACTAGTAATCATATGTCTAAAAATCCGTTTTGTTATTAGTTTGACACATAACAAACTTGACTTGGTTCCATATTAAATGTTGATTGACTTTTTATAACTACATCTATTTTGGGTTAATCACATGTAGGGTTATATAGTTGATTTGTCGGGTTGAATTAGGTTCGTGTTAAATTGGGTTCGGGTTGATATTGGGTTCGTATTCAGGTCGGGTTCGGGTCCAAATTATCGGGTCATATATGGGTTTTGGGTTGAATTCGGTTATGTCGGGTTCGGGTACATGTCAATATTTCTTGGTTAAAATCGAGTTTTGGGTTGAGTGTGATCGTGTCGGGTTGGGTTCGGATCAATATTTCTCAAATCAGATCGAATTTTGAATTGATTAGATCGAATCAATCCAGGCCGAATTCTTGGTCCGGATCAGAGATTGACAACTCTAGATTTCAGTCATATACACATCTATAACAATGAAAAAAGCATTCCCCACCTAGTGTTCACTCCAGCAGTAGAAACACTAAACTAAGTAAATAATTGATGACACAAATATGAAATTAATTACCCTCCGTTTATTTGTTTTTGCCCTGCCTTGTCATCTTATTTGAAGATTTCTATTTTTTAAAATTATTTTTTTTTATTTTTGAAAGATGTCATATCTATTTATAATGTCTTGGTACTATGAAAAAAAATCAAATCTTAATTAGAATCAACTTATTTCTATAAAATAAGATTGTTAACACCCTTTCCAAGTATAACTTGGAGAAATGTTAAAGGTAAAATTTGGTTAAAAAAACAAGATTATATTTCTTGTTGGACTCTACAATTAAAAACTAAGAATTCTGACATTTTAAGCTAGTTTCTTCTTCCATATTAACCTGCACACTGCATTTCTTTAGCACTCTACGAATATTCTACAGTAATTTTTATTTTTGGGGGGTGGGGTGTGTGGTATGGAGGGAACCAGGCATCTCCTGATCCCTAATGTTCCGCCACTGCTTTGTACCCTTCCTTCATTACTGAAACTCATTGCAAACTCAGTACCCTTCCTTGTCATGAATATGTAGGCCCGTCAAACGGGTTGGGTCACCCGTTGGATAACCGTTACCCATATACTAATTTTACTTATTGGATAAGACTTATTGGTTAATGACCCATTGGGTTAATGGATATAATTGGGTTGTAGTTATTGGGTTTAGTTGGGTTGGGTAATTGGTTATCCGTTGGATAATTTTGGGTGGGTCGAATTGGGTTGGATAACGGGTGACCCGTGGATAATTTCATATCATAAGATAACAAAATTTTCACAAATTTGATTACGAATAATTTAATTTTTCCCTAACACATATAATCAACTTAGAAACGATCAAATTCTCTAATCATCATATTTGTCGATTTTGGTTCATGTTTTAATCAATTTTAATTTGAACCAATTAAAATTTGATAAATGATCTTGACGAAAGAAGTAGAAGTAGTATTTAAGAAACTTTTACTAAATTTGAAAAATCTCGAAATATGAAGATTTTAAAAAATATTTTCTTTTATTGAACATAAGAAAATAATAAATGAAATTCCCATTTGGCCACTCCAATAAATATTTCTTTTTTTTTTGTAGTTATGTACACGATTCAGCCTACATCAAAGAATGATTACGGTTAATCGTAATTTTTCACTCCAAGTAAAATGTTACGTGGCTTATCAATTTAAAGTTTAAATGGTTGAAAACACCAATTATCCATTGAGTATATAATGAATTATCCATTGAGTATATACTGAATTATCCGTTGGGTATATACTAATTATCCATTGGGTCTATACTAATTATCCATTGGGTCTATACTAATTATCCATTGGGTCGAACTAAATGACCAATTGGGTATATGTCATTTATTTGGGTGAAACGTGAATTACCCATCAATTCCGCGTTCTTTCTCAGTTCTCACTTTCCAGACTGCGTTTTGTTTCATCAGTCCGCATTTTGTTCATCAATCAGTCTGCATTTTTTTCATCAATCGATCTGCATTTTGTTCATATTCGAGTTCATAATATTATATTATGTAATATAATATTATGTACATTATATTATATTATATTTAATAAAAATAAAAAATATATAATATGTTGGCTTTGTAAACTCGACGAAACTAACGAACAATATTACTTGGGATCAAGCTCGAGCTCAAATACGGTACGAACTCGAATATTGTACGAACTCAAATACTGTACGAGATTGAGCTCGAATACTGTACAAACTCGAATAGTGTACAAGATTGAGCTCGAATACTGTACGAGATTGAGCTCGAATACTGTACGAGATTGAACTCGAATACTGTACGATCTCGAATACTGTACGAGATTGAGTTTGAATACTGTATGAACTTGAATACTGTACGAGATTGAGTTTGAATACTGTATGAACTTGAATACTGTACGAGATTGAGCTCGAATACTGTATGAACTCGAATACTGTATGAGATTGAGCTCGAATACTGTACGAGATTGAGCTCGAATACTGTACGAGATTGAGCTCGAATACTGTACGAACTCGAATACTCTATGAACTCGAATATTGTACGAGATTAAGCTCGAATACTGTATGAACTCGAATACTGTACGAGATTGAACTCGAATACTATATGAACTCGAATACTATACGAGATTGAACTCGAATACTATACGAGATTGAACTCGAATACTATACGGGATTGAACTCGAATATTGTACGAACTCGAATACTCTACGAGATTGAACTCGAATATTGTACGAACTCGAATATTGCACGAGATTGAGTTCGAATACTGTACGAGATTGAGTTCGAATACTGTACGAGATCGAATACTGTACCGAATATTGTACGAGATCGAGCTTGAATAATTTGTGAATTATAATTTGTATGATTTGTGAATTATAGTGAATATTTATGTTAAATATTACACATGCATTAATTGGGTAATTTTGGATATTTATTGGGTATTTGTTACGTTCTTATTGAATTAATATAATATGGGACCCATGGAGATCAAAATTTTCCATTAACACAATTATTTTCATCCCGCTCAATCCCAAAAACTAATGAGCATTTAATACCTGATCCCACTGGATAATGACAACTTGTAACACAAATCGATAGAAAATGTTTAATGACAACTTGTAACCCAAATCGATAGAAAATGTTTGATGATAACTTATTGGGTTAATTATATAATGATTTATTGGATAATGATTTATTGGATAATGACTTATTGGATAATATGTTTTAACCCATTGGGTCATATGAATATCTCATGGGTTATCCAATGGGTTATCCATTTAATGACCCAACCCATTTATGACCCAACCCATTTATGACCCAACCCATTATGACCCATTTAATAAACGGGTAAATTGGATAATGACCCATTAGATAATGATCTATTAGGTTTGAATAACGGGTTTATCCAATTAACCCATTTGACGGGCCTATGAATATGTCGCCGGCCTTGACTTCTTTGCCATCGATTTCGAGGGTCTGGTCCTCCAACCCAAATATATGTCAAAGGACTTTGATTTAGAATCTTGAAGACCAATTTTTGAATTCTTGAAGATGAAGAAGAATCCGTTGCTTAACCATACATCATCATTTTAGAGATCTTGTATTTATTTTAGACAAAATGATTTCAATATTCCCAGTTAACATCATATTTGAATGAACACAGAAGTAAAGAATTGCTAATATATTGTGCTTGGGAAAAAGCATATTACACTAATTCTTATACTAAATTCACGCTCTCATTTATCCAATTTTATCGGATGTCCCCAAAGGGACAAAAGGTAAGTCCAGCCTGGCATAGGTAAGTGGGTAGGTAATAGTCCAGTAGTCCAGCCTACACTGGGTCCAACAGAAGGCAGGCTCAATGTCCCAACATCTTTAAGCCTCCACTAGGATTACAATCTCTCATTTAAAAAAAAAATATTTGATACACTTTTATGTTATTTTTAAAAGATATCATTACATTCCATTTATGACAAAAGTAAATTATTTTTGTTTATTTATTATACACTTCACTCTTCATCGCAATTCTATATACAAACTTCAACTTGTGGAAAAAATAACAAAAAATTGTGACAGTATCAAAAAAACCAGGGAAGTATATAAATTCTATGTAAAAATTTATTATATAAATTTAAAAACTACTAGAAAGTCCCCCCTTTAGCAACGGTATGTAATAGCTATTATAGAAAATTGCTGCTTCAAAATTTTCTAGCAGCTATTATTTTTTCTTTCGAGCTGTAAATTTAAAAATCGCTGCAATTATAATAACTGTAGAAACTAGTTATTGAATAACCGCCTAGAGTAAGTTTTTTTTAGTATTGACGGAAAATCATAGCAGTTATTTTCTATATAACCACTACTATAATTATTTTTGGTGGGAAAGAAAAGCATCTATTCATAGAAAATAATTGCTTCGTTCTCTAGCATAAGCACATGTTATAAGAAAAGAGTTGCTTCGTTCTTTAGCATAAGCACATATTATTAGAAAATAGATGCTTCGTTCTTTAGCATTAAATGCTGTTATGATAGATAACTACATTTTGTAGTAGGTTTTACAATAATAGCTGCTACGTAACTCATATAAAAACCTTTAATATTGGCAAAAATTTGAAGAGGGTTTGCACTCATGAGATCTTCCTACCATTTTTATTGCTATATAGATGTAGAATACAACATTCAATGCCATTTGTAAGGATTATTATAGGTAAAATACATTGCCTAGGAAAAATTCCACCGGTTATCGTACTGGTGCTCAATACATAGAAAACTTTTCAACATTTACAAGCTAGAAAAGGAAAAAAAGAGTTCTGAAAATTGGGTATATGATATGAGTTACTCTAGAACATGTACTAGGACTTTATAACATTTTACCAAAAAATTCATTTATTTAATGTTTCTATATTTAGGCAAAAATAACAAAAATCATGTATTTTGGAGCAATGGATAATAAGGTAAAACAATTTTGGGCCACATGTGTAATTTTTGAAGATTGTATAGAAGTAATCATTGTTGACTTTCGAAACCTTTTTGTTCACCCATACATGCCCAAATTGAAAAGTCATAGAAGTATATTATTGAATTTCATGTTGGTGTCGCCAATTTTGTGATTCGACAACTCCAGCTTTCTTGGAGGGGCCGAAGTGCAAAAACTAAAAACTTTACTCGTAACTCCAAATTGAAATCCGCTCGAACGTGATGCTACCCTACACACCCTCATTGTATTTTCCAAGTCTGTAACATAGTTTTTTTATATCAATAATCATGCACAAGAACATATATGTAATATTTTCCGCATTTCCTTTCTTAACTTCTAAGTAACCAACTCTAAGTTACTCTAGAACATGTACTAGCGCTTTCCAACATTTCACCAAAAGTTCATCTATTTAATAATTCTATATTTAGGCAAGAATAAAAAAATCATGTATTTTGGAGCAATAGCACAATTTTGGGCCATAGTGTAATTTTCCAAAATTGTGTATAATTAATTGAAGTTTACTTTTGAGCCCATTTCGCCAACCCATGCATGCCCAAATTGCAAAGTTCCCATCGTATATTATTTAATTTCATTTTGGTGTCTCCAATTTCGCTAATCCATACATGCCCAAATTGCAAAGTCGCAATCGTATATTATTATTGTGTAATGATTATATTCTAGATGATTTTGTTATATGTGTATACATATATTCACCCATGTTTACATGTTAGATGATTTTGTTATTAAAAAAAGTTGAATTTAGGTAGTAACATGTCGCAACCTTTTGGGACATTGTAGCAGTTATTTTTTAAAAGAATAAGTAGATGCCAAAGTGTTTGAAAATCTCAAATCTAATATACTCTCGGACATGTATTCACATCGAAAATATTTTTTAGGTAGTGATAGGTCACAACCTTATGATCATTGTAGCAGTTCTTTTGTGAAACAAATAATAATTGCTATAGTGTTGAATCTCCACCATTATAATCTTATATTAATACTCATTAACCCGGAGATATTTTACATTATTTTATTAAAATTTATACCTACACATAATTAAGTTATCTACACCTAATTAATTTTTAATTAACTTTTTATGTGTTTATTAGTGTAAATTTGTTTGGAGATGCTTTCACATACTCGATCTTTTTAACAAATCAACGATTAACTCATATTTGACCTTTTATATGTAACGTTAATAACTAATTTTATTTTGACTAATCAACATTTAATAATTACTTGACTTTCTTTATGTAAACACTAATTAAATATTAAATTAGTTTTACGAACACTAGTAACTAAGATAAGTTTAACTAATCAATGGTGAACCTTACTCGACTTCATACATATAAACACGAATAGAAATATTTGACCGCCGCTTGATCGCCACCCTCACCACCGCTCTATGCTCTATTGCCACTCATCGTCTCTTAATCGCCATCTTCACTTGCTGAAACCATCACCACTCAAAGCCTCAAGAAGCCAAAAATCATTTCATTTTTGAGGAATCCCAAGAAGAAACCGGTCCAAAAAATGTGACCCATCTCGAGTTTCAGCTGTGGAAGGGCAAGGCATTGGAGGAGTTGGTGGGTTTCGTCGAGTTCTTCAGAGACATGGTTACCGATAAAGCCTCTGGTTATAGTTATTCAAACGATTGAAATTATCTTATCTTCATTGGGTTCACATTGAATCTGTTGTTCAATTCCTTTGAGAAGTTCACGCAGGTGACAATGATCATGCAATTAACGAGCAACCAATACTCGGAGAAGATCACTGAGAATTGCTATGCTATTTGGAATGGGATTTATAATGTCACAAACATCATCGTCGGGGAAGAACTCCATTCCGGCCTATTTCCCAGCCATTTCTGCCACTAGTGGTGAAAAGAGTTCTTGCCTTTAAGACTCAGGCGCCGTTCCTTCATCAGCGGCCAATTCCTTTCCGACAGGTTCAGAGGTAGTAGGAAGTTCTACCAATTGCTCGGCACCACCTCAGGGTTATTGTTGGAAATGGGTCTCTTCAAGGTCTTGGGTTCCGAGTTGGGCCAAAGTTCAGGAGGATAAGGATGCTCGTCCCTACTTCTTCGAAAGGATTCTAACTCCCGTCCTCGAAAGCCCTCCACACCCCATGGATCTGAAAGTTGCTAAACTGTTAAATATGTTGCATCTGTGGGTCTGGCTCATAAAGTATTTACGGTTGGAGGTTCTTTAAGAAGATGAAAATCCGAGGGATACAAGGCTCGATAGGTGCGCAGTTTATGATCGTCCCATTCAGTTTTGCTTATGTTTCCCCTTGCCCCCCATACTCTGTCATCTTCTCTCAGAGCACCGAATAAGCCTAGCCCAAGTGCATTAGAATGTCATTCTTCTCGTCATGACCTTCCTAACTCGATGTAACAGCTTGGGCATCGAACCCCACTACGAGGTTTTTCGTTCTTTGTACTATCTCTCTGGGAGTAGAGCTGTGGTGCATACGGATGGGGGTCAAGATACAAAGCTTGGAGGGATTGTAACACTGTGTAACAGGTTCTCAGATCATTCTGTAAAACTTTCTTTTAATTGTAAAGGGTGGTATTTATCCTACATTTATACGTTCGAGAAAGAGGCTGAGGAGTACTATGTACCCGATTGGAATCCAAAGCCCAAGTTCGAGAATCCTATTCCTATGTTACTCTGGAGGATGTGATAGCTGATAGAGATCGGCTGCTGAGTGAGCCCTTAACATTTCAAGGAATTTTAACTTTATCATGCCAAAGGAGATATATGACTGGATCTATCGCCAAAAGCCAGTCCTGATAGAACCCCTTCCTCTAGCGGAGACCATGAAGCCTTTTTCCAGCAATGGGAAGAAAAAGAGTAGTTCAAAGGATAAGAAGGGGGAAGGATCTAGAGGAGCTCAACCTAAGAAGATAAAGGAAAAGAGGAAGGCTTCTTCGATTGATGGTGAAGAGGCTTCGAAAAAACCAAAAACATAGAAAAAGAAGACCGATGCTTGAAAACTTTTGGGTATGCCTCGAAGCCCGTGGGGGCAGAACCAGAGCTTGCTCGGGCAAGCAGTTTTGGGAATTCACCCATTGGAATTTCTTCCTCCCACTCTGAAGGTGTTTGCGACACCCTTAGTTTTTACTCATCTTTGCTTCCTTTGTGTTGTCTAATTCGTGCATTTTCCCTTTTTCCTTTGTTTAGTGGATTTTTCTGCTACACTTGGCTTCGGCGATGAGATGGAGGCCGAAACAGTGTTTGTAGAGGCCTTTCCGGGGGGCCCTTACAGCTACCCCACTTCCAGTCCCATTCGACTGGAAGCTTAATCTGAGGTTTAGTCGGAGCTCCAGGATGAAACTGGTAGGAGAAAATGGGGTCATGATGATGACTCGATGCCCCAGCTTTCCCCTGAAAAGTTAATAACCGATACGACCCCCTCCATTCAACAATACAGCCAAACCTGGTTCCTCCAAAAACACCAGCTCATAGATTGGCCACCTCTCAAGGAGGAGCAACTTGCCTGCTCCGAGTGGGGAGGGTCGCTTTTTGACCTTGTCCCAGAGGCACCTTTCTCGGCTGCCTTGGACTCTGTTATCCAGGCCTATTTGGCCAAGGTTCAGTAGACTAAGCAGGCTATTGCTAAGTTTAAAGAGCTTGAAGGCGAGTTGCGCTAGACTGCTTCCCATTACAAGGAAGACTTAGAGAAGGTGACCTCCCACTACGAGGCCGAGCATGCTATAGCTGCCCTAGCCCATCGGGCGGACCTAGAGAAGTAGGCTCTTGTTCACAAAGGGGCGCTCGAGAAACAGGCCACCAAAAAAGAAAATCTTTTGAAAGGGCTTGAGCTAAAACTCTCGGAGGCCCAGGTGGAAATTTCCAAACTATCTGGCCTTTACTCTCCTAAGCAACAGGCTTCCCCTTTTGAGGCCTACACCAATAGGGTAATGAAGACCCAGGGGTTCCGATATTTTTCCTCCTCCCTCTCCAATGTGTTGGTTGGGGTTACCCGGAATAATTTGGCTCGTTCTGTTTCCAAGGATCTCCTGGCTGAGTACGCTGCTATGTAGGATGTTTATAAGAAGAGTTCGAAGCCCAAACAAATGAGCCATCTCTAGTGGAAGTCTATCCAAGATGGGGGGGATCAAACTCTCCTTGCTCAACCATTTGAAGGCATCCAAAAAGTATTTCTCGGGGGAGGAGACCCGCAACCTGGAGGTGGATGAAGACACCGAGTGGAAAGAGCTGGATCCTTTTATCGCGCTGAGGTCTCGGCGTAGGCCTGCCTCTTCAAATTCTTCCCAGAAGACATCTAGCGTAGGAAAAACTGTATGAAATTTTTTCCCTTTGGGGCTCCTGGTGTACTTCTTTTCCTTTGATTAATAAATACTTTCATTTTCTTGTACTTATCTATTTTTTCTTTTATCTTTCATAGACTTTAGACTTGGTACCCTTTTGCCCCCCCTCCCCATCTGTAAATGGGCACTTCCTTTGATTTCTTCTTTAAAATCATGCAAGAGTGGTATCACCAGATCAAGGAATGGGCTTGGGAGCATCAAATAGAGGCATCCTAGTTTTGGTACAAGTTTTTTTTAGCTCGAAGAGGATCCTTAAGCTGCGTACGAGGAACTGTGTTTATGATTTAGTGGTCTTCACGAAAGGCAGCAGGAGCTCCTCGAAGCGTTAAGCCATTCGAGGGAGGAAAGGGATTCCCAGGCTGCTGCTAAGGTTGAAATTTTGAGAGATTTTCGATCTCTCAAAGCCCAGCATAATGAAATTCTTAAGGAGATAACTACCAAGGCCAGGTCTACCTCAATGTATGAATGCCTTTGGACTGCTAAAGCCTATAAAGCCACTAGGGGAGCATCAACTTCTAGACCAAACAAGTCCCTCAAAGGCTACCGTTGTGCGGTTCAGGTGGCCTGAGAGAACATAGAGGTGGCTCGAGCAGCCCTAACAACTGCTACCGAGAAACTCAAGCAGTGAAAACAAGAAGTCCGAACATATCAGTGAGACCTGGTTCCTGCGTTGGAGCAAACCATTAAGAAGAATCAGGTCCTCATTGTTGAAGTTTGTAAAGACAAAGAGAAGGTTGATAAAGAGCTCTCCAAACTGTATGCAACATATGAGGTAACAAACAAAAACCTTCGAGCGTACGGGCTCCGATTCGGGACAGTTGAAGCTCTACTGATTGAAGATTTTGAATGATTTTTTCTAGAAACTATAAATATCACGGAGTAGAAACATACTACTCAAAATCCCAAGTATTGAGAACTATATGAAGAGGCTTGGAGGTGGCTGGACAAAGTGCAGAAAATGAAAACGTCAGCTTCAAGTTCCCGTACTTCCTTCAGGAGAAATGAGGCTTCAGGATCTGGTGAAGCCCCCCTCCCATGGATTCGAATTGAGGACCTAACAAGACTCAAAGCCCCCTCACCGCTAGGCGGGGAAGAGGTTCTTTGTCTAGTAGTGGAGGTAACACTGCTGGTCTAAAGAATGTAGTTTCCATCTGGAGGCATTAAGCGTAGGTTCCCTGGACTTTTCCTACTTTGTAAAATAGTTGTAATTTATTTTTGTGTACTTGTAAACCTTGCTGGCCTAATATTGTGAAATAATACGTTCTTTTCTTCGTCGTTGTAAGAGAATTTTTTTTCCTGTTTTAGGTAGGGCCATTGCCCCCAAGCTAAATTTCTTTAACTTGTTTCTATAAATTTTTTGAGTGACTTATGAGGTCTAATATTTTTGTGGTTTATAGGATCAGACGGGGATTTGTTAGCCTTTCTTATATTTGACAAGGTATGTGCCTTGGGCGCTTGTTGTACATTCGACGAGGCTTTTTAGCCCTTCAAACATTGTACAAGGTCTGTGCCTCAGCTTACAATGCTATTGAGCCGAGGGCGTTCTCTAACCTAAAGATACCTCTAAGGAGGCCTCTTTTTTTTTACCTTCCACAGTCTATTGGAATTTTGTAGAATAATACCTCCAAAGGATGAGACAGCCCATCTCCAAGGAATCGATTCACCTTGGAGGGTTTCTAACACATAATTGCCCCTTGGGGCGGCTTCAACAACTGGGTAGGGTCCCTCCTAGTTTGCTGACGACTTCCCCTCTCGCTCTTTATGAATCTTCTTGTTTCTCCTCATTACAAGCTCTCCTAGGGAAAACTGGACCTCTCGAACCCTCCGGTTGTGATACCGCTTCACTCTTTCTTTGACCCTGGCTTCATGGAGGTTTGCCTTCTCTCTTTTCTCTTCGAGGAGGTCCATGTTCAAGCGGCGTTGCTCGTGATTGTCTTCCAGTCGTCCGTTGCTTATAGAAAATTTTTGAAAGGTGGGCAGTCTTATCTCCGCTGGAATGACTGCCCATGAACCGTAAACCAGGCCATATGAGGTTTCTCCCACAGTATAAGATTCCATTGTTTGGAATGACCAAAGTATGCTAGGTAATTTGTTGATCCAGTTCCTGCCTACTCCTTCAAGTCTCTATTGAATGACATTGACAATGGTTCAATTGGTGACCTCCATGGCTTGGGGTTGGTAAATATCGGTGACCCTATGGCATATTTTGTACTCCTTGCACCAGTTTTTGAATGGGTCATTGACGAACTAAGCGTCATTGTCACTTATGATCGTTTGAGGGATCCTGAATCTGCATATGATATTCTTCCAACAGAACTCAATCACCACCTTCCCTTTTACACCCGTTAAGGCTTCAGCCTCGAACCACTTTGTAAAGTAGTATATGGTCACAATAAGGTACTGAAAGTGGCCAGGCGCCTTTGGGAAAGGGCCCACCAATTCGACCCCCCATTTGTCGAATAGCCAAGAACTGTTAATGTTCATCATTTCTTCCTGGGGACATGGGTGATTGGTGGCTGCCTTTGGCATGGTGGCAGGTTTAGAGGTGCTTGTTTATTTCTTCAAATACCTGTGGCCAGTAATATCCAACCAGGAGAAGCTTCTTAGCTACCAATCGAGCCCCCTGATAACTTCTACAGGCCTCTTCATGGGTTTCGTGGATCAAGTAATAAGCTTCATGGGGGACTACGTATCGGAGGAGTGGTTGGAGTTGGCATTGGCGGTATAAGATCTCTTCGTGGATCACATATTAAGGCACCTTTAACCTGACCTTCCTTGCTTCGATGGGGTCATCCGGTAGAGTCCCATCTCAAAGGTAGCTCAAGATAGGCGTCATTCACAACTTTTGTTCCTTAACTACCAATACCGTTGCTTTCTCATTAAAGCCACGCTTACTTAGCTTCTCCACAATTAAATGCCCTTAAGATTGCAAGTCTAGGTCTGACGAGGCTAATTTGCTTAAGGTATCAACCTTGTGATTCTTTTCTCGAGGGACTTGATTGAGGGTATATTGGTGGAAATGTTTGAGGACGGGGTTTACCACTTCCAAATAGCATAGAAAACTTCTCTCCCTAGCCTCATATTCCCCCTTGACTTCACCATCAAGTGGCACACCCGGTGGGACCGTCACTCAGATATGTGATCAAATACTTGCTGTTTATGTGCATATCTACAACAAGCGCCTTTTGTAGAAGTGAACGGTTAAAAGGCAAAGTTTTAGACATCAACAAAGAGGTAAAATCCCCATACCATAAAATGAGAGGGCGTAGATCCAATATGCCTCTGGATCTCACTCTCTCTAGCACCGGTATTGAGCCTTCGGAAGCTAGCCAAGACCAAGTCCAAGAAAGTAGAGGTCTGAAAGCTTTTCGAGAAGAAGCTGACGCACCCCAACAGATCATGGAGGTCAGCATTGAACCCTGGGTAGGTAGAGTTGAAGTTCCTATCTCGCAAAGTCTGGCGTGTCAACAAAGGGCAAACAAACTGCAACTTACGAAGGCTACGATAAATTCACAAATAGAAATCTCAAGAGGGGCTACTATAGCATCAAGGGGCACGAGCAAGGCAGGCCCCCCATCGCAGTAAGATCTAGTGTCGCAGGCTCAAGCCTTCAGATCTGCTGGCTATCAGGTGGAGCCTCCCACGCTTTACCATAGGGTGATACAGCAGCAGATGGGGCCTCCACCTTCGATGCCCTCAGTGTTGCAGCCAAGATTATAGTTATACACCCCCCTGAGAGTGTCCTATCAAGCTGACATTGGTGTCCTTACACGACCCCAACCAACACTCCCGAGCATGTCGTAAACGATAGCATACTCGACCCCGACCTCGATGCTTACCTCGATGCCCTCAGCACTGAGACAGAATATTTCATATTCATTGATAACTTTCTCCAGTTTTGAAAGCCAAATATATTCATTACTCCATCCGGAGGTTTCCCCCATACGATCCTTACCGGCTAGGGTTATATTATGGCTCGGCAGGGGGAGGGACGCACTCAGGGTACATGGCTTCAAATCAACTTCTTCCCCTAAGCTTCGATGCCCCAGTTTGGTCCATCCTATATGGAGACCCACAGATGGGAGGGAGACCAAGCGACTCTTTGACAAGAGAACTCGATAGGTTGATCAGGCCTTCGGACCAGATCACAACATCCCCTTTTAGTCCCGCGATAATGACTACCCGATGGACCAGAAAAATGAAACCACTCGAAGGGCTTTTCACATATAGTGGAGACTCAAACCCTTGCGAGTTCGGACAGATGTTCCTTAGTTTGATTAACTCGAGGGGCTTCAATGAACACATAACATGCAAGTTGGTCGGAAGTTACCTTCGAGGGAAAGCCCAAGAATGGTTCAAGAAGCTAGGAAGAGGGACACTGAACTCGTATAGAGACTTTGAAAAGGCCCTCCCGAGCCATTTTTTTTCAAAAGAAAAGGTTCACAAAAACCTTAGTAGAGCTGTACCAAAACAAGCAGAGGTCGGGCGAGTCGACAGAGGCATTCTACCATCGATATATGGATAAGAGTCTTAGCATAATCAATCAGACCGAGTAAGGGGTAATTCTTGGATATATGAATGGAATGTCAAACCTCGACCTGTACAAAAAGTTGGTCTCAAACAAACCGGAGACCCTACAGCAATTGCAGGAAATTGTGGAGCACCACTCAAAAATTGAAGTAGCCATGAAGAGAAACTGAGCGGGTGATAGATGGCTCAAAAAGGGACCTAAACACTCTGAGCCTAGGTCAAAAAGGCTCGACCACTCAAAAAAAGGGTTCGAAAACTTTATTCCCTTAGGCAAGTCCCTGATGGAGATACACTCCATCCATAAAGAGATGTTTTGAAGCCCCTATCCCGGAAAAGACTACCATGGGAAGAAAGACTCCCCCAAATTTTGGGATCACCACAAATAATGTGGCCATGGTACAAATGAGTATACCCATTTGAGACATGAAATGGAAATATGTGCAAGGGAGGGTTTACTCCCTGACTGTACCGAGGATCCAAAAGGAGAATCCTCTTCGAGGGGTTGAGTGAAACACCAATGGCAAGGAAAAAAGAGAGCTAATCAAAATGGCAGAGAATAGTAGGCAAATAACGGAGACCAAGTTGGAAACCAACTAGGGATCCGAGCTTAAGCTGATGCTCGGCCGGACAGAAACTAGAGGGATGGGGTGAATTGGGTGATCAACTTCATCAATGGAGTTGTAGGCGATCAAGCTTTGAACACAGTCATCAAAGCCCAATCCTGATATGTGCCCCCCAGAGAACCTTGTCAAAAATGTTTTTGACCCGAAGAAGCATTTATCTTCATGAAGAATGGCCCAGTGCCTAGCCAAACCCCTCACACGGATCCGTTGGTGATCCATGCAACCATAGGAGATTGTTATGTCAAGAAGGTGTTCGTGGATGATGGTAGCGGGGTCGAAGTAATATTTGCCAACTATTTCAACCAGTTAGGCCTCAGACATGAAAGCTTAAGGAGAACAACCTCTCCCTTGTTTGGCTTCACCAAGAAAACAATGGTTACCCTCTTGGTTAAAGTAGCGGAGAGGGACAAGGAAATCAAAATCGATTGTAGCTTTGCAGTAGTTAACATTGTGTCCCCATAAAATATGATCCTCGGAAGGCCTTAGATGTGCGAGGCGCGAGTGGTATGGTCCCCTTATCATTTGACCATGAAGTTTCCCACGAAAAAAAGGATGACAATTATTAGAGGGGATCAGCCGGCAGTCAGAAGCCGTTTGACTCTAGCCCTCAAGGAGGCTAGAATGGAGGACATGGTGGCTTCAATTGAGGGAGAGATTAAGCCTACTGACACAGAGCCAATGGCTGTTCGAGACAAGGAAACATTGTCCGTAGGAAAAATCATTCCACCTGCAACAAAGCAACAAATGAGGGACCTCTTAGAAAATTTTTCCAATGTATTTTCATGGGACACCTTCGAAATTACAAGGGTACCTAAGCAATTGATGGTCCACAGGCTAAATGTGGACCCCTCCCAAAAGCCAATCAAACAGAAGCATAAATATGGAGAAAAGAAAGTTGATTTTGTGAAGAAAATTCATGAGAAGGTGCGCATGAAAATTGAATGGAAAAATGTACAGAATGTTGTCAAAGCTAATCAGGGACACACGTTGATGAGGTAAAATCCCCATACCATAAAATGAGAGAGCGTAGATCCAATATGCCTCTGGATCTCACTCTCTCTAGCACCGGTATTGAGCCTTCGGGAGCTAGCCAAGACCAAGTCCCAGAAAGTAAAGGTCTGAAAGCTTTTCGAGAAGAAGCTGACGCACCCCCACAGATCATGGAGGTTAGCATTGAACCCTGGGTAGGTAGAGTTGAAGTTCCTATCTCGCAAAGTCTGGCGTGTCAACAAAGGGTAAACAAACTGCAACTTACGAAGGCTATGATAAATTCACAAATAGAAATCTCAAGAGGGGCTACTATAGCATCAAGGGGTACGAGCAAGGCAGGTCCCCTATTGCGGCAAGATCTAGTGACGCGGGCTCAAGCCTTCAGATCTGCTCGCTATCAGGTGGAGCCTCCCATGCTTTACCATAGGGTGATACAGCAGCAGATGGGGCCTCAACCTTCGATGCCCTCAGTGTTGCAGCCAAGATTATAGTTATACACCCCCCTGAGAGTGTCCTATCAAGCTAACATTGGGGTCCTTACACGACCCCAACAAACACTCTCGAGCATGTCGTAAACGATAGCATACTCGACCCCGACCTCGATGCCTACCTCGATGCCCTCAGCACTGAGACAGACTATTCCATATTCATTGATAAGTTTCTCGTGTTTTGAAAGCCAAATATATCATTACTCCATCCGGAGGTTCCCCCCATATGACCCTTACCGGCTAGGGTTATATTATGGCTCGGCAGGGGGAGGGTCGCACTCAGGGTACATGGCTTCAAATAAACTTCTTCCCCTAAGCTTCGATGCCCCAGTTTGGTCCATCCTATATGGAGACCCACAGATGGGAGGGAGACCAAGCGACTCTTTGACAAGAGAACTCGATAGGTTGATCAGGCCTTCGGACCGGATCACAACATCCCCTTTTAGTCCCGCGATAATGACTACCCGATGGACCAGAAAAATGAAACCACTCGAAGGGCTTTTCACATATAGTGGAGACTCAAACCCTTGCAAGTTCGGACAAACGTTCCTTAGTTTGATTAACTCGAGGGGCTTCAATGAACACATAACATGCAAGTTGGTCGGAAGTTACCTTCGAGGGAAAGCCCAAGAATGGTTCAAGAAGCTAGGAAGAGGGACACTGAACTCGTATAGAGACTTTGGAAAGGCCCTCCTGAGCCTTTTTTTTTCAAAAGAAAAGGTCCACAAAAACCTTAGTAGAGCTGTACCAAAACAAGCAGAGGTCGGGCGAGTCGACAGAGGCATTCTACCATCGATATATGGATAAGATTCTTAGCATAATCAATCAGACCGAGTAAGGGGTAATTCTTGGATATATGAATGGAATGTTAAACTTCGACCTGTACAAAAAGTTGGTCTCAAACAAACCGGAGACCCTACAAAATTGCGGGAAATTGTAGAGCACCACTCGAAAATTGAACAAGCCATGAAGAGAAAATGAGCGGGTGATAGATGGCTCAAAAAGGGACCTAAACACTCTGAGCCAAGGTAAAAAAGGCTCGACCACCCGAAAAAAGGGTTCGAAAACTTTATTCCCTTAGGCAAGTCCCTGATGGAGATACACTCCATCCATAAAGAGATGTTTTGAAGCCCCTATCCCGGAAAAGACTACCATGGGAAGAAAGACCCCCCCAAATTTTGGGATCACCACAAATAATGTGGCCATGGTACAAATGAGTGTACCCATTTGAGACATGAAATGGAAATATGTGCAAGGGAGGGTTTACTCCCTGATTGTGCCGAGGATCCAAAAGGAGAATCCTCTTCGAGGGGTTGAGTGAAACACCAATGGAAAGGAAAAAAGAGAGCTAATCAAAATGGCAGAGAATAGTAGGCAAATAATGGAGACCAAGTTGGAAACCAACTAGGGATCCGAGGTTAAGCTGATGCTCGGTCGGACAGAAACTAGAGGGATGGGGTGAATTGGGTGATCAACTTCATCAATGGAGTTGTAGGCGATCAAGCTTTGAACACAGTCATCAAAGCCCAATCCTGATATGTGCCCCCCAGAGAACCTTGTCAAAAATGTTTTTGACCCGAAGAAGAATTTATCTTCATGAAGAATGGCCCAGTGCCTAGCCAAACCCCTCACACGGATCCGTTGGTGATCCATGCAACCATAGGAGATTGTTATGTCAAGAAGGTGTTCGTGGATGATGGTAGCGGGGTCGAAGTAATATTTGCCAACTATTTCAACCAGTTAGGCCTCAGACATGAAAGCTTAAGGAGAACAACCTCTCCCTTGTTTGGCTTCACCAAGAAAACAATGGTTACCCTCTTGGTTAAAGTAGCGGAGAGGGACAAGGAAATCAAAATCGATTGTAGCTTTGCAGTAGTTAACATTGTGTCCCCATAAAATATGATCCTCGGAAGGCCTTAGATGTGCGAGGCGCGAGTGGTATGGTACCCTTATCATTTGACCATGAAGTTTCCCACGAAAAAAAGGATGACAATTATTAGAGGGGATCAGCCGGCAGTCAGAAGCCGTTTGACTCTAGCCCTCAAGGAGGCTAGAATGGAGGACATGGTGGCTTCAATTGAGGGAGAGATTAAGCCTACTGACACAGAGCCAATGGTTGTTCGAGACAAGGAAACATTGTCCGTAGGAAAAATCATTCCACCTGCAACAAAGCAACAACTGAGGGACCTCTTAGAAAATTTTTCCAATGTATTTTCATGGGACACCTTCGAAATTACAAGGGTACCTAAGCAATTGATGGTCCACAGGCTAAATGTGAACCCCTCCCAAAAGCCAATCAAACAGAAGCATAAATATGGAGAAAAGAAAGTTGATTTTCTGAAGAAAATTCATGAGAAGGTGCGCATGAAAGTTGAATGGAAAAATGTACAGAATGTTGTCAAAGCTAATTAGGGACACACGTTGATGAGGTAAAATCCCCATACCACAAAATGAGAGGCGTAGATCCAATATGCCTCTAGATCTCACTCTCTCTAGCACCTATATTAAGCCTTCGGAAGCTAGCCAAGACCAAGTCCCAGAAAGTAGAGGTCTGAAAGCTTTTCGAGAAGAAGCTGATGCACCCCCACAGATCATGGAGGTCAGCATTGAACACTGGGTAGGTAGAGTTGAAGTTCCTATCTCGCAAAGTCTGGCGTGTCAACAAAGGGCAAACAAACTGCAACTTAGGAAGGCTACGGTAAATTCACAAATAGAAATCTCAAGAGGGGCTACTATAGCATCAAGGGGCACGAGCAAGGCAGGCCCCCCATTGCGGCAAGATCTAGTGTTGCGGGCTCAAGCCTTCAGATCTGCTGGCTATCAGGTGGAGCCTCCCATGCTTTACCATAGGGTGATACAGCAGCAGATGGGGCACCTTCGATGCCCTCAGTGTTGCAGCCAAGATTATAGTTATACACCCCCCTGAGAGTGTCCTATCAAGCTGACATTGGTGTCCTTACGCGACCCCAACCAACACTCCCGAGCATGTCGTAAACGATAGCATACTCGACCCCAACCTCGATGCCTACCTCAATGCCCTCAGCACTGAGACAGACTATTCCATATTCATTGATAACTTTCTCATGTTTTGAAAGCCAAATATATTCATTACTCCATCCGGAGGTTCCCCCCATACGATCCTTACCGGCTAGGGTTATATTATGGCTCGGCAGGGGGAGGGTCGCACTCAGGGTACATGGCTTCAAATCAACTTCTTCCCCTAAGCTTCGATGCCCCAGTTTGGTCAATCCTATATGGAGACCCACAGATGGTAGGGAGACCAAATGACTCTTTGACAAGAGAACTCGATAGGTTGATCAGGCCTTCAGACCAGATCACAACATCCCCTTTTAGTCCCGCGATAATGACTACCCGATGGACCAGAAAAATGAAACCACTAGAAGGGCTTTTCACATATAGTGGAGACTCAAACCCTTGTGAGTTCGGACAAACGTTCCTTAGTTTGATTAACTCGAGGGGCTTCAATGAACACATAACAAGCAAGTTGGTCGGAAGTTACCTTCGAGGGAAAGCCCAAGAATGGTTTAACAAGCTAGGAAGAGGGACACTGAACTCGTATAGACACTTTGGAAAGGCCCTCCCGAGCCTTTTTTTTCAAAAGAAAAGGTCCACAAAAACCTTAGTAGAGCTGTACCAAAACAAGCAGAGGTCGGGCGAGTCGACAGAGGCATTCTACCATCGATATATAGATAAGAGTCTTAGCATAATCAATCAGACCGAGTAAGGGGTAATTCTTGGATATATGAATGGAATGTCAAACCTCGACCTGTACAAAAGTTGGTCTCAAACAAATCGGAGACCCTACAGCAATTGCAGGAAATTGTAGAGCACCACTCAAAAATTGAAGTAGCCATGAAGAGAAAATGAGCGGGTGATAGATGGCTCAAAAAGGGACCTAAACACTCTGAGCCTAGGTCAAAAAGGCTCGACCACCCAAAAAAAGGGTTCGAAAACTTTATTCCCTTAGGCAAGTCCCTGATGGAGATACACTCCATCCATAAAGAGATGTTTTGAAGCCCCTATCCCGGACTGTACCGAGGATCCAAAAGGAGAATCCTCTTCGAAGGGATGAGTGAAACACCATTGGAAAGGAAAAAAGAGAGCTAATCAAAATAGCAAAGAATAGTAGGCAAATAACGGAGACCAAGTTGGAAACCAACTAGGGATCCGAGCTTAAGCTGATGCTCGACCAGACAGAAACTAGAGGGATGGGGTGAATTGGGTGATCAACTTCATCAATGGAGTTGTAGGCGATCAAGCTTTGAACACAGTCATCAAAGCCCAATCCTGATATGTGCCCCCCGGAGAACCTTGTCAAAAATGTTTTTGACCCGAAGAAGCATTTATCTTCATGAAGAATGGCCCAGTGCCTAGCCAAACCCCTCACATGGATTCGTTGGTGATCCATGCAACCATAGGAGATTGTTATGTCAAGAAGGTGTTCGTGGATGATGGTAGCGGGGTCGAAGTAATATTTGCCAACTATTTCAACCAGTTAGGCCTCAGACATGAAAGCTTAAGGAGAACAACCTCTCCCTTGTTTGGCTTCACCAAGAAAACAATGGTTACCCTCTTGGTTAAAGTAGCGGAGAGGGACAAGGAAATCAAAATCGATTGTAGCTTTGCAGTAGTTAACATTGTGTCCCCATAAAATATGATCCTCGGAAGGCCTTAGATGTGCGAGGCGCGAGTGGTATGGTCCCCTTATCATTTGACCATGAAGTTTCCCACGAAAAAAAGGATGACAATTATTAGAGGGGATCAGCCGGCAGTCAGAAGCCGTTTGACTCTAGCCCTCAAGGAGGCTAGAATGGAGGACATGGTGGCTTCAATTGAGGGAGAGATTAAGCCTACTGACACAGAGCCAATGGCTGTTCGAGACAAGGAAACATTGTCCGTAGGAAAAATCATTCCACCTGCAATAAAGCAACAAATGAGGGACCTCTTAGAAAATTTTTCCAATGTATTTTCATGGGACACCTTCGAAATTACAAGGGTACCTAAGCAATTGATGGTCCACAGGCTAAATGTGGACCCCTCCCAAAAGCCAATCAAACAGAAGCATAAATATGGAGAAAAGAAAGTTGATTTTGTGAAGAAAATTCATGAGAAGGTGCGCATGAAAATTGAATGGAAAAATGTACAGAATGTTGTCAAAGCTAATCAGGGACACACGTTGATGAGGTAAAATCCCCATACCATAAAATGAGAGAGCGTAGATCCAATATGCCTCTGGATCTCACTCTCTCTAGCACCGGTATTGAGCCTTCGGGAGCTAGCCAAGACCAAGTCCCAGAAAGTAAAGGTCTGAAAGCTTTTCGAGAAGAAGCTGACGCACCCCCACAGATCATGGAGGTCAGCATTGAACCCTGGGTAGGTAGAGTTGAAGTTCCTATCTCGCAAAGTCTGGCGTGTCAACAAAGGGTAAACAAACTGCAACTTACGAAGGCTATGATAAATTCACAAATAGAAATCTCAAGAGGGGCTACTATAGCATCAAGGGGTACGAGCAAGGCAGGTCCCCTATTGCGGCAAGATCTAGTGACGCGGGCTCAAGCCTTCAGATCTGCTCGCTATCAGGTGGAGCCTCCCATGCTTTACCATAGGGTGATACAGCAGCAGATGGGGCCTCAACCTTCGATGCCCTCAGTGTTGCAGCCAAGATTATAGTTATACACCCCCCTGAGAGTGTCCTATCAAGCTAACATTGGGGTCCTTACACGACCCCAACAAACACTCTCGAGCATGTCGTAAACGATAGCATACTCGACCCCGACCTCGATGCCTACCTCGATGCCCTCAGCACTGAGACAGACTATTCCATATTCATTGATAAGTTTCTCGTGTTTTGAAAGCCAAATATATCATTACTCCATCCGGAGGTTCCCCCCATATGACCCTTACCGGCTAGGGTTATATTATGGCTCGGCAGGGGGAGGGTCGCACTCAGGGTACATGGCTTCAAATAAACTTCTTCCCCTAAGCTTCGATGCCCCAGTTTGGTCCATCCTATATGGAGACCCACAGATGGGAGGGAGACCAAGCGACTCTTTGACAAGAGAACTCGATAGGTTGATCAGGCCTTCGGACCGGATCACAACATCCCCTTTTAGTCCCGCGATAATGACTACCCGATGGACCAGAAAAATGAAACCACTCGAAGGGCTTTTCACATATAGTGGAGACTCAAACCCTTGCAAGTTCGGACAAACGTTCCTTAGTTTGATTAACTCGAGGGGCTTCAATGAACACATAACATGCAAGTTGGTCGGAAGTTACCTTCGAGGGAAAGCCCAAGAATGGTTCAACAAGCTAGGAAGAGGGACACTGAACTCGTATAGAGACTTTGGAAAGGCCCTCCTGAGCCTTTTTTTTCAAAAGAAAAGGTCCACAAAAACCTTAGTAGAGCTGTACCAAAACAAGCAGAGGTCGGGCGAGTCGACAGAGGCATTCTACCATCGATATATGGATAAGATTCTTAGCATAATCAATCAGACCGAGTAAGGGGTAATTCTTGGATATATGAATGGAATGTTAAACTTCGACCTGTACAAAAAGTTGGTCTCAAACAAACCGGAGACCCTACAAAATTGCGGGAAATTGTAGAGCACCACTCAAAAATTGAACAAGCCATCAAGAGAAAATGAGCGGGTGATAGATGGCTCAAAAAGGGACCTAAACACTCTGAGCCAAGGTCAAAAAGGCTCGACCACCCGAAAAAAGGGTTCGAAAACTTTATTCCCTTAGGCAAGTCCCTGATGGAGATACACTCCATCCATAAAGAGATGTTTTGAAGCCCCTATCCCGGAAAAGACTACCATGGGAAGAAAGACCCCCCCAAATTTTGGGATCACCACAAATAATGTGGCCATGGTACAAATGAGTGTACCCATTTGAGACATGAAATGGAAATATGTGCAAGGGAGGGTTTACTCCCTGATTGTGCCGAGGATCCAAAAGGAGAATCCTCTTCGAGGGGTTGAGTGAAACACCAATGGAAAGGAAAAAAGAGAGCTAATCAAAATGGCAGAGAATAGTAGGCAAATAATGGAGACCAAGTTGGAAACCAACTAGGGATCCGAGGTTAAGCTGATGCTCGGTCGGACAGAAACTAGAGGGATGGGGTGAATTGGGTGATCAACTTCATCAATGGAGTTGTAGGCGATCAAGCTTTGAACACAGTCATCAAAGCCCAATCCTGATATGTGCCCCCCAGAGAACCTTGTCAAAAATGTTTTTGACCCGAAGAAGAATTTATCTTCATGAAGAATGGCCCAGTGCCTAGCCAAACCCCTCACACGGATCCGTTGGTGATCCATGCAACCATAGGAGATTGTTATGTCAAGAAGGTGTTCGTGGATGATGGTAGCGGGGTCGAAGTAATATTTGCCAACTATTTCAACCAGTTAGGCCTCAGACATGAAAGCTTAAGGAGAACAACCTCTCCCTTGTTTGGCTTCACCAAGAAAACAATGGTTACCCTCTTGGTTAAAGTAGCGGAGAGGGACAAGGAAATCAAAATCGATTGTAGCTTTGCAGTAGTTAACATTGTGTCCCCATAAAATATGATCCTCGGAAGGCCTTAGATGTGCGAGGCGCGAGTGGTATGGTACCCTTATCATTTGACCATGAAGTTTCCCACGAAAAAAAGGATGACAATTATTAGAGGGGATCAGCCGGCAGTCAGAAGCCGTTTGACTCTAGCCCTCAAGGAGGCTAGAATGGAGGACATGGTGGCTTCAATTGAGGGAGAGATTAAGCCTACTGACACAGAGCCAATGGTTGTTCGAGACAAGGAAACATTGTCCGTAGGAAAAATCATTCCACCTGCAACAAAGCAACAACTGAGGGACCTCTTAGAAAATTTTTCCAATGTATTTTCATGGGACACCTTCGAAATTACAAGGGTACCTAAGCAATTGATGGTCCACAGGCTAAATGTGAACCCCTCCCAAAAGCCAATCAAACAGAAGCATAAATATGGAGAAAAGAAAGTTGATTTTCTGAAGAAAATTCATGAGAAGGTGCGCATGAAAGTTGAATGGAAAAATGTACAGAATGTTGTCAAAGCTAATTAGGGACACACGTTGATGAGGTAAAATCCCCATACCACAAAATGAGAGGCGTAGATCCAATATGCCTCTAGATCTCACTCTCTCTAGCACCTATATTAAGCCTTCGGAAGCTAGCCAAGACCAAGTCCCAGAAAGTAGAGGTCTGAAAGCTTTTCGAGAAGAAGCTGATGCACCCCCACAGATCATGGAGGTCAGCATTGAACACTGGGTAGGTAGAGTTGAAGTTCCTATCTCGCAAAGTCTGGCGTGTCAACAAAGGGCAAACAAACTGCAACTTAGGAAGGCTACGGTAAATTCACAAATAGAAATCTCAAGAGGGGCTACTATAGCATCAAGGGGCACGAGCAAGGCAGGCCCCCCATTGCGGCAAGATCTAGTGTTGCGGGCTCAAGCCTTCAGATCTGCTGGCTATCAGGTGGAGCCTCCCATGCTTTACCATAGGGTGATACAGCAGCAGATGGGGCACCTTCGATGCCCTCAGTGTTGCAGCCAAGATTATAGTTATACACCCCCCTGAGAGTGTCCTATCAAGCTGACATTGGTGTCCTTACGCGACCCCAACCAACACTCCCGAGCATGTCGTAAACGATAGCATACTCGACCCCAACCTCGATGCCTACCTCAATGCCCTCAGCACTGAGACAGACTATTCCATATTCATTGATAACTTTCTCATGTTTTGAAAGCCAAATATATTCATTACTCCATCCGGAGGTTCCCCCCATACGATCCTTACCGGCTAGGGTTATATTATGGCTCGGCAGGGGGAGGGTCGCACTCAGGGTACATGGCTTCAAATCAACTTCTTCCCCTAAGCTTCGATGCCCCAGTTTGGTCAATCCTATATGGAGACCCACAGATGGTAGGGAGACCAAATGACTCTTTGACAAGAGAACTCGATAGGTTGATCAGGCCTTCAGACCAGATCACAACATCCCCTTTTAGTCCCGCGATAATGACTACCCGATGGACCAGAAAAATGAAACCACTAGAAGGGCTTTTCACATATAGTGGAGACTCAAACCCTTGTGAGTTCGGACAAACGTTCCTTAGTTTGATTAACTCGAGGGGCTTCAATGAACACATAACAAGCAAGTTGGTCGGAAGTTACCTTCGAGGGAAAGCCCAAGAATGGTTTAACAAGCTAGGAAGAGGGACACTGAACTCGTATAGAGACTTTGGAAAGGCCCTCCCGAGCCTTTTTTTTCAAAAGAAAAGGTCCACAAAAACCTTAGTAGAGCTGTACCAAAACAAGCAGAGGTCGGGCGAGTCGACAGAGGCATTCTACCATCGATATATAGATAAGAGTCTTAGCATAATCAATCAGACCGAGTAAGGGGTAATTCTTGGATATATGAATGGAATGTCAAACCTCGACCTGTACAAAAGTTGGTCTCAAACAAATCGGAGACCCTACAGCAATTGCAGGAAATTGTAGAGCACCACTCAAAAATTGAAGTAGCCATGAAGAGAAAATGAGCGGGTGATAGATGGCTCAAAAAGGGACCTAAACACTCTGAGCCTAGGTCAAAAAGGCTCGACCACCCAAAAAAAGGGTTCGAAAACTTTATTCCCTTAGGCAAGTCCCTGATGGAGATACACTCCATCCATAAAGAGATGTTTTGAAGCCCCTATCCCGGACTGTACCGAGGATCCAAAAGGAGAATCCTCTTCGAAGGGATGAGTGAAACACCATTGGAAAGGAAAAAAGAGAGCTAATCAAAATAGCAAAGAATAGTAGGCAAATAACGGAGACCAAGTTGGAAACCAACTAGGGATCCGAGCTTAAGCTGATGCTCGACCAGACAGAAACTAGAGGGATGGGGTGAATTGGGTGATCAACTTCATCAATGGAGTTGTAGGCGATCAAGCTTTGAACACAGTCATCAAAGCCCAATCCTGATATGTGCCCCCCGGAGAACCTTGTCAAAAATGTTTTTGACCCGAAGAAGCATTTATCTTCATGAAGAATGGCCCAGTGCCTAGCCAAACCCCTCACATGGATTCGTTGGTGATCCATGCAACCATAGGAGATTGTTATGTCAAGAAGGTGTTCGTGGATGATGGTAGCGGGGTCGAAGTAATATTTGCCAACTATTTCAACCAGTTAGGCCTCAGACATGAAAGCTTAAGGAGAACAACCTCTCCCTTGTTTGGCTTCACCAAGAAAACAATGGTTACCCTCTTGGTTAAAGTAGCGGAGAGGGACAAGGAAATCAAAATCGATTGTTGCTTCGCAGTAGTTAACATTGTGTCCCCATAAAATATGATCCTCGGAAGGCCTTAGATGTGCGAGGCGCGAGTGGTATGGTCCCCTTATCATTTGACCATGAAGTTTCCCACGAAAAAAGGATGACAATTATTAGAGGGGATCAGCCGGCAGTTAGAAGCCGTTTGACTCTAACCCTCTAGGAGGCTAGAATGGAGGACATGGTGGCTTCAATTAAGGGAGAGATTAAGCCTACTGACACAGAACCAATGGCTGTTCGAGACAAGGAAACATTGTCCACAGGAAAAATCATTCCACCTGCAACAAAGCAACAACTGAGGGACTTCTTAGAAAATTTTGCCAATGTATTTTCATGGGACACCTTCGAAATTACAAGGGTACCTAAGCAATTGATTGTCCACAGGCTAAATGTGGACCCCTCCCAAAAGCCAATCAAACAGAAGCATAAATATGGAGAAAAGAAAGTTGATTTTGTTAAGAAAATTCGTGAGAAGGTGCGCATGAAAATTGAATGGAAAAATGTACAGAATGTTGTCAAAGCTAATCAGGGACACACGTTGATGAGGTAAAATCCCCATACCAAAAAATGAGAGGGCGTAGATCCAATATGTCTCTGGATCTCACTCTCTCTAGCACTGGTATTGAGCCTTCGGAAGCTAGCCAAGACCAAGTCCCAGAAAGTAGAGGTCTGAAAGCTTTTCGAGAAGAAGCTGACGCACCCCCACATATCATGGAGGTCAGCATTGAATCCTGGGTAGGTAGAGTTGAAGTTCCTATCTTGCAAAGTCTGGCGTGTCAACAAAGGGTAAACAAACTGCAACTTACGAAGGCTACGATAAATTCACAAATAGAAATCTCAAGAGGGGCTACTATAGCATCAAGGGGTACGAGCAAGGCAGGCCCCCTATCACGGCAAGATCTAGTGTCGCGGGCTCAAGCCTTCAGACCTGCTGGCTATCAGGTGGAGCCTCCCATGCTTTACCATAGGGTGATACAGCAGCAGATGGGGCCTCAACCTTCGATGCCCTCAGCGTTGCAGCCAAGATTATAGTTATACACCCCCCTGAGCGTGTCCTATCAAGCTGACATTGGTGTCCTTACACGACCCCAACCAACACTCCCGAGCATGTCGTAAACGATAGCATACTCGACCCTGACCTCGATGCCTACCTCGATGCCCTCGGCACTGAGACAGACAATTCCATATTTATTGATAACTTTCTCGTGTTTTGAAAGCCAAATATATTCATTACTCCATCCGGAGGTTCCCCCCATATGACCCTTACCGGCTAGGGTTATATTATGGCTCGGCAGGGGGAGGGTCGCACTCAGGGTACATGGCTTCAAATAAACTTCTTCCCCTAAGCTTCGATGCCCCATCCTATATGGAGACCCACAGATGAGAGGGAGACCAAGCGACTCTTTGACAAGAGAACTCGATAGGTTGATCAGGCCTTCGGACCGGATCACAACATCCCCTTTTAGTCCCACGATAACGACTACCCGATGGACCAGAAAAATGAAACCACTCGAAGGGCTTTTCACATATAGTGGAGACTCCAACCCTTGCAAGTTCGGACAAATGTTCCTTAGTTTGATTAACTCGAGGGGCTTCAATGAACACATAACATGCAAGTTGGTCAGAAGTTACCTTCGAGGGAAAGCCCAAGAATGGTTCAACAAGCTAGGAAGAGGGACACTGAACTTGTATAGAGACTTTGGGAAGGCCCTCCTGAGCCTTTTTTTTCAAAAGAAAAGGTCCACAAAAACCTTAGTAGAGCTGTACCAAAACAAGCAGAGGTCGGGCGAGTCGACAGAGGCATTCTACCATCGATATATGGATAAGAGTCTTAGCATAATCAATCAGACCGAGTAAGGGGTAATTCTTGGATATATGAATGGAATGTTAAACCTCGACCTGTACAAAAAGTTGGTCTCAAACAAACCGGAGACCCTACAGAATTGCAGGAAATTGTAGAGCACCACTCAAAAATTGAAGAAGCCATGAAGAGAAAATGAGCGGGTGATAGATGGCTCAAAAAGGGAACTAAACACTCTGAGCCTAGGTAAAAAATGCTCGACCACCCGAAAAAAGGGTTCGAAAACTTTATTTCCTTAGGCAAGTCCCTGACGGAGATACACTCCATCCATAAAGAGATGTTTTGAAGCCCCTATCCCGGAAAAGACTACCATGGGAAGAAAGACCCCCCCAAATTTTGGGATCACCACAAATAATGTGGCCATGGTCAAATGAGTGTACCCATTTGAGACATGAAATGGAAATATGTGCAAGGGAGGGTTTACTCCCTGACTGTGCCGAGGATCCAAAAGGAGAATCCTCTTCGAGGGGTTGAGTGAAACACCAATGGAAAGGTAAAAAGAGAGCTAATCAAAATGGCAGAGAATAGTAGGCAAATAATGGAGACCAAGTTGGAAACCAACTAGGGATCCGAGGTTAAGCTGATGCTCGGCCGGACAGAAACTAGAGGGATGGGGTGAATTGGGTGATCAACTTCATTAATGGAGTTGTAGGCGATCAAGCTTTGAACACAGTCATCAAAGCCCAATCCTGATATGTGCCCCCCAGAGAACCTTGTCAAAAATGTTTTTGACCCGAAGAAGCATTTATCTTCATGAAGAATGGCCCAGTGCCTAGCCAAACCCCTCACATGGATCCGTTGGTGATCCATGCAACCATAGGAGATTGTTATGTCAAGAAGGTGTTCGTGGATGATGGTAGCGGGGTCAAAGTAATATTTACCAACTATTTCAACCAGTTAGGCCTCAGACATGAAAGCTTATGGAGAACAACCTCTCCCTTGTTTGGCTTCACCAAGAAAACAATGGTTACCCGCTTGGTTAAAGTAGCAGAGAGGGACAAGGAAATCATAATCGATTGTAGCTTCGCAGTAGTTAACATTGTGTCCCCATAAAATATGATCCTCGGAAGGCCTTAGATGTGCGAGACACGAGTGGTATGGTCCCCTTATCATTTGACCATGAAGTTTCCCACGAAAAAAAGATGATAATTATTAGAGGGGATCAGCCGGCAGTCAGAAGCCGTTTGACTCTAGCCCTCAAGGAGGCTAGAATGGAGAACATGGTGGCTTCAATTGAGGGAGAGATTAAGCCTACTGACACAGAGCCAATGGCTGTTCGAGACAAGGAAACATTATCCGTAGGAAAAATCATTCCACCTGCAACAAAGCAACAACTGAGGGACCTCTTAGAAAATTTTGCCAATGTATTTTCATGGGACACCTTCGAAATTACAGGGGTACCTTTTTTTCAATAAAGAAGCCCCGCTCCGCCCCCTAAGGGGCCCCCCTGATAAGTTCAATCCCCGTCGTTCGCCCATCAACAAATGGACCATTTGTTGAGGAGAAACCTAAAATTTTTTTTGTTTTTTTCAAGTAATCTCGAGGTTTTCAGGGGTGCCTCCTCACAAAGGGGGTCGCAGTGACCAGGCCCGGGCGACTGTTTACCAAAAACCTAAGCAATTGATGGTCCACAGGCTAAATGTGGACCCCTCCGAAAAGCCAATCAAACAGAAGCATAAATATGGAGAAAAGAAAGTTGATTTTGTGAAGAAAATTCATGAGAAGGTGCGCATGAAAATTGAATGGAAAAATGTACAGAATGTTGTCAAAGCTAATCAGGGACACACATTGATGAGGTTCAACGTGGGAGATTATGTTTGGGTTCATCTGAAGAAAGAGAGGTTTCCCAATGCTCGGAAATCTATGTTGAGTCCACGTGGATTTGGTACTTTTATGGTGGTTGAGTGTGTCAACAATAACACTTACAAGCTTCAGTTTCCAAATCATTATGGTGTTAGTGCGACCTTCAATGTTGCTGATTTATCTCCATTTATCTTTGAAGAAGATTTGGTTATGAGGGTAAAACCTTTCGACCATGGAGGGAATCATGGATATGCCAAGACGACAGGCACCATAAATGAAGATATTCCACTTCTTGATCAAACATTTAAAGGTTATGTTAGGGATCCTCTAAGTGACATGGTGGGACCTATGACTAGGTCAAGGACTAAGCTTAGAGTTGCTGCTTTAAATGCTTTAATTGATCGCGTTTATGATGAAGAATTGAAGGAGTCATCATCGACACATTGGATTTATTATTCAAGTCTGTCGAAGAACTGAAGACATCATGAAGAATACTATACTTTTTTTTCCACTGGGTTTTTAATGAGGTAGTGTGATCACTGTAAAATATTGTAAAATAATTTCATTTTGGGTTTATGGGCTGATAGTTTGGCCATGTGGGCTTTGAAGAGCTTAATTTCAAAAATACAGTGCATTAGAGTTTAGTATATTTAGTTTTATTATAATTAGAATTATTTTTGGTAAGATTAGATAAGACAATATTCATCCAAGGTGTGATATGGATTAATTCGGCCATAGTCATCTTATTTTAGTCATTTTAGTTAGATATGATTTTAGCTACTTAAAACTGCCATAATTCTATTTATTTTCTCACAGGAATTACCAAATCCCGTCCTGATTAGGACTAGGGTTTGGATGAATTCAACCCTATGAATACTGTTTGAATTCTTGATTTTTACACCAATATTTTATCAATAAAATATACAAACCTTTGAGTTCATACTCTTGTTGCTTGTGAGCTTCTTCCATTGTTGCTTAACCCCAATGATGAGTTAAATATCAATGAATCTTGTGATCTGATCCTGAGGGCTAGTTAGAGACCAAGTCAAAGTTAGGTGTACCCCAAGGGCTGGACACCTGGATCATGTGGCATTAATGTATTCAATCCAGCTTTTTTGCAAGGGGATTCATATCAGTTGGTATCAGAGAAAAACAAAAGAACTGGTGGCCATAAAATTTCATCAAGGGTTTTGGGTTTTGAATTTTTTTATTTTCAAAATTTTTTAGGTTTATAAACTCTTTTGTGTCATAGTTTAACTGTGTTTGTTTGATCTTTCTTATCAAGAGGATCGAATCTAGAGTCGAAGGAAGTCGAAGAATCCAAGAGTTAGAAAACTTCCGTATTACTATCTGCCTTCACCTTCATCAATCAAGTCAGGAGGATGTCAAAGGGTCTGAGCGTTAACAAGTATTATCCTCCTTCACCTCCCAGTCAGTTTCATAGTTTTTAGGTAGCTTAAATAGTTTATGTGCTTGTGATATTTTTCTTCGGTTCTTCTGAAAATTATTGCATGCTTATAATCCTATTTGTTTTCATTATCGTTCTTTGATTCTGTGATCTTGAATTGTTCTTTGATTCTTGATTGCACCTTATTCCAAAAACAAATATGGATTCTTGTGTCATTTTCCATATATATATAGTGTCATATTCTTGATCCTTACAATCTTGAATACCTCGAAATTCATTTGAATCAAGAGGAAGTTGTCACAATTTTCTTATTCCAAGTTTTGTATAGGCGATATTTGTTCCAAAACTTTTTGGAAAAAAAAGGTATCAGATTTTTTGGGTTTCAAAATCATAAATTAGGGTTTTGAAATTGGAAATTTGGGGTAGATATGCAATTTTCAAAAGTTTGGGGGGCAGATTTGCAATTTCCAAAAATTTTGGAAATTGTAATCAAAATATTTTCTTGGGGAATAAGATCCTGATTTTGTGTGTTTTATAGTACTAAAAAAATGAATTTGTGGCTGAAAAATTAATGAAGGAAAAGGATATCCGATTTGAAAAAGGAAGAGAAAAGTTAAAATCTTAATCGAAAGAAGAAAAGGAAATAAAAGCCAATTGAGAGAGGAGGTTGGATCTGAAATTTTGACTTAGGGGCCAAGTATGTCATCAAAATCATTTACCACAAGGGATTTGGATTTGAGTTCTTAATCCAAATTGATTTCAGAAAAGTTGCTTGAATTTTCGGAATCTATTTGTCGCCTATATAAAGCCTACTTATTTTGATCATAACTTCTTCATTATAGCTTCATGCCATTCAAATTGTGTTTTGTTCCTTATTTTTTTAGAATCTGGGATTCTAGACCGTAGAGACCAATTTAGAGTTTATATATTTTTCAAAATAAGTTCTGGAGCACTCACTCCATATTTTGCTTTGAATTGCGGTGAATTGATCAATTGCCCATGAATTAGCCTTCTCCTTGTGAGTTGTGAGTGTTATACACTTGGTGAGCGAATTTACAAAACAAAGAGAAGGGGGGACAATTTTTACACTAACCGTTTATTTTTCTTAGCAGTTTAGCGGAGATGGAGGACAGAAATCCATTCGTCCCACCTTTTGTTAGAAATTCTAAAAATTTTCCATTGATGAACACCTCTGATGGTAGGTGTGGTGATCATCCATGAGATGAGGCTCAAAATAGTTGGGAATAACATCAAATTAATCCTAATGAAGCCAACGATCCTTATTGGTTTGTTGTCGCAATAAATGGACTTATGAGTGAGGTGAAAAGTTTGGCGAGAAAAGACAGCATGGCACCACCTACACCTACATCACTGGCCAAGAGAGAAGAAATAAAGAAATATGTCAGCCACTTCAATGGTTTTGGAAGTTTAGATGACTATTCTGATGATGGTTCATAAATGCGATCACACCGAGGGTGTTCTAGAAGGCATCGCCAAAGTCAATATCATTACCAAAGAAGAGTGAAGAGCAACTCGGATGGTCTTAGATGATGCTCAAGACATCAAAGGATTGAAGTATGACATCTCTTGATTTGATGGTCAACACAATCCGGTGAAGTATCTTGATTGGGAGCGACATATTGATAATCTGTTTGATCTCAACAATTATCGGGATAAAAAATATGACAAGGTGGCACAATATTCCTTCACTCACTATGCGGTTGAATGGTGGAAAAATTAAAAAAAGGGTCACGATATCTTGTCGGAAAGAAGCCTATCTCCACCTAGGAGATATTGAAATCCAAGCCTTGCCAATATCATGTTCTACCTACTTACTTGATGGAACAACATTCTTATTTTTCCTAGATAAAGCAAGGAAATTGTACAGTTGATGAATACTTGCAAGATCTTTAGTTGACCATGAGAAGGGTTGGAATCAGAGAAGAAGACACATTCATCAAAAAATGATTCATTGAAAGCTTGCGTTAAATCCTTCAAACACCAGTCAAGCCTCAACATCACATATCTATGAACGATTTATTGGTGAAAGGAAGGTTGGTTGAGAGTACCCTTCAACCAAGGAGGCCACAACCCAGATTTTCCACCAGGGTTTGACTCCGGAAACCCTAGTTATAGCCGCAGTAGAGGCACACCCATGAGAGGATAAGGATCAGTTCAGACCTATTAAAATCCAACTTATAATCCTACTGAAAGGAGGGCGGCACCACCAACCCAACGTGCTTCAAAAATTCCAGGTAAAACCACTACTTCTTCGTCAAGTTTGGTTTCTATTAATCCTCCTACTTGTTTTCATTTGAAAGAAAGAGGACATGTACGTAGTAACTGTCCTCATGCTCGAGTACTAACAACCATTATGGAAGGAAATAAAGAAGATGAATATACGGATATGCCAACATTGTATGAAAGTGGTGAAGAACGGGCAGAGAAAGGGATCATCATAAATGATCATGGTGAGCAAGGTCCGGAAACACAAGGCAACTTTATGTCATTAAGAGTCATAAACTCTCAAATGGCCAAATACGAGTACAAAGGATTAATATTTTTCATACGCATTGCCTTGTGAAAGATAAGAATTGTTTACTGATTATTGATGGTGGTTCTTGTGCTAATACTGTGTCTAATGTTCTTGTTAAATCATTGTCTTTGCCTGTGACTACTCATCCATCACCATATTAACTTATTTGATTAAATTGTAGTGGTAAAATTAGGGTTAACAAACAATGCAGGATTAACTTTAAGATTGGAAAATACCATGATTCTATCTTATGTGATGTTATACCTATGGAAGCTAGTCATATTTTGTTAGGGAGACCTTGGCAAGTTCATCGTAAATCTATGCATGATGGTTAAACTAAACAAATTACTGTGATTAAGGATAGAACAAGGTATATGTTAGTTCCATTAGCTCCAGTGGAAGTCTTAGAAGCACATAGACGCATGAAAGTCGACTAGGAGAAGTTTTCACTATTTTGAAAGTTGTCGACCAAAACCCTAGTCAGGGTTTGAGGGAGCTCAGCCAAAAGGTAAAAAAATGGAGGTAAAAACCTTGATAATTTCGACCAAAAATCAAGGGAGGCCGTTCCATGAAAGCCAGGTAAGTCTAAGAAGGATTCTGATAAGTCGCGTAAAGTTCTATCTTCACATCTTAGTTCCTTGCCATCGGTTTACATGATGAGACATGAACTTCCTATTGATTATGGTAGATCATTTTATGTTTGATTAGGGATGTTAATCATGCTTTTTCTAGTCATTCTTATGTGCTTATCATTCATTTTAAAGAGAGCTATTTTGCCAGTGATGATATTCATATGCATATTCCTTCACGGTTTGCTCAGATGTTACAAGAATTTGAGAATGTCGTTCCTAAAGCCTTACCTGTGAGTTTACCACCTTTACGAGGTATTGAACACCAGATTGACTTGATTCCAAGTTTAGTTATTCCAAACCATTCAGCTTATAAAGTAAACCTTAAGGAAACAAAGGAAATACAGTGACAAGTCGAGGAATTACTTCAAGAAGGTAATGTGCAAGAATCACTATCCCCTTGTGCTATGCCTATCATTTTAGTTCCTAAGAAAGATAAAACTTGGCATATGTGCATTGATTGATGCTATTAACAAGATTACCATTAAGTATCGCCATCCTATCCCTAGATTAGATGATATGCTTGAAGATTTGCATGGATCTATGATTTATACAAAGATTTATTTGACTCAAGGATATCATCAGATTCAAATTAATGAGG
Organism: Rubia yunnanensis; assembly: GCA_037428765.1. Classification (NCBI taxonomy): domain Eukaryota; kingdom Viridiplantae; phylum Streptophyta; class Magnoliopsida; order Gentianales; family Rubiaceae; genus Rubia; species Rubia yunnanensis. The sequence continues at coordinate 20,889,753 of CM075064.1, read as the reverse complement.
GGGTGTTTGGAAAAATGCATTTAAGACTTAGTTTGGGTTGTATGAATGGATTGTTATGCCTTTCGGTTTACCTAATGCACCTAGTACTTTTATGCAGTTAATGAATCATGTCTTGAGAAAGTTTATTGGTCAATTTTTGTAGTCTATTTTGATAATATTTTGATTTATTCTAAGTCGACTGATGAACATATTGAGCATGTTAAAATGGTTCTTGTTGCACTCTGCGAGTCTTGTTTGTATGCAAACATCAAGAAGTGCACATTTTGCGCTTCAGAAGTGGTGTTTCACGGTTTTTTGGTCTCTAAGGATTTCATAAAAGTTGATGAAATCAAAATTGAGGCCATTAAAACCTGGCCGAGACCTACTAATTCCAACAAGGTACGTTCGTTTTAGGGTTTAGCTAGTTTTTATAGATGGATTGTGCATGATTTCTCATCTATTGTTGCACCTCTGAATGAACTAGTTAAAAAGGATGTGAAATTAGTTTGGATCGATAGTCAGGAAAATGCATTTAATGAATTGAAAGTACGGTTATGTAATACTCCTGTTCTTGCTTTACCTGATTCTAATGGTACTTTTGAAATTCATTGTGATGTTTCTGGTGTTGGTATTGGTGCTGTTTTGATGCAAGAGAATAGACCTATTGCTTAATTTAGTGAAAAGCTAAAGGGCGGTGCTCTAAACTATCCTTTGTATGATAAAGAATTTTATACAATTGTGCGTGCATTAGAAACTTGGCAACATTATTTATTGCATAAAGAATTTTTCATTTGTAGTGATCACAAGTCATTGAAATATTTGAAGAGTCTAATTAACTTGAATAATCGTTATGCTAAACGGTCTAGTTTCATTGAATCTTTTCCTTATGTGTTGCGTTACAAAAAGGGTAAAGAAAATGTTGTTGCTGATGCTTTGAGTCATAGACATGTTTTACTTACATGATTGGAGTGCATTATGTTAGGCTTTTCATTCATGTGAGATATATATGCGACTGATCCTAATTTTTCATCTATTTATGCTGTATGTGAAAATAGTTCTAATGAGAAGTTTTTTCTTTGGCATGATGGTTTCTTGTTTATGAATAACAGGTTATGTATTCCTCAATGTTCTATGCGTGAATTACTTGTTAGAGAAGCTCATTCAGGTGGTTTAGTGGGACATTTTGATGCATTTAGAACTTATAATTTGTTGCGAGAACACTTCTATTGGCTGAAAATGACACTTGCTATTGACGGGGTTTGTTGGATTTGTCTTAATTTCTTGAAGGCTACGTCTAAAGCTAAGCCTCATGGTACTTATAGTCCATTACCTATTCCTACACATCCTTGGGTTGATATTTCCATGGATTTTATCCTAGGTTTACCACGATCTCAGTCACGTGATGATTCTATCTTTATGGTTGTGGATAGATTTTCAAAAATGGCACATTTTATTCCTTGTAGGATGACAGCTGATGCAAAGCATTTTGCGGATCTATTTTTAAAGGATGTAGTTTGGTTGCATGGCATTCCTGTGTTCATTGTCTCTGATCACGATGTTAAATTTTTATCCTACTTTTGGAATACCTTGTGGTGCAAGTTAGGGACAAAGTTGTTGTTTTCAACTGCCAGTCATCCTTAAGTTGTTGGACAAATATAAGTGACCAATCGAACCCTAGGGGCTCTCCTGTTTTCCCTAGTTCAAAAAAATTGAAGAATTGGGAAAAATGCATTCCAATTGCAAAGTTTGCTTACAATCGCACCACTCATTCTACTACTTCTTTACCTCCATTTGAGATTGTTTTTGGTTTTCTACCTAATACACCTCTTGACTTACACTACTGGAAATAAGGTACATATGCACCGGTACACATGTGCTGGTACTTATACACTGGCACTATTAAACACCTATTGCACTAATATAAATGTCTTTGTGTAAAAAACTGGGGCCTAAAAGGTAATGGAACCGCTAAAAAACATACCAGTGCTCATTAGTAGGATTTGGATAATTTTGGCTAATTTTGAGCACCGGTATGTTTGATACCGGTGATGGAAAGCGGTGCTGTTAAAAATTTATGCGGGAATTTGTATCAATTGCATCGGTAAATATTCTGGTACCGGTGTGGGTTGGGAAGAAATGGTGGGAAATATTTGAGCACTGGTATAATGATCAGCATCGGTCTTTTTATCCTGTTGCTAAAATTTACAAAATGGGGGGAAATATTAGAGCATCAGTTACTTGTACCGGTGCGTTTGAGTGAAGATCAGAAAAATGCAGGAAATGGGAAAATTTTGAGCTCCGGTTCTTTAATTTATTTTTAGCACCGGTATATATACCGGTGCTATTACTTTAGCTACATCAATAGCACCGATATTATACGTTTCAGCCGGTGCTATTGATGCATTAAATGCTCACCTACCACCATTTTGATCGGGTAAAAAAAAAGGAAGAGGGTTTTAGATGTCATTAATGGAAATTTGGGGTTGGAGAATACATTGAATGCTTATCAATGAATTCCTTGAAGGTACTTCATTTTTTAAAAAAACAAAAATTCACTATTTAAGGTGGAATATGTGTGGAATGATATGTTTCTATAAATATCTTGTGATTTTGAACATTGTAATGTTCCTTGACACTGTTGATGAATAGGTTTTGTTTGCAAATGTTTTTGATGTAATGAATGGCGTTGATTGCATGTGATTTTAAGTATAGGGTGTGGTAGGATTGTAGTATTGTGTGAACATGCATGGTGTATGTTTATAGGGTGTGTTATGAATAAGCTTATTGTTTATGGTGTAATTCTGTGTTGCTTTAGATGTTTAAATGTTGCAAATTGATTACATTGTAGACATACACCGTGCCATTTAGAGGCGTAAATATGTTTATCACAACGTTAGCTTGGTGAGTGATGAATATATTGCTTTTTTTGGACTTCTTGGACTTTGCTTTTAGTTGTGAAAATCACATCCTATGTTCATGTTGTGATTATAAGAACTGTAAGCGTACTGATGATTGATATTTATTGCAACTCCATTTGTACATGAGAGGTTTCTCGAAGGATTATTTAGTTTGGACTTTTCATGGGGAGAAACCACTGCCAGACGTGGTTGTAGGTAGCTAGGGGGAATATTTTGGGGATTTGAAATTGATTGACATGTGTGAGAAGGTGGTGGATGAATTTATGGGGAGGCCTGAGGTTCTGTCAAAATTTCTTGATGAGAAGGACAAATTTTTGTATCGTAGTTGCAAGGAGAAAGACACTGTAATGTCATATTTGATTGAGTTCTTCAACCTCAAAGGTGTTGGTTCGTGGACCGATACTAGCATTGATAAGTTGTTGATATTTTTGAGTGAGAAGCTCCCCCCCGAAAATGGTTTACCGAACAACCTGTACGATGCCAGGAGAATTTTGTGCCCAATGAGAATGGAGTATAAAAAGATACATGCATGCCCCAATTATTGTGTTTTGTATAAGAATGCATTGAAAAAAGTGTTGGCTTTCCCTGTATGCAAAGTATCTTGTTATAAGCAAAAAAGAAATGATGTTGTTGATGAAGAGGTTGTTGTGAAGGTAAGGAAATGGGTCCTTGTGAAATTCCTGTGGTGCCTTTCTATTGTCCCTAGGCTAAAGAGGTTGTTCAAGAACTTTGTGGATGCGAAAAACATGACATGGTACAAGGATAGGGGTTGTGTTGATGATGATATCATTAGTCACCCAACAGATAGGGATCAATGGAAGAATTTTGACAATAGGTATCCTAAGTTTGTTGAAGAACCCAAGAATTTGACAATGGCTCTGTGTATTGATGGTATGAATCCCTTTGGTAATATGTCATCAAAACATAGCTCATGGCCTATTATGCTTTGTATTTACAATCTGCCTCCTTATCTGTGGTCGGATGGTGTCAAGGTGTTCGATAGTCATCGTGGGACAAAGTTCACTCTGAAGGTGAAGCTGTTCTGCACTATTAATGATTTTCTGGCATATGGTAATCTTTCGGGTTACAATGTTAAGGGTTACAAGGCATGTCCTGTGTGTGAGGAAGCAAGTGATTTTATGTAGCTAAAAAATTGTCGGAAGACTGTCTATCTCGGTCATAGGAAATTCCTCCCAGCAAAGCATAAGTCACGAGAAGATGAGATTCATTTTTTTGGGGGGGAGGGGAGAGGAGGAAGGCACCAAGAATATTGATTGGGTTTGTCATCAACAACAAGGTAAAAAAACAAAATGTTGTTCCAGGAAAGAAGATATAAAAAATGGTTTCCTTAAATGATGGAACTTGGAGGAAAAGATCGATATTCTTCAATTTTCCGTATTGGGAGACTCTAAAGGTTCACTATTGTTTGGATGTGATGCATATAGAGAATAATGTGTGTGATAGTTTAATTGGTACTCTACTAAACATTCCAGGTAAGAAGAATGACAGCTTGAATGCATAGAACGACCTAGTTGAGCTTGGTATAAGAGTTGATTACCTCTTGAGGTCAAAGGTGAATGAACATACCTACCACCAACCCCTTAAAATATTTCTATCAGTGAGAGGAGGTTGGTCTGTGAGTGCATTGGGGGAGTTAAGGTACCATCTGGCTACTCTTCCAATGTAAGTTAGTTTGTGAATGATGAATTGCATCTTAATGCGCTGAAATCCCATGATTATCACTTGTTGATGCAACAAATCTTTCATGTGGCTATCTGTGGGGTCCTGGAGGAAGAGGTGAGATTCTGTATCATGCACATGTTTTTATTTTTCAACTCTATTTGCCTTAAGAATATTAGCAGAAAATAGCTAGATGAGTTGGAGCGCAAGGGGATACTTGTTCTCTGTTTGTTTCTGAAGTATTTTCCCCCATAATTCTTTAACATTATGGTTCATCTTGTAGTCCACATTTCCGGGGAAATCAGAATATGTAGTCCCATTGGGATGCATTGGATGTACCCGTTTGAGCATCACATGGGGGTATTCAAGGGTTATGTACACAATCGATGCCGACCCGATGCTAGCATTGTCCAGAAGTATGTCACAGAGGAGATCCCTAGCTGCACTTCAAATGAGAAGTGCCATGTTTAAGGAGTATTGCACTTCAAATTTTTCTGGGAAAATAACAGTTGGATTTCCCCAGAATGTCCAGAGTGGCAGGTAGAATGGTATCCCACGCTCGAAAGGTATGCTATACACACCATTTAATGTTGAGTTGATGAAAGTCCATCTTTATGTTTTGCGTAACAGTAGTGAGACTGCTATTTATGTTGATCAGCACATGTCAATGTTAAAAGAACTCTATCCTGAATAGCTGTCGAACCAGTTGCAACTTGAGCATTCTGCAACGTTTGTTAATTGGTTTTATAATCGTTGTAATGTGGAGGTGATACCGTCTAAACTTCGTGCATTTGCAAGGACACCAGGTTTCACGGTTAAGAGATACCAGGGCTATGATATCAAATAACACAATTTTTCAACTATTTCCAAGGATAGCAAAAGCACAACTCTGAATAGCGGGGTTTTTTTGGAATCTGAATCCATGTGGCAGTCAAGCAAGAGAGATAAAACCCACGTTTCCATGATGGGATTTTATGGTGTCATCGAAGAGATTTGGGAGTTGGATTATGTTGAGTTTAAATTGGTAGTGCTCAAGTGCCTTTGGGTTGAAAATGGTGTCGGGGTACGTATCGAGATGCCCATGGGTTTTACACTAGTTGACTTTAATTGTGTGGGATGTGAAAATTACAAGTTCATCTTAGCGGCTCAAGCTCGCCAGGTGTTTTACATCATAGACCCAAGCAATGAGAAGTGGCATATTGTACTCCACGGTAAGAAGTACTTTTTTAATGATGAAATTGGAATTAATGCCAAATCTGATATTGCAGAGTTTTTGTCTGCTTTCCTTAGTTTGTAGGACATCGATGGACCATCTGTAATTAGGTGATCATAAGGGGATAGACTGTGAGTGGACGAGAATGGAAATATTGTGGGTGGTGATGTTGTCTTGAAAAGGAAGTGATAGGGCGTTCCATTTGTATTTGATCACTTTTGTACCCTTCAAGACCATTTTGTTTAGCCTAGAGAGTATTTTTAGTGGAATTATATACCTATGTTTGAAAATTTTAGGTACCTCAACTAATGTTTATTAAAAAGATAAATGTATAGTTATTCATAGCACCGGAAATTTTTTTAATACCAGTTCTATTGACTTAGGAACATGCTCTGTTTTTTAGGCAGAGTACTTGAAAATAGAGTTTGAGCACCGGTTTTTAAGCACCGGATAATGTAGTAGTGCTCAATAGTTAGACTAAATTAATAAGAGTTGCTTATTGGTCCATACCAAAATAAATAAAATGATGTTTAAGCAGCTTTGTAGGGCTGCTTTAATAGCAAGCACTGGTATTGGATCATTTTTTGAGCACCAGTTGTCATACCAGTGCTTAATACTTAGTCAGAAAACATATGAGTTGCTCTATGTTTCATATTAAATTAATGTTCAAGCAGCTGTTGTACCGGTGCTCAACATTTAGTCAGAAATATCCTGAGTTGCTCTCTGGTCCCATTTTGAATAAGAAAAATACCAGCCCAGGTAGCTGCGTGGGACTGCATTATATTGTAGCTATAATCGAACTTCACGGTCATTATTTTACCGAACATTCATAACCCCCTATTCATATCTTCTTAGAGAAAACCCTATATCGTTCCTTAAAGGTGACTGGTCTTAAAAAAGGTACTGTTCTCTCACTCAAAACACTTCACTGAAGTGGAAATCTATTACTTCTATGAATGAATCCAAAGTTTAATATCAAGATTGTGGAAATTCCAAAAACATGATCATTTTGGATTGTTATATGTGCACCTTGTTTTGCAGTTACTTGTACTTGAAAATTAACTTGATGCAATCCTTATTGTTTATGTACAAATGTACAATGCCGTAGTTAGATTATTGTTGAAATTGTGGTAAATTGTCAATGCAAACAAGGTGTTTGATAAAATGCATCTATGACAAAGAGTCCTAGGAAAGAAGGGTGTTCTTTACCCTCACAAGGCTCGTGCATGAGGGTGGCGAAGGAGAGATTTGTGTCCGACGAGGCAAGATCGCTGGCCTAGAGTTACGGAACAAGGAAGCATTTTTCGGAATGTGGATTGAAGCAAATCCACCCTTTCAAGACACTATTAAGAAATTGGGTTGGGAAAAGCTTTGTGCTACACCTCCTACATTTAACTTGACCATCGTTTCCGAGTTCTGCGGAAATTTGAGGTGTGGATTGAGCACGGAAAATTTTTTATGTTGTGGAAATATGTCCTCCTCACCCCCAAGTTATCAATGAACTATATGGATTACCCAATGTCGAAGATGACGAGGATGAGATATTGGCACTGATCAATGAGGATAATGATATGAATGACAAAGTATCAAGGATATTGGTTAGTGTATCACAACTTAAGGTACTAGTGTGGATTCTCTTGTGTTTCTTGGGTGGACAAAAATTCCGAAGAAAACACTAACTCCGAAAACGAACGCGTGGTATCACTTTGTGGCATCCCGTATCGACCCAGTCACGGTTAATACTGAAGTGCACAAGATGAGGATAATCAAGTTATATGCCATTAAAAAACCTTCTTTGGAATGTAGGAAAGGGAATTCATCAGGCCCTTACCTAGGACAAGGAGAAGTCTGGCTCGTATGGTTTTTGCAGTCTGATTTCTTCACTTTCTGGATTTGCAGGTGTGCCTAACTATGACAATGACACATGGGGTCATCCTATGACACAAATTGCTGTTGAATCATTCTGAAAGAATGTTGCTCCTACCTCCGCTACATTGATTGAATCTCGGGTCACCACACTCGAGAGTGCAGTTGAAACTCTGCGGGGAGATTGCCAATTCCAGAGTAGATGGTGTGACCACATGGGGAAAGTGATGAGCTACCAGTTTCCTGAAGATGTGAAGGCAATCGGTCATTTTCCATCATTTGATGGGGGCATTGCAGCTGGCAACGAGGAAGTGGAACCATTCTCCCATTATGATTCGTGAAATGTCCTATTTAGAAATATCGTAACTTGATATTTACATTTGGTGTTGTACTAAGACTGTGATTGATAGACACATGGATAATGATGATTTCTATATTGATTTCGGTTAATTCTTCAAAAGTAGAAGTTGTAAAAATTATGGCGGCGCAATGCAGTCGGTACATTACCTTAAAGGCACCGGTATGGAAGATTTGAGTACCATCTTATCACGAAATGTAATACAACGCCCTCTTCTATTAACGTAAAAAATAATCCAAAATTTTTCACATAATAAAAAATCATATAAAATTGTAAATATCAAGATTTATATGTTTTGGAGTTGTGGGAACACTTCAAACAACTTTTGGGGTAATTTTGTAATTTTCCAAGACTATTCCCATCTTGCAAAAGACGTCATTCCATTCACCCAGATAGTTCCAATTTGAAAAAGCACATTTCTCCAGCATTGAATTTTTTTTCTTCATCACCAATTTTGTATTTCGACAATTCCAATTTACTTGGAGGGACTAAAATGCAAAAAAGCAAAAAGTTTACTCGTAACTCCAAATTGAAATCCGCTCAAACATTATCATACATTTGCACTCCCTGATGTGTTCTACAATCAAAAATCTAATTCAATGTCACTCAGAGGATCATAATATGTCTCCATAAAAGTTCCCAAATTCTCAAAGTTAAAACTAGCTAAGCACCTCTTGCTAAGTCTACAACATACACTCGCGCTTTTTGTCATGTGCCACCAATGTAACAATTATTTTAATCATTCATTTTTTATCCAATGAAATGAAATATCATGGGTGTACTGTGCAGGTAAGTTAGTGTAATTGGGGCATTTAGTTGGAGAGCCTTTTTGCAAACAAATTAAAATTCACCCTCGGGACTACAATCGGTTAAAATTAATCTTCTGTACCTATTCCCGGGAATGTCATAAACCTAACTGATAGTCATCAATGAGGACTATGTGGTCAAAAACGCTTCAAAAAATCTTTGGGGGCTAATGTAATTTTACTATAGTGTATAATTCACTATCACTGGAATGACAAATTTACATGAACACCATCACACTCATGGTTTTGAAATGTGTCTTAAACATATATTCGGTAAATTTTTTTAAAAAATAACCCTAAAAAGTTTGGGGGTAAAAACCCTAATAAATCAAAGTTTGTAGGAATTGTTAGAACCGGTACGTTATGTTTCTTAGCGGTGCTCAAGTTTTTGTGGGAAATGAAAATAATTTGAAATTTTCAAACTGGCTAGGTGGGGAAATTGAATTTTTTGAGCACCGGTACAAGGATGTTTAGGCACCGGTTTAATATACAGTGCTAAACACAGAGAAAAAGTACAGGTCATTTCCCTTCTGTCCAACTGTAAGAAGTAAAATAATTGAAAAGTAGCTGCGCACAGCTGCATTATGTGGATATGAGCCCGGTATCCCAACCGGTGCTTAATACTTAGAATATTTCTACTCAAATTGTGTACATATCGGTCTCTGTCCAGTTCAAAGAATAAAACAATCAGGCAAAGTAGCTGCGCAGAACTGCGTTTTTAAGCTATAGCACCGGTTTTATGTACCGGTGCTCAAGACTTAGAATATTTCTACTCAACTTTCTTTCTGCCCAAATGTGAATTGTTAAAAATAAATACATAGCAGCTACGCAAAGTTACGTTTACTGATTATAGGCACCGGTATTGGTTTTGTACCAGTGCTATCAGATAGCATTTAATAGGCGGATGCTTCCATTCCCACTCTTCAACCATATCCGAACTTCATTCCACTCGTCCACCACCATCTCCCTCGCTGTTCCATTTTTAAGCCCCACCAACACCACTCGTTAGGCAACCCGACCAAAACCCTCACCACCACCGGCCAAAACCCCCACCACCACCAGCCAAAACCCCCACCACCACTGGCCAAAACCCCCACCACCACTGGCCAAAACCCCCACCACCACTGGCCAAAACCCCCACCACCACCGGCCATAAATTCCTACCACCAACCATACCACCGGTTGACCACACCGGCTATCACTCCCCACCACCACTGCTCCTTCACCCCTATTCCTCTACACCTCCCCCGATTGTTCCTCCGCACCTCCACCGCCTTGTCAGTCTGCTACCTTCATCGGTAAATCAAGGTAGGTTACCGCCTTTATGAAGTTAAGGACTTTTGTATGTATTGTTGTGTAAAATGTGATGTGGATGTGCATTTTGGATTGTTGACAATGCTGTTGATAATTTCGTAGTGTACCCAAACAATCTAATGTGATTGATATATTTCAATAATTTAGTTGTGATTGTTCTTCAGAATTCCCAGTTCGACAGTTATATTTGTATTTGCTATGTTCAATTAGTTGAGTTGTGGTTGATGAGTTGTGGCACTTGAGTTGTGACTTCCATTTGTGTTTCCCATTTTAACACTTAGATTGTGAATGGAATGTCTGAATTGTTGAAGTTTTGGTTGTTGAGATGTGACTGACATTTGTGATTGTTGGTTCGACACTTACATTGTGAATGTGAAAAGTGATTGCGAGGTTTGAATTGTTGAGTAGTGGTTGCTGAGTTGTGATTGTGCTTGGTGATTCCCTATTCAACACTTATGTTCTGATTGAAAAATGTTATTGGGATGTTTGATTCGTTCTGCTGAGTTGTGATTGTGAATTGGATATCTCCATCCGTGGTTACTCTTTTTTGAATATTGGTTTATGATTCTTGCTTCATAACATTGAATCTCTAACATTTAATTTCAGTGGCCTGCATTAGATGCCTCCCAAGGGTAACAAAAAGGCTATAAGAGGGAGGAAGAGAAAGAGGGCACAGGCTGTAGTGGGAAAGGTTGTGGACAAAAAAGACACAACCACGCCCCCTTTGGACAACACTAAGACCACCGTTCCACTACTATTATAGATCAGGGAGCCCGATGCCATAATTGAAGAGCATCCCCACAATGAACAGCCCTCGACCTCCATTGTTGTTGAAGAGTCTCCATCCGCCGAACTGGGGACCTCGAATGAGGATGGGACATATGATGTTTCCAAGACGGGGGGGGAGGGTCATGGAAAAGCCTTTGACATGCTTGAAATAAAATATTAGTGCAAGAAAGCCAGTCGGTAATGCTGGCGAAGGAGATTGGGAAACAGAGGCATTGGAAAAACATCCCCAACGACACCAAGGAGGAGTCTTGGAAAGACATTTTGGTAAGAGAATTCCATAACCCATGTTGACATTATTAAATTTAATTTAGTAGCTAAGATAAATTCCCATTTTTTTACATGAATACAAGCTAACATTAGTGTCTATGATAAATTTCCAAAATGCAAGCATGCTTCAAGTTCGAGCAAAAGTTGACCAAATCGCAACTTGAAAAGTTGAAACATTATGTGTACATTGTAGCCGACACTGCCCACTGTAACTGGAAATCAAAAGTGGCGAAGAAATTGTTTCATCAAGGGGATAAAACCAAGTAAAAGTTACCATACAAACCATGGGACAAGTACAAATGGATGGGTGAAGAGAAGTGGTACAAGTTTGGGAAAATGAGAACAACACCTGAGTTTAAGGTAAATTTTATATCAACATTCAACTAAAATCAACATGTGTATCATTTCAATTTACTTATAAATTTCATTATTTTAACTTCCATGTATTTCCTTTGGACAGAAAATAAGTTATACTAACAGCGAGCACTCAAAGGAAAAAGTTTACACACATCGGACTAGAAAGAGCGGAGGCTGGGTCAAGCGGGAAAAAATAATCGAGAAAAAGAAGGAAGAGGAGCAGTGAAACTGGTTTCTCAGGGCTTGATGAAGGAGGAGATCGAGACTGAGCTCAAGACCAAGGAGTTCAGTGTGGACATGTCCCTAGTGTACCTCGAGTCCATGAAGCTGGCAGACAAAGAGAAATCCAATGATCCTTCCAATATAGCCATTGTAGAGAACATTGTAAGTTTTTCCACATTAAATGATCATTACAATGTTTAGTAATTCCACTTTGAATGATCTTGACAATTTTGGGAATTCAATTCATTGTTTATACTTTACGCCTGCCCACAGATCAAAATGAATGAGGAGGCCGCTAAGGGCACATTGGTTCTCAAATCGGGGTAGGACATATTGATAGCAGCGATCGGCAAGCCAGATCACCTAGGGAGGTATAGGGTTACTCCATCAAGCCTCCGTAAAAAGGTTTCCGTACCTCATCCATCAAGAAAATGTAGAAGCAAATGTTGTAGTAGCTCGTCCCCCGCTCCAGCAGTCCAACAGAGAAAGCAAAAGACCAACTGGTGGTGAAGGCTACGGTGGCATACCTCTCCGAGCTCATCAAGGAAGCCGCATCAGCGGGAGGGGTCCAAATACCACCTAGCCTAGATGATCCCAAGTCTTTCATAGAAAAGGCATTGGCCAAAGTGAGTGTGGCTCAGACAAAATCAGATGGTCCTCCTAGCGATGGGGAGAACAATGAGGAAGTAAAAAATGTGATACCATTCGTTGTTCTTTCTTTCATCACTGGTCTATTACAGATTACATTTCATATATATCATTATTAACAAAGTTCTGATTAATGATAGGATGGGGAGAGGGTGAGTTTGTTCGTGAAATAATTGGATGGATTAAGGGCCCTAGTGGCGAAGGGATTTCTCCAAAGAAAGCGCCACGGCCGTGTATTAGCAAGTGGAATTGGTCGTGTCTAGGTGAGTGATCCAATCTTCCATGCCAAAGAAGGATTGCCCTATGCCAACCACACATTTTTTGATGCGGGAGAGGCTCTCAGACATGTCGTTGACTGGCCGAAGTCTTTGATCGACCATGTCTTAGACACCTCTGCTGAAAAATAGAAGGACGAGCCTGTCAAAGAATTTGCGGAAAAAAAATTGTGACTTTCTTAACGTCACCGATGACGAGGTATATCATATTAACTATTACTAATATATTTTTAGTTAATAACATATTTTAAGTGTTTAAATGTATGTTTTTTCAAATTAAAATTCGACTACTTTGTCAACACAACTTGCAAGTCGGGAAAAACTAAGGACAAGACAGAGATTTCACCCCTGATATTGTATCATAGCTCGTGACTAAATGATCCACATATATTTGGAAATTTTACTTATCACTTAACACATTTTTTTAACAACTACGTGCAGATTGAAAAAAGACACGGCTTAAAGGAGCATCCAATTATGAGGGAATTCATCAACCATTGCAACAAGAAGGCAACAAATATGAATGCTAGCGGGAAGGTTCTATTTTACAACCAGTTTCCTATATCTACATTTTCCAAACCGTGCAAATCTGGCCTTTGCATCCAGTAACTATTGGATTTTGGAGATAGGATCGGGAATTATCATGGGATGACATGGATCTTAAATGCACAAATGGATTTGTGAATGGGGTATGTTCCAAAAAATTCAATTCATGTATCTTGTCCTTTAACATATTCGTGACAAATAATAACTTCTGCTTTGATAGGTCCCTGTGGAGTAAAAGGGATGCAAAAAACAATGACAGAATCCAGTTCTGTGTCTCCAACACTTGAAGAAACGCAAAATTGCTTCAGGAGGAAGACATAACTTCTTGGGTTCGATTAATCTGGGACTCGATGAATAACTCAGATGCCGCCATGTGTTTGGTGTCATACCTCGAAGGTCAGAAATTTTACATTTTAAATTAGATTGATATCTATTTTATAAAATTCAATAGATAGATTAAATTTAAAATTATTAATGCATTTCACATTGGTTCCTCATCCTCATTTGTCCCCGAATAAACCATGTCTACACATTGGACACACTCAACAATGGTATTCAACCTGAGGGTTACACACGTACACAAGTTATTTCCAAGTTATAATTTTAGCACCATTAACCCTACTTTTTCCAATAATAGTATTTTCAATGGTAGTAATTCAAACATGTCACAGGGTTGCGTGTCAATATACAAGGTTGAAGAGGAAGAATAAACCCTCACCGGATTTTAGCTGGAAGATAACAAACATCAAGTAAGTAGTAAGCATAAATAGTTAAACATACGTCGTACGTTTTCTTCTTTACTAATTTCATTATGGATTCTTTCATTCTATCTTACCACCAATGACAAGGAAGTAGCTGGGAATGCGGCTAATATGCTATGCGATTCCTTGAGGAGCTCGAACTCGAGACAACCTCCAACAATCCTATCGACGTAAGCATCAAAACTCCAACACAAATAAGATAATATGTGTATGGCTTATATTGCTGTAACCCCGCCATACAAACTAACTTTTAATCTGATCGAAATGCATATTGTTTTGGAGAAGCAAGGCCCATATGGTGGCCAAATGGTGTGAGGCATGGGTTAATATTTATGCAACAGTGGCTAGGAATAATCCAGACCAATTTGTTGACTGATGTTTGTGGATGTGTGATGGGAATTCGTCGTTTATGGATTGATATGGCATGATGGTATATTGACATTAATTTTATTAATTATTTTGATGTACAATTCGTTCATTGTTATTTACATCATTAGTTGCCTAGTAATTTTTCCAACTTATTGAAGGGGTTATTTATAATCCTTTTCCCCGTGGTTGATCCGGGATGGTACAACAATTTTAAAGATTACCCATGCAAATGTTTCCTAAAATCAGCACCAGTTGCTAATTCAGAACCGGTGCTATAAATTAAAACCAACGAGGGATACTGGTGCCTAAATCATCACTGCTACCGGTGCTATTGTTAAAGTACCGGTTCTATAAATCATACTTACATGCACCGGAAAACTTACCTTACCAGTGCTATATATGATCACCAGTACATATACTTACTTCTGGTGCTAAAAACTGTACCTAGCATGTTGATTTGTGCACTGGTAAATTAATTTTTGAGCACCGGTCTATAACATACTGGTTCTCAACTTTAGCACCGGTACTTATTCTTACCATCGGTGCTCAAAAACTATACCTGGCCAGAAAATTTGTTCACCGGTATCTAAATTTTATCACTAGTACGTAACTTACAGGTTTTAATGTTTAGCACCGGTATGTATTACCGATGCTATTACCTCGACCTTTTGCATTGGGTCACTTACGCACCGGTATCCTAACAGGAAAAAAATTGGTGCCTATGATGGGTTTCTACCGGTGCCTATGGGGGGGGAAGGGGTCCTCCCAGTAGTGTTACTTCCTTTGAATTTTAAACAGGTTGAAAATCTTGGTGGAGAAAAAAAGCTAATTTTGTGAAGAACATTCATGAGAAGGTGTGCATGAAAATTTAACGGACAAATGCACAGAATGCTTTCAAAGCTAATCAGAGACGCAAGTTTATGAGGTTCAACATGGGGGATTATGTTTGGGTTCATCTGCAGAAAGAGAGGTTTCCCAATATCTCGGAAATCTAAGTTGAGTCCACGTGGAGATGGTCCTTTTAAAGTGGTTGAGTGTGTCAACGATAACGTTTACAAGCTTCAGTTATCAGATCATTATGGTGTTAGTACGACCATCAATGTTGCTGATTTATCTAAATTTACATTTGAAGATGATTCAGTTTCGAGGGAAAAATATTTCAACCACGGAGGGAATGACGGATATTCCAAGATGACTACCACCATAAATGATGATCTTCCACGTCTTGATAAAAAATTTAAAGGTCATATTCGGGATCCTCTAAGTGACATGGCTGGACCTATGACAGGTCAAGGACTAAGCTTAGGGATGCTGCTTTAAATGCTTTGATTGATCGCCTTTATGATGAAGAATTGAAGAAGGAGTCATCATCGACATCTTGGATTTATTATTCAAGACTTTCGAAGAACTGAAGACATCATGAAGAACACTATACTCTTTTTTCCCACTGGGTTTTTAATGAGGTAGTGCGATCACTGTAAAATATTGTAAAAATAATTTCATTTTGGGTTTATGGTCTGCCAGTTCGGCCATGTGGGCTTTGAAGAGCTGAATTTTGAAAATACAGTCCATTAGGGTTTAGTATATTCGGTTTTATTCTGATTAGATTTAGTTTTGGTAAGATTTGATAAGACAATATTCATCCAAGGTGTGATATGGATGAATTTGACCATAGTCAGCTTATTTTAGGCATTTTAGTTAGATATGGTTTTAGCTTCTTAAAACTGCCATAATTCTATTCAGTTTCTCACAGGAATTACCAACTCTTGTCCTAATTAGGACTAGGGTTTGGACGAATTCAGCCCAATAAATAGGGGTTGAATGCTCTAGTTTTACACCAATCTTTTATATCAATAAAATATACAAACCTTTGAGTTCATACTCTTGTTGCTTGCGAGCTTCTTCTATCGTTGCTTAACCTCGTGAGTTAGTTAAGTATCAAAAAACCTTGTGATCTGATCCCGAGGGCTAGTTAGAGAGCAAATCAAAGTTAGGCATACCCCGAGGGC
This sequence comes from Rubia yunnanensis, assembly GCA_037428765.1. Lineage (NCBI taxonomy): Eukaryota > Viridiplantae > Streptophyta > Magnoliopsida > Gentianales > Rubiaceae > Rubia > Rubia yunnanensis. The sequence continues at coordinate 20,873,376 of CM075064.1, read as the reverse complement.
TAGACACCTGAGTTCGTTCGGCACTAGAAGGGTTTTGCGAGTTCCCTTATTTTGTCAAAGATCTTAATTCCGCAATCCAGCTTCTTCGCAAGGGGATTCATATCATTAATTCCATCTTAGTATTAAATTCATTTCTGAATACATGTGAGGTTTGAAATTAATCAGATTCAGTTCATTCATATAGATTATATTGGATTATCTTGTTCTAGAATTTATTGGATTATGTTGATTTATCTAACCTGATCATCTAGGTTTATCTCATTTTTCATATTGCTATGTATATCAAGACATGATTGTGTAATTGATTGAAGACCTTCTATTTCACTTGATAGAAAATTCAATTATATGAATACTGATGCATGTTTATGATTAATATGTCATATATCTCCTATATCATTTATGACGGTTTCTTCATCTATCTGTTCTTCCCTATTTTCATATAAAGCGGGCATATCAGCATACTCATCTTTTTCATCTTCCTTCTTAATTGTTAAAATTTGAGCATGAGGAGAATTACTACGGACATATCCACTTTCTTTATAATAGAAACAAGTAGTATTGTGAGTAGAAACTGAATTTGATGAAGAAGTAGTAGACTTACTTGGAAATTTTTAAGACTGTTGAGCAGAGGGTGTTTTCCTTATTTCACTGGGATTATAAGTTGGACTTGAGTAGGATTGCACCAACCCACAACCGCACATGGTTGTTTCTCTACCACAACCCAAACTAAAGTTTCCCAAGTCAAACCCTAATTTTTTTACTCAGAAATCTGAATTGTGGTCTCTTTGGCCGCAAAGTGTTTTGAACCAATATCGCTTTCACCAATAAATCCCTTATCGAGACATGATGTTGAATCTTAACAGATACTTGAAGATTTTTCTGTAAACCTTATATGAATCGATTCTTGACGAATGCATCGTCTTTTTTCATTCCGACCCTTCTCGTGGTCAACTTGAGATCTTGCAAATATTCATCAACAGATCAAATTCCTTGCTTCATTTTGCTCAAATAAGAGTGTTGCTCCATCAAATAAGTAGATGGAACATGATATTTTCAAAGCTTGGACTTCAATCTCTCCCAGGTGGAGATAGGTCTCCCAGCATAATTGGCGAAGGAATACCGTGCCACTTTCACTTTCTCTTTCTCCCGATAACTGTTGAGATAAAAAAGATTCTCAATCTGTCGCTCCCAATAAAAATACATTGCCGGATTGTGTTGACAATGAAATCGAGGGATATCATATTCCAAACCCCTGATATCTTGAGCTGAATCTGAGCTTTCACTGGAATCTGAACTAATTCTTCTTCGAGAATGGTGTTTTCTTTGGCGATGCTTCCTAGAAGACTCTCGGTGTGATAGTATTTTCGAAGCATCATTAGATTCTTCCCTTGAACTACCATACAAATGAAATCCACAGACAAACCCTTGGAATTCATCCTTCTTGGCCAGAGATGGTGGTGTCGGTTTGGCCATGCTTTCAACTTTTTTCGCCAATTGTTGCACTTCACTCATGAGCGCATTTATTGCTACAACAAACTAATCATGATCAATAGGTTCATTTGGGTTTATCCATTGTCATGCTCCCAACTTGCTGTGGATTTTCAATTGAACAACGGACACTTTATTTGTAAGCTAATCCTAAAAACTACGAAACTGATGGGAGGTGAAGACGGGTAATACTTGTTAATGCTCAGACCCTTCGATGTCCTCCTGACTCGATTGATGAAGTTGAAGGTGGATAGTAACACCGAAGTATTCTAACTCTCATGATAAGAAAGATCAAACAAACACAGTCGCAACCCCTGTTGAATTTTTGGCCACTAGGAATTCTTTTGCTTTGCTCTGATACAAAATGATAGGAATCTCTTTGCAAAGACTATGGATTGAGGGATTTGAATCTTTGACTATACGGGGGATTTGGCAAACCCTACTATGTCGCACGAACTGATGAATAACTAGTCCTTGGGATTACTCTCAATTTGAGATTTGCTCACTAACTAGCCTGCATGATTAGCTAAAAATTGAAGGTATTGATACTTAATTAACCAGCAAGATTAAGCAACAATAATTACTGCATGCAAGCAAAGAGTGTGTACTTAAAATTTCTGAATATATGGTTGATAAAAGGTGATGAACAATTCGGCCAAGCCCCCTATTTATAGGGTTTGATTTTGGCCAGAAACCCTAACCACAAACAGAAAGTGAATCAACTTATTGGAGCTTTAAGAAGCTAAAACCATATCTAACTAGAATTCCTAAAATATCAAGAGATATGACTGAAATTCTTCAAGACATTCTCTTACATGAATATTGCTTTATCTAATCTTACCAAATCTAATTCTAGTCAGAATAAAACTGAATATTCTTAAATTCTAATGGCCTGATTTCAAAATTAAGCCTCTTCATAGCCCACACGGCCAAAACTTAACTCCAAAATTGAAAATAAAATTATTTTACAATAGTTTACAATAATCATACTACCTCATTGAAAACCTAGTGGGATAAAAGACTATAGTGTTCTTCATGATGTCTTCAGTTCCTTGACACTCTTGGACAATTAATCCAAGATGTCAATGATAACTTGTTCTTCAATTCTTCATCCTGAAGTTGATCCATCAAAGCATTCAAAGCCGTATCTCTAAGCCTTTTTCTTGCTCGAGTCATAGGACCTGCCATATCACTTAGAGGATCTCGGACATATTCTTTGAATGTCTGATCAAGTTTTGGCCTGTCATCATCTATAATGCTAGTAGTCTTGGCATTTGCATCATATTGTCAATAGAGTCTTGATTGGTGAAACTGTTGAAGATTTCAACTAACCAATAACTGTATTATTGGGTGTATTTATGACCCGTAATACTGAATATCTATTGAGAATGAAAAAAATATTAGAAATTAAATAAACTCGAAGAACGGGTGATCATTGTATGATGTTGATGTGTTGAAATTGTTAGATGAACAATGTTGATTCTATGATATAAATTATTTTTTAAATTACTATGCTTAAATTATTTTTAAATAAACCAATATTTCAAAAACCCCCAAATCCAAATTTTTTTATGCTTGGCCGAAAATAATAAATGGAGTGAAATAGTTCTATTTTCGTTGGGTTACATCCTTACTTGCTTGCTATATTTATAAATATTGTATGTAGTTTAACCACTTGTTTTCTCTCATTGTCAATTCTTTCTCCTTCGTGATTTCTAGCTACCATCAATTGTTTGCCTACTTCAGAGCTTTCTAGCCAGTCTCCTTATTCTGTCATTTATGGTCGGTTGCATGATTACTTGGGTGTTTCGTTTGTCTAATTAAACGGTTATTTCTTTTGGAGTGTCATTTTGATGGTTCTATTTATCTTTATAAGGTGCAGTTGGTTGCTCAGGATTTTTCTCAACTTCCCAATTTTGATTATAATCACACCCTTCAGCCTTGTAGTGGAATCATCTATTGTTTGAATGGTCATTTTACTGTTCACAATATGCAAGTGGATGCTTCATCAGTTGGATGTCAATGATATATTTCTTAATGGTGTTGTTGATTTTCCTATCTACATAAAGTGTCTGTCTGGCTAAGATCCTCTTCGTCCTGATCATGTTTGTCATATTCAAAAGACTATATATGATTTGTAACAAGCTCCACGGGTTTGTTCTCATCATTTTAACTCCTTCCTTTTGCGTCATAGATATGTGTGCAGTTCTACAAATACTTGTATTTTTGTGTTTTCTCGTGAACCTTTTTTATCTATTGGTTTATATTGATAATATTATTCTGATAGGGAGTGATGCTCCTCTACTTTAGTAGTTCATTGAGCGTGTTCATAGAGAGTTCATTATCACATACTTCATCACATTTTATTAAGTTCATCAAAATTAGAGAATCATAATGATTACATACTTTTTATTCTTAGTGATCATCGTATGCTAAATTTCGAACTGATACAAGGTTATAATAAGTTGTACAACAAATACCACAAGAATTCAAATGTTACACGGTGCCATCATGGTAAGACCAATTTTCTTGCACTAGCTAATACCAATTTATGCACTTGAGTAAAATAATAATTACCGTAAAAAAAGTGTAATTTTGAACGAGTCAGCACCTTATTATTTGATCCGAATAATCCAGACCCAAATACTCACAAGTCATATCATACACTGCATTTTTAACTACCAGCACATACATATATCTGAAAGTGTGAATAATCGTATATGAACACCCTTCCCTCTCTATCTTAGGGCCAATGGGAGAGATGTAATTAATTAATTAATGAGTATGCATGCATATATACAAATTACACACTCGCAGACGAAATGTTCCAGGAAGCATGGACGTAATTAGCACTGCAACCTAATACAATTAACATAATTAATTCAGTCCCAGCCAAAGCCAGCTGGTTTTGTTCTCTCCACTAATGGTTCTGTTGACCCTTAAACCAGGTTATTATATTAATCGAAATCCATTCAAATGACACCCACACGATCGCTCAAATGGTTGGGCCTCTGACTTATGCACTTGCCATCGTGAGTTTGACTCTCGGCAGCGACAGTGTGGGGATTTCTTCAGTGGGGAGGTCCCTTGTACGCACCGAGTACAGTCGAGGGTCAGGGGCTCAGTTACGGGAGTGCTGTAATTTACCTCTCCAATTATGACCGTGCTGTCGGTGCAACCGACGCAGTTGAGGGCGAGCTGTTTGATCGCCTTTTGCCAAATCCATTCAAATGTCTGCAACGTACTATGTACGTGTGTATAATTATAATTATAATCATAAACAATCTGACTGCGCTGTTATTATTCTGCATCATATACATTTATGTTACCCACTAATTTATGGGCGGATTAATGCAGCACCTTATAAAATGACTCTGGCAATTATCAGTAATAAATAATATTTTGCTAAAAACAACTAACAATACTTTTCTCCTTGTTTGCAACAAGATCATCTCATGACTAGTGAGTAACAACACAGCGGTGGTCCTAGATAAATTATGGCTTAACCGACAATCTTAATTTTTAATATTAATTTAAAGATATATGCAAATTATAAAAAGGAAAAAAATATTCTTATTTCATTTTCAATGAATATAATATATTAGAATTTTGTTAGAGCTTTGATACGAAAGTTTATTTTATTGAAATTAATTATCCCATATTAACCCTTCTTTAAACATTGTTCATGGTTTAGTTTTTTTTAAAATTAAAAGCTCACCGTAGTGAGGGGTATATATTAGGCTCCCTGTGCCCTATATAAAACGATGAAAGCTCACTGATTCATACATCCGAGAGAAGCCATAAGAATAGCCTAATACAAATAGTGTTATCACGTACCTTTTTCTTTTTTTTTTAACTGAAACCACCTGTAGGTGGGGGGTTCTATTATGGCTCCCCTTACCATCAGATTGGGATTTAATTCCCGTGAAACCAGTCCAGTAGATGTATACAAGAGAGAATTGGACACTAGTTGTCGCAATATGTGCAGCATAATCTATGCCAATATCAAAAGAGACCTGTACATGGAAATTAAGGCGACTAGCCCTACATATAAGCTAATCGTTTAAACCGGAAATGCCCTTCTGTTTATGTACACCTCCACCCCCCGTGTCGATGTACACTCCAGCCTTGCATTTCCGGTTCTACGCCCTGATCCTTCTCCAAGAGTAGTGTGTGTCCTTTAGAAGTGTTTCCTTTAGCTGTGGGATGCATGTAGGATCCGCGAAATGTTGTGGAACCCTTCTTTGTTGTCCATACTTTGCCAAGAAATCTGCTGCACCATTGATTTCTCTATAGATGTGGCTAACTCGGATGCCATGTTTCTTTGTTAGATCTGCCACCTGCCTAGCTAGTTGAAGGCAGTTCCATGGAGGCTTCAGTTTGCCATTGATGATGCTCACTGCATTCTGACTGTCCATCTCGAGTGATAATTGATGGAAACCGGTTTCCACTGCCAGTTGGATGCCATGAAGGGCAGACTGAAGCTCCACCTGCAAAGGAGAAATACCCGTAGTAAGTTTGTGGAAACCAAGTCTGAAACTTCCCCCCTTATCCCTAATGAGTCCCCCAACAGATGAAGAGTTTTGATTGCAAGATGCATCAACATTCAGTTTAAATCCTGTATCTGGGGGCTCCCATTTAATAGGGATCAGTTTTATTGGTGGGGGTGGATTCAGGAGTGGGATTAATCCTCTTTGGATCCATGTGCTATCTGAGGGGTTACTTGAAGTCAGTGGCCTAACTATAGAGATGAGTCTACAGTTTGCCTTAACCTGCTTCCAAGTATGTAAAGGTGTTAGCTTAACATTTTGAAATAGCACCTGACCCCTTGCTTTCCACAATTCCCATAGAATTAAACAAGGCAGCGAGTAACAAAGGAAGTTATGCAATTTTGACAGGTTTGTAATGTTCCAATAGGTTGTTAATCTATCCCATAAATTTGCAAACTGATCCTGTGGTAATTCTAGGATTTCATGCATTTGTTTCCATATGAAAGAGGCATAGGGGCATGAATTAAAAAAGTGTTGCAGAGTATCCTCATGCTCACAAAAAGGACATTTAGATACAGTGACAATCCCAAATTCAGTGAGCATATCATCCATAGGCATCAAGTTGTTTAGAATTCTCCAAGTCAGAAAGGTGATCTTCACAGGTAGGTTTAGAGATTGTACCTTTTTCAATGATGCTGATTCTCTATGTTTGTGTCTCAAACTTTTGTAAGCACATTTAATCGAAAACTTACCTTGTGGACTAGGAGTCCAAACCATGATATCACTGTCCTCAGTGAGAGGGAATTCCCTTTGCAAATCCTGTAAGAAGTCAGCAGTAATATGTGGTGCCAGAAAAGATAATAATGGAGCCCTATTTGTGAGAAATTCTCTAACAGTTAGTTCTGGATTCAGTGGGGCATTTCCACATATCTTATCTATCAATAGTCCATGGCCTGTCCAGTTTGAACACCAGAAACTACAAGTTCCCTTTCCCACAATAATTCTTGTGTGGTTTTCTGCAAATTCTGAAACTGATTGGACTCTTTTCCATACATCTGAAGTTCTCCTATGTTTTGGGAGGGACCAAATAAATTTTGTCCAGGGGGCTATTCCCTGCTGCATTTTCCACCAGAGCTTAAGGGAGTAAGCATCCATTAATGAGTCTAAGTTTTTTAAGCCTATCCCATTTTCATCTTCAGGGAAAGACGTTCTTTCCCAAGATCTCCAGTGTTTGTGCTTTTTGCCTTCAGTTTCCCCCCATAGAAAATCAGAACACAACATTTCAATTCTTCTTAGGGTAAAACTAGTTGGCTGTAGCACTGCAAACACATGTTGAGGAATAGAGGAGAGAACATACTTAATGAGTATGATCCTGCCTCCTCTGGAGATCCATTTGGAGTTCCAGGTGTGAATTTTTGCACTAATTGCTTCCAGAATACTGTGAAAATGTGCATTTAGTTTTCTACCCTTGTATATAGGACATCCTAAATACCTAAAGGGGAAACTGCCCTCCTGCATGCTCAGAATGTTAATGATTTTTCTTTTTTGTGCTCTGCTGCATTTATTTCCAGTGTAAAAGCAAGATTTCTGCATATTTACTTTCTGACCTGTTGCCTTTTCAAATGAGGTGATAAAAGCAGCAAAGTTTCTGAGTGATTTATCAGTTGCTTTTAAAAAAATGCAGGTGTCATCAGCATAAATCAGATGTGTTAGTGGGGTAGTGTGCTGTGGAAGATGAAACCTAGCTAGTGCCCTAGATTCAAATAATGTGTGGAGCTTCCTAGACATAAGCTCAGTGAGGATATTAAACAGAAATGGAGACAAGGGGTCACCCTGTTTGAGACCTCTTGGTGGCTTGAAAAAACCATATGCTACTCCATTTATTAAAACTGAAAACCATGCAGATGCTATGTTAGACATTAAGACTTTGACCAGGGATCCATGAAATCCTAATTTGAGCAGTAAAGAATTCAGAGCTGTCCAAGAAACCCTGTCAAAAGCTTTTGTCATGTCCAGTTTCAGGATTAGGTTAAGACATTCATTGTCTTTCTGCAAGAATCTAGTGGATTCTTGCATCAGGATCACATTATCAGCAATTTCCCTCCCTTGAAGAAAAGCTGATTGTTCAGGTGATATAAGTGTGGGCATCAACTGTTTTATCCTCTCCATCAAAATCTTTGAACAAACTTTATTACTAAAGTTTGAGAGACTTATAGGTCTAAACTCATTAAAAGTTGAGGGATGCTGATTTTTAGGAATGAGGGCAATATGGGTGGATGCCATAGCCCTGGGGATTGGTGTTCCTGCTTGAAAGTCTCTTATGCCTCAGTAAGATCTTTGCCAATAGTGTCCCAACTGTTTCTATAGAACAGTCCATGAAATCCATCAGGACCACTGGCACTGTTTTCACTAAGACTAAACACCGCAGTTTTAACTTCTTCAGAAGTTACAGGTTTCAGAAGCTCTATGTTTGTCTGGGGGGAGATCAGAGGTGGAATGTCTTGGAGAAAAAAGGCAAGGTTTACACCACTGATGTCAGTATTCTCTTCCTGTAGAAGATTAGAAAAAAACCTAACCCCTGCACTCCCAATATCATCCTGGTCAGTTAACCAGCTGTTGTTATCATCCTTAATTTTTTGTATGGATAGTCTGGAGTGTTTCTGCTTAACAGAGTTATGGAAGAATTGGCTGTTACAGTCCCCTTCTTTCATCCATCTCACCCTGCTCTTTTGTTTCCAGAATGTATCTCTTTCCTTAATTTTGATTAGGAGGTTTGTTCTTGCAGTGTTAAGGGCTTCTAGGGTTAAAGCATTATCATTTTCATCATTTTCAGCCTCCAATCTATCTACCTCCTTTTCAGCTTCTTTAATGTTCTGAAAAACATCTTTGAAGACCTCCTTATTCCACTGTTTAAGAAAAATTTTTAGCCTTTTCAGTTTGTTACTAAATCTTAACATTCCATAACTCTCTATAGGCTGCTCCCAATTGTTTGTCAGGACCTGCTGGAAACCCTCTCTCAGATACCACATATTTTGAAACCTAAAAGGCTTTGGGTAGGTTTTTTTCAGATTATGTAAACTTGTTAGAAGTGGACAATGATCTGATGTGGTTCTATTCAGAACCTGTATAGATATGCTTGGGAAAATGAGTCTAAGTTTTTGATTAGCTAAGCCCCTGTCTAGTTTCTTAGCTACTCTTTCTTTTACTTTGATTTCTTTCCCTTTCAGCCTATACCCAGCCCAAGTGTAGATATTTCCTACTGTGTGGGGTTCTTCAAGTTCCATGGCATTAATAAATATATCAAAATCCATAATGCTATCTATTCCAGGATTAGAGGTCCCTTTGTACTCTGAGAGTGTTCTGATAACATTAAAATCACCAATAAGGAAATATGGCCTTGAGGGTAAATTTAAAATTCTACCAAACATTTCCAGTCTTTCTAGTCTTGAGTGTGCTGCATAAACTACAATTAAATACCATTCTTTCCCTATCACCTGATTGTCAATTTTTATTATTGTGAAAGTAGGGTCATTATGGATGAGATGTATTTGTATATTATTGTTCCACATTATCCATATCTTTCCTGATTCCGAAGCTAGACCAGAATGAAAGTGTAAAGTCTTTGTGAAATCTTCAAGAGAATTTTGTTTTTGCTTAGGTTCAATAATGGCTAAAATATCAGGCTTATGGACCAGACCTAATTCTTTGATTCTTTCCACAGAGGTGGATAAACCATTTACATTCCATGCTAAGATTTTACAATTCATGGATAACATTCTGTTTTGCTGCTAGCCTTGAGCTAATTCTGTTTGGTTGAGTGAAGAAAGTAGATTTCCTCCTCTCAACCCTTCCAGACTGAGATTGTTGGTCTGCACCTAGCAAGTTGGGGGCATCGGTTACCTGAGGTGCTGAGTGGGAGCTAATGGTGCTAGAGTGGAATAGTTTTGAGTTATCCCCTAGGAGCAGAGGTTCTATATGATCTTTATTTCGTTTGTTTACCTCCTGTGAGATGTTAGCATTATGGTCCTCACTTAATTTTTCAATCCTATTATCATCAGATATTTCATTAGAAGGAACATTTAGCACTTTTTCCAACACAGACTCCTTTTCTATATCAGGCATATCTTTGTCTACATGCACCTTATCAGGCAGATTCACAATCTCATTCCCAGAATCGATCACTGTCATAGCATGTGGTGATGTGGCAGTAAGTGTATTAGTTTTGTGTGTGGTAGAGAAAGGGAGAACCTGGATAGAAGGAAGCACCTCAGTGGCCTCCATGAAGTCCATTTCCAAGTCCTCAGCTAGGTCCTCTGCGTTTTGTTCTTACTCCTGTAGCTCATCCAACAGCTGAAAACGGTTAGTAGATTGAAAAATTTGTTTATCCGGATTACCTGTTCTCTTGGGTGATGAGGGATCATCACAGGGTCTTTTTTGTTTGGATGGCCCCGACTTAGCAGGTGGTGGGGAGTCATTAGTCATCAGGCCTTTTCCTTTGTCTGAGGGAAGTTCATCCGTGTTTAATGCATCCAGGAATTCTTCTTCTTCCTCCTCAGGGGTTATGTGTAGACCAGCATCCACTTTCTTTTTCCAGACCTCTATATGCTTCTTCCCAGCTTCAGGAACAGTTTGAGGTTTCTTATATGTTGCGGGGGTAGGACCTTGTCCTTTTGGTGGTTGACCTTTTGCTGTGATCTTCTTGGTGTCATTACCAACCTGCTGATCGACTTGTTCTGCTGAGTTACCTAATCTTATTCTGCAGGTTGATATATTGTGTCCCAGTTTCTTACACTCCCTACAGTACTGTGGAGGGTCCTCATATACTATATTGTAGAACTTATGTTTTCTCAGGGTCCCTAGCCTAACCTTGCTTGGGAGGGGGTTTCTTAAATCAAATTCTACGCTCATTCTAACAGTGGAAGGTCGTGATAAAGTCTCAGTTGGGATATCAGCATATAGGAATTTACCAAGAGACTGACCAATTCCTTCGAGAGCATCCGGATGGAAAAAATGAGTCGGAGGTAGCTCGACGTTTATCCAGATTGGCGCAAATGGGGGCTCCTCATCAATATCAAAATCCTTCGTCCATTTTAGAACTCTCATGACAGCTCCCCCAAGATTCCAAGTGTACCTGCTCCAGCATCGATGCAGATCCTCCTCGAGGTCGAAGGTGATTCTCACATGCCGCGCATCTAGAGCTGTAATTTTGTAATCCCCTTTGAAGCCAATTGTCTGAAAATGGTGCCGGAGAAATGCCAAGGTTGGCCGGCCTCTGGTGAATTTGCCGATTAGGGCTTCATTGAATGGCTCTGCGATGAGGTCAATTTCCTCCTCCGTGAAGAAGCAACATGGTTCCCCTTTGAATGACAATTGAGGTTTGAGGTTGAGTTTCTTGAGTTTAGGGTTCACTTTGCTTGCTGGGTTGCTCTTTGTTTTGAGACAATCGGCATAAGCTGATTGCGGGCTTCCTCCAGGTGGAGGAGCCACCATGGGAGCGAGATGAATAGATCAATAGATCGATTGTGGTGGATTGAAAGAGATCGGGGATGGATTGAAGGAGATCGGAGATGGATTCGGTATTCGCACTATCAGTGTGTGTAATCGCACGTAGTGCCGTTAGAGCAGCACTATAACGATGTTTTTGAGTTGAGTTTATTATCACGTACCTTTTGTAAACTTACCCTGTGTTAACAAAAAGTACAACCATCGATATCCTTTTCGAAGTTTGCTATGACCTACCATTTTTTTGCCTCCACCCCTAGTATCGACAAAAAGAGATGGCCTCCAATAATAGCTCCTCGCAAATCACTTCCCCATAAGTGATTCACTTTTTGATCACAACAACTGACAAAGACCAGCCATTGCCATGTTTATAATGCAGGCATCATTTTCTTTGAACTTCTATATTTGGTCTGCATTTGAAGATAAAATATCCAGCCATTTCCAAATTGGATCTTGTTGCTTCGGCCTCCAGTAGGACTATGCTTCAATTTGCTTTCCGACCAGAGCATTTGTCTTATGTACCTATCATGAACATGCAAAAAAGAGCAGTAACCAGTTCTTCTACTAAGGATAAATAACAGTATATTAATCATGAGTTTCTGAAATATGGAAAACATATCGCAACCAGGTGAATGAGACCTCTAATTTTACAAGGTAAGTTGAGATGATCAAAAGAGGAGTTCACCTTGTTAGTACTTGCAGTTTTGGCTAAACTGTTAGCCACACTGTTTCTTTCTCTAAAGATATGAACAATAGAAGCTTGAATCAGTTCCACCATTCTCCATATTTCCCTGACAATAGAAATGTATTTCCATGGGATTTTAAACTCCCTTTTGATCATGGTAACCAACAACAGTGAATCACACTCAATTTCCAAGTCAGAACACCCTTGTTCCAGTGCTAAGTCCATCCCTAACTTAAGCCCTTTCATCTCTGCCATCAATGTAGCACAGTTCCCCAAATATTTTTGCAGTAGTAGTAAGAACTTTTCCCTATGAATCCCTAACCATAGCTCCTGCACCAGAGTCTCAATTGCTAAGGACTAAACCATTAGTATTTACTTTGAAAACCTTACATGGATTCCATTTAATGATTCTTGCTTGGATATTTCTCCTTAAACCATAATTTCTTTAGTATAGCAAAACTGGGAAACCAGAGCTAATACTCCATTTATATTTTAGTTTACGAGCAAAGAAGATATCTTGAAACTAATTCAAGATCTTCTTAATCTTTAGATTAGTGTTTGGTTCAATGGATTCAGAAAGGTATTTATTTCTACCACACCATATAAATCAAACTAAAATGCATGGGATGATCTTGATGAGGCTTAGAAAATTAGTAGACTTATGCTTTAAATTCCAATAGAAATAAAATCTATCCCAGAATGTATTAAAGCAGCTGTTTTGAATGGTGAATATTCTATTTATAGTACACCACATATTTTTAATTACTCTACAAGATTTTAAAATGTGATGGAAATCTTCCGTGTCAGAACATGCATTTTGAAGGAAGCTGAAAGTTAAAATCTTCTAAGACATCTGGCAGAGCCAATAACCTATTTAGCATTTTCTAGGATTAAACACTAATTTAATTTGCAGCAGTTTAGACCATAAAAACTTGAAGGATGGTATGGAATATTTTTTGGCTCTAACTAGCTCATAAGAAGACTTAACTAAGCTAGTTTCCATATTATAAGATCACTGAATTTAGGGAAAAAGTGTCTCTATTTTTCAAAAAAATGAAGAACATGAGAAGGCATACCAGATACCAAGCTGTCATAAAATATATTTTGATTTTCAGAGAAATTAACTTGTGCCACAAAGTATTCCAAAAGTAGGATAAAATTTTAACATCGCGATCAGAGACAATGGATGCAGGAATCCCATGTAGCCGAACTACTTCTCTCAAAAATAGATCTGTAAAATGCTTTGCATCATCTATCTTCCTACAAGGAATAAAGTGTGCCATTTTAAAAAATCCATCCACAACCAGAAAGATAGAATCATTACTTGCATGAGAACGTGGTAAACCGTGGACAAAATATATGGAAATATCAACCCAATGATGTGTAGGAACAGGTAATGGAGTATAAAGACCACGAGGCTTAATTTTAGACTTCGATTTCAAGCAATCAGGACAATTCCTCCAAACCCTTGTCAATAGCAAGTGCCATTTTTGGCCAATAGAAGTGTTTTCGCAACTATTAGCTTTAAATGCACCAAAATGTCTCATTAAACCACCCGAATGAGCTTCTCTAACAAGTAATTCACGCATAGAATATTGAAGAATGCATAACCTGTTATTCATAAACAAGAAATCATCATGCCGAAAAAACTTCTCATAAGAACTATTTTTGCATGCAACATAAATAGATGAGAAATCAGGATCAGCCGCATATAAATGTCGCACGAATGAAAACCCTAACATAATGCATTCCAATAGTGTAAGTAAGACATGTCTACGAATCAAAGCATCAACAACAAAATTTTCTTTACCCTTTTTGTAATGCAACACATAATGAAAATATTCAATGAAACTAGACCATTTAGCATGACGCTTATTCAACTTCATGTGACTCTTCAAATATTTCAAGGACTCATGATCACTATGAATGAAAAATTCTTTATGCAATAAATAATGTTACCAATTTTCTAAGGCACGCACGATTGCATAAAGTTCTTTATCGTACACGGGATAGTTTAGAGTGTTGGTCTTTAGCTTTTCACTGAAGTAAGGTATAGGTTGATTCTCTTGCATCAAAACAGCACCAATACCAACACTAGAAGCATCACAATGAATTTCAAAAGTACTTTTAAAATTAGGTAAAGCAAGAACAGGAGCATTGCATAATCGTACTTTCAATTCATTAAATGCATTCTCTTGACTCTCAGACCTAACAAATTTTACATCCTTTTTAACTAGTTCATTTAGAGGTGCAACAATAGATAAGAAATCATGCACAAACCGTCTATAAAAATAAGCTAAAACATGAAAAGAACGTACCTGATTGGCGTTGGTAGGTCTCAGCCAGGTCTTAATGGCCTCAATCTTGGATTCCTTGACTTTTATACCCTCCTTAGAGACCACAAAACTGAGAAATACAACCTCTGAAATGCAAAATGTGCACTTCTTGATATATATACAAACAATACTCACGGAGTGCAACAAGAACCATTTTAACATACTTAATATGTTCATCAATTGATTTAAAATAAATCAAGATATCATTAAAATAGACCACATCAAATCGACCAATAAAATTTCTTAAGACATGATTCATCAACCGTATAAAAGTACTAGGTGCATTAGTTAAACTGAAAGGCATAACAATCCATTCATACAACCCAAACTTAGTCTTAAATGCAATTTTCCATTCACCCCCTCATTAATTTGAATATGATGATAACTCTGAGTAAAATCGATCTTAGTATAAATCACATATCCATGCAAATATTCAAGCATATCATCTAACCTAGTGATATGATGGCGATACTTAATGGTAATCTTGTTAATAGCACAAAAATTAATGCACATACGCCAATTTTTATCTTTCTTAGGAACTAAAATGACAGGCACAACACAAGGGGGTTGGGATTTTTGCACATAGCCTTTCTGAAGTAACTCCCCGACCTGTCATTGTAGTTCTTTTGTCTCATCGGGGTTTGCTTTATAAGCCAGATAGTTTGGAATAACCAAACCTAGAACCAAGTCAATTTGGTCTTCAATACCTTGCAAAGGTGGTAAACCTGTAGGCAAGGCTTCCGGGAAAACATCCTCAAATTCCTATAACAGCTGAACAAACCGTGGAGGAACATGTATAGGAATATCATCACTGGCAAAATAGCTCTCTTTAAAATGCATGATAAGCACATAAGAATGACTAGCAAAAGCATGATTCATATCACTAATCGATGCATAAAAAGATCTACCATAATCAATAAGAAATTTAGGTATCATCAAGTAAATCAATGGCAAAGGACTAAGATATCAAGATAGGATTTTATGAGACTTATCAGAATTATTCTTAGACTTACCTGGCTTACTTGGAATGGCCACCCTTTATTTTTGGTCTAAATTATCATGGTTTTTACCTCCATTTTTTACCTTGTGGCCGAGCTCCCTCAAACCCTGGCTAGGGTTTTGGTTGGCCACTTGTACATCAGTCGCAAACTTCTCTTTGTCGAATTCATGCATCTCTGTGCCTCTAAGACTTCCACTGAAGATAATGGAGTCAAATTATACCTTGTTCTATCCTTAATCACAGTAATTTTGTTAGTGTAACCATCATGCATAGATTTACGATAAAACTTCCAAGGTCTCCCTAACAAGATAGGACTAGCTTCCATAGGTATAACATCACATAAGATAGAATCATGGTATTTTCCAATCTTAAAGTTAATCATGCATTGTTTGTTAACCCTATTCACCACAACCATTTAAACAAATAAGTTTATACAGTGATGGATGAGAAGTCACGGGCAAAGACAATGATTTAACAAGAAGATTAGACACGGTATTAGCACAAGAACCACCATCAATAATTAGTAAACAATTCTTATCTTTCACAAGGAACCGAGCATGAAAAATATTAATTCTTTGTACTCGTGTTTCGGCTGTTTGAGAGTTTAGGATTCTTAATGACACAAAGTTACCTTGTGTTTCCGGGCCTTGTTCACCATGATCATTTATGATGATTTCTTCATCTACCTGTTCTTCACCACTTTCATACAATGGTGGCATATTAGCATATTCATCTTCTTCATCTCCTTCCTCAATGGTTGTTAATACTCATTCATGAAGACATTTACTGCGGACATGTCCTCAATCTATGCAATGGAAACATGTAGAGGTATTAACAGAAACCGAACTTGACAAAGTAGTAGTGGTTTTACCTTGAATTTTTGAAGATTGATCAACGGTTGCCAGAGTCAAACCTTGGTCTTTGACTGGAAAATCTGAGTTGTGGCCTCCTTGGTCGCAAGGTACTCTCAACCAACCTTGCTTTCACTAGTAAATTGTTCATAGATATGTGATGTTGATGTTTGACTGGCATTTGAAGGTTCTCATGCAAGCCTTCAATGAATCAAATTTTGATGAATGCATTTTCTTCTTTCATCCCGACCCTTCTCATGGTCAACTAAATATCTTGCCAGTATTCATCAATTGTGCGATTTCCTTACTTCATGTTGGATAGATAAGAATAATGTTCCATCAAGTAAGTAGGCGGAACATTATATTGGCTAAACTTGGATCTCAATCTCTCCCAGGTTGAGATAGGCTTCTTTCCAGCAAGATATCGCGAATCTTTTTTTTCCACCATTCACCCGCATAGTGAATGAAGGAATACTACACCACCTTGACTTTTTATTTCTCCCGATAATTGTTGAGGTCAAACAGATTCTCAATCTGTCGCTCCCAATCAAGATACTTCACTAGATTGTGTTTACCATCAAATCTAGGGATTTCATACTTCAATCCCGTGATGTCTCAAGAATCATCTGAACCCAAACCAGATCCTGAATTGCTCTTCATTATCATCTGGGAACAATGTTTACTGTGGCGGTGCCTTCTAGAAGATTATTTGTGTGATCGCCTTTCCGAACCATCATATATATAGTCATCTGAACTGCCCAATCCGTTGAATTGGCGGACATATTTATGGATTTCTTCCCTCTTGGCCAATGGTGTAGGTGTAGGCGGTGCCATGCTATCAATTTTTCCAACCAGTCTTTGCACCTCACTCATAAGTTCAGTTTTTGTGACAGCAAACCAATTTGGATCATTGGCTTCATTAGGTTTAATTTGATGTTGCTCCCCAACTATCAACAGACTTTTCTCGTGAATGTCATCCTCCATCTCCGCCAAAATTCTAAGAAAAATAAACGGTTAGTATAAAAAATCCCCCTTCCTTTTGTTTAGTAAGGTTGCTCACCAAGTGTATAATACTCACAACTCACAAGGCAAAGGCTAATGCAAGGGTAATTGATCAATTAACCGTAATTCAAAGCAAAATATGGAGATGAGTATTGCAGAACTTATTTCAAAATTTCAAAATATATAATATCAAAGTTTTGGCTCTATGATCTAGAATTCAAAATTTTACAGAGAATAAAGAACTAAACGCAATTTGAATGGCATGAATTGGAGCTGTAATGAAGAAGTTATGATCAATATAAGAATGCTTTATAGAGGCGACACATAAGTTCCAAAAATTTCAAGTAACTTTTCCAAAAACAATTTGGAATAGGAACTCAAATCAAAATCCTTTTGGTAAAGGACATTGATGACTTACTTACCCCCAAGTCAAAAATTCTGATCAAATCTCCTCTAAATTGGCTCTTTTTTTTTCTTTTTCCTCTTCTGATTAAGATTTTGACTTTTCTTTTCCTCTTTCAAATTGGATTTCCTTTCTTTCTTCTTTTTTTCACCCACAATTCGATTTTTCCCTCTACATAAAACTCACAATCAGAATCTCATTCCCCAAGCAATTCAAAACCATGTACAATTCCAAATTTTTCAAAAATTGCAAAATAGTCCCCACACTTTCAAAAATTGCAAACCGGCCCCAAACTTCCAATTTCAAAACCCTAACTTCTGATTTGAAAACCAAAAAATATGCTGTTTGTTTCTTCATTTTTTGAAACAATTTTGGAACAAATTTAACTTGGATTAAGAAAACTGCGACAACTTCCTCTCAATTCAATTGAACTTTGAGGTAATCAAGATCGTAAGGATCAAGCTTATGACACTATATATGAAAAAAAAAATGCAAAAGACACTTTTTTTAATAAGGTGTAATCAAGAATCAAAGAAAAAATCAAGATAACTGAATCAAAGAACGATAAAGAAAGCAAATAGGATTATGAGCATGCACTAATGTTTCAGAGGAGTGGAAGAAAAATATCACAAGCACATAAAACATTTAAGATACCCAAAAACTATGAAACTGACTGGGAGGTGGCGGATAATACTTGTTAACACTCAACCCCTTCGACGTCCTCTTGACTCAATTGATGAAGGTGATCAAGGTGGTTAGCAATACTGAAGTATTCTAACTCTCGGACCCTTTGACGTCCTTCAACACTAGTTTCAATCCTCCTGGTAAGGAAGATCAAACAAACACAGTTAAAATATGACTGGAAAGTGTTCATAAACCTAAAAATTTTGAAAATAAATTAATGCAAGAAACTCGAAAACCCTTGAATAATTTCGGCCACAAGTTCTTTTGCTTTGCTCTGATACCAACTAATATGGATCTCTTTGTGAAGACTCTGGATTGTGGAACTAAGATCTTTGAAAAAACAAGGGAACTCGCAAACCCTAGTGTGCCACACAAAATTCAAGTGTCTAGCCCCCGTGGTACGCCTAATTTTGTCTTGCTCTCCAACTAGTCCGCGGGATCAGATAACAAGGTTTATTGATACTTAACTAGCTCTCGGGGTTAAGAACCAATGGAATAGATCGCAAGCAAAGAGTATAAACTCAGAAGGTTGTATATTTGATTGATAAAAGTGTGTGAAATTCATCCAAAAGGCCTCCCTTTTTATAGGGTTACAATCTAGCCCCAAACCCTAATCACAACTGGAAACTCAATAAATTTATGACAGATTTAAGAAGCTAAAACCATATCTAACTAAAATACCTAAAATAAATGGTAATCTATGGTAATGTGGTCAAATTCTTCAAGAAGTAACCTTGAAGAATATTACCTTATCTAATTTTACCAAATCTAATTCTAATCAGAATAAAACTGAATATACTAAACCCCAATGGACTGTATTTTCAAAATTCATCTCTTCAAAGCCCACATGGCTGAACTATCAGTCCAATAAACCCAAAATGAAATAATTTTACAATAATTTTACGGTGAATACACTACTTCATTAAAAACCCAGTGGGAAAGGAGTATAGTGTTCTTCATGATGTCTTCAGTTCTTCGACAGTCTTGAACAATAAATCCAATATTTCAATGGTGACTCATTCTTCAATTCTTCATCATAAGGGTGATCAATCAAAGCATTTAAAGTAGCATCTGTAAGCTCCATCCTTGACTTAGTTATGGGTCCCACTATGTTACTTAGAGGATCCCGAACAAAATCTGTAAATGTTTTATCAAGACATGAAATGCCTTCATTTATGGTTGTAGTCGTCTTGGCATCTCCATCAATTTGTGTTTCCAAAGAAGGAGAAAAAGAGGTACTAGCTTATAATAAGTTCAGATTAATAACATTTGAAGCAGGCAAAGGGTTAGTTAGAACCTGATCCTCTGTGGAAGAGGTTAACCCTTGAGAACTTTTACCATCTTAATTTATCCCTGTGAAGGTCTTTACTGATATTTGATTTTGCTATAGGTCTCCAGACCTCATGCACCATAGTATTAACAGAGTTATGAGTAGGAATCAATACTTGATCCTTTGAAGGGATACTTTATCCTTGTTCATGGTTTAATAATACATTGATTGATTGATTTCAAATATTTTTAAAATTTTTCATTTCCTAACACTATTGAGAATTATATATAAATGCTTCAAATACTAAATAGTTTTGTGTAACTTTAATGAGGTTAAGAATTTATTGCTATCCTTTTATAATTATTAATGTCTTCTTTCAATATTGTTAATTTAGAAAGGTAAAGGAAATGGTTCCTCATCATCTGGCATTCGATTTTCAAAAAAAAAAAGATTTATTCCTACTTACAAGAGCAAATATGATATTCCCTCTAAGAATAATCTACAGGACAAGGAAGTGGCAAAGGATTATCCACAGATACCTAAAGTAGCAAGTTCAGAAGATCTGGTCCTTGGACAAGGATCCCAGGTATCATATTTGACTCTTAATGGAGACTCTAATGTCTTGAACTCTGAGAAACAGTTAGACACAACAGAGCTTTCATCAAAGTTTCCCAACTTAACTCTAACTGTACCTCATTCTGAAGGTTTTTTTTAATAATAACCCTGAAAGACATATTGGAATTACTGGACATCCATCTGTAAATCAAGCTATGTTAACAAGGAATAATCAATCAACTAAAGACAATACTAATCCTAATTTTTCTAAGATAACTAATTCTCTGAAAGTGAACTTGCCACCAAGACAAGATGTGTTACCAGGGAAACAACACATCATTAATAACACATCTATTAAATTACCCTACTATCAGGACACCCCTCAAAATGTCAAAGATACAACTAATCTGGGTGAGAATCCGTACTCTCCTAATCAATTGGTAGCTGAAAAGCCATCCCAGAAAATATCAATTATGACATAAAAAACTGATATCCTCAACTGTTTCGACCCTAAAAAAGAACCTGTTCAGTGACACCCCAACAACTAATTAGAGGAATAATCAAAATATTACAAGTCCTGATGCTTAAGGAGATTTCATAGAAATCAATGGAGGAAACTCCCCTCTATTATCATCAAGCAAGAAAAATCTTAAAGATCTTGATTGGCTTAATACAGAAACATCTAAGAGACAAAAGGAAAAAAATTTAAATCAGGAAAAACTTAACTTTGAAGAGTTAAAGGCTAACCTAACTGATGCCCAGACAAGATTTAATGCAATTTTTAAGGCAAACAACACAGACACTAAGAATAAACAGAGGAAGTATAACAAGAAAAACTACTCCTCCACACCTAAAACGGTCTTCACCCGTTCATCCTTGACGCTTTCCAAAACACATCCATGATGAGTCTAAATATGTGTGTATGGAACATAAGGGGAATATGTAACAAACCTACTTAAATTAGGTTAAAAGATATCAAAAGACGTAACACAATCAAACTATGTGCCTTAATGGAACCACTATTAAGCTTTAATCAAGCACAGGATGTTCCAAAGAATTGGGTTTCAGCAATTGTTTTGCAAACCCTATTTGTAAGATTTGGATTCTGTGGGATGATGAACTGTCAGTGGACATCTGCTCTGTAGAATAATAGGTCATCATAACAAAAATTAGATATAGTAACTTCTCATCAGAATGTCAGATGGGTTTCATTTATGCTAAGCACACAATCCAGGAAATGAATAAGCTGTGGAAAGCCTTAGCAAAAAAGAAAAACGAGCCTTTATACCTAATAGGGGATTTTAATGTAATCTCAAAGAATGAGGAATACCTTGGTAAATCCATCCCTGACCAGAACAGTATAAGAAATTTTAACAGTTTCCTAAATGATCAAAACATGACTAAATCCCAACTTCTGGAAGCTTGTTCACTTGGACTGGAATAAGGCCAAAAGGCAGGGTATGGAAAAGACTGGATAGAGGAATTTCTAACAATCCATGGTGGTTACTATTCCCAAATTCTAAAATTAAAATACTTGCAAGGGAAGGGTCTGATCGCACTCCACTGATTGTGCATATTTTGAAAAACATCCCCAATGTCTAATCGAAAACCCTTCAAATTTCAGGAATGTTGGGTCAATCACCCAACATTTATGAAGTTAGTCAAAGATGCTTGGAATGTACACACTAATAAAAAAGGAATGCAGAGATTAGTTTTTAAACTAAAACACTTTAAACAAATCCTAATAGTATGGAACAGGAATATTTTTTGGAACATCTTTGATGTTGTCCAACTCTGTGAAGATTTGGTAATAAAAGCTGAAGAAGATCTTCAGGAAAATGAATCAGTTAAAAATCTGCATGCTTTAAATCTTGCAAAGGCAAAACTGAAGTTAGCTCTCACTAATCAAGAAGTTTTTCTGAAACAAAAATCAAGATTAAAATGGATGAAAGAAGGTGATGCAAATTCAAAAAATATTCATCAATCAATCTTAAGTAAACATAAACGACAACAATTTCTAAAATCAAAACAGATGAGGGCCATTGGTTAAATCAACCTGAGGACATAGAAAAAGAATCTATCAGCTTCTTTTCAAAACATTTAATTGAAGAACAAAAAGATCCCTCAGGAATCAATTATGCATGGATACTGGAAAATATACCACGAGTTGTAAATGAGGATATGAACTCTAATCTAATCAAGAAAATTATAATGGAAGAATTAACAGATATAGTCAGTTCCGTGGACAGCCTTTTAGCTCCGGGACCAGATGGCCTCTCTGGTTTCTTTTTCCAAAAGTGTTGGGAGATAGTGAAAACTGATGTGCTGATGGCAGTGGAAGAGTTCTTTGATGGAAAATAAATACCTAAAGCCATAACATCAGCACTAATCATTCTAATACCCAAAAAAGATGACTGTTCAACATTTAAAGACAATAGACCTATAAGTCTATGCAATTTCACAAATAAGATTTTTTCAAAAATAAGTTCCACAAGACTTAAAAGTTGTTTGGACTTGATAATCAGTCCAAAACAATCAACATTTGTTTCAGGAAGAGAAATTGCTGATAATGTCCTCTTAATGCAAGAGCTAACAAATCATTTACATTCTAAAACAAGAGGATAAAATATTATTATAAAGATGGATATGATGAAGGCATTTGACAGAGTCTCATGGTCCTTTTTATCCCAAATCCTAATCGAACAAGGATTTTCATCCATTCTGGTTAATCTAATTATGAGGAATATAAAATCTGCTTTCTTTTCCTTACTAATCAATGGAAAAACAGTAGGTTTTTTCTCAGCATCTAGAGGACTTAAGCAAGGAGATCCTCTTTCACCTCTGCTTTTTATCTTAATGGCCGAGGCTTTCTCTCAGAATCTGAATTTCCTATACAAATATGGGAATATTCAGTCTTATAAGCTACCCTACAGGATGAAAACCTCCACACATCTCTCCTTTGCTGATGATACAAAAATTCTTCTAAAATACTCAAAACAGGGAATTAAAACAATAATCAGTTTCCTAAAATCATATGAACTAGCAACATGTCAAAAAGCAAAGTTTGAGAAATCTTCTTTTTGTATCTCAAAACACACACCTAATAGAATTATAACCTTAATCAAACAAGAAACACATATGATAGAAGGATCCTTACCTTTTGGGTATCTGGGATGCCCTATATACACAGGTTGAGCAAAGAATTCCTTATTCCAAGGAATGTTAATTTCAATCCAAAAAAAAATTAATCATTGGCACAATAAGCTGCTTTCTCCAGCAGGAAAGGAAGTATTAGTCAAACATGTATTGACATCAATGCTAATTCATTTTATTACTGTGTTGAAGCCAACCAAACATATCATCAGTCAAATTCATAAAACACTGGCAAGATTTTTCTGGGATTCTAACTCAGGTAATAATCAAAAGAAGAGAATATGGAAATCATATCCTAAACTATGTTTTCCAATAGAGGAAAATGGTTTAAACTTTAAAAACCTGAATACCATAACAAAATGTTTCTCCATCAAACTGTGGTGGAAACTTAGGTTGGGGAAATCCCTTTGGGCACAAACCATGTGCTCTATGAGTGATACTCATAAAACCTCAAGAACATGGAAAAGAATAAAGGAAATCCAAAACATATCATTATCTAATACAGAGGTTCTCATAGGCCATGGTTCAATTTCTTTTTGGAATGAAAACTGTACTGAATTTGGTCCTCTATTATACCATATTCAGAATATTGCAGATCTTCCATATCCACACTTATCTATAGCAGAATTCATACTTAACAAAGTTTTCTATTCCAATATCCTTAGAAACGTGCTTCCTGATAATATCTTCTCTATTCTATATCTGGAACATAAATTTTTTCCTAAGTATGATGATGTACTAATTTGGAAACCAACACAGTCTGGTGAGTTCACAGTAAGGTTAGCCTATGAATTTACTCGAAAAAAGAAACTCAAGATCCCCTCATTTAAACATCCGTGGTCTAATCTATTAATGTCTTCTTCCAGTAGTTCAATCAATCAGAGAGGATCTATTGAGGGATGGGGAGAGAATTCACCGTCGAGAATGAGGCCCTGGCTCACCGGAGTAAACATGACTTTGAAGAAGTGCGGTGAGTTTTTTATGAGGAGGTGGGTTCAAATCTGAGTTTTTCACTGAGGTGGTGTGATTCTTGTTTTCCCGGTAGCAGTTTCAGTTTTTGGGTGGGTTGGAACCGAGTCCTAAGCCAGCCTCTCCAGTCACCATGTTTGGGCCTATTGAATTTGCTGTTGGGCTTCGAACTAATAAAATTAACAATAACAAACTAATAAAACATTAAATTTAAGTTTAATTTTTTTTAAATAACATCAAATTTAAATAGATCAAAATAAGTGATTGGGTGTGGGCAATTCTCACACACTAAATGTGTGAATTTCAGCGACCATGAAGCGGGGCCGTAACCGGCCTTGGAAGAAGGCGGCGCAGCTTTCCGGGGAGTGGGAGGCAAGATGAAGGAGAGGTTGAGCTGAGCGAGGGTTTTGACTCTTAGGGGTCGAAGGCAATTGCAGAAATTGAGCAGTTAAGAGATAGGGACACCAACACAGGGACAAAGGAGACATCGGTAAGTCCCTTAAATTGCCTGTATTTGATGCTTATTCTGGTGTGAACAGGGTGAATAGGGAAGGGAAAAAGCTCTGGGCTGAGGTTATTAGCGGTAATAGAATTCAAGATAATGGTATGCGAATTAACTATATTCCCCCAAAAATTGTGAATGGTGAAGTGGAGAAAGAGATTAAGCATGATGATGTAAAAGCTGAATTAGAATACTGGAGCAGTTTTTTTGTAATGTATGTTGGTGGAGGAAATTTAACAATAAATGATGTGAAACGTTTTTCTATGCAGTTTTGGAACTTTGTTAGTGAACCTGAACCGTTGTATAACAACGAAGGTTACTTCATTCTGAGGTTTGAGAAAATAGCTAATAAAGATGAGATTTTGAAATGGGGGCCTTACACCATATATAGTATGCCAATGTTCTTGCAGTTGTGGAAACCTAACTTCTCTCTGAAGGAGGATATGGCGAGGATAATACAAGTGTGAGCTATGCTCCCAAACTTACCGCTGCATTTGTGGGGGCTAACCAGTTTGGGAAAGATTGGAAGTGTGCTAGGGAAACCATTGTTTACGGATGAATGTAATGCATATAAACTCAGGGTATCTTATGCTAGGATCCTGGTGGAAGTGGATATCTCCAAAAGGATTCCTGATGAGGTTACTATCAGAGACTAAGGGGGCAGAAAGATCAAACAGAAAATAGTGATTGAAGGGAAACCCATATTGTATGAAGTTTGTCAACATTGAGAACATGTATGCAAGGAGAATGATGAGAGGGCTAGACTGGTGCAAGTCTGGCAACCAAAGAAAATGGAGGCCATGGATACTGGTTTGGAGAAAAAATAGGAAACTAAAGCAGGGAAACCAGATAACACAGTAGAGAAACCAGAGACCACGTCAGGGAAGTTGAGACCCGAGAATGGGAATTGGACCGTGGTGAAACTGAAACAAAAGCAGAAGGTGGGGCAGGAAGGTAGTAGGAGTCCGGGTTGCAGCTCGGTATAGAGGATTATTGATGAGTATAATAAAAGGACTGGATTGGTGGAAATGGATACAACTCTGGGGATTTGGGAGGACCCCTCAGAGAAGTATGACCATGTTTCATGATAATCTCATGGAATGTGAGGGGGATCAAAAACACAGCGAAGCAGAGAGAGATTAGCTCCCATCTCCGTGGCATGAATGTGTTGATTGCTGTTTTGGTTGAAACAAGGGTGAAGAAAGAGAATTCAGAAAAGGTACAAAAAACAATTGGTGGACTTTGGCGGTTTGAAGATAATTATTCTTCACATCCCAATGGAAGAGTTTGGGTGCTTTGGGATATAAGAATAGTGGAGGTGACTAAGGAGAAATATATCAAACAAATGATTATGTGTGCACTCAGAGATTTAGCTGGGAATCCCCTCTTCTGGATAACTACGGTTTATAGTGGAAACCAACTGAAAATGAGAAAATGCTTGTGGAAAGATTTGAGAAGAGTCAGAAAGTAGAGTCGTGGTTTCTGATCGGGGACTTCAACATTGGGTGGGAGGAAACAAAGTCTAGCCAAGTGAGTATTTCGATCTTGAACGGATGATGAAAACACAGGACTAAGTGAGAGTGAGACTACGGGAGATTTCTTTATGTGGTCAAACTGGCAGCCAAAGGGAGTGATGTACTCTAGAATCGACCAATACACAATGGTTTTTGAAATTCCTGGAGGCAGTTGTGGAAATCCTAGAGCGGGGCATATCTGATCATGTGCTCCTACAAGTGAAGTTTTTTTTAATAACGGGTGAAGAGATGCAAACATTTCAAATTTGTGAACTATCTGATGGAAAATGAAGACATACTGGAGGTGATCAAGGCGAGTTGGCAGAAACCTGAAAACAATGTATGTGGTGTGGAGGAAGTTACTGCGTTTGCAGAAGGATCTATTGCTGTTTATGATACAACTTGGGGGAATTAAAAGGAAGCTGGAGAAGGTGAGACTGGAGCTTAGTTAGGCCCATGCTACACTAGTACAAAATAGAATGGACAGGGATAGTACACTGAGGGTGCTCAAAGGAATTAAAGAGGTTCAAAGATGGAATGGGATTGATGAAATAGTGACGAAGCAAAAGGCCAAATGTGATTGGTTGAGGCTGGGAGACAAGAATAATGCGTATTTTCATGCTACAGTGAAAACCAAAAATAGAATGGCTGGGATTCAGGGATTGGATAAGGAATATGGTAGTTGTATTACAGATAATGAGGGATTAGAAAATGAGATTTTGGAGTTTTTTGATAAACTGATAGGCCAGCCAGGGGATAGAACAGAAAATGTGAACATTGCAGCAATCAGGAATGGAAAATTGCTGAGCACTGATAGTTGGAAAAAACTGGCTGCAAAAGTTATTGAACAGGAAATATGGATCGTGTTGAAAGGTATAGGTGATCTCAAAGCACCCGGAGTCGATAGTTTTGGGGAAAAGTTTTTAAAGAAAAACTGGAGTGCATTGAAGGAGGATATTATTAGCGCTTTGCAGTATTATTTTGAGCATGGCAGAATCTACAAGGCTATCAACAATACTTTGGTCACATTGATCCCAAAGCATCCAACAGCTTGTGAGGTTAGTGAGTTCAGGCCTATATCGTGTTGTATGATGCTGTATAAAATATTTCCAAGGTATTAACGAATAGGCTGAGCAAGGTTATAGGTGACTTCGTAAACCTAAAATAGTCGGCGTTTGTGCCTGAGAGATGTACCCATGATCACATCTTGTTGGCGTACGAGTGGGTTTGAGAGTATAACAGGAAAAGTGGGGGGGCCAAGATGCACCATTCAAATAGCTATCAAAAAAGCATACGACATTGTAGATTGGAATGCATTACAGGAAATCATGGAAGCTATGGGTTTGCCAAGTATATTTACTGGTTGGGTCATGGGTTGTGTGATGATTGTTTCTTTCCAGAATAATGTGAACGATAAAGCTACGAAACATATACAAGCAAAACAGGGATTGAGGCAGGGTGATCCCATGTCACCCTTGCTCTTCATTCTTCCTATGGAATACATGTCTCGCTGCCTTAAAGTTATTACTGAAAACCAGGTTTCAGATTCCACTCGTGATGTGAATTGCTAAAGATCGTTAACTTGAGTTTTGCAGATGATGTTATGCTATATGCAAAGGGTGATGAGGGTTCTTTACAGATGCTAATAGAAACATATAATAAATTTGAGGAATCCACAGGTTTGCAGGTGAGCAAAAGGAAGTGCAGAGTATATTTTGCAGGCATTGAACCTTGGCAGAAAACTGAAATATTGGATTAGAGGAAGAAGATCTCCCGTTCAGGTACCTTGGAATTCCTTTGGCCAGTAGGAAACTAACTATATGTATGTGCTAACCTTTGATTGATAAGATTGTGGAGAGGGTGAATTACTGGAGCGCAAAACTCTTAACTTATGTGGGCAGGGTTCAACTAATTCGGAGTGTCATTTTTTCTGTTGTGAACTACTGGCCTTGGGCATTTCCTTTGCCAAAAGAGGTGTTGAAACATATCGAAGCAATATGTAGATCATACTTATGGTTCATAATTGAGATAATATCGAGGAAATACCCGATAGATTGGGAAAGAATTTACGGGCAGTAGAAAGGAGGAGGGTTGGGCCTGATCTCTTTGGTCGAATGAAGTATAGCAAGTGAAATGAAAATGCTGTGGAACCTATGCTAGAAATGGATACACACATACTACGTGTAGGGAGGGATATTATGGAGTTGCAGTCCCAACTGATTCTTCAAGGATCATCAAAAGTCTAGCCAAGTGCAGGTTGGGAACACAACAGCTAAAGAGCTGGGAGGAGCAAAAATTTAAGGTGCGTAAAGTTTATAATGAGTTGAAAGAGGTAACTGTCTGCGTTCCTTTGCAAAAACTGTTCTATGAAAATTATGCACGACCGCGAGCTAGATTTGTGCTATGGATGTGGTGTTACAAGTTCTTAGCAATGAAGGACATGTTACGCAGATTTGGAGTTGATATTGATGCCAAGTGTGGATTTTACGATGAACCTGAATCTTTGCAGCACTTGTTTCCTTACCGAGTGATGAAACAAACCTCGGAAGCAATACTTCATTGGTTGTAGATTCAGAGAAGCCCGGAACAATGGGATGGGGAGGTGAGATAGTTGATGGCTGCAAAGGGAAATGTTGCGGTGGGGACTGTGTACTGGGTGTGGAAGAGATAAAATGAATTTTTCTTTCAAGGCAGGAAAGAAGGATGGGATATAGTCGAGATAATCAAAGAATTTATAATGTATAGGTCTTGGTTGAAACCAAAGCTGAGAAATTTACATGCAAAACATTTGGTAGATAGTATGTGAGGATGGAGTAGGTATACAGGGAGAGATGTATAAGTTTTTTGTCAGGTTAAAGGTAATGAAAATTTTACTCGTTCCAAAAAAAAATTGAATACTCCATCTATTTTACTCGTTCCTACCAAACAATGATACTATTTACATAGGAGATTTTAACACAATCACCTCACTTACATAGTATAAAGGCCCTAGCTTCCCTAATTTAGGTAGTATCAGGAATTTCAATAACTGGATTAACTCTAAAGGATTTAGGAAATTAACACTGTGGGAAATTTATTCACATGGACAAACTCTAGACTAAGAAACCCCACCTCTAAGAGATTAGATAGATGACTATGTAATATACAGTGGAGCACCAAATTCCCAGCATCCTCTATCCAAATCCTCAACAGGCAATCCTCTGATCATTTCCTTATTTTCCTACAGGTTTCAACCTCAGTCCCCTCTCACCCTAAGCCTTTCAGATTCATAAACACCTGGTTTAATAGACCAGAGT
The DNA here is from genome assembly GCA_037428765.1 of Rubia yunnanensis. Taxonomy (NCBI): domain Eukaryota; kingdom Viridiplantae; phylum Streptophyta; class Magnoliopsida; order Gentianales; family Rubiaceae; genus Rubia; species Rubia yunnanensis. The sequence goes on along the minus strand of CM075064.1, from coordinate 20,843,676 downwards.
TGATAAACCTAATAAAAGACAACTGGACCACCCCTATTCCCCAATCAGGAATGCTAGGACTATATCTGAAATTGGTCAGACTTAAGAAAACAATTAAGACTTGGAATAAAGAATATTTTGGTAATATTGACTCTAATGTAATCACTGCTGAGGAAAATCTGATATTACAGGAAATTACCTATGACCCCACTCACTCAGAATCAGACCTAATCAAACTTAATGAGAAAAGGGCCTTAGTAATTAGAGCTTTGAAGGAAAAACAAAAATTCTGGAAACAAAAATCAAGAACTAATTGGATTAAACTTGGAGATAACAATACACAGTTTTTCCATAAAACTGTAAAGGAAAAAAACTGCAAGCTACATATCTCAAAAATTAAAAACAGACAGGGACAATGGCTTAATAATTACACAGAAATCCATAAAGAAGCCATTGCCTACTTTTCTGAACTCCTATCTGAGCCTAACCTACTAGCTAACAACACCTAACCCTAATTTTCTCAGCCAAATACCTACCATAATCTCTGAACAGCATAATTTTTCTCTGTCGAAACCAGTTACAGAGGAAGAACTTAGACTAGTGGTTATGAGCTTGAATAAAAACAGTAGCCCAAGTCCTGATGGTTTCTCATGTAAATTCTATACCAAATGCTGGGATTTCATGAAAGAGGATCTAAAATCTGCAGTTAATGATTTCCTCTTAGGCTTGGATATGCCAAGAGGCATCACCAGCACTTGGATAGCTTTAATCCAAAAAAACAAACCCCTGCCTCTTTTGATGATTACAGGCCAATCAATCTTTCAAATGTAGCAAACAAGATATGTTCTGAGGTGCTAATGGAAAGGTTGAGAACTTATATGCAAAAATTAATTTCACCAAATCAAACATTCTTTATGAAAAACAGGGACATTTCTGACAATATACTCTATCTTCAGGAAATGATAAGATTTTTAGATAAAAAAACAGAGTGCCTGACTATATACTTAAACTAGACCTTAGGAAAGCTTTTGATAGGGTTAATTGGAACTTCTTAAAAAGCATACTTTGTAGATTTGGTTTTACAGGTAACTTTTTGAATGCTATGATGAATAATCTCTCTCCGACACATTTCTCAGTGCTCATGAATGGTATCCCGGTTTGGCTTTTTAAAGCTACCCGAGGCATCAAACAAGGTGATCCCTTATTTCCCCTTCTCTTTAACATTTTCTCTGAAGCTTTCTCTAGAAGTCTATCTTTCATCTTCATGAACAACAGACTTAAGTACTATTAGCTCCCCTCTGCCATCACACCAGCCTCACATTTAAGTTATGCTGATGACACCATCATTTTTATGCAGGCCTCAAAATATAACCTAATAATGATCAAAGCTTTTTTAGAAACTTTTGAATTTACCTCAGGCCAAAAAATTAATAATGAAAAGTCTGATTTCTATATTAGTAAAAGAGTTACACCTGCAAGGATAAATCATATTAGGACAATCCTACGAATGAAAAAAAAGGGTTTTTCCCATTTAAATACCTAGGCTGCCCAATTTTTAACGGAAGAACACTCAACACATACTTTCAACCACTGTTTGAACTTGTAGATAAGAAGTTGATGAATTGGAAAAACAAGTGGTTAAGCCCAGGAGATAAACTGGTTCTCATTCAATCATGCATATATTCCTTTTCACAACATATATGGACTGTTCTAAAGCCCCCTAAACAGATAATTAAGACACTGGAAAGGAAAATGTCCAGATTCTTTTGGGGAGAAACTGAGGGAAAAATGAACAAAGTTTGGAGAAAGTGGTCTGACCTAGCTGCACATAGATTTCAGAATGGATTAGGGTTCAGATCAGTACATGCAATAATTGACTTATGTTCCCTCAAACTGTGGTTGAAAAGCCAACAGTGCATCACCATGTGGGCTAAACTGATATGGTCATTACCTCAGACACACAGAAAATCCAAAACTTGGAAGAGAATATGCACTATAAACTCGTTTGCTGAAAATAACTCTATGGTTATTCATGGCCAAGGTAACTGTAAATTCTGGACAGCTAATTGGTGCCCAAATGGACCACTCATTAACTGTGCCCCTTCCTCTGCCCTTTCTACACTTTTCTCTTGCACAGTAGCTAATTTCATCAATGATAAAAGATATATCTTAACTAAGATTTCTCCTTATTTAGAACATGATACTCTGATCTTCTTGCAGGGTGCAGATATTAATAAGGATGGAGAGGATAAGCTGATCTGGAAACCAGAGAAGACTGGAGTTTTTACATTCAGATCATCATACAAGGCACTCACTCAATTACCATGTACCTTTCCTACTACTAAACTGATATGGAACCCCAGGTTGCAGAAAAAAATTCCAATTTTCACCTGGAAAATGCTAAATTCCTTTTTGTCTTTTGATGATGTACTAATTAAATGTGGTTTTAGCTTAGCTTCTAAATGCCCAGCATGCAACCAAGCTGATTCTCTTGAACATTTTTTCATTTCATGTCACCTAGCTCAAACTATATGGAGTGATACTACTGTTATTATAGGACATAACTTACATACCTTAGACAAATTAACTGATAGATTCTTTGCATACTGGAATAGCAATGACCTTCCTAGAGTGCATAGATTTATTTGTAGATTGATGCCCTCTTTGATTTGTTGGTCTCTATGGAAAGCCAGAAATGCATTCTATTTTGATAACAAAAAATTTTCAACAGTACATATCTGTAAAGAAAATAGAGAGCTAATCTTTCTATCCTTTTTAGCTAAGCCTTGTTTCTCAAACAAACACCCTAATATGAGCCTTCCCATCTCTTCACTGATCCCACCCCTCAGACCACCTCCAAAACCTTCCATCTCCATTGTCTATTGGGAAAGGCCGGAACCTAATTCTATAAAAGTCAGTGTGGATGCTTCCTGGTCTTCTACTAACTCAACACTTGGCCTTATAGCCAGAGACAATAATGGAAATCCATGCCTAATCAAGTCCACAAACACCTCTGCCAAATCATCACTTGAAGTTGAAATGAAAGCCATAATATTTTCTTGTCAGGTTTTTCAATCTCTGGATTGCAATTTAATAATTGAATCAGACTCACTGCTTGCAGTGAATATGATTAACAATCCAAATAGAGCTAAATGGTCCCTCTATACACTAGCTTTTCAAGTTCACTTCTTATTAAAAGATGCCACCCTCAAACATGTTTTCAGAGAGTGCAACTCTGTTGCTGATGCAATTGCTAAGCACAAATCCACTCACCTTGTGTAATTCAGCTTGGACCTTTCTAACATCCCTACAAACATCAGAGGCCTTATTAATCGAGATAGGGATCACACCCCCTACATTAGAACTCATATATATGCTACTAAGGACGATTGATACTGCTGATTTCTGTTTTCCTCTTTCTTTTTATACTTTGTCTCAGAAACCACTACAGTTTCTTCACACATAGGATGCAAATATAGCATGGTGTGCAATGCTCCAGTTCTCCAGTTTCTCTTGCTGATTTAAGCAAAAGGTTGTCTGGTTGCCGATTGCATTACTCCTCACACAGTATCATCCATCAGACTACCTCCTTTGTTTTCTTAGATTGTATGTCTATTTTGAAATGGCAGAATGGTAACTGCCTAGCCAAAGTAAGGAATTAACACATGGGGTGGAGATTACTTCATTTGGAAACGCAACTACTATCTCTACTCATTATCACATATGTAATTTTTAACTACAAACTATAGGCTCTAGATGCTAGCTATTCTTTTGGAGGCAACGAGGTTGCCTCAGTAGAAAGTCCGCAAAAATAACTCTCTGTAACTAACTCTTCTTTTCAAAGGTTTAGAGATCATTATATATAATCCCCCACCCTAGGGTGTTTTTAATAAAAAAAAGTTAAACATCATATAAAATATTTAAAAATATACATTAAATTAAAATATTTCATATCAAAAAAAATAGAATAAGAAATATATTCATAAAAAATATTTAAACACCATACAAATTAATTTTAAAACATAAAAAGTGCACTAAAATGTAAAATTCATATAAAAAATAATAAAACATGGGTATTAAAATTTAAAAAAAATCAATTCACACAATTGAATTATCAAGAAATACATCAAATAAAAATTACAAATATTTATAAATAAAAAAAGAAACATTGATATTGATTTTTTTTATTTTTAAATGACACATAGAAAATCTAACATATCAATCAATATAAAAAGTATAAGTTCAAAATAGAAAATTAAGATAGTAAAATATCTCTAACCAGTGTCATCTTCTGGTTTCATTGAATTATCAAATACTGTAAATGAAACAGCAATGCCGGTAATAAAAAGGTGCGCATTGCGAAGTAGTTTAAATATTTTATCATCAAAATAAGGGAGTTAAAAAATCAAATAAAAATACTAAAATACACTTTAAATTTAAAACATTAAAATGGAACACTAAAATCGTAAAAATAAAACATCAATATTATAAATTAAAAAAACCATTTCAAAAGATTGAAACATCAAAGATACACTAAATAAGAGTATAATATTGGGAAAGAAAACAAACATCAATATCAATTTTTAAAAGGGCGCCTTGAAGAACTAACATATCAATCAAAATGAAAGTATAAGTTATAAATTAAAATTTAAGATCAAAGTATCACTAACTACTGTCAACATGTATGGAATATAAAAAATTTAACATGCAAACACAATATTTACAATAAAAGATCAAGATTTTAACTTTAATGGACATGATTTTAGTGAAAAAAATGGATTCTGAAAAAATATCACAAAGTTTAGTTGAAACATCAAGTATTGAAAAGAAAACATCAAGTCTGGTAGTAAAAGCTGACGCATTGCATGAAAATGGGAAAAAACTGATTCGCGTATTACTCCAACCCCAATCTTGACCCGTGATATTCTTATGACCCAGAATCATTAATTCCCTAATTATTTATGCTCCGCACCCCATAAAAAGTGGTATTTGTACCAAGATCTCTTCCTCCACCCTCAAACTTTCTTTAATTATATTTGGAACCTCATCTCTAATTAAATTTTATTATATTGCACATTAATCTTTGATCTCACTGCGAGACCATTTCACACAATACTTTGACAAAAAGATTTTAATTTTATATGATCTATTTTTTATAATTTGCTTCATTCCCCAATTGTCTAGGACTGACTTTGCCTGTTATAAAAGTACAACAAATTAATGTTTTGAACAAGACAGAAAAGAGAATAGAAAATTAATCTAACTTTCAAGTTGTGATTTTTTTTTCTAGTCTCCTGGAATCCCCAAGAGTTGTTGATGTTTTTTTATCGTTGACATTTTCTGGAGTCAAATCGCGATCGATCCTTATTAATCCAAGCAATTATTGATTAAAGAACAAATCATTGTGCGTACTGTGTACGTTGGCGACATCTTAACAGAGTACATTAAAACCCGCTGGCTTTGTTGGGACTGACTAATTTGTTTTAATTGTTAAAGTATTGATTGCGTTTGTTTCTTGAAACATTTTGTCCAGATTTATCTGTTTTCTATACATATTTTATGAAATCACCTTTGAGTAATTACATCTCTCCTTCGACGGTGGTGGCATTTAATTATATAATAATCATGAATCGCGGATTTCAATAGTTACTCTAGTTTTGTCCGTGTTTTTCCAAGAAATATTTTCATAAACAAACCTGCGTTTCAACGATATTGGTCAAAACCCTTCGTACGCAGCACGTAACCTAAAGATCTAGGTTAATATTATAAAGAAAATAGTGCACTTGTGTTCTTCGGTTCTCTCTCTTAGGTGATACTCCACCTAGCACATTTCAAGCTGCAGTCTATGACTTTTGATAGTTGATTTAAAAAATATTTGATCTTTGATATCTTTTATCCAAGATAGTTAAAACTTGTGAATACTTGATATTTTGAACTAAATGTTATGCCAAATCTAACACTGTATCACACAATAATATTTATACATGTTTACTAATTCAATTTTATGGTCAAATTTAAGAAATTTTGACTAAATAAATAGTTAAATTGCAAGTTGAAATGAGACAAAGAGTATTATTTTAGCTTTGGTTTTTTTTTAAAAAATTGTCGAAGTAACTCTGGTTTTACATAAGTTTCGGGTTACTGAGTTTTAACATCGCTTGCATTCAATTACTGTTGCTACGTGGGATTTTGGTGCGATTTAGCCAAAACGAGAATTTCCCTGTCGTTTTTATCTTTCTCCTCTTCCTCCTTCAGCTTCCTAACTGATAACGGTAATTTCATTTTACCGTTGTACCTCCCGCCGCTGCCATGGCGGCTCTCCCGCCGGCCAACAGAAGCCAAGGGGGATCCAAATCCTTCCTCCAAGCTCTCGCAAACCGTCCTCCGCCTCTCCAAGATTCCCTTCTGTCGAACCCGGAGATCATCCCCAAAACTCAGTACAAAGGGGAAATTGCCTGCCTTGTCAGTCGCAAAGATGCCGAAACCCTATCCTCCCATTATCGGAATGCCCTGATTGGTAAGTTTGCAAGGGGTAAGCCATCTATGGCCCAACTAAATGATTCTTTTAATTCTGTAGGCTTCAAAGGCAAATTTCAAATCGGATCGATAGACTACCGGCATGTCCTCATACGGTTCCAAGAGAAGGAAGACTACCAGAGGTTCTGGCTCAAAGGTTCTTGGAGCTTCAATAACACCCAAATGAAGGTGCTGAAATGGACTTCCGATTTTTCTCCAGACGCAGAATCGTCCATAGTTCCGGTATGGGTATCAATTCCTCATGTCCCAGTCTATTTCTATAACTCTGCAATGCTAAAAATCATGGGATACCAAATTGGAAATTTTATTAAAGTTGATGCTGCCACTGAGGCCCTGTCTAGGCCTTCTTGTGTGAAATTGTGTATTGAAATCGACTTAAAAAAGAAATTACCATCCTACATTAGAGTTGGAATCGAAGAGGATGGAAATGAATTCAATGTTGTCAAACTCCCCTTAGAATTTGAGGACATTCCTCCATACTGTTTCCATTGCAAATGCATAGGGCATGAGGATAGTTACTGCATTTATCTGCATCCGGAGCTTAAAAGAACCTGGCCTAAGAAAACTGATAATCTAACTGACTCTCAATTGAATAACTCTTTAGGACAGGTAAATGGCAAATCAAACATAAACAAGAATGGGAACTTAGTTGCTGAGAGCTCTGGGGTATCAATTATAGAAAAACAAAAAACTTATCAGGCTCAGAAATTTATATACGTTCATAAGAAACAGCTGATACAAGATCAAGCACAGGAACCTACTAAGTCCACCTTAATTGACAATGTCTCCCTGGTAGCTGATCCTAGCCCTGAGGAGTTTCAACAAATTGCTCCTAGCATTGTAGTTGAGCCCAGTACTGAGGTCAGGAGTAAAGATGATGTTGTTACAGAGAAGGAATTTATATCTCTGTCACCTGAACCTGAAAGCCTAAATCTTACTCCCTCCCCTCGAGTGTTTTCCCCAGCACCTAGGTCATCTGGAACACAGGATAGGCAACTTCAATCTGCCCCACCCATCCTTAAGACAATCTTGGCTAAAGATGACCTACCCAGTAAACGAGGGAAGTCTTTTTCTCCTTTGAGTTCTATCATTGCTGCAAAAAATTTCATTTTTTCTCAGCAGAAAAATAGGTCAAACAGATTTTTACCCCTTGCTGTTGAAGAAACATCTAGTGATGAGGTCACTCATATTGAAGATCCTGCTACTGAAGTAGGTGTCATCCTCCCTGAAGATGGGGATGACCAAGTGCAGGTAGACAGTATCTCATCTTCTGATCCTAGTAAGTTGAAGACAGGTAAGTCTGTTGTTAAAAATAGCAAATCACCTAATGATACTTTCTTCTCACAGAAAAACACCATAATGACTAGATCAAAAAGCTCCTCTAATGTTTCACTATGAATAATACATCTGTTAATATTAAAATGCTGGTTTGGAACATCAGAGGGATGGATACATCTTTGTTAAGACTATCTAATCTCATCAACAGGCATAGATTTGAACTCATTTGTTTAATTGAGCCTAAACATGACAATTTACAATGTGATTTATATAGACAAAAGCTGAAGTTTGATAATTGTTTCTCTGCAACTAATGGTCAGATTTGGATTTTTTGGTCTTCACATATAACTCTGACAGTTAAAAGTGATAATCTTCAGTTTCTTGGAGTTCACCTGATTAGCTCTGTCTTAATCAAGCCTATGGATGCCTTTTTTATTTATGGTCTAAGAACCAGATTCGGGAGAAATGATCTCTGGTCTGATCTCAGGTCATTCAGCCATTCAGATTCTTTGTTTATTGGAGATTTTAATTGCATTACATCAATAACTGAATATAGAGGTCCATCTACTTCAAATTTAGGAAGTATGAGGGATTTCAATGACTTCATTAATGGAATGGTTCTGGAAGAAATTAACACTGTTGGGAACCTGTTTACTTGGACTAATAATCGGTTAAGATCTCCTACGGTTAAGAGACTTGATAGAGGACTGTGTACTGCATCATGGTCTCTTTCCTTCCCTTCTTCCTCAATTCAGATTCTGAATAGAGTAAGTTCAGATCACAACCCCTTGCTGTTGACTGTAGGTAGTGAAATATCATCCAATCCTAGACCTTTTAGGTTCCTTAATACATGGTACAAGAGAAAGGATTTTAATGATGTAATTAAGAAAGATTGGGACACCCCTATGCATAACTCAGGAATGCTGGCTTTTTACTTAAAACTGGTTAGACTTAAGAAAGCTTTAAAAATCTGGAACAAAGAACAATTTGGAAACATCCATGATAATGTCACACAAGCTGAATTAGCCCTGCAGGCTCAGGAAGCCATAACGGATCAGAATGATTCTGTTACTAATCAGGTTAATCTTAGGGAGGCTAGAGCTAGGTTAGTAAGAGCCATGTCTGAAAAAAAAAATTTCTGGAAACACAAAGCTAAGATAAAATGGATCCAAGATGGTGATAACAACACATCTTTCTTCCATAAATCTGTTCAGGATAAGAATAATAGATTGAGGATCACAAAAATTAAGGGCAGGAATGGACAGTGGTTGGAAAACACTCAGGAGGTGGAAATGGAAGCTATCCAATATTATCAGGATCTTCTAACTGAGGATGTTTCCACTGATAGCTCTCCATTTCAATCTCACTTTCTTAATCATATCCCAAATTTGGTTACTCAGGAAGATAATGAAAATCTTTTGAAACCAGTCACACTTGATGAGCTTAAGTTGATAGTCTACAGTCTTAATAAATCAAGCACTCCAGGTCCAGATGGTTTTACTGCTAAATTCTACATTAAATCCTGGGATATTATAGCAAATGATCTCCTTCTAGCTGTTCATGATTTTCAATCTTCATCTAATCTGCCTAGGGGTATTAGTAGTACATGGATCACCATAATTCCAAAGAAGAAAACTCCAACCTCATTTGATGACTATAGGCCTATAAGTCTCTCCAATGTGATAAACAAGATCTGTTCTAAAGTACTAATGGAAAGACTTAAGTCTATTATGCCTAAAATTATCTCTCCTAACCAGACTGCATTCCTACATGGTAGAGATATCTCTGATAATGTCATTTACCTACAGGAAATGTTTAGATTTCTTAACAGGAAGAGAAGAGATCCAAATTGCATAGTTAAACTAGATCTCAAAAAAGCTTTTGATAGGGTTAGATGGTCTTTTCTATACAAAGTCTTAGCAAAATTTGGATTCCATGCTAAATTTATCTATTCTGTTATGAAAAACTTGTCCCAGGCTTGGTTCTCTATTCTCTTTAATGGTAAGCCAGTGGGATTTTTTCAATCCTCTAGGGGCATTAAACAGGGTGACCCCTTATCTCCATTCTTGTTTAATATTTTCTCTGAATCTTTTTCAAGAAGTCTGACTTTCATCTTTGACAATGGTAAGTTAGCCTACTTTGATCTCCCAGGTAATCCTCCAAGAATTTCTCATTTATCTTATGCGGATGATACTGTTATTTTCTTCAAAGCAAAAAAACTAACCTTAATTAGACTAAAGGCTTTTTTGTCCATCTTTGAGGAAGTCACTGGCCAGTCTATTAATTATAACAAGTGTGACATCTTCATAGGTAAGCATGCTACAGAACAAAGAGTGATTCATATCAAAAGGATTTTAGGAATGAAACTTGGTTCCTTTCCGTTCTCCTACTTAGGAGTTCCAATCTTCACTGGTGCTGAAAAAAAAATTTATTTCCAGCCACTCTTTGAACTAATTGACAATAAGATTGGGAATTGGAAAAATAGATGGATATCTATGGGGGGAAAAATTACTCTGATTAATTCTTGTATATATGCTATCCCACAACACATTTGGCAGGTTATCAAACCAAAAAAACTGATCATACTTATCATTGAAAAAAAATTGAGTAGGTTTTTCTAGGGAGAGGATTTAAAACCAAAAAGATCATGGAAAAAGTGGTCTTATCTGTGCCTCCCCACTGATCAAAATAGATTAGGCTTTAGATCTATACATACCATAATCAAAACATGCTCGGTTAAATTGTGGTGGAAATATCAAGTGGGTGAGGCCCTCTGGACTCATTTAGTGGCAACCTTACCTCAATCTCACAGGACCTCTCCAAACTGGAAGAGAATATGCTCAGTAAATCTTTGGGCTGAGAATAATTCTAAAGTCATTATAGGGAGGGGTGATTGTAATTTCTGGACTTCAAACTGGCTTGATGTAGGCTTACTTATAGATGTATGTGATCAGAATAGTGTGGACATAGCCAAAGAATGTACTGTCTCTGATTTTATTGCTAACAAAGATCTTTACATCACAAAAATAGAACCATTCATGCCAACTCATATTCTTACTCTATTGCAGGAATCCAAACTATTTCCACACAGAGCTGACAGATTAATCTGGAAACCAGGTATCTCTGGGAGCTTCTCTTTTAAAGATACATATAATTTGCTCTGCAACCATACAGGTACCATATCCTCTTCCAAACATCTTTGGAATTCTAGAATGGAAAAAAAGATATCTGTATTTATGTGGAAAGTGACAAACTCTCTGTTGCCTTTTGATAACATCCTTAGGAAACTGAGGTTTTGTTTGGCCTCTAAATGTTGTATCTGCAACAATCATGATGATTCCTTAGAGCATTTTTTTAACTCATGTGATTTCTCAATATCTGTATGGAAAATTATCCACCAGTTCATGGGTATTAGTGATAGGGCTTTCCCCTCTGTTTGGGAGAGAATCTCATACTACTTAACTATGCCAACTTTATCTGCTTTACATTCAATCATGATCCGGTCCGCTGCCATATTTACTTTCTGGAATCTTTGGAAGATGAGGAATAGATATTTATTTGATTCTATTAAGCATTCCTCTACTCTAGTGCTTCAACTGATTAGAGACCAGATTTTTATCTCCTTTAGTGCAAAACCGGTTTACATTGAATCTCCTCTGGATGTTAGCATATCGAATCACTCCTTTCTACCCCTCCTGAAACTTCCACCAAAGCCTAAAAAATGGAAGATTGCTTGGAAAAGGCCTACATCGGGTTTCAAGCTTAATGTTGATGCTTCATGGTCCGGAAATACTAATATGTGTGGGATTGGAGTGATTATTAGGGATAGTAGGGGTGCTTTCATGGGAGCTTCCACTCTATTTTCTAACGCTTCCTCCCCTTTAGAAGCTGAATTGAAGGCCATTAAGTTTGCTATACAGATGACATATGATTTGCCTGCCCCCCTGTACATAGAATCTGACTGCCTTTCAGCAGTCCTTTTTGCTAATGATCCACTTCGTTGTCATTGGAACTGTTTCTGCTTAGCTGATGAGATTCATCAATCATTGAGTGATATAAAACTCGGTCATGTATATAGACAGGCAAACCTTGTTGCTCATACGCTTGCTAGAAATTGTTTGCAACTTCAATGTGATTCATCCTTTCTTAACATTTCTGAGCTTTCCAATACTGTACAGGGATTAGTTAGACTTTATCAGTTGGGAACTCCTTCTCTGCGGTTTGCAAATTAGTTCAGATGCTACTCATTTTTCATTCTTGACTACAGGTTATGGCGACGTGGATAACTCCTTATCAGTCTGTATATTGGCACAACCGTAGGAGTACAACATGGAAAAAGGCATACTCAAAGGCTGAATCATAGAAGCTTTGTTGATCCTCTCAGGCTGTTTTTCTCGGAATGGGTGCAACCGGAGATACTTTAGACAAAGGCTATTGCTAGCCATGGTGATGCATTAGGGTCTTTACACCAGGTCTCACTCTATTTCGAGCCTCTAACATGTACATAATCCTACCTAGGATGGATAGTTCATCTGCAAATAGCTAGGTTTATGTGTCATCATTCACTATTAGTAGAGGATACGCTTATTATCTAGGTGGCGAGGATTGGAACTGCCTTGTGTTTCTTTTAGATTCACTAATAAGTTCTGACATTCTCCCACTTAGACAAAGAGCTTTTGGAAACCTCTCACGAACTGTCGGTAGTTTCCATCATTCTTTTGGAAGCAACAAGTGTTGCTTCAAGAGCCTAGTGCTCAACATTGTATAACTCAACTTAGCTTCGGATTCTTATTATGTTCCTTTTTGTTTGTCTATTTTACGGCTTGGGAAGGCCTAATATAATTTCCCCCATCTATGGATGGTTTCATTCAAAAAAAAAAGGTTTTACATAAGTTTGTAATCAACATCAATTAAGGTCAGAAAAAAGTAAAAAATGTAAAAAAATATGTGTCAATATAACCCAAGGTATTTCAAAAGGCTCATATGACCCTTGACCAACATTGGCTTGAGTAACTTAATCACCCGGGACCTTGACCAACATTGGCTTGAGTAACTTAATCACTCGGGACCTTGACCAACATTGGCTTGAGTAACTAAATCACCCGGGACCTTGACCAACATTGATTAGAAAAAAACTTTATAGAGATTCAATGTAAATGACATAAATACCTTTATAATTTGCCTTATTAATATTTTTTTAGAATCCTAGCCTGTACGTATGGACTCCACATAAAATACTCCACCATCACTACCACTAAATCAGTCTTCTTTTTCTAACGAACAACACACAATCCAAAACCACCACTGTTCGCGCCCAAACTACACCACCATTCATACACACGTACATCAAAACCACAACTGTACGCCCAAAAATACCACGACTATATTGTACCATAAAACCACACATCAACACCACCATCACCATATATCAGCGCCTCACCCACCCCCGCCCAAGCACCTCACCCACCACAATCCCATACCCCTTTTAGGTTTCTTCATCGGAAGATGAATTTAATTCGGTAGAAAAATGACTGGGCACTGGTGGAAGAGAGAATTTCAATTCGGAAGAGAGAATTCCATAGAAATAGAAGAATTATTTTTAAATATTTAATTATTTTTACAAATTTAAAACAAGGAAGATTTCATCATTTTCACTATCTCCGGTTAATTGGATCGAAATTGATTGCAAGCTCGGATCAATTTGAGATTTGTTCGACACTTTTGAAATAATAGGGTCATGAAGGAATAGAGCATTGCAAAAGCACTTTTTTTAATTAAAAGATGTCAAATAAACAAGAGTATTTATGCAGTTTACATTCAATTTTTAACGAAAATTTCAAGTAAAAAATTATCTGGAATCATAAGATTTAAATTTCTTAAGTCATTATCGCCACACTTAATGCACTTAAAAGGAACTGAAAGACAAGTAGGATTTCAATCCTGTTTTAAAACTGATGGAGATGCAAAGACGACTACCACCATTAATGAAGATATTCCACGTCTTGATCAAACATTTAAAGGTTTTGTTCGAGATCCTCTAAGTGACATGGTGGGACCTATGACTAGGTCAAGGACTAAGCTTAGGGATGTTGCTTTAAATGCTTTGATTGATTGCCTTTATGATGAAGAAGTGAAGAAGTAGTCATCATCGACATCTTGGATTTATTGTTCAAGACTGTCGAAGAACTGAAGACATCATGAAGAACACTATACTTTATTCCCACTGGGTTTATAATGAGGTAGTGTGATCACTGTAAAATATTGTAAAATTATTTCATTTTGGATTTATTGGACTGATAGCTCGGCCATGTGTGCTTTGAAGAGCTGAATTTTGAAAATACAGACCATTGGAGTTTAGTATATTTAGTTATATTTTGATTAGAATTACATTTGTTAAGATTAGATAAGGTAATATTCTCCAAGGTTATTTCTTGAAAAATTCGATCAGCTTACCATAGATTAGCATTTATTTTTGGCATTTTAGGTAGATATGGTTTTATCTTCTAAAACTTCCATAAGTCGATTGAGTTTCCAGTTGTGCTTAGGGTTTGGGGTGATATTGTAACCCTATAAATAGGGAGGCCTTTTGGACGAATTTAACACACTTTTATCAATCAAATATACAAACCTTTGAGTTCATATTCTTGCTGCTTGCGAGCTTCTTCCATTGTTGCTTAACCTCGAGGGCTAGTTAAGTATCAATAAACCTTGTGATCTGATCCCGTGGGCTAGTTGGAGAGCAAGTCGAAGTTAGGCATACCCTGAGGGTTAGACTTCTGAATTTTGTGCGGCACACTAGGGTTTGCGAGTTCCCTTGTTTGGTTAAAGATCTTAATTTTGCAATCCAGAGTCTTCGCAAGGAGATTCATATCAGTTGGTATCAGAGCAAAGTGAAAGAACTGGTGGCCAAAGATTTGAGCGGGGGTTTTAGGTTTTGCATTTATTTATTTTTAAAAAAATAGGTTTATAAACTCTTTCATGTTCTTACCAAGAGAATTGAATTTAGAGTTGAAGGACGATGAAGGATCCGAGAGTTAGAAGGGTTCGAGAGTTAGAGTACTTCGGTATTACTATCCGCCTTGATCACCTTCATCAATTAAGCCAGGAGGACGTCGAAGGGTCTGAGCGTTAACAAGTATTATCGGCCTTTACCTCCCAATCACTTTTGCAGTTTTTAGGTAGCTTAAACGGTTATGTGCTTGTGATATTTTTCTTCCACTATTATGAAATATTATTGCATGTTCATAATCCTTTTTGTTTTCTTAATCGTTCTTTGATTCCGTGATCTTGAATGTTCTTTGATTCTTGATTACACCTTATTCAAAAGAAAGGAGATTCTTTTGTATTGTTTTTCCAAATATAGTGTCATATTCTTGATCCTTACGATCATGAATACCTCAAAGTTCATTTGAATCAGGAGGAAGTTGTCGTAATTTTCTTATTCAAAGTTTTATATAGGCTGAATGTGTTCCAAAATTGTTTCGAAAAAAAAAAACAGCAGATTTTGGGTTTTAAAATCAGAATTTAGGGTTTTGAAATAAGAAATTTGGGGCTAGGTACACTGTTTTGAATTGCTTGGGGAATAAGATTCTGATTGTGAGTATTATATCGAGTGGAAAAATTGAATTGTGACTGAAAAAGAAGGAAGGAAAAAAATGAAATCCGATTTGAAAAAGAAAAAGAAAAGTCAAAATCCTAATCGGAAGAGGAAAAAGAAAAAAAGAGCCAATTGAGAGGATTTTGATCTAAAATTTTTACTTGGGGGGCAAGTAAGTCATCAAAATCCTTTACCACAAGGGATTTCGATTTGAGTTCCTAATCCAAATTGCTTTCGGAAAAGTTACTTGAATTTTCGGAACTTATTTGACGCCTATATAACGCATTCTTATTTTGATCATAACTTCTTCATTAAAGCTCCGATTCATGCCATTCAAACTGTGGGTTGTTCCTTTTTTTTTCTCTGTAGAATTTTAAATTCTATATGGTACAGTCCAATTTTGAGTTTATATATTTTAAAATTTAGAAATAAGTTCTGTAGTACTCATCTCCATATTTTCTTTGAATGGCAGTGAATTGATCAATTGCCCTTGCATTAGCCTTCTCCGTGTGAGTTTTTAGTGTTATATACTTGGTTATTAACCTTACTAAACAAATAGAAGGGGGGTAGATACGTTTTTACACTAACCGTTTATTTTTCTTAGTAGTTTAGCAGAGATGGAGGACGAAAGTCCATTCGTCCTCCCTTTTGTTAGCGATCTTAACAATTTTCCATTAACTCACACATCTGATGGCATACATGGTAAACATCCATGAGAAAAGGCTCCAAATAAATGGGAGCGACATCGAATTAAACCTAATGAAGTCAATGATCCAGATCGGTTTGCTGTCGCAATAAATGCACTTATGAGTGAGGTGCAAAGATTGGCAAGAAAATTTGACAGCATAGCACTGCCTACACCTACATTATCGGCCAAGAGGGAAGAAACACATAAATATGTCCGCCAATTCAATGGTTCTTGTAGTTCAGAAGACTATTCTGATGATGGTTCGGAAACGCAATCAAACCGAGAATCTTCTAGAAGGCATTACCATAGTAAACACCATTCCAAAAGGAGAGTGAAGAGAAACTCGGGATCTATTTTGGGTTCAGATGATACTCAATACATCAAGAGATTGAACTATGACATACCTCGATTTAATGGTCAACAAAATCCGGTGAAGTAACTTGATTGGGTGCGACAGATTGAGAATCTGTTCGATCTCAACAATTATTGAGAGAAAGAAAATTCAAGGTGGCGCAGTAGTAACCAGTACTAAAATATTTACAACGACTAAAAAAAATCCCTTCGCGGTGGCGCTTTCAAATGAAGGGAAAGAGACACAAAATTAACAATTTAGTAGGACAATAATTTAATAATAAAATTAACTTCACAAAATTGATAATATAGAAATAAAACCAAAAAAAGTTATAATACAAAATTAATAATCTATGGGACTAAACATTGCGGCGGAGACCTTGGAGAGGAATCAATCTCACCACCACAAGCTTATCGGGCTCGACATCTTTTTTCTATGCCACCATTTTTCTCCATTAACTATAAATATACAAACTCCAAGAAGGTCCTCCAAAATTATTGGTGTGTGTGAGAATACATGTGTTGATTCATCATCTTCAGCCCCAAGAGTATCTTCGACCACGAACTTACCTTTCTATGCTCTATTTTCCTTCATCAGGGCCTTATTCCTCTCTTCTTCCACTTAGAAATTCTAAGATCCTTATTTGTTATCTTGAAGCAGAAACACAAGCACAACGTTAGCAACAAATTTCATAATCATTTAAGCACAACAATGTTTTGCCACTTTAAACATGAAAAAGTGCAAGAGCTAAAGTGATCCATGCAAAACAACAAGTATACACACACTTACTTAATTTCCATTACTACACGAAATATCGTAGTTGGGTAAACAAATAAAAGGTATTATTAAACTAATGACATGCATCTTAAGTTTAGAATGAGATTTATTGTTACTATTTTCAAGTCTCGAGACATTTGCAAATGAATATAGTCATTTCCAACACAATATCAATTTTTCTTACTATCTACTAATTTACTTCATCTATCCTAAGGAAAAGTTAAGGATAAAGAACTAACAAAGGCTAAAAATGCCAACCTTGTCTTTGAAAACCACCCCTAGAATAAGTTGAAGCATTAACTTTCAATGCGGCCCATAAAAGACCACCAAAAAAGAAAAACTTACACTTTCAACACTATCTAAAAAACATGAACAACATATGTAAAAATCACTGACTATCAGCTCCAGGAAGGATAATCTCAACCAAAAATGAAAACTTACGAGATTGAAGAGAACGACCGTATTGAGCCACCCACCTTGAAAAAATATCATTCATTGCTAGCATAGCAACACCCTACAATGAGTGACACGCACAGTTTAAATTAGTGTTGTAAAAGAACATTGATCCTTTTCTGAGTGTTCTAGAGAAATGCTTCAAAATGTGATTGAGAGAAGGTACTAACCTCACCAACACCCATGATTGCACCAGTATCAAGTAAAAAAGGCAACTCAAGCTTTGATGCAAATGGTGTAAAACATGTCATTATTGACCACCAAACTACACCGAATCCTAGAACATTCTTCCCACCAACTATGTCTGCCCAACTACCTCCCGCAACTTGATTTCACCATGCATAACATGTAGGAAAGTTAGAAATATTTTGATCTTGAACTTTTGAAGAGCAAAATATCTAGGGGCATACAGCCATACAGAATACACAAGGAACCTAAACTTAAGGATTTCTATGATGCATACTATTAATCATGGGAATACTGTCAAAAGTTTAATTTTTTTTTATCAAACTTGAGTGAGAAGATATCCCTAGAAAAAGGAGGATTGTAATAAGCCAACAGTTGAAGGGCTCAAATTGTATTTAGTGGCCATTGGAAGTATGGCAATTTAACATGCACAATAGAACTGCTCAATGAATAATCTATAACCACCAACAGAAAAAAAAATTCCACTAGGTCAGGAGGGTGCAACACCATCTCAGAGGTCACTTACTATAGTGCTACAAAATTTGATTACGCATTCGTTAGTGTTGTATGATCGCACACGATTTACTCTATCAATTCTAAACATAATACTATATTCGTCCCTCTCATAGTTAGAGTCTCATTCGTAATATTATTTTAATTCAACAAATAGAACTTTGGTTAAGGGGCAGCGAGAGTACTATATGCAACTTATGGTTATTAAAAGATACAATTTATGGTCCACTCATCCTAGGATTACTCTTGTCAGTTGTGTGAGTTTGTGATCGTACTTTTACAAAATACTCTTTCATTTTCAAAATAGACAAAAATTTACTGCACATAATCATAGGGCTAATGGGTGTTTTAGTAACTAAACCTATCCATATTACAGAGGTAAACACAGAGAAGCAATGGAGCTCGATCACCCAACTTGGAAACTTCTCCCACCACGGAAACGACAACTCCTCCATCCTCATTACTCAAAATGACGTTGTTCAAGGAGCTCACGCACTTGTTCGCCGACTTCCAATTAGGTCCTGCAATTTTGTACGGCTTCGACTTCATGTTCCCACACACTCTCCAACTCTTCCTCCTTCTCAACACAGTGAAAAACTTTTATTAAATTATGTCAAACTTTTATTGTGCAAAAATAAAATGATGTCAAAAATTTACCTCATCGCATGGAAAACACACCCCAACGCTGGATATCAAGCGCGCAGGGGTAGCTCTAGAGCGGATCTGGCAGGAAAGGGTCATGTGCCAAAGAGGATTGACGAAAGAGTTGCCCTGCTCTACGTCTGCCTCAGCCAGATCTATGGCGGAGAATGGCTATACAAAAGCAGAGCAGAACCGGATGGTGGCGGATTGGAGATGGGACAGTTACAATGAACCAAGGTTTTTATAAGAGCTTGAAGACGAATGGCTAAACGAAGAGAGGAAAAGAGACTAATTTATTCATCATTTTTCATTTTATATGTTAGGTTAGGGTTTTTTTGAATTGGGCTAGTTTTTTGGGCCAGAGTACACTAATAAACATATAAAAAGTTAATTAAAAATTAATTAGGTAGAGATAACTTGATTATGTACAGTTATAAATGTCTTAAAAAATAAAGTAAAATTGATTGTCAGGAATAAAGTTTTAAAATTTTAATTTTAGAAGAAATAAAATTTTAGAGGATTAGAAAATTAATAAAATGTTAATTCAATATGATCCATTAAAAATAAAACTATTAATTTAAATATGAGTAAAAAAATTTAGGAAATACGATATATATACATATAATTTTAAATAAATCAACTTAATTATTAGTGTTGTTAAACAGAAAATTAAGTAAGGGTTGACTGTTGATTAGTTAAAGTCATGTTAGTATATAGAAAGTCAAGTAAGGGTGGACCGTTGATTAGTTAAAGTCAACTTTGTTATCCGTATTTATAAATAGAAAGTCAAGTAGGGGTTGACCGTTGATTAGTGAAAGTCAATGTAGTAATTAGTGTTTATGTATAGAAAGTCAAGTACAGGTATAACTTAGTTATTAGTGTTTGCATATAGAAAGACAAGTAAAGGCTGAACATAGACTAGTTATGCTCAAACATTTGATTAGTATATACTACAAATTAAGTCAGTTAAGAGTTGACCGTTGATTAGTTAAAGTCAACCTAGTTATTAGTGTTTACACATAGAAAGTCTATGAAGGGTTGATCGGTAAGTAATTGAAGCAAACTTAGTTATCGGTGTTTATATATAGAATGTCAAGTAAGTGTTGATCGTTGATTAATTAAAGTTAACTTAGCCGCTGATTAGGCAAAGACAACTTTGTTATTAGTGTTATTATATACAAAGTCAAGTAAGGGTTGACCGTTGATTAGTTAAAATCAAATTTGTTATCAGTATTCAATAGAAATTCAATAAGGGTTGACCATTGATTAGTGAAAGTCAACCTAGTTATTAGTGTTTATGTTTAGAAAGTCAAGTAAGCTTTGACCGTTGAATAGTTAAACTTAACATAGTTATTAGTGTTTGTGTACAGAAAGTAAAGTAAAGGATGAACGTAGATTAGTTATGGTGAAACATTTGATTAGTATATACTACAAATAAAGTTTGACTGCTGATTAGTTAAAGTCAACTTGGCCACTAGTATTTATATATAGAAAGTCAAGTAAGGTTTGACCGTTGATTAGTCAAAGTCAAATATTTTTATTAGTATTTATTATATACTAATTCAAATAAAGTTTGACTATTAATTAGTTAAAGTCAACTTTGTTATTAGTGGTTATACATTGAAAGTCAAGTAAGGGTTCATCATTGATTAGTTAAAGTAAATTTAGTTACTAGTGTTTACATATAGAAATTCAAGTAAAGTTTAACCGTTGACTAGTTAAAGTCAACTTAGTCACTAGTATTTATATATAGAAAGTCAAGTAAGATTTGACCGTTGATTAGTCAAAGTCAAACATTTTTATTAGTATTTATTATATACTAATTCAAATAATGTTTGACCGTCAATTAGTTAAAGTCAACTTTGTTATTAGTGTTTATATATTGAAAGTCAAGTAAGGGTTCATCATTGATTAGTTAAAATCAACTTAGTTACTAGTGTTCACATATATAAATTCAAGTAAAGTTTAACCGTTGATTAGTTAAAGTCAACTTTGTCACTAGTATTTATATATAGAAAGTCAAGTAAGGTTTGACCGTTGATTAGTCAAAGTCAAACATTTTTATTAGTATTTATTATATACTAATTCAAATAAAGTTTGATCATTAATTAGTTCAAGTCAACTTTGCTATTAGTAATTATATATTAAAAGTCAAGTAAATTTTGACCGTTGATTAGACAAAGTCAACCTAGTTATTAGTGTTTATATATTGAAAGTCGAGTAATGTTTGATCGTTAATTAGTTAGAATCAGCTTAGTCACTAGTGTTTCTATATAGAGAGAGTTAAGTAAAGTGATGGAGATGCCAAGACGACTACCACCATAAATGAAGACATTTCACGACTTGATCAAACGTTTAAAGGATATGTTTGAGATCCTATAAGTGACATGGCAGGACCTATGCTATGTCAATAACTCAGCTTAGGGATGCTGCTTTAAATGGTTTGATTGATCGCCTTTATGATGAAGAATTGAAGAAGGAGCCACCATCGATATCTTAGATTCATTATTCAAGATTGTCGACGAACTGAAGACATCATGAAGAACACTATACTCTTTTTTCCCACTGGGTTTTTCATGAGGTAGTGTGATCACTGTAAAATATTGTAAAATTATTTCATCTTGGGTTTATTGGACTGATAGCTCGGCCATATGGGCTTTGAAGAGCTGAATTTCAAAAATACAGTCCATTAAGGTTTAGTATATTCGGTTTTATTCCGATTAAAATTAGATTTGGTAAGATTAGATAAGGTAATATTCTTCAAGGTTACTTCTTGAAAAATTCAACTTGATTACCTTAGATTACCATTTATTTTAGGTATTTTAGTTAGATATGGTTTTAGCTTCTTAAAGCTGCCATAAGTCGATTCAGTTTCCATTTGTGATTAGGGTTTGAGGCAAGATTGTAACCCTATAAAAAGGGAGGCCTTATGGACGAAAATTACAACCTTTCATCAATCAAATATACAACCTTTTGAGTTCATACTCCTTGCTTGCGAGCTATTCCATTGTTGCTTAACCCCGAGGGCTAGTTAAGTATCAATAAAGCTTGTAATTTGATCCTGAGGGCTAGTTATAGAGCAAGTCGAAGTTAGGCGTACCCCGAGGGCTAGACTCCTGAATTTCGTGTGAGATAGTGCGGGTTTGCAGATCCCTTCACTAGATCAAAGATATTAATTCCGAAAATCGTGAGTCTTCGCAAGGAGATTCATATAAGTTGGTATCAGAGCAAAGTGAAAGATCTACTGAGGCCGAAAAAAAAACAAAAAAAAGGGGTTTCGAGTTTTGCATTAATTTATTTTCGAATTTATATATATATACTCTTTCGTGTCGTGTTTTAACTGTGTTTGTTAGATCTTTCTTACCAGGAGGATTGAATCTAGAGTTGAAGGACGTCGAAGGGTCCGAGAGTTAGAATACTTTGGTATTACTATCCGCCTTCACCTTCATCGGTCGAGTCAAGAGGACGTCGAAGGGTCTGAGCGTTAAAAAGTATTATCTTCCTTCACCTCCTAGACAGTTTCGTAGTTTAAGTAGCTTAAACAGTTTATGTGCTTGTGATATTTTCGCCAACTCTTCTGAAAATTATTGCATGCT
Organism: Rubia yunnanensis; assembly: GCA_037428765.1. Lineage (NCBI taxonomy): Eukaryota > Viridiplantae > Streptophyta > Magnoliopsida > Gentianales > Rubiaceae > Rubia > Rubia yunnanensis. The sequence goes on along the minus strand of CM075064.1, from coordinate 20,821,078 downwards.
CATAATCCTATTTGTTTTCGTTATCGTTCTTTGATTCTGTGATCTAGAATTGTTCTTTGATTCTTGATTACACCTTATTAAAAAAAATATTATTTTGTCATTTTCCATAAATATAGTTTCATATTCTTGATCCTTACGATCTTGAATACCTCGAAGTTCATTGGAATCAAGAGGAAGTTGTCGTAGTTTTCTTATTCCAAGTTTTGTATAGGCGATTCTTGTTCCAAAAATTTTCAAAAATAAAAAAACAGAAGGTAGAAGATTTTTGGGTTTCAAAATCGGAATTTAGGATTTGAAATCTGAAATTTGGGGCAGATTTGCAATTTTCAAAAGTTTGGGGGCAGATTTGCAATTTCCAAACATTTTGGTAATTGTGACCGGAAATTTTTCTTGGGAATAAGATTCTGGTTGTGAGTTTTATAGAAAAAAAGGGGAAAAATGAATTGTGGCTGAAAAAAAAAGGAAAGAAAAAGGAATCCGGTTTGAAAAAGGAAAAGAAAAGCCAAAATCCGGAAGAGAAAAAGGAAATAAAATCCAATTGTGAGAGGAGTTTTGATCTGAATTTTTGACTTGGGGGACAAGTAAGTCATTAAAATCCTTTTCGACAAGGGATTTGGATTTAAGTTCCTATTCCAATTTGTTTTCGGAAAAGTTTCTTGAATTTTCGGAACCTATTTGTCGCCTATATAAAGTCTTCTTGTTTTGGTCATAATTCATTCAATACAGCTTCGATTCGTGCCATTCAAATTTTGTTTTGTTCCTTATTCTTTTTATAATTTGTAATTCCAGATCGTAGAGCCAAATTTTGAGTTTAAATATTTTTAAATTTCAAAATAAGTTCTGCAGTACTCATCTCCATAGTTTGCTTTGAATTGCGGTGAATTGATCAGTTGCCCTCACATTATCCTTCGCCTTGTGAGTTTTGAGTGTTATACACTTGCTGAGAGACCTTAATAAACAAAGGGAAGGGGGGGACGATTTTTTTTAACTAACCGTTTGATTTTCTTAGCAGTTACCGAAGACGGGGGACGAAAATCCATTCGTCCCGCCTTTTGTTAGCAATCCTAACAATTTTCCACTGAAGAACACCTCTAATGGTGGGCGTGGTAGTCATCCATGTGAAGAGGCTCCAAATAGTTGGGAGCGACATTGAATTAATCCAAATGAAGCCAATGATCCCGATCGGTTTGCTGTCGCAATAAATGCACTTATGAGTGAGGTGCAAAGGTTGGCGAGAAAAGTTAATAGCATGGCACCACCTACACCTACATCATCGGTCAAGAGGGAAGAAACCAAGAAATATGTCCATCAATTCAATGGTTCTGGAAGTTCAGATGATTATTCTGATGATGGTTCAGAAAAGCGATCACACCGAGGGTCTTCTAGAAGGCATCACCCCAGTAAACCTCATTCCCGAAGGAGAGTGAAGATTAATTCAGGATCAAATTCAGGTTCTGATGAAGCTCGAGATATCAAGGGTTTAAAATATAACATCCCTTGATTTGATGGTCAACACAATCGAGTGAAGTATCTTGATTGGGAGCGACAAATTGAGAATTTGTTTGATCTCAAAAATTATCGGGAGAAGGAGAGTTAAAGTGGTGCAGTATTCTTTCACTCATTATGCGGCTGAGTGGTGGAAAAATAAAAAGGAGTCGCGATATCTTGCCGGAAAGAAACCTATCTCCACATGGGAGAGATTGAGATCCGAGCTTCATGAATATCATGGTCCGCCTAATTACTTGATAGAACAACATTCTTATATGTCCAACATGAAGCAAGGAAATCGCACAGTTGAGGAATACTAGCAAGATTGAGTTGAACATGAGAAGGGTTGGAATGAAAGAAGATGACGCATTCATCAAAAATCGTTTCATTGAAGGCTTCCGTGAAAACCTTGAAATGCCAGTCAAGCTTCAACATCACATATCTATGAATGATTTATTGGTGAAAGCAAGGTTAGTTGAGAGTACCCTACGACCAAGGAGGCCACAGCTTAGTTTTCCAAGTCAACGACCAGGGTTGACTCCGGAAACCCTAGTTATGGCCGTAGTAGGGGCCCACCCATGGGAGGAAGAGGATTGGTTCAGACTTTTTCAAATCCAACTTATAATCCTACTGAGAGGAGGGCGGCACCACCAACCCAATAGGTTTCAAAATTTCCAGGTAAGTCTTCTACTTCTTCATCAAATTCAGCTTATGTTAACTCTCCTACTTGTTTTCATTGTAAAGAAAGAGGACATGTTCGTAATAACTGTCCTCGTGCACGAGTGCTAACAACACTTGAGGAAGAAGATGAAGAAGATGAATATGCTGATATGCCACCATTGTGTGAAAGTGGTGAAGAACAGGTAGATGAAAAGATCATCATAAATGATCATGGTGAACAGGGTCCAGAAACACAAGGTAACTTCGTGTCATTAAGAGTTCTAAACTCTCAAATGGCTGAGACACAGGTACAAAGGATTAACATTTTTCATACTTGTTTCCTTGTGAAAGATAAGAATTGTTTACTGATTATTGATGGTGGTTCTTGTGCTAATAATGTGTCCAATCTTCTTGTTAAATCATTTTCTTTGCCTGTGACTACTCATCCATCACCATATAAAATTATTTGGTTAAATGGTAGTGGTGAAATTAGGGATAACAAACAATGCATGATTAAGTTTAAGATTGGAAAATACCATGATTATATCTTATGTGATGTTATACCTATGGAAGCTAGTAATATTTTGTTAGGGAGACCTTGGCAGTTTGATCGTAAATCCATGCATGATGGTTACACTAACAAAATTACTGTGATTAAGGATAGAACAAGGTATACTTTGGTTCCATTATCTCCAGTGGAAGTTTTAGAGGCACGGAGATGCATGCGAGTCGATAAAGAGAAGTTTGCGATTGATGTGCAAATGGCCGACCAAAACCCTAGCAAGGGCTTGAAGGAAATCGGCCACAAGGTGAAGAACGGAGGAAAAAACCTTGATAATTTTGACCAAATATCAAGGGAGGCCATTCCAGGTAAGCCAGGTAAGTCTACGAATGATTCTGATAAGTCGCGTAAAATCCTATCTTCACATCTTAGTCCTTTGCCATCAATTTACATGATGAGACATGAACTTCTTAATGATTCTGGTAGATTGTTTTATGCATCAATTAGGGATGTGAATCGTGCTGTTGCTAATCATTCTTATGTGCTTATCATGCATTTTAAAGAGAGCTATTTTGCTAGTGATGATATTCCTATGAATGTTCCTCCACGGTTTGCTCAGATGTTACAGGAATTTGAGGATGTCTTTCCGAAAGCCTTACCTGTGGGTTTACCACCTTTGCGAGGTATTGAACACCAGATTGACTTGATTCTGGGTTCGGTTATCCCAAATCGCCCGACGTATAAAGCAAACCCTAAGGAGACAAAGGAACTACAGCGACAAGTTGAGGAGTTACTTCAAAAAGGGTATGTGTGAGAATCCCTATCTCCTTGTGCCGTGCCTGTCATTTTAGTTCCTAAGAAAGATAAAACTTGGCGTATGTGCATTGATTGTCATGCTATTAACAAGATTACCATTAAGTATCGCCATCCTATCCCTAGGTTAGATGATATGCTTGAAGATTTGCTTGGATATGTGATTTATACTAAAATTGATTTGACTCAAGGTTATCATCAAATTCGAATTAATGAGGGAGATGAATGGAAAACTGCATTTAAGACTAAGTTTGGGTTGTATGAATGGATCGTTATGCATTTCAGTTTAACTAATGCACCTAGTACTTTTATGCGGTTAATGAATCATGTCTTAAGAAAGTTTATTGGTCAGTTTGTTGTGGTCTATTTTGATGATATATTGATTTATTCTAAGTCAACTGATGAACATATTGAGCATGTTAAAATGGATCTTGTTGCACTCCGTGAGTCTGGTTTGTATGCGAACATCAAGAAGTGCACATTTTGCGCTTTGGAAGTGGTGTTTCTTGGTTTTGTGGTCTCTAATGAGGGCATAAAAGTCGACGAAACCAAAATTAAGGCCATTAAGACCTGGCTGAGGCCTACTAATGCCAACCAGGTACATTCTTTTCATGGTTTAGCTAGTTTTTATAGACGGTTTGTGCATAATTTCTCATCTATTGCTGCACCTCTAAATGAACTAGTTAAAAAGGATGTGAAATTTGTTTGGACTGAGAGTCAAGAGAATGCATTTAATGAATTGAAAGTACGATTATGTAATGCTCTTGTCCTTTCTTTACCTGATTTTAATGGTACTTTTGAGATTCATTGTGATGCTTCTGGTGTTGGTATTGGTGCTTTTTTGATGCAAGAGAATCGATCTATAGCTTACTTCAGTGAAAAGTTAAAGGGCGGTGCTCTAAACTATCCTGTGTATGATAAAGAATTTTATGCAATTGTACGTGCATTAGAAACTTGGCAACATTATTTATTGCATAAAGAATTTCTCATTCATAGTGATCATGAATCCTTGAAATACTTGAAGAGTCAGATGAAGTTGAATAAGCGTCATGCTAAATGGTCTAGTTTCATTGAATCTTTTCCTTATGTGTTGCATTACAAAAAGGGTAAAGAAAATGTTGTTGATGATTCTTTGAGTTGTAGACATGTTTTACTTACACGTTTGGAATGCATTATGCTAGGGTTTTCATTCGTTCGAGATTTATATGCGACCGATTCTAATTTTTTATCTATTTATGCTGCATGCAAAAATGGTGCTTATGAGAAGTTTTTTCGGCATGATGGTTTCTTGTTTATGAATAATAGGTTATGTATTCCTCAATGTTCTATGTGTGAATTACTTGTTAGAGAAGCTCATTCAGGTGGTTTAATGGGACATTTTGGTGCTTTTAAAACTTATAATTTATTGCGAGAACACTTCTATTGGCCAAAAATGGCACTTGCTATTGATAGGGTTTGTAGGAATTGTCTTGATTGCTTGAAGGCTAAGTCTAAAACTAAGCCTCATGGTTATTATACTCCATTGCATGTTCCTACACATCCTTGGGTTGATATTTGCATGGATTTTATCCTAGGTTGCCACTATCTCAGTCAGGTAATGATTCTATCTTTGTGGTTGTGGATAGATTTTTGAAAATGGCACATTTTATTCCTTGTAGGAAGACAGATGATGCAAAGCATGTTGCAGATCTATTTTTGAAGGAAGTAGTTCGATCACATGGAATTCCTGCATCCATTGTCTCTGATCGCGATGTTAAATTTTTATCCTACTTTTGGAATACCTTGTGGCGCAAGTTAGGGACAAAGTTGCTGTTTTTGACTGCCAGTCATCCTCAAACTGATGGACGAACAAAGGTGACCAATCGAACCCTAGGGGCTCTCCTGTGTGCACTAGTTCAGAAGAACTTAAAGAATTGGGAAAAATGCATTCCGATTGCAGAGTTTGCTTACAATCGCACTATTCATTCTACTACTTCTTGATCTCCATTTGAAATTGTTTATGGTTTTCTACCTATTACACCTCTTGATCTACTTCCTTTGAATTTTAAACAGGTTAAAAACCTTGATGGAGAACAGAAAGCTGATTTTATGAAGAAAATCCATGAGAAGGTGTGCATGAGAATTGAACGGACAAATGCACATAATGCTGATAAAGCTAATCAAAGCCGCAAGTTGATGAGGTTCAACGTGGGAGATTATGTTTGGGTTCATCTGCTGAAAGAGAGGTTTCCAAACGCTCGGAAATCTAAGTTGAGTCCACGTGGAGATGGTCTTTTTAGAGTGTTGGATCGTGTGAACGACAATGCTTACAAGATTGAGTTACCAGATCATTATAGTGTTAGTGCGACCTTCAATGTTACTGATTTATCTACATTTACATTTGAAGACGATTAAGTTTCGAGGGCGAAACCTTTCAACCACGGAAGGAATAATGGAGATGCCAAGACGACTACCACCATCAATGAAGACATTCCACGACTTAATCAAACATTTAAAGGATATGTTTGAGATCCTCTAAGTGACATGGCAGGACCTATGACTAGGTCAAGAACAAAGCATAGGGATGCTTCTTTAAATGCATTGATTTATCGCCTTTATGGTGAAGAATTGAAGAAGGAGTCACCATCGACATCTTGGATTCATTATTCAAGATTGTTGACGAACTGAAGGCATCATGAAGAACACTATACTCTTTTTTACCACCGGGTTTTTAATGAGGTAGTATGATCACTGTAAAATATTGTAAAATTATTTCATCTTGGGTTTATTTGACTGATAGCTCGGCCATGTGGGCTTTGAAGAGCTGAATTTCAAAAATACAGTCAATTAAGGTTTAGTATATTCAGTTTTATTCTAATTAGAATTAGACTTGGTAAGATTAGATAAGGTAATATTCTTCAAGGTTACTTCTTGAAGAATTGAACCTGATTACCTTAGATTACCATTTATTTTAGGTATTTTAGTTAGATATGGTTTTAGCTTCTTAAAGCTGTCATAAGTCGATTCAGTTTCCATTTGTGATTAGGGTTTGAGGCAAGATTGTAACCCTATAAAAAGGGAGGCCTTATGGACGAAAATTACAACCTTTCATCAATCAAATATACAACCTTTTGAGTTCATACTCTTTGCTTGCGAGCTATTCCATTGTTGCTTAACCCCGAGGGCTAGTTAAGTATCAATAAACCTTGTAATCTGATCCTGAGGGCTAGTAAGAGAGCAAGTCGAAGTTAGGCGTACCCCGAGGGCTAGACTCCTGAATTTCGTGTAAGATAGTGCGGGTTTGCAGATCCCTTCACTAGATCAAAGATATTAATTCCGCAAATCGCGAGTCTTTGCAAGGAGATTCATATCATAAAACTTGAATGTTGATTAGTTAAAGTCAACTTAGTAACTAGTATTTATATATAGAAAGTCAAGTAAGGTTTTACCGTTGATTAGACAAAGTCAAACATTTTTATTAGTATTTATTATATACTAATTCAAATAAAGTTTGACCGTTAATTAGTTAAAGTCAACTTTGTTATTAGTGTTTATATATTGAAAGTCAACTTTGTTATTAGTGTTTATATATGGAAAGTCAAGTAAAGTTTGATAATTGATTAGACAAAGTCAACCTAGTTATTAGTGTTTATATATTGAAAGTCGAGTTAAGTTTGACCGTTGATTAGTTAAAGTCTGCTTAGTAACTAGTGTTTCTATATAGAGAGAATGAGGTAAAATTTGACTGTTGATTAGTTAAAGTCAACCCAGTCACTACAATTTATATATAGAAAGTCAAGTAAGGTTTGACCGTTAATTAGACAAAGTCAAATATTTTTATTAGTATTTATTATATACTAATTCATATAAAGTTTGACTGTTAATTAGTCAAGTTCAACTTTGTTACTAGTTTTTATATATTGAAAATCAAGTATAGTTTGGCCGTTGATTAATCAAAGTCAGCCTAGTTATTAGTGTTTATATGTTGAAAGTCAAATAAGGATTAATCGTTGACTACTTAGAGTTGTATTTATGTATACTAAATCAATGAAGGGTTGAACGTTAATTAGTTATTGTAAATCAATATTATTCCTATTTTTATATATTAGGTCAGTAAAGGTTAATCGTTGATTAATTTAACTTAACTTATTTATTAGTTAAAGTCAACTAAAGAAGTCAACGATTTTGAAAATTTAAAAAACTAAAGCTTAGAGCGGTCGCGCGCAGCTGCTCTGAGCCCATGAAATTTTTGGAATGATTATTTGAAATTTTTGATGATTTTTTAAAAAAACAATTGGCGAATTTTTTGAATTCTTTGGCGAAAAAAATGATCTTTAAAAAATTTTGATGAATATTCTGAAATTTTTGGCTGAAAGATTGAATTTTAAAATATTTTGATGATTTATTTGGCAGGAAAAATGAATTTTTTAAATTTTAGCACCAGATTTTAAAAACTGGTGCTAATGTTTTCCAAAAATGGTGCTATTTTTTAATTGTTTGCGCCGATTTTTAAAACAGGTGCTATTTTTCCAAAAATCGGTGCTATTTTGAATTTTTTGGCGGGAAGATAGAATTTTCAAAATATTTACCATTTTTCCATAACCGATGTCATTTTAAAAATTTTTGGCGGTTTCTTTGGTGGTAAAAATGAATTTTTAAAATTTTTAGCACTGGTTTTTAAAAACCGGTACTATATTCTACCAAAATCAGTGCTATTTTAAAATTTTTAGCACTAGTTTTTAAAGCCAGTGCTATTTTTTTCTGAAATCGGTGCTATTTTGGAAATTTTTTGACGAGAAGATAGAATTTTTAAAAACATTTAGCATCGATTTTTAAAAATCGGAACTAATTTTTCCAAAACTGGTGCTATTTTAAAATTTTTGGCGGAAAAAATGATTTTTGAAAATTTTTAGAACCGTTTTATAAAAACTGGTGCTATTTTTAAATTTTTAGCACTGGTTTTAGCTTCTTTTTTTTACAAAAACCGGTGTTATTTTGATTTTTTGGCAGGAACGTAGAATTTTAAAAATATTTAGCACCGGTTTCTAACAACGGGTGCTAATTTTTCCAAAACTTGTGCTATTTTTTCCAAAACTGGTGCTATTGTAAAATTTAGCACATGTTTTTAAAAAACCGATGTTAAAATTAAAAAATCGGTGTTGAAATTTTTTTTAAAAACTGGTGCTATTACTTTTTTAGCACTGATTTTGAAAATCGGTGCTAGAGGGGGGTCTCTGTGGTAGTGGGAAAAAGTGAACGTGAAAGCATTAGTTTACGACTATGTCTAGGGTATTGGTTCTTGTGAGCCATGGTGTAAACCCTATAGCATAAGTTATCATGACTATGCTAAAATCCTGGGAAAATCTCAAGAATTTGGTTGAGGAACCTAAGAATTGCGATATTGGGAATCCCAAGAATTTTGGTCAAATCTCTTGATTTATGATTGAAAAATCTAAGAATCATAAGATTGGGAATCCCAAAACATTCGGTCAAATCTCTAGAATTTTGGTTGGTAAGCCTTCTAATTCTAAGATGAGGAATCCTAAGACATTTTGTCTAGTAACCCTAAGGCACAAGGTTTTGAGAAACTTAACACATGTGGGGATGTTAAATTAAACCAATCTAATGTGGTGGTAGACGAAAACCTAAAATTCAACGACCATATGAACTTGATAGGTACTCAAGATGAAAAGCCACCACATGAGACTTGAATCAAGTTGATCAAGTCAGGAGAACTTTTACTCAAACCAAGAGGGTAAACCCGAAATTGAGTCGAGTAGTGCACTCAAACTTGAGTTTAGCAATTGACTCGAGTGTGTTTCGAGCACAAAGGCACTCAAGTTTGATTTGAGTATTTCAAAAGTCAAGTGCATTTATACAGAAACTTGACTTTAAAATGGGCATGAAATTGTGCAGAGTTAGTAAACTCACACTGCGTCCTAATGAGAGTTAATCACATTCTTGATTGTTTTATTCTACATTGATTGTGGTAGTGGTCACGTGAGGATGAACGATTAATTGAGATCCAAAAGTTTAGTTATCTCTAATTCCAAGGGAGTTAAAAGAATAAGAGAGACTTCCGTGATAAAAAATCAATACATGAAGGTGTTGAAAGGATCTATCCCTGAAAAAAAAATTTATGGGTAAGAACCTAGTGCTTGATTTGTTATTGAACACATGAGATTTTTAGTAAGTGGTGTTTGCAACAAACCCACTTACGTGATGCATAGAAACCATATATGGTTATATGTGACCGTGACGGTGAATACATAGAATTCCTTAGTGAATGTGAAACATTCGTAAGGTAATATGGTGGTTGAACGAAACTGCTAGAAATGATCAAAGCGATGTGGGGAGCCTTTACGTTGGGTAATGATCATTTAAATAAGATGCCTCAAGAAGGAGGGAAAAAATAAAACTCCTCCTAGAGCCATCCTAGAAGTTCTTTGGAATGTGGGGGTTGGCGTGTTGAGAAGTTAGTAAAAGGAATACTTAAACAGTATCTTTACTAGATATGCACAAGGTTGAAGTGCTATAAATTCTTAAGATTCACAAGAAATAATATGCGGAAATTAGAATACATCTTGATGGAAAGTGTATTTTGTGGATATTTCTGATCGAGATCCTGATTTATCTTAAATGGACTTAAGAGTCAATAATTGAAATCGTTAAGGATCAAGGATAAACCAACAAAGGAAACGAGATTCCATCTACCACATGAGTTCAAATCACTAGAGCACTATTAGATTTCAACAATTATTAAGTATATTTGTGTACTTGATGGGTGTTCTCTAGACGCGAGGTGATGGTACTTGCTATCAAGGCTTTGTGAAAGCTAGAAGTACATCTAATTGACCTAAATGGTTATTTGGAGATTTAGATATTAATAGAATTGATCTAAATGGTTATTTGGAGATTTAGATATTAAAATTTGAATAGAGAAAAAAATCAAAAAGATCAATTCTCCTAAACGACCCATCATGTGACAAAAACTAATTGTTATTAGCTGATGATATTGAATCAATGAGTTCGATGAAGGCGGATATGCTAAGGGACACGAAAAATGACCATGTCATTTATGTCTTTGAATTGATGATTTTCTCATTGTGATAGTAAAATTGATACGATGATTGAGTCTCTTGGAGATATGTTGTATTCAATGGAATGACTCTAAACATTGTGAGTTACCTTTTTTAATGGTGAGGTGTCTCTTAAGAAGATAACTCAAGAGTCATTGATAGCCTGAAGTACTTATTATAGTGCACATTAGATAATTCTTGCAATGGATAGTAAGATGATACACGAGTAATCCAGAAATGATCATTGGAAACAAGTTGTGTGTGAGATTCATGGATATGGCTTGAGTTGTGTAGAGAAATGGTTCTCTCTTTCTAGATTCATAGAGGAATCTAAGTCCATTGTGTTGAACAAAATTGGGAAAGATATACTTTTGGATTACCCAAGCATGTGTAGGCTTATTGGTGTTGCGTGAAGCCATATCGATGATGGTGTATCTCGACAAAAACATTACACCATTAGACGACTACTCTCTACGAGAATTATCGATGTTGATTACGTGAGGTCAATATGATGAGGGTTTTGATTCTTTGACAAAAAGGATTGAATCAATTTCTTGACAAGGATATTGAATTGAAAGTTAGTTGAGAACTCATCGAATGTAATATGACTAAGTTCATTAAATGGTAGGTTATATACATGGACACCTAACCTATTTGACCAGATATCCCAAGATCTAGGTTCAAAGGGACAACTAAATTGCAAAGACCCGATCACTATGGGGGTTTCTTACCTCTTGTCTTATTCCTATGATGAAGAAACAATGATGTGAATAGAGGATAAACATTAAATTGGTTTTAATTATTCAAGGCAACGAGTGTATGGTACTTGAAAAAGTGCATAGTTTACGGAACTGCTCTTACTCCAAGAATCACCTATGTAAGAAAGAAGTGTGGCCATTTCGAAAGAGAATTGTTGGGATGCAATTCTTCAAAAACCTTACAAAAATAGGCGTGGGCCATGGCCTGATTAATGGACACAGCCAAGGAAACCGCAAGGGATAGGAAAGATGTCAGTGGGAAGTGCATTGTCGTTCACACAAGCGGTAGGGGAGGTGCAAGGATATTGCATCTACTTCCTAACCAATGGGCTAAATGTACTCTCTTGAAGGAAAGTTTAAAGGGTGACACCTACTAATCCTATGCAACATCTATGTCATCAAAATGAATCTATCACCAAGTAAAACTCCGTGTTTGATGGGATTTTTCTGATTCCAACATCAATGTCTATTCATGTGGGGGATTTTTGGAAAATGACAGTTAAAAGGTTCAATTTCATCAAAATTTGGGCATTTTTTTAATGGGACTCGAATAGATCTAGGGTTGGTGGATGTCATTTTTGGGTTCTCCTCCGCGAGTACTATTAAATTGACTATTTGAACTCTCAAAACAAATCAAGGGTGAATGAGATATGGATGTTTGAAATGTAACTCTTGGAAGAGGAAAATTGGGAAAAAATAGGCCCAGATTCATTTTTCTCTGGTCCAAAACGCATATGGACCGTGTGGAAATCTTTGGAAGGCCCAACCGTGCAGTATATATGGAATTGCTTGTGTGTAATTCTTAAGAGATAAGAACGAAATACTTCAATATTTTGTGAGATATCTTGTCTTATATGAATACGCGGTTTACCATGTTTAATAAACTAAAGAATATTGTGGAAATATTTCTTCATTTTCCCACAGATTTAATTCAATTTTTTTGGAATGTTCTCCGGTTTGATGAGTTGGTGATTGGAAAATATTCTTCTCTAATTACAAAAAATCTGAATATCACGTTTCCATGATTAGGGTCTCTCACAACAGTATAAATAGAGCATCTAAGTCAGTCAAGAAACTTGCACCATTCCCAAGTCTCTCCATATTCTAAACTTGAGTTTAATTTCTTTCTTTTGCTCTCAAAGTTTCTGTCTGTTGCTCTGTCGGTGATAGTCCTTTGGGTCTTGCGTGAATCCCTGGTAACTCTTACGTGTTGAATGTTACATGTGATGATTTTACCCTAGGGAACGATGTCCACGATAGGACTCATTCGTTTCAAGGGTAGCGAGTTTACTCGTGACTCCATCACTTTGTAATTGCTTGAAATGTGATTTATTTATTGCATGTATGCTTTAATTTTTTGTAATTTAATATTTACGATTTTATGCTTGAATAATTAATAGAAGTTTATTATTCTTGCATATGTTAATTTTTGCTTATTCGATTTTCGCATGATATTATCAATATATATCCAACATATGGTTTAGTATATTCAGTTTTATTCTGATTAGAATTAGATTTGGTAAGATTAGATAAGGTAATATTCTTCAGAGTTACTTCTTGAAGAATTTGACCACATTACCATAGATTACCACTTATTTTAGTTAGATATGATTTTAGCTTCTTAAAGCTGTCATAAGTCAATAGAGTTTCCAGTTGTGATTAGTGTTTGGGGCGAGATTGTAATATAAAAAGGGAGGCCTTTTGGACGAATTTAACAAAGTTTTATCAATCAAATATACAAACCTTTGAGTTCATACTCTTGTTGCTTGCGAGCTTCTTTCATTGTTGCTTAATCACGAGGGCTAGTTAAGTATTAATAAACCTTGTGATCTGATCCCGCGAGCTAGTTGGAAATCAAGTCAAATTTAGGCGCACCCCGAGGGCTAGACTTCATAATTTTGTGCGCCACACTAGAGTTTGCGAGTTCCCTTCTTTTGTCAAAGATCTTAATTCCGCAATCCAGAGTTTTTGCGAGGAAATTCATATCAATTGGACAAAGTTTTGTGCGATACTGTCACACAGTGAGATTAAGGATTGATGCACAATATTATGTAGTTTAATTAGAGATGGGGTTCCAAATATAATTTAAGAAATTAGTTTGGGAGAAAAATGAAGGATTTGGGTGTAAATACCACTATTTTTGGGGTTGGAGGGGGGTGTTGGGCATAAATAATTAGGCAATTAGTTATTATGAGTCATAAGAATCTTGCGGGTCAAGAATCCAGGTTGTAGAAATTCGCACATAAATTGTTTATCCTCATTTCTGCGCAATGCGTTGGTTTTTATTACCAGACTTGATGTTTCATTTTTTAGTACTAGATGTTTCAACCAACACTTGTGATGTTTTTTCATAAACTTTTTTTTCACTAAAATAATGTGTTCTAAAGTTAAATTTTTAATTTTTTATTGTAAATCTCGTGTTTGCATTATTAAATTTAGATAATTTATACATGTTGACACAAATTAATGATTTTTTATTATCTTATTTTTTAATTTATAGTTTAATACTTTCATTTCAATTGGTATGTTAGTTTTCCATCATGTTCTTTTAAAAATTAATATTAATTTTTCTTTTTTAATATTATATTTTGAGTTCGCCTCTTGAAAGACGGTCTTTCCATAAGTTATGAAAATATCGAGGCTCAAATTCCAAATTAGAAAAAATAAAGATAAAACTTTTGGGTTGCAATAATCGGATCTTAAACTTATAAATATTGCTCGTTGCATAATAGATTTTAAATATTGCAATTTAAACCTTTTACCTTTATATAATTATAATTCAAACCCGTCTTTCCCAAGATTTTGCCTTATATTTAATGTAATGTATCCTTTTTTTGAATGGATTATTTAATATATTTTTGATATGATAACTTTTTAGCATGTCAATTTAAAAATTAATATCGATCTTTCTTTTTTTAAATATTATATTTAATCAATTCCTTGAAATTTCAGTAATGTGAATTGATTTTTTAAAATTTAATAATATGCTTTATTTTTTCCGAAATCAGTGTCACATTTTAGTGCACAGTTCGATGATTTAGAAATCATGTCAGTTGTATTTCATATTTAAGTATTTTAATTTATATTCTTCTTGCATTATTAATAAATATTCTAATATGATGTATTTTTAAACATTTTTTATGTTAATGTATTTCAATTTTCATGTGCATTTTCAGTGGTTTTACTTTATGGTTAATCATTAGAACTAATGTGTTCTTTTAGTGATTCTATTTGGTGTTTAAATATTTTTATTTAGTATGTATTGTTTTTTTATTAAATATTTTACTATTTTAGTTTAATATATATATTTTTATTATTTTATGATATACAATTATTTAATTCGAAGATTTAGAACTTTTATTTGATATTATTTGCTTTTAATTTGATGTTTTATTAGTTGGATGTTCTTTATAGGTATTAAATAAAAATATATATATCAGCTGAATATAATTCATGTTTTCACCCCAAATTTGACCCGACCCGTATTATTCTTCATCTGGATCCGGATGATCCTCCTGCTTTGAGTTTGACCCACGCAAATGCAATGGCAGAAGACTTTGGTCACTACTTTCCACCGGTAACGACGATAAAGACAAACCCCACTGATTGAAGACGATGCCAACGATGAAACCCCAACGATTGAAGACGATGTCGGCGATTGAATTCTTACACGCCGAACCCCAAATTTTAAAATTCTTGTACAATGAATCCGAATGTCGGTGATCAAGAAATTAAGACGATGATGACAGATGGCCAGAAAAATGGCAGCAACATGGAGGATATCAATGCCGATGACCAAGAAATTGAAGACGTCGATGGCGGGATGGTTGGAAAATGGCATCAGCACAGAGGAACTCGACGGCGACAACGGAATGGTAGAGGAAAGTTGAGGTTGTTGAAATGTTTCGTTCAATTGCGTGTAGGTCCCTAATTTTCTAGGACATTTTTAAAGCAGAATCAAAAAATTAAATATTTATATTTTAAGCCTCAAAGGTAAAATGTTTCAGTTTTATATTTTCAGCATTTATGATTTGCTCCTGGTCTCACTTTAAGACGGTCTTGTAGGATACGGTCTCCCTAAGTGATACATAGTTGCTCATAGGAAAAAATTTCTCATCTACATTGATAAGCATTTATAATTTGTTATCAAAGACAGAGAACATTACTCTGTAGTTCAACATTCTCCAAATTATGATGAACGTGGCATATTTAATATTTTGTTACAAGCGGCAATCAAGAATTTAAGGAAATGCCGAGTTAGGGTTGATGGTGTGATGCAAATGTCCAGACTATTACCACCATAGATGACGACATGCCAAAGTCTGATCAGACATTCAAAGGATATGTTTGGGATGCTCTAAGTTGCATGGCAGGTCCTATGGTTAGGGCAAGAATGAAACTTAGAGATGCGACTTTTACTGCTTTGATTGACGAACTTCATGATGAAGAATTGAAGAATAAATCAATTCAGAGAGAGGGAGTAGATTACAATGAGATTTTCTCACCAGTGGTCAGACACACTTCCATCAGGGTGTTGCTAGTTATAGTGACACATCAGGATTTGGAGCTTGAACAACTTGATGTGAAGACCGCTTTTCTACATGGAGAGTTGGAGGAAGAGATATACATGACTCAGCCAGATGGTTTCCAAGTTCCTGGCAAGGGAAAATATGTTTGCAAGTTGAAGAAGTCCTTATATGGGCTTAAGCAGTCTCTGAGGCAGTGGTACAAGAGACTTGACAGCTACATGCTTGAGTTGGGCTACACAAAGAGTTCATATGATTGTTGTGTCTACTACAGCAAGTTGAGAGATGAGTCATTCATTTATCTGGTGCTTTATGTAGATGACATGTTGATAGCCTCAAAGAGTAAGCATGAGGTTTAGAAGTTGAAAGGACTTCTTAGTGCTGAGTTTGAGATGAAGGATCTGGGTGCAGCTCGGAAGATACTAGGAATGGATATTCTTAGGGATCGAAGTCAGCGGAAGCTTTTCTTGTCACGGAAAGGCTACATTAAGAAAGTGTTGGCTAGGTTTGGCATGTCTACAGTGAAGCCTATAGACACTCCTAGTGCTGCAAATATCCATCTCACCACCATGTTTGCTCCTCAGTCAGACGAGGAGAAGGAGTATATGTCTCGGGTTCCTTATGCCAGCGCGGTGGGGAGTTTGATGTATGCTATGGTTTGCACGAGGCCAGATTTAGCACAGGCAGTCAGTGTTGTGAGCAGGTTCATGGGGCAACCAGGAAAGGAACATTGGCAAGCTGTGAAGAGGATTTTCAGGTATCTTAGAGGTACGTCTGATGTGGGTCTCATTTATGGAGGTGATACCGAGTGCTTAGTTACAGGCTACTCTGATTCTGATTATGCTGGTGATGTTGACACGAGGAGATCGATGACTGGTTATGTATTCACTTTGGGAGGTTCTGTTGTTAGCTGGAAGGCGACTTTGCAACCTACAGTGACGTTGTCTACTACGGAAGCAGAGTACATGGCTCTGACAGAGGCTGCAAAGGAGGGAATATGGCCGAAAGGGCTAGTTAGTGTTCTTGGTCTACATCATGATCAGGCTACTGTGTACTGTGACAGCTTGAGTGCAATCTGCCTAGCCAAGGATCAGGTCCATCATGAGAGGACCAAGCATATTGATGTCAGATATCATTTCCTGAGGAGTGAGAGGAGAATCAGAGTGAAGAAAGTGGGAACTTCTGATAACTCCGCTGATATGTTCACCAAACCTGTTCCACATAGCAAGTTTCAACATTGTTTGGACTTGCTGAACATCAGAGCTGACTAGGTGCTCTATGGGCAGTCCCGGGAGTGGAGGGCGAAGTCTACTCATCTGGCACTGCAATGGTGCATCTGGAGTTTTCTACTTTGAGGATTCAAGTCAAGCTGGAGATTTGTTGGTATGCCTTGAATACTGTAATAGCCGCTTCTGCGACCCTGGCCTGGGGGTCCGGGGGGCGGCAGATGCCCCCGGCTAAACGGGGGTCTCGTGGAGACAGCATATAAAGTGTCTCTCTCCTCTCCGATGGTATCGCTTGTCTCTTTATTGGACTGCTGTTGATTTGGGCCGAATTGAATTTTTGGCCCAGTTTGTTAGGGTTTAGTGGAGACAGCATATAAAGTGTCTCTCTCTTCTCTGTAAACACTAATTCTGTCCTGCACTTAGATAGGTAGAAATCTGGACAATTTCTTGGCGTCTGTAACTTGCTACCTATTATAGTGAATCCGTCTCCCGTGGATGTAGCCAAAATTGGTGAACCACGTAAATCCTGTGTCTTGTTATTTTCGTTCATATTTTCTGTTCTTTCTCCATTCCGTACAACACCAATGAACAAATTGTTGATACAATTCCAATTTTGAGCAATCTCAACTCTCAAAATATACACAAACAAGATTGATCAAACATAAAGATCGCAACTTTTCACATCGAAAAATGAACTTTTCATTGAAAAAAATCCCATCATTCCACTGTGTTGAAGTTATAGACAACATAATCAAATTCATGCATCCACTTAACACTACGACAGAGACCCAACCCCCCCCCCCCCCCCACACCAATAGCACCGGCATTTTGGTACATAAGCACCGGTATTTTCACCTCTGAACGATCGGTGGCTAAGTAGTGTGGTGATGAAACGTTATCAGTGCTAAAAATCTACATTCCAACACCCCCTACTTAGGCACTGGTCGAATTACCGGTGCCTATGTTCGTTTGTACCGATGCTAATAAATAGATGCTCAATAAAACAAATCTGTCCGGTGAGAATAAACTCATCGGACAAAATATGAAACCCAGGCGAACAAAACACAAAATAAACATAATTTCATTTAAGAAAAATGGAAAATTCATAACCACAGTTTTGAAGTTCATTACATATATCTGAAAATACATAACAACCCACAATTCGTGAAACAAACTAGACCTAAAAATAGATTAACAATATAAACTATCATAAACACTAGAACTTAATATCCATAAACCCTAGATAACATCAGCGAACCTAAACCGTGAAGGTGAGATCAGAAGCAAGGGCTGAGGTGCAACATAGTGATGGTGCTGAGAGCTGAGGCACCACAGATCTGAGTTAAACCGACAATTTTTGTAGAGCTTAAGAAGATGGTGTCAGGGAGATGGCGTAGGGAGATGGCATCGGGGCTGGTTCGAGAGATGGCATCGGGATAGTGCGTCGCGGGGAAGGCAGAGAGGGGGTTGTAGTCGTGGCTAGGTGGAGGCGGAGATAGAGAGGTGGTGGAGGATGAGAGAGGTGGTGGAGGATGAGAGAGATGATGGGGATGAGGTAGAGGGAATGCGGGTGGGTTAGATTTAGAGTTTCAGATTTAGTTTATATAGACAAAGTTTTAATGGTTGAGATTCAATAAACAAAAGAAAACAATGGTTTTTTGTTCGGCTCATTTTTTTAACTCTATAGCACCGTTTTTTGTACAAAAACTAGTGCCCAAAATGGCTCATACTGGTGCCCATGTTTATGAAAAGCAGCTGCTTAAGGCTACTTTAAATGGTTTTTTATAAAAAAAAAATGAACCTGATAGCACATCTGAGAAAGTTTTTCTAAGTACGGAGCACTAGTACAAAAACCGGTGCCAAATTGGCTCATACCGGTGCCTATGTATATGAAAAGCAGAAGCTTAGGGTTGCTTAACTGTGGTAGATTTATTATTTTTTGGACCCGAGAGCAAATCTGGGGAAAATATTCTAAGTATGTAGCACCGGTACAAAAACCGGTGCCTAAGTAACTCATACCGGTGCTAAGTCCAATATTTCAAAATTTTAAATCCCTCCAAAATTATGAATAAAAATTCATAAAATTCATTTTCCCGCCATAACTTAGCACCGGTATGTATGAAAGCAATGCCGATGCTAGTATTATTTAATCCCTAGTTAATTTTTTCAAATATTACTATTAGGTCTATAGGATAAATTTTGATGCTGTGAATGACAAAATTGAAGGCACAAAAACACAATTAAATAAGAGACAATTGTGTCTTTGAAATTCTAGATACAGTGGATGGACAAAAGAGCCTTGAACATATTTATGAAAAATTATGCTATAGCCAAAAAATTAGTTACGATATTATCCTTCTCTTCAAAATACACGATTTTTGTTATCCTTGCATAAATATAGAAATAGAAAATAAATTATTTTTTTGATGAAATTTTGAAAGTGCTAGTACATTTTCTAGAGTAACTTAGAGTTGATTAATTAGAAATAAGAAAGGGAAATCAGAAAGAATTATGGATATGTTATTGTGCCTGATTGTTGATAAATATTTCGTTACAGACTTGGAAAATACAACAAGGGTGTATGTGGTAGCACCACGTTCGAGCGGATTTCAATTTCAAGTTACAAGTAAAGTTTTTACTTTTTGCACTCAGGTCCCTCCAAGAAAGTTGGAGTTGTCGAATCACAAAACTGGTAACATCAAAATGCAATTCAATAATATACAATTGCGAATTTGCGATTTGGGATGGGTGAACGGAAGGGCCTCAAAAGTCAACATTGATTACATCTACACAGTCTTGGAACATTACACTATGACCCAAAACTGTATTACCCCATTATCCATTGCTCCAAAATGCATGATTTTTGTTATTCTTTCCTAAAAAAAAGAAATGTAAAATAAATAATTTATTTGGTGAAATGTTGGAAAACGCTAGTACATGTTCTAGAGTAACTTAGAGTTGTATACTTAGAATTAAGAAAGGAAAATCGGAAAGGATTACGAATGAGTTCTTATGCCCGATTGTTGATAAATATTTCACTAGAGACTTGGAAAATACAATGAGGGTGTATAAGGTAGCATCACGTTCGAGCGGATTTCAATTAAGAGTTACGAGTAAAGTTTTTATGTTTTGCACTTAGGTCCCTCCAAAAAAGTTGGAGTAGTCAAATCACAAAATTGACGACACAAAAATGCAATTCAATAATATACAATTGTGAATTTGTGATTTGGGCATGTATATGTGAACAGAAGGGACTCGAAAGTCAACATTGATTACTTCAACACAGTCTTGGAATATTTTGCTATGACCCAAAATTGTGTTACCCCATTATTCATTGCCCCAAAATACATTATTTTTGTTATTCTTGCCTAAATATAGAATTGTAAAATAAATTATATTTTTGGTGAAATGTTGGAAAGTGCTAGTACATATTTTTGGGTAACTCATAACATAAACCCACTTTCAAGAGTAAATCATACTATAAACCCCCTTTTCAAAAAAAAATTCTATGTATCGAGCACCAGTACTATTGCGATGCCATTCGTCAACATACTGGTGCTGGATATTTTTCCATCAAAATTTTACCTGCCAAAATTACTATTCCAATCATAAGCACCGGTATATGTTATTCATCCAAAATCAGTGCCAGAATATATTAAACTGAGATATTTTTTCTTCAAAGACACCGGTATCTAGCACCGATATTCAGTGTACCGGTGCTGGATTTATTTATAAGCATCGAGATATTTTGGTTCATTTAACAGAATACCAGTGCATATAAAATTTCTAACACCGATATTTCTCTCCCAACACTAAAATACCGATGCCCATATACCTATTTTCAAGCATCGTAAATACCATTCAAAAAGACTATCTAAACATGGAAATACGACGTTTACTCAAAACAACAATACACTTTTGATTCGGTTTCAAAATTGAAGAGATTTCTGTCTTATACATATTTATAACATCAATTAAAAAGGCATTTACCACTTAGTGTTCACTCTGGCAGTAGATGCACCTCACTTTCAATTGCTCCGAGACGCGACGTGGACCTTTGTATGAGGAGCGGAATCAGAAATTTTATATGGGGATCAAAGTTTTACATATATATATATATATCATTAAAATAATAAATTATAGTATATTATTTATAGAAAGGATAAAAAAATTAAATACTAAAGACAAACTAGTGATAAAGAAAATACAAAATTGATACTTTTGTAATGGACAACCTCCTCTCATTCTTTTGCCTTTCGTTGATTTTTTTTCTACAAAAATACTACTAAATTATATAAATAATTGATGAAGAAATGAAAAGTAAATGCTATTCGTTTTTTTTTGCCTTGCTTCTTAATACTCCCTCCGTCCGAGCCCAAATAACAGCTCAATTATTGCACATCGTTCGAGAGACATGCTTGACCGTTAATATCTTTAACTACGTATAATAACAGTAAATGAAATGTTACTTTCCAGAAACTACTTGTTACGACGAATTCAACAATATCACATACGATAATATTATTTCTCATATATATATATATATTCAAATATGTGGTCAAACTTTGATAGAGAATAGTGTCATAAAGTAAGTGGGTAATTTGGGCTGGGACAGAGGGAGTATCTTATTTGAAGTTTATGTTCTTTTAACTTATTTTTAAATTTTTTTGAAGATGTCACATTTATTTATACTATCTTGGTTTTAAAAATAAAAAAAAATCTTATTTGTAATCGAATTATGTCTATTAAATAAGATTGTGAAAACTCTTTCCAAGTATAACTTGGATAAATATTAAAGATAAAATTAGATAAAAAGTTATTATATTTCTTTTTGGACTCAACAATCAAAAACAAAGAATTCTAACAATATAAAGTACATTTGTTTACAATCTTAATCTGCGTAATGCATTTCTTCAGTACTCTACGTATATTCTGTTGTAATTTATATTTTTGTTGTGTGGTGGTGGGGGGTGGGACCATAGCCTTGTTTGACCATACAAAAACAAACAAAAGATTAAAAAAATACAAAATACCAATGGTAATTTTTTTTTGGCGAGAACAGACCCCCTCTAGTCCCCCAATGTCCTGCCACTGCTTTCTATCCTTTCTTTATGACTGAAACTCGTCGCAAACCCAGTATCGTTCCTTTTCCTGCAGATGTGGTAAGCCTCGACTTCTTTTCCTTGATTTCGAGGGTCTGGTTTGGAACTCCACCCCAAATATATGTCTAAGGACTTGGGCTTATAATCTTGAAGATGAACTTTTGAATTCTTTAAGATGAAGAAAAATCCGTAGCTAAACCGTACATTGTCATTTTAGAGAACTTGGGTTTAAGTTAGATAGAAAGTAAAACAGTGACACCATTGACATTGGTAGGTGCCACCGCTGCGACCACTAGGTGTGGCTAAGCCACTGCAGCCTGGAACTAGAGAGCCGTTGTCGGCTCCACGACCACGGTCGTGGTCACAACCTCCTTTGCCACTACAATTTTTGCAGCCTCCTCTACAGGAGCTGGCTATCCGGATGAACGCTTAGAAGCTGTAAAAGCAACAAATACCAGTCTGAATATTAGAGTCGAATGAGCTTAAGAGATTGATTATCTTGAAGAATGTCATACGAGCAATCACTAATGTGAAATGGCAGGTACGAGAACTATTATGATATTTAGTAGCTAAAAGCTTCCCACACCCTGAGCTGAAATCATCATACCATTGACAACAAACATGGACACAGGAGAAATGGATGAGAACAACTATGCATGAACTTGCTGATATGTTTGAATATAGGCATCGTAACCACCTAAAACCGTGGTCTTGACAGAAGATTCAGCTTCATCAAATGTTGTCAGCAGATCCCTTGTCAGCAGAATCAGTTGGTGGGTCTGAACACTTCTTTGATCCATTAATCAAACCAAGCAAAGAAAAATAATGTTAAAAAGAAGGTAACCTCAGTGCGCCAGTTTGCATAGTTGGAAGGATAAAGGTTGATGTGATGCAGTTGATCAATGTAGCAAGCAGAAAAGATGCCATGAAGAACGAACAAGAACAGATCCAAACACGAAAGAAAATCAAAATATAAAAGTCAAATCAAATTGTATATGTACAAATCAAATTAGTTGGTGCAAGGTTGTGATTGGCACTGGACCATTGACTTAGTGTTCGTGCATGGAGAAGTCGGCACTAGCGAAAAAAATAGCTCTGGCGGCAGCGCCTAAGTCGCGCGTGGGACGATGATGGGCGGTGCATGCAGGAGGTGGGCGATGCATACTGGCGAGGATGGACGTCTGGAAGTCAGCAATGAATGGTGCAGTCAAGGTTGGCAGGTGATGGCCGAAGATCGAAAAAAATGGGAAAAGTTTTTGGGGAAAATGAGAATATTCAGAGAGACCTGACTGATACCATGATAGAAAGTAAAACCCGCAAATAAATGTGACTGTGTGTCATATATATAGTGAGTACAAATGGTATACAAAGTAGAAAGAAATATGGAACATGATACATAGAAACCCAATAAGAAGAGGTATTCTTTTCTTATCTTGATTCGAAATCAGTTATATCTGTAGTAGACAACATATTTGGGCGAACACATAAAGCAAATATTTCTATTGTATTGTACTTGGAAAAAAAACATATTACTCTAATTCTTATATTAAATTCACGCTCTATTATTCTTTTATATAAATTTGATACACTTTTATGTTACTTTTTTCAAAAAAAATCATTACATTTCATTTATGACAAAAAGTGTATATTCTTATTCATTCATTATAAATTTCACTCTTCATCCAGTTCTATATACAAATTTCAACTTGTGGAAAAAATACCAAAAGATATCGTGAAAATATTAATAAAACAGAGGATCTATATAAATTCTATATAAAAAGTTATTTTTATAAATTTGAAACTACCATAGTCTTCTAATTCATTTTTCATAAACTATTTTTTTTCTGAATATGAAAATATTTAAATGTTTGATTATTCATAATGAAATACATAGGAGTTGAAAAATGTGTGTCAGATATTGTGTAAATCACTATCAAAGGATCCCTTTAATACGGTTTTTTTGGAGAGTGGGGGTTTGGGGCAGGGATGTCACCATGGGTCGGACCCGGGGCCGGGGGGGGGGGGGGGGTAGCGCCACCTGTAGGATCCGGCGCCCCGGAATTTAGATCTAGAGCCACCGGAAATCACGGGATTATGCCCCTCCTTGAGAAGAAGAGTAGATTTTTTATTTTGTTTTTGTTTTCTAACTAAACAAAACGATGTCGTCTTGTTAAGGTGAAGCTAAAAAAAATTAGGTCAATTGGGTTGAAACCCAATTGGCCCAAATAATGTTTAAAACCCAAATAAACCTATAATCGGCCAAAACAAAATTCAAGCTTCTCTTGTGGCCAAACCAAAAAATGCAGATCCGCCGCCTCCTCAGCCTGCCGCCGCCTGCCGTCGTTTCCTTCCTCAACCACAACCAGCGACCACGTGGTCCGCGTCCAAGCCAAACCAAGGGAAAGGTATCAAGGAGCCAATATTTTGTGTGTGTGTAATTTGTGTTGAATAGCTTGAATTGAATTTGTGTAGAAATTGTGCTTAATATAGATATGAATAATTTGTGTTGAAATTGTGCTTAATATAGATTCATATGAATAATTTGTGTTGAAATTGTGCTTAATATAATATGAATAATTTGTGTTGAAATTGTGCTTAATATAGATATGAATAATTTGTGTTGAAATTGTACTTAATATAGATATGAATAGTTTGACATATTTAATTTTACATATTTTTGACATATTTAATTAGACATATTTTTGACAAATTGTGAATACTGAATAGCATATAGATATTTAATTTGACATATTTTTTCTTATTTTATGTCAAATAGGATATGGATAAATTCTTAATTCGAAGTAGTGGATCATCTATTTTTAAGAGACCGAGTGAGCCAAATGAAGAAAGGATTAATGAAGAGGGTAGTAGTCAAAAGCATTCTCATGTTGAGTTCAATTAGGATGATGTTATAAATGATCCCGGGAAACGTAAACCTATTAAGGATTTTGATGTTTCTATTAGAGATCAAGTGATGAGAGAATGTGTTAAGAGGTCCTTGCCAACTTAAGGGTCACTCTTTTCCAAAGACAAAGTAGGAAAATGACTATAGATGTTTTCAACCTTCTTGGTTTGAAAATTTTTATTGGTTGGAGTATATCGCATCAAAGGATGCAACATTTTTCTTTTGTTGCTATCTCTTTAGGAATTTACATAAGGGATGTCGAGATGGAGAGGATGCATTTACTGTGAGTGGGGTTAACAATTGGAAGAAAGCTCTTGATATCTATAAGAAACATGTTGGCGTAGCGGGTAGTGCTCATAATGATGCAGCTGAACAATTGTATGCATTTAAGCATCAAGACAGAGTATCCTTCATTCTTATCAGGCACATGGGCGGGAATTAGAGATTGCATATCGCACGCATTTGACCACAGCTTTGGATGTGACATAGTTCTTGCTAAATCAAGGTATAGCTTTTCGTGGCCATGATGAACGGCTGGATTCTCTGAATAGGGGCAATTATCTTGAAATGATTGATTGGCATTGTATGCGAAATGATGTTGTTGCTAAGACCATGAATGAAAATGGCCCTGAAAATTGCAAGCTCACATCTCCCAAAGTACAGAAGGAACTATCAAGTGCTTGTGCTAGTGAGGTAACAAATGTTATTGTTAATGAAATTGGAGATAGTTATTTTTCTCTATTGGTTGATGAGGCTAGAGATGTATCAATAAAAGAGCAAATGGGGGTTGTTTTAAGATATGTCAACAAACAAGGATCCGTTCTTGAACGTTTTCTTAGTGTTGTGCATGAGCGTAATACTTTTGCTATTAGTTTGAAGAGTGCTATTGATGAATTGTTTGCAAAGCATAAATTATCAATGTCAAAGTTGAGAGGTCAGGGATATGATGGAGCCTCAAACATGCGAGGAGAGTATAATGGACTGAAAGCTTTGATATTGAAAGAAAACTCATCTACAATGTATGTCCATTGTTTTTCTCACCAGCTTCAATTGGTTGTTCTTGATGTTGCTGATGATAATCGAGTCGTGTGTCAGTTTTTCATTTATCTTGGTATGATTGTGAATTTAGCTGGAGCTTCATGTACAAGAAAAGACATGCTTCTTGATTTAGAACATGCTAGAATTGTAGAGGGATTGGAGAATGGAGATATTGTGAGTGAAAGAGGCAAAAATAAAGAGACTAGTTTGAGAAGGCCAGGGGATACTCATTGGGGGTCACATTACACTACTATTGTTCGTTTCATTACTATGTGGGAATCTGTTTTGCAATTGATTGAAAACATCCACAATGATGGTAATGCAAATTTGAGTAAATCTTCAGCGAGCGGTTTTCTTGAGCAAATGGAGAGTTATGAATTTGTTTTTGTGATATTTTTGATGAAGAATTTGTTGGGAGTTGTAGATGCCTTGTCCCTTGCTTTGCAACAAAAGAATAAAGATATTGTGTTGGCTGTGAGTTTGATGAATACAATGAAGTTTGAATTGCAACAATACAGAGAGAATGGTTGGGATGAGTTGTTAAATGAAGCGAACGCATTTTGTGTTAAGCATAACATCTCGGTAGTTATTATGGATGATGAACGAAGAATTCGTGGTCGTAGGAAATGACTTACGCAAATGCAGACCCATGGTGATTTCTTTCGCGTTGATACTTTTCTTCAGGTATTACTTTTATAATTTACATACCTTATTTGATTTGATTTGTAATTTTTTCCACTACTACATGCTAACCTTTTATTATTTGAATACTAGGTTGTTGATAGGATGATTCATGAAATGAACAATCAGTTTCCGGAAGCAAATACGGAGTTACTCACCTGTATGGCTTGCCTTGATCCAAGAGATTCATTTTCTAAGTTTGATATTGGTAAGTTAGTTCATCTTGTTGAACCATATCCGAGTGATTTCTCTGTAGAAGATCGTTCCCACCTTCATCAACAACTTAGTACTTTCATTCATAATGTACAACTTGATCATGAGTTTTACGCTATTGAGGACTTTGGAAGTCTTGCTCAAAAGATGGTTAAAACAACTAGGCATACAACTTTTCCACTGGTATATCGTCTTATTAAGTTAACCTTAGTTCTACCAGTTGCAACTGCTTCTGTTGAACGGGTTTTTTCAGCCATGAAGAGAATCGAGACTGATTTACGCAATAGAATGGGAGATTAATGGATGAATGATGTTATGACAGTGCATATTGAGAAGGCAATTTTTGTTGGGATCGATAATGAACCAATTTTGCAACGTTATCAGCGTATGCAACATCGTAGAATACAGTTGTCTCCTGTGGTTAGTGGTTCTAGTTCTAGCAACCCAAGTATTGGAACGTAGTTTTTTATGCAATGATAGTTCTTTGTTGTAAAAATCTAATTATTATGTATTCATATTATTATGTAAGTGTTGCTTGTTAAAAATTGTTGTAATTAGCGTTGCAAAATTTTTTTCCCACTTTTTAGCCCCCCCAACATATCCTCCTGGTTCCGCCACTGGATGTCAGGCATCAAATTTTCTCATTTTTTTAGAATCGGTGTCTAAGTAGGCAATGAAATGATTTCAATAATTATCAAAAATTGGTGATCATTGTAGCATCGATTCTCAAATATCGATGTCTTTAGAGAATCAGTTTATTTTGTGCCCCGATGAAATTAAACTGGTGTTCAGAGACAATTTATATAACAATAGAAAAACTCCTATGAGACTGTCTCACCATAGCAAATGGTGAGACGAGAGACCAGATAACAATTAATAACAATGGAGATGAAAAATGGGACCTGATTGCAAAATATGAAAATAGTTTGAAAATGGGGCAAAATTTGGGTTATAACAAAAATGGGTCGAACCCGTTTATTCTCTTTCCTCCCAAAATAACTACCAGATACTCTTTCCTCCCAAAAATCAAGGAATTTCATTCCTCCTCAAACTCAATCCGATTAGAGTTACTAAACACCAGATTATAGATTTCAAATTGGTAACCAAAGCTCTGCAAATCGGCGGTTCAGTTTTGCAATCGAGCTCAGAAATCAAATTCGGAAAATTTTATCGCAAACTAGAAAAGGTCAAATTTCAGCTTCAAAACTGGTGAATTTTGTGACGGAATGATCAAACGAGAGCATATTTGAAGCTTTTGCGATCCACGAAGGTGAAATAATCGAGGTAATATGAAATTTAGGTTAAAAATCTTAGTTTTATGGCTGAAATCTCAATTTTATGAAATTAACGGTTGAAATCTACAATTTAAGGTGGTGTTGTTATAAACCCTGGAAAATGAAGCAATACAAGGTAATGAAATTGTTTTGTATATAGAGAAGAAGGCAACGGAAATTTTCAATCTGAATATTCTACATGTTTACATCCAAGTTTGGTTTTGATTGTGTATATAAAGTTAAACGCATGAAGTAATTGCATGAACACATGAAGTAATATTTTCATATTGTGGAAAGTTTTCTACCAAATCTGGAATTCAGCTATAAGAATGCTGTGAAGAAATTTAGGTGTTTTTAAATTTTGCTGAAACTTATGAAGTAATATGATGAATACTGGATGTAAATGCATGAACACATGAAGTAACGTGATATTATTCTTCTAGATAGTTCCTCAAGCTCTGAAATTTGGCTATATGCAATTTGCTGAGGAAATTTATGTGTTTTTTGATTTGCTGAAATGTATGAAGTAATATGATGAACACGGGATGTAACTTCATGAACACATGAAGTAACGTGATATTGTTATGATGGATAACTTCACAAGGTTTGAAATTTGGCTACATGCAATTTGTGGAAGATATGTAGGTGTTTTTTTAATTTGCAGAAACATATGAAGTAATATGATGAACACTGGATGTAACTGCATGAACACATGAAGCAACAAGATATTATTAAGATGGATAATTCCTTAAGGTCTGAAATTTGGCTATATGCAATGTTTTGAGGAAATTTAGGTGTTTCTTAATTTTCTTAAACGTATGAAGTAATATGATGAACATTGGATGTAACTGATTAAACACATGAACTAACTTGATATTATTCTTCTGGATGATTCCCCAAGGTCTGAAATTTGGCTATATGCAATTTGATGAGGAAATTCAGGTGTTTTTTAATTTGCTGAAATGTATGAAGTAACATGATGAACACTATAAGTAACTGCATGAACATGAAGTAGCGTGATATTATTATGATAGATAACTTGCCAAGGTCTGGAATTTGGTTATATGCACTTTGTTGGAAAAATTTAGGTGTTTTTAAATTTTCTAGAACGTATAAAGTAACATATTAAATAATGATGTATATGCATTGACACGTGAAGTAACATGATTAAACTTTGTGAATAAATTCTTACGTAGTATAGATAAGCAAATTATAAAATTTTGTGCATAAACTATACGCTTAAATAGTATACATACACAAATTATTGCTATTTGATGATAAAATTAACACACTTTGTCTTTCGAACTGGAAACATCTTGGAAAATAATTTTTGATGCAGTTGACTCCTTAAAGCCCAATCAGGAAATTTATTCTTGGACGGAGGGTATATATATATATATATATATATATATATATATATATATATATATTTGAAATGAAGTTGAAATTTGACTCCTAAAATATTTGAAATGAAGTTTCAATACTTAATTTGTCTTCACATCATTTAAATTTATTAAGATCATTTATGTACGGTTCAAATTAAATATAGAGTGCGTCTCTTAAAAGATGGAAATGCCAAGGTTTAAACTGCAAATTAGAAGAAATCAAGATGAAATTTTCGAGTTGCATTAATCGGGTCATAAACTTATAACTACTGCACGTTGCATAACAAAATTTTAATATTGCAACTAATACCTTTAGCCTTTCTATAATTTTAATTCAACCTCATTTTTCCAGATGCCTATGGAAAGACGATCATTCCCAAAACTTATATAAATTTAGTTTTTATGAAATTTAAGATACTAAATACTACTCCGTAATTTTTAAATGGAGTATGAATACTATAGCACTCCCTTTGTCCCATTGTAAGCTAAAATTTAACTATTAATTTAGTCAAAAGTTCTTAACTTTGATCATAAAATTGAATTGGTGTATAAGTATAAACACAATCGTGTGATACCTTGTTATATTCATCATAACATATATTTTTAAAATAATAACTTTTTACAACTTTTAGTTATTCTTAATGAAAGATATTAAAGATTAAACATTTTTCAATTCAACTACTGAAAGTTAAAGTGTGCCGTTTGAAATGGACGGAGTACTAAGTGCTCAAAGTAATACTATGTGCACCATATTACTCCATATCCGCTCTATTTCTTAATACTAAGTATTGGTTTTCAAAAAAAACAAACTAAGTACTTCATATTTCCTTATAACTTCTTAAATATAAATAAGCACTTCATAGTATTTAGATACTATTAGTCCAAGTAGTCAGGAGTATTAAATGGGTTGAAAAATGGAGCTGCGTGGCATTGAAACAAAACAAGAAAGCATAAATGAAGAGAACAAAACGATAAGGACTTCAAAGATCAGATGGTGCATCAGTGTATCACGTTATGTATTTTACTAGTTTACATCCTATATTTATACAATTAAAATACTATATGTATTTTAAATTTAATTTAAAGAATAAAAAAGGGAATAAATAATAATTATTAAAATTTATTTTTAAACCTAATTATACTACCGTCGGTGGAGGTGGTTGGTGTCTTCTACGGCGTCCATTCCCGTTCCTGTTCTCCACCCGTTCCCATCTTCGGCCCATTTCCATCCCTAGCCTTTAGATCTGGTCTCGTTCCCGTTCTCCAGCATCTCTGGCATCTCCGCCCGTTATCATCACCTGCTCCGCCTATTATCTTCACCCGCTCCGGCCCGTTCTCCTCGCCCTACCCTCTCTGGTTATCGTCGCCCCGCTCCTCTGGCCGTTCTCCTCGCTCTACCCTCTAACCGATTCTCCTCGCCCCGCTTCTCCATCCGGTTCTCCTCGCCCCGCTTCTCCAACCGGTTCTCCTCGCCCTACCCATTTCTGACTCTTATTTCTTCCGCCCTGAGAGACATGGGTTTTCCAACTGACGCAGCCCATTCTCGTTTCCTCCGACGAGAGATTCCGGTGCGACGGGAGATCTTGTTTTGGAGGGAACTGATTTGCGAGGGTTATTCATCGCCAGAAAAACAAGATCTTATTTTGGAGCTGGGCTTTGATGGGGTAGTGGTTGCGGTGGTGGTGGATTTAGGATTATCTGGCGAGCTGGGCATTGATGGGAGAGCGGATGAGGGTGGCGAATTTTGGAATTTTCGGCGAGCTGGACTTTGATAGGGGAGTGGATTTTGGATTTCGGTGAGTGGCGGTGGCGGTGGGAAAAGGGAATCTCTTTTTTATTTTATTTTTAAGAGTTAAAATTAGTATTATACGTGTATATACATATTATAGCATAACCTAGTAAAATAAAGAGCGTGATAAAGCAACACCCAAAAGGAACTTTTCTTTTGAACAAGGAGACCTCGAGACCATCCCTGCTTTTCATAACCCAGGAAAACAAAAGGAAAAAGAAAATTACTGTTACTTCGTCTTTCTCGCAACAAAAGCTATGGAGGATAATAATTTTCTGACATAATTCAGAGAATTCATATTATGTTGTTCAAATTCAAATGCCTATTGACAAATTTCTCGGCCAAAAGAAGAAGGGGGCTGAGAGCGGTGCTAATAAATTATCCAGCATAACCTTATTAGTCATATGCCCTACCCGACAAATTATAGGGGTGGCTGGTGCACCCCCGGTTCCGTCACTGATTGCAGGTTTGTGGTGGTTCAGAACATTACAGCGTATTCTCCTCCAGAATCACTATATGCAATCGGAATAGTTCCAGATTCTTCACTACTTATATGCATTTGAAAATAGTACTTCTTTGTGTGTGGTTTACATACAAATTTTATATGTAAGTTATAAAATTTGCACGCAAAGTACATGCTTTAGTGGTATAAATAGAAAGATTATCGCTATTTATACATACCTCGTACTCAAATGTAAATTACGAATTTCATTTATCAATTATTCTATGTCACACGTTCATTTAGCATTAATTTTTCTATGTACTCAAAATCTCAAATGTTCGCATCATCCTCTAAAGCTAATGACCCATGTCAAACAAAGTTTTTTCCAAAACCTGTATATATCGCCAAACCTAGAAACGTTCATCACCTTGTTAAACAAGGTTTGCGAAATAACTTCTAGCATTCTCTGTTGCCCAGACGGAATCAATGGCAAACATGCTTGCCTCTTCAACCCCAACGGAGGTAATACTGCACTATTATTTAGCCCTTTATATATATATATAATATTGGCAAAGTCTTAGGAAAGACGGTCTTTCCATAAGCTTATGGAAAGACGGGGTTTGATTAGAATAATAGAAGGTAAAAGGTCTTAGTTGCAATATTAAAGTTTTAGTATGAAACATGTAGTAGTTATAAAATTTATAACCCGGTTCATGCAACCCGAAAATTTTATCTTAATTTCTTCTAATTTACACTTTAAACCTTGGTCTTTCCATAACTTATGGAAAGACCGTCTTTCAAGAGACGGACTCTATAATATATATATATATATATATATATATATATATATATATAATCTTTTTTCTATTTCTTTTCTCATTTTTATTTGAAATTGGGTTGATCCCTTTTAGTTAAAGAAATTCTGGGACCCAATTAAAAGCTAATTACTATTCCCTTTCATTAATTTTTTTCAAAGCCAATTAAATGGTAATTACTATGTTTTTATTATATATTTATTTTTTTGGCCCAATTAAAAGGAAATTGCTACTCCTTTTTCATTACATCCAAGATATTGACGAATGTCACAAGATATTGTAATTTTCCTGTATGTTATTTATTTTTGTGTTGTAAAAATAGATGTGATCTGTTAGACTAAATCAGACTCCTAATTAGATTATGATTTAAATAGATTAGAGTTCTTTCCTTATTATACCTCTATTGTACTCTCTATATATTTAGATATCAATAATACAATTTATTACGGTAAATCATTCTGTCATGGTATCAGAGCAAGTTTTGATCCCAAATCATAAATTTATTTTTATTTCTTTTTCCAGCCAATAAAAGCAACTGTTTCCGGTGAATTTCCGATCAATTTCCGGCAAATTTCCAACAAATTTCCGGCATCGACAGCGTTCAAACCCTCTGGTGGCGAACTTCACTGGCGTTCAAACCTTCAAGTCATCTCCGGCGGCAACGGCTTCGTTTCTGGATATCAAATTTCAGCCTCCTCTCATCTCGCCGTGCTCGTCGTTGTGCTCATCGCCGTGCTCTTCGTCGTGCTCGGCTTCGTCTCCGGCGTGCTCATCGAGTCTCGGCCGAATCTTCGTTTCCGGATATCAAATTTCAGCCTCCTCTCGTCTCGTCGTGTTCGTCGTTGTGCTCATCGCCATGCTCGTCGTCGTGCCCGTCGTGCTCGGCTTCGTCTCCGGCGTGCTCATCGAGCAACAGTCACGCGCACACCCTTCACCAGCAACAGTCAGATCCACGTGCCAGTATCTTCCAGAAGCGCGTGCGTCCACACGCTCGTGTGTGCATACGCGCGCACACCCTTCCGCGCGTGAAGTCACGCGCTTGGCGAGCCAACAGTATCTTTTGAGCGTGAAG
This sequence comes from Rubia yunnanensis, assembly GCA_037428765.1. Taxonomy (NCBI): domain Eukaryota; kingdom Viridiplantae; phylum Streptophyta; class Magnoliopsida; order Gentianales; family Rubiaceae; genus Rubia; species Rubia yunnanensis. The sequence goes on along the minus strand of CM075064.1, from coordinate 20,787,331 downwards.
TCACGCGCCTGGCGGTTCAATAGCATTTTCTGCGCGTGAAGTCACACGCCTGGCGGTTTAATAGCATTTTCTGGCATTTTTTGCACGTGCCCGGTCATTTTGCGCAGATTTTCTGGCCATCTTCTTGCTATGGTTTATTTGGCGCCTTTTTCTCGGGCAGATGGTTCCGCTAATTGGATTGCGGACAAAGCTTTGTTTCAGGCCAGTGTGAATGGTCTCAATCGTCATCCTTCGTCAAATCAGTGGATTGTTGATTCAGGTGCTACATCTCACATCACTGCTCACACCAGTCATCTTGATAAGGTACAATCTTATCGTGGTTCTGATTCTATTCTTGTTGGAAATGGTGAATCATTATCTATTTCTCACATCGGCCAATGTCATTTCTCTAGTTTCTCTATTAATGATGTTCTGGTGTTCCTAAGATTACTAGAAGCTTATTATCCATCAGTAAGCTTACTCGTGATTTACTTGTCCGTATTATATTTGATGCCGATGCATTTTCCATTGAGCATAAGCATACAGGGACGATACTTGGTAAAGGCCGTCATAGTTCAGGTCTTTATTTTCTTGAGACTGGTGATTCCAACTTTTTAGGCGAACTACACTCTACAAAGCTTCATGCTTCTTTTGAGCAGTGGCACTCTCGCCTCTGTCATGTGTCTCATGATACTGTTCAGTTATTGAATCGACGGGGCCTTATTTCTGTCACTTCTGCTATGCCTGCACCTGTTAGTTGCTCTCCTTGTCAGATGGACAAGAGTAGCCGTTTGCCCTTTTCCACTAGTGACAAATGCGCTACTGGTTTATTGGATAAAGTACATTGTGATTTGTGGGGACCAGCTCCTATTTTATCTGTCGGTGGTTTCTCTTATTATGCCGTTTTCATTGATGATTTTTCGCGATTCACATGGTTTCTTCCGATGCGGCATAAGTCGAATTTCTATGACACTTTTATCCAGTTTCAAAAATTCGTTGAGAATCAGTGTTCTGCTAGGGTTAAAAATTTTCAGACCGATGGTGGCACCGAATTTACTAATCACCGACTTCAGGCTCATCTCATATCATGTGGCATTCATCATCAGATGTCCTCGCCCTATACACCTGTTTCTACTTCATTTGTTACTGGTTCTTAGCTTCACAGCTCTACCAGTCCTCCATTTCGGGATCCTAAACTTTATCGTTCTCTTGTTGGTGCTCTCCAGTATCTCACCATCTCTTGCCCGAATTTGGCATTCTCGGTCAACACGGTGAGTCAGTATCTTCAGGATCCCAGAGATGATCATTTTGCTGTTGTGACTCAGATTTTGCGGTATTTTCGTGGCACTCTTCATTTTGGTCTCCGGTTTTGTTCTGCTAGTACTCCTGATGTGTTAGGATACTCTGATGCTGATTGGGCTCGCTGTCTGGAGACTCGTCGGTCCACTTATGGTTATACGGTTTTTCTTGGTGGGAATTTGGTTTCTTGGAGTGCCAAGAAACAACCCACTATTTCTTGCTCTAGCACTGAGTCTGAATACCGTGCTCTTGCCAACACTTCCCCAGAAGTGGTTTGGCTTACTCATTTGCTTCGTGATCTTCGGGTTCCACTTTCTGGTTCTCCACTATTGTTATGTGACAATAGTAGTGCTATCTTCTTGGCTCAGAATCCAGTGGTGCACAAGTGGGCGAAGCACATCGACATCGACTACCATTTTCTGCGTGAGTTAGTGACATCCGGAAAGCTGCGCGTTGCTCATGTTCCGACTTCTCTTCATATTGCAGACATTTTCACCAAGGGGCTCTCTCGTCCGCTGTTCGAGTTCTTCAGGTCCAAGCTGTGCGTCGGCGAGCATCCGACGCTTCGCTTGGGGGGGTGTTAGACTAAATCAGACTCCTGATTAGATTATGATTTATTCTGATTAGAGTTCTTTCCTTATTATACCTCTATTGTACTCTCTATATATTTAGATATCAATAATACAATTTATTATGGAAAATCATTCTATCATGATCCCCTCCACCCCACCCCCGCCCCCAAAGTAAAAATTAGTGCAGAATCTACGAAGAGTACTGGAGAAACGCAATACACACATTAAGATTGGAGAAGAAAGTAGTTTAAAATATTAAGATTTTTTGTTTTTTATTGTAGAGTCCAAAAAAAAGATAATTACTTATTATTGGATTTTACCTTTAGTATTTATCCAAGTTATGTCTGGAAAAGGTTTTAAAAATCTTATTTGATAGAAATAATTTGATTCCAATTAAGATTTGAATTTTATCTTAATACTAGATAAATATGTGCGACATCTTTCAAAAATTTTTAAAAAAGGATATAAAAAAACATAAATCCTCAAATAAGATATCAAGAAGCAAGGCAAAAAATAAAAAATATAAAAAAAATCAAAGAAGGGTATTTAACTTTCATATTTTTTTATCAATTATTTATGTAATTTAGTATTAATTTTGTAAAAAAAATCCGCGAAATGCAAAAAAAATCAACGAATGTCGTCCATTTCAAAAGTATTAAAATTGTATGATCGATCTTTAGCACTAGTTTGTCTTTAGTATTTAATTTTTTGTCCCATAAATAAATAATCTATTATGATTTATTATTTTAATGGCCGGTTAAAAAATATATAACTGTAGTCCCCCTCTATATGAAATTCCTGATTCCGCCCCTGGTACAAAGGTCCACGTCGCCGTCTCAAAGCAATCAAAGGTGAGGTGCTTCTACTGGGGGAGTGAACATTAGGCGGTAAGTGCCTTTTTTATTGATGTTATAAGTGTATATATGACTAAAATATCTTGAAGTTTTTAACCGAAGTAAAAGTGTATTAAAGTGTATCGTTGTTTTGAGTAAATGTATCGTTGTTTTGAGTAAATGTTGGATTTTGATTTTGAAATTGTCTTTTTGAATGGTATATAAGTGGATGCGTGGATTTGATTGGGTTGTCTATAACTTCAACACAGTGGAATCATGTGATTGGTTTTTTTTTCATTGAAAGGTTCATTTTTTGATGCGAAAAGTGGCAATCTTTATGTCTGGTCAATCTTGTTAGTGTATATTTTGTGAGTCGAGATTGCTCAGAATTGGAATTATATTAACAAATTGTTGTTCATTGGTTTACGGCAAAGAAGCCAAAGCTTTTCATGCACCCTTGGTCTATTTTTCGAATGCTATAGTAGCATACTTTTGAATGTGGACAAGATAAGTTTTGTGTGCTGGGAGATTGTGTTTAAACAGAGTGTAATTGGCTTTCTGCTTTGCCACATTCCCCCAGTTCAGAACTGTGTTTTAGGCAATGACCTTTTAATTCCCACCCGTAGCAAATTCCGTGATATCTGACTTCTTTTTGCATACATTTCGTACCGGTTTCTAAGAAAAATGCCAACTCTTGCGTTGAAACAATTCACAGGGAAACTGTTTTTAAAGAAAAACTAGAGCTTGAGGTTAGCCTTTGTTTTGATGCAGATGAATTCCTGGCGTTTATGCAACATTAGGGCGATTTTTGTGCTCTAATAATGTGAAGCAACTTTAGGTCGATTTTTGTGCTCTAATAATGTGAAGAAAATTGTGGTCACTACAACAAACACCCCCTTTTGCGACATATAAAATGTGTCATTGTCAATAATATAGTGTCGCAAAAGGACATTTGCGACACTTTTTGTATCACTTTTTAATGTGTTGAGATTGCCCATGTAGTATTTTCACTACACAATATTCTTATTGTGACGCAAATTAGATGACACTTTTTGTATCGCTAGTATAAATGTCATATAATTTGCGACTTTTTTGCTACACTTAATTTTAATGTTGCATCGATGTTTGCAACACATTATGCATCATTTGTACTTAGTGTTGCATGTGTTCTTATGACACATTATGCATCATTTGCACTTAGTGTTGCACGTGTATTTGTGACACATTATGCATCATTTGCTATTAGTGTTGCACGTGTTTTTGTGACACATTATACATCATTTGCACTTAGTGTTGCACGTGTTTTTATGACACATTATGCAACATTTACATTTAGTGAAGCATTGACATTCACAACACATTATGCAACATTTACATACATTGACACATGTATCTTTGCGACATACTATATGACATTAATTAAATTACCGCCATGTAATTTGCATCCATATTTGTGACACGTAAAATAGTGTGAAGTGGTCTTTTACAACACATGTAATAACCGCATAAGTGTCTTATATTATTACGACATAAACTATATTTATCACAAATAATGTTAATTAGTCACAAATAATACAACATATTTAACATCACTTAAGTATATTATATTAGAAGTATATAATAACATATTAGAAGTAAATATATTATATTACACTATAGTTAAATAATAAAATAATTTAACTATAAATAACATATTTAATTAATGTACTAAAATCAAAAATACCCAATAAGAAATAATCTCTAAAATTTTCAATATTAAAAAAATAAAAGTCTGAATGTTGAAAATAGTTATCATGACACCAAACTAATAAACGTGATTGGAACTTATATTATCTCTAAAATGCTGTAAGATGAGGATAAAAATATATCAATTGTTCCACCCAAAGCTATGTTGCCTTCCTCTTGCTCTTTCTTGGTGCTGCATTTTTTACATAAGCAGCAAATAAAAAATACCAAGATTATATTTTGCGAACACACTTAATATATTGATATTAATTCTAGATAATATATACCTGTGGTTTTGATAATATGCCATCTAAAGCAACATTTATGTTGTTCTCCTCTGAAATATTTTTCTCTTTACTCACCTGATAAGAAAAATATTAAAATATATATGCTTAATTCAATAAAATAAAGAGAATGAGTTTACGTGATTTTTAATACCTCAAACTTGTTGCTTGGTTGAGAAATATTCAAATTATTGAACTCTTGAGATGATGATTCATTATTAACTGCTAATATGCGTCTTGAATTTGAAGACTCGGGTACCTAACACATATTAAAGCATATAGTTATTACTACATTAAAATATTTGAATGTAACGGTTAATGAGAACTTACATGTGCATTTTGATTCTCACTTGTATCGAGCCGAGTTTGAAGTATCTCCATTTTTAAACAATAATCATTTTGAAACTTAGACAACATATTTCCAAAATTCTTTCGAACACTTGCTACTTTTTCAGTAGATTTCTGTTGGACTGCTTTATCGAATTCTTCCCTCGATGTGAAGATCAAATTCTTGCACTTTGAAGTATCAGTGCTACTACGTAAACACCCAGGTGCTTCTTTCCCAACAACATTTTCATAAATCTCATTATTAGCAGCAACATCATCTCTCAAATGCTCAGGTAGTTGTTGTTTTAGTTCTAGCAAACGTCCCTGAAAAATGATAACATATATATAAAAACAACTTGAACCACACCCCTGCAATATATAAACAAAATATACATACACCCACACAAAGTCAAAATATGCATACAAATATGACCCCAAACACATCACATTCGAACCAAACATAATTAAAGCATTTATACTACTACAAACTATCAAAATATTCATGCACTCGAAAAATATATCAGCACCCACACAAAGCAATTACAATTACATCCTGTACATATGAACCCACCTACATAGAGGTCCAGGCCTAAACTTATATGCACAAAGTAAACAAAACACATCTACAACCATACATGCTCAAACTTGCACAGAAATATGCGTAGCTGCACCATATTATGAAGAAAAAAAACACACCTAGATATACATATATTTACGAATCAATTTCATAAAGCCAACCAAAAAGAAGAGATCAGGGCAAGATTTGACAACTGGAAAACACGGTCTTTGAGCCTGGAAGGGAGGATAACATTAGCTAAGCATGTCATCTCAGCAATGCCGCAATATCCATCAGGCATATTTAAAATCCCGAAATCAGTGGCCCAGAAAATATATGCCATAACATCAGAGTTTATTTGGAAAGGTGAACCTGAGAATAGAGGGATTTATTGGGTGGCTTGGTCAAATATGTGTAACTAGTAAAGGTGGGTGGTGAGCGTCGTTTTACTCGCCAAATAAACTGCAAACTAGCACACAGATTAGTATAGTAGAAGCAGGTCGTATCCACAGAGAACGGTGTAATTTCTATCAAATTTAAACTACCAACAGGGTTTGGTTTAGCAACCACGCCTAAGATTTGAGATTTGTTTAATAAACTAATGAATTACTAAGCTAAAAATAGGGCAAAAAAAATGCAGAAAAATGCAGAGATAAATTAGGAACAAATATATGGATAACAAATGATCGGCATAGGTTAATCTTTGGTTCATTCCTTGATCATTGACTACTCAAAAGTCATTTAACCCCCATGAATTAATTGGTTATAAGCAGGAACAGTATTTGCTATTTCCCCTTAATTCCCCTTAACTTCCAATCGCGAGCAAGTATTTGCTAAACCCGCGATCTTCCTAATTAAGATATTCCTAGCAAGTATTTGCTAAACTAGTTATATCTTAACGATCTTAAGAACTAGAGAACCCAATTTAGACAACAAGCACGTATTTGCATGCAGTTTATCCAATTAATTGTTTATCATCCTGTTATTACAGTCATAATTGTTATCTGTTTTTCACAGGAGGTGCTACTTAATTAGCCATAGCCTAACAAGATTGAGGTGATCAAACTCAAACAAGCAAGCATAGATTTTAGGCATAAACAATTAAAAACTCATAGGATTAAATCTCTGAAAACCCGAAGCCTCACAATTCATGAACCATCGAATTAACCTAGCCGATTAAGAATTTAGTTACTCATGATTAAATTAAATAGAACAAGCAATTCGAAATTGAACATGTTAAAAATCGAAAAAATAATAAGAAGGAATAATAATTACTAATGAAAAATTACCAATCAATAATGCTGCCTTGCGGTTTTCTCACCAAGGAAACAAAAAAACAATGAGAATAAAAAATGTGTTCTCCTCTTTGTTCTCCTCTCGCCCAGGGAAACCAAAATCCTCTGAATAATAATCTCCCTCTTTTTCGTCCAAAACAAAAACAAACCAAGTCCAGCTTTTTTTTTTTTTCCTCCTCTCACGATTATACTTATACTAAAATTAAAACCCAAATCCTAACTAATTTTGGAAAATTAGAATTCTTATCCAAAAAGAAATATTCTTCCACTTAATTTCAGCCTAATTACAATTAAATTCTAACTTGGAATAAATAATTAATCCAAGTCTTGGGCTTCATTGCTTCATAACGGCCCAATCACAGTGCTGAATTTTCTGGACTGATTTTCTTCTGGACTGCAACTCCGTAAACTCCCTAACGAGGGATCGGGATCGTTACCTCATTAAAAACCCTTTCGGGAAAAAAGAGTATAACAATCCCCCTTTCATCAGCTTCACCTTAATCGGGTCGACTTCACGGAGCAACTTAGTGATCGTTAAACGAACCACAATTCTGCCACATGAAGGATTCCGACTAAGGATAGTTGGAACAGCATCATAGTGCTCCAAAAATAGCTCTTCCGCTCCAATACAGCTTTGCTCCAAAAATAGTGATCTATCAACAAAATAAATCAATTAAGTACCAGAAATCACATAAAAGAGCACTAAATTCTTCCAAGAATTAACAACTAAATATCACACATCAGTGGGTTAGGACTTCGTTCCATAGAAAGGATGAACAAAGCTTTGGTGGCTAAGCATACTTGGTCAATTCTATAGGACAAAGACTCTTTTTTTGTCGCAGTTTTTAGATCAAAGTACTGTAGACAACAACAATTCATGAAATGTAGACCAAAGGCTACAGACAGTTGGGCGTGGAAATCAATCTTATGGGCTCGAGAACTTCTACGACAGAATATCCTTTGGGAAGTTCAAAAAGGGGAACAAATAAAACTAACGGATAACTAGATTCCAGACTCTTCATAGGATTTGCTGGGACAAAGAGTGTATATAGCACAACAATTTACTGATATGAAGGTAGCTCATCTGATCACTCCAAAGAAACATGATAATAATATTCAGAAAACAAAAATCACAGTAAGATTGCATACTATTTTTTCTTCGGTACTTTGATCTACCGGTTATCCAGACTTTCCCTTTCTTGAATGTAAGAACAAATCCAACATGGACGGATCTTTACCAGATTCTTGTCGTAACTGTTCGAAATGGAAAATATTTCATGCAAATGTCATGGATAGATATTAAAATCAATTTGGTAAAAAATACTACTACAAAGTTGTTGTGTGCAATACCTCTTCTCTTACAATGGCCATGCTCTTTCTTCCAAGTCTAGGGGGTAGTTTGATTTGCTTTCGACTATTTTTATTTTTCTTGCTAATTGTCTGTGATGTGAAATGACCAGAGGAAAATTTTAGTTTGATAATTTTAGTAAAGAGATGTAATTGAATAAGAAATTACATTTGATTATGTAAAATTTTATTGCTAACCTTTGCTTTCTTAGAAAGCCAATAATTCACCAATATAGGCCATTGATCAGCTTCCACTCTATCTGGGCATCTAGAAAGTAAAGCAGATTTGTCGCACTTATATGGAGTAAAATGTTTTGCTTTAACTCTATTCTTCCAATCTTTCCAGATCCTTCCAAGTTTTTTCAAACAATATCTTTTGCAATTGTCAGCAAGATTTGTATTCTCCTACAAGCAAAGCATAGAAATGCACATATAAAAATATGAATTTCATATTAAGTGGTGGAAATGTACATATTAAAATAGAACATCATACGTTAAAACTTAAACTGAACATGGTACCTGAATTTCATCCCAGACAATATCTTTTTGAGTACGAGGCACTGCCCTCCAATCTGTATAGGTAAGGGGCAATTTGTTTCCATCTTTTCCCAATACCCCTAACTGGGATGAAAATCCAGCAGCATTGCTTCCAATTACGTGATTTATATCATCCAGTTGAAGCAACAAAACCTTTCCCGTTCCCCACTCAAATCCCAATTTCGCTTGTCCTCGTGTAACTATTTATGTGAATAATTAGTACTTGTCCTCGTGTAACTATTTATGTGAATAATTAGTACTTGTCCTCGTGTAACTATTTATGTGAATAATTAGCACTTAAAGTAATCATGATTTGTATTTTTGAAAAACTCAATAAAAGCTGTAGTGAAAGAACATATTTTGAAAAAAGAATCTCATGCATCATCAATAAAATTTACGTTATAAATCAAAAACAGAAACAAAGAATTGAATCAATCACCAAACTACCAATGAAATTACCTTGTTTGCTTACACAACCATCATTGTCTTGTGTCTGATCAGGTTCTCCATCATCGATGATTCGCTTTCTGAAATGTCAGAATCGCTATCTGATGATGATCTTGTTGATTCCATATTAACACTACCATTTTCCCTAGTAGTATCGTCAACTTCGGCATCCAACATTGACCCAATCCGACATTTTTTACTAAGAGGTGCCATGATCAACTACAAAGGGATAGGGAGAAAAATTCAATTCCAAATACACAACAAAAGGAATTCAACTCCATATTCATTCTAAACCCGCAGCAAAAATATTTATGATTTTACGGTAAAAACTAAAATATTTATGTTATTGGTAAAAACTAAACTGTAAAGTATGGAAAATAGAAAATACATCAGTCATATACCTTGATTACCTTCAAGGTTCTTTCTAATTCCCCCAGTAAATACAACACTCTCAAAAACACCTTCTTTTAAAAAAAATTAAAACCAAAATGCAGAGATCAGAGATTAATGAATGCTGCCAAACTGTAGAGTATAAACTCTCATTTTCACCGATACCTTTCTGCAGGGGAAAAGTACAATATTCACAAATACACTACAACAGTACCAATAATTTCAATATAAAGGTTAATCATATCCCAGTTAAGGCTACAGAAAGAGCTCATTTACACTGGTGCCCGGAAACACGACTATGAAAAAGTTCTCTGGTTTCCAACAAAACTGATTTTCGACTAGAACCACTTACCCCTTTTCCAACAGAACTGATATTCGACCAGAACCACTTACCCCTGTTCTAGTGCATCAAAAGCATTGTTGTTTTGCTCTCCCAAAAACATCCATATACATCATTTAACCACCACTCAAACAAAAAATATTTACAGTACACTCAGTCCCTAGTTTTAAAATATAAAAAAGAATCTCACACTTAAAGGCTACACAAACGTTTCCAATCATCCATCTCCATGATAAAAACCCAAAAATGTTCTTACAATAACTGATTCCATGTCTACATCAAATCTAGAATAATATGCAGTAATTAACGAAACCAAATATACATATGAAAGTAAAATTTCAAAAATAGAAAATATATAAATCGTGATCCCCTCTTTGGTGATGATGATGGCAAAGGCAATACAGACAAAATAATGATTTGCGATTGATTACTTACGCTCACACCTTCAGCCGAAAAATAAATAAATCAAATCGTGTGGATGATGGCAAATGAGAGAAGTCGATATTGGGATGGTTGTTATACTGGATTGGAATAACCCTATCCGTAGAATCAGGAGGCAAAGATTTGGGAGGGAAAATTTCAGCACCAGGCAAAGATTTGGAAAAATTGAGCGGCAAATTTGACATAGAAGAGGCAAATTCTATATTAAGCTCAAGAATATTAATCCATCAATCTCCTTCCGTAATTGATGCATGTTGTTGGATTTACTCTATCCAGATCAATAAGAAGAGAAGGGATAGAGGCGTGTAAACAGAGGCGTCTAAACAGGGAGTAGGAATTCTATACGGAATTCTATATGAGAATAAAGTAGGAATTTTATTTACTAAAAGTCTACATATATGTTTATGTAAAGTCAACTCATAACAAATCTAAATACACAAGGTTAAGTTAAAAATGCTCAAGCACGGTTAACATTATAAATCTAATGAATAATAGTTTTTAAAATAAATTATAACTAAAAGATACAAGTTACAAGTTACAAGTTAAAAGGAAACAAAACCTGATAATAATGCAATTGTAACAATTATATCATTGAAAAATAACCTAGACAACCCGAATTTAATCCAATGGCATAGTCAAATACACCCAAATCTAATATGAAACATACTAAAAACAACTGACATGATCCCACTTGAACAAAACACCAATTTCAAAAAATGACACAACAGTAACCTGACCCGATCCAATCTAGAAATATTTTGACCCGGTCTAACCTAACCCCAGTATAAAAATTACACGAGAGTAACATAACATGCAACAACCCAACGCGACATGAGGGGAAAAACTGACACGTTCCAACCAGACACGACAGTAACCCAAGTCGACCAGACACGACCCAACAAATGGATATCACCGCACTTTAACCTAATCTGTTTCAACCCAAACCGTTTCCTCGCACTCGGGGGAAAGTGGAACATGTGTGCTTCTCACTAGCCCTAATGGCACATATTATCCCTACGCACTGCATTTTAACTTAAAGGCCGTAAACAACGAAGTTGAATATGAAACCCTGATCACCGATCTTAGACTAGCAGAGGAGCTCAAGGTCTGAGATCTAGACATATTCAGCGACTCCTAGATCGTGGTCCAGCATGTCAAGGGGGAGTACAAGGCTAGAGAATAAAGCATACAACACTACTTGGAGAACTACAATCCCTTTAAATATCAGGAGAACTACTATTCCTTTAAATATCTTCACCGTGTTTCAAAGTGAATACGGCATGTATACATTTATCATATACTTATATATCAAGTGAATACGGCATGTATACATTTGCTCTTTAAATAAAAAGCAAATAAAAATATTTTTCTTTTTGCAAGATTGGTTTTAACATGGTCACACATATGACATGCATACTAAAATAGTTAAATTTAATGTTGGATTTGATAAGGGTTCATCGTATTTAAAGGGTTCATCGTATATAATATGTTTTTAAACTCAAGTACATATTATTACTTGTTTTAACTTATGAAATACAATGTTTAAATTCTTAAAAAATTAAAACATTTAAAGAAAAAGTTCCTATGCACTGTCCATAAACTTATGTGTGATATATATGGAGCATTATCCAATTAAATATCATACGGAATAATATGGATGGTATACATTAAATACCATAAAAGTTCCTTTGGATGATATACGAGAACTTGATATCATACCAAATAATATGGATGATATATACATTAATTCCATAAATGAGAGCTTGTGGTGAAAATAGTAATATATATAGATCTATACCTACACGTAAAGCCATCCATCTTCTTCATTATACAAAAAAGAAAATAAAAATGGATGTTGGCTCACCTGCTCTCCTCCCCAAGGACCCCAACCTCTGAAACACCAGAATTCCACATTTATCACCCAACAAACAACCATTGGAATACTAATCCTTCACAAAGTCGCATCCACTTATTGGAGAAATTACAGGTTAGCTTTATCAATGTTTTGTGTTCTTCACTTCCAGTTTACTTACTACCTATCGGTGACCCAGGTTATCTTCTTACTACCTATCGCATCCACTTAGTGGGCACGTGAAGAAGTCAAGCGAAATGGGATGAGCTGAGAAGTATATACTATTCTGTTCCAATCTATTCTATGGTTTGAATTTTTGTTACAGCTTGATATTATTCAGATATAATAGAATAACTTGATTTATATGAATATGTAGATGGACAAATCTTGGATTCTACTACATGATCGAACTTCTGATGCTTTTAGTCGTGGTTTAGAAAGTTTCTTGGATTTTTCCTATAGAAATAGGCCAACTGACTCAAAGATAAAATGTCCCTGCACTAATTGTAGAAATTCAAGAACAAAGACTAGAGCTCAGGTATACGAAGACGTTATCATTAATGGTTTTCTTCAAGGTTATACAAATTGGGTGTTTCAAGGTGAGCAGATTCGACAATGTTCATTTGATACAAGTGAGGAAGTAAATGATAATGATGACATGGAAGGTTTGATTCATGATGTATTCGTTTCCTCATTCCCCGGTTTTGAGGATAAGAATGCAAATATTCCCAGTGAAACAAATATTCCTGATAAGCACTTTGATAAAAACACAGAGAAGTTCTTTAATATATTGAAGCATGCTGAGGTTGAGTTATTTCCCGGGTGCAAAAGTTTTACCTTCTTATCATTTATTGTGCGATTGTTGCATGTAAAGTCCCTTTGTAGGTGGAGCAACAATTCCTTCACAATGTTGTTGGAACTTTTAAAGGAAGCATTTCAACACATTGAAATATTCCCAAACTCTTATAGAGAAGCTTGGAAAGTGATCAAGGATTTGGGACTTGATTATCAAAAGATACACGCGTGTCCTAATGACTGCATGCTTTATTGGAAAAAGGCTGAAAAAGATGAAGAATGTAAACACTGCAAGACTTCGAGGTATAAAACATTTGAAGATGAAGAAAACAGGACATCTAAAAAAGAAGCTAAGATTCCTGCAAAAGTTGTTCGCTATTTTCCTCTGAAACTGAGGCTACAAAGGTTGTTTATGTCTTTGAAAACTGCTCCTTTGATGAGATGGCATGCAGAAGGGCGCATTAATGATGGAAAACTTAGGCATCCCGCTGATTCTATAGCATGGAAATCGTTTGATGAAAATTTTTTGGAGTTTTCAAGTGATAGTCGTAATGTTAGACTTGGATTAGTTGCTGATGGATTTAATCCTTTTAAATCAATGAGTAATGCTCATAGCACATGGCCTATCATTATCATTCCCTATAATTTACCTCCTGGTAGATGTATGAAGCAAACATCGATAATTTTGTCAACCTTGATTGACGGTCCTCGAGGTCCAGGAAATGACATTGATATATATTTACAACCTCTTATCGATGAACTTCAAGAATTATGGAATCCAGGGGTTTCTACTTATGATGCAGTAAATCAGTGTATGTTTGATCTACATGCTGCACTGCTTTGGACTATAAATGATTTTCCAGCTTATGCAATGCTGTCAGGTTGGAGTACAAAGGGTAAATATGCATGTCCGTGTTGCAATAAAAATTGCAAGTCACGTTGGCTAACTTATGGTAAAAAACATTGTTATATGGGGCATCGTCGGTTTCTTCCAAGTGAAAATTCAAAACCCAAAAGATTTTCAGGCTCAGAGATACTGGAGCAATTGGATGGTATGGAGTACCAATTCGGAAAGTATGTTCCTCCAAAAGTGGGAAGAAAAAGAAAACAGAAGGATGACGACAACCGTGCTGATTCGATATGCAGATACAACTGGAAAAAGGTTAGTATTTTCTTCAAATTACCATATTGGAAAGAAAATTTGGTTCGTCATAATTTAGATATCATGCATATAGAGAAAAATGTCATGGAGAATATCTTGTTTACGCTGCTTGGTGTTACTAGTAAAACGAAAGATAATTATCAATCAAGATTGGACCTTCAAGAATTAGGCATCAGAAAGTCACTTCATCCTCGAGCAGATGGAGGTCCTCTTCCCCCATCAGATATAACACTTAGTAGAGAGCAGAAAGATATTTTTGAAGGTGTTAAAGAATGTAAAGGTTCCAGATGATGCCCATTGCTTTAAGAAGGTCGGTTCCTAAACATGTCTGCAAAGCCATTATCGGCTTATGTGACATTTTCAAGCAATTGTATTCAAAAGTCCATTCTATAAGTGATTTTGAAGCTTTAGAAGACCGGGTTGCCATAGTGCTTTGTCAATTAGAGAAAATATTTCCTCCTTCATTTTTTGATGTTATGGAGTATTTACCCGTTCAGCTGCCGGAAGAGGCAAAACTTTCTGGACCTGTTCAATTTCGCTCAATGTATCCTATTCAAAGGTAACCGGCTTTTTTCTAATCAAATTTATTTATTCATTCAAAAACATTCTGATCATGGTTTCTTAATATAGATATTTGTGCACATTAAAAAACTATGTGCGCACTCGAAGTCACCCAGAAGGATCTATAGCTGAGGGATATCTTGCTGAAGAATGCATGAACTTTTGTTCAATGTATTTAAGTGATGTTGAGTCAAAATTGAATAGACCAATTAGAAACTGTAAAGGTGATGAGAATTCTGCAACACAAGAAGGTCGCCCCCCTGGGAAAGCTGAAATTATCATACTGGACGATATTGAATGGATCCAAGCACATAGATATGTAATTAATAACATGTCAATTATTGACACATTTAAAGGGTTAGTATACATACAAAGAATTCATTTGTTAAAGTTATATTTCTATTTTACAATGTTATGTTGAAAAATTGCAGGAAGCATTTGAGGGAATTGAAGCGTACAAATCGCCGCCTAAAAAGTTATGAGAGGCAAAAGCTTCATTGTCAAACCTTTCACGATTGGTTTAAAAGTCATGTAAGTTATTTTATGAATTAATGAATAAATAATTTACACTATATACGTTGTTGTTTATAGATATAGTACAATGTTCGTTAAATTTTATAGGTAAGTCAAATGGTGAATGCAAGCAGTGGTAATATTATAGAAGAATATATACGAAACTTGGCAGCTGGACCAAGTAAATGGGTCCGGCATTACACGGGATACGTTATAAATGGCTTACGTTTTCATACTAAGAAGCGAGAGAATAGGAGGAAAACACAAAATAGTGGAATTTTTGTAAGTGCTGCTACGAATAGTTTCTCAAGTAGTAAGGACAATAATCCCACTTCTGGTGACGTGTCATTTTATGGTGTCTTGCAAGATATAATAGAACTGAGATATACCAATGATTTAAAATTTATCTTGTTCAAGTGCGATTGGGTCGACTACAACCCCGGTCTGAAGCGTGATGAGTTTAATTTCACTCTAGTCAACTTTAAGCACTTGCTCTATCAAAAAAATAGAAAAATTGATGAGCCATTTATTCTAGCATCTCAAGCAAAACAAGCTTGGTATGTTCAAGATCCAGTTGATCCTGATTGGCATGTAGCTTTGAAGATGACTCCTCGAGTTTTATTTAATGTTGACCCAGAAGTTAATGAATTTGAGAACAATGAGGATGAGGAGTTTTTCAACTTGCAAGGAGAAGAAGAAACGAGAGTTGGTAATCAACATGATTTATGGTTTCAAGCAAACAACAATGAAGTCGTAGTTGAAAATCCATCTAGTTCAGATAATGATGATGCAAACTTTGAGGATGAAGTAGATTACTTCAGTAATGAGGATTCCGATAACTCCAGTGATCAAGACAATTTTTTTGATAATATTACCTCCTCAAGTGAGAATGAAAGCGATCAGTAAACATGGTGAGTTTCTATTTACAATATTAACTGTTGATCAACTTGTGTCTGCATGCTTATGTTGATCTTGTGTGCTACTGTATATATTTTATTTCAATTTGGTGTCACTTGTGACATTTTGTTTTCACAATTGCCTATGTATAATTAGATTTGATTTCTGTTTAGGGGGATCCTTTTGATGTATTTGCTCAGTATTTCAGCAACTCACTAAGCAATTTCTTTTGCTCAGTATTAGTGGCTTTGTTATTGAATGTATAACCATCCAGATAAGATATGAGCGTCCTTGAATTCCAATGTGTTCAATGGCATGAGAAGATGAGAGAAGGAGAATACCTATAGTCAAGGTGGCCACTGAAATCTCTTAGAGGTGGATCCATTTCGTAGATCTTCTGCCCAGTTCCAGGTGGAGGAACGGTGCTCGTCCTCAGTTTTGCGGATTCGTTACCTATGGCAGCAGCATTTTCTTTAGCAAATGATTGTGAATTAGTAGTGTCAGTCTCTTCAGCATAGACATCAAATGCTAGACAGAAGTTTAAATTAAAGACATCAAATGTTAATCTAACCAATTTACAGATTGAGAGCATTGACTATCAGGCTTGTGGCTACAGATCACTCAATATAAAGAGCTGGTATGATTGATATTCACTTCCCAGAGAAAGCTTCATAGGGAAGATGGGGAAGATAGTACAAGGAAATAGGAAGCGAAGATAAAACTCTTCCGATCAAAATAAATATAAATATTATCAGCCAATATAAAAGTTGGAGAGGCTTCAATTTAGGTCATCTTAGTTTTGCATTTGAATTAGCAAATGATACTATGTTCTTATTGCTAGAATGACATACTTGAGGATCAGCTACAAGTTGGGAAATCTATCAACACAGACTGCTATAATAATGACATACTTGAGGATCCTCTGGAGCAGCCTGATCAACCATAGATGAAGTGTCATCAATAGTGCTAGCTGGAAGTTGAGGATCTTCTACATCAGTTTGAACCGCATCTAATTCCTCGTCAATGCTGCTGCCAGGAACTAGAGTTTTTTCGGATGCTGAGACTATGGAGGATGGGAATTCCGAATCATATGCTGACCTTGCAGCAATTATCTTCCCTACAAAGAATCCACATAATCAAAATCACAAGGGCAAAGGAAATGTATGCATCCCCAACCACCCATTGATTCACAGAAGAGCAGAAAAGAGTACTCGTAACCACGTATATAAAAATCACCAAACACAGTCATGCATGATGCTTGCCATAATTGGAGAAGCCTATGTTTAAGAATCCCCTGTTTATTCAGGCCTAGTGAGCTTAGCCCTAATTTTTCGAGAAATTCAGATAGAAAATTGGAGAAGCCTATGAGCTAATACTGTTAATCAATCAGGAAAATATTACACTTCTCAATCACTTCAATCACTCGAAACAAACCATTTTCCCTAACTTTTGAAGTTCCGATCTCTATCAAGTAAGAGGCAGCGCGATGATAAATTTAATGAAAAAAATAAAACGAAGAAGCATCAATTCTCGCGGTAGCATTTCACTCAACCACAAAATGAAAACAGAAACAAGAAGAGTAAGGCATATAATTAAGAACGCCATCAAATCATCAGCATTAACACACCAGAAAGGTACAAT
Organism: Rubia yunnanensis; assembly: GCA_037428765.1. Classification (NCBI taxonomy): domain Eukaryota; kingdom Viridiplantae; phylum Streptophyta; class Magnoliopsida; order Gentianales; family Rubiaceae; genus Rubia; species Rubia yunnanensis. The sequence continues at coordinate 20,769,538 of CM075064.1, read as the reverse complement.
ATTAAGAAGCAGAGAATTTACGCGAACCGAGGCTGCTTCTCGAAAACAGAGTACGGTGGGTGAGCACGAAGTTCAGGACGCCGAGAGAACCGAGAAAGTATGTTCTTCCTCCTCTCCTTCTTCTTCTAGTCTAATCAATTGTCAGTGTTTAACGCCATTTTTCGCAAGTAGCTACAAACGCTGAGATGAGAGTGAGTGTGACTGAGTGAGTGTGTGAGTGTGTGTGAGAGAGTGACTGAGTGAGTGTGTGAGTGTGTGTGAGAGAGTGACTGAAATGATACATGGGTAGAGCAGAAGTCAAATATAATTATACATAGGCAAATGTAAAAACAAAATGACACAATTGTGCCACAAATTAGCAACAAACTTGTAATTGTGTCTTATAATCAAGTCATGTTACTAAAGTGTCGTATATAATATATCGTAAACTTGAGACACTATAGAAAATGTCAAATACATGTCACAAATTACACGACACATGAAAGATATAATACAATTGTGCCATAAATTAACAACAAAATCATTATTGTGTCGTCTAATTATGGCATTTTCGTAAAGTGTCAGAAACAATATGTTGTAATATTACGACACTAAATAGTATGTCGCGTACGTGTCACAAACAATGTGACATAGCAATGAAATGACGTAAAAATGTCGCATATGAACGACATATTTCCATAAGCGTAGTACATATACAACATTTACACATTGGTCGCATGTATATATGTCGCTAAAGGTCAACTTTCTTGTAGTGGGTATTCACCCATGAGCATTTTATATTCACCTCTTTGGAAAAAAGCAAAAAATTAAATTACAATAATATTCTCATCCCATGCTTAGCAAGTTGAAGCATTATTTCTTTGACTATTGGGGTTTGAAATTTTGGTTTTACCTAATTACTTCAATTGAGGTTACTGTGTTCCAATATCATTTGATTAACCAAGTTTGTAGGTAAAGTAAAACTTCAAAGACACACAAAAATGGTTACTCAGTTCGGTGAGAATCACCTACATCTACGGGGCCTAGCCCTATTCAGAATTAATCAACTAATTAGAAGATAGTACAAGATGCATCATACAAATACTTATCTTTTCTAATTCAGCTCGTGAATTCTACTAGCTCCCCTAGTTGTCGATCTACCTTGATCAGACTCTTTCTAACCTCGATCTCTGTCAACGCTGGATCTCCTCCTCCCGAGGAGTTAAGTCTCTCGTTCTAAACTTTGAGATCAAACAACATTGATCATGTTGAAACAACAATAAACAGCTTCGTGCTACTCTGATAAAAACCCGAAAACTGATTGCAGATCTCTCTATAATACTGTGAGTAGCTTAGCCTGTAATGTCCGCCATATATAGCCCTTCCGCACATCATAGTTTCCTTGTGCGAATCAATCACTATCTTCATAATATTTTCGTATATTCAAATCTTGATGAAGATAGGATTTAGCCAATCTAATTCTTTGAAGTAAGGGATTAAGAATATCTCGTCCCAATCCTTTTCCATAACCAAATCTCCTTCCTTCTTCCAACTTTATATATCTTATTCCAATCCCACAAATATGGGAGATGAAATATTCAGCGAATCAACTACTTTAGGGCGTGATTCATCCTTCTCAGATTCTTACTTTCACACTGACCTTCTTCCATCATGACTCCTTCTTTGTTGTTACAACATAGTCACAAATTGCCAATTAAAACATTTTGGACTTTACAATCTCCCCCTTTGGCATTTTGTGGACCCATCAATGTTTTGGACTTTTAACACCAATTGTGACCATAAGAAGCTCAAATAATTTCTCATGGATGTTGGAACATAAGCTGAGAACAAATATTCTGATTCCCCTTGAATCCTTCAGCATAAAAATATAGACCTTCAACATCAATGTTGGAACATCAAATCTCACTAGTACTCAATTATCAAATTCAATCACCTAAAATATGTAGATACTGTGAATCCGAGAAAGAACAAAATAAAACCTTAGCAGAGATCGAGAAATAATAATAAAAAAATAGAATATCCAAAACACTCTCCCTTGGGGCCATAAACCTTGCCGAACCTCCAACAAAAACATACATTTAACAACCCTTAGCCTCTTCAGCACTGCTACCTTGGATATCATCCACTAAATCCAATCTCCTTAACTCCTCTTCTAGTGCAGCAATTTGAACTTGTAATGCTGCAATTTTGGCTTGCACAACCGTCTTCTTAGCCTCCTTTCCTTTCTAAACAGAGCATCTTCCTTGTAATGGATTCCAAGGCAAATCTTTCACATATCTTAAATTTAAAGTCTTCTTATTGGGCTTCAGAGAAACCGCTTCAACAAAAACATCACCCTCTTGAGCCTTCACATTTTCTCCTTTTAGCACATCAGAGATAATGCAGGGATATGGAAGAGCATTTTTGGCCCTTGTAGAACTAGCATTCTCCAATATGTTAGCTTTGATAAGAAACCCAAGATTCATAGGAGTTTTTGTTCCAATACAGTACAAGACTTTTTCCATATCTCAGGTGATAGCAGTGGCATTTGAAGATGGTAACCAAGAATTAATAGCAACCTGGAAAAGGTAGAAATACCTGGTGCTCAGACAGGATGTTGCAGCATTACCTTGACAAGGCCACTCAGTCTGATATTCTCCTATAATTTCAGTCAGGATCTGATCAAGTGGTACTTCAAAATTTTCTAAAAATATTGATCCACATCCCGATGCTGGTAGCCCCAGTAGCTTAGTTATCTTTTCTAGCTAGAAAATCTGACTACCTTTCCACTGACATAGACTTTAGTGAACCAGGGTGATTCAGGATCCAGATTTCCTTCCATTAAATTTGAGTAGAACTCCTGTACAAGATTCTGGTTGTATTGCTTTTATACCGAGCATACCTCAGTAAACCATAAATAGTTCAAAATCGCAGAACCCACACTCATTAAAAGCCACCAGATCAACATGTCGTTCAACTATCAGCCTCTTTTTGAAGATATCCTTACTACTCTTTAGGCACCCTTCATCAAAGAATTTTGAACTCAGAACTTCCTCTAAAGAAATACCTGATTTAGAGCTTTGGCCAGTAGTAGCCCTTTTCTTCTTTTTCTTGGGTTGTTCGTTCTTCTTTCGTGTGGTTTTTCTTTTTGACCTTCTTGCTTGAGTCTGCAAAAACTCATCAAGAACTTCATCACCGGAGAAGGTTAAGTCTTTAACACTGACTTCCTGTGTTGGAACATTAGTTCTCTCCTGGTCTGATGTTGGAACATCATCAAGGCCTGGTTCTTCAGTTTCTAGAGCAGACTGTTTTGATGTTGGAACATCATCTCTAGTCGTGTTTTCATGTCTTTCTTCCCTTATCCTCATCTAGGGATTCCTCATCTTGGGATTCAAGCCTTACTCATCCAATGCATCTTCCTGAGCCCCTCCTTTTTGAGTCCTTTCTTCCTCCGCTCCAACTCCTCTCTCAGGGGACTGAGTAACATCTACTCCTCCAAGGTCTACATCTATGTCTTCCTCAGCTTTAGCTTCCTGTGCATCTCCAACATCTTGTTTTGGAACATCATTTGTTTCATTTTCAGCACCTCCTTCATCAACATCTATTTCCTCCTCACCGTTTGAGGCCAAATTCATAAGGTTTCTAAGATTCTGGTTGACCATAGGATCATACACTTGTACAACTTTTAACTCGCAGAGCTCAAAGTTCTCTTCCTTTCAGGCCAGTTTTTCACTTTCTTCAACTTTACTCATTTTGGCAATGATGCAGTAGTATAGACGCACATAACCTTCTTTCCCTCATACTTTACACATGCCAATTCTATCAACCTGGGGTTCTAGTTCTCAATTTTCCTAATACCCCAAATGTCCCCTTTCAATATTCGAAACAGATTTACCCTATTCACATACCCACACATTGATTTGTATCCTCTTAAATCTACTCTATTTTTCTTCTCTAGGTAAAGAGTCATACAATCTTCTAGAGATTTAAATGTTTGACCATTGAAAGTAAATTTTTTCTCCCGAAATACCTTGATTTTTACTTTCTCAGATTTGGACTTGACAGGCTTTACTGTTAGTGGCCGGACCACTTTAATGCCCGGTTCTTCCACACCATTCCATTCCTCGATCAAGTAGCTCTCTGGTATTTCCTCTGTCATCTCTATTTCTCCAAACAACATTTGAAATTTCTTTCTTTTCTCCATCTTGAATGTTTGACCCTTGTTCGCATAGAGAATCCAGAGATTTTTGAGAGTGGAGAAACCGTGTTGGGATTGAGTTGAAGATAGGAGATTTTTACTTCGACTCACACTCTCAGCCACGACAGAAATTTTGGGAAGAATTTCAGTAAAAAGATAATACAAAACAGAGAAGGGAAGGTGAAATTTTTTTAAATATTTACCTTCCTTCCTCAACCACTCAACCTCTTTTTTTCCTTTCCAATGCCATAATTACCAGCCGCCTTTTTGTCCCTTTCTTTTTCTTCAGATTCCACTTACCAACATCCATCAAATATTTCCAACTTCCTTCCTTTCCATATAATATCATTTTTTAAATTTTTTTAAAAATATGCTGTAATATTTACATCTAGAAAAGCATTAGGCAAAAATACCTCAAATATGACAAACACCTAGGTGTTGCCTGAGAAGCTCAAATGTGGATGAATCCAGTGGTTTTGTGAAAATATCTACAAATTGTTCTGATGTTGGAACATAGACCACAGTAACTTCCCTTCTTTCCACAAGGTTTCGAATAAAGTGATGTCTTATATCAATGTGCTTTGTCCGAGAATGCTGAACTGGATTCTTGGATATATCTATAGCACTCTTGTTATCACATAAGATCTTTAGAGTCCCTTGATGAATCCCGTAGTCTTTCATCATTTGCTTCATCCTTAATAACTGTGAACAACAACTTCCGGCAGCCAAATATTCTATTTCAGTGGAATTTTATTTCTTGTTGTACCAAGAGACCAAATTTGTGCCAATAAAGAAACACCCACCAGTTGTGCTCTTTTTATCATCTATATTTTCAGCCCAATCAGAATCACTATAGCCAAATAGATAAGAATCTTGAGCTTTAGAATACCAGATACCATACTCAAATGTTTCACTAATATATCGAATAATCCTCTTAACTGCAGTTAAATGAGATTCCTTAGAATTTTCCTGAAATCTTGCACATACTCCAGCACTGAAACAAATATCTGGTCGACTAGCTGTGAGGTATAGAAGAATCCCAATCATACTTCTATACAATTTTTTATCAGCTGAAACACCTTTCTTGTCCTTCACTAATTTATCCGTAGCACCCCTAGGAGTTCTTACTGATCGAGAATTTTCCAATCCAAAGCGTTTCACTAGATTCATGGCATATTTCCCTTGATTTATGAACATCCCATTCTTTTGCTACTTGACTTGGAGTCCTAAAAAATAGGTAAGTTCACCAATTATGCTCATCTCGAACTCATTCTGCACGAGACTTATGAAATCATGTACTATAGATTGTGAGGTAGAGCTAAAAAAATGTCATCTACATAAATTTGAGCAAACAGAAAATTTGACAACCTGTTAAGCACAAATAAAGTATGATCTACTTCCCTTTGATGACAACCTTTTTGAATAAGAAAGGTAGTTAGTCGGTCATACCATGCCCTTGGTGCTTGTTTCAACCCATACAGAGCCTTTTTGAGACGATACATGTGATGGGGATGATATGGATCCTCGAATACATTAGGTTGTTCAACGTAGACCTCTTCATTAACTACCCCATTCAGAAATGTACTTTTCACGTCTATCTGGTACAATGTGAAATTCATAGAGCATGAAATAGCAACCAAGATACGAATGGATTCTAACCTGGCAATTGGTGCAAACGTTTCAACAAAATCAGAACCTTCTACTTGAGTGTATCCTTGTGCCACTTATTACGAGTGATTTGACCCTCAGCGTCAGACATGTTTTTGAAAATCCATATAGTACCAATAACATTTACTCCTTTTAGTCGAGTAGTAATGTACCATACATCATTCCTTGCAAACTTTTCAAGTTCTTCTTGCATTGTTGCAATCAATTACTAATCAAGTAGTGCTTTCTTATCATTCTTTGACTTAACCAGTGAGATGAAGCATTGTAATCCAGCAAGTTCCCAGTAATTTACTCGTGGCAGAGTTCGAGTTCGTTTCGCACTTGGTTCAGGTTCAATCTGTGTTGGAACACGATATAGGGGGGGTATGGTGTTGATGTTCCAACATCACTTTCAGCAGATGTGTCTGGACTATCAGAAGACTGTGATGTTCCAACATCAACAGGCCGGCTGGTCAAAATTTCTGGTGTTGATGACACAGCTTCATCCTCCATTTTTTCTGACCCTTGATTATTATCATAATCATCAACAATGACATTGATTGACTCCATGAGGGTGTCAGTGTGAAGATTAAATACTCTGTATGAATGACTATTGACTGAATGTCTGGGAAAAATTTCTTCATCGCTGCGATTGTCAAATTTTCCCAGCTGTTCTCTGTCCCTGAGTATGTAGCACTTGCTCCCAAACACATGAAAGTAAGCCACATTTGGCTTTCTTCCTTTCTATATTTCATACGATGCCTTGCTGGTAAATGGTCGTAGGTATACCCTATTGATGGTATAACATGCTGTGTTGATAGCTTCTGCCCACCATTTTTTATGAATACCCTTTTCTGCTAGCATGACTCGAGCCATCTTCTGTAGGGTTCTGTTCTTTATTTCTACAATCCCATTTTGCTGAGGATTAATGGGAGGAAAGAACTCATGCTGTATGCTAAGTTCATCATAGAAATCATTCAACTGTGAGTTTTCAAATTCTCTTCCATGATCACTGTGGATTCTCATAATCTTTCCAACGTGTTCTCCTTTCTCGGTTTGTAGCTTAATTACCAAGCTTTTGAAGACATCCACTGCATCTGATATTTCTTTGAGAAAGGCTACCCAAGTGTATATGGAAAAATCATCAACACAAACAAAATATATCTTTTCCGAGTAATGTTGGGAGTGTTAACAGGACCCATCAAATCAATATGTAGTAACTCAAGGTTGTGTAAGGTAGTAATATATTGAACCGAAGAGTGAGGAGATCAAATCTGTTTACGTTGTTGGCATGGTCCACACAAAATACCTTTTTGATGTGTAAGAATAGGCATACCTCGTACTACTTTGGCATTGACAATTTTTACCAAGGTCTTGTCATGTATATGTCTAAGCTTTCGATGCCACGGAGTAACGTTATCATCCTTAGAGCTTAAACACTTCATTTCTTGTTCCAGGAGATAGCAATTGTGTGACGATCGTTCTCCTGAAAGTACTTTGTTTTCTCTATGCTTCACAATACACCTAACTTTTTGAAACTCAACAGTCATATCTTCATCGCACAATTGACTGATACTCAGGAGGTTTGCTTTTAAATCTTCGACAAGTATAACACTTGCAAAACTGGGAAATCCCACTTTCTGGAGTTCTCCTTTTCCAACCACACAACTTTTATTTCCATCACCAAAAGTAACAAATCCACTGTCGTATAGTTTGACATTGTTCAAATAATCAGGAGTTCCTGTCATATGTCTAGAACAGCCACTATCGAGATACCACGAGTCTCTAGAGTGTGAAATGACAGAGGTGTGAGAAACAAGACATACAATATTTTGTTTAGGAATCTATACCTTTCTAACAAGTCTGGCTCTTTGAATATTGCTCATGTTGGAACATACTGACAATTGTCGACTATTCATGATATCTCTGAGTAGTCTGAGACATTGTTCCTCTTCATGACCTTGGTATGAGCAGTAGTGGCATAGTATAGGCTTGCGTCGGGGACGTGAATTCATAATTTTTACCTTCTTGGCCTGCCTCTCTGCTTTGAAATCAGTCGGTCTTATCTCAATTTCTCTATAACCAATTCCTTATCTGTCACCTGCATTTTTTACCATTTCCAGGATTTCATCAAGCTTTGCCTTTCCATAAGTTGGTGTTTTTCAACTTTCAGTATCTTGTTCATCTCAACGACCTTCGGCCACATGGAGTACATATTCTTGGTGGATTTCATCATCATTTACTTCTTGACCATCGTCATCGCCTGATGAGTTTTCACTCAGTAATTCCATGTTGGAACATCTGGGTTCCCCCATTTTTTCGATATTGGAACATGTAGTAACAACTTCATTTATCTTTGCTCCAAAAGCTACATAGTTGCGGGTGAGTTCTTCTCTTGCACCCTCTTCATGATCATCACTCTATGAAGTAACATATGATCTTCCTTGTTTTTTTCTAGTATTAGCACATTCCGCCTGACTATGACCAAACCCTTCACATTCTCCACAATGGATCCTTCCCGCCTATTTTATCTCATTATTTGGATTCCTCATAAATAGCTGATTGTTCTGCTCAACTCCGGGTACACGAGAGTTTCCAACCTCCTGTGATCGAGGTCTGTTTCCACTCAGTTTGTCCTGTAATCTTTTGTTTACTACCTTTTTCAGCATTTTTGAGAAGTTCTTTGTAATAAGTGCAATTTCTTCAGCTTCACTCTCACTATATCCTTCATTTTTTGGGGCAGACACCTTAAAGGCTAGCTCTTTATCGCCTTTCTTTGATGGTTGATCAAACGTTATCTCATAAGTCTGTACCAATCCCATCAATTCTTCAAGTGTCATTATTGTCACATCATGTTCTTCTTCAATGGTAGCCACCTTCATTGCGAAATGTGTTGGAAGAGATCTTAATGTTTTCTTTAACAATGTTTCTCCCTTGTACGTTTTCCCAAGTAGATAAGCCATATTAGTAATATCCCTTATCTTCCCGTTGAAGATATCAATAGTTTCATCTTCCTCCATCTTCAATTCTTCAGACTTTGTGGCTAACATTTGCAGTTTGGAATCCCGTACATGACTTGTTCCTTCATGTACTGTTTGTAGGATATCCTATGCCTTCTTTGCTTGATAAAAGTTTGAAATAAGTTTAAACTGATTTTTGTCTACTGCAGTAAAGATGGCATTTAGTTCTTTGGAACTTTCTATTAAGGCTCTTAACTCGCTTGTACTCCAGGTTGACTTTTCCTTGACTCCTTGTTTTTTCAAACTTGATTCTCCTTGTTTCTCCTTTGAGCTTGACTGACCATCTTCAATGAACGATTCCATTTAGTTTCAACAAAATACTAGGCAAGTTCATCAAGTGAGCTGATGAACACTCACATTCGTGCCTTCCAATAATTGTAGTTTGATTCTTCCAGAAGTGGGGGTCGAGAGACTGAAGCATCATCTATGGTCGCCATGGTAACACTGGATCAACACTTTCCTTGACACAACTAAGGTAAGAGTAAATGACTCAGCTCTGATACCAATTGAAAATTTTGTTTTACCTAATTACTTTAATTGAGGTTGCTGTGTTCCAACATCATCTCATAAAAGTAAAACTTTAAAGACACAAAAAATGGTTATGCAGTTTGGTGAGAATCACCTACATCTACGGGGCCTGGCCCAGTTCAGAATAAATCCACTAATTAGAAAGATAGTACAAGATGCATCATACAAATACTTATCTTTTCTAATTCAACTCATGAATTCTACTAGCTCCCCAAGTTACTGATCCGCCTTGATCAGACTCCCTCTGACCTCGATCTCTGTCAACGCTAGATCTCCTCCTCCCGAGGAATTAAGGCTCTCGTTCTAAACTTCGAGATCAAACAATATTGATCATGTTGGAACACCAATAAACAGCTCTGCGCTACTCTGACAAAAACCCAAAAACTGATTGCGGATTTCTCTCTATAATACCGTGAGTAGCTTAGCCTGTAATGTCTGCCATATAAAGCCCTTCTGCACATCATAGTTTCCTTGTGCGAATCAATCACTATCTTCATAATATTTTCGTATATTCAAATCTTGATGAAGATAGGATTTTTCCAATCTAATCCCTTGAAGTAAGGGATTTAGAATATCTCATCCCTATCCTTTTCCATAACCGAAACTCCTTCCTTCTTCCAACTTTATATATCCTATTCCAATCCCACAAATATGGGAGATGAAATATTCAGCGAATCAACTACTTTCCCAATTAAACATAGTCACATATTGCCAATTAAAACATTTTGGACTTTACAGGGTTCAACTATCATGTTTTTTTGGCAAGAACCATTTGGAAGTAATGTTTAGAACCCATGGTTGAAGCAAGAAGGAGGATTTCTTTGGATATTGGGATAAGTTTGTTTGAGAGCTCTTATCCATTAATGAACTTGGAGTAGTATAAATAGGGGAAGAACTTAGTAGTTCAAACACACCTCAAGCATAGCATTCCTTTGCTACTTGCACTCTTCTCCCTTTAGCTCTCCTTTGTAGTTTTAGAAGCCAAAACCCTCATCTTTATATTTTTCCACATAATTCATTCATAGGTGGTAGGAAAAGCCTTGTAATACATTCTCCACATACAGTGAAGCTTCCGGTCTCCTCTGGCTGTGGATGTAGATCAACTTGACCGAACCACGTAAATCCTCGTGTCCATTATTTCCTTTATTTTCATTACATTGTCTTTATTATCCATCATTTTGGGCTAATAGATATCTCATGGGATTTGCATTCCTAAAAAATAAGGAATTTACACCTCGCTTTCTGGTTAATAGACACAAACATTCAATCAATTAATTCTGGTTAAAAGCTTATAACTATATTTATGCTCTAACATGTACCTGGATTTGACCCGCTATATCTTTCTAGATTGCTTGGAAGAAGAGAAAGTCTACGATAAATAATGTTGCACGACTCGAGTATTCGAAAGGGTCAAGTTTGTTCACTCTTCTTGGGAAATGCAAGATAAGAACCTCTTAGATGAACTACACGAGGCCATGCTCGACATACTGGTGACTGAAAATGGGCTACAGTTTATATAAAAAGAAAAATGGAAAGCAATTTTAGAAGAATAGTATAAACTATAATTTATTTATCCCAAAGTTCGTAACATTATTCTTCCTTCTAAATATCCTGAAGTTCAACAAATTAAGGTTAGTTTTATGTTTAGATATATATTTTATTTGGTTTAGTTACAGTTTAACAAAATTTTGAAAAGAAAAACTAATATGATCTCTATATGAAGGTCTCCTTTTTTATTTTTATCCATTTTAATATTCCATTTTGATTTTTCCTTCCAAAATATTCTTCGACATCTTCTGATTTGAAAATATTGTGGGGGGTACTAATCAATATGCTAAAATAGGAGATAATTGTGTGTCAAATTTTCATGATCATACCAAAATCCATATTGTTGAAAACAAGTAGTATATTTAATGTTTTTTGAAATGGTCACATTCAACGTGCGAAGTGTGTGCCACATCTGTGCTATTTTTATGTAGAATGTGACAGTTTGATGAAGCAAAAATGTTCGTAACATTAATTTCTTTTTAAAACAATAAATAGGTATCTATGTGTTTATAACTAATTCCCTAGATATTGAAACCCCCCCAGCTTCTTCCAAACAATAATAAAAGTTGTGCAAAAACGTGAAACTATGTTGCACGTATTTGCCCCCTTTAATTTATTTGATCACTTCTTCAACCTTCTTTAGGAGCCATTTGTTACAACTAATTGAACCTTCATTCTATATTCCCATAGCCACCTCGATTCCCATAAACAAGATTTTCATGTACAACAGGTTAACACAAATATATAAACCTTAGGCACAATATTCTTTAATTCAACCTACTGGATCACAAAGCTAGGACTCACCTTGCAATCCAAAGTTAGGATTGACTCATCATCGAATACATCACACAAGTACTAAGGGGTGTAGATACTATCACAGCCAATGGAACATTCAGAATTGAAATGAATTTGTTGAACTCGTTGTTCATATCCTTGCAATGAAATGATTATCGTTAGCATATAAAATATCTAACATTATATCCTTGTGCATAACTTTTAAGGAAATTGTTGGCTCTATTGAAACCATAATTTTACCCAACAAGAGGACTACGGTGGGGACTCAAAACATGACCTTTTTGGGACAACACACTTAAACTCATCCATCTTGCCATGAGCTCATGAAACATTTTGTGCAACATAATATCCAAAGTTTTATATTGAATCATGATATATTATGACATATTAACAAACACGCGAACAAAAAACCGATTAATCAATTAAATAAAAATGAGATCAATAGTTAACATAAAATATATTTATGATATATTATGATAAGTACTTTCTCATTTTTTTTACTGACAATAGCGAAAGGGGAAAAGAGGGGGCCTATATTTGATGATAGCGAGAATGAAAAAAATTGTATATGTTCGGACGCAAAATGTTGAGTGTTGGGGCCTTCGAGGTCTCATGCGTGAATTATATGCACGAAAGGCTAGATGTGAAGTAATTGTGTGCATGCTTGGCACACACGACATTTATTAAAGCAGATTATTAGTGCCTAGATAACCAATCTGTTCAGGAAGATTTGCACTTTTTTAGTTATTTAAACATATAAAAAAGTATAATATATATGAGGCACACACGAAAAAATTGTTAAAAATCACCAAAAATCAACCATAGATCTGATCTGCTGTAAAGGTTTTAGACCTAGTGGAAACCCAAATGATGTGAATTGTCTCACATGTGGTTGCCCCTATGGGTACCATTGCCAGATCATGACATATCCAGAGACACTGTTTGACATTTCATCCCTTTCCCCATCTCTAGCAGAGATGAATCCAACATTACCCAAAATTGCAGATTTGTACTTGTTTAGTTATTTATACATATAAAAAAAGTATAATCTAAAGATTAAAATCAAAATTTAACAGTACCGAACCAATCATTGATATAAACATTATAACGTTTTGGGTTCAATTCCAATCAATTCCAAATCAACAATGGAGATTTGTGCTTGTCTAAAGTGATCACATAAATTTAAGGGGGAAAATACATGCAGTAGGGTTTCACGTTTTTGCACAATTGTCATTATCAGTTAGAAGCAGTTATGGGGTTTTAGTATCTAGGGAATTAGTTATAAACATATAGGCATCTAGGTACCTTTTTTTATATAAAGAATATATTTGGTGTTACAAACATTTCTTCTTCATTAAGCTGTCACATTCTACATAAAAAAGTACAGATGTGGCACGCACTTGGCACGTTAAATGTGTCCAATTAAAAAATAATAATATTATTAATTGTGTTTAACAATAATGATGTTAGTATAATCATAAAAATTTGACATGCAATTACTCCATCTACCCACGGAATGTTTTCAAATTAGAAGGCGACGAAGAATATTTATGGAAGGAAAAATAACAAAGAAATAGTCAAATGGATAAAAATAAAAGGGACACCTTCGTATAGAGATCATATTAGTTTTTATTTTCAAAATTTAGTTGAATTGTGGTTACACCCAATAAAGTATATAACTAAACATAAAGCTTACCAAAATTTGTTGAACTTCTAGATATTTAGAAGGAAGAAGATTGTTGTGGGTAAGTAGTAACCATGAGCCAGACCCTATATAAGGATGCCGTTGAAGAAAATATTAGGTCAGAGGTAATGTAAGAAAAAAATCCTCAAATGCATGCAAGGTGATGCTTGTAAAATTTGGTAGAAATTTTGGGTTAGAATGTTTTTGATTAAGACGCTCCTAATATTTTCACCTATTTTTCCCACTGCACAAGAGAGAGAAACTTTGGATTGGGATGGGAAAAGTTTGGAGAAAGATGGAAAAATAAAAAAACAACTTTGATTTTGCTTGTCTACTTTACATTTCGAAGTCTTTATATTAAGTTTTAATTGCTCATCCTTTTTTCTTCAACAACCTTTTATTTATCAAGTTTTACTTTTATTTTTCATGATACATGATTTTTTATAGGATAATTCTACTAAGGATAAGTGACTGCCATGTGTGTGCACATTCCTGTACAAGTTCTGCACACGTATTAGACAATATGAAAGGTTATTCTAATATGAATATTTTCTAAAGTGGTGGGAGATTTTTTGTTGTTTTTTTGGGTTTACAATTTTGAAACTGATAAAATGATGTTATGATTATTTTGTGTGATAATCGTCGATGATCATGTAATGCAAGAACTACACGAGTATTAAAGAACATGTAAATACTTGGTGCGGAAATAATGAAACTAATAAAAAAATATAGAGAAACAAAGTAATTTTCAAATATACTCTAGTTATGTATCAAATATATTTTTATATATACAATAGTTTAAAAAAAGATGTAATGTGTGCGAATAAAATTTGCATGCAAGTGTCACACGCCACTTTACTACAAGCTATATTTTTTTTCTTCATTTTGTGTCTGGCCATATGAAGTATTATTTTGATATTCACGAACTTTAGGCAAACTTACTATTTAAGAATTCGTAATTCGATAAGTACGAATTATTTGCCACATTTATGCAAAATTTGGAATTAAGTTGCCCAGAGTTGTTATTCCTCGAACTTATATTACTATATTTGTTAGAAGTGATTTTTGAAAATGAATTCATTAATTTGTTTCGGAGGAATTCCATTTTCGGCAATCTCATCGCTGCCCGCTGAACTGGTACTCCATCATCGACCTCTCGTGCTTGACTTAGGACCAGACCACCATCCTAATCCGGATGGATTGGTTGAAAGATAACATGTACCCGGAAAAAAAATTGCCCCCTCTGTCGTAGAGGCCTACAAGTGGGTCCTCAAAGACACGATGGTTTTGTTCTACCTAAAATCAAAGGCATGGTACTAACATGACAAAAAAATAGTGGGACCACCTACAAGACCATGTGTTCATACTGTTACTTCATGTCCGAGTACCAGCGCATGTATGAGGGGCTCACGCTTCTGTGCTAGAATGGGAACCCATCACCACCATGAGAAATGTGATAAAAAAATGTGACAAACTTTTATACTTCATAAGCTATCTCATTCTTCTTTAAAATGGCACAAATGTGGCACACGGTTGGAAAGTTACATGTGACCATTTAAAATATATATATATATATATATATATATATATATATATATGTAACTTATTTTTATCAATAAGGATTTTGGTAAAATCATGAGACTTTGACACATAATTAGTCTATCCTATTTTAGAATATTGATTACCCCCAAGTATTTTCCCTGGTTTTCAAATCAAAACTATTTCAAAAGATTGAGGGGAAATCAATCCATTGGAAAGTTAGGAAGAAAGTGACAAAATCAAAAGAAGAAAGTGGACTTGGATTAGTATCAGCATAAAGAAATAACAAAGCAAGAAAATGATTCAAGTTGAGAACTTAGATCTAATTCAATGGTGGTAAAAGATCAAAGACTTTTTTATCATTATTAACATATAAAGATTAGGAAGGGAAGACATGGAGACATACCTGGCATTGATACATGTGGTGGAAGAACAAACGCCTGAATTTAACCACTCCCAACAACGATATGAGTATGACAAGATATACTTTCACGGCTGCTTCGACAGCTCAAATTCTATTTGTGCGGGTGTGTGGATTATCTCCATAGGTAACCATCGACAACCATCTGCATGGATCATATTTCTTTATATCTACCTCACCGCTCTAGGCAGAAGCACGGTCTTATAAAAGTCACATCGAGAACACAAGAAATCAAGTTATAATCTACACAAACTTTGTCATCCTGGAAAAATCAATCCTCAAACTTGAATTTGCACCTTGGGAAATCAAGAGTCTCTTCCTTGAAATTGGAAACTTCTTCATATGTAATTTAACCTTTTTAAGTTGAAGAAAATACCAAGGCTTAGGCTAGATAACAAGCATAATGGAGCTCTATTTTAAAATTATTATGTTATTTTAATATAACAAGCGTAATACGCTTAGTTTAGATCATATAGCTTAGGCTAGATAACAAGCATATTAAGGCTTAGGCTAGAAATCCTCTATTTTAATGTTATTATGTTATTATCATTTTCCTTTTCTGTATGTAATTATATTTAACACTCTTTCAATGTATATCTAGGTCTCTCCCCCTTTCTCTAAACCTTACAATAGATTCGGTCATCGATGAAGAAAAAATGTTTTACTTATTCTAAAACATTCCTCCTAGCGGAGGAGTCCACTAGTCACAAGCGGAAAATGTGTTCGGTTCTATATCTACAACGTGGTGATGAAATCCGAAATACATATACAAATCAACAATGGAGAACTTTCGATTTTCTTTTTGGATCAACGGTTTCCTCAAAATGATTTCTCAGAGTTAATAGATCCAATTTCTTTGCTTGGATGATCTTTATTAGGGTTGTTCATATGTCAGCCCAAATCAGTAAAACTGATTGGATCACATATTAATGTAAAAATTAAAACTGAAATCTAACATTACTGGCCTAATTATTGGTGTAAACATTATTAGGATTTGAGTCCAATAAAGTCAAAACCAACAATGGACATTTTTGTTCTTATCTAGAGTGATCACATAAATTAGAGGGGGAAAATATGTGCATCGTGGTTGCACATTTTTGCACAATTGTTATTATCGTTTAGAAGCAGTTAGGAGGTTTTCAATATCTAAGGAATTATTTATAAACATATAGATATCTAGGTACTGTAATATATATATATATATATATATTCAATATTCCAAACATTGCTGCTTCATTAAGCTGTCACATTTCTGCTTCATTAAACGTCAAAAAGTATAGCCATTTAAAATCAAATAAATATATTGCTTGTTTTTAATGATAAATATAAATAATTTACTATAATAATTATTATTTGAAACGCAATTATTCCATTCCATTTTAGGATATTTAACCCCCCCAACCCCCCCAATGTTTTATAATTAGAAGATGGCGAAGAATATAAAGAAGGAAATAGGATAAAGAAATAGTAAAAAGGATCACAACAAAAGGTAGACCTTCATATTGAGATCATATTAGTTATTCTTTTCAAATTTTAGTTGATTTGTAATTACACCTAAATAAAACATACATCTAAACATAAACCTTAACTTAATTTGTTGAACTTTGGGATATTTAGAAGGAAGAAGATTGTTGAGGGTAGATTAAGAGTGGGTTAGTAGTAACCATGTATTAGGCCTTTTATAAAGTGGACATTTAAGAAAATATTAGGTTAGAGGTGACGTAAGCAAAAAGGCTCAATTGCATGCATGGTGACCCGTGGAATATTCAGCTGAAATTTTTGGTTAGAGCTTTTTGATTTGGACCCTCCTAATATATTCCACTATTTTTCCGCTGTAGAAGAGAGTGAAATTTGAGATTGAGATGGGAAAAGTTTGGAAAGAGATGGAAAAATAAAAACTAGCTTTCATTTTGCTTCGCCTACTTGACAATTCAAAGTCTTTATATTATGTTTTAATCATTATTAAAAACAAGTAGTATAAATAATACCTTTTGAAATGGTCACATTTAAAGTGACAAATAAGCGTCGCATGTGTGCCTTTTTTATGTAGAATGTGACAGCCTCATGAAGAAAAACAAATTACGACATTAAACGTATAAAACATGAACGCAAATGTCCAATGTTGATTTTGATTTTATGTGACTTAAAACTGAAATCGCGTGTAATCATGTCCTGTTATTAGAGACTCAATTGTTTTTTCATGTTTACTTCAGCATATAGAAAGGATAGCAAGACCAAACTCCTCTTTATGCAATGTTTGTTTTAGAAATTATTTATTTTTTCATATTTCCTTTTATTTTGTGCACAACTTTCATTCAAATAATTTTTTCTATTTTAATAATTTTTTTACACATAGAAGAAAAAAGTTTGGGAATATTTTATGATATTTCTCAAAATGTGTATATGTTAATGTACTGTCTTCTGTCATATGCGGATACGATCTGTTTTATTTTTGTGTTGCCTTGTATTGTATGTGTAGTATGGTTTGATCATGTATTGTTGATGGTGTGAAAATTGTTGATTGTGTCATGGTTATAGGATTTAGTAAAATGGGTAGTATGATTGTTGGATTATGGTTCTAGATTTGTGCATGTTGGATTAGCTGGGCATTAGGACAATAAAAAACAATGATTATATTTTAGGATAGGGATCTACCTAGATTTGATGAACATGAAATTAGGCTAGGATTGTGTTGATTATTTTTCATTTTTGGAACTTGCAAACTGAAGTCATTGATTTGTCTGTTGGAAATTGTTAGAGTAGGTTCACTACAAGAAAAATGACTTTTTACTTCGGGTCTTGTACTTCGATTTTTATTTTTGCTATATAACCGAGGTAAAATATTCTTTTACCTCAGGTTTGTTTTATAAAAAAATGAAGTAAAAGGTTTTTTTTTCATCGGTTAAAAAATGATGTAAAAGGTTTTACCTCGGTTATTTCTTAACCAAAGTAAAAAAGTTATAAAATCAAAGTAAAAGATGTTGGTGAACTGTATGTGACGTCGCAAATAGTGATCTATGGAATGGCCAACCTTGCATCATTGTTGATGATAACGATGTCAGATGCGAAGGCTGGCCGGTCACAATAACTGGTTTGAATTTATTAAAATGGTGAGGTCATAAAAATTATTAGCTTGTTTGAAAATGATTGAGACATTTTTTCGTTACATAAGCATATTTTAATTGTCTATGAAAATAATGTTTAAAAATGGTTTTGAATACAGGGTTAAAAATTGAGACAACTGATAGATATATAAATAACAAAATTATTAGAGCATTGAATCTAACAAAGTTAGATTATAAATGTGATATTCCCAAGGATGAATATTCCAAAAAAACATTAAATATATATTCCAAATTATTATTTTTTTTCCACTCATTAATCAAGGCCATCCCTAACACTTTGATGGCCTGAACAAAATTAGGAAAAAAAGGCCTCCTGTATAATATTTAACATCTAATTTTTGTAAAATGGGGCCTCACATGAAAAATAATTCTTTTTACCGAGGCAACTAATTGGAGCATGTTATATTTACTTTTTTTATCAATATATTTATAATTTTTTATTAAAAAAATGAGGCCCTATATAGTTGCTAAGTTGGGGGATTGAGGCGTACATTTCGTATACCTCCATATAAACACTGGGTCGGCACTCATTCAAGCAGCAACACTCATTCATGACTAAGAATGATGGCCTTGAACAGTATGGACCGGGAACCATCTAAACAGCTTGAAGAAGATCGTGTCCCTAATCATCAAGTTGCGGCTACTAAGAAACTCGGCAAAACCCTTTGGGATAGGAACTTGGTTTTCCTGTTCCCCGAACAATTCATATGCCACTCTTTTCTATGGCACCACAACACAACTGGGGTCTTGACACTGTGTAGGTGTTGTACGATGTGCCTGGGGATATAATAAATTATAAACAGAAAAATACAATAGTATATATGCAATCATCTAAACCTTATGTTAAATGAAAATTAAAATACATGTGTAATAGGTAGGACTTACCATTATTGGAACTTGACCAAAGTTTAGCTGTTTCAAGGTGCAGCTGAAATATGGATTAGTATCGTGAAAGTAATACTGTGAGTAATCCCCCCACGAATTACTCGTGATCTATAACTGTCAATGAAATTATTACTTATTAAATAAGAATATATGTAACCTAATAAAACAAATGTAGCAAAATGAACAAAAATCGCTCACCTCAATAGGAGAACGATTTGCTTAACCATCATTTTGAGCCATGAATCTTGAATTTCATAGTACACAAATGAAATATCAGTAGTGATTGGAATTATTTATAATATGATGAGTCAATCGGATCTCCAAGGAAAATGATAGTGCGCAACCTCGACCATGGTTCGCAAACTCCATTGGTTAGAATGACATGTGACCAAAGTCGCAACTAACATCAATCGTAACAAATTTGTGACCGCCACAGATGTACGACGTCGGCCAACAATCGGTTAAGTTGACACCATTACCAACTGCTAACTAACGTCACATTCAAAATAAAACCCTAAACCACTATGAATAACTGACAAGAAAGGCCGATTTCGATTACAAAGCCGGTAAGAACGAATGGTAACCTACAAGCAATCCACACTGCATTCAAAATAAATTTCTAAACCACTATGAATGACCGACTAGAAAGGCTAACTTCGATTACAACTTACCGGCTGGTAATCGACAATTAATCGACACCACATGTATCTAGAAATCCTATAAATAGAATGACATGTATAACAAATCTAGAATGCATAACAATCCAAATCTATGGATATTATCATTCAAGAACAATCCTATCATGAAGTTGACATTAAAAAAACAACAAAGTTCACAAAATTCGATTCCATTCAAATTATGAATACAATTTTACAAAAAAAACATAGAAAAATGAATTAATTCCAGTTTGAATTTAGAACCTAGATGCAGAAAATATACCTTTTGGATGAGGGAAGGAATTGGTTGGGAACCCTTGGGAATTTGAGGGAAAATAAAGAGTTTGAACTGATTTTGAGGTTGACTTATATTATATATATAGGCGTCATGAAGCGATGTCGTTTCAATTCATGGGGAAGTGATATGAATCCCCTTGCAAAGAATCTGGATTGCAGAATTAAAATCTTTGACAAAACAAGGGGACTCGCCAACCCTAGCTTGGCCGCACAAAATTCAGGTGTCTAGTCCTTGGGGTACGCCTAATTTTGACTTGCTCTCTAACTAGCCCGCGGGATCATATCACAAGGTTTATTGATACTTAACTAGACCTCGGGGTTAAGCAACAATGGAAGAAGCTCGCAAAAAACAAGAGTATGAACTCAAAGGTTTGTATATTAAAATTTTTTTTTTAGTTGTAGCCGTAGCTAAGATTTAATATACAGATGCGCGCAGTAAACGCATAAAGCGATGAAAGAGAAAAGCTTTTAGTCCAAGTAGAGGTCATCATAACTTATTAGTGAATCGAGTTAACGAAACACAAGGCAGTCCGAATCCTTCTACATAGAGCTAATAGCATATCCTCTACTAACGGTGAATGCTATTAGAACACCCTAACTAATGTAATTCCTATCAGGAGAGATCAGGAGGATGTATATGTCAGTCTATGCAGAAGAGGAAGAACATCATCAGATGCACCATCCGTTGCTACCCAAAAATCCATCTTCATTTGCCCTCAAAACTGGAGCACAGTATGTAGTCTCCTTTTGGTAAACCTGGAGCAATGTCACCTCCCCGAGTATATATCCTGCATCAATAGAGCATAATCAGCAGCATCCGAACTAGTTCACTATCCGTAATGTCGGAGTACCCATTTGATCGAGTCTAATAAGCCCCTGGGTAGAGTTAGGAAGATCAGAGAAAGTAAGAAAATAAGAGGAAGATTGAGTTGACAGACTATTTTTTGCTAGGTTGTGCGCAACCAAGTTTGCCTCTCTGTAAATATGAACTAAATTAAAAGCACCTAGAGATTGGTGTATGTCACCAGCCAGTGTAAACACCTTCCAATTAGCCTTTCTAGGATCATTTACAAATTGAACAGCACTGAGACAATCAGTTTCTATAACAACAGGTAAGGAAATATGTGAGAATTTCTGAATGGCCAGCCTAATTGCCTTCAATTCTGCTTCAAGAGGAGAGGAAGCACTATCATATGCAGTAAAAGCTCCCATAAAGGATCCTCTACTATCCCTAATTATCAGTCCAATCCCACATAAATTTGTATGACAGCACCAAGAAACATCAACATTAATCTTAAAACCTGAACAAGGCCTCTCCCATGCAATTTTATAGATTTTTGGCTTCGGAGGCCTTTTGATCAGAGGCAAGAAAGAGTGATGAGCAATACTCACATCCATAGGAGATCTAATGAAAACTGGTTTAGAGCAAAATGTGTAAAATATTTGATCCCTAATTTGATGAAGAATTAGATCAGTGGAAGGCTTTATAGACTCATGAAGGTATTTGTTTCTCATCTTCCACAAGTTCCAACAGGTAATAACAGCAGCAATTCGAACCATATTGGAATGTAGTGAACTTAGGGTTGGAAAAGTGATATAGCATGATAATCTCTCCCAAATGGATGTAAAACTTCTTTCCCTAATTCCCATAAAATGGTGAATTGTCTTCCAGACTTTTATAGCAAAACTACAGGTGTTAAAGAAGTGCTCCAAAGAGTCTTCATGCACATTGCACATACAGCATTTAGAGGGTAAACTAAATCTCAGATTCTTGAGGAGGTTATCAAAAGGAAGAAAAGTGTTTGTCAATTTCCACATAAAAACTGAGACTTTTTTTTCAATTCTTTGGTTCCAGAAATGCTGAATAGATGCAGAAGAACCTGATGTATTGCAAAGTCTGAGGTAAATAGCTTTAAATGAGAATTCCCCATTGATGCCCGGTTTCCAAATCAGCCTATCATCCCTATGTGGAAATAGATTTGCATCCTGCAAAAGAATAGTTACTTCAGATGGTAGAAAAGGCTTGATATTGTTAATAAAATGGATTTTATTAGATATAAAATCAGAAACTGTGCAGTCAGCTGGAATATCAATCGAGTTTATGTCACAGTGATCCATTAGTGGACCGATATCTAGCCAATTCGATGTCCAAAAATTACATTCCCCCTTCCCTATAATAACTCTAGAATTAGCTTCAGCCCAAGAGTTGACAGAGCAAATTCTTTTCCAATTAGGGGAGGTCCTAAGTGAGGGGGGAAGAGCAGCCAGTAAGTGAGTCCACATGGCCTCTGCTTTTTGGTATTTCCACCAAAGCCTAACTGAGCAAGTTTTGATAATGGTGGATAAGGATCTGAATCCTACACCATTTTGATTAGTTGGTAAGCAAAGTGCAGACCATTTTCTCCAAACTCTCTTAGGGTTCAATTCTGTATCCCCCCAAAAGTACTTACTCAGTTTTCTTTCAATGAGTCTAATTATCAGTTTGTTAGGCTTTAAAACTGACCAAATGTGTTGAGGTAAAGAGTAAATGCATGCTTCAATGAGTGTAATCTTACCTCCCATGGAAATCCATTTATTTTTCCAATTTCCAATCTTACTGTCAATCTGCTCAAAGAGAGGTTGAAAATAAGTTTCTTTACTCTCCCTGTGAAAATGGGTACTCCCAGGTATGAAACTGGAAGAGCCCCAATTTTCATTGCCAAAATCTTTTTAATATAGTTAACTTTCTGTACAGATGCATGTTTCCCTATGAAGATATCACTCTTGTTATAATTGATTTTTTGGCCAGTGACTTCTTCAAAGGTAGACAAGAAAGCCTTTAGCCTAATCAAAGTTAGTTTAGTAGCTTTAAAGAAAATAACAGTGTCATCAGCATATGAGAGGTGTGAGGTTCTAGGAGGATTACCTGGAAGGTCAAAAAAGTGTTTTAAAAGTGTTTGTATATTTAATTGATAAAAGTGTTTTAAATTCATCCAAATTTGTTCAAAAGGCCTCCCTATTTATATGGTTACAATCTCGCCCCAAACCCTAATCACAACTAGAAACTAAATTGACTTATGGCAGCTTTAAGAAGCTAAAACCATATCTAACAAAAATACCTAAAATAAAAGGTAATCTCTGGTAATGTAGTCAAATTCTTCAAGAAGTAACCTTTAAGAATATTACCCTATCTAATATTACCAAATCTAATTCTAATCAGAATAAAACTGAATATACCAAACCCGAACGGACTGTATTTTTGAAATTCAGCTCTTCAATGCCCACATGGCCAGACTATTAGTCTAATAAATCCAAAATGAAATAATTTTACAATATTTTACAATGATCACACTACCTCATTAAAAGCCCAGTGGAAAAAAAGTATAATGTTCTATATGATATCTTCAGTTCTTCGACAGTCTTAAACAATAATTCCAAGATGTTGATGGTGACTCATTCTTCAATTCTTCACCATAAAGGCGATCCATCAAAGCGTTTAAAGTAGCATCTAATCATTTGATATTCGTATCAGGAAATCTACCTCACACGTGCGGCATCGGTTACCTATTGGTTAGACCGTTAGGATTATAGACTGATGACCACGTTGGTCATATTCAATCTGGGGAAAATAATTTTTTGCCCACTAGCATAAGAAAATAGCACAAAAAATAAGCCCAAGTAGGTTTCTCTCTTAAATAATTATTTTCCCTCGCGTAACAAGAATATTCAAATTGGTCAATTTGGTTCCCAACACGACAAGACTGAATCGACTGCCCTGCTCTATTTGAATTGACCTAACAAGACTAAAGGTAAAACCTTGGGGCATGTATGTCAATTTACAAACGGACTCAAGCCACGGTTGACGTAACAAGACTAAAGGTCTAACCTTTGGGCATCTATGTCAATTTACGAAAGAAGTCAACCAATGGTCAACCAAACAAGACTAAAGGTCAAACTTTTGGGCATATATGTTAATTTCTAAAAAAGGTCAAGTCAAGGTGGACCTAACAATACTACTGGTTGAATCTTTAGGCATTTATGTCAACTCACGAATGAGATCAAGCCATGGTTGACCTAACAAGACTAAAGGTCAAACCTTTGGGCATGTGTGTCAATTTATGAAAGAAGTCAAGCCACGATCAACCTAACAAGACTAATGGTTGAAACTTTGGGCATCTATATCAATTTACGAACGTAGTCAAGCAATGTCCTAACTAATAAGACTAAAGGATAAAACTTTGGGAATTTATGTCAATTTATGAAAGAAGTCAACCACGATCGACCTAACAAGACTTAGGTCAAACCTTTGGGCATCTATGTCAATTTATGAAAGAGGTCAACCTATGGTCAACTGAGCAAAACTAAAGGTCAAATCTTTGGGCATTTAAGTTAATTTACAAACAGAGTCAAGCCACAGTTGACCTAACAAGACCAAAGGTCGAAGCTTTGGGCATCTATGTCAATTTATGAAAGAATTCTATCCACAGTTGACCTAACAAGACTAAAGCATGAACCTTTGGGCATGTATATCAACTCACAAATGGGGTCAAGCCACAGTTGACCTAACAACCCTAAAGGTCAAACGTTTGGGCATCTATGTCAATTTATGAAATAATTCAAGCCATGGTTGACCTAACAAGACCAAAGGTCGAACCTTTGGGCATTTATGTGAATTTACAAAAGTAGTCTAGCCATTATCGACCTAACAAGACTAATGGTTACACCTTTTAGCATCTATGTCAATTCACAAACGATGTTAACCCCCGGTCAACCTAACAGGTTTATTGGTGTGACATCGCACCGTTAGTCGCTAGAATTGTCAGGCAATCAAAGTATCACCGGCTTCAGCTTGAAAAACCTTGTTGAGTCATATGATGTTGCTGGGCCACATAAAAACCCTAGGTTACCGACATTGCAAACGATGTTGATAACCTATCGGTTATTCCTAAAAGTTTAGCATAAGACAAAATGTTTAGCACCTACATTTTCCATAAGCATGAAAATAAAATTTTAGGCACCCTAATTCTGCAAAAACATCCACAAACCCTATCTTAACTCATTTCCAATAAAAAAAATGCCTCTATATCCCATATCCTTCAACTCTCCCACCAAAACACATTCTGCCAACTTTCCATTCACACCATATTAAACAATCAAGCGTGGAATCAAGTTACTACAAGTACTAGAGGGTGGAGCATTTCTAGATGCAAAATAAGGTTGTTTTCATCCATTACATGTTCAAATTGGAATTATTTTGGTTGAATTCTTAGTTTTCTATTGATCAAAGAGATATTGAATGTGTTCATGATTGTGTTAAATGTTATCTAGTGTATAGTGTAGATTTTTATGAAATAATGTTATGTACAAACAATGAGAAGTATTAGGCATAGATGGGGGTTGATTATAGGCAAGAAAGTCCTTTTTTCAAGAACATAGTGTGAATGTCCGACGTCGGTCGATCAGTCAATTTATGCAATGGAAAAAATACGCTTAACCGACGTTGCATGTATGTAGATGAATTCATGTCTGTTTGCTTTAAATGGCCAATTCATGATATGTCTAACATTAGTAGACATTGTTATATGAAAAATGAAAGGATACACCATAATGGAGTTTTTCGAACCACCTCAACTCGAATGAGGACAATAATGTTAACTTTTTAATTTTACAAAGTATTATTCTTGTATTAGTATGATTGATTGGTGTATATTTAATTTGGGGACTGGCCATTTTTAACATAATGTATGGGTTGTGTGCAATTGTAGTGACAGGACAAGGAGAATTGTCATTGAACTTTCAATGTATAGATGAATGGACGTGTCACGTTGCTGTTGTTAATGTCATAAAAAGATTATGCAATGGATATTGAGTACCACTAATATTTTGTATCACGGTTTTGTAATAGTTTGTATTGTAAGTATGTAATATGTTATTGTAGAGGTGGCTGTGTCAAGTGGTTCTATTTTACGGGAATTGAACATCAAATAAATAGTGTCATGTTTAACTAATATTTGTTTCATAGAATATTAGATAACCATGCCATCTAGCCTAAAATATGATAGTATGTCTACACTACCAACATTATTGAGCTAAACAACCAACATTGTGCATGCAAGTATCGCATGTTCAAACGATCTACGTCGCTCGATTTGATAGAAGACCGACATCATCGATGAAAATGACCGACATCGCTCACGCATTCGAGCTGACCATCCGTAGGATATTAATATAGAGTGGCATCGTTGAACCATTAGATTGTTCCGAAGTCAGCCTTAAACATCATCATTGGTCATACCATAAACCAACCGACGTCGCACCACATTCGGTCCTGGTTTCAGTTAAATAAATTTACTCCTCACTTTTTTTTAGAAAAAAAATATAAAAATACCTTTTACCTCAGTTATGAACCGCGGTAAAAAGTGGACTTTTACTGCACCACTATTTACCTCGGTTCTTTTTAGACAAAAAACCGAGGTATCGACCAAAATCAAGGTAAAAAATTATGTTTCTTGTAGTAGTTACTACATAAGGTTGTCCGTGCTTTTTTCATTATTTTGTGAGCTTTTCTAACTTTCAAGAAAAAAACAACTAACATTTCAATTTTAAAATTCAGTGATTGAATTTTTGTTTCTCGTGTATTCATTGTAAATATATTATATATTTTTATACTTTTTTATATTTATAAATAACTAACGAGTACAAATCTGCATAGAAAGATTGATCATCGAGGCACTAACAATCTGCCTGAAAAATTTCGTGTGTTGTGTGTACCAAACATGCACACAATTACTTCATATCTAGCCTCTCATATTTTGTGTTCCAACATATACAAGTTGTTTCTTTTCCGTCATCATCAAATATATGCCTCTTTTTTCCTTTCACAATTGTCAGTAAAAAATGGGAAATTATTTCTCATAATATATCATAATTATATATTATGTTAACCGCTGGTGTAGCTTGTATTTTATCAATTAATTGATTTCTTTGTTCGTGTGTTTGTTATAATATTTTATAATGTATTATTATTCGATATTAATATTTGGACATTGTGTTGCACAAAATATTTCATGAGCTCAATGGAAAAATGGTTGAGTTTAAGTGTGTGTCCCAAAAGAGTCATGTTTCGAGCCCCCAGCCGTAGCCCTCTTGTTGGGCACAATTATGGCTTCGATAGAGCCAAAAACTTCCTTAACAGTTATACACGAGGATATAATGTGAGACATTTATATGCTAACGATAATCATTTCATTCCCAAGATATGAACAATGAGTTCAACAAAATCATTTCAATTCTAATTCTCATTTATATATGAAAAAAAAAGTAAACCTGAAATGATTACAGCTGATCAGGAAAGAATGAGTATGTGCGTATGAAATATTGCAAAAAGAAATAATTGAGTGTATAGTAAAAATTATAAGTAAGATCTTAGTTACAGGGGGATTCACTTAAGATTATATGGACGCACATTTACCAATCAAATATGAATAAATATCAATTTGTTATGTGTGAAGCAATTAGCTGCAAAACATGACATAAATTTGTGCCACATCCGTGCATATTTTGTGCACAATACAACATTTTCACATTTTTTGTCATATTCGGTAAACCTTCACAAGAGATATTTTGATTTAGTTAATTAACATACAAGCACAACAATTGGATGACAACTGCAACTAAGTTGTAGGTGGTATGTAAAATAATAAGTTTTAAATATTCCACTGGCCGCGATAGTATCTACACCCCTCAGTACTTCTGTGAGTCTTAGCTGTGTGATATGTGTAGGTTGAATTTGAGGAATATTATGCCAAAGGTTTATATATTTGGGTTAATATGTTGTACATGAAAAGCTTGTGTATGGGAATCAGGATGGCTATAGGAATTAGGAATGGAGGTTATCTTAGTTGTAACAAATGGCACCTAAAGAAGGTTGAAGAACTGAACTCTATGGTGGGGAATGTGAGTTTTGTAAGTAACATTTTATTTTCAACAGTCTATTTTCTTGGCAAGAATAATTGTACTTTAGATAAATGAGTGCCATGTGTGTGCACATTCCTGCACAAATTCTGCACACGTATAAGACAATGTGAAAGATTCTTCTGATCTGAATATTTTCACATGATTTGCTATCTTTTTTGTTTAACATATTTCAAATTGATAAAACAAGGTTTAGCTTGTTTTGAGTGATACTCTTCTATGATCTTCCCATGCAAGAATTGCACAGGTATTAAAGAAACTGTATATATTTGGAGCTGAAATAACGAAAAACTATTTTAAATATATATAGAGAAAATAATGTAAATTCCAAATATAATCTATTTATTTTTCAAAACTTTTTATGAAATTATTTTTAAAACAAGATGTAATGTGTACGAACAAAATTTGCATGCAAGTGTCACTCGGCACTTTACTAAAGACTTATATTTTTTGTTCTTTATGATTGTCCATATGAAGTATTATTTTGATGTTCATGAATTTTAGGAAAAATTTCTATTTAAGAATTTGGAGTTAGATTTTTTTTAAAAAAAAGAGTATTTCCCACATTTATGAAAATTTTGGAATTAGATTGCCCAGAATTGACATTTTTAGAACTTATATTATTAGATTGTTAGAAATGATTTTTGAAAATGAATTCATTAATTTATTCTAGGGGGATTCCGTTTCTGGCATTCTTACCGCCGCTTGCCCTGGACCATTGGACTGGTACTCCATTATCGGCCTCCCGTGCTTTACTCAGGACTTGACCACCATGCTGACCCAGATTGGATGGAAGAAGGATATGTTGTACCTTGAAAAAAATTCACTCCCTCTGTTGAAGAGGCCTACATGTCGGCCCTTACACTGATATAGCAAGGAAAAACAGTGGGACCACCTTCTAGACCTTGTTTCCCTACTGCTACTTCATGTACAAGTACCAGTGTAAGAACGGATCTGTAAACCCTCACTATCTCACATCAAATTCACGTGCCTAGCCCTCAGGGTACGCCTTATCTCAACTTTCTCTCTAACTTGCTCTTAGGATCAGATTACAAGGTTTGTTGATACTTAACTAGCCCTCGGGGTTAAGCAACAATGGAATAGATCGCAGGCAAAGAGTATGAACTCAGAAGGTTGTATATTTGATTGATAAAAGTGTGTGAAATTCGTCCAAATGACTTCCCTATTTATAGGGTTACAATCTTGCCCCAAACCCTAATCACAATTGGAAACTGAATTGACTTATGACATCTTTAAGAAGCTAAAACCATATCTAACTAAAATACCTAAAATAAATGGTAATCTTAGGTAATCTGGTCGAATTATTCAAGTAACCTTGAATAATATTACCTTAATCTTACCAAATCTAATTATAATTAAAATAAAACTGAATATACTAAACCCTAATGGACTATATTTTCAAAATTCAGCTCTTCAAAGCCCACATGGCTGAGCTATCAGTCCAATAAACCCAAAATGAAATAATTTTACAATATTTAACTGTGATCACACTACCTCATTAAAAACCCAGTGGGAAAAAAGAGTATAGTGTTCTTCATGATGTCTTCCGTTCGTCGACAATCTTGAATAATGAATCAAAGATGTGCATGAGGACTCCTTCAATTCTTCATCATAAAGTTGATCCATCAAAGTATTTTAAGTACATCAAAGCATTTGACATTCGTATCAGCTCCAATTTTAGAATGAAAAATGCTAAAGGGTCTTCAGAGCAGCACCCGTCGCCACCATGAGAAATGTGATAAAAAAATAATGTGATAGATTTTTTTGCTTTATCAAGCTATCACATTCTACACTAAAGCACAAATGTGGCACTCTCTTGGCATGTTAAATGTGACCATTTAATATATATATATATATAAATATATATACATAATAGTAATTTTAAACAATAAGGATTTTAGTATAATCATGAAACTTTGACACGCAATTACTCAATCCTATTTGAGAATATTGATTAACCCCTCAACCCCAAGTATTTTCCCTGGTTTTCAAATCAAAAAAATTTTAATAAATGGATGGGAGATCAATTCAGTGGAAAGCTTGGAAGAAAGAGACAAAATCAAAAGATGAAGGTGCATGTCCTTCAATTAGTATCGACATAAACATTGAACAAGGTGCAATTAGCAAAGCATGTGTGAAGAATAATGAAAGATCAAAATAGCATGCCAGCAAAGATGTACAAAGAGAAATATCTATGTAATAGAGATTCCAAATACACAATCCCTAGAAGCGGAGATTCTTAAGGGTGGAAATCCATATAGTGGGCGAAATACATCATCACGAATAACCTAGAATGGAGAGGGGTGAATGGAAACAACATTAGTATACATGACTATAAAATTCCCAATCAACAGAATCTTGTATCTCAAAGCTCAGTGGTTGGATCGTCAACAAACCTCATAGTTGCACACCTGATAGATCAGAATAAATCTGGGACATACCAGTTATTTTGAGCTATCCCCCCCAACGTAGTGAAGAAGGGATATCATGTTGCATGGAGGATTTCCAACCTGCCACACTCAATCCAATGGCTACACCAGATAGGATAAAATTTGGTGTAAGATCTGGAACCTGATACTAGCGAAGGACAATCTAATCTCCCCATAAAGAGCAATCAACGATGATATTCCGAAGAGGTTAAATAGGAAAAGGAGAACCCTAACTCCAAATAGCATATGTGTAAGATGTGAACTAGAGGAGGAGAGTAACTCACATCTTTTCCAACATTGTGCAGCTCCTCAAGGGATCTATGAGAGAATCATCAGTGGGTTTTAATTTCAACCAAGGGAAACAAATGGATTTTGCATATTGGTTCTTTGAGTGGTTGCAAAATGATCCAAGAATAGATGAAATTCAGTTGTTAATCTTCTTCATGTCGGAGATATGGAATTTCCAAAGTAAGAAAATGCTTTAAGATGTGAACTTTGATACAATGTTGGGAAAAAGACAGAGACTCGTTTATCATAAATAACCTATGTAGATCAGGAAGGGAAGACATGCAGCCAGACCGATAATTGATACATGTAGAGGGAGAGCAAACACCTGAATTTCAACACTCCCAACAACAATAGGAGTATAAGGAAATATACTTTGGTGGCTCCTTCAACCGTTCAATGTCTATTGGCGCAGGTATATAGATTATCTCCACAGGTGACAATCAACAACTACCTACATGGATCATATTTCTTTATGTCTGCTGGAGAGCAATCTAAGTCGCAACAAGAACACACGAAACTCAAGTTATAATCTACACAAACTCTGTTATCCTGGAATAATCAATCTATGAACCTGAATTTGCGCATTGGGAAATAAAGAGTCGTGTTCTTGAAATCTTAAATTTCCTCATATGTAATATAAAAATTTTAAGTTGAAGAAAATACCAAGGCTTAGGCTAGATAAGAAGCATGATAGAGCTCTATTTTAATATTATTATTTTATTTTAATATAACAAGCATTATAGGCTTAGGCTAGATAACACGCATATCATGGCTTAGGCTAGAAATCCTCTATTTTAATATGATTATGTTATGATCCTTTTTCTTTTTTTAAAAAAATTTAATTATGTTTACCACTTTCTAAAAGTTGATCTAACTCTTGCCCCCTTTCTCTAAAACTTACGATAGATTTGGTCATCGGTGAAGAATTTTGTTTGGCACTTATTTTGAAAAATTCATCCTGACGGCGGAATCCATTGGTCATAGGCAGAAAACGTGGTTGGTTCAAGATCTACAGGGTGGCGTTGAAATCTGAAAGACATAAACAAATCAACCATGGCGAACTTTATATATTATTGGGTCAACGATTTCCTCTCAACAATTTCTTGTATTTAATAGATCCAAAATTTTGTTGTTTGGATGATCTTTGCTTGGGCTTTTCATGTGTCAGTCTGAAATAGTAAAACTGAATGAATCACATAATAATGTAAGGATTAAAAAAGAAATTTAAATTACCGACCCGATCATTGATATAAACATTATTACAATTTGGGATTAAGACAATCAAGTCCAAATCAACAATGGAGATTTGTGTTCTTGTCTGAAGTGATCAAATAAATTAAAGGAGGATAATACATGCAATGTGGTTTCACGTTTTTGCACAATTGTTATTATCGTTTAGAAGAAGTTAGGAGGTTTCATTATCTAGGGAATTAGTTACAAATATATAGACATCTATGTACTTTTTTATAAATAAAATAATTTAATGTTACAAAGTTTTTTGCTTTATCAAACTGTCACATTCTACATTAAAAAAAGGAACAGATGTGGAACGCACAATTGGCACGTTAATTGTAACCATTTCAAAAACACATTAAATATATTACTTGTTTTTAACATTAAGGATTTTAGTATAATCAAGAAAATTTGACATGCAATTACTCTAATCTATTATTGCATATTGTTAATCCCCTCCCCCCTAATGTTTTCAAATCAAAAGACAGCGAAGAATATTTGTGGAAGGAAAAAATCATAACAAAATAGTGAAATGGATAACAATAAAATGAAGACAATCAGATAAAGATCATATTAGTTTTTCTTTTCAAAATTTAGTTGAACTGTAGTTACACCAAATAAACATATATCTAAACATAAAACTTGCCTTAATTTTTCTAACTTTGGGATATTTAGAAGGAAGAATACTGTTTAAGGTAAATGAAGAGTGGGTAAGTAGTAACCAAGAATTCGAAAAGCTAAAATGTTCAATTGCATGCATAGTGATGGAGATGCCAAAATGACTACCACCATAAATGAAGACATTCCACGACTTGATCAAACATTTAAACGATATGTTCGAGATCCTCTAAGTGACATGGCGGGACCTATGATTAGGCCAAGGACTAAGCTTAGGGATGCTGCTTTAAATGCGTTGATTGATCGCCTTTATGATGAAGAATTGAAGAAGAAGTCACCATCGACATCTTGGATTCATTATTCAAGATTGTCGACGAACCGAAGACATCATAAAGAACACGATACTTTTTTTTCCCACTAGGTTTTTAATGAGGTAGTATGATCATTGTAAAATATTGTAAAATTATTTCATTTTGGGTTTATTGAAATGATAGCTCGGCCATGTGGGGTTTGAAGAGCTGAATTTCAAAAATACAGTCCATTAAGGTTTAGTATATTCAAATTTATTCTAATTAGAATTAGATTTGGTAAGATTAGATAAGGTAATATTCTTCAAGGTTACTTCTTCAAGAATTCAACCAGATTACCGTAGATTACCATTTATTTTAGATATTTTAATTAGATATGGTTTTAGTTTCTTAAAGCTGCCATAAGTCGATTTAGTTTCCATTTGTGATTAGGGTTTGAGGCAAGATTGTAACCCTATGAAAAGGGAGGCCTTATGGACGAATTTTAACACTTTTCATCAACCAAATATACAACCTTTTGAGTTCATACTCTTTGCTTGCGAGCTATTCCATTGTTGCTTAACCCCGAGGGCTAGTTAAGTACCAATAAACCTTGTAATCTGATCCTGAGGGCTAGTTAGAGAGCAAGTCGAAGTTAGGCGTACCCCGAGGGCTAGACTCCTGAATTTTGTGTGAGATAGTGCGGGTTTACAGATCCCTTCACTAGATCAAAGATATTAATTCCGCAAATCGTGAGTCTTCACAAGGAGATTCATATCAGTTGATATCAGAGCAAAGCGAAAGATCTACTGAGGCCGAAAAAAAACAAAAAAAGGGTTTTCGAGTTTTGCATTAATTTTTTTTCGAATATATATATATATACTCTTTCGTGTCATATTTTAACTGTGTTTGTTTGAACTTTTTTACCAGGAGGATTGAATCTAGAGTCGAAAACATCGAAGGGCCCGAGAGTTTGAATACTTTGGTATTACTATCCGCCTTCACCTTCATCAAACGAGTCAGGAGGACATCGAAGGGTCTGAGCGTTAACAAGTATTATCCGCCTTCACCTCCCAGTCAGTTTTGTAGTTTTAAGTAGCTTAAACAGTTTATGTGTTTGTGATATTTTTGTCAACTCTTTTCAAAATTATTGCATGCTCATAATCCTATTTGTTTTCTTTATCATTCTTTGATTCTTGATTACACCTCATTAAAAAAAATTACTGTGTCATTTTCCATATATATAGTGTCATATTCTTGATCCTTACGATCTTGAATACCTCGAAGCTCATTTGAATCAAGAGGAAGTTGTCGCAGTTCTCTTATTCTAAGTTTTGTATAGGCGATTTTTGTTCCTAAAATTTTCAAAAATAAAAAACAAAAGGTATCAGATTTTGGGTTTCAAAATCAGAACTTAGGATTTGAAATCTGAAATTTGGGGCAGATTTGCAATTTTCAAAAGATTGGGGGTAGATTTGCAATTTCCAAAAACAAATTTGGTAATTGTGACCGGAAATATTTCTTGGGGCCATTCAAATTGTGTTTTGTTCCTTATTATTTTTAGAATTTGGAATTCTAGATTGTAGAGCCAAATTTTGAGTTTATATATTTTTAAATTTCGAAATAAGATCTACAGTACTCATCTCTATAGTTTGCTTTGAATTGCGGTGAATTGATCTGTTACCCTCGCATTAGCCTTCGCCTTGTGAGTTGTGAGTGTCATATACTTGGTGAGTGACCTTACTAAACAAAGGGAAGGGGGGGACGATTGTTTTAACTAACCATTTGATTTTCTTAGCAGTTTAGCGAAGATTGGGGACGGAAATCCATTCGTCCCGCCTTTTATTCGCAATCATAACAATTTTCCATTAACAAAAAACTCTAATGGCAAGCATTGTAGTCATCCACGTGAAGAGGCAGATAGTTGGGAGCGACATCGAATGAATCCAAATGAAGCCAATGATCCTGATCGGTTTGCTGTCGGAATAAATGCACATATGAGTGAAGTGCAAAGGTTGGCAAGAAAAGTTGACAGCATGGCACCACCTACACCTACATTTTCGGTCAAGAGGGAAGAAACCAAGAAATATGTCAGCCGATTCAATGGTTCTGGAAGTTCAGATGATTATTCTGATGATGGTTCGGAAAGGCGATCACACCAAGGGTCTTCTAGAAGGCATTGCCCCAGTAAACCTCATTCCTAAAGGAGAGTGAAGATTAATTTAGGATCTAATTTAGGTTCTGATGAAGCTCAAGATATCAAGGGTTTAAAATATGACATCTCTCGATTTGATGGTCAACACAATCCAGTGAAGTATCTTGATTGGGAGCGACAGATTGAGAATCTATTTGATCTTAACAATTATCAGGAGAAGGAGAAAGTCAAAGTGGTGCAGTATTCTTTCACTCATTATGCGGCTGAGTGGTGGAAAAATAAAAAGGAGTCACGATATCTTGCCGGAAAGAAACCTATCTCCACATGGGAGAGATTGAGATCCGAGCTTCGCGAATATCATGTTCCGCCTACTTACTTGATGGAAAAACATTCTTATAACATCAAGCAAGGAAATCACACAATTGATGAATACTGGCAAGATCTTGAGTTGACCATGAGAAGGGTTGGAATAAAAGAAGATGACGCATTCATAAAAAATCGTTTCATTAAAGGCCTGCGTGAAAACCTTCAAATGCCAGTCAAGCTTCAACATCACATATCTATGAACGATTTATTTGTGAAAGCAAGGTTAGTTGAGAGTACCCTGCGACCAAGGAGGCCACAACCTAGTTTTCCAAGTCAACGACCAGGGTTTGACTCCGGAAACCCTAGTTATGGCCACAGTAGGGGCACGCCCATGGGAGGAAGAGGATCAATTCAGACTTATTCAAATCCAACTTTTAATCCTACTGGGAGGTGGATGGCACCACCAACCCAACAGGTTTAAAAAATTCCAGGTAAGTCTACTACTTCTTCATCAAATTCGGTTTCTGTTAACTCTCATACTTATTTTCATTGTAAAGAAAGAGGACATGTCCGCAATAACTGTCCTCATGCACGAGTGCTAACAACACTTGAGGAAGGAGATGAAGAAGATGAATATACTGATATGCCACCATTGTGTGAAAGTGGTGAAGAACAGGTAGATGAAGAGATCATCATAAATGATCATGGTGAACAGGGTCCAGAAACACAAGGTAACTTCATGTCACTACGAGTTCTAAAATCCCAAATGGATGAAACACAGGTACAAAGGATTAATATTTTTCATACCCGTTGCCTTGTGAAAGATAAGAATTGTTTACTGATTATTGATGGTGGTTCTTGTGCTAATGTTGTGTCCAATCTTCTTGTTAAATCATTGTCTTTGCCTATGACTACTCATCTATCACCATATAAACTTATTTGGTTAAATGGCAGTGGTGAAATTAGGGTTAACAAATAATGCATGATTAACTTTAAGATTGGAAAATACCATGATTCTATCTTATGTGATGTTATACCTATGGAAGCTAGTCATATTTTGTTAGGGAGACCTTGGCAGTTTGATCGTAAATCCATGCGTGATGGTTACACTGACAAAATTACTGTGATTAAGGATAGGACAAGGTATACTTTGGTTCCATTATCTCCAGTGGAGGCACAGAGATGCATGAGAGTCGATAAAGAGAAGTTTGCAACTGATGTGCAAATGGCCGACCAAAACCCTAGCAAGGGCTTGAAGGAGATCGGCCACAAGGTGAAGAATGGAGGCAAAAACCTTGATAATTTCGACCAAGTAGCAAGGGAGGCTGTCCCAGGTAAGCCAGGTAAGTCTACAAATGATTCTGATAAGTCGCGTAAAGTCCTATCTTCACATCTTAGTCCTTTGCCATCAATTTACATGATGAGACATGAACTTCCTAATGATTCTGGTAGATTGTTTTATGCATCAATTAGGGATGTGAATCGTGCTTTTTCTAATCATTCTTATATGGTTATCATGCATTTTAATGAGAGCTACTTTGCTAGTGATGATATTCCTATGAATGTTCCTCCACGGTTTGCTCAGATGTTACACGAATTTGAGGATTTTTTTCTGAAGCCTTACCCGTGGGATTACCACCTTTACAAGGTATTGAACACCAGATTGACTTGATTCCGGGTTCGGTTATCCCAAATCGCCCGGAGTATAAAGCAAACCCCAAGGAGACAAAGGAACTACAACGACAAGTCGAGGAGTTACTTCAAAAAGGGTATGTGCGAGAATCCCTATCTTCTTGTGCCATGCCTATCATTTTAGTTCCTAAGAAAGATAAAACTTGGCATATGTGCATTGATTGTCATGCTATTAACAAGATTACAATTAAGTATCGCCATCATATCCCTAGGTTAGATGATATGCTTGAAGATTTGCATGGATCTGTGATTTATACTAAAATTTATTTGACTCGGTTATCATCAGATTCAAATGAATTAAGGAGATGAATGGAAAACTGCATTTAAGACTAAGTTCGGGTTGTATGAATGGATCGTTATGCCTTTCGGTTTAACTAATGCACCTAGTACTTTTATGCGATTGATGAATCATGTCTTAAGAAAGTTGATTGGTTGGGTTGTTGTGGTCTATCACTATCACAAGAACCCCCCCTTTAGCACCGTTTTTTTATGTTCTAGCACCGGTTTTTTTTGCAAAAAAACCGGTGCCTAAGTAACCGATGCTAATTTAGCACCGGTTGGAAAAAAAACCGGTGCTAAATCCCAAATTTTAGCACCGGTTTTTTAGTTAGCATCGGTTTTTAAACCGGTGCAAAAATGTCCCGATATAGCACCGGTTTTTCTTGTTAGCACCGGTTCTAATTTTAGCACCGATTTTTTTTGTTAGCACCGGTCGAAAAATCGATGCTAAATTAGCACCGGTTAAAACCGGTGCTAAAATATTTACGACGAATAAAAAAATCCCTTCCTCTGAAAGCGGCAGTGCATTGCAGCTTTCAGAGGAAGGAAAAAAGACCTGAAACAGAGGAAGCGGCAGCACACTGCAGCTTTCAGAGGAAGAGAAAAAGACCTAAAACTAACAATTTAATAGGACATCAATTTAATAATAAAATTAACTTCACAAAATTGATAATATAGAAATAAAAACAAAAACAGTTATGATACAAAACTAATAATCAATGAGACTAAACATTGCGCGGGAGACCTTGGAGAGGTATCAATCTCACCATGCCAGAAGCTTATTCAATAGATCACTGGAAACCATGCCAGAAGCTTATACCAAAAGCTTACACATGAATAAAGACGTTCATATCAGTATATCAACCTTCAGTACTTAACGAGGCTACATAACTCAATTTGATTCAGTCACACATCAACATTTGGTAAAGTAAAGCACAAAATAATCGACCAAGATAAACACATATCTATCATATTCTTCCTATGCTGATTCATAACATTAATGAAATGAATGTAACAATCTTACTCACATAAATCATATGCTACAAAGCAAAAAAATGTTTAAAGTCAAATACAACATTAAAATGCCAAAGTGAAACATATCATCAAGCATCAACAAAAATTTCATTTGAGTGGGACTCAAAATATGTTTGCTTTTCCCTCAAAAGTCATCATTTAACTTGTAGCATTCATAACAAATGGGCTAACAACCATGCATTTCA
Organism: Rubia yunnanensis; assembly: GCA_037428765.1. Taxonomy (NCBI): domain Eukaryota; kingdom Viridiplantae; phylum Streptophyta; class Magnoliopsida; order Gentianales; family Rubiaceae; genus Rubia; species Rubia yunnanensis. The sequence continues at coordinate 20,730,735 of CM075064.1, read as the reverse complement.
CATGATATGACAAAGTTCATACAGTTGAAGGTGCATAGTATGTAAGATATGTAAGATTGGCCAAGTCAATTCACCCTATGCTACATCAGTTCTCAAAGATTAGAAGATAGGTGCAATAGTGAATCAAATAATGCATAACAGATCTAGTAATGGAGTAAATTTACATCCATCAAAATTAAATCACAGAAATTGAACATGCAAACCTGTCGAACATCAGGGTTCTCATCATTATAGCTTTCCAATAGGAAAAGAAGATATACCTCAGGCTAATATGAACACTAAATTGAACTAATCAGAACACATAAATTTTCAATAAAAAATGCAGGCAGTAGGGTAAAATTGATGCAAGATGTTTCGTCAATTGATGCAAGTGTTACTCCCTCTATCCGAACTTAAGTTACACAATTTAACTTTTCACATTTGATTTAAAACGCAAACAGAGCAAAAAACTAAGAGAAGAGAACTTTTGATTATGTGCATCAATGATTTTTTCAGAACAAATACTTAGTTAAAGTCAACTTAGTCATTAGTATTTATATATAGAAAGTCAAGTAAACCTGGGAATGAACTTAAAAGTATCAGAACCATATAGGCGCGATTCTACTATCATCTAGAATGACAATATACCTATTCTTTGCATAAATGCCAAACAAAACACAAGCCAATTTGCAGTAACAATTTGAAACCATCTATGTAATATAATTCATCAATGGTCACAAAAAATAGTATTAAAATCAGAAGAGAACATACATTAGGGGACCAAAAGAAGAAAAGGGGCAAAATTCATGGGAAAAACAAAGAAACTCAAAACGGTTTCAAGCAAACATCATTTCAACATAGTTATACATCATCTTATAGAATTATGATTAAGGGGAAAATTTGGAGCATCATTTCATACATCAGTTATATCCAAGGAGAGAACCATATACATTATACAGTATAATCAAACTGCAAATGAAGAGTAAAAGTGCTAAACCTTCGGTACTGACTCTGCAATCAAGCTAGTTTCAAGTCCCCCACCGCAATGTTTCTGGTTCAACGTCCCCACATTCATCTTCTTCTTTCTCTGCAATTCAAGCATTTTTTTCTCTATCAGGCAAAACATCAAACACTTGGAGAGCAAGCATAAGAAAATCCCAGCACTCTCATTTTAGGATTTTACAGTCGACAACTACGTAACACCACACAATCTTTACACAGGTAAATGAAAATAGCCTAGCATCTCTAACACCCCAGAAATCACAAGAAAATGAGCAAAATTCAAAAATATAAAACCCTAGGAAAATCATCCCCCAAGCCCAGATTTTACCCCAAAATCTTAAACAGGGAGTAAGAGAAACTAAATACATGATATCAGAGAGCAAAAATGAGACAAGATCGAGGAAAAAATACCGAGTTCTTGTCATTTATGGCGAAGCCCTATATTATGGGCAGTCGGCACCGCCGAACCTTTGTTGCCAGCAATCGATCGACGACGTTCATCTCAGACGGTGGATAACAATGATGAAGAGGAGACCTACAAGCAGTGGCAACGATCGACAGATATATTAGTGAACAGTGGGTCTGTACATCGAAGGAAAAGGGACAAGCCTTTGAGCAGGAAGACAAGATGCCATGAGATCGCCTCCCTCACCGGAGCCGGTACCATCTCCCCTTTCAGATGATGCATGGTTGGTGGCTGATTGGAGGAGAAAAACCAGAGGAGGCGGAGGGACAGTGGGTTCGATTGAATGAAATTAGGGAAGGGAGAAGGAAGACTGAGTATATGAAAATAAGACTTGAGGTTTGGGCCAAAATTATGGGTTTCATCCCATTAAAGTTTTCATTAACTAAAATCAAATAAAGTTTGGCCTTTAATTAGTTAAAGTCAACTTAGTTATTAGTGTTTATATATTGAAAGTCATGTAAGGGTTGACCGTTGATTAGACAAAGTAAAAATTTTTTATTAGTAAATATTATGATATACTAATTCAAATATAAGTTTGACCGTTAAATTGTTAAAGTCAACTTTGTTATTAGTGTAAATATATTGAAAGTTAAGTAAGAGTTGACCGTCGATTAGTTAAAGTCAACTTTGTTATTTGTATTTGTATGTAGAAAGTCAAGTAGGGGTTGATCGTGGATTAGTTAAAGCCAACTTTGTTATTTGTATTTTTATGTAGAAAGACAAGCACGGGTTGACCGTGGATTAGTTAAAGTGAACTTAGTTATTAGTGTTTATATATTGAAAGTCAAGTAAAGTTTGACCGTTGATTAGAGAAAGTCAACCTAGTTATTAGTGTTTATATATTGAAAGTCAAGAAAAGTTTGACCGTTGATTAGACAAAGTCAACCTTGTTATTAGTGTTTATATATTGAAAGTCGAGTAAAGTTTGACCGTTGATTAGTTAAAGTCAGCTTCGTCACTAGTGTTTATATATAGAGAGAGTCAAGTTTGAACGTTGATTGGTTAAAGTCAATTTAGTCACTAGTATATATATATAGAAAGTCAAGTAAGCTTTGACCGTTGATTAGACAAAGTCAAACTTTTTTATTAGTATTCATTATATACTAATTCAAATAAAGTTTGACCATTAATTAGTTAAAGTCAACTTTGTTACTAGTGTTTATTTATTGAAAGTCAAGTAGGGTTTGGCCGTTGATTAGACAAAGTCAAATATTTTTATTTGTATTTATTATATACTAATTAAAGTAAGGTTTGACCATTAATTATTCAAAGTCAACTTAGTTATTAGTGTATATATATTGAAAGTCGAGTAATGTTTTATCGTTGATTAGTTAAAGTCAGCTTAGTCACTAGTCGAAGGTAATGGTAAATAAAAAGAAAATGTGAGAGTCTACGGGAGTGGGAACATTGTCCCACTCCCGTGATACAATGAAACCTACTAAACTACCCCTGATCTAGATGGTACAATCAGGTGGCCCTAAAAAAATGCCGTGGGAATGTACAGGAGTGGGGACATTAGCTCATTCCCTTTATACATGTTACATAAAATACTACCCCTGATCTAAATGTTACAACCAGGTGACCAAAGAAGATAGTCTCGACGTGATGACTGGGGCCTGTGGAAACCATCCATGGAAAAATATTACAACCCATCGTGGTGACCGGGGCCTGTATAAGCCATTCCTAAAAAACAGAGGGGCAGGAGAACAAACTCACTAGCCTTCTCACTCCATGTTACATCCATGCTACCGGTGGTGTGAACTGGCTCTTCCGCCGTGGTTTGCTCCCCATGGGTGTCTTCAACTCCGAGAGTGGTCTCGGTCTTCCAATGAATGAAGTAGTATGACCTGTCCTCCTAAAAGGGCTTGCACACTGCTTCTACCATGTACACCTCTAAGATGAAGATAAAGAGGTGTTATTGGCCTTTGATAATGGTCTCTAGATGAGGACCCTCTTTGGGGTTGGGGGCAGTTTCACCGTAGTCCGTTGTGCTCCCAAGTGTTCCCCGCGGATAGACCTCCTAGGCTTAAGAGACCGGGCATGACTTCTACCGCGCACGCCCCGCGTAACGGTTTTGTAACCGTTCTTACCATTTTAGGCAAATGGACAGCCTGATGCCATTTTACACTTTTCAGTGCAGCGCAGGCAAATAGCGCAACCGTTAATTCCAAGTGATACCTAGCAAGGGGTTAATTAATTTGTGTACGAAGAATTAATTTACCCCCTACACGACCTACATGGCCATGCTACTACAATGGGAAATCCTTTCAGCCATATGGAGAAAAACCGCTGCAATTTTTTTTAACAGTAGCCATCCCTCGAGGGTACTTCACGAGTCCCCCCTCGAGGACAGAGCACTCGAACACCTTCAGGTCTCGAATGCCCCCCACGAGCACTCGAAAGCTTACAACACTCGAATGGCCACCTTGAGTACTCGAGCACCACCAGCACCACCTCGAGGACAAAGCACTCAAACACCTTTAGCACTCAAACACCTTTAGCCCTCAAATGCCCCCAAGCGCACTCGAAAGATTCCAACACTCGAATTGTCCCCTCGAGTACTCGAGCACCACCAGCACTTGTATGCCTTGAGCACTCGAATACCTCAATCCGTCTATCCTTGAGCCACCCTTGAGTTCACGACTCAACCAGAACACCTTTTGAGCATTCAAATGCCCCCTTGAGCTCTCAAGCACCTACAGCACTCGAATGGACACCTCGAGCACGCGAGCCCCTCCAGCACTCGAAATGCCCCTGTCAAGCACTCGAAATGCCTTCAGCACTGGGTTACCTCCTTCTTCAGCCCTCAGACCATCATTTCCTCCTCGAACCAACCCTCGTGTACTCGAATCTCCACTCGTAGAGGGTTACCCCCTAGTATATCATATAAGTTACCGCTATCAGCTGCAAGGTGATTTGCCGGACCGGATTTTCTGGCACTGTTGAGTCACCGAAAACTGGGTAAACTTGAGAGAACCACCAATTACGAGAATCTTCACTTCCGTTCCTCTTCTTCCAGGGATTCTTATGAAACTGAGGAGCAAGGCCAATAAATTGGGAATACCACTCTTGATGATTCCGATTAAAATGATCCACCATGGTAGCCAAACGGCTAGGTCCAACTAACACACAGTGAAACATCTCATAACATCTATGATGAATCTGAATAGCCCCAAAGTATGTGCCTCCTCCACCCATAGCTTTCCAGTGCACCCAGAATGAAGATCACCGTATGAATGTTCATGAGTGAGAAAAAATTTAAATCCGTGTTTTTGGCATAGAGCATCTAAGTACCAACTAGTTCAGGTAAAATAAGGCCGGGCGGTGTCCGGGTTGTGAACACAAGCGAGGCTGAGAGTTTACTGGGTTCTTAGCACAAGTAAGGCCGGGAAAGGTACTGGGTTCTGTTCACTTGCAAGGCCGGAGATTTCCCAGGATTTGAACACACGCTTAGCCGGAAGGTGGCCGGGTTTTGAGCACTAGTGAGGCCGGATGGCTAGTCTGGGATATGAACACAAGCTAGGCCGATCGGGTGCCCGGAGTTTGAACACAAGTTCACCTAAATCATTTAGGGTAGGCTATTGTTCTATGTTCCAATTAAATAGAGTAAACAAAGTCGAGCATTTTCCAGGTTCTGAGCACGAGCAAGGCTGGGTGAGTTACTGGGAGCAAGGCCGGGCGGGCATGCCGGGTTTTGAACACTTGCAAGGCCGGAGGTTGCCCAGGTTTTGAACACAAGCAAGGCCGGGAGGTGACCGAGTTTTGGGCACTAACAAGGCTGGGGACAAGGCCGGGGTTTGAACACAAGCTAGGTCGGTCGGGGCTCGAGGTCTGAACACAAGTTTACTCGAATCAATTAGGAACTCCCACAAGTGCTAACAGTGTCTATGCGTGAGACCCTTCAATAATATTTATCCCCTATGAACAACATGTTGTCAATCCACTTTCAATAGGCGCGAACCCGCACAGATTCTCACAATCAACCCATCTATCCATGCCTATCCAGGCCAGATTTTTCATTAATAACTCCATAGGAATCCATACACGAGTGTTCTCGAGCTAGCAAAATAGGTCAGTATTTCGGCATAATAAAACTTAGCATTTGGTCGAAGGTTGCAATCAGACCAGCAAAGAAAGTTTACCAGAATGAGAGCACCCAAATGCTATGGATTTTTATGCCTAAAATTTGTCACTATTCTGTTTCCAAGTGAACACTTATGTACTGACTTGAACCACACAAATTTGAGTTCTTCAGGAGGCCACGGCAATCCGCACATTCCACAAAAGTTAAGAATGTAAAACCTCTGTTTCAGACAAACATGTAAAACAGGGTTTCCTGCAATTTATTCCACCTATTGCACACAGCAACTCCTCATACTTCGTATATGAATAGAGCAGCATATACTTCCATACCAAGCTAGCATAAATCCACACAATTTCACGCAACAATTCCGTACAAAATCCGTATAGGAATTCCACTTAGATTAATCCGCACAAATCCACAACATTCATACCAATCCGTACAAAGCAACATAAAACTTACTTGGGCCGGTGTTGGTGTTCGTCTAAGCATCCTCCTCAGCAACCTAGAGAGAGGACCTGGGTCTTCGGCCTTAGATTGCGTTGGTGTTTACCAAGAAAGTAGAAATCCCAATTTCAAGATCGTACAACAGATCTGTGAAATTGTCTTCTTCTGAGATCCTCCTTGTTATTGGTCTTCAAAATCCGAGATCGAAAGGCCGATCTTACTCCAAAATCTAAGCAAAATTTCGCAAAGAGAAATTTTGAGAGAAACCTAGATTCGCGTCTCATTCTTTCAAGAACAGGGGTGCGCCATATATGAAAAGATTCTCGGCAGAGCTGCGGGAGAGGAGCCCGGCGAAAATCGAACACGATGAACAGTGCAGGGCTGCGCCCTATTTTAGCCTCTGCTTTCACCTTTGTCACTAGTGATTCTATGCAGAGAGAGAGTCAAGTAAAGTTTGACCATTCATTAGTTAAATTCAACTTAGTCAGTGGTATTTATATATAGAAAGTCAAGTAAGTTTTGACCGTTGATTAGACAAAGTCAAACATTTTTATTAGTATTTATTATATACTAATTCAAATAAAGTTTGACCGCTAATTAGTGTTTATATATTGAAAGTCAAGAAAAGTTTTCACGATTGTTTATATATATATATTCAACTATGTAGTCAAAAGTTTTCTTAGTTTTACTGAATCTTTGATCTTGTGCAATTTAATCCGGGACGGAGGGAGTATACTAAATCAATTAATGTTTGAACATTAATTAGTTAATGTAAACAAATTTTATTCTTATTTGTATATATGAGGTCAGTAAAGGTTGATCGTTGATTAATTTAACTTAACTTAGGCATTACTTAAAGTCAACAAAAGAAGTGAACGATTTTGACAGTTAAAAAAATAGCTTAGAGCGGCTGCACAGCTGTTCCCCGCTCATGAAATTTCTGCGAAGATTATTTGAAATTTTTGGCAAATTTTTTGTATTTTTTGGCGGAAATAATGAACTTTAAAAACTTTTGTCAAATATTTAGAAGTTTTTGGCGATTTCTTTTGGGGAGGGGGATTTTTTTGGCGGGAAAAATTTAAAATTTTTTAGCACCGGTTTAAACCTGTGCTATTTTCTTCCAAAATCGGTGCTGTTTTTTTCATTTTTAGCACCGGTTTTTAAAACCGGCTCAAATTTTTCCAAAACCGGTGCTATTTTAAAATTTTGGCCTATTTCTTTGGCGGGAAAATGAGTATTGAAAAATTTATCACCGGTTTTTAAAAACCGATGATATTTTTTAAAAGAACCGGTGCTTTTTTTAACAAAAAACCGGTGCTACTTTAAAAATCGTTCACGATTTCTTTGGCGGGAAATTTTTTTTGGAGATTTCGTTGGCGGGAAAATTTTAAAAGTTTAAAATTTTTAGCACTGGTTTAAAGTGTTATTTTTTCCAAAATCGGTGCTATTTTAAAATTTTGGGCCTATTTCTTTGGCGGGAAAATGAGTATTGAAAAATTTAGCACAGGTTTTTAAAAACTAGTGCAATTTTTTACAAAAAACCGTGCTACTTAAAAAAATTTTGGTGACTTCTTTGGGGATTTCTTTGGCGGGAAAATTTAAAACTTTAAAAAAATTTTAGCACCGGTTTAAACCAGTGCTATTTTCTTCCAAAATCGGTGTTATTTTTTCATTTTTAGCACCAATTTTAAAAACCGGTGCTATTTGTTTCCATACCGGTGCTATTTTAAAAACCGGTGTTATTTTTTTATAAAAACGGTGCTATTTAATAATTTTCGCACCGGTTTTTAAAACCGGTGCTATTTTTTTTACAAAACAAATGGTGCTAAGTTATAATTTTTAGCACCGGTTTTTAAAACCAGTACTAAATTTTGCAAAAACCGGTGCTATTTTTTAAATTTTTGGCTATATTTTTGGCAGGAAAAATGAAATTTTCAAATTTTTAGCACCGGTTTTTAAAAACCGGTGCTAATATTTTCCAAAATCGGTGCTATTGTAAAATTTAGCACAGGTTTAAAAAAACCGGTGTTAAAATTAAAAAACCGGTGTTAATGTTTTAAAAATCGGTGTTGAAATTTTAAAAAACCGATGCTATTAGAAAACCGGTGCTAAAAAACCGGTGCTAAAGGGGGGTCTCTGTGGTAGTGTATTTTGATGATATATTGATTTATTCTAAGTCGACTGATGAACATATTGAGCATGTTAAAATGGTTCTTGTTGCACTCTGTGAGTCTTGTTTGTAGGCGAACATTAAGTAGTACACATTTTGTGCTTCGGAAGTGGTGTTTCTCGGTTTTGTGGTCTCTAAAGATGGCATAAAAGTCGACGAAACCAAAACTGAGGCCATTAAGACCTAGCCGAGACCTACTAATGCCAACCAGGTACGTTCTTTTCATGGTTTGGCTAGTTTTTATAGACGGTTTGTGCGTGATTTCTCATCTATTGTTGCATCTCTAAATGAACTAGTTAAAAAGGATGTAAAATTTCTTTGGATTGAGAGTCAAGAGAATGCATTTAATGAATTGAAAGTACGATTATGCAATGCTCATATTCTTGCTTTACCTAATTTTAATGGTACTTCTGAGATTCATTGTGACGCTTTCAGTGTTGGTATTGGTGCTGTTTTGATGCAAGAGAATCGACCTATAGCTTACTTCAGTGAGTTGAAAGTACGATTATGTAATGCTCATATTCTTGCTTTACCTAATTTTAATGGTACTTTTGAGATTCATTGTGATGCTTTCAGTGTTGGTATTGGTGCTGTTTTGATGCAAGAGAATCGACCTATAGCTTACTTCAGTGAAAAGTTAAAGGGCGGTGCTCTAAACTATCCTATGTATGATAAAGAATTTTATGCAATTGTGCGTGCATTAGAAACTTGGCAACATTATTTAGTGCATAAGAATTTGTCATTCATAGTGATCATGAATCCTTGAAATACTTGAAGAGTCAGATGAAGTTGAATAATCGTCTTGCTAAATGGTTTAGTTTCATTGAATCTTTTCCTTATGTGTTGCGTTACAATAAAGGGTAAAGAAAATGTTGTTGCTGATGCTTTGAGTCGTAGACATGTTTTACTTACACGATTGGAATGCATTATGTTAGGGTTTTCATTCATGCGAGCTTTATATGTGACTGATTCTGATTTTTCATATATTTATGCTGCATGCAAAAATGGTGCTTATGAGAAGTTTTTTCGGCATGATGGTTTCTTGTTTATGAATAATAGGTTATGTATTCCTCAATGTTCTATGCGTGAATTACTTGTTAGAGAAGCTCATTCAGGTTGTTTAATGGGACATTTTGGTGCATTTAAAACTTATAATTTGCTGCGAGAACACTTCTATTGGCCGAAAATGGCACTTGCTATTGACAGGGTTTGTAGGAATTGTCTTGATTACTTGAAGGCTAAGTCTAAAACTAAGTCTCATGGTCTTTATACTCCATTACCTGTTCCTACACATCCTTGGGTTGATATTTCCATGGATTTTGTCCTAGGTTTGCCACGATCTCAGACAGGTAATGATCCTATCTTTGTGGTTGTGGATAGATTTTTGAAAATGGCACATTTTAATCCTTGTAAGAAGACAGATAATGCAAAGCATGTTGTGGATCTATTTTTGAAGGAAGTAGTTCGGTTACATGGAATTCCTGCATCTATTGTCTCTGATCGCAATGTTAAATTTTTATCCTACTTTTGGAATACCTTGTGGCGCATGTTAGGGACAAAGTTACTGTTTTCAACTGCCAGTCATCCTCAAACTGATGGACAAATGGAAGTGAAGAAAATCCATGAGAAAGTGCGCATGAAAATTGAACGGACAAATGCATAGAATGCTGATAAAGCTAATCAAAGGTGGAAGTTGATGAGGTTCAACGTGGGTGATTATGTTTGGGTTCATCTACAGAAAGAGAGGTTTCCAAATGCTCGGAAATCTAAGTTGAGTCCACGTGGAGATGGTCCTTTTAGAGTGTTGGATCGTGTGAACGACAATGCTTACAAGATAGAGTTACCATATCATTATGGTGTTAGTGAGACCTTCAATGTTGCTGATTTATCTCCATTTAAATTTGAAGACGATTCACTTTTGAGGGTGAAACCTTTCGACCACGGAGGGAATAATGGAGATGCAAAGACGAATACCACCATAAAGAAAGACATTCCATGACTTGATCAAACATTTAAAGGATATGTTCGAGATCCTCTAAGTGACATGGCGGGACCTATGACTATGTCAAGGACTAAGCTTAGGGATGCTGCTTTAAATGCTCTGATTGATCGCTGTTATGATGAAGAATTGAAGAAGGAGTCACCATCAACATCTTGGATCCATTATTCAAGATTGTTGACGAACTGAAGATTACCATGTGGGCTTTGAAGAGCTGAATTTCAAAAATACAGTCCATTAAGGTTTAGTATATTCAGTTTCATTCTAATTAGAATCAGATTTGGTAAGATTAGATAAGGTAATATTCTTCAAGGTTACTTCTTGAAGAATTCAACCAGATTACCGTAGATTACCATTTATTTTAGGTATTTTAATTAGATATGGTTTTAGCTTCTTAAAACTGCCATAAGTCGATTCAGTTTCCATTTGTGATTAGGGTTTGAGGCCAGAATGTAACCCTATAAAAAGGGAGGTCTTATGGACGAATTTTAACACTTTTCATCAACCAAATGTACAACCTTTTGAGTTCATACTCTTTGCTTGCGAGCTATTCCATTGTTTCTTAACCCCGAGGGCTAGTTAAGTACCAATAAACCTTGTAATCTGATCCTGAGGGGTAGTTAGAGAGCAAATCGTAGTTAGGCATACCCCGAGGGCTAGATTCCTGAATTTTGTGCGAGATAGTGTGGGTTTACAGATCCCTTCACTAGATCAAAGATATTAATTCAGCAAATCGTGAGTCTTTGCAAGGAGATTCATATCACATAGTGACGCGTGTAATGTTTGGCTGAAATTTTGGGTTAGAGTATATTGATTAAGATCCTCCTAATATTTTTCCCATGTTTCTACACCTGCTAAGGAGAGAATCTTTAGATTGAGAAGGAAAATTTTGGAAAGAGATGGAAAAATAAAAACCAGCTTTGAATTTGCTTCTTGACATTTCAAAGTCTTTATGTTAAGTTTTAATTCCTCATCCTTTTTTTAACACCCTTATATTTGTCATATTTTATTTTTTTAAGATTCATAATTTTAGCAAGGAAAATTATATTATGGATAAGTGAGTGCCACGTGTGTGCACATTCCTGCACAAATTTTGCCCACGTATTAGAAAATTTGAATGATTCTTCTAATATGAATGTTTTCTAAAGTGGTGGTAGATGTTTAGTTGTCGTTTTTATTTAGCATATTTGAAATTGATAGAATGAGGTTTAGCTTGTTTTGAGTGATAATCGTTGATGATCTTCACATGCAAGAATTGCACAGGTATTAAAGAAAGTGTAAATATTTGGAGAGGAAATCACAAAAATAATTTAAAAAAATATATATAGGAAAAATAATATAAATTCCGAGTATAATTTGGTTATTTTTCAAAATATTTATGAATTCAATATTTTAAAACAAGATGTAACGTGTGCAAACAAAATTTGCATGCAAGTGTCCCACACCACATTACTACGGAAGTATTATTTTTATATTCACAAACATTAAGAAAAATTACTATTTAAGAATTCATAATTCAATAAAAAGTGTATTTGCCACATTTATGAAAAAATTGAGGTAGTTTTTCCGGAGTTTATATTTCTAGAACTTATATAATAGATTTCTAGAAATAAATTTTGAAATTAAATTCATATATTTATTTTGTGGGGATTCCATTTTTGGCATTCTCACGTCGCCCGCCCTGGTTCGCTTCTCGTGCTTAACTCAGGACCTGACCACCATCCTGACCCGGATTGGATGGATGAAGGTCATTGTGTACCCGGAAAACAATTCACCCCCTCTCTTGAAGAGGCCTACAAGTGGGTCCTCAAGGCTGCGGCGATTTAGTTCAACCCAAAATCAAAGGCCTAGTACTGACATGGAGAGAAAAAATAGTGGAACCACCATCTAGACTGTGCATCCTTACTTCTACTTCATGTACGAGTAGATTGGGTCCCATAACTACTTTTACTGTGTACCTGCATTGAGTAAACATGTGCAAGGCTATTTCCTCCTTTTTTTCGCACAGAACACACAATTGATGTGCTTCAGTTATGTTGAAACTTATTAGCCTTTCTGTTGTTGCCAACCAGCTTTTCAGAAGCATGCACATAAAGATAAAGTGCTTTGACAAAAGTTTTGAGCTCTAGATAAGCTTTGCCATTGGGTCTGGTTGTCCCCCTCCTTTCAAGATGTTATATGCAGCAGATATACTGAATTAACCCCTTTGATTCACACAATTGTGCAGTTGACCCTTCATCCTCACCTTCAACCTCTTAATACACTTCCATATCCAGCTTTGTGGCACTTGTGCCTGATACAAATCAAAGTCCTTTCCCTTCAAGTAGTCTGCTTGAATCCATCTTATCCAGAGTAGATCTTTTTTCTCTTGGATACACCAAATGTGTTGGCATAATGATGCCTGATTCCATAATGATGGATCTCTGAAGCCCAGTCCTCCCAGTTCCTTACTCTAGCATAGATCATCCCATGAAATAGGTGTGAAAAATATGTCCTCAACTTTCTTGTTCCAGAGGAATGCCCTACATCCTTTTACTATCTCTTCATTTACACTATTCAGGTAGCTTAAATACCCCTGACCAGAATGTGATGTTCGAACATTGACAGGCTGGTTGGTCGGAATTTCAGGTGAGATGACACTGCTTCATTCTCCCTTTTTTCTGACCCTTGCTTATTATCAAAATCATCAACAATCATATTGATTGACTCCATGAGGGTGTTAGTGTGAAGATTAAATACTATGTATAAATGACTATTGACTGAATATCCCAGAAAAACTTCTTCATCGCTACGATTATCAAATTTTCCCAGTTGTTCTCTGTCCCTGAGTATGTAGCACTTGCTCCCAAACACATGAAAGTAAGCCACATTTGGTTTTCTTCCTTTCTAGATTTCGTACGACGCCTTGCGGGTAAATGGTTGTAGGTATACCCTATTGATGGTATAACATGTTGTGTTGATAGCTTCTGCCCACCATTTTTTGTGAATACCCATTTCTGCAAGCATGACTTGAGCCATCTCCTGTAGGGTTCTGTTCTTTCTTTCTACAATCCCATTTTACTGAGGATTAATGGGAGCAAAGAACTCATACTGTATATTAAGTTCATCACAGAAATCACTGAACTGCGAGTTTTCAAATTCTCTTCCATGATCACTGCAGATTCTCACAATCTTTCCAATGTGTTTTCCTTTCCCGGTTTGTAGCTTAATGACCAAGCTTCTGAACACATCCACTACATTTGATTTTTCTTTGAGAAAGGCTACCCAAGTGTATCTGGAAAAATCATCAACACAAACAAAAATATACCTTTTCCCAGTAATGTTGGGAGTGTTAACTGGCCGTCAAATCCATATGTAGTAACTCAAGGTTTTGTGAGGTAGTAATATATTGAACCGAAGAGTGAGGAGATCGAATATTTTTACCTTGTTGGCATGGTCCACACACAACACCTTTTTGATGTGTAAGAATAGGCATACCTCGTGCTACTTTGGCGCAACTTCATCCTCCCTTTTTCTGACCCTTGCTTATTATCAGAATCATCAACAATCACATTGATTGACTCCATGAGGGTCTTGATGTGAAGATTAAATACTCTATATAAATGACTATTAACTGAATATCCCAGAAAAATTTCTTCATAACTACAATTATCAAATTTCCCCAGTTGTTCTCTGTCCCTGAGTATATAGCACTTGCTCCCGAACATATGAAAGTAAGCCACATTTGGCTTTCTTCCTTTCTAGATTTCATAAGATGCCTTGCTGTTAAATGGTCGTAGGTATACCCTATTGATAGTATAACATGCTGTGTTGATAGCTTTTGCCCACCATTTTTTGTGAATACCCTTTTCTGCAAGCATGAATCGAGCCATCTCATGTAGGGTTCTATTCTTTCTTTCTACAATCCCATTTTGCTGCGGATTAATGGGAGCAAAGAACTCATGATGTATGGTAAGTTCATCACATAAATCACTAAACTGCGAGTTTTGAAATTATCTTCCATGATCACTGCGGATTCTCACAATCTTTCCAACGTGTTTTCCTTTCTCTGTTTGTAGCTTAATTACCGAACTTCTGAAGACATCCATGCATCTGATTTTTCTTTGAGCAAGGCTACCCAAGTGTATCTTGAAAAATCAAAAACACAAACAGAAATATACCTTTTCCCAGTAATGTTGGGAGTGTTAACTGGACCCATCAAATCCATATGTTGTAACTCAAGGCTTTGTGAGGTAGTAATATATTGAACCGAAGAGTGAGGAGATCGAATCTGTTTACCTTGTTGGCATGGTCCACACACAACACCTTTTTGATGTGTAAGAATAGGCATACCTTGTATTGCTTTGGCATTGGAAAATTTTACCAAGATCTTGTAATTTATATGTCCAAGCTTTCAATGCATCAGAGTAACTTCATCATCCCTGGAGCTTAAACACTCCACTTCTTGTTCCAGGAGATAGCAATTGTCTGACAATCGTTCTCTTGACAGTACTTTGTTTTCTCCATGCTTCACAATACACCTATCTTTTTGAAACCCAACAAGCATATCTTCATTGCAAAACTGGGAAATCCCACTTTCTGGAGTTCTCATTTTCCAACCACACGACTTTTATTTCCATCACCAAAAGTAACAAATCCACCGTCGTATAGTTTGACATTGTTCAAATAATCAGGAGTTCCTGTCATATGTCTAGAAAAGCCACTATCGAGATACCACGAGTCTCTAGAGTGTGAAATGACAGATGTGTGAGAAACAAGACATACAATATTTTGTTTAGGAATCTATACCTTTCTAACAAGTCTGGCTCTTTGAATATTGCTCATGTTGGAATATACTGACAATTGTTGACCATTCAGGATATCTCTGAGTAGTCTGAGACATTGTTCCTCTTCATGACCTTGGTACGAGTAGTAGTGACATAGTATAGGCTTGGGTCGGGGACGTGACTTCTTAATTTTTACCTTCTTGGCCTGCCTCTCAGCTTTGAAATCAGTCGGTCTTGTCTCAATTTCTCTATAACCAATTCCTTGTCTATCACCTGCATTTTTTCCCATTTCCAGGATTTCATCAAGCTTTGCCTTTCCTAAGTTGATGTTTTTCAGCTTTCAGTATCTTATTCGTCTCAACAACTTTCAGCCACATGGAGTGCATATTCTTGGCAGATTTCATCGTCATTTACTTCTTGACCATCGTCTTCGTCCGATGAGTTTTCACTCAGTAATTCCATGTTGGAACATCTGGATTCCCCCATTTTTTCGATGTTGAAACATGTAGTAACAATTTCATTTATCTCTGCTCCAAAAGCTACATAGTTGCTGGTGAGTTCTCCTAATGCATCCTCTTCCTTATCATCACTCCATGCAGTAACATATGATTTGCCTTGTTTCTTTCTAGCATTTCACCTGAATATGACCAAACCCTTCACATTCTCTACATTGGATCCTTCTGGCCTATTTTGTCTAATTATTTTGATTCCTCCTAATGGCTGATTGTTCCACTCAACTTTGGGTCCACGAGAGTTTCCAACCTTATGTGATCGAGGTCTGTTTCCTCTCAGTTTGTCTTGTGATCTTTTGTTTACTACTTTTTTCAGTATTTTTGAGAAGTTCTTTGTAATAAGTGCAATTTCTTCAGCTTCACTCTCACTATCTCCTACTTTTCTTAGGGTTGACACCTTAAAGGCTAGCTCTTTATGGCCTTTCTTTGATGGTTGATAAAACGTCATCTCATAAGTCTATAGCGATCCCATCAACTTGTCAAGTGTCATTGTTATCACATTACATGCTTCTTCAATGGAAACCACCTTCACTGCGAAACATTTTGGAAGAGATCTTACTATTTTCTTTAACAGTTTTTCTTCCTTGTACGTTTTTCCAAGTTGATAAGCCAAATTAGTAACATCCCTTATCTTCCTGTTGAAGGTATCAACGGTTTCATCTTCCTCCATCTTTAATTGTTCAAACTTTGTGGCCAACATTTGCAGTTTGGAATCCCATACACGACTTGTTCCTTCATGCACTGTTTATAGGATATCCCATGCCTTCTTTGCTTGATAGCAGTTTGAAATAAGTTTAAAATGATTTTTGTCCACTACAGTAAAGATGACATTTAGTGCTTTGGAATTTGCCATTGAGGCCCTTAACTCGCCTATACTCCATGTTGACTTTTCCTTGACTCCCTATTTTTTTGAACTTGATTCTCCTTATTTCTATTTTGAGCTTGACTGACCATCTTCCAATGAATGATTCCATTCAGTTTCAACAAAATACCAGGCAAGTTCATCAAGTGAGTTGATGAACATTCGCATTCGTGCCTTCCAATAATTATAGTTTGATCCTTACAGAATTGGGGGTCAAGAAACTGAAGCATCTTATATGGTCACCATGGTAAACCTTGATCAACACTTTCCTTGACACAACTAAGCTAAGAGTAAATGACTCAGTTGTGATACCAATTAAAAATTTGGTTTTACCTAATTACTTTAATTGAGGTAACTGTGTTCCAACATCATCTGATTAACCAAGTTTGTAGGTAAAGAAAACTTTAAAGACACACAAAAATGGTTACGCAGTTCGTTGAGAATCACCTACATCTGCGGGGCCTGGCCCAATTCAGAATAAATCCACTAATTAGAAAGATAGTAAAAGATACACCATACAATTACTTATCTTTTCTAATTCAACTCCTGAATTTTACTAGCTTCCCTAGTTGCCGATTCGCCTTGATCAGACTCCCTCTGACCTCAATCTCCGTCGACGCTGGATCTCCTCATTTCGAGGAATCAAGGCTCTCGTTCTTAACTTTGAGATCAAACAATGTTGATCATTTTGGAGCACCCATAAAAGCTTTGCGTTACTCTGATAAAAACCCAAAAACTGATTGCAGATTTCTATCTATAATACCGTGAGTAGCTTAGCCTGTAATGTCCGCCATATATAGCCCTTCTGTACATCATAGTTTCCTTGTGCGAATCAATCACTATCTTCATAATATTTTCGTATATTCAAATCTTAATGAAGATAGGATTTTGCCAATCTAATCCCCTGAAGTAAGGGATTTAGAATATCTCGTCCCAATCCTTTTCCATAACCAAATCTCCTTCCTTCTTCCAAATTTATATATCTTATTCCAATCCCAAAAATATGGGAGATGAAATATTCAGCGAATCAACTACTTTAGGGCGAGATTTATCCTTCTCAGATTCATACTTTCACATTGACCTTCTTCCATCATGACTCCTTCTTTGATATTACAACATAGTCACAAATTGCCAAATAAAACATTTTGGACTTTACAGGGTTCAACTATCATGGTTATTTGGAAAGAACCATTTGGAAGTAATATTCAGAACCCATGCTTGAAGCATGAAGGAGGATTTCTTGGGATATTGGGATAAGTTTGTTTGAGAGCTCTTGTCCATTGGTGAACTTGGAGTAGTATAAATAGGGGATGAACTTAGTAGTTCAAACACACTCAAGCATAGCATTCCTTTGCTACTTGCTTTCTTCTCCCTTTAGCTCTCATTTGAAGTTTTAGAAGCCAAAACCCTCATCTTTATATTTTGCCACATAATTCATTCATATATGGTAGGAAAAGCCTTGTAATACTTTCTACTTTCTCCACATATAGTGAAAATTCCAGTCTCCTCCGGCTGTGGATGTAGGTCAACTTGACCGAACCACATAAATCTTTGTGTCAATTATTTCCTCTATTTTCTTTACGTTGTCTTTATTATCCATCTTTTGGGCTAATAGAATTCTCATGGGATTTTCATTCCTAACAAATAAGGAATTATATACAAACATTCAATCAATTGACTCTGGTTAAAAGCTTATAACTATATTTATGCTCTAACATGTACCTGGATTTAACCTGCTATACCTTTCTAGATTACTTGGAAGAAGAGAAAGTCTACGATAAAAAATGTTGCACGACTCGAGTATTCAAAAGGGTCAAGTCTGTTCACTCATCTTGGGAAGTGCAAGATCGAAACCTCCTAGAAGAACTGCACGAGGCCATGCTCGACATACTGGTGACTGAAAATGGACTAAAGTTTATAGAAAAAGAAAAATGGAAAGCAATTTTTAGAATAATAGTATAAACTGTAATCTATTTATCCCAAAGTCGTAACATTATTCTTCCTTCTAAATATCCCGAAGTTCAATAAATTAGGTCAGTTTTATGTTTAGATATTTGTTTTATTTGGTGTAATTACAGTTCAACAAAATTTAAAAAAGAAAAACTAATTTGATCTCTATATGAAGGTCTCCTTTTTATTTTTATCCATTTTAATATTCCATTATTATTTTTCCTTCCAAAATATTCTTCGTCACCTTCTGATTTTAAAATATTGTGGGGGGTGGGGGTACTAATCAAAATTTAATAGTACCAGACCAATCATTGGTATAAACATTATACGTTTTGGGTTCAAGTCCAAACAATTCCGAATCAACAATGGAGATTTGTGCTTGTCTAAAGTCATCGCATAAATTTAAGGAGGAAAATACGTGGAAAGAGGTTTCCCATTTTTCCACAATTGTCATTATCGTTTAGAAGAAGTTAGGGGGGTTTTAGTATCTAGGGAATTAGTTATAAACATATAGACATCAAGGTACTTTTTTTATATAAAGAAAATATTTGGGGTTACAAACATTTCTTCTTCATCAAGCTATAACATTCTATATATCATATAGAAATCATATTAGTTTTTCTTTTCAAATTTTAGTTGAATTGTGATTACACCAAATAAAGTACATAACTAAACATAAAACTTATCATAATTTGTTGAACTTCCAGATATTTATAAGGAAGAAGATTGTTGAGGGTAGATGAAGAGTGGGTAAGTAGTAACCTTGAACTAGGCCTTATATAAGGATGACGTTTAAGAAAATATTAGGCCAGGGGTAACGTAAGAAAAAATGCTCAAATGCATGCAAGGTGACGCGTGTAAAATTTGTCTGAAATTTTGGGTTAGAATTTTTTGATTAAGATGCTCCTAATATTTCCACTTATTTTTCCCACTGCACAAGAGAGAGAAATTTTGGATTGAGATGGGAAAATTTTGGAAAGAGATGGTAAGTGAAAAAACAACTTTGATTTTGCTTCGTCTACTCTACATTTCAAAGTATTTATAATAAGTTTTAATTACCCATCTTTTTTTTCAACAACCTTTTATTTATCAAGTTTTACTTTTATTTTCCATGATACATAATTTTTATAGGATAATTCTACTAAGGATAAGTGACCGCCACGTGTGTGCACATTCCTGTACAAGTTCCGCAAACGTATTAGACAATATGAAAGATTCTTCTAATCTGAACATTTTCTAATGTGGTGGGAGATGTTTTGTTGTTTTTTTGCTTTACAATTTTGAAACTGATAAAATAAGGTTAAGATTGTTTCATGTGATAATAGGAGATGATCTTCACATGCAAGAACTACACGAGTATTAAAGAAAATGTAAATATTTGGTGTGGAAATAATTAAACTAATCGAAAAATATAGAGAAAATAAAGTAATTTTCAAATATACTCTAGTTATTTATCAAAACTTTTTATCTATACAATATTTTCAAAAAAGAAGTAATGTGTGCGAGCAAAATTTGCACGCAAGTGTCACACGCCACTTTACTACAAACTATATTTTTTTTCTTCAGTTTGTTACTGGCCGAAGTATTATTTTGATATTCATGAACTTACGGAAAACTTACTATTTAAGAATTCATAATTCGATAAGTATGGAGTTTTTGCCACATTTATGCAAAATTTGGAATTAAGTTGCCCGGAGTTGATATTCCTAGAACTTATATTACGATATTTGTTAGAAGTGATTTTTGAAAATGAATTCATTAATTTATTTTAGGGGAATTCCATTTTCGGCAATCTCATCCCTGCCCGCCCAGGCCGCTGGTCTAATACTCCATCATCGACCTCTCATGCTTAACTCGAAACCAGACCACCATCCTGTCCCTGATGGGATGGATGAAGGATAACATGTATCCGGAAAAAAAAATGCCCCCTCTGTTGTAGATGCCTACAAGTGGGTCCTTAAGGCCACAACGGTTTTGTTATACCCAAAATCAAAGGCATGGTACTGACATAGCCAAAAAAAATAGTGGGACCACCTTCAAGACCATGTGTTCTTACTATTACTTCAGGTCCGAGTACCAGTACATGTATGAGGGGTTCGTGCTTACATGGTTTGCAAGTTAAATGTTAGAATATTGATTATCCCCCCAAGTATTTTCTCGGGTTTTCAAATTAAAACAATTTCAAAAGATTGAAGGGAAATCAATCCATTGGAAAGTTTCGAAGAAGTGATAATATCCAAAGAAGAAGGTGGACTTGGATTAGTATCAGCATAAAGAAAGAACAAAGAAAGAAAATGATTCAATTGAGAACTTAGATCTAATTCAAAGGTGTTATAAGACCAAAGACTTGTTTATCATTATTAACATATATAGATCAGGAAGGGAAGACATGGAGATATACCTGGCATTGATATATGTGGAGGAAGAACAAACTCCTGAATTTCAACACTCCCAACAATGATAGGAGTATGGCAAGATATACTTTCACGGCTCCTTCGATAGCTCAAATTCTATTTGCGCGGGTGTGTAGATTATCTCCACAAGTAACCATCAACAACCACCCGCATGGATCATATTTCTTTATATCTACCTCACCACTCTAGGAAGAAGCACAAACCTGCTATAAAGCAATCAAAGTCACCGCAAGAACACAAGAAATCAAGTTATAATCTTCATAGACTTTGTCATCCTGGAAAAATCAATCCTCGAACTTGAATTTGTACCTTGGGAAATCAAGAGTCTCTTCCTTGAAATTGGAAACTTCCTCATAATACCAAGGCTTAGGCTAGATAACAAGCATAATAGAGCTCTATTTTAAAATTTTTATGTTATTTTAATATACCAAGCATAATAGGCTTAGTCTTGATCATTTAGCTTAGGCTAGATAACAAGCATATCAAGGCTTAGGCTAGAAATCCTCTATTTTAATGTTATTATGTTATTATCATTTTCCTTTTCTGTAGATAATTATATTTAACACTCTTTTAATGTATATCTAGGTATTTCTCCTTTCTCTAAACCTTACAATAGATTCGGTCATCGATGAAGAAAAAAGTTTTACTTATTCCAAAAAATTCCTCCTAGCGGAGGAGTCCACTAGTCACAGGCAGAAAACGTGTTCGGTTCTATATCTACAGTGTGGTGATGAAATCTGAAATACATAAACAAATCAACAAAGAAATTTTGATTTTTTTTGGATCAACGATTTCCCCAAAATGATTTCTCAGAGTTAATAGATCCAATTTCTTTGCTTGGATGATGTTTATTAGGGTTGCTCATATGTCAGTCCAAATCTGTAAAACTGATTGGATCACATATTAATGTAAAAATTAAAACTGAAATCTAACATTACTGGCCTAATTATTGGTGTAAACATTATTACAATTTGGGTTTGAGTCCAATCAAGTCAAAATGAACAGTGGACGTTTTTTTTCTTGTCTAGAGAGATCACATAAATTAGAGGGGGAAAATATGTGTAGCGTGGTTGCACATTTTTGCACAATTGTTATTATCGTTTAGAAGCAGTTAGGAGGTTTTCAGTATCTAGGGAATTAGTTATAACCATATACACATTTATATATATGTGTGTGTTTGTGTAATCAATATTACAACCATTTCTGCTTCATTAAACGTCAAAAAGCACATATGTGGCACACATCTGGCACGTTGAATGTGACAATTAAAAAAAAAACTATATTACTTGTGTTTAATGATAAAGAATTCAGTATAATAATGATTATTTAACACGCAATTACTCCATCCCATTTTAGCATATTAATTATGCCACCCACACCTCCCAAACTTTTTAAAATCAGAAGATGGCGAAGAATATTTATGGAAGCAAATTTCATAACGAAATAGTAAAATGTATAACAATAAAAGGGAGACCTTCATATAGAGATCATATTAGTTATTCTTTTCAAAATTTAGTTGAATTGTAATTACACCAAAATAAAACATATATCTAAACATAAAATTTAACTTAATTTGTTGAACTTTGGGATATTTAGAAGGAATAAGATTGTTGAGGGTAGATGAAGAGTGGGTTAGCAGTAACCATGTACTAGGTCTTTTATAAACTACTAACATCATTTTCGTGCTTTGTTCTTTATTTATGCTGATACTATTCTAAGTCCACCTTCTGCTTTTGATTATATCACTTTCTTCCAAACTTTCCAATGGATTGATTTCCCTTAAATCTTTTGAATTTGATTTGATTTCAAAACCCGGGTTGGGTGTGGGGGGTGGGGGGGGGAGTAATTGTGTGTCAAAGTCTCGTGATTTTACCAAATTCCTTATTGATAAAAATAAGTTACACACACACACACATATATATATATATATATGTACATATTTAAAGGGTCACGTAGTGCTGCATTTGCGTTCTATATGTACCTATATGTGCGGCTTGCATTCACCTTTTGCACAATTGCTATTATCACTAGGAAGAAGTTAGGGTTTTTAGTATCTAGGGAAATAGGTATAAACATATAGACATGTAGGTACTTTGTTTTACGTTTAAAGTCACAATTTGTTTTTCTTCATGAAGCTGTCACATTCTACTTAAAATAGGCACACATGCGACACTTATTTCTCACTTTCAACGTGACTATTTCAAAAGGCATTATTTATACTACTTGTTTTTAATAATGATTAAAACATAATATAAAGACTTTGAAATGTCAAGTAGACGAAGCAAAATGAAAGCTAGTTTTTATTTTTCCATCTCTTTCCAAACTTTTGCCATCTCAATATCAAATTTCTCTCTCTTCTACAGTGGCAAAAACAGGGGAAATATTAGGAGGGTCATAATAAAAAATCTCTAACCCAAAATTGCAGCCGAATATTACATGCGTCACCTTTCATGCAAATGAGCTTTTTTTCTTACGTCACCTCTAACCTAATATTTTCTTCAATGTCCACTTTTTTTCTCATATATTCATTGTAAATATATTATATATTATATATTTTTGTGCTTTTTTATATTTATAAATCACTAACAAGTACAAATCTGCATGGAAAGATTGATATCTAGGCATTAACAATCTGCCAAAAATATTTCGTGTGTTATGTGTGCCTAGCATGCACACAATTACTTCATATCTAGCCTCTCGTGAAAATAATTAATGGATGAGACATCGAAGGCTCCAACACTCATATTGTGGTCCAACATATACAAGTTTCTTCTTTTTTGTCATCATCAAATATATGCCCCTTTTTTCCTTTCAATATTTTCAGTCAAAAATGGGAAATTATTTCTCATAATGTATCATAATTATATATTTTGTTAATCGCTGGTGTAGCTTGCATTTTTATCAATTAATTGGTTTCTTTGTTCGTGTGTTATAATATTTCATAGTGTGTCATGATTCGATATTAAGCTTTGGACATTGTGTTGCACAAAATGTTTCATGAGCTCAATGGCAAAATGGTTAAGTTTAAGTGTGTGTCCTGAAAGAGTCATGTTTCAAGCCCCAAGCCGTAGCCCTCTTGTTGGGCACAATTATGGCTTTGATAGTGCCAACAATTTCCTTAACAATTATGCACAAGGATATAATGTGAGACATTTATATGATAACGATAATCATTTCATTCCCAAGATATGAACAATGAGTTCAACAAAATCATTTCAATTCTAATTCTCATTTATATATGAGAAAAAAGTAAACCTGAAATGATTACAGCTTATCAGGAAAGAATGAGTATGTGCGTATGAAATATTGCAAAAAGAAATAATTGAGTTTATACTAAAAATTATGCGTAAGATCTTAGTTACAGGGGGATTCACATAAAATTATATGGACGTACATTTACCAATCAAATATGAATAAATATCAATTTGTTATGTGTGAAGCTATTAGTTGCAAAACATGACGTAAATTTGTGCCACATCTGTGCATATTTTGTGCACAATACAAAATTTTCACATTTTTTGTCATATTCGGTAAACCTCCACAAGAGATATTTTGATTTAGTTAATTAACATACAAGCACAACAATTGGATGACAACTGTAACTAAGTTGTAGGTGGTATCTAAAATAATAAGTTTTAAATATTCCACTGGCTGCGATAGTATCTACACCCCTCAGTAATTCTGTGAGTCTTAGCTGTGTGATATGTGTAGGTTGAATTTGAGGAATATTGTGCCAAAGGTTTTATATTTGGGTTAATCTGTTGCACATGAAAAGCTTGTTTATGGGAATCAGGATGGCTATAGGAATTAGGAATGAAGGTTATCTTAGTTTTTTTTTTTAAAATTAAAACCATCCTTAGATGGGGGAAATTATATTAGCCTTCCCAAGCCGTAAATAATAAAACAGTTTAAAAGAAGCCGAAGCTTAGATAAGTTATACAGACCGAGCTTATTGCTCTTGAAGCAACCTTTGTTGCTTCCAAAAGAATGAAAATAGAGAAATGTAGAAACCAGGTTATCTTAGTTGTAACAAATGTGAGTTTTGTAACTAACATTTTATTTTCAACAGTCTATTTTCTTGGCAAGAATAATTGTACTTTGGATAAATGAGTTTTATGTGTGTGCACATTCATGCACAAATACTGCACACGTAAAAGCCAATGTGAAAGTTTCTTCTGATCTGAATATTTTCACATGTTTTTTCTATCTTTTTTGTTTAACATATTTGAAATTGATAAAACAAGGTTTAGTTTGTTTTGAGTGATACTCTTCTATGATCTTCCCATGAAAGAATTGCACAGGTATTAAAGAAAGTGTATATATTTGGAGCTAACATAACGAAAAATATTTTAAATATATGTAGAGAAAATAAAGTAAATTCCAAATACAATCTATTTATTTTTCAAAATTTTTTACAATTTTTTTTAAAACAAGATGTAATGTGTGCGAACAAAATTTGCATGCAAGTGTCACTTGGCACTTTACTAAAGACTTATATTTTTTGTTCATTTTCTGATTGGCCATATGAAGTATTATTTTGATATTCATGAATTTTAGGAAGAATTGCTATGTAAGAATTTGTAATTAGATTTTTTTAAAAAGTGTATTTCCCACATTTATGAAAATTTTGGAATTAGATTGCCTAGAATTGAGATTTTTAGAACTTATATTATTAGATTGTTATAAATGATTTTTGAAAATGAATTCATTAATTTATTCTAGGGGAATTCCATTTCCGGAATTCTCGTTGCCGCTTGCCCTGGACCACTGGACTAGTACTCCATCACCAGCCTCCCGTGCTTTATGCAGGACTTGACCACCATGCTGACCCGGATTGGATGGAAGAAGGATATGGTGTACCTGGAAAACAATTCACTCCCTCTTTTGAAGTGGGCTACATGTCAGCCCTTAAGGCCGTGACAGTTTTTTAACCTAAAATCAAAGGCCTGCAACTGATATGGCAAGAAAAAATAGTGGGATTACCTTCTAGACCTTGTGTCCCTACTACTACTTCATGTACGAGTACCAGTGTATGTATGAGGGGTGAATGCTCCTGATATTAATCTCCTTGCGAATACTTACGATTTACGGAATTAATATTTTTGATCTAGTGAACGGATCTGCAAACCCTCACTATATCACACAAAATTCACTCTTCTAGCCCTCGAGGTACGCCTTATCTCAACTTGCTCTCTAACAAGCCCTCAGGATCTGATTATAAGGTTTACTGATACTTAACTAGCCCTCGGGGTTAAGCAATAATGGAATAGATCGCAAGAAAAGAGTATGAACTCAAAAGGTTGTATATATGATCGATAAAAGTGTCTGAAATTCATCCAAAGGAATCCCCTATTTATAGGGTTACATTCTCGCACCAAACCCTAATCACAATTGGAAATTGATTTGACTTATGGTACCTTTAAGAAGCTAAAACCATATCTAACTAAAATACCTAAAATAAATGGCAATCTAAGGTAATCTGGTTGAATTCTTCAAGTAACCTGGAAGAATATTACCTTATCTAATCTTACCAAATCTAATTCTAATCGGAATAAAACTGAATATACTAACCCCTAACGGCTTGTATTTTCAAAATTCAGCTCTTCAAAGCCCACATGGCCGGGCTATCAGTCCAATAAACCCAAAATGAAATTATTTCACAATATTTTACGGTGATCACACTACCTTATTAAAAATCCAGTGGGAAAAAGGAGCATAGGTTTCTTCATGATGTCTTCCGTTCGTTGACAATCTTGAATAATGAATCTAAGATGTGCATGATGACTCCTTCAATTCTTCATCATAAAGTTGATCCATCAAACCATTTTAAGCACGTCGAAGCATATATTCGTATCAGCTCCAATGTTAGAATGAAAAATGGTAAACGGTCTTCACAACATCATCCGTCGCTACCATGAGAAATGTGATAAAAAAAATAATGTGACAAAATTTGTTGCTTTATCAAGCTATCACATTCTACACTAAAAAAAGAACAAATGTGGCACACCCTTGGCATGTTAAATGTGACCATTTCATATATATAAATATATATACAGATTAGTAATTTTAAACTATAAGGATTTTAGTATAATCATGAAACTTTGACACACAATTACTCTATCATATTTGAGATTATTGATTAACCCCCCAACCCCAAATATTTTCCGTGCTTTTAAAATAAAAAAAGTTAATAAATGGAAGGGAGATCAATTCAGTGGAAAGCTTGGAAGAAAGAGACAAAATCAAAAGATGAAGGTGCATGTCCTTGAATTAGTATCAACATAAACATTGAACAAGGTGCAATTTGCAAAGTATGTGTGAAGAATAATGAAAGATAAAAATAGCATGCCAGTAAAGATGTACAAAGAGAAATATCCATCTAATAGAGATTCCAGATACACAATCCCTAGAAGCGGAGATTCTTAAGGGTGGAAATCCATATAATGGGCAAAAAACATCATCACGAATAACCTAGCATGGAGAGGGGTGAATGGAAACAACATTAGTGTTCATGACTATAAAGTTCCCAATCAACAGAATCCAGTATCTCATAGCTCCGTGGTTCAGTCAGCAACGAACGTTACAGTTGCACACCTGATAGATCAGAATAAATCAGAGACACACCTGTTAATTCGAGCTATCTCCCCCCCCCCCCCCCCAGTGAAGAAGGGATATCATGTTGCATGAAGGATTTCCAACCTACCACACTCAATCCAATGGCTACACCAGATAGGATAAAATTTGGTGTAAGATCTGGAACTTGATACTAGCGAAGGACAATCTAGTCTCCCTATAAAGAGCAATCAACAATGATATCTGAAGGGCTTTAATAGGAAAAGGAGAATCCTAACTCCAAATAGCATATGTGCAAGATGTGAACAAGAGGAGGAGAGTAACTCATATATTTTCTAACATTGTGCAGCTCATCAAAGGATCTATGAGAGAATCATCACTTGTTTTTAATTTCAACCAAGGGAAACAGATGGATTTCGCAAGTGGTTGCCAAATGATCCAAGAATAGATGAAATTTAGTTGTTAATCTTCTTCATTTCGGAGATATGGAATGTCCAAAGTAAGAAAACACTTCACGATGAGAACTTAGATATAAAGTTGGGAAAAAGCAGAGACTCTTTTATCATAAATAACCTATGTAGATCAAGAAGGGAAGACATGCAGCCAAACTGGGTGGTGATGAAATCTGAAATACATAAACAAATCAACAATGGAGAAGTTTATATATTATTGGGTCAATGATTTCCTCCCAATAATTTCCTGTATTTAATAGATCCTAAATTTTGTTGTTTGGATGATCTTTGCTTGGGCTGGTCATATGTCGGTATGAATCAATAAAACTGATTGGATCACATAATAATATAAGTATTAAAATAGAAATTTAACATTACCAACCTGATCATTGGTATAAACATTATTACAATTTGGGATTAAGACAATTGAGTCCCATTTAACAATGGAGATTTGTGTTCTTGTCTAATGTGATGAAATAAATTAAAGGAGGACAATACGTGGAACGTGGTTTCACGTTTTTGCACAATTGTTATTATTGTTTAGAAGAAGTTAGGGGGTTTCATTATATAGGGAATTAGTTACAAATATATAGACATCTATGTACTTTTTTATAAATAAAAAAAATTTAACGTTACAAAGTTTTCTGCTTCATCAAACTGTCACATTCTACATTAAAAAAGGCACGGATGTGGAACGCACAATTGGCACGGTGAATGTGACCATTTCAAAAACACATTAAATATATTACTTGTTTTTAACATTAAAGATTTGAGTATAATCAAGAAAGTTAGACACAATAACTCTATTCTATTATTTCATATTGATTAACCCCCTCCCCCAAATGTTTTCAAATCAAAAGACTACGAAGAATATTTGTGGAAGGAAAAAATCATAACAAAATAGTGAAATGGATAACAATAAAATGGAGACAATAAGATAAAGATCATATTAGTTTTTCTTCACAAAATTTAGTTTAACTGTAGTAACACCAAATAAACATATATCTAAACCTAAAACTTACTTTAATTTTTCTAACATTAGGATATTTAGAAGGAAGAAGATTATTAAGGGTAAATGAAGAGTGGGTAAATAGTAACCATGAATTCGAAAGCTAAAATGTTCAATTGCATGCATAGTAACGCGTGTAATGTTTGGCTGAAATTTTGGGTTAGAGTATATTGATTAAGATCCCCCTAATATTTTTCCCATGTTTCTACAACTGCAGAAGAGAGAAATTTTAGATTGAGAAGGAAAATTTTGGAAAGAGATGGAAAAATAAAAACCAGCATTGAATTTGTTTCGTATGCTTGACATTTCAAAGCCTCTATGTTAAGTGAGTGCCACATGTGTGCACATTCCTGCACAAATTCTGCTCACGTATTTAGACAATATGAATGATTCTTCTAATATGAATGTTTTCTAAAGTGGTGGTAGGTGTTTTGTTGTCATTTTTTTTTGCATATTTGAAATTGATAGAACAAGGCTTAGCTTGTTTTGAGTGATAATCGTTGATGATCTTCACATGCAAGAATTGCACAGGTATTAAAGAAAGTGTAAATATTTGGAGAGGAAAGCACAAAAATAATTTAATAAATTTATATAGGGAAAATAATACAAATTCCAAATATAATTTAGTTATTTTTCAAATTTTTTATGAATTCAATATTTTAAAACAAGATGTAATGTGTGCAAACAAAATTTACATACAAGTGTCCCACACCACTTTACTATGGAGTTTATAATATTTGTTCATTTTCTGATAGGACATATGAAGTATTATTTTGATATTCACAAACATTAAGAAAAATTACTATTTAAGAATTCATAATTCAATAAAAAATGTATTTGCCACATTTATGAAAAAATTGGAGGTAGTTTTTCTGGGTTTTATATTTCTAGAACTTATATAAGAGATTTTTAGAAATAAATTTTGAAATGAAATTCATTTATTTATTTTGTGGTGATTCCATTTTTGGCATTCTCACGTCGCCCGCCCTAGTCTGCTGGATTGGTACTCTATCATCGGCCTCTTGTGCTTAACTCATGACCTGACCGCCATCCTAACCCGGAATAAATGGATGAAGGTCATTGTGTACCCGGAAAACAATTCACCCTCTCTATTGAAGAGGCCTACAAGTGGGTCCTTAAGGCTGCGGCAGTTTAGTTCGACCCAAAATCAAAAGGTCTAGTACTGACATGGCGAAAATAATTTATGGAACCACCATCTAGAATGTGTATCCTTACTGCTACTTCATGTATGAGTACCATCGCATGTATGAGGGGTGCGTGCTCCAGTATCTGAATGAGAAATGCTAGAGGGTTTTCATGGCAACACCCGTTGCCACCATGAGAAATGTAAAAAAAATAATGTGACAAACTTTTTTACTTCCTCAAGCTATCTAATTCTACATTAAAAAAAAGCACAAATGTGGCATGCAATTGGCACGTTAAATGTAAACCCTTACAAAAACTTATATGTATTACTTGTTTTAACAATAAGAATTTAAATATTATCATGAAACTTTGCACACAATTACTCTATCCTATTCTAAAATATTGTTTAACCCCGCCCCCTAAAACTTTTCCATGTTTTTAAATCATAACAATTTCAAAAGGTGGAAAGGAGATCAGTCCATTGGAAAGCTTGGAAGAAAGTGCAAAATCAAAGGAAGAAGGTGGCCTTGGATTAGTACTAGCATAAAGAATAAACAAGGTGCAATTAGCATATTATGCGTTGAGGATAATGAAAGATCAAATATCCTGCTAGAAAGACATACAAAGAAAAATATCACTGTAATATAGATTCCAAGTATGCAATCCCTAGAAGAGGAGATTCTTAAGGATGGAAATCCATGTAATGGGCCAGACACATCATCACGGATAACCTAGCACGGAGAGGGGTGAATAAAACTTGGAGAGCCCTGAACTCGAGCTATCTTCCCTCACCGGTTATTGCCTCATATATTATCACTACAATTAAACCATTCATCGAAAGGAAAAACGAAGCCCTATGAAACCAAACAAGGATGGATGCTACATAGTCAAAAAGGGATAACATGTTGAATGATGGATTTCCAGCCTGCCACTCTCAATATAATGGTGGCACCAGAGAAGAGGAAAATGTGGTGTAAGATCTGGAACCTCATACCACCACAAGGGATTTCATTTTTGCTATAAAGAATAGTCAACAATGATCGTCCAACAGAGTTAAATAAGAAAAGGAGAAACCTAACTCCATATAGCATATGTGGAAGATGTGAACAAGAGAAGGAGAGTAACTCACATATTTTCCTACATTGTGCAGTTTCTCAAAGGATCAAGAGAGAATCATCACTTGTTTTTAATTTCAACCAAGGGCAATGAATGATCAAGTTAAAGGATCAAGTTAATATCTACAAAGATTCTGTTATCCTGGAAAAATTAATCTCCAAACCTGAATTTGTGCCTTGGGAAATCAAGCGTCCCATCCCCGAAATCAGCGTGTAATCAAACATCTGGAAGATCAACGTGTAGTAACTCTTCTGGAAAGTATTAATTCAATATGGTTCTTTTTTTAATAAAAATAGTAGCATTTAGTACTACTAAAATGTTTAAGGAAAACCTTAGAAAGCAATTACAATGTTTATATAAATAAAATATTCTTCTAAATAAGCACATTCCCAATATGTATAACTTTTTTTTTTGATAAAAAATATTTTCATTCCAACCGATCAAAATATTTACAAAATATGATCCCTCACTCTGGGATTCGAACAAAATTGTCTTCTAGCAAAAGGGCATTCAAGCATTGAATTGAGACCTTTTTCATTTGGTATGTCCTTATTATCATATGCCGCCATTTTTAGACCATATTTTTGTTCAAAACATGGCCCTAAGCACTAATAATGAAGGTTTTATAAGCCCAAAATCTGAAGCCCAATACCTAATGCTGAATGCTCCTGCTCAGAAATCTCCTCTCCTATTATCCTTCTTAACACATCTTCCATAGTTTTCTTTCCCTGAAAAGTTCTGCCATTTCTTCCTCCATACATGATAAAACAAAGATACATATAGTCTAAACTTCTACCTTTTCCCCCTTACCAGATTCACTATCAGTAACTTATTCAAATCCCTCAAATCTGCAACCTAATTCAGATTGAGTCCTATAACTACTTTTACTGTGTACCTGCATTTAGTAAACATGTGCAAGGCTATTCCTCCTTTTTTTTCACACAGAACACACAATTGATGTGCTTCAATAATGTTGAAACTTCTTAGCCTATATGTTGTTGCCAACTAGCTTTTTAGAAGCATGCACATAAAGATAAAGTGCTTTGACAAAAGTTTTGAGCTCCAGATAAGCTTTGCCATTGGGTCTGGTTTTCCCCCTCCTCTCAAGATGTTATATGCAGCAGATATACTGAATTAACCCCTTTCATTCACAAAATTGTGTAGTTGACCCTTCATCCTAACCTTCAACCAGTTAATACACTTCCATATCCCACTTTGTGCCACTTGTGCCTGATACAAATCAAAGTCCTTCCTCATCAAGTAGTATGCTTGAATCCATCTTATCCAGAGTAGATCATTTTTCTCTTGGATACACTAAATGTGTTTGTACAATGATGCCTGATTCCATAATGATGGATCTCTGAAGCCAGTCTTCCAAGTTCCTTACTCCATCACAGAGCATCCCATGAAGTAGGTGTGAAAAATATGTCCTCAAATTTCTTGTTCCATAGGAATGCCCTACATCCTTTTACTATCTCTTCATGTACACACTTCAGGTAGCTTAAATACCCCTGACCAGATGGTGATGTTCCAACATCGACAGGCTGGCTAGTCAGAATTTCAGGTGTTGATGACACTGCTTCATCCTCCCTTTTTTCTGACCCTTGCTTATTATCCGAATTATCAACAATCATATTGATTGACTCCATGAGGGTGTTAGTGTGAAGATTAAATACTTTGTATAAATGACTATTGACTAAATATCCCAGAAAAACTTCTTTATCGCTACTATTATCAAATTTTCCCAGTTGTTCTCTGTCCCTAAGTATGTAGCACTTGCTCCCGAACACATGAAAGTAAGCCACATTTGGCTTTCATCCTTTCTAGATTTCATTCGATGCCTTGCTGGTAAATGGTTGTAGGTATACCCTATTGATGATATAACATGCTTTATTTATAGCTTCTGCCCACCATTTTTTGTGAATAGCCATCTCCAGTAGGGTTTTGTTCTTTCTTTCTACAATCCCATTTTGCTGAGGATTAACGGGAGCAGAGAACCCATGCTGTATACTAAGTTCATCACAGAAATCACTGAACTGCGAGTTTTCACATTCTCTTCCATGATCACTGCGGATTCTCACAATCTTTCCAACATATTTTCCTTTCTCGGTTTGTAGCTTAATTACCAATCTTCTGAAGACATCCACTGCATCTGATTTTTCTTTGAGAAAGGCTACCCAAGTGTATCTGGAAAAATCATCAACACAAACAAAAATATACCTTTTCCCAGTAATATTAGGAGTGTTAACTGGCCATCAAATCAATATGTAGTAACTCAAGGTTTTGTGAGGTAGTAATATATTGAACCGAAGAGTGAGGAGATCAAATCGGTTTACCTTGTTGGCATGGTCCACACACAACACCTTTTTGATGTGTAAGAATAGGTATACCACATACTGCTTTTGCATTGGCAATTTTTACCAAGATCTTGTAATTTATATGTCCAAGCTTTCGATGCCACAGAGTAACTTAATTATCGTTAGAGCTTAAGCACTTCACTTCTTATTTCAGGAGATAGCAATTGCCTGACGATCGTTCTCCTGACAGTACTTTGTTTTCTTCATGCTTCACAATACACCTATCTTTTTGAAACCCAACAACCATATCTTCATCGTACAATTGACTGATACTCAGGAGGTTTGCTTTTAAATCTATGACATGTAGAACCTTTGCAAAACTGGGAAATACCACTTGATGGAGTTATTCTTTTCCAACCACACGACTTTTCTTTCCATCACCAAAAGTAACAAATCCATCGTCGTATGGTTTGACATTGTTCAAATAATCAGGAGTTCCTATCATATGTCTAGAAAAGCCACTATCGAGAGTCTCTAGAGTGTGAAATGAGAGATGTGTGAGCAATAAGACTTACAATATTTTGTTTAGGAATCCATATCTTTCTAAAATGTCTGGCTCTTTGAATATTGCTTATGTAGGAACATACTGACAATTGTCGACCATTCATGATATCTCTGAGTAGTCTAGGACATTGTTCCTCTTCATGACCTTGGTATGAGCTGTAGTGGCATAGTATAGGCTTGCGTTGGGGATGTGACTTCATAATTTTTACCTTCTTGGCCTACAACTCAGCTTTGAAATCAGTCGGTCTTGTCTCAATTTCTCTATAACCAATTCCTTGTTTGTCACCTGTATTTTTTCCCATTTCCAGGATTTCTTGAAGCTTTGCCTTTCCATAAGTTGGTGTTTTTCAGCTTTCAGTATCTTATTCGTCTCAATGACTTTCAGCCACATGGAGTACATATTCTTGGCGGATTTCATCATCATTTACTTCTTGACCATCGTCATTGCCTGATGAATTTTCACTCAGTAATTCCATGTTGGAACATCTGGATTCCCAAATTTCTTTGATGTTGGAACATGTAGTAAAAACTTCATTTATCTTTGCTCCAAAAGCTACATAGTTGCTAGTGCGTTCTTCTCCTGCATCCTCTTCCTCATCATTACTCAATGAAGTTACATATGATCTGCTTTGTTTCTTTCCAGCATTCCTCCTAAATACAACCAAACCCTTCACATTCTCTACATTGGATCCTTCTTGCCTATTTTGTCTCATTATTTTGTTTCCTTATAAATGGCTGATTGTTCCACTTAACTCTGGGTCCACGAGAGTTTCCAACCTCATGTGATCGAGGTCTGTTTCCACTTAGTATGTCTTGTGATCTTTTGTTTACTACTTTTTTTTCAGCATTTTTGAGAAGTTCTTCATAATAAGTACAATTTATTTAGCTTCACTCTCACTATCTCCCACATTTCTTGGGGCTAACACCTTAAAGGCTAGCTTTTTATGGCTTTTCCTTGATGGTTGATCAAACGTCATCTCATAAGTCTATAGCGATCCCATCAACTCGTCAAGTGTCATTGTTATCACATCACATGCTTCTTCAATGGAAACCACCTTCATTGTGGAACGTTTTGGAAGAGATCATAATGTTTTCTTTAACAGGTTTTCTTCCTTGTACGTTTTCCCAAGTTGATAAGCCATATTAGTAATATCCCTTATGTTCCTGTTAAACTTATCAACAGTTTCATCTTCCTCCATCTTTAATTCTTCAAACTTTGTGGCCAACATTTGCAGTTTGGAATCCCGTACACGACTTGTTCCTTCATGTGCTATTTGTAGGATATCCCATGCCTTCTTTGCTTGATAGCAGTTTGAAATAAGTTTAAACTATTTTTTGTCTACTGCAGTAAAGATGACATTTAGTGCTTTGGAATTTTCCATTAAGTTCCTTAACTCGCCTGTACTTCATGTTGACTTTTCCTTGACTCCTTGTTTTTTCGAACTTGATTCTCCTTCTTTCTCTTTTGAGCTTGACTGGCCATCTTCCAATGGATGATTCCATTTAGTTTCAACAAAATACCAGGCAAGTTCATCAAGTGAGCTAATGAACACTCGCATTCGGCCCTTTCAATAATTGTAGTTTGATCCTTCCAGAAGTAGGGGTCGAGAGACTGAAGTTTCTTTTATGGTCGCCATGGTAAAACTGGATCAACACTTTCATTGACACAACAAAGGTAAGAGTAAATGACTCAGCTCTGATATCAATTAAAATTTTTGTTTTACCTAATTACATTAAATGAGATTACTGTGTTCCAACATCACCTGATTAACCAAGTTTGTAGGTAAAGTAAAACATTAAAGACACACAAAAATGGTTACGCAGTTCGGTGAGAATTACCAACAACTACGGGACCTGGCTCATTTCAGAATAAATTCACTAATTAGAAAGATTGTACAAGATACATCATACAAATACTTATCTTTTCTAATTCAACTGGTGAATTCTACTAGCTCCCCTAGTTGCCGATTCGCCTTGATCAGACTCCCTCTGACCTCGATCTCCGTCGATGCAAAATATGGTTGTTTCCATCCATTACATGTTCAATTTGAAATTATTTTGGTTGAATTCTTAGTTTCTATTGATCAAAGAAATATTGAATGTCTTCATGAATTGATACGATTATGTTAAATGTTATCTAGCGTATAGTCTATATTTTTATGAAATAATGTTATGTGTAAACAATGAGAAGTTTTAGGCATAGATTAAGTTTGATTATAGGCAAGAATGTCCTTTTTTTCAAGAACATATTGTGAATGGCCGAAGTCGGTCGATCAGTCCATTTATGTGATGGAAAAAATATGCCTAACCGACGTTGCATGTATGTAGATGAATTCACGTTTGTTTGCTTTAAATGGCCAATTCAAGATATGTCTAACATTAGTGGATATTTTTATATGACAGATGAAAGGATACACCATAATGGAGTTTTTCGAACCACCTCAACTCGAATGGTACAATAATGTTAACTTTTTAATTTTACAAAGTATTATTCTTGTATTAGTATGATTAATTGGTGTATATTTTATTTAGGGACTGGCCATTTCTAACATAATGTATGGTTTGTGTGCAATTGTAGTGACAAGACAAGGAGAATTGTCAGTGAACTTTCAATGTATAGATGAATGGACGTGTCACGTTGCTGTTGTTAATGTCGTAAAAAGATTATGCAATGGATATTGAGTACCACTAATATTTTGTATCACGGTTTTGTAATAGTTTGTATTGTAAGTATGTGATATGTTATTGTAGTGGTGGTTGTGACAAGTGGTTCTATTTTACAGGAATTGAACATCAAATAAATAGTGTGACGTTTAACTAATATTTGTGGCATAGAATATTAGATAACCATGCAATCTAGCCTAAAATATGATAATATGTCTACACTACCGAAATTTTGAGCTAAACAACCAACATCGTGCATGCAAGTATCGCATGTTCAAACAATCTATGTCGCTCGATTTGATAGAAGACTGACATCATCGATGAAAATGACCGACATCGCTCACACATTCGAGCTGATCGTTCGTAGGGCATTAATATAGAGTGGCATCGCTGAAGCATTAGAATGTTCCAAAGTCAGTCTTAAACATCATCGTTGGTCATACCATAAACCAACCGACGTCGCACCACATTCAGTCCTGGTTTCAGTTAAATAGCTTTACTCCTCACTTTTTTGAGAAAACAAATAATGTAAAAATAACTTTTACCTCAGTTATGAAATGTGGTAAAAAGTGGACTTTTATTGCGCCACTATTTACCTCGGTTCTTTTTAGACAAAAAACCGAGGTATCCCCCAAAATCAAGGTAAAAAATTATGTTTCTTGTAGTAGTTACTGCATAAGGTTGACCATGTTTTTTTCATTATTTTGTGAGTTCTTTTAACTTTCAAGAAAAAAACAACTACCATCGCTTGTAATTTGAAGGAAAAATTTCAATTTTGAAATTAAGTGATTGAATTTTTGTTTCTCGTGTATTCATTGTAAATATATTATATATTTTTATATTTTTTATATATATAAATCATTAACGAGTACAAATCTGTAAAGAAAGATTGATCATCGAGGCACTAAAAATCTGCCAAAAATATTTTGTGTGTTGTGTGTGCCAAGCATGCACACAATTACTTCATATCTAGCCTCTCGTACATATAATTAATGGACGAGACCTCGAAGGCTCCAGCACTCATATTTTACGTTCCAACATATACAAGTTGTTTCTTTTCCATCATCATCTGATATATGCCCCTTTTTTCCTTTCACAATTGTCAGTGAAAAATGGGAAATTATTTCTCATAATATATCATAATTATATATTATGTTAACCGCTTGTGTAGCTTGTATTTTATCAATTAATTGGTTTCTTTGTTCATGTGTTTGTTATAATATTTTATAATGTATCATGATTCGATAGTAATCTTTAGACATCGTGTTGCACAAAATGTTTCATAAGTTCAATGGAAAAATGGTTGAGTTTAAGTGTGTGTCCCGAAAGAGTCATGTTTCAAGCCCCAGCCTTAGCCCTCTTGTTGGGCACAATTATGGCTTCGATAGTGCCAACAATTTCCTTAACAGTTATGCACAAGGATATAATGTGAGATATTTATATGCTAACGATAATCATTTCATTCCCATGATATGAACAATGAGTTCAAAAAAATCATTTCAATTCTAATTCTCATTTATATATGAAAAAAAAAGTAAACCTGAAATGATTATAGCTTATCAGGAAAGAATGAGTATGTGCGTATGAAAAATTGCAATAAGAAATAATTGAGTTTATAGTAAAAATTATTCGTAAGTTCTGAGTTACAGGGGGATTCACTTAATATTATATGTACGTACATTTACCAATCAAATATGAATAAAAATAAATTTTTATGTGTGAAGCAATTAGCTGCAAAACATGACGTAAATCTGTGCCACATCCGTGCATATTTTGTGCACAATATTTTTTTTTGCATTTTTTCCATACAAGAACAACAAGAGATATTTTGATTTAGTTAATTAACATACAAGCACATCAACTGTAAGATAGCTGCAACTAAGTTGTAGGTGGTATCTAAAATAATAAGTTTTAAATATTCCACTGGCCGCGATAGTATCTACACCCCTCAGTACTTCTATGAGTCTTAGCCGTGTGATATGTGTAGGTTGAATTTAAGGAATATTGTGCCAAAGGTTTATATATTTGGGTTAATCTGTTGTTCACGAAAAGCTTGTTTATGGGAATCAGGATGGCTATAGGAATTATTATCTTAGTTGTAACAAATGGCTCCTAAAGAACGTTGAAGAACTGAACTCTATGGTGGGGAATGTAATTTTTGTAACTAACATTTTAATTTCAACGGTCTATTTTCTTGGCAAGAATAATTGTACTTTGGATAAATGAGTTCTATGTGTGTGCACATTCCTGCACAAATTCTGCACTCGTAAGACAACGTGAAAGATTCTTCTGATCTGAATATTTTCACATGTTTTTTCTATCTTTTTTGTTTAACATATTAGAAATTGATAAAACAAGGTTTAGTTTGTTTTGAGTTATAATCTTCTATAATCTTCCCATGCAAGAATTGCACGGGTATTAAAGAAAGTGTATATATTTGGAGCTGAAATAACGAAAAATATTTTAAATATATATAGAGAAAATAAAGTAAATTCCAAATAAAATCTATTTATTTTTCAAAACTTTTTATGATTTTTTTTAAAAACAAGATGTAATGTGTGCGAACAAAATTTGCATGCAAGTGTCACTCGGCACTTTACTAAAGACTTATATTTTTTGTTCATTTTCTGATTGGCCATATGAAGTATTATTTTGATATTCATGAATTTGAGGGAGAATTGCTATTTAATGCTTTGTAATTAGATTTTTTTTTAAAAAAGAGTATTTTCCAGATTTATGAAAATTTTTGAATTAGATTGCCCAGAATTGAGATTTTTAGAACTTATATTATTAGATTGTTAGAAATGATTTTTGAAAATGAATTCATTAATTTATTCTAGGGGGATTCCGTTTTTGGCATTCTAGATGCCGCTTGCCCTGGACCACTGGACTGGTACTCCATCATCGGCC
Source organism: Rubia yunnanensis (assembly GCA_037428765.1). Classification (NCBI taxonomy): domain Eukaryota; kingdom Viridiplantae; phylum Streptophyta; class Magnoliopsida; order Gentianales; family Rubiaceae; genus Rubia; species Rubia yunnanensis. The sequence continues at coordinate 20,691,356 of CM075064.1, read as the reverse complement.
TCTCGTGCTTTACTCAGGACTTGACCACCATGCTGACCTGGATTAGACGGAAGAAGGATATGGTGTACCTGGAAAACAATTCACTCCCTCTGTTAAAGAGGCCTACACGTCAGCCCTTAAGGCTGTGACAGTGGGACCACCTTCTACACCGTGTGTCCCTACTACTACTTCATGTACGAGTACCAGTGTATGTATGAGGGGTGAATGCTCCATATATTAATCTCCTTGTGAATACTTACGATTTACGGAATAAATATCTTTGATCTAGTGAACGGATCTTGAAACCCACACTATCTCACACGAAATTCATGTGTCTAGCCCTCGAGGTATGCCTTATCTCACCTTGCTCTCTAACTAGCCCTCAGTATCATATTACAAGGTTTATTGATACTTAACTAGCCCTCAGGGTTAAGCAACAATGGAATAGATTGCAAGCAAAGAGTATGAACTCAAAAGGTTGTATATTTGATTGATAAAAGTGTGTTAAATTCGTCCAAAGGACTCCCCTATTTATAGGGTTGCAATCTCGGCCCAAACCCTAATTACAATTGGAAAATGAATTGACTTATGGAAGCTTTAGGAAGCTAAAACCATATCTAACTAAAATACCTAAAATAAATGGCAATCAAAGGTAATCTGGTCGAATTCTTCAAGTAACCTTGAAGAATATTACCTTATCTAATCCTACCAATTCTAATTCGAATCTGAATAAAACTGAATATACTAAACCCTAATGGATTGTATTTTAAAAATTCAGCTCTTCAAAGCCCACATGGCCGAGCTATCAGTCCAATAAACCCAAAATGAAATAGTTTTACAATATTTTACAGTGACCACACTACCTTATTAAAAATCTAGTGGGAAAAAAAGAGTATGGTGTTCTTCATGATGTCTTCCGTTCGTCGACAATCTTGAATAATGAATCTAAGATGTACATGATGAATCCTTCAATTATTCATCATAAACTTGATCCATCAAAGCATTTTAAGCACATCAAAGCATTTGATATTCGTATCAGCTCTAAAGGGTCTTCACAGTAGCACACCGTCGCCACCATGAGAAATGTGATAAAAAAATAAGGTGGCAAAATATTTTTATTTATCAAGCTATCACATTCTACAATAAGAAAAAGCCCAAATGTGGCACACCCTTGGCATGTTAAATGTGACCATTTCATATATATAAATATATATACATATTAGTAATTTTAAACAATAAGGATTTTAGTATAATCATGAAACTTTGACACGCAATTACTCTATCCTATTTGAGAATATTGATTAACCAGCCAACCCCAAATATTTTCCCGGGTTTTCAAATTATAAAATTTTAATAAATGGAAGGGAGATCAATTCACTGGAAAGCTTGGAAGAAAGAGACAAAATCAAAAGATGAAGGTGCATGTCCTTGAATTAGTATCAACATAATCATTGAACAAGGTGCAATTATCAAAGCTTGTGTGAAGAATAATGAAAGATCAAAATAGCATGCCAGTAAAGACTTACAAAGAGAAATATCCCTGTAATAGAGATTCTAGATACACAATCCCTAGAAGCGGAGATTCTTCAGGATGGAAATCCATATAATGGGCAAAAAACATCATCACGAATAACTTAGCGTGGGGAGGGGTGAATGGAAACAACATTAGTATACATGACTATAAAATTCCCAATCAACATAATCCAGTATCTCAAGGATCAGTGGTTGGATCAGCAACGAACCTCACGGTTGCACACCTGATAGATCAGAATAAATCTGGGACACACCCATTAATTCGAGCTATCTCCCCCCCACAGTGAAGAAGAGATATCATGTTGCATGAAGGATTTCCAACCTGCCACACTCAATCCAATGGCTACACCAGATAGGAGAAAATTTGGTGTAAGATCTGGAACCTGATACTGGCGAAGGACAATCTAGTCTCCCTATAAAGAGCAATCAACAATGATATTCCGAAGGGGTTAAATAGGAAAAAGAGAATCCTAACTCAAAATAGAATATGTGCAAGATGTGAACAAGAGGAGGAGAGTAACTCACAACTTTTCCAACATTGTTCGGGTCCTCAAAGGATCTGTGAAAGAATCATCAATTGGTTTTAATTTCAACCAAGGGAAACAAATGGATTTCGCAAGTGGTTGCAAAATGATCCAAGAATAGATGAAATTCAGTAGTTAATCTTCTTCATGTTGGAGATATGGAATGTCCAAAGTAAGAAAATGCTTCAAGATGAGAACTTAGATACAAAGTTAGGAAAAAGACAGAGACTCGTTTATCATAAATCACCTATGTAGATCAGGAAGGGAAGACATGCAGCCAGACCGGGAATTGATAAGGAAGAGCAAACACCTGAATTTCAACACTCCCAACAACAATAGAAGTATGAGGAAATATACTTTAACGACTCCTTCAACTGTTAAAAGTCTATTGGCATAGGTATATCGGTTATCTCCATAGGAGACAATCAACAACTACATACATGGATCATATTTCTTTATGTCTACTGGAGAGCAATCTAAGTTGCAGCAAGAAAACACAAAATTCAAGTTATAATCTACACAGACACTGTTGACCTGGAATAATCTATCTATGAACCTGAATTTGCGCATTGGGAAATCAAGAGTCTCGTCTTTGAAATCTTAAATTTCCTCATATTTAATTTAAAATTTTTAAGTTGAATAAAATACCCAGGCTTAGGCTAGATAAGAAGCATGATGGAGCTCTATTTTAATATTATTATTTTATTTTAGTATAACAATAACTATAGGCTCGGGCTGGGTAGTATAGCTTAGGCTAGATAACAAGCATATTAAGGCTTAGGCTAGAAATCCTCTATTTTAATATTATTATGTTATTATCCCTTTTCTTTTTTGCATTTAATTATGTTTAACACTTTTTCAAAGTAGATCTAACTCTCGCCCCCTTTCTCTAAAATTTACGATAGATTTGGTCATCGGTGAAGAATTTGTTTTGTCACTTATTTTGAAAAATTCATCCCGAAGGCAGAATCCACTGGTCACAGGCAGAAAACATGGTCGGTTCAAGATCTACAGGGTGGCGATGAAATTGAAATACACAAACAAATCAACAATGGTGAACTTTATATATTATTGGGTCAACGATTTCCTCCCAACAATTTCTTGTATTTAATAGATCCAAAATTTTGTTTTAGGTTGATCTTTGCTTGGGCTGTTAATGTGTTGGTGAATCAGTAAAACTGATTGGATCACATAATAATGTAAGGATTAAAATAGAAATTTAACATTACCAACCCGATCATTGGTATAAACATTATTACAATTTGGGATTCACACAATCGAGTCCAAATCAACACTGGAGATTTGTGTTCTTGTTTGAAGTGATCCAATAAATTAAAGGAGGATAATACGTGCAACGTGGTTTCACGTTTTTGCACAACTATTATTATCGTTTGGAAGAAGTTAGGGGGTTTCATTATCTAGGGAATTATTTACAAATATATAGACATCTATGTACTTTTTTATAAATAAAAAAATTTAACATTACAAAGTTTTTTGCTTCATCAAACTGTCACATTCTACATTAAAAAAAGGCACAGATGTGGAACGCACAATTGTCACGTTGAATGTGACCATTTCAAAGGCACATTAAATATTACTTGTTTTTAACTTTGAGGATTTTAGTATAATCAAGAAAATTTGACACGCAATTACTCTATTCTATTATTGCATATTGACTAATCCCCTCCCCCCTAATGTTTTCAAATCAAAAGACAGCGAAGAATATTTGTGGAAAGAAAAAATCATAACAAAATAGTGAAATGGATAACATTAAAATGGAGACAATCAGATAAAGATCATATTAGTTTTTCTTTTCAAAATTTAGTTGAACTTTAGTTACACCAAATAAACATATATCTAAAGATAAAACTTACCTTAATTTGTCTAACTTTGGGATATTTAGAAGGAATAAGATTGTTAAGGGTAAATGAAAAGTCGGTAAGTAGTAACCATGAATTTGAAAATTTAAAATGTTCAATTGCATGCATAGTGACGCGTGTAATGTTTGGCTGAAATTTTGGGTTAGAGTATATTGATTAAGATCCTCCTAATATTTTTCCCATATTTCTACAAATGCAGAAGAGAGAAATTTTGGATTGAGAAGGAAAAATTTGGAAAGAGATGGAAAAATAAAAACAAGCTTTGTATTTGCTTCGTATGCTTGACATTTCAAAGTCTTTATGTTAAGTTTTAATTCCTCATCCTTTTTTCTTTAACACCCTTCTATTTGTCATATTTTACTTTTTTTTAATGATTCATAATTTTAGCAAGGAAAATTATATTATGGATAAGTGAGTGCCACGTGTGTACACATTCCTGTACAAATTCTGCCCACGTATTAGACAATATGAATGATTCTTCTAATATGAATGTTTTCTAAAGTGGTGGTAGATGTTTTCTTGTCGTTTTTGTTTAGCATATTTGGAATTGATAGAACGAGGTTTAGCTTGTTTTCAGTGATAATTGTTGATGATCTTCACATGCAAGAATTGCACAGGTATTAAAGAAAGTGTAAATATTTGGAGAGGAAATCACAAAAATAATTTAAAAAATATATATAGGGAAAATAATATAAATTCCAAATATAATTTATTTATTTTTCAAAAAATTTATGAATTCAATATTTTAAAACAAGATGTAATGTATGCAAACAAAATTTGCATGCAAGTATCCCACACCACTTTACTACTGAATTTATAATTTTTGTTCATTTTCTGATAGGCCATACGAAGTATTATATTGATGTTCACAAACATTAATAAAAATTACTATTTAAGAATTCATAATTCAATAGAAAAATGCATTTGCCACAATTATGAAAAAATTGGGGGTAGTTTTTCCGGAGTTTATATTTCTAGAACTTATATAATAGAATTTTAGAATTAAATTCATTTATTTATTTTGTGGGGATTCCATTTTCGGCATTCTCAGGTCGTCCGCCCTAGTCCGCTGGATTGGTACTCTATCATCCGCCTCCCGTGCTTAACTCAGGACCTGACCACCATCCTCGCCCGGATTGGATGGATGAAGGTCATTGTGTACCTAGAAAATACAAGTGGGTCCTCAAGGCTGCGGCAGTTTAGTTCGACCCAAAATCAAAGGCCTAGTACTGACATGGCGAGAAAAAATAGTGGAACCACCAACTATACTGTGTATTCTTACTGCTACATCATGTACGAGTACCAGCACATATATGAGGGGTGTGTGCTCCAGTGTCTGAACGGGAAATGCTAGAGGGTTTTCAAGGAAACACCCGTTGCCACCATGAGAAATGTAAAAAAAATAATGTGACAAACATTTCTGCTTCCTCAAGCTATCTAATTCTAAATTAAAAAAAGAACAAATGTGTCATGCAATTGGCACGTTAAATGTGAACCTTTTCAAAAAATAATATGTATTACTTGTTTTAACAATAAGAATTTAAATATTATCATGAAACTTTGGCACACAATTACTCTATCCTATTCTAGAATATTGTTTAACCCTGCCCCCCTAATATATTTCCATGGTTTTTAAACCATAACAATTTCAAAAGGTGGAAAGGAGATCAATCAATTGGAAAGCTTGGAAGAAAGTGCAAAATCAAAAGAAGAAGGTGGCCTTGGATTAGTACTAGCATAAAGAATAAAGAAGGTGGAATTAGCATATTATGCGTTGAGGATAATGAAAGATCAAGATAGCCTGCTAGAAAGACATGCAAAGAAAAATATCACTGTAATAGAGATTCCAGATACGCAATCCATAGAAGAGGAGATTCTTAGGGATGGAAATCCATATAATGGGCCAGAAACATCATCACGGTTAACCTAGCATGAACAGGGGTGAATGGAAACAACACTAGTATACATAATCAGTGGATTCCCAATCAACAACATCTAGTATCTTAATGCTTAGTGGTTGGATTAGCAACGAATCTCACAGTTGCATACCTAATGGATCAGAATAAAACTTGGAGAGCCCTGAACTCGAGCTATCTTCCCTCACCGGTTATTGCCTCATATATTATCACTACACTTAAACCATTCATCGAAAGCAAAGACCAAGCCCTATGAAACGTAAACAAGAATGGATGCTACATAGTCAAAAGGGGATATCATGTTGAATGAAGGATTTCCAACCTTCCACTCCTAATATAATGGTAGCCCAGATAAGAGGAAAATGTGGTGTAAGATTTGGAACCTCATACCACCACAAGGGATTCCATTTTTGCTATAAAGAATAGTCAACAGTGATCTTCCAACAGAGTTGAATAACAAAAGGAGAAACCTAACTCCATATAGCATATGTGGAAGATGTGAACAAGAGTAGGAGAGTAACTCACATATTTTCCTACATTGTGCAGTTTCTCAATGGATCTAGAGGGAATCATCACTTGTTTTTAATTTCAACAAAGGGCAACGAATGAATTTCACGTGGGATAGATGAATAATCTGAAAAAAGAAAAAAAATTATGATAAGAACATAGATACAATTCAAAGTTGGGAAAAGGCCAAAGACTTGTTCATGAAAAATAACATATATAGATCAGTGGGGGAAGACATATGCAGCCAAACTAGGAAATGATACATGTAGAGGAAGAACAAACGCATGAATTTCAATACTCCCAACAACAATATAAGTTTAAGGAGATTTACTTTTCCGGATCTTTTAACACCTTAAAGTCAACTGGCGCAAGTGCATGGATTATCTCTATAGGTACCATCAATAACCACCTACATGGAGCATATCTCTTTATATGTACCTAACCGGTCCAGAAAGAAGCACAAACTTGCTCGAGAGCAATCTAAGCCACAACAAGAACTCAAGAAATTCAAGTTAAATCTACACAGACATCTGTCATCCTGGAAAAATTATCTCCGAACCTGAATTTGTGCCTTGGGAAATCAAGCGTCTCATCCTTGAAATCAGTGTGTAGTCAAACATTTGGAAGATCAATGTGTAGTAACTCTTCTGGAAAGTATTAATTCAATATGGTTCTTTTTTTAAATAAAAATAGTAGCATTTTAGTACTACTAAAATGTTTAAAGAAAACCTTAGAATGCTATTAATATATTTATATAAATAAAATATTCTTCTAAATAAGTACATTCCCTATATGTATAACTTTTTTCTTAATAAAAAATATTTCCATTCCAACCGATCAAAATATTTACAAGATATGATACCTCACTCTAGGATTCAAAAAAAATTATCTTTTAGCAAAAGGGCATTCAAGCATTGAATTGAGACATTTTCATTTGGTATGTCCTTATTATCATATGCCGCCATTTTTAGACCATATTTTTATTCAAAACATGGCCCTAAGCACTGATAATGAAGGTTTTATAAGCCCAAAATTGGAAACCCAATACCTAATGCTTAATGCTCTTGCTCAAACATCTCCCCTCCTATTCTCCTTCTTAACACATCTGCCATCGTTTTCTTTCGCTGAAAAAGTATGCTATTTCTTTCCTCCCATACATGATATAACAAAGATACATATAGTCTAAACTTCTACCTTTCACCCCTTACCAGATTCACTACTAGTAACTTATTCAAATCCCTCAAATCTGTAACCTGATTCAGATTGGGTCCCACAATTACTTTTACTGTGTACCTGCATTGAGTAAACATGTGCAAAGCTATTTCCTCCTTTTTTTCACACAAAACACACAATTGATGTGCTTCAATTATGTTGAAACTTCTTAGCCTATCTGTTGTTGCCAACCATCTTTTCAGAAGCATGCACAAAAAGATAAAGTGCTTTGAAAAAAGTTTTGAGCTCCAGATAAGCTTTACCATTGGGTCTGGTTTGCCCCCTCCTTTCAAGATGTTATATGTAGCAGATATATTGAATTAACCCCTTTCATTCACAATTGTGACATTGACCCTTCATCCCCACCTTCAATCTGTTAATACACTTCCATATCCAGCTTTGTGCCACATGTGCCTGATACAAATCAAAGTCCTTCCCCTTCAAGTAGTATGCTTGAATCCATCTTATCCAGAGTAGATCCTTTTTCTCTTGGATACACCAAATGTGCTTGCACTATGATGCCTAATTCCATAATGATGGATCTCTGAAGCCCAGTCCTCCCAGTTCCTTACCCTAGCACAGAGCATCCGATGAAGTAGGTGTGAAAAATATGTCCCCAACTTTCTTATTCCAGAGGAATTCCCTACATCCTTTAACTATCTATTCATGTACACTCTTCAGGTAGCTTAAATACCCCTGACCAGACTGTGAAGTTCCGACATCGACAAGCTGGCTGGTCGGAATTTCTAGTGTTGATGAAACTGCTTCATCCTCCCACCCTTGCTTATTTTCAAAATCATCAACAATCACTTTGATTGACTCCATGAGGGTGTTAGTGTGAAGATTATATACTCTGTATAAATGACTATTGATTTAATATCCCAGAAAAACTTCTTCATCACTATGATTATAAAATTTTCCCAGTTGTTCTCAGTCCCTGAGTATATAGCACTTGCTCCCGAACATATGAAAGAAAGCCACATTTGGCTTTCTGCCTTTCTAGATTTCATATGATGCCTTGCTGGTAAATGGTCGTAGGCATACCCTATTGATGGTATAACATGTTGTGTTGATAGCTTCTGCCCACCATTTTTTATGAATACTCTTTTCTGCTAGCATGACTCGAGCCATCTCCTGTAGGGTTCTGTTCTTTCTTTCTACAATCCCATTTTTCTTAGGATTAATGGGAGCAAAGAACTCATGCTGTATGCCAAGTTCATCATAGAAATCACTGAACTGCGAGTTTTCAAATTTTTTTTCATGATCACCGCGGATTCTAACAATCTTTCCAACGGATTTTCCTTACTCTATTTGTAGCTTAATTACCAAGCTTCTGAAGACGTCCAATGCATCTGATTTTTCTTTAAGAAAGGCTACCCAAGTGCATCTAGAAAAATCATCAATACAAACAAAATATACTTTTTCCCAGTAATGTTGGGAGTGTTAACTGGACCCATCAAATCCATATATAGTAACTCAAGGTTTTGTGAGGTAGTAATATATTGAACCGAAGAGTGAGGGGATCGAATCTGTTTACCTTTTTAGCATGGTCCACACACAACACCTTTTTGATGAGTAAGAATAAGTATACCTTGTACTTCTTTGGCAATGACAATTTTTACCAATATCTTGTAATTTATATGTCCAAGCTTTCGATGCCACAGAGTAACTTCATCATCCTTAGAGCTTAAACACTTCACTTCTTGTTCCAGGAGATATCAATTGTCTGACGATCGTTCTCCTGACAGTACTTTGTTTTCTCCATGCTTCACAATACACCTGTCTTTTTGAAACTCAACAACCATATCTTCATCGCACAATTGACTGATACTCACGAGTTTTTCTTTTAAATCTTTGACAATTAGAACACTTGCAAAACTTGGAAATCCTACTTTCTAGAGTTTTCCTTTTCCAACCACACGACTTTCTTTCCATCACCAAAAGTAACAAATCCACCGTTGTATAGTTTGACATTGTTCAAATAATTAGGAGTTCATGTCATATGTCTAGAACAGCCACTACCGAGATACCATGAGTCTCTAGAGTGTGAAATGAGAGATGTGTGAGCAACAAGATATACAGTATTTTGTTTAGGAATCCATACCTTTCTAACAAGTCTGGCTCTTTGAATATTGCTTATGTTGGAACATACTGACAATTGTCAACCATTCAGAGATATCTCTATGTAGTTTGAGACATTGTTCCTCTTTATGACCTTGGTATGAGCAGTAGTGGCATAGTATAGGCTTGCATCGGGGCATGTGACTTTATAATTTTAACCTTCTTGGCCTGCCTCTTAGCTTTCAAAATAAGTCGGTCTTGTCTCAATTTCTCTATAACCAATTCCTTATCTGTTACCTGCATTTTTTCCCATTTCCAGGAGTACATCAAGCTTTGCCTTTCCATATGTTGGTGTTTTTCAGCTTTCGGAATCTTATTCGTCTCAACAACTTTCAGCCACATGGAGTACATATTTTTGGCGGATTTTATCATCATTTACTTCTTGAACATCATCATCGCCTGATGAGTTTTCACTCAGTAATTCCATGTTAGAACATCTGGATTCCCCCATTTTTTATGTTGGAATATGTAGTAACAATTTAATTTATCTTTGCTCTAAAAGCTACATAGTTGCTAGTGAGTTCTTCTCCTGCATCCTCTTCCTCATCATCACTCCATGAAGTAACATATGATCTGCCTTGTTTCTTTCTAGCATTCCACCTGAATATGACCAAACCCTTCACATTCTCTACATTGGATCCTTCCTTCCTATTTTGTCTCATTATTTTGATTCCTTATAAATGGCTGATTGTTCCGCTTAACTCTGGGTCCACGAGAGTTTCAAACCTCATGTGATCGAGGTCTGTTTCCACCCAGTTTGTCCTGTGATCTTTTGTTTACTACTTTTTTCAGCATTTTGAGAAGTTCTTCGTAATAAGTGCAATTTCTTCAGCTTCACTCTCACTATCTCCTTCACTTCTTGGGGCTGACACCTTAAAGGCTAGCTCTTTATGGCCTTTCTTTGATGGTGGATCAAACGTCATATGATAAGTCTGTAGCGATCCCAACAACACATCAAGTGTCATTGTTGTCACATCACGTGCTTCTTCAATGGCAACCACCTTCATTGTGAAATGTTTTGGAAGAGATCTTAATGTTTTCTTTAACAATTTTTCTTCCTTGTACGTTGTCCCAAGTTGATAAGCTATATTAGTAATATCCCTTATCTTCCTGTTGAAGATATCAATAGTTTCATCTTCATCCATCTTCAATTCTTCAAACTTTGTGGCCAACATTTGCAGTTTGGAATCCCGTACACGACTTGTTCCATTATGTACTGTTTGTAGGATATCCTATGCCTTCTTTTCTTGTTAGCAGTTTTAAATAAGTTAAACTGATTTTTGTCTACTGCAGTAAAGATGGCATTTAGTACTTTGGAATTTTCTATTGAGGCCCTTAACTCGCCTGTACTCTACGTTGACTTTTCCTGGACTCTTTGTTTTTTCGAAATTGATTCTCCTTCTTTCTCTTTTGAGCCTGACTGACCATTTTCCAATGGATGATTCCATTCAGTTTCAACAAAATACTAGGCAAGCTCATCAAGTGAGCTGATGAACACTCACATTCGTGCCTTCCAATAATTGTAGTTTAATCCTTCCAGTAGTGGGGGTCGAGAAACTGAAGCATCTTTCATGATCACCATGGTAAATCTGGATCAACACTTTCCTTGACACAACCAAGATAAGAGTAAATGACTCTGCGCTGATACCAATTAAAAATTTGGTTTTACCTAATTACTTTAATTGAGGTTTTTGTGTCCCTAAACCATCGGATTAATCCAGTTTGTATGTAGAGTAGAAATTTAAACACACAAAAATGGTTACGCAGTTCGGTGACAACCACCTTAATATGTGGGACCTGGCCTAGTTCAGAATAAATTCACTAATTAGAAAGATAATACAAGATACATCATACAAACACTTATCTTTTCTAATTCAACTAGTGAATTCTACTAGCTCCCCTAGTTGCTGATTCGCCTTGATCATACTCCCTCTGACCTTGATCTCTGTCGACGCTGGATCTCCTCCTCCCGACGGATTAAGGCTCTCATTCTAAAATTTGAGATCAAACAATGTATATCATGTTGGAACACCAATAAACAGCTCTGCGCTACTCTGATAAAAACCTAAAAACTGATTACATATTTCTCTCTATAATACCGTGAGTAGCTTAGCCTGTAATGTCCGCCATATATAGCCCTTCTGTACATCACGGTTTCCTTGTGCGAATCAATCACTATCTTCATAATATTTTCGTATGTTCAAATCTTGATGAAGATAGGATTTAGCCAATCTAATCCCTTAAAGTAAGGGATTTAGAATATCTCGTCCCAATCTTTTTCCATAACTGAATCTCCTTCCTTCTTCCAACTTTATATATCTTATTCCAATCCCACAAATATGGGAGATAAAATATTCAGCGAATCAACTACTTTAGGGTGAGATCCATCCTTCTCGAATTCATACTTTCAAATTGACCTTCTTCCATCATGACGCCTTCTTTGATGTTACAACATAGTCACAAATTGCCAATTAGAACATGTTGGACTTTACAGGGTTCAACTATCATGGTTTTTTGGTAAGAACCATTTGGAAGTAATGTTCACAACCCATGCTTGAAGCAAGAAGGAGGATTTCTTGGGATATTGGGATAAGTTTGTTTGAGAGCTTTTGTCCATTGGTTAACTTGGAGTAGCATAAATAGGGGATGAACTTAGTAGTTCAAACACACTCAAGCATATCACTCCTTTGCTACTTGCTTTCTTCTCTCTTTAGCTCTCCTTTGAAGTTTTAGAAGCCAAAACCCCCATCTTTATATTTTGCCACATAATTAATTCATAGGTGGTCGGAAAAGCCTTGTAATACTTTCTACTTTCTCCACATATAGTGAAGCTTCTGGTCTCTTTGGTCGTGGATGTAGGTTAACTTGACCGAACCACGTAAATCCTTGTGTCCATTATTTTCTTTATTTTCTTTACGTTGTCTATATTATCCATCTTTTTGGGCTAATATATATCTCATGGGATTTTCATTCCTAACAAATAAGGAATTTACACCTCCCTTTCTGGTTAATAGATACAAACATTCAATCAATTAACCTTGGTTAAAAGCTTATAACTATATTTATGCTCCAACATGTACCTGGATTTAACCTGCTATACCTTTCTAGATTGCTTGGAAGAAGAGAAAGTCTACGATAAACAATGTTACACGACTCGAGTATTCAAAAGGGTCAAGTTTGGTCACTCATCTTGGGAAGTGCAAGATCAGAACCTCCTAGAAGAACTGCACGAGGCCATGCTCGACATACTGGTGACTGAAAATGGGCTAAAGTTTATAGAATAAGAAAAATGTAAAGCAATTTTTAGAAGAATAGTATAAACTATAATATGTTTATCCCGAAGTTCGTAACATTATTCTTCCTTCTAAATATCCTGAAGCAACCAATTAAAGTCAGTTTTATGTTTAGATATATGTTTTATTTGTTGTAATTATAGTTCAACCAAATTCTGAAAAGAAAAACTAATATGATCTCTATACGAAAGTCTCCTTTTTATTTTTATCCATTTTAATATTCCATTATGATTTTTTCCTTCCAAAATATTCTTCGTCACCTTCTGATTTGAAAATATTGCGGGGGGTACTAATCAATATTCTAAAAGAGGAGATAATTGTGTGTCAAATTTTCATGATCATACCAAAATCCTTATTGTTGGAACAAGTAGTATATTTAATGTTTTTTGAAATGGTCACATTCAACATGCTAAGTGAGTGACACATCTATGCTATTTTATGTAGAATGTGACGGTTTGATGAAGCAGAAATGTGCATAACATTAATTTCATTTTTAAGTAGGACATAGGTATCTATATGTTCATAACTAATTCCCTAGATACTGAAACCCCCCAGCTTCTTCCAAACGATAATAACAACTGTGCAAAAATGTGAAACTATGTTGCACGTATTTGACCCCTTTAATTTATTTGATCACTTCCTCAACCTTCTTTAGGAGCCATTTGTTACAACTGAAAACCTTCATTCTATATTCCCATAGCCACCCTGATTCCCATAAACCAGATTTTCATGTACAACAGGTTAACACAAATATATAAACCTTAGGCACAATATTCTTCAATTCAACCTACAAGATCACAAAGCTAAGACTCACCTTGCAATTCAAAGTTAGGATTGACTCATCATCAAACACATCACACAAGTACTAAGAGGTGTAGATACTATCACAGCCAATGGAAGATTCGGAATTGATATGAATTTGTTGAAATCGTTGTTCATATCCTTGCAATGAAATAATTTTCATTAGCATATAAAATATCTAACATTATATCCTTTTGCATAACTGTTAAGGAAATTTTTGGCTCTATTGAAACCGCAATTGTACCCAACAAGAGGACTACGGTGGGGACTCAAAACATGACCCTTTTGGGACAACACACTTAAACTCATCCATCTTGCCATGAGCTCATGAAACATTTTGTGCAACATAATATCCAAAGTTTAATATTGAATCATGATATATTATGACATATTAACAAACAAGCAAACAAAAACCTGATTAATTGATGAAATAAAAACTACATCAATAATTCACATAAAATAATTTATGATATATTATGATAAGTACTTTCTCATTTTTTATTGACAATAGCGAAAGGGGAAAAAGGGGGCATATATTTGATGATAGCAAGAATGAAACAACTTGTATATGTTGGGACGCAAAATGTTGAGTGTTGGGGCCTTCGCGGTCTCATGCGTGAATTATATGCACGAAAGGCCAGATATGAAGTAATTGGGTGCATGCTTAGCACACACGACATTTATTAAAGCAGATTGTTAGTACCTAGATAACCAATCTATTCAGGCAGATTCACACTTGTTTACTTATTTAGACATATAAAAAGGTATAATATATAGGAGACACATACGATAAAATTATTAAAAACCACCAAAAATCAACCAAAGATCTGATCGGCTACAAAGGTTGTAGACCTAGTAGAAACCCAAATGATTTGAATTTTCTCACATGTGGTTGCCCTTATGGGTACCATTGCCAGATCGTGACATATCCAGAGACACCATTTGACATTTCATCCCTTCATCTCTAGCAGAGATGAATCCAACACCACCCAAAATTGCAGATTTGTACTTGTTTAGTTATATATACATGTAAAAAAGTACAATCTAAAGATTAAAATTGAAATTTAATAGTACCGGATCAATCATTGGTATAAACATTATACATTTTGGGTTCAAGTCCAATCAATTCCAAATCAACAATGGAGATTTGTGCTTGTCTAAAGTGATCACATAAATTTACGGGTGGAAATACGTGGAGAGGGGTTTTACATTTTTCCACAATTGTCATTCTCGTTTAGAAGCAGTTAGGGGGTTTCAGTAACTAGGGAATTAGTTATAAACATATAGACATCTAGGTACTTTTTTTATATAAAGAAAATATTTGGTGTTACAAACATTTCTTCATCAAGCTATGACATTCTACATAAAAAAGTACAGATGTGGCACACACTTGGCACGTTGAAGAATATTTTCAAATCAGAAGACGATGAAGAATATTTATGGAAGGAAAAATTACAAAGAAATAGTAAAATGGATGAAAATAAAAGGGAGGCCTTCATATAGAAATCATATTAGTTTTTCCTTTCAAATTTTTGTTGAATTGTGATTACACCAAATAAAGTATATAACTAAAAATTTTTTTAAAAGTTAAAACACCCTAAGGTTTGGGATATTTTTATTAGGGTCCCCAATCCTTACAGTGGAAAATCGTATATTGCAGGAGTTTAATATTAGGAGTATATCGGCCGAGGAAACATTTTTGCCTCCAAAACTAGTAGAGAATTAGCTAGCATCTAAACTGGAGATTAAGTAGCTAACTTTATATATGTAAGATCTGTATCGGCAAATGCATTTCCAAAGTTAGAAATTTCTACCCCACGTGTTAATTTCTAGCTTTGGCCAGACATCTGCTGAGTATCTAGATGAGGTATGGGGTAAAATATGTGTCGGATTCTCCAGAAAATGAGTGTTCATCCTGTGACTGATGTCGGATGGATTCTTCAGTGTAGTCGAAATGGTTGAGTAGGACTAAGTCCAAACCCTTGGTAGTGGAGCTTGGATGACCATATGATATAATGAGTGTAAACCTTATATGTTTCTGAAGTTTATCCTGTAATTTAAGGTGCAGTCTCTACTGAGTACCTAAGTTAGCAGATTGAGAGAAACATTAGCAGTATCAATCATCATCAAAAGCATGCCTATGTATTCTAATATAAGGAGTTTGTGTCCTATCTAGATTAGTAATTCCTCTAATGTTAGTTGGGAGATCAGCTAGACACATATTAGTTTCTGAAAAGGGAGAGGATTTAAATTTTGCAAGAGCATCAGCAGCAGAATTGCATTCTATGAAAACATGTTTAAGAATAGCATCATTTAGTAGAGAGTGAATTTGGAAAACAAGGTGTATAGAGACCATCTTGCTCTACTAGGAGTATTGATTATAGTAACAGCTAATAGTGAATCAGATTCAATTATAATTCTGCAAGCAGGAGTAGAAAAAAAGAGACAGGCAAAGAGAATGGCTTTCATTTAAGCTTCAAGGGGGGAGTCGGAAGTGATGTTTGAAGTCTTGATTAGGATGGGGATGACATTATTATCTCTAGCTATGAGACCAAGTGTTAAGTTAGTAACAGATCAGGTAGCATCCACATTGACCTTAATGCTATTTAGTTTAGGTCTTTCCCAATGCATAATGGTAAGTGAAGGCTGTAGGGGAGGTTTAAAAGGTAGGATTGAGGAAGTGATAGAAAATCTGATGTCCAATGGTTCATTTGAGAAACAAGGTTTTGCCAAAAAGGATAAAAATACTAAGTCTCTTACTTCCCTGCAAATTTGAGTTGTGGAAAATTTTTTGTTTTAAAAAAGATAAGCATTTCTGGCTTTCCACAGGGACCAGCAGATTGCAAATAAGTTTATGAATTTTTGGGAGGCCTTTACTGTTCTAGTAGGCAAAAATTCTTTCAGTTAGATTATTCAAAGTATGGTTACAATGACCTAAAATGTCACAAGTATTATTCCATACAGCTTGTGCAATCTGACATGAGTTGAAAAAATGATCTAGAGAATCTGATTGGTTACAGGTAGGGCATTTAGAGGCAAGGCTAAAACTACATTTAATTAAGACACCATCCAAAGGCAAAAAGGAGTTAGGCATTTTCCAGGTGAAGATTGAGATTTTTTTCTGCAATCTAAAGTTCCAAATATTTTTGGTAGCTGGGAAATTACCTGATATGTGAGTGAGAGCCTTGTAAGCTGATCTGAAGGTAAAAGATCCATTCTCTTCTGGTTTCCATATCAGTATGTCCTGTCTATCTTCATTGATCACAGCTTCCTTGAAAAAAAAGTCAGAGTATCATCGTCCAAATAGGGAATAATCTGAGATAGGAAAGAGCATTTATTATTGATGAATTGTGCTATTGTATAAGGAGATGGGATAGAGGAAGAATGAGGAGGAACATGGTTAATCAGTGGGCCATTTGGGCACCAATTGGAGGTCTAGAAGTTACAGAAACCTTGGCCATGAATAACTACAGAGTTATTTTCAGTAAACAGGTTGATAGAACAAATTCCCTTCCATGTTTTTTATTTCCTGTGAGACTGTGGTAATGCCCAGATTAGTTTAGACCACATAGTGATGCCATGTTAGCATTTCCACCACAGTTTTAAGGAGCATGCATCAATTACTTCCTGAATAGATCTGAAGCCTAATCCATTTTGAAATCTATGAGGCCATAGGTCTAACAATTTTCTCCACACTTTGTTCAGCTTACCCTCTCTTTCACCCCAAAAGAATCTAGACATTATCTTTTCTAGGGATTTAATTATCTGTTTGGGAGGCCTTACGACAATCCATATATGCTTTGGAAAATAATATATGCATGCCTGAATAAGAACCATTTTCCCCCCTGTACTCAACCAGTTATTCTTCTAGTTCACCAACTTTTTATTAATGAGTTCAAGTAAAGGTTAGAAATGTATGTTCAGTGCTCTTCCTGTAAAAAGTGGGCAACCTGAGTATTTAAAAGGAAAAAGTCCTTTTTCCATTCCTAAAATTGTCCTAATCTGATTTATCTTTCCAACTAATGCCTTTTTACTTTTGTAAAAAATAAGATTTCTCATAATTAATTTTTTGTCCTGAGGTAAGTTCAAAGGTTTCTAAAAAGGCTTTGATCCTAATTAGGTTAGTTTTTTATGCCTGCATAAATATTATGGTATCATCAGCATAACTCAAGTGTGAGGCTGGTGTAATGCCTTGTGGAAGCTTGTAATACTTCAGTTTGATATTCATGAAGATACAAGAGAGGCTTCTAGAGAAACTTCGGAAAATATGTTAAATAGAAAGGGAGATAGGGGGTCACCTTGTTTAATGCCACAGGTAGCTCTAAAAAAGCCAAACGAATTACCATTCATGAGCACTGAGAAATGAGCATGGGCAAGATTTTTCATGATAGCATTCACAAAATTACCATTGAAACCAAATTTACAGAGTATGCTTTTTAAGAAATTCCAGTTAATCCTACCTAAAGCTTTCCTAAGGTCTAGCTTAAGGATACAGTTTGGTATTCTGGTTTTCAAATCAAAACAATTTCAAAAGATTGAAGGGAAATCAATCCGTTGTAAATTTTGGAAGAAAGTGATAAATCCAAAGAAGAAGGTGGACTTGGATTAGTATCAGCATAAAGAAAGAACAAAGCAAGAAAATGATTGAAGTTGAGAACTTAGATCTAATTCAAAGGTGGTAAAATACCAAAGACTTGTTTATCATTATTAACATATATAGATCAGGAAGGGAAGACATGGAGACATACCTGGCATTGATACATGTGGAGGAAGAACAAACGCTTGAATTTCAACACTCCTAACAACGATAGGAGTATGACAAGATATACTTTCACGGCTCCTTCGACAGCTCAAATTCTATTTGCACGGGTGTGTGGATTATCTCCACAGGTAACCATCAACAACCACCTGCATGGATCATATTTCTTTATATCTACCTCACCACTCTAGGAAGAAGCACAAACCTGCTATAAAGCAATCAAAGTCACAGCAAGAACACAAGAAATAAAGTTATAATCTACACACACTTTGTCATCCTGGAAAAATCAATCCTCGAACTTGAATTTTTACCTTGGGAAATCAAGAGTCTCTTCCTTGAAATCGGAAACTTCCTCATATGTAATTTAACCTTTTTAAGTTGAAGAAAATACCAAGGCTTAGGCTAGATAACAAGCATAATAGAGCTCTATTTTAAAATTTGTATGTTATTTTAATATACCAAGCATAATAGGATTAGTCTAGATCATTTAGCTTTAGGCTAGATAACAATCATATCAAGGCTTAGGCTAGAAATCCTCTATTGTAATGTTATTATATTATTATCATTTTCCTTTTACGTATATAATTATATTTAACACTCTTTCAATGTATATCTAGGTATTTCCCCCTTTCTCTAAACCTTACAATAGATTCGGTCATCGATGAAGAAAAAAATGTTTTACTAATTCCAAAAAATTCCTCCTAGTGGAGGAGTCCCCTAGTCACAAGCGGAAAACATATTTGGTTCTATATCCACAGCGTGGTGATGAAATCCAAAATACATAAACAAATCAACAAAGAATTTTTGATTTTTTTGGTTCAAAGATTTCCTCAAAATGATTTCTTGGAGTTAATAGATCCATTTTCTTTGCTTGGATGATCTTTATTAGGGTTGCTCATATGTCAGTCGAAATTCGTAAAACTGATTGGATCACATATTAATGTAAAAATTAAAACTGAAATCTAACATTACTGGCCTAATTATAGGTGTAAACATTATTACGATTGGGTTTTGAGTCCAATCAAGTCAAAATGAACAATGGACATTTTTGTTCTTGTCTAGAGTGATCACATAAATTAGAGGGGGAAAATATGTGCAGCGTGGTTGCACAGTTTTGCACAATTGTTATTATCGTTTAGAAGCAGTTAGGAGATTTTCAGTATCTAGGGAATTAGTTGTAAACATATACACATCTATATATATATATATGTGTGTGTGTGTGTATTCAATATTACAAACATTTCTGCTTCATTAAGCTGTTTCATTTCTACTTCATTAAACGTCAAAAAGCACATACGTGGCACACACTTGGCACATTGAATGTGACAATTTTAAAAAAATTAAATATATTACTTGTTTTTAATGATAAAGAATTCAGTATAATAATGATTATTTGACACGCAATTATTCCATCCCATTTTAGCATATTGATTATGCCCCCCACACCTCCCGAACATTTTAAAATCAGAAGATGGAGAAGGATATTTATGGAAGGAAATATCATATGGAAGGAAATATCATAACGAAATAGTAAAATGTATAACAATAAAAGGGAGACATTCATATAGAGATCATATTAGTTATTCTTTTAAAAATTTAGTTGAATTGTAATTACACCCAAATAAAACATATATCTAAACATAAAACTTAACTTAATTTGTTGAACTTTGGGATATTTAGAAGGAATAAGATTGTTGAAGGTAGATGAAGAGTGAGTTAGTAGTAACCATGTATTAGGATTTTATAAACTACTAACATCATTTTCATGCTTTGTTCTTTATTTATGCTGATACTAATCCGCGTCCACCTTCTTCTTTTTATTTTATCACTTTCTTCAAAACTTTCCAATGGATTGATTTCCTTTAAATCTTTTAAATTTATTTTGATTTGATAACAATAAGTTACACACACACACACACACACACACATATATATATATATATATATATATATATATATATTTAAATGGTCACATAGTGCTGCATTTACGTTCTATATGTACCTATATGTGCGGCTTGCATTCACCTTTTGCACAATTGCTATTATCACTAGGAAGAAGTTAGGATTTTTAATATCTAGAGAATTAGGTATAAACATATAGACATGTTGGTACTTTTTTTTACGTTTAATGTCACAATTTGTTTTTCTTCAGAAGCTGTCACATTCTACATAAAAAAGGCACACATGCGTAAACGTGACCATTTCAAAAGGCATTATTTATACTACTTGTTTTTAATATTTATTAAAACATAATATAGAGACTTTGAAATGTCAAGTAGATGAAGCAAAATGAAAGATAGTTTTTATTTTTCCATCTCTTCCAAACTTTTGCCATCTCAATATCAAATTTCTCTCTCTTCTACAGCGGCAAAAACAGGGGAAAATATTAGGAGGGTCTTAATAAAAAATCTCTAGCCCAAAATTCCAGCCGAACATTACACGCATGACCTTTCATGCAATTGAGCCTTTTTTGCTTACATCACCTCTAACCTAATATTTTCTTCAATTTCCACTTTGCTTCTCATGTATACATTGTAAATATATTATATATTTTTACACTTTTTTTTATTTATAAATCACTAATGAGTACAAATCTGCATGGAAAGATTAATCATCTAGGCACTAACAATCAGCCTAAAATTACTTCATATCTAGCCTCTCGTGCAGATAATTTATGGATGAGACATCGAAGGCTCCAACACTCATATTTTACGGTCCAACATATACAAGTTGTTTCTTTTCTATCATCATCAAATATAGGCACTCTTTTCCATTCAATATTTTCAGTAAAAAATGGGAAATTATTTCTCATAATGTATCATAATTATATATTTTGTTAATCGCTGGTGTAGCTTGTATTTTTATCAATTAATTGGTTTCTTTGTTCGTTTGTTTGTTATAATATTTCATAATGTATCATGATTCGATATTAAGCTTTGGAAATTGTGTTGCACAAAATGTTTCATGAGCTCAATGGCAAAATGATCGAGTTTAAGTGTGTGTCCCAAAAGAGTAATGTTTCGAGCCCCAGTCGTATCCCTCTTGTTGGGCAAAATTATGGCTTCAATAGTGCCAACAAATTCCTTAACAGTTATGCACAAGGATATAATGTGAGATATTTATGTGCTAATGATAATCATTTCATTCCCAAGATATGAACAATGAGTTCAACAAAATCATTTCAATTCTAATTCTCATTTATATATGAAAAAAAAAGAAGTAAACTTGAAATGATTATAGCTCATCAGGAAATAATGAGTATGTGCGTATGAAAAATTGCAAAAAGAAATAATTGAGTTTATAGTAAAAATTATGCATAAGATCTTAGTTACATGGGGATTCACTTAAGATTACATGGACGTACATTTACCCATCAAATATGAATAAATATCAATTTGTTATGTGTGAAGCAATTAGCTGCAAAACATGATGTAAATTTGTGGCACATCCGTACATATTTTGTGCACAATACAATTTTTTTTGCATTTTTTGTCATATTTGTCATTTTTTGCACAAGATATTTTGATTAGTTAAATAACATACATGCACAAAAATTGGAAGACAACTGCAACTAAGTTGTAGGTGGTATCTAAAATAATAAGTTTTAAATATTCCGCTGGCCGCGATAGTATCTACACCCCTCAGTACTTCTGTGAGTATTAGCTGTGTGATATGTGTAGGTTGAATTTGAGGAATATTGTGCCAAAGGTTTATATATTTGGGTTAATCTGTTGTACATGAAAAGCTTGTTTATGGGAATCAGGATGGCTATAGGAATTAGGAATGAAGGTTATCTTAGTTCTAAAGAAGGCTGAAGAACAGAACTCTATGGTGGGTAATGTGAGTTTTGTAACTAACATTTTATTTTGAACAGTATATTTTCTTAGCAAGAATAATTGTACTTTGGATAAATGAGTGCCATGTGTGTGCATATTCCTGCACAAATTCTGCACACGTATAAGACAATGTGAAAGATTCTTTTGATCTGAATATTTTCACATGTTTTGCTATCTTTTTTGTTTTAACATATTTGAAATTGATAAAACAAGGTTTAGCTTAATTTGAGTGATAATCTTCTATGATCTTCTCATGCAAGAATTGTACAGGTATTAAAGAAAGTGTATATATTTGGAGCTGAAATAATGAAAACTATTTTACATATATATAGAGAAAATAGAGTAAATTCCAAATATAATCTATTTATTTTTCAAAACTTTTTATGAAAATATTTTTAAAACAAGATGTAATGTGTGCGAACAAAATTTGCATGCAAGTGTCACTCGGCACTTTACTAAAGACATATTTTTTGCTCATTTTTTGATTGGCCTTATGAAGTATTATTTTGATATTCATGAATTTTAGGAAGAATGGCTATTTAAGAATTTGTAATTATATTTTTTTAAAAAGAGTATTTCCCACATTTATGAAAATTTTGAAATTAGATTGCCCAGAATTGAGATTTTTAGAAATTATATTATTAGATGGTTAGAAACGATTTTTGAAAATGAATTCATTAATTTTTCGGCATTCTTGCTGCCGCTTGCCTGGACCACTGGACTGGTAATCCATCATCGGCCTCTCAAGCTTTACTCAGGACTTGACCACCATGCTGACCCGGATTTGATGGAAGAAGGATTAGGTGTACCTGGAAAACAATTCACTCCCTCTGTTGAAGAGGCCTACATGTCGGCCCTTAAGGTCGTGACCGTTTTTTACACCTTCTAGGCCTTGTGTCCCTACTGCTACTTCATGTACGAGTACCAGTGTATGTATGAGGAGTGAATGCACTTGGTATTAATCTCCTTGCGAATACTTACAATTTGCGGAATTAATATCTTTGATCTAGTGAACGGATCTGCAAACTCTCACTATCTCACACGAGGTTTATTAATACTTAACTAGCCCTCGGGGTTAATAAACAATGGAATAGATCTCAAGCAAAGAGTATGAACTCAAAAGGTTGTATATTTGATTGATAAAAGTGTGTGAAATTCGTCCAAAGGAATACCCTATTTATAGGGTTACAATCTCGCCCCAAACCCTAATCACAATTGGAAACTGAATTGACTTTTGGCAGCTTGAAGAAGCTAACACCTCATCTAACTAAAATACCTAAAATAAATGGAAATCTATGGTAATTTGGTCAAATTCTTCAAGTGACCTTGAAGAATATTACCTTATCTAATCTTACCAAATCTAATTCTAATCTAAATAAAACTGAATATACTAAACTCTAATGGACTGTATTTTAAAAATTCAGCTCTTCAAAGCCCACATGGCCAAGCTATCAGTCCAATAAACCCAAAATGAAATATTTTACAATCTTTTACAATGATCACACTACCTCATTAAAAACCCAGTGGGAAAAAAGAGTATAGTGGTCTTTATGATGTCTTCCATTCGTCGACAATCTTGAATAATGAATCCAAGATGTGCATAATGACTCCTTGAATTCTTCATTATAAAGTTGATCCATCAAAGCATTTTAAGCACATCAAAGCATTTGATATTCATATCAGCTCCAATGTTAGAATGAAAAATGCTAACAGGTCTTCACAGTAGCACCCGTCGTCACCATGAGAAATGTGATAAAAACAATAATGTGGCAAAATATTTTGATTTATTAAGCTATGACATCCTACACTAAAAAAATGCACAAATGTGGCACGCCCTTGGCATGTTAAATGTGACCATTTCATATATATAAATATATATACATATTAGTAATTTTAAACAATAAGGATTTTAGTATAATCATGAAACTTTGACACGAAATTGCTCTATCCTATTTGAGAATATTGATTAACCCCCCAACCCCAAATATTTTCCCTAGTTTTCAAATCAAAATATTTTAATAAATGGAAGGGAGATCAATTCACTGGAAAGCTTGGAAGAAAGAGACAAAATCAAAAGATGAAGGTGCATGTCCTTGAATTAGTATCGACATAATCATTGAACAAGGTGCAATTATCAAAGCCCGTGTGAATAATAATGAAAGACCAAAATAGCATGCCAATATAGACGTACAAAGAGAAATATCCCTGTAATAGAGATTCCAGATACACAATCCCTAGAAGCGGAGATTCTTAAGGGTGGAAATCCATATAATGGGTGAAAAACATCATCATGAATAACTTAACGTGGAGAGGGGTGATTGGAAACAACATTAGTATACATGACTATAAAATTTTCAATCAACAAAATCCAGTATCTCAAAGCTCAGTGGTTGGATCAGCAATGAACCTCACAGTTGCACACCTGATAGATCAAAATAAATCTAGGACACACCCGTTAATTCGAGCTATCTCCCCCCCCCCACCCGTTAATTCAAGTGGTTGCAAAATGATCCAAGAGTAGATGAAATTCAGTTGTTAATTTTCTTCATGTCGGAGATATGGAATGTCCAAAGTAAGAAAATGCTTAAAGATGAGAAATTCTCTATTTTAATATTATTATGTTATTATCATTTTCTTTTTTGTATTTAATTATGTTTAACACTTTTTCAAAGTAGATCTGACTCTTGCCCCCCTTTCTCTAAAGCTTACGATAGATTTGGTCATCGGTGAAGAATTTTTTTTGTCACTTATTTTGAAAAATTCATCCCGACGGTGGAATCCACTGGTCACAGGCAGAAAACGTGGTTGGTTCAAGATATACAGGGTGGCGATGAAATTGAAACACATAAACAAATAAACAATGGCGAACTTTATATATTATTGGGTCAACGATTTCCTCCCAACAATTTCTTGTATTTAATAGATCCAAAATTTTGTTTTTGGTTGATCTTTGCTTGGGCTGTTCATATGTTGGTCTCAGTCAGTAAAACTGATTGGATCAAATAATAATGTAAGGATTAAAATAGAAATTTAAGATTACCGACCCGATCAATGGTATAAACATTATTACAATTTGGGATTAAGACAATCGAATCCAAACCAACAATAGAGATTTGTGTTCTTGTCTGAATTGATCAAATAAATTAAAGGGGGATAATACAAGCAACGTGGTTTCACATTTTTGCACAATTCTTATTATCGTTTAGAAGAAGTTAGGGGGCTTCATTATCTAGGAAATTAGTTACAAATATATAGACATCTATGAACTTTGTTATAAATAAAAAAATTTAACATTACAAAGTTTTTTTCTTCATCAAACTATCACATTTACATTAAAAAAAAGGCACAGACGTGGAACGCACAATTGGCACGTTGAATGTGACCATTTCAAAAACAAGCAACGTGGTTTCACATTTTTGCACAGTTCTTATTATCGTTTAGAAGAAGTTAGGGGGCTTCATTAACTAGGAAATTAGTTACAAATATATAGACATCTATGAACTTTGTTATAAATAAAAAAATTTAACATTACAAAGTTTTTTTCTTCATCAAACTATCACATTTACATTAAAAAAAAGGCACAGATGTGGAACGCACAATTGGCACGTTGAATGTGACCATTTCAAAAACACAATAAATATATTAATAGTTTTTAATATTGAGGATTTTAGTATAATCGAGAAAATTTGACACGCAATTACTCTATTCTATTATTGCATATTGATTAATCCCCTGCCCCCTAATGTTTTCAAATAAAAAAACAACGAAGAATATTTCCGGAAGGAAAAAATCCTAAAAAATAGTGAAATGGATAACAATAAAATGGAGACAATTAGGTAAAGATCATATTAGTTTTTCTCTTCAAAATTTAATTGAACATTAGTTACACCAAATAAACATATATCTAAAGATAAAACTTACCTTAATTTGTCTAACTTTGGGATATTAAGAAGGAAGAAGATTGTTAAGGGTAAATAAAGAGTGGGTAAGTAGTAACCATGAATTCGAAAAGCTAAAATGTTCAATTGCATGCACAGTGATGCACGTAATGTTTGGCTAAAATTTTGGGTTAGAGTATATTGATTAAGATCCTCCTAATATTTTTCCCATTTTTTTAGAACCGTAACAGAGTGAAATTTTGGATTGAAAAGGAAAAATTTGGAATTGGAAAAATAAAAACCAGCTTTGTATTTGCTTTCTATTCTTAACATTTCAAAGTCTTTATGTTAAGTTTTAATTCCTCATCCTTTTTTCTTTAACACCCTTCTATTTTTCATATTTTACTTTTTTTTCCATGATTCATAATTTTAGCAAGGAAATTTATATTATGGATAAGTGAGTGCCACGTATGTGCACATTCCTGCACAAATTCTGCCCACGTATTAGACAATATGAATGATTCTTCTAATATGAATGTTTTCTAATGTGGTGGTAGATGTTTTGTTGTCGTTTTTGTTTAGCATATTTGGAATTGATAGAATGAGGTTTAGCTTGTTTTGAGTGATAATCATTGATGATCTTCACATGCAAGAATTGCACAGGTATTAAAGAAAGTGTAAATATTTGGAGAGGAAATCACAAAAATAATTTAAAAAATATATATGGGGAAAATAATATAAATTCCATATATAATTTAGTTATTTTTCAAAAAAATTATGAATTCAATATTTTAAAACAAGATGTAATGTATGCAAACAAAATTTGCATGCAAGTATCCCACACCACTTTACTACGGAGTTTATAATTTTTGTTCATTTTCTGAGAGGCCATATGAAGTATTATTTTGATATTCACAAAAATTAATAAAAATTATTATTTAAGAATTCATAATTCAATAAAAAAATGTATTTGCCACATTTATGAAAAAATTGGATGTAGTTTTTCCGGAGTTTATATTTCTAGAACTTATATAAAAGAATTTTTGAATTAAATTTTGAAATTAAATTCATATATTTATTTTGTGGGGATTCCATTTTCGGCATTCTCAGGTCGCACGCCCTAGTCCGCTGGATTGGTACTCTATCATCCGCCTCTTGTGCTTAACTCATGACCTGACCACCATCCTAGCCCGGATTGGATGGATGAAGGTCATTGTGTACCCAGAAAACAATTCAACCCCTCTGTTGAAGAGGCCTACAAGTGGGTCCTCAAAGCTGCGACGGTTTAGTTCGACCCAAAATCAAAGGCTTAGTACTGGCATGGCGAGAAAAAGTAGTGGAACCACCAACTATAATGTGTATGCTTAATGCTACTTCATGTACGAGTACCAGCGCATATATGAGAGGTGCGTGTTCCAATGTCTGAATGGGAAATGCTAGAGGGTTTTCACGGCAACACCCGTTGCCACCATGAGAAATGTAAAAAAAATAATGTGACAAACTTTTCTCCTTCCTCAAGCTATCTAAATCTACATTAAAAAATCACAAATGTGGCATGCAATTGGCACGTTAACCTTTCAAAAGATTATATGTATTACTTGTTTTAACAATAAGAATTTAAATATTATCATGAAACTTTGACACACAATTACTCTATCCTATTCTAGAATATTGTTTAACCCGCCCCACTAATATTTTTCCATGGTTTTTAAATCATAACAATTTCAAAAGGTGGAAAGGAGATCAGTCCATTGGAAAGCTTGGAAGAAACTACAAAATCAAAAGAAGAAGGTGGCCTTGGATTATTACTAGAATAAAGAATAAACAAGGTGCAATAAACATATTATGCATTCAAGATAATGAAAGATCAAAATAGCCTGCTAGAAAGACATACAAAGAAAAATATCACTGTAATAGAGATTCTAGATACGCAATCCCTAGAAGAGGAGATTCTTAAGGGTTGAAATCCATATAATGGGCCTAAAACATCTTCACAGATAACCTAGCGCGGAGAGGGGTGAATGGAAACAACATTAGTATACATAATCAGTGGATTCCCTATCAACAAAATCTAGTATCTTAATGCTTAGTGGTGGGATTAGCAAGAATGCAATCGATTGCAAACAAAGAATATGAATTCAAAAGGTTGTATATTTCATCGATAAAAGTGTGAGAAATTCGTCCAAAGGACTCCCCTATTTATAGGGTTACAATCTCGCCCCAAACCCTAATCACAATTGGAAACTGAATTGACTTTTGGCAGCTTTAAGAAGCTAACACCATATCTAACTAAAATACCAAAAATAAATAGTAATCTATGGTAATCTGGTCAAATTCTTCAAGTAACCTTGAAGAATATTACCTTATCTAATCTTACCAAATCTAATTCCAATCAGAATAAAACTGAATATACTAAACCCTAATGAACTGTATTTTCAAAATTCAGCTCTTCAAAGCCCACATGGCCGAGCTACCAGTCCAATAAACCCAAAATAAAATATTTAACAATATTTTATAGTGATCACACTGCCTCATTAAAAACCCAGTGGTAAAAAGAGTATAGTGTTCTTTATGATGTCTTCCGTTCGTCGACAATCTTGAATAATGAATCTAAGATGTGCATGATGACTCCTTCAATTCTTCATCATAAAGTTGATCCATCAAAGTATTTTAAGCACATCAAAGCATTTTATATTCGTATCAGCTCCAATGTTAGAATGAAAAATGTGCTACCATGAGAAATGTGATAAAAAACTAATGTGACAAAAGTTTTTGCTTTATCATGCTATCACATTCTACACTAAAAAAATCACAAACATGGCATGCCCTTGGCACGTTAAATGTGACTATTTCAAATATATAAATTTATATACATATTAGTAAGTTTAAACAATAAGAATTTTAGTATAATCATGAAACTTTGACACACAATTACTCTATCCTATTTGAGAATATTGATTAACCCCCAACCCCAAATATTTTCCCTGGTTTTCAAATCAAAAAAAATTAATAAATGGAGCGGAGATCAATTCACTGCATAGCTTGGAAAAAAGAGATAAAATCAAAAGATGAAGGTGCATGTCCTTGAATTAGTATCGACATAAACATTGAACAAGGTGAAATTATCAAAGAATGTGTGAAGAATAATGAAAGATCAAAATAGCATTACAATAAAGACGTACAAAGAGAAATATCTCTATAATACAGATACACAATCCCTAGAAGCGGAGATTCATAAGGGTGAAAATCCATATAATGGGCGAAAAACATCATCACGAATAACCTAGCATGGAGAGGGTTGAATGGAAACAATATTAGTATACATCACTATAAAATTCCCATGCAGGTATATAGATTATCTCCATAGGTGACTATCAACAACAACTTACATGGATCATATTTCTTTATGTCTGCTGGAGAGCATCTAAGTCGCAGCAAGAACACACAAAACTCAAGTTATAATCTACACAGACTCTGTTATCCTAGAATAATCAATCTATGAACCTTTTTTTTTTTTTGTAATTAAAACCATCCTTAGATGGGGGAAATTCAATTAGGCCTTCCCGAGCCAAAAAATAGACAGAATAAAAAGTAGCCGAAGCAATAGTAGCCTATACATAAGTGCTCACTGGCTAATGGAGCAACACTTGTTGCCCCCAAAAGAATGAAAAGGAAAGATACATTTAAACATCAAGTCGGAGGCCTCTTCATGGATGATGGAAAGGGTCAGAACTTATTAGTGAGTCCGAAAGGAAACACAGGGCAGTCGAAACCCTCCCCATATAAATGAAGAGGCATTCTCCATAAACTAGCCTGAAGTTGAGAAACTAAGCTAGCTACTTGCAAAAAAAGAGAAGTAGCCAATATTTCCACCCATATGTACATTTGTGATGAAATCTTCAGTATCCGATTCCAGCCAACATAACAGCAAGTAGACCAGTTTCCATGAAACCTGACATAATCCTTTGATCTGCAATGGAAAACAAGAAAACAGTAGCTTCCAAACTAGTGGACAATTCTCAGAGAGGGAGTATTCATTTGGTCTAGTCTAATTAATCCCTGGGCTTGGCTAGGCAGCAATGAAAAATGTGGAAAGGCCTGGTTACATTTTTGTGAGAAGCACGTTTTTGCTAAAGAATGTGCTACCTGGTTTGCTTCCCTGAAAATATGCATGATGTGTATATCCCTTAAAGAGAGATGGATCTCATCTACTAAGTCAAACAGATGCCAAGGGGATTTTAATGGATCAGTAGCATATAACACAGCATTAAGGCAGTCTGATTCCATACAAACATTGGACAAAGAGTTACAAAATTGAATAGCAAATAAAATAGCTTTTAATTCAGCTTCTAGGGCAGATTTTGCATTAGTAAATGAAGTATATGCTTCCTGAAAGCACCCTCTACAGTCTCTTATGATCATGCTGAGGCCACATTTATTTGTCCTACAACACCAAGCTGCATCTACATTGACTTTAAAACCAATTGTAGGTCTGATCCATGCAATTTTCCAGATTTTTGGCTTTGGGGGTCTCTTAATGAGAGGAAGATAAGAATGGTTTGCAATACTGAGATCAGATGGAGAAGCTATGTATACTGGTTTAGCAGAGAATGAGTAGAAGATTTGATCTCTGATCTGCTCAAGTACTATGGAAGATGAGGGGTTAACTGAATCAAAAATAAATCTGTTTCTCATCTTCCATAGGTTCCAGAATCTGTTTCTCAATCTATGAACCTGAATTCGCACATTGGGAAATAAAGAGTCTCGTCCTTGAAATCATAAATTTTCTCATATGTAATTTGAAAATTTTAAGTTGAAGAAAATACCAAGGCTTAGGCTAGATAAGAAGCATGATGGAGCTCTATTTTAATATTATTATTTTTATTTTAATATAACAATCATTATAGGCTAAGGCTAGGTAGTATAGCTTAGGCTAGATAACAAGCATATCAAGGCTTAGGCTAGAAATCCTCTATTTTAATGTTATTATGTTATTATCCTTTTTCTTTTTTGTATTTAATTATGTTCAACACTTTTTCAAAGTAGATCTAACTCTTGCCCCCTTTCTCTAAAACCCACGATAGATTTGGTCATCAGTGAAGAAATTTTTTTGTCACGTATTTTGAAAAATTCACCCGAGCCGGAATCCACTGGTCACAGGTAGAAAATGTGGTTGGTTCAAGATCTACAGGGTGGCGATGAAAAATGGAATACATAAACAAATCAACAATGGAAAACTTTATATATTATTGGGTCAAAGATTTCCTCTCAACAATTTCTTGTATTTAATAGATCCAAAATTTTTTTGTTTGGATGATCTTTGCTTGGGCTGTTCATATGTCTGTCTGAATTAGTAAAACTGATTGGATCACATAATAATGTAAGGATTAAAATAGAAATTTAACATTACCGACCCGATCATCGGTATAAACATTATTACAATTTGGGATTAATTCAATCGAGTCCAAATCAACAATGGAGATTTGTGTTCTTGTCTGAAGTGATCAAATAAATTAAAGGAGGATAATATGTGCAACGTGGTTTCACATTTTTGCAAAATTGTTATTATCATTTAGAAGAAGTTAGGGGGTCTCATTATCTAGGGAATTAGTTACAAATATATAGACATCTATGTATTTTTTTATAAATAAAAAATTTAACGTTACAAAGTTTTCTGCTACATCAAACAGTCACATTCTACATTAAAAAAAGGCATGGATGTGGAATGCACAATTGGCACATTGAATGTGACCATTTAAAAAACACATTAAATATATTACTTGTTTTTAATATTGAGGATTTTAGTATAATCAAACAAATTTGACACGCAATTACTCTATTCTATTATTGCATATTGATTAATCCCCTACCCCCTAATGTTTTCAAATCAAAAGACAACGAAGAATATTTGGGGAAGGAAAAAATCATAAAAAAATAGTGAAATGGATAACAATAAAATGGAGACAATTAGATAAAGATCATATTAGTTTTTCTTTTCAAAATTTAGTTGAACTTTAGTTACACCAAATAAACATATATCTAAACATAAAACTTACCTTAATTTGCCTAACTTTGGGATATTAAGAAGGAAGAAGATTGTTAAGGGTAAATGAAGAGTGGGTAGGTAGTAACCATGAATTCGAAAAGCTAAAATGTTCAATTGCATGCATAGTGACGCTTGTAATGTTTGGCTGAAATTTTGGGATAGAGTATATTGATTAAGATCCTCCTAATATTTTTCCCATGTTTCTACAACTGCAATAGAGTGAAATTTTGGATTGAGACGGAAAAATTTGGAAAGTGATGGAAAAATAACAACCAGCTTTGAATTTTCTCCGTATGCTTGACATTTTAAAGTCTTTTTGTTAAGTTTTAATTCCTCATCCTTTTTTCTTTAACACCCTTCTATTTGTCATATTTTACTTTTTTTAATGATTCATAATTTTAGAAAGGAAAATTATATGATGGATACGTGACTGCCACTTGTGTGCACATTCATGCACAAATTCTGCCCACGTATTAGACAATATGAATGATTCTTCTAATATGAATGTTTTCTAAAGTGGTGGTAGATGTTTCACTGTCGTTTTTGTTTGGCATATTTGAAATGGAAAGAAAGAGGTTTAGCTTGTTTTGAGTGATAATCGTTGATGATCTTCACATGCAAGAATTGCACATGTATTAAAGAAAGTGCAAATATTTGGAGAGGGAATCACAAAAATAATTTGAAAAAAAAATATATATATATATATATATATATAGGGAAAATAATATAAATTCCAAATAAAATTTAATTATTTTTCAAAAATTTTATGAAATTAATATTTAAACAAGATGTAATGTGTGCAAACAAAATTTGCATGCAAGTGTCCCACACCACTTTACTACGGATTTTATAATTTTTGTTCATTTTCTGATAGGACATATGAAGTATTATTTTTATATTCACAATCATTAAGAAAAATTACTATTTCATAATTCATAATTCAATAAAAAAAATGTATTTGCCACATTTATGAAAAAATTGGGGGTAGTTTTTCCGGAGTTTATGTTTCTAGAACTTATATATTAGATTTTTAGAAATAAATTTTGAAATTAAATTCATTTATTTATTTTGTGGGGATTCCATTTTCGGCATGCTCACGTCGCCCGCCCTGGTCAGCTGGATTGGTAGTCAATCATTGGCCTTTCGTGCTTAACTCAAGACCTGACCACCATCCTGACCTGGATTGGATGGATGTAGGTTATTGTGTACCCAGGAAACAATTCATCCCCTCTGTTGAAGAGGCATACAAATGGGTCCTCAAGGCTACTGCGGTTTAGTTCGACCCAAAATCAAAGGCCTAGAACTGACATGGCGAGAAAAAATAGTGGAACCACTATCTAGACTGTGTATTCTTACTGCTACTTCATATACGAGTACAAGCACATGTATGAGGGGTGCATGCTCCAACGTCTGAATGGGAAATGCTAGAGGGTTTTCACGGCAACACCTGTTGCTACCATGAGAAATGTAAAAATAATAATGTGACAAACTTTTCTGCTTCCTCAAGCTATATAATTCTACATTAAAAAAAGCACAAATGTGGCATGCAATTGGCACGCTAAATGTAAACCCTTTCAAAAAATTATATGTGTTACTTGTTTTAACAATAAGAATTTAAATATTATCATGAAACATTGACACACAATTACTCTATCCTATTCTAGAATATTGTTTAACCCCGCCCCCCTAATATTTTTCCATGGTTTTTAAATCATAACAATTTCAAAAGGTGGAAAGGAGATCAGTCCATTGGAAAGCTTGGAAGAAACTGCAAAATCAAAAGAAGAAGGTGGCCTTGGATTATTACTAGAATAAAGAATAAACAAGGTGCAATAAACATATTATGCATTCAAGATAATGAAAGATCGAAATAGCCTGCTAGAAAGACATACAAAGAAAAATATCACTGTAATAGAGATTCCAGATACGCAATCCCTAGAAGAGGAGATTCTTAGGGGTGGAAATCCATATAATGGGCCAGAAACATCATCACAGATAACCTAGCACGGAGAGGGGTGAATGGAAACAACATTAGTATACATAATCAGTGGATTCCAAATAAACAAAATCTAGTATCTTAATGCTTAGTGGTTGGATTAGCAACGAATCTCACAGTTGCACACCTAATAGATCAGAATAAAACTTGGAGAGCCCTTAATTCGAGTTATCTTCCCTCACCGGTTATTGCCTCATATATTATTACTACACTTAAATCACTCATCGAAAGGAAAGACCAATCCCTATGAAAACCAAACAAGGATGGACGTTACATATTCAAAAAGGGATATCACGTTGAATGAAGGATTTCCAACCTGCCACTCCCAATATAATGGTTGCACCAAATAAGTGGAAAATGTGGTGTCAGATCTGGAACCTCATACCACCACGAGGGATTTAATTTTTTCTATAAAGAATAATTAACAATGATCTTCTGACATGGTTAAATAAGAAAAGGAGAAACTTAACTCCATATAGCATATGTGGAAGATGTGAATAAGAGTAGGATAGTAACTCACGTATTTTCCTACATTGTGCAGTTTCTCAAAGGATCTAGAGAGAATCATCACCTGTTATTAATTTCAACCAAGGGCAACGGATGAATTTCACAAATTGGTTCTTTGAGTGATGGCAAAATGCTCCAGGAATAGATAAAATTCAATTATCAATATTCCTCATGTGGGATAGATTAAAAATCTGAAAAAAGAAAAAAATTATGATGAGAACATAGATACAATTCAAGGTTGGGAAAAGGCCAGAGACATATAAAAAACATATATAGATTAGTGGGGGAAGACATATGCAGCCAAACTAGGAAATGATATATGTAGAGAAAGAACAAACACATGAATTTCAACACTCCCAACAACAATATAAGTATAAGGAGATTTACTTTGCCGGCTCCTTTAACACCTTAAAGTCTACTGGCGCAGGTGCATGGATTATCTCCATATGTAACCATCAACAACCACCTACATGGAGCATATCTCTTTATATGTACCCTACCGCTCTAAGCCACAATAAGAACTTCAAGAAACTCAAGTTAAAATCTACAAAAACTATGTCATCCTGGAAAAATTAATCTCTGAACCTGAATTTGTGCCTTGGGAAATCAAGCGTCTCATCCTTGAAATCAGCGTGTTGTCAAACATTTGGAAGATCAACTTGTAGTAACTCTTCTGGAAAGTATTAATTCAATATGGCTCCTTTTGTAATAAAAATAGTAGCATTTTAGTACTACTAAAATGTTTAAAGAAAACCTTATAATGTAATTCCAATATTTATATAAATAAAACATTCTTCTAAATAAGTACATTCCCTATATGTATAACTTCTTTTTTTTGATAAAAAATATTTTCAATCCAACCGATCAAAATATTTGTAAGATATGATCCCTCACTCTGGGATTCTAACAAAATTGTCTTTTAGCAAAAGGGCATTCAAGCATTGAATTGAGACCTTTTCATTTGGTATGTCCTTATTATCATATGGCGCCATTTTTAGACCATATTTTTGTTCAAAACATGGCCCTAAGCACTAATAATGATGGTTTTACAAGCCTAAAATCTAAAGCCCAATGCCTAATGCTTAATGCTTCTGCTCAGAAATCTCCTCTCCTATTCTCCTTCTTAACACATCTTCCATCATTTTCTTTCCCTGAAAAAGTCTGCTATTTCTTTCCTCCCATACATGATATAACAAAGATACTTACTCCCTCTGTCCTAGGTCAAATTGCATAGAATCTTTTTCACGCTCATCAAGAAACTTGTCTAATCATTCATATGTTTAACTACATATAATAATGGCAAACAAAAACTTACTTTTGGCAAACTACTTGTTATGACGAATCCAACAATACCACACACGATAATATTGTTGCTTATATATCTACTCAAATATGAGATCAAAGTTTGATAGAGAATAGTGCCAAATAGTAAGTGTGCAGTTTGAGTTGGGACGGACTTATACCTTTTCCCCCTTACCGGATTCACTATCAGTAACTTATTCAAATCCCTCAAATCTGCAACCTGATTCAGATTGGGTCCCATAACTACTTTAACTATGTACCTGCATTGAGTAAACATGGTCAAGGTTGTTTCCTCATTTTTTTCACACAGAACACACTATTGATGTGCTTCAATTATGTTGAAACTTCTTAGCCTATCTGTTGTTGCCAACCAGCTTTTCAGAAGCATGCACATAAAGATAAAGTGCTTTGACAAAATTTTTGAGCTCCAGATAAGCTCTGCCATTGGGTCTGGTTTGCTCCCTCCTTTCAAGATGTTATACATAGCAGATATACTGAGTTAACCCCTTTCATTCACAAGATTGTGCTGTTGACCCTTTATCCTCACCTTTAACATGTTAATACACTTCCATATCCAGCTTTGTGCCACATGTGCCTGATACAAATCAAAGTCCCTCCCCTTCAAGTAGTATGCTTGAATCCATCTTATCCAGAGTAGATCCTTTTTCTCTTGGATACACCAAATGTGTTTGCACAATGATGTTTGATTCCATAATGATAGATCTCTGAAGCCTAGTCCTCCAAGTTCCTTAATCCAGCATAGAGCATCCCATAAAGTAGGTGTAAAAACTATGTCCTCAACTTTCTTGTTCCATAGGAATGCCCTACATCCTTTTACTGTCTCTTCATGTACACTCTTCAGGTAGCTTAAATACCCTTGACCATACTGTGATGTTTCAACATCGAAAGGCTGGCTGGTCGGAATTTCTGGTGTTGTTGACACATCTTCATCCTCCCTTTTTTTCTGACCCTTAGTTATTATCAGAATCATCAACAATCACATTGATTGACTCTATAAGGGTGTTAGTGTGACGATAAAGTACTATGTATAAACGACTATTGACTGAATATCCCAGAAAAACTTCTTCATCGTTACGAATATTAAATTTTCCCAGTTGTTCTTTGTCCCTTAGTATGTAGCACTTGCTCCCGAACACATGAAAGTAAGCCACATTTAGCTTTCTTCCTTTATAGATTTCATACGATGCCTTGCTAGTAAATGGTCATAGGTATACCCTATTGATGGTATAGCATGCTTTGTTGATAGCTTCTGCCCACAATTTTTTGTGAATACCCTTTTCTGCTAGCATGACTCTAGCCATCTCCTATACGGTTCTGTTCTTTCTTTCTACAATCCCATTTTGCTGAGGATTAATGGGAGCAAAGAATACATGTTGTATGCTAAGTTTATCACAGAATCACTGAACCGCGAGTTTTCAAATTCTCTTCCATGATCACTACGGATTTTCACAATCTCTCCAACGTGTTTTCCTTACTCGGTTTGTAGCTTAATTACCAAGCTTCTGAAGACTTCCACTGCATCTAATATTTCTTTGAGAAAGGCTACCAAAGTGTATCTGGAAAAATCATCAACACAAACAAAAATAAACCTTTTCCCAGTAATGTTGGGAGTGTTAACTGGATCCATCAAATCCATATGTAGTAACTCAAGGTTTTGTGAGGTATTAATATATTGAACCGAAGAGTGAGGAGATTGAATATGTTTACCTTGCTGGCATGGTTCACACACAACACCTTTTTGATGTGTAAGAATAGGTATACCTCGTACTGCTTTGGAATTGGCAATTTTTACGAAGATCTTGTAATTTATATGTCCAAGCTTTCAATGCCACAGAGTAACTTCATCATCCTTAGAGCTTAAACACTTTACTTCTTGTTCCAGGAGATAGCAATTGTCTGACGATCGTTCTCCTGACAGTACTTTGTTTTCTTTATGCTTCACAATACACCTATCTTTTTGAAACTCAACAAGCATATCTTCATCACACAATTGACTGATGCTCAGGAGGTTTGCTTTTAAATTTTTGATAAGTAGAACACTTGCAAAACTGGGAAATCCCACTTTTCTTTCCATCACCAAAAGTAATAAATCCACCATCGTATAGTTTGACATTGTTCAAATAATCAGGAGTTCTGGTCATATGTCTAAAACCGCCACTATCGAAGTACCACGAGCCTCTAGAGTGTGAAATGAGAGATGTGTGAGCAACAAGACATATAGTATTTTGTTTAGGCATCCATACCTCTCTAACAAGTCTGGCTCTTTGAATATTGCTTATGTTGGAAAATACTGACAATTGTCGACCATTCATAATATCTCTGAGTAGTCTGAGACATTGTTCCTCTTCATGACCTTGGTATGAGTAGTAGTAGTATAGTATAGGCTTGCGTCAGGGATGTGACTTCATAATTTTTACCTTCTTGGCCTGCCTCTTAGCTTTGAAATCAGTCGGTCTTGTCTCAATTTCTCTATAACCAATTCCTTATCTGTCACCCACATTTTTTCCCATTTCCAGGATTTCATCAAGTTTTGCCTTTCCATAAGTTGGTGTTTTTAGCTTTCAGTATCCTATTCGTCTTAACGACTTTCAGCCACATAGAAAACATATTCTTGGCGGATTTCATCATCATTTACTTCTTGACCATCGTCATCGCCTGATGAGTTTTTACTTAGTAATTCCATGTTGGAACATCTGGATTCCCACATTTTTTTTATGTTGGAACATGTAGTAACAAATTCATTTATCTTTGCTCCAAAAGCTACATAGTAGCTGGTGAGTTCTTCTTCTGCAACCTCTTCCTCATCATCACTCCATGAAGTAACATATAATCTGCCTTGTTTCTTTCTAGCATTCCGCCTGAATATGACCAAACCCTTCACATTCTCTACATTGGATCCTTCCTGCCTTTTTTGTCTCATTATTTTAATTCCTCATAAATGGCTAATTGTTTCGCTCAACTCTGGGTCCATGAGAGTTTCCAACCTCATGTGATCGAGGTCTGTTTCTACTCAGATTTTCCTGTGATCTTTTGTTTACTACCTTTTTCAGCATTTTTGAGAAGTTCTTCATAATTAGTGCAATTTCTTCAGCTTCACTCTCAATATATCCTTCATTTCTTGGGGCTGACACCTTAAAAGATAGCTCTTTATGGCCTTTCTTTGATGGTTGATCAAACGTTATCTCATAAGTCCCTAGCGATCCCATCAACTCGTCAAGTGTCATTTTTGTCACATAACGTACTTCTTCAATGGCAACCACCTTTATTGCGAAATATTTTGGAAGAGATCTTAATGTTTTATTTTGCAATTTTTCTTCCTTGTACGTTTTTCCAAGTGGATAAGCCATATTAGTAATATCCCTTATCTTCCTGTTGAAGATATCAATAATTTCATCTTCCTACATCTTCAATTCTTCAAATTTTTTGGCCAACATTTGCAGTTTGGAATCCTGTACATGACTTGTTCCTTCATGTACTGTTTGTAGGATATCCCATGCCTTCTTTGCTTGATAGGAGTTTGAAATAAGTTTAAATTGATTTTTGTCTACTGCAGTAAAGATGGCATTTAGTGCTTTGGAATTTGCCACTGAGGCCTTTAACTCGCATGTACTCCATGTTGACTTTTCCGTGACTTCTTTTTTTTTAACTTGATTCTCATTCTTTCTCTTTTGAGCTTGACTAACCATCTTCCAATGGATAATTCCATTCAGTTTCAACAAAATACCAGCCAAGCTCATCAAGTGAGCCGATGAACACTCGCATTCGTGCCTTCCAATAATTGTAGTTTAATCCTTCCATAAGTGAGGGTCGAGAGACTAAAGCATTTTCTATGGTTTCCAGGGTAAAATTGGATCAACACTTTCCTTGACACAACCAAGGTAAGAGTAAATGACTCAGCACTGATACCAATTAAAATTTTGGTTTTACCTAATTACTTTAATTGAGGTTACTGTGTTCCAACATCATTTGATTAACCAAGTTTGTAGGTAAAGTAAAACTTTAAAGACACACAAAAATGGTTACTCAGTTGTGAGAATCACCTCCATCTGCGGGATATGGTCCTGTCCAGAATAAATCCACTAATTAGAAAGATAGTATAAGATACATCGTACAAATACTTATCTTTTCTAATTCAACTGGTGAATTCTACTAGCTCCCCTAGTTTCCGATTTTCCTTGATCAGACTCCCTCTGACCTCAATCTCTGTCGATGCTAGATTTCCTCCTCCCAATGAATTAAGGCTCTCATTTTGAACTTTGAGATCAAACAATGTTGATCATGTTGGAACACAGTGAGTAGATTTCTCACTGATTGCAGATTTCTCTCTATAATACCGTGAGTAGATTTCTCTCTGATTACAGATTTCTCTCTATAATACCGTGAGTAGCTTAGCCTGTAATGTCCGCCATATATTGCCCTTCCGCACATCATAGTTTCCTTGTGCGAATCAAGCACTATCTTCATAATATTTTCGTATATTCAAATTTTAATGAAGATAGGATTTAGCCAATTTAATCCCTTGAAGTAAGGGATTTAGAATATCTCGTCCCAATTCTTTTCCATAACCGAATCTCCTTCCTTCTTCCAAATTTATATATCTTATTCCAATCCCACGAATATGGGAGACGAAATATTCAGCGAATCAACCACTTTAAGATGAGATTCATCCTTCTCGGATTCATACTTTCACATTGACCTTCTTCCATCATGACTCCTTCTTTGATGTTACAACATAGTCAAAAATTGCCAATTAAAACATTTTGGACTTTACAGGGTTCAACTATCATGGTTTTTTGGCAAG
Source organism: Rubia yunnanensis (assembly GCA_037428765.1). Classification (NCBI taxonomy): domain Eukaryota; kingdom Viridiplantae; phylum Streptophyta; class Magnoliopsida; order Gentianales; family Rubiaceae; genus Rubia; species Rubia yunnanensis. Next base: position 20,650,444 of record CM075064.1, on the reverse strand, counting down.
AACCATTTGGAAGTAATGTTCACAACCCTTGCTTGAAGCAAGAAGGAGGATTTCTTGGGATATTGGGATAAGTTTGTTTGAGAGCTCTTGTCCACTAGTGAACTTGGAGTAGTATAAATAGGGGATGAACTTAGTAGTTCAAACCCACTCAACTCAAGCATAACATTCTTTTGCTACTTGCTTTCTTCTCTCTTTAGCTCTCCTTTGAAGTTTTAGTAGCCAAAACCCTCATCTTTATATTTTGCCACATAACTCATTCATAGGTGGTAGGAAAAGCCTTGTAATACTTTCTCCACATATAGTGAAGCTTCCGATCTCCTTCGGCCGTGGATGTAGGTCATCTTGACCGAACCACGTAAATCCTTGTGTCCATTATTTCATTTATTTTCTTTACGTTGTCTTTATTATCCATCTTTTTGGGCCAATAGATATCTCGTGGGATTTGCCTTCCTAACAAATAAGGAATTTACACCTCCCTTTCTGGTTAATAGATACAAACATTCAATCAATTAACTCTAGTTAAAAGCTTATAACTATATTTATGCTCTAACATGTACCTGACTTTAACTTGCTATACCATTCTAGATTCCTTGGAAGAAGAGAAAGTGGGCTAAAGTTTATAGAAATAGAAAAATGGAAAGTAGGCTAAACTATTCCATTATGATTTTTTCCTTCTAAAATATTCTTTGTCACCTTCTGATTTGAAAATATTGGGGGTGGGGGGGGGGGTGGGGGTACTAATCAATATGTTAAAATAGGAGATAATTGTGTGTCAAATTTTCATGATCATACCAAAATCCTTATTGTTGAAAACAAGTTGTATATTTAATGTGTTTTGAAATGGTAATATTCAGTGTGCCAAGTGAGTGCCACATCTGTGCTATTTTTATGTAGAATGTGACAGTTTGATGAAGCAGAAATGTGCGTAACATTAATTTCATTTGTAAGAAGTACATAGGTATCTATATGTTTATAACTAATTCCCTAGCTACTGAAACCCCCCAGCTTCTTCCAAATGATAATAACAACTGTGCAAAAATGTGAAACTATGTTGCACGTATTTGCCACCTTTAATTTATTTGATCACTTCTTCAACCTTCTTTAGGAGCCATTTGTTACAACTAATAGAACCTTCATTATGTAATCCCATAGCCACCCCGATTCCCATAAACAAGATTTTCATGTACAACAGGTTAACACAAATATATAAACCTTAGGTACAATATTCTTTAGATCAACCTACAAGATCACAAAGCTCAGACTCACCTTTCAATTCAAGTTAGGATTGACTCATCATCGAACACATCACACAAGTAGTGAGAGGTGTGGATATTATCACAGCCAGTGGAAGATTCTGAATTTAAATGAATTTGTTAAACTTGTTGTTCATATCCTTGCCATGAAATTAGTATCATTGGCATCTAAACTATCTTACATTATATCCTTGTGCATAATTGTTAATGAAATTGTTGACTCTATTGAAACCATAATTGTACCCAACAATAGGACTATGGTGGGGATTCAAAACATGACTATTTCGGGACAACACACTTAAACTCATCCATCTTGCCATGAGCTCATGAAACATTTTGTGAAACATAATATCCAAAGTTTAATATTAAATCATGATATATTATGACATATTAATAAACACGTGGACAAAAAACCGATTAATTGATGAAATAAAAACTACATCAATTATTAACATAAAATATATTTATGATATATTATGATAAGTACTTTCTCACTTTTTTTATTGACAATAGCAAAAGGGGAAAAAGAGGGAATATATTTAATGATAGCAAGAATGAAACAACTTGTATATGTTGCTCTCTAAAGTAGATTGTTAGTGCCTAGATAACCAATCTGTTCAGTAAAATTTGCAATTGTTTAGTTATTTATACATATAAAAAAGTATAATATATATGAGACACACACGACAAAATTATTAAAAACCACCAAAAATCAACCATAGATATGATCGGCTGCAAAGGTTTTAGACCTAGTGAAAGCCCAAATGATTTGAATTGTCTCACATGTGGTTGCCCCTGTGGGTACCATTGACAGATCATGACATATCCAGAGATGAATCCAACACCACCCAAAATGCAGATTTGTACTTGTTTAGTTATTTATACATATAAAAAAAGTATAATGTAAAGATTAAAATTGAAATTTAATAGTACCGGATCAATCATTGGTATAAACATTATATGTTTTAGGTTCAAGTTCAATCAATTCCAAATCAAAAATGGAGATTTGTGCTTGTCTAAAGTGATCACATAAATTTAAGGGGGGAAATATGTGGAGTGGGGTTTTACGTTTTTCCACAATTGTCATTATCGTTCAGAAGAAATTAGGGGGTTTTATATATAGGGAATTAGTTATAAACATATAGATATCTAGGTAATTTTTTTATATAAAGAAAATATTTGGTGTTACAAACATTTCTTCTTCATCAAGCTATCACATTCTACATAAAAAAGTACAGATGTGGCACACACTTGGCACGTTGAAGAACATTTTCAAATCAGAAGGCGGTGAAGAATATTTATGAAAGGAAAAATAACAAAGAAATAGTAAAATGGATCAAAATAAATGGGAGGCCTTCATATAGAGATCATATTAGTTTTTGTTTTCAAATTTTAGTTGAATTGTAATTACACCAAATAAAATATATCACTAAACATAAAACTTACAATAATTTGTTGAACTTGCGGATATTTAGAATGAAGAAGATTGTTGAGGGTAGATGAAGAGTGAGTCGGTAGTAACCATGAACTAGGCCTTATATAAGGATGGTGTTGAAGAAAATATTAGGTCAGAGGTAACGTAAGAAAAAATGCTCAAATGCATGCAAGGTGACGCGTGTAAAATTTGGCTGAAATTTTGGGTTAGAATTTTTTGATTATGACGCTCCTAATATTTCCACCTATTTTTCCCACTGCACAAGAGGGAGAAATTTTGGATTGAGATGGGAAAAGTTTGGAAAGAGATGGAAAAATGAAGAAATGACTTTCATTTTGCTTCGTCTACTCTACATTTCAAAGTCTTTATATTTAGTTTTAATTACCCATCCTTTTTTTTCAACAACCTTTTATTTATCAAGTTTTGCTTTTATTTTCCATGATACATGATTTTTGATAGGATAATTCTACTAAGGACAAGTGACTGCACATTCCTGTACAATTTCTGCACACGTATTAGACAATAGGAAAGATTCTTCTAATCTGAACATTTTTTGAAGTGGTGGGAGATGTTTTGTTGTTTTTTTTTATTTACAATTTTTAAACTGATAAAATGAGGTTAGGATTGTTTTGTGTGATAATCGTCGATGATCTTCACATGCAAGAACTGCACGAGTATTAAAGAAAATGTAAATATTTGGTGTGGAAATAATGAAACTAATAAAAAAATATAGAGAAAATAAATTAATTTTCAAATATACTCTAGTTATATGTCAAAACCTTTTATATATACAATATTTTCAAAGAATATGTAATGTGCGCGAACAAAATTTGCACGCAAGTGTCACACACCACTTTACTACAAACTATATTTTTTTCTTCATTTTGTGACTGGCCAAATTATTATTTTGATATTCATGAACTTACCGCAGACTTACTATTTAAGAATTCGTAATTTGATAAGTACAGAGTATTTGCCACATTTATGCAAAATTTGGAATTAAGTTGCCAGGAGTTGATATTCCTAGAACTTATATTACTATATTTGTTAGAAGTGACTTTTGAAAATGAATTCATTAATTTATTTTGGGGGAATTCCATTTCCGGCAATCTCAACGCTGCCAGGCCAGGCCCGCTGGACTGGTACTCCATCATCGACCTATCGTGCTTAACTCGAGACAAAACCACCATCCTGACCCGGATGGGATGGATGAAGGATAACATGGACCTAGAAAAAAAATTGCCCCCTCTATTGTAGATGCCTACAAGTGGGTCTTTAAGGCCACAACGGTTTTGTTCTACCCAAAATCAAAGGCATGGTTCCGACATGGCCAAAACAACTAGTGGGACCACCTTTAAGAACATGTGACCATGTGTTCTTACTGTTACTTCTTGTCCGAGTACCAGCGCATGTATGAGGGGTTCGCGCTTACACGGTTTGCAAGTTAAATGTGACCATTTAAATAGACAAAGCAAAATGAAATCTAGTTTTTATTTTTCCATCTCTTTCCAAACTTTTGCCATCTCAATATTAAATTTCTCTCTCTTCTATAGTGGAAAAATTAGGGGAAAATATTAGGAGGGTCTTAATAAAAAATCTGTAACCCAAAATTCCAGTCAAATATTACACGCGTCACCTTTCATGAAATTGAGCCTTTTTGCTTATGTCACCTCTAACCTAATATTTTCTTCAATGTCGACTTTGTTTCTCATGTATTCATTGTAAATACATTATATAATTTTATACTTTTTAAATTTATAAATCACTAACGAGTACAAATCTGCATGGAATGATTTATCATCTAGGCACTAACAATCTGCCTAAAATATTTCGTGTGTTGTGAGTGCCTAGCATGAACACAATTACTTCATATCTAGCCTCTCGTGAAAATAATTTATGGATGAGACATCGAAGGCTCCAACACTCATATTTTGTAGTCCAACATATACAAGTTGTTTCTTTTCCGTCATTTTCAAATATATGCCATTTTTTCCTTTCAATATTTTCAGTAAAAAATGGGAAATTATTTCTCATAATTATATATTTTGTTAATCGCTGGTGTAGCTTGTATTTTTTATCAATTAATTGGTTTCTTTGTTCGTGTGTTTGTTATAATATTTCATAATGTATCATGATTCGATATTATGAAAAATATAAACAAAATATGAACAATGAGTTCAACAAAATCATTTCAATTCTAATTCTCATTTATATATGAAAAAGAAAGTAAACCTGAAATGATTATAGCTTATCAAGAAAGAATGAGTATGTGCATATGAAAAATTGCAAAAAGAAATAATTGAGTTTATAGTAAAAATTATGCGTAAGATCTTAGTTGCAGGGGGATTCACTTAAGATTATATGGACGTACATTTACCAATCAAATATGAATAAACATCAATTTATTATGTGTGAAGCAATTAGCTGCAAAACATGACGTAAATCTATGCCACATCCGTGCATATTTTGTGCAAAATACAAATTTTTCGCATTTTTTGTCATATTCGGTAACCCACCACAAGAGATATTTTGATTTAGTTAACTAACATACATGCACAAAAGTTGGAAGACAGCTGCAACTGAGTTGTAGGTGGTATCTAATATAATAAGTTTTAAATATCTACACCCCTCAGTACTTCTGTGAGTCTTAGTTGTGTGATAAGTGTAGGTTGAATTTAAGGAATATTGTGCCAAAGGTTTATATATTTGGGTTAATCCGTTGTACACGAAAAGCTTGTTTATGGGAATCAGGATGGCTATAGGAATTAGGAATGAAGGTTATCTTAGTTTTAACAAATGGCTCCTAAAGAAGGTTGAAGAACTGAACTCTATGGTGGGGAATGTGAGTTTTGTAACTAACATTTTATTTTCAAGGGTCTATTTTCTTGGCAAGAATAATTGTACTTTGGATAAATGAGTGCCATGTGTGTGCACATTCGTGCACAAATTCTGCACACGTATAAGACAATGTGAAAGATTCTTCTTATCTGAATATTTTCACATGTTTTGCTATCTTTTTTGTTTAACATATTTGAAATTGATAAAGAAGGTTTAGTTTTTTTTGAGTGATAATCTTCTACGATCTTCCCATGCAAGAATTGCACAGGTATTAAAGAAAGTGTATATATTTGGAACTGAAATAACGAAAAATATTTTAAATATATATAGAAAAAATGAAGTAAATTCCAAATATAATCTATTTATTTTTTAAAACTTTTTATAAAAATATTTTTAAAACAAGATGTAATTTGTGCGAACAAAATTTGCATGCAAGTGTCACTCGGCACTTTACTAAAGACTTATATTTTTTGTTCATTTTTTGATTGGCCATATGAAGTATTATTTTGATATTCATGAATTTCAAGAAAAATTGCTATTTAAGAATTTGTATTTAGATTTTAAAAAAAAGAGTATTTCCCACATTTTTGAAAATTTTGGAATTAGATTGCCCAGAATTGAGATTTTTAGAAATTATATTATTAGATTGTTAGAAATGATTTTTCAAATTGAATTCATTAATTTATTCTAGGGGGATTCCGTTTCCGGCATTGTTGTTGCCGCTTGCCTTGGACCACTGGACTAGTACTCCATCATCGGCCTCCCGTGCTTTACTAAGGACTTGACCACCATGCTAACCCGGATTGGATGGAAGAAGGATATGGTGTACCTAGAAAACAATTCACTCCCTATTTTAAAGAGGCCTGCATGTCGGCCCTTAAGGCCGTGATAGTTTTTTACCCTAAAATCAAAGGCCTGCAACTGATATGGTGAGGAAAAACATTGGGACCACCTTCTAGACCTTGTGTCCCTACAGCTACTTCATGTACGAGTACTAGTGTATGTATGAGGGGATAATGCTCCTGATATTAATCTCCTTCCGAATACTTACGATTTGCGAAATTAATATCTTTGATCTATTGAATGGATCCGTAAACCCTCACTATCTCACACAAAATTCACATGTCTAGCCCTCAGTGTATGCCTTATCTCAACTTGCTCTCTAACTAGCCCTCAGAATTAGATTACAAGGTTTATTGAAACTTAACTAGCCCTCGGGGTCAAGAAACAATGGAATAGATCGCAAGCAAAGAGTATGAACTCAAAAGGTTGTATATTTGATTGATAAAAGTGTGTGCAATTCGTCCAAAGGACTCTCCTATTTATAGGGTTACAATCTCGCCCCAAACCCTAATCACAATTGGAGACCAAATTGACTTATGGCAGCTTTAAGAAGCTAAAACCATATCTAACTAAAATACCTAAAATAAATGGCAATCTAAGGTAATCTGGTCGAATTCTTCAAGTAACCTTGAAGAATATTACCTTATCTAATCTCACCAAATCTAATTCTAATCAGAATAAAACTTAATATACTAAACCCTAATGGACTGTATTTTCAAAATTCAGCTCTTCAAAGCCCACATGGCCGAGCTATCAGTCCAATAAACACAAAATGAAATTATTTTACAATATTTTATAGTGATCACACTACCTCATTAAAAATCCAGTGGGAAAAAAGAGTATAGTGTTCTTCATGATATCTTCCGTTCGTCGAGAATCTTGAATAATGAATCTAAGATGTGCACAGATAACTCCTTCAATTTTTCATCATAAAGTTGATCCATCAAAGCATTTTAATCACATCAAAGCATTTGATATTCGTATCAGCTCCAACGTTAGAATGAAAATGATAAAGGGTCTTCACAGCAGCACCCGCCTCCACCATGAGAAATGTGATAAAAAAAATAATGTGACAATTTTTTTGCTTTATTAAGCTATAACATTCTACACTAAAAAAGCACAAATGTGGCATGCCCTTGGTACGTTAAATGATACAATTCATATATATATATACATATTAGTAATATTAAACAATAAGGCTCACCATTTTTACCTGTTGCCTCACCATTTAATTTCTACGAAAAAATGCTCTCCGGAAAAAATGCCTTTTCGCTCACTATTTTTTTGCCCCGCCGATAACGGCTATCTTGCCGGCAACGACTAATTTTCCGTCGGCTTGGGCTTCGTCGGCCACCCAATCGGCGATGCCGACGGAGATGGCGACTCCCAGTGCTAACCAAGTTCCCCCCAAAACCTTCGCTTCAGTTCTCCAAAGCAAAGCTCCGCCCCTTTTGAAAACTTTACCCAACAATCCAGAGCTCATTCCTAAATCTCAACACCTAGGAGAACCATCGTGCTTATACTCAGATGATCAGATAGCTACCCTCTCAGCCTATTATGCTAACGCTCTGGTCGGAAACTTTACAAGGGGCAGACTTTCAATGGAACAATTGGAGCAAGCTTTCAAAACTGTGGGATTTGAAGGTAAGTATCAACTTGGTTCTTTGGATTACAAACACATTTTGATAAGATTCGAGCACATAAATGATTACCAGGGATGCTGGATGAAATGTATTTGGAATCTGAATGGTGTCTTCCTAAAAATGCTGAAATGGGCCCCTGATTTTTCAACCCATAGAGAATCACCTATAGTCCCTATCTGGTGCACTATCAAAGAGGTGCCATTGTATTACTATAATTCAGCTTCTATTGAGGCTATTGGAAACAGCATAGGAAGTTTCATTAAAAATGATTTGGCAACAGAAATGTTAACAAGGCCCTCCGCAATCAAATTTTGCGTTGAAATAGATATCCAAAAACCTCTGAGTAGCTTTATAAGGTTAGGTTCTGTGACCAACAACAGGAAATACCAGATTGAATATGAGGACATACCTCTCTACTGTGATCACTGTGCAAAATTAGGTCATTCCCTATCCCAGTGCAAAGTTAACTTCCAGGCTAACAATGAAAGATCTCAGGAGCCTATTATTGAACAGAACCTACCACAGTTCCAATGGCAGGCAACAGGTAAAAAATTTGATAAAGCACCCCTAGTCCTAGACTCTGTGGACGAACAACCTCTTCCAGGGGAAAATTTGGAGATAGTTTCCTCTGAACAACTCAGTAAACTGACTAATCCAAACTTGATAGTCAATCAGGGCATTAGGTGTATTTCAAGTGATACTAACAAGTCTCTTCATAGTTTGGATAGCTCAATATCAAGGCTGCTAAATGACACTGCAACTTCTAAACCCATATTTTCGAATTTTGCTAAAGATGATATGCAGATTGGCTCTTCTACTCTCTCTTTGTATAGTCCTGGCCATAAAAACTCCTACTCCCAGCCTGGGAAGATGGCAAACAGGTTTCTGATTTTGCAGGTTCCTGAAAACACTAAGGATAAGGATGTGGAGGCTGAGGCTACCAGGCCTATAAATGAGATCTTGACTGAGGAGATGCACATTCCTAACATTTCCCCTTTAGGTAACATCCAAGGTAAGGCCAAAGCTAAAAGAAATAACTACCTAAGACAGATTAACAAAATGATGCTCATATCATCTACAAAAAGTAGTAAATCAGGTGAACAATGATAGGAAACCAGAATGTTAACTTCTTAGTATGGAACCTTAGGGGAATGGACTCTTCACTGTTTAGGCTATCTAATTTATGCAAGGTAAAGAAAATTCAATTGTTGTGTATTATTGAACCTATGCATAATAACTCTCAATGTGAAGATTATATGAAAAAATTATCCTTCTCCCAGAATTTGACAATGTCTAATGGTAAAATATGGCTTATGTGGTCTAATAACTTATCTGTCTCAATAATATCCACTCATGAACAGTTCATGCATGTATCCATTGCTCATCAGTTTACAAATTTGATAATGGATGTAGTTTTTGTATATGCCCTAAGGGATAGAGAAGGTAGAAAGATTTTATGGTCAGAGCTTAGCTCTATCCCAAAGGGTGACACTATCTTTATGGGCGACTTTAATGCAATTACTTCATTAACTGAATACAGAGGTCCAAGTTCCCCTGCATTAGGCAGTATTAGGGATTTTAGCTCATGGATTAACTCTAATGGCATCCAGGAAATTAATACTGTAGGAAACCTATTTACATGGTGTAATTCTAGACTTAGAAACCCTACCTCAAAAAGGCTAGATAGGGGTCTGTGCACTTTGTCTTGGATCTCTAAATTTCCATCTTCATTGATCCAAATTCTAAATAGACAAACCTGGGACCATGCTCCCCTTTTTCTTCAGGTTTCTAACCTGACCTCTTCGAATCCGAAGCCTTTTAGATTCATTGATGCTTGGTTTCAGCGGGAAGAATTCATTTCAGTGATAAAAAATAGCTGGGACTCTCCTATTGGTGGAACTGGTATGCTAAGATTCTATCTCAAACTGATTAGACTTAAGAAAACTGTAAAAAACTGGAACAGAGAGATATTTGGAAACATTGATTTAAATGTTAAAAACGCTGAGGAAGATTTAAGAGTACAAGAGGAGATTTACGACTTGAATCCCACATTATCTGAGCGTATAAAATTGAATGAAAAAAATGCTGTCTTGCTTAAGGTTTTAAAGGAAAAAGAAAAATATTGGAAACAGAAGGCTAGATTAAAATGGCATAAGCTTGGGGATAATAATACTTCCTTTTTTCATAAGGTAGTGCAAGAGCGAAACAGTAAACTTCAGATAACTAAAATAAAAAATAGAGAGGGGCAATGGATAAATTCTCAAGTAGATATTCAAAATGAAGCTATTCACTATTTCTCTGAGTTACTGTCTGAATCTGAGCTGACCACTGATGATACCTATTTCTCCCATTTTCTAAGCCAGATCCCGGTTCTTATAGGAGATAATGATAATCATGCTCTTGGTAAGCCTGTATCAGAACTAGAACTTGAATCTGTCATTAGGAGTTTAAACAAAACAAGTAGTCCTGGGCCAGATGGATTTTCTCCAAAGTTTTTTATATAAAGCTGGTCTATAATAAAAACAGATTTAATGGATGCTGTCAATGAGTTTATTTCTGGTGCTGATATTCCTAAGGGTATCTCTAGCACCTGGATTACCCTCATACCAAAAAAACCAACTCCAAGCTCATTTGATGACTTTAGACCAATTAGCTTGTCAAATGTTTTGAATAAGATTTGTTCTAAAGTACTAAATGAGAGATTAAAACCTTACATGGATAACTTGATATCCCCTAACCAAACTGCATTCATGAAGAATAGGGATATATCAGATAACATTCTGTACTTAAATGAAATGATTAGATTTTTGGACAAGAAATACAGAATCCCAAATTGCATGCTGAAATTGGATCTTAGGAAAGCTTTTGATAGAATTAGATGGAAGTTTCTAGAGCATATTTTGATGAAGTTTGGTTTTAATGGGAATTTTTTAAGGGCACTCATGAATAACCTGTCACAAGCATACTTTTCAGTTTTACTTAATGGAAATCCAGTAGGATTTTTTAAGGCAACAAGGGGAATCAAACAAGGTGATCCTCTATCTCCCTTTCTCTTTAATTTATTTTTAGAGGCCTTCTCAAGAAGCTTAACTTATATTTTTCACAATAGAAGTTTATCTTCATACCAAATTCCTGGTTCAATACCTGCTGTTTCTCACTTGATGTATGCGGATGATACGATAATATTTATGCAAGCATCTAAGGCTAATCTTATTAAAATCAAAGCTTTTCTGGAAGTTTTTGAGTACACCTCAGGCCAAAAGTTTAATTTTGAGAAATCATATTTTTATCTAAGTAGTAAGGCTACTGTATCTAGGAAGAACTAGGTTAAAGCAATTCTGAAAATGAAGAAAGGCTCTTTTCCATTTAAATACCTAGGGTGCCCCATTTTAAAGGGCAGGGCTTTAAATAGATATTTTTCCCCATCTTAGCTAATGTTGATCTTAAGCTACAAAATTGGAAAAATAAATGGCTAAGTTCTGGGGGGAAAATGACCTTAATTCAATCGGTATTATACTCAATCCCTCAGCATATATGGATGGTAATCAAACCCCCAAAAGGGATCATTAAAGCTTTTGAGAAAAAAATGGCTCACTTCTTTTGGGGAGAATCAGAGGGGAAAAAAAAGATTTGGAAAAGATGGTCTCAAATTGCTAAACCAACAAAAATGGGAGGACTAGGGTTCAGATCTGTTCAAGCAATTGTAGATTCCTGTTCGGCTAAACTGTGGTGGAAAAGCCAATTAGGGGTTTCACTGTGGGCTAAGCTATTATGGTCACTTCCTCCTTCCCATAGAAATTCTGCAACTTGGAAGAGAATATGTTACATTAATTCATTTGCAGAAAACAATTCGTATGTTATTTATGGAGCTGGGAAGTGTGACTTCTTAACTGCAAACTGGTGCCCTCAGGGACCTTTAATTGGTCAGCTACCTGAAAGTACACATAATCTGTTAGCTGGTCTTTCTGTGGCTGATTTTATAGCCAACAAAGTAAATATTTTAAGCCAAACATCATCTTTTCTGGACAATGATACTGTACTATTTTTACAGGGTGCAGAACTGAACCTTGAGAGGGAGGACAGGATGATTTGGAAGCCTGAAGCTTCGGGTAATTTTACGTTTAAGTCTGCATATAGGGCACTCGTTCAACTATCAGGTAACTACCCTGTAACTAAGTATCTATGGAACTCCCTCTTTCTCAAAAAGATTTCTATTTTTGTGTGGAAACTGCTACATGCCTTTCTTCCCTTTGATGATATACTGATTACATGTGGTTTCAGTTTAGCTTCCAAGTGTCCAGTTTGCTGTGATTTAGACTCTATCCAACATTATTTTATTACTTGTCCATTAGCTAAGAAAGTTTGGTCTCAGTTGACTGCATCCATTCAATTTAATCTTAATGACCAACACTCGATACCCCGAAGATTTTTTCTATTCTGGAGTTGTCAAGATTTACCTCAGTTTTATCAAGTTTACTGCATGATACTGCCATCCCTGACCTGCTGGTGCTTATGGAAAGCTAGAAACAGCTTTCTATATGATCATAAACCATTCTCTGTGGATAATATTTGTATGGAGGTTGATGAACTGATCAGATTGACACTGAGTGAGTGTCAGCCTAAGTTATTATTTACACACTCAATTCCTCCAGCCTTTAAGCACCTAATCCCTCTGTTGAGACCTCCCCCAAAGCCAAATATAATGAAAGTTTACTGGGATAAGCCTGAACCGGGTTGTACTAAAATAAATGTGGATGCCTCCTGGAGCTCTGGTAAAGCTTCGGTTGGTCTTATTGCCTGGAATAGCCTCGGCCAGCCTATTTGTATTAGCTCAACTTCAATTTCTGGTGTATCTCCTTTACACGCAGAAATCGAAGCAATATTGCATGCTTGCTACACCTTTACCCACCTTGATCATAACTTTATTATTGAATCAGACTCAAAACTGGCGGTAGAGATGATCAGTAATCCTTATGCTGCAAAATGGGAACTCTTTCAGATGGTTTTTAAGGCTAAATCTTTGATTGGTTCAGCTGTACTAAAACATGTCTATAGGGAGGGTAATGTCGTGGCCCATGCTATCTCTAAACATCACTTTCTGAACAACCAAAGTCTCAATCTTACCAATGTTACTCCTGAGATCAGAGGGCTAATAATCATGGATAGAGATAATGTACCCCATCTCAGAAGCTCTAAACATTTATAATTTAGGAACAGATACTGCCTAATTACTTGCTGTTATGTTTGTGCAGGACTGAAAGAAGTGAGGCACTATCTGGCATCCACTCTGAGTTGCCATGTCTGGCTTTGAAGATCCCAACTTTCTTCACTTTCCAACTCCAGGAGATGGTGGTTGTTTGCCGAGGCAGCGCCATTTTGACATCGCATTGACGACTCAAAAGGCCATATCCACATCTTAGGCACTTGGAAAATTGCATTTGTAGGATAGCATTCAGCTACATCGCTACTTTCCTCATCTTTTGAGTTTGTCTGTTCCATTTACTTTCATGTAGAATTTGCCTGGCCAAGGGAGAGAATTCACACGAGGGGTGGAGATTCTCTCCCTAGGATCATAACTTCTACATACATTACACTACTTTGTTTAGTGTTTATAGGGGTAGATTAGCACTTTTGGAGGCAACAATTTTTGTCTCATCTCTTCGGTTTTTGCCGGACTCATGTACAAACAGACTCTAGGTTTTTGATATAGGGCTTGGGGATCCCAATAAAGAACTCCCCCACCTTCGGGTGTTTCATTTAAAAAAAACAATAAGGATTTTAGTATAATCATGAAACTTTGACATGCAATTACTCAATCCTATTTGAGAATATTTATTAACCCCACAACCCCAAATATTTTCCCTGGTTTTCAAATCAAAAACATTTAATAAATGGAAGGGAGATCAATTCACTGCATAGCTTGGAAGAAAGAGACAAAATCAAAAGATGAAGGTGCATGCCCTAGAATTAGTATCGACATAAACATTGAACAAGGTGCAATTAGCAAAGCATGTGCAAATAATAATGAAAGATCAAAATAGCATGCCAGTAAAGACGTACAAAGAGAAATATCTCTGTAATAGAGTTTCCAGATACACAATCCCTAGAAACGGAGATTCATAAGGGTGTAAATCCATATAATGAGTAAAAAACATCATCACGAATAACCTAGCATGGAGAGGGGTGAATGGAAACAAAATTAGTATACATGGCTATAAAATCTCAATCCACAAAATCTAGTATCTCAAAGCTCAGTGGTTAGATCAGCAACGAACCTCACTGTAGCACACATGATAGATCTGAATAAATCTAGGACACACCTGTAAATTAGAGCTATCTCCCCCCCCCATGTAGTGAAGAAGGGATATCATGTTGCATGAAGGATTTCCAACCTGCCATACTCAATCCAATGGCTACACCAGATAGAGTAAAATTTGGTATAAGATCTGGAACCTGATACTAGCGAAGGACAATCTAGTCTCCTTATAAAGAGCAATCAACAATTATACTCTGAAGGGGTTAAATAAGAAAAGGAAAACCTAACTCCAAATAGCATATGTGCAAGGTGTGAACAATAGGAGGAGAGTAACTCACATCTTTTACAACATTGTGCAGCTCCTCAAAGGATCTATAAGAGAATCATCACTTGGTTTTAATTTCAAACAAGGGAAACAAATGGATTTTGCAAGTGGTTGCAAAATGATCCAAGAATAGATGAAATTTAGTTGTTAATCTTCTTCATGTCAGAGATTTGGAGTGTCCAAAGTAAGAAAATTATTTAAGATGAGAACTTAGATACAAAGTTGGGAAAAAGATAGAGACTTGTTTATCATAAATAACCTATGTAGATTAGGAAAGGAAGACATGCAGCCAGACCGGGAATTGATACATCTAGAGCAAGAGAAAACACCTGAATTTGAACAATCCCAAAACCAATAGGAGTATGAGGAAATATACTTTGGCGGCTCCTTCAACCATTAAAAGTCCATTGGCACAAGTATATAGATTATCTCCACAGGTGACAATCAACAACTACCTACATGGATCATATTTCTTTATGTCTGTTGGAGAGCAATCTAAGTTGCAGCAAGAACACACGAAACTCAAGTTATAATCTACACAGACTCTGTTATCCTGGAATAATCAATCTATGAACCTGAATTTGCGCATTGGGAAATCAAGAGTCTCGTCCTTCAAATCTTAAATCTCCTTGTATGTAATTTAAAATTTTTAAGTTGAAGAAAATACCAAGGGTTAGGCTAGATAAGAAGTACGATGGAGCTCTATTTTGATATTATTATTTTATTTTAATATAACAAGCATTATAGGCTTAGGCTAGGTAGTATAGCTTAGGCTAGATAACAAGCATATCAAGGCTTAGGCGAGAAATCCTCCATTTTAATATTATTATGTTATTACCATTATTCTTTTTTGTATTTAATTATGTTTAACACTTTTTCAAAGTAGATCTAACTCCTGCCCCCTTTCTCTAAAACTTACGATAGATTTGGTCATCGGTGAAGAATTTTTTTTGTCTCTTATTTTGAAAAATTCATCCCGACGGCGGAATCCACTGGTCATAGGTAGAAAACGTGGTTGGTTCAAGATCTATAGGGTGGCGATGTAACTGAAATACATAAACAAATCAACAATGGCGAACTTTATATATTACTGGGTCAAAGATTTCCTCCCAACAATTTCTTGTATTTAATAGATCTAAAATTTTGTTGTTTGGATGATCCTTGCTTGGGTTGTTCATATGTCGGTCTGAATCAGTAAAACTGATTGGATCACATAATAATGTAAGAAATAAAATAGAAATTTATTATTACAGACCCGATCATTAGTATAAACATTATTACAATTTGGGATTAAGTCAATCAAGTCCAAATCAACAATGGAGATTTGTGTTCTTGTCTGAAGTGATCAAATAAATTAAAGGAGGATAATACGTGCAACGTGGTTTCACGTTTTTGCAAAAATGTTGTTATCGTTTAGAAGAAGTTAGGGGGTTTCATTATCTAGGGAATTAGTTACAAATATATAGACATCTATGTACATTTTTATAAATAAAAAAATTTAACGTTACAAAGTTTTCTGCTTCATCAAACTGTCACATTCTACATTAAAAAAAGGCATAGATATAGAACGCACAATTGGCACGTTTAATGTGACCATTTCAAAAACACATTAAATATATTACTTGTTTCATTAAGGATTTTAGTATAACCAAGAAAATTTGACACGCAATTACTCTATTCTATTATTGCATATTATTTAATCCCCCCCACCTCATGTTTTCAAATCAAAAGACAACGAAGAATATTTGTGGAAGGAAAAATCATAACAAAATAGTGAAATGGATAACTATAAAATGGAGACAATCAGATAAAGATCATATTAGTTATTCTTTTCAAAATTTAGTTGAACTGTAGTTACACCAAATAAACATATATCTAAACATAAAATTTACCTTAATTTGTCTAACTTTGGGATATTTAGAAGGAAGAAGATTGTTAAGGGTAAATGAAGAGTGGGAAGTAGTAACCATGAATTCGAAAAGCTAAAATGTTCAATTGCATGCATAGTGACGCGTGTAATGTTTGGCTGAAATTTTGGGTTAGAGTATATTGAATACGATCCTCCTAATATTTTTCCCATGTTTCTACAACTGTAGAAGAGAGAAATTTTAGATTGAGAAGAAAAGGTTTGGAAAGAGATGGAAAAATTAAAACCAGCTTTGAATTTTCTTCGTATGCTTGACATTTCAAAGTCTTTATGTTAAGTTTAGTTTCTCATCTTTTGTCTTTAACACCCTTCTATTTCTCATCTTTTTCTTTTTTTTAATAATTCATAATTTCTGCAAGGAAAATTATATTATGGATACGTGAGTGCCACATGTGTAGTTTTTTTCTAATATGAATGTTTTCTAAAGTGGTCGTAGTTGTTTTGTTGTTGTTTTTGTTTAGCGTATTTGACATTGATAGAACAAGGTTTAGCTTGTTTTGAGTGATAATCGTTGATGATCTTCACATGGAAGAATTGCACAGGTATTAAAGAAAGTGTAAATATTTTGAGAGGAAATCACAAAAATAATTTAAAAAATATATACAGGGAAAATAATATAAATTCCAAATATAATTTAGTTATTTTCAAAAATTTTATGAATTCAATATTTTAAAACAAGATGTAATGTGTGCAAACAAAATTTGCATGCAAGTGTCCCCCACTACATTACTAAGGACTTTATAAGTTTTGGTCATTTTCTGATAGGCCATATGAAGTATTATTTTGATATTCACAAACATTAAGAAAACTTATTATTTAAGAATTCATAATTCAATAAAAAATATATTTTCCACATTTATGAAATTAAATTCATTTTTTTTATTTTGTGGGGATTCCATTTTCTGCATTCTCACATCGCCCGCTCTGGTCCACTGGATTGGTAGTCTATCATTGGCCTCTCATGCTTAACTCAGGACCTGACCACCATTCTAACCCGGACTGGATGGATGAAGGTCATTGTGTCCCAGGAAAACAATTCAACCCCTCTGTGGAAGAGGCCTACAAGTTGGTCCTCAAGGCTGCGGTGGTTTAGTTCAACCCAAAATCAAAGGACTAGTACTGAAATGGCGGGAAAAAATAGTGGAACCACCAGCTAGACTGTGTCTCCTTACTGCTACTTCATGTACGAGTACCAGCACATGTATGAGGGGTGCATGCTCCAGTCTCTGAATGGGAAATGCAAGAGGGTTTTGACGGCAACACCCGTTGCCACCATGAGAAATGTAAAAATAATAATGTGACAAACGTTTTTGCTTCCTCAAAATATCTAATTCTACATTAAAAAAAACACAAATGTGGCATGCAATTGGCACGTTAAATGTAAACCCTTTCAAAAAATTATATGTATTACTTGTTTTAACAATAAGAATTTAAATATTATAATGAAACTTTGACACACAAGTACTCTATCCTATTCTAGAATATTGTTTAACCCCGCCCCCTAATATTTTTCCATGGTTTTTAAATCATAACAATTTCAAAAGGTGGAAAGGAGATCAGTCCATTGGAAAGCTTGGAAGAAAGTACAAAATCAAAATAAGAAGGTGGCCTTAGATTAGTACTAGCATAAAGAATAAACAAGGTGCAATCAACATATTATGCGTTGAGGATAATGAAAGATCAAAATAGCCTGCTAGAAAGACATGCAAAGAAAAATATCACTGTAATAGAGATTCCAGATATGCAATCCCTAGAAGAGGAGATTCTTAGGGGTGGAAATCCATATAATGGGCCAGAAACATCATCACGGATAACCTAGCACAAAGAGGGATGAATGGAAACAACATTAGTATACATAATCAGTGGATTCCCAATCAACAAAATCTGTATCTTAATGCTTAGTGGTTGGATTTGCAACGAATCTCACAGTTGCATACCTAATAGATCAGAATAAAACTTGGAGAGCCCTGAACTCAAGGTATCTTCCCTCACCGGTTATTGCCTCATATATTATCACTACACTTAAACCTTTCATTGAAAGGAAAGACCAAGCCCTATGAAACCCAAACAAGGATGGACGCTACATAGTTAAAAAGAGATATCATGTTGAATGAAGGATATCCAACCTGGCACTCCTAATATAATGGTTGCACCAGATAAGAGGAAAATGTGGTGTAAGACCTGGAATCTCATACCACCACATAGGATATCGATTTTTCTATAAAGAATAGTCAACAATGATCTTCCGATAGGGTTAAATAAGAAAAGAAGAAACCTAACTCCATATAGCATATGTGGAAGATGTGAAGGAGAGTAACTCACATATTTTCCTACATTGTGCAGTTTCTCAAAGGATCTAGAGAGAATCATCACTTGTTTTGAATTTCAACCAAGGGCAACAAATGAATTTTGCAAATTGGTTCTTTGAGTGATTGCAAAATGCTCCAGGAATAGATGAAATTCAATTACAAATATTCCTCATGTGGGATAGATGGAAAATCCGAAAAAAGAAAAAATAATTATGATGAGAACATAGATACAATTCAAAGTTGGGAAAAGGTCAAAGACTTGTTTATGATAAATGACATATATAGATCAGTGGGGGAAGACATATGCAGCCGAACTAGGAAATGATACATGTAGAGGAAGTACAAACACATGAATTTCAACACTCCCAACAATAATATGAGTATAAGGAGATTTACTTTGTCGGCTCCTTTAACACCTTAAAGTCTACTGGCGCAGGTGCATGGATTATTTCCATAGGTAACCATCAACAACCACCTACATGGAGCATATCTCTTTATATGTACCTAAACGCTCTAGAAAGCAATCTAAGCCATAACAAGAACTCAAGAAACTCAAGTTAAAATCTACACAAACTCTGTCATCCTGGAAAAATTAATCTTTGAACTTGAATTCGTGCCTTGGGAAATCAAGCGTCTCATCCTTGAAATCAGCGTGTAGTCAAACATATGGAAGATCAACGTGTAGTAACTCTTCTGGAAAGTATTAATTCAATATGGTTCTTTATTTAATAAAAATAGTAGCATTTTAGTACTACTAAAATGTTTAAAGAAACCTTAGAATGTAATTACAATTTTTATATAAATAAAATATTCTTCTAAATAAGTACATTCCCTATTTGTATAACTTTTTTTTTGATAAAAAATATTTTCATTCCAACCAATATCAACTTTTTGATGGGACAAAGAATCATGTGAAGCACTAATTGAGAGGATATGTCGAAGGCTGAACTCATGCATATAGAATTCTAACAAAATTGTAAATAATTGTCTTTCGCAAAAAGGGCATTCAAGCATTGAATTGAGACCTTTTCATTTTGGTATGTCCTTATTATTATGTGCCACCGCCTTCAAAACATGGCCCTAAGCAGAGATAATGAAGGTTTTATAAGCCCAAAGTCTAAAGCCCAATACCTAATGCTTTATGCTCCTGCTCAGAAATCTCCTCTCCTATTCTCCTTCTTTACACATCATCCATCATTTTCTTTCCCTGAAAAAGTCTGCTATTTCTTTACTCCTAAATCATTCAGTGGAGTCACATTCTTTATCTCATTCTATACCATGGGAGGTCCATTCCTAAGGTCAACCCGAGGTTCATAAATACTTTGTTCAATTATCACTAGAGTTATATCTATGTGATCCCAACCTTTTCTCAGAGTCCCCTTACAAGTTCTGCCATCTCCGTATGCAGCCTATGCAGGACTCGGATGCCACCTTGAGTCTGATTCAACTTTTGTGTGCTATATCCTGAAAATCTAGTTCATGTGTCTTGGATTTCCTTATTTGATCAAGTTCTATGTTAATTGCATCGGTTCTATATCCATTACTGATTCTTTATGATAAAGATTTTAGGGATTTAAGGTTTCTCATTCCCTAATCAGGATCTACCTCGTCCAATTAGGGTAGGATACTCGTTTGAGTTAAGCTTCGTTAAGGTTTCTCATTCTAATTTTTTTTAGTTTAGCTTAATTTTATTTAATGGCCTAATATTGCTGTATATGTTATGAAGATTCATGTGATGACTAGTGCTTTATTATCCGTTTTGAGGTCTAAAATTTTATCATTACTATTTAGGGACCTTTCCATTTAACATGAGAACCTGATTCGAGCTTTGGGTTGTCCATCCCCAAGTGATTCAAAGGTTTTCTCAGGTCAAATGGAAAGGATACCTATTTTTTATTTTATTATTATTATTATTTATTTATTTTATAAATTTTAAATTTTATGCCTTGATCCAAAATCCTTTTAGTGGGATCTATTTTTTTGAGATTTAACTTTTCTTTAAAATTATTTAGGAGAACACTTTTATTTTCAATTTAGAAAGTCTTTGAAAGTTCAAAAGAAGCAAATATTGATGGCACTATTCTTATTTCTATACTATGTGTTTTTACATCTTCTTTGATAACATTAAACTCTTAGCATTTAACTATAATTAGTCAATATATATTTAGTGGTAATATACTGGCTATAAACGGCTATATTCTCAACGGTAATATAACAATTATAAACGGCTATATTTTATAGTACAAATACGAATTTATCCAAAAATTCAAAACCACATTTTCTCTTCTATCTCATATCCTTCTTACCATATTTTCTCTTAATTTTCCGATAATATGTCGAGACTAATGTTAGTCTTTGTTGCTGTAATTATCGTTGTACTACATGTTAGTCTACTTACCGGTCGGAAGAATTTTGTTACTCTTCAGTAATTGTTGGATTCATTTATTACCTTTTGTTTTTCACAATCCTCATAGACTTATGTATTTCAACTTACATTTAATAAATTATTTTATTTCCCTATAGTGACATCAATAAATCATTTATTTTGTAGACTAGGTTCAACCACGTCTCAAATCTAATATCTTTAAGTTTTAAGTAACTGTGAAGTCTTTTAATAAGTTAAGTTTTGATTTGCCTTTACTTGATTTGAGGAAGCTCTGATACCACATCTATAACACCCCCAAGCCCAAACGCAAGTGTTGGGTTGGGTCTGGGCGTGCTAGTGAAAATGCTAACAGTAATGAGCAGGTAAATTTTATGCGGAAGCGACTTAGATTAAAAATACAAAAACCTAACTTTACTATTACAGAAACAGCATTATTACAAATGGTAAATGGAAGTTTTACATAACTATTATAGAACCAAAAGTTTTCTTTACAGATTCAAAATTCATGTTAAGATTTCATCCAGGATCTCTCTCAAAAGAAGTAAAGACTCAAGGTGCTGTTCTCTTACAGTCCTTCTTTACCTGAAAAAGGTTTATTTAAGTAGGGTAAGCTCCTTGTTTAGTGAGGTTCCATCGCCAGTATTTACCCAGTTGAGTTTTAGTGATCACAGAATAACAATAACAATTACCAATTAGCCATGTATATCCTAGCACATAGTAAAAGGATACGGGTGGTTAATGGCGAGTTGCTGCCAAGTGCCTATATGACAATTGTGACTAACATACACGACATAACCCAGTCAGTGATGCCCGGAGGCTATCAGTTCAAAATTCACTTTCCCATTCACGCCGGTGTTCAGTTACGAGCTTGTATCAGTTAGGTGGTTATGCTAGCATACCAAACTCCACGTGTAGCCGGTCTAATTAGACGGTCTAGTCAGTACTGTTCCCCACCGACTTTGACCAAACTACAATCGCATCGGGGTTCCCAAAATTCACAGACAGGTAATCAGGTAGCAGGTAAGTCAAGTTTGACACGGCATGATAAAGTACAAGCCGGTCATCAGAGCAGTATATGATTCAACTTTAACATGATAAGATAAAGTACAAGTCGGTATTTCATAGAAAATATCAGAGCAGTTCAGGAGTTCAGATTCACGATAATCTACTACAGTGTGATAAAATACACACTAAATTCAGAGTCAGTAAATACCATCATTTGAGTGTAACAGTCATATCTCTCTCTCCTGGCTAGAGTATCAAGTAAAAAGGTTCAAGTATTAGGGGTTCGAGTACAGGGGTTCCAGTACTTACAGTTCTAGTAGTTGGGTGGTAGGTTCGAGCAAAGAACTCAAGTGGAGAAGGTTCTAGTGGTGTGGGTACAGGTGGTACTGGTTCGAGTGGTGAGGTTCAGTTGAAGAGATTCTAAAGGTACGGGTTTAGATGGTGAGGTTCGAGAGTTAAGGTTCTACAGGCACTACTTCGAGAGGTAAAGGTTTCAGTAGTACTAGTTTGAGGGGTAAGGTTTGAGGGATACAGTTCGAGAGGTAAAGTTTCTGTAGTACTAGTTTGAGGGGTAAGGTTCGAGGGGTAAGATTCGAGAGGTAAAGGTTTCAGTGGTACAAGTTCGAGGGTAAGATTCGAGGGGTAAAGGTTTCAGTAGTACTAGTTTGAGGGATAAGGTTTGAGGGGTACATATTCGAGGGATAGAGGTTTCAGGGAACTAGTTTGAGGGGTAAAAGCTTCAGGGACACCTATTCGAGGAGTAAAGGTTTCAGGGAACTAGTTCGAGGGGTAAAGGCTTCGGGGACACATATTCGAGGGGTAAAGATTTCAGTAAGGGTTCGAGTAGTAGAGCTGCGACAGGGGTTCGAGAGGTAGAGTTATGGCAGGGGTTTGAGATGTAGTCTTTTGTCAGGGGTTCGAGAGATAAAGTTTTAGTAGGGGTTCGAAAGGTAGAGTAGTGGTAGGGATTTGATAGGTAAAGTTGTGGTAGGCATTCAAGAGGTAGAGTTGTGGCAAGGGTTCGAGATGTAGAATTTTGGCGGGAGTTCGAGGGGTAGCATTTTGGCAAGGGTTTTGGCAGGGGTTCGAGATGTAATGTTACAACAGGGGTTTGAGAAATGGAGAGCAACAGGGGTTCGAGAGGTTGAGAGTTTAGCTCGAGAGAGTCAGGTTCTGATGGCATTATATATATATATATATATATATATATAAACGTAAACTCAGATTTTACCAAATTCATGCTAGGGCGATGCAACACTCACCTTATTTATACATGGCTAGCAATCCCCCGCCTCTACTTCACTGTTGAACCACTATTATTTGTAATAAGTTTTCTTAAGGCTGTGAGTTTCGTGGATGATATCACTGGTATTTATACTAGGTAAAATCATAGGCTCTACCACCTTACCTACCTAGAATTTTATCCCTTTAACACTCAAGTGCCTATGTCCATTTGCCAAAATATTACTTTGGAGAACTCTCTCTCACAACCTCCGTCCATTTCTTCTTCACGTTAATTTCCTTTGCTTCTTTATTCATTTTATTTATTTACTATTAATTTCCTTCACGTTAATATCTGTTGCCATCTTTGCTTCATGGTAATTTTCTTGCATTTTATTATTCTTTTGCTCATTTATTTATTATCATTGTGAGTATATTATATAATGTATACTTATGTATAAATAGGTATATTCTCTTCTCGGTAATTTTTCTTATTTATTTATTACTATTAATATATATATATATATATATATATATATATATCTTCTTCCTGGTAATTCCTTTTGATTTATTTATTTATTCATTTAATTATTTATTTATTTATCACTATTATTATTAGTGTTATTATTATTTTAATCATTGTTTTTTTTTCTCAGTACCCAAATATTTTCTTATGACACTACATCCCAGCGTATTATTTTTTTTCCTTTCCGGTGTTTTAATTTTTTAAATTATTTATTGTCTCATTTTATCTTCATCTGTTTCTTTATTTATTTATTTTTCTTCTTTTTAATTTACAATACTTATAATCAATTATATACATATATAATACAATTATATTCCTTGAAATCAAAACAATATTAGAAGTGACAACTTGTTTATTTTATTCTTATTCATAATTACATATAAAAATTATTATTATATAAAATTGTGATAAGTATGAAAAATATATTAGGAAGTTATGAAATTAGTGTTCCTCAATAAATTAGAGGAATATTCGTTTTAGAGGAAGATACAAGGTAAACTATTGGAGATGTTTCTGGACATTTATTGAATAACTCAATGTATCATTTATTACTTTACTCCTTTTAAAATGTGCAATTTGTATATCCCGTTTCTGTACTATTGTTTTCTTCCTCTTTCTTAAGTGAAACCCATACTAAACGCCAATACTTTATCATCGTTTGATATAGATATATATATATATATTTCAATTAGAGTGGTATTGAAGGGTTAAATTCGGAGGTACATTTTATTTATTAGTCTAATTGGGTTTGGGGTTTCACAATCTCCCCCCTTTAATGAACTTCGTCTCCAAAGTTTTACTGTAGCTTTACCCAAAATAGAGAGGGTACCTTCAATGACCTTGGTCAAACCATGGTTCCCATCACTCTCTATGGCGTAAAGTCGAGCGTGCACATTTGGCCTACCACTTCCACCAGCTCCACCCTTTAGAGCCAAATTGATCACGAATGACCGTGACCAAGTGGTTGGAATGAGGGCTTTGTCTAAGTTATCGGGACTTCATTATTTTGTGCTCAGAATTCCCATATTACAACATCGCTAACATTTATTTTCTTAGAAATCCTATTCTTTATGTCTTTCTTCCCTATCATACAACAAGGGACTCGAGGTGATACTTGGACCACGTCATATGGTCCAAGTTTGGGTTGCATCCCTTCTAATTTGAATGTAAACAATTAACCCACCTCAACTACTTTTCCTGGGGATAAAGGTTTGAATTATTGTTTTCACCAAAATTTTGATTATTTCGTCAATTAATCCTCTGTTGAACTTTTACTTCTCCCTGATCTATCATTGGGTTCTCAACCCTAGTTTGAATGATCATAAAACAGTGTAAATTCTTAAGAACTACAAGTACTTTTATAAAAGTTATATACTACTACTTTAGTCCCTCCAGATTTTATTCTTATCCAGCCCTAAATCATTCAGTGGAGTCACATTCTTTATATCATTCTATACCATGGGAGGTCCATTCCTAAGGTCAACCCGAGGTTCATAAATACTTTGTTCAATCACTACCACATCAACCCACCTCTAGCACCGGTTTTTTTATGTTCTAGCACCGGTTTTTTCGTAAAACAAAACTGGTTCCTAAGTAATCGGTACTAAATTAGCACCGGTTTGTTTTCAACCGGTGCTAAACTAGCACCGGTTTTTTTGTTAGCACCGGTTTTTCAACCGGTTCTAAATTAGCACTGGTTTTTCTTTTGTTAGCACCGGTTTTTCAACCGGTGCTGAATTAGCACCGGTTTTTTTTGTTAGCATAGGCTTTTTAACCAGTGCCAATTTAGCACCAATTTTTTAGTTAGCACCAGTTTTTAACCGGTGCTAATTTATTTACGACGTTGAAAAATATCCCTTCCTCTAAAAGTTGCAGCACGCTGCCGCTTTCAGAGAAAGGGAAAAAGACTCAAAATTAATAATTTTATTCCAAATTAATATAATAATAAAATCAACTTCACAAAATTAATAATTTATTTCCATATTAATGTATATAGGGGTGGGCATCGGTTCAATTTATTCAGTTTTTGATCTATTCGGTTTGGGTTATTCAATTTTTTTCCTAAAAAACCAAAAACCAAATCCGACCCGAATTATTCAAATAACCCAAATTATCCAAACCGAATTCAAAATTTGAATTTTGTTTGAAACCGAATTCGACCGAATAAACCGAATTGTTTCCAATCTTAATCAAATTGAATTCAATTCAATCAATTTTTTGGCCCACAACAATTATGGGCCAAACTAAAAAACACATAATCATGTTAAAATTTTAACTTTAAATTAACAATTACAGCCCAAAAATTAAAGGCCAAGTAATTTGTCATTTATGGCCCAATTGCATCTAGTGCTTTGCCTTGAAAGTATGGAGCAGTTCCCTAGTATTTATAGTTGAAATTTGAAGGTTAAGTCTCCACCACTTCCAATGTGGGACTAATGTAGTAAGGCTAAGTCTAAAGCCTTTGCTGCCTTGCTTCTTGACTTCATCTCTACGGCTTCAATTTCATGTTCCATTTTCCACCTTTTCTTCCATTATTATTATTATTTTGTTGAATTCATTATGAGTTAGTTAGTCTATTGAAAGACGGTATTTCCATAAGTCATGGAAATATTATGGTTTAAAATGCAAATTAGAATAAATGAAGATAAAATTTATGGGTTGAATGAATCGGGTTATAAACTTTATAACTACTACACGTTGCATAATAAAATTTTGATATTGCAACTAAGACATTTTACTACGTATTATTATAATTAAACCCTATTTTTTCATAAGCCTATGGAATAATGGAAAGACGGTATTTTCCAAAAAAATTCCATTTATTATTACATTATTTAATTTGAGGAGTATTTTGTGACTGAGCATTATTTAATACCGTTTGATCTCAAATCCTTTTTAATTATTATTATTACCCTATTAATTTGACTTATGTTTTTACCTTTTCCATACATGATGAATGTGTTTATAATATATTTTTATGATTTAGTTTGGAGGGCACTTAATGGAATCTTACCTTTTGACAATATCCTCTGTAAGATAGGCTTTTCTCTAGCTTCAATATGCCCTATGTGTAGGAAGCATTCAGATTCTCTAAATCATTGTTTTAACTCATGTCCTTTTGCTATTGCAATCTGGAACAAAGTGAACTTACTTTTGCATATTAATCAATCAGTTTTTGGGAGCTTTAAGAACAGAATTGACTTCTATTTGTCTATCAGAGCTGAATCTTTGATCTGGTCCAACTTGATAATAGCATTTATAATGGTCACATCTTGGTCAATATGGACATATAGGAACAAGAAACTGTTTGAAAATCTATCTTTCTCTGTGGAAACATGTTTTCTGAATGTTAAAGATCAGGTTTACCAAATTTTTAATGCTAATCCACAAAAAGGTAATCTTGATAAACATAAGTATTTAATACAAAATGGAATCATTCATGTCCCCCATCAGAAAAATAAGAAGTTGATCACAGCAGTAAGATGGGAAAAACCAACTGTTGGGTACAAACTCAACACAGATGCAACATGGAAACCTGATTGTGAGTCAACATGTGCGGTTATAATTAGGGACTGGAGGGGAGATGTGATTAAGTTAAGAGTGAACCATTTTAATGCTGACTCACCTTTACATGCAGAACTTATTGGTATCCACTTTGCTTATCAATTAGGTTTAGAACTTGAACTATATTCTTTCACAATTGAGACAGATTGTCTTACTGCTGTTAAAGGAATTCAAATTCCAAAAGGAAGTCCCTGGAAAGTCTTCTCACTATGCAGCACCCTGAATGAATGGAATGAAGGAGCTCTGATTCATTATATCCCTAGGGAGGCTAACTTAGCAGCAGATTTTATGGCTAAACATGCTAAGGAAAAAAAACTATCTGGTGATCTAGATTTAGAAAATATACCTCCTTTTCTTAGAGGCCTGTTACTGTTGGATAAATCTGGGGTGCATGGAATCAGAATAGGAACCTAATAGTGCATAGCTAGTGGTTACAGTATTTATGGTAGGAGCTGATGTTTATACTATAAAATCTCTTTTCGACTGGATACTGCTCTCTATTGTTTGCTGTTTTTCAGATGAGGTGGCCATGAATATACACAGCTTAGGAAGGTTACAAACTGATCAGTGGAAATGGAAAAACAGCTTGTTAGGAAGGATTATATCTCAACTCAAAGAGAATCAAGCGAGGAAGATACATTGAGGCTTACTATCTGAGGCTTCTTCTCTAAGTTCTATGATATCATAGGAAGTTTTACATTACAAAGACCCTTCTGTTTGGCAGGAACATTATCGACAAATAGGAGTCTCGTTTTTGTACGATTCTTCGACCTGTTTGTGATGTTTATGCTTCAATTTTAGGGTACATTGGGGCTCTTTAAGCCATTTTTTGCTTTAGTGATGATATTCACATACCTATTAGATATAAGTGAACTTTACTTTGAATATAAATTCCTTGGAATGACTGTTGGTTAATTATCGATGTAATGTAACAATTAGTGCCTATTTGGCTCATTTTATCGGTTTGGGGAGCCAATATATTCCTCCCATCTTAGGATGGTTTAAATTTTAAAAATATATATATATATATATATTTATGATTTATTTCTCTTCTATTTATATAAGTAATTTAAATACATATAGAGGGTGAAACAAAAATTCCACTATTAAATTAGCCAATGCTAGATTTAAAGGCTCCGGCAGCAGAGAGTGGCAGCGCTAGTGGTAGAGGATCCTCCTCAACCCGTTCAGCTCGACAACAAGCAAGGACCTGCTAATAACAATAAAAAATCAATTAAACGGTGAAAAGATGATGGAATCATCATGTTGAGACCGCAAATCAAAGATTAAAACGAGAAAAAAAACAAGTAAAGTGACGAACCTAGGATTTCATAGCATAGTAAAGCAACGGAGCATAGCAAATCGGAGCAGATGGGAGCAACATAGCGGAGCATATCTGAATAGGTCGAAGCATATCTCAACTCGTTCAGTTCGAGAACAAGCAAGGACCTGCAAGTAACAATAAAAATTCAATTAAACAGTGAAAATATGTCAAAATCACCACATTTGGACCGCAAATCAAGGATTAAAATTAGAAAATGAGAAAAAAAACTAGTAAAGAGACGAACCTAGGGTTTCATAGAAGAGTGAAGCAACGGATGGAGCAAATCGGAGCACAGAAGAGTATATCTGAGCAGATTGGAGTGGGGTCGACCGTGGAAGAGAAAAGGAAGGAGGAACGGAGCTGCGGAGGAGAAGCGGCGGAGGAAAAATGGAGGAAGAGCAGAGGACGAATAGAGAACGGTTGGTGAATTGGGGAAGAAAAATGTATTATTATTCTAATCTAATTACATAGAAGTCCCTACCCCTATTCTTATTTTAATATAGACCTTAGTCTCACCATAATTTTGGGTGAGACCGTTTCACCCAAGTCTTTGTAATTTATTATATACTAAGGCTTGACCATTGATTAGTTAAGTCAACTTTGTTATTAGTGTTTATATATTGAAAGTAAAGTAAAGTTTGACCGTTGATTAGTTAAAGTCAGCTTAGTCACTAGTTTTTATATATAGAAAGTCAAGTAAGGTTTAACCGTTCATTAGACAAAGTCAAACATTTTTATTAGTATTTATTATATACTAATTCAAATAAAGTTTGACCGTTAATTAGTTAAAGTCAACTTTATTATTAGTGTTTATATATTGAAAGTCAAGTATAGTTTGACCGTTGATTAGTGAAAGTCAGCTTAGTCACTAGTTTTTATATATAGAAAGTCAAGTAAGGTTTAACCGTTAATTAGACAAAGTCAAATATTTTTATTAGTATTTATTATATACTAATTCAAATAAAGTTTGACCGTTAATTAAAGCCAACTTTGTTATTAGTGTTTTTATATTGAAAGTCAAGTATAGTTTGACCGTTGATTAGTCAAAGTTAGCCTAGTTATTAGTGTTGGGAAAGTCTCAGGAAAGGTGGCCTTTCCATGAGGTTATAGACAGTCCTCAGAGATACTTGCCTAAAATGTTGTAATTTTTTTATAAAATTTAAATATTGCATTTTATAAGTTAAAACAAGTAATAATATGTATTTGAAGGTGAAAATATAAAAATATATAATCTAAAAACATTTAAAATTTTTTAAATTTTCTATGTAATTTAAGAAATGCAGTGTATAAGGCAAGGAATAAGTGGCTTGTCCATATCATGGACAAATACCAAGATGGATACATGCAGAAAACACTGGGATTGAAGGGTAAAATAACTAGAGATCCATGGCATTTCGACTGGTATGGTGGTTCAAGTGTTGGAGGCTTTCGAGAGCTTGAGCAGGCACTCGAGTCCTGGAGGCATTCGAGTCCTCGAGGGGTATGGTAGAGGTTCGAGGGGTTGGGTGGCAGTTTTATAGGGGCAAAATGACTCAAGGGCCATGGCATTTCGAGGGGAGATTTTGAGTGGTGGAAGTCTCTGCGTGCTTGAGGAGGCTTTCGATTTCTCGAGGCTTTCCAGTCCTCGAGGCATTCGAGTCTTCGAGGCATTCGAGTACTAGAGGTATTCGAGTCCTGGAGGCATTCGAGTCATGGAGGCGTCTGAGTCATGTGGTCGTCCGAGTCCTCGAGGAGGCCTCCGATTTCTGGAGACCTCGAGGAGGCCTCCAATTTCTGGAGTCCTCGAGGAAATTTTTTTTGGCGATTTCTTTGGCGGGAAAATTCTAAACCGGTGTTATTTTCTTCAAAAACTGGTGCTAAATTTTCCAAAATCGGTCCTATTTTAAAATTTTGGGCTATTTCATTGGCGGGAAAACAATTATAGAAACTTTTAGCACCGATTTATAAAACCGGTGCTACTTTTTAAAAAACCGGTGCTAAGTTTTAATTTTTAGCACCGGTTTAAAAACCGGTGCTATTTTGTTTGCAAAAACCAGTGCTATTCCTTAATTTTTAGCACCGGTTTTTGAAACCAGTGCTATTGTTTACTAAAATCGGCGCTATTTTGAATTTGTTGGCGGGAAGATAGAATTTTACAAATATTTAGCACCGGTTTTTAGAATCCCGGTGCTATTTTAAAAACTTTTGCTATTTCTTTAGCGGGAAAATGAGTCTAAAAAATTTTTAGCACCGTTTTTTAAAAACCAGTGCTAAGTTTTAATTTTTAGCACCGGTTTTAAAAACTGGTGCTATTTGTTTTGCAAAAACCGGTGCTATTATTTAATTATTAGCGGGAAGATAGAATTTTTTACTACAACCGGTGCTATTTTGAATTTTTTGGCGGGAAGATAGAATTTTACAAATATTGGTGCTAATATTTTCAAAACCAGTGCTATTTTAATTTTTTTTGGCTATTTCTTTGGCGGGAAAAATAAAATTTTCTAATTTTTAGCACCGATTTTTAAAAACGAGTGCTAATTGTTTCCAAAACCGGTGCTATTGTAAAATTTTGCATCGGTTTTTAAAAAACCGGTGTTAAATTAACACCAATTTTGAAAACCGGTGTTAAAAATTTAAAAACCGGTGCTATTAAATTTTTAGCACCGGTTTTAAAAACCGGTGCTAAAAAACCGGTGCTAGAGGTCGGTCTCTATGGTTGTGAATTATCACAAGAGTTTTATCTATGTGATCCCAACCTTTTCTCAGAGTCCCCTTACAAGTTCTGCCATCTCCGTATGCAGCCCATGCAGGACTCGGATGCCACCTTGAGTCTGATTCAACTTTTGTATGCTATATCCTGAAACTCTAGTTCATGTGTCTTGGTATTTAAGGTTTCTCATTCCCTAATCAGGATCTACCTCGTCCAATTAGGGTAGGATACTCGTTTGAGTTAAGCTTCGTTAAGGTTTCTCATTCTAATTTTTTTTAGTTTAGCTTAATTTTATTTAATGGCCTAATATTGCTGTATATGTTATGAAGATTCATGTGATGACTAGTGCTTTATTATCCGTTTTGAGGTCTAAAATTTTATCATTACTATTTAGGGACCTTTCCATTCAACATGAGAACCTGATTCGAACATTAGGCTGGCTATCCCCAAGTGATTCAAAGGTTTTCTCAGGTCAAATGGAAAGGATGCCTATTTTTTTATTATTATTTATTATATTTTATAAATTTAAAATTTTATCCCTTGATCCAATGTCCTTTTAGTGGGATCTATTTTGTTGAGATTTAACTTTTCTTTAAAATTATTTAGGAGAACACTTTTACTTTAAATTTAAAAAGTCTTTGAAAGTTCAAAAGAAGCAAATATTGATGGCACTATTCTTATTTCTATAATATGTGTTTTTACATCTTCTTTGCTAACATTAAACTCTTAGAATTTAACTTCAATTAGTCAATATATATTTAGTGGTAATATACTGGCTATAAACGACTATATTCTCAACGGTAATATAACAGTTATAAATGGATATATTTTATAGTACAAATACGAATTTATCCAATAGTTCAAAACCATATTTTCTGTTCTATCTTATATCCTTCTTACCATATAGTCTCTTAATTTACCAATAATATGTCGAGACTAATGTTAGTCTTTGCTGCCGTAATTATCGTTGTACTACATGTTAGTCTTCTCACCGGAGATATTATGCTAGAAGAATTTTGTTACTCTTCAGTAATGGTTGGATTCATTTATTACCTTTTATTTTTCACAATCCTCATAGATTCTGTATTTCAACTTACATTTAATAAATTATTTTGTTTCCCTATAGTGACATCAATAAATCGTTAGTTTTGTAGACAAGGTTCAACCACATCTAATATCTTTAAGTTTTAAGTAACTGTGAAGTCTTTTAATAAGTTAAGTTTTGATTTTCCTTTACTAAATTTGAGGAAGCTCTGATACCACATCGGTAACACCCCCAAACCCAAACGCAAGTGTCGTGTCGGGTCTGGGCGTGCTACTGAAAGTGATAACAGTAATGAGTAGGTAAATTTCATACGGAAGCGATTTAGATTAAAAAAACAAAAACCTAACTTTACTATTACAGAAATAGTATTATTACAAATGTTAAATGGAAGTTTTACCTAACTGTTACTGAATCAAAAGTTTTCTTTACAGATTCCAAATTCATGTTAAGATTTCATCTAGGATCTCTCTCAAAAGAAGTAAAGACATCAAGGTGTTGTTCTCTTACAGTCCTTCTTTACCTGCAAAAGGTTTATTTAACTAGGGTAAGCTCCTTGCTTAGTGAGGTTCCTTCACCAGTATTTACCAAGTTGAGTTTTTGTGATCACAAAATAACAATTAACAATTAACAACTAGCCATGTATGTCCTAGCACATAGTAAAAGGATATGGGTGGTTAATGGTGAGTTGCTCCCAAGTGCCTATATGGCAACTGTGACTAACATACACGACAGTCAGTGATGCCCGAAGGCTATTAGTTCATAATTCATTTTCCCACTCACGCTAGACATTTATTTAATAACTCAATGTATCATTTATTACTTTACTCCTTTTAAAATGTGTAATTTGTATATCCCGTTTCCGTACTATTATTTCCTTCCTCTTTCTTAAGTGAAACCCAAACTAAACGCCAATACTTTATCATCGTTTGATATATATATATATGTATATATATATATATATTTTATTTTTTCCAATTAGAGTGGTATTGAAGGGTTAAATTCAGGTAACATGATTTGTATCGGAGGTACATTTTATTTATTAGTATAATTAGGTTCGGGGTTTCACAGTGATGTTCCAACATCGACAGGCGGGCTGGTTGGAATTTCTGGTGTTGATGACATAGCTTCATCCTCCCTTTTTTATGACCCTTGCTTATTATCATAATCATCAACAATCACATTGATTGATTCCATGAGGGTGTTTGTGTGAAGATTAAATACTCTGTATAAACAACTATTGACTGAATATCCCAGAAAAACTTCTTCATCGCAGTGATTGTCAAAGTTTACCAATTGTTCTCTGTTCCTAAGTATGTCGCACTTGCTCCCGAACACATGAAAGTAAGACACATTTGGCTTTCTTCCTTTCTAGATTTTATACGACACCTTGCTGGTAATTGGTCTTAGGTATACCCTATTGATGGTATAACATGCTGTGGTGATAGACTCTGCCCACCATTTTTTGTGAATACCCTTTTCTACTAGCATGACTCGAGCCATCTCCTGTAGGGTTCTGTTCTTTCTTTCTACAATCCCATTTTGCTGAGGATTTATGGGAGCAAAGGACTCATGTTGTATGCTAAGTTCATCACAGAATTCACTAAACTACGAGTTTTCAAATTCTTTTCCATGATCACTACGGATTCTCACAATCTTTCCAACGTGTTTTCTTTTTTTGGTTTGTAGCTTAATTGCCAAGCTTCTGAAGACATCCACTGCATCCAATTTTTCTTTAAGAAAGGCTACCCAACTGTATCTAGAAAAATCAACACAAACAAAAATATATCTTTTCCTAGTAATCTTGGGAGTGTTAACTGGACCCATCATATCCATATGTAGTAACTCAAGGTTTTGTGAGGTAGTAATATATTGAACCGAAGAGTGAGGAGATCAAAGTTGTTTACCTTGTTCGCATGGTCCACACACAACACCTTTTTTTATGTGTAAGAATAGACATACCTCGTACTGCTTTGGCATTGGAAATTTTTACCAAGGCCTTGTAATTTATATATCCATGATTTTGACGCCACAGAGTAACTTCATCATCCTTAGAGCTTAAACACTTCACTTCTTGTTCCAAGAGATAGCAATTGTCGGACGATCGTTCTCCTGACGGTACTTTGTTTTCTCCATGCTTCACAATACACCTATCTTTTTTAAACACAACAAGAATATATTCATCGCACAATTGAATGATACTCAGGAGGTTTGCTTTTAAATCTTCGACAAGTAGAACACTTGCAAAACTGGGAAATCCCACTTTCTGGAGTTATTCTTTTCCAACCACATGAATTTTATTTCCATCACCATAATTAACAAATCCACCGTCGTATAGTTTGACATTGTACAAATAATCAGGATTTCCTATCATATGTCTAAAACAGCCACTATCGAGATACCACGAGTCTCTAGAATGTGAAATGAGAGATGTGTGAGCAACAAGACATACAATATTTTGTTTAGGAATCCATACCTTTCTAGCAAGTCTGGCTCTTTGAATATTGCTTATGTTGGAACATACTAAAAATTGTAGACCATTCATGACATCTCTGAGTAGTCTGAGACATTGTTCCTCTTCATGACCTTGGTATGAGTAGTAGTGGCATAGTATAGGCTTGCGTCGGGGATGTGACTTCATAATTTTTACCTTCTCGGCATGCCTCTTTGCTTTGAAATCAGTCGGTCTTGTCTCAATTTCTCTATAACCAATTCCTTGTCTATCGCCTACATTTTTTTCCATTTCAAGGATTTCATCAAGCTTTGCCTTTCCATAAGTTGGTGTTTTTCAGCTTTCAGTATCTTATTCGTCTCAACGACTTTCAGCCACAGGGAGTACATATTCTTGGCGAATTTCATCATCATTTACTTCTTGACCATCGTCATTGCCTGATGAGTTTTCACTAAGTAATTCCATGTTGGAACATCTGGATTACCTCATTTTTTCGATGTTGGAACATGTAGTAACAACTTTATTTATCTTTTCTCCAAAAGCTACATAGTTGCTAGTGAGTTCTTCTCCTGAATACTCTTCCTCATCATGACTCCATGAAGTAACATATAATTTGCCTTGTTTCTTTCTAGCATTCCACCTGAATATAACCAAACCCTTCACATTCTCTACATTGGATCCTTCCTTCCTATTTTGTCTCATTATTTCGATTCCTCATAAATGGCTGATTGTTTTGCTCAACTCTGGGTCCACAAGAGTTTCCAACCTCATGTGATCGAGGTCTGTTTCCACTCAGTTTGTCTCGTGATCTTTTGTTTACTACTTTTTCCAGTATTTTTGAGAACTTCTTCGTAATAAGTGCAATTTCTTCAACTTCACTCTCACTATCTCCTTCATTTCTTGAGGTTAGCACCTTAAAGGCTAGCTCTTTATAACCTTTCTTTGATGGTTGATCAAACGTCATCTCATAAGTCTGTAGCGATCCCATCAGCTCGTCAAGTGTCATTGTTGTCACACCACATTTTTCTTCAATGGCAACCACCTTCATTGTGAAATGTTTTGGAAGAGATCTTAATGTTTTATTTAACAACTTTTCTTCCTTGTACTTTTTCCCAAGTTGATAAGCCATATTAGTAATATCCCTTATCTTCTTGTAGAAGATATCAATAGTTTCATCTTCCTCCACCTTCAATTCTTCAAACTTTCTGGCCAACATTTGCAGTTTGGAATCTTGTACATGACTTGTTCCTTCATGTACTGTTTGTAGGATATCTCATGCCTTCTTTGCTTAATAGCAGTTTGAAATAAGTTTAAACTGAATTTTGTCTACTGCAGTAAAGATGGCATTTAGTGCTTTGGAATTTTCCATTGAGGCCCTTAACTCGCCTGTACTTCATGTTGACTTTTCCTTAACTCCTTATTTTTTCAAACTTGATTCTCCTTCTTTCTCCTTCGAGCTTGACTGACCATCTTCCAATGGATGATTCCATTCAGTTTCAATAAAATACCAGGCAAGTTCATCAGGTGAGTTGATGAACACTTGCATTCGTGCCTTCCAATAATTGTAGTTTGATCCTTCAAGAAGTAGGGGTCGAGAGACTAAAGCATCTTCTATGGTCGCCATGGTAAAACTGGATCAACACTTTCCTTAACACAACTAAGGTAAGAGTAAATAACTCAGCTCTAATACCAATTCAAATTTTAGTTTTACCTAATTACTTTAATTGAGGTTAAAGTGTTCCAATATTATCTGATTAACCAAGTTTATATGTAAAGTAAAACTTTAAAGAAACACAAAAATGGTTATGCAGTTCAGTGAGAATCACCTACATCTGTGGGGCATAACCCAGTTCAGAATAAATCCATTAATTAGAAAGATGGTACAAGATACATCATACAAAGACTTATCTTTTCTAATTCAACTTGTGAATTCTACTAGCTCCCCTAGTTGCCGATTTGCCTTGATCAGACTCCCTCTGACCTCAATCTCTGTCAACGCTGGATCTCCTCCTCCCAAGGAATTAAGGCTCACATTCTAAACTTTGAGATCAAACAATGTTGATCATGTTAGAATACCAATAAATAGCTCTGCGCTACTCTGATAAAAACCCAAAAACCGATTGCAGATTTCTCTCTATAATACTGTGAGTAGCTTAGCCTGTAATGTCCACCATATATAGCCCTTCCGCACATCATAGTTTCCTTGTGCGAATCAATCACTATCTTCATAATATTTTTGTATATTCATCCTTCTCGAATTCATACTTTCACATTGACCTTCTTCCATCATAACTCCTTCTTTGATGTTACAACATAGTCACAAATTGCCAATTAAAACATTTTGGACTTTACAGGGTTCAACTATCATGGTTTTTTGGAAAGAGCCATTTGGAAGTAATGTTTACAACCTATGCTTGAAGCAAGAAGGAGGATTTCTTGGGATATTGGGATAAGTTTGTTTGGAAATCTTGTCCATTGGTGAACTTGCAGTAGTATAAATAGGGGATAAACTTAGTAGTTCAAACACACTTAAGGATAGCATTCCTTTGCTACTTGCTTTCTTCTCCCTTTAGCTCTCCTTTGAAGTTTTAGAAGCCAAAACCATCATCTTTATATTTTGCCACATAATTCATTCATATGTGGTAGGAAAATCCTTGTAATACTTTCTCCACATAGAGTGAAGCTTGCAGTCTCCTCCGGCTGTGGATGTAGGTCATCTTGACCGAACCATGTAAATCCTTGTGTCAATTATTTCCTTTATTTTCTTTACGTTGTCTTTATTATCCACCTTTTTGGGCTAATAGATATCTCGTGGGATTTGCATTCCTAACAAATAAGAAATTTACACCTCCCTTTCTGGTTAATAGATACAAACATTCAATCAATTAACTCTGGTTAAAAGCTTATAACTATATATATGCTCTAACATGTACCTGGATTTAACCAGCTATACCTTTCTAGATTGCTTGGAAGAAGAGAAAGTGTACGATAAACAATGTTGCATGACTTGAGTATTCGAAAGGGTCAAGTTTGCTTACTCATCCTGGGAAGTGCAAGATTAGAACCTCCTAGAAGAACTGTACGAGGCCATGCTCGACATACTGGTGACTGAAAATGGGCTAAAGTTTATAGAAAAGAAAAACGGAAAGAAATTTTTAGAAGAATAGTATAAACTGTAATTTGGTTATCCCGAAGTTGGTAACATTATTCTTCCTTCAAAATATCCTGAAAATCAACAAATTAAGGTCAGTTTTATGTTTAGATATATGTTTTATTTGGTGTAATTACAGTTCAACAAAATTTTGAAAAGAAAAAGTAATATGATCTCTATATGAAGATCTCCTTTTTATTTTTATCCATTTTAATATTCCATTATGATTTTTTCCTTCCAAAATATTCTTTGTCACCTTCTGATTTGAAAATATTGTAGGGGTGGGGGTACTAATCAATTTGCTAAAATAAGAGATAATTGTGTGTCAAATTTTCATGATCATACCAAAATCCTTATTGTTAAAAACAAGTAGTATATTTAATGTATTTTGAAATGGTCACATTCAACGTGCCAAGTTAGTGCCCCATTTGTGCTATTTTTATGTAGAATGTGACAGTTTGATGAAGCAGAAATGTTCGTAAGATTAATTTATTTTTTAAAAAATACATAGGTATCTATATGTTTATAACTAATTTCCTAGATACTGAAACCCCCGGTTTCTTCCAAATGATAATAACAATTGTGCAAAAATGTGAAACTATGTTGCACATATTTGCCCCCTTTAATTTATTTGAACACTTCTTTAGCCTTCTTTAGGAGCCATTTGTTACAACTAATAGAACCTTCATTCTGTATTCCCATAGCCACCCCGATTCCTATAAACAAGATTTTCATGTACAACTGGTTAACACAAATATAAAAACCTTGGGCACAATATCCTTTAATTCAACCTGCAAGATCACAATGCTAAGACTCACCTTGCAATTCAAAGTTAGGATTGACTCAACATCGAACACATCACACAAGTACTGAGAGGTGTAGAGAATATCATAGCCAATGGAAGATTTGGAATTGAAATGAATTTGTTGAACTCATTGTTCATATCCTTGCAATGAAATGATTATCATTAGCATATAAAATATCTAACATTATATCCTTGTGCATAACTGTTAAGGAAATTCTTGGTTCTATTGAAACCATATTTGTACCTAACAAGAGGACTACGGTGGGGACTCAAAACATAACCCTTTCGGGACAACACACTTAAACTTATCCATCTGGCCATGAGCTCATGAAACATTTTGTTGAACATAATATCCAAAGTTTAATATTGAATCAAGATATATTATGACATATTAAAAAAAACGAGAACAAAAAACTAATTAATTGATGAAACAAAAACTACATCAATAATTAACATAAAATATATTTATGATATATTATGATAAGTACTTTCTCATTTTTTGCTGACAATAGCGAAAGGGGAAAAGGGGGGCATATATTTGATGATAGCAAGAATGAAACATTTTATATATGTTGGGATGAAAAATGTTGAGTGTTGGGGCCTTCGAGGTCTCATGCGTGAATTTTATGCATGAGAGGCCAGATATGAAGTAATTGTGTGCATGCTTGGCACACATGACATTTATTAAAGCAGATTGTTAGTGCCTAGATAACAAATCTATTTAGATAGATTTGCACTTGTTTCGTTATTTAGACATATAAAAAGTATAATATATATGAGACACACATGACAAAATTATTAAAAACCAACAAAAATCAACCATAGATCTGATTGGCTGCAAAGGTTTTAGACCTAGTAGAAATCCAAATGATTTGAATTGTCTCACATGTGGTTGCCCATGTGGGTACTGTTGCCAGATCGTGACATATCCAGAGACACCATTTGACGTTTCATCCCTTTCTCCATCTCTAGTAGAGATAAATCCAACACCACCCAGATTTGTACTTGTTTAGTTATTTATACATATAAAAAAGTATAATGTAAAGATTAAAATCAAAATTTAATAGTACCGGACCAATCATTGGTATAAACATTATACGTTTTGGGTTCAACTCCAATCAATTCCAAATCAACAATGGAGATTTGTGCTTGTCTAAAGTGATCACATGAATTTAAGGGGGGAAATACGAGTGGGATTTCATGTTTTTCCACAATTGTCATTATCGTTTAGAAGCAGTTAGGGGGTTTTAGTATCTAGGGAATTAATTAAGAACATATAGACATCTAGGTACTTATTTTATATAAAGAAAATATTTGGTGTTACAAACATTTCTTCTTCATCAAGCTATCACCTTCTACATAAAAAAAAAGTACATATGTAGCATGCACATGGCACGTTGAAGAATATTTTCAAATTAGAAGACGATTAAGAATATTTATGGAAGGAAAAATAACAAAGAAATAGTACAATGGATAAAAATAAAAGAAAGGCTTTCATATAGAGATCATATTAGTTTTTCTTTTCAAATTTTAGTTGAATTGTGATTACACCAAATAAAGTATATAACTAAACATAAAACTTACCATAATTTGTTGAACTTCCGGATATTTAGAAGGAAGAATATTGTTGAGGGTAGATGAAGAGTGGGTAAGTAGTAACCATGAACTAGGCCTTATATAAGGACGACGTTGAAGAAAATATTAGGTCAGAGGTAACGTAAGAAAAAATGCTCTAATGCATGCAAGGTGACGCGTGTAAAATTTGGCTGAAATTTTGGGTTAGAAATTTTTGATTAAGACGCTCCTAATATCTCCACCTATTTTTCACGCTGCACAAGAGAGAGAAATTTTGGATTTAGATGGGAAAAGTTCGGAAAGAGATGGAAAAATGAAAAAACAATTTTGATTTTGCTTCGTCTACTCTACATTTCAAAATCTTTATATTATGTTTTAATTACCCATTATTTTTTTCAAAAACCTTTTATTTATCAATTTTTACTTTTATTTTCCATGATACATGATTTTTATAGGATAATTCTACTAAGGATAAGTGACTGCCACGTGTGTGCACATTCCTGTACAAGTTCTGTACACGTATTAGACAATATGAAAGATTCTTCTAATCTGAATATTTTTTAAAGTGGTGGGAGATGTTTTGTTGTTTTTTTGGTTTACAATTTTGAAACTGTTAAAATGAGGTTAAGACTGTTTTGTGTGATAATCGTCGATGATCTTCACATGCAAGAACTGCATGAGTATTAAAGAAAATGTAAATATTTGGTGCGGGGATAATGAAACTAATCGAGAAATATAGAGAAAATAAAGTAATTTTTCAATGCACTCTAGTTATTTATCAAAACTTTTTATATATACAATATTTTCAAAAAAGATGTAATGTGTGCGAAAAAAAATTGCACACAAGTGTCACACGCCACTTTACTACAGACTATATTTTTTTCTTCATTTTGTGACTGGCCAAAGTATTATTTTGATATTCATGAACTTATGGCAAACTTTCTATTTAAGAATTCGTAATTAGATAAGTACGGAGTGTTTTCCACATTTATGCAAAATTTGGAGTTAAGTTGTACGGAGTTGATATTCCTAGAACTTATATTACTATATTTGTTAGAAGAGATTTTTGAAAATGAATTCATTAATTTATTTTGGGGGAATTCAGTTTCCGGCAATCTTATCGCTGCTTAACTCGAGACCAGTCCACCATCCTGACCCGGATGGGATTGATGAAGGATAACATGTACCCGGAAAAAATATTGCCCCCTCTATTGTAGATGCCTACAAGTGGGTCCTTAAGGCCATAATGGTTTTTTCTCGGGTTTTCAAATGAAAACAATTTCAAAAGATTGAAGAGAAATCAATCTGTTGAAAAGTTTGGAAGAAAGTCATAGAATCCAAAGAAGAAGGTGGACTTGGATTAGTATCAGCATAAAGAAAGAAGAAAGCAAGAAAATGATTCAAGTTGAGAACTTAGATCTAATTCAAAGGTGGCAAAAGACCAAAGACTTGTTTATCGTTATTAACATATATAGATCAGGAAGGGAAGACAGGGAGACATACCTGGCATTGATACATGTGGAAGAAGAACAAATGCCTAAATTTCAACACTCCCAACAACAATAGGAGTATGCCAAGATACACTTTCACTGCTCCTTCGACATCTCAAATTCTATTTACGCATGTGCGTGGATTATCTCCTCAGGTAACCATCAACAACCACCTGCATGGATCATATTTCTCTATAGCTACTTCACCGCTCTAGGAAGAAGCACAAACCTACTATAAAGCAATCAAATTCACAGCAAGAACACAAAAAATCAAGTTATAAACTACACAGACTTTGTCATCCTGGAAAAATCAATCCTCGAACTTGAATTTGTACCTTGGGAAATCAAGAGTCTCTTCCTTGAAATCGGAAACTTCTTTATATGTAATTTAACCTTTTTAAGTTGAAGAAAATACCAAGGCTTAGGCTAGATAACAAGCATAACAGAGCTCTATTTTAAAATTTTTATGTTATTTTAATATAACAAGCATAATAGGCTTAGTCTAGATAATTTAGCTTAGGCTAAATAACAAGCATATCAAGGCTTAGGCTAGAAATCATCTATTTTAATGTTATTATGTTATTATCATTTTCCTTTCCTGTATATAATTATATTTAACACTCTTTCAATGTATATCTAGGTATTTCCCCCTTTACCTAAACCTTTCAATAGATTCGGTCATCGATGAATAAAATTTTTTTTTACTTACTCCAAAAATTTCCTCCTAGAGGATGAGTCCACTAGTCACAGGCAAAAAACTTGTTTGGTTCTATATCTACAGTGTGGTGGTGAAATCCGAAATACATAAACAAATCAACAATGGAGAAATTTTGATATTTTTTTTGGATCAACAGTTTCCTCAAAATGATTTCTCGAAGTTAATAGATCCAATTTCTTTGCTTGGATGATCTTTATTAAGGTTGCTCATAAGTAAGTCCAAATCAGTAAAACTGATTGGATCACATATTAATGTAAAAATTAAAATAGAAATCTAACAATACTTGCCTAATTATTGGTGTAAACATTATTATGATTTGAGTTTGAGTCCAATCAAGTCAAAACGAACAATGGACATTTTTGTTCTTGTTCACAGTGATCACATAAATTAGAGGGGGAAAATATGTGCAGTGTGGTTACACATTTTTGCGCAATTGTTATTATCGTTTAGACACTGTTAGGGGGTCTTCAGTATCTAGGGAATTAGTTATAAACATATACACATCTAGGTACTATAATATATATGTGTGTGTGTGTGAGTATTCAATATTACAAACATTTATGCTTCATTAAGCTGTCACATTTCTACTTCATTAAACGTGAAAAAGCACATATATGGCACACACTTGGAACATTGAATGTGACAATTTTTAAAAAAATTAAATATATTACTTGATTTTTATGATAAAGAATTGAGTATAATAATGATTATTTGACACGTAATTACTCCATCCCATTTTAGCATATAGATTATGCAACCCACACCTCCCGAACATTTTAAAATCAGAAGATGGTGAAGAATATTTATGGAAGGAAATATCATAAAGAAATAGTAAAATGTATAACAATAAAAGGGAGACATTCATATAGAGATCATATTAGTTATTCTTTTCCAAATTTAGTTGAATTGTAATTACACCCAAGTAAAACATATATCTAAACATAAAACTTAACTTAATTTGTTGAACTTTGGGATATTTAGAAGGAATAAGATTGTTGAGGGTAGATGAAGAGTGGGTTAGTAGTAACCATGTATTAGGCCTTTTATAAACTACTAACATCATTTTCTTTCTTTGTTCTTTATTTATGATGATACTAATCCAAGTCCACCTTCTTCTTTTGATTTTTCACTTTCTTCCAAACATTCCAATGGATTGATTTCCCTTAAATCTTTTAAAATTGTTTTGATTTGAAAACCTGGGAAAATACTTGGGTGCGTGTGAGGGGGTAATTGTGTGTCAAAGTCTCATGATTTTACAAAAATCCTTATTGATAAAAATAATATACACATGCACGTGCGCACGCGCGCACACACACACACATATATATATGTACCAATATGTGCGGCTTACATTCACCTTTTGCACAATTGCTATTATCACTAGGAAGAAGTTAGGGGTTTTTAGTATCTAGGGAATTAGGTATAAACATACAGACATGTAGGTACTTTTTTTTACGTTTAATGTGACAATTTTTTTTTCTTCATGAAGTTGTCACATTCTACATAAAAAGGCACGCATGCGACACTTATTTATCACTTTAAACGTGACCATTTCAAAAACCACTATCTATACGACTTGTTTTTAATAATGATTAAAACATAATATAAAGACTTTGAAATGTAAAGTAGACGAAGCAAAATGACAGCTAGATTTTATTTTTCCATCTCTTTCCAAACTTTCGCCATCTCAATATTAAATTTCTCTCTCTTCTACAGTGGCAAAAACATGGAAAAATATTAGGAGGGTTTAAAATCTCCAACCCAAAATTCCAGCCGAATATTACACGCATCACATTTCATGCAATTGAGCCTTTTTGCTTACGTCACCTCTAAC
This sequence comes from Rubia yunnanensis, assembly GCA_037428765.1. Classification (NCBI taxonomy): domain Eukaryota; kingdom Viridiplantae; phylum Streptophyta; class Magnoliopsida; order Gentianales; family Rubiaceae; genus Rubia; species Rubia yunnanensis. The sequence goes on along the minus strand of CM075064.1, from coordinate 20,605,833 downwards.
CTAATATTTTCTTCAATGTCCACTTTGTTTCTCATATATTCATTGTAAATATATTATATATTATATGTTTTTATACATTTTTATATTTATAAATAACTAACGAGTACAAATCTGCATAGAAAGATTGATCATCGAGGCACTAACAATCTGCCAAAAAAGTTTCGTGTGTTGTGTGTGCCAAACATGCACACAATTACTTCATATCTAGCCTCTCATATTTTGTGTTCCAACATATACAAGTTGTTTCTTTTCCATCATCATCAAATATATGCCCCTTTTTTCCTTTCACAATTGTCAGTAAAAATTGGGAAATTATTTCTCATAATATATCATAATTATATATTATGTTAACTGCTGGTGTAGCTTGTATTTTATCAATTAATTGGTTTCTTTGTTCGTGTGTTTGTTATAATATTTTATAATGTATTATGATTCGATATTAATATTTGAACATTGTGTTGCACAAAATGTTTCATGAGCTCAATGGCAAAATGGTTGAGTTTAAGTGTGTGTCCCGAAAGAGCCATGTTTCGAGCCCCCAGCCGTAGCCCTCTTGTTGGGCACAATTATGGCTTCGATAGAGCCAACAATTTCCTTAACAGTTATGCATAAGGATATAATGTGAGACATTTATATGCTAACGATAATCATTTCATTCCCAAGATATGAACAATGAGTTCAACAAAATCATTTCAATTCTAATTCTCATTTATATATGAAAAAAAAGTAAACCTGAAATGATTATAGCTTATCAGAAAAGAATGAGTATGTGCGTATGAAATATTACAAAAAGAAATAATTGAGTTTATAGTAAAAATTATGCGTAAGATCTTAGTTACAGGGAGATTCACTTAAGATTATATGGACGTACATTTACCAATCAAATATGAATAAATATCAATTTGTTATGTGTGAAGCAATTAGCTGCAAAAACATGACGTAAATTTGTGCCACATCCGTGCATATTTTGTGCACAATACAAAATTTTCACATTTTTTGTCATATTCGGTAAACCTCCACAATAGATATTTTGATTTAGTTAGTTAACATACAAGCACAACAATTGGATGACAACTGCAACTAAGTTGTAGGTGGTATCTAAAATAATAAGTTTTAAATATTCCACTGACCGCGATAGTATCTACACCCCTCAGTACTTCTGTGAGTCTTAGCCGTGTGATATGTGTAGGTTGAATTTGAGGAATATTGTGCCAAAGGTTTATATATTTGGGTTAATCTGTTGTACATGAAAAGCTTGTTTATGGGAATCAGGATGGCTATAGGAATTAGGAATGAAGGTTATCTTAGTTGTAACAAATTTGAGTTTTGTTACTAACATTTTATTTTGAACAGTATATTTTCTTGGCAAGAATAATTGTACTTTGGATAAATGAGTTTTATGTGTGTGCACATTCATGCACAAATGCTGCACACGTAAAAGCCAATGTGAAAGTTTCTTCTGATCTGGATATTTTCACATGTTTTTTCTATTTTTTTGTTTAACATATTTGAAATTGATAAAACAAGGTTTAGTTTGTTTTGAGTGATACTCTTCTATGATCTTCCCATGCAAGAATTGCACAGGTATTAAAGAAAGTGTATATATTTGGAGTTGAAATAACGAAAAATATTTTAAATATATATAGAGAAAATAAAGTAAATTCCAAATACAATCTATTTATTCTTCAAAACTTTTTACGAATTTTGTTTTAAAACAAGTTGTAATGTGTTCGAACAAAATTTGCATGCAAGTGTCACTCGGCACTTTACAAAAGACTTATATTTTTTGCTCATATTCTGATTGGCCATATGAAGTATTATTTTGATATTCATGAATTTTAGGAAGAATTGCTATTTAAGAATTTGTAATTAGATTTTTTTAAAAAGAGTATTTCCCACATTTATGAAAATTTTTGAATTAGATTGCCCAGAATTGAGATTTTTTAACTTATATTATTAGATTGTTAGAAATGATTTTTGAAAATGAATTCATTAATTTATTCTAAGGGAATTCCATTTCCAGAATTCTCGCTGCCGCTTGCACTGGACCACTGGACTGGTACTCCATCATCAGCCTCCCGTGCTTTACGTAGGACTTGACCACCATGCTGACCCAGATTGGATGGAAGAAGGATATGGTGTACCTGGAATACAATTCACTCCCTCTGTTGAAGTGGCTACATGTCGGCCCTTAAGGCTGTGACAGTTTTTTAAACTAAAATCAAAGGCCTGCAAGTGATATGGCGAGAAAAAATAGTGGGACTACCTTCTAGACCTTGTATCCCTACTACTACTTCATGTATGAGTACCAGTGTATGTATGAGGGGTGAATGCTCCTGATATTAATCTCCTTGCGAATACTTACGATTTGCGAAATTAATATTTTTGATCTAGTGAACGGATCTGTAAACCCTCACTATCTCACACAAAATTCACCTATCTGGCCCTCAAGGTACGCCTTACCTCAACTTGCTCTCTAACTAGCCCTCAGGATCAGATTATAAGGTTTACTGATACTTAACTAGCCCTCGGGGTTAAACAACAATGGAATAGATCGCAAGCAAAGAGTATGAACTCAAAAGATTGTACATATGATTGATAAAAGTGTGTGAAATTCGTCCAAAGGAATCCCCTATTTATAGGGTTACAATCTCGCCTCAAACCCTAATCACAATTGGAAACTAAATTGACTTATGGTACCTTTAAGAAGCTAAAACCATATCTAACTAAAATACCTAAAATAAATGGCAATCTAAGGTAATCTGGTCGAATTCTTCAAGTAACCTTGAAGAATATTACCGTATCTAATCTTACCAAATCTAATTCTAATCAGAATAAAACTGAATATACTAACCCCTAATGGCTTGTATTTTCAAAATTCAGCTCTTCAAAGCCCACATGGCCGAGCTATCAGTCCAATAAATCCAAAATGAAATTATTTCAAATATTTTACGGTGATCACACTACCTCATTAAAAATCTAGTGAGAAAAAAGAGTATAGTGTTCTTCATGATGTCTTCCGTTCGTCGACAATCTTGAATAATGAATCTAAGATGTGCATAATTACTCCTTCTATTCTTCATCATAAAGTTGATCCATCAAACTATTTTAAGCACATCGAAGCATATATTTGTATCAGCTCCAATGTTAGAATGAAAAATGCTAAACGGTCTTCACAACAACATCCGTCGCTACCATGAGAAATGTGATAAAAAATATAATGTGACAAAATTTGTTGCTTTATCAAGCTATCACATTCTACACTAAAAAAAGCACAAATGTGGAACACCCTTGGCATGTTAAATGTGACCATTTCATATATATAAATATATATACATATTAGTAATTTTAAACTATAAGGATTTTAGTATAATCATGAAACTTTGACACACAATTACTCTATCCTATTTGAGAATATTGATTAACCCCCCAACCCCAAATATTTTCCCTTCTTTTAAAATAAAAAATTTTAATAAATGGAAGGGAGATCAATTTAGTGGAAAGCTTGGAAGAAAGAGACAAAATCAAAAGATGAAGGTGCATGTCCTTGAATTAGTATCAACATAAACATTGAACAAGGTGCAATTTGCAAAGCATGTGTGAAGAATAATGAAAGATAAAAATAGCATGCAAGTAAAGATGTACAAAGAGAAATATCTCTGTAATAGAGATTCTAGATACACAATCCCTAGAAGCGGAGATTCTTAAGGGTGGAAATCCATATAATGGGCGAAAAACATCATCATGAATAACCTAGCATGGAGAGGGGTGAATGGAAACAACATTAGTATTCATGACTATAAAATTCCCAATCACAGAATCCAGTATCTCATAGCTCCGTGGTTGGATCAGCAATGAACGTTACAGTTGCACACCTGATAGATCAGAATAAATCTGGGACACACCCGTTAATTCGAGCTATCTTCCCCCCCCCCCAAGTGAAGAAGGGATATCATGTTTCATGAAGGATTTCCAACCTGCCACACTCAATCTAATGCCTACACCAGCTAGGAGAAATTTGGTGTATTATCTGGAACTTGATACTAGCGAAGGACAATGTAGTCTCCCTATAAAGAGCAATCAACAATGATATCCAAAGGGGTTTAATAGGAAAAGGAGAATCCTAACTCCAAATAGCATATGTGCAAGATGTGAACAAGAGGAGGAGAGTAACTCACATCTTTTCCAACATTGTACATCTCCTCAAAGGATCTATGGGTGAATCATCACTTGGTTTTAATTTCAACCAAGGGAAATAGATGTATTTTGCAAGTGGTTGCCAAATGATCCAAGAATAGATGAAATTCAGTTGTTAATCTTCTTCATTTCGGAGATATGGAATGTCTAAAGTAAGAAAACACTTCAAGATGAGAACTTAGATATAAAGTTGGGAAAAAGCAGAGACTCTTTTATCATAAATAACCTATGTAAATCAGGAAGGGAAGACATGCAGCCAAACCGGGTGGTGATGAAATCTGAAATACATAAACAAATCAACAATGGAGAACTTTATATATTATTGGGTCAACGATTTCCTCTCAACAATTTCTTGTATTTAATAGATCCTAAATTTTGTTGTTTGGATGATCTTTGCTTGGGCTGTTCATATGTCGGTATGAATCAGTAACCTGATTGGATCACATAATAATGTAAGTATTAAAATATAAATTTAACATTACCGACCCGATCATTGGTATAAACATTATTACAATTTGGGATTAAGACAATTGAGTCCAATTTAACAATGGAGATTTGTGCTCTTGTCTAAAGTGATGAAAAAATTAAAGGAGGATAATACGTGGAACGTGGTTTCACGTTTTTGCACAATTGTTATTATCGTTTAGAAGAAGTTAGGGGTTTCATTATATAGGGAATTAGTTACAAATATATAGACATCTATGTACTTTTTTATAAATAAAAAAATTTAAAGTTACAAAGTTTTCTGCTTCATCCCAAATTGGCACGGATGTGGCCATTCTACATTAAAAAAAGGCACGGATGTGGAACGCACAATTGGCACGTTGAATGTGACCATTTCAAAAACACATTAAATATATTACTTGTTTTTAACATTAAGGATTTTAGTATAATCAAGAAAGTTTGACACAGCAATTACTCTATTCTATTATTTCATATTGATTAATCCCCTTCCCCCTAATGTTTTCAAATCAAAAGACAACGAAGAATATTTATGGAAGGAAAAAATCATAACAAAATAGTGAAATGGATAACAATAAAATGGAGACAATAAGATAAAGATCATATTAGTTTTTCTTCAAAAAATTATTTGAACTGTAGTTACACCAAAAAAACATATATCTAAACATAAAACTTACTTTAATTTTTCTAACATTAGGATATTTAGAAGGAAGAATATTGTTAAGGGTAAATGAAGAGTGGGTAAGTAGTAACCATGAATTCGAAAAGCTAAAATGTTCAATTGCATGCATAGTAACGCGTGTAATGTTTGGCTGAAATTTTGGGTTGGGGTATATTGATTAAGATCCTCCTAATATTTTTCCCATGTTTCTACAACTGCAGAAGAGAGAAATTTTAGATTGAGAAGGAAAATTTTGGAAAGAAGTAGAAAAATAAAAACCAGCATTGAATTTGTTTCGTATGCTTGTCATTTCAAAGTCTCTATGTTAAGTTTAATTCCTCATCCTTTTTTCTTGAACACCTTTCCATTTGTCATCTTTTATTATTTTTTTTAATGATTAATAATTTCAGCAAGGAAAATTATATTATGGATAAGTGAGTGCCACATGTGTTCACATTCCTGCACAAATTCTGCCCATGTATTTAGACAATATGAATGATTCTTCTAAGATGAATGTTTTCTAAAGTGGTGGTAGATGTTTTGTTGTCATTTTTTTAGCATATTTGAAATTGATAGAACAAGGCTTAGCTTGTTTTGAGTGACAATCGTTGATGATCTTCACATGCAAGAATTGCACAGGTATTAAAGAAACTGTAAATATTTGGAGAGGAAAGCACAAAAATAATTTAATAAATTTATACAAGGAAAATAATATAAATTCCAAATATAATTTAGTTATTTTTCAATTTTTTTATGAATTCAATATTTTAAAACAAGATGTAATGTGTGCCAACAAAATTTACATACAAGTGTCCCACACCACTTTACTACGAAGTTTATAATTTTTGTTCATTTTCTGATAGGCCATATGAAGTATTATTTTGATATTCACAAACATTAAGAAAAATTACTATTTAAGAATTCATAATTCAATAAAAAAATGTATTTGCCACATTTATGAAAAAATTGGAGGTAGTTTTTCCGGAGTTTATATTTCTAGAACTTATATAAGAGATTTTCATAAATAAATTTTTAAATTCATTCATTTATTTATTTTATGGTAATTCCATTTTCGGCATTCTCATGTCGCCCGCCCTAGCTCGCTGGATTGGTACTCTATCATCAGCCTCTCGTGCTTAACTCATGACCTGACCACCATCCTAGCCTGGATTAAATGGATGAAGGTCATTGCGTACTCGAAAAAAAATTCACCCTCTCTGTTGAAGAGGCCTACAAGTGGGTCCTCAAGGCTGCGGCGATTTAGTTCGACCCAAAATCAAAGGTCTAGTACTGACATGGCGAGAAAAATTAGTGGAACCACCATCTAGACTGTGTATCCTTACTGCTACTTCATGTATGAGTACCATCGCATGTATGAGGGGAGCATGCTCCAGTGCCTGAATGAGAAATGCTAGAGGGTTTTCATGGCAACACCCGTTGCCACCATGAGAAATGTAAAAAAAATAATGTGACAAACTTTTTTACTTTCTCAAGCTATCTAATTCTACATTAAAAAAAAAGCACAAATGTGGCATGCAATTGGCACGTTAAATGTAAACCCTTTCAAAAAATTATATGTAGTACTTGTTTTAACAATAAGAATTTAAATATTATCATGAAACTTTGCACACAATTACTCTATCCTATTCTAAAATATTGTTTAACCCCACCCCCTAATATTTTTCCATGTTTTTAAATCATAACAATTTCAAAAGGTGGAAAGGAGATCAGTCCATTGGAAATCTTGGAAGAAAGTGCAAAATCAAAATAAGAAGGTGGCCTTGGATTAGTACTAGCATAAATAATAAACAAGGTGCAATTAGCATATTATGCGTTGAGGATAATGAAAGATTAAAATAGCCTGCTAGAAAGACATACAAAGAAAAATATCACTGTAATAGAGATTCCAGATATGCAATCCCTAGAAGAGGAGATTCTTAAGGATGGAAATCCATATAATGGGCCAGACACATCATCACGGAAAACCTAGCACGGAGAGGGGTGAATAAAACTTGGAGAGCCCTGAACTCGAGCTATCTTCCCTCACCAGTTATTGCCTCATATATTATCACTACAATTAAACCATTCATCGAAAGGAAAGACGAAGCCCTATGAAACCCAAACAAGGATGGATGCTACATAGTAAAAAAGGGATAACATGTTGCACGATGGATTTCCAACCTGCCACTCCCAATATAATGGTTGCACCGGAGAAGAGGAAAATGTCGTGTATGATCTGGAACCTCATACCACCACAAGGGATTTCATTTTTGCTATAAAGAATAGTCAACAATGATCTTCCAACAGAGTTAAATAAGAAAAGGAGAAACCTAACTCCATATAGCATATGTGGAAGATGTGAACAAGAGAAGGAGAGTAACTCACATATTTTCCTACATTGTGCAGTTTCTCAAAGGATCAAGAGAGAATCATCACTTGTTTTTAATTTCAACCAAGGGCAATGAATGATCAAGTTAAAGGATCAAGTTAATATCTACACAGACTCTGTCACCCTGGAAAAACTAATCTCCAAACCTGAATTTGTGCCTTGGGAAATCAAGCGTCTCATCCTCAAAATCAGCGTGTAATCAAACTTTGGAAGATCAATGTGTAGTAACTCTTCTGGAAAGTTAATTCTCAAGGAAAACCTTAGAAAGTAATTACAATGTTTATACAAATAAAATATTCTTCTAAATAAGCACATTCCCAATAAGTATAACTTTTTTTTTGATAAAAAATATTTTCATTCCAACCGATCAAAATATTTACAAGATATGATCCCTCACTCTGGGATTCTAACAAAATTGTCTTCTAGAAAAAGGGCATTCAAGCATTGAATTGAGACCTTTTTCATTTGGTATGTCCTTATTATCATATGCCGCCATTTTTAGACCATAGTTTTGTTCAAAACATGGCCTAAACACTAATAATGAAGACCAATACCTAATGCTGAATGCTCCTGCTCAGAAATCTCCTCTCCTATTCTCCTTCTTAACACATCTTCCATTGTTTTCTTTCCCCGAAAAATTCTGCTATTTCTTCCTCCCATACATGATAAAACAAAGATACATATAGTCTAAACTTCTACCTTTCCCCCCTTACCAAATTCACTATCAGTAACTTATTCAAATCCCTCAAATCTGCAACCTAATTCAGATTGGGTCCCATAACTACTTTTACTGTGTACCTACATTGAGTAAACATGTGCAAGGCTATTCCTCCTTTTTTCACACAGAACACACAATTGATGTGTTTCAATAATGTTGGAACTTCTTAGCCTATCTGTTGTTGCCAACTAGCTTTTCAGAAGCATACACATAAAGATAAAGTGCTTTGACAAAAGTTTTGAGCTCCAGATAAGCTTTGCCATTGGGTCTGGTTTGCCCCCTCCTTTCAAGATGTTAAATGCAGCAGATGTACTGAATTAACCCCTTTCATTCACACAATTGTGTAGTTGACCCTTCATCCTCACCTTCAACCAGTTAATACACTTCCATATCCCAGTTTGTGCTACTTGTGCCGGATACAAATCAAAGTCCTTCCCCATCAAGTAGTATGCTTGAATCCATCTTATCAAGAGTAGATCAATTTTCTCTTGGATACACTAAACGTGTTTGCACAATGATGCCTGATTCCATAATGATGGATCTCTGAAGCCAGTCTTCCAAGTTACTTACTCCAGCACAGAGCATCCCATGAAGTAGGTGTGCAAAATATGTCCTCAACTTTCTTGTTCCATAGGAATGCCCTACATCCTTTTACTATCTCTTCATGTACACTCTTCAGGTAGCTTAAATACCCTTAACCAGAATGTGATGTTCTAACATCGACAGGCTGGCTGGTCGGAATTTTAGGTGTTGATGACACTGCTTCATCCTCCCTTTTTTCTGACCCTTGTTTGTTATCCGAATTATCAAAAATATCATTGATTGACTCCATGAGGGTGTTAGTGTGAAGATTAAATACTCTGTATAAATGACTATTGATTGAATATCCCAGAAAAAGTTCTTCATCGCTATGATTATAAAATTTTCCCAGTTGTTCTTCATCTCTGCTATGTAGCACTTGCTCCCGAACACATGAAAGTAAGCCACATTTGGCTATGTTCCTTTCTAGATTTCATACGATGCCTTGCTGGTAAATGATTATAGGTATACCCTATTGATGGTATAACATGCTGTGTTGATAGCTTATGCCCACCATTTTTTGTGCATACCCTTTTCTGCAAGCATGACTCGAGCCATCTCCAGTAGGGTTATGTTCTTTCTTTCTACAATCCCATTTTGCTGAGAATTAATGGGAGCAGAGAAACCATGCTGTATACTAAGTTCATCACAGAAATCACTGAATTGCGAGTTTTCAAATTCTCTTCCATGATCACTGCGGATTCTCACAATCTTTCCAACGTGTTTTCCTTTCTCGGTTTGTAGCTTAATTACCAAGCTTCTAAAGACATCCACTGCATCTGATGTTTCTTTGAGAAAGGCTACCCAAGTGTATCTGGAAAAATCATCAATACAAACAAAAATATACCTTTTCCCAGTAATGTTAGGAGTGTTAACTGGCCGTCAAATCAATATGTAGTAACTTAAGGTTTTGTGAGGTAGTAATATATTGAACCGAAGAGTGAGAAGATTAAATCAGTTTACCTTGTTGGCATGGCCCACACACAACACCTTTTTTATGTGTAAGAATAGGCATACCACATACTGCTTTTGCATTGGCAATTTTTACCAAGATCTTGTAATTTATATGTCCAAGCTTTCGATGCCACAGAATAACTTAATTATCCTTAGAGCTCAAGCACTTCACTTCTTGTTCCAGGAGATAAAAATTGCCTGATGATCATTCTCCTGACAGTACTTTGTTTTCTTCATGCTTCACAATACACCTATTTTTTTGAAACCCAACAACCATATCTTCTTCGCACAATTGACTGATACTCAGGAGGTTTGTTTTTAAATCTTTGACAAGTAGAACATTTGCAAAACTGGGAAATCCCACATGATGGAGTTCTCCTTTTCCAACCACACGACTTTTCTTTCCATCACCAAAAGTAACAAATCCACTGTCGTATAGTTTGACATTGTTCAAATAATCAGGAGTTCCTATCATATGTCTAAAACAGCCACTATTGAGAGTCTCTAGAGTGTGAAATGAGAGATGTGTGAGCAACAAGACTTACAGTATTTTGTTTAAGAATCCATATCTTTCTAAAACATCTGGCTCTTTGAATATTGCTTATGTAGGAACATACTGACAATTTTCGACCATTCATGATATCTCTGAGTAGTCTAGGACATTGTTCCTCTTCATAACCTTGGTATGATCCGTAGTGGCATAGTATAGGCTTTCGTCGGGGATGTGACTTCATAATTTTTACCTTCTTGGCCTACCACTCAGCTTTGAAATCAGTCGGTCTTGTCTCAATTTCTCTATAACCAATTCCTTGTTTGTCACCTGCATTTTTTCCCATTTCCAGGATTTCATGAAGCTTTGCCTTTCCATAAGTTGGTGTTTTTCAGCTTTCAGTATCTTGTTCATCTCAATGACATTCAGCCACAAGGAGTACATATTCTTGGCGGATTTCATCATCATATACTTCTTGACCATCATCATTGCCTGATGAGTTTTCACTCAGTAATTCCATGTTGGAACATCTGGATTCCCAAATTTTATTTATGTTGGAACATGTAGTAACAACTTCATTTATCTTTGCTCCAAAAGCTACATAGTTGCTGGTGAGTTCTTTTCCTGCATCCTCTTCCTCATCATCACTCCATGAAGTAACATATGATCTGCATTGTTTCTTTCCAGCATTCCGCCTAAATATAACCAAACCCTTCACATTCTCTACATTGGATCCTTCCTGCCTGTTTTGTCTCATTATTTTGATTCCTTATAAATGGCTGATTGTTCTGCTTAACTCTGGGTCCACGAGAGTTTCCAACCTCATGTGATCGAGGTCTGTTTCCACTTAGTTTGTCCTGTGATATTTTGTTTACTACTTTTTTTTAGCATTTTTTAGAAGTTCTTCATAATAAGTGCAATTTCTTTAGCTTCACTCTCGCTATCTCCCACATTTCTTGGAGCTGACACCTTAAAGGATAGCTTTTTATGGCCTTTCCTTGATGGTTGATCAAACGTCATCTCATAAGTCTGTAGCAATCCCATCAACTCGTCAAGTGTCATTGTTATCACATCACATGCTTCTTCAATGGAAACCACCTTCATTGTGGAACGTTTTGGAAGAGATCATAATGTTTTCTTTAACAGGTTTTCTTCCTTGTACGTTTTCCCAAGTTGATAAGCCATATTAGTAATATCCCTTATCTTCCTGTTAAACGTATCAACAGTTTCATCTTCCTCCATCTTTAATTCTTCAAACTTTGTGGCCAACATTTGCAGTTTGGAATCCCGTACACGAATTATTCCTTCATGTACTGTTTGTAGGATATCCCATGCCTTCTTTGCTTGATAGCAGTTTGAAATAAGTTTAAACTATTTTTTGTCTACTGCAGTAAAGATGACATTTATTGCTTTGGAATTTTCCATTAAGTCCCTTAACTCGCCGGTACTTCATGTTGACTTTTCCTTGACTCCTTGTTTTTTCGAACTTGATTCTCCTTCTTTCTCTTTTGAGCTTGACTTACCATCTTCTAATAGATGATTCCATTCAGTTTCAACAAAATACCAGGCAAGTTCATCAAGTGAGCTAATGGACACTCGCATTCGGCCCTTTCAATAATTGTAGTTTGATCCTTCCAGAAGTAGGGGTCGATAGACTGAAGTTTCTTTTATGGTCGCCATGGTAAAACTGGATCAACACTTTCCTTGACACAACAAAGGTAAGAGTAAATGACTCAGCTCTGACACCAATTAAAATTTTTTTTTACCTAATTACTTTAAATAAGATTATTGTATTCCAACATCATCTGATTAACCAAGTTTGTGGGTAAAGTAAAACATTAAAGACACACAAAAATGGTTACGCAGTTCGGTGAGAATTACCTACAACTACGGGACCTAGCCCAGTTTAGAATAAATTCACTAATTATAAAGATAGTACAAGATACATCATACAAATACTTATCTTTTCTAATTCAACTGGTGAATTCTACTAGCTCCCCTAGTTGCCGATTTGCCTTGATCACACTCCCTCTGACCTCAATCTCTGTCGATGCAAAATAAGGTTGTTTCCATCCATTACATGTTCAATTTGAAATTATTTTTGTTGAATTCTTAGTTTCTATTGATCAACGAAATATTGAATGTCTTCATGACTTGATATGATTGTGTTAAATTTTATCTAGCGTATAGTGTAGATTTTTATATAATAATGTTATGTGTAAACAATGAGAAGTTTTAGGCATAGATTAAGGTTGATTATAGGCAAGAATGTCCTTTTTTTTCAAGAACATAGTGTGAATGCCCGAAGTCGGTCGATCAATCCATTTATGCGATGGAAAAATACGCCTAACCGACGTTGCATGTATGTAGATGAATTCACGTTTGTTTGCTTTAAATGGCCAATTCAAGATATGTCTAACATTAGTGGATATTTTTATATGACAGATGAAAGGATACACCATAATGGAGTTTTTCGAACCACCTCAACTCGAATGGGACAATAATGTTAACTTTTTATTTTTACAAAGTATTATTCTTGTATTAGTATGGTTAATTGGTGTATATTTCATTTGGGGACTGCCCATTTCTAACATAATGTATGGTTTGTGTGCAATTGTAGTGACAAGACAAGGGGAATTGTCAGTGAACTTTCAATGTATAGATGAATGGACGTGTCACGTTGCTGTTGTTAATGTCGTAAAAAGATTATGTAATGGATATTGAGTACCACTAATATTTTGTATCACGGTTTTGTAATAGTTTGTATTGTAAGTATGGAATATGTTATTGTAGTGGTGGTTGTGACAAGTGGTTCTATTTTACAGGAATTGAACATCAAATAAATAGTGTGACGTTTAACTAATATTTGTGGCATAGAATATTAGATAACCATGCAATCTAGCCTAAAATATGATAATATGTCTACACTACCGACATTGTTGAGCTAAACAGCCAACATCGTGCATGCAAGTATTGCATGTTCAAACAATCTATGTCGCTCGATGTGATAGAAGACTGACATCATCGATGAAAATGACCGACATCGCTCACGCATTCGAGCTGATCGTTTGTAGGGCATTAATATAGGGTGGCATCGCTGAAGCATTAGAATGTTCCAAAGTCAGTCTTGAACATCATCTTTGGTCATACCATAAACCAACCGACGTTGCACCACATTCGATCATGGTTTCAGTTAAATAGCTTTACTCCTCACTTTTTTTTAGAAAACAAATAATGTAAAAATACCTTTTACCTCAGTTATGAAATGCGGTAAAAAGTGGACTTTTACCGCACCACTATTTACCTCGGTTCTTTTTAGACAAAAAACCGAGGTATCCCCCAAAATCAAGGTAAAAAATTATGTTTCTTGTAGTAGTTACTGCATAAGGTTGACTGTGTTTTTTTCATTATTTTGTGAGCTCTTCTAACTTTCAAGAAAAAAACAACTACCATCACTTGTAATTTGAAGGAAAATTTTCAATTTTAAAATTCAGTGATTTAATTTTTGTTTCTCGTGTATTCATTGTAAATATATTATATATTTTTATAATTTTTATATATATAAATCATTAACGAGTACAAATCTCTAAAGAAAGAAAGATTGATCGAGGCACTAAAAATCTGCCAAAAATATTTCGCGTGTTGTGTGTGCCAAGCATGCACACAATTACTTCATATCTAGCCTCTCGTACATATAATTAATGGATGAGACCTCGAAGGCTCCAACACTCATATTTTGCATTCCAACATATACAAGTTGTTTCTAATCCGTCATCATCTGATATATACCCCTTTTTTCCTATCACAATTGTCAGTAAAAAATGGGAAATTATTTCTCATAATATATCATAATTATATATTATGTTAACCGCTGGTGTAGCTTGTATTTTATCAATTAATTGGTTTCTTTGTTCATGTGTTTGTTATAATATTTTATAATGTATCATGATTCGATAGTAATCTTTAGACATTGTGTTGCACAAAATGTTTCATGAGTTCAATGGCAAAATGGTTGAGTTTAGGTGTGTGTCCCGAAAGAGTCATGTTTCGAGCCCCCAGCCTTAGCCCTCTTGTTGGGCACAATTATGGCTTCGATAGTGCCAATAATTTCCTTAACAGTTATGCACAAGGATATAATGTGAGATATTTATATGGTAACGATAATCATTTCAGTCCCATGATATGAACAATATGTTCAAAAAAATCATTTCAATTCTAATTCCCATTTATATATGAAAAAAAAGTAAACCTGAAATGATTATAGCTTATCAAGAAAGAATGAGTATGTGCGTATGAAAAATTGCAATAAGAAATAATTGAGTTTATAGTAAACATTATTCGTAAGTTATGAGTTACAGGGGGGTTCACTTAAGATTATATGGACGTACATTTACCAATCAAATATGAATAAAAATAAATTTTTATGTGTGAAGCAATTAGCTGCAAAACATGACGTAAATCTGTGCCACATCCGTGCATATTTTGTGCATAATAAATTGTTTTTGAATTTTTTCCAAACAAGCACAACAAGAGATATTTTAATTTAGTTAATTAACATACAAGCACAACAATTGGAAGACATCTGCTACTAAGTTGTAGATGGTATCTAAAATAATAAGTTTTAAATATTCCACTGGCCGCGATAGTATCTACACCCCTCAGTACTTCTGTGAGTCTTAGCTGTGTGATATGTGTAGGTTGAATTTAAGGAATATTGTGCCAAAGGTTTATATATTTGGGTTAATCTGTTGTTCACGAAAAGCTTGTTTATGGAAATCAGGATGGCTCTAGGAATTATTATCTTAGCTGTAACAAATGGCTCCTAAAGAACGTTGAAGAACTGAACTCTATGGTGGGGAATGTGAGTTTTGTAACTAACATTTTAATTTCAACGGTCTATTTTCTTGGCAAGAATAGATAAATGAGTTCTATGTGTGTGCACATTCCTGCACAAATTCTGCACTCGTAAGACAATGTAAAAGATTCTTCTGATCTGAATATTTTCACATGTTTTTACTATTTTTTTGTTTTAACATATTAGAAATTGATAAAACAAGGTTTAGTTTGTTTTGAGTGATAATCTTTTATGATCTTCCCATGCAAGAATTGCACAGGTATTAAAGAAAGTGTATATATTTGGAGCTGAAATAACGAAAATTATTTTAAATATATATAGAGAAAATAAAGTAAATTCCAAATCAAATCTATTTATTTTTCAAAACTTTTTATGAATTTTTTTTAAAACAAGATGTAATGTGTGCGAACAAAATTTGCATGCAAGTGTCACTCGGCACTTTACTAAAGACTTATATTTTTTGTTCATTTTTTGATTGGCCATATGAAGTATTATTTTGATATTCATGAATTTTAGGAAGAACTGCTATTTAATACTTTGTAATTAGATTTTTTTTAAAAAGAGTATTTTTCAGATTTATGAAAAATTTTGAATTAGATTGCCCAGAATTGAGATTTTTAGAACTTATATTATTAGATTGTTAGAAATGATTTTTGAAAATGAATTCATTAATTTATTCTAGGGGGATTCCATTTTTGGCATTCTAGATGCCGCTTGCCCTAGACCACTGGACTGGTACTCCATCATCGGCCTCCTGTGCTTTACTCAGGACTTGACCACCATGCTGACCTGGATTGGATGGAAGAAGGATATGGTGTACCTGGAAAACAATTCACTCCATCTGTTAAAGAGGCCTACACGTCGGCCCTTAAGGCTGTGACAGTGGGACCACCTTCTAAACCGTGTGTCCCTACTGCTACTTCATGTACGAGTACCAGTGTATGTATGAGGGGTGAATGCTCCATATAGGAATCTCCTTGCGAATACTTATGATTTGCGGAATAAATATCTTTGATCTAGTGAACGGATCTTCAAACCCTCACTATCTCACATGAAATTCATGTGTCTAGCCCTCGAGGTATGCCTTATCTCAACTTGCTCTCTAACTAGCCCTCAGGATCATATTACAAGGTTTATTGATACTTAACTAGCCCTCGGGGTTAAGCAACAATGGAATAGATTGCAAGGAAAGAGTATGAACTCAAAAGGTTGTATATTTGATTGATAAAAGTGTGTGAAATTCGTCCAAAGGACTCCCCTATTTATAGGGTTACAATCTCGGCCCAAACCCTAATCACAATTGGAAAATGAATTGACTTATGGAAGCTTTAGGAAGCTAAAACCATATCTAACTAAAATACCTAAAATAAATGGCAATCAAAGGTAATCTGGTTGAATTCTTCAAGTAACCTTGAAGAATATTACCTTATCTAATCCTACAAATTGTAATTCGAATCTGAATAAAACTGAATATACTAAACCCTAATGGATTGTATTTTCAAAATTCAGCTCTTCAAAGCCCACATGGCCGAGTTATCAGTCCAACAAACCTAAAATGAAATAGTTTTACAATATTTTATAGTGATCACACTACCTTATTAAAAATCTAGTGGGAAAAAAGAGTATAGTGTTCTTCATGATGTCTTCCGTTCGTCGACAATCTTGAATAATGAATCTAAGATGTACATGATGACTTCTTCAATTCTTCATCATAAACTTGATCCATCAAAGCATTAAGCACATCAAAGCATTTGATATTCGTATTAGCTCTAAAGGGTCTTCACAGTAGCACCCATCGGCACCTTGAGAAACGTGATAAAAAAATAATGTGGCAAAATATTTTTATTTATCAAGCTATCACATTCTACACTAAAAAAAGCCCAAATGTGGCATGCCCTTGGCATGTTAAATGTGACCATTTCATATATATAAATATATATACAAATTAGTAATTTTAAACAATAAGGATTTTAGTATAATCATGAAACTTTGACACGCAATTACTCTATCATATTTGAGAATATAGATTAACCCCCCAACCCCAAATATTTTCCCGGATTTTCAAATGAAAAAATTTTAATAAATGGAAGGGAGATCAATTCATTGGAAAGGGAGATTAATATAGAGTGCACGTCCTTGAATTAGTATCGACATAATCATTGAACAAGGTGCAATTATCAAAGCATGTGTGAAGAATAATGAAAGATCAAAATAGCATGCCAGTAAAGACGTACAAAGAGAAATATCCATGTACTAGAGATTCTAGATACACAATCCCTAGAAGTGGAGATTCTTCAGGGTGGAAATCCATATAATGGGCAAAAAACATCATCACGAATAAATTAGCGTGGGGAGGGGTGAATGGAAACAACATTAGTATACATGACTATAAAATTCCCAATCAACATAATCCAGTATCTCAAAGCTCAGTGGTTGGATCAGCAACGAACCTCACGGTTGCACATCTGATAGATCAGAATAAATTTGGGACACACCCATTAATTCGAGCTATCTTCCCCCCCCCCCCCACAGTGAAGAAGAGATATCATGTTGCATGAAGGATTTCCAACCTGCCACACTCAATCCAATGGCTACACTAGATAGGAGAAAATTTGGTGTAAGATTTGGAACCTGATACTAGAGAAGGACAATCTAGTCTCCCCATAAAAAGCAATCAACAATGATATTCCGAAGGGGTTATATAGGAAAAAGAGAATCCTAACTCAAAATAGAATATGTGCAAGATGTGAACAAGTGGAGGAGAGTAACTCACAACTTTTCCAACATTGTTCGGGTCCTCAAAGGATCTATGAAAGAATCATCAATTGGTTTTAATTTCAACCAAGGGAAACAAATGGATTTCGCAAGTGGTTGCAAAATGATCCAAGAATAGATGAAATTCAGTAGTTAATCTTCTTCAAGTTGGAGATATGGAATGTCCAAAGTAAGAAAATGCTTCAAGATGTGAACTTAGATACAAAGTTACGACAAAGATAGAGATTCGTTTATCATAAATAACCTATGTAAATCAGGAAGGGAACACATGCAGCCAGACCGGGAATTGATACATGTTAAGGAAGAGCAAACACCTGAATTTCAACACTCCCAACAACAATAGGAGTATGAGGAAATATACTTTAACGGCTACTTCAACCGTTAAAAGTCTATTGGCATGGATCATATTTCTTTATGTCTACTGGAGAGCAATCTAAGTTGCAGAAAGAACACACGAAATTCAAGTTATAATCTACACAGACTCTGTTATCCTGGAATAATCAATCTATGAACCTGAATTTGCGCATTGGGAAATCAAGAGTCTCGTCTTTGAAATCTTAAATTTCCTCATATGTAATTTAAAATTTTTAAGTTGAATAAAATACCCAGGCTTAGGCTAGATAAGAAGCATGATGGAGCTCTATTTTAATATTATTATGTTATTTTAATATAACAATAATTATAGGCTCAAGCTAGGTAGTATAGCTTAGGCTAGATAACAAGCATATTAAGGCTTAGGCTAGAAATCCTCTATTAGTTATTCTTTTAAAAATTTAGTTGAATTGTAATTACACCCAAATAAAACATATATCTAAACATAAAACTTAACTTAATTTGTTGAACTTCGGGATGTTTAGAAGGAATAAGATTGTTGAGGGTAGATGAAGAGTGAGTTAGTAGTAACCATGTATTAGGCCTTTTATAAACTACTAACATCATTTTCTTGCTTTGTTCTTTATTTATGCTGATACTAATCCAAGTCCACCTTCTTCTTTTTATTTTATCACTTTCTTCCCAACTTTCCAATGGATTGATTTCCCTTAAATCTTTTAAATATGTTTTGATTTGATAACAATAACTTGCACACACACACACACACACACATATATATATATTTAAATGGTCACATAGTGCTGCATTTACGTTCTATATGTACCTATATGTGCGGCTTGCATTCACCTTTTGCACAATTGCTATTATCACTAGGAAGAAGTTAGGATTTTTAATATCTAGAGAATTAGGTATAAACATATAGACATGTAGGTACTTTTTTTTACGTTTAATGTCACAATTTGTTTTTCTTCAGAAGCTGTCACATTCTATATAAAAAAGGCACACATGCGACACTTATTTATCACTCTAAAAGTGACCATTTCAAAAGGCATTATTTATACTACTTGTTTTTAATATTGATTAAAACATAATATAAAGACTTTGAAATGTCAAGTAGATGAAGCAAAATGAAAGCTAGTTTTTATTTTTCCACCTCTTCCAAACTTTTGCCATCTCAATATCAAATTTCTCTCTTCTACAGCGGAAAAAACAGGGGAAAATATTAGGAGGGTCTTAATAAAAAATCTCTAGCCCAAAATTCCAGCCAAATATTACACGCGTCACCTTTCATGCAGTTGAGCCTTTTTTGCTTACATAATATTTTCTTCAATGTCCACTTTGTTTCTCATGTTTACATTGTAAATATATTATATATTTTTACACTTTGTTTTATTTATAAATCACTAACGAGTACAAATCTGCATGGAAAGATTGATCATCTAGGCACTAACAATCAGCCTAAAATTACTTCATATCTAGCCTCTCGTGCAGATAATTTATGGATGAGACATCGAAGGCTCCAACACTCATATTTTGAGGTCCAACATATACAAGTTGTTTCTTTTCTGCCATCATCAAATATAGGCACTCTTTTCCTTTCAGTATTTTCAGTAAAAAATGGAAAATTATATCTCATAATGTATCATAATTATATATTTTGTTAATCGCTAGTGTAGCTTGTATTTTTATCAATTAATTGGTTTCTTTGTTCGTATGTTTGCTATAATATTTCATAATGTATCATGATTCGATATTAAGCTTTGGAAATTGTGTTGCACAAAATGTTTCATGAGCTCAATGGCAAAATGGTCGAGTTTAAGTGTGTGTCCCAAAAGAGTAATGTTTCGAGCCCCAAGTCATAGCCCTCTTGTTGGGCACAATTATTGCTTCGATAGTGCCAACAATTTCCTCAACAGTTATGCACAAGGATGTAATGTGAGATATTTATGTGCTAATGATAATCATTTCATTCCCAAAATATGAACAATGAGTTCAACAAAATCATTTCAATTCTAATTCTCATTTATAAATGAAAAAAAGTAAACTTGAAATGATTATAGCTTATCAGGAAAGAATGAGTATGTGCGTATGAAAAATTGCAAAAAGAAATTATTGAGTTTATAGTAAAAATTATGTGTAAGATCTTAGTTACATGGGGATTCACTTAAGATTATATGGACGTACATTTACCAATCAAATATGAATAAATATCAATTCGTTATGTGTGAAGCAATTAGCTGCAAAACATGACGTAAATCTGTGCCACATCCGTGCATATTTTGTGCACAATACAAATTTTTTTGCATTTTTTTTTCATATTTGTCATTTTTTGCACAAGTTATTTTGATTTAGTTTAATAACATACATGCACAAAAATTGGAGGACAACTGCAACTAAGTTGTAGGTGGTATCTAAAATAATAAGTTTTAAATATTCCACTGGCCGCGATAGTATCTACACCTCTCAGTACTTCTGTGAGTCTTAGCTGTGTGATATGTGTAGGTTGAATTTGAGGAATATTTTGCCAAAGGTTTATATATTTGGGTTAATCTGTTGTACATGAAAAGCTTGTTTATGGGAATCAGGATGGCTATAGGAATTAGGAATGAAGGTTATCTTAGTTCTAAAGAAGGTTGAAGAACTGAACTCTATGGTGGGGAATGTGAGTTTTGTAACTAACATTTTATTTTGAACAGTATATTTTCTTAGCAAGAATAATTGTACTTTGGATAAATGAGTGCCATGTGTATGCATATTCTTGCACAAATTCTGCACACATATAAGACAATGTGAAAGATTCTTTTGATCTGAATATTTTCACATGTTTTACTATCTTTTTTGTTTTAACATGTTTGAAATTGATAAAACAAGGTTTATCTTAATTTGAGTGATAATCTTCTATGATCTTCTCATGCAAGAATTGTACAGGTATTAAAGAAAGTGTATATATTTGGAGCTGAAATAACGAAAACTATTTTACATATATATAGAGAAAATAAAGTAAATTCCAAATATAATCTATTTATTTTTAAAAATTTTTATGAAAATATTTTTAAAACAAGATGTAATGTGTGCGAACAAAATTTGCATGCAAGTGTCACTCAGCACTTTACTAATGACTTATATTTTTTGCTCATTTTTTGATTGGCCATATGAAGTATTATTTTGATATTCATGAATTTTAGGAAGAATTGCTATTTAAGAATTTGTAATTAGATTTTAAAAAAAAGAGTATTTCCCACATTTATGAAAATTTTGATATTAGATTTCCCAGAATTGAGATTTTTAGAAATTATATTATTAGATGGTTAGAAACGATTTTTGAAAATGAATTCATTAATTTTCCGGCATTCTTGCTGCCGCTTGCCCTGGACCACTGGACTGGTAATCCATCATCGGCCTCTCGTGCTTTACTCAGGACTTGACCACCATGCTGACTCTGATTTGATGGAAGAAGGATACGGTGTACCTGGAAAACAATTCACTCCCTCTGTTGAAGAGGCCTACATGTCGGCCCTTAAGGCCGTGACCATTTTGTACACCTTCTAGGCCTTGTGTCCCTACTACTACTTCATGTATGAGTACCAGTGTATGTATGAGGAGTGAATGCCCCTGATATTAATCTCCTTGTGAATACTTACAATTTGCGGACATAATATCTTTGATCTAGTGAACGGATCTGCAAACCCTCACTATCTCACACGAGGTTTATTGATACTTAACTAGCCCTCGGGGTTAAGAAACAATGGAATAGATATCAAGCAAAGAGTATGAACTCAAAAGGTTGTATATTTGATTGATAAAAGTGTGAAATTCGTCCAAAGGAATCCCTTATTTATAGGGTTACAATCTCGCCCCAAACCCTAATCACAATTGGAAACTGAATTGACTTTTGGCAGCTTTAAGAAGCTAACACCTCATCTAACTAAAATACCTAAAATAAATGGAAATCTATGGTAATCTGGTCAAATTCTTCAAATAACCTTGAAGAATATTACCTTATCCAATCTTACCAAATCTAATTCTAATCTAAATAAAACTGAATATACTAAACCCTAATGGACTGTATTTTCAAAATGAAACTCTTCAAAGCCCATATGGCCGAGCTATCAGTCCAATAAACCCAAAATTAAATATTTTACAATCTTTTACAATGATCACACTACCTCATTAAAACCCCAATGGGAAAAAAGAGTATAGTGGTCTTTATGATGTCTTCCATTCGTCGACAATCATGAATAATGAATCTAAGATGTGCATAATGACTCATTCAATTATTCATTATAAAGTTGATCCATCAAAGCATTTTAAGCACATCAAAGCATTTGATATTCGTATCAGCTCCAATGTTAGAATGAAAAATGCTAAAGGGTCTTCACAGTAGCTCTTGTTGCCACCATGAGAAATGTGATAAAAACAATAATGTGGGAAAATATTTTGATTTATTAAGCTATCATATTCTACACTAAAAAAATGCACAAATGTGGCACGCCCTTGGCATGTTAAATGTGACCATTTCATATATATAAATATATATACATATTAGTAATTTTAAACAATAAGGATTTTAGTATAATCATGAAACTTTGACACGAAATTACTCTATTCTGTTTAAGAATATTGATTAAACCCCAACCCCAAATATTTTCCCTAGTTTTCAAATCAAAAAATTTTAATAAATGGAAGGGAGATCAATTCTATGGAAAGCTTGGAAGAAAGAGACACAATCAAAAGATGAAGGTGCATGTCCATGAATTAGTATCGACATAATCATTGAACAAGGTGCAATTATCAAAGCCTGTGTGAAGAATAATGAAATATCAAAATAGCATGCCAGTACAGACGTACAAAGAGAAATATCCCCGTAATAGAGATTCTAGATACACAATCCCTAGAAGCGGAGATTCTTAAGGGTGGAAATCCATATAATGGGTGAAAACATCATCACAAATAACTTAGCGTGGAGACGGGTGAATGGAAACAACATTAGTATACATGACTATAAAATTTTCAATCAACAAAATCCAGTATCTGAAAGCTCAGTGGTTGGATCAGCAACGAACCTCACAGTTGCACACCTGATAGACCAAAATAAATCTTGGACACACCCGTTAATTCGAGCTATCTCCCCCCCCCCTCCCCCCACAGTGAAGAAGGGATATCATGTTGCCTGAAGGATATCCAACCTTCCACACTCAATCCAATGGCTACATCAGATAGGAGAAAATTTGGTGTAAGATCTGGAACCTGATACTAGCGAAGGACAATCTAGTCTCCCTATAAAGAGCAATCAACAATGATATTCCGAAAGGGGTTAAATAGGAAAAGGAGATTCCCAACTCCAAATAGAATATGTGCAAGATGTGAACAAGAGGAGGTGAGTAACTCACAACTTTTCCAACATTTTTTAGCTCCTCCAAGGATCTATGAAAGAATCATCAATTGGTTTTAATTTCAACCAAGGGAAACAAATGGATTTCTCAAGTGGTTGCAAAATGATCCAAGAGTAGATGAAATTTAGTTGTTAATTTTCTTCATGTCGTAGATATGGAATGTCCAAAGTATGAAAACACTTAAAGATGAGAAATTCTCTATTTTAATATTATTATATTATTATCCTTTTTCTTTTTTGTATTTAATTATGTTTAACACTTTTTCAAAGTAGATCTAACTATTGCCACCCTTTCTTTAAAGCTTACGATAGATTTGGTCATCGGTGAAGAATTTATTTTTGTCACTTATTTTGAAAAATTCATCTCGACGGTGGAATCCACTGGTCACAGGCAGAAAACGTGGTTGGTTCAAGATCTACATGGTGGCGATGAAATTGAAATACATAAACAAATAAACAATGGCGAACTTTATATATTATTGGGTCAACGATTTCCTCCCAACAATTTCTTGTATTTAATAGATCCAAAATTTTTTTTTTGGTTGATCTTTGCTTGGGCTGTTCATATGTCGATCTCAATCAGTAAAACTGATTGGATCACATAATAATGTAAGGATTAAAATAGAAATTTAACATTACCGACCTGATCATTGGTATAAACATTATTACAATTTGGGATTAAGACAATCGAGTCCAAACCAACAATAGAGATTTGTGTTCTTGTCTGAATTGATCAAATAAATTAAAGGGGGATAATACAAGCAGCGTGGTTTCACATTTTTGCACAATTGTTATTATCGTTTAGAAGAAGTTAGGGGGTTTCATTATCTAGGAAATTAGTTACAAATATATAGACATCTACGTACTATGTTATAAATAAAAAAATTTAACGTTACAAAGTTTTTTTTTTCATCAAACTGTCACATTCTACATTAAAAAAAGGCACAGATGTGGAACGCACAATTGGCACGTTGAATGTGACCATTTCAAAAACACAATAAATATATTAATAGTTTTTAATATTGAGGATTTTAGCATAATCGAGAAAATCTGACACGCAATTACTCTATTCTATTATTGCATATTGATTAATCCCCTACCCCCCTAATGTTTTCAAATCAAAAAACAACGAAGAATATTCGTGGAAGGAAAAAATCCTAAAAAAATAGTGAAATGGATAACAGTAAAATGGAGACAATCAGGTAAAGATCATATTAGTTTTTCTTTTCAAAATTTAATTGAACTTTAGTTACACCAAATAAACATATATCTAAAGATAAAACTTACCTTAATTTGTCTAACTTTGTGATATTAAGAAGGAAGAAGAATGTTAAGGGTAAATGAAGAGTGGGTAAGTAGTAACCATGAAGTAGAAAAGCTAAAATGTTCAATTGCATGCATAGTAACGCGTGTAAGGTTTGGCTGAAATTTTAGGTTAGAGTATATTGATTAAGATCCTCCTAATATTTTCCCCATGTTTCTAGAACTGCAACAGAGTGAAATTTTGGATTGAGAAGGAAAAATTTGGAAATGGAAAAATAAAAACCAGCTTTGTATTTGCTTTCTATGCATGACATTTCAAAGTCTTTATGTTAAGTTTTAATTCCTCATCCTTTTTTCTTTACCACCCTTCTATTTTTCATATTTTAATTTTTTTTAATGTTCATAATTTTAGCAAGGAAAATTATATTATGGATAAGTGAGTGCCACATGTGTGCACATTCCTGCACAAATTCTGCCCACGTATTAGACAATATGAATGATTCTTCTAATATGAATGCTTTCTAATGTGGTGGTAGATGTTTTGTTTTCGTTTTTGTTTAGCATATTTGGAGTTGATAGAACGAGGCTTAGCTTGTTTTGAGTGATAATCGTTGATGATCTTCACATGCAAGAATTGCACAGGTATTAAAGAAAGTGTAAATATTTGGAGAGGAAATCACAAAAATAATTTAAAATATATATATATAGGGAAAATAATATAAATTCCATATATAATTTAGTTATTTTTCAAAACAATTATGAATTCAATATTTTAAAACTAGATGTAATGTATGCAAACAAAATTTGCATGCAAGTATCCCACACCACTTTACTACGGAGTTTATAATTTTTGTTCATTTTCTGATAGGCCATATGAAGTATTATTTTGATATTCACAAAAATTAAGAAAAATTATTATTTAAGAATTCATAATTCAATAAAAAAATGTATTTGCCACATTTATGAAAAAATTGGAGGTAGTTTTTCCGGAGTTTATATTTCTAGAACTTATATAAAAGAATTTTAGAATTAAATTTTGAAATTAAATTCATATATTTATTTTGTGGGGATTCCATTTTCGGCATTCTCAGGTCGCACGCCCTAGTCTGCTGGATTTGTACTCTATCATCCGCCTCTTGTGCTTAACTCAGAACCTGACCACCATCCTAGCCCGGATTGGATGGATGAAGGTCATTGTGTACCCAGAAAACAATTCAACCCCTCTGTTGAAGAGGCTAACAAGTGGGTCCTCAAAGCTGCGACGGTTTAGTTCGACCCAAAATCAAAGGCCTAGTATTGGCATGGCGAGAAAAAATAGTGGAACCACCAACTATAATGTGTATGCTTAATGCTACTTCATGTACGAGTACCAGCACATATATGAGGGGTGCGTGCTCCAATGTCTGAATGGGAAATGCTAGAGGGTTTTCACAGCAACACCCGTTGCCACCATGAGAAATGTAAAAAAAATAATGTGACAAACTTTTCTCCTTCCTCAAGCTGTCTAAATCTACATTAAAAAATCATAAATGTGGCATGCAATTTGCACGTTAAATGTAAACCCTTTCAAAAGATTATATGTATTACTTGTTTTAACAATAAGAATTTAAATATTATCATGAAACTTTGACACACAATTACTCTATCCTATTCTAGAATATTGTTTAACCCACCCCACTAATATTTTTCCATGGTTTTTAAATCATAACAATTTCAAAAGGTGGAAAGGATATTAATCCATTGGAAAGCTTGGAAGAAAGTGCAAAATCAAAAGAAGAAGGTGGGCTTGGATTAGTACTAGCATAAAGAATAAACAAGGTGCAAATAGCATATTATGTGTTGAGGATAATGAAAGATCAAAATAGACTGCTAGAAAGACATTCAAAGAAAAATATCACTGTAATAGAGATTCCAGATACACAATCCCTAGAAGAGGAGATTCTTAAGGGTTGAAGTCCATATAATGGGCCTGAAACATCATTAAAGATAACCTAGCGCGGAGAGGGGTGAATGGAAACAACATTAGTATACATAATCAGTGGATTCCCTATCAACAAAATCTAGTATCTTAATGCTTAGTGGTTGGATTAGCAAGAATGCAATAGATTGCAAGCAAAGGACTCCCTTATTTATAGGGTTACAATCTCGCCCCAAACCCTAATCACAATTGGAAACTGAATTAACTTTTGGCAGCTTTAAGAAACTAACACCATATCTAACTAAAATACCTAAAATAAATGGCAATCTATGGTAATCTGGTCAAATTCTTTAAGTAACCTTGAAGAATATTACCTTATCTAATCTTACCAAATCTAATTCCAATAAGAATAAAACTGAATATACTGAACCCTAATGGACTGTATTTTCAAAATTCAGCTCTTCAAAGCCCACATGGCCGAGCTATCAGTCCAATAAACCCAAAATGAAATATTTAACAATATTTTACAGTGATCACACTGCCTCATTAAAAACCCAGTGGGAAAAAAGAGTATAGTGTTCTTTATGATATCTTCCGTTCGTCGACAATCTTGAATAATGAATCTAAGATGTGCATGATGACTCCTTCAATTCTTCATCATAAAGTCGATCCATCAAAGTATTTTAAGCACAAAAAAGCATTTGATATTCGTATCAACTCCAATATTAGAATGAAAAATGCTTAAGGGTCTTCACAGTAGCACCCATCACCACCATGAGAAATGTGATAAAAAACTAATGTGACAAAAAAATTTTCTTTATCAAGCTATCACATTCTACACTAAAAAAAGCACAAACGTGGCATGCCCTTGGCACGTTAAATGTGACCATTTAAAATATATAAATATATATACATATTAGTAATTTTAAACAATAAGGATTTTAATATAATCATGAAACATTGACACACAATTACTCTATCCTATTTGAGAATATTGATTAACCCCCCAACCCCAAATATTTTCCCTGGTTTTCAAATCAAAAAAATTTAATAAATGGAACGGAGATCAATTCACTGCATAGCTTGGAAGAAACAGACAAAATCAAAAGATGAAGGTGCATGTCCTTGAATTAGTATCGACATAAACATTGAACAAGGTGAAATTAGCAAAGCATGTGTGAAGAATAATGAAAGATCAAAATAGCATGACAATAAAGACGTAGAAAGAGAAATATCTCTGTAACAGAGATTCTAGATACACAATCCCTAGAAGCGGAGATTCATAAGGGCGGAAATCCATATAATGGGCGAAAAACATCATAACGAATAACCTAGCATAGAGAGGGTTGAATGGAAACAACATTAGTATACATGACTAGAAAATTCCCAATCAACAGAATCCAATATCTCAATGCTCGGTGGTTGGATCAGCAACGAACCTCAACGTTGCACACCTAATAGATCAGAATAAATCTGGGACACACCCGTCAAATCGAGCTATCACCCCCCTCCCCCCCCCACATAGTGAAGAAGGGATATCATGTTGCATGAAGGATTTCCAACCTGTCACACTCATTCCAATGGCTACACCAAATAGGAGAAAATTTGGTGTAAGATCTGGAACCTGATACTAGCGAAGGACAAGAGGAGGAGAGTAACCCACATATCTTCCAACATTGTGCAACTTCTCAAAGGATCTATGAGAGAATCATCACTTGGTTTTAATTTCAACCAAGGGAATAAAATGGATTTCGCAAATGGTTGCAAAATGATCCAAGAATAGATGAAATTCAGTTGTGAATCTTCTTCATGTCGGAGATATGGAATGTCCAAAGTAAGAAAATTCTTCAAGATGAGAACTTAGATACAAAGTTGGGAGAAAGATAGAGACTCGTTATCATAAATAACCTATGTAGATCGGGAAGGGAAGACATGCAGCCATACCGGGAATTGATACATGTAGAGGAAGTGCAAACACCTGAATTTCAAAACTCCCAACAACAATAGGAGTATGAGGAAATATACTTTGGTGGCTCCTTCAACAGTTAAAAGTCTATTGGCGCAGGTATATAGATTATCTCCATAGGTGACTATCAGCAACAACTTACATGGATCATATTTCTTTATGTCTACTGGAGAGCAATCTAAGTCGCAGCAAGAACACACAAAACTCAAGTTATAATCTACACAGACTCTGTTATCCTAGAATAATCAATCTATGAACCTGAATTCGCGCATTGGGAAATAAAGAGTCTCGTCCTTGAAATCATAAATTTTCTCATATGTCATTTGAAAATTTTAAGTTGAAGAAAATACCAAGGCTTAAGCTAGATAAGAAGCATGATGGAGCTCTATTTTAATATTATTATTTTTATTTTAATATAACAAGCATTATAGGCTAAGGCTAGGTAGTATAGCTTAGGCTAGATAACAAGCATATCAAGGCTTAGGCTAGAAATCCTCTATTTCAATGTTATTATGTTATAATCCTTTTTTTTGTATTTAATTATGTTCAACACTTTTTCAAAGTAGATCTAACTCTTGCCCCCTTTCTCTAAAACCTACGATAGATTTGGTCATCAGTGAAGAATTTATTTTGTCACGTATTTTGAAAAATTCACCCGAGGCGGAATCCACTAGTCACAGGTAGAAAACGTGGTTGGTTCAAGATCTACAGGGTGGCGATGAAATATGGAATACATAAACAAATCAACAATGGAAAACTTTATATATTATTGGTTCAAAGATTTTCTCTCAACAATTTTTTGTATTTAATAGATCCAAAATTTTGTTGTTTGGATGATCTTTGCTTGGGCTGTTCATATGTCTGTCTGAATCAGTAAAACTGATTGGATCACATAATAATGTAAGGATTAAAATAGAAATTTAACATTACCAACCCGATCATCGGTATAAACATTATTACAATTTGGGATTAATTCAATCGAGTCCAAATCAACAATGGAGATTTGTGTTCTTGTCTGAAGTGATCAAATAAATTAAAGGAGGATAATACGTGCAACGTGGTTTCACGTTTTTGCAAAATTGTTATTATCGTTTAGAAGAAGTTAAGGGGTCTCATTATCTAGGGAATTAGTTACAAATATATAGACATCTATGTATTTTTTTATAAATAAAAAATTTAACATTACAAAGTTTTCTGCTACATCAAACAGTCACATTCTACATTTAAAAAGACACGGATGTCGAATGCACAATTGGCACATTGAATGTGACCATTTCAAAAACACATTAAATATATTACTTGTTTTTAATATTGAGGATTTTAGTATAATAAAAAAAATTGACACGCAATTACTCTATTCTATTATTGCATATTAATTAATCCCCTACCCCCTAATGTTTTCAAATAAAAAGACAACGAAGAATATTTGGGGAAGGAAAAAATCATTAAAAAATAGTGAAATGGATAACAATAAAATGGAGACAATTAGATAAAGATCATATTAGTTTTTCTTTTCAAAATTTAGTTGAACTTTAGTTACACCAAATAAACATATATCTAAACATAAAACTTACCTTAATTTGCCTAACTTTGGGATATTAAAAAGGAAGAAGATTATTAAGGGTAAATGAAGAGTGGGTAAATAGTAACCATGAATTCGAAAAGCTAAAATGTTCAATTGCATGCATAGTGGCGCGTGTAATGTTTGACTGAAATTTTGGGTTAGAGTATATTGATTAAGATACTCCTAATATTTTCCCCATGTTTCTACAACTGCAACAGAGTGAAATTTTGGATTGAGAAGGAAAAATTGGAAAGAGATGGAAAAATAACAACCAGCTTTGAATTTGCTTCGTATGCTTGACATTTTAAAGTCTTTATGTTAAGTTTTAATTCCTCATCCTTTTTTCTTTAACACCCTTCTATTTGTCATATTTTGCTTTTTTTTAAATGATTCATAATTTTAGGAAGGAAAATTATATGATGGATAAGTGAGTGCCACGTGTGTGCACATTCATGCACAAATTCTGCCCACATATTAGACAATATGAATGATTCTTCTAATATGAATGTTTTCTAAAGTGGTGGTAGATGTTTCGCTGTCATTTTTGTTTGGCATATTTGAAATGGATAGAAAGAGGTTTAGCTTGTTTTGAGTGATAATCGTTGATGATCTTCACATGCAAGAATTGCATAGGTATTAAAGAAAGTGCAAATATTTGGAGAGGGAATCAAAAAAATAATTTGAAATATATATATAGGGAAAATAATATAAATTCCAAGTAAAATTTAGTTATTTTTCAAAAATTTAATGAAATTAATATTTTAAACAAGATGTAATGTGTGCAAACAAAATTTGCATGCAAGTGTCCCACACCACTTTACTACGGACTTTGTAATTTTTGTTCATTTTCTGATAGGCCATATGAAGTATTATTTTTATGTTCACAAACATTAAGAAAAATTACTATTTCATAATTCAAGAAAAAATGTATTTGCCACATTTATGAAAAAATTGGGGGTAGTTTTTCCGGAGTTTATGTTCTAGAACATATATATTAGATTTTTAGAAATAAATTTTGAAATTAAATTCATTTATTTATTTTGTGGGGATTCCATTTTCGGCATGCTCACGTCGCCCGCCTTGGTCAGTTGGATTGGTAGTCAATCATTGGCCTTTCGTGCTTAACTCAAGACCTGACCACCATCATGACCTGGATTGGATGGATGAAGGTCATTATGTACCCGGAAAACAATTCATCCCCTCTGTTGAAGAGGCCTACACATGGGTCCTCAAGGCTGCGGCGGTTTAGTTCGACCCAAAATCAAATGCCTAGAAGTTACATGGCGAGAAAAAATAGTGGAACCACCATCTAGACTGTGTATTCTTACTGCTACTTCATATACGAGTACAAGCACATGTATGAGGGGTGCATGCTCCAGTGTCTGAATGGGAAAGGCTAGAGGGTTTTCACGGCAACACCTCTTGCTACCACGAGAAATGTAAAAATAATAATGTGACAAACTTTTCGGCTTCCTCAAGCTATATAATTCTACATTAAAAAAAAGCACAAATGTGGCATGCAATTTGCACGTTAAATGTAAACCCTTTCAAAAAATTATATGTGTTACTTGTTTTAACAACAAGAATTTAAATATTATGATGAAACTTTGACACACAATTACTCCATCCTATTATAGAATATTGTTTAACCCCCCCCCCCCCCCCCCCCCTAATATTTTTCTATGGTTTTTAAATCATAACAATTTCCAAAGGTGGAAAGGAGATCAGTCCATTGGAAAGCTTGGAAGAAACTGCAAAATCAAAAGAAGAAGGTGGCCTTGGTTTAGTACTAGAATAAAGAATAAACAAGGTGTAATAAGCATATTATGCATTCAAGATAATGAAAAATCGAAATAGCCTGCTAGAAAGACATACAAAGAAAAATATCACTGTAATAGAGATTCCAGATACGCAATCCCTAGAAGAGTAGATTCTTAGGGGTGGAAATCCATATAATGGGCCAGAAACATCATCACAGATAACCTAGCACGGAGAGGGGTGAATGGAAACAACATTAGTATACATAATCAGTGGATTCCAAATCAACAAAATCTAGTATCTTAATGCTTAGTGGTTGTATTAGCAACGAATCTCACAGTTGCACACCGAATAGATCAGAATAAAACTTGGAGAGCCCTTAATTCGAGCTATCTTCCCTCACCGGTTATTGCCTCATATATTATTACTACACTTAAACCACTCATCGAAAGGAAAGACCAATCCCTATGAAAACCAAACAAGGATGGACATTACATATTCAAAAAGGGATATCATGTTGAATGAAGGATTTCCAACCCGCCACTCCCAATATAATGGTTGCACCAAATAAGTGGAAAATGTGGTGTCAGATCTAGAACCTCATACCACCACGAGGGATTTCATTTTTGCTATAAAGAATAGTCAACAATGATCTTCTGACATGGTTGAATAAGAAAAGGAGAAACTTAACTCCATATAGTATATGTGGAAGATGTGAACAAGAGTAGGATAGTAACTCACGTATTTTCCTACATTGTGCAGTTTTTCAAAGGATCTAGAGAGAATCATCACCTGTTTTTAATTTCAACCAAGGGCAACGGATGAATTTCACAAATTGGTTCTTTGAGTGATTGCAAAATGCTCCAGGAATAGATGAAATTCAATTATCAATATTTCTCATGTGTGATAGATTAAAAATCTGAAAAAAAGAAAAAAATTATGATGAGAGCATAGATACAATTCAAGGTTGGGAAAAGTCCAGAGACATATAAAAAACATATATAGATTAGTGGGGGAAGACATATGCAGCCAAAATAGGAAATGATACATGTAGAGAAAGAACAAACACATGAATTTCAACACTCCCAACAACAATATAAGTATAAGGAGATTTACTTTGCCGGCTCCTTTAACACCTTAAAGTCTACTGGCGCAGGTGCATGGATTATCTCCATAGGTAACCATCAACAACCACCTACATGGAGCATATCTCTTTATATGTACCCTACCGCTCTAAGCCACAATAAGAACTCAAGAAACTCAAGTTAAAATCTACACAAACTATGTCATCCTGGAAAAATTAATCTCTGAACCTGAATTTTTGACTTGGGAAATCAAGCGTCTCATCCTTGAAATCAGCGTGTAGTCAAACATTTGGAAGATCAACTTGTAGTAACTCTTCTGGAAAGTATTAATTCAATATGGCTTGTTTTTTAATAAAAATAGTAGCATTTTAGTACTACTAAAATGTTTAAAGAAAACCTTATAATGTAATTCCAATATTTATATAAATAAAACATTCTTCTAAATAAGTACATTCTCTATATGTATAACTTCTTTTTTTTTTGATAAAAAATATTTTCAATCCAACCGATCAAAATATTTGCAAGATATGATCCCTCACTCTGGGATTCTAACAAAATTGTCTTTTAGCAAAAGGGCATTCAAGCATTGAATTGAGACCTTTTCATTTGGTATGTCCTTATTATCATATGGTGCCATTTTTAGACCATATATTTGTTCAAAACATGGCCCTAAGCACTGATAATGAAGGTTTTACAAGCCCAAAATCTGAAGCCCAAAGCCTATTGCTTAATGCTTTTGTTCAGAAATCTCCTCTCCTATTCCCCTTCTTAACACATCTTCCATTGTTTTCTTTCCCTGAAAAAGTCTGCTATTTCTTTCCTCCCATACATGATATAACAAAGATACTTACTCCCTCTGTCCTAGGTCAAATTGCATAGAATCTTTTTCACGCTCATTAAGAAACTTGTCTAATCGTTCATATGTTTAACTACATATAATAACGGCAAACAAACACTTACTCTTGACAAACTACTTGTTATGACGAATCCAACAATACCACACACGATAATATTGTTGCTTATATATCTACTCAAATATGAGATCGAAGTTTGATAGAGAATAGTGCCAAATAGTAAGTGTGCAGTTTGAGTTGAGACAGAGGTAGTATAGGCTAAACTTATACCTTTTCCCCCTTACCGGATTCACTATCAGTAACTTATTCAAATCCCTCAAATCTGCAACCTGATTCAGATTGGGTCCCATAACTACTTTAACTATGTACCTGCATTGAGTAAACATGGTCAAGGTTGTTTCCTCCTTTTTTTCACACAGAACACACAATTGATGTGCTTCAATTATGTTTAAACTTCTTAGCCTATCTGTTGTTGCCAACCAGCTTTTCAGAAGCATGCACATAAATATAAAGTGCTTTGACAAAAGTTTTGAGCTCCAGATAAGCTCTGCCATTGGGTCTGGTTTGCTCCCTTCTTTCAAGATGTTATACGTAGCAGATATACTGAGTTAACCCCTTTCATTCACACAATTGTGCAGTTGACCCTTTATCCTCACCTTCAACCTGTTAATACACTTCCATATCCAGCTTTGTGCTACATGTGCCTGATACAAATCAAAGTCCTTCCCCTTCAAGTAGTATGCTTGAATCCATATTATCCAGAGTAGATCCTTTTTCTCTTGGATACACCAAATTTGTTTGCACAATGATGTCTGATTCCATAATGATAGATCTCTGAAGCCCAGTCCTTCAAGTTCCTTACTCCAGCACAGAGCATCCCATAAAGTAGGTGTGAAAACTATGTCCTCAACTTTCTTGTTCCAGAGGAGTGCCTTACATCCTTTTACTATCTCTTCATGTACACTATTAAGGTAGCTTAAATACCCTTAACCAGACTGTGATGTTCCAACATCGAAAGGCTGGCTGGTCGGAATTTCTGGTGTTGTTGACACAGCTTCATCCTCCCTTTTTTTCTGACCCTTACTTATTATCAGAATCATCAACAATCACATTGATTAACTCTAGAAGGGCGTTAGTGTGACGATAAAATACTATGTATAAACGACTATTGACTTAATATCCCAGAAAAACTTCTTCATCGCTACGAATATCAAATTTTCCCAGTTGTTCTTTGTCCCTGAGTATGTAGCACTTGCTCCCGAACACATGAAAGTAAGCCACATTTGGCTTTCTTCCTTTCTAGATTTCATACGACGCCTTGCTAGTAAATGGTCATAGGTATACCCTATTGATGGTATAGCATGCTTTGTTGATAGCTTTTGCCCACCATTTTTTGTGAATACCCTTTTCTGCTAGCATGACTCGAGCCATCTCCTATACGGTTTTGTTCTTTCTTTCTACAATCCCATTTTGTTGAGGATTAATGGGAGCAAAGAACACATGATGTATGCTAAGTTCATCACAGAATCACTGAACCGCGAGTTTTCAAATTCTCTTCCATGATCACTGCAGATTCTCACAATCTCTCCAACGTGTTTTCCTTACTCGGTTTGTAGCTTAATTACCAAGCTTCTGAAGACATCCACTACATCTAATTTTTCTTTGAGAAAGGCTACCTAAGTGTATCTGGAAAAATCATCAACACAAACAAAAATAAACCTTTTCCCAGTAATGTTGGGAGTGTTAACTGGATCCATCAAATCCATATGTAGTAACTCAAGGTTTTCTGAGGTAGTAATATATTGAACCGAAGAGTGAGGAGATTGAATGTGTTTACCTTGTTGGCAAGGTCCACACACAACACCTTTTTGATGTGTAAGAATAGGTATACCTCATACTGCTTTGGAATTGGCAAGTTTTACGAAGATCTTGTAATTTATATGTCCAAGCTTTCTATGCCATAGAGTAACTTCATCATCCTTAGAGCTTAAACACTTCACTTCTTTTTCCAGTAGATAGCAATTGTCTGACGATTGTTCTCCTGACAGTACTTTGTTTTCTCTATGCTTCATAATACACCTATCTTTTTGAAACTCAACAAGCATATCTTCATCACACAATTGACTGATGCTCAGGAGGTTTGCTTTTAAACTTTTGACAAGTAGAACACTTGCAAAACTGGGAAATCCCACTTTTCTTTCCATCACCAAAAGTAATAAATCCATCGTTGTATAGTTTAACATTGTTCAAATAATCAGGAGTTCTTGTCATATGTCAAAAACACCCACTATCGAAGTACCACGAGCCTCTAGAGTGCGAAATGAGAGATGTGTAAGCAACAAGACATATAGTATTTTGTTTAGGCATCCATACCTCTCTAACAAGTCTGGCTCTTTGAATATTGCTTATGTTCGAAAATACTGACAATTGTCGACCATTCATAATATCTCTGAGTAGTCAGAGACATTTTTCCTCTTCATGACCTTGGTATGAGTAGTAGTGGCATAGTATAGGCTTGTGTCAGGGACGTGACTTCATAATTTTTACCTTCTTGGCCTGCCTCTTAGCTTTGAAATCAGTCGGTCTTGTCTCAATTTCTCTATATCCAATTCCTTATCTGTCACCCACATTTTTTCCCATTTCCAGGATTTCATCAAGTTTTGCATTTTCATAAGTTGGTGTTTTCAGCTTTCAGTATCCTATTTGTCTCAACGACTTTTAGCCACATAGAGTACATATTCTTGGCAGATTTCATCATCATTTACTTCTTGACCATCGTCATCGCCCGATGAGTTTTTACTTAGTAATTCCATGTTGGAACATCTGGATTCCCCCATTTTTTTTATGTTGGAACATGTAGTAACAAATTCATTTATCTTTGCTCCAAAAGCAACATAGTAGCTGGGGAGTTCTTCTTCTGCAACCTCTTCCTCATCATCACTCCATGAAGTAACATATAATCTGCCTTGTTTCTTTCTAGCATTCCGCCTGAATATGACCAAACCCTTCACATTCTCTACATTGGATCCTTCCTTCCTGTTTTGTCTCATTATTTTGATTCCTCATAAATGGCTGATTGTTTCTCTCAACTCTGGGTCCACGAGACTTTCCAACCTCATGTGATCGAGGTCTGTTTCTACTCATATTTTCCTGTGATCTTTTGTTTACTACCTTTTTCAGCATTTTTGAGAAGTTCTTCATAATTAGTGCAATTTCTTCAGCTTCACTCTCAATATATCCTTCATTTCTTGGGGCTGACACCTTAAAGGCTAGCTCTTTATGGCCTTTCTTTGATGGTTGATCAAACGTTATCTCATAAGTCTATAGCGATCCCATCAACTTGTCAAGTGTCATTTTTGTCACATAACGTACTTCTTCAATGGCAACCACCTTTATTGCGAAACATTTTGGAAGAGATCTTAATGTTTTATTTTTCAATTTTTCTTCCTTGTACATTTTTCCAAGTGGATAAGCCATATTAGTAATATCCCTTATCTCCCTGTTGAAGATATCAATAATTTCATCTTCCTACATCTTCAATTCTTCAAATTTTGTGGCCAACGTTTGCAGTTTGGAATCCCGTACATGACTTATTCCTTCATGTACTGTTTGTAGGATATCCCATGCCTTCTTTTCTTGATAGGAGTTTGAAATAAGTTTAAATTGATTTTTGTCTACTGCAGTAAAGATGGCATTTAGTGCTTTGGAATTTGCCACTGAGGCCTTTAACTCGCATATACTCCATGTTGACTTTTCCTTGACTTCTTATTTTTTTTAACTTGATTCTCCTTCTTTCTCTTTTGAGCTTGACTAACCATCTTCCAATGGATGATTCCATTCAGTTTCAACAAAATACCATCCAAGCTCATCAAGTGAGCAGATGAACACTCACATTCATGCCTTCCAATAATTGTAGTTTAATCATTCCATAAGTGAGGGTCGAGAGACTAAAGCATCTTCTATGGTTTCCATGGTAAAACTGGATCGGCACTTTCCTTGACACAACCAAGGTAAGAGTAAATGACTCAGCACTGATACCAATTAAAATTTTGGTTTTACCGAATTACTTTAATTGAGGTTACTGTGTTCCAACATCATCTGATTAACCAAGTTTGTAGGTAAAGTAAAACTTTAAAGACACACAAAAAAGGTCACTCAGTTGTGAGAATCACCTCCATCTGCGGGATATGGTCTTGTTCGGAATAAATCCACTAATTAGAAAGATAGTACAAGATACATCGTACAAATACATATCTTTTCTTATTCAACTGGTGAATTCTACTAGCTCCCCTAGTTTTCGATTTGCCTTGATCAGACTCCCTCTGACCTCAATCTCTGTCGATGCTAGATCTCCTCCTCCCAATGAATTAAGGCTCTCGTTTTGAACTTTGAGATCAAACAATGTTGATCATGTTGGAACACAGTGAGTAGGTTTCTCACTGATTGCAGATTTCTCTCTATAATACCGTGAGTAGATTTCTCTCTGATTACAAATTTCTTTCTATAATACCGTGAGTAGCTTAGCCTGTAATGTCCGCCAGATATTGCCCTTCCGCACATCATAGTTTCCTTGTGCGAATCAAGCACCATCTTCATAATATTTTCGTATATTCAAATTTTAATGAAGATAGGATTTAGCCAATTTAATCCCTTGAAGTAAGGGATTTAGAATATCTCGTCCCAATCCTTTTCCATAACCGAATCTTCTTCCTTCTTCCAAATTTATACATCTTATTCCAATCCCACAAATATGGGAGATGAAATATTCAGCGAATCAACTACTTTAACATGAGATTCATCCTTTTCAGATTCGTACTTTCACATTGACCTTCTTCCATCATGACTCCTTCTTTGATATTACAACATAGTAAAAAATTGCCAATTAAAACATTTTGGACTTTACAGGGTTCAACTATCATGGTTTTTTGGCAAGAACCATTTGGAAGTAATGTTCACAACCCTTGCTTGAAGCAAAAAGGAGGATTTTTTAGGATATTGGGATAAGTTTGTTTGAGAGCTCTTGTCCACTGGTGAACTTGGAGTAGTATAAATAGGGGATGAACTTAGTAGTTCAAACACACTCAACTCAAGCATAGCATTCTTTTGCTACTTGCTTTCTTCTCCCTTTAGTTCTCCTTTGAAGTTTTAGAAGCCAAAACCCTCATCTTTATATTTTGCCACATAATTCATTCATAGGTGGTAGGAAAAGCCTTGTAATACTTTCTCCACATATAGTGAAGCTTCCGGTCTCCTCCGGTCTTGGATGTAGGTCATCTTGACCAAACCACGTAAATCCTTGTGTCCATTATTTCATTTATTTTCTTTACGTTGTCTTTATTATCCATCTTTTTGGGCCAATAGATATCTCATGGGTTTTGTATTCCTAACAAATAAGGAATTTACACCTCCCTTTCTGGTTAATAGATACAAACATTCAATCAATTAACTCTGGTTAAAAGCTTATAACTATATTTATGCTCTAACATGTACCTGGCTTTAACCTGCTATACCTTTCCAGATTCCTTGGAAGAAGAGAAAGTGGGCTAAAGTTTATAGAAAAAGAAAAATGGAAAGAAATTTTTATAAGATAGTATAAACTATTCCATTATGATTTTTTCCTTCCAAAATATTCTGTCACCCTCTGATTTGAAAATATTGGGGAGGGGGGGGGGGGTTACTAATCAATATGCTAAAATAGGAGATAATTGTGTGTAAAATTTTCATGATCATACCAAAATCCTTATTGTTGAAAACAAGTTGTATATTTAATGTGTTTTGAAATGGTAATATTCAGTGTGCCAAGTGAGTGCTACATCTGTGCTATTTTTATGTAGAATGTGACAGTTTGATGAAGCAGAAATGTGCGTAACATTAATTTCATTTTTAAGAAGTACATAGGTATCTATATGTCCATAACTAATTCCCTAGTTACTGAAACCCCCCAGCTTCTTCCAAATGATAATAACAACTGTGAAAAAACGTGAAACTATGTTGCACGTATTTGCCCCCTTTAATTTATTTGATCACTTCTTCAACCTTCTTTAGGAGCCATTTGTTACAACTAATAGAACCTTCATTCTGTATTCCCATAGCCACCCCGATTCCCATAAACAAGATTTTCATGTACAACAGGTTAACACAAATATATAAACCTTAGGCACAATATTCTTTAATTCAACCTACAAGATCACAAAGCTCAGACTCACCTTGCAATTCAAAGTTAGGATTGACTCATCATCGAACACATCACACAAGTATTGAGAGGTGTAGATATTATCACAGCCAATGGAAGATTCTGAATTGAAATGAATTTGTTGAACTTGTTGTTCATATCCTTGCAATGAAATTATTATCACTAGCATATAAAATATCTAACATTATATCCTTGTGCATAATTGTTAATGAAATTGTTGGCTCTATTGATACCATAATTGTACCCAACAAGAGGACTACGGTGGGGATTCAAAACATGACAATTCTGGGACAACACACTTAAACTTATCCATCTTGCCATGAGCTCATGAAACATTTTGTGAAACATAATATCCAAAGTTTAATATTGAATCATGATATATTATGACATATTAATAAGCACGCGGACAAAAAACTGATTAATTGATGAAATAAAAACTACATCAATAATTAACATAAAATATATTTATGATATATTATGATAAGTACTTTCTCACTTTTTTTATTGACAATAGCAAAAGGGGAAAAAGAGGGAATATATTTAATGATAGCAAGAATGAAACAACTTGTATATGTTGGGATGCAAAATGTTGAGTGTTAAGGCCTTCGAGGTCTCATGCGTGATATATGCACGAAAGGCCAGATATGAAGTAATTGTGTGCATGCTTGGCACACACGACATTCATTAAAGCAGTTTGTTAGTGCCTAGATAACCAATCTGTTCACAAAAATTTGCACTTCTTTAGTTTTTTATACATATAAAAAAGTATAATATATATGAGAGACACACGACAAAATTATTAAAAACCACCAAAAATCAACCATAGATATGATCGGCTGTAAAGGTTTTAGACCTAGTGGAAACCCAAATGATTTGAATTGTCTCACATGTGGTTGCCCCTCTGGGTACCATTGACAGATCATGGCATATCCAGAGATGAATCCAACACCACACAAAATGCAGATTTGTACTTGTTTAGTTATTTATACATATAAAAAAAGTATAATGTAAAGATTAAAATCAAAATTTAATAGTACCGGACCAATCATTGGTATAAACATTATATGTTTTGGGTTCAAATCCAATCAATTCCAAATCAACAATGGAGATTTGTGCTTGTCTAAAGTGATCACATAAATTTAAGGGGGGAAATATGTGGAGTGGGGTTTTACGTTTTTCCACAATTGTCATTATCGTTTAGAAGAAATTAGGGGGTTTTATATCTAGCGAATTAGTTTTAAACATATTGATATCTAGGTAATTTTTTTATATAAAGAAAATATTTGGTGTTTCAAACATTTCTTTTTCATCAAGCTATCACATTCTACATAAAAAAGTACAGATGTGGCACACACTTGGCACGTTGAAGAATATTTTCAAATCATAAGGCGGTGAAGAATATTTATGAAAGGAAAAATAAAAAAGAAATAGTAAAATGGATAAAAATAAATGGGAGGCCT
Organism: Rubia yunnanensis; assembly: GCA_037428765.1. NCBI lineage: Eukaryota > Viridiplantae > Streptophyta > Magnoliopsida > Gentianales > Rubiaceae > Rubia > Rubia yunnanensis. The sequence goes on along the minus strand of CM075064.1, from coordinate 20,563,967 downwards.
TCTTATAGAGATCATATTAGCTTTTCTTTTCAAATTTTAGTTGAATTGTGATTACACCAAATAAAATATATCACTAAACATAAAACTTACAATAATTTGTTGAACTTCCGGATATTTAGAATGAAGAAGATTGTTGAGAGTAGATGAAGAGTGAGTAGGTAGTAACCATGAACTAGGCCTTATATAAGGATGGTGTTGAAGAAAATATTAGGTCAGAGGTAACGTAAGAAAAAATGCTCAAATGCATGCACGGTGACGCATGTAAAATTTGACTGAAATTTTGGGTTAGAATTTTTTGATTATGACGCTCCTAATATTTCCACCTATTTCTCCCACTGCACAGGAGGGAGAAATTTTGGATTGAGATGGGAAAAGTTTGGAAAGAGATGGAAAAATGAAGAAATGACTTTGATTTTGCTTCGTCTACTCTACATTTCAAAGTCTTTATATTTAGTTTTAATTACCCATCCTTTTTTTTTCAACAACCTTTTATTTATCAAGTTTTAATTTTATTTTCCATGATACATGATTTTTTATAGGATAATTCTACTAAGGACAAGTGACTGCAAATTCCTGTACAATTTCTGCACACGTATTAGACAGTAGGAAAGATTCTTCTAATCTGAACATTTTCTGAAACGGTGGGAGATGTTTTGTTATTTTTTTTTATTTACAATTTTTAAACTGATAAAATGTGGTTAAGATTTTTTTTGTGTGATAATCGTCGATGATCTTCACATGCAAGAACTGCACGAGTATTAAAGAAAATGTAAATATTTGGTGCGGAAATAATGAAACTAATAAAAAAATATAGAAAAAATAAAGTAATTTTCAAATATACTCTAGTTATATATCAAAACCTTTTATATATACCATATTTTCAAAAAAGATGTAATCTGCAGAAACAAAATTTGCACGCAAGTGTCACACACCACTTTACTACAAACTATATTTTTTTCTTCATTTTGTGACTGGCCGAAGTATTATTTTGATATTCATGAACTTACGGTAGACTTACTATTTAAGAATTCGTAATTTGATAAGTACGGAGTATTTGCCACATTTATGCAAATTTTGGAATTAAGTTGCCCGGAGTTGATATTCCTAGAACTTATATTACTATATTTGTTAGAAGTGACTTTTGAAAATGAATTCAATAATTTATTTTGGGGGAATTCCATTTTCGGCAATCTCAACGCTGCCAGGCCAGGGCCGTTGGACTGGTACTCCATCATCGACCTCTTGTGCTTAACTCGAGACAAAACCACCATCCTGACCCGGATGGGATGGATGAAGGATAACAGGATAACATGGACCTAGAAAAAAAATTGCCCCCTCGGTTGTAGATGCCTACAAGTGGGTCCTTAAGGCCACAACGGTTTTGCTCTACCCAAAATCAAAGGCATGGTACCGACATGGCCAAAACAAGTAGTGAGACCACCTTTAAGACCATGTGATCATGTGTTCTTACTGTTACTTCTTGTCCGAGTACTAGCGCATGTATGAGGGGTTCGCGCTTACACGGTTTGCAAGTTAAATGCGACCATTTAAATAGACAAAGCAAAATGAAATCTAGTTTTTATTTTTCCATCTCTTTCCAAACTTTTGCCATCTCAATATTAAATTTCTCTCTTCTATAGTGGCAAAATTAGGGGAAATATTAGGAGGGTCTTAATAAAAAAATCTGTAACCCAAAATTCCAGTCAAATATTACACGCGTCACCTTTCATGAAATTGAGCCTGTTTGCTTACGTCACCTCTAACCTAATATTTTCTTCAATGTCGACTTTGTTTCTCATGTATTCATTGTAAATAAATTATATAAGTTTATACTTTTTAAATTTATAAATCACTAACGAGTACAAATCTGCATGGAAAGATTTATCATCTAGGCACTAACAATCTGCCTAACATATTTCGTGTGTTGTGAGTGCCTAGCATGCACACAATTACTTCATATCTAGCCTCTCGTGAAAATAATTTATGGATGAGACATCGAAGGCTCCAACACTCATATTTTGCGGTCCAACATATACAAGTTGTTTCGTTTCCGTCATTATCTAATATATGCCCTTTTTTTCCTTTCAATATTTTCAGTAAAAATGGGAAATTATTTCTCATAATTATATATTTTGTTAATTGCTGGTGTAGCTTGTATTTTTATCAATTAATTGATTTCTTTGTTCGTGTGTTTGTTATAATATTTCATAATGTATCATGATTCGATATTATGAACAATATAAACAAAATATGAACAATGGGTTCAACAAAATCATTTCAATTCTAATTCTCATGTATATATGAAAAACAAAGTAAACCTGAAATGATTATAGCTTATCAGGAAAGAATGAGTATGTGCGTATGAAAAATTGCAAAAAAAAAATTGAGTTTATAGTAAAAATTATGCGTAAGATCTTAGTTACAGGGGGATTCACTTAAGATTATATGGACGTACACTTACCAATCAAATATGAATAAACATCAATTTGTTATGTGTGAAGCAATTAGCTGCAAAACATGACATAAATCTATGCCACATCCGTGCATATTTTGTGCACAATACAAATTTTTCGCATTTTTTGTAATATTCGGTAACCCACCACAAGAGATATTTTGATTTAGTTAACTAAAATGCATGCACAACAATTGGAAGACAGCTGCAACTGAGTTGTAGGTGGTATGTAAAATAATAAGTTTTAAATATATACACCCCTCAGTACTTCTGTGAGTCTTAGTTGTGTGATACGTGTAGGTTGAATTTAAGGAATATTGTGCCAAAGGTTTATATATTTGGGTTAATCCGTTGTACACGAAAAGCTTGTTTATGGGAATCAGGAATGCTATAGGAATTAGGAATGAAGGTTATCTTAGTTTTAACAAATGGCTCCTAAAGAAGGTTGAAGAACTGAACTCTATGGTGGGGACTGTGAGTTTTGTAACTAACATTTTATTTTCAAGAGTCTATTTTCTTGGCAAGAATATTTGTACTTTGGATAAATGAGTGCCATGTGTGTGCACATTCCTGCACAAATTCTACACACGTATAAGACAATGTGAAAGATTCTTCTGATCTGAATATTTTCACATGTTTTGCAATCTTTTTTGTTTAACATATTTGAAATTGATAAAGAAGGTTTAGTTTGTTTTGAGTGATAATCTTCTACGATCTTCCCATGCAAGAATTGCACAGGTATTAAAGAAAGTGTATATATTTGGAGTTGAAATAACGAAAAATATTTTAAATATATATAGAAAAAATTAAGTATATTCCAAATATAATCTATTTATTTTTCAAAACTTTTTATGAAAATATTTTTAAAACAAGATATAATTTGTGCGAACAAAATTTGCATGCAAGTGTCACTCGGCACTTTACTAAAGACCTATATTTTTTGTTCATTTTTTGATTGGCCATATGAAGTATTATTTTGATATTCATGAATTTCAAGAAAAATTGCTATTTAAGAATTTGTATTTAGATTTTTTAAAAAAAAGAGTATTTCCCACATTTATGAAAATTTTGGAATTAGATTGCCCAGAATTGAGATTTTTAGAAGTTTTATTATTAGATTGTTAGAAATGATTTTTGAAATTGAATTCATTAATTTATTCTAGGGGGATTCCATTTCCGGCATTCTTGCTGCCGCTTGCCTTGGACCACTGGACTAGTACTCCATCATCAGCTTCCCGTGCTTTACTAAGGACTTGACCACCATGCTAACCCGGATTGGATGGAAGAAGGATATGGTGTACCTAGAAAACAATTCACTCCCTATTTTGAAGAGGCCTACATGTCGGCCCTTAAGATCGTGATAGTTTTTTACCCTAAAATCAAAGGCCTGCAACTGATATGGTGAGGAAAAACATTGGGACCACCTTCTAGACCTTGTGTCCCTACTGCTACTTCATGTACGAGTACTAGTGTATGTATGAGGGGATAATGCTCCTGATATTAATCTGCTTCCGAATACTTACGATTTGTGAAATTAATATTTTTGATCTATTGAATGGATCCGTAAACCCTCACTATCTCACATGAAATTCACATGGCTAGCCCTCAGTGTACGCCTTATCTCAACTTGCTCTCTAACTAGCCCTCAGAATCAGATTACAAGGTTTATTGATACTTAACTAGCCCTCGGGGTTAAGAAACAATGGAATAGATCGCAAGCAAAGAGTATGAACTCAAAAGGTTGTATATTTGATTGATAAAAGTGTGTGAAATTCGTCCAACGGACTCCCCTATTTATAGGGTTACAATCTCGCCCCAAACCCTAATCACAATTGGAGACCAAATTGACTTATGGCAGCTTTAAGAAGCTAAAACCATATCTAATTAAAATACGAAAAATAAATGGCAATCTAAGGTAATCTGGTCAAATTCTTCAAGTAACCTTGAAGAATATTACCTTATCTAATCTTACCAAATCTAATTCTAATCAGAATAAAACTTAATATACTAAACCCTAATGGGCTGTATTTTCAAAATTCAGCTCTTCAAAGCCCACATGGCCGAGCTATCAGTCCAATAAACCCAAAATGAAATTATTTTACAATATTTTACAGTGATCACACTACCTCATTAAAAATCCAGTGGGAAAAAAGAGTATAGTGTTCTTCATGATGTCTTCCGTTCGTCGATAATCTTGAATAATGAATCTAAGATGTGCACGATGACTCCTTCAATTCTTCATCATAAAGTTGATCCATCAAAGCATTTTAATCACATCAAAGCATTTGATATTCGTATCATCTCCAATGTTAGAATGAAAATGATAAAGGGTCTTCACAGCAGCACCCGCCTCCACCATGAGAAATGTGATCAAAAAAAATAATGTGACAATTTTTTTTGCTTTATTAAGCTATAACATTATACACTAAAAAATCACAAATGTGGCATGCCCTTGGCACATTAAATGATACAATTCACATATATATATATATATATATATATATATATAAATATATATACATATTAGTAATATTAAACAATAAGGATTTTAGTATAATCATGAAACTTTGACATGCAATTACTCAATCCTATTTGAGAATATTTATTAACCCCACAACCCCAAATATTTTCCCTGGTTTTCAAATAAAAACATTTAATAAATGTAAGGGAGATCAATTCATTGTATAGCTTGGAAGAAATAGACAAAATCAAAAGATGAAGGTGCATGCCCTTGAATTAGTATCGACATAAACATTGAACAAGGTGCAATTAGCAAAGCATGTGCAAATAATAATGAAAGATCAAAATAGCATGCCAGTAAAGATGTACAAAGAGAAATATCTCTGTAATAGAGTTTCCAGATACACAATCCCTAGAAGCAGACATTCATAAGGGTGTAAATTCATATAATGGGCAAAAAACATCATCACGAATAACCTATCATGGAGAGGGGTGAATGGAAACAACATTAGTATACATGGCTATAAATCCCAATCCACAGAATCCAGTATCTCAAAGCTCAGTGGTTAGATCAGCAACGAACCTCACTGTTGCACACCTGATAGATCTGAATAAATCTAGGACACACCTGTTAATTAGAGCTATCTCCCCCCCCCCCCATGTAGTGAAGAAGGGATCTCATGTTGATATAAGATCTGGAACCTGATACTAGCAAAGGACAATCTAGTCTCCCTATAAAGAGCAATCAACAATTCTACTCTGAAGGGGTTAAATAGGAAAAGGAGAATCCTAACTCCAAATAGCATATGTGCAAGGTGCGAACAATAGGAGGAGAGTAACTCACATCTTTTACAACATTGTGCAGCTCCTCAAAGGATCTATGAGAGAATCATCACTTGGTTTTAATTTCAAACAAGGGAAACAAATGGATTTTGCAAGTGGTTGCAAAATGATCCAAGAATAGATGAAATTTAGTTGTTAATCTTCTTCATGTCAAAGATTTGGAGTGTCCAAAGTAAGAAAATGCTTTAAGATGAGAACTTAGATACAAAGTTGGGAAAAATACAGAGACTCGTTTATCATAAATAACCTATGTAGATTAGGAAAGGAAGACATGCAGCCAGACCGGGAATTCATACATGTGGAGCAAGAGAAAACACCTGAATTTGAACAATCCCAAAACCAATAGGAGTATGAGGAAATATGCTTTGGCGGCTCCTTCAACCATTAAAAGTCTATTGGCGCAGGTATATAGATTATCTCCACAGGTGACAATCAACAACTACCTACATGGATCATATTTCTTTATGTCTGCTGGAGAGCAATCTAAGTTGCAGCAAGAACACACGAAACTCAAGTTATAATCTACACAGACTCTGTTATCCTGGAATAATCAATCTATGAACCTGAATTTGCGCATTGGGAAATCAAGAGTCTCGTCCTTCAAATCTTAAATTTCCTTGTATGTAATTTAAAATTTTTTAAGTTGAAGAAAATACCAAGGCTTAGGCTAGATAAGAAGTACGATGGAGCTCTATTTTGATATTATTATTTTATTTTAATATAACAAGCACTATAGGCTTAGGCTAGGTAGTATAGCTTAGGCTAGATAACAAGCATATCAAGGCTTAGGCGAGAAATCCTCCATTTTAATATTATTATGTTATTACCATTATTCTTTTTTGTATTTAATTATTTTTAACACTTTTTCAAAGTAGATCTAACTCCTGCCCCCTTTCTCTAAAACTTACGATAGATTTGGTCATCGGTGAAGAATTTTTTTTGTCACTTATTTTGAAAAATTCATCCCGACGGCGGAATACACTGGTTATGGGCAGAAAATGTGGTTGGTTCAAGATCTACAGGGTGGCGATGTAACTGAAATACATAAACAAATCAACAATAGCGAACTTTATTTATTATTGGGTCAAAGATTTCCTCCCAACAATTTCTTGTATTTAATAGATCCAAAATTTTGTTGTTTGGATGATCCTTGCTTGGGCTGTTCATATGTCGGTCTGAATCAGTAAAACTGATTGGATCACATAATAATGTAAGGAATAAAATAGAAATTTATTATTACAGACCCGATCATTAGTATAAACATTATTACAATTTGGGATTAAGTCAATCGAGTCAAAATCAAGAATGGAGATTTGTGTTCTTGTCTGAAGTGATCAAATAAATTAAATGAGGATAATACGTGCAACGTGGTTTCACGTTTTTGCAAAAATGTTATTATCGTTTAGAAGAAGTTTGGGGGTTTCATTATCTAGGGAATTAGTTACAAATATATAGACATCTATGTACTTTTTTATAAATAAAAAAATTTAACATTACAAAGTTTTCTGCTTCATCAAGCTGTCACATTCTACATTAAAAAAAGGCACAGATATAGAACGCACAATTAGCACGTTTAATGTGACCATTTCAAAAACACATTAAATATATTACTTGTTTTCAAATCAAAAGACAACGAAGAATATTTGTGGAAGGAAAAAATCATAACAAAATAGTGGAATGGATAACTATGAAAAGGAGACAATCAGATAAAGATCAAATTAGTTATTCTTTTCAAAATTTAGTTGAACTGTAGTTACACCAAATAAACATATATCTAAACATAAAATTTACCTTAATTTGTCTAACTTTGGGATATTTAGAAGGAAGAAGATTGTTAAGGGTAAATGAAGAGTGGGTAAGTAGTAACCATGAATTCGAAAAGCTAAATGTTCAATTGCATGCATAGTGACGCGTGTAATATTTGGCAGAAATTTTGGGTTAGAGTATATTGATTACGATCCTCCTAATATTTTTCCCATGTTTCTACAACTGTAGAAGAGAGAAATTTTAGATTGAGAAGGAAAAATTTGGAAAGAGATGGAAAAATTAAACCAGCTTTGAATTTTCTTCATATGCTTGACATTTCAAAGTCTTTATGTTAAGTTTAGTTTCTCATCTTTTTTCTTTAACACCCTTCTATTTCTCATCTTTTTCTTTTTTTTAATGATTCATAATTTCTGCAAGGAAAATTATATTATGGATACGTGAGTGCCACGTGTGTAGTTTTTTTCTAATATGAATGTTTTCTAAAGTGGTCGTAGTTGTTTTGTTGTTGTTTTTGTTTAGCGTATTTGACATTAATAGAACAAGGTTTAGCTTGTTTTGAGTGATAATCGTTGATGATCTTCACATGCAAGAATTGCACAGGTATTAAAGAAAGTGTAAATATTTGGAGAGGAAATCACAAAAATAATTTAAAAAATATATACAGGGAAAATAATATAAATTCCAAATATAATTTAGTTATTTTCAAAAATTTTATGAATTCAATATTTTAAAACAAGATGTAATGTGTGCAAACAAAATTTGCATGCAAGTGTCCCACGCTACATTACTAAGGACTTTATAATTTTTGTTCATTTTCTGATAGGCCATATGAAGTATTATTTTGATATTCACAAACATTAAGAAAACTTATTATTTAAGAATTCATAATTCAATAAAAAAATATTTTCCACATTTATGAAATTAAATTCATTTTTTTATTTTGTGGGGATTCCATTTTCTGCATTCTCACGTCGCCCGCTCTGGTCCGCTGGATTGGTAGTCTATCATTGGCCTCTCATGCTTAACTCAGGACCTGACCACCATTCTGACCTGGACTGGATGGATGAAGGTCATTGTGTACCCGGAAAATAATTCAACCCCTCTGTTGAAGAGGCCTACAAGTGGGTCCTCAAGGCTGCGGGGGTTTAGTTCAACCCAAAATCAAAGGCCTAGTACTGAAATGGTGGGAAAAAATAGTGGAACCACCAGCTAGACTGTGTCTCCTTACTGCTACTTCATGTACGAGTACCAGCACATGTATGAGGGGTGCATGCTCCAATGTCTGAATGGGAAATGCAAGAGGGTTTTGACGGCAACACCCGTTGCCACCATGAGAAATGTAAAAAAAATAATGTGACAAACGTTTTTGCTTCCTCAAGATATCTAATTCTACATTAAAAAAAAGCATAAATGTGGCATGCAATTGGCACGTTAAATGTAAACCCTTTCAAAAAATTATATGTATTACTTGTTTTAAAAATAAGAATTTAAATATTATAATGAAACTTTGACACACAATTACTCTATCCTATTCTAGAATATTGTTTAACGCCGCCCCCTAATATTTTCCATGGTTTTTAAATCATAACAATTTCAAAAGGTGGAAAGGAGATCAATCCATTGGAAAGCTTGGAAGAAAGTGCAAAATCAAAAGAAGAAGGTGGCATTATATTAGTACTAGCATAAAGAATAAACAAGGTGCAATTAGCATATTATGCATTGAGGATAATGAAAGATCAAAATAGCCTGCTAGAAAGACATGCAAAGAAAAATATCACTGTAATAGAGATTCCAGATACGCAATCCCTAGAAGAGGAGATTCTTAGGGGTGGAAATCCATATAATGGGCCAGAAACATCATCACGGATAACCTTGCACGAAGAGGGGTGAATGGAAACAACATTAGTATACATAATCAGTGGATTCCCAATCAACAAAATCTGTATCTTAATACTTAGTGGTTGGATTTGCAACGAATCTCACAGTTGCATACCTAATAGATCAGAATAAAAATTGGAGAGCCCTGAACTCAAGGTATCTTCCCTCATCGGTTATTGCTTCATATATTATCACTACACTTAAACCACTCATTGAAAGGAAAGACCAAGCCCTATGAAACCCAAACAAGGATGGACGCTACATAGTTAAAAAGAGATATCATGTTGAATGAAGGATATCCAACCTGGCACTCCCAATATAATGGTTGCACCAGATAAGAGGAAAATATGGTGTAAGACCTGGAACCTCATACCACCATAGGGGATATACATTTTTCTATAAAGAATAGTCAACAATGATCTTCCGATAGGGTTAAATAAGAAAGAAGAAACCTAACTCCATATAGCATATGTGGAAGATGTGAAGGAGAGTAACTCACATATTTTCCTACATTGTGCAGTTTCTCAAAGGATGTAGAGAGAATCATCACTTGTTTTTAATTTCAACCAAGGGCAACGAATGAATTTTGCAAATTGGTTCTTTGAGTGATTGCAAAATGCTCCAGGAATAGATGAAATTCAATTACAAATATTCCTCATGTGGGATAGATGGAAAATCCAAAAAATAAAAAATAATTATGATGAGAACATAGATACAATTCAAAGTTGGGAAAAGGTCAGAGACTCATTTATGATAAATAACATATATAGATCAGTGGGGGAAGACATATGCAGCCAAACTAGTAAATGATACATGTAGAGGAAGTACAAACGCATGAATTTCAACACTCCCAACAACAATATGAGTATAAGGAGATTTACTTTGTCGGCTCCTTTAACACCTTAAAGTCTACTGGTGCATGTGCATGGATTATTTCCATAGGTAACCATCAACAACCACCTACATGGAGCATATCTATTTATATGTACCTAACCGCTCCAGAAAGAAGCACAAAGTTGCTCGAGAGCAATCTAAGCCACAACAAGAACTCAAGAAACTCAAGTTAAAATCTACACAGACTCTGTCATCCTAGAAAAATTAATCTCTGAACCTAAATTTGTGCCTTGGGAAATCAAGCATCTCATCCTTGAAATCAGCGTGTAGTCAAACATATGGAAGATCAACGTGTAGTAACTCTTCTGGAAAGTATTAATTCAATAGGGTTCTTTTTTTTAATAAAAATAGTAGCATTTTAGTACTACTAAAATTTTTAAAGAAACCTTAGAATGTAATTACAATTTTTATATAAATAAAATATTCTTCTAAATAAGTATATTCCTTATTTGTATAACTTTTTTTTTGATAAAAAATATTTTCATTCCAACCAATATCAACTTTTTGATGGGACAAAGAATCATTTGAAGCACTAATTGAGAGGATATGTCGAAGGCTGAACTCATGCATATAGAATTCTAACAAAATTGGAAATAATAGTCTTTCGCAAAAGGGCATTCAAGCATTTAATTGAGACCTTTTCATTTGGCATGTCCTTATTATCATATGCCACTGCCTTCAAAACATGGCCCTAAGCACTGATAATGAAGGTTTTATAAGCCCAAAATATGAAGCCCAATACCTAATGCTTTATGCTCCTGCTCAGAAATCTCCTCTCCTATTCTCCTTCTTTACACATCTTCCATCGTTTTCTTTCCATGAAAAAGTCTGCTATTTCTTTCCTCCTAAATCATTCAGTGGAGTCATATTCTTTATCTCATTCTATACCATGGGAGATCCATTCCTAACGCCAACCCGAGGTTCATAAATACTTTGTTCAATTATCACTAGAGTTTTATCTATGTGATCCCAACCTTTTCTCAGAGTCCCCTTACAAGTTCTGCCATCTGCGTATGCAGCCTATGCAGGACTCGGATGCCACCTTGAGTCTGAGTCAACTTTTGTGTGCTATATCCAGAAACTCTAGTTCATGTGTCTTGGTTTTCCTTATTTGATCGAGTTCTATGTTAATTGCATCGGTTCTATATCCATTACTGATTCTTTATGATAAAGATTTTAGGGATTTAAGGTTTCTCATTCCCTAATCAGGATATACCTCATCTAATTAGGGTAGGATACTCGTTTGAGTTAAGCTTCATTAAGGTTTCTCATTCTAATTTTTTTTAGTTTAGCTTAATTTTATTTAATGGCCTAATATTGCTGTATATGTTATGAAGATTCATGTGATGACTAGTGCTTTATTATCCATTTTGAGGTCTAAAATTTTATCATTACTATTTAGGGACCTTTCAATTTAACATGAGAACCTGATTCGAGCTTTGGGCTGGCCATCCCCAAGTGATTCAAAGGTTTTCTCAGGTCAAATGGAAAGGATACCTATTTTTTATTTTATTATTATTATTATTTATTTTATTTTATAAATTTAAAATTTTGTGCCTTGATCCAAAATCCTTTTAGTGGGATCTATTTTGTTGAGATTTAACTCTTCTTTAAAATAATTTAGGAGAACACTTTTATTTTCAATTTAGAAACTCTTTGAAAGTTCAAAAGAAGCAAATATTGATGGCACTATTCTTATATCTATCCTATGTGTTTTTACATCTTCTTTGATAACATTAAAATCTTAGCATTTAACTACAATTAATCAATATATATTTAGTGGTAATATACTGGCTATAAACGGCTATATTCTCAACGGTAATATAACAATTATAAACGGCTATATTTTATAGTACAAATACGAATTTATCCAAAAATTCAAAACCACATTTTATCTTCTATCTCATATCCTTCTTACCATATTTTCTCTTAATTTTCCGATAATATGTCGAGACTAATGTTAGTCTTTGTTGCCGTAATTATCGTTGTACTACATGTTAGTCTACTTACCGGAGATATTACGCTGGAAGAATTTTGTTACTCTTCAGTAATTGTTGGATTCATTTATTACCTTTTATTTTTCACAATCCTCATAGACTTCTGTATTTCAACTTACATTTAATAAATTATTTTATTTCCCTATAGTGACATCAATAAATCGTTTATTTTGTAGACTAGGTTCAACCACGTCTGAAATCTAATATCTTTAAGTTTTAAGTAACTGTGAAGTCTTTTAATAAGTTAAGTTTTGATTTGCCTTTACATGATTTGAGGAAGCTCTGATACAACATCTGTAACACCCTCAAACCCAAACGCAAGTGTTGGGTTGGGTCTGGGCGTGCTAGTGAAAATGCTAACAGTAATGAGCAGGTAAATTTTATGCGGAAGCATTTAGATTAAAAATACAAAAACCTAACTTTACTATTACAGAAACAGTATTACTACAAATGTTAAATGAAAGTTTTACATAACTATTATAGAATCAACCGTTTTCTTTACAAATTCAAAATTCATGTTAAGATTTCATCCAGGATCTCTCTCAAAAGAAGTAATGACTCAAGGTGCTATTCTCTTACAGTCCTTCTTTACCTGAAAAAGGTTTATTTAAGTAGGGTAAGCTCCTTGTTTAGTGAGGTTCCATCGCCAGTACTTACCCAGTTGAGTTTTAGTGATCACAGAATAACAATAACAATTAGCCATGTTTGTCCTAGCACATAGTAAAAGGATATGGTTGGTTAATGGCGAGTTGCTGCCAAGTGCCTATATGAAAACTGTGATTAACATACACGACATAACCCAGTCAGTGATGCCCGAAGGCTATTAGTTCAAAATTCACTTTCCCATTCACGCCAGTGTTCAGTTACGAGCTCGTATCAGTTAGGTGGTTATGCAAGCATACCAAACTCCATGTGCAGCCGGTCTAATTAGACGGTCTGGTTAGTACTGTTTCCCGCCGACTTCGACCAAACTACAATTGCATCGGGGTTCCCAAAATTCACAGACAGGTAATCAGGTAGCAGGTAATTCAAGTTTGACACGGCAAGATAAAGTACAAGCCAGTCATCAGAGCAGTATATGATTCAAGTTTAACATGATAAGATAAAGTACAAGCCGGTCTTTCACAGAAAATATCAGAGCAGTTCAGGAGTTCAGATTCACGATAATCTAGTACAGTGTGATAAAATACACACGAAATTCACAGTTAGTAAATACCATCATTTGAGTGTAACAGTCATATCTCTCTCTCATGGCTAGAGTATCAAGTAAAAATTTTCGAGTATTAGGGGTTTGAGTACAGGGGTTCGAGTACTTATAGTTCTAGTAGTTGGGTAATAGGTTCGAGCAAAGAACTGAAGTGGAGAAGGTTCTAGTGGTATGGGTATCAGGTGATACTGGTTCGAGTGGTGAGGTTCAGTTGGAGAGATACTAAAGGTACAGGTTTAAATGGTAAGGTTCGAGAGTTAAGGTTCTAGAGGCACTAGTTCGAGAGGTAAAGGTTTCAGTAGTACTAGTTTCAGGGGTAAGGTTCGAGGGATACAGTTCGAGATGTAAAGTTTCAGTAGTACTAGTTTTAGGGGTAAGGTTCGAGGGGTAAGGTTCGAGAGGTAAAGGTTCCAGTGGTACAAGTTCGAGGGTAAGGTTCGAGGGGTTTAGGTTTCAGTAGTACTAGTTTGAGGGATAAGGTTCGAGGGGTACATATTCAAGGGATAGAGGTTTCAGGGAACTAGTTTGAGGGGTAAAAGCTTCAGGGACACCTATTCGAGGAGAAAAGGTTTCAGGGAACTAGTTCGAGGGGTAAAGGCTTCAGGGACACATATTCGAGGTGTAAAGGTTTCAGTAAGGGTTCGAGAAGTAGAGCTGCGACAGGGGTTCGAGAGGTAGAGTTGTGGCAGGGGTTTGAGATGTAGTCTTTTGGCAGGGGTTCGAGAGATAAAGTTTTAGCAGGGGTTCGAAAGGTAGAGTAGTGGTAGGGGTTCGATAGGTAGAGTTGTGGTAGACGTTCAAGAGTTAGAGTTGTGGCAAGGGTTCGAGATGTAGAATTTTGGCAGGGGTTCGAGGGGTAAAATTTTGGCAGGGGTTTTAGGGGTAGAATTTTGGCAGGAGTTCGAGGGGTAGCATTTTGGCAGGGGTTTTGGCAGGGGTTCGAGAGGTAGTGTTACAGCAGGGGTTCGAGAAGTGGAGAGCAATAGGGGTTCGAGAGGTTGAGAGTTTAGCTCGAGAGAGTCAGGTTCTGATGGCATTATATATATATAAATGTAAACTCAAAATTTACTAAATTCATGCTAGGGCGATGCAACACTCACCTTATTTATACATGGCTAGCAATCCCCCGCCTCTACTTCATTGTTTAACCACTATTCTTTGGTAATAATTTTTCTTAAGGCTGTGAGTTTCGGGGAGGATTTCACTGGTATTTATACTAGGAAAAATCATAGGCTCTACCAGCTTACCTACCTAGAATTTTATCCCTTTAACACTCAAGTGCCTATGTCCGGTTGCCAAAATATTACTTTCGAGAACTCTCTCTCACGACCGCCGTCCATTTCTTCTTCACGTTAATTTCCTTTGCTTCTTTATTCATTTTATTTATTTACTATTAATTTCCTTCACGTTAATATTTGTTGTCAGCTTTGCTTCATGGTAATTTTCTTGCATTTCATTATTCTTTTGCTCATTTATTTATTATCATTATTAGTATATTATATAAAGTATACTTATGTATAAATAGGTATATTCTCTTCTCGGTAATTTCTCTTATTTATTTATTACTATTAATATATATATATATATCTTCTTCCTGGTAATTCCTTTTCATTTATTTATTTATTCATTTAATTCTTTATTTTTTTATCACTATTATTATTAGTATTATTATTATTTTAATCATTGTTTTGTTTTCTCCAGTACCCCAAATATTTTCATATGACACCACATCCCAGCGTACTATTTGTTTTCCTTTCTGGTGTTTTAATTTTTTAAATTATTTATGTCTCATTATATCTTCATCCATTCCTTTCTTTGAATTATTTATTTATTTGTTTTTCTTCTTTTTAATTTACAATACTTATAATCAATTATATACATATATCATACAATTATATTCCTTGAAATCAAAACAATATTAGAAGTGACAACTTGTTTATTTTATTCTTATTCATAATTACATATAAATTTATTATTATATAAAATTGTGATAAGTATGAAAATATATTAGGAAGTTATGAAATTAGTGTTCCTCAATAAATTAGAGGAATATTCATTTTAGAGGAAGATACAAGGTAAACTATTGAAGATGTTTCTGAACATTTATTTAATAACTCAATGTGTCATTTATTATTTTACTCCTTTTAAAATGTGCAATTTGTATATCCCGTTTCTGTTTTATTGTTTTCTTCCTCTTTCTTAAGTGTAACCCATACTAAACGCCAATACTTTATCATCGTTTGATATATATATATATATATATTCCAATTAGAGTGGTATTGAAGGGTTAAATTCGGAGGTAAATTTTATTTATTAGTCTAATTGGGTTCGGGGTTTCACAATCTCCCCCCTTTAATGAACTTCATCTCCGAAGTTTTACTGTAGCTTTACCCAAAATAGAGAGGGTACCTTCAATGACCTTGGTAAAACCATGGTTCCCATCACTCTCTATGGCGTAAAGTCGAGCATGCACATTTGGCCTACCACTTCCACCAGCTCCACCCTTTAGAGCTAAGTTGATCACGGATGACCGTGACCAAGTGGTTGGAATGAGGGCTTTGTCTAAGTTATCGGGACTTCATTATTTTGTGCTCAGAATTCCCATATTACAACATCGCTAACATTTATTTTCTTAGCAATCCTATTCTTTATGTCTTTCTTCCCTATCATACAACAAGTGACTCGAGGTGATACTTGGACCACATCATATGGTCCAAGTTTGGGTTGCATCCCTTCTAATTTGAATGTAAACAATTAACCCACCTCACCTACGTTTCCTAGGGTTAAAGGTTTGAATTATTGTTTTCACCAAAAATTTGATTATTTCGTCAATTAATCCTCTGTTGAACTTTGACTTCTCCCTGATCTATCATTGGGTTCTCAACCCTAGTTTGAATGATCATAAAAGAGTGTAAATTCTTAAGAACTACAAGTACTTTTATAAAAGTTATATACTACTACTTTAGTCCCTCCAGATTTTATTCTTATCCAACCCTAAATCATTCAGTGGAGTCACATTCTTTATCTCATTCTATACCATGGGAGGTCCATTCCTAAGGTCAACCCGAGGTTCATAAATACTTTGTTCATTATCACTAGAGTTTTATCTATGTGATCCCAACCTTTTCTCAGAGTCCCCTTACAAGTTCTGCCATCTGCGTTTGCAACCTATGCAGGACTTGGATGCCACATTGAGTATGAGTCAACTTTTGGGTGCTATATCCTGCAACTCTAGTTCATGTGTCTTGGTATTCCTTATTTGATCGAGTTCTATGTTAATTGCATCGGTTCTATATCCATTACTGATTCTTTATGATAAAGATTTTAGGGATTTAAGGTTTCTCATTCCCTAATCAGGATCTACCTCTTCCAATTAGGGTAGGATACTCGTTTGATTTAAGCTTAATTAAGGTTTCTTATTACTGTTTTTTTTAAGTTTAGCTTAATTATATTCAATGGCCTAATATTGTTGTATATGTTATGAAGATTTATGTGATGACTAGTGCTTTATTATCCGTTTTGAGGTCTAAAATTTTATCATTACTATTTAGGGACCTTTCCATTCAACATGAGAACCTGATTCGATCATTGGGCTGGCCATCCCCAAGTGATTCAAAGGTTTTCTCAAGTCAAATGGAAAGGATACCTATTTTTTATTTTATTATTATTATTATTTATTATATTTTATAAATTTAAAATTTTATGCCTTGATCCAAAATCCTTTTAGTGGGATCTATTTTGTTGAGATTTAACTTTTCTTTAAAATTATTTAGGAGAACACTTTTACTTTAAATTTAAAAAGTCTTTGAAAGTTCAAAAGAAGCAAATATTGATGGCACTATTCTTATTTCTATACTATGTGTTTTTACATCTTCTTTGCTAACATTAAACTCTTAGCATTTAACTACAATTAGTCAATATACATTTAGTGGTAATATACTGGCTATAAACGGCTATATTCTCAACGGTAATATAACCGTTATAAATGGCTATATTTTATAGTACAAATAAAAATTTATCCAACAATTCAAAACCATATTTTCTGTTCTATCTCATATCCTTCTTACCATATAGTCTCCCAATTTACCGATAATATGTTGAGACTAATGTTAGCTTTTGCTGCCGTAATTATCGTTGTACTACATAATAGTCTTCTCACCGGAGATATTATGCCAGAAAAATTTTGTTACTCTTTGGTAATGGTTGGATTCATTTATTACCTTTTACTTTTCACAATCCTCATAGATTTCTGTATTTCAACTTACATTTAATAAATTATTTTGTTTCCCTATAGTGACATGAATAAATCGTTAGTTTTGTAGACAAGGTTCAACCACGTCTGAAATCTAATATCTTTAAGTTTTAAGTAACTGTGAAGTCTTTTAATAAGTTAAGTTTTGATTTTCCTTTACTAAATTTGAGGAAGCTCTGATACCACATCGGTAACACCCCCAAACCCAAACACAAGTGTCGTGTCGGGTCTAGGCGTGCTACTGAAAGTGCTAACAGTAATGAGTAGGTAAATTTTATGCGGAAGCGATTTAGATTAAAAAAACAAAAACCTAACTTTACCATTACAGAAATAGTATTCTTACAAATGTTAAATGGAAGTTTTACCTAACTGTTACAGAATCAAAAGTTTTCTTTACAGATTCAAAATTCATGTTAAGATTCATCCAGAATCTCTCTCAAAAGAAGTAAAGCATCAAGGTGTTGTTCTCTTACAGTCCTTCTTTGCCTGAAAAAGGTTTATTTAACTAGGGTAAGCTCCTTGATTAGTGAGGTTCCATCGCCAGTATTTACCAAGTTGAGTTTTAGTGATCAAAAAATAATAATTAACAATTAACAACTAGCCATGTATGTCCTAGCACATAGTAAAAGGATACGGGTGGTTAATGGCGAGTTGCTGCCAAGTGCCTATATGGCAACTGTGACTAACATACACGACATAACCCAGTCAGTGATGCCCGAAGGCTATAAGTTCAGAATTCACTTTCCCACTCACGCCAGTGTTCAGTTACAAGCTCGTATCAGTCAGGCTGTTATGCTGGCATACCAAACTCCACATGTAGCCGATCTAATTAGAAGGTTCGGTCAGTACCGTTCCCCGCCAACTTTGATAAAATTACAATCGCATCGGGGTCCCCTAAATTCACACACATGTCATCAGGTAGCAGGTAATTTAAGTTTGACACGGTAAGAAAAAGTACAAGCCTGTCATCGAAGCAGTATATGATTCAAGTTTAACACGACAAGAGGAAGTACAAGCCTATCTTTAACAAAATTATCAGAGTAGTTCAGGAGTTCAGATTCACGATAATCTAGTACAGTATGATAAAATACACACCAAATTCACATTCATTAAATACCATCATTTGAGTGTAACCGTCATATCTCTCTCTTATGGCTAGAGTATCGAGTAAAAAGGTTTGAGTATTGGGGGTTCGAGTACTTAAAGTTCGAGTGGTTGGGTAGGAGATTCGAGCAAAGAATTCAAGTGGAGAAGGTTCTAGTGGTATGGGTATCAGGTGGTACTGGTTTGAGTGGTAAATGGTATCAGTTCGAGTGGTGTGGTTCAGTTGGAGAGATTCTAAAGGTATGGGTTTAGATGGGGAGGTTCGATAGTTAAGGTTCTAGTGGCAGTAGTTCGAGAGGTAAGGGTTTCAGTAGGACTAGTTCGAGGGGTAAGTTTCGAGGGATACAGTTCGAGAGGTAAAAGTTTCATTAGTACTAGTTTGAGGGGTAAGGTTCAAGGGGTTAGGTTTGAGAGATAAAGGTTTCAGTGGTACTAGTTCGAGGGTAAGGTTCGAAGTGTTAGGTTCGAGGGGTAAAGGTTCCAATAGTACTAGTTCGAGGCATAAGGTTCGAGGGGTACATATTCGAGGGATAAAGGTTTCAGGGAACTAGTTCGAGGGGTAAAGGCTTCAGGGACACCTATTCGAGGAGTAAAGGTTTCAGGGAACTATTTCGAGGGGTAAAGGCTTCAGGGACACATATTCGAGGGGTAAAGGTTTTAGTAAAGGTTCGAGGAGTAGAGCTGTGGCAGGGGTTCGAGAGGTAGAGTTGTGGCAGGGGTTTGAGATGTAGTATTTTGGCAGGGGTTCGAGAGATAAAGTTTTAGCAGGGGTTCGAGAGGTAGAGTTTTGGCAGGGGTTCGAGAGGTAGAGTTGTGGCAGGGGTTCGAGAGGTAGAGTTGTGGCAGGGGTTTGAGAGGTAGAGTTGTGGTAGGGGTTTGAGATTTAGAATTTTGGGGTTCGAGGGGAAGAATTTTGGCAGGGGCTCGAGGGGTAGAATTTTGGCAGGGGTTCGAGAGGTAGAGTTGCAGCAGGTGTTCGAGAGGTGGAGAGAAGCATAAGTTCGAGAGGTGGAGAGCAGCATGGGTTCGAGAGGTGGAGAGTTTAGCGAGAGAGAGTCAGGTTTTGATGGCATCTTATATATATGTGTAAACATAAACTCAGATTTTACTAAATTCGTGCTAGGGCGATGCAACACTCACCATAGTTAAACTTTGCTGGCAATCCCCCACCTCTACTTCACTGTTTAAGGCTGTGAGTTTAGGGCAGGATATCACTGGTATTTATACTAGGTAAAATCATAGGCTCTACCACCCTACCTACCTAGAATTTTATAACTTTAACACTCAAGTGCCTATGTCCACTTGCCCAAAAATTTCTTTTGAGAACTCTCTCTCACGCCCACCATCCATTTCTTCTTCATGTTAATTTCCTTTGCTTGTTTATTCATTTTATTTATTTGCTATTAATTTCCTTCACGTTAATATCTGCTGCTAGCTTTGCTTCATGGTAATTTTCTTGCATTTAATTATTCTTTTGCTCATTTATTTATTATCATTATTAGTATATTATATAATTTATACTTATGTATAAATAGGTATATTCTCTTCTTGGTAATTTCTCTTATTTATTTATTACTTATATATATATATATATCTTCTTCCTGGTAATTCCTTTTGCTTTATTTGTTTATTCATTTACTTCTTTATTTATTTATTACTATTATTATTAATATTATATTATATTAATCATTGCTTTGTTTTCTCCAGTACCCCAAATAGTTTCTTATGACACCACATCCCAGCGTACTATTTGTTTTCCTTTCTATTGTTTTAATTTGTTTAATTATTTATTGTCTCATTTTATCTTTATCCGTTCCTTTCATTGAATTCTTTATTTACTGGTTTTTCTTCTTTTTAATTTACAATAGTTATAATCAATTATATACATATACAATACAATTATATTCCTTGAAATCAAAACAATATTAGAAGTGATAACTTATTTATTTTATTCTCATTTATAATTACATATAAAAGTATTAATATATAAAATTGTGATAAGTATGAAAAATATATTAGGAAGTTATGAAATTAGTGTTCCTCAATAAATTAGAGAAATATTCATTTTAGAGGAAGATACAAGGTAAACTATTGGAGATGTTTCTAGACATTTATTTAATAACTCAATGTATCATTTATTACTTTACTCCTTTTAAAATGTGCAATTTGTACATCCCGTTTCCGTACTATTATTTCCTTCCTCTTTCTTAAATGAAACCCATACTAAACGCCAATACTTTATCATCGCTTGATATATATATATATATGTATATATATATGTATATATATGTATATATATATATATATTTCCAATTAGAGTGGTATTGAAGGGTGAAATTCAGATAACATGATTTGTATCGAAGGTACATTTTATTTATTAGTATAATTGGGTTCAGGGTTTCACAGTGATGTTCCAACATCGATAGGCAGGTTGGTTGGAATTTCTGGTGTTGATGACATAGCTTCATCCTCCCTTTTTTATGACCCTTGCTTATTATCAGAATCATCAACCACATTGATTGACTCCATGAGGGTGTTTGTGTGAAGATTAAATACTCTGTATAAACGACTATTGTCTGGATATCCCAGAAAAACTTCTTCATTGTAGCGATTATCAAATTTTAGCAATTGTTCTCTGTCCCTGAGTATGTCGCACTTGCTCCCGAACACATGAAAGTAAGACACATTTGGCTTTCTTCCTTTCTAGATTTTATATGACACCTTGCTTGTAAATGGTCTTAGGTATACCCTATTGATGGTATAACATGCTGTGTTGATAGCTTCTGCCCACCATTTTTTGTGAATACCCTTTTCTACTAGCATGACTCGAGCCATCTCCTGTAGGGTTCTGTTCTTTCTTTCTACAATCCCATTTTGCTGAGGATTCATGGGAGCAAAGAACTCATGTTGTATGCTAAGTTCATCACAGAATTCACTAAACTGCGAGTTTTCAAATTCTTTTCCATGATCACTACGGATTCTCACAATCTTTCCAACATGTTTTCCTTTTTTCGGTTTGTAGCTTAATCTCCAAGCTTCTGAAGACATCCACTGCATCCAATTTTTATTTAAGAAAGGCTACCCAAGTGTATCTAGAAAAACCATCAACACAAACAAAAATATACCTTTTCCTAGTAATCTTGGGAGTGTTAACTAGACCCATCATATCCATATGTAGTAACTCAAGGTTTTGTGAGGTAGTAATATATTGAACCGAAGAGTGAGGAGATCAAATTTTTTTACCTTGTTGGCATGGTCCACACACAACACCTTTTTGATGTTTAAGAATAGGTATACCTCGTACTGCTTTGGCATTGGAAATTTTTACCAAGGTCTTGTAATTTATATATCCATGCTTTTGATGCCACAGAGTAACTTCATCATCCTTAGAGCTTAAACACTTCACTTCTTGTTCCAGGAGATAGCAATTGTCGGACGATCGTTCTCCTAACAGTACTTTGTTTTCTCCATGCTTCACAATACACCTATCTTTTTTAAACTCAACAAGCATATCTTCATCGCACAATTGAATGATACTTAGGAGGTTTGCTTTTAAATCTTCGACAAGTAGAACACTTGCAAAACTGGGAAATCCCACTTTCTGGAGTTCTTCTTTTCCAACCACATGAATTTTCTTTCCATCACCATAATTAACAAATCCACGGTCGTATAGTTTGACATTGTACAAATAATCAGGATTTCCTGTCATATGTCTAAAACAACCACTATTGATATACCACGAGTCTCTAGAATGTGAAATGAGAGATGTGTGAGCAACAAGACATACAGTATTTTGTTTAGGAATCCATACCTTTCTAGCAAGTCTGGCTCTTTGAATATTGCTTATGTTGGAACATACTAAAAATTGTAGACCATTCATGATATCTCTGAGTAGTCTGAGACATTGTTCCTCTTCTTGACCTTGGTATGAGTAGTAGTGGCATAGTATAGGCTTGCGTTGGGGATGTGACTTCATAATTTTTACCTTCTCGGCATGCCTCTTTGCTTTGAATCAGTCGGTCTTGTCTCAATTTCTCTATAACCAATTCCTTGTCTATCGCCTACATTTTTTTCCATTTCAAGGATTTCATCAAGCTTTGCCTTTCCATAAGTTGGTGTTTTTCAGCTTTCAGTATCTTATTCGTCTCAATGACTTTCATCCACATGGAGTACATATTCTTGGCGGATTTCATCATCATTTACTTCTTGACCATCGTCATCGCCTGATGAGTTTTCACTAAGTAATTCCATGTTGGAACATCTGGATTACCTCATTTTTTCGATGTTGGAACATGTAGTAACAACTTCATTTATCTTTTCTCCAAAAGCTACATAGTTGCTAGTGAGTTCTTCTCCTGAATACTCTTCCTCATCATCACTCCATGAAGTAACATGTAATCTGCCTTGTTTCTTTCTAGCATTCCGCCTGAATATAACAAAACCCTTCACATTCTCTACATTGGATCCTTCCTTCCTGTTTTGTCTCATTATTTTGAAACCACATAAATGGCTGATTGTTTTGCTCAACTCTGGGTCCACAAGAGTTTCCAACCTTATGTGATCGAGGTCTGTTTCCACTCAGCTTGTCTTGTGATCTTTTGTTTACTACTTTTTTCAGCATTTTTGAGAACTTCTTCGTAATAAGTGCAATTTCTTCAGCTTCACTCTCACTATCTCCTTCATTTCTTGAGGTTAGCACCTTAAAGGCTAGATCTTTATAACCTTTCTTTGATGGTTGATCAAACATCATCTCATAAGTCTGTAGCGATCCCATCAACTCGTCAAGTGTCATTGTTGTCACGTCACGTGCTTCTTCAATGGCAACCACCTTCATTGTGAAATGTTTTGGAAGAGATCTTAATGTTTTCTTTAAAAAATTTTCTTCCTTGTACTTTTTTCCAAGTTGATAAGCCGTATTAGTAATATCCCTTATCTTCTTGTAGAAGATATCAATAGTTTCATCTTCCTCCACCTTCAATTCTTCAAACTTTGTGGCCAACATTTGCAGTTTGGAATCTTGTACACGACTTGTTTCTTCATATACTGTTTGTAGGATATCTCATGCCTTCTTTGCTTGATAGCAGTTTGAAATAAGTTTAAACTGATTTTTGTCTACTGCAGTAAATATGGCATTTAGTGCTTTGGAATTTTCCATTGAGGCCCTTAACTTGCCTGTACTTCATGTTGACTTTTCCTTAACTCCTTGTTTTTTCAAACTTGATTCTCCTTCTTTCTCCTTCGAGCTTTACTGGCCATCTTCCAATGGCTGATTCCATTTAGTTTCAATAAAATACCAGGCAACTTCATCAAGTGAGCTGATGAACACTTGCATTCATGCCTTCCAATAATTGTAGTTTGATCCTTCAAAAAGTAGGGGTCGAGAGACTGAAGCATCTTCTATGGTCGCCATGGTAAAACTGGATCAACACTTTCTTTAACACAACCAAGGTAAGAGTAAGTAACTCAGCTCTAATACCAATTCAAATTTTGGTTTTACCTAATTACTTTAATTGAGGTTAAAGTGTTCCAACATCATCTGATTAACCAAGTTTATAGGTAAAGTAAAACTTTAAAGACACACAAAAATGGTTATGCAGTTCAGTGAGAATCACCTACATCTGCGAGGCATAACCCAGTTCAGAATAAATCCACTAATTAGAAAGATAGTACAAGATACATCATACAAATACTTATCTTTTCTAATTCAACTCATTAATTCAACTAGCTCCCCTAGTTGCCGATTTGCCTTGATCAGACTCCCCCTGACCTCAATCTCTGTCGACGTTGGATTTCCTCCTCCCGAGGAATTAAGGCTCACATTCTAAACTTTGAGATCAAACAATGTTGATTATGTTAGAATACCAATAAACAGCTCTGCGCTACTCTGATAAAAACCCAAAAACTGATTGCAGATTTCTCTCTATAATACTGTGAGTAGCTTAGCCTGTAATGTCCACCATATATAGCCCTTTCGCACATCATAGTTTCCTTGTGTGAATCAATCACTATCTTCATAATATTTTTGCATATTCAAATCTTGAAGAAGATAGGATGTAGCCAATCTAATCCCTTGAAGTAAGGGATTTAGAATATCTCATCCCAATCTTTTTCCATAACCAAATCTCCTTCCTTCTTCCAACTTTATATATCTTATTCCAATCCTACAAATATGGGATATGAAATATTAAGCGAATCAACTACTTTAGGGTGAAATTCATCCTTCTCGAATTCATACTTTCTCATTGACCTTCTTCCATCGTATCTCCTTGTTTGATGTTACAACATAGTCACAAATTGCCAATTAAAACATTTTGGACTTTACAGGGTTCAACTATCATGGTTTTTTGGAAAGAACCATTTGGAAGTAATTTTTACAACCCATGCTTGAAGCAAGAAGGAGGATTTCTTGGGATATTGGGATAAGTTTGTTTGAGAGCTCTTGTCCATTGGTGAACTTGGAGTAGTATAAATAGGGGATAAACTTAGTAGTTCAAACACACTCAAGGATAGCATTTCTTTGCTACTTGCTTTCTTCTCCATTTAGCTCTCCTTTGAAGTTTTAGAAGCCAAAATCCTCATCTTTATATTTTGCCACATAATTCATTCATATGTGGTAGGAAAATCCCTGTAATACTTTCTCCACATATAGTGAAGCTTCCAGCCGGCTATGGATGTAGGTCATCTTGACCAAACCATGTAAATCCTTGTGTCCATTATTTCCTTTATTTTCTTTACGTTGTCTTTATTATCCATCTTTTTGGGCTAATAGATATCTCGTGGGATTTTCATTCCTAAATAAGGAATTTACACCTCCCTTTCTGGTTAATAGAAACAAATATTCAATCAATTAACTCTGGTTAAAAGCTTATAACTATATATATGCTCTAACATGTACCTGGATTTAACCAGCTATACCTTTCTAGATTGCTTGGAAGAAGAGAAAGTGTACGATAAACAATGTTGCACGACTCGAGTATTCGAAAGGGTCAAGTTTGTTTACTCATCCTGGGAAGTACAAGATCAGAACCTCCTAGAAGAACTGTACGAGGCCGTGCTCGACATATTGGTGACTGAAAATGGGCTAAAGTTTATAGAAAATAAAAATGGAAAGAAATTTTTAGAAGAATAGTATAAACTGTAATTTGTTTATCCCGAAGTTGGTAACATTATTCTTCCTTCTAAATATCCTGAAAATCAACAAATTAATGTCAGTTTTATGTTTAGATATATTTTTTATTTGGTGTAATTACAGTTCAACAAAATTTTGAAAAGAAAAAGTAATATGATCTCTATATGAAGGTCTCCTTTCTTTTTTTATCCATTTTAATATTCCATTATGATTTTTTCCTTCCAAAATATTCTGTCACCTTCTGATTTGAAAATATTGTGGGGGGGGGGGGTGTGGGGGGGTGGGGGGTACTAATCAATTTGCTAAAATAAGAAATAATTGTGTGTCAAATTTTCATGATCATACCAAAATCCTTATTGTTGAAAACAAGTAGTATATTTAATGTATTTTGAAATGGTCACATTCAACGTGCCAAGTTAGTGCCACATTTGTGCTATTTTTATGTAGAATGTGACAGTTTGATGAAGCAGAAATGTTCATAAGATTAATTTATTTTTTAAAAAATACATAGGTATCTATATGTTTATAACTAATTCCCTAGATACTGAAACCCCCGGTTTCTTTCAAATGATAATAACAATTGTGCAAAAATGTGAAACTATGTTGCACATATTTGCCCCCTTTAATTTATTTGATCACTTCTTCAACCTTCTTTAGGAGCCATTTGTTACAACTGATAGAACCTTCATTATGTATTCCCATAGCCACCCCGATTCCCATAAACAAGATTTTCATGTACAACTGGTTAACACAAATATATAAACCTTGGGTACAATTCAAAGTTAGGATTGACTCAACATCGAACACATCACACAAGTACTGAGAGGTGTAGATACTATCATAGCCAATGGAAGATTCGGAATTGAAATGAATTTGTTGAACTCATTGTTCATATCCTTGCAATGAAAAGATTATCATTAACATATAAAATATCTAACATTATATCCTTGTGCATAACTGTTAAGGAAATTGTTGGCTCTATTGAAACCATATTTGTACCCAACAAGAGGACTACGGTGGGGACTCAAAACATGACCCTTTCGGGACAACACACTTAAACTCATCCATCTGGCCATGAGCTCATGAAACATTTTGTGCAACATAATATCCAAAGTTTAATATTGAATCATGATATATTATGACATATTCAAAAACACGCGAACAAAAAACTAATTAATTGATGAAACATAAACTACATCAATAATTAACATAAAATATATTTATGATATATTATTATATGTACTTTCTCATTTTTTACTGACAATAACGAAAGGGGAAAAGGGGGGCATATATTTGATGATAGCAAGAATGAAACATTTTGTATATGTTGGGATGAAAAATGTTGAGTGTTGGGGCCTTCGAGGTCTCATGTGTGAATTATATGCATGAAAGGCCAGATATGAAGTAATTGTGTGCATGCTTAGCACACATGACATTTATTAAAGCAGATTGTTAGTGCCTAGATAACAAATCTATTTAGACAGATTTGCACTTGTTTAGTTATTTAGACATATAAAAAGTATAATATATATGAGACACACACGACAAAATTATTAAAAACCAACAAAAATCAACCATAGATCTGATCGGCTGCATAGTCCACACACAACACCTTTTTGATGTGTAAGAATAGGTATACCTCGTACTGCTTTGGAATTAGCAATTTTTACGAAGATCTTGTAATTTATATGTCCAAGCTTTCAATGCCATAGAGTAACTTCATCATCCTTAGAGCTTAAACACTTCACTTCTTGTTCCAGGATATAGCAATTGTTTGACGATCGTTCTCCTGACAGTACTTTGTTTTCTCTATGCTTCACAATACACCTATCTTTTTGAAACTCAACAAGCATATCATCATCGCACAATTGACTGATGCTCAGGAGGTTTGCTTTTAAATTTTGACAAGTATAACACTTGCAAAACTGGGAAATCCCACTTTTCTTTCCATCACCAAAAGTAATAAATCCACCGTCGTATAGTTTGACATTGTTCAAATAATCAGGAGTTCTGGTCATATGTCTAAAAAAGCCACTATCGAAGTATCACGGGTCTCTAGAATACGAAATGAGAGATGTGTGAGCAACAAGACATATAGTATTTTGTTTAGGCATCCATACCTCTCTAAGAAGTCTGGCTCTTTGAATATTGCTTATATTGGAAAATACTTACAATTGTCGACCATTCAGAATATCTCTGAGTAGTCTAAGACATTGTTCCTCTTCATGACCTTGGTATGAGTAGTAGTGGCATAGTATAGGCTTGCGTCAGGGACGTGACTTCATAATTTTTACCTTCTTGGCCTGCCTCTTAGCTTTGAAATCAGTCGGTCTTGTCTCAATTTCTCTATAACCAATTCCTTTTCTGCCACATACATTTTTTCCCATTTCCAGGATTTCATCAAGCTTTGCCTTTCCATAAGTTGGTGTTTTCAGCTTTCAGTATCCTATTCGTCTCAATGACTTTCAGCCACATAGAGTACATATTCTTGGCGGATTTCATCATCATTTACTTCTTGACCATTGTCATCGCCTGATGAGTTTTTACTTAGTAATTCCATGTTGGAACATCTGGATTCCACCATTTTTTTTATGTTGGAACATGTAGTAACAAATTCATTTATCTTTGCTCCAAAAGCTACATAGTAGCTGGTGAGTTCTTCTTCTGCAACCTCTTCCTCATCGTCACTCCATGAAGTAACATATAATCTGCCTCGTTTCTTTCTAGCATTCCGCCTGAATATGACCAAACCCTTCACATTCTCTACATTGGATCATTCCTTCCTATTTTGTCTCATTATTTTGATTCCTCATAAATGGCTGATTGTTTCGCTCAACTCTGGGTCCACGAGAGTTTCCAACCTCCTGTGATCGAGGTCTGTTTCTACTCTGATTTTCCTGTGATCTTTTGTTTACTACCTTTTTCAGCATTTTTGAGAAGTTCTTCGTAATTAGTACAATTTCATCAGCTTCACTCTCAATATATCCTTCATTTCTTGGAGCTGACACCTTCAAGGCTAGCTCTTTATGGCCTTTTTTTGATGGTTGATCAAACGTCATCTCATAAGTCTGTATTGATCCCATCAACTCATCAAGTGTCATTTTTGTCACATAATGTACTTCTTCAATGGCAACCACCTTTATTACGAAACATTTTGGAAGAGATCTTAATGTTTTATTTTGCAATTTTTCATCCTTGTACATTTTTACAAGTGGATAAGCCATATTAGTAATATCCCTTATCTTCCTGTTGAAGATATCAATAATTTCATCTTCCTACATCTTCAATTCTTCAAATTTTGTGGCCAACGTTTATAGTTTGGAATCCCGTACATTACTTGTTCCTTCATGTACTGTTTGTAGGATATCCCATGCCTTCTTTGCTTGATAGGAGTTTGAAATAAGTTTAAATTGATTTTTGTCTACTGCAGTAAAGATGGCATTTAGTGCTTTGTAATTTGCCACTGTGGCCCTTAACTCGCATGTACTCCATGTTGACTTTTCCTTGACTTCTTATTTTTTTTAACTTGATTCTCATTCTTTCTCTTTTGAGATTGACTAACCATCTTCCAATGGCTGATTCCATTCAGTTTCAACAAAATACCAGGAAAGCTCATCAAGTTAGCAGATGAACACTCGCATTCGTGCCTTCCACTAATTGTAGTTTAATCCTTCCAGAAGTGAGGGTCGAGAGACTAAAGCATCTTCTATGGTCGCCATGGTAAAACTGGATCAACACTTTCCTTGACACAACCAAGGTAAGAGTAAATAACTCAGCACTGATACTAATTAAAATTTTGGTTTTACCTAATTACTTTAATTGAGGTTACTATGTTCCAACATCATCTGATTAACCAAGTTTGTAGGTAAAGTAAAACTTTAAAGACACACAAAAAAGGTGACGCAGTTGTGAGAATCACCTCCATCTGCGGGATATGGTCCTGTTCAGAATAAATCCACTAATTAGAAAGATATTACAAGATATATCGTACAAATACTTATCCTTTCTAATTTAACTGGTGAATTCTACTAGCTCCCCTAGTTTCCGTTTTGCCTTGATCAGACTCCCTCTGACCTCAATCTCTGTCGATGCTAGATCTCCTCCTCCCGATGAATTAAGGCTCTAGTTTTGAACTTTGAGATCAAACAATGTTGATCATGTTGGAACACGGTGAGTAGATTTCTCACTGATTGCAGATTTCTCTCTATAATACCGTGAGTAGATTTCTCTCTGATTACATATTTCTCTCTATAATACCGTGAGTAGCTTAGTCTGTAATGTCCGCCATATATTGCCTTTCCGCACATCATAGTTTCCTTGTGCGAATCAAGCACTATCTTCATAATATTTTCGTATATTCAAATTTTAATGAAGATAGGATTTAGCCAATTTAATCCCTTGAAGTAAGGGATTTAGAATATCTCGTCCCAATCCTTTTCCATAACCGAATCTCCTTCCTTCTTCCAAATTTATATATCTTATTCCAATCCCACAAATATGGGAGATGGAATATTCAGCGAATCAACTACTTTAAGATGAGATTCATCCTTCCCGGATTCATACTTTCACATTGACCTTCTTCCATCATGACTCCTTCTTTGATGTTACAACATAGTAAAAAATTGACAATTAAAACATTTTGGACTTTACAGGGTTAAACTATCATGGTTTTTTGGCAAGACCAATTTGGAAGTAATGTTCACAACCCTTGCTTGAAGCAAGAAGGAGGATTTCTTTGGATATTGGGATAAGTTTGTTTGAGAGCTCTTGTCCACTGGTAAACTTGGAGTAGTATAAATAGGGGATGAACTTAGTAGTTCAAACACACTGAACTCAAGCATAGCATTCTTTTGCTACTTGCTTTCTTCTCTCTTTAGCTCTCCTTTGAAGTTTTAGAAGCCAAACCCCTCATCTTTATATTTTGCCACATAATTCATTCATAGGTGGTATGAAAAGCCTTGTAATACTTTTTCCACATATAGTGAAGCTTCTAGTCTCCTCCGGCCATGGATGTAGGTCATCTTGACTGAACCACGTAAATTCTTGTGTCCATTACTTCATTTATTTTCTTTACGTTGTCTTTATTATCCATCTTTTTGGGCCAATAGATATCTCGTGGGATTTGCATTCCTAACAAATAAGGAATTTACACCTCCCTTTCTGGTTAATAGATACACACATTCAATCAATTAACTCTGGTTCACAGCGTATAACTATATTTATGCTCTAACATGTACCTGGCTTTAACCTGCTATACCTTTCTAGATTCCTTGGAAGAAGAGAAAGTGGGCTAAAGTTTATAGAAAAAGAAAAATGGAAAGAAATTTTTATAAGAATAGTATAAACTATTCCATTATGATTTTTTCCTTCCAAAATATTCTTTGTCACCTTCTTATTTGAAAATATTTGGGGGGGGGGGGTGGGGGTGGGGGTACTAATCAATATGCTAAAATAGTAGATAATTGTGTGTCAAATTTTCATGATCATACCAAAATCCTTATTGTTGAAAACAAGTTGTATATTTAATGTGTTTTGAAATGGTAATATTCAGTGTGCCAAGTGAGTGCCACATCTGTGCTATTTTTATGTACAATGTGACAGTTTGATGAAGCAGAAATGTGCGTAACATTAATTTCATTTTTAAGAAGTACATAGGTATCTATATGTTTATAACTAATTCCCTAGATACTGAAACCCCCCAGCTTCTTCCAAACGATAATAACAACTGTGCAAAAACGTGAAACTCTGTTGCACGTATTTGCCCCCTTTAATTTATTTGATCACTTCTTCAACCTTCTTTAGGAGCCATTTGTTACAACTGATAGAACCTTCATTATGTATTCCCATAGCCACCCCGATTCCCATAAACAAGATTTTCATGTACAACAGGTTAACACAGATATATAAACCTTAGGCACAATATTCTTTAATTCAACCTACAAGATCACAAAGCTAAGACTCACCTTGCAATTCAAAGTTAGGATTGACTCATCATCGAACACATCAATCAAGTAGTGAGAGGTGTAGATATTATCACAGCCAATGGAAGATTCTAAATTGAAATGAATTTGTTGAACTTGTTGTTCTTATCCTTGCAATTAAATTATTAACATTAGCATATAAAATATCTAACATTATATCCTTGTGCATAATTGTTAATGAAATTGTTGGCTCTATTGAAACCATAATTGTACCCAGCAAGAGGACCATGGTGGGGATTCAAAACATGACCCTTTCGGGACAACACACTTAAACTCATCCATCTTGCCATGAGCTCATGAAATATTTTGTGAAACATAATATCCAAAGTTTAATATTGAATCATGATATATTATGACATATTAATAAACACGCGGACAAAAAATCGATTAATTGATGAAATAAAAACTACATCAATAATTAACATAAAATATATTTATGATATATTATGATAAGCACTTTCTCACTTTTTTTATTGAGAATAGCAAAAGGGGAAAAAGAGGGAATATATTTAATGATAGCAAGAATGAAACAACTTGTATATGTTGGGACGTAAAATGTTGAGTGTTGGGGCCTTCGATGTCTCATGCGTGATATATGCACAAAAAGCCAGATATGAAGTAATTGTGTTCATGCTTGGGACACACGACATTTATTAAAGCAGATTGTTAGTGCCTAGATAACCAATCCGTTCAGGAAAATTTGCACTTGTTTAGTTATTTATATATATATAAATGTATTATATATATGAGACACACACGACAAAATTATTAAAAACCACCAAAAATCAACCATAGATATGATCGGCAGCAAAGGTTTTAGACCTAGTGGAAACCCAAATGATTTGAATTGTCTCACATGTGGTTGCCCCTGTGGGTACCATTGACAGATCATGACATATCCAGAGATGAATCCAACACCACCCAAAATGTAGATTTGTACTTGTTTAGTTATTTATACATATAAAAAAGTATAATGTAAAGATTAAAATAAAAATTTAATAGTACCGGACCAATCATTGGTATAAACATTAAATGTTTTGGGTTCAAGTCCAATCAATTCCGAATCAACAATGGAGATTTGTGCTTGTCTAAAGTGATCACATAAATTTAAGGGGGGAAATATGTGGAGTGGGGTTTTACGTTTTTCCACAATTGTCATTATCGTTTAGAAGAAATTAGAGGGTTTTATATCTAGGGAATTAGTTATAAACATACAGATATCTAGGTACTTTTTTCATATAAAGAAAATATTTGGTGTTACAAACATTTCTTCTTCATCAAACTATCACATTCTACATAAAAAAGTATATATGTGGCACACACTTGGCACGTTGAAGAACATTTTCAAATCAGAAGGCGGTGAAGAATATTTATGAAAGGAAAAATAACAAAGAAATAGTAAAATGGATAAAAAAAAATGGGAGGCCTTCATATAAAGATCATATTAGTTTTTCTTTTCAAATTTTAGTTGAATTGTGATTACACCAAATAAAATATATCACTAAACATCAAACTTACAATAATTTGTTGAACTTCCGGATACTTAGAATGAACAAGATTGTTGAGGGTAGATGAAGAGTGAGTAGGTAGTAACCATGAACTAGGCCTTATATAAGGATGATGTTGAAGAAAATATTAGGTCAGAGGTAACGTAAGAAAAAATGCTCAAATGCATGCAAGGTGACGCGTGTAAAATTTGGCTGAAATTTTGGGTTAGAATTTTTTGATTATGACGCTCCTAATATTTCCACCTATTTTTCCCACTACACAAGAGGGAGAAATTTTGGATTGAGATGGGAAAAGTTTGGAAAGAGATGGAAAAATGAAGAAATGACTTTGATTTTGCTTCGTCTACTCTACATTTCAAAGTCTTTATATTTAGTTTTAATTACCCAATTTTTTTCAAAAACCTTTTATTTATCAAGTTTTACTTTTATTTTCCATGATACATGATTTTTATAGGATAATTCTACTAAGGACAAGTGACTGCACATTCCTGTACAATTTTTGCACACGTATTAGACAATAGGAAAGATTCTTCTAATCTGAACATTTTCTGAATTGGTGGGAGATGTTTTGTTGTTTTTTTCATTTACAATTTTTAAACTGATAAAATGTGGTTAAGATTGTTTTGTGTGATAATTGTCGATGATCTTCACATGCAAGAACGGCACGAGTATTAAAGAAAATGTAAATATTTGGTGCGGAAATAATTAAACTAATAAAAAAATATAGAGAAAATAAAGTAAATTTCAAATATACTCTAGTTATATATCAAAACCTTTTATATATACAATATTTTCAAAAAAGATGTAATGTGCACGAACAAAATTTGCACGCAAGTGTCACACACCACTTTACTACAAACTATATTCTTTTCTTCATTTTGTGACTGGCCGAAGTATTATTTTGATATTCATGAACTTACGACAGACTTACTATTTAAGAATTCGTAATTTGATAAGTACGGAGTATTTGCCACATTTATGAAAATTTTGGAATTAAGTTGCCCGGAGTTGATATTCCTAGAACTTATATTACTATATTTGTTAGAAGTGACTTTTGAAAATGAATTCAATAATTTATTTTGGGGGAATTCCATTTCCGGCAATCTCAACGCTGCCAGGCCAGGGCCGCTGGACTGGTACTCCATCATCGACCTCTTGTGCTTAACTCGAGACAAAACCACCATCCTGACCCGGATGGGATGGATGAAGGAAAACAGGATAGCATGGACCTAGAAAAAAAATTGCCCCCTCTGTTGTAGATGCCTACAAGTGGGTCCTTAAGGCCACAACGGTTTTGTTCTACCCAAAATCAAAGGCATGGTACCGACATGGCCAAAACATTTAGTGGGACCACCTTTAAGACCATGTGACCATGTGTTCTTACTGTTACTTCTTGTCCGAGTACTAGCGCATGTATGAGGGGTTCGTGCTTACACGCTTTGCAAGTTAAATGCGACCATTTAAATAGACAAAGCAAAATGAAATCTAGTTTTTATTTTTCCATCTCTTTCCAAACTTTTGCCATCTCAATATTAAATTTCTCTCTTCTATAGTGGCAAAATTAGGGGAAAATATTAGGAGGGTCTTAATAAAAAAATCTGTAACCCAAAATTCCAGTCAAATATTACACGCGTCACCTCTAACCTAATATTTTCTTCAATGTCGACTTTGTTTCTCATGTATTCATTGTAAATACATTATATAATTTTATACTTTTTAAATTTATAAATCACTAACGAGTACAAATCTGCATGGAAAGATTTATCATCTAGGCACTAACAATCTGCCTAACATATTTCGTGTGTTGTGAGTGCCTAGCATGCACACAATTACTTCTTATCTAGCCTCTTGTGAAAATAATTTATGGATGAGACATCGAAGGCTCCAACACTCATATTTTGCGGTCCAACATATACAAGTTGTTTCTTTTCCGTCATTATCAAATATATGCCCTTTTTTTCCTTTCAATATTTTCAGTAAAAATGGGAAATTATTTCTCATAATTATATATTTTGTTAATCGCTGGTGTAGCTTGTATTTTTATCAATTAATTGATTTCTTTGTTCGTGTGTTTGTTATAATATTTCATAATGTATCATGATTCGATATTATGAAAAATATAAACAAAATATGAACAATGGGTTCAACAAAATCATTTCAATTCTAATTCTCACGTATATATGAAAAAAAAGTAAACCTGAAATGATTATAGCTTATCAGGAAAGAATGAATATGTGCGTATGAAAAATTGCAAAAAGAAATAATTGAGTTTATAGTAAAAATTATGCGTAAGATCTTAGTTACAGGGGCTAGATATTAAACATAAAACTATGCGTAAAAAATTATGCGTAATATCTTGTTATGTGTGAAGCAATTAGCTGCAAAAAATGACATAAATCTATGCCACATCCGTGCATATTTTTTGCACAATACAAATTTTTTGCATTTTTTGTAATATTCGGTAACCCACCACAAGAGATATTTTGATTTAGTTAACTAGCATACATGCACAACAATTGAAGACAGCTGCAACTGAGTTGTAGGTGGTATCTAAAATAATAAGTTTTAAATATCTACACCCCTCAGTACTTCTGTGAGTCTTAGTTGTGTGATATGTGTAGGTTAAATTTAAGGAATATTGTGCCAAAGGTTTACATATTTGGGTTAATCTGTTGTACACAAAAAGCTTGTTTATGGGAATCAGGATGGCTATAGGAATTAGGAAAGAAGGTTATCTTAGTTTTAACAAATGGCTCCTAAAGAAGGTTGAAGAACTGAACTCTATGGTGGGGACTATGAGTTTTGCAACTAACATTTTATTTTAAAGAGTCTATTTTCTTGGCAAGAATAATTGTACTTTGGATAAATGAGTGCCATGTGTGTGCACATTCCTGCACAAATTCTGCACACGTATAAGACAATGTGAAAGATTCTTCGGATCTGAATATTTTCACATGTTTTGCAATCTTTTTTGTTTAACATATTTGAAAGTGATAAAGAAGGTTTAGTTTGTTTTGAGTGATAATCTTCTACGATCTTCCCATGCAAGAATTGCACAGGTATTAAAGAAAGTGTACATATTTGGAGCTGAAATAACGAAAAATATTTTAAATATATATAGAAAAAATGAAGTAAATTCCAAACATAATCTATTTATTTTTCAAAACTTTTTATGAAAATATTTTTAAAAAAAGATGTAATTTGTGCGAACAAAATTTGCATGCAAGTGTCACTCGGCACTTTACTAAAGACTTATATTTTTTGTTCATTTTTTGATTGTCCATACGAAGTATTATTTTGATATTCATGAATTTCAAGAAAAATTGCTACTTAAGAATTTGTATTTAGATTTTTTTAAAAAAAAGAGTATTTCCCACATTTATGAAAATTTTGGAATTAGATTGCCTAGAATTGAGATTTTTAGAACTTTTATTATTAGATTGTTAGAAATGATTTTTGAAATTGAATTCATTAATTTATTCTAGGGGGATTCCATTTCCGGCATTCTTGCTGCTGCTTGCCTTGGACCACTAGACTAGTACTCCATCATTAGCTTCCCGTGCTTTACTAAGGACTTAACCACCATGCTAACCCGGATTGGATGGAAGAAGGATATGGTGTACCTAGAAAACAATTCACTCCCTATTTTGAAGAGGCCTACATGTCGGCCCTTAACGCCGTGATAGTTTTTACCCTAAAATCAAAGG
Source organism: Rubia yunnanensis (assembly GCA_037428765.1). Classification (NCBI taxonomy): domain Eukaryota; kingdom Viridiplantae; phylum Streptophyta; class Magnoliopsida; order Gentianales; family Rubiaceae; genus Rubia; species Rubia yunnanensis. The sequence goes on along the minus strand of CM075064.1, from coordinate 20,526,788 downwards.
CCTGCAACTGATATGGTGAGGAAAAACATTGGGACCACCTTCTAGACCTTGTGTCCCTACTGCTACTACATGTACGAGTACTAGTGTATGTATGAGGGGATAATGCTCCTGATATTAATCTCCTTCCGAATACTTACGATTTGCGAAATTAATATCTTTGATCTATTGAATGGATCCGTAAACCCTCACTATCTCACACAAAATTCACATGGCTAGCCCTCAGTGTACGCCTTATCTCAACTTGCTCTCTAACTAGCCCTCAGAATCAGATTACAAGGTTTATTGATACTTAACTAGCCCTCGGGGTTAAGAAACAATGGAATAGATCGCAAGCAAAGAGTATGAACTCAAAAGGTTGTATATTTGATTGATAAAAGTGTGTGAAATTCGTCCAAAGGACTCCCCTATTTATAGGGTTACAATCTCGTCCCAAACCCTAATCACAATTGGAGACCAAATTGACTTATGGCAGCTTTAAGAAGCTAAAACCATATCTAATTAAAATACAAAAAATAAATGGCAATCTAAGGTAATCTGGTCGAATTCTTCAAGTAACCTTGAAGAATATTACCTTATATAATCTTACCAAATCTAATTCTAATCAGAATAAAACTGAATATACTAAACCCTAAAGGACTGTATTTTAAAAATTCAGCTCTTCAAAGCCCACATGGCCGAGCTATCAGTCCAATAAACCCAAAATGAAATTATTTTACAATATTTTACAGTGATCACACTACCTGATTAAAAATCCAGTGGGAAAAAAGAGTATAGTGTTCTTCATGATATCTTCCGTTCGTCGACAATCTTGAATAATGAATCTAAGATGTGCACGATGACTCCTTCAATTCTTCATCATAAAGTTTATCCATCAAAGCATTTTAATCACATCAAAGCATTTGATATTCGTATCATCTCCAATGTTAATATGAAAATGATAAAGGGTCTTCACAGCAGCACCTGCCTCCACCATGAGAAATGTGATAAAAAAAATAATGTGACAAATTTTTTTGCTTTATTAAGCTATAACATTCTACACTAAAAAAGCACAAATGTGGCATGCCCTTGGCACGTTAAATGATACAATTCATATATATATATATATAAATATATATACATATTAGTAATATTAAACAATAAGGATTTTAGTATAATCATGAAACTTTGACATGCAATTACTCAATCCTATTTGAGAATATTTATTAACCCCACAACCCCAAATATTTTCCCTGGTTTTCAAATCAAAAACATTTAATAAATGGAAGGGAGATCAACTCACTGCATAGCTTGGAAGAAAGAGACAAAATCAAAAGATGAAGGTGCATGCCCTTGAATTAGTATCGACATAAACATTCAACAAGGTGCAATTATCAAAGCATGTGCAAATAATAATGAAAGATCAAAATAGCATTCCAGTAAAGACGTACAAAGAGAAATATCTCTGTAATAGAGTTTCCAGATACACAATCCCTAGAAGCGGACATTCATAAGGGTGTAAATCCATATAATGGGAAAAAAACATCATCACGAATAACCTATCATGGTGAGGGGTGAATGGAAACAACATTAGAGTACATGCTATAAAATCCCAATCCACAGAATCCAGTATCTCAAAGCTCAGTGGTTAGATCAGCAACGAACCTCACTGTTGCACACCTGATAGATCTGAATAAATCTAGGACACACCTGTTAATTAGAGCTATCTCCCCCCCCCCCATGTAGTGAAGAAGGGATCTCATGTTACATGAAGGATTTCCAACCTGCCATACTCAATCCAATGGATACACCAGATAGGAGAAAATTTGATATAAGATCTGGAACCTGATACTAGCAAAGGACAATCTAGTCTCCCTATAAAGAGCAATCAACAATTCTACTCTAAAGGGGTTAAATAGGAAAAGGAGAATCCTAACTCCAAATAGCATATGTGCAAGGTGTGAACAATAGGAGGAGAGTAACTCACATCTTTTACAACATTGTGCAGCTCCTCAAAGGATCTATGAGAGAATCATCACTTGGTTTTAATTTCAAACAAGGGAAACAAATGGATTTTGCAAGTGGTTGCAAAATGATCCAAGAATAGATGAAATTTAGTTGTTAATCTTCTTCATGTCAGAGATTTGGAGTGTCCAAGGTAAGAAAAAGCTTTAAGATGAGAACTTAGATACAAAGTTGGGAAAAAGACAGAGACTCATTTATCATAAATAACCTATGTAGATTAGGAAAGGTAGACATGCAGCCAGACCGGGAATTGATACATGTAGAGCAAGAGAAAACACCTGAATTTGAACAATCCCAAAACCAATAGGAGTATGAGGAAATATACTTTGGCGGCTCCTTCAACCATTAAAAGTCGATTGGCGCAGGTATATAGATTATCTCCACAGGTGACAATCAACAACTACCTACATGGATCATATTTCTTTATGTCTGCTGGAGAGCAATCTAAGTTGCAGCAAGAACACACGAAACTCAAGTTATAATCTACACAGACTCTGTTATCCTGGAATAATCAATCTATGAACCTGAATTTGCGCATTGGGAAATCAAGAGTCTCGTCCTTCAAATCTTAAATTTCCATGTATGTAATTTAAAATTTTTAAGTTGAAGAAAATACCAAGGCTTAGGCTAGATAAGAAGTACGATGGAGCTCTATTTTGATATTATTATTTTATTTTAATATAACAAGCACTATAGGCTTAGGCTAGGTAGTATAGCTTAGGCTAGATAACAAGCATATCAAGGCTTAGGCGAGAAATCCTCCATTTTAATATTATTATGTTATTACCATTATTCTTTTTTGTATTTAATTATTTTTAACACTTTTTCAAAGTAGATCTAACTCCTGCCCCCTTTCTCTAAAACTTACGATAGATTTGGTCATCGGTGAAGAATTTTTTTTGTCACTTATTTTGAAAAATTCATCCCGACGGCGGAATCCACTGGTCATGGGCAGAAAACGTGGTTGGTTCAAGATCTACAGGGTGGCGATGTAACTGAAATGCATAAACAAATCAACAATAGCGAACTTTATATATTATTGGGTCAAAGATTTCCTCCCAACAATTTCTTGTATTTAATAGATCCAAAATTTTGTCATTTGGATGATCCTTGCTTGGGCTGTTCATATGTCGGTCTGAATCAGTAAAACTGATTGGATCACATAATAATGTAAGGAATAAAATAGAAATTTATTATTACCGACCCGATCATTAGTATAAACATTATTACAATTTGGGATTAAGTCAATCGAGTCCAAATCAAGAATGGAGATTTGTGTTCTTGTCTGAAGTGATCAAATAAATTAAATGAGGATAATACGTGCAACGTGGTTTCACGTTTTTGCAAAAATGTTATTATCGTTTAGAAGAAGTTAGGGGGTTTCATTATCTAGGGAATTAGTTACAAATATATAGACATCTATGTACTTTTTTATAAATAAAAAATTTAACGTTACAAAGTTTTCTGCTTCATCAAACTGTCAGATTCTACATTAAAAAAAGGCATAGATATAGAACGCACAATTAGCACGTTTAATGTGACCGTTTCAAAAACACATTAAATATATTACTTGTTTTCAAATCAAAAGACAACGAAGAATATTTTGTGGAAGGAAAAAATCATAACAAAATAGTGAAATGGATAACTATAAAATGGAGACAATCAGATAAAGATCATATTAGTTATTCTTTTCAAAATTTAGTTGAATTGTAGTTACACCAAATAAACATATATCTAAACATAAAATTTACCTTAATTTCTCTAACTTTGGGATATTTAGAAGGAAGAAGATTGTTAAGGGTAAATGAAGAGTGGGTAAGTAGTAACCATGAATTCGAAAAGCTAAATGTTCAATTGCATGCATAGTGACGCGTGTAATGTTTGGCTGAAATTTTGGGTTAGAGTATATTGATTACGATCCTCCTAATATTTTTCCCATGTTTCTACAACTGTAGAAGAGAGAAATTTTAGATTGAGAAGGAAAAATTTGGAAAGAGATGGAAAAATTAAAACTAGCTTTGAATTTTCTTCATATGCTTGACATTTCAAAGTCTTTATGTTAAGTTTAGTTTCTCATCTTTTTTCTTTAACACCCTTCTATTTCTCATCTTTTTCTTTTTTTTAATGATTCATAATTTCTTCAAGGAAAATTATATTATGGATACGTGAGTGCCACGTGTGTAGTTTTTTTCTAATATGAATGTTTTCTAAAGTGGTCGTAGTTGTTTTGTTTTTGTTTTTGTTTAGCGTATTTGACATTAATAGAACAAGGTTTAGCTTGTTTTGAGTGATAATCATTGATGATCTTCACATGCAAGAATTGCACAGGTATTAAAGAAAGTGTAAATATTTGGAGAGGAAATCACAAAAATAATTTAAAAAATATATACAGGGAAAATAATATAAATTCCAAATATAATTTAGTTATTTTAAAAAATTTTATGAATTTAATATTTTAAAACAAGATGTAATGTGTGCAAACAAAATTTGCATGCAAGTGTTCCATGCTACATTACTAAGGACTTTATAATTTTTGTTCATTTTCTGATAGGCCATATGAAGTATTATTTTGATATTCACAAACATTAAGAAAACTTATTATTTAAGAATTCATAATTCAATAAAAAATATATTTTCCACATTTATGAAATTAAATTCATTTTTTTTATTTTGTGGGGATTCCATTTTCTGCATTCTCACGTCGCCCGCTCTGGTCCGCTGGATTGGTAGTCTATCATTGGCCTCTCATGCTTAACTCAGGACCTGACCACCATTCTGACCCGGACTGGATGGATGAAGGTCATTGTGTACCCGGAAAACAATTCAACCCCTCTATTGAAGAGGCCTACAAGTGGGTCCTCAAGGCTGCGGTGGTTTAGTTCAACCCAAAATCAAAGGCCTAGTACTGAAATGGCGAGAACAAATAGTGGAACCACCAGCTAGACTGTGTCTCCTTACTGCTACTTCATGTACGAGTACCAGCACATGTATGAGGGGTGCATGCTCCAGTGTCTGAATGGGAAATGCAAGAGGATTTTGACGGCAACACCCGTTGCCACCATGAGAAATGTAAAAAAAATAATGTGACAAACGTTTTTGCTTCCTCAAGATATCTAATTCTACATTAAAAAAAAGCACAAATGTGGCATGCAATTGGCACGTTAAATGTAAACCCTTTTAAAAAATTATATGTATTACTTGTTTTAACAATAAGAATTTAAATATTATAATGAAACTTTGACACACAATTACTCTATCCTATTCTAGAATATTGTTTAACCCCGCCCCCCTAATATTTTTCCATGGTTTTTAAATCATAACAATTTCAAAAGGTGGAAAGGAGATCAATCCATTGGAAAGCTTGGAAGAAAGTGCAAAATCAAAAGAAGAAGGTGGCCTTCGATTAGTACTAGCGTAAAGAATAAACAAGGTGCAATTAGCATATTATGTGTTGAGGATAATGAAAGATCAAAATAGCCTGCTAGAAAGACATGCAAAGACAAATATCACTGTAATCCCTAGAAGAGGAGATTCTTAGGGGTGGAAATCCATATAATGGGCCAGAAACATCATCACGGATAACCTAGCACAAAGAGGGGTGAATGGAAACAACATTAGTATACATAATCAGTGGATTCCCGGTCAACAAAATCTGTATCTTAATACTTAGTGGTTGGATTTTCAATGAATCTCACAGTTGCATACCTAATAGATCAGAATAAAAATTGGAGAGCCCTGAACTCAAGGTATCTTCCCTCACCGGTTATTGCCTCATATATTATCACTACACTTAAACCACTCATTGAAAGGAAAGACCAAGCCCTATGAAACCCAAACAAAGATGGACGCTACATAGTTAAAAAGAGATATCCTGTTGAATGAAGGATATCCAACCTGGCACTCCCAATATAATGGTTGCACCAGATAAGAGGAAAATATGGTGTACTACCTGGAACCTCATACCACCACAGGGGATATCCATTTTTCTATAAAGAATAGTCAACAATGATCTTCCGATAGGGTTAAATAAGAAAAGAAGAAACCTAACTCCATATAGCATATGTGGAAGATGTGAAGGAGAGTAACTCACATATTTTCCTACATTGTGCAGTTTCTCAAAGGATCTAGAGAGAATCATCACTTGTTTTTAATTTCAACCAAGGGCAACGAATGAATTTTGCAAATTGGTTCTTTGAGTGATTGCAAAATGCTCCAGGAATAGATGAAATTCAATTACAAATATTCCTTATGTGGGATAGATGTAAAATCCAAAAAAAGAAAAAATAATTATGATGAGAACATAGATACAATTCAAAGTTGGGAAAAGGCCAGAGACTCGTTTATGATAAATAACATATATAGATTAGTGGGGGAAGACATATGCAGCTAAACTAGGAAATGATACATGTAGAGGAAGTACAAACGCATGAATTTCAACACTCCCAACAACAATATGAGTATAAGGAGATTTACTTTGTCGGCTCCTTTAACACCTTAAAGTCTACTGGCGCAGGTGCATGGATTATTTCCATAGGTAACCATCAACAACCACCTACATGGAGCATATCTCTTTATATGTACCTAACTGCTCCAGAAAGAAGCACAAAGTTGCTCGAGAGCAATCTAAGCCACAACAAGAACTCAAGAAACTCAAGTTAAAATCTACACAGACTCTGTCATCCTGGAAAAATTAATCTCTGAACCTGAATTTGTGCCTTGGGAAATCAAGCTTCTCATCCTTGAAATCAGCGTGTAGTCAAACATATGGAAGATCAACGTGTAGTAACTCTTTTGGAAAGTATTATTTCAATATGGTTCTTTTTTTAATAAAAATAGTAGCATTGTAGTACTACTAAAATTTTTAAATAAACCTTAGAATGTAATTACAATTTTTATATGAATATAATATTCTTCTAAATAAGTATATTCCTTATTTGTGTAAATTTTTTTTTTGATTAAAAATATTTTCATTCCAACCAATATCAACTTTTTGATGGGACAAAGAATCATGTGAAGCACTAATTGAGAGGATATGTCGAAGGCTGAACTCATGCATATAGAATTCTAACAAAATTGTAAATAATTGTCTTTCGCAAAAGGGCATTCAAGCATTGAATTGAGTCCTTTCATTTGGTATGTCCTTATTATCATATGCCACCGCCTTCAAAACATGGCCCTAAGCACTGATAATGAAGATTTTATAAGCCCAAAATCTGAAGCCCAATACCTAATGCTTTATGCTCCTGCTCAGAAATCTCCTCTCCTATTTTCCTTCTTTACACATCTTCCATCGTTTTCTTTCCCTGAAAAAGTCTGCTATTTCTTGCCTCCTAAATCATTCAGTGGAGTCATATTCTTTATCTCATTCTATACCATGGGAGGTCCATTCCTAACGTCAACCCGAGGTTTATAAATACTTTGTTCAATTATCACTAGAGTTTTATCTATGTGATCCCAACCTTTTCTCAGAGTCCCCTTACAAGTTCTGCCATCTGCGTATGCAGCCTATGCAGGACTCGGATGCCACCTTGAGTCTGAGTCAACTTTTGTGTGCTATATCCTGAAACTCTAGTTCATGTGTCTTGGTTTTCCTTATTTGATCAAGTTCTATGTTAATTGCATCGGTTCTATATCCATTACTGATTCTTTATGATAAAGATTTTAGGGATTTAAGGTTTCTCATTCCCAAATCAGGATCTACCTCGTCCAATTAGGGTAGGATACTCGTTTGAGTTAAGCTTCATTAAGGTTTCTCATTCTAATTTTTTTTAGTTTAGCTTAATTTTATTTAATGGCCTAATATTGCTGTATATGTTATGAAGATTCATGTGATGACTAGTGCTTTATTATCCATTTTGAGGTCTAAAATTTTATCATTACTATTTAGGGACCTTTCAATTTAACATGAGAACCTGATTCGAGCTTTGGGCTGGCCATCCCCAAGTGATTCAAAGGTTTTCCCAGGTCAAATGGAAAGGATACCTATTTTTTATTTTATTATTATTATTTATTTTATTTTATAAATTTTAAATTTTATGCCTTGATCCAAAATCCTTTTAGTGGGATCTATTTTGTTGAGATTTAACTTTTCTTTAAAATAATTTAGGAGAACACTTTTATTTTCAATTTAGAAAGTCTTTGAAAGTTCAAAAGAAGCAAACATTGATGGCACTATTCTTATATCTATACTGTGTGTTTTTACATCTTCTTTGATAACATTAAACTCTTAGCATTTAATTACAATTAGTCAATATATATTTAGTGGTAATATACTGGCTATAAACGGCTATATTCTCAACGGTAATAAAACATTTATAAACGGCTATATTTTATAGTACAAATACGAATTTATCCAACAATTCATAACCACATTTTTGTTCTATCTCATATCCTTCTTACCATATTTTCTCTTAATTTTCCGATAATATGTTGAGACTAATGTTAGTCTTTGTTGTCGTAATTATCGTTGTACTACATGTTAGTCTACTTACCGGAGATATTACGCCGGAAGAATTTTGTTACTCTTCAGTAATTGTTGGATTCATTTATTACCTTTTATTTTTCACAATCCTCATAGACTTCTGTATTTCAACTTACATTTAATAAATTATTTTATTTCCCTATAGTGACATCAATAAATCGTTTATTTTGTAGACTAGGTTTAACCACGTCTGAAATCTAATATCTTTAGTTTTAAGTAACTGTGAAGTCTTTTAATAAGTTAAGTTTTGATTTGCCTTTACATGATTTGAGGAAGCTCTGATACCACATCTGTAACACCCCCAAACCCAAACGCAAGTGTTGGGTTGGGTCTGGGCGTGCTAGTGAAAATGCTAACAGTAATGAGCAAGTAAATTTTATGTGGAAGCGATTTAGATTAAAAATACAAAAACCTAACTTTACGATTACAGAAACAGCATTACTACAAATGTTAAATGGAAGTTTGACATAACTGTTATAGAATCAAAAGTTTTCTTTACAGATTAAAAATTCATGTTAAGATTTCATCCAGGATCTCTCTCAAAAGAAGTAATGACTCAAGGTACCGTTCTCTTACAGTCCTTCTTTACCTGAAAAGGGTTTATTTAAGTAGGGTAAGCTCCTTGTTTAGTGAGGTTCCATCGCCAGTACTTACCCAGTTGAGTTTTAGTGATAACAGAATAACAATAACAATTAACAATTAGCCATGTTTATCCTAGCACACAGTAAAAGAATACGGTTGGTTAATGGCGAGTTGCTGCCAAGTGCCTATATGAAAACTGTGACTAACATACACGACATAACCCAGTCAGTGATGCCCGAAGGCTATCAGTTCAAAATTCACTTTCCCATTCACGCCAGTGTTCAGTTACGAGCTCGTATCAGTTAGGTGGTTATGCAATCCCAAAATTCACAGACAGGTAATCAGGTAGCAGGTAATTCAAGTTTGACACGGCAAGATAAAGTACAAGCCAGTCATCAGAGCAGTATATGATTCAAGTTTAACATGATAAGATAAAGTACAATCTGGTCTTTCACAGAAAATATCAGAGCAGTTCAGGAGTTCAGATTCACAATAATCTAGTACAGTGTGACAAAATACACACTAAATTCACAGTTAGTAAATACCATCATTTGAGTGTAACAGTCATATCTCTCTCTCATGGCTAGAGTATCAAGTAAAAAGGTTCGAGTATTAGGGGTTCCAGTACTTACAGTTCTAGTAGTTGGGTAATAGGTTCGAGCAAAGAACTCAAGTGGAGATGGTTCTAGTGGTATGGGTATCAGGTGGTCCCCCTTTAATGAACTTCGTCTCCGAAGTTTTACTGTAGCTTTACCCAAAATAGAGAGGGTACCTTCAATAACCTTGGTCAAACCATGGTTCCCATCACTCTTTATGGCGTAAAGTCGAGCATGCACATTTGGCCTACCACTTCCACTAGCTCCACCCTTTAGAGCTAAATTGATCACGGATGACCATGACCAAGTGGTTGGAATGAGGGCTTTGTCTAAGTTATTGGGACTTCATTATTTTGTGCTCAAAATTCCCATATTACAACATCGCTAACATTTATTTTCTTAGCAATCCTACTCTTTATGTCTTTCTTCCCTATGATACAACAAGTGACTCGAGGTGATACTTGGACCACATCATATGGTCCAAGTTTGGGTTGCATCCCTTCTAATTTGAATGTAAACAATTAACCCACCTCACATACTTTTCCTAGGGTTAAAGGTTTGAATTATTGTTTTCACCAAAAATTTGATTATTTCGTCAATTAATCCTCTGTTGAACTTTGACTTCTCCCTGATCTATCATTGGGTTCTCAACCCTAGTTTGAATGATCATAAAAGAGTGTAAATTCTTAAGAACTACAAGTACTTTTATAAAAGTTATATACTACTACTTTAGTCCCTCCAGATTTTATTCTTATCCAACCCTAAATCATTCAGTGGAGTCACATTCTTTATCTCATTCTATACCATGGGAGGTCCATTCCTAAGGTCAACCCGAGGTTCATAAATACTTTGTTCATTATCGCTAGAGTTTTATCTATGTGATCCCAACCTTTTCTCAGAGTCCCCTTACAAGTTCTGCCATCTCCGTATGCAACCTATGCAGGACTTGGATGCCACATTGTGTAAGAGTCAACGTTTGAGTGCTATATCCTGCAACTCTAGTTCATGTGTCTTGGTATTCCTTATTTGACCGAGTTCTATGTTAATTGCATCGGTTCTATATCCATTACTGATTCTTTATGATAAAGATTTTAGGGATTTAAGGTTTCTCATTCCCTAATCAGGATCTACCTCGTCCAATTAGGGTAGGATACTTGTTTGATTTAAGCTTAATTAAGGTTTCTTATTACTATTTTTTAAGTTTAGCTTAATTATATTTAATGGCCTAATATCGTTGTATATGTTATGAAGATTCATGTGATGACTAGTGCTTTATTATCCGTTTTGAGGTCTCAAGTTTTATCATTACTATTTAGGGACCTTTCCATTCAACATGAGAACCTGATTCGAACATTGGGCTGGCCATCCACAAGTGATTCAAAGGTTTTCTCAAGTCAAATGGAAAGGATACCTATTTTTATTTTATTATTATTATTATTTATTATATTTTATAAATTTAAAATTTTATGCCTTGATCCAAAGTCCTTTTAGTGGGATCTATTTTGTTGAGATTTAACTTTTCTTTAAAATTATTTAGGAGAACATTTTTACTTTAAATTTAAAAAGTCTTTGAAAGTTCAAAAGAAGCAAATATTGATGGCACTATTCTTATTTCTATACTATGTGTTTTTACATCTTCTTTGCTAACATTAAACTCTTAGCAATTTAATTACAATTAGTCAATATATATTTAGTGGTAATATACTGGCTATAAACGGCTATATTCTCAACGATAATATAACAGTTATAAATGGCTATATTTTATAGTACAAATAAAAATTTATCCAACAATTCAAAACCATATTTTCTGTTCTATCTCATATCCTTCTTACCATATAGTCTCCCAATTTACCGATAATATGTCGAGACTAATGTAGCCTTTGCTACCATAATTATCGTTGTACTACATGTTAGTCTTCTCACCGGAGATATTATGCCAGAAGAATTTTGTTACTCTTCAGTAATGGTTGGATTCATTTATTACCTTTTATTTTCCACAATCCTCATAGATTTCCGTATTTCAACTTACATTTAATAAATTATTTTATTTCCCCATAGTGACATCAATAAATCGTTAGTTTTGTAGACAAGGTTCAACCACGTCTGAAATCTAATATCTTTAAGTTTTAAGTAACTGTGAAGTCTTTTAATAAGTTAAGTTTTGATTTTCCTTTACTAGATTTAAGGAAGCTCTGATACCACATCAGTAACACCCCCAAACCCAAACGTAAGTGTCGTGTTGGGTCTGGGCGTGCTACTGAAAGTGCTAACAGTAATGAGTAGGTAAATTTTATGTGGAAGCGATTTAGATTAAAAAAACAAAAACCTAACTTTACCATTACAAAAATAGTATTCTTACAAATGTTAAATGGAAGTTTTACTTAACTGTTACAAAATCAAAAGTTTTCTTTACAGATTCAAAATTCATGTTTAGATTTCATCCAGGATCTCTCTCAAAAGAAGTAAAGACATCAAGGTGTTGTTCTCTTACAGTCCTTCTTTGCCTGAAAAAGGTTTATTTAACTAGGGTAAGCTCCTTGATTAGTGAGGTTCCATCGCCAGTATTTACCAAGTTGAGTTTTAGTGATCAAAAAATAATAATTAACAATTAACAACTAGCCATGTATGTCCTAGCACATAGTAAAAGGATACGGGTGGTTAATGGCGAGTTGCTGCCAAGTGCCTATATGGCAACTGTGACTAACATACACGACATAACCCAGTCAGTGATGCCCGAAGTCTATCAGTTCAGAATTCACTTTCCCACTCACGCCAGTGTTCAGTTACAAGCTCGTATCAGTCAGGTTGTTATGTTGGCATACCAAACTCCACGTGTAGCCGATCTAATTAGAAGGTTCGGTCAGTACCATTCCCCGCCGACTTCGATAAAACTACAATTACGTCGGAGTCTCCAAAATTGACACACATGTAATCAGGTAGCAGGTAATTCAAGTTTGACACGGTAAGAAAAAGTACAAGCCTGTCATCGAAGCAGTATATGATTCAGGTTTAACACGACAAGATGAAGTACAAGCCTATCTTTAACAAAATTATCAGTGTAGTTCAGGAGTTCATATTCACGATAATCGAGTACAGTATGATAAAATACACACTAAATTCACATTCAGTAAATACCATCATTTGAGTGTAACCGTCATATCTCTCTCTTATGGCTAGAGTATCGAGGAAAAAGGTTTGAGTATTAGGGGTTCGAGTACTTAAAGTTCCAGTGGTTGGGTAGGAGATTCGAGGTCTTGTAATTTATATATCCATGCTTTTGATGCCACAGAGTAACTTCATCATCCTTAGAGCTTAAACACTTCACTTCTTGTTCCAGGAGATAGCAATTGTCGGACGATCGTTCTCCTGACAATACTTTGTTTTCTCCATGCTTCACAATACTCATATCTTTTTTTAACACAACAAGAATATCTTCATCGCACAATTGAATGATACTCAGGAGGTTTGCTTTTAAATCTTCGACAAGTAGAACACTTGCAAAACTGGGAAATCCCACTTTCTGGAGTTCTTCTTTTCCAACCACACAAATTTTCTTTCCATCACCATAATTAACAAATCCATCGTCGTATAGTTTGACATTGTACAAATAATCAGGATTACCTGTCATATGTCTAAAACAACCACTATCGATATACCACGAGTCTCTAGAATGTGAAATGAGAGATGTGTGAGCAACAAGACATATAGTATTTTGTTTAGGAATCCATACCTTTCTAGCAAGTCTGGCTCTTTGAATATTGCTTATGTTGGAACATACTAAAAATTTTAGACCATTCATGATATCTCTGAGTAGTCTGAGACATTGTTCCTCTTCCTGACCTTGGTATGAGTAGTAGTGGCATAGTATAGGCTTGCGTTGGGGATGTGACTTCATAATTTTTACCTTCTCGGCATGCCTCTTTGCTTTGAATCAGTTGGTCTTGTCTCAATTTCTCTATAACCAATTCCTAGTCTACCGCCTACATTTTTTTCCATTTCAAGGATTTCATCAAGCTTTGCCTTTCCATAAGTTGGTGTTTTTCAGCTTTCAGTATCTTATTCGTCTCAACAACTTTTAGCCACATGGAGTACATATTCTTGGCGGATTATATCATCTCGTCAAGAATATGTAGCGATCCCATCAACTCGTCAAGTGTCATTATTGTCATGTCACGTGCTTCTTCAATGGCAACCACCTTCATTGTGAAATGTTTTGGAAGAGATCTTAATGTTTTCTTTAACAATTTTTCTTCCTTGTACTTTTTCCCAAGTTGATAAGCCATATTAGTAATATCCCTTATCTTCTTATAGAAGATATCAATAGTTTCATCTTCCTCCACCTTCAATTCTTCAAACTTTGTGGCCAACATTTGCAGTTTGGAATCTTGTACACGACTTGTTTCTTCATGTACTGTTTGTAGGATATCTCAGGCCTTCTTTGCTTGATAGCAGTTTGAAATAAGTTTAAACTGATTTTTGTCTATTGCAGTAAAGATGGCATTTAGTGCTTTGGAATTTTCCATTGAGGCCCTTAACTTGCCTGTACTTCATGTTGACTTTTCCTTAACTCCTTGTTTTTTCAAACTTGATTCTCCTTCTTTCTCCTCCGAGCTTGACTGACCATCTTCCAATGGATAATTCCATTCAGTTTCAATAAAATACCAGGCAAGTTCATCAAGTGAGCTGATGAACACTTGCATTCGTGCCTTCCAATAATTGTAGTTTGATCCTTCAAGAAGTAGGGGTCGAGAGACTGAAGCATCTTCTATGGTCGCCATGGTAAAACTAGATTACCACTTTCCTAAACACAACCAAGGTAAGAGTAAATAACTCAGCTCTAATACCAATTCATATTTTGGTTTTACCTAATTACTTTAATTGAGGTTAAAGTGTTCCAACATCATCTAATTAACCAAGTTTATAGGTAAAGTAAAACTTTAAAGACACACAAAAATGGTTACGCAGTTCAGTGAGAATCACCTACATCTGTGGGGCATAACCCAGTTCAGAATAAATCCACTAATTAGAAAGATAGTACAAGATACATCATACAAATACTTATCTTTTCTAATTCTAATTCCCCCTCTATTGTAGATGCCTACAAGTTGGTCCTTAAGGCCATAACGGTTTTTTCTCGGGTTTTCAAATGAAAACAATATCAAAAGATTGAAGGGAAATCAATCTGTTGAAAAGTTTGGAAAAAAGTCATAGAATCCAAAGAAGAAGGTGGACTTGGATTAGTATCAGCATAAAGAAAGAACAAAGCAAGAAAATGATTCAAGTTGAGAACTTAGATCTAATTCAAAGGTGGAAAAAGACCAAAGACTTGTTTATCATTATTAACATATATAGATCAGGAAGGGAAGACAGGGAGACATACCTGGCATTGATACATGTGGAGGAAGAACAAATGCCTAAAGTTCAACACTCCCAACAACAATAGGAGTATGACAAGATATACTTTCACTGCTCCTTCGACAGCTCAAATTCTATTTACGCATGTGTGTGGATTATCTCCACAGGTAACCATCAACAACCACTTGCATGGATCATATTTCTCTATATCTACTTCACCGCTCTAGGAAGAAGCACAACCCTGCTATAAAGCAATCAAATTCACAGCAAGAACACAAAAAATAAAGTTATAAACTACACAGACTTTGACATCCTGGAAAAATCAATCCTCGAACTTGAATTTGTACCTTGGGAAATCAAGAGTCTCTTCCTTGAAATCGGAAACTTCTTCATATGTAATTTAACCTTTTTAAGTTGAAGAAAATACCAAGGCTTAGGCTAGATAACAAGCATAATAGAGATCTATTTTAAAATTTTTATGTTATTTTAATATAACAAGCATAATAGGCTTAGTCTAGATCATTTAGCTTAGGCTAGATAACAAGCATATCAAGGCTTAGGCTAGAAATCATCTATTTTAATGTTATTATGTTATTATCATTTTCCTTATCTGTATATAATTATATTTAACACTCTTTCAATGTATATCTAGGTATTTCCCCCTTTACCTAAACCTTTCAATAGATTCGGTCATCGATGAAGAAAAAAATGTTTTACTTATTCCAAAAATTTCCCCCTAGAGGACTAGTCCACTAGTCACGGGCAAAAACACTTGTTCGGTTCTATATCTACAGTGTGGTGGTGAAATCCTAAATACATAAACAAATCAACAATGGAGAAATTTTGATTTTTTTTTGGATCAACGGTTTCCTCAAAATGATTTCTCGTAGTTAATAGATCCAATTTCTTTGCTTGGATGATCTTTATTAAGGTTGCTCATAAGTAAGTCCAATTCAGTAAAACTGATTGGATCACATATTAATGTAAAAATTAAAATAGAAATCTAACAATACTGGCCTAATTATTGGTGTAAACATTATTATGATTTGAGTTTGAGTCCAATCAAGTCAAAACGAACAATGGACATTTTTGTTCTTGTTCACAGTGATCACATAAATTAGAGGGGGAAAATATGTGCAGCGTGGTTGCACATTTTTGCACAATTGTTATTATTGTTTAGACACTGTTAGGGGGTTTTCAGTATCTAGGGAATTAGTTATAAACATATACACATCTAGGTATTGTAATATATGTGTGTGTGTGTGAGTATTCAATATTACAAACATTTCTGCTTCATTAAGCTATCACATTTCTACTTCATTAAACGTGAAAAAGCATATATATGGCACAAACTTGGCACGTTGAATGTGACAATTTTAAAAAAATTAAATATATTACTTGATTTTTATGATAAAGAATTCAGTATAATAATGATTATTTGACACGCAATTACTCCATCCCATTTTAGCATATAGATTATGCAACCCACACCTCCCAAACATTTTAAAATCAGAAGATGGTGAAGAATATTTATGGAAGGAAATATCATAACGAAATAGTAAAATGTATAACAATAAAAGGGAGACATTCATATAGAGATCATAGTAGTTATTCTTTTCCAAATTTAGTTGAATTGTTGATAAAATAAAACATATATCTAAACATAAAACTTAACTTAATTTATTGAACTTTGGGATATTTAGAAGGAATAAGATTGTTGAGGGTAGATGAAGAGTGGGTTAGTAGTAACCATGTATTAGGCCTTTTATAAACTACTAACATCATTTTCTTGCTTTGTTCTTTATTTATGCTGATACTAATCCCAGTCCACCTTCTTTTAATTTTATCACTTTCTTGCAAACATTCCAATGGATTGATTTCCCTTAAATCTTTTAAAATTGTTTTGATTTGAAAACCCGGGAAAATACTTGGGTGTGTGTGGGAGGGTAATTGTGTGTCAAAGTCTCGTGATTTTACCAAAATCCTTATTGATAAAAATAAGTTACACATGCACGCGCGCGCGCACACACACACACTTATATATATACATATATATTTAAACTGTCACATAGTACCTATATGTGCGGCTTACATTCGCCTTTTGCACAATTGCTATCATCACTAGGAAGAAGTTAGGGGTTTTTAGTATCTAGGGAATTAGGTATAAACATACAGACATGTAGGTACTTTTTCTTACATTTAATGTCACAATTTTTTTTCTTCATGAAGTTGTCACATTCTACATAAAAAAGGCACGCATGCGACACTTATTTATCACTTTAAACGTGACCATTTCAAAAACCACTATCTATACGACTTATTTTTAATAATGATTAAAACATAATATAAAGAATTTGAAATGTCAAGTAGACGAAGCAAAATGAAAGCTAGTTTTTATTTTTCCATCTCTTTCCAAACTTTCGCCATCTCAATATTAAATTTCTCTCTCTTCTACAGTGGCAAAAACACGGAAAAATATTAGAAGGGCCTTAATAAAAAATCTCTAACCCAAAATTCCAGCCAAATATTACACGGTTCACATTTCATGCAATTGAGCCTTTTTGCTTACGTCACCTCTAACCTAATATTTTCTTCAATGTCCACTTTGTTTCTCATATATTCATTGTATATTATATACTATTTAGTTTTATACTTTTTATATTTATAAATAACTAACGAGAACAAATCTGCGTAGAAAGATTGATCATCGAGGCACTAACAATCTGCCTAACAAATTTCGTGTGTTGTGTGTGCCAAACATGAACACAATTACTTCATATCTAGCCTCTCATATTTTGTGTTCCAACATATACAAGTTGTTTCTTTTCCGTCATCATCAAATATATGCCCCTTTTTTTCCTTTCACAATTGTCAGTAAAAAATGGGAAATTATTTTTCATAATATATCATAATTATATATAATGTTAACCGCTGATGTAGCTTGTATTTTATAAATTAATTGGTTTCTTTGTTCGTGTGTTTGTTATAATATTTTATAATGTATTATGATTCGATATTAATATTTAGACATTGTGTTGCACAAAATGTTTCATGAGCTCAATGGCAAAATGGTTGAGTTTAAGTGTGTGTCCCGAAAGAGTCATGTTTCGAGCCCCCAGCCGTAGCCCTCTTGTTGGGCACAATTATGGCTTCGATAGAGCCAACAATTTCCTTAACAGTTATGCACAAGGATATACTGTGAGACATTTATATGCTAACGATAATCATTTCATTCCCAAGATATGAACAATGAGTTCAACAAAATCATTTCAATTCTAATTCTCATTTATATATGAAAAAAAAAGTAAACCTGAAATGATTACAGCTTATCAGGAAAGAATGAGTATGTGCGTATGAAATATTGCAAAAAGAAATAATTGAGTTTATAGTAAAAATTATGCGTAAGATCTTAGTTACAGGGGGGATTCACTTAAGATTATATGGACGTACATTTACCAATCAAATATGAATAAATATCAATTTGTTATGTGTGAAGCAATTAGTTGCAAAACATAACGTAAATTTGTGCCACATCTGTGCATATTTTGTGCACAATACAAAATTTTCACATTTTTTGTCATATTCGGTAAACCTCCACAAGAGATATTTTGATTTAGTTAATTAACATACAATCACAACAATTGGATGACAACTGCAACTATGTTGTAGGTGGTTTCTAAAATAATAAGTTTTAAATATTCCACTGGCCGCGATAGTATCTACACCCCTCAGTACTTCTGTGAGTCTTAGCTGTGTGATATGTGTAGGTTGAATTTGAGGAATATTGTTCCAAAGGTTTATATATTTGGGTTAATCTGTTGTACATGAAAAGCTTGTTTATGAGAATCAGGATTGCTGTAGGAATTAGGAATGAAGGTTATCTTAGTTGTAACAAATGTGAGTTTTGTAACTAACATTTTATTTTCAACAGTATATTTTCTTGGAAAGAATAATTGTACTTTTGATAAATGAGTTTTATGTGTGTGCACATTCATGCACAAACACTGCACACGTAAAAGCCAATGTGAAAGTTTCTTCTGATCTGAATATTTTCACATGTTTTTTCTATCTTTTTTGTTTAACATATTTGATATTGATAAAACAAGGTTTAGTTTGTTTTGAGTGATACTCTTCTATGATCTTCCCATGCAAGAATTGCACAGGTATTAAAGAAAGTGTATATATTTGGAGCTGAAATAACGAAAAATATTTTAAATAAATATAGAGAAAATAAAGTAAATTCCAAATACAATCTATTTATTTTTCAAAACTTTTTACTAATTTTTTTAAAAACAAGATGAAATGTGTGCGAACAAAATTTGCATGCAAGTGTCACTCGGCACTTTACTAAAGACTTATATTTTTTGCTCATTTTCTGATTGGCCATATGAAGTATTATTTTGATACTCATGAATTTTAGGAAGAATTGCTATTTAAGAATTTATAATTAGATTTTAAAAAAAAGAGTATTTCCCACATTTATGAAAATTTTGGAATTAGATTGCCCAGAATTGAGATTTTTTAGAACTTATATTATTAGATTGTTAGAAATGATTTTTGAAAATGAATTCATTAATTTATTCTAGGGGAATTCCGTTTCCAGAATTCTCGCTGTCGCTTGCCCTGGACCACTGGACTGGTACTCCATCACCAGCCTCCCGTGCTTTACGCAGGACTTGACCACCATGCTGACCCGGATTGGATGGAAGAAGGATATAGTGTACCTGGAAATTCACTCCCTCTGTTGAAGTGGCTACATGTCGGCCCTTAAGGCCATAAAATCAAAGGCCTGCAACTGATATGGCGAGAAAAAATAGTGGGACTACCTTCTAGACCTTGTGTCCCTACTACTACATCATGTACGAGTACCAGTGTATGTATGAGGGGTGAATGCTCCTGATATTAATCTCCTTGCGAATACTTACGATTTGTGGAATTAATATTTTTGATCTAGTGAACGGATCTGCAAACCCTCACTATCTCACACAAAATTCACCTGTAGAGCCCTCGAGGTACGCCTTATTTCAACTTGCTCTCTAACTAGCCCTCAGGATCAGATTATAAGGTTTACTGATACTTAACTAGCCCTCGGGGTGAAGCAACAATGGAATAGATCGCAAGCAAAGAGTATGAACTCAAAAGGTTGTACATATGATTGATAAAAGTGTGTGAAATTCGTCCAAAGGAATCCCCTATTTATAGGGTTACAATCTCGCCCCAAACCCTAATCACAATTGGAAACTGAATTGACTTATGGTACCTTTAAGAAGCTAAAATCATATGTAACTAAAATACCTAAAATAAATGGCAATCTAAGGTAATCTGGTCGAATTCTTCAAGTATCCTTGAAGAATATTACCTTATCTAATCTTACCAAATCTAATTCTAATCGGAATAAAACTGAATATACTAACCCCTAATGGCTTGTATTTTCAAAATTCAGCTCTTCAAAGCCCACATGGCCGGGCTATCAGTCCAATAAATCCGAAATGAAATTATTTCACAATATTTTATGGTGATCACACTACCTCATTAAAAATCCAGTGGGAAAAAAGAGTATATTGTTCTTCACGATGTCTTCCGTTCGTCGACAATCTTGAATAATGAATCTAAGATGTGCATGATGACTCCTTCAATTCTTCATCATAAAGTTGATCCATCAAACCATTTTAAGCACATCGAAGCTTATATTAGTATCAGCTCCAATGTTAGAATGAAAAATGCTAAACGGTCTCCGCAACAGCATCCGTCGCTACCGTGAGAAATGTGATAAAAAAATAATGTGACAAAATTTGTTGCTTTATAAAGCTATCACATTCTACACTAAAAAAGCACAAATGTGGCACACCCTTGGCATGTTAAATGTGACCATTTTATAAATATAAATATATATATACATATTAGTAATTTTAAACTATAGGATTTTAGTATAATCATGGAACTTTGATACACACTTACTCTATCCTATTTGAGAATATTGATTAACCCCCCAACCCCAAATATTTTCCCTGCTTTTAAAATAAAAAATTTTAATAAATGGAAGGGAGATCAATTCAGTGGAAAGCTTGGAAGAAAGAGACAAAATCAAAAGATGAAAGTGCATGTCCTTGAATTAGTATCAACATAAACATTGAACAAGGTGCAATTTGCAAAGCATGTGTGAAGAATAATGAAAGATAAAAATAGCATGCAAGTAAAGATGTACAAAGAGAAATATCTCTGTAATAGAGATTCTAGATACACAATCCCTAGAAGCGGAGATTCTTAAGGGTGGAAATCCATATAATGGGCGAAAAACATCATCACGAATAACCTAGCATGGAGAGGGGTGAATGGAAACAACATTAGTATTCATGACTATAAAATTCCCAATCAATAGAATCCAGTATCTCATAGCTCCATGGTTGGATCAGCAACGAATGTTACAATTGCACACCTAATATATCAGAATAAATATGGGACACACCCGTTAATTCGAGCTATCTCCCCCCCCCCCCCCCCAAGTGAAGAAGGGATATCATGTTGCATGAAGGATTTCCAACCTGCCACACTCAACCCAATGGCTACACCAGATAGGAGAAAATTTGGTGTAAGATCTGGAACTTGATACTAGCGAAGGACAATCTAGTCTCCCTATAAAGAGCAATCAACAATGATATCCAAAGGGGTTTAATAGGAAAAGGAGAATCCTAACTCCAAATAGCATATGTGCAAGATGTGAACAAGAGGAGGGGAGTAACTCACATCTTTTCCAACATTGTGCAGCTCCTCAAAGGATCTATAAGAGAATCATCACTTGGTTTTAATTTCAACCAAGGGAAACAGATGGATTTCGCAAGTGGTTGCCAAATGATCCAAGAATAGATAAAATTCAGTTGTTAATCTTCTCCATTTCGGAGATATGGAATGTCCAAAGTAAGAAAACATTTGATGAGAACTTAGATATAAAGTTGGGAAAAAGCAGAGACTCTTTTATCATAAATAACCTATGTAGATCAGGAAGGGAAGACATGCAGCCAAACCGGGTGGTGATGAAATATGAAATACATAAACAAATCAACAATGGAGAACTTTATATATTATTGGGTCAATTATTTCCTCCCAATAATTTCTTGTATTTAATAGATCCTAAATTTTGTTGTTTGGATGATCTTTGCTTGGGATGTTCATATGTCGGTATGAATCAGTAAAACTGATTGGATCACTTAATAATGTAAGTATTAAAATAGAAATTTAACATTACCGACCCGATCATTGGTATAAACATTATTACAATTTGGGATTAAGACAATTGAGTCCAATTTAACAATGGAGATTTGTGTTCTTGTCTAAAGTGATGAAATAAATTGAAGGAGGATAATACGTGGAACGTGGTTTCACGTTTTTGCACAATTGTTATTATCGTTTAGAAGAAGTTAGGGGGTTTCATTATATAGGGAATTAGTTACAAATATATAGACATCTACGTACTTTTTTATAAATAAAAAAATTTAACGTTACAAAATTTCTGCTTCATCAAACTGTCACATTCTACATTAAAAAAAGGCACGGATGTGGAACGCACAATTGGCACGTTGAATGTGACCATTTCAAAAACACATTAAATATATTACTTGTTTTTAACATTAAGGATTTTAGTATAATCAAGAAAGTTTGACACGCAATTACTCTATTCTATTATTTCATATTGACTAATCCCCTCCCCCCTAATGTTTTCAAATCAAAAGACAACGAAGAATATTTGTGGAATGAAAAAATCAGAACAAAATAGTGAATGGATAACAATAAAATGGAGACAATAAGATAAAGATCATATTAGTTTTTCTTCACAAAATTTAGTTGAACTGTAGTTACACCAAATAAACATATATCTAAACATAAAACTTACTTTAATTTTTCTAACATTAGGATATTTAGAAGGAAGAAGATTGTTAAGGGTAAATGAAGAGTGCGTAAGTAGTAACCATGAATTCGAAAAACTAAAATGTTCAATTACATGCATAGTAACGCGTGTAATGTTTGGCTGAAATTTTGGGTTAGAGTATATTGATTAAGATCCTCCTAATATTTTTCCCATGTTTCTACAACTGCAGAAGAGAGAAATTTTAGATTGAGAAGGAAAATTTTGGAAAGAGATGGAAAAATAAAAACCAACATTGAATTTGTTTCGTATGCTTGACATTTCAAAGTCTCTATGTTAAGTTTAATTACTCGTCCTTTTTTGTTGAACACCTTTCCAATTGTCATCTTTTATTTTTTTTAATGATTCATAATTTCAGCAAGGAAAATTATATTATGGATAAGTGAGTGCCACATGTGTGCACATTTCTGCACAAATTCTGCCCACGTATTTAGACAATATGAATGATTCTTCTAATATGAATGTTTTTTAAAGCGGTGGTAGATGTTTTGTTGTCGTTTTTTTTAGCATATTTGAAATTGATAGAACAAGGCTTAGCTTGTTTTGAGTGATAATATTTGATGATCTTCACATGCAAGAATTGCACAAGTATTAAAGAAAGTGTAAATATTTGGAGAGGAAAGCACAAAAATAATTTAATAAATTTATATAGGGAAAATAATATAAATTCCAAATATAATTTAGTTATTTTTCAATTTTTTTATGAATTCAATATTTTAAAACAAGATGTAATGTGTGCAAACAAAATTTACATACAAGTGTCCCACACCACTTTACTATGGAGTTTATAATTTTTGTTCATTTTCTGATAGGCCATAAGAAGTATTATTTAGATATTCACAAACATTAAGAAAAATTACTATTTAAGAATTCATAATTCAATAAAAAAATGTATTTGCCACATTTATGAAAAAGTTGGAGGTAGTTTTTCCGGAGTTTATATTTCTAGAACTTATATAAGAGATTTTTAGAAATAAATTTTGAAATTCATTCATTTATTTATTTTGTGGTGATTCCATTTTCGGCATTCTCACGTCGCCCGCCCTAGTCCGCTGGATTGGTACTCTATCATCGGCCTCTCGTGCTTAACTCATGACCTGACCACCATCCTCACCTGGATTAAATGGATGAAGGTCATTGTATACCCGGAAAATAATTCACCCTCTCTGTTGAAGAGGCCTACAAGGGGTTCCTCAAGGCTGCGGCAATTTAGTTCGACCCAAAATCAAGGGTCTAGTACTGACATGGCGAGAAAAATTAGTGGAACCACCATCTAGACTGTGTATCCTTACTGCTACTTTATGTATGAGTACCATCGCATGTATGAGGGGTGCGTGCTTCAGTGTCTGAATGAGAAATGCTAGAGGGTTTTCATGGCAACACCCATTGCCACCATGAGAAATGTAAAAAAAATAATGTGACAAACTTTTTTACTTCCTCAAGCTATCTAATTCTACATTAAAAAAAAAGCACAAATGTGGCATGAAATTGGCACGTTAAATGTAAACCCTTTCAAAAAATTATATGTATTACTTGTTTTAACAATAAGAATTTAAATATTATCATGAAACTTTGCACACAATTACTCTATCCTATTCTAAAATATTGTTTAACCCCGCCCCATAATATTTTTCCATGTTTTTAAATCATAATAATTTCAAAAGGTGGAAAGGAGATCAGTCCATTGGAAAGCTTGGAAGAAAGTGCAAAATCAAAATAAGAAGGTGGCCTTGGTTTAGTACTAGCATTAATAATAAACAAGGTGCAATTAGCATATTATGCGTTGAGGATAATGAATGATCAAAATAGCCTGCTAGAAAGACATACAAAGAAAAATATCACTATAATAGAGATTCCAAATATGCAACCCCTAGAAGAGGAGATTCTTAAGGATGGAAATCCATATAATGGGCCAGACACATCATCACGGATAACCTAGCACGGAGAGGGGTGAATAAAACTTGGAGAGCCCTGAACTGGAGCTATCTTCCCTCACCAGTTATTGCCTCATATATTATCACTACAATTAAACCATTCATCGAAAGGAAAGACGAAGCCCAATGAAATCCAAACAAGGATGGATGCTACATAGTCAAAAAGGGATAACATGTTGAATGATGGATTTCCAACCTGCCACTCCCAATATAATGGTTGCACCAGAGAAGAGGAAAATGTGGTGTAGGATCTGGAACCTCATACCACCACAAGGGATTTCATTTTTGATATAGAGAATAGTCAACAATGATCTTCCAACAGAGTTAAATAAGAAAAAGAGAAACCTAACTCCATATAGCATATGTGGAAGATGTGAACAAGAGAAGGAGAGTAACTCGCATATTTTCCTACATTGTGCAGTTTCTCAAAGGATCAAGAGAGAATCATCACTTGTTTTTAATTTCAACCAAGGGCAATGAATGATCAAGTTAAAGGATCAAGTTAATATTTACACAGACTTTGTCATCCTGGAAAAATTAATCTCCAGACCTGAATTTGTGCCTTGGGAAATCAAGCGTCTCATCCTCGAAATTAGCGTGTAATCAAACATTTGGAAGATCAACGTGTAGTAACTCTTCTGGAAAGTATTAATTCAATATGGTTCTTTTTTTAATAAAAATAGTAGCATTTTAGTACTACTAAAATGTTGAAGGAAAACCTAATTACAATGTTTATATAAATAAAATATTCTTCTAAATAAGCACATTCCCAATATGTATAACTTTTTTTTTGATAAAAAATATTTTCATTCCAACCGATCAAAATATTTACAAGATATGATCCCTCACTCTGGGATTCTAACAAAATTGTCTTCTAGCAAAAGGGCATTCAAGCATTGAATTGAGACCTTTTTCATTTGGTATGTCCTTATTATCATATGCCGCCATTTTTAGACCATATTTTTGTTCAAAACATGGCCCTAAGCACTAATAATGAAGGTTTTATAAGCCCAAAATCTGAAGACCAATACCTAATGCTGAATGCTCCTGCTCAGAAATCTCCTCTCCTATTCTCCTTCTTAACACATCTTCCATCGTTTTCTTTCCCTGAAAAATTCTGCTATTTCTTCCTCCCATACATGATAAAACAAAGATACATATAATCTAAACTTCTACCTTTTCCCCCTTACCAGATTCACTATCAGTAACTTATTCAAATCCCCCAAATCTGCAACCTAATTCAGATTTGGGTCCCATAACTACTTTTACTGCGTACCTGCATTGAGTAAACATGTGCAAGGCTATTCCTCTTTTTTTTCACACAGAACAAACAATTGATGTGCTTCAATAATGTTGAAACTTCTTAGCCTATCTGTTGTTGCCAACTAGCTTTTCAGAAGCATGCACATAAACATAAAGTGCTTTGACAAAAGTTTTGAGCTCCAGATAAGCTTTACCATTGGGTCTGGTTTGCCCCCTCCTTTCAAGATGTTATATGCAACAGATATACTGAATTAACCCCTTTCATTCACACAATTGTGTAGTTGACCCTTCATCCTCACCTTCAACCAGTTAATACACTTCCATATCCCGCTTTGTGCCACTTGTGCCTGATACAAATCAAATTGCTTCCCCTTCAAGTTGTATGCTTGAATCCATCTTATCCAGAGTAGATCCTTTTTCTATTGGATACACCAAATGTGCTTGCACTGTGATGCCTGATTCCATAATGATGGATCTCTGAAGCCAGTCTTCTAAGTTCCTTACTCCAGCACAGAGCATCCCATGAAGTAGGTGTGAAAAATATGTCCTCAACTTTCTTGTTCCATAGGAATGCCCTACATCCTTTTACTATCTCTTCATGTACACTCTTTAGGTAGCTTAAATACCCCTGACCAGAATATCATGTTCCAACATCGACAGGCTGGCTGGTCGGAATTTTAGGTGTTGATGACACTGCTTCATCCTCCCTTTTTTCTGACCCTTGCTTATTATCCGAATTATCAACAATCTCATTGATCGACTCCATGAGGATGTTAGTGTGAAGATTAAATACTCTGTATAAACGACTATTGACTGAATATCCCAGAAAAACTTTTTCATCGCTACGATTATCAAATTTTCCCAGCTGTTCTCTGTCCCTGAGTATGTAGCACTTGCTCCCGAACACATGAAAGTAAGCCACATTTGGCTTTCATCCTTTCTAGATTTCATACGATGCCTTGCTGGTAAATGGTTGTATGTATACCCTATTGATGATATAACATGTTGTATTGATAGCTTCTGCCCACCATTGTTTGTGAATACCCTTTTCTGCAAGCATGACTCGAGCCATCTCCAGTAGGGTTCTGTTCTTTCTTTCTACAATCCCATTCTGCTGAGGATTAATGGGAGCAGAGAACCCATGTTGTATACTAAGTTCATCACAGAAACCACTGAACTGCAAGTTTTCAAATTCTCTTCCATGATCACTGCGGATTCTCACAATCTTTCCAACTTGTTTTCCTTTCTCGGTTTGTAGCTTAATTACCAAGCTTCTGAAGACATCCACTGCATCTGATTTTTCTTTGAGAATGGCTACCCAAGTGTATCAGGAAAAATCATCAACTCAAACAAAAATATACCTTTTCCCAATAATGTTGGGAGTGTTAACTGGCTGTTAAATCAATATGTAGTAACTCAAGGTTTTGTGAGGTAGTAATATATTGAACTGAAGAGTGAGGAGATCGAATCTAATTACCTTGTTGGCATGGTCCACACACAAAACCTTTTTGATGTGTAAGAATAGGCATACCACATACTGCTTTTGCATTAGCAATTTTTACCAAGATCTTGTAATTTATATGTCCAAGCGTTCGATGCCACAGAGTAACTTAATTATCCTTAGAGCTTAAGCACTTCACTTCTTGTTCCAGAAGATAGCAATTACCTGACGATCGTTCTCCTGACAGTACTTTGTTTTCTCCATGCTTCACAATACACCTATCTTTTTTAAACTCAACAACCATATCTTCATCGCACAATTGACTGATACTCAGGAGGTTTGCTTTTAAATCTTTGATAAGTCACGCGTGAATTCTCTCTGATTGTGATTTCCCACGTGCCGTACTTCTTTCTTGCTTTCAACGTGTTAGTGCAGTTGCTGGCCTTTCGCTTTTCACCTTGAGTTGAGTGAGACTGAGAGTCAGGGTGCAAGCCAAAGTAACAAATCCACCGTCGTATAGTTTGACATTGTTCAAATAATCAGGAGTTCCTATCATATGTCTAGAACAGCCACTATCGAGAGTCTCTAGAGTGTTAAATGAGAGATGTGTGAGCAACAAGACTTACAGTATTTTGTTTAGGAATCCATATCTTTCTAAAACGTCTGGCTCTTTGAATATTGCTTATGTAGGAACATACTGACAATTGTCGACCATTCATGATATCTCTGAGTAGTCTAGGACATTGTTTCTCTTCACGACCTTGGTATGAGCTGTAGTGGCATAGTATAGGTTTGCGTCGGGGATGTGACTTCATAATTTTTACCTTCTTGGCCTACCACTCAGCTTTGAAATCAGTCGGTCTTGTCTCAATTTCTCTATAACCAATTCCTTGTCTGTCACCTGCATTTTTTCCCATTTCCAGGATTTCATGAAGCTTTGCCTTTCCATAAGTTGGTGTTTTTCAGCTTTCAGTATCTTATTCATCTCAATGACTTTCAGCCACATGGAGTACATATTCTTGGCGGATTTCAACATCATTTACTTCTTGACCATCGTCATTGCCTAATGAGTTTTCACTCAGTAATTCCATGTTGGAACATCTGGATTCCCAAATTTTTTTGATGCTGGAACATGTAGTAACAACTTCATTTATCTTTGCTCCAAAAGCTACATAGTTGCTGGTGCGTTCTTCTCCTGCATCCTCTTCCTCATCATCAATCCATGAAGTAACATATGATCTGCCTTGTTTCTTTCCAGCATTCCGCCTTAAATATAACCAAACCCTTCACATTTTCTACATTGGATCCTTCCTGCCTGTTTTGTCTCATTATTTTGATTCCTTATAAATGGCTGATTGTTCCACTTAACTCTGGGTCCACGAGATTTTCCAACCTCGTGTGATCGGGGTCTGTTTCCACTTAGTTTATCCTGAGATCTTTTGTTTACTACTTTTTTTTCAGTATTTTTGAGAAGTTCTTCATAATAAGTGCAAATTCTTTAGCTTCACTCTCACTATCTCCCACATTTCTTGGGGTTGACACCTTAAAGGCTAGCTTTTTATGGCCTTTCCTTGATGGTTGATCAAACGTCATTTCATAAGTCTGTAGCGATCCCATCAACTCGTCAAGTGTCATTGTTATCACATCACATGCTTCTTCAATGGAAACGACCTTCATTACGGAACGTTTTGGAAGAGATCATAATGTTTTCTTTAACAGGTTTTCTTCCTTATACGTTTTCCCAAGTTCATAAGCCATATTAGTAATATCCCTTATCCTCCTGTTAAACGTATCAACAGTTTCATCTTCCTCCATCTTTAATTCTTCAAACTTTGTGGCCAACATTTGCAGTTTGGAATCACGTACACGACTTGTTCCTTCATGTACTGTTTGTAGGATATCACATGCCTTCTTTGCTTGATAGCAGTTTGAAATAAGTTTAAACTATTTTTTGTCTACTGCAGTAAAGATGACATTTAGTGCTTTGGAATAGTCCATTAAGTCCCTTAACTCGCCTGTACTTCATGTTGACTTTTCCTTGACTCCTTGTTTTTTTGAACTTGATTCTCCTTCTTTCTCTTTTGAGCTTGACTGACCATCTTCCAATGGATGATTCCATTCAGTTTTAACAAAATACCAGGCAAGTTCATCAAGTGAGCTAATGAACACTCGCATTCGGCCCTTTCAATAATTGTAGTTTGATCCTTCCAGAAGTAGAGGTCGAGAGTCTGAAGTTTCTTTTATGGTCGCCATGGTAAAACTGGATCAACACTTTCCTTGACACAACAAAGGTAAGAGTAAATGACTTAGCTCTGATACCAATTAAAATTTTTGTCTTACCTAATTACTTTAAATGAGATTACTGTGTTCCAACATCATCTGATTAACCAAGTTTGTAGGTAAAGTAAAACATTAAACACACACAAAAATATTTACGCAATTCGGTGAGAATTACCTACAACTACGAGACCTGGCCCAGTTCAGAATAAATTCACTAATTAGAAAGATAGTACAAGATACATCATACAAATACTTATCTTTTCTAATTCAACTGGTGAATTCTACTAGCTCCCCTAGTTGCCGATTTGCCTTGATCACACTCCCTCTGACCTCAATCTCTGTCGATGCAAAATAAGGTTGTTTCCATCCATTACATGTTCAATTTGAAATTATTTTGGTTGAATTCTTAGTTTCTATTGATCAAAGAAATATTGAATGTCTTCATGAATTGATATGATTATGTTAAATGTTATCTAGCGTATAGTGTAGATTTTTATGAAATAATGTTATGTGTAAACAATGAGAAGTTTTAGGCATAGATTAAGGTTGATTATAGGAAAGAATGTCCTTTTTTTCAAGAACATAGTGTAAATAGTCGGTCGATCAGTCTGTTTATGCGATGGAAAAAATACGCCTAACCGACGTTGCATGTATGTAGATGAATTCATGTTTGTTTGCTTTAAATGGCCAATTCAAGATATGTCTAACATTAGTGATATTTTTATATGACAGATGAAAGGATACACCATAATGGAGTTTTTCGAACCACCTCAACTCGAATGGTACAATAATGTTATCTTTTAAATTTTACAAAGTATTATTCTAGTATTAGTATGATTAATTGGTGTATATTTCATTTGGGGACTGGCCATTTCTAACATAATGTATGGTTTGTGTGCAATTGTAGTAACAAGACAAGGAGAATTGTCAGTGAACTTTCAATGTACAGATGAATGGACGTGTCACATTGCTGTTGTTAATGTCGTAAATGTATAGATGAATGGACGTGTCACGTTGCTATTGTTAATGTCGTAAAAAGATTATGCAATGGATATTGAGTACCACTAATATTTTGTATCACAGTTTTGTAATAGTTTGTATTGTAAGTATGTAATATGTTATTGTAGTGGTGGTTGTGACAAGTGGTTCTATTTTACAGGAATTGAACATCAAATAAATAGTGTGACGTTTAACTAATATTTGTGGCATAGAATATTAGATAACCATGCAATCTAGCCTAAAATATGATAATATGTCTACACTACCGACATTGTTGAGCTAAACAACCAACATCGTGCATGCAAGTATCACATGTTCAAACAATTTATGTCGCTCAATTTGATAGAAGACTGACATCATCGATGAAAATGACCAACATCGCTCACGCATTCGAGCTGATCATTCGTAGGTCATTAATATAGAGTGGCATCGTTGAAGCATTAGAATGTTCCAAAGTCAGTCTTAAACATCATCGTTGGTCATGCCATAAACCAACCGACGTCGCACCACATTCGGTCCGGGTTCCAGTTAAATAGCTTTACTCCTCACTTTTTTTTTAGAAAACAAATAATGTAAAAATACCTTTTACCTCAGTTATGAAACACGGTAAAAAGTGAACTTTTACTGTACCACTATTTACCTCGGTTCTTTTTAGACAAAAAATCGAGGTATCCCCCAAAATCAAGATAAAAAATTATGTTTCTTGTAGTAGTCACTACATAAGGTTGACCGTGTTTTTTTCATTATTGTGTGAGCTCTTCTAACTTTCAAGAAAAAAACAACTACCATCACTTGTAATTTGAAAGAAAATTTTCAATTTAAAAATTCAGTGATTGAATTTTTGTTTCTCGTGTATTCATTGTAAATATATTATATATTTTTATAATTTTTATATATATAAATCATTAACGAGTACAAATCTGTAAAGAAAGATTGATCATCGAGGCACTAAAAATCTGCCAAAAATATTTTGTGTGTTGTGTGTGCCAAGCATGCACACAAATACTTCATATCTAGCCTCTCGTACATATAATTAATGGATGAGACCTCGAAGGCTCCAACACTCATATTTTGCGTTCCAACATATACAAGTTGTTTCGTTTCCGTCATCATCTAATACATGCCCCTTTTTTCCTTTCACAATTGTCAGTAAAAAATGGGAAATTATTTCTCATAATTATATATTATGTTAACCGCTGGTGTAGCTTGTATTTTATCAATTAATTGGTTTCTTTGTTCATGTGTTTGTTATAATATTTTATAATGTATAATGATTCGATAGTAATCTTTAGACATTGTGTTGCACAAAATGTTTCATGAGTTCAATGGAAAAATGGTTGAGTTTAAGTGTGTGTCCCGAAAGAGTCATGTTTCGAGCCCCCAGCCATAGCCCTCTTGTTGGGCACAATTATGGCTTCGATAGTGCCAACAATTTGCTTAACAGTTATGCACAAGGATATAATGTGAGATATTTATATGCTAATGATAATCATTTCATTCCCATGATATGAACAATGAGTTCAAAAAAATCATTTCAATTCTAATTCTAATTTATATATGAAAAAAAAGTAAACCTGAAATGATTATAGCTTATCACGAAAGAATGAGTATGTGCGTATGAAAAATTGCAATAAGAAATAATTGAGTTTATAGTAAAAATTATTCGTAAGTTCTGAGTTACAGGGGGATTCACTTAAGATTATATGGACGTACATTTACCAATCAAATATGAATAAAAATAAATTTTTATGTGTGAAGCAATTAGCTACAAAAACACGACGTAAATCTGTGCCACATCCGTGCATATTTTGTGCAAAATAATTTTTTTTGCCTTTTTTCCATACAAGCACAACAAGAGATATTTTGATTTAGTTAATTAATATACAAGCACAACAATTGGAAGACAGCTGCAACTAAGTTGTAGGTGGTATCTAAAATAATAAGTTTTAAATATTCCACTGGCCGCGATAGTATCTACACCCCTTAGTACTTCTGTGAGTCTTAGATGTGTGATATGTGTAGGTTGAATTTAAGGAATATTGTGCCAAAGGTTTATATATTTGGGTTAATCTGTTGTTCACGAAAAGCTTGTTTATGGGAATCAAGATGGCTATAGGAATTATTATCTTAGTTGTAATAAATGGCTCCTAAAGAACATTGAAGAACGTTGAAGAACTGAACTCTATGGTGGGGAATGTGAGTTTTGTAACAAACATTTTAATTTCAACGGTCTATTTTCTTGGCAAGAATAATTGTACTTTGGATAAATGAGTTCTATGTGTGTGCACATTCCTGCACAAATTCTGCACTCGTAAGACAATGTGAAAGATTCTTCTGATCTGAATATTTTCACATGTTTTTTATACCTTTTTTGTTTAACATATTAGAAATTGATACAACAAGGTTTAGTTTGTGCTGAGTGATAATCTTCTATGATCTTCCCATGCAAGAATTGCACAAGTATTAAAGAAAGTGTATATATTTGGAGCTGAAATAACGAAAAATATTTTAAACATATATAGAGAAAATAAAGTAAATTGTAAATACAATCTATTTATTTTTCAAAATTTTTTATGATTTTTTTTAAAAACAAGATGTAATGTGTGCGAACAAAATTTGCATGCAAGTGTCACTCGGCACTTTACTAAAGACTTATATTTTTTGTTCATTTTCTGATGGCCATATGAAGTATTATTTTGATATTCATGAATTTTAGGAAGAATTGCTATTTAATACTTTGTAATTAGATTTTTTTTAAAAAGAGTATTTTCCAGATTTATGAAAATTTTTGAAAATATTTTTAGAACTTATATTATTAGATTGTTAGAAATGATTTTTGAAAATGAATTCATTAATTTATTCTAAGGGGATTCCATTTTTGGCATTCTAGATGCCGCTTGCCCTGGACCACTAGACTGTTACTCCATCATCGGCCTCCCATGCTTTACTCAGGACTTGACCACCATGCTGGCCTGGATTGGATGGAAGAAGGATATGGTGTACCTAGAAAACAATTCACTCCCTCTGTTAAAGAGGCCTACACATCGGCCCTTAAGGCTGTGACAGTGGGACCATCTTCTAGACCGTGTGTCCCTACTGCTACTTCATGTAAGAGTACCAGTGTATGTATAAGGGGTGAATGCTCCATATATTAATCTCCTTGCAAATACTTACGATTTGCAGAATAAATATCTTTGATCTAGTGAACGGATCTTCAAACCCTCACTATCTCACACGAAATTCATGTGTCTAGCCCTCGAGGTATGCCTTATCTAAACTTGCTCTCTAACTAGCCCTCAGGATCATATTACAAGGTGTATTGATACTTAACTAGCCCTCAGGGTTAAGCAACAATGGAATAGATTGCAAGCAAAGAGTATGAACTCAAAAGGTTGTATATTTGATTGATAAAAGTGTGTGAAATTCGTCCAAAGGACTCCCCTATTTATTGGGTTACAATCTCGGCCCAAACCCTAACCACAATTGGAAAATTAATTGACTTATGGAAGCTTTAGGAAGCTAAAACCATATCTAACTAAAATACCTAAAATAAATGGCAATCAAAGGTAATCTGGTTGAATTCTTCAAGTAACCTTGAAGAATTTTACCTTATCTAATCCTACCAATTCTAATTCGAATCTGAATAAAACTGAATATACTAAACCCTAATGGATTGTATGTTCAAAATTAAGCTCTTCGAAGCCCACATGGCCGAGCTATCAGTCCAATAAACCCAAAAATGAAGTAGTTTTACAATATTTTACAGTGATCACACTACCTTATTAAAAATCTAGTGGGAAAAAAGGGTATAGTGTTCTTCATCATGTCTTCCGTTCGTCGACAATCTTGAATAATGAATCTAAGATGTACATGATGACTCCTTCAATTATTCATCAAACACTAGATCCATCAAAGCATTTTAAGCACATCAAAGCATTTGATTTTGTATCAGCTCTAAAGGGTCTTCACAGTAGCACCCGTCGCCACCATGAGAAATGTGATAAAAAAATAATGTGGCAAAATATTTTTATTTATCAAGCTGTCACATTCTACATTAAAAAAAAGCCCAAATGTGGCACGCCCTTGGCATGTTAAATGTGACCATTTCATATATAGAAATATACATACATATTAGTAATTTTAAACAATAAGGATTTTAGTATAATCATGAAACTTTGACAAGCAATTACTCTATCCTATTTGAAAATATTGATTAACCCCCCAACCCCAAATATTTTCCCGGGTTTTCAAATGAAAAATTTTAATAAATGGAAGGGAGATCAATTCACTGGAAAGCTTGGAAGAAAGAGACAAAATCAAAAGATGAAGGTGCATGTCCTTGAATTAGTATCGACATAATCATTGAACAAGGTGCAATTATCAAAGCATGTGTAAAGAATAATGAAAGATCAAAATAGCATGCCAGTAAAGACGTACAAAGAGAAATATCCCTGTAATAGAGATTCTAGATACACAATCCCTAGAAGTGGAGATTCTTAAGGGTGGAAATCCATATAATGGGCAAAAAACATCATCACGAATAACTTAGCGTGGGGAGGGGTGAATGGAAACAACATTAGTGTACATGACTATAAAATTCCCAATCAACATAATCCAATATCTCAAAGCCCGTTAATTCGAGCTATCTCCCCCCCCCCTTCCCCCCATAGTGAAGAAGGGATATCATGTTGCATGAAGGATTTTGAACCTACCACACTCAATCAAATGGCTACACCAGATAGGAGAAAATTTGGTGTAAGATCTGGAACCTGAAACAAGCGAAGGACAATCTAGTCTCCCTATACAGAGCAATCAACAATGATATTCCAAAGGGGTTAAATAGAAAAGGGGAATCCCAACTCAAAATAGAATATGTGAAAGATGTGAACAAGAGGAGGAGAGTAACTCACAACTTTTCCAACATTGTTTAGGTCCTCAAAGGATCAATGAAAGAATCATCAATTGGTTTTAATTTCAACCAAGGGAAACAAATGAATTTCGCAAGTGGTTGCAAAATGATCCAAGAATAGATGAAATTCAGTAGTTAATCTTCTTCATGTCGGAGATATGGAATGTCCAAAGTAAGAAAACGCTTCAAGATGAGAACTTAGATACAAAGTTAGGAAAAAGACAGAGACTCGTTTATCATAAATAACCTATGTAGATCAGGAAAGGAAGACATGCAGCCAGACCGGGAATTGATATATGTTAAGGAAGAGCAAACACCTGAATTTCAACACTCTCAACAACAATAGGAGTATGAGGAAATATACTTTAACGGCTCCTTCAACCGTTAAAAGTCTATTGGCGCAGATATATCATTTATCTCCTTAGGTGACAATCAACAACTACATACATGGATCATATTTCTTTATGTCTACTGGAGAGCAATCTAAGTTGCAGCAAGAGCACACAAAATTCAAGTTATAATCTACACAGACTCTGTTATCCTGGAATAATCAATCTATGAACCTGAATTTACGCATTGGGAAATCAAGAGTCTCGTCTTTGAAATCTTAAATTTCCTCATATAAGACTTAAAATTTTTAAGTTGAATAAAATACCCAGGATTAGGCTAAATAAGAAGCATGATGGAGATCTATTTTAATATTATTATTTTATTTTAATATAACAATAATTATAGGCTTAGGCTAGGTAGTATAGCTTAGGCTAGATAACAAGCATATTAAGGCTTAGGCTAGAAATCCTCTATTTTAATATTATTATGTTATTATCCTTTTTCTTTTTTGTATTTAATTATGTTTAACACTTTTTCAAAGTAGATCTAACTCTTGCCCCTTTTTCTAAAACTTACGATAGATTTGGTCATCGGTGAAGAATTTGTTTTGTCACTTATTTTGAAAAATTCATCCCGAAGGTGGAATCCACTGGTCACAGGCAGAAAACGTGGTTGGTTCAAGATCTACAGGGTGGCGATGAAACTGAAATACATAAACAAATCAACAATGGTGAACTTTATATATTATTGGGTCAACGATTTCCTCCCAACAATTTGTTATGTTTAATAGATCCAAAATTTTGTTTTAGGTTGATCTTTGCTTGGGCTGTTATTGTGTCAGTCTGAATCAGTAAAACTAATTGGATCACATAATAATGTAAGGATTAAAATAGAAATTTAACATTACCAACCCGATCATTGGTATAAACATTATTACAATTTGGGATTCAGGCAATCGAGTCCAAATCAACAATGGAGATTTGTGTTCTTGTTTGAAGTAATCTAATAAATTAAAGGAGGAAATACGTGCAACGTGGTTTCACATTTTTGCACAACTGTTATTATCGTTTAGAAGAAGTTAGGGGGTTTCATTATCTAGGAAATTATTTACAAATATATAGACATCTATGTACTTTTTTATAAATAAAAAAATTTAACATTACAAAGTTTTTTGCTTCATACAAACTGTCACATTCTACATTAAAAAAAAACACAGATGTGGAACGCACAATTGTCACGTTGAATGTGACCATTTCAAAGACCCATTAAATATTACTTGTTTTTAACTTTGAGGATTTTAGTATAATCAAGAAAATTTGACATGCAATTACTCTATTCTATTATTGCATATTGATTAATCCCCTGCCCCCTAATGTTTTCAAATCAAAAGACAATGAAGAATATTTGTGGAAGGAAAAAATCATAACAAAATAGTGAAATGGATAACAATAAAATGGAGACAATCAGATAAAGATCATATTAGTTTTTCTTTTCAAAATTTAGTTGAACTTTAGTTACACCAAATAAACATATATCTAAACATAAAACTTACCTTAATTTGTCTAACTTTGGGATATTTAGAAGGAATAAGAATGTTAAGGGTAAATGAAGAGTCGGTAAGTAGTAATCATGAATTCGAAAAGTTAAAATGTTCAATTGCATGCATAGTGACGTGTAATGTTTGGCTGAAATTTTGGGGTTAGGGTATATTGATTAAGATCCTCCTAATATTTTTCCCATATTTCTACAACGGCAGAAGAGAGAAATTTCGGATTGAGAAGGAAAAATTTGGAAAGAGATGGAAAAATAAAAACCAGCTTTGTATTTGCTTCGTATGCTTGACATTTCAAAGTCTTTATGTTAAGTTTTAATTCCTCATCCTTTTTTCTTTAACACCCTTCTATTTGTCATATTTTACTTTTCTTAATGATTCATAATTTTAGCAACAAAAATTATATTATGGATAAGTGAGTGCCACGTGTGTGCACATTCCTGCACAAATTCTGCCCACGTATTCGACAATATGAATGATTCTTCTAATATGAATGTTTTCTAAAGTGGTGGTAGATGTTTTCTTGTCGTTTTTGTTTAGCATATTTAGAATTGATAGAACAAGGTTTAGCTTGTTTTGAGTGATAATCGTTGATGATCTTCACATGCAAGAATTGCACAGGTATTAAAGAAAGTGTAAATATTTGGAGAGGAAATCACAAAAATAATTTTAAAATATATATAGGGAAAATAATATAAATTCCAAATATAATTTAGTTATTTTTCAAAAATTTTATGAATTCAATATTTTAAAACAAGATGTAATGTATGCAAACAAAATTTGCATGCAAGTATCCCACACCACATTACTACGGAATTTATAATTTTTGTTCATTTTCTGATAGGCCATATGAAGTATGATTTTGATGTTCACAAACATTAATAAAAAATTACTATTTAAGAAATTATAATTCAATAGAAAAATGTATTTGCCACATTTATGAAAAAATTAGAGGTAGTTTTTCCGGAGTTTATATTTCTAGAACTTATATAATAGAATTTTAGAATTAAATTTTGAAATTGAATTCATTTATTCATTTTGTGGGGAATCCATTTTCGGCATTCTCAGGTCGTCCGCCCTAGTCCGCTAGATTGGTACTCTATCATCCGTCTCCCGTGCTTAACTCAGGACCTGACCACCATCCTCGCCCCGATTGGATGGATGAAGGTCATTGTGTACCCAGAAAAAAATTCACCCCCTATGTTAAAGAGGCCTACAAGTGGGTCCTCAATGCTGCGGCGGTTTAGTTCGACCCAAAATCAAAGGCCTAGTACTGTCATGGCGGGAAAAAATAGTGGAACTACCAACTATATTGTGTATTCTTACTGCTACTTCATGTACGAGTACCAGCACATATATGAGGGGTGCGTTCTCCAGTGTCTGAATGGGAAATGCTTGAGGGTTTTCACGGAAACACCCGTTGCCACCATGAGAAATGTAAAAAAAATAATGTGACAAACATTT
Source organism: Rubia yunnanensis (assembly GCA_037428765.1). Classification (NCBI taxonomy): domain Eukaryota; kingdom Viridiplantae; phylum Streptophyta; class Magnoliopsida; order Gentianales; family Rubiaceae; genus Rubia; species Rubia yunnanensis. The sequence continues at coordinate 20,487,680 of CM075064.1, read as the reverse complement.
CTGCATCCTCAAGCTATCTAATTCTACATTAAAAAAGCACAAATGTGTCATGCAATTGGCACGTTAAATGTAAACCTTTTCAAAAAATTATATGTATTACTTGTTTTAACAATAAGAATTTAAATATTATCATGAAACTTTGGCACACAATTACTCTATCCTATTCTAGAATATTGTTTAACACTGCCCCCCCTAATATTTTTCCATGGTTTTTAAATCATAACAATTTCAAAAGGTGGAAAGGAGATTAATCAATTGGAAAGCTTGGAAGAAAGTGCAAAATCAAAAGAAGAATGTGGCCTTGGATTAATACTGGCATAAAGAATAAACAAGGTGCAATTAGCATATTATGCGTTGAGGATAATGAAAGATCAAAATAGCCTGCTAGAAAGACATGCAAAGAAAAATATCACTGTAATAAAGATTCTAGATACGCAATCCCTAGAAGAGGAAATTCTTATGGGTGGAAATTCATATAATGGGCCAGAAACATCATCACGGATAACCTAGCACGAAGAGGGGTGAATGGAAACAACATTAGTATATATAATCAGTGGATTCCCAATCAACAAAATCTAGTATCTTTATGTTAGTGGTTGGATTGGCAACGAATCTCACAGTTGCATACCTAATAGATCAGAATAAAACTTGGAGAGCCCTAAACTCGAGCTATCTTCCCTCACCGGTTATTGCCTCATATATTATCACTACACTTAAACCATTCATCAAAAGTAAAGACCAAGCCCTATGAAACGTAAACAAGGATGGACACTACATAGTCAAAAAGGGATATCATGTTGAATGAAGGATTTCCAACCTGCCACTCCCAATATAATGGTAGCACCAGATAAGAGGAAAATGTGGTGTAATATTTGGAACCTCATACCAGCACAAGGGATTCCATTTTTGCTATAAAGAATAGTCAACAGTGATCTTCCAACAGAGTTGAATAAGAAAAGGAGAAACCTAACTCCATATAGCATATGTGGAAGATGTGAACAAGAGTAGGAGAGTAACTCACATATTTTCTTACATTGTGTAGTTTCTCAAAGGATGTAGAGGGAGTCATCACTTGTTTTTAATTTCAACAAAGGGAAACAAATGAATTTCGCATGGGATAGATGAATAATCTGAAAAAAGAAAAAAAATTATGATGAGAACATAGATACAATTCAGAGTTTGGAAAAGGCCAAAGACTTGTTTATGAAAAATAACATATATAGATCAGTGGGGGAAGACATTTGCAGCCAAACTAGGAAATGATACATGTAAAGAAAGAACAAACGCATGAATTTCAATACTCCCAACAACAATATAAGTTTAAGGAGATTTACTTTCCGGCTCCTTTAACACCTTAAAGTCAACTGGCACAGGTGCATGGATTATCTCTATAGGTACCATCAACAACCACCTACATGGAGCATATCTCTTTATATGTACCTAACCGCTCCAGAAAGAAGCACAAACTTTCTCAAGAGCAATCTAAGCCACAACAAGAACTCAAGAAATTCAAGTTAAAATCTACACAGACATCTGTCATCCTGGAAAAATTATCTCCGAACCTGAATTTGTGCCTTCGGAAATCAAGCGTCTCATCCTTGAAATCAGCGTGTAGTCAAACATTTGGAAGATCAATGTGTAGTAACTCTTCTGGAAAGTATTAATTCAATATGGTTCGTTTTTTAATAAAAATAGTAGCATTTTAGTACTACTAAAATGTTTAAAGAAAACCTTAGAATGTTATTAATATGTTTATATAAATAAAATATTCTTCTGAATAAGTACATTCCCTATATGTATAACTTTTTTTTAATAAAAAATATTTTCATTCCAACCGATCAAAATATTTATAAGATATGATACCTCACTCTAGGATTCTAACAAAATTATCTTTTAGCAGAAGGGCATTCAAGCATTGAATTGAGACCTTTTCATTTGGTAAGTCCTTATTATCATATGCCGCCATTTTTAGACCATATTTTTATTCAAAACATGGCCCTAAGCACTGATAATTAAGGTTTTATAAGCCCAAAATCTGAAACCCAATACCTAATGCTTAATGCTCTTGCTAAAAAATCTCCCCTCCTATTCTCCTTCTTAACACATCTGCAACCGTTTTCTTTCGCTGCAAAGTTTGCTATTTCTTTCCTCCCATACATGATATAACAAAGATACATATAGGCTAAACTTCTACCTTTCCCCCCTTACCAGATTCACTACTAGTAACTTATTCAAATTCCTCAAATCTGTAACCTGATTCAGATGGGGTCCCACAATTACTTTTACTGTGTACCTGCATTGAGTAAACAAGTGCAAAGCCATTTCCTCCTTTTTTCACACAAAATACACAATTGATATGCTTCAATTATGTTGAAACTTCTTAGCCAATCTGTTGTTGCCAACCAGCTTTTCAGAAGCATGCACATAAAGATAAAGTGCTTTGAAAAAAGTTTTGAGCTCCAGATAAGCTTTGCCATTGGGTCTGGTTTGCCCCCTGCTTTCAAGATGTTATATGCAGCAGATATACTGAATTAACCCCTTTCATTCACGCAATTGTTCCATTGACCCTTCATCCCCACCTTCAACCTATTAATACACTTCCATATCCAGCTTTGTGCCACATGTGCCTGATACAAATCAAAGTTCTTCCCCTTCAAGTAGTATGCTTGAATCCATCTTATCCAGAGTAGATCCTTTTTCTCTTGGATACACCAAATGTGCTTGCACTATGATGCCTGATTCCATAATGATGGATCTCTGAAGCCTAGCCCTCCCAGTTTCCTTACCCTAGCACAGAGCATCCCATGAAGTAGGTGTGAAAAATATGTCCCCAACTTTCTTGTTCCAGAGGAATTCCCAACATCCTTTAACTATCTCTTCATTTACACTCTTCAGGTAGCTTAAATACCCCTGACCAGACTGTGATGTTCCAACATCGACAGCCTGGCTGGTCGGAATTTCTAGTGTTGATGACACTGCTTCATCCTCCCACCCTTGCTTATTTTCAAAATCATCAACAATCACAATGATTGACTCCATGAGGGTGTTAGTGTGAAGGTTAAATACTCTGTATAAATGACTATTGATTGAATATCCCAGAAAAACTTCTTCATCGCTACGATTACTAAATTTTCCCAGTTGTTCTCTGTCCCTAAACACCCTCATGAAAGTAAGCCACGTTTGGCTTTCTTCCTTTCTATATTTCATACGATGCCTTGCTGGTAAATGGTCGTAGGTATACCCTATTGATGGTATAACATGCTGTGTTGATAGCTTCTGCCCACCATTTTTTGTGAATACTCTTTTCTGCTAGCATGACTCGAGCCATCTCCTATAGGGTTCTGTTCTTTCTTTCTACAATCCCATTTTACTTAGGATTAATGGGAGCAAAGAACTCATGTTGTATGCCAAGTTCATCACAGAAATCACTGAACTGCGAGTTTTCAAATTCTCTTTCATGATCACTGCAGATTCTCACAATCTTTCCAATGGGTTTTCCTTACTCTGTTTGTAGCTTAATTACCAAGCTTCTGAAGACATCTACTGCATCTGATTTGTTTTTTGAGAAAGGCTACCCAAGTGTATCTAGAAAAATCATCAATACAAACAAAAATATACCTTTTCCCAGTAATGTTGGGAGTGTTAACTGGACCCATCAAATCCATATGTAGTAACTCAAGGTTTTGTGAGGTAGTAATATATTGAACCGAAGAGTGAGGGGATCGAATCTGTTTACCTTTTTGGCATGGTCCACACACAACACCTTTTTGATGAGTAAGAATAAGCATATCTTGTACTGCTTTGGCAATGACAATTTTTACCAATCTCTTGTAATTTATATGTCCAAGCTTTCGATGCCACAGAGTAACTTCATCATCCTTAGAGCTTAAACATTTCACTTCTTGTTCCAGGAGATATCAATTGTCTGACGATCGTTCTCCTGACAGTACTTTGTTTTCTCTATGCTTCACAATACACCTGTCTTTTTGAAACTCATCAACCATATCTTCATCGCACAATTGACTGATACTCAGGAGTTTTTCTTTTAAATCTTTGACAATTAGAACACTTGCAAAACTGGGATCCCACTTTATGGAGTTTTCCTTTTCCAACCACATGACTTTTCTTTCCATCACCAAAAGTAACAAATCCACCGCCGTATAGTTTGACATTGTTCAAATAATCAGGAGTTCATGTCATATGTCTAGAACAGCCACTACCGAGATACCATGAGTCTCTAGAGTGTGAAATGAAATATGTGTGAGCAACAAAACATACATTATTTTGTTTAGGAATCCATACCTTTCTAAAAAGTCTGGCTCTTTGAATATTGCTTATGTTGGAACATACTGACAATTGTCGACCATTCATGATATCTCTATGTAGTTTGAGACATTGCTCCTCTTTATGACCTTGGTATGAGCAGTAGTGGCATAGTATAGGCTTGCATCGGGGGACGTGACTTCATAATTTTTACCTTCTTAGCATGCCTCTTAGCTTTGAAATCAGTTGGTACTGTCTCAATTTCTCTATAACCAATTCCTTGTCCGTCACCTGCATTTTTTCCCATTTCCAGAAGTACATCAAGCTTTGCCTTTCCATAAGTTGGTGTTTTTCAGCTTTCGGAATCTTATTCGTCTCAATGACTTTCAGCCACATGGAGTACATGTTCTTGGAAGATTTCATCATCATTTACTTCTTGACCATCATCATCGCCTGATGAGTTTTCACTCAGCAATTCCATGTTGGAACATCTGGATTCCCCCATTTTTTTTATGTTGGAATATGTAGTAACAATTTCATTTATCTTTGCTCCAAAAGCTACATAGTTGCTGGTGGGTTCTTCTCCTGCATCCTCTTCCTCATCATCACTCCATGAAGTAACATATGATCTACCTTGTTTCTTTCTAGCATTCCACCTGAATATGACCAAACCCTTCACATTCTCTACATTGGATCCTTCCCTCCTATTTTGTCTCATTATTTTGATTCCTTATAAATGGCTGATTGTTCTTCTTAACTCTAGGTCCACGAGAGTTTCCAACCTCATGTGATCGAGGTCTGTTTCCACTCAGTTTGTCCTGTGATCTTTTGTTTACTACTTTTTTCAGCATTTTGAGAAGTTCTTCGTAATAAGTGCAATTTCTTCAGCTTCACTCTCACTATCTCCTTCATTTCTTGGTGCTGACACCATAAAGGCTAGCTCTTTATGGCCTTTCTTTGATGGTGGATCAAACGTCATATCATAAGTCCGTAGCGATCCCATCAACACATCAAGTGTCATTGGGTCGAGAAACTGAAGCATCTTCTATGATAGCCATGGTAAAACTGGATCAACACTTTCCTTGACACAACTAAGATAAGAGTAAATGACTCTGCTCTGATACCAATTAAAAATATGGTTTTACCTAATTACATTAATTGAGGTTTTTGTGTCCCAAAACCATCTGATTAACCAAGTTTGTAGGTAGAGTAGAAATTTAAACCCACACAAAAATGGTTACGCAATTCGGTGAGAACCACCTTAATATGTGGGACCTGGCCCAGTTCAGAATAAATTCACTAATTACAAAGATAATACAAGATACATCATACAAATATTTATCTTTTCTAATTCAACTAGTGATTTCTACTAGCTCCCCTAGTTGCCGATTCTCCTTGATCATACTCCCTCTGACCTTGATCTCCGTCAACGCTGGATCTCCTCCTCCCGAGGAATTAAGGCTCTCGTTCTGAAATTTGAGATCAAACAATGTATATCATGTTGGAACCCCAATAAACAGCTCTGCGCTACTCTGATAAAAACCCAAAAACTGATTACATATTTCTCTCTATCAAACCGTGAGTAGCTTAGCCTGTAATATCCGCCATATATAGCCCTTCTGTACATCATAGTTTCCTTGTGCAAATCAATCACTATCTTCATAATATTTTCGTATATTCAAATCTTGATGAAGATAGGATTTAGCCAATCTAATCCCTTGAAGTAAGGGATTTAGAATATCTCGTCCCAATCCTTTTCCATAACTGAATCTCCTTCCTTCTTCCAACTTTATATATCTTATTCCAATCCCACAAATATGGGTGATAAAATATTCAGCGAATCAACTACTTTAGGGCGAGATCCATCCTTCTCGGATTCATACTTTCACATTGACCTTCTTCCATCATGACTCCTTCTTTGATGTCACAACATAGTCACAAATTGCCAATTAAAACATGTTGGACTTTACAGGGTTCAACTGTCATGGTTTTTTAGCAAGAACCATTTGGAAGTAATGTTCACAACCCATGCTTGAAGTAAGAAGGAGGATTTCTTGGGATATTGGGATAAGTTTGTTTGAGATCTTTTGTCCATTGGTGAACTTGGAGTAGTATAAATAGGGGATGAACTTAGTAGTTCAAACACACTCAAGCATAGTATTCCTTTGCTACTTGCTTTCTTCTCTCTTTAGCTCTCCTTTGAAGTTTTAGAAGCCAAAACCCCCATCTTTATATTTTTCCACATAATTAATTCATAGGTGGTCGGAAAAGCCTTGTAATACTTTCTACTTTCTCCACATATAGTGAAGCTTCTGGTCTCTTTGGTCGTGGATGTAGGTTAACTTGACCGAACCATGTAAATCCTTGTGTTCATTATTTTCTTTATGTTGTCTTTATTATCCATCTTTTTGGGCTAATATATATCTTATGGGATTTTCATTCCTAACAAATAAGGAATTTGCACCTCCTTTCTGGTTAATATATACAAACATTCAATCAATTAACCCTGGTTAAATGCTTATAACTATATTTATGCTCCAACATGTACCTGGATTTAACCTGCTATAACTTTCTAGATTGCTTGGAAGAAGAGAAAGTCTACGATAAACAATGTTGCACGACTCGAGTATTCAAAAGGGTCAAGTTTGTTCACTCATCTTGGGATGTGCAAGATCAGAACCTCCTTGAAGAACTGCACGAGGCCATGCTCGACATACTGGTGACTGAAAATGGGCTAAAGTTTATAGAAAAAGAAAAACGTAAAGCAATTTTTAGAAGAATAGTATAAACTATAATATGTTTATCCCGAATTTTGTAACATTATTCTTCCTTCTAAATATCCTAAAGTTCAACAAATTAAAGTCAGTTTTATGTTTAGATATATGTTTTATTTGGTGTAATTATAGTTCAACAAAATTCCAAAAAGAAAAACTAATATGATCTCTATATGAAAGTCTCCATTTTATTTTTATCCATTTTAATATTCCATTATGATTTTTTCCTTCCAAAATATTCTTCGTCACCTTCTTATTTGAAAATATTGTGGGGGGTACTAATCAATATGCTAAAATAGGAGATAATTGTGTGTCAAATTTTCATGATCATACCAAAATACTTATTGTTGAAACAAGTAGTATATTTAATGTGTTTTGAAATGGTCACATTCAACGTGCCAAGTGAGTGACACATCTATGCTGTTTTTATGTAGAACGTGACAGTTTGATGAAGCAAAAATGTGCGTAACATTAATTTCATTTTTAAGAAGGACATGGGTATCTATATGTTTATAACTAATTCCCTAGATACTAAAACCCCCCAGCTTCTTCCAAACAATAATAACAACTGTACAAAAACGTGAAACTATTTTGCACGTATTTGCCCCCTTTAATTTATTTGATCACTTCTTCAACCTTCTTTAGGAGCCATTTGTTACAACTGAGAACCTTCATTTTGTATTCCCATAGCCACCCTGATTCCCATAAACAAGATTTTCATGTACAACAGGTTAACACAAATATATAAACCTTAGGCACAATATTCTTCAATTCAACCTACAAGATCACAAAGCTAAGACTCACCTTGCAATTCAAAGTTAGGATTGACTCATCATCGAACACATCACACAAGTACTAAGAGGTGTAGATACTATCATAGCCAATGGAAGATTCGGAATTAAAATGAATTTGTTGAAATCGTTGTTCATATCCTTGCAATGAAATAATTGTCATTAGCATATAAAATATCTAATATTATATACTTGTGCATAACTGTTAAGGAAATTGTTGGCTCTATTGAAACCATAATTGTACCCAACATGAGGACTATGGTGGGGAATCAAAACATGACCCTTTCGGGACAACACACTTAAACTCATCCATCTTGCCATGAGCTCATGAAACATTTTGTGCAACATAATATCCAAACTTTAATATTGAGTCATGATATATTATGACATATTAACAAACACGCAAACAAAAAACCGATTAATTGATGAAATAAAAACTACATCAATAATTAACATAAAATATATTTATGATATATTATGATAAGTACTTTCTCATTTTTTATTGACAATAGCGAAAGGGGAAAAAGGGGGCATATATTTGATGATAGCAAGAATGAAACAAAAATTATATATTGGGACGCAAAACGTTGAGTGTTGGGGCCTTCGAGGTCTCATGCGTGAATTATATGCACGAAAGGCCAGATATGAAGTAATTGTGTGCATGCTTGGCACACACGACATTTATTAAAGCAGATTGTTAGTGCCTAGATAACCAATCTATTCAGGCATATTCACACTTGTTTAGTTATTTAGACATATAAAGAGGTATAATATATAGGAGACACATACGACAAAATTATTAAAAACCCCCAAAAATCAACCAAAGATCTGATCGGCTGCAAAGGTTTTAGACCTAGTAGAAACCCAAATGATTTGAATTTTCTCACATGTGGTTGCCCTTGTGGGTACCATTGCCAGATCGTGACATATCCAGAGACACCATTTGACATTTCATCCCTTTCTCCATCTCTAGCAGAGATGAATCCAACACCACCCAACATTGCAGATCCGTACTTTTTTAGTTATATATACATGTAAAAAAGTATAATCTAAAGATTAAAATCGAAATTTAATAGTACCGGACCAATCATTGGTATAAACATTATACATTTTGGGTTCAAGTCCAATCAATTCCAAATTAACAATGGAGATCTATGCTTGTCTAAAGTGATCACATAAATTTACGGGTGGAAATACGTGGAGTGGGGTTTTACATTTTTCCACAATTGTCATTCTTGTTTAGAAGCAGTTAGGGGGTTTTATTATCTAGGGAATTAGTTATAAACATATAGACATCTAGGCACTTTTTTTATATAAAGAAAAAATTTGGTGTTACAAACATTTCTTCATCAAGCTATGACATTCTACATAAAAAAGTACAGATGTGGCACACACTTGGCACGTTGAAGAATATTTTCAAATCAGAAGACGATGAAGAATATTTATGGAAGGAAAAATAACAAAGAAATAGTAAAATGGATGAAAATAAAAGGGAGGCCTTCATATAGAGATCATATTAGTTTTTCTTTTCAATTTTTTGTTGAATTGTGATTACACCAAATAAAGTATATAACTAAACATTTTTTTAAAAGTTAAAACACCCTAAGGTTTGGGATATTTTTATTAGGGTTCCCAATCCTTTCAGTGGAAAATGGTATATTGCGGGAGTTTAATATTAGGAGTATATCGGCCGAGGAAACATTTTTGCCTCCAAAACTAGTAGATAATTAGCTAGCATCTAAACTAGAGATTAAAAAGCTAACTTTACATATGTAGGATCTGTATCAGCAGATGTGTTTCCAAAGTTAGAAATTTCTACCCCACGTGTTAATTTCTAGCTTTGGCCAGGCATTTGCTCAGTATCTAGATGAGGTATGGGGTAAAATATGTGTCGAATTCTCCAGAAAATGAGTGTTCATCCTATGAATGATGTCGGATGGATTCTTCAGTGTAGTCAAAATGGTTGAGCAGGACTAAGTCCAAACCCTTGGTAGTGGAGCTTGGATGACCATATGATATAATGAGTGTAAACCTTATATGTTTCCGAAGTTTATCCTGTAATTTAAGGTGCAGTCTCTGCTGAGTACCTGAGTTAGCAGATAGGGAGAAACATCAACAGTATCAATCATCATCAAAAGCATGCCTATGTATTCTAAAATAAGGAGTTTGAGTCCTATCTAGATTAGTAATTCCTCTAATGTTAGTTGGGAGATCAGCTAGACACCAATTAGTTTTTGAAAAGGGAAAGGATTTATATTTTGCAAGAGCATCAGCAGCAGAATTGCATTCTCTGAAAACATGTTTAAGAATAGCATTATTTAGTAGAGAGTGAATTTGGAAAACAAGGTGTATAGAGACCATCTTGCTCTACTAGGAGTATTGATCATAGTAACAGCTAATAGTGAATCAGATTCAATTATAATCCTGCAAGCAGGAGTAGGAAAAGAGAGACAGGCAAAGAGAATGGCTTTCATTTCAGCTTGAAGGGGGGAGTTGGCAGTGATGTTTGAAGTCTTGATTAGGATGGGGATGCCATTATTATCTCTAGCTACGAGACCAAGTGTTAAGTTAGTAACAGACCAGGTAACATCCACATTGACCTTAATGCTATATAGTTTAGGTCTTTCCCAATGTATAATGGTAAGTGAAGGTTGTAGGGGAGGTCTAAAAGGTAGGATTGAGGAAGTGATAGAAAATCTCATGTCCGATGGTTCATTTGAGAAACAAGGTTTTGCCAGAATGGATAAAAATACTAAGTCTCTTACTTCCCTGCAAATTTGAGTTGTGGAATTTTTTTTGTTTTCAAAAAGATAAGCATTTCTGGCTTTCCACAGGGACCAGCAGATTGCAAATAAGTCTATGAATTTTTGGGAGGCCTTTATTGTTCTAGTAGGCAAAAATTCTTTCAGTTAGATTATTCAAAGTATGGTTACAGTGACCTAAAATGTAAGAAGTATTATTCCATACAGCTTGTGCAATCTGACATGAGTTGAAAAAATGATCTAGGGAACTTGATTGGTTGTAGGCAAGGCATTTAGAGGCAAGTCTAAAACCACATTTAATTAAGACATCATCCAAAGGCAAAAAGGAGTTAAGCATTTTCCAGGTGAAGATTGAGATTTTTTTCTCCAATCTAAAGTTCCAAATATTTTTGGTAGCTAGGAAATTACCTGATATGTGAGTGAGAGCCTTGTAAGCTGATCTGAAGGTAAAAGATCCATTCTCTTTTGGTTTCCATATCAGTATGTCCTGTCTATCTTCATTGATTACAGCTTCCTGCAAAAAAAAAGTCAGAGTATCATCATCCCGATAGGGAATAATCTGAGATAGGAAAGAGCATTTATTATTGATGAATTGTGCTATTGTATAAGGGGAGGGGATAGAGGAAGAATGAGGAGGAACATGGTTAATCAATGGTCCATTTGGGCACCAATTGGAAGTCCAGAAGTTGCAGAGACCTTGGCCATGAATAACTACAGAGTTATTTTCAGCAAACAGGTTGATAGAACAAATTCCCTTCCAAGTTTGTGATTTCCTGTGAGACTGTGGTATTGCCCAGATTAGTTTAGACCACATTGTGATGCCATGTTAGCATTTCCACCACAGTTTTAAGGAGCATGCATCAATTACTGCCTGAATAGATATAAAGCCTAATCCATTTTGAAATCTATGAGGCCATAGGTCTGACAATTTTCTCCACACTTTGTTCAGCTTACCCTCTCTTTCACCCAAAAAGAATCTAGACATTATCTTTTCTAGGGATTTAATTATCTATTTGGGAGGCCTTAGGACAGTCCATATATGCTGTGGAAAAGAATATATGCATGCCTGAATAAGAACCATTTTCCCCCTGTACTCAACCAGTTATTTTTCCAGTTCACCAACTTTTTATTAATGAGTTCAAGCAAAGGTTGGAAATGTATGTTCAGTGCTCTTCCTATAAAAATTGGGCAACCTGAGTATTTAAAAGGAAAAAGTCCTTTTTTCATTCCTAAAATTGTCCTAATCTGATTTATCTTTCCAACTAATGCCCTTTTACTTGTGTAAAAATCATATTTCTCATAATTAATTTTTTGGCCTGAGGTAAGTTCAAAAGTTTATAAAAAGGCATTGATCCTAATTAGGTTAGTTTTTTATGCCTGCATAAATATTATGGTATCATCAACATAACTCAAGTGTGAGGCTGGTGTAATGCCTTGTGGAAACTGGTAATACTTCAGTTTGATATTCATGAAGATAAAAGAGAGGCTTCTAGAGAAAGCTTCGGAAAATATGTTAAATAGAAAGGGAGATAGGGGGTCACCTTGTTTAATGCCTCGGGTAGCTCTAAAAAAGCCAAACGGATTACCATTCATGAGCACTGAGAAATAAGCCTGGGAGAGATTTTTCATGATAGCATTCACAAAATTACCATTGAAACCAAATTTACAGAGTGTGCTTGTTAAGAAATTCCAGTTAATCCTATCTAAAGCTTTCCTAAGGTCTAGCTTAAGGATACAGTTTGGTACTCGGATTTTCAAATCAAAAAAATTTCAAAAGATTGAAGGGAAATCAATCCGTTGGAAAGTTTGGAAGAAAGTGATAAAATCCAAAGAAGAAGGTGGACTTGGATTAGTATCAACATAACGAAAGAACAAAGCAAGAAAATGATTCAAGTTGAGAACTTAGATCTAATTCAAAGGTGGTAAAATACCAAAGACTTGTTTATCATTATTAACATATATAGATCAGGGAGGGAAGACATGGAGACATACCTGCCATTGATACATGTGGAGGAAGAACAAATGCCTGAATTTCAACACTCCCAACAACGATAGGAGTATGAAAAGATATACTTTCACGGCTCCTTCGACAGCTCAAATTCTATTTGCACGGGTGTGTGGATTATCTCCATAGGTAACCATCAACAACCACCTGCATGGATCATATTTCTTTATATCTACTTCACCGCTCTAGGAAGAAGCACAAACCTGCTATAAATCAAAGTCACAGCAAGAACACAAGAAATCAAGTTATAATCTACACAGACTTTGTCATACTGGAAAAATCAATCCTCGAACTCTAATTTTTACCTTGGGAAATCAAGAGTCTCTTCCTTGAAATCGGAAACTTCCTCATAATACCAAGGCTTAGGCTAGATAACAAGCATAATAGAGCTCTATTTTAAAAATTTTATGTTATTTTAATATACCAAACATAATAGGCTTAGTCTAGATCTTTTAGCTCAGGCTAGATAACATGCATATCAAGGCTTAGGCTAGAAATCCTCTATTTTAATGTTATTATGCTATTATCATTTTCTTTTTCTGTATATAATTATATTTAACACTCTTTCAATGTATATCTAGGTATTTCCCCTTTCTCTAAACCTTACAATAGATTTGGTCATCGATGAGGAAAAAGGTTTTACTTATTCCAAAAAATTCCTCCTAGCGGAGGAGTCCACTAGTCACAAGCAGAAAACGTGTTCGGTTCTATATCTACAGTGTGGTGATGAAATCTGAAATACATAAACAAATCAACAAATAAATTTTGATTTTTTTTGGATCAACGATTTCCTCAAAATGATTTCTCGGAGTTAATAGATCCAATTTCTTTGCTTGGATAATGTTTATTAGGGTTGCTCATATGTCAGTCCAAATCTGTAAAACTGATTGGATCACATATTAATGTAAAAATTAAAACTGAAATCTAACATTACTGGCCTAATTATTGGTGTAAACATTATTACGATTTGGGTTTGAGTCCAATCAAGTCAAAACGAACAGTGGACATTTTTTTTCTTGTCTAGAGAGATCACATAAATTAGAGGGGGAAAATATGTGCAGCGTGGTTGCACATTTTTGCACAATTGTTATTATCGTTTAGAAGCAGTTAGGAGGTTTTCAGTATCTAGGGAATTAGTTATAACCATATACACATCTATATATATATATATATGTGTGTGTGTGTATTCAATATTACAAACATTTCTGCTTCATTAAGCTGTCACATTTCTGCTTCATTAAACGTTAAAAAGCACATATGTGGCACACATTTGGCACGTTGAATGTGACAATTTAAAAAAATTAAATATATTACTTGTGTTTAATGATAAAGAATTCAGTACCATAATGATTATTTAACACGCAATTACTCCATCCCATTTTAGCATATTGATTATGCCCCCATACCTCCCGAACATTTTAAAATCAGAAGATGGCGAAGAATATTTATGGAAGGAAATATCATAACGAAGTAGTAAAATGTATAACAATAAAAGGGAGGCCTTCATATAGAGATCATATTAGTTATTCTTTTCAAAATTTAGTTGAATTGTAATTACACCAAAATAAAACATATATCTAAACATAAAATTTAACTTAATTTGTTGAACTTTGGGATATTTAGAAGGAATAAGATTGTTGAGGGTAGATGAAGAGTGGGTTAGTAGTAACCATGCACTAGGCCTTTTATAAACTACTAACATCATTTTCTTGCTTTGTTCTTTATTTATGCTGATACTATTCTAAGTCCACCTTCTGCTTTTGATTTTATCACTTTCTTCCAAACTTTCCAATGGATTGATTTCCCTTAAATCTTTTGAATTTGATTTCATTTGAAACCCGGGTTGGGTGTGGGGGAGGGGAGTAATTGTGTGTCAAAGTCTCGTGATTTTACCAAATTCCTCATTGATAAAAATAAGTCACACACACACACACAGATATATAAAGGGTCACATAGTGCTGCATTTGCGTTCTATATGTACCTATATGTGCGGCTTGCATTCACCTTTTGCACAATTGCTATTATCATTAGGAAGAAGTTAGGGTTTTTAGTATCTATGGAATTAGGTATAAACATATAGACATGTAGGTACTTTTTTTACATTTAATGTCACAATTTGTTTTTCTTCATGAAGCTGTCACATTCTACATAAAATAGGCACACATGCGACACTTATTTAGCACTTTCAATGTGACCATTTCAAAAGGCATTATTTATACTACTTGTTTTTAATAATGATTAAAACATAATATAAAGACTTTGAAATGTCAAGTAGACGAAGCAAAATGAAAGCTAGTTTTTATTTTTCCATCTCTTTCCAAACTTTAGCCATCTCAATATCAAATTTCTCTCTCTTCTACAGCGGCAAAAACAGAGGAAAATATTAGGAGGGTCATAATAGAAAATCTCTAACCCAAAAATGCAGCTGAATATTACACGCGTCACCTTTCATGCAAATGAGCCTTTTTTCTTACGTCACCTCTAACCTAATATTTTCTTCAATATCCACTTTGTTTCTCATATATTCATTGTAAACATATTATATATTATATATTATATATTTTTATACTTTTTTATATTTATAAATAACTAACGAGTACAAATCTGCATAGAAAGATTGATCATCGAGGCACTAACAATCTGCCAAAAAAATTTCGTGTGTTGTGTGTGCCAAATATGCACACAATTACTTCATATCTAGCCTTTCATATTTTGTCTTCCAACATGTACAAGTTGTTTCTTTTCCGTCATCATCAAATATATGCCCCTTTTTTCCTTTCACAATTGTCAGTAAAAAATGGGAAATTATTTCTCATAATATATCATAATTATATATTATATTAACTGCTGGTGTAGCTTGTATTTTATCAATTAATTGGTTTCTTTGTTCGTGTGTTTGTTATAATATTTTATAATGTATTATGATTCGATATTAATATTTGGACATTGTTTTGCACAAAATGTTTCATGAGCTCAATGGAAAAATGGTTGAGTTTAAGTGTGTGTCCCGAAAGAGTCATGTTTCGAGCCCCCAGCCGTAGCCCTCTTGTTGGGCACAATTATGGCTTCGATAGAGCCAACAATTTCCTTAACAGTTATGCACAAGGATATAATGTGAGACATTTATATGCTAACGATAATCATTTCATTCCCAAGATATGAACAATGAGTTCAACAAAATCATTTCAATTCTAATTCTCATTTATATATGAAAAAAAAGGTAAACCTGAAATGACTATAGCTTATCAGGAAAGAATGAGTATGTGCATATGAAATATTGCAAAAAGAAATAATTGAGTTTATAGTAAAAATTATGCGTAAGATCTTAGTTACAGGGGGATTCACTTAAGATTATATGGACGTACATTTACCAATCAAATATGAATAAATATCAATTTGTTAAGTGTGAAGCAATTAGCTACAAAACATGACGTAAATTTGTGCCACATCCGTGCATATTTTGTGCACAATAAAAAATTTTCACATTTTTTGTCATATTCGGTAAACCTCCACAAGAGATATTTTGATTTAGTTAATTAACATACAAGCACAACAATTGGATGACAACTGCAACTAAGTTGTAGGTGGTATCTAAAATAATAAGTTTAAATATTCCACTGGCCGCGATAGTATCTACACCCCTCAGTACTTCTGTGAGTCTTAGCTGTGTGATATGTGTAGGTTGAATTTGAGGAATATTGTGCCAAAGGTTTATATATTTGGGTTAATCTGTTGTACATGAAAAGCTTGTTTATAGGAATCAGGATGGCTATAGGAATTAGGAATGAAGGTTATCTTAGTTGTAACAAATGTGAGTTTTGTAACTAACATTTTATTTTCAACAGTCTATTTTCTTGGCAAGAATAATTGTACTTTGGATAAATGAGTTTTTTGTGTGTGCACATTTAAGCATAAATACTGCACACGTAAAAGCCAATGTGAAAGTTTCTTCTGATCTGAATATTTTCACATGTTTTTTCTATCTTTTTTGTTTAAGATATTTGAAATTGATTAAACAAGGTTTAGTTTGTTTTGAGTGATACTCTTTTATGATCTTTCCATGCAAGAATTGCACAGGTATTAAAGAAAGTGTATATATTTGGAGCTGAAATAACAAAAAATATTTTAAATATATATAGAAAAAATAAAGTAAATTCCAAATACAATCTATTTATTTTTCAAAACTTTTTACGATTTTTTTTAAAACAAGATGTAATGTGTGCGAACAAAATTTGCATGCAAGTGTCACTCGGCACTTTACTAAAGACTTATATTTTTTGCTCATTTGTTGATTGGTCATATGAAGTATTATTTTGATATTCATGAATTTTAGGAAGAATTGCTATTTAAGAATTTTTAATTAGATTTTTAAAAAAAGAGTATTTCCCACATTTATGAAAATTTTGAAATTAGATTGCACAGAATTGAGATTTTTAGAAATTATATTACTAGATTGTTAGAACGATTTTTGAAAATGAATTCATTATTTTCCGGCATTCTTGCTGCAGCTTGCCCTGGACCACTGGACTGGTAATCCATCATCGGCCTCTCATGCTTTACTCAGTACTTGACCACCATGCTGACCTGGATTTGATATAAGAAGGATATGGTGTACCTGGAAAACAATTCACTCCCTCTGTTGAAGAGGCCTACATGTCGGCCCTTAAGGCTGTGACCGTTTTTTAAACCTTCTAGGCCTTGTGTCCCTACTGCTACTTCATGTACGAGTACCAGTGTATGTATGAGGAGTGAATGCCCCTGATATTAATCTCCTTGCGAATACTTACAATTTGCAGAATTAATATCTTTGATCTAATGAACGGATCTGCAAACCCTCACTATCTCACACGAGGTTTATTAATACTTAACTAGCCCTCGGGGTTAAGAAACAATGGAATAGATCTCAAGAAAAGAGTATGAACTCAAAAGATTGTATATTTGATTGATAAAAGTGTGTGAAATTCGTCCAAAGGAATCCCCTATTTATAGGGTTACAATCTCGCCCCAAACCCTAATCACAATTGGAAACTGAATTGACTTTTGGCAGCTATAAGAAGCTAACACCATATCCAACTAAAAAAACTAAAATAAATGGCAATCTATGGTAATCTGGTCAAATTCTTCAAGTAACCTTGAAGAATATTACCTTATCTAATCTTACCAAATCTAATTCTAATCTAAATATAACTTAATATACTAAACCGTAATGGACTGTATTTTCAAAATTCAGCTCTTCAAAGCCCACATGGCCGAGCTATCAGTCCAATAAACCCAAATGAAATATTTTACAATCTTTTACAATGATCACTCTACCTCATTAAAAACTCAGCAGGAAAAAAGAGTATAGTGGTCTTTATGATGTCTTCTGTTCGTCGACAATTTTGAATAATGAATCTAAGATGTGCATAATGACTCCTTCAATTCTTCATTATAAAGTTGATCCATCAAAGCATTTTAAGCACATCAAAGCATTTGATATTCGTATCAGCTCCAATGTTAGAATGAAAAATGCTAAAGGGTCTTCACAGTAGCACCCGTCACCACCATGAGAAATGTGATAAAAACAATAATGTGGTAAAATATTTTGATTTATCAAGCTATCACATTCTACACTAAAAAAATGCAGAAATGTGGCACGCCCTTGGCATGTTAAATGTGACCATTTCATATATATATAAATATATGTACATATTAGTAATTTTAAACAATAAGGATTTTAGTATAATCATGAAACTTTGACACGAAATTACTCTATCCTATTTGAGAATATTGATTAACCCCCCAACCCCAAATATTTTCCCTAGTTTTCAAACCAAAAAATTTTAATAAATGGAAGAGAGATCAATTCACTGGAAAGCTTGGAAGAAAGAGACAAAATCAAAAGATGAAGGTGCATGTCCTTGAATTAGTATCGACATAATCATTGAACAAGGTGCAATTATCAAAGCCTGTGTGAAGAATAATGAAAGATCAAAATAGCATGCCAGTACAGAGGTACAAAGAGAAATATCCCTGTAATAGAGATTCCGGATACACAATCCCTAGAAGCGGAGTTTCTTAAGGGTGGAAATCCATATAATGGGTGAAAAACATCATCACGAATAACTTAGCGTGGAGAGGGATGAATAGAAAAAGCATTTGTTTACATGACTATAAAATTTTCAATCAACAAAATTCAGTATCTCAAAGCTCAGTGGTTGGATCAGCAACGAACCTCGCAGTTGCACACCTGATAGATCAGAATAAATCTAGAACACACCCGTTAATTCGAGCTATCTCCCCCCCCCCTCCCCCCCACTGTGAAGAAGGGATATCATGTTGCATGAAGGATTTCCAACCTTCCACACTCAATCCAATGGCTACATCAGATAGGAGAAAAATTGGTGTAAGATCTGGAACCTGATACTAGCGAAGGGCAATCTAGTCTCCCTATAAAGAGCAATCAACAATGATATTCCGAAGGGGTTAAATAGGAAAAGGAGAATCCCAACTCCAAATAGAATATGGGCAATATGTGAACAAGAGGACGTGAGTAACTCACAACTTTTCCAACATTGTTTAGCTCCTCCAAGGATCTATGAAAGAATCATCAATTGGTTTTAATTTCAACCAAGGGAAACAAATGGATTTCTCAAGTAGCTGCAAAATGATCCAAGAGTAGATGAAATTCAGTTGTTAATTTTCTTCATGTCGGAGATATAGAATGTCCAAAGTAAGAAAACGCTTAAAGATGATAAATTCTCTATTTTAATATTATTATGTTATTATCCTTTTTCTTTTTTGTATTTAATTATGTTTAACACTTTTTCAAAGTAGATCTAACTCTTGCCCCCCTTTCTCTAAAGCTTACGATAGATTTGGTCATCGGTGAAGAATTTATTTTGTCACTTATTTTGAAAAATTTATCCCGACGGTGGAATCCACTGGTCACAGGCAGAAAACATGGTTGGTTCAAGATCTACAGGGTGGCGATTAAATTGAAATACATAAACAAATAAACAATGGCGAACTTTATATATTATTGGGTCAACGATTTCCTCCCAACAATTTCATGTATTTAATAGATCCAAAATTTTGTTTTTGGTTGATCTTTGCTTGGGCTGTTCATATGTCAGTCTCAATCAGTAAAACTGATTGGATCACATAATAATGTAAGGATTAAAATAGAAATTTAATATTACCGACCCGATCATTGGTATAAACATTATTACAATTTGGGATTAAGACAATCGAGTCCAAACCAACAATAGATATTTATGTTCTTGTCTGAATTGATCAAATAAATTAAAGGGGGATAATACAAGCAACGTGGTTTCACGTTTTTGCACAATTGTTATTATAGTTTAGAAGAAGTTAGGGGGTTTCATTATCTAAGAAATTAGTTACAAATGTATAGACATCTATGTACATTGTTATAAATAAAAAAAATTAACATTACAAAGTTTTTTTTCTTCATCAAACTGTCACATTCTACATTAAAAAAAGGCACAGATGTGGAACGCACAATTGGCACGTTGGATGTGACCATTTCAAAAATCATTTAATATATTAATTGTTTTTAATATTGAGGATTTTAGTATAATCGAGAAAATTTGACACGCAATTACTCTATTCCATTATTGCATATTGATTGATCCCCTACCCCCTAATGTTTTCAAATTAAAAAACAACGAAAAATATTTGTGGAAGGAAAAAATCCTTAAAAAATAGTGAAATGGATAACAACAAAATGGAGACAATCAGGTAAAGATCATATTAGTTTTTCTTTTCAAAATTTAGTTGAACTTTAGTTACACCAAATAAACATATATCTAAAGATAAAACTTACCTTAATTTGTCTAACTTTGGGATATTAAGAAGGAAGAAGATTGTTAAGGGTAAATGAAGAGTGGGTAAGTAGTAACCATGAATTCGAAAAGCTAAAATGTTCAATTGCATGCATAGTGGCGCGTGTAATGTTTGGCTGAAATTTTGGGTTAGAGTATATTGATTAAGATCCTCCTAATATTTTTCCCATTTTTCTACAACTGCAACAGAGTGGAATTTTGGATTGAGAAGGAAAAATTTGGAAAGAGATGGAAAAATAACAACCAGCTTTGAATTTGCTTCGTATGCTTGACATTTTGAAGTCTTTATGTTGAGCTTTAATTCCTCATCCTTTTTTCTTTAACACCCTTCTATTTTTCATATTTTACTTTTTTTTTATGATTCATAATTTTAGCAAGGAAAATTATATTATGGATAAGTGAGTGCCACGTGTGTGCACAATCCTGCACAAATTCTGCCCACGTATTAGACAATATGAATGATTCTACTAATATGAATATTTTCTAATGTGGTGGTAGATGTTCTGTTGTCATTTTTGTTTAGCATGTTTAGAATTGATAGAACGAGGTTTAGCTAGTTTTGAGTGATAATCGTTGATGATCTTCACATGCAAGAATTGCATAGGTATTAAAGAAAGTGTAAATATTTGGAGAGGAAATCACAAAAATAATTTTAAAAAATATATATATATATAGGGAAAATAATATAAATTCCATATATAATTTAGTTATTTTTCAAAAAATTTATGAATTCAATATTTTAAAATAAGATGTAATGTATCCAAACAAAATTTGCATGCAAGTATCCCACACCACTTTACTACGGAGTTTATAATTTTAATTCATTTTCTGATAGGCCATATGAAGTATTATTGTGATATTCACAAAAATTAATAAAAATTATTATTTAAGAATTCATAATTCAATAAAAAAATTTACTTTCCACATTAATGAAAAAATTGGAGGTAGTTTTTCCGGAGTTTATATTTCTAGAACTTATATAAAAGAATTTTAGAATTAAATTTTGAAATTAAATTCATATATTTATTTTGTGGGGATTCCATTTTCGGCATTCTCAGGTCGCACACCCTAGTCCGCTGGATTGGTACTCTATCATCCGCCTCTTGTGCTTAACTCAGGACCTGACCAATATCCTAGCCCGGATTGGATGGATGAAAATCATTGTGTACCTAGAAAACAATTCAACCCCTCTGTTGAAGAGGCCCGGATTGGATGGATGAAGGTCATTGTGTACCCAGAAAACAATTCAACCCCTCTGTTGAAGAGGCCTACAAGTGGGTCCTCAAAGCTGCGACGGTTTAGTTCGACCCAAAATCAAAGGCCTAGTATTGGCATGGCAAGAAAAAATAGTGGAACCACAAACTATAATGTGTATGCTTAATGCTACTTCATGTACGAGTACCAGCACATATATGAGGGGTGCGTGCTCCAATGTCTGAATGGGAAATGCTAGAGGGTTTTCACGACAACACCCGTTGCCACCATGAGAAATGTAAAACAAATAATGTGACAAACTTTTCTCCTTCCTCAAGCTATCTAAATCTACGTTAAAAAAGCACAAATGTGGCATGCAATTGGCATGTTAAATGTAAACCCTTTCAAAAGATTATATGCATTACTTGTTTTAACAATAAGAATTTAAATATTATCATGAAACTTTGACACACAATTACTCTATCCTATTCTAGAATATTGTTTAACCCGCCCCACTAATATTTTTCCATGGTTTTTAAATCATAACAATTTCAAAAGGTGGAAAGGAGATTAATCCATTGGAAAGCTTGGAAGAAAGTGCAAAATCAAAAGAAGAAAGTGGGCTTGGATTAGTACTAGCATAAAGAATAAACAAGGTGCAATTAGCATATTATGCGTTGAGGATAATGAAACATCAAAATAGCCTGCTAGAAAGTCATTCAAAGAAAAATATCACTGTGATAGAGATTTCATATATGCAATCCCTAGAAGAGGAGATTCTTAAGGGTTGAAATCCATATAATGGGCCTGAAACATCATCACAGATAACCTAGCACGGAGAGAAGTGAATGGAAACAACATTAGTATACATAATCAGTGGATTCCCTATCAACAAAATCTAGTATCTTAATGCTTAGTGGTTGGAATAGGAAGAATGCAATAGATTGCAAGCAAAGAGTATGAACTCAAAAGGTTGTATATTTCATTGATAAAAGTGTGAGAAATTCGTCCAAAGGACTCCCCTATTTATAGGGTTACAATCTCGCCCCAAACCCTAATCACAATTGGAAACTGAATTGACTTTTGCCAGCTTTAAGAAGCTAACACCATATCTAACTAAAATACCTAAAATAAATGGCAATCTGGTCAAATTCTTCAAGTAACCTTGAAGAATATTACCTTATCTAATCTTACCAAATCTAATTCCAATCAGAATAAAACTGAATATACTAAACCCTAATGGACTGTATTTTCAAAATTCAGCTCTTCAAAGCCCACATGGCCGAGCTATCAGTCCAATAAACCCAAAATGAAATATTTAACAATATTTTACAGTGATCACACTACCTCCTTAAAAACCCAGTGGGAAAAAAGAGTATAGTGTTCTTTATGATGTCTTCCGTTCGTCGACAATCTTGAATAATGAATCTAAGATTCGCATGATGACTCCCTCAATTCTTCATCATAAAATTTGGCCTATCAAAGTATTTTAAGCACATCAAAGCATTTGATATTCGTATCAGCTCCAATGTTAGAATGAAAAATGCGAAAGGGTCTTCACAGTAGCACCCGTCGCCGCCATGAGAAATGTGATAGAAAACTAATGTGACAAAATTTTTTGCTTTATCAAGCTATCACATTCTACACCAAAAAAAGCACAAACGTGGCATGCCCTTGGCACGTTAAATGTGACCATTTCAAATATATAAATATATATACATATTAGAAATATTAAACAATAAGGATTTTTGTATAATCATGAAACTTTGACACACAATTACTCTATCCTGTTTGAGAATATTAATTAACCCCCCAACCCCAAATATTTTCCCTGGTTTTCAAATCAAAAAAATTTAATAAATGTAACGGAGATCAATTCACTGCATAGCTTGGAAGAAAGAGACAAAATCAAAAGATGAAGGTGCATGTCCTTGAATTAGTATCAACATAAACATTGAACAAGGTGAAATTAGCAAATCATGTGTGAAGAATAATGAAAGATCAAAATAGCATGACAATAAAGACGTACAAAGAGAAATATCTCTATAACAGAGATTCTAGATACACAATCCCTAGAAGCGAAGATTCATAAGGATGGAAATCCATATAATGGGCTAAAAACATCATCACGAATAACCTAGCATGGAGAGGGTTGAATGGAAACAACATTAGTATACATGACTATAAAATTCCCAATCAACGGAATCCAGTATCTCAATGCTCGGTGGTTGGATCAGCAACGAACCTCAACGTTGCACACCTGATAGATCAGAATAAATCTGGGACACACCCATCAAATCGAGCTATCTACCCCCCCCCCCCCCCCACATAGTGAAGAAGGGATATCATGTTGCATGAAGGATTTCCAACCTGCCACACTCATTCCAATGGCTACACCAGATAGGAGAAAATTTGGTGTAAGATCTGGAACCTGATACTAGCGAAGGACAAGAGGAGGAGAGTAACTCACATATTTTCCAACATTGTGCAACTTCTCAAAGGATCTATGAGAGAATCATCACTTGGTTTTAATTTCAACCAAGGGAAACAAATGGATTTCGCAAGTGGTTGCAAAATGATCCAAGAATAGATGAAATTCAGTTGTTAATCTTCTTCATGTCAGAGATATGGAATGTCCAAAGTAAGAAAATGCTTCAAGATGAGAACTTAGATACAAAGTTGGGAGAAAGACAGAGACTCGTTATCATAAATAACCTATGTAGATCAGGAAGGGAAGATATGCAGCCATACCAGGAATTGATACATGTAGAGGAAGTGCAAACACCTGAATTTCAAAACACCCAACAACAATGGGAGTATGAGGAAATATACTTTTGCGGCTCCTTCAATAGTTAAAAGTCTATTGGCGCAGGTATATAGATTATCTTCATCGGTGACTATCAACAACAACTTACATGGATCATATTTCTTTATGTCTGCTGGAGAGCAATCTAGGTCGCAGCAAGAACACACAAAACTCAAGTTAAAATCTACACAGACTCTGTTATCCTAGAATAATCAATCTATGAACCTGAATTGGCGCATTGGGAAATAAAGAGTCTCGTCCTTGAAATCATAAATTTTCTCATATGTAATTTGAAAATTTTAAGTTGAAGAAAATACCAAGGCTTAGGCTAGAAGCATGATGGATCTCTATTTTAATATTATTATTTTATTTTAATATAACAAGCATTATAGGCTAAGGTTAGGTAGTATAGCTTAGGCTAGATAACAAGCATATCAAGGCTCAGGCTAGAAATCCTCTATTTTAATGTTATTATGTTATTATCATTTTTCATTTTTGTATTTAATTATGTTCAACACTTTTTCAAAGTAGATCTAACTCTTGCCCCCTTTCTCTAAAACCTACGATAGATTTGGTCATCAGTGAAGAATTTGTTTTGTCACGTATTTTGAAAAATTCACCTGAGGCGGAATCCACTGGTCACAGGCAGAAAATGTGGTTGGTTAAAGATCTACAAGGTGGCGATGAAATATGGAATACATAAAAAAATCAACAATGGAAAACTTTATATATTATTGGGTCAAAGATTTGCTCTCAACAATTTCTTGTATTTAATAGATCCAAAATTTTGTTGTTTGGATGATCTTTGCTTGGGTTGTTCATATGTCTATCTCAATCAGTAAAACTGATTGGATCACATAATAATGTAAGGATTAAAATAGAAATTTAACATTACCGACCCGATCATCGGTATAAACATTATTACAATTTGGGATTAATTCAATCGAGTCCAAATCAACAATGAAGATTTGTGTTCTTGTCTGAAGTGATCAAATAAATTAAAGGAGGATAATACGTGCAGCGTGGTTTCACATTTTTGCAAAATTGTTATTATCGTTTAGAAGAAGTTAGGGGGTCTCATTATCTAGGGAATTTGTTACAAATATATAGACATATATGTATTTTTTTATAAATAAAAAATTTAACGTTACAAAGTTTTCTGCTACCTCAAACAATCACATTCTACATTAAAAAAAGGCACGGATGTGGAATGCACAATTGGCACATTGAATGTGACCATTTCAAAAACACATTAAATATATTACTTGTTTTTAATATTGAGGATTTTAGTATAATCAAAACATTTGGCACGCAATTACTCTATTCTATTATTGCATATTGATTAATCCCCTACCCCCTAATGTTTTCAAATCAAAAGACAACGAAGAATATTTGTGGAAGGAAAAAATCATAAAAAATAGTGAAATGGATAACAATAAAATGGAGACAATTAGATAAAGATCATATTAGTTTTTCTTTTCAAAATTTAGTTGAACTTTAGTTACACCAAATAAACATATATCTAAACATAAAACTTACCTTAATTTGCCTAACTTTGGGATATTAATAAGGAAGAAGATTGTTAAGGGTAAATGAAGAGTGGGTAAGTAGTAACCATGAATTCGAAAAGCTAAAATGTTCAATTGCATGCATAGTGACGCGTGTAATGTTTGGCTGAAATTTTGGGTTAGATTATATTGATTAAGATCCTCCTAATATTTTTCCCATGTTTCTACAACTGCAACAGAGTGGAATTTTGGATTGAGAAGGAAAAATTTGGAAAGAGATGGAAAAATAACAACCAGCTTTGAATTTGCTTCGTATGCTTGACATTTTAAAGTCTTTATGTTAAGCTTTAATTCCTCATCCTTTTTTCTTTAACACCCTTCTATTTGTCATATTTTACTTTTTTTAATGATTCATAATTTTAGCAAGGAAAATTATATTATGGATAAGTGAGTGCCACATGTGTGCACATTCATGCACAAATTCTGCCCACGTATTAGACAATATGAATGATTATTCTAATATGAATGTTTTCTAAAGTGGTGGTAGATGTTTCGCTGTCATTTTTGCTTGGCATATTTGAAATGGATAGAAAGAGGTTTAGCTTGTTTTGAGTGATAATTGTTGATGATCTTCACATGCAAGAATTGCATAGGTATTAAAGAAAGTGCAAATATTTGGAGAGGGAATCACAAAAATAATTTGAAATATATAGGGAAAATAATATAAATTCCAAATAAAATTTAGTTATTTTTCAAAAATTTAATGAAATTAATATTTTAAATAAGATGTAATGTGTGCAAACAAAATTTGCATGCAAGTGTCCCACACCACTTTACCACGGACTTTGTAATTTTTGTTCATTTTCTGATAGGTCATATGAAGTATTATTTTTATGTTCACAAACATTAAGAAAAATTACTATTTCATAATTCATAATTCAATAAAAAAATGTATTTGCCACATTTATGAAAATATTGGGGGTAGTTTTTCCGGAGTTTATGTTTCTAGAACATATATATTAGATTTTAGAAATAAAATTTTAAATTAAATTCATTTATTTATTTTGTGGGGATTCCATTTTCGGCATGCTCACATCGCCCGTCCTGGTCAGTTGGATTGGTAGTCAATCATTGGCCTTTCATGCTTAACTCAAGACCTGACCGCCATCCTGACCTGGATTGGATGGATGAAGGTCATTGTGTACCCGGAAAACAATTCATCCCCTCTGTTGAAGAGGCCTACAAATGGGTCCTCAAGGCTGCGGCGGTTTAGTTCGACCCAAAATCAAAGGCCTAGAAGTGACATGGCGAGAAAAAATAGTGGAACCACCATCTAGACTGTGTATTCTTACTGCTACTTCATATACGAGTACAAGCACATGTATGAGGGGTGCATGCTCCAGTGTCTGAATGGGAAATGCTAGAGGGTTTTCACGGCAACACCTGTTGCTACCGTGAGAAATGTAAAAATAATAATGTGACAAACTTTTCGGCTTCCTCAAGCTATATAATTCTACATTAAAAAAAAGCACAAATGTGGCATGCAATTTGCACGTTAAATGTAAACCCTTTCAAAAAATTATATGTGTTACTTGTTTTAACAATAAGAATTTAAATATTATCATGAAACTTTGACACACAATTACTCCATCCTATTATAGAATATTGTTTAACCCCGCCCCCCCTAATATTTTTCCATGGTTTTTAAATCATAACAATTTCCAAAGGTGGAAAGGAGATCAGTCCATTGGAAAGCTTGGAAGAAACTGCAAAATCAAAAGAAGGTGGCCTTGGATTATTACTAGAATAAAGAATAAATAAGGTGCAATAAACATATTATGCATTGAAGATAATGAAAGATCGAAATAGCCTGCTAGAAAGACATACAAAGAAATATATCACTGTAATAGAGATTCCAGATATGCAATCCCTAGAAGAGGAGATTCTTAGGGGTGGAAATCCATATAATGTGCTAGAAACATCATCACAGATAACCTAGCACAGAGAGAGGTTAATGGAAACAACATTAGTATACATAATCAGTGGATTCCAAATCAACAAAATCTAGTATCTTAATTCTTAGTGGTTGGATTAGCAACGAATCTCACAGTTGCACACCTAATAGATCAGAATAAAACTTGGAGAGCCCTTAATTTGAGCTATCTTCCCTCACCGGTTATTGCCTCATATATTATTACTACACTTAAACCACTCATCGAAAGGAAAGACCAATCCCTATGAAGACCAAACAAGGATGGACGTTACATATTCAAAAAGGGATATCATGTTGAATGAAGGATTTTCAACCTGCCACTCCCAATATAATGGTTGCACCAAATAAGTGGAAAATGTGGTGTCCGATCTGGAACCTCATAACACCACGAGGGATTTCATTTTTGCTATAAAGAATAGTAAACAATGATCTTCTGACATGCTTAAATACGAAAAGGAGAAACTTAACTCCATATAGCATATGTGGAAGATGTGAACAAGAGTAGGATAGTAACTCACGTATTTTCCTACATTGTGCAGTTTCTCAAAGGATCTAGAGAGAATCATCACCTGTTTTTAATTTCAACCAAGGGCAACGGATGAATTTCACAAATTGGTTCTTTGAGTGATTGCAAAATGCTCCAGGAATAGATGAAATTCAATTATCAATATTCCTCATGTGGGATATATTAAAAATCTGAAAAAAGAAAAAATTTATGATGAGAACATAGATACAATTCAAGGTTGGGAAAAGGCTAGAGACATCAGCGTGTAGTCAAACATTTGGAAGATTAACTTGTAGTAACTCTTCTGGAAAGTATTAATTCAATACGGCTCTTTTTTTAATAAAAATAGTAGCATTTTAGTACTACTAAAATGTTTAAAGAAAACCTTAGAATGTAATTACAATATTTATATAAATAAAATATTCTTCTAAATAAGTACATTCCCTATATGTATAACTTCTTTTTTTTTGATAAAAAATATTTTCAATCCAACCGATCAAAATATTTGCAAGATATGATCCCTCACTCTAGGATTCTAACAAAATTGTCTTTTAGAAAAAGGGCATTCAAGCAATGAATTGAGACATTTTCATTTGGTATGTCCTTATTATCACATGGCGCCATTTTTAGACCATATTTTTGTTCAAAACATGGCCCTAAGAACTGATAATGAAGGTTTTACAAGCCCAAAATCTGAAGCCCAATGCCTAATGCCTAATGCTTCTGCTCAGAAATCTCCTCTCCTATTCTCCTTCTTAACACACCTTCCATCGTTTTCTTTCCCTGAAAAAGTCTGCTATTTCTTTCCTCCCATACATGATATAAAAAAGATACTTACTCCCTCTGTCCCAAGTAAAATTGCATAGAATCTTTTTCACGCTCATCAAGAAACTTGTCTAATTGTTCATATGTTTAACTACATAAAATAACGGCAAACAAAAACTTACTTTTGACAAACTACTTGTTATGATGAATCCAACAATACCACACACGATAATATTGTTGCTTATATATCTACTCAAATATGAGATCAAAGTTTGATAGAGAATAGTGCCAAATAGTAAGTGTGCAGTTTGAGTTGGGACGGAGGGAGTATAGGCTAAACTTATACCTTTTCCCCCTTACCAGATTCACTATCAGTAACTTATTCAAATCCCTCAAATCTGCAACCTGATTCAGATTAGGTCCCATAACTACTTTGACTGTGTACCTGCATTGAGTAAACATAGTGAAGGTGTTTCCTCCTTTTTTCACACAGAACACACAATTGATGTGCTTCAATTATGTTGAAACTTCTTAGCCTATCTGTTGTTGCCAACCACCTTTTCAAAAGCATGTACATAAAGATTAAGTGCTTTGACAAAAGTTTTGAGCTCAAGATAAGCTCTGCCATTGGGTCTGGTTTGCTCCCTCCTTTCAAGATGTTATACGTAGCATATATACTGAATTAACCCCTTTCATTCACACAATTGTGCACTTGACCCTTTATCCTCACCTTCAACCTTTTAATACACTTCTATATCCAGCTTTGTGCCACATGTGCCTGATACAAATCAAAGTCCTTCCCCTTCAAGTAGTATGCTTGAATTCATCTTATCCAGAGTAGATCCTTTTTCTCTTGGATACACCAAATGTGTTTGCACAATGATGTCTGATTCCATAATGATAGATCTCTGAAGCCCAGTCCTCCAAGTTCCTTACTCCAGCACAGAGCATCCCATAAAGTAGGTGTGGAAACTATGTCCTAAACTTTCTTATTCTTGAAGAATGCCCTACATCCTTTTACTATCTCTTCATGTATACTCTTCAGGTAGCTTAAATACCCTTGACTAGACCTATGATGTTCCAACATCGTAAGGCTGGCTGGTCGGAATTTCTGGTGTGTTGACACAACTTCATCCTCCCTTTTTTCTAACCCTTACTTATTGTCAGAATCATCAACAATCACATTCATTGACTCTATAAGGGTGTTAGTGTGAAGATAAAATACTATGTATAAACGACTATTGACTGAATATCCCAGAAAAACTTCTTCATCGCTACGAATATTAAATTTTCCCAGTTGTTCTTTATCCCTGAGTATGTAGCACTTGCTCCCGAACACATGAATGTAAGCCACATTTGGCTTTCTTCCTTTCAAGATTTCGTACGACGCCTTGCTAGTAAATGATCATAGGTATACCTATTGATGGTATAGCATGCTTTGTTGATAGCTTTTGCCCACCATTTTTTGTGAATACCCTTTTCTGCTAGCATGACTCGAGCCATCTCCTATACGGTTCTGTTCTTTCTTTCTACAATCCCATTCTGCTGAGGATTAATGGGATCAAATAACACATGCTGTATGCTAAGTTCATCATAGAATCACTGAACTGCGAGTTTTCAAATTCTCTTCCATGATCACTGCAGATTCTCACAATCTCTCCAACGTGTTTTCCTTACTCGGCTTGTAGCTTAATTACCAAGCTTCTGAAGACATCCACTGCATTTGATTTTTCTTTGAGAAAGGCTACCAAAGTGTATCTGGAAAAATCATCAACACAAGCAAAAATAAACCTTTTCCCAGTAATGTTGGGAGTGTTAACTGGATCCATCAAATCCATATGTAGTAACTCAAGGTTTTGTGAGGTAGTAATATATTGAACCAAAGAGTGAGGAGATTGAATATGTTTACCTTGTTGGCATGGTCCACACACAACACCTTTTTGATGTGTAAGAATAGGTATACCTCGTACTGCTTTGGAATTGGCAATTTTTACGAAGATCTTGTAATTTATATGTCCAAGCTTTCAATGCCATAGAGTAACTTCATCATCCTTAGAGCTTAAACACTTCACTTCTTATTCCAGGAGATAGCAATTGTCTGACGATCATTCTCCTGACAGTACTTTATTTTCTCTATGCTTCACAATACACCTATCTTTTTGAAACTCAACAAGCATATCATCATCGCACAATTGACTGATGCTTAGGAGGTTTGCTTTTAAATTTTGACAAGTAGAACACTTGCAAAACTGGGAAATCCCACTTTTCTTTCCATCACCAAAAGTAATAAATCCACCGTCGTATAGTTTGACATTGTTCAAATAATCAGGAGTTCTGGTCATATGTCTAAAACAGCCACTATCGAAGTACCACGGGTCTCTAGAATACGAAATGAGAGATGTGTGAGCAATAAGACATATAGTATTTTGTTTAGGCATCCATACCTCTTTAACAAGTCTGGCTCTTTGAATATTGCTTATGTTGGAAAATACTTACAATTGTCGACCATTCATAATATCTCTGAGTAGTCTGAGACATTGTTCCTCTTCATGACCTTGGTATGAGTAGTAGTGGCATAGTATAGGTTTGCGTCAGGGACGTGACTTCATAATTTTTACCTTCTTGGCCTGCCTCTTAGCTTTGAAATCAGTCGGTCTTGTCTCAATTTCTCTATAACCAATTCCTTTTCTGCCACATACATTTTTCCCATTTCCAGGATTTCATCAAGCTTTGCCTTTCCATAAGTTGGTGTTTTCAGCTTTCAGTATCCTATTCGTCTCAATGACTTTCAGCCACATAGAGTACATATTCTTGGCGGATTTCATCATCATTTACTTCTTGACCATCATCATCGCCTGATGAGTTTTTACTTAGTAATTCCATGTTGGAACATCTGGATTCCCCCATTTTTTTTATGTTGGAACATGTAGTAACAAATTCATTTATCTTTGCTCCAAAAGCTACATAGTAGCTGGTGAGTTCTTCTTTTGCAACCTCTTCCTCATCATCACTCCATGAAGTAACATATAATCTGCCTTGTTTCTTTCTAGCATTCCGCCTTAATATGACCAAACCCTTCACATTCTCTACATTGGATCATTCCTTCCTATTTTGTCTCATTATTTTGATTCCTCATAAATGGCTGATTGTTTCGCTCAACTCTGGGTCCACGAGAGTTTCCAACCTCATGTGATCGAGGTCTGTTTCTACTCTGATTTTCCTGTGATCTTTTGTTTACTACCTTTTTCAGCATTTTTGAGAAGTTCTTCGTAATTAGTACAATTTCTTCAGCTTCACTCTCAATATATCCTTCATTTCTTGGGGCTGACACCTTCAAGGCTAGCTCTTTATGGCCTTTCTTTGATGGTTGATCAAACGTCATCTCATAAGTCTGTAGTGATCCCATCAACTCGTCAAGTGTCATTTTTGTCACATAATGTACTTCTTCAATGGCAACCACCTTTATTGCGAAACATTTTGGAAGAGATCTTAATGTTTTATTTTGCAATTTTTCTTCCTTGTACATTTTCCCAAGTGGATAAGCCATATTAGTAATATCCCTTATCTTCCTGTTGAAGATATCAATAATTTCATCTTCCTACATCTTCAATTCTTCAAATTTTGTGGCCAACGTTTACAGTTTGGAATCACGTACATTACTTGTTCCTTCATTTACTGTTTGTAGGATATCCCTTGCCTTCTTTGCTTGATAGGAGTTTGAAATAAGTTTAAATTGATTTTTGTCTACTGCAGTAAAGATGGCATTTAGTGCTTTGTAATTTGCCACTGAGGCCCTTAACTCGCATGTACTCCATGTTGACTTTTCCTTGACTTCTTATTTTTTTAACTTGATTCTCATTCTTTCTCTTTTGAGATTGACTAATCATCTTCCAATGAATGATTCCATTCAGTTTCAACAAAATACCAGGAAAGCTCATCAAGTTAGCAGATGAACACTTGCATTCGTGCCTTCCAATAATTGTAGTTTAATCCTTCCAGAAGTGAGGGTCGAGAGACTAAAGCATCTTCTATGGTCGCCATGGTAAAACTGGATCAACACTTTTCTTGACACAACCAAGGTAAGAGTAAATGACTCAGCACTGATACTAATTAAAATTTTGGTTTTACCTAATTACTTTAATTGAGGTTACTGTGTTCCAACATCATCTGATTAACCAAGTTTGTAGGTAAAGTAAAACTTTAAAGACACACAAAAAAGGTTACGCAGTTGTGAGAATCACCTCCATCTGCGGGATATGGTCCTGTTCAGAATAAATCCACTAATTAGAAAGATATTACAAGATATATCGTACAAATACTTATCCTTTCTAATTTAACTGGTGAATTCTACTAGCTCCCCTAGTTTCCGTTTTGCCTTGATCAGACTCCCTCTGACCTCAATCTCTGTCGATGCTAGATCTCCTCCTCCCGATGAATTAAGGCTCTAGTTTTGAACTTTGAGATCAAACAATCTTGATCATGTTGGAACACGGTGAGTAGATTTCTCACTGATTGCAGATTTCTCTCTATAATACCGTGAGTAGATTTCTCTCTGATTACATATTTCTCTCTATAATACCGTGAGTAGCTTAGTCTGTAATGTCCGCCATATATTTCCTTTCCGCACATCATAGTTTCCTTGTGCGAATCAAGCACTATCTTCATAATATTTTCGTATATTCAAATTTTAATGAAGATAGGATTTAGCCAATTTAATCCCTTGAAGTAAGGGATTTAGAATATCTCGTCCCAATCCTTTTCCATAACCGAATCTCCTTCCTTCTTCCAAATTTATATATCTTATTCCAATCCCACAAATATGGGAGATGAAATATTCAGCGAATCAACTACTTTAAGATGAGATTCATCCTTCTCGGATTCATACTTTCACATTGACCTTCTTCCATCATGACTCCTTCTTTGATGTTACAACATAGTCAAAAATTGACAATTAAAACATTTTGGACTTTACAGGGTTAAACTATCATGGTTTTTTGGCAAGAACCATTTGGAAGTAATGTTCACAACCCTTGCTTGAAGCAAGAAGGAGGATTTCTTTGGATATTGGGATAAGTTTGTTTGAGAGCTCTTGTCCACTGGTGAACTTGGAGTAGTATAAATAGGGGATGAACTTAGTAGTTCAAACACACTGAACTCAAGCATAGCATTCTTTTGCTACTTGCTTTCTTCTCCCTTTAGCTCTCCTTTGAAGTTTTAGAAGCCAAAACCCTCATCCTTATATTTTGCCACATAATTCATTCATAGGTGGTATGAAAAGCCTTGTAATACTTTCTCCACATATAGTGAAGCTTCTGGTCTCCTCCGGCCGTGAATGTAGGTCATCTTGACCGAACCACGTAAATCCTTGTGTCCATTATTTCACTTATTTTCTTTACGTTGTCTTTATTATCCATCTTTTTGGGCCAATAGATATCTCGTGGGATTTGCATTCCTAACAAATAAGGAATTTACACCTCCCTTTCTGGTTAATAGATACACACATTCAATCAATTAACTCTGGTTAAAAGCTTATAACTATATTTATGCTCTAACATGTACCTGGCTTTAACCTGCTATACCTTTCTAGATTCCTTGGAAGAAGAGAAAGTGGGCTAAAGTTTATAGAAAAAGAAAAATAGAAAGAATTTTTTATAAGAATAGTATAAACTATTCCATTATGATTTTTTCCTTCTAAAATATTCTTTGTCACCTTCTGATTTGAAAATATTTGGGGGGGGGGGGGGTAGGGGTACTAATCAATATGCTAAAATAGGAGATAATTGTGTGTCAAATTTTCATGATCATACCAAAATCCATATTATTGAAAACAAGTTGTATATTTAATGTGTTTTGAAATGGTAATATTCAGTATGCCAAGTGAGTGCCACATCTGTGCTATTTTTATGTAGAATGTGACAGTTTGATGAAGCAGAAATGTACGTAACATTAATTTCATTTTTAAGAAGTACATAGGTATCTATATGTTTATAACTAATTCCCTAGATACTGAAACCCCCCAGCTTCTTCCAAACGATAATAACAACTGTGCAAAAACGTGAAACTCTGTTGCACGTATTTTCCCCCTTTAATTTATTTGATCACTTCTTCAACCTTCTTTAGGAGCCATTTGTTACAACTAATAGAACCTTCATTCTGTATTCCCATAGCCACCCCGATTCCCATAAACAAGATTTTCATGTACAACAGGTTAACACAAATATATAAACCTTAGGCACAATATTCTTTAATTCAACCTACAAGATCACAAAGCTAAGACTCACCTTGCAATTCAAAGTTAGGATTGACTCATCATCGAACACATCACACAAGTAGTGAGAGGTGTAGATATTATCACAGCCAATGGAAGATTCTGAATTGAAATGAATTTGTTGAACTTGTTGTTCTTATCCTTGCAATGAAATTATTAACATTAGCATATAAAATATCTAACATTATATCCTTGTGCATAATTGTTAATGAAATTGTTGGCTCTATTGAAACCATAATTGTACCCAACAAGAGGACTAGAAACGACATTTATTAAAGCAGATTGTTAGTGCCTAGATAACCAATCTATTCAGGAAAATTTGCACTTTTTTAGTTATTTATACATATAAAAATGTATTATATATATGAGACACACACGAAAAAATTATTAAAAACCACCAAAAATTAACCATAGATATGATCGGCTGCAAAGGTTTTAGACCTAGTGGAAACCCAAATGATTTGAATTGTCTCACATGTGGTTGCCCCTGTGGGTATCATTGACAGATCATGACATATCCAGAGATGAATCCAACACCACCCAAAATGCAGATTTGTACTTGTTTAGTTATTTATACATATAAAAAAGTATAATTTAAAGATTAAAATCAAAATTTAATAGCACCGGACCAATCATTGGTATAAACATTATATGTTTTGGGTTCAAGTCCAATCAATTCCAAATCAACAATGGAGATTTGTGCTTGTCTAAAGTGATCACATAAATTTAAGGGGGGGAATATGTGGAGTGGGGTTTTACGTTTTTCCACAATTGTCATTATTGTTTAGAAGAAATTAGGGGGTTTTATATCTAGGGAATTAGTTATAAACATATAGATATCTAGGTACTTTTTTATATGAAGAAAATATTTGGTGTTACAAACATTTATTCTTCATCAAGCTATCACATTCTACATAAAATAAGTACAGATGTGGCACACACTTGGCACGTTGAAGAATATTTTCAAAACAGAAGGCGGTGAAGAATATTTATGAAAGGAAAAATAACAAAGAAATAGTAAAATGGATAAAAAA
Organism: Rubia yunnanensis; assembly: GCA_037428765.1. NCBI lineage: Eukaryota > Viridiplantae > Streptophyta > Magnoliopsida > Gentianales > Rubiaceae > Rubia > Rubia yunnanensis. Next base: position 20,451,165 of record CM075064.1, on the reverse strand, counting down.
TAAATGGGAGGCCTTCATATAGAGATCATATTAGTGTTTCTTTTCAAATTTTAGTTGAATTGTGATTACACCAAATAAAATATATCACTAAACATAAAACTTACAATAATTTGTTGAACTTCCAGATATTTAGAATGAAGAAGATTGTTGAGGGTAGATGAAGAGTGAGTAGGTAGTAACCATGAACTAGGCCTTATATAAGGATGATGTTGAAGAAAATATTAGGTCAGAGGTAACGTAAGAAAAAAATGCTCAAATGCATGCAAGGTGATGCGTGTAAAATTTGGCTGAAATTTTGGGTTAGAATTTTTTGATTATGACGCTCCTAATATTTGCACCTATTTTTCCCACTGCACAGGAGGGAGAAATTTTGGATTGATATGGGAAAAGTTTGGAAAGAGATGGAAAAATGAAGAAATGACTTTGATTTTGCTTCGTCTACTCTACATTTCAAAGTCTTTATATTTAGTTTTAATTACCCATCTTTTTTTTCAACAACCTTTTATTTATCAAGTTTTACTTTTATTTTCCATGATACATGATTTTTATAGGATAATTCTACTAAGGACAAGTGACTGCACATTCCTGTACAATTTCTGCACACGTATTAGACAATAGGAAAGATTCTTCTAATCTGAACATTTTCTGAAGTGGTGGGAGATGTTTTCTTGTTTGAACAATCCCAAAACCAATAGGAGTATGAGGAAATATACTTTGGCGGCTCCTTTAACCATTAAAAGTCTATTGGCGCAGGTATATAGATTATCTCCATAGGTGACAATCAACAACTACCTACATGGATCATATTTCTTTATGTCTGCTGGAGAGCAATCTAAGTCGCAGCAAGAACACGCGAAACTCAAGTTATAATCTACACAGACTCTGTTATCCTGGAATGATCAATCTATGAACCTGAATTTGCGCATTGGGAAATCAAGAGTCTCGTCCTTCAAATCTTAAATTTCCTCGTATGTAATTTAAAATTTTTAAGTTGAAGAAAATACCAAGGCTTAGGGTAGATAAGAAGCATGATGGAACTCTATTTTAATATTATTATTTTATTTTAATATAACAAGCATTATAGGCTTAGGCTAGGTAGTATAGCTTAGGCTAGATTACAAGCATTTTTTTTTTAGTTTAAACCATCCTAAGGATGGGGGGAATTTTATTTGGCTCCCCAGGCCGGAAGAACTGGCATAAGCCTAAAAGTGTATATAGGTTTACAAAATTCATCATTATGATGATCATCCAGCAAAACAGATTACGATGCTAAATAATGGCTATCGAAAGGAAAGTCTAGTGAGGTAATTCCTACAGATTGCTACCAAATGTAATCCATAAACATATCGGCGAATCGCCAAAGCGAGACCCCTATTAGTCCGTGGAAAACTTTAGGAAGGAATCTGCGGGAAGAGCAGCAGTATAGAGAGTGTAGCAGTCCTGGATAAAAGAGTAGCGGCAAGGAACTTCAACCAGTGAAGTTGAAATTGAGGTAGGTGTTCATTCTTGAGTTGCATCGCGGTTGAACTCCCAGTTCCAGCAGCAGACCTGAAAAGGGAAAAGAAACACAGTAGATTCCATTCCAGTGCAATGAAAAGAGAATACTCTTTGGAGTCCGAATAGTTTTAACATGTGAAATTAAGAGTAGAAAGAGTTAATTATCATCTCCTGATCTTGAGCCTATTCTTACTGAGGGGATTCCTAATCTATCAAGGGAGATGAGACCTCTAAGCACAGTTGGAGCCAAAAGGAGATCGAGGTTCCCTTGGATATTGTTCTGTAATGAGAATTTAGCCAGATAATCAGCTACATTATTGGCTTCCCTGTGAATGTGAGAGATTGGAAATTTCATATGATGAATATGGAGAGCACTGCAGATGGAGAAGTTCCTCCATGGAGCATTCAATGGGTTGTGAATACCTCTTACAGCATTTAAACAATCAGTTTCCAATTCACCGTTAGCAATTCCTAGTTCATATCCTATTTCATACCCATCCTGAATTGCTACCAGTTCTGCATCAAAAGGTGTTGGTGACTGGAAGGTTTTGGTCCTCATGCAAATCACATTACCAGACATGTTTCTAACAATTACAGCTGATGAGGCCAGACCTGGATGTATCCATGAGGCGTCAGTATTGATTTTGAAGCCAGAGGAAGGTTTCTTCCATGTTACAACTGTTATAATTTTCTTCCTCTTGGGGTGAATCTTGGGAATGATGTTAGAGCAGGTCCAGTATCTGTTCCTTTCTAGGTTGCCAGAAGGCTGGTGGGCAGTAAATATGTCATAAATGAGGCCTCTGATCTCATGAAAGCAGGCATGAAGGGAAAAGGATTCATTGTCATAAATGTATTTATTCCTCTTAACCCACAGAACCCAAACTGTGACCAAAAGTGAAGCTATGATGATTTGAGACTGAATCCGTGTGGCAGTTTTGAAAGATAGGATGAAATCAACTCTAGACTTCAGATTTCCAAACCGTGGCATATGCATATCAAGCAAGACACCAACAGCCTCCCAAACTTTAACAGCAAATGAGCATGAATTGAAAAAATGATCTAGGATATCTGGATGATTCATGCAGGAAGGACATATAGATGCCAATTGGAAGCCACTTCTTGCCAAAATATTATCAAAAGGCAGAATGCCATTTAAAGCACGCCACAATATAACAGACATTTTCCTTGGAATAAAAGAACTCCATACCTTTGATAGCTGTCTGATTCTTTGTTTTTTTTGCCTAAAGGTATGATAGGCCGATCTAATAGAGAATCTGCCATTGATGTTTGGAGTCCATATCATCCTATCCTCATGTTGGTATGTCAATTCAGCAACCTGCAAGATGGCAAGAGTATTGGTAGCCAGGTGTGGCTCCAGGAGAGGGATGAAGTTATTTTTATTTTGTATGAAAAACCTCAGGGATATATCCTCAAAAGGAAGAGACATCCCTTCTGGCCATTCATAACAAAGGGCTCCTTGTCCAGTCCAATTGGAACTCCAAAAGGAGCACTCACCCTGACCAAAAATAACTTTTGAATGTCTATTAGCCTTTTCTGTGATTAAGCAGATTCTTTTCCAGGTGTGGGAAGTTTTGTAAGAGTTAGGGAGTGACCAAATTAAAGAGGTCCATTGATATTTGTTGACTTGTAATTTCCACCAAAGTTTGCATGAGAAAGCCTCAACAATTGCTCCTATATCCCTAAGTCCTAAGCCATTTTCCTCAATAGGTAGACACATATTTTTCCATGATCTCCATTTCTTTTTTTCAGTGTTATCCACTTTCCCCCAGAAAAAGATGGATGCCAATTTTTCCATTTTCCTTATAACAATCTTAGGAGGGCGCAGAACTGAGAAAATGTGAGTAGGAATTGAGAGTATACTGTGGTTGATAAGAACCAGCTTACCAGCACTGGAGAGCCACCTATTCTTCCAGTTATTTATTGTCTTCTCCATCCTTTCCAGCATTGGCTTGTAGTAAACCTGCAAGTTTCGACCATAGAAAACTGGCACACCAAGATACTTAAAAGGGAGTGCACCTTGCTCCATACCCAAAAGTCTCTTAACAGTTAGAATGAGGGCCGGGGGGGTTTTATGTGAGGTGAAGAATTCTGATTTCCCAAAATTTACTTTCTGACCTGTGGTGTGTTCATAAGCAATTAAGAACCTTTTAAATCTCTTTAAAGTTGTGGGTTTGGCATTTAGAAAGATAGCTGTATCATCAGCATACATGAGGTGAGAAATAATTGGACAAGTGAGAGGCAAGCTAAACTGGTGAAGGTAGCCAGTGATTATCATTTTTTTAAGAGTCCTTGAGAAAGCCTCAGAAACTAAGTTATATAGAAAAGGGGACAGGGGGTCTCCCTGTTTTAGTCCTCTGGTGGATTTAAAAAAAACCTGAAGTGACTCCATTTATCAAGACTGAGATGTGGGCAGAGGCTATGTTACTCAGGATAATTTTAACAAAATGTCCATGAAAACCAAATTGAAGGAGTATAGAGTTTAAAAAGGACCATGACACTCTATCGAAGGCTTTCTGCATATCAAGTTTCACAATAATATTATGAGCCTTTGATTTTCTGTTTAAAACTCTCACCATTTCCTGCATTTGTAGCACATTATCTGAGATGTCTCTTCCATTAATAAAGGCACTTTGTTCAAGAGAAATTAAGGAGTGCATTAGTGGTTTAATTCTCTCCATTAACATTTTTGAGAAAACTTTGTTGATGAAGTTAGAGAGACTTATTGGTCTGAAGTCAGAAAAGGAGAGTGGAATTGGCTTTTTAGGGATCAAGGCCAACCAAGTACTAGAGATTGCTAAGGGAATATTTCCAGTAACCAAAAAGTCATTAGCTGCATCAAGCAGGTCATTTTTAATGATCTCCCAGAAAGTTGTGTAAAAATTCCCTGAGAAACCATCAGGGCCTGGGGCACTATCTTTTTTCAGTTCAAAAACAGCCTTCTTAAGTTCCTGTAAATTAAAAAGTTGAAGGAGCAGAAGATTCTGTTCTTCAGATATGAGCAGAGGAATTTCTTGAAGAAAAAAGTTAAGATGAGATCCAGTTTTAGGGGTTGGTTCCTCATTCAGTAATTCTTTATAAAACCGGATTCCTTCTTCCTTAATCAGATTAGGGTCTGAGATCCAATTGCCTGAGGAGTCTTTAATTTTGCTGATCCTAGATTTTGCCCGGTTTTCCTTTATGGCATGATGAAAAAATTTTGTATTAGCATCCCCAAACTTAAGCCAATTAAGTCTAGCTTTTTGTGATAGGAATGTTATCTTTTCTTTCTGAGATCTTAACAATAAGGCTTTTGATTCATTTAAAATTGCTAGATCCTTATCATCCAGTGTTTGTTGGTAAATTATTTCTAGTTCACTAACTCTCTGTTCAGCCTGAATCAGATTCTGGTTGACATTGCCAAAAATAATTTTATTCCACTGTTTTATTTCCACTTTTAGCCTCTTGAGTTTGAAAACTAAACCAGTCATGCCTTTTAGAGGCGATGTTAAAGTCCAACTCTTTGTTACTATATCCCTGAAATCTTGCCTAGAAGACCACATTTCCTGGTATCTAAAAGGCCTAGGGGAAAACTCAGAAGCTGATTGTATGGATAAGAGTAAAGGAGAATGATCCGAGGTGGTTCTATTTAAAACCTGAATAGAGCTGTGGGGAAATAAATCGAGCCATTCTAAGTTGCAGAGACCCCTATCCAGTCTTTGGAATATTATATCTTTACCCCTGTCCTTGATCCTATTGTTACACCAGGTAAAAGAATTCCCAACAGTGGGAATATCATGCAAATCAGATCTATGAATGAATTCATTGAAATTTTTCATACTTTTGTGGGGGGTTGATTTCCTTCCTTTGTATTCATTAACTGAAGAAACCGTGTTGAAGTCCCCTATATATATGGCAGGTTCTGAGAGAGCTGAGCCTAAATCATGCCATAAATTTTCCCTCATAGTCCTATGTACACTAGCATAAATAAAAAAGGAATTCCAACTGGATAAGGTAGCAACTTCAGTGATTTTAGCATGAATGAATTGATCTGATTCTCTAACACAAGATAAATGAAAAGATTGATTCCACAGAATCCATATTTTGGCATTTTGAGCAGCAAGAGCATTATTGAACCCTAGGACATGCTTAAGATGATCAATCTGCTGGTTATCATGCCAAGGTTCTAAGAGGCAAAGGATGTCTATCTTATGATTCCTCTTTAATGTTTTTAGTCTTTCCAGAGATGTGCCATAACCTCTCACATTCCATACCAAGATATTACCTATGATGGTGTATCTTATCATTTAAAACTCATTGGAACGGCTTTATGAGAGGATCTGAGTTTTCTAGATTTACTAGGCACAGCTATAGTAGAATTATCCTGAGTCTCTTTACCTTTCACCGCAAGTGCATTAGACTTCGGAGTATCAACAGTTGTGTGCTCTAAATTAAGTTCATCAGTAGTAGGTTGAGGTTTGTCACCTGGATTGGCAATAGCTGTTACCTTCTCCACTGGAGATTGCTCAAGAGATGATGATTGTTTTGGTGTAGAGACTAGGTTCTGATCTGGTCTGACTTCAGGTATGTTTTCCGAGTGAAGTTGACCTTCAGAGCTTCTTTCTGATGAATATGTGGTGCCCGAGTGATTTACCTGGTCGTGAGTTTGTTGAATCTCATGGAAGATCTCCACTGGCTCTTCTTCCTGTTCTTCTTCAAAAGATACATCTAGAGCTTGAAAAGCATTAGAAATGGACACTGATTGAGTATGCTCTAAAGTTTCTAATCTGAGGTTTTCAGATTGCTTAGTCTTCTTCCTCCATATTATGTTGTTAATAGGCTTTGAAATATCGTCCAAAGAGTAGAAGTCTGATCTTTTCTTATGAGTATTGTTGAATGTGTTAGCAAAAAAGTTCTGTGGATGGCCTGAGTGATAATTCTATTTTTGAAATTCATTTTGTTTCTGAGAAACACTAAGGGCTGAGGTTCCAGTTATCTTATCCTTAGGTAATTCCTCATGGTGAGACTGTTTCTCAATTATTCCTTCAGTGTGGACTTGTTTCTCAACATCAGAACTATCCTGAGCCAGATCAGCTGTGTTACTTTCTGCCCTTCCTTGTTTTTTCTTTGTTTCAGTAACCTTTTTTTTGAGCTCAGGGTGTAAGAAAGTACACTTATCTTGGTTATGTCCAACTACTTTACAGTGAGCACAATAGTATGGAAGTTCTTCATATTCTATTGGATATTCAGAGACCTTATTACCTATACCTATGACAATAGAAGCAGGAGGTTGGGACTGAAGGTCTATTTCAACGCAGACTTTTATTGCCGAGGGTCTAGTTAGAGCTGTCGTAGCAGCGTCCATTTTTAAAAACCTTCCAATCTGACTACTTAGACCAATAATGGCAGAGTTGTTATAGAAATGGAGAGGGAGTCTGTGAATCGTTACCCACGCCGGGACGATTGAGGACTCTGCCGTTGGTGAGAAATCGAGCGTCCATTTTTGCACCTTCATCACCACGCCCTGGATCATCCACTGCCCCTTCATCCAACAGCGCTGGTAGTCTTCAGGGTCCTGAAATCTGATCAAAACATGGCGATAGTCAATAGAGCCTAGCTGAAATTTAGATTTAAATCCTATTGATTTGAAAGCAGTTTGTAAGAAATCCATCGAGGGCTTTCCCCGATTGAATTTGCTGACCAGAGCGTTCTGGTAATGGGACGCCAGGCGTTCTCCTTCCTCAATGGGAAGGATATACGCAATCTTCCCTTTGTATTCTGTGACCGGGTGGAGATTAGGAGTATCCGGAAGGGATGTGAACAGAGGAGATGGCTTAGTGTTGAGAGCTTGGATGAAACTCTTATTGATCGCTGGACCCGACTCCACCATGGGAGCGGGCGGCGGCAACGCCATCGGTGGCCGATATGAATTGGCCAAGAATAGTAGCAGATGGTGAAGGGAAAGGAAGAGGGAAGACGGAGTGAACAGTAATAAATCGCACTGTGTGAATCGCACTGTAATCGCCCCTAGTGAACAGTAATAAATCCGTTAGAGAGTGTCTCATAGCACTTCTCCTATAGTGATTACAAGCATATCAAGGCTTAGGTGAGAAATCCTCTATTTTAATATTATTATGTTATTACCATTATTCTTTTTTGTATTTAATTATGTTTAACACTTTTTCAAAGTAGATCTAACTCCTGCCCCCTTGCTCTAAAACTTACGATAAATTTGGTCATCGGTGAAGAATTTGTTTTTGTCACTTATTTTGAAAAATTCATCTCGACGGCGGAATCCACTGGTCATAGGCAGAAAACGTGGTTGGTTCAAGATCTATAGGGTGGCGATGTAACTGAAATACACAAACAAATCAACAATGGCAAACTTTATATATTATTGGGTCAAATATTTCCTCCCAACAATTTCTTGTATTTAATAGATCCAAAATTTTGTTGTTTGGATGATCCTTGCTTGGGCTGTTCATATGTCGGTCTGAATCAGTAAAACTGATTGGATCACATAATAATGTAAGGAATAAAATAGAAATTTATTATTACCGGCCCGATAATTAGTATAAACATTATTACAATTTGGGATTAAGTCAATCGAGTCCAAATCAACGATGGAGATTTGTGTTCTTGTCTGAAGTGATCAAATAAATTAAAGGATGATAATACGTGCAACGTGGTTTCACATTTTTATAAAAATGTTATTATCGTTTAGAAGAAGTTAGAGTTTTCATTATCTAGGGAATCAGTTACAAATATATAGACATCTATGTACTTTTTTATAAATAAAAAAATGTAACGTTAAACAAACTATCACATTCTACATTAAAAAAAGGCATAGATATGGAAAGCACAATTGGCACGTTTAATGTGACCATTTCAAAAACACATTAAATATATTACTTGTTTCATTAAGGATTTTAGTATAACCAAGAAAATTTGACACGCAATTACTCTATTCTATTACTGCATATTGATTAATCCCCCCCCCCCAATGTTTTCAAATCAAAAGACAACGAAGAATATTTGTGGAAGGAAAAATTCATAACAAAATAGTGAAATGGATAACAACAAAATGGAGACAATCAGGTAAAGATCATATTAGTTTTTCTTTTCAAAATTTAGTTGAACTTTAGTTACACCAAATAAACATATATCTAAAGATAAAACTTACCTTAATTTGTCTAACTTTGGGATATTAAGAAGGAAGAAGATTGTTAAGGGTAAATGAAGAGTGGGTAAGTAGTAACCATGAATTCGAAAAGCTAAAATGTTCAATTGCATGCATAGTGACGCGTGTAATGTTTGGCTGAATTTTTGGGTTAGAGTATATTGATTAAGATCCTCCTAATATTTTTCCCTTGTTTCTACAATTGTAGAAGAGAGAAATTTTAGATTGAGAAGGAAAAAATTGGAAAGAGATGGAAAAATAAAAACCAGCTTTGAATTTCCTTCGTATGCTTGATATTTCAAAGTCTTTATGTTAAGTTTCAATTTCTCATCTTTTTTCTTTAACACCCTTCTATTTCTCATCTTTTTCTTTTTTTTAATGATTCATAATTTCTGCAAGGAAAATTATATTATGGATAAGTGAGTGCCACGTGTGTAGTTTGTTTCTAATATGAATGTTTTCTGAAGTGGTCGTAGTTGTTTTGTTGTTGTTTTTGTTTAGCATATTTGACATTGATAGAACAAGGTTTAGCTTGTTTTGAGTGATAATCGTTGATGATCTTCACATGCAAGAATTGTACAGGTATTAAAGAAAGTGTAAATATTTGGAGAGGAAATCACAAAAATAATTTCAAAAATATATACAGAGAAAATAATATAAATTCCAAATGTAATTTAATTATTTTCAAAAATTTTATGAATTCAATATTTTAAAACAAGATGTAATATGTGCAAACAAAATTTGCATGCAAGTGTCCCACGCTACATTACTAAGGACTTTATAATTTTTGTTCATTTTCTAATAGGCCATTATTTTGATATTCACAAACATTAAGAAAACTTACTATTTAAGAATTCATAATTCAATAAAAAAATATATTTGCCACATTCATGAAATTAAATTCATTTTTTTATTTTGTGGGGATTCCATTTCGGCATTCTCACGTTGCCCCCTCTGGTCCGCTGGATTGGTAGTCTATCGTTGGCCTCTCATGCTTAACTCAGGTCCTAACCACCATTCTGACCCGGATTGGATGGATGAAGGTCATTGTGTACCCGGAAAACAATTCAACCCCTTTGTTGAAGAGGCCTACAAGTGGGTTCTCAAGGCTGCGGTGGTTTAGTTCAACCCAAAATCAAAGGCCTAGTACTGAAATGGCGGGAAAAATAGTGGACCCACCAGCTGGACTGTGTCTCCTTACTGCTACTTCATGTACGAGTACCAGCACATGTATAAGGGGTGCATGCTCCAGTGTCTAAATGGGAAATGCAAGAGGGTTTTGACGGCAACACCCGTTGCCACCATGAGAAATGTAAAAAAAAATGTGACAAACATTTTTTCTTCCTCAAGATATCTAATTCTACATTAAAAAAAACACAAATGTGGCATGCAATTGGCACGTTAAATGTAAACCCTTTCAAAAAATTATATGTATTACTTTTTCTAACAATAAGAATTTAAATATTATATGAAACTTTGACACACAATTACTCTATCCTATTCTAGAATATTGTTTAACCCCGCCCCCTAATATTTTTCCATGGTTTTTAAATCATAACAATTTCAAAAGGTGGAAAGGAGATCAATCCATTGGAAAGCTTGGAAGAAAGGGCAAATTCAAAAGAAGAAGGTGGCCTTAAATTAGTACTAGCATAAAGAATAAACAAGGTGCAATTAGCATAGTATGTGTTGAGGATAATGAAAGATCAAAATAGCCTGCTAGAAAGACATGCAAAGAAAAATATCACTGTAATAGAGATTCCAGATACGCAATCCCTAGAAGAGGAGATTCTTAGGGGTGGAAATCCATATAATGGGCCAGAAACATCATCACGGATAACCTAGCACGAAGAGGGGTGAATGGAAACAGCATTAGTAGACATAATCAGTGGATTCCCAATCAACAAAATCTTGTATCTTAATTCTTAGTGGTTGGATTTGCAACGAATCTCACAGTTGCGTACCTAATAGATCAGAATAAAACTTGGAGAGCCCTGAACTCGAGGTATCTTCCCTCACCGGTTATTGCCTCATATATTATCATTACACTTAAGCCACACATTGAAAGGAAAGACCAAGCCCTATGAAACCCAAACAAGGATGGGCGTTACATAGTTAAAAAGAGATATCATGTTGAATGAAGGATATCCAACCTGGCACTCCCAATATAATGGTTGCACCAGATAAGATGAAAATGTGGTGTAAGACCTGGAACCTCACACCACCACTGGGGATATCTATTTTTCTATAAAGAATAGTCAACAATGATCTTCCGATAGGGTAAAATAAGAAAAGAAGAAACCTAACTCCATATAGCATATGTGGAAGATGTGAACAAGAGTAGGAAAGTAACTCACATATTTTCCTACATTGTGCAGTTTCTCAAAGGATCTAGAGAGAATCATCACTTGTTTTTAATTTCAACTAAGGGCAACGAATGAATTTTGCAAATTGGTTCTTTGAGTGATTGCAAAATGCTCCAGGAATAGATGAAATTCAATTACCAATATTCCTCATCTGGGATAGATGGAAAATAAAAAAAAATAATAATTATGATGAGAACATAGATACAATTCAAAGTTGGGAAAAGGTCAGAGATTTGTTTATGATAAATAACATATATAGATCAGTGGGGGAAGACATATGCAACCAAACTAGGAAATGATACATGTAGAGGAAGTACAAACGCATGAATTTCAACATTCCCAACAACAATATGAGTATAAGGAGATTTACTTTGTCGGCTCCTTTAACACCCTAAAGTTTACTGGTGCAGGTGCATGGATTATTTCCATAGGTAACCATCAACAACCACCTACATGGAGCATATCTCTTTAAATGTACCTAACCGCTCCAGAAAGAAGCACAAAGTTGCTCGAGAGCAATCTAATCCACAAAAAGAACTCAAGAAACTCAAGTTAAAATCTACACAGACTCTGTCATCCTGGAAAAATTAATCTCTGAACCTGAATTTGTGCCTTGGGAAATCAAGCGTCTCATCCTTGAAATCAGCGTGTAGTCAAACATATGGAAGATCAACGTGTAGTAACTCTTCTGGAAAGTATTAATTCAATATGGTTCTTTTTTTAATAAAAATAAAATCATTTTAGTACTGCTAAAATGTTTAAAGAAACCTTAGAATGTAATTACAATTTTTATATAAATAAAATATTCTTCTAAATAAGTACATTCCCTATATGTATAACTTTTTTTTTGATAAAAAATATTTTCATTCCAACCAATATCAACTTTTTGATGGGACAAAGAGTCATGTCAAGCACTAATTGAGAGGATATGTCGAAGGCTAAACTCATGCATATAGAATTCTAACAAAATTGTAAATAATTGTCTTTAGCAAAAGGGCATTCAAGCATTGAATTGAGACCTTTTCATTTGGTATGTCCTTATTATCATATGCCACCGCCTTCAAAACATGGCCCTAAGCACTGATAATGAAGGTTTTATAAGCCTAAAATCTGAAGCCCAATACCTAATGCTTAATGCTCCTGCTCAGAAATCTCCTCTCCTATTCTCCTTCTTTACACATCTTCCATCGTTTTCTTTCCCTGAAAAATTCTGCTATTTCTTTCCTCCTAAATCATTCAGTGGAGTCACATTCTTTATCTCATTCTATACCATGGGAGGTCCATTCCTAAGGTCAACCCGAGGTTCATAAATACTTTGTTCAATTATCACTAGAGTTTTATCTATGTGATCCCAACCTTTTCTCAGAGTCCCCTTACAAGTTCTACCATCTGCGTATGCATCCTATGCAGGATTCGGATGCCACCTTGAGTCTGAGTCAACTTTTGTGTGCTATATCCTGAAACTCTAGTTCATGTGTCTTGGTATTCCTTATTTGATCAAGTTCTATGTTAATTGCATCAGTTCTATATCCATTACTGATTCTTTATGATAAAGATTTTAGGGATTTAAGGTTTCCCATTCCCTAATCAGGATATACCTCGTCCAATTAGGGTAGGATACTCATTTGAGTTAAGCTTCATTAAGGTTTCTCATTCTAATTTTTTTTAGTTTAGCTTAATTTTATTTAATGGCCTAATATTGCTGTATATGCTATGAAGATTCATGTGATGACTAGTGCTTTATTATCCGTTTTGAGGTCTAAAATTTTATCATTACTATTTAGGGACCTTTCAATTTAACATGAGAACATGATTTGAGCTTTGGGCTGGCCATCCCCAAGTGATTCAAAGGTTTTCTCAGGTCAAATGGAAAGGATACCTATTTTTTATTTTTTTATTATTATTATTTATTTTATTTTATAAATTTAAAATTTTATGCCTTGATCCAAAATCGTTTTAGTGGGATCTATTTTGTTGAGATTTAACTTTTCTTTAAATTAGTTAGGAGAACACTTTTATTTTCAATTTAGAAAGTCTTTGAAGTTCAAAAGAAGCAAATATTGATGGCACTATTCTTATTTCTATACTATGTGTTTTTACATCTTCTTTGATAACATTAAACTCTTAACATTTAACTACAATTATTCAATGTATATTTAGTGGTAATATACAAGCTATAATTGGCTATATTCTCAACGGTAATATAACAATTATAAACGGCTATATTTTATAGTACAAATATGAATTTATCCAACAATTCAAAACCACATTTTCTCTTCTATCTCATATCCTTCTTACCATATTTTCTCTTAATTTTCCGATAATCTGTCGAGACTAATGTTAGTCTTTGTTGCCGTAATTATCGTTGTACTACATGTTAGTCTACTTACCGGAGATATTACGCCGGAAGAATTTTGTTACTCTTCAGTAATTGTTGGATTCATTTATTACCTTTTATTTTTCACAATCCTCATAGACTTCTGTATTTCAACTTACATTTAATAAATTATTTTATTTCCCCTATAGTGACATCAATAAATCGTTTATTTTGTAGACTAGGTTCAACCACGTCTCAAATCTAATATCTTTAAGTTTTAAGTAACTGTGAAGTCTTTTAATAAGTTAAGTTTTGATTTTCCTTTACTTGATTTGAGGAAGCTCTAATACAAAATCTGTAATACCCCCAAACCCAAACGCAAGTGTTGGGTTGGGTCTGGGCGTGCTAGTGAAAATGCTAACAGTAATGAGCAGGTAAATTTTATGCGGAAGCGATTTAGATTAAAAATGCAAAAACCTAACTTTACTATTATAGAAACAATATTGTTAAAAATGTTAAATGGAAGTTTTACATGACTGTTATAGAATCAAAAGTTTTCTTTACAGATTCAAAATTCATGTTAAGATTTCATCCAGGATCTCTCTAAAAAGAAGTAAAGACTCAAGGTGTTGTTCTCTTACAGTCCTTCTTTACCTGAAAAAGGGTTTATTTAAGTAGGGTATGCTCCTTGTTTAGTGAGGTTCCATCGCCAGTATTTACCCAGTTGAGTTTTAGTGATCACAGAATAACAATAAAAATTAACAATTAGCCATGTATGTCCTAGCACATAGTAAAAGGATATGGGTGGTTAATGGCGAGTTGCTACCAAGTGCCTATATGACAACTGTGACTAACAAACATGACATAACCCAGTCAGTGATGCCCGAAGGCTATCAGTTCAAAATTCACTTTCCCATTCATGCCGGTGTTCAGTTACGAGCTCGTATCAGTTAGGTGGTTATGCTAGCATACCAAACTCCACATGTAGCCGGTCTAATTAGACGGTCTGGTCAGTAATGTTCCCCGCCGACTTTGACCAAACTACAATCGCATCGGGGTTCCCAAAATTCACAGACAGGTAATCAGGTAGCAGGTAATTCAAGTTTGACACGGCAAGATAAAGTACAAGCCGGTCATCAAAGCAGTATATGATTCAAGTTTAACATGATGAGATAAAGTACAAGCCGGTCTTTCATAGAAAATATCAGAGCAGTTCAGGAGTTCAGATTCACGATAATCTAGTACAGTGTGATAAAATACACACTGAATTCACAGTCAGTAAATACCATCATTTGAGTGTAACAGTCATATCTCTCTCTCATGGCTAGAGTATCAAGTAAAAAGGTTCGAGTATTAGGGGTTCCAGTACAGGGGTTCCAGTACAGGGGTTCCAGTACTTACAGTTTGAATAGTTGGGTAGTAGGTACGAGCAAAGAACTCAAGTGGAGAAGGTTCTAGTGGTATGGGTATCAGGTGGTACTGGTTCTAGTTGTGAGGTTCAGTTGGAGAGATTCTAAAGGTACGGGTTTAGATGGTGAGGTTCGAGAGTTAAGGTTCTAGAGGCACTAGTTCGAGAGGTAAAGGTTTCAGTAGTACTAGTTCGAGGGGTAAGGTTCGAGGGACACAGTTCGAGAGGTAAAGTTTCAGTAGTACTAGTTTAAGGGGTAAGGTTCGAGAAGTAAAGGTTTCAGTGGTACAATTTTGAGGGTAAGGTTCGAGGGGTAAAGGTTTCAGTAGTACTAGTTTGAGGGATAAGGTTCGAGTTCAGGGAACTAGTTTGAGGGGTAAAAGCTTCAGGGACACATATTCGAGGAGTAAAGGTTTCAGGGAACTATTCGAGGGGTAAAGGCTTCAGGGAGACATATTTGAGGGGTAAAGGTTTCAGTAAGGGTTCGAGAAGTAGAGCTGTGGCAGGGGTTCGAGGGGTAAAATTTTGGCAGGGGTTTTAGGGGTAGAATTTTGGCAGGAGTTGGAGGGGTAGCATTTTGGCAGGGGTTCGAGAGGTAGTGTTATAGCAGGGATTCGAGAAGTGGAAGCAACAGGGGTTCGAGAGGTTGAGAGTTTAGCTCGAGAGAGTCAGGTTCTGATGGCATTATATATATATATAAACTCAGATTTTACTAAATTTGTGCTAGGGTTATGCAACACTCACCTTATTTATACATGGCTGGCAATCCCCCGCCTCTACTTCACTGTTTAACCACTATTCTTTGGTAATAATGTTTCTTAAGGCTGTTAATTTTGGGGAGGATATCACTGTTATTTATACTGGGTAAAATCATAGACTCTACCACCTTACCTACCTAGAATTTTATCCCTTTAACACTCAAGTGCCTATGTCCAGTTGCCAAAATATTACTTTGGAGAACTCTCTCTCACAACCGCCGTCCATTTCTTCTTCACGTTAATTTCCTTTGCTTCTTTATTCATTTTATTTATTTACTATTAATTTCCTTCACGTTAATATCTGTTGCCAGCTTTGCTTCATGGTAATTTTCTTGCATTTCATTATTCTTTTGCTCATTTATTTATTATCATTATTAGTATATTATATAATGTATACTTTTTTTTAATGAGAACACCCGAGGGTGAGGGTTATTTTATTATAGGTACCCCAAGCCTTAATTTTCAAATGATCGAATATACAATTAGAGTTGGATTGTGAAACAACATGGTTGTTTCCAAAAGACCTAAAAGTGTTTGCTAATATTGTGAATACAGCTATCCTAAGTGAATGGATAGGTGTCGAAGTTGCGATCCAAAACAAGAGGATCTCCACCCCTCGTGTTAATCCTCTGTAATGGCCAGGCAACTTCAATCACGAGACAAGAAAATAGTCACAAGTATTCTGAGCCTTGTAGCTTTGAAGTTGAGCATATCTGAGAAGGATTCCCACTCCCTGATCTGTGCAAGACTCCCTTCCGTAGCAGAACAGCCAGAAGCAGAAAAGCCAAACAGGTATGTTATATAATGTATACTTATGTATAAATAGGTATATTCTCTTCTCGGTAATTTCTCTTATTTATTTATTACTATTAATATATATATATATATATATCTTCTTCCTGGTAATTCCTTTTGATTTATTTATTTATTCATTTAATTATTTATTTATTTATCACTATTATTATTAGTATTATTATTATTTTAATCATTGTTTTGTTTTCTCCAGTACCCCAAATATTTTCATATGACACCACATCCCAGCGTACTATTTGTTTTCCTTTCTGGTGTTTTAATTTTTTAAATTATTTATTGTCTAATTTTATCTTCATATGTTCCTTTCTTTGAATTCTTTTTTTATTGGTTTTTCTTCTTTTTAATTTACAATACTTATAATCAATTATATACATATATAATACAATTATATTCCTTGAAATCAAAACAATATTAGAAGTGACAACTTGTTTATTTTATTCTTATTCATAATTACATATAAAAATTATTATTATATAAAATTGTGATAAGTATGAAAAATATATTAGGAAGTTATGAAATTAGTGTTCCTCAATAAATTAGAGGAATATTCGTTTTAGAGGAAGATACAAGTAAACTATTGGAGATGTTTCTGGACATTTATTTAATAACTCAATGTATCATTTATTACTTTACTCCTTTTAAAATGTGCAATTTGTATATCTTGTTTCTGTACTATTGTTTTCTTCCTCTTTCTTAAGTGAAACACATACTAAATGCCAATACTTTATCATCGTTTGATATATACATATATATATTCCAATTAGAGTGGTATTGAAGGGTTAAATTCGGAGGTACATTTTATTTATTAGTCTAATTGGGTTCGGGGTTTCACAATCTCCCCCCTTTAATGAACTTCGTCTCCGAATTTTTACTGTAGCTTTACCCAAAATAGAGAGGGTACCTTCAATGACCTTGGTCAAACCATGGTTCCCATCACTCTCTATGGCGTAAAGTCGAGCATGCACATTTGGCCTACCACTTCCACCAGCTCCGCCCTTTAGAGCCAAATTGACACGGATGACCGTGACCAAGTGGTTGGAATGAGGGATTTGTCTAAGTTATCGGGACTTCATTATTTTGTGCTCATAATTCCTATATTACAACATCGCTAACATTTATTTTCTTAGCAATCCTATTCTTTATGTCTTTCTTCCCTATCATACAACAAGGGACTCGAGGTGATACTTGGACCACGTCATATGGTCCAAGTTTGGGTTGCATCCCTTCTAATTTGAATGTAAACAATTAACCCACCTCACCTACTTTTCCTAGGGTGAAAGGTTTGAATTATTGTTTTCACCAAAATTTTGATTATTTCATCAATTAATTCTCTGTTGAATTTTGACTTCTCCCTGATCTATCATTGGGTTCTCAACCCCAGTTTGAATGATCATAAAAGAGTGTAAATTCTTAAGAACTACAAGTACTTTTATAAAAGTTATATACTACTACTTTAGTCCCTCCAGATTTTATTCTTATCCAACCCTAAATCATTCAGTGGAGTCACATTCTTTATCTCATTCTATACCATGGGAGGTCCATTCCTAAGGTCAACCCGAGGTTCATAAATACTTTGTTCAATTATCACTAGAGTTTTATCTATGTGATCCCAACCTTTTCTCAGAGTCCCCTTATAAGTTCTGCCATCTGCGTATGCAACCTATGCAGGACTTGGATGCCACCTTGAGTATGAGTCAACTTTTGGGTGCTATATCCTACAACTCTAGTTCATGTGTCTTGGTATTCCTTATTTGATCGAGTTCTATGTTAATTGCATCGGTTCTATATCCATTACTGATTCTTTATGATAAAGATTTTAGGGATTTAAGGTTTCTCATTCCCTAATCAGGATCTACCTCGTCCAATTAGGGTAGGATACTCGTTTGATTTAAGCTTAATTAAGGTTTCTCATTACTATTTTTTTAAGTTTAGCTTAATTATATTTAATGGCCTGATATTGTTGTATATGTTAAGAAGATTCATGTGATGACTAGTGCTTTATTATCCGTTTTGAGGTCTAAAATTTTATCATTACTATTTAGGGACCTTTCCATTCAACATGAGAACCTGATTCCAACATTGGGCTGGCCATCCCCAAGTGATTCAAAGGTTTTCTCAGGTCAAATGGAAAGGATACCTATTTTTTATTTTATTATTATTTATTATATTTTATAAATTTAAAATTTTATGCCTTGATCCAAAGTTCTTTTAGTTGGATCTATTTTGTTGAGATTTAACTTTTCTTTAAAATTATTTAGGAGAACACTTTTACTTTAAATTTAAAAAGTCTTTGAAAGTTCAAAAGAAGCAAATATTGATGGCACTATTCTCATTTCTATACTATGTATTTTTACATCTTCTTTGCTAACATTAAACTCTTAGCATTTAACTACAATCAGTCAATATATATTTAGTGGTAATATACTGGCTATAAACGGCTATATTCTCAGCGTTAATATAACAGTTATAAATGGCTATATTTTACAGTACAAATACGAATTTATCCAACAATTCAAAACCATATTTTCTGTTCTATCTCATATCCTTCTTACCATATAGTCTCTTAATTTACCGATAATATGTCGAGACTAATGTTAGTCTTTGCTGCCGTAATTATCGTTGTACTACATGTTAGTCTTCTCACCGGAGATATTATGCCAGAAGAATTTTGTTACTCTTCAGTAATGGTTGGATTCATTTATTACCATTTATTTTTCACAATCCTCATAGATTTCTGTATTTCAACTTACATTTAATAAATTATTTTATTTCCCTATACTGACATCAATAAATTGTTAGTTTTGTAGACAAGGTTCAACCACGTCTGAAATCTAATATCTTTAATTTTTAAGTAACTATGAAGTCTTTTAATAAGTTAAGTTTTTATTTTCCTTTACTAAATTTGAGGAAGCTCTGATACCACATCGGTAACACCCCCAAACCCAAACGCAAGTGTCGTGTCGGGTCTGGGCGTGCTACTGAAAGTGCTAACGGTAATGAGTAGGTAAATTTTATGCGGAAGCTATTTAGATTAAAAAATAAAAACCTAACTTTACTATTACAGAAATAGTATTATTACAAATGTTAAATGGAAGTTTTACCTAACTGTTACAGAATCAAAAGTTGTCTTTACAGATTCAAAATTCATGTTAATATTTCATCCATGATCTCTCTCAAAAGAAGTAAAGACATCAAGGTGCTGTTCTCTTACAGTTCTTCTGTACCTGAAAAAGGTTTATTTAACTAGGGTAAGCTCCTTGCTTAGTGAGGTTCCATGGCCACTATTTACCAAGTTGAGTTTTAGTGATCACAAAATAACAATTAACAATTAACAACTAGCCATGTATGTCCTAGCACATAGTAAAACGATACAGGTGGTTAATGGTGAGTTGCTGCCAAGTGCTTATATGGCAACTGTGACTAACATACATGACATAACCCAGTCAGTGATGCCCAAAGGGTATCAGTTCAGAATTCACTTTCCCACTCACGCCAGTGTTTAGTTATGAGCTCGTATCAGTCAGGCTGTTATACTAGCATAGCCAATCTAATTAGAAGGTCCGGTCAGTACTGTTCCCCGCCAACTTCAATCAAACTACAATCGCGTTGGGATCCCCAAAATTCACACACAGGTAATCAAGTAGCAGGTAATTCAAGTTTCACACGGCAAGAAAAAGTACAAGCCTATCATCGAAGCAGTATATGATTCAAGTTTAACACGAGATGAAGTACAAGCCTATCTTTAACAAAATTATCAGAGCAATTCAGAAGTTCAGATTCACGATAATCTAGTACAGTATGATAAAATACACACTAAATTCACATTCAGTAAATACCATCATTTGAGTGTAACCGTCATATCTCTCTCTTATTGCTAGAGTATCGAGTAAAAAGGTTTGAGTATTAGGGGTTCGAGTACTTACAGTTCGAGTGGTTGGGTAGGATATTCGAGCAAAGAACTCAAGTGGAGAAGGTTCTAGTGGTATGGGTATCAGGTGGTACTGGTTCGAGTGGTAAATGGTATCAGTTCGAGTGGTGTGGTTCAGTTGGAGAGATTCTAAAGGTATGGGTTTAGATGGGGAGGTTCGAGAGTTAAGGTTCTAGTGGCAGTAGTTCGAGAGGTAAGGGTTTCAGTAGTACTAATTCGAGGGGTAAGGTTCGAGGGATACAGTTCGAGAGGTAAAAGTTTCATTAGTACTAGTTTGAGGGATAAGGTTCGAGGGGTTAGGTTTGAGAGATAAAGGTTTCAGTGGTACTAGTTCGAGGGGTAAAGGTTCCAATAGTACTAGTTCGAGGCATGAGGTTCGAGGGGAACTAGTTGAGGGATAAAGGTTTCAGGGAACTAGTTCGAGGGGTAAAGACTTCAGGGACACCTATTCGAGGAGTAAAGGTTTCCGGGAACTAGTTCAAGGGGTAAAGGCTTCAGGGATACATATTCGAGGGTTAAAGGTTTCAGTAAGGGTTCGAGAAGTAGAGCTGTGGCAGGGGTTCGATAGGTAGAGTTGTGGCAGGGGTTGGAGATGTAGTATTTTGGCAGGGGTTCGAGAGATAAAGTTTTAGCAGGGGTTCGAAAGGTAGAATTTTGGCAGGGGTTTGAGAGGTAGAGTTGGAGGGGTTTGAGAGGTAGAGTTGTGGTAGGGGTTTGAGATGTAGAATTTTGGGGTTCGAGGGGCAGAATTTTGGCAGGGGTTCGAGGGGTAGAATTTTGGCAGGGGTTCGAGAGGTAGAGTTGCAATAGGTGTTCGAGAAGTGGAGAGAAGCATGGGTTCGAGAGGTGAAGAGCAGCATGGGTTCGAGAGGTGGAGAGTTTAGCTCGAGAGAGTCAGGTTCTGATGACATCTTATATATATATATATATATGTAAACATAAACTCAGATTTTACTAAATTCGTGCTAGGGCGATGCAACACTCACCTTAGTTAAACTTGGCTGGCAATCCCCCTCCTCGACTTCACTGTTTAACCACTATTCTTTGGTAATAACTTTTCTTAAGGCTGTGAGTTTAGGGCAGCATATCACTGGTATTTATACTAGGTAAAATCATAGGCTCTACCACCCTACCTACCTAGAATTTTATCCCTTTAACACTCAAGTGCCTATGTCCACCTGCCCAAAAATTACTTTTGAGAACTCTCTCTCACGTCCACCATCCATTTCTTCTTCACGTTAATTTCCTTTGCTTTTTTATTTATTTTATTTATTTGCTATTAATTTCCTTCACGTTAATATCTGCTGCTAGTTTTGCTTCATGGTATTTTTTTTGCATTTAATTATTCTTTTGCTCATTTATTTATTATCATTATTAGTATATTATATAATGTATACTTATGTATAAATAGGTATATTCTCTTCTCGGTAATTTCTCTTATTTATTTATTACTAATATATATATATATATATATCTTCTTCCTGGTAATTCCTTTTGATTTATTTATTTATTCATTTACTTTTTTATTTATTTATTACTATTATTATTAAAATTATTATTATATTAATCATTGCTTTGTTTTCTCCAGTACCCCAAATATTTTCTTATGACACCACATCCCAACGTACTATTTGTTTTCCTTTCTGTTGTTTTAATTTGGTTAATTATTTATTGTCTCATTTTATCTTTATCCGTTCCTTTCTTTGAATTCTTTATTTACTGACTTTTCTTTTTTTTAATTACAATACTTATAATCAATTATATACATATACAATACAATTATATTCCTTGAAATCAAAACAATATTAGAAGTGATAACTTATTTATTTTATTCTTATTTATAATTACATATAAAAATTATTATTATATAAAATTGTGATAAGTATGAAAAATATATTAGGAAGTTATGAAATTAGTGTTCCTCAATAAATTAGAGGAATATTCGTTTTAGAGGAAGATACAAGGTAAACTATTGGATATGTTTCTAGATATTTATTTAATAACTCAATGTATCATTGATTACTTTACTCCTTTTAAAATGTGCAATTTGTATATCCCGTTTCTGAACTATTATTTCCTTCCTCTTTCTTAAGTAAAACCCATACTAAACGCCAATACTTTATCATCGTTTGAAATATATATATATATATATTTCCAACTAAAGTGGTATTGAAGGGTTAAATTCAGATAACATGATTTGTATCGGAGGTACATTTTATTTATTAGTATAATTGGGTTCGGGGTTTCACAGTGATGTTCCAACATCGACAGGCTGGCTGGTTGGAATTTCTGGTGTTGATGACATAGCTTCATCCTCCCTTTTTTATGACCCTTGCTTATTATTAGAATCATCAACAATCACATTGATTGACTCCATGAGGGTGTTTGTGTGAAGATTAAATACTCTGTATAAACGACTATTGACTGAATATCCCAGAAAAACTTCTTCATCGCAGCGATTGTCAAATTTTACCAATTGTTCTCTGTCCCTGAGTATGTCGCACTTGCTCCCGAACACATGAAAGTAAGACACATTTGGCTTTCTTCCTTTCTAGATTTTATACGACACCTTGCTGGTAAATGGTCTTAGGTATACCCTATTGATGGTATAACATGCTGTGTTGATAGCTTCTGCCCACCATTTTTTGTGAATGCCCTTTTCTACTAGCATGACTCGAGCCATCTCCTGTAGGGTTCTGTTCTTTCTTTCTACAATCCCATTTTGCTGAGGATTTATGGGAGCAAAGGACTCGTGTTGTATGCTAAGTTCATCACAGAATTCACTAAACTACGAGTTTTCAAATTCTTTTCCATGATCACTACGGATTCTCACAATCTTTCCAACGTGTTTTCTTTTTTTGGTTTGTAGCTTAATTTCCAAGCTTCTGAAGACATTTACTGCATCCAATTTTTCTTTAAGAAAGGCTACCCAAGTGTATCTAGAAAAATCATCAACACAAACAAAAATATATCTTTTCCTAGTAATCTTGGGAGTGTTAACTGGACCCATCATATCCATAAGTAGTAACTCAAGGTTTTGTGAGGTAGTAATATATTGAACCGAAGAGTGAGGAGATCAAATTTGTTTACCTTGTTCACATGGTCCACACACAACACCTTTTTTTATGTGTAAGAATAGACATACCTCGTACTGCTTTGGCATTGGAAATTTTTACCAAGGTCTTGTAATTTATATATCCATGCTTTTAATGCCACAGAGTAACTTCATCATCCTTAGAGCTTAAACACTTCACTTCTTGTTCCAGGAGATAGCAATTGTCGGACGATCGTTCTCCTGACGGTACTTTGTTTTCTCCATGCTTCATAATACATCTATCTTTTTTAAACTCAACAAGCATATCTTCATCGCACAATTGAATGATACTCAGGAGGTTTGCTTTTAAATCTTCGACAAGTAGAACACTTGCAAAACTGGGAAATCCCACTTTCTAGAGTTCTTCTTTTCCAACCACATGAATTTTCTTTCCATCACCATAGTTAACAAATCCACCATCGTATAGTTTGACATTGTACAAATAATCAGGATTTCCTGTCATATGTTTAAAACAGCCACTATCGAGATACCACGAGTCTCTAGAATGTGAAATGAGAGATGTGTGAGCAACAAGACATACAGTATTTTGTTTAGGAATCCATACCTTTCTAGCAAGTTTGGCTCTTTGAATATTGCTTATTTGGAACATACTAAAAATTGTAGACCATTCATGACATCTCTGAGTAGTCTGAGACATTGTTCCTCTTCATGACCTTGGTATGAGTAGTAGTGGCATAGTATAGGCTTTCGTTGGGGATGTGACTTCATAATTTTTACCTTCTCGGCATGCCTCTTTGCTTTGAAATCAGTCGATCTTGTCTCAATTTCTCTATAACCAATTCCTTGTCTATCGCCTACATTATTTTCCATTTCAAGGATTTCATCAAGCTTTGTCTTTCCATAAGTTGGTGTTTTTCAGCTTTCAGTATCTTATTTGTCTCAACGACTTTCAGCCACATGGAGTACATATTCTTGGCGGATTTCATCATCATTTACTTCTTGACCATCGTCATCGCCTGATGAGTTTTCACTAAATAATTCCATGTTGGAACATCTGGATTATCTCATTTTTCGATGTTGGAACATGTAGTAACAACTTCATTTATCTTTTCTCCAAAAGCTACATAGTTGCTAGTGAGTTCTTCTCCTGAATACTCTTCATCATCATCACTCCATGAAGTAACATATAATCTGCCTTGTTTCTTTCTAGCATTCCGCCTGAATAAAACCAAACCCTTCACATTCTCTACATTGGATCCTTCCTTCCTGGTTTGTCTCTATATTTCGATTCCTCATGAATGGCTGATTGTTTCGCTCAAATCTGGGTCCACAAGAGTTTCCAACCTCATGTGATCGAGGTCTGTTTCCACTCAGTTTGTCTTGTGATATTTTGTTTACTACTTTTTTCAGCATTTTTGAGAACTTCTTCATAATAAGTGCAATTTCTCCAGCTTCACTCTCACTGTCTCCTTCATTTCTTAAGGTTAGCACCTTAAAGGCTAGCTCTTTATAACCTTTCTTTGATGGTTGATCAAACGTCATCTCATAAGTCTGTAGCGATCCCATCAACTCGTCAAGTGTCATTGTTGTCACATCACGTGCTTCTTCAATGGCAACCACCTTCATTGTGAAATGTTTTGGAAGAGATCTTAATTTTTTCTTTAACAATTTTTCTTCCTTGTACTTTTTCCCAAGTTGGTAAGCCATATTAGTAATATCCCTTATCTTCTTGTAGAAGATAACAATAGTTTCATCTTCCTCCACCTTCAATTCTTCAAACTTTGTGGCCAACATTTGCAGTTTGGA
Source organism: Rubia yunnanensis (assembly GCA_037428765.1). Classification (NCBI taxonomy): domain Eukaryota; kingdom Viridiplantae; phylum Streptophyta; class Magnoliopsida; order Gentianales; family Rubiaceae; genus Rubia; species Rubia yunnanensis. The sequence goes on along the minus strand of CM075064.1, from coordinate 20,426,040 downwards.
ATCTTGTACATGACTTGTTCCTTCATGTACTGTTTGTAGGATATCTCATGCCTTCTTTGCTTGATAGCAGTTTGAAATAAGTTTAAACTGATTTTTGTCTACTGCAGTAAAGATGGCATTTAGTGCTTTGGAATTTTCCATTGAGGCCTTTAACTCGCCTGTACTTCATGTTGACTTTTCCTTAACTCCTTGTTTTTTCAAACTTGATTCTCCTTCTTTCTCCTTCGAGTTGACTGACCATCTTCCAATGGATGATTCCATTCAATTTCAATAAAATACCAGGCAAGTTCATCAAGTGAGCTGATGAACACTTGCATTTGTGCCTTCCAATAATTGTAGTTTGATCCTTCAAGAAGTAGGGGTCGAGAGACTGAAGCATCTTCTATGGTTTCCATGGTAAAACTGGATCAACACTTTCCTAAACACAACCAAGGTAAGAGTAAATAACTCAGCTCTAATACCAATTCAAATTTTGGTTTTACCTAATTACTTTAATTGAGGTTAAAGTGTTCCAACATCATCTGATTAACCAAGTTTATAGGTAAAGTAAAACCTTAAAGACACACCAAAATGTTTACGCAGTTCAGTGAGAATCACCTACATCTGCGGGGCATAACCCAGTTAAGAATAAATCCACTAATTAGAAAGATAGTACAAGATACATCATACAAATACTTATCTTTTCTAATTCAACTCGTGAATTCTACTAGCTCCCCTAGTTACCGATTTGCCTTGATCAGACTCCCTCTGACCTCAATCTCTGTCGATGCTGGATCTCCTTCTCCCGAGCAATTAAGGCTCACATTCTAAACTTTGAGATCAAACAATGTTGATCATGTTAGAATACCAATAAACAGCCCTGCGCTACTCTGATAAAAACCCAAAAACTGATTGCAGATTTCTCTCTATAATACTGTGAGTAGCTTAGCCTGTAATGTCCGCCATTATAGCCCTTCCGTACATCATAGTTTCCTTGTGTGAATCAATCACTATCTTCATAATATTTTTGTATATTCAAATCTTGATGAAGATAGGATGTAGCCAATCTAATCCCTTGAAGTAAGGGATTTAAAATATCTCGTCCCAATCCTTTTCCATAACCAAATCTCCTTCCTTCTTCCAACTTTATATATCTTATTCGAATCCTACAAATATGGGATATGAAATATTAAGCGAATCAACTACTTTAGGGCAAAATTCATCCTTCTCGAATTCATACTTTCACATTGACCTTCTTCCATCATAACTCCTTCTTTGATGTTACAACATAGTCACAAATTGCCAATTAAAACATTTTGGACTTTACAGGGTTCAACTATCATGGTTTTTTGGAAAGAACCATTTGGAAGTAATGTTTACAACCCATGCTTGAAGCAAGAAGGAGGATTTCTTGGGATATTGGGATAGGTTTGTTTGAGAGCTCTTGTCCATTGGTGAACTTGGAGTAGTATAAATAGGGGATGAACTTAGTAGTTCAAACACACTCAAGGATTTCATTCCTTTGCTACTTGCTTTCTTCTCCCTTTAGCTCTCCTTTGAAGTTTTAGAAGCCAAAACCCTCATCTTTATATTTTTCCACATAATTCATTCATATGTGGTAGGAAAATCCTTGTAATTCTTTCTCCACATATAGTGAAGCTTCCAGTCTCCTCCGGCTGTGGATGTAGGTCATCTTGACCGAACCATGTAAATCCTTGTGTCCATTATTTCCTTTATTTTCTTTACGTTGTCTTTATTATCCATCTTTTTGGGCAAATAGATATCTCGTGGGATTTGCATTCCTAACAAATAAGGAATTTACACCTCCCTTTCTGGTTAATAGATACAAACTTTCAATCAATTAACTCTGGTTAAAAGCTTATAACTATATATATGCGCTAACATGTACCTGGATTTAACCAGCTATACCTTTCTAGATTGCTTTGAAGAAGAGAAAGTGTACGATAAACAATGTTGCACAACTCGAGTATTCGAAAGGGTCAAGTTTGTTTACTCATCCTGGGAAGTGCAAGATCAGAACCTCCTAGAAGAACTGTACGAGGCCATGCTCGACATACTGGTGACTGAAAATGGGCTAAAGTTTATAGAAAAGAAAAAAGGAAAGAAATTTTTAGAAGAATAGTATAAACTGTAATTTGTTTATCCCGAAGTTGGTAACATTATTCTTCCTTCTAAATATCCTGAAAATCAACAAATTAAGGTCATTTTTATGTTTAGATATATGTTTTATTTGGTGTAATTACAGTTCAACAAAATTTCAAAAATAAAAGGTAATATGATCTCTATATGAGGGTCTCCTTTTTATTTTTATCCATTTTAATATTCCATTATATTTTTTCCTTCCAAAATATTCTTTGTCACCTTCTGATTTGAAAATATTGTGGGGGGGGGGGGGTGGGGGGGTACTAATCAATTTGCTAAAATAAGAGATAATTGTGTGTCAAATTTTCATGATCATACCAAAACCCTTATTGTTGAAAACAAGTAGTATATTTAATGTATTTTGAAACGGCCACATTCAACGTGCCAAGTTAGTGCCACATTTGTGCTATTTTTCTGTAGAATGTGACAGTTTGAAGAAGCAGAAATGTTCGTAAGATTAATTTATTTTTCTAAAAATACATAGGTATCTATATGTTTATAAATAATTCCCTAGATACTGAAACCCCCGGTTTCTTCCAAATGATAATAACAATTGTGCAAAAACGTGAAACTATGTTGCACATATTTGCCCCCTTTAATTTATTTGATCACTTCTTCAACCTTCTTTAGGAGTCATTTGTTACAACTAATAGAACCTTCATTTTGTATTCCCATAGCCACCCCGATTCCCATAAACAAGATTTTCATGTACAACTGGTTAACACAAATATATAAACCTTGGGCACAATATCCTTTAATTCAACCTGCAAGATCACAATGCTAAGACTCACCTTGCAATTCAAAGTTAGGATTGACTCAACATCGAACACATCACACAAGTACTGAGAGGTGTAGATACTATCATAGCCAATGGAAGATTCGGAATTGAAATGAATTTGTTGAACTCATTGTTCATATCCTTGCAATGAAATGATTATCATTAGCATATAAAATATATAACATTATACCCTTGTGCATAACTGTTAAGGAAATTGTTGGCTCTATTGAAACCATATTTGTACCCAACAAGAGGACTACGGTAGGGACTCAGAACATAACCCTTTCGGGACAACACACTTAAACTCAATCATCTGGCCATGAGCTCATGAAACATTTTGTGCAACATAATATCCAAAGTATAATATTGAATCATGATATATTATGACATATTCAAAAACACGCGAACAAAAAACTAATTAATTGATGAAACAAAAACTACATCAATAATTAACATAAAATATATTTATGGTATATTATGATAAGTACTTTCTCATTTTTTACTGACAATATCGAAAGGGGAAAGGGGGGCATATATTTGATGATAGCAAGAATGAAACATTTTGTATATGTTGGGATGAAAAATGTTGAGTGTTGGGGCCTTCGAGGTCTCATGTGTGAATTATATGCACGAAAGGCCAGATATGAAGTAATTGTGTGCATGCTTGGCACACATGACATTTATTAAAGCAGATTGTTAGTGCCTAGATAACAAATCTATTTAGACAGATTTGCACTTGTTTAGTTATTTAGACATATAAAAAGTATAATATATATGAGAGACACACAAAAAAATTATTAAAAACCAACAAAAATCAACCATAGATCTGATCGGCTGCAAAGGTTTTAGACCTAGTAGAAACCCAAATGATTTGAATTGTCTCACATGTGGTTGCTCCTGTGGGTACCGTTGCTAGATCATGACATATCCAGAGACACCATTTGACGTTTCATCCCTTTCTCCATCTCTGGTAGAGATGAATCCAACACCACCCAGATTTGTACTTGTTTAGTTATTTATACATATAAAAAAGTATAATGTAAAGATTAAAATCAAAATTTCACAGTACCGGACCAATCATTGGTATAAACATTATACGTTTTGGGTTCAACTCCAATCAATTCCAAATCAACAATGGAGATTTGTGCTTGTCTAAAGTGATCACATGAATTTAAGGGGGGAAATACGAGTGGGGTTTCACGTTTTTTCACAATTGTCATTATCATTTAGAAGCAGTTAGGGGGTTTTAGTATCTAGGGAATTAGTTATAAACATATAGACATCTGGGTACTTATTTTATATAAAGAAAATATTTGGTGTTACAAACATTTCTTCTTCATCAAGCTATCACCTTCTACATAAAAAAAAAGTACATATGTGGCATGCACTTGGCACGTTGAAGAATATTTTCAAATCAGAAGACGATTAAGAATATTTATGGAAGGAAAATAACAAAGAAATAGTAAAATGGATAAAAATAAAAGGGAGGCTTTCATATAGAGATCATATTAGTTTTTCTTTTCAAATTTTAGTTGAATTGTGGTTACACCAAATAAAGTATATAACTAAACATAAAACTAACCATAATTTGTTGAACTTCCGGATATTTAGAAGGAAGAATATTGTTGAGGGTAGATGAAGTGTGGGTAAGTAGTAACCATGAACTAGGCCTTATATAAGGATGACGTTGAAGAAAATATTAGGTCAGAAGTAACGTAAGAAAAAATGCTCAAATGCATGCAAGGTGATGCGTGTAAAATTTGGCTGAAATTTTGGGTTAGAATTTTTTGATTAAGATGCTCCTAATATCTCCACCTATTTTTCCCGCTGCACCAGAGAGAGAAATTTTGGATTTAGATGGGAAAAGTTTGGAAAGAGATGGAAAAATGAAAAAACAATTTTGATTTTGAAATTGATTTTGCTTCATCTACTCTACATTTCAAAATCTTTATATTAAGTTTTAATTACCCATTCTTTTTTTTTCAAAAACCTTTTATTTATCAATTTTACTTTTATTTTCCATGATACATGCTTTTTATAGGATAATTCTACTAAGGATAAGTGACTGCCACGTGTGTGCACATTCCTGTACAAGTTTTGTACACGTATTAGACAATATGAAAGATTCTTCTAATCTGAATATTTTTTAAAGTGGTGGGAGATGTTTTGTTGTTTTTTGGTTTACAATTTTGAAACTGATAAAATGAGGTTAAGACTGTTTTGTGTGATAATCGTCGATGATCTTCACATGCAAGAACTACACGAGCATTAAAGAAAATGTAAACATTTGGTGCGGGAATAATGAAACTAATCAAGAAATATAGAGAAAATAAAGTAATTTTTAAATACACTCTAGTTATTTATCAAAACTTTTTATATATACAATATTTTCAAAAATGATGTAATGTGTGCGAAAAAAATTTTCACACAAGTGTCACACGCCACTTTGCTACAGACTATATTTTTTTCTTCATTTTGTGACTGGCCAAAGTATTATTTTGATATTCATGAACTTACAGCAGACTTTCTATTTAAGAATTCGTAATTAGATAAGAACGGAGTATTTTCCACCTTTATGCAAAATTTGGAATTAAGTTGTCCGGAGTTGATATTCCTAGAACTTATATTACTATATTTGTTAGAAGAGATTTTTGAAAATGAATTCATTAATTTATTTTGGGGGAATTCAGTTTCCGGCAATCTTATCGCTGCCCGCCTAGGCCCGCTGGACTGGTACTCCATCATTGACCTCCATGCTTAACTCGAGACCAGACCACCATCCTGACCCGGATGGGATAGATGAAGGATAACATGTACCTGGAAAAAAAATTGCCCCCTCTATTGTAGATGCCTACAAGTGGGTCCTTAAGGCCATAACGGTTTTTTCTTGGGTTTTCAAATGAAAACAATTTCAAAAGATTGAAGGGAAATCAATCTGTTGAAAAGTTTGGAAGAAAGTCATAGAATCCAAAGAAGAAGGTGGACTTGGATTAGTATCAGCATAAAGAAAGAACAAAGCAAGAAAATGATTCAAGTTGAGAACTTAGATCTAATTCAAAGGTGGCAAAAGACCAAAGACTTATTTATCATTATAAACATATATAGATTAGGAAGGGAAGAGAGGAAGACATACCTGGTATTGATACATGTGGAGGAAGAACAAACGCCTAAATTTCAACACTCCCAACAACAATAGGAGTATGACAAGATATACTTTCACTGCTCCTTCGACAACTCAAATTCTATTTGCGCATGTGTGTGGATTATCTCCACAGGTAACCATCACAACCACCTGCATGGATCATATTTCTCTATATCTACTTCACCGCTCTAGGAAGAAGCACAAACCTGCTATAAAGCAATCAAATTCACAGCAAGAACACAAAAAATGAAGTTATAATCTACACAGACTTTGTCATCCTAGAAAAATCAATCCTCGAACATGAATTTGTACCTTGGGAAATCAAGAGTCTCTTCCTTGAAATCGAAAACTTCTTCATATGTAATTTAACCTTTTTAAGTTGAAGAAAATACCAAGGCTTAGGCTAGATAACAAGCATAATAGAACTCTATTTTAAAATTTTCATGTTATTTTAATATAACAAGCATAATAGGCTTAGTCTAGATCATTTAGCTTAGGCTAGATAACAAGCATATCAAGGCTTAGGCTAGAAATCATCTATTTTAATGTTATTATGTTATTATCATTTTCCTTTTCTGTATATAATTATATTTAACACTCTTTCAATGTATATCTAGGTATTTCCCCCTTTACCTAAACCATTCAATAGATTCGGTCATTGATGAAGAAAAAAATGTTTTACTTATTCCAAAAATTTCCTCCTAGAGGACGAGTCCACTAGTCACAGGCAAAAAACTTGTTCGGTTCTATATCTACAGTGTGGTGGTGAAATCCGAAATACATAAACAAATCAACAATGGAGAAATTTTGATTTTTTTTTGGATCAACGGTTTCCTCAAAATGATTTCTCGGAGTTAATAGATCCAATTTCTTTGCTTGGATGATCTTTATTAAGGTTGCTCATAAGTAAGTCCAAATCAGTAAAACTGATTGGATCACATATTAATGTAAAAATTAAAACAAAAATCTAACAATACTGGCCTAATTGTTGGTGCAAACATTATTATGATTTGAGTTTGAGTCCAATCAAGTCAAAACGAACAATGGACATTTTTGTTCTCGTTCACAGTGATCACATAAATTAGAGGGGGAAAATATGTGTAGTGTGGTTGCACATTTTTACACAATTTTTATTATCGTTTAGACACTGTTAGGGGGTTTTCAGTATCTAGGGAATTAGTTATAAACATATACACATCTAGGTACTGTAATATATGTGTGTGTGTGTGAGTATTCAATATTACAAACATTTCTGCTTCATTAAGCTGTCACATTTCTACTTCATTAAACGTGAAAAAGCACATATATGGCACACACTTGGCACGTTGAATGTGACAATTTTAAAAAAATTAAATATATTATTTGATTTTTATGATAAAGAATTCAGTATAATAATGATTATTTGACACACAATTACTCCATCCCATTTTAGCATATAGATTATGCAACCCACACCTCCCGAACATTTTAAAATCAGAAGATGGTGAAGAATATTTATGGAAGGAAATATCATAACGAAATAGTAAAATGTATAACAATAAAAGGGAGACATTCATATAGAGATCATATTAGTTATTCTTTTCCAAATTTAGTTGAATTGTAATTACACCCAAATAAAACATATATCTAAACATAAAACTTAACTTAATATGTTGAACTTTAGGATATTTAGAAGGAATAAGATTGTTGAGGGTAGATGAAGAGTGGGTTAGTAGTAACCATGTATTAGGCCTTTTATAAACTACTAACATCATTTTCTTGCTTTGTTCTTTATTTATGCTGATACTAATCCAAGTCCACCTTCTTCTTTTGATTTTGTCACTTTCTTCCAAATATTCCAATGGATTGATTTCCCTTAAATCTTTTAAAATTGTTTTGATTTGAAAACCCGGGAAAATACTTGGGTGTTTGTGGGGGGATAATTGTGTGTCAAAGTCTCGTGATTTTACCAAAATCCTTATTGATAAAAATAAGTTACACACGCACGCGCGCACACACATACACACACACACACACACACACACACACATATATATATATATATATATATATATTTAAACTGTCACATAGTGCTGCATTTGCGTTCTATATGTACCTATATGTGCGGCTTACATTCACCTTTTGCACAATTGCTATTATCACTAGGAAGAAGTTAGGGGTTTTTAGTATCTAGGGAATTAGGTATAAACATACAGACATGTAGGTACTTTTTTTTACGTTTAATGTCCCAATTTGTTTTCTTCATGAAGTTGTCACATTCTACATAAAAAAGGCACGCATGCGAAACTTATTTATCACTTTAAACGTGACCATTTCAAAAACCATTATCTATACGACTTGTTTTTAATAATGATTAAAACATAATATAAAGACTTTGAAATGTCAAGTAGACGAAGCAAAATGAAAGCTAGTTTTTATTTTTCCATCTCTTTCCAAACTTTCGCCATCTCAATATTAAATTTCTCTCTCTTCTACAGTGGCAAAAACACGGAAAAATATTAGGAGGGTCTTAATAAAAATTCTCTAACCCAAAATTCTAGCCGAATATAACACGCGTCACATTTCATGCAATTGAGCCTTTTTGCTTACGTCACCTCTAACCTAATATTTTCTTCAATGTCTACTTTGTTTCTCATATATTCATTGCAAATATATTATATATTATATATTTTTATACTTTTCTATATTTATAAATAACTAATGAGTACAAATCTGCATAGAAAGATTGATCATCGAGGCACTAACAATCTGCCTAAAAAATTTCGTGTGTTGTGTGTGCCAAACATGCACACAATTACTTCATATCTAGCCTCTCATATTTTGTGTTCCAATATATACAAGTTGTTTCTTTTCCGTCATCATCAAATATATGCCCCTTTTTTCCTTTCACAATTGTCAGTAAAAAATGGGAAATTATTTCTCATAATATATCATAATTATATATTATGTCAACCGCTGGTGTAGCTTGTATTTTATCAATTAATTGGTTTCTTTGTTCGTGTGTTTGTTATAATATTTTATAATGTATTATGATTCGATATTAATATTTGGATATTGTGTTGCACAAAATGTTTCATGAGCTCAATGGAAAAATGGTTGAGTTTAAGTGTGTGTCCTGAAAGAGTCATGTTTCGAGCCCCCGGTCGTAGCCCTCTTGTTGGGCACAATTATGGCTTCGATAGAGCCAACAATTTCCTTAACAGTTATGCACAAGGATATAATGTGAGACATTTATATGCTAACGATAATCATTTCATCCCCAAGATATGAACAATGAGTTCAACAAAATCATTTCAATTCTAATTCTCATTTATATATGAAAAAAAATTAAACCTGAAATGATTACAGCTTATCAGGAAAGAATGAGTATGTGCGTATGAAATATTGCAAAAAGAAATAATTGAGTTTATAGTAAAAATTATGCGTAAGATCTTAGTTACAGGGGGATTCACTTAAGATTATATGGACGAACATTTACCAATCAAATATGAATAAATATCAATTTGTTATGTGTGAAGCAATTAGCTGCAAAACATGACGTAAATTTGTGCCACATCCGTGCATATTTTGTGCACAATACAAAATTTTCACATTTTTTGTCATATTCGGTAAACCTCCACAAGAGATATTTTGATTTAGTTAATTAACATACAAGCACAACAATTGGATGACATCTGCAACTAAGTTGTAGGTGGTATCTAAAATAATAAGTTTTAAATATTCCACTGGCCGCGATAGTATCTACACCCCTCAGTATTTCTGTGAGTCTTAGCCGTGTGATATGTGTAGGTTGAATTTGAGGAATATTGTGCCAAAGGTTTATATATTTGGGTTAATCTGTTGTACATGAAAAGCTTGTTTATGGGAATCAGGATGGTTATAGGAATTAGGAATGAAGGTTATCTTAGTTGTAACAAATGGCACCTAAAGAAGGTTGAAGAACTGAACTCTATGGTGGGGAATGTGAGTTTTGTAAGTAACATTTTATTTTCAACAGTCTATTTTCTTGGCAAGAATAATTGTACTTTGGATAAATGAGTGCCATGTGTGTGCACATTCCTGCACAAATTCTGCACACGTAAAAGACAATGTGAAAGATTCTTCTGATCTGAATATTTTCACATGATTTGCTATCTTTTGTGTTTAACATATTTCAAATTGATAAAACAAGGTTTAGCTTGTTTTGAGTGATACTCTTCTATGATCTTCCCATGCAAGAATTGCACAGGTATTAAAGAAAGTGTATATATTTGGAGCTGAAATAACGAAAAAATATTTTAAATATATATAGAGAAAATAAAGTAAATTCCAAAATCTATTTATTTTTCAAAACATTTTATGAAATTATTTTTAAAACAAGATGTAATGTGTGCGAACAAAATTTGCATGCAAGTGTCACTCGGCACTTTACTAAAGACTTATATTTTTTGCTCATTTTTTGATTGGCCATATGAAGCATTATTTTGATATTAATGAATTTTAGGAAGAATTGCTATTGAAGAATTTGTAATTAGATTTTTAAAAAAAGAGTATTTCCCACATTTATGAAAATTTTGTAATTAGATTGCCCAGAATTGAGATTTTCAGAAATTATATTATTAGATTGTTAGAAATGATTTTTGAAAATGAACTCATAAATTTATTTTGGGGGGATTTTGTTTCCGGCATTCTTGATGCCGCTTGCCCTGGACCACTAGACTGGTACTCCATCATCGGCCTCCCGTGCTTTACTCAGGACTTGACCACCATGCTGACCCAGATTGGATGGAAGAAGGATATGGTGTACCTGGAAAACAATCTGCTCTTTCTGTTGAAGAGGCCTACATGTGGGCCCTTAAGGTCGTGACAGCTTTTTAACCTAAAATCAAAGGTCTGCAACTAATATGGCAAGGAAAAATAGTGGGACCACCTTCTAGACCTTGTGTCCCTACTGCTACTTCATGTACGATACCAGTGTATGTATGAGGAGTGAATGCTCCTATATTAATCTCCTTGTGAATACTTACAATTTGCGGAATTAATATCTTTGATCTAGTGAGCGGATCTGAAAACCCTCACTATCTCACACAATATTCACGTGTCTAGCCCTCGGGGTATGCCTTATCTCGACTTGCTCTCTAACTAGCCCGCATGATCGGATTATAGGTTTATTGATACTTAACTAGCCCTCGGGGCAACAATGGAATAGCGCAAGCAAAGAGTATGAACTCAAAAGGTTGTATATTTGATTGATAAAAGTGTGTGAAATTTTTCCAAAGGACTCCACTATTTGTAGGGTTACAATCTCGCTCCAAACCCTAATCACAATTGGAAACCGAATTGACTTATGGAAACTTTAAGAAGCTAAAACCATATCTAACTAAAATACCTAAACTAAATGGTAATCTAAAGTAGTCTGGTCAAATTCTTCATGCAACCTTGAAGAATACTACCTTATCCAATCTTACCAAATCTAATTCTAATTAGAATAAAACTGAATATACTAAACCCTAATGGACTGTATTTTCAAAATTGAGCTCTTCAAAGCCCACATGGCCGAGCTATCAGTCCAATTAACCCAAAATGAAATAATTTTATAATATTTTACAGTGATCACACTACCCCATTAAAAACCCAGTGGGAAAAAAGAGTATAGTGTTCTTCATGATGTCTTCCATTTATCGACAATCTTGATTAATGAATCTAAGATGTCAATGATGACTCCTTCAATTCTTCATCATAAAGTTGATCCACCAAAGCATTTAAAGCACATCAAAGCATTTGATATTCATATCAGCTCCAATGTTAGAATGAAAAATGCTAAAGGGTCTTCACAACAGCACCCGTCACCACCATGAGAAATGTGATTTAAAAAATAATGTGACAAACGTTTTTGCTTTATAAAGCTATCACATTCTACACTAAAAAAACACAAATGTGGCATGCCCTTGGCATGTTAAATGTGCCCATTTCATATATATAAATATATATACATATTATCAATTTTAAACAATAAGGATTTTAGTATAATCATGAAACTTTGACATGCAATTACTCTATCCTATTTGAGAATATTGATTAACTCCCCAACCCCAAATATTTTCCTAGGTTTTCAAATCAAAAATTTTTAGTAGATGGAAGGGAGATCAATCCACTGGAAAGCTTGGAAGAAAGAGACCAAATCAAAAGATGAAGGTGCATGTCCTTGAATTAGTATCGACATAAACATTGAACAAGGTGCAATTAGCAAAGCATGTGTGAAGAATAATGAAAGATCAAAATAGCATGCCAGTAAAGACGTACAAAGAGAAATATCTCTGTAAAAGAGAAATATCTCTGTAATAGAGATTCCAGATACACAATCCCTTGAAGCGGAGATTCTTAAGGGTGGAAATCCATATAACGGGCAAAAAACATCATCACGAATAACCTAGCATGGAGAGGGGTGAATGGAAACAACATTAGTATATATGACTATAAAATTCCCAATCAACAGAATCTAGTATCACAAAGCTCAGTGGTTGGATCAGAATCGAACCTCACAGTTGCACACCTGATAGATCAGAATAAATCGGGGACACACCTATTAATTCGAGCTATCTTCCCCACCCCACCCCCACCCCCCACGTAGTGAAAAAGGGATATCATGTTGTATGAAAGATTTCCAAACTGCCACACTCAATCCAATGGCTACACCAGATAGGAGAAAATTTGGTGTAAGATCTGGAACCTGATACTAGCGAAGGACAATCTAGTCTTCCTATAAAGAGCAATCAACAATGATATTCCAAAGGGGTTAAATAAGAAAAGGAGAATCCTAACTCCAAATAGCATATGTACAAGATGTGAACAAGAGGAGGAGAGTAACTCACATCTTTTCCAACATTGTGCAGCTCCTCAAAGGATCTATTAGAGAATCATCACTTGGTTTAAATTTCAACCAAGGGAAACAAATGGATTTTGCAAATTGGTTCTTTGAGTTGTTGCAAAATGCTCCAAGAATAGATGAAATTCAGTTGTTAATCTTCTTTATGTTGGAGATATGGAATATCCAAAGTAAGAAAATGCTTCAAGATAAGAACTTAGATACAAAGTAGGGAAAAAGACAGAGACTCGTTTATCATAAATAACCTATGTAGATCAGGAAGGGAAGACATGCAGCCCGACCGAGAATTGATACATGTAGAGGAAGAGCAAACACCTAAATTTCAACACTCCCAACAACTATAGGTGTATGAGGAAATATACTTTGGTGGCTCCTTAAACCGTTCAAAGTCTAATAGCGCAGGTATATAGATTATCTCCATAGGGGACAATCAACAACTACCTACATTGATCATATTTCTTTAGGTCTGTTGGAGAGCAATCTAAGTCGCAACAAGAACACACCAAACTCAAGTTATAATCTATACAGACTCTTTTATCATGGAATAATCAATCTATGAACCTGAATTTGTAGATTATCAAATCAAGAGTCTCATCGTTGAAATCGTAAATTTCCTCATATGTAATTTCAAATTTTTAAGTTGAAGACAATACCAAGGCTTAGGCTAGATAAGAAGCATGATGGAGCTCTATTTTAATATTATTATTTTATTTAAATATAACAAGCATTATAGGCTTAGGCTAGGTAGTATAGCTTAGGCTAGATAACAATCACATCAAGGCTTAGGCTAGAAATCCTCTAATTTAATATTATTATGTTATTATCCTTTTTCTTTTTTTTATTTAATTATGTTTAACACTTTTTAAAAGTAGATCTAACTCGTGCCCCCTGTCTCTAAAACTTACAATAGATTTGGTCATCGGTGAAGAATTGTTTTTGTCACTTATTCTGAAAAATTCATCCCGATGGCAGAATCCAATGGTCACAGGCAGAAAATGTGGTTGGTTCAAGATCTACAGGGTGGCGATGAAATCTGAAATATATAAACAAATCAACAATGGCGAACTGTATATATTATTGGGTCAACGATTTCCTCCCTACAAGTTCTTGTATTTAATAGATCCAAAATTTTGTTATTTGGATGATCTTTGATCGGGCTGTTCATTTGTCGGTCTGAACTCAGTAAAACTGATTAGATCAAATAATAATGTAAGGATTAAAATAGATATTTAAAATTACTGACCCGATCATTGGTATAAACATTATTACAATTTGGGATTAAGACAATCAATTCCAAATCAACAATGGAGATTTGTGTTCTTGTCTGAAGTGATCAAAAAAATTAAAGGAGGATAAACATTATTACAATTTGGGATTAAAACAATCAATTCCAAATCAACAATAGAGATTTGTGTTCCTTGTCTGCACCATCACACCCAACACTCCTATCACAGTCTTGGGTACGACTTTAATTTTATTCCCTGTCATTCATAATGACATTAGGAACTTTATATTAAACTAAAATTTTCCATAAAAGGACTAAAAATAATGCATGGGTGATGCCCATGAGGGATATGGCCAAGACTAAGGCATCGAATCAGCAAATGATACGCTTTATGCAGCAGTTGACCACCGACATGATTGAGGTGAAAATGATTTTCGTCGGTGCTATCAATACAACTCATCTCCCCAATGTGGCTGAAAATTGAGCTCATGAAAATGTTAATGATATAGAGGATGATAGCAATGAGATGGAGGGGGATTGCGATGAGACAGGGGGGGATGACGCTAAGGTGGATGTGCATAGGGCTGAGGCAATGGAGCAGATCCTGGACACCGATGAAGATGGATCAAACTCTAGCGGTAGCAAGACCGAGTCCTCAAATTATGAGTCTGGTTGTGTTAAAAGACTGGAGGACTATGGAAATAGTATATCCAAAGAAGATCTCATCCCTCATGTTTCTCCATAAAAAATTATGAATGTTTCTTGGATTGATTAATGTGTGTTTCATGGTTGTTTTCGGATTCAGTGAATTTGATGTGTTATGTTGCATTTGATGATCTTTCTAGGATTTAAACAAAATGTGCATTATGGTTGAATTTGGATTCCATGCATCTTAGTATTTTTTTCATCGATTTTAATGGTTTTAGAGATTTCTTCATATATGGTTAGTATTCAATTACACAACATGTGGTTGGCTGTGGTGAACTTGGAATGCTTCCTTTAGTTGAATCATTCCTTGTTATGGTATAATTGGTTTAGGAGTGATGATTTTGGAGGTTAGTTGAACAGTTGTGACGTCGCACTATATTTGCACACCCCGGGGTTTGTAAGGCCGAGGGGATACCAATAAGTGGGTGACTTTACATGTAATAAGTGAGATAAGCTAATTTATCCACTGATTTGGACCGATGGGTAACTGCAACATGTAATGAGTAATTATCTCTTGCCTAATTACTCACTGAAAAGTAGTGCGAGTTCGTATGCTCTGTTTCACAGTCCGTATAGGAATAGTACGACGTAGCATACATAGTGTCGCATTAACCGATTTGTAAACTGACTAGTGTGCGATGTCGATGTTTAACTTCCCATTCACCATCATATAGCTTCACTGTTGGGATAAAATGGAAAGATAATTGATTTTTCAGTTACATTCAAACACGAAGAGTAACATAGACAATCATCAAGGTTATCTTAAATTATGTGCAAACCCAATCTATGTCTTCTTCTTCTCCTGCTTCTTCAATTTTGGGTGTATTTAAATCCACATGCCTTCATCATGGTGTCTGCTCAAATATAGCTCCACCCCATATGTCTCATCCTGCCTAACGTTGCTGGTGCTTGAGGAACTATGTGGACTAATTTAGGACAGTGTATATGGACAAGAATCTCCCACAAATTGACTTTTCCATGAATGGTCACTAACTAGTTAAAATCATAAGGATCACCAATGTAAAACACTTGTGTAGCATGTGAAGCAATAATGTAAGGATCACCAGTAGAGCATGTCCTGCTCAAATTGATGACTATAAAGTCTAGGTCGTCATTAGATACACCGGAAGGGCTATCAACCCATTAACATTTGGAAAGTGGTATCCCAAAAATTGTGTAGACCAGTTCCCCTATTTAGTCAATCACACCATAGTAAGATATGTTCCCATGCCCGGGATTCTTATCTTTCGCGCTGCTTACATTTAAACCTTCCACAACTACATTGACACCACTATTTTTTGTTGTAGTGTGTGTGTCTCATTCTTGGGTTGAGAAGGTAAACACATTCATGTCATAACACGTGAAAGAAATAAGAGTTCGAGAGGGCATGAAGGCTAACCAATTCAAGGTGTCACCATGACTGCCTTCGACCATTGTATCGTGTAACCAATCAATGAAAGTGTGATTGTGTTCACCAACTACTTGCTTCTTTGACTAACCGAAGTGTCGCTCATTGACAGTGGCCATGTGCATATCCAAGTACAAGCGAACCACATCTCAGTTTTACAGGACATATAAATATGATTTCATCAACTCGCCGGGGGTTAATAACCAAGTAGTGTCCTTTCGCAAACCTTTTCCACCAACTCTATCTGCATGGCGCAGTTTTGGTACACCAACCGACTCCTCATCCATCATGAATTCAATACAGTATTCTACAGCCTCCTCGGTCACATACCTCTACAAAATACTAGCATCTGGGTGATATTGATTTTTCAAATAACCCTTGAATATATTCATATACCTCTCGAAGGGATACATCCATCGAAGATAAACAGGACCACATATCAATATCTCCCGTACTACGTGAACCAACAAGTGCACTATGATGTCAAAGAAAGAAGGATGGAAATACATCTCTAACTCACACAACACAATTACTATTTCTTCTTGAAGTTCCTCTAATTTCCCATGCCTAATCTCCTTACAATAAATTTCCTTGAAGAAGAAACACAACCGGGTAATGCACTTTCTGATGTGAGTTGGCAAGATGGATCGGATCGCAACCGATAGAAATTCTTGAATCAAACAATGTGAATCATGCATTTTCATATTTCCCAATCTCAATCCCTCATTAGATACTAGATTTCCAACCCCAAAAGAGTAGTTGTTTGGGACAACCCTACCTTTTAGGCTGGAACATATCAACTCCTTCTTGAGTTTTGAAAGCATGTAACAAGCAAAGGGCAAGTACGACTTCGATCCCCAAGCCCCGGGGACCAATTTAGGTCTAATTCCCATTTCAACCATATCTTTCCTAGACTTTAAACCATCCTTTATCTTACCGGGGATATTCATCAAAGTATCGACCAAACTATCACATACATTCTTTTCAATATATATCACATCCAAAAAGTGTTGGACTTCAAGGCTCTCCCAATACGGTAGTTTAAACAAATGGAACACTTCTTCCAACTATCGACAACCTTAGGTTACCCTTCCTCTTTCCAAAGTCATTTAAAAAATTATGCAACATGTTCTAGATTAACGCACATGTTAAAACGGGAGAGGGGAGCCAACTCTACCTTTCCATCAAACTCTACACTAAGAATAACCACCGATGAATTGTTGGAAGCCCTCTCTGGTGCCCAAGATACACTATGTTACTTCAATGCCTCAACTGATAATAATATGTTCCTTCCAAACAAACAGGGCATGCTTTTGGCTTTTAATTGAATAGCCAGACAAGTCTCCGTATGCATGGAAGTCATTAACGGTGAAAAACAACATGGCTCTAAAATTAAACGACTCATTTCAAAACCCATCATACATTCTCATTCAAGGATCCCATGACTTTTTTCGGTCATCCACTAATGGGGATAGGTGCACATCGATATCGTTCCCTAGTTGCTTAGGACCAGATATCCTTAAAGACAACATGATGTGCTTCCTTTTCACGTACAACAATGGGGGCAAGTTATAAATCATTACCATCACCGGCCACGAACTATGCTTGTTGGTCATATTACTGAACGGGTTTATTCCATCTATGCACAAACCAAGTCTCAAGTTACATGGCTCATTCCCAAATTTGTGAAAGTCCGCATCTATCTTCTTCCACTGATCACCATAAATCGGATGACTAATGACTTCAGGATGAACCACTGCCCGATCTGCTTACCAAGTCAAATTCTTAGCATCCACGAAATTGTCAAACAATCTTCTCAATTGAGGAATAACAGGTAGATACCAAACAGCCTTGACATGAACCTTCTTCATCCGACGATTACCAATTTCTCCATTAACAACGACCTCCTTCAACTTGAACCTTGGAGCATTGCATTTTGGGCATTCCATAGCATGTAAGTGATCTCCCCTATACAAGATACAATCGTTTCGACAAGCATGTATCTTTTCATTATCCATGCCCATTAGACTTAGTACCTTCTTCACCTTATATACTGTTTCAGGTATTCTATTGCCATCGAGAAGCATTTATTTCAGTACTTTTAACAAACCGGAGAACCCAACATCACTATAGGAATACTTGGATTTCACATTCACCAACTACAATGTAGCCTCCAATACTGTCATTCCTTCAGGGCATCCATCGTATAAAAGTGTTTCATTATGTCCTTATAATTTTGAAAGATTGCCACTATAGTTATTGACAATCTCCTCAACCAACTCATCCATCATATCGTCCTTCTCAATCTCTACTTAATTTACTGTATGATCATCGACATTCTCCCCATGCCGAAACCAAATTTTGTATGTTGGATCAAAACCATGTCTAAATAAATCATCCTTCAGACCAATTGCATCTTCATGAGTAGCAGTGTTCTGACACTTCTTTTAAGGACAATACACATACGAAAAATTCTCCTTGGCAGCATTCGCGAATGCATATTTATTAAAGTTAGCTACAGAATATTGATACTCCACACTCGTTCGATCTTCATCAAAACAATGGGTTTTATCCATAGACATTCCTACATTACAACAATAAGTACACATTGTTAAACATCCTATATCTTAGCAACAAATTAATGCATACACTTACATTCATTCAATTTATGGATTCCTATATGAATATTTGATTAGAGAAACACACACACACAGAGATATGTACGTGTGTGTGTATGAAAAACCTTCATTTTATCATGCTCCCAAACACACATGTATACATAACATCAACATATATAATTATGCAATGCCTACATCCAATCAACCCATAGTTAAGCCCATCATATCAATTGAACTATAACCTAGAACCAAATTTGAAGATGAAAATACAAATTGATGAATGGAATACTTACTTGCTACTTAAGTGGAGAGTTAATTATATGACAACCACAACCCTATAGCCCTCCTTCAACAATAAGAAATCAGATTTTGTAGAACCATCTTCAATGGGGAAGAAAATTTAAGGAATTTTGTTTGAAAATGGTCAAGGGACTAAATAATACTGAACATATCTGACAGATGTGACATCACTCTTTATTGTCGTTAAATATTCAGTCGAACCGATTATAAGTGTGATGTTGATAATCTCATGAATGACTAATATTGCATGAGCAGACACATGTTGTCGACGTCGCACCAACTTCAGTCAATCTTTTTACTTCATTTTTTAATGACATTTGCCTCGTGGCCTCCCCTAAGGTGGGATCTTGATAGAGGAAAAGTTGGGACAAAGGCTTTTCTAGAGAGAGAGAGTTTTGGGGAGGAAGCTTTCAGTTTTTGTCCGTACATCTAACTTTTGGTAGGTGAATTTAATTTTTATATGGTTAGGTTAAGAATCAAGATCAAGTACATTCATGCATAGCTTACCTGGTACTCCGACGTGGAAAATATGGATGAATGTAATGTTAATTTCTGTTTTAAAAAAATCCTTTCTGTTGTGAGCTCTTCTAACTTTCAACAAAGAAACTACAAATATTATCTTAAAATTGTAGGACAGATTTCATTTGTCTAAATTAAGAAATTGAATTTATTATCATCCATTCATTTTAAATGTATATTATCCTTATTTTATAGTGTATGTCTCTTGAAACACGGTCTTTCCATAAGTTATGGAAAGACCAAGGTTAAAACTGCAAATTATAAGAAATCTAAATAAAATTTTTGGGTTGCATTAATCGGGTCATAAACTTACAGCTACTGCACGTTGCACAATAAACTTTTGAGAAAACCTTTCACCTTTTTATAATTCTAATTCAACCCTGTATTTCCATATGCATATTATAAAGACGATCTTTCCCAAAAATTTACCCATTTTTTAAGTATAAACATATTTAGAAATAAATCCATCTAGACCGATTAATTTTCTAATCGCTAAAAACCACCAAGAAAATATCATATATCATTTGTGCCAAACTTGCACACAATTGACACACTTTCTTTTCATCGTTGTTATAAAAATTATGTACTCCAATAGCTAAAACAAAAAAATCTTCCAGGCATATTTATATTTCATCTTCAAATGCACACCACAATTAAAAATAAAGTTTTCCTTTAGAAAAATAGTGCAAGAAAGAAAAACAGAAAGAATATAAACTTAAAATGAAGCAACAAATCGAGCTGGTAAAATTAAGAAAGCAATATGCTGGTTGAACACCTAGAAGTGGGCAGGATTTTTTTTAAACAAAAAGAAATTCATGGCGGCCGATGTTTTGTGTGTTCTTGTGGACCCTACAGCTGCCGAGATAGTAGTGATGGAGAAGCACGTGATTGATGGTCGCACTGTTGAAGCAAAAAACGTTATTCCCATGGATGATAAACATGTTATGTATTGAATTAGTCGTAGCATTTTGAAATCTCATGGTCCCAGACAAACAAAAAATATTTTTTAATGAGGGTTAACATCTACCTCAATCAAGGTAGAAATACTTTGAGCAATTTGGTAATATTATGGATGTTGTAGTGATGTATGGCCATGGTTCCCAAAGGAAATCAATACATTTATTTTCAAAATTATATGTAAGATTTTTATTACAGAGGGATTAATATATGATTATGTCGATGTGCATCTTACTAATCGAGTACGAGTATATATCAACTAACTCTGTTGTGAAGCAATTATTTTAAAAAACACACGATAAATATGTGCCATATCCTTGCATATTTTGGGTACGGTGATATTTTTGCTTATCAAATACTTTCATAATATTATATAACTATCCACAAGGGATCTTTTGTTACACCCTTATTGTAAACTAACATGCATCTGTGACAATTGGAAGATCTCCGCACTTGAGTTGGATCAGGATAGGCGGTGTTTGAGTTTGAGAATTAGGAAAGGAAGGGAGGAGAGGCTACCTAAACTACCTATACGTGGGAAAGGGGGAGGTTTTTGGATTTGGTGGTGCTAATGGCCTCCCCTATAGTGGGATTTCGATAGGGAAAAGGTCGGGACCAAGGTTTTTTCTAGAGAGGGTTTTTGGGGAGGAAGCTTTCAGTTTTTGTTCATACATCTAACTTTGGCCAGGTGAATTAATTTTATATGGTCAGGTTAAGAATCGTGATCAAGTATATTCATGTATAGCTTACCTAGTACTTGGACGTTGAAAATATGGATGAATGTAATGTTTATTTCTGTTTTTAAAAAAAATCCATTATGTTGTAAGCTCTTCAAACTTTCAATAAAGAAACTACTAATATTATCATAAAATTGTAGGATGGATTTCATTTGTTTAACTTAAGAAATTGAATATATTATCATGTATATATTTTAAATATATATTATCCTTATTTTATATTGTTCGTCTCTTGAAATACGGTCTTTTCATAAGTTATGGAAAGACAAAAGTTAAAAGTGGAAATTAAAAGAAGTCTAGATTAAATTTTTGGGTTGCATTAATTGGGTCATAAACTTATAAATACTGCATGTTGCAACCATGTATTTCCATAGGCATATTGTAAAGACAACCTTTTACCTTTCTATAATTCTAATTCTACCATGTATTTCCATATGCATATTGTAATGACAATCTTTCCCAAGAATTTGCCCATTTTTCTGTATAAATAAATTTAAAAATAAGTCCATCTAGACTGATTAATCTTCTAATCGCTAAAAACTGCCTAGAAAATATCATATATCATTTTTGCCAAGCATGCATGCAATTGACACACTTTTTTTCATCGTTGTCATCATAACTATGTACTCCAACAGCTAAAAAAAATCTTCCTGCTGAAAAGGATATACTAAAGTTGTAAGTTCTCTCTCTAAAAAAATTGTTGTCTTTTCCCTACATAGTAGCTATAACTGATAATGGTAACATTACAACCCACCCCCACAGTAGCAACACCACCAACTACCACAGCTCACCACTATGTATGACCAATCACTATATAACTATGGTAGCTCCATCTTTAGGCGTGAGCCCGGCCACCTACGCGGTGATGCTAGGAGCCTAACACATGAAAAATCCCCAAAACCCAAAGCCTAATTTCATCCTAAACCCAGCCACGAAAGTCAAAGGAGAGATAGCAGTGCTATTTGAAGAAGATGGTATTGGCCTACTATCAAAACCATTCAAGAAACACCTGATTAGCAAGTTTTCTTGAGGAAGACCAACACTGGAGTTTATAAAAAATCAATTCAAAAAGATTGGCTTCAAAGGGGACCCAACAACAATGATGCTAGACCAAAGGAACATCTTCATCAAATTTGAGGTCGATGAGGACACACAAAGATGCTGGATAAAGAGAAAATGGAATCTCGGTGGCCATCTTATGAAGGTGCTAAAGTGGATGAAGAATTTTTATTTTAATGAAGATCCACCAATCATTCCAATATGGGTAACTGTTGAATATCCCCCTGCTTACTCCATGCATCCAGAATTGATTCCCAATATTGATAATAGGCATGGAACCCTTATTTTCTCTGATCCCTTAACTCAGAACCTTACCAGGCCATCAATAATCCGCACGTGTACTGAAATAGACCTAACTAACCCCTTTAACTAGAATAAAGCTTGGCTCTAAGATAGAAAATAGATAGTACTCCATTGCTTATGAAGATTACCCTAGCTACTTTCAGAAATGTTCCAAAATAGGCACTTTGCCAAGGAATGTAAGCAGGGAGTATATGTTGTCAATGTTAATAAGGAGGCAGGCAAACAAAATAAAAACAACCAGCTTGTTCGAGTCCATACCACCCAACCACGACTAGCCCCACAATAGCCTCGATACAGATGATTAACAGCCAGGAAAGCCACATGAAGAACCAACTGAGAAAACCCCAACCAAAACCACAGAATCTGACAAGGAAATGGAAGTATTTGAGGATGCTCAGGAACTTTTCAAGGTAGTGGAAAACCTAGGAAAAAGGAAAACTCAGAAGTGGAAAATCAAATCACCATCCTCAGATAACAAGCTTCTTTTCAGTAAATTGACCACTAAACCATGGAGATCACTTGATGATTTACAAGGGAAGAATTACAAAATAAAGGATCCTCCAATAGATAGATTAGCACTCACAGAAGACCTATAAAGCTTCATCGATAGATTTTCCATGTTAGAGTCAGATAACATGGAACATAAAGAAGAAGAGATACAAAAGGAGGTAATTGACCTTGGATAGGAGGGCCATGAGTGTAACACGCCACAACAGGGACAAAATGAAGTTAATCATTTGACAGATACTCAACCAACGGGAGACAAAGCACAACCAGGTACCCCTGAAACTCCTAGCCAGGTCAGGAATTTTTTAAAGCTTCTGACCTCATTATTACTCGTTCCATGAAGAAAAATTAGTTTAATAATTAATTTTAATATATTAACTTGGAACATCAGCGGAATTAGCAAAGGCATAATTAAATTAAAGAAGCTGAATCAAACACATAGGCTTAATATTCTCGTCTTAGTAGAACAAAAATAGGAGCCTAACAATATGGAGGAATTCAAGTCACAACTAAGCTTTGTAGACACTATGGCATTAGATGATGGCCGCATTTGGATATTAACCAGGAATAACTACATGCCTAAACTAATCTATAAGCATAAATCATTCTTGCAGCTTGACATTAATAGCACATAGAATGATTCCCAATTTCAGATTATTGTTTTGTATGGATCTCATAACAGATATCAGAGGCTTCTATTGTACTTAGAAATACAAAGCAGGATAGATAACTCAGACACACCTAAAATACTAACTGGAGCGTTAGTACAATTAGGAGTATCTCTGAGTACAAAGGCAGATGCACACCAAATTTAAAAGCAATTAATGAGTTTGAAAATTTCCTAACGAGCAATCACCTGGTAGGGATTAACACTGCTGCAAATTTGTTTACTTGGACTGATGGTAGGAAAAATCAAAATAGGGCCCTAGAGAGGCTAGATAAAATAGTAGCTAACAGAGCATGGTTTGATAAGTACAATATCTCATCCATACAAGTCCTTGGAAGAGGTAATTCAGACCACAATCCATTATTACTTAAAGTTCTAAGCCAATGAAAACATTACCCAAAACCCTTCAGGATCCAATCTATATGGAACAACAAACTTGAACTCATAGAGCTTATAACTAGGAACAAGAACCAACTAGTAAATAGTCAAGGCAAGTATGGTTTCTCCCTAAAATTGTCTAGGGTTAAAGCATTCCTAAAAAACTGGAACAAATTTGAGTTTGGAAATGTTTTTGATAATGTGCTTCAGACTGAGGAAATGATAGCTGACCTGGAAACTAAATTGGATACAAAGTATGATACTCAAGCTCAGATACAACTGAATAAGGCTAATGCTAAACACCTAAAAAACTTAAAGGGGGTGAAGGACTTCTGGAAACAGAAATCTAGGAAGAAGTGGCTAAAAAAGAGAAACCTTAATACATATTTCTTCCATAACAATGTTAGATCAAAACACAACAGACTTAGGATTAATAGGATACAAAATGAGAAATGTCGGTGGATAGAAGACCATGATGAGATAGGCAAAGTTGTATTAGATTATTATAATGACCTCCTCTCAGATTAAACCTCTGACCACTCAGGGATACAGATGAATTAATTTCTAGATCTCATCCTCTCAGTCATCACAGATCAGGAAAACATAGATTTAATGAGGCCAGCCACTACAGAGGAAATCCATGAAGTAGTTTTTTGCCTCAGCCAGGAAAGTACTTATGGTTTTTATGGATTTTCAAGGCTATTTTAAAGGAAATCACATGATTTCATTAAAGGGGACTTAACATAGGCTGTAAATGAATTTCTTTGTGGAGTTAAAGTACCCAAGTCCTTTGCTAGCACCCTAAAACCTTTATCCCAAAGACTCCCACACCTAAAAGACTATCTGAGTATAGAACAATTAGCTTAACTACTTTTCCAATAAATTCTTATCTAAACTCATCACTGGTAGGATCAAACCACTTCTACCTAAGTGCATCTCCAATGAACAATCTGCTTTTACCCAACACAGGGAGATAGCACATAACATACTGGTAATGCAGGAAGTGGTAAGACTTTTAGATGATAGAAATCTGTCATTAAACGTGATAGCTAAGGTAGACATGTCAATGGCATTGGACAGAGTCTCATGGCTAATGCTGAATTCCCTCTTACTGAGATTTGGATTCCATGGACATATTGTAGCACTCATATTGGGAAACATAAACAGTTCATTATTCTTAGTACTAATCAATGGTTCCCAATATAGATTTTTCCACCCCACTAGAGGCCTTAAGAAGAGAGACCCCCCTTAGCCCAACCTTGTTTAATTTCATCACTAAAATTCTGAACAGGAGCCTTAAGTACATGTATCATAACAGCTACATTTATTACTTTAGGCTACCAAATGGAGCTCAGCCTATCACACATGTGTTCTATGCCAATGATACTACTATTTCTTAGAAATACCAAAAAATCACTTGAAAATCTGGTCAACTTCCTTAAATGTTGTGAAACAGCCAGGGGGCAAAGAATAAATTTCCAAAAAAGTGCATTTTTGGTTGGTAAGAAAACAAGTACCATAAGAAAAGACATAATTAGGCTAAAGACAAACATGACTCAGGGTTTTTCCCATTTAATTATCTGCGAGTCAATTTGTTTAAGGGGGGGGGGGAAATAATGTGTACTTTCAGAGTCTAATTTAGAAAATATACTCAAAGATTGAAAATTAGAACATTAGGTGGCTAAATCAGGCTGGCAGGATCATACTAATCAAACATGTTTTAATGGCCACCCCACCGCACACATGGTGCATCATGGTCCCCACATCTAACACACTCCACACAATTCAAGCCATATGCTCAGATTTCCTATGGGGGAAATCTAAACATGAAAGGAGGAAACATTACAGAGGCTGGAACTCTCTTTGCTATCCCAATCAGGAAAATGGCTTTGGATTTAAAGATCTACCCACCGCCATTGATAGCTTCTCTATTAAGCAATGGTGGAATGCCTACCAGGGTACAACCCAATGGGCAAAATATATCTGGTCCATCTCTCTTTCTAATAGGAAATCAGAAGCCTAGAGAAGAGTATGCACCATCTCCCCAGTGGAAGAGGATAATTCCCAGGTTATAATCAAAGCTGGAGCTTCTAGCTTCTGGTTAGCAAACTGGTTGGGATCAGGTCCACTAATAAATCAATAGCCATATCAAATGGAAGTCCCTTATCCACTGCTATAGGTAAAGGAATTTATAATGGCCAGTCATCAATATCTAGATACACTAAAGCACCATATCTCGGCCCACACAGCAAATGAAGCAAAATGGAATCTAATGAGGAAGTAGATGAAATGGTATGGAAACCATCATACACAGGTCATTTCTCAGTTTCATCAGCATACCAAGTGCTGAGGAAAAAAAGAAATGAGTGTGAAAGTTTAACAAAGGTATGAAAACCACTATTTCCCCCAAAACTATTAGTATTTATCTGGATGTTACTGAATAAGTTGCTGCTTTTTGATGATATCTTACTAAAATGTGGAATTCTAAATGTATCTAAATGCTGCCACTACAACCACATAGATACTCTTTCTCACTTCTTCAATGCATGCCCCATAGCAATTTAGACATGGAAATTTGTGGATTGGATAACTGATTCACCATATTTTACATGTGATCACATTTTGATAGACTAGCTACTGTATTGTATAACTCTTCTGAGTCGGTCACTAAGTAAAGAATGGTCCTTACTACCTCAGTTGTTACTTGCTGGATTTTATGGAAATCCAATAATAATTAATATTTCCATGGAAAAGTATATACTATGGAGCACATCTACTCTCAAATTAGCTCACTTTCCTCTCAGATACTAAGCACAAACATACTTTACTATGAGAAGGATTGTGATTTGCTGATAAATAATGGACTATTAAGGAACATACCTAAATGGCCTAGTAAACTTATCACTGTTGAGACAAGGAGATCCTCTGAGATAGTATTTAAGCTCAATTCCAATGTAGCCTATAGGAAAAGAATTGTTTCTATTTTGGGATTTTTTATCAAGAACAAACATGCGGAACCTATCCACATGTGCTCAGACCTAATGTCAACTAAAGATCCACTGGAGGCCGAACTCATGGCTGCCATTAGAGCAATCCAGGTAAGTATTGAAGAAGGATTTACACCACTAATAGTGGAAATTTTTTTTTTTAAATTAAACCATCCAAAGGATGGGGGGAATTTTATTTGGCTCCCCGGGCCGGAAGAACTGGCATAAGCCTAAAAGTGTATATAGGTTTACAAAATTCATCAAAGTGATGATCTTCCAGCAAAACAGATGAAAGTCTAGTGAGATAATTCCTACAGATTGCTACCAAATGTAATCCATAAACATATCGGCGAATCACCAAAGCGAGACCCCTATTAGTCCGTGGAAAACATTAGGAGAGAATCTGCAGGAAAAGCAGCAGTATAGAGTGTAGCAGTCCTGGTGTATCAGTCCTAGATAGAGGAGTAGCAGCAAGAGCTTCGAGCTGTGAAGTTGAAATTGAGGTAGGTGTTCATTCTTGAGTTGCATCGCGGTTGAACTTACAGATCCCGCAGCAGACCTGAAAAGGAAAAAGAAACACAGTAGATTCCATTCCACAATGAAAAGAATACTTTATGTAGTCCGAATAGTATTAACATGTGAGATTAAGAGTTAATTATCATGTTAAAGAAAGAGTTAATTGTCATCCCCTGATCTTGAGCCTATTCTTACTGAGGGAATTCCTAATCTATCAAGGCAGATGAGACCTCTAAGCACAGTTGGAGCCAAAAGGAGATCAAGGTTCCCTTGGATATTGTTCTGTAATGAGAATTTAGCCAGATAATCAGCTGCATTATTGGCTTCCCTGTGTATGTGAGAGATTGGAAATTTCATATGATGAGTGTGGAGAGCACTGCAGATGGAGAAGTTCCTCCATGGAGCTTTCGATGGATTGTGGATACCTCTTACAGCATTTAAACAATCAGTTTCCAATTCACAGTTAGCAATTCCTAGTTCATATCCTATTTCATACCCCTCCTGAATTGCTACAAGTTCTGCATCAAAAGGTGTTGGTGACTGGAAGGTTTTGGTCCTCATGCAAAACACATTACCAGATGTATTTCTTACAATTACAGCTGATGAGGCCAGACCTGGATGTATCCATGAGGCATCAGTGTTAATTTTAAAGCCAGAGGAAGGTTTCTTCCATGTTACAACTGTTATAGTTTTCTTCCTCTTGGGGTGGATCTTGGGAATAATGTTAGAGCAGATCCAGTGTCTGTTCCTTTCTAGGTTGCCAGAAAGCTGGTGGGCAGTAAATATGTCATAAATGAGGCCTCTGATCTCATGAAAGCAGGCATGAAGGGAAAAGGATTCATTTTCATAAATGTATTTATTTCTCTTAACCCACAGAACCCAAATTGTGACCAAAAGTGAGGCTATGATGATTTGAGACTGAATCCGTGTGGCAGTTTTGAAAGATAGGATGAAATCAACTCTAGACTTCAGATTTCCAAACCGAGGCATATGCATATCAAGTAAGGAACCAACAGCCTCCCAAATTTTAACAGCAAATGAGCATGAATTGAAAAAATGATCTAGGATATCTGGATGATTCATGCAGGAAGGACAAATAGATGCCAATTGGAAGCCACTTCTTGCCAAAATATTATCAAATGGCAGAATGCCATTTAAAGCACGCCACAGTATAACAGACATTTTCTTTGGTATAAAAGAACTCCATACCTTTGAAAAATGTCTGATTCTTTGTTTTTTTTGCCTGAAGGTGTGATAGGCCGATCTAATAGAGAAACTGCCATTGATGTTTGGAGTCCATATCATCCTATCCTCATGTTGGTATGTCAATTCAGCAACCTGCAAGATGGCAAGAATATTGGTAGCCAAGTGTGGCTCCAGGAGAGGGATGAAATTATTTTTGTTTTGTATGAAGGACCTCAGGGATATATCCTCAAAAGGTAGAGGCATCCCTTCTGGCCATTCATAACAAAGGGCTCCTTGTCCAGTCCAATTGGAACTCCAAAAAGAGCACTCACCCTGGCCAAAGATTACTCTTGAATGTCTATTAGCCTTTTCTGTTATTGAGCAAATTCTTTTCCAGGTGTGGGAAGTTTTGTAGGAGTTAGGGAGTGACCAAATTAAAGAGGTCCATTGATATTTGTTGACTTGTAATTTCCACCAAAGTTTGCATGAGAAAGCCTCAACAATTGCTCCTATATCCCTAAGTCCTAAGCCATTTTCTTCCATAGGTAGACACATATTTTTCCATGATCTCCACTAATAGTGGAAATTGACTCACTGCAGGCAGTAAAAATCCTTATAAGGAAAGACAAGTCCCCATGGCAAAGCCTCAAAAGACTCTTAACATGATGGAATGATGTTCCCATTTTATACGGTTATATTAGGTCTTTTAGGATTCACTTTTTTACACTTTTGTGCTCTAAATAGGACATTTTGGCTTGAAATTCTCTAAGGAGGGTTAAAAATGACTTTTACACTTTTATTACTTTTCTTCTTCAAAAGCTCATTTTGCGGCAATGTTGCTGCCTTTTGTACAAACTCAAGCCACTTCTGATGGCTACTCTTCATGGCCTGGGGCACCAATATATATACCCTCACCTTAGGGTGTTTCTATTAAAAAAAAGAAAGATAATTTGTTTGAGGACTTTGAAGAATACCTTTGAAGATTTGAAGACTTGAATTGAGCTTTTGAAGACTTGAAGAAGAGAAGAAAACTAAAGAGAAGAGGAGGACATGGAAGAAGAAGAAGAAAGAAATCAAAATGCTGGAACTAGGCACCATCGCGAGCTCATTACGACTCGCGACATACGTATGGCCAGAAATTCTTCTTTTTTTTATTACTATAAATATTCACCTTATCCTCTCCTCTTCATAACACGAATTCAGCTTCTTTTTCCTGCTATTTTTCTTGGTTCAAACCCTAGTTTTTCTTTCTTTCTTTTCTTAGTTTTTGTAGGTTAATCATGTCTTTTAATTATCTAGATTAGTTTTATCTTGGGAGCAATGGATTGAAGCTTCCATATATATATGTAGTAAGAACCATATCTATCTATTTGGTGCTTTTTCTATTGTGAATTTATTGAGCATTGAATGTGAATTGTTAATGGCATTGATGTTGTTGGAAGCTTGAGTATATGAATTGCTTGTATGATTACTTGTTAGGGTTGGGAGAAAGTAGCTAATTCTCCCCTCTTTTAATTTGGAATCCAAGAGCATGAGTTAGAGCTTGTTAATGACGTTGGTGTGTTGATAATTGCTAGATGAATGTGATGATGTCGAACTCGTTGTCATGTTGGTTTTAGGTAGAAAGTTTGAGAAGTCTATGAATGTCGATTGTTCTTGAATAATTATGTGTAAATGCATGAATTGGTTAAATGTTTAGACACGGTAATTTTGTTAGTGTAACCATTATGCATAGATTTATGATCAAACTGCCAAGGTCTTACTAACAAAATATGACTAGCTTCCGTAGGTATAACATCACAAAAGAGAGAATCGTGGTATTTTCCAATCTTAAAGTTAATCATGCATTGTTTTTTAACCCTAATTTCAACAAAATAAGTTTAGATGGTGATGGATGAGTAGTCACAGGCAAAGACAATGATTTAACAAGAAGATTAGACACAGTATTAGAACAAGAACCACCATCAATAATCAGTAAACAATTCTTATCTTTCACAAGGCAACGGGTATGAAAAATGTTAATCATTTGTACCTGTGTTTTAGCCATTTGATAGTTTAGAACTCTTAAAGACATAAGGTTACCTCGTGTTTCCGGACCTTGTTCACCATGATTATTTATGATGATCTCTTCATGTACCTGTTCTTCACCACTTTCATACAATGGTGGCATCTCAGTATGTTCATCCTCTTCATATCCTTCCTCCATTGTTGTTAACACTCATGCATGAGGACAGTTATTACGGATATGTCCTCTTTCTTTACAATGAAAACATGTAGGAGAGTTAACAAAATCCAAATTTGATAAAGAAGTAGTGGACTTACCTGGAATTTTTTAAACCTGTGAGGTTGGTGGTGCCACCCTCCTCTCAGTAGAATTATAAATTGGGATTTAATAAGTATGAACCGATCCCCATCCTCTCATTGGCGTGCCCCTATTGCGGCCATAACCAGGGTTTCCAAAGTCAAACCCTGGTCGTTGACTGGGAAATCCGGGCTATGGCCTCCTTGGTCGCAGGGTACTCTCAACCAACCTTGCTTTCACCAATAAATCATTCATAGATAGGTGATGTTGAAGCTTGACTGGCATTTGAAGGTTTTCACGCAAGCCTTCAATGAATCGATTTTTGGTGAATCCGTCATCTTCTTTCATTCAACACTTCTCATGGTCAACTTAAGATCTTGCCAGTATTCATCAACTGTGTGATTTCCTTGTTTCATGTTGGATAGAT
This sequence comes from Rubia yunnanensis, assembly GCA_037428765.1. Classification (NCBI taxonomy): domain Eukaryota; kingdom Viridiplantae; phylum Streptophyta; class Magnoliopsida; order Gentianales; family Rubiaceae; genus Rubia; species Rubia yunnanensis. The sequence continues at coordinate 20,394,310 of CM075064.1, read as the reverse complement.
AAGAATGTTTTTCCATCTAGTAAGTAGGTGGAACATGATATTGGCGAAGTTTGGATCTCAATCTTTTCCAGGTGGAGATAGGTTTCTTTTCGGCAAGATATCGCGACTCCTTTTTATTTTTCCACCATTCAGCCGCATAGTAAGTGAACGAATACTACACCACTTTGACTTTCTCCTTCTCCCAATAATTTTTGAGATCAAACAGATTCTCAATTGTGTTGACCATCAAATCGAGGGATGTCATATTTTAAACCCTTGATATCTCAAGCTTCATCATAACCCAACTTAGATCCCAAATTACTCTTCACTCTCCTTTGGGAATGAGGTTTATTGGGGCGATGTCCTCTAGAAGACCCTCAGTGTGATCGCCTTTCCGAACCATCATTAGAATAATCATCTTAACCTCCAGAACCATTATATTGATGGACATATTTCTTGGTTTCTTCCCTCTTGACTAATAATGTAGGTGTAGGTGGAGCCATGCTGTCAACTTTTCTCGCCAACCTTTGCACCTCACTCATAAGTGCATTTATTACGACAACAAACCGATCAGGATCATTGGCTTCATTTGGGTTAATTCGATGTCGCTCCCAACTACCTGGAGCCTCTTCACGTGGATGACTACCACGCTCACCATTGGAGGTGTTCGCCAATGGCAAATTGTTAGGATTTCTAACAAAAGGCGGGACAAATGGATTTTCGTCCCCCATCTTCGCTAAACATCTAAGAAAATCAAACGGTTAGTTAAAAAAATTGGCCCCCTTCCCTTTGTTTAGTAAGGTCACTCACCAAGTGCATAACACTCACAAATCACAAGGAAAAGGCTAATGCGAGGGCAATGGGTCAATTCACCTCAATTCAAAGCAAACTATGGAGATGAGTACTGCAGAAATTATTTTGAAATTTAAAACTATGTAGACTCAAGATTGGGCTCTACGATCTGAAATTCCAAATTCTACAAATATTAAGGAACAAAACGCAATTTGAATGGCATGAATCGGAGCAGCATTGAATGAATTATGACCAAAACAAGAAGACTTTATATAGGCGATAAATAGGTTACGAAAATTTAAGAAACTTTTCTGAAAATAAATTGGAATAGGAACTCAAATCCAAATCCCTTGTGGTAAAGAATTTTAATGACTTACTTGTCCCCCAAGTCAAAAATTCAGATCAAAACCCCTCTTTCAATTGAATTTTATTTCCTTTTTCTCTTCCGATTAGGATTTTGACTTTTCTTTTCTTTTTTCAAACTGGATTCCTTTTTCTTTCCTTTTTTTTCAGCCACAATTTGTTTTTCCCCCTTTTTTTGTACTATAAAACTCACAACCAGAATCTTATTCCCCAAGAAAAATATTCGGTCACAATTGCCAAATTGTTTGGAAATTGCAAATCTGCCCCCAAACTTTTGAAAATTGCAAATCCGCCCCAAGTTTCAGATTTCAAATCCTAAATTCCGATTTTGATACCCAAAAATCTGCTATCATTTTTTTAATTTTTGAAAAGTTTTGGGACAAGAATCACCTATACAAAACTTGGAATAAGAAAACAACAACTTCCTCTTGATTCAAATGAGCTTCAAGGTATTCAAGTTCATAAGGATCAAGAATATGACACTATATATATGGAAAATCAAACACGAATCCTTTTTTTTAAAATAAGGTGAAATCAAGAATCAAAGAACAATTATAGATCACGGAATCAAAGAATGATAAAAAAACAAATAGGATTATGAGCATTCAATAATTTTCAGAACAGTTGACGAAAAATATCACAAGCACATAAACTGTTTAAGCTACTTAAAGACTACAAAACTGACCAGGAGGTGAAGGCGGATAATACTTGTTAACGCTCAGACCCTTCGACGTCATCCTGACTCGATTGATGAAGGTGAAGGCGGATAGTAATACCGAAGTATTCTAACTCTCGGACCCTTCGACATCCTTCGGCTCTAGATTCAATCCTACTAGTAAGAAAGATCAAACAAACACAGTTAAAACACGAGATGAAAGAGTATATATATATATATATATATTTGAAAATAAATTAATGCAAAACTCGAAACCCTTTTTTTGTTTGTTTTTGCCTTAGTAGATCTTTCGCTTTACTCTTATACTAACTGATATGAATCCCCTTGCAAAGAATCTGGATTGCAGAATTTAGATCTTTGACAAAACAAGGGAACTCGCAAACCCTTAAATGCCACACAAAATTCTAGGTCTAGCCCTCGGGGTACACTCAATTTCGACTTGCTCTCTAACTAGCCCTCAAGATCATATTACAAGGTTTATTGATACTTAACTAGCCCTCGGGGTTAAGCAACAATAGAATAGCTCGCAGGCAAAGAGTATGAACTCAAAAGGTTGTATATTTGATTGATGTAAAGTGTCAAAATTCGTCCATAAGTCCTCCATTTTTATAGGGTTACAATCTTGCCTCAAACCCCAATCACAAATGGAAACTGAATCGACTTATGGCAGCTTTAAGAAGCTAAAACCATACCTAACTAAAATACCTAAAATAAATGGTAATCTAAGGTAATCTGGTTGAATTCTTCAAGAATTAACCTTGAAGAACATTACCTTATCTAATCTTACCAAATCTAATTCTAATCAGAATAAAACTGAATATACTAAACCTTAATGGACAATATTTTTGAAATTCAGCTCTTCAAAGCCCACATGGCCGAGCTATCAGTCAAATAAACCCAAAATGAAATAATTTTACAATATTTTACAGTGATCACACTACCTCATTAAAAACCCAGTGGGAAAAAAGAGTATAGTGTTTTCATGATGTTTTCAGTTCATCGAAAATCTTGAATAATGAATCCAAGATGTCGATGGTGACTCCTTCTTCAATTCTTCATCATAAAGGCGATCAATCAAAGCATTTAAAGAAGCATCCCTAAGCTTAGTCCTTGACCTAGTCATAGGTCCCGCCATGTCACTTAGAGGATCCTGAACATATCCTTTAAATGTTTGATCAAGTTGTGGAATGTCTTCATTTATTGTGGTGGTCGTCTTGGCATCTCCATCATGAATTCATTATCATGTACACATTTAAAATATATATTATCCTTATTTTATAGTGTTTGTCTCTTGAAATACTATCTTTCCATTAGTTATGGAAAGACCAAGTTTAAAATTGCAAATTAAAAGAAATCTAGATAAAGTTTTCAGGTTGAATTAATCGGGTCATAAACTTATAACTACTGCACATTGCATAATAAAATTTTAATATTGCAACTAAAACCTTTTACCTTCCAATAATTCTAATTCAACCTCAAATTTCCATATGCATATTGTAAACATAGTTTTTCCCAAAAATTTACCCTTTTATGTTTAAATATATTTAAAAACAAATTCATCTAGACCGATTAATCTTCTAATCGCTAAAAACTTCCCAGAAAATATCATAAATTATTTGTGCCAAATATGCATGTAATTGACACACTTTTTGTTCCGACGTTGTTATAATAAATATGTACTCCAATAGCTCAAAAAAAAACAAAATCTTCCTACCACATTTATATTTCATCTTCAAATGCACAACACAATAAAAAATAAAGTTTTTCTTTAGAAAAATAGTGAGAGAAAGAAAGGCAGAAAGAAAAAAATTTAGCAAAACAACAAATTGGACGGGTAAAATTAAGAAATCAAATATGTTGGTAGGACACCTAGAAGCAGGCAAGATTTGTTTTTTTAAAAGAAATTCATGGCGGCCGATGTTGTTTTTGTGTTTTTACGGACCCTGCAGTTTCCAAGATATTAGTGATGGAGAAGCACGTGATTTATGGCCGCACAGTTGAAGCAAAGAATGTTAATCCTATCGATGATAAACATGTTATGTATTGAATTAGTAGTAGCATTTGGGAATCTCCTGTCCGGGGCAAACAAATTTTTTTATGAAGGTTGTTATCTTCTCTCAATGAGGGTAGAAATACTTTGAGCAGTTTGGTAATATTATAGTAGTTGTAGTGATTTATGACCATGGCTCCCAAAGAAAATTAATACATTTATTTTCAAAATTATATGTAAGATTTTAGTTACAGAGGGATTAATATAAGATTATGTGGATGTGTATCTTACTAATCAAGTACGGGTATATATCAACTAACTCTGTTGTGAAGCAATTAATTTCAAAACATGTCATAAACATGTACCATATCCCTGCATATTTTTGGTACGATGAGATTTTTTCTTATAAAATACTTTCGTAATATTATATAATTATCCTAAAGGGATCTTTTGTTACACCCTTATTGTAAACTAACATGTATCCTCAACAATTGGAAGACCTCCACACTTGAGTTGGATTAGGGTAGCTGGTGTTTGAGTTAGTGGCACTCGTGGCCTCCCCTAAGGTGGGATTTCGATAGGGAAAAAGTCGAGACCAAGGTTTTTCTAGAAATAGAGGAATTTTGGGGAGGAAGCTTTTAGTTTCAGTTAGTACACCTTACTTTTGGCACGCACATTTAATCCTTTTATGGTTAGTTTAAGAATAAAGGTCAAGTATATTCATCCATAGCTTACTTGGAACTTGGACGTGGAAAGTATGGATGAATTTAATGTTTACTTCTTTTTTTTTTAATTCCATTATGTTGTGTGCTCTTCTATCTTTCAACAAAAAAACTAATTAATAACATTATCTTACTATTGTAGGACAAATTTCGTTTGTCTAAATTAAGAAGTTGAATTTATTATCATGTATTCATTTTAAAGTTATATTATCCTTTTTTTATAGAGTATGTCTCTTGAAAAATGTTCTTTCCATGTGTTATGGAAAGACTAAGGTTTAAACTGCAAATTAAAAGAAATCAAGATAAAATTCTGGGGTTGTATTAATCGGTCATAAACTTATTATAACTGCACGTTGCACAATAAATTTTGAATATTACAACTAAAACCTTTTACATTTATGTAATTCTAATTCAACCTCATCTCTCAATCTTCATATTGTAAATATGGTCTTTCCCAATACATTGCCTATTGTATATGTAAAAATTAATTTAAAAAATTAATTCATCAAGGCAGATTAATCTTCTAAGCGCTAAAAACCACATAGAAAATGTCTTATATCATTTGTGCCAAGCTTGCATGCAATTGGTACGCTTTCTTTTTCATCGTTGTTGTCCCCACTATGTACTCCAATAGCTCAAAAAATAAAATCTTCCTACCATATTATTATTTCATCTTCAAATGCATACCATAATAAAAAAAAAGTTTTTGTCAAGAAAAATCGTGTGAGAAAGAAAGGAAGAAATAAAAGAAACTTAGCAAAACAACAAATCGGCCGGTTAATGTTTTTTTAAAAAAATATGCTGGTTGGACACCTTGCAGTGGGAAATTTTATTTTATTTTAAAAAAATTTTATGACAACCAATATTGTTTTGTGTATTTTTGCGGACCCTACAGTTGACGAGATAGTAGTGATGGAGAAGCATATGATTGATGGGCGAACTATTGAAGAAAATAATGTTATTCCTATGGATTATAAACATGTTATGTATTGAAACAGTAGTAGCATTTGGGTATCTCCTGGCCCAGGGCGAACAAAAATTATTTTCTTATGAGAGTTAGCGTCTACTCTCAATGAGGCAAGAAATACTTTGAGTAGTTTGGTAATATTACATGTGTTGTAGTGATGTATGACCATGGTTCCCAAAGGAAATTAATGCATTTATTGTCAAAATTATATGTTAGATCTTAGTTACAGAGGGATTAGTTTAAGGTTATGTGGATGTGCATCATACTAATCAGCACGAGTATATATCAACTAACTCTATTGTGAAGCAATTAATTTCAAATCATAAATATGTGCCATATCTGTACATATTTTGGGCACGATGAGATCATTGCTTATCAAATACTTTCATAGTCTTACATAATTATCCACATGGGATCTTTTGTTACATGCTTATGGTAAAATAACATGGATCTGCAAAATTAGAAGACCTTTGCAATTGATTAGGAAAAGAGTAGCCGTTGTTTGAATTTGAGGATTAGGAAAGGAAGGAAGGAGAGGCTACCTAATCTACCTATATATGGGAAAAGGGGAGGCTATTGGATTTGGTGGCGCTCGTGACCTCCCCTAAGGTGGGATTTCTATAGGGAAAAAGTAGGGACCAAGGTTTTTATAGAGAGAGAGGGTTTTTGGGGAGGAAGCTTTTAGTTTTAGTTAGTACATCCTACTTTTGGCAGGCACATTTAATCTTTATATGGTTATTTTAAGCATAATGATCAAGTGCATTCACGTATAGCTTACCTGGACCTTGAACGTGGAAATTATTGATGAATGTAATGTTTATTTCCATTTTTTAAAATTCCATTATGTTGTACGTGTGCCCTTCTATCTTTCAACAAAGAAACTACTAAGATTACCTGAAAATACTAGGACAAATTTCATTTGTCTAAATTAAAATTTTGAATTTATTATCATGTATTTATTTTAAAGATATATTATCTTTATTTTATGGAGTCTGTCTCTTGAAAGACGTTTTTTTCATAAGTTATGTAAAGACTAAAGTTTAAACTGTCAATTAGAAGATATCAAAATAAAATTATGGGATTGCATTAATAGAGCCATAAACTTATTAATACTGCATACATATTTAATATTACAACTAAATTTTTTTACTTTTCTATAATTCTAATTCAACCCCATCTTTCCATATTCATATTATAAAGATGGTTGTTCCCAATACTTTGCTTATTTTATATGTAAAATTAATTTTAAAAAATAAATTCATCTAGACAAATTAATCTTCTAAGTGCTAAAAACCACCCAGAAAATGTCTTGTATAATTTGTGCCAAGCATGCACGCAATTGGAACACTTTTTTTTCATCGTTGTTGTCACCACTATGTACTCCAATAGCTCAAAAAACAAAAATTTTCTGCCATATTTATATTTCATCTTCAAATGCACACCACAGTCAAAAATAATGTTTTCCTTTAGAAAAAAAGTGTGAGAAAGAAAGGAGGAAGTAAAAGAAACTTAGCAAAACAACAAATCGGGCGTGTAAAATTAAGAAAATGTATACTGGTTGGACACCTTAAAGCGGGCAAGATTTGATTTTTAAAAAGAAAAATAAATTCATGGTGGAGAAGCACGTGTGTTTACACGAACCCTGCAGCTGCACAGATAGCAGTGATGGGAAAGCACGTGATTGGTGGCCGCACTGTTGAAGAAAAGAATGTTATTCATATGGATTATAAACAAGTTATGTATTGAAACAATAGTAGCATTTGGGTATCTTCAGGTCCGGGGCGAACACAAATTATTTTCTTATGAGGGTCAGCATCTACTCTCAATGAGGGTAGAAATACTTTGAGCAGTTTGGTAATATTAAAGGTGATGTAGTGATGTATGACATGGTTCCTAAAGGAAATCAATACATTTATTGTCAAAATCATATGTTAGATCTTAGTTACAGAGAAATTAGTTTAAGATTATGTGGATGTTCATCTTTCTAATCGAGTAGAGTATATATCAACTAACTCTATTGTGAAGCAATTATTTCAAAACAAGTCATAAATATGTGCCATATCCGTGCATAATTTGGGCACGATGAGATTTTGTTTATCAAATACTTTTGTAATATTATATAATTATCCACAAGGGATCTTTTGTTACGTGCTTATGGTAAATAACATGCATCTGAAATAATTGGAAGACCTTCGCAATTGAGTTGGATACGGGTAGCCGGTGTTTGAATTTGAGGATTAGGAAAGGAGGGAAAGAGCGGCTACCTAAACTACCTATATATGAGAAATGGGAGGTTGTTGGATTTGTTGGCGCTCTTGGCCTCCCCTAAGGAGTGATTCAATAGGGAAAAAGTTAGGACCGGAGGAAGCTTTCAGCTTTAGTCAGTACATCTTACTTTTGGCAGGTACATTTATACTTTAACCAAGAAACTGCTAACATTACCTGAAAATTGTAGGACAAATTTCATTTGTCCAAATTAAGAAATTGAATTTATTATCATGTGTTCATTTTAAATATATATTATCCTTATTTTATAGAGTTTGTCTCTTGAAAGATGTTCTTTATATAAGTTATAGAAAGACAAATGTTTAAACTGCAAATTAGAAGAAATCAAGTTGTAATATTGGGGCAGCATTAATTGGGTCATAAAATTATTACTACTGCATGTTGCATAATAAATTTTTAATATTACAGCTAAAACTTCTTACATTTCTATAATTATAATTAAACCTCGTCTTACCATACTCATATTATAAAGACGTTTTTTCCCAATACATAGCCTATTTTAAATGTAAAAATAATTTTAAAAAATAAATTCATCTAAAAATAATAATCTTCTTAGCGCTAAAAACTGTCAGAAAATGTCCTATACCATTTGTGCCAAGCATGCACGCAATTGGAACACTTTTTTTCATCATGGTTGTCACCACTATGTAATCTAATAGCTCAAAAATAACAAAATATTTCTGCCATATTTATATTTCATCTTCAAATGCATACCACAATAAAAAAATATTGTTTTCCTCTAGAAAAATAGTGCGAGAAAGAAAGGAAGAAAAAAAAAAGAAACTTAGCAAAACAACTCGAGTAGGTAAAATTAAGAAAACATTATGCTGGGTGGACACCTTGAAGCAGGCATGATTTAGTTTTAAAAAAAATCATGGCGGCCGATGCTATTTTGAGTGTATTTACGGACCCTTTAGTTGCCGAGATAGTATTGATGGAGAAGCAGTTGATTGATGGTTGCATTGTTGAAGCAAGGAAAGTTATTCCTATGGATGATTAAAATATTTTGTATTGAAACATTAGTAGCATTTGGGTATCTCCTGATCCAGGGCGAACAAAAATTATTTTCTTATGAGGGTCTGCATCTACTCTCAATGAGGGTAGAAATGTTGAGCAGTTTGGTAATATTACAGGTGTTGTAGTAATGTATGACCCCCGGCTCCCAAAGGAAATCAATACATTTGTTGTCAAAATTATATGTAAGATCTAGTTACAAAGGGATTAATTAAAGATTATGTGGACGTGCATCTTACTAATCAAGTATGAATATATATATCAATTAACTTTGATGTGAAGCAATTAAGTTCAAAACACGTCATAAATATGTGCCAAATCTGGGCATAATTTGTGCATGGTGAGATTTTTGCTTACCCTTGAAGATAAAATTATCTTCAAGGGTTCCTTTGTTTACACCCTTATTGTAAACTAACATGCTTCTGCAACAATTTGAATACCTCCGCAATTGAGATGGATTAGGGTGCTCGGTGTTTGAGTTTGGTGATAAGGAAAGGAGGGAAGTGGAGGCTACCTCCATATGGGAATGTGGGAGGCCGTTGGATTTGGTTCCACTTGTGGCCTCCCCTAAGGTGGGACTTTGACAGGGAAAAAGTTGGGACCAAAGTTTTTCTAGAGAGAGAGTTTTTGGGGAGGAAACTTTTAGTTTTTGTTGGTATAGCTAACTTTTGGAAGGATAATATAATCTTTAAATGGTTAGTTTAAGAATCAAGATCAAGTACATGCATGCATAGCTTACTTGAAACTTGGACAAGGAAATTAAATATGGATGAATGTAATGTTTATTTTTGTTTTGAAAGAAATTCATTCTGTTGTGTGCTTTTCTAACTTCCAACAGCGAAATTACTAACATTACTTGAAAATTTCTAACATTACTAACATTATCATGTATTTATTATTATTATATAATATATATATACACTATCCATATTTTACATATATAAATAATTTTAAAAAATAAATCCATGTAGACTATCCATATTTTACAAAATTACTAACATTACTAGAAATTACTAACAATACTTTATTACCATGTATTTATTATATATATATATATATATATATATATATATACACTATCCATATTTTACATTTAAAAAATACATGTAGACCGATTAATCTTCAAAGCGCTAAAAGCTGCCCAGAAAATGTCATATATCATTTGTGCCAAGCATGCACACAATTGGCACACTTTTTTTTTCACCGTTGTTATTACCATTATGTAATCCAATGGCTCAAAAAAACAAAAACTCCATACCATATTTAAATTTCATCTTCAAATGCACACCACAATAAAAAATAAAGTCTTCCTTTAGAAAAATAGTGCGAGAAAGAGGAGGAAGAAGGAAAAGAAATTTAGTGAAACAACGAATCGGGCAGGTAAAATTAAGAAAAAAATCTACTGGTTGGACACCCTGAAGCGGGCAAGATTTTTTTTAAAAAAAATCATGGCGACCAATGTTGTTTTGTGTGTTTTTGCAGACCCTGCAGTTGCACTGTTTGATAGTAGTGATGGAGGAGCACATGATTGATGGTTGCACTATTGAAGCAAAGAAAGTTATTCCTATGGATTATAAACATGTTATGTATTGAAAGTTTGAAATGGTAGTATCATTTGGGTATCTCTTGGTCCGAGGCGAACAAAAATATATTTTTTTAGGAGGGTCAGCATTTACTCTCAATGAGGGTAGAGGTACTTTGAGCAGTTTGGTAATATTACGGACGTCGTAGTGATGTGTGACCACGGCTCCCAAAGGAAATCAATACATTTATTGTCAAAATTATATGTAAGATCTTAGTTACAAAGGGATTAATTAAAGATTATGTGGACGTGCATCTTACTAATCAAGTATGAATATATATATATATATATATATATATATATCAATTAACTTTGTTGTGAAACAATTAATTGATCCGTGCATATTTTGGGCTAGATGGTTTTTTGCTTATCAAATAATTTGTAATACTATCTAATTATTCACAAGGGATCTTTTGTTACACTCTTATTGCAAACTAACGTGATATGCAACAAGTGAAAGACCTCCGCAATTGATCAGTTGTAAGTTGAATTTAAACCAACGCTCGATTAAGAAGCCGGGCATTTTACTCTAGTTGAAGTTAAAATACTTGTTGCATTGCTCCGTTCATAAAATCCTTGAAAAATATGAAGAGTTACTTGATAATCCGAATCATTTCAAGGATCAAAGGATTGGTGTACATCTCGTTATTGCTAAAGCAATGGAACTGTTCAAGATCATGAAAAGTTTAGTAATGACTTTTAACCGCTTGTGTAACTCTTCATACGGTTATGTAACTCTTGTGATGTATGACTATGTATTTCTGTGTTATATTGTTTACAACAGTAGAAACAAGTAACTGAATAAACATTTCGTGACCAAAGAAACGTGCATGTGTGTAAAAAACAATTGGTTGGCACGTTTGTTTTAGGGTATTTTTCACACTTAAATATATTCTCTCTAAATAATTTTCAGTTCATTGATTTTTTTTCATTTATTTATGCTTTATATGTTCTCTAATTAAGAGCAAATGGCTAAATTAGTACTTAATTTCAATCGAAATTTACGGTTTAGTACACTTTCTAGAATTATTATTGTCTGCGGGACAAGCTATTTTAAATTTCCTATAGTTTAAGAATTTTAAATATAACGGTCAGTCGGTTTCAATCAAGAATTTGTGTATAGATTATAGTATATCTAGACCTTAAAAAATATAAATGATTTTTATGCTATGTAGGAGACTATTCACACTATATAGTTGGATAATGCTCCATATTTTATAACATATAATATTAAGTTCATGATTTCCTTAAATAAAATTACTAACTTAATTGAATCAATTTATTATAATTGACATTCAAATCATTTTAAGATACCATTTTAAGATTAATTGGCTAAGTAAGAAACTACTATTATACGCTTGTGTTAAATTAAGGCAACATGACCAATCAACATGAAATCTCAACACTAAATTTTAGTATGTCTATGAGACAAAATGTGATCTAGTTATCACTAACTGTGCGAAAAATATATATTTCCACATGCATATTGGAAAGACAGTCTTTCTGAAAAATTTACCCATTTGTTATGTATATATATATTTAAAAAATAAATCCATCTAGACCAATTAATCTTCTAATCACTAAAAACTGTCAAGAAAATATTATATACCATTTGTGCGACACATGCACGCAATTGACACTTTTTTTTTCATCGCTGTTATCAAAACTATTTATTCCAATAGCTCAAAAAAAAGCAAAATCTTCCTGCCATATTTATCTTTCTTCAAATGCACACCACAATCAAAAATAAAATTTTCCTTTAGAAAAATAGTGCGAGAAAGAAAGGCAGAAAGAAAATAAACTTAGCGAAACAACAAATCGGACGGGTAAAATTAAGAAAAAATATGCTGGTTGAACACCTAGAAGTGGGCAGGATTTTCTTTTAAAAAAATAAAAATAAATCCATGGCGGACGATGTTTTTTTGTGTGTTTTTACGGACCCTGCAGCTGCAGAGATAGTAGTTATGGAGAAACACATGATTGATGGCCACACTGTTGAAGCAAAGAATGTTATTCCTATGGATGATAAACATGTTATGTATTGAATTAGTTGTAGCATTTTGAAATCTCCTGGTCCGGGACAAACATAAATTATTTTTTATGAGGGTCAACATCTACTCTCAATGAGGGTAGAAATACTTTGAACAGTTTGGTAATATTATGGATGTTGTAGTGACATATTACAATGGCTCCCAAAGGAAATCAATACATTTATTTGCAAAATTATATGTAAGATTTTAATTACAGAGGAATTAATTTATGATTATGTGGATGTGCATCTTACTAATCGAGTATGAGTATATATCAACTAACTCTGTTATGAAGCAATTATTTTCAAAACATGTCATAAACATGTGCCATATCCTAGCATATTTTGGGCACAATGAGATTTTTGCTTAACAAATACTTTCATAATATCATATAATTATCTACAAGGGATAATTGGTTACACCCTTATTGTAAACTAGCATGCATCTGAAACAATTGGAAGACCTCCGCACTTGAGTCAGATTAGGGTAGCCAGTGTTTGAGTTCAAGGATCAGGAAAGGAGGGAAGAAGAGGTTACCTAAACTACCTATATATGGGAAAGGGGGAGGCTATTGGATTTGGTGGCGCTAGTGGCCTCCCCTAAGGTGGGATTTCGATAGGGAAAAAGTTGGGACCAAGGTTTTTTCTGGAGAGGGTTTTTGGGGAGGAAGCTTTCAGTTTTTTTTCGTACATCTAACTTTGGGCAGGTTAATTTCATTTTTATATGATCAGGTTAAGAATCAAGATCAATTACATTCATGTATAGCTTATCTAGTACTTAGACGTGAAAAATATGGATGAATTTATTGTTTATTTCTGTTTCAAAAAGAAATTCATTCTGTTGTGAACTCATCCAACTTTCAATAAAGAAACTACTAATCTTATCTTAAAACTGTAGGACATATTTCATTTCTCTAACTTAAGAAATTGAATTTATTATCATGTATTCATTTTAAAAATATATTATCCTTATTTTATAGTGTCCGTCTCTTGAAATAAGTTCTTTCCATAAGTGATGGAAAGACCAAGGTCAAAAGTGTAAATTAAAAAAAATCTAGATAAAAATTTTGGGTTCCATTAATCGGGTCATAAACTTATGACTACTGCACGTTGCATAATAAACTTTTAATATTGCAACTAAAAGCTTTTACCTTTCAACAATTCTAATTCAACCCTGTATTTCCAAATGCATATTGTAAAGACAGTCTTTCCCATGAATTTGCCCATTTTTATTATAAATAAATTTAAAAATAAATCCATCTCGACCGATTAATCTTCTAATCGCTAAAAACTGCCCAGAAAATATCATATATCATTTGTGCCAAGCATGCATGCAATTGAAACTTTTTTTCATCGTTGTTATCACAACTATGTACTCCAATACATAAAAAACATCTTCTTGCTGAAAAGGAGATACTATAGTTGTAAGTTCTCCCTCTAAAAAAATTTGTTGTCTTCTCCCTATATTGTAGCTATCACTGATAATGGTAACATTACAACCCACCCCCTACCGTAGCAACACCACTAACCACCATAGCTCATCATCATGTACAGCTAACAAGATGGAGGAATTTAAATCACAACTAGGCTTTGTAGACACTATGGCATTAGATGATGGCCACATTTGGATATTAACCAGGAATAACTACATGCCTAAACTGATCTATAAGCATAAATCATTCTTACAGCTTGACATTAATAGCACATAGAATGATTCCCAATTTCAAACAATTGTTGTGCATGGATCTCATAATAGAAATTAGAGGCTTCTAATGTACTCAGAAATAAAAAACATGATAGATAACTCAGACACACCTACAATACTAACTAGAGACTTTAATACAATTAGGAGTATTTCTCAGTACAAAGGCAGATGCACACTAAATTTAAACTCAATTAATGAGTTTGGCAATTTCGTAACGAGCAATCACCTGGTAGAGATTAGCACTGCTAGAAATTTGTTTACTTGGACTAACGGTAGGAAAAATCAAAATAGGGCCCTAGAGAGGCAAGATAGAATGGTAGCAAACCAAGCATGGTTTTGATAAGTACAGTACCTCATCTATGCAAGTCCTTGGAAGAGGTAATTCAGACCACAATCCATTATTACTTAAAGTCCTAAGGTAAGGAAAACATTACCCCAAACCCTTCAGGATCCAATCTATATGGTTCAACAGACCGGAACTCATAGAGCTTATAAGTAGGAACTGGAACCAACCAGTAGATAGCCAAGGCATGTATGGTTTCTCCCTAAAACTGTCTAGGGTTAAAGAATTCCTCAAAAACTGGAACAAATTTGAGTTTGGAAATGTTTTTGATAATATGCTTCTGACTGAGAAAATGATAGCTGAGCTGAAAACTAAACTGAACACAAACTATGATACTCAAACTCAGATACAACTAAACACCTAAAAAACTTAAATGGGGAGAAGGACTTCTGGAAACAGAAATATAGGAAGAAGTGACTAAAAAAGGGAGACCTTAATACAAATTTATTCCACAATGATGTTAGATCCAAACATAGCAGACTTAGGATTAATAGGATACAAAATTAGAAAGGTCGGTGGATAGAAGACCATGATGAGATAGGCAAAGCTACATTAGATTATTATAAAGACCTCATCTCGGATGAAACCTCTTACCACTAAGGGATACAGATGAAATAATTTCTAGATCTCATCCCTCTGTCATCACAGATCAAGAAAACATAGATTTAATGAGGCCAGCCACTACAGAGGAAATCCATGAAGTAATATTTAGCCTCAGCCAGGAAAGTGCTCTTGGTTTTTATGGCTTTTCAGGACTATTTTATAAGAAATCATGGGATTGCATCAAAGGGGACTCAACACAGTTTATAAATGAATTTCTTTGTGGAGTTAAAGTACCCAGGTCCTTTGCTAGCATCCTAATAACCTGAATCCCAAAGACTCCTACACCTAAAAGCCTATCTGAGTGTAGACCAATTAGCTTAACTAATTTTTCCAATAAACTCTTGTCTAAACTCATCATTGATATGATCAAACCACTTCTACTTAAGTGCATCTCCCATGAACAATATAATTTTATCCAACATAGGGAGATAGCAGATAACATACTGGTAATGTAGAAACTGGTAAGACTTTTAGGTGATAGGAATCAGTCATTAAACATGATAGCTAAGGTAGACATGTCAAAGGCATATGACCGAGTCTTATGGCCAATGCTGAATTCCCTCTTACTGAGATTTAGATTCCATGGAAATATTGTAACACTCATATTGGGCAACATAAATAGTTCATGGCTCTCAGTACACTTTCCAATATAGATTTTTCCAACTCACTAGAGGCCTTAAGCAGAGAGACCCCCTTATCCCAACATCTCACTTAGAACAATAAGTGGCTAAATAAGGCTGGCAGGATTATACAGATCAAACATGTTCTAATGGCCATCCCATAGCACACATGGTGCATCAAGGCTCCCACATCTCACTTACTGCACAAAAATCAAGCCATGTGCTTAAATTTCTTAAGGGGGAAATATGAACATGGCAGGAGGAAAAATTGGAGAGCTTGGCACTCTCTTTGCTATCCCAATCAGGAAAATGGCTTTGGATTTAAAGACTTGCCTACCCCCATTGATAGCTTATCTATTAAGCTATGGTGGAAATCCCACCAGGGTACAACGCTTTGGGCAAAATATATCTGGTCCATCTCTCTTTCTAATAGGAAATCAGAAGCCTGGAGAAGAGTATGCAGCATCTCCAAGGTGGCAGAGGTTAATTCCCAGGTTATAATCAAAGCTGGAACTTCTATCTTCTGGTTAGCAAACTGAATGGGATCAGGTCCACTGATAAATCAATGGCCAGATTAAATGGAATTTTCCTATCCACTATTATAGGTAAATGAATTTATAATGGTTGGGGATCAATATCTAGATACACTCAAGCTTCACATCTCGGCCCACACATTGAAGCAGGAGTGAAGCCTAATGTAGGAAGCAGATGAAATGGTATGGAAACCATCATACATAGGTTATTTCTCAGTTTCATCAGCATACCAAGTGCTGAGGAAAAAGAGAAATAAGTGTGAAAGTTTAACAAAGGTATGGAAATAACTACTGCCTCCAAAACTATTAGTATTTATGTGGAAGTTACTGAATAAGTTGCTATTTTTATGATATCTTAATGAAATGTGGAATTATAAATGTCTCCAGATGCTGCCATTGCAACCATGTGAAATGATATTTGTCTCTTCGTAGTGGAGCCCTCTCTTTTCATGCCTAGACGATAGTTCCTGCTGTAGATGAGTTCAGCCTACCGTTCAAGAGTAGCCAAGGAAGGAGCCAAGAAGAACATAGCTTTAGATCGACGTAAACGCCCCTTGAAAGGAAGTTGAACTATCACCCGTGGAGTAGGCTTGTAAGATTGACTAATTCAAAAGGGTTAATCTAGTACAAAGTTGTCGGAACGAATCGTTTTCTTTATCGAAAAAAGCTTTCTTTTATTAGGGGTCTTGGTGCATGATTACTCTTTCTCACTCCTTCAATGCATGCCCCATAGCAATTCAGATATGGAAATTTATCAAGGAGAACCTAAAAGGCCTAGAAAACTTATCACTGCTGAGCAAGGAGACCCCCTGAGATAGGATTTAATCTCAATTCTGATGTAAACTACAGGAGAAACTTTGCTTCTATTTTGGGATTTGTTATCAGGAACAAATATGTGGAACATGTCTACATGTGCTCAGACCTAATGTGAACTAAGGATCCACTGGAGGCCAAACTTATGTCTGTCATAAGATCCATCTAGGTAAGTATTCAAGAAGGTTTACACCACTAATTGTTGAAATTGACTCACTGCAGACAGTAAACATCCTTATAAGGAAAGACAAGTCCCCATGGCGAAAGCCTCACAAGAATCTTAACCCACTAGAACCTAATAGATGGAAAAAATATACAAATATGACACATCAACAGAGAGGCAAACACCTTGGCGCATGAATTGGCAAAGACTTTCAGCCCTTAATCCTCCATCTCAAGCCCCAGTCAGAGAGAAGATATCCAAAAAGCTATTACAGCAGACCAGGTGGAGCTGCCAAATTTAGAAGTTCTAGGCTAAAGAATGTATGAGAAAAGTAGAAGATTGTACACCTGGCCTACAGTGATATTGACAAAAAGGGTGGAGGTCTTAACTGCTAGGAATCATGTACAAGGTTGCTACTAAAACAATCCATCTTAAAAATTTTGTATAGCGAAGGGATAACTCATTTAAGCAGGTTATAGAACTCTAGTTGGTTTTGATGTTCAAGTCCACTTGAACTTTTTCTTGTAAATACAATGTTTTAGTTCTTCAAAAGGTCTGGGAAGCCTATATATATTCCCCAATTTGGTGGTTCAATTTAAAAAAAACAAAATCATCGTGCCATATTTATATTTCATCTTCAAATGCACACCACAATCAAAAATAAAGCTTTCCTTTAGAAAAATAGTGCGAGAAAGAAAGGAAGAAAGAAATAAACTTAGCAAAATTACAAATCAGGTGGGTAAAATTAAGAAATTAATATGCTGGTTAAACACCTAAAAGCAGGAAGGATTTTTTTTGTTTTTAAGAAAAGAAATTCATGGTGGCTGATGTTTTTTTGTGTGTTTATGCGGACCTTGCAGTTGCCTAGATAGTAGTGCTAGAGAAGTACTTGATTGATGGCCGTGCAATTGAAGCAAAGAATGTTATTTCTTTGAATGAGAAACATGTTATGTTTGAATTAGTAGTTACATTTGGGAATGTCCCAGTCCAGGGCAAACAAAAATTATTTTTTTATAACGATCAACATCTACTCTCAATGAGGGTAGAAATACTTTGAGCAGTTTGGTAATATTACAGATGTTACAGTGATGTATGACCATGACTCCCAAAGGAAATCAATACATTTATTTTCAAAATTATAAGTAAGATTTTGGTTATAGAGGGATTAATTTAAGAATATGTGGATGTGCATCTTACTAATCGAGTACGAGTTTATATCAACTAACTCTATTGTGAAGCAATTAATTTCAAAACATGTCATAAATATGTGCTATATCCGTGCATATTTTGGGCACGATAAGATTTTTGCTTATCAAATACTTTCATAATATTATATAATTATCCACAAGGGATCTTTTGTTACACCCATATTGTAAACTAACATGCATATGCAACAATTGGAAGACCTCTGCACTTGAGGTTGATCAGGATAGCTGGTGTTTGAGTTTGGGGAAGGACAGGCTACCTATACTACCCATATATAGGAAAGGGGGAGGCAGTTGGATTTGTTTGCGCTTGTGGCCTCCGCTATGGTGGGATTTTGATAGGGAAAAAGTTGGGACCAAGGTTTTTTTAGAGAGATACCCGATCAAATACATTTTTGTTACAATCTTATTGTAAACTAACATGCATCTACAAGAAAATGTCTAGGCATATTAATCTTCATCTAGGCATATTAATCTTCTAAGAGCTAAAAACCACCTAGAAAATGTCTTATATCATTTGTGCCAAACTTGCATGCAATTGGCATGCTTTCTTTTTCATCGTTGTTGTCACCACTATGTACTCCAATAGCTCAAAAAATAAAATCTTCCTACCATATTATTATTTCATCTTCAAATGCATACCACAATTAAAAATAATGTTTTCATCAAGAAAAATATTTTGAGAAAGAAAGGAAGAAATACAAGAAACTTAGCAAAACAACAAATTGGGTGGTTAAATTGTTTTTAAAAATATGCTGGTTGGACACCCTGAAGCTGGCAATTTTATTTTTTTTTAAAATAAATTTATGAAAGCCAATATTGTTCCCGAGATTGTAGTGATGGAGAAGCATGTGATTGATGGCCGCACTGTTGAAGCAAAGAATGTCATTCCAATGGATTATGAACAAGTTATGTATTGAAACAATAGTAGCATTTGGGTATCTCCTGGCCCAAGACGAACAAAAATTATTTTCTTATAAGGGATGGCGTCTACTCTCAATGAGACAAGAAGTACTTTGAGCAGTTTGGTAATATTACAGGTGTTGTAGTGATGTATGACCACGGTTCCCAAAGGAAATTAATACATTTATTGTTAAAATTATATTTTAGATCTTAGTTACAGAGGGATTAATTTAAGATTATGTGGATGTGCATCTTACTAATCGAGTACGAGTATATATCAACTAACTCTGTTGTGAAGCAATTAATTTCAAATCACGTCATAAATATGTGTCATATTTGTACATATTTTGGGCATGATGAGATCTTTGCTTATCAAATACTTTCATAGTCTTATATAATTATCCGCAGGGGATTTTTTTTACACGCTTACGGTAAAATAACATGCATCCATAAAATTGGAAGTCCTTTGCAATTGATTTGGAAAAGGGTAGCCGGTGTTTGAATTTGAGGATTAGAAAAGGAGGGAAGGAGAGGCTAACTAAATTACCTATATATGGGAAAGGGAGAGGCTGTTGGATTTGGTGGCCCTTGTGGCCTTCCCTAAGGTGGGATTTCGATAGGGAAATATCAGGACCAAGGTTTTTGTAGAGAGAGAGGGTTTTTGGGGAGGAAGCTTTCAGTTTTATTTAGTACATCCTACTTTTGGTAGGCACATTTAATCTTTATATGGTTATTTTAAGAATAATGATCAAGTGCATTCACGTATAGTTTACCTGGACCTCGGACGTCGAAAATATTGATGAATGTAATGTTTATTTTAATTTTTTTTTAAATTCCATTATGTTGTACGTGTGCCCTTCTAACTTTCAACAAAGAAACTATTAACATTACCTGAAAATTGTAGGACAAATTTAATTTGTCTAATTAAACTTTTGGATTTGTTATCATGTATTTATTTTAAATATTTATTATCTTTATTTTATGGAGTCTGTCTCTTGAAAGACTTTTTATCCATAAGTTATGTAAAAACTAAGGTTTAAACTGCAAATTAGAAGATATCAAGATAAAATTCTGGGGCAGCATTAACCGGGCCATAAACTTATTACTACTGCAAAAATTTTTAATATTACAACTATCATCTTGAGTGCTCCAACGGTTATTATTACTGTTACTGCGTGCGAATACGGTGCGAAATACACACGAAACACACTCTTCCTAACTGAATCGAATCCATCTTCATCTCCTTCACCTTACTTTGCTGCTACATCGGTTAATTGTTTTATTGTTTTCTTTTGATGGCGGCTCCTCCGCCTGGTCACGGTGGAGCAACCGCGACCAAGACCTTTCTGCAAGCTCTGGGCAATAGGTCACCCCCTCTTACTACCTCCCTTCCTTCGAATCCTGAAATTATACCAAGAACCCAATATAAGGGCGAAATCTCCTGTCTTGTGTCTCGGAAAGATGCTGAAACGCTAGCGGCACATTACAGCAATGCTCTCGTCGGTAAGTTTGCTCGGGGGAAACCTTCAATGACTGCTTTAAACAAAGCTTTCAATTCTGTTGGATTCAAAGGTAAGTTTCAATTGGGATCTATTGATTTCAAGCACATCCTTATCCGGTTTCAGGATAAGGAGGATTATCAACGGTTATGGATTAAAGGTCAATGGATTTTTAACCAAGTTCCCATGAAAGTGTTAAAATGGAATACGGATTTCAATCCTGCAATTGAATCTTCTATTGTACCTGTTTGGGTTACTATTCCCTGTGTTCCAGTCTTCTTTTATAATATTGCAATGATAGAATCCATTGGGAATCAAATAGGTAATTATATCAAAATGGATGCAGCAACTGCTGCATTAACTAGGCCCTCTGCAGTTAAGATGTGTATTGAAATTGATTTGAAAAAGAAACAACCATCTTCTATTAGGGTGGGTATTGAAGAAGATGGAATAGAGTATAATGTAGTAAAGCTTCCTATTGAATTTGAAGACCTGCCTCTCTATTGTCAGCATTGTAAAACTATAGGACACGATGACAGTCTTTGCATCTATTTACATCCAGAGCTAAAGAAGCCAAGGCCTAATAGGATGGATAAAGTGAAATCTAACAATAAGAATACACAAAATGAGCCTCTTGTTGATCATAATAAGGCTGGTGGTTCGGGTCTTACTGCTACTGAGAAATCTAAGACTTTGCATGGTCAGAATTTGCAATATATACCTAAAAAGAAGCCTGTACCTGTGGAGAGTGATCAATTAAGGGGAGCTGAGTCAGATGTACAGGGGGAGGATATGATAAATTTAAAGCATGATGTGCATAAACAGTCCCCTCCATTAAGTACTGAACTAATAAATGATAATCCTGTTGAAGTTCAGTCTGAAGTAATAAACCATCCTTCTGTGATTTTCTTGAATGATGATACTAATGATATTTCATATGAAATACATGGGGATGTCCATAAGGGGGTAACAGATAGTCCTCAATCTTCGGTACTCAGTAAGATGTCCTTGTCTGCTCCACCAAATCTCATATCAAAAACAGGTTTTGTCAAGGATGACATCCCTAACAAAAGGAGTAAGCGGTTCTCACCTTTTAACCCTATTCTTGCTGCTAAAAGTTTTATTTTCTCTCAAGAAATAGACAGGCAGAACAGGTTTCTTTTACTGGCAGAGGATGAGCCAGCTGAAGATCAAGTTGTGACTCCTGAAGTATCAAAGTCATTACTGGTGGACAAAGATAATGATACTGTTAGCATTCAGGTTAATCAGGTAACTCCTATGTCTCCTCAACCACTAGCAGGGGAAATAAATGATTTAGATCAGGATAACCACATTAAATCACATAAGAATGAGAGCTTCTTCACTCAGTTAAATACAATCATGACTAGATCAAAAAGCTCCAATCATGTTTCCCTATGAATAGTACAATTCAGATTAAGATACTAGTGTGGAACCTTAGGGGAATGGATACCTCAATTATTAGGTTGCATAATTTGATAGACAGGCATCATCTTGAGTTATTATGCTTAATTGAACCTAAACATGACAACTCACAATGTGAGCATTATAGACAGCTACTTCACTTTGACAATTGCATGCAAGCAAATAATGAACAGATTTGGCTATTCTGGAATAATAGTGTTTCAGTTGTTTGTAAAATGGATAACCTACAGTTTCTAGCTGTTGAAATGAGTAGCATTACTAATGCTATTACATCTGTTAGTGAATATAGAGGTCCTTCTACTCCAAAGACTGGTAGTATGAGAGATTTTCGAGAATTTATAAATGACATGGCCTTGGAAGAAATTCCTACTGTGGGTAATCTCTTTACTTGGAGCAATAATAGACTAAGAAATCCTACAGTTAAGAGGCTAGACAGGGGTTTATGCACTGCTTCTTGGTTAACTAACTTTCCAAATTCCTCTGTGCATATTTTGAATAGAATTTCCTCTGACCATAATCCAATGCTACTCACTATAGGTAGTAATATTGCATCATCTCCAAGACCTTTTAGGTTTATTAACACTTGGTATAAAAGAGATGGCTTTAATGAGGTAGTTAAACAAAGTTGGGATTCTCAGACTCAGCAATCAGGAATGGTTGGCTTTTTTGAAAAATTGTTGAGGCTGAAAAAAACTTTAAAAATTTGGAATAAGGAAGTGTTTGGGAATATTAATGATAATGTTTTAAAGGCTGAATCAGTTTTAAGAGAAATGGAGGGACAGTATGATCTGAATGTTACAACTGAAAATAGGGTTAAAATGAAAGAAGCTAGGGCAAAATTGGTGAGGGCTTTGATTGAACAAAAGAGTTTCTGGAAACATAAAGCAAAAGTTAAATGGCTGAAGGAGGGTGATAACAATACTAGTTTCTTTCATAACACGGTTAGAGAGAGGAAATGTAGTTTAAAAATTACAAAAATTAAAGGGAGTAATGGACAGTGGATTGATAATGCTCAAGAAATTGAGACTGAATGCATCCATTATTTTCAGGACCTCCTAACTGAGCAAAATTTCCCTGAAAGTGATATTCCCCAAGCAAGGGATATTTTTAAACATCATTTCTTAAGTCAGATCCCACAGTTGATCACACCTGATGACAATGAAAAATTACTACAACCTGTATCAATTGCTGAACTTAAGAATGTTGTTTTTGGACTCAATCACAAAAGTAGCCCCGGTCCGGATGGTTTTACTGCAAAGTTTTATATAAAGTCTTGGGATATAATTGCTAATGATCTATTATCAGCTGTACATGACTTTTTATCATTTCATAATATTCCAAGGGGGATTGGTAGTACATGGATCACAATTATTCCAAAAAAAAAGTACACCTACCTCTTTTGATGATTACAGGCCGATCAACCTTTCTAATGTTATAAATAAGATCTTCTCTAAGATTCTAATGGAAAGATTGAAGCCTTTAATGTCTAAACTTATCTCCAATCACCAAACTGCTTTCCTAAAAGGTAGAGATATTGCTGATAATGCTATCTGCCTTCAGGAAATGGTGAGATTCCTAAATTGGAAACAGAGAGAACCTAACTTGATTGTCAAATTAGATCTTAAGAAGGCTTTTGATAGAGTTAGGTGGTCTTTTTTATACTCTGTGCTTGCAAAATTTGGATTTCATGCAAAATTTATTTTCCTGATTATGAAGAACTTGTCTCAGGCATGGTTTTCCATCCTTATAAATGGTAAGCCAGTTGGTTTCTTTCAACCAACAAGGGGTATCAAACAGGGTGATCCTCTATCACCTTTTCTGTTCAATATCTTTTCTGAAGCTTTTACTAGAAGCCTATCTTTTGTTTTTCTGAATGGTAGTTTATCATATTATGCTATTCCAGGTAATGCATTTCATATCTCTCATCTCTCTTATGCTGATGACACTGTGATATTCCTCAAAGCAAATAACAATTCTTTGATCAGGCTCAAGGCTTTCCTGGATACTTTTCAGGAAGTCACTGGCCAACATGTTAATTATAATAAGAGTGAACTGTACATTGGAAAGCATGCCACTGTAAACAGGGTTAGAAGGATTAGGAGAATTCTAGGAATGAAGCTAGGAAGGTATCCTTTTACATACTTAGGGGTTCCCATTTTTACTGGTAGATTTAGGAAGACTTACCTCCATCCCTTATTGGAACAGATTGAAAATAGACTGGGAAACTGGAAAAATAGGTGGCTTTCAATGGGAGGGAAACTTACTCTAATACAGGCCTGCATATACTCGGTTCCTCAGCACATATGGTCAGTGATTAAACCTACCAAACAGGTTATATTGGACATAGAAAGATTATTGAGCAAGTTTTTTTGGGGTTCTGATGATACAAATCAAAAAAGGGTATGGAGAAAGTGGGATGCTCTTTGCTATCCTACCATTCAAAATGGACTAGGATTTAGATCAATACATACTATTATTAAAACTTGTTCTGTCAAGCTTTGGTGGAAATATCAAAAGGGTGAGGCTCTCTGGACTCATTTGATTGCATCTCTTCCATCTTCTTCCAGATCTTCGCAAAATTGGAAAAGGATTTGCTGTATCAATAATTGGGCAGAATCTCAAACTAGAGTCATTATTGGTACTGGAGATTGTAATTTTTGGACCTCTAATTGGTTGGATATAGGACCACTGCAGGATATTTGTGATCAAATACATGTGAATATTCCTTTTAACTGTAGTGTTTCAGATTTTATTACCAATAAATCTGCTTTGATTGTTAAAATAATTCCATTTCTCCCTGATCATGCTCTTACTCTTTTATGTGATTCTAAGCTGTTTCCTCATAGAAAGGACAGGCTAATATGGAAACTCGGAATCAATGGTGAGTTCTCTTTCAAATCTACATATCTACAATTACGTCACCATAGAGGTTCTGTGGCTTCTTTCAAACATCTTTGGAATTACAGAATTGAAAAAAAAGGTTTCTGTCTTCATGTGGAAAATGATGAACTCCTTCCTTCCTTTTGACAATGTTTTACATTCTTTGAGGATTTCACTGGCCTCTAAATGCTGTATGTGCCATAATCATGAGGATTCCCTTGATCATTTTTTTAATTCCTGCACATTTACAATGCATATATGGAAACAGATCCATTCTTTTATGGGGATCAGAGATCAGGTATTCCCATCCATTTGGGATAGACTATCTTTCTATTTCTCATATAATGGTTTCAGTAGTGTGCAAGTTGAGATGATTCATTCTGCAGCATTAATAACCTGCTGGAACCTGTGGAAAACTAGAAATGGATGCTTGTATGATTCAGTTAATCCTGTGATTAGTGTGGTGCTCAATCATATTAGGACTGACATCTTTTATCTGTTTACTGCTAAGCCATTCTTTGTTGACTCTGGGATTGATAGGTTAATTGCTGAACATTCTTTCCTACCTTTGAGCAAAAAACCTCCTAAGCCTAAGATATTTAAAATAGCTTGGACAAAGCCAGACATAGGATATAAAATCAATGTTGATGCTGCATGGTGCTGTCAAACGAATATGTGTGGTATTAGTATGATTATAAGGGATTGTAGGGGAGGATTTATTGTTGCTCATACTAAGATCTCCCCTGCTTATTCACCTTTAGAGGCAGAACTGAAAGCAATAAGGTTTGCATTAAGAGCAGGTTCAGAAATTAATCTCTCTTACTATTTAGAATCTGACTGTCTAAATGCAATCGGGTATGTACTAGATCCTTACAAGTCACCATGGAAAGTTTTCAGTCTGGCTGAGGAGATTAACAAACTCCTGGGAGGGATTCCTCTCAAGCATGTTCATAGACAAGGCAACTTAGTGGCAGATAAACTAGCGAAGGATTGTTTACATAGTCTGTCATCCTCATCGTTCCTTCATTTTCAAAGTTTAACTAATTTTGTGCAAGGTTTGATAAGATTGGATCAGATGGGTACTCCTTCTATTCGGATTGATATCTGAAACAGAGGCTACTGACTGTATTTCATATTCAGAAGGATGGATTGCTTCTACTCAGAGAACTGAAACAATTACGGCGGGCATTCGAATTCATCTCCAAATTAGTCATCTTCTTCTGTTGACATAAGTGATCTACTGCTATATCAATTTTGCTGGAAGCTACAGAGATCATACCAGACACAGTGATGACTGATCTCCTTCACTGTTTTTTGAAGACATCAATCACGGACAGGGATTAGTTGCCCCTTGCTGATGCTAACCACAAATACAGTTGGAAAGGTTTTACTTTTTGCTATCTCCTACACTATTAGCTTAGAGGATAGGCTTATGATTTAGGTAAAGGTTTCTTTGACTGACTTGTGTTTCGTTTATTCGATTCACTAAGAAGTTCAAGATCCGATTACCTAGTCATTAGTATTTGTAATCCTCTGGTTTCTACATTTCTCTATTTTCATTCTTTTGGAAGCAACAAAGGTTGCTTCAAGAGCAATAAGCTCGGTCTGTATAACTTATCTAAGCTTCGGCTTCTTTTAAACTGTTTTATTATTTACGGCTTGGGAAGGCTAATATAATTTCCCCCATCTAAGGATGGTTTTAATTAAAAAAAAATAATATTACAACTAAACTTTTTTACTTTTCTTTAATTCTAATTCAACCCCATCTTTCCAAATTCATAATATAAAGATGGTCGTTCCCAATACATTGCCTATTTTATATATAAAATTAATTTTAAAAAATATATTCATTTCAACAAATTATTCTTCTAAGTGCTAGAAACCTCCCAGAAAATGTCTTGTATCATTTGTACCAAGCATGCACGCAATTGACAAACTTCTTTTTTCATCGTAGTTGTCACTACTATGTACTCCAATAGCTCAAAAAAATAAAATTTTCCTGCAATATTTATATTTCAACTTCAAATTCACACCACAGTCAAAATCAATGTTTTCCTTTAGAAAAAAAAAAGTGCGAGAAAGAAAGGAGGAAATAAAAGAAACTTAGCGAAACAACAAATTGGGCGGCTAAAATTAAGAAAATATATACTGGTTGGACACCTTAAAGCGGGCATGATTTGATTTTTAAAAAAGAAAAATAAATTCATGGAGGCCGATGTTGTTTTGTGTGTTTACACGGACCCTGCAGTTGCTGAGGTAGTAGTGATGGAGAAGCACATGATTAATGGCCAATTTGTTGAATCAAAGAAGGTTATTGATATGGATTATAAACATGTTATGTATTGAAAACATAGTAGCATTTGGGTATCTTCTAGTCCGGGGAGAAAAAATATTATTTTCTTATGAGAGTTAGCATCTACTCTCAATAAGGGTAGAAATACTTTGAGCCGTTTGGTAATAATCCAGGTGTTGTAGTGATGTGTGACCATGGCTCCCAAAGGAAATCAATACATATATTGTCAAAATTATTTGTTAGATCTTAGTTACAGAGAGATTAGTTTAAGATTATGGGGATGTACATCTTACTAATCGAGTACGAGTATATATCAACTAACTCTATTGTGAAGCAATTAATTTCAAAACACGTCATACATATGTGCCATATCCGTGCATATTTTGGGCACGATGAGATTTTGCTTATCAAATACTTTTTTAATATTATATAACTATCCACAAGGGATCTTTTGTTACACGCTTATGGTAAAATAACATGGATCTGTAATAATTGGAAGACCTTCGCAATTGAGTTGGATAAGGGTAGTCGGTGTTTGAATTTGAGGATTAGGAAAGGATGGAAAGAGAGGCTACCTAAACTACCTATATATGAGAAATGAGAGGGTTGGATTTGTTGGCGCTCTTGGCCTCCCCTAAGGTGGGATTCAATAGGGAAAAAGTTAGGACCTAGGCTTTTCTAGAGAGAGAGGATTTTTTGGGAGGAAGCTTTCAGCTTTAGTTAGTACATCCTACTTTTGGCAGGTACATTTAGTCTTTATATGGTAAGTTAAAGAATAAAGACCAAGTGCATTCATGTATAGCTTACCTGGAACTCCTACGTGGAAAATATTTATGAATATAATGTTTATTTCCGTTTTTAAAAAATTCCATTTTGTTGTGTGATCTTCTAACTTTCAACAAGAAACTACTAACATTATCTTAAAAGTGTAGGACAAATTTAATTTGTCTAAATTAAGATATTGAATTTATTTTCATGTTTTCATTTTAAATATATATTATCCTTATTTTATAGAGATCGTCTTTTGAAAGATGTTCTTTCCATAAGTTATAAAAGACCAATGTTTAAACTGCAAATTAGAAGAAATCAAATTGTAATTTTGGGGCTACATTAATCGGGTCATAAACTTATTACTACTGCACCTTGAATGATAAATTTTTAATATTACAACTAATATCTTTTACCTTTGTATAATTATAATTCAACCTCGTCTTTCCATATTCATATTGTACATACGTTTATTCCCAATACATAGCCTATTTTAAATGTAAAAATAATTTTAAAAAATAAATTAATCTAAAAATAATAATCTTCTTAGCTCTAAAAACTATCAGAAAATGTATTATACCATTTGGAACACTTTTTTTCATCGTGGTTGTCACCACTACGTACTCTAATAGCTCAAAAAAATAAAATCTTCCTGCCATATTTATATTTCATCTTCAAATGCATACCACAATAAAAAAAATAATGTTTTCCTCTAGAAAAATAGTGCGTGAAAGAAAGGAAGAAATAAAAGAAACTTAGCAAATCAACAAATCGGGCAGGTAAAATTAAGAAAAACTCATGCTGGGTGGACACCTTGAAGCGGGCATGATTTAATTTTTAAAAAAAATCATGGCGGCCGATGTTGTTTTGAGTGTTTTTGCGGACCCTCTAGTTGCCAAGCTATTATTAATGGAGAAGCAGGTGTTTGATGGTTGCATTGTTGAAGGAAATAAAGTTATTCCTATGGATGATTAAAATATTATGTATTGAAACAGTAGCAGCATTTGAGTATCCCCTGATCCGGAGCGAACAAAAAATATTTTTTTATGAGGGTCTGCATCTACTCTCAATGAGGTCAGAAATATTGAGCAGTTTAGTAGTATTACAGGTGTTGTAGTGATGCATGACCACGGCTCCCAAAGAAAATCAATACATTTGTTGTCAAAATTATATGTAAGATCTTAGTTAGAGAGGAATTAATTTAAGAGTATGTGGATGTGAATATTACTAATCGAGTATCAATATATATCAACTAACTTTTCCGAGAAGCAATTAAGTTCAAAACACGTCATAAATATGTGCTACATCTGGGCATAATTTGGGCATGGTGAGATTTTTCCTTATCAAATACTTTCGCAATATTATAAAATTATTTGCAAGAGATCCTTTGTTTACACCCTTATTGTAAACTAACGTGATTCTGCAACAATTTGAAGACCTCCGAAATTGAGATGGATTAGGGTGCCCGGTGTTTGAGTTTGAAGATAAGGAAAGGAGGGAAGTGGAGGCTACCTAAACTACCTCTATATGGGAAGGGTGGAGGAAGTTGGATTTGGTTGCGCTCGCAGCCTCCCCTAAGGTGGGATTTTGACAGGGAAAAAGTTGGGACCAAAGTTTTTCTAGAGAGAGGGTTTTGGGGAGGAAACTTTCAGTTCTTGTTAGTATAGCTAACTCTTGGAAGGATAACATAATCTTTAAATGGTTAGTTTAAGAATCAAGATCACGTACATTCATGCATAGCTTACTTGAAACTTGGACATGGAAATTAAATATGGATGAATGTAATGTTTATTTTTGTTTTTAAACAATTCCATTATGTTGTGTGCTCTTCTAACTTTCAACAGATAAATTAGTAACATTACTTGAAAATTGCTAAAATTACTAACATTATCATGTATTTATTATTATTATTATTATTATTATTATTATATATACTATCCACATTTTATATGTATAAATAATATTAAACAATGAATCCATGTAGACTATCAATATTTTATAACATTACTTAAAATTACTAACATTACTTTATTATCATGTATTTATTATATATATATATATGCTATCCATATTTTATATGTATAAATAATTTTAAAAAATAAATATATGTAGACTGTTTAATCTTCAAAGCGCTAAAAGCTGCCCAGAAAATGTCATATATCATTTGTGCCAAGCATGCACACAATCAGCACACTTTTTTTTTCATCGTTGTCATAACCACTATGTACTTCAATAGCTCAAAAAAACAAAAACTTCATGCCATATTTATATTTCATCTTCAAATGCACACCACAATCAAAAATAAAGTTTTCCTTTAGAAAAATAGTGCGAGAAAGAGGAGGAAGAAAGAGAAGAAACTTAGTGAAACGAGGAATCAGGTAGGTAAATTTAAGAAAACAATCTACTGGTTGGACACCTTGAAACGGGCAAGATTTTTATTTTTTGATAAAAAAATCATGGCGACCAATGTTGTTTTGTGTGTTCTTGCATACCCTGCAGTTGCACTGTTTCATAGTAGTGATGGAGGAGCACGTGATTGATGGTCGCACTGTTGAAGCAAAGAATGTTATTCCTATGGATTATAAACATGTTATGTATTACATTTTTGAAACGGTAGTAGCATTTGGTTATCTCTTAGTCCGGGGTGAATAAAAATATATTTTTTTAGGAGGGTCAGATTTTACTTTCAATGA
Source organism: Rubia yunnanensis (assembly GCA_037428765.1). NCBI lineage: Eukaryota > Viridiplantae > Streptophyta > Magnoliopsida > Gentianales > Rubiaceae > Rubia > Rubia yunnanensis. Next base: position 20,363,446 of record CM075064.1, on the reverse strand, counting down.
GGGTAGAGGTACTTTGAGCAGTTTGGTAATATTATGGATGTCGTAGTGCTGTGTGACCACGGCTCCCGAAGGAAATCAATACATTTATTGTCAAAATTATATGTAAGATCTCCGTTACAAAGGGATTAATTAAAGATTATGTGGATGTGCATCTTACTAATCAAGTATGAATATATATATCAATTAACTTCGTTGTGAAGCAGTAAATTGATCCGTGCATATTTTGGACACGGTGAGTTTTTTGCTTATCAAATGCTTTGGTAATTTTATCTAATTATCCACAAGGGATCTTTTATTACCCTCTTATTGTAAATTAACGTGCATATGCCACAATTGAAAGACCTCCGTAATTGATCTGTTGTAAGTTGAATTTAAACCACCGCTCGATTAAGAAGCCAGGCATTTTACTCTCGTTGAAGTTAAATAGTTGTTGCATTGCTCCGTTCATAATATCCCTGAAATATATGAAGAGTTTATTGATACTCCGAATCATTTCAAGGATCAAAGGATTGGTGTACATCTCGTTATTGCTAAAGCACTTAAATATATTCTCTTTAAATAATTTTCAGTTCATTGATTTTTTTTGTCATTTATTCATGCTTTATATGTTCTTTAATTAAGAGCAAATGGCTAAATTAGTACTTAATTTCAATCAAAATATACGGTTTAGTACACTTTCTAGAATTATTATTGTCTGCGGGACAATTTATTTCAAATACTAATGTGAGTGAAACAACTCAATAATATATTCTAAAAGCTCAAAGAATAATTATATATTCAAATTTTCTATAGTTTAAGAATTTTTAATATAACGGTCAGTCGGTTTCAATCAAGAATATGTGTCTAGATTATAGTATATCTAGACCTTCAAAATTATAAATGATTTTTATGATATATAGGAGACTATTCACACTATATATTTGGATAATGCTCCAAAATTTATCACATATAATATTAAGTTCATGATTTTCTTAAATAAAATTACCAACTTAATTGAATCAATTTATTATAATTGACATTCAAATCATTTTAAGATTAATTGGCTAAGTAAGAAACTACTTTTATACGCTTGTGTTAAATTAAGGCAACATGACCAATCAACATGAAATCCCAACACTAAATTTTAGTATGTCTATGAGACAAAAGTTGAACTAGTTATCACTAACTGTGCAAAAAACATATTTTTTTCATATGCACAAGCTAAAGAAAGTCTTTGCCAAAAATTTACCCATTTTTTTTATGTATAAATACATTTCAAAAATATATTCATCTAGACCGGTTAATCTTCTAATCACTAAAAACTGCCAAGAAAATATCATATACCATTTGTGCCACACATGCACGCAATTGACACACTTTTTTTTCATCGTTGTTATCAAGACTATGTACTCCAATGGCTCCAAAAAAACAAAATCTTCGTGTCATATTTATATTTCATCTTCAAATGCACACGACAATCAAAAATAAAGTTTTGCTTTAGAAAAATAGTGCGAGAAAGAAAGGCGGAAAGAAAATAAACTTAGCCAAACAAAAAATCGATGAGTATGGATACATAGAATGACATTAATAGCACATAGAATGATTCCCAATTTCAAATAATTGTTGTATGGATCTCATAATAGAAATAATGTACTCAGAAATAAAAAGCAGGATAGATAACTCAGACAAACCTACAATACTAACTAGAGACTTTAATACAATTAGGAGTATTTCTGAGTACAAAGGAAAATGCACACCAAATTTAAACTAAATTAATGAGTTTGGCAATTTCCTAATGAGCAATCACCTGATAGAGATTAACACTGCTGGAAATTTGTTTACTTGGACTAATGGTAGGAAAAATCAAAATAGGGCCCTAGAGAGGCAAGAAAGAATAGTAACTAACCAAGCATGGTTTGATAAGTACAGTAGCTCATCCATATAAGTCCTTGAGAGATGTAAGTCAGACCACAATCCATTATTACTTAAAGTCCTAAGCCAAGTAAAGCATTACCCCAAACCCTTCAGGATCCAATCTATATGGTACAACAAACCGGAACTTATAGAGCTTATAAGTAGGAACTGGAACCAACCAGTAGATAGTCAAGGCATGTATGGTTCCTCCCTAAAACTGTCTAGGGTTAAAGAATTCCTCAAAACATGGAACAAATTTGAGTTTCGAAATGTTTTTGATAATGTGCTTCAGACTGAGAAAATCATAGTTGAGCTGGAAACTAAACTGGACACAAACTATGATACTCAAACTCAGATACAACTGAATGATGCTAATGCAAATATAGGAAGAAGTGACTTAAAAAGGGAGACCTTTATACAAATTTCTTCCACAATGGTGTTAGATACAAACACAGCAGACTTAGGATTAATAGGATACAAAACATAGAGGAAAACATAGATTTAATGAGGCCAGCCACTATAGAGGAAATCCATGAAGTAGTATTTAGCCTCAGCCAAGAAAGTGCTCCTAGTTTTTATGGCTTTTCAGGGCTATTTTATAAGAAATCATGGGATTTCATTAAAGGGGACTTAACACGGGCTATAAATGAATTTCTTTGTGGAGATAAAGTACCTGGGTCCTTTGCTAGCACCCTAATAACCTGAATCCCAAAGACTCCTACACCTAAAAGCCTATCTGAGTGTAGACCAATTAGCTTAATTAATTTTTCCAATAATTTTTTGTCTAAACTCATCATTGATAGGATAAGACCACTTCTACCTAAGTGCCTCTCCAATGAACAATATGATTTTATCCAACATAGGGAGATAGCAGATAACATACTGGTAATGTAGGAACTTGTAAGACTTTTAGGTGATAGGAATCAATCATTAAACATGATAGCTAAGGTAGACATATCAAAGGCATATGATCGAGTCTCATGGTCAATGCTAAATTCCCTCTTACTAAGATTTGGGTTCCATGGACATATTGTAGCACTCATATTGGGCAACATAAATAGTTCATGGCTCTCAGTACTAATCAATGGTGCCCAATATCGATTTTTCCATCCCACTAGAGGACTTAAGCACGAAGACCCCCTTAGCCCAACATCTCACTTAGAATAGTAGGTGGCTAAATCAGGGTGGCAAGAATATACTGATCAAACATGTTCTAATGGCCATTCCCTAGCACACACAGTGCATCATGGCCCCCACATCTCACTTACGGCACAAAATTCAAGCCATCTGCTTAGATTTCTTATGGGGGAAATATGAACATGGCAGGAGGAAACATTAGAGAGCCTGTCACTCTCTTTGCTATCCCAATTAGGAAAATGGCTTTGGATTTAAAGACCTACCTACCCCCATTGATAGCTTCTCTATTAAGCTATGGTGGAAAGCAAACTAGGGTACAACCCTATGGGCAAAATATATCTGGTCTATCTCTCTTTCTAATAGGAAATCAGAAGCCTGGAGAAGAGTATGCAGCATCTCCAAGGTGGCACAGGTTAATTCCGAGGTTATAATCAAAGCTGGAACTTCTAGCTTCTGGTTAGCAAACTGGATGGGATCGGGTCCACTGATAAATCAATGGCCAGATCAAATGGAATTCCCCTATCCACTGTTATAGGTAAATGAATTTATAATGGCCGGGGATCAATATCTAGATACACTCAAGCACCACATCTCAGCCCACACATTGAAGCAAATGAAGCAGGAGTGAAACCTAATGGAGGAAGCAGATGAAATGGTATGGAAACCATCATACATAGGTCATTTCTCAGTTTCATCAGCATACCAAGTGCTGAGGAAAAAGAGAAATGAGTGTGAAAGTTTACCAAAGGTATGGAAACAACTACTGCCTCCAAAACTATTAGTATTTATGTGGAAGTTACTGAATAAGTTGCTACTTTTTTATGATATCTTAATGAAATGTTGAATTATAAATGTCTCTAAATGCTGCCACTGCAACCACATAGATACTCTTTCTCACTTCTTCAATGCATGCCCCATAGCAACTCATATATGGAAATTTGTGGCTTGGATAATTGATTCACCATATTTTACATGTGATGACACTTTTGATAGACTAGCTACTGTATGGTCTAACTCTTCTGAGTCTGTCACTAAGAAAAGAGTGGTCCTTACCACCTCAGTTGTTACATGCTGGATTCTATGGAAATCCAATAACAATCAATTTTTCCATGGCAAAGTCTATTTTCTAAAGAACATCTACTCTCAAATGAGCTAACTTTCCTCTCAAATACTAGGAATGAATATACCTATGAGAAGGATTGTGATTTGCTGATAAACAATCGACTGTTAAGGAACATACCTAAAAGGCCTAGAAAACTTCTCACTGTTGAGCATGGAGACCCCCTGAGATAGGATTAAAGCTCAATTTCGATGTAACCTACAGGAGAAACTTTGCTTCTATTTTGGGATTTGTTATCAGGAGCAAACATGCGGAACATGTCCACATGTGCTCAGAACTATGTGAACTAAGGATACACTGGAGGCCAAACTCATGGCTGCCATCAGATACATCTAGGTAAGTATTCAAGAAGGATTTATAGAACTAATTTTGGAAATTGACTTACTGTAGGCAGTAAACATCCTTATAAAGAAAGACAAGTCCCCATGGAGAAAGCCTCACAAGACTCTTAACCTACTGGAACCTAATAGATGGAACAGATATACAAATCTGACACATCAACAGAGAGGCAAACACCTTGGCACATGAATTGGCAAAGACTTTCATCCCTGAATCCTCAATCTCAAGCCCCAGTCAGAGAGAAGATATCCAAAGAGCTATTACAGCACACCGAGTGGAGCGTGCAAATTTAAGAGTCCTAGGTTAAATCATATATGAGAAAAGTAGAAGATTGTACACCTGGCCTACAGTGATATTGATACAAGGGGTGGAGGTCTTAACTGCTAGGAATCATGCACAAGGCTGCTACTAAAACAATCCATCACAAAAATTTTGTATAGCGAAAGGATAACTCATTTAAGCAGGTTATAGAACTCTAGTTGGTTTTGATGTTCATGTCCACTTGAACTTTTTCTTGTAAAATACAATGTTTTAGTTCTTCAAAAGGTCTGAGAAGCCTATATATATCCCCCAATTCGGTGGTTCAATTTTAAAAAAACAAAATCATCGTGCCATATTTATATTTCATCTTCAAATGCACACGAAAATCAAAAATAAAGTTTTCCTTTAGAAAAATAGTGTGAGAAAGAAAGGAAGAAAGAAAATAAAATTAGCGAAATTACAAATCAGGTGGGTAAAATTAAGAAATTAATATGCTGGTTGAACACCTAAAAGCAGGATGTATTTGTTTTGTTTTTTAAAAAAGAAATACATGGAAGCTGATGTTGTTTTGTGTGTTTTTGCGGACCTTGCAGTTGCCTAGATAGTAGTGCTAGAGAAGTACTTGATTGATGGCCGTGCAATTGAAGCAAAGAATGTTATTTCTTTGAATGAGAAACATGTTATGTTTTGAATTAGTAATTGCATTTAGGAATGTCTTGGTCCAGGGCGAACAAAAATTATTTTTTTATGAGGATCAACATCTACTCTCAATGAGGGTAGAAATACTTTGAGCAGTTTGGTAATGTTATAGATGTTGTAGTGATGTATGACCACGACTCCCAAAGGAAATCAATACATTTATTTTCAAAATTATAAATAAGATTTTAGTTACAGAGGGATTAATTTAAGAATATTTGGATGTGCATCTTACTAATCGAGTACGAGTTTATATCAACTAACTCTATTGTGAAGCAATTAATTTCAAAACATGTCGTAAATATGTGCCATATCGGTGAATATTTTGGGCACAAAGAGATTTTTGCTTATCAAATACTTTCATAATATTATATAATTATCCACAAGGGATCTTTTGTTATACCCTTATTGTAAACTAACATGCATATGCAACAATTGGAAAACCTCCGCACTTCAGTTGGATCAGGATAGCTGGTGTTTGAGTTTGGGGATTAGGAAAGGAGGGAAGGAGAGGCTACCTATACTACCTATATATAGGAAATGGGGAGGCGGTTGGATTTGTTGGCGCTTGTGGCCTCCTCTATGGTTGGATTTTGATAGGAAAAAAGTCGGGACCAAGGTTTTTTTAGAGAGATAGGGTTTTCGGGGAAGAAGCATTAATGTTTTGTTAGTACATCTAACTTTTGGCTAGTGAGTTTAATCTTTATATGGTCAGGTTAAGAATCAAGATCAAATACATTCGTGTATAGCTTACCCGGTACTCAGACATGGAAAATATGTGATGTGTGTTATATTGTGTTCATATTTTGTGGAATTATTATGATTTTATTGAGATATAATTTGCAGTTTAAGGTGTTTTTGGTGCAAGAATTTATTGATTGTGAGAATTGAGAGAGAGCTATACATTGTACTTTTTTTCCTTTAACCAATGATTTTTTCTCACTGGGTTTTCTAGGTGAAGGTTTTTCATGAGGCAATGTGCTCCAATGGAAAATGTTCTTATTTTATAAGACATTTTTCCAGAGATGAAGGAAGAGAGGCGAAAGAAGAATCGCTGAAGTTACGGGGTGAAAAGTGAATTATTGAAGAGATGTGGATTTGAAGAAAAGAAATATATTCACTTCCCAATTGATAAGGATTGTATTATCTCCTTCCATTGAAATTCCTTAATAGTAGGAATTAGTTATTTAGAGTTAGAATAGATATTATCTTATTTTCTTATTTCTTCGGTAAGAAGAAAAGGAATTAGAAGTTGATTTGGATTTTGTTTTGATTTTGCTAATATAAGTATATATACGCCCAAAATAGAATTGGGGAATTACACAAATACAAATACGAAGACATTAATACACAGACGGACTTTAGTTGTTTGCGTAATTATTTGGTTTTTGTTGTTTAGTATATTACCTTTTGGCTACTGGATGAAATAAACAAAGACCGTGTAGGCTTCATGTCAGTGGGAATTCGCAACTTGATTTTGGCCACGGTTTGAGTAATTATTTCATATTCATTGTGCGTTCATTATTATTCTATGTATTTGTTTTTTTCAATCACTATGAGTAGCTAATTTATATATCAGCATGGAATAACAAGCATTAGTTTATGAATTGTGTGGCCTAATTGTTTTATAATTGATTCTTATTTGTTCTTGGTTTATTTTATTCTTGATATATTTGAGCCTAGTCAACTTGAATGTTATTGGGATAATGCTATCTAATTCCACCAATACGTAATCGTTGGAAAGGGTTAGTAAGTAGCGAGTTCTTGTGAAAAACAGCTATCTAGCTAAGACTGTAATAGCAAGATGGGGAATAATTAAGTGTGCGTTACTATTTTCTTTTACTTTGGTAATTGCTATATTGGGTTCTTTTCATTCTTAAAGCTATCAAGGTGTGAATCTTGTTCAGCAAATACTTTCCGGGGGCATCTTGGTAAGAGAAACAATAAGTTAATTATAATTGGTTAATTGTCGATAAAGTACGAAAGAATTTGGGAGGGTAAGTGTAACTACTTTCCTATAACTGATAGATGCATATGAATTAATTTATCTTTGCACCTATGATCGATGTTTGGGTGCTATTCCGAGCTGATTACCTTATTCATATATTTTATAGATTTTTATATCTGTTAGTTGCATCATTATTTTATAATAGTTAGCTGCATAATTAGTTGTTTGATAAATCTGAAAATTAAGGCGTGGTGGATACACCAAAAGTTTTCTATATTAGCAGGTATGTTATTATAACTTTTGCTCCATTCCTCGTCGGATCGACACTGCTTACTACTATACTAATTTCATCTTAAGATTTTGCAGATTATTTTGGTGAGTGAAATGACGTTCACTATGAATAAATGTAATGTTTATTTCTGTTTTTTTTTTAAATTCCATTATGTTGTGTGCTTTTCTAACTTTCAACAAAGAAACTACTATTATTTTTTGAAAATTTTAGGACAAATTTCATTTGTCTAAATTAAGAAATTGAGTTTATTATCATGTATTCATTTAAATATATATAATCCTTATTTTATAGTGTCTATCTCTTGAAATAAGGTCTTTCCATAAGTTATTGAAAGACCAAGGTTAAAAGTCCAAATTAAAAGAAATCTAGATAAAATTTTTGGATGGCAGTAATCGTGTCATAAACTTATAACGACTGCCCCTTGCATAATAAACTTTTAATATTGCAACTAAAATATTTTACCTTTCTATAATTCTAATTCAACTCTTTATTTCCATATGTATATTGTAAAGACAATCTTTCCAAAGAATTTTCCCATTTTTTATGTACAAATAAATTTCAAAATAAATCCATCTAGACCAATTAATCTTCTAACCGCTAAAATTTGCTCAGAAGATATCTTATATCATTTGTGCCAAGCATGCACGCAATTAACACACTCTTTTTTCATTGTTGTTACCACCACAATGTACTCCAATAGCTCAAAAAAATAAAATCTTCTTGCCATATTTATATTTCATCTTCAAATGCACACCACAATAAAAAAATAAAGTTTTCCTTTGGATAAATAGTGCAAGAAAGAAGGGATAAAAGAAAATAAACTTAGCAAAATAACAAATTGGGCAGGTAAAACTGAGAAAAAAATATGTGCTAGTTGGACACCTAGAAGCAGGCATGATTTTGTGTTTTTTGCGGCCGGTGTTGTTTTGTGTGTTTTTACGGACCCAGCAGCTGCCGAGATAGTAATGATCGAGAAGCACATGATTGATGGCCTGACATTTGAGGCAAAGAAATTTATTCCTATGGATGAAAAAAACATGTTATGCATTGAAACAGTAGTAACGTATAGGTATATCTTGGTCCGAGGGGAACATAATTTATTTTTTGGAGGGTCCACATCTACTCTCATTGAGAGTAGAAACACTTTGAGAAGTTTGGTAATATTACAGATGTTGTAGTGATGTATGACAACGACTCCCAAAGGAAATCCATACATTTATCATCAAAATTATAAGTAAGATCTTAGTTACAGAGGGATTAATTTAAGATTATGTGGATGTAATTGAGTACGAGTATATATCAACTATCTATATTTTGAAGCAATTACTTTCAAAAGATGCCATAATTATGTGCCATATATGTGCATATTTTGGGCACGATGAGATTTTTGCTTATCAAATATTTTCGAAATATTGTATAATTGTTTAGAAGGGATCTTTTGTTACAATCGTATTGTAAACTAACATGCATCTACAAGAATTTGAAGACTTCCGTAATTGAGTTTTATTAGGGTAACTAGTGTTTGAGATTGAGGATTAGGAAATGAGGGAAGGAGAGATCATCTAAACTACCTATATATGTGAAGGTGGGAGGTTGTTGGTTTTGGTGGCACTCGTGGCCTCCCCTAAGGTGGGATTTTGATAGGGGAAAACTAAGGACCAAGGTTTTTCTAGAGATAGGGGGTTTTGGGTAGGATGTTTTCAGTTGTGTTCGTACATCTAACTTTTGGTAGGTAAATTTAATTTTTATATAGTTAGGTTAAGAATCAAGATCAAGTACATTTATGTATAGCTTACCTGGTACTCGAACGTGGAAAATATGGATTAATGTAATGTTTATTTATGTTTAAAAAAAATCCATTCTGTTGTGAGGTCTTCTTACTTTCAACAAAGAAACTACTAATATTATCTTAAAATTGTAGGAGATATTACATTTGAGTAAATTAGGAAATTGAATTCATTATCATGTATTCATTTTAAATATATATTATCATTATTTTATAGTGTATGTCTCATGAAATACGGTCTTTCCATAAGTTATGGAAAGACCAAGGTTAAAACTGCAAATTAAAAGAAATCTAGTTAAAGTTTTCGGGTTGCATTAATCGGGTCATAAACTTATAACTACTGCACATTGCATAATAAACTTTTAATATTTCACCATAAACCTTTTACCTTCCAATAATTCTAAATCAACCCTAAATTTCAATATGCATATTGTAAACACAGTCTTTCCCAAAAATTTGCCAATTTTTTATGTTTAAATATATTTAAAAATAAATCCATCTAGACCATTTAATATTCTAATCTCTATAAACTATCCAGAAAATATCATAAGCTATCTATGACAAACATGCACGCAATTGACACGCTTTTGTTTTCAAGAGTTGTTATCACAACTATGTACTCCAATAACTCAAAAAAACAAAATCTTCCTGCCATATTTAAATGCACACCACAATAAAAAAATAAGTTTTTCTTTAGAAAAATAGCGAGAGAAAGAAAGGTAGAAAGAAAAAAACTTAGCAAAACAATAAATCGGACGGGTAAAATTAAGAAAACAAATATGTTGGTTAGACACCTAGAATTGGGCAGGATTTTTTTTTAAAAAGAAATTCATGGCGGCCAATGTTGTTTTTGTGTTATTGCACACCCTGCAGTTGCCAAGATAGTAGTGATGGAGAAGCACGTGATGCATGGCCGCACTATTGAAGCAAAGAATGTTATTCCAATCGATGATAAACATGTTATGTATTAAATTAGTAGTAGCATTTGGGAATCTCCAGTCCGGGGCAAACAAATTTTTTTATAAGGGTCATTATCTACTCTCGATGAGGGTAGAAATGTTTTGAGCAATTTAGTAATATTACAGATATTGTAGTGATTTATGACCACGGCTCCCAAAGAAAATTAATACATTTATTTTCAAAATTATATGTAAGATTTTAGTTACAGGGGGATTAATTTAAGATTATGTGGATGTGCATCTTACTAATCAAGTACGAGTATATATCAACTAACTCTATTGTGAAGCAATTAATTTCAAAACATGTCATAAATATGTGCCATATCCCTGCATATTTTTGGTACGCAGAGACTTTAGCTCGTTATATAATTTCGTAATATTATATAATAATCCAAAAGGGATATTTTGTTACACCCTTATTGTAAACTAACATGTATCTTCAACAATTGGAAGACCTCCGCACTTGAGTTGGATTAGGGTAGGCAGTGTTTGAGTTTGAGTTTGAGTTTAGTGGTGCTCGTGGCCTCCCCTAAGGTGGGATTTCGATAGGGAAAAAGTCTATACCAAGGTTTTTCTAGAAAGAGAGGGTTTTTTAGGGAGGAAGCCTTCAGTTTTAGTTAGTACATCTAACTTTTGGCATGTACATTTAATCTTTATATGGTTAGTTTAAGAATAAAGGTCAAGTATATTCATCTATAAATGAATTTCAATGTGATAATCGGTCCTCTTGAAAAAATCCTCTCAGGCACGACTTTCGATAATCTCTATTCTGCAACCGTTCTCTGTTCCTTTTTCCTCTTTCCGTTCGCCGTTAATGGCTAATTTGCCGGAATTGGCTAGTATCATTCAACCTCAGCTAGGCCGGCCACCCTCCCGATGATGCCGGCCGATATGGCGGCAAACCCTAGCGATCATACTCCCCCCAAAACCTTTGCAGCGGTCTTACAGAACAAATCACCACCGCTATCCAAAATCTTACCTAGCAACCCCAAAATTGTCCCTAAAACTCACCACTTGGGGGATCCTTCATGCCTGTACTCAGACGACGAAATTGCCACACTTTCTGCCCACTATGCGAATGTGTTGGTAGGTAAGTTCACCAAAGGTCGAATTTCCATGGAACTCTTGGAACAAGCTTTCAAAACAGTGGGGTTTGAAGGTAAGTACCAACTTGGCTCCCTTGATTTCAAGCATGTGTTAATTAGGTTTGAGCTGATTAACGATTATCAAAGATGTTGGATGAAATGTATCTGGAATTTTAATGGTATTGCTCTTAAGATACTTAAATGGACTCATGAATTTTCTACACATATTGAATCACCAATAGTTCCTATCTGGTGTACCATTAGGGAAGTTCCACTATATTACTATAACTCAGCCTCAATTGAGGCAATAGGGAATAGCATTGGTAGTTTTATCAAAAATGACCTTGCAACTGATATGCTTACTAGGCCATCAGCAATTAAAATTTGTGTGGAGATTGATCTTCAAAAACCATTGAGTCAATTCATAAGGCTGGGCTCTGTGTCTAATAACAGGAAATTCCAAATTGAATATGAGGATGTTCCACTATACTATGATCACTGTGCAAAACTAGGTCATTCTCTATCTCAATGCAAAGTTAGCTCTTTGTCTAACAATGGTAAAAATTATGACACAAACCTAGTTCAGAGTGTACCCCAAACCTATTGGCAGGCTACTGGTAAGAAATTTGACAGGCCCCCACTAATTTTAGACACTGAGGAAGATCAAACCTTTCCTGAGATGGATCATATTACATTTCCTCCAAATACCTCTAACTATAGTTTAACAACTAGTCCACCTACTCGGGTTGCTATAACTACGGAGATATCTCCAAATACTAAATCCCAACCTCAGGATAGCCCAGACAGTTCTATGTTAAAGTTACTTAAAGAAACGGCTACTTCTAAACCAACTCTTTTAGCATATGCTAAAGGTGACATCCAGATTGGATCCTTTTCTCTATCAATTTATAGTCCAGATCATAAAACTGCACTTTCCCAGCCTGGAAAGATGGCAAACAGATTTTCTGTTTTGCAGGTACAGGAGGAACACTCTAGGGATCAAGAGGAAACGTCTGTGGCTGGGCTACCTATGGAGCCTAATACTGATCATCATAATTTCTCTACTTCTCCTACTGCAGGTTTGCAGCAAGGTAAGTCTAAATCAAAGAAAACTAACTATCTAAGTCAATTAAACAAAATGATGCTTAGATCAGCTACAAAAAGCAATAAATCTAGTGAACAATGACAGGAAACAGTCATGTTAATTGTTTAGTGTGGAATCTTAGGGGAATGGATACTTCAATGCTTAGACTCATTAGCTTATGTAGACTTAAGAAAATAAAGTTACTTTGTATCATTGAACCTATGCATGATAATACCACTTGTCAAACATATATGGAGAGACTTTCCTTTTCCCATAACTTAACTTTGTTTAATGGGAAAATCTGGTTAATGTGGTCTAACTCTCTATCTGTTTCTCTGTTATCCTACCATGAACAATTTTTGCATGTTACTATATCACACCATTACTTTAACTGGAATATGGATGCAGTTTTTATTTATGCCCTCAGGAATAGAGATGGTAGAAAGACTCTTTGGACAGATTTGCAGCCTATCTCAACAGGATATACCATTTTCATTGGGGATTTTAATTCCATCACCCCTCTCTCTGAATATAGAGGTCCTAGTTCACCTGCTTTGGGTAGTATTAGTGACTTTAATCCTTGGATAATTTTGAATGGGATACAAGAAATTAATACGGTGGGTAACCTATTCACATGGTGTAATTCTAGGCTTAGGAACCCAACTTCCAAAAGACTAGACAGAGGACTTAGTACTATTTCTTGGAACTCCAAATTCCCCTCCTCATCGATTCAAGTCTTGAATAGGCAGACCTCAGACCATGCTCCTCTCCTTCTCCAAGTCTCCTCTCAGTTCTCTTCCAACCCTAAGCCTTTTAGGTTTATTGATGCTTGGTTTCAAAGAAATGAGTTTAGAGGTTTAATAAATGATTGCTGGAATTCTCCTTTAGCTGAAACAGGAATGCTTAGATTCTACCTAAAACTGATCAGGCTAAAGAAAGTCCTTAAGATTTGGAATAGAGACAGATTTGGTAATATTGACCTTAATGTCAAAAATGCAGAGGAATCCTTACGTGCTCAGGAAATTATCTTCGATTTAAACCCCTCTACTGAGGAACGTGTCAAACTTAATCAGAAAAATGCATTTCTGCTTAAAGCCCTAAAAGAAAAAGAAAAATTCTGGAAGCAGAAAGCAAGACTTAAATGGCACAAGTTAGGAGATAATAATACAATTTTTTTCCATAAAGTAGTACAGGAAAGAAATTGTAAATTGCAGATATCTAAAATAAAAAATGCTGAAGGTCTATGGCTTAACTCTCAGTTGGAAATTCAAACTGCTGCAATTAAATATTTCTCTGATCTGCTTACTGAGCCTTCCCTTAAATCTGACGAAACTTACTATCCTCATTTCCTTAGTCAGATACCAAATATTATTAAGGATAGTGATAATCAAGTTCTAGCCTCTCCAGTTACAGAATCTGAGCTATATAAAGTGATCAAAGGGTTGAATAAAATGAGCAGTCCAGGTCCTGATGGATTTTCACCAAAATTCTTTACCAAATGCTGGTCTATTATTAAATTGGACTTGATTTCGGCAGTAAATGATTTTATAGCTGGATTTGAAATGCCTAAAGGTATTTCAAGTACCTGGATTACACTGATACCAAAAAAGCCCACCCCTAGCTCATTTGAAGACTTTAGGCCAATTAGCCTGTCTAATGTGTTGAATAAAATCTGTTCTAAAGTCTTAATGGAAAGATTGAAACCATACATGGAGAACTTAATTTCCCCTAATCAATCAGCATTTATGAAAAATGGAGATATTTCCGACAATATTTTGTATGTCCAGGAAATGATCAGATTTTTAGATAAAAAACTGAGAATACCAAAATGCATTCTGAAATTGGATCTAAGAAAGGCTTTTGATAGAGTTAATTGGAATTTTCGTAGACAGATCTTATTAAAGTTTGGTTATGAAGGTCATTTCTTAAATGCTGTTATGAATAATTTGTCACAAGCCTACTTCTCTATACTTGTAAATGGTAATCCTGTAGGTTTCTTTAAGGCTACAAGGGGTATTAAACAAGGTGACCCTCTTTCTCCCTTCCTATTTAACATTTTCTCTGAGGCATTCTCAAGGAGTTTATCTTTCATATTTTCCAATCAAAGGTTGGCTAGTTATCAGATACCTGCTTCAATTTCTGCTGTTTCTCACCTAATGTATGCGGATGACACGATTATTTTTATGCAAGCATCTAGGTCGAACCTAATTAAGATCAAAGCATTCCTTGAAATATTTGAGTATACCTCTGGCCAAAAGTTAACTTCGAAAAATCTGATTTCTATCTAAGTAAGAGAGCTACACCAGTAAAGCTTAATCAGGTCAAAGCTATTTTTAAAATGAAAAAAGGAACTTTTCCTTTCAAATATTTAGGTTGTCCAGTCTTCAGAGGAAGAACCTTAAAGAGATATTTTCATCCTCTACTGGCTAATATTGACCATAAGCTACAAAACTGGAAAAATAAATGGCTTAGTTCAGGGGGTAGAATGATCTTTATCAAATCTTGCCTATACTCTATTCCTCAGCACATTTGGTCTGTTACAAATCCCCCTAAAGGCATAATTAAACTGATTGAGAAAAAAATGTCTCACTTTTTTGGGGTAAATCTGAGGATAAGAACAATAAAGTGTGGAAAAGATGGGCTGAACTAGCTAAACCTACAAAACTGGATGGATTAGGTTTTAGAGCAATTAAATCCATAGTTGAGTCCTGTTCGGTTAAACTCTGGTGGAAGAGCCAAATAGGGATCTCTTTGTGGTCTAAACTGCTATGGGCTTTTCCACCTTCCCATAGGAAATCAGTAACATGGAGAAGAATTTGTGCTATTAATTACTTTGCTGAACATAATTCGACTATAATCCATGGCAAAGGTAATTGTAATTTTTGGTCGGCAAATTGGTGCCCACATGGCCCTCTTTTGAACATCATCCCAGAGAATATTATCTCTGGTATGCCTGGCATTTCTGTGGCCTATTTCATCAGTAACAAAACCTATATTCTGACCCAGATCTCGTCTTTCTTGGAACATGATACTCTCCTATTTTTGCAGGGAGCTGAAATTACAGTGGACAGGGATGACAGGTTGATTTGGAAGCCTGAACTCTCAGGTAACTTTACTTTTAAGTCAACCTATAAGGCCTTAACCTTTTCATCAGGTAACTCTCCCGCAAGTATTTCTCTTTGGAACATTCCTTTGCAGAAAAAGATTATCATTTTTACATGGAAATTGTTGCATTCATTTCTCCCTTTTGCTGATGTGCTCACTACTTGTGGTTTTAGTTTAGCTTCAAAATGCCCTGCTTGTTCTCATTCTGACTCTATCAAACATTTTTTCATCTCTTGTCATCTGGCTCATGAAGTATGGTCAAAATTGACATCTGTACTTCAATTTAAGATAAATGCTCTGGACTCCATTCCTCATAGGTTTTACTTATTCTGGAACTGCAGTGACCTACCTAAATTTGAGTATATTTACTGTTACATCCTGCCTTCGTTGGTATGTTGGAGTCTATGGAAAGCTAGGAATCGGTTTTTATTTGATAATAAGACACTATTTGTTGACCATATTTGTCATGAGGTGCATGAACTTATTAAATTGACATTATATGCATGCCCTCCTAAATTGCTTTCCTTTGGAACAATACCAGCTCCCTTCAGACATCTCCTACCTCTGCTCAGACCCCCCCCTAAGCCTATCATATCAAAGATTCTGTGGGAAAGGCCTAAGCCTGGTTGCATTAAAATCAATGTGGATGCACCTTAGAATCATAACAAAGTATCTGTAGGTCTAATTGCTAGAGATTCCTTCGGCTGCCCTATTATGATCAGTTCTGCTCATTCTTCTGCTGACTCTCCACTACATGCTGAAATTCAAGCTATATTGCATGCGTGTCATATGTTCCCTCATCTAGATCACACTGTAATAATAGAATCAGATTCTAAGCTAGCAGTTAAAATGATCAATGATCCTTATGCTACACATTGGAATATGTTTGACATGGTCTATAAAGCTAAGTCCCTTCTTGGTAGAGCTAAACTTAAACATGTTTTTAGAGAGACCAATGATGTAGCTGATGCAGTCGCCAAACACCACTCTAAGTTTGATCAAGGCCTAAATCTATTTAATATCCCTAGGATCATATCTGGCCTTATTTATTTAGATAAACAATCCACACCGCATATTCAAGTTCTCTAAAGTCCTAATGTTTGAATAGATACTGCTGAGTTTTGGTTTTCTTCATGTAGGACTGCTATAAATCTGCTGCACATGATGATGGACTGGAAATCTGCTGAACATGATGAAGCCTATGAAGCTGGGACTTCAAATCATCAGAATAACACAAAGGGACTCCATGGATGTTGTTTTGCCTTCTCGGTTTTAGCCCAATCCTCCACTTATTCTCCTAGTTTTCAATCTTTCAACTTAGAGACTTTTTCTATGTAATGAAGTTACCTGGCCAAGGGAGAGAATTAACACAGGGGGTGGAGATTCTCTCATTTGGATCGTAACTTCATTGCAGATTTTTTTTAAAGTTTAAACCATCCGGAGATGGGGGGGAAATTTATAGGCTCCCCTAACCATAGAAATGGCTAAATCGCCTAAAAGTTCATACATGAGTACAGAGGAATCATCCGTATGTTGATCCGAGAGCAATCAGAAGCTCCTGAATCAAGAGAATTGCTATCATAAGAAAAGTAACTATCTACAATAGCCTAAAATGAAAATAGTTGTGTATATATATCATTTCGCTATTTTCCATAAACCGGTCGGCAAATCGAGAAATTGAAACCCCAGTATGTCCGTGGAAAACAAGCAAAAGAAATATAGAAAGAAGATTAGGCTCGGCCTAAAGATTCTTTGTGGAGGGAAGGAGCTCGCGCACATGGCCTTAGCATAATTCCTTGTTAGTCCAAGACTTCAACAGAAACTCCGGTGATCGTCCCAGGCACCAGCCAACCTGAAACAAAAGAGAAGGCAGAGTAGATTCCATTCCAAAGAGATGTCAAGTACCTACTCGTATACAAGGCAAACCCATTTTGTCTAAAGATATGAGTCCTCTAAGCACAGGAGGAGCTAATTGAATGTCTAAGATACCATGTAAACCATTCTCTAGTGAATATTTGGCCAAGAAATCTGCAGCATTATTAGCCTCTCTATGAATGTGTGTAATTGGGAATTTGTTGTGCAAAAGATTAAGTGCACTACAAACTGAAAAGTTCATCCAAGGTGCAGTCATGGGATTATGAATTCCTTTGATAGCAGTTAAGCAATCTGATTCCAGAGAACAATTTGCTATTTCCAGTTCTGCACATAATTCATATCCTAACTGAATAGCTATTAATTCAGCATGTAGTGGTGGGGGATTGGAAAATTTTTGTTCTTATTGTAATCAAATTCCCTAAAGAATTCCTTACTACAACAGCTGCAGAGGAGTAACCACTTTTCCATGAGGCATCTGTATTGATCTTATATCCCAAGAGAGGTCTCTTCCATGTTACAGCAATTAAATGTTTCCTTTTCTTGGGATAAATGTGTGGGATAATGTTCGAATCGATCCAATACTTATGCTTTTCCAGCTTACCAAAAAGGTGATGAACAGTGAAGATGTCATGGATAATACATTTAAACTCATGTAAACAAACTACAGTAGAGAAAGGTTCATCTTCATAAATGATCTTGTTCCTCTTTATCCATAGGATCTAGATTGTAATCAGTAGTGAAGCAGTGATAATACGAGAGTGGATCTTGTTTTTAGCATTAAAAGATAGGAAATATTCTACTCTGTGTTCCAACTTTTCAAAAGTAGGTTGCTAAAGATGGATCAAATCTCCAACTGCCTCCCAAACAGCAATAGAGGATGGACAAGAATTGAAAAAATGGTCTAGATTATCAGTATGGTTCATGCACATAGGACACCTCGATGCTAATCGAAAGCCTAACCTAGCTAGAATGTTATCAAAAGGTAGAATGCCATTCATTGCACGCCATAAAATGACTGACATTTTCTTAGGTATGAAACTGCTCCATACCTTGGCAAGGTGTCTGATTCTCACTTTTCTTCTCCTAAAAATGTGGTATGCAGACCTGATTGTGAACGTACCATTGGTGTTTGGTGTCCAGATCAGCCTATCCTCGTGTTGATGCTCCAGTTTTGCAACCTGCAAAATGGTAAGTATATTGGTAGCCAGGTATGGCTCCAGCTGTAGGAGGAGGTTTTCTTTATTTTGAATGAAATGCCTAAGGGAAATATCCTCAAATGGGATATTATGCCCATCAGGCCATTCATAGAAAAGAGCCCCTTCTCCCGTCCAATTTGAGTTCCAGAAGGAGCAATCTCCCAGTCCATATATCACTTTAGTGTGTCTATTTGCCCTGGCAGTGATATGACAGATTCTTTTCCAAGTGTGAGATTTTTTATAAGACTTGGGGAGTGACCATAACAATGAATTCCACTAATTTTTATTAGCCTGTAATTTCCACCACAGTTTGCATGAGAATGCATCAACTATTGCTCCTATATCTCTTAATCCTATGCCATTTTCATCTAGTGGTAGACTAAGGTTCTTCCAAGATTTCCATTTTTTCCTGTCAGCATTATCTACTTTCCCCCAGAAGAATGTGGAAGCAATTTTTTCAACTTTTCTTAAAACTATCATGGGGGCGCTCAGTACAGAAAAGATATGAGTAGGAATAGAAATTAGGCAATGGTTGATAAGAACTATCTTACCAGCACTAGTCAGCCACTTATTCTTCCAGTTGTTAATTATCTTCTCCAACCTTTCAAGCAAAGGCTTGTAATAAACCTGCAGGTTGCGACCATAGAATACAGGAACTCCCAAATACTTGAAGGGAAAGGAACCTTGTTCGATTCCCAGTAATCTCTTAATAGAGAGAATGGAATCAGGGGGGGTTCTGTGTGAAACATAGAATTCAGACTTCCCAAAATTAACCTTCTGTCTGGAAGTCAGTTCATAGGCAAGTAAAAAATGTTTAAATCTCTTCAAGGTTTGAGGCCTAGCATTGAGAAAGATAGCTGTGTCATCAGCATACATTAGGTGAGAGACAGTTGAACAGGACTGAGGTAAACTGAACTGCTTTAGATAACCAGAATTAATCAATTTTTTTAAACCTCTTGAGAAAGCCTCGGATATCAGATTATAAAGAAAAGGGGATAGGGGGTCTCCCTGTTTTAATCCTCTAGAAAATTTAAAGAAGCCAGCTGTGACTCCATTAATTAGGACAGAGAAATGAGCAGAGGCTATGTTACTCAGTATTAATTTAACAAGATTCCCATGGAAACCAAATTGGAGGAGTATAGAGTTAAGAAAAGACCATGAAACTCTATCAAAAGCCTTCTGCATGTCTAGTTTCACGATAATATTATGAGGCTTTGATTTTCTGTTTAAAAGTCTGGTCATTTCCTGCATTTGTATCACATTATCGGTAATATCTCTACCATTGATAAAAGCACTTTGTTCAGGTGAGATTAATGAGTGCATTAAAGGTTTGATCCTCTCCATTATCATTTTGGAGAAAACTTTATTTATAAAGTTAGATAGACTAATTGGTCTAAAATCAAAGAAGGAGATTGGGATTGCTTTTTTGGGGATCAGGGCTAACCAGGTACTAGATATGGCTTTTGGGATATTTCCAGAAAGCAAGAAATCATTTGCAGCATCTAACAAATCAATTTTGATGGTTTCCCAGAATGTAGTAAAAAAACTACCTAAGAAGCCATCAGGACCAGGGGCTCCATTTTTGTTTAAATAAAAAATAGCATGTCTAAGTTCCAGAATAGTGAACTGTTGAAGGAGAAGTAAGTTTTGTTCTTCAGAAATTACCTTTGGTATTTCCTTTAGAAAGTAGTTAAAGTAAGATCCTAATTTTGGGGGTGATTCCTCATTGAGTAGGTCTTTATAAAAACGGATGCCTTCCTCTTTTATCAGAATAGGATCAGAGATCCAGATACCTGCACCATTTTTAATTTTGCTAATTCGAGACCTAACTCTGTTCTCCCTAATGGTATGATGAAAGTAACTAGTATTAGCATCTCCAAATTTAATCCAATTTAATCTAGCCTTTTGTTTTAAGAAGATGACTTTCTCTTTTTGGGCTCTGAGCAAAAAGGCTTTAGATTTGTTCAATTCAACTAAGTCCTGTTCGTTTTGAGATAGTTGGAAAGTTATTTCCAAGTCACTAACTCTCTCCTCAGCTTGTATGAGGTTCAGGTTAACATTCCCAAAGCTGGTCCTGTTCCAATCTTTAATTTCAGTTTTGAGCCTTTTAAGTTTGTGAACAAAGCCAGGCATTCCTTTTAAATGGGAAATTAAGTTCCAATTCCTGATAACTAGTTCCTGGAATTCTTGTCGATTAGACCACATTTCCTGATATCTAAATGGCCTAGGAATCATTTCAGAGGCAGATTGTATAGATAAAAGTAAAGGAGCATGATCCGATGTAATCCTATCTAAAACTTGTATGGAACTATTAGGGAATAAATCCAACCAGTCAAGATTACTAAGTCCCCTATCTAGTTTTTGAAACATGAGGTCTTTACATCTGTCCTTTACACGGTTATTACTCCTAGTAAAAGAATTTCTGACAGTTGTAATATCATGCAAATCAGAGTTATTGATGAATTCATTGAATTGTCTCATGCTTTTATGCGGAGTTGTTTTCCTTCCTTTATATTCATTAACTGAAGCCACAGTGTTAAAATCACCAATATATATAGTAGGTTCAGTTGGTGGATTTGATAAGTCTTTCCAGAGAGTTTCCCTCAAATTCCTGTGTATACTAGCATAGATAAAGAAGCAATTCCAACTAACAGAGGTATCTACTTCTGAGATTCTAGCATGAAGATATTGATCCGATTCATTAATACAGGTTAAGTGAAACGAGTTATTCCAGAGGATCCATATTTTAGCAGTTTAAGCTGTAAGAGCATGATTGAAACCTAGGGCATACATCAGAGTATTAATTTGTTGGTTATCATGCCAAGGTTCAATCAGACAAAGTATATCTATCTTATGGTTCATCTTTAGAGTTTTTAGTCTATCCATGGATGATCCATAACCTCTAACATTCCACACTAATATATTTCCTATGATTGTGCATCTAATCATTTAAAATCCATATGAGTGGCTTTGTGTGAGGATCTTAGTTTCCTAGGTTTGATAGTAGAAGCTTTACTGAATTTGTCAAATGTAACCTTTCCTTTATCACTACTGACAGTAGATATTTCCAGGTTTGGGGTACCTACCTTAGAGTGTACCTTAGTGTGTTCCTCCTTTGTGTGTTGATCTGCTCTTCTTGGAAT
Source organism: Rubia yunnanensis (assembly GCA_037428765.1). Classification (NCBI taxonomy): domain Eukaryota; kingdom Viridiplantae; phylum Streptophyta; class Magnoliopsida; order Gentianales; family Rubiaceae; genus Rubia; species Rubia yunnanensis. The sequence goes on along the minus strand of CM075064.1, from coordinate 20,341,527 downwards.
ATCAGTCTGTGTATCATTCTGTGCTTGATCCTGATCATCTTGTTTCTTACCTGGAGTTTGTTGCTCCTCTGATGTGTTTGCAGGTGAACCTGTTATTACTGGTGAGGCAACTTGCTCATGAGATTCCAGAGACTCATGGAAGATCTCCACTACATCTTCTTCCTGTTCTTCCTCAGTAAATACATCTAATGCATGAAAAGCATTAGAAATTGAAACCGTATGTGTTAATTCTGAGTCTTCCCCTAGGGGTTTTTCTGACGGTTTACTCTTCTTTCTCCAAAAGGTAGTTGTAATAGGTTTTGAAATGTCGTCCAAAGAGTAGAAATCAGGTCTTTTATGAGTATTGGTGAATAAATTGAACCTGTTATCCTGATATTGGACTGGTTGATGACTTTGTTTTTGGAATTCAGCTTCTTTTTGAGAAACAGTTAGAGCAGAAGAACCTGCTGCCTTATCCTCAGCTATATCCTCAGGCTGTAATTGCAGATTAACTTACCTGTGTATAGCTGTTTATATATCCTCGACATAATTAGTCTAGGACTTTTGGTGGCAACCATGTTGCCTTATCACCTTTTGGGAACTAGAATCACTTGATGTAATACCTGCTAACTTTCTTATAAGGCCTGGGGATCCTTAATATATATATCCCTCACCTTCGGGTGTTTTCATTAAAAAAAAAGTATATTCATCTATAGCTTACTTGGAACTCGGACGTGGAAAATAAGAATGAATTTAATGTTTACTTCTATTTTTTTTAAAGTTCCATTATGTTGTGTGCTCTTCTAACTTTCAACAAAAAAACTAATAACATATTCTTACTATTGTAGGAAAATTTTCATTTGTCTAAATTAAGAAATTGAATTTATTATCATGTATTCATTTTAAAGTTATATTATCCTTTTTTTTATAGAGTTTCTGTCTTGAAAAATGTTCTTTCATGTGTTATGGAAAGACCAAGGTTTAAATTTCAAATTAAAAGAAATCAAGATAAAATTTTGGGGTTGCATTAATTGGTCATAAACTTATTACTACTGCACGTTGCTAAATAAATTTTTAATATTACAACTAAAATCTTTTCCATTTCTATAATTCTAATTCAACCTCATCTTTCCATCTTCATACTGTAAAGATGGTCTTTCCCAATACATTGCCTATTTTATATGTAAAAATTAATTCAAAAAATTAATTCATCTAGGCAGATTAATCTTCTAAGCGCTAAAATCCACCTAGAAAATTTCTTATAACTTTTGCGCCAAACTTGCATGCAATTGGCACGCTTTCTTTTTCATCATTGTTGTCACCACTATGTACTTCAATAGCTCAAAAAATAAAATCTTCCTACCATATTATTATTTCATCTTCAAATGCAAAACACAATCATATATGATGTTTTCGTCAAGAAAAATATTTTGAGAAAGAAAAGAAGAAAGAAAAGAAACTTAGAAAAACAACAAATTGGGCGGTTAATTTTTTTTAAAAAAATATGCTGGTTGGACACCTTGAGGCTGGCAATTTTATTTTTATTTTTTAAATAAATTTATGACGGCCAATATTGTTTTGTGTATTTTTGCAGTCCCTACAGTTGCCGAGATAGTAGTGATGGAGAAGCATGTGATTGATGGCCGCACAGTTGAAGCAAAGAATGTTATTCCTATGGATTATAAACAAGTTATGTATTGAAACAATAGTAGCATTTGGGTATCTCCTGGCCCAAGGTGAAAAAAATTATTTTCTTATAAGGGATAGCGTCTACTCTCAATGAGACAAGAAATACTTTGAGCAGTTTGGTAATATTACAGGTGTTGTAGTGATGTATGACCACGGTTCCCAAAGGAAATGAATACATTTATTGTCAAAATTATATATTAGATCTTAGTTACAGAGGGATTAATTTAATATTATGTGGATGTGCATCTTACTAATCGAGTATGAGTACATATCAACTAACTCTGTTGTGAAGCAATTAATTTATAATCATGTCATAAATATGTGCCATGTCTGTACATATTTTGGGCACGATGAGATCTTGGCTTATCAAATACTTTCGTAGTCTTATATAATTATCCGCAGGGGATCTTTTGTTACATGCTTATGATATAATAACATGCATTTGTAAAATTAGAAGACCTTTGCAATTGATTTGGAAAAGGGTAGCCGGTGTTTGAATTTGAGGATTAGGCAAGGAGGGAAGGAGAGGCAAACTAAACTACCTATATATGGGAAAGGGGGAGGCTGTTGGATTTGGTGGCACTTGTGGCCTTCCCTAAGGTGGGATTTCGATAGGGAAAAAGTCGGGACCAAGGTTTTTGTAGAGAGAGAGGGTTTTGGGGGAGGAAGCTTTCAGTTTTATGTAGTACATCCTACTTTTGGTAGGCACATTTCATCTTTATATGGTTATTTTAAGAATGATGATCAAGTGCATTCACGTATAGCTTACCTGTACCACGTTGAAAATATTGATGAATGTAATGTTTATTTTCATTTTTTAAAATTCCATTATGTTGAACGTGTGCCTTCTAACTTTCAACAAAGAAACTTCTAACATTACCTTAAAATTGTAGGACAAAATTTCATTTTTCTAAATTAAACTTTTGAATTTATTATCATGTATTTATTTTAATATATATTATTTTTTTTATGGAGTCTGTCTCTTGAAAGACGTTCTTTCCATAAGTTATGTAAAGACTAAGGTTTAAACTGCAAATTGCAAAATATCAAGATAAAATTCTGGGGCTGCATTAACCGGGCCATAAACTTATTACTATTGCATAAATTTTTAATATTACAACTAAACTTTTTTACTATTCTTTAATTCTAATTAAACCCCGTCTTTCCATATTCATATTATAAAGATGGTCGTACCCAATACATTGCCTATTTTATATATATATAATTAATTTTAAAAAATAAATTCATTTAGACAAATTATTCTTCTAAGCGCTAAAAACCTCCCAGAAAATGTCTTGTATCATTTGTGCCAAGCATGCACGCAATTGGCAAACTTTTTTTTCATCGTTGTCGCCACTATGTACTCCAATAGCTCAAAAAAATAAAATTTTCCTGCAATATTTATATTTCATCTTCAAATGCACACCACAGTAAAAAATAATATTTTCCTTAAGAAAAAAAAGTGTGAGAAAGAAAGGAAGAAATAAAAGAAACTTAGCGAAACAACAAATCGGTCGGGTAAAATTAAGAAACAATATACTGGTTGGACACCTTAAAGCGGGCATGATTTATTTTTGAAAAATAAAAATAAATTCATGGAGGCCGATGTTGTTTTGTGTGTTTACATGGACCTTGCAGTTGCCGAGATAGTAGTGATGGAGAAGCACATTATTGATGGCCACTCTGTTGAAGCAAAGAAGGTTATTCATATGAATTATAAACATGTTATGTACTGAAAACGTAGTAGCATTTGGGTATCTTCAAGTCTGAGGCGAACAAAAATTATTTTCTTATGAGAGTCAGCATCTACTCTCAATGAGGGTAGAAATACTTTGAGCTGTTTGGTAATATTCCAGGTGTTGTAGTGATGCATGACCACGGCTCCCAAAGGAAATCAATACATTTATTTTCAAAATTATTTGTTAGATCTTAGTTACAGAGAGATTAGTTTAAGATTATGTGGATGTACATCATACTAATCAAGTACAAGTATATATCAACTAACTCTATTGTGAAGCAATTAATTTCAAAACACGTCATAAATATGTGCCATATCCGTGCATATTTTGGGCACGATGAGATTTTTCTTATCAAATACTTTTGTAATATTTATAATTTTCCACAAGGGATCTTTTGTTACACGCTTATGGTAAAATAACATGGATCTGCAATAACTGGAAGACCTTCGCAATTGAGTTGGATAAGGGTAGCCGGTGTTTGAATTTGAGGATTAGGAAAAGAGGGAAAGAGAGGATACGTAGATTTTCTATATATGAGAAATGGGAGGTTGTCGTATTTGTTGGCGCTCTTGGCCTCCCCTAAGGTGGGATTCAATAGGAAAAAAGTTGGGACCTAGGCTTTTCTGGAGAGAGAGGATTTTTTGGGAGGAAGCTTTCAACTTTAGTTAGTACATCCTACTTTTGGCAGGTACATTTAATCTTTATATGGTAAGTTAAAGAATAAAGATCAAGTACATTCATGTATAGCTTACCTGGAACTCCTACGTGGAAAATATTTACGAGTGTAATGTTTATTTCCGTTTTAAAAAAATTCCATTTTGTTGTGTGCTCTTCTAACTTTCAACAAGAAACTACTAACATTACCTGAAAATTGTAGGATAAATTTCATTTTCTAAATTAAGAAATTCAATTTATTATCATGTTTTCATTTTAAATATATATTATTCGTATTTTATAGAGTTCGTCTCTTGAAAGATGTTCTTTCCATAACTTATAAAAAGACCAATGTTTAAACTGCAAATCAGAAGAAATCAAATTGTAATTTTGGGGCTGCATTAATTGGTTCATAAACTTATTACTACTGCACGTTGCATAATAAATTTTTAATATTACAACTAAAACTTTTTATCTTTCTATAATTATAATTCAACCTCGTCTTTCCAGATTCTTATTGTACATACATTTTTTCCCAATACATAGCCTATTATAAATGTAAAAATAATTTTAAAAAATCAATTAATCTAAAAATAATAATCTTCTTAGCGCTAAAAACTGTCAGAAAATGTATTATACCATGTGTGCCAAGCATGCACGCAATTGGAACACTTTTTTTCATCGTGGTTGTCACCACTACGTACTCTAATAGCACAAAAAAAACCAAAATCTTCCTGCCATATTTATATTTCATCTTCAAATGCATACAACAATCAAAAAATAATATTTTCCTCTAGAAACTAGTGCATGAAAGAAAGGAAGAAATAAAAGAAACTTAGCAAATCAACAAATCGGGCAGGTAAAATTAAGAAATATTATGCTGGTGGACACCTTGAAGCGGGCGTGATTTAATTTTTAAAAAAAATCATGGCGGCCGATGTTATTTTGAGTGTTTTTGCGGACCCTCTAGTTGCCGAGATATTATTAATGGAGAAGCAGGTGATTGATGGTTGCATTGTTGAAGCACAAAAAGTTATTCCTATGGATGATTAAAATATTATGTATTAAAACAGTAGTAGCATTTGGGTATCCCCTGATCCGGAGCGAACAAAAAATATTTTCTTATGAGGGTCTGCATCTACTCTCAATGAGGTTAGAAATGTTGAGCAGTTTGGTAATATTACAGGTGTTGTAGTGATGTATGACCACGGCTCCCAAAAGAAATCAATACATTTTTTGTCAAAATTAAATGTAAGATCTTAGTTACAGAGGAATTAATTTAAGAGTATCTGGATGTGAATATTACTAATCGAGTATGAATATATATCAACTAACTTTTCCGTGAAATAATTAAGTTCAGAACACGTCATAAATATGTGCCACATCTGGGCATAATTTGGGCATGGTGAGATTTTTGCTTATCAAATACTTTTGCAATATTATAAAATTATTTGCAAGAGATCCTTTGTTTACACCCTTATTGTAAACTAACATGCTTCTGCAACAATTTGAAGACCTCCGAAATTGAGATGGATTAGGGTGTCCGGTGTTTGAATTTGAAGATAAGGAAAGGAGGAAAGTGGAGGCTACCTAAACTACCTCTATATGGGAAGGGTGGAGGCAGTTGGATTTGGTTGCGCTCGTGGCCTCCCCTAAGGTGGGATTTTGACAGGGAAAGAGTTGGGACCAAAGTTTTTCTAGAGAGAGAGGGTTTTAGGGAGGAAACATTCAGTTTTTGCTAGTATAGCTAACTCTTGGAAGGATAACATAATCTTTAAATGGTTAGTTTAAGAATCAAGATCAAGTACATTCATGCATAGCTTACTTGAAACTTGGACATGGAAATTAAATATGGATGAATGTAATGTTTATTTTTGTTTTTAAAAAATTCCATTCTATTGTGTGCTCTTCTAACTTTCAACAGAGAAATTACTAACATTACTTGAAAATTGCCAACATTACTAACTTATCATGTATTTATTATTATTATTATTATTATATATATACTATCCATATTTTATATGTATAAATAATATTAAAAAATGAATCCATGTAGACTATCCATATTTTATAACATTACTTAAAATTACTAACATTACTTCATTATCATGTATTTATTATATATATATATTATCCATATTTTATATGTATAAATAATTTTAAAAAATAAACCGATTAATCTTCAACGCACTAAAAGCTGCCCAGAAAATGTCATATATCATTTGTGCCAAGCATGCACACAATCGGCACACTTCTTTTTACATCGTTGTTATAACCACTATGTACTCCAATACATCAAAAAAAAACAAAAACTTCATGCCATATTTATATTTCGTCTTCAAATGCACACCACAATCAAAAATAAAGTTTTCCTTTAGAAAAATAGTGCGAGATAGATGAGGAAGAAAGAAAAGAAACTTAATGAAATGAGAAATCGGGTAGGTAAATTTAAGAAACAAATCTACTAGTTGGACACCATGAAACGGGCAAGATTTTTCTTTTTTGAAAAAAAAAAATCATGGCGACCAATGTTGTTCTTGCAGACCCTGCAGTTGCACTGTTTGATAGTAGTGATGGAGGAGCACGTGATTGATGGTCACCCCGTTGAAGCAAAGAAAGTTATTCCTATGGATGATAAACATGTTATGTATTAAAATTTTGAAACGGTAGTAGCTTTTGGGTATCTCTTGGTCTGGGGTGAATAAAAAGATATTTTTTAGGAGGGTCAGCATTTACTTTCAATGAGGGTAGAGGTACTTTGAGCAGTTTGGTAATATTACGGATGTCGTAGTGCTGTGTGACCACGGCTCCCGAAGGAAATCAATACATTTATTGTCAAAATTATATGTAAGATCTTTGTTACAAAGGGATTAATTAAAGATTATGTGGATGTGTATCTTACTAATCAAGTATGAATATATATATCAATTAACTTTGTTGTGAAGTAGTAAATTGATCCGTGCATATTTTGGACACGGTGAGTTTTTTGCTTATTAAATACTTTTGTAATTCTATCTAATTATCCACAAGGGATCTTTTATTACACTCTTATTGTAAACTAACGTGCATATGCCACGATTGAAAGACCTCCGTAATTGATCAGTTGTAAGTTGAATTTAAACACCGCTCGATTAAGAAGCCGGTCGTTTTACTCTCGTTGAAGTTAAATAGTTGTTGCATTGCTCCGTTCATAATATCCCTGAAATATATGAAGAGTTAATTGATCAAAGGATTGGTGTACATCTCGTTATTGCTAAAGCAATTGGTTGGCACGTTTGTTTTAGGGTAATTTTCACACTTAAATATATTCTCTTTAAATAATTTTCAGTTCATTGATTTGTTTTCCCATTTATTTATGCTTTATATGTTCTTTAATTAAGAGCAAATGGCTAAATTAGTACTTAATTTCAATCAAAATTTACGTTTTGGTACACTTTCTAGAATTATTATTGTCTGCGGGACAGTCTATTTCAAATACTAATGTGAGTGAAACAGCTCAATAATATTATTCTAAAAGCTCAAAGAATAATTATATATTCAAATTTTCTATAGTTTAAGAATTTTGAATATAACGGTCAGTCGGTTTCAATCAAGAATTTGTGTATAGATTATAGTATATCTAGACCTTAAAAATTATAAATGATTTTTATGATATATAGGAGACTATTCACACTACATAGTTGGATAATGCTCCACATTTTATCACATATAATATTAAGTTCATGATTAAGGCAACGTGACCAATCAACATGAAATCCCAACACTAAATTTTAGTATGTCTATGAGACAAAATGTGATCTAGTTATCACTAACTGTGCGAAAAACATATTTTTTCCTATTCAGAATGTAAAAGACAGTCTTTCCAAAAAATTTGCCCATTTTTTTATGTATAAATACATTTAAAAAATAAATTCATCTAGACCGGTTAATCTTCTAATCGCTAAAAACTACCAAGAAAATATCATATACCATTTGTGCCACACATGCACGCAATTGACACACTTTTTTTTCATCGTTGTTATCAAGACTATGTACTCCAATGGCTCAAAAAAAAATCTTCCTGTCATATTTATATTTCATCTTCAAATGCACACAAGAATCAAAATTAAATTTTTGCTTTACAAAAATAGTGCGAGAAAGAAAGGCGGAAAGAAAATAAACTTAGCGAAACAACAAATCGATGTGTATGGATACATAGAATGACATTAATAGCACATAGAATGATTCCCAATTCAAATAATTGTTGTGTGTGGATCTCATAATAGAAATGAGAGGCATCTAATGTACCTAGAAATAAAAAGCAGGATAGATAACTCAGACACACCTACAATACTAACTAGAGACTTTCATACAATTAGGAGTATTTCTGAGTACAAAGAAAAATGAACACCAAATTTAAACTCAATTAATGAGTTTGGCAATTTCCTAATGAGGAATCACCTGGTAGAGATTAACACTGCTGGAAATTTGTTTACTTGGACTAATGGTAGGAAAAATCAAAATAGGGCCTAGAGAGGCAAGATAGAATAGTAGCCAACCAAGCATGGTTTGATAAGTACAGTAGTTCATCCATATAAGTCCTTGAGAGAGGTAATTCAGACCACAATCCATTACTACTTAAAGTCCTAAGCCAAGGAAAACATTACCCCAAACCCTTCACGATCCAATCTATATGGTACAACAAACCGGAATGCATAGAGCTTATAAGTAGGAACTGGAACCAACCAGTAGATAGTTAAGGAATGTATGGTTTCTCCCTAAAACTGTCTAGGGTTAAAGCATTCCTCAAAAAATGGAACAAATTTAAGTTTGGAAATGTTTTTGATAATGTGCTTCAGACTGAGAAAATGATAGTTGAGCTGGAAACTAAACTAGACACAAACTATGGATACTCAAACTCAGATACAAATGAATAAGGCTAATACTAAACACCTAAAAAACTTAAAGGGGGAGAAGGACTTATGGAAAGGAAAATATAGGAAGAAGTGACTAAAAAAGGGAGACCTTAATACAAATTTCTTCCACAATAGTGTTAGATCCAAACACAGCAGACTAAGGATTAATAGGATACAAAATAAGAAAGGTTGGTGGATAGAAAACCATGATGAGATAGGCAAAGCTGCAGTAGATTATTATAAGGACCTCCTCTCAGGTAAAACCTCTGACCACTCAGGGATACAAATGAAATACTTTCTAGATCTCACCCCCTTAGTCATCACAGATCAGGAAAACATAGATTTAATGAGGCTAGCCACTACAGAGGAAATCCATGAAGTAGTATTTAGTCTCAGCCAGGAAAGTGCACTTGGTTTTTATGTCTTTTTAGGGATATTTTATAGTAAATCATGGGATTGCATTAAAGGGGACTCAACACGGGCTGTAAATGAATTTCTTTGTGGAGAAAGAGTACCCAAGTCCTTTGCTAGCACCCTAATAACCTAGATCCCAAAGACTCCCACCTAAAAACCTATCTTAGTGTAGACCAATTAGCTTAACTAATTTTTCCAATAAAATCTTGTCTAAACTCAACATTGATAGGATCAGACCACTTCATCCTAAGTGAATCTCCAATGAACAATCTGATTTTATCCAACACAGGGAGATAGAAGAAAACATACTAATAATGTAGGAACTGGTAAGACTTTTAGGTGATAGGAATCAGTCATTAAACATGATAGCTAAGGTAGACATGTAAAAGGCATATGACTGAGTCTCATGGCCAATGTTGAATTCCCTCTTACTGAGATTTTGATTCCATGGACATATTGTAGCACTCATATTGGGCAACATAAATAGTTCATGGCTCTCAGTACTAATCAATGGTGCCCAATATGGATTTTTCCAACCCACTAGAGGCCTTAAGCAGGGAGACCCCCTTAGCCCAACCTTGTTCAATTCCATCACTGAAATTATGAACAGAGGCCATAAGTACATGTATCATAAAAGCTACATTGCTTAGTTTAGGCTAACAAATGGAGCTCAGCCTATCACACATGTGTCCTATGCTGATAATACCGCTATATTTCTTAGAGCTACCAACAAATCACTTGAAAATCTTGTAGACTTCTTTAAATTTTATGAAGCAGCCACGGGGCAAAGAATAAATTTCCAGAAAAGTGCATTTTTAGTTGGTAAGAAAATATGCACCATACGAAAAGGTATAATTAGGCTAAAGACAAACATGAGTTAGGGTTTTTTCCATTTAACTATCTGGGAGTCGATTTGTTTAAGGGGAGAAAAAGGAATGTGTACTTTCAGATTCTACTTGACAAAATCAACTCAAAGATTGAAAATTAGAACAATAGGTGGCTAAATCAGGGTGGAAGGATTATACTGATCAAACATGTTCTAATGGCCATCCCACAGCACACATGGTGCATCATGGCCCCCACATCTCACTTATTGCACAAAATTCAAGCCATCTGCTTAGATTTCTTATGGGGGCAATATGAACATGGCAGGAGGAAACATTGGATAGCCTGGCACTCTCTTTGCTATCCCAATTAGGAAAATGGCTTTGGATTTAAAGACCTGCCTACCCCAATTGATAGCTTCTCTATTAAGCTATGGTGGAAAGCCCACCAAGGTACAACCCTATGGGAAAAGTATATCTGGTCTATCTCTCTTTCTAACAGGAAATAAGAAACCTGGAGAAGAGTATGCAGCATCTCCAAGGTGGTAGAGGATAATTCCCAGGTTATAATAAAAGCTGGAACTTCTAGCTTCTAGTTAGCAAAATGGATGGGATCAGGTCCACTTATAAATCAATGGCTAGATAAAATTGAATTCCCCTATCCAGTGTTATAGGTAACTGAATTTATAATGGTCGGGGATCAATATCTAGATACACTCAAGCACCACATCTTGGCCCACACATTGAAGCAATTGAAGTAGGAGTGAAACCTAATAGAGAAAGAAGATGAAATGGTATGAAAACCATCATACATAGGTCATTTCTCAGTTTCATCAGCATACCAAGTGCTGAGGAAAAAGAGAAATGAGTGTGAAAGTTTAACAAAGGTATGGAAACCACTACTGCCTCCAAAACTATTAGTATTTATGTGGGAGTTACTAAATAAGTTGCTTCTTTTTTATGATAACTTAATGAAATGTGGAATTATAAATGTATCTAAATGCTGCCATTGCAACCACATAGATACTCTTTCTCACTTATTCAATGCATGCCCCATAGCAACTCAGATATGGAGATTTGTGGCTTGGATAATTGATTCACCATGTTTTACATGTGATCACATTTTTGATAGACTAGCTACTGTATGGTCTAACTCTTCTGAGTCTGTCACTAAGAAAAGAGTGGTCCTTACCACCTCAGCTGTTACATGCTAGATTATATGGAAATCCAATAACAATCATTGTTTCCATGGCAAGGTCTATTCTCTGAAGCACATCTACTCTCAAATGAGCTCAGTTTCCTCTCAGATACTAGGCATGAATATACCTATGAGAAGGATTGTGATTTGCTGATAAACAATGAACTGTTAAAGAACAAACCCAAAAGGCCTAGAAAACTTATCCCTGCTGAGCATGGAGACCCCCCTAAGATAGGATTTAAGCTCAATTCTGATGTAACCTACAGGAGAACTTTGCTTCTATTTTGGGATTTGTTATCAGGAGCAAACATGCGGAACATGTCCACATGTGCTCAGACCTAATGTGAACTAATGATCCACTGGAGGCCAAACTCATGGCTGCCATCAGATCCATCTAGGTAAGTATTGAAGAAGGATTTACAGCACTAATTGTGGATATTGACTCACTGCAGGCAGTAAACATCCTTATAAGGAAAGAAAATTCCCCATGGCGAAAGCCTCACAAGACTCTTAACTTGCTGGAGCCTAATAGATGGAAGAGATATACAAAGTTGGCACATCAACAGAGAGGCAAACACCTTGGCACATGAATTACCAAAGACTTTTAGCCCTGAATCCTCCATCTCAAGCCTCAGTGAGAGAGAAGATATCCAAAGAGCTATTACAACACACTGGGTGGAGCAGCCAAATTTAAGAGTCCCCGGTTAAATCATACATGAGAAAAGTAGAAGATTGTACACCTGGCCTACACTGAGATTGACACAAGGGGTGGAGGTCTTAACTACTAGGAATCATGTACAAGGCTGCTACATAGACAATCCATCACAAAAAATTTGTATAACGAAAGGATAACTCATTTAAGCAGGTTATAGAACTCTAGTTGGTTTTGATGTTCAAGTCCACTTGAAATATTTCTTGTAAAAAACAATGTTTTAGTTCTTCAAAAGGTCTGGGAAGCCTATATATATCCCCCACTTCGGTGGTTCAATTTAAAAAAAACAAAATCTTCCCAACATATTAATATTTCATCTTCAAAAGCACACAACAATAAAAAATAATGTTTTCCTTTAGTAAAATAGTGCGAGAAAGAAAGGCAGAAAGAAAATAAACTTAGCAAAATTACAAATCAGGAAGGTAAAATTAAGAAATTAATATGCTGGTTAAACACCTAAAAGAAGGAAGGATTTTTTTTTAAAAGAAATTCATGGCGCCCGATGTTGTTTTGTGTGTTTTTCCGAACCCTGCTGTTGCCTAGATATTAATGCTGGAGAAGAACTTGATTGATGGCCGCGCAGTTGAAGCAAAGAATGTTATTTTTTTGAATGATAAACATGTTATGTTTTGAATTAGTAGTTGCATTTGGGAATGTCCTGGTCCAGGGCAAACAAAAATTATTTTTTTATGAGGATCAACATCTAGTCTCAATGAGGGTAGAAATACTTTGAGCAGTTTGGCATTATTACAGATGTTGTAGTGATGTATGACCACGACTCCCAAAGAAAATCAATACATTTATTTTCAAAATTATAAGTAAGATTTTAGTTACAGAGGGATTAATTTAAGATTATGTGGATGTGCCTGTTACTAATCGAGTATGAGTTTATATCTACTAACTCTGTTGTGAAGTAATTAATTTCAAAATACGTCATAAATATGTACCATATCCATTCATATTTTGGGCAGGATGAGATTTTTTCTTATCAAATACTTTCATAATATTATATAATTTTCCACAAGGGATCATTTGTTACACCCTTATTGTAAACTAGCATGCATATGCAATAATTGGAATACCTCCACACTTGAGTTGGATCAGGATAGTTTGTGTTTGAGTTTGGGGATTAGGCAAGGAGGGAATGAGAGGCGACCTATACTACCTATATATGGGAAAGGGGGAGGCAGTTGGATTTGGTGGCGCTTGTGGCTTCCCCTAAGGTGGCATTTTGATAGGGAAAAAGTCGGGACCAAAGTTTTTTTAGAAAGAGAGGGTTTTTAGGGAAGAAGCATTCACGTTTTGTTAGTACATCTAACTTTTGGCAGGTGAATATAATCTTTATATGGTTAGGTTAAGAATCAAGATCAAATTAATTTAATCTTACCTAGTACTCAGACATGGAAAATATGGATGAATGTAATGTTTATTTCTGTTTTTTAAAAATTCCATTATGTTGTGTGCTTTTCTAACTTTCAACAAAGAAAAACTATTATTTTCTGAAAATTGTAGGACAAATTTCATTTGTCTAAATTAAGAAATTAAATTTATAATCATGTATTCATTTTAAGTATATATAATCCTTATTTTATGGTGTCCGCCTCTTGAAATAAGGTCTTTCCATAATTTATGGAAAGACCAAGGTTAAAAGTGCAAATTAAAATAAATCTAGATAAAAATTTTGGATGGCATTAATTGTGTCATAAACTTATAACTACTACCCCTTGCATAATAAACTTTTAATATTGCAACTAAAACCTTTTACCATTCTATAATTCTTATTCAACTCTGTATTTCCATATGCATATTGTAAAGACAATCTTTCCAAAGACTTTGCCCATTTTTTATGTATAAATAAATTTTTTAAAAAATCCATCAAGAATGATTAATCTTCTAACCACTAAAATTTGCCCAGAAAATATCTTATAACATTTGTGCCAAGCATGCACGCAATTAACACACTCTTTTTTCATCGTTGTTATCACCACAATGTACTCCGATAGCTCAAAAAATAAAATCTTCTTGCCATATTTATATTTCATCTTCAAATGCACACCACAATCAAAAATAAAGTTTTCCTTTAGAAAAATAGTGCAAGAAAGAAGGGACAAAAGAAAATAAACTTAGCGAAATAACAAATCGGGCAGGTAAAACTGAGATAAAAATATATGCTAGTAGGACACCTAGAAGCAGGCATGATTTTGTGTGTTTTTGCAGCCGGTGTTGTTTTGTGTGTTTTTCCGGACCCTGCAGCTGCCGAGATAGTACTGATCAAGAAGCACATATTGATGGCCTCACATTTGAGGCAAAGAAAGTTATTCCTATGGATGAAAAATATGTTATACATTGAAACAGTAGTAACGTTTAGCTATCTCTTGGTCCGGGATGAACATAAAAGTTTTTTAGGAGGGTCAACATCTACTCTCAATGAGAGTCGAAACACTTTGAGCAGTTTGGTAATATTACAGATGTTGTAGTGATGTATGACAATGACTCCCAAAGGAAATCCATACATTTACCGTAAAAATTATATGTAAGATCTTAGTTACAGAGGGATTAATTTAAGATTATGTGGATGTAATTGAGTACGAGTATACATCAACTATCTATATTGTGATGCAATTACTTTAAAAGGATGCCATATTTATGTGCTATATTTGTGCATATTTTGGGCACGATGAGATTTTTGCTTATCAAATATTTTCAATCTTATTGTAAACTAACATGTATCTACAAGAATTGGAAGACCTCCGCAATTGGGTTTGATTAGGATAACCGGTGTTTGAGTTTGAGGATTGGGAAATGAGGGAAGGAGAGACCATCTAAACTACCTATATTTGTGAAGGTGGGAAGTTGTTGGATTTGGTGGCGCTCGTGGCCTACCCTAAGGTGGGATTTCGATAGGGGAAAAGTCGGGACCAAGGTTTTTCTAGAGAGAGGGGCTTTAGGGAGGAAGTTTCCAGTTTGTGTTCGTACATCTAACTTTTGGCAGGTAAATTTAATTTTTATATGGTTAGGTTAAGAATCAAGATCAAGTACATTTATGTATAGCTTAGCTGGTACTCGGACGAGGAAAATATGGATGAATGTAATATTTATTTCTGTTTCAACAAAAATCCATTCTGTAGTGAGCACTTCTTAATTTCAACAAAGAAACTACTAATATTATCTTAAAATTGTAGGAGACATTACTTTTGTCTAAATTAAGAAATTGAATTCATTATCATGTATTCGTTTTAAATATATATATTATCCTTATTTTATAGTGTTTGTCTCTTGAAATACGGTCTTTCCATAAGTTATGGAAAGCCCAAGGTTAAAACTGCAAATTAAAAGAAATCTAGTTAAGTTTTCGGGTTGCATTAATTGGTTCATAAACTTACAACTACTGAACATTGGATAATAAACTTTAATATTGCAATTAAAACCTTTTACCTTCCAATAATTCTAATTCAACCAAAATTTTCCATATGCATATTGTAAACACAGTCTTTCCCAAAAATTTGCCGATTTTTTATGTTTAAATATATTTAAAAATAAATCCATCAAGACCGATTAATCATCTAATCGCTAAAAACTCCCCAGAAAATATCATAAATTATTTGTGCCAAACATGCGCGCAATTGACACGCTTTTATTCAGCGTTGTTATCACAACTATGTACTCCAATAGCTCAAAAAAACAAAATCTTCCTGCCATATTTATATTTCATCTTCAAATGCACACCACAATAATAAATAAAGTTTTTCTTTAGAAAAATAGTGAGAGAAAGAAAGGCAGAAAGAAAAAATACTTGGCAAAAGAACAAATCAGACGGGTAAAATTAAGAAAACAAATATGCTAGTTAGACAACTAAAAGCCGGCATGATTTGTTTTTTTAAAGAAATTCATGGCGGCCTATGTTGTTTTTGTGTTTTTGCAAATCCTGCAGTGTCCAAGATAGTAGTGATGGAGAAGCACGTTATTTATGGCCGCACTGTTGAAGCAAAGAATGTTATTCCTATCGATGATAAACATGTTATGTATTGAATTAGTAGTAGCATTTTGGAATCTCTTGTCCTTGGCAAACAAATATTTTTTTTTATGAGGGTCATTATCTACTCTCAATGAGGGTAGAAATACTTTGAGCAGTTTTGTAATATTACAGATGTTGTAGTGATTTATGACCACGGCTCCCAAAGAAAATTAATACATTTATTTTCAAAATTATATGTAAGATTTTAGTTGCAGAGGGATAAATTTAAGATTATGTGGATGTGCATCTTACTAATCAAGTACGAGTATATATCAACTAAATCTATTGTGAAGTAATTAATTTCAAAACATGTCATAAATATGTGCCATATCCCTGCATATTTTTAGTACGATGAGATTTTCGCTCATAAAATACTTTCGTAATATTATATAATTATCCAAAAGGGATCTTTTGTTACAACCTTATTGTAAACTAACATTTATCTTCAACAATTGGAAGACCTCTGCACTGAGTTGGATTAGGGTAATCGGTGTTTGAGTTTGAGTTTGAGTTTAGTAGCGCTGGTGGCCTCCCCTGAGGTGAAATTTTGATAGGGAAAAAGTCGGGACCAAGGTTTTTCTAGAAAGAGTGGGTTTTTGGGGAGGAAGCTTTCAGTTTTAGTTAGTACATCTAACTTTTGGCGTGCACATTTAATCTTTATATGGTTAGTTTAAGTATAAAGGTCAAGTATATTCATCTATAGCTTACTTGGAACTCGGACGTGTAAAATATGGATGAATTTAATGTTTACTTCTATTTTTATTTAAAATTCCATTATGTTGTGTGCTCTTCTAACTTTAAACAAAAAAACAAATAAAATTATCCTACAATTACAAATTTCATTTTTCTAAATTAAGAAATTGAATTTATTATCATGTATTCATTTTTAAGTTATATTATCCCTTTTTTTATAGATTCTGTCTCTTGAAAAATGTTCTTTCATGTGTTATGGAAAGACCAAGGTTTAAACTGCAAATTAAAAGAAATCAAGATAAAATTCTGGGGTTGTATTAATCGGTCATAAACTTATTACTACTGCACGTTGCACAATAAATTTTTAATATTACAACTAAAATATTTTACATTTCTATAATTCTAATTCAACCTCATATTTCTATCTTCATATTGTAAAGACGGTCTTTCCCAATACATTACCTATTTTATATGTAAAAAGTAATTCAAAAAGTTAATTCATCTAGGCAGATTAGTCTTCTAAGCGATAAAAACCACCCAGAAAATGTCTAATATCATTTGTACCAAGCTTGCATGCAATTCGCATGCTTTGTTTTTCATCATTGTTGTCACCACTATGTACTCCAATAACTCAAAAAATAAAATCTTCCTACCATATTATTATTTCATCTTCAAATGCATACCACAATCAAAATAATATTTTCGTCAAGAAAAATAGTGTGAGAAAGAAAGGAAGAAATAAAAGAAACTTAGCAAAACAACAAATCGGGTGGTTACTTTTTATAAAAAAATATATGCTGGTTGGACACCTTGAAGCGGGCAATTTTTTTAAAAAAGACATTTATGACGGCCAATATTGTTTCGTGTATTTTTGTGGGCCCTACAATTGCCGAGAGAGTAGTGATGGAGAAGCATGTGATTGATGGTCGCACTATTGAAGCAAAGAATGTTATTCCTATAGATTACAAACATGTTACATATTAAAACTGTAGTAGCATTTTGGTGTCTCTTGGCCCATGGCGAACAAAAATTATTTTCTTATGAGGGTTAGCGTCTACTCTCAATGAGACGAGAAATGCTTTGAGCAGTTTGGCAATATTACAGGTGTTGTAGTGACGAATGACCATGGTTTCCAAAGGAAATTAATACATTAATTGTCAAAATTATATGTTAGATCTTAGTTAATATAAGATTATGTGGATGTGCATCTTACTAATCGAGTACGAGTATATATCAACTAACTCTGTTGTGAAGCAATTAATTTAAAATGACGTCATAAATATGTTCCGTATCTTTACATATTTTGGGCACAATGAGATCTTTGCTTATCAAATACTTTCGTAGTCTTATATAATTATCCACAAGGGATCTTTCGTTACACGCTTATGGTAAAATAACATGCATCTGCAAAATTGGAAGACCTTTGAAATTGATTTGGAAAAGGGTGGCCGGTGTATGAATTTGAGGATTAGAAAAGGAGGGAAGGGGAGGCTACCTAAACTACCTATATATGGGAAAATGGGAGGCTGTTGGATTTGGTGGCGCTTGTGGCCTCCCCTAAGGTGGGATTTTGATAGGGAAAAGGTTGGGACCAATGTTTTTCTGGAGGGAGAGGGTTTTTTGGGGATGAAGCTTTCAGTTTTAGTTAGTACATCCTACTTTTGGCAGGCACATTTAATATGTATATGGTTATTTTGAGAATGAAGATCAAGTGCATTCACGTATAGCTTACCTGGACCTTGGATGTGGAAAATATTGATGAATGTAATGTTTATTTCTATTTTTTAAAATTCCATTATGTTGTATGTGTGCCCTTCTAACTTTCAACAAAGAAACTACTAACATTACCTGAAAATTGTAGGACAAATTTCATTTGTCTAAATTAAAGTTTTGAATATATTATCATGTATTTATCTTTAAAATATATTTTCTTTATTTTATGGAGTCTGTCTCTTGAAAGACGTTCTTTCCGTAAGTTATGTAAAGTCTAAGGTTTAAATTGCAAATTAGAATATATCAAGATAAAATTCTGGGGTTGCATTAATCGGCCATTAACTTATTACTACTTCATAAATTTTTAATATTACAACTAAAATTTTTTACTTTTCAATAATTCTAATTCAACCCTATTTTTCCATATTCATATGATAAAGATGGTCATTCCCAATACATTGCCTATTTTATATGTAAAATTAATTTTTAAAAATAAATTCATCTAGACAAATTAATCTTCTAAGCGCTAAAAACCTCCCAGAAAATGTCTTGTATCATTTGTGCCAAGCATGAACGCAATTGGCACACTTTTTTTCATCGTTGTTGTCCCCACTATGTACTCCAGTAGCTCAAAAAAATGAAATTTTCCTGCCATATTTATATTTCATCTTCAAATGCACACCACATTCAAAAATAATGTTTTCCTTCAGAAAAAAGTGTGAGAAAGGAAGGAGGAAATAAATGAAACTTAGTGAAATGAAAAAATCGGGCCGGTAAAATTAAGAAAAAAATATACTGGTTGGACACCTTAAAGCAGGCAGGATTTAATTTTTTAAAAAGAAAAATAAATTCATGGTGGCCGATGTTGTTTTGTGTGTTTACACGGACCCTGCAGTTGCCGAGATAGTAGTGATGGAGAAGCACGTGATTGATGGCCGCACTGTTGAAGCAAAGAATGTTATTCATATGGATTATAAACATGTTATGTATTGAAACAGTAGTAGCATTTGAGTATCTTCTGGTCCGGGGCGAACAAAAATTATTTACTTATGAGGTTTAGCATCTACTCTCAATGAGGGTAGAAATACTTTGTGTAGCTGGGTAATATTGCAGGTGTTGTAGTGATGTATGACCACGACTCCCAAAGGAAATCAATGCATTTATTGTCAAAATTATATGTTAGATCTTAGTTACAGAGAGATTAGTTTAAGATTATGTGGATGTGCATCTTCCTAATCAAGTACGAGTATATATGAACTAACTCTATTGTGAAGCAATTAATTAAAAAATCCATCATAAATATGTGCCATATCCGTGCATATTTTGGGCACGATGAGATTTTGCTGATCAAATAATTTTGTAACATTATATAATTATCCAGAAGGGTTCTTTTGTTACACGCTTATGGTAAAATAACATGCATCTGCAATAATTGGAAGATCTTTGCAATTGAGTTGGATAAGGGTAGCCTGTGTTTGAATTTGAGGATTAGGAAAGGTGGGAAAGAGAGGCTACCTAAACTACCTATATATGTGAAATGGGAGGTTTTTGGATTTGTTTGCGCTCTTGGCCTTCCTTAAGGTGGGACTCAATAGGGAATAAGTTGGGACCTAGGTTTTTCTTTAGAGAGAGGATTTTTTGGGTGGAAGCTTTCAGCTTTAGTTAGTACATCCTACTTTTGGCAGGTACATTTAGTCTTTATATGGTAAGTTAAAGAATAAAGATCAATTGCATTCATGTATAGCTTACCTGGAAGTCCTACGTGGAAAATATTTGTAAAGTCAGAGAGATTTGCATTGAATATTTAATTGGCAGTTTTTCTGAACATATTTGGAAACGAAAAACTTTCTATGTTGGAACACTCCAAAGGAGCTTATTCACGCCGAAACATGTTTTATGAAAAAGGGAGATAGAAGATTATGGTATTTGTGATTTATGAAATTATGAATATTCTTCTATATGAGAGACGTGTGAAGCATACTTGTTTTGTGGAAAATCCCTACATATATGGAGTTGATATTGGAGAATATATGGGATAGATTGTGATAAGGAAAATCTCTTTATTTGTGGGATTTGGATATGCTTTAAGAAGCAGATTTGGAATAGGAATATTGTGGAGATAATCAAGGAGTATTCTGATCTGATTCCTTGATATAAAAGGGGACAAACACGGCTGCATACTCACGGATTTATCAGAACAAAAATCTGCATACAGATTTTTAAGACTTTCGAGAATTGCTAAGAGCCGGATTCCTATGTTCCAACATACTTAACCTGCTGAACAAAATTAAGAATCATATACCTTGATTCCTCAGGAGGAGGAGATCCAGCGTCGATGAGTTTCGAGGTCAGAGGGAGTCTGATCAAGGCGGATCGGTAGCAAGGGGATCTTGCAGAATTCACACATTATAGTTAGTAAAGATAAGTATTTTGTAATATTGTACTGTATCTTTCTAATTAGTGGATTCATTGGATTTCATCGAACTGCATAACCAAGTCGTGTGTCATTTATGCTTTTAATTATTACGTACTAGGTTATATAGGTCATGTTGGAATATACTAATAAGGATTAGAAAATTTGGTAAAACCAAAATTTCATTTGGTATTAGAGCTTGGTCACTTATTATTCCCTTGGTTGTGTCAAGGAAAGTGTGATCCGGTTTTACCATGGCAACTAAAGAAGGAGCTTCGGTGTCTTGGCCACCTCTACTTGAAAGCAATAACTACAACTATTGGAAGGCACACATGAGAGTCTATATCAACTCGCTGGATGAACTTGCATGGTTTTATGTTGAGAATGAGTGGAATCATCCTGCCGAAAATGCTGAGGTGATAGAGGGAGAGTCGAGTCAAGTCAAAGGGAGCAGAAACTCAAAGACAAAGCGAGTTGGACACCAGATGACCTTAAAGCATCTCTGGCTAATTCGAAGGCTCTGAATGCAATATTTACTGCGGTTGATGAAAACCAATTCAAACTCATCTCTACATGTCATCAAGCCAAGAAAGCATGGGATATTCTGCAAACAATTCATGAGGGAACAAGTAGAGTTCGTGAGTCTAAACTTCAGATGTTGGCTACAAAGTTTGAGGAACTCAAGATGGAGAAGGATGACACTATTGCTATATTCAACGGGAAACTTAGGGACATCTCCAACATGGCATATCAACTTGGAAAGGTTTACAAAGAAACAAAGTTGGTGAAAAAGACCTTGAGATCACTTCCTAAGAGATTTGCAATGAAGGTTGCGGCAATAGAAGAAGCAAGAGACGTAGCCACTATGAGCCTAGACGAACTAATAGGATCGTTACAGACATATGACATGACTTTCCAACAAAGTGAAAAAAGAGTCTCTAAGGAGTTGGCATTCAAAACTTCTTCATTGAAAGACAATCACGAGTCTGACAGTGATGATGAATTTGAAAGACTTGCACTTATCACGAAGAATTTCTCAAGAATGCTGAAGAAAGTAGTTAACAAGAAATCTCAGGAAACATTTGGTGGGAATAAACCAAAACCACAAGTTTCTGGAAATAATCGTGGAATGAGGTTTGAGCAAGAAAATCAGCAGTTCTTCAGGAATCAAAGTAGTGAACCAAAATAGCCTGGACGAATTCAATGCAGAGAGTGTGAAGGATATGGTAATATACAGGATGAATGTGCAAATACCCGGAAGAAACAGGGAAAATCATATTTCACCTCATGGAGTGAAGATGAAGAAGATGAGAAAGACGAAGAGGAACTTACTAGTAACTATGTGGCATTCGGAGCAAAAATTCATGATACAATAGAGGATGGATGTTCCAACATACTTACCAAAACCAAAGCCGATGAATACTATGTATGTTCCAACATAGATCCTTATGAAGCACCTAGTGATGAAGACAATGAACTTTCTGTAAGTGATGAAGAAATCTACAGCACTTATGAAAATATGTACGCTATGTGGGTTCAAGTAGTTGACACAAACAAAGAGCTGAAAGAAGAAAAAAGGAATTTGATGGAAATAGAAAGAAAATTGCGAGTGAAAGTTGCTGAACTTGAAAAGAAGAATGAAGAAATAAATGGGAAACTAATATATGCAATCAAGAGAGCTGAGACTTCTGAAGCAACAATCTCTAAACTAAATGATGGAAAAGCAAAGCTTGACGATATTCTGGACATAGGAAGGAACTTTGGTGATATATACGGTATTGGGTACGGCAACACATACAAGAATGAAGCACACGAGAATCCAGTAACCCTCAACTCTAAGATCCGAGAAGTGAAACAAAAGTTTGGCATGCCTTATCAAAGAAAACTGCTCATCTGTAGCTACTGCACATTTCAAGGACATTCCAAGGAACAATGCAGAAAACTAATCAGAGACCGAATGTCAGGACGAAAACTTTTGGCATGTTCCAACATAGGCAAGGTCCAAAAAATAAAATCGATCAGAAAAGTATGGATTGTCAAACGATCTAGCACATGTCTGGTGGCACCCTCTTCGCTCATATCTTATTCCTGAGATTTATGGTATTTTGATAGTGGTTGTTCTCGCCACATGACTGGCACTCCAGAATATCTTATGAATATCACTCCATATGATGGCGGATATGTGACTTTTGGTGATGGAAAGAAGAGCAGAGTGATTGGATAAGGGGAGTTGAGGATTGAAGGTTTTCCAGTGTTCACTAGTATACTGTTTGTTGAAGATCTGAAGGCAAACTTGTTAAGCATAAGTCAGTTGTGTGATGATAATATGATAGTAGAATTTCATAAGGACAAACGTGTTGTGAAACACGGGGAAAACAAAGTTCTTTCAGGCATAAGATCATCAGACAATTGATATCTGTTGGAGCAAGAAGTACGATGCATGATCTCAAAGCAAGATGAAGGAGTTCTGTGGCACAGGAAGCTCGGTAACATCAATTACAAAACATTGGTGAAAATCGTAAATGTGAAAGCTGTACGAGAAATTCCTACCTTAAATAGCAAGGATGGAATTTTGTGTGGACCATGTCAAAAGGTAAACAAATTTGATCTCCCCACTCTTCAGTAAAGTATATAACCACCTCTAGAAACCTGGAATTATTGCATATGGATTTGATGGGTCCTGTCAATGCCCCAAGTATAGGTGGAAAGAATTATATATTTGTGTGTGTTGATGATTTCTCCAGATTGACGTGGGTAGCCTTTCTGAAAGATAAATCTGATACATTGGAAGTATTCAGAAGTCTGGTTATCAAGTTACAAACAGAAAAGGGAAGTCCAGTTGGGAACATTGTTCGAATTCGTAGTGATCATGGTAGAGAGTTTGAGAATTCTCAATTCAGTGATTTTTGTGACGAGCTTGGAATTCAACATGAAATTTCGGCACCCATCACCTCTCAGCAGAATGGTATTGTAGAACAGAAAAATGGAAACTTGGAGGAGATGGCTCGTGTTATGTTAGCTAAGAAAGAAATTCATAAGAAATGGTGGGCAGAAGCAATTAATACTGCCTGTTATACAATTAATCGAGTGTATCTACGACCATTCACCAGTAAAACATCCTACCAGATTCGGAAGGGCAGGAAACCAAATGTCTCATATTTTCATGTGTTCGGAAGCAAGCGCTACATTCTCAGAGATAGAGAGCAGTTGACAAAATTTGACAATCGGAGTGATACAAGAATTTTTCTTGGTTATTCTATCAACAGCCGTGCCTATAGAGCTTTTAATCATCGAACCAACACTCTCATGGAATCCATAAATTTTATTGTGGATGATTCAGAGGAGGAACGACAGCCAGAAGTTGTAGAAGAAGAACCCAGCAACACTTATATTCCAACATAGCTGCGTAAACCTGACAAGGCAGACCCATCAGTTGAAGCTGAACTTCACCAACGTGTTGGAACAACTGAGCAGCATAGTCCTCAACCTGCCAAAGCTGACCGTGTTGGAACATTGTCCCCTACTAAACCCCATGTTCCAACACAGGATTAGACCGAATCTACCATGAGAAGTACTCGATCGGTTCCTCAAGTGGATTACCAAAGGCTAGCTGGATTGCATTGCCTTGTTTCTCACATTGAACCAAATAACTACAAAGAAGCCTTGCTCGATGAGTATTGGATTGCTGCTATGCAAGAAGAACTAAGCCAGTTTGCACGGAATGATGTCCGGTATCTTGCCCCTTGCCCCAAAGGCATTAATGGCATTGGAACGAAGTGGATTTTCAAGAATAAGTCTGATGTTGATGGCCAGGTCACTCAAAATAAAGCCAGACTAGTAGCTCAAGGATATACACAAGTGGAAGGAGTCAACTTTGATGAGACATTCGTACCAGTTGCCAGGTTAAAGTCAATATGAATTTTACTTGCTATTTCCTGCTCCATGAACTTTATGTTATATCAAATGGATGTCAAAAGTGAATTTTTAAATGGCGTGGTGAATGAAGAGGTTTATGTTGAACAACCTAAAGACTTTGAGGATCCTCATTATCCGCATCATGTGTTTCATCTCAAGAAGGCTCTATACGGTCTAAAGCAAGCACCCAGAGCATGGTATGAACGAAATACTAACTTTCTTCTGAAGATAGGTTATCGTCGAGGGGGAGTAGATCACACTTTATTTGTGCTTGAAAAGTCTTCAACGTTACTAATTGCTTAAATTTATGTTGATGATATCGTATTAGGCTCTATTTCGTCCTCTATGGTACAAGATTTTGTCACCATTATGCAATATGAATTTAAGATGAGCATGGATGGAGAACTCACATGCTTTCTGGGATTGCAAGTCAAGCAAGGAAGGAATGGTCTGTTCATCAATCAGAGTAAGTATGCCCTAAATCTAGTAAAGATATTCGGTCTAAGCAGTGCTCGAGCTATTCAAACTCCTATGGGTGTCTCTGACAAACTTGTAAAGGATGAGAAGGAGTTTAGGTCGATCATAAATTATACAGAGGCATGACTGGAAGTTTACTGTATTTAACAGCTAGTAAACCAGATATATGTTTCAGTGTTGGGATTTGTGCAAGATTTCAGGCTGATCCAAAGGAGTCTCATCTCACTGCAGTTAAATGAGTTATTCGATATGTAAGTGAGACTTCTGATTATGGTGTCTGGTATTCTAAAAGCTTTTGACAACACTTAGGTGTTTGTCAAATTTGAGGTAATCCTTACCTAAATTTTATTGTAAATATGTTGTTTATTTTTTTTTAGAAAATTGAAAAAGAACAAAAAAAATAGAAAGAAGAAATATGTACAAAAAAGGGATGTATTGTATGGTATGTTGGAAGTTATTTTGATGTGACATCTCGAGTTGACAAGTGGAAAGGGGCAATCATTATAAGCCTTGAAATCAAAAAAGGAGTTTCGCAGGAAAAGAGGAGGTGAGTTGAAGAGTTGGTTTGGGTTTCTATGTTGTCCAAACACAATCCAGATTCTCTCTTTCGGCTGTTCTCAAATCCCTCTCGAATTTATCTTGGAAATCATCTTCAAAACACTTACTCTCCGAATCCCTACCGAAAAGAATGGCTTCTAGCCCTACCATTCCCACACAAGAAGTAGGACTTCAAGGATCATCCCAACCATTAGAAGTTATGGAGGAGAAACTGTATTCGATGATCAATTTGTAGTTGGTACTGGTCGAAGAGAATGGACAATGTGCCGACCAAGCTGGGGTCGAATTGATACTGGAAGAAAATCAAGATTGCTGTGGAGGAAACTCGGATCAAGTTGGAGCCGAAGAACTTTCTTGTGAAAATATTGGTCAAGTTGATGAGCTTGGTGCATAGGAAGAGGCATCCAATGAGGGTAAAGAGGATGGGGACTCTGGAAGTGAAATCGATGAACAAGAAAAACTCACTGGTGCCAAGAGGAAGGGCTAATATGGAAAGGTAACAGGTCCCGACCCTTCTCCTTTGAAACTAATGGGTATTGAATTTAAGAGTATAGATGAAATTTTTGAATGACTAGAGGCAAACAGAGTTGCTGTGGATTTAACAAAAATCAAAAGCATAGAGGGTGAATACCTGACTGTTCAGGTCAAGGAGATTGTGACAGGTAATATAGGTGATATAAGGAGGATTGAGAATTGGGACGTGCAATTTCTGATGGGAAAATATGCTGAGTACAGAGAAAAGGATAAGTTCCATATATATTGTCGCATTCATTATCCAAGCTATGTTGTCTTAAGAGAGATTAATGAGGAAGAATCTGCTGGAAGGGAAGTTGTGAGGTATGGAGATAGATTACAGGTTGAATTCTATGATTCAAATGCTGCTAAATAGATGGAAGAACTAAGGAAGCCTGTGATAATCGAACTGTCGGATAGTGATGAGGAGGACAGTGATGTGCATGTTCCAACACTGCAGTGTGAAGATGAAAATCCTATGGATGTGAATTCTGATGCTGACCTGGGTGGTGAAGACCAGAATGATATGTCTGGTAATGAGTATGGTGAGGAACCTGGAGAGAAAATGACTGACTAGAAGGACTTGGATCAAGATGAGCAGTTTGAAAGGCAATCTAACAGTACAGAGTGTGTTCCAACACGGAACCTTCCTGATTTGGCATACTCGAGTGATGAAGTGCCCGATGAATTTTACCAGACAGCTAAAGGCAAGAGGAAGGCTGCTGATGCCAAGGTATCTTCTCAATCAAAAAGGAGCAAGAAGAGGTAGAAAAGCGCAAAGAAGAAATACTCCATCCCCTCTCTATAAGTGAAGCATTGTCATTTTCTTATTTTGATTCAAAAGGAGAGGAAATGGGAGAAGTCTTTTCTGAAAGGAAATTTATTCCTGAAAGAACAGTAGGCTTAGTAGCATACAAGGAGAGTGGGTTCTCAGAATTTTTTAAGGTAATTGGAATGACAAAAGCAGCCACAGTTCAACTGCAGTATAATAGGCAGGTTGTGATTGAGGTATACTCTAACCTCATGGTTGGAAATCTAGAGACTGATTTCCCTTGGCATGAAAGGGTTTATGTGAGGGGAAAGATAATTGACTTGTCTGCTGCCAAAATTAACAGAGTTTTGGGTCTTAAGATGCCAGAGATAGATGGAGTTTTTCCTGAAGATTTGGAAGTTTCTGATGATCAAATCCTACCAACTATCTCAGGTGGATATAAGGTAGAGTGGCCAGCAACAGGGTATTCACAAGCATCATGCTTATCCTCAAGATTTTTTGGGTTATATCAGATTGATGTTCATTGTTGGATGCCTTCAACAAATACCACTGAATTAACAAGAGAAATGGCCAATTTTCTTTACTGTGTTGGAACACAGCAACCTGTAAATCTTGGGCTATTCATTTAGCAAAATCAGGTCAAACAAGCCACTGCTCCCAAGGCCAAAAATGGAATTATCTATCATGCGCTGATATCAGCACTAGCCAAGAGTGCCAAAGTGAAAGGAAAAGCAGAGGATGTGGTAATTGACACTGAATTCTTAAGGCCAAATAAGAAGACTTTTGGGTTGAGGCACATTCATGATTTACCTTGGAAACTAGAAGGCTCTACATCAGCGGCAGCAAAAAAGATGGCCAAGATAGTATCTCTAAATGCAAGATTGGGAGCCATTTCTATTCAAATGGCGGCGCTGGAGGCAAAGAAGGCCAATCTAGAGAAAGAGAAAGCACAATTGGAGGCTGGAACTCAGGGGGAGTTACTGATGCTTGGTTATTGCCTTTGGCATATGATGTTTTTTACTGTCTTTGGCATCTGTGTGATCCCAGGGAGATATTTTGGATATTAATTTCATTATGGCTCTGTAATTTGAATTATTTTATCTTCTGTTGGATTTCTGGGTTTTCGGTATTCATGTTTTGTGGAAATTCTTATATTCATGTGGTCAGATTCAGTAGTGTGTATATTGTTGTGTGATTCCAACATAGGGTGAAGTTTGGAAGACCTATGTGTGTGACAAGTTTTTTCATTGCGTTATTCATGACCAAAATGGTATGGGTTCACAAAATGCCAAAGGGGGAGATTGTAAAGTCAGAGAGATTTGCATTGAATATTTCATTGGCAGTTTTTGTGAAACATATTTGGAAACGAAAAACTTTCTATGTTGGAACACTTGAAAGGAGCATATTCACGCCGAAACATGTTTTATGAAAAAGGGAGATAGAAGATTATGGTATTTGTGATTTATGGAATTAAGAATATTCTTCTATATGAGAGGCGTGTGAAGCATACTTGTTTTATGGAAATCCCTACATATATGGAGTTGATATTGGACAATATATGAGTTAGATTGTGATAAGGAAAATCCCTTTATTTGTGGGATTTGGATATGCTTCAAGAAGCAGATTTGGAATAGGAATATTGTGGAGAGAATCAAGGAGTATTCCAATCTGATTTATGGATATAAAAGAGGACAAACACTGCTGCATGCTCCCGGATATATATCAGAGAAAAAATCTGCATACAGATTTTTAAGACTTTTGAGAATTGCTAAGATCCAGATTCCTATGTTCCAATATACCTGACCTACTGCACAAAGTTCAGAATCATATACCTTAATTCCTCGGGAGGAGGAGATCCAACATCAACGAGTTTCGAGGACAGAGAGAGTCTGATCAAGGCGGATCGGTAGCAAGGGGAGCTTGCAGAATTCACACATTATAGTTAGTAAAGATAAGTATTTTGTAATATTGTACTGTATCTTTCTAGTTAGTGGATTCATTCTGAACTGGGTAGGCCCTGCAGATGTAGGTGGATTTCACTGAACTACGTAACCAAGCCGTGTGTCATTTATGCTTTTAATTATTACGTACTTGGTTATATATGTCATGTTGGAATATACTAATAAGGATTAGAAAATTCGGTAAAACCAAAATTTCAATATTGATGAATGTAATGTTTATTTCCGTTTTTAAAAAAATCCATTTTTTTGTGTGCTCTTCTAACTTTCAACAAAGAAACTACAGACATTACCTGAAAATTGTAGGACAAATTTCATTTGTCTAAATTAAGAAATTGAATTTATTATCATGTATTTATTTTAAATATATATTATCTTTACTTTATTGAATTCGTTTCTTAAAAGATGTTCCTTCCATAAGTTATAGAAAGTCCAATGTTTAAACTGCAATTTAGAAGAAATCAAGTTGTAATTTTGGCATTAATCGGGTTATAAACTTATTACTGCTGCACCTTGTATAATAATTTTTTAATATTACAACTAAACCTTTTTACCTTTCTATAATTCTAATTCAACCTTGTCTTTCCATATTCATATTGTAAAAATGTTTTTTCCCAATACATAGCCTATTTTAAATATAAAAATATTTTTAAAAAATAAACTCATCTAAAAAAATTAATCTTCTTAGCGCTAAAAACAGTCAGAAAATGTCTTATACCATTTGTGCCAAGCATGCACGCAAGAGCACACACTTCTTTTTATCGTGGTTGTCACCACTACGTACTCTAATAGCTCAAAAAAACAAAATCTTCCTGCCATATTTATATTTCATCTTCAAATGCACACCACAATAAAAACAAATGTTTTCCTCCAGAAAAATAGTGCGAGAAAGAAACGAAGAAATAAAAGAAACTTTCCCAAAAAATAAATCGGGCAGGTAAAATTAAGAAAAAATTATGCTGGCTGGAAACATTGAAGCGGGCATGATTTAATTTTTTAAAAAAATAAATTCAAGGAGGACGATGTTGTTTTGTGTGTTTTTGTGCACCCTCTAGTTGCCGAGATAGTGTTGATGGAAAAGCAGGTGATTGAAGGTTGCACTGTTGAAGCAAAGAAAGTTATTCCTATGGATGATTAAAATATTATGTATTGAAACAGTAGTAGCATTTGGGTATCTCCTGATCCGGGGCGAACAAAAATTATTTTCTTATGAGGATCTGAATCTACTATCAATGAGGGTAGAAATGTTGAGCAGTTTGGTAATATTACAAGTGTTGTAGTGATGTATGGCCACGGATCCCAAAGGAAATCAATACATTTATCGTCAAAATTATATGTAAGATATTAGTTACAGAGGGATTAATTTAAGAGTATGTGGATGTGAATATTACTAATCGAGTATGAATATATAGCAACTAACTTTGCAGTGAAGCAATTAAGTTAAAAACACGTCATAAATATGTGCCACATCTGGGCATAATTTGGGCATGGTGAGATTTTTGCTTATCAAATACTTTCATAATATTATAAAATTATCTGCAAGGGATCCATTGTTTACACCCTTATTGTAAACTAACATGCTTCGGCAACAATTTGAAGACCTCCGCAATTGAGATGGATTAGGGTGCCCGGTGTTTGAGTTTGAAGATAAGGAAAGGAGGGAAGTGGAGGCTACCTAAACTACCTCTGTATGGGAAGGGGGGAGGCCGTTGGATTTGGTTGCGTTCGTGGCCTCCCCTAAGGTGGGATTTCGATGTTGGGACCAAAGTTTTTCTAGAGAGAGAGGATTTTGGGGGCGGAAACTTTTAGTTTTGTTAGTATAGCTAACTTTTGGAAGGATAATATAATCTTTAAATGGTTAGTTAAGAATCAAGATCAAGTACATTCATGTATAGCTTACTTGAAACTCGGACATGGAAATTAAATATGGATGAATGTAACGTTTATTTTGTTTTTAAAAAATTCCATTCTATTGTGTGCTCTTCTAACTTTCAACGGAGAAATTACTAACACTACTTAAAAATTGCTAACATTACTAACATTATCATATATTTATTATTATTATTATTGTTATTATTATATATATACTATCCATATTTTATATGTCTAAATAATTTTATAAAATGAATCAATGTAGACCATCCATATTTTATAACAATACTAACATTACTTGAAATTACTAACATTACTTTATTACCATGTATTTATTATATATATATATATATATATATATATATACACACACACCATCCATATTTTATATGTATAAATAATTTTAAAAAATATACATGTTGACCGATTAATCTTCAAAGCGCTAAAAGCTGCCCAGAAAATGTCATATATCATTTGTGCCAAGCATGCACACAATTGGCACACTTTTGTTTTCATCGTTGTTATCACCATTATGTACTCCAATGGCTCAAAAAAACAAAAACTTCATGCCATATTTGTATTTCATCTTCAAATGCACACCACAATCAAAAATAAAGTTTTCCTCTAGAAAAATAGTGTGAGAAAGAGGAGGAAGAAAGAAAAGAAACTTAGTGAAATGAGGAATCAGGCAGGTAAAATTAAGAAAAAAAATCTACTGGTTGGACACCCTGAAGCGGGCAAGAATTTTTTTTAAAAAAAAAATCATGGCGACTAATGTTGTTTTGTGTGTTCTTGCAGACCCTGCAGTTGCACTGTTTGATAGTAGTGATGGAGGAGCACATGATTGATGGTTGCACTATTGAAGCAAAGAAAGTTATTCCTATGGATTATAAACATGTTATGTATTGAAAGTTTGAAATGGTAGTATCATTTGGGTATCTCTTGGTCCGAGGCGAACAAAAATATATTTTTTTAGGAGGGTCAGCATTTACTCTCAATGAGGGTAGAGGTACTTTGAGCAGTTTGGTAATATTACGGATGTCGTAGTGATGTGTGACCACGGCTCCCAAAGGAAATCAATACATTTATTGTCAAAATTATATGTAAGATCTTAGTTACAAAGGGATTAATTAAAGATTATGTGGACGTGCATCTTACTAATCAAGTATGAATATATATATATATATATATATATATATATATATATATATATATCAATTAACTTTGTTGTGAAACAATTAATTGATCTGTGCATATTTTGGGCTAGATGGTTTTTTGCTTATCAAATAATTTGTAATACTATCTAATTATTCACAAGGGATCTTTTGTTACACTCTTATTGCAAACTAACGTGCATATGCAACAAGTGAAAGACCTCCGCAATTGATCAGTTGTAAGTTGAATTTAAACCAACGCTCGATTAAGAAGCCGGGCATTTTACTCTTGTTGAAGTTAAAATAGTTGTTGCATTGCTCCGTTCATAAAATCCCTGAAAAATATGAAGAGTTACTTGATAATCCGAATC
Organism: Rubia yunnanensis; assembly: GCA_037428765.1. Lineage (NCBI taxonomy): Eukaryota > Viridiplantae > Streptophyta > Magnoliopsida > Gentianales > Rubiaceae > Rubia > Rubia yunnanensis. The sequence continues at coordinate 20,308,999 of CM075064.1, read as the reverse complement.
ATTTCAAGGATCAAAGGATTGGTGTACATCTCGTTATTGCTAAAGCAATGGAACTGTTCAAGATCGTGAAAAGTTTAGTAATGACTTTTAACCGATTGTGTAACTCTTCATACGGTTATGTAACTCTTGTGATGTATGACTATGTATTTCTGTGTTATATTGTTTACAACTGTAGAAACAAGTTACTGAATAAACATTTCGTGACCAAAGAAACGTGCATGTGTGTAAAAAACAATTGGTTGGCACTAGTGGTGTCAATTCGGGTTATCGTGTCACATTCGTATCGGGTTTGAAACGTGTCGTGTTGAAACGTGTCGGGTTGAACGTGTTGATTTCATTTATCGTATCGGGTTGGAAACGTGTCGTGTTGAAACATGCCGGGTGGAATCGTGTTGATTTCATTTATCGTGTCGGGTCGGGTTGGATTGGGTACTTATCATGTCGGGTTGAAAACATGTCAGTTTTTTTCTCGGATTGGGTCGTGTCGGGTTGAGTTAATATCGAGTCGGGTTAGTGTCATGTAATTTTTATACTCGGATTAGATCGGGTCGGGTCAGAATATTGTCGGGTTGGATTGGATCGGGTTATTGTCGTGTCATTTTTTGTACTGAAATTTTGTTCGGGTCTGATTATGTCAATTATTTTTCATAATGTTTCACATTGAATTCAGATATATTTTGGGTTGGTTCATTTTAGATCGGGTTTTATGTCACCCAATTAAATTTGGGTTGATTTAGGTTATATTTCAATAATACTATTGTTACAACTGCACTATTATCAGGTATTGTTTCGTTGTAACTTGCAAAATATAAAAACTTGACTCGTAACTCCAAATTAAAATCCGCTCGAAAGTGATGCTACCCTATACACCCCCATTGTATTTTCCAAGTACGTTAGGGGTTGGCGTCGGTTCAATTTTTTTTGGTTTTCGGCCTATTCGGTTTGGGTTATTCAATTTTTTCCCTAAAAAATAAAAAACCGAATCCAACCCAAATAATTCAAATAACCCAAATTATCTGAACCGAATTCAAAATTCAATTTCGGTTTGAAACCGAATTCAACCGAATAAACCGAATTGATTCCAATCTTTATCAAATCGAATTCAATTCAATCGATTTTTTTGCCCACAACAATGGTGGGCCAAACCAAAAAACCCATAAGCATGTCAAAATTTTAACTTTAAATTAACAATTACGACCCAATAGTTCAAGGCCAAGTGATTTGTCACTTAAGGCCCAATTGCATCTAATGCTTTGCTTTGAAGAAATGGAGGAGTGATACCCTAGTATTTATAATTGATATCTAATGCTAAGTCTCCACCATCTTTCGATGTGGGACTAATGTAGTAATGCTAAGTCTTCTTTCATCATTTTAAAGTCTTGCTGCCCTTGCATGACTTCGCCTGCAGTTTCATTTTCCATTTTCCAACTCCTTTAATTATTATTACCTTTTTTTGGTTGAATTTATTATGAGTCTATCTCTTGAAATACGGTCTTTCCATAAGTCATGGAAATATTATGGTTTAAAATGCAAATTAGAAGAAATGAAGATAAATTTTTTGGGTTGAATGAATCGGGTTATAAACTTTATAACTACTACACGTTGCATAATAAAATTTTAATATTGCAGCTAGGACCTTTTACTTTGTATTATTATAATTAAACCCTATCTTTCCATAAGCCTATGGATTAATGGAAAGACGGTATTAATGAGACATCTCTCTTTATTTGACTATTATTCATTAGATTTATATATTTAGTTGTGTGCATTTTTAACTTAACTTTGTGTATTCACATTTGTTATGAATTGACTTTACGTACTAGTAATCATATGGCTAAAAACCCCATTTGTTATTAGTTTGACGCACAACCAACTTGACTTGGTTCCATATTAAATGTTAATTGACTTTATAACTGCATCTGTTTTGAGTTGATTACATGCAGGGTTATATAGTTGATTTATCAGGTTGAATTAGGTTCGTGTTAAATCGGGTTCGGGTTGATCTCGGGTTCATATTCAGGTCGAATTCGGGTCCAGATTATCGGGTCATATTCGGGTTTGTATTCAGGTCGGGTTCGAGTCCAGATTATTGATTCATATTCGGGTTCGTATTCAGACCGGGTTCGGGTCCAGATTATCGGGTCATATTCGGGTTTTGGGTTGAATTCGGTCGTGTCGGGTTCTGGTACAGGTCAATATTTCTTGGGTCAAAATCGGGTTTCGGGTTGAGTGTGGTCATGTCAGGTCGGGTTCGGGTCAATATTTCTCGGATCAGATCAAATTTTGGGTTGATTCGTTCGTATCGGTCCAGATCGGGTTCTCGATTCGGGTCAGAGATTGACAGCTCTAGTTGGCACGTTTGTTTTAGGGTATTTTTCACACTTAAATATATTCTCTCAATAATTTTCAGTTCATTGATTTTTTTTTTCATTTATTTATGCTTTATATGTTCTCCAATTAAGAGCAAATGGCTAAATTAGTACTTAATTTCAATCGAAATTTACAGTTTAGTACACTTTCTAGAATTATTATTGTCTGCGGGACAAGTTATATTAAATTTTCTATAGTTTGAGAATTTTGAATATAACGGTCTGTCAGTTTCAATCAAGAATTTGTGTATAGATTATAGTATATCTAGACCTTAAAAATTATAAATGATTTTTATGCTATATAGGAGACTATTCACACTGTATAGTTGGATAATGCTCCCATTTTATCACATATAATATTAAGTTCATGATTTCCTTAAATAAAATTACTAACTTAATTGAATCAATTTATTATAATTGACATTCAAATCATTTTAAGATACCATTTTAAGATTAATTGGCTAAGTAAGAAACTACTATTATACGCTTGTGTTAAATTAAGGCAACATAACCAATCAACATGAAATCTCAACACTAAATTTTAGTATGTCTATGAGACAAAATGTGATCTAGTTTCACTAACTGTGCGAAAAATATATATTTCCATATGCATATTGGAAAGACAGTCTTTCCGAAAAATTTACCCATTTGTTATGTATAAATATATTTAAAAAATAAATCCATCTAGACCAATTAATCTTCTAATCGCTAAAAACTGTCAAGAAAAGATTATATACCATTTGTGCCACACATGCATGCAATTGACACTTTTTTTTTCATCGCTGTTATCAAAACTATTTATTCCAATAGCTCAAAAAAAAGCAAAATCTTCCTGCCATATTTATCTTTCATCTTCAAATGCACACCACAATCAAAACTAAAGTTTTCCTTTAGAAAGATAGTGCGAGAAAGAAAGGTAGAAAGAAAATACACTTAGCAAAACAAAAAATCGGGCGGGTAAAATTAAGAAAAAATATGCTGGTTGAACACCTAGAAGTGGGCAGGATTTTCTTTTTTAAAAATAAAAATAAATTCATGGCGGCCGATGTTGTTTTGTGTGTTTTTGCAGGCCCTGCAGCTGCAGAGATAGTAGTGATGGAGAAACACGTGATTAATGGCAGCACTGTTGAAGCAAAGAATGTTATTCCTATGGATGATAAACATGTTATGTATTGAATTTATTATCATGTATTCATTTTTAAAAATATATTATCCTTATTTTATAGTGTCCGTCTCTTGAAATAAGTTCTTTCCATAAGTGATGGAAAGACCAAGGTTAAAAGTGTAAATTAAAAAAAATCTAGATAAAAATTTTGGGTTGCATTAATCGGGTCATAAACCTATACTACTGCACGTTGCATAATAAACTTTTAATATTGCAACTATAAGCTTTTACCTTTCAATAATTCTAATTCAACCCTGTATTTCCAAATGCATATTGTAAAAGCAGTCTTTCCCATGAATTTGCCCATTTTTATGTATAAATAAATTTAAAAATAAATCCATCTTGACCGATTAATCTTCTAATCGCTAAAAACTGCCCAGAAAATATCATATATCATTTGTACCAAGCATGCATGCAATTGACACACTTTTTTTCATCGTTGTTATCACAACTATGTACTCCAATAGCTAAAAAACATCTTCTTGTTGAAAAGGAGATACTAAAGTTGTAAGTTCTCCCTCTAAAAAAATTGTTTTCTTCTCCCTACATAGTAGCTATCACTGATAATGGTAACATTACAACCCACCCCCCCCCCTGTAGCAACACCACCAACCACTATAGCTCCTCATCATGTACAGCTAACAAGATGGAGGAATTTAAATCACAACTAGCCTTTGTAGACACTATGGCATTAGATGATGGCCACATTTGAATATTAACCAGGAATAACTACATGCCTAAACTGATCTATAAGCATAAATTATTCTTACAGATTGACATTAATAGCACATAGAATGATTCCCAATTTCAAATAATTGTTGTGCATGGATCTCATAATAGATATCAGAGGCTTCTAATGTACTCAGAAATACAAAGCATGATAGATAACTCAGACACACCTACAATACTAACTAAAGACTTTAATACAATTAGGAGTATTTCTGAGTACAAAGGCATATGCACACCAAATTTAAACTCAATTAATGAGTTTGGCAATTTCCTAACGAGCAATCTCTTGGTAGAGATTAACACTGCTAGAAATTTGTTTACTTGGACTAACGGTAGAAAAAATCAAAATAGGGCCCTGGAGAGGCAAGATAGAATAGTAGAAAACCAAGCATGGTTTGATAAGTATAGTAGCTCATCTATGCAAGTCCTTGGAAGAGGTAATTCACACCGCAATCCATTATTACTTAAAGTCCTGAGCTAAGGAAAACATCACCCCAAACCCTTCAGGATCCAATCTATATGGCACAACAAACCGGAACTCATAGAGCTTATAAGTAGGAACTGGAACCAACCAGTAGATAGTTAAGGCATGTATGGTTTCTCCCTAAACCTGTCTAGGGTTAAATATTTACTTAAAAACTGGAACAAATTTGAGTTTGGAAATGTATTTGATAATGTGCTTCAGACTGAGAAAATGATAGCTGAGATGGAAAATAAACTGGACACAAACTATGATACTTAAACTCAGATACAACTGAATGGGGCTAATGCTAAACACCTAAAAAACTTAAAGGGGGAGAAGGACTTATGGAAACAGAAATATAGGAATAAGGGACTAAAAAAGGGAGACCTTAATACAAATTTCTTCCAGAAAGGTGTTAGATCCAAACACAGCAGACTTAGGATTTACAGGATACAAAATTAGAAAGGTTGGTGGATAGCAGACCATGATGAGATAGGTAAAGCTGCATTAGATTATTATAAAGACCGCCTCTCAGATGAAACCTCTGACCACTCAGGGATACAGATGAAATAATTTCTAGATCTCATCCCTCAGTCATCACAGATGAGGAAAACATAGATTTAATGAGGCCAGCCACTACAAAGGAAATCAATGAAGTAGTATTTAGCCTCAGCCAGTGCTGAATTCCCTCTTATTGTAGCACTCATATTGGGCAACATAAATAGTTCATGGCTCTCATTACTAATCAATGGTGCCCAATATGGATTTTTTTCAACCCACTAGAGGCCTTAAGCAGGGAGACCCCCTTAGCCCAACATATCACTTAGAACAATAGGTTGCTAAATCAGGCTGGCAGGATTATACTAATCAAATATGTTCTAATGGCCATCCCATAGCATACATGGTGCATCATAGCCCCCACATCTCACTTACTGCACAAAATTCAAGACATCTGCTTAGATTTCCTATGGGGGAAATATGAACATGGCAGGAGGAAACATTGGAGAACCTGGCACTCTCTTTGCTATCCCAATTAGAAAAATGGCTTTGGATTTAAAGACCGGCCTACCCCCATTGATAGCTTCTCTATTAAGCTATGGTGGAAAGCCCACCAGGGTACAACCCTATGGGCAAAATATATATCTGGTCCATCTCTTTCTAATACGAAATCAGAAGCCCGGAGAAAAGTATGCAGCATCTCCAAGGTGGCAGAGGATAATTCCCAGGTTATAATCAAAGCTGGAAGTTCTAACTTCTGGTTAGAAAACTGGATGGGATCAGGTCCACTGATAAATCAATGGCCAGATCAAATGGAATTACCCTGTCCACTGTTATAGGTAAATGAATTTATAATGGCCAGGGATCAATATCTAGATACACTCAAGCACCACATCTCGACCCACACATTGAAGCAAATGAAGTAGGAGTGAAACCTAATGGAGGAAGCTGATGAAATGAAATGGAAACCATCATACATAGGTCATTTCTCAGTTTCATCAGCATACCAAGTGCTGAGGAAAAAGAGAAATGAGTGTGAAAGTTTAACAAAGGTATGGAAACCACCACTACCTCCAAAACTATTAGTATTTATGTGGAAGTTATTGAATAAGTTGCTGCTTTTTTATGATATCTAAATGAAATGTGGAATTATAAATGTCTCTAAATGCTACCACTGTAACCACATAGATACTCTTTCTCACTTCTTCAATGCATGCCCCAGAGCAATTCAGAAATGGAAATTTATCATGGAGACCCTAAAAGGCCTAGAAAACTTATCACTGCTAAGCATGGAGACCCCCTGAGATAGGATTTAATCTCAATTCAGATGTAAACTACAAGAGAAACTTTGCTTCTATTTTGGGATTTGTTATCAGGAACAAACATGTGGAACATGTCCACATGTGCTCAGACCTAATGTGAACTAAGGATCCACAGGAGGCCAAAATTATGGTTGCCATCAGATCCATCTAGATAAGTATTCAAGAAGGATTTACACCACTAATTGTGGAATTTAACTCACTGCATGCAGTAAACATCCTTATAAAGAAAGACAAGTCCCCATGGTGAAAGCCTCACAAGACTCTTAACCTGCTGAAACCTAATAGATGGAACACACATACAAATCTGACACACCAACAGAGAGGAAAACACCTTGGTGCATGAATTGGCAAAGACTTTCAGCCCTGAATCCTCTATCTCATACCCCAGTCAGAGAGAAGATATCCAAAAAGCTATTATAGCAGACTGGGTGGAGCTGCCAAATTTAAGAGTCCTAGGTTAAATCATATATGAGAAAAGTAGAAGATTGTACACCTGGCCTACAGTGATATTGACACAAGGGGTAGAGGTCTTAACTGCTAGGAATCATGTCCAAGGCTGCTACTAAAACAATCCATTGCAAAAATTTTGTATAGTGAAAGGATAACTCATTTAAACATGTTATAGAACTCTAGTTGGTTTTTATGTTCAAGTCCACTAGAACGTTTTCTTGTAAAATACAATGTTTTAGTTCTTCAAAAGGTCTGGGAAGCCTATATATATCCCCCCAATTCGGTGGTTCAATTTTAAAAAAAAACTAAATCATTGTGCCATATTTATATTTCATCTTCAAATGCACACCCCAATCAAAAATAAAGTTTTCCTTTAGAAAAAGTAGTGCGAGAAAGAAAGGAAGAAAGAAAATAAACTTAGCGAATATACAAATCAGGTGGGTAAAATTAAGAAATTAATATGCTGGTTGAACATCTAAAAGTGGGAAGGATTTGTTTTATTTTTAAAAAAAGAATTTCATGGCGGCTGATGTTGTTTTGTGTGTTTTTGTGGACCTTGCAGTAGCCTAGATAGTAGTGCTAGAGAAGTACTTGATTGATGGTTGTGCAATTGAAGAAAAGAATGTTATTTCTTAGAATGAGAAACATGTTGTGTTTTGAATTAGTTGCATTTGGGAATGTCCTGGTCCAGGGCGAACAAAAATTATTTTTTTATGAGGATCAACATCTACTCTCAATGAGGGTAGAAATACTTTGAGCAGTTTGGTAATATTAAAGATGTTGTAGTGATGTATGACCACGACTCCCAAAGGAAATAAATACATTTATTTTCAAAATTATAAGTAAGATTTTAGTTACAAAGAGATTAATTTAAGAATATGTGGATGTGCATCTTACTAATCGAGTACGAGTTTATATCAACTAACTCTATTGTGAAGCAAAAACATGTCATAAGTATGTGCCATATCCGTGCATATTTGGGGCATGATGAGATTTTTTGCTTATCAAATACTTTCATAATATTATATAATTATCCACAAGGGATCTTTTGTTACACCCTTATTGTAAACTAGCATGCATATGCAACAATTGGAAGACCTCCGCACTTGAGTTGTATCAGGATAGCTGGTGTTTGAGTTTGGGGATTAGGAAAGGAGGGAATGAGAGGCTACCTATACTACCTATATATAGGAAAGGGGGAGGCAGTTGGATTTGGTGGCACTTGTGGCCTCCCCTATGGTGGGATTTCGATAGAGAAAAAGTCGGGACCAAGGTTTTTTTAGAGAGAGAGGGTTTTCAGGGAAGAAGCATTAATGTTTTGTTAGTACATCTAACTTTTGGCTAGTGAGTTTAATCTTTATATGGTCAGGTTAAGAATCAAGATCAAATACATTCGTGTATAGCTTACCCGGTACTTAGACATGGAAAATATGTGATGTGTGTTATATTGTATTCATATTTTGTGAGATTATTATGATGTTATTGAGATATAATTTTCACTTTAAGGTGTTTTTGGTTCAGGAATTCATTCATTGTGAAGAATTGAGAGAGAGCTATACATTGTACTTTTTTCCCTTAACCAATGGTTTTTCCCACTGGATCTTCCAAGTTAAGGTTTTTAATGAGGCGATGTGCTCCAATGAAAAATGTTCTTATTTTATAAGACATTTTTCCAGGGATGAAGGAAGAGAGGCAAAGGAAGAATTGCTGAAGTTATGGGGTGAAACGTGAATTATTGAAGAGATGTGGATTTGAAGAAAATGAATATATTCACTTCCCATATTGATAAGAATTCTATTATCTCCTTCCATTGAAATTTCTTAATTGTAGAAATTAGTTATTTAGAGTTAGAAAATATATTATCTTATTTCCTTATTTCTTCGGTAAGAAGAAAAGGAATTAGAAGTTGATTTGAATATGGTTTTGGTTTTGCGTATTTAAGTATATATACGCCCAAAATAGAATTGGGGGATTACACAGATACAAATATGGAGACATTAATACACAGACGGACTTTAGTTGTTTACGTAATTATTTGGTTTTAGTTGGTTAGTATATTACCTTTTTGCTCCTGGATGCAATAAACAAAGACCGCGTAGGCTTTATGTCAATGGGAGTTCGCAACTTGATTTTTGCCACGGTTTGAGTAATTATTTCATATTCATTGTATAAGTTTGATATGTGCGTTAATTATTATTCTATGTATTTGTTTTTTTTAATCATTATAAGTAGCTAATTTATATATCGGCATGAAATAACAAGCATTAGTTTATGAATTGTGGGGCCTAATTGTTTTATAATTGATTCTTATGTGTTCTTGATTGTTCTTGGTTTATTTTATTCTTGATATATTTAAGCCTGATCAACTTGAATGTTATTGGGATAATGCTATCTAATTCCACCAATGCGTATTCGTTGGAAAGGGTTAGTAAGTAGCAACTTCTTGTGAAAAATAGCTAACTAGCTAAGACTGTAATAGCAAGATGGGGAAAAATTAAGTGTGCATTACTATTTTCTTTTACTTTGGTAATTGCTATACTAGGTTCTTTTCATTCTTAATGCTATCAAGGTGTGTATCTGGTTCAGTGAATACTTTCCGGGGGCATCTTGGTAAGAGAAACAATTAGTTAATTATAATTGGTTAATTGTCGATAAAGTACAAAAGAATTGGGGAGGTTAAGCGTACCTACTTTCCTATAACTGATAGATGCATATGAATTAATTTATCTTTGCACCTATGATCGATGTTTAACTAATGTGAGTTATTCCGAGCTGATAACCTTATTCATATATTTTATAGATTTTTATAACTGTTAGTTGCATTATTATTTATATTAGTTAGTTGCATAATTAGTTGTTAGATAAATCTGAAAATTAAGGCGTGGTGGCTACACCAAAAATGTTCTATATTAGTAGGTATGTTATTATAGTTTTTGCTCTGTTCTTTGTGGGATCGACACTGCTTACTACTGTACTAATTTCATCTTAAGAGTTTGCAGATTATTTTGGTGAGTGAAATGACGTTCACTAATATGGATGAATGTAATGTTTATTTCTGTTTTTAAAAAATTCCATTATGTTGTGTGCTTTTCTAAGTTTCAACAAAGAAACTACTATTATTTTCTAAAAACTTTAGGACAAATTTCATTTGTCTAAATTAAGAAATTGAATTTATTATCATATATTCATTTTAAATATACATAATCCTTATTTTATAGTGACCGCCTCTTGAAATAAGGTCTTTCCATAAGTTATGGAAAGACCAAGGTTAAAAGTGCAAATTAAATAAATCTAGATAAAAATTTTGGATGGCATTAATCGTGTCATAAACTTATAACTACTACCCCTTGCATAATAAACTTTTAATATTGCAACTAAAATCTTTTACCTTTTTATAATTCTAATTTAACTCTGTATTTCCATATGCATATTGTAAAGACAATCTTTCCAAAGATTTTGCCCATTTTTATGTATAAACAAATTTTAAAATAAATTTTTAAATAAATCCGTCTAGACCGATTAATCTTCTAACCGCTAAAATCTGCCCAGAAAAAATCTTATAACATTTGTGCCAAGCATGCACGCAATTAACACACTCTTTTTTCATCGTTGTTATCACCACAATGTACTCAAATAGCTCAAAAAATAAAATCATCTTGCCATATTTATATTTCATCTTCAAATGCACACCACAATCAAAAATAAAATTTTCCTTTAGAAAAATAGTGCAAGAAAGAGGGGATAAAAGAAAATAAATTTAGCGAAATAACAAATTGGGCAGGTAAATCTGAGAAAATAATATATGCTAGTTGGACACCTAGAAGCAGGCATGATTTTGTGTTTTTTGTGGCCGGTGTTGTTTTGTGTGTTTTTGTAGACCTAGCAGCTGCCGAGATAGTACTGATCGAGAAGCACATGATTGATGGCCTCAAATTTGAGGCAAAGAAATTTATTCCTATGGATGAAAAACCATGTTATGCATTGAAACAGTAGTAACGTTTAGGTATCTCTTGGTCCGAGAGGAACATAATTTATTTTTTTAGGAGGCTCAACATCTACTCTCAATGAGAGTAGAAACACTTTGAGAAGTTTGATAATATTACAGATGTTGTAGTGATGTATGACAACGACTCCCAAAGGAAATCCATACATTTATCGTCCAAATTACAAGTAAGATCTTAGTTACAGTGAGATTAATTTAAGATTATGTGGATGTAATTGAGTACGAGTATATATCAACTGTCTATATTTTGAAGCAATTACTTATAAAAGACTCCATAATTATGTGCCATATCTGTGCATATTTTTGGCACGATGAGATTTTTGCTTATCAAATATTTTTGTAATATTGTATAATTGTTCTGAAGGGATCTTTTGTTACAATCTTATTGTAAACTGACATGCATCTACAAGAATTTGAAGACCTCCATAATTGAGTTTATTAGGGTAACCAGTGTTTGAGATCGAGGATTAGGAAATGAGGGAAGGAGAGACCATCTAAACAACCTATATATGTGAAGGTGGGAGGTTGTTGGATTTGGTGGCGCTCGTGGCCTCCCCTAAGGTGGGATTTTGATAGGAGAAAACTCAGGACCAAGGTTTTTCTAGAGATAGGGGGTTTTGGGTAGGAAGTTTTCAGCTTGTGTTCATACATCTAACTTTTGGAGGTAAATTTAATTTTTATATGGTTAGGTTAAGAATCAAGATCAAGTACATTTATGTATAGCTTACCTGGTACTCAGACGTGGAAAATATGGATGAATGTAATGTTTAATTCTGTTTAAAAAAAATCCATTCTGTTGTGAGCTCTTCTTACTTTCAACAAAGAAACTATTAATATTATCTTAAAATTGTAGGAGATATTACATTTTTCTAAATTAGGAAATTGAATTCATTGTCATGTATTCATTTTAAATATATATTATCATTATTTTATAGTGTCTGTCTCTTGAAATACGATCTTTCCATAAGTTATGGAAAGACCAAGGTTAAAATTGCAAATTAAAAGAAATCTAGTTAAAGTTTTCGGGTTGCATTAATCGAGTCATAAACTTATAACTACTGCACATTGGATAATAAACTTTTAATATTGCACCTTAAACCTTTTACCTTCCAATAATTCTAATTCATCCCTAAATTTCCATATGCATATTGTAAACACAGTCTTTCCCAAAAATTTACCAATTTTTTATGTTTAAATATATTTAAAAATAAATATATTTAATATATTGTAAACACAGTCTTTCCCATATGCATTTTTTATGTTTAAATATATTGTAAATATATTTACCAATTGGCACGCTTTCTTTTTCATCATTGTTGTCACCACTATGTACTCCAATAGCTCAAAAAATAAAATCTTCCTACCATATTATTACTTCATCTTCAAATGCATACCACAATCAAAAATAATATTTTCGTCAAGAAAAATATTGTGAGAAAGAAAGGAAGAAATAAAAGAAACTTAGCAAAACAACAAATTTGGTGGTTAAATTTTTTAAAAAAAAATATGCTGGTTGGACACCTTGAAGCTGGCAATTTTTATTTTTTAAAAAAATAAATTTATGACGGCCAATATTGTTTTGTGTATTTTTGCAGACCCTACAATTGCCGAGATAGTAGTGATGGAGAAGCATGTGATTGATGGCCGCATTGTTGAAGCAAAGAATGTTATTCCTATGGATTATAAACAAGTTATGTATTGAAACAGTAGTAGCATTTGGGTATCTCCTGGCCCAAGGCGAACAAAAAATATTTTCTTATAAGGGATAGAGTCTACTCTCAATGAGACAAGAAATACTTTGAGCAGTTTGGTAATATTACAGGTGTTGTAGTGATGTATGACCACGGTTCCCAAAGGAAATTAATACATTTATTGTCAAAATTATATTTTAGATCTTAGTTACACAGGGAGTAATTTAAGATTATATGGATGTGCATCTTACTAATCGAGTACGAGTATATATCAACTAACTCTGTTGTGAAGCAATTAATTTCAAATCACGTCATAAATATGTTCCATATATGTACATATTTTGGGAACAATGAGATCTTTGCTTATCAAATACTTTCGTAGTCTTATATAATTATCCACAGGGGATCTTTTTTTACACGCTTATGGTAAAATAATATGCTTCCGTAAAATTGGAAGACCTTTGCAATTGATTTGGAAAAGGGTAGCCGGTGTTTGAATTTGAGGATTAGGAAAGGCGGGAGGGAGAGGCTAACTAAACTACCTATATATGGGAAAGGGGGAGGCTGTTTGATTTGATGGCGCTTGTGGGAAGGTGGGATTTCGATTGGGATTTCGATTGGGATTTCGATTGGGATTTCGATAGGTAAAAAGTTGGGACCAAGGTTTTTGTAGAGAGAGAGGGTTTTGGGGAGGAAGCTTTCAGTTTTATTTAGTACATCCTAGTTTTGGTAGGCACATTTAATCTTTATATGGTTATTTTAAGAATAATGATCAAGTGCATTCACGTATAGCTTACCTGGGCCTCGGACGTGGAAAATATTGATGAATGTAATGTTTATTTTTATTTTTTAAAATTCCATTATGTTGTACGTGTGCCCCTCTAACTTTCAACAAAGAAACTACTAACATTACCTGAAAATTGTAGGACAAATTTCATTTGTCTAAATTAAACTTTTGAATTTATTATCATGTATTTATTTTAAATATATATTATCTTTATTTTATGGAGTCTGTCACTTGAAAGACGTTCTTTCTATAAGTTATGTAAAGACTAAGGTTTAAACTGCAAATTAGAAGATATCAAGATAAAATTATGGGGTTACTACTGCATAAATTTTTAATATTACAACTAAATATTTTTACTTTTCTTTAATTCTAATTCAACCCCATCTTTCCATATTCATATTATAAAGATGGTCGTTCCCAATACCTTGCCTATTTTATACATAAAATTAATTTTAAAAAATAAATTCATTTAGACAAATTATTCTTCTAAGCGCTAAAAACCTCCCAGAAAATGTCTTGTATCATTTGTGCCAAGCATGCACAATTGGCACACTTTTTTTCATCGTTGTTGTCACCACTATGTACTCCAATAGCTCAAAAAAACAAAATTTTCTTGCAATATTTATATTCATCTTCAAATGCACACCACAGTAAAAAATAATGTTTTCCTTTAGAAAAAAAAAGTGCGAGAAAGAAAGGAGGAAATAAAAGAAACTTAGCGAAACAACAAATTGGGCGGGTAAAATTAAGAAAAAATATACTGGTTGGAAACCTTAAAGCGGCATGATTTGATTTTTTTAAAAAGAAAAATAAATTCATGGAGGCCAATGTTGTTTTGAGTGTTTACACGAACCCTGTAGTTGCCAAGATAGTAGTGATGGAGAAGCACGTGATTGATGGCAACTCCGTTGAAGGAAAGAACGTTATTCATATGGATTATAAACATGTTATGTATTGAAAAAGAAGTAGCATTTGGGTATCTACTAGTCAGGGACAAACAAAAATTATTTTCTTATGAGAGTTAGCATCTACTTTCAATGAGGGTAGAAATACTTTGAGCTGTTTGGTAATATTCCAGGTGTTGTAGTGATGTATGACCACGACTCCCAAAAGAAATCAATACATTTATTGTCAAAATTATTTGTTAGATATTAGTTACAGAGAGATTAGTTTAAGATTATGTGGATGTACATCTTACTAATAGAGTACGAGTATATATCAACTAACTCTATTGTGAAGCAATTAATTTCAAAACACGTCATAAATATGTGCCATATCTGTGCATATTTTGGGCACGATGAGATTTTGCTTATCAAATACTTTTGTAATATTATATAATTATCCACAAGGGATCTTTTGTTACACGCTTATGGTAAAATAACATGGATCTGCAATAACTGGAAGACCTTCGCAATTGAGTTGGTTAAGGGTAGCCGGTGTTTGAATTTGAGGATTAGGAATGGAGGGAGAGAGAGGCTACCTAAACTACCTGTATATGAGAAATGGGAGGTTGTTGGATTTGTTGGCGCTCTTGGCCTCCCCTGAGGTGGGATTCAATAGGGAAGAAGTTGGGACCTAGGCTTTTCTGGAGAGAGATGATTTTTTGGGAGGAAGCGTTCAGCTTTATTTAGTACATCCTACTTTTGGCAGGTACATTTAGTCTTTGTATGGTAAGTTAAAGAATAAATATCAAGTGTATTCATGTGTAGCTTACCTGGAACTCCTACGTGAAAAATATTTATGAATGTAATGTTTATTTCCGTTTTTAAGGAATTTCATTTAGTTGTGTGCTCTTCTAACTTTCAACAAAGAAACTACTAACATTACCTGTGAATTGTAGAACAAATTTCATTTGTCTAAATTAATGAATTGAATTTATTATCATGTATTCATTTTAAATATATATTATCCTAATTTTATAGAGTTCGTCTCTTGAAAGATGTTCTTTCCATAAGTTATAAAAAGACCAATGTTTAAACTGCAAATTAGAAGAAATCAAATTATAATTTTGGGCTGCATTAATCGGGTCATAAACTTATTACTACTACACGTTGCATAATAAATTTTTAATATTAAAACTAAAACTTTTTACCTTTCTATAATTATAATTCAACCCCGTCTTTTCGTATTCATATTTTACAGACGTTTTTTCCCAATACATAGCCTATTTTAAATTTAAAAATAATTTTAAAAAATAAATTCATCCAAAAACAATAATTTTCTTAGCGCTAAAAACAGTAAAAAAAATGTATTATACCATTTGTGCCAACCATGCATGCAATTGGAACACTTGTTTTCATCGTGGTTGTCGCCACTACGTACTCTAATAGCTCAAAAAAAGAAAAATCATCCTGCCATATTTATATTTCATCTTCAAATGCATACCATAATCAAAAAATAATGTTTTCCTCTAGAAAAATAGTGCGTGAAAGAAAGGAAGAAATAAAAGTAACTTAGAAAATCAACAAATCGGGCAGGGTAAATTAAGAAAAAATTATGCTGGCTGGACACCTTGAAGCGGGCATGATTTAATTTTAAAAAATCATGGCGGCCGATGTTGTTTTGAGTGTTTTTGCGGACCCTCTAGTTGCTGAGATATTATTAATGGAGAAGCAGGTGATTGATGGTTGCATTGTTGAAGCAAAGAAAGTTATTCCTATGGATGATTAAAATATTATGTATTGAAACTGTAGTAGCATTTGGGTATGCCCTGATCTGGGGCGAACAAAAATTATTTTCTTATGAGGGTCTGCATCTACTCTCAATGAGGTTAGAAATGTTGAGCAGTTTGGTAATATTATAGGTGTTGTAGTGATGTATGACCACGGCTCCCAAAGGAAATCAATACATTTGTTGTCAAAATTATACGTAAGATCTTAGTTACAGAGGAATTAATTTAAGAGTATGTCGATGTGAATATTACTAATCGAATATGAATATATATCAACTAACTTTCCCATGAAGCAATTAAGTTCAAAACACGTCATAAATATGTGCCACATCTAGGCATAATTTGGGCATGGTGAGATTTTTGCTTATCAAATACTTTCGTAATATTAAAAAATTATTTGCAAGAGATCCTTTGTTTGCACCCTTATTGTAAACTAACATGCTTCTGCAACAATTTGAAGACCTCTGAAATTGAGATGGATTAGGGTGCCCGGTGTTTGAGTTTGAAGATAATGAAAGGAGGGAAGTGGAGGCTACCTAAATTACCTCTATATGGGAAGGGTGGAGACAGTTGGATTTGGTTGTGCTCATGGCCTCCCCTAAGGTGGGATTTTGACAGGGAAAAAGTTGGGACCAAAGTTTTTCTAGAGAGAGGGTTTTGGGGGAGGAAACTTTCAGTTTTTGTTAGTATAGCTAACTCTTGGAAGGATAACATAATCTTTAAATGGTTAGTTTAAGAATCAAGATCAAGTACATTCATGCATAGCTTACTTGAAACTTGGACATGAAAATTAAATATGGATGAATGTAATGTTTATTTTTGTTTTTGTTTTTAAAAAATTCCATTCTGTTGTGTGCTCTTCTAACATTTAAAAGAGAAATTACTAACATTACTTGAAAATTGCTAACATTACCAACATTATCATGTATTTATTATTATTATTATTATTATATATACACTATCCATATTTTATATGTATAAATAATATTAAAAAATGAATCCATGTAGACTATCCATATTTTATAACATTACTAACATTACTTTATTATCATGTATTTATTATATACATGTAGACTGATTAATCTTCAATGCGCTAAAAGCTGCCCAGAAAATGTCATTTATCATTTGTGCCAAGCATGCACATAAAAATACTCCAGTAGCTCCATCGTTGTTATAATCATTATGTACTCCAGTAGCTCAAAAAAAAACTCCATGCCATATTTATATTTCATCTCAAATGCACACCACAATCAAAAATAAAGTTTTTCTTTAGAAAAATAGTGCGAGAAAGAGGTGGAAGAAAGAAAAGAAACTTAGTGAAACGAGGAATCGGGTAGGTAAATTTAAGAAAAAAATCTACTGGTTGGACACCATGAAGCGGGCAAGATTTTTATTTTCTGGGAAAAAAATCATGGCGACCAATGTTGTTTTGTGTGTTCTTGCAGACCCTGCAGTTGCACTGTTTGATAGTAGTGACGGAGGAGCATGTGATTGATGGTCGCACTGTTGAAGCAAAGAAAGTTATTCCTATGGATGATAAACATGTTATGTATTAAAATTTTGAAACGGCAGTAGCATTTGGGTATCTCTTGGTCCAGGATGAATAAAAATATATATTTTTTAGGAGGATCAGCATTTACTTTGAATGAGGGTAGAGGTACTTTGAGCAGTTTGGTAATATTATGGATGTCGTAGTGCTGTGTGACCACGGCTCCCAAAGGAAATCAATACATTAATTGTCAAAATTATATGTAAGATCTTTGTTACAGAGGGATAAATTAAAGATTATGTGGACGTGCATCTTAATTGATCCGTGCATATTTTAGACACAATGAGTTTTTTCTTATCAAATATTTTTGTAATTCTATCTAATTATTCACAAGGTATCTTTTGTTACACTCTTATTGTCAACTAACGTGCTTATGCCACAATTGAAAGACCTCCGTAATTGATCAGTTGTAAGTTGAATTTAAACCACCGCTCGATTAAGAAACCGGGCATTTTACTCTCGTTGCTCTGTTCATAATATCCGTGAAATATATGAAGAGTTAATTGATACTCCGAATCATTTCAAGGATCAAAGGATTGGTGTACATCTCGTTATTGCTAAAGCAATTGGTTGGCACGTTTGTTTTAGGGTATTTTTCACAGTTAAATATATTCTCTTTAAATAATTTTCAGTTCATTGATTTTTTTTTCATTTGTTTATGCTTTATATGTTCTTTAATTCAGAGCAAATGGCTAAATTAGTACTTAATTTCAATCAAAATATACGGTTTAGTACACTTTCTAGAATTATTATTGTCTGCGGGACAATCTATATCAAATACTAATGTGAGTGAAACAGCTGAATAATATATTCTAAAAGCTCAAAGAATAATTATAAATTCTTATTTTCTATAGTTAAAGAATTTTGAATACAACGGTCAGTCGGTTTCAATCAAGAATTTGTGTATAGATTATAGTATATCTAGACCTTAAAAATTATAAATGATTTTTATGATGTATAGGAGTCTTAGGAGACTATTCACACTATATAGTTGGATAATGCTCCACATTTTATCACATATAATATTAAGTTCATGATTTTCTTAAATAAAATTACTAACTTAATTGAATCAATTTATTATAATTGACATTCAAATCATTTTAAGATTAATTGGCTAAGTAAGAAACTACTATTATACGCTTGTGTTAAATTAAGGCAACATGACCAATCAACATGAAATTCCAACACTAAATTTTAGTATGTCTATGAGACAAAATGTGATCTAGTTATCACTAACTGTGCGAAAAAACATATTTTTTTTCATATGCATAATTTAAAGACACTCTTTCCCAAAAATTTACCGATTTTTTATGTGTAAATACATTTAAAAATAAATTCATCTAGACCGGTTAATCTTCTAATCGCTAAAAACTGCCAAGAAAATATGATATACCATTTGTGCCACACATGCACGCAATTGACACACTTTTTTTTTCAACGTTGTTATCAAGACTATGTACTCCAATAGCTCAAAAAAAAACAAAATCTTCCTGTCATATTTATATTTCATCTTCAAATGCACACGACAATCAAAAATAAAGTTTTGCTTTAGAAAAATAGTGCGAGAAAGAAAGGCGGAAAGAAAATAAACTTAGCGAAACAACAAATCGATGTGTATGGATACATAGAATGACATTAATAGCACATAGAATGATTCCCAATTTCAAATAATTGTTGTGTATGGATCTCATAAAAGAAATCACAGGCGTCTAATGTACTCAGAAATAAAAAAGCAGGTTAGATAACTCAGACACACCTACAATACTAACTAGAGACTTTAATACAATTAGGAGTATATCTGAGTACAAAGGAAAATGCACACCAAATTTAAACTCGATTAATGAGTTTGACAATTTCCTAACGAGCAATCACCTGGTAGAGATTAACACTGCTGGAAATTTGTTTACTTGGACTAATGGAAGGAAAAATCAAAATAGGGCCCTAGAGAGGCAAGATAGAATAGTAGCTAACCAAGCATGGTTTGATAAGTACAGTAGCTCATCCATATAAGTCCTTGAGAGAGGTAATTCAGACCACAATCCATTATTACTTAAAGTCCTAAGCCAAGGAAAACATTACCCCAAACCCTTCAGGATCCAATCCATATGGTACAACAAACCGGAACTCATAGAGCTTATAAGTAGGAACTGGAACCAACCAGTAGATAGTCAAGGCATGTATGGTTTCTCCCTAAACTTGCCTAGGGTTAAATCATTCCTCAAAAAAATGGAACATATTTGAGTTTTGAAATGTTTTTGATAATGTGCTTCAGACTAAGAAAATGATAGTTGAGCTGGAAACTAAACTGGACACAAACTATGATACTCAAAGTCAGATACAATTGAATGAGTCTAATACTAAACACCTAAAAAACTTAAAGGGGGAGAAGGACTTATGGAAACAGAAATATAGGAAGTAGTGACTAAAAAGGGAGACCTTAATACAAATTTCTTCTACAATAGTGTTAGATCCAAACACAGCAGACTTAGGATTAATATGATACAAAATTAGAAAGGTTGGTGGATAGAAGACCATGATGAGATAGGAAAAGCTGTAGTAGATTATTATAAAGACCTCATCTCGGATAAAACCTCTGACCACTCAGGGATACAGATGAAATACTTTCTATATTTCATCCCCTTGGTCATCAAAGATCAGGAAAACATAGATTTAATGAGGCTAGCCACTACAGGGAAATCCATGATGTAGTATTTAGCCTCAGCCAAGAAAGTGCTTTTGGTTTTTATGTCTTTTTAGGGATTTTTTATAGGAAATCATGGGATTGCATTAAAGGGGACTCAACGCGGGCTGTAAATGAATTTCTTTGTGGAGTTAGAGTACCCAAGTCCTTTGCTAACACCCTAATAACCTGGATCCCAAAGACTCCCACACCTAAAATCCTATCTAAGTGTAGACCAATTAGCTTAACTAATTTTTCTAATAAAATCTTATCTAAACTCAACACGGATAGGATCAGACCACTTCATCCTAAGTGCATCTCCAATGAACAATCTGATTTTATCCAACACAGGGAGATAGCAGATAACATACTGGTAATGTAGAAACTGGCAAGACTTTTAAGTGATAAGAATCAGTCATTAAACATGATAGCTAAGGTATACATGTCAAAGGCATGTGACTGAGTCTCATGGCCAATGCTGAATTCACTCTTACTGAGATTTTGATTTACATAGACATATTGTAGCACTCATATTGGGCAACATAAATAGTTCATGGCTCTCAATACTAATCAGTGGTGCCCAATATGGATTTTTCCAACCCACTAGAGGCCTTAAGCAAGGAGACCCCCTTAGCCCAACCTTGTTTAATTTCATCACTGAAATTATGAACAGAGGCCTTAAGTTTATGTATCATAAAAGCTACATTGCTTACTTTAGGCTACCAAATGGAGCTCAGCCTATCACACATGTGTCCTATGCTGATGATACTGCTATATTTCTTAGAGCTACCAACAAATCACTTAAAAATCTGGTAGACTTCCTTAAATGTTGTGAAGCAGCCACGGGGCAAAGAATAAATTTCCAGAAAATTTCTTTTTTGGTTGGTAAGAAAATATGCACCATAAGAAAAGGCATAATTAGGCTAAAGACAAACATGAGTCAGGGCTTTTTCCATTTAACTATCTGGGAGTCAATTTGTTTAAGGGGAGAAAAATGAATATGTACTTTCAGAGTCTAATTGAGAAAATCTACTCAAAGATTGAAAATTAGAACAATAGGTGGCTAAATCAGGCTGGAAGGATTATACTGATCAAACATGTTCTAATGGCCATCCCACAGCACACATGGTGCATTATGGCCCCCACATCTCACTTACTGCACAAAATTCAAGCCATCTGCATAGATTTCTTATGGGGGAAATATAAACATGGCCGGAGGAAACATTGGAGAGCCTGGCACTCTCTTTGCTATCCTAATTAGGAAAATGGCTTTGGATTTATAGAATTGCCTACCCCAATTGATAGCTTTTCTATTAAGCTATGGTGGAAAGCCCACCAAGGTACAACCCTATGGGAAAAAATATATCTGGTCTATCTCTCTTTCTAACAGGAAATAAGAAACCTGGACAAGAGTATGCAGCATCTCCAAGGTGGCAGAGGATAATTCCCAGGTTATAATAAAAGCTGGAACTTCTAGCTTCTAGTTAGCAAAATGGATGGGATCGGGTCCACTGATAAATCAATGGCTAGATAAAATTGAATTCCCCTATCTAGTTATAGGTAAATGAATTTATAATGGCCGGGGATCAATATCTAAATACACTCAAGCACCACATCTTGGCCCACACATTGAAGCAAATGAAGTAGGAGTGAAACCTAATAGAGGAAGCAGATGAAATGGTATGAAAACCATCATACATAGGTCATTTCTCAGTTTCATCAGCATACCAAGTGCTGAGGAAAAGGAGAAATGAGTGTGAAAGTTTAACAATGGTATTGAAAACCACTACTGCCTCCAAAACTATTAGTATTTGTGTGGGAGTTACTAAATAAGTTGCTGGTTTTTTATGATATCTTAATGAAATGTGGAATTATAAATGTCTCTAAATGCTTCCACTGCAACCACATAGATACTCTTTCTCACTTCTTCAATGCATGCCCCATAGCAACTCGGATATGGAAATTTGTGGCTTGGATAACTGATTCACCATATTTTACACGTGATCACATTTTTTATAGACTAGCTACTGTATGGTCTAACTCTTCCAAGTCTGTCACTAAGCAAAGAGTGGTCCTTACCACCTCAGTTGTTACATGCTGGATTCTATAGAAATCCAATAACAATCATTGTTTCCATGGTAAGGTCTATTCTCTGAAGCACATCTACTCTCAAATGAGCTCACTTTCCTCTCAGATACTAGGAATGAATATACCTATGAAAAGGATTTTGATTTGCTGATAAACAATGGACTGTTAATGAACATACCTAAAAGGCCTAGAAATATTATCACAGCTGAGCATAGAGACCCCCTGAGATAGGATTTAAGCCCAATTCTGATGTAACTTATAGGAGAAACTTTTCTTCTATTTTGGGATTTGTTATCAGGAGCAAACATGCGGAACATGTCCACATGTTATCAGACCTAATGTGAACTAAGGATCCACTGGAGGCCAAACTCATGGCTGCCATCAGAGCTATCCAGGTAAGTATTCAAGAAGGATTTACTCCATTAATTGTGGAAATTAACTCATTGCAGGCAGTAAACATCCTTATAAGGAAAGACAAGTCCCCATGGCGAAAGCCTCACAAGACTCTTAACCTGCTGGAACCTAATAGATGGAACAGATATACAAATCTGACACATCAACAGAGAGGCAAACACCTTGGCTCATGAATTGTCAAAGACTTTCAGCCCTGAATCCTCCATCTTAAGCCTCAGTCAGAGAGAAGATATCCAAAGAGCTATTACAGCACACCGGGTGGAACAGCCAAATTTAAGAGTCCCGGGTTAAATCATATATGAGAAAAGTAGAAGATTGTACACCCTGCCTACACTGAGATTGACACAAGGGGTGGAGGTCTTAACTACTAGGAATCATGTGCAAAGCTGCTACATAGACAATCCAACGCAAAAAAAATTGTATAGCGAAAGGATAACTCATTTAAGCAGGTTATAGAACTCTAGTTGATTTTGATGTTCAAGTCCACTTGAAATTTTTCTTGAAAAGCACAATGTTTTAGTTCTTCAAAAGTTCTGGGAAGCCTATAAATATCCCCCACTTGGGTGGTTCAGTTTGAAAAAAAAAATCTTCCCAACATATTAATATTTCATCTTCAAAAGCACACCACAATCAAAAATAAAGTTTTCCTTTAGAAAAATAGTGCGAGAAAGAAAGGCAGAAAGAATATAAACTTAGCAAAATTACAAATCGGGAGGGTAAAATTAAGAAATTAATATGCTGGTTGAACACCTAAAAGCAAGAAGGATTTGTTTTTTAAAAAAAAACAAATTCATGGCGGCCGATATTGTTTTGTGTGTTTTTCCAAACACAGCAGTAGCCTAGATAGTAGTGCTAGAGAAGTACTTGATTGATGGCCGTGCAGTTGAAGCAAAGAATGTAATTTCTTTGAATGATAAACATGTTATGTTTTGAATTATTAGTTGCATTTTGGAATGTCCTGGTCCAGGGCGAACAAAAAATATTTTTTATGAGGATCAACATCTACTCTCAATGAGGGTAGAAATACTTTGAGCAGTTTGGTATTATTACAGATGTTGTAGTGATGTATGACCACGACTCCCAAAGGAAATCAATACATTTATTTTCAAAATTATAAGTAAGATTTTAGTTACAGTGAAATTAATTTAAGATTATGTGGATGTACATCTTACTAATCGAGTACGAGTTTATATCAACTAACTCTGTTGTGAAGTAATTAATTTCAAAACATGTCATAAATATATGCCATATCCATTCATATTTTGGGCACGATGAGATTTTTGCTTATCAAATACCTTCATAATATTGTATAATTGTCCACAAGGGATCATTTGTTACACCCTTATTGCAAACTAACGTGCATATGCAACAATTGGAAGACCTCCGTACTTGAGTTGGATCAGGATAGCTAGTGTTTGAGTTTGGGGATTAGGCAAGGAGGGAATGAGAGGTGACCTATACTACCTATATATGGGAAAGGGGGAGGCAGTTAAATTTGGTGGCACTTGTGGCTTCCCCTAAGGTGGGATTTTGATAGGGAAAAAGTCGGGACCAAGGTTTTTTTAGAAAGAGAAGGTTTTCAAGGAAGAAGCATTCGTGTTTCGTTAGTGCATCTAACTTTTGGCTGGTGAATATAATCTTTATATGGTTAGGTTAAGAATCAAGATCAAGTTAATTTAATCTTCAGACATGGAAAATATGGATGAATGTAATGTTTATTTATGTTTTTTTAAAAATTCCATTATGTTGTGTGCTTTTCTAACTTTCAACAAAGAAACTACTATTATTTTCTAAAAATTGTAGGATAAATTTCGTTTGTCTAAATTAAGAAATTGAAGTTATTATCATATATTAATTTTAAATATATATAATCCTTATTTTATAGTGTCCGCCTCTTGAAATAAGGCCTTTCCATAAGTTATGGAAAGACCAAGGTTAAAAGTGCAAATTAAAATAAATCTAGATAAAAATTTTGGATGGAATTAATCGTGTCATAAACTTATAACTACTACCCCTTGCATAATAAACTTTTAATATTGCAACTAAAACCTTTCACCTTTCTATAATTCTAATTCAACTCTGTATTTCCATATGCATATTGTAAAGACAATCTTTCCAAAGACTTTGCCCATTTTTTATGTATAAATAAATTTTTAAATAAATCTATCCAGACCGATTAATCTTCTAACCGCTATCTTATAACATTTGTACCAAGCATGCACACAATTAACACACTCTTTTTTCATCGTTGTTATCACCACAATGTACTCCAATAGCTCAAAATATAAAATCTTCTTGCCATATTTATATTTCATCTTCAAATGCACACCACAATCAAAAATAAAGTTTTCCTTTAGAAAAGTAGTGCAAGAAAGAAGGGACAAAACAAAATAAACTTAGCGAAATAACAAATCGAGCAGGTGAAACTGAGAAAAAAAATATATGCTAGTTGGACACCTAGAAGCAGGCATGATTTTGTGTGTTTTTGCAGTCGGTGTTGTTTTGTATGTTTTTGAGGACCCTGCAGTTGTCGAGATAGTACTGATTGAGAAGCGCATGATTGATGGCCTCACATTTGAGGCAAAGAAAGTTATTCCTATGGATGAAAAAATATGTTATGCATTGAAACAGTAGTAACATTTAGGTATCTCTTGGTCCAGGACGAACATAAATTACTTTTTTAGGAGGGTCAGCATCTACTCTCCATGAGAGTAGAAACACTTTGAGCAGTTTGGTAATATTACAGATGTTGTAGTGATGTATGACAATGACTCCCAAAGGAAATCCATACATTTATCGTCAAAATTATATGTAAGATCTTAGTTACAGAGGGATTAATTTAAGATTATGTGGATGTAATTGAGTACGAGTATATATCAACTATCTATATTGTGAAGCAATTACTTTAAAAAGAGGCCATAATTATGTGCCACATTTGTGCATATTTTGGGCACGATGAGATTTTTGCTTATCAAATATTTTCGTAATATTGTATAATTGTTCACAAGGGATCTTTTGTTACAATCTTATTGTAAACTAACATGCATCTACAAGAATTGGAAGACCTCTGCAATTGAGTTTGATTAGGATAGCCGGTGTTTGAGTTTGAGGATTGGGAAATGAGGGAAGGAGAGACCATCTAAACTACCTATAATTGTGAAGGTGGGAAGTTGTTGGATTTGGTGGCGCCCGTGGCCTACCCTAAGGTGGGATTTCGATAGGGGAAAAGTCGGGACCAAGGTTTTTCTAGAGAGAGGGATTTTTAGGGGGGAAGTTTTCAGTTTGTGTTTGTACATCTAACTTTTGGCAGGTAAATTTAATTTTTATATGGTTAGGTTAAGAATCAATATCAAGTACATTTATGTATAGCTTTGCTGGTACTCGGACGAGGAAAATATGGATGAATGTGGTATTTATTTCTGTTTCAAAAAAAATCCATTCTGTAGTGAGCTCTTCTTAATTTCAACAGAGAAACTGCTAATATTATCGTAAAACTGTAAGTGATATTACTTTTGTCTAAATTAAGAAATTGAATTCATTATCATGTATTCCTTTTAAATATATGTATATATTATCCTTATTTTATAGTGTTTGTCTCTTGAAATACGGTCTTTCCATAAGTTATGGAAAGACCAAGGTTAAAACTGCAAATTAAAAGAAATCTAGATAAAGTTTTCGGGTTGCATTAATCGGCTCATAAACTTATAACTACTGCACATTGGATAATAAACTTTTAATATTGTAATTAAAACCTTTTACCTTCCAATAATTCTAATTCAACCCAAAATTTCCATATGCATATTGTAAACACAGTCTTTCCCAAAAATTTGCCGATTTTTTATGTTTAAATATATTTAAAAATAAATCCATCAAGACCGATTAATCTTCTAATTGCTAAAAACTCCCCAGAAAATATCATAAACTATTTGTGCGAAACATGCGCGCAATTGACACACTTTTTTTCAGCGTTATTATCACAACTATGTACTCCAATAGCTCAAAAAAACAAAATTTTCCTTCCATATTCATATTTCATCTTCAAATGCACACCACAATAATAAATAAATTTTTCATTTAGAAAAATAGTGAGAGAAAGAAAGGCAGAAAGAAAGAAAATATTAGAGAAAGAACAAATCAGACGAGTAAAATTAAGAAAATAAATATGCTGGTTAGACACCTAGAAGCGGGCAAGATATTTTTTTTAAAAAGAAATTCATGGTGGCCTATGTTGTTTTTTTGTTTTTTTTGATTTGCGGACCCAGCAGTTGCCAAGATAGTAGTGATGGAGAAGCACGTTATGTATGGCCGCACTGTTGAAGCAAAGAATGTTATTCCTATCAATGATAAACATGTTATGTATTGAATTAGTAATAGCATTTTGAAATCTCTTGTCCGGGGCAAACAAATATTATTTTTTATGAGGGCCATTATCTACTCTCAATGAGGGTAGAAATACTTTGGGCAATTTGGTAATATTACAGATGTTGTAGTGATTTATGACCACGGATCCCAAAGAAAATTAATACATTTATTTTCAAAATTATATGTAAGATTTTAGTTGCAGAGGGATTAATTTAAGATTATGTGGATGTGCATCTTACTAATCAAGTACGAGTATATATCAACTAAATCTGTTGTGTAGTAATTAATTTCAAAATATGTGCCATATCCCTGCATATTTGATTTTTGCTTATAAAATACTTTCGTAATATTATATAATTATCCAAAAGGGATCTTTTGCTACACCCTTATTGTAAACTAACATGTATCTTCAACAATTGGAAGACCTCCGTACTTGAGTTGGATTAGGGTAGCCGGTGTTTGAGTTTGAGTTTAGTGGCGCTGGTGGCCTCCCCTAAGGTGGGATTTTGATAGGGAAAAAGTCAGGACCAAGGTTTTTCTAGAAAGAGAGGGTTTTGGGGAGGAAGCTTTCAGATTTAGTTAGTACATCTAACTTTTGGCACGTACATTTAATCTTTATATGGTTAGTTTAAGAATAAAGGTCAAGTATATTTATCTATAGCTTACTTGGAACTCGGACGCGTAAAATATGGATGAATTTAATGTTTGCCTCTATTTTTTTTAAAAAAATCCATTATGTTGTGTGCTCTTCTAACTTTCAACAAAAAAACTAATAACATTATCTTACTATTGTAGGACAAATATCGTTTGTCTAAATTAAGAAATTGAATTTATTATCATGTATTCCTTTTTAAGTTATATTATCCCTTTTTTATAGAGTATGTCTCTTGAAAAATGTTCGTTTATGTGTTATGGAAAGACCAAGGTTTAAACTGCAAATTAAAAGAAATCAAGATAAAATTCCGGGGTTGTATTATTCGGTCATAAACTTATTACTACTGCAGGTTGCACAATAAATTTTTAATATTACAACTAAAACCTTTGACATTTCTATAATTCTAATTCAACCTCATCTTTCCATCTTCATATTGTAAAGACGGTCTTTCCCAATACATTACCTATTTTATATGTAAAAAGTAATTCAAAAAATTAATTCATCTAGGCAGATTAGTCTTCTAAGCGATAAAAACCACCCAGAAAATGTCTTATATCATTTGTGCCAAACTTGCATGCTATTGGCACGCTTTCTTTTTCATCATTGTTGTCACCACTATGTAATCCAATAACTCCAAAAATAAAATCTTCCTACCATATTATTATTTCATCTTCAAATGCATACCACAATAAAAAATAATATTTTCGTCAAGAAAAATAGTGTGAGAAAGAAAGGAAGAAATAAAAGAAACTTAGCAAAACAACAAATCGGGCGGTTACTCTTTTTTTAAAAAAAAATATGTTGGTTGGACACCTTGAAGCGGGCATTATTTTTTAAAAACAAAAACATTTATGATGGCCGATATTTTTTTGTGTTTTTTTATGGGCCCTACAATTGTCGAGATAGTAGTGATGGAGAAGCATGTGATTGATGACCGCACTGTTGAAGCAAAGAATGTTATTCCTATAGATTACAAACATGTTATGTATTGAAACAGTAGTAGCATTTGGGTATCTCTTGGCCCAAGGCGAACAAAAATTATTTTCTTATGAGGGTTAGCGTCTACTCTCAATGAGGCAAGAAATACTTTGAGCAGTTTGGTAATATTACAGGTGTTGTAGTGATGTATGACCACGGTTCCCAAAGGAAATTAATACATTAATTGTCAAAATTATATGTTAGATCTTAGTTACAGAGGGATTAATTTAAGATTATGTGGATGTGTATCTTACTAATCGAGTACGAGTATATATCAACTAACTCTGTTGTGAAGCAATGAATTTCAAATCACGTCATAAATATGTTCCATATATGTACATATTTTGGGCACAATGAGATCTTTGCTTATCAAATACTTTCGTAGTCTTATATAATTATCCACAAGGGATCTTTTGTTACACGCTTATAGTAAAATAACATGCATCTGCAAAATTGGAAGACCTTTGCAATTGATTTGGAAAAGGGTGGCTGCTGTTTGAATTTGAGGATTAGAAAAGGAGGGAAGGAGAGGCTACCTAAACTACCTATATATGAGAAAAGGGGAGGCAATTAGATTTGGTGGGGCTCGTTGCCTCCCCCTAAGGTGGGATTTTGATAGGGAAAATTTTGGGACCAACGTTTTTCTATAGGGAGAGGGTTTTGGGGGACGAATCTTTCAGTTTCAGTTAGTACATCCTACTTTTGGCAGGCACATTTAATATGTATATGGTTATTTTGAGAATAAAGATCAAGTGCATTCATGTATAGCTTATCTGGACCTTGGACGTGGAAAATATTGATGAATGTAATGTTTATTTCTATTTTTTAAAATTCCATTATGTTGTATGTGTGCCATTCTAGCTTTCAACAAAGAAACTACTAACATTACCTGAAAATTGTAGGACAAATTTCATTTGTCTAAATTAAAGTTTTGAATTTATAATCATGTATTAATTGTAAATATATATTATCTTTATTTTATGGAGTCTGTCTCTTGAAAGACGTTCTTACCATAAATTATGTAAAGACTAAGGTTTAAATTGAAAATTAGAATATATCAAGATAAAATTCCGGGGTTGCATTAATCGGCCATAAACTTATTACTACTGCATAAATTTTTAATATCACAACTAAAATTTTTTACTTTTCTATAATTCTAATTCAACTCTGTTTTTCCATATTCATATGATAAAGATGGTCGTTACCAATACATTGCCTATTTTATATGTTAAATTAATTTTAAAAAATAAATTCATCTACACATATTAATCTTATAAGAGCTAAAAACCGCCCAGAAAATGTCTTGTATCATTTGTGCCTAGCATTCACGCAATTGACACACTTTTTTTTCATCGTTGTTGTCACCACTATGTACTCCAGTAGCTCAAAAATACAAATTTTTCCTGCCATATTTATATTTCATCTTGAAATGCACACCACAGTCAAAAATAATGTTTTCCTTCATAAGAAAAGTGCGAGAAGGAAAGGAGGAAATAAATTAAACTTAGTGAAACGACAAATCGGGCAGGTAAAATTAAGAAAAAATATATTGGCTGGACACCTTAAAGCAGGTAGAATTTATTTTTAAAAAAGAAAAATAAATTCATAGTGGCCGATGTTGTTTTGTGTGTTTACGTTGACCCCTGCAGTTGCCGAGATAGTAGTGATGGAGAAGCACATGGCCGCACTGTTGAAGCAAAGAATGGTATTCATATGGATTATAAACATGTTATGTATTGAAACAGTAGTAGCATTTGTGTATCTTCTGGTTTGGGGGGAACAAAAATTATTTTCTTATGAGGTTCAGCATCTACTCTCAATAAGGGTAGAAATACTTTGAGCAGTTTGGTAATATTAAAGGTGTTGTAGTGATGTATGACCACGGCTCCCAAAGGAAATCAATACATTTATTGTCAAAATTATATGTTAGATCTTAGTTACAAAGAGATTAGTTTAAGATTATGTGGATGTGCATCTTACTAATCGAGTATGAGTATATATCAACTAACTCTATTGTGAAGCAATTAATTTAAAAACCCATCATAAATATGTGCCACATCCGTGCATATTTTGGGCACAATGAGATTTTGCTTATCAAATACTTTTGTAATATTATATAATTATCCACAAGGGTTCTTTTGTTACACGCTTATGGTAAAATAACATGCATCTGCGATAATTGGAAGATCTTTGCAATTGAGTTTGATAACGGTAGCCGGTGTTTGAATTTGAGGATTAGGAAAGGTGCGAAAGAGAGGCTACCTAAACTACCTATATATGAGAAATGGGAGGTTGTTGGATTTGTTGGCGCTCTTGGCCTCCCCTAAGGTGAAATTCAATAGGGAATAAGTTGGGACCTAGGTTTTTCTAGAGAGAGAGGATTTTTTTGGGAAGAAGCTTTCAGCTTTAGTTAGTACATCCTACTTTTGGCAGGTACAGTTAGTCTTTATATGGTAAGTTAAAGAATAAAGATCAAGTGCATTCATGTATAGCTTATCTGGAACTCCTACGTGGAAAATATTGATGAATGTAATGTTTATTTCTATTTTTTTAAAATCCCATTGTGTTGTGTGCTCTTCTAACTTTCAACAAAGAAACTACTAACATTACCTGAAAATTGTAGGACAAATTTCATTTGTCTAAATTAAGAAATTGAATTTATTATCATGTATTTATTTTAGATATATATTATCCTTACTTTATAGAGTTCGTCTCTTGAAAGATGTTCTTTCCATAAGTTATAGAAAGTCCAGTGTTTAAACAACAAAATAGAAGAAATCAAGTTGTAATTTTGGGGTTGCATTAATCGGGTCATAAACTTATTACTACTGCACCTTGCATAATAAATTTTCAATATTACAACTAAAACTTTTTACCTTTCTATAATTCTAATTCAACCTTGTCTTTCCATATTCATATTGTAAAGACGTTTTTTCCCAATACATAGCCTATTTTAAATGTAAAAATATTTTTAAAAAATAAACTCATCTAAAAAAAATAATCTTTTTAGCGCTAAAAATTGTCAGAAAATGTCTTCTACCATTTGTGCCAAGCATGCACGCAATTTGCACACTTTTTTATCGTGGTTGTCACCACTACGTACTCTAATAGCTCAAAAAAACAAAATCTTCCTGCCATATTTATATTTCATCTTCAAATGCACACCACAATAAAAAAAATAATGTTTTCCTCTAGGAAAATAATGCGAGAAAGAAAGGAAGAAATAAAAGAAACTTTGCAAAGCAACAAATTGGGCAGGTAAACTTAAGAAAATATTATGCTGGCTAGACACCTTGAAGCGGGCATGATTTAACTTTTTTAAAAAATAAATTCATGGAGGGCGATGGTGTTTTGTGTGTTTTTGCGGACCCTCTAGTTGCCGAGATAGTGTTGATGGAAAAGCAGGTGATTGGAGGTTGCACTGTTGAAGCAAAGAAAGTTATTCCTGTGGATGATTAAAATATTATGCATTGAAACAGTAGTAGCATTTGGGTATCTCCTGATCTGGGGCGAACAAAAATTATTTTCTTATGAGGGTCTGCATCTACTCTCAATAAGGGTAGAAATGTTGAGCAGTTTGGTAATATTACAGGTGTTGTAGTGATGTATGACCACGGATCCCAAGGAAATCGATACATTTATCGTCGAAATTATATGTAAGATCTTACTTACAGAGGGATTAATTTAAGAGTATGTCAATGTGAACATTACTAATCAAGTATGAATATATATCAACTAACTTTGCTGTGAAACAATTAAGTTCAAAAGACGTCATAAATATGTGCCACATCTGGGAATAATTTTGGCATGGTGAGACTTTCGCTTATCAAATACTTTCGTAATATTATAAAATTATCTGCAAGGGATCCTTTGTTTACACCCTTATTGTAAACTAACGTGGATTAGGGTGCCCGGTGTTTGAGTTTGAAGATAAGGAAAGGAGGGAAGTGGAGGCTACCTAAACTACCTCTATATGGGAAGGGGGGAGGCTGTTGGACTTGGTTGTGCTCGTGGCCTCCCCTAAGGTGGGATTTCGATAGGGAAAAGGTTGGGACCAAAGTTTTTCTAGAGAGAGAGGATTTTGGGGGCGGAAACTTTTAGTTTTTGTTAGTATAGCTAACTTTTGGAAGGATAATATAATCTTTAAATGGTTAGTTAAGAATCAAGATCAAGTACATTCATGCATAGCTTACTTGAAACTCAGACATGGAAATTAAATATGGATGAATATAATGTTTATTTTTGTTTTTAAAAAATTCCATTCTGTTGTGTGCTCTTCTAACTTTCAACAGAGAAATTATTAACATTGATTAAAAATTGCTAACATTAATAACATTATCATATGTTTATTATTATTATTATTATTATTATAATATATACTATCCATATTTTATATGTATAAATAATTTTAAAAAATAATCCATGTAGACTATCCATATTTTATAACAATACTAACATAACTTGAAATTACTAACATTAATGTATTATCATGTATTTATTATACATATACATATATATATATACGATCCATATTTTATATGTATAAATCATTTTTTTAAAAAAAAATCCATGTAGACCGATTAATCTTCTAAGCGCTAAAAGCTGCCCAGAAAATTTCATATATCATTTGTGCCAAGCATGCATGCTATTGGCACACTTTTTTTTTCATCATTGTTATCATCACTATGTACTCCAATAGCACACAAAAAAAATAAAAACTTCATGCCATATTTATATTTCATCTTCAAATGCACACCACAATCAAAAATAAAGTTTTCCTTTAGAAAAATAGTGCGAGAAAGAGGAGGAAGAAAGAAAAGAAACTTAGTGAAATGAGGAATCAGGCAGGTAAAATTAAGAAAAAAAATCTACTGGTTGGACACCCTGAAGCGGGCAAGAATTTTTTTTAAAAAAAAAATCATGGCGACTAATGTTGTTTTGTGTGTTCTTGCAGACCCTGCAGTTGCACTGTTTGATAGTAGTGATGGAGGAGCACATGATTGATGGTTGCACTATTGAAGCAAAGAAAGTTATTCCTATGGATTATAAACATGTTATGTATTGAAAGTTTGAAATGGTAGTATCATTTGGGCATCTCTTGGTCCGAGGCGAACAAAAATATATTTTTTTAGGAGGGTCAGCATTTACTCTCAATGAGGGTAGAGGTACTTTGAGCAGTTTGGTAATATTACGGATGTCGTAGTGATGTGTGACCACGGCTCCCAAAGGAAATCAATACATTTATTGTCAAAATTATATGTAAGATCTTAGTTACAAAGGGATTAATTAAAGATTATGTGGACGTGCATCTTACTAATCAAGTATGAATATATATATATATATATATATATATATATATATATATCAATTAACTTTGTTGTGAAACAATTAATTGATCCGTGCATATTTTGGGCTAGATGGTTTTTTGCTTATCAAATAATTTGTAATACTATCTAATTATTCACAAGGGATCTTTTGTTACACTCTTATTGCAAACTAACGTGCATATGCAACAAGTGAAAGACCTCCGCAATTGATCAGTTGTAAATTGAATTTAAACCAACGCTCGATTAAGAAGCCGGGCATTTTACTCTAGTTGAAGTTAAAATAGTTGTTGCATTGCTCCGTTCATAAAATCCTTGAAAAATAGAGTTACTTGATAATCCGAATCATTTCAAGGATCAAAGGATTGGTGTACATCTCGTTATTGCTAAAGCAATGGAACTGTTCAAGATCATGAAAAGTTTAGTAATGACTTTTAACCGCTTGTGTAACTCTTCATACGGTTATGTAACTCTTGTGATGTATGACTATGTATTTCTGTGTTATATTGTTTACAACAGTAGAAACAAGTAACTGAATAAACATTTCGTGACCAAAGAAACGTGCATGTGTGTAAAAAACAATTGGTTGGCACGTTTGTTTTAGGGTATTTTTCACACTTAAATATATTCTCTCTAAATAATTTTCAGTTCATTGATTTTTTTTTTCATTTATTTATGCTTTATATGTTCTCTAATTAAGAGCAAATGGCTAAATTAGTACTTAATTTCAATCGAAATTTACGGTTTAGTACACTTTCTAGAATTATTATTGTCTGCGGGACAAGCTATTTTAAATTTTCTATAGTTTAAGAATTTTAAATATAACGGTCAGTCGGTTTCAATCAAGAATTTGTGTATAGATTATAGTATATCTAGACCTTAAAAAATATAAATGATTTTTGTGCTATATAGGAGACTAATCACACTATATAGTTGGATAATGCTCTATATTTTATCATATATAATATTAAGTTCATGATTTCCTTAAATAAAATTACTAACTTAATTGAATCAATTTATTATAATTGACATTCAAATCATTTTAAGATACCATTTTAAGATTAATTGTCTAAGTAAGAAACTACTATTATACGCTTGTGTTAAATTAAGGCAACATGACCAATCAACATGAAATCTCAACACTAAATTTTAGTATGTCTATGAGACAAAATGTGATCTAGTTATCACTAACTGTGCGAAAAATATATATTTCCATATGCATATTGGAAATACAGTCCTTCCGAAAAATTTACCCATTTGTTATGTATAAATATATTTAAAAAACAAATCCATCCAGACCAATTAATCTTCTAATCGCTAAAAACTGTCAAGAAAATATCATATACCATTTGTGCCACACATGCATGCAATTGACACTTTTTTTTTTCATCGCTGTTATCAAAACTATTTATTCCAACAGCTCGAAAAAAAAAGCAAAATCTTCCTGCCATATTTATCTTTCATCTTCAAATGCACACCACAATCAAAAATAAAGTTTTCCTTTAGAAAAATAGTGCGAGAAAGAAAGGTAGAAAGAAGATAAACTTAGCAAAACAACAAATCGGGCGGGTAAAATTAAGAAAAAATATGCTGGTTGAACACCTAGAAGTGGGCAGGATTTTATTTTAAAAAAATAAAAATAAATTCATGGCGGACGATGTTGTTTTGCGTGTTTTTGCAGGCCCTGCAGCTGCAGAGATAGTAGTGATGGAGAAACACGTGATTAATGGCAGCACTGTTGAAGCAAAGAATGTTATTCCTATGGATGATAAACATGTTATGTATTGAATTAGTTGTAGCATTTTGAAATCTCCTGGTCCGGGATGAACATAAATTATTATTTTTATGAGGGTCAACATCTACTCTCAATGAGGGTAGAAATACTTTGAGCAGTTTGGTAATATTATGGATGTTGTAGTGATGTATGACAACGGCTCCCAAAGGAAATTAATATATTTATTTACAAAATTATATGTAAGATTTAATTACAGAGGGATTAATTTATGATTATTTGGATGTGCATCTTACTAATCAAGTACGTGTATATATCAACTAACTTTGTTGTGAAGCAATCATTTTCAAAACATGTCATAAACATGTGCCATATCCTAGCATATTTTGGCACGATGAGATTTTTTCTTATCAAATACTTTCGTAATATTATATAATTATCCACAAGGGATCATTGGTTACACCCTTATTGTAAACTAACATGCATCTGAAAAAATTGGAAGACCTCCGCACTTGAGTTGGATTATGGTAGCAAGTGTTTGAGTTTGGGGATTAGGAAAGGAGTGAAGAAGAGGTTACCTAAACTACCTATATATGGGAAAGGGGGAGGCTATTGGATTTGGTGGCGCTCATGGCTTTCCCCAAGGTGGGATTTCGATAGTGAAAAAGCCGGGACCAAGATTTTTTCTGGAGAGGGTTTTTGGGGAGAAAGCTTTCAGTTTTTTTTTCGTACATCTAACTTTGGGCAGGTGAATTTAATTTTTATATGGTCAGGTTAAGAATCAAGATCAAGTACATTCATGTATAGTTTACCTAGTACTCGGGTGTGAAAAATATGGATGAATGTAATGTTTCTTTGTCTTTAAAAAACACACATTCTGTTGTGAGCTCTTCTAACTTTCAATAAAGAAACTACTAATATTATCTTAAAATTGTAGGAGAGATTTCATTTGTCTAACATTAGAAATTGAATTTATTATCATGTATTCATTTTAAAAATATATTATCTTTATTTTATAGTGTCTGTCTCTTGAAATAAGGTCTTTCCATAAGTTATGGAAAGACCAAGGTTAAAAGTACAAAATAAAGAAATCTAGATAAAATTTTTGGGTTGCATTAATTGGGTCATAAACTTATAACTACTGCACGTTGCATAATAAACTTTTGATTGTAACTAGAACCTTTTACCTTTCTATAATTCTAATTCAACCCTGTATTTCCAAATGCATATTGTAAAGACAGTCTTTCCTGAGAATTTGCCATTTTTTCCAAGCACCCTATAATAGATATTGTTTGCTTTCTGTCTATCAACCGAGGGTATTTGAGTTATTTTGACTACCTATGAAAGCAAAACTATGCCCTTCCCGTGATATATTTACGCGTACAGGTCTTCTTGATTGCTTTGTTCCCAAACGATCGTTGCAGTGGCGACGGCAAGGTTCTATCTAAGTGGCAGCATCAAGATGGGTCACAGAAGGCAATTTCGAGATGGGTCAAAGATGGTGGCAGTGAGTTTGGTCGAAGACGGTGGTGGCAAGGTTGGTCATTTCCGTGGCGTCGAGATAGATCAAGACGGTGGCATCGATTTTGGTCATAGAAAATGGCACTAATTTTGGTCACATCGGCGGCATCGAGTTTGTCATATACGGCAGCATCACAGCCCACAGCGACGTCAAGATGGGAGAGAAATTTTCTCAGCCTATTGAAACTCTTGGTTGTACAACTGTGATCTGCTTAGATAAAACTCGATGGAGGCGGTGAAGTACTGTGCCTCAATAATTTGTTGTGGTGATTTGCTTCACAACACATTTACCTTATACTCCAGTTTGCTCTTATCTTCTTCTGTAGCCTATTTTATTGTCACAACCATATTTTTAAATATTTTGTAGGTGTGTCAAAAATGGAAATTCCGACGCAGCTCTAGACGTAGAAGCATGTGGTGGTCAGGACTTCAGCTAAGGTTCTGCTGGTAGAAGATGCAAATAGGGAGAGCTATAACTTTTTTCTGTACTACATGTGTCTATTAAAAAGTATATGAACCCCAAGTTTAGTTATTGTTGTATGTCTATTAAAGAGTATATGAACCTCGTGTTTAGTTGTTGTTATATGTCTATTAAGGAGTATATAAACTCCATGTTTAGTATACATTATGATTGAAGCAGAAGATTACGGTAAATAACAAGTTTGGACTAATATAGTTTTCTATTGACACTTCTTGTGCTGGTGTGGACTCGACACTTCAGATTTGCTTGGACAGTTACCTAGATTGCAACAGTTTCTTTCTCTTCTTCTAGATTGTAAGGTTAGGTCTCATTTATATTTCAATCAGATATCATTTCTACCTCAAGAGAAATGTTTGCTACCAGTTTACAGCCAATTCCCGAAGTACAAAATAATTACTTGATTGAACATGTTTTTTTCAAATATAAGTGATTGTTAAGTTCTTTATTTGATATATACTTTAGAAAACCAAGAAATGTACTTGATTTGGTCAAAATTTACTCTCCTTTATAATGGTCATAGTGATCAAGGTTGTTGATGAGAGTGTGAGGTTATACGTGGCGATTACAGATGGAGTTGTAAATATGGCTGACAAGGTATAGACATTATATGTTATTACGTCGTTTCCTTTGTATGTACATTTTACGTGCTACAGAGTGCATTTCTAGTGTAATTCTTTGGCAGTTCTTTGGGATGTTGCGCTATGATGAAGTTAGAGCACTCAAAATTTACAAGAAGTTGGGAAAATAGGTTTAATCATTGCTCCTGATTTCATCTACGGATACTAACTTTGTTTGAATATTCTCAACTTTAAACTAGAATTGTAATGTGTGAAGGCAGAATAGCTATTCGAGTTCTTTGAGATCTATAGGAACCTTAAATTCGGATGAGGACAAAGCTACGCTAAAATTGATGAAGTACCATCTTTTAGACTCCATTCATTCTAGCATACTCCCAATTTAGTTTAGTTTAGCATTTTTTATTTTTATAGAACCTTGAATTATAGCCTCCCGAATCATTCCTCGCTTCAATGGAAGAGTATGTTAAGGATGCTCCGA
Organism: Rubia yunnanensis; assembly: GCA_037428765.1. Taxonomy (NCBI): domain Eukaryota; kingdom Viridiplantae; phylum Streptophyta; class Magnoliopsida; order Gentianales; family Rubiaceae; genus Rubia; species Rubia yunnanensis. The sequence continues at coordinate 20,270,011 of CM075064.1, read as the reverse complement.
AGCCTTTGGTGATTCCTAGGAAGGTGGTAAGCATAGGAAGCTTCATCTATCTAATAAACATTGCAATGGCTACATTTCCTTAATTTTTCTCCTTTGAGAAGCTAAAAAAATTAATGCTCTTTCAAAAATCCTTCCCCTTGTGTCATCAGAAAGATAATGAAAAATTCAGAACTCCCAGATCGGGAGAAACTATCCTCGATATGACTCACGAGCCAGACGTTGTAGATGATGCATTGGTATGTTCTTGTGAGAACTTGTGTTAACTTAACTTAATACATAAGACACTTTCTCGATTCCCCACTGAAAATGTACTTCATCTCTCAGAATCACAAAGAATTAACGACCCCCTCAACTGGTATGTATATCGACCCCCTCAACTCGAATTATTCATACATGAAGTGAACAACATTAACAGCTACTTAATGTCAATTTACATTTTTTTAATTTTTCTAGAGCTACTTACTTATCGTTAACTTTTATTTCTTGTTTTCCTTTACTCATGAAAGTCCTTTTGGCTTTCTTACTTGTACAAGCTTCCATAAGATGAAATTATGGGTTTTGGTATATGTATTGTTATGTGTTTTTGTCTATTTCTGACTCTCTGTGCCTGTTCTTCATATTTGTGTGCCACTTGACTTGTCCTTGCCTTTTATTTCCTATTTTTCACTTCTATTTCTGACACTCAAGAGTTGCAGCTTAAGATTTTGATACTTGTTGTAAGTCAACTACTTTTGTGAAGGTCTAATTATTAACCTTTTGTTATTAGATTGCCTACACAAACTATGCACAAGAACTCTTAATGTATGGTTGTTTCTACCACCCCGATTACTTGAATTTTCTGTTTATTCTATATGTTGTGACTGTTGTGTTTTCTTGTAATAATACTCTTACTTGCAATAGAATTGTGTCAGGTGATGAAGAAAATTAATGCCCCAATTTGTGTGTATTTATCACTATGTGATGAACCTTTTTTATGGTCTTTTTGAGCTGGAGGAATTACATTTAAATAGTGTCTTTTGTATAATCAGAGTAGGTTTCCTTGAAGGACTTCTATTTGTTTTAGAGTTGAATGTTGTCTCTCCAACATCAGTATGCCTCATTTCCTGTTACTTTCTATCTTTTGGTTAGTGACTTGTGTTTGTAGACTGTAGGAATTTAGTACTTCTTTCCAGATGTTGGGGTTTCAAGTTAAGGCATATAGAATGAACAGAAAATTCAAGTAATCGGGGTGGTAGAAACAACCATGCATTAAGAGTTCTCGTGCATTGTTTGTGTACGAAATCAAATAGCTTTCATATAAATGTCCAAGCTCCTGAGAGGGTTCGAGTGATACTGTGTTCGAGTGGAGGGGGTTTGAGTGATACTAGGTTCAAGTGGAGAGAATTCGAGTGGAGGGGGTTGGAGTGATACTAGGTTCGAGTGGAGAGAATTCGAGTGATACTGGGTTCGAGTGGAGAGAGTTCGAGTGGAGAGGGTTCGAGTGGAGAGGGTTCGAGTGGAGAAGTTCAATTGGAGAGGTTTGAGCGAAGAGGTTCTAGTGGTGAGGTTTGAGTGATGAGGAATCGAGTGGAGAGGTTTGAGTGAAGAGGTTTGAGTAGAGAGGTTCGCATGGTACGGGGTTCGTGTGGAAAGAGTTCGAGTAGAGGAAGTTCAAGTGGAAATGTCCGAGTGGAGAAGTTCTAGTGAGGGTTCGAGTGGTAAGAGTCGAGTGGTGAGGGTTCGAGTGGTGAGGGTACCATCCACCACTGGAGAGATAAAATCCACCCCTCGAGAGTGGTATACCATCCACCACTAGAGAGAGTATTATCCACCCCTCAAGAAGTTTGTCAAACACCCTTCGAGGGTACACCAACTACCCCTCGAGAGGGTAAACCATCCACCACTGGAGAGAGTACATCTTCCACCCCTCAAGGGTATGCCATCAACGTCTCGAGAGAGGTGTACCAGCCCTTGAGAGTACATCACCCCTCGAGAGGTCACACATCCACCCCTTTAAAGTACACCAGCCCTCCAGGGTACACCACCCCTCGAGAGAGTATACCATTGAGAGCATCGAACCATCCACATTAGCTCTCGAACCATGACCCACTCGAGGCATATACCCCTCAAACAATCCACGACACCACCATTCGAACCACCTATCCCTCGAACACCAACCATCCTTTCCTGGAACCATCACCCCTCGAACCATCACTTCTTTAACATCCATCACGCCACCACTCGAACCACCCACCTCTTGAACATCAACCATTTGCCTTGAGACCTCCCTACCACTCAAACCATCCACCCTTTAAACATCAACCATCCGCCTTGAGGGGTGTTAATTCGAGGCACCTGCACTCAATTCATTAACCCTCGAGGCCCCAGAACCATGAACCATCCCCCTCGAGGCATCACCCCTCGACTTAAACATATTCACTCTAACCTCTACTCGAACCCTCGCTACTCGAATCGGTACCACTCAAACCCTTTCTATTTTAATCCTCTATTTGAACCCTCTCCATTCGACCCCTCACCACTCGAATGCTCAACACTCGACCTCTCACCACTCAAACCCTCTCCACTCAAACCCTCTCCACTCGAACCCAGTACCACTCGAACCTCTTTACTCGAACCCATTACAACTCGAACCCATTACCACTCGAACCCATTACTACTCGAACCCATTACCACTCGAACCCAGTACCCCTCGAGAGCTTACCCATTACCACTAGAACCTAGTACCCCTCGAGAGCTAATGTGGATAGTTCGACGCTCTTAGTGGTACACTCACTAGAGGGGTGGTGTACCCTCAAGGGCTAGTACACCTCTCTCGAGACGTTAATGGCGTACCCTCGAGGGGTGGAAGGTGTACTATCTCCAGTGGTGGATGGTTTACCCTCTTGAGAGGTAGATGGTGTGCCCTCGAAGGGTGGTTGACAAACTTCTTGAGGGGTAGATAATACTCTCTCCAGTGGTGGGTGGTATACCCCTCTCGAGGGGTAGATAGTACTCTCTCCAGTGGTGGATGGTACCCTCACCACTCGAACTTCTTCACTCGGACCTTTCCGCTCCTTTACTTGAACCTCCTTTACACGAACCCAGTACCACTTGAACATAGTATCACTCAAACCTCTATACTCGAACCTCTCCACTAGATTCTTCATCACTCGAACCTCACAACTGGAACCTCTTCGCTCGAACCTCTCGACTCAAATCCTCTCCACTCAAACCATATCTACTCAAACCATATCCACTCAAACACAGTATCACTCGGACCCTCTCCACTCGAACTCTCTATTCGAACCCTCTCCACTCAAACCCAGTACCACTCGAACTCCTATTACTCAAGCCGCTAGAATCAAACTCTCTCCATTTGAACCCTCTCCATTAGAAACCTCTCCACTCGAACCCAGTACCACTCGAAACTCTCCATCGATTCATTAACCCTCGAGGTCCTGGAACCATCAACCATCCTCCTCGAGGCATCACCCCTCAATCAATCAACCATCGGCCTCACCACCCCTCAAACATCAACAATCCACCTCGACTCAAACCTCTCCACTCGAACCCAGTACCACTCAAACCTCCCTGCTCGAGCCGCATTACCACTCGAACCCTTTCCACTCGAAACTCTCCACTCGAACCTCTCCACTCGAATCTTGACTCAAACTCTCTCCACTTTAACCTCACCACCCAAACTCTCTCCACTCGAACCCTCACCACTAGAACCTCTTCACTCGAATCCAGTACCACTCGAACCCTTTCTACTGAAACTCAGTTCCACTCAACCCTCTCTACTTGAACCCAGTACCACTCAACACTTTCCACTCGAACCCTCTCTACTCGAACCAAGTACCACTCGAACCTCTTCACTCAAATCTCAACTAGAACTCTCTCCACTCAAACCTCACCACCCAAACTCTCTCCACTCGAACCTCACCGCCCGAACTCTCTCCACTCAAACCTCACCACCTGAACCCTCTTCACTCGAACCCAGTACCACACGAACCCTCTCCACTCTAACCCAGTACTACTCGAACCCTCTCCACTCAAACCCAGTACTACTCGAACCCTCTTCACTCGAACCTAGTACCACTCGAACCTCTCCACTCGAACCCAGTACTACTCAAACCCTCTTCACTCGACCCCTAACCACTCGAACCCTCTCCACTTGAACCAAGTACCACTCGAACCTCTTTACTCAAACCCATTAAAACTCAAACCTATTACTACTCGAACCCAGTATCCCTCGAGAGCTAACCCATTACCACTATAACCCAGTACCCCTCGAGAGCTAATGTGGATAGTTTGACGCTCTCAGTGGTATACTCCCTAGAGGGGTGGTGTACCCTCGAGGGCTGGTACACCTCTCTCGAGACGTTGATGGTGTACCCTCAAGGGGTGGAAGGTGTACTCTCTCCAGTGGTGGATGGTTTACCCTCTAGAGAGGTAGATGGTGTACCCTCGAGGTGGTTGACAAAATTCTTGAGGGGTAGATAATACTCTCTCCAGTGGTGGGTGGTATACCCCTCTCGAGGGGTGGATAGTAGTTTCTCCAATGGTGGATGGTACCCTCACCACTCGAACTTCTCCACTCGGACCTTACCATTCCTTTACTCGAACCTCCTTTGCTCGAACCTCCTTTGCTCGAACCTCCTTTACACGAACCCAATACCACTCGAACATAGTATCACTCGAACCTCTCTACTCGAACCTCTCCACTCGATTCCTTTTCACTCGAACCTCACCACTGGAACCTCTTCGCTCGAACCCTCTCCACTTAAACCCTCTTCACTCGAACCCAGTATCACTCAAACCCAGTATCACTCGAACCCTTTTCACTCGAACCCTTTTCACTCGAACCCTTTTCACTCGAACCCTCTCCACTTAAACCCAGTACCAGTCAAACTCCTATCACTCGAACTGCTAGACTCAAACTCTCTCCATTAGAACCCTCTCACTTCGAACCTAGTACCACTTGAACCTCTTTACTCAAACTCATTACCACTCAAACCTAGTACCACTTGGACCTCTTCATCGATTCATTAACCCTCGAGGTCCTGGAACCATCAACCATCCTCCTCGAGGCATCACCCCTCGATCCATCAGCATCCGCCCTGCCACCCCTCGAACATCAACCACCCTCATCCGCCCTGCCACCCCTCGAACATCAACTATCCGCCTCAACTCAAACCTCTCCACTCGAACCTCTCCACTCGAATCTTGACTCAAACTCTCTCCACTTGAACCTCACCTCCCAAACTCTCTCCACTTGAACAGTCACCACCCAAACCTCTTCACTCGAACCCAGTACCACTCAAACCCTTTCTACTCGAACCCAGTACCACTCAAACCCTCTCCATTCGAAACCAGTACCACTCAATACTCTCCACTCAAACCCTCTCTACTCAAACCCAGTACCACTCGAACCTCTCCACTCGGATCTCGACTCAAACTCTCTCTACTCGAATCTCACCACCCGAACTCTCTTCACTCGAACCTCACCACCCGAGCCCTCTTCACTCGAACCCAGTACCACTCGAACCCTCTCCACTCTAACTCAGGACTACTCAAACCCTCTCCACTTGAACCCAGTACTACTCGATCCCTCTCCACTCGAACCTAGTACCACTCAAACCTCTCCAATTAAACCCAGCACTACTCAAACCCTCTTCACTCGAACCCAGTACCACTCGAACCCCTCCACTCGAACCCAGTACCACCCGAACCCTATCAAATTCATAATGTCCGTATATAACCCTACCCGTTATGGCAACGACGACGATGGTTCGATGGTTGTGGGTAAGGTTATAATTGTCCACCCAAATTCAGCTTTTGGTCTGATGGCATTATTGTCATTTTAAGGTGGGTCAACAATAGGAAAAGCACGGTCAATGCCGGAAAGTCCACAAGAAGATTATATATTGGCACTTTCATTAATTAGGTAGGTTTTTTTCAAACTTTCAAACGATTGAAGGTTATATCGGCACTTTCGCAAGTATGTAAGATCATATTGGTATATAGACAATGATTCTCCATAATAAACATATAGACAATGATTGTGACAAAAACTTGTGTGCATTTATGCCACCAAATTCATTGTTTAGTTCACATATACACACAGTTCCTTATTTTTCCACAAGTTCAACGTTTCTTTTTTATATTTTACTTACTTCATGTACTTGCAATATATTATTTCTTGAAAGGTTATAAAAATAATATTTTATTATCTTATTGATTATTTAATAAGTTCCAACAAAAATTTTATTTGTTTTACAATTTAGATAGTTATTCTTAGATGAATATACTTATAATTTATTTATTTATTTCCATTCAAATGTGGCATGTAAATATTCTATATTAATTAAATTAAATATATATTTAATCAAGAATACCGCGCAAAGCGCGGTGGGACTCCCGCTAGTATGTATAAATAAATTAAAACATAAATCTATCTAGACCGATTAATCTTCTAAATGCTAAACACTGCCCAGAAAATATCATATATCATTTGTGCCAAGCATGGACATAATTGACACACTTTTTTTCGTCGTTGTTATCACAACTATGTACTCCAATAGCTCAAAAAAAACATATTCTTTCTGAAAAGTAGATACTAAAGTTGTAAGTTCTCTCTCTAAAAAAAATTGTTGTCTTCTCCCTACATAGTAGCTATCACTAATAATGGTAACATTACAACCAACCCCCTATTGTAGCAACACCACCAACCACCATAGCTTCCCATCGTGTACAGCTAACAAGATGGTGGAATTCAAATCAAAACTAGGCTTTGTAGACACTATGACATTAGATGATGGTCACATTTGGATATTAAACAGGGATAATTACATGCCTAAACTGATCTATTAGCATAAATCATTCTTACATCTTGACATTAATAGCACATAGAATGATTAATAATTTCAAATATCTGCTGTGTATGGATCTCATAATAGAAATCAGAGCCTTCTAATGTACTCAAAAATATAAAGCAGGATAGATAACTCAGACACACCTACAATACTTACTAGAGACTATAATACAATTAGGAGTATCTCTGAGTACAAAGGCAGATGCACACCACATTCAAACTCAATTAATGATTTTGACAATTTCCTAACGAGCAATCACTTGGTAGAGATTAACACTGCTGGAAATTTGTTTACTTGGACTAATGGTAGGAAAAATCAAAATAGGGCCCCAGAGAGGCAAGATAGAATAGTGGCTAACCAAGCATGGTTTGATAAGTACAGTAACTCATCCATTCAAGTCCTTGGAAGAGGTAATTCAGACCACAATCCATTATTACTTAAAGTTCTAAGCCAAGGAAAACATTACCCCAAACCCTTCAGGATCCAATCTTTATGGTACAGCAGACCGGAACTCATAGAGCTTATAAGTAGGAATTGGAACTAACCAGTAGATAGTCAAGGCATGTAAGGTTTCTCCCTAAAACTATCTAGGGTTAAAGAAGTACTCAAAAACTGGGACAAATTTGAGTTTGGAAATGTTTTTGATAATGTGCTTCAGACTGAGAAAATGATAGCTGAGCTGGACACTAAACTGGACACAAACTATGATACTCAAACTCATATACAATTGAATGAGGCAAATACTAAACACCTAAAAAAATTAAAGGGGGAGAAGGACTTCTAGAAACAGAAATATAAGAAGAAGTGGCTAAAAAAGGGAGACCTTAATACAAATTTCTTCCACAACAGTGTTAGATCCAAACACAACAGACTTAGGATTAACAGGATACAAAATTATAAAGGTCGGTATATAGAAGACCATGATAAGATAGGCAAAGCTGCAGTATATTATTATAAGGACCTTCTCACAGATGAAACCTCTGACCACTCAGGGATACAGATGGAATACTTTCTATATCTCATCCCATCAGTCATCACAGATCAGGAAAACGTAGATTTAATTAGGCCAGCCACTACAGAGAAAATCCATGAAGTAGTATTTAGCCTCAGCCAGGAAAGTGCTCTTAGGTTTTATGGCTTTTTGGGGCTATTTTATAGGAAATCATTGGATTTCATTAAAGGGGACTTAACACGGGCTATAAATGAATTTCTCTGTGGAGTTAAAGTACCCAAGTCCTTTTCTAACACCCTAATAACCTTAATCCCAAAGACTCCCACACCTAAAAGCCTATCTAAGGATAGACCAATTAGTTTAACTAATTTTTCCAACAAAGTCTTGTCTAAACTCATCACTAATAGGATCAGACCGCTTCTACCTAAGTGCATCTCTAATGAACAATCTGCTTTTATCCAACATAGGGAGATAGCAAATAATATACTGATAATGCAGGAATTGGTAAGACTTTAAGATGATAGGATTCAGTCATTAAACATGATAGCTAAGGTAAACATGTCAAAGTCCTATGCCCGAGTCTTGTGGCCAATGCTAAATTCCCTCTTACTGAGATTTGGATTCCATGGACATATTGTAGCACTAATATTGGGCAACATAAATAGTTCATGGTTCTCAATACTAATCAATGGTGCCCAATATGGATTTTTCCAACCCACTAGAGGCCTTAAGAAGAGAGACCCCCTTAGCCCAACCTTGTTCAATTTCATCACTGAAATTCTGAACATAGGCCTTAAGTACATGTATCATAACAACTACATTTCTTACTTTAGGCTACCAAATGGAGCTCAACCTATCACACATGTGTCCTATGCTGATGACATTGCTATATTTCTTAGATCTACCAACAAATCACTTGAAAATCTGGTAGACTTCCTTAAATGTTGTGAAGTAGCCACGAGGCAAAGAATAAATTTCCAGAAAAGTGCATTTTTGGTTGGTAATAAAATATGCACATAAGAAAAGACATTATTAGGCTAAAGGAAAAAATGACTCAGGGCTTTTTCCATTTAACTATCTGGGAGTCAATTTGTTTAAGGGGAGATAAAAGAATGAGTACTTTCATAGTCTAGTTGAGAAAATCAACTCAAAGATTGAAAATTCGAACAATTGGTGGCTAAATCAAGCTTGTAGGATTATACTGGTCAAACATGTTCTAATGGCCATCCCATAGCACACATGGTGCATCATAGCCCCCACATCTCACACACTGCACAAAATTCAAGCCATCTGCTTAGATTTCCTATGGGGGGAATCTGAACATGGCAGGAGGGAACATTGGAGAGCTTGGCACTCTCTTTGCTATCCCAGTTAGGAAAATGGCTTTGGAGTTAAATACATGCCTACCCCTATTGATAGCTTCTCTATTAAGCTTTGGTGGAAAGCCCACCAGGGTACAACCCTATGGGAAATATATATCTGGTCCATCTCTCTTTCTAACGAGAAATCATAAGCCTGGAGAAGAGTATCCAGCATTTCCACGGTGGCAGAGGATAATTCCCAAGTTATAATCAAAGCTGGAACTTCTAGTTTCTGGTTAGCAAATTGGCTGGGATCAGTTCCACTGATAAATCAATGGCTAGATCAAATGGAAGTCCCCTATCCACTATTATAGGTAAATGAATTTATAATGGCCTGGGATCAATATCTAGACACACTAGAGCACCACATATTGGCCCACACAATGAAGCAAATAAAGCAAGAGTGAAACCTAATGGAGGAAGTAGATGAAATGGTATGTAAACCATCATACATAGGTCATTTCTCAGTTTTATCAGCATGCCAAGTGCTGAGAAAAAAGAGAAATGAGTGTGAAAGTTTAACAAAGGTATGGAAACCACTACTGCTTTTTTATTATATCTTAATGAAATGTGGAATTATAAATGTCTCTAAATACTGCCACTGAAACCACATAGATACTCTTTCTCACATCTTCAATGCATGCCCCATAGAAATTCAGATATGGAAATTTGTGGCTTGGATAACTGATTCACCATATTTTACATGTGATCACATTTTTGATAGACTGGCTACTGTATGTTCTAACTCTTCTGGGTATGTAACTAAGCAAAGAGTGGCCTTTACCACCTCTGTTTTTACATGCTGGATTCTACGGAAATCCAATAATAATCATTGTTTCCATGGCAAGGTCTATTCTCTGGAGCACATCTACTCTCAAATGAGCTTACTTACCTCTCAGATACAAAGCATTAACATACTTTACTATGAGAAGGACTGTGATTTGCTGATAAACAATGGACTATTAAGGAACATACCTAAAAGGCCTAAAAAACTTTTCAATGCTGAGTATGGAGAACCCCTGAGATAGGATTTAAGCTTAATTCTGATGTACCCTACAGGAAAAACTTTGTTTCTATTTTGGGATTTGTTATCAGGAACAAACATGCGGAACCTATCCACATGTGCTCATACCTTATGTCAACTAAGGATCCACTGGAGGCCAAACTCATGGCTGCCCTCAGAGCTATCCAGGTAAGTATTCAAGAAGGATTTACACCACTAATGGTGGAAATTGACTCACTGCAGGCAGTAAACATCCTTATAAGGAAAGACAAGTCCCCATGGCGAAGCCTCACAAGACTCTTAACAAGTTGGAATCTAATATATGGAAAAGATATACAAATCTGACACATCAACAGAGAGCCAAACACCTTGGCACATGAATTGGCGAAGACATTCATCCCTGAATCCTCCATCTCAAGCCTCAGCTGAGAAAAGAAATCCAAAAACCTATAACAGCAGACCGGGTGGAGCTACCAAATTGAAGAGTCCCAGGTTAAATCATACATTAGAAAAGTATAAGATTGTACACCTGGCCTACAGTGAGATTGACACAAGGGGTGGAGGTCTTAACTGCTAGGAATCGTGTATAAGGCTGCTACTTAGAGAATCCATCACAAAAATTTGTACAGTGAAAGGATAACACATTTAAGCAGGTTATGGAACTCTAGTTGGCTTTGATGTTCAAGTCCACTTGAACCTTTTCTTGTAAAAAACAATGTTTTAGTTCTTCAAAAGGTCTGGGAAGCCAATATATCCCCCACTTCGGTGGTTTAATTTTTTAAAAAACAAAAACTTCGTTCCATATTTATATTTCATCTTAAAATGCACACAACAATCAAAAATAAAATTTTCCTTTAGAAAAATAGTGTGAGAAAGAAAGGCAGAAAGAAAATAAACTTAGCAAAATTACAAATCAGGCGGGTAATATTAAGAAATTAATATGCTGGTTGAACACCTAAAAACAGGAAGGATTTGTTTTTTTAAAAGAAAGAAATTCATGGTGGCCAATGTTGTTTTGTGTGTTTTTGTGGACCCTGCAGTTGCCCAAATAGTAGTGCTGGAGAAGTACTTGATTGATGGTCGCGTTGTTGAAGTAAAGAATGTTATTTCTTTGAATGATAAACATGTTATGTATTGAATTAGTAGTACCATTTGGGAATGTCCAGGTCCGAGGTGAACAAAAATTATTTTTTTATAACATGTACTCTCAATGAGGGTAGAAATACTTTGAGCAGTTTGGTAATATTACAAATGTTGTACTGATGTATGACCACGGCACCCTAAGGAAATCAATCAATTTGTTTTTCAAAATTATAAGTAAGATTTTAGTTACAGGGGGATTAATTTAAGATTATGTGGATGTGGATCTTACTAATCAAGTACGAGTTTATATAAACTAGCTCTGTTCATAAATATGTGCTATATCCGTGCATATTTTGGGCACGATGAGATTTTTGCTTATCAAATACTTGATAATATTATATAATTATCCACAAGGGATCTTTTGTTACACCCTTATTGTAAACTAACATGCAACAATTGGAAGACCTTCGCACTTGAGTTGGATCAGGATAGCAGGTGTTTAAGTTTGAGGATTAGGAAAGGAGGGAAGGAGAGGCTACCTAAACTACCTATATATGGGAAGGGGGGAGGCAGTTAGATTTGGTGGCGCTTCTGGGCTCCCCTAAGGTGGGATTTTGATAGGGAAAAAGTCGGGACCAAGGTTTTTTAAAATCGGGGAAGAAGCATTCACGTTTTGTTAGTACATCTAACTTTTGGCTAGTGAATTTAATATTTATATGGTTAGGTTAAGAATCAAGATCAAGTACATTCGTGTATAGCTTACCTGGTACTCAGACGTGGAAAATATGGATGAATGTAATGTTTATTTCTGTTTTTTTTAAATTCCATTATGTTGTGTGCTTTTCTAACTTTCAAAAAAGAAACTACTATTATTTTCATAAAATTGTAGGACAAATTTCATTTGTCTAAATTAAGAAATTGAATTTATTATCATATTCATTTTAAATATATATAATCCTTATTATATAGTGTTCATCTCTTAAAAGACGGTCTTTCCATAAGTTATGGAAAGACCAAGGTTAAACCTGCAAATTAAAAGAAATCAAGATAAAAATTTTGGATGGAATTAATCGTGTCATAAACGTATAACTAATGCCCCTTGCACAATAAACTTTTAATATTGTAACTAAAACCTTTGACATATCTATAATTCTAATTCAACTCTCTATTTCCATATGAATATTGTAAAGACAGTCTTTCCAAAGACTTTGCCCATTTTTTATGTATAAATAAATTTCAAAATAAATCCATTTAGGCCGATTAATCTTCTAACCGCTAAAATTTGCCCAGAAAATATCTTATATCATTTTTGCCAAGCATGCATGCAATTAACATACTCGTTTTTCATCGTTGTTATCACCACAATATATTCCAATGGATGAAAAAAAAAAGAAAATCTTCCTGCCATATTTATATTTCATCTTCAAATGCACACCACAATCAAAAATAAAGTTTTCCTTTAGAAAAATAGTGCAAGAAAGAAGGGCAGAAAGAAAATAAACTTAGCAAAATAGCAAATCGGACAGGTAAAACTAAGAAAACAATATATACGCTAGTTGGACAACTAAAAGCAAGCATGATTTATTTTTTAGGAAAAGGAAATTCATGATGGCCGGTGTTGTTTTGTGTGTTTATGCGGACCATGCAGCTGCCGAGAGGGTAGTGATGGAGAAGCACGTGATTGATGGCCTCGCATTTGAGGCAAAGAAAGTTATTCCTATGGATGAAAAAACATATTGTTCATTGAAACAGTAGTAACGTTTAGGTATATCTTGGTCCGAGGCGAGCAGAAATTATTTTTTTAGGAGGGTCAGCATCTACTCTCAATGAGAGTGGAAACACTTTGAGCAGTTTGGTAATATTACAGATGTTTTAGTGATGTATGACAACGACTCCCAAAGGAAATCCATACATTTATTGTCAAAATTATATGTAAGATCTTAGTTACAGAGGGATTAATTTAAGATTATGTGGATGTACATCTTACAAATCAAGTACGAGTATATATCAACTATCTATATTGTGAAGCAATTATATCGCGCCATAATTATGTGCTATATCTGTGCATATTTTGGGCACAGTGAGATTTTTTCTTATCAAATACTTTCGTAATATTGTATAATTGTTCAAAAGGGAACTTTCGTTACAATCTTATTGTAAACTAACATCACATTGTAAACTAACATGCATCTACAAGAATTGGAAGACCTCCACAGTTGAGTTTGATTAGGGTAGCTGGTGCTTGAATTTGAGGATTAGGAAATGAGGGAAGGAGAGACCATCTAAACTGCCTATATATGTGAATGGGGGAGGTTGTTAGATTTGGTGGTGCTCGTGGCCTCCCCTAAGGTGGGATTTTGATAGGGAAAAGTCAGGACCAAGGTTTTTCTAGAGAGAGAGGGTTTTGGGGAGGAAGTTTTCAGTTTGTGTTCGTACATCTAACTTTTGGCAGGTAAATTTAATTTTTATATAGTTAGGTTAAGAATCAAGATCAAATAAATTTATGTATAGCTTACCTGGTACTCGGACGTGGAAAATATGGATGAATGTAATGTTTATTTCTATTTCAAAAAAAATCCATTATGTTAGCTCTTTTAACTTTCAACAAAGAAACTACTAATATTATCTTAAAATTGTAGGATAGATTACATTTGTCTAAATTAAGAAATTGAATTCATTATCATGTATTCATTTTAAATATATATTATCCTTATTTAAAAGGTTCTGTCCCTTGAAATACGGTCTTTCCATAAGTTATGGAAAGACCAAGGTTAAACTGCAAATTAAAAGAAATCTAGATAAAGTTTTCGGGTTGCATTAATCGGGTCATACTTATAACTACTGCACATTGCATAATATACTTTTAATATTGCAACTAAAACCTTTTACCTTCCTATAATTTTAATTCAATCCTGAATTTCCATATGCATATTGTAAACACAGTCTTTCCCTAAACTTGCCCATTTTTTATGTATAAATATGTTCAAAAATAAATCCATCTAGACCAAATAATCTTCTAATCGCTAAAAACCGCCTTGAAAATATCATATATTATTTGTGTCAAACATGCGCGCAATTGACACATTTTTTTCCAGCGTTGTTATCACAATTATGTACTCCAATAGCTAAAGAAAACAAAATCTTCCTGCCATATTTAAATTTCATCTTCAAATGCACACCACAATCAAAAATAAAGTTTTCCTTTAGAAAAATAGTGAGAGAAAGAAAGGCAGAAAGAAAAAAATAGTGAAACAACAAATCGGACGGGTAAAATTAAGAAAACAAATGCTGGTTGGACACCTAGAAGCGGGGAGGATTTGTTTTTTTTAAAGAAATTCATGGCGGCCGCTGTTGTTTTTGTGTTTTTGTGGACCCTGCAGTTGCCAAAATAGTAGTAATGGAGAAGCACGTGATTTATGGCCGCACTGTTAAAGCAAAGAATGTTATTCCTATCGATGATAAACATGTTATGTATTGAATTAGTAGTAGCATTTGGGAATCTCCTATCCGGGACAAACAAATATTATTTTTTTATGAGGGTCATTATCTACTCTCAATGAGGGTTGAAATACTTTGAGCAGTTTGGTAATATTACAGATGTTGTTGTGATTTATGACAACGACTCCCAAAGAAAATTAATGCATTTATTTTCAAAATTATATGTTTTTAGTTACAGAGGGATTAATTTAAGATTATGTGGATGTGCATCTTAATAATCAAGTACGAGTATATATCAACAAACTCTGTTGTGAAGCAGTTAATTTCAAAACATGTCATAAATATGTGCCATATCCCTACATATTTTTGGTACGATGAGATTTTTGCTTATAAAATACTTTTGTAATATTATATAATTATCCAAAAGGGATCTTTTGTTACACCCATATTGTAAACTAACATGTATCTTCAACAATTGGAAGACCTGATTAGGGTAGCCGGTGCTTGAGTTTGAGTTTGATTTTGGTGGCGCTCGTGGCCTCCCCTAAGGTGGGATTTCGTTAGGGAAAAAGTTGGGACCAAGGTTTTTCTAGAAAGAGAGGGTTTTTGGGGAGGAAACTTTCAATTTTAGTTAGTTCATCTAACTTTTGGAATGTACATTTAATCTTTGTATGGTTAGTTTAAGAATAAAGATCAAGTATATTCATCTATAGCTTACTTGGAACTCGGACGTGGAAATTATGGATGAATTTAATGTTTACTTCTATTTTTTTAAAAATCCATTATGTTGGGTGCTCTTCTGACTTTCAACTAAAAAACTAATAACATTATCGTACTATTGTAAGACAAATTTTGTTTGTCTATATTAAGAAATTGAATTTATTATCATGTATTTATTTTAAATTTATATATCCTTTTTTTATAGAGTCTATCTCTTGAAAAGATTTCTTTCCATGTGTTATGGAAAGGTCAAGGTTTAAACTGCAAACTAAAAGAAATCAAGATAAAATTCTAGGGTTGCATTAATCGGTCATAAACTTATTACTACTGCATGTTGCACAATAAATTTTTAATATTACAACTAAAACCTTTTACCTTTCTATAATTCTAATTCAACCTCATCTTTCCATCTTCATATTGTAAAGACGGTCTTTCCTAATACATTGCCTTTTTTATATGTTAAAATTATTTTAAAAAATTAATTCATCTAGGTAGATTAATCTTCTAAGCGCTAAAAACCACCTAGAAAATGTCTTTTATCATTTGTGCCAAGCTTGCAAGCAATTGGCACGCTTTCTTTTTTATGTACTCCAATAACTCAAAAAAATAAAACATTCCTACCATATTATTATTTCATCTTCAAATGCATACCAAAATCAAAAATAATGTTTTCCTCAAGAAAATTAGTGTGAGAAAGAAAGGAAGAAATAAAAGAAACTTAGCAAAACAACAATCGGACGGTTAAATTTTTTTAAAAAATAATATACTGGTTGGACACCTTGAAGCGGAAGATTTTATTTTATTTTTTTAAAGAAATTTATGGCGGCCAATATTGTTTTGTGTATTTTTACGGACCATACAATTGTCGAGATAGTAGTGATGGAGAAGCATGTGATTGATGGCCGCACAGTTGAAGCAAAGAATGTTATTCCTATGGGTTATAAACATGTTATGTATTGAAATAGTAGTAGCATTTGGGTATCTCCTGGTCCATGGCGAACAAAACTTATTTTCTTCTGAGGGATAGCATCTACTCTCAATGAGGCAGTTTGGTAATATTACAGGTGTTGTAGTGATGTATGACCACGGTTACCAAAGGAAATTAATACATTTATTGTCAAAATTATATGTTAGATCTTAGTTACAGAGGGATTAGTTTAAGATTAAGTGGATGTGCATCTTACTAATCGAGTACGAGTATATATCAACTAACTCTGTTGTGAAGCAATTAATTTCAAAACACGTAATAAATATGTGCCATATATGTACATATTTTGGGCACGATGAGATCTTTGCTTATCAAATACTTTGGTAGTCTTATATAATTATCCACAAGGGATCTTTTGTTACACTCTTATGATAAAATAACATGCATCTGTAAAATTGGAAGACCTTTGCAATTGAGTTGGAAAAGGTTACCCGGTGTTTGAATTTGAGCATTAGGAAAGGAGGGAAGAAGAGGCTACCTAAACTACCAATATATGGGAGAGGGGGAGGCTGTTGGATTTGGTGGCGCTCGTGGCCTCCCCTAAGGTGGGATTTCGATATGGAAAAAGTTGGGACCAAGGTTTTTCTAGAGAGAGAGGGTTTTTGGGAAAGAAGCTTTCAGTTTTGGTAAGTACATCTTACTTTTGGCAGGCACTTTTAACCTTTATATGGTTATTTTAAAAATAAAGATCAAGTGCATTCACGTATAGCTTACCTGGACCTCGGACATGGAAAATATGCATGAATGTAATATTTATTTCTATATTTTAATTCCATTATGTTGTACGTGTGCCCTTCTAACTTTCAACAAAGACACTACTAACATTACCTGAAAATTGTAGGACAAATTTCATTTGTCTAAATTAAAATTTTGAATTTATTATCATGTATTTATTTTAAATATATATTATCTTTATTTTATGGAGTCTGTCTCTTGAAAGACGTTCTTTTCATAAGTTATGTAAAGACTAAGGTTTAAACTGCAAATTAGAAGATATCAAGATAAAATTCAGGGGTTGCATTAATCGGGCCATAAACTTATTACCACTGCATTAATTTTAAATTTTACAACTAAAATCTTTTACTTTTCTATAATTCTAATTTAACATCGTTTTTCCATATTCATATTATAAAGATGGTCATTCCCAATACATTACCTATTTTATATGTAAATTCAATTTTAAAAAATAAATTCATCTAGACAAATCAATCTTCTAAACGCTCAAAACCGCCCAGAAAATGTCTTGTATCTTTTGTGCCAAGCATGCATGCAATTGGCACACTTTTTTTTCATCATTGTTGTCACCACAATGTACTCCAATAGCTCGAAAGAAATTCCTTCCCTATTTATATTTCATCTTCAAATGCACACCACAGTCAAAAATAATGTTTTCCTTTCGAAAAAAAGTGCGAGAAAGAAAGGTGGAAATAAAAGAAACTTAGCGAAAAAACAAATCGGGCGGGTAAAATTGAGAAACAATATACTGGTTGGACACCTTAAAGCAGGCAAGATTTGATTTTTAAAAAAAGAAAAAGAAATTCATGGTGGCCGATGTTGTTTTGTGGTTTTACACGGACCCTGCAGTTGCCGAGATAGTAGTGATGGAGAAGCACGTGATTGATGGTCGCACTGTTGAAGCAGAGAATGTTATTCGTATGGATTATAAACATGTTATGTATTGAAACAGTAGTAGCATTTGGGTATCTTCTGGTCTGGGGTGAACAAAAATTATTCTCTTACGAGGGTCAGCATCTACTCTCAATGAGGGTAGAAATACTTTGAGTAGTTTGGTAATATTACAGGTGTTGTAGTGATGTATGACCACAACTCCCAAAGGAAATCAACACATTTATTGTCAAAATTACATGTTAGATCTTAGTTACAAAGGGATTAGTTTAAGATTATGTGGATGTGCATCTTACTAATCAAGTACAAGTATATATCAACTAACTCTATTGTGAAGCAATTAATTCCAAAACACGTCATAAATATGTGCCATATCCGTGCATATTTTAGGCATGATGACATTTTACTCATCAAATACTTTTGTAATATTATATAGTTATCCACAAGGGATCTTTTGTTACACGCTTATGGTAAAATAACATGAATCTGCAACAATTGAAAGACCTTCTCAATTGAGTTGGATAAGGATAGCCGGTGTTTGAATTTGAGGATTAGGAAAGGAGGGAAAGATAGGTTACCTAAACTACCTATATATGAGAAATGGGAGGTTGTTGGATTTGTTGGCGCTCTTGGCCTCCCCTAAGGTGGGATTCGATAGTGAAAATTTTGGGACCTAGGTTTTTCTAGAGAGAGCGGATTTTTTGGGAGGAAGCTTTCAGCTTTAGTTAGTACATCCTACTTTTGGCAGGTACATTTAGTCTATATATGGTAAGTTAAAGAATAAAGATCAAGTGTATTCATGTATAGCTTACTAGGAACTCCTACGTGGAAAATATGGATGAATGTTATGTTTATTTCCATTTTAAAAAAAAATTCCATTATGTTGTGTGCTCTTCTAACTTTCAACAAAAAAACT
Organism: Rubia yunnanensis; assembly: GCA_037428765.1. NCBI lineage: Eukaryota > Viridiplantae > Streptophyta > Magnoliopsida > Gentianales > Rubiaceae > Rubia > Rubia yunnanensis. The sequence goes on along the minus strand of CM075064.1, from coordinate 20,251,070 downwards.
ACTAACATTACCTAAATATTGTAGGACAAATTTCATTTGTCTAAATTAAGAAATTGAATTTATTATCATGTATTCATTTTAAATATATATTATCCTTATTTTATAGAGTTCATCTCTTGAAAGATGTTCTTTCCATAAGTTATAGAAAGATCAATGTTTAAACTGCAGTTAGAAGAAATCAAGTTGTAATTTTGGGGTTGCATTAATTGGGTCATAAACTTATTACTATTGCACGTTGCATGATAAATTTTTAATATTACAACTAAAATCTTTTACCTTTATATAATTCTAATTCAACCTTGTCCTTCCATATTCATATTGTAAAGACGGTTTTTCAAATACATAGCCTATTTAAATGTAAAAATAATTTTAAAAAATAAATTCATCAAAAAACATTAATCTTCTTAGCGCTAAAAACTGTCAGAAAATGTCTTATACCATTTGTGCCAAGCATGCATGCAACTGGCACACTTTTTTTTTCATCGTGGTTGTCACCACTACGTTCTCTAATAGCTCAAAAAAACAAAATTTTCCTACCATATTTATATTTCATCTTCAAATGCACACCACAATCAAAAAATAATGTTTTCCTCTAGAAAAATAGTGCGGGAAAGAAAGGATAAAATAAAAGAAACTTAGCAAAACAACAAATCGGGCAGGTAAAATTAAGAAAAAAAATATGCTGGTCGGACACCTTGAAGCAGGCATGATTTACTTTTTTAAAACAAAATTCATGGCGGCCGATGTTGTTTTGTGTGTTTTTGCGGACCCTCTAGCTATCGAGATAGTATTGATGGAGAAGCAGGTGATTGATGGTTGCACTGTTGAAGCAAAGAAAGTTATTCCTATGGATGATTAAAATATTATGTATTGGAATAGTAGTAGCATTTGGGTATCTCCAGATCCGGGGCGAACAAAAATTATTTTCTAATGAGGGTCAGCTTCTACTCTCAATGAGGGTAGAAATGTTGAGCAGTTTGGCAATATTACAGGTGTTGTAGTGATGTATGACCACGGCTCAAAAAGGAAATCAATACATTTATTGTCAAAATTATATGTAAGATCTTAGTTACAGAGGGATTATTTAAGAGTATGTGGATGTGAATATTACTAATCGAGTATGAATATATATCAACTAACTTTGATGTGAAGCAATTAAGTTCAAAACACGTCATAAATATGTACCACATCTGGTCATAATTTGGGCATGGTGAGATTTTTGCTTATCAAATATTTTCGTAATATTAAAAAATTATCTGGAAGGGATCCCTTGTTTACACCCTTAGTGAAAACTAACATGCTTCTGGAACAATTTCAAGACCTCTGCAATTGAGATGGATTATGGTGCCCGGTGTTTTAGTTTGAAGATAAGGAAAGGAGGGAAGTGGAGGCTACCTAAACTACCTCTATATGGGAAGGGGGGAGGCCGTTGGATTTGGTTGCGCTCGTGGCCTCCCCTAAGGTGAGATTTCAATAGGGAAAAAGTTGGGACCAAAGTTTTTCTAGAGAGAGAGGATTTTGGGGGCAGAAACATTAGTTTTTGTTAGTATAGCTAACTTTTGGAAGGATAATATAATCTTTAAATGGTTAGTTAAGAATCAAGGTCAAGTACATTCATGCATAGCTTACTTGAAACTTGGACATGGAAATTAAATATGGATGAATTTAATATTTATTTTTTAAAAAAAATTCCATTTTGTTGTATGCTCTTCTAACTTTCAACAGAGAAATTACAAACATTACTTAAAATTTGCTAACATTACTAACATTATCATATATTTATTATTATTATATATATATACGATCCATATTTCATATGTATAAATAATTTTAAAAAATGAATCCATGTAGACTATCCATATTTTATAACAATACTAACATTACTTGAAATTACTAACATAACTTGAAATTACTAACATAACTAGCATAACTTAAAATTACTAACATTACTTTATTATCATGTATTTATTATATATATACATATATATATATATATGATCCATATTTTATATGTGTAAATCATTTTTTTTTAAAATCCATGTAGACCGATTAATCTTCTAACCGCTAAAAGCTGCCCAGAAAATTTCATATTATCATTTGTGCCAAGCATGCACGCAATTGGCACACTTTTTTTCATCATTGTTATCATCACTATGTACTCCAACAGCACAAAAAAAACAAAAACTTCATGCCATATTTATATTTCATCTTCAAATGCACACCACAATCAAAAATAAAGTTTTCCTTTAGAAAAATAGTGCGAGAAAGAGGAGGAAGAAAGAAAAGAAACTTAGTGAAATGAGGAATCAGGCAGGTAAAATTAAGAAAAAAAATCTACTGGTTGGACACCCTGAAGCGGGCAAGAATTTTTTTAAAAAAAAATCATGGCGACTAATGTTGTTTTGTGTGTTCTTGCAGACCCTGCAGTTGCACTGTTTGATAGTAGTGATGGAGGAGCACATGATTGATGGTTGCATTGTTGAAGCAAAGAAAGTTATTCCTATGGATGATAAACATGTTATGTATTGAAAGTTTGAAATGGTAGTATCATTTGGGTATCTCTTGGTCCGAGGCGAACAAAAATATATTTTTTTAGGAGGGTCAGCATTTACTCTCAATGAGGGTAGAGGTACTTTGAGCAGTTTGGTAATATTACGGACGTCGTAGTGATGTGTGACCACGGCTCCCAAAGGAAATCAATACATTTATTGTCAAAATTATATGTAAGATCTTAGTTACAAAGGGATTAATTAAAGATTATGTGGACGTGCATCTTACTAATCAAGTATGAATATATATATATATATATATATATATATATATATATATATACATATATATATATATATATCAATTAACTTTGTTGTGAAACAATTAATTGATCCGTGCATATTTTGGGCTAGATGGTTTTTTGCTTATCAAATAATTTGTAATACTATCTAATTATTCACAAGGGATCTTTTGTTACACTCTTATTGCAAACTAACGTGATATGCAACAAGTGAAAGACCTCCGCAATTGATCAGTTGTAAGTTGAATTTAAACCAACGCTCGATTAAGAAGCCGGGCATTTTACTCTAGTTGAAGTTAAAATACTTGTTGCATTGCTCCGTTCATAAAATCCTTGAAAAATATGAAGAGTTACTTGATAATCCGAATCATTTCAAGGATCAAAGGATTGGTGTACATCTCGTTATTGCTAAAGCAATGGAACTGTTCAAGATCATGAAAAGTTTAGTAATGACTTTTAACCGCTTGTGTAACTCTTCATACGGTTATGTAACTCTTGTGATGTATGACTATGTATTTCTGTGTTATATTGTTTACAACAGTAGAAACAAGTAACTGAATAAACATTTCGTGACCAAAGAAACGTGCATGTGTGTAAAAAACAATTGGTTGGCACGTTTGTTTTAGGGTATTTTTCACACTTAAATATATTCTCTCTAAATAATTTTCAGTTCATTGATTTTTTTTTCATTTATTTATGCTTTATATGTTCTCTAATTAAGAGCAAATGGCTAAATTAGTACTTAATTTCAATCGAAATTTACGGTTTAGTACACTTTCTAGAATTATTATTGTCTGCGGGACAAGCTATTTTAAATTTCCTATAGTTTAAGAATTTTAAATATAACGGTCAGTCGGTTTCAATCAAGAATTTGTGTATAGATTATAGTATATCTAGACCTTAAAAAATATAAATGATTTTTATGCTATGTAGGAGACTATTCACACTATATAGTTGGATAATGCTCCATATTTTATAACATATAATATTAAGTTCATGATTTCCTTAAATAAAATTACTAACTTAATTGAATCAATTTATTATAATTGACATTCAAATCATTTTAAGATACCATTTTAAGATTAATTGGCTAAGTGAGAAACTAATATTATGTTGCCCAATCAACATGAAATCCCAACACTAAGTTTTAGTATGTCTAACTGTGCGAAAAAAAATACAATTCTACTGACTTCTTCGTTTAAAAGAAACTAGAGGTATTTGTGCGATATTATTAATTAAAATATTAGAATAATTTTTATGTACATGATGTGTCTTACATTTAAATTGAAAATAAAAAATTTTATTTAAAATTTTTAAGTTAAGTCATTTAAGGAAATCTATATGAGATGGTTAGAAATCGTTAAATATTTAATACAATAAAATTTGATCATTACAATATTTCATTAAAATTATTTAAAAGGTAATTATTTATATGTACATATAAATAATAGGATGCATAGAAACAACCATATGTCTTATCTATAGGGTCATTTAATATAGCGACACATAATCTATAGGGACTCGCGATAACGGGTTATTTTTGGGATGCTTTTCAAAAGCATCCTATCAATGGAAGCATCCCAATATAGACCTATTGGGACATATTTTATCGTCCCAATAGCATGTTTTTGTTGTAGTGTGTTGAGATTCATTTTAAAAGGTTATCATAATTATATGTATCTCATTGCAATAAATAAAAGTAAATATCAAATGACCTTATTAGTCTTACTAATTATAAAATGTCCTCATTTAACAGTTAGTCGGTCTAAAATAATATTTTTTTCATATGTAAATAAATAAATAAGTAATATGTATACATATTTCTATCAAAAGTACTCTATAAATGTATAAAACAAATCCTAATATTTTGCTATTTTAGATTATGTGTTTCTTTCGATTTTCTTCAGTGATATATATATTTATATATATGTGTGTGTATTACAATGAGATATTTATGGTTTTAATTACTCCCTCCGTCCCAGCAGTAATGACATATTTGATTTTTCAAAGTCAAAGTTGGTGAACATGATCATGTGAGATGTTGAATTTTTCTAACATATATTTTCTAAATATCCTTTTTTATGCGAAATTGGTATATGTAGGTAGAGATATTGGCGGTCAACCATGATCATTAAAAACCGTGAAAAAGCAAATATGACATTATTGCTGGGACAGAGGGAGTATATCTTAAGAATTTATATATTTTAACAAATTATGATTGATTATAAATAGTAAAGAATTAAAATCAGTAACACATTATAATATTAGTACGTTATTTTTAGACAACATGAATTTAGATTAGTCAAAATAACTTTAATATCTCTGGTTGATAGCACCATCCAAACCAAACAATTTCTATTATATGGTGCTTGGATTGAAAAAGCTCATCAATACTCTTTACCCGTTCCTATAGATTAATAAATAATGACAAATTTATGTCATTCTTACTGTAACATATAACATACATATAATTAAACAATTAGCTTATATTTAGGTTTTGTTTATTTTTAAAAATTCATATGATATAATAGACAGCTAGATAATATTTTTGATATGAATCTCCTTGCGAAAACTCACGATTTGCGGAATTAATAGCTTTGATCTAGTGAAGGGATCTGCAAACCCGCACTATCTCGCACGAAATTCAGGAGTCTAGCCCTCGGGGTACGCCTAACTTCGACTTGCTCTCTAACTAGCACTCAGGATCAAATTACAAGGTTTATTGATACTTAACTAGCCATCGGGGTTAAGCAACAATGGAATAGCTCGCAAGCAAAGAGTATGAACTCAAAAGGTTGTATATTTGATTGATGAAAGGTTCTCGGTAAAAATAATGTTGAAAACCACCCCTATTTATAATGCATAGGTATGATATTCAAAAAATACAAATAAGTAACTGAAAAGGATTATGGCAGCTTTAAGAAGCTAAAACCATATTTAACTAGACTACCTAAAATAAATGACTATATTATTCAAGATAAATCTTGAATGAATATTACCTTATCTAATCTTACCAAATCTAATTCTAATCAAATTAGAACTGAATATTCTAACACCTAAAATAAATGCATGACCAAAACATTAATTCTTCTAAGGCCAACATGGCAGAATTAATGGGCATTATTCGAAAATGAAATAAATGATCACACTACCTCATTAAAAAACCCAGTGGAAAAAAGAGTATAGTGTTATCTTCTAAAAATCCTAATAAATAAATAAGCCTAATTCGTATCATTCCCTCCAAGGTCGAAAAGTTTCGTCCTCGAAACGTGAACGATCTTAAAAAATAACTGTAGATCAACGTCCCAAGCCATCCCTATGAAGAACTGCTAATAAAACGTTGACTGTGCGCAGACTAGGAAAAAATTGCTTGAACTCGCAAGACAATGAGTGCTGGCGATAAACTGGAATGACTCACGAGAAGTTGGTTCCGCCCGCGATAAGTTAAAATATCACGAGATGAAGAGATGGGCCGGCTTGTGTCTCGCGCGTGTGGAAGACGCGCCAACAATGCGGTGCGCACGTGGTATTCACGTGCCTGAGGTGTGAGTCGCGCGTTTAGTCACGCGCCGACCTTCTTCTTCACAAACTTCAAGTAGCCGGACTTTCTTCTTCCCTGGAGTCCTGCTCTGAACTTTCTTCTGCCCAGATCTGGGACTTCAGATGCTACCGGAGAATATCGAAGACGCCGTGGAGCAGTCAGAGGAGCGGAGATTACTGGAACGGCGAAGAGTCGGCTCCGGAGAACTCGAAACTGAAGAAAATGGCGGCGGCGGAGCTACGTTGAGAAGAACGGCAGTTCTTCAATGGTGAAGATTTGGTCGGGCAACAGCGGTGATTGGAGCAGCAATGGAGCTTCTGTAGACAGAGAGCAAAACGGTGGCTTTGGATGATTTGTCGGAGACCGAGCTGGACGGCGGTGCGGCGGCGGAATCGTCGGAGAATTCTGAGCGGCGGTGGCGGCGGATTCTGCTTTATGATTTTTTGGATTTTTTTTATTTTTCTGATTTTTTTTATTTTTTTATTTTTTTTCAAAAACAAAACTCGAAATCCCTGTTGATGAACTCGTCCAAGGATCTTTTGTTTTGCTCTGATACCAACTGATATGAATCTCCTTGCGAAGACTCACGATTTGCGGAATTAATAACTTTGATCTAGTGAAGGGATCTGCAAACCCGCACTATCTCGCATGAAATTCAGGAGTCTAGCCCTCGGGGTACGCCTAACTTCGACTTGCTCTCTAACTAGCCCTCAGGATCAGATTACAAGGTTTATTGATACTTAACTAGCCCTCGGGGTTAAGCAACAATGGAATAGCTTGCAAGCAAAGAGTATGAACTCAAAAGGTTGTATATTTGATTTATGAAAGGTTCTCGGTAAAATAATGTTGAAAACCACCCCTATTTATAATGCATAGGTATGATCTTCAAAAAATACAAATAAGAAACTGAAAAAGATTATGGCAGCTTTAAGAAGCTAAAACCATATTTAACTAGACTACCTAAAATAAATGACTATATTCTTCAAGATAAATCTTGAATGAATATTACCTTATCTAATCTTACCAAATCTAATTCTAATCAAATTAGAACTGAATATTCTAACACCTAAAATAAATGCATGACCAAAACATTAATTCTTCTAAGGCCAACATGGCAGAATTAATGGGCATTATTCGAAAATGAAATAAATGATCACACTACCTCATTAAAAAACTCAGTGGGAAAAAGAGCATAGTGTTATCTTCTAAAAATCCTAATAAATAAAAATAAATAAATAAGGCTAATTCGTATCATATTTACACCTAATTTTAAAAATCAAAAGAAATGATTTAGACCTCATTATAAATAAAACTAAGGATAATTGGTTTATTATATAAACATTTCTTTATGTATATATTTATTTATTTATTTATTTATTTATTTTTGTGTTTGTATAGAAGAAGTTTATTTTCAAACATATAATCTTCATATATACTAATCTGTCTCAGATCAAAATGCAATTTAATACATTATTTTATTGAAATATCTTAAATTTTATTGTATATTAAATTTTATATATACTACTAAATAGTACTATTATATGAGGTCTTGTTATTTTAGTACTATTATATGAGGTCTTGTTATTTTTGTTCTCACGAATATTTTTTTAGACTATTAACCTTATCTAATTGCTTATTATTAAAATTAAAATATAGTATGGATGAAACCTTTTTTTTTAAATTTATTATTGGAAGTTAAAGTGTGCGATTTAGGTCTATACAGAACATAAATTTTCTAATCTTTAGTACTCATATAAATAAAAATAAATAAGTATATAAACTAATTATACTATCACATAATCTTGTTCTGACCACCTAACTTTTAGACGAGGTCATTTACAATTAGAATAATTTATGAAATTATTTGATGTTTATTTTCATTTAATGCAATGAGGCTCCCATAAATTTAAAAATATTATAAATTATATCTTAAAATATAAATAATTATAATATGTAGTTAAAAGCTATATGAACGAAATTTGTTATTATTATCTAACCATTAGGTTGTTTGATAAGAGACTCTAAGTTTAAATCAAAGAAATTGTTTGAAACTAGTTTTTAAGAAAAAAATTAATATAAATATTTATTCGTATCTTGTAATATTCTGTTGACTTTGGTAGAAATCATCTTATTTTTCAAAATAAATGTTTAGAACCTACTTTTAAGGAAAATAAATTATGATTGGTTGATTGTATAAACATTCCCTATACTAGTACTTGTACTTTTTTCAATTGATAATTTTTTTTATAATATTAAATGACCTTTTCTAAATTTGTGATAAAAGATATTAAGGATCAAATAGTGTTTGAATCAGCTATTAGAAATTAAAGTTTGCAGTTTATTTTGAAACAAATAATCCTTTTTCTAAACTTTAATACTCATTAAAATAAAAATGTACACAATGTCTTGTTTTAAACAACTAATGCTAGATGTGATCATTTTATAATTGACCTAACTAATCGGGTGACTTGATATTCATTTTAATTTATTGCAACAAAATTCCTATAACTCTAAAAAAATATTTTAAAAATATCTTAATGTATAAATAATTATAATTTGACCATTAAAGTTATTAAAATGAGGTGTTTTATTATTGGCCTAACTGTTAATCGGTCTAACGGAATATTTTCTCAAAAGTGAAATAACTATACAAACTAAATAAGTTATTTTACCTGTATACTTAAATATAAATAAAATTATTAAGCAAAATAAAATATTTTTATAGAATTATATAGAACTAGGTATAATAGAAAATAGTTCTGATAAAAAAATATATGAGTTAAAAGATTTATGAGGAGGTTTCCTCACAGATGTTCTAAGTTATGGACAGTCAACTGTATTTTTTTACTTATACACTGTATTTGTTAAATTACATATTAAATTTGAAATTTAAAAATATATTTTTTATATTTTTTTTACATTTTCATATTCAAATACACAATATTACTTCTTTTAACTTATAAAATACATTATTTAAATTTTGAAAAATTATAATTTTAAAGGTAAAAAGTAAAGTGGTGTATGTATAAGTTTATGAATGGGCCCGTCTTCCCCAAGAATTATATAGACATTAAAATTGATTAAGAGTCCGTCTCTTGAAATACGGTCTTTCCATAAGTCATGGATAGGCCAAGGTTTGAAGTGTAAATTAGAAGAAATGAAGATAAAATTTTTGGGTTGCATGAATCGGGTTATAAATTTTATAACTACTGCATACTAAATTTTTAATATTGCAACTAAGACCTTTTACCTTTTATTATTCGAATTAAATCTCATCTTTCCATAAGCCTATGCAAAGATGGTCTTTCCCAAAACTTTGCCTTTGATTAAACAATATAAATAGATATAATTATACTATTTATAAAATAGAGGTAAAGTCTAAGGAAAGACTATCTTTCCATACGCTTATGAAATACGGATTTTAATCATAATAATAAAAGGTAAAAGGTTTTAGTTTCAATATTAATAATTTATTATGCAACATGTAGTAGTTATAAAGTTTATAACCGGATTCATGCAACCCAAAAATTTTATTTTCATTTCTTCAAATATACACTTTAAACCTTAGTATTTCCATAACTTAGAGAAAGGTCGTCTTTCAAGAGACGCACTCTAAAATAGATGTTTATTTTTTTAAAGCATAGGAATAATGAACTTATCGTATTTATTTTTAAAAATAAATTCAGAAACATAATTTGTACAAATTAAGGGAAAATTATTTATTCGATAAAATGTCCAAAAATAATTTTAAATTAAATAATTTACAAATCAAGTTATTATTATAAAAATATTCATATAATAAAATAAATTTTATGATTTTTTTTATAAAATTCCAATATTTATATGCATTGAATAAAAAATCACAAAGTCTTGTTTTAGACCAACTAACCGTTAGACGAGGTAATTTTATAAAAAAAAATTGAGAATAATGATATTATTTCATATTACTAGAAACGTTTAGTATCGATTGACAAAACGAAGTTTAGGGGTGTATCCCATAGAGTATCATGCGATTCACGACTTAGCAAAGCTAGTGAGCGAATGAGTAAGAATGTTTCTATCTATAGGGATCCAAAATGGTGCCTATTCAAATCTTAGATTTTAAAAACCTTGCGTAGTAAGGAACAAGGAAAATGCTCTTTTTTTTCATATCTTTGATATTTGTTTTTGTTGCAACGAGTTTCTTATACTTAAAAAAATATATATATATGTATTTTATAATTTGACCCTAACAGTTATTGAAAGGAGGTTTTTTTTATAATTGTTTTAACTATTAGTCGGTCTAACAAGAAACTCTCTCATCAAAAATTATATTATGTGTTTAAAATAAATAAGAAAATAAACAAGTGATGCTTCTGTTTATGAAAGAAGAGAGGGTATTTTATTAAAGGAAATATATCAAATATTGTATTTTAAATATAGAGGATGTCTCCTGACATGGTGCATGTCCATAAGCTTATGGACAGACCACTCATTTTTTACCTTATATATTGCATTTGCTAAATTACATACAAAATTTTAAAATTTTGAAAATATTTTTATATCATATATTTTTATATTTTCACCTTCAAATACATATTATTACTTGTTTTAACTTATAAAATATAATATTTAAATTATATAAAAAAATTACGATATTTATTGTAAATGCGCACGTAGACTGTTAATAAAGACCGCTTTTCTGAGAGTTTCCTTAAATATAATATGATAAAAGGAAAGATTCAAATAACGAAATTCCGGCATTAGATTGATATGAGTTTTAAAAAGGGAAATAATTTCCAAACAAATTTGACTACTCCTTGAGATAAAAAAAAGGAGTACATGTGCTATTCGCCCTCCATTACACCAGATTCATTTGGGATAAATATAGTATAAACTGAATTAGAGGTTTTTTTCCAACGTAAATTTAATTAGAGATAGTGCAACTGAGGATTAAACCTTTTTTTCAACGCCTCTGTTTTAAACCTTTTTTTTCCCCTCTTTTCTACTGATCAAACTGAATACAGCAACTAACAAACTGCATCAATCTCAGAAGGAGTTTGATGGATTCAATAGGGTGGAGCAGGAGGATTACTCGTAATTCGATTTTTCTGAATCAAATTTTAGCGCTCAACGTTTCCAAATCATTTCGATGCTGAAATTTCTCTCCCAAACCATGTCTCCTGTTGGGTTAGACCAATCACTTTTCCGGCAGTTGAGATACCACATATGCCCACCCAAAGTTCGCCATCAACCATAAGCTTTGATTTTTCTTTTCGGCTGAATAGCAAATGCTGGTTCACCATCATAGCCAAATTAAGGGTCATCAATTTGTGTATTCTCTGTTTCCCTGTCTTGCTTTTACGATTTTCCTTTAATTTTGTTTGATATTATTATTAATTTATTAATTCTTGAAATAATGTAGATATAGAAATTTGATAGTGTGAGAGTATTTTTTGTTTTTACTATTGAGATGGTTAGTTTGAGACGGATTTTCATTTTTCATGCTGATTATATTCAAGTTAATCAATAATCACCAACAGGGTTGCACAACTAAACTTTCATGTTTCAAAAACTTAAATACAGTACATATTTCAAGGACTAATGTTGTTTTCTATTAGTAGTAATCTCTTTGAGAACCTCATTATGATGAAGTTCGAGAGAATGGAAGTCTCCTAAAATCTTATCCCTCGGCGCGGCTAGGGAATACCTTTCTTCCCTCCAATGACTCAGGGCTAGAGGACTTCTTTTTTTTCTTTCATGGAGTCCGTTGTGCCATAAACTATGTTCATGATGCACTTCTTGAAGTTTCTCTTCGAGCCAAATGAACTTGTACCAGAATTAGGAGGCTTCAATTCGATGTTCCCATGCGCATTCTTCGATCTAGTGGTACCATTCTTTCATAACTTGGAAAAAGAAGTCGAAAGAAGTACCCCCCCCCCCCCCCCCCCCTTTGCAGATAGGGAGGGAGATATGGCACCAAGTCTAAAGCCTACAGTAGATAAAAAGAGAGACACATAAGTTAAGGGAAAAGAAAATTTTTTATTCAAAAGCCATAATCAGAAAGTACATCCGAAGCCTCAAAAGGAATAGTTCATACAATCTTTCCTAGGCTAGGGTTCGACTGGGAGGACCCCAGAGTAGGCCCGCATCGAGATCTTGGAGTGGTAAGGGGATCTGGCTCCATTCATTCTGTGTCTTCATCCATCTCTAGGTGGTGGATCTCCTCCACCGAGAAGTATTTGCCGGAGGCCTTCATGTGGTTGAGCAGTGGAATTTTAATGCCCCTATTTTGGATAGACTTCCACCAAAGATAGCTCATATGCTTTGGCTCCAAGTTATTTTTGTAAATGTCTAGCATAGCCGCATACTTGGAGGGGAGCTCCTTGGAGACAAAATGAGTCAAGTTGTTGCGGGAAAGCCCCACCAGAATTGTGGAGAGGTCCGAGAAGAAATTCTGGAACCCTTGGGTCTTCACTAGCCTATTTGTATAAGCCTCAAACGCGGAGGCCTATTGCTTGGGAGAGCAAAGGGCGGCTAGCTTGGCATTCTCCGCCAGGGCCTCCGAGAGCTTCTTCTCAAGTTCCTTCAGACGAGTGTCCCTATTAAGGGTTAGCTTCTCCAGTTCCTCCTTATGCTCGAGGGCCGCCGTCTCACGTTCGACGTTGTAATCTAAGGCCACCTTTGCCAGATCCTCCTTATACTTGGAGGTAGTCTTCGTCAGCTCCCCCTCAAGCTCTTTAGACTTGGAAGCAATAGTTTCATCCTCCTTCACCTTGGTCACCAAAGCGCTTGAGATGGTGGGCACCTCCGGGATAAGAGTCAAAGAGTGGCTTTTGGTGCCCTAAGGGGACAAATTGCCCTTGCCAAAGAGATGTCCAGCCTCAAACCCAGTGTTCCCAAAAATATCAGCTTCTAATAGGATAGGGCGGCTCAAGAGCAGTGTAGATGTGTCAGTCCTTTGAATCTGGGGGAAAGGGCAGAGCGGAGAAGCACCATCTCGAGACCATTTGTTCCTATTGCAATCATCAATTATTTCCACTCAGGCCTCTGGAACAGTCTCCGTTCAGAGAGTTTCTAAAAATAGAGAATCCAAGTGAACCTCCTCATAGCGTTCCTCAGACACTATCTCAACCTCCTCTTCGTTTCCAAAACCAAGTGTAATGGTGAAGTCTACTGAGCAAAACAAGAAGAAGCATGAATTAGTCACAAAAAGAGAAAGAGAGAAGACAAGGGTGTGAAAAGAAGAGGAGATAAACTCAAGGCAATCAAAGTATAAATACAAAGATATCGCAAACACCTTCGGAGGGCGGGGAGGAACTCCTAATAGGTGTCACTCCAACATTGCTTGCTCTAGCGGGCTCTGGCTCTGTTTTAACAGGCTTCGAGATGGGCTCGAAAGGTTTTGAATTCTCAACTTGGTTTTCTTCTTCTTTTATTTCTTATAAGACTCCTCGTCGCCAGTCAAAGAAATCTTCCTTTTCACTTTTTTTTTCTTGGGCTAGTTATCCTCATCTCCTTTCTTCTCTTCTTTCCCCTTGCCAGATTCCACCGGAGGGAGGGGTTGTATCAGGACTGGATCTTGGCTATAGACCCAATCATACACCTATTTTGGCCACACAAAATCAAAGTTCCTCAAAATATCGAGGGGATTGCTTAACAATCTATTTCTATCTTCTACCACACTCTCCGGAGCGACATAAGTTCCAGGGTTTTTGAACTAGGGCTTCAAGTTCCAATCGAGAACATAATACTCATCTGCCTCTTTCTCAAAGGTGTATATGGGAGATTGGTGCCACCCTTTACAGTTCGATAAAATCTTCATAGGATGGTCCAAGAACCTGTTACATAGAGTCACGATCCCCCCGATCTTTGTATCCCAACCATCAGTTGTATGCACCACTTGTCTGCTACTAGAGAGGTAGTATAGAGATATAAATTACTCATACCGAGGGGTAGTACCCAGGTTGTTGCAATGAGTCATAAATTCCATAACCAGGAGAATGACGTTCGAGTGCAGCTGGGCCTAACTTACCCGGTATTCCTAGAGAAGATGAGAGAAGATGGGGGTGGGGGTAAGGGAAAGCACAGTCAAAACTGGAGGTGGCGCTCATAGACAGCGCACCGACCAGCCTAGTATCCCTTGGATTTTCATCATCTCAGAGGGTCTCCAGTCGTAAATCCTCCAGAAACTTGACCCACAGAGGCAGAGTGGTTAGTAGCTTAGTGATTTCAGGAGCCATCGGCTGGGGGCTCTCAGGGACGGGAGTCATATTTTTTTGAAGAAGAATGGACGACCCTCCTTATCTTCCTGAAACTTCGCCCAACTTAGAACCTTGGGCCTTAAAGAAACCCATTTGTGGTAGAAGCCCTTAGGTGGCACTGAGCAACTGGTGGAGCTTCCTCCGACCTCAAAGCCCTTTGAAAAAGAGCCAGACGTCATAGAAGGAATGATGCCAGAATCTTGGAGGTAAGATTCCTCTCACCACCATTGGTAGATACAGCCAAAAAATAGGCAGGAATGGAGTTCTTCCCCAACAGTGTTTGCGACATTGTAAAAAGAAAAATGAGAGGTTAAGAGTAGGGGACTTACTGGTTGAGTGGCCAGAAAAATATATGAGCTCTCTAGAAGCTTAAATAGGGAGGTTTCTAGAAAATAGCTTTAACAAAAAAAAGGGTTTTTGAAATTTGAAAGTGATTTGGGGGGGGGAGGTGAAGTGAGAACAGTGAAAAAACACGTTATATATAGAAGGAGTTAAAAGGTAATAATTACATCAGGTCATTGATCTACACTATTACACATGCTTTAATCAATGCATTTGACATAGTTTTCAGTTAGTTTTAGTTGGTGGATTGCTAGTATTAGTTGAGTTTACATGACAAGGGTTTAGACGACCATGTTTGGTTTTCTTGTCTAAATCACGCATTTTGTAGACGTAATTAATACTAATGGACATCTTGTATCCACAGGCTCCTTGGTCTTCACTATGGTCACCTTTAGTAGGTTGCCTGAGGGTACTTTTTGGTTACATTCTATATGAAGTTCATTCGCAAGGGCAGCAGAAAATTGAAAGACATTCGCAAGGACAGTAGAAAAAGCAAAGAACATTCACATTAGAATGGTAGAATATGAAGTCCATGAACATCAATGCGTGGTAGAAAGAGATTGGAGCCAAAGATAGGCGGCTTCGAAGTTCAAGATGGCCAAAGGAAAAGATGGTCAATCGTGGTCCGAGGAGTGTTGCCTTAGTCCGAGAATGATCCAGGAAGAAATAGCCCTTACGTCTGGTTTCATTGGATTTGTCTTCTCGAGCACTAAAAAATTAACTACTATAACTCCCAATTCGGACTAAAGGTTCACCCATGACAAGCAAACAAAGTTAGCCAACAAAGCACCAGCGACCGGTCACGGACCACGCATTGTCAACCACCAGTGGCCCATGACAATCTTCACGACCCACGCTACACAAGAATCTTGGGGTTTCATGAAGACCTACACGAGACCAGCATGAGACCTTCACGAGGCAAGGCATTGAGCCGTGACAAAAGCAGCGGGCTGTGAAGCATAGGGATGAAGAGTTGAAGATTTTGGCTAAGTATAGAGCCGGTCCGTGAAAACCTTCATGGGCCGTGTCAAAATTTCTGAGCAGAAGTCACAAACTGTTCGGGGTCCGTGAAAACCTTCACGGGCCATGGCACGATCCCAGCTTCACGGACTGCGCCAGATCCCATAGGCCGTGGCTATGAACATTCACGGACCGTGGCAGATCTGGCATCTCATGGCTATGTATGCTTCACGGACCATTGCATCTGTGTCGGCCCATGAAGCCTTGGTGGCTGACCTAGGGTTTTGATATTTTTGGCCTATTTTGGACCTATCTTTAGGCCCAATCTCCTACTACCATATATAGGAGTCTTGGTCATCTACTAAACTATTAGGAAGTATATTAGGAAATTGGCATAATATAGAGTAGATTCTCTCTCTAGTTTAGAGAGAATGAAGAGAGGAGTTATTCTTCTCCTTCCTTCTTCTTTTCTTTTTCTTTTTCCTTTCATCTCATTTTCTAGATCCATAGCATCTAACCTAATATTTTCCATGAATCTAACCTTTGTCGAGTAGATTTTTCGCTTGTGATTCATCTTGGCACTTGATATGTTTTATTTTCTTTATGAGATTCATTAGATTCACCATATCCTTGTGTTTATGATGTTATTATGATTTTTCTTGAATGTTATAAATGCATGAATACTACACCACATATAAGCACACACTCTGGGCTATATTCATGTATGGTGTAGTTATTAATGCCCCATACGGAAAAGAAACATGGATGTTAGAATGGATAAGGGAGAACGCGTCCGCGTGGATGTGTGTACAGAGGATTTGAGAATGCTCTGACTTATTTTCCATCGCATCAGTCTTGGCTGACTTTGTAACTATTATCTGAGAGGTTGCGGGTAGAGATAGCTAATAGTAGTAAGCTGGGTGTTGTGTTGAAAACCTAGTATCATATATAAGGCGCCTACGATCTTCGGGCCTAGCGTATATAGGACCTGGGAGGAGTAGTTGCATTCATGATGGAAGCTTTGGATGTAATAGCACAGGGGAGAAATAGACCTACAATTATTGTTGGACCTCGTTGTACTCCCCTAATTACATTGGCGGTGTCGATGGAGGGTTGCGAGCGCACCCACCGTGATAGGGATGGGAAGGTGTATGCCATCAGCCACACCACATGTTGTAAACACACTACTAGGTCTTTTGTAAGTATTTATGTGAATGAATCAAGTATTGAAGCATTAGAACTACCATGTTGCTAAATGTTTCCCAAATGCATAGTTTAATTATTTGCTTGCAAATTAATTTTTATGTTTAGTAGTTGATAGTTTGAAAAATCAAACCCCCCCCCCCTTCGTTGCATATTTTCTTTACTAGTTATTCCTTTCACTCGTGCGGATTGACCTGCGCGAGATTGTGTTCTAACTAGTACTTGAGCCCTATTATCTATGTGGACAAAACCAAGGCTTGCCGCTTACTACCCCTTGGTAGCTTAGCGATAAGAATGGGTGCAGAACTATAAATTTCCTCTTCTTGACCCATAAGTCCTCCGCGCATGTTTTATCGACCCTGGGTGGAGGCGGTTTAGCTGCCACGCAAAAAAGTAAGTGTGTGGGTAAATGAGCCACGTGGGGGACAAACCCAAGGCATTTATGGGGAAAGTGGCGTGCAGGGAACCCAACAGGGGCTCCACACGCCAATAAGAAGAGAGTAGGAGTCATGCCCGCAACTCTTCCACTTTCTGCCTTGGATTCGAACTCTAAAAATTGTTTCCACGTGATCTTTCCACTTCCTGCTTTGGACTCAAACCCTTTGGTTTCCAACGCATATTGGAAGGTTGAAGATTGAGCCCCACATCCCTTCACATGTGGTTCAAGCTCCTTGGATTCTAGCACAGATTAGAACCCAAGAAGCCCGGACCCTTTATGCTTATAACACGTGAATTCAAACTCTTTGGACTCTGCCACGGATTAGATACCCAAAGGATGAACGCACCATATATAGGGTTAGGGCATACTCGGATTCTAGCACAGAGTGGAAGGCCGGAGTCTGAATCCCTCATCCTGGCTTCCCAGGATTCAAATGACTAAGGGATCTAACACAGATGGGAAACCTGAACGTTGTTCTCTTAAGGGGTAAAGTATCGGGATTCGCACAGTCTCAAGCTCCAACACAGATTAGAAGCCCAAAATTTGAATACATCTCTTTCTCTTTATGTATATACAAAAATTCAAACATTCTCATCTCCTAACATAGATTAGAAGACATGCAGTCGAATTCCCTACTTCTGACCATGGGGACTCGAAGGTCGTTGGTCCTTAACTCAGATTAGAGGTCCAGAGACCGGACCCCTAACTCAGGATTACCTGAGGGCCCCTAGGGAAACAAAAAAGGTGGGATTTAGGCCATTGGGCTCTAACAAAGACTAGAAAGCCAAGGATCAGGTCCCCAACACATTAATCAGCTCGAACGACACGTTTAAAGCCTCAACTTGGAATGAACCTTCAACTCACCGCAGGAACTCCAAGGTCGTACCCTTGGGGTGTTGAAGGATACCGGAGGATGAACGTTTACTCAGGCGTCAATTTGAAGCGGCCTCATTAAGGGTGCAGCAGTGAACTAACTGACGTGAGCACGTACTCGGACCCACGATTCCAGGACAGGTTCGAAGGCAAAACCATCATCTTTCCAGGGGCTTATTGATTATGTGTAAATCTGTATAGGCCCAAGTGCCTATACGGGCGACCTACCAGCCCATGACTTTGCCCTTGACAAGAGTCTTTTGGGGTGGCCCTAGGTGAGAGTAATTGCTCCACAAGCAAATAAAACAGTTGTCCTACCTGCCTACTTATATAAAGGCTAAAGGTAGCCCTGCACACTCAACTATTCATTCCTAATTACACTCATGTAATCCGTTTGCTGACTTGGTCATCGGAACCTCCCCCCTCTCCCTTGGAAACCTCTGTGGGCTTTGTCTTGCAGATGCCGATCATCCATGGCAGCGCAGCGGTGGCGGTAAAATTGGGGCACAGTCGGCACCTTCTCCAAGCCTTTTCTATTAGCGCTCATTTTCCAGCTTTTTATTGTTTGATTCCTCCATCCAAATAAATTTCTCCACCATTTTCTCGAGATCTCTTGGGATCTCTAGCATGTTTTCTTGACTTCCTTGTAAAACTATCATGATCTCATACCGTTCATGAATTCCCCCAGTGATATCTGGTACGTGAGATCTTTGACTTCTAGACTTAATAAGGCAAACCGATCATGGTATTATGTGATACTTAGGTCCGTGAACGTCTTGGTGAACTTTTTCCAGTTGGACTCAGTTTCCAATGCTTCGCTCGGGTAAGCTAATGTACCAGACTATTATGCCCCCCAATTGAAAAATGGGAAAAGCTTTGCACCCTAGTTGGATAGGCGTTTCACGAAGCCTCATGATGATCATGTAAAAGTGTGGAAATTCCTTTGGATATGTCATTTCATCGTAGGTTTTGAGTTGAGTGGCCAGTTTCAAGCATTTTGGCATTACAAAATTTTGCAGCTATTACACCAGTGGGGAGTGTTCTGCTTCATCCTCGACATCGTAGTTTCTGGTTTCGTCTTGGTTTTTGAGATGTTCCCTTGACTGCTTCCTTTTTATTCTCCGCTCATTCTATTGTTCCTGAGTGATTTGCTAGTCATTCTTTGGTACCCTTATGGTGCTAACGAATTGCATATAGAGTTGCTCCCTGTGTGCTTCGAGGAAAGCTGTGAAAGCCAACTTCTTCTTATCCGCATGAGGGTTTTGGGTTTCCGCATCATCCCTAGATTCTCGGACTTCTTCAATCAAGATAGGTCCTTCCCATCCTTGCGTGTTCATTGGTGGTGGTGGGTTTATGAGCTACAGTGGGTTTACCAATGGTGGTGTTTGGCTCTGTCATGCTCTCATCTTGGTATGTCTGCCTCCTGGCCTTTGACACTGTAACTTAAACGAAACAGAGAAGACTATATTCTCTACAGTCGGCACCACGATGCGGTTGTTCCCTTCAAACGATGACGACAGTCCCATTTGATGATGAACCAGAGGTGTTGTGATCCTGCAAAAAATCTCCTAGATTGGATCCGGAGCAAAAGTTTTGATGCTTAAGTTAGTATTGAATGTATGAGTATCCTTTTTTCTGGCCAGTATTGAATTATTAATCCCTCATTTATTTATAGGCTTCTTCAGCCTACATTATTGGGTTATTTCCTGATGTGTGTGTCATGCTGATCCTGGCCATCGTGGTGGTGGTATGACTCTTCTGAGCACATATATTATGGGCCACGTTCATTCTATTGTGGGCTAAGTAGTAGCGCGTGACTTTTGTGATAATGGTTAGATATCTCTCCAAGTGGATAACGTCTAGTACAAGGGGTGTTCGCTCGGTGTGCACTTTTGTGATAATGGTCGGATATCTCTCCGGGTGGATAATGTCCCGTATATATTGTAATTCTCTTTATTGATGAGATGTCGATGTGCCATCCATATTATGTTGAATAAACCTTTTTTATTTTAGCATTTTTATTTTGGGTTTTCCTTTATTTGGGTTTAGAGTTTTGTTACAGTATGTAAAAACTTCTTGTAGGCTGGAAATACTTTATCTTTCATTCAATAATTTTACGGAGATTTACCTTCTTTCCAGATGGATTCCAGAACTTGTTTTTTGGGTTCAACGCTTGCAACCTCTTATTATTTCTTGAATCTGTGATTGCGAATACTACATTTTCCGACTGCATCAAATTCGACTTCCCAAATTGAATCTCAAGCGTTAACGCGCTCAGTTATCCTAATTAATTCTGATCTCCTGAAGTGTAAAAGTTCTTCATGAAAGTAACTAAGAGAAAGTACATGCAAAAAATCTTAACTAAATCTAGGACCTAAACAATCAATCTTTTACACAGGTAACTCAGGATGAGGCCAAGGTTCCAAGCAAGAAGAAATCCTGCATACAACTTCTTCCATACCTGGTCTTGCATCATAGTTCTGAAGCAAAGCATGATTGGCCACATCAAAAATCACCCTGAGCTGATCCCTATCAACTTCCCCTTTCAGTTTCGGATCCAAAAGTTGCGCCAAAACCTCCGAATCTTCAGTCCTTCTACACTCCTCAGTCCACTCAGCAAGAGTTGTCGAGCCTTGCACCGACTTAAGTCCAGTTATGAGCTCAAGCAACAAAACCCCAAAGCTATAAACATCGCACTTTGGCGAAAGGATCCCCGTGTTGAGGTAGTAAGTATCCACGTAGCCAAGCGAGCCCTTTACCGTTGTTGGCGTGTGAGCACTCTGCGAGTCATTTCCGAGCTTGCACAGCCCGAAATCAGCTAGCTTGGCGTGATTATCGCAGAGTAGTAAAATGTTGGATGACTTTACGTCCCTGTGGATGACGGGAGGATCGGCTAGATTATGCAGATAATCAAGAGCCTTTGCGATGTCCAGCGCGATTTTGAGACGATTAGGCCATGAGAGAATGCCTGAGCATTGCCCTTCGAAGGTGTGCATTCTTTCGAAGAGGCTCTTGTTGGGAACATATTCCAACAGCAGTAGTTGTTCTCCTGCTCCATAAGGCATGCATGTGGATAAATGTTGATTAGGTTTTATCACATATTTAGCTGATGAATTTCGGGAAATGGCAATTTACAAACCGGAGGCTGATACAGGTGAAATTAAAGGGCATTTTTTGAATGCTACTTTTTGGTATTCTTTTTGTGTTGGCACCATTTTAGTGTAAGGATGATTTTTTTTATTTTCTTTTTTTACAAATTCATTTTCATTCATTTAATTTACTTTTTATGTCTCAGTTCACCTTCCATTATTCATTTCACCTATTTTCAAAAGCTTGTGCTAATTTATAAGGTGTCCGAAGAACTTTGAACTTTAATAATATTTTATTTTTTCTATATCCCAACATTTATGATACTTTCTGAGTCTTGGTTGATTTCATCATAACATACTGATACAATTTAATTCTATTAAAAAATAATTTAGTTATATCATTTTTTTTTCTCTTTTCCCTAGAACCCGTCAATAGTAAAGGGGTGGGGGAGGTACTAAAAAGTTGTTTATCCAAAGAGTATAAAGTATTCTAGAGGGAAAAGATAAGTTGCTCATCACCTGCTTTTAAAATAGATCAATTTTTTTTATAATCACAACTACTCCAAATACACTCTTAGTATATTCACACAAGTAAATTTGCATATTGAAGTATAAGTTAAGTTCAGCTCAACCACCAACCTTTCTCCAAGCAAAAACCCATCAATCCAACCAAATTGGGGTGTGAAATCCTTAGCAAAACAGAGACTTCATCAAGAAACATCTTTTGGCTTCCACCTTTATCCTCCATAACACGTTTCACAGCACCAAGTCTTCCATCTCCAAGCTCTGCAAGATACACTAATGACGTTCCACCAACCCCTATCTGAACCTTAAAATCCCTCGTTGCAGCCCTCAACTCCTCTATCGCATAAGTCCGTACCGAACAATTCGTGAGTTCTTCCGACTTTTGATCAGAAACTTTGTTGTTAGCCTGATGATTGTGAAGATACACAGACCATTTTCTCAGTAAACTGGCAATGATTATCACTAAAACTAATGCACCCACAATATAAAAATGTCTTGCATTTACTTTGGTGAAGAAAGACATGATACTTTTTGTGATCTTGGAGATATTCTTTTTTTACTGTCAGAATATATATCTTTTGTATGGGTTCAAGATTACAAATGAATGGATATTTGAAGAGTATTGTGTTTATGGTATAATCTCGAAAATCCACGGAAGTGTTTTTTCTTGCGAACTCATGCATGTTGCCTGAAACTGTGGTTGCAACTATTTCTTGTCCTACGTACATATGTAAAACAATTGTAAGTACATAGATCGCAGTTTTGTCGTGACAGGGTGTGGAAGTTCTGAAAGACCAAGCTAGCTAGAATGTGAAAATATAGAGGATGTGATACCATGGTAAAATATAAAAGGTTTATTTAATATAGAGAATAAATACATTTATAATCCTAACTCTAGTTTGAAAGTGCCAATATAATTCTATAATTTCAGAAAATGTCAATTTAACATTAACTAATTATTATATGTGTTAATCTAACCTTAAGTTTAGAAAATTTTGTACCAATATAAGCAAACTCTCTATTTTCAACATTAACCAAATGAATTCAGGGCAAGATTAAGAAATAAAATAACAAAAATACCCCTTATAACAAATCAAGTTTTCTTCTTCAAAACTTTGCCTCCGTTGCCACCATGCTTCGCCGCCATATGATGATGATGATTAAATATTCCCTTTTGAGTTTTCTCCCCCCGTGTCATGTTTATGAAGACTGAAACACTAGGCCGGAAAGTTTTCTTATATTCTCCTTCTTCCATTGATAATCCTTTTGGATGAAGTTGTCCCACCACTCGTAATCTTCCCGCAAAGCTCTCTCGTTCAATCTTTCTTCTTCAAAATTCCGCCGCCGCCAGTAGAAACCTCGTTGTTGCCTCCGCCATCCTCTCCCTCTCCACCACCACCCCACCTCATCTCCACCACCCCGTCCAACCTTCGTCCACCCTCGTCCACCCCCCGTCCACCCCCCGTCCACCCTCCGTCTACCCGAGTGCTTTATTTTACTTTGTATGATCTCAACATTTTGGTTGCAATTATGTTTCTTCTGAAATATGGTCACCATTGTGAGGACGCATTCTTCGAATGCGTCCTCTTGAACTTTTACATTTTTTTACGCACCCTGTAGAGGACGCAATCAGCGAATGCGTCCTCAATATTGGCTTTAAAAAAATTCTCTTGATTTTATTAAATAAATTTGGACTTGTATGTTATCAAAAACGCGTCTTGAATTTAACAAATAATTATTTTTAATCCAGCATTTTATGAATGCATCCTCAATATAAAATTAATATTTTAATCAGTCTATTATATAATTTATCAATTATTGTTTTTCATTTTTTTTGGTGAAAATAGCCCATAAGTAGACTTGTGTTTGTTTTATGATATTTTGAAATTTTTAGTACTGATAAATGTTGATCGTGGGATTTACAATTTTTTAACTAGTCTTGAATATAGAGTAAAAATGAATTATTTTATAGACTAAGAATGAATTATTTGAATTGTAAATTGGGAGTTTCTTTTTTTTTGTTCAAATTGTGCACCTTTTTCATTGTTAACGAATAAAAATAAACAGAAATGTACAATATCCCAAGAAAACGTGTCAAACGTAATGAAATGAGTGCTCAATGTCATGTAATATACTAATGACAGCCTCTGCAAATCTTTCCCCGTGTTCTACATAGGGGAGGACGTATGCTGTGGGATATGCGTCGTGGAACAGCCATCTCAGAAGAAACATATATGTCATCATGCAGAGCTCCCTCTGTAAGATCCTCCTCCATAACGTCTCCTGTGTGCTGGCATGAACCATATTGGACATGTGGAACACTACCTGTATATAATCAAGCAGTAGGTGACGTGTATGCATGACTAGTAGTGGGAGTAACATATGCAGTGAAATCAGCTGTGGTAGTGTCATAATGTGAGGGTCCACCATGTGATGATCCGGCATGACTAGCAGTGGGAGTATGATATACAGTGAAATCAGTTGTAGTAATGTCATAGTGTGAGGGTCCACCATGTGATGGTCTGGGGTTCGTTGGACTCACATATGAGGGTTCGGTTTATGATGAACCAATGTGGTATGTATGGCCCCGAGCACGCGATCGTCGACCGACCTTTCGACCAGGTGGAGCTAGACGGTGGCTTCAGATGTCATTATATCTCACTCCTGGGGGAGGTTCCTCACAGTGCACATATGGCTGATAAAACTGTAGTCTGGAGGGCTCATGCACATATTGTAGAGTACGTGTGGCAACATCGTGTACCCCCCATGATAACGTCTGCAAAACATGGGGGACATTCGTCCAAATTAATATCTGACAATGCGCATCTTGGACATTGCCTGCAACTACATAAATGAGGTAAATATGTTAGATGTTTAATATTGAGGAAATCTAAAGTATTATTTGTTAACACTATTAGAGATTTAGGAAATACTATATACCATAGTAGCCCCGTCTCCATGAAAACCCTCCGTAATTATTTTGGCCCGTCTTGGCTGATCAACTAGGGTCACTGTTCTGCGAAAATATCACTCCATGTATTCTCCACTGGGTGTGTACAGATCCGCTAACCAAAGCACATTAACTTATTACTCTGCTCGATGTTCCCAAGCATCGAGACATCTTCTCAGTTCAACACTCCAATCCATTCCTGACCTCCCTCGACGGTCTCAAGTATGAAGCAGTTTATGTTTATCCGTAGTAACCAACTAGGTGGGTATTGGCTGGATAATGCCAAACTACCTGAGAACAAGATGAATGTGATGGTACTCCACAACATGCTAGTAAATGAGGTCAACACACAGTAGCTAGTTGTTGCTACCGGCTGTACAATACTGTGGGAGTTGTTACACGACACTCTCAGTGTACGGCTGCCAAATAAACTAACATAACATGTAGGTGTTGTTGTTAGGAGAGGAAAACCTTTTTCTCCATTAGTTCAACGAAAGGAAATCTGAATTGCAATTACCTAACTGTCATAGACAGATGCCAGCTGATCGCGGTACCATTTCAATACATGCATGGGTGATTGTGATAAATCGTACCGGGCTCTCCACCTGTGATTGCCAAGCAGTTTGAAAATTCCTAGTAATTACCAAGCAGTTTAAAAATTGTCTCCTAACTAATTCAATACGTACCTGGACCCATGAGCACTCATCGTAATGGTCAATGGTAGTCATCCGGCGGGACGGATGGATGGTATTCGCTCCCATGCCCACAACTAACAATAAATAAAATAAAATTTAATATAATATAAGAGGTCATTATCGACAGTATGTACAACAGACAAGATTAACCACCAATGTTACTTGTAGTAAGACAAGTGGCCCAGATATGGATTTAACTTATGGGATTGCAGTGTCACATAAGCACATGTACAAGTGTGCTAAAATGGCACTCCCCCAACTATACTCATATGTTGCACTTAGGTTCATCAGTACCAATAAATAGAGCAAAGGGATAAGGTGCCCGGATGTGTCTGACATGAGCATTTCACCGACCAGCAGTAGAATGAAAACCCTAGCCCACTGTTGACAATCTACCTCAGTAACATCAAGAGGGAATGGACTGTACAATAAGTTTCCCGACCAACTAGCCCTTATGTGACCCCCTCTGATAGCACTTGTGTTCAGTGTAGCCCCTAGGTAGTCTGTGCATAATCTCTGCCAGTCCTCTGTGCGTCTGCTAGTGTTCACACCAGTGATTGGCATGCCATCGATCAGTAGACCCCATAGCATGCCAACATCCTGCAAAGTAACGGTAGCCTCCCCTATTGGCAGGTGAAATGTGTGCTTCTCTGGTCTCCAAGGCTCTACTAAGACTGTGACAAGGGAATGATCAATGTGGATTAGTGCAGAATCCAACACTCCCTGGAATCCAGCTTCACGCACATAGTGCATCACTCAATCAGGGATCCGACCAATCCAGCAAGCCACATCGCACCGCCTCACCTGCAGTGCCTCATTCTCTAAATGACCGTTGTACAGAGCACGTGCACGATGCTTCTGATGCAGGTACAGCAAATTCTCGCCAATGGGTCCTGGATGATACATAGTGTATCCCTGCTGACAATCAGATCATATGGCAAAATGAATCAGTCCATATTTCCAAAAAAAATACTATAACATGTGATAGATATTCAAACCAAATTTTACATTTGCTTCAATTTATACAAATACACATAATATGAATCCACGTAATCCATTGCACCAAAAAAACAAAATAATTTATCATAGCAAGCTTACTGGCTACATAAAATCACCCGGCACGCCCTTGCCTACGGATGCCTCTGGAATCACCCGGCACCCTCTCATCCATTTGATTCCTTATCCTTCTCTTCGCAAACTGACCATGCCTCTTATTGTGAAACTTTTCAATATCGGGAATCAACCTCCAACTAGCATATTGCCATAGTGATGGATCTCGTACAGGTATGAAACCCTGACTATATTGTTGCACATAGGTGGTCGTGTGATATACCCTGTCACATAGAGTAGATGGATCGTCAGTCATATACCTACAGATGGCCAATGCATGGGAACAAGGGAAACAAGAAATTTTCCATTCACGACAAGTACACTTATTTCTCCAGTATTTGACTATGTACTGGCTCTCACCAATGTTCCCATCAATTTTCCTTGTCAAAACCCTATAAGCCTGCGACGCATGACCAAACACGGTGACAATATGTCTATGTGCCCAAGTGTTTTGCTTCTGAAACTTTTTCCAAATCCTACTAGGGAACTCGGACCTACACCATTCAACATCAATTTAGAATACATAAAATAGTCCACTAACACATAAAGAACAGTAATGAATCATGAAAGTACCTCCAATTTGTTGCGTCCATTACCCTCTGTGCAAACATTTCAATTGTTCGCTCAAAAATGGCTTTGACACACGCAGTTATCGGGAGATGTCATGTGCGCCATAGATAGTTGTTGTAACTCTTAGACAAATTGGTTGTAAGAATTCCCCAACGACAATCACCCTCATCAAAGGATCAACCAATCCCAAGCAGATAGTTTGATACTCTCCAACTCCTCCTTGTACTCCTTCCACCTACTCCCTTGTCTGGCACCACCAAGCTGCCAAACCAGAGCTTCATATGTGCATTCTTAAACTTCCCACCCTCATCACTTAGACTGAAAATGACGCAAGCAAAATCGGTGGTATCCAGCTGGCTCCATCTATTCCTCCATATGTCTCATTGCATTCAAAATTCCATCATGGTGATCTAATATAATACAAATTGGCCTGCTATCACCACCTACCACGTGGAGTCACAATCTTTGCATGAACCAGTTCCAACTCTCATTAGTCGCAGTGTCAATAATTGCATAAGCAATGGGGAGTATGTAGTCGTTTGCATCGTGTGACACGGCAACTAGCATTGTGGCCTTGTATGCACCTCTCAAATGAGTCCCATCCACGCTAATCATCAGACTGTAGTGGCGAAATGCACCGATAGCCTGACCAAATACCCAAAAGATAAAATTAAATTTCCTACACACTTGCCTGTGTATTATATCAGGTACGTTTGCCCAATCAACAACGGTGCTCGGATTGGCCCTAACTAGCTCATCTATATATGTTTGTAACTGTTCAAAGGATTCCTCCCAAGTTCTGAATACCAAGTCAATAGCGTTCTGTCGAGCATACCACGCCTCTTGTAGGAAAGGGTCACATTTAACCCCGTCTTCACATGCGCTTGGACATCTTTCACCGTGTAAGAAGGGTTTACGTCAATGTGGTGGCGAATAGAATGGGCAATCATTAACGATGTCAGGTTAGTGTTACCAGTCGATCGACCAGCACCAACACAAGCATGACTACTTGTCTATTTGGTGATCTCCCACATGCCATGCGAAGCCTTTTTGCCTGCTCTAGCAACCCAATGACAATTTCCTTTTCCTTCAACAATGTCCTTACATTTTGCATACCATATGTGTGACCTGCTCTCCACGACCTTATGTTCCTTGTTCATCATGGAACTCCACCTGGAAATAGCTTCTACCAATTTTGGCTTCCTCCAAAATTGAATTACCCAATGCCACTTCACTAGTCGCTTGAACATAACTAGGAAGTCTGTCACCACAATTATTTGGGTCATAGCCATCCTTATCAGGGCCCCCATAATCCCTAAAGTAGGCCTCTATATCAGGATTCTCCAAAATATGGAACGACGTGACTACATTGTTCGTGCACACCACTTGTTCATCATTGTCCCCTGGATTTGAATCAGTTGATAAGGAACGATCATCTTCACTTTCTTCATCAAGTCCCCCTTCCTCACTGCCATCATCACTACCAACATACCCAACAACATGCTCGCCAATTTCACCCACATAATCATCATCGAAGACATTCAGCTCCTCATGATGCACACCATATATACCACTACGTGTGGATGGCTGAATGCAATCGATGTGAACATATGCACTGGGTTGGCTGGACTCACCAATGACAAAAGCTTGGCAATGAACAGGGGGTGGTAAGATTGGCAAAGGTGTACAGTTCTGGATGTTGCTCAATAATGACATGAACGTGCCCTAACTAAGATCACCCACATGGTCAATGGTGCTTGAAATCTTCTCCATAATAATGTACAATGCTGAGGACAACGACATTCGATTAACAATGTTGAAGAAAGTTGCAGTAGACTCATCATCTTCCACATTATAACACTGATACTATACAGCCGAACCAATCAGCTCAGGACAACGATAATATATTTTCAACAGAAACCCTTCACTTGCAGTACCAAGCCTTCTGAAAATTAAATCAACTTACTCAGAGTGGCTTAACCTCCATTCAAGAGTCACGTTCCTCTCCGGTATGGGAGGATCATAATACACACCCACAGTCAAATCAAACTTAGTCTGACCCCATTTGTACAGGTACACCGTCAAAAACATCGTACAACTGAATTATACAAATACATAACATATAATTAGATATTTGGAAAGATGGTATTATTCAGCAACTTATATTCAACTCCTCAAACCCTAAACCGTACAGGGTTCCATTATCGTCGGTCAATCACATCATACACTATTATCAATTTTCAAACTATTACACTATCCTAAAATATGTGCTCACTTACGCCACACTAATTAAACCATTATTACAACTTCAATACAGAAATTACTGAACAAATCACACATAATCAATTCACACACAGTCACGCATCATCATTCAACAGTTTTATAGAATCAGACCAAACATAATCATTCAAAATACACACAATCATTCAACACATTCATATCAACAAGATTTTTTCAAGTACTTCACAAATTACAGTATTACACCAAATTCAATAAAAAATATTAGAGGAAAAATCACACATAATCATTCAACACATTCGTATAATCATGAATTGTTCAAGTACCTCTAGGATATTCAAGAATTCCCTCGGTGTGTGTCTCAAACTCACGGAGGAGGTGGTGGCGTGTGCGGTCAACGGCGGTCAAAAAGTGGGCTTGTCTAAGTACAAACAGGCAGTCGGATGTTACAACTACAAATGGGACAACAATTAAGACCAAAACAAGAACAAACAAAGTAGATATGAACAAGACCTAAAATATTTACTAAAGTTTCACGGGGAACCATGCAAGGGAGGAGGATAGTGGTGAGCTGAGCTACGGTGGTGGTCTGAGCAATGGAGGAGATGGCGGTGGAGACAGCCTGAGCAACGGAGGAGATAGTGGAGGAAGCAAGGAAGAAACCGTGCGTGTGTGGAATGGCATACTGAGCAAGGAGAAGGCATTAAAAGCAAGAAGATGAGGATACATTCACCGAATGCGTCCTCTTAAAATGAGGATTAAAAAAATGCAATTTAGTGAGGATGCATTCACCAAATGCGTCCTCAAGATTTCTACAAAAAAAATGTAAATTCATGAGGATGCATTTCGTAAATGCATCCTCCATCAGCCATGCAAAAAAATGGGAAATTCGAGAGAACGCATTTGTTGAATGTGTTCTCCACCATTGCATCTACCTCAAGCTACTGTAGCCACAACAGTAGAATTTTCTCCCATCTACCCTCATCCACCCTCGTCCACCCATGCCCACCCACGTCAACCAAGCTCTGCCGACTTCGGCGTCCACTCCCATCCAAGAACATAGTGCCACTACTTTCAATAGAGAAAATCAATACTCCGTCAAGATCTAGTCGATGGAGCTCAACCATGCGAGGACTACGCGCATGTGAGTCTCACCGGAGAAGAATGGAGCTCCGCCTAGATCTGTTCCATGGGGCTCAGATGCGTGAAGAAGAAAAGAAGAAAAGAAGAATGAAGATGGGTGGGGTTCATGAAGAAGAAATAGGAAGAAAGACGATGTGGCGGTAAGGGGAAGAATGAAAACCCTCCGCCACCGGGAAGAAAGAAAACAAAGAAAATGTGGGGGGATTAGAAAAACGAGGGTTTTCATCTTTTTATTTCTTTTTCTTTTTCAATTCAAGGGAAAAATCATCTTTTCTACAAAATCCGACCATTAGAAAATTGACTAAAAAGTCAACGGAGTCAAAGTTTAGATTGGCACATTCTGAGATTGCAGGGTTATATTGGCACTTTCAGCCTAAACTCATGGTCGTTTTAGCACTTGAATCTTTAATATAATATGAATAAAGCATCTCGTTAATAGAACATTGGAATTGCATTAATGATACATCTCATTAATAATGAGGAATGCAATATACAGAGGTACAAAATAAAGTTTAACATGAATATGATTTCAAAGTCTATAAGGAAATTAACATATATACTATCTACTAAAATAGTAATTATTTGGTCAAGTATAACCCCCACACTAGGCCACATCAACTTTCACAAGTTTTTGACAAGTGTCATCCTCAAAACTTGACACATCGACTAATTATTCCATCACTCTTTTGGAAATTGTTATATCTCTCATATTCTTTAATCATTCCATCTTTCTCTCTTCACTTTTGCTTATTCCAAAACATTTACTCCTTATTTTATTTTATTCCTTGAAAAAATGAAATGTATTCTCTCAATACATAATCAATTGCTTCACTTAAACTGATTTTGTTTTCCAAAATATTTCCTTTAAGGAAGACTTAAAAGCCCCTCTCTTTAATCCAAAACCTAAAAGTCCCTCTCTTTACAGAAAATAAAGATTAAGTTAATTGTTTTAGAAAAAATAAATTAAATATATTATAAATATTGCATTGTGTCTGGTTCTAATATAAATATAATAAAATTTTATTAATTAATAAAATTATTTAAAAATTTATTAATTATTTTAGTTTATAAACTCGTCCATCGGCGCGAGTAATATCTAGTTTATATTATAATCTAACATAGGGAGAAAGGAAATGAATCAAAACCTCCTTACCTACCCCTAAACCTAAGTCTAGACAAAAAAAAAAAGCAAATTCTAACGGTCTCATTACTGTGCCTGTGTGCGATTTCGGTGCGATTTCACACAGTCATCCTTCTTCTTCTTCACCTCCATTTCTAATTGCAACTGATCTCACCAATTCACACTGATTCCACCATTTGCCTGATACGAATTCACTATCTGCGAGATAGACACATCGGCGGACGATCATGGCGTCGCCGACGCCTCCTCCGCCTCCGGATCCTATCCCTAAGCCACTGGTCGCTCGAAGCTTTGCCCAAGCTCTCAACACAAAACAACCCCCCCTCCTCTCGTCCCTTCCGGATACCCCAAATTTACACCCGACAACAGAATATAAGGGAAAGATAGCATTCATACTCCCTCCCGAAGAAGGAGAAATCCTAGCCTCACACTACCAGAACGCCCTCGTCGGAAAGTTTAGCAGAGGGAAACCGCAGATGGAATCGCTACTTCAGTCCTTCAAATCAATAGGTTTTAAATCTAAATTTCAAATTGGTTCTATTGATTATCGTCATGTTTTGATTCGATTTCAGGAAAACGAAGACTACCAAAGGTGTTGGATGAAGGGACAGTGGTCAATACAAGGTTACACAATGAAGATGCAAAAATGGACACCAGATTTCTCCCCATCAGTGGAATCTTCGATAGTACCAGTTTGGGTAACATTTCACAAACTACCACTCCATTTCTATAATAACTCTGCTATAATCGGAATAAGTAGTCAGGTAGGAAGGTTTCTTAAGATGGATGCAGCAACAATGGCATTAACAAGACCTTCAGCAATTAAAGTTTGTGTAGAAATAGACTTGTTAGCTCAGCTCCCTAAATCAATAATGGTAGGGATAGGAAACAAGGTAGCTGAATATCCTATAGAATACGAGGAATTGCCAACATACTACACTCACTGCAAAATAATTGGTCATAGTAACTCAAGCTGCAATTTCTTGCATCCTAATCTGAGGAAAACAGCTAATAAGAAGTTAGAAAATGCTGCCACTATTAAGCTGAGAACTGGCCCTCACCCAACAGAGGAAACTAACTTGGGAGGGACATCAGCTCTAACAGTTTCTCAAAAGGAAAAGGATGTGCAAAATCAAACAATAAGCACAGGAATCTTAACTGATAGCAACATAAATTTCTTTAAGGTAAGTCATAGAAAACGTAATGGTCCATTTTACTCACTAGATGATATATCTAAGCCAATAACCACATCCATTTGGAGAAAAAAGAACCACTCCCCTACCCATTCCCCCACAATGGAAAAGGAAACAAATATTAGCACAGTTACAATTTCTAATGCTTTCCAATCCTTGGAAGACAGTGATGATGAACAGGTAGAGAAGGAAGGGGAGATTGCAGAGATCTACCATGAAACAGTTGAGTCACAGGAAGTTACATTACCAATTGATATTAATACTAACCAAAATACTTCCCCTGTGTGTCTTAAAGAACAAGTACAAACGGAGTTGGAAGAGCGAGTACATAAATGTTCAGTAGAGGAAAGCTCCAGCATAGAGGATGAACTGAAAGAAAAAACATCAGACTGCTCTGAAGTGGTAAGTTTGGAGAAAGAAAGTGAGCAGCCACAGGCTCAGGTAAGACCCTCAGAGCAGAACCTTTCATCTGTGATTACTAATAACAATGGTAAGTCAGGAGAAAAAGGTAAAAACTCAGCTAAGACTAGTAGAAATCTCAGATCAACAAAAAAAGCCAACCCCAAAATTTTTAAATGATAACACACACCATAATAGGGAATGTGTTAGTTTGGAATGTAAGGGGAGTTGGTACCTCAATAGAGAGACTTAAGATACTGAAACAAAAACATAAGTTAGACATAATGTGCCTAATTGAACCATGGCAAGAAAACCAGAAGATCATAAAGTTTAAATATGATCTAGGATATCAGAATGCTTTCTCTGCTCAGAGAGCTAAAATCTGGCTATTTTGGAATCAGTCTTATAGTATCTCAGTGTTAAGTGAGACAGATCAGTATGTACAAGTTAATATAATTGATTCATCATATTCTCTGAGCTGGAATTGTGTATTTATTTATGCAAGTGTACATAGATCAATCAGAGAATCCTTATGGCAGGACCTAAAGGCAACTAATATACCTCATTCTATTTTTATTGGTGACTTTAACACAGTAGCTTTAGTATCTGAGTATAGAGGGAGGAAGTCAACCCCTAAAAAAAGCATGAAACAATTTAATAATTTTTTAAGGGAGTTGGATTTGCATGATATTCCCACTGTAGGTAACTCCTTTACATGGTGCAATAACAGACATAAGGAACGAGGTAAAGATTTAATATTCCAAAGGTTAGATAGGGGACTTTGCTCATTAGACTGGTTTGAAATCTTTCCTAACAGCTCAATTCATGTTCTAAATAGACTTTCATCGGATCATGCTCCTCTTTTATTATCCATACAATCATCTGAGGAACAAGCCCCTAGACCATTTAGATTTCAGGAGATGTGGATTAGCAGACAGGACTTTCTAAATTTAGTGAAATCGAATTGGAGCCTGGACACCCCTTATAGAGGAATGTATAGGATGGTTTATAAATTAAAAAGGCTTAAAAAGGAAATAAAGCAGTGGAATATAACACACTTTGGTAATGTTGATCAGAATCTGATTCAATATGAGAATAAGGTTAATGATTTGGAAATCTCTTTTCAACAAACACCAACTGATTCCATATTGACAGACCTGAATAACACAAAACAGCTGCTGATGAGGGCTCAAAAGGAGAAAGTAATCTACCTTAGGCAAAAGGCTAGACTGAATTGGTTTAAATATGGTGATGCCAATACTAGTTATTTTCATCACTCAATTAGGGAAAGAAGAACTAAATCCAGAATCAGTAAAATTAGAGATGAAAATGGAGTTTGGATCTCTGATCCAACAAAGATTAAAGAGGAAGCAGTGGGATTTTATAGAGCTCTATTTAATGAAGAAGAACCACAGAAGCAAGGGACTTATATGAATCATTTTCTAGATGAAATACCTGGAATAATAACTGAACAAGAAAATGATCAACTGTTATCTCCCTTCCTGATCCATGAGCTTAAGTTTGCAGTCTTTGACCTTAATAAACACAGTTCACCTGGTCCTGATGGATATTCTGGTTTTTTCTATACCACCTTTTGGGATAAT
Source organism: Rubia yunnanensis (assembly GCA_037428765.1). Lineage (NCBI taxonomy): Eukaryota > Viridiplantae > Streptophyta > Magnoliopsida > Gentianales > Rubiaceae > Rubia > Rubia yunnanensis. The sequence goes on along the minus strand of CM075064.1, from coordinate 20,216,021 downwards.
GTTAAAACAGATTTACTTGAGGCTGCAAATGACTTTCTGAAAAATGGTAAAATCCCTAATGCTATTTCTAGTACATGGCTAGCACTAATTCCTAAAAGAACAGTACCTGTCACATTCTCAGATTTCAGACCAATAAGTCTTTCAAATTTTGTGAATAAGGTTTTTTCCAAGATGATGATGGAAAGGATTAAGCCTTTCATGTCTCAACTAATATCTCTTGAGCAAAGTGCTTTCATGAAAGGGAGGGATATCACAGATAACATAATATTGATGCAAGAAATGACCAGAATGTTAAAAAGGAAATCAAGGAAGCAGAATCTAATCATCAAATTAGATATGCAGAAAGCTTTTGATAGGGTATCATGGTCTTTTCTTAATTCAATTCTCCTTAAATTCGGTTTCCATGGAGTTTTTGTGAACCGGATAATGCAGAATATAGCCTCAGCCCATTTTTCAGTGATAATTAATGGTGTAGCATCAGGATACTTTGCATCAAATAGAGGAATAAAACAGGGAGATCCCCTCTCCCCATTTCTGTATAATATACTATCTGAGGCCTTTTCTAGAGGAATTAAAAAACTTTTCAAAATTGGCTTTCTGAAAAATTTTGATCTACCTAAGACATGTCCACAGATAACTCACCTAATGTATGCAGATGATACAGCTGTATTTCTCAGTGGAAATAAGGAAAACCTGAAAAGATTTAAAAGATTTCTTAGTGCATATGAGCAAACAACAGGTCAGAAAGTTAATTTCTCTAAATCCAACTTCTATGTTGATCCTGCCACCCCAGCTGATAGAATCCAGATTATAAGAAGGTCTTTTGGAATGACTACGGGAGAGTTTCCTTTTCAATACCTAGGTATTCCCATATTCACAGGAAGGAACACTCAGAGATATTATTACCCTATACTGGAGAGATTAGAAAAAAGCATAAATAACTGGAAAAATAGGTGGCTTAGCCCAGGAGGGAAGATCATATTAATAAACCATTGCTTTCTTTCAATCCCAACCCACTTGTTTGCTATACTAAGACCTCCTAAGGTAGTTTTGAGGAAGATGGAAAGGATGGCATCTGGTCTGTTCTGGGGTGCTACTGAAAGTTCAGAGGCAAGGAAAAAATGGAGAGCTTGGAGTAAGATGAGTATGCCTATACAAGAGAATGGGATAGGGTTTAGAGACCTTCAAGCCACAGTTGATTCATTCTCCTGCAAGTTATGGTGGAAGCTCCAAAAGAACACCACCCAATGGTCTCACCATCTGTGGTCAATACCTGACTCCTACAAGACATCTCAGGTATGGAAGAGAATCTGCTCCATTACTGAAAAAACAAATAGATTGACTAGAGTAATTCATGGAAAAGGGGAATGCTCCTTCTGGAATGCAAATTGGTCAGGAGAAGGTGCTTTATTTTATGAATGGCCTGAGGATGTGGAACTTCCCTTCCCTGATATCACCTTAAGCACCTTCATCCTGAACAAAGACTCTAATATTACTTCTCTGGAGCCACATTTGGCTACCAATATAGTTTCAATATTGCAGGAGGTAGCCATCAAGAATTCACATGAGGACAGACTGATCTGGGAACCTTCTATGGATGGGAATTTTTCAGTTAGCTCAGCCTACAAGATACTGAGGCAGAGGGGTACAAGCATCAGAAGTTTACACAAGGTATGGTCAAATTTCATACCAGTTAAAATGTCTATACTAATGTGGAGAGTTTTGAATGGAATTTTGCCTTTTGATAATGTTCTATGTAAGCTTGGTTTTTCACTAGCTTCTAAATGCCCCTTATGCTCGAACCACTCGGATTCAATCAACCATTTTTTTAACTCATGTCACCAGGCATCTGCAGTGTGGAAAAAAGTTAATAGCATTCTGAATTTACATCCACCTGTTTTTAGGAGTTTCTGTCATTTAGTTGATCATTACCTCTCCATTCAGGTAGGGACTAACAGTCTGAATTATGTATACATAGCTGCACTCATTGTAACAACATGGTCTCTTTGGACACATAGGAATAAACTACTGTATGAAAATCTTGCTTTTTCAGTAGAAGCATGTTTTCAGAATATTAGGGACCTGTTGTACATAATTTTTACTGCAAACCCGTTGAAAGGAAATCCTGACAAACATAAGAAGCTAATTCAGGCAGGAATCATTCCTAGTATAACTCTAAAAAGGAACAAAGAAATCTCAATCTTAGCAGTTAAATGGGAAAAACCAACAAATGGTCTTAAGTTGAACATGGATGCTTCATGGGTAAAGGGGGAGACTCTTCTTGTGCTGTAATAATTAGAGATTGGAGGGGAGATGTGAAACTAATGAGAGTTAAAACCTTTAAATCAGAATCCCCTCTACAAGCAGAGCTGGAAGGTATTTTATTTGCATATCAAATCTGCTTACAAATGGAAATCAGAGGTAGTGTACTAGAGTCAGATTGTCAGCAAGCAATAAGAGCTATACATGATCCTTACTCTGGCTCATGGAGACTATTTTCTCTTTACTATCATTTGCATGAGATGCATACAGAAAACCAAATCCAATATGTCTCTAGGGAAGCAAACACAGTGGCTGATTTTTTGGCTAAATATGCTAGGGAGAATTCCATAACAGGAGATTTAGACTCAAGCAATACTCCACCTTTTCTAAAAGGATTGATTATGCTAGATAAAAATGGAGTTCATGGGGTCAGAATAGGAACAGCAAGTGGAAACATAACATAATATGTTATCTCGGGCACATGTTTTCTACAGGATCAGATACTGCTTCCTTCTTGTTTACTTCATTGCAGATTAAAAGGCTGAGGAGGAAGAGGTTAACCAGCGTATGAACATTGGAAGAACGGCGACAAATGGCAGGATTTTTAACTCAGGAAGACTACGGGCAGCCACCTTCAAAAGATTTTCCAAAGTAAAAGCTATCGTATAGCATTGGCAAAGTTTCCACGAAGACTTAGAGGATAGGCTTCTGGTTTAGGTTAAGGTTGTCTCTGACTGACTTGTGTCTCTTCGGATTCACTAACAAGTTCGAGCGCCAACTACCAAGCCATTAGTATTTGTAATCCTCTGGTTTTACTTATGGTTTTTTAACTATTTTGGAAGCAACAAGGTGTTGCTTTAAGAGCAATATGCTCTCATTTTGTAAACAAACTAAGCCTCGGCTTCTTTATTGTTTATTAAGGGTCTGGGAAGCCTAATATAACTTTCCTCCATCTCAGGATGGTTTAATTTTAAAAAAAAATATATTATAATCTAACATACATGGAAAAATAATTTTATAAGTAAACTATCATCTATAAGGAAATAATTTCTATTTCCTTATTAAAAAGAGATTGTACTCTGTCGAAAACCTGTTTGAGTAAGGAATATGGGTAAGGATTAATTATTTAACTTCTCACTGGCTGTTGGATTGGGGCTGATACACCAAAATGAGCTTCTTCTAGCTATAGAAGTCTTCACACTACTTTTAAAGGGGTTATGGGTGATTAATTGCATATCATTATCAGTGATGATGGTTTTGGATAAATTGTACCTGCAGTATATTTTTTAAACAAAAATATATACAACTCGTACATTTTAGGTTGGTCAATGTGTCAACAATAACACATTTGTCGAAGTAGTCGATGACTACACACAACTAGAGTAGGTGGTTAGTAAAGGCAGTTTGACTGAACCACATAAGACAGATTTCAGGTGCCTTCTCTGGCTTCGTTTTTTATCAAGATCTGAATTCAGTTCCAAATTTGGAAGATATATCCATGTTCTAAAAGAGAGGTTTCCAGAGCTTTGAAGCAAAAAGAACAGTCTGCTCACGCTTAAATCATCAACTGAAAACAAGGAAACCAACAAAGACCACTCAAACATTAGTCTTTAAGCAAAAACAAAATTCAAACCCAAAATCATCTAAAGAGTTTACTGAAAATTTAAAATATCAAATGCTAATATAAAATTAACCTCCAATTACGTTCATGGTTAAGGTGTATAGTAGCAGAGGAGACAGACGTGAGAGTGGCGATGGAGGCACATAGGCGAGAGCGGCGGGCGCCAGATTACGAGGGAGGGAAACAAGATTGAGGGGAAGAAGGAGGTGTAGAGCTTGGGGATGAGGTTGAGGGGAGATAGGGGAGGTGGTTAGCTGGCGGTGGAGAAGGCAGGTAACGATGGAGGGGGCATTTGACAGTGGAGGAAGCTGATGACTGATGGTAGAGGAGTAGGTGACTGACGGTGGAGGAGCGGCTAAAGTGCTTTAGAACGAAGGAGGAGTGTTTTCCAAATCTGGAGAAAATGATTAAGGGGTGAAAACCCTAAAAGCTTGTTATACAGTGGGCCAACAAACTTAATAAAGTCGGCCCGTTAAAGGCGGTTCTACATTAAAATCACCTTTAATTGATGTCCATTAAAGCTAGTTTCTCAAAATGAAGGGAAGCCTTTAATCAATTTTGAACCACTTTTAAAATGAAAGGGAGCCTTGGGAGACTAGTTATGGGTACGAAACCTTCACTAGTGGTTGTGCCTTTGATCTTCGTAATCAAAGGCGATTCTAAAAACTGCATATATATTACCCAATAAAAGGCGGTTATTTTCCGCCTTCCTTCAACTGGGGGAACCGCCTTTAAATATCTTCCGAGTTTGGGAATGTATTGAATCTATCAATTGTGGTTGTCACTTCTAGAATCGAAAGCTACCGCAAGTTTTGGTACCTAAACTGATGTCGGAGACGATGCAGAGGTTACTCCAATTTCTATTCAGAACCTAGTTTTTGGCATAGAATTCCTTAAACTCATAATTTTAGTTACGAGTTTGGAAAAGTAAAGAATTTTTCGGTTGTGGTTGTCACTTCCGGGCTCGGAAGCTAACTCCAGTTCGGGTACCTTAACTAATATCGGAGGTGATGCAGAGGTTACTCCGTCGGCTCCGATTTCCATTAAGAACTTGGTTTTTGGAATTGAATTCCTTATTTACATAGTTTTAGTTATGAATTCATATTTATTTTTGGCTCTATGTTTCTGAATTCGGAAATTTTGTCGGCTCTACGATTTTCGAGTTCAGAAACATGAAATTGTTACTTAAATTTATGACAGTACGAACCTGGGATGAACTTCCGAATTCGTAAATATATTCAGCTCCAATAGCAAATTTATAAATTCTTTGCTAAACCCGACCTAAATAGCCTCATATCACTATAAATGTTACCAACAAATTTCGTATACATTGCATGGGCTTACAAAAATGTATAGACATCGCTACATTAGCAATTATCACTCGAGAGGATAATGATAGTCTGCTGCAACCTGTTTCACTGCCTGAACTTAGGGATATCGTTCTTAGTCTTAACAAAAATAGTAGCCCTGGACCGGATGGTTTCACGGCTAAGTTTTTATTAAATCTTGGGACATAATTGCAAATGATTTGCTTTCTGCTGTACAGGATTTTCTAACTGCAAATAACATTCCTAGAGGTATTGGAAGTACCTGGATTGTAATTATTACTAAAAAGAAAATTCCCATTTCTTTTGATGACTATAGGCCAATAAGTCTTTCTAATGTAGTCAATAAGATCTGTTCCAAAGTCCTAATGGAAAGACTTAAACCTATAATGCTGAAAATAATTTCACCACACCAAACAGCTTTCATCAAAGGTAGAGATATTTCGAATAATGTCATCTACTTGCAAGAAATGGTAAGGTTTCTAAATAGGAAGCAAAGGGAACCAAACTACATAGTTAAGCTTGATCTTAAGAAGGCTTTTGATAGAGTTAAGTGGTCTTTTCTTAACTGTATCCTGTCTAAATTTGGATTTCATGCTAAATTCATTTTTTATATTATGAAGAATCTTTCACAAGCTTGGTTCTCTGTTCTAATAAATGGTAAGCCTGCTGGATTTTTCCAATCTTCGAGGGGAATTAAACAGGGAGACCCCCTCTCTCCTTTTTTGTTTAACATCTTTTCTGAGGCTTTTACTAGGAGCTTAGCATACATTTTCCAGACTGGTAAATTAGCTTATTATGGTCTACCAGGTAATTCTCTCCCAATTTCACATTTATCCTATACAGATGACACTGTCATTTTTTTATCAGCTGGAAAGTAGACTTTGATTAGGTTTAAAGCCTTCTTGTCCACATTTGAGGATGTCACTGGTCAACATATAAATTACAGTAAGAGTGACATTTTCATAGGAAAAAATGCTTCTGTTCATAAGGTTAACAACATCAAAAAGACTCTGGGTATGAAAATTGGGAGTTTCCCGTTCACATACCTGGGAGTTCCAATATATACTGGGGTTGCTAAAAAGATTTTTTTTCAACCACTTCTTGAGCAGATAGACAGTAAAATAGGTAGCTGAAAAAATAAGTGGCTTTCTGCTGGGGGAAAAATCATTCTAATACACTCATGCATTTATTCTATACCACAGCATATATGGTCAGTCATAAAACCAAGCAAAGGGATCATCTCTCTAATGGAAAAAAAACTTAGTAGATTTTTCTGGGGGTTTATTGATCAGAAACCTAAGAGAACATGGAGAAAATGGGATGCCCTTTACTTTCCAATCAATCAAAATGGTCTAGATTTTAGATCAATCACCACCATAATAAATACATGCTCTGTTAAATTATGGTGGAAATATCAAAAGGCTGAGGCATTGTGGACTCATTTTATTGCATCACTGCCTCCCTCTTCCAGATCCTCTCCTCACTGGAAGAGGATCTGTTCAGTTAATGCTTGGGCAGAATCTCATACTAGAGTGATAGTAGGTAGAGGTGACTGCAACTTCTGGACAGCCAATTGGTTAGATATAGGCCCTATTATGGATCTATGTGATCAGTATATGGTTGATATCCCTGCAGCCTGTACTGTCTCTGATTTTATTTCTCAAAAATCAGTTTTGCTTCAGAAGATCTCTCCATTCATACCCTCTCATGTTTTCTCTATTTTACAGGATTCAAAGCTTTCAATACACAGAGAAGATAGGCTGATATGGAAGCCTGGAATAAAAGGTGAGTTCACTTTCAAATCCACATACCAACTGCTCAGAACACAAAGAGGTACTATTGATTCTATCCAACATCTTTGGAGTCCTAGAATTGAAAAGAAAATCTCTATATTTATGTGGAAATTGTTAAACTCTTTTTTGCCTTTTGATAATGTCCTCAAAAAATTGAGATTCTGTTTGCCTTCCAGATGCTGTATGTGTCATAATAATGAAGATTCACTGGAACATTTTTTCAATTCCTGCAATTTTTGTGAACAAATCTGGGACAAGATACATCACTTCATGGGAATTAGTGAAAGATCCTTCTCATCTTTATGGGAAAGATTATCATTCTACCTTACTTATCCTGGACTGAGTGCCTTACATTCAATAATGATTAGAACTGCAGCTGTAATTACATGTTGGAACCTTTGGAAGATGAGGAATAAATGCTTATACGACTCTGCCATTCCATTAACAAGTGTTGTGCTTAATCAAATAAAGGATCAAATTTTCTACACGTTCAGTGCAAAACCTGTGTTTATAGCATCCAATTTTGACTTAGGCATCGCTGAGCACTCATATCTGCCTTTGATGAAAGCTCCACCAAAGCCAAAAAATTTTAAGATTGCATGGACTAAGCCAGCTACAGGATACAAAATTAATGTTGATGCTGCTTGGTGCTGTTACTCTAACATGTGTGGAATTGGTATGATTATTAGAGATGCTAGAGGTGGTTTTATTGCGGCTTATACTGATTACACACAAGCCAAATCCCCTCTGGAAGCTGAGCTGCTTGCTATTAGATTTGCGTTAACTAAGTGTGCTGGATATTATGTTACGGTTTTCATGGAATCAGACTGTCTGACCGCAATACATTTTGTGCTAGATCCTTTACATGCACACTGGAATCTGTACCAATTTTCTGATGACATTCATCAACTTATGACTGATATTAGCTTAGTACATATTCATAGACAGGCTAATCTAGTGGCAGATTTACTTGCTAAAAACTGTCTCAAAGCTCAGATAGGTTCCTCTGTTGACAGATTTTCTATGCTCTCTAATACTATTCAAGGTTTGGTTAGGCTAGATCAGATAGGTACACCATCTCTTAGGATGGTTTATTGAATGGATGCTACTCAATTGTGCTGATTTATGTAGGTGGAATCTGCATCATGTCCGATGGGCACTGGATGCATTAGGACTCAGAGACTCACTTGCAGCATCATGAGAGTGTACTCCACTGTGGCATCGGATAGGCTGATGAAGGAGGCATCATCAAATTGCTGGAACAACAACATACGGATGCACATGGATAGACAGCTAATTTTGCCTAGTGCTTTCTTCTTGCTGGATCATTGCTCTAACTTTATTCAATTTAGTAGAGGATAAGTTTCTTAAACTGTTTGTGGAGAGTCTGACTGTCTTGTGTTTCGTGCATATGATTCACTAATAAGTTCGATGATCTCACAAACAGTTTAACAGTTTTTGTAATCCTCTAACTATAGGCCACATATCTTTTCCTCATTTTGGAAGCAATAATGGTTGCTTCAAGAGCTGATGGCTCACGTCTGTACATATTAACTAAGACATGGCTTCACCTTATCCTGCTTTTATTTTTGCTGTATTTATATGGCTTGGGAAGGCCTAATATAAATTCCCCCATCCTTGGATGGTTTTATTAAAAAAAATACATTAGCAATTATCTATACATAGGAATAAAAATCGTGTAGATTCTATTCCGCACATAACATATATATTTTAGAACTATCTAACACTACACAACATGATAGTAGCTTCAACAAGAATCTATTGACAATGCTAATCAAGCAACTATCTATAGATAGGATAGAAAATTATAAAAATTCTATTCCGCAAAATATGTATAACTATTGTTCAGATATTATTTGTAAGACCATGTTAGGTCTTCCAAGAGTTGCGGGTCGGACATTTATTAGATGTTTTGCCACACAATTTCTTGCCATATTGATGTCGTCCTGTGAATACAGCTTTTATTCCTTTTAGAAAATCTATGCACATTAAAATATAATATATTAGTTCGAGTAGATTAGTAGTTAATAATTAAATAAGAAAATAAATAAATTTTTTGCACTTCACACTTACTTTATCAATTTCTAGGTAATGCAACCGGTCATCTTTAACACACTCTATCACGTATAACATCACGTAGTACCCACACTCACATGTTTTTGCTTGTTTCTTGTAACAATTATGTGCATGAAAATAAGTTAATAAAAATTAAATTGAATTTTAATTTTGAATTTCACTACTATACTAATTCAAACCTTGATTTCGACTACGTGTAAGTCATTTTGACTATTAGACTCCTTGAATGCACTCTCCAAAATATCTACAAATTCTTGGAAAGGTTGAAAGTGCAATGGATCCATCCAATACACATGCTTGTCGTCTGAACAATGAAAATCAATCTTTAATGATCCCTACATCCAACTTTTATGTTAATATGCATATATACATATATATATATATATATATATATGTATATATATATATATGCATGTTTATTGATGTGCTCAATTTGTATCCCATTTTTAGCACATTCGAAATCTAATTTTGTAATAGATTAGGGACTTAATTGAGAAGAAACTAGCATTTTATCAATTAAGGGGTTAGGATGAATTATATATTTTATATCCTAATTCTTTAATTTATGAAGTTTTCTAGATCTTGTTAGAGTGTTCGAGTTTGGAAGAGTTCAAGTGTCGAAGGAAAAAATAAAGTAATTAGAAGATTGGAAGCAGAAGGTCAAATTGTCTTTGGTAGAAGATTTAAAGAAGGCCAAAATTATTTTGGTAGAAGCCAAAGGCCAGCAAGACCATTACGGGCCGCAACCCACATTGCAGCCAACAGCAGAAGGCAACAAGGCAGTGGCGGTCAGTAGGGGTCTTGCGAACCACAGCCTTACCTACGGCCCGTAGCAGATATGAACAGGCCATGAGATGGTCAGCGATACCATTGCGGGCCACAACCTCACTTGTGGCCCGCAACCAATATTTTGGCCCAGATAAAAGCTAATTTTCATCTTTTAATTTTCTCTCTCTTTTTACTCCCTCATAACTCCATTCAAACTACTCACTCAAAAACCCTAGTTCCACATTTATTTTCCATCTTTTCTTCTATGTTTACCATGGATTATTGTTATTTTGTTATGGGTTTAGCTAATATAGGCTAAATACACTTTTAGGAGCAATTGGTAAGCATTTTTAGTATGAATTTGTGAGATACAATTTATCCTATGTTGTGCTTTGATTATCAAGTATATTTAGTGCTTTCTTGTGTGATTGATGCTTGATTTAGACTAGGGTGATCAACTAGTTGAAGATTGTGGGTTAGTTTTGTGCTAGGTTTTTGGTTAAACTCGGAAGACTTTGACTTTTAGTCAATGTAATTATCGTTGGTCAACGCTAGGTTTTAATTAGGAGTGACAACTAATTATGATTGTTGGTTGATGAAATTTTCTTCGATTTAAGATGAATTTGAATGGGTTTAACTAATTACCAATGTGGCTCACTAATAACGATTAGCATGAAGGCTAATTCTCGTAGTCGGTATTAGTAGATATACTTGTGTTATCTATATGTATGTTTCTTGCTTGTAGGACATTGTGGTAGTCATATTGGGTCTCCAAGTGTATTGCTATCCTTGGGGAAGTCTATGACGCTGATCATCTAGGGTGACCCAAGGGTAAGGGTTATTGTGTAGCGTCGATCGCTCACTTTAACTATAACCGAGGAGAGGCAAGAAATATCTTCACTTGAAAGGTGTCGATAAGTTCTCCACAGTATGTGGTTAATGCATGAAAATAGGATAATTAATCGATGATCAAAGGATGACTAGAAATGTAAACCAATTGCGCCCAAGACTCGTTATCATATTAATTACATTTTTCATGCTAGTATAAATATAGTTATATTGTACGCTCTAATTGTTGGTTAATTTAGTTGTTAAAGTATTCATAGTGTTTTCTGAAACCAAACCCCCCCCCCCACATTGTTACCACACACGTAGAGTGACTTCTACGTGTGCTTTTTTTACTACCCTTAATACTCGATAAAACCCCCTTTTCCTCTTGCACTACGACCCCGATCTCTTAGAAACAATCCAGAGAGTAGGGAGATTAGCCAGTTTTGCTAACCAGGCCACCCAACCATCTCCGGAAGTAGTTACACCAATTATGGCAGATGACAATGGAACCTTAAGGGAGGGGAGCTCATGGCCCCCGACCTAGATAGACAACCCCTTTGCATCATATTCTCTCCTCTCCCAAAAAATGTCACTTGTGAGTTTAAGACCGGGATGATCCATTATTTACCAACTTTCCATGGGATGAGCGGGGAAGATGCAAACAAGCATTTGTCCGAGTTCTACTATGTGACCATGAACATGAAGCCATCCAAAATTTTGGAGGGCAATTTCACTCTAAGGGCGTTCCCTTTCTCCTTGAAGGATGCGGCCAAAGATTGGTTATACTACCTTCCCTCGGGAAGTATAATATCATGGAAGGAGATGAAGGGAAAATTTTTGGGCAAGTTCTTTCCAGCAACCAAGTCAGCAGGGCTAACGAAAGAGTTAAGCAACATCTCCCAATATTCAGGTGAATCTTTATACGAATATTGGGAGAGGTTCAAGAAGTTGCTAGCAAGTTTCCCATACCATCTATACAGGGAAGGAGATCTTGTGTAATATTTCTTCAATGGTTTGTCCATTGAAAATATGAGGATGAACAATGCCACTTGTAACGGGTCGATTGCCAACAAGATCCCGAAAGACGCCATGACATTGTTTGAACAAATGGCTAATGGGATAAGACAATTTGGTATGAGAGAAAGAGAAAGGGTGCAAGATCACCCACCTTTGGAAACACCCAAACTTGAAGAGCAAGTGCAAGCTTTAGCTTCCATGATGAAAGAGCTAATGAAGGGGAGGGTGCATCAAGTCAAGGTGTGTGGGGTGTGTTTGTTGGACCATTCCACCAATATATGCTCTCAACTCCAAGATGAAGGGTTTGAGGAGGCCAAGGCTATGATTTATCAAGGAAATAGAGGCTACCAAAGTGGTCAAGGTTTCCAAAGGGGACAGGGAAATGACAAGAATTATTATCCCTACTCCAAGACCTACAATCCCTGGTGGAGAGACCATCCAAACTTTAGGTGGAGGGATGAGCAATTTGGGCAATCCAATCCCCAAGGTAATCTTCAAGGTAGCCAAGGTAGGCATCAACCGAACCATCAAGGAGGACAACCCCAATACCAAGGCAATCAAGGGTACTATCAGGCTCAACAACAACCTTACCCAAGGAATGAGGGGTCTTCTAACCCTTGAGAAGGAAAGCCAAGGTTGGAGCATGAGGAGCTCATGCATGCTATAACCAATATGGTTACTAACTTGGAGGACCGCTCTTCTGCAAGGTTCAAAAGCTTGGAAATCCAGGTTTGTCAAATAGCATTCTCCGTGGCTGGTTGGAAGCTAGGGATTCTGGGAAACTTCCATCACAACCGGAGTTGAACCCTCGACCTCCTAATGCTAGTACTATAACCTTTAGGAGTGGAAAGGAGACCAAAGATCCTGAGAAAAATGTGAAGGTCGGGAAGAGACTTTATGTCAAGACTATTTTCCGAAGAGACTTTCAAACAATCTTTGCCACTAATCACAAACACATCTTGCACATCTGTAGTCGCAAGCAAATTCAACCTCAAAGAATCTTTGCTTGCGACTATTCTTTGAGGTTGAATTTTCTTGCGACTACAGAGAGACTTAATTTTGTTGTAGGCTACCTTTCAACCCCCCTATTGAAGTTCTTGATGCACCTCGAGATGGGGGAATACCCACGTCTCTTGAGAAGGCACCAGTAGTAGAGTTGAAACCGCTACCCGAGAATTTGAAATATGCATTCCTTGGTGAGAGAGATACTTTACTAGTGATTTTGTCGAGTAGACTCACCAAAGAACAAGAGGGGAGGTTGATGGAGGTTCTTATAGCTCATAAGGAGGCAATTAGGTGGACCATTGATGATATCAAGGGGATTAGCCCTTCCACTTGCATGCATCATATTTTATTAGATGATGGGGCCAAACAAGTGAGGCAACCCCAACATCGGCTTAACCCGCCAATGATAGAGGTAGTGAAGAGTGAACTTCTAAAATTTCTCCAAGCCAGTATGATTTACCCCATCTCTAATGGCAAGTGGGTAAGTCCCACCCAAGTTGTGCCTAAGAAAAGTGGTGTCACCATGATAGAGAACCAAGAGGGAGAATTGGTTCCCACTCGTGTAAAAAACGGTTGGAGAGTGTGTATTAACTACCGTAGGATGAACGTGGTAACTAGGAAGGACCATTTCCCTCTACCCTTTATTGACCAAATGCTTGAGAGGCTTGTCGGGCGAGATTTCTATTGTTTTCTTGATGGGTATTATGGGTATTTCCGAATTTCCATAGGCCCGGAAGACCAAGAGAAGACCACTTTCACATTCCCCTTTGGCACTTTTGCCTATAGGCGCATGTATTTCGGTCTATGCAATGCCCCCGACACATTCCAAAGTTGCATGGTTAGTATATTTTCGGAGTTTGTTTAGCACAGTGTAGAGGTCTTCTTGGATGATTTCACCATTCATGGAGGTTCTTTTGATAGTTGTTTAAAACATCTATTGTTAGTGCTCAAGAGATGCATTAAAAGCAATCTCGTACTGAACTCCAAAAAATGCCACTTCATGGTGGAAAAAGACATTGTATTGGGTCATGTGGTCTCTTGTCAAGGTCTAGAGGTAGATAAAGCCAAGGTTGACATGATCCAATCCCTACCCTACCCCTCGAGTGTTAGAGAAGTTAGGTTATTTCTAGGTCACGCGGGTTTTTATCAGTGTTTTATTAAGGACTTCTCTAAGATCGCCTCCCCTTTATGAAAATTGTTGCAAAAAGAGGCAGATTTTGTGGTTGATCTAGAATGCCAAAGGGCCTTCCACGCCCTAAAGGAAATGCTTGTTTTCACTCCTATTATCCAACCCCCTATTTGGGACCTCCCCTTTGAAATTATGTGCGATGCTAGTGGCTACGCCATTGGTGCGGTTCTAGGTTAAAGGGTAGGGAGGATCCCTCATGTCATCTACTACACCTCAATAACTCTCAATGATGCACAACGTAACTACTCCACCACGGAGAAAGAGTTATTGGCGGTAGTATTTGCCCTTGAGAAGTTTAGGTTGTACCTACTTGGTACGAAGGTCATTGTCTTCACGGACCATGCAGCTCTTTACCACTTAATAACCAAAAAGGAGGCCAAACCTAGATTTATTAGGTGGATACTTCTCTTGAGTGAGTTTGATTTAGAGGTGAGGGACAAAAAAGGGAGTGATAATGTGGAGGCCGACCATCTAAGTTGGTTTACGCCGATTGATAAGTCAAAGTGTCATTGAGAAGCCTAAAAGGGAGATCATTCAGGAAGAATTTTCCGATCAACATTTGTTTTCAATTAGAGAGGCTCACCCTTGGTATGCTGATCTAGTTAATTTTCTTGACTCCCAACAATTTCCTCCACATTTCTCAAAAGCTCAAAGAGATAGGTTTAGGGGTGAGGCTAAGCAGTATGTGTGGGATAATCCATATCTATGGAAGCATTGCTCGGATTAAATGATCTGAAGATGTGTCCCGGGGAGTGAGGTGAGTTCAATTCTAAATATGTGTCACTCACTTGCATGTGGTGGGCACTTCGGTGCCAAGAGAACTGCTTTGAAGGTGTTACAAAGCGGCCTCTATTGGCCTCACATGATGAAACACTCCTATCAATGTTTCTTATCTTGTGACAATTGTCAAATAACGGGAAACATTTCCCAAAGAAATGAAATGCCACAAACAAGCATCTTGTACTGTGAGATTTTTTATGAATGGGGGATTAACTTCATGGGAGCCTTCCCAAACTCTTTTGGGTATGTTTATATTTTTCTTGTCATCAATTATATGTCCAAATGGGTCGAGGCAAAGGCCACAAGGACCAATGATTCCAAAGTGGTGGCAGATTTCTTGAAAGCCAATATCGTTTCCCGGTTTGAATTCCTCGAGCCGTGATTAGTGACCGAGGAACCAACTTTTGCAATTGTTAAATCGAGGAATTGATGAAGAAGTATGGGGTAGCTCACAAAACCTCCATGTCCTATCACCCACAATCAAATGACCAAGACGAGGTCTCCAATCGAGAGATAAAATCTATCCTTGAGAAAATGATCAACTCGAATAGAAAGGATTGGAGCATTCGGCTAGATGATGCTTTGTGGGTATATAGGATGGCATATAAGACACTGATTGGAATGACTCCATATTGAGTGGTTTATGGGAAATTGTGCCACTTATCGGTTAAGCTTAAACACAAAGCGTATTGGGCTATAAAAAGCTTCAATATGAATTTGGATGAAGCCGGTGTGCACCGGAAGTTGCAATTGCAAGAGCTTGAGGAGTTCGGAATGACTCCTATGAAAACTCTGCAATTTACAAGGAAAAACCCAAGGCTAGGCATGATAGCTTAATCAATAGAAAGGACTTTGACGTTGGTCAAAAAGTCCTTCTATTCCAATCATGCCTTCAGTTATTTCCGGGCACGTTGAGGTTGAAATAGATTGATCCTTTTGTGGTGGTAAAAAATTTTCCCCATAGAGAGGTTGAAATAATGAGTGAGGAGACTTTGAAAGTCTTCAAGGTAAATGGCCACCGTTTGAAGCCTTACTATGAGAGCTTCCAACCCGAACTAGTCGAGAAAACACTTCTCAACGACCCGGTTAGGGAGTAGTGGCTTTGTGAGTATGTTGTGAAAAAAAATGACCTTATACTGGAACCCTGCTTTACTACCCTTACCCTATTTCCAATTTATTCTGATACACACAATGTCTAACTCCTTTGACTGCTTATCATTGACAAACAGGGGCTTCGAGTTCTCGATTCCCCGATCTGTTCGTGATTAATCAGTCTATAGGTATTATAAGATCCACTGTCAGAGCTCTGATGCTTTATTAGTTTACTCTGTGCTTAAAATAAGTGCATACACTGCTTCTGCAAGCAACAGCCTTATTGCTACAAACTCATGGATGATCTTCTGTAATATTCAAACTCATGTTGCGCCTTTTGGCCAAATCAAGTATGGTTTGGGGAGCCTAATATATTCCCCCCATCCCCGGATGGTTTAAATTAAATAAAAGAGTATGTTGTGATGACGACATTAAATGAACTTGATTTTGATCATCCGGGTGTCATTGATGCAATCACGTTGATGTAGCCTCATTTTTTGTGGCTTTGTGAATAAGTTGTACCGAAGACGTTAAACAAAACTTGGTTTTGTTCATCCGGAATATTTCATCGATGCAAGTGTTATTTTATTTTCAATCTTAGTGTCAATTTTAATTCGTTAGTTTATGTTGAATAATTTATAATCTTGTTGGAATTTGATTTTTGGAGCAATATTATGCCAGGTTTTGTATTGGTTGTGTTTTTGAAGGTTTAGAATGCTCATGAGCAATTTTGGAGGCCAAAAATTATGTTTTTTGAAGAAAATAGGGAGAAAGGGCAGAAGCTTCATTGCGGGCAGCAGCCCACTTTGCGGCCCACAGCAACAGTCGGATCATTCCTGCATGTAGGCAGTACCACCATTGTGGGCCACAGCTTCACTTGCTGCCCGCAGCAAAGGTAAATAAAAAAATTAAAAATCAATAAAATGGAGAAGGCTGGCAGCGTGTGGGCCGCAGCTTCACTTGCGGCCCGCAGCAAAGGTAAATAAAAAAATTTTAAAAAAATAAAATGGAGAAGGTTGGCAGCATCAACCTTATGGGCCGCGGCCTCACTTGCGGCCCGCAGAGAACCCATTTCCTTCTCTTGGCCCGCCTGCTCCCTCTCTTTTTCCTTCACCCCCATCTTCTATTTTCTCCCTTCTCTTCTCCAACCTTATTCCTTCCACCACCTTCCTCATTCCACCACCACCAACTCACCGGAATCCGCCGCCCAACCCCCTCCTCCGACCAAAATACTCCCCTCTCCATCCTCTTTCCATTACTCTACATCCCAACGCTCAAACCTTTCCCCATTAACCCAAAATTTGATTTTAAAACTTAAGAACCCTAGAAATTGGGAGTTCTTGATTTTTTGGTCAAATTAAACCATATTTGCTTACATTTCACATATTGGTGTTGTCATACACTTATTTCATCACTACCACGGTAACACTTCTCACTTCATTGTTGAATTCAAAGTGTGTTGACAAGTGGGTGTTCTTCAATTTTTGTTTTTGCTATATTTTGGGGTTGTGTGTGATACCAATTGTGATATGGTGTTGTATTTTTGGGTGTTTTTTTAGTGTTGGTGAGCTAGTAGCATATTGGCGATGATTGTTTTGGTGATTGAGGTTTGTGACACTTGTTAACACTTTGCTACACTTTTAGTGACACTTTTTTGTGACACTTTACGACCTTTTGTGACACTTCTTGGAATTCTGTAGCATAGTGTACCTTTGTTGATTTTTTGGTTTGCTCTTGATGTTTAGATATTGTATGGCTCTGAAATGAAAAGCCACCTATGTTTCTAGTTTATCCCGACCTCCTGCGGTTGACCACGTGGGGTTGACCCGCATTATAGGGTCATTTGCTACACGGTGGGAAAACTTGGCCACCCTTAACCGAGTATTCCACAAAGTTTACCCATCAGCCCACTTTGGCAAAATTGGGGTTGTGGCAACCCATTGTGCAATTGTTTTAGAAGGTTAGTTTGACTGGTTTTCTTAACAAAGGCGTTGACCTCCCCTAGATACACAATAGAGTTTCTTGCCACATTCACGAAGGAGGAACGGGAAGGTATGAAATACATCTCCTTTCACCACAATGATGAGCCATATTCGATGAGTTATGATGACATATCCAAAAAAATTTGGATAGGAGCTTGGGACCGGGGATGGTGATTACATCAATGCCCCTGGTTACTGCGAGTTATTCTTTTGGACAGGGATCATCGGGAGAGCACGATCCGGTATTGACAAGGCTCCCCTCTTCGTCCATCCATCTCTGCACATTGCCCACCGCTTACTAGCCATGGGGTGTTGTGTCAGGGTGAACTTACTCAATGTTTCGGCGGCTTTATAAAGTGACTTTGGGCTATGACATCTGCAGGACATGGCCATCCAAATTGGATAGATATGTGCAACAGATGCATCAAACTGTCAAAACCAAACAAGGGGAAGATCAGTATGGGAGGGATGGTGACCCTCATTGCCAAGAAGTTGAGGATACAAGACCCGAGCACAGCCGAGTCTGTTTCAGGCAAGTATGATTGCTACCTAGACTTCAATAGATTACATGAATTTGGTATGTTGCAAGTTGTTGGGGATGAATTCGTTTGGAGGTACGGGCCAACATCTCTTTTGTTCATGAAATTCCCCAAGCAGACAAGTTGGTCATCACTGAGGACACCCCCGGTCCGGTCCGCAATTTTTTCATACAACCAAACCCCCTGTATAGCCATGATTTTTGGGTTACAGTACGGATGGTGCAACCTCATGTTCTAGATCTGCCACATGGTCCACGGGCACCACCTTCCTAGGCACCTCCCCAAGAGTACTAGCAGGATACCCCCCGATATGAGATAGGATGTACTTGATAGGCTTGCTCATATTGAGGGTAGATTTGACCAGTTTCAGCTACATGTCGACCAGCAGTTTCAGCAGGTCCATATCAAGCTTGACACAATCTTCTCAGAGTTTTGCCAAGCTCATTATCAGGGAGGAACTAGACCCTCGGGGTCCTAGTTGTGAGTACTTTCTTTTTTCCATTATTCCACATTTACGCTTTGATCTTTTATGTGCATTGGGGACAATGCTTAATTTTAAGTGTGGGGTGGGGGAATTAGTTAAGCTCATTACTAGCTTGTGCTTCTGAGGTGCTATTTCTCATTTTGCATTGTATTTAATAACTTCTTAGGAGGTTTTTAAAAAATGAATAAAAAATGAATTAAAATTGAAAATAAAATTAATCTCACTAAGTTGAAAACCCGCTTACGAGCAACTTAGGCAAAATTGAAGGCCCGGATAGATTGAAAACCCGAAAGGGAAATCTATGCAAAAATAAGAGGCTAATTTGTGTAGTAAAAGGTGAGCATGAGGTTAAAAAAATAAGAAACTAGGACAAAATTCAAAAGGGTTCCTAGGCAAAATGAGAGAAACAAGAGAAATGAAATTTTGAAGGCTCATTTTGCCATTTTGGAAACTTTTGGGTAGAATCAACTTCTTTTACCTTATTTTTGGATGATAAAGACCTCATTTGGATGTAATTTTATCTTGGAAATTTTGTTGGGTAAAATCTTTTAGGCATAAATATGGGGATGGAGGGTTAAAAGAATTCTCAAGGAAGGGTTTCGAATGTGTTATGGGATAGAAAAAATTTAAGAACCACCTTAGGCCTTTATTTTCTTCACTTGAGAATGAGTAAAGGTTTAAGTGGTGGGTGTTTTGATCTACTCAATTTGTATCCCATTTTTAGCACATTCGCAATCTAATTTTGTAATAGATTAGGGACTTAATTGAGAAGAAACTAGCATTTTATCAATTAAGGGGTTAAGATGAATTCATATGTTTTATATCATAATTCTTTAATTTATTAAGTTTTCTAGATCTTGTTAGAGTGTTTGGGTTTGAAAAAGTTCAAGTGTCGAAAGAAAAAATAAATTAATTAGAAGATTGGAAGAAGAAGACCAAATTGTCTTTGGTAGAAGATTGAAAGAAGGCCAAAATTTCATTTTGGTAGAAGCTGAAGTCCAGCAAGACCATTGCGGGCCGCGGCTCGCAGCTGAAGGCAACAAGGCAGTGGCGGTCATAGGAGTCTTACGGGTCGTAGCCTCACTTGCGGCCCACAACAAACATTTTGGCCCAGATAAAAGCTGGTTTTCAATTTTTAATTTTCTCTCTCTTTTTACTCCCTCCTAACTCCATTCAAACTACTCTCTCAAAATCCTTAGTTCAAAATTTATTTTCCATCTTTTCTTCTATTTTTACCATGGATTATTGTTATTTTGTTATGGGTTTAGCTAATATCGGCTAAATACACTCTTGGGAGCAATTGGTAAGCATTTTTAGTATGAATTCGTGAGATTCAATTTATCCTATTTTGTACTTTGATTATCAAGTATATTTAGTGTTTTCTTGTGTGATTGATGCATAATTTAGACTAGGGTGATCAACTAGTTAAAGATTGTGGGTTAGTTATGTGCTAGGTTTTTGGTCAACCCTGGAAGACTTTGACTTTTAGTCAACGTGATTATCGTTGGTCAACGCTAGGTTGTAATTAGGAGTGACAACTAATTATGATTGTTGGTTGATGAAATTTGCTTATATTTAAGATGAATTTGAATGGGTTTAACTAATTATCAATGTGGCTCACTAATAACGATTAGCATGAAGGCTGATCCTCGTAGTTGTTATTAGTAGATATACTTATGCTATCTATATATATGTTTCTTGCTTGTAGGACATTGTGGTAGTCATATTGGGTCTCCAAGTGTATTGCTATCCTCGGGGAAGTCTATGACGCTGATCGTCTAGGGTGACCCGAGGGTAAGGGTTATTGTGTAGCGTCGATCGCTCACTTTAACTATAACCGAGAAGAGGCGAGATATATCTTCACTCGAAAGGTGTCGATAAGTTCTCACAATATGTGGTTAATGCATGAAAATAGGATAATTAATCGATGATCAAAGGATGACTAGAAATGTAAACCAATTGCACCCAAGACTCGTTATCATATTATATACATCTTTTGTGCTAGTATAATCATAGTTATATTGTACGCTCTAATTTTTGGTTAATTTAGTTGTAAAAGTAGTCATAGTGTTTTCCAAAACCAACCCCCCCCCCCCCCCTTCCACTTTGTTACCACACACGTAGAGTGACTTTTTATGTGTGCATTTTTTACTACCATTAATATTCAATAAAACCCTCTTTTCCTCGTGGACGACCCCATCTTACCTCCTTCTGGGATATTCATTTGCATATGTATTATATCCGCTCTTGCTTTGAACACCTAATCCATTGAGTTATCAGCGGACACAAATAGCCTACCCAATCCTTCTTTCTATGTTTACCAAAGTAATACATGTACCTTACGCATAAAATTTAGATTGTTAGCGATGAATATGTGATATTCCATTGTAAAAAGAGAAATCTAAAAAATGAAACTCACACTTACAATAGAAAGAAGGACGCGATTGTTTGGTTGACTTGGTCACACTTACATAAATCTTCAAAGTCACTCCATAATGCAATGATGTCTCGGATTCTTCCAAAAACACTCATTTCCGAAAAAAGTGTATGTTGAGTTGTTGGTGTGCCGAGATCCAATCGGACAATACTTGGACAAAAGGCGATGATCCCCTCTCTACTCTTGCTATTGTCGTTTGAGGTTTGGTGCTTCTCCCCACCTGTACAATTGTTTTTGTTGTTGTCGGGGGGTTCAACTACTACTTCAAATAACCGTCCTTCACGGGATTGAAAACAAGATACCGAGGCCAAAGAAGAAAATATTCCTTGGGTTAGGCCTACCTTGGTGGAAATGCCAAGACAATAACCACCATAAATGAAGTCATTCCACTGCTTGATCAAACATTTAAAGGTTTTGTTCAAGATCCTCTAAACGACATGGCGACTAGGTCAAAGGCGATCTGGTGAAATTACGATCCCCTTTTCCTCTAAGTGACCAGGACAAAGACGAAGCTTAGAGATGCTGCCTTATATACTTTGATTGATTTCCTATATGATGAATAATTGAAGAAGGAGTCATCATCGACATCTTGGATTTATTGTTCAGGACTGTCGGAGAACTGAAGACATCATGAAGAACACTATATTTTTTTCCCACGGGTTTTTTAATAAGGTAGTGTGATCACTGTAAAATATTGTAAAATTATTTCATTTTGGATTTTTAGACTATAGAGCTCGGCCATGTGGACTTTGAAGAGCTGATTTTTTAACCAGCCAATTAGGGTTTTGAAATATTGAGTTTTATTCTGATTAGAATTCGTTTTGGTAAGATTAAATAAGGCAATATTCATCCAAGGTGTGATATGGATGAATTCAGCAATAGCCTTATTTATTGTAGGTAGGTATTTTAGTTAGATATGGTTTTAGCTTCCTAAAGCTGTCATAAGCATATTTAGTTTCCAGTTGTGGTTAGGGTTTGGGGCGAGATCTAACCATATAAATAGGGGGGCTTTTCCATGAATTTAGAAATACCTTTTTATCAATCAAATATACAAACATTTGAGTTAATTCCATTGTTGCTTAATCCCGAGAGTTAGTTAAGTATCAATAAACTTGTGATCTAATCCCGTGGGATAGTTGAGCAAGTCGAGATTAAGAGCATCCCAAAGGCTAGGTTCTTGAATTTCATGAAATCCGGTGAGAGTTTGCAGATCTCTTCATTTGATCAAAGATTTTAATTCTGCAATCCAAAGCCTTTGCAAGGAGATTCATATTATACCTTCTTGTAAGCTCCATCGGGAATAGGCAACATTGCATCGTGCACAAATAGTTTCTCCATGGATACCCTTGCAATTCCATCCCCGGTTGGTTTGGGGTGATGATGTCTCATCAACTTATAAGAAATACCATCGGCTACATGAAGTGGTGTATTATTTTCACCAACCTCTGTGTAAAGCTTGCACACTTGAGAACCCTACACCAAATAAACAATATTTTGTTCACATAAGCCTTATATAATGTCATTTATTGTCGATAAGTATATGTACCTTTTTTCTAGCAATGATAGGATTTTCTTGTTTGGAAATGCATCAATTTTGGGTCCCAGTTGTAATCCTTTTTTGTTCACTTCAATGTCGCCAGGAGAGTGGTGAGAACCTCTCGATGGGGGATCCCAGTCACTGTTAAGATCATCGGGATTTTTGGGTACGACAAGATCAGTGTGGTTCACTAACTTTTGGATCAAAATGTCATGTTGATGTAATCGTTTGTCCTTGAGAATCTCATCATTTTTGCAACAAGAGTATTCGTAATGGTCTAGTCCTCTAATATGAATGGACAATTCCAAAAGTCCCCTTTTGTGTCACAAATGCACCAATCCCTCTAGCGTAACCCGGGTGATTTTTTTCCAGTTACCTTGCACAAGATGTCGTTATTACCGGTGGGAATGAATTGACCTTCCATTTGATCTTGTTTTAATTTGGCCTACCACACCAGAATCGACAACCCAGCATGAGTGGGGAAAATATGTTCAAGAAATTAATAAAAGCTAATAAAACACGTACCACTTTTTCTGCAAGTTCATTTTCCTCAACTTTGTCAAACCCACCTTTCTTGTTTTTCCGAGAATTGACAAATAGATCTCACCGGTCTATTTTTTCAACATGAATAGAAGTAACTGAAACCGTAGTCTCTTCCTCGGACATTCCTCTTTAAATTGCTAGTAGAACATCTTGTTGGAATTGTTCTCTCACCATCTCGAGTGCCGCCAATCCATATCCTCCATGACTCTTGCAATGTGGAGTTGTGTTCAACA
Source organism: Rubia yunnanensis (assembly GCA_037428765.1). Lineage (NCBI taxonomy): Eukaryota > Viridiplantae > Streptophyta > Magnoliopsida > Gentianales > Rubiaceae > Rubia > Rubia yunnanensis. The sequence goes on along the minus strand of CM075064.1, from coordinate 20,192,483 downwards.
TAGTATTGTGTGTTTTCTCTTTCCTCGTACCCTACGAGAAAAGAGAAAATCAATGGAACATCAACACCAACACAATCTAAATGCAAACCATTTAGATTTGGAGTGGACTAACGCTTTTGTCATTCTTTAACATTCTTCTTTTGTGGATCTCCTAGCTCTCCGGTTTGAATATGTGTGTAAGTTATCCATGGACAATACCCTTTTCTATTTGAGAAAATGAAATCTCTAGAAAAGGTGTACTTGTACTCTCGCCAACTTTTTGATATCATCTTCATGGCTATCTTTCTTAACTCGTCCATGTCTGGGGCATCGATTTCAAAGGGTCTTCATTTATTGTGAAGTACAAAGAATAGTTAGAAAAAATTGGCTTTCCCATTAACTTAAATTTTATTAATAGGATTAGAACAAAACAATTAGACTAAATTATTTTTTTAGCGCCTACAAAGTATCTTATACCATGTTTTGATCCCCGTTTGCAAATCAACCCTCCCCACAAATTCAGAACAATTTGTTTGGCCCCCAAAGGTGGTTTTCAGGTAAGACTAAATGTTTTCCGGTATAGTTAGGGGTATAATAGTAATTTTACTAATTTAAAAATATTTTCAATTAAAAATTCCCAATTTTAAAATTTTTCTTTAAAATTCCTATTTAAAAACCATTTTCAATTAAATGGTTTTCCTTCCGCCGCTGCCTGCAACTGTGGCTTTCCGTCAATGAGAGCTTGTTTTTTCGACTGAGAGCTCATTTTTTGGATAACCACAACAAAAGGAACAAGTATTTGCTGAGAGCTCATTTTTTGACTTAGCCAGCATCGGCAGAGGCATCGAGCACTTTTGGCATCAGCATATCTGAGCTCTCTCTAGGCTCGTGCACGTTTTGGCAGGCACCTCTGGCAGTGTTTGGTGGCGTCACTCTGGTTGAAAATGGATGTGTCAAGGTGGGAAACTCCAGCTCCGGTGTTAAAGGATGATACAGTGCAAGATATGGTGGTCCAACTCCAATTACAGGCAATGTCACCGATCTTCCACCAAACCCCGCCTTCTTCCACCACCGATGCCTTCAAGCCCAGAATGTGATTTTGTGCCATCCTCCATCACCGCCTTCCACCTAACCATCGCCTCCATCGTTGGGGTTTGGTGGAAGTTTTTTTTTCCCTGGTGAATTCAAATTGGAAGTGGCAGAGAAGCAAAGAAGACAAACAAATCAAAGCGGCAGAGAAGCGAAGAAGACAAAGAAGATGAAGACTTTTTTTAACTCATGGGTATAATGGTCATTTTACATATTTTGACCAAGTTTGCCTTTGACTTTCCCTCAAAATCACCTTTAGGGACCAAAAAATCGCTCTGAATTTGTGGGGTATTGTCTAAGGGTTGATTTGCAAACGGGTACCAAAACACGGTATAAGATACTTTGTAGGGGACTAAAAAAAATAATTTAGTCAAACAATTATGTACCTATGAAGGGGTACCTTGCATTCCATCCATAGGGTTGCTTTGTATTCCTTTGGCACATTGTGCCAAGTATCGTAACGGATGTCCACGCGAGTACGACCGACTTTACTAACCTAACTTAATCACTTCGCGGGGTCTTCCGACAAACATCGGCCCATTTTGTTGAAAATCAATGGGACCAATTCCATCATAGCCATTCATCTTTACAATGTTCTGCAATGCATTTTTGTAATTCCCGCACGTCCGTTTCCTTCTTACTCGTCATCCTCATCTACAATTTTTTGGTGATTCCACGCGTTATTGGAATTTAATGCATCATCTCGACTCCTCTTCCTCTTGGACTACGACCCACCCATTAAAATCACCACTTGTCAATCTTTAATGCTACTATTTCACAAATCCTGGAACTAGTAAAAAAAATAGCAACACGAACTAATAATGTACATAAATATACACGCTATCAATATTGAGCCAAAAATGGAGAGTATTAAATTATAGAACATTATTGTATACACAAAATATAGTGTAATAATTTACCTTAAACCCTAGTAACAGAGTTACTAGTAAGCAAGGATGAAGAAATTCTAGCATGTAGTAGGATTTGAAACCAAAATTCTCCTTGATGAAGAAACCCTACCTTCCCACTTGCCTTGAATCCCAAAATTCTCACCAACACCAATCCTATTACAAATGGGAGGAATTCATAAGGTTTATATTTTATAGTTTGAAGAGTGAGATGAGAAGAATGTGATGATTGTTGAGGGTGGATTTTGGAGGAGAGAAAACGGAGAAACTTGCACTCAAAATGTTAACATTTATTACTCACTTTGAAATGTATTTAATGCCGCGGTATAAACCCTTGTAATTATAAGTTCCAGACTCAGAACTGATTCGGTCCTTTTATTTTTAAGACCATAAGATGTTATGGGATCAGAAGTTGTTCGGCTGCAAATTAAAACTGAGCAGACTAACTTCCAAACTCTGAACTAGTTTAGACATTTAAGAAAATAAGACCTGAAAATGTTACGGAACCAAAAGTTGTTCAAGTCGCACTAAATAATGGCTAGAATGACTTCCGAATTCGGAAGCTCCGGGAGTATATTTAAAAAAACTCCCAAATCAAATTCTGTTTCATGAACCCTAGAATTTAACTAGAACCCTAGCTTTTGTAATCAAATCACCTACACTAAATTTGCACTTTACTTTTTTTTATTGAAAATCATGGAGAGAAACAAAGAATGAGGAGGAGGGGCGAGCAATGCATCATAACGGAGTCATGCTCCATTTCCTAAGTTGGGAGCTTTGATGAAATTCTTCAATACCAAAGCAGAGAGAAGGTATGTGGAGTTTTTAAGAGTTTGAAAATGTACAAATCCAAAAGTTGTATGCAGTATAGATATGCATGATTTGTCCCTAGGATATATATTGAGGTACTTCAGGAATCGAGGTATGGAGAAATTATTTACTTGTGAGGAGAGTGTGCACACCGACGAGGTTATGCAATTCTATGCCAACTCATGTCAAAATTTTATGAACAAGGATATGACCCTAGTTAATGGCAAACAAGTGATGGCCACAAAATATACTATAAATATTGTTTTAGGTAATTTGTATACTACTACTTCGAGTTTGAGATCATATACTCCTGATGGTCCCCTAGAGATATATTAGCAACAACAGTGGGTTGGCATTAGTGAAGGAACCCCTTTGTGCCTCGTAGAAATTGATAGAAATTATTTTGGTAGGAGAGGTAGTTTAGCTGGTCAGGAAGATTCCTACGATGAGGTGTACTGACTTTTGAACAAAGACTCGTTTACGAGTGAATTTGCTTGAACGTTCTACCATCTGATGACCACGCTAGCGAGCCAACGATTGATAATCTCACATTTTATTATGTGATGGTGGGGTTCCCCATTGTTCTGGCATATACAATCTTAAGCTACATGTTGAAAGTGACGGGAACTAAGAAGAAGGATCTACCTTATAGTGAAATTATCACTTCTTTACTAAAGCAGTTTGGTCTCCAACCCATGGATAGACCATTGCGGTTGGATTTTTATGACTTGAGTTGGTTTGCACACAAACATATGGAAATGGGTTCCAATGGTAAGTGGAAACACAAGGAGATCCTAGGGGCAACTGCTAAAGAAGCAAAAATGGCAAGGGATGCAGAGTTGGACATGGCTGAGTCTTTTTCGTCTCATGAGTGTGCCGAGTTTTGGTTGCATTTATAGTATGATTTTATATTTTCCATCTATTCAACCGGTGTATAATTGTTTTGTTAATTTTCCAAGGAGGCTAAGCAGGTTGGAAGAGTACCGTGAGTAGGTACCTTGCCTACATTCGAGGTGACCTAACTAAAGTTAACAAGGTTTTGGCCTAAGTCAAAGTCTGACAGGCAAAGCTCATGGAAGTTGTGGGGTTGAAATTTTCATTTGATGATGAGCCAATGCCTATCTTTGCTCCTCAATTCTCCGCCATTGAACCTAAAGATGAAGATAATCACAAGGCATATGACAATTCCAGAGGAGATGTTGCTCATGAAGAGACTGTTGGGGCAAAGACCACTATGCAGGAGGCTGATAATTTGGAGGATACTAATGAAAATGCCAATCAGAATGCTGCCTGGGAGGAGAGTGACCCGGAATTTGTAGAGATGTTTGGCGATAATTGAGCATTGCTTTGCTATATGGGATTTTTGAATGGTTTGTAGTTGACAAATTCAAACTCTAGATATGTTTGTACAAGGATTACTTTTAACATGATTTTAAAAAAATTGGTACTAAATTGATGAGTACGTTATTGGTATTTGGTTCGTCAGCAATGTTCTGCCATTACCGGTCCTCGTTTGTCAATCTATTTGTCAATGTGTCATATTTGTAAACTAATTTTCCAATGGGTATTTTTGACTAACATTCATTCAAGAAGCAATTCTGAGTCTGTAAACTCCTCGTGTTAGTGTATCATTGATTCTAGATGTTGTTCCAAACTCGGAAAGTAAATATGACTTAATTGCATACTAGAACTCAATTGATTCTGAGTTCAGGTGCATTTTCCGTCCTGGACCTAGTCAACAAAGCATTTTTCTAGGCCATTTTTTTACCATAAAAATGTCTTCCAAGCTCGGAAGATTGTCAGCTTCGTGTATAATAGAGTCTGAATGCAGTTCCAGACTCAAAACCAATACCTACATGATTGCTAACAAGAACTCAATTACCTTCCGAGTTCAGACGGATAATTCATCCTCAACCTAGTTTGAAAATATTTCTTGGTCCTAATTTTTTTTGAAAATAAGAATGTCTTCCGAGTTTGGAAGAGCAGTTCCAAACTCAGCTTCAATTTCCAGACCTAAGCTGGTGGTTTGAACGATTTAAGCATTTCCTAATATTTTTCAATTTCAAACTCTTAATGCCAAATTTGGTTATCCACAAACTAAAGAATAAGTTGTTTCAGACTCGTAACATGAAAATTTGCTCTTTATCATTAATGAATTGGAGGACTTTCAAACTTGGAAGAACAGAGGGTATATAAAAAAACCCCAATCCCCAAATATCAAACCCTAACATCTCCATCTGCCACTTTCAGCTCCAGAAACTACACTCTCAATCTCATTTGAAAAAATTTTAACATGAAAACACAATTGAAACAATGTCATCTTCACAACGAGGAGGTCAAAGAGGCAAAGGGAAGTCTAAGGCAGGTAGCTCGAGACGCTTAAGAACCAACAATGAGAGAAGGGCTAGATTTGTCTCCGCTCAAGCATAAGAGATGTACAGTATGATGCTTTACGTCAAAGTGGAAAATTGCTTAATTTCTACATTATTGATCTAAATGTCTATCATAGCATAGGTTTAGTAAATCCAATGCAAAAGCTTTAGGGACAAAACTTCCTTAGTTTATTGGCCTTAAACGAAGCCCTTCCACTTTGACGAAGTTTGTCAGTTTTATAGCAATTTAATTGAGATAGAGGGTGGTGGTTACCGAACCAAGGTCAATTGGGTACACCGTAGATCTTAGTCCTTGGATTATTAACCAATTGTTAGAGTGTCCGTACAAAGTTCCAGAGGATGTATACCCCCAAAACAATCAAGGCCCTTTAGATGACATTTATCATAGGGAGCCTTTTCCCCTTTGTTCTGACTACCCTTTTGTTGATCTCATTGCTTGGAGTCATAGATACCTTTCATGCAATCCTGAAAACATAGGAAAATTGAAGAGTTTAAGTTTGAAACAATTGGCCATAGATCAACGGACTTGTACAAAATGATAGCTAGGAGTATCGTACCGACCTTAGGCCACATAATAGAGCCAAACTATGCGACATTGATAGCGTTTTATTACATTGTTCAGGGGAGGAAAATGAATTTCGGGGCTGCGATATTCAAACATGTGCTATGGGTAGGCACGTTAGAAAAGGTGATCAAGAGTCTTCCATACGGGAACTTGATCACTTTGATTTTGAAAGGAGTTCAAGGGTTGTTGTTGCACGGGGAGAAGAAACCATGCAAGTGGATTGACAAACAATACTTCACAAAGAAACACTAGGTATTGTTTGAACACAAGTGGGCACGCAAGGCATGGGATGTGGACGAGGCCAACAAGAAGCCAGGAGTTTAGCCCGGTATGTGTGGCATTGTTTAATTTAGTTTTATTCAATTCAAGTATATTGGAAATTATTAACATTTTTATTTATTTACCAGTTTTAGAGGAACCCGATGTGTAGTTCTTGAAAGGCTTTAGAGCATGATACAGATGGATTAAAGGGGAACTTTCTCAGATGAGAGAGGGTGTGGAAGTTGGAGCAGAGTCAAAGTGCGTTACAGAGCCATTTGGAATCAACATCAGAATCTCGTGCAAAGGATCTTAAGTGTGATGGTTGTACCATGAAGCAAAGGATTGGAAATTATTTTTTTTGTCCAAGAATATTTGTGATGACTGTTTTTATGTTTCAACTATTGTATTTTGGGAGAACTTTGCTAGTTCGAATAGTACGCCTTAAAATGATGCGTAATGTTTGTGTTTTTATAATTTTGCCTTGTAATTAGTTTTATTCATCATGTACGTAGTTAATGGACGAAGTTACAGTATGTGTAGTTTAAATTCAAAGTTAAAGTAGGTAAATGAGCTAGAAAAGTTTTTTTACCATAACTCAGGATGAGCTTCCAGTGCCGGAAGCCTATCCGTCCTTCAAGATTACAAAGATTGCAAACAAATTGACTTAATAAATCAAACCCTAGTTTTGTTTCTTTCTTTTACCATTCTTTTTCATCTTCCTCCTTCTCTTCTTAATCTTTCCCCAATTGTCAACCCAAACTCCTTTATCATGATCAATACGCCTTAAATGACCAGGTAAACTCATATTATCCTCAACAAGCGTATTGTCTTCCCCATTGGATCCCATATCTGCCTACCGACCAAAGCCAATTATTCCTCGCATGCATAGTCTTTAAGAAAAGCTCTCTTTCCCTCAACAACTATCTCCCAACGAGGGTCAACAGGGTCTTTCACATAGAAAACTCGGTGAGCATTTGATGCCAAAATGAATGGATTTTCTTTCCAAGAAACTTGACTACGATCCACAAGGGTGAATCCCAAATCCTTAGTCTGTTGTCCATTATTAACATCAACCCATAAGCATTTAAACACAGGAACTTTTACAGTCACATAATCAAGCTCCCAAATAAAGTAACATGTTTGCACGTACATAGGATTGTCGTCACTTGCACTCGCAACGTGAAGGGCCTCGGATACAAGTGTCACCCTGTTGTTATGGGATACACCCTTGTCAACAGGATTGTGCTCATCGGTCGATGAGCCAACCATTTCACTATATGAGTATGATCATCGATATCTACATGGCTTTGTAGCCATGAAGCAAATGTGATTGTGTATTGTTGCAAAACATGAGTTTCATTGAACTTAGGATGCATAACTCTTATCTCCTCCATGTGAATCTTGGCAAACAACGTCCTCATGGTTTCAAAGTACGTAAGGGTGTGCAGCACACAAATCTTCCGCAATAGGGTTGATTATTTTTCCCTATTTTAATCCTTTTCCAAGTACTCTCCCTTCATGTCGATAATTAAGAACACACATAGAATCAACTTCCTTCAAGTAATCGATATAAAATTCTATAACCTCTCCCACCACATAACGTTGCACAATACTTGCATCAAGTCTATACAGATTTTATACAAAATGTTTAAAAATTTTCACATACCTCTCAAAAGGGTACATCCACCTCAAAAATGTCGATTCGCACAACTTGATCTCACAGACTGAATGAACTATCAAATGGGCCATAATATCAAAAAATTAGGGGGAAAGTACATCTCCATCCACACAAAACCTTGACTATCTTTGCCTGCAATCTATCGAGCTTAGCCACACTGATGCTTTTGAAAAAATTGACTTGAAAAACAAACACAATTTCATATAATACACTGTCTAACGTGAGAAGGCAATGATGACCTAAGCGCAATGGCATTCAATTCTTGCATCAGGTTGTGGCAATCGAGTGATTTCAAACCAACCAATTTCAACTCCTCCACGGATATACATGAACTTATGTTAGACGAATAAGCCCCCGGCGCCTTCACACTACTTAGGTTCTCACTATACGATTTCTTCTCCGATTGAGATATGCAATAGCAAATAGGTGGAAGGTAACAATTATCACCATTCGTGACCAGCCCCAAACTGCTCTTAATTCCCATTTCCACCAAGTCTAGCCGAGCTTTCAACCCATCCTTACTTTCACCCGGGGTATTCAACAAAGTTGCAACCAAAGAGTCATACACATTCTTCTCAGTGTGCATTACATCGAGACAATGTCTTACATCCAAGTGCTTCCAATAAGCAAGGTTTAAAATGGAACACTTCTTTCAACTACCTTTGATCTCAACTTTATGCTTCCTCTTCCAAAAACCATTATTAATGTCCCTACTCTATCATAAATCTCAACCCCCGTTATTGGTCAAGGTTTCTCTATGTTCTTTATCTTCCCATCAAACAACTTTTTCATCAATCGACATGGGTGGCCTTCGGGAAACCTTGTGTGCCCCTGATAAATGGCTTTAAAATTGTGCTTCAATTGACAAAAAGAGGTATTCTTTTCAAAAATAGAACACGTGTAGTGCCCTTTCACTGAGTACCCGGATAAATTTTCATATGCTGGAAAATTATTAATGGTGTAAAACAACAAAACCTTCAATTCAAAATAATCTTTGACACTACCATCAAAAGTTCTAATACCTTTGTTGGACAACATCATCAAATCATCGACCAAGGGGGCTAGGTAGACATCTATATTATTACCGGGTTTCTTAGGTCTCGAAATCATCAAAGACAGTAATATGTACTTTTGCTTCATTGTCAACCACGAGGGTAAGTTATAGATCCCCACCTTGATGGGCCATGAATTATGGGTTCTACTCATATTACCGAATGGATTCATTCTGTAGGTAGACAGGCCAAGCCTCAAATGTCGGGGCTTCACATCATACTCAGGATACAAAGTGTCAAGCTTCTTCCACTACTCATCATCCAACGTATGCCTAATGAGATCTTCTATAGGACAATCTCATTCTGCGTGCCATTGCAACAACTTTGTATCTTCTTTCGAAACAAATAACTTGTTCAATTGTAGAATGATTGGGAGATACTATAACACTTTGGTCGAGGTCCTTTTTTCGAATTTGAAGAAACTTCAACACCAACCTCAATTTTGCGTCACTTCAACTTATATCATGACTCACCACAAACCCTACACTGGTCTCGATCCTCATCCTCCGAGCCTCTATAGAGCCTACAATTGTTGGGAAAAGCATGTATTTTTTCCAATTCCATTCCCATAGGACAAAGAATCATTTTTTCCGCATACAAATGGTCGGGCAAATTGTACCTTCCGGAAGGAATTCGCTAACTAGTTCCAGAGTCTCTGCCATCCCTTTGTCAGTCCACCCAAGTTTTTCTTTCAAAATAATCATTCACAAAGTTGCACTCAAAATTGAATGCTTTGAACCACTATGCAAAGGCATTATATTGTCGTTGTGCAAAGCTTATAGCACTTCAGGTTTCCCATGGAATTCTCTAGCAACGTCCCCACCATCTCATCGAACCCTTCATCTACGTTGTATTGATCAGATTCTTTATGTCTAACATCGTCTTCAATAGAATTGTCAACATCCCCGTACCACACCCATGAGGTGTAACTAGTTTAAAAACTCTCGCATGATGAGATGTGCAAGGAACCTCTTCCTACCCAAAAACTCACCATTCCTACAATATTTACACGGGCAATGTGCTTCCACCACTCCATTCTTGGAAGCATGTTCAAAAGCTACGACAAAAAATGATTCTACCAAAGGGAGATAATCGAGTTATTCTCAAATCTTTACCAATCAATTCAATTTGATCCATCGATAAACCTTATAATAATTAAATTGAGATGATTCACAATCACCAATTCAACTAAATCAAAACCATTTCACATAACAATATACTCCCTCTGTCCCAGCTCAATTTACAGAGAGAGAAACAGAGGGGGTATTTATCTACAGTGACAAAAGTCAGAAAAGCTGACTTGAAGTGACAAAAAGCAGATGGGTAATAATGAATGCTCAATGTTAATTACAAAAATTACACACTAATATTGCTATTCAAATTTACAAAACTATCCACTAATCTTTTACAAACCAAATTTAAAAAGCTGCATTTTTTAGCTAATGGATTCTAAACCTCCCGTTCATCTTCTTCGGCCGAGATCCAAAAATAAAAATAGAGCAAATTATCAGATCCAAAAAAACAGAGCAAAACCCCAACTTAAACAGCAGCTGAAGCAAAAACAGAGCAAAAACGAAGCAAAAAAATCCCAACTTCAGAGCAAACGAAGCAAAAACAGAGAAAAAAGCCCCAACTTCAGGGCAAATGGAGCAAAAATAGAGCAAAATTCTCAACTTAAAAGCTCAGAAAATATCAAACATGCTCAAATCAAAGCAATAATATTACCAAATAACACAAATTCTTCAACATTCAAACCGTTATAAACATTAAAACCACCTTCAAGCAACTAGATCTGAGAGACCATAACCAATTTCCCCATATTAACAAAACTCAACCCAAAAAACAAGTAAAAATCGTTATGAACGCAAGAGGGATGAACATTTAACCAAGATTTTCGAAAAACAAAATTAAAAACTTACAAATTTGAAGGCGAAAACATGAAGCCACCGCCGTTCATTCGCAAGGTCGCGGCTACTTGTGGGTGAAAGAGAGGATTCGTAGAGAACAAAAAAATAGCAGAGAGGATGAAAAGATTGAGCGAAGAGGAAGATGAAGGAAGATTCGAGAGAGAGGGAGAGGAAGAGGAAGAGAGAGCACGGAAGATTCGAGAGAGGGGGAGAGGAAGAGGAAAAGGAAGCAGTGAAGAGGAAGAGCCAGAGGAAGTAGGGAAGATTCGAGAGAGGGGGAGGATTTAGAGAGAAAAAAAAAGGGGAGCCAGCCAAATTTATTCCCTTAAACCCTAATTATAAGCCCAAGCCCAATGCCATTTTATCTAATATAAGGGGAAAATGGAATTTTGAGTCAAGTCAACTTGGCTATTTTTGGCAAAAATCAGAAATTGCAATTTGAGCTGGGACACCCTTAAATGGAAAGTGTGCAGTTTGAGTTGGGACGGAGGGAGTACATGCTTTCGGAAACAAATTCATTTATCTACCAATCACACACACACACAAATATTTTTTTATAGCACAGTTGAGGAAGAATTACATACATTTGATACTTCCCGGTGTATTCTTTTTTTTTAATGGAAAGCACCCAAGGGTGGGGGTATATATATTTGGTACCCCAAGCAAAATAGAACCAGTGTATAGAGAGTGAAACTTTACAGAAGGCAACAGCATTGCCCGCAAAAGTAAGTCTACGCTAAAAAGCAGTACATGATCCGAAAATATCGGACAAGTTTTGTGATGTGTGTTATATTGTGTTCATATTTTGTGGGATTATTATGATTTTATTGAGATATAATTTGCACTTTAAGGTGTTTTTGGTGCAGGAATTCATTGATTGCGGAGAATTGAGAGGGAGCTATACATTGTACTCTTTTTCCCTTAACCAACGGTTTTTTCCCACTGGGTTTTCCAGGTTAAGGTTTTTAATGAAGCGATGTGCTCCAATGGAAAATGTTCTTATCTTATAAGACATTTTTCCAGGGATGAAAAAAGAGAGGCAAAAGCAGAATTGCTGAAGTTATGGGATAAAAAGTGAATTATTGAAGAGATGCGGATTTGAAGAAAATAAATATATTCACTGCCCATATTGATAAAGATTGTATTATCTCCTTCCATTTGAAATTCCTTAATTGTAGGAATTAGTTATTTAGAATTAGAATAGATATTATTTTATTTCCTTATTTCTTCCATAAGAAGAAAAGTAATTTGAAGTTGATTTGGATTTGGTTTTGGTTTGGTGTATATAAATATATATATACACGGCCAAACGGAGGGAGGAGAATAGATATTAATACCGAGACATTCACCAAATTGGTGAACCTGATATGCAAATTGCATGCAAACAATTTCCTGGTTTGAATTTTTGTTTTCGTTAGTTAGTTAGTTAATTATTATTTTAATTATGTTCGGTTCTTATATTATATATTTGTTTAGTTTAATTATTATGAGTAGCTAATTTATATATCGGCATGGAATAACAAGCATTAGTTTATGAATCGTGAGGCCTAATTGTTTTATAATTGATTCTTATGTGTTCTTGATTGTTCTTGGTTTATTTTATTCTTGATGTATTTGAGCCTGATCAACTTGAATATTATTGGGATAATGCTATCTAATTCCACCAATACGTAATCGTTGGAAAGGGTTAGTAAGTAGCGAGCTCTTGTGAAAAACAGCTAACTAGCTAAGACTGTAATAGCAAGATAGGGAACAATTAAGTGTGCATTACTACTTGCGAATACTTGGGTAATTGTTATATCAGGCTCTTTTCATTCTTAATGCTATCGAGGTGTGTATCTGGTTCAGCGAATACTTTCCGGGGCATCTTGGTAAGAGAAACAATTAATTAATTATAATTGGTTAATTGTCGATAAAGTACGAAAGAATTGGGGAGGTTAAGCGTACCTACTTTCCTATAACTGATAGATGCATATGAATTGATTTATCTTTGCGCCTATGATCGATGTTTAACTAATGTGAGTTATTCCGAGCCGATTGCATTCATCATATATTTACTAGATTTTTATATCTGTTAGTTTGCATTATTATTTCATATTTTATAGTTGCATTATTAGTTGTTAAATAAATCTGAAAATTAAGGCGTGGTGGCTACACCAAAAGTGCTCTATATTAGTAGGAATTTTATTATAGTTTTTGCTCCGTTCCTCGTGGGATCGACTCTGCTTGCTACTGTACTAATTTCATCATTAGAGTTTGCAGATTATTTTGGTGAGTGAAACGACGTTCACCATTTTGTTAGTTGCGTTTCCAAAGCTACGAATCTCCACACCCCGTGTTAATTCGCACTTTGGCCAGGCAACTAACAATTAAAACTAGTTATGAAGTGATGTAGCAAGAGTGGTATAGCCATGCTAATTGAGGCAGATCTTCAGTCACAGGGTAGCAATTAATCTCCAAAAGGTGGCCGAGTGTATTCTAAATAAGTTTTGGAAGAATCCCATTGAGAAAATTTAAGGTTCAAATGATATGAGTTCTCGAAACCCAAATGACATAGTCCACATTTAATGCATTCCCTGAAGACCTTGTTCCAAACTCGGAACTAGTACACCTTCCCACCCGTCCCGAGCCAATCACATTCCGAGTCTGAAATGCGATCTAATTTTCAGTTCTGGTTTTGGAAACAAATTTGGCCCTTCAACATACAATACACGATAATCTTTCGATTCCGAACTACACTTCGGTCCCTTTTCCGAGTTTGGAACACCTTCATTAAAAAGCAGTTATATATAATCACATTCTAATAAAATCAATTGAAGGCAGTTAAAATAAAAACCGCCTTTGAGAAATAACATTCAAAGCCGGTTATCAAATGATCGGCTTCTTCGTCGTACTACCGCCTTCCAAATTCTTAGGGATCCCATTTTAGTCACTTCCGAGTTTAGAAGACATCCGGGTAGGCAGTTCTTGAACAAAACCATGGAAATGCCTTTGATTGGTGTCTTTAATCAAGTTTCCTCCACTAGTGCTTCAATCAAAAGCAGTTCCTCAGAAAATCAAAGGAACCACCTTTGATTGCTGCCTTTAATAGAGGTTTTTACACCAGTGACAATTACGTACTTCACTCCTTCTGGTGCTTTTGGAAATTGCCTCACCAGATCAATTCTTAATTTTTTAAATGGCCAAGATATGTGGATCGTCATCATCTCTTCCTAGGAACATGGTAAGTAGTATAGATGCTTTGAGATGTCCGCTGGGGTAGGTTGCTAAAATAGCCACTAACAAGATGTCAAAATATCATTTATTTATAGTTTTCTTAGTTTAGTATTTTTAGTAGGATAACACTATACTCTTTTTCCCATTGGATTTTTTAATGAGGTAGTGTGATCATTTATTTTATTTTTATTTTAGAATAAGGCCGATTAATTTAGCCATGTTGGCCTTGGAAGAATTAATGTTTTGGCCATGCTTTAATTTAGAATTTAGAATATTTAGTTTTTATGGATAAATCTTGAATGAATAGTGTCTTATCTAATCTAATTCTAATCATATCAAAATTGAATATTCTAAATTCTAAAATAAAGCATGGCCAAAACATTAATTCTTCCAAGACCAACATAGCTGAATTAATGGGCCTTATTCTAAAATAAAAATAAAATAAATTATCAAACTACCTCATTAAAAAACCCAATGGGAAAAAGAGTATAGTGTTATCCTACTAAAAATACTAATTTAGGAAAACTGTAAATAAAAGATATTTTGACATCGTATCATTCCCTCCGAGGTTAAAAAAGTTTTGGCCTCGAAACATGAATGATCTTCAAAAATTAATGGAGATAAACATCACACGTCATCCCCGTGAAGAACTACTAATAAAACGGTGACTGGACGCTGACTATGATAGGGATGCTGAAACTGCTACAACTCACGAGAAGATACAAGCTGGTGAGAAAATCAAATTAACTTGTAGGAAATTGAAAATCTCGCGATAAATTTACCAACTCACGAGACAATGGAACAGATCGTGAGATGAAAAGTTGATCCTGGTTTGACGTGCGTGTAACACGCGCGTCTTGAATTGGCGAGCGCGTGGAATCTTGTGTTGTCAATTTACAGAGCTGAACATAGTAAGTTTGCAGATCTCGATGGGTGTCTGACCAGAGCTGTGCGGACGGCAAAAAGAACGTCGATGAGTACCCAACTGGTAGACGGTTGGCACCGGGAATCGGTCGGAGAAGAATGGATTAGTCCGGCCGATTGCTGACGCGAGTTGCTCTAAAGAAGATGCCGAAGGAAGGAACAACGACCGCCAGTAAGACCTGGGGTGCACCAAAAATGGGAAACAAGCTGGTAAAGTGAAAAAAACACCGGAAAGTAGTCTCTGGCTGGAGAAGAAGAACTCTGCCCGGTGATGGAGCTGACCGGCGCCGGTGCGAGATGTTTGGCGGCAGAAGTTGCTTGATAATTTTTTTGATTTTTTTTCAAAAATAAACTCAAATAAAACTTGAAATCCCTGTTGAATTTTTGGCCACCAGGAATTCTTTGGCTTTCCTCTGATACCAACTGATACGAATAGAGTTTCTAAATTCATTTATTAAATTAGGGTTTTTAGGATGATAAATATTCTTCAGGATAAATGTTGAATGAATATTTTCTTATCTAATCTAATTCTAATCATATCAAAAATGAATATTCTAAATTCTAAAATCTAAAATAAAACATGGCCGAAACATTAATTCTTCCAAGGTAAATATGGCTAAATTAATGGGCCTTATTCTAAAATAAAAATAAAATAAATGATCACACTACCTCATTAAAAACCTCAATGGAAAAAAGAGTATAGTGTTATCTTACTAAAAATACAAAACTTAGAAAACTGTAAATAAATGATATTTTGACATTGTTTCATTCCCTCCGAGGTTGAAAGTTTTCACCTCGAAACGTGAACGATCTTCAAAAATTAATAGAGATAAACGTCCCATGCCATCCCTGTGAAGAACTAATAATAAAACAGTGACTGGACGCTGACTATGCAGTGATTGTGTGTTGACGGGGATTCTGAAATTGCTAAAACTCACGATAAGATACAAGCTGACGAGAAAATCATATTGACTCGCGGGAAATTGAAAATCTCGCAATAAATTTACCAACTCACGAGACAAAGGAACAGATCGTGAGATGAAAAGTTGATCCTGGTTTGATGTGTGTGTAACACACATGTCTTCAACTGGCGAGGCTGTGAAACTGGCTTCCCTAGCGCATGGAATCACGCACTGTCAATTTGCAGAGCTGAACAAAGCAAATTTTCATTCTCGATGGCCGTCTAACCGGAGTTGTGCGGACGGCAAAAAAGAAAGTTGATGAGTAGCCGACTGGTCGACGGTTGGCACCGGGAATAGGTCGGAGAAGAACGAATCAGTCCGGCCGATTACTGACGCAAGTTGCTCTGAAGAAGATGCCGCAACAACGACTGTCGGTAAAACATGGGGCACGCCAAAAAATGGGAAACACGCCGATAAAGTGAAGGTAACCGGAAAGTAGTCGCTGGCTGGAGAAGAAGAACTCTGCTCGGTGATGGAGCTGAGTGGTGGCGGTACGAGATGTCTGGCGGCAGAAATTGCTTGATAATTTTTTTTGTTTCAAAATAAACTCAAACAAAATTTGAAATCCCTGTTGAATTTTCAGTCACCAGAAATTCTTTCGCTTTGCTCTGATACCAACTGATACAAATCAAGGTTTCTAAATTCATTTATTAAATTAGGGGCTTTTGGATGATAAATATTCTTCAGGATAAATCTTGAATGAATATTGTCTTATCTAATCTAGTTATAATCATATCAAAACTGAATATTCTAAATTCTGAAATAAAGCATGGCCGAAACATTAATTCTTCCAAGGTCAACATGGCTGAATTAATGGGTCTTATTCTGAAATAAAAATAAAATAAATGATCACACTACCTCATTAAAAAATTCAGTGGAAAAAAAGTATAGTGTTATCCTACTAAAAATACTAAACTAAGAAAATTGTAAATAAATGAAATTTTGACATTGTATCAGCCACCCGCCCTCGTTATTACCCATGTGCTTCCTTATAAACCCTTCGAGGTAAATGTCCAACAGTACAAATTTCGACAGTACAAATTTCGATGGGGCCACAGCCCCATTCAACTACCAAATAAGGAACCCTAGTGGTTCCGTGATAATACAAAGCGATAAACTACGAAGTGAGACCGCTTACATGAATCACCAGACTAGGCAGCAACCCTAACTAGCTATAGGGAAACGTGCTGGTACCATCTCCTCAACGTGCGTGGAAAGCACAGCAGCTAATTAAGGATCAAAAATCCCCATCGGCCCGAGTATGAGACAACAAGTATTGCTCCGAGGAAAGTGATGCTAGAGGAAGACCCCGTTGGGCCATATACCACATAATTGCATGTTTTCCATCTTCAAATTGTACCTTCAAAATTCCAAAATTTTCCATCTTCAAAACTTGCTCTTGCATGAGAAATAATCTCCAAAAACAGTTGGGAAAATAAATCCCAACTCGTCCAGAGTAGCCAAATAATTCCTTCTTCCAACTCTTCAAGCCTGCCCAAACCTTACAAAGACTAGTTGTCATGATCCTTGAGGGTTAATTGGTCTTTTCCCTAGAAAATAGAAGCCCTGCTATAACGGAGAAGAAACTGAAGCATAATCATCAAAGGCAGTTGATTGGAAGTTGGAGGGTTTATAAATAGAACTAGTAGATTACTGAATCGGTTATCAGTTAGATTTGCTGATCTTGAAATTGTGTAGCTTGAGCTCTTTCGAAGCTATTTCTTTCTCTCCTAAATCTGGTTTCTTTTGTAATTTTGGTTTGGTGAACTCTGTTCGTGACAACTGGTATATGTTTACTGAATCGGTTATCTGTTTGTATTGTTGCAGCAAATGAAAGTTGCAGCAAACTTAAGTTGGGGACATCAAGCCAAATTTTTTTTTACACAAGCTTGATATTAAGGAGAATGGTTTGTCATGATCCTTGAGGGTTAATTGGTCTTTTCCATAGCAAATAGAAGCTCTACTATAACGGAGAAGAAACTGAAGCATAATCATCAAAGGCAGTTGATTGGAAGTTGGAGGGTTTATAAATAGAACTAGTAGATTACTGAATCGGGTATCAGTTAGATTTGCTGATCTTGAAATTGTGTAGCTTGAGCTCTTTTGAAGCTATTTCTTTCTCTCCTAAATCTGGTTTCTTTTGTAATTTTGGTTTGGTGAACTCTGTTCGTGACAACTGGTATAGCTATTTCTTTCTCTCCTAAATCTGGTTTCTTTTGTAATTTTGGTTTGGTGAACTCTGTTCGTGACAACTGGTATCAGAGCACATCGTTCCTTGGCAACAATGGCAGAACATGCAAGTCTCGAATCTTTGGAGAATCATGTTGAAGATCTGGAGGCACGAGTTACTGGAGTTATTCAGCAATTCAACAAAACTCTGGATTTACAGTGCAAAAAATAGAGCGAGTTGAAAGCTTCGTTGAAGGAGATGAAAAACGAATTTGAATCAATGAACAACGACTTGGATACAATTATGATAATACTCGTAGAACTGAGGGGGGAGAAATTTCGAGATGAGGAATCGGAGAGCTCATATCGCAGATCTGAGAAGAGTCAATTTTCTTTGGAAATTCACGCCAAGCAGTATGAGCAGGAGATTCAGATGAAATTGGATGAGTTTTCGGACGACATTTCTGAAGACAAAATCGAGCAAGAGGATGACAACGAGTACGTCGACAAGATTGTCAAGTTTCAGAAGCAAACAGAAGCTGCAATTGAAGCCGTGGATTTTTCGTTATTTTCCGGCGAGAATCCAAAGGATTGGGTGAATGATATAGATGCTTTGTTCAACCTCAATTCGATTCCGGTTAGTCAAAGATTCGATTTAGTTCATCCTTATTTGGAAGGTAGGGCAATTTCTTGGTATAATTTGATCGTATCTTATCAAGGCTCTGTTACTTGGAAAGAGTTATTAGATATGGCAGTTTATCGATTTGGTTCCGAAAGCGAAATCGACGAGCTCTTTATGCAGAGAAAGGCAGAGGATCTAGAGGAATCAAATTTAGTCAAGATTGCTCAAAATGATGGTGACTTGAAAAGTGAACATTCAGAAACATGGGAAGAGGAAAGCGAGGAAATGTCAATTATTGTTGACGAATTTTCGACTCCAAATTCTAGCCCCAAATATCATGACCAGAGTCTTCTCAAAACTTCTCCGGGTAAAGTGAATCTAAACTTTCTTGATACAACTGAAAATCATGTTGAATCATTGACGAAAATGGTGTCTTGTAGCATGCCTTCATATGTTAATGAGTTGGATTCCGTTAATACTAAGAGTAAACTGTTCGCGGTTGATTCGGGGAGAAATAGTGATGAAGTATTAAGGTTGGATGCCAAAAATTATGTAGGTGGTAATGGAGTAATCAGTTCATGTGAATTCTTTGGCAGTGATGAACTTCAGATTGACAATGGGGAGGTGATTGATAACAATAAGGAATTTGTTGAATCTGTCATGTGTTTTGACCCTGGTATTATTGAGATGTTGTATAGAAACTCATATATTGTGGGAAACTTGAAAAGTGTTGTGCAGCATGACGATACATACGGAAGATGTTTAGTTAGAAATCATGATATATTTCAGCTATGGGTGAAGCTAACAACTCGTTTTAAGATAGTAAGGATTAGTTGGCATCTTAGATTGACCATACAAGAATCTTACTCCAACTGTAGTGATTATAAGCGGTCAAGGGTGATCTATTTTCGTGATTACAAAGAATGGTTTGAGGTGTATTGGAGTTTCTTTGTGAAATCTACAAAATGTTTTGATCCAGGCATCTCTTGGATGTTTTATAGGGCGTGTGTTTGGCCTTTTATAGCTGATTCCCAGTTCCTAGTGTTTGGGATATATGATTCTGTAATTTTCCATGGTTCTTGGCTACATATGCTGTTTAATATGTTAGTTATGGTCGATATAGGGTCTCACCTCAAGATCATGACTTTGGATATAAGTTGTTTAGCATATTCTTCCTTCACTATCTGTGATGTGTGTTTTAGGGGTGACTCTCTTGTTAAGTTCTCTGTAAAGATAGCTAAGACAAGATCAATGGCTGTAATCATAAGGTCTTTTATATCTGGGGAAGTTATCAACATCACTATGCTTGTGGCTTCGCTTGCTTTCGGCCTTGTGATACCTGACATGCCGGCATTGGAGGATCTGTTAGACTTTTTGCTCATGGGAAAACATTGCAAGAGATTTCAAATGAAAGCAGTAGATGAAAGGTGGCATTTAGAAGCACCATTCTGAAGCACTTTCAGCTGCTTGTTCTGATATTTAATCGATACCTAAACTAAAAGGTGAGGAGTGATCAGAACCTGCGAATTGTGGTCACTTCAAAGGATTGGACTGAGAACTCATATTCAAATGAGTTAAAAGGATTGGCATTGTTAGATGGATTTCCTAGTAAGCCAAATTGGTTCAGTCGTGTTGTGATCATCTGTTTAATTGGTTCATCACTGCAGCAACTGAGAATTGTTGTCAATAAGAGGAGATTTGCTGTGAGTTGTGTATATGAAGGGCTTTGCAGAAGCCAAAGAAATTATCAAGAAAAAACTTGCAAACCAGCAAGATTATCTTTACTACTGGGATAATATAGATCAAAGGCAATTTTGGAGTTTAAGACATTCTTCGCCGAGTCACATCAATCCTGATAAAAAAGGCATTAAGATCAGGGTAAGGAAGTTTATAGCAGCAGTTTGGGCAAATGTAATATGGGGTGATTCAGATTCTGAGAAGGACAAAGATCAGTATTCAGAGAGTTGTAAAAGGAAAATTTTCATTGAGAGAGTATTGAATTATCATTGATCGAAGTCACAAATGTCAGAACCAGATCAGTTGGGATTTGTCTGAAGATGAGAAAGATACTGAGCAGTTGCTTGATTTAGACTTTGTAGAAACAAGGGACCAATTTGGTATATCAGATCAAAAAAAAGACAAATGAATGAACTTGGTGAGGTTCGCACTGGAAACAGGGCAAATGGTTCAGTAATAATATTGAGTGGCAATTGAAAGCACATTCTCTCAGGGAACATATTGTGGTGCTATTTGTGTTGATGTAGCAGGTTTCATGAAAAATGGTTTGGCCACACATTATTATAAGGAAGGAACATAATTGTGTTGCTATTTGTATTGTTGCAGCAAATGAAAGTTGCAGCAAACTTCATGCAAGTTGGGGACATCAAGCCAAATTTTTTTTTTTACACAAGCTTGAGGACAAGCTTGATATTAAGGAGAGTGGTTTGTCATGATCCTTGAGGGTTAATTGGTCTTTTCCCTAGCAAATAGAAGCTTTGCTATAACGGAGAAGAAACTGAAGCATAATCATCAAAGGCAGTTGATTGGAAGTTGGAGGGTTTATAAATAGAACTAGTAGATTACTGAATCGGTTATCAGTTAGATTTGCTGATCTTGAAATTGTGTAGCTTGAGCTCTTTCGAAGCTATTTCTTTCTCTCCTAAATCTGGTTTCTTTTGTAATTTTGGTTTGGTGAACTCTGTTCGTGACACTAGCCTTCTTTGATTGAGCCTGAATCTCCCACAAAAGAGGCCCAAACCGAAGTTGTAAGCCAGCCTTCATGAAGCAGCCCAGAAGCCCTCAATTAAGCCCCAAGAACAGTCCCCTTTTTGGCCCATCTGAGTCCACGAAGGTTATAGCTGAGATAAGGCAAAAAATATTCCCCCCCCCCCCCCCCATAGCTCCATAATCGGCCCAAAGGAGTACACCTGTGCCCACTGTTTATTACCCAAACAGCCCCAAAAGAATTTAGAAAGCTGGGCTTCTTTGACTCAGCTTAAAGCTCCTCACAAAACAGGCCCAGCAAAAGGCTGCAAGCCCAGCCTCAAAACAAAACCTTATGAGGACCAGAACCTCCTAAGCCAGCCCAAAATTCCGTAGAAACTTCAGCTTATAAAAAATACCCATCTCAGCCCACAAAAAACAAAGCAAAATAAATCTCCTTGGCAATAACCACATTTCGCCCAAAAAGAATACTCCAAACCGAAAAAAACCATCGGCATTAGGATCCGATTCTGAGACCCGTATGCTTGTATAGCCAACCCGTTAAAGAAAGCCAGGGAAGCGGAGAAAATTTTCAAATGATACCTGATTTTCGTCCCTTTCGAACTTTGAAACTCGATTGGTAAGTCCCTCCGTTTCTTCACTAACATGTTCTTCCATCCATGGGTGGACCTACCATGGTGCGAGGTAGGATTCCAGCCTTGATGTCATGGTAGTAGTGGTGAGTAGCACTTCCAAGCCATTTGTGCTTTCCTGGCAGCGAGGGCACTGTTTTCCGGCGACTAGAGTCGGAGAAGAAGGATGCTCGCGTCCTTAATTGTTTGGCCCAAACTTTACAAAAACTATGTCATTTTAGTACAAGTCAAACTACATCATTTTGGTTAGTACTGAACAAAAAATGAAAAATCAAATTTTAATTATTATGTTTGTTTGGATTGAGTGAGAAATTGCAGGTGCTCCAAAATAGAAGTAGCCGCTGCTCCAGCCTCCAACCCTATAGGGCAAAAAAAATTTGGGCCACTATGTCCCTTCACAGACTGTCGGCAGTGAAGATGGCTCCGGGTGACAAGGCCGGATAGTGGCCAACAAAGGACCTGAGGCATAGTGAGTGCCAAAAGTGGATGTCAGACTAAATCAGACTCCTGATTAGATTATGATTTATTCTTATTAGAGTTCTTTCCTTACTATACCTCTATTGTACTCTCTATATATTCAGATATCAATAATACAATTCATTACGGCAAATCATTCCATCATGGTATCAGAGCAAATTCTGATCCTAAGCCCTAAATTTTAATTTACTGTTCAGCACCTCCCCCTTCTCTCTTTTCCGGTCAAATTCCGACGAAGTTTCCGGTCAAATTCCGGTAAAGTTTCCTGTCACATTCTGGCAAAGTTTCCGGTCAAATTCCGGCGGCAAAGTTTCTGCCCACTGGAGTATCAACAGGTTCATCGACATCGGAATTCTCTGCGGTTGCCGTGCATCAGGTTCATCGGATTCAGCGTCATCGCTCGTCATCGACCATCCAACAGCGGCGTCCTCAGGCATCTTCTCAAAGCCTCGATTTCTTCCGGCAAGTTCATATCGACGTCTTCATATCGACATTTCCATCAGCGGCCGAAGTCTTCACATCGACGTCTCCAACGGCGAGTTCTTCCATCAGCTCCGGCGTCTCTAGCCTCTCGTCGGCGCGAACTCACAGAAGCAGAGAGCGGCAAGTTATTCAAGCGCAAGATCCACGCGCGTTTTCCAGCGCGTGAAAGTCACGCGCCAGCTCAATCGAAGAAGGCATCTCCAGCGCGTGAAGGGCACGCACGAACAAGTGTATTTCTCGCGGTCTTCAATTTCTCGTGAGTTGAACCTATTTATCGCGAGTTGAACCTGTTTCTCGCGAGTTGAACCTGTTTTCTCGCGAGTTGATCCTATTTCTTGCGAGTTAAACCTATTTCTCGTGAATTCTCAAATTCTCGTCAGCACCCAGACAATTTCATTGCAATTTCGGTCCTTTGCTATGGTTTATTTGGGCCCTATATCTCGGGAATATTGCTCCACTAATTGGATTGCGGACAAGGTGTTTTTTCAGGCCAGTTTGAATGGTTCCAACCGTCATTCTTCGTTGAATCAGTGGATCGTTGATTCAGATGCTACATCTCACATCACTGCTCACACCAGTCATTTTGATCAGGTACAACGTTATCGTAGTTCTGATTCTATTCTTGTTGGAAATAGTGAATCATTATCTATTTCTCACATCGGCCAATGTCATTTATCTGGTTTCTCTGTTAATGATGTCCTTGTGGTCCCTAAGATTACTAGAAGTTTATTGTCCATTAGTAAGCTTACTCGTGATCTACCTGTCCGTGTTATATTTGATGCCGATGCATTTTCCATTGAGCACAAGCTTACAGGGGCGATAATTGGTTAAGGCCGTCATAGGTCTGGTCTTTATTTTCTTAAGATGGGGTGATTCCAGTTTTTTAGGCAAACTACGCTCTACAAAGCTTCATGCTTCCTTTGAGCAGTGGCACTCTCGCCTCAGTCGTGTGTCTTATAATACTGTGCAGTTATTGAATCGACGGGGCCTTATTTCTGTCACTTCTGCTATGCCTGCACCTGTCAGTTGCTCTTCTTGTCAGATGGCCAAGAGTAGCCGTTTGCCTTTTCCACTAGTGACAAGCGCACTACTGGTTTATTGGATAAAGTACATTGTGATTTGTGGGGATCAGCTCTTGTTTTATCTGTCAACGATTTCTCTTATTATGCCATTTTCATTGATGATTTTTTGCGATTCACGTGGTTTCTTCCGATGTGGCATAAGTCAGATTTCTATAACACTTTTATCCAGTTTCAGAAATTCATTGAGAATCAGTTTTCTGCTAGGGTTAAAAAATTTCAGACCGATGGTGGCACCGAGTTTACTAATCACCGACTTCAGGATCATCTCATATCATGTGGCATTCATCATTAGATGTCCTCGCCCTATACAACTGCTCAGAATGGCCGGGCTGAACGGAAGCATCGTCACATCATAGAGACTGGTCTTGCTATGCTTTTTCACTCTTCTGTGCTGCACTGTTATTGGGTGGAAGCTTTCTCCTCTGCGGTTTACATTATTAACCGTTTGCCTAGTTCAGTTCTGAGTGAAAAATCACCTTTTGAGGTTGTTTTTTGTCATGTTCCTGACTATACCCTCTTTCACCCGTTTGGTTGTCGTGCATTTCCATATCTGCGTGTCACTGCTACTGATAAGTTTACACCCCGATCCATTCCCTGTGTTTTTATTGGCTATAGCCCTCGTCACAAGGGCTTCCAGTGTCTCGACCAGACTTCTGGGCGTGTATATATCTCTCGCCACGTTCGTTTTGATGAAACTTTCTTCCCTTATGTCTCATCTTCCACAGACAGTCGTTCGATTTCAGATCTGGAGATTTCATCATTTTTTATGGAACTGTTACTTCATCGATTGGGGTCACCACACCTGTGTCTGTGCCTGTTCTAGCTGCCCCTCTTTCACCACCATCTTCCATCTGGACGGTTGACCTGGACCCGGCTCCTCGGCCAACACCCACCATACCTCAGCCGCTAGCTATCACTCCTCAGCCACCGGCCACCACGTCTCAGCCTTTATCGGCCATTATTTCTCTGGCGACTTCCGACGGCCACTCTCCGGTCAGCACAGCTTGATCTTCCTCGGTGTCATCAGCTGGTTCGACTCCTCCACCTTTGCCGCCCCCATTTCGTACTCATCGGATGGCCACTCGGTCTTCTACTGGTGCCATTCAGCGCCGGGATTATTCGGATATTATTGCTCATGGTCTCACTGTCGTACTCCTCTCTCAGACAGAGCCTACTGATTATCGCTCTGCCCTTCAGGATCCAGCCTAGGTTTCAACCATGGATGATGAGATGGCCGCTCTTCGTGGTCAGCACACTTGGGATTTGGTGCCTCGACCATCGAATGTCAACATTGTTGGCTCCAAATGGGTCTATAGGCTCAAATATCTACTGGATGGCACTCTTGAGCGTCACAAAGCTAGACTTGTGGCGCATGGTTTCTCACAGTTTCCGGGTTTTGATTTTGACCACACTTTCAGTCCTGTGGTCAAAGCCTCAACTGTTAGGACGGTTCTCGCCATAGCCACCATGCGTTCCTGGCCACTTCATCAGTTGGATGTCAAGAACGCTTTCCTTAATAGTGTTCTTGATGTTCCAATCTACATGAAGCAGCCCGTTGGTTATCAGGATTCTGTCCATCCATACTATGTTTGTCGTTTGCGAAAGGCCATTTATGGTCTTAAGCAGGCTCCCCGGGCTTGGTTCCAGCGTTTCAGCAGTTATCTAACACAGCTTGGTTTTTGGTGCAGCTCAGCTGATACTTCTTTGTTTGTCCTTTCGAGAGGGTCGTCGTTACTGTACCTACTTGTGTATATGGACGATATCATTCTTACAGGCAATAACTCGACTCTTCTTCGCCAGTTCATTGATCGGACACACAGAGAGTTTACGATCAAGGATCTTGGTGCTCTTCATTACTTTCTTGGTCTTGAAGTTTCGCCTACCTCGTCAGGATTACTGCTTGGCCAAGCAAAGTATGCTCGGGATATTTTGAATCGGGCAGGTATGTCTGACGCGGCACCTATTTCTACTCCATTTGTTGCTGGTTCTCAGCTTCACAGCTCTACCAGTCCTCCATTTCGGGATCCTACACTTTATCGTTTTCTTGTTGGTGCTCTCCAGTATCTCACCATCTCTCGCCCAGATTTGGCATTCTCGGTCAACACGGTGAGTCAGTATCTTCAGGATCCCAGAGATGGTCATTTTGCTGTGGTGACTCAGATTTTACGGTATGTTCGCGGCACTCTTCATTTTGGTCTCCGGTTTTGTTCTGCTAGTACTCCTGATGTGTTCGGATACTCTGATGCTGATTGGGCTCGTAGTCTGGAGACTCGTCGGTCCACTTATGGTTATGCGGTTTTTCTTGGTGGGAATCTGGTTTCTTGAAGTGCCAAGAAACAACCCACTGTTTCTCGCTCTAGCACTGAGTCTGAATACCGTGCTCTCGCCAACACTACCTCAGAAGTGGTTTGGCTCACTCATTTGCTTCGTGATCTTCGGGTTCCACTTTCTGGTTCTCCACTGTTGTTATGTGACAATAGTAGTGCTATCTTCTTGGCTCAGAATCCAGTGGCGCACAAGCGGACGAAGCACATCGACATCGACTACCATTTTGTTCGTGAGTTGGTGACATCCGGAAAGCTGCGCGTTGCTCATGTTCCGACTTCTCTTCAGATTGCAGACATTTTCACCAAAGGGCTCTCTCGTCCGCTGTTCGAGTTCTTCAGGTCCAAGCTGTGCGTCGGTGAGCATTCGACGCTTCGCTTGAGGGGGTGTTAGACTAAATCAGACTCCTGATTAGATTATAATTTATTCTTATTAGAGTTCTTTCCTTATTATACCTCTATTGTACTCTCTATATATTCAGATATCAATAATACAATTCATTACGGCAAATCATTCTATCATTTGATGTGCCGGGATCAAATTTACTGGTGAAGAGTGCTCCTATGATCCGCAACGTGCATTTCCGTCCTTTCGCCGGGCTGTTAGCGGCGAAGATGACTCCAGGTGACAAATCCGGATAGTGGCCATCAAAGGAGACCGAGTGTTGCGGATTCGGAGAAAACTTCCTCAGCAACCATAAAGGGGCTAATTCTCAGGGATTGGATACTTTATGCTAAACTTTCGCGAATGGGGGGTAAACCAGGAGGAGAGGGAGCAGAAAAAAAAAGCACCTCTTCATATGCAGGCCCTAGCCGAGGAATTGAAGTAAAAGTTTGAAAGCATTACCATCTCCAATTTAGTTGCTCCAGTACACCACCGTGCTCTGGATATGGTGATATACCGGCGTAGTTCTGTGGCTGTTGGTACCGAAGACCATCTTGAAAACCCCTCACTTTTCCTTCCATTAAATCAGCTCTGGTTCAACATGTGGAAAGGCCCTCAACTCTGGTTTTGTTTCAGCCCAGGGAAGTTTTTGAAAAGAGTTTGGGCGAGAAAGAGGCTGGTGCAGCAGCCCAAAAAACAGGGGAGGGGTCATGGCTTTTAAATTGGCCCGCTGTTAAGCCCAAAGGAAAAGGCCATATAATTCTCTACGCACCACTCGTAGATGTGGACAAAGTGTTGACCCGACCCAGTTTCTACTCAAAGCTCCGGGAGACATCAGACCGGCTTCCTAAACATTCCATTGCTCAAACTCAGCCCACATAATTATTTACGTTCCTTCAAGGCTGATAAAAAGAGCAAGGCCCGGTTGTTTCCTCTCGGCCCAATTCAGATGGCCCAGAATCAGAACAATTTGGTGTGCCATTCCACTTCGTGTTTGAGAAACTTGGAGAAAAAAGAAGACTTTTATTATTCGGCCCACTCCAAACTTGAAATTCAGCCCGCTCCATTTTGGTCTTTTATGAAACCCTAGACCATTGCTCCATTGACCCAGAAAGACCCGGCCGCTCTTTGACCCGAGACTCCTTTGACCGAACCTCCCTTTGACTGAAACCCTACCTAGATAGGGTTTTGACCCAGCGGCGGATCCGCCTAGAGAACCCTACCCGGATTGACGCACCGACTTCGCTGGTGACCCGGAGACCAGTAGACCTTTGTCGGAATTTGACCGGAATATGAGTTTTGAGTTGAGTCATTATTTCTCTGAAATTTGATGTTTTCTTCTCTGCAACAATTTTCCCATCCTGGGGCCTTACTACTACGAACACAGAACGGGAATCCCAGAAATATCCCGATAGCAATTCAGTTTCATCCGCCGGAACCCCTTTAAACCACCGGTCGGGTCCCGTGGGAACGAACCCGACCCTAACAGCCAACGGAAAAGCAATCCAACTACCAAATCCAAACAAAAAGAACTCAGCTGTAGAAAATAAGGGTAATAATGTGTATTTGTATTCATGAATTCAGGATACATTATATAGTAGTACAAGATACCTATACAAACTGGGAAAAGGTAATAGAATACAATTACATCTACAATTATGGTAAAAATACAATTCTAATTCTAATTCCTTAACACTCCTCCTCAAGTTGGAGCATGGGGATCGAAAATGTCCAACTTGCCAAGTAAAGAATGGAACTGGTTACGTCCGAGAGCTTTAGTACACAAATCCGCAGGCTGGTCTGTAGTACGGATATGTTGAGTAATTAGTGTACCAGATTGAACAAGATCCCGGACAAAATGACAATCAACTTCAATGTATTTGGTGCATTCATGAAAAACTGGATTGGCCGCTATGTGAAGAGCGCATTGACTGTCACAAAACAATCACATATGAGAGGAGTGCGAAACCCCCAAGTCCTTCAGTAAATACTTAAGCCATAACAACTCACAGCAGGTAACTGCCATAGCACGATACTCCACTTCTGCAGAAGACCGAGAAACAGTAGGTTGCTTTTTGGTTTTCCAAAAAATCGGAGAATCACCGACCATAACAAAGTAACCAGATAGAAAGCACCTAGTAATCGGGCAGGCAGCCCAATCCGAATCACAATAAGCAGCCAATTGTAAATAACTATGTGAAGAGAGAAATAAACCTTGACCATGATGACTCTTCAGGTAATGCAACACACGAACCGCAGCTTGCCAGTGAGGAACACGAGAAGACTTCATGAATTGCGCAAGAGTATGAACCGAATAACTAAGTTCAGGACGAGTGATGGTCAAGTATATCAGACGCCCAACCAAGCGTCGATATTGCTCCGGGTCATGGTAGGCTGGACCTTCAACACGTGCCAAATCATGTTGTTGTTGCTCCATCTGAAAATCAATTGGTTTAGAAGCAGATTAGTCTGTATCAGATAAGATGTCCAAAGCATATTTACATCCCCTCTGGTCTTCTAGCAATCTCTATGCCCAAAAAATACTTAAGCAAACCAAGGTCCTTCATGTGAAAACAAGAACCCAAGTATTTCTTGAACTCAGAGATGAGCGAAGAAGAACTACCAGCAATAACCAAATCATCCACATAAACCAGGACATGTAAAGAAACTGATCCACGGGAATAGACAAATAAAGAGTAATCGACTTTACTCTGAACAAAACCAAATGCCCGCAAAGCCTGAAATAGTTTAGCAAACCAATTTCTAGGAGCTTGACGAAGACCATAAAGAGATTTCTGAAGACGAAAAACCTGACCAGGAGGAATAGCGTAGCCAGGCGGAGGACGCATGAACACTTCTTCATGAAAATCAACATGCAGGAAGGCATTATGAATATCTATCTGATGAAGTTCCCAACCACGGATAACTGCAACAGACAGAAATAATCGAACAGAACTCATCTTTGCAACCGAAGCAAAAGTCTCAGTGTAATCAATTCCTTCAACCTGGTGATTACCAAGAACCACGAGGCGCGCCTTATGACGTTCAATAGTACCATCTGAATGAATCTTTGTCCGGTACACCCATTTGCACCCAATTGCCTTCTTATGCGCAGGTAAAGGAGACAAAGTCCATGTCTGATTTCGCTCCAGCGCAGTAATTTCTTCAGCCATAGCATCCCACCAATGAGAATGACAGGAAGCCTTGGAATATGTAGTGGGATCTGCACTAGATGTTACAACACCCAAAAATCTAGAATGCATACTAGAAAAATTATCACAATTTACATAATCAGTGAGAGGATAGAGAACCCATGAGGAAAGCGACGATGCATAAGGGAACGTAGTCGAAGTGGGGGTTCTTCAGTAGTAAGAGCACAAGCATGATCATCACAGTCGTAGTCTGCCAAGTACAATGGAGGACGACGAGATCCAACACTCTGTCTTGTAAGTGGTAACTCAGTAGCGAAACTATCCGGTACCAGAGAAGCTGGTAAAGTAGAGACCGGGGATGTAGCATCGGTGGCAACTGGTAAAGAAGAACCGGCAGTGGACGACGAAGGTAGACCGGCGGCGGCTAGCATTGACCGACCGGCATTGACCGACCGGAGGCGATCGGCGGTGATTGGCCGGTGACTGCCGGCGTTGACTGGCCGGCATTGACTGGCCGACGTTGACTGGCCGGCGACTGCCGGCTTTGACTGGCCGACGTTGACCAACGGTGATTGGCCGGTGTTGACTAGCGAGACAGCAGCTGGCGGGCGGCGAGCGACGGAAGGCCAACAGCGACCGACAGCAGTGAATCGGCAGCGGAAGGCGGAACTAAAATTCCGTGCGGCTCCGACGAGAAGGAAGAGGAATCCAGTGGTGGTGTGGTTGCGCCGCCAGGTTCATCGAATACAGCAGATGTCGGAGTTGCAGAGTACCGGAACTGGTCTTCAAAGAAATCAGCATCCCGACTGTTAAAGATCACTCGGGACTCCAAGTTAAAAAGGCGATAGCCTTTCTTTCCGGCAGGGTAACCAAGGAACAAACACCGCCGACTTCGTGGTGCAAACTTGTCACGATATCTGGGAACATGAGCAGTAAAACACAAGCATCCAAAAACCCGTAAGAATGAATAATTTGGAGCTTTCCCATAAAGCAACTCAAATGGAGTACGACCGTTGAGATGCTGAGTCGGTGTTCGGTTGATCAAGTAGGCAGCAGTAAGAACACATTCTCCCCAAAATTCAATAGGAAGACTGGTTTGGAACCGTAAAGCACGCGCCACGTTGAGTAAATAACGATGCTTTCTTTCAACTCGATCATTCTTTTGTGGAGTATCAACCATAGATGTCTCAAAAATGATCCCAGATGCAGTAAAGTGAGATCGTAGAGGCAAAAATTCAGTGCCGTTATCAGCCCGAACTCGTTGAATGGTTCTGCCCCACTAGTTCTTCACTAAGGCACTAAATTCTAAAAATCTAGAAGCTACTTCAGATTTAGCTACTAACAAATAAACCCAAACAGCTCGGGAATAATCATCTACTATAGTCAAAAAATAAAATGCACCTCTAGAATATAGTATTCTATAAGGTCCCCAAACATCACAATGAATTAATTGAAACAATGCAGTAGCATTTGTAGAACTTAATTGAAACCTATGTCTAGTCTGTTTTACTCTATAACATATATAGTAGGGTACATAATGTTTATTAATACTAGAGGAAATAGAAGACAACACCGTGGAAGATGGATGGCCAAAACGTTGATGCCATAAATCGGAAGAAGATACTGAAGCAACGGTAGGAAGAGACTGCAGGACATGACGGTGAACACGAGCATCCAGCAGACGAAGCCAAAACACCCCCCCTTTTTGTTCACCCACGCCAATCACTCTCATCGTACTGATTGTCTATAAAATGCAATAATTTTCAGTAAACAAAGCTAGACAGTTCAGGGTAGATAACAATCTAGAGCATGACAGTAAGTTGCATCGCAATGTAGGATAAAACATGCGGCAGAATAAAGTCATCAAAGCAAAGAGATCCATATTGCGAAGTTGATGATACCGAGCCATCAGGCAAAACAATATTCACAGAATCAATAGTAGTAGTAAGATCAGTAAGAGAACCTTTGTCACCAGTCATGTGATATGAGGCTCCCGAATCAAGTATCCATGGTTAAGTAGACTTACCAGACTCATCGCTAGTAAGAGAATTAAACTGATTAAACAAGTTCAAGGTAGAACTCCATTGGTCATCAGAAAGAGGGCCAAACTCGGAACGGGCAGGGGCACCACCGGAAGAGGAAGCCGCCGCCACCAGACTTGGCGGCGATGTGGCAGCTCTGGTAAATGGTGGCGGGAGCGGGAGATCGGCGGCGCCTCCGGAACCGGCGACGGTGCCTGATGGCCGGGAAAGTGGCGCTGATTTCTTGCTTTTCTTGAACCAGTCTGGGACACCATGTATCTGGAAACAGGTATCCTTATCATGACCGTTGCGACGACAATGGGTACAAACAAGATTCTTGCGGTTGGCTGCAGAAAGAACAACTGGCGAAGAACTTGCAGGTGGTGAACGTCGAGCAGCATACACCATGGAGTTAGAAGAAGGCTCGCAAGCTCGAATGACAGCTCTATGATTCTCCTCTTGAGCAACAAGGGCATACACTTTCATGACAGATGACATTGGATCAATGCTCATAATATGTGATCGCAAGGTGTGAAAACCTTCGTCGAGGCCAGGGATGAATTGGTAGATCAAATCCTTCTGTCTGTCTTAGAAGACTTTCGCAGTAAGATTGCACTGACATAATGCCTTGCAATCTTCACAGGTACAAACCAGGGGAGGTCGCATGAAGTGATAATCTGCAAACAACTTCTTCAGTTTGGCAAAGTAGATGTCGGTGGGCTGACCGTTTTGCCTGCAACTTTGATTGGCTTCTTGCATCTGCAAAAGCTTCATACCATCGGCAAGAATAAATCGTGCCTTCAGGTCATCCCACAGATCCTTGACTGTGGCAAACGAACTTGTAGAAGATCTCAACACCGGATCCGGGGTTTGCAAGATCCAACAGACAAGAATAGCATCAACCCCAGGCCAATCGGCAGCATCAGGATGATCATCCTGGGGTTTGGTAATGGATCCATCAATGAACCCAATCTTGTGCTTGGCAAGGAATGCGCGACAAATCGCATCGGACCATTCAATGTAATTTTCATGATCTTTCAGCATGGTCGGTATGAGTTGTAAACCTGGACCATCGCCAGATCCAATAAAGTAAGGATCAGTCAACATACGACCAATCGATAAAGTAGCCCGAGGGCTAGATTGCAACTGCAGCTGCTGAAGTAAAACTGTAATCACATCATAACCACTCATATCTTGAAGATTCGAACCCTCATGAGCATCAAAACTTGTCTGTTTTTCAGGACCAGACATGTTGTAAAATCAGGGACAGATCAGGAGCAGGTACAATAACCAGCAACAGATCGAATCAACAGGACATACCGGCGCAAAACAAGCGGCGGCATGTGAAGGCGGACGACGATCGACGATTGACGGACGTCAAACGATGGTAGATGCGTGGCAGCGGTGGACAGCACGTGGCGACGAGAGCCGCGGCGCGTGGCGGCAGATCGAAAAGGTTTAATACAGCGAAAAATTTTCTATTTAAGATTTCAGAATTTTAGGGTCTAATACCATGTAGAAAATAAGGGTAATAATGTGTGTGTATTCGTAAATTCATGTTACATTATATAGTAGTATAACATACATATACAAGCTAGAAAGAGGTAATAGAATACAATTACATCGACAGTTATGGTATGAATACAATTCTAATTATAATTATAATTCCTTAACCTCAGTCGACCGGAAGCTCAATAACAGCCATATCTCACCTTATGAATCCACAGCCCCTATTCCGAGTGGTACTCTTCATCTCTTCCACCGTTGCAAACTCCCGAGGATGCCGGACCCGGTGGGATTCAAGTCAAAGCTTCAGGAATCACCCATCAAGCTATTGAAATCTAAATCCCAAGAGGTTCATATCCTCGCCTTAATGCTCGGACAGAGTGCCCTCAGGTCGTTGGAAGGCCGAGCCGAAAAAAGAAATGGTGTCTAAATCTAAAAAAAGAGGCACGAAATTGCCGAGTTCAAATCATCTAAGCCCAGACCCAGGGATATTCTCCCAAACGTGAAAACAGACTTAGTGGCCGAACTTTTGAGTATTCTCCCAAAGATAAAGCTAAAGACCCAGATCCAAAGATGAAGCTAGAGACCAGGGTTTATTGAAACCCAGAAGTTTGTACTGAAATCCCAAAAAGTGTTTCCAAAACCAAAGGCAAAGTTTGCTTCTCAAAAATTTGCTTCTTTCCCCAAAAGTGTTTCCCGACCAAGAGAAGAAAGGAACCACCAAAGATCCAAAATTTGTTAAAATCCCAAATTAAAAGGTTTTGATGCCCACCCCAAAGAGAGGAGTGCTGAAATCCGTGTGCCAAATTCCACAAGAGTTACTGAAATTCCAACAAAAAAGTGTAACCACCAAAGGCAATGATTTTTCAGAATCCCAGTTGGGAGACGTAGGAAAATCAATGCAAAAACCCAAGTGGAGAAGCAATAAATTTTGTGGCCCAAGGGAACAACAATTATTTCGAAGCAATACATGCTTCCAGATCAAAGGAAAAAACCCACCCATCCGAGCCCAAATGCTGCCCTAAGCCTTCAAAATTTGTGTTGCCAAAACCGAATTGTGTCATAAAATGAAATGCGCCCGGCGAGTAATCTCAATTCATCGCTGAAGGCAGATCTTGATTCCTCGTGGAGAAGAAGAGTATGAGGTGAAGCTACTTTAGGGGGGATTTCTTTTTACGGAGATAATTTTCTCTACTTTACTCCCTTATAAAACCTTCTATCTTGGGGTGAGGGGTCAAATACGGATCTCATAATGTTTTGCGCCGAATGCAACCATTAATAGGAAACTAAAGTTTTGCTGGCCAACAGGAGAACATACTTTTGTGCCAAACCCCATATGTTTCTATATTAAAACAGAAGAATCCTTCTGGAAAAGTGTACAACCAAATCTTGGTACTCATCCCCTCTGAATCCATTTCTACCTCATAATCCATTGTTGATTCGGGGTGAAAGCGGCCATGAGAGGTAAAGAACAATATAGACATAAGATCCACGGAGAATCAATTTTTAAGGATCTCTTTTGTAAAAGTAATAATAATAATAGCTTGTCAAAATTTTTCTGAAGGTTATTAGTCAAACAATATTTAGCTTGCCAATTAATCAGAATGTTATTAGTCAAACGCTATTTCTTAATTTGCTTCACTGTATGGAAAATAAATGGGCAAAATACTGATATGACCCTATGTTTTGGAGGTTTGTGCTAATATGACCATGTGAAGTTGAAAAGTGCTATTGTAGCCCTATGTTTTGCATCAGAAGTGTCGATATAACCCTGTGGCACCATTCCGGTATTTACTTAATAATTTTCGGCATTGACCAAACCTAAAATAACTAAAATATCCCTAGTTTTAAACCTAATAATATAATGACTAAAATACCCCTACATTCTTCTTCTTCATCATCTCCATGACCATAACCATAGCTGTTCCACCGCCACCACCTCCGCTGCACCACCACCTCCACCGCCGCTTCCCTGACAGATTAGAATCAACAACAATTCCATTGAATCCTCCTACTTCAGAATGCCAAAAAGAATGACTTAGTTCAGTATTTTGTACAAATAGAAAAACTAAACCGAAGCACCAAACAATGCTAAAGAACTTACCACCCAACACCACCACCAAGTAGCAAGCAATCTCAAATGATATGAAAACTTACCAAATAATGCCAGAGAATCTCAACCGAAGTTGCGTTGTACACTTACCACCCAGCACCACCACCGCCACCCAGCACCACCACCACCACCATCTCTAAACCCTAGCACCACCTCGATGAATATCCGCCGGTGGTGGAGCATCGCAACCACGATGAATCCATGGTGGAGGATGTCCGATTCGAAGACCCATGGAAGATCCGACGAAGGCCGCGATTGAACCCAACCAAGACCAACGAAGACCCAACACCACCACCGCGGTTGAACCCGATGAAAATTTTAGGCCCGATGCGACCCCTCGATGCGATGCCTCGATGCCTCAATGCGGTGCCTCGACGATGCGACGCCGCTCGATGCGACACCTCAATTTTGGGCTCGATGCGACGCCACCGATGCGACGCCTCAATTTTGGGCCCGATGCGACACCTCGATGCGGTGCCTCAACAATGTGGATTTTGGGTCGGAGGCTAGTGGAGGAAGAAGAAAGAGAAGAAGAAAAGAGGAAAGAAAAGAGGAAGAAGAAAAGAGGAGAAAAAAAGAGGAAGAAGAAAAGAGCAGAAGAAAAGAGGAAGAAGAAAGAGAAGAAGAAAATAGCAGAAGAAAAGAGGAAGAAGTAAGAGAAGAAGAAAAGAGCAGAAGAAAAGAGGAAGAAGGAAGAGAAGAAGAAAAGAGGAAGAAGAAAGAGACAATGAGGGCACAGTTGTCTTTTAACATTCTTTAAATTTTTATTTTTTATAAAATAGGGGTATAATAGTCATTTTATATATTTCTGGCCAGAATCAGGTCGATAGGGTTATATTAGCACATTTTGGCAAAACACAGGACTTTATTAGCACTTTCCAACTTCACAGGGTTATATTAGCACAAATCCTCAAAACATAGGGTCATATGAGCACTTGACTCAAAATAAATTTAAAAAGTCAAAATCCAACTGAAAGTGAGAGAGCATTTCGCTATTGAAGATGGAAAAAACACTTTTTTTCCATAAAAGATTACTAATTTTGAAAAGGTTTTATATCAAATATCATATGCACGTCTTAAAATTTGATTAATTTTTAAATTTATTCGGGACAAAGTTGATGATGTCTGGGCCTGGCGATCCAGGCAGGGGCGGAGGCAGAAAATTTGTATGGCGGGGCTGATATATAAAGAAAAACATATTTTCCCCAAATTTTCTTCATATTAGAGGGGGCTGATAAATAATTTTTTTATAAAAAAAATTCTCCCATATTTCCTGTAAATTTTAGCCCGGTGGGGGTTGAAGCCCCCTCCAGACCACCCCCCCCGGACCCATGCATCACTAGTACGGGTCCAGGAAGTGCAGAAAGACCCAAGTTTGAGTAAAAGCCCAGACTTACCTAAGCGGGCTACAGGAGGCAACGGTCGAAGAACTGATGGGACGTCACCTGTCCTATCAGCTACCAACATGCCATATAACTAGGAAAAGAGCATAGGGAGAAGGTATGTTCCTTCTGAACACGTTTCCCAACACCATACGGGAATTCCGGATCTAACTTGATCGTTGGTGTAGGTCCGACCAACGTTGACCTATCTTACCCTTGGGTTCTTCTTGTACATTTTGGAGCTGGTTCTGGGCCGGGATCAGAGGATGCGGAACGACCAAATTTTGTATTAACATTGGCACCGTCTGTGGGGATCACTTAATCTTTAGCATTTGTGCAGTTCACACACCTTGGAAGGACAACCACCAGTTGGGCACTTACTCAACCAAGTACTCATGGTTGACGCGACACATGAAGAACAAGAAGAGACCACGCACTACAACAAACACCAACTTTTGCAACATGAAAAATGTGTCACTTATCATTGATATTGAGTCACAAATGCAATTTTATGACACTATCTATGTCACTTTTTATTATGTCGTGTCTGCCCATGTAGTATTTTTGCTACACAAAATTTCAGTTACGCTGACGCCGACGGGAGAATGACATAGGCTCCAGATGATGGAAGAACTGGTATCCAACTCTGACATCCTACAGTCCATTGTCAACTCACAAAAGGAAGTGATGAGAAAGCTGAAAGAGTTAGAGGAAAAGGAGAAGGCCAGAGAAACGAGCAGTTTGGAGAAAAGGAGACATGTCGTGAAGCCCACAAAGTTGTTCCAAAAGTAGGAGAAGTAAGTGGCCAGCTCTCGACACAAGGATAGAGGCGGGGAGACCAGCCTTACCACCGCCAAAGACAGGGATAGTTGAGCACTGTCAGGGAGGAGGACGGTGCCTGATAACACGGATCCCCACCAGGCTTTCACCAGAGACTGCAGGCACGAGCCCTACCACCCTGTGAAAGGAGGGGAGAGGAGCAAGCAAGAGCAGTGAAAGCCAGAAAGCAAAGAGAAACCCTCTAAGAGGGGGAGGGGGTTACCGTTCTCGAGAAGGATCCAGATCTACACGACGGACCCCCAAACTGAAGATACCCCAAACCTGGGTCTGTACACAGGAGAAGCGGACCCAGAGAACCACTTCCACACCTTCTCTACCAACATGTCCACATTCCCAATACCTGAGGCCACTTGGTGCAAAGTGTTTGCAACCACCCTTATAGGTGCAGCCAGAGTCTGGTTCAAGAACCTGGAGGAGGAAACCATGGACAGTTTTTAAATAGTTGCATAAGAAGTTCTTAGCTCGCTTCGTGCAAAGGAAGAAGTTCACAAAAATGAGGTCCGGGCTACTGGCTGTTAAGCATAAGCCAACGGAGACGTTGGCAGAATACTGGGAGAGAATAAATGACGAAGCAAACCAGGTGAAGAAAAGGAGCAATAAATTCCTGGTAGAATCTTTCATAACCGGTTTGAGGCATGAGTTACTCTTGAGGGAATCCACCCTTACCCCCCTCAGGCACATAGAGGAGCTGATGAAGAGAGTCGGTAATTTTAGTAGAGCAGATCTCGCGGACAAGTGAATGAGAGAGGGCCTGGGAGAATATGGCCCTCGAAGAGGCGAGGTAGGAGGAGATAAGTTCAAAAGGAAGGTTGAGGAGAGGGGAAAGTCGATGTTCGACAGAAAGTTCACCCCCCTCCCTAATCAAGATGCCCAGGGAGATATTCGCCTTGGTGTCAGGAAAGAGGATCATGAAAACTCCTAGGAAAATGAGGGTGCCGCCTAAGAAAAGAAACCCATCACTCTTTGGTGACTACAACGATGATCATGGCC
Source organism: Rubia yunnanensis (assembly GCA_037428765.1). NCBI lineage: Eukaryota > Viridiplantae > Streptophyta > Magnoliopsida > Gentianales > Rubiaceae > Rubia > Rubia yunnanensis. The sequence continues at coordinate 20,153,837 of CM075064.1, read as the reverse complement.
ATGACACAGATGATTGTATACCTGAAGCAAACCATTGAGAAGAGCGTCAGGAATGAGACCCTTGCGCACCTGGCCAAAAGTGTGAGAGCCCACAACAAGGTAACGTACCAAGGCCAGGGGAAGTCGAGAGGTAATCGTACAGGTGGGGGATACAAGGCGCGGGAAGCGCGCGACAGGGAGAGGACCCCCAAAAAAAGAAGAGACTCTGACAAAGGAAAGCATGTGGCCAGGGTAGCAGAAAAGGAAGAACTGAGACGGGGCAGTAAAAGAAATAGAGAAGGCGACTCTGAGTTGGCAATCACAGATATCATGCCATAATTAGAGGAAATGCAGGGGTCAGAACGGAGTCCCAAAAAAAGGTACGGTACGGGAACACCCCATAGATGACCCCAGCAAACTGGAAGCTAGGGCCAAATGAGATAATTTCCTTCGGCCTGGATGACCTAATCCCAGACAAACCTACAGGCGGGGATGGCGTAATAACCATGGTGAGAGTGATGAAGCACAGGATCCATAGAGCATATGTGGATGGTGGAAGCTCAACGAAAGTGATGTATTGGCATTATTTTGAAAAGTTGGATGATAACACAAAGAGAGAGCTGGCACCAACAGATGTCTCATTGGTGGACTTTGCATACAAGACCGTATAGCCAGAAGGAGTGATCACCCAACCGGTAACGGTTGGAGAAGGAAGCAGATTCAAAATCGTGGATATGGAGTTTATTGTGGTTAAGACCAACAACCCGTATAACCTGATACTGGGCAAGCCGACCCTAGCTCTGCTGAAAGGAGTAATGTCGACTCTGCACCTGTTGTTGAAATTCCCAACGACGGGAGGCATAGCAGCAATCAAGGGAGACCAGCAGAGAGTAAGGGAATGCCACTGAATCGCGCTAAGCAAGTGAAAGATGGAGGCACATAATTAACCCTCAGACCGACAGGTCAAGAAGGCCCGGTCGCTAAGGATGGTGGCAAACTCAATCATCCCTAGGGAGCTGGGAGAAGAGGCACAAGAAGAGACAGCGGGTGAAGGACAAAAAGTGCAGGTGGGCACGTCTCTTCCCCTAGAGGTGAAGTCAAGCCTAATGAAAGTACTGAGACACCACGTAATCGCTTTTGCCTAGAATTCGAAAGACATGAAAGGAGTATCCAAAGAAATTGGATGCCACGAGCTAAAACTGGAACCTACACATAAGCCCGTCAAGCAAAAGAGGAGGACATTGTGTAAGGAAAGGAATGGGGTGGTGAACAAACAGGTAGAGCAGCTAGTAGCAGCAGGGATACTCAGGGAGGTCGTGTACCCAACTTGGTTGGCCAATTCGGTCCTTGTAAAAAAAAAGGACGAAAGTTGGAGAATGTGTGTAGACTACACTGACCTGAACAAGGCCAGCCCCAAATACTACTACCCACTGCCTGTCATAGACCAAAAGGTAGGCGCTCTTACCCACTGCCTGGTTAATGCTTTCTTAATGCTTGCTTATAAAGGGTATCATCAAATTCCCATAGCGGAATCAAATGTGGAAAAGACAGCATTCATAACGGAGAAAGAAGCATTTAGTTACCGGATGATGCCTTTTAGACTGAGAAATACCGGGGCCACCTACCAGCGTGTAGTGGACAAGATCTTCAGGGAACATATAGGAAGGAACCTGGAGGTGTATGTGGACGACATGGTCATTAAAAGCACCTTGTTTGAAGGTTTCATTATCGTGGTCAAGAAAGCTTTGACATGCCTCAAAAAGGCGGGAATGAAGTTCAACTCGGAGAAATGTGTGTTTGGAGTAGAAGAAGAGAAATTCCTGGGATATATGGTATCGAATGAGGGGGCTGAGAGAAAACCCAAAGAAAGTTAAGGAAATCCTGGAAATGAAGGCCCTAGCCATGACCAAAGAAGTCCAGGGCCTGAATGGAAAGCTAACAGCCATGAACTGTTCTTGTCCAAGGCCGTGAAAAAGGCTCTCCCTTTCTTCGAAACGTTAAAAGGGAGTGTGGACAACAAGGGAAAGGTGCAATGGGGCAAAGCAGAGGAGAAAGCATTTAATGAGTTAAAGGAACATTTAAGAAGTCTCCCAACGCTGACCAACCCGTAGGAAGGGAAAATCTTATACCTGTACTTGGCAGCAGAGGAGAAAGCCATCAGCGTAGCCCTAGTTAAGGAGGAAAGTAGGATACAACAACATGTGTACTATGTGAGCAGAACCCTACAGGGTCCTGAGCGCAGGTACACTAGTCAGGAAAAGTTGGCAGTAGCATCGGTAAATGCAACCAGGAGATTGAGACAGTACTTTCAAGCTCACCCGATCGTGGTTCTGATGAATCACCCTTTAAGGTCAATCCTGACATGGCCAAAAGCGTCAGGAAGATTGGTTATGTGGGTAGTGGAGTTAGGCGAACACAACATTGAGTACGCCCCTCGGAAATTAATTAAGGTGTAACACCCCAAACCCAACGTACAGTGTCGGGTCGGGTTTGGTCGTGCTACCGAAAATGATAGCAGTAACAAGCAGCGGAAGCGATTTAGATAAGTTCAAATCCTAACTTACTATTACAGTGAAAGTGTTAATGTTAAATGAAAGTTTCACCTAACTATTACAGATTCAAAATTCATATTAAAGTTCATCCAGGATCTCTCTCAAAGTAAGTAAAGACATCAAAGGGCTTTTCTCTTACAGTTCCTCTTCACCTGAAAAAGGGTTGTTAACTAGGTAATCTCCTTGCTTAGTGAGGTTTCATTGCCAGTATTTACCCATTTATTTGTTCATTCATTGCCATCTTTCCTTTGCTCATTTACTTGTATTTAGTTATTCATTGCTCATTGCCTATTATTTTTACTATTGTCATATACTATGCATATATTTTCTTCTTGGCAATTCCATTTATCCTTAATTTTTCCTTACTTGTTCATTCGTTCACTTTTTTATCACTTATTCATTTGTAATTATTATTATTGTATATATATAGTTATACACACAATATATATATATATATATATATTTATATCTTATTTGACAACACTAACTCTTAGCATTTAAATAATTAGTCAACATATGTATAGTGGGAATATACCGGCTATAAACGGCTATATTCCCAACGGTAATACAATAGTTATAAATGGCTATATCTTATAGTATATATACACGAATTTATCCGATTTTTCAAAACCATATTTCCTCTTCTATCTTATATCCTTCTCAATTTTTTTGCTTAATAACATGGTGAGACTAATTTTAGTCTTTGTTGCGGTAATTATCGTGGTTCTGCACGTTAGTATTCTCACTGGGGATCTTACGCCGGAAGAATTTTGTTACTCTTCAGTAAAGATTAGATTCATTTATTACCTTTTATTTTTCACAATCATCATAGATTTTTGTATTTCTAATAACATTTAATAAATTATTTTATTTCCCTATTATACAGTGACATAAATTGTTAGTTTTGTAGACAAGGTTTAACCATTACGGTTGGAGTTTCCACATAAGGGGCAGGTAATAGCGGACTTCCTAGCCGAAATGCCAACAGAAAAAGAAAATGACAGGACGAAATCAACCAAAGAGGCAGCAGAAGATGAGAGCCTATCAAGGCCGGGCGTATGGAGCCTGGACGTGGACGGAGCTTCCGGAGTGGAAGGTGCAGGAGCAGGCTTGGTAATCTCTTACCCCGAGGGGCCGAAATGACTTATGCCCTTCATTTCAAATTCTCGGCTTCCAACAACAAAGCAGAATACAAGGCACTGATAGCAGGAATGTAGGTGGCAAAGAAACTGGGCGCTAGGAAGCTACAAGCTTATGGAGACATTATGTTGGTGGGTAATCAGCACAGCGAGCAGTATGCAGCCTTAGAGCCGACAATGATGAAATATAAAATAAGGTCAGGAGTTTTGCAGCCGGCTTTAAGGAGTTCAACATCACCCGAGTGCAAGATCACATAATACAAGAACAGACACCCTGAGTAAGTTAGCCTCTTCAGCACAAACACACTTGACCAAGTCGGTATTGGTGGAAGAGTGGAAGCTGGCATTGGGTTAATTGGAGCAATAGGGGACACGAGGTCAGATTGGACCACCCCGATTAGGGAGTACCTTGAAAGAGAGATCCTTCCACGGGATGAGAAAACAACAAGGGCGATCAGGAGGAACGCGCTCAAGTACGCTATGAGAAATGACATCATGTACAAGCGCAAACACCTGGAACCCTGGCTTAGGTGTGCAGACCCAAACATGACAGATGTGATTTTGAGAGAAATGCACGAAGGGAGTTGCAATAGCCATCAGGGCTCTCGGATGCTAGCCCTGCGTGCTGCTTGGACTGGTTTCTACTGGCCGACAATGGTGGCAGATGTAGAAAAAATGGTCAGAGAATGTCATAGATGCCAATAACACGCTAAGGTCCAACAGCCGCCGGCAGTGCAGATGTCGAGTATTAAATAACCATATCGTTCTCCAAATGGGGTATAGACATTATGGGGCCATTCCATGAGGCAGCGGAAAGGAAGAATTTTTTGGTAGTAGCGGTGGACTACTTCACCAAATAGGTTGTAGCGAAAGCTGTAGCGAAAGCTGTAGCATCCATAACAGGGAAAAGAATTACAAATTTTGCATGGAGAAGCATAGTATACCGATTCGGGATTTCCCAGACCATAGCCAACGACAATAGGAAACAGTTCGCAAATGAACCTTGCAAGCCATGGTGCCTGGGTTTGAAGATAAATCAGCATTTTCCATTGGTGGCATATCTTCAGGCCAATGGCCAAACTGAGGTAACCAACAGAACCATTGTTCAGGGACTAAAAAGGAGACTGGAATTGGCAAAGACCAAATAGGAAGAAGAGTTGGCCTTGTCCTGTGGGCCTACAGGACCACGCCTAAGACAGCAACCGGAGAATCTCCATACAGGTTGTGCTTCGGAAGCAAGGCAATCATCCCGCCCAAAGTAGCAGTACCCAGCAGGAGAGTGGCCAAACCTTTAACCAAGGAAGAAAATGCCAGGACATTATGGAAAACCCGGAGATAGTGGAAGAGCTAAGGGAGAAAGTTGCTTTGAAAGAAGCAGCATACAAGTCCTAGATGGAGCAGCACTATAACAGCGGAGTCAGACACAGGACGCTGAAAAAGAAGGATCTGGTCCTGTGCAAGAACGAGGCAAGTAGAACCCAGGGACGGGAGAAGCTGGATGCTACGTGGGAAGGCCCATACAAGGTGTTAGAGGTGTTGGGAAAAGGAGCATACAAGCTGGAAACCATGCCAGGTAACCCAATTCCCCACACTAGGCATATATCCAATCCGAGGAAGTATTATGCCTAAGGAGGTCGTACCTTTTTTTATCTCATATATAATATGTAAGTTGACTTTGCTGGTAGTATGTTTTTCCATTTGCGTGAGAGAGGCGGAATTCCTATAGGGATCAAATCTGTTGTGAACCCATAAGGGGCATGATAGTAAAGAAATTCACTGAAAGTCCCTTCTAGATGTACTTTTGAGAAGGGCCAGATATATAAACCCTAGATAACCATCAAGCAAATGAAGGGTAAAATGCGCACCTTACCTTTTTAGGCAGGGAGACGCACCCCAAGGAAAAATGCACACCAGACCTTTTAAGGCAGGGAGACGGGCCCCGAGGCAAAATGTGCACCTGACCTTTCCAGGCAGGGAGACGAGCCCCAAGGAAAAATGCACACCTTACCTTTTCAAGCAGGGAGACGCACCCCAATGCAAAATGGGCACCTGACCTTTTCAGGTAGGCAGACGCGCCCTAAGGAAAAATGCACACCTGGCCTTTTTAGGCAGGGAGATGCGCCCCAAGGCAATATGCGCAACTGACCTTTTCAGGCAGGGAGATGCGCCCCAAGGAAAAACGTGCACCTAAAATTTTTAGGAAGGGAGACACGCCTTGAGGCAAAATGCACACCTGACCTTTTTAGACAAGGGGACGCATCTCAAGGCAAAATGCACACCTTACCTTTTCAGACAGGGAGACGCGCCTGAAAGGAAAAATGCGCACCTGACCTTTTCAGGCAGGGAGACACGTCAAAAATGCAAAATGCACACCTAGCCTTTTTTAGGCAGGGAAACGTGCCTAAAAGCCAAAATGTGCACCTGACCTTTTCAGGCAAGGAGACGCACCTGAAAGGAAAAATACACACCTGACCATTTTTAGGCAGGAAGACACGCCTGAAAGGAAAAATGCACATCTGAACTTTTCAGGCAAGGAGACGTGCCTGAAAGGCAAAATGCGCACCTTACCTTTTTAGGCAGGGAGACGTGCCCGAAAGGAAAAATGTACACCTGACCTTTTTAGGTAGGAAAATGCGCGGGGGGTCACAAGGCAAAACGTGCACCTGAACTTTTCACGCAGGGAGACGCGCCAGAAAGGAAAAGTATACACCTGATCTTTTTAGGTAGGAAAATGCACCGGCGATCAAAAGGCAAATGCACACCTGACCTTTTCAGGCAGGGAGATGCGTCGAAAAAACAAAGTGCACACCCAACCTTTTTAATAAAGAAAATGCACATTAAAATTATAAGGCAAATGTATACTCGGCCTTCTCAGGTGAGATAACATGCAAGAAATAAAATGCAAGAAAGGACCGATCAAAAACACAATTGAAGGTTGAAGCAAAAAAACAGCTGAGGCATAGAGAAAGTGATAAGAGGCAATGCCTCGCATTTTTTAATAAAGGGGGGGGGGGATAGGGCACCCCAAATAAAGTTTTGCCCCATAAACAAGGAGTTCTTGATTGTTGCATGCATGAATTTTAAAAAATGGTTGTATGTGGTTGTTAAATATGGACATGAGGGTGAAGGACGCATTCGTGGAATGCGTCCTCAAATCGGCCATTTTTTTCTGTAATATTTAGAGGGCGCATTTTTGAAATGCGTCCTCATTTTTCACCATTTTTTCCCGTAATATTTAGAGGACACATTTTTGAAATGCATCCTCGTTTTTTACCATTTTATTTTCCCGTAATATTTAGATGACGTATTTTTGAAACGCGTCCTCATTTTTGACCATTTTTTTCGTAATATGTAGAGGATGCATTTTTGAAATGCGTCCTCAGTTTTGTTTTAATTTTTTTTTCTTCTGAAAATGGTGAAAATGGCCAAAATGGTGAGAATTTTTAATTAATTTCGGTGGAAATTTAATTTGCAAATTAAATAATGTTTTTTTTGGTAAATTTTGTAAATTAAGCTTTTGGGAAATTTTAATTATTTGGAAAAATGCTTATTCCCAAAAACTGATTCAAGGAATTTTTTTATTCCAGGTATTTTATCTCAGTTTGGTCCTTATTTTAAAATCGTGTCCTGAATTCAACAAAAGCGTATTTTTCAAAATGAGTCATGAATTTAAGTAATAAATTATCTTTGAATGCTTCAATGTATAACTTATTATTTTTCATACACTTGTTTTCGGTGAAGATTGCGCATAAGTAGACTTGTGTTTATTTGATGATATTTTTAAAACTAGTCTAACGATAAATTAGGATCGTGTGATTTGCAATTTTTTAACTAGTCTTGAATATAGGTGTAGGAATGAATTATTGCATAGTTAGAATGAATACAAATTAGCATGAATGTACAGGAGCCGAAAAATACGAGTGACACGTAATGCAAATGAGTGCTGAATGACATGTAATGTCCTAATGCCGACCTCTGCAAAGCTTTCCGCCCATTCCACACGGGGGAGGACGTATGGTCCGGGACAGCCATCTTAGTAGGTACATGTACTTATCACGTGGAGCTCCTTCTGGTATTTCCTCCTCCATTTCGTCTCCTGCCTCCTCATTCGAATCATAATAGGCATGTGGAACACTACCTGTATCTAATAGAGCAGTAGGCGACATATATGCATGACTAGCGGTGGGAGTGACATATGCAGTGTAATATGATGTAGTCATGTCGTACTGTGAGGGTCCACCATGTGATGGTCCGCCAACCGCTGGACTCGCATGCGAGGGTCCAGCTTGTGATGAACCAATGTGTTCTGTATGGCCCCTAGCATAGCCTCCAACCTCCCTGTCGACCAGGTGGAGCCTGACGGTGGCATCTGAGGTCAGTATATCTCACACCAGGGGGAGGCTCCTCATAGTGCACAAACGATTGATAATACTGCAGTCTAGAGAGCTGATGCACATATTGTAAACTACGTGTGATAACACCATGCATTCCCCTGATAACGTCTGCGAAACGTGGGGATTATTCATCCAAATTAATATCTGACATGATGTGCAACTCGGTCATTTCCCGCAACTTCAGAACGAGATAAACATGTTAGATATATAATTTTAAGGAAATCTGAAGTATTATTTCTTAACAATATTATAAATTTAGGAAATACCATATACTCCATAGTTGCACCATCTCCATGGAAACCTTCTGTAGTTGTTAGAGGCCGTCCTGGCTGATCAATCATGGTCACTGTCTTGCGAAAGTACCACTCCATGTATTCACGGCTGGGTATGTATGGATCCGCACACCCAAGTGTGTTTACTTGTTGATTGGATCGATGTTCCCAAGCATCGAGATATCTTCTTAATTCGACACGCCAATCCATGCCAGATCTTCCTCGACGGTCTCTAGTATGAAGCAGTTTATACTCATCCCTACTGACCAACTGGGTGGGTATTGGCTGGATTAGGCCGAACTACCTGAGAACACAATGTGCATGATGATACTCTATGACATGTCGGCAAATGAGGTCAATGCAAAGTAGCCAATTGTTGCGGCCGACTGTACAACACCACGAGAGTTGTTCCACGACATCCTCCGTGTATGGCTGCCAAATAAATTGAAACAACATGTAGGTGTTGCGGTTAGGTAACTAAAACCATTTTTCCCACTAAGTCAAAAAATCATAATCCAAATTGGCCTATACCTGATTGTGATTGAGAGATGTGAGCTGATCGCGGTACACTTTCAAAACGTGCATCGGTGATTGTGATAAATCATAACGGGTTCTCCACCTATGAGGAACAGAGTGAATTATATTAGCCAGAATATGGAATTTCCTGTGGTTTAAAAGGAGTGTCTCTTGACTAATTCAACACGTACCGGGACCCAAGAGCACTCATCGTCAATGTTACTGGTAGAGCATAGACAGGTCAGATGGATGGCATGCATTCCCATGCCCACAACTGCCAATAAATATAATTAACTGTAATATAAAGTAATATTATGGACATTATGTACAAATGACTAGATTGACCAACAATTTTACTTGTAGCAAGATAAGTGGCCCATATATGGATTTAACTTGTGGGATTGCAGTGTCACGTAAGCACCAGTACAAGTGTGCAAGAATGGCACTCCCCCAACTGTACTGATGTGCTGCACCTAGATCCATCAGTACCGATAAGTAGAGCAATGGGATTAGGTGGCCAGACGTGTCTGACATGAGCATTCCCCTAACCAGCAGTAGAGTGAAAACTCTAGCCCGTTGTTGACATTATACCTCAGTAGGATCAATAGGGAATGGACTGTGAAATATGCTTCCCAACCAGCTTGCCCTAATATGACCCACTCGAATGACACTGGGGTCAGGTGTAGCACCCAGGTAGTTCGTGCACACTCTCATCCAGTCTTCCGTATGCCTACTAGTGTCTACACCTGTGACTGGGATCCCATCGATCGGAAGACCCCATAATATCCCTACATCATGCAATGTGACTGTAGTCTCCCCCATCAGCAGGTGAAATGTGTGTGTCTCCGGTCGCCAACGCTCCACTAAGGCAGTGATGAGGGAATGGTCTATGTGTATCGGTGCAGAATCCTGGAATCCCTAGAATCTTGAATCACACACATAGCTCATAACTCTGTCAGGCATTTGTTCGGTCCAGCATGCCCCATCGTATTGCCTCACCTGCAGTGCCTCATCATGTAAATTACAGTTGTACACTGCACGAGCACAATGCTCCTGATGAAGGTACAACAAATCCTCCTCAATGGGTCCTGGATGATACATTGTGTGTCCCTGTTAACAATTATAACAACATGTCAAAATTAATTATTCAAGATTACCACAAAGGAAACTTATACTACATCATGTTATACATATTCAACAAATAAAAGTTATACTACATCATGTGATAAATATTCCACATTACAAAAGTAACACTACAAGTACCATACTACAGAGGTAATATTACAAACACCATATTATAACATGACACTAAGCATGGCCACGCCTACGGACCCCCCTGGATTCACCCGACACCCTCTCATCCATCTGATTCCTTATCCTTCTCTTCGCAAACTGTCCACGCCTCCTATTGCAAAACTTTTCAACATCAGGAATCAACCTCTAACGGGCACATTTCCAAAGTGATGGATCTCATACAGGCATGAAACCCTGACTATATTGTTGCACATAGGTGGTCGTGTGACACACCCTGTCACATAGACTAGCAGGATCGTCACGCCTATGCCGACAAACGGCCGAGGCATGGGAACAAGGGAAACGAAATATTTGCCATTCGCGACAAGTATACTCCATTCTCTGGTATTTGATTGTGTACTGTCTTTCACTAATGCTCCCATCAATGTTCCTTGTCACAACCCTATAAGTCTGCGACACGTGACCAAACAAGGTGACGATATGTCTCTGTGCCCATGTGTCCTGCTTCTGAAATTTTTTCCAATTCCTCTTAGGAAACACAGACCTAAACAAACAAACAAGAATTTTGAATCCAGAAAGTGGTCTGTGAACACATAAAGAACTGTAATGAATCAGGAAAGTACCTCCAATTTGTGGCATCCATAACCCTTTGGGCAAACATTTCAACTGTTCGCTCGAACGTCGCTTTGACACACGCTGTTATGGGGAGATGGCATGCATGCTGTAAAAAGTTGTTGAAAATCTCAGACAAATTCATTGTGAGAATTCCCCAACGTCGATCACCCTCATCAAAAGAAAGACACCACTTACTACTATCTTGCTGTACCAACCAACCCCGAGCAGATGGAGCTATACTCTCCAACTCCTCCTTGTACTCCCTCCATTTGCTCTCTCGTCTGGCACCACCAAGATGCCAAACCAGAGTCTTCATAAGTGCATTCTTAAACCTCCCGCCATCAACAGTAAGGAAGTTAGACTGAAAATGCCGCAGGCAGAATTGGTGGTATCCAGCTAGCTCCATCCACTCCTCCATATGTTTCATTGCATTTATAATTCCATCATGCCTATCTGATATAATACATATTGGCCTGCTATCACCACCAACAATGTGAAGATGCAGTCTCCCCATGAACCAGTTCCAACTTTCATTCGTTTCGACGTCAACATTTGCGTAAGCGATAGGGAGTATGTAGTCATTCGCATTGTGCGTCACGACAACTAGCATTGTGGCCATATATGCACCTCTCAAATGAGTGCCATCCACACTAATGGCTGGCCTGTAGTGGCGAAAGGCTTCAATTTCCTGACCAAATGCCCAGAACAGAAATTTAAACCCGTGCCCGTGTATTCCGTCAGGTACGTCAGCATCAATCAACAACGGTGCTCGGATTAGCCCTGACAAGCTCATCCATATACGTTGGAAGCTATTCAAATGATTCCTCCCAAGTTCCGAATATCATGCCAATTACCTTCTGTCGAGCATACCACTCCTTCTTGTAGGAAAGGGTGACATTGAACTCCGTCTTGACTTAAGCTTGTATATCTTTCACTGTGTATGAAGGGTTTACATCAATGTGGTGGTGGATTGAACGGGCAATCATCATCGACGTCAGATTATTGTTACCCGTAGATCGACCAGCACCAACACACCCATGGCTTCTTGCCCATCTGGTGATCTCCCACATGCCATGCAAAGCCTTTTTGGTAGCTCTGGCAACCCAAAGACAATTATCAGTTCCTTCCACAACGTCCTTGCATTTCACATACCATGTGTGTGACCTGCTCTCCACGACTCTGTGTTCCCTGTTCATCATGGAACTCCACCTAGAAATAGCTTCAACCAATTCCGGCTTTGTCTGGAATTGCATACCCAACTCCACTTCACCAGTCTCTTGAACATCAGTAGAAACTCCAGCACCAAAATGAGTTGGGTCAAAGCTATCCTCATCAGGGCCCCCATAATCCCTATAGCAGGCCTATGTATCAGGATTCGCCAGAATATGAAACGATGTGGATACATTGTTCGTGCACACTACTTGTTCATTTTCATCCCAGGATTCGAATCTGTTGATAAGGAACGATCATCCTCACTTCCACCCTCAAGTTCAACTTCCTCACCATTGTCTTCGCTACCAACATGTCGAACAACATGGTTGCCAATGTCACCCACGTAATCATCATCGAAGATATTCTGCTCATCATGGTCCATACCATGCATACCACCACTTGTAGACGGCTGAGTGCAATCCACATGAACATACGCACCAGGTTGGCTGGACTCACCAATTTCAAAACTTCGACAATGAACATGTGGTGGTAAACTTGGTACAGTGGCAAAGTTCTGCATGTTGCTCAACAACGACATGAATGTGCTTGGCCGTGCCCTGTCATTAGTGCTTGTCAACTGTTCCGTAACAATGTACAAATCCACGAAAGACAACGACAATCGATCAACAATGTTGAAGAAGAACGCAGTTGACTCATCATCTTCCACATTATAACACCGATAGTATACGGCCAAACTAATCAGTTCTGGATAGCGGTAATATATTTTCAACATATACCCCTCACTTGCAATGCCAAGTCTTGCGACGATTAAATCAACTAACTCGGAGTGGTTCAACCTCCTCTCGAGAGTCAAGTTCCGCTCCGGTATTGGAGAATCATAATACACACCCACAGTCAAATCAAACTTAATCTGACCCCCTCTGTACATATACACTGTCAAAAATATCGTACAACTGCATTATACAAATACATAACTTTTAATTCCTTTAAATTCAACATTCCTTTTCATTGTATCCTTAAATATGTGCTCCACTCGGCCACAATAATGAAAATATTACTACAAACTTAATACATTAATCAGTAAACAATTCACATAATTACTTCATATAGTCACGCATCAACATTAAACACTATCATAGCATCAGACCAAACATAATCATTCAAACTACACACAATCATACAAGACATTCAAATTAACTTAATTATGTTGGGTTCTCCACAAATTATAATGTAAAACAAAATTCAACAACATATTTTCTAGGACAACTCATACATAATCGTTAAACACATTCGTAAAATCATGTAAGGTTCAATTAGCGTCACAAAAATGAAAAATTGACTGGGCGGGTGTCTGAGACTCACGGACAAGGTGACAAAAGCGGCGGTCAGCGGCGGTTAACGACGGTCAGCGGTGGTTAACGGCATAAAATTCTGAGCTCTTCAACGTCGGTCGTGTTAGGAAACAACCAAAAAACCAATATAAATATCACCAAAAAAACATAAAACATAAGAAAATAGAAAATTGGAGGAGTATGAAAAAAACAAACCTTGCCGGAGGTAGGCGGAGATGGACGCGGAATTGCGCAAAGGTTAGGAAGGAGCCGGAGTTTGGCGCGGGATGTCAGAGAACAAGCGGCGCAGAGGCAGAGGAAAATAGCGGAGAAGTCTCGGGAAAATGGCGAAAGGAAGAAGACGATGAAGATCTAAACGTTGGCAGCTGGGTATATAATGCAGATTGGAGGACGCATTCACTGAATGCGTCCTTGCCACATCTCAACGTGGCCTTCACCAGCTCGGAATTTCATAAACAAAAATCAAAAAAAAAAAAAAAAAAAGAGAGGACGAACTAGGCATATGCGTCCTCAAGAAAGAGTCAACAAACCCGTATTCTGCATGCTGGAGAACGCATTTGCAGAATGCGTTCTCCGTATTTGCTGCTGTTTGTGGGTACTGTAGTCACAAAACTAGAAATTTCCCCATAAACCAGGGGACTTTCCCAAGCAAAAGTAAATTGTTTTTCCCCTCATGGGAACTTACACATACAAATAACAAAGAAGTGCTAGGTGCTCAAGCTCCTGAAGTTCCCATGACCTCGCCATGTGCCTCGCCTTGTGCCTCGCCCTGTTCTTCATCCAGTATATCATCCTAATCTCCCCCTTGCCTGCTCAACATCTCGACTAGAGCCTGCAGCGCTTTCCCAGATAAACCTGCAGCCAAGTTTGATGATCCTGCGGTATCCAACGCAATCTCTTCTAGATTCTAGCCGAAGGTCAACAGTGGTCATATCAGGATGGAGAGAGATGAAATATTCAGAAAATCTATGTTCCTGAAAGGGAACAAAGACCTTTCTGATAGCCTCGCGAAAAGCGTCAGCATCGGTCACCTCGCCAGCAATGTCAAAGGTCTTGTACATCGCCTCCACCAAAAGTCTGAAAGCTTTCTGGATTCACACGAATTTGGAGTAGATGCGCAGGAAACCATGCAAGAAAACCCAGCTACAAAAAGCTTGAAGTTGAGCCACCTCAGCTTCAAGCCAACTGACCGTAAGCTGTGGGAACCCAGTTATCCCACGCTCCAGCTCCAGATCGCCCTCGGCACTGGTTGCCCTTTGACTAAGTCATTGAGCATCAGCAGTAAGGTCCTTCACAGTCTGGCGCAGCTTAGAGATTTCACGCTAGGAGGAGGCTAACTCACAACGCACCTCCTCCAGCTCTAGTTGCACTGCGAATGCAGCGCACAAATACTGCAAACACACATAATATACAAAGAAGAGAATGAACCACACAACCAGAAGTCATGTCCAAAGAAACAAAAGCAAGCATACACAATGGACATACCTCTAAGGTGGCAGAGACGTTACGGTCAGCGGCACCGGATGAAGAGATTACATTCAAAGCACAGTTAGCAAAGCCGTGCATTATAGTGCTCCACGGGGAGTGCCCTTGATAGAAACTTCATGCAAGAATGTGGCCCACAAATGACCCCTGAGACAGCTGTAGCATGAGGAACAGGGGCTCCTTGAGGATGAGAGTGGATCATAAGGGCTGCAGAAGAAATGGGTTGGGAAGAAAAATAGGCTGGGTAGAAGAAACATGCTAAGCAGAGGGAACGATCGGAGGCAGAACAGGCATAGATGAGGGAGGAGTCTTAGGGACCACCTCTGCGGAAAGTCTTTTCTCTTTCTTGACCAAGTCGCGGTGGCGCTTATAGACCAGCCTGCCCACACTCTCGGGAGCTAGATCTCCAAGCTCGGAGCTAGTGGAGATAGCAATGGCATGGCAGGGACAGCTCCAGTGTGAGCCTCTCTCCCAGCACCAATTCCATGTCAACATAAATAAGCTTTATTTTCTACTCAACTCAGGTAGAGAGATCAATTATCAATTTTGGACCACCCTGCCAAAATTTCATGTCCAACTAGGGAGGTTTGAAGCAGGATGGCAGAAGATCCTAGACAAGGGAATAGTGGGAGTGAAACCCATCCCCAAGCGTAAAACTTCAAACCCTAAGTTAATTCATACAGAATTAGGGGGGGTCGGTGAGGCTCAGTTTGAAATACCTCAAAGGTAGACAGGGGGAAGCATAGCCCTCCAGAGGCGATGGTTTCTACATAGACAACTATCATGTGGCCAGAATCAGAGGACATAGGAACGACCAAATTTTGTATTAACAAAAGTCTTGTGTGAGACCAAGGATTAATCACTACTATGAGGACCCCCCATAGGCACCAGTAAAAACCCACTTATGGCACTAGAATTGTCCCAGCTGGGATACCGATGCCTAACTAACCCGATGCAAATTGCATACTTATTAGCACCGGTAGGACTTACCAGTGCAAAAAAATGAGTACCGGTAGATTATGTACTGGTGCTAAAAAAATATGTTTACCGGTGTACAAATTAGGATAGGTGCTGATGGGCACCAAAATTAGGATAGGTGCTGATGCTTATTTCACAACACCGGTTTGGATGTGTTCAAGTGCCTTAAAATCTGGAGAATGATGCTCAAAAATTGAACTGGCAAATGAGAAGTTAGCTTCGGCAAAAAATATTGTGGTGTTCAATTTTTAGCACTAGTTGCAGTTATATACCGGGTTTTTTTCCCACGTGGTTTATTTTGGAACCGGTAGTAGAAAATTTTGCACCAGAAGTTTTTGTATGTTTTCATTTCCAAGAGCACTGGTATACACTATAGTTTTTGTACTGGTATGATAGTACCAGCATTATTTTATAGCACCGGTAAGGAATTGAGTTTGTAACCGGTGCTAGTTTTTTAAAAAATTTGCATGATTAATTTTTTAATTCTGGTGCCATCCCGGATCAACCACAGGAAAAGGGATTATAATAAATCCCATAGAACTGTCGGATAAATTTTAGTTATGCTATTGATGTAAATATGAATGAACACATTGTAAAAGAAAATAAATCATGAAATGTCAATGTTAATACCCATGCCATATCAATCTACAACTCATGTCATATCAATTAATAACCCACAAATTCCCATCACCCATCCACACAAATCAATCAACAAATTGGTTGGGATAATTTTTGGCCTGTTTTGCATACATATTAACCCATGCCTTGCACCATTTGCCTGCCACCTCCTGAAGTTCATAGGCGTTGTATTGGCCTTGGTTCTCCGGAAAAACCTGCGATTCAATTCGATTAAATGTCAGTTAGTATAATGGGGTTACTACAACAGAAGGCAGACATATATTATGTAATTTGTTTTGGAGTTTCGATACTTACGTCAAGTGGATTCTTGGAAGTTGTCTTTAGGGTGAGCTCCTCCAGGAATAGCATGACATAGTAGCCGCATTCCCAGCTACCTCCTTGTTCTCAGTGCTAAGATAGAATACAAGAATCGATAAGTTACAATCAGTGTACAGGGAGAAGAAAAATTATAAAGTATGAGTAACTATTTGTGTTGAATACCTACATTGATGTTTGTTATCTCCCAGCTGAAATCGGGTGGGGGTTCATTCTTCCTCTTCAACCTCTATATTTGCATGCAAGCCTGAGATATATTTATTTGAAATATTAACTTTGAAACTATCATGGCAAGAAAGTAGGCTGATCGAATGGAAAGTAATACCTGGAAAGAACTTGTGTTCCAATGTGATCTTCAGGCTTAATACCACCGGTAAGTGTGTCCAATGTGAAGACATTGTTGGTACCGGGAAGATGAGGATGGTGAACCAAAGTGACTTGCGCCAGTACTTAACAATTTAATCTATAAGCTAAATTTTACTAAACTGATATTAATTTAAACGTTATTGTTTATTTCTGACCTCCTAAGGTAGGGAGCCAAAAAAATGTTGCCATCTGATGCTTTCATCGTTTCCCATATGAGGGCAAGCTGGTTATTTATGTCACTCTCCTTAAACAAGTTGTCATTTCTTCCCATTTTTGCGACACAATATTGGATTCTCCCATTGTTTGTGGCCTCCATTTTACTCCACAGGTGCCTTGTAACCGCACAAGTCAATTTATGGTATGAATATGTTAACGAACGAGAAACATGAGTTGAATTGTTTGGAACTTACTCCATCCACAAATCTAGTTGTGTATTCGAGATCCATGTCATGCCATGACAATTCCTAAGCTTGCCTCCAAACTCCAACAGTTGTTGGATGCAAATGGCAGTTTTGCATGGTTTGGAAAATGTGGATACAAGAAACTGGTTGTAATACACAACCTTCCCCGTAGCACTCATTTCCTTTGCCTTCTTTTTCACAAGTCGATGAACTCCTTCATCATTGGATAGTCCTTTAAGTCGCGGTGGTTTTTAATCTGCATGTAGTTAGTAAAAAATACATGTTCGGTAATATGTAAATTTTCCAAATAGAATATTGGATAAAGTGACGAGCTATGATAGCATTACCAAATTCAGCAGCTTGATAGGCGACGTGTCCTTTTCCCTCCCCGGCTTGTAAAATGTGGTCAAATCAAAAGGCTGCGCGGACAAATTAGTGAGAATGTAATTTGAAAAAACTCACATTCAAACACTTAGAATGTGTAAATAATAAAATATATATTTGGAATAGTTTATTTGAGATACCTCGATACTTACGTCATTCTCTTGTTCTTTAGGGATATCCAAATCCTGGTTGATCAATGTCATTGGCCAGTCAATGGCATGTCCAAGAGCCTCTCCAACATTGATAAATGTGTGGTTGGCGGATGGCTAGCTCGCTTTGGCATGGAACACTGGCTCAGATACTCAGACACGAGCAATTTCACTTGCTGAAGTATGGTCGTGGCACTTTCTTTGGAGAAATCCTTTCGCGACCATGGCCCTTGACCCATCTAATTGCTTCATGAACAAAGTCACTCTCTCCTCATTCTGTAAGTGATCGTAGAAATACCTCGTTTGTTAGAAAATATCTAAACTATGTTTCGTAATAGGCCAACTATTGATAAATAAATAATTAAGAATTTTAATCCATTTTTTACCTCCTCATCGCTTGGAGAACCATCACATTTTGTCTATGCTACGCTTACATGGCCCAATGCCTTTTCACTGAAGGACTTGGAATCATCCAGGCCCGCTGGTAGTTGCACTCCTCCCACTAATGTGATCCCCTTAACTAGCTGGTCAAGGTATGACACCACTGCCTTCATCACTGGTTGGTTTACCGTTTGCTTCTTTCAGATTGCCGGAGTGGGAGATGAGCTGCTATCGCATTTGCTTCAGATGCGGCACGATAACATCTTTTGGAAGGTTGATTTGAATACCCTATACCTCCCTGGGTGATCATGCTTGCCAGTTGCCTTTATCAGTATGTCCTCCACGGGTTGGAGAACCAATGTGCCCCTAGCTGCCTCCTCATTCATTCTTATTTGCGATGGGGTGTAAAGTATAAACACTAAAAAAATTTGATATAATAATATGAACATTGAAACTAGAATATAAACATTTAAAGGACCAATTGATATGAAAATACTCACTATATTTTCTGTGATAGCTCTGTTGTCTGGATTAGTGTATGTGGTTTATTATGCCAGCTTGATAGACTCGAGGTACACCAAGGATCTGTCCACATTGAACTCCATGTCGTGACTAATGATATCATTATCAACACAATACATATCCTTGTACCATGTCATGATTTTCGCATCCTCCGCATTCTTGAATAACCTCTTCAGTCTGGGGATAATAGGAAGGTACCACAGGCATTTTGCAGGGACCTGTTTCCTTACCTTCACAACAACCTCTTCATCCACAACCTCATTTTTTGTTTCCTTATAATGTGAAACCTTGCATATGGGGCAAGCCACCATTTTTTTCAAAGCATCCATATACAAAACACAATCATTGGGGCATGCATGTATCTTTTTATACTCTATTCCCAGTGGGAACAAAATCCGCTTCGCATTATACAGGTTGTCCGGTAAACCATTTCCGGGGGGAGCTTCTCATTCAACAACTTAAGCAACTTATCCATGCTAGCATTGCTCCACGACCAACGCCTTTCAAATTAAATAAGTTCATCAAACATGACATTACAGTGTTTTTCTTCTTGCGGTCGGGATACTACAGTTTGTCCTTCTCATCCAGAAATTTTGACAGAACCTTGGACCTCCCCCTGAATTCATCCACCTCCTCACACATGTCATCCAATTTCAAATCCCTAAAATAGTTCCCCTTGCTACCTACAACACCTTCGACGGTGGTTTCTCCCCATGAAATGTCCAAACCAAATAATCCTTCGAAAACCCTCTCTGGTACAAATGGAGTCGCAACAAGTCTCAACCACCAGTACTGTTACAATTCTTACAATCACAACAAGGACATAGAATGCGCTTTTCACGACTAAAAGCATACTCCAAGAACTCCCCAACAAAAGCTATAAATTCATCACTCACCAAACTAGCGTTACAATACACATGCTTACGCCTCTCGATGGCAAGGTAAAAATCTCTACAATTAAATCAATTTACAACATTTAAACATCCAAAGTAATATAGAATTACACGATAAACATTAATTTTATTCATACCAAACCCTATGAACATGCAACATGCAACGTCACTCAGTACTACAATCCTACCACACCATATATATCAAATCACATGCATTCAAAGTCATTCAATACAACAATACTTGCTAACAAACCCTATTCATCAAGAGTGTGAAACAATGTTACAATGTTCAAACTTACAAGATATTTATAGCAACATATCATTCCACACGAATTCCACAATACATGATAAATTTAAACAGATATACCTTCAAGAGAATTCATTTATGAGCATTCAATGTCTCTACCATTTTTTACCCGGTCAAAATTGCGGTAGGTGAACATTTAATGCATTAATAGCACCTGTAAAAATAAAAAAATACCGGTGCAAAAACTATATGACATAATCACACCGGTATAAGATCTGGTTCAAAAAAATTTAAATTGGTGCATAACTTACTCCCAATTCCCGCATTTTTCTATTCTTCACAAAAACTCACAGGTGCAAATAACCAGTGCTGTTAGATTTCATACGTTATTTTATTTTGAGCACTGGTACAAACATGTAATCTATTTAAACGGTGATATTTTTATCCTATTTCCCGGGTTTTTTCTCTTCAGATTACGCACTAGTAAAGAATACCGGTGCTGTTACATTTTCCGCCATTATTTTCCCAATTGCACTGGACCACTATCTTTACTGGTGCAGATTTTAAGATTTCCCACGTAATTTTTTGAACAACGCCCCTCTTTCGTACTGGTAACAAACATACCGATGCTCAAAACTTCAAAATTAGTTTTTCTTCCATACATAGGCATTGGTATTGAGAACCGGTATATTTTGTTCAAGTTTAGTTAACTTACAGGCACTGGCTTTCTTATTCACATTCATCTTTACCAGCGCAAAAGGTATTGAGTAGCACTGGTACTCCGGCACTGGTAGGTACTTTTTTTCCAGTAGTGAATGTGCTATATTATGAAATTTTATTAGAGAAGGAGTTCCAAATATAATTTAAGTGTTGTAATTTTTACTGACTTTGCACTAATTTACTGAGAAATTAGTGAAGGGCTTGACGTGGGAAGTAAGTAAGAATGAGAGAATGAGAAAGAAGATACGATGGAGAAGAAGATAAGATGAGAAAAGTATAAGATGAGAAGAAGTGAGAAATGAGAGAATGAGAGGTGCAATTTTTCTTCATCCTCTAAAGGGGTATTTATAGTAGAGTTTGGGGGTGATGGCATAGTATTCTCCCTTTGTAAATAAATAGTGATATAATTAATTGTCACAAATCTAGCTTATTGCTAATGAGCATTTCATTATTCTTAACACTCCCCCTGGAATGCTCATTTCAATAATTACGTGTTCATGCTGCCTCATTAAAAATCTTACTTGGAAAAACCCAGTGGGATAAAAACCACAGTAAGGGAAAAAGAGTACAGCCACGTATAGCTCCCCCAATATTGGCATTGGTGATTTCTTCATAAATTTCGCAGTCTTCGCATTCCAATGTCATGAACATGTTTTCTGAACACTGAAGTGGGGAGAGCCTTTGTGAGGAAATCTGCTGCATTTTCATAGGAACAGATATATTAGATGTTGATAATATTACTCTCTTCCAGCTCTTGAGTAAATGAAAATAACTTCAGAGGAATGTGTTTTGTTCTATCACTTTTGATGTACCCTTACTTCATTTGATTAACACACGTGGCATTATCTTCATAAAGTGTGATGGGATTTTCATTTGACGGGAGACCACTTGTGGATCTAATATATCGCGTCATGGACCTCAACCACACACATTCTCGATTTGTTTCGTGCAATGCAATAACCTCAGCATGATTTGATGATGCTGTGGTGAGTGTTTGTTTCTGTGAACGCCAAGAAATTGCAGTCCCTCCGCACGTAAACACATACCCAGTTTGAGGTCTCCCTTTGTGTGGGTCTGACTAGTAGCCTGCATCTGCATAGCCAACCAAAACTCGTTCTGTGGTGTTGGAATAAAATAATCCCAAATTAATTGTCCCTTTAAGGTAACGAAACACATGTTTGATTCTGTTCCAGTGCCTTTTAGTAGGAGATGAACTGAACCTCGCTAATAAATTAACAACAAAAGCTATATATGGTCGAGTGCAATTAGCGAGATACATAAGTGCACCAATTGCACTGAAATATGGTACTTCTGAACCGAGAACCTGTTCAGATTCCTCACATGAACAAAATGGATCCTTTTCCAAATTAAGGGATCTTACGACCATTGGGGTACTCAATAGATTTGATTTATCCATATTGAATCTCTTTAATACCCTTTTCGTGTAATTTGATTGATGCACAAATATCCCATTTTGCAAGTGCTCAATCTTCAAACCAAGACAATATTTCATTTTCCCAAGGTCTTTCATTTCGAACTCCTTCTTCAAGTAAGAGATTACTTCCAGAATCTCTTCATTGGTCCCAATGATATTCAAATCATCAACATAGACAATGATAATCACACACCCGAATGTTGTTTTCTTGATAAAAACACAGGGACAAAGAGGTTCGTTGACATAGCCCATTTGTAACAGATATTCGCTTAGTCAGTTGTACCACATGCGTCCAGATTGCTTGAACTCATATAAATATCTTTGTAATTTGATTGAATATCTTTCTCTGGGTTTTGAACTTAATGCTTCATGCCTTTTGAATTCTTCATAGATCCTTGTGTAAATTTCAGCATCAAGCGATCCGTATAAGTATGCGGTAACAATATCCATAAGGTGCATATTAAGTTTCTCATGAACTGCTAGACTGATAAGGAATCTGAATGTAATTCCATCCATGACTGGGGAATGTGTTTCCTCAAAATCAATTCCGGGCCTTTGAGAAAAACCTTGTGCAACGAGTCTAGCCTTGTATCTCACTATCTCATTTTTCTCATTTCTTTTTTGCACAAATACCCATTTGTATCCAATGGGTCTCACATCTTCAGGGTGAGTACCATAGGCCCAAAAACTTTTCGTCGGTTAAATGATTGTAACTCAGCTTCAATGGCCTTTTTCCATTTAGTCCAATCGTATCTACTTTTACACTCGGTAACAGACCGTGGTTCAGGATCTCCATTATTTTTGTCCATAACATTGCATGCCAAATTATAAGAGAATGCATCATCGATTTCCTCATTTCAGTTCCACCTTATACCTGTATTGGCATAATTAATCGAAATTTCTTGATTTTCCTCATTTCGTATTTCTACAGGAATACGTTCCTCCATTTTGGGGTTATCTTGTTTCTCTGATCCTTTTCTTTTATGAGGATTTTTATCTTTGGAACCGAGTGGTCTTCCACGCTTCAAGCTTGTCGTGATTTCATGAGTGACTTTGTTTTCAATTTGCCCTTTCGGGATTTCAATTTGAGTAGGAGCATTTTCAGCTGGGATGTGAGATTTAGTCACTCTCTTTGTGTGTGTAAATGCATCTGGAAGTTGATTTGCTATGTCTTGCATATGCAAAATCCTTTAGACTTTTCCATCACACTCTTTTCTATAAGGATCAAGATGCAATAATGTTTGTATAGACCAGGTAATATTCCTTTCCGGCTGTTTTCTTTCTCCCCCTAATGCTGGAAATTTTTCTTCATCAAAATGGCAATCAGCAAAATGAGTTGTACAACTATTCCCACTTAGGGGTCTAAGGCATCTAACAATAGATGGACTTTCAAAGCCTAAATAAATGCCAAGACTTCTTTGTGGCCTCATCTTTGTTTGTGGTGGTGCAATAGGCACATAAACAGCGCATCCAAAAATCCTTAGATGGGATATATTTGGTTCTTGGCCTGATGTAAGTTGTAGTGGGGAGTATTTATGATATGTACTTGGCCTGATGCGAATCAATGTTGCAACATGTAATATTGCATAACCCCATACTGAAGTAGGGAGCATTTTTCTCATTATTAATGGTCAAGCAATAAGCTGGAAACGTTTGATCAGTGATTCAGACAAACCATTTTGTGTGTGCACATGAGCAACAGGATGTTCAACAACAATCCCAACTGACATACAATAATCATCGAAAGTTTGGGATGTGAATTCACCGGCATTATCAAGTCTGATTTTCTTGATCGTATGATCAGGAAATTGAGCTAGCAATTTGATTGTCTTAGCGAGTAATTTAGCAAATGTCATATTTTGAGTTGATAACAGGCATGCTTGTGACTATTTGCACTTTGATATTTTAAAATTAATGTGTACTTTTAGTATTTTTATTAGATGTTTACTATTTTATTTTTAACCTTTTTGTTAAATTTAATTGAGATTTAATTATTCTAATGATACACATTTAAATATTTTATTTTGATGTTTATTTTCAGTGTTTTGATTTGATTTTTAATTGTTTAGTTCGATGTATATTTTTAATTATTTTTATTTGATATTTAACTACTTCAATTTGATGTGTATTTTTAGTATTTTTCTTTGATATTTAATCATTCTAATTTGATGTTTGTTTTTATTTTTTTATTTGATGTTTAATGATTTTCATTTGATGTTTATTTATTTTAATTTCATGTGTATTTTAAATTTTTATTAGATGTTTTAAAAAAAATCAATTATACATGTATAATATTTTTATCTGATGTTTTAAATGTTCTATTTCATGTTTACATACATAAAATTGATGTGTAAAATTGAAGTTTTCTTATTTATTTTGATGGTTTAGAATTTTTATTTGATTTTATATACTTTTGGTTTGATGTGGCTATTAGTTAGATGTTTGAGCTGATTTTTAGCCCAACACCTAACCACAGTTTTGGCCCAAAATGTGACCTGATTTAGACCGGCCCGTCTGAAACTCTCATCAACGGGAACTTGCTATCAGTGCGATCACCATCGAAATCGCGCATCGGAGCTACTGTTTGAATCCCTCACCTCCAAAATCCCGCAATCTCTGAAATCGCGCAACGGAGATCACCGTCCGAATCTCTCATCTCTGGAATCCTGTAATCGACGGCGTCACCATCACCACCAGGAACTCGCAATCAGTGTTACCACTATTGGAATTGCAACCTAAGATATCTGTAACAATCAGTGGAACCTGAGAGAATGAGAGTTAACTATTTCCAATTTCCGGTGTCAACTCCATCTTCTCCACCAAATTGAATTACTTCGAAACTCCTCCTACCACGTCTTCAATTCTGTAAAACTAGACAGCGGCAGATAGAGCGGGGAAGGACAAGAGTGGGGGTGGAGGAGGAATTAGATAATGGTGGGGAACACGAACTCATCTCCAGCAATGGGTTGTGGCGAATCGTCGAAGAAGATGAGGCGTGCGAATTATGTCTTTCATTTTGTTTTGCAAACCGATCCCCATAGTTCACTAGTATTTTATGAAAAGAACCTGAATCTAAAGTATTTATTAATTGATCCCTATATTTAATTTGTCATTTTCTTATATTTTCAGAATTTGTGTTTAGCCCTTGGTCTCACTATGAGATGGTCTCGCAGGAGACAGACTCTTATTCTAATACAATAATTGAACCTGGAAAAAAAAAAGACAGGATGAGATGATGTTTTACAAGAGATAAAAAAGACTGGATGGTGATGGATCAATACAGGGATGGATACATAATTCCTATATATTTTTAAAATTAGCATAATTTTCAGTCAATTTTTATAAGCTACATTTATTTACAGATAACTTAATTTACGAGGTAAGACGTCTTGCGGTGAGAATTGTGAATAAAATCAATCGTTGCAAATGTTCTGTAAGTTTGGGATCGTAGATTTGGTGTACCGCGTTCAAATAACTATTGTAATAACTTTTTGGAATAGTAGTGAGATTTGAAACCTTTTGGACCTCAAAACAATGTTTTAGTATTATTCATCTTTTTTGTTATTTTATTTTTGTTTTTTGCTTATCTTATTTTAAGTTTCCTTATAGTATGTAAGGACCTTTTATATTTAGTTGGAATAATTAATCTTTCATTTTATAATATTTTGAAATTTTTCGTTCTTGTGGATTCCAGGCCTTAAAGCCTGAAATTTGTGTATGCGAACCCTTAATTATTCCTACATGTGTTCATGGATCTTTCGATTTTCTGACCACGTCAATTTATATATAACTCCCCTGACTCTGAATAATGCCACTATTATTAAAGAGAAAGTCTCAGGAAAGACGGTCTGTCTATAAGCTTATATACAGACAGTCCACTATACTTTTTACCTTAAATGTTGTAATATTTTATAAAATTTAAAATTTTATTTCAAAAGTTAAAACAAGTTATAATGTGCATTTAGATGTGAAAATATAAAAATATATAATATGAAAAAATGATTTCTAAATTTAATATGTAATATAACAAACACAGTGTATAAGATAAAAAAAATGTGGGTTGTCCATAAATTTATGAACAAGCAGCATGTCATGAGACTCACTTATTATTAAAATTTGTTACTTTATTTCTAGGGAGTCTCTTTATAAAATCAACCGCCTAATTTAGATTTTACAATTTGTTTAAATGTTGCTAATGGAAGTTGTTTCACAGTATAAAATTTGATTCAAGTTGATTATGAGAATGTCTTCTTTTTTTATATAAATCCACCTGTAATGGTGGGGGGTTTGGCAGACCCCTACCCGTTTATTAATATGAAAAAAGAGTACAAAGAAAGAGGGGGATGTAATACCTTACCTCTGAGTGTGCATCGGATGATCTTAACAGGAATAATACAAAGGACTAAAGGACTAGAAGATCAGCGATGACAATTTGAAATGAAGTTACAATACTTGCAAACTACATTCTAGTCTATTCTGACGTTGGGAGTACCTGCTGCATCTAACCTTACCTGTCCCGCCACTGGTGGGGGAAGATCCAGTGCTCCAAAAATGCTGTGCACTTGCTTCCGGCATGCCAACTTGGCGAGGGAGTCCGCTGCACCATTCGCTTCGCTGAAGATATGTGACAAAGTGTAGGTCATCCCGTGTAGTAGCAACCAGATTTCTCGTATCGTTGTAAGCAGTCTCCACGGTATTTTGAATTGGCGTAGGATCATCCCTAGTAGAAGTTTCGAGTCTGTTTCTATGTCGACCTTGGTGATGCCTTGCTCTCGCACTAGCTGGATCCCGTGTAGTAAGGCAGTAGCTTCAGCCTGCAGAGCAGAGTCAGACAGTATGGGTTTGGATAGAGCTACTAATACCTGGCCGTTGAGGTTTCTGAGAATGCAACCGATGCTCGCCGCACCATTGTTGAAAGCGCCGTCAGTATTTAGTTTGATACCACAGGGCTTTAACCATTTGGTGATCCGGACCTGTCTAGGCTTGAAAGAGTTATGGCATAGAAGAATAGGAATCGGGCCAAGAGACCATGTGAACTTCAGATCGAATGCCAGTATAGTGTCATTTAAGTGTAATAAAATGCGTCTGAAAAGAAAACCTAAGTTTGGCCTTATGCCCTCGTGGAAGTAGGTGCATCTGGCACACCACAGGTGCCAATTGACAATGCAAGGGAGGACTCTGATCAGATTTGAAAGATGAGGAGAATCAGAAGTAGACCAGTAGAAGTAGAAGCGATCCCATAGGAGTTGGAATGGATGGTTAGGTAAACTAAAAGTGGTGCTGAGCATTTTCCAGATCAGGTTTACCTTGACATAAGAATTGAAGCAATGATGGATGGTTTCGGAGCTGTTAAAGCAGAAACAGCATCTAGAGGGGAGGTGGAGCTGAAAGCTTTCCAGAACATCCGGAAGAGCCAATAGTCTATTGAGCAATCTCCAATTGAACAGACTGATTTTCCTTGGAAGTATCTTAGACCAGAGGTGTGAATAGGAAGGGATCTTTGGTTTCTTTACTCTGATCAGTTCATAAGCAGATTTGACTGTGAAGAGACCTGATTGAGTAGCTTTCCAAATAATGGAATCTTCGAAAAGGTGGGAGATTTGATGATCCAGGGTGAGGCTTTGGAAAATGTTTGTTGGGAGGCAGGCTCTGATCTGATCCGAGTATGAATCTCTGTTGTGCATAAATTCAGCCACGGTTAGGTCTTGGTACGAATACTCTAGGGGGTTAATTAGGTGAGAAGAGAGAGGACCATTTGAGGACCAATTCGATTCCCAGAAGGACACCTCTCCAGAGCCAAGGATGATTTTTGAGTTCAGTAATGCTGTGTCATTGACCTCTTTGATTCTTCTCCAGGTTCTGGAGGTTTTTTGCGAGTCTTTCATTGTCCACATTACTTTTGCCCAAAGGGAGTTACCAGTTTGGAGTTTCCACCAAAGTTTCAAAGAGAAGGATTTGATCAGGGTGTGCAGATTCTTGAAATTTAAACCATTTTCTGAGGCTGGAAAGCAAAGCTTGGTGTCAGATCTCCAGGATCTATGTTTCTGGGTATGATCTGAGGAATGCTTCCAGAAAAATCTGGCTAGAGTGTTATGGATTTGGTTTATGATATGTGTGGTGGGCTTTAAAACCGTTATGAGGTGGATTTGCATTGATGTTAAGACATGGTTGATTAAGGTAGCTCTACCTGCTGGTGAGATAAGCTTATTGTGCCAGTGGCTAATTTTATTTTGGATTGAGAGGAGCATGCCATGAAAAAGAGAGTTTTTTACTCGGCCATTGAAAATAGGGCAGCCCAGGTATTTGAAAGGGGTGGAGCCTTCAAGCATGGAGGTATCTTTTTTGATAAATGATGTGATTCTGTTAGGGGTATGCTTGGAGATATAGAAGGTAGATTTTTCAAGATTGATCTTTTGGCCGGAAGCAAGCTCAAAGGATTTCAGGAAGGACATAATTGTAAGTAGGCCCTGTTTTGTGTAGTTCAGGAATATGGCTGTGTCATCTGCATAGGATAGGTGAGAGGAGTGTTTCATCTGCCTAGGAAGTTTGTAAGGCAGAATATTACCATATTGGTAAAGAAAATTGAGGTTATGGGAGAAGGCTTCAGCCATTAATATGAAAAGCAAGGGTGAAAGAGGGTCCCCTTGTTTCAGACCTCTGGAAGCAGGAAAAAAGCCAACTGATTTGCCATTGATCAAAAGGGAGAAACAGGCAGCTTTAATATTAGACATGATCAGGTTAACTAAGGTAGTAGAGAAACCTTGTTTGATGAGCACCCTAGCCAAAAAGGGCCAGGATACCCTGTCGAAGGCCTTCATCATATCTAGCTTGATAATCATGTTAGGTCCTTTAGACTTGGTTTGTAGGAAATTTGTGTATTCCTGCATAAGGAGCACATTGTCTGCAATGTCCCTACCTTTGATGAAAGCTGATTGTTCAGGGCTGATTAAAGTGTCAAGAGAGGTTTTCAGTCTTGTGGAGATGATTTTTGAGAAAATTTTATTGGAGAAGTTGCATAGACTGATGGGTCTATAATCTGAGAAAGAAGAGCATACCTCTTTTTTGGGAATTAAAATGATTTGGGTAGCTGAGATGGCTTTAGGAATAGCAGTACCAGCAAAGAAATCTGTCACTGCCATGAGAACATCTGATTTTATGATATCCCAGCAGTAATGATAGAAATGGCCAGAGAAGCCATCCGGGCCTGGGGCTGAGTTGCCTTTCATGGAGGAAACTATGCTGGTCAGTTCATCTATGTTGATATCTTTAAGTAGGGATGAGTTTATGTCATCAGTGACGACAGTAGGGATATTTTCCAGGATGCAAGATGTGTTGATTCCAGAAGGGTCCAAGGGTTCAGCCCTTAGAAGATTTGAGTAGAAGTAAATAGCTTCCTTCTCTATCTCCTCTATGTCACTAAGCCATTTTCCATCTCTGGCTTTGATGAGGGAGATAGATTGTCTTTTATGTTTGTTTTGGATGGAATGGTGGAAAAATTTGGTGTTTACATCTCCTTCTTTCATCCAATTAAGTCTTGATTTTTGTTTTAAGAAGGTTTCCTGGTTTGTTAAAGCAAGTTTTAGGTTTGCTTTTGCTTTATTAAGGGCTTGAATGTTACTGCTGGACTCAAGTTGTTGTAGATCATGTTCAGCATTAAGGAGTTGTTCTTCACAGAGCTGAGTCTTGTCAAACACATTACCAAAGGTTTCCTTGTTCCAGATTTTGAGAGAGTGTTTTAAATGTTTGAGTTTAAAAACTAATCTTCTCATCCCTTTGAGATGGGTGTGGATTTTCCAAGCATCCTTCACAAGGTCTATAAAGGAGGGGTGGTTGGTCCAACATTCCTGGAATCTAAAAGGCTTGGGGGAAGACTTAGACTGTGCACTAGAGATATTAAGGATTAGAAGGGTGTGGTCTGAGCCTTCCCTGGCAAGTGTTTTGATTTTTGAGCTGGGGAAGTTTGCCCACCAGCTATTGTTGGAAATACCTCTGTCTAAACGTTTCCATACTCTCCCTTTTGTTCTCATCCCGGTCCAGGTGTATAAACTTCCAGAGGTGGGGATCTCAGACAATTGTTGATCAGTTAGGAAGGTGTTGAAGTTTCTTATACTGGCTTGGTTTGGGATGGAATTTCCCAGGTACTCCTCATTTTTAGCTATGACATTGAAATCTCCAATCAGGCATAAAGGTTCCATGTTGAAGGTAGCTAAAGCTTGCCACAAAATATTTCGTTCAAAAATCGTGTGTTTAGCATAGATGAAACCGATTTGGCATTCAAATGGAAGAAGAGTATCTTTGATTTTCGCAATGATAAACTGGTCTTCCACTTTGATTATGTCAACTGTTATGTCTTCATCCCATAGAAGCCAGATTTAGGTGATTGGATTAGCATAGGAATGTTTGAAACCTAGCTTAGTTGAGGTGGGCTGGATTTGGGCTGGGCTAAGGATAGGTTCAATTAAGGCACGGACTTTAATCGAATTTTGTCTTTTAATGTTTCTTAAACGAGTCAGAGATGGGTTGTTGCCAATTCCTCTAATATTCCAGACACAAATATTAATCATTGGAAAGAGACAATGAGGAACGGGTGAAAACCGTTTTCGGGGTGGAGGTGTAATCCTTTTTGGTGCATTTTCTTTGTTTGTTTTTAAAATCAGTTTGAGGGGGGTTGAGAATGTTTGTTATTCGTAGATGGTCTTTGAGGAGGATAGCTTTTAAATGCTCGAAACTGAGGTTTTCCTGATTATGCAGGTGGGATTGTTGTTTGAGGGAAACCTCTGTGTTAATCCAATCTAAGGATTTATGGATGTGACTTTTGGCAAAGATGGGGTGAGAGTTTTCCTCCGAGGCCATTGAGGGGGAGATGGTGTGCTCACATAGGGATGAGGTGTTTTTGCCAGTCCTAGGTACTACTGGTGTAGGAACATTTTTTTTTTAGTTAGTGTCTGACATAGAGAGATGGCTGGGATCTTGCAAAGGGGAGTTGTTCGGGGATTGGGGGTTAGAGGGAGCTGCGGGTGACTGGTTTTTGGTAGAGTCCTGAGAGTGATTTTGTAGGGAGAGATTGGGTGTGATCTCTGGTGGGCTTGGTGGAGAGGGTAAGGAAAGTTTGTTTGGTGAATTGGAGATACTTAAGTCCTGAGTAAGAGAGGAGATCGGTAGAGTAGGAACAGATTCAGAAACAGATGGGATTACAGCATTAGACACCACATTAGCAGTTAAAAGGGTAGTAGAGGGAACCTGGGGTCCCTGTTCAAGGATCCAATCTTTCGAACTTGAGTCTTTGGTTCTAATCTCAGTCTCTGCTTGTGGGGTGAAGTCCTGGGATCCATTTCCAAGGATGGAGTGATTCGAGCTTATGACTTTGATCGGGGCCGAGGTACCTGCTTGAGAAGAGAAGACTTGGGGAAGCTTGTTAGCAGCATTGTCAGCTCTGTTCTTGAGGGTCAGCTGTGATTAGGGATAAAAACAGCAGTGGAAGATAAGCCATTCCTTTTACCTGTGGACCTGCCCTGTACATCATGGGGAATGGGCTTGTTACCTGGGATTTGTGAGTTCCCCTGTGATTTCCAGGGAGTGAATTTGGAGGAGCTTTTATCAAACCTGCAGATAGTGTCAAGATGGCCTAATTTCAAGCAGTTAGCGCAATAGTGGGGGATGTTTTCATACTCTATGTATTGCCAGAATCCCACTTCCCTAAAACTAAGACACATTCTATCTAATCTGGGTTTGGTTACATCCAATTCGACGCAAATCCTGGCCACATGAGGTCTTGTTCTATTAAGGGATGCCCTATCCACCCTGACCGGAGAGCCAATAATACTACCAATAGACATTAGAACATCTTTGTCAAAAAACCGTTGGGGTAAGCCATACAGTGAGACCCAGATTGGGACAATGGGTGAGCCGGCATTTGGATTGAAATTCGGCTCCCATTTGGTAATTCTAATGGAGTAAGCCCCAAAATTCCAGGTTTTGTGAAGCCAACAGCGGTAGTAATCATCGGGGAGCGAAAAGGAAATTAAAACCTGTTTGTTGTCAAGGAGGGTGATCTGGTTGTGCCCTTTGAAACCGGCGGTGAGGAAATCTTTCCGGAGTCTTTCCAGTTGAGGCCGGCTTCGGGCGAATTTGCCGACCAGAGTCCATTTGAGCGGAGCTTCCAATTTGAGACACTCTTCCTCCGAGAAGTGGAGACCTGGCTCTCCCAAATGTTCGATTCTCGATTTGGGGACGAAGGAGGAGTAGTTGGTATCAATCGGGTCGGATTGGGGAAGACCCAGAGCTTCGCGTAACTCTTGACTCACTGCTTGGGCGTAAGAGAAAGGTTGGTTTGGGGGAGCTGGTGGTGGCTCCGACTAATGATTGTAGTTCAAATGTTGGATTATAATTACTTATGTGTGAGGTTCATTTAAAATTTTTCATAATTATAAGTATATCATTTCAGTAAATAAAAATAAATATCATACTACTCTATTAGTCATACTTCCCCCGCCCTATTTCAAGCTGCACACTTTAACTTTTAACAGTTGACTTATAAAAATGTTTGATCCTTAATATCCTGGGAAAGTTTTGGGAAAGACCATCTTTCCATAGGCTTATGGAAAGACAAGGTTTAATTAGAATAATAAAAGGTAAAAGGTCGTAGTTGCAATATTAAAATGTTATTATTCAACATGTAGTAGTTATAAAGTTTATAACCCGATTCATGCAACCCAAAAATTTTATCTTCATTTCTTCTGATTTGCACTTTAAACCTTGGTCTTTCCATGGCTTATGGAAAGACAATCTTTCAAGAGACGAACTCTAATATCTTTCATTAAGGATAATTAAAACTTGTAAAAAATTTGATCTTTTGAAAATATATGTTTTAACGAATCTAACAGAGTATCACACGATAGTATTTATATTTGTATACTAATACAATTTTATGGTTAAAGTTAAGTTGTAGAAAATAAGGGTAATAATGTGTGTTTGTATTCATGATCTCAAGATACATTATATAGTGGTACATGCTTATACAAGCTAGGAAAATGTAATAAAATTACAATTACAAGTAATATTCTAATTCCTTAATAATGTGTATTTGTATTCATGATCTCAGGATACATTATATAGTGGTACAGAAAACCTATACAAGCTAGGAAAAAGTAATAGAATATAATTACAATTACAAGTAATATTCCAATTCCTTAATACTCCTCCTCAAGTTGGAGCAGGAGGAACAGACATGCCCAACTTGCCAAGCAGGGAATGAAATTGGTTACGTCCGAGATCGTTAGTGAACAAGTCCGCGAGTTGGTTTGACGTGTGGATATGTTGAGTAGCAGTATTGCCAGATTGAACAAGATCCCAGACAAAATGACAATCAACTTCAATGTGCTTTGTGCGTCCATGGAACACTGGATTTGCCGCAATATGAATAACAGATTGAATTTCACAAAACAGTCGCATAGGAGAAGTGTGCATAACCCCTAAGTCTTTCAGTAAAGACTTAAGCCATAACAACTCACAACAAGTAACAGCCATAGCACGATACTCCTCTTCAGTGGAAGACCAAAAAACGTAAGTTACTTTTTGGCCTTCCAAGAAATCGGAGAATCGCCAATCATCACAAAATATCTGGAAAGAGAACGTCGGTAATTGGACATGAAGCCCAATCTAAATCACAATAAGCAGTCAACTGTAACGCACTAGTGGAAGAGAGAAATAAACCTTGACTAGGATGACTTTTCAAATAGTGCAACACACGAACTTCATCTTGCAAGTGAGGAATACAAGGAGACTTCATGAATTGCGCAAATGTATGAACCGAATAACTAAGCTCAGGACGTGTGATAGTCAAGTATATCAGGCGCCCAACCAGACGCATGTACTGCTCAGGATCCTGGTAAACTGGACCCTCAACACACGCCAAATCATATTGTTGCTCCATCAGAAAGTCAGTCAGTTTAGAAGCTATTAAACATGTATCATATAAAATATCCAAGGCATATTTCCTTTCCAAAATAAATATCCCCTCCGGTCTTCTAGCAATCTCTATGCGCAAGAAATACTTAAGTAAACCAAAATCTTTCATATGGAAACAAGAACTCAAGTATTTATTGAACTCAGAGATGAGCGCGGAAGAGCTACAAGCAATGACCAAATCATCCACATAAACCAGAACATGCAAAGAAACCAATCCATGGGAAGAGACAAACAAAGAGTAATCTGCCTTAGTCTGAATAAAACCAAATGCTCGTAAAGCCTGAGCTAATTTGGCAAACCAATTTCTAGGAGCCCGGCGAAGACCATAAAGAGATTTTTGAAGGTGACAAACCTAACCATAGGGCATGGCATAGCCTCGTGGGGGTCGCATAAAAACCTCTTCATGCAAATCACCATGCAGGAAAGCATTATGGACATCCATCTGATGCAGTTCCTAACTACAAATAACCGCAACAGATAAGAATATGTGAACATAACTCATCTTCGCAACCAGAGCAAATGTCTTAGTATAATCAATCCCTCCAACCTAGTGATTCCCGAGAATCACTGGGCACACCTTATGACGTTCAATAATACCATCTAACTTAAAATTTATGCGGTAAACCCATTTGCAACCAATCGCCTTCTTATCCAGAGGCAGAGGGGCCAAAGTCCAAGTCTGATTGCGCTCAAGCGCAGTAAGCTCTTCATTCATAGCATCTCTCCGATGAGCATGCTTTGATGCCTCGAAATAAGTGGTGGGATCTGCACTAGATGTTACTGCACCCAAAAATCTAGAATGCATACGAGAAAAATTATCACAATTTACATAATCAGTAAGAGGATAGAGAACACCTGAAGATAGTGATGGCGCAAACGTAGCAGTAGTAAGGAGTGGGGGTTCTTCAGTAGTAAGATGAAAACAATTTCCTCCTCGAGGTGACATGAACAACAGCTCCACTATCAACAACCTAACTGACTCCAACTGAACAAGGTTGATAACATGCTCATTACAAGCAATAAGAAGATCACCAATCGCGGGAGCGGACACACAACATTGGCCTCGTCCTTCGATTCACCACCACCATTTTTATTCTTATTCTTCAACTTGTAGAAATATTTCTTTACATGCCTAAGTTTACCACAATGATGACAAGTGAGATTCTTGTAGCATGATCTCGACTTGCTTCTGCTTTTCTCTTGCTCTTTCCCATGATTCTTGCTCTTGCTTCTCCCCCTCTCTTCAACATACATAATCTCTAAGTGCAACGATGAAGCTTGAAACTTCATCCTCATCTCTTCATTCAAAATGCCACTCTTAATGTAGTCAAAGGTAACACTACCTCCAGGAGCAGAATTTGCCAAAGAAACCTTCAAGGTATCCCAAGAATCAATTAGAGTATTAAGCAGAAATAAAGCTTGCACCTCATCTTCAAATGTGATGCCCAAACTAGCCAACTGATAAAAAATACCCTGAAAATCATTCACATGATCAGAAATTAGTACTTTCCATATACTTCAAATTGCACATTTGGTTCAACATGTACAATTTATTTATGCCGGTCTTAGAAGCATACACGGACTCCAACTTATCCCACAAGCTTCTAGCACGTGTCTCATTAGAAATATGATTAAGAACATTATCTTAAACCCATTGCCTAATATAACCACAAACTTGTAGATGCTTAAACTCCCAATCTTCATCACTATAATGTGTAGGCTTAGTAGAAGCAAAGATGGGTAAATGCATCTTCTTTACAAACAAAAGATCTTTCATCTTTCCTTTCCATTTGTGTTAGTTGGTGCCATTCAAACAAATCATCTTGCCTACATTTGCCTCCATCATTCAAACAAATATCAAACAAGCCAAAATCCAAGAAAACCAATTAACACGGAACAAGGCTCTGATACCACTTTGATGGGAAGATAACCAAAACTATCCTTCCCTATTTGTTAGAATCTGTGAGGAGCAACAATAGCAATATAATGGCAGAAACATAAACAACAAACCAAGCACACAAGACACAAGCATCTACGTGGAAAATCCCTCCAATGTGAAGGGTAAACCACGGGGTCAATCGACCCACCTCAACCATCTTCATTAATCAACCAAGAGTGTTAAAAGACACTAAACAACCAGCTAATACTAGTACAAGTTGCTCTCAACAAAGATAAGATTGATAACCACTACAACAATGAATATTAAACAACAATAGAAGAAGAAATCACCAAATCTGCCGAGCTGGGACGAATGAGTCACTTCCATAACTCCATACTTTTTACTCTCTTCATTCAATTCTTTACACACATTTCAACATGCAAAAAAAACAAAACCTATATCTATGGTGTCAAATATAGTAAAATAGAGGGAGTATTTAATTTAGTTTGAAATATTTTCGACTGGGTCAAAGACCATTAGCATCACTAATAATTAGTTTTATTATTTTTAGCTTTTTAATTTAAATTTAGTTTTATTCAATTTAATTTAACAAAAAAGTTAAAGCAAATTTTGGAAAATACCGTCTTTCCATAAGTTTATGGAAAGATGAGGTTCAATTGAAATAATAAAAGGTAAAAG
Source organism: Rubia yunnanensis (assembly GCA_037428765.1). Taxonomy (NCBI): domain Eukaryota; kingdom Viridiplantae; phylum Streptophyta; class Magnoliopsida; order Gentianales; family Rubiaceae; genus Rubia; species Rubia yunnanensis. The sequence continues at coordinate 20,117,131 of CM075064.1, read as the reverse complement.
TTCTTAGTTGCAATATTAAAAATTTATTATGTAATGTGTAGTAGTTATAAAGTTTATAACCCAATTTGTGCAACCCAAAAAATTTATTTTCATTTCTTCGATTTTACACTTTAAACATTAATATATCCATAACTTATGGAAATACCGTATTTTGAGAGATTGGTTCAAACGTTAACCTGATGTTTTAAAATTTATTTTTGATCAGCAATTTATGTCTTTTCCCAAGCACACTATAATAGATATTGTTTACTTTCTGTCTGCCAACCGGTGCTATTAAAATAATTTATTGACATTCTTAATTTTCAAAAACACCACCTTTTTGCCATCTTCTAATTCACTATTTCTTTCTCCACTTCATCTCCATCGCAAAATTTTCCCTCTTTCTTCTTCACTGGAGTTGTTTTCTTCAAGCAGACTTTTTTGGTGCTAAAGGATGTTGCTGATGGCAGCAAAGTTCCGTGCCTGATGAAGTGGTGGACGGTAGATTCATGGATTCTCAGCTGCTATATTGTGATAACTACATCGATTCCGATGCGACGGAGGAGATTTTCACGCCCTTATTGGTACGATTCGAGTTAGACTTCGAGGAATCCTTCCAGTTACGGGTCGTTGTTGTATTCTTTCGAAGATTTTCAGGTTGTTGTTGTATTATTCCGAAGATTTTCAGGCCGTTGTTGTATTCTTTTCGTTCGAGTTCGCGATTGAATGTGATGCCATTAGCGGGGAAAGCTTTGGCCTCCCTGCCTCATCTTCTACAAAGTTTGGTATGTTGTGTTATTTTGTGTGCAAGTATTTTACATTTAAGATTTCTTTCCCCCCTGGTTTTTATTTTGCACGGACTGATTATAACGGATGAATGAATTGTAGCATAATTTTGTGCTCTTCATCATTCTGATTCGTTGTCATGCGTCCGATCTTGAACGTGTTGAATCCTAATTGTTAGATTAGTTATGCAATTGAAAAGCGTTGGTTGAATCCTAATTTTTCCGACCATTCATACTTTTCTTAATGTGTTGTTTCATTTACTATGCATCTAAATTGCTATACAATTGTGGAGGTTATTAGACGTTTTGCTGATTTTAATCAATTAGAATATCCTGAAAGCTTTATAGCATGTCATCGTGTGATCATGTCCAGTTACTTCTTGAATTCCTATTTTGATGTTCTATTTTTTGTAGTATCAGACCAGTTGCGCTTTTTAGGCATCTAATGAAGTTAAATATGTTACTCATTTCATAATAACATTGTTGGTAGGACAACTATTGGATTTGTGTATAAATTTTGTTGGTTTTATCGCATAAGGTTTCTAATTTGGTTGGCCGAAGATGGGAAAGAGTGAAAAGTAACTTTTGGCATAACTACAAATTGTTCGATAGTTCAAATATCTAAGCAGAAGGTAACTATGTAAAGGTTACCATTTTAACTCATGATACATTCACTATAGCTTTTCTTAGTTGCTTCTCTGGATATGTTTGTCTCATTTGTCATCTATTTATCCAAATATTCAAAATTCCTTTATATGGTTTGTGATTATAGAGTTAATATTAGGTAAATTTGGGCATTGATAATAACTATGCTCTGCATGGTCTTAACTACAGATTATCTGGTGAATTGCATGCCCCTCTTTCACTTTGCTCTTTATAAGCTCAACTTTTACTTCTAAAGTATTATCATGCACACGAGTCATGTTAGGTTTGTAAATAGAAGCATTACTGATTAAAGTTGAAGCTTGTGATACCATCATGTAGTTTTGAGTGATAGCACTATAATTTGTTGATGTGTCTGATGTGGCACCATTAGTTGCTTTGAATTTTCAATGCTGCTCATCTTGTTTAACTAAAGTACGCTTTTTGTAGAACAATCTGAAAGGGAAAATGCTCATGTTCTTGTACATTGTATGTCCGAAAAAAAAGCAGGCAAGTGTAACTGCCCTAGGTTTTGTCAAGGGCATATTGAAAAAGTTTGGAAATATGAACTACTATTTTTTTCTTTTTGTGAAGGATTTTGCTCAAAATTCTTTTATTCTCTTTCGATAAACTTGCTATGGTAGCTGGGATTTCTTGCAGAAAAGTATTAGCTTACATTATTCAGCCTACCGAAACATTTTATTGAGAGTGATGCTATATCTTTCAGATCACCAGCCATTGTTATAGCTTACTTGATGATTCTGTTCATTGACCCGATTACAGTGTGAATATCTCAGTTTAATAGTTCTTGTTCCTCCTTATTGTTTGTCTAGAATTTTAAACTTAGGAAGAATATTTTCAAACCCAAATGTGTCATCATATGAACTTAGTATCACAGGAATTGACCCAATCCAAATGTTATGATACCAAAAGGATTGAATACTGATGATAGCATAGGATATGGTTGCTTATAATCCGTTTTAGGATATTCTGTTCATATTCGCTCTGTTCCACTACTTTCAATCCTGATGTTTGTTTTCTCAAATATGATAGAAATGCCAGAAATATAAACTTTTTTACTTCTTTTTTTCTGTAATCAATGTTGACAGGAACGCCGATCAAAGTGCACAAACTCGCCAAAGACGACCTCAAAGGTCAATTTTGAAGCATGATGAATGTGTGTGTTTTCCCCTTCTTCCAGTATATTCATTTGATTGACCTATTTTATAGTTAGTTCATCGACGTAATTGTTTTCTTCCACTGCTACGAGAAGCGGTTAATTGAGGAAGTCGTTCATCTATGAGAATCGGTTAATCGAGCGCTATATATCTGTACGTCATATTCTTTACTCGTAATTCGTGTGTCTTATTTAGCATCACATATTGCTGACTACAAATCTATGGTGGTTTAACTAGTACTACTTGTTATTATTTGGATTTGACAATTATATTAATTGTCATTGTGAGCTATATTGTTCTTGAGGGAGTTGTGTAATGCAATTTTCCAAAGCCATACAAAGGGGCCTGGATCTTATGCATGTTATGAGAGTCAATTATCTGGGCCTTTTTGGGATATTATCCAATTAGTTAGTGAGAGAGCCAGTAGGAAAATTGTTCTTTAATGGATAGAGAGAATGTTGAGGTTTTGCAAGGTAAGGTTTCTGATATTGAGGAGTTGTTTTACTGTTCAGAGAAACAGCTAGATTGCATAATTAAGGAGGATATGTCCGTCATGTTACAATTTCATAGAGCTTATGATCTCTTTAATGTGTGTGAGTGGGGTTTGGTAAGCCTGAAATGTATTAAAGTCTTGCTTCTATAACCTGTTCAATCAGTTAAACAAACTATAATAAGATAGAATCCAAAAGCAATTTGGTAAATATATATTGTACAACTTTAAACATGAAGCCCGTATCTAATCATCAAGACTCAATGGAGATCTAAAGCAAAGAAAGTGCAGCCTAATGTAACAAATTAATTCTATCATGATTGACCAAAATGTAAAAAAGGGACTTTAAGCAAATCCGTCACAAAAACCATTGTCAACATAAATAAAATCAAGAGGAATAATCAAGAGTTTGTTTACCAGTCTTTTATGTGAGGCGTGGAAGTCCAGCAAGCTGCAATCACCACAAATTAATTACAGTGTGTTGGTGCCAATCGATGGAACTAAGCACAATTCTATACATTCTGAGTTTTACATCCAAAGTTTCCTGATTGTGTTATTGTTTAGAGGAATGTCGGTTTTAAATCCAGGGAAATAATTGGTGATAGTATAGTTGATTCAAAAAATGAATTGAAATGCGAACAAATGCGGCAATGTTGGTGAATTCCTGACAGTTTTTTTCTCCGGTCTAACGGGGTCAGAGGCACCGAGAGTACAGGAAGAAGATCATATTTAACTATCAGGTTTTTTTTGTGTGAAAATATACGAAGGACAATTGTGAGTTTGAAACAATATAATGAGCAGTTTTGTCACTCTTTTCTTTTTCATTTATGAAGAGGGCTATCTATTTCGAGCTTGCTATGACACAAGATTATATTGTTATCTATATTGAGTGTTTTGTTAAACAAGATTATAATGTGTCACCCTGCCATTTACTAGGAATTACAAACAAGGTAATTGTTTGGAGAGAGGGAGTAGGTGGGTGACCCTCTAGATTTTATCTTACAGATAAATTAAAATATAAAGGCCAAGGTGCTGCACTTCATTTCAACCATTTTAAGATCAAATTGTTTGTCATTGTCAAAAATTAAACTAGAAGTTTTTTTAATATGGTTCACACTCTACTTGTTTTGTATTTGTGGTGTTGCTATGTTCTCACGATTAATACCCAAAAATTTGAAGACTGAACATATGCAATATGCCATGCACGTATATGTGTTCTGCATATGTTTATAGATCTGCTATAACAATAAATTATTGAGTTTGCAAACTTTTGTACCTGGAGTTTGTTTAGTTGATTGCTTAAATAAATTTACAGCAATATATATTGGAGAACTACTCTGTCTGATGAATTCATCATGCTTTTCGTGAAGTGGTTGGAGTTCTTGAAACTGAAAAGTTGGTTTTAAATATCTTATGTTGTTTATCCTTGTCTTTTGTACTCTCTTGTAGTGCATACAAGTGAAGCACATGAGGCTAAGAACCTGCATAAAGTAAATAATAGTAACTTGCTTCTTTTTCATTTTTCTTTCAATATTAAAGTTGTTTGTATGTTCTTGTTAGACATTCAGATAAACTTTTAAGTTAAATTGCTTCAATGAAGCTTGAATGATAACACTGATGCATTTCCATCACCGTGTTAGTTCAGTTTTTTAGCCACTTCACAGGCTAGAGGAGTTAGTAGCTGCAAGACTAGATCATCTCTTGTTGACTTCTGAGCTTTCACAAGGCTTTTCTAATGAAAAAAATCTTTTGATTTTGTTTGATGCATGTCAGAATTGAGTTAGCCATGAAATAATTTTGTCACGTGACTTGAATGATAAAGCAGACATCTAAATGGACAAATATGTGAAAGGTTTATGTTATGGTAGTCACACAATTATATGTCAATGGTCTTTATGTTGAATTATGTTAGCTCTTTCTTTTCATTCTTTTGCATTTTTCCGGTTCAACATATGATTAGCTTGACTCATTGATAAAGGTAGCATTACTCCTATTCCTTACTCTAGACGTACCAAATAGATGGAAGGCTATTGCTACTTTGTCTTGAAGAATCCCGATTGTTTTTGGTTGAATGTTGAGACTTTAGTTCCGTTTTTGCATAGTTCTGCAGCAGCCGAGGAACAATTTTTTGCCTAAGCTTGTGGATGTCGAATTTTTCTATCTGTTTTGATTCATGATGGTTCTCATCATGGCTAACATGTTAACCTTAGGAATTCGTAATCTTGTGGAACATGTTGTTTAGCTTTTGCAATGTGACTTGGAGGTCACATGTTCGATCCGTAAGGAATTGGTAGCTTTTGTAGCACCTGATTTGGCTATTATTTTGTAATGTATTAATACAACAAATTTCAAAAGAAAGCTTGAAAAGTTTATACAAATAATGGAACCGCAATTTTTTTATCATTCAGAACTGATCATACAGAGTATATTTAACTAGCGACAGTGCAGGTCAGATTGTCAAGCAGATATAGAGCACCCGTTAAAAACATATAATAAACCTATATGGGTTATATTTAACCTATTTGGATTGAGATCCGCGGGTTTACCCATTATTGACCCACAAGTTGAGTGATGTTCAACTTGTATGGGTTGAAATTAGTCATGCCCATCTTTTTTTACTATCCATATCACCCGACTGATATCCGACTCATCCGCCCATTTGATACCCCTATGGGCAGCACAATATTAGTGAGGCTCATGACATAGGCCTCCCTGCTGCCATTTATAATATAAGTTATTGCTCCACGATAGGGTCATGACCTGAAACCTCTGATGAGCCAAGCACAAGTAAAAATATAGATTCCAACAAGAGGGTAGGTAGGTTTCCTTTCTATGAAACCAATTGATGGAAAATGCACGTCCACAATCATTCTTAGCAATTTTGTGGATCAAAAAGTTTAATTTCTGCGTTTTGTAAAAATTATTCTTGTGTTATGATTTGATCCTAAAGTTGATTAAGATAAACATGGCCTCCTCAATATTCTTAAAGTTGTGGGCATATAGTTTTACAGACTTGCTTGCATGCATGCATTGTTAAATTAATTTCATTATTGATTTGTTTTGAGTATTCATTCTTGAACTTGATTTTCTCCATTCTTTCTATGAAACTAGTTGATGAAAGTGATAAAAATTCTAAAAGAAGAAAAGCTTATGCTGAGATGCCATATGAGAAGAAACAAAAATGTTTACTTCAAATGAGAGAATATACAGCGGATATACAGCGTCGAAGAAAGGTTCAATGGCTTTAGGAGTAGATGTGAGAGTCTCACAATTGGATTCAATTTCTCATAATTCAACCGGTACGTTTCAATAAATTTTTAATCCTTTGGCAGTAATATTTTAGTTTATATGATTTTTTATTGGTTCATCTTTTTATACCAACTTGATTGTATATTGTTTATTTAATTTGAAACAAAAAATATGTAGGTCAAGTGATGAAAACAACAAAGAAACATGTTGGACTATTGGATAATGTTCCGAATTGTGCTAGAGTCTTGCCTAATATTGATGATTCTATTGTAAAGTTAAATGGTTCAAAGGAGACTCAAATATTTTTTGTTGTGCTGGTTATTCCTATTTTCTGTTGAAATTGATCTGGAATACCCCATTATATCTATCGGAGACAAGGCTAAAACAAAAGAAGAAGACGACATGCGGAAATAAAAGATGAATTTCCAAATAAACAAGTTTATGATACACCAAAAGATTCTAGAGGTAAATTCTTAAGCTAATGCGTTAATACAAATATCGTTTTCATAAGCTAATAGCTTATGTCTTTATTGTTACAAAGTCAAAAACTCAAGGGGAAGAAGTAAAGAGGTGCAACTTAATTTGATGTCAAGCCTTGAAAGTAAAGATGAAGAGCAATCAAAGACTAGGAGGATAACATAGGTTTCAAATTTGATCCATTGTCGAGAATGATACTCATTTCATTATATTTCTCTATTTCTTATCTTAAACAATTTAGAGGGGTAAATTTATGATTCAGTTATTTATTTTCATATCTATTGATTTGTTAGGTAATTGTGAGATTATACTTTCCGTAATAGTGAACCTTTTAATTTAATATTTTATATTATTTACTTGTATTATTATAGAGGTTTTTATGTCTTATAATTATTGTTTCGCAATGGTTTTTTTTTCATTATGTATTCCCGGTTCCAATTAACTATGTTCTGTTTAATGGTCTAAATAGGTGGTCTCAAACTATAAAAAAGGGCCTTCAAAGCAATCGCAGCTTTGAAACTGCATTATTTGGAGGATTTATTGATATATCTATACAAAATTATTATACAATTCTTGAGTCGGTCTCTTGAAAGACGGTCTTTCTATAAGTCATGGAAAAATCAAGGTTTAAACTGCAAATTAGAAGAAATGGAGATAAAATTCCGGGTTGCATTAATCGGGTGTCATAAACTTTTATAACTACTATACGTTTCATAATAATTTTTTAATATTGCAACTAAAATATTTTACCTTTTTATTATTATAATCAAACCATGTCTTCCCATAAACCTATAGAAAGATGGTTTTTTCCAAAACTTTATCACAATTCTTTTGTTTTATTATTAACGTGATAGCAAACTTATTCTCTTTTGAAACTAAAGTGAAAGTGAAAATTCTAAAAAATTTATCAAATTAATGATTAAATTAAACAATAAAAGATGGAAATGAACAAAGGAAGGCTTAAAATTCAACAACGGGGAAGTTAGCAAGAATTTGGTCCACCTTACATTTTCTTAAAATTAACAACTTATATTTCTCCAACTTGGTTATTTATTATATATTTTGAGTCTGTCTCTTGAAAAACAGTATTTTCATAAGTCATAGAAATACCAAGGTTTAAAGTTTAAAATGCAAATTAGAAGCAATGAAGATAAAATTTTTGGATTGCATGAATCGGGTTATAAACTTTATAACTACTACACGTTGCATAATAAAATTTTAATATTGCAACTACGACGTTTTACCTATGGAAGGACGGTCTTTCCCAAGACGCCTTATGTTTTACTTCATATTCTTACTATAAATTATTTCTAGAAATATTATAATAATTATCAATTTTATTTTCATTCATTTTTAGTAAATTCCACCTCAATTGATTACCTTAAATTTATAATTCTTATAATTAGTTTTACAATAATTATATTTTAATTTTTACACGTTATCTCTGAAACATAATTATTACATTTTTATTTAAATAATTAATTTTAATCAAAAGCACCGAACGTGCGATGAACTCCACCTAGTGTTATATAAATTAAATGAGTAAGTCTCAAGAAAGGTGACATTTCCATAAGCTTATGGACGATCCACAGGGGTTGTTACATTAAATGTTGTATTTTTTTATAAAATTTAAATATTGTATTTTATAAGTTAAAATAAGTAATAATACGTATTTGGAGGTGAAAATATAAAAATATATAATATAAAAAATATTTTCAAAACTTCTAAATTTTATTTATATTTTAATAAATATAGTATATAAGGTAAGAAATAAATGGTCTGTCCATAAGCTTATGGACAATATGTCCATAAGTCTGTCAGGACCCACTCAAATTAAATAATTCAGTTCAGTAATTTTGGCAGTGTTTCCATAACTGAAAATTTTCATTCATAGAGATCCAGCTAAAGCCCACTTGAAAGCCGCCCGCCCTGGCTCCCTACCTACTCCATCAAGAATGTCAAACCCTCGCTCTTATTCTTTTGTTTTCATCAATCATCAATTCAAAATTCACACATCAGGACACATATTCTTCTACCAACTGCCTCGCAAATGGTTTGTCCTCATCTTCTTCTAACCTCCTATACTATAGTCTAGCGGTTCAGTTGACTAAATCAAAGCCAGCTGATGAATGCATTGAACCCCAGCCGCCCTACGCTCCATAGACTCACGGGTTTGCGCAGCATTCTGCATTCAATTCTGCAACTGAGATGTGTTTCTGATGGAAACCCAGATGGAAAGTTTCTTTTTTTAGCCTAATTGTGCTGTGGGCATCACTGATCGGTGCATTCATTGCGAGTGCAACGGAGTTAGGGAAGAAAATGGCTTCGAACAGCCCCTTCAAAGACATGGCGAATTACAAGCCAATTTTTGTGACGATCTACGCCAGTGTGCTGATAGGGATACTCGTCTCCGCGTTCTACGTTTTCTCTGCGGTTTACACCTCTGCCCCGTCGTCCCCTTCCTCTTCTTCTCTTCTTTGGTTCAGCTCAGGTAGTGTAATCGTGCATTCTGGGTTTAGCAGGGTTTTGTGGCTTCTTGATTGCGGTGTATGCGATGATCAGGGCAAAAGTTATGTGGTGTTAGGAAATCCTGAAATGTGTGTTTCTTATTGCCTTTATATGTCGTGAAAAGTTGATAATTTGAATCTAACACTCTCCCTCCGCGTGATTATGTTGTTCTTGTGTGTATTCATTTTGACTGAATGAATGGTGTAAGGAAATTTATGCTGAAACAGAGTGGTGTATATACATACTACTAGTACGTTTTGTTACTTGTATTTTAAGCAATTGTCAAATATGCTACTTGGCAGGTTCGTCAGCTTCAAACCAGCTATCAAATTCTTCTCACCTAAGTGTTCCAAATATGACACACAGACCCTATTCCCAGCCAGAGAAAAAATTAGTTAAACCTGTTTGGGAGCTTCCCCCTTCTGGCTCCAAGATGCCTCCTCTGAAGACCTTTCGGTTGACTAAAAAGCTAGTTAAACAAAGGGTGAAGAACAATACTATTATTGTCACGTTTGGTAACTATGCTTTCATGGATTTCATCTTAACGTGGGTTAAGCACCTAACCGATTTAGGCCTTGATAATCTTATTGTTGGTAAGTAATACGTATCTTCTTATTTAGTTAGGTGATTAAGAAAATCGAGAGATTTTTCACTCTGCGTTGATTCTTTGAATTCCTAACTCGTATCCTGAAGGTGCAATGGACACTAAATTGTTGGAGGCTCTTTACTGGAAAGGCATACCTGTTTTTGACATGGGCAGTCACATGAGTACAGTAGATGTTGGATGGGGCACACAGGCATTTCATAAGATGGGAAGGGAGAAGGTTTTTCTCATCAATGCTATCCTCCCTTACGGTTTTGAATTGTTGATGTGTGACACTGACATGGTCTGGCTGAAGGTAATATCTCTCTTGCCGAAAAGTGTTTGCCTCTTAGTATTGACTTATGATTTGGATTGCAACTCAAGAGCATTGAAAACAATCTGCGGCTTTGATTAAGTTAGAACGATTAGGTACTCATGTAGTGGCATTTGCTTGAATTTATCAGTATTTGCTCTTCTACGGGTTGTATCCTCAGCTATATCTGGTAGAGTCAAGCTTTGTGAGGAGAGTCCTTGAGGGCGAAGAGGGAGGGATGGGCACAAAGCTGTTTTATAAGTCTGATATTAGTAGTTATCTGAGCTGATGGACTAGTAATTCCATTTGACAGAATTTTCAGCCGTTAATTTCCTTCAATAAAATAGATTTTTGCGGTTGGAACCTTTTGAAGAACCATGAGAGAGAGAAAAACTGATGGAGATATTGCACTATTTAGGCTGTTTTATTTCCACCCTCACCCTTGTCACACTCAGAATATTTCTGGTTGATTCATTTGTTCTTGTCAACAGTATAGATCTGTATTTTCCTTTTATGCTCTCCTATTTCTTTTGGAAAAGTTCTCACCCATCTATGTCCCTGTGATAGGATCCCCTACCATATCTTGCTCGTTTTCCAGAAGCTGATATCCTGACCTCTACTGACGAAGTCACACCAACAGTTGTTGATGACAGTTTGGATCGGTGGGACCTAGGTAAAGTTTATTTGGAAATCCTTATTGATGGTTAAGTTTTCAGTTTACGTTATTTTTATTCACCAGTTCATGAATGAGTGTATAAGTGTTTAGCACTTGTACTTTCTCATTGGTGACATATCATATTCCTGTAATACCATCTTATGCGCTTATCCTATATTCTTACTCATTTACTGTTTTAGTTAATTTGGAGTCTGAATGGCAAAAGAATTTTGTGCACTTAGATATTGGCTTGAATACTCAAGCTTTTGAAGAGCTAAAGATTCTTGGAAATTGATCCTTCATCTTATGCTCTTCATTTATTTCACTGACTTAGAAAAATGAGTCTTGGAAGCTATTTAAATATGAAAATAACATTTCATTTTTCTCCTGTAATCAGTTGAGCTAAATAAAAAGATATCTGAATAGCATTTATTTAGCTAAATGTTATAAATGATTGTGTTGTCCTACGTTTAACATCCAATCTGTTGCCTTGTCGCTTGAAGTGTTGCAGTATGTGACATCGCCTTTAAATGGTCTCTAGCAAAAGGGAGTATAATTATTTCTGCTGAGTTGTTTTCATTCGATGATAAATATCCAGGGAAATCAGCCACTTGAATCAAAATTTGGTAGCAGAATGTTTGGTTTGCTTATCATAGTTGAAATGCAGAAAAGGTTTTTTATCTTGCATCTACTCCTTGATCTACGATTGAATCATGGAACAAGAATCTAATTTGCTAGTTCAAATTGCAATACAGTGGATGCTTTCAGTCTTTCACCTAGTCTTTTTAACCTATCTTGAAAAATGAGAGAAGAATCTAATTTGGTATTTATCAAAGCTATAAAAACAGTAAATGGTATAGGATATTGCTAATTGAAAATTTATATGCATTATCTTTTCTTAAAAAGCTTGGCTGGTATTGTTGAACTACTGCCTGTTATACTGTTTAAATTGTGCACTTACTGTTACTTGTCTGATATTGATTTAGGCTTTTGCACTTTAAGTATGTGACCGATTATAGCTTTCCAATCTACAAGTTTCACTGAAATAAGACTGGCTTCTCATAGTTTGATTCCGTGCCTTGGTCCCTAAAGCTGAAGCATGATCATCTGCTGTAACACTAATAATTTTTTAGTGGAATCAGTATTTCTCATACATGAAAATAATTTGGTATTATACCCATCTGAGTTTACTGACTAGTATATCTGTCCATCCCCTCTTAATCTCATCATGATAATTCAGCCTCACGAGCACTCTCTCCATGCATTTTGTCTGACTTTTGTCTAGGTATAATTTACCATCTGTTCTCTGCCTTATGTTTGGCTATTCAGATGGCCTTTCTAGAATTCAGTGTACAATGCATGTTCATTTAGTGGACACTGATGTGCTTAATTTTTACTGCTATCACTTCCCTGTAAATGAAAGAACAAGGTAAATCATTGATAAGAGGGGATATTCTGATATAATCTGCCACTTCAATGACAAATATACCTTGCCATGTACAGTGGGTGCTCAATATAATATTGGTATCTTTCATTGGCGACCAAGCAACTCAACAATAAAGTTGGCAAAAGAATGGAAACAACTGCTTCTATATGATGACTCGATATGGGATCAGAGTGGTTTCAACGATCTTATGCGGCAGCAGCTGGGTCCAGCAGTTGATGGAGATAGTGGACTTGCTTATGCTTATGATGGTGACCTAAAGGTGGGGCTTCTCCCTGCCAGTATTTTTTGCAGCGGCCATACATACTTTGTTCAGGTAAACACGAGGATAGCAGCATTTTTTGCTTCTCAATTTCTCAACTTTCTGTCTAAGGAACCATTAGTATACATCTTTGGCCAATTCAGTATTTACGATTTGCATTCTTGTACATAAAATTTCTCTTGCCCTGTGCTATTTGATAGGCAATGTATGAGCAACTCAGATTAAAACCTTATGCTGTACATACTACTTTCCAATATGCTGGTACTGATGGAAAGCGCCACAGGCTGAGAGAGGGGATGGTTTTCTATGATCCACCGGAATACTATGATGTATCAGGTTGTCCTCTTTTTCACAGGAAAGCACCCTTTTCTTTAAAAAAATATTGAGATTGACCAAGACTGTAGAGATATCTTTGTACAATCTAATTTTGATATCTGAAGATAAGCATTCTTTGTACATGGTAGTGCTTGTTGATTGTATTCATTTACAGATGTTGGACTGTATTGCTTTTGTGTATTTGTGTAGCTTATGCGAAGTTAATAATCAAATTTTAACATGTTGATGAGGATTTCTTAATTCTCAAAACGGAAGTATATTCTGAAGTACTTCCAACGGTTAAATGTGTGTGTGTGCTCTGGTCCGAAAGGGGACTGGGAATGGTAATGATCATAAGGGGGAATGAGAAATGCTGATTATGATTACTTGGTTAAAAAGTGGGGGTGATAAACTGCTTCTAAATATCCATAGATACAAAGGATTCATTGTATTTCACCCCACTTGGAGAGGTGTGCTCATACCCTAAAAGTGGAATATGAGACATGATATTCAGGAATGATTCCTCTAATGCCAATGACTAATTTCCATTCCTTTCACATTCTCTCTTTCCCCAAGCATGCCCTTAGAATTGAAATGTGGAGCTTGTTATTTTGCGGTTCTGTTCTTGAAATTGGCTGCATCCGGATGCTTTTGTGAATCTTATGCAGGAGGGTTTGTGACATTTAAACCATCTATACCCAAGAGTTTGTTGCTTGAAGGAGAGCATAATCTGGAAACACACTTTGCACTTGTCAATTATCAAGTAAGAGCTTTTGAGAGTTTCTTGCCAGCATTTCTACCCTGGATATCCCCTTATACTCCTTATTTTATTATGTTGTACAGATAAAACAAATAAGGACGGCTCTTGCTGTTGCTTCACTGCTGAATCGCACATTGGTAAAGATGTCCTGCCTTTGATTGTAATACTTTTATTGAGGGTTTTGAATCATGGTGAAGTTGTATGGATAAAGCAGATTTCCACATAAGACTTGATGGTTCTAGTGAAATCATGCCCATTGAATTTAGTTGGTATAGCTTCTGCTGATGCAGTATGATTTATTTTGTTCTTACTTGTGATTTTAGGTTATGCCTCCACTATGGTGCAGGTTGGATAGATTATGGTTCGGACATCCGGGAATTCTCACTGGTAGTATGACGAGGCAACCTTTTCTCTGTCCTTTGGATCATGTATTTGAGGTACGGGCATATTTCATTAGCTGCACACAGTACACGATGTGCATTGCAGGTAGCATGGGTAAAACTTTTATGAAATAAAGAGTAATGCATGTAATAATATAGCATGCAAGCTACAACTTCCTCTTGCATGTTCTTTTGCTTTCGTAAGTTCTTAGCTCGTATCTTGGGTAATTGGATGAAGAAGGGAGAACAGAATGCTACCCATTTCCTGGTCAAAAAGAATTCTGAGAGTAGATTGCTTGGTTCAAATTGTTGGAAACTTTCACATTCCTGATGTGTTTGAGTAGGTTATTTTTTGTTATTGTTGCTATATACTCTTACCATTTTTTATTTCTCGAGACCTTTAAAAACGGGTGTAACAATTAGGAATTTGCATGAAATTGAATTCCTAACTGTTTATCTCCAAAAATTGTTGAAATACACGAGCAATTTGGTAAAAGATGAATCTTTGCTATCAATGGTAATGCTCCAGAGTACTCAGCAGCCTTAAGTAAAATGACTTCATAGCTGTTACCTGAGTCAATTTGTTAGGCATCTCCTATCGAAGTAGTTGTGCAAAGTCCCGGATAGTAAAAGCATATACTTCCTCTGTCTATTGACTAATGCTGTAATTATTTGGTAGAATCTCAGAAGGGGTGAACGTGGTACAATACTATACAGAAAATTCCCTTCTCTGCAACTGCTAAATGTCATTTGTTCAGTATGACTAATTTCATCCATGCTGTGTCAGATAAATGTAATGTTGAAGCAAGTACCAGAAGATGAATTTGGACCACCTATTGGAATTCGAGAGTATTCCTTGTTTGACAATCCATCTATGCCTCAAAAGGTTCACATGCCTGCCAAATAATTTAACTGCTTATCATTGTGTCCTTTCTTGGTACTGTGTGTGTGTTTACGTATGTCTTATTCATTTTCCAGGTTAAAGAGTCATGGCTAGATGTAAATCTTTGTCAAGAGGGATCACCTGCTTGTCAATCAAATGATACAACTCAAACTGGGGTTATCAAACTTCCCAAACTAAGTTCTGAAGAAACGGTAATCAAGATTATGAGTTTCGTTTGAGTTCTTATCGAATAAAAAGTAACTAGTGTTAACCAGTTAGTTTTTTTTTTTGCTTCTCTGAATGGTCTATTTGGTCATCAATCTATATGTCCAGGATGCTTCTATTCCTCTCCTAGTAAAACTTTTAGCTGAATGAAACTATCTGTGTGTGGTGACTGGTATTGAACTGTAAATGAATTCGATACCTGCTTGTTTATGATTTTTACTGATGTGTTTGCTAAGAAAAAGTTGTCATTTTCACATTCTTTGCATTGTTACCTTCATTGCTACTGTGCAACCAATGTCTTACATCTTGCATTCCTGATAACCAACGGAATGTCATTACAACTTTGTTGTTTCATATAGTACAAGAGTGTATTCTCATTGTACAAAGACGTTAAAGTCATCCAGTTCTTGTCCATGCAAGATGCTTTCAAAGGATTCACTGACAAGGTAATATAGTCTTTGCATCCACTTTTGTATACGATTATACCATCACGCCACATGGCTTATCATTCTGTGATCAGATGAGAGAGGAGAAGTTCAGAAAGCGAATGAAGACGTATACAGGCATATGGTGTTGTGTGCCCAATAAAACTCCTGGCCACATATACTACGACATCTACTGGGATGAAAAGCCTGGCTGGAAACCGAGGCCACCTGAGACTCCAGAAGAGGACCATCCACCTTTCTGAGGCGTCCTATGTGTTAAACTGCGAGGCCAAGAATCGAATGTTACGATATCACCAGGTCCCCAAGGTACTCTGTCGAAACCAATGGAACAGCGCACGAAGTATACTCATAAGTTCATGTGTGTTAAACTCGAAAGCTGCCTGGCTCTAGTCATCTGGATAGCAGAGGCTTGTACATGTATGCAGAGAACAGTTTCTTTTTTAATAAGAGTCTATACAAATCATATTATTACATAAAAAGCACATTGCTTTTTGTTTGGAATTGAGGAAGTAGCATTTGATCAAAGCAGACCATGTTAAATCCTTAATACCGACATATCATTATCTAATAAATGTACAATCATTTATAAGATTATATTATTCCTTTTTCATTTTCATTTTCATAACATACGCTCTATGTAACACGAATCACATGATTAGACGCACGAGGCTTTTTCTTTAGGATCTTATTACCATTCAATCTCAATCCTAATATCTTAATGGTCTAATTAGGTCAGGTAAGCCCTGTCTTTTTTCTAAAAAAATAGTTGCTATTAAGGAATGGGTTGGTATTCGCTCATCAATAAATCTGGGCTCACTACCAATTTATTTTATACCCCTTTAGAACTAAAAATTGATACTCCCTCCGTTTTTTTAATATTGGCACCTCATTTTTTGTGTTAGAATTTAGGAGATGCTAAATGAGTGGATGAAATTGAATTAAAAGAAGAGAAAGTAAAATGAGTGGATGTAATAACCATAAACTTGCCATAAATAGAAAGTGCCAATTAAAAAAAATACCCATTTTTAGTAAGTGTGCCAATATTAAAAACGGAGGAAGTACTGATGTAGTTGTGTCAACAACAAAAAAATGATACTACGAAGAATCTTGCGACTACACCAGATTTGGAGAATGACTTATCAAAGTACTCGCTTAAAATTCACTGGCAGATATATAATGGCAATTCTTGCTACAAGATTTACCAACAAAAAGAATATTTTTATAATTATTCACAACAAAAGACATAAGCCCTCCGTTAGTTATTTTGGGTGACGTTTTCTTTTACAAATTGAAATGTGTGGAGAGATATGAGTGAGATAAGTAAAAAGTTTAACGAGTAATTGAGAATGATGCACTGTTTGCTATAGAAAGAAATGTGACGATCTTAAAAAAAAAACATGCAAAAATGACAAGAGTGCCAAACTTTAAAAGAAAATTCAGAAGTACATTTCCAGTTGCAAAACAATCATCTTCAATGACCAAAACCACCTCACAATTCAACAGCCTCAAAAATATAATCTCCACTCAGGGAACATAACAAAAGGAGCTATTCAGCCAAAATTCATCAACGGATGTAATACATATAACATTAATCCGCAAAATTAGCATTCAACAAGATATCATCAACATCCTCATGCAGAAATCTTCAACACAGGTGCCTCGTGATTCATACAGTAACCTAACCTTCTTCAGCATCGCCAAGGAACTGCACTGGAGTAGAATAAGCCCCCATTGTCATCAGCATTGCCAAGGAATCACCAGAGCTTCCATAAGCTTCGGACAGCATATAAGAATGGGTGATAGGGCACAAACACAACATTGTCAATGACTAAGTTAATCGTCCAGGTAGTAATATGTTCCTGCATTCTTCTGCTCCCTGTCCTTGGTTGAATCCAACTTGTTGATTCTTGGGCGGAAATTAGTTGGATCTCTTCTGAATGTAATGTCAAGATGCTGCATGACAAACCAGTTGTATAAAGTCAAATAGCTGCAAAAATCTGATACAAAAATAAGTACAGGGACATGGCATTATCTTGTGTGCAAAAAAACTTACCGACAAGAATAAATTCATTCCAGTCAACAATGACTGAGGTGCATTTGCAATACAATCTATAGAAGGCCTTCCTTCATAGACAACAACACGATCAGCCAGGTAAGTTGCCATGATAAAATCATGCTCAACCACAAATGCCGTTTTCTTGGCATGCAGTATGAATCTCTTTATGACTTTAGAAGCAACAATACGTTGCTCAGAGTCAAGATAGGCACTTGGCTCATCTATCAGGTAGATATCAGCTGGCTGGATGACAAAGCACACATTAAAGTCAGATAATTCAAAAATAAAAGGTTACATTTAAAAGATGAAAGGAAAAGCTCAGACTACAGATGATTAAAAAAGACAAATCATTCCCATCCTTGTGGGGGAAATGCAAGGCAGTGACTCCTTCCTTTCTTTTAGAAACAGATATTACTAAGACTAATGCAACAAGTAAGCCTCAACTACTTAAGGTAAACTAAGACTACCCCGAAAGATGGTCGGATGACTACTAGGAAAAAAACAATAAGCAGAGGGAAAAAAGGTGAATAGCTAGTATCGAGAAGATTTACCTTCCCAAGGCATAAAGTCAGGGCAACTCTTTGTAACTCTCCACCAGAAAGGTTCACAACATCTTGATCCATTAATTGCTCAATTTGAAGAGGCTTCATAACATCTGATACAAACTGAGGGTGGGTATACATATCACGTATCTTTGAGTGCAGCAAACTCCTCACGGAATGCTTAAATTTTGGACTGATTTTTTGTGGCTTGTAAGATACGTTGAATTCAGGGATCTCTCTTTCTTCACCCTCCACTTCATCAGGCCTCAATAGACCAGCCTGTCAAGTTTAACATGTAATCTAAGCCTTTAATACTGAGATGCGTTCATCATAGATGGAAGGACAAAGTTCGGAAACTGAACATACCAGCATGCGGATGAATGTAGTTTTTCCAGTTCCATTCTCCCCAAGCATGACAATGATCTGAGAGTCGGTAAATTCGCCCTCTATAACCTTCAGCTTGAAATCTCCCTGAGTTATACTCATGGTTGGGTATTTATAACGGGCATACGTCTCAATTTCTTCAGCGCTTTCCTGCACCGTCTCAGCTACCTGGCAGAGGAGTAACAAAATTTAAGGTTTCTAGCACTAGACTGTTCTACCTTAATAGTATCATGAAAATTACCCTGAAAACAAGTGATTCATCCCTGAACCGTAGATTTTCAGTTGGAACAAATCCAGCCAAAAATATGTTGATCCCTTCTCTAACAGAAAATGGAAGGGTTACAACACCATAAGCTCCAGGCTTCCCGTACAGACAGCAGATAAAGTCAGACAGGTAGTCCAGGACACTTAGATCATGCTCAACAACAATCACATAACTGCAAAAGAAAAAGGGAATATAATATTCAGGGATAAGTACAGCTTTCCAATTAGCAACTTAAAGTATACGCAAAGGGAAATAGGAGGCAACTGAACCTGCTAGGTCGGAGCAAAGATCGAATAACCCGGGCAGCTTTGAGCCTCTGTTTCACATCAAGGTAACTTGATGGTTCATCAAACATGTATATTTCCGCACTCTGTATAGCAACGACAGCAATGGCAAATCTTTGAAGCTCCCCACCAGACAAATCCCCCACATTGCGGCCCAGAACTTGATTCAGTTCAAGATCCACACAAAGTTGTTCTTTAACATCTCTTTCATCCTTCTGATCAAGCACTTGGCCAACATTGCCTTGCACTGCTTTTGGGATGTGATCAACATACTGAGGCTTGATGAGTGCCTATTTCAGGAATAGAGCAGGTTAAAACAGGATACAAGGGGATAAAGCATGAAATACTAAAGATCAAAGATAAAACTACAGACTTCAACAAAGTAATAACTATGGCTGGTTAGCAGTACAGGGTTTTATACATGTCAATAAGAATCAGTGGGTAACTTTTGACTGGATCAGTGTGATACTCAAAATAGTTAGCTCAAAATGTTCACCAAATAACCTAAGCCGATTGCAGCCGCCTTCAATACCTATTTGAGTCCACCAAACATACCCGCACTAAAGTCATTCCCTACCACTAAAGACATTTGGCCATATAATCATACAGAAAATCCAACCACTAATGGATTTGATGATACCAACATGGGACAATAGGAAAGGAAATGGAAAATCATTGACCTGTACAACCCCGCCGAGTAATCATTCAGTTCAGAAGATGCATGGCTGAATGTAGACACTATATTTAATAATGGCAGATCAGGAACTCAGGCGAGAAAAAAAATAATAGCCTATGACTTCTCTATATTATTTGCAAAGAAAATAATCCCAATTGACATCAACTTTACCCCCAAGGCCTAGTTTATTCAGGGATGTTGCAGCATACTACTAACCTTGGAGATGATTAACCAACTCCATAAATTGTAACACTGAAAACGGAAAATTAAAAACTTGGCCACAAAAGTCAAGCTATTTCTTAGCTCCTTCTTTCTTAAACTATTGCTTTAATTTTTCATTCTTGAAAAAATATATCAAGAAATAATTCATCTTTATTGGCTTTTGGAATTGTACACGACAGAAGAGCAGGTTATGGCAAACAGAAATATTTCAAGATCATTGAGTTATGCATCCAAGAAAATATACCTTCAGGTTGTCTTCCAAGATACGAGTAAAGTAATTTTGGAGCTCGGATCCTCGAAAATAAGTCAAGATCTCTTGCCAATCAGGAGGGTTCTGCACCAAATAAAAAAGAAGTATGATACAGACTTCAAACACATATCATATGTCACAACTTAATGACATTGTCATTGTCGCCAATAACCTACTTTGAAACGCCCCAAGTTAGGCTTCAATTTTCCAGCTAAAACTTTGAGGGCAGTTGATTTTCCAATGCCATTAGTTCCAACCAAGCCAAGAACCTGACCAGGTCTTGGAACTGGTAACCTGTAAAGAGGTATTAGACATAATCAACCAAAACTCAACTAAGTGAGTCAGTTTCACGCAGCATATCATTCCAGAATTAGGTGAGCTGAACAATGTGCGCAGAAAGATAATGATGCCAAATATACAAACTTTACATCAGGGAAATACCAAAAGATAAGACATGATGAGTAAGTTACTGTTTCGATGCTTCCAAATACCAATATAAGTGAAAGAATATTCTGTTTAAACTTTAAATATCAAACTAGATGCTGTCATGAAAAGAAATTTGAAACCAAAAATAAAAAGCATGTCTTGATGATCAATTTGCAAGTACAACATATGCTCTTTCCACAAGGACCTAGTACGAATGGAAAATAGTGAATCAAGATCATGGTCCAAGGACATATTACAGTACAAACGCTAAACCCTATACCCAAGAATTTCAGCAAGTTATCACTCACCTATGCAATTTGAACGTGTTTGGACCATATCGGTGGGTTGTATCCTTGTCCAGATCTTTTGGCAAGTTGATAATTTGGATAGCCTCGAAGGGGCATTTCTAAGGTAATAAAATAAAAATTAGTTAGCCACAAATACAAAGTTATAGACCTCATTGTAACAACTACCCAAGAAGATAAGCATGGCTTTACAAACCTTAACACAAATACCACATCCAACACACAGCTCCTCAGATATGAAGGCTATTTTAGCTGCAGGGGTCACCTCAATACAAAGCTTTCCTGGGAACACAAGGGGTTATTGTTAATGAACAATTAAACACAAACAAGGACTGCCCAGATAGGAATACATAGTAAGAACAGACAGAGGGGTTCAACAGAGGGTCGGCCTATAGACAGTTACAACAGCTATCAAGCAATAAGAAGCCAAATTCAAGGAAATCGACTCTAGGCTCCAATTCCAAATATACAAATAACCGATCAAGATATAAAATCCAGAAGAATCAGCGAAACAGACATCAAATCACAAAACCCAGTAGAACACAAGCACAATTCCCACGAAACTGTTAGAAAAAACTTCAACTTTGTGAGAAATTACCAGTTTTGACAACTGGGCAGCTCTTCTTACACTCCTGCCGGCACTTCTTGGGCTTGCACTTATCAGAACTCACGATAGCAATACGGGTCAACCTCTGATCCGACATCTCGCTCTACCTGCAATCCGATTCAACAAACCCCCAAAGAAAACATAGTTCAGAAACCCTAATCCAAACAAATAAAACTTCAATCCCCAAAACAAAATCAAGAGGAACGATAATTCGACACCTAAACCTATGAATAAATTACAAAGCTGAAGAGGTCGGGGGAAGAACACCTGTAGGGGTTTATTAGAGGTCTGGGATGAAACTGAGAAATTGGAATAATAGAGCTTATGTTTTTATGTGTTCGCGAAATACGGAATTTTATAATCGGAATTTTATTGATTTGCTACGTCGGAAGCAAGCAGCAAAATGTAGCTTAGGGTTTCTCTAATGCTCCTCTTCCAGCCAGAAAAATAGGAAATTCTTTATTTTCCTTTTCTATTTTGGAAATCGGAAATTCTTTTTCTTTTACATGTAGGTTTTCCTTTTCTATCTTGGAAACCGGAAGTTCTTTTTTCTTTTATCATGTAGGAAAAGAAGAGTGTGTCTCTTGAAAGACGGTCTTTCCATAAGTCATAGAAAGACCAAGGTTTAAAGTGTAAATTAGATAAAAGTAAGATAAAATTTTTGGGTTGCATGAACCGGGTTATAAATTTTATAACTACTACATGTTGCATACTAAATTTTTAATGTTGCAACTAACACCTTTTACCTTTTATTATTCGAATTAAACCCCGTCTTTCCATAAGCCTATGGAAAGACCGTCTTTCCCAAGACTTTGCCGGAAAAGAAATAGGGCATTACTATATCTCGCCCTGTATTTTACTATTCTCGCCCTAATACGTATAAATACACGTATTAATATTTTTTAAAAAATAAAAATTAAAAACCCTAAAATCCTCTCCCCCTTCCCTCTCTCCATTCCATCCGGCCAGGTGCCGCCGCCCGCCGCCCGCCGCCCGCCGCCGCCCGCCGCCCGCCGGCGCCCGCCGCCCGCCGGCGCCCGCCGCCCGCCGCCCGCCGCCCGCCGGAAATCCGCCGGAAAATCGCCGGAAAACGTAAGTTTTGGAGGATTTTTTTTAGTTTTCGTGCGAATTTTTTTTGTTTTCGTGCGAATGAGGGGTTTAGTTGTAAATATAAGAAAATAGGAGGCTTCACTCTTAAATTAATTTAATTCATAAGATAATAGGAGATTAAGATGTAGAATAATTCGGAGAAATCTAATATAAGAAATTTAATGAATTTTGGAATTAAAACGAAGAAATTGAGATTGTTAGAAATTATTTAATTTAAATTTGGAAATGATTATAGGAGGCTTCACTCTTAATTAACGTTACAATAATTAACAAAACAACAAAATTAACAAAACAACAACATTAACGTCACAATAATTAAAAAAATTAACAAAACAACAACATTAACGTCACAATAATTAACAAAATAACAAAATTAACAAAACAACAACATTAACGTCACAATAAATAACAAAATAACAAAATTAACAAAACATCAACATTAACGTTACAATAATTAAAATTAACGTTACAATAATTAAAATTAACGTTACAATAATTTTTACGTTACAATTAATAAATTAAAATACTCAGATGAGCATAAATTAAAAAACTAAGATGAGCATAAATTTCTTTCTCCCTAACAGCTAAAACATACACGTAATGGAAAAAAAATGAAATAACATTGTGGCTAGAATTAATATTACATTCTTACAGTATAACAAATTAAAATATCAAAATAACGTAAAAATACGTAACTTAACGTTACAATAATTAATAGGACATAAATTATTGTAGATAAATTAGAAACAGCATTACGTAACAAAATTAGCAACAAAATTAACGTTACTGCTATTAATAGGAGATAAATTCATAGGAGATAAATGTGCAATAGTTTCTACGTAACAGTTAATAAATTAAAGCACAAAGACGAGCATAAATTTCTACGGCACAAATTATTAAATTTAACAACTACGTAACTAATTAGTAAAATTACCTCCGAAGACATGGAATTTCTAACACCCTTTCCGGAGTAATTTTTGCTCGTTTTGGATAGCAAAAAATTTTGTGTGCCCTCAAAATGAGTAGAATTCGTGCTAAAAAAAAAAAAAAAAAAAAAAGGGCACGGCTCGCGCCCAGCCCACGGCGAGCCGAGGCGCGTCCGGCTCGCGCCCAAGGCCTGGCGAACGGACCGCGCGCGGCTCGCGCCCACCGCACGGCGAGCCACGGCTCGCGCCCACACGCCGGCGAGCGGGCCGGCGATGGCTCGCGCCCACACCACGGCGACCGGCCCGCCGGCGGCGAGCTGACCGGCGGCGGCGCGCGCCCAGGCTATGGCGAGCCGACCGGCGGCGCCTCGCGCCCAGGCCGTGGCGAGCCGGGTCCGGCGGCGGTCCGGCGGCGGCGGCCGGCGGTCCGGCGGCGGCGGCCGGCGGTCCGCCGGCGGCGGCCGGCGGTCCGCCGGCGGCCCGGCGGCGGCCCGGCGGCGGCCCGGCGGCGGCCCGGCGGCGGCGGTCGGCGGCCCGGCGGCGGCGGTCGGCGGCCCGGCGGCGGCGGTCGGCGGCCCGGCGGCGGCGGGCGGCGGCCCGGCGGCGGCGGGCGGCGGCCCGGCGGCGGCGGCGGCGGCCCGGCGGCGGCGGCGGCGGCCCGGCGGCGGCGGCGGCGGTCCGGCGGCGGCGGTCGGCGGTCCGGCGGCGGCGGTCGGCGGTCGGCGGTCCGGCGGCGGAAATTAATTAGATTAATTAACTAAATTCGTTTCGTTAATATTAACTAACTACAATTATCTAAATTGATTTTAATTTACCTATTGAAAATAAAAAAATAAAAAATACTGTATACGTATTAGGGCGAGTACAGTAAAATACAGGGCGAGATATAGCGATCCACAAGAAATATTGGGTTCGCGTCCTGGGAATTGGGATACAATGAGAATCGTATACCCATAAGTATTTTTGCATAATTGAAAATGGTAAAGTGTTGGAAAATACGGTCATTCCATGCGTTTATTGAAAAATGAGGTTTAATTATAAAAATAAAAGGTAAAAGATCTCCGTTACAATATTAAAATTTTATTATGCAACGTGTAGTAATAATAAAGTTTATAACTCAATTCATGTAACCCGAAAATTTTATTTTCATTTATTCTAATTTACACTTTAAACCTTGGTCTTTTTATGACTTATGAAAATATCATCTTTCAAGAGACAAACTCATTCAAAATTTATATAAAAATATAAGGGAAAGTCTCAGGAAATGCGGCATGTCCATAAGGTTATGGACAGGCCAAGGACTGATATGCAAAATGGGGTTCATATTGTAGTTATTTAAAAAATGGGTACCTAGTAATTAATTAAGGCTGGTTGTTTGTTTTTAATTTTCATCCATTTTAATTTTCCTTTTGTCGTCAGTTTTTAGCAGTTAAAATTTTTGGAAACTGCAATCCATTTATCACGCGTGTATGTCCTCATTATTCAACTGTAATTTTCTGTTTTCTCCTTTCTTTGTTCTTCAATTCCTCTCTTCTCGTCTCTTCATTTTTCTCAATTCCGCTCTTCGTTCTTCACGAAATCTCACCGGAATCGCGTTGTTCAAGTGTGCACCGGAATCGCCAGAATTCGGTAAGCTTCATATTCTAGGTTTTGAAATTTCGTTGTTCTTTTCCATTTTTGCTTTATAGTGGTTGGCGATTCTGATGTAAGGTTTTTTTGTGTATTTGACCTAGTCTATGGGTAGAGCAAATGGGAAAGCTATTCTTCCTAAAGCTGAGAAGTTGTCTCAGTCTTCTCCTTCTCCTGGTTTGTATTCTTTGTGTTTTTCGTTTTGAATATTTGGAGTTTCGCGCTTTTTTTGTTCCTGTTGTGTGTGTATGTGTGTTTTTCAGTCTTGTTGATGTTGACCTTTTTTAGAAATTTTATTTGTAAGTCAGATCTGCATATAAGTTGTTGATGTTGACTTTTTTGTTTGTCAGATCTGTATGTTTTGAGTCTTTTTATAACATGCATTTGATTGTTTATAAGTTGCATTTGTTATTGTAAGATACGTACTAGTTAGTTGCTCCATTTTTTTTCCAGTATGTTATCAGTTCAGTTATAATGTGCATTTGTTTTCTTAGGAGTTGTATATGTTAGGCTAATAGTTGTGTTAGTTAGTCATCCTGTTTTTCTGATTTGTAGGTCAGATCTGCTTAACTCTGTTTTATAATGTGCATTTGTTTTCTTATGAGTTGCATATGTTAGGCTAACATTTGTATAGGTTACTCTATTTTTCGAGTTACTTATTTTGTTGTTGACTGATTGTTATTTTGGGCACTTGTTGTCTTAGAAATTGCATATGTTAATATAACTTATGTATTAGTTACTTAGTCCGTGTTTTGACTTTCACTTATTGTTGGTTACTTATTATTATTCTTTATGATTTGCTAGTATGTATTTTGTTTCATTACAAGTTACTTATGTTAGTTTACTATATGCATAAGTTAGTTATAATGTGTATGTCAGATTATGTTGCTTACTAACTGTCAGGCTATGTTGCTTACTAACTGTCAGACTATGTATGCAAATATTTCATTACAAGTTGCATATATTAGCATAGCATATGCATTAGTTAGTTATGTTGTGGTTATTCCAGATTAGGTTGCTTATTGGTTGTTAGAGTATGAATGCATTTTTTTATTACAACTTGCATTTGTTTGTATATTTTATGTATTAGTTTCTTAATGTGTGGTATATGATTATTTTTAGTTATGCCTGAAGGAGGTGAGGATATTATTCAACATAAAGAACCCGAGATAGAAGTGTATTTTATTTGTGTGATTATGTTTTTGTTTTTAATATGTGCATATACATTTTTTTTGTTTTTTCATTTTTTGTGTAGTAGTTATACTGGCACGTAGGTCTACCAGAATTGGCGGTGCTGCTACTACACAAATTCCGATTCATGCTGTTCGTAAGCCGCAAAACAAGAAACGGACGACTATGGGTGTTAAGCAGTTGAAAGATGGTGAAGGTGTGTCTAGTCAAGAATTTGACTATGACACATTGTTGAATGATGTTGTTCGAATGAGTTAGAAGTAGTTGGTGTTGATGAAGTCGAGGGTTCTAAGGTAGTGAAGAAAGATATTAGGGATGTTTTGGATGTCATGATTGATAATGTTAATGTTGGTGTTGAAGGGGTTGATGCTAATGTTGGTGTTGAAGGTGGTGGTGTTGAGGAGAAGGATGCTTCAGCACAAGTTGATGGTGAAGTTGTTAGGTCTGCTGAGGGGAAGGATGCTTCAGCTAAAATTGATGCTGAAGTTGAAACATATTTTAATGAGAATGATACTGATTTGAATAGGAAAGAGACGGAATCTGTTAGGGAGGAAGTTGTACTTGCTGGTGATAGTATGGACAGTATGATTAGAGATTATATTAATGAAAATCAGTGGATTTTGGATGCAGTTGCGAAGGTGGAGGCGACGCAAGCTGCTGCGGCTGTGTGTGAGAGGGAGAGTGAGGGTGGTGAAGCTGATGTGAGTGAGAGTGTTGATGCTCGACTTACTATGGTGATCTCCTTCGAAGGAGAGAAGGAGAGGTCATCACCATCATCCCTCATCCACGGCAAGAAGGTGATGAAAACAAAGACAACAAAAATTTGTTATGAAGAAATCTGGTGGAGTTTTGAAGGAGTCTGCTGAGAAGGTGAAGAAAGGTGTTGAAGTGGCGAAAAAAACTTGTTTGAAGAAGAAAGCAGACAACACTGCTGGTGAAGCTTCAGGATCAAGAAAAATGGTTGCTGGTGAAGAAGGAGCTGCGAAACAACAGGGCAGCCGTCAGAAGAAACAGGTGGTCAAACGTACTGATGAGGAGGGTAACACGTAAGTGTTTTTTCCCTATTTACAATGTTATTTTAATATGTTATAAATTGTACTTGTTTCATAAGATGCTGCATATGATAAGATTCTATGTTTATTTGTTATTTACAGTTTGTGTGCCTTCAGTTTTTCATTTTCTTACATGTTGATAAGAAGTTATATTTATTTTATTAAATGTTGCATATGTTAACATTCATGTTGTATTTGTTATTTTATTTACATGTAAATGTTTTTGTTTTGTTTTTTATATTGTATATGGTGGTCTTAATGTTGTCTTAGTTAACCATATCACGTGTAATTGATCTTTGTGTTAGATTTAAACTTACACTTTTCAAGACATGCATGCTTACACTTTTCATATTTTATTTTATTTTAGGTTTGCTAAGAAATTCTCAACCAGCTATTGTCCTTCGAAGCTGAAATCATTAATTTCCTCGCTCATTCCCACCCAAAAGATTGATGTGGAAGATATAGGTTTTGGTAGACTTCTTGCGTTTGACATCTCATCCATTCCTTTTGGAATTGTGCTTTGGCTGGTTGACAGGTTGGATTATGTGGGATGATTTCATATTGTTTTATGCTAGCCTCAATTGTTCTAGGCTGACTTCTTATTTTTTGTTCTAGGTTTGATCATGTTGGCTGTGTTCAAGAAATATCCAGCTCAAGGTACATCATTACCCATAATGATGTGTTTGATATATTTTGTATTCCTAGGATTCCAGGCTATCCTGTTGGTTTGGTTAGGATCAATGGAAGGGGTTTGTCAAGGGATGTGGATATTAGGAATAGATAGAGAGTTGAGTTAGGTGCTGATAAATATGGTAATATTTCTCATGTTAATCTTTTTGAGGAGCTCGGTAATACTAGGTGGTGGTGGTGGTGGTGGTGAGCGCTTTAAGAGATTTTTTGTTATGTATGTCATGTGTACTTTCTGGGCGCCAACTACCAGAAACTTGGTTGATTTTAAGTTGGTTAGTGCTTGAAATAATGTTGGAACCATTAAGAGTCTTAATTGGTGTGGCTTAGTGCTTGATCGTCTCCGTGAGGGTGTTAGGAGGTTCAAATCTGATTCAGGCAAAAGAGACGTGTCTTGTGTTGGCGGTTGTGTGTTTGTATTGTTGCTGGCTTATATTTATAGGTTTCCTTTTAGAGGTCGGCCTGACCTTACTAGAATGCCCCTGTGCATACATTGGTCGAACAAATCTTTGCTCGACAAGGCTTATTATCTTGAAAAAATGGGTTATGATAAGGGGGTTGGGGTAGAGGCTGGTTTTCCTTTGACAAGAGATGAGATGGTGAAAGACAAAAGAAGCATCCAACAACAATTTAAGGGAAATCGCAATGAGAATATTGGCCATGAGGGGCTTCAAACACCGACTGCTGCATGTGATGGCATTGCTCAGGAGCCAGGATTTATTTCGTATCGAATACCTAGTGGCATGATGAGTAATGAAGACATTGACAAAGCTACCAGCAATGTAAGTATTTTTTGTCTTTTTTTTTTTACAGTTTTTAAAAACTAGTGCATGTTGTTTTAAAACTAATGCAGATGTTAGTTAATCTAATGCAGATTATAGTTCTTATTTACTTTTTAGACAGTTTCTAATTTTTTTATTAGACTGATCTTTGTTCTTCCCTGTCAGCCTCTGAATAGGGTTGTCTCATTTTCAAACGAGACATGTAGGTCATTACATGCATGTTGGTTCAAAATCTTGAGAGGGAAAATGTTAGTCCAATTGTGCGACCACAATCACAACCGCAACCACAATCAGAACCACAAGAAGAAGACACAATCACAACAAATGAGGACCATGTTCATGTCAAGATGGCATGGGAAATTATGGAAGGCCCAAGGACACATGAGTGGGTTGATAAGATAGTTGAAGAATACATGAGGAAAACTCGTTCTATGATTCCTTCATTCTCCCTTGGTATTGAAGGACTTAAAGATATATAGCTTTAGCATCTTTGAATTGTTTTTGAATGATTTGTAATCAGCTTATTTTGTGACTGATTGGTTTGTTGGTGGTATGTTAAGTGCAATTGAGACGCTGCTTTAGGATTTCTTTTTAAGGTTGAAAGTGTATTTGGATGATTTGTGATTGATTGTTTTGTGGGTGATATGTTGAGTGCATTTGAGACGTTGTTTTAGGATTTGTTTGTAAGGTTGCAGGTTTTATGAAATAAATGCTTGTTTAGTTTGAAGATGTACTATTTGTATGCTTTTAATTCCAAGTTTATTTTTGAATTATTTGATGTGGTTGATTGTGTTGATTTTCTGAGCTTATAGGAAAACAAATGTGATTGATAGGTTAATAAACTACAAGTGTAAGCTAAGTAGTTATACATGTATTCAGTGGTTTTCGTATCACTAAAATTATGTGATATATAATACAAGTCCCTTTTACGAAAATAAGTTCATGTTGAATGTTAAGAAGTAATATTTGTATGCTTATTAATACCAAGTTACATTTTAGTTATGTCATGTGGTTTATTGTGTTGGGTTTCTGAGCTTATAGGAAAACAAAGGCAATCCATAGGTTAATAAATTACACGTGTAAGCTAAATAATCACATATCAGTTAGTTTGTAGTTAATGTTTTCATATCAATAACATTTTATGAAACAAAGGTTGGTACTTGGGCAAGCAAAACAAATGCAAGTTATAATTTGATAATTTATAGTTGTAAGCTAAAAAATACAGGATGTTATTGAATGTATAAAAATCTTAGGTAAATAAAAATACTAGGCATACAGTATGATCCTGAAAAACAAATACTCCCTCCGTTCCACTAATACTAGCACCATAGGTTTAGGTGCTTGGATTTAGGTAAAGGAAATGAGTGGATTAAATTGAATGTAGAAAGTAAAAAATAGAATGAGTGGATGGAATTGAAGAAATTTTTTCAAAAATGGAAAGTGTGCCAATATAAAAGAAACAACCCAAAAAGGAAAGTGTGTCACTAATAAAGAAATGGATGGAGTACAATATATGGGTAAACAAATGCAACTTGTATCCTAAACAATGCTACTATTTACAATGCTACTTTTTATGCCGAATTTAATAGTTTTCTTCCTTGGTTTTTTCTTTTCCATGCCCGATTTCAGCCCTTCCTCTTCCTTTTGTCTTCAATTGGGCTAGATCCAGTACCTTAAGTGCACTTGTTATGTTTGAGTTGCATTGGCTACTTATGGCTGATTGTTCAATGACATTGGTTTTTTATGCCAACAAGTCTTCTAATCTTGCTAAGCATGTGTTAAACATCTCTTGAAGAGTGCTTCTAGCTTATGAGTTACCTTTGCTCTTTAGAACCAGATTGTAGAATTTGCTAGACATATGGTTCCTCCAGGAAAGTACACCGTTGATGCTTTCCGATTGTTGTTTTCCTTGGCCAAAAATCTTGTCTCATACTTCTATTTTGGCCTTTTTTGTCCACATTTTGAGGATGTACTTTGCAGGTATTTATGTGATGGAATGAAGGGGCAATATTCTGAGTGTGGAAGCACAACATACTTGACACCTCGAAGCACTTACATGTGCATTGTACTTCAACCATCCCATCTTCACTTTTGTACTCGACTGTCTTGTATTTGGATTCATCATGTTCTAGGCTGACCTTGTATTTTTTTGTTGGTGGTTCTGAGAACAGTTCCTTGACCATAGTTGTCATTGCTAGGGAAAATTCTTTTTTGAATCAAGTGTATAAACCTGAGCAGCATATTTAACCAAACCTGTACAGGCCCAGTAGTGGGAAATAAATGCATACTGTATGTTAACAAATTTGGGTTCTAGACGAAGTAATACATATTTTAATGTAAGCATACCTAGTCTTTTTTGATAATTTGACTTTGCTTTTGTACATGTGTTTTCCCTTCTGCTTCATATCTCCTCCACTTTCTGATTGTTTGGTTGAAGAGCTCATAGAAGTGCGTCAGTGTTGTTGTTTTGTTTGCACTGAAGCATAGTGCGTGGTTGGTGCTTTTGCTTCACTGTGATGATAAGATGCCTGCTGAGAAAATATCCTTGCTGAATGCCGTGCTCCATTTTTCACGGATGTCGTACATGCGTTGAAACCAGGTGCTACTTTCCAGCTTGTATGTGGCGATCATGGAGGTCCATTTTTCTTCAAATTCGAATGGATTACATCTTTTCATACAGTAGTCTAGATCGCTTTTGAATGATTCATCTTTATTTAATCTCCCATAATAGTGTAATGCATTTTGTTTTATGTGCCACAAGCACAATCTGTGTTTTGTGTTTTGGAAGACCTAAAAGTTGCAACAAGAAATGAAAGTTGATTAGTATACATATTGTAAGCTGACAGGTGCAGAAGCTAACATTCCCTACTCAGTTTCAGGTCTAAGAAATAAAATTTCTGAAGCTGCATCATTTTCAGGAAAATTGATTTCTAACAAGTGCAACTTATAAGCTATGTTTTGCATACTATAAGGTAAGAGGTGCAATGTCTAAGAGTGCTTATTCAGTGCTCAGAACCGTAAGCAATAAATTTTCACAACATACCTCATTTATTGCTTTGCCCATTGCAGGATCTTGATCTGTGAATATTATGACAGGTTCCATTCCTTCCATTGATTTCTTGAAAGTGTTGAATGAGCCACACAAAAGTATTAGTCAACTCATTTGCTATAAAAGCACAAACAAACATTGTTATGTTCCAGTGATTGTTGATTCCAACTATTGGCGCACAAATCAAGTTATACTTGTTTGTTTTGTATGTAGTGTCAAATATAGTGACATCTCCGTAGAGTTTGTAGTCCTCTAGCATCATTGAATCCCTCCAAAACACTGCTGATAGTTTGGTTTCCTCATCGTACTTGACTTTGAAAAAAAAATTTGTATCCTTGTCATTGATTTCCATGAGTGTGTTAACAAGTTTTCGAGCACCTCCACTTTCTACTTCTTTCATCCGAACTCGACTCGCAAAGTTGAGGTGGTCTTTCACGTATTCCCTAGATTTTCTGCTCCACCAACTTCAAAAGACATGTATTTATATCCTACAGTAGGTTTTAAACCCGTCTGTTCCATTGTTGTGATGGCCTTTCCTTTGTCTTATGCAATCCTCCGTTCACTCCTACTGAGTTACTGTCAGGCTGGTCTTGTTAACTCATGA
The DNA here is from genome assembly GCA_037428765.1 of Rubia yunnanensis. Taxonomy (NCBI): domain Eukaryota; kingdom Viridiplantae; phylum Streptophyta; class Magnoliopsida; order Gentianales; family Rubiaceae; genus Rubia; species Rubia yunnanensis. Next base: position 20,084,510 of record CM075064.1, on the reverse strand, counting down.
TTGTGTACGGTGTTGTGGTGTGCCACGATGTAATAATCCTACTCTAGCTTTACTCTAATTTCAGCTAGGCATCTTGTTTTTGTAATCAGTTCCTTTCTCTTCCTCTTCTTCTTTTTTTCATAATGATTTTCATTATCCATGCAAGGAACAAGGTTGGTAGTGCTGGTTTTTAATCTTTTCGGTTGGCCTCCACTAGAGCACTTGTAGTACTTTTCACAAATCTTGTTTTTGATGTTTCGACGTTGGTATTCTTTCCTGAAGCTGAAACTAATAGCATTTGCATGTTTCTTGTACAGAGCATGAAGTGCTTCCAATTTGTTTGCTTTTACGCCGGTAAGATTTTCAGTGGCATCAATTTCATTTAAATTTGGAAATTTTGTACTTTTAATAATAAATAATACAATTTCTATTGTAAGATATGCATGTTTTAATGTAAGTTGTGAAAAGTGTTCAGGAAGTTATTTAAAATTAGAAAATTATAGAAGTTTTGTTCTGATAAACATAACAAACACTACTTGTAATGTAACATATGCAAAGTGTAGTGTATTTTGTACATGTTATAATCTGAACAATGCACAAGTTTGTCAAAAGTTGGAATTGACAAATGCATTTTCTGTGTTTTGTTCATTTTAATCTAATGAATGTTTATTTGTAACCTATACATGATTTAAGTTAACAAATGCATAAATTATACAAATTTTTTGTGCAACATGTAGTTTATATTGGTAATGTTTCTACATGTTCATAGCAGTTAAATTTCAGTGTCCAGAAGTTTCAAAAACAACTATATTCATATCAATTGCAATTGAACACTAGAATTTCAGTCTGATGTCAGAAAATCATACCTTCATAGGAATTGAGTAGTATTTCAGCTTCTTGCAACTAAATTTCATCTGCTTGAAGTTGAAGCCTTCCGTTTACAATCGTGTATTCTCCTGCAAATTTCGATTCGTCAGTAGTATTTTTCATGATCAAAGCAGCTGAAATTTCATCTGCTTCGATAGGATCTAGCGACAGATCTAGTTGCTCAATTCCGTCGGAATCACAGTGGTTGTTGTAAGAGGAAATCAGAAAGGCGCCGTGAATGGATTGGACGAGAGGAATCGAAAACAAGCTGGCCGACTGGTGAGGAAGAATTGATCGGCGTTTAGAGGATTCCGGAGAACAGAAAGAGTCAGACTCACGCCGGTTGTTGTCGGAGGAGGACATCGGAAAGGCATCGTGGAGGAGAAGATCGAAAATGCACCGGCAAGAAGATCAGAAAGGTAAGGAAGACTTGATTGCTGTTGATAGCTTTTCGGAGAAGAAAAACAATGTAGTGTGTGTTTGTGTGGAAATTTACTGCGTGAGAAATTTTGTTTATGTTTCCCGTATTTTTTTTGTTTAACTTTCCATTATTTGCAAAAATAAAAAAAAACCCCTCAATGTCCATAAGCTTATGGACAGACCGCTTATCAGGAGACCTACTCTAAATATAATACATATTTCACTTTGAGTTTGTCTCTTTAAAGACAGTCCTTCCATAAGCTAAGATAAGATCATTGTTTAAAGTGCAAATTAGAAGAAATGAAGATAAAGTTTTCGAGTTGCATGAATCAGATTATGAACTTTATAACTACTACATGTTGCATAATAAATTTTTAATATTGTAACTAAAACCGTTTACCTTTTATTATTTTAATTAAGCACAGTATTTCCATAAACCTGTGGAAAGACGGTCTTTCCCAAGAATTTGCCTTTCACTTTTTATGGAAAATTACTAACCATTAAATTGTAGAGTCCGTCTCTTGAAAGATGGTCTTTTCATAAGCCATTGAAAGATCAAGGTTTAAAGTGCAAATTAGAAGAAATTAAAATAAAATTTTCAAGTTGCATGAATCGGGTTATTAGCTTTATAACTACAACATGTTGCATAATAAATTTTGAATATTGCAACGAAGGACTTTTACCTTTGTTATTATAATTAAACCTCATTTTCCCACAAGATTATGTAAAGACAGTCTTTCCCAAAAGAGACCGTCTCATGGTGAGACCAAGGACTAGAGGCAAAATAGGATAGGAGCAAACTAAATTCGGGGGCAAAAAACTAATAGAACTGGACTAAATTGCAAATTATCACAATTACACATTAAATCTCCGAACTTTTAAAACATCAATATGAAATCCTATCTTGAAATCTTTGCAATTTAATCCATGGTTTCACTGTGGGACGGTCTTACACAAGACTTTGTCTTCCCAAAATTTTGCCTAAATTGTATACCCACTTTTTATGGGAGTATATATTTTGTATGGCTGAGGATACATCCCGATAAATGTACAACAATATAATCTGAAGAGGCCAAAAATATGAAGAAATATCATGTTTTAATTTTAATTTTCTCTCTCTAAATTTAGGTTTAAATTTTGGAGTTGCCCATTTCTAAGACATACCAGCCCTTTGTCATGCACAGTGAAATCGCAAGGAAATTACTATTGTATCCAGAGTTTACGAGAGAAGAAACATTACAAAATCACAACTCAAAATACACAATTCAAGATAAGCAAATCTAGCTGATTCTATAATCTACTTCTATTTATAACCCCTCAATTAACCACTCAAAGTGGTGGTTCAGAATCAGTTACCTATGAGCTCTTCCCTCAGCTTGTTGGCCTTGTAGTGAGCTTCCCGGTTTGCTAAAAAGACTATTTAGCCTTCAATATCAAGTTTGGAATCTGCAATACTCGAAGCAAACAAGAAGTTGAGCTTCAGCAGGATTGGAATTTCTGATTTCATATGTAGCAGAACAATGAAAGACACCCCATTTTCTGTAAGTAATGCCATGAATGGGGAGCTTATGAGAACCCAAGCAACTACCGTGTTCTCTTGCTTCAAGCAATTTACTATATCATGCTTTTGATTGGGAATGGTTCATAATTTCTCAAACTGCTATTTTGGCTTTGATCTCTGTTACCCCAGTATTGCTGGTTTGCAAGCTCCTCTACACACTCATCAGAAATTTCCACATAAGTTTCCAAGTTTTAGTCAAACTGGTTAGTACCTACATTCTGCTCATCCTACTCCCTTTCAACCTGAGGAATGCTCATAATCTTATCATAGGATTCCCCGAGTACGCCATCAGAACGAATATCCCTCATGATTTGCCTCTGTGATTGGATCATCCCACAAAACAAAATGGTTAAGCTTCATAAACTGATCATCAGCTATATTTAACTTCAATGTCTGATCAGGAGTTTTTCTGGAAATTTAACAGCTCATCTATAATTCCTTCCATGTGAAGACTCCGTTACAGCTGCACTACCAAAGTCCCAATCATCCAGGCACATCTCCAATCTCCTTCTCATACTTTCCACAATACTGATGCAATTGTCAAGGAAACATTCTATCGACTCCTAGAATGTCCTCACAAATTTCAACGATTTCCTCCACCCCCAATACTTGGCTATAACCATAAGATTGGACTGATTTGTTGGCACTGAATTTTGGTGAAGTAATACCTCTAAAGAAATCTCCCCATAGGGTGATGACAGTTGAACCATTTCTATTTCTACCAAACCAGCAACACTATACCAACTTCGACAATTCATCCCAATCATGCCCAAATCAGAATTTCTTTATATGCATATAAATCACTTCATACACTAATCTAGTAATCTCTAGCTTACATGAAATTCCACAATAATCAAGTATTCTCTATCTTCCATTTCACACAAAGATTATATGGCACAAATTTATTTCAGAAGCATGACTTTTTATGTGAAAGAATATATCTATTTTACAAAGATTTAGATTCGAGCACCAGCCATGCTAACATAGTAACATGGAAAATGCTGCATCTACAAGTAAAACAACTGAAACAGAAAATGGTAACAATTGCACTCACGCATTGCTGACAGAGAGACAATCATAAAACACTAGTATATATGTTAGTACAGGCCAGCAACTCTAGCACAAAAGCAGTATTTTCATACTGCAGCTGAGATGATCTGATAAACCTTCTCAAACACAAGCAACTAACTTCTAAGATTATGGTCATTAAAAAACACAACATAATGAAAGAAACGAGTGTCAGATACGCAATCCACAGCAAGATGGCTGCAGAAGCAAATCCGTCTAATTATTCACGACATAGATGATCAGAGGCAATCCAACAAGCAAGCCCCATTCCACGAACAATCTGAGCTTACTTCCACTTCTTGAACTTTCCTCCTCCAAACATACCGTGCTTCTTGTGCTTACCGAATTTCCCATGCTTTCCATGCTTCCCACCCTTGAATTTTCCATGTCCGTAGCCACCACCATGAGCAAAGCCACCACCGTGAGCATAGCCACCACTGTGTCCATACCCACCACCATGTCCTCCCATATGAGAACCACCATGAGCCAGATGAGAAGCACCCAACGCAGCTGCAGCAGCTGCGGCACCTCCAGCTAGCATGGCTCCCATGCCGCCAGATCCATGCCCTGGACGTCAAGAAAGTGAACAAAAGTTGGTCAAACCATTACAGTGTATAGTCAACCCCGTCACCAAGGGAAGGAGCTCCTACTCTTAGTGATCTAAAGACACAACTTTGGGAATGTAAAACTACACAGTAAAAGGGAATGTAAAACTGCACTATATCTGAATCGCAGAAACTTCTCTCGATCCAAACTAGTACTGGCCCGGCAGAAAGGTGAATCCAACCATTCTCACAGAATTGTTGCATAACAGATTAAAAGTGAACAAAAATCAAATTTCACCAACTCAGCAACCTCACTACGTGCCAAGTACAGGGTTTTTTTTTTTGAAACAACATTTAAGTACAGACTATAATGATTTAACACTTCATTAGTTCATGACAAAACGATCAGCGCAACTATTACCAGAGAGATACATGAGAAAAGCAGATAGCAACATGGCATCTGCAAAATGTTTCACTTAAACACGACACACAAAGAATGTAAGAATGGCTCATAAGCACGTATACCTGAATGATGAGCAGATGGACCGCCGGGATAACCAGCAGGTGGGTAACCTTGAGGAGGGTAACCAGAAGGTGGGTATCCCTGAGGAGGATATCCACCTTGCGGAGGATAACCACCACCATGTTGCGGAGGATAGCCACCAGCCGGAGGGTAACCACCCTGTGGAGGATAACCACCTTGTGGGGGATATCCACCTTGTGGGGGATAACCACCATGTGGGGGATAACCACCAGGATAGTGTCCATGAGAAAACAATCCCTTGTCATGTTCATCACTTCCGTCCTTGCCACCTCCCATTTTCTTCTCTCTTCAAATTCCTACCAACTACACAACATAATACAACATCACACGTTATTTACAAACGATCAGGATGCCACAGAGATCATGAAACTCTGCAACATACAGCTTACCAAATCCAACCTATAATTGTAAAATTGCAAGAGTTAATCATGCATAATGACCCTCAGATATCAATTTTCTGATGAAGAAAAATATTTCAGACCAAATTTCAGGGCGAACCTCAACAAGATTGAATGAATCAATGATTGAAGCAGTAAATTCTAAACCTAAAAATTAACAGAAATTCCAAATCACTAACCTATTTCATCAAATTCTAAATCGCAGACAGATGATAACAAAGTAAGGAGATACATCTACACTCAGTTATTCTAACCATAGCTATCACAATTGCACCTAAATAATTCAACATTCATGGATGATTACAATGAGATCAACGAAATTATACAGCACAAATCGAAAAATCAAGCAAAAATCCTTCGTATAAACCATCAAAGCAGTTACTCTAACCATAGCTATCAGAATTGCACCTGATTAATTCAACCTGATTAATTCAATGTCCATCGATGAATACAATGAGATCGACGAAATTAAACTATACAAATTCAAAATCGAGCAAAAATCCTTCAAACTCCATCAAAATTGATCAGGATTAACACAAAACAGGATCATAAGATTGAAAAATCCTACATGCAAACGTCACGCGTGACTCTGTGTGTGCGTGAGATATAGAGATAAGGAAAGAGAGTGCTTACAGCGTTTGTTTATGCGCGAGAATCAATGCAATGGAAAATGCAGGGTGTCGGTTTTGTAGATAAATAAGCAAAAGCGTATGAAGATATTTAAAGGCTCTTCAACTTTTTACGCGTATTTGCATTTTATTTATCGGTATATTACTGATGCGTCCCCTAATAAGGTCAAATTGTTATTTGCCCTTTACAATTTGTTACTATTCGACTATGTTTTTTTTATTGTTTTTTTTATTGAAATAAAGTGAATTAAATTGATCTATTACTAGTATTATGTTTAAATTCATCTCCATACCTGCTACATTCTTTATTCAACGGTTAACCCAATTTGAAATCTCAACCTTCACTCATTTTTTTCATACATTAATGAGCAGTGGCGGTCCCAGGACCATATTTAAAGGTGCTAAAGTATACCGAAAAAAAATAAAACGTCTTCTTCCCCAAAATTCTAAGAAGAACAGAGCAGAGTAAAAAATTTTAGAGGGTGAAATTTTCCGGGGAAGCAAAAACTCCTTTAACTGCCGGAACTGAACCCCACACCCCAGCTTCTCCATTGCCAGTGAGATTCATAAGCAACGTCATGAAGGCCTCTGACAATAACATTACTCCCTCCGTCCCAAATTAAATGGTATGAGAGAGAATTTCACGCTCATCAAGAAATTTATCTAATAGTTAATATGTTTAATTATGTATAGTTATAACATACAAAAAGTTACTTTTCACAAACTACGTATTACGACGAATCAAATCATATAATATATGATAATATTATTGTTTATATATCTATTCAAATATGTGGTCAAAGTTGGATAATGAATAGTGACGTTTTATGAAGTGTGCAGTTTAATTTAGGACGGAGGGGGTATTAATTTTTTTTATCGGAGTGAATTAATCTAAAAGACAAACCATTTGGAAAAATGTTCTTGTGACATATGTTACTGTTTATTGTCATTTTCCCTAGTGTAAAAGTATAGTTAATAAAGGGAAGTATTTGTAATTACACCATACTACAATAGCGTGTTTGTAATTGACCCATAAATATATTTATATTCATATTTAGGGGATATGGGATTTGGAAAAGAAATCGGATTCCACGCGTTCCTTGGACGCGTAAATGACGTGTGAGAGAGCATATTTTTCTTCCTTTATCCTCCAATGGACACGTGTACGAAGGATGTTCATTTTGTTTGTCTAAGAGTATCTCCAATGCGAGTTTCGCTAGATTAAACTTTAATTACCATATAAGATTTAATAATGTATATTATTAAATTTAATCTCCAATTCAGGAGTTGGAGGTGAACTTCCATATTACGCGGCTAAAAATATAAGTGATCCCGTCGAAATGGACTTTTATTCTCCCGAAGGCCGCGCTTTGCCAAATCAGCCACTGATCCCAGGTTTGATACCCACGGGTGTACCCCAGTGGTTGGGAGATGGGTGGGTAAGCCAATGATCCCAGGTTCGATACTCGGCAGCGGCAGTGTGGGGAGCTCTTGCTTTGCAAGGCTCCCTTGTGCGCACCGAGTCCATACCAAGCCCATTGGTCCTGGTGCTGGACTACCGTGATTTACCTCTCATACGATGGCCGGGATGTCAGCTGGTATGGGCCGCTGAGCGCGAGCGGATGATCGCCTTTAGCCACACAACAAAAAAACAAAAGCGCCTTATTTTTTTTGTTGGGGTAGATACTTTGGTGTTTTGACGTAGTTTTGTTTGGAAAAATTATCAAATTCACGTTTACCATAATTTTGTACACCACGAAAAATAAACCAAACTACATTGGAAAATGAAATGGCAAAATTAATTTTAAACGTTGATTTATTTTTATATATAAAATAAAATAATAATTTAAAGATATTTAAAAATATTTTCAATATATGTAGTAATATATATATATATATATATATATAAATTTATACCCAAAAATAAATAAGTATTAGTCTATTACATTAGAATTCAATTTTTTTTCAAATTCTAAAAAGTAACTATGAATTTATAGGTTATACAATAATTGAATGATGTATTTTAATAATAATGAAAAATCCACATGTTAAGTGCTAAATATATTCATTTATATTTAATAATATATAAATAATAATGATGCATATATTATAGATTGACAAAAATAAAAATTAATTTCAATTAATTTTTGTTTTTTACTCTTTCTCCATAAAAGTAAAATTGAGACATAAATTAGAAAGTTTCTTAACTCATTGTCTATTTAATAATTTGTTAATTTAATTAGAATAACAAATTAATTTCTAGAATATAATCAATTTTATTTTAAACATTAACTAAAAATAAGTTAGTGCCGATTAATGTTATACTCGAGTTCATAAAAACTATTTTATTGAACCAATATTGTAAAGTCCAGGAGCGTTGGACTCAGTTGTGGCATATTGTGTGAACTAGTGAAGTGGTGTTCTAACACCATCAAAATTCAGGTTTCTGGACAGCAAGTATTTAGCCACGGTTTATGGAGAAAATTATGGAGGAGAATCATGCGATCAGAACAGAATATTGTGGAGATCAATGTGTGATTTCGTGGCAACCTATTTCTGGTAAACAAAGATTCCTTGTAATAGTTAGGAATTAATTAAGTAGTTTATTTATGGTACAAGTCCTGTTAATAAAGGATTATCCATTTAAAAACCAGATTAGGATTAGATCTTTCCTTAGTCTAGAAGTCTATTCTTGGTAGAGTTAGACAAGGAAAGAGTTACGCACAAGGAAGGAGTGCGTAGGTGATAAAAAACGAAGAGATACAACGCAAACGGCGACGAAGCAATCAAGTTTTCATCTCTACGTGAGATACGTTGTTGGAGCTGTTCGTCTCTGGTTTTGGAGGTTTGTCAAATCAACCGACCAAGTTCGTAAAGATCAGAAACAAGGAAGCCGTAATTCCTCGGGAGGAGGAGATCCAGAGAGACGTGTTGATCGTGGGGTTTCAACGGCGTAGGATCGGCAGTGAGGGGATCTCACAACATCCACTCAATAGGTTAGCAATGGATTAGTGTTTAAGTTAAGCTTCTTGTACTAAAGACTGCTTTCTAGTGGATGGTTTCTGATCTGGGCAAGGCCCCGCAGACGTAGCCACGTAGGTGTATTTGCACCGAACTGCGTAACCAAGTTGTGTGTGCCCTGCGTATTTCATTTTGCGTTTTAACACCAAACTGATATGGGTGTTTCAACACCAAACGGTTAAATAACTTTGTATAAACGTTTAGAATTTAGGTGAAATATAAATTCAATTGGTATCAAAGCACGGCACTTGCTGACCCCTAAACAGGGAGAGTGAGATCAGGTTTCACCATGGCACCAAAGGAGGGGGCCTCGGTCACGCGACCACCGTTGCTGGAACAAGGAAATTATGCCTATTGGAAGGCACGCATGAAGGTGTTCATTGGAGCATTAGAGATCAAGCTTGGAACAATGTCATAAATCAGTACACTCCACCTACAGTAACCGAATTTGAGGGATCAAACTCATTGACGGCTAAACCATTTTCTGAATATTCTACCGAGGAGCACAAAGCACACGTGTCCAACTCAAAGGCATTAAATGCCATTTTTACGGCAGTGGATGAAGATCAGTTTAAGATGATTTCAAATTGTGAGACTGCTAAAGATGCGTGGGATGTGTTACAAACTTATCATGAGGGGACAAGCTCCGTCAGAGAATCAAAGTTGCAGTATTACATGGCAAAAATTCGAAGATCTAAAGATGCGCGAAGATGAGACTATTTCTGAGTTCATTGGACGAGTCCGAGATATTGCCAACAAAGCTTTTCGGTTTGGCAAAAAGTACAAAGATCACGAGCCTGTAAGAAAGGTTTTGAGAGCACTACCTCCACGTTTCAACATGAAGGTCACGGTGATTAATGAAAATGGGAGGATAGGGACAATGACGCATGATGAACTTATGGGATCACTGGAATCTTATGAGATGGAAATGCTGCAAACAAAAGCAGGTAAGAAAGAGATGGCTTTTTCAAGCATAACCTCTGGAAATTCAGAAGATCATACAGATAATGAAGAGTCTGATAAAATTGCAAACATAACCAGGAACTTCTCCAGATTTATGAAGAAGATGGGCAGGAAGCCACAAGAGAATTCAAGTGGAAGCAAGAATCCAAATGCAAACTCCACTTCAAGATTTGGCCAAGCAATTGGTGTTGAAACACCAAAGTTCAAATCAACAAATCCAAACCTGAACAGGAAAATCCAGTGTAGAGAATGTGAAGGTTTCGGGCATATACAAGTTGAGTGTGCCAATACACTTAAAAGACAAGGAAAATCGTATATCGCAACCTGGAGTGATGATAATGGAGGAGATGATGGTAAGGATGGAGAGGAGTATACAATCATGTTGCTTTCAGTATGACAGTGGTGGAGTTAGAAGAATCTTTCGAGTAAGGAGTCAGTGTGCTGAATGAAAGTGAGAGTGGTAGCTCAGATGAAGAGACTAGGAGCATTAGTGATGATGACATTCGCAAGGAAAGTATGGAAATGTACAAGATGTGGTTAAAAGTGGCGGATGAAAGCAAAGAGCTCAAGTCCGAGAACAAGAAATTGAGTGAAAATGCTAAAATGAAGGAACTTGAAAAGGAAAAGGCAATCAGCGAACTTGAAAGAATCAAGAAGGAATTTGCTGGAATCATGCAACGAGCAGAGGCAGCAGAACAAGCTATTAGACGTCTCAATACAGGGAAAGCTAAGCTCGAATATTGTCTAAGAATGGGTCAGACGACCAAGTACAGAATTGGCTATGAAGATCCGTAACCGGTGAAGTCATGGAGCAACAAGGTAGATCAAGGTGCACCAGCTCCAGGAATAATCGAGAGAAATTGCCCCACCAAAAGGATCAGACGATGCGGATACTGTGGAGCTCAAGGGCATGTGAGAAATAGGTGCTTTAAGCTGCTTAGGACACTGTCCTTTAACTCAGCAGATCGATGTTTCAACACCGTGCTAGGATATGATACAGGGCGTTGTTTCAACACTGGAGACTACAGAACCAGAATTCTGAACACACGTGCCAATCCAAGGCCACATAACATCACTCGACCTCAAAGCAAGGTATGGATTCGAAAATCTCAAGATGTCTGTTTTTCAAGTTTCGTATGTTTTGGTGCACATACAGGAAATTCCTGGTATTTCGATATTTCTTGTTCAAGGCATATGACTGGAGTTCCTGAATTTCTGCAAAAGTTCAAACCTAGATTTGGTGGACATGTTAGATTTGGTGATGGGAAACGCAGTAGAATAATCGGCAAGGGTGAGTTAGTCATCAAAGGGCTTCCGGTGTTCCAAGATGTGTTACTGGTGGAAGGTCTGAAAGAAAACCTGTTAAGCATTAGCCATATATGTGACAGTGAAATAACGGTGTTTTTCGACAAGGAGAAATGTGTAGTAAACCATGGAATTGGAGTATTCACTGAATCTAGATCAATGGATAACTGTAATTTGCTCGATCAAGATGTCACCTGCTTTAGCTTGAAAAAGGAAGTCAGTGCTCTGTGGCACAGAAAATTGGGACACATAAATTATAAATCCTTAGCACGCATTTCCAGACTGAATGCAGTTAGAGGGATTCCTGAAATCAGTGACAACAAGGAGGCTGTTTGTGGGTCTTGTAAAGAAGGAAAGCAAATCCGGATACCACATCATGCGGTACACGATGTTTCAACGTCAAGACTTTTGGAACTCCTGCATATGGACTTAATGGGGCCGGTTAACACCCCTAGTGTGGCAGGGAAGAAGTATATTTTTGTATGTGTAGACGACTTCTCGAGGTATACGTGGGTATCATTTCTCAAAGAGAAGTCAGAGGCCGCTGAAGTTTTCAAGACCTTGGCGCACAGGCTACATGTAGAAAAGGGAACTACCCAAGGAAGAATTGCACGGATCAGGAGTGATCATGGAAAAGAATTCGAAAATTCTAAGTTTCATGATATTTGCGAGACACTTGGAATACACCACGAGTTCTCTGCCCCCATAACGCCTCAACAAAATGGTATAGTAGAGAGAAAGAACAGGACGCTGCAGGAAATGGCACGAGCAATGCTAGCCGAGAGAAAAATTCATGCTAGATATTGGGCTGAGACGGTACACACAGCATGCTACACTATCAATAGAGTATACTTGCGTCCGTTTACTGAGAAGACACCATATGAAATCTATAAAGGGAAGAGACCAGATGTGTCGTAATTTCATGTCTTTGGCAGTAAGTGCTATATTCTGAAGGACCGAGAGCCCTTGGCTAAATTCTAATCTAGAAGTGATATCGGTATATTCTTGGGTTATTCTCCTACTAGTCGAGCGTTCCGAGTTCTAAACCAGCGCTCTGGAGCAGTCATGGAGTCGATTAATGTGATTATTGATGATTCAGAGGAATATACTATGGGTGAAAGTGATATCCTCGACACAGTGAATCCTACTGGTGTTGAAACACCAGTACAGTCAACCGGTGTTGAAACATCAGAAACAGTAACACGTGAATCTGAACAAAGTCCAGCCAAATACATGCAGTTACAAGATAAGCCACGGGTAAATTACAGAGAATTGGCAGGATTATCATGTTTTATCTCCCTCACTAAGCCCAAAAACTACAAAGAAGCCCTGCTTAATGAGTATTGGATTTTGGCAATGCAAGAAGAGTTGCAGCAATTTGAAAGAAACAATGTTTGGTGTCTCATCCCGCGACCTGCTGATGTTAATGTGATTGGAACTAAGTGTATTTTTTAAAAAAAATATGATGCAGATGGTAACATCATAAGAAATAAAGCGCGACTCGTTGCTCAAGGGTACACTCAAGTAGAAGGGGTTGATTTCGATGAAACTTTCGCACTCGTGGCCAGATTGGAGTCGATTAGGCTGATGTTGGCAGTATCATGCATTCTGGGCTTTACTCTTCATCAGATGGATGTCAAGAGTGCATTTCTGAATGGTCTAGTAAAGGAGGAAGTTTACGTGGAGCAGCCTAAGGGGTTTGAAGATCCACATTTTCCTGACCATGTCTATCGGTTGAATAAAGCATTGTATGGCCTGAAGCAGGCACCCCGTGCATGGTATGAGCGACTGACAACCTTTCTGATTCAGAAGAGATATCGTAGAGGGGGAGTAGATCGTACACTGTTTGTGCTGCATAAGGGGACAAATCTTCTAATCGCACAGATTTACGTTGATGATATTGTTTTTGGCTCCACCTCTTCAGCATTGGTGAAGGAGTTTGTTGACTTAATGACTAAGGAGTTCAAAATGAGTATGGTAGGAAAATTGTCATATTTTCTAGGGTTGCAGGTTACTCAGGAGAAGAATGGTCTTTTCATTAGCCAACAGAAATATGCTAAGAACTTGATCAAGAGATTTGGACTTGCAAGTGCAAAGGCAGTGCGCACTCCAATGGCTGCCACTGATAAACTCACAAAAGATGATCAGGGTCAAAGTGTTGACCAAACATTATACAGGAGTATGATTGGCAGCCTGTTATATTTAACTGCAAGTAGACCAGACATCTGTTTGAGTGTTGGTATTTGTGCCCGCTACCAGGCTAATCCAAAGGAGTCACATATGTCAGCTGTGAAGAGAATTATTCGATATATTAGTGGAACAGTGGAGTATGGAGTGTGGTTTTCTAGGAAAAAGGATTCGCAGTTGATAGGTTTCAGTGACTCTGACTGGGCCGGGAATGCTGATGATCGTAAGAGTACCACTGGTGGATGCTTCTTTGCTGGTTCAAATCTGGTCAGCTGGTATAGTAAAAAGCAGAACTCTATATCATTGTCTATGGCTGAGGCAGAATATTTAGCTACAGGGAGTTGTTGTGTGCAGTTACTATAGATGAAGCAGATGATAAGAGACTATGGATTCAATGATGAGAGTTTGACAGTCCTATGTGATAATAAAAGCGCCATTGATATCTCCAAGAATCCTGTGCAACACTCTAGGACAAAGCACATCGATATCCGACATCATTTTATTAGGGATTTGGTCGAAAAAGGAGAAGTCACAGTTCATCATGTTCCAACATCAGAACAACTTGCTGATATCTTTACGAAGCCACTGGATGGTGAGACCTTTGAAGGCCTCAGACAGCACTTGGGAGTGTGTCGAATGTAAGGTACCCAGATCTGACTATTTTGTTGTATTATTTACTGTTTTCCTTTAAATACAGTCGAAAAAAATAGAAAAGCAGAAAATTCCAAAAAATTTGGTGAAGTGGTATTTAAACACCATAGGATAAAGTGATTGTGTTTAAACACTATGGGATGAAGTTACTGGATAGTTGACTTAGTGAGGAAGTAGATCAGAAGGGCTGAACATGGGCCAACAATTTGTGATTTTGGGCTTGGCTGTGCGCGTGATTGGTCGGAGCCCAGTAGGAAGAAGATGTGGGGTTTTGGTTTGCTAAAAAGATCTTGAAAGAGACAAGTGTTCGATTCCCACACAAATTCAATTTCTTCCCAACTGTTCATCTTCCTAGAACAGAGCTCGCGAAATTGCTTGTCCGGCGACCTAAAATCTTCAAAATCCCACAAATTACATAGCCCGCACAAAACCCATCGACAATGGTGAACTTCACCTTCAAGAAATGGTTTGGAGGTTTCTCAAGTGTGAGCGTTCCAGAAAATTTGCAATTTGAAGAACTTGACTCAGATGTGGACTTGAATGAGTGCGGTGGAGTTCGAGAACAGAGGTTGACAAAGTGGGACGGAGTTAATCGTCGACGACCGAAGGTCAGGTTTGATCATTCCTTTGTTGTTGATGGAGTTTACTTTTGCTCGGTTCTTGAGTTTCTTGAATGGAAGGTCCAGAACCAAGATTATGTTGATCTTAGGAAGTTTAAGAGCTTGCATGGAAAATTTAATGGGTTTGATTTAGAGCAATTATTAACTGGTAGTATTGGACAAATTGATAAGATCAGTGATTTTCATGCTACCTTAGTTTGGGTTGATTTCAGTGAACAATACAGAGTGGGGGAAGAAGAAGATACGTATTTTACAATCTATACGAGGATAGCGTCATTGCACAGGCCAGTCATTAGGAGTATGAGGGATGATGATGTGGTACATCACTGGGTCAAAGTGGTTAAGTCCACTGATTTTACCAAAGCAAAAGGGATGGAGTTGGAGCGCTTTAATGGTTCTTTGTTTGTGCTTCAAGAATATCTAAGACAATTGCCCATTCCGGTGGTGGAAATCAGTGACAGTGATGAGGAGACAGCGTATGCAGGGGGAGATGTTGAAGTTGAAACAATGTCCATGTTGAAGGAACCTGAGAGTGCATCTGTGATGTGTGAGACTGTGTCAGAGTTAATGGAGCCAGTTTATGAAAATGGAGAAGATGAGGATAGAGATGTGGAAAACCCAGAGTGTGATGATGTGACTGTTTCAGGTATTCAAACACCAGATGTGACCTCCAATGTTGATGACCAGGTACCTGTGAATCAAGCACATGATGTGAACTTTGCTGATAGGGAGTCAAATCCTGAGGGGTATGACCTTGAAAACTTGGCAGAGTTGACTGAGATAGCCAGTGGTGAAGGCATTTTAGAAGGTACTGGTGTTGGTGTTGAAATACCACTCGAGACCAGAAAAACGCGTGAGGCAAAGAGAAAGTGCAGAAAGGTGGGTGTTGAAACACCACCAGAGTCTGTGAGAACTCCTGTTACTCAGAGTTCAAAGAAGGCCAGGGGCAGTGTGGCTTCATCTTCTAAGAGTGTGCGAAACTCTAAGCGATGCAGGGATAAGACTATGGAAGCAGGTGAGGACAGCGATGAACCGATTGGGAAGAAGCTGAAGAGGCTACTTGCTGACAGACAGCAAAGACAAGCTGAGACAATTGAGTCTAGTGCACAACCTGCACCTGAAGCGAGTGAAGCCATTAGCCCTGAATTCTTTGATGATGCAAGTCAAGAAAAGTGGGAGATTATCTGTGACAGGAAGATATTGGCGGAGAGGCCAGCTGATGCTGTGAAATATAAGGAATGTGGATTCACAGACTATTTGCACCATCTCAAGGTGTTTAAGGTGGCTACCTGTTTCTGTGACTATAACAAGCAACTTGTGTTGGAGTTCTATTCGAATCTGAAAGCTGAGTGTGAAGATGAAGAATCACCCTGGTTTCATAGGATTTATGTGCATGGAGAGATTGTTAATTTTTCACCAGAGGCGGTGAACAAGTGTCTGAAGCGTAGCACGTCAAGGTATGGCCAACCGGTGTTCCAACATCAGATGCCAGAGAATTATGATGAGGTGGCTGTAGAGCTTACTGGTGGAGTGGAGAGCTCATGGCCTGTGACTGGTCGACAACAGATAACTACATCTAACCTCACGTCTAGGTATTACTGTTTGTATGTGGTCGCCTTGCATAATTGGATTCCCTCGGTAAATACCACGAGTGTCACCAAAGAGATGGCTACACTACTATACAGTTTGGGAGCACGTCAAAAGGTAAATATGGGTAGATTGATTTTTAATGATATCATTGACTGTGCTCGCAAGACCAGGAAGGAAGCTCTGGTACATCCGTGTGTGATCACCACGGTACTGCAAAAAGGGGAAGCAACTATAAGGGACTCTGATGAGTGGATCCCTACTCAAGCCTTAAAACCGATACTCAGGATGCTGAGTGGTCAAATTATCAAGGACCTGCCTTGGATTCCTTCGGAAGTGATTTGCTCGGATGCTGGTACGGTGCGGTTGAAAGCAATTGAGGCCCGAGCTGGAGTGTGCCAGGAACTGATTGAACGACATCAGGATATTGTGGCAAAGCTTCAGGGGGAGTTGGCTGCCTTGGATGCTGAGTGTGGAGTCTTGTTGGCTGCAGCAGCTCAGGATGATACTGATGGTGATGATGATGATACTGATGATGCTGATGATGTTGATGTTACTAATGATGAGGCTGATGATGGTGATGATGATGCAACTGCTGAGGAGTAAACAGAAAAAAATTTTGGCACATTAAAGAATCCAGGGGGAGAAAACTGGATGGACTTATTTAAAATGTTTGATTGCTGAATTTTATTATTGCATTCAGTAAACCTGTATGACCTGTCATGTCTGAATTCTTGGTAGTTTTAGTGGTGTTGAATTCAGGGGGAGTTGGTAGGTCGACATCCAGTGCTGATGAATTCACAAATATGCCAAGGGGGAGATTGTAAAGTCCAGGAGCATTGGACTCAGTTGTGGCATATTGTGTGAACTAGTGAAGTGGTGTTCTAACACCATCAAAATTCAGGTTTCTGGACAGCAAGTATTTAGCCACGGTTTATGGAGAAAATTATGGAGGAGAATCATGCGATCAGAACAGAATATTGTGGAGATCAATGTGTGATTTCGTGGCAACCTATTTCTGGTAAACAAATATTCCTTGTAATAGTTAGGAATTAATTAAGTAGTTTATTTATGGTGCAAGTCCTGTTAATAAAGGATTGTCCATTTAAAAACCAGATTAGGATTAGATCTTTCCTTAGTCTAGAAGTCTATTCTTGGTAGAGTTAGACAAGGAAAGAGTTACGCACAAGGAAGGAGTGCGTAGGTGATAAAAAACGAAGAGATACAACGCAAACGGCGACGAAGCAATCAAGTTTTCATCTCTACGTGAGATACGTTGTTGGAGCTGTTCGTCTCTGGTTGTGGAGGTTTGTCAAATCAACCGACCAAGTTCGTAAAGATCAGAAACAAGGAAGCCGTAATTCCTCGGGAGGAGGAGATCCAGAGAGACGTGTTGATCGTGGGGTTTCAAAGGCGTAGGATCGGCAGTGAGGGGATCTCACAACATCCACTCAATAGGTTAGCAATGGATTAGTGTTTAAGTTAAGCTTCTTGTACTAAAGACTGCTTTCTAGTGGATGGTTTCTGATCTGGGCAAGGCCCAGCAGACGTAGGTGTATATGCACCGAACTGCGTAACCAAGTTGTGTGTGCACTGCATATTTCATTTTGCGTTTTAACACCAAACTGATCTGGGTGTTTCAATACCAAACGGTTAAACAACTTGGTATAAACGTTTAGAATTTAGGTGAAACGGAAATTCAAATATAATTATTTATTCTCCATCATTACTCTTGTCAACTAATTAGATGCATCCAAGATATAATTAATTGTATGCATATAATATGGGTTGAGATCAAATATAATATTAAAATACAATTTCAATATTATATATATACACGTCACATAATAACTGGGAGTTTGTAGCATATTCACGTTACATAATAATTATTCATTTGAAGTTTGGATTGGAGAATAATTTCAAACGAGACCCACCGTCAAAACATTTAATATTATGTCAGACTCAAAGTGAATCGATGTTCGAATCAGATTCTACCATTTGTACCCGTTAAATAAGGAAAACCCTCCATGCATTGGTTATTCGCTTTTCTTTTCCTCTTCTAGATTGTTATTTTCTCAATCGAGAGATTATATCTGGAGGAGTTTATGGGTGGGCGGATCAGCTGACCTGGCTCATATTGATCATAAATTTAAGATTAAATGGATTAAATTGGGTTAAAATTTTTCATAATTTAGAATTAGATTGGGTTGGATTGGATCATGGGTTAATCTAAATTGATCCAAATTGATCAAAGTTATATAAAAATAATAAATTTATTTTTTAAAAATGTATTTTTAGCTATACTAGCGGAGTTCCACCGGGCATTGCGCGGTATCATTAATTAAGTATATTACTATATTATTTTCATGTACTTTTTCGCCTCATTTAAAATTAAAAAGGAATAATTTTATTAAATTCTACGATTTAATTATGACAAACTCTCGGGAAAAATCGTCTTTCCATAAACTTATAGAAAGACGAGGTTTTGACTGTTTTCAGTACAAATAATGAAATTCCAATATTTTTTACTCTTCAACTTTTGAAGCAATCCGTGACATCTACTTTCGATAAGTCACTCAAAGTGAGGTAAAAATTGATTCCTGTAATTATACATCAATTATGAACTACAACTAGTAGTATATATAAAATCATTACATCAATTGTTTGTGCTATTTGTTCGTGCATTTGAGGGCTTAGTTCAAGTATTTCTAACAAGTAATCTAGACATTGATGAATATACACACACATTAATTCATGTGTTTAGGAGTTTGCACCGGGTATATATCAAGTTACTTCAGACATTCAACAAACTTTATGGCATCAAACTTTTCATAAACAATATTTATATAGTTAAATCCAAACTTTGATGATTGATTTAGTAATATATAAACACATTAGTTCATGCGTTTAAACAGTTTCATCGAGTACAAAACATCTTATTTTAGACGTTTCATAACAAAATTCATCTACTGAAATCTACATTTTCATGATTCATCTAGCAATATATAAACATTCATGTGTTTAGACATTTTAATAGTGTATATACATCTTATTCAAACATTTAAGTGAAATATAAAATATCAAAATTTTCATAAAATTATTCATTTTATAATATATCAGTCCTTGATGAATCATTTAGAAATGTATGAACACATTACTTTATGTGTTCATGTATACATCGCGAATTTAACATATTACTTTATACATTCCAGCAAATTTTAAAATGCCAAAATCTTCTTAGCAAGATTCATCTAATCAAATTCTAGATCTTGACGAATTATCTAGCGAAATATGAACACATTACTTCATGTGTTCATGCAGTTACATTGTGTATTCAAGATATTACTTCATATGTTTCAGAATTTTTTTTAAAAACTAAAATCTTCTTAACAAAATGCATCTAATCAAATTCCAAACCTTTACGAATCATTTAGAATAATATGAACTTACTTCATGGGTTTATGTGGCTACATCGTGTATTTAACATATTAGTTCATACATTCCATCAAATTTCAAAATACAAAAATCTTATAAACAATATGCATCCAATCAAATTTCAAACCTTGATGAATCACCTAGCAAAATATGAACACGTTACTTCACGTGTTCATGCTGTTATATCGTGTATTTACATATTACTTCATACATTGCATCAAATTTAAAAATACTAAAATGTTCATAACAAAATGCATCTAATCAAATTTCAGACCTTGACGAAGCATCTAGCAAAATATGAACATATTACTTCATGTGGTCATGCGTTTACATTGTGTATTTAACATATTACTTCATACGCTTCAGCAAATTTAAAAACACTAAAATCTTCATAACAAAATGCATCTAATTAAATTTCAGATCTTGACGAATCATATATCAAAATATGAACACATTACTTCATGTGTTCAAGCAGTTTCACCGTGCATTTAACAATATTTTTGTAATGTCAAATTTAGTAACATCGTTGCAGTATTCAAAGTCCAAACATTGCTGAATTATTTGTTTCAACATCTTCTTTGCTCTCTCCTCTACATACAAAATGATTTCATTGCATTGAATTGCTATGTTTTTCATCATTATAACAACAATACCTTCATGAAATTCATTTATGAGATTTTTCCAAATTTTGGCTAATGTTGATGAAAGTTGAGATTTGAAATCGTAAATTTGATATTACCTCGTTGATTTCACCCTCACAGATCGTGGAAACTTTCAAACATGTGCTCATTTTATCACAACTTCTCTAAATTCGAAGCACGATGCAAAAATTCAAAGTGCGGTCCAGATTGACCAAGAAATTACCGATCCGTAAAATCTCAACTTCAATCAGGTGATTTGCATATATTCAATTGGCGATTTGCGAGCTTAAATATGGTGTTTATGAGATTTGATTTGGTGATTTCAGTCAGATTTAATTTCAGAAGGATTGAAATCCCTTGATTTTGGGGATTTTCTTTCCCAAAAATGATTGTTAACTGTAATCTGAACTCATTTTCTAATAATTGCACTTTGATCTCATTTCTCAGCTATGTTTCTAATAATTTCACTTTAGCTCCTCATCTCACCATTTTCTATGGTAAGACGATCTCAAAGGATAATTTTTCATTTTTGTTAACATTGTTTTAAGGGTTTGAGGGGGTTGATGGTACTGATTTTTGGGACATTGAATTTTTTTTGGACCTATAATTTCTTCCGTAAATATTCAAGAAAAAAATTCAATTGAAATAGAGAAAATCAAATTTTGAGAAGAAAGTATGTAGATTTTCAAAATGAAGTATGTATCAAATTATAGTGGATATTATACTCTATAAATACACAAAAATTAATAGAGTAGTTAGAAAAAAAAGTTGCGAATTAATTTTTGTGAACTTTGCAAATTAAATTAGAGTCATTGTGCTCCATGTGAATGTTGCAAATTAAAAGTGGAGCACATGATTAAATTTTTAGTCCACGTTGACTTAGTCTCAATAAAAAAGTTGAAGACTTCTCCCTAGCAGTGTTTTATATGTCACATCATGAGCCTCATTTAGGGTATTGCTATATCACGTCCTGTATTTTACTATCTACGTCCTAATACATATAAATACATGTATTTATATTTTGAAATAAATAATTTTATTTGAAGAAATTGGATAGTATAAAAGTGGTTGAACCACATTTGTGAGAACAACACTTTTAATTAGCCCACAATTGCTTCTCCTCCTTTCTACCAGCAACCACCACCTCTCGCCGGATTCCGCCGCCGCCATCAACGGCCACCGACCGACGCCGACCACCTTTGGCCACCGTACGAAGCCCGAATCTCGCCGAAAAATGTAAGTTTTTCAAAAAAAAAAAATCAATTTCGTACAATTGTTTAATTTTCTGAATCTCGAATGGGTTAGATGTTCTTGCCCATATGTTAGAATTTATTAGAACTTGTTAGAATTGTTAGAATTGGGGGTTGTTAGAAAATGTTAGAAATTTTGGGCTGTGTTAGAAATGTTCTTACCCGTCGGATTGGTGGTGCGAAATGGCCGGAGGAGGATGAACCGGAGGTGGTGTCGGGCTGTAGCAGGATGGACCGGAGGTGGCCCTTGGCCGATTTTGCGCATCGGGCCTTGGGCGACGCGCGTCGGGCCGTGGTGAAGAAGAGCGGCGTCGGGAAGGTGGAGAAGGAGAAGGAGAGGAGGAGGAGGAGGAGAAGGAGAGGGGAGGAGGTGGCTTCGGGCGAAGGAGCTGGAGCGGCGTCCGAAGGCGGAGGAGGAGGCCGGCGGCGGCGCTAGGTGGTTTAGGGTTTAGGTTGGAGTTGGAGGGATGGGGAAGATGAGGGGTTTGGGTGCAAATATTAGAAAATGTAAAGGTTTAATTGAAAAATAAATTCTTTAATCAGAAAATTGGAAATCAAATAGTAAATTAAATTTGAAAAATCTAATATTATGAATTGTATGAACTTTGGAATTAAAATGAAAAAATAGTTAATTTTAGAAATTGTTTAGTTTAAATTTCAAAATGATAACTATTGTAGTAATTTGGAAAGTATATATAATCTAATAGAATATAATATTATTTAAATTAATATTATGAAAATCAAATTTTTGAATCTTATAAAAACAATTTTGTAGTAAATGATGATGATATGTTTTAATAATTATTTCAATAAATAATAATAATAATTTCACTTGTTAAACAAGTAAATTATTGTATAATGATTTAGTAAATTATTTTATAATTTGTAAATAAAAAACATAAATAGTTCGTTGTATGGGATTTGAAAAGAAATAAATGTTTTGTTCAGAGTGTGATTTTTTACGTTATATTTACATGTTTCTATGCATTAGTGAATATGTAGTTTATTTGTAAAAATTTGCATGGGAAGTAAGTAATTTAAAAATGTACTTGTTGCGGAAGTTGATACTGTATTTTATCTGTAATTAATTATTTTCCATAAGTTGTTTGAAATTATGCACTGTTTCGTCATATCACTTTACATTTTATTTATATGTATGTTATTTTATTTTCTCTTACAATAAATCAATTGTCATTTTATTTATATGTATGTCATTACATGATGCTACGAGTTGTAGACCAGATAAAACACATCTTGATTTACTGGTAAGTTTTCTCTAACTGTTTGCTTTAATTAATTATATTAAATCTAATTGTTTCGTTATGATAACATGTGTTTCCTATGTATCAGTTGTTGAATGACATGATGAGTGACTTGGATCTGTTTGACTCTACTACCATACATGGACTTGTCGACCCGTGTATGAAGGAGTTGTTGACTACTTGGATCAGTCGTCGCAAGGAGTATCGCAGACGCCACGGTTATGAACCCATTCCCTAGGTGATTGGATCACTTATGTATGAACGTATTGTTTGCCTTTAATTTGTTTATTTTTGTAACCGGAACTCTTTGATAATATTTTTTTACCAGGCGTACATGCCGAACGGTTTCATTGGGTCAAATACCATAGCGCTCGTATGATGCAATTCCACTCACTACCGTACAACTATTAATTATGAGGTGTGTATGCTTTGGTCCAAGCCGCCATCCTCCTACGGAAGGGTAACTCCCAACCAACGACATCAGACTTCCTCCATGTGGTCCACAGATTAACCACAGGGGGCATGGGGCAGTTTTCCTTCACATGTATCCGGACGAAATGGCTTTCACTGCGAATGTATACAATGTGTAGCTCCCTCCTTGTTCCATCCTCGCTCCCACCTGCCCTCAATGGAAGGACTGTACAGCAATAGTCTGCCGACCCATTCTCTAGAATGTAGTATAAAACTACAACCGTGTTGTAGTAGGTGGCGACAGGAAACATATCTGCAATGACCGCAAACCAATGTTCTCGTCCACATGGACCTTTGGTGTGGTGTATACGGGTTCTAGCTAATTCAACGTTGTCTTTCGAACCGTATATGGGAACATAGTCAGGCCAATGAGTTGATAACTCGTTAAATACTGCCCAGCGCACCCCAGACCATTCACCTTCACCATCTACATGGAACGCATCAGTAACGCATCTGAAGCCACAGTTTCTATCACTCAAAACATCATTCGAGCCTTCGATGTAACGCCTGATAATGTGGGGGACACTGTCGAGGTAAGGAAATGTCGCTGCAAGAGAAAACATGAAGATTAATTTCATTCTAATGAGGCGTTCACTTGGAAGAATGATGTTTGTACTTACCGTGTCGGCTACCTCTCCCTGATGTACCGCGCCCCGAGGACCTTGAACTATGCCTGCTTATAGATGGCATGTACCACCTGTTCACGTGCTCGTGGTAGCTCGGTGATTGCCCGGTTGATCTTGACCGGGGGACCTGCTCGCTTGGTCTCCCACGTGCACTAGTACAATTGTCCGGCTCTCCAATGCCGTTGTCCTCTGGATGCAACTGCTCATCTATGTAGCTTGAATCCCGTCGGAGAACCGATGGGTCGCTGCAGACCAGCTCCTCCAATTGACTGTTGAACACTGCTTGATCCTGTTCAACCCTGGAAATATTTTCCCTGTTTTGCAAGTGATCACCTAATGCCAGAGTCTTAAACAGTGGATGAATTTCGTCCAAATACAAGTCCTTGTTCAACTGCCCTCGACATGACGCATGCACATAGTATTCCGTGTGTCGAACACAGTACACAACCACAATATGCATAGACATGTGCTCCAAGTGTATCAATCCTCCTGTACTCAACCGTCAATTTATCCAGACAATATTTTGACACATTATTGAACAAGTTGTTGAAAAGGACTCTACGGTGCAATCTACCAATGCGCGTTCTTGATTTCTCGAGGTTGTCCTTGATCATAGTAATTTGCCCGGCTATTTGTAGGTCGACACACCTCCATATCGTATCCAGTGAACCAGTTGATGTTTGTAACCACCCTTTCAATGACGAGTGTGCACTTTCGACCCTGCATGTAGTTGTGTTCCCAAAATGCAGAAATCTATTCGTCCATGCCCGAACAAATTTCTCCTTATGGGGTTGAGCCATGTGGTCTCAACGTAACTAATAACAGCTTCGCTCCAAGACCAACCAGCCCTCAGATCTACCAATGCGGTTTCGTACGCAGAAACGGTGGATGCATTGCAAATTCAGGACCAAGCACCATTCTTGAAGGATGCCCCGTTCCTCTTATTCCCCGTTAACACTGTAACACGTGCCTCCACGTCCTTATTAATATGCCAGGTGCAAAGAAAATGATTCGATTCTGGAAACACAACCCGAAGTGGCCTAATCAATCCCATCTCACGATCGGTGACCACAACCTCAGGGAACGGTCCATCGACAAGCAAGCTTCTAAGTGCTTTTAGAACCCACTCATAGGTATCTGTCGTTTCTTCAACGACAATTGCGTAGGCAATCAGGAAATTTGTGTTGCAAGGAGACATATCAACCATCTCAATGAATGACATGCCGTAGCGATTAGTCTTGTACGTTGAATCGATGGCCACAACCCATGGATACGTGCGAAATGCCACAACGGCTTCGGGATGAGCCATGAATAAATGAGTCAAAGTACCATCAAGTGCTGAGCGGTGACTAGTGACATACCCATTGGAGGTGGCAAGATGCAAACAATTCTCGGTTGTGTTGCGGCCGCCTCACCTTTCTCTTCCATAGGTCGATCTCTCATTGTACACCTGCCTAATGGTCTGATGCAGATCTGGGAATGAATGACTAAGGCTGGCATTGATATGCCTGGGGGCTGTTTCAGAATTCGTCAAATCTCTAATCATTTGTTTTGAGCATGCTGCTCTGTCCATGACCCTCAGCGTACAATGAAAATGGGTGGTTGTGCATCCCTCGGCGAGAATCCTTGCACGGTACTACATTCCAACCCTCCCCTGTGCTGCTCTCTTTCATGACAATCATGAATGGGTAGTCACAACTTCTAGTCGAAGTGTTACTTCGTCGGACAATATCTGAATCGTTCATATTGACAACCTTATCTTTTCGGGCCCGATTGCAAATGCAATATATCCTCAGGGGACCATTCTTATTTTTTTGTATGACCCCATGACAAGTTCAAATCCTACATGACGAGCAGTCCGTTGTAGGTAGGAATAAGCTTCGGTGTGACTTGGAAACACATTTGTGGTTGCAAATGTTGAGTAACCACCCCCCTGCAACAACTCCACATGACTGATTGTCATCCTTAAACACGGTTGACTTCCGACTTCTCCGGCGTTGACCACCTCAGTCCGACCATTGACCGTTGACCGACGCAACCAGATCCCAAATCACATTTAATTCTCACTAATTGTGAAATAGCAATCCACATTTTTAATGAGATAGGTATCCCTCTGTAGATAAAACTTAAAAGTGAATCCCAATGTCCAAATGGTTGTCCAACTTTCTCCAAATTTCCTCCCACTAGTAAAACACTATCACTTCTCACTAAGCTCTAAAACACAGAAACCCTAGTTAGGGGAGCCGTTGCAGCCACCACTGGCGGTCCGGTGGCTCTCCCATTTTTTTCTTTACTGCTTTCATTCTATTTCCTGTATATGTAATTTACTTTTCTAGATCTGAGGTAGGGGAGTAGAGTCGTCTCGTCTACACTGTCCAGCCACCACCGCAGTGTGGTTTCTTCTCAGTCTCTTATGGCGGCCACCGTTGGGCCACATTCGAGAGGTAAATCGCGTATCGAGAGGTGAATCGCGTAGCAAGAGCCGCACCGAGCTACAAACGCCGCCCACATGCGAGCCCCACCAGAGATGAAGGCGACCAACCCCACCGGAGAGGAAGAAGGCTTTCCCGGTAACATAGATCCCAATCGATCGGACCGATCAACGGTGGCCGATCAACCAGCGGCGGCCGGTCAACCAGCGACGGTAGAGCCAAATCCGGCGAGTGAAACGCACAACTGGCGACAGAATAAATAAGGCTTGGTAACAAATCCAGAGAGGCAAAACTTCATCATTCTGGCCATTCAAAGGACCGACAACGTCTCCAGTTAACGACGACAAGTCTGGGTCAACACTTGTCATGCTCTCGATTATCCAGTCAATGGCTTTGGTCAACAACAGCGAGTCCGAGTCAGCAGTCAAGTTCTCGGTTAGCCGGTCAAAGGCGGCAAACGGCGGCAAGCAACAATTCCCCACCTCAGCCCTTCCAAAGTCCAGGCCTAAAGCACATCCAACGTATCATTAACTATATTAGTGCAGTCCTTAACTTTATTTCCACCTCACTGTAGTCTTATCATTTCATGAAATCCACTGTGGCCGGTTGTAGCCACGAAAACCTCGTGGTGGTCGCGGTGGAGAGATGACATCAACTTTGTTAGTAATGGAAATGGTTCTCAGGCAGTAGTCAAAATAGGTCATCCTGTGGCGGGTACATGGTTTAGCCCACTGAAAAATAGGAAAATGGGTTTTTCTGCTATAATACATGTATTTATTGAACAGAGCTTTCTGGCACACAATGGGGCTCCCACCGGCTTGCAACACCTTATCAGTAACGGGTTTGGAGGTCAATGCTTCTTAGACATGACCTACTTTTGGGCTATCAAAGAGTTGCGATGTAATATGACTTCCCTGGATCTAAGCATGGTTTTAGATTAACTTGTTTTAGCAGTTTTTAATTTTTTTTAGGTGTATAGTTGGTGCTCTCGCAACTCCAGCGAGATTTAGATACTATCCTGGTGTGTTTATTGGAGAAATCCAGCTACAACCTCCACAAAGGCTCACGAAATGAGAACTACAGAGTTGTGGCAATCCGGTGTGGATAAATCTGGCCAACACTTAAAAAAGATGGAGGCATGCAGTACCAGACTGCTTCAAAACAAAATGGACCTACCCTCAAAACTCCTTCAACATGCATTCCTCGCCGATAATTAGAGAAATTCAGTTGCAGCCTCTTCAAACTACATGCTGTCGCAACCCAACGAAGACAAGATTGGAGGCACAAGTCGAGTAGCAGATTGCCAATATGACATGTGAACCTAATGATAGGTCCATTTGTGGGAGGCTCAGTGTGTGAGCCAAATGAGGTGTTTAGGAAGTTTATCAAATTAGTTATAGTTGTTAGCTAGGGGTTGTGCGACCTTAACCTGGCACAAACTTGTAACGATCTTGCAACTAATGAGAATGTACGCCTTTTCCGACAAAAAATAAAGGATGCAAATGTCCAAGAGTCTCTTCTTTTGAGATTAGACTTGTGCATGCTCATAGGAATATTACGGTGGACCCATCATTGGCCCTGTTTTCCATAACTTATAGGTTGCTTTGCTTATAAGCAAATCACTTTTTAGTGTTAGGTAAAGTGAAAAAATAACTTTATTTGAAATCAGAAGCTAATTTTAGGGGAAATAAAAAAACTGGTTTCTCCATGCTTTCAAAATAAACCAATTTTATTTATAAGTACAATTCTGCCAAACAGAGCCTTTATCTCCACCAAGCAGGACTTCTATTACTTCCTTCATTATTATATATTAGCTTCTTTCCATTTTAGAGAAACTGTCTCTTGTTGGTTTTGATACTCCCCGTTTATAATAGAGTCATCTTTCCCATTTGAGGTTGTAAAATATTGGGTGATTATATTCTTCACAAAAGATCTATATATAGGTCAAATACAAAGACCTAAGGCTAACATGAAAAGGAAACTAACTAATTACATGTTGAAAAATATTCTATTCCAAGCATATCTACCTAAATATCTACCTAAATTCGACGGGGAAAATATTATATAATCTAATTAGAATATTTACAAAAAAGAAAGTCTCTGGAAAGAAAGACGGTCTAACTATAAGTTTATAAACAATCTACTGTACTTTTGATCTTAAATATTATATTTTAAATAAAAATTAAATGTTTATTTTAAATGTTAAAGTAAGCAGTAATGTGTATTTGAATGTGAAAATATAATATTATTTAATATACAAAGAATTTTTAAAAATTTAAATTTAATATGTAATTTAACAAATAGAATATATAAAGTAAAAAATATGTGGACTGTCCATAAGCTTTATAAACATGCCCCATGTCAGGAGATTTACTCTTCACAAAATATTCTTATTACTCCTCAAGTTGGAGTGTGTAAGTCCAAAATGGCCTGCAACTGAAACTGTGACGTCCAAGCACTTTAGTGAAGATATCTGCTGGTTGGCATGATGATGAGTGACAACCTCATCGGACTCAGCAAGATATCTAACAAAAATGACAATCAATTACAATACGTTCGGTTCGCTCGCGAGAGAGAGCATTTCAACTGAGATTTCACAACTCTCTCACCTATCACGGCCCAGTAGGCCCAGCAAACATTTTCCAAAACCCTATGTATAAAACCCCACAAACCTCCCCTTCTCCTCTTTACCGCCTACTCAAAGTTTCTCATCTTCTCCGGTCGCACAGAAACCCTAGCTCGGAATCGGAGAGGTTAAAGTGACGGCGCCGCCGCTGTCCACCTTGGCAAAGCACTCGCTCTGTCTTGGACCTCACTTTTGCATCCCAGCAGAAAGATACACATCTCTTCAATTTCATTTTCTAGGGTTTTAGATACTGTAAATCCTGTACCAAAATGGGCAAACTCTCCAAGGCCGACAAGAAGCTCGCATACGACGTCAAGCTCTGCCAGCTTCTCGACGAGTACACGCAGGTGCTCGTGGCGGGTGCCGACAATGTGGGATCGACTCAGCTCCAGAACATCAGGAAGGGACTGCGCGGTGATTCCGTGGTTCTCATGGGGAAGAACACTATGATGAAGAGGTCCATCAGAGTCCACTCTGAGAAGACTGGTAACCAGACCATTCTCAATCTGATCCCTCTCCTTGTGGGAAACGTTGGATTGATCTTCACCAAGGGGGATCTGAAGGAAGTCAGTGATGAGGTTGCAAAATACAAGGTTTGTTGAATAATTCTTGCTATCTCAACCTTAGTTTGATTTTGTTTTTGGAATCTGTGATTTAGTTGGTAGTTCTTTTTCTGTCTGCAACCTATTCAACATGCTTTCGAATTCGCTATATGCTTTATTTTATCATGTTTTGTCTTAAAGCAAGCTGTTTGAAATTATGGAAGTGAGAGTTATATGTGATGCTTAAGATATACATGAATCTCGCTTTAGCACTTTTTTAGGGTTTTTGTTACTCAGCTTGAGTTGTATTTTCTATGATCTGCTGCAACCTGTTAATTGTAAATGGAATATAAATGTATGTTCACGGTTAGCATGATAATGTTTGGAATAGGGCTTGTTATGCTTCTGATCAAGCAGGGATTTATTTGAGTTTATAATAACTGAACTATTTGTCAGGATCTGTTAATTCCTATATCCTCCATCATTTTCACGATATCCATCTCTATGTCGTATCTCATTGCCCTTTGTGTTTCTTATGAATCTCGCGATGCGACTCAAACTTGTATTGATGGTTTAAGCTCTTCTCTTGACAGGTCGGAGCTCCTGCACGTGTTGGTCTCGTGGCTCCAGTTGATGTGGTGGTGCCCCCTGGCAACACTGGACTTGATCCGTCCCAGACTTCTTTCTTCCAGGTTAGGATTAATTGATTTACAAGGGCAAGCTCTTTTGTTTTCCTAGGAGAAGTTCTTTACCTGATGCTGTTTCATTTCAGGTTCTTAACATCCCCACCAAGATTAACAAGGGTACTGTTGAAATCATCACCCCTGTTGAGCTTATCAAGAAGGGTGACAAGGTGGGATCTTCCGAAGCTGCCTTGCTTGCAAAGCTTGGAATCAGGCCGTTCTCCTATGGACTTGAAGTCATAACTGTTTATGACAACGGGTCTGTCTTCAGCCCGGAGGTGCTCGACCTGACTGAGGAGGATCTCATGGTAAAGTTTGCCATGGGTGTTTCAATGGCTACTTCACTGGCTTTGGCCGTCTCTTACCCCACCCTGATAGCTGCACCCCATATGTTCATCAACGCCTACAAGAATCTTCTGGCTATTGCTGTTGAAACTGAATATTCCTTCCCTCAGGCAGAGAAGGTGAAGGAGTACCTAGAGGTATGGCTTGTTTGATTTTTGTTTACTTTTTACTACTTAATAGTATGCTGTAGTGCTCTTGTTTTCCTGATTCTGATTTGTTTGATCTTGTCTAATGTCCCAGGATCCTTCCAAGTTTGCTGTTGCTGCTGCTCCAGCAGCGGCTGCTGATTCCAGTGCCGCTGCTCCTGCTGCAGCTGCCCGGGAACCAGAGAAGGAAGAGCCTGCTGAGGAGAGCGATGATGATCTGGGCTTCGGTCTCTTCGATTAAATGTAATGGTTTTATGCTGGGCATCTTGTGTGGATCATGCAGTCTTTTATCCTACTTATGTCAAAACAAGAGTTTTTTAATGATTTGGTAGTGTGTTTCTTTTGACTCTTGGTAATGTGCTTTTGTTCTGAATACTTGGTTATTATAATTAATCATGTTAGTTGATTATTTTCCTGATATCGAGTTGAGGGGTGGAGAGCAGCATCCTATCTAATGATCCATAAAGATCCAACAGTTAAATGGACAGATGATTAGGAATGGGATGGCTCATACTGTTGCTCTAAGATGACGTACCTGTACTTGAAATTACTACATTTTCTTTAAAAAGATGGCATCAAAGAAACCCTTCAGAAAGGAAACGCAAATGATATAATACCACGCAAGTATACTTTTCTGGAGGCAGGAATTTATGTCTTGTAGTGTGAATTCAGGTACAAATATTCTCTTAAAAGCGGATGCAATGCATCTGATCAGCTTTTACTATACAAAAGATCAGTAAAATTTGAACATGCTATTGTGATACTGAACAGCCAGCATATCAGATGAATCAGCAGAACTTCACACATGCTATTGTGATACTGAACAACCAGCTTATCAGATGAATCAGCAGAACTTCAAAGCAGCTACCACCACCTTTTCATCTGCTCACTTGCACTCATATCCATGTTTGTAAGATCAAGCTGAAATGAAACACAATATTAATAAAACTATTTGTGAATGAGAAACAAGGCACATTGATGCTACTATGATATACAGGGAAACAACCAATGAGCATCTCCTTAAAAAGGTCGAAAACTAGGAAAACTAACAGAAAGCAACGTGCAACAATATGAATTATTCCATGCCCCTACGGTAATGGTAAATGTGTGTCTGAATATCCTATCCAATTAGCACACTGTAAAATCTACCCTTCAAGGAAGATATTACAGTGCATATCATGTCCATGTAACATAAGTGTCAAAACATGTAAGATTAAGTGCAATCTGCTAATAAATACACGTCTTGATTTAATTGACAGAAGTATGTAGTTCATTCTCGCTTTCCTGTCGCCATATTTGACAAAATTGGCAATGAAATCGTCTACCCTGTCGATCCACAGCTCCAAATCATACCTGTGAAAGTGGTCAGCAAAAGAGGCAATGTGGAATTGAAGCCATAGTTCAAAAGCTGGATAGGAACCCAGTTCTCACACTGGATCTTTCTGCTCAGAGGATCCTTGCGAACATTACATCCCTAAGTTGACCAAAACATACAAAGAAGCCGAGGGAAGCTGTGAAGAGCAACAAAAAGTAAGACAGAACTGCTCACCTGGAAAATATACCCATTTTGACACATCTACTGAGTTTGTGTGTGTGATCGATGTTTTATCCTTGGAAAGTAACAAGAAAAACAAACACACACTTAAGCTGAAACTCACATTGCGCACTTGTACAGTCTGTAGCTGAAGTTCTCCGAGCATATGACGTACAAGTCCTCGATGTTCAGAGTTTGCATTGTTAACCTAGCTAACTCTGAAAGTTGACCTTTCAAGCTCAAGAAACCAATTCCGAGAGAGCTATTTAATTGTTTATGACAAAGTAGATTATATAGTACAACTAATGGAGATTCAGACAAGGAGGTTGATGCCTTCCACATTACTTACTTCAGCTGGTGACAGTAAATGCATTTATCATGGTCTCAAGCCTATCCCGAGCAATGAACTCTAAAAGTAAGCTGCTTAGACAAAATAAGAATTACACAGCATCACTCATACCAGGCCATCACTTGCTAAAACACCAGCATTGCTAAGGACAGTGCTTTGCTGAAGAAAATATACTACTACTGTATATGAAGTTATTAAGTGAAGAAGGAAAAACAAAACTGATCAATAATTTTTTCCACAAGTTACTTATTTCTAAACACATCTATAACACCAAGGGTGAGGTAATTGGGAAGAAGCTATACATCATTATAAAAAAACAAAACAAAAACCAATATAGTTCCTTACCTCCGGTTCCATTTAAGCAGGAGATTGTAATCTGTCAAAACAGTGACCTGATATGGTGCAAACCAGAATTGCAGAATCAGCAACAACACCACCCATGTAGAAACTTGACCGGTTACAGTCTTGTCAATAATCACCCGGTTGTCAATCACCTAACATTCAAACAGGAAGCCGTATTTCCAAATGCAAGTTGTTTAGATGCGCACTTCCCGTATCAGCAAGATGGACAATAAGAACGGAAGACAACAAAAAGAGCACATGTATCCAAATACAAGAAATAATGCCGAAGATAACATTTAGGGGCAGGTATCAATGCCCTGTAAAGCAAACTTTGAACACAAATGCAATCCAAGGTGAAATTCCTCTAAATAGCATTCTCCTCAATATAAAGAAACTTTCTTTCATCTTTGATATAATCATTAAGGTAGGATAAGGGCAAAATAATTAGCTTCTTGAGATTTGTAAGTACAGAGTCCTACAATGAATGGTTTCAACTCAAATTAATTAAGAAGAAAATATTTGTGGCAATTCCCTGCATACCTGAGAAGGAAGAGGTGCTTGGCTTTTCTTTGCTGTCTGCATTTGTATGTAATACTCTTAAAATTCTGGCGGACAGTTCCTAACTGACTCCACCATGTCTTCTTCATCTCGCTAATGAAAGAGAATAAGAAGAAAAGAAAACATCACTGCTTAAATTCTAAAGTTGATATATCAGAGCATAAATAAAGTAGACACAGTCAAAAACTATACTAAGCATACTATGCCTCTGACATGATGCTGCTCAAACACTGAGAAGCTCACAAAGGTAACAGTTCAGCTTAATCAGCACATACCTGAATGTAAAGATTTTTTCAAGCAGATTCTCACAACAGCTTGGTTGGAAGCAGGCCCCACCGAAGTGAATACCTAAGGGATTTTAAGTTACAAGACAAAATGTTAGCATCTCCAAGTGCAAACAAAACGTATGCAGCAACTCGGGACTGTTTTTAAGAGGCATAATAATGTGCACAGAAACCATGGTGTTCAACTGTAAAGAGAATATGTGCACAAACTCAGGACACCAACTTTAACTTACATGTCAAATGTTGCATTTCTTCATTTTACTAGGTGTTAAGGAAGATGACAAATTCTTCTGTCAACATTTTCATCGCTCAAGAAAAAAAAGATGGGTTTTCTCGCGATCTAGTCAGGCGAATTTAACTATTAGTCAGGCATGATGGAAAATTTTTCTACTATACCAAAATAAACCCTTTAAATGGTTCCCAACTACTCATCAACACTCGCTCTTTCAAACTCATTGAAGTTTATTTGTGAGTTGACATCCAGCCATACTTAAAACATTGTATTGATTACATTCTTTTGTTTTAGTGCCTCATTAAAGGTGCTTTCCCGCCCCATATCTCGGAAACTATAAACATCTTTCAGCTGAACAATTAATGCTGAAAAAGGAAAGCCCTACTGATTTTAGTTAATAAATTTAAATATAAACAAAAGAATATCTTGACTGAACATGATAGCAAGATAAGAGCCATAAATCTGATAAAAGCTTAGTCACAGTTGTTATTGAACTGATTTAGCTGTTCAGGTACCATTTAAACTAAAAACATACATGCCCACAATTAAGCACACAGTGTACATACAAAAAAATATTACTCACAGGCGTTGCCACAAGGACTCATCTGAAGCAGCCAAATTGAGGAATCTACATGCCAAAGAGCAAGAAACAAGATCCTGCAATCCACAATGAGTGAGAAATTTGAACAAAATATATAACTGGATATTATCAGTTTAATGAACAAACAAAAGCATTAGTACCTCAGAGGAGAGAAATTTAAGTATGTTACGGAACAGTTCAGGAGGCCTTTTGCCTAATTCCCCGGCTTTATCATCTTCTCTATTGGTACCATATCACTACTGCTTGCATCACTTCCCTAAACTTCAGCAGTTTAAATCTTCTCCGAAGTTAATGGTGCAGCTTCCGGTTCAACTGAAGACAACATGTTACGTATTGTCAATGCAAAGGGCCTCTTATTTTCAACTTCCTCAACTCTCCTTTGCTTTAGTACCCTCTCATTCCCTTCACCCTTGTCGTCCTCACAACTGATACAGCCCTCTTCCATAAGCATTTTGTTTACTTCCTTCTCCTCCTCTTCCTCGTTCTCCTCTTCTTCCTTTCTCATCTCAACCTCTTCCTCGTCTAAACTTTGCCTCACATCAGTCTCTTCCTCCTTTACACCCCCCTGCAAGAAATCATCCACCTTTTCACATTACAAGGAAATTCGTGTAGGTACATAAGAACACACATGCATAAAACTGAACCATAAACATCTTTTATATGTCCACATTATACACCCACGTAGACATCAAAATCATAACTAACAGTCATACTTTACACAAATATCTGACAAACACATACATTAAGGAGAGAAAAAATGGTCCTTTTCCTATATTTAAGATAATTCCCCTGCTATAAATTTTCAGAATACTAAAGGGGGCAACTTTTTGAAATTTTTTTGACTTACGAAGTATGATGATGAAATCCTTTCAGAAAATAACTGGACCAAAAATTGAACTTTTAATGAAAGAATTACTCTTTAAATTCTGTTGGACAATTGCTAACTGACTCCACCATGCCATCTTTGTCTCGCTAATGAAAGAAAATAAGAAAAAAAAGAAAACAAACACTGCTTAAATTCTAATGTTGATAGAGCATAAATAAAGTAGCCTTACTCAAAAAATTATACTAAGCATACTATGTCTTTGAATGTGAACATAAATGTTATAAGAACAGACCCCTCTTCCAATGATAATGTCATAAGTACTTCTATATCAAAACAGAATAGCTGAATATATAGCACCAACAAAACAGTAGTGCCCTAACATGAGGCTGCTCAAACTCTGAGAAACTCAAAGAGGCAACAGTTCATTTTAATCAGCACATACCTGAATGTTAAGCTTTTTTCAAGCAGATTCTCGCTACGTCTTGGGTGGAAGCAGGCCCCACCAAAGTGAATACCTAAGATATTTTAAGGTAATGAAGCAGCAGCCTTCATTACCTTACAAGGAAGAGACCACTTGATTGTTGGACATGACAAAGTATTGAATTTACGATCACATTTCAAGAATAAGTTGTGAACTAACTTAAAGAAAGTCAAATAGCCGTAAAAATATAAAAATTTTATATACTCAAAACCATGGTGAACTGATCTCACTCGACCAACAATATACAATGACAAGTCTAAAACTATGACAATGCATTCTACAAAAAGAAAGAGGAAGTCTGATCACAATGACTAGTCTAAAACTATGACAATGCATTCTACCTAAAGAAAGAGGAAATCTGATTCTAACACTATAAGAGAAGGATTAAAATTTTTCTGCCCCTTCCCTTGGCAATTCAGGGAACTGCCAAACATCTAGCTGCCCAGAATGATCACGGTGAAAATTAGGCCGCTGCACCCAATGACAATGGTCTTTACTGCTTCCTTTGAAAAGATCGTGCCTTGTTCGGTAAAAGATGGGATGTTATACAAGCGAACTGTCTTGTTGGCACACGAGCAAACTAGGATTGAGTTATGTATAAGAGACAGTGCAAGTACACCACTTTCTTCTCCAACTTGGTAAGCAACTTCCAAGTTTCCATCTTTGCTTATTGCCCAAACCCTTATTGTATTATCCAATGAGCTCGACATCAAGTAATTGTTCCAACAAAGGACAGATGTCACAGGAGCAGCGTGTGCATTTACTAGATGGAGGCACTTCAAAGTCTTGACGTCCCATATTCTTATGGTTCCATCCTCCGAAGCAGAGTACAAGCAACCAGCTCTAACAGTAAAACACAACACAGATAGCTTGTGGCCTGTCAAAGTAGCAGTAAGAGTAGTAGATTTCCATACAGCTATTGAACCATCATCCATTCCGCCAAAAAGCATGTCATCAGCCCCAAACAAACAACGAACCACACTGTTGACTCCATCAAGGGTAAACTCGGTGTTCGTATCCGTATTCCACACATTTACACCCTTCTCCCGACCAACAAAAACCCATGGAGCTGTAGCCATTAAACATCCGATTTGGCAGCCAATTTCAATAGTATGGATACACTGACCACTAATGCAATCCCAGAAACATATGGTTCCGTCCTCACTAGCTGAGCAAAGTTTGTTCATGCCAGAAGGAAGACACACTCCAGTAATAGTTTTCTTATGCCTCCTCTCTAAGTTAGCCATATGTGAGAATCCGGTGCCAGTAACCCATGAGTGGAGATCCTTACATTTCTCACCATGAGCACAATTATTACTGATCCAGTGTTCACACACCTTTTTCTTGGCCGTGGGTTGTGTGGTATCATCATTTTGCACGCCCTCTCTACAATTTTGATGATCAGAACTGGACTTGGGTGGCTCTGACTGTGGCTCCAGATGGGAATTTACCACAAGAGCGAAGTTCACAGAATCCTGCCTCATATCCTCCTCTTTCTTGATTATCACTTCAGAATTTTGGTCTACAAAATCAGAATTTGGAGGCTGATTTTGCGGCTCTATGGAATTCACAACCACTTCAGCTTCTGAGGATTTAGCCACAGAATCCGGCCTCCTATGGTCCTCTTTCCTAATTATCACTTCAGAATTTTGATCTACAGAACTGGTACTGGGAGGATGAATTTGTGGCTCTCTAAAATTCACAACCACTTCAGCTTCAACGGATTTAGCCACTGCATCATCAGAATCCTCAATGGTAACCTGCTTAATTCTAGGATTTGAGTCATCCACATCAGAATTCATCACCACTTCAGTGAGTTTTGTAGAACTAGGCCTGACAACCACTTCATCAGAATTTACTGTCACATCGAAAACCTCATACTTTGTGATGGTAATCGGCCTCTTTCTATTTCTAGGATTCGGATCATCCATACCAGAATAAACCCTCATTTCAGTGAGTCTTTCAGATTTAGGCTTGACAACCACTTCACCAGATTTCACTGTCACATCCAAAACCTCATTCTTGCTGATGGTAACCGGCCTCTTTCTACAAATCGGCACCCCACTCTGGTCATCCAAATCGAAATTGGGTCTCTTCTGTTGTGGTTGGAGGTGCGACTGAGAGTGGAGAAACCGACAAGGGTTTCTGTTGCACCTCCCCTCAACCCAAAATCTACAAATTTCTGTCACTTGACTGGTGGGTCTGTGATAGACAAGCCTCTTGAAAACTGGCTTTCTACTAACCGTAGAATCAGAATCAGGATATACGATCCTCTCAAAAACTCTCCTTCGCCCAGAATTCACATCCATATTTTAAAACTCACAAATTCAAGTAAGGATACTTACGGACAAAGAGGAGCGAGCGAAACCCTAATTTCGCAAACCAAACAAAACCCCCAATCCCTTCGCGCTCCGATGAATTTTGATGGGGAATATCAAATCACCGTGCGAAACCCTAGTTTTTCGAACCAAAGAACACCTCAAATTCCGATGGATCTCGAAGGGTAAATCAAACGCGAATTCTAATCGCCCAGAGGAGATAGATGGGAACCTGAATTTGTTTGAAATGAGAAAGTGAGAATGTTGGAGTTCACGGTAGTCTGATTTATGCAACACTCATTTCTAAAAATTACAAAATAACCCCTAGTTTGACCAATTCCACCCATTTTGACTTCTTTTGACTAGTTTCCTTTGATTTTCTTTGATGTATTAATCAATAATTGGATTGTGCAACTACAAAACAACCCGAGTTTGGCCAATTCGACCCATTTTGACTAGTTCCTTTAATTTTCTTTGATGTATTAATCAATAATTAGATTTCTCAGAAAAATATTGTTTTCCATTTTTTAGCAGGTTAGATATAATTATTAATCAAGATTGTATTATTATTGAAAATATAATTATTGATTTTTTAAATTATAAATTTATAGCAAAGTTTTGGGAAATACCATCTTTCCATATGGTTATAGAAAGACGGGATTTATTTAAATTTATAGAAAGATAAAAGACATTAGTTGCAATATTAAAAATTTATTGGGCAGTGTGCAGTAGTTATACATTTATTACCCGATTAATGTAACTCGAAACTTTTATCTTGATTTATTCTAATTTGCAGTTTAAACCTTAGTCTTTCCATAACTTATAGAAAGACTATCTTTCAAGAACGACCAAATTTATTGATGTTTTAGTATTTTATTACCTTTATTTTGTAAGAAGCATGTAAAGGTTTCTACACATTAAAATAAACCCAAAATTGTATAAAACTAAGTGAAAGGCATCAATTACATGATAAATCATATTTCCTTTTATTTTATTAAAAAACATGTCTCTTTCGTTCTATTGTCAAAATTATATGGTAAAAATATTTTATACAATTATCCATTCTCCAAAAGTTACACTATAAATTATGAAACCTGATCAATTTATATTTTACAGATTAAGTTGATCAATTATTATTGCTAATAATGACACCAATTAACATTTGCATTGGAGCATCATCTGGAAATTTTGAATTAAATAATAACAATATCACTCATGGAATGGTGATATTACAACAATTTTAAATATTCCAACCATCAATCTATGCATCCCAAAGCTAAATATAATATAATTCCCTTTTACTATATTAATCAAATTTTCAGGAGTTTACCCTTGTAATGCTAGGATAAATATGTAGATTCATCAACCTATCCACGATATGATTGTTTCTTTTGGGATTAGTATAAATTACTTTTACCATAGAGAGTTTTAACAATTTTGAAAAATTTATGTATTTTGAGTAAAGACTTAAACCTAATCGAACTAGGTGCAAGTCAAAGGATGAAACTACACTTGAAGACGGAGATATGAACAATTATTTTGAAACATATCTTATATGAAGCCTCTAAAGAACAAGCAAAATATATAGTCCCTTCGTCCCAACCAAATGTTCCTACTTTTCATTTTCATCTGTCTAAACCATAGATTTCTATTTAATTATTTCCTTATTTAAACTGAAATTTGTGGCCGAAATTTAGCTAGCTTATTCTATTTCTCACTTCTTCTACCACGTAGGTATACATAAATACTTGTGCAATGTTCTTGTACTCTTTATTATTCTGATTTGTTTGGTCTTGTCTAATGTCTCAGGATCCTTCCAAGTTTACTGTCGCTATTGTGAGTAGTAAAATTTGCACAAGTATACTAATCAACTATACAAAAGATTAGTAAAATTTGCACATGCTATTGTGGTACTGAACAGCCAGCTTATAACGGATGAAAAGCAAAACCTCAATGCAGCTTCCGACGCCTTTTCATATGTCGTATTCAAGTTTGTAAGATGAAGCTGAAATGAAACATAATATTTAATCAAACGATTTATGAATGAGAAGCATGGCACATTGATGCTGCTCCTATGAGCATCTCCTTTAAAAGGTAAAAAACTAGAAAAATAACAGAGGAGATAGTCTCAGACCGGCAAACAGAAAGCAACGTGCAACAGTATGAATTATTCCACGGTAATGGAAAATATATGTTTCAATATCCTATCCAATTAGCACACTGTAAAATCTACCTTGAAAGATTTTACAACAACTCAATTTTTTGGTGAAAAAT
Source organism: Rubia yunnanensis (assembly GCA_037428765.1). NCBI lineage: Eukaryota > Viridiplantae > Streptophyta > Magnoliopsida > Gentianales > Rubiaceae > Rubia > Rubia yunnanensis. Next base: position 20,043,907 of record CM075064.1, on the reverse strand, counting down.
ATGTACATCTTCTGTAATGTTTCATATAAGTGGAAAATGTTAAGATTTGATCATCAAACAGCTCTACATTGTCATCATTTGCAGCATCTAGCACACTTTGCTAACCAGACTTAATACTTACCACTTTAGATTTGATCGTTTGAATAAGTTGATTCCCAATAAAATCAAATACATAAACAAACATTAAGTAACAAGCCTACTTGAACAATACAATTCACAGAAGATCAAGACCAAAGCTTGTAGACAGAATACATTAGGCTTACTCGTTACAAAGAGCATCAAAGATCAAGACCTACTTTCTTTGCAATTTCAAGACAAACGTCGTTGGTTTTGAGTCTCTCTTCTTGCAAGACACTGAATGAAATTTGCATGAAAAAGCACGACAGACTTGTATGGTGAAGATGAATAAATTTACCTGTTCCGTGTCTGTCAAATGGATGACATTCGTGTTTTCCAATCTTGTGGATACTTGCACCATCCACCCTGATCTTCATCCTAAATCAGAATTCTAGAAAGGTGATTCATTTTTCCGTAAACTTCATCTTGATTCTCCAACTGAGCACTCACTTCATCACTCATATATCTCAAGAACAAAAGTTGGAGCTTTGAAAAGTGCTGAATCCACCATGGGAACTCCTCTAACAACACAAAGGACTCGAGCGCGAGTTTCACAAGCTTTGGCATTGCACCTTCTTATGTTAAGGAATTAGTATTATAGTTGTTATGGAATTAGTGTTAATTAGTATTGGTATTGGAATTGGATTTGTATTCCTACCATAATTGTAGATATAATTGTATTATGTTACCTTCTCCTAGCTGGGATAGGTTTCCTGTACTACTATATAATGTATCATGAATTCATGAATAGAACACAGATTATTACCCTTATTTTTTACATGGTATCAGAGCCTAAAATTCTGAAACCTGAAACAGAAAATTTTCCACTGCCCAGATCTTTACCGAGCCGCCGTCCGACGCCCCACGCACTGCCGCCGAGCCCACGCGCCACCGCCGCTGCACCAGTGCCGCTGCTGTCCGCCGGCTTCCGACGACGCCCATCAACGACGTTCGCTGCTCGTGTTTTTGATCCGCTGCCGTTCGCTGCCGACCGACGCTACGCGCCGCCGCCTCCTTCCCGTGCCATCCGCCACACGCCGTCTTCAACACGCACCGTCAGCAACTGCCCATTAGTGTTCTTATCCGTCCCTGATTTTACAATATGTCGGGTTCTGATGAACAACCTCATTTTGAGATTCCCGAGGGTACGAAACTTTAGGATCTGAGTGCTAGTGACGTAATTACAGCTTTACTCAAACAGCTGCAATCACAATCTGGCCCTCATGCTGCTTTACCGATTGGTCGTGTGTTGACTGATCCTTACTACATTGGTCCCGGTGATGGTCCAGGGTTACAACTTGTACCAATCATGCTGAAAGGTCCAGAAAACTACAATGAATGGTCTGATGCGATTTGTTGCGCATTCTTGGCCAAACATAAGATTGAGTTCCTTAATGGACCCATCACAAAACCCCAGGATGATTATCCAGATGCTGCAGTCTGGCCTGGGGTTAATGCTACTCTTGTCTGCTGGATCTCGCAGACCCTGGATCCAGTGATACGATCTTCAACAAGTTCTTTTTCTACCGTCAAGGATTTGTGGGATGATCTTAAGGCACATTTTATTTTTGCTGATGGAATGAAGCTTATGCAGACACAAGAAGCCATTCAAGGTTGCAGGCAGAACAGTCAGCCCATCGCCAACTATTTTGCCACACTGAAGAAGTTGTTTGTAGATTATCACTGCATGCGACCTCCTGTGGTCTGTATCTATGAAGATTGCAAGGCTTTATGCCAGTGCAATTTTCAGGCGAAAATCCTCCAAGAGAGAGAGAAGGATTTGATCTACCAATTCATCTCTGGTCTCGATGAAGGTTTTCACACCTTGCGATCCCATATCTTGAGCATTGAGCCACTGCCATCTGTCATGAAGGTGTATGCCCTTGTTACTCAGGAGGATAATCATAGAGCTATCATTCAAGCCCGTGATTCTTCTTCTACATCTATGGAATATGCTGCACGACGTTCGCCAGTGGTTCTTTCTGCCGACGACCGTAAGAATCTTATTTGTACACATTGTCGTCGCAAGGGTCATGCCAAAGACACCTGTTTTAAGATACACGGCTTCCCGGAGTGGTTCAAGAAGGGCAAGAAATCGGCACCACCTGATCGACCATTAGTCAATGCCGGTCAAACTGGTGGCGCCACCGATCTCTCGCTCCCGCCACCGTTCGCCGGAGCTGCCTTGTCGCCACCAAGCCTGGCGGCAGCGGCCTCCTCTACGGTCCCTGCTCGCTCCGATTTTGGCCCTGCTCTGTCTGATGACCAATGGAACACGACCATAAACCTGTTTAATCAGCCTCACTCTCCTGGTGATGAGTCTGGTAAGCATACTTTACCATGGATCCTTGATTCGGGAGCCTCCTATCATATAACCGGTGACAAAGGTTCTCTTTCTGATCTTACTACTACTATTGATGCTGTGAATATTTTTCTGCCCGATGGCTCGATGTTCTCCGCTACACAATTTGGATCCATTTGTTTTTATTGTTTTAAACTGCCGCACGTGTTATATATCCCTATAATGCGCTGCAACTTACTGTCTTGCTCTAGATTGTTATCTACCCTAAACTGTCTAGCTTTGTTTACTGAAAATTATTGCATTTTACAGACAATCAGTACGAGGAGAGTGATTGGCGTGGGTGAACATAAAGGGGGGGGGGGTGTTTTGGCTTCATCTGCTGGATACTCGTGTTCGAAGTCCTGTCCTGCAGCCTCAGCGTTTTGGTCATCCATCTTCCACGGTGTTGTCTTCTATTTCTCCTAGCAATAATAAATATTCTGTGCCTTGTTCTATATGTTATAGAGCAAAACAGCCTAGACATAGTTTTCCTTTAAGTATTACTAATGCTACTGCATTATTTCAATTAATTCATTGTGATGTTTGGGGACCCTATCATACACCATCTTCTAGTGGTGCTTTTTATTTCTTGACAATAGTAGATGATTTTTCCCGAGCTATTTGGGTTTATTTATTAGTAGCCAAATCTGAAGTAGCTTCTAGATTTTTAGAATTTAGTGCTTTAGTCAAGAACCAGTGGGGAAAAATAATCCAACGAGTTCGAGCTGATAACGGCACTGAATTTTTGCCTCTCCGATCTCACTTTACTACATCTGGGATCCTTTTTGAGACATCTATGGTTGATACTCCGCAACAGAATGGTCGAGTTGAAAGAAAACATCGTCATTTACTCAATGTGGCGCAAGCTTTACAGTTTCAAGCCAATCTTCCTATTGACTTCTGGGGAGAATGTGTTCTTTTGGCTGCCTACCTGATCAACCGAACACCGACACAGCTTCTCAATGGTCGTACTCCCTTTGAGTTACTCTATGGACAGGCGCCAAATTACTCTTCCTTACGAGTATTTGGATGCTTGTGTTTTGCTGCTCGTGTTCCAAGATACTGTGACAAGTTTGCACCAAGAAGCCGTCAGTGTTTGTTCCTTGGTTATCCTGCCGGAAAGAAAGGTTATCGTCTTCTTGACTTGGACTCTCGAGTTATCTTTAACACTCGGGATGCCGATTTCTTTGAAGACCAGTTCCCGTATTCTGCATCTCAGCAATCCGCCTCTACAGATGAACCTGTCGGTGCCACCACTGCACTGTCGGTTTCCTCCTCCTACTCGCCGGAACCATATAATTTTTCCGATCAACCGCCGGCCGCCCTTCCGCAGGACAATGCTGACCGGTCACCGCCGGTCAACTCCGATCAACGCTGGAGGGTTAACACCGGTCAACACCGGTGGGTCAACGTGGGTCAACGCCTGAGGGACAACGCGGGTCAACGCCAGCGGGTCAACACTGACGGGTCAACGCCGGTGGGTCAACGCCGGTCAACAACGTCCAACCAACTCCGGCCACCGCATGCATACCACCACCACTCAACGCCGGTCCTTCTCCGCCAGCTTCCGTCGTTCCACCATCCACCAGACAAAGTGTTCGTACTCGACGTCCACCGTCGTATTTGGCTGATTATGATTGTGATGATTCTACTTGTGCTCTTGTTACTGAAGACCCCCCCTCTTCGACTACGTTCCCTCATGCGTCATCACTTTCCTCAGGTGTTCTCTACCCTCTTACTGATTATGTAAATTGTGATAATTTTTCAAGTATGCATTCTAGATTTTTGGGTGCTGTAACTTCTAGTGCAGATCCCACTACTTACTCTGAGGCTTCCCGTCATTCTCATTGGCGAGATGCTATGGTTGAGGAACTCACTGCCCTAGAGCGCAATCAGACTTGGACTTTGTCTACTTTGCCTGCGCATAAGAAGGCTATTGGATGCAAATGGGTTTACCGGACGAAGTTTCGTTCAGATGGTACTATTGAACGTCACAAGGCGCGTCTAGTGGTCCTTGGGAATCGCCAGATAGAGGGCATTGATTACACTGAGACTTTTGCTCCTGTTGCGAAGATGAGTTCTGTTCGATTGTTCCTGTCTGTTGCTGTTATGCGTGGTTGGGAACTGCATTAGATGGATGTTCATAATGCCTTCCTGCATGGTGATTTACATGAAGAGGTGTTCATGCGTCCTCCGCCTGGCTATGCAGTTCCCCCTGGTCAGGTTTGTCGCCTTCAGAAATCTCTTTATGGTCTTCGCCAGGCTCCTCGGAACTGGTTTGCTAAACTGGCTCAGACTTTACGGACATTTGGTTTTGTTCAAAGTAAGGCAGATTACTCTTTATTTGTCTTTTCCAGTGGATCACAGTCTTTACATGTTCTGGTTTATGTGGATGATTTGGTTATTGCTGGTAGTTCTTCTTCGCTCATCTCTAAGTTCAAGAAATACTTGGGTTCTTGTTTTCACATGAAGGACCTTGGTTTGCTAAATTATTTTTTGGGCATAGAGATTGCTAGAAGACCGGTGGGGATGTTTCTCTCGCAAAGGAAATATGCTTTGGACATTCTATCTGATATAGGTTTATCTGCTTCTAAACCAATTGATTTTCCAATGGAGCCACAACATGATCTGGCACGTGTTGAAGGTCCAGCCTACCATGACCCGGAGCAGTATTGCCGCTTGGTTGGGCGTCTGATATATCTAACTATTACTCGTCCTGAACTTAGTTATTCAGTTCATACTCTTGCGCAATTCATGAAGTCTCCTTGTGTTCCTCATTGGCAAGCTGCGGTTCGTGTTTTACACTATCTGAAGAGTCATCCTGGTCAAGGTTTATTCCTTTCTTCCCATAGTACTCTCCAATTGACTGCTTATTGTGATTCGGATTGGGCCGCCTGTCCTATTACTAGGCGTTCCTTATCTGGTTACTTTGTTATGATTGGTGATTCTCCAGTTTCCTGGAAGACTAAGAAGCAACCTACTGTTTCTCGGTCTTCTGCTGAAGCAGAGTATCGTGCTATGGCAGTTGCCTGCTGTGAGTTATTCTGGCTTCGGTCCTTGCTGAAAGACCTAGGGGTTTCGTACTCTTTTCCTATGAAGTTGTTTTGTGACAGTCAATCAGCTATTCACATAGCGGCCAACCCGATTTTTCATGAACGTACTAAGGACATTGAAGTTGATTGTCATTTTGTTCGAGATCTTGTCCAATCTGGCGCTATTATTACTCAACATATTCGTACGGTTGACCAACCCACAGATTTGTTCACTAAAGCTCTCGGACGTAACCAGTTTCATTCCTTACTTGGCAAGTTGGACATTTCTGATCCGCATGCTCCAACTTGAGGTGGAGTGTTAAGGAATTATTATTATAGTTGTTATGGAATTAGTGTTGTATTCCTACCATAATTGTAGATATAATTGTATTCTGTTACCTTCTTCTAGCTGGGATAGGTTTCCTGTACTACTATATAATGTATCCTGAATTCATGAATAGAACACAGATTATTACCCTTATTTCCTACATCTTCGACTCTCAGCTATCGTAAATTCTCCAGTATCAAAAGACACAAAGTCTCGAGGTTCAAAAAACATCCGGTTCTGAAACACAGACTCTCCCCTAGGAAAGCCTGATCCATATCGAGCCTTTGCAAATTAGGCAGGTACTAAAGGGATTCAAGTGGATCATTCATCAGCCTACTTCGAGTCAGAGAAATCGACACCAATCCTTCAAGAAAAGGCACTAACTTTGGTATGCGTTCTAACCGACCAAACAGCCCTAATCGTTGGAGATTTTGGAGACTCGGTTACAATGAAATGTTCATATCATCCAAATCGATTTCCTCCAAAAGGCGATCACTGCTCGTCCTCAGCAGCCTACACCAGCCGACACCACAGCCATCATGTGAGAGGTAAGTCATGGTAGTCCAGCACCAGGACCATTGGGCCGGCCCGTACTCGGTGCCCACCAGGAGGCCCAGTCTGCCACATGGCCCAAGAGCCATGCTTATAAACCAGGTCACTCCCACACGGTGGCTGCCGAGCCTCGAACCGAGGATGCCTCCAAGAGAACCCAACTCCCAACCACTGGGGTACACCCACGGGTGTTCCAAATCGATTTCCTCGTCACCATTTATTGCTTGAATGTACAGTTTTCTAAGGTTGGAGAGCTTACCAAGAGAACAGCAGAACTGTTTTCCATCTACTCTTCTTAAACATGTAATGCCAAGAGACTTTAAGTGCTTGAGCTCTCCAATATTTCTGATCAACAATTCATTTGCTTTGACATAGAGTAAAATCTCCAAGGAAAGAAGTTCTGCAACATTCTTTTGCAATTCGAATCCAATGACAGGTCCATTAATACAGCCATGAGCTTCACTATAAGCAGTCAGATGAACAAGTCCCTTCAGCTGCATTACTTCCTTTGGTAACCTCCTCACCTTTGTGAACCTGAGGTCCAAAAACTCAAGTTTCTTCAAATGGCCAATAGCCTTTGGAATCACTTTCACTCCTGTGCCACAAAGATTCAAATCTCTGAGATGATAAAACCTGAAAACTTCTTTCGGGATTTCCTCTAATTGCGCATCCTGCAAATCTAGTAATGTCAGAAGCTTACAACCGCCACATACTATTCTAGACAAGGATGTTGGCAAAGGCTCCTTAGACCTGAATATTAACAAAGACCTCAGATATTTGACAAAGAGTTTTTCCATCCTATCGAATCTATAGTCGTGCAATGCTAAACGCCTAACCTTATTCGGCCACCTCATTTGTTCTTCCCTGGCTACACATGCAAAATTTTGTCTCCTTGATTTTGCAACAACGATTTCTCGCAAAAGGTCATGCATACGATACATTCTGTAAAATGGATCATTAGGATTTGTGACTTGGATCAAGCTTCTGCTTGTAAGTTCATGAAGATACGAATGCCCCACCTCCCATCTTGTCATCCCTTGCATTTTTTGGACAAATCCTTCAGCAATCCATAGTCGCACTAATCTTCGCTCGTCTACCAGGTAATCCTCTGGAAAAACACTAAAATATAGCAGACATGGTTTCAGATGGTAGGGAAGATCATTGTAACTAAGAGACAGTATCTGTGTGATTGTCTCCAATCTACCATTAGCTTCCATTTCACCACCAAAGCTTCGTTCCACGATCTTCCACTCATCTATTCGAGTTTTGTCCTTCAAAGCCAAGACGCCACCAATAACAATGATAGCTAGTGGCAAACCATCGCATTTTCTCAATATTGCTCCAAGAACATTCTGCAAGTGACGAGGACAGTGATTATCTCAGAAAGTCTTTCTACACAAAAGAGTCCAAGAATCTTCGTAACATAATGGCTTCATTTCATAGATATAACTACGACATTCAGCAATGCAAGCGCGCGCCGCATTATTTACACGGGTGGTGAGCATCACTCGATTGCCACAGCTGCCTTCAGGCAATGCCAATCTAACGATATCCCAGAATTTAGGATCCCAGACATCATCAAACGCGATTAGATACCTCTTGTTTTGTAATAACTCTTTCACAACCAGTTTCATTCGATCAGTACTTGTAATGGCAGCCATTTCTTGAGGTACATGTTTCTGAATTTCTCGATGCAGCTGTTGGATCAAACCTCTAAATAGCTCTGTCATATCATAAGTTTGAGAGACTACCACCCAGACAAGGATGTCGAAATGCCTCTTAATATCAGCATCTTCGAAGACCTTTTTGGTGAGTGTAGTTTTTCCCAATCCTCCCATGCCAACAACTGCAATAAATTTGAGCTCAGAATCAGCTTCCACGAGCTGAGAAACAAGGTGCTCCTTAGGATGATCAATCCCAACTAACTTCGCTTCTTCGACGAGAAGCGCTTCATCTCTACAACCATGCCACGAGTTCGAAAATGCAGCCACAGAAGTAGCTAGGACTTGGCTAGAGGTACCATGTGCAGTTTGGTATCTCCTAAAACTTTCAGAAACATGTTTGATCCGAGAGATGATACCACGTATGTCTTTGGCGATTTGGTGGCGAGCATGCAAGTTCTTCATCCAGACAAAAACCTTTCGGGCCCCATGTTCCCCATGGTTGCCAAATGCGCAGCACATACACGTCCAAAACATCTTGAATACTGTAAGCAACATCGCGCACTTGCGCAGTCCATTCTTCCAGTCTAGGATCTTCATCTTCTCTTCCTTCTGCAAGCATTAGGAAAGCTCTCATATGCCCGAGTTCATCGATTATTTGCTGGAGATCTTCCTCAAGCCTTCCTAACAAGCTAGCCTCATCTGCTACCAGAGTAGTGAGCTGATTTAACAAGACACAGACCATATCCATGCTCAAGTTTCTTCTCAATAATTATCTGATTGAATTGCAGAATGCCACAACGTTGATGAATTTTCCTCCTGTGAACTGTCGGTTGATCAAAGGAAATCAAATATAAGGTTAGCCAACTAAGTTTATAGCACTCATTTTCAAGAAATCTAAAATTCATAAGTTTTTAACTGAAGGTAAATAAAATAGGAAAATGTGCTTTCACACCCCTCAGTTTTCAGAGTACTGAAAATAAGGTAGAACCCCAAACCATTGGAGATGCTCTAAACAATCCGTGAATTAACTCGGGTGCTAAACCACCCCCGATTTAAACGAGTGAGTTTTAAGGTAGTAGGGGTCAACTAAAACATAAATAAAAAAACCAGGAATTCAGTGGCACTTTTGAAAAACAAGAAACTAGAACAACACATAAAAGCAAGAACGAGCATGCCGAACAATATGAAGGATACTAACCAAGATGATATATGTATCTAACATAATATACTGCCTAATGATCAAGGTTTAAAAAATTGACTCTTACAGAATTATAAAGATCCAAACAAATATGAAGGAGAATGTTGGAACATGAAATCCTGTGAAGCAATTACAAAATTTGTCTTAAAATCAGCCGCTCACCCACAGGATCGTGAACTTGGTAATTTGCTGGATATTCTCCTCCGTTGATGCTTGTTGCTCACTTTCTCCTGTTCAAAAATGTCACCTGAGCTGGTGGCTGTGACTGACTTCTCCATTTCCTTGACAATAAATAATTTTTCTTTTGAAAAAAAAATCTCCATTCATTAGCTACAGTAGTTGCTTCTATATTATTCTTATATATATATATTCAAACTAGTTAGTTAACACTGCGCGATGCCGTGAGCTTCATAATAAATTATAGAAATACTCTATGAATGTTACCACTCGAACTCTCACCTTTCGAACTCTCCAATGGAACCTTTACCTTTCGAACCGTCCAATGAAACCTTCACCTCTCGAATCAGTACACCTCTCGAATCAGTTTCGAGAGGTACTGATTCGAGAGGTGAAGGTTCGGGTGCAGAGATTCAATAGAGGGGTCGAGAGGTACTGATTCGAGAGGTGATGGTTCAAGTGCAGAGGTTCAAGTGGAGAGGGTTTAAGTGTTGGGGTTCAAGAGGTACTGTTTCGAGAGGTGAAGGTTTAGGTTTAGAGGCTTCAAGTGGAAGGGTTCCAGTGGAGCGATTCGAGCGGTGAAAGTTCAGGTGGTGAAGGTTGACGTGGAGGGGTTCCAGTGGAGGGATTCGATAGGTACTGATTCGAGAGGTGAAGGTTCAGGTATAGAGGTTCAAGTGGAGAGGGTTTAAGCGGATGGTCGACCGATTCGAGAGGTGAAGGTTCAGGTGGAGAGGCTTCAAGTGGAAGGGTTTCAATGGAGGGGTTCGAGAGGTATCGATTCGAGCAGTGAAAGTTCAGGTGGAGAGGGTTCAAGTGAAGGGATTCGAGAGGTACTGAATCGAGAGGTGAAGGTTCATGTGTAGAGGTTCAAGTGGATGGGTCCCAGTGGAGGGGTTCGAGAGGTACTGATTCAAGTGGTACTGATTCGAGTGGTACTGATTCGAGTGGTACTGATTCGAGAGGTGAAGGATCAGGTGAAGAGGTTCAAGTGGAGGGGCTCCAGTTAAGGGGTTCGAGAGGTGAAGGATCAGGTGGAGAGGGTTCAAGTGCACCTGAACCTTCACCTCTTGAATCGGCACATCTTGAATCTTCACATGAACCTCTCCACCTGAACTTTCACCGCTCGGATCGGCTCTCGAACCCCTCCACTGGAACCCTTCCACTTGAAGCCTCTCCACCTGAACCTTCACCTCTGTAATCGGTACCTCTCGAACCCCTCCACTTGAACCTCTGCACCTGAACCTTCACCTCTTGAATTGGTACCTCTCGAACCCCTTCACTTGAACCTCTGCACTTGAACCTTCACCTCTCGAATTAGTACCTCTCGAACCCCTAACCGAACTATCGCCTCTCGAACCTGCACTGGGACCTTCACCTCTCGAATCCACTACCTCTTAAACCCTTGACTAGAGAGGAACCTTCCACTCGAACTCTCACCGCTTGAACCCTCCACTGGAACCTTCACCTATCGAACCGGCCAATGGAAGTTTCACCTCTCGAATCCGTACCTCTCGAACACACTACCTCTCGAATCAGTACTGGAACCTTCACCTCTAGAATCAGTACCTCTCGAACCTTCACCTCTCGAACCAGTACCACTCGAACCCACTACTTCGCGAACCTTTACTAGAACCTTCACCTCTCGAACCTCCAATAAAACCTTCACGGTTGACCATGGTGAAATGGTTATAATCGGAATCATGATGATGGTATGCCCAACATTTTGTCCCCGTTTTTGCAATTTCATGATAATTCCCAAACCAAGAGGAATGAAGGAGCGGATTTTACATTAAAGGTGGATATTTGGAGTATGAAGGTTTGAGTTTTCCCAGATTCTGGCCGCTCATCGGCGCCGAAAAATGATACCCAGGTGAAGACTCAAATCCAGGCGCTCGACCTGTTTTAGGGTGCCATCGGGTCATTCAACCCGAGAAAGAAGATACGGGGCAAAGGCTCCCTAGGGTTCGAACCCGGTTCAAGGCGGCTGGGTCATACAACTCGCTAATAGAGAAGGCCAGGTCATGGGTCTTAAACCCTAGCAGCTTGATGTCTTGAATGATAGTTCGAGTGGTGGAAAAATGCCTCGAATGGTGGAATGATGGTTCGTGTGACACGGGTTTGAGAAGTTGAAGCTATCCTCTCAACAGGCGGATAGTGTACAAAGGGTTTGAATGGTGGGCGGAATGGCAGTTCGAGCGGAAGATATACCTTCTCGAGTGGACCAGTGGTAGATGTGATAATGTACACTCTCGAATGGTGGGCATTACACTCTCGAGGCATAGGGATTCAAGAGGAGGGATGCGTGAATAACGATTCGAGGGGTTCGAGGGGTACTCATTGTCCTCTCCACTGGTGATTCGAGGGGTTCGATACCATTCCCTCGAAGGGCGTATTCTGCACAGTGGAATCGAGTGTCTAGATGTACCAATCCCAGTGGTGGAGGGGGCATTCGTGTACCGTGGAGGGTCCACACTCTCGAATGGTAATACAACGCTCTCGAGTTATAGGGATTCGAGAGAAGGGATGCTTAATAAGAGGTTCAACAGTTGGTATTCGTGTACTGTGGAAGGGGTACACTCTCGAAGGGTGATACTACCCTCTCGAATTAGAGGGAATCGAGATGAGGGATGCGTAACAGGGGTTCGATGGGTGCTTACTCTCCTTTCCACTGGTGATTGGTGTACTTTCTCGTGTGCTCTCGAGGAGTGGTTCGTGTGCTACATGTTCAAGAGGTGACTTACTCGAGACCTCGACGGCCTCTCTGCTGGGCTGATAATGGGCTTAATGGATAACAGAGGAACCAGGTGCTCTTATAACTCAGTTTCTACCCGGTTTTCAAACAGGGAAAGGTGCAAGGTTAGCTACAATCAGGTGGACTGAATTCAAGGAGAGTTGGGAAAAATTAAATTCATAATTTCTCAGCCTTCATGGCCTTCCTGTTTGACCCGGATTTAACTAGAGCTTGCCCCAACCAGGTTTGACCGAGCATTTAGTAATAAATGGGATGAAAAAGGAGCTGCTGCCCAGGAATTAAAAGGGTATTTTCCCTTATTTTCTAAGCAAATTTTGCTTCTTTTGGGGATCTTTTTGGTGTATTTTTATTGAGTTTCGATCTTCTCTATTGAGCTGAAATTGTATTGGGCGCGAATTGGGTAGTGGGTTAATTATGTAGCGTAAGCGAAATTAATTAACCCATTTCTAGTTTTGCTACTTGGATTTGACAGTTACCACACGTTCTATGCTCGCGCTACACTTTGTGTTAAATTAGCATATAGCTGTCCATTTGCTTAAAATGGAGTGGGCGATTATAGAATTGCCAGGCTTGACACACGCCGCATAAGTTGTGTCTGTTCTCTTCATCACTTGGAGGGTTATTTTTAGAGAGATCCACGAGAGTTATTGGCACTGCCTTCAAATGCTCTTGCTCTCTAAAATAGCCCCAGTTCATACCACGAGAACGTTTGAAAGCCAACAACACCCCTCTTTCTTCAACTTAGGGGTGTATATGGTAAAAGCTGCTCCTCCATTAGCGGTCCCAGCTTCATTCGGATTGCGCATCACCAGCACACCATGGCGACCATAGAAGACCCAAGTACACCACACTTGGCTGCACTTTATGTCTACAGCTGGCGGGTCCTTCATCGACTTCTCTTCAAGACCCGAGACCCATGTCTCGGCTGCGATTAGGAGATCATATGAAGAGCCAGTACACATTTCTGGTTGCTATGTATAGGTCTAGACTGACACCTGTATCTAGACTTGCATCTATCTCCCTAGGCTTAGCACCATCTAGCTTAGGGTTAGCATTTGGGGGGGGGGATGTTCCCATTTGGTGACACCACCCCCCAGCATCTCAGTTCCCTAGGCTTTTCATCATCTAGCGTAGGGTTTGCATTAATTTTTCTTATATTAGATGGGGTCACCTGTACTTTCATGGGGGCCCATCGGATGTTCCACCACATTTTCTATTTACCATTTTACCAGTCCAATAAAACCTCCACCTCTCGAATCCGTACCTCTCGAACACACTACCTCTTGAACCTCAACTGTAACCTTCACCTCTCGACTCAGTACCTCTCGAACCAGTACCAGTCGCACCCACTACCTCTCAAACCTCCTTTACCTCTTGAACCTCCAATAGAACCTTCACCTCTCAAATCTGTACCTCTCAAACCGTCCAATGGAACCTTCACCTCTCGAATTTGTACCTCTCGAACCAGTACCTACTCAAACTCTCACCTCTCGAACCTCGATTTAAACCTTCACATCTCAAATTCGTACCTCTCGAACAGTACCACTCGAACCCTTCACTCAAACTCTCACTGCTCGAGCCTTCACCTCTCAAACTGTCCAATGGAACCTTAACCTCTCGAATCCGTACCACTCGAACCCACTACCTGCCAAACCCTCCACTAGGACCTTCACCTCTCGAACCCCCAATGGAACCTTCATCCTCGAAGTTGTACCTCTCGAACTAGTACCACTTGAACACACTAACTCTCGAACACACTACCTCTAGAACACACTACCTCTCGAACCTTCACTGGAACCTTCAACTCTCGAACCAGTACCACTCAAACCCACTACCTCTCGAACCTCCACTGGAACCTTCACCTCTCAAACCTCCAACAGAACCTTCACCTCTCGAATCCGTACCTCTCGAACCCACTACATCTCGAATTCATCCAGTAGAACCTTCACCTCTCGAATCCGTACCTCTCATACCAGTACCACTCGAACCTCCACCTCTCGAACGGTCCAATGGAACCTTCACCTCTCAAATCCGTACCACTCGAACCAACTACCTCTCAAATCCTCCACTAGAACCTTCACCTTTTGAACCTCCAATGAAACCTTCACCTCTCGAATCCATACCTCTCGAACCAGTACCACTCGAATTCTTCACTCAAACTCTCACCTCTCGAACCTCCAATGGAACCTTCACCTCTTGACCCTCCAATGGAACCATCACCTCTCGAGAGGTACCTCTCGAACCAGTACCACTCGGACCCACTACCTCTTGAACCCTCCACTGGAACCTTCACCTCTCGAACCAGTACCACTCGAACCCACAACCTCTCAAACCCTCCACTCGAACCTTCACCTCTCGAACCGTCTAATGGTATATTATTATTTTTTAAATTCCCAAAATGATGTCATTTTGGGCAACCACTTGATAGCACCTGTAGACGCACATGGTTAGGCGGACATTTTTTTTGAAAAAATGCCCGCCTAACTATGTGCGTCTACAAGTGCTGTCAAAAAAAAATACCCAAAATGATGTCGTTTTCGGTAGCCACTTGAAAGCACCTATAGACGCACATGGTGAGGTAGCCATGTGCGTCTACAGTAGCCTGCAAAATTACCCTTCTACCCCTGACGACCATTTGTGTCAACCATGGGGTTGGGAGGATTTCTTTTATATAGTACCCTAAGAAGAAGCGCTGTAACTCCAAAAGTTAAATCTATCATTTCAATTGCTTGTGTTTCTCAATCAATTTTATAATAAACCACAATGATTTAATTTAGGGATACATACATATAATTCTGAGGTGAGTGGGTCTCGGTTTCCTGACAGGCAGTCTGTCCATAAGCTTATGGATATGCCACTTATTTTTTACCATATACACCGCATTTGTTAATTTACATATAAAATTATATTTTTTGATTTTTTTATATGATACTCCCTCCGTCCCGGAATAAATGACACCCTTATCAACTTTCTCAAGACACGTTTGACCATAAATTTCAATTAGTATATAGTCACTAATATCATCACGTGAGATATTGTTAGATTCATTGCATCATATAGTTTCTAAATATCAAATTTTAATGTACCATTAATATACATAAGGAAAGTTATTGATGGTCAAACATGGTCTGAGAAAGTTGACCAAAAAGTTGACCAAAAAGTGTGCCATTAATTCCAGGACGGAGGGAGTATATTTTTATATTTTCACCTTCAAATACATATTATTACTTGTTTTAACTTATAAACTACTATATTTAATTTTATAAAAAATTATAACATTTAAGGTAAAAGCCTCTGTAAGCTTATGGAAATACCGCCTTTCTTGAGACTTTCTCTTCTGATATAATTCAAAATAAAAAACAAAATTAGTTACATAATGGAAGTGAAAATGTAACCCTAAAAACTATATTATGGTATTGGCTGGCCATTTTCTGTAGTTAACCAACCAGACAAAAATGCCCTTTGTCATGCCATTATTTTGCCACCACCGCCACTGTTCCACCATCTCCGCCTCCGCTCCACCTCTACCACCATTGCTGCTACCTCCTCCACCGTTTCGCCATGCCACCACCTCATTCTCTCCCCGTCACCACCATCTCAGCCTGCCACCATCTAAATTTTAGCCCGCCACCATTTCCCCCTCCTCATCCCCCCGCTTCGCTGCCGCACAACCCTTTATCTTTCTCTCCCTCGTCACCACCATCTAAACCCACCACCATCTAAACCCTAGCCCACCACCATCTCCCCCTCCTCGTCTCGCTCAAGCTCTATCGTCCCACCACCCACCTCGCTAGCCAACCTCGTCCCCCTTCTCGTTCCGCCACCCATCTCAACCCATTACCCAACCACCTCCTCCGCCGCTCCACATCCATGGGAAAGTGGCCCAAAAAATGAAACAAAAAATTGAGAGAGGAGGAAATGAAACGACCCCATTTAATTAGCAGAGGGGATGAAACCAAAAGGGAAACAAAACCAAAAATTAAATATAACATTCCATTTTTTTTGTTTTTTAAAGGGGTAAAATCCGTCGGAATGGGTATATTTGTACATATACTTACTATCTAGGGTTATATTTTCACTTTCAATTATTAAAAAGGTTATATTTGCACCTATACGAATCATCTAGGATTATATATGCACCTTTCTCTTTAATTTATCTCACTTTTAACAAGTAAATCTGAAAATTATCAATCAACCCCATCATTTTCCCAAAAATAACTCTATCCTTCGATTTTTAAAATTTTGTCTTACTTTTGATACTTGCAAGTTACAATCCTGCAAATACCCCCTCTGTCCCATTTTAAACTGCAATTTAACAATTCATTTAGTCAAAACATCTTAACTTTGACCATAAAATTGAATTAGTACATAAGTATAATTACTATTTAGTGATAAGCCATTCTCTCTATAACTGAGAGGTCCAGAGTTCAAAACACACCCCCAGCAAGAATTATGAATATTAGATTAATTTCTCGATGGGGAATACCTATTGTCATGGGACCTGTCGGTGGTCCCCACTGTGGTTTCCCAACCCGCAGGTGGTCGATGATGGTGAGATCGTGGTGGTTCCAATTTTGATGGCGGCGGTTTATTTGTGGTGCAGCATTTGGGTGTTGTCAGGAGGGAGTCCATATCTATTCAAATGGATGGAGTTTCAAACTCCACTAAGCTTCAATAGATTCAATAGTGGTGTCTCCTAGTTAGGTCCTAGATTAGGATGGTGATATATAATTTGGTTGCTTGTATGTAATATTTCAAAAAAAAAAAATACTATTGAGTGATACATTGTTAGATTCTTTATAACATATTCTTTCAAAATATCAAATATTTATAAGTTTTAATTATCGCTAATAAAAGATATTAAGGATCAATTTTTTTTATTCAACTGATGAAAGTCAAAGTGTGCACCTTGAAATGAGACAGATGGAGTATATTTTTCCTCACAGCTTAAAGTCAAATTAATCCGTGGAAGGTATGATCCAGTTTTGAGAGCATCTCCAATGAGACATCCACTGGATGGATGTCGATTGATACGTAATACAAAGAGACTCTTTAACTGAAATATTATGAACCCCCAACCTTAGTGAAATCAGTTCGTATGTAATAGCTAGACTTTAACCAGAAATCATATTCCCTTACCTACTTTCATCTACTACTTTTGGCTATAATTTTAGAATCAATCTTACACGAAATCTAACAAAGAACTTAAAATGGAATGAAATAATAAATAATAATAAAATAGAATAAGATTATAATAAAATGAAATAAATAAATAAAAAAAGCTTATTTATATTCACACATGGGTGAAAAATGGCTTTCTCTCTCTTCTGTGTGCAATTTCACGCTCACTGCATGAAAATTTGATCTGGTCGGAACTCACCGTCTTCTCTGGTGCTACTGCCATGGAGGAAATTGGGAGGGAAGAAACGTCAATCGAAAAGGGTATCTATGAAGGAGAAAAGGGGGAAGGAGAGGAAAAATGGGGGGAAATTGGAGGAGGTCGCAGAAGTGAGATCTATAATGACAGGGAAGGCTGTGGGAGGTAGTACAGATGTGCATAAACAACAGGGGATGAGTGAGAACACACCTAGTGATAAGGCCAAGGGGAAATCAAAGGTGGAAATTGATGATGATACTGAAATGAAAGAAACTGGGGCTAGCTAGACAAAAAGGGGTGATTCAGGAATGAATGATGGAGGGACTATACCAATTGGCGTAGCTAAGAAATTAAATTGGCAGAAAGTGTATAAGAGGAGATCAGACGGAAGAAGCAATGGACGCAACTCTTTGAGGAATAATCTACGGATGAGGTAAAGTACTATCCCCCTACTAAAATTGAAGGTATAAAAATGTGTAGAATTCCAATTGAAGAGGTGGTAAATAGTATAAAACAATGGGAATCATCTGTCATGGTATGTTCTTGGGTAGTTTTCCCCCATTTCAAGTTGTTGAGGGATTTTTTTGTAGAATATGGAGGAATAGAATGCAGAGAATCTGGAAAATTAGAAATGGTGTTTTTATGGTGAAATTTAAGCTTAAAGAACATAGGGATGAGGTTGTGGAAACAAGTATGATAATGTTTGATAATAAGCTTGTGGTGATTGCTGAATGGACTAAGAATTGTGAAGTAGAAAACCCTGAATAAGTGCCAGTATGGGCACATATGCCAAAACTACCAATGGTACACTGGAGGCCGGAGATTTTGAGCAGAAATGCCAATGTAATTGGTACTCCCCTCAAATTAGATAGAGTCACGAAAGAGATGGATAGGCTTGGGGCATGCAAGGTTGCAGGTGGCAGTGAAAATCAGTGATAAAGTCCCTGGCATAGCTTATATAGATGAGAATGGTTGCCTATGTGTTGTAGTAAATGTTCTTTGCTAGGCCACTTGATAGAGCAGTGCAAAAAGGAGGATGACAAACCAGTCAGTATCAAGCAGGTGATCAGGAGGGTGTATGCGCCAAAACCTGAAAAGAAGAAGGAAGTGGTATCAACTAGGAAAGTGATTGGAAATCAAACTGAGAAGGGGGGAGAACAAGGAAGCCTGCAAAATATGAGTGGACCAGAAGAAATGCAGAAGAACATAAGTGATAACAAGCTGATGCAACATAAAGAGGTTGGAAAATGTTGTAACTCAAAATATGGAAGGTTAGAAAAACCCCTTGATATATGATGTTGAATGATTTACTGATATGGAATATTAGGGGAATAAACAGTAGAGAAAAACCAAAAAAATGTAGAGATTTTGTTTTAAGAAGTATGGTTGATTTTGTAGCTTTGTTGGAAACAAAAGTTCTAAAAGGAAAAGAAATGGAGATCTGGGGGAACATGGGTTTGAATTATAGACTGGAAACTAATGGTGATCAAGCAAGATGGGGAAGAATATGGTTGGGATGGAGGGATGATATGTTTCAAGTAACAGTGATCCAAAAACATGAGTTGTTTGTGGATGGAAAAATCAAGATATCTAGAAGCAGGAAAGAGTTCTTCATAACTGTGGTGTATGACCTGAATGAAATGTTGGGAAGGAAAACACTATGGAAGCATATGGTCACTCTAGAAGCTGGAAGAGATAGACCATGGATCATAGTGGGAGACTACAATGCTTCATTAGAACTGGAAGACGGGATTAGGGGAAGTCAGTTACAACATCAGAGATAGGATTTCCAAGAAGTGGTGGTGAAACTTGAACTGTTGGAGATGAAAACATTTGGTCCAAAATTCACATGGGATAATAGAAGGAAAATGGTTGAAAGAGTGATGAGTAAAATAGATAGGGCTATGATTAATCAGGGATGAGTGGAGGAATTCAGGAGTTCTGTGTGTCAAGTGTTCACAAATGGGATATTAGACCACTCCCCTCTTCAAATTAGTGTGAGTAAAGAGAATGAAAAAAGGGTAAGCATTTTAAAATCTTTAATATGTGGAGTAAAGCAGAATAGTTTAAGGGGATTGTGGAGGCAGTATGGCAAAGGAAAGAATGGATGAGCTTGAAAACTCTATGGCAGAAATTGAAGAGATTAGAAATCCCCCTCTCAGAGTTGAACAAGAAAAAATTATCTAGAATTGAGAAGAGGGCAAAAACAACAAGACAACAGTGGATTATGCCTAGTGAAGAACTGCACAGAAATCCAGAGAATGAAGCTAAACAGATGGTTGAACAGGAGAAAGAGAAAAGAGAGTTGGTTAAACAGATGGAAGAGGCTGAATACCTTTACCTGAAACAACTAGCAAAATTTCATTGGAGTAGAGAAGGTGAGACCAACCAGGCTTTTCTATGCAAAGCTGAAGCAGAGATAGTATCAAAATTAGATCATCTGACTAAAAATAGGTGATAAAGAATTGGAAGGGAAGGAGTTAGAGCAGCACCTGGTCTCAACTTTTCAAAAACAACTGGGAGGAAGTAATAGGGTGAAAGGAGTATTACCAAGAGATGCCACAGTGGGAGGAGAGGTATTAACAGTAGAACAATAGTAAGATTGAATGCAGGAGTGACTGATAAAGAGATATTGACAGCACTGCAGGGTATCAGATCCAGTAAAAGTCCAGGGCATGGTGGATACAGTAGTAAATTTTTCAAGGAAGCCTGGGGGTTAATTGGAGAAGATTTTAGTAGAGCTATTAAATGTTTCTTTGCAGGTGAAGCCATGCCAAAGAAGTTTAGGAGAGCTATAATGACACTCATCCCAAAGATAGCTCATCCATAAGTTGCAGGTGATTTAAGACCAATCTCTTGCTGCTCTATAGTATATATGGTGGTCACAAAAATTTTGTGTGCAAGGCTAGGTGAAGTGTTACCTAATTTGATTAATCTTAATCAAGGAGCCTTTGTGAAAGGTAGGCACATAGCACACAATGTGCTTTTGGCTCAGGAGTTCATACACAAATACAAATCGGGGGCTTTGAAATCCAGCTGTGTTATTAAAGTTGATATAAGGAAGGCATTTGATACTATTAACTGGAGTTTTTTTGTTTGAATGGTTGAGTAGCTTGAAATGCCCATCTCTGTTTAAATCCTGGGTGCAAAGATGTGTGGAATCCTCAAACCTTTGTCTATCATTGAATGGTGCTTACACTAAAGCTTTCCAGGGGAGAATTGGAGTCAAACAAGGTGACCCCTTGCCTCCATTACTATTTGTGATTGGAATGGAATTTCTGACAAGGTTTTTCACCATGAAATTCAAGGAGGGAAAAATAGGGTACCATCAAAGGAAGAGAGTGGGAGTTCATAATTTACTCTCTGCAGATGATCTGCTTATATTCTGTGAAGAAAGTAAGAAGGCAGTGGAAGAGATCAAAGAAGATTTTAGGGAATTCCAAGAAGTCTCCGGTTTGGCACTGAATGACCTGAAGTCCTCAGTTTACTTCTCAGCAATGAGAGAAGAAGATATTTCAGTTTTGACGAAAATCCTGGGAATACAGTGAAGAGAGTTCCCTATGACATACTTGGGGATGCCATTATCAACATTTAGATGGAATAGGAAAACTTGTGAAGTGCTGATTGAAAGGATAAGCAAGAGGTTGAATGCATTGAATTCTAGACACTTATCTTATGCGGGTAGATCTCAACTTATAAATACAGTGCTATTGAGTATTGCATGGTTCTGGTCAGGGATATTTAAGCTTCTTGAAAATGTACATGATGAGATAGTGAGGAAGTGCAGATATTTTCTCTGGAACAAGAAACCCGAGGAAAAGAATTTCTCCCGAGTCTCATGGGACACTTTATGCTGGAGCAATGAGATGGGAGGGATGGGATTCAGAGATCCATCATTGTGGAACTTAGCCTCCCTATGTAAGCATATATGGTGTATTCAGGAAAAAAACTTGCTATGGATCAAGTGGGTCCAAGCATACTACCTTAAGGGGAAATTTTTTTATACTTATCAACCACAAAATACACAAAGCTGGATTTGGAAGGTATTAAACATACTAAAAGACAGAATAAAAGGTTGGTTGGGGAATTGTGTAGTAAAAGGAAGATTCAGCCTCAGTGCAGCTTACAATATGTTAAAGGGAGAAGGAAGGAAAGATCCCATGACAAGACTGATCTGGAACTTAAAGTTAACACCAAAGCATGGTTTTTTCATATGGATGATACTGAAAAGCAGGCTGGCTACTGCTGATAGATTAAGTAGTTTCAATATTATTGCTGCTAATCAGCTTTGTGTTCTTTGTGAAGAAAATGTGGAAACAGTTGTGCATTTATTTACTGGATTCAGGTATACAATTTAGATTGTAAAAGAGCTTGGGTTACCTGAGGTTGCAGGCTTGAGAGAACTAAGGAAACTATTGCTGATGAATCTGTTACGAGGAAGGAACATGAGGGTAAGGTTGTATATTGTTGTCGTGTACCATCTTTGGGAGGAAAGGAATGCCAGGGTGTTTAAAAAATTGAAAATGGAGGTGAATGGAGTTATAAGGAGAGTTCAGAAGGACTGTAGCTTCATGAACTAAAAGAGGATGATCTCGGTTTGGGCCTTTCGAGAGTTGGACTATTAAAACTCTATCAACAACTGCTTAGGGTCATTTGGCCCAAAAATGGTGGCCTGTGTCGATAAAGATAGTCTAGTTGTTTGGAAACTTCTAAATCGTATCTCCCTTGCTTTTAGTTGAAAGTCTTGTTAGAATCCTAGAGAGCGATTATACCATGTAAATGAGTTTTTTTTATGGTTTTTTAATGCAAATTACTTTTATCAAAAAAATATATTGGCAATTGCACATTTAAAAGAACAATAAATAGAATAAGTAAATAAGAAATAGTAATGAGAGAGATTAATAAAAATATATACGTCATTAGAATTTTATAGTAAGGTCTCGCAATATTGAAATTACAATTGAAATAAAGATATTGACAATTAATTTGAGTTATTAATTATATATTTATTTTTTAATAATAAAACTTTGTAATATTGGAATTACAATTTAAATAAAAATATTGATAATAAGCTTGAGTATTAATTAAATATTTATGCTAGTGAAATTTCACAATAAATTTTCGTAATATACAGTTATCTACTCATTTTAAATTGTGAAAAAGGAAAAGAAAACAAGGAATCACTAAGGCTAATTAAAAAAAATCAATAACATAAAAGGATGAAAAAATTGATGAAATATGAAACACAGGCAATGAACATGAATCTTAATAATACATTAATAGGGAAAAGAAAATAAAACAAATGAAATGAAAACATGGAACGGTGGAGTAGGCAAGCCTGGAACCCTAAGTGGTGCATACCTAGTCCAAATAAGTAGTAAGCCTAAAGCCACAAGTGGGCCTCAAGCAAACTAGTGAAGCAATATGGGCCAGAAAGACACGTAGCAAGTGGAGTCAACCCACAAACCAAGAATATCAGGGACCTTGGTCAACTATCAGCCACGAACTGCATTTCTCGGTTCCACATCAGACACACGATGGCCATTTTAGATAAAATGGGGGTCACGTTCGTAATGTACTATAAAAGGAAGAAAGAGGTAACGAATCCAAGTAAGTGCAACTAAACTAAAGAAGCATGATTCTGAAAAAGGAGGTTAGTGACTTGAACATCAGAGTTGTTTCCCCAGAACCACTTCCGGGATCTCTTTTGCAGGCATACCTTGGTGAACCACGATCAACTAGCTGGATTGAAGAATACCACAACATTTGGCGTCGACTGTGGGGACGGAAATTTTTTCCAGTCGTTCATTCCCAACAGAGTTGATAATGGTGTTCACTAGAAGTGAAAGAAGTCAAAACCACCACACTTAAGAGTAAACAACGGGGAGAAATAGGAACGTACATCCTAACTAAAATCAGGACCACGTCCCTAGTAGAGAGCAAGAACATATCAAGGATGACACAAAAGAGGAAGAAGAAGCAGAATCTCCTACATGAATAAGGAAAAGGAAAAAAAGACCTTTCGCATCGTCTTTAGAAGCGAATAGAGCGCAACTGTATAATCAATTCCTAGCTACTCTTAAACCAAAGTCCCCAAAGGTAAGTCAAAAAGTTGTTAAAAACAATTGTGGCCTTAAATATGGGGAATAATTGAGAGTCATAGTTGCGGAAGATGATGGGGACAAGTCGCCACTCCCACCATATCTTCGCGACTTCAAGATACCAAAGGACTTAAAATTACCATTGCATGTCAAAATCTACGATGGGACAACCGACCCAAAGGAATTATTTCATTCCTATCGTAATAGCATGATGTTTTGCGATGCTGAAATTGAGTTGGTATGTAAGGTGTTCCCCATATTTTTGTTGGGAACAATGATCACATGGTATGAAGATTTACCAAGCAGAAGCATCACATCTTGGGCACAAATATCCTATTTGTTTTTGGGTTATTTCTACCAGAAGTAGAAGTTCACCAAGACAATTTCAGATTTGAACAATATAGTTCAACGAAGCGATGAAAGTTTGGCAGAATATCACAGCATGTTCGTTATAGAAAGTTTGCAGGTGCGGGATTTATCATTCCAATCTTCTTTAGGTGCGTTCACTGGGGGCATGCGATCGGGAGAGTTCTACAATAAACTAACAAAGAACATGCCAGAGAACCCAAGAGACTTTAAAAAAAATGATAGAATGGTATGTGAGAACCGAGGAAGCCAATAACCGCAAAACAGAGTGACAACGGGGCAAGAAGAGAGTAATAGAGGATTCACAAATAAATATGGCAAAGAAAGGGAAAGAAAACTCTCTTTTCAAAGGAAGAGAAGCAAGAACACAAAGCATCTTGTCCCAGGAGACACCTCTAACAAAATTGCAAAGAGAGATCTGGCAGGCAAACAAAGATCTTTTCCGCAAACCAACGCTAATGGCAATGCCTCCAGACAAGAGATCAAGAGAATACTATTGTGCTTTCCATAAGGATCACGGTCATGTTATTGAGTACTGCAGATATTTACGGAGACAAATAGAAGAAAGTCTGAGAAATGGTTATCCTGGACAATATAGGAAGGAAGAAAGCGGTAACAGAAACAACAAAGCGAGCAAGGCAAGAAGCTCCATTGCCAAAACACAGGCCACATCGAACACTCAGAGCATAAATCAAAAGATGACAGATGTAGTAGATTATGAAGAAGATATGCCTAACGAAGCTCCAGAAAAGACTGTCCTCTCAATACATGGATCAATACAATCCTTATCAAATAATGTCTGGAAGGCTAAGGCCAGGTATTCACTTCCGAAGGAGCCCCTGGAGAAAATATTGCACATTGATGAAACAATCACGTTTAGCAAAGAGGACGTTGTTCCTAATACCTCGCCACACAATGACCCTATGGTCATTGTTGCTAAAATTGGGAACACAACTGTTTATAGAGTGTTCGTGGATGATGGAAGTGTGGTAGAAATCCTTTTCGTGGATTACTTCAAAAAACATGGATTCAAGAGAACTGACTTTAAAAAACCCACATCCGCGCTCGTGGGGTTCACGGGAAGAGCAGAAACACCAATTGGCAACATTCAATTGCTCGTGACAATTCAGGAGAATAAGAGAAACTGCACTATAATCTATGACTTTGTGGTCATGGATGCTCCAAGTTCGTTCAATGCTATTATTAGCAGGCCATGGATGAACATGGCGAAAGCAATATGGTCTCTGTACCATTTAGTAATGAAATTCCCAACCCTAACAGGGGTCGCAACGGTGAGGGGAAACCAGCAGATCGTCAGGCAATGCTTGGCCATTGCAATGAAAGCAGGAAGAACCGCGGAATAACCAAAAATGGTTGGTACTATCACCAACAGTGACTCACTTAACCAGGTGGATCATCCAGTAGAAATTGGAGAAGAAATTAAAGATACCATTTTAGATGACAACGATGAGTCCAAGTGTGTCAAGATAGGAAAGTATCTTCCAGATCAAGAGAAATAGAGAGTAATACAAATTCTAAGAGATCACAAGGACACGTTTGCATAGAGTGTACGGAACATGGGAGGAGTAGACCCAAGTTTGGCAACTCATTCTTTGAACATTGCTGATTCGATCAAGCCAGTCAAACAAAAATAAAGAAGTTTTGCCAGTGATAGACAAAAGGCAATTGAGGATGAAATGAAGGCACTGTTGTAAGCTGGGATCATAAAAGAGGTGATATACCCAACATGGCTAGCGAACCTAGTGATGGTAAAAAAGGCAGACTCGGGATGAAGAATGTGTATAGGTTTCACTAATCTAAACAAAGCTTGCCCAAAGGATTGTTACCCCCTACCAAAGATCGATAATCTAATAGAAGCGATCCCGGGGTACGAAGTCCTCGCATTCTTGGATGCCTACAAAGGGTATCATCAGATATTGATGAACCACGTAGATGCAGAAAAAAAACTTTCATAACAAGTTTAGGGATATTCTACTACATGAAGATGTCATTCGGATTGAAAAATGCAGGGGCAACATATCAGAGAGTGGTTGATAACGCGTTCCGCAGTCAGATTGGACGCAATATAAAGGTATATGTAGATGATACGGTCATCAAGAGTAAGCGAACATGTGACTTTGCAGACGACTTATAAGAAACCCTACATACATTTAGCACAATTGGAATGAAGTTAAATCTTAAGAAATGCACAATTGGGGTTGGGGCAGGAAAATTTCTGGGATACAAGGTATCCTCCAAAGGGATCGAGGAAAATTCAGAGAAGATACAAGAAATTGTTAAACTCCCCCAACCACGAACAGTAAAAGAAGTCCAAATCTTAATAGGATCCCTCGCCGTGCTCAGTAGGTTTGTCTCGAAAGAAGCAAAAAGACGCTTCCCACTTTTCAAAATCCTAAAAAGGCTAGGAAGTTTAGCTGGAATGAAGAGTGCTAGTCAGCATACGAGTCATTGAAGGATTAACTTCACACACTCCCGACGTTAAAAGCACCAATTCAGGGAGAAACACTATACATGTACTTGGCAGTTTCAGTAAAAGCAGTAAGCTCAGTCATGGTAAGGCAAGAAGGCCAGAAATAGATAACACTATTCTACACCAGTAGAATACTGCAACAGGCCGAGATGGCATATCTTCCAATTCAAAAGTTATCCTTGGCCTTGATATATTTGGCAAAAAGACTACGAACCTATTTCCAGAGTCATGTGATTGTTGTTTATACTGATTTCCCAATAAAGAACACCTTGAGCAAGCCTGAGTTGTCTTGGAGAATGACTAAGTGGGCTCTTGAATTGGAACAGTTCAAAATTCATTTTCAACCATGAACTTTAATCAAAGCACAAGCTTTAGCAAATTTCATCGCTGAAATGACAAGCATGTGGGCACAGCAGGAAAAAACACAACAGTTTATTGATGAGGATAAAGGAAAGACTAAATGGAAGGACGTCGCATGGATGCTTTTCGTAAACGAGACATCTAGCAAGGAAAGATGTGGAGCAGGACTGCTGTTGATTAACCCAAATGGAGGGGAATATAGATTTTCGCTTTGTTTTGATTTCTCAATCACTAATAATGAAGCTGAGTATTAAGCATTAATATGCGGCCTGGATCTCACAGTTAACATGAAGGTAGAGAGCGTTTGGGCACTTAGCGATTCAGAAACAGTGGTCCAACAAGTACTTGGAGATTACGAAGTGCGGGAAGAACAATTGATGAAATACTTAACCAGGGTCACTCATCGCTAACCTTGAGTACTTCAATATCCAACACATCCCAAGAAGTGAAAATACGAAGGCAGATGCCTTAAGCAAGCTAACAACAGTTGGTTTTGAGTCATTAGCCAAACACAAAGATGTGGAAGTCATTCCGGTCAGAAGCATGGCGAGGACAACTATGTCAGCAGTTCAAGAACATGAAGCAAATTGGATGACACCATTGATTGAATACTTTGACAAGGGGAAGTTACCGACGGATAAGGTCTAAACCAAGAAGCTAGAAATGCGATCCCACAATTATGTTTACGAAGACAAAACCTTGTACAAGAAATTTTATTTGTCTTCATGGATAAAGTGTGTGGGGTAATTGCAAACTGTCAAAATCTTGAAAAAGGTATATGAAGGATTGTGCGGTTCGCACCAAGGGTCTTGAACGATTGCAAAGAAGGTCATTCGAGCTGGATATTACTGGCCAACCATGTTCAACGATGCATACAACTTTGTCCTCAAATGCAGAACCTACCAGATGAATGCTCTAATATTGCACAAGCCGCATTCGACGTTAACATGAATATACGGAGCTTGGCCTTTTGATAAATGGGGAATTAATCTCGCTGGACCTTTTTCGAGAGGTTTCAGCAGTTCCACATTTTTAATTGTGGCGGTCGACTACTTCACAAAGTGGGTAGAAGCGAAGCCCCTAGGGAGAGTGACAGCAGAAACATTAAGAAAATTTGTATGACAGAACATAGTTTGTCGCTTTGGAGTACCACAGAACATCATCACCGATAATGGCATGCAGTTTACAAGTGGGGTTTTTTACAGAATGGTGTCTGAAACTTGGAATCATGCATAAATTCACTTCTGTAGCTCATCCTCAAACGAACACTCAGGTGGAAGTAACGAATAGAACAATTGTTCAAGGTATCCAGAAAAGATCAGAAGGAAAGCGAGCAGGCGGGGTTGATGAGATACCCAATACTTTGTGGTCATACAGGACTACAGTGTGAGAACCAACATGAGAATGCCGTATAGTCTGGTATATAGGCACGGAGTAGTAATTCCAGTTGAAATCAGACAATCAAGCCTTCGAGTTGAGCAATATAAGAAAGACGTTAACCCGGAGAAGGTAAGGTTGAATTTGAATGAACATGAAGAAGAGAGAGAGAAGGTGTCGATCAAGGAGGCCAACTACAAGGGGAAATTGGCCAGATCTTACAACTAGAGAGTCAAGGAAACATAATTCCAAATTGACAATTTAGTGCTAAGAAAGAACGAAGCTAGCCTAGCCGAGGAAAAAGGAAAGTTGTGCCCAAAGTGGGAGACCCCTATAAGATAACGAAGATGCACCGATCCAACTGCTACGAGCTAGAGAGAATGAATGGCAGTAGTGTTCCATACACTTGGCACGCAGTCAACTTAAGAAAGTTTTATCTGTAGATTCAGCAGAGAGACAAGAAGTCCTAGTTTCCATGTACAGAAACCATGATATAATCATTGGGAGTGTTCGTTCCTTTGTTCTACGCGATATGATCACAATATAAATCTTTCGGAGTACCATCTCTACTTTTAGAAAGCCGTACTTTGAATTCACAAAACTAAGTTACAAATTCTTAACACACGAATATGGGATGATAGTGGCACAATTATCATTTTTGAAAATCACTCAACTCCCCTCTTCACAAAATACAAAGAAAAGTAAGTCATGAACTTAGCGATAAGGCAGATATGCCCATAATAAAGTGATAAAAGCAATCCATAGATCTTGCGAGTTTGCACTATCAATAAAAAGCAAGCTATAGATCTTGCTACCAAGAAAAACTGGCTCAAATACAACGACAAAAGCAAGCAATAGATCTTGCGACTTCACTCAATAAAGAAAGCAATAGATCTTGCCGCTTGGCATATATGCCTACGATGTAGCGACTAAAGCAAGCTATAGATCTTGCGACTTCGCGCAACAAAGCAAGCAATAGATCTTGCTACATGACAGATATGCCTACACAGCAGCAACTAAGCAAGCTATAGATCTTGCGGCCTCGTGATAAGCATAGCTAAAATACTCAAAACAAAAGAGATGGATACATGAGAAACAAGTCCTACAAAGAAAAATGAACTACGCAGTCAAGAGCGTTCAAAAGTGTGAAGACAAAATGAGGGGGGGGGGGGCAGGGGGACAATCACGACATCCAAAAATCACAACAAAAACAACATCATCGGAAAATATCATCACATTTTATCTACGCCTAAAGGCTCGTGATGAACTAGAAGAAAATGAACCACCGCACTGATGACTGTGCTCAGCTTTGCAATGGTGGTGCTCAGCCCTAAGCCAATTTTCTTCAGCCCCACGCTCCTCGCTGACCTTATGGTCATATTGCCATTTCATGTGTAAATAAGTGAGATGGCGTGTTAGACCCCTTCGCTCCAGATGGCCGAGATACCTAGCATAATACACCTTGAAATCTGTCATAGGGCAAAACTCCTTGTGGTCCAGCTGCATACTCATCACATTAACGGTCTCCTCATACCACTTCATTTCAGTCCTTAAATTTTGAACTTCGTCCTCTAAACTGTGAATATGCAATCAGACAACCTCGGATAAATTGATTCGTTGATCACCGGTTCCTACAATGATATCTCCACAGCTAGTACCTTTATAAGATGAAGAAGGGAGAGCCTGAAGTCTATCTTTGTACTCAACATAAGTTTGCTCGAGTTAGTGCACTAATAAATCAAGCTGATTGCACTAAGTGCAAAGTTCCTCCATATCACTTTGCATTCGTGTGTTTATGGCAAACTGCTCATCAAACTTACTTTGCCAACCAAGAGTAGAAGATGAAAAGCAATCACACTCATCCTGCTTTTTCTTCAACCTAACCAGAAAATCATCAATACATGAACATTGTTTATCAATGGTCAATGTCTTCTGATTGGCCTCGCGAGTCTTGGTCACACCATAAGCCCTATCCTCTACTTGTTGCCGGAGCATCTTCACCATGTTCAACCGTTGAAGATGAATAAGACTGTTCTCACTTAAAATTCTACATAAGTCATGCAAAGCATCCTGGGTGTCCTTTACAGTTGTATTCCAATTCTTTTCAAGGTCATCAATACCTAAAACCATATACTTCAAACGAATGCCTAAACATAATAGCCACTCTTTGACACGGACAGGGAGGTTAAGCGATCGTATATATTTGCCAGCAGGTTTAAGATCAACTAAACCCCAGACGATGTCCTTGCAAGGTGATTCAACATTATACCCATCAGGAATGAACTTACTACAAGGAAAACTTGTAGATGGTGAGGGAAATGAAGATAGAATACGAATTTTCCACCCAATACATAAAGGAAGTGATTCCATGCACGAAAAGCGATCAAAAGAAACAACTTCCTCACACTTTTTGGTGAATGATCGAGTGGCACAAAGTAAGCTATTTGGTTCAGAAAAAGAATCACTACATCCAATAACGTCAAGGCTTTTCAAGTATTTATGATCAACCAAAATATTGAAGCCCCGCACACAAGTAAGGGTAATGAGAAAATGTAAAACATGAAGAATAAATCAACATTCATAACAGAAGTTACAGAAATAGTACAAACATACATCAAAATACTGTATTAATTTTAACATTAATAATCCAAAAAAATCAGTACACTAGAAATCAACTAACTTTGGAGGTAGGCGGAGGCTGAACAGCGATAACAGCTGCTTCCTAGCTCGGTTGCTGAGTGGGATTCTCCTTGCTTGGCTACTGAGCAGGAGCTTCAATGCTCACATTAACCTCGCTGACCACATAGGCATCGGGATTAGGAGTTGGAATATCACTGTTAGGCTTAAACGGAAGATCGTCCAGGTAATCCACCTCACTCCTTTAGCTCAGCAGTAGAGGGGAGAGTGGGAAGGCTGGCAAGATGCGAGAGCAAAGCATATGGATGTCCCTCATCAACAATATTTTCAAGAAAAATCTTTGTTTGCCTTTGCCTTCTTCTTCTCCAGGGTCTCAACACACTTCTTTATAGAAGGAAAACTCTTCAGCGAGCAAGTGGGGTTCCACTCTAGTTGATTCTTCACAGCCTCACAGTAAGCAACGGTGTGAGCATCGTTGGAAATATCCTCAAAACATTTATAGAGTGACTTGGTCTTGCATTGTCGATCCACCATAGTTTGAGGGTATCGAGGAGAGGCAGGTACATTGGTACGCATCTCCTTTAACTCAGCACAAAGCCGAGTCACCTCCACCTCTGCAAGCCTGGCACGCTCCTCAGCAGTGTTCGTCATTTCCTCAGTAGTGCCCACCCTCTCCTCAAAAGCTTTAAGAGAACTTTCTATAGTTGCACATTTGGTTTCTTATGCCTCATATTTCTCCAACAGTGACTCATTGACATGAGAAACTTAGAAAGTCGCTCACACACGAGTTGGAGGCCTTCGCCTACCTTATAAGATAATAACACACGGGACGAAGTTAGTCAACATTGTAAAAATAAGATATTAAGATATAAAGAAAATCACTAAAGTTTAGCTGCATACTTACCGAAACCAGTGATTCGGGTAAAAAGAGATTGGAAATGATATCAGATATCATCCCCTCCACCAAAGGATTTTCAGTTTGCGCCAGAGTTTTCGAATTGGATTGGTTAACACGCCCCTTTTTCAAGGGAGGAAGTGAATGTCCCGAAGATCCACTGTCCCTATCCCTCTCCTGCTTCTTTTCATTCGGCACAATGAAGGGGCGACGACCACTTTTCTTCCCTCTCTCAGTAATCTTACCGTTATCACTAGGGCCTATCTTATTAACACCTTGTTGGAGGGTGTTACTCCTAACAGCATTATCAGGCTGAACAGTAGCCTCAGCCACCTCCTCATCGTCGCCGTGAAATAACCTGTCAATTTCACCTAGATAGGTCCATATCTTAAACAAAATGAGCATCATGGATCAAATGAACACATAAAGAAAGAAAGAAATAAATAGAATAATAGTTTGTCACTTAAGAAATGTTACATATCAAACACATCAAAAAAAAAAAAAAAACACCTTCAGCATCAGAGTCAGCATGGTGGAGATGTTATGTATGAGCACAAAGCGTGACCATGATCTCCGTCTCTTTGGTAAAACGGACATTCAGACCAGGAAGCTTATAGTTGGGAACCTTGTAGTTCCAAGAGGGCCCAACAACTTTGGGGTTTTGTTTGAATTTTATAAAGAAATATTTTGTATGCCAGAGACCAACATAATAGGGAAACCGCTCACAAGATCAACCCCAACAATCACAGGATAAAAGGTAAATTCATCTACTGTGTTTTTCACTTTTTGAAGGTGATAAAAGTTGTGAAACAACTAAAGAGTGAAAGGAACGTTCGCTTTCTCGCACACCTGAAGAAACCTCATTATGATACCAATGCCCTTGGGGTGAAAGTGAGACAACGTGACTTTATACAAACTAAGAATACCAACCACATGTTGAGGGAGAGGAAAATAAAGGCCAAAGTTCAAATAGGCTAAGTAGCATGACAAATAGCCAAATGGTGGAGTGTGAATACATTCACAGTTTGCAGGAGCAAGAAGTTCAAAAGGGGTTTAAAATGGGAAGTAGCTTTTTAACTCTTCTGAATATGTCTCAGTCAGCATACTGTGTATAGTAGAAGACCGGTGACATGACCGGAATCCCCACTAGAATGAGCATCTTCTACGGGGACTCAACGCGGTTAGAGAAAGTTATGAGGATAAATGAGGAGCCTAGATTTGGAAATAACAAAGTTAATTAGGGGAAGGGGTTACAGATAAAATTCTGTTGGAACAAAGGTTAAGAAAAGGTACGCCGGAGAAGATGGCCGGGATGATATACAAAAAAAGGAACAACCATTATATTGCCAGAAAATTGAAGAAAAGATATATGTTATCAAATTCATATCATACAGTAAATAGATTGGAAATTGAAAATAAACCTTACTCTTCAAAAAAACAAGGGAAGGTGATGTGCAAAAAATCTAGATTTTGGCCGGAGATGATGAAGATTTTGGAAAATGGAGGTGATAAAATTTAAACAAATAGAGAGTCTCAATATTTAAATACAAGGAAAGGAAACAGCAAAATCGAGGAGGGTAGACAATTCAAAAGCACAATGATGAAGTTCTTACACAAAAGAAGGTTACCTTTTACATATACTGAAGAGGTGGTGGAAGGTAAATAGACAGCGCACAAAATGAAGCCACTCAATTGAAATTCCCCATTTATGAGATAAAGTCATAACAAGCATAAGGTAAATCCAAAAGCGAATAGCGAAAAAGGAGGATTGAATCGCAGCTCTTTCGAACATAATCTTCGCTACAATCCTTAACAATAAAGATAAGAAATTCAAAGTTCAAAATTTCAAAGCTGAGGAGTTGGTGGAGAAAGAATTGTATCAGCCACAAAGCTATTAACACTTCATAATTTCTAAAAGGTAAACTCAAAGGCCTACCAGTATGTTGATATACAACTTCAGTTTGCATTCAATCAATTCAAGGAAATTGCTCTAAGCCGCTTAGTCTTCACGGATAGGGGGGCTTATGATGCATACCTAGCCTAAATAAGTAGTAAGCCCAAAGCTACAAGTGGGCCTGAAGTGAACTAGTGAAGTGATATGGGCCAAAAGAACACAGAGCAAATTGAGTCAACCCACGAACCAAGAATTGCAAGGACCTTGGTCAACTGTCAGCCACGAACAGCATTTCTCGATTCCACGATCAGACACACAATGGTCATTCAAGATAAAATGGGACCACGTTCATAATGTACTATAAAAGGAAGGAGGAGGGTACAAATCCAGGTAAGTGCAACTAAACTAAAGAATTATGGTTCTGAAAAAAAAGGTTACTGACTTAAACGTTAGAGTTTATTTCCCCATAACCACTTCCAGGATCTTTTTTGCAGGCACACCTTAGTGAACCAAGATCAACCAACTGGATTGAAGGATACCACAACACTACATGACCCCTAGAAACCAATAGGCATTAGCAACATCCTTATCCAACTCTAAACCATGCACTAGGGAGTATAAATAAAGGGCACCCTGATTCTTCAACTAGAATTATTCCCCTGGTAAAAAAATAAAGTTCAACGAGGATTTTGCACCTGAGTTAAGCCGAAAAAGTAGCGAGGCAATTTCAAACTCCGAACTACTTCAATTCAGTGAGTGTTTTCATTGCCTTAGCATGAATTGAATTAAAAGTCATTATTATTAAATATCATTTTACGCCAGTTAAATTTAAATGTATTAGTTTAGAATTTTATATGTTATATGAAATTTTTAATAATATTAGGTTCTATTCATACCTGTTATTTGGCTTCATACAAATTAAGTACGATGTGTATTTTATCATACTATGCTTAATTATTGTGAAACTGAGTGAATTAATTGCTATGATATTTTATGTGGATGACCGGATTGTACTTTATCTTGTTGTGTAAACTTGGATTATGTGCTACTTGATTACTTGTATGTGCTTTTTGGGGGTCCCTAACATGATTGTAGTTCGGTTGAAATTGGTGGGGAATGATATAGACCAGACTGTCTGATTAGATTGGATGGATGTGGAGTTTATAGTATGCTAATATAACCTTCTGAATTTCTGATACAAGCTCGTAATTGAACATATTGGGCATGGTTAACAAGTATGGTTTTCTGGATCATGATAGCCTTCAGGCATTATTGAAGGGTTTATGCCCTGATGTCAGTCATAGTGGCCAGATAGGAACTTGACTGCGTCTTGGCATAACCCACCAGTATTCTTTTACTATGTGCTAGATTTTATGTGGCTATTTACTTTCTGTGATTACTAAATTTAACTTGGTAAACATTGGCGATGGAACCTCGCTAAGCTAGGAGCTTACCATAGTTTAAACAACCCTCACAGGTGTAGCTGAACCGTTAAAGTGAAGTGCACTGGTGCCTTTACTTCTTTTGAGGAAGGATCCTAGGTGGACCTTTAGAATCTTTTGGTTAGGTTATAATATAGTTATGAATATTAACACAAACTGATCTTTACCAGATCCTGTAGAACTTTTGTCTGTATTTTAGTAAAAAAATCATGTTTAATACTTTTATTAAGACTTTCACTGTAATAGTAAGTTAGGTTTTGGATTTTTTTTTCTAAATATGCTTCCGCATAAAATGTATTTATTCATTACTACATTTGAGTAATCTGAGCCCGTTGGATTCTTGGTAGCATGCTCAGGTCCGACCCAATACTTGCGTTGAACAGGTAGGTCGTGGATCTTGGGTGTTATAGATGTGGTATCAGAGCTTTCTCAAAACAAGCAAAGGTAATCCAATACTTACCTTAAATAAAAGATTCTAGAGGAATTATATAAATCGTGAATAAAATATGTTTTTGGCTAGTTGGGGTCCAACCTGTCAAACTAACAGTTTTGTTATTTTGGCAGATGAACGACGAGGAGGAAGTTACGACCAATGACTTTTGAGAGCCCATTGAAGTAAAGAGACACTCTGGAGCTCTTCTGGAAATAATCTTTTTGTGGCGGGGGATTCTAAACCTTTCACGGTGGGAGGAGACATTCTCTTACCCGAATTGGGTCATGCATGCCTTAGCCATGAAGCGGGCAGAGTCAATTGCCAAGGTCCATAGCCTCAAGAACCATGAGCAGTTAATGAAAGATGCAATGTGGGAACAATGTCTGCGTTCTAACACAGAACATGCAAGGGCAAATGTAGTGATCGTAGAGTGCGATCAGCTAAAGAACCGATGGATTATGGAGCTTGGGCAATGGGACACAGGGTGAACTAACTCATTGAGTGTAGGTTTCAATGGAAGGGGAATAAGGTGAAACTTCAAACTCACCTAAGGGACCAAATCCTCCATCCACCGGGATGGAGTTGTTCACAAGTCAAGTCACTCAAATATTGAGATGCATGATAGAAAGAGGGAACCAATCCCAATCCTCTCTCGGGGATCGAAGTTAAAGGTTGGAGACGTAAGATGTGGCCCTGGAGCGATTTTAGAAGTTCCATCCCTCCAGGTTCAACGACGACCTAGATGATGAAGTCGCTGAAAATTGGATAGAAATACTGGCTTAGGATTTCTGGGCCCTAGGATACACTGATGAGCGAAATGTGAGTTTTGCCATATTCCAGTTGGAAGAAGCTGCGCAGGATTGGTGGAACATAATACAGAGGAAGTGGGAAATGGAGGAAACTCACAGAACCTGGAGAATTTTGAGAAGGAGTTTAAGATGAAGTACATTCCATCTCTGGTTAAAGAAAGGAAAGAGGCAGAGTTCATATACTTAAAGCAAGGCGTAATGAGCGTAGCAGAGTATGAGGCAAAATTTTCTAGACTCTCTAAGTTTGAAGCGAAGATAGTCTTAACTGATGATGAACGTAAGAGGAGATTCATCCAAGGCTTAGGGCTGGAGTTGAGGGATGATTTAGCCCCAACATATTAAAATTATTATGCTGCAGTTGTTGAATCAGCTTGCAGAGTGGAAGAAACCAAAAATGCCTTGCGGGCCATGCACCAGGCAAAAAAGGCAACTGTTAAATCTCAGTCAATGTACACCTCAGGCTCATAGAGATCAACCTCTGGGGGAAACAAAGCCCCTAGGAGAGACATGCCCCGACCCTGGACTATGTTAGACAGCTCAAACATTGTCCCTAGAGAAGTGCCTCGAGTTTATTGCATGTACTGTGGAAAAGGAAGCCACGAGGAGAAGAATTGCTGGAAGAAGGCGAATGAGTGTCTACGGTGAGCAAGTTTCAAACATAGAATATCAGAGTGCTCGCTGGCTTAGCCAACTCCCGCATCTCAATCCTTGGGATCCCAGGCATCGGTCACCAAACCTGCTCAGAAAGGAGGAGCAATTGGAAGCAATCAACCAAAGGTCCATACTCATGTTTACCCATTGGAGGATGATGAGACCCCTGTTTCGACCGAGGTTATTGAAGGTACCCTCTATATTCTGGGTAAACTAGCTAAAGTTTTTATTGATCCTGGTGTTTCTTATTCTTTTGCTAGTTATTCATTTCTTGAAAATATGGAAGATAAAATGGACAGCTTACCTTATGAGTTGAAAGTTAGCGCTCCCACAAACGATGCTAAAATCCTAACTGGATGTGTATGTAGAAACTCTAGGGTAAATGTGGGACGTTGGGAATTGGTCATTGATTTAATTGCCCTACCTTTAAAGGGATATGAAACAATACTTGCCATGGACTGGCTTGCTAAAACCATACCCAATTAAATTGTCATACGAAGAAAGTTAAACTGTGTTAACCCGGGGAACCTCTGGTTGAAGTAGATGTGAGAAGAAAAGAGACCCTCCCCGTTACTGGTTTCTGGCGCCAAGGCTCGGCGGATGATTATTAAAAGAGCAACCGGAATATTGGCTTATATCATGAATAATCCAGCATACCGGTTAAAGGGAGACGATATAATTGTAGTTAGAGACTTCCCTGCGGTATTTCCGGAGGAACTTGTAAGTTCGCCTCCTGAAAGGGAGAATCAGTTTACCATTGATCTGGTACTAAGAGCCACACTTGTTTCTAGAAATCCTTATTGTATGCGTTGTCGGAACTACAAGAGTAGAAAATAAAACTTGAGATTTGTTAGCCCGTGGGTTCATCCAACTAAGTACCTCACCCTGGGGAGCCACGGTGTAACTTGTTAAGAAGAAAGATGGCTCTCTGTGAACGTGTATTGATTATCGAGGCCTAAATAATGTGACGATTAAGAATAAGTACCCTCTTCCCATTATTGAGGATCTTTTCGATCAACCCCAAGGAGCAATTGTATTTTCCAAACTAAATTTACGACAAGGGTACTACCAGTTCTGGGTGAAAAGGGAGGTCGTGCCCAAGACAGCTTTCAACACTCAATATGGTCATTACATATTCCTGGTAATGCTATTTGGAGTAACAAATGCACCAATCGCTTTCATGGATCTCATGCACCGAGTTTTTTGGCCATACCTAGATGAGTTTGTCATCATCTTCATCGATGACATCCTAGTATATTCCAAATCCCAGTCGGAGCATGAAGTGCATCTAAGGAGGGTATTACAGCTGCTTAAAGAACACAAGTTTTAGGCCAAGTTTAGAAAATGTGAATTCTGGCTAAACCAAGTAAATTTCTCGGGGAACGTGATTAGTAAGGCATGGATAGTAGTGGACCCCTATAAAGTAGAAACCATTATGAATTGGAAGGTGCCGACCAATAGTACAGAAGTTCATATTTTTCTTGGACTGGCAGGATACTATAGGGGCTTCGTTAAAGACTTTTCTAAACAAGCATCTCTTTTTTCCCATCTAACTCAAAAGAGAGTTAAGTAGGGATGGAATGAAAAGACTAAAGCCAGTTTCTAAGAATTGAAGAAGCGGTTGACCACTGCCCCAGTCCTTGCTCTACCTGAGGTAAATGATGGGTTTATATTGTATACCGATGCTTTGGGAGACGGTTTGGGATGTGTACTGATTCAACAGGGCCACGTGATTTCTCAAAAGTTGAAACCTTATAAGAAGAGTTATCTCACCCATGATCTAGAACTCGTTGCACTGGTGTTCACTTTGAAGAAATGGTGACACTTATATGGAGTCACATTTGAAGTAATGTCAGATTATAAGAACTTGAAATGCCTATTTTCTAAAAAGGACCCAAATATGTGCCAACGTCGGTGGATGGAGTTTTTGGGAGATTACGACTGTGTGATCAATTATCACCCTGTCAAGGTGAATGTGGTGGCAGACGCATTGAGCTGGAAGGTAAATTTGCCGCATATCTGAAAAAAAAAGACTGAGATGTTTTCGCAGGCAAAGAGTTGGGAATGCGAGGTTAAACCTGGCCGACTTATGTTTTTCAATATAAGGGTACAATTTATTTTTACCTAAAGAGATTAAAACGGCTCAAGTATCCGACGAATCATTAGTGAAGAAGAGAAAGCTTGCCACTGAAGGGAAGTTAACGGACTTTGAAGTAGACGGTGACATGGTACTGACCTGTAGAGGTAGGTTTTACCTACCCTGAAATGCAGAGATCAAACAAAAAGTGCTGGAGGAAGTTCATCGGTCCAAGTATACGTACACCCAGGAGGGACCAAAATGTACCGAGACTTGAAACAGAAGTACTGATGGGATAACATGAGAATGGACATAGCAAAATATGTGGCGCGATGTTTGGTGTGTAAGCAAGTCAAGGATGAGCATCAGAAACCATCGAGGTTATTACAGTCATTGGCGATTCCTAAATGGAAATAGGATCACATCACAATGGATTTATTGTGTGAGACAGGGACTCAAGATTCACTTCCAGATTCTGGAGGCAACTGCAAACAAAATTGGAAACCAAGTTGAACTATAGTACCAGTGCCCATCCATAGTTAGACGGGTAGTCGGAGAGAATAATCCAAGCTTCGAAGCTATGTTATGGATTTTGGGGGAAATTGGGATGCTCACTTGCCTTTGGTAGAATTTGCTTATAACAATAGTTATCATTCCTTCATTGGTATGGCCCCCTATGAAGTACTTTATGGTTGAAAATGTCGAACACCCCTCTTTTGGGAAGAAGGAGAGAAAAAGAGTCTCTCAGTTGCTAGTATATCTTGGATTGAGGAATCCATGGAAAAAGTCAAGATGATAAATCAACGCCTACAGATGGCTCAGAGTCGACAGAAGAGTTACGCGGACCATTGGAGGAGGGATTTGGAGTTTAGAGTTGGTGACCGGGTATTCTTGAAGGTAAACCCTCAAAAGGGTCTCATCCGGCATGGCAAGAAGGGAAAGTTGAGTCAAAATATTGATTAAAGCTTGAGTATTAATTATATATTTATACTAGTGAAATTCAAAATAAAGTTTTGTAATATCAAAATTACAATTATCTACTCATTTTATCGTGAAAAAAGGAAAAGAAAACAAGGAATCACTAAGGCTAGTTAAATAAAATAAATCAATAAAATAAAATAATTTTAAAAAAATGGATGAAACACAAAACAAAAATAATGAACATGAATCTTAATAATGGATTAGTAGGGAAAAGAAAATAAAATAAATGAAATGAAAACATGGACCAATGGAGTAGGCAAGTCAGAGACCCTACGTGACCCCTAGAAACCAATAGGCATTAGCAACATCATTATCCAACTCTAAACCTTGAACTAGGGAGTATAAGTAAGGGGTACCCTGATTCTTCAACTAGAATCATTCCCCTGGTAAAAAAATTAAGTTCAACGAGGATTTTGCACCTGAGTTAAGTCGATGGAGTAGCAAGGAAATTTCAAATGCCGAACTATTTCAATTCAGTGAGTATTTTCATCACCTTAGCATGAATTGAATTAAAAGTCATTATTAATATATGTTATTTTACTCCTGTTAAATTTAAAAGTGTTAGCTTAGAACCTTATATGTTATATGAAATGTTTAACAATATTAGGTTCTATTCATACCTATTATTTGGTTTCATATTAATTAAGTACGGTGTGTATTTTATCACACTATGCTTAATTATTGTGAAACTGACTGAATTAATTGCTCTAATATTTTGTGTGGATGACCGGCTTGTACTTTATCTTACCGTGTCAAAGTTGGATTATGTGCTACCTGATTACTTGTTTGTGCTTTTTGGGGTCCCCAACGCGATTGTAATTTGGTCGAAATCGGTGGGGAACGATATAGATCGGACCGTCTAATTAGATCGGCTACACGTGGAGATTATGGTATG
This sequence comes from Rubia yunnanensis, assembly GCA_037428765.1. NCBI lineage: Eukaryota > Viridiplantae > Streptophyta > Magnoliopsida > Gentianales > Rubiaceae > Rubia > Rubia yunnanensis. The sequence continues at coordinate 20,002,957 of CM075064.1, read as the reverse complement.
CTAGTTTAACCATCTGGATTTATGATACGAGCTCTAACCAAACATAGTGGACGTGGTTGATGAGTATGATTTTTTGGATCGTGATAGCATTCGAGCATTATTGAAGAATTTATGCCCTGATGTCAGTCACAGTGCCATATAGAAACTTGACTGCGTCTTGACGTAATCCATCTGTATCCTTTTACTATGTGCTAGGTTTTATGCGGTTGTTTGCTTTATGTGATCACTAAATTTAACTTGGTAAATATTGGCAATGGAAACTCCCTAAGCTAATAGCTTACCCTAGTTTAAACAATCCTCATGGGTCTAGCCGAACCGTTAGAGTGAAGTGCACTGGTACCTTTACTTCTTTTGAAGAAGGATCCCGGGCGGACCTTTAGAATTTTTCGGTTAGGTTGTAATATATAATAATTAACGCAACCTGATCCTTACCAGATCTTGTAGAACTTTTGTCCGTATTTTAGTTAAAACTCCTATTTAATACTTGTATTAATACTTTCACTATAATATTAATTTAGGTTTTGGATTTTTTTTCTAAATATGCTTCCGCATAAATTGTGTTTGCTCGATACTGCATTTGAGTAATTTGACCTCGTTGGATTCTTGGTAGCATGCTCGGGTTTGACCCGATACTTGCGTTGAGCAGGTAGGTCGTGGGTGTGGGGTGTTACGAATATCATTTCCAATGCAAGAATTATTGGAAGCCATCAGTCTGATCTGAAAGCAATTTTAATTGATACCATCAAATAGAGCCTCTGTCTTCAGGACCCCATATTAATGCCTTCTTTTGACATGTATACATTTTGGGCAAAACTTGTTATTTCAATATTTACATTGTAATTTTTATCGTATTCAATTCCACTAAATTCATAGTGAAAATTTTAGAATGTTGATTAAATAATTTTTGAAATTAATATTTTAAAATTTGATAGTTAAATGCAATTAATAAAGTGTATGGATTTTAACTTTTGATATATTTTTTTACACCCAACCATATAAGTTATTTAATTATTTTACATATTAATATATTAAAATAAAAAATAATAATAGAGTGATAAATTATGATATAGTTTATAATCGTGCATGAGGATTAAATAATTTAAGAAATTAAAATATTATATAAATTTAGAGAAAAGTACATTTTTAACCCTATGTTTTGGACTAAAGTGCAGAAATAACCTTGTAAAATCTGAAAGTGAAAAAATAAACTTGTAAATGGATGACCGAATGTCGATGGAAAAAATGACCGGAAATCATTGAAATGACCTTTTTACCCTTATTATATTTTTTGAAACATTAGAATTGGAAAAGACATTAATACCCTCCCAATTTTTTAAGAAAACGAAAAAAAGAACTCTCTATTTTCTTTCGTTTCTGTCACTTCCTCTCCCATTTCCCGCTCACTTTCAGCCTTGGGTCGATTGATGCCCTATGGCGACATGGTGAAAACCATTTACCTTACACGTCCCCTTATCATTGTCAAATAGACTTTTGCTCACTATTGTAATAGCGACTAGGGCTTATGTGTATAGTATAGTTGTTTTGCATTCCAATTTGCTACAAGGTCTAGATTTTAATGTTTTATTTTTTGTGACCCTGTGTAAAAGATCCTAGTGATCTTCAAGTGTTCTGATGTAAGCCTACGGGCACTGTATCATTTAAGCCTTCGGGCAACATTTGATCTTTAATAGAAAAGGGTCGGAACCCTATACACTCGATTAACTTTAAAAAAAAAGTAAATGATGATGTCGGTATTTTAATAATTTATTACCTTTATTTTGCAAGAAGTATATGAAGTTTTCTACCCAATAAATAGGACAGTCTCATAAAACTCCTCGTGGAAAGAAGGGGTTGAATGAAAATTTTAGAAAGTTAAAACGTTTTAGTTGCAATGTTAAAAATGTATTATTCAATTGCATTACTTATGAATTTATGACTCGATTAATGAAATGCAAAAATTTTATCTTGATTTCTTCTAATTATGGAAAGATCGTTTTTCAAGAAATGAACTCTTAAATTAAACTAAAAAATGTATGAATTAAGTGAAAGACATCAATTATATGATACTAGTTGATACCATTGTGCGTTCCGTAATATCATTAATTAAAATATTGCAAATAAGTTTTATTTAAAATTTTAAAGTTTAGTCATTTAAAAAAATTATATGAGTTATGAAGTAAAATAATTAATTTAGTTGAAAAACGTTAAATATTGAATACAATAAAAATTGATGAATTTATAATATTTCATTCAAATTATGTAAAAAGTATTTATTTATATGTTGACATTCATTTTAAAATGTTATCATAATTACATGTATACATCTCATTGCAATGAATAAAAATAAATATCAAATGACCTTATTAGTATCGCTAATTAAAATGTTCTTATTTAATAGTTAGTCTAAAATAAGACTTTGTCGTATATAAATAAGTAAATAAATATGTATACATATTTCTATCAAAAGTGCTCTATCATTGTATAAAAAATCTGAACATTTTGTTATTTCAGATTATGTGCTTCTTTGGATTTTCCTCTCTATATATATATTATATATATATATAGACACACATATAATGAGATATCTATATTTTAAATATATCTTTAGAAGTTATATATTTTAACAAGTTAGGATTGATTATACATATTATAGAACTAAAATAGTAACATTATATAATATTGGCATCATCACTCATTGAATGGTGATATTATAACCATGTAGATTATCAAAACATCAATCTAAGAATTCCAACAGTCTGAATACTGGCAGCAGAGATCCAGGCTACCGTGGGATAGATTCAGGGATCGAAATACGAATTTTTTCCACAGATGGGCCACTAAAAGAAAGGCAAGGAATCAGATCACCCTCATGAAGGACCGTGAAAGCAGCTGGGTACAAGAAGACCAGAAAATACAAGATTTGTTGCACACACGTCAAAGGAATTATTTACAACACCAGAAAGTTATCCTACTTTATTTGGACACGAGAGAAATTTACAACAGATTTTGGAGTCAAATGAAAAGCTGATTAAGCCAGAACAGATACAGGAACTTATTAGACCTTTCACTTGAGGAGGTCTGGCAAGCAATAAAAACAATGAAGCTATGGAAAGCACCAGGCATGGATGGATTGCCAGCAGACTTTTATAAGGTACATTGGAAGCATGTGGGGGAACAAGTAACGGAAGAGATCCTGCAGATTCTACAAAATAAGCAGATGCCACTAGATTGGAACCAAACTCAGATCATTCTTTATCCCAAAACACGCAGATGCTCAGAAAGTGGAGATTTTCAGACCAATATCCTTATGCAACGTCAATTATAAAGTTGTGGCAAAAGTGATTGCAGGAAGATTGCAACCTGTGATGGGGGACATAATTGATACCAGCCAATCAGGTTTTGTCAAAAAACGTCAGATAGGGGAAAATGTAAAAGTAGCGCAAGAGATGATATATGTGTTAAAGAGGAAAGTAAAAGGAAAGAAAGGAGTGGCTGCAATAAAATTAGATATGAGCAAGGCACACGACAGAGTATCTTGGGAATGCCTCAACAATGCATACAGCTGATTCAGATGTGCACAAGTACAGTATCAATGCCAGTAAGAGTCAATGGCAATCGGAATGGTTTTACCCAAGAAGAGGTCTAAGGCAAGGATGCCCATTGTCGCCTTACCTGTTCATAATATGTCAGAAATGCCTATCCAGCTTGATACAACATACAATGGACAATACTCCACAGGCGGGTACCAAAAGTATCCCACTTGATGTAAGCTGATGACATCATTTTATTCATAGAATGCACAAATGAAGCAGTTAGACAATTGGCCCGAAACATAGATGACTTTGCACTTTTCTCAGGGCAGCGGATAAATTTCGAAAAGTCTTCCATCCTGTTTAGCAGAAACACAACACAAGAAATGCAAAGCTACATCAGACACTATCTGAATATTCACAGGACAGCTCTGGGAGGTAAATACCTGGAAATGGAGATAGAATTGCCTTACTGCAGAAAATAAGAGCAAAGTTTGATGACTGGAAAAATAGGTCTTTGTATATATAACTTTGGCCAAACACGTACGGACAGCAACGCCATTCTACCCCCTGGGAATCTTTCAGATACCAAAAGCAGTGCTGAAGAAGATTGATTCAATAATGGCAAGGTTTATCTGGAAAGGAGACTCAGAAAACAAGGGAGTTCACTGGGTATCATGAAAAAAGATGTGCCTGCCCACAGGGATGGGAGGTCTTGGACTCAGGTCAGCTAAACAAATTAATACAGCACTACTAGCCAAACACACGTGGAATATCCTCACGAATCAAGACACGCTTTTTGCCAAAGTATTTAGAGCCAAGTATTGCAAGAGTGTAGATTTTATGGACTGTACCCATCTGATAGTTGGGCATGGAGATCTATATTATGCAGGAGAGATCTACTGCAGAAACATATGAGATGGGAGGTTAAAAAAGGAAATAAAATAGGTATCACAGATAATTGGGTACCGAATTGCACACCACAAATGCTGGATCAGAGGGCAAGTATTATAAAGAATCACCCAAATATGAGAGTGGAGCAGCTTATAGATGAGAAAAGGCAATGGAGACTGGAGATGTTGAAGGCAACATTCCCCTCACGAGTGGTTAAGAAGATACAAACAATACATTTACCTGCATATGGTGAAATGGAGGATAAAAGAGTTTGGGCTAATACCAACAATGGAATTTACATGATTAAATCAGGACATTGGTCTCAGAGAAGCTCGGTTGGCCTGCTAAACACCCAGATAGGTGGACACCGGAAACAATTTTGGAAGATCAAAGTGTCAAGAAAAGTGCAACTTTTCGTCTGTAGGGCATTGCATAATGCGATACCCACGGCTCATAACCTGGTCTGCAGAGGAATTCATACACAGGCATTGTGCTCTTGTTGTGAAACAAACAGAATCGAGGATGTACAACACCTATTGTGAAGCTGTGATAGTGCGAAAAGGGTTTGGAGGGCTTCAGAACTGGGGTTTAATTTTGATCAAGGCCAACTGAGAGTTTTAACACCTGGTTCTGGGCTTGGTTAGCAGGAGCTCCACACACTGACCAAATCATACTTTCAATGCGTATCATGTGGCAAATTTGGCTACAAAGAAATCAAATAATATTTCAGGATCAGAGGAGCCCACCTCGAATAACAGCCGAATTGGCATCTGCAGCTGCAGCCAGTGATCAGTACAGGCAATCAAGCATGGGGATCCAGCGGTTGTCTACTCCCACAAGCAGAAGCACTGCAAACTGAGCAGCTGGAATACAATCAACCCCAAATACGACCAACACTCGGGATAGATGGGGCATTTTGGGAAAAGACCTTACATGGATCAGCAGCATGGACTGTTACTCCCAGCTTAGGAGATCAAGGTATGACGCATGTAGCTCATTTTCTGCCAGCCTCACCCCTAACAGCAGAAGCGCATGTCTAAAAGCAGTGCAGGCAGCGAGAACTCAAGGCATACCAGAGCTACAGATTTGGACAAACTCAACAATTCTGACTAGCCTGATAAATGATGTTAGCAAAGCTCCCCCGATGGAGGTTGCAACACTTCTTGGCAAAATTCGGTACCATCTAGAATATTTTAGGAAGGTTTGGTGTTTAAAAGTGTCCCCAGGGATGTAGATCAGCAGGAGCACAATAGTGCGAACCATCTAAAATGTAATTCAGGATAACATGATTCTTTCAATCGGATATAGCAAAACACAAATCCACAATCCAACAAAAATTTTACTCAGATAAATAACATTGTCATAACATCAGTTCAGAATAACAAACTAAGGCACATCTCTAATAACTTGCAGCAACTTGTTTAGCTCTTGTCATTTGCATTAGGTCCCTTCTTCTTTCCAAATCCAACAACTGCACACCAAATGCAAAATTCACAAACATTAAAATACAGCCACATAATGATGAAAACAAAATAATAAAATATAACCCTAAGTCACTCATTACTTCGAACAAATTTCACATGTAAATGAAATCAGAGTCAGCACTAAACTCTAACTCACTACTACGAACAAATTCTACAAAACACTAGTTCATAATACGAACAGATACAATGGCAAAAACAAGTTACCAGCCATGACGAAGCGGCGGTTGTACTGCAAGCGCTTATGGGCACGTCCGCGGGGCTGCTTCTTGTGGTCCTGCTTAGCGACCTTGGGAGTCTGACCTCTGACCTTGCCGGCACGAGCCAAAGAACCGTGAACCTTACCTGTACAATATCATCACTATCAGTAAATCGCCCAAAATCTTACAATCTAATACGACGGCGAATCACAGAGAGAAGAACATACCCATGGTTGTGAATCGAGAGGAGCTGAACGATCGACGTCGGCGGCTGTGCGCAGAGATGCGATTGCAGAACGAACGACTGGTTTTGAGATTAATTAGGGCTTCTAACTTTATTTATATAGAATTGGGAATGTCCTTGCAGTTGCGGATTGGGCCTTTTCTTCTGGGCTAACATTAACTTTTGGGCTTTAGATTTATCATTTAAGGCTTTTAGATAAACTCTAGGGTACTCCCGGAAGAATTAGATTGTAGTACTACTACTGTATACTTGATACTTCTAACAAAAATAAATTAAGTTAAGTGAGAACGTTATTGTAAGATGGCCTAATCAAGAAAATGAAGTCCTTGATATAGTACTACAAGTGATAGAGATGATGAATACAATCGTTCAACAGCATTAACACCACAATTGGAAAAATGAGCAAGATCACGTGTTATTGTATTTTAAGAGTTGTTTTACAAGTTTTTTTTAGAATAACAGTGAGCTCATTCTCATTAATATGATGAATGCGTAATACAAAACATGATTGCTTTCGCTAAATCGTGTGTGCTGGCTACTTCTACTCCATCTACTTTTACAATTGATAAACTCGTGAAAACCATACATAGGATTTGAATCTCCCTGATGATTGACCTTACATCGGGAGGGATTTCTGGATGGTTTCTGATGTGCCGTGGCGCAACTTCACAGTCAATTTTGATAGTTGCCTAGTATACACCTTAGTTGGCTGCCTGTGTCATTGTGTTCAGAATGGCCGTTGGTTCCACCTGTACGACTGGCAAAGCTCTAATGACCGTCGACCCCGACCATTGCTCCGATGTGCTTCCTTCTTTCGCGCACCATGCCACCACTCTATTCCCAGATTTGCAGCAGTATGCCGAGTCTATTATAATATTTGGCAGTCCCTGAAGAGGTTGTTCGTTGTCTTTCTTGAGCAATACCAGTTGGATATCTCCTGCCAATACGGGACAACAAAGTATAAAAGGTCAGCTTTTATATTACCTTTACGACGATGCATGAGCATCCCACGACCTTCCTTGCATTCCCCTTAGAGTCAATCTTGCAAAACTGCAAATGCAAAATAAAAAGATCAGCTTGTAATTGTTACTCATATATCGGTAATTAAAATATTGTAATTGCAACTAATCACACCCAGACTGATCTAAATGCCAGTGACGAGGAAAAGGCCCCCACTTTTGATTACAAGAGAATTTTAGATGTACACAAAACTTTGAAACAAAATTGACCAATCATCATTATATGCAGCAAGTTCAGGAAACATGCAAGCGAAAAATTGTAATTTCAACTGATGCACGACCAGGCTGATCTATAAGCAGTGAAAAGGAAAAGTCTCTCACATTTCAACACATCACATCAGAATCTGGGTTTTAAAAAGCGCAAAGTGCAGCGAAGCGCTAACGGTAAAATTTACCGAAGCGCGAAGCGCTGAGTGCAAGCGCTCGCTTTTTGGAAAAAAAACGCTCGCAAATCATATACTAGGATTATTTCAATAACGACACAACAAGAACTTAGAATAATAACACAATATCATAAAAGACAAATAAAACATTCAACACAATACCAAATTAAAAGTTTTGAGGGTGGTAAGAAGAACTAAACGACTAAGATCATTATGAAGTCATTGACTCTAATCTCTAGTCATCGGAAAAGTCATCATCTTCACTAAAAGTATCCCTATGGACCTCGTCTCCATCCCTAAACTCGATGTCATCTTCCATATCATTTCACATGTCTCCATCTATCTCTTCCTCATCCTCATCTACAAAAGTAATTCCATCGGCAATTTAATGCTCCAAACGATGACATCTACAACCACATAAAAACAAGCACAAAAACAACAAAAATTCATCATCACGAAACCAGCCCCTAGCTAAAATTGAAGTAAAAACACTATATTTGGAGAAAAAAATAGAGCACATACTTCAACTAAAGCAAACATAAGAAAAGAAAAACAGCCCATAGATAAACTCATGAAAAATAGGTCTGAATCCTTCTTCTTTTTTTTTTGAAAAAAAACAGCCTTAGAACTCAGTTTACTTGCATTTGCCGATGGAATTACTTTTCGACGGCAACTGAGTTTACTTACAACTCAGCCTTAGAACTCAGTTTACTTGCATTTGCCGTCAAAAACTCAGAGGTAATGAGAAGAGAAGAAGAAGAAGGGAATTACCTTTGTTGCTGTCGAAAAGATGAAAATCGGAGCGTCAGTTGTGCCATCAGAAGTGAAGACTCCCTTTGTTGTTCCGTCAGAAGTGATGATGAGGAAATGAAGCCTCTGTTCGCATTTTTGTTTTGAAACGGCCACCTCTATCCAATTCTTGTCTTCTTTTTTTTTGTTTTAATCCCCTACTTTTATATTTAACCCTAATGCTATTTATTTCAGCCAAAAACTTCAGCCCAGTCTCCTTTCATTTAAGAAAAAAAGGCCCATTTCAGCACAAAATGAAAATTGCACTTTTTTGAGCCCTGAGCGCTTCGAAAAAATGCTAAAAAGCGCTCGAAAGCGCACTTTTAGTTAGCGCTAGCATTTTTTTGCGCTTTAAGCACCTTTTTAAAACCCATATCAGAATTACAGATGCACAGCACTGAAACAAAATAGACTAATCATCATTATATGCAACAAATTCAGGATACACAGCCGTAACTTATAACATACAAGTCATTAGCAAAAAAACTTTTGAGAGATAAATACACAAGGCACATGATAACTAAATTTATTTACCCCAGACCATTCACCAAGAGTCTTGGCACTTGGAATAGTAACCATGTTCACATTGTGGTCAGTACATAGAGCCTTGACTAATTTAACATAGTCGGTTTGGTCGTAATCCTCAGCCAATACGCAGAGCACAACAACATGCTTCTCAATCACCTTGGCTGCTTCATGAAGGTCTTTAACTAGACCACTGTGCGCCATGGATTTCTTCAACACCAACTACATAGCAGTCATGATGTCTATGGGCACACCAAGAGCAGAGGCGGGGGCAGCAACCTCAGCAATAGGCTCTTCTCTGCAATACCAACCACGAAATTAGAATAATTAATGAAACGGCCAAATTAAGATTTTTCAGCTTTTAAAAAACATCACATGCTATTGCAAATCCTAAAAGTTGCAATCAACAGTTCCAATGCCAAGAAATGAGCAACTAACATAACTATACCAAACAACAATTTAATAGGGGGGAATTACAAGTGAGCTCATGAGGATAATGAAACAGGAGACCCTAAATAATACATACCCAGACATGATTGCTTCTTGCTTTTGAAGTGAAATCACAATTCAAACCTGCCAAAACAAACAAGATTTGCATCAAAATAGCGTATTTTGATTCACAATGCGAGATGACGGGAATTCAATGATACGCTATGAATTTCTATTCAAAATAGTGATAGCGATCGACTTTCTGTTCCTAATTCGCAACTTGAAGAACAAAATAAATATGAAATTGAATTATCATACTCGCTTCTGCATCAGAATAATGAAATCAGTAAAAGTGATCAAATTACAGATGAAGAATGTAACGGCTGGAAAGGAATAGTGGGTAGAGGCAATGAGACTGAGGTTTTTCTTCTTATATGAAACCACTAAACCCTAGCTTTGTTCCTTCTTTTTTTATTTGCATTGCATATTTATTGGGATTGATCTTTTTAGGCCCAACTTTTTTCCTACTGATTCGATAGGTGAAGGCAAATGGTCGTCAGGGGCATATTTGTTTTTTTGCACGTTTCACTCCTCCTTATTTTCCCAGCTTATGTGATTTTACTGTACTCACCATTGGCTGACACAAATGGTCGTCAGGGGCATATTTATTTTTTTGCACGTTCCACTCCTCAATTTTTTCCCAGCCCATGTGATTTTACTATGCTCACCAGTGGCTGCTCAAAACTGCGTCGTTTTGTGTCCTCTTACCTTTGTTTCATCTGCCTATCTCTCTCTCTCTCCAATGGAGGGGCTCGAGAGGTACTGATTCAAGAGGTGAAGGTTCAAGTGGAGAGGGTTCAAGTGGAGGGGTTCGAGAGGTACTAATTCAAGAGGTAAAGGTTTGTGTGAAGAGGTTCAAGTGGAGGGGTTCTAGTGAAGGGGCTCGAGAGGCACTGATTAGAGAGGTGGAGGTTCACGTACAGAGGTTCAAGTGGGGGGGGTTCCAATTGAGGGGTTCGAGAAGTACTGATTCGAGAGGTGAAGTTTCAGGTGAAGAGGGCCCCAGTGGTGGGATTCCAATAGAGGGGTTCGAAAGGTACTGATTCGAGAGGTGAAGGTTCAGGTGGAGAGGGTTCAAGTTGAGGGGTTTCTCCTAGTGGCTGACACAAATGGTCGTCAGGGGCATATTTGGTTTTTTGCACGTTCCACTCCTCATTATTTTCCTAGCCCATGTGATTTTATTGTGCTCACCAGTGATTGCGCAAAAGGCATCATTTTGTGTCCTCTTACCTTTGTTTCATCTGCCCCTCTTTCTCTCTCTCCAATGGAGGGGTTCGAGAGGTATTAATTCGAGAGGTGATGGTTCAGGTGAAGAAGGTTCAAGTGGAGGGGTTCCATGGATTCGAGAGGTGATGATTCAGGTGAAGAGGTTCAAGTGGAGGGGTTCGAGAGGTGAAGGTTCAGTTGGAGAGAGTTAAAGTGGAAGGGGTTCCGATGGAGGGGTTCGAGAGCTGATGGTTTGGGTGAATAGGGTTCAAGTGGAGTGGTTCCAGTGGAGGGGTTTAAGAGGTACTGATTCAAGAGGTGAAGGTTCAGGTGAAGAGGGTTCCAATGGAGGGGTTCGAGAGGTACTAATTCGAGAGGTGAAGGTTCGGGTGGAGAGGTTCAAGTGGAGGGGTTCGAGAGGTACTGATTCTAGAGGTGAAGGTTCAGGTGGAGAGGGTTCAAGTAGAGGGGTTTGAGAGGTACTGATTAGAGAGTTGAAGCTTCAGGTGCGGAGGTTCAAGTGGAGGGGTTCCTCACTAGTGGCTGACACAAATGGTCGTCAGGGGCATGTTTGGTTTTTTGCACGTTCCACTCCTCATTATATTCCCAGCCCATGTGATTTTACTGTGCTCACATGTGGCTACTCAAAACGACATCATTTTGTGTCCTCTTACCTTTGTTTCATCCACCTCTCTCTCTCTCCAATGGAGGAGTTCGGGAGGTACTGATTTGAGAGGTGATGGTTCAGGTGAAGAGGGTTCAAGTGGAGGGGTTCGAGAGGTACGGATTCGAGAGGTGATGGTTCAGGTTAAGAGGTTTCACTGGAGGGGTTCGAGAGGTACTGATTTGAGAGGTGAATTTCCAGGTGGAGGGGTTCCAATGGAGGGGCTCGAGAGGTGAAGAGGTGGAGAGGTTCCAGTGGAGGGTTCGACAGGTAATGATTCGAGAGGCGAAGGTTCAGGTGGAAAGGTTTCCAGTGGAGGGTTCCAGTTGATTCATATTTTTAATATTTAACTAATTAATTTTTTATTTTAATATTTTTATTTGATGTTTAACTACTCCCTCCGTCCCAGGGGAATCTGCAGAGAGAGAATTCTCTGCAGAATTTTTCCCCTGGGCCCCACTGCACTCTGCCCCCCCACGTGGTCATGCATTAGGGATGAAAACAGAAAAATTAAGGGAAGTGAAGGAGGGATAATTTTTCCCTCCTTCACATTTTCTGTTTTTATTTCCCGCTTTTTTGGCCTCTCTTAAAGGCGCCAAAGGGTCCGTGAACAGTACCCACAATTTTTACATGTCTAATTTTTACATGTCCGTGAACAGTACCCACAATTTTTACAACTACTCTATAAATACATGTACATTTCAGACCTCTTTAATGTTGAAAAACCAGGAAGAAAACTGAAAAGAAAAGAAGGATTCTTCAAGACTTGGAACCCCAAACCCGATAACAGTTTGGGTATTTGGGGAACCCTCAGGTATGGTTTTACACTTCCTCGAGCCGTCCCGACTCACCCGAGGGTGGTGGTTGCTCTCTGTGTTTTGCATCTTCCCATTCCTCATTGGGTTTTTTTTAGGGTCAATGCGCAAGAATCTGACGAACGAGGAGAGGCAGCATCTGGGGGAATTTATGCTGGAGCAGCACAAGGATGGGAAGCTGTTGCATTCGACACGATTGCTGGCAGCAGCAATGTTCGACTGTTCTATACGAACAGTGAGCACCATCTGGGCTCTTACTCGGGCTCAAATGTCCCAAGGAAGACCTCTGGACTTGCGTCATCGGATGGCTGGCCATCCTCCGAAGAACAAGAGGGAAATCAACCTGGAAGAATTGAAATCATTGCCTGCAGTGAAGAGGCGCACTATTAGAGGTACAGCAAAAGCACTCGGAATAGGGAAAAGTAGTGTGCAACTGGCAATGGCAGCCAAGGTAATAAAAAGCCACACAAGTAGCATCAAACCAGCTCTCACAGAACACAACAAGGTATCACGTATGTGGTTCGTTTTAGAAAAGCTTGATCCCGAACTAAGATTTCGATCAATGGACCATGTCATACACTTGGATGAGAAATGGTTTTATTTAAGCCAGGAAACAGTAAGGTACCTACTGGCCCCGGATGAACCGGAGCCATATCGCACAACTAAACACAAGTCACATATCCCAAAGTTAATGTTTTTATGTGCAGTGAGCAGACCAGTATGGGGAGTTGATGGTGAATTGCTGTTCGATGGTAAACTTGGCATATTTCCATTCGTGCAAGATCAAGTAGCAAAAAAAACAGCAAGAACAGGCAAGCAGGGACAGTTCAGAAGGCAGCAGTACCAAAAATCACAAGAGATGTCACAAAGGAGAAGCTAATCAAAGAAGTCATCCCAGCAATTAAGTCACGGTGGCCATCTCACATCTTGGGCAAATTTATTCATATTCAACAGGACAATGCAAAGCCACACATTTTCAACAATGATCCAGAATTCAGGGAAGTAGCTGATGCAAACGGTTTTAACATACACTTAGTTAACCAACCAGCAAACTCACCCGACTGTAACGTCCTAGACTTGGGATTTTTCAACTCAATTCAAAGCTTACAACAAGAACATACATCGTCTAATGTTGAGGAGTTAATGGCAGCAGTGCAGTCAGCGTACGAAAGAGAAGATGCAATCACTTTGAACAAGGTATTTCTAACACATCAACTGTCAATGATCGAAATACTGAAAGCACGCGGGTCAAACAACTACAAGATCCCTCACATGAACAAGGACAAACACATAAGGGAGAGAACTCTACCAAGATCACTACAAGTAAGTGAGGAGGTTGTGAGGGGCAGCATTGAGCATCTAATCAGCAAAGGTGCAGTAGATGAAACTGTGGTGCCACTTATGCATGCATTAGGTTATAGGCCTTAGATGCAGAATTGTAAACATTTTGGGGGGTTGGTTGCATGGAATTTTTTGCAAGCCAAGAACATCCCACTTTTGGTGTTCATGGGATGTTCTGACACCAACCCCGGGTAAATGTTCATGTGGTTAATGAAGTGTAACCCTTTTTTCCAGAATGGACTCTCTCATATTTTGCATATTAAGGGAACATGCTTAATGTCACAGTGTGAAGGAAACAATCAGGGACGATGCTTAAAACTGTTGTCAGGTTCGAATACACGTATACTCAGAACAGTTTCAATGCTGCCACATAAACTCAGAACAGATTCAACTCAGAGCAGTTCCAGCAAGACACATGAGGTCAGGTTTCAACGCATCATAAAAACTCGGAACAGTTTCAAGTATATCACCGAAAACCTGAAGCGAGTCAGGTGTCCTCGCAATTAAATATGCACGCAGTATGTTCCATATTAAGGGAACATGCTCAAAGTCACAGTGTGAAGGCAACAATCAGGGACGATGCTTAAAAATGTTGTCATGTTCAAATACACACACAGAACAGTTTCAAGGCTGCCACATAAACTCATGACAGATCCAAGTCAGAGCATTCCAACAAGACACATGAACTCAGGTTCCAACGCATCATAAAAACTCGGAACAGTTCAAGTATATCATCGAACACCTGAAGCAAGTCAGGTGTTCTCGCAATTAAATATGCATGCTGTATGAGCAAAAATTTTCTACAAAGAAATGGGACATTAATATCGCACATATATCATCGAGCAACTGCATAACACAGTCGCTCTCGCACAGAACACATAAAAGGTTAGTTTGAAGGCAGGAACGATTTCACCTCATTCGTTCCCAACCGTTTCCAATTCTTTAATACTCCCGGTTAGATCTTATCTCTTCCCCACCGAAAGCAGCATCCAATGAATGGATCCTGTATATTTATCAAACAATCATTAGTTGAAGAACATAGAAGTTCGATTAGGCAGAGGAAAGATAGCATATGGAACTCAACGGAAATGGAACTAACCATATTAATGTAAACAACGAAAGACTTATCTTTTTGGGGCCAGTTTGCAATGAGACCAAAACGGAGCTAGGGTTTGCGCCGACGGGCGTCGCGCTCCTCCCGCAACCAAGGGCATAACAGGTAGAGCACCTGGTTGCTGCCATACATGGTGTCCTTTGGGTCATCCGGCACATTGGTGTCCCAGGGGAATTGCGTTGGCTCTGCAACGGTCCCGGTGCCTTCTCCACTGGAGATTTCACGGATGGGAGGAACCAAACCGTGCTCACCGTGGCAAGGATGAACTTTTTCTCCACCATGCAAGTCCCCCACGGGGGATTTAACATCAGCCCGTGGCTCGATGGAAGCAGATTCCCCTGGAACTGGAGTGGAGATCGGTTCACCGTGGCCGTCGACCACTGTTTCCCCGAGGGCTGCGTCAGACCTCCAGGCGGAGGTGGCATCATCCGCCTCCGTCTCGGGGACAAACTCCGACTTACTGTATGAATCCGACACGTAGCACAACGAACACCTCCGACAAGATTGACTGGTGGAGTTCGAGGCGAACGACATGCGAAACGCACAAAATAACCGGGACAATCGGGGGAAGATGACACAAATGGACCGGATCTAACAAAAATAGATGAAAACAACAGCGGGAACTGGGGGAAGATGCTGAAAATTGAGGAGCTAGGGTTTCAGGATGAGGATGAGGAAGAGGGAGAAGAGCGTCTGGGAAGGAAGAATGTGAAATGGCACCAGCGTTGAAGATTGTGGAGCCATATAAAGTCGAGCTCACTTTTCATCTACCCAAGGAGCATTCATTGGTGCTCCTTTCGGCGTGGAAGAGATAAGATCACATGAATGAAGGGAAACAGTTGGGAGCTTTAATGAGGTTCCAAATGGGTTAAGAGAAATTAGGTCCATTAGTTAGGTTAAGTGTGGGTTATATTCTGATTTGGGCCCAAATCAGAATAACCATTTGTGGCCATCTTGGTAATAGTTCAAATATTGTGGGGATAATTTTGGATTTTCAAATCATTTTTTTTGCCAAATATGGAAAGAAACAAAAAGAGTGCAGATTTGCCTGGGACACCCATTTAAGGAAAGTGTGCAGATTCGCCTGGGACGGAAGGAGTATTTTAATTGGATGTTTTAATATTTTGATTTGATATGTCATTTTATTAATTTGAGTTTTGAGTACCAAATTCAAACATCAATCCGAACCACTAAGGATATCCGTATGTGTAGCTCAAGTTTGATCCAAGTTTGGCTTTCAGCCCCTGCAGTTCTCGTACTTCGACCGACCGGAAAAAAGCAACCATCCCGAAACCAGAAGTTTCCCGGAGCCTAGCACTCAATTCTAAATTAGACCCGGTTCTCTTCGTCGTCCACCAAAAAATGATGTGTTCATTGCTATCTAATTCAGTGACTTTCTGACGATAGTTGGAGAGTTTAAAACGCAGTTACAAATCACAACCATCGGTATTGATCGATTTGCGTTAGCAGATCAATACTACAAGTTCTACAACAGTTGTTATACATTAATTACTCTCTAAATTGGCTAACATTTGCATACATGGTAAGGTTTTTTGGCGCATCTGCAAACCGACAGCAACGACAATGGAAATCCCACGGCGAACGACCCTTAAACCCATCACTTTTGCGGTGTCGTAAGAATGAAGAAACCATTGATGTAAAGCCTCTGTTGAGCAGCTGTTGAGCAGCTGAGCTTGGAGGAAGAAGATGAAGATGAAGCTTTTGTTAGCTTCAGTTGGTTTTTGGCGAGGAGGCAACAGATTTTCAAATCTGGCGCCAAGAACATTTGAAGACTTAGTTAAACGCAGGAGCTCTTGTCGTTTTATTTTCATTCCATTTTCTGGTTTAACTTTGCCCACGTGACTTGTTGTGATTGATGGTTGTATTCCATCTGTTTTGCTGGCAGACTATAAAACAAGAAATCAGGCAACACATTTTGTGTGTGCCTTTGGAAAACCAAAACCTGAATCAGAAATTCTTCTTCTTCTTCTATATCTGTTTTCTATTTTTTCTTCTGCATCTTATTGGATTCTTCATGGTATCAGAGCATCCGATCCGTGCAATAAGAAGGCAGATTTGAATTTCTCTTGAAATCTTCTTTGTTTTAAGATCCACCAGACATGTCTTCTGACGATGATTCAGTTAATTCCGTGGCACGATCCTTTGCTGGATCTGGCCATAATCAGCGAAGGAAACAAGAGAGAAATGATCCATATAAGCTTGAAAGTGGTGAGAACAATAGTCTTGTACTGGTTGCTGAGCCTCTGAATGAATACAACTACATTACATGGAGCAAGGCTATGGTTCGAGCTATCAGATCCAAAGGGAAGCTGAAGTTTCTTACAGGAGAGATCAGACCTCCAGATCCAGAGGATGAGATTTATGATCAATGGGATAAGGTGAATTCTACTGTACTTTCCTGGATTTTGAATTCGATGACTGTTAAACTAGCAAGAGGTTTTATGTTTTATGAGGATGTGTTTACACTGTGGAATGAGATTAAGGAGAGTTTTGGAGAAAGTAATGGTCCTTTGTTGCATAAACTTAGGAGAGATATTGCAGAATTGAAGCAAGGAAATGAATCTGTATCTGTTTACTATACACAACTTAAAAGTCTGTGGGATGAATTTAGATGTTTGAGACCTAGAAGAAGGTGTAGTGCAGGATGTGTTAATTATGATTGTCTTCCTGCTGAAGAAGAGGAGGACAAATTGAGTCAGTTTTTGATGGGACTAAATGATGAATATGGGGCTATTAGTCATCAAATATTGCTTATGGATCCTGCACCAACTGTCAATAAGGCATGTTCTATGATTTCAAAAGTGGAAAGACAGAAGGCTGTTCATGAAGGTTATCAGGATAATCATCATAACTCAGCCATGGCTGTAAGAGTGTACAGAGACAGCAAGATTCCACATCAATATAGAGAGGTAATGACAGATCAGCAAAATGATGCAATGAGGATGAGAACTGTAAGAAGGCCTGATTTAAAATGTGATCATTGTGGCAAATTAGGCCACACCAAGGATATTTGTTTCAAGATAAAAGGATATCCTGATTGGTGGGAAGGAAATAGAGGAGACCTGGGAACAAGATCACAACCACCTCTTCAACAGCAAGTTATGAGGCAGCAGTACTTACCTAGTGGACCTCAGAGGCCACAATATCCTTCACCAAATGCTACAAGAGTACAGCAGTATCAGCAAGGATTCCACAGGCATGCTGCTCATGCAGTAGCAGAGGAAGAAGATACACCAGTTAATGACACAGATACAAAGCTACATGCAATGATTGCCAAGATTGTTGAAATGCAGTTTGAAAAGAAGCAGAAGGAGAAAGAGGTGATAAAGGATTATGGAGGACCAATTGATTACAGTCACTATCATGATTACTCAGGTAGTGTGATCACAAATCTTTCACTCAGTGTTTTTGCATTGTCTAATAATAGTTGGATTGTGGACAGTGGAGCATCAAGTCATATGTGCAGTGATATGTCAGTTTTTAGATCCTTTTCATCAGTCCACACACCTACACCTGTATACATGCCTGATCACACAACAAAGTTTGTTCAAGCCATAGGAGAAGTTGCTCTTACTCCCTCAGTCATTTTACAAAACTGCCTCCTAGTTCCTGATTTCAAATATAATCTCTTGTCAGTGAGTAAAATCTCTAAAACTATGCCAATCTTTTTCAGTTTTACATCCAATCTCCGCTTGCTGCAGGACCACAAGACTAGAAAAGTCCTTGCAGCAGCAAGAGAAGAGAATGGATTATACATTTTAGATCAGCAATCTTTCAAGCCAGATGAAATCAAGAAAAGAATTCAGTCAAGTTTCCAGAATAAAATCTTCACAGATACTGTAGTGAACACTGTTAGGCAGAATATTGACGTTCCTTTGCATTCTTGGCATTGTAGACTAGGGCATCCTTCTAATGATGTCATGAAACATCTCAGTGTACTTAAATTCTCTGCTGAAATGGATACTTTCTGTACTGTATGTCCTATTGCTAAGCAACACAGATTGCCCTTCCATTCTAGTTCATCTTTTACAACAAAGTTGTTTGAGCTTATTCATGTTGATCTGTGGGGGCCTTACAAAATACCTTCAATATCTGGCTGCAAGTATTTCTTAACCATTGTGGATGATTTTTCTAGAAGCACTTGGACTTATCTAGTTAAATCAAAGGATCAAATCTCTCATTTACTCAGAACTTTCTTCAATATGGTGAAGACTCAGTTTCATACCATTGTACAGTCTTTTAGATCAGACAATGGCAGTGAATTTGTCAACCAAGATTGTGAGATGTTATTTTCTGATCTAGGTATTCTTCATCAAAAATCTTGTCCTTACACTCCCCAACAAAATGGGGTAGTGGAAAGGAAGCATCAGCACATTCTTCAAGTTACTAGAGCCTTACTTTTCCAATCTCACCTTCCAAAAGATTTCTGGGGTGAGGCCATTCTAACAGCAACATACATTATCAATAGATTGCCTACATCAGTCCTCTCATGGCACTCTCCCTATGAGCTTTTGTTCAACAAACTTCCAGATTTCCAGTCACTCAGAGTCTTTGGGTGTTTAGTTTATGCTACTAACACCACACCACACAAAGACAAGCTATCTGAGAGAGCATTTCCCTGTGTCTTTATTGGATATCCCTTAGGTCAGAAAGCATACAAGCTTTTTGATCTGCAACATCATAGAGTCATCATTTCAAGGGATGTCATGTTTCATGAGACTGTTTTTCCATATTCTGATCCTAGTCTACTTTCTTTTCCACTTCCTTTTTCAGAGTCCTTTTTACATGATCATCAGCCATCTCTTCCTACTCCTCAATTCCTTGAACCTCTTCCAGTCACACCCTCACCACCTGCTGAAAATTCTTTAAGGCATAGTACTAGGGTCATCAGGGCACCTATATGGACAAAGGATTTTGTTTCTTCCTCAGTCCTCTTACCTTCTGAGCCTCAGTCCATTATCCCTGCATGTATGGTTTCTTCTTCACAGGTTCCTGAACCATCCAACTATCATCAGGCTAAGCATTTTACTGAGTGGATCCAGGCTATGAATGAGGAATTGGTAGCCCTTGAGCAGAATCATACTTGGGACTTGGTTAAACTACCACCAGGAAAGAAGGCCATAGGATCAAAATGGGTGTACAAAACCAAATATAATGCAGATGGTTCTCTAGCAAAGCATAAGGCTAGACTGGTTGCAAAGGGGTTTAATCAGATAGAAGGTATAGATTTTTCTGAAGTTTTTTCTCCTGTTGCTAAGGCTGTTACTATCAGATTACTTCTTGCTACTGGAGCTGCATCAGGCTGGCATATGCATCAGCTTGACATTAACAATGCTTTTCTACATGGGCATCTTGATGAAGAAGTTTATATGAAACTGCCTGATGGATATGTAGTTCCTGATTCTCAGTTGGTTTGCAGACTTACAAAAAGCTTGTATGGTTTAAAGCAAGCCTCAAGGCAGTGGAATAAGGAGTTTACACAACATTTACTCAGCCTTGGTTTTGATCAATCTCATCATGATCACTGTTTGTTTCTGAAGTTCACTTCTCAGTACATGCTGGCTTTGGTAGTCTATGTGGATGATGTCTTAGTTATGGGAACTTCACTTGATGCTATTGTGGCTGTTAAACATTCTTTGCATCAGAAGTTTACTATTAAGGACTTAGGGGAAGCTAACTATTTCCTTGGTTTGGAACTTCACAAAACAGATTCTGGCCTTCATCTCTTGCAATCCAAGTACATTGCTGATATTGTTTCAGATTGTGGATTACTGAACTGTAAGCCTATTGCAACTCCTCTTCCTTCTTCTTGGCTTGTGCATGATGAATCCTCACCACTGCTTCCTGATCCAAGCCAATTCAGAAGACTCATTGGAAGACTTCTCTACCTCAATTATACTAGGCCTGATGTTACTTTTGCAGTTCATCAACTCAGTCAGTTTGTTCAAGCACCAACTCATCATCATCTCTCTGGTGCTCTCCACATTGTGAAGTATCTGCATCATCATCTTCCTTTTGGATTGTTCTATCCTGCTCAGAATGATCTTCAACTCCATTCCTATTGTGATGCAGATTGGGCTTCTTGCAAGGTGTCTAGGAGATCAGTTACAGGTTATGCTGTTTTTTTGGGTTCAGCCTTGATCTCTTGGAAGTCTAAGAAACAATCCACAGTCTCTAAGTCCTCAGCAGAAGCAGAGTATAGGAGTCTTTCCATGACTGCCTGTGAGCTCAAATGGATCAGCTACTTGATCAGGGACCTTCACCTTCATATTTCTTTTCCCATCCCACTTTTTTGTGATAACCAAGCAGCTTTGCATCTCACTGCTAATCCCGTGTTCCATGAAAGGACTAAACACCTTGAAATTGATTGCCATCTGGTGCGAGATTATTATTTGGAAGGATTCTTGCTGCCATCATTTGTCTCTTCTCGTTCTCAGTTGGCAGACATTTTCACAAAGTCTCTTCCTGCAGCTTCATTCTTTACTAATCTCTTCAATCTCAGCTTTCGGGCTTCCCCAGCTGAGCTTGAGGAGGGGGTGAAGAAACCATTGATGTAAAGCCTCTGTTGAGCAGCTGTTGAGCAGCTGAGCTTGGAGGAAGAAGATGAAGATGAAGCTTTTGTTAGCTTCAGTTGGTTTTTGGCGAGGAGGCAACAGATTTTCAAATCTGGCGCCAAGAACATTTGAAGACTTAGTTAAACGCAGGAGCTCTTGTCGTTTTATTTTCATTCCATTTTCTGGTTTAACTTTGCCCACGTGGCTTGTTGTGATTGATGGTTGTATTCCATCTGTTTTGCTGGCAGACTATAAAACAAGAAATCAGGCAACACATTTTGTGTGTGCCTTTGGAAAACCAAAACCTGAATCAGAAATTCTTCTTCTTCTTCTATATCTGTTTTCTATTTTTTCTTCTGCATCTTATTGGATTCTTCATCCCGGCCGTGCAACCATATTTATAACGACAAAACCTGAGAAACCCCAATGATACAGCGAAGGACGACGTCGATGAAAGTCGATGGAAACCCTTCAATCGTCGGAGGATTTGCAAAAAAACGGGGGGAGTTTTCCATTTTTAACTAATTGCAATTCAGCTCCTGAATTTCAGTAAATGATTTAATTGCAAGTCGACCCCTCAAGTTTAGCAGCTTCTCTTTCATAATTCTATAACTAATGAATCCTAGTCTTACCATAAGACGGTCTCGCAGGAGACGGACTCGTGATGCCGATGTGTGGATATTGTAAAAAAAAATGTTTTTACAATCTTGATCAAATGTTTGTTTTATATTTTTTTTAAAAATTAGATTTAAATAAACAAATATTTCAAAACTCCTTAAACTGTATTTTTCGAAACTGGTCTTATAATTGTGCTTACTTGAGAGATAAAATTGATATTCCCTTGGGTTCGACCCCTTACTTGCCTACTACATTCTTTACCTTTTATTTTTAAGGTTTTGCCTACAAATTTTACTTTGATAAGGTAGAAACAGCTAGTTCAGCACACCTTTGTCAAATCTGGCGCCGTTGTTGGGGTATATTTAGTTTTAAGGATAAGTGTCAATAACCCTATCTACTTGAGTAAGTGCCAATATAACCCTATGACAATTTTTAGTGCAAATATAACTCTAACTAGTTAATGAAAGTGCCAATATAACCCTCATACCCCATTTTCGGCACTGACCTCAATTTTCCAGCGTTGACTCTATATAAATTGACCAAAATACCCTTTGAGCTAACTCTGAAATTAGGTGAATAATTTTACACTCATAGTTTGCCGGACCACCATAGTTCGCTGAAATTATGTAGGGTTATATCAGCACATCATGCAATCTTATTGGGTTATATCAGCACATTTCTAATGTTTGTAGGGTTATATCAGCACATTTCTAATGTTTGTAGGGTTATATCATCACATCCTTACAACTTATAGGGTCATATTGGCACTTTCACTAACTACATGGGGTTATATTGACACTTTCGAATATTGAAAGGTTATATTGACACTTATGTCAACTATGTAGGGTTATAAAAACACTTTTTTCTTAGTTTTATTTCATAGTTTGTTTATTATTTTACGAACATTTTATGGCGAACCTTCAATTTTTCACATAAGAGCCACTCAAAAGAATTTTGTGAGTTTTAATCCAGAAATTCAATGAACATTATTTAGCATCCGAAAAACATGAAAGAAGATCTAATCACTCGTGATGGGAGACCATACACTGAGGCAATTAACTGTCATGGATTTTAAGCAGAAACCACTAGCTGTGTGCTTGCCCAACATGCAAAATGAACAAGATTTTGAGTTTAAATCTTGCTTAATTCACTTGTTGCCGATATTTCATGGTTAGACATGGGAAGATCCGAACAAGTATTGGTGAATTTCATGATGTCTACACCTCTCGAACCATTACAATCACATGTGGTGAGGCAAAGTGAACGAAGGTGAGTGTTGCTTCACCTCCAATACCACTCGAACCCCATTGTAATGACCATGGACATCTATTGGAGAGAATACTTGTTCGATGAACCCTCGAATCGGTACATCTTGAACCCCTCCACTAGAACTCTCACCTCTCGAATCTCCACTGAAACCTTCACCTCTCGAACTGTCCAATGGAACCTCCACCTCTAGAATCCGTACCTCTCGAACCATCCAATGAAACCAGTACCTCTCGAACCCTTCACTTGAACCTCACCACTCGAAATTGTACCTCTCGAATTAGTACCACTTGAACCCTCCACTGAAACTTTCACCTCTCGAATCAGTACCTCTCGAACCGTTCAATGGAACCTTTACCTCTTGAATCCGTACCTCTCAAACCAGTACCACTCAAACTCACACCTCTCGAACCTCCACTGGAACACTCACCTCTTGAACCTCCGATGGAAACTTCACCTCTCGAATCCGTACCTCTCGAACCAGTACCACTCCAACCCTTCACTCGAATTCTCACCTCTCGAACCTCCACTGGAACACTCACCTCTTGAACCCTCTAATGGAAACTTCACCTCTCGAATCCGTACCTCTCGAACCAGTACCACTCAAACCCTCCACTCGAACTCTCACCTCTCGAACCTCCACTGGAACTTTCACCTCTCAAACCGTCCAATGGAACATTCACCTCTCGAATCAGTACATCTCGAACCCCTCCACTTGAACCCTCTCCAACTGAACCTTCACCTCTCGAATCAGTACCTCTCGAACCCCTCCGTTGGAAACCCCTTATCAGAACCTTCACCTCTCGAATCAGTGCATATCGAACCCCTCCACTTAAACCCTCTCCACCTGAACTTTCACCTCTCGAATCATTAACTCTCAAACCCCTCCACTGGAACCTCCTCCACTTGAACCCTCATCACCTGAACCTTTACCTCTCGAATTCGTACCTCTTGAACCCCTCCCTTTTACTTCAAGCATCTCCACATGAACCTTCACCTCTCGAATCAGTACCTCTCAAATCAGTACCCCTCGACCCCCTCCATTGGAGAGAGAGAGAGAGGCGTATGAAACAAAGGTAAGAGGACACAAAACGATGCCATTTTGAGCAGTCACTAGTGAGCACAGTAAAATCACATGGGCTGGGAAAATAACGAACTCCACCTGAACCTTCACCTCTCGAATCAGTACCTCTCAAACCGCTCCACTGGAACCACTCCGCTTGAACCCTCTCTACCTAAACCGTCACCTCTTGAATCAGTACCTCTCGAATCCCTCCACTGAAACCCCTCCACTTGAACCTCTTCACCTAAACCATCATTTCTCAAACCCTCCTCTCGAACCTCACCGAAAACGATGTTGTTTTTGGCAGCCACTTGTCTGCACCTGTAGAATCACATAGAAGTTAGGATTTTGGAGCATACGTAAAAGTACAAAAATGCCCTGATGAACATTTGCGTCAACATTCCTGTAGACGTTTGTGTCAACAATCCTGTAGGCGCACATGGCTGGGAAGGTGATGAAATTCCTGCAGACGCACATCATTGGCAAAATTATCCTTCTACCCCTGACGACCATTTGTGTCAACCATGGGGTTGGGAGGATTTCCATTGTAGAGTACCCTCAAATAAAATGCTAGTTCTAAAAAAACATTCCAATGCTAAATATAAAATCGCTGTAATGCCAGGATAAATCTTTAGATTTATTAACTTATCCACCATATAATATTAGTTTCTACCACATAAGTATACATTTCTGGAAATTCAGGTATGAATATTCTCTTACATGCAAATGCAATTGCAGTTGCATTTGTAGGCAATTATGCATCTGATCAGCTTCTACTAAGTACAAAAGATCAGTAAAATTTGCACATCCTATCAGATGAATCAGCAAAACTTCAAAGAAGCTTCCAACGCCTTTTCATCCACGCACTTGTACTCGAATCCAAGTTTGTAAGATCAAGCTGAGATGAAACAAAATTTTAATCAAATGATTTATGAATGAGAAACAAGGCACATTGATGCTGCTCCTATGAAATTAAAGGGAAATAGGCTGTTTCAAACAGCCAATGGGCATCTACTTAAAACGGTCGAAAACAAGAAAAACTAACAGAGGAGATAATCTCAGACCGGCAAACAGAAAGCAATGTGCAATAATATGAACTATTCCACGGTAATGGTAAATGTATATCTAAATACCCTATCCAATTAGCACACAGTACGAGTTAAACGCATATCATGTCCATGTAACTTAAGTGTCAGAACATGTAAGATTAAGCGCAATCTGCCAATAAATATGCGTCTTGATTTAATTGACAGAAGTATGAAGGTCATTTTCACTTTCTTGTCGGCATATTTGACTAAACGGGAAACAAAATCGTCTATCCTGTCAATCCCCATCTCTAAATCATACCTGTGAAAGTGGTCAGCAAAAGAGGCAGTGTGAAATTGAAGCCATTATTCAAAAGCTGGATAGGAACCCTATTCTCGCACTGGATCTTTCTGCTCAGAAGATCCTTGCGAACATAACATCCCTACATTGACCATAACATACTAAGAAGCTGAAGGAAGCTATGAAGAGCAACAAAAAGTAAGACGAGAGCTGCTCACTTGCAAAGGGTGAGGTAAATGCCTTGAGAAGCTTATTCAGAAGAGCTGCATCATGGTTGCTGGCAACTTTCAACAAGTTGATCGTGGCATTTACATCCACGTCCCCATTTTCTTTAACCTCCACACATATATCCCCCTGAGAGCCAGTCTTTCAGATTCTCTTGGTGCTGCAACCGTTGTATCATCATTTTAGTCAATCATATCTCAAAACAAAGTGTTTGCACTTAGAGGGGAGGTTCTTACCTACATGAAGTTATCTAGAAATGCATAATTGTCCTCTATGTTGGTCTTCATTGCTTCGAAAAGCACCGTCATTTTAAACTTCAGAAGTTGCGAAAGTGTCTTTGTTCTGTATGTGAAGCACTGAGTCTATTCTCAAAATATAACACCTTCACCAAAAATGTCCCCAGGTGTTCAGAATCCCTACAGATTGTTCTCTTCCCATCTTGCAGTTAGTTATCTCGACTTCTCCAAACACGATGATGTAGACACTATCAAGTACTTCATTCTGCACAATGACATCTTCTCTCGGGGGACAGTATTCAGACTTCATGCTTGCAACCTGATCAATAAAATTCAAACATGTGGGGTTCTTTAAAATTCTGCACCATAAGTAAACCTAAATGTCTGAATTCATTGATTGAACTTACCAAGAGCAGAAGGGTTTTCTCTGACACTCCTTTGAAAAGGTAAACTTGCTTAGTCACTGGAAGAAACAGATGTTGGCTGATATTCGTACAGATACTTTTCGAGAGTTGTTCAAATAATTCTTTCTGGTTCATCTTCTCAGCCTTAAACCTTAAACATATGTAGGCCAGTATCTGTTCCTCTAACCTGGGGTCCAAGAAATTTCGCCTTGCGAAATTTGATGCAGCTTCAATGCTATTTCTCTACAAAATGAGTCACAGAACAACATAGTTGATTACACATCATAGAAAACAAGATGTAAAACTTTAGGAAAGAGGAAGAAAGGCATACAAATTCCATAGTCTGGCGCCACCCTTCTGTAACCAGATTTATCATATTGCCAACAATGTATGCCAGCAAGCCAATATTGAAGAGCATATATAGAGCTGTGAAGAACATCTCTTCCGTGTTCACTGCATGCAGGTCGCCGTATCCCATAGTACTCAAGGTGATTATGAACCAATAAATGGCGGAGAAATATATGAATCAGAGGCTTCTTTCCCTAAAATCTGGAATTGGAACTTAATCCAATTCATCCCTAGCATATAGAAGAAGCATCAAGAACAATGTGCGACAAATACTGTCACCTAAAATAAACCAAAAATTGCACTTATAACTTGCTATCAAATAAGGTACCTTCCTCTTGACAAAAACAAAATCGTAGAGGCTTACTGAAAAGAGCCAAGCACATCTCTCAAGCCTGTAGTACAAAAAAATGTCAGAAAAGGTTTCAATTCATGATTAAATCACTTTATTTGATCCTTAATTTGTTCACTACAGACGCGTTTAGCACCAAGATGAATTTCCTATAGGATAAGATGCCAAATGTGTAAACTTTTGCATTAAGTTCTTCAAACCTGAAACCAAGAGATTAGAGAGCAGTAGTTTTATAGAATTTGTATCCAGACCCTGAGTTGATCCTCTATATTGACTTCCTATATTGGCAATTAACAGATCCAATTCATCATTCGGTTGTCGCAACATTTCATCTGAGTGTTAACCTTTCATTTATAGCTATAACTCTTCGAAGTAACAGTGTTCTTACTTGAGGAACTGCAAAGAAGTTGCTTTTGTTATGCAACTTTTGGAGGAAGGATATATATTTACTCACATTAATTATTTAATTAAGTATTCAATCAAAGTTTGACCTAGTAAAGAATTGCTTGAACTGTCTAGCACGTCAGAGTCTGAGTAATCCCAGCAGTGAGAAAGTGGCACGAGCTGGATGTGTAGTCCTGATAGACAAACCCAGAGCTTCAAATGGAATTGTAAAAGCCATATCCATTATAAACCATGTGGAGATATACCTGCAAACATCCTTAATAGTTTGATCAAATCCATCAAACATAGAAAATATCTCATACTAGAGTAGACTAATTGTTGACATATAAATGAAAGCAGGTTAACCTTTTAGCAATCTCGGACTTGTCAAGAACCATTCTTTGAGTGATGGGATCAACATAGGCGATGGAAAATGTCTGGACAATATCAATGGTGAAGAAGATATCAACAACGTTATCTGCAATGTCCAGGAACTTATATGGAAGAAAGATGAGGAATGCAATTTCAAAGGGGCATATCCATGCTGAGTAAGCCACCAAGATCATCATTAATGTTTCCCAGCACCTGCAATATTATTCAGTCGTCATATATCAGTAATCTTTCATCAGTCCTATTACAAAATTTTACCGTGAGATATAATGGTGTGAAGCATAAAAATCAAGCTAAGAACTTGAGCATTAGGATATATTTAACACAATAACTGCTACACATCAATTTCTGACGTGGATGAATTTTCACCTGTAAGAATGAGAGCCTCGAGACACAGCTTGTAGTGTTCTTCCACCACCTAGGTTCTCAAGCAGTATGTTGTCCAGTTCATGGCTAAAAATCCCAAAAGGCAGAAGGAAATATTCAACATTCAGTATTTGCAAAAATTCCAAAAATTACTAACTATACTCAGTATTTGCACTAATGTTCATATCAGTATTGTACAACAACTGCAATTCAGTATTCAGTGATCTCAATATTGCATCGTAAAATGGGGGGAAGGAAGCATACATAGCAATAGTAGGTGTAACAAGCCAACGCTCCGGAACATCAAGATTTATTGCAAGTGTTTTAGACAGGGGCATATTTGCAAAAAAAAGAAGCTTTGGGACTATATACTGCATCATCTGTACTGCTATCATGCGCAACAATTAAACAAAAGATATCTAGTAAAAGAAGTCTTTGAGAGGTTTCTTTCCAAACGAAGTAGAGTAAGATTGCTAGAGGATACCAGTGTTGGCAAAACATATCTGTAGTAATTCTTCAAGGGAAGATCAACAAGTGAACTCTACAATGATAACATCACAATGTTAATAACTTCCAATCTCAAGCTTGTTCATCACTTAGTTTTTTCTTTTTCATCACTTAATTTTTCTTGTCCAAATACATTCAGCTAAGAATGAGACACACCTTATTTATTTGTAAATGCATCTATAAGACAAAGGTGAGGTAAATGGGAAGAGGCCATACGTCATTAAGAAAAAAAATTAAAAAACTTATAGTTATTTACCTCTAGTAACATTTCAGCAGGAAATAGTAATCTGTAAATACAACGACCTGATATGGTACAAACCAGAAGTTCGTTTACAGAATCAGTAAAAACTTCCTTGAAATTATCACCACAAACTGCATGATCACATAAAAAGATGGCAAGAAACTAATTAATAACTTCTTAGGAAGTATCAGTATATAAATAACCATAATATTATCCATCGACACAAGTAGTGTTTTCTTGGTAGTTTCCATTCTTACCATGACCATTTCCAGTTTTCTCACAAATGAAAGCATCACCAATATGAAAATAAGTACATATTACCCCAGAGCAAACATGATCTGAAACCACCTTATCAGTTAGACCCTACTACGCTTCCATGTAGAAACTTGATCGGTTACAGTCCTGTCAATAATTACCCGGTCGTCAATCACCTAACATTCAAACAGGAAACCGTATTTCAAATGCAAGTTATTTAGATGCGCACTACATGTAGCACCAAGATGAACAATAAGAAATGAAGACAAACAAAAACAAAATATGAAATAATGCCATAGATATCATCTAGGGACAGGTGAAATTCCTCTTTTGTAGCATTCTCCTTGATATAAAAAAAATGTTCTTCCATCTTTGTTATTATCATTAAGGTAGGATAAGGGCAAAAGGATTAGCCACTTAAGACTTGTAAGAAGATCCATTTATTCTAAAATAGACAGTTAAAAGGAAATGCACTATATTAAGTGCAACCACTTGAATTCTGCAACTAATAATACCTTACCAAGTCACCACGTTCGTTGAAGATGGATTCTAAATATCTTTATTTCAATTACTTAAATTCCGTGCTTCTCCATTTTTGATACTATAGCTTCAGGCTCTTCCCAAAATTCGATTGAAATGGAGTCATTCCCTTTCTCTACTACACCTTCCACTTCACAAAAATACCCATTTGATCCCTATTCCATATTTTCAATAGTACCAAAGTTCATACATTGAAATATCCAAAACCTTAACTTTCTCACCTACCCATTTTGTTGTTAGAAATAATAATTACTGCCAAGCCAAAGGGAGAGCTAAGAAAGGATGCACACACTTACATAAATATCTATTTGTTTTGTATGTTCATGTTATACTGAGACATACGAGCATATGGATACATGTCTATCTTCAGAGAGAACGGAGTCCTACAATGAATGGTTTCAACTCAAAGTAGCTGAGAATAAAAAATCCATGGCAATTACCTGAGAAGGAAGAGGTGTTTGGCTTCTCTTTGCTGTCTGCATTTGTATGTAATACTCTTTAAATTTTGGCGGAAAGTTCCTTACTGACTCCACCATGTCTTCTTCATCTCGCTAATCAAAGAGAATAGAAGAAAAGAGAACATCCCTGCTTAAATTCTAAAGTTGATACATCAAAGCATAAATAAAGTAGACCTACTAAAAAATTATACTAAGCATACTATGCCTTTGACATGATGCTGCTCAAACTCTGAGAAGCTCACAAAGGTAACAGTTCAGTTTAATCAGCACATACCTGAATGTAGAGCTTTTTCCAAGAAGATTCTTGAAACGTCCTGGGTGGAAGCAGTCCCCACTAAAGTGAATACCTAAGATATTTTAAGGTAATGAAGCAGCAACCTTCATTACCTTACAAGGAAGAGACCACTTGATTGTTGGACATGACAAAGTATTGAATTTACGATCACATTTCAAGAATAAGTTGTGAACAAAACTATAAGAAAGTCAAATAGCCGTAAAAATATCAAAATTTTATATACTCAAAACCATGGTGAACTGATCTCACTCGACCAACAATATACAATGACTAGTCTAAAACTATGACAATGCATTCTACCTAAAGAAAGAGGAAGTCAGATTCCAACACTATAAGAGAAGGGTAAAAAAATTTCTGCCCCTTCACTTGGCAGTTCAGGGAACTGCCAAACATCTAGCTGGCCAGAATGATCACCGGTGAAAAATTGGCCGCTGCACCCGATGAAAATGGTATTTACTACTTCCTTTGAAAAGATCGTTCCTTGTTCGGTAAAAGATGGGATGTTATACAAGCGAATAGCCTTGTTGGAACATGAGCAAACTAGGATTGAGTTATGTATAAGAGACAGTGCAAGTACACCACTTTCTTCTCCAACTTGATAAGCAACTTCCAAGTTTCCATCTTTGCTTATTGCCCAAACCCTTATTGTATTATCCAATGAACTCGACATCAAGTAATTGTTCCAACAAAGGACAGATGTCACAGGAGCAGCGTGTGCATTTACTAGATGGAGGCACTTCAAAGTCTTGACATCTCTTATTCTTATGGTTCCATCCTCAGAAGCAGAGTACAAGCAACCAGCTCTAACAGTAAAACACAACACAGCTAGCTTGTGGCCTGTCAAAGTAGCAGTAAGAGTAGTAGATTTCCATACAGCTATTGAACCATCATCCATTCCGCCAAAAAACATGTTATCAGCCCCAAACAAACAACGAACCACACTGTTGACTCCATCAAGGGTAAACTCGGTGTTCGTATCCGTATTCCACACATTTACACCCTTCTCCCGACCAACAAAAACCCATGGAGCTGTAGCCATTAAACATCCGATTTGGCAGCCAATTTCAATAGTGTGGATACACTGACCACTAATGCAATCCCAGAAACATATGGTTCCGTCCTCACTAGCTGAGCAAAGCTTGTTCATGCCAGAATGTAGAGACACTCCTATAACGGTTTTCTTATGCCTCCTCTCTAAGTTTACCAGATGTGAGAATCCGGAGCCAGAAACCCATGAGTGGAGATCCTTACATTTCTCACCATGAGCACAACTATTACTGATCCAGTGCTCACACACCTTTTTCTTGGCCGTGAGTTGTGTGGTATCATCATTTTGCACGCCCTCTCTACAAATTTGATAATCAGAACTGGACTTGGGTGGCTCTGACTGTGGCTCCAGTTGGGAATTTACCACAAGAGCGAAGTTCACAGAATCCTGCCTCATATCCTCCTCTTTCTTGATTATCACTTCAAAATTTTGGTCTACAAAATCAGAATTTAGAGGCTGATTTTGCGGCTCTATGGAATTCACAACCACTTTAGCTTCTGAGGATTTAGCCACAGAATCCGGCCTCCTATGGTCCTCTTTCCTAATTATCACTTCAGAATTTTGATCTACAGAACCGGTACTGGGAGGATGATTTTGTGGCTCTCTAAAATTCACAACCACTTCAGCTTCAACGGATTTAGCCACTATATCATCAGAATCCTCAATGGTAACCTGCTTAATTCTAGGATTTGAGTCATCCACATCAGAACTCATCACCACTTCAGTGAGTTTTGTAGAACTAGGCATGACAACCACTTCATCAGAATTTACTGTCACATCGAAAACCTCATACTTTGTGATGGTAATCGGCCTCTTTCTATTTATAGGATTCGGATCATCCATACCAGAATAAACCCTCATTTCAGTGAGTCTTTCAGATTTAGGCTTGACAACCACTTCACCAGATTTTACTGACACATCCAAAACCTCATTCTTGCTGATGGTAACCGGCCTCTTTCTACAAATTGGCACCCCACTCTGGTCATCCAAATCAAAATTGGGTCTCTTCTGTTGTGGTTGGAGGTGCGACTGAGAGTGGAGAAACCGACAAGGGTTTCTGTTGCACCTCCCCTCAACCCAAAATCTACAAATTTCAGTCACTTGACTGGTGGGTCTGTGATAAACAAGCCTCTTGAAAACTGGCTTTCTACTAACTGTAGAATCGGCATCAGGATATACGATCCTCTCAAAAACTCTCCTTCGCCCAGAATTCACATCCATACTTTAAAACTCACAAATTCAATTAAGGATACTTACGGACAAAGAGGAGCGAGCGAAACCCTAATTTCGCAAACCAAACAAAACCCCCAATCCCTTTGTGCTCCGATGAATTTTGATGGGGAATATCAGATCGCCGTGCAAAACCCTAGTTTTTCGAACCAAAGAACACCTCAAATTCCGATGGATCTCGGCAGGGAAATCAAGCGCGAATTCTAATCGCCCAGAGGAGATAGATGGGAACCTGAATTTGTTTGAAATGAGAAAGTGAGGACGTTGGAGTTCACGGTAGTCTGATTTATGCAACACTCATTTCTGAAAATTACAGAATAACCCCTAGTTTGACCAATTCCACCCATTTTGCCTTATTTTAACTAGTTCCTTTGATTTTCTTTGATGTATTAATCAATAATTGGATTGTGCAACTACAAAACAACCCGAGTTTGACCAATTCCACCCATTTTGACTAGTTCCTCTAATTTTCTTTGATGTATCAATCAATAATTAGATTTCTCTAGAAAAATATTGTTTTCCATTTTTAGCAGGTTAGATATAATATAATTATTGATCAAGATTGTATTATTATTGAAAATAAAACTATTGATTTTTTAATTACAAATTTATAGCAAAGTTTTGGGATGACTAAATTATTTTTTTGGTCCCCTACAAAGTATTTTATACCATCTTTTGGTCCTCGGCGATTTTGCTCGGTAGTGCGATTTTGCTGTTTGTGCGGGCGATTAAAGTGAGACTGTGTGTGCAATTTTGCTTCCCTACCTATCTTAACCTAAATCTCGTCTTCCTCCCCAATTGTAAATTTTTCTATTTCTGGTCCGAATTAAATCCTGATCGCCGGTAACGGCTATATTGGCCGTTAACGGTCGCTATGTCAGAGCTCCTGCAACCCGTAGCTCAGGCCTCCACTCTGGAAGCCACCCCCACTCCTCCTCCGATCTCCTTTGCTAATATCCTAAAAAATAAAGCCCCGCCACTATCCAAACTTCTCCCGAGCAACCCTGAACTTGTCCCCAAATCCCTTCATCTTGGTGAGGCGGCCTGTTTTTACTCAGAAGAACAAATTGCTAAACTGTCCTCCCACTATGCAAACGCCCTGGTTGGGAAGTTCACCAAGGGTAGATGCTCGATGGAGCAACTGGAACAAGTCTTCAAGACAGTGGGCTTCACGGGTAAGTACCAACTTGGTTCTCTTGATTTCAAACATGTGCTCATTCGTTTTGAATTGCTAAATGATTACCAACGAGCATGGATGAAAGGGGTCTGGAACTTTAATGGGATACTTTTAAAAATGCTAAAATGGACTCCTGATTTTTCAATACATAAAGAATCTCCAATTGTTCCTGTTTGGTGTACAATTAAGGAAGTCCCTTTGTACTATTATAATACTGCAGCTATTGAGTTCATTGGCAATAGTATTGGAAATTTTATCAAGACTGATCTGGCCACTGATAGCTTAACTAGACCTTCAGCCATTAAACTTTGTGTAGAAGTGGATCTTCTTAAACCTATTAGCACCTTCATTAGGTTGGGATATTTGACTAACAATAGAAAGTATTACATCGAATATGAGGACATCCCCTTATACTGTGACCATTGTTCAAAATTAGGTCACTCCAAATCACAATGCAGAACCTTTCCCCCAAACCTTAATGCTAAGAATGATGATCTCATTATACCTCAGATACAACCAAAATGGCAAGCCACTGGGAAAAAATTTGACACTCCACCCCTAATATCCATTGAAGACCAGACAGAGTTATTACAGTCTGCCATTCCGTTTAAACCAATCCCAGGATCCCCTCCCTCTTTCCTTATTAACCTGGAAACTGATACTGACCTTACAGTTACTGGAACTCCCACAGCTGTTAGGAACAATCCTCAAACTTTCAGTCCTAAGCCTACATCTCAGGTCCCTCTGGACAACTCCCTTTCTAAATTGCTTAATGATACTGCTTTAGGAAATTTTACTCCTATGGCTTATGCTACTGATGATATCAGCATTGGAACTCTCCCTAATGCTGGTAAAAATAGCAATGCCTCTTCTTCTCTTCAGCACAGGTTGGGAAACAGATTCTCTGTTTTGCAGGTAGACATGGAAGAACTGGCTACTGACCAAGAAGCTACCTCGAACTTGCCAGAAACCTCAAACTCTTCACCGAGGCTTAATCAGGGCCTCCTGACAGGTAAGACAAAAGGTAAGAAAACTAATTATTTTAGCCAAATAAATAAAATGATGCTGAGATCAGCTACTAAGAGTCATAAGTCAAGTGAGCAATGATAGGTCAACTTTCAATTAATTTCTTGATCTGGAACATTAGGGGAATGGAAACATCTATGTTGAGACTGATTAATTTAATTAAACTAAAAAAATCCAATTTTTATGCATTATTGAGCCCATGCATGACAACTCCAAACTCAAATCCTATATGGATACTCTTAAATTCACTGATGGTCTGTCCTTGCAAAATGGAAAATTTTGGATTATGTGGGGTAATGGTTTCTCTGTTAACCTTCTTGCATCTCATGAACAGTATCTACATGTACATCTCTCCCATAGTTCTTGCAATTTAATTATGGATGCTGTTTTCATTTATGCTCTTAGAGATAGAGAGGGTAGGAAAATATTATGGAATGATCTATCTGCTCAGATCTCTGGAGATACCATTTTCATTGGTGATTTTAACACTATATCCTCCATTTCTGAATACAGAGGACCTAGCACCCCCTCCCTTGGGAGTATTAGGGATTTTAATTTTTGGATTAACACCTGTGGTATTCAGGAAATAACCACTGTTGGTAATCTTTTTACTTGGTGCAATTCAAGATTAAGAAACCCTACCTCCAAGAGGCTAGATAGAGGATTAAGTACTATATCTTGGAATACTAAGTATCCTTCCTCTTCCATTCAAATTTTAAATAGATAGACCTCTGATCACTCTCCTCTACTACTTAATATATCTAATTTATCTAGTCTTAATCCGAGACCTTTCAGATTTCTAAATGTGTGGTTTAATCGCCCTGATTTCATTACTCTTATTCAAAATAACTGGGGAATCAGACTGAGGGAGACTGGTTTATTAGGTTTCTACCTAAAATTAGTTAGGTTAAAGAAGCAGATAAAAATTTGGAATAGGGAATCTTTTGGAAATATAGATACTAATCTAATTCAAGCTGAAGAATCCCTAAGAATCCAAGAGGCTGTATATGATTTAAACCCTTCTCTAACTGAACTCATTAATTTAAATCTGAAAAAGGCATTACTGTTGAGAGCTCAAAAAGAGAAAGAAAAATTTTGGAAGCAAAAGGCTAGATTAAAGTGGCATAAAATGGGTGATAATAATACACAGTTCTTCCATAGGGTTGTAAAGGAGAAGAATTGTAGATTACAAATTTCAAAAATAAAAAACAGTAATGGCCAATGGCTTAACACTGAATCAGAAATTCAAAATGAAGCCATATCTTATTTCTCATCTCTATTGTCAGAACCTAATCAGGAACCAAATAACACCTACTATTCTCACTTTCAGAGTCAAATCCCAAGTATAATTACTGCTCAAGATAACTTAGATCTAGCAATCCCAGCCTCAGAATCTGAGGTGGAGGCAGTAATTAAGAATTTAAGCAAGAATAGTAGTCCTGGTCCGGATGGCTTCAGTAATAAATTCTATTCTAAATGCTGGCCTATAATTAAAAATGATCTAGTGGAAGCAGTTAATGACTTCATTAGGGGATCCCCTCTACCAAAGGGCATATCTAGTACATGGATCACCCTAATACCTAAGAAAGCTACTCCATCATCATTTGATGATTTCAGGCCTATCAGTCTCTCTAATGCTCTAAATAAGATTTGTTCTAAGGTGTTAATGGAAAGACTTAGGCCTTATATGGATTCTTTAATATCCCAGAATCAATCTGCTTTTATGAAAAGCAGAAATATTACAGATAACATTCTTTATCTTCAGGAAATGGTCAGATTTCTAGATAGGAAGGCTAGGATTCCTAATTGCATGCTGAAACTAGACTTACAAAAGGCATTTGACAGAGTTAATTGGGATTTCTTAAAATGTGTACTGACGAAATTTGTATTTCAAGGTTTATTTTTAAATGCGATCATGTCCAACCTTTCACAAGCTAATTTTTCGATTTTGATCAATGGTTATCCGTTTGGATTTTTCAAAGCCTCTCGCGGAATCAAACAAGGTGACCCTCTCTCCCCCTTTCTCTTCAACATCTTTTCTGAAGCTTTTTCAAGAAGCTTATCTTTCATTTTCCATAATAGTAAACTTTGATATTATCAGATTCCATCAACTATTTCTGCAATCTCTCACCTTATGTATGCAGATGATACTATCATATTGATGCAAGCCTCGAAATCTAATTTAATTAGGATTAAGGCTTTTTTAGATATATTTGAATTCACTTCTGGCAAAAAATTTAACTTCCATAAATCAGAATTCTTCATTATTAAACGGGCTTCGACAATTAAACTTAACCAAATGAGGCACATTCTGAAAATGAAACAAGGTGCTTTTCCTTTCCAATACTTAAGATGCCCTATTTTCAAAGGTCGAACCTTAAATAGATATTTTCAACCACTTATGGAGAAACTGGATAAAAAAGTGCAAAACTGGAAGAATAATTGGTTGAGTATGGGGGGGGGGAAACTAATTCTGATCAACAGCTGCCTGTATTCGTTGCCCCAACACTTATGGGCTGTAACAAGACCCCCTAAATACATTATAAAATCCTTTGAGAGAAAGCTGGCTCGGTTTTTCTGGGGGGAAACTGATGGGAAAAGAAATAAGGTGTGGAAAAAATGGATAGATTTGGCCAAACCAAAATCCTTAAATGGCTTAGGTTTTAGATTAATTAAAGATATAGTGGATGCATGCTCCCTCAAGCTTTGGTGGCACTGTCAACTAGGAATCACACTTTGGTCTAAACTCTTATGGTCCTTACCACCCTCACACAGAAATTCTGTGACTTGGAAACGGATCTGTTCTGTAAATACTATAGCCGAGGAAAACACCATGATTATTCATGGTAAAGGGACAAGTAACTGTTGGACATCCACTTGGTGCCCTAATGGTCCACTGATTAACATAATCCCTCACAGTATCTATGACACTTTTCAATGGTTCTCCATATCTGAATTCATCAATAACAAAGTAGATGTTTTACCTCTGATATCTCCTTACCTGGAAAATGATGCTGTGGCTTTCTTACAGGATGCTGAAGTGGTGGAAAACAGAGAAGACAGGCTCATTTGGAAACCGGATACATTGGGCAAATTCTCTTATAAATCTTCATACCGCACTATTACGAACTCACCAGGTAATTTCCCGGCTACCAAGAATGTTTGGAATAAGATGTTGCAGAAGAAAATATCAATATTTACATGGAAACTGCTTCATGCTTTCCTTCCTTTTGATGATGTGCTGATAAAGTGTGGATATAGTCTGGTTTCTAAATGCCCCGTGTGTTGCAATTCAGATTCAATGGAACACTTTTTCATATCTTGTACACTGGCAAAACTGATCTGGCACAATTTGACTTCTCTGATAAATTTTAATCTGCCTGATCATCATACTATTGCTCAGAGATTTTATGCTATGTGGAATTGCTCAGATCTACCTAAAGGTTTCCAAGTGATATGTAAACTATTTCCTTCTCTTATTTGTTGGGGTCTATGGAAAGCTAGGACCAGATATCTCTATGATCAGATTCCTTTCTCGGCTGATCGCATTTGTAGAGAGATTCATGACCTTGTTAACCTCTCCTTCTATTCCTTTCCAGTGAACCTTAATCCTTCATCTGGCTTCCCTAATTCACTTAGACACTTAGTACCACTTCTTAGACCACCACCGAAACCAATTATTAGGTCTGTCTACTGGGAAAGGCCAGCTACTAATGCCATAAAAATAAATATGGATGCTTCCTGGCTGCCACACACTACTTCTATTGGGATTATATCGAGAGATAGCTCTGGCTCTGCTTTGTTCATTCACTTGGCCTCGATAGTAGCAACCTCTCCTATACATGCCGAATTATTAGCCATTCTCTCGGCATGTCAATCTTTTCCGAATCGTGATCTTCCTGTAATATTTGAATCTGATTCTATCCTAGCCACCAGGATGGTTCTGGATCCTTACTCAGCAAATTGGGACCTTTTTAATTTGGCTTTTAAAATCCATAGCCTACTGAACGGAGCTGAGCTTCATCATGTTTTTAGAGAATGTAACTCTGTAGCAAATGCAATTGCCAAATATCATACAGCCAACAATCGGTCACTTCACCTTTGTAACTTGACAATGCACATAAAGGGTCTCATTTCTTTGGATACTGAACAGTTTCCTTATATTAGAACCTACAATCGTGGCCAGATTCGAACTTGATACTGCTAATGAAAATGTTGGTTATGCAGGTTAAGCCTCACTGGACTTTTGTTGTACCATCACTTCTGCAACTAATCTGGACTTCTGGACTTCCGCAACTAATCCTGCTCTATGCGTCACTGGATTTATGCAACTAATCTGCTCTCCTACTGGACTTCTACTACTAATCTGCTCTCCGGATGTTTCTTCATATACTAACTCCTTACCCATTCATTTTGGTTACGATGACCATTCCTTCCCTTGGGAATACTTAGCAGCTTTTGATTGTAACCTAATTACTTCTTGGTTCCTGTAGATTACATCTCTACTTGAATTTGTTGATATATTCACTTAGTTGCCTGGCCAAAGAGCGAATTAACACGGGGTGTGGAGATTCGTCTTCTTTGGAATCGCAACTCATGGATATATCAACAACCCTGTATAGTCTTACTGATTTGGCGGCAATGCCCTTGCCTTTTGTTCAAACTCAAGCCACCTCTGATGGCTACTCTTCATGGCCTGGGGCGCCAATATATAACCCCCACTTTATGGTGTTTCTATTAAAAAAAATACCATCTTTTGGTCCTCATTTGTAAAACAACCCTTAGGCGGTATGCAACAAATTCAAAATATTTTTGTTTGGTCCCCAAAGGTGGTTTTCAGGGAAAGTTAACGGTAAAATTGGTCAAAATATGTAAAATGAGCATTATACCCCTGAATTTAAAAAAAGAAAAAGTGCTTTTATAACCCTACCTAGTTGACATAAGGGCCAATATAACCTTTCAATATTCGAAAGTGCCAATATAACCCTATATAGTTAGTGAAAGTGCCAATATAACCTTATAAGTTTTAAGGATGTGCTGATATAACCCTACAAACATTAGAAATGTGCTAATATAACCCTACCAACATTAGGAATGTGCTGATATAACCCAATAAGATTGCATAATGTGTTGATATAACCCTACATAATTTCAGCGAACTATGGCGGTCCGGCGAACTATGAGGGTAAAATTGTCCACCTAATTTTAGAGTTAGCCCAAAATGGTATTTTGGTCAATTTACATAGAGTCAACGCTGAAAAATTGAGGTCAATGCCGAAAATGGGGTCTGAGGGTTATATTGGCACTTACTCAAGTAGATAGGATTATATTGGCACTTATCCCAAATAAAAAATTTGTCAGGGGGCTCGAGGCAGGTGGTTCGAGGACTCGAGGCAGGAGGCTCAAGGGCTCAGGATGAAGTCAAAAATCTAAAAAATTTAAAATTAATATTTTTAAATTGAAAATAATTTTAATTAGCAAAATTACCATTATACCCCCGACTATACCGGAAAACCATTTATTCTTACATGAAAACCACCTTAGAGGACCAAACAAATTATTTTGAATTTGTTGGGTACCGTCTGAGAATTGATTTGTAAATGAGGACCAAAAGATGACATAAGATACTTTGTAGGAGACCAAAAAAATAATTTAGTCTTTTGGAAAAGACGAGATTTATTTAAAATTATAGAAAGATAAAAGACATTAGTTGCAATATAAAAAATTTATTGGACAATGTGCAGTAGTTATAAATATATTACTAGATTAATGTAACTCAAAACTTTTATCTTGATTTATTCTAATTTACAGTTTAAACCTTGATCTTTCTATAACTTATGAAAAGACTGTCTTTCAAAAGGCAAAAATTGTATAAAACTAAGTGAAAGGCATCAATTACGTGATAAATTATATTTCCTTTTATTTTATTAAAAAATACGTCTCTTTCGTTTTATTGTCAAAATTAGATGGTAAAAATATTTTATACAATCATCCATTCTCCAAAAGTTAAGCTATAAATTATGAAACCTGATCAATTTAGATTTTACAGATTAAGTTGATCAATTATTATTGCTAATAATGACACCAATTAACATTTGCATTGGAGCAGTATCTCATCATCTGGAAATTTTGAATTACATAATAACAATATCACTGATGGAATGGTGATATTATAACAATTTTAAATATTCCAACCATCAATCTAGCATCCCAAAGCTCAATATAATATAATTCCCTTTTACTTTATCAATCAAATTTTCAGGAGTTTACCCTTGTAATGCTAGGATAAATATGTAGATTCATCAATCTATCCACGATATGATATCTTGTTTCTTTTGGGATAAGTATAAATTACTTTTACCATAGAGAGTCTTAAGAATTTTGTAAAATTTTATGTATTTTGAGTAAAGACTTAAACCTAATCAAACTAGATGCAAGTCTAAGGATAAAACTATACTTGAAGACGGAGATATGAACAATAAATTTGAAACATGGCATATATGAAGCCTCTAAAGATCAAGCAAAATATTTAGGACAAAGTCTTGTATAAGACTGTCTCATGGTGAGACCAGGGATTTAATTGCAAATGAGGTTTCTAATTGAAGCTATAAAAATCCAGGGGCGGGATGTGAAATTTCACTATTTAACATTTAAGTCCATGTATAAATATCAATCTAACCTCATTATTCTACTATATTTTCTAAAGATTTCTCTCTCCTCTCCTTTCCTCTCTCTTCCTTCTCGGCCGAGTATCTCTTCCTTCTTCTTATTCTCTCTCCAACTCAAATCTCCTTCTTCTCTATCATTTCCATTTCTCTTCCATCTTCTTCAATTCTAGCTCATTTTCTTCGATTCAACCGCTCATCATCTTCGTTTTTCTTCCTCTTTCTTGCGCATAGTGATTCATTGCAATTTTTGGAGTTTTTCGACAAATTTTCCGGCGGATGAACATAATGGAGCTTCGTTTTGTGTTCATCTTTGGAGGTAATGTTTTTGCTCAGTGTTTTTATGCATACTTTGTTGTTTTTTTAATTTTTTTTTGTTTTTTTTGGTTTATGTGATTTCTAGGGTTTATGTTGTTTAATGTGTTAATATTTGGGGATTTCTCTATTTTTTGTGTTTTGTGAGTTGTTCTTACGGATTTGTGCTAATATTTGTGTTGTTGCTATTGTTTGTTAGATTTGTAATGAGATTTGCATCACTGCTACTTTAATCGAGAAGGAAGAATCGTTTGTAAGTTTTCTAAATTTTTCGCTGTGATGTTTCAGTTACGGTTAATGATGTTTCTCGCTTTCAGTGTGATGTTTCAGGATTTAGGCTTTAAATACTGTAATCAGTGTTGTTGTGATGTTTTAATTTCAGCGCTTGATACTTGTGGTGTTTTTATGCTTAAGTGTGCAATTGATGTTTAGTTTTTTTTATTGTGTGTGATATCTTTGTTTTGATTTTTGCTAATTTTGTTGTTGTTGATGATGTTCCTAGATGTCTAAGAATGCTTTTGCCACTATTGCTGCAATCCAGAAGGAAAGAGGATCTGTAAATTTTATTATTTTGCTGTGTGATGTTTTAAATACTGTCGTTGATGTTTCAGGTTTTCTGTGTGATGTTTCACGTTTAGGGTTCAAGTACTGTTATCTGTGCTGGTGTGATGATTTAATTTCAGCATTTGATGTTTGTAGTGTTTTAAGTGTGCAATTGATGTTCAGTTTTTTGTTTTGATTGTGTGTGTTTATGATTTTGTTTCTATTTGTGCTAATATTTGTGTTGTTGCTCCTGTTTGTTAGATGTCTAAGAAAATTTCCATCACTACTGCTGCAATCGAGAAGGAAAAGTGATTTATCTTAATTTTTAGCGATAATGTTTCAGGTATGGGTCATGATGTTTCTCGTTTTCAGTGTGATGTTTCAGGTTTTAGGTTTTAAGTGTTGTTATCAGTGTTAGGGTTTTGTTATGATTTCTGCAATTTTTTGTGTTTTTGTTGTTTCTTAGATGTTTAAGAACGCTTGTCCATTGTTGTTGCAATCGAGAAGGAAGAAGGATCTGTAATTTTTGTTATTTTTCAGATGTGATGTTTTAACTACTGTTGTTGATGTTTCTAGTTTTCTGTGCGATGTTTCATGCTTTAGGTTTTAAGTACTTTTATATGTGTTGGTGTGATGTTTTGATTTAAGTATTTCATGCTCGTGGTGTTTTCATATTTAAGTATGCAACTGATGTTCAGTTTCATTCTTTTGATATTTTAGTGTGTACTGATTGATG
Source organism: Rubia yunnanensis (assembly GCA_037428765.1). Lineage (NCBI taxonomy): Eukaryota > Viridiplantae > Streptophyta > Magnoliopsida > Gentianales > Rubiaceae > Rubia > Rubia yunnanensis. The sequence continues at coordinate 19,959,677 of CM075064.1, read as the reverse complement.
TTTTACAATTTTGATATTGATGTTTTAAATACTGTATTTGATGTTTCACAATGTAGTTGTCATGTTATGCGTGCTATTGTGATGTTTTAATTTCTGATATTGAAGTTTTTATTACTGTATGTGATGTTTTATGTTTTTTCACGTGAACACTTTCCAAGGTAGAGCTTTACAATGCCATTGATGAGAAAATAAAAACATGCTATTAGGAATCATGCTGCTGAAGATGTTTCCTTGAACGGAATACCAGAGCCGACCTTTGATCTTGGCATTGGTGGAGTAGAAGAGCCATCATCTTCAAAACCAACAAGAGAGAAGGCAAGTTCGTGAACAAGTGCACAACTAAAGAAGTAAGCTTTTTAATTGGGGGGTGGGGGGTGGGGGTGGAATAGGATTTGATTGCTTGAGATGTATTATTTGAGTGGTGTTTTAAAAATAATGGTTTATTTGTTAGAGATGAGACAATGGATTGTTTGATGTTTTAGGTTTATTTGGATTTTTTAAAAGTTTTTATGTTAGTGATATTTTGATGCATTTGAATCCTTTTGTAATGAATGATATTTAGCAAGTTATTTGAAATGCAATAAGAGTTGAGTGTATAAGTGTAGTGAAACATATGATTATATTGTTTAAATCAACATCTTCATCGATACTTTTGTAAAACATCACACAGAAAAAATTGAATCATCGTAGCATTACTGTGTAATATCACACAAAAAAATTGTACCATCACAACGTTAACATTATGCAAAAAAATTAAACCATCACAAAAAAACATTTAACAGTGCATCTCTTTTCTTCCCGTCATCGTAACATCAAAGTTTTCTATGAAGATGTACAAAATTCAAGAAGAAGCATCTCTTCTGATGAAATAGAGTCCATTGTTTCTGCATTACAACATCTCTGAGATGTTACAACATCCAGTAGGTTGATGCAACCACAAAGATCATCAACTCATTCAACTTAGGAAAATATTACAATTATTTTTTTAGCATAAATGTTCATCGCAAATTTCATAGGAGCACTCAACTTTGAAATTGCACATAGTCATTCTGCATTTGGTAATTTTCTTCATGGGTCCCATTGAAAAAACATAGCAAATTACAACCATATGATACAACAAAGGCTAAGAATCTTTTCCAAGATTTCAACCACTGCCGATCATCACTTCTATGTATGGTTTATGACAAGAAATCAACCTACCCCCGCCATTTTCACAGTTCTAAATCTAAAGTATATTACACTATAGACCACACTTTGTTGATTCAGAGGTTTGGCACAGGTTGATTGATCTTCCGTCTAGCATATTCATCAGGAATTCTGGTTGAACTGTCGTTATGTCGCAAGAACTCTGCAAGCAAAATTTGGCTTTCTTCGAACGTCAAATCCCCATGGCAACCCAGCGATGAACCTTGGCTTTTTGAGGAGCTCCGATCATGGCGATCAATTTTTCGACGAATTCGAGGAGCTCCGGTCACCAGCGACGAACCTCGCCATGAAGATCTTCGAAATCGAAATTGCAGAGGCAGATCTAATCTGGTGATTTCCTCTAGTAATCAGTGTTACCTGCGGATTTAACAAGTTATTTCACGGCGGTCAATTTCCTCTAGATCTAATTGCAGAGGCAGACCTAATCTCACTCTCTCAATTTCCACAAAGTTTGACGTCCTCCGCGGCTGAGCGACCGGAAGAGATCCTGCAGGTTGGCGGAGTCGCCGTCGCCAAGGCGGAGCACCTCCAACGCGCGCACGAAGACGAGCACGTGGCAGGGGATCCGGAGTGCGCCTTTTTGCTTGTACCCTTATGCCGGAGGTTGATTTGCTCAGATGAGCCGTATCCATCGCTACCTTGCCGGAGAGATCCATCACTGTTCGTCGGAGCTTAATCGAAGGGAAAAGACGCGCCGTCTGTCGGAGAAGGAGGGAGGCGGACGTTGGATGCAGAACCGGCTAGGGTTTGCAGAAGAGGGAGGAAGAAGGATGTGTTATATTTTCTGTAATTGCATATTCGTTCTCAAGGTTCAGTACTTTTTATGAAACATACCCCGAGTCCAAATAATTTGTAAATTAACCCCAAATTTAATTTACCCCTTTCTTATTTTTCCTATAGTCCCAGGTCTCACCACGAGACGGTCTCATAGGAGACTGACTCAATATTTAGTCCCTTCGTCCCAACCAAATGTTCCTACTTTTCATTTTTATTTGTCAAAACAAAAGATTTCTATTTTAATTATTTTCTTATTTGAGCTAAAATTTAGCTAGCTTATTTTATTTCTCACTTCTTCTACCACATAGGTATACACAAATACTTGTGCAATGTTCTTGTTCTCTTTATTATTTTGATTTGTTTGGTTTGGTCTTGTCTAATGTCTCATGATCCTTCCAAGTTTACTATCTCTATTGTGATTAGTAAAATTTGCACAAGTATGCTATACTAATCCACTATACTCCCTTCGGTCCTCTATTTATGTCCATTACTGTATATATCACATAAGATCTATTACTGTATATATCAAAAGTTATCGATGGTCAAACATGCTATGAAAAAATGTCTGGTCAAAGAGGAACCACAAATAGAGGACCGGAGGGGAGGGAGTACAAAAGATTAGTAAAATTTGCACATGCTATTGTGGTACTGAACAACCAGCTTATAACGGATGAAATAGCAAAACCTCAAAGCAGCTTCCAACGCCTTTTCATCTGTCGTACTCAAGTTTGTAAGATGAAGCTGAAATGAAACATAATATTTAATCAAACGATTTATGAATGAGAAACAAGGCATATTGATGCTGCTCCTAAGAGCATCTCCTTTAAAAGGTCAAAAACTAGGAAAATTAACAGAGGCGATAGTCTCAGACCGGCAAGCAGAAAGCAAAATGCAACAGTATGAATTATTCCACGGTAATGGTAAATATATGTTTCAATATCCTATCCAATTAGCAAGCACACTGTAAAATCTACCTTGATAGATTTTACAGTAACTCAATTTTTTGGTGGAAAATATGTACATCTTCTGTAATGTTTCATATAAGTGGGAAAATGTTAAGATTTGATCATCAAACAGCTCTACACTGTCATCATTTGCAGCATCTAGCACACTTAGCTAACCAGACTTAATACTTACCACTTTAGATTTAATCGTCTGAATAAGTTGATTCCCAATAAAATCAATTACATAAACAAACATTAACAAGCTTACTTGAACAGTACAATTCACAGAAGATCAAGACCAAAGCTTGTAGATAGAATGCATAGGCTTACTCTTTACAAAGAGCATCAAAGATCAAGACCTACTTTCTTTGCAATTTCATGACAAACAACGTTGGTTTTGACTCTCTCTTCTTGCAAGGCACTGAATGAAATTTGCAAGAAAAAGCACAAGAGACTTGTATGGTGAAGATGAATAAATTTACCTGTTCCGTGTCTGTCAAATGGATGACATTCGTGTCTTCCAATCTTGTGGATACCTGCACCATCCACCCTGATCTTCATCCCAAATCAGAATTCTGGAAAGGTGATTCATTTTTCCGTAAACTTCATCATGATTCTCCAACTGAGCACTCACTTCATCACTCATATATCTCAAGAACAAAAGTTGGAGCTTTGACAAGTGCTGAATCCACCATGGGAACTCCTCTAACAACACAAAGGACTCGAGCGCGAGTTTCACAAGCTTTGGCATTGCACCTTCTTCGACTCTCAGCCATCGTAAATTCTCTAGTCTCAAAAGACACAAAGTCTCGAGGTTCAAAAAACATCCGGTTCTGAAACACAGACTCTCCCCTAGGAAAGCCTGATCCAAATCGAGCCTTTGCAAATTAGGCAGGTACTGAAGGGATTCAAGTGGATCATTCATCAGCCTACTTCGAGTCAGAGAAATCGACACCAATCCTTCAAGAAAAGGCACTAACTTTGGTATGCTTTCTAAGCGACCAAACAGCCCTAATCTTTGGAGATTTTGGAGACTCGGATACAATGAAATGTTCATATCATCCAAATCGATTTCCTCGTCACCATTTATTGCCTGAATGTACAGTTTTCTAAGGTTGGAGAGCTTACCAAGAGAACAGCAGAACTGTTTTCCATCTTCTCTTCTTAAACATGTAATGCCAAGAGACTTTAAGTGCTTGAGCTCTCCAATCTTTCTGATCAACAATTCATTCGCTTCGACATAGAGTAAAATCTCCAAGGAAAGAAGTTCTGCAACATTCTTTTGCAATTCGAATCCAATGACAGGTCCATTAATACAGCCATGAGCTTCACTATAAGCAGTCAGATGAACAAGTCCCTTCAGCTGCATTACTTCCTTTGGTAACCTCCTCACCTTTGTGAACCTGAGGTCCAAAAACTCAAGTTTCTTCAAATGGCCAATAGCCTTTGGAATCACTTTCACTCCTGTGCCACAAAGATTCAAATCTCTGAGATGATAAAACCTGAAAACTTCTTTCGGGATTTCCTCTAATTGCGCATCCTGCAAATCTAGTACTGTCAGAAGCTTACAACCGCCACATAATATTCTAGACAAGGTTGGCAAAGGCTCCTTAGACCTGAATATTAACAAAGACCTCAGATATTTGACAGAGAGTTTTTCCATCCTATCGAATCTATAGTCGTGCAATGCTAAACGCCTAACCTTATTCGGCCACCTCATTTGTTCTTCCCTGGCTACACATGCAAAATTTTGTCTCCTTGATTTTGCAACAACGATTTCTCGCAAAAGGTCATGCATACGATACATTCTGTAAAATGGATCATTAGGATTTGTGACTTGGATCAAGCTTCTGCTTGTAAGTTCATGAAGATACGAATGCCCCACCTCCCATCTTGTCATCCCTTGCATTTTTTGGACAAATCCTTCAGCAATCCATAGTCGCACTAATCTTCGCTCGTCTACCAGGTAATCCTCTGGAAAAACACTAAAATATAGCAGACATGGTTTCAGATGGTAGGGAAGATCATTGTAACTAAGAGACAGTATCTGTGTGATTGTCTCCAATCTACCATTAGCTTCCATTTCACCACCAAAGCTTCGTTCCACGATCTTCCACTCATCTATTCGAGTTTTGTCCTTCAAAGCCAAGACGCCACCAATAACAATGATAGCTAGTGGCAAACCATCGCATTTTCTCAATATTGCTCCAAGAACATTCTGCAAGTGACGAGGACAGTGATTATCTCGGAAAGTCTTTCTACACAAAAGAGTCCAAGAATCTTCGTAACATAATGGCTTCATTTCATAGATATAACTACGACATTCAGCAATGCAAGCGCGCGCCGCATTATTTACACGGGTGGTGAGCATCACTCGATTGCCACAGCTGCCTTCAGGCAATGCCAACCTAACGATATCCCAGAATTTAGGATCCCAGACATCATCAAACACGATTAGATACCTCTTGTTTTGTAATAACTCTTTCACAACCAGTTTCATTCGATCAGTACTTGTAATGGCAGCCATTTCTTGAGGTACATGTTTCTGAATTTCTCGATGCAGCTGTTGGATCAAACCTCTGAATAGCTCTGTCATATCATAAGTTTGAGAGACTACCACCCAGACAAGGATGTCGAAATGCCTCTTAATATCAGCATCTTCGAAGACCTTTTTGGTGAGTGTAGTTTTTCCCAATCCTCCCATGCCAACAACTGCAATAACTTTGAGCTCAGAATCAGCTTCCACGAGCTGAGAAACAAGGTGCTCCTTAGGATGATCAATCCCAACTAACTTCGCTTCTTCGACGAGAAGCGCTTCATCTCTACAACCATGCCACGAGTTCGAAAATGCAGCCGCAGAAGTAGCTGGGACTTGGCTAGAGGTACCATGTGCAGTTTGGTATCTCCTAAAACTTTCAGAAACATGTTTGATCCGAGAGATGATACCACGTATGTCTTTGGCGATTTGGTGGCGAGCATGCAAGTTCTTCATCCAGATAAAAACCTTTCGGGCCCCATGTTCCCCATGGTTGCAAATGCGCAGCACATACACGTCCAAAACATCTTGAATACTGTAAGCAACATCGCGCACTTGCGCAGTCCATTCTTCCAGTCTAGGATCTTCATCTTCTCTTCCTTCTGCAAGCATTAGGAAAGCTCTCATATGCCCGAGTTCATCGATTATTTGCTGGAGATCTTCCTCAAGCCTTCCTAACAAGCTAGCCTCATCTGCTACCAGAGTAGTGAGCTGATTTAACAAGACACAGACCATATCCATGCTCAAGTCTCTTCTCAATAATTATCTGACTGAATTGCAGAATGCCACAACGTTGATGAATTTTCCTCCTGTGAACTGTCGGTTGATCAAAGGAAATCAAATATAAGGTTAGCCAACTAAGTTTATAGCACTCATTTTCAAGAAATCTAAAATTCATAAGTTTTTAACTGAAGGTAAATAAAATAGGAAAATGTGCTTTCACACCCCTCAGTTTTTCAGAGTACTGAAAATAAGGTAGAACCCCAAACCATTGGAGATGCTCTAAACAATCCGTGAATTAACTCGGGTGCTAAACCACCCCCGATTTAAACGAGTGAGTTTTAAGGTAGTAGGGGTCAACTAAAACATAAATAAAAAAATCAGGAATTCAGTGGCACTTTTGAAAAACAAGAAACTAGAACAACACATAAAAGCAAGAACGAGCGTGCCGAACAATATGAAGGATACTAACCAAGATGATATATGTATCTAACATAATATACTGCCTAATGATCAAGGTTTAAAAAATTGACTCTTACAGAATTATAAAGATCCAGACAAATATGAAGGAGAATGTTGGAACATGAAATCCTGTGAAGCAATTACAAAATTTGTCTTAAAATCAGCCGCTCACCCACAGGATCGTGAACTTGGTAATTTGCTGGATATTCTCCTCCGTTGATGCTTGTTGCTCACTTTCTCCTGTTCAAAAATGTTACCTTGGCTGTGACTGACTTCTCCACTTCCTTGATAATATATAATTTTTCTTTTGAAAAAAAATCTCCATTCATTGACTACAGTACTTGCTTCTTTATTAGATATTCTTAGAAAAGAAACGCTGTAACTCCAAAAGTTAACTTTATCATTTGAATTGCTCGTGTTTCTCAATCAATTTTATAATAAACCACAATAATTTAATTTAGGGATATATACATATAATTCTGAGATGAGTGGTTCTCGTTCTCTTGACAGATCGTCTGTCCATAGGCTTATCAATATGCCACTTATTTATTACCTTATACACCACATTTGTTAATTTACATATAAAATTTAGGGAAAGTCTCAGGAATGCGGTCTTTCCATAAGCTTATGGACAGTCCTCAGGGGCATTTGCCTTAAATGTTGTAATTTTTTATAAAATTTAAATATTGCATTTTATAAGTTAAAACAAGTAATAATATGTATTTGAAGGTGAAAATATAAAAATATATGATAAAAAAATATTTTCAAAATTTTTAAATTTTGTACGTAATTTAAGAAATGCAGTGTATAAGGTAAGAAATAAGTGGCCTGTACATAAGCTTATGGACAGGCCACCTGTCAGGAGACACCCTCTAAAATTTATATTTTTTGAAAATATTTTTTATTTCGTACTCCCTCCGTCCCGGAATAAATGACACTTTTTGACCAACTTTCTCAAGACACGCTTGACCATAAATTTCAATTAGTATATAGGCACTAATATCATTACGTGAGATATTGTTAGATTCCTTGCATCACTTGGTTTCTAAATATCAAATTTTAACGCACCATTAATATACATAAGGAAAGTTATCGATAGTCAAATATGGTCTGAGAAAGTTGACAAAAAAGTGTGCTGTTTATTCCAGGATGGAGGGAGTATATTTTTATATTTTCACCTTCAAATACATATTATTACTTGTTTTAACTTATAAAATACTATATTTAATTTTATCAAAAATTACAACATTTAAGGTAAAAGCCCAAGTGGACTGTCTGTAAGCTTATGGAAATACCGCATTTCTTGAGACTTTCTCTTTTGAGATAATTCAAAATAAAAAATAACACTAGTTACTTAATGGAAGTGCAAATGTAACCCTAAAAACTATATTCGGGTATTGGCTGGCCATTTTCGGTAGTTAACCAACCAGACAAAAATGCCCTTTGTCATGCCGTTGTTTTGCCACCACCGCCACTGCTCCACCACCTCCACTGCCGCTCCACCTCTACCATCACTGCTGCTACCTCCTCCACCGTTTCGCCATGCCACCACCTCTTTCTCTCCCTGTCACCACCATCTCAGCCCGCCACCATCTAAACCTTAGCCGCCACCATTTCCTCCTCCGCATCCCCCCGCTTCGCTGCCGTACAACCCTTTATCTTTCTCTCCCTCATCACCACCATCTCAACCCACCACCATCTAAACCCTAGCCCGCCACCATCCTCCCTTCATTGTCCCGCTCAAGCTCTATCGTCCCACCACCCACCCCGCGCCAACCTCGTCCCCCTCCTCGTCCTGCCACCCATCTCAACCCATTACCCAACCACCTCCTCCGCCGCTTCACATCCATGGGAAAGTGGCCCAAAAAATGAAACAAAATATTGAATCGGTGGAGAGGAGGAAATGAAACGGCCTCATTTAATCAGCATATGGGATGAAACAAAAAAGGAAACAAAACCAAAAATCAAATATAACATTCCATTTTTTTAGAGGGCTAAAATAGTTTTTTCACTGAGTTGCGGCCTAAATATGTCGTAATGGGTATATTTGCACCTATACTTACTATCTAGGGTTATATTTACACTTTCAATTATTAAAAGGTTATATTTGCACCTATATGAATCATCTAGGATTATATATGCACATTTCTCTTTAATTTATCTCACTTTTAAAAAGTAAACCTGAAAATTATCAATCAATCCCATCATTTCCCCAAAAATAACTCTATCCTTCAATTTTTAAAATTTAGTCCTACTTTTGATACTTGCAAGTTACAATCCTGCAAATACTCCAACTGTTCCATTTTAAACTGCAATTTAACAATTTATTTAGTCAAAACTTTTTAACTTTGACCATAAAATTGAATAAGTACATAAGTATAATTAATATTGAGTGATAAGTCATTCTCTCTATAGCTGAGAGGTCTAGGGTTCAAAACACCAGCAAGAATTGTGAATATTAGAGTAATTTCTTGATGGGGAATACCCATCGTCATAGGACCCTGTCGATGGTCCCCGCTGTGGTTTCCCAACCCGCAGGTGGTCAATGATGGTGAGATTGTGGTGGTTCCAATTTCGATGGTGGCGGTTCGTTCGTGGTGCAGCGTTTGGGTGTTGCCGGGAGGGAGTCCATATCTATTCAAATGGATGGAGTTTCAGACTCCACTGAGCTTCAACAGATTCAATGGTGGTGTCTCCTAGTTAGGTCCTAGATTAGGATGTTAATATATAATTTGATTGCTTTATGTAATATTTCAAAAAAAACTATAGAGTGATACCTTGTTAGATTCTTTATAACATATTCTTTCAAAATATCAAATATTTACAAGTTTTAATTATCGCTAATAAAAGATATTAAGGATCAAACTTTTTTTGATTTAACTGATGAAAGTCAAAGTGTGCACCTTGGAATGGGATAGAGGGAGTATATTTTTTCCTCACAGCTTAAAGTCAAAATAATCCGTGGAACAAGGTTAAAAGAAAGTATGATCCAGTTTTGAGAGCATCTCTAATGAGACATCCACTGGATGGATGTCGATTGATACGTAATACAAAGATACTCTTTAACTAAAATATTATGACCCCCCAGCCTTAATGAAATCAGTTTGTATGTAATAGCTAGGCTTTAACCAGAAAACATATTCCCTTACCTACTTTCATCGACTACTTTTGGCTATAATTTTAGACTCAATCTTACACGAAATCTAACATAGAACTTAAAATGGAATGAAATAATAAATAATAATAAAATAAAATAAGATAATAATGAAATGAAATGAAATAAATAAATAAACTTCTTATTTATATTCATATCACGGGTGAAAATTGGATCTCTCTCTTCTATGTGAAATTTCACGCTCACTGCATGAAAATTTGATCTGATCGAAACTCCCCGTCTTCTCTGGTGCTACTGCCATGGGGAAGTCGGGAGGGAAGAAACGTCAATCGCAGAGGGTATCTATGAAGGAGAAAAGGGGGAAGGAGAGGAAAAATGAGGGAAAATCGGAGGAGGTCATAGAAGTGAGATCTATACTGATAGAGAAGGCTGGGGAAGGTAGTAGGAATGTGCGGAAACAACAGGGGATGAGTGAGAACACACCTAATGGTAAGGCCAAGGGGAAATCAAGGTGGAAAATGATGATGGTACTGAAATGAAGGAAACTGAAGCTAGCTTGAAAAAAGGGTGATTCAGGAATGAATGATGGGGGGACTATACCAATTGGCGTACCTAAGAAATTAAATTAGGCAGAAAGTGTATAAGAGGAGATCAGGCAGAAGAAATAATGGACACAACTCTTTGAGGAATAATCTATGGATGAGGTAAAGTACTATCCCCGTACTGAAATTGAAGGTATAAAAATGTGTAGAATTCCAATTGAGGAGGTAGTAAATAGTATGAAACAATGGGAATCAACTGTCATATGTAAGTTCTTGGGTAGTTTTCCCCCATTTCAGGTTGTGGAGGGATTTGTTTTGCAGAATATGGAGGAATAGAATGCAGAGAATCTGTAGAATTAGAAATGATTGGAGCAATTTAAGCTTAAAGAACATAGGGATGAGGTTGTGGAAACGTGTATGATAATGTTTGATAATAAGCTTGTGGTGATTACTGAATATACTAAGAATTGTGAAGTAGAGAACCCTGAATCAGTGCCAGTATGAGTACATATGCCAAAACTACCAATGGTACACTAGAGGCCAAAGATTTTGAGTAGAATTGCCAGTATAATTGGTACTCCCCTCAAATTAGATAGAGTCACGAAAGAGATGGATAGGATGGGGTATGCAAGGTTGCAGGTGGCAGTGAAAATCAGTGATAAAGTCCCTGAGAGCATAGCTTATATAGATGAGAATGAAAGAGTGCAACACTAGGAAATCAAATTTGAATGGTTGCCTGTGTGTTGTAGTAAATGTTCCTTGCTAGGCCACTTGATAGAGCAGTGCAAAAAGTAGGATGACAAACCAGTCAGTATCAAGCAGGTGATCAGGAGGGTGTATGTGCCAAAACCTAAAAAGAAGAAGGAAGTGGTATCAACTGGGAAAATGGATGAAAATCAAGACGAGAAGGGGGGAGAACAAGGAAGCCTGCAAAATATGAGTGGACCAGAAGAAATGCAGAAGAACATAAGTGATAACAAGCTGATGCAGTATAAAGAGGTTGGAGAATGTGGTAACTCAAAATATGGAAGGTTAGAAAAACCCCCTGATATATGATGTTGAATGATTTACTGATATGCAATATTAGGGGAATAAACAATAGAGAAAAAACCAAAAAATGTAGAGATTTTATTTTAAGAAATAGGGTCGATTTTGTAGCTTTGTTGGAAACAAAAGTTCAAAAAGGAAAAGAAATGGAGATCTGGGAGAACATGGGTTTGAATTATAGACTGGAAACTAATGGTGATCAAGCAAGATGGGGAAGAATATGGTTGGGATAGAGGGATGATATGTTTCAAGTAACAGTGATCCAAAAACATGAGCAGTTTGTGGATGGAAAAATCGAGATATCTGGAAGCAGGAAAGAGTTCTTCATAACTGTGGTGTATGGCCTGAATGAAATGTAGGGAAGGAAAGCACTATGGAAGCATATGGAGACTTTAGAAGCTGGAAGAGATAGACCATGGATCAAGTGGGAGACTACAATGCTCCGTTGGAACTGGAAGACGGGATTGGGGGAAGTCAGTTACAATATCAGAGATAGAGGATTTCCAAGAAGTGGTGGTGAAACTTGAACTGTTGGAGATGAAAACATTTGGGCCAAAATTCACATGGGATAATAGAAAGAAAACGGGTGAAATAGTGATGAGTAAAATAGATGGGGCTATGATTAATCAGGGATGAGTGGAGGAATTCAGGAGTTCCGTGTGTCAAAGGTTCACAATTGGGATATCAGACCACTTCCCTCTTCAAATTAGTGTGAGTAAAGAGAATGGAAAAAGGGATAAGAATTTTAAATTCTTTAATATGTGGAGTAAAGAAGAACAGTTTAAGGGGATTGTGGAGGCAGTATGGTAGAGGAAAGAATGGAGGAGCTTGAAAACTCTATGGCAGAACCTGAAGAGATTAGAAATTCCCCTCTCAGAGTTGAACAAGAAAAAATTATCTAGAATTTAGAAGAGGGAATAAACAATGAGACAATAGTGGATTATGGCTAGTGAAGAACTGCATAGAAATCCAGAGAATGAAGCTAAGCAGATGGTTGAACAGGAGAAAAGAGAGTTAGTTAAACAGATGGAAGAGGCTGAATACTTTTACCTAAAACAACTAGCAAAATTTCAGTGGAGTAGAGAAGGTGAGACCAACCAGGCTTTTCTATGTAAAGCTGAAGCAGAGACAGTATCAAAATTAGATCATCAGACTAAAAATAGGTGATAAAGAGTTGGAAGGGAAGGAGTTAGAGCAGCACCTGGTGTCAGCTTTTCAAAAACAACTGGGAGAATGTAATAGGGTGAAATGAGTATTACCAAGGGGTGCCACAGTGGGAAGAGAGGTATTAACAGTAGAACAACATTTAAGATTGAATGCAGGAGTGACTGATAAAGAGATATTGACAGCACTGCATGGTATCAGATCCAGTAAAAGTCAGGGTATAATGGACACAGTAGTAAATTCTTCAAGGGAGCCTGGGGGATAATTGGAGAATATTTTAGTGGAGCTATTAAATGTTTCTTTGCAGGTGAAGCCATGCCAAAGGAGTTTAGCAGAGCTGTAATAACACTCATCCTAAAGATAGCTCATCCATAAGTTGCAGGTGATTTAAGACCAATCTCTTGATGCTCTATAGTATATAAGATGGTCACAAAAAATTTATGTGCAAGGCTAGGTGAAGTGTTACCTAATTTGATTAATCTTAATCAAGGAGCCTTTGTGAGAGGTAGGCACATAGCACACAATGTGCTTTTGGCTCAGGAGCTCATACACAAATACAAATAGGGGGGTTGAAATCCAGCTATGTTATTAAATTCGATATAAGGAAGGCATTTGATACTACTAACTGGAGTTTTTTGTTTGAATGGTTGAGTATATTGAAATGCACATCTCTGTTTAAATCCTGGGTTCAAAGATGTGTGGAATCCTCAAACTTTTGTTAATCATTGAATGATGCTTACTTTGAAGCTTTCCAAGGGAGAATTGGAGTCAAACAAGGTGACCCCTTGTCTCCATTACTATTTGTTATTGGAATGGAGTTTCCGACAAGGTTGTTAACCAGGAAATTCAAGAAGGACAAAATAGGGTACCATCAAAGGAGCAGGAGAGTGGAAGTTCACAATTTACTCTTTGCAGATGACATGCTTATATTCTGTGAAGTAAGCAAGAAGGCAGTGAAAGGGATCAAAGAAGTTTTAAGGGAATTCCAGGAAGTCTCAAGTTTGGCACTGAATGACCTGAACTCCTCAGTTTACTTCTCAGCAATGAGAGAGGAAGATATTGCAGTTTTGACTGAAATCCTGGGAATACAGAGAAGAGAGTTCCCTATGACATACTTGGGGATGTCATTATCACCATTTAGATGGAACAATAAAACTTGTGAAGTAATGATTGAAAGGATAAGCAAGAGGTTGAGTGCATGGCATTCTAGACACTTACTCTTATGCAGGTAGATCTCAACATATAAATACAGCGCTATTGAGTATTGCATAGATCTGGTCAGGGATATTTAAGCTGCTTGAAAATGTACATGAGGAGATAGTGAGGAAGATCAGATCTTTTCTCTGGAACAAGAAACCCGAGGAAAAGATTTCACCCCAGTCTCATGGGACATTTCATGCTGGAGCAAGGAGATGGGAGGGATGGGATTCAGAGATCCATCATTGTGGAACTTAGGCTCCCTATGTAGGCACATATGGTGTATTCAGGGAAAACAAACTTGCTATGAATCAGGTGGATCCAAGCATACTACCTTAAGGGGAAATTTTTTTATATTTATTAACCACAAGATGCACAAAGCTGAATTTGGAAGGTATTAAACATACTAAAAGACAGAATGAAAGGTCGGTTGGGGAATTGTGTAGTGAAAGGAAGATTCAGCCTCAGTGCAACTTACAATATGTTAAAGGGAGAAGGAAGGAAAGATCACATGACAAGACTGATCTGGAACTCAAAGTTAACACCAAAGCATGGTTTTTTTATGTGAATGCTACTGAAAAGCAGGCTGGCTACTGCTGATAGATTAAGTAGTTTCAATATTATTGCTGCTAATTAGCTTTGTGTTCTTTGTGAAGAAAGGTGGAAACAACTATGCATTTATTTACTGGATGCATGTATATAGTTTAGATTGTAAAAGAGCTTGGGTTTTTTGAGGTTACAGGCCTGAGAGAACTAAGGAAACTATTGCTGATGAATTTGTTACGAGGAAGGAACATGAGGGTAAGGTTGTATATGCTGTCTTGTACCATCTTTTGGAGGAAAGGAATGCCAGGGTGTTTAAAAACTTGAAAATGGAGGTGAATGGAGTTGTAAGGAGAGTTCAGGAGGACTGTAGCTTCATGAACTAAAAGAGGATGATCTCGGTTTGGGCCTTTCGAGAGTTGGACTAATAAAACTTAGGGTTATTTGGCCCAAAAATGGTGGTCATTTGCCCCAAAAACGGTGGCCTGTGTTGATAAAGATAGTTTAGTTGTTTGGAAATTTCTAAACCGTATCTCCCTTGCTTTTAGTAGAAAGTTTTTTAGAATCCTAGAGTGAGCAATTATACCATGTAAATGAGTTTTTTTATGGTTTTTTTATGCAAATTACTTTTATCAAAAAATACATTGGCAATTGCACATTTAAAAGAACAATAAATAGAATAAGTAAATAAGATATAGTAATGAGAGAGATTAATAAAAATATATACGTCATTAGAATTTTATAGTAAGGTCTCGTAATATTGAAATTACAATTGAAATCAAGATATTGACAATTAATTTGAGTTATTAATTAAATATTTATTTTTTAATAATAAAACTTTGTAATATTGGAATTACAATTTAAATGAAAATATTGATAATAAGCTTGAGTATTAATTAAATATTCATGCCAGTGAAATTTCACAATAAAGTTTCGTAATATCAAAATTACAGTTATCTACTCATTTTAAATTGTGAACAAGTAAAAGAAAAAAAGGAATCACTAAGGCTAATTTTAAAAAAAATCAATAAAATAAAAGAATGAAAAAAATGGATGAAATATGAAACACAGATAATGAACATGAATCTTAATAATGCATTAATAGGGAAAAGAAAAAAAAACAAATGAAATGAAAACATGGAATAGTGGAGTAGGCAAGCCTGAGACCCTAAGTGGTGCATACCTAGCCCAAATAAGTAGTAAGCCTAAAGCCACAATTGGGCCTCAAGCAAACTAGTGAAGCGATATGGGCCAAAAAGACACAGAGCAAGTGGAGTCAACCTACAAACCAAGAATATCGGGGACCTTGGTCAACTGTCAGCCACGAATCAAACACACGATGGCCATTCCGGATAAAACGGGGTCACGTTTTGAATGCACTATAAAAGGAAGGAGGAAGGTACAAATCCAAGTAAGTGCAACTAAACTAAAGAAGCCCGATTCTGAAAAAGGAGGTTAGTGACTTGAACGTCAGAGTTGTATCCCCATAACCACTTCCAGGATCTCTTTTGCAGACACGCCTTGGTGAACCACGATCAACCAGTTGGATTGAAGAATACCATAACATTTGGCGCCGACTGTGGGGACGGAAATTTTTTCCAGCCATTCATTCCTAACGGAGTTGATAATGGTGTTCACTAGAAGTGAAAGGAGTCAAAACCACCACACTTAAGAGTAAACAGCGGAGAGAAATAGGAACATAAATCCTAACTAAGATCAGGACCACATCCCTGGTAGAGAGCAAGAACACATCAGGGATGACACAGAAGAGGAAGAAGAAGCAGAATCTCCTACATGAATAAGGAAAGGGAAAAAAGACCGTTCGCATCATTTTTAGAAGCAAACAAAGAGCAACTGTATAATTAATTCCTAGCTACTCTTAAACCAAACTCCCCAAAGGTAAGTCAAAAAGTTGTTGAAAACAATGGTGGCCTTAAATATGTGGATGAATTGAGAGGCATAGTTGCAGAAGATGATGGGGACAAGTCGCCACTTCCACCACATCTTCGCGACTTTAAGATGCCAAAGGACTTCAAATTACCATTGCATGTCAATATCTACAATGGGACAACCGACCCAAAGGAATTATTGCATTCCTATCGTAATAGCACGAGGTTTTGCAATGTTGAAATTGAGCTGGTATGTAAGGCGTTCCCCGTATTTTTGTTGGGAACAACGATCACATGGTATGTAGATTTACCAAGCAGAAGCATCGCATCTTGGGCACAAATATCCAATTTGTTTTTGGGTCATTTCTACCAGAAGCAGAAGTTCACCAAGACAATTTCATATCTGAACAATATAGTTCAACGAAGCGATGAAAGTTTGGCAGAATATCACAACAGGTTTGTTACAGAAAGTCTGCAGGTGCAGGATTTATCATTCCAATCTTCTTTAGGTACGCGATGGGGGCGCCTAAGACCGGGCATGAAGTTAGCTTTCCATGCGATCGGGAGATTTCAACAATGAACTAACAAAGAAAATGCCAGAGAACCCAAGAGACCTACAAAAAATGATAGAATAGTATGTGCGAACCGAGGAAGCCAATAACCGTAAAATAGAGTGACATCGGGGCAAGAAGAGAGTAATAAAGGATTCACAAAGAAATATGGCAAATAAAGGGAAAGGAAACTCCGCTTTCAAAGGAAGAGAAGCAAGAACACAAAGCATCTTGTCCCAGGAGACACCGCTAACAAAATTGCAAAGAGAGATCTACAGGGGAACAAAGATTTTTTCTGCAAACCAATGCTAATGCCAATGCCTCCAGACAAGAGATCAAGAGAATACTATTGTGATTTCCATAAGGATCACGGTCACATTATCGAGTATTGCAGATATTTATGGAGACAAATAGAAGAAAGTCTAAGAAATGGTTATCTTGGACAATATATGAAGGAAGAAGGCAGTAATAGATACAACGAAGCAAGCAAGGCATGAAGCTCCATTTCCAAAACATAGGCCACATCGAACACTCAGAGCAGAAATCAAAAGATGATAGATGCAGTGGACTATGAAGAAGATATGTCTAACAAAGCTCCAAAAAAATTGTCCTCTCCATATATGGATCAATAGAATCCTTATCAAATAATGCCTGGAAGGCTAAGACCAGGTATTCACCACCGCAGGAGCCCCTGGATAAAAGATTGCGTATTGATGAAACAATCACGTGTAGCAAAAAGGACGTTGTTCCTAATGCCTCGCCACACAATGACCCCATGGTCATTGTTGCTAAAATTGGGAACGCAACTGTTCATAGAGTATTTGTGGATGATGGAAGTGTGTTTGAAATCCTTTTTGTGGATTGCTTTGAAAAACTTGGATTCAAGAGATCTGACTTTAAAAAATCCACATATGCGCTCGTGGGGTTCACAGGAAGAGCAGAAACACCGCTTGGCAACATTCAGTTGCTCGTGACAATTGGGGAGAATGAGAGAAACTGCATTATATTTTGTGACTTTGTGGTCATGGATGCTCCAAGTTCGTTCAATGATATTATTAGCAGGCCATGGATAAACAAAGCGAAAGCAATATGGTCTTTGTACCATTTAGTAATGAAATTCCCAACCCCAGCAGGGGTCGCAACGGTGAGGGGAAACCAGCAGAACGTCAGGCAATGTATGGCCATTGCAATGAAAGCAGAAAGAACTGCGGAATAACCAAAAATGGTTGGTACTATCACCAACAGTGACTCACTTAACCCGGTGGATCATCCAGTAGAATTGGAGATGAAATTGAAGATGTCATTTTAGATGACAACGATGAGTCCAAGTGTGTCAAGATAGAAAAGTATCTTCCAGATCAAGAGAAAGAGAGAGTAATCCAAATTTTGAGAGATCACAAGGACACGTTCGCATGGAGTGTACGGAACATGGGAGGAGTTGACCTAAGTTTGGCAACTCATTCTTTGAACATTACTGATTCGATCAAGCCAGTCAAACAGAAACAAAGAAGTTTTGTCAGTGATAGACAAAAGGCAATTGAGGATGAAATGAAGGCACTGTTGCAAGCTGGGATCATAAAGGAGGTGATATACCCAACATGGCTAGTGAACCCAGTGATGGTAAAAAAAGCAGACTCGAGATGGAGAATGTGTATAGATTTCACTAATCCAAACAAAGCTTGCCAAAAAGATTGTTACCCCCTACCAAAGATCGATAATCTAATAGAAGCGATCCCAGGTACGAAGTCCTCGCATACTTGGATGCCTACAAAGGGTATCATCAAATATTGATGAACCCCATAGATGCAGAAAAAACAACTTTCATAACAAGTTTAGGGATATTCTTCTACGTGAAGATGCCGTTCGGATTGAAAAATACAGGGGCAACATATCAGAGAGTGGTTGATAACGCATTTTGCAGTCAGATTGGACGCAATATAGAGGTATATGTGGATGATATGGTCATTGATAGCGGGCGGTCGTCGTACCCCTATGCAAAAGATAATTTGTAAGCCTTTTTTGCTTACTTTCTACAACTAGGTAGATAGCGGCAAATCGGGGTCGTCCAAGGAGAAGAGGGATCTTCCTAAGCGCTTAAGCACAAATGGTTAATATTATGCTAGGATAAAATATATATACACACACATAAAAGCAAGTAAAATGGGGGGTTGGTTGGGTGGTTTTCCTAAGTTACGAAAGTAAAAAGACAAGATAACTAGCAAGGTCAAGTGACTATGCTAATCATCAAACAAAACTAAGAAAAGGTTTTAAAACTACAAAGATAAAAAGCCTTGGGGGTAAGGGATATCCACTTCCAAATCTAATGTTGGTCATTGAATCATTCACTCATTCTATCATATAGCATTACATGACTCAACATCAACATACCCATCTAGCACATTATCAATCCATCAACATAATCAAAAGCTCTAAATCATACTCATACATTCCTAACAAGAAAAGGGGGGAAATCAACCCAAATCCCCCAAACCCTAGCTAGCAATTCATACAAGTATTTCATATCCTCAAGCTTCCAACAACATCAATGAAATCAACAATTAACATTCAAAGCACAATAAGAGCACAATAGCAAAAACACCAAATAGATAGATAAAAATGGTTCTTGCTACATAGATGTGGAAGCTTCAATCCTTTGCTCCCAAGTACAAAAACTACTCTAGAACAACAAAAGGCATAAAAACTAAGAAAACAAGAAGATAAAACCTAGGGTTTTGGCCCAAAACAGGGGCCAAAAGCTGTGGAGAAGAAGGGGTGAAGAGGTATTTATAGTGGAAGAAAAAAGGGGAGAAAAATGCTGCTGCAGAGCTGGATTCGCGCTGTCGTCGCGACTCGCGACCAGTTCCATCGCGAGTCGCGACCAGCAGTGAAATCCAGCCCTGTTTTGTTTTGCTTCCTCCGGGTGAACCGTTGATCCGTTTCGGGAGTTCTTGTAGTCGATTTTATAGTTCTCGAGAAGAGGAATCCAATGGTGCCACTCTTGAGGGCTGATTCTTCTCGGAAAATTCTGAGAACCCTGGATCATCATTCATCCGTTGCTTTGCTCTCCTTTCTTCATCTCTTCACTTCTTCAAATCTTCACAAAGCTCAAATGTAAAGGTCTTCAAATCTTCAAATCTTCAAAGATAAATCTTCAAAGTCTTCAAATCTTCAAAGTCTTCAAACAAATCACCTTGTCACACAAAATCATCTAAAAAGTGATAAAAACGTCAAAGCCGCCTTTATCCCTCCTTAGATGATTTCAAGGCAAAATGCCACATGTAGAGCACAAAATTGCACAAAACCTAATCCTAAAAAGCCTAAAATAACCATCTAAAATGGACACATCAAACCTCCCCACACTTAAACCTTACTCGCCCTCGAGTAAGAAAAGATTCAAGCACACGGAGGAAATGACATATCCACATCCTAAAAACCCTAAAATAACTGCATAAAATGGCCTCATCAAACCTCCCCACACTTAAACCTTACTCGCCCTCGAGTAAGAAAAGATCCAAGCACACGGAGGAATTCATATGGCCATATCCTAAACTAATCCCCCAAACAAAGCCTCACAAAAACTCTCAATATCATAAATCCCAAAATAAAAGCTCACATGAGAATTTTTCACACACACATCCCCAATCCTAAATCTAACCAAACCTACCACTTATCAATTCACTACCCATAAAAATATTTCAAAGCCCATAATTGATATTCCCAAAGTCCAATGACACATGATGAAGTTAAAACCATTTAAGAGGTTTAAGCACATACTTCACCTAATGCCAATATATCCACCAAAATCCAATGACATAAAATGAAGCTAAAGCCATATAAGAGGTTCAAACACATGCTTCACCTAATGCCAATATATCAACCAAAAACGAAGTAGAAAGAGATAAGGAATTTCATAACCACACTTCGTTTCCTAACCCACTAAGCAACCCAATCCCAAGAGGTCTATAGATGTTGAGCTACCCGATCCATCCATGTGACAACCGCAACCTTATGACTCCAACGCCGGCAAATGAGTGAAATCTTACAATTTTTCTTTTTCTCTCTTTTTCTCTCATTTTGCCTAGGAGCTCTTTCGAGTTTTCATCCTAGCCACACATCATGTTTCTTTAGCTCACATCTCACCTTTTTCTGCACATTTTAGCCTCTCATTTTTGCCTAGGCGGCCCTTTCGGGTTTTCGACCTATCCGGGCCCCCAATGTTACCTAAGTTGCCCTCTCGGGTTTTCAACTTAGCGGGTTTTCTTTTTCTTTTTTTTTCTTTTTCTTTTTTTTTCTTTTTCTTTTTTTTTATATATATTTTTGTTCTTTTCTCATGTTTTTCCAATGAAAAGTAGCAAAAAGCATTCCAAAACTATCTAGCATGCATGTGAATCCTCTAACCCCTCCCCACACTTAAAACATTACATTGCCCTCAATGTAAACATATAAGGCAAGAACAATAACAATCAAGGTAAGGGGGTAGAGTGACACCCGTTTCTCCGCAAAGTCGCCGGTGATGTGGCGCAATCCAATGTAATTGTATGGTCCCGAAATCAGTTTCAGAACCGGAAGGGGGATCAAAGATGCCGTAGAAGAACTCACCCCTCGAGAAAAACATTGTCTCCGTGGCGCCGTTTGATCAAGATTAACACCACGAAGAACACATTAAACTCACAAGTACATAAGGATATGTAATACTAGGTTTAGCATCAAGAGTTAATAACCATAGTATTTTCAAAGAACAACCAAATCACACTCAACCAACACTATAAGAATAATCATGAAAAATATCCAACATATATTGACATGTATACAAGCATCATTATAGGATATGCACTTATGATCACAATGATGTAGTCGGCATACTACAATCAACAAATGTACTATAAAGATGCAAGAATGTTCATATGCCAATATATGTAGGATGGTTGAGAATGAGTGGAGATGTGGTGGTTCTTGGGAGTGTTGGGTGGAGAAGAAGGAAGAATCATGCAATGTTTAAGATCAAATAAAAACTTGGAATTTTCATCGCGACTCGCGACTGAAGTGCTCGCGACTCGCGACGGACTTCATCGCGACTCGCGATGGGTTCGTCGCGACTCGCGAAAAATAGAGGCCGAGAGCATAATTTTTGGAAAAATTTTCTGATCACGTCGCGACTCGCGACCTCTTCGTCCCGACTCGCGATGGCCCATCGCGAGTCTGTCGCGACTCGCGGAAAGTTGGTTCCGAGAGCCCAAAAATTCTGAGCTCGTCGTGACTCGCGACGAAGCTCATCGCGACTCGCGACGAGCATCGCGAGGTCAGCGCGACTTGCGGAAAGTTGGTGCTGGGAGTGGATTTTTCTCCCCTGTTCGTCGCGACTCGCGACGAAGCTCATCGCGACTCGCGACGACAGGGTATCCCAGGCTTAAAAGTTTTTCGTTTTCTTACCAACTGTCCAAGCTTTCTTCCCTCGTTCATTGATCTCGTTCCTTCATCTCCTTCATTGCAATGCACTTCATGTTGCTACAAAATCACAGAAAAATATGCCATAAAAAGAACAAAACAAAACAATCAACAAAAACAAACTAAGAAACACAAACTAAGAAACAAAAACTAAAAGAAATGCCGAATTTATTTAACGTCATCGGCACGACGAAGCTCCGTATTTTTAAGGTCGTCGGTACGACCCTAATGTTATCCATATGGTGAAGGCTTGAACCCCTTCACCATGAGCTTCCAAAAGTCGAGAGGTGGGGGTACAAAACTTTCAAGAGGAAAGTTTTATGGAGGTGGAGATAGTTGAAAGGTAATTGAGTGGTCAGGGAGCTTGGGATAATCTTTCGGCTCCTCTCTCGTTTCCCTCAAAACTTCCAAAAATGGTGGAGTTGGTTCACTAGGTGGGAGAAGGGGTGACGATGCTAATGGATGTAGCACTATCACCTCTTCCTCCATTTTTCTATCCTCTACAACTAACTCCTCATCCCTTTCAAACTCAAAATCATTTTTATTGGTAACCTCACTCACCGAGTCATCGAGTTCAAGTTGGGATGGTGTATTTTCGGAATCACGAGCTTCCATGCGGGCCAATACCTCTAATATGTTCCTCGCATGCCCCTCAATGGCCTCAACACTAGAGGAGAGCTGGGTATCCGGCTCCTCACTAGTAAAGGAGTTCAAGTTTGCTATGGTATTTAAGACATCCTCACGTGTCAAACTTGAACTTCCTTGTTGGGCTTGGTTTTGGGGTATGGTATAGGGTGGTGATGGCCAACTAGGTTGCTCATAGTGTTGGTTTTCCGGCTCATTCTCATACCACCAATCCGGACTACCACTCCATTCCGGATTGTTAGAGTTGTGGTATGGAAAACACTCTTGAACATTTTGCCCTTGAAAACCAACATCTCCAACCTCTTGATAGCACTCTTCATAGTACCCATGGTTTTGAAAACCAAGGGTTATTTCTCGGTCATCGTGCTTTTCCCACAACAAAGGGCAAGATTCGGTAGGATGGTCGGAACGACACATCCTACAAAACCTTGCTTGTTGAGCCTCTCTTCTCATCATGAGTTCCCTCAAGGTGAGTCGCTCCATTAAATTTATTTTTTTTCAAAAGTTTGGAATCATAGTGCAAGGATTCTCGATAAAATAAATTACCAAGAACTCAAGCAATACCTACTCCGAACAAAAACAACCACCAAGTAGTGGAAAATAAAAACAACTAGCCAATACACAGCCAATACACAACCAAATACACCTAAATACTTAAAAATAAATGCCTCTTCCCCGGCAACGGCGCCATTTTGATAGCGGGCGGTCGTCGTACCCCTATGCAAAAGATAATTTGTAAGCCCTTTTTGCTTACTTTCTACTACTAGGTAGATAGCGGCAAATCGGGGTCGTCCAAGGAGAAGAGGGATCTTCCTAAGCGCTTAAGCACAAATGGTTAATATTATGCTAGGATAAAATATATATACACACACATAAAAGCAAGTAAAATGGGGGGTTGGTTGGGTGGTTTTCCTAAGTTACGAAAGTAAAAAGACAAGATAACTAGCAAGGTCAAGTGACTATGCTAATCATCAAACAAAACTAAGAAAAGGGGTTTTAAAACTACAAAGATAAAAAGCCTTGGGGGCAAGGGATATCCACTTCCAAATCTAATGTTGGTCATTGAATCATTCACTCATTCTATCATATAGCATTACATGACTCAACATCAACATACCCATCTAGCAAGAATCACAACACGTTATGCACAAGAAGTTCTAAGTTCACGCTCATAGATTTTCATGCAAAGGAGCTACGGAATTCGTCACGTTCCTAACACCTAACCAATTCAATCATACAAGCACTCCCTATGCTCAAGCAACTCATGGCACAAATGAAGTGAAACACACTATCAAGAATACACAAATGCTAAATAACAAATGCTTCAAGGATGAATTAAAATCATCTATTCAATACTTCAACTACTTGTTGTGGAGACTAAACTCCTATCCTTCTTAGTTTGTAGTTTGCAAGAGTGAGTTCGACATCTCTCGTCAAACCTCACCAATGACTCCCGTTGTCGCGACCACGACTCAAGGTATCCCATTGGTGGCATTTAATCACGAAGAACCAACAAGCTTGGCAATGCTTATGACCACTACACCGTGACTAAGCATTTAACCAATTCATGCAATTACACGAGATTGGATGAACGTGCAACGCACATTCATCCAAGAGCATATAACTCTCTCGTTTGCTACACAAACGAACATGACGAAGAGTTCAACATCAATCACATTCATCTAGCACATTATCAATCCATCAACATAATCAAAAGCTCTAAATCATACTCATACATTCCTAACAAGAAAAGGGGGGAAATCAACCCAAATCCCCCAAACCCTAGCTAGCAATTCATACAAGTATTTCATATCCTCAAGCTTCCAACAACATCAATGAAATCAACAATTAACATTCAAAGCACAATAAGAGCACAATAGCAAAAACACCAAATAGATAGATAAAAATGGTTCTTGCTACATAGATGTGGAAGCTTCAATCCTTTGCTCCCAAGTACAAAAACTACTCTAGAACAACAAAAGGCATAAAAACTAAGAAAACAAGAAGATAAAACCTAGGGTTTTGGCCCAAAACAGGGGCCAAAAGCTGTGGAGAAGAAGGGGTGAAGAGGTATTTATAGTGGAAGAAAAAAGGGGAGAAAAACGCTGCTGCAGAGCTGGATTCGCGCTGTCGTCGCGACTCGCGACCAGTTCCATCGCGAGTCGCGACCAGCAGTGAAATCCAGCCCTGTTTTGTTTTGCTTCCTCCGGGTGAACCGTTGATCCGTTTCGGGAGTTCTTGTAGTCGATTTTATAGTGCTCGAGAAGAGGAATCCAATGGTGCCACTCTTGAGGGCTGATTCCTCTCGGAAAATTCTGAGAACCCTGGATCATCATTCATCCGTTGCTTTGCTCTCCTTTCTTCATCTCTTCACTTCTTCAAATCTTCACAAAGCTCAAATGTAAATGTCTTCAAATCTTCAAAGATAAATCTTCAAAGTCTTCAAATCTTCAAAGTGTTCAAACAAATCACCTTGTCACACAAAATCATCTAAAAAGTGATAAAAACGTCAAAGCCGCCTTTATCCCTCCTTAGATGATTTCAAGGCAAAATGCCATATGTAGAGCACAAAATTGCACAAAACCTAATCCTAAAAAGCCTAAAATAACCATCTAAAATGGACACATCAAACCTCCCCACACTTAAACCTTACTCGCCCTCGAGTAAGAAAAGATTCAAGCACACGGAGGAAATGACATATCCACATCCTAAAAACCCTAAAATAACTGCATAAAATGGCCTCATCAAACCTCCCCACACTTAAACCTTACTCACCCTCGAGTAAGAAAAGATCCAAGCACACGGAGGAATTCATATGGCCATATCCTAAACTAGTCCCCCAAACAAAGCCTCACAAAAACTCTCAATATCATAAATCCCAAAATAAAAGCTCACATGAGAATTTTTCACACACACATCCCCAATCCTAAATCTAACCAAACCTACCACTTATCAATTCACTACCCATAAAAATATTTCAAAGCCCAGAATTGATATTCCCAAAGTCCAATGACACATGATGAAGTTAAAACCATTTAAGAGGTTTAAGCACATACTTCACCTAATGCCAATATATCCACCAAAATCCAATGACATAAAATGAAGCTAAAGCCATATAAGAGGTTCAAACACATGCTTCACCTAATGCCAATATATCAACCAAAAACGAAGTAGAAAGAGATAAGGAATTTCATAACCACACTTCGTTTCCTAACCCACTAAGCAACCCAATCCCAAGAGGTCTATAGATGTTGAGCTACCCGATCCATCCATGTGACAACCGCAACCTTATGACTCCAACGCCGGCAAATGAGTGAAATCTTACAATTTTTCTTTTTCTCTCTTTTTCTCTCATTTTGCCTAGGAGCTCTTTCGAGTTTTCATCCTAGCCACACATCATGTTTCTTTAGCTCACATCTCACCTTTTTCCGCACATTTTAGCCTCTCATTTTTTCCTAGGCCGCCCTTTTGGGTTTTCGACCTATCCGGGCCCCCAATGTTGCCTAAGTTGCCCTCTCGGGTTTTCAACTTAGCGGGTTTTCTTTTTCTTTTTTTTTTCTTTTTCTTTTTTTATATATATATATTTTTTTCTTTTCTCATGTTTTTCCAATGAAAAGTAGCAAAAAGCATTCCAAAACTATCTAGCATGCATGTGAATCCTCTAACCCCTCCCCACACTTAAAACATTACATTGCCCTCAATGTAAACATATAAGGCAAGAACAATAACAATCAAGGTAAGGGGGTAGAGTGACACCCGTTTCTCCGCAAAGTCGCCGGTGATGTGGCGCAATCCAATGTAATTGTATGGTCCTGAAATCGGTTTCAGAACCGGAAGAGGGAGCAAAGATGCCGTAGAAGAACTCACCCCTCGAGAAAAGCATTGTCTCCGTGGCGCCGTTTGATCAAGACTAACACCACGAAGAACACATTAAACTCACAAGTACATAAGGATATGTAATACTAGGTTTAGCATCAAGAGTTAATAACCATAGTATTTTCAAAGAACAACCAAATCACACTCAACCAACACTATAAGAATAATCATGAAAAATATCCAACATATATTGACATGTATACAAGCATCATTATAGGATATGCACTTATGATCACAATGATGTAGTCGGCATACTACAATCAACAAATGTACTATAAAGATGCAAGAATGTTCATATGCCAATATATGTAGGATGGTTGAGAATGAGTGGAGATGTGGTGGTTCTTGGGAGTGTTGGGTGGAGAAGAAGGAAGAATCATGCAATGTTTAAGATCAAATAAAAACTTGGAATTTTCATCGCGACTCGCGACTGAAGTGCTCGCGACTCGCGACGGACTTCATCGCGACTCGCGATGGGTTCGTCGCGACTCGCGAAAAATAGAGGCCGAGAGCATAATTTTTGGAAAAATTTTCTGATCACGTCGCGACTCACGACCTCTTCGTCGCGACTCGCGATGGCCCATCGCGAGTCGTTGCGACTCGCGGAAAGTTGGTTCCGAGAGCCCAAAAATTCTGAGCTCGTCGCGACTCGCGACGAAGCTCATCGCGAGGTCATCGCGACTCGCGGAAAGTTGGTGCTGGGAGTGGATTTTTCTCCCCTGTTCGTCGCGACTCGCGACGAAGCTCATCGCGACTCGCGACGACAGGGTATCCCAGGCTTAAAAAATTTTCGTTTTCTTACCAACTGTCCAAGCTTTCTTCCCTCGTTCATTGATCTTGTTCCTTCATCTCCTTTATTGCAATGCACTTCATGTTGCTACAAAATCACAGAAAAACATGCCATAAAAAGAACAAAACAAAACAATCAACAAAAACAAACTAAGAAACACAAACTAAGAAACAAAAACCAAAAGAAATGCCGAATTTATTTAACGTCATCGGCACGACGAAGCTCCGTATTTTTAAGGTCGTCGGTACGACCCTAATGTTATCCATATGGTGAAGGCTTGAACCCCTTCACCATGAGCTTCCAAAAGTCGAGAGGTGGGGGTACAAAACTTTCAAGAGGAAAGTTTTATGGAGGTGGAGATGGTTGAAAGGGAATTGAGTGGTTAGGGAGCTTGGGATAATCTTTCGGCTCCTCTCTCGTTTCCCTCAAAACTTCCAAAAATGGTGGAGTTGGTTCACTAGGTGGGAGAAGGGGTGACGATGCTAATGGATGTAGCACTATCACCTCTTCCTCCATTTTTCTATCCTCTACAACCAACTCCTCATCCCTTTCAAACTCAAAATCATTTTTATTGGTAACCTCACTCACCGAGTCATCGAGTTCAAGTTGGGATGGTGT
Organism: Rubia yunnanensis; assembly: GCA_037428765.1. Taxonomy (NCBI): domain Eukaryota; kingdom Viridiplantae; phylum Streptophyta; class Magnoliopsida; order Gentianales; family Rubiaceae; genus Rubia; species Rubia yunnanensis. The sequence continues at coordinate 19,931,610 of CM075064.1, read as the reverse complement.
ATTTTCGGAATCACGAGCTTTCATGCGGGCTAATACCTCTAATATGTTCCTCGCATGCCCCTCAATGGCCTCAACACTAGAGGAGAGCTGGGTATCCGGCTCCTCACTAGTAAAGGAGTTCAAGTTTGCTATGGTATTTAAGAAACATAATTCCAAATTGGCAATTTGGTGCTAAGAAAGAACGAAGCTAGCCTAGGCGAGGAAAAAGGAAAGTTGTGCCCAAAGTGGGAAGACCCGTATAAGATAACGAAGATGCACCAATCCAACTGCTATGAGCTAGAGAGAATGAATGGTAGCAGTTTTCCATACACTTGGCATGCAGTCAACTTAAGAAAGTTTTATGTGTAGATTTAGCAGAGAAACAGGGAGTGTTCATTCCTTTGTTCAGAAACCATGATATAATCACTGGGAGTGTGTAGATTTACCATGTACAAAAACCATGATATAATCATTGGGAGTGTTCATTCCTTTGTTCTACGATATATAATTGCAATATTAATCTTTCGGAGTACCATATCTTCTTTTAAAAAGTCATACTTTGAATTCACAAAACTAAGTTACAAATTCTTAACACACGAATACAGGATGATAGTGGAACCATTATCATTTCTGAACATCACTCAACTTCCCTCTTCGCAAAATACAAAGAAAAGAAAGTCATGAACTTAGCGATAAGGCATATATGCCCACAACAAAGTGACAAAAGCAATCCATAGATCTTGCGGCTTTACACTATTAATAAGAAGCAAGCTATAGATCTTGCTACCAAGAAAATCTGGCTCAAATACAGCAACAAAAGCAAGCAATAGATCTTGCGGCTTCACTCAATAAAGAAAGCCATAGATCTTACCACTTGGCAAATATGCCTACGATGCAATGACTAAAGCAAGCTATAGATCTTGCGACTTCGCACAACAAAGCAAGCAATAGATCTTTCTACGTGGTAGATATGCCTACACAGCAACGACTAAAGAAAGCTATCAATCTTGTGGCCTCGCGATAAGCATAGCTAAAATACTCAAAACAATATAGATGGATACATGAGAAACAAGTCCTACAAAAAATGAACTATGCAGTCAAAAGCGTTCAAAAGTATGAAGACAAAAATGGGGAGGGGGGGGGCAATCACGACATCCAAAAATTACAGCAAAAACAACATCATCGAAAAATATTATCACATTTTATGTACACCTAGAGGCTCATGATGAACTATAAGAAGACAAATCACCGCACTGACGACTGTCCTCAACTTTGCAATGGTGGTGCTCAGCCCTACGCCAATTTTCTTCAGCCCCATGCTCCTCGCTGACCATGTGGTCATATATCCATTTCATGTGTAAATAAGCGAGATGGCGTGTTAGACCCCTTCGCTCCAGATGACCGAGATACCTAGCATAATATGCCTTGAAATCTGTCAGATGGCCAAACTACTTGCGGTCCAGCTGCATACTCATCACATTAACGGTCTCCTCATACCACTTAATTTTAGTCCTTAAATTCTGAACTTCATCCTCTAAGCTGTGAATATGCAATCGTACAAGCTCATAAAAAGTAATCTGTTGATCACCGGTTCCCACAATGATATCTCCACGGCTAGTACCTCTGCGAGATGAAGAAGGGAGAGCCTAAATTTTATCTTTGTACTCAACATAAGTTTGCTTGAATTAGTGCACTAATAAATCAAGCCGATTGCACTCAGCGCGAAGTTCCTCATTTTCACTTTGCATTCGTGTGTTTATGGAAAACTGCTCGTCAAACTTACTTTGCCAACCAAGAGCAGAAGATGAAAAGTGATCACACTCATCAAGATTTTTCTTCAACCTAACCAGAAAATCATCAATACATGAACATTGTTTATCAATGATCAACATTTTCTGATTGGCCTCGCGAGTCTTACTTACACCATAAGCCCTAGCCTCTACTTGTTGCCGGAGCATCTTCACCATGTTCAACCGTTGACAATGAATATGACCGTTCTGCTCGCTTAAAATTCTTTGTAAAACATGCAAAGCATCCTGGGTGTCCTTTAAAGTTGTATTCCACTTCTTTTCAAGATCATCAATACCCAAAAGAATATACTTCAAACAAATGCCTAGACATAATGCCCACTCTTTGACAGGGACAAGGAGGTTAAGCGATCGTATATACTTGCCAGCAGGTTCAAGATCAACTAAACCACGGACGATGTCCTTGCAAAGTGATTCAACATTATACCCATCAGGAATGAACTTACTGCAAGGAAACGGAGAGGGAAATGAAGATAGAATACGAAGTTGCCACCCAATACATAAAGGAAGCGATTCCATGTGCAAAAAGTGATCAAAAGAAACAACCTCCTCACACTCTTTGGTGAAAGATCGAGTGGCACGAAGCAAGCTATTAGGTTTAGAAAAAGAATCACAACATCCTATAAAGTCAAGGATTTTCAAGTATTTATGATCAACCAAAATATTGAAGTCCTGCACACAAGTAAGGGCAATGAGAAAATGTAAAATAGGAAGAATAAATCAACATTCATAATGGAAGTTACAGAAATAGTACAGACATACATCAAAATATTGGCTTAAGTTTAAAATTAATGATCCAACAAAAACCCAATACACTAGAAAGCAACTAACTTTGGAGGTAGGCAGAGGCTAAACAACGATAGCAGCTTATTCCTGGCTCGGTTGCTGAGTGGGATTCTCTTCGCTTGGTTGCTGAGCAGGAGCTTCAATGCTCACATTAACCTCGCTGGCCACGCATGCATCAAGATTAGGAGTTGGAATATCAGTGCTAGGCTAAAATGAAAGACCGTCCAGGTAATCCACCTAACTCCTTTAGCTCAGCCGTAGGGGGAAGAGTGGGAAGGCTGGCAAGATGCAAGAGCAAAGCATATGGATGTCTCCCATCAACAATATTTTCAAGAAAAATCTTTGTTCAGCTTTTCCTTCTTCTTCTCCAGGGTTACATCACACTTCTTTATAGAAGGAAAACTCTTCAGCGAGCAAGTGGGGTTCCACTCTAGTTGATTCTTCACAGCCTCACAATAACCAAGGTTGCGAGCATCGCTAGAAACATCCTCAAAAAATTTATAGAGCGACTTGGTCTTGCATAGTGGATCCACAAGAATTTTAGGGTATTGAGGAGAGGCGGGTTCATTGGTACGTATCTCCTTTAACTCAGCATGAAGCCGAGTCTCCTCCACCTCTGCGATCCTGGCACGCTCCTCAGCAGCGCCCACCCTCTTTTCGGAAACTTTAAGAAAACTTTCTAGAGTTGCACATTTAGTTTCCTATGCCTCATACTTGTCCAACAACAACTCATCGATGGGAGAAAACTTGGAAAGCCACTCACACACGAGTTGGAGGCCTTCGCCTACCTTATAAGATAAAAACACATGGGATAAAGTTAGTCAGCATTGTAAAAACAAGAGATTAAGATGTAAACAAGGTCACTAAAGTTTAGCTGCATACTTACCGCAGCCAATGTATTGGGTAAAGAAAGATTGGAAGGGATATCAGATATTATCCCCTCCGCCAAAGGATCCTCAGTTTGCGCCAGAGTTTGCAAATTGGATTGGTTAACATGCCCATTTTTCAAGGGAGGAAGTGAATGTCACGAAGATCCACCGGCCCTATCCCTTTTCTATTTCTTCTCTTTCGGCACAATGACGGGGCAACGACCACTTGTCTCCCCTCTCTCAGTAATCTTACCTTTATCACTAGGGCATATCTTATTAACAGCTTGTTGGAGGGTGTTACTCCCAACAACATTATCAGGCTAAACAGTAGCCTCAACCACCTCCTCATCATCGCCATGAAATAATGACCTGTCAATTTCACCTAGATAGGTCCATATCTGGAACAAAATGAGCATCATAGATCAAACGAACACATAAAGAAAGAAAGAAATAAATAGAATAATAGTTTGTCAAAATAAGAAATGTTACAGATCAAACACATCAGAAAAAAAAAACACATTCAGCATCAGAGTCAGCATGGCGGAGATGTTGTGTATGAGCACAAAGTGTGACCACTATCTCCGTCTCTTCGGTAAAATGGACATTCAGACAGGAAGCTTAGACTTGGGAACCTTGTAGTTCCAAGAGGGCACAACAACTTTGGGTTTTCATTTGAATTTTATAAAGAAATATTTTGTACGCTAGAGACCAACATTACTAGGGAAACCACTCACAAGCTCAACCCCAACAATCACTGGATAAAAGGTAAATTCATCTACTATGTTTTTCACTTTTTGAAGATGATAAAAGTTGCGAAACAACTAAAGATTGAAAGGAACGTTCACTTTCTCGCACACCTGAAGAAACCCCATTATGATACCAATGCCCTTGGGGTGAAATTGAGACAACGCGACTTTATATAAACTAAGAATACCAACCACATGTTGAGGGAGAGGAAAATAAAGGCCAAAGTTCAAATAGGCTAAGTAGCATGATATATAGCCAGATGGTGAAGTGTGAACACATTCACAATTTGCGAGAGCGCAAAGTTCAAAAGGGGTTTAAAACAGGAAGTAGCTTTTTAACTCTTCTGAATATGTCCCAGTCAGCATACTGTGTATGGTAGAAGATTGGTGACATGACCGGAATCCTCACCAGAATGAGCATCTTCTATGGGGACTCGACGCGGTTAGAGAAAGTTATGAGGATAAATGAGGAGTCTAGATTTGGAAAGAACAAAGTGAATTAGGGGAAAGGATTACAAATAAAAGTCCGTTGGAACAAAGCTTAAGAGAAGGTACGCCGAAGAAGATGACCGGGATGATATACAAAAAAAACAACCAGTATATTGCCAGAAAATCGAAGAAAAGATATATGTTATCAAATTCAGATCATACAGTAAATAGATTGGAAATTGAAAACAAACCTTACTCTTCAAAAAGACGAGGGAAGGTGAAGTGCTATAAAACCTAGATTTGGATGGAGATGAAAAAGATTTTGGAAAATGGAGGTGATAAAACTGAAACAAATAGAGAGTTTCAATATTTAAATACAAGGAAAGAAAACAACAAAATTGAGGAGGATAGACTATTCAAAAGCACAATGATGAAGTTCTGACATATAATTAGGTTACCTTTTACATATACTGAAGAGGTGGCGGAAGGTGAATAGACAGTGCATGTAACACCCCCAAACCCCAACACAAGTATCGGGTCGGATTTGAGCGTGCTACCGAAAGGGTTAGTATTAACGAGAAATTAAAGTTTATGCGGAAGCATTTTAAGTAATGTAAAAACCTAATTTACTATTACAGTGAAAATGATTTATTACAAATGTTAAACAAAAATTTCTCCTAACTGTTACAGCATCAAAGTTCACATTAAAATTCAAATAGTCCGGATCTTTCCCAAAAAAAGTAAAGACATTAAGCACTTTTCTCTTGCTATTTTTCTTCACATGAAAAATGGCTGTTTAACTAGGGTAAGCTCCTTTCTTAGTGAGGTTTCATCGTCAGCATTTACCCAGTTGAGTTTTAGTGATCACAGAAATAACAGTTAACAACTAGCCACATATGTCCTAGCACACAATAAAAGGATACAGGTGGTTAATGCTGAGTTTTTGCCAAGTGCCTATATGGCAACTATGACTAACATACACGACATAACCCAGTCAGTGATGCCCGAAGGTAATCAGTTTAGAATTCGCTTCCCATTCACGCCAATGTTCAATTAGGAGCTCGTATTAGTCAGGTGGTTATGCTAGCATACCAAAATCCACGTGTAGTCGGTCTAATCAGACGGTCCGGTCAATACCGTTCCCCGCCGACTTCGACCAAACTACAATTGCATTAAGGCCCCTGAAATTCATAGACAGGTAATCAGGTAGCAGGTAATTCAAGTTTGACACAGCAAGATAAAGTACAAGTCGGTCATCAGAGCAATATATGATTCAAGTTTGACACGGCAAGATAAAGTACAAGTCAGTCTTTCACAGAAAATATCAGAGAAGTTCAGGAGTTCAGTTTCAAGATAATATAGTATAGTATGATAAAATACACACTTAATTCAACAGTCAGTAAATACCATCATTTGAGTTTAACTGTCATATCTCTCTCTCATGGCTATAGTATCGAGTAAAAAGGTTCGAGTATCGGGTTTCAGGTACAGGGGTTTGAGTACTTACAGTTCGACTAGTTGGGTAGGAGGTTCGAGCAAAGAATTCAAGTGTAGAAGGTTCTAGTGGTATGGATATCAGGTGGTATTGGATTGAGTGGTAAATGGTATCAGTTTGGGTGGTGAGGTTCAGTTGGAGAGATTCTAAAGGTACGGGTTCAGTTGGTGAGGTTCGAGAGGTAAGGTTCTAGTGGCACTAGTTCGAGAGGTAAGGTTCGAGAGGTAAAGGTTTCCGTAGTACTAGTTCGAGGGGTAAGGTTCGAGGGGTACATTTTGAGAGGTAACAGTTTCGGTGATATTAGTTCGAGAGGTACAGGTTCAAGAGGTGAGATTCGAGAGGTAAAGGTTTCAGTAGTACTAGTTCGAGGGGTAAGGTTCGAGAGGTAAGGTTCAAGAGGTAAAGGTTTCAGTAGTACTAGTTCGAGGGGTAAGGTTCGAGGGGTACAGTTCGAGAGGTAACGATTTTGGTGATATTAGTTTGAGAGGTACAGGTTTGAAAGGTGAGGTTCGAGAGGTAAATGTTTCAGTAGTACTAGTTCGAAGGATAAGGTTCGAGAGGTAAAGGTTTCAGTAGTACTAGTTCAAGGGGTAAGGTTCAAGAGGTAAAGGTTTCAGTAGTACTAGGTCGAGGGGTAAGGTTCGAGAGGTAAATGTTTCAGTAGTACTAGTTCGAGGGGTAAGGTTTGAAAGGTAAGGTTTGAGAGGTAAATGTTTCAGTAGTACTAGTTCGAGGAGTAAGGTTCGAGGGGTACATATTCGAAGGGTAAAGGTTTCAGGGAACTAGTTCGAGGGGTAAAGGCTTCAGGGACGCATATTCGAGGGGTAAAGGTTTCAGGGATCTAGTTCGAGGGGTAAAGGCTTCAGGGACACATATTCGAGGGGTAAAGGTTTCAGGGAATTAGTTTGAGGGGTAAAGGTCTCAGTAGGGGTTCGAGAGGTGGGTTTTGATCAGTTGGGTTCGAGAGGTAGAGTTGTGGCAGGGTTTCGAGAGGTAGAGTTTTTGTAGGGGTTTGAGGGGTAGTATTTTGGCAGGGGTTCGAGATGTAGTATTTTGGAAGGGGTTCGAGAGATAGAGCTTCAACAGGGGTTCGAGAGGTAAAGTTTTAGCAGGGGTTCGAGAGGTGGAGTTGCAGCAGGGGTTTGAGAGGTGGAGAGTTGCAGCAGGGATTCGAGAGGTGGAGAGTTGTAGCAGGGGTTCGAGAGGTGAAGAGTTTAGCTTGAGAGAGTCAGGTTCTGATGGCATTATATATGTGTGTGTGTGTGTGTGTGCGTGTGTGTGTGTGTGTTTGTGTAAACATAAACTCAGATTTACTAAATTCGTGCTAGGGCGATACAACACTCACATTGGTTAGACTTGGGCTTGGGCAACTTCCGTTTCCTACCTTACCCATATTCACCACTGTTCTTTAGTAAGAATTTTGTTTACTGCGTGAGAAGGTAAGAGTTGGGGATCTAATATTTATACTAGATGAAACATAGGTTCTGACACCTACTCATCCTACAATTTTATCCTGTAACCTCAAGCCTATTGCCCAAAATTTCTTCTCACGTCTTCCGTTCATTCCTTCCCAGTAATACCACTTGCCCAAAAAATTACTTTGGATAATTTTTTTCACATCCGCTGCTAGCTTTTCCCTTCATGGTAATTTCTTGCATTTATTTATTCCTTGACTCATTTATTTGCTTATTATTACTATTGTCATATAATATATGTATGATTATGTGTAATTCTTTCTTGGTAATTTCTATTACTTATTTGTTTATTTTTTTATTGTTATTAGTATTATTATCATTATATATTTTTTTTATTTAAAAATACATATATATAATTCAGAAAATTAAAGGGAAGATTGGAATTTTTTGATAAAATTTAATTATTACATGTACTCTAATTTCATTTCGGTAGGGGTTTTCACAGCGCACTAAATGAGGCCACTCAATTGAAATTCCCCATTTATGAGATAAAGTCATAACAAGCGTCAGGTAAATCTGAAAGCGAATAGCGAAAAAAGGAGGATTGAATCGCGGCTCTTTTGAACATAATCTTCGCTACAATCCTTAACAGTAAAGATAAGAAGTTCAAAATTCAAAATTTTAGAGATGAGGAGTTGGTGGAGAAAGAATTGTATCACCCACAAAGCTATTAACACTTCACAATTTCTAAGAAGGTAAAATCAAAGGCCAACCAGTCTGTTGATATACAACTTCAGTTTGCATTCAATCAATTCAAGGAAATTTCTCCAAGCCACTTAGTCTTTATGGCTAGGGGGGCTTATAGTCCATACCTAGCCCAAATAAGTAGTAAGCCCAAAGCCACAAGTGGGCCTGAATTGAACTAGTGAAGTGATCCGGGCCAGACGGACGCAGAGCAAATTGAGTCAACCCACGAACCAAGAACAGCGGGGATCTTGGGCAACTGTCAGCCACGAATCGAGTTTCTCGGTTCCACAATCAGACACATGATGGTCATTCAAGATAAAATGGGGCCACATTTATAATGTACTATAAAAGGAAGAAGGAGGGTACAAATCTAGGCAAGTGCAACTAAACTAAAGAAGTATGGTTCTGAAAAGGAGGTTACTGACTTGAACGTTAGAGTTGTTTCCCCATAACCACTTCCAGGATCTCTTTTGCAAGCACACCTTGGTGAACCAAGATCAACCAGCTGGATTGAAGAATACCACAACACTACCTGACCCCTAGAAACCAAAAGGCATTATTAACATCCTTATCTAACTCTAAATCATGCACTAGGGAGTATAAGTAAGGGGTACCCTGATTCTTAAACTAGAGTTATTCCCCTGGGAAAAAAATAAGTTCAACGAGGATTTTGCACCTGAGTTAAGCCTACGGAGTAGCAAGGAAATTTCAAACGCCGAAATACTTCAATTCAGTGAGTGTTTTCATTTCCTAAGCATGAATTGAATTAAAATTCATTATTATAATATATCCTTTTATGCCTGTTAAATTTAAATGCGTTAGTTTAGATTTTTATATCTTATATGAAAATTTTAATAATATTAGGTTATATTCATACCTGTTATTTGGCTTCATACTAATTAAGTACGGTGTGTACTTTGTACTTTATCACACTATGCTTAATTATTGTGAAACTGAGTGAATTAATTTCTCTGATATTTTATGTGGATGACCGGCTTGTACTTTATCTTGTTGTGTCAAACTTGGATTATATGCTACCTGATTACTTGTTTGTGCTTTTTGGGGTCCCCAACGTAATTGTAGTTCAGTCGAAATTGGTGGGGAACGATATAGACTGGACCGTCTGATTAGATCGGCTACACGTGGAGTTTATGGTATGCTAGCATTCCCTTCTGAATTTCTGATATGAGCTTGTAATTGAACATATTGGGCATGGTTAACAAGTATGGTTTTCTGGATCATGATAGCCTTCAGGCATTATTGAAGAGTTTATGCCCTGATGTCAGTCACAATGGCCATATAGGAACTTGACTGCGTCTTGGCATAACCCACTCGTATCATTTTAATGTGTGCTATATTTTATGTGGCTATTTGCTGTATGTGATCACTAAATTTAACCTGGTAAACATTGGCGAAGAAACCTCACTAAGCTAGAAGTTTACCATAGTTTAAACAACCCTCACAACTGTTAAATTGAAGTGCACTGGTGCCTTTACTTCTTTTGAAGAAGGATCCTGGGTGGACCTTTAGAATCTTTTGGTTAGGTTATAATATAGTTATGAATATTAACGCAAACTGATCCTTACCAGATCCTGTAGAACTTTTGTCTGTATTTTAGTTAAAACTCCTATTTAATACTTTTATTAAGACTTTTACTGTAATAGTAAGTTAGGTTTTGGATTTTTTTTAAATATGCTTCCACATAAACTGTATTTGCTCATTACTGCATTTGAGTAATCTGAGCCCATTGGATTCTTGGTAGCACGCTCAGTTCTGACCCAATACTTGCGTTGAACAGGTAGGTCATGGATCTTGAGTGTTATAAATGTGGTATCAGAGCTTTCTCAAAACAAGAAAAGGTCATCCAATACTTACCTTAAATAAAAGATTCTAGAGGAACTAAAAAATTGTGAATAAAATATGTTTTGGCTAGTTGGGGTCCAACATGTCAAACTAACAGTTTTGTTATTTTGGCAGATGGACGACGAGGAGGAAGTTGCAACCAATGACTTCCGAGAGCCCATTGAGGTAAAGAGACACTCTGGAGCTCTTCTGGAAATAATCTTCCCATGGCGGGGGATTCTAAACCTTTCACGGTGGGAGGAGACATTCTCTTACCCGAATTGGGTCATGCACGCCTTAGCCATGAAGCGGGCATAACTAATTGCCAAGGTCCATAGCCTCAAGAACCATGAGTAGTTAATGAAAGATGCAATGTGGGAACAATGTCTGCATTCTAACACGGACTAGGCAATGGGACACAAGGTGAACTAACTCATTGCGTGTAGGTTTCTTTGGAAGGGGAACAAGGCGAAACTTCAAACTCGCCAAAGGGACAAAATTCTCCACCCACCGGGATAGATTTGTTCACAAGTCAAGTCACTCAAATATTGAGTTGCATGATAGAAAGAGGGAATCAATCCCGATCCCCTCTCAGGGATTGAAGTTAAAGGCTGGAGATGGAGGATGTGGCCCTGGAGCAATTTTAGAAGTTCCATCCCTTCAGGTTCAACGACAGCCCAGAAGATGAAGTCACTGAAAATAGGATCGAAACATAGACTCGGACTTTCTGGGCCTTGGGATACACTGATGAGAAAATGGTGAGTTTTGGCATATTCCAGTTGGAATGAGCTGCACAGGATTGGTGGAACATAATACAGAGGAAGTGGGAAATAGAGAAAACTCACAGAACCTAAATAATTTTGAGAAGGAGTTTAAGATGAAGTACATTCGACCTCTGGTTAAAGAAAGGAAAGAGGCGGAGTTCATATACTTAAAGCAAGGTGTAATGAGCATAGCAGAGTATGAGACAAAATTTTCTAGACTCTCTAAGTTGGAAGAGAAGATAGTTTTAACTGATGATGAACGTAAGGGGAGATTCATCCAAGGGTTGAACATAAGAGGAGATTCATCCAAGGGTTAAGGCTGGAGTTGAGGGATGATTTAGCCCCCAATATATTAAAAGTATTATGTTACAGCCATCGAATCAGCTTGCAGAGTGGAAGAAACCAAACATGCCTTGCTGGTCATGCACCATGGCGAAAAAGGCAAATGTTAAATCTCAGTCAATGTACACCTCAGGCTCATAGAGATCAACCTCTGGGGGAAACAAAGCCCCTAGGAGAGACATGCCCCAACCCTGGACTATGTCAGACAGCTCAAACATTGTCCCGAGAGAAGTGCCTCGAGTTTATTGCATGTACTGTCGGAAGGAAAGCCATGGGGAGAAGAATTGCTGGAAGAAGGCGAATGAGTGTCTACGATGAGGAAGTTATAAACACAGAATATCAGGTGGTCGCTGGCTAAGCCAACTCCCTCATCTCAATCCTTGGGATCCTATGCATCGATCACCAAACCTACTCAGAAATAAGGAGCAAGTGGAAGCAATCAACCAAAGGTTCATGCTCATGTTTACCCGTTGAAGGATAATGAGACCCCTGTTTCGACCGAGGTCATTGAAGGTACCCTCTATATTCTAGGTAAACTAGCTAAAGTTTTCATTGATACTAGTGCTTCTTATTCTTTTGCTAGTTATTATTTTCTTGAAAATATGGAAGATAAAATGGAGAACTTACCTTAAGAGTTGGAAGTTAGCACTCCCACAAACGATGCTAAAATCCTAACTGGATGTGTATGTAGAAACTGTAGGGTAAATGTGGGACGTTGGGAATTGTTTATTGATTTAATTGTCCTACCCTTAAAGGGATATGAAATAATACTTGGCATGGACTGGATTACTAAAAACCATGCCCAATTAAATTTTCATACGAAGAAAGTTAAGCTGTGTCGACCCGGGGAACCTCCGATTGAAGTAGATGTGAGAAGAAAGAGACCCTCTCCATTACTGGTTTCTGGCGCCAAGGCTCGGCGGATGATTTTTAAAGGAGCAACCGGAATATTGGCTTATATCATGAATACACTAGTAGTCCAGTTAAAGGGAGAAGATATAATTGTAGTTCGAGACTTCCCTGCGGTATTTCCGGAGGAACTTGTAAGTTTGCCTTCTGAAAGGGAGAATCAGTTTACCATTGAACTGGTACTAGGAGCCACACTTGTTTCTAGAAATCCTTATCGTATGGGGCTGCCGGAACTACAAGAGTTGAAAATACAACTTGAGGATTTGTTAACTCGTGGGGTTCATCCAACTAATTACCTCACCCCGGGGAGCCACAGTGTTATTTGTTAAGAAGAAAGATGGCTCTCTGCGGACGTGTATCGATTATCGAGGCCTAAATAATGTGACGATTAAGAATAAGTACCCTCTTCCCATTATTGAGGAGTTGTTCGATAAACTCCAAGGAGCAATCATATTTTCCAAACTGAATTTACGATAAGGGTACTACCAGTTTCGGGTGAAAAGGAAGGGCGTGCCCAAGACAACTTTCAACACTCGATATGGTCATTACTAATTCCCGGTAATGCCATTTAGAGTAACCAATACACCAGTCGCTTTCATGGATCTCATGCATCGAGTATTTCGGCCATACCTAGATGAGTTTTTCATCATCTTCATCGATGACACCCTAGTATATTCCAAATCCCAGTTTGGAGCATGAAGTGCATCTAAGGAAGGTATTACAGCTGCTTAAAGAACACAAGTTGTACACCAAGTTTAGAAAATGTGAATTCTGGCTAAACCAAGTAAATTTCTTAGGGCACGTGATTAGTAAGGCATGGATATCAGTGGACCCCTCTAAAGTAGAAACCATTATGAATCGGAAGGTGCTGACCTATAGTACGGAAGTTCAGATATTTCTTGGACTGGCAGGATGCTATAGGGGCTTCGTTAAAGACACTCCTTTTTTCCGTCTAACTTAGAAGGGAGTTAAGTAGGAATGGAATGAAAAGACTGGAGCCAGCTTCTAAGAATTGAAGAAGCGTTTGACCACTACCCCCAGTCCTTGCTCTACCTAAGGGAAATGATGGATTTATATTATATACCAATGCTTTGGGAGACGGTTTGGGATGTGTATTGATTCAACAGGGCCACGTGATTTCTCGGAAGTTGAAAGCTTATGAGAAGAATTATCCCACCCATGACCTAGAACTTGTTGTAGTGGTGTTCGCTTTGAAGAAATGACGACACTACTTAAATAGAGTCACATTTGAAGTAATGTCAGATTATAAGAACTTGAAATGCCTATTTTCTCAAAAGGACCTGAATATGCGCCAACGTCGGTGGATGGAGTTTTTGGGAGATTACAACCGTGTGATCAATTATCACCCTATCAAGGCGAATGTGGTGGCAGACGCATTGAGCCAGAAGGTAAATTTGCCGCATGTATGAATAAAAGAGACTGAGATGTTATCGTAGGCAAAGAGTTGGGAATGCGAGGTTAAACCTGGCTAACTTATATTCTTCAATATAAGGGTACAATTTATTTTTACCCATAGAGATTAAAACGGCTCAAGTATCCGACACATCATTAGTGAAGAAGAGAAAGCTTGCCACTGAAGGGAAGTTAACGGACTTTGAAGTAGACGGTGACAGAGTGTTGACCTGTAGAAGTAGGTTTTACCTACCCTGAAATTCAGAGATCAAACAAAGAGTGCTGGAGGAAGCTCACTGGTCCAAGTATACGTACACCCAGGAGGGACCAAAATGTACCGAGACTTGAAACAAAAGTACTTTTGGGATAACATGAGAAGGGACATAGCAGAATATATGGAGCGATGTTCGGTGTGTCAGCAAGTCAAGGCTGAGCATCAGAAACCATCAGGGTTATTACAACCATTGGAGATTCCTAAATGGACATAGGATCACATTACGATGGATTTTGTGACAAGACTACCTCGGAAATGGAAAAATTATGACGCAATATGGATGGTGGTTGATAGGTTGACCAAATCGGTTCATTTTCAATCGATCGACGTTAAATACTCCCTAGAAAAATTGACAGTTCTGTATACCCGGGAAATCATAAGATTACACGGGGTGTCGATAACTATTGTGTGAAACAGGGACCTAAGATTCACTTCCCAATTCTGGAGACAACTGCAAACAAAATTGGGAACCAAGTTGAACTATAGTACCACTGCCCATCCACAGTCAGACGGGTAGTCGGAGAGAATAATCCAAACCCTGGATGACATGCTTCGAAGCTGTGTTATGGATTTTAGGGGAAGTTGGGATGCTCACTTGCCTTTGGTAGAATTTGCTTACAACAATAATTATCAGTCATTCATTGGTATGAACCCTATGAAGTACTTTATGGTCGAAAATTTCGAACAACCCTTTTTTGGGAAGGAGAAGAGAAAAAGAGTCTCCCGGTTGCTAGTACATCTTGGATTGAGGAATCCATGGAAAAAGTGAAGATGATAAATCAGCGCCTAAAGACGGCTCCGAGTTGACATAAGAGTTGCGCGGACCATTAGAGGAGGGATTTGGAGTTTAGAGTTGGTGACCGGATATTCTTGAAGGTAACCCCTCAAAAGGGTCTCGTCCGGCATGGCAAGAAGGGAAAGTTGAGTCAATATATTGATAAAAGCTTGAGTGTTAAATATTTATACTAGTGAAATTTCACAATAAAGTTTCGTGATATCAAAATTACAATTATCTACTCATTTTAAATCGTGAAAAAGGAAAAGAAAATAAGGAATCACTAAGACTAGTTAAATAATAAATCAATAAAAAAATTAAAAATGGATGAAACATGAAACATAAATAATGAACATGAATCTTAATAATGCATTAGTAGGGAAAATAAAATAAAACAAATGAAATGAAAACATGGAACAATGGAGTAGGCAAGTCTGAGACCCTACATGACCCCTAGAAACCAATAGGCATTAGCAACATCCTTATCCAACTCTAAACCATGCACTAGGGAGTATAAATAAGGGGTGCCCTGAATCTTCAACTAGAATGATTCCCCCTGGTAAAAAAATTAAGTTCAACGAGGATTTTGCACCTTTTTTTTTAATGAGAACACCCGAGGGTGGGGGAGAATATATTAGAGGTTCCCCAAGCCTACTTCAAAGATGAATAGGATATACATAGAGTGTAGTTTGTTCATAATGAGTGCTTAAACAACATAGTTGCCTCCAAAAGTCCTACCAAATCTATAACTAGTCTTTGCGAAACAACTATCCAAAAAACAAGATATATGACGAAGTTGCGATCCAAAAGGCAGAATCTCCACCCCTTGTGTTAATTCTCTCCTTTGGCCAGGCAACTTCAATCACAAAATTAATAGCCTAAACTAAAGAGTTTCATAACCAGAGATAGCTTACAGTTTGAAGCTAAATTACAGTTTAGGAGTAATGATTATGAACTCCAGGTGAGAAAATGTGCAAAATCTTGAGTTGAGGGAGTCCATGAGAATGTTACTGTATTGAGTATAAATACCAAAACTTCATCCACGCTCGAGAGTTGAAGGAGTAGAGCCAGAAGGTGGAAATTTCATGCGGATATCCTTTGGAGAAGATCAGTAGACACAGTCCGCATCAGTGGATGCATCATTAAATGCTTCATCAGTTATCCAAAACGTAGGATATCAAATTGATCAAGAGACCTACAAAAACAAACCACATCTTAGCAGTATCCATTCTTAAACCTTTGCATTATTAGAAACTCGAATATGTGGAACATAATCATTGTCCAAGGAAATAAGGCCTCTGATATACCTAGGGACATTAGTTAGGTTGAGGCATTGGTTTTGGTTAAGATGGTGCTTGGAAATAGCATTAGCTACAGAATTACACTCTCTAAATGCATGTTTCAATTCAGCTCTACCAAGTAGAGATTTCACTTTAAAGACCATGTCAAAGACTTGCCAATGTACAGCATAAGGGTCATTAATCATGTCAACCGCTAGTTTAGAATCAGATTCAATTATGAAGGTATGATCCAGATGAGGAAAGATATGGCAAGCATGTAAAATAGCTTTGATTTCAGCATGTAAAGATGATGTAGCAGAAATGGTTGCAGAATTAATCTGAATAGCTTGGCCCAAATTATCTCTAGCTATAAGACCAAGCTGCATCCACATTAATTTTAATAAATCCATTCTTAGGCCTTTCCCAAAAAACTGTCATTATATTTGGCTTAGGGGGAGGTCTAAACAAAGGGGTGAGATGTCTGAAAGATGGTGGAATAGATACAGTGGATAAAAGTTTTGGAGGACATACATGTAATGTTAATTTGATCAGGTCCTCCACCTCTTTACATATAAGATTCACTGAGATAGGCTTATGATCATATAAGAAGCTGTTCCTAGCTTTCCAGAGACCCCAACACACCAGAGAAGGTAGAAGCTTACAATATATTTGGTGAAACTTAGGGAGGTCTTGGCAATTCCAAAATGAATAGAATCTTTGAGGAATGGAATGTTGAGCATTAAGGTTAAACTGAATTAAAGAGGTTATATTAGACCAAACAGATTGAGCTATGTGACAAGAGATGAAAAAATGTTGGATCGAGTCCGAATGACAACAAGCTGGACATTTAGAGGCTAAACTAAATCCACATGTAGTGAGGACATCATCAAAAGGAAGAAAAGCATGCAACAGTTTCCAGATGAATATGGAAATCTTTTTCTGAAGAAGATTATTCCTTAAATATTTACTTACAGGGAAATTACCTGTTGAAAGAGTGAGGGCCCTATAAGCTGACTTAAATGAGAAACTACCTGTGAGTTCTGGTTTCCAAATCAATCTGTCCTCCCTCTCCAATGTGAGTTCTGCAGCCTGTAAAAATAAAAGCGTATCATGTTCCAAGAAAGACGATATCTGGTTTAGAATACTAATTCTGTTGCTGATGAAATATGCCACAGAGATATCAGCCATGGCAGAAGATATACTGTCAGGAATGTAGTTGAGAAGAGGGCCATGTGGACACCAATTAGCAGACCAAAAATTGCAACTGCCTTTTTCGTGGATAATGGTAGAATTATTTTCAGCAAAAAAGTTAATGTAACAGATTCTTTTCCATGTTACAGATTTTCTGTGGGATGGTGGGAGTAACCATAACAGTTTAGACCACAAAGAAATACCTAGTTGGCTTTTCCACCAAAGTTTAACCGAAAACGAATCTATTATGGCTTTGACCGATCTAAAATCTAGACCATTCCGTTTTGTAGGTTTTGCTAGTTCAGCCCATTTTTTCCATACTTTGTTATTTTTACCATCTGATTGTCCCCAGAAGAATTGAGACAGTTTTTTCTCAAATAATTTAATTATGCCTTTAGGGGGATTGGTTACAGACCATATGTGCTGAGGAATTGAGTATAAACGGGATCTAATTAATATCATTTTCCCTCCTGCACTAAGCCATTTATTTTTCCAATTTTGAAGCTTATGATCAACATTAGCCAGCAGAGGATGAAAATATCTATTTAATGTTCTTCCTCTAAAAATGGGGCAGCCTAAATACTTAAAAGGGAAAGATCATTTTTTCATCTTTAAGATCACTTTTACCTGATTAATCTTAGCCTGTGTAGCTCTTTTACTTAGGTAAAAATCCGATTTCTCAAAATTAAACTTTTGGCCCGAGGTATACTCAAATATTTCAAGAAAAGCTTTGATCTTAATGAGATTCGGCCTTGATGCTTGCACAAAAATAATCGTGTCATCCGCATACATAAGATGGGAAACTGCAGAAATTGAAGCCAGAATCTGATAGCTAGCCAAACTTCTATTGAGGAATATAAATGATAAACTCCTAGAAAAGGCTTCTGAGAATGTATTAAAAAGAAAGGGAGATAGAGGATCACCTTGCTTAATACCCCTTGTGGCTTTGAAGAAACCCACTGGATTTCCATTAACAAGTACAGAAAAGTAAGCTTGTGACAAATTATTCATGACAGCATTTAGAAAATTGCCTTTAAACCCAAACTTTATCAAAATCTGTCTAAGAAAATTCCAATTAATTCTATCAAAAGCTTTCTTTAGATCCAATTTAAGAATGCAGTTTGGAATTCTGTATTTTTTATCCAAAAATCTGATCATTTCCTGTAAATACAGTATATTATCCGAGATATCCCTGTTTTTCATAAAAGCAGTTTGGTTAGGAGAGATCACATTCTCCATGTGAGGTTTCAACCTCTCCGTTAGCACTTTAGAGCAGATTTTATTCAACACATTTGATAAGCTAATTGGTCTAAAGTCCTCAAATAAACATGGGGTGGGTTTTTTTGGTATAAGGGTAATCCAAGTACTGGATATTCCCCGAGGCATTTCGGAACCAGCAATAAAGTCATTGACTGCAGCAATCAAATCCTGCTTAATAATAGGCCAGCATTTGCTATAGAATTTAGATGAAAATCCATCTGGACCTTGACTGCTCATCTTATTTGAACCTTTAATCACTTGTTCAAGCTCAGATTATGAGATTGGAGTGGCTAGAGCTTGATTATCACTATCATTTATAATGCCAGGTATTTGACTTAAAAAATGAGCATAGTAAGTTTCATCAGGTGTTAGATCAGGCTCAGTTAGCAATTCAGAAAAATAGACAACTGCTTCCTTTTGAATGTCTAACTGAGAATTGATCCATTGACCCGCACAATTTTTTATTTTAGTTATCTGCAATTTACAGTTTCTTTCTTGCACAACTTTATGAAAGAAAGATGTGTTATTGTCTCCTAGCTTATGCCATTTTAATCTTGCTTTTTGTTTCCAATATTTTTCCTTCTCTTTCAAGGCCTTAAGCAGAGATGCATTCTTCTCATTGAGTTTTACTTGTTCAGGTGTTGAGGGGTTCAAGTCAAATTTAATTTCCTGAATTCTCAAGGCTTCCTCTGCTTTTTTAACATTCAAGTTAATGTTTCCAAAGCTATCTCTGTTCCAGTTTTTTAGAACTTTCTTAAGCCTAATCAGTTTTAGATAGAATCTTAACATGCCAGTTTCGGCCAAAGGAATATCCCAGCTGTCATTAATTAATCTAGTGACCTCATTTCTCTAAAACCAGGCATCAATAAATCTGAATGGCTTAGGGTTGGAGGAGGTCATAGTGGAGACCTGAAGAAGAAGGGGGCATGATCGGAAGTCTGCCTGTTCAGGATTTGGATCGAAGAGGTTGGAAATTTGGAGATCCATGAGATTGTACTTAGTCCTCTGTCTAATCTTTTAGAAGTAGGGTTCCTTAGCCTAGAATTACACCATGTAAAAAGATTACCAACCGTATTAATTTCTTGAATTCCATTAGAGTTAATCTAGGAATTAAAATCTCTAATACTTCCTAAGGCTGGAAAACTAGGACCTCTATATTCAGACAGAGAGGTTATCGAGTTAAAATCTCCTATGAAAATAGTATCACCTTTAGGGATAGACTGAAGCTCAGTCCATAAAACCTTCCTACCATCTCTATTCCTAAGGGCATAAATGAAAACTGCTTCCATATGCAAATTTAGGGAATAATGTGAAATATTAACATACATAAACTGTTCATGAGAGGATAGCAGAGAAATAGCTAGTGAGTTTGTCCACATGAGCCAGATTTTCCCATTAGGCAAATTCAAATTATGTGTAAAAGAGAGTTTTTCCATGTATGCTTGACATTGAGTATTATCATGCATCGGTTCAATAAAACACAATAGCTGGATTTTCTTTAGTTTGCATAAATTAGTCAGCCTAAGCATTGATGTGTCCATTCCTCTAAGATTCCACACTAAGAAATTAACATTGAAGTTAGCTATCATTGTTCACAAGATTTGTTACTTTTTGTGGCTGATCTAAGCATCATTTTGTTTAACTGGCTTAGGTAGTTATTCTTTTTGGATTTAGATTTACGTTGGTGGTTACCTGGGAGGGAAGAATTAGTGGCATTCTGATGTCCAGACATTAGCTCCTCCATAGGCATTGATATTTCAGCCATCTCTTCCTGTTCCTTAGAGTCATAGTCAGGGACCTGCAATACAGAAAACCTGTTTGCCATCTTTCCAGGCTGGGAAAGTGTATTTTTGTGGTTAGGGTTGTACATAGATATAGAAAAAGAACCAATCTGGATATTATCTTTAGCATAGGCCAATAGTGTTGGTTTAGATATAGCTGTGTCCTTTAGTAACATAGAGATAGAATTATCTAGAGCGTCATAAGGTTGAGTACTATTAATAGCAGCGTACACAGGAGCTCTATTAATCAAAGAGGGGGACTTGGGTGGAAGGTTGTGGTTCAGATCTGTGGAGATTCCTTCTTTCTCAGGGAAGGATTGGTCTTCCAAAGAGTCAAGGATCAAAGGGGGCTTATCAAATTTCTTACCAGTAGCCTGCCACAGAGAGTGGGGTAAATTATAGACTAAATTAGTATCCTGAATTCTATCATTGGTATTCTGAGAGCTGACTTTACATTGAGACAGTGAATGACCTAATTTCGCACAGTAATCACAGTAGAGAGGAATATCCTCATATTCAATTTGATATTTCCTGTTGTTAGTCACAGAGCCCAGCCTAATATGATAACTCAAAGGTTTTTGGAGATCTATTTCAACACAGAATTTAATTGCTGATGGCCTTGTAAGCATATCTGTGGCTAGATCATTTTGAATAAAACTGCCAATGCTATTCCCTATTGCCTCTATAGAAGCTGAATTATAGTAGTATAAGGGAACTTTCCTGATAGTACACCAGATGGGAACTATTGGTGATTCTTTATGTGTTGAGAATTCAGGAGTCCATTTTAGCATCTTAAGGGAAATACCATTGAAGTTCCAAACACATTTCATCCAACATCTTTGGTAATCATTTATTTGCTCAAATCTAATAAGAACATGCTTATAATCAAGAGAGCCTAGCTGATACTTACCTTCGAAACCAACAGTTTTAAAAGCCTGCTCTAGATGCTCCATCGAAAGTCTGCCTCTTGTGAACTTACCAACCAGAGCGTTCCCATAGTGGGCAGATAAGGTAGCTATTTGGTCATCAGAGTATAGGCAGGAAGGTTCCCCTAAGTGTTGAGATTTAGGAACAAGCTCTGGATTGCTAGGTAAAGTTTTCGATAGAGGTGGAGCTTTGTTTTGGAGAATCGCAGCGAATGTTTTGGGGGGGATTTGATTAGTTGCCGCCATATCGGTCGGCATAGCCGATGGGGTTACCGTCACAGTACTTTGCAGACGGTACTAGCCGTTTCCAGCGGTGAGGCCGATACCGGAAAACAGAGATAGAGGGTTTGAGAAAACGACCGTTATCAGTGAGAGAGAAGGTGAAAAAGAGAAAGAAAGGCCTGTGGTGTGTGTTTCGCACGTTTTTTCGCACACAGCCCCCTCCACTGATTAATGATATTAGGATTTTGCACCTAAGTTAAGCCAATGGAGTAGCGAGGAAATTTAAAATGCTGAACTACTTCAATTCAGTGAGTGTTTTCATCGCCTTAGTATGAATTGAATTAAAAGTCATTATTATTATATATTATTTTACTCATGTTAAATTTAAATGTGTTAGTTTAGAATTTTATATGTTATATGAAATGTTTAATAATATTAGGTTATATTCATACCTATTATTTGGTTTCATACTAATTAAGTACGGTGTGTATTTTATCACACTATGCTTAATTATTGTGAAACTGGGTGAATTAATTGCTCTAATATTTTATGGATGACCGGCTAGTGCTTTTATCTTATCGTGTCAAAGTTGGATTATGTGCTACCTAATTACTTGTTTGTGCTTTTTGGGGTCCCCAGCGCGATTGTAGTTTGGTCAAAATCGGCGAGGAACAATATAGACCGGACTGTCTGATTATATCGGCTATACGTGGAGATTATGGTTTGCTAGTATAACCATCTGGATTTCTGGTACGAGCTCGTACCAGAAATCTTTTGGTTAGGTTATAATATAGTTATGACTATTAACGCAAACTGATCCTTACCAGATCCTGTAGAACTTTTGTCTGTATTTTAGTTAAAACTCTTGTTTAATACTTGTATTAAGACTTTCACTGTAATAGTAAGTTAGCTTTTGGATTTTTTTTCTAAATATGCTTCCGCATAAACTGTATTTGCTCATTAGTGCATTTGAGTAATCTGAGCCCATTGGATTCTTGGTAACACTGTGATCTCAGTCAAAATGCCATATAGGAACTTGACTACGCCTTGACGTAATCCACATGTATCCTTTTACTATGTGCTAGGTTTTATGTGATTATTTGCTTTTATGTTATCACTAAATTTAACTTGGTAAATATTGGCGATGGAAACTCACTAAACTAGGAGCTTACCCAAGTTTAAACAACCCTCACAGGTTTAGCCTAACCTTTAGAGTGAAGTGCACTGGTGCCTTTACTTTTTTTGAAGAAGGATCCCAGGCGGACCTTTAAAATCTTTCGGTTAGGTTGTAATATAGAATAATTAACGCAACCTGATCCTTACCGGATCTTGTAGAACTTTTGTCTGTATTTTAGTTAAAACTCATATTTAATACTTGTATTAAGACTTTCACTATAATAGTAATTTAGGTTTTGAAATTTTTTTCTAAATATGCTTCCGCATAAATTGTATTTGCTCGTTACTGCATTTGAGTAATTTGACCTCGTTGGATTCTTGGTAGCACGCTCAGGTTCGACCCGATACTTGGGTTGAGCAGATAGGTCATGGATCGGGGGTGTTACAAATATCAATTCCAATGCAAGAGTTATTGGAAGCCACCAGTCTGATCTGAAAGCAATTTTAATTGATACCATCGAATAGAGCCTCCGTCTTCAGGACCCATACCAATGCCTTTTTTTGACATGTATACATATTGGCCAAAACTTGTCATTTCATTATTTACATTGTAATTTTTACCGTATTTAATTTCATTAAATTCATAACAAAAACTTTAGTACTCAATTGAATGTTGATTAAATAATTTTTGAAATTAAGATTTTAAAATTTGATAGTTAAATACAATTAATAAAGTGTATGGATTTTAACTTTTGATGTATTTTTTTACACCCAACCATATAAGTTATTTAATTATTTTACATATTAATATATTAAAATAAAAAAAATATAGTGATAAATTATGATATAGTTTATAATAGTACATGTGGATTAAATAATTTATTAAGAATTCAAAATATTATTTAAATTTAGAGAAAAGTGTATTTTTAACCCTATATTTTGGTAATGACCTTGTAAAATTTGAAAGTTAAAAAATAATCCTGTAAATTGATGGCCGAAATGTCGATGGAAAAAATGACCGGAAATCATTGAAATAACGTTTTTACCCTTGTTATATTTTTTGAAACATTAAATTGGAAAAGACATTAATACCCTCCCAAATTTTTAAGAAAACGAAAAAAAAAAAAAGAACTCTCTGTTTTCTTTCGTTTCTGTCATTTTCTCTTCCATTTCCCGCTCACTTTTCATACATGTAAATGATGATGTCGGTATTTTACTAATTTATTACCTTGATTTTGTAAGAAGTATATGAAGTTTTCTACCCAATAAATAGGACAGAGTCTCATAAAACAACTTATGGAAAAATGTTATAAACAACTTATAGAATTTTAAAAAGTTAAAAAGTTTTAATTGTAATGCTAAAAATTTATTATGCAACGTGCATTACTTATGAGTTTATGACCCAATTAATACAATTTAAAAATATTATCTTGATTTCTTCTGTATGAAAAGACCGTTTTTCAAGAGGCGGACTCTTAAACTAAAAAAATGTATGAATTAAGTCAAAGACATCAATTACATGATACTAGTTGAGTATCATCGTGCGTTATGCAATATCATTAATTAAAATATTGCAAATCAATTTTATTTAAAATTATAAAGTTTAGTCATTTAAGGAAAATTATACGAGTTATGAAGTGAAATAATTAATTTAGTTGAAAAATGTTAAATATTGAACAATAAAAATTAATTAATTTATTGCATTTCATTCAAATTATTTAAAAAGTAATTATTTATATGTTGACATTCATTCTAAAAGGTTATCATTATTATATGTACATATCACACTGCAATGAATAAAAATAAATATCAAATTACCTTATTAGTCTCATTAATTATAAAATGTTCTAACAGTTAGTCAATCTAAAAGAAGATTTTTTCGTGTATAAATAAGTAAATAAATATGTATACATATTTCTATCAAAATTGGTCTATCATTGTATAAAAAATATGAACATTTTATTATTTCAGATTATGTGTTTCTTTAGATTTTCTTCAATATATATAATGAGATATCTATGGTTTTAAATATATCTTTAGAAGTTATATATTTTATCAAGTTATGATTGATTATATTTAGTAAAGATATAAAATCAATAACATATTATAATATTTGCATGTTAAGTTATGATTGATTATACATATTAGAGAACTAAAACCAGTAACATAATATAATATTGGTATATATGTTATTTTTAGACAAGTTTTTGGGCTTAGAGTAGTTAAAATGACTCAAATATCTCCGGTTAACAGACAGAAAGCAAACAATATCTATTGTAAGGTACTTGGGAAAATACATTTTCTTTATTTTTTTCATTTTATCATCAAAATCATAGGGCAAAAATTTTACTCCTTCTCTCCCTGCTAAATCTGCACATAATCTTTTTTTCAGTCAAAGATATCGAACTTTGACCATGTATTTGAATACATATATGAACAATAATTTTATTGTGTGAGATATCGTTAGATTCATCGTAACATGTGGTTTCTTAATATCTATTTTAAAGTGTTGTTATTATTCGTAGGTACACATATTTACTGTCAAACATGTTTATCAAAAAACATGTTTATTAGAGACTGTGAAAAAAATTCGGTGCAAGTTTGGATGGAACAAAGGGAGTATATATTACTATCCGATCTGTAAAAGTGAAGCTATATTTAAAATGAAATTATGAAGAGCCCGTCTCTTGAAAGACGGTCTTTCCATAAGTTATGGAAAGACCAAGGTTTAAAGTGTAAATTAGAAAAAATTAAGATAAAATTTTCGGGTTGCATGAACCGGGTTATAAATTTTATAACTATTACATGTTTCATACTAAAACTTTAATATTGCAACTAAGACCTTTTACCTTTTATTATTCCAATCAAACCCCGTCTTTCCATAAGCATATGGAAAGACCGTCTTTCCCAAGACTTTGCCAATTATGAAACCTAATCAATTTATATTTTACCCATTGAGTTGATCGATTAACATTTGCATTGGAGAAAAAAAAATTGTATCTCATCAATTCGAAATTTAGAATTACATAACAACGATATCACTCGTAGAATGGTGATATTATAACCATGTACATTATCCAATCATCAATCTAAGTATTCCAACAGTATGAATACTGGCAGCAGAGATCCAGGCTACCGTGGGGTAGATTCGGGGATCGAAATACGAATTCTTTCCACAGATGGGCCACTAAAGGAAAGGCAAGGAATCAGATCACCCTCATGAAGGACCATGAAGGCAATTGGATACAAGAACACCAGAAAATACCAAGATTTGTTGCAAATACACACATCAAGGAATATATACAGCGCCAGAAAGTTATACTCCTTTATTGGGACACGAGAGAAATCTACAACAGATTTTGGAGTCAAATGAAAAGCTGATTAAGCAAGAACAGATACAGGAACCTATTAGACCATTCACCAGAGGAGGTCTGGAAAGCGATAAAAACAATGAAGCATGGAAAGCACCAAGCATGGATGGACTACCACTGCCAGAGGATGTGTAACTCCCACAAGCAGAAACACTGCAAACTGAGCAGCCGGAATACAATCAACCCCAAATACGACCAACACTCAGGATAGATGGGGTGTTTTGGGAAAAGACCTTACATGGATCAGCAGCGTGGACAGTTACTCCCAGCTTAGGAGATCAAGGTATGACGCAGGTAGCTCATTTTCTGACAGCATCACCCCTAACAGCAGAAGGGGCGGAGTGTCTTAAGAGGAGTACAGGCGTCGAGAACTCAAGGCATACCAGAGCTACAGATTTGGACAGATTCAACAATTCTGGCTAGCCAATAGTGTGAACTATCTAAAATGTAATTCAGCTACTAGTGCTTTATTATAACTAGTAGATACTAGGATAATATGATTCTTTCAATCGGATATAGCAAACACAAATCCACAATCCAACAAAAATTTTACTCTCAGATAAATAACATTGTCATAACATCAGTTCAGAAAAACAAACTAAGGCATATCTCTAATAACTTGCAAACTTGTTTAGCTCTTGTCATTAGCATTGGGTCCCTTCTTCTTTCCAAATCCAACAACTGCACACCAAAAGCAAAATTCACAACCATTAAAATACAGCCACACATAGATGAAAACAAAATAATAAAACATAACCCTAAGTCACTCGTTACTTCGAGCAAATTTCACATGTAAATGAAATCAGAGTCAGCACTAAACCCTAACTCAATACTACGAACAAATTCTACAAAACCCTAGTTCATAATACGAACAGATACAATGGCAAAAACAAGTTACCAGCCATGACAAAGCGGCGGTTGTACTGCAAGCGCTTGTGGGCGCGTCCGCGGGGCTGCTTCTTGTGGTCCTGCTTGGCGACCTTGGGAGTCTGACCTCTGACCTTACCGGCACGAGCCAAAGAACCGTGAACCTTACCTGTACAATATCATCACTATCAATAAATCGCCCAACATCTTACAATCTAATACGACGGCGAATCACAAAGAGAAGAACATACCCATGGTTGTGAATCGAGAGGAGCTGAGCGATCGACGGTGGCTGTGCGCAGAGATGCGATTGCAGAACGAACGACTGGTTTTGAGATTAATTAGGGCTTCTAACTTTATTCATAGAGAATTGGGAATGTCCTTGCAGTTGCGGATTGGGCCTTTTCTTCTGGGCTAACATTAACTTTTGGGCTTTAGATTTATCATTTAAGGCTTTTAGATAAACTCTAGGGTACTCCCGTTCCCGGAAGAATTAGATTGTAGTACTACTACTGTATACTTCTAATAAAAAATAAATTAAGTGAGAACGTTATTGTAAGATGGCCTAATCAAGAAAATGAAGTCCTTGATATAGTACTACAAGTGATAGAGATGATGATTACAATCGTGCAACAGCATGAACATGACAATTAGAAAAATGAGCAAGATCATGTGTTATTGTATTTTAAGAGTTGTTTTACAAGTTTTTTTTTTTTTTGAAAAACAGTGAGCTCATTCTCATTAATATGATGAATGTGTAATACAAAACATGACTGCTTTCGCTAAATCGTGCGTGCTGGCTACTTCTACTCCATCTACTTTTACAATTGATAAACTCGTGAAAACCATACATAGGATTTGAATCTCCCTAATGATTGACCTTACATCGGAAGGGATTTCTGGATGGTTTCTGATGTGCCGTAGCGCAACTTCAGTCAATTTTGATAGTTGCCCAGTATACACCTTTGTTGGCTGCCTGTGTCATTGTGTGCAGGATGGCCGTTAGTTCCACCTACACGGCTGGCAAAGCTCTAACGATTGCCGACCCCGACCATTGCTCCGATGTGCTTCCTTCTTTCGCGCACCATGCCGCCACTCCATTCCCAGATTTGCAGTAGAATGCCGAGTCTGTTATAATATTTGGCAGTCCCTGAAGAGGTTGTTCGTTGTCTTTCTTGAGCAATACCAGTTGGATATCTCCTGCCAATACGGGACAACAAAAGTATAAAAAGGTCAGCTTTTATGTTACCTTTACGACGACGCATGAGCATCCCACGACCTTCCTTGCATTCCCCTCAGAGTCAATCTTGCATACCTGCAAATGCAAAATAAAAAGACCAGCTTGTAATTGCTACTCATATATCGGTAATCAAAATATTGTAATTGCAACTAATCACAACCAGACTGATCAAAATGCCAGTGAATAGGAAAAGGCCCCCACTTTTTATTACAAGAGAATTTTAGATGTACACAAAATTTTGAAACAAAATTGACCAATCATCATTATATGCAGCAAGTTCACGAAACATGCAAGCGAAAAATTGTAATTTCAACTGATGCACGACCAGACTGATCTATAAGCAGTGAAAAGGAAAAGTCCCTCACATTTCAACACATCACATCAGAATTACAGATGCGCAGCACCGAAACAAAATAGACTAATCATCATTATATGCAACAAATTCAGGATACACAGCCGTAACTTATAACATACAAGTCATTAGCAAAAAAACCTTTTGAGAGATAAATACACAAGGCACTTGATAACTAAATTTACTTACCCCAGCCCATTCACCAAGAGTCTTGGCACTTGGAACAGTAACCATGTTCATATTGTGGTCAGCACATAGAGCCTTGACTAATTTAACACAGTCGGGTTGGTCGCAATCCTCAGCCAATACGCAGAGCACAGCAGCATGCTTCTCAATCACCTTGGCTGCTTCATGAAGGTCTTTTAAGGTCTTTTACCAGACCACCGTGCGCCAGGGATTTCTTCAACACCAACTGCAAAGCAGTCATGATGTCCATGGGCTCACCAAGAGCAGAGGCGGGGGCAGCAACCTCTGCAACAGGCTCTTCTCTGCAATACTAACCATAGAATTAGAATAGTTAATGAAACGGCCAAATTAAGATTTTTCAGCTTTTAAAAAACATCACATACTATTGCAAACCCTAAATGTTGCAATCAACAGTTCCAATGCCAGATATGAGCAACTAACATAGCTCTACCAAACAGCAATTTAATAGGGGGAAATTACAAGTGAGCTCATAAGGATAATGAAATAGTAGACCCTAAATAACACATACCCAGACATGATTGCTTCTTGCTTTTGAAGTGAAATCACAGTTCAATCCTGCCAAAACAAACAAAATTCGCATCAAAACAGTGTATTTTGATTCACAATGCGAGATGACGGGAATTCAATGATACGCTCTGAATTTCTATGCACAATAGTGATAGCGATCGACTTTCTCTTCCTAATTCGCAACTTGAAGGACACAAAAAATACGAAATCGTATTATCATACTCGCTTCTGTATCAGAATAATGAAATCTGTAAAAGCGATCAAATTACAGATGAAGAATGGCGTCGGGGATCACTGACTTAGATGGACGGCTGTAGCGGCTGGAAATGAATACGCGCAGCGGGGAGAGGTAAAGAGACTGAGGTTTGTCTTCTTATATGAAACCACTAAACCATAGCTTTGTTCCTTCTTTTTTTTATTAGCATTACTTTCTTATTGGGCTCGATCTTGTTAGGCCCAACTTTTTTCCTACTGATTTGAGAGGTGAAGGCAAATGGTCGTCAGGGGCATATTTGTTTTTTTGCACAATCCACTCCTCATTATTTTCCCAGGACACCAGTGGCTGCTCAAAACGGTGTCATTTTGTGTCCTCTTACCTTTGTTTCATGTGCCTCTCTCTCTCTCATGGAGGGGCTCGAGAGATACTGATTCAAGAGGTGAAGGTTCATGTGAAGGGGTTCGAGAGGTACTGATTCGAGAGGTGAAGAGGTTCAAGTGGAGGGGTTCCAGTGGAGGGTTTCAAGAGATACTGATTAGAGATGTGAAGGTTCAGGTGCAGAGGTTCAAGTGGAGGGGTTCCAGTGGAGGGGTTCGAGAGGTACTGATTCGAGAGGTGAAGAGGTCAAGAGGTCAAGAGGTGAAGAGGTGGAGAGGTTTCAGTGGAAGGGTTCGACAGGTAATGTGAGAGGTGAAGGTTCAGAGAGGGGTTCCAGTTGATTCGTATTTTTAATATTTAACTAATTAGTTTTTTTAAAAAATATTTTTAATTGATGTTTAACTATTTTAATTGGGGCAAAGTCTTGGGAAAGACGGTCTTTCCATAGGCTTATGGAAAGACGGGGTTTAACTAGAATAATAAAAGGTAAAAGGTTTTAGTTGCAATATTAAACTTTTAGTATGCAACATGTAGTAGTTATAAAATTTATAACCCGGTTCATGCAACCCGAAAATTTTATCTCCATTTCTTCTAATTTACACTTTAAACCTTGGTCTTTCCATAACTTATGGAAAGACCGTCTTTCAAGAGACGGACTCAATTGGATGTTTTAATATTTTGATTTGATATGTTATTTTATTAATTTGAGTTTTAAGTACCAAATTCAAACACTAAGAATATCCGTATATGTAGCTCAAGTTTGATCCAAGTTTGACGTTCAGCCTCTGCAGTGCTCGTACTTCGACCGACCGGAAAAAAAGCAACCATCCCGAAACCAGAAGCTTCCCGGAGCCTAGCACTCAATTCTAATTAGACCCGGTTCTCTTCGTCGTCCACCAAAAAATGATGTGTTCATGGCTATCTAATTCAATGACTTTCTGACGAGAGTTGGAGAGTTTAAAATGCAGTTAGAAATCACAACCATCGGTATTGATCGATTTGCGCTAGCAGATCAATACTGCAAGTTCTACAACAGTTGTTATACATTCATTACTCTGTAAAATGGCTAACATTTGCATACATGGTAAGGTTTTTTGGCGCATCTGCAAACCAACAGCAACGACAATGGCAATCCCAAGGCAAACGACCCTTAAACCCATCACTTTTGCTGTGTCGTAAGAATCTCGGCCGTGCAACCATATTTATAACGACAAAACCTGAGAAAACCCTATGATACAGCGAAAGACGACGTCGATGAAAGTCGATGGAAACCCTTCAATCGCCGGCGAGGATTTGCAAAAAACGGGGAGAGTTTTCCATTTTTAACTAATTGCAATTCAGCTTCTGAATTTCAAAGATCCTTCTTAATTTGACCCCGAAAATGATTTAATTCTAAGTCGACCCCTCAAGTTTAGCAGCTTCTATTTCATAATTCTATAACTAATGAATAGTCCCTAGTCTTACCATAAGACGGTCTCGCAGGAGACGGACTCGTGATGCGATGTGTGGATATTGTTAAATGAACTGTTTTTACAATCTTGATCAAATTCTTGTTTTAATTTTTTTTTCAAATTATATTTAAATAAACAAATATTTCAAAACTCCTTAAACTATATTTTTCGAAATTGGTCTTATAATTGTGCTTACTTGTGAGATAAAATAGATATTCCCTTGGGTTCGACCCCTTACTTGCCTACTATATTATTTAGTTTTTATTTTTAAGGTTTTGCCTACAAATTTTACTTTGATAAGGTTGAAACAGCCGGTTCAACACACCTTTGTCAAATCGGGCGCCGTTGTCGGGGAGTATTTAGTTTTATTTCATAGTTTGTTTATTATTTTACCCTTTTATGGTGAACCTTCAATTTTTCACATAAGAGCCACTCATAAGAATTTTGTGAGTTTTAATCCAGAAATTCAATGAACATTATTTAGCATCCGAAAAACATGAAAGAGACCATACATTGAGGCAATTAACTGCCATGAATTTTAAGCAGAAATCACTCGTTGTGTGCTTGCCCAACATGCAAAATGAACAAGATCTTGAGTTTAAATCTTGCTTAATTCACTTGCTGCTGATATTTCATGGTTAGACATGGGAAGATCCGAACAAGTATTGCTGAATTTCATATGGTCTGCACCTCTCGAACCATTACAATCACATGTGGTGAGGCAAAGTGAACGGAGGTAAGTGTTGCTTCATCTCCATTACCACTCGAACCACAATGTAATGACCATGGACATCCATTGGAGAGAATACTTTTTCGATGAACCCTCGAATCAGTACATTCGAACCCCTTCACTCGAACTCTCACCTCTCGAACCTCCACTGGAACCTTCACCTCTCGAACTGTCCAATGGAACCTTCACCTCTCGAATCTGTACCTCTCGAACCGTCCAACGAAACCAGTACCTCTCGAACTCTCCACTTGAACCTCACCACTCGAACTCGTACCTCTCGAATTAGTACCACTCAAACCCTCCTCTGGAACTTTCACCTCTCCAATCAGTACCTCTCGAACCGTTCAATGGAACCTTCACCTCTTGAATCCGTAGCTCTCGAACCAGTACCACTCGCACTCTCACCTCTCGAACCTCCACTGGAACACTCGCCTCTTGAACCTCTTATGGAAACTTCACCTCTCGAATTCGTACCTCTCGAACCAGTACCACTCCAACCCTCCACTCGAACTCTCACTTCTCGAACCTCCACTGGAACACTCACCTCTTGAACCCTCAAATGGAAACTTCACCTCTCGAATCCGTACCTCTCAAACCAGTACCACTTGAACCCTCCACTCGAACTCTCACCTCTCAAACCTCCACTGGAACCTTCACCTCTCGAACCGTCCAATGGAACCTTCACGCCTCGAATTAGTACATCTCGAACCCCTCCACTTGAAACCTCTCCAACTGAACATTCACCTCTTGAATCAGTACCTCTCGAACCCCTCCGTTGGAAACCCCTTACTGGAACCTTTACCTCTTGAATCACTGCATCTCGAACCCCTCCACTAGAATCCCTCCACTTGAACACTCTCCACATGAACCTTCACCTCTCGAATCATTAACTCTTGAACCCCTCCACTTGAAACCTCTTCACCTGAACCTCTTCACCTGAACCTCCACCTCTCGAACCCCTCCACTGGAACCCCTCCACTTCAACCCTCTCCACCTGAACCTTCACCTCTCGAATTAGTACCTCTCGAATCGGTACCCCTCAAACCCCTCCATTGGAGAGAGAGGCGTATGAAACAAAGGTAAGAGGACACAAAACGATGCCGTTTTGAGCAGCCACTGGTGAGCATAGTAAAATGGGCCCGAAAAATAATGAACTCCACCTGAACCTTCACCTCTCGAATCAGTACCTCTCGAACCCCTCCACTGGAACCCCTCTACTTGAACCCTCTTCACCTGAACCGTCACCTCTCGAATCAGTACCTCTCGAACCCCTCCACTTGAATCTCTTCACTTGAACCATCACCTCTCGAACCCTCCTCTCAAACCTCACCAAAAATGACGTCGTTTTGGGCAACCACCTGTCTGCACCTGTAGAAACACATAGAAGTTGGGACTTTGGAGCATACGTAAAAGTACAAAAATGCCCCTGACAACCATTTGCGTCAACATTCCTGTAGGCGCACATGGTGGGGAAGGTGATGATAATCTTGTAGACGTACATGGTTGGATAAATTACCCTTCTACCCCTGACGACCATTTGTGTCAACCATGGGGTTGGGAGGATTTCTATTATAGAGTACCCTCAGATAAAATGGCAGTTCTAAAAAAAAATATATTCCAATGCTAAATATAAAATCACTGTAATGCCAGGATAAATCTTTAGATTTATCAACTCATCCACGATATAATATTAGTTTCTACCACATAAGTATACATTTCTGGAAATTCAGGTATGAATATTCTTTTACATGCAAATGCAATTGCAGTTGTAGGCAATTATGCATCTGATCAGCTTCTACTGAGTACAAAAGATCAGTAAAATTTGCACATCCTATCAGATGAATCAGCAAAACTTCAAAGCAGCTTCCAACGCCTTTTCATCCACGCACTTGTACTCGAATCCAAGTTTGTAAGATCAAGCTGAAATGAAACAAAATATTAATCAAACGATTTATGAATGAGAAATAAGGCACATTGATGTTGCTCCTATGATATTAAAGGGATCTGTATGACTGAGAAACAAGGCACATTGATTACACACCCAGCACTGAGAAAGTGGCACGAGCTGGATGTGTAATCCTGAAAGATAAACCCAGAGCTTCGAATAGAATTGTAGAAGCCACATCCATTATAAACCATGTGGATATATACCTGCAAACATTCTCAATAGTTTGATCAAATCCATCAAACATAGAAAATATACCATACTATGTAGACTAATTGTTGACATATAAATGAAAGTAGGTCAACCTTTTGGCAATCCCGGACTTGTCAAGAACCAGCCTTTGAGTGATGGGATCAACATAGGCGATGGAAAATGTCAGGACAATATTAATGGTGAAGAAGATATCAACAACGTTATCTGCAATGTCCAGGAACTTATATGGAAGAAAGATGAGGAATGCAATTTCAAAGGGGCATATCCATGCTGAGTAAGCCATCAAGATCATCATTACTGTTTCCCAGCACCTGCAATATTATTCAGTCGTCATATATCAGTAATCTTTCATCAGTCCTATTACAAAATTTTACCGTGAGATATAATGGTATGAAGCATAAAAAGCAAGCTAAGAACTTAAGCATTAGGATCTATTTAACATAAGAACTGCTACACGTCAATTTCTGATGTGGATGAATTTTCACCTATAAGAATGAGAGCATCGAGGCACAGCTTGTAGTGTTCTTCCATCACCTAGGTTCTCAAGCAGTATGTTGTCCAGGTTATGGCTAAAAATCCAAAAAGGCAGAAGGAAACATTCAGCATTCAGTATTTGCAAAAATTCCAAAAATTACTAACCATACTCTGTATTTGCACTAATGTTCATATCAGTTTTGTACAACATCTACAATTCAGTATTCAGTGATCTCAATATTGCATCGTAAAATGGGGGGGGAAGGAAACATACATAGCAATAACAGGTGTAACAAGGCATAATAATTAAAGTAACCATAATATTATCCATCGACACAAGTAGTGTTTTCTTGGTAGTTTCCATTCTTACCATGAACATTTCCAGTCTTCTCACAGTTGAAAGCATCACCAATATGAAAATAAGTACAGATTACCCCAGAGCAAGCATGATCTGAAACCACCTTATCAGTCAGACCCTACTGCGCTTCCATGTAGAAACTTGATCGGTTACAGTCTTGTCAATAATTACCCGATCGTCAATCACCTAACATTCAAACAGGAAACCGTATGTCAATGCAGGTCATTTAGATGCGCACTACACGTAGCACCAAGATAAACAATAAGAAAGGAAAACAAACAAAAACAAAATATGAAATAATGCCATAGATATCATCTAGGGACAGGTGAAATTCCTCTTAGTAGCATTCTCCTTGATATAAAAAAAAATTTCTTCCATCTTTGATATTATCATTAAGGTAGGATAATGGCAAAATGATTAGCCACTTGAGACTTGTAAGAAGATCCATTTATTCTAAAATAGACAGCCAAAAGAAAATGCACTATATTAAGTGCAACCACTTGAATTCTGCAAGTAATAATACCTTACCAAGTCACCACGTTCTTCTAAGATAGATTCTAAATATCTTTATTGCAACTACTTGAATTTCGTGCTTCTCCATTTTCGATACTATAGCTTCAGGTCCTTCCCAAAACTCGATTGAAATGGAGTCACTCCCTTTCTCTACTACACCTTCCACTTCACAAAAATACCCATTTGATCCCAATTCCATATTTTCAACAGTACCAAAGTTCATACATTGAAATATCCAAAACCTTGACTTTCTCACCTACCCATTTTGTTGTTAGAAATAATAATTACTGCCAAGCCAAAAGGAGTGCTAAGAAAGGATGCACACACTTACATAAATATCTATTTGTTTTGTATGTTCATGTTATACTGAGACACACAGACTACATGTCTATCTTCAGAGAGAACAGAGTCCTACAACGAATGGTTTCAACTCAAAGTAGATGAGAATAAAAAATCCATGGCAATTACCTGAGAAGGAAGAGGTGCTTGGCTTCTCTTTGCTGTCTGCATTTGTACGTAATACTCTTTAAATTCTGGCGGACAGTTCCTTACTGACTCCACCATGTCTTCTTCATCTCACTAATGAAAGAGAATAAGAAGAAAAGAAAACATCTCTGCTTAAATTCTAAAGTTGACACATCAAAGCATAAATAAAGTAGACCTACTCAAAAATTATACTAAGCATACTATGCCTTTGACATGATGCTGCTCAAACTCTGAGAAGCTCACAAAGGTAACAGTTCAGTTTAATCAGCAGATACATGAATGTAGAGCTTTTTCCAAGCAGATTCTTGAAACATCCTGGGTGGAAGCAGTCCCCACCAAAGTGAATACCTAAGATATTTTAAGGTAATGAAGCAGCAACCTTCATTACCTTACAAGGAAGAGACCACTTGATTGTTGGACATGAAAAAGTATTGAATTTACGATCACATTTCAAGAATAAGTTGTGAACAAACCTTAAAGAAAGTCAAATAGCCGTAAAAATATCAAAATTTTATATACTCAAAACCATGGTGAACTGATATCACTCGACCAAAAATATACAATGACTAGTCTAAAACTATGACAATGCATTCTACAAAAAGAAAGAGGAAGTCTAATCACAATGACTAGTCTAAAACTATGACAATGCATTCTACCTAAACAAAGAGGAAGTCTGATCACAATGACTAGTCTAAAACTATGACAATGCATTCTACCTAAAGAAAGAGGAAGTATGATTCCAACACTATGAAAGAAGGGTCAAAATTTTTCTGCCCCTTCACTTGGCAGTTCATGGAACTGCCAAACATCTAGCTGGCCAGAATGATCACTGGTGAAAAATAGGCCGCTGCACCCGATGGCAATGGTCTTTATTGCTTCCTTTGAAAAGATTGTGCCTTGTTCGGTAAAAGATGGGATGTTATACAAGCGAACAGTCTTGTTGGCACACGAGCAAACTAGGATTGAGTTATGTATAAGAGACAGTGCAAGTACACCACTTTCTTCTCCAACTTGATAAGCAACTTCCAAGTTTCCATCTTTGCTTATTGCCCAAACCCTTATTGTATTATCCAATGAACTCGACATCAGGTAATTGTTCCAACAAAGGACAGATGTCACAGAAGCGGCGTGTGCATTTACTAGATGGTGGCACTTCAAAGTCTTGACGTCCCATATTCTTATGGTTCTATCCTCAGAAGCAGAGTACAAGCAACCAGCTCTAACAGTAAAACACAACACAGCTAGCTTGTGGCATGTCAAAGTAGCAGTAAGAGTAGTAGATTTCCATACAGCTATTGAACCATCATCCATTCCACCAAAAAGCATGTCATCAGCCCCAAACAAACAATGAACCACATTGTTGACTCCATCAAGGGTAAACTCGGTGTTCGTATCCGTATTCCACACATTTACACCCTTCTCCCGACCAACAAAAACCCATGGAGCTGTAGCCATTAAACATTCGATTTGGAAGCCAATTTCAATAGTGTGGATACACTGACCACTAATGCAATCCCAGAAACATATGGTTCTGTCCTCACTAGCTGAGCAAAGTTTGTTCATGCCAGAAGGAAGACACACTCTTATAACGGTTTTCTTATGCCTCCTCTCTAAGTTTGCCAGATGTGAGAATCCGAAGCCAGAAACCCATGAGTGGAGATCCTTACATTTCTCACCATGAGCACAACTATTACTGATCCAGTGCTCACGCACCTTTTTCTTGGCCGTGAGTTGTGTGGTATCATCATTTTGCATGCCCTCTCTACAAATTTGATAATCAGAACTGGACTTGCGTGGCCCTGACTGTGGCTCCAGTTAGGAATTTACCACAAGAGCTTCACAGAATCCTGCCTCATATCCTCCTCTTTCTTGATTATCACTTCAGAGCTTTGGTCTACAAAATCAGAATTTGGAGGCTGATTTTGCGGCTCTATGGAATTCACAACCACTTCAGCTTCTAAGGATTTAGTCACAGAATTCGGCCTCCTATAGTCCTCTTTCCTAATTATCCCTTCAGAATTTTGATCTACAGAATTGGTACTGGGAGGCGGATTTTGTGGCTCTATGGAATTCACAACCACTTCAGCTTCAACGGATTTAGCCACTGTATCATCAGAATCCTCAATGGTAACCTGCTTAATTCTAGGATTCGAGTCATCCACATCAGAATTCATCACCACTTCAATGAGTTTTGTAGAACTAGGCCTGACAACCACTTCATCAGAATTTACTGTCACGTCGAAAACCTCATACTTTGTGATGGTAATCGGCCTCTTTCTATTTCTAGGATTCGGGTCATCCATACCAGAATAAGCCCTCATTTCTGTGAGTTTTTTAGATTTAGGCTTGACAACCACTTCACCAGATTTTACTGTCACATCCAGAACCTCACTCTTGCTTATGGTAACCTGCCTCTTTCTACAAATCGGCACCCCACTCTGGTCATCCAAATCGAAATTGGGTCTCTTCTGTAGTGGTTGGAGGTGCGACTGAGAGTGGAGAAACCGACAAGGGTTTCTGTTGCACCTCCCCTCAACCCAAAATCTACACATTTCTGTCACTTTACTGGTGGGTCTGTGATAAACAAGCCTCTTGAAAACTGGCTTTCTACCAACCGTAGAATCAGCATCAGGATATACGATCCTCTCAAAAACTCTCCTTCGCCCAGAATTCACATCCATACTTTAAAACTCACAAATTCAATTAAGGATACTTACGGACAAAGAGGAGCGAACGAAACTCTAATTATCAAACCAACCAAAACCCCCAATCCCTTTGCGCTCCGATGAATTTTGATGGGGAATATCAAATCGCTGTGCGAAACCCTAGTTTTTCGAACCAAAGAACACCTCAAATTCCGATGGATCTCGACGGGGAAATCAAGCGCGAATTCTAATCGCCCAGAGGAGATAGATGGGAACCTGAATTTGTTTAAAATGAGAAAGTGAGGATGTTGGAGTTCACGGTAGTCTGATTTATGTAACACTCATTTCCAAAAATTACAAAACAACCCTGAGTTTGACCAATTCCACCATTTTGACTAGTTCCTTTAATTATTCTAATTAAACTCCATTTTTTCATAATCGTGTGAAAATACCGTCTTTCCCAAGACTCTGCCTTATTGAAAATACAATTATTGATTTTTTTAATCACAAATTTATGGCAAAGTCCTGGGAAAGACTGCATTTCCATATGTTTATGGAAAGACGGGGTTTATTTAAAATTATAGAAATGTAAAAGACATTAGTTGCAATATTAAAAATTTATTGAGCAATGTGTATTAAGTATAAATTTATTACCCGATTAATGTAACTCAAAACTTTTATCTTGATTTATTCTAATTTGCAATTTAAACCTTGATATTTCCATAACTTATAGAAAGACCGTCTTTCAAAAGGCAAACGCCAAATTTATTGATATTTTAGTATTATATTACCTTTATTTTGTAAGAAGCATGTAAATTTTTCTACTCATTAAAATAAACTCAAAATTGTATAAAACTAAGTGAAATGCATCAATTACATGATAAATTATATTTCCTTTTATTTTATTAGAAAATATGTCTTTTCATTTTTATTGTCAAAATTATATGGTAAAAATATTAGGCTTAGACTTGGGAAAGACGGTCTTTCCATATGCTTATGGAAAGACAGGGTTTAATTAGAATAATAAAAGGTAAAAGGTCTTTGTTACAATATTAAAATTTTAGTATGCAACATGTAATAGTTATAAAATTTACAACCCGGCTCATGCAACCCGAAAATTTTATCTTCATTTCTTCTAATTTATACTTTAAACCTTGGTCTTTCCATGACTTATGGAAAGACCGTCTTTCAAGAGACGGACTCAAAATATTATATACTATTATCCATTCTCTAAAAGCTAAGCTATATTTTGAATTTTATGCTATATTTTTCAGATTAAGTTGATCAATTATTATTTTTAGTAATGACGCCAATTAACATTTTGCATTGGTGAAAAAAATCAGTATCTCATCAGTTGGAAATTTTGAATTACTTAATAACAATATACTCATTGACTATTCAATGATATTATAACAATTTAGATTTATCTAATCAGCAATCTAAGCATCCCAAAGCTAAATATAATAAAATTCCCTTTTACTATGTTAATTAAATTTTCAGAAGTTTACACTGTAATACGAGGATAAATAGGTAGATTCACCAACTTATCCACAATACCCCTCTGTATTTTTTCACATTTTTTTTATGACAAACAGTACATCATTCTCAACCACTCATTAAACTTTTTTACTCTCCTAACTCAATTCCCTCCACACATTTTAACTTAAAAAAAAAACACCTAAACTTATGGTGCCAACCAAACATAGTGTGAAATGGAGGAATTATGATATTTGTTTCTTTTGGGATAAGCATAAATTAATACTGTCACAAAAATTCTCAACAATTTTGTAAAATTTATGTATCCTAATTGAAGACTTAAAGCCTAATAAAACTAGAAGGTATAAGTCAAAGGATGAAACTATATTTGAAGATTTTTTTTAAAAAAAAAAACACCATAAGGTGGGGGATATGTATTAGGTTCCCCAAGCCTATGTAGAAACCAAAAGATGTACAAAGATGTTTGGGATGTTACATCGTTAAAGCAACCTCGTTGCCTTCAAAAGATTAAACTAATAGTAGTGGAATGGTGGATGTAAAACTAAAGGGAGTAAAACTGCTGGGTCGAGGTCCGGTTTAGTGCTCGAGGGGTGGTATACTCGAGGTGTCGAGTGCCTTAGTACTCGTGGGGTGGGGTGGTGTGGAGTTCACGGGGTCCTTAGTTGTCGAATGTCTTAGATGTCGAGGGGTGGAGTGGTCATGTTCGAGTGCTCCAAAGTTCAATTCGAGGGCTCCATGGTGTCAGGATTCCATGGGTCAAGGTCTTTCGGTCGCATGCTCGAAGCTCCAGTCTCGAGTTCTCGATGCTCCATTTTGAGTTCTCGATGCTCCAGTCTCGAGTGCGTCAGTCTCGAGTGGTCGATGCTTCAGTGTCGAGTGCTCGATATTCGCATCTCGAGTGCTTCAGGCTCGAGTGCTCGATGCTCCAGTCTCAAGTGCTCGATGCACCACGTGCTCGAGTGCGCGGAGCACCTAGTGCGAGAGGACGATGCTCCCATGTCGAGTGGTCAGTATCTTTTGGTCGCGTGCTCGAAGCTCCAGTCTCGAGTTCTCGATGCTCCAGTCTCGAGTGCGTCATTCTCGAATGGTCGATGCTTCAATCACGAGTGCTCGATGTTTCAGTCTCGAGTGGTTCAGGCTTGAGGGCTCGATGCTCCCGTCTCAAGTGCACGCTGCTTGAGTGCTCGAGTGCTCGATGCTCCACATGCTCGAGTTCTCGGACACGTAGCGCAAGTGCACGATGCTCTCAGGTCGAGTGGTCAGTGCACCAAGCTCGAGCATTGCACCAGTCTCGGGTGTTCAATGAAATAGTGCTCAAAGTGCTGAAGTGCACATTGCACCAGTCTTGAGTGTTCAATGCACGAGACTCGAGAATGAAGCTACTAAATTTGAAGACGAAAGATGCGTGAACGATATGAAAAAATAATTTGAAACATAACATATATGATGCTACTAAAGAACCAGCAAACATATAGTCTACTTTTCATTTTCGTTTGTCTAAATCAAATATTTATATTTTGATTATTTTCTTATTTGAATTAGACTATATGACTGAAATTTGAGTCCGTCTCTCTTGAAAGACAATATTTCTATAAGTTATAGAAAGATCAATGTATTGGA
Source organism: Rubia yunnanensis (assembly GCA_037428765.1). Taxonomy (NCBI): domain Eukaryota; kingdom Viridiplantae; phylum Streptophyta; class Magnoliopsida; order Gentianales; family Rubiaceae; genus Rubia; species Rubia yunnanensis. The sequence goes on along the minus strand of CM075064.1, from coordinate 19,890,170 downwards.
CTATATGACTGAAATTTGAGTCTGTCTCTCTTGAAAGACAATATTTCTATAAGTTATAGAAAGATCAATGTTTAAACATTTGCACATTGCATTTCTATAAGTTATAAAACTTTTGGGTTGCATTAATTATGTCATAAACTTATAACATTTGCACATTGCATAATAAAATTTTAATATTGCATCTAAAATCTTTTACCTTTCTATAATTCTAATTCAACCTCGTCTTTCCCAAGATTTTGCCCTAAAACTTAGTTTATTTTAGCTCCCACTTCTTTTATCACATAAGTATAAATAAACACTCGTGTAAGAAGTTGATAGGAATTTTTGTTTGAGACATATTGAGTAATTACATTATAATGATCGCAACTCACACACTTTAGATGAAAATATAACGAATCCTTGGTGAAAAATAGTGCATCATCTCAGATGCTTATCATGCAATGCTTCACAAGTGTGGGAAAGTGCTAATCATTTTTACTACTACAATCAACAGTAAAGAACTCCAACTAAAGAAGAGCTAAATAGTTGAAAAATAAGAAGGTAGAAGAGTTAAACGCGATCATCAACATACCTAAGAATCCACTATATTTTCAAAGGCAATTTTAATTATCGGCTCCGTATATCATCTGCCTGAAAATCATGAACGCATTTCATCCCTGCAATTAACCATTATAATTTAATTTATCTCACTTTTAATAAGTAAAGGTGAAAATTATCAATCAACACCGTAATTATCCCATAAACTGTTTTATCCTTCAATTATTAAAATTTAGTCCTACTTTTGATACTAGCAAGTTACAATATCTTTTTTTCAGACAATTCAAATTCAAAATAATTTATGGGACAAGGTCAAAAGATGGTATGATCGAGTCCTAAAATGTCAAAATGCGATTAAAAGTTTTTAAAAACAGCTCAAAATTTGAGCTAGACTGGGGATAACAACCCTTCCCATGATTTTCATATATTTTGTTTCCACATAAGTAATTGTATTCTGAGCTTTTCACTTCGCACACTTTTCACATCCTCATTTCAAAGGAGCGGGGACCAAAATTATTCTACAAGCAAAAGGTAAGAATGAATAATTAACACAGAAAGTAAATAAAAATAGGAAAAAATGCCACTTGACACTTGTAGAGTAAATATAGGTACAAATTTTAGTTGTGGGCAAATTACATACTCCTATCTGATCTGTTTCTACTTGACATGAAATCATAGCAATGGCATACGCTATTGGGATACTGGAGAGAACAAAATTAACCTCATCGGATAAATCAGCAAAACCTCCAAGTAGCTTCTAGCTCCTTCTCATCAGCGCAGTCATATCCAAGCTGGTATGCTCGAGCTGAAATACGATACAGAATCAACAAAAGAATGTATCTGAGTGTGAGGATCAGAGAAACAAAAACTAGAGTTTGAAGAGATAATGAACACGACATACCAAAACGGCCAGAACCCATGAAAACTTCTGCTTCATCTGCAGCACCACCTTGCTGTTGCTCCTATAATTATAAGGGAACCAGTAAATGAGCATCTTCCCAGAAGGTTAGAGACAAGGAAAACTAAGTAAAGAGAGAGAGCCTCCTTTTCAATAAACCATTCCAAGTTAACGGTACGATTTGTTCCAATAAACATGTTCCAGACTCTATAGGCTCGTCAACATTTAGGCTCCAAGGTAATTAACAATGAGGATGAGGTAGGACAGCTTATATGAAATTTAACCAGATCATCAAATTGGATCCAAGCTGATCTTTATTTTCCTTTCCAGCCATGGAGTTATTAAGTGAAGAAGGAAGAACAAAACTGATCAATTATTTTTTTCAGAAGTTATTTATTTGTAAAGCATCTATGAGACAAAGGAGGTAAATGGGAAGATGCCATACGTCATTCAGGAAAAAAAATAAAAAAACCCATGTAGTTCTTTACCTCTGGTTCCATTTCAGCAGGAGATAGTAATCTGTCAAAACAGCGACCTGATATGGTACAAACCAGAAGTTCGTTTGCAGAATCAGCAACAACTTCCTTGCAAGTATCACCACAAACTGCATGATCACATAAAAAGATGACAAGAAACTAATTAATTACTTCTTAGCAAGTATCAATACATAAATAACTATAATTATAACCATTTACACAAGTAGCGTTTTATTGGTAGTTTCCACTCTTACCATGGACATTTCCAGTCTTCTCACAGATGAAAGCATCACCAATATGAAAATAAGTACAGGTTACCCCAGAGCAAGCATGATCTGAAACCACCTTATCAGTCAGACCTTTACTGCGCTTCCACGTAGAAACTTGATCAGTTACAGTCTTGTCAATAGTTACCCGGTCGTCAATCACCTAACATTCAAACAGGAAACCTTATTTCAAATTCAAGTCATTTAGATGTGCACTTCAAGTAGCACCAAGATGAACAATAAGAAAGGAAGACAAACAAAAACAAAATATGAAATAATGCCATAGATAACATTTAGGGACAGGTATTGCACTGTAATGCAAAATATGAATACAAATGCAAAAGGATATAAAAAAACTAAGGTGAAATTTCTCTTAGTAGCATTCTCCTCGATAAAAGAAAACTTTCTTCTGTCCTTGATATTATCATTAAGGTAGGATACGGGCAAAAGGACTAGCTGCTTGAGACTTGTAAGAAGATCCATTTATTCTAAAATAGACAGTCAAAATAAAATGCACTCTATGTAGTGCAACCACTTGAACTCTGCAAGTAATAATACCTAACCAAGTCACCATGTTCTTCGAAGATAGATTCTAATTATCTTTATTTCAACTAATTGAATTCCATGATTCTCCATTTTCGAAACTATAACTTCAGGTTCTTCCCAAAACATGATTGAAATAGCCATTCCCTTTCTCTATTACACCTTCCACTTCACAAAAATACCCATTTGATCCCACTTCCATATTTTCAACAGTACCAAAGTTCATACCTTGAAATATCCAAAACCTTGACTTTCTCACCTACCCATTTTGTTTTAGAAATAAGAATTATTGCCAACTGCCAAGCCAAAAGGAGTGCTAAGAAAAGGATGCACACACTTACATAAATATCTATTTGTTTAGTATGTTCATGTTATACTGAGACACACAGGCATATGGATACAAGTCTATCCTGAGAGAGAACAGAGTCCAACAACAAATGATTTCAACTCAAATTAATTGAGAAAAAAAATTCGTGGCAATTCCCTGCATACCTGAGAAGGAAGAGGTGCTTGGCTTCTCTTTGCTGTCTGCATTTGTATGTAATACTCTTTAAATTCAGGCGGACAGTTCCTAACTGACTCCACCATGTCTTCTTCATCTCGCTAATGAAAGAAAATAAGAAGAAAAGAAAACATCACTGCTTAAATTCTAAAGTTGATATATCAGAGCATAAATAAAGTAGACCCACTAAAAAATTATAATAAGCATACTATGCCTTTGACATGATGCTGCTCAAACACTGAGAAGCTCACAAAGGTAACAGTTCAGTTTAATCAGAAAATACCTGAATATAAAGATTTTTCCAAGCAGATTCTCGCAACGTCTTGGGTGGAAGCAGGCCCCACCGAAGTGAATACCTAAGAGATTTTAAGTCACAAGATGAAAGGTTAGCATCTCCAAGTGCAAACAAAATGTATGCAGCAACTCGGGACCGTGTTTAAGAGGCATAATAATGTGCGCAGAAACCATGGTGTTCAACTGTAAAGAGAATATGTGCACAAACTCAGGACACCCACACTTTAACTTACATGCCAAAAGTTGCATTTCTTCATTTTACTACGAGTAGGTGTTAAGGAAGATGACAAATTCTTCTGTCAACATTTTCATCGCTCAAGAAAAAACAGATGGGTTTTCTTGTGATCTAGTCAGTCGAATTTAACTACTAGTCAGGCATGATGGAAACTTTTCCACTACACCAAGATAAACCCTTTAAATGGTTCCCAACTACTCATCCACACTCGCTCTTTCAAACTCAATGAAGTTCATTTGTGAGTTGTAATCCAGCCATACTTAAATATTTTATTGATTACATTCTTTGTTTTAGTGCCTCATTAAAGGTGCTTTCCCACCCCATATCTCGGAGCTATAAACATCTTTAAGCTGAACAATTAATGCAGAAAAAGGAAAGTCCAACTGATTTTAGTTAATAATTGAAGTATAAACAAAAGAATATCTAGACAGGACATGATAGCAAGATAAGAGTCATAAATCCGATAAAAGCTTAGTCAGAGTTGTTATTGAACTGATTCAGCTGTTCAGGTACCATTCAAACTAAAAACATGCATGCTCACAATTAACCACACACTGTACATACAAAAAAAAAAAAAATACTCACAGGCGACGCCACAAAGACTCATCAGAAGCAGCCAGATTGAGGGATCTACATGCCAAAGAGCAAGAAACAAGATCCTGCAATCCACAATGAGTGAGAAATTTGAACTTAATATATAACTGGATATTTTCAGTTTAATGAACAAACAAAAGTACTAGTACCTCAGAGGAGAGAAATTTAAGTATGTTACGGAACAGTTCAGGAGGCACGTTGCCTAAACTCCCCAGCTTTATCATCTTTCGCATTGGCGCCATATCACTACTACTTGCATCACTTCCCTTAGCTATGTCAGTTACAACCTTCTCCGAAGATAATGGCGCCGCTTCCAGCTCAACTAAAGACAACATGTTACACGCTGTCAATGCAAAGGGCATCTTATTTTCAACTTCTTCAACTCTCCTTCGCTTTAGTACCCTCTCATCCCCTTCACCCTTGTCCTCGTCCTCACAACTGATACAGCCCTCTTCGATAAGCATTTTGTTTACCTCCTTCTCCTCCTCTTCCTTTCTCATCTCAACCTCTTCCTCGTCTAAATATTGCCTCACATCAGTCTCTTCCTCCTTTACATCCTCCTGCAAGAAATCATCCACTTTTTCACATTACAAGGAAATTCATGTAGGCACATAATAGCACATATGCATAAAACTGAACCATAAACATCTTTTATATGTCCACATTTTATACCCACATATACATCGAAATCATTACTCAACTAACAATCATACTTTAAACAAATTTTAATCTGACAAACACATACATTAAGGAGAGAAAAAAGGCCCTTTCCCTATTTTAAGATCATTCCCAAGCTATAAATGTTTAGAATACAAAAAAGGGACAAATTTTAGGCAGATTTTCGACTTTCGAGGTATAATGAGGAAATCCTTTCAGAAAATAACTGGACCAGAAATCAAAATTTTGATTTTTATCAAACATTCATGAAGGCTAATTCATAAAAGCCAAATATATTCAAATAACCTGATCGGAGGTTTCGGAGAGGATTTCGGATTCGAGGAATTGGACGAGGGTTTCGTCGTCGTCGTCTGAAGCCATAGGAGGTTAAGAAATCCAGTTACAGCAGAAGATCATAAAGAGAATTTGTGGTATTTATAGCTCTATATCGACGGGGGAGTGGTCGGGAAAACACCGCCGGCGATCGGAGAGAATGCCGGGAAATCCGGGGTGGCAGAAGAAGTTTTTAAGTGGGAAAGAGAGGATAGAGAGACGGTCCGAGTCCGAGATTCGTGACACGTGTTGCGTTTCGGGTCAGATTGTCCGGGTCGGATCCCCGCCCGAATAACAAATTCTAACCTGCGTTCTCGTTCTCTACTTTTCCCTTTTATGAAGGCTTTTATTTTTATTTTTATTTTTTTCCTTTGGAAACACACTTTTCCATTTTCATGAGATAAAAGGAAAATTTTAATTAAGGAAAATAGAGCTCTTTTTTTTTAGGAAAACAGAGCTTTTAAAGTTACGTGGAGAGCAAAATTTCAAAAATGAAAATTATTCGACGTGTAGATTTTCAACAATTTCTTCCTCAAAATCCCACGAAAATGAGTTCACGACAATGCTATAAGTTTGTATACGCCTTGGATTATTGGGATTCTAGTCAGGTCAGCTTTGACCATATTTCAATCGGCCTTTTTGAATTTTAGGCCCTAAAATTGTATGGTTAGCTATATATAATAATTATTATTTATTTTAAGAAAATTAAACCGGATCCTTCTGAAAGTTTCATTTCTCGTTCTGACTTTTTGGTTTAGCATATTTGTATGTTTCTTTTCGACAAAAGTATCTCCTACTGGTAAGAACTCAACTTGTAGTATTTTTTATATTTTATTTACTTATAATTAAGTAGTATTATTAATTGAGTCCATCTCTTAAAATATGGTCTTTCCTTAAGTTATGGAAAGACCTGGGTTTAAAGTGTAAATTTGAAAAAATGAAGATAAAATTTTTGAGTTGCATGAATCGAATTATAAATTTTATTGCTACTGCATGTTGCATACTAAAATTTTAATATTGCAACTAAGATCTTTTACATTTTATCATTCAAATTAAATCCGATCTTCTCATAAACCTATGAAAATACCGTCTTTCCCAAGATTTTACCTTATTAATTTATCTTTGTCTTTATATTTTATTTTAAAAAATTGTAATATTCAAATACTATAAATTTTTATTTGGTAGTTTTATGTTCATGCATTTAGGGGCTTTATTTTTTATTTTGCACCTCCGAATGTCAGAGACGGCCCTATTCTAGTTTGTCCTCGATCCGAAATATAGTGAAATCAAGTCTCGAGAGGTGTGATATATTTATGTTTGAAAAAAATGCTAGCAGTCAAACATTGTAACACTCTCTTGTCATAAGATTTGATTTTGATGACTATCAATGATACGCAGCCTTTATTTCCATTCAATCAAGGAGATTCATCGTATGTATAACAAATGTTTCTCAAAATCTACCGTCAATTAGGCCAGAAACCTCATAAACCCAATTTCAGAAGGTGCCAATTATGAGTCCCAGAATTTCGTTCAAAGCTAGAAGAAAGCTGAAAAACCATTAGCTTTGAATTTCTCTGCGCAAAATCGCATCTGCGATGGGGAAATCAGGAATTATATCCACAGGAACCTGAAAATGCAGGAGTGCATACAAGTCAGGTGCAGTGGAGGAACAACAATCTAGCAGCTTAAGAATGAAACACATTGCTGCAATTTGCAAACAGATAACAGTGTATTAAACGGGGAACTTTTTACCCGTTCCATGGTGTTTTTGGTTTTGTTTTTCTGTCCTAAAGCCTTATGAGGGGGAAAGGGTATCGGTAATCTACATACCTGGACCAGTTCCAACTTTCTCAATGCATCTTTAAGTGGTTCAGTCAGATTACAGTATTTCTGAAGCAGCGCTGTAGCTGCGCTTTTGTCACCTCTTGCTTGTATAGTTAAAATCTCTCGACTCAGGCTCTCAACAGCACTTTCAACCTTCAGATGGAAACACGAGAGGAAAAAAATATGTTCAGTTTCAATCAAATTGGGGACTATAACTGCAGATATATGAGACATTTGGTGGATTTGTCCAGCAACATACCTTATCAAAATCAATGGAAAATGTTCCATCAGGATGCTGAACAATGGCACCTTTCTCAAACAAATAATTGAACTGCAGTGCCTGCCCTTTCCTGACGATACCGCGAGATAGTGCAGTTAGTTACTAGATGAAAAACAAGGCATATTGTTGAAGGGAGTAGTAAACAGTTTACCCGTGAGCCTCCTCCAGCCCAAAACGTACAGAGCGGAAACACCCAGCAAGGAAAGACACGTACATGGATTTGAGCAGGCTACTGGGAAGAAAACCCTGGGGAAGTTGAGGAAATCGTTACATAGACTCCATCTAAAATATTCATGTGCTAAAGAATATATGAATAATGCTGATTGGGTAGAATTATTGAGCCTTCTATACTCCATGATTGTAAGTTGTAACGTGTCATTGAGGAAATTTTTATAAGCCATTGAGCTAGCAATGCTTTATAGCAACGTGTTGGACATCTGAAAACAGAAAAGGTTTCCAAAATTGAATGTTGCGAAAATGTTTAAGATGAACCATACAGCTGTAGGGTAACTTTTGCCATAATACAAGTCCATAGCCAGACACAGAAATGGAAATAATGTTTCTTTAGCTACCTAATCTGAAACAATGAGAACTTACCCTGCCAATCAAAAACTTCAGAGCCCAAAGACCAACAATATCAGCCTTTGCTTCTTCAAGGGATGAATGAATTTCTTGCAGCTCCTTTATCCATTCATGAAAAATGCAATAACAATAGAAAAAAATATCAATTAGGGGAAGTGCTTCGAGGATGAAAAATACTTCATTTAAGTGCATTAACTTCTTTTCAGGATCACACGATTAAACTTTGTCTGCATTTTGTCGGTACAGTACACTCCATCTCCACATCTTCCCTTCCCCCTCTCTATCCCAACAGAAGAAAAAGGCACTCGGTAATATTACTATCAACGTATAAACATCATCAGATACCCTTGGATTACTGCCTACTACGTGCATGCTATCAATGCGAATTTCCAATGAAGAACATTTTGTCTTTTCACAAGTTATAGCAACGATCTCTTTGCAGGCAGAAGATGATGGTAAAGGGAAATAAGAATATAGATAATTCAGCAAAACCGAGGAAAGCTAATAAACATAATGCAGTTTAAAGCGCTTTCTAAGTCACAAACGCCTCTTCCCAAGGTTTTAAACTTAAAATCCAATCCAAGAGCTTAGGCTGCCAACATTATAAAGACTTAATGACAATGTTGAACAGATGTCGCTACCATCTATTCTTCTTTTCATAACAGTAATATTAAGGGTTCAAGCTTCGTCGATGTGTCTGATGTCAAATAACACCCGTTTAACATACGTTAGTTAGACTAAGCCATAGGCATACAAGAAAGCATATGGGAAAAAACTATATTAAGATGCCTGCTGCATGAGACAAAACTCAAAAGGCAGCGCAGCTACTAAATTATTCAAGAATCCACATGGACCATTAGTACAAGCTGTTAAAATTTCATGAAAGAATCTAATTACCAGTCTAACTGTAGATTTCTTCCCATCAGGAAGAACTATTGAATGGGGACCAATACCGTGGCAGCATTCATGACAAATTGTGTGCGTGAAGAAAGAATCAAAATCTACATATTCCCTTTGCCCATCCGAAATACATACATTAGCTATTGGCTGAAGAATATGAATAAACCTGCATTTCAAAAGCAATTTAAACTTTTAACAGAGTAAACAGCGCAAAGCAACTCGCATAGTTAGAAAGAACTATTTTATGCAGCCACAGATATGATTGGGCATCCAAAAAATCTCAAAAAGATTGAATTGAAGAAAGATACCATACTTTGCCTCAGAGACATTTTTGAGCATGACCATGGATGTTCCTCGATCTTTTACAATGCGTTCATCATTTGGAAGATTGAATGCAACAGTTTGGGGGCCCTTCACATCCTGCCAAAAGATATTAATTCAGTAACAACTAGATTATACTGGTCTTCCCTGAAACCATTGATACGATTTAGCCTCATGTATGCATATGGAGTAAAGCTCAAGACCAACCCTCATATCATATAAGAAAATCAAACTCAAATGTAAACGCAGTGGCAGATCCAGGATGGAATTTGAGCAGGATCCACTCTTACAAGTTTTTATTAACTTTGCATGTACAAAGAAAATTTTAAAAGAAAATCTCAATTATACGAAAACTTATGTTTGTTTATCAACAGTAATATCCTTATAAAATAATGTTCTTCGGCATAAAATTATTATTTCAATCTACATTTAATACTTAAGGTATTTTTCGTCTATCTTGTGGTTCATTTAGGTAAATTTGTTGAGTAAAAAAAATATTGAAGTTCAGATAGGTGATTTTCTTTTAAAACAAATGTAACAGAGTAATTATGATTAATTTGTAGTAGAAATAGCTGCAGAAAATTCATGAAATACCAAACTCGAATGCCTCACAAAAATATACTGTATAACAAAAGGCGAGCACTTCTAGATGGACTTCAACTAGTACCAGAATATTTACATTTATGCTTATTTTTCAGTACCTAGTACCAGAATATTTACATTTATGCTTATTTTTCAGTACCTAGTACCAGAATATTTACATAGCCTTTAAATATAAATCCCTATGAAAGGTTAAAAGTAAAAACAGTAGCACATTTCAAAGCCTAAATCTGTGCCCAGGAAAATGAAACTATTCTCAATTGTAAAAACCACCCTGACCGAGGCTGTGCGTTCCTTCATAGTGGGAGTTGAACATATTGACGAGTATAATATGCCAAACAAATGCTAAACTATACAATGTGTAGACTTACCCCTGCATTATAAAGAAGCCTGATAACCCGAATAGGAGCAGTTATCACATTTTCAGACTTATAAACATTATCCATTGGAAGATTCTTCTCAAGCACCTAGGCAATAAAAAATTTAGGAAGCAAACAGTGAATGACCTCAGAGAGAACTACAGATCAAATGTAAAAATAGTATGGCACGATATCAGATAGAGTACCTGTAACTGTTTGCCAAATAGCTTGACTTGTTCTGTTGCTTTATCATCACGTACCCCTATGAACACTTCAAATGTTGCCTGGAGAGTGTAAAATGAGCTGCGTATTACCTCAAGAAGATATGAATTGAACAGAGACCTTCCATTCTAAATTCCACAGAAAGGAATATATGTACTCGTAAACACACTAGGCTCTATGTTTCATGGTCCTCTGAAGTTTCTAGTTAGACTATTCTCCTGCTCAAGGAGAATTAAATGACTTCATTTATTCATCAATTAGTGTCATCTTAAATATAATGGAAATGGGAATAGCATGTCAAACTTTAAATGACGAGACAAAGTCAAGGTCCAAGATTTTTCTAAAGAGAATCAATGAGAAGAACATAAGTACTCATACCACTAAATGATTCCAGATTTTCTATTATGCATTACCGAGAGCGTATCTTTAACTGTCAAATTTCCATTCTTTATTGACCACAATGCGTACAAATGCAGTCTCAACTGCCCAAGAAGCTTAAGAGAGTTTGGCCTCCATCTGTTTACTTATACTTTGAAGCTCATTGTAATAAGGGTAAGAATATTGCTGTAAACAATAACATGCAATTTGATGCAACTATAAACACAAGAATGCCCATCCAAATATTTCTAAAGACTATTTTTATCTTAAGCCACGTTGATAATCATCAGTTCGCGAAGTCTGTAACACAGACAATAAGGAGTTCAGGATTTCAAATGTTCCAGAATATACTCTGCAAGTCATGTAGCTGTCAAACGTACAATATAGTCTGACTACATTCATATCATATACAGGATTAAGAACCCTGGTCGTAGGCTTAGCTACCAGAGGGCCTATCCATATATTTCTAGACACTGTTTTCATCTGAACTACGTGGACACTGATCAATTAACTGAATCAGTAATGAAGAAGAAAACAAGTTCAGGATCTCAAAAGAAATCTGACGGATATTCAGCAAGCCATTTTTACCTGTATAAGATACAATATTGCTTGATTATATCATTCAAATCATATTCATGATGAATAACATCAAATCAAATAATAATGTGCTCGTGAAAGTATGGTAATTCAAGTCACTGACAAGGAAGAAATAAGCAAAGGATGAGTGCGCGAAATAACACTTGAATAGTACCTTGTATCCAAAATGAGCATCCTCATATGTTTCATAAGGGCCGATAGTTATGTCCAGCTTTGATTCCTTTAACAAAACAAGTATTAAGAAGTTGAATGATGGTCATAGCTTCTGGATAGTTGATAAAGTGCTAGAATAGCTAATGATGTAGTACTAACATATAAGTCAATATTATAATGGCAGATAAACTCAATTTTCTCAGGTGATTCTTGTTGCTACCTTGTTCTCATTTCATTGCTATAAATTGTTGGTGCTACTGACAGAGAGCAAATCATAGTTAATAAAACATAGTCAGGGGCCTAATTTGTGACTTCAAGTGCACTGGTATGTAACAGTCTAAATCAGTAAATTCCTAAACTTAATTCATAAAATAATTACAGGAAAGTCACTAGAAAACTTAAAAAATAAGCACTTAAAGCATACTTACCAAATCCATCCAGGCAATATCTGAATCATAGTAATCATTCAAAAGAAAGGCATCAGCTTTCCCATGCAGAAGCCTTTTTAAACTGCACAAGGAAGAATAAGGATGATGAATATAAATACTGACATTTTTACTGCCTTAAAAGAATAAACCTGAGGAACAAGAAGGTACCGGACCTAGGTGAGTCAGCCAAATCTCCTGCTTCATGCAACAGATCAGCAGCTTTTGCAAGTAAGGACTTGTATTCTAATGAATATGGGATGCTATAAAGATCATGAGAATGACTTGTGCTAATCGCAGAATTTTCAGACTGAGACTCATTTAATGTGGATGCACTAAGCCTTCTTATAACACTGAAAAAACCTGTTGCTTCCCTCTTTTCAACCTCTGAAAGACTGTTTTTCCACAATTCAAATTCCTAAGGACATCATAAGAATTTAACCATTCACTTAAACAATTTATGGAAGTCAAGCTAAGAATAAAAAAGTAAGATATGCAATAGGATCTGGTCCACTCTCAGCAGCAAATACAAGAAAACCCTCTCATTATACCATTTTGTCCATATCTGGAGGATAAAAATTTGCACCAGGTGGTTTGACAACAGGAAATGCAGTCCTATACTCAAGACCTTTCCACCCTGCTACAGGCTTTGTGCCTTCAGGAAACAACTTACTAGCAGAATCAGCCGTAGTTAAGTAAGCCTGATTTTCATCCAGGCAAGACCTGCAAGTACAAAACTTCAACAAATTAGCTCAGGGATCACTCTGCAGTATGAGTTCCAGCAACAAAGGCAATAACATGATATCAATTTTTCAAATATACATATTACTGCAAGAACTCTAATCAAAGAAGAAAATGGCTGGGAAAGGTCGATCGGTAAATGATACATGTGAAGGAAATGATGGCAACTATCAACCGTATGCCAGACTACCAGTAATTGTTAATACCGCCAAGCAATTCCGTAAAGCAGAAGTTTCAAGTTTGCTTTACAAAGTTAAAATTCAGGGCAAGGGGTGGGGTTGGGGGAGGTTATAACTTAAGCATATTCCCAATTTCTTCACAATGCCTACTTACTTAAATGACTGATCTTCTAGCATGCAGATCTTCAGTTTTCATAAAAATTCCTCAACTTGATATACAGTACAAAGGCAGTTAAGTTTATTTTCCGATCAACCTCTTCGCAATATAATTCACATAAGATATCAAAACGCAGTTGATAGAACAGACACAAACCATGGGCTTTTGTTAACTTGATAATACTTCCACTTCAGCTGGTCCAATTTAGATCTGTCAGCGTGCTGCTTTAGCCAATCTCTTAAAGATGGGTTGCTGTACCAAACCTGTCAAAAAGGACCTCAATTTTTTAATATCAATACAACAAAAATAAACCGAGATTACAGGCCATAACCTGGGATATTAGCATATTACCATCTCAATCTTTTGTCATCTAAAGTTCCGGGTAACTAGATATAAAGAGGATGTGCAAACCCATTTTATTCGATAGAATAAGAATTGACTATGACAAAATGAGAAAGACAGATTTAATATGGTTTGAGAATGTGTGAAAGAAACCTTTCAATGCCCAAACACGGTGTCTAAAAATGGAGAACCATCAATCAGAATAGGAGAAAGGGAAGACCTACGATTAATAGGAAAGAAAATACTATAGACTCTTTCTTTTCCTATAAGAAAAAAAAATTATGTTTGAAACTTGATGAGAACTTGTTTTTCAATTAAACATGAAATTTTAAAAATAAGCAAAAGGGTCATCAGCAGCCTTCCCATCTCTTGCCCTTTCTTTGAATAAAAATGAGTCACAGAAGCAAAAGATAGGTTAAAAGAATATCCAAATGGTCAATCATGCTATACCAGCTTACTATTTGCTCATGAAAATCGAAGAATCTACAACATCAAAGCTTAAAGTTTATAACTAACCTGAAGATGAAAAATATCATCCATGATATTTGCAGCTCTAATGAGCAATGGTAGAGATTCCCTATCTGCACTTGTAAGCCCTGACAACTGTAGAGCAAACACAATGTCAATCAGATCCATCCCCAGGCAGGTACATGACTGTCAGTAAAGAAGTTTATTCCTCATAGCTTTTCCTAGAAGATAAGCACAACTATAGTTTGTTTAGTGCATATGTCCACACCTTTACGCATATTACAATAAAAGTACTATTTAGCAGATACTACAAGTCAGCAGTAGCTGAAAGAATCTGTGCTAGAAACAGAATCAACCAAGCACCAACAAAACTGACGAGGTAAAAATATACAATTTGAGAATTCACACATGTAAGTGCAAACTACAGGACCTCAATAATAAAAACCAAGGCAGTTCAAGAGAGATGAAAACAGGGATAGAGAAAAACCTCTGCACCAAGAGAGATTTGCGCATAACGATTAAGCTGCTTCTCCAGACTCAAACTTCGACTCTCCACATTTTCTTTGTACCTAAAATAGTATTTAAAATTCATATTTTACAAACAGAAACCATTTGGGGAGAGGATGACCAATAGAAAAATGAAACAGCAGCAGTAGACTTAACTAGATGATTAAGGTCCAAACTAGAATCGTGCGGTAAAAGTATGTTTCATTTGAGCCACTGCAGAGTAAAAAGATGCTACTCCCTTCCGCTCACTATTATCTTCCCACTTTCTTGTCCACCCCCTATTTTCTTCCCTTTTAAAATTATTTTCCATGTTTTGCAAAGTCCCACTCATTGGCATTCACTCATTTATATTGCTTTCTTTTCAATTTTCATTGTTTCTTTCCAGTATCTTTTCTCCGCACATTTACTCTCCTCTTAAATTGTGTGCATTTCAATGTGGTGAAGTGGGAGGAGTACTTTGCATCATCAATTGTTCGTCTATCTATGGCATAACTTGCTTACATTCCACTTTTCTTGTAAAGCCATCACATTTGTTTAACAACCAAGATACCTTTCTGTACCAGCATCTTACATCTGAATAATGTATTCTTCAAACCCCCAAACGGTCAGGATTAATTAACTGTTAAGGCCAAACTAATGAGTCGCTATGCATGTCCTGAATCTCTTGAGACACATTCAATTTTTGCTTCAGGTTCTCAAATATATTGAAAGAAAATTTTATATAGTATGTTGGGAAACAAAACAAATGGGGCGCACACCACATACTCCCTCCGTCCCGCTATAAATTGCTTAATTGCTTTTTGGGGGTCAAACTTTACAAACATTGACCGTAAATATAAATTAATCTATATATAATAAAAATATCATGTGAGATCTTGTTAGATTCATCTTAACATCTATTTTCTAAATATCAATTTTTTATGCGACGCTATTATAGGACTAGAGATATTTACGGTCAAACATGCTTTTACTGAAGACTGTGAAAAAGCAATTAAGCAATTTATAGTGGGACGGAAGGAGTAGTTATTCTAAAGATATATACCAACCAACCACACCCTCAAGTGCTTGTAACAAAAGTGCCATGATTACACAATATGATCTACATGCGGTAGGCACACTCATACCTAGATCTGAAACTACTGGATTACCAAAAAAAAAAAGATATGATGCATCATATTCATTCATGAAGTTGACTTATTGGATAGAGAAGACAGAGAAGTAGTGGATATGATGCATCACCCGCAGCCACTGTAATGAAAGGATGACAAGCTAAAGATATATACCAAAACAAATGGGGCGCACACCACATAGTTATTCTAAAGATATATACTAACCAACCACACCCGCAAGTGCTTGTAACAAAAGTGCCATGATTACACAATATGATCTACATGCGGTAGGCACACTCATAACCAGATCTGAAACTACTGAATTACCAAAAGATATGATGCACCATATTCATTCATAAGTTGAATTATTGGATAGAGAAGACAGAGAAGCAGTGGATA
This sequence comes from Rubia yunnanensis, assembly GCA_037428765.1. Classification (NCBI taxonomy): domain Eukaryota; kingdom Viridiplantae; phylum Streptophyta; class Magnoliopsida; order Gentianales; family Rubiaceae; genus Rubia; species Rubia yunnanensis. Next base: position 19,874,292 of record CM075064.1, on the reverse strand, counting down.
TGATGCATCACCTGCAGCCACTGTAATGAAAGGATGACAAGCTAAAGCTCAAAATAGAATGTTTTGCATGCATACCTTTTCCTAATTATTTCAAATATTTGACCATATTCACCATTGACATCATATGGCACATAGTCAGGATCTTCATTAGCGAGGAAATCTCTATACTTTTCACAGGAGATATATTTGACTGCCGAAACTTCTGATTCCTGCCAAAAAACACAATAAACAACATTTTGTGTTTTTCGAGAGCATCAAAACTGCAACATATCATCAAGGTAATACTAATGTCATTGGAATGAAATTCTATTAATATTTTTTTTAGACAAAGAAAAATAAACATCAAAGTCCATGCATGCGAACAAAACACATAAAAGCCACTTGTGATGATTAGATGGTAGTATATCTATGAGTCTATGTCGCACCTAAATAATTGCTCTTACAGTCAGGGAGAAAAAGGCACAGAATGATAGTCTAGAAACAAGATTTGCAGCTCCTAAATGCCCAAAGCAGAAGATTCTGCCCTTTATTGTCAAGATTCTCAATTCAATTACTCACGGGATATATAATCTTACAGCAGAAGAATTATTGCCATAGCTTTCTAACTCCATAAACTTTCTTACCTTTATCATTTAATCATAAAAGACTTTCACTCACTTCCATTAATCTTTAGACTTCATAAAAACATTACTCATTAAAGGGAAAACATGCTAATGCCAAACAAAAATGCCTATAATGTCCGTAAAATTATCATTCGCATTAAGGGAGAAGGAAAGCCACGGGGTAGGTAGAATTATCTATTTCCAAGATGCTACTCACCCAGGACCCATGCTGCTCTGTCATTAAAATTACAGCAATGCTAACAACTAAAGCAACCCTTGATCTGAGATGCAAGGACAACCCATTGAATCCAGTGTCATTGTTGATTTGGTTGCTGATGTCACCTAAGGGTAAATCTTGACATTCCCAAAAGGATTATTTCCCTTTTGCAAGCATATAGCTTATAAACAATTTTAAGAAATACAAACTAAGTTACTTTGTAGATAAAATTTTCACCCGTGCAAAACCTTATAAATAAGAGTATAAAGGGAAAAGGCTGAAATCGACATCCTGTTGTAGAGAAAGAAATAAAATGAGAGTAGAATTAGAAATATGAACCAGAATCTTGGGACAAAGAAAAAAATTACTTCGTGACAACCAATTCAGATAAAAAATATAAATAGGAGACTAAAGATCATGTTTTATATTACAGTATTACACGTGCAATCTCTTCAGAAGTTGACAAACCAATAATTGTAGGAGAACAAGATGCCATGCAAACCTGAAGAGTAAAGGCCTCCAGAGGAATTGGATCCAGTGTCGTGACAAGATATACATCATTGTATTCATTGTTAATGAATTTACCATCGTTTATCGTACTGCAACAAAAAGTAAATTTTGTATAAGAAATTGCAACAAAAGGTACAGAAAATTCAGGTAAGGAGCATTTCGTGATTGTAACAATCAGATACGAAAGACAAGAACAAGTTAAAACAAGATGCTGCATCAGCTAACCACTCTTGAAGGAAAATAAATATCAGTTCGAAGGCATCCATTGGGAGCACTACACCAAGTTCTTCTTCAAGCTCCCTCCTGCAAGCAGGCAAATTAGAACAGGAATAAACTGAAATGAAATGGAACGCGCACGACATTAAGTAGATTAACGTACATTGCAGAAACCAGGGAAGAATCACCAGCAGAAATGTGACCAGCACTAGATATGTCCCACTGACCAGGCCACGAGTCCTTGCAGTCAGCGCGTCTTTGGACGAGTAATTCCCCGGTGCTCTCTGCATATATCCAGACATGAACAGCTCGATGGTAGTCCCCATCTCTATGAACATCTCCCCTACAAGCAACAACCAAATTGTAGAAGCAGGACGCATAGATCATATAAGTTGATCGAAAAACTGCTATATAGGTAATCAAAAACTGCAATTTAACAATGCATTTAATCAAAATTAAAGTGTGTGTGCACTTTCATATTCCATATTTGATTAAATAAATGATTATATTCCCAATCCGAAGTCAACCAATCCAAGCAGAAAATAGTGGTATGAACAGAAATTGAGTTTTTGTTCATTCAGTGTTTTAAGAAGAAAAAAAAAAGTGTGGAATTGATGGATGACCTGGGCTTGGCGAGGCCAGTTTTAAGGCCGGTGGGAGTAAGAACATCGAAATACTCTACTTCGTGTTCTGCTGCGGCTGCCATTAATGATCACTCTTGCTTGGAAAATGATTCGGAGGGATTGGGACCAAGTTCTTTTTTTTTTTAAATAAACATAAACAGACCCGCACCTATGATCAAGTTTAACATAAAAAAAATTAGTATTATATCAATAAATTTGCTACTCCCTCTGTCCGGCCTATTCCGTACAAAAAAATTTTTTTGTCAAAAATATCAAACTTTGACCACGTATTTGTATATGTATATGAACAATAATTTTGTCGTATGAGATATGGTTAGGTTCGTCGTAACACGTAATTTCTAAATATCAAATTTTTGTGTGTCATTATTGTCTGTAGCTATACATATTTACGGTCAAACATGTTTATTGAAGAGCGTGAAAAGATTCTGTGTAGAATAGGTTGGGACAGAGGGAGTACAAAAATATATTTTTTATAAAAAGATGAGAAAAGTGCAGATATAACCCTATAAAATCGATGATAAAATCGATGAAAGTGCAGATATAACCCTGCGCTAATTGAAAGTGCAAATATAACCCTATCTATTCAAGTTGTGTGCAAATATAACCTTTTTTGGCAATTTGATGTCGGAATTAGATGAAAGGACAATTTTGCCCTGGTCGGTTTATGTTTTAAAAAAATGAAAATTTCAAATGATGTTATGACCATATTGCTCTTTATCTCCTACCAACTCTTATCTTCTTTTACTCACCCCGCCATTCTTGTCTTCTTCCACTCACTCCGCCGCTCCATTCTTCTTCCCGCCGCTACCCCTTTTCTTTCTTCCATTCCGCCACTCTCTCTCCGGCCACCACAATCACTCCCTCCGTTGATAACCCTTTTGTTCTTCAACTCCTCCATAATGCTATAAATAACACCCTCGATTTCCCCCCAATTTATCAAATTAGGTTTCCAAAATAGTAAAATCTGAAGCAGAAGAAGAAGACGACGAAGATGGTGATCGAAGTGGCGTTGTTCGTTCTGCTCAGTCCAAGGCTGTTGTTCCAACTAAGGTGGTGGAGTTCGAGAATATGCAGACGAGCGGCCTTTTGATTCTTTTTCTTCTTCTCAGTTTTTGTTTTTGGATTTTGTTGTTCTCCATTGTTGTAGTTGTGTTGTGTAATGAGAAGGGTTGGTTGATTTTGGAAAAAATGGTGGCAGAGGTGTGGTAGTAGAAGTGGTGGTGGTGGTCGGAGCTAAGGTTTCGGTGGAGGGCTGGGATGGGGTTGAGCTAGGTGATGACGGGTTTGGGGATGAGCCAGGTGGTAGTGGTGGCTTGGCAAACACCAGCGAAATTGATAGCAGTGTGGCAGAGGAGTAGATCAGGAATGGTAGCGGTGGTGGTTGGTTTTTGTGGTGGTGGTGGTTCTATGGTGGCGAGCAGTGGTTGAGCCATTCCCGGTCGTGGTTCGCGGTGAGGAATGGGATTAGTGTAGCAGAGGAGTAGATCGGGAATAGTGGTAGTGGTTGCTGGTGGTGGTGAACCAGGTGGTGGCGGTGCTAGTGGTTGCTGGTTGAAGGTGTAGGTAAATAAAAAGAAGAACCTTGAGTGTCGACGGGAATGAGCACATTGGCCCACTCCAGTTAATACAACAAAATGTAATACACAACCCCTGGTCTAGATGCTATGTCCAGGGGACCTAGATGCCAACCCCTTCGTGATGACAGGGGCTTGTAGAAAACCAACCAAGAAAATACAGAGGGCATGAGAACAAACTCACTAGCCCCTCACTACATGCAGCTTCTGCCTTAACAAACAGGCCTTCAATGCAACCGAGCATGTGTGTACTCGGCTAATGATACAAAACTGGTCAGTGATGAACCGGGATGTCTCCATTCAACCGGTATAGTTTACCGGCTCTTAGGCCGTGGTTTTTTCCCCGCGGCTATCTTCATAACCATCGCTAAAGTGCAGCATTGGCTTTCCATAACCGTCGACTTTAGGCTGATCCGACGGCCATGAGTTAACCGCCAACCATAGTGAACCGACGGGCTTCCAAACTGAGAAAGTGGTCTCGGCCTTCAAAACCGAGAAAGTGGTCTCGATCTTCTGTGAACCTAATGAATGAAGTAGTATGTCGTCTCCGGGAAGAGTTGGCACACCGCTTCTACCATGTACACCTCTAAGATGAAGATAAAGAGGTGTTATTGGCCTTCAATAATGATCTCTGGATGAGAGCAGAGGTTTTCTCTTTGGGCCTGAAAGCAGGTTGACCGTAGTTGGTAGTGCTCCCAGATTCCCCGCAAATAGACCTCCTAATGATGAAGACACCGGGCATGGCTTCTACCATGCACGCCCCGCGTAACGGTTTTGTAACCGTCCCCTCCAGTTTAAGCAAATGGATAGCCTAATAACATATTACACTTTACAGTGCAGCGCAGACAGATCGCGTAACCGTCGAATCCAAGTAACAACTAGCAGTGGGTTATTTAATTTTGCGTACACTAATTAATTAACCCCCTACCTGACTTGTATAGCCTTGCAACCAAATGAGGAAAGGTCGTGCAACCAGATGAAGAAAGACTGTATAGAAGGCCAAAACTCATATATAGATTTTATTTTTATTTTTTTGAACCGGCCGCCTCCTTTAGCAGAATACACAAGCCACTCGAGTTGATGCACCACTCAAAAGAGTGTTCTAGTCGAGAGGGTATACCACTCGAGAGGAGAGACCGTCTATCTCTCGAATCGTCTACCTCTTGAACCGTCCACCAGTCTGACCATCCACCTCTCGAACCATCCAGCAGTCGAGAGTTTTCCATCCACCACAAGAGCTTCCACTCAAGAGTACGAGCATGTACGTCATCCACCTGTCGAAGCCACAGTACAGGAACCCCTACTTGAGCCCATAGCATAACTCTAGAGTACACAGAAGGGACACCGTCTACCACATGAGAATACGGCATCCACCATTCAAGAGAGTTCTCTATCCACGATATTCCTTCAAGGAGTTAAACCATCCCTCGAGGGTTTAAACCAATCCCACGAGAGAACACTATCATCCTTCGAGAGTATACCATCTACCACTTGAGAGTACACCAGGCCCTCGAGAGGACATCCTCCTCTCGAGTCATCCACCTCTCGAACCCGTAGTACTCCATCTACCACTCGAGAGAACTTCTTGAACTCGCAATACACCATCCACCGCTCGAGCTCATTCTGATAGGCACCTACCCTCGAACCATCCACCTCTAGAATCATCCACATCTCTAATCATCCACCTTTCGAAGACGTAGTTACCCACCACTCGAGGGTACATGTCGACACTCAAACAGATTATGCACAATCTACCTGTCGAGGGGCCTGCATCCACCTCTCGAATTGCTAGTATGGGAACCACCCCTCGGAAGTGCAGTATGCACCATTCGAGAGGGTACGCCATCCACGGTACACAAATCCACTTGAACCATCATTCCACCAACCACTCGAGCCACCACTCGAGGGAACAAGCAGCTAGGGTTTAAGACCCTTGACCCGACCACCTTGAACTAGGTCAAAACCCCGGGGAGCCTCCGCCCCATTTCTTCTTTATCGGGTTTAATAGCCCAGCGATGCTCCAAAATGGGTCAAGCTTTCCGATTTGTTTCTTCACCTGATTCACAACTTACCATCCCCGGTTAGTCACCGGAATCTGGTAAAAAAACTTCCAAATAATCCGTCTATTATGAAAAATCTGCTCCTCCATTCATCTTGATCTGGGCATTATCATGAAATTGGAAAAAAAATGAGGAAGACACCTTGGGAAAATCATAGTTGATGATTTCGATTAAACCAATTTACCATGCCCGGAGGGGTACCGGGATCTGAACACATAGCAAATCATCTCTAAACTTCTGTTTTGAATCCGACTATTCCCAAGACATCAACCCCATCTAACAATAACATTCAAACAGCCAAAATCTTGAATTCCATATGGGTGTTCATCGGACAAGAAAATAAATCTGAGTTCTTGGCACAAAACATAGCAATTTGGTCGAAGGTTTCAATTAAAACAAGCAACCAAGGCCGGGGGGTGACCGAGATTTGAACACAAGCAAGACCGGGGGTGACCAGGATCTGAACCAAGTAAGGTCGGAGGGTGACCGGGATCTGAACACAAGCAAGGCCGAGGGTTGACCGGAATCTGAACACAAGCAAGGCCGGAGGGTGACCGGGATTTGAACACAAGCAAGGTCGAGCATTGACCGGGATCTGAACACTAGCAAGGCCGGAGGGTGACCGGGATCTGAACACAAGCAAGGCCGAAGGGTGACCGGGATCTGAACACAAGCAAGGTCGAGCATTGACCGGGATCTGAACACTAGCAAGGCCGGAGGGTGACCGGGATCTGAACACAAGCAAGGCCGATGGTTGACCGGGATCTGAACACAAGCAAGGCCGGAGGGTGACCGGGATCTGAACACAAGCAAGGTCGGTGGTTGATTGAGATCTGAACATAAGCAAGGCAGGAGGGTGACCAAGATCTGAACACAAGCTTTCCCTCTCATCGAATCCATTATGAACTTTCCCAAATGCTAACATTTTTTACACCTCAAATTCATCTCTACCCCCAATCCCACATGAACTTCACATTTACTATCCGCCATAGACAAATAATCTACCATATAAATCCGCACAGATTCTTCATAAAGAAACTCCGTACAAATCCATACAGATTCTTCATCCAGATTAGATCTACCAACGAAAGATTAAAACTTACTTGGAATAGTGATCCACAGACTCCGAATCTAGAATTGTTCTCCTTCATGGTGCACGTTAATCTTCATCCAAAAAATCCAAGATTCAAGATCGAAAAGGCAGATCTTCCTCCAAAAGTCCGAGGACAAATCTGAGATTCAAATTTCAAATCTTCAAATCCACGAGCAAATCTTACATCGAAATATGCCTGACGCGGAACCCAACATGAATGCTGGATTCCTCGCCAGAAACTCAGAGCCAGAAAACAGGAATTGGAAGAAAAAGGCTCTGATGTTCAGGAGAAGGACTGCGTCCTTTTTCCTCCAGAGAGCTTTTTTCTAGAGAGAAAAAACGTCCTTCTCTGAGAGCCTACTGAGCCTGCTAGTGGTTGTTGTGGTGGTGAGCCAGGTGGTGGCGGTGCTGGTGGTTGCTAGTGGTGGTGACTGGGGGAAATTTTATCTTTTTAATTTTGTATTAGGTTAGAAAGGAAATTTGGTCACTTCCGGTTGGTCAATGACCGGAAATGGCCAATCAATGCCGTAATAATGGCTTTAGGGTTATATTTGCACTTATGTGTAATAAATAGGGTTATATTTGCACTAAAAAATAATTGAGGGTTATATTTGCACTTTCGTCAACATGTATGGTTATATCTGCATAATACCCTAAAAAGATTATAAGTTTGTCTCTTGAAAGACGGTCTTTCCAGAAGTCATGGAAGGACTAAAGTTTAAACTACAAAATAGAAGAAGGGAAAGTCGTAGGAAAGGCGGCATGTCCATAAGCTTATGGACAGGCCAGGGACTGATTTGCAATTAATAAAATTTGTTTAATTTTTGTGGGTCAAGCCCATTTAATTCAGATCTAAAAGCTTATAGTACTGGTACCCTCCTTCTCCTTCCCTGTACATTGTCTTCCTTCTCCTTGATGCTGCCTTCTCCTCCTCCTTCTCCTCCCCGTGTCACCTCTTTCCTGCTCCTGTGTCACCTCCTTCCTGCTTCTGCTCGACTCCACCTTCTCCTTCTCCTCCCCCTCCTAATGCGACCTCCTTCCTCCTCCTCATAGATTTCATCGTTTTCTCTCTCCAGCGATTTCTCCGGCGATAACCACAATTTGAAGATATGAGCAGCAGGCGGTGACCTATGTTTAAAGCCTTAAAAGATTTGGTGAGCATGTTGGCATGCCTTTAGAATCTATTTTTGCATTCAAAATTCTTCTACTACGACGAGTTTTAACGTCAATTGATGCCAATGCATGTAGGAAAAGACGAGCATGTAGGATTGTAGAATTTGTGGTGACCTATGTTTAACGTCATTGGGCATACCTTTTTACTGTGTAAATTGATGCCTTTTGACTTCTTTTTTTATTGGTGGTCTTCACACATTATGAAATTACAAGGTGAATTCGTTTATTTATATGTTGTAGTTATTATTATCCAACATGTATTTGTTATTGTATTGTGAATAACCTTTTTTTTCTTCTCTTTTTTTGCTGATCATTCATTTTGAATTACGAGTTGCATTTGTTTACTTATATGTTATGTTAGTATTAAATGTGTACTTGTTAGTTGTACTGTTGTACTGTCTATAACCTTTTGTGAATGACTTTTTTTTTCTTCTCTTTTTTGCTGATCGTTCGTTTTGAATTACGAACTGCATCTGTTTACTTATATATTACATTTGTTAGTATTCAATGTGTACTCGTTAGATGTACAGTCTGTGACCTTTTATTTTCTTTTGTTGCTAGTTGTACGTTTTGAATAACGAGTTGCATTTGTTTACTTATATGTTGCATTTGTTAGTATCTCATGTGAACTTGTTAGTTGTGTTGTGTATGACTATTTTTTTATAATTTTTTTTTTGTTGTTGGTTGTTAATTTTGAATTAAGAACTGCATATGTTACTTATATATTGCATCTGTTAGAATACAATATGTACTTGTTAGTTTTATTGTGTTTGACTTTTACTTTCATTGTTGATTACTGTTCATTTTAATTATAAGTTGTACATGTTTGCTTATATGCTGCAACTGTTAATATCAAGTATGTGTGACTTTTTTCAGGAGTTGGATCAATAGTTTTTTGGTATTCACTTTTAAGGAATCAAACAACACTGAACATTGGACTACACAAGACATTTTGACGCGAGGAGGATTCAAACGAAGATGACACTGAACTTTAAAGATTCGAAGATGATCTCCTTTTGAATATTAATAATTGATGATTCATTGTATTAGAGACTACTAGTTAGTTTAGATAGGAATATTGTTGTAATTGTAGTTCCCTAATGGAAGATTTCTGTCACGATCACTTTATCTTCCATTCTGTTTAGATGTTGAGAGCCCCTATCGTGTTTGATATTGACAAAATTTGCTTTTTTTCTGTACAAAGTATGCAATGCTTTACATGTGGTGCTTTCATGCCGACAATACTTTTTGTGACCTCTTTTTGATTTAAATCAGGGAAATATGCTCGCATTTTTTTAAAAAACAAACACATGTTTTAATGTAATTAGTATATATTGTAAGGTATTAAATGTAGTACATATGAAAATTTGAAAAACTACAAAATTATGTGACCTCTGTTATGTATATTATAAGAGAATACTAGTTGTAGGCTAACATATGCATGTTTTAACAAAATAGAAACAATTTATAAGTTATTGTAGTATACTATAAAAAAAATACTAGTTGTAGGCTAACATATGAATGTTTTTACAAAACAGAAACGATTCATAGGGTGACTTATACAATACTACCTCCTGACAAAGTTTTGCTATTCATAAAAGAAATGGACATTTTTTTTATCAAATGTGTGTTTTTGTTTAAACATTACATGTTGTAAAGTAATCAATGCACAATTTATGTGACAATTTTAAATTGTCAAGTTTTAACTTAACTTATACGTGATCTCATGAAAAAGTTTCATAATTCATATTTATAGTTTTTATACCAGGTGCATGTTTTAAGGCAAACGATACGTATTGTAAGGTAACTGATGCATAGTATATACGAAAATTTTCAGCAGCATTTAGTTCGTTATTTGAATATTTTCCACATGTTTTTAACATGTTCACAACAACAGAATACATTAAGAAATTTCAACAACAATAATTTACATCGAAGGAAATTAAACAACATGAACTCAATCACATGTGAAAAAATCGTATCTTAGACACTATTAGGCAAAATTTCATCTTTTTAAAACTGAATCTCATTCATTTACAATTGAAATTCGTTGACATAGATCTTGTTGCAAGGCGAAGAGTTGATCGCAAATTTTGCCGGACACTAACTGATCGTTTGAAGGTATCATTGGAAAAAAAGATGAACCAATCGGAGAAGGGTTTGGTCTGATAGAATGTTTTCAGATCGAATAAGAAGGAATGTTTGAGGAATTTCTCGATTCGATTGTTAGCAGATCGATTGAGTAAGAAGAAGGAAGAAGAAGAAAGAAGGAGGAAGAAGGAGGAATGTTTGTTGGGCAAAAGGAAGAAGGAGGAATGTTTGTTGGGCAAAATGAAGAAGAAGGAAAGAAACATAGTGGAGAAAGGAAGGGTTTGTTATAACCCAGCCCAACCCAATGACCCGGCCCGCAAATTATATATTTTTTTATGACTAAATTATTTTTTAGTCCCCTACAAAGTATCTTATACCATATTTTGGTCCCCATTTGCAAATCAACCCTCAAACATGACCAAACGATTCAGAACGATTTGTTTAGTCCCCAAATGTGGTTTTCAGGGAAAGTCAATGATAAAATTGGTCAAAATATGTAAAATGACCATTATACCCCTGAGTTTAAAAAAAAGTCTTTGTCTTCTTCGCTTCTTCGCCGCTTCGATTTCTTCTTCTTCTTCTTCCGCAGTGTCTTCTTCCACACCAGTTTGCTATGCCTCACGTTCTTCGCTTCGATTTCTTCATCTTCTTTGCTTCAGTGGCATATTCTTCGCCTTCCGCCACCGCTTCATTGGCGGATTCTTTGCCGCCATCGTGACCGCCTTTACAACCTCAACCGCTAAACGACGAACTCCAGGCCTCGCTGCGAATCCTCTGTCTTCAAATTCTTTGTTTATATCCAGCCCGAGTGGAATATGCTCGACCAGATCGGAGCCTGTCTCGGAGATTGAAGACGGAACAGATTACGTGAGGCCGAGACGGAACAGAGTACTTTGACCGGAGAAGATCTTTGACCGGAGCCTCTTCTTCTCTGTCCCGGAGCCTGAAAACCTTCTCATCTGTAGCGGGTTTGAATTCTACAACCGCGCCTACAACCAAGTTAGAAGGCTGAAGGCGAGGCAGAGCAAACTGGTGAAAGGCGGAAGACGAGCGGCGGATACCGACGACTGCGGTGGATGGCCATGGCAGAGCTCAGCGGTGAAGGCGGCAGTGTTTTAGCTCTGCCATTAACTGGTGAAGGCGGCGGTGGAAACACTGAGAAACATATTGTGAAGGCGGTGGAAATTGAAGGTGGCGTAAGGTGGCAAAATGTGGCGGCGGAAGGCGGAGGAAAAAGAAAATTTAAAATTAGGAATTTTTAATTGAAAATATTTTTATTTAGTAAAATTACCATTATACCCCTAGATATACCAGAAAACCATTTACGCTTACATGAAAACCACCTTTGGGGACCAAACAAATCGTTCTGAATTTGTTTGGTCCTGTCTGAGGGTTGATTTGCAAACGGGGACCAAAACATGATATAAGATACTTTGTAGGGGACTAAAAAAATAATTTAGTTTTTTTTTTATTAATTGCAGATAGGTCATTTGCCTGTCCATAAGCTTATGGACATAGCGTCTGTCAAGAGACCCACTCATAGAAGAAATGGTGATAAAATTTTTGTGTTGCATTAATCAGATCATAAACTTTATAACTATTGCACGCTGCAAAATAAATTTTTATTATTACAACTAAAACTTTTTAACTTTTTATTATTTAAATTAAACCCGTCTTACCATAGAATTATGGAAAGAGTGTGTTTTCCAAGATTTTTCCAAAGATTATATAAAAAAGATAGTTCAAATTTGTGGGATTATCATAATTATATTGATACATTTGCTAATATCAATTCATGACGAGAAATTAACTTTTAATTAAAAATGTAACGCGAGACAAGGTATAAAAGAATAATTAAGCGTTTGATCGGATGCAAGTGAAATGATAAGATAATTGTTTCCACATGATTGCATTAAGAGTTCCGGAAACACAACCCACCCCCACAAATATCTAGTAAGAGCTAGGAGATCATTCAGTTGGAAAAAGTCTCCATATTTCCAAGTTGAGCTGATATCCAAGATTCTCATTTGGCTACTTTGGATCAAATACTTCACTAAATACCACACAAACAGAAGCCTCAAATATTTTACATACTTTGAAACTTCTATAATATCTTTCAGTTTTCTGCACAAATACTTCTGCAATCCATAGCCATAACAATTCGCAGATCATTCTCTTCTTCAAATGCCTCAAAGTATAGAAAAGGCATGGATTCAAATGTTCTGGTAACTGAAGATAACTTAATTCAGATAAGTTAAGGTACTTTCTGTTATTTGTTTCCAAGTATCCTCCTCCCCGTGCGAAAGAGAATCTCCTATGCTGCGTAATTATCATCGCAAATTCAGGTAATGCAGGGGAAGCCTTGTTGCTAACATGTCTCCTACAGTCCTTCTGCAGAAAAAGACCATAACAATCAGTATTCAGAGACTTGTTTGTTTCCTTCCTGTTCTGAACTCGAGAAATTGCTATGTTTGTGGCTACCGTAGCCACAAACAGCAACTCAATATGGAGGACGCATTTCGGAAATGCGTCCTCCAATTTTTCCTTTTTTTTTTTCATTTTTTGGTCCAAAATTCCGGTCAAAAATGTCAGGTGCCACGTGGCCGAATGGGAGATTGCCACGTGGCCGAGGACGCATTATCATAATGCGTCCTCCAATTTTTCCTTTTTTTTTTTCATTTTTTGGTCCAAAATTCCGGTCAAAAATGTCAGGTGCCACGTGGCCGAATGGGAGATTGCCACGTGGCCGAGGACGCATTATCATAATGCGTCCTCCCTGGCACAAATTTTTTTTCCGAACTTGTGTAGTGCGATTCCACGTGGCCGTATAGGGCCTCGCCACGTGGCTTTTCTTTACAAAAATCTGGTCAAAATTGTCATGTGCCACGTGGCCGAATGGGGATTCGCCACGTGGCGATGACGCATTATGATAATGCGTCCTCTCATCCGCAGTTTTTTTTTGGAAATCCGGACGTGCCACGTGGCCGAATGGGGATGTGCCACGTGGCGAGGACGCATTATCATAATGCGTCCTCTCATCCGGATATGCCATGTGTCGGCCTCTTTTTTTGAAATCCCGTCCGGCCCCTTTTCTGAAATCCCCAGGCCACATGCCGGCCAGGGGAGTTGCCACGTCGTGCGCGGCTGCATGTTAAACAAAATGGTCAAAAGTGGAATTTTCGGTCCAATGACGAGCTGCCACGTGGCAAGTTGCGTCATATTTTTTTTGTTTAAAGCACCCAAATTGCTCTACTTATCCAGCCTTCCTTTCTCACCTTCCTTTCTTACCCGAATTGCTCTACTCATCTTCTTCAGCCTTCCTTTCTCACCTTTCTTCTACTGTGAGTCACATTTTCGCCAGTGTTCCGCCATTTTCAGCTGCACTCTTTCTCCACTGCACTCGTTCTCCGGCATTGCTCTGCTGGTGTTCCTCCATTTTTGTCCGCCGTTCGAGTTTTTTACGGGATCCGGTATTTTTTTTTTCCGCTGAATATTTCTTTGTTTTTTTTGTTAATTGCTACTGATTTGTTAATCGGATTTCGGTTGCAGAGATCGTGTTCGGGTTGAAGTGGACCCCGTCGACCCGCCGTTGACCGCATTGACCCACCGTTGACCCGAGTTGACTGACGTTGACCCGTTTGTTGACCCGACGTTGACTGCGTTTCTTGACACCGTTGACCCGGTCGAACCGCCGTTGCCCCGTTGACCCGCCGTTGACCCGCCGTTGACCCAAGTTGAACGTCGTTGACCCGCGTTGACCGCGTTCACCGACGTAGACCCGTAAGTCTCAGAACCCCTCCCACTCTGTTATCCTTTATGTAGTAGGTATTTCCGGCCTGCAGAATTATACGAACGTGTTCTGACATTATGTGAGTGTCGCACATTGCCGGTCGTCGGTCAGTTATTGCCGTTTGGGTTGAATTACAATCTGTTGATATGCTGGAGTAATTTAGTTAATTTAATTGTATGTGTATGATTGTGTTGTATGATTTTGTGTACATTTCATGATTGAGCTTGGTTCGTTGCGTTGTGAGTTATGTGTTACGTGTTTGTGTGTTGCAGTTCTGCGATGTTTTTGGCAGTGTATATGTATAGAGGGGACCAGATTAAGTTTGATTTGGGTGTGGGTGTTTATTATGATCCTCCAATGCCGGAGCGAGTTATGACTCTCGAGCGGAGGTTGAACTACTTGGAATTGTTTGATTTAATTGTAACGAGACTGGCCATTGTGAGGGAGAGTTGTTCGTTGAAAATGTATTACCGGTGTCCCGAGCTGATTGGTTCGGCGGTATACTATCGATGTTATCCTGTGGAAGATGATGAGTCAACCACGTTCTTCTTCAACGTTGTTGATCGAATGGCATTGTCCTCTGCGGATTTTTACATTGTTACGGAACAGTTGCCAATCGCTAATTACGGGGCGCGGGGAAGCACGTTCATGTCATTGCTGAGCAACGTGCAGAACTCCGCCGCTGTGCCCAGTATACCACCACCTGTTCGTAGCTGGGGTCTTGAAGTTGGTGAGTCCAGCCAACCTGGACAGTATGCCCACGTGGATTGTGCCCAGCCGTCCACAAGTGGTGGTAGAGCCGTGGTAGACTATGACGAGCAGAATGTCTTCCGCAATGATTTCGCGGGTGCCATTAGCGACCGCGATGCTCGGCATGATGGTAGCGAGGATGACGGCTCGGCACCTGGACTTGATGGTGGAACCGAGGATGATCGTTCCTTATCAACCGATTCGAATCCCGGGGACGAGGAAGAGCAATTGGTGTGCACGAATAATGTACCGACGTCGTTTCATATTCTGGCAAACCCGGATACACAGGCCTACTATAGAGATTATGGGGGCCCCGATGAGGATAGCTATGACCTTACCCATTTTGGGTCCGGCGCTTCTACCTATGTCCAGGAGACTGGTAAAGTGGACGTGGGTATGCGATTTCAGACAAAGCCGCAGTTGGTCGAAGCTATTTCTCGGTGGAGTTCTATGATGAACAGGGAACACAGGGTTGTGGAGAGCAGTTCACGCACATGGTATGCGAAATGCAAGGACGTCGTCGAAGGAACTGGGAATTGTGTTTGGGTTTGCAGAGCTTCGAAAAAGGCTTCGCATGGTATGTGGCAGATCACCAAATGGGCTAGTAGCCATGGGTGTGTCGGGGCTGGTCGATCTACGGGTAACGTGAATCTGGCGTCGGTGATGATCACCCGTTCAATCCGCCACCACATTGATGTTAACCCTTCGTACACAGTGAAAGATGTGCGAGCTCAAGTGAATGATGAGTTTAATGTCACGATCTCCTACAAGAAGGCCTGGTATGCTCGGCAGAAGGCAATTGACATGGTATTTGGAACGTGGGAAGATTCTTTTGAACAACTCCCAACTTTTATGGATGAACTTGTAAGGGCTAATCCGACCACCGTTGTTGATTGGGCTGGCGTACCAGACAGAATACACGGTCCCGGGTGTATGAAATTTAAATTTGTGTTCTGGGCATTCGGTCAGGCAATTGCAGCCTTCCGCCACTGCAGGCCGGTGATCAGCGTCGACGGCACTCACTTGAGAGGTGCATACAAGTCCACAATGCTGGTCACCGTGACCCACGATGCAAATGATTACATCCTCCCTATCGCTTACGGAATTGTCGACGAGGAATCGAATGAAAGCTGGAACTGGTTCATGGGGAGACTGCGTCTTCACGTTGTTGGTGGTGAT
Source organism: Rubia yunnanensis (assembly GCA_037428765.1). Taxonomy (NCBI): domain Eukaryota; kingdom Viridiplantae; phylum Streptophyta; class Magnoliopsida; order Gentianales; family Rubiaceae; genus Rubia; species Rubia yunnanensis. Next base: position 19,858,393 of record CM075064.1, on the reverse strand, counting down.
AGCAGACCAATCTGTGTCATATCAGATAGGCACGCAGGACTTATAAATGCGATGACAAATATGGAGGAGTGGATGGAGCCAGCCGGATACCACCGGATTTGCTTGCGGCATTTTCAGTCAAACTTCTTATCACATGATCACGGGAAGTTCAAGAATGCGCTCATGAAGTCTCTGGTGTGGCAGCTCGGTAGTGCCAGGCGCAAGAGCAGGTGGAGGGAGTACAAGGAGGAGCTGGAGAGTATGGATCCGTCCGCTTGGGCTTGGCTGGAACGGCAAGATAGGAGTAGGTGGTGTCTTGCCTTCGATGATGGTGATCGGCGGTGGGGAATTTTGACAACGAATCTGTCGGAGAGCTTCAACAACTGCTTACGGCGCGCACGCCACCTTCCAATAACAGCATGTGTCAAAGCGACGTTCGAGCGAACGGTTGAAATGTTTGCACAGAGGCTTACGGACGCTACGGATTAGAGGTACACTGTCAGTTAATTGCATTTTCAGATTTACCGGTATGCCGGTTCGCTGCTTATGAGATATTGCCCGTCTGTCCAGGTCCGTGTTCCCTCAGAGGATCTGGAAAAAGTTCCAGAAGCAGGATACATTGGCACAGGGACATATCGTCACCCTGTTCGGGCATGCGTCGCAGACATACAGGGTTGTGGCGAGGAACATCGACGGGAGCATTAGTGAACGACAGTACACGATCAAATACCGTAGCAGGGAGTGCACTTGTCGCGAATGGCAAATATTTCGTTTCCCTTGTTCCCATGCCCTGGCCGTTTGTCGACATAGGCGTGACGATCCTGCTAGTCTGTGTGACCGGGTGTATCACACGACCACATATGTCCAACAATACAGTCAGGGGTTCATGCCCGTGTGAGATCCATCACTCTAGCAGTGTGCCAGTTGGAGGTTGATTCCGGATGTAGAAAAGTTTCGCAACAGGAGGCGTGGACAGTTTGCGGAGAGGAGGATAAGGAATCAGATGGATGACAGGGTGGCGGGTGAAACCAGGGGCATTCGTAGGCGTGGTCGTGCTTAGTATCGTGGTGTCATACGGTGTCTGTAATAGAACCTCCATCTTTCACTTGGTTTGCATTGTACATCGATGGGAGAGGGCATGCTTAGTCTGTCGTTCGTAGTCTGATGTAGTATTCCTTGTACTAAATGATATATGTGGCAGATTTTGTTGTATTACTTATGTTTGGCAAATATGTGTCACATTACGCAGTGTTACTTTTATCTGTGCTATTCTTCCAGAAAAAACATCTAACTTGGGTTGGTATTTGCGCACAGGTAAAACCATGTACCATCCAGGACCGATTGAGGAGGACTTGTTGTACCTACACCAGGAGCACCGTGCTCGTGCCCTATACAACGGCACTCTAGAGGACGAGGCACTGCAGGTGCGTCGGTGCGACGGGGCATGCTGGACCGAGCAACCGCCGGAACAGGTTATGCGGTATGTTCGTGACGCCGGATTTCAGGGACTCCTGGACTCTGCCGCAATACAGATTGACCACTCCCTCATCACCGCCCTAGTGGAGCGTTGGCGCCCAGAGACGCACACGTTTCACCTACCAATGGGGGAGGCCACGGTCACCTTGCAGGATATAGGGGTCCTGTGGGGTCTACCGATCGATGGCATCCCAGTAACAGGGGTTGACACCGTCAGGCGTCCGGAGGACTGGCAGCTCATCTGCACAGACTACCTGGGAGCTACACCAGACCTCACTTGTATCAGGGGGGCCGCATTAAGGCCAGGTGGTTGGGAACGCTACTGCACAGTCCGTTCCCCGATGATACCACTGATGTACAATGCCAACAGCGGGCTAGGGTTTTCCTTCTGCTGCTTCTTGGGGGAATGCTGATGTCCGACACGTCCGGCCACCTCATCCCGTTGCTCTACTTATCCGTACTTACGGATTTGGGTGCAGTCCATCAGTACAGTTGGGGGAGTTCGATTCTTGCATGCTTGTACAGGTCGTTGTGTGACGCGGCAATCCCACAATCTAAATCCATATCCGGGCCACTTGTCTTGCTACAGGTAAAATTGTTGGTCGACATAGCCGTTCGTACATACCGTGCTTAATATTAACGGGCATTTCTATTGCATTTACTGGCAGTTGTGGGCATGGGAACGCATACCGTCCATCCGTCCGGCCGGGGCACTACCGGTGACAGTGACGATGAGTGCTCTTGGATCCCGGTACTTGTCTGATCCCTCAATATGCGGTATTCATAAGTCCACATGCAATTCCATAGTTGGGCTAATTTGTGTCACTCGGTTCCTCATAGGTGGAGGGCACGTTACGATTGTTCACAATCGCCAATGCACGTTCTCAAAGTATACCGTGATCAACTGACGTCTCTCAACCACAATCAGGTATAGGAATAATTGGATTTTGATTTCTAGACTTCACACGGAAAATGGTTTCCTTTACCTAACGGCAACACATGCATCTTGTCTCAGTTCATCTGGCAGCCATATGCGGAGGACGTCCTGGAGCAACTCCCGCAGTATTGTATGGCTGGTAGAAACAATTGGCTGCTTTGCGTCGACCTCATCTGCTGGCATGCCGTGGAGTTCCATCATGCGCATCGTGTTCTCAGGCAATTCGGCCTGATTCAGCCAATACCCACCCAGTTGGTCAGTAGGGATGAGTACAACTTGGTCCACACTAGAGACCGTCGCGGAAGGTCGGGCATGGATTGGCGTGTCGAGCTCAGAAGATATCTCGACACTTGGGAACATCGGTCCAACCGACAATTACCCCCACTGGGGAGTGCAGATCCATACCTACCCACCTGTGATTACTTGGAGTGGTACTTCCGCAAGACGGTGTCCTTTATTGATCAACCAGGGCGGCCTGTAACAGCTGCTGAGGGTTTCCACGGGGACGGTGCAACCGCGGAGTACTTGGTATGTCCTAAATTTCAAATATTGTCAAGAAAGAATACAACAAAGCTCCTCAAAATTATATATCTGACATATTCATCTCGATTCCGTAGTTGCAGGGAATGACACAGTTGCATGGCATGTCAGACATTAATCTGGATGGTTGGCCCCCACATTGTGCGGACGTCATAAGGGGGATGCATCATGTTATCACACGTAGTCTACAACATGCGCATCAGCCCTCCAGGCCGCAGCATTATCAACCGTTTGTGCACTGTGAGGAACCGCTCCCTGGTGTCAGATATACTGACCTCAGAACCCACCGTCAGGCCCCACCTGGTCGGCAAGGAGGTCGGAGGCCTCGTGCTAGGGGGCATGCAGAACACATTGGTCCATCACAAGCGGGCCCCTCACATGCGAGTCCACCGATTTGCGGACCATCAGCCGGGGAACCCTCACAGTACAACATGGATGCATCAGATTACAATGCATATGTCACTCCAGCATCCAGTCATCGGTACATGTCCCATATCGATCCATCGCATACAGGTACTATTCCATATGCCTACTGTGATTCCAACGAGGAAGCGGGATACGAAATGGAGGAGGACATACCGGCGGGAGCTCCACGTGAGGAAGAACATGTACCCGCACAGACGGTTGTACCACGACGGACATCCAGGACCATACGTCCTCCCCCGTGTGGAACGGGTGGAAAGCTTTGCAGAGACCATCGATAGGACAGTACATGCTATTCACCACTAATTGGCATTACATTTCACTCGTACTGTTCTACACTGTACATTCATACTAACTAGTATCCATTCTAACTATGCAACACTCCGTTCCTGCACCGACATTCAAGACTACTCAAAAAGATTCGAACAACGAGACCCAAAATCATCTTTTGACTATTTTCCAAATTTTCATCGAACAAACAAAAGTCTGCTTATGCGCAATCTTTACTTATATTTATATATGTGTATATATTTATATTTATATTATCTTTATTTATATTTATATATATATAGTTACATATATATATGTATGTACATCCACACATTTACGTGTGTGCATATTTATATATATATATATATTTATATATTTGTATATTTAAATATTTGTATATATATCTTTATTTATATTTATATTTATATTTATGTATATTTATATATATATGTATATATTTATATATATATTCATATATATATATATATCTTTATTTATATTCATATTTATATATATTTTTATATTTATATATATGTATGTATTTATGTATATATATATGTATATATATACATATATATCTTTATTTATATTTATATTTGTATTTGTATTTGTATTTATATATATATGTATATATTTATATTTATTTCATATTTATAATTATATTTATATTTACATATGTGTGTACATCCACACATTTACGTGTGTGTACATCCACACATTTACGTGTGTGTACATATTTATATATATTTATATATTTGTAATATATATATAATTATTTATATTTATGTATATATTTATATATATATATATATATATATATATATATATATCCGTATATATATATTTATTATATATTTATCCGTATATGTATATATTAATGACTCCTTTAAATTCTTCCGTAAAAAATCAAACTATTGCCAGGTCTGAGGGCTCCTTTCAAAAACGATTCCTCCAAATACTTTCAAAAAAACAATTCGCCGGATCTGAGGAGTCGCTCCCCAAAACGAGTGCTACGAAAATCATTTCGGGAAAAATAGAGCAATGCTAACTCAGGCATTATTTTATTTTATAAACGAGTCCTTTAATTGATGCAAAAAATAAAATCATTCCCAAAACGAGTCCTCTAATTGATTTTAGAAACAATAAAATAAATGCTAATTATTTTCGGAAGAAAAAAATTCGCAGCCAAATTGCGTTAAAAAACAAATAAAAATGGGACCACCACCGGAAAAAAACAAAAAGGAAAGAAAACTGAAATTAAAAAAGGGGAGGACGCATTATGGAAATGCGTACTCAACCCTCTGCTTCCAAATTCAAAACCTACCACAATGTGGACCAAAATCCCACTTTACTCCACAGTAAAATCATGCACTCTCTGAACTCCACAAAAAAGGAACGAAAATCAATGATGTAGGAGTAAAGGTTTGCTGCTAAAAACTAAAAACTGAAAACTGATTGCATGCAAATACAGTTGTATCAATAAAGATGCAATGGTGTAAAAGAGTAAAGGTTTGCTGCTAAAAACTGAGAATTGGTATAGATCATCGTTTTCGAAAACAAAAAAATTTGGATCACTTCTGCATGTCATCCTTGATGCAGGGGTCATGCTAAACTTCTCTGTATCGTTCCAATTTTATCGGATGTACCCAATGGGACATGGTTAACTGCTTGGCGAACGTAAATACAGTGAGAGAAGCTTGCCTCTTCTGTCGATGTGGGAAAAATTGCTTTAATCATAGTGATGGGCCTCCTTGACTTCATTGTTGGGCCGTTATAGTTTCCATTTAAGCTGCCCAGTATCTTGTGGCCCATTATCTCTGAGTCATCAAATTTGTTTGTATACTGTATAAATCTGTACCAATGCCTGCAGTCTTGCAGATGTGGCAAATTTGATTTTGCCGTCCATTATTAGATTTTTGTTTTTACACTATTTTCAAAATATGAATTATTATAATTCATTTTTCTCACATCTCATAAATCTACTGCTTTACATGTTATGATATAACAGAAAACAAACACCAATAACACTACTACATCAAAATTTTTGGAGTAGCAACTAAACGCATTTTAGTAGAACACTCCAACATTGATGCTTCATCAACTTGTAAATCTCGGTTCAGACTGGATCTAGAGCCATAGAAAATGCCTCAACCAAGGGCTTGTTGAATTCATTTGTTCTCAAAAGAGAGAAAATGAGGTCGATGGAACTGCCTTTTATTTTTGGGAAAAAAAAAATCTAGGCATTCAGTTCTTGAATCGTGATATGCAGCAGGTATAAAAGTTCTTCATAAAGCAGTAAACAACAATGTAATGGCATTTCGGGAACAGAAACCGTTGTTCATTTTTACCATTTTCACTTTCATATTAATACGATAAGTATACCTAAAGCCGAAGCACACTTGTGAGAAATTCACCACGGATGCATTGTCATAAGCTAACATCAGAGAGTATGTGAAAGTGCAAGGGCAGTTAAACGTGCTTGCCTATATAAAGCCTGCACATCTTTACATCATCGCAAATTAGAGGCAAGAACAAAAGGACTAAACTGAGTTCTCCACCGGTATTCACAATTCTACTTCCCAACTGAGAATAAGAGAATTTTAAACATCCACTACAAAAGCTAGGTCTTCAACAATATCAAGCTAGAATAGGTTAAGCGCTCTTTTGGAAATGCTTTGACAGCAGCTTTGCAATCTCAGTGAATCCTACTTTATCCTTGCCTTCAAAAATAGTCTTCAATTTGTCATCACAGAATATCTCTTTCTTGTTCTCAGGGTTCTGTAACATGAAACAAGTGTGGTGTTACGACAACAGCAGGGTTTCTCTAGAAGCAGAAATTTCACTTCCAAAAGGAATAGCGAGCAAGCCCATTCAAAAGAATAAGAGCATAGTTCTCAGCAAGTTTCATCCTGGAACTTTTATTCCTGGTTCTACAGCTGAGGAGCTTAAAAGGCTAAGCAACAAACTAAGCACAACCAAATTCACATTTCCAATATGACAGACACCACATGAAGAGCAAGACCAAGGTGTCAGCAAGAGATGGATCAATTTCAAACCAAAAACAGAATAAATTATTTGCAAGGAAAGACAAATAGTGGTTGAACTTACGCAAAAAATTAATTCAGCAGAATCTTATATTAGTGGAATCAGTTACAAACTTATCACATGACCTCAGAGTAGCTGTATATTCTCATACCACCCTCATCACTTCAACTGGAAGATAAAAAGGGCTTAAGGTGAAACTGATGTGAAACAAGTACTTCTCATATAAACATCTTTAAAATACAGAAGATTTAGAAGGATTGCCAAAATAAATGACTTAATAAACAGTGAGACGCCATCACTAAAAGTGCAGGTGGGACACAAGATTCAGGATGACAGAACCAGCTATGCCTATAGTCTATACTGAACAGTGTGTACAGAATCAGCAACCAAATTTCTAGGGCATTTCTATGTGCATGCTTAATCATAGATGGCTACAGCACAGGGCGTGTTCTTGGCATCTCCTTGCAGTAATTTTATGAGCAACAAAAAAAGTATTAATCCTAACATATCTTGTATCCATCATCCCAGGATTAGGCATGGATCCCCTAAAAATTAAAACAAGCAAACCATAATCCACAAATAAACCTACAGAATCTTATCTATCCATGGGGGGGAACAGGTAAGGATCCCACCCCCAAGAATAGCAACTATGAGAGAAAATATAGCATGGAGTAGACATGGCGAAGGAACATTTCAAACTCCATCCTCGCAGAGACAATAAACAGCACAGCATAAGAATGTATCTTCACAATCTAAAACTTGACATGATTTACAATGCCAGTACACGTTGAAAGCAGTTCTTTCAACAGATAAAAACCAAATTGGCTCCTAGAAGAATCATACAAGTGAAACAAAACAATGCAGTTGAGCTAGACTCCTCAGCAAATCAACAGACACTATAACGGAAACCATGAGCAGGTAGCATACATGATATAGCTATAACAACGCTAACAGTCACTAAGTTATTTCAAGAGTGAAACCCTAAATTCCAGCAACATGATTCCCACCTCCATTACTTACAGTCACAGTCACATATTCTTTCTTCTACAGACAACAAAAAGAACTTGGCAAAAAAAAAAAATGAAGGTATTGTACATTTTCCCACAGATCCACGGTATGAATTCAGAAAAAAATATGCATATAAACCTCAATCAATCCCAACACCAGCAAATACACACGAATATATGCATTTCCTTGCTTACACGTTCAACACAGGGGTTTCAAAATGAGTACCTGGAGGTTGTTTGACTTGATGTACTCCCAAATCATCTTGACGGCGCCGGTACGAGAGGCCGTAGGAGCTCCGATGAACTTGCTGAGAGACGGCGAGAGAGGCAGCGGCTTCATGATGCCGCGGAGAGGCTTCTCGGCGGCGGCGGCGGCGGAAGTGGCTACCTTCCCTTTGGCGGCTGCCATCAGTGCACGACAACCGCTCCCGAAGAACCTAGAGGATGATGCCATGGCTTGATCCTTACTTCGATGAGTGGGAAAAAACCCTAGAGAGAGAGAGAGTGTAGCTGAGTGACTGTGTGTCTGCGTGAGAGAGAAGACGGAGAACACTGGAGGGAGGGAAAGCCAGGGAGAATTCCGCTTCTTTTTTTTAATTTTTTTAATTCTTTATTTCTCATGTGAGTACATTAATATTTGCTCAATTATGTTTGACACTTGAATTTAGAAATAGTAAAATTAATGGTCGAGAATCGATTGAAAGAGTAAAAAAGTAAATTTAGTTGATAAAAAAAATTTAAAATTGAGTCCGTTTCTTGAAAGACAGTCTTTTCATAAGTTATGGAAAGACCAAAGTTTAAAGTATAAATTAGAAGAAATTAAGATAAAATTTTTGGATTGCATGAATCGGATTATAAATTTTATAATTACTATATGTTGCATACTAAAATTTTAATATTGCAACTAAGACCCTTTATTTTTTAATATTCTAATCAAACCCTGTCTTTTCATAAGCCTATGGAAAAACCTTCTTTTCCAAGACTTTGCCTTTAAAATTTGCCAAAATGTAATGAGCCAATAATAAAAAAGTATCTAAAAAATAAAGTAAGTTAATGTTAGTGAACCAGATGAATACTTCTAAACTTAATTTCTTTCAAATCTAAATTATGAAAAAGCTCCGTAATCCTCAGTCGCTTACTACTTCTTCCATATCAAAATAAATGTTCTAAATTAACTTTTAATAATCAACTATATCAATTTTTAATTACTATATATACTCTTTGTATGTGGAAAAAAATTATGAAAAATTAAAAATTAAAATATATTTGATAATGAATCTAAACACATATCACATGATAAATTTTATTTTTAAATATATATAGAATTTAATTGTTGAAGTTGATTTAGTTTGACTTCCAAAAGTGTTAGTTTATTATAGGATGAAAATAGTATACTTAATAAAAATGATCCCAAACTTTTCTATAGTGTTGGATAAGTTTAAGGTTAAATGCTCTTATAGTCCTAAGGAAGTGTCAAAATAATCCTGTAAAATTAGAAAGTGTCAAAATAATCCTGTAAAAATAGAAAGTGTCAAACTAATCCTCATATTTTTATGAATTGTGCTGACTTAATCTTCTAGCCACATTCGGGCGTTGACTAAAATTTCTGACAGTTGATCGTACATAAAAAAACAAATTTGCCCTCATACATTTCAGCTAATCTTTTTCCCATTTTTACCCCTTCCTATTATACTACGTAATATTTTACTTAAATCTAATTTTTAAACTAAACCAAAAAATCTGAACCCCATTGAAACTGAACCCCTTTTTTTCAATCCCTCGCTGGTTATAACCCTGTCCAACCTCGTCATCGCACCTTCTCCTCGGCCTTTTCTCCTTCGACCGTTTCCTCTCCGCCAAACCGTTTCTCCTTCGACGGCGACGGCAACCTCATCAATTCCGACGTCGATGACACGAAACCGTCGGATCCCAATGCAATGCTCTAGGTCCAAGTGAGATCGCTGCCGGTGTCGAAAATCATGGAATAGTATTTCTTCGAAGTGCCGAGGCCGACCTTGACGACGTAGTTCCAGATTCCGAGGAATGCTCCGGCCTGGCTGGGAGAAATCAGAATTATGGGGGCCTTGGTCTCTGCGACAGAGGATTGTGCCCACGCAGAAGGGGCTTTTGGTGTGGAGCAGGCGTCGATTTTGTGTCGGCAGTGGCGAACGGCGGAAGAACTGGGACTAATTGGAGCAATGATTGGCATAAGCTCAAGATTAAGGTGATTTATGGATTCTTGGAAGAACGAAAAACAGAGCACATGAAAGGTTGAGGTTTCTGAGAATTAATGCTTCCTTAAATTCCTGGAAAGAATGAAAAACAGAGCACATGAAAGGGTGAGATTTACGATAAAATTGGAACGATACAGAGTGACCTTTATTTATTGCTCCTTCTCCGAGGGATAGATAGCTACGAAAAACATGGGAGGGGCTGGAGAAATGGGTGAGGAGTTGATGGATGAAGGAGGAGGGAGGTTGATCAGGGAATAATAATGGCATTATAGTCTTTTCATTGTTTTTCATTTTTATTTAAGTGGTAAAATGATCATTTTATTGAATTTCGGTCAAATTTTTTGTTGACTATTGAAGTCAAAGCCATTTAGAGTTAGTTTGGCACTTTCTGACTTTAGTTTGACACCTTCGTTTGAAAGATATGATTATTTTATCACTTTATCCAAAGTTTAAACTGGCTAAAATTTAAAGTTAATGTCAATCAATATTGGTCAATATAAAAAAAAGTAAAAAATTCAAGGGATTATAACTCTAACTTTAAACTGAAAGTGCTAATAGCACTCTTCAATCTCAGAAAGTGCATATATAACTCTAACTAATTATTGTATGTGTCAATCTAACCTTAACACTCAAAAAATGGTGCCAATATAACCAGGATCCCTAATTTTGACATTGACCAAATAAATTCTGGCATTAGCTGAATTATTTTTCCTATTTTACCCCTCTTAAAAAAATTTCTTTCAGCCGGGTTTTCTTCCTCCCGCCCTCTGCAACCTGAAACTACCAGACTTCTCCAGTGGCGGAACCAGAAATTTTTTTCAGGGGAGGCTTTGTGGAGAGGCGACGTCCGGCGTCAGGAGGCAGCGGGACGACGGCAGCTTCCGGCGGCAGGAGGCAGCGTGGTGGCGGACCTGGCGGTGGAGGGAGTCGAGAGATGCTCTGCTCGGCTGGAACTGGAATGGATTTTGGGAAGATATGAAATCCCATTGGATTGGAATCTCAGTTTTGGCCCAATCCAATAATATTTCTTCTTTTTTTGCTTATTACAAATGAAACGACGTCGTTTTACTACTTCATTGGCAAAAAAAGAGAGAAGGCCGTGAAACGGCCTTCTTCTCCGAGCATCCCGTTCCAGTTGATCGGAATACGCGCCAAGCTCCGGCGGAAGACGCGCTCGACGGCCGGTTCGATTCCTGCTACCTCCGACCGGCAATCGAGGTAGGGCTGGAGCCCTACCTCGCGTACCATTGGTTCCGTCACTGCTCCGACGATGACGATTCTCGCTCAAACCTCTCGTATTCCTCCCTTAACGCTCAGAATCGAACCAAACAGAGAATACTGCAGAATCCAATACCAAGTTATAATAAACACGCCATACATGTTTAGATTGTCTGAACCTAGCTCATATGTAAACGACAATGACACTGGCCGAAAAGGGGTGAAGGTAGCTTGCGTAGGATACAAATATCCCACTAGAGAGGACCGTTTCCTTCACCGCCGGAGAGGAGCTTCCCCTGATGCCAGAGACGACGACCACCTGCAGATCCACCACCGCACAATCACACCCACCACCTCGAACCCACCCCTATCCAGATTCCCCTCCAGCAATCGATATGCTCGACTGTCACAGTCACGGCATTTCCGACCCAGCACTGCCTCGACCACCTACAAATCAGTGAACAAGCGAGCTCTCCACCACCACCACTTGATCCTCTGATGAGCTCTCCACCACCACCACTTTATCCTCCGGTGAGCTCTCCATCACCACCACTTGATCCTCCGGTGAGCTCTCCACCACCACCACTTTATCCTCCGGTGAGCTCTCCTCCACCACCACCACCACCTAATCCTCCGGCGAGCTCTCCACCACCACCACCTGCAGACCGGTGGACGACACTCCTCGCCGACGGTGTTGACCTCGTCGAGCCCTTCACCGGGCTCCTCTTTGACAGTGTCAGCCTCATCGACCCTCCACCGCACTCCGCTCTGACGGCGACAGCCTCGTCGAGCCATTCACTGCGTTCCTCTCCGATGGCGATGATGTTGTCGAGCCCTCCACCACCCGCGACCGCATCTTTCGGTGAACTTGGAGTGGTTGGTGCGACAATGAGTCACGCTGCACAGAAAAGCCACGTGTGGGGGCTAGGGTTTCCAGAAAACGATGGTGGGTCAGGTGGCAGAGAACGATGGTAATGGTGGGTCAGGTGGCAGAGAACGATGGTAATGGTGGGTCAAGTGGCGGTGGCGCAAAGCGAGAAACGAAGGCAGATTCGGAAAGGGGGAGAGAAAGAGAGGGGGAAGAGAAAGGTGTTTCTCTTTCACATTTTTTTAGTTTTTTAAGGAAAGGGCAAAATAGTATTTTCATCAAAATTCGGCCAAACAAAAATTGTCTTTTTAATCAGCGCAATCAAAGGTTATTTTGATACTTTTTGAGATTGCAGGATTATATTGGCACTTTCAACCCAAAGTCGGGATTTTAGCACTTAACTCTAAATTCAATCTAGTAAAATGAAAAATGCTCTTTTAATTCTAAATTCTTTTATAAGTACCAATATAATTTTGAGTTATTTTAAAGTATTAAAATACGTCAAGTTGATTCAAACTCGCAGTCAATGCTGATTAAGACTATTTAATATTAAAATAACCTATAAGTTCTCAAATTTAATCCGCTTAAAAGTTGAAAAAAATTATCGTCACTTGTCTTCGGAATATTTTCATCGAATCACTTAGTGATCACTATTGTCATACAATTAAATACAGATTATCCATTATTTATTTTTGTAAAAAATTATAGAAACAACTCAGTAAATTATGAAATATGAATTATTTTAGAGTAAAGTGCTGAAATAACTCTGACTTTAGGCAGAAAGTGCCAAAATAACCCTGCAATCTCAGAAAGTGCCAAAATAACCCTGCAATCTCAGAAAGTGCCAAAATAACCTTTGACCATGTTAACTTTTTAGTCAACCGATTTACTTCTAGATTTTGTTGAAAATACTGTTTTGCCCTTTGTAAAAAGAAGAAAAAATGCAAAAGGAAAATGAGATGTTTAATATACCATTTTGTCCTTCACCCATTTCTCCTATTTTCCTCTACTTTCTTGCACTGCCAAACACATCTTCTTCCTCTCACTCACACTCACCGGCGCCAGTAGCTTCTCACACGAAGGTCCAATTTGATTGGCATCGTCACGTCCCTCCAACGTCTTATCCCTCTCACTCACACTCACCGCGTCGGTAGCTTCGCACACGAAGGTCCGATTTGATTGGCATCATCGCGTCCCTCCGATGCTTTCTTCCTCTCGCTCACACTCAGCATCGCTGGTAGCTTCAAAAACGAAGGTCCAATTTCATTGGCGTTGTCGTGTCCCTCCGACGTCTTCATCCTCTCACTCGCACTCACCGACGTCGGTAGCTTCGTACGAAGGTCTAATTTGATTGGCGTCTTCGCTCCTCTCCGACAAAGGTCCGATTTGATTAGCATCTTCGCGTCCATCCAACGAAGGTATTGTTGGTAGCTTCCCTTCTCTTCACTCGCTGTCCTGGCGCTTGGCTGAACGGCGCTGGGGTCTGAGCGGTAAGTGAAGGTCTTGACGTCACCATCGCAATGAAGGTCTTGATTTTCCCAGCATCAGAGCAAAGGTAATGAGAGTTGTTATTGTTATTTTGGGGCTATGGTTCCACAGTGGCGGCGTGGCCCGGAGAAATTGGTGGCAATTTCAATTCAATTGGTGGTCATCACAACGAAGGTCCAATTTGATTGGCGTCGGAGCAATGATGGCGGGGATTGTTATCGTCATCCAAGGCTAGGGTTCCGCGTGGCCAGGAGAAATTTTTTACGTCCTGGGGCTAGGGATGGTGGTGCTAGTACTAGGGTAGGTGGTGGTGGGGCTAGGGCGAGTAATGGTGGTTGGGACGGGTGGCGGCGGTGGTTAGAGAGAGTGGTGGTGGTGGCGAAAATGGTGCTAGCAGTGGTGGAGGTGGTGGTGTTGGGGCTGGTTGTGGTGGTGCTGCTGCTGGGATAGGTTGTGGTGGTGCTAGGGCAGGTGGTGCTAACTGGGACGGGTGGTGGCAGTGGCTAGGCAGAGTGGTGGTGGCTGGAGGTAGTAGAGATGGTGGTGGTGGCAGGGGTATTATAAAGTTTTTAGCTTCTAAATGAAGGGTATTTTAGTTATTTCACTATTTCATCATTGCCATAATTGAGAGGGTCAATGCCAGAAATAGGAAACTTGGGTATATCAACACAATTTTTTTTAAAGTTAGCATTAGATTGGCACATACAATAATTAGTTAGGGTTAAATTAGCACTTTTTGAGATTGCAGAGTTATGTTGACACTTTCAGCCTAAAGTCAGGATTATAAATGTAAATAATCCATTGTTTTAATATAAAGACTTGGGTGAGACCGTCTCACCCAAACTTATGGTGAGACCAAGGATCTCTTACAAAATTAAACATTTCTAGGGGCTTTAAAGAAATACTATGTAATATACATATTTTAGGAATTATTTTAGTTTTCATTTTATTTCTTGGCAGTTCTTCTCCCCCAATTTTCAAATGCGAACCCCCCTCCCCTTAAAATTGCTCGTCATAACCTCTGATTCAACCATCTGAAATCCATTTAAATTTGCGATTTGCAACGTTATTGCATCGCTCTATTCAATCCGGTTCCATTGAGGTAAATTTTTTTGATGTTGTTGGATTTTGTGTTTCATATTTGGGGCTTCTTGATTTCTTCAAGTTTCGGGCTATTTTTTATTTGATTCTGCCGTTTATCTCTGTGAATTCGTCCGTGCATATTTTTTTGGCCTTATATTGTGTGTTTTCAATTTGTGTTTTGGTATTTTGTAGGTATGATGAAATCGAAGGAAGATATTGCTGGTACAGATGAATTGAAGGTTGACGACGTTGTTCCTAGCTTATCCGTTGTTGAATCAAAAGGTTGTTTTCTATTTTTTTTTCTATTGTTAGGTTTTGTGTTCTTTTTCTTTAATTTTTCTATTTAATTGTTGATTGATTTGATGTGTTGTTAGTTCTTATTGATGCTGCTATGTTTTTTGTATTGATGTTACTATGTTTTGCTGAATTTTTAGATGTTGCTCTATTTTGTTGATTTTTGTTGTGTCGGTCTATAACAGAGTAGTTAGACTGTTTATGTGTTTAGTTTGCATGTTCATGTGTTTAGTTCAGACTTTATTGTGGTTTAGTTTAGGCTCAGTTTAGTTTGCATGTTTTCTGTTTGCATTTTCTTTTAGTTAGGCTGTGTATGTGTTTAGTTTTCATGTTCATATGTTTAGTTCAGGCTTTGTTGTGGTTTAGTTTAGGCTATGTTTAGTTTGCATGTTTTCTGTTTGCATTGCCTTTTCGTTAGGCTGTTTATGTGTTTAGTTTGCATGTTAATGTATTTTCTGTTTGCACTGCCTTTCTGTATATTTATATACATAATTATATTTGTTTGTTTACTTTAGTTGTTTCAATTTTTAAATGTTTTTATGTGATTACTTTTTAATGTAAATGATGTAATTAGCTTGAGGAAATCTAATCAATTGCAGTCTACATTGAGTGTTAAAGATTGTATGTATATTGTTAGTTTGTAAATTTTTTATTTTAATATTTATGTTTTTATTTTAATTGATTGTGTAATTTTTAAGTTCTAAAGCTCCTATTGTTAAAAGGAAAAATAATCAGCAAAAAACTACTACAACAGGTATTTAAATATGATGGAATTTTATTCTAATTTGTTGTTGGTCTTTAATTGATTGCTTTATCTATTGCTGATAATTTCTTTTATTTTTTTATAGTTGATATTGTGAAGAGATTGCGTAAAAGTGGTAGTAAATCTAGTGTGGATAAGCAAGATAGAGTTGTTGAATTGTCTGTTAATGGTTGAAATTTTGTTTTTTTTGTTTTACTTTTACTGTCTAGTGCTTTGCCTTGTATATTTAATTATATACATTTTTTTAATTGTAGCTGGATGTGATCTGACTGGGCTGAAGATAAGTTTGGTAAATTTAATCTATTCTGGTCTCTTTTTGTTTTACTTAACTGTTTAGTGCTTTACCTTTGGTATTTTAATATTTTGTTTTTTATTTGTAGTTGTGATTAGACTGGAGGTCAAGATAAGCTTGGTAAATTTAATCTATTCTAGTTTCTTTTTGTTTACTTTTACTGTTTAGTGTGTTTCATTTGGTATTTACGCATTTTGTTTTTTTTATTGTACATGGATGTGATCTGACTGGGGGGGGGGGGCAAGATAAGCTTGGTAACTTTAATATATTATGGTTTTTTTATTTCTTTATTTTGCTTTTACTTTTTAATGATTTAGTTTTGGTATTTATTTATTTTGTTTTTTAGATGGATGTGATCTGACTGGGATTTAAGATAACACTGGTAAATTTGATATATTTTGGTTTCTCTTTGTTTTACTTTTACTGTTTGTTGATTTTAGTTTTGTGATTTAAATTATTTATTTGTATTCTGTAGTTGTTACTGAGGCTGAAGCTGCCATTAGTAATCCTCATCTTCCAGCTTCAGCAAATGTTACACAATCAGGTTAGATTAATGCTTTATGATTTATTTCATTTTGTTAGTTCGGGTGTGAAACTTATGAGTTGAATATCTTTTTATGATGTAGTTGTGTATACGTCTGTGATCATTAGTCCTCCACCTTCAGCAATTATTGAACAAAGTGATTAGTATTAGGAGCATTAACTTCTTCTTTTTGAGGTATTAGTTCATATGTATAAATTTTTAGTTCTGCTATTGAACTCATTAGTTACGATTTGATATTGAACTTTATAATCTACGTAAACTATTTTTATAATGTAGTTCTGGAGAACCCTGTGATTATTAGTCCTCCCGCTTCAATAATTATTGAACATAAAGGTTAGTATTAGGAGTTTTAACTATTCTTTTTGAATTATTAGTTCATATGTATTTATTTTTAGTTCCGCTATTTAACGCATCAGTCTTTGTATTTGCATTAGAGCATGGAAAGGATTATGCTGAAAGAAATGCTGATGAGTCTCCTCCAGCACATATTGAAAGAAATGTTGTTGTTGATGGTACTTTTTAACATTTTAGTTATAGTGTATATATAATTACTTTATCTTTATTTAGTATTTGTTAATTTTTTATAATATTTTTAGGTTATACTCTTGTTGATGAGAGTCTCATAAGTGTTGGGATAAAATTTATTATTGAAGAATTGGGATGTCAAACTTCTCTTGGTATTTATTGTTTTATCGATTTCTCTACTTCTAATTTGAGTTTTTGATTTAGTATATATGTATGTATATTTTTTTTCTTCTGTTTATGTGTTTTAGGTCAGAGTGTTTGTAGAAAGAGAGGGGTTAAGAAGAAGGTTAAAGTTGTTTCAAACTACCCTTGTCGATGAGGATTTTCTTGAAGATGATGATTTTATTGATCTGCCTCCTCCAGTGGTGGATGCAAATGAAAAGGGAAAACAAAAGATTTCTGAAGGGAATGAAAATGAGCTGGTTGTGAAGAATCCGACTGCAAAGAAGCCGATTGCGAAGAAGCTAGCTGCGAAGAAATCGGCAGCAAAGGGGCCCGCAGTGAAGGATCCTGCAGCCAAGGAGCTTGCAGCCAAGGGCCCACAACAAAGAAGCCTGTTGCGAAGAAACATGCTGAGAAAAATATTGCTGATAAGAATCTCGCTGAGAAGAATTCCACCAAGAAGAGTCATAATGTGAAGAAGCCATTTGGAAAGACAATTTAAGGATGTTATTGGAGATGGGAGTGGGTCGTCAAATAAATCTCATGTTACGGGAAAGCGCAAGCGAGAAGTTGGAGATGATGAGGCTGGTCATGAAGTTTCTTTACATTTATCGAAGAGAAATGTTCATTCTCATCGTTTAGTGATGGCACAGAAATGACACACCAGGTTAAACAAGTTTGCGAAATTGAGCTTTCTGATGGTTCTAGGTATGTTATATTACTTTATATTTATGATTTTACTTTATGTGTGTAGACATTCATTTTGAATATTTCAGTTTATATTTTTTTTTGCATAATGGCGTGAATGATTTAGAATTTACTAGTTTAAGTATTTTGTACTTTGCCTTTGGTGTTTCAATGTTTTGTTTAACTATACATTTTAATTGTTGATGTGTCAGTTTAAGCTTATAATTTTACTGTTTAATAACTTTTTGTGTGAAACTATTTTTGTGTAGAGTTTCAGTATGAATAGTTCATGTACTTGTTCAGTTTATTTATGCGTTTAACTGTTTAGGTTGATTATACAATAAGTTATTGTTTTTTTACTTTATTATGATTTGGTTGTGTATTAATTAAACTTTTTGTTTTAAATTATTGTATGTTTACTTTATGTTTTTTATCTCTTAGTTTGGGTATTCATGTGCATAGTTTGTATATTTACTAACTTACTGTATTATGTTTTTTCCCAGAATTTTAAAGAAATTTATGTCTGGAAGCCAGCATGTAAAGGTCACAGATCTCTGTGCTACTCTCATTGATCAGCAGAAGGCTGATGTTGAAGCGATTGGTTTCGGGAGCCTTTTAAAGCTTAGATGGGAAATTGCACTTCCCGAGGGTATAGTGACTTGGTTGGTCAGTAATTTTAACCCTTCCACATGTGTTCAGCTGGTTGAGGTAGATAGGTATTTTGTTAGCGCTGATGATGTATTTGATGTCCTGTCCTTTCCCCAAAATTCTGGCAGGAAAGTTGAGCAGAAAAGAAATTCTGGCATGGAATTTGGGATTTGTATAGAGCTAGGTTTGGCAGGGAGACTGAAAAGGATATACCCATTCACTTTATTTTAAAAAGGATAACTGAACTTAAGGATGGAGGGGATGAGTTCAAGAGACTTTTTGTCATTTATTGCTCTTCGTACTTTTTAGCTCCTATATATACTGGAACGGTAGATATAAAATTTTTTGAAGCTGTTGAAAATGTTGACGAGATTAAGAATCTCGTATGGTGTAGTTTTTTGTTATATCAAATGGCTTCAATGATTAGGAGGTATAAGAGATACGATGAATACCAAACATGTAGTGCTTGTGTCTTTATCTTTCTCATTCAGTATTTCCATAGATTTCCCGTTTGTGGTGTGTTTGAGCCAACATCCCCACCTCTAGTCCATCATTGGACTGATGCAAAGTTGAGGGATAAAGTGAGGGTGTTGGAAATCGGAGGAGGTTATGCCAGGACAATCATGGTGAATGATGGCTATCCAATCAGCTGTGCTGGAAAATTGAAAAAGGATCATATGGCCCAGCCTGGAATTGAAGCTCTTCCAATTCAATCTGAAGTTATAGCTCCAGTTTCTTTGAAAGGGAAGGAAAAGGTGGTTGATGATGTCCCTAAAAATGATAATATGCTGACGCTTAAAATCCCACACAGAATTATGACCAACTCCAGGATTAAAAGTCTTGCTAAGAATGTAAGTGTTTAAAATTTTACCTTATGCATTTTATGTGTTAGCTCTGGCTTTTAAGATGATTCTCTATGTGTTTTAGTATTTAGTTTAACTTTTTATTTTTTTATTTTTATGTGCTAGTTTAGGTGTTTAGTTTCATTATTTGATATCGTTGACTTTTAGTATGGTTAGTTAATGTGCTTAATCTTTTGTTTAGGTGTTTAATAGTTTAGTTGAGTTTACATATGAACTATTTATGGTTAGTTTGATTATGCTTTCATTGGGTATTTAATATATTTGTTTAGGTGTTCCATTGTTTAGTTTGCAACATAAACTTATTGATATTTTTCCTGTGTAGGCTTATGATGAGGCCCTCATGACCGTGAAGCCTAACTTGAAGTTCTTACCGCTGATATGTATGAGAGGTTGGCGAAGGTGAAGAGTGATGTTGTGGTTGAAGCATCGCGATACTTGCCACCAAGTGTTGGGACTAGTGCAGAAACTCAGATTCGGGAAGATGACTTTGATGATTCACCATTGGAATGGAATGACAAGTTCGTTACTATGGTTGATGAAGCTTGCAAAAAATGAGGAGAAGGACACAGTATCAGCCTCAGTACCAGCCTATCCCGAGTTTTAACTTGTTTCATGATGGTGAATTGGATGACCTAGCAGGAACGTCCACAACTATGCAATCCCCAAACAAAGGAGTTTAAGATGTTAGCAGAGACTAGTGTATTTGAATGATGTGATTTGAATGTGTTATGGTGTGATTTGAATATTTAAATTTGTTGAAATTGAAGTCATGAATGATTCTAAATGGTCAATTTGCTTGGCTGTTGGATTTGTTTGTCCTTGCAAGATTTAAACTTATAATTTTTAAAGATGATTCTTGTATCAATTTAGTTCTGAAATTTATCTCTTTAGTTCCATTGTTTATAGATTTAGTTTTCTATTAAAATTTAATAGTTTGTCTAGTAAGGATATTTTGGATGTTGAAATTTTGATGTACCAAAATTGCTATATTTTTCTAATTTTTACTTAATGTATTATTTTGTTTATAGTCATGTGTCCTTTAGGTACATAGTATTGTTCAATTATTTAGGTATATAGATCAGTTTGAAAATTAAATATTTTCTAATCATGTGTTGTTTTTTAATTTTCGACCCTCATATTTTCATTTACGTTTTCTAATATTAGTTCATGTATATTTTCATTTAGCTCATCTATTAGAGTCATTAGTTTCAAACACAGTTTGCTTGGTTTAATATATTTTTATGTAATTAGACTGCACTTGTTAGTTCAGGTGTTTAAAGCATTTGAAGGGCAATTTAAATGACTTGTTCCTGAATTTAAGATAATTGTACAAAATAATAATATAAATACAATATTAAATTAAATCTCATAGGTCTAGACTTGTTGTTTGGTGTCTTGGTACCAAAACCCTTTGTCTTTGGTTTCTTTCTGTACTTCCATCCATCATTCTCTTGTTTCTTCCTTTTGTCTTTGTGGGAGATGGTCTTGGATTGTTGGCGGTTTAGTGATAGAAGATTCTGCTACACTGCTTGAATTTCCATGTTCCTTTGTACTTTTTGAGACAAGAATTTCCTCCACCTTCTCATTGTCTTTTTTGAAGCTTTCTTCAAGAATTTTCCAGGTTTCTATGTCACATTCACATTTTAGAACTAGATTGTAGTAGTTTATTGCCATTTGGTGTCGCCGTGGAACTTTGTCTTTGATTTTGTCCACTTCTTGATTTTCTTGTGCTACTTTCAGTTTGTCTCATACTTGCATTTTAGTAAGCTTTGTCCATTGCTTCAGAATGTATTATGATGGTATCTCACTGATTGAGTTGATGTGCAATATTCAGATACAGTGAAAGCAGAACATTCCTTGCATAAAAAGATAACCATGGATATATATATATATATATATATATATATATATATATATATATATATATAAAAGCTAATAAGATAAACATAAGAACTAAAGCTCTAAAGCATATAATGTCCTGGATTTTAAAGTTACATATGCAAATGAAGAACTAATGACATATATATAAGATGTAATATCAAAAAATTACTATGAAACCTTCTTACAAAAATATGAACGTCTAAACCAAGAGGTAATGATCCAAACAGAAGAGCTAAAGATATTAATATAAGAGGTAACATGTATATTGTATTTCATCAGTATATACCCATTTCTTCAAAAGTTTTGCAAGAGCACTTTATTTCCACCATTCCACTTTGTTGTGTGAAGGTGACAATTTCAACTTTTGTATCATCTTCTTCTGGACTTACTTCATACTTTTTTGCCGATCCTAGGGCAAGAACTCTAGATGCTTTGGTTGCTTGTGCAATCTTGTATTCCTTCTAAAATTTATAGTACATTGACAATGTGTACTCTTGAGCTGCATGTTTGAGTAGTTTTGATCCATGTATAGCTGATCTTGGCACCGATTTTGAGCATTGATTCTCCTTTGCTATTTTCTATGCTCTCCAGCGATCAATAGTCTCATTGAAGATGGTTAAGAACCTATTGAGTGTGGTCATTTTGCTGGCGTTGAATGACAAATCTTTGTTTGTACTCTCACTTCGTTGTGATGAAAGAGTTCCTGCAAAGAGAAAGTCTTAGCTCATTGCATGGCACCACTCATCTCTAATAGAATAAATCCCCTTGAACCATTCCTTGTCTTCAAGATGAAAATTCTTGATCATATTTTTCCATACCATATCAAATTCATCTTCTTCTTTATAGTATTTCAAACAATGCTCAAATGCTTACTTGAAGGGACCATCCTTTTTTAATTCACCAAAATGACTGATGACATTTTGTGTAATGTGCCATAGGCACAACCTATGCCTCGTGTTTGTGAAAACCTGTAAAATTTCATGAAAATTTTATTCAGAACAAGTTCATATATAAACATATGATCTAAAAAAAATTAAATACGAACTAAAGACATAAACATGAAATGTAATTGTTCATGATTTCCCCCCCAATAATCAGGTTTTTTTTAGAAAGATTACTGAAATTATACATTAGGTGTTCTGAACAAACACAGGAACTGGTGAACTAAACACTGAAGGTAAGTACATAAACATATCAACCCAAAATAGTCCAGATCAATCAAATTTAAGAATGGTCACCTTATTGATTGCTTTGGCCATGGCTGGATCTTGGTCTGTAAATATTGTTATTGGCTCATTACCATCCATTGATTTTATGAAAACATCAAGAAGTCATTCAAAAGTTGAAGCTTTCTCGTCGGTAATGAAAACACATCCAAGCATCACTATATTGTTGTGGTTGTTCATTCTGACTATTGGAGCACAAATCAAAATGTATTTGTTGGTATTGTACATTGACGAATTATTTAACAAAGTTAGATCATGTTACTTCATGTGTTAATGCAGTTACACCATTTAATTATATGTTACTTCGTACGTTTTAGCAAATTTAAAAATACCTAAATTTTCTCAACAAAATACATATAGGTCAATTTTAGACCTTGGTGAATTATCAAGTAGAATTGTATCACTTTTATTCATATTTTCATGCTGTTACATTGTGTGTTTAATACATTACTTTATACGTTTAAGAAAATTTCCAAATTTTATTTTTAAAAATGTAATATATTTTACTTTATTTGCTCAAGAAGTTACATCGTGTGAATAACATACAACTTTATGTGTTCATGCCATTACTTCATGCATTTAAATGTATTTTACGAAATATAAACCATACCTGTATGTTGTGTCAAATACCATTAGATCATTGTAGATGGAGTAGTCTTCCTTCATCATTTAGTCCCTCCAAAACATTGTTGTTAGCCTACCATTATCATCCAATTTAACTCTGAAGAAGAAATCTTCATCTTCGACACTCTTCTGTGATAGTCTTTCAATTACTTGCTAAGCATCGCCTCCTTCAAACTCCTTCATGCGCAACATATTCACGTAGTTTAGATGATCCTTAATCATGTATCCTAGATTATGAATACCACTAGCTTCAAAAGCTATAAACTTGAATCCATGGCTAGCTTTTAATTCCGCACCTTCCATTCCTTCTATAGCTTTCCCTTTTTCCTTGGTAATTCTCCTTTCACTTCTCTGCAAATACTGTCATTTGACTCGAGTGAAAGGATGATTGTGATATTTCATATGATGCAAAACTCATAGGCTTCATCAATAAATTTAACTCAAATTTCAGCTTTGCATCCTGTTCTCATAACTACATTTTCCCTTGTTTTTCTTCTTTTATTCTTAGAGCCCTCTTCAATGATATTGTTGTTGAAAGGTGTTTCGGGTGTTTTGGGTGTTTCATTCTTCTCTTTTGTGTTTCCCTGATTTGAGCAAACAAAATACTTCCCTATGATGGTTCCATCTTTTTTACCTCTTTGTGTTGAACATCGCACCCCAAATCCCAATGCATTTGACTGTTTTCGGTATAAATCATGAAACTCTGATAGTGTTTTTTCTCTCAAGCCTTTGAAGTAATCTATGACATGAACTTTTGATAGGTCGCTTAAATTGGTGACAGAATCCGGTCCTGCAAAATTGTATCATTTAAGTAACTCATTACATCAACTATTATATTGGTTTATTCTTGTATTTTACAATTTAGTTCGGCCTTCATAACAATTGTTTAGTCACTGATAAATTTGTATAAAGAGGTAAAAAATCAAATTATTTTGATAAAAAATCCTACTAATTAAATTTCAGACATTAAGACCAATAGATTATATATTTATTGAGTTACATAGTGTATTTAACATATTACTTTTTGTGATAAAGTAAATTTGAAAACATAAAAATATTCTTAACAAAATGCATGTGATTGAATTCTTAATGAATCATCTTACAAAGTTCAATTTTTTACTTCATGTGTTCATGCAGTTACATCATTTATTTACTATGTTACTTCATACATTTCAGAAAATTAAAAAAAAACACCTACATTTTCCCAACAAATTGCATATAACAAATTTCAGACTTTGCGAAATTGTCCATCAGAATATTATCACATTACTTCATGTGTTCATGCAATTACATCCAGTGTTCATCATATCACTTCATATGTTTCAGAAAATTAAAAACACTTACATTTTCCCAACAAATTGCATCTAGCCAAATTTCAAACATTGAGGAATTGTCCATCAGAATATTATAACGCTACTTCACGTGTTCATGCAATTACATCCAGTGTTCATCATATTACCTCACATGTTTCAGAAAATTAAAAAAACACATACATTTTCCCAACAAATTGCATATGGCCAAATTTCAGACCTTGTGGAATTGTCCATCAGGATATTATCACATTACCTCATGTATTCCTGCAATTACATCCAATGTTCATCATATTACCTCATATGTTTCAAAAAAATAAAAAAACACCTACACTTTCCCAACAAATTGCATGTAGCCAGATTTCAGACCTTGGGGAATTGTCCATCAGAACATTATCACGTTACTTCATGTGTTCATGCAGTTACATCTAGTGTTCATCATATTACTTCATACGTTTCAGAAAATAGAAAAACACCTACATTTTCTTCACAACATGCAATAACTGAATTCCAGATCTGGCAAAAAAAATCACAATATAAAAATGTTACTTTATGTGTTCATGCAATTACTTAATGCATTTAACTGTATATACAAAATCAAAAACCAAACCTGGATGTAAACTTGTTGAATTTTCAGATTGAACATATATAAAACAATTTCATTGCCTTGAATTGTTTCATTTTCCATAGTTTATAACAACAACACCTTAGATCGTAGATTTCAACCGTTAATTTCAATACTTTGGTATTGTGATGAAAACATAGATTTGAAATTTTAAGTTTTAAATTAAATTGATGATTTCACCGTCGCGGATAGTAGAATCTTCAAATTAGAGTTTCATACTAGATGAATACACAAAAATGCAGTTTATAGTGCAAATCCAAAGCAATTCTGGCACAAATCCGACGCGTATATGGTGAAAAAAACCTGAGCTCAATCCGACGCAAATTCGAAGCGAATTCGATGCAGATCTAAAAACCTGAGCTCAATCTGTCGATTTCAGAGGATTGATCGGCGATTTGCGACGTTAAATCCAGTTTGACCAGATTGAATTTAATAGGGATTCAGATTCCTTGAGTTTGGGGGTTTTGTTTCCAAAATATAGCAGTTGGTTAGGTACCAGATTGATGACTCATTTTTTAATAACCCAAATATAGACCCGTTTTCTTCAGCCCTCATTTCTAATTATTTGCAATTTGTTCCCTTTTTAGTTCCTCTCCTATTTATTGCAGCGTGCTCCCTAGTCTCACCATTTGCTATGGTGAGACTATCTCACATGAGTTTTTCTCTAATTTTAAATATAAGAGGAGTAAGCCCAAACTTGACCCAAAAAACACAAATAATCACAAGCCATACGAATCTCTATCATCTATATATAATGATATCTTCTTTCAAGAAGTGGAGAATTTTTGCTATAAAGAGCATTTTTATAATAAATAATGAGAAAAGTGTTTTTATAACCCTACCTAGTTGACATAAGTGTCAATATAGCCTTACAGTGTTTGAAAGTGCCAAATATAACCCTTGTTAATAAGTGAAAGTGCCAAAATAACCTTCTATGGCAACTTTTAACCAAAATTTTATAAAAAAATATTTTTGCCCTTCTGAAAAAATAAAAACATTAACAAAATAGGAAATGAATTTATTATCCTTAGGTCATTAATACCCCAAATATTGCGAACCATCGTCGGACCGCTGCTGGACCAACACCAGACCGCAACCAAACCACCGTTAGACTATCACCAGACCATCGTTAAACCACCGCCGTAACAGGTAGGGTTATACTAGCACATTATGAAAACTGATAGGGTTATATCAGTACATTCGTAAAAAAATGTAGGGTTATATCAGCACATACTATAGAATGTATGGGGTTTGATGATATTTTTGTTTATTTTGTTGTGTTTAGTCTGGATTGATGATTGGATGACCTTTGGTGATGTGTGTAGTTGTTATTTTGCTGTGTTCTTCGACCCAGGATTTTTAATGTTTGTGAGTTTTGAAATGAGACTACGATACATGATAATGGTGTTTAATATGAATGACAATGTTATGATGTCAAATTTTATTGTGTATAAGATATTATTATGATGCGATAATGGTGTATATGATAATGTGATCGCCCATTAAGGCCAGTCGGGTACCACACACTTAACTTTTTATAATACTCCCTCCGTCCCATAGAAAACTCCCTACTTTTCTTTTTGGTCTGTCCCATTGAAAACTTCATAATTTGACTCTTTCCTTTTTTGAAAACAAATTGGTGGCTTCAATTCCACTATGGTCCACTGAAACAAAAAAGTAACCACAATCCTCTCTTTCTCATTAGCCAACTCAGCACTCCTAAATGGGCGTGCAAAAGTAATTATGAAGTTTTCTATGGGACGGAGGGAGTATGTGTTAATATAACCTTATACTTTTTACGAATTTGTTGATATAACCCTATGATTTTTAGGAACGTATTGGTATAACCCTACCTGTTACACAGTGGTGCAGTAGTGGTCCGGCAAACAACAAGGGTAAAATTGTCCACTCAATTTTAGATTTTGTCACAAAGGGTATTTTGGTCAATTTGTATTGAGTCAATGCCAGAAATTCAAAGTCAACACCGGAAATAGGGTCTGAAGGTTATATTTGTACTTTCATCAACTAGTTAGGATTATTTTTGCACTTAAAACTATTTGAGGGTTATATTGGCACTTACTCAAGTAGATAGTATATACCCTTTTTTATATGTAGGAAAATTCCACAATTAAAAGAATTCAACAATTGAGAATCGCTACAATTTAGAATTTCTTAAATAAAATATCACCTGAGAAAGAGTCTGTCTCCTGCGAGACCGTCTTACCGTAAGATCAAGGACTAGAGTGAAAATAGGTAAAGAGCAAATCAAATTCGAGGGTCAAATTATAATTAATTTTTTTCGGTGCCAAAATAAAAAATGCAAAAAAAGTGGAGGGTTATCCTACAAATAAACAAAAAATGTCATAACAGACTCACCTCATTCTTCTAGTCTTTTCTGCCACCACCGCCACCTCGCATCTCAATCGCCGCCACCTTTCTTTCTCCGTCGTTGTCGCCTCGCATCTCCACCGTAGCTGCCTCGCCTTTCCAAGGTTGCCTCCTCACCTCCTCGCCTTCTCTGCCATTGCATACCAATCTCTCCACCATCGAATAACAGTCTCTCTGTCCGTCACATCGTCTTCTTTGGCGTCGATCCGCCTCAACTTCTCCGTCGTCACCTCGTCATCTCCTTGCCTTCTCAGCCGTTGCATCATTGAAAATTTGATGTTCTTCAGCGGTTCGTCGTGAAGGTGGGTATTACTAGGGTTTGTGCTGACGCCGCGAAGGTTGGATTCATGAGGTTTATCACCGGCACTGACAAGGTTAGATACACCCACATCGTGAAGGTCGGATACGCCCGCATTGTGAGGATTCATCGGCACTCGATTGCTACAACAGAGTTCAGTTCTGGCCGAGTTCAGGGAAGGAGAAAGGGGAATTTTGGGTCAAATTCGGGTCAAAACATGAGTTATGGCTGAAAATTACAATATGGTTAATGGGTTGAATCTGTCTGGGAGGTCATCGCCGTCCTCTCAAAGTTATAATTTATGAGCCCTCTATGCTTACTAAATACAATTAAGTAGATAGTGGCAAATCGGGGTCGTCCACGAAGAAGAGGGATTTTCTTAAGCGTTTAAACATATAAGGTTTATATTAGGCTAGAAGTAGATATATATATATATATATAGATATATAAAAGCAAGTAAAAGGGGGGTTTTGGTTGGTTGTGGTCCTAAGTTATGAAATTAAAAGACAAGATAACTAGCAAAGTTAAGTAACTATGTTAATCATCAAACAAACTAAGAAAAATGGGTAAAAACTACAAAAGACAAAGCATTGGGGGCAATTAAAATCCACTTCCAAATCTAATGTAGACCATTGAACCATTCACTCATTCTATCACATTCGTTACCTATGAGGAATGCTAAAACATCTCATTCGAAGATCAACATTCATTCCTTCTTAATAGTAATTTGCAAAGACAAACAACGACTATTTGCAAATCTCATTGATAATCACTCTAGGCAAACCACACCATAAAGGTTTTTCATCAACGGCATTACACTACAACAGAGACCCCCCCTCTAGCACCGATTTTTTAGCACCCATTTTTCAAATTTTAACACCGGTTTTTAAAACCGGTGTTAATTTAACACCATTAAAAAAAAAATTTAACACTGGTTTTTTAAAAACCGGTGCTAAATTTTACAATAGCACCGGTTTTGGAAAACATTAGAAACCGGTGCTAAAAATTTTAAAATTTCATTTTTTCGGCCAAAGAAATATCCAAAATTTT
The DNA here is from genome assembly GCA_037428765.1 of Rubia yunnanensis. Classification (NCBI taxonomy): domain Eukaryota; kingdom Viridiplantae; phylum Streptophyta; class Magnoliopsida; order Gentianales; family Rubiaceae; genus Rubia; species Rubia yunnanensis. The sequence continues at coordinate 19,829,645 of CM075064.1, read as the reverse complement.
AATTTTTAATGCCGGTTTTTTAAAAACCGGTGCTAAAAATATGTAAAATTCTATCTTCCCGCCAAAAAATTTAAATAGCACCGGTTTTCATTAAAAATAGCACCGGTTTTAAAAACTGGTGCTAAAAATAAAAAAATAACACCGATTTTTTAAAACCGGTGCTAAAAATGAAAACTTAGCACCGATTTTAAAAATCAGAGCTAAAATTACGAAATAGCACCGGTTTTTAAAAACTGGTGCTAAAAATTTTCAAAATTCATTTTCCCGCCAAAGAAATATCCAAAAATTTTAAAATAGCATCGGTTTTGGAAAAATTAGCACCGGTTTTGGAAGAAAATAGCACCGGTTTAAACCGGTGCTAAAAATTTAAAATTTTTAAATTTTTCCTGCCAAAGAAATCACCAAAAAAAATTTCCCGCCAAAAAAAATAAAAATTCAATATTCCGGCCAAAAAATTCTAAATATTCATCAAAATTTTTTAAAGTTCAATTATTTCGCAAAATAATTCAAAAAATTCAACGAAACTTTCAAATAATCCTCCCAGAAATTTCATGAGCAGGGAGCAGCTGCGCAGCCGCTCTAAGCTTTTTTTTTTTTAACTTTCAAAATCGTTCACTTCTTTTGTTGACTTTAACTAATAACAAAGTTAAGTTAAATTAATCAACGATCAACCTTACTGACCTAATATATACAAATAAGAATAAAATTTATTTAGATTAACTAATTAACGTTCAACACTTAATTGATTTAGTATACATAAATACAACTTCAACAAGTTAACGGTCAAACTTTACTTTACTTTCAATATATAAACGCTAATAACTAGGTCGACTTTGACTAATTAACGGTGAAACTATACGACTTCCAATATATAAACACTAATAACAAAGTTTACTTTAACTAATTAACGGTCAAACTTTATTTGAATTAGTATATGATAAATACTAATAAAAATTGTTGGCTTTGTCTAATCAACAGTCAAACCTTAGTTGACTTTCTATAAATAAATACTAATCAACGGTCAAACTTTACTCAACTTTCATTATATAAACACTAATAACTAGGTTGACTTTGTCTAATCAATGGTCAAACTTTACTTGACTTTCAATTAATAAACACTAATAACAAAGTTGATTTTAACTAACCAACGGTCAAACTTTATTTGAGTTAGTATTTTATAAATACTAATAACTAGGTTGGCTTTGTCTAATCAACGGTCAAACCTTACTTGAATTTCAATATATAAACATTAATTACAAAGCTGACTTTAACTAATCAACGATCAAACTTTACTCGACTTTCAATATATAAACACTAATAACTGAGTTTACTTTGTCTAATCAACGCTCAAACTTTACTTGACTTTCAATTAATAAACATTAATAACAAAGTTGATTTTAACTAACCAACGGTCAAACTTTATTTGAATTAGTATATAATAAATACTAATAACTAGGTTGACTTTGTCTAATCAACGGTCAAACCTTACTTGAATTTCAATATATAAACACTAATAACAAAGCTGACTTTAACTAATCAATGGTCAAACTTTACTCGACTTTCAATATATAAACACTAATAACTAGGTTGACTTTGTCTAATCAACGGTCAAATTTTACTTGACTCTCTCTCTATAGAAATACTAGTGACTTAGCTGACTTTAACTAATTAACGGTCAAACTTTACTCGACTTTCAATTTATAAACACTAATAGCTAGGTTGACTTTGTCTAAACAACGGTCAAACTATACTCGACTTTCAATATATAAATACTAATAATAAAGTTGACTTTAACAAATTAACGGTCAAACTTTATTTGAATTAGTATATGATAAATACTAATAAAAAATATTTGACTTTGTCTAATCAATGGTCAAACCTTAGTTGACTTTCTATATAGAAATACTAGTGACTAAGTTGACTTTAACTAATCAACGGTCAACCTTTACTCGACTCTCAATTTATAAACACTAATAACTAGGTTGACTTTGTCTAAACAATGGTCAAACTTCACTTTCAATTTATAAACACTTATAACTAGGTTGACTTTGTCTAAACAATGGTCAAACTATCCTTGACTTGCAATATATAAACACTAATAACAAAGTTGACTTTAACTAATTAACAGTCAAACTTTATTTGAATTAGTATATGATAAATACTAATAAAAAATGTTTGACTTTGTCTAGTCAACAGTTAAACCTTAGTTGACTTTCTATATATAAATACTAGTGACTAAGTTGACTTTAACTAATCAACGATCAAACTTTTCTCGACTCTCAATTTATAAACACTAATAACTAGGTTGACTTTGTCTAAACAACGGTCAAACTTTACTTTACTTTCAATATATAAACACTAATAACTAAGTTGACTTTAACTAATCAACGGTTAAACTTTACTTAACTTTCAATTTATAAACACTAATAACTAGGTTGACTTTCTAAACAACGGTTAAACTTTACTTGACTTTCAATAAATAAACAATACTAATTAACAGTCAAACTTTATTTGAATTAGTATATAGTAAATACTAATAGAAATGTTTGACTTTGACTAATCAACGATCAAACCATACTTGATTTCCAATATATAAACACTAATAACTAAGTTGAAGTTAACCAATCTACAGTCAAACTTTATTTGAATTAGTATATATAAGTACAAATAAAAAAATTGCAGGAAATAAGTGAAATGACTATTATACCCCAGTGTAAATAAAAAAAAGGACACTTTGCCCTCATTTCTCCATTTTCTTTTTGCCCAAAATTCTTTCTTCATTTTCCTAGCCGCTGCTCGACTACTTGATGATCAACGATAGTTTGATTGGAGAGGAGTCAGCGGCGATGCGACGGACCGGCGGAACGAATGCTACCTGGAGCAGTTGTGGAGCAGTGGAGGGAAAGTGGCGCGGTGTGGTGAGGGATAGGGTTTTCTGGCGGAGGTAGGGTGGAGGTAGAGGAGCGGTGACACACAGTTTTTTCTGGTGGCTGGTGGCGTGGAATTCTGGCGGAGCTAGGGCAGAGCTAGGAGGTGGTGGAGCTAGGGGGTGGCGGAACTAGGGCAACGGTGGCTCACAGATCTTTCTGGTGGCTGGTGGCATGGGTTTCTGGCTGAGCTAGGGCAGAGCTAAGAGGTGGCCGAGCTAGGGCGGAGGTAAGGGGTGGCGAAGCTAGGGCAACAACGGCAATTTGTATAGATTCGCCATGGATTTGTAAGTCTTATACACACCACATATCTCGCATCTTGTTCTTGGTTTAAGTGTTGATTTTGGATTCTGTATGCAATCTAAATTTTTGTTTTATTCTTTAACTTTTTATTTTTTTATATTTAATTTAGGAAACCTTTCTTTAATTGTTGACGAACTGTGGTAGCATTGGTATGCTGGAACATTGATGAGATAAATGTATTCTTATGCCGGTCTTGTAGAGTGTATTTTAATGCCATTGTTTATTTTGCATTTCGTTAATTTTGTCTTGAATCTTGGCACATATTGTCAGCTAAACGGGGGATTAGAACCTTTCATTTAAACTACAAAGCATTAAAGTTTGCCAAAATATTTTCTAAAACTGTTAAGCTTTTTGGTGATGTAAACATTGTTCTGGACACATCATTGGATGATCTTTGAAGGTAATCTATTTATTAAGTAACGGTTGGGCTTATTAATGTTAAATGACTTGTGGAAGTTTTCACCTAAAGCTTATCTTTAAACTCCTTGCTCCAAGCTCATTCTGATGAACTTGGGTTCTATGCAGTGTAGTTTATTTATGCAGTGGAGATTTAGTTAGTTACTTGCTTTCACTTTTTTTATTCAGAACTAAAAAACCAGCTGTGTTATTGTTAGTAAATCTCATATCCTATAAATTCTCAGGAAGCAAGTGGTGTTTTAGTACGTGGTGGTTTTGGGGATTGCGGTGGATCACGTTGTCAAAGGGATGATAATGGCTGCCAAATACGCAAGGGAAGATAAAATTCCTTATCTTGGAATTTGCCTAGCCATGCAGATTTCTGTGATTCGGTTTGCTAGATCTGTGACTCATACTTCTTCGAAGCATAATGTATTTCTAATTTTACGTTTCTGTACGCCCATTTTACATATCTTACATACTATGCACCTTCAAAGTTTTGAGTTTGCAAAAGGCTAATAGTGAAGAGTTCTATAAACATACACCCCATAAAGTTGTAATCTTCATGCCAGAGGTATTTATTCATTACAGCTTTGTTTTGTTTTTGGCATTTCCAGAGCTGTTGGATTACTGATGCTTCTTTGCATTTCTATAGGACTCAACAACGCATATGAGAAACACATAGAGACTTGGTAGCAAGAAAACATTGCTCCAGACTCCTGATTGTGTCACTGCTAAACTATATGAACTTTGTCATATCATGTGAAATGCATAGTTGTTAGCCCATTTGTTATGAATGCTACAAGTTAAATGATGACTTTTGAGGGAAAAGCAAACATATTTTGAGTCCCAATCAAATGAAGTTTCTGTTGATGCTTGATGATATGTTTCACTTTGGCATTTTAATGTTGTATTTTACTTTAAACATTTTCTTCTCTGTAGCATATGATTTATGTGAGTAAGATTGTTACAGTCATTTCATTAATGTAATGAATCAGCATAGGAAGAGTATGATAGATATGTGTTTATCTTGGTGGATTATTTTGTGCTTTACTTTACCGAATGTTGGTGTGTGACTGAATCAAATTGAGTTATGTAGCCTCGTTAAGTACTCAAGGTTGATATACTGATATGAACGTATTTATTCTGGTATAAGCTTCTGGAAAGGTTTCCAGTGATCTATTGAATAAGCTTATGGAAATCCTATTAGTGCACTTAACAATTTATTTGTTTGGTGTATTGGACAACTTATAGTTTCCTGCTTAGCAAATTTTTTAACTCAGATGCATAATCATTTTGCAGATTATGGTGTTCAGGGCTCGTGACTTAAGTGTGCCTTTTGAATCTGGACACATTTATAAAAACAAAGTGATACAAATGGTTAGTTAATCATCAGCTAATTACTAAATTATCATCAAGTCAAGACTCGTACAGATTATTTTAAACTTTGTCATCTTTAATGTTTCCAGTTTAAGCTGTGGAGGGAAGTTCATATGTTAAAGCTAGGAAAATAAGGCGTCCAAACTCTCTTCCTCTGACCGTGGTGCAGAAAAATAAACTGAAAGCTCATTTAGATGCAGACTCTCTTACTCTAGATATGACAGTGATGAGGTTTGCTTCAAAATTTTTGGAGGGCTCTAAGTTGTTAGTGGAAGCTCTCCGTTTCAGGGACCTCAAAAGCTTCCAGGACTTCCACACCACGGTGAATAGGGTTTGCAGTTGTGCCGGAGTGAGGGTACCGTGTCGATGGTGGTGAGATTGATTCCTCTCCAAGGTCTCTGCCACAATGTTTAGTCTCATAGATTATTAATTTTGTATCATAACTTTTTTTTGGTTTTATTTCTATATTATCAATTTTGTGAAGTTAATATTATTATTAAATTGATGTCCTATTAAATTGTTAGTTTCAGGTCTATTTCTCTTCCTATGAAAGCTGCGCATTGCCGCTTTCAGAGGAAGGGATTTTTTTATTCGTCGTAAATATTTTAGCGGGGTAAAATCGGTGCTAACAAAAAAAAACTGGTGCTATGCTAAAATTAGCACCGATTTTTCAACCAGTGCTAACGAAAAAATCGGTGCTAACAAGAAAAACTGGTGCTATAGCAGTACATTTTAGCACCGGTTTAAAAACTGGTGCTAACTAAAAAATTGGTGCTAAAAGTAGGGATTTAGCACCGATTTTTTCCAACCGGTGAAACCGTTTCATCAGTTACTTAGGCACTGGTTTTTTTTTGCGAAAAAACCGGTACTAGAAAATTTAAAAACCGGTGCTAAAGGAGGGGTTCTTGTGATAGTGTTATACATGAAGGACCATAGATTTGATAACAACAAGTCTTCTACCAAATACATAGCCATTTAACCAAACATAGCATTCATTAGGCTAAACCTAGAACAAACCACATTCAAGATTCAACCTTGCATTGCATCTATAGGATAAACATGAGAACAATCCACATTAATTCAATGGTACCACCCCTGGAGGATGATTCTTCTCGGAAAATTCTCAAAACTCTGCTTCAAAACATAGATCATTCTTCACCCTTTGCTTTGCTCTCCTTTCTTCACTTTATCTTCTACCCCTTTGTGAGTGGCCTTCCATCTTCTACCATCCTTTCGAATGGACTTCACTAAACCACTCCTAAGTACTCATGAGCAATCTACAAATTAAGCTTACAAAAAGGAATCTAGATACTCGTAAGGACCAAAAGTCCATTAGACTAAACATAGGTTACAAAATGAAGGATTTAGATATAAAAACCAAAAATGTCTATCTAAACCCCTTATCATGTAAACCTACCTAAATCTAGCAATCTTACAACAAAAACATGACAAAAGAGATGTTAAATGCTTTGGAAAATACATGCATTTGAACCTTCATAATTGTCTTTGCGCTTGGCCCCTACCATAGGTAAAAATCATACAAAAAAAATGAAACATAAAATTATAATAATGAATCATCAAGTATTTTAAATAATTAATGTTAAATAAATATAATCAAACATCAAATAAAACCTCATAAAATCAATATTAAATCTTAAAAGATCATTTCATACTATTAAAACATCAATAATACATCAAATAAAAAACTAATATTCAAAATTAAGAAACATTAATATCAATTTTTAAAAATTACATGCTTATTTTGTTACATATGAAAAAAAAATTATTTTGACATTTCACTTCTATCCACTAATGTTATTAGTTTTTGACATGATAATTCACAGATGTAAGATGATACATATCACTTATCTGTATTACAAATAAACAAGACATAAAATATCAAACACCGATAACTCAAAATCGAATTAATTATATGAACCATCACTGTAACAACAAAAGGATATAAAATTAGCATATAAAAGTGGCAAACTTTAATCTGAAATTTTACATTTGCATGTGAAAATGTCAATCGCCATAACTATCGAACCATTGATGTGTGTTATACTGTGTTCATATTATGTGGGATTATTGTGATTTTATTGGGGACAAAGTCTTGTATAAGACCGTCTCACGGTGAGACCGGGGATTAAATTGTAAAGATTTCAAGACGAGGTTTCGTATTGATGTTTTAAAAGTTCAGGGATTTAATGTGTAATTGTGATAATTTGTACTTTAGTCCAATTCTATTAGTTTTTTGCCCCCAAATTTAGTTTGCTCTTTTCCTATTTTGCCTCTAGTCCTTGGTCTCACCATGAGACGGTCTCACAAGAGACGAACTCTTTATTGGGATATCATTTGTACTTTAAGTGTTTTTGGTGTAGGAATTCATGGATTGTGAAGAATTGAGAGGGAGTTATACATTGTACTCTTTTTCCCTTAAACAATGATTTTTTTCCACTGGCTTTTCCAGGTTAAGGTTTTTAATGAGCCGATGTGCTCCAATGAGAAATGTTCTTATTTTATAAGACATTATTCCAGAGATGAAGGAAGAGAGGCAAAAGCAGAATTGCTGAAGTTATTGGGTGAAAAGTGAATTATTGAAGAGATTTAGAATTGAAGAATTAAAGATATTCACTTCTCATATTAATAAGAATTTTATTATCTCTTTCCTTTTGAAATTTCTTAATTTTCTTTAAAAAAAATACTAAAAACGATGGGATCTCTACAACTTAATTAGTTAATTAGAGTTAGAATAGATTTTTTTTTTGTTTTTCTTCGGAAGAAGAGTCCGCAATATATTTGGATTTGGTTTTGTAATTCGCAGCCGCACACATGTATAAATACATGTCAAGGCTCTGCGAGACGAGATACAGAGAGTTGGGTTTTGATGAAAACATTCTATCAGCAGTAGTTTTGTTACATGATATATTTTGGAAGCAATATTCTCCTTTTCACCAGGAGCATTCGGATCTACACAATTATGGTCACGGTTTGTTTAGATTAATTATGTTCAATAATTATTATTTTTATTTATTTAGTTTGATTATTATGAGTAGCTAATTTATATTTTGACATGAAATAACAAGTATTAGATTATGAATCGTGAGGCCAAATTATTTTTTAATTAATTCTTATGTGTTCTTGATTGTTCTTGATTTAATATATTTCTGATGTTTTTAAGTCTGGTCAACTTGAATATCATTGGAATATTGCTATCTAATTCTACCAATACGTAATCGTTGGAAAAGGTTAGTAAGTAGCGAGTTCTTGTGGAAGCTATACAAATGACTGGTTAAGACTCTAACAACATTAAGTGTGCATCACTACTTGCGATTAAGTGTGCGACACTGCTTGCGAATGCTTGGGCAATTTCTATATCAGGTTCTTTTCATTCTCAATGCTATCGAGGTGTGTATATGGTTCAGCGAATACTTTATGGGGGCATCTTGGGAAGAGAAATAATTAGTTAATTATAAATGGTTAAATGTTGATAAAGTAAGAAAGAATTGGGGAGGTTAAGCGTACCTACTTTCCTATAACTGATAGTTGCATATGAATTGATTTATATTTGCGCCTATGATCGATGTTTAACTAATGTGAGTTATTCCAAGCCGATTACATTCATCATATATTTGCTAGATTTTTATATTGTTAGTTTACATTTTAATTCATATTTGATATTAGTTAGTTACATTATTAGTTTTAGATAAAATCCTAAAATTAAGGAGTGGTGGCTACACCAAAACTGTTTTATATTAGTAGGTATTTTATTATAGTTTTTACTTCATTCCTCGTGGATCGACTCTGCTTGCTACTGTACTAATTTTATCATTAGAGTTTACAGATTATTTTGGTGAGTGAAACGATGTTCACCAAATTGGCACCGTTGTCGGTGAACGGTAAGTCAATTTCTATATTTTTCCCTTCTAATTTGTGTGTTAGTGCTTGGTTTATGAGAAGATCATCAAGGTTGAATTTAATATTCAACCCAGAAGTTGAAAAAGCAACCAAGCGAAACCGAAAGAGAACAAAGGAGCTGAAATTAGCTTCTGCTGCGACCCTTCGGATTGGCCAACCCGGACCCGTCACGGTTTTAGCAACCACCTCTGATTTGGGAATTGATATCGAGATGGACGAAGCTAGACAAAATTCGAATCTTGGGCAGAACCCAAACAATCCATAAATGTAGGAACTTACTGGTTACAGTGAAGATGAACCTCCCACCCCCATTCAGCTACCGGAGACCGAAAATCCCATCGAAATCAAGTTGGCATTCCTTAATGTACTTCCAAAGTTCCATGGGAGAAGCACCGAGGACCCCTACAGCTTTTTGAGCAAATTTGTGAAGATTTGTAAGGTTCAAAAGAGGCCATATACCGTGACTGAAGATCAGTTGAAGTTGGTGGCCTTTCCCTTCAGCTTGATAGGAGCAACAAATCAATGGTTCTCAAGCCTGCCACCCAACTCCATTTCGACGTGGGTTGAAATGAAGAAATTGTTTTTGGAATATTATTTTCCAGCGACTAGGACATATGCCTTGAAGAAAGAGATCACAAGTATCAAGCAGGAGTATGATGAAACATTGAGTGCTTATTGGTTAAGGTTCAGAAAGTTGGTGGATAACTGCCCTAATCACCGAATGACAGAAGGTCAACTGCTCCAATATTTTTTTATCAAGGGATGACAACCACCGACTAGGATTTGGTGAATTCTTCCAATAGTGGTGGATTTTCTCACCTTCGTGTGAATGAGGCAAGAGAAATTATTAAAATATTGGTGGATTCCAAGAAGGAGTATGATCAACAAGATGTTCGAATCTTGAAGAAAGTGGTACAGACATCTACTCCCGAACATGATGAATTCAAGAAGAGGGTAGAAAGAATGGAGAGGATTCTATCTAAGGTCGTTGACAAGGTTGCATCTGTATAAGAAGGGCCTTGTGATACATGTGGAGCAGTCAACCGTAGGACGACGCATTGCATTCTTACCATGAGAGAGATACATGTCCAAGCAAGTGCAATGAGTAATTACAATGAGAGGCAGTCACATGGAGATACATACCCCCACACCTTCCAATCCAAAAATAGAGGGATCATTCAGATTTTCATTGGAAAGAGCAAGGTATACAACCTCAACATCCTCAACAGTCTTATGTTCCGCCGATGCTATGAGAAGCCCTAGTTTTTCCTCAACTCCCGCAAGGTGGTCAAAGGAAATCTATGAGTGATAAGTTTGACATATTGATGGACATGATGCATAAGCAACACCAAAAGTTTGAAACGATCGAAGCAACTTTGAGGAGCACACACGACAAATCACCCATTTATTAAGCTCGATGAACGAACTCATAATGAAACAGCCAGGGTTACCTTCTCAAGTTCAGTTAAATTCACATGAAACGGTAAATCAAGTCACACTCAGAAGAGGGGGAAGAAGTTGGAGCATTTCCATTTAAATTTGTGGTAAAAATGATGAAAGAACTCACTGACGAGGGGTCCAGTTTGCCCAAACAGAACCCTGCTACAGAATATTAGATTCAAGAGTCGGAGGAAAAAGGTGACGACACTGTCATACAACACCCAAATTCTAAACGTCCAGAGTTCAGGCATGAAGGTAAGTCCAGGGTTCTAGTGGAGGTAAGTAAAAAATCCAACTTTACATGATCCCTCTATTAAAATTCTTCCACCATTCCCTCGTAGATTGGAAAAGAAAAAAGAAGTTGATATGGATTTTGTCTTGATTTTTGGAAAAATGATTATTAATCTTTCGTTCTTACAGGCCATAAAATTACCACCAACAAGCAAGTTCTTGAAAGATTTCACTGCAGGAAAGCCAAGAGATTCGAGTAAGATCATGATGGGTGAATCTGTGTCGGCTGTATCCAAAAGGAACTGCCTCAAAAGTGCAAGGATCCAGGTATATTTTTCTTGCCTTGTTATATCTAAAATAAGAAGATTGATGTTGTCATGTGTGATTTAGGAGCTTCAATTAATGTTACACCATCATCTGAGTATCAAACTTTAAATGGAGCATAAATGGTAGATACAAGAGTAGTAATTCAATTGGCAGATAAATATTGTATGTTTCCTGAAGGGTTGTTGGAAAATGTGCTTATGAGAGTTAATGAATTTATTTATGCAGCGAACTTTTATATGGTGAAGATGAATCATACCAGTGATAAGGGAACACATGGGGTATTGTTAAGTCGTCCATTCTTGAAAACAACAGACACCATTATTAATGTTGGGAATGGAACTATTTCTCTTGATTACTTGGTGATAAGTACACACTCAACATTGATAAACCCATGAAGAAATTTATAGATGTTGAGAATGTGAATGCAATTGATCATACTAATCCGTTTGTCCAAAATTCTCTTGAGACTAAAGTTTTGCAGGATAAGATGGGAATTCAAATTCCTACAAGTCCATAAGAGGTAAATGTTCAAGTCTCAAGCGATAAGGAAATCCGCAAATTGTGGTGTTCAGTGTACTCTCAGAAAGTGGTGCCCAGAACTGAAATAAATCAAAGAATTCCCAACTTGACTCAGTCCGAAGAAGATGTTCTAAAAACATTTGAAGTGCGTACATGGTCTGGTTTGCCCAAACGGGACCCATCCTCCAGACTAGTCCCATCGAATGTGAAAACCTCAAATTTGGAGTTGAAGGCATTACCATCCAATCTGAAGCATGTTTGTAGAAGAGATGACGATACTCTTCCATTGAGTATGGAGTCGCTCAAGTGTGAGGAATAAACAAAGTTTCAACTTCAAGAATTGGGAGATCTAAGATTGAACAAGGAGCGCAATAAGATGTGGCATGACAAAAATTTGAAGTCTAAGAAATTTGTGGTTGAGCAGAAAGTTCTTATTTCTAAGTCCAATTTTCAGTATATGTCATGGAAATTCAAATCAAAGTGGACTAACCATTTGAAGTGGCTTATGTTTGGCCTGATGGAATAGTAGAGATTATAAGCATGGATGCAAAAAGGGCATTTCTCATCGATAGTCATCGCCTTACTCCGCACTATGATACTTCACAGGTTGCATTAATGGAAGAAATTTCATTGTGCCAAACAAATACTCATTAAAGGCATATGAAATTCTAGCCAAAGACTATAAACAAGGGCGCTAATTTGAAGGCAACCCAATTTTCTTAGTTTTTTTTTCTTTTAGGAATTTCAATTTCTCATCTACTCTCAATTCTTGATCTACAGAATTGAAGTACTAGAATTTGCACAATGGAGAATTCACACCTTGGGAGAGCTGAGACTCGCAGGGTTTCGTTTGGCCAAACTGGAGGTCTGCGATAGAACCTTATCCAAATACAACACTCTCTTCTCGTTGGGAATTCCTTCGAGCCCCCCACTATAAGTTCCCTCTTTCCCTTTTATTTTATTTATCAAGAGGTTTGACTATGTATGAAACTTTTTCCCATTAGAGCTTTGCATTACTTGCTTGAGGGAAAGCAAAGTTTAAGCTTGAGGAGGTTTCTTGTGTGTTTTGTTTTGTATTTTTGGGGGGGAAATTCAAATTTTTTTATAAAAAAAATCAGTTTTTTTGAGTCAAACGTGTGTTTTTGTGTTGTTTGAGTCAATAATTTGACATGAGAAAATCTAGTGGCTCCTGATAAAAGTACCTTGTCGGTTGTAAACTTCATTGTAACAAACTTTGTAAACTTGATATGCCTTGGAGTTTTTGGATGAGATTTTTCTATGATTTGTGAAATTTGATTGATATGATTTTTGGGATGATGAAAAATGATGAGTTTAATTGAATATTTTAGCCTACTAGAGTGAGGTTTGAGCTAGAGTAGAGCACTCTCTACATCAATCTTTATTCTGGAAGATCACATTGTTATAATTGGAGTTGTTATGTGTGAAAGTGATGGAAGACACTAGGATAAACCACACGGCTTAAATTGCCTACCAACTACATTAACCCCTAGTGAAACACATTGAAACTTTGACTATGTTCTTTGATATGAGTTACTATATATTTAGTCAAAACCTTGTTTGATCCTTTCTCTTTGCCTTATTATGCATGTTCTTAGAGTTAATGTTGATGAATTCATTGATTGTGTTCTCTTCAGTTGATGACATTACTGAGTATGTGTCCAGTTTACTCAGACTGAACGGTTTCGAAATTGAAGGCTAAATCTTATTATGAACAATGATGTTATGGTTCTATTTGGCCAAACTGAAGGGGCAACCATATAAAAAAAAAGAATGAAAAAAAGGAAAAAAAGTTCTTATTGTTAATGTTGCAACTTTTCTCTCAAGAGTACTGGTTTTGGACTGTATTGAAGAAGAGTGGTGCTGGGAAAAAAAATATAGCACCTACATTTGATGTGATATTACTTGGCATTCTGATAATAGCCATGAGATGAAGATTGTTGGTGGATGTCTACTATAAATGGATGATGGTTGAAGAAAAAGACATGCATAATATTTTGATCGATATTGTTTGAGCTTAGAACCCTTAGGATCTTACCAATCTGAATGGTCCCTAGCCCCATTACAACCCTTGAGAAAGACCTTCCTGATTTGCATATTAACTTCTCTATGTTATAACTTGCGAATTATTTGAGTGCTTCATATATTGAGAGTGATTGAGTGAAACCGTGAGAAAATATTCATTGGTTGTCCTATTTTGACTGAATTGATGATTAGATTTCCTGATCTTGAACATTTTCATTTAAATTACTTTAAGGATTGATGATTTTCAGGTGTGTTAACGTGATCCTTTACTCCTTGGCAGGGAAAAATTTATCGTTATAAGAGCAGAATCTTGAGTTTTTAAATGTTGAATTTTCGTCTGTCTCATTGTGTGATTTGTGTTTCTATCTTACTTTATCTTTTTATCGGGTCGTTTTAGATAGTCTTATGAGGGAATGAGTAATTATGAACACTGTGGATTATTGATTGATCTTATATTCTTCACTTCATACTTGAGGGCAAGCATGATTCAAGTGTGAGGATATTTGATGTGTGTTATACTGTGTTCATATTATGTGGGATTATTGTGATTTTATTGGGATATAATTTGCACTTTAGGTGTTTTTGGGCAGGAATTTATGGATTGTGAAGAATTGAGAGAGAGTTATACATTGTACTCGTTTTCCCTTAACCAATATTTTTTTCCCACTGGATTTTCCAGGTTAAGGTTTTTAATGAGGCCAGTGGCGGATCTATTGATACGCGAGGTAGGGCTCCAGCCCTACCTCGGTCGCCGGCCGGAGCTAGGAGGAGGAGAGAGCGCGTCTCCGGCGCGGCTGAGCGCATCTCCGGCTGAGCGCGTCTCCTGCTCGCCGGAGAAGAAGGCCGCGCTGCGGGCTTCTTTTTTTGAAGTCGTACGCACTAAAACGACGTCGTTTCACGTTAGTGAAACGACGTCGTTTCGTTTGGCTTTATTTTTTTAAAACCTAGTAAAACGACGTCGTTTCATGTTAGTGAAACGACGTCGTTTTACTAAGTAATATGAAAAAAAAAAAGAAATCGGAAATGGATTGGGCCAAAAACTGAGCGGCCCAATCCAATAACCAATTAATCCATCCTATAAATGGTGGAGGGCTAGAGGCGGGAAGAACAGCAAGGCAGCACCACGCCACCAGCACTCCTCCTTCCTCTGCCTCACTCCGTCACTCGCTCAGTCCCGTCGCCGCCGCCGCGCCACCGCCGTCCACCACCGCTGTCCCGCCGCCTCTCCAAACCTGAAACCACGGTAAGTCTTCTCTAGTTCTCTTCTCTTTATGCTAAATTGCTAATATTTATTAATTTTAGGGTTTATAATTTATTGTCTTTTTAATTTATTTCTTCAAAATTTAAATATATGTATAATGTGAACATGATTTTTAGATTGGATGTTGAATTGAATTTATATGGTTGTATTATATATGATTGTTGAAGTTTAGTTGAATTGCATAAATTGATTTAGTTGAATTGCATATTTAGTTGAAATTTAGTTGGAATTTAGTTAAAATTATAATTGTTTGATTTATTTTGTATAATTGTATGTGACAATGAAATTGTCAATTTGTCATAATCGGTTTATGGAATTATCAATTAGGGATATTTGTTAAATTGAATTTAGCCACCGGAAGCTGCCTCGTCCCGACGACCCCAAAAATTTTTCAGCCTCCCCTGAAAAAAATTTCTGGTTCCGCCCCTGAATGAGGCGATGTGCTCCAGTGAAAAATGTTCTTATTTTATAATACATTATTCCAGGGATGGAGGAAAAGAGGCAAAAGCAGAATTGTTGAAGTCATTGGGTGAAAAAATGATTTTTTGTAGAGATTTGAAGTTGAAGAATTAAAGATATTCACTTCCCATATTGATAAGAATTTTATTATCTCTTTCCCTTCGAAATTCCTTAATTTTAAGAATTAGTTAATTAGAGTTAGAATATGTATTATTTTATTTTTCTTTCGGAAGAAGAGTCCGCAGTATATTTGGATTTGGTTTTGTACTTAACAGCCACACGCATGTATAAATACATGTCAAGGCTTTGCGAGAAGAGATACAGAGAGTGAGTTTTTGATGAAAACATTCTACTATAAGCAGTAGTTTTGTAACATTATATATTTTGGAAGCAATATTCTCCTTTTTCTTTAGGAGCATTCGGATCTACACAATTGTGGGCACGGTTTGTTTAGATTAATCATGTTCAATTATTATTTTATTTATTTATTTAGTTTGATTATTATGAGTAGCTAATTTATATATCGACATGGAATAACAAAGATTAGTTTATGAATCGTGGGGTCTAATTGTTTTATAATTAATTGAGTTAAGTGCTCATATAACTCTATGTTTTGGTGGTTTGTGCTAATATGACCCGGTGAAGTTGGAAAGTGCTATTGTAACCCAGTGTTTTGCTTGAATGTGCTAATATAACCCTGGGTGCCTGAATTTGGCTAGAAATACATGAAATGACTATTATACCCCTGTTTTAAAAAAATTAAATTTTAGATCAAGTGAAAGGACAATTATGCCCTCATTCATTTTTTTTCCTTTTTTCCTCATTCTTTTCGCCCTGCATCTGATTCTTCTTCTTCTGAATTTCCATTTTCCATTCTTCCGCCCATTCTTTCCATCCTTGCTGATTCTTCTTCTTCTCAATTTCCATTTTCCATTTTCCATTTTCCATTCTTCTTCTTCTTCTTCTCAATTTCCATTTTCCTTCTCAATTTCCATTTTTCCGCCCTGGTTCTATTTCCATTTTCCATTCTTCTTCTTCTCTCGATTCTTCACTTTTCGGTGCTTGGCTGTGCAACGCCGGAAAATGGTGGTGGTGAGAATCGGGTTGTGAGGCTAGGGTTATGAGTTGGCGGTGAGAATATCATTTTCATTCGCGTTCGATTCATAAAAAATTGGTGGTGGCGAGGGGAGGTAGGTTAGGTGGTGCTGAAGGCGACAAGATCAGTTGTTGCGAGGGGGAAGTGAGGTGGTAGGGCGGTGAGGTAGGGTTTCAATTGGTGGTGACAGATCGGTTTCTCAGGTTTCTTGGTGGTGGCTATGGGGAGGTGAGGTGGTGGGGAGGTGAGATAGGGTTTCGAGAGGTGGTGGTGAGGGGAGGTAGGTGAGGTGGTGACAGATTGATCAGTCGGCGGCAGTAACCAGATTCCGGCGGTGATGGAGCAGAACTCCAAATTCCGGCATCCCGATGAAGAGGCGGCGGCAGAAGTGGCGGAGTGGCGGAGCAGTGGTTGTGTTATGGAAAAGAAGAAGAACTAGGGGTAATTTTGTCTTTACATTTTTAGTTTTAAGACTAGGGTTATTTTAGTCTTTTTAGTTATAGTCAATGCCAGAAAATGTCAAGTCATTGTCGAAATAGTGCCAAAAGGTTATATCGGCACTTCTGATGCAAAACACAGGGCTACAATAGCATTTTCCAACTTCACAGGGTCATATTAGCACAAACCACCAAAACATAGGGTCATATCAGTATTTTGCCCTAATTAATTCTTTTGTGTTCTTGATTGTTCTTGGTTTAATTTATTCCTAATGTTTTTAAGTCTGGCTAACTTGAATATTATTGGGATGTTGCTATCTAATTTCACCAATACGTAATTGTTGGAAAGGGTTAGTAAGTAATGAGTTATTGTGGAAGCTATACAAATAACTAGTTAAGACTCTAACAGCAAGATGTGGAACAATTAAGTGTGCGTCACTACTTGCGAATACTTGGGCAATTTCTATATCTGATTTTTTTCATTCTTAATGCTATCGAGGTGTGTATATGGTTCATCGAATACTTTTTGGGGGCATCTTGGGAAGAGAAACAATTAGTTAATTATAATGTATTAATTATAATTGATTAATTGTCGATAAAGTAAAAAAGAATTTGGGAGGTTAAGCGTACCTACTTTCCTATAACTGATAGATGCATATGAATTGATTTATCTTTGCGCCTGTGATCGATGTTTAACTAATGTGAGTTATTTTGAGTCGGTTACATTCATCATATATTTGCTAGATTTCTATATTGTTACTTTTCATTTTAATTCATATTTGACATTAGTTAGTTGCATTATTAGTTTTAGATAAAATCCAGAAAATTAAGGCGTGGTGGCTACACCAAAACTGTTTTATATTAGTAGGTATTTTATTATAGTTTTTGCTTCATTCCTCGTGGGATTGACTCTGCTTGCTACTGTACTAATTTTATCATTAGAGTTTTCAGATTATTTTGATGAATAAAACGACATTCACCAACCATAAAAAAACATTCATTACATAAGGGTTCAAATGCCCTAATAAATCGCTCACATAAAACTGAAAAAAAATCAAATCAAGCTAAAACATTAACAACAATCAAGCGCATGAACACTAACAATCAACCATCATAACTGAAAAATTAATGTCAAATAATACATCCTAAATAATCAAATTCAAAATTTTCTCTGGCTTGTTTCCTTTCGCCGCTGACTTTTTCACTGACTTGTCTTCTCTTGCTGGTTTTTAAGAGGATGGCTCTCTTGCTGCATCAACACACAGATCAAAGGTCAAGTACGATTATCTGTTCAAGGGAACATGTTCAGAGCATGGTTCCTCATATCATTTTTCTATCAACCCATCAATGGCATCGTAGAGCTCTCTGACATGGAAAGTATTTCTGTGAAATAATATAAAACATCACACACAGTAATAAAAACATCAATATCTGAAATTAAAACATCACAATAACACACATAACATCACTGACAACTACATTGAGAAACATCAAACACAGTATTTAAAACATCAATATCAAAATTTTAAAACATCAAACAGTACACACAAAATATCAAAAGAACGAAACTGAACATCAGTTGCATACTTAAACATGAAAACACCACAAGCATCAAACACTGAAATTAAAAACATTACACCAACACACATAACAATACTTAGAGCTTAAACATGAAAGCTCAAAGGTAAAACCAAAAATATCAACAACAGTATCTAAAATATCACAGTTAAAAAAAGAAAACTTACAGTTTCAAATTCATTCTCAAATGCAGCAACAGTGGGCAAATGCTCTTAATCAAAACGATAAAACTGAACATCAATTGCGCACTTAAAACACTATAAGCGTCAAATACTAAAATTAAAACATTATTCCAATACATATAATAGTACATAAAACATAAACATTAAAGATCAAACATAAAATCTGAAACATCAATAACAGTATCTAAAACATCACATCTTAAAAATGACAAAATTTGCAGATCTCTTTCCTTCTTGATTGTAGCAACAATGGGCAAGAACTATTACACATCTAAGAAACAACAACTACACAAAAATTTGCACAAATTGTAACAAAACCCTAAGATATCACACACAATCAAAACTGAACATCAATTGCACACTTAAGCATGAAAACACCACAAGTATTATTAATTGCTCTCGATTTACTGTTACTGCGGGTGAAAAAATGTGCGAAACACACACACATCTTCTGTCCCTTCTCTTCTTCCTCTCTTTCTCACCTTAGCCTGATAACGGTCATTTTCCAGAGCCTCCTCCTGGTTCTGGTCACAAACGATGGCGTCTCCGACGCCTACGCCCCCTCCAATTCCTCCCCTACCGGTTAATAAAAGCTTTCTTCAAGCTCTTAATTTGAAACCATCTCCTCTCTTAGCATCCCTTCCTGACACTCCGAACCTTCATCCCATCACTGAGTATAAGGGTAAGATCGCCTTTATCCTCCCACCAGAGGAAGGCGATCTCCTGGCAATGCATTATCAGAATGCATTGGTTGGAAAATTCAACAAAGGGAAACCTCCTATGGAGACTCTTCTTACTGCTTTCAAGTCAATAGGTTTCAATGCTAAATTTCAATTAGGTTCAATAGACTACCGTCATGTTTTGATTCGTTTTCAGGACAATGATGACTATCAGCGTTGCTGGATGAAAGGACAATGGATGATCCATGGATCGATGATGAAGGTACAGAAATGGTCACCAGATTTCTCTCCAACAGCTGAGTCTTCAGTAATTCCGGCTTGGGTAACGATTCATCAACTTCCAATCCATTTTTACAACACTTCAGCTATTATAGGAATCAGTAGTCAAATTGGCAAGTTTTTGGAAATGGATGCTGCCACTAAGGCACTAACTAGACCCTCTGCTATTAAGGTCTGTGTAGAAATCGATCTGTTGGCTCAGCTTCCTTCTACCATTGTCGTAGGAATTGGAAATAAGGTGGCAGACTACCCCATAGAATATGATCAATTGCCCCTTTACTGCTCCCATTGTAAGATAATAGGACATAGTCACCTAACATGTAATTTCTTGCACCCTGAACTGAGAAACAACAAAGCAAAAAAAGGTGAAATCAAAGAATCTCAGGTTAGGAAACCCCCAGCACAGAATCAATCTAGGTCTGATGTAGGCAATATTCCACAAGCCACAGTGGAAGTAGAAGGAATTTCAACCTTATCAGTGTCACAAAAAGAAAAAGATGTTCACACTCAGAAAAAAAATCCGGTTTTAATAATGGAGAATCTAAATCCATATAAAGCCAATCAGTTGAAGAGAAACAACACCTTTTACTCTCTAGATGATATCTCGAAACCAATCACAAACTTCTTTTGGAGAAAGAAAAAACAATCAGTACTTACCCTTATAGAAGAAGCTCCATGTCACAAAAATGTGGTTTCAATCTCAAATGCCTTCCAATCTTTAAATGATCTTAATGATATGGACAATGTTTTTAAAGAAGATGATATTGTTGACATTTTCCATGAGTCATTAGAAACACAGGATATAACTGAGCAGGCCATTGAGGAACAGGTAGTGATAACACCAGATGCTGTGCAAGGTGATCCCTCTGCCCTGGTACCTGTGCAGCCTATTGAGGAATTGGTAGTGACACCAACTGTAGCGGTACAGGAGGATCCCTCAGTTCATATGGCAAATCTAGTGCCAGAATCCACAAATCACCATGATATTCCAGGTAATAGTCATGACAATGCTCTTCAGGAGGTAGGTATCTCAAACTCTGGAACTAAGGAGAAATGTGATGTTACACTGACACAAAACAGCAAGGCTAATGTTAGTAAACAAAGGATTTTAAGATCATCACAAAAAGCTACCCCTGCTAGTTTTAAATGATAAATATACCAAACATGGTAATATTTTAGTTTGGAATGTTAGGGGTTATGGTACTTCAATTGATAGATTAAAGACTCTCAAAATGAAACACAAGATAGACATCCTGTGTTTAATTGAACCATGGCATGATAATCAAGATTTGATAAAATTGAAGCATGTTTTAGGGTTTGAAAATGCAATATGTGCTCAGTATGCAAAAATTTGGCTCCTATGGAATCATAATTTCAACATACAAAGTTTACAGGAGTCAGATCAGTTCATAAAAACTAAAATAGAGGAAAGAGCTACCTCTTCTTCCTGGATTTGTTTTTTTTATCTATGCCAGTGTTCATAGATCTTTAAGGGAAGTATTATGGTCTGATTTACAGTCTTCTATGCCTGTGTCTATATCTTCTGAGCCTGATCCAGCAGTCTACATAGGTGATTTTAACTCTGTAACTTCTGTTACAGAGTACAAGGGTAGAAAGACCACCCCAGGAAGAGTATGAAACAATTCAATGATTTCATATCCAGTAAAGATTTGCATGAAATACCAACTGTAGGTAATCCGTACACATGGAGCAATAATAGATATCAAGATAAGTGTAGGGATTTACAGTTCCAGAGACTTGATAGAGGACTTAGTAACCTAGAATGGTTTGAACAATCTCCCAACAGCTCCATACAAGTCCTAAATAGACTAACCTCTGACCATTCTCCCTTACTGCTTTCAATTCAATCAGCTTTAGAGCAGGTTCCTAGGCCCTTCAGATACCAAGAAATGTGGGCTAATAGAGTTGAATTTCAGGAACTGGTAGTTTCAAATTGGAATCTGGGATCTAATTTTCAAGGGATGCATAATCTGGTTTATAAACTTAAAAGACCGAAGACTGTTATAAAAGATTGGAATAGGTCTAACTTTGGCAATGTGAATCAGAATCTTATCATTTCCGAGAATAGAGTAAATGAACTAGAGATACTTTTCCAGCTTTCACCTGATGATGCAATTTTAATGGAACTCACAAAATCTAAAGTTGACCTTCTCAGAGCTCAGAAAGAACATAACATTTTCCTTAAGCAAAAGGCTAGGCTTAATTGGATTAAACATGGGGATGCAAACACTAGTTTCTTTTATCATTCCATTAAAGAAAAAAAAAAGCAAGATCAAGAATTTGCAAAATTAAGGATGGACTTGGTAATTGGATCTCAGATCCTAAACTGATCAAAGAGGAAGGAGTTAGGTTCTTCCAGGAATTACTTAATCAGGATGTACCACAAATAGAAGGAACCTATCATAACCACTTTCTTAAGGAGATTCCTAAACTCATTACGGAAGAACACAATCTGTTACTTCTCAACCCCTTTAGCATACAGGAACTGCATTTTGCAGTTTTTAATCTTAACAAATCCAGTGCTCCTGGCTCTGATGGATTTTCAGGTGAATTCTACACTCATTTCTAGGAAACCATCAAACAAGATCTCTTGCTTGCTGCAAATGACTTCTTAATAAATGATAACATCCCAAAAGCCATTTTAAGTACATGGCTCACATTAATCCCAAAAAAGAAAATCCCCATAACTTTTGCAGACTTTAGGCCAATCAGTTTATCTAACTTTGTTAATAAAGTTTTTTCTAAACTGCTTCTGGAGAGGATTAAACCTTTAATGCACATTCTGATCTCTCCTGAGCAGAGTGCATTCATCAAAGGGAGGGATATCTCTGATAATGTCATTTTAATGAAAGAGATGACCAGATTATTGTCTAGGAAATCTAAGGTAAAAAATCTGATAGTTAAATTAGATATGCAAAAGGCTTTTGACAGGGTCTCCTGGTCATTTCTAAATTCAATCCTACTAAAATTTGGCTTCCATGGAAAATTTGTAGCACTTATAATGCACAACATTGCTGCTGCACACTTCTCTGTTCTAGTGAATGGTGTGACATCTGGTTTTTTCTCTTCCTCCAGAGGCATCAAGCAAGGGGATCCTCTATCCCCTTTTCTGTATAACATTCTGTCTGAGGCTTTTTCTAGAAGTCTCAAGAAAATGTTTTCAGATGGTTATTTGCAATATTTTAGTCTCCTCACTACATGCTCCCCCCTCACACATATCATGTATGCTGATGACACTGCCATATTTTTGACCACCAGGTCAAGTGATCTGAAACTTTTTAAACTGTTTTTGTTAGCATATGAGAGCACATCCGGACAAAAAGTCAATTTCTCCAAATCTGAGTTTTTCTTAGCTCAGAACATCCCTCCTCAAACTGTTCTCACAGTCAAGAGGATTTTGGGAATGGAGAAAGGGTCTTTTCCTTTCAAATATCTAGGTGTACCTATTTTTTCTGGTAGAAACTTAAAGGTCCATTACCTTCCAGTTTTAGAAAGAATGGAAAAAATGATTAACAATTGGAAAAATATATGGCTATCCTCAGCTGGTAGGATCACCTTGATTAATCACTGTCTCCTTTCCATCCCTACTCATATTTTTGCAGTTTTAAGACCCCCTAGGATAATCCTAAAAAAATGGAGAGAGCTGCTTCGAGTCTATTCTGGGGGAAGGGTGAACATGGGGAAAAAAAGTGGAGAACCTGGAAGAAAATGTGTTTGCCAGTTCAGGAAAATGGCTTAGGATTTAGAGATCTAAATGCAACAGTAGAAGCTTTCTCTTGTAAACTGTGGTGGAAGTTGCAACATAACAATACTCAGTGGGCTTCTCTTATATGGTCTTTACCTGACTCATATAAAAAATCTCATACCTGGTCTAGGATTACAAGAATTACTGCTATTGCAAACAGTGCTTCTAGAGTCCTCTATGGAGTAGGAGATTGTTCTTTTTGGAATGCAAATTGGATAGGTAATGGAGCTTTAATTTACAAATGGCCAGAACACATTGATCTACCTTTTACAGATATCTCCCTCAGATATTTCATTGAGGGTAAATTATCTTTCCTACCACTTCTGGAGCCACACTTGGCTACCAACATTATCTATTCCCTGCAGGTGGCTACTTTGGATTACACACACAAAGACAAGCTTGTCTGGACTCCTAATTTGGATGGAAACTTCTCAATCAGGTCAGCATACTCAATTTTCAGAATACGGAAATCATGCATCAGAGATTTTTCTAAGGTTTGGACTTCTTTTCTTCCTGGTAAAATGTCTGTCTTATTATGGAGAGTCCTAAATGGCCTATTACCTTTTGACAACATACTTAACAGTTTTGGTTTCTCTTTTGCTTCCAGATGCCCTATTTGCATGAATCATTCTGACAATCTTGATCACTATTTTAATTCATGCATATCTTCCAATGCTGTATGGCAAAAGGTCCTCTCCTTGTTACAGCTACCTTCACCTGGATTCAGTAGTTTTAAAAATAGAGTACAATTTCTTTTAGCATATCCAGCTGATTCCAAGATACATGAAAACCTGATTTCTGTTTCCCTAGTGGCTACAGTCTGGTTCTTATGGATCTATAGGAACAAAATAATCTTTGAAAACACAGCTTTCTCTTCTGAAGCATGTTTCCTTGAAATCAAAGGGATGATTTACCAAATCTTTACTGCTCATCAATTTTATGGAAATATTGAAAAGAACAAGAGATGGATTCTGGCTAATATCATTCCTAAAATTTCTAGTAAGAAGAAAAAACTGAAATCGATTGTAAAATGGCAAAAACCAGATAGAGGCTACAAAATAAATACGGATGCTTCCTGGAAAATTGGTGGTCAATCTGCTACTGCAGTGATTGTAAGGGATTGGAGGGGATTCTTGATCAAAATGAGAGTTAATACTTTTCAAAGTTCTGATCCTTTACATGCTGAGCTTCTAGCTATTCAAAGTGCTTATAATATCTGTTCAGAACTCTCCTTGCACAACTGTATTATTGAATCAGACTGCCTAATTGCAGTCAAGGGGATTATCAATCCATCCCTTTGTCCTTGGAAAGTTTTCTCAATCTGTAGTACACTACACAGGGCACAACTCTCAATCCCTATCCAGTATATCCCCCGGGAAGCTAACCATCCTGCAGATTTTTTGGCAAAATTGGCTATGGATAACCATCTCCAAGGAGATGTGGATATTATGTCAGTCCCAATTTTCTTTAAAGGTCTCCTTGCCCTGGATATCTCTGGAGTCCCGAGGATTAGAGTGGGAACAAATTAGGCTCCCCCTCTTTGCTGTGGCTAACATTTCTTGCAGGACTATCTAAGTAATTTTATGGTTATGACTCTCTCTGAGCTGCTAGCTTCTCTGATTATGCCTATCCCTGAGCTGCTAGTTTTCGAGTATAGATACTGCTGTCTTCTTCTTCATATCTCAGGTACCAGAAGACTCCTTCGGGAACTGATGCTAACGCTCTGATACTGCGGACATCTCCTCCCGCTGCATCTTGCTGACTTTTGGATGAAGACACTGCTAAGGGTAGCTACTGCTACTTCCTTTCTCAGCTGAAGGACAAATCCGGATCCATGCTTGCTCCTTATGAGGCTTTTAAACATATTTCCTACGGTCTGAATATCACTGACAAACTGGGGTTTCGAATGTCAACTCCCCGACTCATTCGTGATATCTCAGGGCTTAGAAAATCTGTTTCTAATCCAGTCTGGCACTTAGACTTACATTTTTTTTTACTGATCATCCTGTATGGAGGTTTTATTTTGCTTCCACAAGCAAGTTTTTTGCTACAAGTGCTCTTAGGGCTCTTGATCATCAATCGGATGACCTTTTGTAACGAACAAACTCATGATGCTATTTCTAGCTCTTTTACGGTTTGGGGAGCCCATAAATATCCCCCCATCTTAGGATGGTTATATTTTAAAAAAACACCACAAGTATCAAGTGCTGAAATTAAAAGATCACACCAACACTGATAACAGTACTTCAAGTCTAAAACCTAAAACATCAAACTGAAAACGAGAAACATCAATACCTGTACATAAAAATCACAGTCGAAAATTAAGAAAACTTACAAATCCTCCTTCCTTCTCGATTGTAGAAGGAGTGAGGAAAATCTTCTTAGACATCTAAGAAACAGTATCAGCAACACAAATATCAGCACAAATTTGTAATAACAGCTCACAAAATAGAGAAATCCCCAAATATTAACACAGTGAACAACATAAACCCTACAAAATCACATGAACCAAAAAAAGAAAACAAAACTTGAAAAAATAAAATATGCATGAAAAATCTGAGCAAAGACAATACTTTCGAAGATAAACACGAAAGGAAGGTTGTATTGTGTTTGACCGCCGAAAAATTTGCCAAAAAAAAGAAGCGCATCTTCTCTGCTTCATCTCAAATCACTGTTTGCGTTCATCTAGTCCCTGTGTTCTTCCCTGCGCACGATATATGGAAGAAAACGGAGAAATGAGCGGTTGAATTGAAGGAAAATGGAAGAGAATTTGAGATGAGAGAGAAGAAGGAGGCAGTTGCGATAGAGAAGAAAAGAGATGAGAGAGAAGCGTGAGAAAATAATGGAAGAAGAAGAGGAAAGATTAATATTTATACCTGAACTTAAATGTAAATTAATAATTGCACATCCAACCCTTGAACTTTTGAAAGTTCAATTTGAAACCCCTTGCTACATTCTTAACTATTTATTCTCTGGTCTCGCTACGAGACCGTCTCGCACAAAACTTTGTCCCTAAGAAAACATCATTATGGCTAGCAATAAAATTCAATTGAGTAAAACTTAATAGAAGTAAAATTTTACACACGGCGGAAACATTGTAAATGATTCTAGAATCTAGAGACACCGCTAAGATGATTTTGGGTTTTTTTTGTTCGAAAGTATAGATTAATCTTGTAAAATATGAAAATGAAAAACCAATACTAGCCTTCATTGACCTAAATGTTAATGGCCAAATTGGCCGAAAATAGGTGAAGTGACTATTATACCATTGAGTTTAAAAATCAATTAAAAAATGGAAAAGACATTAATAACCCTGGAAAGACATTAAAATTGGAAAAGACACCCATCTTTGGAGTAGCGGTTGCTCCGTCAACCAGCTGCCACTTCCTCACTAAGCCTTCCTCCTTACCCCACCCACCACCCAACTCCGCCTACCACCTCATTGGTGTTCAATATAACGAGCTCTAGCAGATTGATGAACTCATCGCCGTCGGAATCGACTTCTTTCCTCATCTTGTCGATCTTCACCGTTAAGCTTCAAGGTTTGGTGGTCGGATTCGCGCCAAGAGCTCCACCACGGCGCGACGATTGAGAAGGAGGTTCGCGACGACACTATGTAAGGAATGGGCGACGTCACTGGCGGGGTTAGGGTTTAGGGCGGAGGTGGGCGTTGGGGGTGTGCAGGGCTAGGGTTGACGGGGCTAGGATGGCGGGGATAGGGTTTCTGGGCGGGTTAGTGACAGGGCTAGCGGCGGAATTGAGGGTAAAACGGGGTGGGTTAATGGCGGGCCTTTGGTTTCTGGCAGGTTAGTGGCAGGGATGGGATGGGTTTCTTGGTGGGTTAGTGGCGGGGTTGTGTGGGGAAATGAATCGGCGGCACGGCAGCGGTGGAGTAGCGGCAGATGGTGGCCAATGGGTATGTTTGAAGATGAGGGAGTAGAATTGTCCTTACATATTCAGTTCTCTTACCTAATCAGTTTTTAGTCGATGGGTAATTTTATCTTTTTATTTTGAGTATGTCTTGAAAGACGGTCTTTCCATAAGTCATGGAAAGACCAAGGTTTAAAGTGTAAATTAGAAGAAATGAAGATAAAATTTTCGGGTTGCATGAACTGGGTTATAAATTTTATAACTACTACATGTTGCATACTAAAATTTTAATATTGCAACTAAGATCTTTTACCTTTTATTATTCGAATTAAACCCCGTCTTTTTATAAGTGTATGGAAAGACCGTCTTTCCCAAGAATTTGTCTTTTATTTTTTGTCAAACGTTTCGTTGAATTGAACAAAATGGGTGTAATGGCACAATTTTATAAAAAAATATAGGGCTAGTTTCGAACTTTTAAATTTTGCAAGATTATATCCGCTACGCTTTCGAAATTTAATATGGTTATATATGTAATTTTCTATTTTTTTAAAAAAAATAAAAAGTTGACTGGAGGATGACTTGGACTTGGATTTCACAGCTCTCCTCTGTCACTCAGCTTCATGAGCTGATGATATCTTTGTAATATTTAGAGGATAAGAGACCTCCATTTCTCCTCTTTCTTCAACTTTAAGATTTTCATGTGTCCCGGAATTTAAAGTAAACGCCAAAAACTGCTGGGAAAACATCTGGGCTCTGCAAACTTTTCCTTGCAATTTGGTGTATTTTTGTTCCACTCAAGAGCTAGGCTGCAATGATGGCTTCCAATCCATTGAAGTTACCATGTAATGCTGTTGGATTCCTCAAATTCAACTCATCTCCCATTAATGATGGCTGCAGACAACGAAACTTGAGCTTTCAAACCAGAGTAATTGATGCAAACCAGGTCCATTCCACACTTGCCAATCTTGCTTTGCATTGTGATTTGATTGAAAAGTGTCGAAAGAAAAATCTACAGCTTAATGTATAAGATCATGGGTTAGTTCCAGACAAATCCATGGCTAAAGATCCTAGGTTAGTATTCATTGGTTTCATGATAGAAGTTCATGACTTAGCCTATGGAATTAGAGTTCAAGCTTAACTGGTTGCTGTGGTTGGCCTAGTGGACATATATTCTCACTGCTTAGCACATGACATCTTTCTGTCCACGTTTGTTTGCGAGTCCCACTTTGGTGAAGGATAGGATTGTAGCTTACTCTAATAAAAAGTACATTTTTGTGTTTATTTAGTTGAGTTGGATAGGAGTGAAATGACATGTCTTTTGCTTCAATCAACCTTGTTATGATGAACAACTCCAGTGGCTTTCGAATATGTTTCCTATTGCTGTAGTTTCTGTGATTTGGATGGATTCAGATATGAACTCAGTTTCCCATTGCTGAGTTTCGATTTGGTTGTTTAATTGTTTATATGAACTCATTTGCTGTTAGGACACTCCAGTTTTGTGTACAGCATTTTCCTTTTGAGCTTTGCTGCATGCTGTTAATCGATTGAGGTAACTACGGATCATAAAATGGGCAGAATTGCTTAGTTTTGTTTATCATTTGAATACCATTCCAAGTTTTCTTTGGCATGATTAAAGGCTAGGCTAACAGATAGGCATAGAGTTGATTGAAATTATTCCAGTTTCATGGGAGCAGTTAAACAAAAGATTCGCGAATTCTCTACCAAATCAGTACTGGTACATGGTACAAAACCATAATAAAATACGTGTAAATCAACATCTGCATGAGCTTCATTGCAACATAATCAACTGTCAAGTGTTCACCACTTGAAGGCGTAAAAACTTCAATTCGTGCTTCATTGTTCAAAACTTGCAGTATTGAAATCTTTTGCAATGATGTTATTGCTGAACCTAATCTTGAGGACGTGTGTTTTAGCTTTACTAACATGTCTGTGGCTACATCGATAGTTCAAAGAAAGGAAGACAGAAAACATTATCAAGTGAAGTTTCTTGGTTAAACTTTGAAACAAAATGATGTTTCTTATTTTAACTTCATCCTTGCATTGAGCTCATTTCTGCTGCTCTTCTTTGCCAGCCACTTCTCAACTGTCTACTCATTTCATGTGTCTGAAAGGTTGAATCAGGAATCATGTGCGAACCATGTGGAGGACGAGGATGGTTAGTGTGCGATTTCTGCAAAGGACAGAAGGCTAATGTTAAGGCTGAGAATAAAAGGATTTATCGTCGATGTCCATCTTGCCGAGCTGTGAGTGCTTCCTTCCCATACATTTTTTCCTTTATGAAGAAGTGGTAGAATAAGGACAGCCTGTTAGTTAGTGCGCTTGCATTAGATTTCAAATGGAAATTGCAGTATATGCATAAACATGAAATCAGTATCTATATGCGTACGGGTAGAGTGGAGGAAAGGTTTTCGTGCACTCTGCCTTCTCGATACCTTACTTCTGAGTCGGTAGGTTTCAGTTTTGTTCTTCTACATTCATCCATGCTTACTAGAGGTTTTGTTTTTGATTGATTGCAGGTTGGGTACATTTTATGCTCGAAATGCAAAGTTTTCAAATGTGTCACATTTCCAGATGCTAGTGATGGTGTGGCTATGATGATGTGAGCCTTTATGTTCATCTTATATGTACTAGTTAGAATGGACAAATCTTTCCTTAATATCACCCATTGGTAAAAAAAATAAAAAAAAAATTTGTTAGAATAAATCAGACTCCTGATTAGATTATGATTTATTATGATTACAGTTCTTTCTTTGTTACACCTCTATTGTACTCTCTATATATTTCGATATCAATAATACAATTCATTACGGCAAATCATTCTATCACAATCGATGAAGTAACAGTTCCATAAAAAAATGATGAAATCTCCAGATCCGAAATCGAACGACTGTCCATGGAAGATGAGACATAAGGGAAGAAAGTTTCATCAAAACGAACGTGGCGAGAGACATCGATGCGCCCAGAATTCGGGTCGAGACACTAGAAGCCCTTGTGACGAGGGCTGTAGCCAATAAAAACACAGGGAATGGATCGGGGTGCAAACTTATCAATAGCAGTGACACGCATACATGGAAATGCAAGGAAACCAAACGGGTGAAAGAGGGTATAGTCAGGCACATGACCAAAAATAACCTCAAAAGGTGATTTGCCACTAAGAACTGAACTAGGCAGACGTTTAATAATGTATACCGCAGATGAGAAAGCTTCCACCCAATAACAGTGCAGCACAGAATAGTGAAAAAGCACAGCAAGACCAGTCTCTGTGATGTGACGATGCTTCCGCTCAACCCGGCCATTCTGAGCAGGTGTATAGGGCGAGGACATCTGATGATGAATGCCACATGATATGAGGTGAGCCTGAAGTCGGTGATTAGTAAACTCGGCGCCACCATCGGTCTGAAAATTTTTAACCCTAGCAGAAAACAGAGTCTCAACAAATTTCTGAAATTGGATAAATGTGTCATAGAAATTCGACTTATGCCGCATTGGAAGAAACCATGTGAATCGCGAAAAATCATCAATGAAAACGGCATAATAAGAGAAACCGCCGGTAGATAAAACAGGAGCTGGTCCCTACCAATCACAATGTACTTTATCCAATAAACCAGTAGCACGCTTGTCACTAGTGGAAAAGGGCAAACGGCTACTCTTGGCCATCTGACAAGGAGAGCAACTGACAAGTGCAGGCATAGTAGAAGTGACAGAAATAAGGCCCCGCCGATTCAATAACTGAACATTATCATGAAACATATGACCGAGGCGAGAGTGCCACTGGTCAAATGAAGCATGAAGCTTTGTAGAGCGTAGTTCGCCTAAAAAGCTAGAATCACCGGTCTCAAGAAAATAAAGGCCTAAACTATGATGGCCTTTACCAATTATCATCCATGTATGCTTGTGCTCAATGGAAAATGCACCGGCATCAAATATAACACGGACAGGTAAATCACGAGTAAGCTTACTAATGGACAATAAACTTCTAGTAATCTTAGGGACCACAAGGACATCATTAACAGAGAAACCATAGAAATGACATTGGCCGATGTGAGAAATAGATAATGATTCACCATTTCCAACAAGAATAGAATCAGAACCACGATAACATTGTGCCTTATCAAGAAGACTGGTGCGAGCAGTGATATGAGATGAAGCACCTGAATCAACGATCCACTGATTCGACGAAGAATGACGGTTGGGACCATTCAAACTGGCCTGAAAAAAAACCTTGTCCGCAATCCAATTAGTGGAGCAATCTTCCCGAGATATAGGGCCCAAATAAACCATAGCAAAAGATCAAAAAATTGCACAGAAATTGATGCTGATGAGAATTTGAGAAACTCGTGAGAATGTGAGCAACTCGCGAGAAACAGCTTCAATTCGCGATAATTTGATCAACTCGCGAGAAATAGATTCTACGCACGAGAAATTGGAGGTGTGAGAATTTCCCTTGCTGGCGAGTCAAATTGCGCGTGACTTCACACGCTAAATGTTTCTTCTTCGTGTCGTGCTCGGGCTCCTTCGCGGCGGACGGCACGTCGGAAACCTTGGCCTGGCGATTCTGCACAGTGAGGCCCTTCCAGTCATTTGCGATCTTCTTGGCGATGTCTTCTATGATCTTCTTTGGGGAGAAACCCAGTGGCCCGGTCTTTGGAAATAGAAGCTTGAACTCGCCAGAGATTAAAAATTGCCGATGCAGTTGTTCACTGGAGACGACTGTGAGGGCAAGGATGTCGACTGCTGGAAAACTTGAAAGGTCAATGGCTACTGGACCGCTGTAACAAGGAAGTCGGACTGCTGGAGGCGCCGGAATTTGGCCTGAATTTTAGACAGAATCCGGCAGTTCAGTCGGCCGGAAAAAGAGAGAGAGAGAGAGAGAGAGGCGCTGAAAAGATTAGGGTTTGGAATTTAGGATCAGAACTTGCTCTGATACCATGATAGAATGATTTGCCGTAATGAATTGTATTATCGATATCAAAATATATAGAGAATACAATAAGGGTGTAATAATGAAAGAACTCTAATCATAATAAATCATAATCTAATAAGGAGTCTGATTTATTCTAACAGAAGTGTTGGTACTTTCAGTTCCTTTATACGTGAAAGTATTGTCCCGGAATTTTCAAAAATATTGATATACCTCCAAGTGGGCCTAAACTAGTAGTTAACGCTGGTCCCAGACCACCCAAATATTAAAATGATCTAAATGCCGGGGTGGGAAAAGAGGGATGGCGGGGCGAGGAAGGGGAAACAGAGGTTGTGCGGTGGTGTCAAAATTAATGGTGATAGAGACACGATGAGTCTCTACAAGGGTGTTACTGAGTTGGATGACTTTAGTAACAATCATAATCCAAAAGTCAATGGATTATGATTGCCAAGCAAATAAAATTAATTTTGTCATATAGTATTTTGGTTGTAATAGTGAAAGAGGTTAAGCTATAAACGTTTACTTTGTTTAGAGTTATACTAGCACTTTCAAAAAAGTTATATATTGGAAAAAAGTTATATAATGGTCAAAAGTTATATGGGCACGTTTAGAGAAAAAAAAAAGTGAATCGCTATATTAAGCCCTGTATTTTACTTGATTACGCTCTGTATTTATACTATTTACTATACAATATGTATTTTAAATTTAATTTAAATAAATTAAATTAATATTAAATGAAATTTATTATTTATTTTAGCTGCCGCCGCCGGTCTCTTCTCTTCTCTTCTTCTTCTCCGCCGGTCTCCTCCTCTTCTCTTCTTCTTCTCTGCCGGTCTCCTCCTTTTCCGCCGCCGCAGCTGGTCTCCTCCTCTTCTCTTCTTCTTCTCTTCTTCTTCTTCGCCTCCTCTTCTTCTTCGTCTCTTCTTCTTCTTCTTCTTCTCTGTTTCCCTTCTCCGCTCTCCGCTCTCCGCTCTCTGCTCCAGTGACTCTGTCTTCTCCGGCGACTCCTCTCCCCGCTCTCCTCCAGTCCTAATCTCTTTTTCCTCTCCCCGATCTCCTTCTCTTTCTCCTTCTTCTTCTCCTCCCGGTCCTCCTCTCCCCGCTCTCCTTCTCCTTCTCCTTCTCCTTCTCCTCCCGGTTCTCCTCTCCCCGCTCTCTTTCTCATTCTCCTTCTCCTCCCAGTTCTCCTCTTCCCACTCTCCTTCTCCTTCTCCTCTCGGTTCTCCTCTCCCCGCTCTCGGTTCTCCTTCTCCGCTCTCCTTCTCTTTCTCTTTCTTCTCCCGGTTCTGTGCTCCGATTCTTTGCCCCGGTCATGGTTCTCCTCTGCTCTCCGCCACACTCCTCTCCTGCTTCTCCGCCGTTCTCCTCTTTTGCTTCTCCATCGCTTCAGAAGCCGTTCTCCTCTCCCACTTCTCCGTCGTTCTCCTCTCGGGCTGGGTTTTGCTCGATGGGGACGAAGAAGAAGGAGGGACGATGGGCTAGGGTTTCGCTCGACGAGGATGAAGGAGAAGGAGGGACTGCGGGCTAGGGTTTTGCTCGATGGGGCGAAGGAGAATGAGAGACGAAAGTGGGGCTAGGGTTTTGTTGAGGACGGGGATGAAGGAGAAGACGACCGGCAGTTAGGGACGGTGGCGGGGCTAGGGTTTTGCTGGGGATGAGGGACGGCGGCGGGTGGAGCCGGGGACGGTGATGGTGGAGCTGGGGATGGATGGTCGGGTTCTGATGGTAGAGCTGGGGACGGTGGTGGTTCCAATGGTGGCGGCGGTGGTGGCGCACGATGGCGGCGGCGGTGGTGGTGGCGCACGATAGTGGCGGCGGTGGTGGCACACGGCAGCCTCAGATTGTTTTTAATTTTTGTTTTATTTTGAAATTTTGAAATTAGTATTATACATGTATATACGTATTACGGCATAAAATAGTAAAATACAGGGTGTGATATAGCAACACCCAAAAAAACTAGAGGTTGTATGTTTCATTTGAAAAAAGTTAGTCAAACTATCAAATGTGTTTGTGACATTTACATTACTACTCCCCTATGGGAATTCAGCATATGGGGCAAGGGTATTTTTGTTATTTCAGATCTGGTCAACACTCAAATTGAGGAGTCAATGCTGGAATAGTGACAAAAGATTGTAACTGCACAATTTATCATAAAGTTATGGTTATTTTGGCACTTTCTCATTTTGCAGGGTTATATTGACACTTTCAGTCTATAGTTAGGGTTAGAAGTGTAAAAATCCCCATTCCCTCTGTTTCACTTTTTTGACACACTTACCATTTTCGTATATTTTTCTAAGATTGTCACATTTCCTTTTATGTCAAAAAGTACATCATTCTCAACCACTCATTAAATTTTGTACTCTTCTCACACAATTCTTTCCACATATTTTCACTTGTAAACAAAACAACATGTAAACTTATGGTGCAAAACATATTGAACGGAGGAGTATGGAATATTACAATGCTATGGAGTACATAACTAAGCCTCTTAGTGATGAAACTTGTTTTAAAAATCAAGATAAAAGGTGTACAGTTAAGATGTGAAATATTTATTTATTTATTTTTGGAAAAATGTATACTTTCATTGATCTTCAAAACCATAAAACCACCTCATGTACATCACAACTAGCATCTATCATACTCTAAATTTATCAACTAACTCCCTCATTCTTGGGATTTCCTAACTCCTATATACAATTGTATCCAATTTTATTAACAATATTTTCCTCCTCCTTTTCCTCCTTAAAGCACGCTCCGTCTCTCCACTCCCAAACCCCATACACAGCCTCTGTAATTGCATACCTAATTAGCTGTGTTTTCTTTCATTTCCCCCTGCATTTCATCACCAACCATTCCATCTCATTATTCCATGTCTTCGATTCTCTGTTTTCCTGTAACCAGACCAGAATTTGCTTCCATATTCTCGCCATTTTCCTGCAACCAAAGAACAAATGCTCCACATATTCCTCTTCCTCACACAGTACACACTTGCTATCTATCTGAATCCCAAACTTCCTCAAACGATATTTTGTTGGCAGCCTTATATGACACAACATCCAGAAAGTGAACTTTGCTCTAGGCCTAACAAAGTTACATAGAACAATTTCCTCCATGTTGTTTCAGCCTGCTTCTCCCTCATTTCGTCATACAGCTTCATGATGTTGAATTTATTCAGATTTTCCTGTTTCTGCCATGTCTCCAAAGTTCTCACCTTATCCCTACATTTACTGATACCTTTCACCAACCAAGAATGGTCCTCCGGAAACTTCACATCCGTTACACATTGCCTCTTACATAGACCTTATGAACCCATTTGATCCACAATCTGTCTGATTTCTGACATAAATTCCAGTGTTTTCCTTGTACTTGCAAAACTCCAGTCCGTCAGTGCTATTACATTCAGTTATCCATTTTTCTTTGGCTCACAAATCTTCTCTCACGATACATGAGACTTTCTGGTAATAGCTTCACTTGCCACTCCAGAGATACGACATGAATATTGCCTCAATGTGCTTCAAAACTGCTTTTGGGATTAGAAATACCTACATCCAGAAATTAATAACAGAGAAAAGTACACTTTTTATCAATTGAACTTTCCCCTCATAGCTTAGTAGCTTCGAGCTCCAGTGTTTCACTCTTGCTACAATTTTTTCAATGAGGGGTTGGCACATCTGAATATTAAGTTTTCTACTAGCCAGTGGCACTCCAAGGTATCTAAATGGCAGCATCCCTTCTTCAAATCATGTGATCACTAGTATCATTGCGTTTTCTCCATCTTCTATTCCACAAAAATAAACTCTACACTTGGACTTGCTCACCCTTAGACCCGTTAACTTTTCAAATTTCTGATAAGCCTGCATTAAAAACAATACTGAGTGTCTATCTCTATTTGCCACCATCAATACATCATCCGCAAAGTTCAGCTTCGGTAATTTCAACCCTTCACTTGGATAAATTTAAATCCTGGTTTCTATCCTGCCACCTGCAAACACCTTGTCAAATATTCCATAACAAGCACAAAGAGTAAAGGGGATATAGGATCCCCCTGTCTCAATCCCCTTTTTGCTTGTAGGAAGCCTATGGTACAACCATTCACCAAGTACTTGAAGGACACTGATCTCACAGACATCATCACCCATTCTATGTACTGCTCAGGTATCCCAATATACTTCATAATATCCTCTAAACAATCTCATGTCACAGTATCATAAGCCTTTTGGATGTCCATTTGAATGGTACACCTCGGGCCACCTGATTTCCTGTTATAGCCTCTCACAATTTCATATGCCATCATAATGTGATCATGGATACTTCTGTTTGGTACAAAAGCTGCATGGTTTAGCTCTACTACCTCATTTATAACTCTGCTCAGTCTAGCTGTCACAATTTTTTATATGATCTTGTATACAGTTGTACAACAAGAAATTGGCCTCAAGTGTTTAACCTTTACAGCTGCCTCATGTTTCGGGATAAGGGTCACCAGAGTTCCATTCACAACTCTATACATCTTTTTCCTGACAAAGAAATCCTCCGCTGCTCCCACCAAATCATCTTTGATCAGTTTCCAATTATCTTTAAAGAACTTAGCATTAAAGCCATCATACCCTGGAGTTTTCAAGTTACCAATGCTCTTCAAAGCTACCTTAACCTCTATTATGTTTACTGGTTGAGTCAGTTTTCTTCTACTTTCATTGCTCAGACACTTTCCCCTTCTCATTATCTCTTCATCAACCTTTTCAGATCTTCCAGCTTCCTGTCCTACTAATTTCTCATAAAAATTCAGTACTTCTGCTTCCAAGTCACTCTGCTCAGTTACAATTGTATTATCATCTTTCTCCAACTTCTGCATTCCTGCCATCTTGCTTTTTGATATGGTTGATGCATGAACATATGCATTATTACCATCTCCTAAATCTCACCCAGTCAACCTTAGATTTTTGTCTAGCAATCTTTTCATCAATTGCATTCCACTTCTGCACTTCCTCAATACCTGAAATAATTTTTCTGATCCTCTACTTATTCATCCTTTGTTTTCCCAGCTCTAGTTGCGCAGTTGTTAGCTCCTGTTTTGCTTTTCCTAGCTTCCATTAACTCCACTTATCTGTTTAGTATGCTTCTTCAAAACTGGCTGCAATCTTAACAGTTTCTCCATAGAACATGCATCTTACTTCTTTCTATAGGCTCTCTCAGGCTCTGCTCTATTGCACCCACTACTTCTTTTCTCTTCATTAGGCAGTTC
This sequence comes from Rubia yunnanensis, assembly GCA_037428765.1. Lineage (NCBI taxonomy): Eukaryota > Viridiplantae > Streptophyta > Magnoliopsida > Gentianales > Rubiaceae > Rubia > Rubia yunnanensis. Next base: position 19,792,372 of record CM075064.1, on the reverse strand, counting down.
AAAATTTTAAATTGTCTAGTTCTTCTCATGTTTTCATCTTGTACCCTTACTTTCAGTACTGCATGATCTAAGATCCCAGGAACCAGATTCTCCGCCACTATATCTGGGTATTTTCTAAACCATTCCTCTTTTGTCAATTTTTGAGTATATTACTCCTTCTACTTGTCTATTTGACCAAGTAAAATATTCTCCTATAGAGTCACAATCAATCAACCCAATATTAATAAGCATTTGTTCTAAATCCCAAAACTCATGTGGTTGAACTTCATTTCCCCTAATCATGTCTTCCATTTTGAGCACATTGTTGAAGTTACCTATCATTAACCATGGTCCATGTATCAAATGCTGAGATTTTTCCACATCCTTCCACTGTTTTTTCCTCTGCTTCAACTGATTACTTTCATAAACTGCAGTTTACCAGAACTGCAGTACTTCATCTTTCTTGATTTCATATATCATCATCTGATCAGTTTTCTTTTTCACTTGAATATCCACCATTTTATCCTCCCACATCACCCATAACCTACCATTCAGATGCTCCTCATAATTGCTCACAAAACTCCATTTCTCCCCAAAAAAAATTCTAACCCCCACAACCTGCTCTTTTTTAACACGAGTTTCAATAAGTATAACAAACATACAATTAATCCCCAAGAGGCGGGCTCTAACCTCTCTCTGCTTTGTTATATTATTCATGCCCTAACATCCCAAACACATATCATGGAACATCATAGTTTCCTGATGGATCTTGCCAAATCCCCACAGGTCTATGTCCATTTTCTCCACTCCATCCACATATACTGTTTCCCAAATTTCAAGTCTCATTTCCTTCAACCATCTTCATTTTGCCTCTATTTTTAGACTGTACCACTGTCTAGACTTCATCACCATTTATTTCCTTTTTCTCAGTATCAACATTCAGAATTTCAGCCTGCCTTTCATCAGTCTCATACTGTGCATAGCTTTCCAACTTTCTCAGCCTTCTCTTTCACCTTCCATTTCTGTACTGTTTTTTTTCCAGTCTTCTCAGCACATGTGTGACCCCCCAGTTGACACTCCTGTAATACAAAGGCCTCCCTTCTAATTCTATAGCATGTTTAAACACTTCTCCAACCAAGTCTTTTAACACCACTGATTCAGGGATTTCTTGAGACGCATCAATCTCCACCAGAATCCGAGCATATGAAATTCATAACTTTGAAGTTGTGCATTCATCTATACATACAGGCTTACCAATTACACTCCCATTTTTTTCCAGACTACTAGCTCCTCACAAGTACAGAGGCGATTTTGGCAGTTTTACCCAAATTGGAAGTGTTCTTACCATATCATCTTTCAATGAATATTTATGCTTCCAAATCTGCAAGAACATTGTCATGTTATAAATGGTGTATGGCTTCTTCCTCAATACATTGTCAATGTTCTCTTTCGTTTTGAAATGAACGATGAAATACCCTTCTTCATTATACAATAACTCTGGCATAGCTACAAACGACCAGGGTCTCTCCATAAAGTTCTTCACAGCAGTCATACTCAGATTGCCACCAAACACATACATAATAAGTGAATTTTCCCAATATTTCAACTCCTCTCTCACATCATCCAGATCAACTTCAATTTTGACTTTCCCATCTACTAATTTCGGGGCGACATACTCAATTTTCATGCCATTTGATTGAGTCATATTTCCACTTATAATGTCTATCCACAACTTACCCAATTCAAATCTATCCCTAATATCAGATTCAGTAGGTTTGATCAAATTTGTTACCTCAATTTCTGTCGCACTGTCCGTCTCCGATTCCTCATCATTCTCCATCACAAACTCCTCGATCTGTTGTTCACTGACACTCTCAGTAATTCTTCTGCTTCCTGAGATGCCCCATTCCTCCGCTGCAATGCCGCCTTTTTCCGTAGCGACCTAGCTCTCGTTTCATGGCCGGATCAATCGCACATCCACTGTATGTTTTTCACCCGCAGTCAGGCTCCAAAATCCTTATAATTTCTGTAATTTTTAGGTGAAATATTACTCTCTTTTTAAAAAAAAATAATGGCAATTAATTAAAATGTATTTTATGTAAGCTACGTACATATCATTAAATTAAGAGAGAAAAATTCAATGAGTGGTTAAAAAAAAATTTTCTTTAATTATTAAAGCAAGTGTGATGCAAATGAAAAGTATGTGAAATTTGAAATAATGTTGGGATTGTTTTCTGTGAGCCCGCCTAAACTTTAGGCAGGAGTCTTTCTTTCTACAATTCTAACAATATTCTAACTACATAGACATATTTCTAATAATTTTATAGTGACATATCTCTAATTATTTTACAGGGTTCTGGGGTTTTTTTGTCCAATTTGTTTTCCATAATTTTCCTGCCCCCTGCAATATGCAAAAAAAAATCAAAAAATATTTTTAAAATGTTATAAAAATGCAATCAATTATAAACTGCAACAACATCAACAAAAAACAGCAGAACATCAACGAAAAATTATAAAACATAAACTAAAAAATTGCAACAAATAATATATTAAAAATAAAAAAAATATCAAAAAAATATAAGAATCCAAATAAAAATCAACAAAAAATTGAAAAATAAAATAAAATAAACGTTGACGACTAACAAATAATCAGCTGGAAATCATAAAAACATCAACAAAGCTAAATTGTCTTTTTTATAAAAAAAAACTACAAACATCAACCTATATCACCTAAGCAACAATTGAAGTACCTACAAGCAACGATTGAAACACTTACAAGTTGTACTCTAAGCACCAATTTATTTTCATAACAACCTACACTTGAAGCACTAACAAAAAAATGAAAACCGTCAATGTAAGGAAAAAACACTACAAAAAAAACCATATCATCAAAAAAAGCTATGAACGTCAACTCCTGACTAGCAACGATTGAAGCACTTACAAGTTGTACTCTAAGCACCAATTTGCTTTCAAAACACACACAAGTTATAAAATAAGCACATACAACCTACATTTGAAGCACTAACAAAAAAATGAAAAATATCAACATAAGGAAAAAAATACTACAAAAAATCAACCATATCACCAAAACCTCGATTGAAAAATGAAAAACATCAACATGAGAAAATAAAATTTAAAAACTACAAATACAATTCATATCACCCAAAAGCTACAAAACATCAACTCTTAACACCTAAACCTCATTCAGAAAATAAAAGATATCAACATAAGAAAAAACACCCTACAAACATCAACTCCTATTACCAAAACCTAAGCCGGAAAATAAAAAATATAAACATGAGAAATAAAATAAAACTACAAATATCAATTTATATCACCCAAAAAACAATAAAACATCAACTTATATCAATCAAACATCACATGAATAATGAAAAACACCAACATACGAGAAAAAAAGTTACAAACGTTAAAAAAAACCTCAATACCTCAACAATAATATTATTCAATAAAAAAAACATGGTGGGATTTGAACCTAAGATGCTAACCTCAAGGTCTAGACTAATAACCACAAAGCCAAAGAGTCCTTACTAAACATATACTTAGTCAAATAATGTTAAACCTCAGCATGTACCTTAATAACATAAATTCATCAAAAACAATGTCACAAATGAGACTCGAACCCGAGACCATAACCTCAATAACCAAAGTACTAACTGCTATACCAAAGATCATTATTGAACATTCTCTCAGTCAAAAATATATAAACCTCAGCATAAAAATATATATATAACACATCATCATCAACCTCAAATATCACCATCGACATCAGCATCAACAAACATCATCATCGACATCAGCATCAACAAATCACAGATGAATAGAGGTTTGGGTTTAAAAACATCAAAACATTCAGTATGGAAACTTAGAGGAGCAGAGGTTTACCGGCGGTGTGGAGAGATTTACTGGCGGATGACCTTCTTCTGCCTCCTACGATACTGTGCGTGCATCTTACGCTCAGCCTTCTTCTCCGATGCGGCGCATGTAATTCATACTCAACCTTCTTGTCCAATTGGCATATGCATCTGATCGGTCACCACACGTAGAGGCAGAGCAGCATCGAAGCAGAGGCAGCGTCGTTGCCGTGAAGCCATCGCAGAGGCAATTTGCATAGGTGAAGCTTGGGGCTTCTAGTGGTTGCCAGTTTTTCACTGAAAGTAGCATCAAAGCGGAGAATCGCCATGAATTGTAGAGACGATGACCTAGGGCACAGCACGGCGGAGCGATCGATGAGTTCGCCGGAGGAGAAGAAACACCGATGGAAAATGGAGGTAGGGGTGGAAAAAATCCAGCGGAATCCGAGGGGAAATTAGTGGATATAGCATATTGGCAAAATCCGATAATAATCCGGCGTCCAGTGGTGGTTGCCTGCGCCAGGTGGCAGTTTTCGGTGGGAGGAGCAATTTCTGATCGGGATCCCAAAAAATGGAATTGAAATTTTGGATAGTTTGGTGATTTATATAGTTGGGTTAAATGCTTTTCTAACCCTACCTTTAGGCTGAAAGTGTCAATATAACCATGTAAAACCAAAAAGTGTCAATATTACCCTAACTTTATAATGAATTGTGTCGATATAACCTTCCAACCATATTCCGGCATTGACTAACCTATTTTACCGTTGACTGGACTAGAAAAGATGAATTTTCCCTTGGATATTTCAGCTTATTCTTTTTCCATTTTACCCCCTCCTACTGCCGCTAGCAACCACCACCCGTCGCCCTTCCCCACCACCTCTGCACCAGCCACCACCAGGCCACCATCGCCACCATCACCACCACCACCAGCCACCACCAAACCCTCACACTGCTCCCACTCACCACCGCCCGTGACTATATTCTTTGAATCCATTGAGAGATACAACATATACATACTTGATTTGTTCATATAATACAGGGAAGAAAACGAGCATTCAAATGTGTACTATAAACAATAAAGTGGTAGGGAGAGAGTGAAAAGCAAGAATTGAGATGTTTATCCTGGTGGGAAGATTGGGCGGAGTGAGATGTTAAGAAGGAGAGAAAGGGAGAGCCGAACCTGAATTGAAGGCGGTCGGCCGATAGAGAAGGTTGAACCTGAATCGGAGAAGTTTGAACCTGAATCGGAGGCGGTCGGCCAAAGATGCTCAGCGGGAAGAAAAGGGGGAAGAAAAAAGAAGTAGAAAGATATAGAAAATGGGGAAATGTGAGGGTGGGTCTTGATTGGATGGAATTGGTTCGCCAGAGATGACCCAACGATGAAAGTGGTGGGCGGAAGGGGTTGAAGAAAAAGGGTTGGGTGAATTTCTTTCTTTTTCCCTTTTTTACTTTTTTTAATTCATGCCAAAAATTTTAATTAAGAAGAAAAAGGGGGAAAATGGTCATTTCTTTTATTTCCAGCCAAAACTTTCGTTGACTATCGAAGTCAACACATCTCAGGGTTATATTGGCACATACTTCATAAAATTAGGGTTATTTTGGCACTTTCTGATTTTACATGGTTATATTAGAACTTTCTGCCTAAAGTCAGGGCTATTTTGGCACTTTACTCTATATATAATATTTTGATAATTACACAATAGGTCCCTGAATTTATTGACATATTTAAAAAAAACCCATCCCAAATAAAATTATCTTATGATTGCACAATAAACCCCTGCCTAAAGTTTAGCCTGCCTAACATAAACTTGGGTAGGATAATATGCAAATATAACCCTATATAATTGAAAAAGTGCAGATATAATCCTGAGATAATTTTTAATGCAAATATAACCCTAACTATTTAACGAACATGCAAATATAACCCTAACTATTTAACGAACGTGCAAATATAGCCTTCTGGTGACATTTCCGGTGTTGACTTAAGTTTCCAGTAGTTGACCTTATCAGAAATGATAAAAAAGCCCTTGGACCAAATGTTGAATGTGAATGGACAATTTTGCCCATCTCTCTAGCAAAAATAAAAAATAGAAAGAAAAAAAGGGCCAAATTACTTCCACTGGCGGCTCTACTTCCAAAATCTCAATCTACTCTTTTCCACCACTCTTCCACCCGAAAGTTCACTCCTTAGCTTATGCAGTATTCTATTTCATAAGTACCCATTTCATATTTATCGAAGAATCTGGTAATGGCGAGCAGTTATGAAGACTGCTTAGTACTCTCTCCTTGTACGAGTCCCCTGAATTCTTTGGTTCCATGCTACTTGCATATGAAAACATCTCTACATCCTGAGAAACCCTTCTCTTCATGTCACTGAGCTGATGTTCCACCTTCATATCCAATTGGTTGAGATGATAGCCTATTGTTTCATATAGTGTTCTTGTGAGATAATCAGCAGCATCTCTTCTGTTAAATCCACCGTATATTCCACAGAACAACCATATGTTCTCTTCAGAGTCCAGTAACCTTGGTCGGAACTGCAGAAGGCTAGGTCACCGGTGCGGATAAAAATTGCCAATGCGGTGAAATCCGGTAGCCGGAGAGGGCTATCGGGGAGGATGGTCTTTCTGATGAATGAATCGTGCATTTCCTTCAAGCTGCAAGATGGATGCAGATTCTGGTACGGTGGTCGGAGAGCGTACTCCCGACCAACGTTGGAATATTCAAAATGGGAAACCTGCGGCAATTCAGAAAGCGGTGGTGATTGGATTGAGGATGACGATAGAGGGAGATTCGTTCAGGATGCAAAAAGTCTACTTCTTTTCTTGTCGTTGGCGGCGGTGAGTCAACAAAAGCAGTTGGGTCTTCCGTCGTGGCTGAGCTATAAGCCCAATATCGGAGGTAGCAGAGATGGGAATTAGGGTAGCAAAGAAGAGTCATTGTTTGAGATGGAGAAAAAAAGGGTAAAACTGTTGGCGTCTTCTCTCTCTGGGAATTTGGGTAGCAGAGATGGAGAAGAAGAGGTCAGAAAAGTAATTTCATTTTTTTGTATTTTTTATTTTTTTAAATAGGGGTAAATTGGTGTTTTTATAATTACGCCCCCAAATAGCCGGAAAAGGTTATATTTGCACATAACCTAAATATCTAAGGTTATATTTACACTTTCAATTATCGCAGGGTTATGTCTGCACTTTCATCAATTATATAAGGTTATATATGCACTTTAGATCGTCATAATATTTTTAGAGTAAATAATGTTAGAGTGAATAATGTTGAATAATTTTCTTAAGACATATTATCGTTATTGGCAAAGTCTTAGGAAAGACCGTCTTTCCATAGAATTATAGAAAGATGGGGTTTAATTAGAATAATAAAAGTTAAAAGGTTTTAGTTGCAATATTAAAAATTTATTATTCAACATGTAGTAGTTATAAAGTTGGGCAAAATACTGATACGACCCTATGTTTTGGAGGTTTGTGCTAATATGACCCTGTGAAGTTGAAAAGTGCTATTGTAGTCCTGTGTTTTGCATCAGAAGTGCCGATATAACCCTGTGGCACTATTTTGGTATTGACTTAGTAATTTTCGGCGTTAACCAAATTTGAAAAGACAAAAATGCCCCTGACTTGGAAGCTGAAATTTGAAGTGACCATTTTACCCTTTAGTTCCTGGATTTAAATCGATGAAATCCTCAAGTCGTTTCTCTCTTTCCAATTTTTTTCTTGTCCGTTGATCAAACTCCAACCACGAAAAAATCCTTCTCTTCCTCTTGGATCTGCTTCTCCAGCCGAATTAGCATTCTAAATTTTCATTCGTGGTCAACTACCATCCTAGGTATGTTGAAGTTTTTTATCTCGTTCATTGTATGAACCCTAGGCTTGATTTGGGGGAATTGGAATTTCTGGTATTGTGGGAGAGAATCCTTTCAACAATTGCTTGGTATTATGATTTGTCGATCTGGTTACGCACCCTAGGTGTGATTTGGGGTTTCTCGATGATATCTAGTTTTGTTGGTATATGGTTCTGGGATGTGGAACTATTCTTGATGTGGTGTTTTAATCGTTTAACTAGCCTGAAGGATGGAGTCATCAAGCTGTAGTGTGAATAATTGTCGTTGGGAGAGTGTGTTGTGCAAAGTGTGTGAGAAAGAAACTAGTGTTTTTATGTCAAGAAGCGCAAAGAATCCGGGCAGAATGTATTATCGATGTAAGAAAGATGGATTACAACAGTGGGTTGTGCCTGATGTCGTTGAGTCGGGTTATGACAGTGGTGTAACTTCATTTCATCCCAACTCCGGAGTTCGTAGACCGGTTCAGAAACTGGAATCTCCAAACGAACTGGTTGTACCCCAAATGGGTGGCCCTAGTCAAGGCATTTTAGCACCCAGAAATGCTTGTAATTGTCCACTGATCCTAAGGGGCTTGATAGCACTGAATTTAGTTTTGGTTGGTGGTAACATGTTACTATTGTTTGTGTGGCATGTTGTATTTGGCTGTGGGATGTGTTAGGCATGGGATGTTTTAGCTTAGTCCATGTTCTTGTTGTACTTGGCCGTGGGATGTGTTAGCTTAGTCCCGGAATTTAGTGTTAGTTGGTTGTACTTTGCCGTGGGATGTGTTAGGCGCGGGATGTGTTAACTTAGTCCATGTTGTTGTTGGAGTACTTTATGTTGTAATTCGAAGAAAGTATTTCTATGCTTGGTCCTATGTTTGATTAATTAGTGCTCATCTGACCTTATGTTTGCTTAATATGTGCACATCTGACCCCATATGCTTTCAATTAGTGCTAATATAACCCTATGTTTGCTTAATAAGTGCTCATCCGACCCTATATGTTGTAAATTAGTGTGAATATAACCCTAACATTTCCCACTAAGTGGTAATCTAACCCTGTGTGTTACGAATTATTTTTTATCAGACCCTGTGTTGTAGGGACCTTTATGGTCGATAACCCTAAACGGGCATGTTTTTTAACGTTAACATGAATACATGACTTGGCAGCTCATACTGGAAAGAAGTATAAAGAACAACATTCTATTTAGATTAATAAATTAATAATGCATTATACGCACTTTCTGAATACCCCCTACTAGACAAGACCAGGTACTTGCTAATTAACATCACAAATACTTCCCAGTGAACTAGTTGGAATTACAAAAAGATATAAGGTAGCCTGTTTCTCTAGGAGAATAATAGTGCTATAGTTGTAAGTAATGCAGAGTTCACATAAGTAAGAATGCTAGGTACTAGAAAGTTGTTCGAAACCCATTCTACAATTAGTAACATCAAAAGCTAGCAAATCCATCATCATACATCATCCTTATTCCTCTTTTGGGCCCGTCTCCGGCGGTGGGAGCGACTTACTTCTAGCATCCTCTAACAAGTCTTCAGTAGGTGGTGGGCGAGGCAGTTGCGAGCTTGATGGCATGTGGAAAGTTGGAGCTAGAGTTGTGCCCATCAATTTTGCAGTCCTCTCGTTGTACAAGAATGACTTCCCCCAAAACATGTTCTTGAATGCCTCGCGGCTGTCTCCTAGTCGGATTGGCCTATGGTGATGTTTTGTGGAACAAAAGATAGGGTGAATACATACAATTGTGAGTGCTGAATTAAAAAACAATCCTACCATTACCTCAGAGATAGTAATTGGGTTTACTAGTGGGAGTTTCTGGAGCACTTTCCAGTTGTTCAGGTCCACAACACCAACTTGCAAATCCTGTCCATAATCAACCCACCCTAGGTTACTAAAAATTATCATCAACGGATTATGAATCATGTTGTTAGATAAAAAGGATACCTTATGTGTGTATTGGCGGGGTATAATGGCCACTGTTTGAATCATGTTGTGAGTATTCTCGCTCAAATCATCAGCAACAATTTGCTCATAAGGACCTTCATATAGGTCGTAATCCTCTACTATATCCCCTTGCCAAACAGGGGCATCAACCAAATTCTCCATATCTGGGACACTATCCCCAAGAACATTAGCATTGGACTGTACAACAGTTGTAGCCATAGGCACCTCTGAACTGGACATCGACGAAGACATCATCATCAATCTTTTCTCCACCCTGACTCTCATAGACATCAACTACAATCTGTCTACCCCTATCCCCCTTAATAACATCTTGAACATCCTTTTCAACACCCTCAGACACAATGCCACCCTCAACACTCGTATACCTAGCATCGGCAACAATGACACCCTCACCAATTTTATCACCCCCTCATACACCACTAACTCAGCACCAGCATTATCGACATTTCCATCTTCAACACCATAACTTAGGAGTGGAACAATTGAAGATGTTCCCACATCTCGGCTTGCCAATTCTTTTTCTACGTTGTTTAATGTTGCAACCAGCTGATTCTCAAATTCCTTGTCCGGGTCAGAGAATTCATCTCCAACTGTTTCATCGATTTGTGAGCCATATTGCTGAGACAAAATGTTCAGTTGTTAGTGATGTAAGTTGAATAACATTCTGAAATTTGGGGATGATATTGGATCCATACCTGTAATTTCTCCAGACTGGGAAAGTTTTCTTCATTGGTCAAATTCCGGTTTGCCTTCTGCTTTATTCGGGTTTGTTTCCTGGTAGGTGCCTGTGGTTCTTCGATGATGAGTGTCATAATAGCCGGTCCCTGAATCAGCAGCATGACAACCATTCCCTGAACCAGTAAGAGTCTACAAACATATGGTTTATCCTTAAAAATTCATACCCTAAAATTACCTGAGAGTCTTGCCATGTAGGCTCTCTAATTGTTGCGGGCTGTGGGGACTGCTCAAAAATTGTAATTGGTGGTTCATGTACTTAACATGAATAAATACATTAGCACACCATAAATCGAGATATACAAATAACAGGAAAGCATAGAAAGCATACCTTTAGCCTTGTTCCCCTCTTGGGTTAACGGCTAGAACTAGGAGCTGCACCATTCTTTCCCCTTTTTCTTGTCACCGTTGTAAAAACATTTGTCGCCTCGTTTGTTGTGGCCTTTGAAGAGGCACTTCCCTATGACCTTCCCCTCCGAGGTGGCCGGTTGCCACTAGTATTGCCTTGAGTTTCCTGAACCAGTTCACTGCCTTGAGTGGCTTGAGTGCTCATTGTATTTGAAGTCCCTTCCATCACCTTAGCAAATAATCTTTTTCCAAATGTTATTATCTAAATATGTAAGTGTAAAGCTAATGCAATAGTGAGCAATTATTATACCGGAGTAGCTGCTGCACTTCTTTTTTTTAGCCCCTTTCTTTTCCTTAGCTGTTGGACAACCTTGACATCCTCGCTTGTTGTGTCCAAACTCCCCACAAGTGCTGTGTTTATGAGATTTCCCTCTTACACCTTCGGCCTCCCATTGCTCTTTCGATCTCTTCTTCTTTGGTCTTCTAGTCTGGCGGTGTATACCAGGGAGATTACACTCTTGCACACGATCAGGACCCAAGAACGCCCTGTGTAAGACTGGCTGAATCTTGTGATGATAGGCCTTCTCAAACTGTGTCTTTGTTAGTATGACTTCACAATACTCGTGCAGAGGGAGCCTCTTGTGCAGCAACACGGCAGCAGCGTGTCTACACGGCACCCCGGACAGATCTCATACTACACAATCACAAGACCTACTGTCAATCCTCACATCGTAATTGGTCTCGCAGTGGACAACCTCAAAAACAGTATCTGAACATTGGTGGAATGTTACCCTTCGACCTTGTCTTGATACTATCTTCAACTTCTCGTCCGTCCTTGGACACACAATAGTATCCCACTCAGCACATTGGGTTGACCGTTCCTTCAACCGATTCATAAGCTTTATTCTCTGCCTTTCCATAAGCGTCAACACTGGTTTCTCCCTCAGTTTTCCCACCCAATGGTTAAAAAACTCGGCGAGATTATTCGTGACTTTGTCAAACTTCAGACGCGTACAGAAAGCATGTCTTGCTCATAAGGAATCCCCAAGACTTGCCAAATACACATACGCCTCTTCCGACAGCTCCCTGATCTTCTCCATTGATGCTTTAAAGTCCATTAAATTGTATAACTACAACAAAAATGACAACACACGGGGTCATATAAGCACATTAATACCAATACACAGGGTCATATCAGCACATTATTACCAACACACAGGATCATATCAGCACATTATTACCAAAACACAGGGTCATTTCAGCACATTATTACCAAAACACAGGGTCTTTTGAGCACATTATAACCAAAACACAGTGTCTTTTAAGCACATTATAACCAAGGCACGAGATTATATCAGCACACAAGTATAAAAATACAATCCATAATAAGGTTAATATTAGCACATAAAGGAGGAAACACTACCTTTGACGCTCTCCAAAAAAGCTTCTTCATGATGCCAGAGGGCCATTTCTTCCGAAAGTTGGCGTAGATGTAGCGGCTGCACTTCCTTTAGGTGGCATGGGGAACAACTTTGGAAATTGCTTCTCTCAGACCCTAAAAAACAACACCACTTCTGTATTAAAATGCTTAACATTATAGGAACACATATATACAATGGATAGGGTTAATTTAGCACAAAGATATACAAACAAAACTGAGGGTCAGATTAGCAAATACATGGTTAAAACATAGCTTATATAAATGACCCAGGGTCAAATCATCACATAAACTGAAAATCTAGGTAACAAAAATATTACCTTTTGACGATCTGTCATGAAGGTCCACGGTCTACCTTCTGCAAAATCGCCGAGGAAATCTTCCATCATCTAAAAGAAAAATAACCAGTTATCTTTGGACTCGCTCTCAACATACGCTACGGCTAGGGGATAGAATCCACCATCGGGATCATTTCCTATGACACTCAAAAGAACACCACCGTACTTCCTCTTCAAGTGACATCCATCGAAACCAAGGAATGGCCGACAACCTTCTAAAAAGCCCTTCTTCAGACCATCTAATCCAAGAAAAATCTCTTCACAATGGGTACTGGCTGCACTACTCCTCCATCATACTTCAACATTGCTAGGCTTCCAGGATTACTCTTCACCACCTCTACGCAATACTGTGGAAGCGCCCTAAAAGACTCTCCATGGTGACCACCAATCATATGCAAAGCATCCAGCCTCGCCCTCATTAACTGATGCCTCTTCGGTTGCACTTTGAATCTCAACAAGTGTTCTTCAAGCACATTGTTTGACACTTTTGGGTCAGCGGCCAACAACCCCATAATTCTGCGAGCAATCCAGTTTTTGGGGGCCAACACATGTCCTTCCAGCCTACAAGTGTGCTGCCCAGTTAGCGTCCTTATCAAAAAAAGTCTAAGTACCTGAAATAGTGGAACTATGCAACCTCCAATCACAATTTGGATCCTTGCAAAAAAATGTCACCCGATTTTTCTCACTTCTCATAAATTTGTACATAAATCCATCCTGAATAGAAAAATCAACTGAGGCTTGCTTAATGTCTTTCTAGGACAGAAACATCATACCCTCCCTCAAGCTCACCCTATCACCTTGCCCTTTCTCAAACTTTGCCCTATTCATGCCCTTTCTCAAAGGGTGAAAATCACCCCCATTGTCGGATTCCGTATCATAACCTGTTTCAGCTACGTTGTTGTTCTCCCTATCCGGTTTAGCTCTGTTCTCTACATCTTCATTGTCCTCGGATGCTATCTCAGATCCTTCTTCTGTGTAGCAGTATATCCAATCAGCCTCTTCATCCAACACTGCTTGATCCTCAAGTTCATCGACATATGTGTCATCCTGACTGCTATGGTCTGAGACATCAATGTCCACTGCAACCCTTGTTTCGTTCACTTTTCCAGTGGACTTCAACTTCATATCCTTGTTGCACTCACCCTGACCGGCAGCTCCATCGATAACCTCCCCAACAATCTCCACTGATTTCTCATGCTCAAAATCCTTGAACATGCGAACAACGTCATCCTCGATGCGCAAAAATGTCTTCTACTTCTCGGGATGCAAATAGCTTAATGAAAGCCGTACTGTCTTCCACAACACTGGATCATTCAGGAAGTGCTCGGTGAAATCAGACATCATAACAACCATTGAGTACCTATTCGAATCGATGACATCCAATACTTTCCACCTATCACCATGACGAAGCGTCATGCTGTAAAAAACATCGATATCATCCTACAAAAAATAGAACCCTATTAGAACACTAACAAATCACAAACATATTAACTTCGACGCTGATTAAACAAAAACGGCAAGATCAGTACCAAAAAAAGGGGTTATACAACAAACAATCCACACATTTCTTCATCCCCCATGCCCTGTTCCACACAAAATTCTCATGCAACACTGTTCTCAAAAACCCAAAAACATGGAAACCCTAACCCTAGTCTATCGCGGCCACAAACAGTACCAACAGAACAAAAATGCGGTAACACAACGTACAAGATGGATTTTAACAACCAACAACTACAAAAGGTGAACATAATAACCCCAAAAATTCAAAAACCTAAAAAACCATATCGACAGTGAACAAACGACCAAGAAAACACCAAAAGTGAAACAAAATCAACAAAACCATCACCGATATATCAAAACTACGCATAAAATTGGACGAATTTCGGTATAAATGGGTCGGAGCTTACCATATCTACATTTCATCTATTTTTCACCACCCCAACCCACCACCACGATGGCGCAAGTGACCACCCGGTGTGAATGCCAACCACCGGTCGACTCCGGCACAAAAGACCTGTTTGAAAACGCTGGCACAACGTCCGGACCGGCCCGATTGAAAGCGCAAGTACTATTGGAGTTCTCGTAGGAAGAGACGAAAGGTCGGGCGCAGGAAACAAATGAAGAGAAAAGGAAAGGAAGGAAGCTTTTGTCCATTGAGGAAAAAGGGTATAAACATCTTTCTGTCTATCTTGATTTTTTTATTTTTTTAATTAGAGAGGGTATAATAGTCATTTCATGTCTTTCCGTCCAAAATCAGGCCGACAGGATTATATGAGCACATTTTGGCAAAACACAGGGTTACAATGGCACTTTTCAACTTCACAGGGTCATATTAGCACAAACCCTTAAAACATAGGGTCATATGAGCCCTTTACTCTATAAAGTTTACAACCCGATTCATGCAATCCAAAAATTTTATGTTAATTTCTTCTTATTCACACTTTAAACTTTGATATTTCCATAACTTATGGAAATATCAATGATTCATCGTTATTTACGAGTATATAGTAGCAGAAAAGTATCCCCTAATTAGATCGTCAAAATTGCATCACTCGTGTCGGCAAGACGGCCAGGTGCCGCCAATTCCAAATCCCGAGGGACAAAGAAACCCGAACCCGCAACCCAAACACCCGAACCCGGAAGCTCAGCTGTCGGTGACCAATCGGGCCCCACCCAGCCTCACTTGCTTCATTCCAAATCCAGGCTGGTGCACCTTAAATCTGGATCATCACTTCCCCAACCAAACCCAATCCCAACCGTCCATTCCCGACCATCTAACCACCGCTCCAGCATAATTAATTATTCCCTTTAAAACTCCATAAATAAAAAGTTGTTCCAGAACTCTACTACAGAATACCAGCAATGGCGATGAAGATGAAGATCCTGGCGGTGGCGGCGGTGCTGCTTCTGGCGGCGGCGGAGGCGCAGCAGCTGGTGAAGACGGATCCGGCGAAGGTGGTGAAGACAGTGAAGGGGAAGAAGTACTGCACCAAGGGGTGGGAGTGCCCCAAGGCGTCTCCCTACTGCTGCAATCTGACGGTCACCGACCTCTTCCAGCCCTACCAGTTCGAGCTACTGTTTCCGAAGAAGGACGATAAATTGGCGCATGCGAACTATTTCTGGGACTACCAGTCCTTTATTGTGGCTTCTACTCTTTTCCAGAATTTGGGGTTTGCGACCACCGGCAATAATAGGACTCTGCAGATGCTTGAACTCTGTGCCTTTCTCGGCCACGTTGCCGCCAAAACCTCCTGTAAGCGCTTCAATTACTCGCCAGTCGTTTATTGTCTAGTTTGATCATGTTTTGATTAGATTTTGTAGCGATAATTTTAGATGATCAGTTTTTATAATTTTAATTGTGACATTATGAATGACAGAAAATTTAGTGGATATTTGATAAGTAGATTAATGTTAGTGTATGTGTTTTTTGTATCAATGGAAATATTTTGAAATTTTAAAATGGTGTACAGTACATTAGAGATTTAGAGGATGGAGCTCTTCACGTTGAATGGGGAGGAATCAGTTTTTTTGTTTTGGTTTAGCTGCGTTTGTTTGTTGCATGTACAGTAACGGATGATGGTACAGGTGGTGGTGCGGTGGATGACGGTGGACCTTTGGCATGGGGTCTGTGTTACAGTCATGAAATGAGTCCGAGCGATATCTACTGTAATGAGGAAGACAAGTTGGTGTATCCATGTGCTCCTGGAGCTGCTTACTACGGTCGAGGAGCGATTCCCCTTTACTGGTACTTCACTCTCTCTTTCTCGCTTCCTTGTTAAAATGTATTTGGTATCATGTAGAAGCGTCTCAGCTTTGGAGTTGTTTTTGAATGCACCTTACTAACATTCGTTCTGCATGCAATGATTCGTTTTGATTTCGGTAACTTGTTACTTGTTTTCGTAATTGAATGTCATTTGCTGACATCTCATTTAACCATCTTGTTTGAAGGAACTCCCAATATGGGAGGATTGGAGAAGGCATAGGCATAGATTTGTTGAACCATCCGGAGTATCTTGAACAAAATGCAACCATCGCTTGGATGGCTGCAATGCATATGTGGATGTTTCCAGTTGAGAAGGGCATGCCTTCGCCTCATGAAGCTTTTGTCGGCGACTTTAAGCCAACCAAGAACGATACTTTGGAATACAGACTTCCCGGCTTTGGCTCTACCATGAACCTCCTCTATGGTGAACTTGTATGCGGTCAAGGTGATGCCGATGGGATGAACAAGATTATCTCCCATTATCTCGAATTCTGTGACCTTTTGGGTGTTGGTCGGGAGAAGGCAGGAGCTCATGAATTTCTCACCTGTGAACAGTCTAAGCTGTTCAAACCTCGCTCTGGTAAATCCTCTTCATAAGATTCTATATGTATGATCAATAAAAGGAGCGAGTACCGTTTGCATTTGTACTTTGTGTGAAAATATAGTTAGTTGAAAATTCAGTATGTGAATGCTGTTTCATGTTGCCCCCTGTGTGGATTAATTTTGGTGGAACTTCTTTCGCAAAAATGTAAGTTAAAAAGGGCTTTTTTGTTCGTTACATCTCATATCTAAGCTGTATCAAAGTAATATTACAATGTTGAATACCAGTTGTGAATCTTTGTTGCTTGTTGTAGTTCCTTAAGCTATGAATATTGGTGGTTGTATATGAAAGGATCAGTTCAGCCATCTTGGTTTAATGGTTAATTTAGCCATCATTTTCAAAATTGGACGTGCCATCTACCATTCGCCGACTCATTTTTGGTACCATCTCCGTTCCAAATGAGCAATGTTTCTTCCAACTGTAACAGTTCAATTTTGTCATTTAAGACATGTTTGAAGTGTCGAAAAATTGTTTGAACTATTTTAAACTATTTTATTTGTAAGTGTCGAAAAATTGATCACAGTATGTACTTTAGAATACGATTTCATGTCACATACATTTGTACCAGTACTAGGTCCCCAGGAAATAGCCTCTACCCTTGGCCCTTACCAATTAGTCACATAAGAGGATGCTCTTTCCACTAAGCCAAATGAAAAATAGGAGATTCAAATCAACAGTACAAGATTATCTAATGTACTGATTGTGCATCAAAACAGAGAACGTACAATCTGTTGCAGCATACAAATACCAACATATAATCAATTGTTCGTCATGTCAAAGTTGTTCCAAGATTTCTTAAGTAACATAATTAAACTTTAAATAGTTGGAAGCCCATGCCTAATCAAACCACGGCTCTCATCCAATACGAAATTGGCCTTACTAAACTCAGGGCTATTGAAGAATGGTTTCAAGTCTGCAATTCCGTACTCCAAAACCTGCCGGCAAAAGATAAATTCATTAACAGTGAAAAGAAAGTTGGCAGATAGGAAACAGCATCAAGTTCTTTATGCACATACCCTCGTTTGCAGCTCTTCAACTTTCACATCAATGTGAGTAAGGTTTGATGCAGAGCCTGCTGCTGCTTCTAGATCAAGTACACCCTTTACAAGTCCACGTAGAAGATGTAAAATGATGGCATTGAAATCCTTCTTGAAGGTCATATACTTCTTGAAACTCTGCCAAAATAAAATAAAATTAATTGGTCACTAGCACACCAATTTGCAAAAACTAGTAGTCCGAGCCATTTTCTAATCTGCTAAGTGACACATGAAGGGTATATGCGATCGAAGAATAAGCATAGATGCGCGTATGAGATGATCAGTCCAGCCAGTTAAGTCAAAATAGAAAATTACCGAGGACACAAGTATGCTTTGTCTGCCTATTATGCATGCATAGCTAGACTGAATCAAAAATTCATTCTTGTCATTCAAAAAGGGTATATGAAGAATTAAGGCAGAGACATATCATATGGGCATCATCATCAGCATTGAGAGAATCGAATGGTAGAGTGAAAAGCTTTATCTGAAACCCAAAATTTCCCACATGAAAATTCATGGAAAGGGACCCTAGTCTGAAGCACGGAAAAGGGAAAGAAAAGAAGATAGACAAACCAAGAGTGCTAAACCATTAGTGATACCTTTTGCAAAGCTTTTTGAACCCCAAACTTCTGGGTTGATATAAAAGAGTCCAGCAGTACGCGAATTGCCATGTCTACATCTTCTTGAGTGACATGCTGTCTAAGGTGCATCCGTGCATGTGCTTCAGACATCCTTATCATTGATTCTATGTGCCTAACCGCAATTGGAACTCCTTGACCATGCTACAAGTGCACAAAGAGTAATATAAGATATTCTCCGTGGCAAACTCAAAGTAGAAAATTCGTTTCAAACATTAAAGTAGGTGAGCCACTCACAGAGGATTCTCGGCGCAATTCAGCATAAACTTGAGTTAACTTGTCCAAATCAGCATCATGCAATCTTGGAAATACGTTCAACTTAGCATAGGTAATGTACTTCTTCAGCAAGTCTTGTGGAATTATCTGTGGAAAATAGCCATTAGAAATTGAAGCAACTGCCATTCGCAATAAATGAGAGTAAAACATGCAAGTGTACCTCGGGATCAGTAGGCAGTGCGGATGCTTGGTTATCATCTTGTGAATTCATCATGGATCTATCATCTAAAGTAACACCTTTTGCTTGTGATTTGAAATGACTATCAACTACAAACTTTGCTAGCATCTCATCAGTTACAGGATCAACCACATCCTGCAAAATATGATTTTTCTTAGCAATCAACCTGTAACATTGTATGCTAGCTGGATGCACTCAAACTGCACTATCAAATAGAAGTATTACCTTGACAACACAGAGAATATCAAAGCGAGAAACTATAGGATCTGTCAGTTCCACATTTTGCGAGAAGTTCTTCGAGGAGTCATACCTGCAAAATAACATGTCAAGTTATAACCACAATGAACAAACTCAAACATGTTTTCAAAAACAAATAGATAAAATAGAGCCAAAAAAAACACTTAAGACCACAGGACCCAAGTCTACATACACAGTTTTGTCAACTACAGCCAACACTGATGGAAATTCCAGATACATGCTTTCCAGTTTATTGTTTTGTAAGGGACCTATTCGTCTCTAATTCTTGAATATATAAGTTTGAAGAAAATTATCAAAGACTTATAATTATTAACTACTATATCAAGTAGTTTCCATACATCATTCTCACAGTGTATAGTTAACCCCTGGACGATGAACAAAGGCCACTGACTATAATATTACCACTTAAGCAATCATTAGAAGAAGGGAACATAGTTGCAGGAAAGGGGATATGAGTTTTGAATTTGCTTATCAACCTGAAAACAAGTATACTGTTTCTAAAATGAACACTGCACAAATTAACTATAGCCAGCAGCTCCATGTTGAAAGGAGTTTTTCTAGTGCTCCAATGCATATAATAGACCAGTAAAGCAGCACAAAATTCGATTAAATGATTTAGTTAGATGTTGTACCTTCCCCCTATAGGATTGGCAGCAGCAATAACAGAACAACGGGCCTGCAGAGATGTGACAATCCCAGCCTTTGATATACTGATGCTTTGCTGTTCCATCGCTTCGTGAATACTCACCCTAGATAAAGAGAAATATTCATCAGAAAGAAACAGAAGGAATCACAAGCAAAGGTGTGAAATGAAATATCTAACCTGTCCTGATCATTCATCTTGTCAAATTCATCAATAAGACATATCCCTCTATCAGCCAGAACAAGAGCCCCTCCTTCCAGGGTCCATTCTCGTGTCACTGGATCCTTGTGCACTGCTGCTGTGAGCCCCACAGCAGAAGCTCCTTTTCCAGTTGTATAGACAGCTCGCTGGCCAGTCTTTTCAACATACCTGTCAATATTCCAATATCAATACAATGTCTGCATTTGAAGCAAAGCAACTCATTCTAGGTGTAATCATACTTGAGGAACTGAGACTTGGCAGTGCCTGGATCACCCAACAGCAATACATTGATGTCACCACGTAGCCTATGCTTCCCTTCAACATTTTTCTCTTGGCCTCCAAACATTGCTAGAGCGATTCCAGTTTTTATGTCTTCATGGCCATATATTGAGGGTGCAATAGATTTGATGATCTGGAATAGTACAAATGGATATTGTCAATTTGCTTTTTCTTAATTCATGCTTGTACGTTGAAGGAATAAATTAGTAAGACAAAATCTGTAACTCGCCCGTTCACCAATCCTTGGATCTTTAGCCAACTTCTCAATTTCTTCCTTGTCTTCTTGTGTAAGTTTGTAAGCTGAAAAGAGGTCATGCTTCTTTGTGACATAATTTGCTTCAATGACAG
The DNA here is from genome assembly GCA_037428765.1 of Rubia yunnanensis. Taxonomy (NCBI): domain Eukaryota; kingdom Viridiplantae; phylum Streptophyta; class Magnoliopsida; order Gentianales; family Rubiaceae; genus Rubia; species Rubia yunnanensis. The sequence continues at coordinate 19,771,626 of CM075064.1, read as the reverse complement.
TCGCAAAGACTGGAAATCCATTCTTTGTGTTGAGAGACAAGTCAAAATTGTTCGTGTAAATGCCAGTCACTTCCTGGAAAGACAAACAAATGAAACCAATGAGAACTGCTTATTTGTAAGCATTAGCTGGTAGATTAGTGATTGGACATTTAAGAGATTAGTGTTTTACAATCTCTTCTCCAGGGCGTGCACAATCAATCAGATCATTCAACAGAATTACTTCCTTATATCTAGGAAGTCGGCCAGCTGGTACAATTCCTGGGCTTTCCTGCAGAGTCAATTTCTGGTAGTTCCTGTATATTGTCTGCATTAGAAAACCACATTCAGTTAGACCTACATTCATGCCATCCTTTTATTTCCAGAAGAACAAAGATTGCAGGGCTCACCTGCTCAATGTTGACAGTGAATGGTCCTTTCGATTGACACTCTGGACATGAACCAACCTTCACCTCAGAGTAAGAATTCTGGAAAAATGGTCCTAAAATTGTTCCACATTTGCTACAGTCGTACTTAACTTGCTGCAGTTGGGGAAAGACTCCAGAACGTCTAGTGACAACTCCCCCTATACGAATCATAGTATTCAAGTGAATTTGCCTGCAGCATCACAAGAGAATTTAACTATTATCTGGGGCTTAAGTTCAAGAATGCAAAAGACACTTAGCATGAATCTTCAATATTCACCTGATGTTGCGTATTTGATCGTAGACAGGCAAGTTTGTGATGCGAACATAAATAGTTTGATGGATCTGCTTATAGTTTGGATGCAGGTTAAAAACAACTTTATTGGCTACTTCCTCCATGACCTCAAGGACTGAGTGTGGTGCATCTGCCAGCCAGATGGCGATATTAGGGTGGATGTAGATGAACTGTTTGTAATCAATGTCAAGGCTGCACTTGTTCACTGCATGCACACAAATCACCAAAATTTAAGTACATAAATAGAGAATCTCTAGCCATTGTGAAAGAGCAATAACATTCTACTATAAGCCAGTGCCTGAACTATTCAAAAGTTGGAAGCAAGAGTGAAAAATTTTAGAGCCCTTACCAGACACCATCTCATTAATCTGACGTAGATACTCAAAGTCCCCACTTTCATTCTTTGGATTTACGTAGGTGAGAAGGAACTCCTTAAACTTCTTAGCTATGAAGCGGCGTACTTCATCTCTAGTAACCCATTCTCTGAGTGTTCCTTGAACCCGGTACATCTCATACTCGCCCTCATCATTGTCATCATCCTGCAGAAAATACCCTTTCAATCATATATTCAAAAAAGAGATGAATGTTAAATATTCTAATATAGTAACATCCCCACCTCAAATGCATCATCATCAGTAGCATCAGTCATGGGCACATCATGCTGTGACCTACCCGGCGAGCTTTGCATGGCATCATTATCATCGAAGCTTCTTGGATTCGGAGGTGGCCTAAAATCAGCTCGAGTTCGCTTTGAAGGCCTGTAGTTGTCATCATCAGTATCTGCAACAGAATACAGCAAATTAAAATAGTGCTAAAATCCCAATCCCACAACACCAACGATAATAATACATAATAAAAAAGTCTCCTTTACTTGTGGGGAATTATCCTAATTACACATTGCACAACATAGTTTAACACATAGTACTGTTGGTTAAGAAATGCAGTCAAACCACAGGGAAGTATAACATTTCATCAAAGGTCGATTATACAATACAAATAACGCTCTAATACTATGACTTTCAGTTCCTTTATATGTTAAACTACCTCTTTGTAGGATATACAGAGTAAACTAAGATAAGGAGGAAAGAAATGATAGGGACGGAGCAATACCTTGGTCGTGGAGAAGCTCTGGAAGCTTCCGCTGCGAAGAAATGCCCAATCGGGTTTCTCGGGCCTCGAGCTCCATCTCGGCGGCCCTCCGATCAGCCATAATCTGGTCCAAATCCCTCTCGTCCTCCATGGAGTCATCCAAACCGACGGGTTCGTACTGGTCCTGCTCCCCTAACCGCTGGTAATCTTCCATGTAATTTTCGTTGAAGAGGTCCTCACCTTCCTCCTCCTCCTCCTCCGCGGCTTCATTGTCGTCGCGGATGATCTCCGTGTCCACCTCCGCCTCCTCCACGTCATCGCCGACGTCATCCTCCTCCTCCTCCGAGTAGTTCTGGCTCGTATTCAGAGGCAGCTGGTCCGTGTTGAACCCCACAGACGTCGGCGAATCGGGCGTGGACGGGGTTGGATTCGCGTTGCCGTCGTCCGATTGGGAATTTGGTAGCCTGTTTCCGTCGTCGCCGCTGCTGCTTCCGGTCGCCATTTACGCGATTGGATAGATCACGCGCTTTGTCTCTTGATATATTTCCCTCTCACGCACTCACGCACTCACGCACTCACGCACTCACGCACTCACGCACTCACGCACTCACGCACACACTTTGCCGATTAGCTTCTGATTCCGCCAAAATGCAATGGTGCAGAAGACTGCTGAGACCGAGTAGTGGGTATTTAGGTTTATTGTTTTAGCGGGAATTTTTGGCGCCAAAATCTGGCACCTGGACGAATTTGGGCCCTGGGCCCAAATCATAACCCAACTTAAGCCCGACCAAATGTTTTCGTAACGCCAAAGAAAAAGGAAATCGAAAAGACTAATTTTTTTTTTCCTTTACATATTTTACAATACCTTCTTTTGATCTCCCGAGTTAATATCGCATTTGTTTAGCAATTAACATTTAGAAATTAATTTTTTTGGTTCTTGGAGATGATTTTCAGGTAAAACTAAATGATTTTTCGGTATAACCAGGGGTATTTTCATAATTTTACTAATTAAAAACCTAAAAAATAAAAAAATTGGTCTTGTAATTAAAAAGGGGCATGTGAAGCCACGCACTGAAATATTTGCTCAAAGAAAGCGCGTGGCTTCAAATTCAGAGCATCGTCTCCCTCTTCAACTCTGCCGCACACAGCGTCGCACACTTCACTCACCACCCCGTCACCGTCCTCCTCCACCACCTTATCTCTGCCAACAACCACCACCAAGCTCAAACCCTCCTCATCTTTAGCGATGAACGTGTGATCTTCAGCGGCGAGCGACGAAGCGATGAAGATTGGATGTGGAAACGAAGATGCTGGAGACGCTGGTTTCTGCGAATTTCTTCAAGAAATCCACTTGGGGGGCAAACACTCCATTTGGGATCTTTACCATCCTCCTCCACCATTTATCGTGAAGCTCGGTGGCGATGACCTCATCGGCAAGCTCTGCAACGGATCCACCCTCACTAGAGCCTGAAGAAGAACACCGCTGAACGTGCAATGGTGTCTGGTGCCAAACTGGATATCAAGACAAGGAGGCATTTTTTTCAAATTCAAGCCTGCCACCTTTATGGAAACTTGAGTTCTCTCTCCTGGACATCAAGATGGGAGGCATTTTTTCAGTCAGACAGCGCCAGCGGAATCGAAGCGTCATAGTCAGAGCGGTGGCAATGAAGTCAGAGCGGCGGCAGGGAGGAGGAACCCTAATGGATATGGGATCCGATGGAGAAAAAAGCAAACTAATTTTCTTTTTCTTTTTTTTAAATCAGGGGCATAATTTCCATTTTACAAATTTTTTGCCAGACTTTACCAGAAAACCACCTCTAGGGACAAAACAAATAAAGAGTTGAGTGCTCATATAACCCTATGTTTTGGTGGTTTGTGCTAATATGACCCTATGAAGTTGGAAAGTGCTATTGTATCCCTGTGTTTTGCTTGAATGTACTAATATGACCCCGGAGGCCTGAATTTGGCCAGAAATACATGAAATGATTATTATACTCCTATTTTTAAAAAAATAAAAAAAAATCAGAACAAGTGAAAGGACAATTATGCCATCATTAATTTATTTTCTTATTAGTCTCACTTTCCGCCATTGTTGAAGAAGAAACAAAACTAAGAAGCGGACATTTCTTTCCTTCTTCTTTCATTATTCTCCGATGCCTAACCTCTGCCGCCGCCGCCACTTCCACTCCGCCGCTCAACCTAACCTCTACTCCGCTCCACCTAGCTCTGCTCCTCCTAATTTCACACACCTCCGTTCCACCTAACCTCTGCTCCGCCTAACCTCCGCTCCACCTAAACTCTGCTCCACCTAACCTTCGCTCCACCTAGCAATTCGACGGAGATGGCAACGGATGAGATCTCCCTGCCACCGCAACTCAATTAGGGCAAAGTACGGCCCCATAGATTTGGGATTTTCAGAGAAATTGAACCCTTGCTACTGAGCTCGACGATTCAAAAGGTGAGTTCTCTCAGATTTATCGTCGATTTCTGGGTTTGGATTATGTGTGCTGGCTATTCTTATAGAATCCGAAGGGATGGATTTTGATTTTTCTTGGCTGGAACTGGCCATTTTTTCAAGATTTTTCCGGTGGCGGAGTGGTGGCGGAGGTGCAGTCATTATTGGCATTGGTCTGGTGGCTTGTTTCCAGCTCCAGCTGGCGGCGGCGGCGGAGCGGTGGCGGAGCAGCGGCGGAGGTGGCGGAGTTGGCAGTGGCTATGGTTATGGAGAAGAAGAAGAACATAGGGTATTTTAGTCAATAGATTTGTAATTTGAAGGTTAGGGGTATTTTAGTATTTTTGCATTTGGTCAATGCCAGGAATAACAAAGTCAACGATGGAATAGTGTCATAGGGTTATATCGGCATTTCTGATGCAAAACACAGGGCTACAATTGCACTTTTCAACTTCACATGGTCATATTAGCACAAACCTCCAAAACATATGGTCATATAAGTATTTTGCCCAAAAATCAATTTCATAATGTTAATTGATGAACAAACACAATATTGGCCTTGGGACCAAAAGAATTATTGCAAAAATATGTAACATACCAAAAAAATAATTTAGCCAATCGAAAATTATAAGGTATGCACTGCTAAATTACGTCATGATAAGTATTTCACAATTTTCTAAATTTTAAAAGAGTGGATCTCCTGACAGGCGGCCTGTCCATAAGGTTATGGACAGACCACTTATTTCTTACCTTATATACTGCACTTGTTAAATTACATATTAAATTTAGAATTTTTGAAAATATTTTTATATTTATCACCTTGAAATACATATTATTGCTTGTTTTAATTTATAAAATACAATATTTAAATTTTAAGAAAAATTACATTATTTAAGGTAAAAGCCTCAATGGACTGTCCATAAGCTTATGGAAAAATTGCCTTTCCTGATACTTTCTCTTTATAAAAAGAAAAAAGTACTTTTATAACCCTGCCTACTTCACATAAGTGCCAATATAACATTTTGATAATTGTTACACTGAAAAGATGATTTTACCCCTCTAAGAATTTTTTTAAAAAATGAAAAATGAGGAAATTGCCTTTTTAACCTCCAAAACCCTTATCTTCTTCATTTCTTTCTCATTTCTCCTCCTGCGTCGTTCTCTTCCTTTCTCCTTCTCCGCCATTCTCTTTTTTATCCTTCTTTCTCCTTCTCCTCCTCTTTCTTTCTCCTCTACCGGCGTTCTTTCTCCTCCTGCCATCGTTCCACCGCTGTGGTGGCACTAGGGTTTCAGTGGTGGGGGTGGAAGAGAGATGGTGGTGATGGGAATGGCCGGAGGTGGCAGATCTGGCTGGAGGGGCTGGAAGGTGGTGGCGGCAGGGCTGAGGTCTCGACGAAGTGTGATGGTGGGTCGGTGGAACATCATCAGCTTCTCCGTCGAGGTCTCGACTGAGCGTGATGATGGGTCCATCCGGTGTCCGGTGAACGGCACACTGGTCACCACCGTGATTGACGCCGTGGAGAGGTGGCGAACGGAAGCGGTGGCAGCAAGACGATGGGCTCAAGGCAGAAGCAAATGCTATTTTCCATCGATTTGTGTTTCAGGTAGCGAGCGATGACTTCACGTCTTCGGAAACACATCTATTGGTGGTGGAATGGTTTGTATAGGCATCAAGCGAGGGTTTCATGTCCTCTGTTTTCATTCTCTTTTTTACGAGAAGATTGTAGCAAACCTGTGAGCAATTGAAAATGATGTGAATTGTATGCTAATTCTTCTTCTATTTTATGAAAAATCTAAGATCATTTGAGTTTTTGTTTCCGTTTGTTACGAATCATTCTTCTGAGCTTATTTATGAGTTTGTGTGTGAATAGTGTGTCTTGTGTTCTTGTGGATTTGTGCGTGAATTGTGTGTTTTCAGTTTGTGGACTCGAGTTTCACGATCCCGACAAAGGTAAGACGGAGAGAAGCTCCTATGAATGCCAACCTGATTTTCTCTGCCTGATTTTCATAAATAAATAAGAATGAAAATCAAAGTTAATGTGGGGCCCACATATAATAAGGTTAATTTTGTCAATTCAATTTCATATTTTAGTACAAAGGGTATTTTGGTCAATTTACATGCGGTCAATGCTTGAAATTGGAAGTCAATGCTGGAAATGGGATTCGAGGGTTATATTGGCACGTACATCAACTAGTTGGGGTTATGTTTGCACTAAAAATTATCTGAGTGTTATATTGGCACTTATGTAAGTAGATAGGGTTATATTAGCACATATCCCATGTAAAAATAAGATATCAATAAGACACACCCTATTTGGAAATCAATTGTTGACTGTTAGCTGTTGGATGTTGGTTGTTTCATGTAATTGGTTTGACCAGTTGTTTATGTTATCTGTTTATGTTAGTTATTTGACTATTAGTTGTTTACAAAAGTGTTTGGCAAATGTAATTGTTGGCTATTGAAGTTTTTATGCAAATGACATTTAAGAACATGGCGACCATTCATTATTTATAAACTTATTTTACATATTTTAAAATGGCAAAGTCTTGGGAAAGACCATCTTTCCATAGGCATCAAACTTTAATTAGAATAATAAAAGGTAAAAGGTCTTAGTTGTAATATTAAAAATTTGTTATGCAACGTGTAGTAGTTATAAAGTGTATAACCTGATTCATGCAACCCAAAAATTTATCTTCATTTCTTCTAGTTTTCATTTTAAACCTTGGTTTTTTCATGACTTATGGAAAGACCGTCTTTCAAGAGATGGACTCTTTTAAAAGTGTTATTTTCATTAATATTAATATTAATATAATATATTTTTTAATATTTAACATGTTCACTAATATTGAAAACAATATATTTTTTAATATTTAACAATGTTCACTAATATTGAAAACAATATATTTTTTAATTCATTTAAAATATTTTTTACTATTATTCTTTATGAGCATTAATATAAGATAATAAATATAAACTATATTAGTTGACTTATTTTCATTAGACCTAAGAAATTTTAATTATGGTTAAAATGTAAGAGTTACAATATTATATGAATATCAAATAAATATATGAAATTAAAACATGCTTCAATTTTATAAATAACATCAAAAATTTTAGAAAAAAAACTACTGAATTTTTTTAAATCTCATATTAGAGTCTATCTCCTGCGAGACCGTTTTACCGTAAGATCAGAGACTTACAATAATTTAAGGCAAAAGGCAAACCAAATTCGGGGGTCCTTGCATAATTATTTTTTTCGGTGCCAATTAAAAATGCATGAAAAAGTAGGAGGACTAACATGTAAATATCAAAAAATAGTAGGAACCCTGAGAAGAAAAACGTGTTTGATGAAGGTGCACAATGAAAAACACGCTTCTAAAAGATTCTTCAGAGTTTCAACCTATCTCAACCACTCTAATTCATCGATCCAAAACCTTTGAAGATCAAATCATCAACTTCTGCGATCAACAATGAACAACGTCAATCAACAAGCAATCAGGTTCGTCATTCAAACTACATAATCAAATCGGTTTGTTGAACAATCTACAATCAGTTTATGTGATTTTCATTTATTTTACGGATTGGAAGATCAATTGATATGCGAAGAAAATGATAGCAAAACCGAAGATTCATCAACATGTCTTTTGAACAATGAATGACAAATTACTGTGGTGAATGACACAATCAATGAAATAGAACAAAATTTTGTAAAAGGTAAGTATTAAAAACTGGAATCATCATATAAAACCTGATTTAATCTGCTTGCAAATGTTTCAGCTCATATTGCTTGAAAATATTTTGATTACAATTGATCTTTGAGATCATACTGCCTGAGAGTGTTTTGATGTTTACAATTGATACTCTGTACCAATATATATAGATAATGCCCTTGATTTGTATCATATTGTGACTTGAATAAATTTTTATGTGATAATACTAGTATAAAAATTGACGTGTTAATGAAAATGTTGGATGATTGTGGATCTGATGTCAATTGTTGATGAAATATTGGCTGCTAGAACTAGTGTGTCGTGTTATAAATAGAATGAGTGATTTGTTTATGCTTGGTGATGGCACTGGATGCTCAGTGATGGCATGTGTGACAAATCTTGGCATTCTGATTCAGAAACTGACCAGCATATACTGCAATGTGATGATTCTGTTATATGGATTGGTGTTTTAATAAAAGTGTTTGATGCTCCTTCACATGATTCAGAAATTGACCTGCATATACTTCTATGCGATGTTTCTGTTATATGGAATGATGTTTTAATAAAAGTGTTTGATGCTCCTGCACCTGATGTCAACTGTTACTATAACGAATAAAATTGATCTGTGATTTTATAATCAAACTGAATGATTTGTGATTTTACTGACAGATCTGCCAGATGATTTTCCTAATCTATTGGAGATAGATGCAAGGGAATATTTACAGGGAGTGAGAGCAAGAACTTGGGAAGAGGTTGAAAAGTTGTATCGAGCACATGCAACTGCAATTAGATTTTGTGTAAGGAAGTCAACAACATGACAGTCAAACCAAGGTATAATTAGGGGAAAATATTTCACATGCTCGTGTGAAGGAAATTCAATTTCAAGAACTAAAAACACACTTACTCTATAGCCAGACAAGAAGAGAAAAAGAAAAACAATGGAGTTTCCAGTGATAAGAACATGATGCAAGGCTCAAATCAGGATCAAGCTTGTTGATGAAAAGTTCTACGAAATCAAGCACCACTTCATTGAGCATAACCATGAGTGCACAAGATCGGAATGGTTGTACCTGCAATATAGTGAAAGAAGAATTAAAAATGAGAAAGCAAGAGCAATCGAAGCTGTGGAAAATGCGGGTCTCAAACCAGCAACAAGTAACAAATACTTAACATGCGCTTCATAGGGAGAAGAAAATGCAGGGCACACTATGAGATATCACATTAATTATATGAACATGTACATAATGGATAATATAAAAGGGGGGGGTGTTCAGAATATCATAGACGAGCTTTATAATATTGCTGATGCCGAGAAAGACTACTTTTTTAGAGTCAAGCTGGATGATGAAGGAAAACTGATTGCACTCTTTTGGAGGGACTCTATGATGAAAGAAGATTACATGTTGTATGGTGATGTTGTGATTTTTTACACTGCTTATTGGACAAACACGTATAATCTCATTTGTGCTCCAGTTGTCAGGATAAACAATCACTGGAACAATGCAATTTTTGGTACGGTTGTTCAAATGCGAGTACCCACACTTTTGGGTACTCACACATCCAGGTACCTGCATGTGCGGGTAGTTAGAAATGTGGCTTATGGCCCAGCCCAAAAAATAGAGTACCCGCAATACAGGTACCCGGATTGATCATGCCGGGTAACAAGGTACTCGTTAACCCATTTAAATTTGAAAATTTTGAGATTATTATTATTTCATTATGTTACATAAATTTGTATTAGTGCAAAAAATGGCTTTACAATGATGACCGTGTTGTTTAACAATTGAATTCTCGTGACATTTTTTGTACAAATAATTATCACTTTTTATCCTTGAAAAAATCAACATATAATGATCACTTAGCTAGTTCGTGATCATCATTATCATTCCCTAGTTTGGATGAATTTAACAAAATATGTTGACATGATGGGAAAAACTATCGTGTTAAATATTTTAATTTAGTGAACAAGTTATGAAATTTTGATATGTTTGTGATGGAAAACCAAAATTTTAAAAAATAGCAATTGGACCTACTGCTAGAATAGGGTTGTGATCGTGGGTACAATTGAGAATTTTAGGTTGAAGGGGAGGACCGAAACTCAGAATTAGGGGTGGTCGTCGGTCCAAGACCGGACCGGAATCGGTTGGGACCGGAACTGGAATCACCAAAAACCTTTGACCGAAGACCGAACCAGTTAGTGGATATTTTGGACCGGAACCAGACTAGTTAGTTGATATTTTGGACCAGAACCGGACCAGCTAGTGGATATTTTGGACCGGAACCGGAACAAAATAATTTCAATCTTAGACCGGTCCGGACCTGTTGGACCAGATTTTAGCATACTTTATTTTTTTACTTTAAAATTTTCTATCGAAAAAAAATCAATATTTTTTTCCTTTGAAACATAGTAAAATATAAGTTATTAGAAAAATTCACCTCAAAATAATAAAATAATTATAGTTGTCACGAATAAAACTAAACTAGTAAGTTAAACAAATTCATTAATATTTAAAAAAAAATATATTTAGAAGTAAAATACCGGTCCATCCGGCCAGTAATTTTTAAAAAAACATGGACTGAGGATCGGATCAAAATTTCATTTATACCATTCCGGTCCTTAACATTCTGGTCTGATCCGGTCCATTTTACCGGTCCAGAACGGATTATGGACACCTAACAACTGAAAAATCGGTATTGAAATGAATTAGTTGAAAATTTAGCACTGAAATACTATGCTAATTCACATTATTCAATAATTAATATGACATAGGTATGAACAAATTAGAATAGAGAGTAGATATTTAGAAAAATGGTATTTCATATCAAATTTATTTAAATATATTTAATGTTTACCTCGGAATCCCGAGTACCCAGAAATAGCATTTTTACGGTCTGGACCTGGACCCAATAAAATGTAAAATTTCCAGGTCGGATACCTGGCCCTGAAAAATGAAAAATTACCTGATTATTTTAAATTGGCCTGGCGGATGGACGTGACGTGTATTTTTTAACACCCCTAATGTTTAGGTGTGCTTTTATTGGAGACGAAAGGGCTAAAACTTCAGTATGGCTGACAGAGGTATTCAAAAAATCAATGGGGGAAAACAACCATTGGCTATATTCATTGACCAAGAGTTGGCTATGGCAAAGGCAATTAAAGATGTATTTCTATGCTCTGTTTGATGATTGATGTTTCAAGTTATGTGTTTGACCTTTTACATATTAGTGATGGTGTTTTAACTCTTCCTTCAGTTGATGTTTTCGAACCAGTGTCTAACCCACTACATTATTCAATTTATGTTTCATTAAAAATATCTTACATGTAAGGTTATTCAGTTGATGTTCTAAATATTTTTTTAAAAAATTCTTGCTTATGATTATCTGACTAGTGATGTTAATAATTTAATGTTCTAAAGCATAATCACACATTTTAGAACATCTGAGAACCCATCATGGACATATGTACAATTTCTCTTAGTTTTGACACTGCAACATGAGCGTCCTGCATTTATAATTGGTGTTCCATTAGCGGTATATGACCTTTTTAATAAACTGGTTTATGATCCATGTACTGAAATTGTTGTTTCGTAGGTATTCAAAGAAACGAAACACATACTCAGTTTGTGGCACCTGAAACAGAACGCAATTAGTCACTATGGTAAAGTAAAGAGTGATGAAGAATTTGGAATGACATTTGACCACTGTTTGAAAGGTTTTGCAAATGAAGAAGAATTTGAAAGATGCTGAAATTCCATGATAGAAACCTATCAACTGCAGGACAAAGATTGGTTCAACGCTTGTGCGAACTCCGAGATAAATGGTGTACAACAGTAAGCAAGGATTTCTTCTCAGCTAGAACTTTGTCATCACAACGTAGTGAAAGTACCAACAAAGCAATCAGCTTAAGTGCTTAAAAAACAACCAACTTGACACAGTTTTTCACAATCTTTGGAAAATTAGTTAAAATTTGGAGAAGCACGGAGACAAGCAGGGAGTATAGCCGATTGTTGAAGAGTAGCAACAGAAGGGCCCGAATTGCTGAAGCAAGCTGGGGAGATATACACTCTTGAAATTTTCAAGGACATCGAAACATAATGGAAACTGGCGATGGCGAGTAAAGTGGAGAAAATATTCAACATTGGCTATAAAGATGTATACAAAGTCGGCCCAAAAAACAATGAAACAAAGGTAGAGAAGGTTTATTATAGACTCAGCAATGGTAAAGCAGAGATCAAGTGTTCCTGCAAATACTTTGAAGAAGTAGGGTTGTGTTTCCATAGCCTTTGTGTGCTCCATTTATGCAGCATCACCACCATACCTGAAGATTATATACTCAAAAGATGGACAAAGATGGCAAAGAGGGAAATATGGAACAGAGTACTTGGAGGTGAATTAACACAAAACATCGAGAATAGCAGTGGGAAGAAAGGTAAGCTACCATGACATCATGAAATGCTCAAAAAATACTACAATTTAGTGTTGAACTGTGAAGATGACAGAGAAACTCGTAAAACACTTCAGGATGGTTTGAACAGGGATTCAAATATAATGTGTCAGCTGGTTTTAATGAAAGATCAAGAGAAATAGAACAATCAGTGGCAAACAGTGCCAATGATTCACCAACAGAAAGTGCTCCCGAAGTTCTAGATCCAAAAAGAGCAAAAACAAAGGGAAGAAGTAAGAGGTCGAAAGGAAAGCTTGAAAGGAATAAGCCACGGAAAAGGAGTTTGGTTCCAAGACTCCAAAAGCTCAAGTCATATAAATTAGGGGAAGACGAAAGTTGATGAAGGCTGAGTTCTGAACTTGCAGAACAAATATGATGTTTCAGTACTGTTATGTGGTGTTTCACTACTGTCATTTAATGTTACATTTTTAAGAACTGAGGATTATGAATAAAATATTATTGCTCAACTTAGTGTAATACAAAAGGTTTAATATGGGAATTATTTTAAAGTTTACCGGTTTCTACAAGTTTCTTGTTTTGAGTACTAAAGTTTGATTGGCAGGAATGTGATCTTTTAACATGAAAGTGTGATGACTTACATATATGTTATGATCATTTAAAGTTTACCGGGACTTTACATGCAGTATACCAAAAGTTACAACTACAAAATGTGACATTTTTTACTGATACACTAAACACCTGGTAAAATGTGATGTTTTAATTTTAATGAAAAAAACTCTAGAATTAGACTAATGAGAGTTAAAGCATAGTTTAGAAAATAAATATTATTATCAATAGCCTAAAACATCAAAACCTGCTCTTGAATTGTCACTGCATTAATTTAAAAGGTCAACTTCATACCAGAATCCAAAAACCAAATGTCAAATTCCAACCATAATTCAAAAAATCACCTAAACATACTTATTCAAACCCAAAACATTCAAATAACATCCAAACCCAATACGTTCAAATAACATCCAAACCCAACAATACTTAAAAACTACTAGTTCATCATAACCAAAACCAACAATATCATAACCAAACACAAGTTCATCACATCATAAAAAAACTACTACTTGTTATTCGATCCCTTCGATGATTTTTCCGCTTGTCCACCTTTTTTTTTGGAAAGCTTTAGACCCATTCTTTTCAGGTACATCGGTAGAAGAACCTGGAACTGTTATGTCATCTAGACTCTCAATGCCAAGATTAAACGAAGGTTTAGGTTCGGTCTTTAATATTGGAAATTCACGAGTGTACTTCTTCACTGATTTCTCGATGATTTCATCGATATGATCACACAAGCTATCAGAAAAATAATCCTGTGAACAAACATGAATATGAACTAGAGGAATAACATCTTTATCAGGAGGAGGAACTTTTTTTTACCAAGCTCCATCATTCCAGCAACATATGATCTGGTAACGATTTCAATGTTCTTGGCAAACGTTATTGAGCACTCAGCAACATCCTACAAAAAAATACAACATTGTTACTCATAAATTGAAATATCATATGAAAAACAACAAACATAATATAAATAAAAAACTTACAGAATGAGCTTCAACAAGAATATTCTCATCAGAGGGTAAATCATCAGGAATCTCCAACACTACATGGTAAGAGGTACTGCGGGCAATGCCATGACCTGGTCCCAAACCTACATACTTTAATTTTCTCATCGAATTCAAAGGAAAATCATTGCCGCTCATCAAGCAAGCATCAAAACCAGAATTGCCAATGGACTTACACGTAATGTTAACCTTGTTATCATCAGTGTGTTAGACTAAGAGGAGAAAAGTAGGAAATGGGATTCCTTAAAATGGAAATATTTATGAAAATTTATAAAGATAACACATCAAAGAGATAAAAACACAACCATTTACTGCATCAAATAGCTCGTTGTTATACCTCTCAACATCATCACAAAAAAATTTCAGCACAAACCCAAACCAATCTATGTTCCTAATCTCATTGACATTTTCTACAACCCTCAAAAGTTTAAAATCAACAATACCTCTAAATGTAGGAGTAAGGAAATTACATATGACATACATAAAAAAGTACTTCTTAAAAATATCACCTCCCTCAGTCAACGAAGATATCTTATCCAATAACCTATCACATGGAATATTATCATGTTTATCAGCCCCCTAGATCCATCCTCCATTTATGCCTCAACTCCAAATCCTTATTCTGCCCCTTACCAGAATTACTAATCTCCATAACCTCAATATCACTTATAGACAGACACATATCATCATACACATCATTCTTAGTAATATAAAACTTGTCACAACTTATGCATTGCAAGCGACTAATGGAGTTGAAGTTACAAACCAGTTAATGAATCACATTTTTGGGCAGAACACCAAAATTAATCTTCAATAACCTTTCAAACCCTATCTCAGTAACTGACCTGATCTACCCATCAGTCAATGATTACACAAGCTTCACAATCTTACCAGGGCTACACTTCATGGAGTAGCCCCTCTTCGAGCTGCAAAAAAATAATAAATAAAAAAGCAATAATAAAAAAGATTAAATGTATTTTAAAACTTCAAGTCATTGATACATACCTTGATAATACATTGACAACCTTCGAAACTTTGGACTTCACAAGTCCTCCACTATTCTCTCTGACCCTCCTACTTACAACATGTTTACCTTTAATAGCAGAAGCTATTTTACTTGTAGCAACAACTTTGCCACCTTCCTCATCTAAATCACCATACTTTCCACCAGAATCATCAACCTCTTTATCTAAATCATTAGAGTCATCCTCCTTCTCATCAGACCTAACTTCATCACCATCATCTTCCTTCTCAGCAGAATCATCATGCTTCTCCTCACACACTGATTTATTCTCATCATCATCGTTAGAATTCTCCTCATTCTTAGACTTAATACTAATAATCAGATTCCTTGTCAGCATCTTCATCTTCCTCGACATCATCTGATTTCTCATCTTCACTCTCCAAACTGTGATCAGATTCAGAGCCATCTTCATCTTCAGACCTCTGATCACTTGTCTCCTTTTTATCATCATCACCACCAGTCTGTTCATCATAACCAGTTTCATCAATCGGAGCATCAGGTGTTTGAGATTGAGAAAGGGCAGTACTGAAGATCTCCTTTGCAAACAAAAAGAATAAATACAAAGTTAAATAAAGGTGTAACACAAGAATATAAAGATAATTGGTAATTTTAAAAAGGAATGTTAAAAAAAGGTTACTAGATAAAAGACCAGCGACTCCAGCATCACTCAACATATATTTGAAAGGAATCTTTGACTGGAGAATCTTTGAAGCTGAAGAAACATTTTCAACAACACCACCTATGATATATTGAAACGAAAAAAACAAAACAATAAGATTACAAAATAATTAATATCAAGTAAAAAATACATCAAATCAAAAGAAGAATGCATCTGATAACATGACAGAATTAAGACCTATTCGAGCTAAATACTCTCACATCCTAAAGAAAGGCCCCATACCCAAAACATACCTGAGTGGGCTGGTTATTGGGCCACTCACTAAAAGACAAAGGAAGTTAGGTCACAGACCAGGGAATTTAGAGTTTTAGAATAGTATAAATATGAAGGTATTTCTTCTATTTTTGGTAACACCCTATTGCCTACTTTGTCTCCCTATCATTTACTGACTAGACCATCAGAGAATCTCCCCCCGGTTTCCCTGAGTTCTACTTTCCTTTTACAGATTGAAGGTTTCGCTGGACCATATCAAGATTGGGATTAGGCTGACGATCACGAGATGCATCAAGTTGGCATGCTCAGTAGGACCAGAAATTCGACCAGATCTAGATCTCACAGCGTATGTCACAATTGACAACCTCAACTCAACAGAGTGAGAGGTTGGAGAACAAGGTGATTGGTATAGGTGTTGAGGTTGGGTCTTCGTACATGCCAGGAAAAGGGGAGAAAATGACCCCTTCTGCCGATGTACATGACACAAAGATGCCACCAGTTGAGGCACCGTCAGGTCTTGGCGTACCCGCTCTTGTAATCGAAGGATCTCATACTAGGACCCTACCAGTAGTCCCAAGAGAAATGGAGATCACCACCAAACCTTCTGTGGGAATTGGCACCGCAATGTCGTTTATTGGGTTACGGGGTATAGATGGCCATCTCACAGAGTGATAGGGGGATTCGCAAGTGGAAGCTTATGAATGAAGAGCCCGAGAAAATAGAATGGTGGGCGAGGTCATGAAACCTCTTTAAAGCTTTGATCATATCATGCAGATGCTAATAGACGCAGGTTATTGAGCCATACCATTATCGATGGTTTCTCAACCATCGATGACTATGATGCGTTTGATGACTCATACTTTATCATTGGCACTGGGACAAGTTAGGGCACTGCCTCTGGCAAGTCAAATGTATGGAGTTTCATATACAGGGTATGTGAGAGAAGTCGCTCAACCGAGACCCAACCCTTCATTCCCTGATCATATGCACATGACTTACCATATATCATCTTCAATGTTGATGTATTTTCCCCAAGGCATTGGACATGGTCAAGGAGTCATGATGGAAATGAGCTCCGAACCACTTGAACCCTACCACGGGAGCTCAGGCAAAAATGATGGATCAACGTAGCCAGGGGGTCGTACCCCTCAATCACCTGGGTGTCCCTCAAGGACTTATTCAGAATAGGGGACACCAGTAGGATGGACCTGAGACAGCCCTGGGTAGGGAGTTAGACAGGTGGATAGGACCAACATGATAGACTGTAGGATCTCCATTTTGTTTAGTTGTAACGACAATTCATTGGCCTCGGGATATGAAGCCACCAAAAAGACTTACTACTTACTCAGGGGACTCAGATCCATGTGAGTTTATTCAAACTTTTCTTGGATTGATGAATTCTCGAGTCTTCAATGAGAGGTTGATGTACAAGTTGGTGGGTAGCTACCTTTGGGGGAAAGCCCGGGAGTGATTCAATAAGCTACCGAGGAATTCGTTGCAATCATATTAAGATTTTAGTAGGGCTCTACTGAGTCAGTAATTCCAGAAAAAGAAAATCACCAAAACATTAACGGAGCTATATCAGACGAAGTAGAAGCAGGGGGAATCAACCGCCATCTTCTATCACAGGCATGTCGATGACAGCCTAGGGGTGGTCGAAAGCACGGAAAATGAGATCATCCAGGGGTATGTGTTGGGGATGGAGAACATGGATTTGTATAGAAAATTAATAGCAAATACCCTGAAGACACCTCAACAGCTCCAAGAAGTTGTAGAGCAGCATTCGAAGGTTGAGGAAGCCATTCAAAAGAAGAAAGAATGATTAATGGCCACGCAGTCTAAGCCTAGTGACTCTTGGAACCAACATTCGAAAAGTACACACCCATGCATCATTTCCCAATGGACATATGGAGTATTCACAAATGATTTTTCAAGCCACAATCTCCCATGTATGATACCAATCGAGCCTTCGCGGTAAGAGAGCCAGCAAAAAGTTCTGTGACCATCACAAAGGTTATGGCCACAGCACAAATAAATGCACCCACCTTCAGATGGAAATTAATCTGTATGGAAGAGAAGACCTCTGACAGCTCAAAGCACCGGAATGATAGAGGAAATATATGCCCCCCTAAGAAGAGCTATGGTGCTTGAAATAAGGGGGATCGTGGCCTCCAGGGGCAGCGGTATGAGCGTTGGGAGGAGCCACAACGAAACCCCCTGTAGAAAACCAAAATAGGAAGGAAGGGAATCATTTTGTACATAGGGTGGTCAATGTCATCAGTGAAGTTGTTGGGGAAAGATCCTCAAACGCAATAATGAAAGCACAGTCGCGGCATGTCTTGGCTGGAGAACCAGTAGGGAAGAGGCTTCGACCAGACGAAATAATCACGCTCTCGGAGACGGGTGCATTTCCAAAACAAACTCCCCACGCTGATCCTATGGTTATTTCGACGGTAATTGGGACCTCACTGGTGAAAAGGGTGTTTGTGACAATGGAAGTGGAGTCGAGATCATGTTTGTGAGTTGCTTCGATCAGCTGGGGATTGGGAGAACCAACCTGAAAAAATCAACCTCGCCTCTGTCAGGTTTCACAGGAAGGACAGTCCATCCAATAGGGGAGATAACCTGGCATGTGAGGGTAGCCGATAGAAATAAAGGAGTCACAGTGCATTGCAGTTTTGCAGTCGTCGATGCCTTCTCTCCTTACAATGTGATATTAGGGAGACCTTGGATGTGTCAGGCTCGAGTAGTATGGTCGTCGTACCATTTAATGATGAGTTCCCAATAGAGAATGGGGTGGCACCCATTCATGGGGATCAGGCAGTAGCTCAAAGTTGTAACTATGAGGCGGTGAAAGGCGCAGGGAAAAACAAGAAGTGTATCCTCCATACATGGGACAGATGGACCAGCTGATATCCAACCACTCTCTATTCAAGATATGGGGATGGTAGCAGTAGGAAGTATGATGCCAGAATTGGTGAGACAGAAATTGAAGCCTTTGTTGGATCATTACTACGATGTGTTTTCCTGGGATACTTCGGATTTACCGGGGGTGCATGCGGAATTGGATGTCCACAGATTGAACATTGACCCTTCGATAAAACCTGCCAAACAAAAATGGAGAATGTTTTCCCCCGCTGAGGTGGATAAAATTGTCGGTGGATAAACTTGTCACAACAGGAGTTATCAAAGAGGTGTTATACCCTCAATGATTAGCCAACCTAGTCTCGGTCTCAAAACTATATGGAATGCGGTGCATGTTCATTGACTTCACGAATCTGAACAAACGTTGCCTGAAGGATAGCTATCCATTGCCTTTGATGTATCAACTAATGGAGGCGATAACATGTTATCAAACCCTGGCCTTTTTTATGCAAATAAGGGTTATCACCAGATATTAATGGCAGAAGAGGACAGGGAGAAGACATAGTTCATCACGAATGTGGGCACCTTCTGTTATAAGAAAATGTCGTTTGGGTTAAAGAATGCAGGGGCCACTTACCAGCGGCTAGTGGACAAACTCTTTAAAAAAGCTGATCGGGAAGAATCTAGAGATCTATGTTAATAATATGGTGGTAAAGAGAATAACCTAAGATCATTTTTTCCATGACCTAGGAGAACTATTCAAGGGGTTACGAGGAGAAAACTTGAAGCTAAATCCTTCAAAGTGTGTGATTAGGGTTGGTGCTGGAAAATTTCTGGGCTTCATGGCCTCTGAGAGAGGCATTTATGTCAACTTAGAAAAATGGAAGTCCTGATGAATATGAAAAACCCACGAAATGTGAAGGAAGTCCAAAGATTGACAGGATGCCTGGCCGCGCTAAGCTGATTATTATCGAAGGGTGCAGAGAAGTATTTACCTTTTTTTGTACTTCGTAAAGTTAAAAAGTTTGAATGGATGGAGAATTACAAGAAATCCTTTGTAGCTTTGAAAGAACACCTCAAAACCCTGCCCACGTTGATGAAGGCAGAGAAAGGGGAAGTCTTGTACCTTTACATCTCAGCATATGCCCCAGTTATAAGTGTTGTGCTGGTGAAGGAGAAAGACAGACAATAACACCTTATATAATTCGTTAGTAGAGCCTTGCAAGCCCCATAACAAGGTATACAACCATGGAATGGTTAATCTTGGCATTGGTTCACGCAGCTCAAAGATTGAGACCGTATTTCCAAGGTCATACCATAGCCGTACTCACTAATTATCCAATCTGACAGATACTCCTCAAGCCTAAATCTTCGAGGAGAATGATGAAATGGACTGTAGAACTGGGAGAACATGATATACACTACCACCCTAGGGTCGCGATCAAAGGGTATGCCTTAGCAGTTTTCATTGTAGAAACTATAGGTACCATCGAAGATGTTTGTAAGACCAAGTAGAAGAGAGTATAAAAGTTGTTCGTGGACACATTTTGGGGGAAGTGGGGCAGAAGCACTGCTCACTAGCCTCGATGGTACTGACTACCCCTATGCCCTGCATTTCAAATTCAAAGCCACAAATAATTAAGCTGAGTATGAAGCTTTGATCACTAGTATTCTATTAGATAAGGAGATGCAAGTAGAGGATGTGGAAATATTCAGTGACTCACAGATTATGGTTAATAAAGTTAATGGGGAATACGAGGCTCGAGACGTTAGCCTGCAGTGCTACTTGGAGGTGATGAAACCTTTATTGAAGTGATTTTGATTATACATTCTTTCTCAGGTACCAAGGGAGAAAAATCACAAGGCAGACGCTTTGAGCAAATTGGCCTCCTCAGATTTGGGAAGATTGGCATAGAAAGAATGTTTGAAACTTTGTATAATCAAAGTTTCAAGGAAATTATTGTGATGGTGGCTTTTGAATGAGAAACATGGATGACCCTAATTGTTTGATACCTCCAATATGGATTGCTCCCAAAAGACCCTATTGAAGCACAAAAAGTTTGACTCAAGGCACCTAGGTTCGTAATACAGGATGCGACCTTGTATCAAAGGGGTATCTGTAACCCTTGCTTCGACGTGTCACCCCTACAGACGTACATTACTTGATGCAGGAAGTTCACGAGGGAACAATGGCAGTCACCAGGGAGCACGCTCGGTTGCAAAAAGAATGATTCGCGCTGGGTACTACTGGCTAACCATGTTTGAAGATGCCAACCAGTATATCCAGGCTTGTAACCAATGCCAAAAACACACGCCTATAACCCACATCCCTAAGACATAGATTATCAACATATACAGTTCTTAGCCATTCGATAAATGGGGAATAGATTTGATAGGGCCTTTCCCAGAAGCACCCGAAAAGTTTAAGCATCTGATAGTGGCAATCGATTACTTTACCAAAAGGGTTGAAGCAGAGCCGTTGGAAAATATCAAGGGGAAATCCGTTATCTCATTTTGTTGGAAGAACATTGTATGTCACTTTGGTATACCAAAAGCATTCATTACAGACAATGGAGCCTAGTTCGTGAATGAACCCTTCGAGAAATGGTGTGAGAAGTTCAAGATCCAGCTGAAAGTAACATCGATTCATCACCCCTAGGCAAACGGGCAGGTCGAAGTTACTAATTGAACCCCTGTCAATGGAATTTGGAAGAGGTTGGAGGGAGTAAAGGGAAACTTTGTCAATGAACTACCCAGTGTGTTGTGTGGGCTTATCAAATGGTGGAATTCTCTACCATAGGAGACACATCGTATGGGTTGGTGTATGGCTTAGAGGTTGTGATTCCCGCGAAGATTGGCAGGCTAAGTCCGAGAATGATGATAACCAGCGATGCTAGCAATGAAGATAACTGTTGCCTAAACCTGGATCCGTTGGAAGAAAGGTGAGCCTTGGAGTCCATCCGGAAAGCCATAGTTAAGGAGAAAGTCAGACAATACCATGATCGAAGGGTGAAAGGAGCACAATTCATCGCATGAGACCTCATTATGAGGAAAAATGAGAAGAATCGACAAGAGCAAGAGGGGAATCTTGACCTCAACTGGGAAGGACCTTATCGAGTGCTCGAAGCTCATCCAGGGGGGGTTACACATTGGGTTTGATAAATGGTGATCGCATTTCGAAGAGGTGGAACATAGTTAATCTTCGATATTATCATCAGCTCTAAGAAGGGGTAGCCTTAGGTCTCATGAGGCTGAGGATTAGCTGACTTTACCATGTAATTATTCCATGATCTGTATGCTCTGCGTAGCAACTGGTTGATTCAATGAAAATTTTGGCACTTCCCCAAATTATAATGCAACCTATTTGCTTGTAAGAAATCGAAAGCTCTCTTATAAGCGTATAAAAATTCTCGCTTTTAAGCAATCGAAAGCTCGCTTTTAAGCGGTTAAAAATTTTCTAATTGTTAAGCAATAAAAAAATACTCTCGCTTTTAAGCAATCGAAAGCTCTCTTTTAAGCATTTAAAAATACTCTCGCTTTTAAGCGATAAAAAATACTCTCATTTTTAAGTGGTCAAAAGCTCACTTTTAAGCGTTTAAAAATTATCTCGCTTTTAAGTGATTAAAGCTCGCTTTTAAGCGTTTAAAAATTAACTCGCTTATAAGCGATCGAAGCTTGCTATTAAGCGATAATTTAAATATACTCTCACTTTTAAGTGATCAATTTCTCACTTCTAAGCCATTGAAAGCTCGCTTTAGGCCTTAAAACATTATTCTGCTTTTAAGCAATCGAAGCTCATTTTTATGCTATCAAAAGCACGCTTTTAAGCATTAGTAGTATTCACGCTTATAAGCGATCAATGCTCACTTATAGGCGATAGGAAACGTTCTCGAGTAGTTTGCTTTTAATCAAGCCATTTTTGAAGTATCAAAGGTCTATGTAGTTTGATATTAAACAATAGTATATCACAAACAATTGAATAAGTCCCCTTAAAAATACATACACCTTCACGAACAAATAACGTATTCATCTATTACAGTGCACTGCTTAGTAGGACTCGTTCACCTGGTTAATGTTATACAAACTCAAAACTTATTACTAACTGCTAGGCCCTTACGATCAGTCGAACCATTGAATGTTCTCTGATTTTACTCCAGTAGCAATCGAAAATAAATTATCAACTTTGCCCTCTGAAGTTTAAGCGATAGGATTGATACGTCGCCTTCGATGGGGTATTAAACTTGCGGAGGGCAATGGTTCCCTATCCTTAGTGATGGGCGACACTTTTCCATCAACATCGAGAACCCTTGTAGGAGTTTTCTCCACAGGTTTAACTGACAGAACTTGATCGGAAGAGCCAATAGGTGGAGTCTTAATCCAAGGATGGTAATTACTCCGAGACTGAGTCTTTTGTTTAGCTTGAGTATTCTTCTTCGGTTGGGTGTTCTTTTTGGATACCCTTTTTGAACGTTTACCCTTTTGAGGGATCCTAGGTGAAGAACCTTTGTTCGAAGGACCTACTTTCTTGGAGTGAGCATTATTTTCTGACCAAAGATGCTCTTTCCTCTCGCAAATGGCATCGAATGCCGCATACTAATCTGGGTCTCTATCCAAACCCTTTCGCAGCATGGCCATATCGGTATCATATAGGAACTTAAAAATATCACTAATATGGCCCATGTCAAGGCCCCGTATGATAACCCATGTGCTCGAAGGCTATTGGAATAGAGCTAGATAGTAGCAACATTGGAAGACACTTGGATCAAAAGCTGGAAATTCTGACTTACAATTTCATTGCAAAACCGTTGGTTATCATCGATAACCCCCTGCAGCCTAGAAACTTCTTCGGTAAGGTAGTTGTCTTATTTGACCATCTCGCCAAGTTGGGATTCAAGTTTCTAACCTCATCTTGATAACACCTATTATCCCCCACTAACTCAAAGTACGATATAACCTAGCGTCAGTAATACACTTATGCAAACTAGGATATTCGTTCATCATTTCTCGCAAAGTATCCTGATGGTTGAGTTCGTTAGCACCACACAATTCGTCTACTATGGCAAGGGCAATAACCGTTTGACCAAATGTAGAGTCATTTCTCATTTTGCTAAGAAGCTCTACAATTGAACGGTGGCTGCCATCTTGCTAGGATGACACCTCTTTATTAACTTTGGATAAATCCTCGCTCAATTGGGCCAATTTAATAAGAGCCTTCGAGAACTCCACCGTAACTGTAGCAAGCTCTCGAGCAGACTTTTCCAGCTCATCTCGCATTATAGCATTCTATAAAGCATAAAGAATAATAGTCAAACACTTATGCTAACACGTTTAATTGAAAAACATATGATTAAATATCAAATTGTCCCAAAACATTCAAAACATCTAACAAAAGCTTTGATCGATAAATTTTTACAAAATATGGCCCAAATAAGAAGGGGATTAGAGCTCATACATCTATAGCCTCATGGTATATGCTATGATTAGTCTCGTCAGTCCCAGGCTTGCCATGATCAGCCTCGACACCCTCCTTTTTGCCCTTCAATGCTTGATCACTAGACTTTGGGTTAGGCTCAGGAAAGGTGAGGTCGCGAAGGTCTACACTTGTTAAAAATTTCTTCCCCTTTTTGATGACATCGAGGAGTCAAAGCTTGAAGCCACCTGGGCTGGAAAAATTACCCCACCCAATTTTCATCTTTTCCTTGGCGTCGGGGCAGTACAAGCCTCAAGGGCCTTAGCATGTTTGGGGGTAAGACAATCAGCTACCTAGCTGTAAACATCAATTTGACCCCACACCTTCCCAATTCCCAGGAGGTGAAGAAAGGTGTCATTCAAATCCTTTGACCCCATCAATGCATCATCGAAGGTCGTTAGCAGAGTATGCTGGGCCTCATGCGAACACTTCGTTAGCAGAGCATGCTGGGCCTCATGCGAACACTTCTTCAACAAACATTTTTCTTTCTCCCTCGACTTCTTCAAGTCCTCCTGCAGATCATTCATCTCCTTCTGCATCTTGGCACATTCATCTTGCCAAACACCCTCAACGACTGCTTCGATGGGTCCTTGCAAGATGGGAATGACCTGGCTGGTGAATACGCCGGTTGATTGCATGATCGATTGAACATCCACCACCACCTAAGCCAGAATGAGATATAATGAAGACATAAGAAAGATTCTAAATAAAAAAAGAGGGAACATAAAACACGTAACGTACCGAGGGTTCATTGCTCAAATCTATGAGATAATCTAGGGATAGGTTGTCATTCTCAACCTCACAGTAGAGGTTATCAGCACCAGCCTCACGGGAATGTCCAGCCTTCTCGAACCTTGGCTTCTTCTTGGGCTTCTCCTGGAAATGAGGCCTCTCCTGGGATCTCGTTTGGGCATGGACTGGAGTAGGCTGCCTAACTAGCATCCTCGCCTGCAAGTTTTCCTCCTGCTGAAGAGCATGGACGAAGTTCTGTGCGCTGCTCACCGCACAAAGAAAAGATAAGTTACAAACTATAGCAAGGGAGAGGGACAAACTTCTAAAAATAAGTATCCCATAGACCTTCGGAGGTGTCCAAAGAAGTTATCTCTTCAACAATTACCCCTCACGAGGGATCCATAGATTGAAGAGGCCTTGAACATGGCAGCTTATCATCCCCCATTTTTCTCTTATTAGAGCTGGCAGAACCCTATGGAACAATCTCCTCGAATGCTCGATGGTCGGCCGAGGCATAGATATCCTCATAGACCCACTCTAGCCAAACTAAAGGTTTTGTACTCTTGGTGATCACAGAGTGATGTGTGTTAGTATTTAAATGTTTGAGTCCTCGAAGATGTTCTACGTCCTCATGAAGTCTCACAGGAACAACATGTTTCCTCTTCCTTGTCTCAGCAAGAGCATCGAGATTCCATTGAGGGGTGATAGACCCCCGTACAATAAAAAAACAAGGCTTTATTTTTCCACCCTGAGTTATTGGATGTGGGAATGATAAACCTTCGACCAGAAAGCCTATTACTTAAGGTGAAGTTAACCTTCACATCTCAATTACTAATTAAAAGATATATAGCTCGAAACAGCTCATAACAAGGATCTACGTTCACTTCCCTACACCGAACCAAAAAAGCCATTATTATCACTATCACGTTAGGGTGAATGTGGGACAAACTAACATCGAATTCCTCCACTAGGCACAATAGCAAGGAGGGAAAAGGAAAGCAAAGGTATGACCTAATATGCCTACTATAGGTCATGACTCTCCCTATAGGTAAGGAAGCATACTCATCTTCTTTGAGATCTTTTAGTAAGGGGGATGCGTTGGTATGGGGGGGCATTCTCGATAAGCTTTTTCACCTCGTCGGGAAAAGTGTATTTCGTCGAACTATCACCCTTCGACGAAGGTTCGGAACCTAAACATCTCTCCACTACAAACTTTCTCTTCGAAGGTTTGTATAGAATTTCATTTGCGGTATTCTCATCATTGGAGCTACCTATGTGTTCAGAACTACCCTTTGAAGGCCTAGCTAAACTCTCACCAGAAAGCTCACCTGATTTATGAGACCTAACCCAGGCCCCATTGAGACAAAAAACTTCGCTAGGGCTACGATTAGGGTTTATCAACTTTGTACTATCAGAATCAATCAAACTTTCGACCGATCGAGGAGGGATTTCATCGAAAAAAGAGGAATTAACAATACCCGAGGACCTATTCCACGATGAATTCACAATTTCTCTCAAGATCTACAGGGGGAGAAGATGAAGAAAACACAAGGATATTTTGGGGGTTCATGGAAACTTACTTATTAAAGACGAGATGAAGAGAGATTGAAGCTTGTGGGCTGAAGAAGGATATGGATTAGAAACTCTCGAGGGAAACCTGTAAAGAGAAAAATGAAAGTGAAAGGGAAAAGGGGATTTTTTTGGAGTATATATAGGCGGAAGAGAGAGAAGGGCGTGGAGCAATCATTAATTAAAAAGGCAAGCGGTATGAAATGGAGCGAAAAGATAAATAGTCTCTTAAATAGCCGCCCCACACAGGTCATTTTTGTGCCTTTCTTGAGAGTCCCAAAGGTCGGAGTGTTTTAGAAAAACCTATGTGCTCCCCCACCACCTAAAAAGTGAAATACCCTTGAAGACACCTCACCTCATGGCTAACCACATCATGCGACGCTAATGGACGTAACCCTCGATGACAGGGGATGACCCTCGATGACAAGGGGTAACCCTCGATGACAAAGGGTAACCCTCAATGACTAGGTGTAACCCCCGATGATAATGATCGACCTTCGATGATATGTGCTTTTGATAATCAGAAGATCACTTAGTTTTCCTGGGGACTTTTGATGACATGGTAGAATTAAGACCTGTTTTGTCTAAATACTCTCACCTTGCCCTAGACCCAAAACATACATGAGTGGGCTTATTATTAGGCTACTCACTAAAAGAAGGAAGCTAGGTCATATACCAAGAATATTAAGGTTTTAGAATACTATAAATAGGAAGGTATGTCTCCTATTTTTGGTAAAACTCTATTGCCTACTTTTCCTCCCTACCATTTACTGACTAGATCGTCGGAGAATCTCCCTCCGGATTCCCCGGGGTCTGTTTTCCTTTTGCAGATTGGAGGCTTCGCTGGACCAGATCGAGATTGGGCTTGGTCTGATGGTCACGAGATGCATCCGTATCAAACATGAAAAAAAATACAATATGATTTAGAAGATTTCTGAATTTGAATAGCAACTTGTTGAACACCATTAGCTACATTTAAATAAACATCATAGCATTGTAGTAAGCATGAGACAAAAAATAATAAAACATCAAATCACAAAACTAAGTATTCCAAGATAAAAAAAAAGAAGTTACTATTACCTGTTTTGGCAGATTTTCCAATCTGTACAACTGGAACTAGGCTAACCACCTTATCTGAATCAAATAAAACATCAAGATCAGATTACTAAATAGAAAGAAGCAAAAAATAAAACATCAATAAAAAAAGAAGTATTAAAACGGAAAACTATATTTACCCTTTTTTAGCATTTTTTACAGGCTGAGCATTGACTTACATCATCACTTGAATTATCTAAAACATCAAACCATAGTGGTAAAAGTTAAAGAGTAATTAATAAAACATAAAAAAATGAAGTATTAAAAAGGGAAACTATTTTTACCCTTTTTAGCAGATTTTTTTCCAGGCTAAACAGAAACTTGACGGACACCCTCACCTAAATTTTATGAAACATTAAACCATATTGGTAAAAGGTAAAAAGTAATTCATAAAACACCAACTGGAAAATAAATCAAAAGTATAAATATTACCAGTTGCATTCTCAGCTAAAGCATATGCTACTTGGCTGGAATGAACCTGATTGTCACCCTTCTCTAAAAAACTTGAAACATCAAGAAAGATTTAAAATAGGTAGCATCAATTTAATAAACAACCAGATAATAAAACACAATATTAAAATTTGAATAATATCTTTTCCCTCAAAATTGCTCTCACGCTTAGCGAGGACTTTAGCCTTACCGCTCATTTGTTTGACTCGTTTAACAACATCTTGTTTTACACGGCTCTTCTAGATATTTTCTTTAGGGACAGAAGTATCAGGGCTTGGAGATGTTAGAACAGAAGCATCAGGAGCTTTCTTTATCCTTTATTTTGGAGATGTTGGAGCAGAAGCATCAGGAGCTTGCTTTACCCTTTCTTTTGGAGATGCTGGAACAGACACCTCAACCACTTTCTTCTTTATCGCTTTTCTTGGGCTCAGGGCGGAAGGAAAAACAAAAAATTAATTTAAAAAAAACAAAGTTATACAAATTAAAAAAAATACCTGCAGTAAATGTGGGAGTCGTCATCACACATAGAACCACACAGTACAAAGCAACATCTGTACAGGAATGGTAAAGTCAATGAGAATACTTGTATCTTGAAATCAAAACTGTAAACAATCAAATAAAAACAGAGGTAATGAAAAATATCAACTGAGATACTTAAAGCATCACTCATACTGAAAATTACAATTGAAACACTGTAATTTTTTTAAAAAAATCAAGCAATAGCAATAAAAACACAAATAATAAGTATTGCATACATAACACACTTCCAAAAGGAACATTAATAACAACATCGTATAAACAAGAAAGGAAGTCAATTGAAAACCTTGAAACATCATATTCAAACAATAAAACATCACTATACGACAAAAAATTAAACAAATATAGTAATAAATTCAAATATTCCCGCCAAACAAATAAAAGAAGCAACCAACCTTGAGAAGAAGAAGTCTTCCTCTTCTCCTTTACAACAACCTTCGAAGAACCGGAAGGCTAGGAGTATGATTTTACAATTTTCAACACAACTTCTTCTAAACAAACAGATTCAACAGGACCTCTTTTCTTCGACATCTACAAAATGATAAACAACATATATATGAAAACCTGATAAACAACATTATATGAAAACCTTCAGCATCGCAATTACCTGATGAAATATGATAACAACTTCCAAACGAAAAGAGTAAGAATTGCAAAAAAAATAGATAGAAAGCTCAGAGTTCACCGACAAAAATGTTTAATAAATAATAAATTGGATAAAAGTAAATATTATCGGCCGGGAACACAAAGGTAGGTCATCGAAATTACCTGATGAAAAAATGAACCGATTAGCTAGCAAACATGGAAGAAACTTAAAAAATCGGACCAGAAGCCTTTAGTACACTCATATGAAACACGATCCGATGCTTATTAAGCAACCAAATTAGATGAAAGTACAGAATCGTGTCCGGGATAGCAAACCTAGGTCGCCGGAAAAGGGGGAAAACAAGAGAGAGAAACGAGCAATTTTTTAGAGAGAAAATGTGAGAATGAGGGGAAGATGAAGAGATGTTGAATAGTAAGGGTGGGGTTAGATTTAATTCATTTGCAATTCAATCCCTAAAGAATTTGAAAACTATAATTAATACTCCATCCAACATTAAGTATCTATTATTTATAAATCAATCACTGGTCTCGTTGCGAAACCGTTTCGCACAAGACTTTGTCCTAAGATTAACGTCCAACTCGGTTAGCTCTCTGAGCTTCAATCAAACTAAAAGCAATATTACCACGAAGAGTTGACATTTCTCTAGTTGTTGATTCTTGAGTGTCTTGAATCAGATTAACTTCAACATCATCACGTCTTTCAGGGGGAATGAATGCAGGCTCTATATCAACGAGTGTGAATTTTGGACCACCAATTTTACTTCGCCGAATGTAGTTATGTAGTGCAAAGCACGAACATATTATCCTATTTTGATCTTGAAATGAATATGAAGGCTTTTTGTCTAATGTATATTAGTATTACTTCGTACAAAAAATATACATTAGTATTAGTAAATCACATAAATCTAAGAGTCCGTATCTTGAAAGACAGTCTTTCCATAAGCCATGGAAAGACCAAGGTTTAAAGTACAAACTAGAAGAAATGAAGATAAAATTTCTGGGTTGCATGAATCGGGTTATAAACTCCATGACTAAGACACACTGTATAATAATTTTTTAATATTGCAACTAAGACCTTTCATCTTTTATTATTTTAGATAAAACCCGTCTTTCCATATGTTGCCTAAATCTAATGAGGTAAAATTTTAAAAATTCTCTATATACACTCATCAAACTAATGTTCTCCTATTGATAATTAGATTGAGTAAAGGATATATACTGAAATAAGAGAGAAAAAATAAAATCGAATTACATTAAATTTAAAGAGGGAAAAATTAAAATCCCAAATATTGTTGACGAAAAAGTTAAATTTAAATCCAAAAGACATAAAACGATGTCGTATGTTAATAGTGTAACACTGACGCAGAGAAAAAGGTTAAAAGGTAAAAAAGGTTTAAAAAATATTTATCAAAGGTAAAAGTCAAATGCTAAGGAAAAACGCTACTAATATTAGCATTTCGTATTTGACAAAACCGCTACGTAAAAAAGTTAAGCAGCAAAAAATGCAAAGGCCAAACAGAGCCACAATATTATTATTTTTGGCATGACTTATAAGTGTTTGGAGACAATATGGATATTTTTTATGTAACTTATAAGTTAAACAATTTTTTATAGTCGGTAAACTAGTAAAAAAATTCTTATTTAAAATGATTAAAGAGGAGGGGAAATTGGATCCCTTACTTAAAAACCCTTTGTATGTCTGAGAAATAATTATAAGATGTGTCATCAATTTTACAAAAGGTACAAAGAAGCGAAAATGCAGTAACAAGGTGTAAAAAACTGATCATGAGACTATCAAAATCTTTCATCATTACACATATGATGATAAGAATTACACATTTATTTTGTTCGTCTAATAACCTCACTGCCTCCATCATCATCATATGTTGTCTGGGCCTCTACTGGAGAGAAAAGCTTCGTTCCTACCCTTGACCATATTATCTTTGCATGCACCTGGAGCAACAACCATCATCTATTGTTGAACCATATGTTTTCCTCTTTATTTGTTCTCGCGCGAAAGTATGATGCTACTTTGATCCACGTCGAACTGTTTCTTCAGCTCGCGTGAAACCATCTGCAAACACATCAATTGTCCAGTCCTTGACATCATGCTGCACATAAAAATCGAGACTTGTAAACCAAAATGTCCCAGATCGAAAATGTTATTTTATTCTTGCAAAGAAAGAGGAATGGAATCGAAAATACCCAGTGCATATGTTTCCCAGTTCTGATTCGTGCATTTGGACGAGCAAGTTTTGATTCAAATGGTGTCCTGGGCCGTACTTCTCGAATTTCTTCCCACTCCTCTTCACTCAGCATCCTAACAGTCCCTTGCCCAGGGGGAGCATTCTTTATCTTGCGCTCTATCATTTCTTGAGACCTCGACTCATCAAGCTGCCACATTCAGGTTTAATATCCATTAACCTATTTCCATACCCGAGTAGATTTCAAAAGAGAAGCAATTTAATCAAAGATAAGGATCAAACAATCTATAAGAAAGCTTCAACTGGGAGTTTAGTCGTTAGGAAGTTCAGTGCAAATAAAATTTCAAGGTACAAAGGACCACAACGCATAAAAAAACAAAAATCTCAGTATATACAAAACTATAAATCGGATAGTTGAACATTCCAACAAATCTAATCTTTAAAAGGTCACTAGAAGAACATTAACAGTTCTAAGTAACTTAATTTCCAGATAATGAATAAAGCCCAAAAATTTAAATAGAGATATATTCAGTGAATCTTAAAACCCAGTATTAAAGTTATATAAAATGGCTTTACAATATCAATGCAGGTCAACAATCCAAAAACCTTTTGGGTCCTTAAAAGGGGTAGGAGAGGTATTATGCTCAGCACAAAAGCAATAAAACAAACAGCTATATGGTCAGTCAGCAACTGACTAATTAACAGGAAAAATATAAATTGGAACATTGATCGATAAATTACCATAATGAGGACTTTTGCAAACATGGCAGTGCCGACCACTGTGAGTATCATGGGCATAGTGGCAGTATCAAGCCAAGATCTTGATTCAGGGACTTCAACGAAAAACTGATCCTTCTTTGGGTCTCTTCTCTTTCTCTTCTTTTCCATTTCAGCAACCCGTTTCTTCAAACTTTCACTGGGACCGTTAAGCGAGAAAGTGTGCAGTTTTCTGCAAGTCTGAGAAAGACTACTGCAAAATTTACTCATGTTGGTTACTTTACTTGGGTGAAAGTAGAGTGGATTGTTGGCTAGCAAGAACAGAAGATAGATCAGCTGTGCTTCAAGACTTGGATTCAGTAGCTCCTTTTGAGATACAGTAGTTCTTTAGATTTCAACCTGGTCACAAGAAGCCAAATTAATCTACAAAAGTCAGAACGGAATTTTTAGGCCTCTTGGTTAAAAATGAGGAATGGTAATATGACTTTGAAAAACACATGTAATCAAGTCTTTTTAATGCATTGACACGGTCCGGTTAGTTAAAAGAAAGGTGTAACATTTCATGTTTATCCCTTAATTCAAAGCTGAACTGTCTTGAGCCTTTCTTCAAACACCTCTTGTGCACCATCTGAATTAATGTTTGAAAGTAGGAAGCTTAATAAGGCCTCTCTCTTCAAATCATCAACACCAACTGAATTAACTTCCACACTCCATGGTCAAAAATCCATTTCTAGATGCTCAATCAGAGGCATGTTATTGAAGACAGGAATAAACAAAACCATCAATTTACTATTAAGCTGTAACCACCAAAAAAAATCAACAAAAATTACACCAAATTGAAGCCAGAATCATGAGGCAGATAATTACGTGTAGGGTGGCAACATCGGCTACAAAGCGATGCATAGTTATCAATGTGAGACCAGTGTGTTTAACAGCCGATTCTGAAGAAGCAGTGGGGAGAGTTTCTGAGGGTTTAAGGTTTGAGTGGAAATATATTGGAGCTTTAAGCTGTAAGGAGACAAGGAGGGATGGTGGAAAAATCGACACAGCGCAGATCGAGGACAAACCCTGGCGTCCAGAAAGGCGATCTCCGGAGATAGAGGAAGACAAGGTCACGGCGGCGACACACTCAATAATCGACGGCGGAGGCACGAGAGGGAGGAAGGGGACGCAAGAAGAAGATGGCGAGGGATTGGGTCAAAATCAAGGAAATCAGAAGTGGGAAGGAAATTATGGAATGATAAATGGAGAAATGAAAGTTCACATATGACTAGTGAAGCACAGTGCCAAGATTTGAGGAGGCCAGTGTTTGAAAGTGCAACTTATGTTCACCGTGAAGGCTCGGGCTGGGGTTCAAGGGCCCGATATCCTCCTAACAAGTTCATTATTACCGCAAGAAGGTTGTTGGAGAAAAATATGAGGGGTTTTGGATCAAGCTGGGCCTAGTCCTAGGTAGAAAGGACCAGAAGCAACACACATTTGAGCCACACAAACCAGCGAGAAACTTGGGGGAAAAGAGGAAGAGAAACATAAAACTGGATATAGGGGGACTTTGCTTTCCAGAAGAGGAGACGCAACAATGAGTCGAATGAAGCAATAAGGAAATGCAAGGAAATTGACTTCACGATCGGATTGTGGAGGAAAAAATTGTGATAGTGCGGCCCAGACGTATGGGCATGTCATTACGATTGTGATAGTGCGGCCCAGACGTATGGGCATGTCATTACGATTGTGATGGTTGAAGGAATATTAATATGCAACTGAACTGAACTTCCTGCTGCAACTCTGATGAACTGAACTTCCTACTATGTTGCTACCTCCTTCTCTTCATGCTATGCATATGGTGCTGCATCATGATCCATTTGGAAGCATCCAGAAGGTAGCACAATATAGAGCAAGAACAATCAGAAGCTTCCAAGATCAGTAGTTAGTTAGTTTCTTTTTCTTCAGATTCTATTTTCAGCTAGCCTCAGTTAGTTAGTAATTTGTTGATTAGTTTGTTATCCAATTTGAGAACACTATAAATGTATGGTGTGGATTTCATGAGAAGGTGGAGATGCACATGTTGTAATTGTGATTGCAGATGTGGATTTCATGAGAAGGTGGAGATGCAGGCCAATCAGGATAGGCTGCAGCAATTCATGATTGGACTCAGCAGTGAATTTGATGCCCTGAAGGATCAACTCCTAGTTATGGATCCTTTACCAACTGTTGGAAAGGCTTACTCACTGTTTCGAAAGCAAGAGCAACAGAGAGGAATGCATCACAATTTTGGTAACATTACTGAGAATGCTGCAATGATGGTGAAGTAGGCATCAACTCAGTACAACATTAACAGATTCAACCAGAAAAAGAATGAGGGAGATAACAAGAAATTTTTGAAGTGTGAATACTGTCAGAGATCTAGACATCTGAGAGAGAATTGCTTTAAGTTGATTGGTTATCCAGACTGGTGGCCTGATTCAACTAAAGTCAAGGCAAAACCCTATGCTAATGCAGCAGTTGCAGAAACTGAAGAGAGGGAGCAGATCAGTAATGCTCCTTTGAATGCAGAAGATGGACATCGGTTTAAAAATGTTCAGTCAATAATTGCAAACATGATTCACAATGAGTTTAACAAGTTTGTGAAAGGGAAAGCAAAGGAATCAGGTTCAGAGATGGGGGACAAGATCAACTTTGCACATTTTGAAGAATGCTCAGGTAACCTGCAATCCAATGCTATTATTACTGCCTGTTGTTTTAAGTTTGGTGAATGGATTCTAGATAGTGGAGCATCATCCCACATTTGTGACAATCTGTCTATGTTTGAATCTCTCAGATCAATTGATCACAAAATGCCTATCACTTTGCTTGATCATTCCAGTGTACTAGCTGATTCCATTGGATCAATTAAACTTACTGATTCAATCACTTTGCATAATTGTCTCTATGTGAAGTCCTTTAAGTTCAATCTTTTGTCAGTCAACAAATTATCACATCAATCTCATTTGTGCTTTGTCTTCTATCCTAATGCTTGTGCCATACAGGACCTCAAGACTAATTCCATTTTAGGAATAGCCATTGAAAATAATGGATTATATCTACTGAATCAAAAATCCTTTCTGCCATCAGTAATAAAGAGCTTCCTCATCAGTCAAGAGTCAAGTCAAATAATAAAGCATAAGGCCTTGTATTCTGCTGGAAAGCTTTCAGATGCAGAGACTCTGAAACTGCATTATAGATTAGGTCATCCATCAAGAGTTGTAATGCAGCATTTGAATCTTCCTACTTTGAACAACATTTGTACAGTTTCCCCTTTAGCAAAGAAAGTTAGAAACTCCTTTTCTGATTCAGTATCTCATAGTTCTACTATTTTTTATTTGGTTCATATGGATGTATGGGGGCCTTTTAGGGTTAAAACCACTGCTGGAGCACAATACTTCTTAACCATAGTAGATGATCACAGTAGAGCCACTTGGACTTTTATGCTAAAATCTAAAGTTTTAGTGCACTGTCTACTGAAATCTTTCATACTTATGGTTCAAACTCAGTTTAATAAGACCATTAAAGTCATCAGAATGGTACAGAATTTACAAATCAAAATTTCCCATCTTTGTTTGCTTCTTTGGGAATTGTTCATAAAAAATCTTGTCCATACACTCCTCAGCAAAATGGTGTTGTGGAAAGAAAACATAGACATTTGATTGAAATGGCCGGATCTTTCATGTTTCAATCAAATTTTCCACTTCATTTTTGGGGGAGATTCAGTTCTAGCAGCTATATATACTATAAATAGACTGCCTTCTTCCATTCTTGGTTGGAAATCACCATATGAAATCTTATATGGAAAACCACCTGACCTGTCTTCTCTTAGAACCTTTGGATCCTTGTGCTATGTCTCTAATCTCAGTCCACTCAAACACAAATTCAGTCCTAGATCACAGCCATGCATATTCATATGATATCCTTATAATCAGAAAGGTTATAAGGTATATGATTTGGTACATAAAATATTCTTGTCACCAGAGATATACTTTTCCATGAGCACATTTATCCTTTTTAAACCAACAGTCAATATAATAAACTTGGCATACCTGATCCCACTGATCAGGTTTCACAGCCACAAATTATGGTTAACACTGAGCATGCTACTCCTTATCATACTTATCCATCTCAGACACCTAATCATAATTCATATCAATGTCATAATCTTGATAGAAATGCCTCTCCTTCTCACAGTCACACACCCCATACAAATCCCTTCACTGATGAATCTGTTTCTAACACGGATAATCAAAATTCTATCTCTAATCCTATTGCTCAACCAGTTCTTAGGCAAAACACTAGGGGTCAGAAATAGGCTTTGTTGGATGCAGGACTTTGTGATCAATCATGCTTCCTCTGATGTCTTCATACCAACCTTTTCTGCCACTAATAGTGCTTTTGTTGTAAAACTGTCAAAAATTCATGAGCCTCACACTTATAAACAAGCATGTAGTGATGTACATTGGGTGCATGCTGTAGAAGCTGAGATTGATGCATTAGAAATTAATCAAACTTGGGACTTAGTCTCTCTACCAGGAAAAAGGCCAATAGGATGCAAATGGGTGTTTAAGGTTAAATGCAAAGCTGATGGTTCAGTGGAAAGGTACAAAGCTAGGCTGGTAGATAAGGGGTATTCACAGATTAAAGGGGTGTATTACGTTGATTCCTTTTCATCTGTGGCTAAGCAAGTTACAGTCGGATTGCTCATATCCATCACAACATCCTATAACTGGCATTTACATCAAATAGATGTGAATAATGCATTTCTGCATGGCTATATCACTGAAGAGCTATATATGGTACCTCTATAAGGTTATAAGAAGACCCTTCCTCATCAGGTCCGAAAACTCAAGAAGTCCCTTTATGGCCTAAAACAAGCATCCAGAGAGTGGAATGCTGAATTCTCCAAACAGTTAATCAAACTTGGATTGCAGCAGTCCAAACATGATCATTGCCTATTTTTAAGCACAGTGCTCAGTCATCTCTCATTCTCCTCATTTATGTAGATGATGTCTTGATCACTGGTTCTTTAGATATTGAGATAGCAGAACTCAAATCCCATCTTCACAAGCTATTTTCCATCAAAGATTCGGAGCTTTCCAAATTCTTTCTGGGAATAGAGATAGCTAGATCTGATGTTGTCATTTTTCTAAATTAGAACAAGTATGTTACTGGCATTATTCATGATCTACACTTAACTGATTGCACAACTCTATCTGCTCCTCTTCATACTTCCTGGCAAGCTGAAGACAAGGCTGCTCCATTGATCACTGATCCAGGGCCTTATAGGAGATTAATTGGAAGACTACTGTACTTATCTTTTACCAGACCTGATATCACATTCTCTGTACATCATCTTAGTCAATTTGTTCAAACACTATCTAAACATCACTGGAAGGCTACTATCCATATTGTCAGATATTTAAAGGGGTGTCCATCTCATGGCCTGTTCTTCCCAACTCAAAAATCTCCTACTTTATCAGCCTATTGTGATGCAGACTGGAATACTTGTAAGATCACAAGAAGGTTTGTCACGGGATATTGTGTCTTCCTTGGCCAGTCTCTCATCTCTTGGAAATAAAAAAACAACACACTGTGAGTAAATCATCTGCAAAGTCTGAATATAGAGCCATGTCCATGATAGTTTCTGAGCTGATATCTGCTTTTAGACCTGCACATTCCAGTCCCTCTTCCTATATCTCTGAAGTGTGACAATATAGCTGCTCTTCATATCACTCAAAATCCAGTATTTCATGAGCGTACTAAACACATTGAAATAGATTGCCATTATGTTCTGGATGCCTATACTCTCATGATTAGCTTGATGATGGTTTTACCAAGTTACTTCCTCTAGTTTTAGCAGTTCAACTCCTATCCAAGATGGGATTTTGTGCTTCACAAAATGCCTCATCTTGAAGGGGCGGGGGTGGGGGTGAAGGAATATTAATATGCAACTGAACTGAACTTCCTGCTGCAACTTTGATGAACTGAACTTCCTGCTATGTTGCCGCCTCCTTCTCTTCCTGCTGTGCTATGTTGCTACATCATGATCCATCTGGAAGCATCCAGAAGGCAGCACAATATAGAGCAAGAATAATCAGAAGCTTCCAAGATCAGTAGTTAGTTAGTTAGCATCTATCTTTTAGATTCTATTTTCAGTTAGCCTCAGTTAGTTAGTAGTTTGTTGATTAGTTTGTTAGCTGATTTGAGAACACTATAAATTTATGGATTGTATACCGTTTGAGTAAGTTAATCAAGCAATATACAGAAGATTCCCCCCCCCAAATGAGATCAGTTTTTGATCTTTTCTTGAAGTTTTTGCTGAAGTTTTTTGTACTCTTTCTGGAAATCCTTCCGGATTTCTTCAGGTGACAACGAATAATACTCCTGTGGTTCGGGGTGTTCATGAAAATTTGGCATGTAATAACCTATTCGTCCATCTATTGACTCAGAATAAATTAAGTGGGTATTATTTTTTAAAAAAATTGGGTTGGGTACCCTACCCATAAATTTTACATATTACCGGGTTCGGGTATGGGCCGTAAAAATCTTATTTTTGGGTACCGGAATACCAGGTATAATTTAAATTTTTAATTATAATATTATTAAATGACCAACGAGCAGGTAAGATTCAATATATAACCCAACTTTGTTGTTATAGTCTTTCAGATGAAATTAGTTGAACAATGTATGAATGATAATTTGCAACTGTCTTAAACTTTTAGGAAAGATAATGCTTGTGAATTTTTTGTGCAAGGACAGATGATGACATATGTTGGAATCAATGCATACATCTTTGACATTTAAATGGTTATAGCCTTATAGGAAATGTGTGAAACTAAAGGGAGTTGCTAAGTGCTAAATTACTCAAAGCTGAAGTTGTTGATTTCATACTCTTTGGCGGGTAGCTGGGTACCATATTACTTGACCCAAAAAATCTAGGTTCCCGCACTTCTGGTACTCGGTTCTTTCAGGCCAGGTCACGGGCCGCATTTTCAAGTAGGGTACCCGCAAGTCCGGGTACCCGCATTTGAACAACCCTACATGTGGTATTACCACATGATGAATCTCCAAACCTGCACTTCAAGCCCACCTTCGACCTGTTAGCAGATCTTAGCAACCTGCAAAACAAGCCCCGGAGGATTCCGGGAAAAGAACTCTGATGATAAAGTCAGCATCGATCGTTTCACCAATAACAAAAGCTTAGTCCAAAAATAACAACATAAAATTCTATTTTATACCTTTTTAACCCTAGTTGAGGTTCCCTAGTCCTTGATTCCTTCCTTGTGTGAGGCCCAATAAGTTGGCTCTTATTGGGCCTCTTTTGAGTGGATTGGCGGTCCAATGAGGTCTGGGTTCACTTCCTCATCAGGAGCCCCCAGAGAAGCCAAGTGGTCCGAGCTATCGAAAAACCATACTTTCGATAGGTCGCATTGAAACTCAAGCTGCCTTCGACGGGTTATGCTTCGAGTGTGACAACAATGATTCGATAATAGTTAGACACTTTGGTTCTCTCTCGGTAACGTTTCTATCCTTTGCCTTTTGGAATTTTAAGAGCACTTATGGGTAAGAGGGGTGGGAAAAGCGAGGTGCGTGGGGAATTTCTTTTCACAATCTACCACGCCATATCTGTAATCCCACTTTTCTAGGTAATTATTGCTAGCCCCCGTTCTTCTTTCCTTTTTATTCTCCCTAACCGCTCTTTCTCCCAATTTACCTATCTTCTTCTTGCAAGTAGACTCACATCTCCAACAGACTTCTTCTTACTCTTCAACTCTCCAGTTCACAGCCTCCACTTTAATTTTTCTCACAAGTAAGTTCCTACCATCATGTCTTCTTCTTTGTTCAATCCAGATTTGTGGTTTAAAAGTTCTTCTTCTCCTCAATCTCTTCCCAAATCCCTTTCTTTCTCAAATTCTGGGAGCCATGTAAAGTTTGGGAATAATTTGTCGGAGAGGACCATTTGCGTGAGGAAGTAGCTTTCCTCTGAGGTCCTGAGGCTTTGGATGTCAAGTTGTACCATCCCGAGGTAAAGGGGGAAAAGTCTTTTTTCTGGCCCGAGTGGTTGTACAAGGAGATTTATACCTCAGGAGCCCGTCAACACTCCGACCATGATTATGATGGCTTTGACTTCACCCCTTGATTAGACGGTGGCTAGGAAGTTGTGGAAATATCCTCTAGTTCACAGGGCAATCTTGGAGATAAAGAAATAATAGCTCTCGATGCCTCAGAATATTTTTGGGGCTAGAAAATTTTCCTTTTTGCCCTGATTTTATTATCGAAGTGCCTAACCTTCTTTGATTTATGCAGTGGAAGAAATGGACCTCCTCAGTGACCTATGAGAGAACCTTGTTGAAACCATCAAGTTTACGGCTGATGCTTCGATGAGAGCTGCTAGGACTCCCATAAACACGGGCTCTCCAACCGCCTCGGACGAGAGATCCAAGAAGCGAAAGTATGACAACTTTTCTCATCAGAGGGGTTGTCTCCTGGTGCTAATCTTGACCTGTTGAAATTCTTCAGATACTTGGGTGAAGCTGGCGGAGATCCCTCCGTGTCCGTGAGTCTTTCGATTGATTTGTTAAAAATCATTTCTTGTTACTCTATTAATGAGTCTTTTAATGCAGGTCCTCGTAGCCATCGAATCCAGCATGCACTCTTTAGGTATCTTTTCTACCTACGTGCCTTCTTTGCTTAGGGGTCCACTCGAAGTAGTGGCTGAAGCCGTCCACCGATGGGAGCGCTCGCAACTCAACGAAGAGCGTTCCAAACTTAAGGGTGAGCGTGCTGCTCTTCAGACCAAATCCAAAACCTTAGATGAGAAGCTTGAGAATCTCGAGTCAGAGCAGAAAAACATAAGAGAGAAGGAGAAGAAAATATTGAAGAAGTTCTAGCTGGAGAGTCGGCATGCCCTGCTGACGTGCTTCACCGACCAAACTCTACAAGCTCTTCCTGGATCTCCCAAAACCTGCAAAGCAGATGGGTCGTAACGAGCTGGCCGAGCATTTAATCCCTTTGCTTCCTCCTGAGCATACCAAGGAACTTCGCAAGTTCATTGATGACAAGGCTGAAGCGAAGGTTGAGTCTCATTGGAAAGAGGCTCGGGCTGGTGGAATTCGCTTCAAGTTGCTTGACTTTATCAAAGAATCAATAAACTTTTTTACTGCCAAGGAACTTCATGCGATCAACCCTAAGGATCTAGGAAAGCCTCTGCCAAGCTAGCCTTCCTAGCCCGCCAGTTCTTCAAAAAGAAAGGAGGGCCCCTCTTCGACCACTCAGGGGAACAATGAGGCTGCTGCTACTAAGGACACTAGTGTAGGGCTAAAAATGTATGAATTCCTTTTACTTCTTGTATTTCTTATCCCAAGACAATGAATGGATGCATTTGGATTTATTTTAAATTTTCCTCTATTTTTCCTGCTATGGTGCCCATCTTTGAGAAATGAGTTGGTCACTAAATGAGAGCTGATGGAGGTTTGAGCTGCACTATCGAAAGCTTGCAACAAAATGGCCCAGCTAACCAAAGATATGTCTGTTGCGACTAAAGAACTGGAATCTTGGAGCGATAGCAGCCATCTTTCCCTCTGAAAGCTCCTTGAAGAGGCTAGGAAGAATCCCACCTTGGGTAAAACTGTCGTGGCTCTTGGTGTTGTTGAAGAATCTTGCAAACCGAACGAGATGTTACACCAAGTTCTTCATGAGATGATGAAAGGGTATCCTACCTTGTCTCACTGCCTAACCGACGCCAGGCTGTATTGTGTCTTGAGTATGGGGAAAATAGTGAGTATTATGAGAGAGAGGTCACAAAATACAAGGCTCAAGCCTGCGAGCTGGTCATAAGAAATTCTACCCTGGAAGGA
The DNA here is from genome assembly GCA_037428765.1 of Rubia yunnanensis. Classification (NCBI taxonomy): domain Eukaryota; kingdom Viridiplantae; phylum Streptophyta; class Magnoliopsida; order Gentianales; family Rubiaceae; genus Rubia; species Rubia yunnanensis. The sequence goes on along the minus strand of CM075064.1, from coordinate 19,729,615 downwards.
GAAATATCCCAGCTTCAAAAGACTATCGATGACAACGCTCACCTTCGTGAGGATCCGGCGACTCAGAATTCCCAACTCCAGAATCAAGTGGCCGAACATAACTCTACCATCTCAGCATTTTCTAACAGTCTTCGAGTATATGGTTTATCTCATGGCATTCTTGATCTAGGTCTTATTGATAACATTCCTAGATTTCTCTACGAAATCAAGATGTTTATGATGAACCGGGACTTGGACAGAGATCCATATCACATTGTGATATTCGACGTTGTCCACGATTGGCTCGTTTGTGTTTGTCCTAACATCCGCCCCATTCAAAAGAAGTTTTCCACTAGATTTTTGAAGAAAAAGTACGGGAGTGCTCTAGCTAGGAATCCCTTCGCTACTGTCAGTGCTCAGACGAAGAAATTGCTACCTATTGAACCTTCTACTTCCAAAGAGTTGAATTCGAATGAACCATCCACTGATGGCGTTCATTTGCCTGCTAAAAGGAAAGCTGTTAAGGGACTAGGTGCGGGTATTAGCACTCGGTCCAAGAAACGTAGTGCTACTGCTTCCGCAGTTAACTATGGTTCAATTGATAGTGATACAATTCAACATCACAATGATGGGTAGGCTTCGCCTTCTGAAGGCTTAATTCCATGACAAAGGCGTATCCCTCGAGCCCCCAGGCCATTGAAGGCTAGCTGACCGCTTGTTTGAGATGGCGACGGGCATAAAGCCCGAAAAGATTTAGTGGTCTGATTAGTTTATGAAAAGTCATGTTTGTAATATTTGACAAGTTACTAATGTTTTGTTGCTTTAATGAGAATCCCCTAAAATAAATGGCTTTATCAATACGAAATTATTACAGCAATGTGAAACTTTTGTAGCAGTAGACCTGGTCTTATCGACACAGGAACACTATCAAACTTGGCCGTGTTAGCTCAAATGAGTAAGAAGTAGTCTTATCTACCCAAGAATATTATCGAACTTGGTCGTGTTGGCTCAAGAGAGCAAGACTTGGTCTTATCTACCCAATAATATTATCAAACTTGGCCTTGTTAGCTCAAGCGAGTAAGACTTGAGCTTATCTACCCAAGAATATTATCGAACTTAGCCGTGTTGGCTCAAGCGAGTAAGACTTAGGCTTATCTACCCAAGAATATTATTGAACCTGGTCATGTTGGCTCAAGCAATTAAGACTTGGTTCAAACCAAGAATATTATCGAACCTAGTCGTTTAGAAGCAATTAAGACTTGGTATTTGTGACATAAGAATTTTATAAGTAGACGAGTATAGCCAAGTTAATTTAATTGAATGAACTCCCTCCTGAGATATACACAAGCTAACTGCAGCCATTACAAATAAAAATTGATGATATCTGCGAAGGTTGGCAATGTTCCACCTTCGAGGTATCTTTGCCCCATCCATTTTCTCCATGTTATAGCTTCAACCTGGGTGTGCTTCTATCACTCTGTACGGTTCTTCCCAGTTGGGAGCCAACTTCCCCTCTGGTTGCCACTTGCTCTTCTCGTTACTTCTAATGACAAGGTCTCCCACTACAAACTGTACTTTCCTGACTCTTCGATCATGGTATCGTTTCACCACCTCCTTCACCTTTGCCTCACGAATGGTTGCCAATGCTCATGCCTCTTTAGCTAAGTCCAAGTTGAGTCGTCGATTAGCCTCGTTGTCTGATTCGTTACTTACCATCACCCTTGGGCTAGGTAGGCCAATTTTAGCTGGAATTATAGCCTCGGTACCATATACTAAGCTATACGATGTTTCACCAATAGCAAAAGATGGTGTCGTTCGATACGACCACAACACACTTGGAATTTCATTCACCCAATTGCCTTCTGCCCTCTCGAAGCTCTTCTTGATCTCATAAACGAGTGTTCGGTTGGTAACTTCCACTTGTCCATTGCCTGTGAGTGGTAGACTGCTGTTAAATTTAACTGAATCTTGAATTCCTGGCACCAAGTTTTGAAAGGATCGTTAGCAAACTACGTGCTATTATCACACACCATAACCCGTGAGATTCCAATACGGAAAACGATATTCCTCCAACAAAATGAGACAATTGATTTTCCCCTTATATTCATGAGCGACTCAGCTTCGACCTACTTGGTGAAATAATCAATGGCCACTAGTAAGTACTTAGGCCTTCTAGGGGCCTTTGGGAATGGTCCGACTAGTTTGATTCCCCACTTATCGAAGAGCCAAGTACTGTGCATACTAATAATTTCTATCTGGGGCACATGTATCATTGGTGCATGCCTCTGGCATTGGTGGCAAGCCTGGATATACTGATTAGTGTCTTCGAACATAGTAGGCCAGTCGTAACCTGCCAAGATCATTTGTCTGGCGACAGAGTGAGCACCCTAGTGACTACCACATATCCCCTCATGAGTTTCCCTGATCAAGTAATTTGCATCACTTGGTGCAACACAGTGAAGTAAGGGTTGTAAATAGCCCCTACAATATTAGTGTCCATCTTGCATTACATACCTGGGCGCCACTAGGAGAATCTTTCTTGCCTGAGTAGGTTCGTTGGGAAAGATTCTCGTAGGTACATGGCGATATGGGTCATCCAGGTTTCTGCCTCATCGATTACCATCATCGTCGGCTCCTCGATACTTTGATGGTGCAATTCCTCAAATGGTATATGTTTTTGCATCAATCCTCCCAAGTCAGAAGAGGATAACTTGTTGAGGGCATCCTCTTTATTAATCTTCTCTCGAGATACCTGTGTCAGAGTGCAAGATCAAAAACACTTAATCATAGGCTTTATCAGCTCCAAGTACCGCTGCAGGTTAAGCTCCCTTGCTTCGTATCCCTTTAACTTGCTGAACTACAATTTGCGAGTCACTATACACATTCACATTTTCCACTTCCATCTCTTTGGCTAGCCTAAGTCCTGTGATCAAGGGTTCATATTCAGCTTCATTATTCATGGCTCGAAACTTTAAGTGTTGTGCACATGGGTAATCCGTGCCACCAGGACTAGTGAGCAATACCCCAGCTCCACTACCCCCCGAATGCGAAGATCCATCGAAAAATAAATTCCACAAATCACCACTATTCATTTCCTCTTCCACTTTGATAACTTCTGTTGTTCCACAATGAAATCAGCGAGGGCCTGGCCTTTGATTGCAGTTCTTGGTTGGAACTGAATGTCGTGTTCGCCCAACTCTACAGCCCACTTCACCATCCTCCCTGAAGCCTCGGGTTTGAGAAGCACCTGGCTGATTGGAAAGCTCATTAATACCACTATAGGATGACCCTAGAAATAGGGGAGTAACCTTTGAGCCGCATGAAACAGAGCCAAAATTAATCTTTCAAGGGAGGTATACCGTGTCTCTGAGCCTTGTAACACCCGACTCACAAAATACACAGGATACTATTGCCTGTCCTTCTCCTTTATCAAAACAACGCTAAATTCCAGGATTAATACCGAAATGTAAAGGTAAAAAACCTCTCCTGGATTAGGTTTTACCAATGTTGGCAACATTTGTAGGTGGTCTTTCAAAGCCGCGAACGCCTTCTCACAGTCCTCCGTCTATTCGAACCATTTACCCCCCCCCCCCAAATATCGAAGAAAGGTAAGTGCTTCTTAGCTCCTTTCGATAGAAAGCGACTTAATGTTGCGAGGCATCAAGTTAACCAATGAACCTCCTTAACATTTCTCAGACTTTTCGTCTTCACCAAAGCCTCCACCTTATCAGGATTCATGTAAATTCCCCTTTTGGACACCATGAAACCCATGAACTTGCCTGCCCCCACTCTAATGACATACTTAGCCAGATTTAGCTATAATTTTTCTTTTTGTAGTTCGCCAAATATTTCTTCCAAGTCTTTAAAAAACTGGCCATAGTCCCTACTCTTGACAACTATATCATCCACATAAACCTCCAGATTCCTCCCAATTTGGTTTTTAAATAGCTTGTCAACCAACCTCTGGTAGGTTGCTCCCGCATTATTTAAGCCAAATGGCAACTTCTTGTAACGAAAAGTGCCAATCTCTGTTGTGAACAAAGTTTTTACTTTATCCTCTTCTGCCATTAGTATCTGATGGTAACCCTTATAAGCATCGAAGAAGGCTAGGACCTGGTATCCAGCTATAACTTCTACGGGGCTATCGATAGAAGGAAGGGGGTAACTGTCTTTCGGTCAACATTTGCTCAAATCAGTAAAATCAATACACATACGCCATGCGCCATCATGTTTTAGGACCATTACTAGGTTGGCAAGCCATTCAGGGTAAAGTACCTCTTCAATTACATCTACCTGGGGCAAACACTTTATAGCTTCAACCTTTATAGCTTCAGCCCTTTCTGGTGCAAACACTCTTTTTTTCTACTTGATAGGTCTTATCAAGGGGTCGATATTTAGTCTGTGAACAGCTAGCTCCACGGGCACCCCAACCACATTTACTGTTCCCGAAACAAAATATCAGAGTAATGATCGAGCAATGCATACACTTTGTTTGTTACATCCTCTGGCATCATATTGCCAACTGCGATTTCCCCCAAACCTCGAACAATGATCTTCTCTTTGTCCGCTGGGCCGGCATTCCAATGGATCAACGCTACATTCCCTTTCTTTGCTCCCTTTACAGCTGCCAAATTACACTATTTTGCTACCACCTGGTTCCCTCGAATACAAGTTATCCCCTTGTTTGTCAGAAATTTCATCATGAGATGGTACGGTGTCCATACCGTTCGAGCTTGGCACATCCACGGTCTTTCCAAAATCACATTGTATGGGGAATAATCATCGATAACTACAAAGTTGCAATATATCGCTACCCTTTTCTGTCTATCTATTATCCTGACAGGCAAAATAACTTCGCTAAGAGGAGTTATCGTTTTCCCTGTAAACCCCAACAAAGGGCATAGCGATCTCTTTAAATTGCCTTGCCCGATATCCAACTGGTTAAAACAATTAGCGAACATAATCTCAACCCCACTTCCGTTATCAACAAAGATCCTTTTAACCAACGAAGTACCAATCACTGCTGATATTATCATGGGGTCTGCATCAGGGGTTTGATTAGGAACTGCGTTTGCTTCTAAGAATGTTATCATTTTATCCAATCGGAACCTCTTATGAGACGACTCGTTGGCAGGAACACACCTTATATTTGCTTTCATCTTGGTATTCGAGGATCCTTCTGTAGTTACTCCATTAATAACGTTCATCACCCTACAAATAATTGGATTCTCATTTTGGGCAGGCTGATTGCCTACAGGTTGATTACGATATGACTCTTGTCAATGCTCTTATCTCCCAATGGAAGGGCGGTTAGCCTTGGGAGGAGGGAAGTTCCTTTTGTAAGGTTGCCGACCCTCTCGATCATTCCTCTGCCTGGAACCATCTCGAAAGGGCGATCGAGAATTTGGGCCTCGAAGAAGCCCCTCCCTTTTGCACCTCTCAATCTCCATTCTAAGATGCCCACAATTGTTTGTATGATGACCAAAATCCCCATGGTGTTCGCAGAATCTATTTGTAGATCTCCTTCCTGCCACGGATGCCTCTAACCTATTGAGTGGCGGAGGTACCCAAAATACTCCTCCGTGAATGCTCCAAATGTTTTATGAGGTGCGCTAAAAAGATGTGTATTTTTCAAAACCTACTCTCGAGGAATCCACTGGCCTCTTTCCCCTTTCCCCTATCTCCAATCTTTACTTACTTAGCCATCATACCTTTTTTTTTCTCTTAGTCGCCTCCTCCACCTTCGAGTGTAGCTCCATAACTTCCTAAAGCTGCTGAAGAGTTCTTGGGGTTTTGGCCGTTAGCTTCTTGTACAACTCTAGATCTTCCTTCCCCAGCAAATACCCCTGTCGTGGATTCCCCAGGTTTCTATTTCGTCTGACACAAATCGGTTAGCATTTTTGTAAACCTTTTCTTTTGGAAATATTGCTTAGCAGTGCTTGACTAAAATCTCGGTACGACCGTAGAGAGCCTTTGGGTAGCTTGTTGAATCGAACCGTAGTTAACTGCGGGAGCAGTAGCACTATGTTTCTTGGACCGAGTGCGAACACCCACGCCTAGTACCTTAATAGCTTTTCTCTTAATAGGAAGATGAACGTTAGCGGTGGATGGTTTGTTCGAAATCAACTCTTTGGAAGTAGAAGTTTCGATAGGTAGCAATTTCTTAGTCTGAGCAGTGACAGTAGCAAATGTATTCCTAGTTGGAGCACTCCCGCACTTTTTCTTCAAAATCATGAGAATTCATCAACTTTAGAAAGGTCTGAATGCAATCTTAGGGGTTTGAATCCCATGCATAAGTGGGAATCCCTTCAGGAGGCTTCGTATCAGCGGGTCATCGACACACAATTATTGTCACATTGAAGGGAGACCCCACATACTGTCCCATCGGCTCTATCAACATGTCGTCCAAGTGTATCCCCAGCTTCCCCAGCGGCTGATTCTGATTTTGGTTCCGTTGAGGGTCTTTGTGTGAAACCCCGACCGTAATAAAGTTAGTGTGCATGTAATAACTAGGTTTAACCAAAAACTACAATCTCTTATCTACTTCGACGATTCAAATATAACTCAAAGCCTACCAGCAATTCTAACCTAAAATAAAATAGATGAATAGAGACAATAAATGAAATGAGATAAACTGTTGGCAATTGCACATTTGAAAGAAAAATAATAGAGTAAGTATATATGAAATAGTAATGTGAGGGAATAATAAAATATTTACGTTATTAGAATTTTATAGTAAAGTCTCACGATCTTGAATTTACAATTAAAATTAAATATTGATAACTAACTTAAATGTTAATTAAATATTGATATTATAGAGTCTCTTAACATTAAAATTACTAGTATCTACTCATTTTAAATTTAAAGTGTAAATATTGAATTTAAAATAGAAAGACATGATTAAAAGCTTAAAAATAAAATAGAATGAGATAAATAAATTACATACTTATCACAATTATATATAATAATAAATAATAATAAATTTTCATGTGTAATTTAATGACAAATGATAATAAAATAAATAAATATTAAGTATTAAAAATCTGTATGTTACTCTACATTCTTTATCAACATATTTAATTTATAAATTATTCATATGTAAGTATTTATGTTAATATTATAAAATTATATATATATAGATGTCGAGCATTACATAAAAATTATATATATATATATAGATGCTGAAGCATTACATAAAAATTATACATATATAGATGTCGAGCATTACAAAAAAAAATATAGATGTCGAGCATTACGATGTTGAACTCAAATACTAACTATTAAATTTAGTTACAATAAATAATTATCATTTCTATATAGTTTGATTTAAGAAAATAGAATTGTGTTTATTACTTATACCTAATTAATTATAAATATTGTAAATTAAAAGAAGAAAAGAATAAACAAGAATGCAATTAAATGGAAAACAAGAAGGAAAATAATAAAACCTAACAAGTGACTAAGTGAAGAGAACCAATTAAACAAAAAAAAAGAAAATTGCATATGCTGATGGATAAGGATGCTAAATTCTTATCAAAATCGAACAAATGATAAGATAGGTAGTAGGTAGGCTGAGCTATGCTCTTTCTCCATTATCACAATGCGGGGATTTGTGTCACCTAGAAATGCTTACAGAAGCATGCGATGGTCTATAAGTAGGACCAAAGTTGGAGTTCTAAAACAAAAAAGAAATAAAAACCTTCTTGCATTTCCTAGTCTGCGGCCAAAAGGGAAAAAAAAAGAAAAAAACAGAAAACAAATGGTCTGCATCCATTAAAACTCACCAAGGCTTCCGTTTTATTAATCAGTATTTTTTTCGCCCTAGCACGAAGTGAATTTTAGAATATATATATATATATATATATATATATATATATATATATATATATATGAGTGGGTCTACTAACAGGCAGCCTGTCCATAATCTTATGAACATGCCACTTATTTCTTACCTTATACACTGCATTTCTTAAATTACATACAAAATTTAAAATTTTTGAAAATAATTTTTTATATCATATATTTTTATATTTTCACCTTCAAATACATATTATTACTTGTTTTAACTTATAAAATACAATATTTAAATTTTATAAAAAATTACAACATTGAAGGCAAATGCCCCTGAGGACTGTATTTAAGCTTATGGAAAGGCAGCTTTTCCTGAGACTTTCCCTATATATATATATACACACCATTTGGTTTGGATCGTTATATAAAAAGAACAGTAATGTAAACAGTAATATGGGAAGATTAATGTAAACTTAAAACTAAAACTTAAAATTGAAAACAATAGTAATGTAAAACAATATGAACTTGAACAATCAGAGTTGAATAAATTTTTCTTCTTATATTGAAATAGGCTTAGGCTTACTTTGGATAGGGAACTCAAGTTTGTACGTTGAGCTCAGATGGAGGAGATTGTAAGAAAGTACAAGAAGGGCGATAATTCAAGTGTGCCCTTAAATGAATTGAAACGTTCCTACTTATAGAAAATTTTGAAACTCTAATCTATTACAATTTGGAATCCGAGTTTAGGATCCATTAATCCTAATCGTTGATCTGCTGCTTTGAATATGGGCCTCTCCTTTTGTGTTAAGTGGAAAATGGGGCCCTCCCTTATCTCTTGACATATTGAAGTAGTGGGAAAGTGGTACCCACCATTATCCTCTGTCTGATTGAGTTGAATTTGGTGGAAGCTGGGATCCACCACTGGCTTCTGTCTGTTGGCTGGTTGAATTAGTGGGATGTGGAGCCCACCACTATCTTTTGTCTTTATTGGAATCTGGTGGAAGCTGGGATCCACCACTGGCTGCTTTCTCTTGGCATAGTGGTTGTGGAATACGTCATTGCTTACCTCCCTTACATTTCAAAGGGATCTTGACTGTCTTGGAGAAAATCATCCATTTGAGAATCTGCCTCATTCTTGATGGCTTGCTTTTGACTGACCAATTGTTTATAGAATTCAAGAATTTTCTGGAGATCTTCATCCTGTTCAACTTGTGGATTCATTATTGATGGAATTTGTTGTAAAGTACTGAATTGCCGAATTGGTGTTGGGCAAGGGATCTGAGGGTACATGGGAATAGGTGAAGGAAGTGTTTGTTGAATAATTGGTTTGAATGAAATTTTTTATTTTTCTCCTGTCTGGAAATAATGAGTGACTGCCTTGGGGGAGCAAAATTCTGTTTTAAAATTACCCCACCATTTGACTCTATATTGACGAACAAAAAAAAAGGTCTGGTAGGATGGACTGATTTGATCTGAAAGCTCCAAGCAAATATCCAAGGAACTCTGAAAATAGCATGGAATAATATGTCTTTTTCGTAAGGTTTGAATTGGCTAAGTGTCTGCTGGCTAAGGGTTTGTCTGGCTGGGGAAGGATGTCTTGTGATGGTCCAAATTTGCACCACCAGTCAATGAACCAAAGTGGAATGTGTTTACTAAATGCCTGGTGGAAATTAATAAACCATGAATGGTCAAATGACCTGATAAAGAAAGTTCTATACCAGGTTTGAATGTAATCAGCATAATTAAATCCAGAAGGGAAATAATCAACTGAAAAGGAATTGAGAGAATGAATACTGGGAATTTGGCTAGGACCTAATATTTGTTTGATGTAAATTTTTTAATATTCTATTCTATTGGGGTCCTGTTGGTTGTGAATGTGTTGGATTTCAATAGACTGGGTGTCTACCAAAATTAATTCGTAAAACTGTTGAGTTTTGTGGATATCATCAGCCAACCAGGGAGATGTTGGTAGGAATATACTGGATACAAAGGTTTTCAATTGTGAATTTTCGGTTCGGTTTCAAAATGGGTAACTAATATATGTTCTGGATTGGGTTTATCAAAATAGGCTGGAGAAGGTTTTGAGCTCGTAGGAATGGATTTTGTGTTGGGAAGTGGAGTATGGGCTCTAGTCAGAGGAGTAAAATTTGAAGTTAAGGAAGGAGTTTTGTTTTGAGCAAATCTGGCATGTGGAGTTTTGTTTTGAGCAAATCTGGCATGTGGAGTTTGTGCAATGGTGGAATATGTAAGTGGAGGAAAATCTTGGGATGGAATTCTGCTGCATCTGGAGTTGGAAGAACTCGAGGATCCTGAATTTTTACTCATGGTTCCCTATAAGGAATTCACGAGTCAGAAAATCTGGAAGGAAGTTATCCTTCCCTTTTATGAACTGAATATCAAAATAAAAAACTGACAAAATAGCTTGCCATCTGGCAAAAATCTGTTTTGAAACTAAAATTTTGACATCCTTTTGTAAAATATCTTTTGCTGATTTACAGTCAATGTTTAATAAAAAATTTTTATTGTATAAATCATCTTAAACTTTTGAAATGCATAAAACTATGGACAAAACTTCTTGTTTAACTGTTGAATAGTTTTTTTGTGCATTAGACCAGAATCATGAATGATATCTTACTATAGATATTTTTCCTAAATGCTTTTGTTTTAATATGCCTCCATATCCTATGTTGGATGCATCTGTTTCGACTATCATGAATGCTTCTGGATGTGGAATTCCTAAACATGGCAATGCTTTAGCTTTTAATTTAATTTCTTTTACTAAGTTAGTATGTTTTTCTGACCATGCAGGGGGATTGGATTTTAATCTTTCATATAAATTTTTACATATGATTTTAATTTTGGGAAAGAAATCCGAAATATAAGGCAAAGTCTTGGGAAAGACGGTCTTTCCATAGGCTTATGGAAAGACGGGGTTTGATTAGAATAATAAAAGGTAAAAGGTCTTAGTTGCAATATCAAAGTTTTAGTATGAAACATGTAGTAGTTATAAAATTTATAACCCGATTCATGCAACCCAAAAATTTTATCTTAATTTCTTCTAATTTACACTTTAAACCTTGGTCTTTCCATAACTTATGGAAAGACCGTCTTTCAAGAGACGGCCTCGAAATATAATTAACACTTCCTAAAAATCTTTATAATTGATTTTTATCTTTAATTTCATCTGGAAATTTATCTGCAAATTCAGTGGATCTTTGAATGGGTCTAATTTTTCCTAAATGTATATCAAATCCTAAAAACCTAATGTTTGTTTGGAGTAGCTTCATCTTAGGTTCGGATATGACCAAACCATTTGCTTTCATTACTTTTAGTAAAATATATAAATGTTTAAAATGACTATCAATTGTACTAGAGTATACTAATACATCATCAATATATACTATTACAAATGATGAGTAAGGATTAAAAATATCATTCATTATTTTTTGGAATTCAGATGGTGCATTTTTTAATCCGAATGGCATAACATTCCATTCATACTGACCGAATGGAACTACAAATGCTGTTTTGTATTTATCCTTTTCATCTATTTGAATTTGCCAATATCCTGATTTTAAATCAAATTTTGAAAATACTTTTGCATTAACTAATCTATTAATTAAATCTATCTTATTTGGAATAGGGTATCTAATCCATTGTAATACCTTATTCAAAGGTTTATAATTTATGACTAACCTAGGAACTCCTCTTTCTTTTTCAGCATTCTTGTTTACATAAAATGCTGAGCAGCTCCATGGAGATTTGCTTTTTCTTATTAATTTCTTATCTAGATGATCATGGATTTCTTGTTTACATAATTCTAATAATTCTGCATTCATTTGAATAAGCCTTGCTTTAGTTGAAATGTTTTGTTCATTAAAATTATTTTCATATGGTAATGAAACTATATGTTTTTTTCTGTCCCAAAATGCATTGGGATGGTTTGAGCATATTTGTTTTTTAAATGCTTGTTCTAAATTTTTTATTTTATTATTTTATTATCTAATTGTTCTTCTATCTTTGAATAACTTAATTCTTCTTTTAAAAATAGAATATCTTTTTATTTTCTGCTTAAAATACATATTCTTTTATATATAGAATTAGTTTGTAATAGATGTAATTCTATTTGACTAGGAGGACTTATAAAAGAAAATAATAACTTTTTCCCTAATATTCTTGTACTAATTCCCTCTTGAGTCTTTTTAAAAGGAGTTATTTGATATAAGAATGAGTTTCCTAATACTGCATCATAAGATACATTCTCTAATATTAAAAATGAGTGTTTAATGCAATAGTCATTATTACTTATAAATCCATTAGATAATTTCTTTTTAATAATCATTGGAGTACCATTTGATGTTGATAATTGTTCATTAGTTTTTTCTAGATATTTACTTGGAATTATTCCTGACCTTATGCATGATTGATCTGCTCCACTATCAATTAATGCCACTGGTTGTGCTAAAATCTTGAACTCCTATTGTTATTAAGGAATACCATTTTTCCATATTAATTCTATTGATAACATTAAAGAATTGCTGATGAGTTGGGGGTTCACTTGAAATAGGAATAACAGAATTATTGGGTTTTTCTAATGATGTTATCTGTAATTCTAATTCTAAATTTGTTTCCTTTAAATTATGTAATTCCATTTTGATATGACTAATTTCTGTTTTTAACAGATTAATTTCTTTTCTTAAGTCTTGAGTATCAGTTGGACTGACTATGGATTTTTTCTTTTCTAATTCCGAATAATTTTTAATTGTTTTACTTAAACTAAAAGCCTCTGTTATTTTTGGTTTATTTTCTTCTAATTCTATTTTTTTTAATCTTTGTATATATTCTGTTTTATCCTCAGAATTTCCTATCTTATCTATTATTTCTAATAATTATTTCTTTTTATTATTTGTACTATTTAACATATTAATGGTTGGAATTCTACACTGACATATATCTTCGGAACTACTGGAAGATTCGGACTCTGACTCATAATTTGAATGTTCAGTTTCTGAATTATCAATTAATATGGATAATAGTTTATTTCTTAATTCTGTGTATTCTAATGCATTTATTTTCTTTTCTGTTTTACAATAATTTGCAGTATGGCCAATTTTTTTGCATTTATAACATTGAATATTTTGAAATTTATTTTGTTTTTTATTAAATTTTCTTTTTCTAGGTTTTTCATAGTCTTTCTTGTGATATGGTTTTTCATAATTAGAATTATCTCTTTTATAGTTATATTTATTTTTTCTATAATTTCTAAATTTATGCTTTCTTTCAGTTTTATGTTGAGATGAAGGGGGTTTTATCCCTGTTATACCAAATTGCTGACAAGATGATCCCATTTCCTTTCTTTCCGATCCATATTTATGTTGAATTTTTAAATCTTGACATAAAGTTAATGCTTCTTTTTTTACAAAAGCAAAAATATGTCCAAAAGTTATTGTATTATAGTCTAATTTATCTGTTCCTAATGCTTCATGTAAATTTGTTAATATTCTTTGAGAAAATAAATTTGGTAATCCTGTAATAAATTTTTCTTTCTAAAATGGAGAGTTTGAATCTGTTCTTCTAAATACTTGTGTAAAAAATATATCTTTATACCATTTGAAATCAGTTAGTGTTGGACATCTTAAATTAGTTAAACATATTTTTGAACTTTCTAATGCTTCTTCTGGATTTCCTGCAAAATACATTGATATGGCATAAACTAAGAATGCAGATCCATCTGGGACCATGAAAAAATTTATGGCATAAACTAAGAATGCAGATCCATCTGGGACCATGAAAAAATTTATGTCATCTCCTTCTCCTTGAGCTTCTTCTGTTTCATGATTCATTATTATTTTCTTATCTTGTAAAGAGAGATGATTATCCCACCATCCTTTTAATTGACCAGTAAATCATGTTACTAATAACATGACTATGCTTGGTTCAGTAGTATTTAAATTTGCTTTGTAGGTCATTCTGGCCATACCCATTTCTTGCAATATATTTAATAATTGATATTCTGATAATCCATCTATGTTCCATTGGTATATGGATGACCCATCATAACTATTGAATGACTGATTTCTTTCTTCATATTGAATATCTGAGGGCGTTGGTCTAGGATAATAAGTTTTTGTATTATGGGTTTCCAATTGTTATGAGTTTTTAATTTATTTATTTGCATTTCAGGTTTATCTTCTAAGTATTCTTGAAATTGTTTTTCTATTGAATATATCTGTTTATTAAAATCATCTTCTGATTCTTCTTCTGATATGTCAGAATAGGAATCATCCGAACTTTCTTGAACTTGGGGGTTAACTTGAGATATAACTCCTATTTGTTTAGAGCTACTAGGCTTATCAATTTGTTTTAATGATAATGTTTCTTCCATTTGTTTTGAAAAAGGTGATACTTGAAAATGAGGTTTAGAAAGTTTATTTTGAAATGTTTCTGGCTTGTTATCTAATTTAACTTGATTTGCTATAGTGTGTAATATTTGATTTGAATAATTATTCCGTTGGTATACTTTTTTAATATCTTCTAAATTTAGTGGTTCTGAGTCAGCTCCTTCTCTTCCTGATTTGAGAGGGGAGGCTACTATTGTGGTGTTGTCTGTGGTTATGTGTAATGATTTTAATGGTGGATGTATAGAACTAATTATTGTATTATTCTGTAATTTCCATTTTTTTTATAAAGATTTGACTGGACATTTATAACTGGAATCTGTGTAAAATTATCTTTTTTGATTATTTTTTCTTTTTTTGAGTAATATTCTAACCACATAAAAAATTTCATTTGTCTAATCCTTTTAGTTGTGAGTTCATTATATAATTCTTTCTTAATTTGTTCTCTGTTTTCTGTACTTGTATATCTTAGCGCTGGTCAGCACCATTTTTGTTTACATTAGGCCTGTTAACTTTAAATATGTTAGTTTAGAATTTTACATGTATTATTTTATGCATGTTAAATTTAAATGTGTTAGTTTAGAATTCTATACGTATTATTTTGTGCATGTTATATTTAAATGTGTTAATTTAGAATTTTATATGTTATATACAGTGGTTAAAATATTATGTTCTATTCATGTCTATTATTTGGCTTCATACTAATTAAACACGGTGTGTACTTGATCACACTATACTTACTTATTGTGAAACTGAGTGCATTAACTGCTATGATATTTTGTGTGGATGACCGGCTTGTACTTTATCTTGCTGTGTCAAACTTGGATTATGTGCTACCTGATTGTTTGGTTGTGCATTTTGGGGTCCCCGACGCGATTGTAGTTCGGTCGAAGTTGGCAGGGAACAGTATAGACCGGACCACCTGATTAGACCAGCTACACGTGAATTTTCTGGTATGCTAGCATAACCATCTGGATCTGGTACGAGCTCGTAATTGAACATTTGATTGGGCGTGGTTGGCGACAATGAATTCTTGATTGATACCCCCCCAGGCTCTACTGAAAAGGTTACGCCTGGTATGTTAGTCAGAGTTGCCACATAGGCACTTGACTGCAACTTGGCATTAACCACCCGTATCCTTTTACTATGTGCTAGGTTTTATGTGGATATTTGCTTTATGTGATCACTAAATTTAACTTGGTAAATATTAGTGATGGAACCTCACTAAGAAAGGAGGCTACCCTAGTTTAAACAACCCTCTCAGGGGTAGCGGAAGCGTAGAGTGAAGTGCACCGGTGTCTTTACTTCTTTTGAGGAAGGATCCTGGGTGGACCTTTAGAATCTTTTGGTTAGGTTGTAAAATAGTTATGAAAAAATATTAACGTGAACTGATCCTTACCGGATCCTTTAGAACTTTTGTATGTAATTTTAGTTAACACTCGTATTAATACTTTCAATGTAATAGTAAGTTAGGATTTTGAATTTTTCTAAATTTTTTCCGCATAAACTTTATTTACTCGTTACTATTTTTGAGTAATCCGACCCGTGGGATTTTTGATAGCGTGCCCGAATCTGATCCGATACCTGCATTGAGCAGGTAGGTCATGGATTTGGGGTGTTACACTTCGTACTGAAAACCATGTACTTGAGGCTCTATAACCTGCTCTGGGTAAGGTCTTCCTTCGGCATAAGTAGGATATCCCAAAGACACTGGTATTTGGTTATAATAATCATACCCCATGTAACCCACTATCGGACCTGTTCGACCTTCACCCCTGGTAACGAGACCATTCCTATCAGTTTGTTTCCCCCATAAACTAGTGCACCTGGCATCAAATAGTGTCCTAGCATCCAAGGAACAAAGGTTGCGACCTTTGTTAGGAAGCTTCCTGGTACCCAAAGTAAGACATTCCCATCATCTGGCTCGCTAGGGGTAGAGCCTCCAAGTTATCGAGGCGCTACAGCCCCCGACGATCCTGGTTCAGGTTCTATCAATGGGGGGACGGGGACAACCTGGTAACCTGCTGCCATCAGTATTAGAGAGATCTGCTCTAAACTAACTGCCAACTCGCGACCGTCTCCGTCATACTTCTATTCTCTCAAACCTTCATTTAATAAGCGTCTATCAGAGAATCCGCAGAACATTCAGTAAGGTGACCATCAACGCCCCTTGACACCTGGGTGGGGATCTCGGAAGCTAGCGTTCTAGCTGCCACTTCGATAGCAACTTCCAGAGCAGGGGGTGATCCCGTTGAAACCACCAAATTGGGATTCACCGATATCTCCATCGGATCTGTCCCAACATTTTGCGCTGCCATGAATGTTCTCACGCTCTGGGGGCTCGATTGCACTTCATCCCCAGCGCCCATGCCTTTATTTTTCAATCGCTCACTCCTTCTAGCAGCAGCTGTAGAAGTGGACATCCGCCAAAAGATCTAGATATGACTTCTCTCTGGTCCCACTGGGCATGCCAACTTGATGAATCTCGGAACCCGTGCTGTAAGCCCACCTTCGACTTGTCAGCAGATCTTAGCAACATGTAAAACAAGCCCCGGAGGATTCTGAGGAAAAGAACTCCGACGATAAAGTCAGTACCAGTCGTTTCACCAATAACAAAAGCTTACTCCAAAAATAACAACATACCTTTCTATTTATATCTTTTTAACCTTAGTTAAGGTTGCCTTGTCCTTGATTCCTTCATTGTGTAGGGCCTAGTAAGTTGGCTCTTATTGAGCCTCTTTTGAGTGGATTGGTTGTCCATTTAATTCCTCATCACCACATTTACCTTGGTTCACCATACTTCAGAACTACACAATTTCACAAAGAGTAGTTCGTATACGACCGTTAAACACATTATTTTACTTAGCACCTAGCAATTATTATTTCACTCACCGGTCAATATATAATTAAAAACCCCCCTATATTTTTGGGCCACCTGTAACCACCACACGAAGTTAAAGGAAATCATCGTTTCACATTTCTTTACCCATGATATCATCTTTCACTAAACAACTAACTCCTTAACAAATTAGCAGGCTTAACATGTTTGCTCCCCGAGCCTTGCTCATGCATACACTTCCCAATCCGTTGAAAGAAGATGAAAAACATGACTTTGTGGTTGGGGGACATATGGTGTATACATACCCACTCAATCAAAGTCTGGCCCTAGTAACCCCCTCACAGGGACAAACCAGTTTGTTAAGCGTGCATAGCACCTCACTGGGAAAATAGGAGAACCACACACCACAAAACCATAATCTAGGAAAGATGATGAAAAACATGTAAGCCTGCATGATCTGACATCTATATACAAAGACATAAGACGACTAATCAAGGAAGCGGTTTTAAAAACAAGCAATTAACTGAAAAGAGAATAACCATAACTTGGGGGTGAGACGGGTATGAGTATGAAAATATGTACAATTTATTAATATGTATACGAAAATATTATAAGTAAAACATATGCATCATGGATAAATAATAGTTTAATATAATAAATTAGTGTATATATAGCAGATATAGTGGGGTGGGTAGGGGGTGGGGCAAGTATGAACTAATATCTATACCCGATCTACTACCCATGATGTGTATCATTTTCATAGCAATACCCATCCTACCTCCACCAAAAATACCTCCATACCCATCCCATTGTGGCGGATGCATAGTGGACCTCAACCAAAACTTCCCCCACTGTCATATATCCACCTAAATTCAAATATCTAAACTTATGATGTCATATAGAGAAGAACAAGGAGTATTAAAATAGTTGATTGAAATGATCGTAAATCAAATAAAAACGGCCACCTTTTTAGGTAGGAAATTATTGCACAACTTATTACTTCTACATACACGAAATAAATTTTAAAAAGACTAAATTATTTTTTTAGTCCCCTACAAAGTATTTTATACCATGTTTTGGTCCCTATTTGCAAATCAACACTTAGACGGTATACAACAAATTTAAAATAATATGTATGGTCCCCAACGGTGGTTTTCAGGTAAGACTAAATGGTTTTCCGGTATAGGTAGAGGTAATGTACTAATTTAAAAATATTTTCAAATAAAATTTCCTAATTTTCTTTTTCTTTAAGTTTTCACTGCCGCCTTCTGCCACCACCT
This sequence comes from Rubia yunnanensis, assembly GCA_037428765.1. NCBI lineage: Eukaryota > Viridiplantae > Streptophyta > Magnoliopsida > Gentianales > Rubiaceae > Rubia > Rubia yunnanensis. The sequence continues at coordinate 19,711,328 of CM075064.1, read as the reverse complement.
TCCACTGCCGCATTCAATTCAATTTTTCATCCTCCCAGCACCGCCAGCCAGCCGGTGGCGCCGCCCCTACTCACCGAAAAATTCAGTCAGTCGTGACCCTCCCTCATCACCACATTCTCGCTGCTACCATTCGAAAACTCAGCCATGCCACCGTCGGTAAACCTAATCCCTCTCCCACCCAAGCTCAAACCCATGGCGTCAAAGCCCAGCCCGTTCGTTTTGCCGGTGATGAAAACCCGGCCCTCGCTTTTCAATGACGAAATCCATCCTCGAAATGTTCAAAAACCTCTTCCAAAACTTTCGTGTTTTGATGGAATCATTCCAAGAGCTGGAGAAGAACGAGATCAAGTACATGTCTAAGCTCTGCTCGATTAAACCCCTCAGCCTGCTCTTCAAATATCTGACTGATGCATCAACCAACGTCAGCGTGAATGTCTACAAGGCCGACGATTGCCGCGAATGAATGGACGGAAAACCAACATCCTCAGTGGTGTACATCTCGTTCGGCAGCGCGGTGGTTCTGAAGCAGGAAAATGCGGCGGCGGCGGTTCTGAAGCAAAAGAAGGTGCTGAGGTACAAGACTCGTCGGCTCTGAATCAACGACGGAGAAGATGAATGCAACCAACGGTGGTGGCGGAGACGACTGAGCGAAGAAGATGAACCTTTTCTTTTTATTTTTTATTTTTTAAACTCAGGGGTATAATGGTCATTTTACATATTTTGACCAATTTTACCGTTCCCTGAAAACTACCTTTGGGAACCAAATAAATTGTTTTGAATTTGTTGGGTACCGTCTAAGGACTGATTTGCATACGGAAACCAAAACATGGTATAAGATACTTGTATGGACTAAAAAAATAATTTAGTTTTTTTAAAAAAACAACAAAACGGCGTCGGAGTAGGATCGTGTTTAATCGTCAAATCCCCGCAGATAAACCCAGAGGCAGAGGCAGAGGCAACCTCCGCCGCCGCCGCCGCCGCCGGCCACAAGCTCCCGTTTGGCCAAGTCCCGGTAAAAAAACATCTTTTCTCCACCATACTCTCGCCGTAAAGTTGATGAAATTTCGTGTTCCAAGTTGTTCTCATGGTTTATGCGAAGTTTTCTCGCTACTTACTCATAATGCTAGTTTGATTAGTAACCGTTGATGGGCTATTTTTCCACGTTAGATTCATTGTATAAGTTGTTTTACCCTGTGGGATTGGCGTAAATTGCAGCTTTGATGCCTCTTTATACACTTGCTGTCTATAGTCTTAAACTGCTTGGTGAAATGCCCCAAGGAATTGCCTGGAAATGCTCTCTTTATGTTTTTTTTACCTTCTTATTAGGGCAGTAGTATTCATTTGATCATTGTTCACGAGCTGCTTATCTGTAACTAGATGGAGTCGAGTTCTGTCGATGCTTCTGAAATTCGTTGCCAAATCGAGTCTTTAAAATCCTCGAAGAATGATATAGAGCGTCAGATATCAACCTTGGAAGCTCAACTCAAGAGACTAAACGATCCAAAGAAGGAAATTGATTCAAACGGTTTGAATTCAACATCGTTGTCTGGTCCTGGTTTTGCTACTGGGTATGGGCTGGCGCCTGATATGATTTACCGCTATAGTCGTCAGCTCATGCTGCCTTCATTTGGGGTCCAAGGTGCGGCTTGCTTTTGTAAAATTGTATTTTACTGATAAAGAGAGGGTTAAGAGCACGTTTAGTGACATTGATTTTTTTGTTTGCTCTTCTCTTTCCTGGGTGATTTTAGGGCAGGCAAATCTCTTGAAATCATCTGTTTTGGTTATTGGTGCTGGAGGGCTTGGATCCCCCGCTCTGTTGTATCTGGCTGCTTGTGGTGTTGGTAAGATATTTGTAGTGCTATAACTTACAGCCTCGTTCTTGCAAGCTTAGTAGTTAATTTTGAAGTGGTTATATCTGCAGGTCGAGTAGGCATTGTTGATCATGATGTTGTTGAACTGAACAATCTTCACAGGCAGGTAACATACCAAATGAACATCTTGGAACCTAGTAGTTTGTTTGCTTATTGAATTGAAATGTTGAATTACTTGATTTGGATCCTCATTTATGGTGCTGCTTGTTCGAATGAAATGGTGATTCAGATCATTCATTCGGAAGCATACATTGGAAGGTCAAAGGTGGAATCAGCCGCTGCTGCTTGTCGAGCGTAAGTTACTCTGTCCTGATTTTCAGTGATCTTAAGCCATTTAATTCTCTAACATAATTTTGTGTTCTTGGGCCTGAGATGAGTTTGTTACTTATTGTTCGTAACTGTTTCTATTTTAGGAACAACTCAAATGTTGAGATTGTGGAGCACAAAGAAGCCTTTCGAACAACAAATGCGTTAGACATTGTTAGGAAGTATCCTTTATATAGTAAAAACTTACTTTCGTGCAACGAAAATGCTGGGTTCAGTTATTGACCCCTCTCCCCACATATTTTTTTCTGTAACAGAGATTCACACTTCACAGTCATCATCTCTCTCTCTCTCTCCCTCTCTCTCACATTCACACACACAAACACTCGCACACACACTCACACACACACTCACACACACACTCACACACATATGCACATTACTACTTAACTTTGGATGAGGTGAAGTTAATGGCTTCCCTGACTTCAATGAATTTAGATATGACATAGTCGTAGATGCGACTGACAATGTTCCAAGTCGATACATGATCAATGATTGCTGTGTTGTGTTGGGAAAGGTTAGAATCAGCCCCTTTCTTTTGCAAGTGTTCTTATGTAGAAGTTTGTTTTCTTTTGTGAGACTGATCATTCTGAAGTTCAATTATTATTTTATAAGAATCCACCAATTGTTTCTTTATAAACCCAGTTCCCTTTCATTTATGCAAGTCAATGGTTTCATATTGCTACTAGCATATATTGCTGCACATTAATAGGGATGAAAGAGTTATCAGAAAATTCAAGGATGATAATTTGTTAGTTTCTTAGAGCATATTCAACTTGCTTTAGATAGTTACAAAGTCGCTGTACATGTCTTCTGATGTTATGCTTTTGTCAGATATGATTACCAACACATACCAGTTCTAAGTTACAAAGTTGAGATCTTGATTTTTTTACATTTGGTTCTGTCCTTATGCCTTCACATTTTTGTTGATCATACATAGCCTCTTGTCTCTGGAGCGGCGATTGGACTAGAAGGACAGGTACAACTTAGTGCATTATGTATATGATTATGAAGGATCCTGCTTAAACTTTTACCATCTTTTTATTTGAATGCTAAACATCTTAGTGCTCTCCTAATTTTTATGTAGCTCACTGTCTATAATTATAATGATGGCCCATGCTATCGATGCTTATTTCCAACACCACCACCTACAACAGCATGTCAACGATGTTCTGATAGTGGAGTTTTGGGAGTAGGTGAGTGTTTTATGTTTAAGCTTAACTGGTATAATATGGTGAACCTCTGAGGCTAAACTGTTTTCCCATGTATCTTCAGTTCCTGGTGTGATTGGGTGCCTGCAAGCCCAGGAGGCCATTAAGCTTGCAAGTAATGTTGGTGATCCACTCTCAGGACGGATGCTTCTGTTTGATGCACTTGCAGCTCGGATTCGAATTGTATGTTATATAACGACATCTTCTCTGTCTTACTGAGCTTTCAGGAACATATTGTGTGATAGTGTTTTAGTTAGGTATTGTTAAAACATTTTTGTTTTTGGCTTGAATATTGTTTTGCTTGCTCTGGACTAGTCAATTTCTTGACATAAGAACTAAACTGTATATAATAAACTAGGGCAGGACAGTAAACTTTTATTTGTTTCAAAAGTTACAAAAGCTTCCAAGATGTGGTTTATTATTCGTTTTGCATTGAGTTTTCATGAATTGTTTGTTTCTTGGAGTGTTGAAAGTTCTTAAAAAGTTACTAATATAATGCACCCTTCAATTACACAATCTTCTTTTTTGCTAATCTAAAATTCTGTTAGGAATTTGATTGGGGCGGATCTTGAGATTTTCCTGGATACAGTCTCTTTATATTCATGTCAATATGTTTCATGCCAGGTGAAGCTCCGAGGAAAGTCGACGCAATGCAACGCATGTGGGGAAAAGGGCCTGACAGAGGAGCAGTTTCTAGAGATGGACTACGAAATCTTTACTCAGACTCCCCTATCAACAGTGTGTTTCCATTCAAAGCTCTAGTTTACTGACGATGAATCTTCTATTTGCATGGCATCTCCTATTTGTTCTACCTAACACTTCCCAACTGATCGCAGGCACCTATGAAACTGAACTTGCTTCCATCCAATGCAAGAATAAGCAGCAAGGAATACCACCGCCGGGTTGTAGAAGGAGAGCCGCACGTGTTGATAGATGTCCGGCCGGCTCATCACTACAATATTGTTAGCCTTCCCAATTCCATTAACATCCCGCTGCCGAATCTGGAGGCAAGACTGCCTGAAGTAGTAGCAGCTTCCCGGAGGAAGGATGTGGTGAAGGATGGCACGGTTGAGTGTGAGAGGTCTTTGTACGTGATTTGCAGAAGAGGGAATGATTCACAGAGAGCTGTTGATTGGCTCAAAAAAACGGGATTCTCCTCGGCCAAGGATATCATCGGAGGGCTTGAGTCATGGGCCAATGATGTGGATTCAACATTTCCTACATACTGAACCTGTTGAGTCTAGGTGATATTGCAGTTTGCTGTACTGCATGTTTTTATGCTTTCCTTTACAATGAAAATGGCCCGACGAAGCTGTCTTTGATAAATTCTCTTTGGATTAGGAATTTGAATCCCATTTTCAATCTTGAGGTGGAAACAAGTTGCGATTGCAATAACTGGTGATTGTAAATCGTGATTTTCCATTTTGTTTGGTTAAAATTTGTTATAATAGCCATTTTGAATTTAATCCGATATATGGCATAGAAATGGCCAAAGAATTCAGCAATTCGATCAGGTCCGTAATCTCCCGGTAAACTATAAAAGAAATCCTCCAAACCCCTTGGTTGATATAATGGTTGTTTAGAGTATACTGGACAATTCACAGGATTTTTTTTTTAAAATTTACGTTTTCTTACTTCTCATTTTCTCAGATTGAATGCTGCACCGTGTCACCATCCCCACGCTTCCCAGCGACAGCTATTTTTATCTTCGCAGTTTGGTGGCAGCGCAAAACGACGACGTTTTGATGCTTCTTGCACGCCTATTCTATTCAGTTCTCTTCCACCCATGTTCCTTCATGTGCGAGTTCTGAAATCGTAGGCGTTGTTCTGCCACGCAAGCGCGGTTCCTTCATGTGCGAGGTATGGAAACAAAAATCCCCTACTTCAATTTCAACACTTCCCAGTTTTTCCGTAGCTTGAGTTTTCTGAATTTTAGGTCTTTGCCGAGCTCCCAATCTGAGGGGCCGATTTTTGTTGGATCATTGTTCGAATTCTACTTTCCAACAAAGTTATCCAACCTACTCTCGGTCAAAACTGCTAGTGGTATGAAAACAAAAATTCCCTACTTCAATTTTAACACTTCCTAGTTTTTCCGCAGCTTGGTGTTGATTTTTTCCTTCATTTGAACGCTCAATGTTCCGTCTTCTATAAGTTGTAACATTAAAATTTTTTTCTCATCTGTGCTATCTTAGGGTAAGATAATATTAAATATAGCACTGCTTTGTTTGATTTGCTTAGGCAGCTCTGTGTATATGAGTGTGGTTAATAACATAACTCATTCTGGCATATGAGTTAGTGATTAATTTTTTTCTCATCTGTGCTATCTTGAGGTAGGATAATATTAAATATAGCACTGCTTTGTTTGGTGTGCTTAGGCAGCTCTGTGTATATGAGTTATGGTTAATAACATAACTCATTCTAGCATATGAGTTAGTGATAGATGAAAAAGTTTTCATTATGGACCAGTTCGCATTTGTTGTTCTCTGATTTCTGAATTCGCACTAAAGCCAATATTCATAATAGTTGTTTGCTTAATTGTCCTCAGCTTTCTTCTTCTATTCACAGCTATACATTACGCAACAGTACATGCCTTCCTTTCTACAATTCTTTGCACAGTGAAATTTGTTTGATTTTATCTATTCTTTTTGCAGTTTTTTTTCCAACATGGATGAATATTTGCCACCTGACAGGAATTGCCATAGTAGTTTATGGTAAGATTCATGGCTCTTAGTCAATTGCTAGAAGTGTATCGCGTCTCTACTGAATCATACACCAAGGTGCTTAAATTGCTCCTTTGCTTTCTTGGTGTTTGATTGTTGCTTTGTTCATCACCTATCATGTTTATACTTAGAACTTTCTTAATTGCTCCGTTGTTTATCAAGAAGAAGAAATTGTTGGCACTTTACTGAGGAGTACTCGAACTACATAAGTTTCCTTGATGTTAATGTCAAACCTGTTATTAGAGCTGCTAGAACAATCCAAAGTTCCTTCTTGTAGTTATCTATTAGACTATTACTAGCTAGGACTTACTTGTTTATATTATATTAGTACATTATTTTCACCTCAACAATTGGGGTCATCTGCTAAGGAAACACAAGATAAAAGAAAAACATGGAAAATGGGAAGTTGATGCATGTCTATGACACATATGGGTGTCATATGGAAAGATCGAGAAACTTTGAGCGTTGATTGTCAAAATTAAGAAGAAATGTGGGATAAGCATGGTTGTTATATTTAAGGAATACTCCTGCTGTTTAAACAAGTTATTGTGAGAAGTTAATGTTTTGTTGACCTGTATCTTTCTTTCATGTTGTTTTGTTGAATGACTTAGTATAATACTTTCAGATTGGAGCACTTGAGGGCACAAGAAATATTACTCTCTATGGATTATTATGTGTTCAGAGTTGCTTTAGAGGTTATTGAGCTCATCGCTATATGAGGACCCTGAGAAGAGGAATAACAACTATTTAGTCATGTATCATTTTTTTTAACTAAGCTACTCTGGGAAGATTTTGGCCTGATAATGTCATTCTTTTCTTACAATATTTACCATTTACGTAGTCCTCCGCGGAGAGAAAACTAGTGAAGAGTATGCCATTCTGTTGGAGAGACAAAGCAGCTACGTGCATACAAAAGCAAATGATGCATCACTGATGATCCAGTCAGTTAAATGTTAGAATTAGCTCCAGTTATAATTGTTCAATTTGTCATATTGATTTGTGTACACGAGCCACAGTAATACTTAAACTGGAAATAGTCTATTATGGACAAATATTTATGGGCCTGGATGCTGAGTTAAAATCGATGATCAGAAGGTTAAAATGATAAATATTCTGGTTATACATTGAAGTTCATATTCAATTATTTAATCAAAGGTAGAAAGTTGCCAACATAAATATATGGGAAATTTCATTGGACTACTTTTCCTTTTAGCAAGAGCTTACCTGAATATAATATAGCATGGGAGAGTATATTAGTGTTTACTCTATGCAGTCAAGAGTGGTACTGCACTGATATTTGCTCTTTTCCAATGATTTTCAGTCATTTGTGGCTGGTTGGTTAGAAGATCTCTGGGGCTGTTACAATTCGTAGCAGGAAAGGTAGGTAAAAGTTCTCCCCGATATGTGTTATAAAGTTATATATCTAATAAAGAACCTTTTGAATAATAAGAAATCAATGAAAGTTGTTTTTTTTGTTAATTATGACGTCTCTCTCTTTTCACAACCCCACCCCGCATGGAGACTAATAGCAATATACATGAATTAATGAGCGCTTTAAAGCGTTTCTTTAGGGTCGCTGAGTGTCGAATTGTAATGATATTAGTAATTTTTTCCCTCCTATTTTTTTTTCATTTGCAACTGCGTGGTTGTGATATTGTAATGTGGAACCGAAGGGAATTCCTTTTAATGGTCAGTTAATTTACTGTAATGCATTAACCTTAGAACTGAATACATCATTTGTCTACCTTCTACTGTATTGCATTATAACACTCCAAAATATTTATGATTTAGAATAATTACTTGAAAATGGTAAGATTAAATGGGATTATTGTTTAGGAATTGTAAGATCAGTGAAAGAATGCATATTCTTGTCAGTGATGTAAGTGTTTAAACTTGCAAGTTATAAATAAAAGACGTACATTGTCACACTGAACTTTGACTACGGGACAAACTAAGTATAGTTTATAATACAGTTCAAGGAGGTTTAAGGTTAATGGGTGCACTATGAAAGCTGTAAATGTATAATATTATTGTGCGAATGACATATGTTTGTAAATGCAGAACAGAGTAATTTAATTTAACTAAACACTTATAATTGGTGGAAAATGATGAAGCACGGAAAATAAAGTCAACTAAGAAACCAAAATCTCATTAATGTTGTAGGGGAAAACATAGATATAGATTGTACCAACAATTCAAATGTTGCAGGTAGAACTTTTGCTTCTTCTGGAATTTGGACTTTGCATCCAGCATGTTTTCATCAAATGGTCCATTATGCTATTGAAGCTATCATCATTCTACACAATCCCATTAAGTATGACATATCTTGAGATGAATGATCCAGAGTATATTGCAGCCGAACAACAAGAAGTGTTATCTGAATCTTACAAGATTCAGAGATGAAAGCTCTGCATAGATTAGTTAATGTTTTGCAAGCTTGCATTCACCATGCAACATAATGTCATTGGTTACATTTTTTAACTCAATTATAAATGCTTTAGTTATTTTTTGCATGTTGATGTAACTGTGATTGCTATGATGAGCTACTGAACTGATTTAAAGTTTATGGAGGAATCGTCGACTGTTGCGTGGATTTTGAGCGGTTACCTGAGCAACCTGTGTTTTACTTTTTCTTCAACTGGAAATTTGCTTCCAGTCTTTCACCATTCTTCTTTAACATAGTTTGTTGTGTTGAATGTGTCCTCTTTTAATTGACTTAAGAATGAGGAATAATATTGATCATGGAAATTTATTAGAGTCAAATTTAATTTCACAATGACACCAGCATTAATTGTTCTAATAAATCTTTCATTTATGCACATACATATATGTAAATATAAAAAGTCTTTAATTGTAAAAGAAACCCTTGATGGGCTACAGATTTGAGGATGGTTTGCGTGCTTCCTAAGCTAATTGCATGTACAAAACTTCTTACTTTTCATTGTGGATTGTGTTTTACTGCTATGATGACTCCATTTATCAGTAGATGAAAGATGAGTTTGCTTCTAAGTCACGGGCAAACCCTTTTCTGAAATGTAGATTTTCGTGAGATCAAAATAACTATTACATTTGATTTCGTGAGATCAAATGTAATAGTTATTTTGAGATCAGTTGCTTATTTTTAAGTTCTCGAGGTTTTTTTTCTCCACTCATTTCATATTTCTTATGAAGCTACCTAGATTGGATCTCAACAGACCTACCTTTTAACCTTAAAAATTATAAGATTGGGCATTACTATTTAGTATCATGGCAACACATTAAATAAATTATTTTTTTAGTCCCCTATAAAGTATCTTACATGTTTTGGTCCCCTTTTGAAAATCAACCCTTAGAAAGTACTCCACAAATTCAAAATGATATGTTTTGGTCCCCAAAGGTGGTTTTAGGGAAAGTCAACAATAGAATTGGTCAAAATGTGTAAAATGACTATTATATCCCTGAGCTGAAAAAAATGGTTCTCTTCTTTGAGTATTTTTTGCCGCCGCCGCCATTGTTGGAATCTGGAGGAAAATGATTCATGTCGCCACTGGAAGAAGAGGTGGTGAGAGGCGGCATCGCAGAGGAAACTGACGGCGACGGACAATAAGAAGCCCACGAAACCACCTGATTCTCCCAGTCTTCTTCCTCCTCCTCCTCGTCGGAGCTCGCTGGCGACGAATCAGTATCATCCCACCCTCATCCTCATCATCACCGTCATCCATGCCGTATTGTTGCAGCTCTCAAAACAGCCCTCGCAGAAGGAGATAGTGTGGCTGAGCTTGGTGCCAGAGGCTTTCCATGGCATTGGAGATTGACAAGCGTTGCAGAGGAGTGTTCTTGAATGCTTCATCACCAGAAAGTTGGCGCCGTGGACCTTCTCGTCGCAGTCCTAGCACAGTCGTGCCTTGTCGAAATCACAGAACATCCTTGCCGGAGAACGGCGGCACAACTCCCAGCTCCTCTCCATCTCCGCCGGCGAAAAAGACGCGAAGAAGACTCTATGGCGGCGGCGGTGGTGGTGGAAGATGCGGTGGCGGCGGAGGAAGCGGCGTGGATGAAAATGGTTTTTAATTAGGAAGCGGTGGAAAACCATTTAAAGAAAATGGTTAAAATTAGGAATTTTAAAGAAAATTGTTAAAATTAGGAATTATAATTGAAAATTGTTAAAATTAGGAATTTTAATTGAAAATGTTTTTAATTAGTAAAATTACCAATTTACCCCTGACTATACCAGAAAACCATTTAGTCTTACCTGAAAACCACCTCTAGGGACCAAAACATATCATTTTGAATTTGTGGGGTACTGTCTAAGGGTTGATTTGCAAAAGGGGACTAAGACATGATATAAGATACTTTGTAGGAGATTAAAAAAATAATTTAGTCTAAAATTAATACAAAAATCATCAGTTTTTCATCATATTAGTTATAAAATTTACTGCTTAGTTATCAAATCCAATGTTAGAAATCAATTCTACTCAAGTACAATATAAAATTAGTTGAATAAAGGTATCAACAATTTTGTGCGAGGTAATGCTTTTAAAACATTTTACGAATCTTGACAAATATGAAACTCAAAGTATGCAATAGACTGTTAATAGAGATATTTAAACTCATGTAACTATTAACCATCAAATTGAAGTGTCACTATCATATCTATTCATCATTAAACTTTCTAAACAAATAGTTGTTTGCTTAATTGTCCTCAGCTTTCTTCTTCTGTTCACAGCTACACATTGTGCAACAGTATATGCCTTCCTTTCTACAGTTCTTTGCATAGTGAAATTTGTTTAATTTTATATATTCTTTTTGCAGTATTTTTTTTCCAGCATGGATAAATATTTGCCACCTGACAGGCCTTGCCAGAGTAGTTCATGGTAAGATTTTTTTCTATGTGTATCATGATAACTTATCTTCTAAGGTTGCATTTGTTTAGATTATTTTAAGTTGTGATAATTCATGTTCACAATGGTGGCCTGGATTTCTATTTTCTTCAGTACACCATGATATATGAAAGATATCGATAATTTTAAATGTTGTGTATTTGTTTCATTCTCAAGATTTAAAAGATGATTTCTTTGTGATTGTGGTTTCATTAAAGCAATCGAAAAACTTAGTAAAGGAGTGAATTAGAGCGCTATAAGAGAGCTTTGTGTATTGACACTGTAATTTTGTCTTTGAAGAATTGAAGACTCATGTTTAGAATATATTATGTTCTTGAGTGGAACTCCCTACTTGCAGGGGGCTTTAGTTTTGCTACGCTTTTGATTTCTATTAACATATATTTCCTTTTTTTCATCCGTGTCAACTACAAAATGCTTAGATTTATACTTGAAACTTATAGCTCTTATATCATATATTTGGTGCAGTGCTGCATTATTAGCATTTCATAAAGCAATTTTTGATCAACCAAACAATCCTTTAGTGGTTTCTGCATTTTTCCTTGTTCACAATGGAGATGCTGATCTTAAGTGTGAAATTGGAGATTGGTATGAGTTTGGCCTACTGATTTGTTCCTGTTAAATGAAATAGTTTTCTACCATTTTCAAGTAGCGTGTTTATGATGTTAGTATCTCTGTGAAAGACATGTTATATCTAGATATTTCGAAGTTGATACATCAATAGCAACTATGCCTACCTGTATAAAGTCTTCATTTTATTGATGATGCTTGCATCCATGTGATCACTTAAACGACTACAGGAACATAACATAATAACATATCCTTTGCAATATGGCTGAATTGTGAGCTACATCTATGATGAATTTTCGTTAGGACTTAGGAGTTGAATGGAAGTCAGCCATGTACGTTGCTGCATTCACGACAGTTTAGTTATAATCGGTTTTAGTCTGAGAGAAACTCATTCTGAGCCTCTGTTCATTGGTGGTGATTATGATTTAGTGCAGGCGTGCCTTTTAATTTGTGTTCCATTGCTTTTGCTTCTTTCACACCGTCCAACTGATTGTGAAATAGATTATATGTTGTCAAGGATCTTATGTTGAGTAAAGATTTATCCTTTGTTCTTTCTTTCAGGTATTCAATGCTGACATAAGTGATGATGTTGCCCGTCTGTTTAATCTTTTTGTGAAGAAGCAAAGAAAGAGATTTGATTACAGTAAATAAGTTTATTATTATTTTCTAAAATTTTCATACTTCATATATTATGTGCCTTATTTACGATGCCTTACCTGTCATTAGTTACCTAATTTGAACTCTTCACTGTACTAACAACTTACATTCGTACGATTTCAGGAGAAATTCATTATAAAGTTTACAAATATTTGTCAACTTTTGTCATTGAATGTCATCTTAGCTACTGCTTACTGTATTCAGATCGCTAGATAAGTGTGGTACAAATTCCCACTCTGTATGTGCACTTTATATATATATATATATATATATATATATATATATTGTGTGTTGTGAACTTGGATGATCTTACGCGAAGATATCATTTCTTTGCCGCGAGTCTACCGTCTTAGGCTCTTTTGTCCATTCATATTGGTGATTACAATGACTCTTTGGTGAAAGATATATTTGATGAATGTTCATGTTTAATAAAATAGTTGCAATATATCATTTCATTTTCAAACAAAAAATTGCACTATATCCTTTCTGCGGTTTATTGATTTTGGTTTTGCCGTGCAGAAAACTTGGATGCATGATGAGAGTTTTATGTCTGCATTTATTGCCAGTGAGACTCAAAGGTGATGAAATACATATTATGATACTTAATTGATGGTTTCCTTTTACCTTTGAAATCTTTAAATGAAAAACTTTTGATGCATTATGGATTTGTAGATCATCACTTATAATTTATGCATTATGAAAAAATTTTGATGCACTATGGATTTGAAAATCAAGGTGGATGCTAGTCTATACATCGTTTCTTAAAGCTAAAAAATCCGTGAATAGTTTGAAATCTTATTTGTAATTTGTACGTGGTTGTAAATGGGTTTGTGTGTGTGTTAGTTAGGCTAATTGTGTTGTGAGCCTAAGGGTTTTAAATGTTGTTTGAGTTACAGGGAAACCAAAAGACGAACATGCTACACACAGGGAGAAGTACAATCAGACAGAATAAACTTCATCAGTATATTTTTATGATTCACTACCTTGAACTGAGCTAAATTTGATCGATTGAAAACAGATTCTGGTAGCTTTTACATATTAATTTGCATGATTTTCACTTCTCTGATCTTTTATTGCTTAATTTCCTTAATTTCACTGATGCTCCACGATTAATATTATAACTATTTAAAAATCATAATATGCAAGATTGTCTACTTTTTTCTGAATCTTAATAATATTTTTCCCCACGTGCAGTACTGGTAGCTTTAATGTTAAAATTATAACTACCGAATCTGAGTAGTATGAAGAGTTTTTTTTAAGTTTTCATCTTTGCTTCTTGGGCAAGTCTCCATCATATGCAGTATGAAATATGAGAGATCTCAAAATTTACATTTTTGTTAATATCATTCATCAGATTTCAATGAAATCAACAACAGTGGTTGTGTGTTGCAGCAGAAATCAACAACAGTGGGTCAAAGATGTTAGGAACACATCAGTGAAATCAGGTACAATGTAGTACTATTGCTTCTCCTCAAACTGTTTGTTGACCAGAATGTTTCATCATTTCCCTACTCAAATAAATAAACTATGCACAAAGCACATGTCATTTCCCTCTGACATTGTTTTTTTCATTCAAACCCTTTCCAAAATATCTGAAAATAGTACTGTACAATCTACCGTAAGCCCTACTTTCTTGGGTTTCTTTTTTCCTTTCATCTCTTTTCGCACAGTTTCTTCTACTCTTTCTTCTTATCTTATATATATATATATATATATATATTACTATAGTACAATTGCGTAGATATACTTACCTTTCTTCCCTAACTTCATAACAAGAACAAAAAGACTTAGCAGTTGCTCTGAAGATAACATCCTTCAAAAAATTAAAGCAGGATCTTTCGCTCCTGGTAACTTCCTTTAAACCCCTTTCCTTATTTGTTCTCTCTCTTTTTATGTTATTACACATTTTCAAAACATTATGCTATTGCTTTTCTCCTCTGTTGATCTCTGTAAAATAAAAATACACCCGCAACGTACATGTTCAACAAATATAGATTCTGATAAATAAATAGAATTATACGTGTGTTATACCATTAATGTGTATAATAAAGATATTCATACTTCCATTTTTAAAATTATATAGTTACATATTCTTCCATTTCAAATACTTAACTTCCAATATTCAAAATATAGCACAAAAAATAATTAGTTACTGCACTCAATAAGTATAGCAATAAACTTCCAAGTTGTAGAGTTAGTTTCCAGCTTATTTTTATTTATTTATCCTAATCACATTTCACATGCTTTCATGTGAATAATAATACATGATGAAGAATCTGGATTTTCATACTTCAATAATTTATTGAAATACTAAACCAGTTAGAGCTATCATTGTATGTGATGCAGGAACTATGACATCGGAAAAATCCATTGATGAACTACGCAATACTGATCGCCTTTGGATCAGAGTTGTTACAGTTGACAAAAAAATTTCTGCATTTCAAAGTCCAAAAAGTCCTACAAAATTGCAAAGGTTCATTTTTTCTGATGAAAAGGTAATTAACCATTTTTTTAGAATAATGGCCTATCATACCATAATTCCTCATGCTAATTGGTTTACAGATGATATAGGGAGCCAAAGTGGAAGGTATAATGTTCAACAAGGCATATGAAACCATGAGCCAAAAAATTCAGGTTTATAAAAGGTACAATATATCGAATGCAAGCATAAAAGAAATTGACCCCAAGTATAAAAATGGGGATATAGAAATTCAATGGATCATCGATACCAGTACAATTATTGAAGAAATCCCTGATTCCGGGCATCTCATTTCGGTTGAGCATTCTTATGTACCGTTTGAAAGAATCCTTGAACATCTCAATAAACCTGAAGAACCGATAGGTAAATATTTTTTAGTGCTTCTCTTCAAGTTAAAGGTGAAAATTTATTGTCTTTACTAATGGTATAAAATTACAGATGTTATAGGGGTTGTTGCTCAGTGCCTCCCAATTCGCACTATCAAAACAACGACTGTCTCTTAAAAAGTTCAGAAGTTTGTTCTTATTGATGAAAAGTAAGAATAAGCTTTGTTGGAAACTTATTATCCAATTATCTTCTACAATTCAATTTCCCTTAATGTTTGTATCCATGTTTAGATTACAGCCTTTGACTTTCACTATGTGGCAAGAATTCATTCCAAATGAAGGCAAACAATTGCAAGACACTGTGGAAGACCTGCCTGTGCTCATTTGTCGTCGACTCAGGGTTGATTCCTTTCAAGGTATCATATTCGTAAAACCAATGTCCCATCACTATCTAACCTCCATTTCATTATCAAAAAACTTCCATTAACATTCTCACTTGCTTTATTCAGGGATAGAAGTATCAACACATTACAGATCATCCCTTTTAATTAATGGCGTTGGCAATCAATCTATGAAACTGAAAAAATGGTCCAATTTTTGTACATTTATCTCATGACAAGTATATTCAAAGCAATGTTTAAATTTATTGCTATAATAATTTTGCAGGGCAAAAGAGCACCATAAGAGATCATGGCTACCATCGCCAGTTTGAACTAATTCTCTTCAAAAATTCCAGCGACAACTTTGGATGCTGTCTACACTTCAGTTGGTTATATTCTACCAACTCAAAAAGTAAATATGATGTTACATTTTTCCCCAGTAGCATGTTTGGCTGTTTGTTTTGGCTTTTATCAGCAATTTTCTTGAAAAATAGATGGTGACCTCAAAGGTGAAGATATCTTTCAGAGGAAACTCTCAGAATTATTACTATATGGCTAGCATAAAAATTTTTCATTCAACAACTGCCACTTTGGATTATGAATTCACCTACAATTTACGCCAAGAGAAACAACTTGCACAACCAAAGTTGTAAGTCATCCAACTCCTTTCATTATTTATTGTCTTAAGAATATATATTTGTTTAAATGCCTTATAATTACTACATTTATGCTATTCTTATCTTGAATGTGTTATTTGTGTAGGTGTCGCTTCGAAGCATATCTTATCGATGACAGTGGTATTATCACTGCTACTTTCTTCGGTGAACCTGCTGAGAAATTATTGGGCTTGAAAGTAATGGAAGCTATTGGTGGAGTTACGCAGGTTAATGCATTCTATTTTGACACATGAACCAGCTCTTTTAACATTCCTATAGTTATTTTGCCTCAGTCCATTTGTTTAAAAAAAGCATTACAGAGAATTAAAACCCATGGATTGGGATTAGACAAAACATAGTTTTTCTATTCATGAACTTCTAGGAATACATTGATGATCGACATCCTATCATTGACAATGTTAACTATGTTGTCCAAATTAAAGCCTCTAAGTTAAAGGATGACCAGCTTAGCCCGAGGTACACCATGTTTAATTTTGCTGAAAAGCCATCCTTGCAAGCCCAGGGTTCAACCCTACATTTCAAAAAAAGTGATGATCAATCATATTTGGAGATTAAAACTCCACCCGCCGCAACACAACAACTAACTATCCAAGGTACAACTGCATTTAATCTCATGTAACACTCCTACCTCATGAATACTTTTTCCTAGTTCCAAATGAAAATATAATGCATGCTCCTTGAATGAAAGGCTCTGGAGCTTCTCGATCAGCTCGATCAAAGGCAAAAAAGAACCTTCTTTCCCAACTTAAAAGTGAGGAGCTTGAACTATCAAGGGGAGCCGGAAAGAAACCAAAATTATGTTGACTCCAACACAAGCCTGCATATATGTAAATAGTTTTTGTCGCATCTTTAAGATGTTTTTTTTGCTGCAAATGACCTCTAAGCATAAGAAATTAAGGTTGTAGTAGTGTGTTAGGATAAATTCAGCTCGAATCCATTTGCTTGTAACATCTCTTTTGCAAACTTGGATCGTTAAAAGCATGTATGTAACATGCATGCGTTTATAGTTTGGAATATTCTAACTATGTAGTCAAATGACATGTAAACAATGCTTATTAAAATGTCATCAGTAGCTTCTACTATGAATATTTACCTATTCCTACATGAGAATGGTATGTTGGATTAGTTGATAGCTCGAGTTGATTATGAGCTTCAATTACATGTAAACTTGGTACATTTGTTGCTACAATATTTAAGTTGTTATGCAGAACCTTCAATTTGTTGCTCCTTTTTTTGTTTTGTTTTGGAGAGTGGACCAAACTAATGTGTAAAATATGAATTGATCGAGTCTCATAATTTCATTTTAAATATAGCATCATTATTAGAGATAGGATATTAATTCTATAAATTATTTTTAGGCAAAGTTTTGGAAATACCTATGGAAAGACAGAGTTTGATTAGAATAATAAAAATGTAAATATTTTAGTTGCAATATTAAAATTTTATTATGCAACGTGTAGTAGATATAAAATTTATGATACGATTAATGCAAACCAAAATTTTATTTTCATTTATTTTAATTTACAGTTTAAACCTTGGGCTTTCCATGACTTATGGAAAGACCGACTTTCAAGAGACGAACTCTTATTTTTACCATATAACTTTGACAATAATATTGAGAGATGTCTTCTGTGTACAGGTTTAGACTTTAGACCACTGTCCCATTTCAAACTGCACATTTGACTTTTGACAGTTGACTTGAAAAATGTTTTATGGAGACATACCAACTGGTAGAACCCTTGATAAAAGAAAAGGATGTTGTATATGAATTATTAACATATTCCTATGAATTATATATAACCGCTTGAATCCTTAATATCTTTCACTATGGATAAATAAAACTTGTGAAAAGTTAATATTCTGAATATATATGTTATAACGAATCTAATATGGTATCACACAATAGTATTTATATTTGTATACAGATTCAATTTTATGATCAAAGTTAAGAAATTTTGACTAAATGAATAGTTAAATTACAGTTTGAAATGAGACATAGGGAGTAGGTATCTTTGTGCAATTTTCCCCATTCCTTTTTCCATGAATCTTTCACCAATTTTACCCCATGTTCTTTTTTTTTCTTTCAATTCTTCCTCATTTTCCTCTCTCTAGCAGCAATATGCAAAAAAATAAAAAATAAATCAAATAAATATCAACAAAAAATTGCAAAACATCAACATAATAATCAAACTGAAAATCATAAACATCAACTACAAAATATCAACTGAAAATCATAAAACACAAATTACAATTAACAAAACATCAACATAATTGTCAATCTGAAAACAATAAAACATCAACTACAACTAACAAAATACATCAATTGAAAATAATAAAACGTCAACTCCATCTTACAAAACATCAACATAATTGTCAAACTGAAAATTATAAAAACATCAAGGTTTAAATGCTTTTCTAACCATACCTTTAGGTTGGAAGTCCCAAAATAACTCTGCAAAACCAAAAAGTTCCAAACTAGCCCTAACTTTATGATAACTTGTGCTGATATAACCTTCTGGTGACTTTCCGCCATAGACTAATATTTTAGACCATTGATCAGGCATGAAAAGACAAATCTTCCCTCGAACATTTCAACTCAATTTCCCCCTAAATTTACCCCTCCAATTGCCGCTAGCTACCACCGCCACCAGCCACCCTCCCTGCCACCCGCCACCACCTTTTGTCCTTCCACCCCCACATCCCTGCCACCTCCACATCCCCGCCACCTCTCTCGCCTAGGGTTTCGACATCTCTCCCACCCAGATTCACGCCACGACACCACCCTAGTGGGGCTGAAGGTCGTCGAGATCATTGGCTAGATTCCACCACCCGGATTCACGTCACGCCGCTGCCACGGTGGGGCTGAAAAATCATTGGGATCACTGCCCAGATTCATGTCACGCTATTGCCACGTTAAGCATCAAGGTCGTCAGGATTGAGGCAAGGACGAAGGAGGCAAAGAACAAAGGTCGTCAGGATGAAGGTGAAGACGATGAAGGCGAAGAAGAAAGGTCATTGGGATCGAGGCGAAAATGATGGAGATGAAGAAGGAAGGTTGTCGGGATCGAGGCAAAGATAATGGAGTCAAAGAAGGAAACATATATGATGGTGGAAATGGAGAAATACAATGGGGCTGAAGGCCAGATGGAGGCTACGGCTGAAGACCTGATGGTGGAAATGGAAACAAAGATGATGGTGGAAATGGAGAAATACGGTGAGAGGAATCAGGTGCCACCATCAACAACGGAGAATGGGGACAAGGGTTTGCCTTTTCAAATTTTTGTTTTTAAAATTAAAGGGCAAAATGGTCATTTTACTTAATTCCAACCAAAATTGCCATTGACTATCGTAGTCAACGACGTCCAGGGTTAAATTGGCAGATACATCATAAAGTTAGGGTTATTTTGGCACTTTCTCATTTTGCAGGGTTATATTGACACTTTCATCCTAAAGTCAGGGTTATTTTGGCACTTTACTCAAATATCAATTACAACTAACAAAACATAAACACAATGTCAAATTGAAAATCATAAAACATCAACTACAAATAACAAATATCAACTAAAAATCATAAAACATCACCAAATCTTAAATTGTTGAATTGAAAATCAACCTCAAAATAGAAACCCTCAATAAACTACACATAAACATCAACTACAACTAACAAACATCAACTGATAATCACAAAATACTATCAAAGCTTAACTTGTCAAATTAAATATCAACTTCAAAGTAGAAACCTCCATAAACTACACTTAAACATGAATTGAAAGCAGAAAAAACATCAACTACAACAACATAACATCACCAAAAATGATTAATCTAATCAACGAAAGGACATTATTACAACACATAATTTGGTGAGGAAAATACCTTTGTAATACCTTGTCCAGTTGGACTTATTTGGTGCTAATTTAATTTATCAGTGCTGAATTTCGTTTATTGGTGTTGAGTTTAGTTTATTGCTGTTGAATTTAACTTATCAGTGTTGAATTGAGTTTATTAGTGCTGAATTTAATTTATTGATAATTTATTTTTTCAAAAAAATGAAAAGAATAACTCCCAAAATAATGTTGTACTCGTAACATATTTTACTTTAGACTTATTACTCAACCAGTGACTGTCTAGAACCCAAATAAATATTTATTTATTAATTTTTTCTCTTAAGGTTGAGTTTATTGGTGTTGAATTTAGTTTATTAGTGCTGGATTTAGTTTATTAGCGTTTAATTTAGTTTATTGATACTGAAATATGTTGAAATTAAACCCAACTAGATATGGCCTAAGGCGTAGTTAGGCAACAAAAAGCGTAATGTTGACCTGCATAATTAGTACCAGTGATTAGTACATGAAAAAGTGTGATTCAGCACTGCCCGCATCACCTTTGCCGAGCAGCGCCTGTTTGCCAACGCTTCTCCATAACAACGTCGTCATTCACTGCAACTCTCCCAAAATCAACGTATATGTTCACCGACATCTCTCCATAGCAGCGCCGTCGTTAATATTGTTGCAGCATCGCTCACATCACCTTTGCCGAGCACTGCCTGTTCGCTAGCGTCTCTCCACAGCAGGGCCGACGTTCTCCTAGTCATCCTCGCTGCGCATCTGGTGCCACAACGATCCTCTTTGTATGTTGTCTTTGTTCACCAAGAACCGACACACAACCCACACATCTACTTTGAAAGGCCGGTTGTTAAAAAATTACGAGGTCAGATTGAAAATCGCTGTTATGAACTTTCGTGGGGTGAGAGAGTGGAGGAGGCGGATGATAGATCGGATTACTTACATGCAGTAACGAGCAAGACAGATTATGTGGAAGCGATTTTTAGAATTCAAAACCCAACTTACTATTACAATGAAAGTCTTATAATAAGTGTTTTACATGGTTTAACAATAGAAGTTCTAAATTGGTTTCTAGATTCAAAAGCTCATTCAGGATCCTATCCCAAATGAAGTAAAGGCTTCATGCACGAGTTCTCACTCTTTCTGCTCAGCTACTCCTGTTAGGGTTCATTAGACTAGGGTAAGCTCCTTGCTTAGTGAGGTTCCATTGCTAGTATTTACCAAGTGGAGTTTTAGTGATCACATAAAGCAAATAGCCACATAAATCCTATCACATAGTAAAAGGATACATGTGATTAATGCCAAGTTGCAGTCAAGTGCCTATATGGCAACTCTGACTAAGATACCAGACATAACCTTTTCAGTAGTGCTTGAAGGCTATCAATCAAGATTCCATTCTCGCCAACCACGCCCAATCAGATGTTCAATTATGAGCTCGTATCAGATCCAGATGGTTATGTTAGTATACGAGAAACTTCATGTGTAGCCAGTTTAACCAGACGGTCCGGTCTATACCGTTCCCCGCCGACTTCGACTGAATTACAATCACGCTGGGGACCCTAAAAAGCACAAACAAGCAATTAGGTAGCAACTAATTCATGTTTGACATGACAAGATAAAGTACAAGCCGGTCATCCACATAAAATATCAAGCAGTTAATCCACTCAGTTTCTCAATAATTAAGCATAGTGTGGTAAAGTACACACCGTGTTTAATTAGTATGAAACAAAAATAATATGCATTAATAGAACATAATATTTTTAATCATTTCATATAATGTATAAAATTCTAAACACATTTAAATTCAACATGCATAAAATAATACATATAAAATTCAAACTAACACATTTAAATTTAACATGCATAATATATATATATATATATATATATATAGTAATAACTCTTAATTCCATTCGTGGTAGGGTGATGAAAACACTCACCTTAAAAGAATAGGCCGATCCCATTTAGATTTACCCCAGCTGAAACTTGTACGAATACCTTAGTTTCCACACCTTCTTATTTGTAAATGAGATGGTTTCTTTATAATTATAATTCCCAAGAAACCACACGCATATATGGGAGGATAACGAATAATCATAGTGGTTTGATGTTGGAATGAAAATAAATAGGAAGAAATGAATAGATTTTGAGAGAAAGCTATCAGAGGAAATGGCTGCGCTGCCTTCCTTCTTTTGCAAGAATTGAGTTTATATATAATATTGAGCTTTCAAAGAAAGTCTCTCAAAGCTTCTTCACGTGGTAGGCCTTGGTTTATTGACACCTGACACATATTTTACATCTTTAAATTTCACTTGGATAACATTGCATGTCCACTTGCAAACCTTGTCGACTTTCACCTTCCAATATTACCCTTTTCCTTTTTCTTCTTCTTCTCTTAAATGTGAAATTCAGCTTCTTTATCCGTTCCTTGTTATTTTATTATTTTTTCTTTAAATTTTCAATATTTATAATTAATTATATATAAATAATAAATACAATTCTATTCTTTAAAAGATACATTAGAAATGATAATTTATCTAATTATTACTAATATTCATTTATATTCAATTATTTGAATTAGGTAGACAATTGTCACTTGTATAAATTTTGATTGTAATTTCCACTATTGCGAGATTTTATTATAAATGTAAATATTTAATTAGTAATTTAAAATTTATTGTCAATATTTTGATTTCAATTGTAATTCCAATATTATGAGAATTCATTATAAAATTATAATATCATAAATATTTTATTAACCACTCAAATTAATATCTCTTATTTACTTATTATATTCATTGTTCTTTTAAACGTGTGAATTTTATTTCTCGCTTCCCTCCCTCTATTTTATTTAAATAGCTGATTTTTATTCAGATGGAATTCTGGAAAAAGAACTAGAGACCTAGAGAATTTCTGAAACTCTTTTTTGTTCGTGTATTTATACCAAAACTATTGTTTTAGTTCGTCTTCAAGTTGCATGAGGGATTAATTCTTTGCATATGTACACGTGTGCACCAATTCATTAGGTTAGAGTGGCAGTGCATATCTGATGGGCTTCCTAGCCTCATCACATTATTAATAGAGGTGACGTTTATTCCCTTATCTTTTTTTCCCTTTTTGTGTTCTTTATTTTATTTTATTTATATTTTATAATTGAAATGAGTAGGAAATTATAATTTTAATATTACATTCAAGCTAGTTGTCAATATTTGATTTCAATTGTGATTATAATATTATATGTTTTTTTTATGAAATTCTAATGATGTAAATATTTGAAATGATAATTTTTTTATATTAATTAAATTTAATGGTTAGTATTTAAGTTTAATATTGTACTGCTCGACATATATATATATATATATATATATATATATATATATACGTGTGTGTATATATATACTTTTATTGTGATAATATTAACATAAAGACTCACATATAACATTAATAGATATGAAATTTAAAATGTTGACATAGAATATAGAGTGACATGCAAATTTTAATAAATATTATTTATTTATTTTATACTTATTTGTAATTACATTTGAATATTTATTATTATTATATATAATTGTGATAACTATGCAATTTAATAAGAGATTAGAAAATTTATAAAATTAATGTCAATATTTTATCATGTTTAATATTATTTATTTGCTTATTTATTTATCTCATTCTATGTTATTATTTATTTTTTTGTACGGTTTTGAGTTACAGCCGAAAATAGTAAAAAAAGGCGGATATGAGGATATGATTTCAGGTTAAAGTCTAGCTATTACATGCACACTGACTTCATTAAAGCCGGGGTTTCACATTTCGGGCACCACTGAAGGGTTTACGCCCTGATGTCAGTCACAGTGACCATATAGAAACTTGACTACGTCTTGGCATAAACCACCCGTATCCTTTTATTATGTGCTAGGATTTATGTGGTTATTTATTTTATGTGATCACTAAAGCTCCTCTTGGTAAATACTGGCGATGAAACCTCACTAAGCAAGGAGTTTACCCTAGTTTAAACAACCATAACATGTGTACCTGAGCAGATAAAGTGAGAGAACGTACGTAGCACATTTACTTCATTTGGGATAGGATCCTGGATGGACTTTCGAATATAGGAACCAATTTAGATCTTTTATTGTTAAACCCTGTAAAACATTTATTATAAGACTTTCATTGTAATAGTAAGTTAGGTTTTGAATTCTATAATCACTTTCGCATAACCTGTATTGCTCGTTACTACATGTAAGTAATCCGATCTGTTGGATTCAAGGTAACATGCCCAGATTTGACCCAATACTTGCGTTGAGCAAGTTGATCGTAAATTGGGGGTGTTACAAATGTGGTATCAGAGCTTTCCCAAATCAAGTAAAGGCTAACCCTTAACATACCTTAATAAAAAACTTCAACTTAATAAATTATAAACACTATATCGGGGTCCTATAATTCTTTTGTCAACTAACAATGATCGTTAGTTAGATAGTTTAGGGAGATTGTTTGAGCTAAGGTAAGATATCTTGGGTAGACTAGCTAAGGTTTTGATTGACCCTCGTTCCTTTATTCATTACAAGTTAGTCCTTTCTTGAAAACGTGAAATATATAATAGATGACTTACCCTATAAGTAAAACATGAAATATGGTCGGGGAAAATTACCAGAAATATGAAATATGAAAGAAAGCGGGATATGGTCGAGGGAAATCACTAGATTCAGCCGGAGGAATTGAAAGAAGGTGGGATATGGTCAGGGGAAGTAGATAGTGCGCGGCGGTGTAGATGTTGGATGGAGAAGCCAGACGGAGTCGTGGCCGAGGATGGTGTGGCAGATGTCTACCGTGTCCAATATTTTTGGGTCTCGGGTGGCGGAGCGGTACAGGTTTGACCTGCCACTTTTGGAGGCGGCGTAGGGTGGCGATGACGTGGGTGGCGTGTTTGTTGGGATGGTGAAGGAGTCTACGGTGGCACTGCTGAACGTGTATGCTAAAAAAGGGTACCCGTATTCTGTGTGGGAAGTTATGACAGAAAAATGGCAATTCCCCGGTCTAGGATTAGTCACGGTGGCAAGATGGTTATGTGCGACAGATGCTGGTTGATGGTGATACGGGGCTAGGGTCTCGATTTTCTGGTGCTTTGCTAAGCGGCGTCGGAAGTGGTGGCTGAAGGTGGCGGAGGTGGCGTGGGGCTTGGGTTTTAGTGGAGGGTTGGGATGGGGCTGCCGGAGGCTAGGGCAGATGAGGTGGTACGTGACAGATTCTTGTTGTGGTGAGGGGTGGCGCATTGTCGCCGGTGGAATTGAGCACTAGTTCCCTGAGTCGGACAGGACTGGTGCATGATGCGGGCACTCTCAGACGTCGAAATGGAGCGACGCAGCGGGACTGTGTTGGTTTTGGTCAGAGCAGTGGAGCTGGAGTGGTGGTGCCGAACAGATCTAGGCAGTGGAGCTCAGGGAGCCAGCGCTCTCAGTCCCGTGCAGCTGTGAGTTTACGAATTCGAATTATAATTAAAAGATATAAGACTCGTGCAACTGACCTGTAAATTTCCGCCATGGTTACGAGAAGCCGTGAGAATTGGAAGCATTTTTCAATGTCAGAATTGAAAAATTGATAACGGGTAGAAAACTTTATATTCTTTTTACAAAATAAAGGTATTAAATCACATCGATAAAAATAGGATTGAAAAATTAATCATATCGATAAAAATGTGATTGAAAAATTAATAATTGTAGTTTGAATAATTATTTAATATCTAACATGCTAAATAAAAATGGAAAAGATATTTTAAAAGAAAAACAGCCCGTTATTGATTAATACATCAAGAAAAATTAAAGGAACTATGTAGTAAAAATAAGTCAAATGTGTGGAATTAGTCAAAAACTAAGGGTTGTTTTGTAATTTTAGAAAATGAGTGTTGGATAAATCAGATAACTGTGAAATTAAATAGTATAATTCCCTCTCCTTTTCCTCTCTATTTCCTCCTAATCTAATCTAGGGTTTGCTATAAGCATTCACTCAGATCATAACTCCAACATCCTCACTTTCTCATTTCAAACAAATTAAGGTTCCCATCTATCTCCTCTGGGTGATTAGAATTCACGTTTGATTTACCCGTTGAGATCCATCGGAATTTGAGGTGTTCTTTGGTTCGAAAAACTAGGGTTTCGCACGGTGATTTGATATTCCCCATCAAAATTCATCGGAGCGCGAAGGGATTGGGGTTTTTGTTTGGTTTGCGAAATTAGGGTTTCGCTCGCTCCTCTTTGTCCGTAAGTATCCTTAATTTAATTTGTGAGTTTTAAAGTATGGATGTGAATTCTGGGTGAAGGAGAGTTTTTGAGAGGATCGTATATCCTGATGCTGATTCTACGGTTAGTAGAATGCCAGTTTTTGAGAGGCTTGTTTATCACAGACCCACCAGTCAAGTGACAGAAATTTGTAGATTTTGGGTTGAGGGGAGGTGCAACAGAAACCCTTGTCGGTTTCTCCACTCTCAGTCGCACCTCCAACCACAACAGAAGAGACCCAATTTCGATTTGGATGACCAGAGTGGGGTGCCGATTTGTAGAAAGAGGCCGGTTACCATCAACAAGAATGAGGTTTTGGATGTGACAGTAAAATATGGTGAAGTGGTTGTTAAGCCTAAATCTAAAAAAAACTCACAGAAATGAGGGTTTATTCTGGTATGGATGACCCGAATCCTAGAAATAGAAAGAGGCTGATTACCATCACAAAGTATGAGGTTTTCGATGTGACAGTAAATTCTGATGGAGTGGTTGTCAGGCCTAGTTCTACAAAACTCACTGAAGTGGTGATGAATTCTGATGTGGATGACTCGAATCCTAGAAGTAAGCAGGTTACCATTGAGGATTCTGATGATACAGTGGCTAAATCCGTTGAAGCTGAAGTGGTTGTGAATTTTAGAGAGCCACAAAATCATCCTCCCAGTACCAATTCTGTAGATCAAAATTCTGAAGTGATAATTAGGAAAGAGGACCATAGGAGGCCGGATTATGTGGCTAAATCCTCAGAAGCTGAAGTGGTTGTGAATTCCATAGAGCCGCAAAATCAGCCTCAAAAATTTTATTTTGTAGACCAAAATTCTGAAGTGATAATCAGGAAAGAGGAGGATATGAGGCAGGATTCTGTGAACTTCGCTTTTGTGGTAAATTCCCATCTGGAGCCACATTCAGAGCCACCCAAGTCCAGTTCTGATTATCAAAATTGTAGAGAGGGCGTGCAAAATAATGATACCACACAACGCACAACCAAGAAAAATGTGTGTGAACACTGGATCAGTAATAGTTGTGCTCATGGTGAGAAATGTAAGGATCTCCACTCATGGGTTACTGGCACCGAAATCTCGCATATGGAAAACTTAGAGAGGAGGCATAAGAAAACTATTACTGGAGTGTGTCTTCCTTCTGGCATGAACAAGCTTTGCTCAGCTAGTGAGGACGAAACCATATGTTTCTGGGATTGCATTAGTGGTCAGTGTAACAAGCTTTGCTCAGCTAGTGAGGATGGAACCATATGTTTCCGGGATTGCATTAGTGGTCAGTGTATCCACACTATTGAAATTGGCTGCCAAATCGGATGTTTAATGGCTACAGCTCCATGGGTTTTTGTTGGTAGGGAGAAGGGTGTAAATGTGTGGAATACGAATACGAACACCGAGTTTACCCTTGATGGAGTAAATAGTGTGGTTCGTTGTTTGTTTGGGGTTGATGACAAGCCTTTTGGTGGAATGGATGATGGTTCAATAGTTGTATGGAAATCTACTACTCTTACTGCTACTTTGACAGGCCACAAACTAGTTGTGTTGTATTTTACTATTAGGGCTGGTTGCTTGTACTCTTCTTCTGAGGATGGAACCATAAGAATATGGGACGTCAAAACTTTGAAGTGCCTCCATCTAGTAAATGCACACGCTGCTCCTGTGACATCTGTCCTTTGTTGGAACAATTACTTGATGTCGAGTTCATTAGATAGCAAAGATGGAAACTTGGAAGTTGCTTATCAAGTTGGAGAAGAAAGTAATGTACTTGCACTGTCTCTTATACATAACTCAATCCTAGTTTGCTCGTGTGCCAACAAGACTGTTCGCTTGTATAACATCCCATCTTTTACCGAACAAGGCACGATCTTTTCAAAGGAAGCATTTAAGACCATTGTCATCAGGTGCAGCGGCCTATTTTTTCACCGGTGATCATTCTGGCCAGCTAGATGTTTGGCAGTTCCCTGAACCGCTAAGTGAAGGGGCAGAAATATGTTGACCCTTCTCTCATAGTGTTGGAATCAGACTTCCTCTTTCTTTTGGTAGAATGCATTGTCACAGTTTTAGACTAATCATTGTGATCAGACTTCCTCTTTCTTTTTGTAGAATGCATTGCCATAGTTTTAGACTAGTCATTGTATATTGTTGGTCAAGTGAGATCAGTTCACCATGATTTTGAGTTTATAAAATTTTGATATTTTTACGGCTATTTGACTTCCTTTGAGTTTGTTCAGAACTATTCTTGAAACGCGATCTTAAATTCAATACTTTGTCATGTCCGGCAATCAAGTGGTCTCTGTGTATAATCCTTGTAAGGTAATGAAGGTTGCTGCTTCATTGTTGTTGCTAACTGCCTTTCCTTTGCTGACTATAAGAGTGCTCATGTAGAACTCTGCTGGAGCACACCTGGAGGGTATGACATTTATATTGTCCTAGTAGTTAATTTTGGAGTGGTTTTAATTTGCAGGTCGAATAGGCATTGTTGATCATGATGTTGTTGAACTTAACAATCTTCACAGGCGGGTATTTACCAAATTAACATCTTGGAACCTAGTTGTTTTTTGTTTCTTGAATTGGAATTTAGGATTATCTGATTTGGATCCTCATTGAAGGTGCTGCTCGTTTGTTTGAAATTGTGATTCAGATCATTCATTCAGAAGCATACACTAGAAAGTCAGAGGTGGAATCAGCTGCTGCTGCTTGTCGAGCGTAAGTTACTTTGACCTGATTTTCCAGTGATCTTAAGCTATTTAATTCTGCAATATATTTTTGTGTTCGTGGACCTGAGAGGAGTTTGTTACTTATTGTTCGTAACTGTATCTAGTTTAGGAACAACTCAAATGTTGAGATTGTGGAGTACAAAATCCTTTTGAACAACAAATGCATTAGACATTGTTAGGAAGTATCCATTATATAGTACAAACTTAATGTCGAGCAAAGCAAAGGCCGGGTTCAATTATTGACACCATCCTCACATAATTTTGCTGTAACAGAGATTCACAATCATAATTTGTCTCTCTCACACACATGCACAGTATTACTTAACCATGGATGAGGTAAAGTTAATGACTTCCCTGACTTTAATGAATTAGATATGACATAGTTGTAGATGCGACTGACAATGTTCCAAGTCGATACGTGATGAATGATTGCTGTGATGTGTTGGGAAAGGTTAGAATCAACCCTTTTCTTTTGCAAGTGTTCTTATGTTGAATTTTGTTTTCTTTTGTGAGAAATATCACGCTGAAGCTCAATATCTTTTTTAAAAAATTCCACCAATTGTTTCTACATAAACCCAGTTCTTTTACATTTATGCAAGTAAATGCCTTTATATTGCTACGAGCATATTTTGCTGCCCATTATTATGAATGAAAGAGTAATCAGAAAATTCAAGTATGATGCTTTGTTAGTTTCTAGGAGCGTACATGTCTTTGGTGTATGCTTTTGTTGAATATGATTACCAACACATACCAGTTCTAAGTCACAAAGTTGAAGTCTTGATTTTTTACATTTGGTTCTGTCCTAGAGCCTTCACATTTTTGCTGATCACAACCTCTTGTCTCTGGAGAGACGATTGGACTAGAAGGGCAGGTACAACTGAGTGCATTATGTATATTGTTAGACTAAATCAGACTCCTGATTAGATTATGATTTATTTTGATTAGAGTTCTTTCCTTATTACACCTCTATTGTACTTTCTATATGTTCAAATATCAATAATACAATTTATTACGGCAAATTATTCTATCATGGTATCAGAGCAAGTTCTGATCCTAAGCCCTAAATTTTAATTTAATGTTCATCGCCTTACCTCTTCTCTCTTTCCGGCCCTGATTCCGGTGAAGTTCCGGTCAAACTCCGGCAGCCTTCGGCAGCTCTTTTCTGTTCACTGGTGCTCCAGTCGGCGTCGTCATCTTCCGCTCGTCCATCAGGTTCATCGGATTCGTCATCATCGCTCATCATCGACCGTCCAACAGCATGTCTTCTCAAGCCTCGATTTTCTTCTTCCGGCGAGTTCTTCATCAGCGGCGAGTTCTTCCCTACGTCTTCAGATCGACGTTTCCATTAGCGGCCGACGTCTTTACATCGACGTCTCCAGCGATGAGTTCTTCCATCAGCGGCCGACGTCTTCACATCGATGTCTCCAGCGGCGAGTTCCATCAACGGCGAGTTCTTCCAGCGCGAGATCCATGCACGTTTTCCAGCGTGTGAAAGTCACCCGTCAGCTCAGCCGAAGAAGACATCTTCAGCGCGTGAAGGAAAGGCGCGAGTTGACTTGCACATCAAGTGAATTTCTCGCGGACGGTAACTTATCGCGAGTTGAACCTGTTTCTCTCGAGTTGAACCTATTTCTCGCAAGTTGACCCTATTTCTCGCGAATTGCTCAAATTCTCGTCAGCACCCAGTCAATTTCTGTGCAATTTTGGTCCTTTGCTATGGGGCCTTATTTCTGTCACTTCTGCAATGCCTGCACCTGTCAGTTGCTCTCCTTGTCAGATGGCCAAGAGTAGCTGTTTGCCCTTTTCCACTAGTGACAAGCGCGCTACTGGTTTATTGGATAAAGTACATTGTGATTTGTGGGGACCAGCTCTTGTTTTATCTGTCGGTGGTTTATCTTATTATACCATTTTCATTGATATTTTTTGCGATTCACATGGTTTCTTCCGATGCAGCATAAGTTGGATTTCTATGACACGTTTCTCCAGTTTCAGAAATTTGTTGAGAATCAGTTTTCTGCTAGGGTTAAAAATTTTCAGACCAATGGTGGCACCGAGTTTACTTATCACCGACTTCAGGATCATCTCATATCATGTGGCATTCATCATCAGATGTCCTCGCCCTATACACCTGCTCAGAATGGCCGGGCTGAGAGGAAGCATCGTCACATCACAGAGACAGGTCTTGCCATGCTTTTTCACTCTTCTGTGCCACACTGTTATTGGGTGGAAGCTTTCTCCTCTGTGGTTTACATTATTAACCGTCTGCCTAGTTCAGTTCTGAGTGGCAAATCACCTTTTGAGGTTGTTTTTGGTCCATTGCCTGACTATACCCTCTTTCACTCGTTTGGTTGCCGTGCATTTCCATGTCTGCGTGCCACTACTACTGATAAGTTTGCACCCCGATCCATTCCCTGTATTTTTTATTGGCTATAGCCCACGTCACAAGGGCTTCCAGTGTCTCAACCCGACTTCTGGGCGCATCTATATCTCTCGCCACGTTCGTTTTGATGAAACTTTCTTCCCTTATGTCTCCTCTTCCACGGACAGTCGTTCGATTTTAGATCTGGAGATTTCATCATTTTTTGATGGAACTGTTACTTCATCAATTGAGGCCACCACGCCTGTGCCTGTGTCTGTGCATGTTCCAGCTGCCCCTCCTTCACCACCATCTTCCATCTGGACGGCCGACCTGGACCTGGCTCCTCGGCCAATGCCCACCACATCTCAGCCGCTGGTCATCGCTCCTCAGCTACCGGCCACCATGTCTCAGCCAGTATCGGTTATTCTTTCTCCGGTGACTTCCGACGGCCACTCTCCGGTCAGCGCAACTCGATCTTCCTCGGTGTCATCAGCTGGTTCGACTCCTCCAGCTTCGCCACCCCAACTTTGTACTCATTGGATGGCCACTCGGTCTTCTACTGGTGCCATTCAGTGCCGGGATTATTCGGATATTATTGCTCATGGTCTCACTGCCGCACTCCTCTCTCAGACAGAGTCCACTGATTATCGATCTGCCCTTCAGGATCCAACCTGGGTTTCAACCATGGATGATGAGATATCCGCTCTTCGAGGTCAGCACACTTGGGATTTGGTGCCTCGACCTTCGAATGTCAACATTGTTGGCTCCAAATGGGTCTATAGACTCAAGTATCGACCAGATGGCACTATTGAGCATCACAAAGCTAGACTTGTAGCGCAAGGTTTCTCGCAGATTCCGGGTTTTGATTTTGACCACACTTTCAGCCCTGTAGTCAAAGCCTCCACTGTTAGGACGGTTCTCGCCATAGCCACCATGCGTTCCTGGCCACGTCATCAGTTGGATGTTAAGAATGCTTTCCTTAATGGTTTTCTTGATGTTCCAGTCTACATGAAGCAGCCCATTGGTTATCAGGATTCTGTCCATCCAGACTATGTTTGTCGTTTGTGAAAGGCCATTTATGGTCTTAAGCAGGCTCCCCGGGCTTGGTTCCAGCGTTTCAGCAGTTATCCGACACAGCTTGGTTTTCGGTGCAGCTCAGCTGATACTTCTTTGTTTGTCCTTTAGAGAGGGTCGTCGTTACTGTACCTACTTGTGTATGTGGACGATATCATCCTTACAGGCAATGACTCGACTCTTCTTCGCCAGTTCATTGATCGGACTCACAGAGAGTTTGTGATCAAGGATCTCAGTGCTCTTCATTACTTTCTTGGTCTTGAAGTTTTGCCTATCTCCTCAGGATTACTGCTTGGCCAAGAAAAGTATGCTTGGGATATTTTGAATCGGGCTGGTATGTCTGACGCGGCACCCGTTTCTACTCCATTTGTTGCTGGTTCTCAGCTTCACAGCTCTACCAGTCCTCCATTTCGGGATCCTACACTTTATCGTTCTCTTGTTGGTGCTCTCCAATATCTCACCATCTCTCACCCGGATTTGGCATTCTCGGTCAACATGGTGAGTCAGTATCTTCAGGATCCCAGAGATGACCATTTTGCTGTTGTGACTTGGATTTTGCGGTATGTTCGTGAAACTCTTCATTTTGGTCTCCAATTTTGTTCTGCTAGTACTCCTGGTGTGTTAGGATACTCTGATGCTGATTGGGCTCGCTGTCTTAAGACTCGTCGGTCCACTTATGTTTATGCGGTTTTTCTTGGTGGGAATCTGGTTTCTTGGAGTGCCAAGAAACAACCCACTGTTCCTCGCTCTAGCACTGAGTCTGAATACCATGCTCTCGCCAACAGTGCTTCAGAAGTGGTCTGGCTCACTCATTTGCTTCGTGATCTTCGAGTTTCGCTTTCTGGTTCTCCACTGTTGTTATGCCACAATAGTAGTGCTATCTTCTTGGCTCAGAATCCAGTGGCGCACAAGCGGGCGAAGCACATCGATATCGACCACCATTTTGTTCATGAGTTGGTGACATCCGGAAAGCTGCGCGTTGCTCATGTTCCGACTTCTCTTCAGATTGCGGACATTTTCACCAAGGGGCTCTCTCGTCCGCTATTCGAGTTCTTTAGGTCCAAGCTGTGCATCAGCGAGCATCCGACGCTTCGCTTGGGGGTGTTAGACTAAATCAGACTCCTGATTAGATTATGATTTATTCTGATTAGAGTTCTTTCCTTTTTACACCTCTATTGTACTCTCTATATATTCAGATATCAATAATACAATTTATTATGGCAAATCATTCTATCACATATGATTATTTGGAATCCTGCTTAAACTTTTGCAATCTTTTTATTCGAATGCCAAACATCTTAGTATTCTCCTAATTTCTATGTAGCTCGGTCTACAATTATAATGATGGTCCGTGCTAGCGATGCTTATTTCCAACACCACCACCTACAACAGCATGTCAGCAATGTTTGGATAAACAGTTTATCAGAATATCTGATAAACTGTTTAAGCTTAATTGGTAGGCCCGTTAAATGGGTCGGGTGACCCGTTGGATAACCGTTACCCATATACTATTTTCACTTATTGGATAATGATCCATTGGGTTAATGGATATAATTGGATTGTAGTTATTGGGTTTAGTTGGGTTGGATAATGAATTATTCGTTGGATAATTTTGGGTGGGTCGAGTTGGGTTGGGTAACGGGTGACCCGTGGATAATTTCATATTATAAGATAACAAAATTTTCACAAGTTTGATTACGAATGATTTAATTTTTCCCTAACACATATAATCATTTTAGAAACGATCAAATTCTCGATTTATCATATTTATCGATTTCGGTTCATGTCTTAATCAATTTTAATTTGAACCAATTAAAAATTGATAAAAGATCTTGATGAAAGAAGTAGAAGTAGTATTTAAGAAACTTTTACTAAATTTGAAAAATCTCCTCCATGAAATATGAAGATTTTTAAAAATATTTTGTTTTATTGAACATAAGAAAATAATAAATGAAATCCCCACATTTTGCCACTGGAATAAATATTTCCTTTTTTTGTAGTTATGTACACGATTCAGCCTGTATAAAAAAATGATTAGAGTTAATCGTAAATTTTCACTCCAAGTAAAATGTTACGTGGCTTATCCATTTGAAGTTTAAATGGTTGAAAATATCAATTATCCATTTAGTATATACTGAATTATCCATTGGGTATAAACTAATTATCCATTGGGTCTATACTAATTATCCATTCGGTCTATACTAATTATCCATTGGATCAAACTAAATGACTCATTGGGTATAGGTCATTTATTTGGGTGAAGCGTGAATTACCCATCAAGTCCTTGTTCTTTCTCAGTTCTCACTTCTCACTTCCCAGTCTGCGTTTTATTTCATCAGTCCGCATTTTGTTCATCAATCGGTCTGCATTTTGTTCATCAATCAGTCTGCGTTTTGTTCATATTCGAGCCCATAATATTATATTATATAATATTATATTATGTATTATATTATATATTTATTTGATAAAAATAAAAAATATATAATATGTTGGCTTTGTAAACTCGACGAAACTAACGAACAATATTACTTGGGATCGAGCTCGAGCTCAAATACTGTACGAACTCGAATATTGTACGAACTCGAATGCTGTTTGAGATTGAGCTCGAATACTGTACAAACTTGAATACTGTACGAGATTGAACTCGAATAATGTACGAACTCGAATACTGTACAAGATTGAACTTGAATACTGTACGAGATTGAGCTCGAATATTGTACGAACTCGAATACTGTAAGAGATTGATCTCGAATATTGTACAAACTCGAATACTGTACAAGATTGAGCTCGAATACTGTACGAACTCGAATACTGTACGAGATTGAGCTCGAATATTGTACGAACTCGAATACTGTATGAGATTGAACTCGAATACTGTACGAACTTGAATACTGTACGAGATTGAGCTCGAATATTATACGAACTCGAATACTGTACGAGATTGAACTCGAATATTGTACGAACTCGAATACTGTACAAGATTGAGCTCGAATACTGTACGAACTCGAATACTGTACGAGATTGAGCTCGAATATTGTACGAACTCAAATGTTGTACGAGATTGAGCTCGAATACTGTACAAACTCGAATACTGTATGAGATTGAGCTCAAATATTGTATGAACTCGAATACTGTATGAGATTGAACTCAAATATTGTACGAACTCGAATACTGTACGAGATTGAACTCGAATATTGTATGAACTCGAATACTGTACAAACTCAAATGTTGTACGAGATTGAGTGTGAATTTTGTACGAACTCGAATATTGTACGCGATTGAATTCGAATACTGTACGAGCTCGAATATTGTACGAACTCGAATATTGTACGATATTGAACTCAAATAATTTGTGAATTATAATTTGTATAATTTGTGAATTATAGTGAATATTTATGTTAAATATTACACATGCATTTAATTGGGTAAGTTTGGATATTTATTGGGCATTTGTTATGTTCCCATTGAGTTAACATAATATGGGACCCATTGAGATCAAAATTTCTCATTAACAAAATTATTCTCATCACAAATCCTAAAAAATAATGTGCATTTAACACCTGATCCCATTGGATAAGGACAGCTTGTAACCCAAATCGATTAAAATGTTTAATGATAACTTATTGGGTTAATTATATAATGACTTATTGGATAATAACTTATTGGATAATATATTTTAACCCATT
Organism: Rubia yunnanensis; assembly: GCA_037428765.1. NCBI lineage: Eukaryota > Viridiplantae > Streptophyta > Magnoliopsida > Gentianales > Rubiaceae > Rubia > Rubia yunnanensis. The sequence goes on along the minus strand of CM075064.1, from coordinate 19,675,290 downwards.
GGGTCATATGAATATCTCATGGGTTATCCAATGGGTTATCCATTTAATGAACCTACCCATTTATGACCTAACCCATTATGACCCATTTAATAAACGGGTTAATTGGATAATGATTCATTGGTTAATGATCCATTGGGTTTGGATAATGGGTTTATCCAATTAACCCATTTGATGAGCCTATTAACTAGTTTAGATGTTTTGAACTTCTGTGGCTAAACAGTTTTTCTGTGCATCTTCAGTTCCTGGTGTGATTGGGTGTCTGTAAGCCCCGGAGGCTATTAAAGTTGCAAGTGATGGTGGTGATCCACTCTCAGGACGGATTTTCCTGTTTGATGCACTCGCACTTCGGATTTGAATCGTACGGTATGTCATGACATCTTCTCTCTATCTTACTGAACTTTCAGGAACATGTTGTTTGTTACTATTAAAGTTTTAGTTTGGTATTATTCGCACATTTTTGTTTTTTGACTTAAATTTCATATTGCCTGCTCTGAACTTGTCAATTTCGTGTCATAAGAACTTGTAAAGTCAAGGGATGAATTTTATTGGCAATTTTGTGTGAATTAATTTTGAACAGACCATGTTGGAACATGGTGCTGCAGCAGAAGTTACGCCAAAGTTTTAACGGAATTCAAAGCCGAAATATTGGAGTGTTTTAGAATTTATGGTAATCGTATATTTGGCTATATATATTGGGCGTGTGAAACATAATTAGTTTATGGAAAAATCCCTACTTATATGGAGAAGATTTATTCGAATATATGGGATAGAATGAGTTAAGGTAAATCCCTTTATTTATGGGATTTGGATATGCTTCAAGAATCAGATTTGGAATAGGAACATTGTGGAGATAATCATGGATATTCAGATCTGATTCGTGGATATAAATTGGGGACAAACACGGCTGCATACTCATGGATTTAACAGGGCAAAAATCTGCACACAGATTTTTGAGACTTTCGAGAAGTTGCAAAGAGTCAGAACACAGTGTTCCAACACACTGACCTGCCGCACTAAGTTCAGAATCATAAACCTTAATTCCTCAGGAGGAAGAGATCCAACGTCGACGGAGTTCGAGGTTAGAGGGAGTCTGATCAAGGCGGATCGGTAGCTAGGGGAGCTAGCAGAGTCCACACATTATAGTTAGTAAAGATAAGTATTTTGTAAACTGTACTATGTACTGTATCTTTCTGATTAGTGGATTCATTCTGAACTGGGCCAGGCCCCGCAGATGTAGGTGGTTTACACCGAACTGCGTAACCAAGTTGTGTGTCTTTTATATTTACGTTATTTTACACTTGGTTAAACTAGGTATGTTGGAACACACTAGTAAGAACTAGAAAAAGTGGTAAAACTAAATTTCAATTGGTATCAGAGCTGAGTCACTTATCGTTCCCTTGGTTGTTTCAAGGAAAGTGAGATCCAATTTTACCATGACGTTAAGAGAAGGAGCTTCAGTCTCTCGACCACCACTGCTAGAAGGCAACAACTACAACTATTGGAAGGCACGCATGAGGGTCTTCATCAATTCGCTGGATGAACTGGCATGGTTTTATGTTGAGAATGAATGGAATCATCCTACTGAAGATGCTGATACAAGCTCTAAGGCCGTTGAAGGGGAGTCAAGTCAAAAACCCAAAGACAAGGCTAACTGGACTCCAGATGACCTTAAAGAATCTCTGGCGAATTCAAAGGCACTTAATGCGATCTTCACTGCTGTTGATGAAAACCAGTTCAAGCTTATATCTACATGCCACCAAGCAAAGAAAGCATGAGATATTTTACAGACTGTTCATGAAGGAACCATTCGAGTGCGGGAATCCAAACTACAGATGCTGGCTACCAAGTTTGAAGAACTCAAAATGGAGGAGGAGGACACCATTGCCACATTCAATGGAAAGCTCAGGGATATCTCCAACATGGCTTACCAACTTGGAAAAGTGTACAAAGAAACCAAGCTGGTGAAAAAGACGTTGCGATCTCTTCCCAAAAGGTTTGCGATGAAAGTAGCTGCAATAGAGGAAGCAAGAGATGTAGCCACCATGAGCCTAGATAAACTAATGGTCTCATTACAAACTTATGAGATGACGTTCCAGCAACCTACAAAAAGAGTCTCCAAGGATTTAGCATTCAAAGTTTCTCCAGCTAAGGGAAGTCATGAGTCTGACAGCGATGATGAGTTTGAAAAACTGGCACTTATTACAAAGAATTTCTCAAGAATGCTAAATAAGGTGGTTAACAAGAAATCTCAGGAGAGGTTTGGCGGAAGCAGACAAAAACAACAAGATTCGAACAATAATCGTGGAATGAGATCTGAACAAGGAAATATGCAGGTCGGGAGAAATCAGAACAATGAACCAAAACAGGCTGGACGAATTCAATGCAGAGAATGTGAAGGATATGGACATATTCAAGTTGAATGTGCTAACACCCGCAAGAAACAAGGAAGATCATATGTCACCTCTTGGAGTGATGATGAAGAGGATGAAATAGATGAAGAGGAACTTACGAGTAATTATGTAGCTTTTGGAGCAAAGGTCCATGATACATCAGAAGATCAGTGTTCTAACACACTGAACAAAGGGAAATCTGTATGTTCCAACATGAACCGGGACAATGCTCACAGTGATGAAGATGATCTGTCTGTAAGTGATGAAGAGATCTATAGCACATACGAACAAATGTATGCCATGTGGGTTCAGGTAACTGACAAGAACAAAGAGCTGAATGAAGAAAAAAGAAAGCTAATTGAAAGTGAAAAGGAATTACGATCCATGGTTGCAGAACTTGGAAAACAAAATGAAGAACTAAATAAGAAACTGATTGCAACAGTCAAGAGTGCCGAGATGTCTGAAGCAACCATCTCTAAATTGAATTCCGGAAAGGCAAAGCTTGATGATATTCTAGATATGGGAAAGAACTTTGGCGATAGACATGGGATTGGTTACAGTAAAGAACCCGAGACTGAATTGTTCGAAAAACCAGTAACTCTCAAAGTAAGGATTCGAGAAGTAAAACAAAAGTATGGGAAGCCGTATCAAAGAAAGCCACTCATATGCAGATACTGTATGTACCAAGGACATGCTGAACATCAGTGTAGAAGACTGATCAGAGATCAAATGACAGGAAGACAACTTCTGATGTGTCCCAACACAGGCGATACTCATACCAGAAAATTGGTCAGGAAGATATGGGTTGTTAAAAAATCCAGTATGTGTTTGGTTGCTCACAGTTCTCTATCAGCTTATTCCAGTGACTCATGGTACTTTGATAGTGGTTGTTCTCGCCACATGAATGACACTCCAAATACCTCACGAACATTACTCCATATGATGGCGGATATGTAAATTTTGGTGATGGAAAGAAGAGCAGAGTAATTGGCAAGGGCGAATTAAAGATTGAAGGTTTTCCAGTTTTCACAAGTATGTTATTTGTTAAAGATCTAAAAGCAAACTTGCTAAGTATAAGTCAGCTGTGTGACGACAATATGATAGTGGAATTTCAGAAGGACAAGTGTGTAGTGAAGCATGGAGAAAACAAGGTTCTTTCTGGAATAAGAGCATCAGACAATTGCTACTTGCTGGAACAAGAAGTTCGATGCATGCTTCCAAAGCAGGATGAAGGAATTCTTTGGCACAGGAAGCTCGGCCACATCAACTATAAAACACTGGGGAAAATCACAAATATAAAAGCTGTGCGAGGAATACCTACCTTGACCAAAAAGGATGGAATTGTGTGCGGACCATGTCAACAAGGTAAACAAATTCATTCTCCTCACTCTTCAGTACAGTTTATTACTACATCTAGAAATATGGAATTATTGCATATGGATTTGATGGGTCCGGTTAATACACCGAGTATAGGAGGGAAGAAATATATTTTTGTATGTGTTGATGACTTATCCAGATTTACATGGGTAGCTTTTTTGAAAGAGAAATCTGATACGATAGAAGTATTTAGAAGCCTTGTAGTAAAATTACAAACTGAAAAGGGAAGTCCAGTAGCGAAGATAATCTGAATTCGAAGTGATCATGGTAGGGAGTTTGAAAATGAACAATTCAGTTCCTTCTGCGATGAGCTAGGAATCCAACATGAGTTCTCAGCTCCTATCACTCCTCAACAGAATGGCATAGTCGAAAGGAAGAACAGAACTCTACAGGAGATGGCTCGATTTATGTTGGCCGAAAAGGAGGTTCATAAGAAATGGTGGGCAGAAGCGATCAATACAGCTTGTTATACAATCAATAGAGTGTATCTTCGACCGTTCACTGACAAGACATCCTATGAGATCTGGAAGGGCAGGAAACCTAATGTTTCATATTTTCATGTGTTCGGAAGTACTTGCTATATCCTCAGAGATAGAGAACAGTTGGCAAAATTTGATAATCGGAGTGATCCAGGAATGTTTCTCGGGTGTTCCATCAACAGCCGTGCCTATCGAGTATTTAATCACCGAACCAACACTCTCATGGAATCCATCAATGTTATTGTGGATGATGCAAAAAAGGAACAACTTCCAGACGGTGTAGAGGAAGAATCTGCCAACACTCATGTTCCAACACAGCCTCAAACTTCAGACAAAGAAAAGCCATCTGTTGATCCTACTGAACCAAATGCGCACCAGAATCCTAACTCTACTGAAGCTATGTTCCAACACACGACCATGTTCCAACACAGTTCCCTCCTACTGACAACCATGTTCCAACACATGACCGACCTGGTTCAAGCATAAGAAGTACTAGATCAGTGCCTCGAGTTGATTATCGACGACTGGCTGGCCTACACTGTTTTGTTTCTCTAATTGAACCCAAGAACTATAAAGAAACCTTACTTGATGAGTATTGGATTGCTGCAATGCAAGAAGAACTCAGTCAGTTTACCAGGAATGATGTGTGGTATCTTACTCCTCGTCCCAAAGACGTTAATGTCATTGGTACAAAATGGATCTTCAAGAACAAGTCAGATGCAGACGGCTTAGTGACCCGAAACAAAGAAAGACTTGTTGCTCAAGGATATACACAAGTGGAATGTGTTGACTTTGATGAAACATTTGCACCAGTTGCCAGGTTAGAATCTATCCGTATTCTACTAGTTACTGCCTGCTCTTTGAACTTTACTTTGTATCAAATGGATGTCAAGAGTGCGTTTCTAAATGGAGTGGTGAATGAAGAAGTCTATGTGGAACAACCTAAAGGGTTTGAAGATCCTCATTATCCACATCATGTATACCGTCTCAAGAAGGCTCTCTATGGATTAAAGCAGGCACCCAGGGCATGGTATGAACGACTTACTACCTTTCTACTTCAAAAAGGTTATCGTTGAGGGAGAGTAGATCACACTTTATTTATGCTTGGCAAGTCCTCAAAGTTTCTGATTGCTCAAATATATGTTGATGACATAGTTTTTGGCTCTACTTCACCATCTATGGTACATGATTTTGTCACCACAATGCAATCTGAATTTGAAATGAGCAGGGTTGGAGAATTGACTTACTTTCTGGGATTGCAAGTTAAACAAGGACAGAATAGTCTATTCATAAATCAAAGTAAGTATGCCTTGAATTTGATTAAAAAATTCGGACTCAGCAGTGCTCGAGCAGTTCGAACTCCTATGGGAGTGTCTGATAAACTGGTAAAAGATGAAAAAAGAGTTTCAGTCGATCAAAAGTTATATAGAGGCATGATTGGAAGTCTATTATACCTCACTGCAAGCAGACCTGATATATGTTTCAGTGTTGGAATATGTGCAAGATTTCAGGCTGATCCTAAGGAATCTCATCTTACTGCAGTCAAAAGGGCTATTCGATATGTAAGTGGGACTTCAGAGTATGGTGTTTGGTATTCAAAGAATCAAGATTCAGAGTTGAAAGGGTACAGTGATTTTGATTGGGCTGGTAATGCTGATGATCGAAAAAGTACCACAGGTGGATGTTTCTTTATTGGAACAAATTTGGTGTCTTGGTATAGCAAGAAACAGAACTCGATCTCTCTATCTACTGCAGAAGCAGAGTATCTTGCAGCAGGAAGTTGTTGTGCACAACTATTATGGATGAATCAAATGCTGAAAGATTATGGAATTCATCAAGGCCCCCTAAGGATTCTGTGTGACAACGCAAGTGCTATAGATATTTCAAAGAATCCAGTCCAACACTCAAGAACCAAACATATTGACATAAGGCATCATTTTATTAGAGATCTGGTTGAAAGAAAAGAAGTGGAAGTAGTCTATGTTCGAACACACGAGCAACTTGCAGACATATTTACAAAACCGTTGGATGCCACCACTTTTGAGAGCCTTCGACAACACTTAGGTGTTTGTCAAATTTGAGGTAATTTTTACCAAAAGTATTTTCCTTGTAAATATTTCTTTTGGTTTATTTTCGTTTTTTCAAAAAATCAAGAAAAGAACAAAAATATGGAAGGAGCAAAGGTGTACTAAAATAGGAGTTGGTTAGTATGGTGTGTTGGAAGCTAATTAAGGAAGACAAAGTAATGTGACAAGAAGAGAAAGAGCCATCATTACCATGTGTGGGAAATCTAAAAAGGAACTTCGCGGGAAAAGAGGTAAATAAGATGAAGAGTTAAAGAGGGATTCAAATACATTCTTCCGTCTCTCTCTCGGCCAAATATTTGTCTTCCCAAAACTCTTGCCAAAAAATCTTATACTCAACACTCCTCATCATCTCGGCATTGTGCGAAAGAATGTCAAGCCCAAATTCTCCGATAGAAGAAGCTTCGGTGCCAGAAATTATGGAGGAAGATCGGGGCTCCGTGAATTTGGAATTGGTGGTGATTGATGAGCCGAGAAGATATGTTGAATCGGGTGAGCCACAAACTCAAGATCAGAACAAAGGAAACGCTAACCATGAGGAGAATGAGGAGATAGCTGGAGCAGAGGCTGATAAAGCTGAAGATAAAAAGGAAGAGGAAGAGGCTTCTGTCAATAAACAGAGTGGAGATTCTGATGGTAAATCTGATGCCCAAGAAGAAGCTTCGGAAGGCCAGAAAAAGAAAAAACCTAAGGTAACTGGTCCTGATCCTCGTCCGTTGAAATTCTTGGGTTTTGAAAGTAGAAGTGTGGATGATATATTCGAATGGTTACAAGCAAATAGATATTCTGTGGATCTAAGCAAAATCAGGAGTATAAATAAGGATTTGGAAGTCTTGCATGTCAATGTTAAAGAGATTGTTTCAGGTCATTTTTCGGATGTTTGGGATATCGAATTTAAGAAAGTGAGTTATCTGAGAGGGATGTATGGTAGACTGAATGGAAAAGGAAAGGATAAATTTCATATATTCTGTCGCGTCTAGCCATAGCTATGTCTGGTTAAGGAACATTACTGATGAAGAAGCTGTTGGAATGGAGACAGCAAAGTATGGAGATAAGCTTCAGGTGGGATTCTTTGACATGAACTCTGCTAGGAGAATGGAAGAATTAAGGGAACCTATTTTAATAGTTCTGTCTGATAGTGAAGGGAGTGTTCCAACACAGACAGATGAACCTGTGTACATGGACATGGATTCTGATGCAGATATGGGAGGAGAGTACAATGAGGATGATGAAGGGAATCATGATGTTGAAGCATCTGATCAAGACTTGCCTATTCAGAGTAATGATTCTGAGAGAAATGCAGATACTCAGTCAGAAGAAGAACCTGAAAAGATAGCTGAAGGAACAGGGTGTGTTCCAACACAGGATGTCCCTGATTTGGCTTACTCCAGTGATGAGGTACTGGATGAATTTTTTCAGAAGGCTAAAGGAAAGAGGAAAGTTGGCCCAACCATGAATTCAGCTAAAGCAAAAAGAAGCAAGAAAAGGCACAACAGCAATCCAAGGAAGGTTCTGCCTCCTCCATCTGTCACCCAGGCCTTCTCTGCTGTGTACTTTGATGAGAAAGGTGCAGAGATGGGAGATTTTTTCTCCGAGAAGAAATTCATAGCTGAGAGGCCATTGGATCTAAAAGCTTATCATGAGAGCGGTTTCACAGATTTTTTAAAGGTGATGGGGATGACAAAGGCAGCTACAATTCAACTTCAATACAACAGACAGGTTGTTCTAGAGGTATACTCTACTCTTATGCCTGGCAATCTAGAGGTTACTTTCCCATGGTTTGACAGAGTGTATGTTAGGGGGGAAATCATAGATTTATCTGCTGCTAGAATTAATATGCTGCTAGGTCTGAAAACACCTAAGATAGGGGGAGTGTTTCCTGATGACTTGGAATTGACTGATAATGAGATTTTGGCTGTTATATCTGGAGGATATAAGGTGGAGTGGCCAGCAGTGGGATACTCTCAAGCATCCTGCTTGACGTCTAGATTTTTTGGTCTATATCAAATAGCTGTACACTGCTGGTTGCCGTCAAGAAATACCACCGCATTGACTAGGGAGATGGCAAAGCTGCTATACTGTGTTGGAACACAGAAAGAAGTTAACCTAGGTCTTCTCATTCAGCAGCACTTAATCAGACAGGCTACTGCACCAAAAGTTAATGATGTTGTAATTTATCCTGCCTTGATTTCTGCCTTAGCCAAGAGTGCCAAAGTGAAGGGAAAGGCGTTAGATGTGATAATTGATACTGAGTTCTTACGGCCCAACAAAAAGACTTTTGGCCTGAGACAGGTTCATGATCTGCCGTGGAAAGCTTCTGGATCCACCTCGACATCAGCAGCAGATAAGAAGACTCGACTGATGATTGTAAATGCCAGACTTGGAGCTTTAGCGATACAAATGGCGGCTTTGGAAGCAGAAAGAGCAGGTTTGGAGGCAGAGAAGTCTAGACTTGAAAATTGAATTTGTATGCTTAATACAGGGGGAGTGCTACAGACTAATTTTTTTTTTCTTATGATGATTTTGTTTGATGGAACTGCGGTACCTTTGGCCTCTGTGTGGTCCCAGGGGGAGTGATTTTGGAATTATTTCGGATATTTGGATTTTGATTTGAATGTTTCAATTGTATGATTTTGGATTCCTGGAATTCTGGATTTCGGCTTTCATTAGCTTATGTGAGTTTTGGTATTATGATGAGTATTCTGCTCGCTTTATGATATTGAATATGTGCTAGATGTTTTCTATGGATTTACAAGTCCAAAATATCATGGGGCCACAAAAATGCCAAAGGGGGAGATTGTAAAGTCAAGGGATGAATTTTATTGGCAATTTTGTGTGAATTAATTTTGAACCGACCATGTTGGAACATGGTGCTGCAGCAGAAGTTACGCAAAAGTTTTAACGGAATTCAAAGCCGAAATATTGGAGTGTTTTAGAATTTATGGTAATCGTATATTTGGCTATATATATTGGGCGTGTGAAACATAATTAGTTTATGGAAAAATCCCTACTTATATGGAGAAGATTTATTCGAATATATGGGATAGAATGAATTAAGGTAAATCCCTTTATTTATGGGATTTGGATATGCTTCAAGAATCAGATTTGGAATAGGAATATTGTGGAGATAATCATGGATATTCAGATCTGATTCGTGGATATAAATTGGGGACAAACACGGCTGCATACTCACGGATTTAACAGAGCAAAAATCTGCACACAGATTTTTGAGACTTTCGAGAAGTTGCAAAGAGTCAGAACACAGTGTTCCAACACACTGACCTTCCGCACTAAGTTCAGAATCGTAAACCTTAATTCCTCGGGAGGAGGAGATCCAACGTCGACGGAGTTCGAGGTCAGAGGGAGTCTGATCAAGGCGAATCGGTAGCTAGGGGAGCTAGCAGAGTCCACACATTATAGTTAGTAAAGATAAGTATTTTGTAAACTGTACTCTGTACTGTATCTTTCTGATTAGTGGATTCATTCTGAACTGGGCCACGCCCCGCAGATGTAGGTGGTTTACCCCGAACTGCGTAACCAAGTTGTGTGTCTTTTACATTTACGTTATTTTACACTTGGTTAAACTAGGTATGTTGGAACACACTAGTAAGAACTAGGAAAAGTGGTAAAACTAAATTTCAGAACTGAATCGTGAACTATATATAATTAACTAGGGCAGGACATTGTAACTGTATATAATTAAGTTACAAAAGCTTCCGAGGTGCTGTTGATTATTCGTTTTGCATAGGATTTTCATGAATTGTTGGGTTCTTGGAGTGTTGAAAGCTCTTAAATGGTTACTACTAGTAGCATAATGCACCCTTCAATTACAGAATCTTCTTTTTTTCTAGTCTAATATTCTGTAAGAAATTTGATCGGATCAAATCTTGAGATTTTCCTGGTCCTAGTCTCTTTATATTCATGTCAGCATCTTTCCATGCCAGGTGAAGCTCCGAGGAAAGTCTGCACAATGCAAAATTTGAGGCGAAAATGGCCTGACAGAGAAGCAGTTCCATTCAAGAGATGGACTACGAAATCTTTACTCGGACTCCCCTCTCAACGGTTTGTTTCAATTCAAAGCTTTAGTTTACTGATGATGAATATTCTATTTGCACAGCATCTCTCATTTTTTCCAACTGATTGCAAGCACCTTTGAAACTGAACTTGCTTAAACCGGATGCAAGAATAAGCAGGAAGGAATACCACCGTCGGGCTGCAGAAGGAGAGCCGCACGGGCTGAGAGAAATCTGGCCGGCTCATCACTACAAGATTGTTAGCCTTCCCAATTCCATTAACATCCCTCCACCGAATCTGGAGGCAAGACTGCCGGAATTGCTAGCATCTTCGGGGAGGAAGGATGAGGTGACGGATGCCACAGTTGAGTGTGACAGGTCTCTGAATGTGATTTGCAGAAGAGGGAATATTTCGCAGAGAGCTCAAGAAAATGGGATTTTCGTCAGCCAAGGATATCATCGGAGAGCTCGAGTCATGGGCTAATGATGTGGATTCAAAATTCCCCACATACTAAACCTGTCGAATCTAGGTGATGTTACATTTTGTAACTTACAATTGTTTTTTTCATACAGAGTATATGTTTCATAACTTGGAATGGAATCAGTGGAACTCTTTGATCATTCATTCATCCCAAGCACCGTATAATAGATATTGTTTGCTTTCTGTCTGTGAACCGGGGCTATTGAAGTAATTTATTGACCTTCTTACTTTGCAAAAAACGGCGTTTTGCCATCTTCTAATTCACTGTTTCTTTCTCCTCTTCTTCTTCCCAAGCACTCTATAGTAGATATTGTTTGCTTTATGTCTGTCAACCGGAACTATTAATTCACTGTTTCTTTCTCCTCTTCTTCTCCATCGCAAAATTTTCCCTCTTTCTTTCTTCATAGGAGTTGTTTTCTTCAAGCAGAATTTTTTGGTGCTCGAGGATGTTGCTGATGGCGGCAAATTTCCTGTGGCTGGCGAAGCGGCGGACGGTCGATTCATAGATTTGCAGTTGCTGTATTGTGATAACTACGTTGTTTCCGACGCGGCGGAGGAGATTTTCAGCCCCTTATTGGTACGGTTCAAATTAGAGTTTGAGAAATTCTTCCAATTCCAGGCCGTTACTGTATTCTTTCGAAGATTTCCAGGTCGTTGTTGCATTCTTCCCGTTCGAGTTCGCAATTGAATGAGATGCCATTAGCGGGGAAAGCTTTGGCCTCCCTGCCTTATCTTCAATAAAGTTTGGTATGTGTTATTTTGTGTTGTTTCTCTGTTCTTACTACTTGTGCTTTTGCGCATTGTGTTTGATAGAACTTTTGTGCTGATATGTAGTCCATTAGTATATAGTTGTACTGGATGCAGTCCCGTGATCTGAGAGTGTATGTAATGAGTTGAACATACTGTTGTAATATGGAAAGAGGAGGGTTTGTTCGGGGAACAGTTGAACTTAGTTGGATGTTACCTGATAGGAGTAGCATTTGCTTAGATAGTAATTTTGCTTGAAAAAGCCTGATCGTAGTGGCATCTGTCTGGTTAGTAGTTTTACTTGAAAATGTCAAGTATTGTGTTTGTTTACAAGTGAGTGGGTGTAACAGAATAGTCATTTGATTACACTTGAAGATTATGACCTTATTATGTAGCTTTTGTTTACTGATTGTAGTGCTTGCGGAGTTGAGTAGTATTCTGAACAAAAGTGTTCACATATACCATATTTAGTGACTGCAAACTAAACTCGTTAACAGGCTGTGTTGATGGAGCCGAGGCTTTTGCAAGAGAACAGGTATTTAGAACTTTCAGTATGTTCCTAAAATTTGGTTGACCCCTCACCTTAACATAGAATGCTTCCCAACATACAAAATTTCCTTCTCTCCGGGTATTGTTTAGGGATTCTTTTTGAAAAACTCTGATTTCATACTCTTTCAATTTTACTAAGATGGTTTTTTTATAGTGGAAGTATGTGATTTTGTGTTCTCTCTGCTGTAGTTTGTTGCCGTTGTGATTGAGAATCATTAGCTTAGATGTCTTGGGCGTTGTTAGACTGGTTTGATGGAAGAAATTTATAATAAATTAAAGTGATTTGCTTCAAGATATTGAGGAAAATAACTCGCAGCAAAAACATACATCCTCACTTTGATATAGTTTTTAACTTAGATTCTTCGGATATAGTTATGAGGGTTTGGTATAGTTAAATAATTAGTTGCTTGCATCTCTCATTTTATTGACTCGATATACATAATGCATGATAACTCCCTGTGATGTTCATGAGGTGTCTATCAGTTTGATTAATCGTGCATGTGTGCCTGTTTATTTCCTGTTTATGCATACTGGGTTCACACAAAGCTAATCAAGCTACTCGGAAAGGCAATGACTTTCTAAAAATCTAATTTTTAATTTGTTGGTTGTGTTGTATCCCAATTCTTCATCGTTTTCTTCGTAGTTTTAAGATGTTATAGTATAGTTTAGTTTTTGTATCAATGTTTTTGTACTTTGTGTGCAGATCCCCTCCACGAATTCCAGCAGTTTGTTTAGCAAAGGAGCCATTTGTTCAGACTGTTGTTGTCCTGAGAGCTGAGATTAACATTGCTCTTGTTGTGTCGCGTGAATTTGCTGCTGGAAGGCACTTGAAGAAGTTTTTAATAGTAAGTCATTATTTAATCTTTTATGAGATTCATTTTGCCCTGCTTAGTTTAACTACTTAAAGTTTGCTCATCAACTTGGGGATCTTTGCATGTTTCATTACATTCATAAGAATAGCTTATAAGTGTTTGAATTTGAATCTTTCATTGCCATATTTTTATATTTCTTGTGTCAGATTTGTACAAAACTTAATTGAAGGTACTGTTCTACAAGCTGGTCATTGCTAGACTTTAGTTATTCTCCGTGCTCGATAGTTGTTGCAATATCTCAACTCTGTTCTATATAAGTGAGTTAGACGACTTATTCTACTGTGGTTTCTTTCACAGATCCAAACTTCAGTCTTAGTTTCCTTGAAAACGTAAATGTGGTTTATGAAAATGATCATAATTTAATGTGTCGGTTTATGGATTTGTTGCCAAGTAAGTGCTCTTTCTTTGGCATGCTATAAATTGAAAGACAAGTCCATGCCACATTTTATTGTTGATTTTTTTTTAAAAAAAGTTATAACTGGGCCGAGCTTTCACAATCATAAGTTGTATACATGTAATTATAATTATTTTTTGTTTTGTGGTATGCTGCTAGTTGGACCAGTTTATCTTGCTGGTTTCACCATATGGTCAGTTGTTGAGCTCCTTTTTTTGATTTTTATGGTTAATCTATGCTGCAAAGACCTACTGTTTGGAATAAGGTACTTAATTTGTCCGTTTGTTCAGAATACAACAGCTTGATTGCTTAATTAGGTTGATGATTATTGGTCATAGAAGATATGTTGATCATTTGGAATTTTAAAGCTTCATTATTATCTGCGAATTTTGGTGTTTTCAAGATTTTAGTTTCCAGATACATGAATATTGTTTTGGATAATCCATTTGTACGTGTGAAGTTTTTGCTCTTTTGTCCATTTTAACCTTATGTAATCACATTGTAAACTAGATATGTTGATTTTGTTATGAAGTTGCTTTCTCAGTTGTTGGTTCTTCACTGTAAGCTTGTCTTTAACATGTACTAATGCTGCACTTTTTAATGGTCATAAGTCATAACCCACATGTCTCAAGTATAAGTTTAGTCTATCAAGATGCCATATCCACTTCTGATTGAAAAGGATTAGAAGACCTAGCACAATCAGCATACTTAGACCTTGCACAAACACATTTCTGAACGTGCCCAAGGGCTGGTGCCTTGGAAATTCGAATGCAGCAGAATTATTAGGGTCCTAACTTTAACTGTTTTGAAATACCATGTAAAATGACTTGTGTACGGGATTGGCAAGTTCCTTATCCAAATTAAAGCAGATACTGAAATTGACTATAAAAAGGCTTGAATAATGTCATTCAAGCATGTAGTGGACTTGCCTAGGAAGCTTGCATTTGAATATGTGCATGAATGTCAAATTTGTAGCTCCTTGCTGACAACATTCACGTGCCTTGTCGGATTATGAAAGGATGCAAAAATTGTTTGCGTGGTGAAGCTTCCTCATGTCTTATTTGTTTTAGGCTTGAAAGGTAGACTTCTGAGACCGTCACGATATTTCCTTTGGGCCAATTGATTTGGCCATTGCACATTTATAAACACATTTATAAACACTTATACAGACCACTGAAACTTGTTATGAAAAATTTCCCCAACGCATAGCGAATTATTGCTCTGCCATTCCTCTCACTTTTAGCTCATCCCTTGTACATTACTCAGTTATGTTATTATCATAGTCTTCTACTCCTCTTTGACTAGCTCGTAACACATCCCTTCTAAGTAGTCCTCCAGTTAAAATGTTTACTTGGGATGGTGGTGAAGAATAACCAAGGAATGTTTTGAAATGGAAGATTCACCCTATTATTACATAAGATGACTTTACATTGTATGGATACTAACTTATGAGAGTTGACTGCATCTGCTTCTTATGGTTGTTGCGGCAGCTTCTTTAGCACTTGGTATAAAAGCAAAGGTGAGCTAAGACTTTTTTTGCTTTAACAGAAAGTTTTTATTCCAAATGTTTTTTTGATGTGACTATTTTTAAAAAAATTACACTGAACCAAAACGACTTACATGTTTACAAAATAAACCATAGTTCGTAGTGCTCTAAGGCCTGAATTTTACTAAACAAGATAAATTCTAATGATGTTGTGCTCATTTTTTAAAAAAAACTTTGCATTTCTTTTATTGGTGGCGTGCGTCTCATTTAGTTCGTCATATTGAAGTGGACTCGGAATTTAAACTTGAGAGATGCTCCTTGAGTGCTAATATGAGCTAGAAACTATTGGCTTTGTTTTAGATGTAAGAGTTTGATTAGTTCTTAGGTTGTATGGCGCTTGATGATTCAATTGTGATGGATGGAGATGGTTTAGCATGATTTGGTTTGAGGATATGGCTTGCATATGTGTGACTTAGCTGGTGTAATTTTATATGTTTTAGCTTTTCCTACATGATTAATGAAGATATATAAATACATTATTTACAAACATATGGAGGCGTCCGGAGCTTCCACTCCATCTTCACAATCAGGATCCGACTCAGTCGATGAGGATCTTGCGGTAAATGCCGCGTTGCTTGCTTTTAGTACGTTGCAGCTCTTCATTGTATCTTTCATATGTTTTTTTATCCACGCTCGGTGGGATTTTTGCGATCAAAATATGTTATGAAGTCTACCACACTGGTGTTTAATGATATTCTCATATGATGCTTTTTTTGTTTTTGTTCTTTTTTTTAATTCGCTACCACACTACATTTGCTCACTAATATTTTGGTGCATTGCATATAGTATGAGTTCATAATCCTACTACATTGTTGTGTGGAGTCCCTCCCACGAGCCATCTGTTTTCTTTTCAATTTGTACTGCAATGGATTTGAACGTGAATCATTCCTAAGTTTATATTTTCTGTGCTTGTTTTGCAATTTTTTGTTCAAATGTCTTCTGCGTCGTCTGCCTCATTCTAAGTGGCTTCCGTTCTTTCTTTAGGTGGCTCAATTATTCGCTCTAGTGCGAGTTAAAATTGCTCGTTGTCATACACTGCGCTTACTTAACAAAGCTGTAGTTTATAAGTGGTTACTGTAATGATGAATTGAGATGATATGTGTTGCAGGGTTTTGCTACCCCTGTAAGTTTAATTGTTAGTCATTGTCCCAAGGCGGATTAAATTAGTTCTTGAACCATGAAGATTGAAGAATACACAAAATAAGTTATAGACTCGAATACTAATAATTTTATCTTGGAAAATTATTGGGAAAAACCATCTTTCCATGTGACTGCTGAATTAGAATTATAGAAAGGTAAAACGTTCAAGTTGCAATATTAAAAGTTTATTATGTAAGGTGCAGTGGTACTGGGTTTGAGTAAGAGGGTTCGAATAAAGGGTTCAAGTGGAGAAGGTTCGAGTAGAGTGGGTCCGAAAGAGGTTCGAGTGATACTGGATTCGAGTAGAGAGGTTCGAGTGAAGAGGTTCCAGTGGTGAGGTTCGAGTAATGAGGAATCGAGTGGAGAGGGTTCGAGTAGAGAGGTTCCAGTGATACTATGTTCGAGTGGTACTGAGTTCGTGTGGAAAGAGTTCGAGTATAGGAGGTTCAAGGGTTCGAGTGAAAAGGCCCGAGTGGAGAAGTTCGAGTGGTAAGAGTTCGAGTGGTGAGAGTTGAGTGGTGAGGGTACCATTCACCCCTCGAGATGGGTATACCATCCACCACTGAAGATAGTATTATCCACCCCTCAAGAATTTTTTCAACCACCTTTCGAGGGTACACCATCTACATCTCGAGAGGGTAAACCATCCACTACTGGAGAGAGTACACCTTCCACCCCTCGAGGGTACGCCATCAACATCTCGAGAGAGGTGTACCAACCCTAGAGGGTACACCACCCCTCGAGAGGTCACACATCTACCCCTTTAGAGTACACTAGCCCTCGAGGGTACACCACCCCTCGAGAGAGTATACCACTGAGAGCATCGAACCATCTACATTTGCTCTTGAACCATGACCCACTCGAGGCATATACCCCTCAAACCATCCACGACACCACCATTCGAACCACCTATCCCTCGAACACCAACCATCCATTCCTGGAACCATGACCACTCGAACCATTAGTTCTTGAACATCCACCACGCCACCCCTCGAACCATCCACCTTTCGAACATCAACCATTCACCTCGAGGCCTCCCTACCACTCGAACATCCACCCTTTGAACATCAACCATCCGCCTTGAGGGGTGTTGATTCGAGGCATCTCCACTCGCCCTCAAGGCCCTAGAACCATAAACCATTCCCCTCTAGGCATCACCCCTCGACTCAAACCTCTTCACTCTAACCTCTACTCGAACCCTCACCACTTGAACTAGTACCACTCGAACCCTTTCCATTTGAATCCTCTATTTGAACCCTCTCCACTCGACCCTCACCACTCGACCTTTCACCACTCAAACCCTCTCCACTCGAACCCAGTACCACTCGGACCTCTCCATCGATTCATTGACCCTCGAGGTCCTGGAACATCAACCATCATGCTCGAGGTAGATGGTGTACCCTCGAAGCGTGGTTGACAAACTTCTTGAGGGGTAAATAAAACTCTCTCTAGTGGTGGATGGTATACCCCTTTCGAGGGTGGATAGTACTATCTCCAGTGGTGGATGGTACCCTCACCACTCGAACCTCACCACTCAAACTTCTCCACTCAAACCCACCCTCGAACCTCCTCTATTCGAACTCTTTCCACACGAACTCAGTACCACTCGAACATAGTATCACTTGAACCACTCTACTTGAACCCTCTCCACTCGATTCCTCATCACTCGAACCTCACCACTGGAACCTCTTCGCTCGAACCTCTCCACTCGAACCCAGTATCACTCAAACCTCTCCGCTCGAACCCAGTAGCACTCGAACCCAGTAGCACTCGAGCCCAGTAGCACTCGAACCCAGTAGCACTCGAACCCAGTACCACACTTGAACCCAGTACCACTCGACCCCTCTCTACTCGAACCTAGTACCACTCGAACCCTCTCCACTCAAAACTCTCCACTCGAACCCTCTCTACTCGAACCTAATACCACTCGAACCTCTCTACTCGAATCTCAACTCAAACTCTCTCCACTCGAACCCTCTCCACTCGAACCCTCACCACCTAAACTTTCTCCACTCGAACCTCACCACCCGAACCCTCTTCACTCGAATCCAGTACCACTCGAACCCAGTACCACCCAAACCTTCTTCACTCAAACCCAGTACCACTCGAATCCAGTACTACTTGAACCCACTCCACTCGAATCCAGTACCATCTCTACTCAAAACTCTCCACTCAAACCCTCTCTACTCGAACCCAGTATAACTCATACCTCTCCACTCGAATCTTGACTCGATCTCTCTCTACTCGAACCCTCACCACCAAAACTCTCTCCATTCGAACCCTCACCACCCGAACGTCTTCACTCGAACCCAGTACTACTCGAACCCTCTCTACTCAAACCCTCTCCACTCGAAACTCTCCATTCGAACCCTCTCTACTCAAACCCAGTACCACTCGAACCTCTCTACTCGAATCTCGACTCGAAACTCTCTCCACTCGAACCTCACCACCCGAACTCTCTCCACTCGAACCCTTACCACCCGAACTCTCTTTACTCGAACCCAGTATCACTCAAACCTCTCCACTCGAACCCACTACTACTCGAACCCTCTACACTCGAACCCAGTACCACTTGAACCTCTATACTCAAACCCAGTACTACTCGAACCCAGTACTACTCGAACCCAGTACCACTCAAACCCAGTTCCACCCGAACCCTATCAAATTCATAATGTCCTGACATAACCCTACCTGTTACGACATCTGCGACGATGGTTCGATGGTTGTGGGTAAGGTTATAATTTTCCACCCAAATTCAGTTGTTGGTCTGATGGCATTATTGTCATTTTAAGGTGGGTCAACAGTTGGAAAAGTACCGTCAACGCTGGAAAGTCTACAAGAGGATTATATTGACACTTTCATTAATTAGGTAGTTTTTTTCTAACATTCAAATGATTGAAGGTTATATCGGTACTTTCACAAGTATATAAGATTATATTGGTATATAGACAACAATTCTCCAAAATAAACATATACACAATGATTGTGACAAAAACTTGTCTGCATTAATACCACCCAATTCATTGTTTAGTTCACATATACACATAGTTCCTTATTTTCCCACAAGTTCAACATTTCTTTTTTATATTTTACTTACTTCATGTACTTGCAATATATTATTTCTTGAAAGGTTATAAAAATAATATTTTTTATCTTATTGATTACTTATAAATTCCAACAAAATTTATTATTTGTTGTACAATTTAGATAGTTATTCTTAGATGAATATACTTATAATTTATTTATTTATTTCAATTCAAATCTGACATGTAAATATTATATATTAATTAAATTAAATATTTTTAATCAAGAACACTGCGCGTTGCGCGGTGGGACTCCCGCTAGTAACAATGAAAAGTTAAAAAAGACAGAAGAGAAGAAAACATATCTCTGGCAAAGTACACGTATGCTGCTTACAAGCAGTTGTAGCTTACCATTGTAGATGCTCTTAGACAACTCCTCCATCATTCTCTGGCGAGAGAAACCAAAGAAGGTTGGAAAGGGACACCAGACAAGCGACTAGTGCCCAACAATACTATGTTACTAATCCTAATGTTGTCTCGCTCAACAAGGCAAGCTGGCTTGGGGTTGCCAACCAGTATAAGCCATTTGTTATCATCAACTGGCCAGAAGGCATATATACTGTCGAACCCGTCTGGGTATTCTGTAAAAAATTTCTTCATCCATGACTCATCGTTTCCATGTTCCCTCATCACCCACACATCCATATCTCTGAAGGCAAGTTGCTCTCCATAGTGCCACTTCGATCTTGTAGAAGAGCAAATGGCCAGTGAATAATACAACACACTCATACATTCATACAACACTCCGGAAGTCAAAAGTAAGGATTCTCTGTTGGTATGTCCCCCAGTAATAACAACCATTCACAAACACTCCATCACTATTCACTGTATCACCACCATCTTTCAAGTCCGCGCAAACCTCGCTCCAACAATTCGTACTCAGTTTGTAAATCTCAATGCATTTTTTGGCATAGATTTTGCCACTTCGTATTTCTACCTGAAGAAATCCAAAGATTTCTAGAAAAATGCACCAAGAAAGATTGAACTAAGCTTCAAGAATCCAAACTGATCTTGTTTAGGGAAAATATTTTCTGTGTATGGATTAACTTAAGAATTCTCTATACAAAGCCTCCTATTTATACTGTGATCTCCTGAACTAACTATGCAACTTACAAAACCAGATAACAAGAATTCGATTACAAAACTAACTTAGTTACAAAACTAACTAACTGTACAAGAAACTGAAATCAACGGCTCATCTCATTCTTGCTTCAACCGTTTTTTGTGATCATGAGTTTCCAGAAGGTGCTTGAGGCTTCAAGATGGAGTCTTGCTCTTCTGCTTGATCTGTTTGTGTGTGATTAGTGCAACATCATAACAACAGATCGGTTGCAACAATATAGCAGCAGCACAGTAGCAGCAGTAATAAAGTAGATCAGTAGCATTAGTTATATGCATTTTGTGAAGCACAAAATCCCATCTTGGACAAGAGGTGAACTGCTGAAACTGGAGGAAGTAACTTGGTAAAACCATCAGCAAGCTGATCATGAGAGTACACATGAAGAGGATCAATAAAACCCTCAGTAAT
This sequence comes from Rubia yunnanensis, assembly GCA_037428765.1. Classification (NCBI taxonomy): domain Eukaryota; kingdom Viridiplantae; phylum Streptophyta; class Magnoliopsida; order Gentianales; family Rubiaceae; genus Rubia; species Rubia yunnanensis. Next base: position 19,654,607 of record CM075064.1, on the reverse strand, counting down.
AGGCATCCCAGACATAATGATAGTCTATTTCTATATATTTAGTACGTTCATGAAATACTGGATTTTGAGTGATATGAAGAGCAGCTATATTGTCACACTTCAGAGGTATAAGAAGATGGACTGGAATTTGCAGGTTTGAAAGCAGATAAGTAATCCATTTCAACTAAAAAAATGCCATGTACATGGCTCTATTTTCAAACTCAGCTGATGATTTGCTCACTGTGTGTTGATTCTTTGATTTCTAAGAGATGAGAGAATGGCCAAGGAAAAACACAATATCCTGTGACAGACCTTCTTGTGATCTTACAAGTATTCCAGTCTGCATCACAATAGCTGATAAAGTAGGAGATTCCTGGGTTAGGAAGAATAGGCCATGAGATGGACAACCCTTTAAATACTTGACAATATGGATAACATCTTTCCAGTGGTGTTCTGATGGTGTTTGAACAAACTAACTAAGTTGATGTACAGAAAATGTGATGTCATGTCTAGTAAAAGATAGGTAGAGTAGTATTCCAATTAATCTCCTATAAGGCCCTGGATCAATAATCAATGGAGCAGTCTTATCTTCAGCTTGCCAGGAAGCAGGAAGAGGAGCATATAGAGTTCTGCAATCATTCAAATGCAGATCATGAATAATACCAGTAGCATACTTATTCTGCTTCAGAAAAATGCCAGCATCAGACCTAGCAATTTCTATTCCCAAAAAGAACTTGGTAGGTCCTAAATCTTTGATGGAAAACATCATGTGAAGATAGGATTTGAGCTCTGCTATCTCAGTTTCAGAAGAACCAGTGATCAAGACATCATCTACATAAATGAGGAGAATGAGAGATGACTGAGCATTGTGCCTAATGAATAGGCAATGATCATGTTTGGATTGATGCAGTCCAAATTTGATTAAATGTTTGGAGAATTCAACATTCCACTCTTTGGATGCTTGTTTTAGGCCATAAAGGGACTTCTTGAGCTTGCAGACTTGATGAGGAAGGGCCTTCTTATAACCCTGCGGAGGTACCATATACAACTCTTCAGTGATATAGCCATGCAGAAATGCATTATTCATATCTATTTGATGTAAATGCCAGTTATAGGATACTGTGATAGCTATGATCAACCTGACTATAACTTGCTTAGCCACATGTGAAAAAAAGCAAAGTAGTCCACCTCTTCAATCTGTGAATACCCCTTAGCTACCAGCCTAGCTTTATATCTCTCCACTGAACCATCAGCCTTGCATTTAACTTTAAACACCCATTTGCACCCTATTGGCCTTTTTCCTGCAGGTAGAGAAACTAAGTCCCAAGTTTGATTGCTTTCTAGTGCATCAATATCTGCTTCCATGGCATGTATCCAATGTACATCACTACATGCTTGTTTATAAGTGTAAGGCTCATGGATTTTTTTATAGTTTAGCAACAAAAGCACTATGAGTGGCAGAAAAGGTTGGTATGAAGACATCAGAAGAAGAAGCATGATTGACCACAAAGTCCTTCATCCAACAAGGTTTATTTTTGACCATAGTGCTTTGCCTAAGAACTGGTGAAACAGTAGAATTAGAGATAGGATTTTGATTTTCTGTGTTAGAAATATATTCATCAGTGAAAAGATTTGTATGGGGTGTGTGACTGTGAGAAGGAGAGAGATATTTATCAAGATCATGATCCACTGAATAGTATTATGGTTAGGTTCCTGAGATGGATAAGTATGATAAGGGGTATCATGCTCAGTGTTGATTATAAATTGTGGCTGTGAAACCTGATCAGTGGGATCGGGTATGACAAGTTTATTATATTGACTGTTGGACTGAAAAAGATAAATGTGTTCACGGAAAAGTATATCTTTGGTGATAAGAGTCTTTTTATTTACCGGATCATATACCTTATGACCTTTTTGATTACAAGGATAACCTATGAATATGCATGGTTGTGACCTAGGACTGAATTTATGTTTGAGTGAACTGAGATTAGAGGCATAGCACAAAGATCCAAAGGTTCTAAGGGAAGAGAGATCTGGTGGATTTCCATAAAAGATTTCATATGGTGATTTCCAGCTTAGAATGGAAGAAGGTAGCCTGTTTATGGTGTATGTAGCTGCTAGAACTGAATCTCCCCAAAAATGAAGTGGTAAATTTGATTGAAACATGAAAGACCTGGCCACTTCAATCAAATGTCTATGCTTTCTTTCCACAACACCATTTTGTTGAGGAGTGTATGGACACGATTTTTTATGGATAATTACCAGAGAAGCAAAGAAAGACTGACATTCTTGATTTGTGAACTTTGTACCATTGTCACTTCTAATGACTTTAATGGTCTTATCAAACTGAGTTTGAATCATAGTATGAAAGATTTCAGTAGATAATAGATTAATTTTTTAGAATTTAACATAAAAGTCCAAGTGGCTCTGCTGTAATCTTCAACTATGGTTAAGAAGTACTATGCTTCAGAAGTGGGTTTTACACCTAAAAGGGCCCCATACATCCATATGAATCAAATAAAAAATAGCAGAACTGTGAGATATTGAACCAGGAAAAGAGTTTCTAACTTTCATTGCTAAAGGACAGATTGTGCAAATTTTGTTCAAAGAGGGAAGATTCAAAAGTTGCATTACAACCTTTGATGGATGACCTGATCTGTAATGTAGGTTCAATGTTTCTGTATCTGAAAATTTTCTAGCAGAATACAAGGCCTTATGTTTTACTTCACTTGACTCTTGACTGAAGATAAAGCTCTTTATTTTAATGATGGCAGAAAGGAATTTCGATTGAAGAGATAAAATCCATTATTTTTAGTAGCTACTCTTATAATTAGTCTTAAGGTCCTGTATGGCACAAGCATTAGGTTAGAAAATAAAGCACAGATGAGATTGTTGTGATTACTTGTTGACTGATAAGAGGTTGAACTTAAAAGACTTTACATAGAGACAGTTATACAAAGTGATTGAATCAGTTAGTTTAACTGTTCCAATGGAATCAGCCAGTACACTAGAATGATTAGGCAGAGTGATAGGCATTTTGTGATCAATTGATCTGAAAGATTCAAACATAGATAGATTGCCACAAATATGAGATGATGCTCCACTATCTAGAATCCATTCACCAAACTTAAAACAACAAACAGTAACAACAGCATTGGTATGCAGGTTACCTGAATATTCTCCTAAATGTGCGAAGTTAATCATTCCCCCTATAAGTAATAGAGCAGGTCCGTAGCATTAGTTATATTCCCTTACTACCACTTTGTAATCCTCATCATCGAAGCCCAAGCCAAAACAGTCAGATCCATTGCCTATGAGGAAGTTGCAGATCTTCGCAAGTGATATGGTTGTACAAAGGAAACTCCCTACTTCTGTGGCAGATTGGGAATTCTTCTAAGCAGACCATTCCATTGTATGATCCTATTACATTCCAATTTGAATCCGAGCTCAGACGCAATGAGACAAGAAAAAAATGCTTCTTGTTTTAGGACAAGGATAATACATCTTCTTTGGTGCTGCCCCGGGAAAAGATCAAAGTTGACATCTTCTTTGTTTGGGAGATGCCTTCCACGGAAATAGGGGTTTTAGAAGACCAACTCTCGTCATACTTTACATACAAATCTCAATCTCACCAATCACTCCACCGGCACCTTTTCCAGGATCTCTGTCAACACTTCTTCCAGAAAATTCAAATACATCATCTGAGGTATTCATACAAGCACAACAAGGAGAATAAATAAGGACGATTTTCATTTTGTTTATTTATAAAAGCAAACAAAACCTAAACAAGAATGGAAACTGGGAGAATAATTTGCCGTAAGTAATTGTATTATGGACTAATGAATATATAAAGAGAGTACAATAGAGGTGTAATAAGGAAAGAACTCTAATCATAATAAATTATAATCCAATAAGTAATCTAATTTATCTTAATAGCCCCATCAAGCGAAGCGCCGAATTCTCAGAGACACAAAGCTTGGACCCGAAGAACTCAAACAAGGGGCGAGAGGGACCCTTGGTGAAAATATCTGCCACCTATAGAGATGTAGGAACATAAGCAACACAAAGCTTGACTGAGGAAACTAACTCGCAAACAAAAATGATAATCAATGTTAATGTGCGTAGTCCGCTTATGCGCCACCGGATTCTGAGCAAATAAAATGGCATTGTTGTTGTCACAAAGCATGAGAGGTGCACCAGAAAGAGGAACATGAAAATCACGAAGCAAATGAGTCATCCAGATGATCTCATAAGCAGTGTTGGCCAAAGCACGATACTCCGACTCAGTGCTGGACCTGGACATAGTGGGTTATTTTTTTGCACTCCAAGAAACCAAGTTCCCGCCTAGCCATAAGTAGAATGACGAGTCTCCAAACACCTGGCCTAATCTGCATGAGAATAACCGAGCACCTTTGGAGAAGAAGCTGCACGAAAATTGAGACCAAAATGTAGAGCCCCCCTAACATAGCAGAGAATCCGAGCGACAGCCAAAAAATGATCCTCTTGAGGATCCTGAACATACCGACTAACAGAGTTAACTACAAGTGCTATGTCCGGATGAGTGATGGTTAGATACTAGAGAGCACTAACCAAAGAGCGATACAACGTCAGATTCTTGAACTATGAACTCGTACTGCTGTGGGGCTGAGAATTTGGCAGAAACAATGTAGAGACTGGCACTGCATCTAATATACCAGCCCAAGAAAGAATGTCCCGAGCATACTTTGCCTGTCCCAGAAGAAGTCCCGAGGCAGTGGACGTGACCTCAAAGCCAAGAAAGTAGTGTAAGGCACCCAAATCTTTGATGGCAAACTCCTGATGGGTGTGATCAATGAACTACTAAATAAGAGCGGAATCATTCCCAGTTAAAATGATATCATCAAAATAGACCAACTGAGACAACACAAATAATGAAGTATCTGAAGAACTGCAACGAAACCCAAGCTACAAAAGATAAGCACTGATGCACTGAAACCATGCTCAAGGCACCTGCTTCAGGCCATAAATGGTCCTACGTAGACGACAAACATAATCCTGATGATTTGGATCCTAATAGGTAACAGGTTGCACCACAAAAATAGAAGAATCAAGAACACCATTGAAAAAGGCATTTTTAACGTCCAACCGATGTAGAGACCAAGCACGCATAGTAGAAATAGCAAGAACTGTCCAAAATATAGATGCTTTAACCACATGGCTGAAAGTATGATCAAAGTCAAAACCGGGAATCTGAGAGAAACACTGAGCTACCAAACACGCCTTATGACGATTAACCAAACCATCAGGTTTGTACTTCAGTCGATAAACCCATTTGGACCCAACAATGTTGACATCTGGAGGGTGTGGAATAAGATCCCAAATATACTGACTACGAAAGCTGCCATCTCCTCATCCATGGCAGAAACCCAAGAATGATCTTATTTTGCAGAACGATAATAAATCGCTTCTTTCTGAGCAAGAAGATCCGCAAGAAGACCATGAACATTAATATCTAAATAATCTCGGCGTTGAATAACTCTGGTGGAAGATCGTGTAACCATGCGAGAAGCTGCTGGAAGTGAAGCAACCATGATCTGGGATGTGGCCGAGACGGTGGGGCCATGACCATCTATGGCTGTGGCCGAGGTGCTATCATTAGATGGGATGGGGATGCCCATGGCCGTAGCGCTAGAAGGACCCGGGGTTGTCTGTGGCCGACGGTGGCTGGATGTGGCCTGAGGTCATCCGCGGCCGAATGTGGCTCGTGGCCATCAATGGCTGTAGCCATCTATGGCCGTGGTTGTGGTTGTGTCGCCTGAAGAGCCTGCGGACATCACTACTGGGCATGGGAGAGGAGCCGTCACGACTAGGCATGGGCGAGGGACCACCACGGCCGGACGCAGGCAAGGAACCATCGCGGCTAGATGCGAGATGGGATGATGGACACGGGTCAGCTTGTGGAGCAGCTGGATGAGACGACTCATCTTCAGGAAACCTGAATCGAGGTGGGGATGGAGCCAAGTCTGGTAACAACATCGTCCCCTGATCCGGATCAGTAAAGGCTGAGACATCCAAAACTGAAGAGGGAGACCCAGTTCCTGATGCCGGAGCTAGAGGAAAATAAGTCTCGTCAAACGGAGCATGGCGAGTGATATGAACCTTGCCAGTGGAAGGGTCATATACTGCGAGCTGTAACCGATAAATATACATGGAATACTACTGGGAGATAGCTTATGATCAGCAAATGGACGAACAAAAGGAAAAACCCGGCAACCAAAAGGATGAAAGTTACCATGGATAGGATCCGACGATAAAGAAAACCATAAGGTGTTGATCCCTGCAGGACTGGAGGAGGCAAACGATTGATAATGTAGACAACCGTGGTGAACGCATCATCCCAACGAGAAATTGGAAGATGTGAATGAAAAAATATTGTGGGACCCATTTCAACAACATGGCAATGTTTGTGGCTGGACAAGAAACCTGATGATGAATACCTTTCGCCACAATATGTGATCTGAGTCTGGTGTTCAAATATTCAGTGCCACCATCACTTTGAAAAACTTTAATTTTTGTTGAAAATTGATTCTCAACAAGTGCCTCAAACTACAAATAAGTGCCAACAAAATCTAATTTGCGACAAAGGGGGCACAACCAAGTGAATCTCAGAAAATCATCCTCAAATAATGCATAATATGCAAAACCATTTGTAGATAAAACTGGGGAGAAATCACAACATCATTGTCAACATGTTTAGGGTTCTCAACAAAAGCCAACCTTTGACCTTTCGCCATAACACAGGGTGCATAGGTATGTGGTTTAGGCAACAAAGGAGAAACTGAAAGTAAACCAGACTTATGTAAACTAGTAATCACTGCACTAGGGACATGACCTAGGCGTGCATGCCATAACTCATATAAAGCTCAACTCTTATTCTGCTGTAAAACTGAAACAAATGATGCATCTCCCCGGTCCAAAACGTACAATCCATCCTCACCGTGCCCCCGACCTATGACAGCCCTAGTTACTTTGTTTTGAATGACAAAATTCCAGTCATCAAATGTAACCAGGACACCCATATCTCTGGTTAACTAACTAATTGACAGTAAATTCTTAGTAATATCAGTCACAACCAAAACGCCGGACAAATGCAAGTTCTAAGAAACTTTAGAATCACCGATATGAGATATCATAACTGGAGCACCATCACCAACAAGAGCACAAGATTTACCAGTATAAGGAGTGAAACTGTCTAGGCTTGAGGTGAAAGTTGCCATATGACTAGTAGCGACGGATGCAAGGTACCAATCTGACAGATGAGAAGAAATATCAAACTGCTGAGAAGAGTGTGATTTTTTCCCAAATGAGTGCTTGGCGAACAACCAATCTATGCCTACATCTGGTAACACATTGCAACATAGTGACCGAGCTGTCCGCACCAGGAACAGTGAGGACAAACGCGACCAGGGACCAGATCAGTTGCTTAAGAATCGAAAAAGGACTGCCGACCGCCGTCGCGCCTTCCATCGAAGCGACCATCGTGGGAAGGCCACGCATGGCCACCTAGAGTTGGTGTGTGATCCCACGCACGGCAGCTTGAGGTGCGTCAGTGGTCTGGAATGTGACCTGTCATGCGGCTGGTCCTGAGTGTCCCTGTAAATTCATCAAAAAGGCCTCGTAGTTTTTGGCACGGGCAAGAACATCCGCATAAAGCATGGAACAACATTAATCAAAGGAGCAGAAAAATCTTTATGCTCAGGGCCAAATGTAGTTAAGAACTATACAATTTGATCAACATTTGAAACCAGATTACCTATGACAGACAGTTGTTCAAAAATCTCCTTAAATTTGAGATGAAGTTCATGAACAGTACCCGACTTAAGAATACCATGCGCATTTGTGCGAAGACGGAGAATGGTTGAGGCACTGCTATTCTGATAGATGAGAGCAAGATTATCCTAGATATCTTTGGAAGTGGCACAATCTGGGAGTTCCGCGAGAACTTCAACGGTGAGAGAGGATAATAGGAGACTGTAGATTCGTTGATCTTCATCAGCCCATTGGTCATACTCTTCTTTTGCTTTCAAATAAGCCTCCTGGAGATCAACCTTGCTGCCACCCGAAGGAGTTAAGACTGTGGCAGCAAAAGACAGGGTATGCGGTGGTGGGAGAGTGGGACGAGATCTAGTTCCATCAATGAAACCGTATAAAATTTGAGGATGAAGGACATAACCTGCTTGACACGTCTAGAGAAGATAATTTGATGGAGTGAGTTTGATCTGCATCATCTGGAGCAGAATGTTGTAGGAGAGTTTTTCTTGAGCCATGACTGAGAGGAAAAGCAACGGATCGACTGGGAGAGGAGACAGCTGGAAGAGGAGTGGAACCAAGCAGAGCGGAGAGTAGAGTGGAGCGCATGAGAGGGGCCGCTGGAAGAGGAGCAGAGCTGCTGGCGACCGACGACGACAAAATTTTAAGTTTTTAGGTTTTGGATCAGAAGAGGCTATGATACCATGAGAGAATGATTTGCCGTAAGTAATTGTATTATTGATAACTGAATATGTAGAAAGTACAATAGAGGTGTAATAAGAAAAGAAGTCTAATCATAATAAATCATATTCTAATCAATAATCTGATTTATCCTAACAGAAACGGTAAGAACCCTAACCCAAATGGGATTAACTTACCAGACTCGGATCTTTGTTAACAGATTTCCGGCAGCTTCAGTATGAATCTAAACGCTCGTCCATACCTCCAAATTGAATTCGTTGCTCCAATTTCACTTTGATTTATTGCCAGCTGAACGCAACTAACTCGTCTGGAAAATCGATTTTCTAGAGTTCTTCCAGAGGTTAATTTCCAGATTTAATACATCACGGAACACATTTAGGCACTTTGCTTGATTTCTTAAAACAACGCTGATGATTTGAATGTGCCCTTTGTTCCCAGTGGTTATAGTACGATTTTGGCTTCCAATTTTTGTAACAGAGCTGGAATTTTAATTTGAGAAAATATTTTTATAATCCTAGCTAATTCACATAATTGTCAATATAACCTTATGATAATTGAAAGTGAAAATATAATCATAGATAATTGATGTAATTGCAATTTTTTCCATTTCGGAAATTTAAGGTCGAATTTGATTGAAAAGGTGAATTTACCCCTCTGGAAAAAAATTTAAAAATAAAAAAGAAGAAATTACAATTATATCCCCAAAACCCTATTCTTCTTCTTTCTTCTATTCTTTTCTTCCACCTCTTTTCTTCCACTTCCGCCGCAACCTTTTTCTTCTTTTCTTCCACGTGGCCTTCCTTCCTTCCACTCCACCGCCAATGGGCTTAGATTGGGAAGGGATTAGTGGCGTTGATGCTAGGGTTGGGCTCGATACTGCAGTGCTCCACCTCATTCCTATCAAACGATATCAGTGGCGTCGTCGCAATGGGGTCGATAGAGATGTCGCCGCGGGCTCCATCTTGTTCTAATCAGACGACATCAGAGGCATCGTTGCAAGGCTCCACCTTCTCCGATGGTGAGGAACTAGGCATCGAGCGGTGGGTTGGTTGCGCTAAGGTATTAGGGTTAGGGTTCGTGGCCGTAGAGTAATTGATTTTCTGGTGGTGGGGTGTTGAAGCTATGTGGGTTCAATGGGGCGGTGGAGAAGCAGATGGCAATGCCAAGAAGCATTTGGCGGAAGCGAAGCAGTGGAGTGGCGTGATCGGTTGAAGTTGAAAGGGTGGTGGCGTAATTTGAATTGATGAAGTTGAAGAGGTGGTTGCGCGGTTTGAATCAAAGAAGTTCACGGAGTGAAGATGGTGAGGGCTGGGTATCAACGACGATGCTGGCTGGCGGAGATGTCGTGCAGGGTGGTAATGCGGCGGTGGAAGATGGTGGTGGCGGGGGTGGAAAGTGGTGGTGGCAGTGGCGGCAGTGGTGGTGGCAGTGGCGGCAGTGGTGGTGGCATGAGACCAAAATTGTCCTAACACCTTTAGGTTTTAGGCTAAAGGCATTTTAGTTATTTTATGTGCGGTCAATGTCGGAAATGGTGTCTTAGGGTTATACTGGCACTTTCATTAAGTAGTTAGAGTTATTTTTGTACTAAAAATTATCTGAGAGTTATATTGAAACTTAGTCAAGTATGTAGGGTTATATTGATATATATCTCTTATTTATATTCAAAATATACTCCCTATGTCCCACTTTATTTTACTAAATTGCTTTTGGCATAACATTTAAGAAATGCTGAGATGGCAATTCGTTCCCAAAATTATAAGAAGCTCATTGTAGTAAATAGAAAAAAAACATTATGTTATTAGTTACATAGTTATAAAATGATCACATCTAACCATGGGCATTTAAAATAAGACTCCGGCAGTCACACGGTCGGTCGAGTGGTTAATTGCTTGGTTGCATTCCCTACAATCGGGGTTTGATTCCTGGCAGTCGCAATATGGGAATTTCCTCCTTTAGAGGGGTTCCTTGTGGACACCAGTATATATCGTGGACCAGTGCTTAACCATCGGAACATTGTGATTTACCCCTTCATCGACTGTGCTGCCGGGATGATGGGGCTTGGGGACGGGGCATCGCTTTTAAAACAAGACTCCATGCCTAACAATATTTTATCCATCTTAAAATCATTTAAAAACTAAAATGGATTGGGAGTGCCGCTCTCAAAAACCCTGTCACTAAAAACCTTTCCCTCTCTTTCAACAAGCCAAACCCTAATCTGGGGAGGCAGCAGCCTCCCCCACCTCTCCTTTTCCTTTTATTGTATTTCCCATTAAGTTGTTTCAGTCCGTAGAACGAGGAGGGGACGACCGCCGTAAGTTCACCGCTCCACAGCTCCGGCGAACACCTCCACCACCAACAAACGAAAAGCATCCGTCGAGCATAACTGGTCGGCTCAGATCTGGCGAGCATTCGGCCGCTCACATCCGGCGTACGCCCAGTCGCTCACACCCGGCGAGCTAAGGTCCAGTGAGTGGTGTGGAACGATGAACACACCACCATTTGCAGGAGTCCGGCGACCATCAGATCTAATCGTCTCTGATGCATGTGGACGAGTTCAGAGATGCAGGGCAGACCAATGACGACTAAACGGAGTGGGTGGTAACCTCGAAGAATCCATCCGCGTTCCCCTCCAGGTCACAGGTAGTCCGGCGAAGCTTTCCAGCGAGCTCGCCGGTGGTATTTCAAAGTCAACAACCTCCCCGCCTAGTAAACGATCGCCCAGCAGGTCAAGGTTAACTACGGTGTAAGGCGGTCAATAGCAGTAATGGGTCACTGGCGGTAGTCAACGGTTTCGTACCCAACTCGGCCTTGTCAAAAATTCTGCCCAAAAGCACATCAAGCTTAATATCTTTTCTATTCCATCCCTATAATCTATCCCCACCCAATGTTGTTTAGTCTTTCGAGAAATATACATCGTGTCAACTGTAGCCACGGCAACCTCGGGCGCTGGAGAGTAGGTTAGAAGCAGAGAGTAGGTTAGAAGCATTGGATGACTCTATCATTAGTGGTACAATTAAATCTCGAAAAATGAATGTTCGATAAATGAATAACCTCGACAAATGAATAATTCTTTCCGGTCCCGACTTGGGCTAAGGGGCTAAACGAATAACCTCGCTAAATGCATTAATGAATAATTTTTTTGAAATCTTTAAAGACCCTATGTAAATATAAATGAATAATCATCACATTTAATTAGATATATATATATATAAAGTTTCAATCAACAATGTTCATACAATAAGTCATTCTTTTACAAAAAAGGAGTTTATAGTTTTTTGCTTTTTTTCCCACCAAAATTCATCTCATCCTTGATTTTTCCTAGCACAAACAAAACTTTAGGAGTATTCTGCTCGTGTTGTAGAAAGTAGTTCCGTAAGGTGATCACTGCTTGATATGCTTCTTTTGATGACACATTTGGTGTGACACTACTATCATCTGGTTCTGGATCATTCTCATCATTCAGTACAGACTCAATAATTTCATCGTCGGTAGGCAATTCCATAACGACATCATTCTCGTTAGGATAGTTCAAAAGATGTTCGATGTCCATCACATTTCTATAGTGTAACTTAGAAATGACATCCGTTAATCCTTCGATATCTTCTTCTAATTTATCAGCTTCTGCTTCAGGAACATCGAGTTCTTCAAATCGTATCTTGCAATGTCGGAAACAATTTGCTGTTTCCTTTACATCAAATCTCCAAGCCAAGGTAGCAAAGTTAATAGCATCGAGAATGTTAATCTTTTCAGGATTTGACAAGTCAACTTCAAGGCTCTGCAAGATGCTAGAATAAAAATGACGTCGATAGTGAAGCTTAAATGCCCGAATAATCCCAGCATCACATGGCTGAATTTTAGATGTTGTGTTAGGGGGCAAGAAGAATAACTCTACATTTCTCAACCCTTCAACAACCTTTGGATGAGCTGGGCAGTTGTCTACTAACAAGAGAACCTTTCTACCATTCATTCTCTTGTCAAACCAATGACAAAATTCTTGAAAAAGCAAACCAGTCATCCAAGCTTTCTTGTTGAAACGATACTCGCAATTAAGATTGTTCATGTTCACATTCTTAAAGCATCTGGGTTTTGCATACTTACCAATAACCCAAAGGGGGACTTTGTCGGATCCATCACCATTACAGCAAACCGCAACAGTAATTCTCTCCTTGTCTTTCTTTCGTCCTTCAAGCTGCTTTGTGGCAAGTGAATGTTCAGATTCCAACCGATAAAAAAATCATGTTTCATCCATATTGTAAATATCCTTCAACTGAAATTGGTCTAATTTAGACCTTATTTCAGGTAAAGCATTTTCAATGTCCTCCATGTTCACAGAACCGCTTTCACCAAACCGCCGGTAGGACTTGATTGAATATCTTACCTTGAAACGTTCCAACCATCCACTTGAAAAGCTAAACTCTTGATTTGTTTCACCATACATTTTTTGAAAAAATTCTTTTGCTTTACCTTGAATCATTTCTCCTGACATATTCACCTTCTCTTGTCTTTGAAGAAACCATTCATACAAAACTTTCTCCAAATCGGGGTACTTCGCTGATTTGTGCCTTTTAGCATCGCTAATTTTCATCTCCTCCGATAAATGCTTTGCTGATCTTTTAAGAGTATTTGATATTGTGGTTTGGCTAGAATCCAAACCAAACTTTTCCTTCACCCATGCTTGCATATCCTTTTGCGTAAGTGTTGGATGTTTCTTCTTATGCTCACATATGGCCCTCCTTATCTTATCAGTCAAAAATATTTTTATTGATGGCTTTGGCTTTTGATTGGAAGCCATCAAATTGAATGTTAAGAAAGATATGGTACTGTAGAATGAATTACTTACCAAACCAAGACTTAAGAACTATAAATAGTTTGTAGTGTAGGTTAGATACATTTTCTAAGACTCTAGATATTCCATACAGTACATACTATCTTATTAGTAGTCTCAAATACAATGTACATATGTACATTTTTTGTACTTAGTCCACATACATACTGTAGTTTGTAGTGTAGGTTAGATACATTTTCTAAGACTCTAGATATTCCATACAGTACATACTATCTTATTAGTAGTCTCAAATACAATGTACATGTGTAGATTTTTGTACTTAGTCCACATACATACAGTTCATGTATTACTAATATAATTTCTTCAATACTATCTAAATGAATAAAAATTCATTTATCGATAAATGAATAATATATTCATTTATCGATAAATAAATAATCTCACTAAACGAATATTTTTTCCTGGTCCCAAGAGTATTCATTTATGGAGGTTTAACTGTACTAGGTTCTGGGCAACCGTCTAAATAGGTCTTCCTGCGGTTGGAAGTATGTGTCTGGCCCACTAAGAAATAGAAAAATGGATCTTTCTTTGGTAGTATATATTCGTTGAACAAAATTTTCTACGCACAACAGAGTTTTCACTGGCTATAGTACTACATTTGTGGCGAGTTTTCACTGGCTGTAATACTACATCTGTGGCGAGTTCGGAGGACAGTATTCTTAAGGCAATAATTACTTATGGGTTATAGTAGATATGCGTTGTAGCATGACTTCCCTAAATGACGGCAGGGTTTAAGTTAATTGTGTTTTAGTTTGTTTTATGTTTTCATTTCTAGGTGTGTTATTGGTTCTCTAGTGACTCCAGCAAAATAGGGATTACATTCTTCCGCTTTGATTTGAGAAATACAGCGACAACCTCCAAAGAGGTTCACATCAGAACTACAGAGTTGTGGCAACCTGGTGTGGATAAATCTAGCCAACATTGAATAAATATGGAGGCATGCGGTACCAAACTGCTTCAAAACAAAACATACCTGCCATTGAAACTCCTCCAACAAACGTTCTAATTGGCAAAATTCAACTGCAGTCTCTTCAAACTACAGAGATGTCGCAACTAGGTTAAGAAGAAGATTGAAGGTGTAGGTCAAGTAGCAGATCACCTTTATGACACATGAATCTAATGATAAGTCCATTTGTGGGAGGCTCATCCCACAATGTGTGAGCCTAAAAAAGTTATAAAAAATTTAATAGATTAGTTACAGTTATTAGTTAGGGTTTGTTCGACATAAACCTGATGCAAATATGTAACAATCTTACAATTGAAAGAAAGAGTCGTCTCATTTCCTTCTTCGTTCTTTCTAATTCATTCACTTCAAGACTGGTTCTGAACGCCACATAATGAGAACGACTCATTGAATAAAAAAAAACAACTAAAACCAAAGCAAATCCCCTCCCACCACAAACTGAAGCTTCCTGCTTTGGTCCATCAACTGAACATTCATACATCAAACATTACATGCTCTCTAATTTCTCAAATTAGAGCAAACAGTCATCCCAACATTATGTTCAACGATTGTTCTTTTTTCGGACAGGTTCCCCGGAGTCTGAATTCTCAGATACAGACCAATGAGAATACCTACAGCTCCTTTTCTGATGCCGATCATGGTCAGAGTAGTCTGACTCACTTGAGTATGAAGACTTCTTCGATTTTCTTCTCTGTCTCTCCATTTTCGATGATTTTCTTTCCCCATCATTACCGTTCAACCTTTTCCGATGCCTACCCAAATCAGAATAGTCTGACTGACTTGATTCTGAGAACTTCTTCCTTGATTTTCTTTTATGTCTCTTCTTGTCTGAATATACCCTCTCCCTTTTGTTGCCAGATGATGACTGACAATCTTCTTGAAGACTAGATTCTGACAACCTTGATAACCTCTTAGCACGTCGCTTCTCTTTCAATCTACTACCCCTATCCCGACCGGCTGATGAGCTCTTGTTATCTTTGGCATGATATTGCTTGTCAAAATCTGATTTTTCTGATGAACTCGAGCTGAGATTCTTCCTTGCTGACTTTTCCCGTCTTTTATTCTTTGAGTTCCGATCATCATTATTATCATCATCACTAGAAGACGATCCCTTTTCCGGGTCATGTACTTTGATACTTGAGGGTGAAGACTTCTTTCTATGCTTCTTCTTCTTGGATGACTTTTTCTTCGGACTACTTGAATAAAAGCTGGTTAGTAATTCTGGAATGCCACCCCCTTCTAGAAAACCTACATCATTTGGTTGAAAGAGAAAAGCTGACCATAAACATAAAAGTAACCCTAATTCAAGTGCAAGCTTTATAACAGCAATAGGGTTACCTCCATACTCGTCAAATATGTCCTCAGCAACTATCTGTTGGTTTGGGTCATCGGCTCTGAAACCTCCTCGCGGAGGACTCAAACCAGGTTTCTGCTTCAATTCCCATTTCAAAGGCTGCATAATAAACTAAAAGAGTTAGTATCGAGGATAAAGCTCCATAAATATCCAGCAATCAATGTTGCAATCAACTGAACCATAAGCTACCCACACGGAGAACAGAGCCTATTACTAACTAATGGTAGCACCAGGAAAATCTACTACAACGTGACATCATTAGGACACTTTTGCGACCAAGATGATTAAAAATGCAATTGTCTTAGCATGCAGACTTCCATAGTCCAAACTTTGGATTACTCAAGGTGCATTTTTTATTGCTTTGCTCAAAACATCTCCCAGCAGTTTACAAACTACTTTTCAACCCCCGCCAACTTCTCAAACCTATAGGTCCATAGTTCAACTAAATAAGCCATAAGTACATTTTCCCCGGAGATTACAGTTCAACTAGAAGCACATAGAATTGACAAAATGAATCACCGAATAAATGGAAGTATAGCAACAGTTATTTAGATCACCTCATTAAGATCTGTCTGAGCCAGGATAGCTGTTAAGGGATCATCTCTTTTCAGACGACTTTCTTCAGAAGGCATTATGGCATCTTTCATCGGACATTCACGATCGCCACTTTGGTGACCAAAGTTTCCACATCTTAAGCATTTAACATTGCGTATCTCTATTCCAAATGGTTTTGACCTGGCCGCAACACCAGTCTCCAGCCTGAAAGCAACATAAAAGATATTCATTTACAAGTTGATTATACACATACATGTACAGGAAAAACCTGTTACATATACATTAACTCCCAAACACTAACAGATAAAGAGAAGCTTCAACATGATATCTGGTGCATATTTGCATTTATACAACAAAACCATAATGGTCTGTCGACATTCATATGGTATTCATGCATAAAATGGCTCCATGTAAGAATATTCTATTCCAGACCTAATATACTTTCAGAAAATAAGAATATTACATAAACTCTCTGAACACGAGTGGAGGGCTAAGAAGACCTCCAGCAAAATTTTCCGTCATATGGTAGTTTATAGAAAAATAATGTAAAGTAAGCAGACATTCCAATAACTCACAAGCTCAACATATCAGTCACTGTCTCCCAATGAAGGAAATCAAATGGATTAGTGGTGAAATTTTGCTTAAATGTTTCGAACAGCATAACATTTAAATCCCTCATTCTTACTGGCATGAACTTCATTGAAGTTTCAGCTTGGACTTCATATGTATTAATATCTTTGATGTGGGATACCCTGATGCGAACAACGAACACAAGGAAATCCAAAATCAGGGATATCCCCAATTGACTATCTGCCATCTTTAAGGGTTGTCTACTGCAACCTCACCTTAGATGTTAGGGCTATTGGAGTCTAGGAACGATTCCTAGAGAAGATCAGTTTTCTTGTAATTTTACTGTAATCATCAGTTCACTTAAGTATTTCTTAAAATCAGTTTCAGTCATGATAAACCTCAAAAGAATGGATACGATCCGTTCTTCTTTAATACATACTTATGCTGTGTCAAAACTACTGCAATATAACATTTTTGAGCTACTCATGAGGAGAAAAGAAAACTATAAAATGCAACTTTAGCCAAGCAAACAAAAGACACTGAATTGGGCAATAGAAATTGTACAATCATCACCGAACCATCCCAACTAAGCTTCTATCTCGCAATAACTTCCAAGCACAAACCTTCTCCTCTCTCCCTCACCATAAATTTGACCTGTGAAATATAATCTCTCCGGTCCTAAATATAATATGCTTTTGGTAGCAACAAAATTACCACCCTTAGCATCCACATCCCTTACATGCTGGAACTTGTAAATATGACAATGCAATACCTTAATATGCTGAAAAAATTTATATAAAATATATACAGGAAAAGAAAACCTAAACAGACAGACCTTGGAGCATTCTTCAGAACTTCAAATTGTTCTTCCGTTGGCAATGCACGGCCAAAGACATCTTTAGGTCTAGGCTTCTTTTTTTCCTCACCAGTAGGTAAAGCTTCAGTCCTAAATCAAGCAAGCCAAACATTTTCCTTCACGTCAGATTTCAAGACACACATACAGTGCCTCTGGGCCAAAGAAAATCATAGAAAGAGAAACACCAATGCAAGCAAATAAAATGTTACCCTGGCATGGAAGAACCAACGTCCTCCTTCTCTTGATTTGGTTTCGCATTAGCCAATTCCGCAGCCTTAGCACTCTCTGCATTGTAACCAGGCGGTCTAACGTACATAAAGCTAACCGCTCTCATCATCTCCATCTACAAGCCACACAACATGAAGCATTGATAACTTGCTCATTCAAACGTATTCACTAATTAACCTTCACACTCGATCAACACAGAAAATTAATCTAGTTTTCAGCTCTTGCTTCTAATTACCATAACTTTAAAATTTTAAAATTAAGAATGAATATAGAGAAACAAAAAACCCAACATCTGACCATAAATGCTTTTATCTCAGTAATCTCTAGCTTATCTACATCTTACAACAACAACTAAACCTTTATTCGCACTATCTAGGCAGCTACATGAATCCTATCTCCCTAATGCATATATTACACAATTTATATACAATCCTTGTCACGTGGCCCCGCAAATGGTTTTCAACTTCACACAACCCTCCTCCTCTATCCAGGCAATGCATATCACATAAACACAACCTACATCACACACATGAAAAATCAAAACCAATCCAGAATCCCAACGCAAACAAAAACGCTACCTTTTCTTTCTCTTTCTGGGAGACAAGAGCTGTCTGGCGGAAAAACTCCTGCTCCTGAGCATACTGCAAAGCCACAGAGCAATTAGTGAGAAATAAGAAAAACCCTTTTGGATGCAATTAGGCAGAGATAAAGGGTACCTCGCGGGAGACTTCTTCGGCGCGGCGCTCCCTCTGGGCGTGGGTCTGCTCGGCGATCCATTTGCGGCGCTGATTGGGGTAGGACAGAGGATGCCACGGCTTCTGGTTGAGGTAAGAGTGGGACCAGGCGGTACCAGCTTTGGTCTTGTAATCCACCTCTCCGTCTTTGTCTGTGAATCGTTTGCTCAGCCTTAATCCGCCGCCTTCCTCTTCCTCCATGTCGGAACTCTGCAATAGCTACCTCCCCCGCGGTTGGTTACTTAAGAGTTAGATTTGAGAATTGGAACACAACTTTTGAGAAACATTGTTTTTCATACTCACGGTTATTGTTTTCTACCTTTCAATTCCATCTTTTATTAAAATTGAAAAAAAATAGGATTAGCTATTTAAATGTAACTTCAACTCTTAAAATACAGTATTTTCATAAGTTATAAAATAATTAAAATTAAAATTATAAATTAGAATAAATTAAAATAAAAATTTTAAATTGCATTAATAGAGTAATAAACATACCAGTGACTCTCCTGACAGGTGAGGTGACTTCTTCGTGAGCTTATGAACAGGCCAGGACCAATTTGCGAATATGGAAAAATTGAAGAATTTGCGGGGGCTTATAAAATGAAAAATGGGTCGCCCAAATGGGTTCGAAACTCTGCTTTCTTCTTCTTCTCCGATGCCCTTTCATAAATTCAAGATCGGCGCCTGCCGCCCTGGGCTCATTGTTCTCATCGTTCTCATCATTCCAGTTGTTCAACGCCACCGTTGCCGGACTCAAAAATTGCTCTCAAGCTCTCACATGTTAGTTTGTACCGAATCCTGAGCTATTTCTCTTGATTCTGGAATTGTCAATTGGTTTTGTGAATTGGTTAGGGCTTCATTGGGACAAGGATGAAAGTCCGGAGAGTCTGTAGAAATGGCTGCATGTGGTATCCTTTTCGATTGGCGATCCTGCTGAGTTTCTGTATTGTGATTCTAGGAATGTTGATGAGGCTCAGGAAGAGCTCTTGGAATCTGGCGATGTTCTGATATTCGGTGGTAAAGCTAGCCATATTTTTCATGGTGTTTCGACTGTTTTTCCTGATTCTGCTAGGCCTGGAAGACTGAATCTTACTCTCAGACAGTATTGATAGCTTTTTATGTTCGGAGAGATTAATGAAATGAAGCTATTCATCTGCATTCTTGAATCTGTTACTCTCTGAATACTTACATTATCGGTTTCTTTGTATTTATAGTTTATAAGATTGATGAAATGAAGCTATACATCTGCATTCTTGAATCTGTTACTGTCTGAATCTTACATTTGTTCTTGGAACGTATAATTTATAGGAATGATGAAATGAATCTTACATCTGCATAAATTGTGTTCAAGGGCATTGATCAAGGGCATTTTCATAAATTGTTGATTAACATTGAACCATTTGCAGAATATGCGGCAAGGGTATTTATCCGAGATGAACTTGATCCCGAGGCTGCTGATGAACAAGTTTGGGTTGAACAAGTGCAGTACCAGTGTTTATTTCTCAACAATAGACCCATTGATTGTCAAGTTTATCAGGCTTACTCTATAGCTATAACCACCTCAAAATTGTCCTCTTTCAATGCTACTCTGAAGCTGGACGTTGATGATGATAGTATGTACTAGGCTTTCCTTGGTTCTCCGTAAATTATTGTTGAAACTTGTAAATTATTGTTGAAACTTCTGAATGTATTCTGCTGCTGTGAAATATTCAAAAAATGAAGTAAAAGCTGCTGAAAATTTTTCGTATATACTATGTATATGTTATCTTACAATGCGTATTTTTTGCCTTAAAACACGCACCAGTTATAAAAACTGTGAATATGAATTATGAAACTTTTTCATGAGATCATGTATAAGTTAAGTAAAAATTTGACAGTTTAACATTGTCACATTAACTCTGCAATATTAATGTACAAAATGTATTGTTTAAATAAGAACACGCATATGATACCTTACAATACGTACGGATTACATTAAAACATGTGTTCGTTTTAAAAAAACATGAGCAGATTTCCCTGATTTAAAATAAAAAAGAGGTCACAGAAAGTATTGTCGGCTTGAAAGCAACACATGTAAAGCATTCCATACTTTGTATAAAAAACATCAAAAAATTTTCAAATTCAAACATGAGAGAGGCTCTCAACATTTAAACAAAATGAAAGATAAAGTGCTCGTGACAGAAATATTCCATTGGGGAACATACAATTACAACAGTTTTCCTATCTAGATTAACTAACAATCCCTAATACAATGAATCAATTATTAATCTTCAAAAGGGGATCATCTTAGAATCTTCAAGTTCAGTGTCATCTTCATATGAATCCTCCTCGTGTCGGAACGTTTTGTGGAGTCCAATGTTCAATGTTGTCTATTCCTTAAAAGTTAAGACCAAAAAAAGTTTAGATCCAACTAATGCAAAAAAAGTCATACTCATTGGATATTAACATACCCCTGGACCTCTTAACATTACACCATTGAATCCCCAATCCTTTGCTTGCTGTGTAGTGACAGTACCAATATCCACTAATCGTTGTTTCCAGATAAGGTTGCCGGTTGACATCTCTTCTAATTCGTCGATACGAGAAGCAAATTGTTGTGTGAAGAAATCAATATCTCGACATAAGCCCAGACGCAGATCTTGTGCCACTCCAGCTGGTCGTATGAAACTGGCATACATTCTGGCTCCCGAGACTCTTTCATAGAATTCCAACAATTTCTCTCGCTCCTCAAAAGCCCATAGGAACGAAGTTGATGCTCCCACATCCATAGGATGAGTAGTTAAAGCAAGTGAATGGTTTGAAATTCGAGTTATTTCACGGAATATGTACAACATATAATCAAACAAGTACAATTTATAATTCAAAACGAACAATAATCAACAATGAAAAAAAGTCAAACACAATAAAACTAACAAGTACATACTGGATACAAACAGATGCAATATGTAAGTAAACAAATGCAGTTCCTGATTCAAAACGAACAACCAACAACAAATTTATATTAAAAAAATCATACACAACATAACTAACAATTACATACTGGATACTAACAAATGTAACGTATAAATAAACAAATACAACTCGTTATTCAAAACGTACAACTAACAACAAATGAAAATAAAAGGTCATTGACAGTACAACTAACAATACACATTGAATACTAACATATGCAACATATAAGTAAACATATGCATTTTGTAATTTAAAATGAACGATGCAACATATAAGTACACACTGAATACCAACATGTGCAACATATAAGCAAACAAATGCAGTTTGGAATTCAAAACGAACAATCAGCAAAAAGAAAAAAGAAAAAAAATGGTCATTCACATTACAACTAACAGATACACGTTGGATAATAACAGCTGCAACATATAAGAAAACTAATGCACCTCGTAATTCAAGACGAATAACATACATACCAGATCAGAAAAATCCTACACAACACAACTAACAAGTACACACTGGATACTAACAGATACAACATATAAGTAAACATGTGCAGTTCCTAATTCAAAACAGACAATCAACAACAAATAAAAAAAAGGCATACACAGTACAACTAATAAGTACACACTGAATTCTAACAAATGCAACATATAAGTAAACGAATGGAACTCGTAATTCAAAACGAACAATCAACAACAATTTTTTTTAAATGTCATACACAATATAACTAACAAGTACACACGAGATACTAAAAAATGCAACATATAAGTAAACAGATGCAACTCGTTATTCAAAACGTGCAACTAACAACAAATGAAAACAAAAGGTTATAGACAGTACAACTAACAAGTACACGTTGAATACTAAAAGATGCAACATATAAGTAAACAGATGCAACTCGGAATTCAAAACGAATAATCAACAAAAAAGAGATTAAAAAAAAGGTCATTCACAGTACAACTAACAGGTACACGTTGGATAATAACAATTGCAATACATAAGTAAACGAATGCACCTCGTAATCATCAACGAGTTTGTTATAATAGCGAGAGAACAATTCAAAATCATATAACATGTAAAATCATCGGAAAAAAAATTAACAGATGCTTCTCAAAATTAACCAAGAGACAAGAAAACTATAGCACCAGAATCAGCTAAACAATCTTTACTCTCATCAAACTTCCTTCATAAGCAGAGGCGGATCTACCGTTACGCGTGGTAGGGCTCCAGCCCTACCTGAGTTTCCGGCATGAAGGTAGTAGTAGTAATGAGCGGGTCCGGAGCTTCAACGCGCGCGTACGCGTTTTTCCGACGAAAATCGCGATTTTCCGGCGAAATTCGCCGGGGAAGAAGACCGGAGCTTCCCCATTTTTTTTTGGCCAGAAAACATCAAAACGACGTCGTTTTGGCTTAAGTTAAACGACGTCGTTTTGATAAGTGAGTAAGAAAAAAAAGAAAGCTGAAATGGGTTTTGTTATTGGGCCAAAATCCAAAAAATGGCCCAATACAAAACCCAAGTCATTTGACTTATCAAAACCCAATTGCCAATTTCTTCAAGCATACAAACGGATTCAGGGAAGCAGCTCAGCTTCCAGTTCCGCCTCCTTGCTGCCGACAGCGCCTCGCCGCCTCCGCTTGCCTCGCCCGCCGCCGTCGTCCCGCCACCGCCGGACGCTGCTCCGTCCGTCCAGGCTCCAGCCCTTCACTTTCCTCTTCATCTAGTCTCCTCTCCTCTCTTTGTGGTAATTTAATTTTATGATTTATTGTTTATGTTATTTTTTCCTTCAAAAATTTAATTTATATGAATATTATTTTTAGATTGGATGTAGAATTTAAATTATATTGTTGTATCAATTAAATTGCACATGTATAATTATAAATTATAATTGTTTGATTTATTATTTATGTGAAATTGACAAATTATGGAATTAGGGATATTTGTTAAATTGAATTTAGATGAATATGATTTTATAAATTATTTGTTATTATAATTTATTATTGTTTCATAGTTCATAATGCTTTTGAATTTTATAAGAATGGATTCAATTTATATATTTTTCCTATTTGATATTTAATAGGTTATGGACAAAATTTTAATTCGAAGTAGAGGATTTCCATCTTCTAAGAGATCGAATGAGCCTAATGACTGGGGTGGTTTGAAATGGGGTTTTGCGTTCAGAAATCATTGGTTTTGTTGAGAAAGTGAAGTTTTTGGAGTGTATTTGGTTGGTTTCTTGAATATGGAGAGGAAATGATGTTTGTTGGGGCAAATGGTTTTCATAATGGTGGTGTTAATCCATGGCTCTCTTGGAAGCCTTTCTCCTACTGGTATAAACTATGAAGGTTGGTTTTTGTTGTGAATTTTGATGGTTTCTTGTTTTATCTTTCTTGTGTTTTGAGCTGGGATTTTGATTCCTTTTAGCTCATTTGCTGTTGTTGTTGAACATGTGTAGTTGTGGCATTGGTGGCAATAAAGAATGGCTTAAAAGACACTTATAATGTGATGGAATTGTGGGATGTGAATGCTGTGGATCCCTGCAGTTGGAGGATGATTACTTGCTCTCAAGATGGCTCTGTATCTGCACTGTAAGTGTGTATGTGTGTGTGTTTTCAGAGGTTCTGAATTTTGAGTAATTTTTCTTAGGAAATCTTAGCCATTGTTGATGTTAATTGTTTGCAATATCAGTGGATTACCGAGTCAGAGTTTATCCGGGACCCTGTCGCCGGCTATAGGGAACCTCTCCAACCTGGAATCTGTGTGAGTACTTGTGTTGATTTTGCCATTTGAGTTGCAATTGTTGTTGAAACCTGTTTTATTAGTCTGATTCTAGGCTTTGTTGTGGTGTACCTAATGATGTCCTATGATTGATTTCATAGGTTGTTGCAGAACAATGAGATTTATGGTTCCATTCCGGCTTCAGTTGGGAAGCTAGTGAAGCTTAACACACTAGATCTTTCTAACAATAGAATGGAAGGGGAGATTCCGAGTTCTTTTTTTGAGTTGTTTTTTTTAAAAACATTTCGCGATGGTGGGAAATGGAGACATATACATTATACTTTTGCTTTCATGATAAACTATGCTTGGTGAATTTTCTTTCCTCTAAATGATGATGAAAGAATCTCTCTTTGCCTTAGATGGTTATTCTTGCTGGTCTTATAAATCCTACATGTTCTTAGAATGGACAAAACTTATTGGTCTTGTTGGATTTAATGCTGTGCTGAATCTGTTAATTGCTCTGTTTGACTTTAGTAATGGGTAAGTTCATCAAGAGTGGCGGACATTTTATAGGGCAGTTTGGTACTGAAATCAAGATGTTTAGTTTCTGTCTGTATTCGCATGGTGAAAAATGCATTGAGTGTGTATTCTGCCTCATTTTACACTAGTGGATCAAGTAGTACAACTTGTGAATTAGTTGAAATCAGGGGCGGAACAAGAAAAATTTTCCCAGGGGCTAAAATTTTTCAGCCTCCCCTGGAAATTTTTTCTGGTTCCGCCCCTGTTCATAAGCAGACAGATAACTTAACAAAAATCTATAAACATGTAATACCAAACTTCTCCAAAGTCTTCCTGTGAGTAGTGGCAATGGAGGCACTATCAAGAACAACATCAACAACGACATTGGCCAACCTATTTTTCTCATTCAAAGGGATACCCAATCTCTCAAAATACGTGAGAAGCTCAGGTGCAGCCTCATCAAGACTATTCAGAGTAGGCTTCTTTTTGGGCTCAGAATAGTAACACATGTCCTGAAAATCAAGCGGAGGGTACATATTATCAGACCATTTAGGCTCCTCTTTTCTCCAAGTATTCATCGAAAGATTTCAACCTGAACTCAAGCATTCAACCGGGTTCCTTTTTTCGGGAGGAAATTAGCCTCACAGTTTCTTTGGAAAGCCCTTTTGGGATTGTAAACGAATCTATGTCTATGTTAAAACCGTACCCATAATCCCTGTCCGCGACCTGCTTTAAGAGCACAGCTTTGTCAGCATTCAAAAATCTTTGACAGTATAAGGATCTAACTGTGTCGAGTGTTAGAATAAAGAAAGTAGATTATTAGATAGTATTTTATTCCATGTTAATGACTAGTACTATAGTTATATTTAGACTAGTATTCTTTGTACTCTATATATATTCTTCATCATTAATCAGAATCATTATGGGAAATTACTTTATCATGGTATCAGAGCAAACCTGGTTCTAAACCCTCTCTTCTTTATTTTTATTTTTTTTCCGCCGCCGTAACTCACTTTCGGCCGCAGATTTTGTTTTTCATCTCAACACTTTGTTTCCGCAGCCTTTGTTTAAACAAGATTCCCAACACTTTGTTTCCGCAGCCTTTGTTTAAACAAGATTCCCAACACTTTGCTTTGTTTTTCACATTATTCACATTCCGAAGTCATTATTCCCATTCCAAAATTTTTATCCTCTCATCATGTCTGACGATAAATTGTCTTATAATACCTTGCTCCACATGATGACTATCAAATTATCATCATCCAATTATTTGTTGTGGAAGCGTCAAGCTGGTTATGTTCTTCGACCTCAGAAGCTGTATGGTTTTCTTGATGGTTCCAGGCCCTGTCCGACTGTTCCTCCTCGCCCCCTGGCCGCCGCTTCTGTCTCCAATGCAGGGGCTGTTGCTTCCACTCCAGTTCGGGGTTCCTCCTCCAAGCCTGATCCCATGGAGGCTTACTTGAAGGCTCAATCTGATTATGAGAATTGGGTTGATGAAGATCAACATGTTTGCAGTCTTCTCTTTTCTTCCCTCACCCCGGAGGCTTTGGCAGTCTTGCCTGACTGTGCCACTTCAAAGGAAATTTGGGACAATCTTCAGTCGATCTATCACGACAGCAGTGCTTCATCCGTTCTTCGTCTTCGTGCTGCTGCCCATGGTATACGTAAGACTGGTACAGTTCATGAACTCCATCTCCAATTTAAAGATATTTTTGAACAGTTGTCTATGATGGGTTCTCCTGTATCCAATGATGATCAACTTATTTGGTTTTTGACTGCTCTTGGAACTGAGTTTAAGGATTTTTTTGCACCATTAATTAATTCATCTCCTACTCCATTGTATGCCGATGTCTTATCTCGTGCCAAAAACCACGAGGCTTTTTTGAAAAACTTACAGGACCATTCAGCCCCGGCCACTGGACCTGCTGCATTCACATCAGCAGAATTTCCCTCGACCGGTCGCGCGTGGGATCACGCGCCAGCGAGGGGAGGTGGCGCGTACGGCTCACGTGCCACCAGGGGTGGCCGTTTCAGCGGTCGACGCAGCGGCAGAGCCGGTTTTCAGTCCTCGGCTGGGGCTGGTCGTGGTCGGCCGCACTGCACTTGGTGTGGTCGTCCCGGTCACTATGCTGCGACTTGCTACAGGATGCTTGCTCAGACTGGTTCTCAGGGTCCGACTCGTCGTACAGACTCCACTCATCTGGCGGAACGTTTTCAGTCATCCTTGCAGTTAGAGCCTACTGCCCGATCTTCTGACTGGTTTATTGAATCTGGTGCTACCAGTCATATGGCATCCTCCGCCTCTGGTTTAGAGTCTGTCGCTCCATATTCTGGTAATTCTACTGTTTCTGTTGGAAATGGTGCTTCTCTTCGAATCTCTCATATTGGTGACACTAAGCTCTCTGATGATTTATGCCTTTATGATGTTCTGGTTGTTCCTGATATTACTAAGAATCTGCTGTCTATTAGTAAACTAACCAGAGATTTAAATGCTTTTGTCACTTTTGATGATCGGAACTTTGTCATTCAGAACAAAGTTTCCAAGGCGGTCGTGGGCAGGGGCCACAGTGATGGTGGTCTCCATGTTTTGGATAGAGGTGATTCAGCATTTTTCTCGCATTTACAGCAGAATAAAGGACGGGCATCTTATGAGCTTTGGCATGCTCGCTTGGGTCATGCATCGTCGACAGTTATTTCTAGTTTGCAGAAGTCTGGTCTAGTTTCTTTATCTTCTTTGTTGCCCAAACCTGTTGCCTGCACCCCCTGTGCTATGGCGAAAGGTCAACGGTTGGCATTTGTTGAGAACCATAAACGTGCTACGCATGTACTTGATTTGATTCATTGTGACTTATGGGGACCTTCCCCTGTTTTATCATCAACTGGTTTTTCTTACTATGCTTTATTTTTGGATGATTATTCTCGTTTCACCTGGCTTTATCCACTTCGTCGTAAGTCAGATTTCTTTGATGCTTATTTACAATTTGAGGCATTTGTGGAGAATCAGTTTTCATCCAAAATTAAAGTGTTTCAGAGTGATGGTGGTACTGAGTTTCTAAACACTCGTCTACGGAGTCATTTTGCTACTAAGGGCATTCACCATCAGATATCGTGTCCTTACACTCCGGAACAGAATGGTAGGGCGGAGCGCAAACATAGGCATGTTGCCGAGATGGGTCTTACTATGCTATTTCATTCGCATATGCCTATCTCTTACTGGGATGATGCTTTTGCTGCAGCTGCATACACGATCAATCGATTGCCTACTCCTGTACTGCATGGTTCTTCTCCTTATGGGCTTCTATATGGTCGGGATCCTTGCTACTCAAATTTTCATCCTTTCGGTTGTCGGGTTTTTCCATTTGTTCGACCATATGCGGATCACAAATTATCTCCTCGCAGCATTCCATGCGTCTTCCTTGGCTACAGTTCCCAGTACAAAGGTTTTTCGTTGTCTAGATTCTTCCACAGGCAGAGTCTACATCACTCGCCATGCTCGATTTGATGAGACATATTTTCCTTTTGCCACTTCTTCGACTTTGGGCTCTCCAGCATCTGTTCTTGATGTCTCAGCTTTTATTGATCCTGATGGTGATATTGATACCTCTGCGCCGTTTTCAGCTTCATCTCCTTTGCCGCCTTGCATCATTTGCCCGACAGAACCAGAACCAGCTCTTTCGTCGACAGTTCCACCGTCCTTACCACTGGTCACGGTGCCTCCTCCAGCTGCGGCCACCTCTCCTCCGGCTGCGTCCGTCGGCCGTGACTCGATTGCCTCTTCCGAGTCTTCTCCGGCGTCATCCGCCAGCTCCACTTCTTCCGCCTCGCTGCCTCCGCCTCGCACACATCGAATGTCCACCCGGTCATCTACTGGTGCCATTCAGCGACGGGATTATTCGGATATTATTGCACATGGCCTTACTGCTGCTCTTCTTTCTCGGACAGAACCCACGGATTATCGCTCAGCTCTTCAGGATCCAGCCTGGGTTTCAGCTATGGACGATGAGATGGCTGCTCTTCGTAGTCAGCATACTTGGGATTTGGTGCCTCGACCTTCGGATGCCAACATCGTTGGCTCCAAATGGGTCTATCGTCTCAAGTATCGTCTGGATGGTACCATTGACCGTCACAAAGCCAGACTTGTGGCGCAAGGTTTTTCGCAGATTCCAGGTTTTGATTTTGACCATACTTTTAGTCCTGTGGTCAAGGCTTCCACTGTTCGGATTGTTCTTGCAATTGCCACCATGCATTCTTGGCCACTTCATCAGCTGGATGTCAAGAATGCTTTTCTTAATGGTGTTCTGGATAGTCCAGTCTACATGAAGCAGCCAGTTGGTTATCAGGATTCTTCTTATCCAGACTATGTCTGTCGTTTGCGCAAGGCTATTTATGGCCTTAAGCAAGCCCCTAGAGCTTGGTTTCAGCGATTTAGCAGCTATCTTACCCAGCTTGGTTTTCGGTGCAGCTCTGCTGATACTTCTTTATTTGTTCTGGCGAAGGGGTCCTCATTGCTGTACCTCCTTGTGTATGTTGACGACATTATTCTTACAGGGAATGATTCGACTCTTCTTCGTCAGTTCATTTCTCGGACGCACAAGGAGTTTGCGATCAAGGATCTTGGTGCTCTTAATTACTTTCTTGGTCTTGAAGTTTCTCCTACTCCCTCCGGGTTGCTTCTAGGCCAAGCGAAGTATGCTCGGGATATCCTGACTAGGGCTGGTATGTCTGCTTGCGCGCCTGTTTCCACGCCGTTTCTTGCTGGCTCTCAGCTGCACAGTTCCACTAGTCCGGCGTTTCGGGATCCTACTCTTTATCGCTCTCTTGTTGGGGCCCTTCAGTATCTCACCATTACTCGTCCAGATTTGGCCTTCTCGGTCAACACTGTCAGTCAGTACCTTCAGGATCCTAGAGATGATCATTTTGCTGCAGTTACACGGATTTTGCGTTATGTTCGTGGTACTCTTCATTTTGGTTTGGTTTTCAATTCTGCTAGCACTCCAGATGTGTTAGGCTATTCTGATGCTGACTGGGCCCGCTGTCTAGAGACTCGACGTTCCACTTATGGATATGCAGTTTACCTGGTGGGAATCTTGTTTCTTGGAGTGCCAAGAAACAACCCACTGTTTCTCGTTCCAGTACGGAGTCTGAGTATCGTGCTCTTGCCAACACTGCTTCTGAGGTTGTCTGGCTCACTCATTTACTTCGTGATCTTCGAGTTCCGCTTTCTGGGTCACCATTGTTGTTATGTGACAACAGTAGTGCTATCTTCTTGGCTCAGAATCCGGTGGCGCATAAGCGGGCCAAGCATATTGACATTGATTATCATTTTGTTCGTGAGCTGGTGACTTCCGGCAAACTGCGTATTGCTCATGTTCCAACTTCTCTTCAGATTGCTGACATCTTCACCAAGGGTCTTCCTCGTCCGCTGTTCGAATTCTTCATATCCAAG
Organism: Rubia yunnanensis; assembly: GCA_037428765.1. Classification (NCBI taxonomy): domain Eukaryota; kingdom Viridiplantae; phylum Streptophyta; class Magnoliopsida; order Gentianales; family Rubiaceae; genus Rubia; species Rubia yunnanensis. The sequence continues at coordinate 19,624,398 of CM075064.1, read as the reverse complement.
CTTTGCGTCGGCGAGCATCCGACGCTTCGCTTGAGGGGGGGTGTTAGAATAAAGAAAGTAGATGATTAGATAGTATTTTATTCCATGTTAATGACTAGTACTATAGTTATATTTAGACTAGTATTCTTTGTACTCTATATATATTCTTCATCATTAATCAGAATCATTATGGGAAATTACTTTATCATCGAGATCATATCACATGAGGAGCGGAGGGAATTTTCTTGAATAATTGAGCCAAAAAATAATAGGAGAACGAGAGGGAAAAGAGAGAGAAGCGGAGAAGAACAGTGAGAGAGAAAGAGAAGATTAAAAATGAGTAAGAAGAAAGGTTTCGGGACATATTTTTAACTAATAGAAACTCAATTTTTAATTAATTACAAACTGAACCCATTTTTCAAAATAGTCTCTGGCATGTTCATAAACTTATGAGTAAGCCGCATTTCCTGAGACTTACTCTAAACTTATAACTATGTCACGTTGCATAATAAAATTTTAATATTGCAACTAAAACCTTTTATATTTCTATAATTCTAATTCAACCCGTCTCTTCATATGCCTATGGAAAAACGGTCTTTTCCCAGACATTTAAAAAAAATAAAAATCAATCATTCCAAAATGATGGAAAAAACGTCAAGAGCAATTACAATAAGTGGAATTGTCATTCAACCAAACTAACATCTACCAATAACCAATCCATTGCAAGGATATTCAAATTACATGTCAACCAGACTGATTATCTATACTATTACAGATTAGATATCCAATAAAAAATTGTAATATTGCCATCGGGATATTAACTGACTTCCCGCAAAAATCATGACCACTTGGCAGAGAGGAGCGTATCACGCATCAATATCACTGTATCATGCATCAATATCACTGTATCATGCATCAATATCACTGTGCCGAACATGGATCTTCTACAACTGTAACACCACTTGATCCAATCACGATCTATGTTGTCCAAACTGTAAGCACTTTGAAAAACACAGATATGACGAACCCTAATTATTGAAAACCCAAAAATAAAACCACAAACAAACTTACGAACACACAATTTGTACAAACAGATCGAGAACAATACATCAATGCGGACAACTAAATCGAGTTATCATTATGAACACAACGATCTAATCGATTAGGTAAAAAAATAAAACTAGTCTGCGGAGACAAATCTCACACTTATTCAATAGCAAAAAAATGTTAATTAAAATAAACTGTTGTTCCCCATCTTCCCAATAAGGAGGGAAGATGGGGAAAAATTGGAGAAGAAGATTGCGGCAAGGTCTAAGAGGAAAGGGTTGCGTCGGCGGAATATTTTTGTAATTTTGTCTTTTCCAAAACCTTGCCTTTAAATACTGTTAGATAAATCGTAGCAAATATTTTTAAAACGTCGATTTTTATGCACAATTATTAAGCGGTATTTAAATTTTTGTATTTGATATTGTAATTTCTGTGTGCAATTTAATATAGAATAGTGAAAAAATTGGAGCAACTCATCTATAAGAAACAAGATAACTCCACTCCCTTCGTCCCTCTATATGTGTCTAACGTCATTATTCATTATTAAATTTGATATTGATTGGGTTGTAAATATTTACGAATATGTAAATGTAAAAATTATCGTGTGTGATATTACTACATTCAACATACACTGTGGAAAACCCCCTATTGAAGGCAGTTATATCGAAATTGATTAAAGGCGGTTCAAAAACCGCTTTTACTTAGGATCCAAAATAGTTTCCGAATTTGAAACTTATTTTCAAGGTTTTAAACGAAGCCGAGCTTTCTGACAACCTTAAGCTAATAGAAGAAACAATTGATGGCCTTCTCTGGCGGAGGCTACAATGGAGCAACAATAGATCAATACAAACCCTCGGCCTTCTCCGGCAGAGGCTACAACCATAGAGGCTAGATCTAGAGAGTTTTCAAGCGGCAATAGCAGCACGTCGGCGGGAGAGCATAACAACGACGAAAGAGTATGGTAGCAGTGAACGAGGGAGCATCGATGCCGGAGGCATTCTCCGACGGTGTGGTGGCGTTCGATCTCCAGCGGTGCGCCGAAGCATTCTCCAACGGCGACGGTGGGCTTCAATCTCCAGCGGCGCGACGGTGAAGTCGTGAGGGTGGAGGGTGGGTAGAGACGGGAGAAAACCTAATGAGAGAGGGATGTGTGGGTTGTGAAAAAAATCAAGGGGGAGAAAAACCTAAGTGTGTGATTTTTATTTATATAGTTTATCAAAAGGCCCAATAAAGGTAGCCCATTAAAAGTGGATTTGCCTTTAATCGATTTAAAACCGCATTGAAAATGAAAATGTGACTTGGGAGGGTAGTCCCAAGTCTGGAACCTAATCCAGGTCCTAATTAAAGGAGGTTCCTAAAAAATCAAAGGAACCGCCTTTAATTGCATGTCTTTAATCACCCTTTGTCCACTAGTGGTTAGGGCTGGGCGTCGGGCGGGTTCAATTGGCTTTTAGTTTATTTAGTTTTGGTTATTCAGCTCCACTTCTAAAAAATCAAAATCAAAACCGATCCGAATAACCCAAAAAATCAAATTATCCTAACCGATTCAGAATTCATTTTTGGTTTGAATTTAGTTTCAAACCGAATAAACCGGATTCATGGGAAGTTTTATAAAAAAATACTAAAAATATATAAACTAATTTAAAATTCTATAAAAATATGAAATTTAATCTCTACATCATCAAACTCAAGTGTTTAAAATAAATATCAAACAACTACAATACAAATTTAACCATAACAATTTTAGAGTTTTAAAAGTACATTACTAATATATATAATTAATAAAAAATTAAATTAATTCGGTATTCGGGTTGGTTTTTGAATTGAGTTTCAATATCCAAAACCAAACCAAAAATCACATTCAAGAATTGGTTTACTCAATTTGGTTGTCCAAAAATCGTATTTTAAATTTGGTTCGGGTTATTTGAATTTGGATTATTTGGTTTTCGGTTGGGTTTTCGGTTTTTGGTTGCCACCCCTACTATTGGTAACACATAATTTGACAATATCAATTTTATATAATTTATTGTTATATATAATTTAAGATATTAAAATAATAAACCCATTAATGAATAGTGAAAAAAGAGGAAGTGAGACACAATTAGAGGATTGGAGGGAGTAGTACTCTTTTTAAATTTGGTTATAAAAGAGAAAAGGATTAAAAAATTTAAAAGTTTGAGGGTGTAAATAAGGGGGTGTGTTAGAATAAGTGAAATTGTTGATTAAATTTGATTCCATAATAGATAGAGTTGTTGACTAAACTAGAGTTATACTAGTATTAGCCCTCTTTTGTACTCTATTTATTTTCATCAGTAATATCATATTCATTACGAAGAATACTTTCTATCATGGTATCAGAGCAAATCTGGTCCAGAATTTTCGAAACCTAAAAATTTGATCGGCCGCCTCTCCTCTCTTTGTTTCGGCCGCCGATCGCCTCCCTCCCTCCCCTCTCCGACGCAATTTTCCTAGCGTCTCTAAGTCTCTCATCATGTCTGACGAAAAAATCTCTTACAATACCTTGCTCCACATTATGATGATCAAGCTTTCGTCATCAAATTATCTATTATGGAAGCGTCAAATCAACTATGTCCTCAAGCCACAGAAGTTGTTCGGTTTTCTCGACGGATCCAAGCCATGTTCGCTACTCCCCTCTTTGTTGCAAGCCAGCGGCTCTGCCTCCCTGACCTTCGTGCAAGTGGCTGGCGGCTCCCTGGTGGTGGTGTCAAGGCAATGTATATCAATGGATTGATGAAGATCAACGTGTGTGCAGTTTACTTTTCTCCTTTCTCACGCCGGAAGCTTTGGCAAAAATCCTTGACTGTGCTATATCCAAAGCCATTTGGGACAGTATTTCAGCTATTATTCATGACAACTGGGCCTCCACTATCCTTCATCTTCATGCCGATGCCCACGATATACATAAGAATAGTACAATTTCACGAATTTTGTCTTACATTTAAAGAAATTTTTGAGCAGCTTTCTACGATAGGTTCTCCTATTACGAGTGATGATCAAATTATCTAGTTTTTTATTGCTCTTGGTACATAGTTTAAGGATTTTTCTGAACCATTGATTAATTCTTCGCCCACCTCATTATATGCTGATGTTTTATCACGTGCCAAAAACCACGTAGCCCTTTTGAGAAATTTACAGGGACATTCACCCCTAGCAACACAGCCTTCCGCGTTCATGACTGGAAAAAACCCCTTGGATGGCTGTGTGCGGGATCATGCGCAGGCGAGGGGTGGCAGCACATACGGGGCACGCGCTACTAGAGGGTGGCTGTTCAGGAGGATGCGGGGGTGGTAGGTCACCCTGGCCTTCTCAGTTTGGTGATGGTTCTGGTTCTGGGCGCGGGTGGTCGCACTGCACCTAGTGTGGTTGTCCCGGTCATTATGCTGCTACCTGTTATAAAATGCTCACACAAACTGATTCGTAGGCTCTTCGTTCAGATTCGACTCATCTGGCTGAAAGTTTCAGTCATCCCTACAGTCACAGTCTCCACTCGCACCTCAGACTGGTATATTGATTCTGGTGCGACCAGTCATATGGCCTTTTCAACTTCTGGTTTGGAGAGTGTGACCCCTTATTCTGTTAATTCTCATATTTATGTTGGTAATGGTGCCTCTATTCAGATTTCTCATATTTGTGACTCTAAGATTTTTGATGATTTATGCTTATCTGATGTTCTGGTTGTTCCTTATATTACTAAGAATCTGCTGTTTATTAGTAAACTGACCAGAGATTTAATGTTTTTGTTACATTTGATGATGGAAACTTTGTGATTCAGAACAAAGTTTCCAAGGCAATCATGGGCAGAGGTCACAGTGAAGGTGGACTTTACATTTTGGATAGAGACGAGGCAGTTCTATTTTTTTCATTTGTAGCAGAATAAAGGATGGGCATCCTATTTCAAGTTTGCAAAAGTTTGGTTTACTTTAAGTTTCTTCCTTGTTGCCTAAACCGCAAACATGTGCCCCCTGTGTTATGGAAAAAGGTCAACAGTTTGAAAACCATAAACGTGTTGTACACGTACTTGATTTGATTCACTATGACTTGTGGGGCCCTTCCCCGGTTTTATCATTGAATGGTTTTTCATACTATGGCTTATTTATGGATGACTTTTCTCGCTTTACTTGGCTTTTTCCACTTTGTAGAAAGTCAAATTTTGTTGACACTTACTTGCAGTTTGAGGCACTAGTCGAGAATCATTTTTCATCCAAAATTAAGGTTTTTCAGAGTGACGGTGGTACGGAGTTCCTGAACACTTTTTTACGGTCGCATTTTTCCACCAAGGGAATTCACCATCAGATTTCGTGTCCATATACACAGGAGCAGAATGAGTGTGCAAAGTGCAAACATAGACACATTGTTGAAATTGGTCTCACGATGTTGTTCCACTCAAACATTCCCATCTCTCACCCAGATGATTCCTTTGCCACGAACGCTTACACTATTTAACGATTACCTACTCTGGTTCTTCAGGGTGCTTCTCCTTATGGGCTTCTCTATGGTCGTGACCCTATCTACTCAAATTTTCATCCATTTGGGTGTTGGTTATTTCCATTTGTTCAACTATATGCCAATCACAGGTTGGCTCCCCGCAGTATTCTTTGTGTTTTTATCAGTTATAGCTCACAGTACACATGTTTTTGGTGCCTTGATTCGTCTACAGAAAAGGTTTACATTTATCGCCATGCTCGATTTGATGAGACACATTTTCCATTTGCTGCCTCTACTGTTTCAACCACTGGCTCCTCTTTGTCAACTCTGGATGTTTTAGCATTTATTTATCTTGATGGTGAGTCAGCTCATTCTCTACCTATTCCATTTGCACATGCTTTGTCTCCATGCTCAGTTTGTGCCACTGAATCGGAACCCACTTCTTTGCCTCTGGTGCCTGCCTCACCACTGGCAAGTCAACTACCGAGTCTCCGACCAGCTCGGTTCCTTTATCCCCAGTTGTGTCGGAAGATTACACTTCTCCGACCTCTCTTTCTCGACCTCGTACTCATTAGATGGCTACTAGGTCATCTACTGGGGCCATTTAGCACAGGGATTATTCCGACATTGTTGCTCATAATCTTACTGCTGCTCTACTTGCTCAGTCTGAACCCACAGATTATCGCACTGCTCTTCAAGATCCGGCTTGGGTTTCTTCCATGGATGACGAGATGGGAGCTCTTTGTGGCCATCGCACTTAGGATTTGGTGCCTCGACCTTCCGATGCCAACATTGTTGGGTCTAAATGGGTTTATCGATGGAAGTATTGACCAGATGGCACTATTGAGTTCCATAAAGCTAGGCTTACAGTGTAGGGTTTCTCACAGATTCTGGGTTTTCAACTTTCACCATACTTTCAGTCCAGTGGTCAAAGCATCTACAATTTGTACTGTTTTAGCTATTGCTACGATGCACTCTTAGCCTCTTCATCATCTGGATGTTAAGAATCCCTTTCTAAATGGCGTTCTTGATACTCTGGCCTATATGGCACATCCAGAGGATTACAAGAATCTGCTTCACCCAGAGTTTTTTTTTTGCTTACGGAAGGCCATTTATGGTCTTAAGCAAGCTCCGTGGGCCTGGTTTCAGCGATTCATTACTTATCTAGTTCAGCTTGGTTTTATGTGCAGTTTTACTGATACTTCACTATTTTTTTTCTAGGGGATCATCAATGTTGTATCTATTGGTCTACATTGATGAAATCATCCTTACAGGCAATGACCCGACCCTACTACGGAAGTTCATTAATCAGACACACCGTGAGTTTGCTATCTAGGTCTTGGGCACTCTTCACTACTTACTTGCTTTTGCCTCAATCGCTATGCATCCGATGCTTCGCTTGGGGGAAGAGTGTTAGAATAAGTTAAGTTGTTGATTAGATTTGATTATGCTAAAGATAGAGTTGTTGAATAGTCTAGAGCTATACTAGTACTAGCCTTCTCTTGCACTAAATTTATTCTCATCAGTAATATCATATTCACTACTAAAAAACTTTCTATCAGTAAGAAACAAAAAGGTGTAGGAAATTCTGCTTAATGAATACATTTGTCCCACAATAAATTTCTTACTTTCCTTTTTAGTTAATTTCACAAATAACTTTCTATTTGAAACATTTTCATATATTGCATTCAATCTACCAAATTTACCCTCATTAAACCAAAAGTTATCATTGTTTGCCACTTTTTTTTACACTATTCATAACATCACTCATGTAATACTCCCTCCGTCCCACAACTATTGGTCAGTCAACTTTTTCATGGTCTTTAATGGTCATCTTTGACAGTCAACATCTCTTGCTACATGTACCAATTTTGCATACAAAATTTGACTTTGAAAAAGTAGAGTGGTCAAAACTGGTGGGACGGAGGGAGTATCCTACAAAAGCTGATTTTTTACATTAAAAGATGTTGTCACATAAGCTTGAATAAAAGATTGAGGCAAAAGCAGTTAGAAAGTCTATAGTGGGACGGAGGAAGTAGTATATAAGGATGGTAGTGGGGGCGGTTTTAGTGGGGGTTCGTCCCTAATCCATCCCATTAGGGCGAGTATGTAGGTAATTTTGATGAGAATGAGGCGGGTATGAAGTAAAGATGATATTTTCGTCAATAGTAGTGCGTTGAACATGGATATTATTACACATTCGCCCCAACTGCATCCGCCCCGCTAAAATTACTAATTTAATTTATAATAAATTATTATTTATTCACAATGACCATATCTTACATATATTATTTCATGTAAATACTAATTAAATTTTTAACATTAAAATTAGTAAATTATAATTAATTATAATTGTTTATAGAGATATAGTTTTGAAGTGGGTAGGTGGGTGGTGAGTGGTGGGTGAGGTGGATTTTATATAAAATATGATGGAATAAGGTGAATTTTAATATTGTACCCACTATGAGTGATGTGACAAGAGTAAATTTTAATATTGTATTCGTCATGGATAATGGAATGAGTATGGGTGTAAAAAATTTAGGTGTATATGGATATGGAGGAATCTATACCCGCCCAGCCCAGTGGATGGTTGGTTTTGTGGAAACAAAAATTTAAAAAGCAAGGAAGATGGAGGTATGGAAGAATTTGGACAAGAGATGGAAATTGGTAACAAAAGGTGATAAAGTGGATGAGGGGAGAATTCGGTTGGGACGGAAAGTGAATTACTTTGAGTGGGTATCTTGACAGACGGCCTGTCCATAAGCTTAAGGACATGCCAAAGACCAATTTGCAAATCAGGGAAAGTTGAATAATTCACGGGCCGGGTTATAAGATGAAAAAAAGGGTCACCCAAATGTGTTCGAAAACCTGCTTTCTTCTTCTTCTCCGATGTCCTTTCAAAATTCAAGATCGGCGCCAGCCGCCATGGGCTCATTGTTCTCATCGTACCATTGGGCTCATCGTTTCAGTGGTTCAACGCCACCGTTGCCGGGCTAAAAAATTGCTCTCAAGCAAATTAGTTTGTACCGAATCCTGAGCTATTTCTCTTAATTCTAGAATTGTCAATTGGTTTTGGGAATTGGTATCGTTTGTTTCTGGTTCATCTAGAAGAATCCTCATCCTAGTGATGTACTAGATTCAGAGGAGAGGAGTGGCAAGGTACATCGGTTTACTTGGAATCGACTGTGCGATCGGAGGAGTTCGATATAGTTTTGCTTCATAGCATGGGGGAGGGTCAGACTGTATTGGCGGCATATCGTGAAAAGCTCAAGACCAAAGCTCTCCATCAGAATGAAGGGCAACCAAAGAAAGGATCCTGCGAGAAGAAGCAATGTGGTAAGAAGAAGCAATGTGGTAAGAAGAAGCTGATAGATTTGAGAACTCCGTTGATTCATTGCTCCAGGCTGTTGCTGCTGATGATTGAGGTCTGGAAATGAAGTGCTGAAAACAGAGGCGGAGGGACAGAGGGGCTAGAGGGGGCTCCAGCCCCTGCCAAGTATTATGGACCAGCTAACTTTTTAATAAAAATTATGGTTCAACCCCCTCAAAATCTATTAATTACCGTTCAGTCCCCTCAAGAAATTTTGAAAAAGATCAGGGAGCATTCTTCTCCTTATGGCGATGGGATTCAGAGATTAGCGTGTTGCTTCGCAGATGGACTTGAATTACGATTAGCTGGAACTGGTAGCCAAGTGTACAAGAGCCTTGTGAACAATAGAACATCGGCTACTGATTTCCTGAAAGCTTATCATTAGTATCTTGAGTTAGGATAAGATGAGATATGATTGAGATATGATTGAAATATGATTGAGATTTGGTAGGGATCTTATGTCTAGATACATTGTATGTCTAGAGCTAGTATCTCTATGTATATTCCATTATTCACAAACATTAATCCATGGAGAATTACCTTATTCACATCTTGCCTCGTGCCCATTTAGGAAGATATCGAGCTTTGCCTCAAACAAGACAATCAGGATCAAGTCTAACAATGCAATGCGGGTTCACGTTATATGGAGTTTTTTTTCTTCTATTGCTTCTTCTAGTGCCAATAGCTCATGGGGTGGAGCCGTGGAGGGCATAGCATGGTTCCAAAACTTATGTATACAACGGACGCGGTTTCGCACTCTTTCAGCCATTTCAAGCAGCCAAATTCATCTTCTTTATGTGGCTGAAGCAGGGGCGATGGTACAACTGTCGGGCTGATAGTGAGGACCTTTCGAAACTTAGAGCTCAGATCATTTTCAACACCGCTGTCCATTCCGTCGAATGTGTTGAGCAGAACTGCATTTGCCCGGGGCATCGATCGTGCCACATTGTACAGCATTTTGGGGAACGGTTGGTCTGAATGCCCTGTGAAGAGCTCCTGGGGTATATCACTAACATGTATTTCTGCCATTCCAGGAAGAATTCCTAAGTTCATGTCTTCACTCTGTTCCCCACCTGCAGTTCAGCCAATCACTTATTACCATCATTATATGATCAGATAGGTGAAAAACCAATAAATATATACGAGTTTATATGCCATAAAAGGGTAGATTTAGGAGGGATATTATGGTTTTTTCCTCCAGCAATGTAAACTTCCTTTATACATCATTGCAAAAGAGCTTGAGCTATGATACCTTTGCAGTCATACGCTTCTATCTTAATATTTGAAAATTTTTGTATATATTATGCACTTGTTATCTTACAATACAATACGTATCGTTTGTATTAAATTATGCATTTGTTTTAAAACTCTGAATTTAAATTAGGAAACATTTCTAAGAGATCCTGTATAAGTTAAGTTAAAATTTTACAATTTAAAATTATCATATTAACTCTGCATTAATTACTTTACAACATATATTGTTTAAATAAAAATACGCATATGATTTAGAATTATCAATTCCTTTTATGAATAACAAAACTTTGTCATGAGGTAGTGCATAAGTTACATTATGAATCGTTTATGTTTTGTTAAAACATGCCTATTTTAGTCTACAATTAGTATATGTTATAGTTACACAGATAGAGGATACTAAAATTTGACAATTTAACATTGTCATATTAACTCTCCATAAATTGCTTTATATTGTCTATATAAAAATACGAATATGATTTTAAATTATCAATTCCTTTTATAAATAGCAAAGTTTTACCATGAGGCAATGCATAAGTTACCTTATGAATTGTTTCAGTTTTGTTAAAACATGCATATGTTAGACTACAACTAGTATTTCTTATAGTATACTACAGAAAAGAGGTTACAAAATTGGTAATTGTTTTAAAATTTTCATATGAACTGTATTTAATACCTTACAATGTGTACTAATTTACATTAAAACATCTGTTTGTATTAAAAAAATACATACCAGATTTCCTCACCTAAAGTATTTTCGGCGTGAAACATACTTTGTGTAAAAAAATATGCAAATTTTGTCAAATTCAAACACGAGAGGGGTTCTCAACATCTAAACAAAATGGAAGATAAAGTGCTTGGACAGAAATCTTCCATTAAGGAACTTCCAATTGCAATAGTTTCCCTATCTAGACTAACTAACATTCCCTAATACAATGAATCAATTATTAATCTTCAAAATGAGATCATTTTAGAATCTTCAAGTTCAATGTCATCTTCATATGAATCCTCTTCGTGTCGAAACGTCTTGTGGAGTCCAATGTTCAATGTTGTCTGATTCCTTAAAAGTTAAAACAAAAAAAAGTTTAGATCCAACTCATGCAAAAAAAAGCCATACACATTGGATATTTACATGTGCAACATATAAGCAAACAAGTACAATTTATAATTCAAAACGAACAATAATCAACAATGAAAGTAAAAGTCAAACACGATATAACTAAAAAGTACATACCAAAAATCATCAGTTGCAATATATAAGTAAACATATGCAGTTCTTAATTCAAAATGAACAACAACCAACAACTTTTTTTTAAAAAAAAATAGTCATACACAACACAATTAACAAGTACACACTGAATACTAACATATGCAACATATAAGCAAATAAATTCAACTCGTTATTCAAAATTTACAACTAACAACAAATGAAAACAAAAGGTCATAGGCAGTACAATTAACAAGTGCACATTATATACTAACAGATGCAACATATAAGTAAAAGGCAGTTTGTAATTCAAAATGAACGATCAGCAAAAAATAGAAGAAAAAAAGCCATTCACAAAACGTCTATAGACAGTACAACTAACAAGTACACATTGAATACTAACATATGCAACCTATAAGTAAATATATGCAGCTCGTAATTCAAAACGAACGATCAGCAAAAAAGAGAAGGAAAAAAAGGTCATTCACAATACAACTAACATGTGTACCTTGGAATAACAGCTGCAATATATAAGCAAACTAATGCAGTTCGTAATTCATGAACTAAAGAAAAATGGCTACTATTCCATAACAAAGAAGCAAAATGGACTCAATATCATGCTTCTTTCCGTGATAGAGGTTGAGAAACAAAATTTCAATTCATAATTTAAAACTATAAGAAGGCTCAATAAAGCTATAAAAGTGATTTCAATTCTAAAGTAAGAATCAATCAAAAACATATGAAAGAGTATCAGAACAAATGCAAAGGAAGAAATCTGACGGAAAGATCGATTTCATTTAATCAATTCATTGCAGATGATGAAGTCACAAAATTCCAAACTCCTACATAAGAATTCAGAAATCTCTACACATCCATTACAATCAACATAGAATCCATCCCCAAACAAAACACCTTTAGTAACCATAGCCCTAATTCCAGTCACAAATCAACCCCCAAACCTGTACAGAGTATGACCCTGCCTCTTCAAAGCATAGACAACATCCATAGCCGTAACAGTCTTCCTGCGAGCATGCTCAGTGCTTGACTTCCCAAACGGTTTAACTTTCTGCTGCTGGAAGGACCGAGCATGGCGAGGATTTGGCTCGGAGAATCCATCCCCGTGATGTGTCTAGGATTTTGCCGTAGCCCTTCCTCGATGAACTAAAGAATGAATGGCAGAGATATGTTGCACACTTTTAATTACAATTAAAAGGTTAATTTTTATTAATTACAAAAAAAATTATTTTTACAAAATAATCCCTTATGGACATACCGCCTTTCCTTTACTTTTACTTAAGGGTGATTAATGGATAGATATGGAATGCATCAAAATTTTCCCTATACCATCTTTAGGTCATTAGCCAGTATACAAGGATCATCATCTCTTTGTTTACTAACAAAGATCTTGGATTTATTACAGTCGGTCATAATAAGATTGCATGGGGATAAAAAATGCCCAAATTGCCTAGTAAAGAATGAAACCAGTTACGTCCAAGAGCTTTAGTGAACAAATCCGCAGGTTGGTCTGTCGTACGGATATGTTGAGTAACAATTGTGCCAGATTAAACAAGATCCCGGACAAAATGACAATCAACTTCAATGTTCTTTATGCGTTCATGAAAAACTGGATTTGCCGCAATATGAAGAGTGGATTGAATGTCACAAAACAATCACATAGGAGAGGAGTGCAAAACCCCTAAGTTCTTCAATAAAGACTTAAGCCATAACAACTCACAGCAGGTAACCGCCATAGCACGATACTCCACTTCAGCAGAAGACCGAGAAATAGTAGGTTGCTTCTTAGTCTTAAAAGAAACCAGAGAATCACCAATCATTACAAAATAACCAGAAAGAGAACGCCTAGTAATCGGGCATGCAACCCAATCCAAATCACAATAAGCAGTCAATTGTAACGTACTGCAAGAAGAGAGAAATAAACCTTGACCAGGATTACTCTTCAGGTAGTGCAACACACGAACATCAGCTTGCCAGTGAGGAGCACAAGGAGACTTCAAGAATTGCGCAAGAGTATGAACTGAATAACTAAGTTCAGGGCGAGTAATAGTCAGGTATATCAGATGCCCAACCAAGTGTCGATACTGCTCCAAGTCATGGTAGGCTGGGCCTTCAACATGTGCCAAACCATGTTGTTGCTCCATCGAAAAGTTAGTCGGTTTAGAGGCAGATAAACCATTATCTAATAAAATGTCCAAAGCATATTTCCTTTGTGAAAGAAACATCCCCTCTGGTCTTCTAGAAATCTCTATGCCCAAAAAATACTTAAGTAGACCAAGATATTTCATATGAAAACATGAACTCAAGTATTTTTTGAACTCATAGATGAGTGAAGAATAGTTACCAGCTATAACCAAATCATCCACGTAAACCAGGCATGTAAAGAAACTGATCCACGAGAAAAGATAAATAGAGAGTAATCGGCCTTACTCTGAACAAATCCAAATGCTCGTAAAGCCTGAGCCAATTTAGCAAACCAATTTCTAGGAGCCTGACGAAGACCATAAAGAGATTTCTGAAGGCGACAAACCTATCCATGTGGCATAGCATAGCCAGGTGGGGGTCGCATAAATCATGAAAATCACCATGCATGAAAGCATTGTGGACATCCATATGATGTAGTTCCCAACCACGAATAACTGCAACAGACGGGAATAAATGAACAGAACTCATCTTTGCACCGGAGAAAAATTCTCAGTATAATCAATTCCTTCCACTTGGTGATTCCCAAGAACCACTAGGCGTGCCTTATGACGTTCAATAGTACCATCAAAACAGAACTTTGTCTGGTAGATCCATTTGCACCCAATGACCTTTTTATTCGAAGGTAGATGAGCCAAAGTCCATGTCTGATTTTGCTCTAGCGCAGTAAGTTCTTCCGTCATAGCGGCTCACCAATGAGCATGTTGGGAAGCCTTAGAATAAGTAGTGGGATCTGCACTAGACGTTACAACACCTAAAAATCTAGAATGCATACTAGAAAAATTATCACAGTTTACATAATCAGTAAGGGGGTAGAGAACACCTGAGGAAAGTGACGACGTATGAGGGAACATAGTCGAGGGGGGAGTCTTCAGTAGTAAGAGCACATGCATAATCATAACAATCGTAATCTGCCAAGTAAGATGGCAGTCGGTGAGATCGAACACTCTTTCTGGTAGGTGGCAAGTCGGTAGCGGAACAAACCGGCACCAGAGAAGCTGGTAAAGTAGATACCGAAGTTGAAAGATCGGCAGCGACCGACGGATGATAACTGGCAGCGACTGGTGGTGACGCACTGACGGCGGAAGGTGGCGACTGGCCGGCTGCGATTGGCCAGCAGCGGATGACTGTGATGAACTAGCAGCAGGCGGTAGTAGCTGACCGCCGGCGGTGACCTACGCCATAGGATTGGCACTGGCTGGCGGAATAAAAATTCCGTGCGTCTCCGACATCAAGGAGGAGGAAATCGACGGTGATGTGGTAGCACCACCGGGTTCGTCGGAAGAAGCAAATGTGGAAGTTGCAGAATACGGGAACTGGTCTTCAAAGAAATCGACATTCCGACTGGTAAAGATAACACGGGATTCCAAGTCAAAAATGTGATAGCCTTTCTTTTTGGCAGGATACAAGAAACAGACACCACCGACTTCTTGGTGCAAACTTGTCACGATATCTGGGAACATGAGCAACAAAACACAAGCATCCAAAAACTCTTAATGATGAGTAATTCAGAGCTTGCCCATAGAGAAACTCAAAGGGAGTACGATCATTGAGATGCTGTGCTGGTGTTCGGTTAATCAGGTAAGAAGCAGTAAGAACACATTCTCCCCAAAATTCAATAGGAAGACTGGCTTGGAACCGTAAAACGTGTGCCACATTGAGTAAATGGCGATGCTTTCTTTCAGCTCAACCATTCTGCTGCGGTGTATCAACCATAGATGTCTTAAAGATGATCCCAGATGTAGTAAAGTGAGATCGCACAAGCAAAAATTCAGTGCCGTTATCTACCCAAACTCGTTGAATTGTTTGGCCCCACCGGTTCTTCATTAAAGCACTAAATTCTAAAAACCTAGAAGCTACTTCAGATTTAGCTACTAACAAATAAACCCAAACAGCTCGGGAATAATCATCTACTATAGTCAAAAAAATAAAATTCACCACTAGAAGATGTTGTTTGATGAGGTCCCCAAACATCACAATGAATTAATTGAAACAATGCTGTAGCATTTGTAGAACTCAATTGAAAACTATGTCCATTCTATTTTGCTCTATAACATATAGAGCAAGGAACAAAATGTTTATTAGTGCTAAAATCAATAGAAGAAATAAAAGACAACACCGTGGAGGAAGGATGTCCAAAACACTAATGCCATAAGTCAGAAGAAGATACTGAAGCAACTGTAGGAAGAGACTGCAGGATAGGACGATAAACACGAGCATCTAGCAGACGAAGCCAAAACACCCCCTATTTTCTGTTCACCCACGACAATCACGTTCCTCGTACTGATTGCCTGTAAAATGCAATAATTTTTAGTAAACAAAGATAGACAGTTCATGGTAGATAACAATCTAGAACATGATAATAAATTGCACCGCAATGTAGGAATATATAAAACATAAGGTAGACTAACACCACCAAAGCAAATAGAACCATATTGAGTGGTGGATGACACCGAGCCATCAGGTAGAACAACATTCACAGTATCAATGGTAGTAGTAAGATCAGTACGGGAACCTTTGTCACCAGTCATGAGATATGAGGCTCCCAAATCAAGTATCCATGATAAAGTAGACTTACCAAACTCATTGTCAGTAAGAGAATTAAACTGATTAAAAAACTGCATGGTCGTGTTCCATTGGTCATCAAACAGAGCAGGGCCAAAGTCGGATCGGGCAGGGACACGACCAGAGGAAGCTGCCACCACGAGACTTGGTGGCGACGTGGCGGCGACGGCGAACGGTGGCGGGAGAGGGAGGGCCACGACAGCACTTTCGAGATCGGCGTTGGTGGCGGACGACTGAAAAGCTGGCGCCGGTTTTTTGGTGGTTCCGACTTTCTCCTTCAACTTCTTGAACCATTCTGGTACACCATGTATCTGGAAACATGTATCCTTATCATTACCCTTGCGACGACAATGTGTACAAACAAGATTCTTGCGATCAGATGTAGAAAGAACAACTGGCGAGAACTTGCAGGTGGTGGACGTTGTGCAGCATAAGCCATGGAGTTTGAAGAAGGCGTACGAGCTCGAATGACAGCTTTATGATTCTCCTCTTGAGCAACAAGGGCATACACTTTCATGACAGATGGCATTTGATCAATGCTCATGATATGTGATCGCAAGGTGTGAAAATCTTCGTCGAGGCTAGAGATGAATTTCATAAATCAAATCCGTCTCTCTTTCTTGGAAGACTTTCGCAGAAATATTGCAATAGCATAATGCCTTGCTCTCTTCACAGGTACAAACTAGGGGAGGCCGCATGCAGTGATAATCTACAAACAACTTCTTCAGTTTGGAAAGTAAATGTCGATGGACTGACCGTTTTTCCTGCAACTCTGAATAGCCTCTTGCATTTGCAAAACCTTCATACCATCGGCAAGAATAAACCGTGCCTTCAGGTCATCCCACAGATCCTTAACTGTGGAAAACAAGCTTTTAGAAGATCTCAACACCGGATCCAGGGTTTGCAAGATCCAGCAGACAAGGGTAGCATGAACCCCAGGACAATCAGCAGCATCAGGATGACCATCCTGGGGTTTGGTAATGGATCCATCAATGAACCCAATCTTGTTCTTAGCCAGGAATGGGCGGAAAATCACGCCAGACCATTCAATGTAATTTTCTTGACCTTTCATCATGTTTGGTATGAGTTGTAAGCCCGGACCATTGCCAGAACCAATAAAGTAAGGATCAGTCGATATACGATCAATAGGTAAAGTAGTCTGAGGGCCAGATTGTAACTGCAACTGCTGAAGTAAAGCTGTAATCACATCATAACCACTCATATCCTGAAGCTTCGAGGCTTCAGGTGCATCAAAACTAGTCCATTCTTTAGAGCTAGACATGGTGGAAAATTAGGTACAAATCAGCAACATGGTCAATAACCGGTGATGGATTAGATCGATAGGACACGCCGGCGCATTGAACTAGCTATGGCGTGTGAAGGTTGGTGAATTACGGTAGCGAATAACGGAACAGCGGCAACGGCGGTGGAGCATGACAGCGGCAGTGGCGCGTGGCAAGAGCAGCGGCGGCGCGTGGCAAGAGCAGCGGCGGCGCGTGGCAGGTTCAGCAGTGGCGCGTGGTGTTTTGGCGACAGCAGAAACTCAGAATTCAAGGCAGCGAAAAATTTCTATTTAAGGTTTCATGATTTTAGGCTCTAATACCATGTAGAAAATAAGGGTGATAATTATGTGTTTGTATTCATGAATTCATGATACATTATATAGTAGTATATGATACCTATACAAGCTAGGAAAAGGTAATATAATACAACTACATCTACAATTATGGTAAGAATATTCTAATTCCTTAACAAAGATATTCACCGTCTGTTGATTTGGCTCTGATGTGCACTTGATCTCGGCTCTAATAGTCTAATAAGCTGTTCAGATATGCTCATTGTGGTCTTTGCTTCAGATATGCATCTTATATTCTTATTATATATACTCTTTTGGTTGTGAAATGTTGGTCCATATGCTCATTTTCCTTTAAAATGAAACTGACTGCCTCTGATACGCTGTCATACACATACACCTGATTTGCTGGCTCGTGTTAAATTTCAAGGTGAAAGAAGAGATTTTGGGAAATAGTATTCTGATTTTGATATTCACACAATGAAAAGGATTTATACCCAAATATATAAGTTGACTAGACTAACTAAGTGAAGTACAAAGTCTATTACAACACAAACTCTAACAAAAACTCTATTACTCTCCCTCAAGTTAGGGCATGAAGATCGTGAATGCCCAGCTTGGAACTGAGATGGATGAAAGCCGGTCATCTTAGTGCCTTGGTGAAAATGTCCGCCGACTGATCCGAAGTGGAAATATGATGAGTAGAAATGACACGCGAAGACACTAGATCACGAACAAGATGGTAGTCCATCTCAATGTGTTTGGACATCTCATGAAAGACCAGATTGGCTGCAATGTGGAGGGCAGCCTGACTATCACAAAAGAGTGGAACCGGAAAAAAGTGGGAGACACCAAGGGAGCAAAGGAGAGAATGGAGCCAGAGGATTTTGCAGCAAGCATTTTCCATAGCCCTATACTCAGCCTCGGTGGAAGAATGTGAAATTGTGTGTTACTTCTTGGTCTTCCAAGAAACTAACGAGACGCCCAAGGTGACAAAAATACCCCGTGACAGAACATCGAGGGATAGGACAAGTTGCCCAGTCTGAGTCGCAGTAGGCAGTCAGAGCCAAGCTACTATCTCGAGAAAGAAATAGACCATGTCATGGACTGCCTTTAATATAGTGTAGAACTCTCAAAGCTGCAGACCAATGATCCACTTTCGGCTGCTGCATGAACTGCGAAAGAGTATGAAATGCAAAACTGAGCTTATGCCGAGTGATAGTAAGATAGACCAACTTCCCAATAAGGCTACGATACTGCTCAAGGTGATCATAATCCAGACCAGAAGCTTTGGCAAGGGCCTGTGTTGGATCCATAGGCGAAGCAATGGGTTTGCAGCCTAGCAGACCGACTTCGGCCACCACCTTCATAGTGTATTTATGCTGAGAGACAAAGATGCATGGTGAATTTCGCGCAACTTCCAGTCCCAAGAAATATTTAAGAATCCCGAGATCCTTCATATGAAAGTAGGATGACAAGTACTGCTTGAAAGTAGATATGGCGGTTGAACTATCTCCAACAATAATGAGATCATCGACATACACCAAAACATGAAGAGTATGACCAGAACGAGTAAGATTGAATAATGAGTAATCTGCATAACTCTGGCAAAACCCGTACTGGCGAAGATAATGCACAAGCTTAGAGCACCAGTTTGTAGGAGCTTGCCTGAGACCATACAGGGAATTATGTACGAGACATATCTGACCAGGAAGTGCCTTGGAGTAGCCTGGTGGTGGAGTCATAATGACAAGCTCGTCCAAGTCGCCATGCAGAAAGGCGTTATGAACATCCATTTGGTGCAGTTCCCAATTTTGTACAACAGTAACGGAAAGAAATGTACGGATTGTTACCATCTTGGCAATGGGAGCGAAAGTCTCATTGAAGTCAATGCCTTCAAGATGGTGATTACCTAACACAACAAGATGAGCCTTATAGCATTCAATATCGCCATTAGACTTGTACTTGATGTGATACACCCACTTACAACCAATTGGCTTCTTGTCAGGAGGAAGAGCTGTGAGAGACCAGGTGCTATTTCTCTCGAGGGCCTCAATTTTGGCGTGCATTGCATCATGCCAAGGAGCTTCCTGGACGGCCTCTAAGAAGCGAACTGGTTCATGGCCGGAGGTGTGGCCAGGAGGTGAGCATGAGCTGGAGCAAATTTAGCGGAGGAGAGAAAACTAGTGATAAGATATGGAGTGGAGGAGATAATCGACTGAGAATCATCACGACGCATGGAACTGCATATAAAATCCTCTAGTAAAACACTGGGTTGACGTTGGAGTGAGCTACGCCGAACGTCCAAAATAACCTCCTCGGCTGGCGAGCTGACCGCGACAGGCAGCGAGGAGCAGTCGCCAGTCGGTGCGAGCTCGGCTGCGGATGGGAGCGGCACTGGTGGAACGACATTGGATGAGCTGCCTGGGTCCGGATGGATTCCTCCTTGACCGTGGAGGGTGGAGAAAGAACTCCCCCTGGCCAAGAGCGGTGAAGTATCCGGACTATCGAAGATAGCCAGATTAGTGTCTACCTGCGTCAAAGCAGGCGACAGAGAAGTGGATGAACTATGAAATGGAAATATATCTTCAAAGAACACAACATCTCTGGAGAATAAAAATTGTTCCAATTCAAGATCATAAAGACGCCAACCTTTCTTTCCACTTGGATAACCCATGAAGACGCATTTACGACTACGAGTGGCAAACTTATCCGTAGGCCGAGGGAGAGTGAAGGCGAAGCAGAGACACCCAAAGACCCAAATGTCTGAGTACTTTGAAGCTCTTTGGAAAAGAAAATGAAAATGAGTCTGATTTTGAAGAACTGGCGTGGGAGTGCGGTTGATCAAAAAACATGCTGTAAGAATACATTCACCCCAAAACTTGATCGGAAGAGCAACCTAAAACCGCAAAGCACGCGCCACATTTAGGAGATGGCGATGCTTGCGTTCCACTCTGTCATTTTGCTGAGGTGTGTAAGCGCACGAAGTCTCGTGAAGAATACCTTGGGAAGCAAAATAAGCCTTAAGACCAAAGAATTCAGTACCATTATTGAACCTGAAACGACGAACTGATGTTTGAAACTGAGTGATTGTTAATGCACAAAAATCCATAACCATTTTTGTAACCTCTGACTTGGACTTAATTAAATAAACCCATATAGCACGAGAGTAATCATCAACGATGGTAGCAAAATAAGTTGCACCACAAGAAGCGGGAATTCTGTATGGTCCCCAAATGTCACAATGAACAAGATCAAAAAAGCGTGTGGCTTTATTAGAACTCAATGGGAAAATAGCTCAGGTTTGTTTGGAATGAAAACAAATATCACAAGGAGTAGAACTTCGTACAGAAGCACAAGGAACAGGTAAAGATGCTTAAACTGTACAGGAGGGATGCCCCAATCTTCGATGCCACAACTCGACCGAGGTCACCTTCTCGGTCTTGGTCACAAAGCAGGCACGGGCGGCTGTCGAGAAATGCTGCAACCAGTAAACACCATGTCTCTTCTCACCCACACCAATCACTATCTTCGTATTGCTTTTCTGAAGTATACAAAACTTTTCGATTAAGAAAGCAAAACAATGAGCATTTAGAAGCAACCTAGCAAAGGAAAGGAGATTGCATTCCAGTGTCGGAAGATATAGAACATGGTCAATCTTGGCAAACTGAGAGAAAACCAAAGAACCTTCTTTGATTGCTAAAACAACACGATTATCTGGAAGCTTAATAGGCACATGAGCAATATTGAAAATATCATATAGGATGGCAAGATTTCTAGTCATATGAAAAGAAGCACCTGTGTCGAGAATCCAAAGAGAGTGCTTACCAGTAGCATATGAAGAAGAAGTGTTCATGGTGTTAAACATCTGTAATACTGCCTGCCACTGGTCGGGGCTGAGATTCAATCCTCGAGTAGCGGACTCCGGGAGGGATATGATGTCGGACGCGTGAGCGGGATCTTTGCTGCTGCATCGAGAGGGCGACTCCGGCTGGCAGACTGTCACGCCCGCGACCAGTGCCCTGGTTGTGCACCATGGCCGACCGGTGCACGAACCCCTCAGGAACTCCATGGAGCTTCATGCACTTAGAGATGTCATCTGTGTGCTTGCCACATTGAGAACGCACGAGACGACCGGCTGATCGGTTCGGCGCAGAGGGAGGCTGAACGTGTGCCAAAGGTACTGACTTGGCCTGAGCCGCAAATGCCATACCATCAGATTTGTTATTGCGTTTGAGCATGAGAGTCTTATGGCGTTCTTCCTGCACGACCAAAGCATAAACGCGATTGATGGACGGGAGGAGCTCTTGCGCCATGATGTTGGAGCGAAGAGTTCCAAAGGAGTCATCCAACCTAAGAAGAAATTGGTGAAGACGCTCGACATCGCGTTCTGCATGAAGTTTGGCTGTGATATTGCAAGTAAAATTTGCGTAGAGACATGCTTGAAGGGGAACATATGTCTGAACTTCATCCCAGATCTTCTTGAGAGCACCATAATATGACGCAACAATTTACCACCTTGGCGAAAATTTTCCAAGTCTGCACAAAGCTGAAGGAGACGTGGCTTGTTACCGACAGAGAATCGATGACATTATTCTTCCCAAAGCTCAAAAACAGTTTCTAGATAAGTGATGGAAGATCGTAGAGACGAATCAATAGATTGCACAACCCATCTGATGAGCATGGAATTGACACTGTACCAGTCATCAAGATCAACAGGGGCAGCATCGTCTTAAGAGATGCGACCATCAACAAATCCTAATTTACGTTTATCCTTGAGTGCGTTCATCATCGAGGTAGTCCACTCCTGATTGTTATCGCCCTTAAGAACAACCGGACAGAGAGACAGACCCGGGTGATTCGAAGGGTAAAGGTAGAAGGGAGAAGAATGATCAAGAGGTCGCTGCATTGGCTGAGGTCCGCCACCGCCAGTTTCTCCTTAAACTCTTTGCAGAGAGTCCTTTAATCACGGATCTCTGAGTTCTTAAACACTTAGGTTAAGGAGTGGAATCGATCATTATTGCATAGATCTACTCATTTAGAGTGACATGTGCCATAGTGCGTCTAATTTTTATGCTCTTCTTTTTATTGCAAGTGGTATGGGGAGTTCTAAATAATCCTCACCACCTCACCTGGTGTTTTTTCATACATAGAAAAACCGATATACCTTCATCCCACCAAATGTCAGGTTTATTGGTTAGGGAAATATAAATTATGGATATAGTTTTCGACATGTTTTTCATTGTAAACGTTGATAGAGTGTTGGTGACCGAGGCACACTCATTTTTTCAGTCGATTTTTAATTACAACCCTATCCTACCTTATCATTTACCAATGAAAATGGATCCACTGTTTTTAATATTTTTTCTAAATGAAACCTTCATCCCACCCAATTTCCATCCCATCCAAAATTTATTTCATTGCACATGTTTGTTATGCTAGTGCTCATAATTATTAACAGTATCATATATCAAATTAATGTAGCTGGATTTGACTAGACTACATTCATAATAATGTGAGACAAGATTGTTAACACACTCTGCATCATACATAAGCCCAATATAAAGATAGAATAATGCTGTTGGAAGTGTTGCATTTTCCTCCAATCACTTGAGTTTGTTTAAGCAAACTGCTATCAAGTCTGCAATCCAAATATTCATATGGGCCAACGCAGAAATGGAGCACATTTGCTGTATCATCATCATCATCATAAATCATGTACTTCTCAGAATTCCACTCAGTTTAGTGATTCCCATTCATGGGCTCATTTGTTGCTTTTCCCCACACAAGTGAAAAGACAGGATTCAGGTCTGCCTTCTGATTTATCATACAGCCATTCATCATACACATAAGTGGAGAAAAGTGGAGAGATATCTGACATTATTCTTCTTGTTTGTGAGAGCAAGAGCTAGCCTTTTCAAGTAGGAAATGACAAGGATTTCGGAGTCTTTCGTTTGCATGATTTAGTTCTGCTGCTGCTTCTTCTGTTCCTGCATGCCTTCTAATTATGCAACTCTATGATTCTCTGTGCTCTTCTTCAGCCCTTTAGGTTTGTTTCATATGCCCGATGCTCTTTATATAAGAATTGTATTTACATGGAAAAGTCTGTTCTATCCTTAAACCTTATGTGCCTGAGGGGAAGTATTCCCGCGTTGCAGACTTCCCCTCTGTCAAGTCTTTCTATACTTTTTCACAAATTTGTTGGTTTTCTTGTTGTAGCGAGGATCGAACACCAAGTTCGAACCCCCAACTTCTCCCCAGGTTGATTGGTTCTTATCTGTCTCACCCCACTATATGTGAGTCATATGGTAATATCCTTAAAAAATTTTAAAAATTAATCCTCTTTGTTTTTTTGTAGGAACCTTAAATTATGGAACTGTGGGTTAAACCCCTGTGAAAAGTCACTGAGAGGTGGTTTTGGGCCCTAAGATCTTCATGAGCATCATTACAAGATAAAAAAGTGTGCCTATCCTGCTTCTGTCCCTACTGGAAATGTTTTAGAACAGGAAAGCGGAAAGATCAAACACCACTGCTGCACACAGAGCAGAAACATATACTACCTACCTCCGTCCCATACTTAAAGAGTCGTGTTTGCTTAAGAGTCGTGTTTGTAATACTAGCGAGACTCAGGTTTTGTGGACGATTCGTCGTTGTGTTGGAGTTTGAGACTCGGAGTTCATAGATGAAGTTATGTTAAGGTCAAAATGTCACACAAGTATCTGAAAAACAGCCAAAATTTGCAATTAAAAGTAGCATCCCTTGTTTTACTCGGGATCATTTCTATAATCAGAATGTCACAAACTTATTCTGCATGATTATGCTAAAAGTCAGTGTTACATGTATATATGCCTCTAAATTTTGGTTGTGTTGGACCATAATCCGGAGGAGCAACTCTCAACTGAATCAAAAATTATTCCCACAACTCGAAGAAGCGAAAAACTCTTCAAATGTGCTCTTTCTTCATCATCATCATCATCATCACCTGACCCGGCGCAATGCTAGGTAAGCGACGAGTCTATATCCCACCAGCATTAGTGCCATAATGGCAACATCAATCCACAGATGGTTAAGGCCAACTGACTTTACAGAGGGGAAGTCTGCAACGCGGCAATACTTCCCCTTAGAGCACTCGTAGTAGTCATCGTCGTGGAACTGGATCCCGAGGAGCAGCTTGAAGCAGTAGTAGCTGTAGCTTAGGTACTTCAACCAGACTATGAAAGCAGGAATCTGCTGAATGTAGTAGCCGCCCGCGATGAGGAAGACCAGTGTTGTCACTGAGGCTAAGGTTGTTGCTTGTTTCACTTCCATCAGTATCGCGCCAAACGCCAATCCTAGGCCCTGCGAAACGAGGACACTGAAGAGAACTACTAGGAGGGAGAGGATGAATGTGACTGGCTCTGGTTTAAGGCCTCCCATCCAGTAGATTATGAAGGTGAAAGCAGTTGGTAGAGCAAGCTCTAATGGAAGATCTCCCACTGTTTTTGCTAGGAAGTAGGAGGAAAGATGGTACATTCCTGATGATCTTTCCTTTATTAGCATCCTTCTTTCTTGTGGAAAGGTGAAAACTGCATTGTAGAGTGGGTAGAATCCCCAGAAAACAGAAAAGAAGAATAGCATGGCAATCTGCAATCACAAAGCCATCATTCAGTTTTGTGTTTCAAGGAAAATCTTGTGAGTGATAAAATTACCAATTTGCCCCCTCGATCACTACAATCAGGCTTAGTCGGTCTTTTCCATAATCAACAGTTGAAAATACAAAAGTAAAGGACAAAAAGGGTATTTTAAAAAAAGTAGGGAGCCAAAAATTGGTGTTTATCTAATGTTTTCAAAAGTTGAAAACCTAAGTCTTCGTTGCGTGTTTGCCCGGACTTATAAGCTGCAGTTCTTTTAAACTAGTAATTTGTCAAAAAAATATTTTATCTTAAAAAGTACAAGGCACTTTGGGGAAAAGCAGGAATCGATTTTCCCTTGTTTTAAAAATAAATCAGTTTTGCTTACGAATACACCTCCACCAAACACAATCTTAGTCTTGAGATCTCTCCATAATCGATCGATTGAAAATACAAAAGTAAGGGACAAAAAGGGTATTCTAGAAAAGTAAGGGGCCAAAAAATGGTGATTAGTGATTAACTGTTTTCAAAAGTTTGAACTTAAGTCTTGATGGTCACACCATTAGTCAATTTGCAAACAAATGATTCTGCTAACAATGCAAGCATAAATGTTTGAAGTGAAGTGAAGTGTTGTTAGTGACCTGATCTTCAAGGTGGGACATTGGGGTGTGCCACCAAAGGAGTCCACCAAGAATTGCAACACTGATCACTTGGAAAATTCTCAGCCTGTTGAAGGTTTCAAATCTCCTCTCTCTGATCCCCCTCTGCAGCAGCACATTGAACTGATGCAACCAGCTTGTGCACCATTGATCCGGCTTCGCTTCGCGCTCTGGATAGATAAGAAAAGTTAGAATATATCTTTTCAAATTCATCAGTGTCGGCTTTATATTCCATCAAACATAAATCTTTAACATAAATGACTATCATGATATGGAAACTTGAAATGAGTTATTACAACAGCAACAACTTACTAGTGGAACCATCCTTTGTGTGATTGTAGGTGCTGATGTCCAAACTGATTAGCTCAGCTTTCAACCTTGTACTAATGTTCTTCTCATAGGCTGTTGCTAAAGTCTCTCTAACAATTTTCTGCTCCTTTTCAGTACTTTCAATCAGCTGATCAATTCCATCTATTCCTGAAATGTTCCAATTGCCAATTTGTCAAATGCTGTTTTTTTTTAAAGGGGGAAAGATCATTTTAATGAGTAAATTGAGCATACCATTTGCAAGATCAAGCAAGAAGTCAGCAGGATTGACAGTGAGGGAAGTGGAGAAGCCAATGGAGGAGAAGTAGTCGAGGGCCGCGGAAGCCGGGCCATAGTAGATGGGGCTGCCCTCTGAGAGAAGGACTAGTTTATCAAACATGTGGAAGAGGCGGCTGGAAGGCTGATGGATGGTGGTAACCACCGTCCTGCCGCCACTCGCGAGGCGTTTGATGGTGGTGAGAATGCGCATCGCGGTGGTGGAATCGAGCCCTGAGGTAGGCTCATCCAGCAGCAGCAGGCTTGGATTGATCAGCATTTCTTGTCCAATGCTGACTCTCTTTTTCTCCCCTCCTGATATCCCTCTGAAGAGCAGGCCTCCGATCATGCTGTTTCGACACCTTGTCAATCCCAGTTCTTGGATCACATGCTCCACATGCTGCATCTTCTCGTCCCTCGTCAGGCTTCCGGGAAGCCTGAGAAGGGCCGTGAAGAAGAGCGTCTCGAAAACTGTCAAATGTGGGTAGAGGACATCATCCTGAGCAACAAAGCCAGTTTTCCGACGTATGTGGCCTGAATTGGGGTGGCTGTTGTAGGAGATCTTCCCGGATATCTTGCTCGTGAGGCGCCCGCCAAGGACCGTTAGCAGCGTGGTTTTACCGCTCCCTGATGGCCCGAGCATGGCTAGGATCTCTCCAGGGCACACCATTCCTGTTAGGCCATTTAGGATGGTCTTTTCCTTACTGATCTCTCCTGCTTTCTTCTCTACTGTCACCTTGTACACCACATCTTCAAACTGAAAACAAACATTTTTAGCATATTTTCTTACCATATTGCTGTTTTAAGGGAATGAATGAAATGAATGATTGACAGAAACTGACCTTAAGAGTGATGGGAGTTAAGGACATTCTGAGGAAGGATTGTGCAGTGGCATGATCACTGGGCTCCATGCAGTTTGTTTCTGGTTTTGGAGCTACTGAATTAAGGGGCATGTTAGTATGTTATGATGATTTTAGGGCTTTTTCTTTGGGTGTTTTGGTGAGGGAGAATTGGAGAAAAGAGGGAATGCTTCTTTTTAACTCAATTCAGGAGTTTTTGGTTTGAAGTTTTGGGTTGGGACAAACCATATTTATAAATCTCTTCAGGAGTCCTAAAGGCATTTTGGGGTAGGCCTAATTAGCTAACTTTTGTGGGTTCCTCCACTTTTTTTGTCGCTGGTAAGTAATATTCCTAGTTAATTTTACTGTACCTGTGCATTTTTATCTCCTTTCGTAATCAACTCCTGCAATAAAATGGATACCTGAAATTTGAATATCTTAAATTTGTTCCTGATATACACAATTCACACACTTAGCAAAAGCCTTGTCCATCAATGGTAACTTTGATCAAATATACAAGGGCGGAGGGCCTCTTTCTACTATACTCATTTATCACATGCAACTGCAAGCTACTAACTTTTTTTACCGTGGTAGAAAGAAGGAATGCCTGCTAATTTTGTCATATATGTCCATGAGTAGAAATAGGGGTGTTCAAATTGTTTGATTCGATCCGATTCGTTTTGACCAGGCCATTTGGGTTGGGTTGGATCAATGTTCCATTTGGGTCAAGTGGGTCGGGTCAAAATGGGTTAGGTCGGATTTTGACCCATATAAAAAATAGTAAACTTCGATTTACCTGAAAACCACCTGGAATCTGTTTTGGGACCAAACAAATTATTTTGTATTTGTTGGTTGCTGAATGGACGCGATATTAGTCTCGCGGACCAAAAGATGGTATTTCAAAACATGTTGGGTACAAAAAAATAATTTAGTGATATGTCCATTTTGTGTGGTTATTTTGGGGATTTTAGGATGTGGATATGCCATTTCCTCCGTATGCTTAAATCTTTTCTTACTCGAGGGCGAGTAAGGTTTAAGTGTGGGGAGGTTTGATGTGTCCATTTTAGGCGCATTATTTAGTAGTATTTAGGATCACTTTTGTGCTCTTTTATTATCGAGAGCTTGTGTTTTGCCTTGAAATTCACTTAGGAGAGGTAAAAGCAACTTTGTACTCTTTTACCTCTTTTAAGTGGATTTTGTGTGACAAGGGAAGAACACGGAACCAACGAAGACCGGAAGACATTGAAGACTATACTTTCGAAGACTTTTGGATACTCACTTCGAAGACATGAAGACCGGAGGCCGTTGAAGACCATTTTGGAGCTGTTGAAGACTTGAAGAGTGAGAGGGATGGCTATGAAGAAGACAAAGAAACAATGCAAAACTGTGGCTGCCGTCGCGATCCCGTCGCGACACCGTCGCGATCCCGTCGCGACACCGTCGCGAGTCGCGACGAACCCCGTCGCGAGTCGCGACCAACGGGTGGCCAGAAATCATTCTTATTTTCTTTGCACTATAAATACCATCTCTTTTCCCTCTTCTTCTCTAGCTTTTCCAGCCCGCGTTTTCTCTGGTTTTGGGCGCCAATTTTAGGTTTTTCTTCTTCTTTCTTTTCTTAGCTTTCTCTTAGTTTGATTATGTCTTTTGTTGTTGTTCTAGAGTAGTTCTTGTTCTTGGGAGCAAAGGATTGAAGCTTCCACTATCTATGTAGCAAGAACTCATTTCTATATATCTATTTGATGTTTTTGCTATTGTGCAATTAGTGTGCTTTGAATGTTAATTGTTGATTGCATTGATGTTGTTGGGAGCTTGATGATATGAATGCTTGTATGAATTGCTAGCTAGGGTTTGGGGGATTTGGGTTGATTTCCCCCCTGTTCTTGTTAGTAATGTATGAGTGTGAATTAGAGCTTTTGATTGTGTTAGTGTGTTGACAATGTGCTAGGCGAATGTGATTGATGTCGAACTCTTCGTCATGTTCGTTTGTGTAGCAAACGAGAGAGTCATATGCTCGCGGATGAATGTGCGTTGCACGTTCATCCAATCTCGTGTAATTGCATGAATTGGTTCAATGCCTAGTCACGGTGTAGTGGTCATAGGCATTGCCAAGCTTGTTGGTCCTTCGTGCTAAATGCCACCAATGACACCTTGAGTCGTGGTCGCGACTCGGGAGTCATTGGTGAGGTTTGACGAGAGATGTCGAACTCACTCTCGCAAACTACGAACTAAGAAGGATAGGAGTTCAGTCTCCACGACAAGTAGTTGAAGTATTGAATAGGTGATTTAAACTCATTCTTGAAGCATTTGTTGTTTGGCGTTTATGTATTCTTGACGGTGTGTTTCACTGCATGTGTGCCATGAGTGGTTTGAGCATAGGGAGTGCTTGTGTGGTTGAATTGTTTAGGTGTAGGAACGTGACGAATTCCGTAGCGCCTTTGCATGAAGATCTACGAGCATGAACTTAGAACTCATTGTGGTGTGTGTGTTGTGGTGCTTGCTAGATGGGTGTGTGAGCGTTGGGTCATGAATGCTATATGATGGAATGCGTGAATGATTCGATGAACTACATTAGATGTGGAAGTGGATATTCGTTGCCCCCAAGGCATTTTATCTTTGTAGTTTAAAACCCCTTTTCTTAGTTTCGTTTGATGATTAGCATAGTCATTTGACGTTGCTAGTTATCTTTGTTAACTTAGGAAACCAACCAACCAACCCCCCATTTTACTTGCTTTTAAGTGTGTGTATATATATTTACTCCTAGCCTATTATCAACCATTGTGTGCTTAGACGCTTAGGAAGATCCCTCTTCTCTTTGGACGACCCCGATTTGCCACTATCTACTTAGTTGTAGAAAGTAAGCATTGAGGGCTTATAAATTATCTTTTGGCGCGCGGGCGCGACGACCGCCCGCGCCTGTCAAAATGGCGCCGTTGCCGGGGAAGGGGCGTTTATTCTTAAGTATTTAGGTGTATTTGGTTGTGTATTAGCTAGTTGTTTTTATTTTCCACTACTTGGTGGTTGTTTTTGTTCGGAGTAGGTATTGCTCGAGTTCTTGGTAATTTATTTTATCGAGAATCCTTGCACTATGATTCCGAACTTTTGAAAAAAAAAATAAATAAAAAAAAATTTTAATGGAGCATCTCACCTTGAGGGAACTCATGATGAGAAGAGAGGCTCAACAAGCAAGGTTTTGTAGGATGTGTCATTTTGACCATCCTACCGAATCTTGCCATTTGTTGTGGGAACAGCACGATGACCGAGAAAGAACCCTTGGTTTCCAAAACCATGGGTACTATGAGGAGTGCTATTCAGAGGTAGGAGATATTGGTTTTCAAGGGCAAGAAGCTCAGGAATGCTATCCATACCACAACTCTTACAATCCGGAATGGAATGGTAGTCCGGATTTGTGGTATGAGAATGAGCCGGAAAACCAATATTACGAGCAACCTAGTTGACCATCACCACCCTATACCATACCCCAAAACCAAGCCCAACAAGGAAGTTCAAGTTTGACACGTGAGGATGTCTTAAATACCATAGCAAACTTGAACTCCTTTACTAGTGAGGAGCCGGATACCCAGCTCTCCTCTAGTGTTGAGGCCATTGAGGGGCATGTGAGGAACATATTAGAGGTATTGGCCCGAATGGAAGCTCGTGATTCCGAAAACACACCATCCCAACTTGAACTCGATGATTCGGTGAGTGAAGTCACCAATAAAAATGATTTTGAGTTTGAAAGGGATGAGGAGTTGGTTGTAGAGGATAGAAAAATGGAGGAAGAGGTGATAGTGCTACATTATCCATTAGCATTATCACCCCTTCTCCCACCTAGTGAACCAACTCTAATATCTTCGGAAGTTTTGAGGGAAACGAGAGAGGAGCCAAAAGACTATTCTAAGCTCCCTAACCACTTAATTCCCTTTGAACCATCTCCACCTCCACAAGACTTTCCTCTTGGAAGTTTTGTGCCCCCACCTCTCTTATTTTGGATGCTCATGGTGAAGAGCTTCAAGCCTTCACCATACGGATAACATTAGGGTCGTGCCGACGACCTTAAAAATACGGAGCTTCGTCGTGCCGACGACGTTAAATAAATTCGGCATTTCTTTTAGTTTTTGTTTCTTAGTTTGTGTTTCTTAGTTTGTTTTTGTTGTTGTTTTGTTTTGTTCTTTTTATGGCTTGTTTTTCTGTGATTTTGTGGCAAAGTGAAGTGCATTGCAATGAAGGAGATGAAGGAACGAGATCAATGAACGAGGGAAGAAAGCTTGGACAGTTGGTAAGAAGAAGAAAAAATTTTAAGTCTGGGATACCCTGCCGTCGCGAGTCGCGATGGGCTTCGTCGCGAGTCGCGACGAACAGGGGAGCAAAATCCACTCCCAGCGCCAACTTTCCGCGAGTCGCGATGACTTCGCGAGGCTCGTCGCGAGTCGCGACACCCTTCGTCGCGAGTCGCGACGAGCTCAGAAAATTTTGAGCTCCCGGACTCCACTTTCCGCGAGTCGCGATGGCGTCGCGAGGCTCGTTGCGAGTCGCGACGCCCTTCGTCGCGAGTCGCGACGAGCTCAGAACATTTCGAGCTCCCGGACTCCACTTTCCGCGCGTCACAAAATAGGGATATGACCAATACGAAAATTTCTAGATGCAACTAATTCCCGGACTAAGTGACAGTCAATGTCTATATGCTTTTGCCCTGCTGTTGAGCAACTGGAATTTGATCCAGAAAAATTACTTTGTTGTCATAAAGTAGAAGGGGCACACTAGAAAGAGAGAAACGAAGATCCCAAAGTAGCTGAGAGAGCCATATAACCTCTGCATAAGTATTGGCCAAAGCACAATACTCATACTCTAAAATTGGAACGTGAAACTGTGGGATGCTTCTTGGCACTTCAGGAAACAAGATTGTCACAAAAAAACATGTGCATATGCCAAAAATGAGTCTCAAAACACGCTCAATCATCATTATGATAACCCACCAGTGGAAAAGCATTGATTAAAGGCAGCGATCAAAGGGGGTTCCTGAGGAACCGCCTTTGATAGAGGAGCCGAAAGAGGCTCCGATGTCGGAAGTGGTTTCGAGTCCAATTGAAGGCGGTTTGAAATTGATCAAAGGTGGTTCATCAACAAACGCCTTTGATGGACATCAATTAAAGGCGGTTCTACAATAAAACCATCTTTAATAGAGGAGCCGAACGAGGTTTCGATGTCGGAAGTGGTTTTGGGTCCAATTAAAGGCGGTTCGAAATTAATCAAATCGCCTTTGATTGACATCAATCAAAGACAGCTCTACAATAGAACCGCCTTTGATAGAGGTTTCGATACCGGAAGTGTTTCGGGTCCACCTTTAATGGGCTGCACTTGGGCTATATAATTATGGATCACTATATAGAGAAACCCTAAATTAATTAATCCCTTAGCTGTTTTTTTCTCCTTCTCCCTCCCAACCTAATAATTTCCCTCGCCTCCACTTGATTGTCTCTCTCGCCTCTCTCCTAATTCTCCTTCATTCCACCACTTCATCTCCGCTACCAGCCTCTCTCCACCAGATCTCCGCCATCTCTCTTCACTAGCCTCTCTCCCTCACTCAGCCTGCCTCCCTCTTTCTCAGTCCCTCCTCTGGCGGAGCCCCTCCCTCTCAGACCACCTTCGCCGGAGCCCCTCCACTAGCCGTGAAAACACTGCTACGAAGACACCACTGACGCGTCGGAGAAGGATGCCCTGCCACCACTAGCGCGCCGGAGAAGGAAACCCGCCATAGCCGGAGAATAAATATCCCCCTTTTCATTTCTTGTTATTTTTTAAATTGTTTTTATGTTTTATTTTTCACAAATTTGGATTGGTTGATAATTTTTGGTTCAATATTATCTAGTTTTCAGATATGCTTCTTTGGCTTGCCACAGAAAACCTCCCTTTTTTGGGACCTCGGACATAGGTTTCGAATTTGGAACCTATTTTGGGTGCGTTAGAAGGAAGTTTTTGGCACCGCCTTTGATCGAATGGATTAAAGGCAGTACCAAAAAAGACACCAAAAAGTGCCTTCTCTGGTCCAATAATACCGCCTTTAATCCCTCCTTTCTACACTAGTGACCCAACACCTTGGAGAAACACAGGTTGAAAGGAAAGACTATAGTGAATGTTACCTCGAACATAACAATGAATACACATCACCACAGCAAAGTGATCATCACAAGAATTGTGAAGCAACTAACTGACATAATCAACTGCAAAAACTAGATCTAGACGAGTGATAGTAAAACATTGGAGAACACCAATCAAGGTCAATAGAGAGTGAGGTTCACAAACTGCCCACTAGTACTACTGTGTAGCCGAGACTGTGGAAGAAAATGTGTGGAAATAGTAACAGCATCAGTCATACCAACTTGACGGAGAATATCCTGAACATACTTAGCTTGACCTAAAAAAGAGATCCGATGAAGTAGAAATTATTTCCAAACCAAGAAAATAATGCAAGTAACCCAAATCCTTAACGAAAAACTCTCAATCAGTGCGAGCGATGAACTAGAAAACAGTAATAGAGTCATTATCAGTGAGTATAAAATCATCAACATACACCAAACGATACGACAGATTAGTTCCACGAGAGTATACAAACATGAAAGTATCAGCTAAGCTGCAAAGAAAATCAAGCTGATACAAATATTAAAAAGGCAAGTATGAGGAAAAACCAGATCATACAAATATCAAAAGATATTGGCATTCGATGTTTGGGGTAAATTGGGAAGGTTCGTGTGAATCCACGATATTTTCATTGGAGTAAATTTATAATTTTAATCATGGATACATGGAGTACATTGTGTGCTAAATCTATAATTTTAATCATGGATACGTGGAGTACATTGTGTGCATGAATAAAAAAAGCCAAGCCAAATTGGTTTGGAAATGTCTGACTATCATTTTGAAGAAAGCCTAGAAGACTTTGTCCAAAAATACACAATACTCTTTTTTTCCAATTGCTTGAGATTGTGTTTACATACTAAAAATGCATGATTGAGATTGGCAAAATGAAAAATAATCCCAGTAGAAGTCCAGAAGAAAGAAGCCAGGATTTATAAATTTATAAATTAATTTATAAATCTTAACATTTGGCCAGTTAATTAGATAGTTGATTAGTTAGTTAGTTATCTAGTTAGCTAGTTAGCAAGTTGATCTGGGTTGAGATTGTGCTTGTACATTCGACCAATACTATGAAACTACTGCTGAGATATTTTTTTATTCTTGTTAGGATTAGATTAGAACATTTAGTTATAGTTAGTTTTAGACAAAGTTATAGAGATGTAAATCAATTAGAATCAGGATAAGAAATGAATACTCTTTCCGATCCTAATTCTAATTATAATTAGGATAAGAAATGAATACCTTTCTAATTGGTTTTGTGTATATCTCATTCCATATTTATTTAGGTCTTGTATACCATTTGTACTCACCATATATATATATATATATCAATACTCACAGCCAGAATTATTTGTGGGTTTTGCATTCTATCATGGTATCAGTCAGGTTTCTCTAAATTCTTTGGCTTTTCCCAAAAATTTCCATAATTTTTCTCTTTTTTGCTTTTCTGATCTAGGCTGCCACCCACCTACCTCGTTTTCCAATCATCACCGCCGCTCTCAGGTTGCAGATAATCGCCGATTCGAACATCGATGCCGCCGCTCCACGCACCGTCGCACACGCGACCAGCCGCCGATCACTCGCCACCGCCCTCGACACACGCATCGCTGACCTGTCCGCCGGTGGTCTACTCTTTTCAATGCTATTCATTGCTACTCCCTTGTTCACACGCCAAATTTAAGTCAGTCATTCACTGCCATTCACAAGCCTGTTGTGTGTTTGGTGCGATTTGATCTCTCTCTTGTGCTTGGATCTGTTCCTATTTGTTCCCGATGTCGTCAATTATACTTCCATTGTTGATCATTTACATCACCATCAAGTTTGATGGTTCCAACTACGCTCATTGGCATACTCCGGTTTCTTTTTTGTTGTACTATCCACAAAATGGGTTTACCGATTGAAGTATAAATTTGATAGCTCTCTTGACCGACACAAAGCAAGGTTAGTTGCTCAAGGTTTTTTTCAATTTCCTGGCTTTGATTATGATCATACATTTAGTCCAGTGGTGAAGGCGTCTACTATTAGTACTATTTTATCAATTGTTGTTCATCACAATTGGCCATTGCGATAACTTGACGTAAAAAATGCATTTTGTAAATGGCATTCTTAATTCTTTAGTTTACATGGAGTAGCCTACTGGATACAAAGACCCCGTGTGTCCTGATTATGTGTGTCGTCCACGCAAGACCATTTATAGTTTGAAGCAAGCTCCCCATGCTTGGTTTCAGCATTTCAGTTCCTTTTTTATTGGTCAAGGCTTTGTATGCAGTTCCTCCGATACCTCTTTATTTGTTTTCTCACAGGGTACCTTTTTGCTTTACTTTTTGGTTTATGTTAATGACATTATTCTTACCGAGAATGATGGGCATCTTATTCGAAAGTTTATTGATCGGGTTAATCAGGGATTTAAGATTACCGATCTTGGTACTTTACAGCATTTTTTGGGATTGGAGGTTGTTCGTACTTCTGACAACTTATTCCTTGGTCAGGCAAGATATGCCAAGGATATTTTACTACAAGCTGGCATGCAAGACTTTGTTCCAGTTTCCATCCCATTTGTTGGTTTTTCGCAACTGTCAAGCTCTTCCAGTAAGCCATTTGGAAACCCCACACTTTTATCGTTCTTTGGTTGGTGCACTACAATATTTGTCAATTACACGTCCCTACTTGTCCTATGATGGTCAGTCAGTATATGCAAGCTCCTACTGATGACCACTACCAAGTTGTCACTCAGATTTTGCACTATGTGCGTGGTACACTCCACTATGGACTTCAGCTTTGCGCAAATTCATCTGCTTTACCAGTTCTGGGTTACTCTGATGCTGATTTGGCTCATTTGTATAGGGACTCGTTGGTCTACATACAGTCATACCATTTTCCTTGGTTTTATGGAGTGCTAAGAAGAAGCATGTATTTTCTTGTTCTAGTTCAGAATCAGTACCGTGCTATGGCTAATACTACTACGGAGCTAGCTTGGTTGATGAATCTTCTTTGGGA
Organism: Rubia yunnanensis; assembly: GCA_037428765.1. Lineage (NCBI taxonomy): Eukaryota > Viridiplantae > Streptophyta > Magnoliopsida > Gentianales > Rubiaceae > Rubia > Rubia yunnanensis. The sequence continues at coordinate 19,587,924 of CM075064.1, read as the reverse complement.
CTTATATGTGATGATGCGTGCCCCACCTATGTTGCTGTGTGATAATAATAGCGCTCTCTTTCTGGCTCAGAATCTAGTTTCACATAAGAGAGCCAAGCACATTGATATTAACTATCATTTTGTGCGTGAGATGGTGTCTTCTAGCAAGCTCATGGTTGCTCATGTTTCTACAGACTTGTAGCTTGTTGATATCTTTACAAAGGGTCTACCCCATCCTCAGTTTGAGTTTCTACGGTCCAAACTTTGCGTTGCGACCAGTATTACGCTTCGCTTGAGAGAGGGGGGGGGGAATAGAGGTGTAAATCAATTAGAATCAGGATAAGAAAGGAATACCCTTTCTAATCAATTTTGTATATATCCCGTTTCATATTTGTTTAGGTCTTGTATACTCTTTGTACTCACTATATATATGAATACACACAACCATAATTATTTGTGGGTTTTACTTTCTACCAAAAAGTAGACAAATCATGTTTGAACTAAGTTTATGTAAAATTCTATATTCTTAGTCATTGCCAAATTCACCCTATATATAGGGAAGGCATAGCCAAATTTTTTATTGCACAATTTATACATCGTCTTTTCAGAATTTGAGTTATTACTATTCAATTGCGAGCGATTTATTTTTTCCTAATCCAGTGGGATAATTAAGTTAGCAATACCCTTCAAATCAGTGAGCTAATCCTACAGGCTAGTTAGTAAGTGATTTGTGCAGCTGTGATTAGGGTTGGGAAAAATTCTTTATTACAGTTAAGAAACCATCAAAATTCTGCAATCCAGATTCTTTGCAAGGAGATTCATATCAGTTGGTAGAGCAAAGAAAATTTTTCCGTGACCATCATATCAGTCGGTATCTGTAGAAAATTAGGGTATCTATATTTCTTAATACTCTTTCTCAAGTTGGAGCATTGGGATCAGATATGCCCAACTTGACAAGTAGTGAATGAAACTGGTGTCATCAGAGAGCTTTGGTAAACAAGTCCGCAGGTTGATATAAAGTGTGGATATGATGAGTAATAATAGTACCAGACTGTACAAGATCCCGAACAAAATGACAATCAACTTTGATATGCTTCGTACATTCATGGAACACCAGATTTACCGCAATATGAAGAGTAGATTGGCTGTCACAAAACAATCGCATAGCAGGAGTATGCGCAACTCTCAAGTCTTTCAGCAAAGACTTAAGCCATAATAACTCACAACAGGTAACAACCATAGCATGATACTCCGCTTTATCAAAAGACCAAAAAACTGTAGGTTTCTTCTTAGTCTTCCAAGAAACTAGAGAATTGCCAATCATCACAAAGTATCTGGAAATGGAACACTGGGTAATGGGACATGCAGCCCATTCAGAATCACCATAAGCAATCAACTATAATGCATTACGAGAATAGAGAAATAAACCTTGACCAAGGTGACTCTTCAGGTAATGCAAAACATGAATGATAGCATGCCAATGAGGAACAAGTGGAGACTTCATAAACTGTGCTAGTGAATGAACCGAATAGCTAAGCTCAGAATGTGTAATGGTGAGGCATATCATGCATCCAACTAGGCGTCGATATTGCTCAGGATCATGGTAAAGTGAACCTTCAACACACGCTAAATCATATTGTTTCTCCATTATAAAATTAGTTGGTTTGGAAGCTGATAAACCTATGTTAGATAAAATGTCCAGGGTGTATTTCCGTTGTGAAAGAAACATCCGATCTGGTCTTCTAGCAATCTCTGTACCTAATAAATACTTAAGTATACAAAGATCTTTCACATGAAAACAATATCTCAAGTATTTCTTGAATTCAGAGATAAGCGAAGAAGAACTACCAGCAATAACCAAATCATTCACACAAACAAGCACATGCAAAGAAACCGAACCATGGGAGAATCCGAAGAGAGAGTAATCTGCTTTACTTTGAACAAATCCAAATACATGCAAATCCTGAGACAATTTGGGAAACCAATTGTGAGTGGCGTGCTGAAGACCATAGAGAGATTTCTGAAGGCGACATACCTGTCCAGGGGGTGCAGGATAGCCAGGTGGATGACGCATAAAGACCTCTTCATGCAGATCACCATGTAGAAAAGAATTATGTACATTCATTTGATGGAGTTCCCAACCACAAATGACTGCAACAGATAAGAATAGGTGCACCAAACTCATCTTTGCAACAGAAGCAAATGTCTCAGTATAGTCAATCCCGCCAATATGATGATTTCCAAGAACCACCAGGTAAGCTTTGTGACGTTATATGGTACCATCAGACTTGAACTTAGTATGGTAAGCCCATTTGTAATAAATTACAGTCTTATCCAAAGGTAGAGAAATCATAGACTATGTCTTATTGTGCTCAAGAGCATCAATCTCATCAGCCATAGCATCACGCAAATAAGCATGCTTTGACGCCTCAGAAAAAGTGGTAGGATCTGCACTAGAAGCAACTGCAATTAAAAATCTAGAATGCGTTCTAGAAAAATTATCATAATTTACATAATCAGTAAAAGTATAGAGAACACTTGAGGATAGTGATGGCACATGAGTGATCGTAGCAGTGGGAGAGAGGTTTAGTGCAGTAACAACACAAACATAATTGTCCAAGTATAGAGGAGGTCGATGATGGCAAACACTCTACCGGGGAGGAAACAGCTCGGCGCTAGGAGGTGGTGCCAGGGTGATCGGCAAGACAGGCGGCAGAGTAAGCATCGGGTGGTAGCGAACGACAGAGTACAGAGCAGGAGGTGTCAAACTAGGCAGTGGCACTGGAGGAGCCTGGCTACCATCTAACCGTGTGTGTGGCACGTGGCCAACGATAGTCGGCGATGCGTGAGGCGCATGCAGCAGATCTGACATCGACTTGGGAAGGGCATTGGTAGACTGATCGGCTAGTAGAGGAAGCCGGCGGTCTGGGCTAGCCATCGCGTCCGGCTGCGATGGCAGAATGACAGCTAGTGACGGGTAGGGCTCTAGCAGTGGCGGTGATGTCGACGATAAGATGCGGCACCTCTAGGATTCATAGATGAGGCCAAATTCGTAGAGACAATATACATAAATTGTTCTTAAAAAAAATCAGCATCCCGACTATGGAAGAAAGTACGGGATTCTAAATCATAAAGGTGATACCCTTTCTTTCCAGCAGGGTATCCAAGAAACAAAGATCGGCGACTTCTTGGCGCAAACTTGTCATAGAATCTAGGAATGTAAGCAGTAAAATACAAGCATCCAAATACCCACAAAAGCTTGTAGTTTGGAGCCCGACCATAGAGCAACTCAAATGGAGTGTGACCATCAAGTTTTTTTGTTGGTGTCTGATTAATCAAATAAGCAGCTGTAAGAACACATTCTCTCCAAAACCCAACTGGCATATTAGCTTGAAAATGCAAAGCATGTGCCACATTTAAAAAATGACGATGCTTGCGCTCAATATGACCATTATGATATGGTGTATCAACCATAGATGCCTAAAAAATGATCCCATATTCAGCAGAGTATGATCTCAAAGGCAAAAATTCAGCACTATTATCAGCCCAAACGTGCAGAACAGAGCAACCAAAGTGATTCTTGATCAAAGTACAAAACTCAATAAATCTAAAAGCTACATCTGATTTAGCAACTAATAAATAAACCCAAACAGCTCGAGAATAATCAATAACTATTGTTAAAAGATAAAATGCACCACTAGAAGATGATGTTCTATAAGGACCCCAAACATTACAATGTATTAATACAAATAATGAACTAGTATTTGAAGAACTCAAAGGAAAACTATGTATAGTCTGTTTTGCTCCATAACACACAAAGTAGGAAATAGAAGTATTATTTGTTCTAAAATCAAGAGAAGAAATAGAAGACAACACCGTAGAGGAAGGATGTCCAAGACGCTGATGCCATAAATCAGATGAAGAAACTGAGGCAACTGTTAGAATAGATTGTAGGATAGGAGAACAAACACGAGTATCCAACAGGCGAAGCCAATAAATCCCCCCTAGCTGTTCACTCACGCCAATCACATTCCTTGTACTAATTTTCTGTAAAATGCAATAACTTTCAGTAAACAAAGCTAGACATTTTAAGACAAATAACAATCTAGAGCATGATAATTAGTTGCATCGCAAAGTAGGTATGTAGAGCACATGAATAAGGGTGACATCACCAAAGAAAATAGAACCATATTGTTTAGTAGATGACACATATTCATTAGGCAGTATAACATTCACAGAATCGATAGCAGTAGTAATATTAGTAAGGAAACCCTTGTCACCGGTCATGTGATATAGGGCTCCCAAATCAAGAATCCAAGGCAAAGTAGACTTACTTGACCCATGGCCAGACAAAGAATTAAACTCATTAAATATATGCATGGTTATGATCCATTGTTCATTATATAGAGCAAATAAAAAATCACAATGGGAAGGGGCAACACCATTAGAGGCCGCCGCTGCAAACCCTGGCAGTGACACGGCAACGTCGACGAATAGTAGTGAAGGCAGACGGGCGCCGGCAGCCAGAAGGTCGTGATCAGTGGTGGCAATCCGCCGAGCAGCTGGTGCCGTCTTCTTGGCAGCGCTGGCTCTCTCCCTCATCTCTGTATGACATTATGGATAGCATGTGAGCTGGAAATAGGAATCTTTCTCGTAACCCTTGCGATGACAGTGTGTACATATGAGATTTTGACGATCAGTTGAAGTGAGGACAACTGTCAAAGAACTCGAAGGTGGTGGGCATCGTGCGGCATATGCCATGGAGTTAGAATAAGGCTCGCGAGACCAAATGACGGCTTTGTGATTCTCCTCCTGAGCAACAAGCACATACACGCGCATGACTGGTGGCAGCGGATCAAGACTCATGGCATGTGATCGCAAGGTGTAATAGGCTTCATCTAGGCCGATGAGAAATTGATAGATTAAATATTTTTCACTCTTGTGAAAGGAAGCAGCGGCATGGTTGCAAGTGCACAACGGTTTGTAAGCTTCACATGTGAAAACTAAAGAAGGTCGCAGAGAGTTGTAGTCATCAACCAACTTCTTCAGTTTGCCAAAATAAATGGCAATAATCTAACCATTGTACCGACAGTTCTGTATATCATCAAACATCTGCAAAATTTTCATACCATCACCAAGAGTAAATTGTGCCTTTAGATCATCACACATCACACAATTTCTTAATTATGGCAAAGTAGCTTGTAGAAGATCGCAGGATCTACAGTCTGTAAGATGCAACAGACAAGAGTAGCATTAACTCCAGGCCAATCAACAACATCAGATGATCATCCAGGGTTTGGTAATGGATCGATCAATGAAACCAATCTTATTCTTTGCAAGCATAGCACTGCAAATTCCAGCATTCCATTCAAGGTAGTTATCTTTGCCTTTCAGCACGATGGGACAGATGACCAAACCGGGACCGTCAGAAGAGCCACGGTAGTAAGGATCATTCGGATGACGACCAAAAGGTACAAATGACTTAGTGTCAGATTGCAACTGCAACTGTTTCAGTAAAGTTGCAATCACCTCAGAGGCATTTATATCCTGTATCTTATTGGCCCAGCTTCAACATCGATGCGAACCTATTCGGAAGCACTGTGATTAGCTTCAAAAGTCAACATAACGTAAGAATAGGATCAGTGGAAAACCGGTATCGGTGGCATCGACAAACTGGATCCGCGGGCAACGACACAAGACACGTGTGCTTCACGGCAGCACCGTGTGGGATGGGAGTCGCCACGTGTGGATCACGCATGGACGGAATTGGGTAGCGGACGACATCAGGAGATTGCGCCAAGCTGGAGGAGTGGTGCGACGATCGGGAGATGGAGATCAGCGAGCGGCAGCGGCGGCTGGACGTCATCTCTGGTAACGCGCGGCTGACGGCTTTGGAGGGAGCTCGACAAAGGCAGTAGAATTTTCTTTAGGGTTTCAGGATTTTAGGTTTTGATACCATGTAGAAAATAAGGGTAAGAATGTGTAACTGTATTCATGATCTTAGGATACATTATATAGTGGTTCAAAAGACCTTTACAAACTAGTAAAAGGAAATAGAATTTAATTACAATTACATGTTATATACATATATATTCCTTAATAGTATCAGAGCTTTGAGGATGCGTTTCGAGGTTATATGATCCCCGTTTCAAGGTCAAAACTCTTTTTTCCAATGGATTTTTTGATGAAATTGTATATACATATCCAGAAGAAAGAAGCAGAATTGTACATAAGTTTATAATTTTATAAATAATAAAATTTATAAATCCTAACATTTGTTCGTATGGGCTATAGGTAGATTTTTGGTTTAATATTAACTAACATAAGTTAGTTACATAGTTGAATAGTTAGTTATTTAGCTAGTTAGTTAGTTAGCAAGTCGATATGGGCCAAGATTGTGCATGTACATTTGGCCAAGACTATGAAACTTCACTCGAGATAGTTTTTATTCTTGTTAGGATTAGATTAGGACATTTAGGTATAATTAGTTTAGTACAAAGAGAACTAGGTTTCTGCAAAATCATGTATTCTTGGTCATTGCCGAATTCACCCTATAAATAGGGGAGACATAGCTGAATTTTTTATTACACAATTTTTTACATCATATATTTAATTTGGGTTATTACTCTTTACTTGCGAGGGATCCATTGTTTCTTAATCATGCGGGTTAATTAAGTTAGCAATACCCTTCAAATCTGTGAGCTAATCCTGCGGGCTGGTTAGTGAGCGATTTGTGCAGTTGTGATTAGGGTAGGGCAAAATTCCTTATTACAGTCAAGAAACCATCAAAATTCTGCAATCCAGAGATTTCATAAGGAGATTCATATCAGTACGTATCCATGATTAAAATTATAAATTTACTCCAATGACAATATCGTGGATTCACATGTACCTTCCCTATTTACTCCAAACACCGAATGCCAATATCTTTTTATATTTGTATCAACTGGTTTTTCTTCATACTTGCCTTTTGATATTCGTATCACAAGCCTTCGAAGACAAATAGTGAATCGATGGAACCAAACACGAGGAGCTTTCTTAAGCCCATGGATAGATTTATGCAAACAACAACATAGTTAGGTGGATCAGAATCCTTGTATCCCTTGTTCCATATAGACAGGAGCATCAAGAACAACGTTAAGAAAAGTATTCTCAACGCTAGGCTAATGAAGTGGCCACTTCCTGATAGGAGTAACAAGAATAGTATGAACAGTATAAGCCTTGAAAATTGGACTAGATGTATGATCAATGTCAAAACTAGGTCTCTGTGAGAATCCTTGAGCAGTGAGATGAGTCTTGTAGCGATCGATACAACCATAAAAAATGGTATTTAAGATGAAAGACCCACTTAGAACCAACAATATTCACATAAAGAGAGCGAGAAACCAAATCCCAAGTATGCTGATGGTGAAGAATATCCATCTTCTCATTCATAGCAGCAAACCGATGTGGATAATGAAGAGTGGTATGATAATGACGTGGTCGATTTGAGTAATCAAAGTGGAAAGAAAACCAATGATAATATAATTCGAGAAATTTTGAGAATTCCTTTGGCCATCCATCGTCCTAGTAGTCATTTGATGAGTGCGGGTGGGTGGTTGATCATGAAAGTCATCACAAGATGAGGCAAAGGACAGCGTAGATGATCCCAAAGACTCAATTTCAGGGACCAGAGGAGCCAAAATTGGGACTAGGTAGATTGAATCTGAAGAGCACATTGAGCAAGACGGTGTTGGAGAAGGAGGCTTTACTGAAAGAGAATCATATAAGTCTCAATCAGTATGTGTGGAGACATATGAGGTACTAAAATCATAACCAAGCGGCACGACTGAAGCAAATGTGCAACATGACTCATTAAAACGAGCATGCTGAGCGATGTAGACACAACTGGTGGTGGAATCTAGACACCGAAAACCTTTATACTGAGAGTTATAGCCAACAAAAACATATGGGAGATTGCGATGAGATAACTTTTGCATAGCATAGGGCTGGAAAAAAGGATAGCCTCTACAAATGACAGAAGCATATGCACTAGCAAAGTTAGGATGTGTAGACATAGAATTTGATCTGTATTTATAGTCTCAACCTATTTATGGTTTGATCATATTTGATCAACTCGGTTGCCTTACGTACGTATGCTTGGATAATTTTCTCTTTAAAAGACTGAGAATCATAATTAACTTCCTACACCAATAAAAGGTCGGTAGTATCAAGCTGTTGTTTAGAAAAGAAAAGCCATTCTCAAGATGTTCTTCAGAAAGTGTGCAGTTTACAATAAAACTTAGGAGGGAGTAATTCTTTTAATTATATTTTTTTCAAAAAAAAAAACTATACTAGTACATATAATTCAAGAATGATTACTTTTTTATTATTTTTTTTATATTTCATAAAAAATATATTATTTTCTCCGTCCCAGTCGATTCTGCACACTTTCTAGTTTGGGTCATCCCAGACAATTCTACACACTTTCCACCTTAGAAAAATTTTAACCTATCAAAGACACACTTACCCTTAAACAATTACTCCCTCAGGTCCTCTTATATTGGCCTACTTTCCATTTTGGGATGGTTTTTTATTTATGTCTCCTTCCCCTTTTGGTAAATTCTAGAATATTTTTATCCACTCATTTTACTTTTTACACTTCCAATACAATCTCTACCATTCATTTATCTTTTTGAAAAAATTTGTGCCCAAAAGTTGAGGCCAATGTAAGAGGACCAGAGGGAGTAAAATTTTACAACCCTACCCTACCCCACCCCAACCAACCAATCCCATTCTCTTCCCCTTCCTCCCATTTCAGCCCCCCACCGCCCATTTCCTCTCCTTCTTTCTTTAATCTAAACCTCAACCGTACACCTTCCTTCTTTCTCTCTTCTAAAATTTGCCTTCATCTTCACTAAGTTTGCTCTTCTTCCCCACTGCGCGCCACTGCGAGCTTCGTCTCCGGCGAGATTCCACTGGGAGTTTCGTCTCCGGCGAGAGCCCACTATGAGCTTTGTCTCCGCCGCACGCCCATTTGCAAGCTCCGCCATGTGCCACTTCGAGCTTCGTCTCCGACGAGAGCCCATTGCGAGCTTTGTCTCCGCCTTCATCTCCGGCGCACCCATATTGATGGGTATCAATTCCGGCGACTCCTCCAGCATGGCGGTGTCACCGGTAGGCTGTCAGCCGTGCCGCTCAGTGGTGGTGGGTTTCATTTGGTGAGTTTCATTTATTGTAGTCCGATCTCGAATTTCAGGTTCAGTTTTCATTTGGGTTTTGAGATTGTGTTGAATTCTTTGTGTTGTGGGTTGTTGAAGGGTTTGCTAAGATAGATGCGAATGAGATAAGAGGGAGAGGAGGAGGAGGAGACGTGCTGGTTTCATATTCTGAGGAACGACAGTGGAGGCAAAGAAGATAAGGGCATTTTAGTCATAACACGCCATCAAAAATTAAAATGGAAATACTCAATGGAGCAGTGCGTAAATAAACCCAGCATGGTCGATCTACATATAAAACGTACTCTCATATCCAACAAAAATAGGTGGAGAATGAGAAACATACCACTGAAACAAAAATCATTCCCGTCCCCACTGTATACATGAGAAAAACCGCAACTCTATGAATTATTAATTCATTGATGTAAACTACTCCCTCTGTTTTTTTTTATTGGCACACTTAATAAAAGTGATTTTTTTTTTAATTGACACTTGATATTTTGAGCAAGTTTAAGGTTTTTACATCCACTCATTTTACTTTCTCTTCTTTCAATTTAATTTCATCCACTCATTTAGCATTTCCTCAATTCTAACACCAAAAGAGAGGTGACAATGGAAAAAAAATGGAGGGAGTATAACCGATTTGTATATCCATTATATAAATATATTAAAACAGAATTTTCTTCACAAGTGTCAATATTATGATAATTTTTTTTCACATGTTACTTTATAAAACCCCTATTATTCACACAGCATCTTTATTTGGAAAACTTTACTTTTACTTTGCTTGGACGATTTGAGTTCTTCAATTAAGTACTTTTACGTAGTTTCTTATTTGGACACTTACATATGATTTATAAATAATTTCTTTTAAGATGGAATCTATCTCCCGTGAGACTATCTTACCGTAAAATTAGGAATTAGAGTGACAATAGCAAAAGGGAAAGCTAAATTGGACACTTATATATGATTTATAAATCATTTCTTTTAAGATGGAATCTGTCTCCTGCAAGACTGTTTTACCGTAAAATTAGGAACTAGAGTGACAGTAGCAAAAGAGGAAACTAAATTTGGGGGCAAAAAATAAATATTGTGGGCACGGGGTCAATAGCATAACACGCAAAAAAATTCAGGGACCAAAGAGCAATAAATGAAAAAGAAACCCAGCTCACCCTTCTAATCCCCAAAAGTGTGGGAAAAAAAAGAAGCTTAAAACACGCCTCAAACAAAGGTGTTACACCAAAACCGATCAAACATCCAAATCGAAACCAAATTCATTCTCAGGCTCTCAATTATTCAACCGTTATTCATCATCCAAAAGCAACCGATCCAATTTTGAAGAAAATATCAATTGGCATCAACAATCATCCATCAAGCAAGGTACAACTACATTTAGGTTTTAATTCAACATAAATTGTCACAAATATGTGATTAAACAGAATTTTTAGATTTTGCAGATTCAAAACCGGATAATGATGGAAGAAGATGATTTACAGATTGAAAATTAGTTAGAAATCATATAATCAATGGAAACACAAAATTCATTTTTCAAGAGCGTACCTGTTTCGCAAGCTCAGATGATGAACTCTATGTGCTTGAGTATGATGTTTCTATTTTCTCATTTGAAGAGAAGCAGACTGAGTTTGTGAATGATTCCATTGCATTAATTAAACAACAACAAAACTTTGTGTAGTAGCAAGATTTCTTATCCGTATCAACAATTTCCCCTACATCTTGTTGTTCTGTTTTAGAAAAATGTATTTAGTTTTGAATGTGCTGCAAATATAGTTGTTTTAAAGTTTTAAACAATGTGCAGATGATCTGTTCACATTTTGCAAAATGACAATAGGTGGACAATAAACTGATTTATAGCAGACAATGCTCTTTAAATATAGCATGATGTTTTAAATATATGACATGATGTTACATACAAACTAAAACATAATCAAAGTAACAATGTGCAGAAAACATCATGTGCTATTACACATGTACCGCTTGATGTTTCAAATATATAACATAACGTTCTAAGAGTGCAATATTATGTATAACTTTTTTTAAAAAAAATTATTTGGAGTTTTCAATTACAAATCTACCAAACTTGTTACAAATAGATCAAACAGAATCCTTTCAAGCAGTGCAAACAGCTAAGTGGGAAGACATTGAAACATTATACCGTGCAAATGCAAGTTCACTTGGATTTTTTGTATCGATGTCGAAACAGAAAATAAAAAATGAAAGAAAGCTCAAGAAAAAATAATACATGAAGAATCCTTGAAGAAGTTATAATTTGAGACTCGAGCAACCAACATCCTTCAAGATCCAAGACACCAAAAGATCAATCTATCTAAAACCAGCTTGTTGGTAGATGTTTACATCCATACTGTGATATTACACAGTTATGGATTGATGTTACATAGTTATAGTTTGATGTTTTATAAATAAGTACGGATGATGATTTTAATTTTGAAAAGGATATCCATACACATTCCACTCTTATTGCTTAAATTTTTGGATATTACACTTTTATCCACTAATATTATTATTTTCTTACATGATGATTGACAAATATAGGTTAGCTCATATCTCTTTATCTATATTACATATGAAAAAGTATTTGCAAAGTATTTTTTAAAACTTAAAAAATTAAACACAGACTGCTAAAAGTATAAAAATCATACACTAATAAAGAAACATCACACTAAATTCTAAAATGATCACATCCAATAAAAACATAAGAAAACTACTAATAGTTTTACATCAGCCCATAAATTGTCAAACAAATCATCATTCATCAAAAGCCCTATCAAATTCCTAACTTAAACAATCAAAATATTCAAAAGAACAATATTCTTAAAAAAATTAATATCGGACAGTAGTTCATCACACTTAAGTTCTAATTCTTCTTGATTCACTTCTCAAAAGCCTTCCCTTTGCCTTTCCCTCGGCTGATACTTTTGAAGATGATGCGGCTCTAAGTTATTCAATGCCAAAATCGAATGATGGCGAAGGTCCTCTATTCATAGGAGCAACAACATGAGTACGATTCCTAGAGGCATTCCTTACGATCTCATCAACAACATCAAACAACTCTGAGTTATGAAAATCATCTGAGTCCAAAGGAGGAGTATTATGGGAATCAACAGGAGGTACAAAATTATTAGCACTTTGATCCAACTTGGAAACCAAGACCCTGGTGATAATCTCAATCTTTATCTTGAACCTACAGATAGCTTGATCATCAACCTAGGAAAAAAATGAAAGACTTAGGAAAAGCCAACAAGGATGAAATACATCATTTTAACTTTAAAAAACATAACACCAACAAAAATAACAAAAACTAAAACTTAAAACTAAAACACTAACATTTGTATTTAAAACATCAAATCTTAAAAAGGATGAGCAAAAATACAAAAATTGAAGCTTAAACTTAAAATATTTCATGTAAAAAATGAAGCATCAACTACTGCACTTAAAACATCAAACATGAAAAGAGATAAATACTTACAAAGCTTACATCATTCATGATCGCAGCATTGGTAGGCAAGTCCTCTAGAACCACAATGCTCATAACATGTGAGCTTGAACCAGCTGCATCAACTTTCTTACAACTACCTTTCTTGGATTTCAGAGCAGTACCATCACAACCCATGTACTTCCCCATCAAATTCAAAGGAAATGGATCCTTAGACATAAGGCAAGAATTTAAACCAGCATATACAATCTGCCTACACCTTTTAATCAACATAGAAATGTCTCAATGCTGAATGAGAGTAACTGTAGTGGGGGATGCTTTTCCTCGAAAAGGAAACCGCTACAAATAACAAATCAGAGGAACAACTACACAATCATTAATTGTTGTGTAGGAACTGGTATTGTACCTAGACACTACCTCCCAAAGCTTCTTAAACACACACCTACACCAATCATAATTCCTAATCTCCCCTACATCCTTCACAACACGAGGAAGCTTATAATCAACAAAACACCTAACAGTAGAACTCAAGAAAGTGCATACAACAAACATGACAACCAATTTTTTAAATTCATCGCCACCTTCAACTAAAGACATAATCTTCCCATACAGCACATCACATGGAATGTTGCCCAAGCTATCAAAGGCAAACAAATCCTTCCAACTCTCCCTCAAGTCTAAATCCCTTCTCTCACCCGTACCAACATTACTAACCTCAATCACATCCTTGTCACTAATAAGGAGTCCTAAAACTTTGTAAACATTATCACGAGTTAAAAAATACCTATCAGAACTAATTCTTTGGACATGACTAATGAGATTAGAATTATGAACACGATAAGGAATGATATCATTAGGAAGAACAGTAAACCTAATTTGCATCAAACCATCAAATCCAATTTCTTTCACAGATTGAAGCTGTTTTGCAATCAGCACACAAGACAACTTTTCAATCTTCCCAGGGTTGCACTTGGTAGTGAAACCCTAGTCAGCACTAGAAAAAAAAAGATAAGTCAAGAAACATCACAAACATAACTTAAAAAGTAAAAAAAATAAAATTGACAGTAAAACATCATAGTCACATAAAAAGAACATCAAGAACAACTAAATTGTAAAACATCATGCACGGAATTTAGAAAATCAACAAACCTTGCATCACCATCAAAATCAACATCAAAATCAACATCACCAGACACAACCGCCTTCCCATCATGTTTACCCTTCCTTGCCATCTTTGTAAACCTTCTCACAGGCTTCTTCACAGTCACCACCCCATGTTCTGATTCGGAATCAGAACCACTTGAAACATCAACAGCTTTATCAACCTGCTTCACGCTTTCAGAAACTTCAGATCCAGATTTTTATCCTTCACTTCCAAACTTGTTTTCATAATCAACATCATTCTCAGCTGCAAGATTTGAATCAATATTGTTAGGAACAGTTTGGGTGCCAGGATCAGTATTTAACACCTCATCATCTGAAAATATTAAAACATCATACAAAATTGAAAAACATAAAAAAATGATATCTAAAAAACAAAGCTATAAAAAAACAAAAAAAACAAATCCTACTCGAAAAAATGGTGTAATCAACATCAGCATTCACAACATCTTGTTTCTCACCAGATAATTAGGAATCTGAAATAATCAACTACAAAAACTGAAACATCATACCATAATGTTAAAAAATCATATCATAAATTTAAATCAGTACCAAAAACTTTGAGTATGAGGATAGAACATTAAAAAAATTTAAAAAATTAAACAGATAATTTAATACCAATACCTTTGCCACTGACACCTCAACAACAACTTTAGCTTTCTTCACAGTGATAGTCTTCCGCAACATCCTCCTCTTAGGCGGACTCTCAAGACTAGCAGCTTCACCTCCAACAACATCATCTTTTTTTGATAGATTCTCTAAACAAGCATCATTTTTTGAAACAGGATTTTCACCATTACCAGCACCAACACCTACATAAAATAAAACATCAAATCAAAGTACATAAATAATGAGAATAAAACATTGAAAGATTAAAAAATTTTAAAAAAAACAATTTAATATCAATACTTTTGTCACTGCCACCCTCAGCAGCAACCTTAGATTTCTTCACAGCCATAGTCTTCCGAAACATCCTCTTCTTAGGCGAACTCTCAGGAACATCAGCTTCACCTCCAACAACACCATCTGGTCCAACGTTATCAGCAAGACCAGAACCTGATTCAGTCACCACAGTTTCATCTTCATCAACCAAATCAATGTTTCTCTTAGCTTTCTCCTCCTGTCTCCTCTTTGCAGAGGAGAATCCTGAAACAAAACATCATCATTAGTAAAATTATATAAGACATTAATATATAGAATTCAAAAAAGTAAATTTAAAAAACTGATATCAAAACAACATTAAAATCAGAACTTGATTCAGTAAGAACTGTCCCTAAATTGCGAGCACCGACTCCTTCTAAAATTTCATCTTCCTCAACCAAATCAAGCTTTCTCTTGGATTTCTCCTTCTTACTCCTCTTTGCAGAGAAGGGTCCTGAAAAAGAAAATCCGCGTTCATAAAAAAAATGGAACATTAATATACAACATTCACAAGAAAGTAAACAAAAAGAAAAAGACCTGATATCAAATCAACATTAGGATCACCCCTCAGTCGGTGTGATTGTCTCACAGCACAACCACCAACAAAAGTTGCATCTGAAGCATCAAATTTAATTATAAAAGCATCCGGAAAGAATAATGCAATACAAAATTATATCAGCATAAGGCAGTATAATCTGGAAAAAAATATCAATCTGCAATAATAAAACATCAATAAGATAAAAACATTCTGCAAAGCAAAAACTTATGAAAACTGAAACTATATGGTATCAATAACATCAAACTGAATCTAAAAGCCAAAATGGAGGTATAAAACATTAAAAATGCAAGAAAATACAAGGAAAAATAAATAAATCATCATTTAAAACCTCAACCCAAATCATAAACTACATCACACTACTAAAGTTAAACATGAAACTAAATAGACACAACATAAACAATATACATGAAAATACACCTCTGAAAATATAATCGTACCATCCAACATATAACCTGAACTTGAAACATCATTCAAAAAAAATTAAAAATATCATAACCTGAACTTGAAAGCATATCTAACTAAACAATGTATAACCTGAATTTAAAACATTATTCAGTAAACTTAAAATACCATAACCTGAACTTGAAAGCATATCAAACTGAAAAAGTAAACATCATAACCTGAACTTAAAAAATCATTCAGTAAACTTAAAACATCAAACATACCAGCTCAAACAAAAAATGACAAATCAAATATATGAAAACATAGAAAACAAAACCTAAAGCACAATACATGAAAGCATAATAGATGAAAAATCATACTCCCTCCATTTTTTTAACATTGGCACATCACTTTTGGGGTTAGAATTTAGGAGATGTTAAATGAGTGGATGAAATTGAATTGAAAGAAGAGAAAGTAAAATGAGTGGATGTAATAACCTTAAACTTGCCATAAATAGAATGTGCCAATTAAAAAAAAACCCATTTTTAGTAAGTGTGCCAATGTTAAAAAAATGGAGGGAGTACTAGAAGGACACAACAGATAGCTGATCAACATGAAAAGAGTAACACGGAAACATCAATATAAACCTGTAAAACATCATGTCATAATATCACAAAGTCACAAAAAACTGAACAACAACAGTTTAAAATTAAGTATGAAAATAAAATAAAAAAATTCCCGCAAAAAATAGAGACAAACAAGAAATACCTTGAGAAGATGCTTGCTTCTTTGCATTTTTTATCACAGGACCAGGATTTCCTTCAGAAACATCATCATAGTTCTTCGCAATGTCTCGAAGAACATCATGTAAGGATTCACCACCAACAGTCTTCGACATCTACAAAGCAACAACAAATACACATAACTTAAACTCAACCTAAATAAACACTAAAATATCAAACACAATCAACACACAAACAAAATCAATGCAAAATTCGAACAAAAACAGACAAATAAAATCACATTCAAGCAGTAAAACACAAAAACACTAACAACTCAACAAAGACAAAAAAATAGAGCAATCCCCAAATATGAGTAAAATGAAGAACATAACCCTAGAAACTTCAATTCAAACACAGTAAAGAATATTAAACTACAAAATCAAATGAAAACACAAATAAAGCAAAATAAACACGAAAGAAACAAACACGAAGCATTAAAAATCACATGCTTCCAAAAAATTGGGGAAAATAAAAAAACACCTAAATACGCACAAAATACCTATCAACTACATTACCTTGCCAGATAAAACACAATCTGAACTCGTATGGTTGTAGATCGTCAAAAACTAAAGGAAAACTAGCAAAAATCGCCGGAACAAAAGCGCTGCTTCAATCTGACTACTGCGCACTTCAAATGAGTAAGAAACCCAAAGCAATTACCGGATAAATACAAGAAATCTGCGCAGTTGTAAGAAATATGGGCGGTTAGAATTTGTGAGAGAGCAGTGTTCTGATTTTGAAAAAAGAGAAATGGTTGAGCTTCAAGAAAAATTGAAAATAAAAATGAGAAAAATTTGGGGAAGAAGCTGTCCAATTTTAATATATATACTAGGACTAAAGTGCAAATTCTCACAACTACACACACAATCCCTGAACTTTTGAAACCTTATTATGAAATTCCATTTGCAATTAAATCTCTGGTCTCACTGTAAGACCGTCTTGCACAAGACATTGTCTTTAAGACGTGCTCTATGACTTTTTAAAATTTATATTTGTCACAATATATAATATTATGTGTAGATTATTAATATATTATTAAAATTAGAGAAAGTGTCAAGAAATGCAGCATTTCCATAAACTCTTGTACCACATCGATTTTACCTTAAATGTTGTAATTTTTTAATAAAATTTAAATATTCTATTTTAAAAGTTAAAACAAGTATATGTATTTGAATGTAAAAATATAAAAATAGATCATATAAAATATTTTCTAAATTTCTAAATTTAGTGTTTAATTTGACAAATGCAGTGTGTAATCTAAAACATAAGTTTCATGACCATAAGTATATGGATATGCCTCATGTCATGAGACTCACTCTTAAAATTATATGATGACATGATAGTGTTGAAAATACGAGAGAGTGAGTTAACAAGATTAATTGGAGCAGTAGCCAGAGGATTGAAATTAGTTGAGGTGAATATTAGATTCTTGATATATAATTAACCAAGGTACATCTAACATCATAAGTAGGGCTGGTCATGTTGGCTCACGAGTTATCTTGGTTTGAATTGGTCTAAAATTTTAGATCAAACGGATCGGCATAAAATTTTCATAATTTTGGGTTAGGTCAGAAAAGCTCAAATTGTACCATATCAAATAAATAGAAAATAATAATAAATATAATTTATTCAAATAAAATAAATAATTTTTTAATCTTACCAATATTTTAAAAATAATAAAATTATAAGTTATTTTCATATAATTTAAAATAAATTTTATTTTTATTTAATTATATAATTATTTAATTAGTAAAGAAAAATAAAATTATTTTAATTCTACTTAGTTAGAATACTTTTACAATTTTATTGAATTTTTTTAATTTTGCCGAAATTTATTTATATGAATTACTCAAGTAATTATATATATATATATATACATACACACACACACATATATATATATATATATATATATATATATATTTCATATTTCCAAATATAATTGATAGCATTTTTATACTAAAAATATTTTTTACCTTTATAAATACATATATATTTTCATATGAATATAAATTTATTATTTATTTATCAAAAATTAGTAAAATAAATATATTTAAATTTTTGGAGTTCGTCTCTTAAAAGACGGTCTTCATAAGCTATGGAAAGACCAATGACTCAATTGAAATTTTACCTTAAAAAGATGAACATTTTGGGGATTAAAGCACTTAAAATCTGGGTCAAAAATAAGTTATAAGCTATTTGCGTAAACTCAAAAGCCGTTTTGAGGTTTGGTTAGAAACATTACATATTTAGGGTAAAACATATGTAATGATTCTAACCACAATGTTTCTCATGTGCAATTGACTCAAGTACAATTTCTAAATATGTAATGTTTCTTACCAAAACTCAAAATTTTTACTTGCAGTTACTGCATAATATAAACCTCTAATTTATAATTATTATTCTTATTTAATCTTGTCTTTTTATTAGTATATCGAAAGACGGCCTCTCTTAAAAAGTTTTCTAATTTTTTCATAAATAAAATATAATATTAATATCATTGCTCACTTTTTTTAATCATGAATCACACGAGTATTAATCTAGTTTGTGTTATTATTCAAGAATGTTAAAACCTATTTATGGAGTAAACTAATGTAGGATAAATTGTATTAAATTAATTTTTAAATATTTTTTTAAAAGATTGATTTTCTTTCAAGAAAACAGGACAAAATTATAAACGAGTCAATTTAGATCGATTTGGGTCAAAATCCAACCCTACCCATACCCGATCCACCAAAATTAAATTGTCCCACTTGATTCAAATGGGACATTGACCCGACACGAATCAAATGAATCAGATTGAATCACATCAAATGAGATTGGATTAGGTAAAATGGGCTGGGTCAATCATGCCAGGTCGGGTGATTTGAACACCCCTAATTAGTTCAATTTAATTCTCAGAACTATAAGCACAAAGGAGACATCTCTCCCAATTTTTTTGCCATATTTTTTAATTATAGGAGATATTTTGTAAATATCTTCAACAATATTATTGTACCCTAGGTAGAATCATTTTCCTTTTATGACTTTGTAAATGATATCTATATATTGTACCCTTATACCATCAATGAAAACACATGTTTATATTTTACATGGTATCAGAGCCTAAATCCCGAGAACCCAAAAATGTTTTCTTCACTCATAAATAGACCGCCACCCCCTTTCTCCGCCCACAGCCATCGTGCCTACAAATGTCCCCTTTGTCCCCATCCAACACACGCCGCCTCTTCATTCACGCGCCACCGCATCCTGTCCGTACCGCCTTCACGTGCTGCCGCGATCTTCACTCACGCACCACTAGATGGATCCCGTTGATTAGGTTTTGATTGAAAACCTTGATGAAACAATTGTTCCAATCGTTGCTCCACCGCTTCCCATCCACGATGCCGCTAATCCACCGCGGCTTGTGGTGGAGCTATCGCTCGATGACACCGCCCTGCTCCACCATGCACTTCGCAAGCTTCTGCTCGCCAGCGATGGCTCGACCTTCTCCGATTCCCGGTGCCCTGCTGGTGATTTTACCATTCTGCCTGCATTGCGTCCGTTCTATGTTCATCCTTTAGATCATACATGCTTGCTTATTTCCTCAACGATCTTGAAAAGTCTTGATAATTATAATGATTGGAGTACAGCTATATGTCATGGATTTAATTCGAGACATAAGCTTGGTTTCTTGGATGGATCCATCACCAAGCTTTTTCCCGGTGAACCTTTTGCTAATATTTGGAGTAGTGTGAATTCTATGCTAATCGGATAGATCATTCAGACCCTCAATCCTTCTATTTTTTTCTGTTATCACTTATTATGACTTAGTTAAGGAGCTGTGGGATGATCTCCAACAGCGTTTCTCAGTTGGGAATGGCCCATGTATGTGTCAACTGTCGTCGGAATGGTCAGGTTGCCAATGCTTACTTTGGTCGCTCCAAGAAGCTATGGAATGACCTGTTTGCCTACATGCATCCATGTACTTGTATTTGATGTCCTGATGCATCTATTGTTCAGGTTGAACGTGAGAATGAGATGGTTCATCAATTTCTCATCGACTAGGGTAATGGTTATGCTACTCTTCGCTCATATATCCTTACATAGGATCCATTGCCTTCGCTCAACAAGGTTTACTCCCTTATTTCTCAGGAGGAGCGTAAGAAGACTGTCATCTTAACTCGTGATTCTGCCACCTCAGTAGACACTATGGACTTTGCTGCCCATCATCAGGCACAAACCTCCGCTCTGAAGTCCACTGCCAGCGCTCAGGGATCCACCCTAGCCGCAACCGTTGATTGTCGAAGTTTTACCTGCACTTATTGTGGCAAAAAAGGTAATTATATTACTACTTGCTTCCACATTATTGGATATCCGGATTGATTCACTGAGAATCGTCCACCTGCATCAGACTCAAAGGATGTTGCAAACCCCAGGACACACACCTCCCATGGTGCATTATTTTCCAGAGCTGCTCAGCCCGTGGCCGCCGCCACTCCACCAACGAGCATAACTACCATCATCGTCTCGGGCTTCAATCGATCTGCCTTTAGCCCAATCCTGTCCAAGGAGCAATGGAGTGCATTTTTAAACATGTTCTCTAAGTTAAATACTTCTGATAATATGTCAGGTAAGACTACTTTATCTTGGATTCTTAATGTGCATCGTATCATATGACCGGCATATGGATCTTCTTTATGATACCGAGCATGCTGTAAATGTTGATGTTGGCCTCCACGATGGTTTTATTTTGACTGCCGTTGAACATGGAAAAGTATGTTTTGGAGATGTTGTCGTGACTCATGTTCTTTTTATTCAGGCATTACGATGGAATTTGCGATCATTTTCCAAGTTAACTGTTGCTCTAAAATGTCTAGTTTTGCTTGCCGGAAAATTATGTGTACTATAGGATATCAGGATGAAGACAGTGATTGGCATAAGTGCAAAACAAGGAGGGGTTTATTGGTTGCACATATTGGGAGCTTCCAAGTCTACATAGTCGTCTTTGTCTATTGCTTCTTCAGTGTTTTCGTCTCCCTTATGGCAATAGCATTTTGGGCATATGTCTGCATCAGTGTTGTCTTCTACCACATCTATTTCTTTACATAATAGTGATTTTAATAAATGTGTTCCCTACTTGGTATATCCTCGTGCAAAACCGTCTAGAAACAATTTGCCTGTTAGTTCTGCTAAGGCTAGTAATTTGTTTGAACTTATTCATTGTGATGTTAGGGGCCTTATGGTTCACCCTCCCCTAGTGGAGCATTTTTAATTTTTTACCATAGTTGATGATTATTCCCAAGCTATTTCAGTTTATTTATTAGTTTCTTAGTCTCAAGTACCATTGAAGAAGAAGGAGTTCTTTGCATTTGTTCAGACACAGTTCCGCCGCCCCATTTAGCGGGTTCGGGTAGACAGCGAAATTGAATTCCTACCTATCAAATCATTTTTTCTGGAGAAAGGTGTTTGTTTTGAGACCTCCACAGTTTACACACCTCAGCAAAATGGCCGTGTGGAACGGAAGCACAGACATATTCCTAATGTTGCTTGAGCTCTTCAATTCCAAGCTCATTTGCTTATCGACGTTTGGGGAGAATGCATTCTTACAATGGCTTACCTCATTAATCGCATGCCAACACTGGTGTTAGATGGTCGAATGCCTCATTATTTCCTGCACGGTCGTGCACCAAATTATAACCATCTCCGTGTGTTCCATTCATTGTGCTTTGCCTCTCAGCTTCCACGGCCGCATGATAAGTTTGCATCTTGAAGTCGGAAGTGCATTTTTCTTGGCTACCCCGTTGACAAGAAAGCTTGACGTGTTTACAAATTGGAGTCTCGAACTGTGTTTGACAGGCGGGATGGATATTTTATGAAGACTGTTTCTCTTTTGCACATGTTTTCGCAAAGACGCCACATGCTGATCCACTGTCATCACAGTAACCTGACGTATTTGACAACTCCATTCCTGAGTTGTCCGGTCCAGTGGAGCCACCCAGTTTCGATCAGCTGCATCCAGCTTATTTCGATTCCAGTTGCTTGTCACCGAGTCACACCGGTCGCCGTCTGCAATGCCCGACCTACGGCCGCCCATGACTGCTCCACCATTCCCCGACCCACGGCCTTTCGTGATTACTCCGCCAACGATACAGACCTACAACTAGTCCATGGCCAACTTATCCTGAGCTCCAATCACGGTCGTTTGTGACCACTTCGCAGTGATGCCCGACCCCGTCTGCCTCTTACCGAGCTCAGCCAGCCAGCCCCCGTCTCACCACCATCAGCTTCATCAGTCGTCTGTCCTCCTACACTTGTCTTCGTCTGCCCCATGTTAAATTAAAAGATTACATATGCACTACTATTCGCTCAACAAACACCCCCTCTCTCTGCTGATCCCGCATCATCTGATTCATTGTCCTCGGTTACTCGTTACCCTATTGCTAATTATATTTCTTGTAGTAATGTTTTGGTTTGCATTCTAGACTTTTAGCTGCAGTTGTAGATGGTGTTGATCCGGTCAATTTTCTAATGCTTATCATCGTGATTATTGGCGTGTGACTATGTCTGACAAAATTGATGCACTCGAGTGGAATAATGCATGGGTTCTTGCTCCCATTCCCCCTGGAAAGAAGGCGATTGGCTATAAGTGGGTTTATCAGACTAAGTTTAATTCTGATGGTTCTATTGAGTGATACAAGGCTCGTTTAGTTGTACTTGTTAATCGTCAGTTTGAGGGGGATGACTTTACTGAGACATTTGCTCATGTTGCATAGATGAGTTCAGTTCATCTTTTCTAAGTTGTTGTTGCTATTCATGGTTGGGATCTCCATTAGATGGATGTTCACAGTGCATTTTTGAATGGTGATCTTGAATGGGAGGTGTATATGCGTCTACTTCTTATTTATACACTTTCAGCGCCTAGGTTGGTTTGCAAGCTTCGCAAATATCTTTATAGTCTTTGATAGGTTCTGCAAAATTAGTTTGCTGAACTCGCTACTGCTCTTTGCCTCTTTGGGTTTGTTCAGAGTAAGGCAGGTTACTCTTTGTTTTCTTACTTAAAAGATGATGTTATTGTTGTTGGTTCCTCTTCTGCGATGATGTCCAAGTTTAAAAAGTATTTGTTCACTTGTTTTCATATGAAGGATTTTGGTGCCCTGGAGTATTTCTCAAGCATAGAGATAGCTAGTCGGCCTGATAGGATGTTTCTATCTCAATGGAAATATGCCTCAGATATTTTTTCTGATACTGGGTTATTGGCAGCTAAACCCACAAATTTTCCCATGGTACATCAACACAATTTGGTGAGAGATGATGGTTCTATGTTTGATGACTCTGCGCAGAATCGCAGACTAGTTGAGAAGCTAATTTATCTCACCATCACTCATCCCGAGCTTAGATATTCAGTTCATACATTGGCCCAGTTCATGGAAAAACTGCGTTTGGCGTATTAGCATACAGCTCTGCGAGTTCTACATTATTTAAAGAGGCATCCTGGTTAAGGGTTGTTTCTATCTACTAAGATTTCTCTTCAGTTTATAACATTTTGTGATTCAAATTGGCTAGCTTGCCCAATTACTAGGAGATATTTGACTGGATATTTTGTGATGTTGGTGAATCTCCAGTTTCTTGGAAGACGAAACAACCCACTACTTCTCGTTCTTCGACTGAAGTAGAATACCGAGCAATGACAGCCTCGGGTTGTGAATTCTTGTGACTCTCAAGTCCTTTCTTCATTTTTAGGGAGTGATACATTGTAACACCCTAAACCCAACACACAGTGTCGGGTCGGGTCTGGGCGTGCTACCGAAAGTGCTAACAGTAACGAGCAGATAAATTTCATTGTGAAAGCGATTTAGATAAATCCAAAAACCTAAATTACTATTACAGTGAAAGTGTTAATGTTAAATGAAAGTTTCACCTAACTATTACAGATTCAAAATTCATATTAAAGTTCATTCAGGATCTCTCTTAAAGTAAGTAAAGACATCAAAGGGCTTTTCTCTTACAGTTCTTCTTCACCTGAAAAATGGTTGTTTAACTAGGTAAGCTCCTTGCTTAGTGAGGTTTCATTGCTAGTATTTACCCAGTTGAGTTTTAGTGATCACAGAATATCAAATGACAAATAGCCACACATGTCCTATCACATAGTAAAAGGATACGGGTGGTTAGTGCTAAGTTGCTGCCAAGTGCCTATGTGGCAACTCTGACTAACATACAAGGCACAACCTTTCAGTAGTGCCCGAAGGCCATCAGTCCAGTATTCAGTCTCGTAAACCACGCCCAATCAGATGTTTAGTTATGAGCTCGTATAAGTACAGTATAGTGGGTAATGCTAGCATACCAGAAACTCCATGAGTAGCCGGTCTAATCAGATGGTCCAGTCAATACCATTCCCCGCCGACTTCGATCGTACTACAATCGTGTTGGGGGCTCCAAAAATCACAGACAGGTAATCAGGTAGCAGATATTTCAAGTTTGACATGGCAAGATAAAGTACAAGCTGGGCATCCACATAACATATCAGAGTAGTATATGATTCAAGTTTGACACGGTAAGATAAAGTACAAGCCGGTCATTCACAGAAAAATATCGGAGCAGTTCATAACTCAGTTTCACTATAATTGAACACAGTAATATACACACTCAGTTGAACAGTCAGTATATATTATCAATTTATTTTTGACAGGTATGTTCCTTTATAATGGGGTTCAAGTACAGGTTCGAGTATGTATTTCGAGTACAGGGGTTCGAGCAGTTAGGTTTGAGTACAAGGGGGTTTGAGTAGTTGGATTCGAGTACAAGGGGGTTTGAGTAGTTGGATTCGAGTACAAGGGGTTTGAGTAGTTGGGTTTGAGTACAAGGGGTTTGAGTAGAGAGCTCAAGTGGAATGGGTATCGGGTGGTATTGGTTTGAGAGATAGGTGGTACCAGTTCATGTGGTAAGTGGTTCGAGAGGTAAGGTTCCAATGGTACTGACTGGTTCGAGGGGAAATGTTCGAGGGGAAAGGTTCGAGGGGAAAGGTTCGAGTGGTGAAATCCTTCAGTGGGTTTGAGGGGTGAAGCCTTTCAGTAGTTTGAGGGGCAAAATTTTCAGTGGGTTTGAGAGGTGAAGGTTTTCAGTGGGTTCGAGAGGTACTATTTAGTAGGGGTTCGAGGGCTAGGGTTCAGTAGGGGTTCGAGAACAGGGGTTCGAGAGGTTACTGTTTAACAGGGGTTCGAGGACAGGGATTCGAGGGGTTCGAGAACAGTGGTTCGAGGGGTACTGTTTAGCAGGGGTTCGAGGGGTCAAGGCTTAACAAGGGTTAGAGGACAGAGGTTCGAGGACAGGGATTCGAGGGCTACTGTTTAGCAGGGGTTCGAGCAGTCAAGGTTAACAGGGGTTCAAGGACAGGGGTTCGAGGGGTCAAGGTTAGCAGGGGTTCGAGGACAGGGGTTCGAGGGGTACTGTTCACTGGTGGCAGTCTGTAAGCATACAAGACAATATATATATATATATATATGTATATATATATATATTACTTCAATTCATGCTAAGACAATGAAAACACTCACTGTGGTTAGACTTGGGTTTGGCAACTTCCGTCTCCTGCTTTATCACTGCTCACCACTATTCTCTTGGCAAGAAATTTTTCTTAAGGTCGTGTGAGAAGGTAAGAACTAGGGATCCAATATTTGTACTGGATAGAAACCTAAAATCTAACACCTACCAACTTGAAATTTTATCATATAACCCATGTCCACTTGCCCAAAAATTTACTTTGGAAAATTCTCCCTCATGTCCGCCGTTCATTTCCTTTTCCCAGTAATTCCATTTGCCCAAAATTACTTTGGATAAAATCTTTGCGTCTGCCGTTTCTTTCGCCCAGTCATTCCACTCGGCAAAAGTACTTTGGATTAAATTCTTACGTCCGCCGTTTATTTTCTCTTCCCAGCAATTTTATTTGCCAAATTACTTTGGATAAATTTCCTTACGTCTGCCGTGCATTTCTCCTTAAAATTTTCCTTACTTGTTCATTCATCCCCTTATTTATTTATTACTTACTTATTTAATTGTTATTATTATTATTGTGTATATATATATATATATATTTATACACACAATATATATATATTTTTTATATCTTCTTTGACAACACTAACTCTTAGCATTTAATTATAATTAGTCAACATATGTATAGTGATAATATACCAGCTATAAACGACTATATTCCCAACGGTAATATAGCAGTTATAAATGACTATATTTTATGGTATATATATATATATATGAATTTATCCGACATTTTCAAAACCACATTTCTTCTTCTATCTTATATCATTCTCAATCTTTTGCTGATAACATGTCGAGACTAATGTCAGTCTTTGTTGCAGTAATTATCATGATACTGCATGTTAGTATTCTTATTGGAGATCTTATGCCGGAAGATTTTTGTTACTCTTCAGTAATGATTGGATTCCTTTATTACATTTTATTTTTCACAATCATTATAGATTTTTGTATTTCTAATTACATTTAATAAATTATTTTATTTCCCTATTATGCAGTAACATAAATTGTTAATTTTGTAGACAAGGTTCAATCATTACGATTGAGATTTTTACACACATCCTACTCTGATGCGTTTGTATTGTGATAGTCAAGCAGGTCTTCATATTGCAACCAATCCAGTGTTTCATGAGAGGACGAAGCATATTGAGATTGACTGTCATTTTGTTCTTGATTTGATTCAATCTGGTGATGTGGTTACTTATCATATCAGTACTGCTAGTCAGCCAGTAGATTTATTTACGAAGGCACTTGGACGACAGACATTTCAGACTTTGCTTGACAAGTTGGGCATTTGATATCCACATGCTCCAACTTAAGGAGGAGTGTAGGAGATATTTTGTTAATATCTTCTGCAATATTATTTTACCCTAAATAGAATCATTTTCCTTTTATAACTCTGTAAATGATGTCTACATATTGTACTCGTGTACCATTAATAAAAACACACGTTCATATTTTACACTCAACGAATATAAACGGGACAGTTCCCGTCAATTATTAATTTTTCCCAAGAGGTTGATGAGTGATGAGACAAAGTGTAAAACGGATTTAAAAGCCAAACGTAAAAGAGTTTGTAGGCTAAAGAGAAAGTAGGATTATTTTTTCTATGCCTTTTAAAGCATTTATTCCCCTTTGTTAACTATTTTACTCATAGATTAGAATAACCATTATTGGTTTTCTATTCATTTGATAATCGAAGGGCTTGAAATCTTATGTGTGTGCTTATTTAGCTAGTATAGACAATGATAGTGCTTCCCACCTTTCACTTCAATCATTTAGATGACCTTTAAGGCCATAATCTTTATACTCTATTGGCTGCAAATGGATTCTTACATTATGTGCTAATGGAGTCTGGTTCCCACTTCTCTTATTGTTGTTTTTCTCTTAATTTTCTACTATATTTTTCTAGTGATCGCCGGCAAACTTTGTTGCTGGTTTGTGATCGCCGGTTGTGGTAGTGGTGATGGTTCAGATCGTCGAAAATTATGATTGTGGCACAAGTGTAGGCCTCCCTTTAACGGTAAGGAAGATGATTGATGCCCAGTGATTCTTGATGCATCGTTTGTGACTCCATCGTACATTATAGTGATCATCCACTATTTAGAGATGACCGATCAAAACTGGTGCAACATCTTATAAAAGGAATTTAATCGAGCGGCATGTGTTATTTTCCTCAAGCAATCCAAAATTGGTAATTAAGGAAGCCACCATCATCCCAAAAAATATACATTTTGAATATATATTAAAAAGAGATTATAATATCCAAATCAACGTGGGAAGTAAATATTTTAATTTTTAAGTTTAAAACTTTTTTGCTTACTTTTGCCCATAGTCTATCTTCTGCGAGACCGTCTCATGGTGAGGCAGGGACTAGAGGGAAAGTAAGAAAATGGCAAACCAAATTTGGGGGCAAAATTACAAATATTTCAGGCTCGGGGTCATTAGTGAAAGGCACAAAAAAATGAAGGAACTAAAAAGAAAATACGCAAAAACTAACCACACAAACCTTGCCCAACTTGAAGGCACGAAACCAAATCCCTTGCCAAAACACTACTTCACCATATTTGTTCAATCAAAATAAATTAAGCATAATCTTCTCTACCAAATTATTTCAACAACAAAAAAATTTTCAACTATTGTTCATCATTAAAATTCAACCGCAACAAAATTTGAAGAAAACATCGATCGACATCAACAAAGCATCAATCTAGTAATCTGCAACTACAATCAGGTATTAATTTAACATCAATCACCCTAAATCTATGAATCAACTCAATTTCAAAATTTACATATTCAAAACTCAAATCATGATTGAAGAAGGTGATTACGAGATCGACAATATATCAACAGTTATACAGACGACGCAACAACAGAGTCAAATGTAACAAATTGAATCGAATGTCAATGATGAGCAGGTCATGCATGTTTAAAAAGGTAGGTTGCAGATATTTCAGCAATTGATTATGAGCTTTCAATTTTCTAATTTGAAATCGACTAGAATAGGAACTTGTGTTTTAAAAAGCCAGATTTGTATGGATGATATTCCATACATGTTGCTGATTTGTCTTTGACAGAGAAAAATCCTGTCAAACGACTAAGCTTTCACATGTTGGAATTCACGTTATGAGCAATTATTTTGAAGTTTTAAACAGTGTATTTGAGTCTCTTGAACATTATGAAAATAACTATAAGTAGCTAAGGTCTGATTTATAGCAGACGATGTTCATGAAATTTGGCATGATGATTTAATCATTTAGCCCGATGGTGAAAAATTTTGCTGACCCTGATCAGGATTATAATTTGTAGCAAACATGATGTAATGTTACTTCTAACCTGTTTGATGTTACAAATATATGATATGATATTTTAATTATACAACATTATGCTAGAACTTCACTGAACATGTTCATAATCATTACATTTTTTTGTGTGGAAAATTGTGATTCTCATTTCTTCAAAACTGCAACATTACAACTCCCCATCTTCTACTCCTCTCCGAATATTAAACTAGCACACTTTACTTTAAATTTAAACTTCATACTTGCTCTATACACTATACAGTCTATGATTTCTGCATAATGTTTCCCCATGTTTCGGCTACCCAAAGCTCCCCTTATTTCTCTTCCTCCATATCTCATACACTGCCTCAACCGTTTCAATTTTCATAAGTTCAACCCTCCATCCTCTTCCTTTTGTGTTCAGTACCGGCCTGTTTAGCTCATTTTTCCATCATTCCGATTGTCTGTCTCTGCCAAACCATTTCAGTACTCCCATCCATATCTCCTATGTGATTTTGCATTCAAACATCATGTATTGCAATGTTTCCTCCTCCGAGCAGAAAACATACCTTCCATCTGTGTGTATTCCCACTTTCACCAGCCTATCTTTAGTTGTTAATCATTTGTGGCATGCTATCCACAGTACAAACACTGCTCTCGGTCTTGCCAAATTCCCTGCAATCAATTTCCTCCAGCTGATCCCTACCAGCTCTCCCTTTAAATTTATGTATACTGGCTTCATACAAAAATTCTTTTTACCAATCTGCTCCTTCCATTCCTCCATCTCCACAGCCTTCCTTCTACTCTTCACAATGCTCTTCAGAACTCAAGAACAGTCATTAGGGAATGCTGTTACTCCGATGTTCTCTTCTTTTATGTAATATGTGCGAACCCACTTGATCCATATTCTATCTGCTTTCCCGCATAGGTTCCATAGCATCTTCATCATGTTCACCTCATTCCATTCCTCCAGTGAAATCAGGTTCAATCCTCCAGCCTTCTTCTCTTAGCAGATTTTCCCCCAAGCTATTGGGGATTTCATGGCTATCTCCTCACCACCACTTCACAAGTAGGATCTACACAAAGCCTTTACATGTTTGAGCACAAATTTTGGCAGTGGAAAGGCCTGCATCCACTAGTTTAGGATTGCAAGCAGTACACTCCTTATAAGTTGCACCTTCCCTGCATAACTCAATAACCTCGCACTCAAATGCCTTAGTTTCTTAGTGACTCTCTGAATTAGTTGATGGCATATAAGTAGATCCAGTTTCCTGCTAGCTAGGGGCACTCCTAGGTACCTGAAAGACAGTTCTCCACTTTCGAATGCCACCTTCATAATCTCCTCTCTGTGATCATTCTCCACAACTCCAAAGTATATTTTGCATTTTGATTTGTTGACATGCAGCCCTGTAGATTCAACAAATATGTTGTAAGCCACTATCTAGCTTTCACTGATCCCACTTCTCCTTTAGACATTAACAAGACATCTGCAAAGCTTAGATTGATCAGTTTCACTTTCTCACATCTACCATGGTACTAAAACTCAGGATTTTCTCCCACGGTCTGCTTACATCTACTCATATACTCCATTAGAACCACAAACAACAGAGGAGAGATTAAATCTCCCTGTCTTAATCCCCTCCTAGCATCCACAATCATTGTCACACTCACATTCACTACATACTGATAAGAAAAAGTAGATACACAAGCCATCACCCATTTAATGAACTGATTTGGTATGCCTATTTCTTTCATGTGTGTTCCAAGGCTCTCCAATCCAATGTGTTAAAGGCCTTTTGAATATCCATTTGCAACATGCACCTAGGACTTCCCCCATTTCATGTTATAGCCACTTAATAGTTTAACAACCATCAGTATGTGGTCATGGATGCTCCTCCCTGGTACAAAATCAGCTTGATCTGTGTTGACTATTTCAGTTATAACACAAAAAATCAATCTCCTGGTCATCACTTTTGATATTATCTTGTATATAGTTGAGAAACAAGACAAAGGTCTGAGCTCTCTAACAGTTCTTGCTACTGGATTCTTAGGGATAAGTGTTACCATTGTTCTGTTTATAGGCCTGAACATTTTGCAATCCTTAAAGCATGCATGTATTGCCTCCATTACATCCTCTCTAATCACCCTCCCAACCACCTTGTTCTTCTTAAAGAATTTAGCTATCCATCACCTCATAGTGCCTTCAAATCTCATATACTCTTCAATGCCTATCACACCTCTTCTTCAGTCACTGCTTAAATCAGTTTCAACTGCCCTTTATGACTTAATACTTTCTCCTGCCTCATCACCAGTACATCCACTCCCTTCAGTCCTTCAGCAAGTTTCCCCACCAACTGTTCATAAAACTCTACCACTTCCTCTTCCATCTCTTTCTGATCAGTTGTTTCCTACCCATCTTCCCTCACCGATTTTTTATACCTTTTTACTTGTTTTTTTATTTCACTAAGGCATGGAAATAGGCATTATTTCCATCCCCCAGTTTAATCTAGTCTGCTTTGGCCTTTTGTCTTTCTCTTTTTCATCAATGTCATTCCACTTTTGTACTTCCTCCACACAATCTATAACTTTATGAATCAGGTTTCTGTCCATCTTCTTTCTTGCCAAATCTGCTTGAGTTGTAGTTGGTTTCTTCCTTGCTTCCTCCAGGTGTTGCTTAGTGCCAGCCAGTCTTCTTGTGTCTTTCTTCAGTTTTCCTTGTAATCTCAACAGTTTCCTCCACACTTTGGCCATTGGTCTCCCCTTAATTGGTTGCTCCCAGCTTTCTTTGATATCCTTCAATGCTACCTCATTCTCTAATAGACAGTTATAGAACCTGAATTTGGTTTACTCATTTCTTCTGCTCCTCTCATAGTTCAGTCTTAGTAAAGCATGATCAGAAACCCATGCTTCAATCACCTCCACCTTCAAAGTAGGGAACTTTTGGAACCACTGCACATTTCCTATAACTCTATCTATCCTCGAATAAATCACCCCTTCCACTTGTCTGTTAGTCCAAGTGTAGTACTCTCCTTCACTTTCACATTCAAACATGCCAATATTTTGCATCATTTGATCTTAGTCCAATTATTCATTCACTTGCACCAGATTCTCTCCTATTTTTTCCCTTACATCCAACACATTATTGAAATCTCCTAGCAAAACCCATAGGTTCCAACCCTTCTATGTCCTTCCATAACACTCTTCTCTCCTTTAACTGATTTCTTGCATATATTGCAGTCATCAATGTTGCCATATTTCCCAGGTTATCGACCAGCTCACAGTGCACAAGTTGATTAGTAGTTTTTACCTTTCTTACTGCCACCTTACTCTGATTCCATAGTACCCATATTCTCCCATTATAGTGAGCTTCATAGTTATCAGTAAAGCTCCACTGACTCCCCAATCATCTTCTTACGTTTTATGTTTTTTTCCTTTTTTAACTCTTGTCTCCACCAGTACAACCACAACTACATTTAATCTGTTGAGACAGGTGCTTATCTCTCTATACTAAGAAACTTTATTTAGGCTCATAATATTCCATGATAGAATCATGTTGCAAATTCTAATGCATCTGGGGATCACCCCAAATCCTCAGATCCCTTATTCCAATATATGATCTCAGTTTCCACATCCTCGACCTCAATTTCTACTTCAATTTCCCCGTTTACTATAGTTGGAGCTTCAAATTCAATCTTTATTCCAATTGATTGGATTAGATTACCACTAATAACGTCTACCCATAGCTTATTCATACCTCTTCCTACTTCATTCAAGGGTTTAGTGTTTACCCCATATTGTTGTCTCTTTATTTCTTCAGTATTCTCCTTCTCATTTTCATTCTCCTTCTCTGATTTGTCTCCTTGGCTATTACCCTCCATCTCCTCCTGTACTTTGCTCCCCCAATCCATCTTTGGTGAAGCCACCTTCTTCTTCGGCTGGCCACGCCTCATTTCCATGGTCGTTATTTGCTCTACACCGTCATTGTGCATCATTACATATTGCAAAATCATTATGTGATGTTGCAAACAAAATCTTTGATGAGCCTATGCATTATGCAAATAATTTTTTGTTGCTCCTATAAGGTTGGATGTTATAAATTTATGGCATAGCATTTCAATATAAACATAAGTAACTGAATTTCTAAATAACAAGCTCAGATTTCATTGTATAATTATTTATTATTATTTTTGGTTTCAAATAAAGGTTTACCAAACTTGTTCGAGATAGATCGAATTGAATCCCTTCAAGGAGTACTAGCAATTACATAGGAAGAGCTTGAAACATTTTACTGCGCACTTGCAAAATCACTTGGATTTGCTGCATGGAAGTCGACACAGAAACACCATATGCTCAGTTGATAAAAAAACCAACTTGTTGGGGGCTTGATCATTATTTACTGTTATACTATGATGTTATACTGTTACGTTGTGATGATTCAATTTATTGTTTGATGTTTTATAAAAACATACTGATGAGGATGTTGATTTAAACTAGATATTCATATGCTCCACTCCACTTAAACATTCCACTGTTGTTGCATTTGAATTAACTTCTTTCATGTTCCACTTCTATCCACTTACATTTTTTTTACATGATAACTTACAGACGTATGATAATTCATATAACTTTATGTATATTATGGATGAACAAGTAATTTTAATAATTTTGTATGAAAGGCATAAAACATCAAACATTGATAACTTCAGATCAAATGAATTCGAAGAATCATCACTAGAACAACAAAATAACAAATAAAGTTAGCATATAAAAGTGGAAACCTTTAATTTTAATTTTTGCGTCAGCCTTTGAAAATGTCAATCGTCATGATTATCAAACCATTCAACACCACTCATCATAAAAGGTTTCAAAAGCCCTAACAAATCCCTAACATAAAAACTAAAATCCAAATCAACTTAAGACATCAATAACAATCAAATGACTCAACACTAAAAATCAACCATCATAACTGAAAAATCAATGTCAAACAATACATCCCAACCAATCAAATTTTATTTTTTCCCTAACTTGTTTCCCCTCACCATTGACTTTTTCACAAACTTGCCTTCTCGAGTTGGTTTTAAAGAGGACGACTCTCATACTCCAACGCAAAGATCAAAGGTTGACTATGGTCCTCTGTTCAAGGGAACACATTCAGGATGATTCATTACTTTTTTAATTATTTCATCAATGGCATCGTAGAGCTCTAGCTTGGAAAGTATTCTTGTGAAATAAATATAAAACATCACATACAGTAATAAAAATATCAATATATGAAATTAAAACATCACAATAGCACATAGAACATCTCTCAAAACTATATTGAGAAACATCACATACAATATTTAAAACACCAATCTCAAAAAATTTAAGCACCATCAGCACACACTAAAGTACCAAAACAACAAAACTGAACATCAATTGCATACTTAAACATGAAAACACCACAAGCATCATACACTAAAATTAAAACATTGCACTAGCACACATAACAATGCTTAAAGATTAAACATGAAAGATCAAAGACAGAACCAGAAACATCAACAACAATATCTAAATCTTCATAGGTGAAAAAAAAAACAAAACTTACATATCCTGCTTCCTTCTTGATCGCAGCATAAGTGGGCATGTGTTCTTAGACATCTAAGAAGTAGCAACAACAACACAAAAGTTAGCGCAAATCGTAACATAAGGCTAAGATATCACACACAATCAAAATAACAAAACGAATATCAATTGCATAGTTAAGCATGAAAACACCACTAGCATCAAACACTTAAATTAAAATATCACACCAACACAGATAAAAATACTTAAAACCTAAACATCAAACTAGAAATTCAGAAGCATCAACAACATCTAAAACATCACAGCTGAAAAATAATAAAACTTAGAAATCCTCTTCTTCTTGATTGCTAAGAAACAACAACGACACAAAATTAGAACAAATCGTAACAAAACCCTAAGATATCACACACAATCAAAATAACAAAACTGAACATCAATTGCACACTTAAGCATGAAAATACCACAACCATCAAACACTGAAATTAAAAAATCACACCAACACAGATAATAATAACTAAAACTCAAACATCAAACATAATATCAAAAACATCAACAACGATATCTAAAACATCACAACTGAAAAATAATTAAACTTACAGATTCTCCTTCCTTCTTGATTGTAGTAGCAGTGAGCAAGTCTTTATAGACATCTAAGAAATAGTAACAACACCACAAAAATTAGCACAAATCCGTAAGAACAGTTCTCCAAACACAAAAAAGTAGAGAAATTCTCAAATACTAACACAATGAAAAACATAAACTCTAAAAGACACAATAAAACAAAATGGAACTACATAATAAACAAAAATTAGAAAATAAGCGCAATAATACTCAGCATAACCTACACAAACCCTAGACAACCATATGAACAAACAAAATTAAACAAAAATCGAAAAAACAATAAAATATGCATAAAAACATAGCGAAGACATTACCTTCGAAGATGAACACAAAACAGAGGTCGTATTGTGTAGATCACTGAAAAACAAAGCTAAAAATGGATAATGCACCGGAAAAAAAACCAAAATTCCAAGCGGCCTCTGCGCGCAAGAAAGGAGGAAGAAAAATGGAGATGATGTGCGGTTAATTTGAAGGAAATGAGCAAGCGTGCGGTTGATATTTGGAACTCAAAGAAAATGGGGGGAGAGAAGTTACAGAAGCACGTAGGTTTTGTGAGGGGAAAGTGAGAGAAAAAGGTGAAAAGTTTATAATTTAAACCCGGACTTAAATATAAATTAATCAAATTACACACCCAGTCCCTGAACTTTTAAAATTTCAATTTGAAACCCTGTGCTAAATTCTTGACAATGTAATCTCCAGTCTCGTTGTGAGACAATCTTATACGAAACTTTATATTGTCCCATAATTTCAGTAATTCTGCTTTTAATTCCTTTCCCCCGCCCCTGAGCATTCATCTTGAAATATTTTCATATCCTTGCTAAATTAGCCTAAGTATTTTTTTAAATCGAGCTAAACTAAAATTAAACAAATAAATTGAGATGGATGGAACAAACGGAATTGAAGTCCCGTTAAGTTAAAAATAGCATGGCCTTAGTTAGGCAAAGTTGGTGAATTTAGGCAACGATATTTATCTTATTTTATTATTATTATTACGATTATATAATCACAAAATACTATCCAGATCGCCTATCTGTTAAATGGTATTATTTTAAAATTAATATAACTGATGGGATGATTTGGTGTTTATTTCTATTTATTACAACAACATTCTCATACTTTTGAGAACGTTTTTAAATATATCTTGAAATATAATTAATTATAACTCGACTTTATAAGTTATAGGAATGGAATTTGGCATGATTGATCTAATCACTAGGTAGTTCGATAGGTTCATATTTAATTTTAATTCATTTCACTTTAATTTAACTTATTAAGTTTCATATGGGCTAGTTTTTTTTTTTGGAAGCAAAGAGTCATTCTCATTCTCATTAACTGCAAGATCGTTACATATTTGCGTGAGGTTTAGGTGGCACAACCCCTAGCTAACAACTATAACTAATATGTTAAAAATATTCTAAACTCTCTGGGCTCACACACTATGGGGTGAGCCTCCCACAACTGGACCTATCATTAGTTTTGATAGAGTGTAAAACCCATAAATCATTGTGGTTATGTGTATTGATATATATATATATAGTGAGTACAAATGGTATACAAGGCCTAAACAAATATGAAACAAGATATACACAAAATCAATCAGAAAGGGTATTCCTTTCTTATCCTGATTCTAATTGATGTACATCTCTATTACCCCCCCCCCCTCAAGCGAAGCGTGGGACTGGTCGTAACGCAAAGCTTGGAATGTAGAAACTCAAACTGAGGATGGGGTAGACCCTTCGTAAAGATGTCAGCAAGTTGTAAGTCCGTAGAAACATGAGCAACCTTGAGCTTGCTAGACGGCACAATCTCACGCACAAAATGATAGTCAATATCAATGTGCTTAGCTCTCTTATGAGAAACTAGAGCACTATTATTATCACACAAAAAGATGGGCGGGGCACGCAGCATCACACGTAAGTTCCAAAGAAGATTCATCAACCAAGCTAGCTCCGTAGCGTAATTTTCCATAGCATGGTACTCTGATTCTGAACTAGAACGAGAAATTGTAGGTTGCTTCTTAGCACTCCAGGAAACCAAGTTGCCACCAATGAAAATGGCATAACCATATGTAGACCTATGAGTCTCTATACAACGAGCCCAATCAACATCAGAGTAACAAAAAACTGGTAAAGCTGAGGAGTTTGCACAAAAATGAAGACCATAATGGAGTGTACCACAAATATAGCGCAAAATCCTAGTCACATATTGATAATGGTCATCAGTAGGAGCCTGCATATACTAACTGGCTATATTCACAGCATAAGATAAGTCAAGACGTGTGATCGGCAGATACTATAGCGCACCAACCAAATAACGATAAAGTGTGGGGTTTCCGAATTGCTTACTGGTGTGTCGTTTTACACCAAAAATAAATCAAGCTCTAAGCTGAATTTTCAGTTCAGGATTCTGTGGTCGGTATGGGCATACCGACCAGTATAGCTGCGAGCAGGTTCGTTTCCCAAGAGATTGGCGAGACTTTTTCCTTAATCTTTAATCTACGAATTTGTAACCAAAAGAACCAGAAGAGGGTCGTGAATAAGAGAAAATAAAAATTGAGTAAAAGCAAGAATGAGAAATTGTTACAGATTGCAAAACAATTCAACTATGATGATAAGATTCCTGTTTCGATCAATTCCATACTGGCTTTCTATCTCGATCCTTGATGCAAAGATGACTTTAAATGCATGCACACAAATTGGTTATAGTTGCAAGCAACCAATCTTTCCTTACCTTGTCGATAATCAGGAGGACGCCTCACTAACTATTTCTCTAACTAACATATAACCTAAGAGACGCTCTATAGATTTAATATGCTAGCAGCATTAAGAATGAGAAAGACCCAATTCATAACCAACAAACTCGGACGCCGGATTGTTAAATTAAGACTGTTGTTCCCAACCACTGATTGAACTGAAATCACAATTACGGATGATTGGTTCAATTGGCATTAAATTAACTAACATGCTATCAAATATTGCGCACTACTCAATAACATGAAAGCAATCATAAACATTATAATTAAGAACAGCAGATGCTAGCATGCAATCAAAGTATTAAAACTAATTAGATCTCACGAGAATCGACGCCAGTACTTCCTTGATCTTTACCGGAAAAGAAGAATTTAGCTAGAATACATAATTAAATTAACAATCGAAAACATAAAAATAAATGATGAAAATTGTCTGAATAAAAACTGGCAAACCCAAATCGCAAAATACTGTCTGCGCGAATGGACTGTCGTACGCAATTCTGTTCTCTGTCTTCTCCTTGGCCGTACGTTTTATGCATGTAAAAAAATAATCAAGTCTCCAAAAATATTACTACAACTAAAAGATAGATAAGGAATAAAATATGTCTTTCCTTATCTAATTAGAACTCTAAAAGATAATCCCAATATTCTCTCCTAACAATTAGGAGTCTTCAAATCAATCTGATTCTTCTCCAACTACATTTGTAATTGCCATAATTCAGCACCAAATATCTCCATTATTATTTCCTCTTCCATCTCCAAGCACAAATGACCATAAACTGCAACAACTTGCCAATTCAGAATCTAAATCTTTAAACTGCAAGAACATTACGAATTACATAAATATCCAAGCATTTAATAAATCATTTAACTCAATAATCAGCCCAAAATATATGGTAAAATCAACCCCATCACTTACCGGAAGAGCTAGATAGTTGCAAAAAAGCCACAAATGGAATAGCAACACGCACAAAGACTTGCATGCCAGCTCGCAGTTTAATGTCCCTGGCATATATGGCTTGACCACGGAATAAGCCTTCGGAAGTACGAACAACCTCCAATCCCAAAAAATACTGCAAAGTGCCAAGATCGGTATTCTTAAACTCTTGATGAACCCAATCAATAAACTTTTGAATAAGACGACCATCATTCCCAGTAAGAATAATGTCATCAATATAAACCAATAAATAGATTAAAGAGGCACCATGTGAGAAAATAAATAAGAACGTATCTAAAGAACTCCATACAAAACCCAGGCCAATAAAAAAGGAACTGAAACGCTGAAACTAAGTGTGTGGAGCTTGCTTCAAACTTTAAATGGCCTTGCGTAGACGGCAAACATAATCATTACACATAGGGTCTTTGTATCCAGCAGGCTACTCTATGTAAACTGGAGACTCCAAAATGCCATTTAAAAAAAGCGTTCTTCACATCAACTTGTCGCAATGGCCAATTGCGATGAACAATAATGGATAAAATAGTACAAACAGTAGAGACCTTCACCACTGGACTAAAAGTATGATCATAATCAAAACCACGCAATTGTGAAAAAACCTTGAGCAACTAACCTCGCTTTGTGCTGGTCAAGGGAGCCATCAGATTTATACTTCAACCGGTAAACCCATTTTAAACCAACGATATTTTCATGGGAAGAACAAGGAACCAGCTCTCATGTCTGTTGAGTGCGCAAAGTATCCACCTCTGAGTTAATGGCAGTAACCCATTCAGGATTCCTTGACAGCCGAGCGATAACTCCAAGGCTCAATCTTAGAAAATAAAGCACTCAGTAAACCAGAAATATCATATTCAGAAAAAAATCTTGTACTTTAGAGAACTAGTGCGCATGTAAGTAGTATTCAGATGCCTAGATGAGGGACCCACAACCGATTAAGGCATGAATCCCAAGGATGGAACGGAGGCCAAGATAGAGAGAATAGAACTCGAGGCAGTCAGAGGTGGCCACGCAGGCGGCAGTAATAATGGCACTAGAGAAGCTGGGGCGACCAATGAATTTAGTGAAGACGTAGGTGGCTGTAGAGGCGGCGCATAGTGTACAAGCGTGACCGAGGTGCCCAGCGCGTGAGTCGGTGGTGGCATCGATTATGCTGGCGGTGCTGGCTGGTGTCGGACACGCTGTTGGTCATCCTGTGGCAAACAAATGTATTTTTTTAAGAACCCTGAGCTTTCGGTACAATTGGAAAATTGAATTTTCCAAAATAACGGGTGGTTGTACTATAGAAGATGGCTCAAACACCTCTTATGGAACTGACTAAGGCTCCAAAAAAGTAGAAACATCCAGTGATGAAGAATCTGTAACAGTGCCAGTATGGGTAGCTGGAAAAAACAACTCATCAACTCGAGAATAGCGAGTGATGTACTCCTTTGTAAGAGGATCAAGACATTGATAACTCTTGTACTGAAAGCTATATCCCATAAATATATAAGACATACTCTGAGAGGCCAGTTTATGCGTAGCATAGGGCCTCAAATAAGGAAAAACTCGATAGCGAAATGGATGAAAATTGGAGTAGTCAAGTGTAGTGCCAAAAATGATAGAGATTGGAGACTGACCAGATAAAACTGGAGTAGGCAGTTTATTCATGATGTAGACCATCGTAGAGAAAGAATCATACCAAAATGAATAATGACGACCAGAATGAAAGAGCATCGAAAAACCTGTCTTTGTAATATGACGATGCTTCCTCTCTCCAGGACCATTTTACTCAGGAGTATAAGGATAATAAAGCTGATGGTGAATGCCCTTAGACGTAAAATGGGTCTGCATGCGATGATTTACAAACTCGGTTCCACCATCGCTCTAAAATACCTTGATGGTGGTAGAGAACCGATTCTCAACAAGAGCTTCAAATTGCATGTATGCCTCCACAAAATTATACTTTTGTCATAGAGGAAATAACTGAGTAAAACGAGAGAAATTATCAATAAAAATGACATAATAAAGGTACCCATTGCGAGAGACAATAGGTGAGGGTCCCATAGATCACAATGAACTAAATCAAGTATGCGTGGTGCACGTTTTAAATTATCATTAAAATAAAGATGCTTACTTCTAGCCTTATCACAAGAAGAACACAAATAAGGTTTAGGCAGCAAACTAGTGACTGACAAAGTACAAGTCTTACTTAAATCAGAAATTTCATTAAAATGAACATCTCCTAAACGACTATGACAGAGCTCAAATGAGGCTTTGGCTTTATTTTCATTAACAAAAGACACTAAAGCAGCACCACCATAATCTAAAATGTAGAGACCTTCTCACTGTGTCCTCGGCCCACGAGCTCCTTGGTAACCTTGTTCTGAATAGTGGAAACATAGTCATTAAAATAAACAAAAACATTTAGATCTCTGTTCAACTTGGTAATAGATAATAAATTCTTGGTGATGTGGGGAACGACCAAGACATCAGATAAAGTAAGGGAATTAGAAA
The DNA here is from genome assembly GCA_037428765.1 of Rubia yunnanensis. Lineage (NCBI taxonomy): Eukaryota > Viridiplantae > Streptophyta > Magnoliopsida > Gentianales > Rubiaceae > Rubia > Rubia yunnanensis. The sequence goes on along the minus strand of CM075064.1, from coordinate 19,546,280 downwards.
TTTGGGAATTCCCAATATGGGAAATATGCAAAGAGGCACCATTGCCAAAATAAACACGACGATTACATGAGCGACACTATCTAGGTTGGATGCAGAAGCAGTCATGTGATTGGTAGCACCAGAATCCATGTACTAATCCGGAATTGCATTATTTTGCTGATAGTACTGTGGCTGAGCCTTGTCAATGGTATTTGCAATATTATCACGACCAATATGAGAAAACTTGTAGGAGAATTCAGCAAGATGATCGAGACGATGAAATCACTGGCAGATGTAGGTGTCATTGCCATGGCCACCGAGCGCGAACGCAGGACCGTCGTTTGGCAATAGATTTTGGCCACCGCCACAGTCGTGGTCTCTCCCCTTCCCCGTCCATTACCGCAGCCTCCCCTACTGCAGTTAGCCTGCCTGTATGCCTATTGACTAATAGAAAAAGCAGCATGTACAGGTCCAGAAATTGACGAACGAGCTTTGGGATGAAACTTCAAAGCCTCAGCATCAGCAACAACAGAGTATAAAGGTGATAATGGATCTCTCAACATGACAGAATTGGGAAACTCAGAGAAGTGTTGGTTCAAACCACGACAAAATATAACAGTAACATCTTCATCATGGAGAGGATGTTTGAGCACACACAGTTCATCAATAATGTCCTTAAAGTGAGAATAATAATCCTGGACAAAATGGTCATCTTAACGAATATCGTACAGACGAACACAAAGAAAAAGGTGACAAGAACGAGAATTATTATGGTACTTTGTAGCTAAAGCATCCCATACCTGAGCAGCAGTGACCATACCGTCAACTACTGACATTGGAGTTGGTGACAGAGATGAGAAAATAACAGCCTTGACCAGTTGATCCTGCTGAATCCAAGCATCACGAGCCTTATCCTCCTCGGAAGCCTTGCCATCGGTTTCTTTGGAAGTTGAGCTCACATGGAGATCAGGGCACTTCGTATATCCAACAACAAAACCAATCAAATTGACAGTACGAAGAACAAAATTAACCTGAGTACGCCAATGAGCATAGTTGGAACCATCAAGCTTGATGGTGATGCAGCTGATTGATGTGCCAATTTTATATGGTTATATTAGGACTTTTAGGATTCAATTTTGTACACTTTTGTGCTATAGATGTGGCATTTTTCCTTGAAATTATCTAATGAGAGTTAAGAGCAACTTTTAAGCTTTTATTACTTTTCTAGAAGATTTTGTGTGACAAGGAAAATTGTTTGAAGACTTTGAAGAATAACTTTGAAGATTTAAGGATTTGAATACTTGCATTTGAGATTTTGAAGACTTGAATGATTGAAGATAAGTGAAGTGCAGAGGGGGACTTGAAACAAAAAAAAAAGAAAGAAATCAAGATGCTGAAACTTGGCTCGGTCGTGACTCGTGATAGATTGGTCGCAAGTCGCGACGGACAGGTGGCCAGAACCTTTCTTACTTTTTTGTACTATAAATACTAAATCATATCCTCTCCTCTTTACATATTCTTCCTCTCCTACGATATTCTGGGTTCAACCCTAGTTTTCCTTTCTTTCTTTTCTTAGTTTTTGCAGGTTAATCATGCCATTTCATTATCTAGGTTAGTTTAATCTTGGGAAAAATTGATTGATACTTCCTTGCTAATGTCTTGAGAATCATATCTATCTATTTATTGAGCTTTGAATGTGAATTGTTAATGGCATTACTGTTGTTAGAAGTTTATGTATATGAATTGCTGGTATGTTTACTTGTTAGGGATGGTAGAAAGTGGCTAATTCTCTCCTCTTTTAATATGGAATCCAAGAGAATGAGTTAGAGCTTCTAAATGATGTTGATGTGTTGATAATTGCTAGATAAATGTGATAGTGTCAAACTCTTTATCATGTTTTTTTATTGTAGCAAATAGGAGAGGTCTATGAGTGTTGAACGTTCTTGACTAATTATATGTAAATGCATGAATTGGTTAAATGCTTAGACACGGTGTAGTGTTTATAAGTGTTGTCAAACTTGTTGATTCTTCGTGCTCAATGCCATCAATCAGATACTTTTAGTCGTGTTTTGACTAAGGGAGTCATTGGTGAGGTTTGAAAAGAGATGTCAAATTCACTCTTGCAAACTACTATCTAAGAAGGATAGAAGATTTATCTTCACAAGCAGTGAAAGTAGTAAATAGATTGTTTCACTCATTCTTGAAGTCTTTGTTATTGAGTATTCATGTGTTCTTAATGATATGTTTTACTTCATTTATGCCATGGTTTTTTTGAGAATAGGAAGTGTTTGGATGATTGAAGTGTTGGGGTGTTAGGAAAGTGATGAATTCTTTAGCTCTTTGGCATGAAAAATCCAAGAACATGAACTCAGAATTTCTCGTGCATAATGTGTTGTGATTCTTTCTAGATAAGTATGTTAATATGGATTGTTCTCATATTTATCCTATAGATACAATGAAAGGTTGAATCTTGAATGTGGTTTGTTCTAGGTTTAGCCTAATGAATGCTATGTTTGGTTAAATGGCTATTTCTTTGGTAGAAGGTGTGTTGTTATCAAATATATGGTCTTTCGTGTGAAATGTCGTTAATGAAATACCTCTATGGTGTGGTTTGCCTTGAGTGATTGTCAACGAGATTTACAAATAGTCGATGTTTGTCTTTGCAAATTACTATTAAAAAGGAATGAATATTGATCTTTGAATGGGAAGTTATAACATTCCCCATAGGTAATAAATGTGATAGAATGAGTGAATGGTTCAATGATCTACATTTGGTTTGGAAATGGATATCAATTGCCCCCAAGGCTGTCTTTTGTAGTTTTTATCTTTTTTTTGTAGTTTGCTTGATGATTAGCATAGTTACTTAGCTTTGCTAGTTAGTTTGTCTTTTACTTTCATAACTTAGGAAAACCAACCAACCAAAACACCACTTTTTAAACGGTTAAGAAAATCCCTCTTCTTCGTGGACTACCCCGACCTGCCATTATCTACTTAGTTGTAGATAGGAAGCATTAGGGCTTATAAATTTAACTTTGAGAGGTACGACGATGACCTCCCACTAATCAACGATGGAAGCGTAATTGACGTCATCAAGAAAGCATGAACAGATCCAAACACAAGAGAGAAATCAAATCACACCAACCACACAGCAAGCTTGTGAATGGCAGTGGACGGCTGATTTAACTAATGTGCAAGGATGGAGCAACAATGGAAAAAACCATATTGCGGAACTGGAGAACAGACTGATCGGCGGTGTGTGAGATCACGATGGTGGCGCGTGAGATCGGTGTCTGGCGGTGCGTGCGGCGGCGGAGCAAGATCCGATCGGCCAATTCCAATGAGCAGAGGTTGCATCGGTGGAGATCGGCGGTTGAAGGCTGGTGAGTGCGGCCTGCGATCGGAAAATGGGAAGAAAAAGTATGGAAATTTTTGGGAAAAGCCAGAGAATATTTAGTGAACCTAACTGATACCATGATAGAGTGTAAAAGCCCACAAATCATTGTGGTTGTGTGTATTGATATATATAATGAGTACAAAGGGTATATAAAATCTAAACAAATATGGAACATGATATACACAAATCCAATTAGAAAGAGCATTTCTTTCTTATCCTGATTCTAATTGATTTAAATCTCTACTAAGGTTCATGTGCCATATTGACAATCTGTTACTCGATTCGCACCTCCAATCAGTATTCACCGGGTTGCACCGACTCTGGATTAGTTTAAATTGGTGGAAGAGAATAAGACTTTTAATATTTCAAAGCATTCGGAGTTTAAAAAAGGCGGGGCATTGTTAACTTTATCTTTCTCTATAAGAGATTAGACGCATCTAATCCTAGAATTACAAAAGACAATTTGACTCAACATATTATTTACTTTGCTGAATCTCCAAAAGCTTCGCATTTTTGCATGTTCATTTTATGTATTGTTGTGCAGAATGGAGAAAGAACAGAAAATATGAACGAAAATAACAAGACACAAGATTTACGTGGTTCACCAATTTGGCTACATTCACGGGAGACGGATTCACTATATCAGAATTTTTGTTTACAGAGAGAAAAGAGATACTTTATATGCTGTCTCCACTAAACCCTAACAAACTGGGCCAAAACACAATTCGGCCAAAATCAACAGCAGTCCAATAAAGAGACAAGCTATACCGTCGGACCGGGGGCGACTCCGCCCCCGGACCCCCAGGCCATGGTGCGCTCCGCCCCCCTGGACCCCCCGATTCGCTGACCGGGCAGCGAGATCCCCGTACTAACCTGTCGAAGTGGCTAATACATATTCAAGGCATACCAACATGTATGTTGGCCAAGTCTAATGAGAAAATACTTTAAAAGTCCGTCTCTTAAAACGACTGCATTTGCATGAGCAATGGAAATATTAAGGTTTAAAATGCAAAATAGAATAAATAAAGATAAAATCTCCGGCTTGCATGAATTAAGTTATAAACTTTATAACTAATACACGTTGTATAATATTTTTTTAATATTGCAACTAAGACCTTTTACCTTTTATTATTCTAATTAAACCTCGTCTTTCCATAAACCTATGGAAAGATGCTCTTTCCCAAAACTTTGTCATAGTTTAAAATGGTATCTAATTTTAATAGAAAATTATAAAATATACAGTTTTAGTTTTTAATTATACGTAAAATCTTGGGAAAAACCGTCTTTCCATAGGCATATGGAAAGATGAGGCTGAATTAAAATTATAGAAAGGTAAAATCTTATAGTTGCAATACCAAAAATTTATTATGCAACGTTCAATAGTTATAGGTCCCAATTAATTCAACCCAAAAAATTTATCTTAATTTTTTCTAATGTACAATTTAAACTTTTTTCAAGAGAGGGACTCTTAATTATAAGCATCATGTTTTTAATTTATATTTTGAAAAGGTATCTTTCAAAAAAATGAATATCAGTAAATTAAAATGATATTAAAATAATACACATTTTAATTAAATAAGATTATAACTTCAAGAAATAAATGAAAAGAGGACACATTTAAAATAAAGTATTAAACTATAAATTTTAATTGTAAATGGATATTATTCCTGGAGATTTTTTTGTAGATGTGATCCTAAAAAAATGAAAAGTGGCTCTCACGCGTAACATTAATCAATTGGACATCCATCATAGTTAAACCAAAATATTTATGAGGTGTTTGCTTTATGAAAATCGAATTGCGAAATTAGAAATTCTCCAATAAGTTATGTTTATCATAATTAATCCAATATTTTTCAAACCTGTTTAATTTGATTCCATTGGCCGATTATTTGTAGAATTTCCAAACTCAATTGGGAAACAAAATAATTACCAAAAAACAAAAAGCCATTTTATGATACAAATGAATTTACAGAAAAATTGAGTTAAAAATTGGTGGAAAGTGAAAGGTAATTTACGGTGGGTGGTTCTTATATTCCATATTCGTAATACTACTGCTTAGTGTTTTAAGGATATGTAGTTTTCAACATTCGTATCAACGAAATCTGATATAACCATTAATTTTTTCATCAATAATATATCTAAAATATTACTCATTCAAAAGGTGAGGATATGAATAACCTAATCCATTTATTCTTTTCATATTCTTTGATTCTCTGTTTTTCTTTCCCTTCATTTCTCTTTTTCACAATATCTTTATTTCCTTTTACTAACGTTATAGGATACTTTAAACATATATAAGTGTACGGTTTGGTCATAGGTAAGGGAATTAAATGATTATAACGTCCTCATGGGAACCTCCTTTTCTCAAGGGAACCTCCTTTTGTTTTTTTATGATTAATTAGGTCACATATGTGGAGGGGGATTACCGATGCGTTTGATTCCATATTGCTGGTGATGCCCATTGGATGAGCATTTTGACATTCTTCTTTCCATCTTTATTACTCCCTCCGTCCGGCTCTCTTTATACTGACACTTTCTTTTTTAATATTTTTATATTGACATTTTCATTTTTTTATAGATTTTATATTGATCTAATCCACACAATTTACTTAGAGAAAGTCTTAGGAGAGACAGCATTTCCATAAATTATGTAAAGTCCACGAGAACTTTTACCTTATTTGTTATAATATTTTTTTATAAAATTTAAATATTTTATTTTATAAGTTAAAACAAGTAATAATATGTATTTGAAGGAAAAAATATAAAAAATATATTATATCAAAAATATTTTCAAAATTTGTATGTAATTTAACAAATGCAGTGTATAAGGTAAAAAATAAGTGACATGTTTATAAGCTTATGGACATACCACCTATTTGAAGACCCATTCATTTACTTTTTATTCTCTCAATTCGACCCACACCACTTATTTCACTTTTTAAAATTTTTTGTAACATTTAGAAGTGTGTCAATATTTCATGATCAGAGAGAGTAATAATCTTAACACCTAATTAATATTAGCTACGTCCCTACTCCCTACATAAGATTCCTACATTTCATTTTCGTTTGTCCCAATCTTACTATTACTTATTCGGGTTGAAATTTATTACTGAAATTTGATCACCTCATTTTAATTCCTCACTTTCTTTACAAAATCAGCATACAAAAATGCTCATTCGATAGAAATCTTACGCTGGGACGGAGGAAATATGTCCCAAGTTAACTTGTACTCCCTTCGCCCCTATATAATATTTCAACTATGATTTTTTGGAGTCAAAAGCATATTTAGAGGTGATAAATGGGCGGATGAGTCAAATATGGATGGGGTAGTAAAAAAATATGTGTGACGGGTCAAAATGGGTCGAACTGAAATCCCTTTATCTTTTAGGTTGAAAATAACTCAACCCGCAGGTCAAAAATGGGTAAACTCGTGGAAAACAAGGGTGTCAATGGTGGTTAACGCTGCCTAAGGACGATAATTTTGACATGTCGTCCCTTGCAACACCGTTGTTCTTTGTTGCTCAATACACGACGGTGTATAATCACCGTGTTATAAATTACCTTACAGAATCACTTCTTCAGATCCAAAACTTAAAGAGTTCAAAAATTGCCTTGGAAAATATTACATAAAAGTATGGGCTAGTTTTTACGTCAGCGGTCAACTCTACATGCGCTCAACTCAAAAATTAGCATGCGGTTAACTCAAAACCTAACCTTCCCGACTCATAATTTTTAATTACCCATTTGACTCATTACCCTTACCCACTCGGGTTTAAAAATATACAACCCACTTGAACCGCGAGTTACAGGTTAATATTGTCACCCCTAATAGTAGACAACAGCATCTATACTATATACTAAAAGAGCAACTCTTTGCCAAATGTAACCCTTACACTTAATCATGTCAGCTTTGCCAAGTGTGATGCGAATATCAAATGCTTTGATGTTTCTTTAAATTCTTTGATTGATCGACTTTATGATGAAAATTGAAGAAGGAATCATCATCAAAATCTTGGATTTAATGTTCAAGACTGTCGAAGAACTGAAGACATCATGAAGAACACTAAACTCTTTTTTCTCATTGGGTTTTTAGTGAGGTAGTGTGATCACTGAAAAACTATTGTAAAATTATTTCATTTTGGGTTCTGGACTGATAAGCTCAGTCATGTGGGCTTTGAAGAGCTGAATTTTGAATTATAGTCCATTAGGGTTTAGAATATTCAGTTTTATTCTGAATAGATTTAGATTTGGTATGATTAGATAAGGCAATATTCATCCAAGATGTATCTTGGAAGAATTTGGCCATATGTGTCTATTTTAGGTATTTTAGTTAGATATGGCTTTAACTACTTAAAGTTGTCATAAGTTGATTTAGTTTCTATTTGTGATTAGGGTATTAGGCTAAGATTGTAACCCTATAAATAGGGAGGCCTTTGGACGAATTTATACACTTTTATCAATCAAATATACAACCTTTTGAGTTCATACTTTTTGCTTGAGAGCCAATTCCATTTTTGCTTGCGAGCCAATTCCAGTCCCAACAATCGACCTATAATGAATGTCATGAATATCATGAATTCCTTAATGAGCGATGTTCAGATAATTTTTAGGAAGGTAGATGAGTTGGCAAATCCTGTGCTACCTCATTTTGCAAGACAAGTTAAATCTGCTCGAGACATCAAAGGTTTGAAGTATGATATTCCTAGATTTGATGGTCGACACAATCCTGTGAAATACTTGGATTGGGAGAGGCAAATCGAGAACTTATTTGATATTTAAAACTATTGTGAGAAAGAAAATATCAAGATTGCACAGTATTCTTTCACCCATTGTGCCACAAAATGGTGGCAGAATTTGAAAGAATCAAGACAACTTGCTGATAAAAGACCTATCTCCACCTTGAGAGATTGAAGACTATGCTTCGATTACATCATGTTCCACGGAACATGTTTAATGGAGCAACATTTGTATCTCAGCAATATGAAGCAAGGAAATCGCAGTGTAGATGAATACTGGGAAGATCTTAAATTAGCTACTAGAAGAGTTGGCATGAGATAAGATGATGCCTATATAAAGAATCGGTTTATTGAAGGTTTAAGAGAAAATCTGCAAGTTTCGGTTAAGCTTCAACATTATGTTTCCATGCGATATATATTGTTCAAGGCCAGGTTGGTTGAGTTGACATTAAGGCCCAGAGGAAGCTCTAATTTTGGCAATGACAGTCAAAGGCAAGTCTCTCATTTCAAAAGCCCAAACTCGACCATGGGTGGTAGCAATTCAAACATGGGTGGCCGAGAAACCCTGATTCGACCAAAACCTACTCAAATTCACCATTTGAACCCACTGACCGAAGAATGATTGCAACCAATCAGTCTCCTAGCTAAAATACAGGTAATTAATTTCTACTTTGTCAAATACAGTTTCTTCTAACACTCCTACATGTTTTCATTGTAATGAATGGGGACATGTTCACAATAATTGTCCCCATGAACGGATTATAACAACATTGGAAGAGGAAGAAGATGATGATATGCCTGCACGGTATGACAACGAAGAAGAACAATTAGATGATGAAATCGTCATTGTTGGCAAAGGTGAGCAAGGTTCTGAAACACAAGAAGTTTTTGAGGCTCAAATGCATATGAAAAATGGCAAAGAACAATTTCTGGGTAAGGCTTATTCCACAGAAGTGTCTGAAATTACTCCCCCACAAGGAGCAAGTAATTTCGACAAAAATATTGTCAATTCCACCAAAAACAAAGTAAATGTCGCAATACACAAGTTCCAGGTCGATCCTAAGGCATATAAGACAGGTAAGTTGCAAAATGATTATGAAAAGTCACATAAAGTCTTGTATTTATATCTTAGTCCTTTACTTTCTATTTATATGATGAGGCATGGACTATTTACTGACTCTGGTAAATCGTTTTATTCTTTAATAAGATATGTGAATCAAGATTTGACTAATCATTATTTTGTTCTTATATTGTCCTTTAAAAAAAGTTACTTTGCCAAAGAAGATATTTCTGTAAATTTGCTTTCACAGTTTGTTAAGTTGTTACAGAAATTCAAGGATATCTTTATAGGTTATATGATTACCATTTTGAGGACAACGCTTTTTGATCCGGGAGGGACTGATACAAATATTAAAGGCTTTGATGATGCTTTAAATGCTTTGATTCATCGACTTTATGAAGGAGAATTGAAGAAGGAATCATCATCAACATCTTGGATTTAATGTTCAAGATTGTCGAAGAACTGAAGACATCATAAAGAATACTCATTTTTTCCATTGGTTTTTAATGAGGTAGTGTGATCACTGTAAACTATTGTAAAATTATTTCATTTTGGGTTTTGGACTGATAAGCTCGGCAATGTGGGCTTTGAAGATCTTAATTTCAAATTATAATCCATTAGGGTTTAGAATATTCAGTTTAAGACTTAGATTTGTAAGATTAGATAGGGAAATATTCATCCAGGATGTGTCTTGGAAGAATTCGGCCATATGTGTCTATTATTCAGCCATATGTGTATATTTTAGGTATTTTAGTTAGATATGGTTTTAGCTTCTTAAAGTTGTCATAAGTAGATTCAGTTTCTGTTTGTGATTAGGGTTTTAGGTCGAGATCGTAACCTTATAAATAGAGAGGCCTTTGGACAAATTTATACACTTTTATCAATCAAATATACAACCTTCTGAGTTCATACTCTTTGCTTGCGAGCTAATTCCATTGTTGCTTAATCCCCAGGGCTAATTAAGTATCAATAAACCTTGTGATCTGATCCCGCGGGCTAGTTGGAGAGCAAGTTAAAATTAAGCGTACCCCAAGGGCTAGACTCTTGAATTTTGTGCGATATAATAGGATTTTGCGAGATCCCTCGTTTCGTCAAACATCTAAAATTCTGCGATCCAGAGTTTTCGCAGGGAGATTCATATCAAAGTGTCACTTCCACACTTATTTAAGTTACTTTGCCAAGTGTCACCTTTTAGAGATTACCATGTATGACTATTTAATGTCGTATTTATTCTCATATTTACCTTTCTTGATTAATGTACTTTCATATGTTATTCCATGCATCCAACCTCTTAACTTTATTCGGCTAATGTGTTTCCTCACAAATGTTTAGCATCCACTTTCATATTTACCTTCTTTTCTTAATTTATTTCATGTTCATCTTTTGATCCACGTACCACTAATTTCGCCCGGTTAATATACTCTCTCACAAATATTTATCTGCCATGCATGCATTATATCATAAATAATAAGATTCTTCTTAAGCAAATTTAACCTATAAATAATATTTAATACCATATCTAATAATCTCATTATCCAATAATCTAATAATTCAAAATTTTCAGCCAAATACTAATTTAACCATATTATTGTGTAATCTTTAGTCTTCTTTATAAGAATCATTTATTCAGATAATATCAATATATAGCATAATTTAAAAATTTTATAGAATTATAATTTATTTTTCTCTGAAAACATGTCCTTACATGTTTTTTATGTTTCCTTTTAAAGGAAATATAATGTTATAAATCCAGTTAAATGATTATTCATTTATTACCCACTGACATATCTTATTTTTATCACTATAATTTTTACAATGTAAAGTATTTTTATGCAACAATTGTAATTTTCTACGTAAAAAACATATGTTATGACAAGGATTGAGTCGATTTTCTTTCATTCAATGCATTATAATATTTATTATCATATTAATTTATTATAAATTATGCACCATGTGTAATTCTCATGAAAATATGACAATCACTCAATACTTATTTAAACTATGAATTATGTCATATTTTAAATTTTCGTTCAGAATCCGTGCATTGGCATGAGGCGTTATCTAGTTTAATATATATGATTATGGATCACATCTACATATATAGTACCAAATAATTTTATAATATAAACTCTTAACTCTAATATGGTACTTCCTTTGTACCAGCCTAAATTTCACTGCAATTATTATCATATTGTTCAAGAAACTTGTTTGCCTGTAATATGTTTACCTATGTATAATAACGATAAATAAAAAGTTGATATTTAGAAACTACTTGTTACGAATAATCCAACAATATCACATACGATAATATTGTTGCTTATGTATTTATTCAAATATGCGGTCAAATTTTTATAGAGAATATAAAAATGTAAATGAAAATTTTAGGTTGGAACAGAGGGAGTATCAGAGTTCATGGTTGGTTTGGTAGGCCCATTAGACATATATTCCTGTTGATGACCGATAACCCCTTTTTGTCCACGTCTCCATGATGATAATATCTCCGCACGCGAGAAGATGTATTAAAATTCCTACATTAGTTATAGACATATCTATGAAAAACATCTTAATAGCACACAAGGCACACCATTTTATTAAGGGAAAAACTACTGGTAGAGTGGGATGCATGTCTATTAAATTAGACATGAGTATACCTTTTGATCACGTAGAATGGGCATTTGTAATACAAGTTTTACATAATATGGGTTTTGCGGAACAATTTATCAATCTAATGTATATCATCGGTTAATTTCTCCTATGGTAAAAGGTTTGGGAATTTTAGACCGTCAAGCAGAATCAGGCAGGGCGACCCACTATCACCTTATATATTTTCCATATGTGGAGAAGTTCTTTCTAATATGCTTCAACGAAAATTGAGAGAGAAAAATATTTCGGGTCTAAAGCTAGCAAGATCAGCACCGGTGCTCTCCCACTTGCTATTCACAGATGATACATTAATTTTTGGTGAAGCAACTGCACATGAGGCTAATCAATTAAAACAAGTATTGGGCGAATATGAAGTGGTATCTGGTCAAAAAGTCAATTTTGATAAATCATCCATCACCTTTAGCATGAATGTGGATAATCAAACAAGTGCTAGTATCCTTACCATTATAGGGATGGTTGAATCTAGAGGAACAGATAAATATTTAGGATTACTCACCACTTTCAAAAGATCAAAAGCAGCTTCATTGGAATCCATGAAGACAAAGATATGTTCAAAAGTTCAAAAGCTGGGAAAGCAATCAATTATCCAAAGGTGGAAAGGAGATTCTAATTAAAGCGGTATTGCAATCCATGCCGACATATACTATGTCTTGTTTTAAATTACCAAACAAATTGGTGGATGATATACATCAATTATATGCAAATTATTGGTGGGGGTGTAACACCCCCAAACCTTAACACAAGTTTCGGGTCGGGTTTGAGCGTGCTACCGAAAGGGCTAGTAGTAACAAGCAATTAAAGTTTATGCGGAAGCGTTTTAAATAATTCAAAAACCTAATTTACTATTACAGTGAAAAGGATTTATTACAAATGTCAAACAAAAGTTTCTCCTAACTGTTACAGCATCAAAGTTCACATTAAAATTCAAATAGCCCAGATCTTTCTCAAAAGAAGTAAAGACATCAAGCACTTTTCTCTTACTGTTCTTCTTCACCTGAAAAGGGGTTGTTTAACTAGGGTAAGCTCCTTGCTTAATGAGGTTCCATTGCCAGAATTTACCCAGTTGAGTTTTAGTGATCACAGAAATAACAATTAACCATTAACAACTAGCCACGTATGTCCCAGCACACAGTAAAAGGATACGGGTGGTTAATGCAAAGTTGCTGCCAAGTGCCTATATGGCAACTGTGACTAACATACACGACATGACCCAGTCAGTGATGCCCGAAGGCTGTCAGTTCAGAATTCACTTTCCCATTCACACCAGTGTTCAGTTACGAGCTCGTATCAGTCAGGTGGTTATGCTAGCATACCAAACTCCATATGTAGCCGATCTAATCAGACGGTTCGGTCAGTACCGTTCCCCGCCGACTTCGACCAAATTACAATCGCATCGGGGCCCCCAAAATTCACAGACAGGTAATCAGGTAGCAGGTAATTCAAGTTTGACACGGCAAGATAAAGTACAAGCCAGTCAATAGAGCAGTATATGATTCAAGTTTGACACGGCAAGATAAGTACAAGCCGGTCTTTCACAGAAAATATCATAGCAATTCAGGAGTTCAGTTTCACGATAATCTAGTACAGTATGATAAAAATACACACTTAATTCAACATTCAGTAAATACCATCAATTGAGTGTAACCATTATATCTCTCTCTTATGGCTCGAGTATCGAGTAGAAAGGTTTGAGTATCAGGTTTCAAGTACCGGGGTTTGAGCAGATGAGTTCGGGTGCAGGGTTCGAGTACTCATAGTTGAGTTCGAGTACAGGAGGTTCGAGTAAAGAATTCAAGTGGAGAAGGTTCAGGTGGTTTGTGTATCAGGTGGTACTGGTTCGAGTGGTAAGTGGTACCAGTTCTAGTGGTGAGGTTCAGTTGGAGAGATTCTAAAGGTACGGGTTCAGTTAGTGAGCTTAAAGAGGTAAGGTTCTAGTGGACTAGTTCGAGAGGTAAGGTTTGAGAGGTGAGCTTGTAAAGGTGTTAGCGATACTAGTTCGAGAGGTATAGGTTTCAGTAGTACTAGTTCGAGGGGTAACTATTTAAGAGATATTAGTTCAAGAGGTACGGGTTTGAGAGGTGAGTTCAGGAGGGACAGTTTGGGTGGTACCATTCGAGGGATACAGTTTTGAGGGTACGGTTTGGGAGGTACAGTTCGAGAGGTAATGGTTTAGGAGAAGGTTTCGAGAGGTAAGGTTTCAGGGTACTAGTTCGAGGGGTAAAGGTTTCAGGGTACTAGTTCAAGGGGTAAAGGTTTCATGGTACTAATTTGAGGGGTAAAGGTTTTAGGGAACTAGTTCAAGGGGTAAAGGTTTCAAGGTACTAGTTCGAGGGGTAAAGGTTTCAGGGTACTAGTTCGAGGGGTAAAGGTTTTAGGGTACTAGTTCGAGGGGTAAAGGTTTCAGGGAACTAGTTCAAGGGGTAAAGGTTTCAGGGTACTAGTTCGAGGGGTAAAGGTTTCAGGGTACTAGTTCGAGGGGTAAAGGTTTCAGGGTACTAGTTCGAGACATAGGTTCGAGGTGTACTGTTCCATAGGTAAATGTATTAGTAATACTAGTTCTAGAGATACAGGTTTCCAGTGGCGGTTCGAGAGGTGAGGTTTTCAGAGAGGGGTTCGAGAGTTCAAGTCTTTCAGTGGGTTCGATAGGTGAAGTTTTCAGTGGGAGGTTCAAGAGGAGAAGTTTCTCAGTGGGGTTCGAGAGGTGATGGTTTCAGTAGGGGTTCGAGAGGTGGGATTTTCATTAGGGGTTCGAGAGGTAGAATTGTGGCAGGGGTTCAAGAGGTAGAGTTTTGGCAGGGGTTCGAGAGGTAGAGTTTTGGCAGGGGTTTGAGAGGTAGAGTTTCAACAGGGGTTCGAGAGGTAGTGTTTTGGCAGGGGTTCGAGAGGTAGAGTTTTGGCAGGGGTTCGAGAGGTAGTGTTTTGGCAGGAGTTCGAGAGGTAGAGTTTCGAGGGGTTCGACACGTAGTGTTTTGGTAGGGTTTCGGGAGGTAGAGCTTCAACTGGGGTTCGCGAGGTAATGTTTTGGCAGGGGTTCAAGAGGTAGAACTTCAACAGGGGTTCGAGAGGTGAAGTTTCAGCAGGGGTTCAAAAGGTAGAGGGTTCAGTTCGAGAGTGTCAGGTTCTAATGGCATTATATATATATATATATATGTAAACATAAACTCAAATTTTAACTCAATTCATGCTAGGACGATGCAACACTCACCTTAGTTAAACTTGGCTTGACAACCGCCGGTTCTACTTCACTGCTTAACCTTCTGAATTTTGGTACTCAAAGTGTCTTAAGGCTGTAAGTTTTGGGGAGGATATCACTGATATTTATACTAAGTAAAATATAGGGTTCTAACACATACTGAACCTAAAATTTTATCCTGTAAACCTCAAACCTACTTGCCCAAAATTACTTCTCACATCCGCTGTTCATTTCTTCCTAGTAATACCACTTGCCCAAAAAAAATTACTTTGGATAATTTTCACATCCACTGCTAGCTTTTCCCTTCATGGTAATTTCTTGCATTTATTTATTCCTTTGCTCATTTATTTGCTTATTATTACTATTGTCATATAATATACACATGTATGATTATGTGTAATTTCTTCTTGGTAATTTCCCTTACTTACTTATTTGTTTATTTATTGTTATTAGTATTATTATCATTATTATATATTTTTTTTATTTAAAAATACATATACATATATATTTTTTCGGAAAATTAAAGGAAAAATGGGAATATTTGATAAAATCTAATTATTACATGTACTCTAATTTAATTTCGGTGGGGGTTTTCACGGGGGGGGGGGGGGGGGGTACTGACACAAAGCGAACGATACACTGGTCAACATGGCTTAATTTATGCACTCTGAAAGGAATGAGAGGTCTCAATTTTAAATATCTGAGCCATCTTAATTTAACTCTATTAGGGAAACAAGCATGACGTTTAATCCCTAATCCAACATCAAGAATTTCACGAATTCTAAAGGCAAAATACCACACCAACACAACCATGATGGATGTAAAAGTAGGGCATCGCCCATCTTTTACCTAGAGATCTATCCTAGAAGGGCGGGACCTATTACTAAAAAAATCAGGAAAAGAATAAGAACATGCTCTAATTCAATGATTAAAACTGATCTGTGGCTACCATAATCAGGCTTACTGAGACCGATTTCTCTTCCAGCACACTATCCTGATGATATTACAGTTGATAATCTGATGATGGACAATGGAAGACAATGGGATGAAGAGTTAATCAGATATATGTTTAGTGAAGAGAAAGCTTATTTAATTCTCTCTATGTCCAGACCACAAAATCAATATAGTGATACGTGGACATGGATAAATCTAGCGACGGTAAATATTCGGTTAAAGCAGGATATAATCTATATATTAATTCCACTTATTTGGACAATGTGAGACATGCAACAAGTAGCAGTAATGGCCCATCAACTCACTGGAAGCATGTATGGAAACAAACAGCCTCACCGAGGATCTGCCATTTCATATGGAGTTTATGCAAAAATCAATTGCCAACACCTGGGAATCTTATACAACGATGATGCTCAGCGGAACAATATTGCCTTACATGCACAATGGAGGATAATTCTCCGGAGCATAGTTTCTTCCATTGTCCCTTAGCTCACCAATTATGTTTAGAAGCAGACCTACATGCTAAAATATGTAGAGATCACCAACCGTGTGCAATACTGTGAGTGAGAGACTTAATTTTTGGAATTGGATAATGACATTATGTCCTTGATTGTCATATTGGTAAACCATTTGTGGGTCCATAGAAATAAGTTGCTACTTGGCGAATATCATATTTTGGAGACAACACATATAGTTCAATACTCTTTGGATCAGATTCACACAATAAGAACAGACAAATCCAAAGAGTTTTCCACTTTAAATGGCCATTACGCAGAAAAAGAATCCCAAGCTATCATTCTAAACTCTCCAGGCTTATCATTACTGCTCCAACTTCCACTTGTTTCAGATGGTATGTCAGAGAAATAGATGGTTCATAGGTGTATGGAGAATTCATTCGAATTCTACAAGTGTATTCAACAAAAAATGCGGAAGCAACAACACTTATCTTAGCACTTCAAGGATGTATCAAAAATTGATTATCCCCTAGACTTATCATGGGTAATGTTCAAACAATTATCAATGCTATTCATAAAAGAGATGAAGATAGAATTGATTTAGTTCTACTCATAAAGGATATTAGAAAATTAATCATTGATTTCGATAATCCACGAATATGTTGGATTCCTATACAGGAAAATAGAGTTGCCCATCAATAATAACCTAATTCTAATTCACAAGCATTTCATCATGGAGTTCAACTCAATCTTTGTAACTCATTTTTTTAATATTTTATACAATTTCATTTTTAAAAAAATCACAAGTCATATTTATATAGTAACAATTGATTTTACTATGAAATCCTATTAATATATTAATATGTTTATAAATTACAATTTACATGGGGATTTTTTTCCGAATGAGTCTCCAAGTGAAGTATAGTGTCAACACATATACCGTATGAGAAAGTAGGAAAGACGGTATGTCCACAAGTTATACACAATCCACTATACTTTTTATATTAAATATTGTAATTTTTTAATATTTAACTATTTTATTTTAAAAGTTAAAATACGTGTGTGTTTGAATATGAAAATATAAAAATATATAATGTAAAAAATAATTTTAAAATTCTAAATTTAGTATGTAATTTAATAAATGCAAAATAAAAGGTAAAAAAATATATTAACTGCCCATAAATTTATGGACAAACTACCTATTAGGAAACCCACTCGTATCATGATATAAGGAAAGACTTATACGAGATATTTTCTTGGTGAGAAAAGACCAAATGAAATTTTATAAATTATGTCAAGTACTCTGTGTGATGTTCAATTTTTAAATAATTATATTTAGGTAAAATCTTGGGAATATCGTCTTTCCACACGTTTATGAAAAAACGGAGTTTAATTAGAATAATAAAAAAGGTAAGGAGTTTTAGTTGCAATTTAAAATATTTACAATGCAATATGTAATAGTTATAAAGTTTATAATACGATTAATGTAACCCAAAATTTTTATCTTCATTTTTTATAATTTACAGTTTAAACCTTGGTCTTCCCATTACTTATGAAAAAACCTTATATTTAAACCGTTCATCTCATTATAATATTATATAAAACCATCTCCCCCGAGTTTTTTTTATCAAATATGTGCGGTAATTACTGATTGTTTAGATTCTATTTTATCACGAGTACGCAAGTTGCGATTTCCAAAAAGAAAAAGAGAAAAAAAGAAAAAAAGAGTTTGCAAGCGCAAAGAACCCAAAACAATTATGTCAAAAGTGAGTGGAAGAGAATAAATTCTTAACAGAGACTCCAATGAATAGATATTAACATTAGTTATATTTATTATTTTCCCATAATTCAGTTTACAAGTCAAATATCGGTCCATATTATAATTTTGAGTAAGTCTCCTAACAGGCAGTCTGCCCATAAATTTATAATCAGATCACTTATTTCTTACCTTATATACTGCATTGTTAAATTACATACAAAATTTACAATTTTTTAAAATATTTTTTATATCATATATTTTTATATTTTATCTTCAAAAATACATATTATTACTTGTTTTAACTTATATAATGAAATATTTAAATTTTATAAAAAATTACAACATTTAAGGTATAAGTTTCAAAGGACTGTCTATAAGCTTATGGAAATGCCGCATTTCCTGAGACTTTCTCTATAATTTTTAAAATTCTTTGAAAAGAAATATTATCCTTAAATTATTGTAAGTATTAAACATTTTACAATATTAAGATCTTGTTTTCTAGAATTTATCCAAACATGAATTTGAGTGAATTAAATTAAATTGAATTGGACCAAAAATGGTCATGTGTTAAAAATAGTAATAATATTATTAAATAAATCTAAATTATACAAAATTAAATATCATCTCACCTGAAATAAACTGAACTTAGATGAATTAAATTGAAATACATATCATTTCAGGAGAACATCACCTAACTACATGCTTTGATCATTGAAGATGGTTCCTCAGAGTCACATAGAAATAATAGATTGCATTAGAAAGAAACCATGCGTCTTTAAAAGTATCATTCAATTACTGATACTCCTAATTAATATACTGGTTATTCTAACCGTTTACTACGATGTTATAGATTCAATAAAATGACCTTTAGGAAAAAAATCAATATCTTTCAAAGATGCTAGGAAAATGCTCATCAGCGATTATATATAATGAGTGAAATTGACATCCAACCTAACTATCATCTAGCAATAACTATGATATTGCAGAGATATCTAAATCACATGTCAACCAAACTGATCGTTTGTACTATGACAGATAAGAGATCCAATAAAAAACTGTAACATCCCCTCGGGGATATTAACTTGCTTCCCGCGAAAATCATGACCACTTGGCAAAGTGGAGTGTATCACGCATCAATATCACTGCGACAAACATGGATCTTCTACAACTGCATAACACCACTTGATCCAAACACGATCTATGTTGTCAAAACTGTAAACACCTTGAAAAACATAGATATGACGAACTCAAATAAATAGAAACCCAAAAATAAAACTACAAATGAAATTGAGAACACCCAATCTGTACAAGAAGATCGAGAACAAAACTTCAACGTGAACAACTAAATTGAGTTATCATCATGAATACAACGATCTAATATATCATGTCGAAGAACAAAACAAATCCGTGGAGATAAATATCACACTTATTCAATAATAAAAACATGAATTAAAATAAACTGTTGTTTCCCCATCTTCCAATCATGGGAAGATGGGGAAAAGAAGATTGAAGAAAAAGGTGAAGTTTTTTAGGAGGGAGGCTGCTGTGGCAAGGAGAGAAAAGAAGGGTTTTTTTTATTTAATAAAGTAATTTCCCATAATTATTCTGATTAATGATGAAAAGTATATATAGATTACAAAGAAGACTAGACTAAATATAACTCTAGGCCTAGTCAGTATGGAATAAAACATTATCTAATCTTCTACTTGCTTTATTCTAACACCCCCCCAAGTGAAGCGTCAGATGCTCGCCGACGCACAGGTTGAACCTGAAGAACTCGAACAGCAGACGAGAGAGCCCCTTGGTGAAGATGTCCGCAATCTGTAGAGAAGTCGGAACATGGGCAACACGCAACTTGCTAGATGTCACAAACTCACAAACAAAATGGTAATCAATATCTATATGCTTCGCCCGCTTCTGCACCACCGGATTACGAGCCAAGAAGATAGCACTGATGTTATCACATAACAGCAAAGGCGAACCAGAAAGCGGAACCCGAAGATCATGAAGCAAATGAGTGAGCCAAACCACCTCTAAAGCAGCGTTGGCAAGAGTATGGTACTCAGACTCGGTGCTAGAGCGAGAGACATTGAGTTTTTTCTTGGCACTCCAAAAAACTAGATACCCACCAAGATAAACAGCATAACCATAAGTGAACTGGTGAGTCTCCAGACAGCAGGCCCAGTCAGAATCAGAATATCCTAACACCTCTGGAGTACTGGTAGAACGAAAAATCAGACCAAAATGAAGAGTGTCACGAACATAATGCAAGATCCATGTCACAGTAGCAAAATGGTCATCTCTGGGATCCTGAAGGTACTGACTCACTGCGTTGACCGAGAAAGCCAGATCCGGATGAGTGATGGTGAGATACTGAAGCGCCTCAACAAGAGAGCGATTAAGGGTAGGATCCCGGAATGGTGGACTAGTGGAACTGTACAGCTGAGAATCGGTAAAAATGGCATAGAAACTGGTGCAGCATCAGTCATACCAGCCTGAGTCAGAATATCCCGAGCATACTTTGCTTGGCCAAGAAGTAACCCTGATGAGGTAGGCAAAACTTCAAGACCAAGAAATAAATGGAGAGCACCAAGATCCTTGATCGCAAACTCTCTTTGTGTCCAAGAATGAACTGACGATGAAGAGTCAAGTCGTTCCCTGTAATAATAATGTCATCCACATACATAAGGAGATACAGTAACGACGTCTCTCTATATAGAACAAATAAGGATGTGTCAGCTGAGTTGCGTAAGATAGCTGCTAAACCGCTGGAACCAACTCGAGGAGCCTGCTTAAGACTATAAATGTCCTTCCTCAAGTGGCAAACAAAATCCAGATGAGAAGAATTCTGATAACCAACGGGCTACTTCATATAGATCCGAGTATCGAGACCACCATTAAGAAAGGCATTCTTGACGTCCAGCTGATGAAGTGGCCAAGAGCGCGGCAATGGTAAGAACTGTCCAAAAAGTGGAATCTTTCACCACAGGACTGAAAGTATGGTCAAAGTTAAAGCTCGGAATCTGCAAAAATTCCTGTACCACAAGTCTGGCTTCGTGATGCTCGATACTACCATACGGTCGATACTTGAGCCGATAGATCCATTTGGAGCCAATGATGTTAGCATCCGAAGGCCGAGGCACCAAATCCCAAGTGTGCTTACTACAAAGAGAAGTCATCTCATCGTTCATAGCTGAAACCTAGGCTGGATCCTGAAGGGAAGAGTGATAATCATTGGGCGCTGTCTGAGAAAGAAGTGCAATCGTAAGGCCATGTGCAATAATGTCCGAATAATCTCTTCGCTAAATAACACCAGAGGCTGACCAAGTGGCCATCTGATGAGTACGAGGTGGTGGCGGCGAGGCTGGAGGAGTCGGACTAGTGGATGATTTCGGAGAAGACCCGGCCAGCCGCCGAGTGGCGCTCAATGGACGAGGTGGGATAAGGGGCGGCCGAGACTAGCTGAGGCATTGTGACCGATGGCTGAGAAGGCGGAACCGGTGGCTAAGAAGCCATTTCCAGGTTCGTCGTACAAATGATGCATGACGGCAAGGAGATGATGTCGGAACGGGCACAGGGGCCGCAGAGTCGCCATCAGGATCAACAAAAGCAGAGACATCAAGAGCAGATGCTAGAGATCCCGGGGTCGAAGAAGTTGCAAATGGAAAGTGTGTCTCATCAAACCGAGCATGGCGAGTGATGTAGACTCTACCTGTTGAATAATCAAGACACCGAAAACCTTTGTACTGTGAACTGTAGCCAATGAAGACACACAGAATGTTGTGGGGAGATAACTTGTAATTTGCATATGGTCAAAAAAAATGGAAAGACTCAGCACCCAAAAGGATGAAAATTCAAGTAATAGGTTCATGACCATATAAAAGAAAATAAGGAAAAGAACCATGTAGTACAGGAGTAGGTAATCGGTTGGTTTCGTATGCAGCTGCGAAAAATGCATAATCCCAGTAAGAAATAGGAAGATGCGAATGAAAGAGCAAAGTAAGACCCATCTCGGTGACATGCCTATGTTTGCATTCTGAACGACCATTCTGCTCTAGAGTGTAAGGACACGATATCTGATGGTGAATGCCCTTAGTGGAGAAATGGGTCCGTAGACGATTTTTCAGAAACTCTATACCACCATCACTCTGAAAAACCTTAATGTTGGATGAGAATTGATTCACTTCAAATGTCTTTAACTATAAGTAAGCATAAAAAAAGTCCAACTTGAAAAGTGAATAAAGCCAGGTGAAACGAGAATAATCATCCTAAAATAAGGCATAGTACGAAAAGCCATTCGATGATAAAACAGGGGAATATCCCCATAAGTCACAATGAATCAAATGCGTAGCACGTTTATGGTTCTCAACAAAAGCCAACTGCTGGCATGTCACCGTAACACAGGGAGGCGTTGGTCACACGTTTAGGCAACAAAGAAGGCAATGAAACTAGACCAAACTTCTGCCAACTAGAAATAACTGATGTCGGTGCATGACCCAAGCGAGCATGCCAAAGCTTGTAAGATGCCCGTCCTTTATTCTAATGTAAATGCGAAAAAAGTGTTGCCTCGCCTCTATCCAAAACATAGAGACCACCCTCACTGTGGCCCCTGCCCACGACTTCCTTGGAAACTTTGTTCTGAATGACAAAGTTTCATTCATCAAAGGTGACAAAAGCATTTAGATCTCTGGTCTGTTTACTAATAGACAACAGGTTCTTAGTAATATCAGGAACAACCAGAACATCATACATGCATAAATCATTAGAAATCTTAGTATCACCAACATAAGAAATTCGAATAGAAGCACCATTACCAACAGAAACATGAGAATTACCAAAATATAGAGCTACAAACTCCAAGCCAGTGGCTGAGGATGCCATTGATTGGTGGTGCCAGAGTCAATATACCAATCAGAAGATCGTGTAGTAGGCTCTAACTACAGCGATGACTGAAAACTTTCAGCCAGATGAGTGGAGTCTGTATGACGATTAGGACTCTGAGAACCAGTCTGAGCAAGCATCCTGTAACAAGTCGCAGCATAGTGACTAGGGTGACCACACCAAGTGCATTGCGGCCGCCCACGACCAGCCCCAGCCGAGAATTGACCACTGGACCTGCCGCCTCGCCACCACCAAAACAGCCACCTCTGGCATTGCGTGAGCCATATGCAAGGCCAGCCGAGGGTTTTTTACCTGATGTGAACGCGACATGCCCATTTGCTGGGGCTGAATGGTCATGTAAAATTTTCAAATAAGCTTTGTGGTTTATGGCTTGAGATAAAACATTGGCATACAACGGAGTAGGCGAAGAATTAATCAATGGTGCAGAAAAATCCTTAAACTCAGTTCCAAGGGCAGTAAAAAATCAAATAATCTGATCATCATTCGATATAGGGGAGCCCATCATAGACAACTGCTCAAAAATTTCCTTAAATTTAAGATGGAGTTCATGAACTATACTAGTCTTATGTATACCGTGGGCAGTAGCACGAAGGTGAAGGATGGTTGATGCACTAGTGTCGTGATAAATGGACTGAAGATTGTCCCATATCTCCTTGGAAGTAGCGCAGTCAGGTAAAACCAGCAAGGCCTCCGGCGTGAGAGATGAAAAAGGAAGACTGCACACCCGTTGATCTTCATCAACCTAGAGATCATAATCAGATTTGGCCTTCAAGTAGGCCTCCATGAGATTGGGCTTAGTGGTGGCACCGCGACTGGGGGGTAGAGCCGGCGGCCTGAGCATAGGTGATGGTGGAGTCACTGGCCGGAGGAAGAGGAGGAACAGTCGGGCGGGGCTTGGAACCATTAAGAAATCCATACAGCTTCAGGGGTTTGAGAACATATCCAGCTTGACGCTTCCACAAAAGATAATTGGATGATGACAGTTCGATGGTCCTCATGTGGAACAAGGTATTGTAGGATAATTTCTCTTCAGACATGATGAGAGAAGAAAAAAATTTGCAAAGAGGGAGAGGAGAAGGTGGGAAGTCGGCGGCAGCAATAGGGAAAGGAGGGGGGGGGGGGGGGGGGGGGCACGCCGAAAAAAAAGGATTTAGAACCAGATTTGTACCATGATAAATAATTTCCCGTAATGATTCTGATTAATGATGAAAAATATATATAGAGTATAAAAAACATTAGGCTAAAAATAAATATAGGTCTATTCAACATGGAATAAAATATTATCTAATATTCTAATGGATTTATTCTAACAGTATCTAAGCAAATTGGCGGTGAATCTTTGAAATTCTGTAAGTGGAAAAAAAATATTCCTAGTCGGCTTATCAACTTATCTTATAATTAATTTAAGGTTTTGATTCTCGAATATTTTTGGACGTGAACGTAGTATATATTGTGTGGTTGGGCTCGTTTCAATATATATATATATATATATATATGGCCGTACATGGTAATTAACTACTCCATATGTCTCATTTTGAACTGCAATTTAACTATTCATTCAATTAAAAATTTTGAACTTTGACCTTAAAATTAAATCGGTATATAAGTATAAATACTATTGTGTGATACATCGTTAGATTCGTTATAACATATATTTTCAAAAGAGAAATTCTCAGGAAAGACAACATTTACATAAGCTTCTAGACCATAGTGGTTTTTACATTAAATGTTGTAATTTTTTATAAAATTTAAATACTCCCTTCGTCCCAGCCGAATCTGTACACTTTTTTATCAACTTTCTCAAGACATGTTTGACCATAAATTTCAACTAGTAAATAGACACTAATATAATCATGTGAGATATTGTTGGATTCCCTGCATGATGTACTTTTTAAATATCAAATTTTAATACACATTAATATATGTAACTAAAGTTATCTTTAGTCAAACATGACCTGAGAAAGTTTACCAAAAAATGTGCACATCTGGCCACTTGGGCAAATCCATATACACACGCTGACATGCTGTGCTCACACGCTCCTCCGATAATCGCCTCTACCTAGGGTTCCACCCTACGCCGAATTTCCATGGCGGGGCCAACGCCTCCGCCAGACCTTTTATCTTATGCCCAAATGCTCAATCCGAACAAACCCACAAATCCCCAAATCCAACCAATTAGAGCTCCCCTCAATCCAAACAAAAAGATCGAACATTTAGAGGAGTCGGGGATACGATTTTCAGATGAGGAATGCAAAATACTGGAAAAGCTCCTCAAATTAACCCTGATTGGCAAATTCTCACGGGGACGACCAACCATGGAGAGGCTACGAAAATATTTTCTTACTGCTGGTTTTGTTGGGGGAGGATATTAACCTTTTATATTGGAGACAGGTTCTAATTACCTTTTCTTTGCAGAAAGTCTATGTTCGGTGTTGGCTACACAAAGTATGGAACTTCGGTTCATACTCATTGCAGATTGTCAAATGGACACCTTTCTTCGATCCTAATGCAAATTCCCCGGTAGTTCCAGTCTGGATTGCTTGTTACGGAATCCCGCAACAGTTCATCGCAAATGATCCGATGATGAATATTGGCGGCCTAATTGGCAATCCAATCAAAGTTGACAAGGCCACTCTCAACTAAACTAGACCACAGGTTGGAAAGGTATGTGTAGAATTAGATATTACAAAACCTATACCTTAAAGAGTTTGGCTTGAATATAGAGACACTGGTTTTTGGCAATAACTAAAGTATGAGAATGTCCCACGTTACTGTGGTAAATGCTACAAATTAGGGCACATTACCTCAAGTTGTAAGTTTGGTGAAGCCTAGTTTAAAAATGATTCTGAGAATCCTATTCAAAATATCCCTAAGAATGATCATGAAGAAAAACTGAATACCTCCACCTCTTGTTTAAACACTCAAGAAAAGTCCGTTACATTGGTTTATAGACCAATCATTAAAACTAGCACTACAACCCCAAATCCAATTGAACTGAATGAGCCTCAAAATGTAGTTGCTGATAAGTCAAATAGTATGACTAATAATGATACAAATTCTGTAAAAGAGGTGACTGGAAATCTAAATGATTATAGGCTTATTTCACATCAAATTTTTTTGTCAGAAAGCAACCAGTCCCAAGATGTGGTTTTGATTGAGGATATCACAGATACTAAGTATCAACACAAAGACTCAACTCTTGTGTTGGAAAATCATTCTGCCAGTGAGAATATCTCTGGAAGAATAGAGGCCACGAATGGTTGCCCTAGAATGTTTGTTTCAGGAATGCAGGTAGCTCAAGCGGATAAATATGTTTCCATGGAACATGTCCAAAACAATTCTAAGGCTACAGTCACTCCTGAAGACAATTCGGCTCATCGAGGCCTTGAATCAGATTTAGCTAAACAGGAAAGTTCACAAACCTTTGAAGTCCAGTCACAAGGTCAGGTAAGTCTTTCAAATATTTCCCCGGCCCCAAATAGGAATAAAGATCTATTAACTAAGGAAGATAGAGAACTTTTGGATAATATTATCTCTCAGCCATCAGTCCAGTGGTCAAAAGAGAAAATAAACAAAGATCAAGATGGCGATATTATCCTTGTACCCAATCTTTCCACACAAAATAGATTCAATAAGCTAATAAGGGATGCAGAAGAAACTTTAGAAACTTCTGATAACCTTATTTTGGGTACTCAAGTTAAAAATACCCAGCAGAGAAAGTATAACAAGAAAGATTACACTGGAGTGCCTAAAATGGTTAAAACAAGATCTCAAATTCATGCTGAATCCAAAAGAAATTAATGGGATCCTTTAACAGTTCTGTTTGGAATGTAAGAGGCATTAAAAATGACAAAGCTCAAACCAAGGTCTTAAATCTTAAAAGAAAGCACAATATTTCCTTGTCTCCTCCTTGAGTCAATGTTATCAAATGATCAGATAAAGATACATGTTTTAAGCTAGGTTTCAATCAATCATAAGGGGACCCAAGACATAAAATTTGGATTTTTTGGTCTGACATCTTTGACATCTCAATATTATCTTTTCATGACCAATATGTACTAACTGAGCTGAAACATAGATCCTGCACTTCCTCTTGGAATACTGCTTTCATTTATGGAAGGCACGATAGGACAACCAGATATCCCCTGTGGTCTAGTTTACAGAATCATTGCTCCAACCCTCTAATGCTAATGGGTGATTTTCAAGTAATTAGACATCCTGATGAATACATTGGTCAATCATCATCAATTTTGAAGTGTATGATTAATTTCAATGTATTCATTGAGGAAAATGAACTAATAGAACTACCAACTTATGGAAATCAATTCACATGGATTGGGGCTAGAAACGGGAGAAATGTATTAGAAAGGCTGGATAGAGGGTTAGAAAGTAAAAAAAAAATAGACTTTTTCCCTAATACAAGCATTAGGGTGGTAAAAGCCAGATTCCATCCGATCAATCCCCTCTTTTAGTAAGCATAGCAAACCTTAACTTTTCTTCAGGTCCCAAATATTTCAAATTCCAAAACTGTTGGGTAACTCACTCTGATTTTAAGTTCTTAGTCAACAACAATTGGAATATCCCATGAACTGGTACTGGAATGCTGAAGTTTTCCCTAAAGTTAAGAAGGCTAAAAGAAACTCTTAAAAACCTGGAATAAGGTAACTTTTGGCAATGTAACAGATAGAGTCATAGAGATAAAGGGAAAAGTGCTTTTAAAAGAGATTGATCATCAACAAAACAACAATGACCAATCCAGAACGGAATTGCCTCAAGCACAAGCTGAACTTACCATGGCTTTGAAAAGAGAAGAACTTTTCTGGAAACAAAAGTCCAAGGTAAAATGGCTTTCAGAGGGAGATTCTAATATAAAGTTCTTCCATGCATATGTTAAAGCTAAACATGTAAGGCAAACCATTTTAGAAATAAAAAACAACCATGGTCAGTGGGTTAAAAAGCCAGAAGACATAAGACATGAGGTAGCGATATTTTTCTCTAACCTTCTAACCTCAGAAAACACTAAACGGAGAGGCATCTAAATTACTACTCGGTAACATTCCTAAACTAATCTCGAACCTGGTAAATGAATATTTTCTTAGGAATATTCATCTCGATGAACTCAAAAACCTGGTGTTTAACATAAATGGTAATGAAGCACCGAGTCCTAATGGCTTTTCAGGGAAAATTTTCACAGAATGCTGGGATACCCTCTGTCTAGATTTATTGGAAGCTGCTAATCATTTTATAGCTGGAATCCCAATCCCTAGAGCCATAGCCGCCTTTTTCGTCATTTTAATCCCCAAAAGACAGGTCTGTTCATCATACAATGATTTCAGACCCATAAGTCTTTTAAATTTCATAAATAAATTTTTTTTTCCAAAAGTGTATGTTGAAAGACTAAAACCCATTATGCCATCCTTAATATCTCCTGAATAATCAACATTTGTTTAGGGTAGGGAATTGACTGACAATATCCTGTTAATGCAAGAAATGATAAACTTTCTTAATAGCAAAACAGGAGGATTCAATGTGATGTTTAAACTTGATGAAAGCCTTCGATAGAGTCTCATGGATTTTTTTAATTCATTACTGTTAAAAATGGGCTTTCATGGATCCTTTGTCAAAAATATAATGGGCAACATTGCTGCAACAAAATTCTCCATCCTTGTCAAAGGTAAACCATTTGATTTCTTTTCGGCCTCAAGAGGAATAAAGCAAGGAGATCCACTTTCTCCTTGCCTGTTTATAATTTTAACTGAGGCATTCTCTAGGAACCTAAGCTTACTGTACTCTCAGACAAAGATTGGATACTTTAAATTGCCAATTTCAGTTAATAAAATCACACACCTCATCTTTGCGGATGATACAATGGTTTTTACTGAGGCTAATATTTCCAGTTTGTAGAACCTTAAAAATTTTCTCCACATCTATGAAAATGCAACTGGGCAGAAAATTAACTTCCAAAAGTCAGCCTATTGCCTGTCTCAAAATGCACAACATGTGTACATAACCAGAATTAAACAGTTAACCAATATTTCCCAGGGCACTTTTCCATTTCAATACCTTGGATGCCCCATATACACAGGCAGAACTAAATATAACTATTTTCAGTGCATTTTTGAGAAACTGACAGCCGGACTCATATTGTGGAAAAACATATGGCTCAATCAAGCTGGAAGACACATCCTAATCAAACATGTACTATCTACAATTTCTTTAGATATCCTATCTGTAATGAAGCCAACTAAAGGCATTGTTGAAAAATCCTATGTGTTTTTTTCAAAATTCTTCTAGGGAACATCAGAGTACGGGAAAAAAAGAGTATGGAGATCATGGGAAAATATGAGTTACCCATTACTGGAAAATGGTTAGATATAAAAAATTTGCATATAACCATCCAAAGTTTCTCTATGAAACTATGGTGGAAATTGCAAAAGGGTAACACTTTATGGACAGAGTTTCTGTGGCATTTCCAAACTACTTAAAAAAATCTAAAACTTGGAAAAGAGTTAAAGAGGTTAGTCAAATAGCCTCTGAAAACCCCAAAATACAGATAGGAAAGGAAAAAGTATCCTTTCAGAACTCAAACTAGTTACATAATTTCCCACTAATTGATGTGTGGAACTCAGACAATGAATTACCTTTTCCAAATTTAACTGTCTCTGAATTATTTTATAACCAGGAATACAACTGTGAAAATTTTCAAACTGGTTTTGATTTAGACGATTAACAATTCATATCCAGAGATTTTCCATTGTTTGAATCCTACCCTGATACTCTAATATGGAGACCATAAAATAATGGGGTGTTTACTCTAAGTTTGGCTTATGAGCTTTTGAGACCAAAAAGATTTGAAATTGACTATTTTAAACACCTTTGGTCCAAACATCTCCCAAAGAAAATAAGCATTTTTAACTCGAGAGTATTGAACAGATAAATTGCTCTTCCAGACATTCCGGAGGACTTTAACTTTAATCTCCCATCCATTTGTCCTCAGTATAAGAATGATTCAGAATGTATCCACCATATATTCAATGATTGTGAATTGCTTCAACCACTGTAAACTAATCTGAATCGATACTTTGACCTGGAAAATAACACTTTTGACAATTTGTGGGATAGGTACTATCACTTCTGGAACATGAAATTAGATTCTAAGCTTATGGGAATTATTGTCCGGTTGCTACCTTGAGTGACTGTTTGGTTTATTTGGTGTTCCAGAAATAAGCTATTATATGATAATGCACAACCAAGTGTTAATCTAATTCACACACAAGTGGTAGAGCTCATTAAATAAGTGTTAAGAATCCATAATTTGAAATGGAAAGGATCAGAAGCTAGTCATCTGGTCCCTTCTCTATTGTCGTTGGTCCCTGTAAACAATCTGGTGCAAGTTAGAAGCAGCACAAATGTGGCTTGAAAATTTCCAACTTTGCAAGTAAAGCTTAACACGGATGGATCATCCTTGAAGAATGGCCATGCTGGAGAAGGCTTTGTGATCAGGAACTAGCAAGGAAGAGTGGAGTTAGCTAAGACCACCTACCATAACAAGATGGATAGTTTGGAGGTAGGAGTGAGAGCTCTGATCATTAGCATGGAAGCAGTATACTACGAGGGATATACGGAGGTTGAAGTAGAAATTGACTCGTTACTGGTGCTTAAGATAATTAGAAGAGATTTCAAGATTCTTTGGAGGCTAATACAGTTGATCAGAACGAATTGGACTCTATCAGGTGAGATTTTTTTTCTTTTTCACATATTTATATGGAGGCTAACGCTGTTGCAGACGCACTAGCTAAAATTGCCAACTCCTCAAGGCAAAACTCTAGCTACAGTCACAACACTCTCCCATCTCAGGTAATTGGTTTGGTAGCCTTGGATAGCATAGAATTCCCTTACGTAAGACCAATGTAATCTCTTTTTACTTTGTTGATTGAGTTTGACACAATAGTTTGTATTTTAAGCGTCAAACTTGATCTTTGATGTAAGGCTATTATGTCCCCTCTTTCTTTGTATCTTTATTTTTATATTAATAAATGAGTAGGGGTCCACGCCAAACCCCCCACCATAACAGGTGGTATTATGTTAAAAAAGTGAAAGTATAAAAATATATGATATAAAAAAATATTTTCTAAATTTCTAAATTTAGTGTATAATTTAACAAATGCAGTGTATAAGGTAAAAAATAAGTGACATGCTCATAAGCTTATGGACAGACCGCCTGTCAGGAGATTAAATCTTTTTAAAATATCAAATTTCACAAGTAATAATTATCCTTAATAAAATATATTAAGGATTAAATATTTTTCAAGTGTAAAGTTTAAAATGAAAGAGAGGGAGTACTTATTAAGAAAATGCTGCTCTTACCCCCAAAATTGTTCGCCCATGTGAATAAAAGGTATGGTGATTCGACTGTATGGAATAAACTCATCGAAGTGTAGAGGTATTATTTCATTCATTAACAAATACTAAGATAATTTCACTCTTCCAAAACATAAAATTTTGGGAAAGATCATCTTTCCATAAGATTATGAAAAAATGAGGTTTGATTAGAATAATAAAAAATAAAATATTTTAGTTGCAATATAAAAAAAATATGGCAAAGTCTTGGGAAAGACGATCTTTCCATAGGCTTATGGAAAGACGGTCTTTCCATAGGCTTATGGAAAGATGGGGTTTAATTCGAATAATGAAAGGTAAAAGGTCTTAGTTGCAACATTAAAAATTTAGTATGCAACATGTAGTTATAAAATTTATAACCCGGTTCATGCAACCCAAAAATTTTATCTTAATTTATTCTAATTTACACTTTAAACCTTGGTCTTTCCATGACTTATGGAAAGACGGTCTTTCCATGACTTATGGAAAGACCGTCTTTCAAGAGACGCACTCAAAAAATATTATGCAACATATAGTAGTTATAAAGTTTATAATCCGATTCATGCAACCCAAAAATTTTATCTCAATTTCTTCTAATTTGAGCTTTAAACATTAATTTTTTCATGATTTATGAAAAGACCGTCTTTTAAGAGATAGACTCCTTCCAAAAGGAACTAATTAAGGAGAATTAGGAAATCATAATTTAAGGACAACACACGAGAAAAAGAAGAAGAAGAAATTAGATCCTGTTCTTTATACTGGTCAGGTTTTGTTTATTTTAATAATGACAAGGTGTATGAAAGCTATTCAATTCGATGAGATTCATACTTTTGTAGCCATATAGCGGTAGAGCAGTATTCAATTTTATTTAGCCTCAATATGGTATTTGTAGAAGATATGGTATAATGGTTGAATCACTAATACAATCAAAGTAATTATAATTTAGGAGTAGGTAAAAGTTATGATAACGGACCTAACCATGAACATATAGATTAGTGAAAAACAACGACGAGCGGCGGAGATCCTTGCTCCGGCGACGACTAAGAGTGATGATGATGGCAGGAAGGACACGACAACACCTACAAGCTAATTTGGGGTTTTAGGAAATTTTATGGTACTGGGATTTTGACCCCGATACCATGATAATGGCATATACTCCAGAGTTTATCTGTAATTCATTTCATTTTAGTTATCGGTTCAATTCGGTTTAGCGGCAATTCAGTTTGGTGAAAAATAGCTTTACTTAGTCATATTATTACTATTTTCAACACATAGTCTATTCAATTCAGTTCAATTCATTTCAGTTCAAATAATCTCTAAAGAACATGACCTACATATAAAAGCTTTGATACCATGATTACGTTTATTTAATCTGATATGAATGTCACATCACTAGTGGAGGAACATTGATTAAAGACTCCAAATCAAAGACGATTTTTGAGCAACCACCTTTAATGAAGATCCTAAGAAATTTCAATTTCAGAACTCCCTCTCCCGTCCCTACCAAAAATTTTAAAGACGGTTATAATTCGTTTGAAGGTGGTTCTTGAAGAATCGCTCTTAATTGGTATCAAGAACCACTTTTATTTGAGTGTTTTTATTATCTACTATATAAAGCAAGGCCCTAATTTTTATGCCTCGGTAAAATTTTCTAACTCTCTCATCTCTGATTCAAACCTCTCTCCTTTCCTCCCTCAGACCCGCCTCTGCCTCCCTTTCCCTTAGGCCATGGGCAGTGGTAGAGACCACTACCGGTCTCTTACCAATTAAATATATTATTTTTCTCCCTCTCTCTCTTCCACCTCAGCTTAAGAGATCACTTAAGAGACAACCTCTTTTTTTCTCCACAATGGTTAAGAGACCACTGTACACTATTCATGGAACCCACTTGATTTTCTCTATCCTACTCATTAATTTGACCATTACATATTATTTTAAATAAATTTGTCCACCCAAAAATAAGTTTAAATATTTAAATTTAAATTTGTTTTAAATTTAAATTTAAATTTGTTTTTAAATTTAAATTTAAATTCGTTTTCAAATTTAAATTTAAATTTAAATTCATTTTTATATTTAAATTTGTTTCCATATTATTTTAATATAATGTTTAAATATTTAAATTTAAATTCATTTTTTAAAAATATGTTAAATAATTTGTTCTTCTCGTTCTTGTCAATACGATGCTTCAGTGTAAAAAATAAAATGAATTTCAATTTTTTTGAAGAAACTATTAAAACGAGATTAAATAATTAAATATTATGATAATTCATCTTTTCTATAAAATAAAATGGAAAACATAAAAAGTGCGCGAAACTAATTATAACAACTATAAAAATAACTTTAAATACTTAATAAAATATTGATCTACTCCAACCCAATATTACAATTTGAAAATCAAAATATTGGTCTAATCCGACCAATTATTAAAAATAGGTAAAAAATAAATATTGATCTAGTCTGGCCAAAAAAACATGGATGACGAAACTCTATCGTCATCTTAATCTTGACCACCCAAATGCTGGTAAAGATGTTCCGTAAGGTCGTTTTTCAACTGGTCATGTTTAGCTCTATTGCGCACATCCCTCCAATTTTGCCTGAAAGTCGAAAGATCAGCATGCCGCTCGGCGTTATAATGCCAAGGAGAGTCGTCGATTTGGTCATAATCACTTGGTTGAACTTGCAACCCATATGTGTCTCTTTCATCTTCGACTATCATGTTGTGCAGTATGATACAAGCTATCATAATATTGCCCAACGTTTCGACATTCCAGTATCGGGCTGGGTTGCGAATCACGGAAAACCTAGCTTGTAAAATACCAAAAGCACGTTCGACGTCTTTCCGGTAACTTTCTTGACGCTTTGTGAAGAGTTGTTTCTTGGGGTCATTTGGAGCCGTATATGCTGGCATGAAGGTCGCCCACTTAGGATAGATTCCATCTGTAAGATAGAATCCTTGATCGTAGCTGCGACCATTGACTTCGTAAGGAAAACGTAGAGCTCTCCCCTCACATACGTCATCAAACAATGGTGACTTGTCTAGGACGTTGATATCATTGTTTGACCCTGCCATACCAAAAAATGCATGCCATATCCATGTATCGTAGGAGGCGACTGCTTCCAAAATAATTGAGGCACGTCCACTCCTACCCTGAAATTGCCCCTTCCAACCCACAGGACAATTTTTCCATTCCCAGTGCATACAGTCAATACTACCAAGCATACCTGGAAATCCACGTCCACGAGCTACGTGCATCAGGCGAGCAATATCCTCCTGATTTGTTGGTCTGAGGTATGTTGGACGGTATACGGCAATAATAGCATTCACAAAATGAGACACCGTTTCTCTAATCGTCGTTTTGCCCATCTGTAAGCATTCATCCAGTTGGTCGTATCCACAACCATATGCCAAATGACGCATTGCCACCGTGCACTTGTGAAGTGGCGAAAATCCTTGATTACCAGTTGCATCATGCCTTTGTCTGAAATAAGGATCGTGGTTGGTGACATCTTCCAATATACGTTCGAATACAGGTCGCCGTATGCGAAACCTTTGACGAAAGTGTTGGTCGTCGTACATTCTTTCAGGAGGTTGAGCAAAATATTGCCTCTGGAGCAATTCCTGTGCTCAAACACGATCTCTTCTGATATGATTTCTGGTTTTCTTTGGTAAGGTTGGAGAAGTTTGAGCACTCTCGTCCTCAATGGCTGCGTACCATTGTTTAGCCATTTCTGGCAAATTTAAGAACAAGTTCATTGTCTCAGGATCGGTATCAGGTAGGAAACCGGGAATATCATAGGTTGATGGGTTTGATGATTCTCCAAAGTGAAGCTCATCATCGTTGTTAGGGGAATTAGAAGAGGTCATGGTTGTGATGAAGAAGGGAATTGGTAGAAGAATTGAAATTAGGGGTTGGAATGAAAGGTAAACAAATGACCCATTTATATAGATGACAACTCCACTATTTTGGTCTTGTGACTTTGAATGCATGAATTGAACCCACCACTATGGATGGGATGTGTCCATGAAAACTCCACTATTTTGGTCTTGTGGCTTTGAATGAATGAATTGAACCCATGTGAATGGATGGGATGTGTCCATGACAACTCCACTATTTTGGTCTTGTGGCTTTGAATGCATGAATTGAACCCACCACTATGGATGGGATGTGTCCATGACAACTCCACTATTTTGGTCTTGTGGCTTTGAATGGATGAATTGAACCCACCACTATGGATGGGATGTGTCCATGACAACTCCACTATTTTGGTCTTGTGGCTTTGAATGCATGAATTAAACCCACCACTATGGATGGGATGTGTCCATGACAACTCCACTATTTTGGTCTTGTGGCTTTGAAATGATGAATTGCACTCGGGAATAGAACCGATTAAAATGAAATGATGAAAACCAATTACAATGAAAAACCAATGAAAAATGTATAGTCTAGTCTGACCAATTATTACCAACAACCTATTACAATTAATTTCCACCGTAGACTACCCCAATTAATTTATCTCGCAGTGCTTCCTCTGCTGCGGACAACTCTCCCTTTTGAATCAAACTATCAAGGAGTTTAGTGTTAGCTATCAGTTTATCCCGCTCTGATTGTTTTTCAACGAACTCCCGCTGTGATATGTTGTACTCCATTTTAGCTCTTTCACTCTCCGCAAGTATTTCAACCTTTTTTGTAGCTGCTTCAATTGCGGCCGCACACTGCATTCTAGCGGTTTCTTTTGATTGTTCATCATTTGTTGCTCTTGCCCTGGCCTTTCCTTACCCCCTTGCCTTGCATTTAGTGGCTTTAACACCAATAGGCCGGGATGGATATTGCATAGCTTGAGGATCGTCACAACTACGGGGTGTTGATGGCACCCGTGGTGAATATTCTTCTCCATCAGTATCCTTTGGGCCATATTGTGCTATGAATTTAGGGTTCCTCTTGCAATCGTCATAACAATGGAAGAATAAAAATTGTTGCCCATCATTTCATCTGCAAACAAGTTCAGCGTCCATGACTTTATATCTCCTTGGCTAGAGCCACTCCCGCCCCGACTGAAGTGATGCGCGACTTTGCTTTCACACCCCACGTATTTGCCAATATCGTGAGCCATTTTTGACCACCGACACTTGCACGACTTCATTGACCGGTTGGAATTTGCATACTGGTTCACATCGCGCATAATTTTAGACCAAAACACACCAGCATTTTGACCCGTACCCACCACACAGTCGGTGGAATGCTCGAACCATGCGCAACCTAGGATTTTATCATCCTCTACACTCCATTTGTCCCGGCTACTTTTCTTCTTCGTAACCTTACTCCCAGACAATATTGCAACTTCATCATTTTCTTCACCTACATCATTTCCTAAAAGAATAAATCATTTTTTCAAAGCAAAACAAATCTCAAACATATACTAACTTTCAAATTATGTTTATGACATTTTAAAATACACGAACATATTAGATGATGTACTTGATTGTTGAAATGATATACTAGATTGCATATTAAAATGCATATACTAGCTACATATATTTTGCATGTTCAAGTATACTTATTTTAAAATATACCAAAGGGAAATGAAGGCAATATAAATGATTTATAAATTACAATCTTCATAATTGAAATAAAACACATTAAAATAGGGCTTACCGTTCGTAACATCGTGACTTCCATATTGTCGCCCATCTTCACCACCAAAATTGTGACCCGGTGAACCGCGACCTCCTCAGGGTGAAAATGCTCCCGATTCGTTTATAGCATCAAGATGTGGAGCATGGAAGCTTTGACCATATAAATTATGGTACGAATTTTGCGATTGGGTGTTCGCATTTTGGGAGTGGTTTAGGTAAGGAGGGTTCATGTATGCGTTTCGGGAAGAGTGGCATTGATTTTGAAAATTCATGTATGAATGTTGAGAATTGAAATAAAAGTGGGGAGGGATGTTCGGAGAATTTTCACTAAATTCCGAATTTGGAAATGGACGATAATTCGGATTTTGCGAAAAATTCTCCATATTGAAAGAATTTGGAATTACCCGATCTTTGCCTTTCGACGTTCTTCGTGGATCCATCACAAAAAATGAATAACAATATAGAAGATGAATTTGTAAGGTAAGAGAATTTGAATTGGAAGTGGTGTGGTGAAATGAGTTGAAATGGTCCTATTTATAGGCAAAAAAAGTGGGAGAATGGAATATAAACATTAAAATAGAAATTTAAGAAAATAAAAAAAAGTTTGAAAATTTTCGTCTGGGACACGTGTCGCCACCAGAATGGGACACGTGTCCCATTCAAAAAAATGGCCGTTATCTAGCCGTTGGGGGGACACGTGTTGCCTCAATATTGGACCACGTGTCCCCCAGATTTTAAATTCTGATTTCTCCCAAAACATTGCCGTTGCGGACACGTGGCCCAATCCGTGGGTGACACGTGTCTGCAACAAAAATTCAAAAAAAAAAGATTGCGACTGAGTGGGACACGTGGCCCACTCAGGGGGCGACACGTGTCCCACTCGTGGAAAACAAATTGAACGCGCAAAGCACCCATGTGCGTGTCAGTGCGAGTGGCCCAATTTCGGCCTCTTGACCGGGCTCTTACCAAGAGCCTGGTGAGTGGTCTCTTAACAAGAGACCACTCAAGAGACCACCACTGTGGTGGTTTTCGGTCTCTTGAGCGGTCTTTTAATTTTAAGAGACCACCACTGCCCATGCCCTTAGCTTTTATTTCCCAGAAATTAATCCCCTCCTTCACTCCCCACCCTCCACACTCCAGCGTCACTGTTGTCCGGCCTCTGACTCTGCCCTTCACTGCTCTCCCTCCCTCTTCACTCCCTCTCCTTCACCCACCCCCACCCAGAGCCGGCTTCGTCTCCTTCCTCCGCCGTCGGGCAGCCTCACCTTCCTCTGCAGCAGCACTGGACGCGTCGCCTCCCCCGCCACGCGTCAGATCTGCCGGTGGACACGTCGTCTCCTCTCGCCATCGGACGCGTCATCTTCGTCAGCCAGTGGATGCGTTGCCTCCGTCCGCTGCCGGACGCTTCGTCTCCGCTGTGTGACGTGTCACCTCTGCCGCCGCCAGACGTGTTGCCTCCACTGCTAGACCGTTGCTTCTGCCGCCGGACGTTTTTGGGTTCTCGATTATTGCTTCTGAGAAGTCTTGTTCTCTGTTATTGCAATCGTTACTGCCTCCACCAAGAGAAGTCTTGAATCTGACTTTGTTATTGCTTCTCTGTTCTTGAATCTCCGATCTGTTTCTTTTGCACCGGAAACATAGGGGAGGCCAGAGAAGACGGTTTTTGGAATTGCCTTTGATCGAATCGATCAATATGATCAAAGTGACTTCACGGGCTCGAAATAACCGTGAATCTTAATCAATAGTGAATTAATATATAATTAATGATGTAATGATGACAATAATACAAGGCTACAAACTAAAATCTACCCAAACTAAAAAACTAAAGTCCAAGGAAAATTAGGATCTTCTGTACAACATTTTCTGCAAGAAAATAATTTATATAAGGAAATTATCATTTATAATCTTTCCTACTATTAAATGATTTATGTTTCCTTTTTAAGTATATCTTTAAAGATGGGGTGCTTATGCAAGAGAAGTGCAATTTTCTCATTATTAAGCTCTTTAAATTTGATTATAAAACTGAATATACTAAAACTCATGATAGAGTGTCTTAATCATTTATACTCTTGTAGGTGTTGAAGAAGTAATTCTCCGGTTTCATGACGCTCTACTTACGTCAAGCGATGAGAAGTTGGTGAGCATTCCTCCATTGCTGCTAGGATGAAGCTCATGTGGCACATACTTCAAGTTTTGTAGGTAAATAATTAGAGAGAAATCTCACTAGTGGAAAGAGCTTGATTAAAGGTAGCAATCAATGACGGTTCTTGATAAACCGCCTTTAATTAAGACCCGAAAGAGGTTCCGAACTTGAAACTAGTCTCCCAAGGCTCTCATTCATTTTAAAGGTGGTTCAAAATTTAATAACCACCTTTGATGGGCATCAATTAAATGCGGTTCTATAGTGGAACCACCTTTAATGGGCTTACTTTAATGATTTTGTTTGGCCCGCTATATAATAAAGTTTCAGGGTTTTCACCCCTTAACCATTTTTCTTGATCTGATGAAAACCCCTCCTCTCGTTCTTCGTCACCCATTCTCCACATTCAATCACTCACTTCTCCACTTCCTCCATAGTCGGATGCCCCATCCACCGTCACCTGCCTTCTTCACCTCTCCCGAGCCTCATTGACACTGCCTCGTGAAGCTTTTTTTCTCCGTCATCGCCTCCATGAAGCTTTTCTGCCACCGCCTCCATTGCCCTCTGCTGCCGAAATCTCCGCGCCACCGTGCCATCCAACGGCACCGTGCGTGGTGATATAACGCAGGGTCTTCCAATCCTTGCAGAGGGCGTCAAAAATGCTGTTATACATGATGGTATCAGGTTTAGTATCTCCATTTCCATGAGTCTAAGGAAGCCCCCAAAAGGGATTGAGGTTTTAGATCCTTGGGAAATCCCTTTTCTTAATACCCTTATTCCCCTTTCATCCGGAGCAGCCGTAACTTGGGCTCATCATGCTATACTGGCGGGGAAGGAAAAACGAGTAGTTTACGCTTTAGTAGTTACCGTAGAGGCATTTTTGATGCGGCTATTGAAATTGCCCTTCTCGCCAGCGCTAGCGCTCGCCCACTGCATCAGCGCTTGATCTTTTCTTCTCCCCCAAACCAGTGGCAGATCTTGCCTTCTCCGGTGGCAACTTTTTTCTCCTCCTAGATCTGTAGACTTTGAGATTGGTGAACATTTAATTTCATTTAGTTTTTTTGGCTTCAATACTTTGTTTTAACTGTGTGTTGAAGGTTTCATTCGTGCGATCGGTTTCAGGCAACTTTTTTTTATAACCTACGATTAAGGTTCCGAATTCAGAATTGATGTCGGGTCCTAATTAAAGGAAGTTTTTGAATTGCCTTTGATCGTCATCAATCAAAGGCAGAGCCAAACAAGTTATAACAGGATTTATATGGGAGATCCTATATTTCATTCATGTTTATAATTCTTATAGAAACATTTTCAAGAAATCTATCAAAATATCTCAAAATTCCAAGATCAAATAGTACATGTTCAATTAAAAAAAGTTACACATTTCACTTTTGTAGATATAACACCATTGTTCTTATGAGCAATTCAAAAGTTGAAAATGAGTAATTTTTGTTCGATACAACTGTCTTTAGCAGGCCTATTCTCCACTAGTATCTGGTGATTTTGTAACAAAGGAACTGTTTAGATTTCTAAGTTGTAATATATTTTGGTCTACTTCATTTGCATATTATAGCAACTGGAAGGGATATTTTGTGTAATGTTTGAAAAGAAGGGGGAAATTCCTTCCAATTACCTGAAATGACCCCTTTAATGAGGGGATTTTGGGGGGAACTAATTAAGTTAATTTTTGGGGGCTAAATTACATCTATGAAGAGTAAATTTGAATCATTCAATCAAAAATTTCACTTTAAATCATTTCCTACCTATTTCATAAATTCAACAAATTAAAACTAGTGTGTCACACCCAATGAAATAGATGGAGTATATTGCTTTCTACCCAAATTACAATTTTATGACTTATTGGTCAAAATTAGTTTAGAAAACATAAGTGCAACATCTTTCTCGTAGTTATTGAGATAGTTTATATGTGGTTATTGAAATCGCTTATAATTTCCTTAAATCTTTTATAGGATTTAAACGGGAGATCCAATATCCTCATTCATGTTTATAATTAATTCTTACGGAAGCATTTTCAATAAATCTATTAAAATATCTCAAAATTCCAAGATCCGATAGTACATGTTCAATAAAAAAAAGTCACTCAATAACTTCTGTGGCTATAACACCACTGTTCTTATGAGCAATTCAAAAGTTGGAATGAGTCATTTTTGTAAACTTCTTACAGTTGTAAGAAGGGAAAAAAGAGCAAAGTGCTTATATA
Organism: Rubia yunnanensis; assembly: GCA_037428765.1. Classification (NCBI taxonomy): domain Eukaryota; kingdom Viridiplantae; phylum Streptophyta; class Magnoliopsida; order Gentianales; family Rubiaceae; genus Rubia; species Rubia yunnanensis. Next base: position 19,504,812 of record CM075064.1, on the reverse strand, counting down.
ACGCTCATTTTTTTTATAAATACAAATATAACCCAATTTTTTCAAAAGTGCAAATATGACTCTTGACCGACATTGACTCAAAAACTCATAACCCTGATGCCAAAAATCGACGTTGACCTACATATTCTGGCATTGACTTGATATAAATGACCAATTACCCTTATTTAAATTATGCTTTTATCAAATCATTCTTAATTACAAAATGACTCCCAGTTCTTCGTTTTCACCTTCTTCTTTGTTCCCCCCTCGCGCCGCCACCCTACCACCGCCAAAACCCAGCCTAAAACTTAATCCGTCGTCCTACCACCACCCTAAACCTCAATCCACCACCGCTCTACCATCCCAAAACCCTAACTCGACACCCACTAAAAGTGTTGCCACCATTCTCGTCTAAAGACTCCGGGTCCTATTTCTGGGCAGCCCCTGGTGGGCCTTTCGGAGCTCCGGGTTGCTGCTCGCCAAAGTATACTTAAGTCAGTGCCTGTTTTCGGAATTAGGATTATGAGTTTTTGAGTCAATGCCGGTCAAGGGTTATATTTGCACTTTTGAAAAACTGAGGTTTATATTTGCACTTATCAAAGAACTGGGGATTATCTTTGGTCAGTTTGTTAAATTAATCATGTCTAATATCTCATCAGCAACCTTTTCTATACTTTTCAATGGATCTCCTTGTGGTTTTTTTTAAAGCCACAAGAGGCATTAAACAAGGAAACACTTTATCTCCTTTTTTATACAATGTTCTGACATAAACTTTCACCAGATCTTTAAAACTCTGTTTTCAGTCAAAACACATTGAATATTTTCATTCTGGCAGCCAATTAGTATACATTACACACCTAATGTATGTTGATGACACTTCCATCTTCCTTAGGGTAGGAAAGAAAAATCTTAGAGGGATAAAAAAACTCTTAGATGCTTACCAAGCCACCTCAGGACAATTAATAAATTACAGAAAGAGTGAGTACTACCTAAGTGATAAGGCTACTGCCCTAGGTCATAGAAATGTTAGATCTATCCTATGAATGAAAAAGGGCAGCCAGTATTTCAAATACCTAGGGTACCTATATTCAGAGGTAAAAATAGAATGTCTAATAGTCTGACATTACTGAAGCATTAGATAAAAGACTTAAAACTGGAAAAATATATGGCTATCACAGGCTGGGAGATTGATAATAATTGGATATGTACTGATGACCACCCCTTTGCATATTTTTGCAACATCTAGTCCTCGCAAAGCCTTCATTAAACTCATAGAAAAGAAGGTCGCTAGATTCTTTCCGGGCGGGGGGGGGGGATCTAAATTTGCTAAAAAAAAGGTTTGGAAAGCATGGCACAAATTATGCCTTCCTCAGGCTGAAAACAGTCTAGGGTCCAGAAATATCTGTACCTTCATTTCATCTTTTTCTGGAAAACTATAGTGGAAACTACAGTTAAACAAGAAGGTTTAGACTAGGTTCCTATGGTGTCTTCCTAGCTCAACAAAGAATTTCCCCCTATGGTATAAAATATACAAGATTACTGAGTTTTGCTATCAAAACTCAAAAATCTTACCATTTTGGGGTACCTGTAGTTTCTGGAATGGGAACTGGCTAGGATCAGGTGCCCTATCCTATGCTTGGCCAAACTCTGATATTCCTTTCCCAAATATTACCCTGGCAGAGTTTGTGGCTAACATAGATAACTTCTTACCCACCTGGAGCCAACTTTGGCTACCAACCTTCTTCATCAATTGCAAGTTTTTAAATTGCAGGGAAATCATGAAGATAGACTGACCTGGAATCCATCTCCCAATGGGGCATTCACAGTCAAGAGTGCCTATGAAGCTCTCGGATCTACTGTTAATAAAATCTCAGCTTTAAAGAAGATCTGGAGTCCCAATATACCAGGTAGCCTATCAGTTTTTATGTGGAAGGTGGTGAATAACTACTTAGCATTTGACAATGTGATTACTGTGATGGGATTCCATTTAGTGTCTAAATGCTGCTTCTACAATCAATTAGACTCACTTGATCAATTTTTTTAACTCATGTCAATTTGCTCATTCTGTGTAGCTCAATGTACACAACCTAATGCATATCCAAGCATGTGTCTACTTATCTGTGTGGGATAGAATAAGTTCTTATCTACATTTTCACTCACCACATAAGCCCAACAAGAAGTAATTAAAACACTTGCTCTAGTTACTTTTTGGCACCTTTGGAAGGCAAAGAACAATTTTATATATGATCAGAGGCCACAAAACCCAGAATCAGTAACTCACTCCATTAAAGATATGTGTTTTTCCATTTTCTCAGTCCACCCAATCCAACATAGCTCTGGTTTTGATAAATACTAGGTGGAAGTAGGCCTCATGCCATATCCGGGGAAACTGAAATTTAAAAGACCACAGATCTCTATCTGGTGCCCCCCACAAGCTGGTATAAAATCTAATGTGGATGCATCCTTTTTAAGTAACAAGCCCAGGAAACATGTAATTATATATAGGGACATCAGAGGTACTGCTACTCATCATTTTTCATGCTCTTCTGATAAGTCAGCCCTCGAAGTTGAACTCACAAGCATACAGTTGGCACTGGAACACATTCAATCTGCAAATTGGCAAAATGTTATAGTGGAATCTAATTGTTAAAATGATGTCCAAAGCATTCTTGATCCTATGAAAGCTCCATATGGTCTTTACCCTAAATGTTGTGGGATTAAGGATTATTTGGTAACTTCTAAACTAACATTTGTGCATAGAGAATCTGATAAAATAGCTGATTGCACTGCCATATTTGGTCACCTTATGAGCTCGGATTTGATCAGTTATGTCATCCCACCCTCAAATTTTGATGACAAACTAAAAGGGTTCATTAATCTGGATAGGAATGGAATGCCATCAATCAGATTTCAGTCATTCCATCATCCCTAAATCTCCGTTAAGGGCTGCACTGAAGCATAACTTTACTATTTTCCTTGTTCATTCTGTTAATATGGTTTGCATTGCTCTTATCCGCACTTAGTTTTCGCTGTCAGTTTTCCATCACATGCTATGATCATCTATTAATGCGATCATGTTTTAGTAGTACTTAAAAACTCTTGTACGCAATGTTTGGAATTCTCTGTTGTTGGCTTTGTTTCTTTTCAAATGTAGGGGAGACTCGAGACCCTTTGAAAGATCATCTACCTACTGGAGAAGATTGGCGTTTTGATGCTCGATTCCTATCAGTCAACATAATCATCTTGAGATGGAAGGAAAAAGGCTCCGACACTAGTGGATCCTAAGTCCTCCCGCCCCTCAACATGAAGATGTGTCATCGTTGGTCATCAAAGCAAGGAGACTCTCTATTTTGAAGGCTAACCTATATCCTAGCCACTTCTTTGTCCAACCACCTACAAATCGACACAGGGGGAGGAGGTTTGTATGAGTGGAAACACAAAGAAATGCTGCTATGATAAATAGTTAGTTTAGAATCTCTTTTGAGGGTAACCATAGTTACCTATCTGTAATTATGTATCCGAAGAATATCTATATTCTAGTTCGGTTCTATTTTGGGTAGGGGACCCCAATGATATAACCCCTAATTATTTTAAAAATAAAAAGAACTGGGGGTTATATAAGCATTTTGCTCAAAACAAAACTGGGCAAAAGGTTAACCTTCACAAATATTTCATTTGACCTATCAACATTTGTCATGCTCTCTATTATGCACAGGGTATAAAAACAATTTCTCATATCCTTAAAGCTTCTTTATGAAAATGTCAATCTAATCTTGTAAAATTTGAAAGTGCGATTTTAATCCTAAGTTTTCAGCAAATGTGCCGATATAACCTTTTTGCACTATTTAACTTGGCATCTTCTGGCATTGACCAAATCTTAAAAGACTAAAATATCTCTATTCTTAAAACTAAAAATTTAATGACAAAAATACCCCTATGGTTCTTCTTCATCCCCAAAACCACCTCCACCGCTGCTCTGCCGGCGGCGGCTGCCAGAATCTGGAGTTTCACTCCCTCACCACCTCCAATGCCTCATCGCTTTACCATTTCCTCGCCACCTCTTGCACCATGAATCTTCCCACAATCACACTTTTGTTACCATCTCATGAATCTTCCTCCATTTCCCCCTTCCCAAATCACCCATCTTTATAATCTCACTTGAAACCCTCACACCAAGAACACACACTAAAAAATACACACACAAAAATCAAAATTCAATCCTATCGCAGCAATGGAGACGACGACAATCGCATTCATGCCATTGTCGTTCCACAATTTCCCCCTTTTCTTCAGTATATACATAGTTCTGTATCTTCTAGCGTACTTCCATATCTTACGGAATTGGGCGGCAAAGCTTCGGTTGGTGGCCTCCTGTTACGCCACATCCCTCGCCCTCGACACCCCACAATGATCCTCGTCGCTCCTCCGCTCTGCCAGCCACCGCATGCAGCACCCCAAACCCTAGCACCATCACCACCATATATCTTCCTCCTCACCCAGCTCCCCTGCCCACCACCATCTCTCCCACTCCTCCAAGCCCGTTCACCACTATTTCCCCTCTTCACCCAGCCCCACCCGCCAGCAGCCACCAGAGACTTAGCCTTTCAGCGACGACATATCTGAGGGTCCTGTTTGAGCTTCCCTGACCCTGCTCGCCACCAGCTACCGGAGACCTCTACAAGGAGTTTCTCGTAGCGACAGGCTTCTTGCTCCTCAGTTGGGTCAGAGCTTATGGGGTTGGAGAGGTGGAGAAGAACTTGTGACGTGTGACACTGTGTTTTCTTATCAGGGGAAGAAGAGGATTTTTAGGGGTAAAGTTGTCTTTTCTATTTTTAAAATTTTTCAATTTTTTAAAATCAGGAGTATAATGGTCATTTTATTGATTTTCGGACAAATTCAAGTAACATGCTTAAATTGGCACTTTCGTCCAGAACTTAGCATTTGATTTTCACTTTCAAATATTATAGGGTTAGAATGACACTTTCAACCAAAACATAGGGGTATATTTTAGCACCTAACTCTAAAATAAATAATTTGTACATAATAATCTCGAATGTATGATTAATTATATGATAACTTCAACTGCAAGTGCAATTTGCACCCATTGTAATTATAACCGTTTACTCAATAAATCCAAAGGAATCGGGAAAGTTGATGAAAAGAAGGGGAAAACTAAGAAATAAGAATGGTTGTCGTTTCATGAATTTATAGGGCGCAGTTGGGAGGTCGACAAATGGCTTGCACTCAGCTTATTTCAACGAAATGGAACCTTTTTGAATGCTTCCACATGTGATGTTAACATCATGCAATTATTTATCTGTATTATTTTTATCTTGTGAACTTGTAAATCATTTACTTCTTGGTGGATTTGGCATTTCTACATGGTGGTGGAATGATTGCCCCACAATTCACTTGCTTCATTATCTCCACCATTATTATAATGTACTATTCAATTTTTAGTTTCTTCGATATTTTAACCTACGACCTCCGTTCCAAATTAAATGGTATAAGAGAAAATTTTACGCTCATCAAAAAACTTGTCTAATCGTTAATATGTTTAATTACGTATAATTATGGCATACAAAAAGTTACTTTTCAGAAACTACGTGAATCATACCATATAAGATGTGATAATATTATTGTTTATATATCTATTCAAATATGTGGTCAAAGTTGAACAGTGAATATTGACATTTTATAAAGTGTGCAGGTTAATTTGGGACGGAGAGAGTATACAAAAGTCGTTTTTCAAATGTAATATTTTTGAATCCATGAATGCATTATCCAAATTAATATTTCCATTACTACGAGTTTCTTCCGTATTAATTGTTGCTATATGTCAAAGCCTGTGATAGGGTTCAGTGTGAAACTGACAAGTTTCGACGAATGTAATATTGAGAAATTTGTTATGGAACGCAAACCTTTGAACTGCACATGATTTGGTGATTTGTATAAAAAATTATCTAGTAATTTTAATAAAATTTTATAGAAATGTTTGTTTTTAAAATATATAATATGTGAATTACTATACTAAACTCATATTTGCATTGGACATATTAATTTGGATTAGTCATTAGTCAAATTTGCATGTCAGTTGAAAAAAGTAGTACATAAGTCAATTATTAGAGAAAAATTGAAAACATGCAAAATTATAATTAATGGAGGAACCGAGTATCATAAGGGATAGTGTTGTTTTGTATTTTATCAAGATGATTTTAGTTACTCCTCCGTCCCACCCGAATCTGCACACTTTTTGATCAACTTTCTCAAGACACGTTTGACCATAAATTTCAACTAGTATATAGATACCAATATTATCATGTGAGATATTATTGAATTCTCTGCATGCTGTATTTTCTAAATATCAAATTTTAACACACCATTAATATACGTAACTAAAGTTATCGTTGGTCAAACATAACCTGAGAAAGCTGACAAAAAAATATGCACATTCAACTGGGACGGAGTAATATTATTATTGCATAAAGATCTACACTGTTACACTACTTTCCATGGATTCAATCATGTTAACGAGCCCTCATTAGAAACCCATAAAAGTTAAATGAAATACACTATTCTCTCTGTCTCAAGATAAACCTTTTAATTTCTGTTAGCCCAATCTTTTGTATAAACTGATGTGCTAGCATCTTTTGATGTCAAAAATCTACTTGTGCAAGTTTTTATATAAATGATGTTATGAATAGTGTCAAAAGATAGTAAATAATGGTAAATTTGAGGGTTTAGTGGGGATAAATTTGGTAGAATGAATGACTACATATGGAAAATGTACAAGAGAAAAGTGCTAATGTAACCATAGGTATATCATAGAGTGGGTCTCATGACAGGAGGCTTGTCCATAAGTTTATGGACAGTCCACTGTATTTTTTTACTTATACATTGCATTTGTTAAATTACATACTAAGTTAAAAATTTTAAAATATAATTTTTATATTATATATTTTCATATTTTTCACATTCAAATAAATATTATTACTTGTTTAACTTTTAAAATACAATATTTATAAAAAAAATACAATATTTAAGGTAAAAAAGTACAGTGGTCTTTCCATAAGTATATGGACAGACCACATTTCCCGAGGCTTTCTCTATGACATAAGTGCCAATACAATCCTCTAATATTTGAAAGTTCCAATATGACCGTAGATAATCAATAAAAGTGCAAAACTAACCAATCCGACAATTTTTTCCAGGAATTCTATAAAATGACTTTTTTATCCTTCTTAAAGAAGAAAAAAATAAAATTACTATTATACCCCCTCTAAACCCTAAATCCAGCCGCCAACCCTCTTCTTCTCTTCTTCTTCCGGCCTCTGGCATAAGATCAGTGGTGGATTTTTCTTATTATCCCGACCTCTGGTGTCAAATTGGGCTGTGCGGTTTTGTGGCGTTGAATCAATGGTGTAGTTGTGTGGCACCAAATCAGGTTTGGTGGTGCGGTGGTGTGGCGTTGATGGTGTTGTGGTGATTCGGGTGGTGTGGCGTTGATGGTGTTGTGGTGATTCGGGTGGTGTGGCGTTGATGGTGTTGTGGTGATTCGGGTTGTGTGGCGCCGAATTGGGTATGGTGGTGCGGTGGTGTGGTGAATCGGCAGTGGGGGGGAGTTGAAAGTTGGGGGCTGAGATGGGTTAGGGTTTTGGGCTGACGATGGAGCTAGGGTTTGTGGGCTGTGGTGGCAAAATGAGGTTTTTGGTGGCGGTAGCGGAGCATTGGCGGTGGAGGTGGAGAAAAGCGGTGGATAAGGGTAAAATACTCCACACAATTTCATCTTTTGGTCTGAAAGCAGTTTTACCATTTTAAGTGCGGTCAACGACGTCCATGTCAAGTCAATGCCGCAAGTGCCGCCTTAGGGTTATATTGGCTCTTTCAGTAAATAGTTAGGGTTTTTTTTACTTCCAAACAATTGAGAAGTATATTGGCACTTTTGTAATTATATAGAATTATGTTGGCATATAACCTAATTTACAAATAGAAATTATTTGTGGAACAAATTAAAAAGAAAATTAGTAAGTTTATTGTAATAAGGTATGAGATAGTATATTTACTTTTGGGACTTAAACCCATAACTTAGAAAATTAAATTCTAGTTTTCATCTCCATGCATGCCCTTTGTGTCTAATATTGTGTACCGATCTTGTATCGCCACTGAAACATATTTCTTTATTATATATTCATTCAACACTAAAAACTAATCGGTTCAGTGTTTTTGTTAATATTAATTACAATTATCATTGATAGAAGATTAGCAGCAAAATTATGAATTCAGAGAGATCTAAACTCCCAAGACCCCAGCCCAAATATTCAATGTTTTTTTTCTCTTGCCTGCCTTTTGTTTTGTGCCTTTGAGCATTTCTTCTCTCGGTTTATAATTGTCCCCTTTAATAACCTTAATTAGTTTTTGACCCTTCTTTCCCACAACCCAAAGCATCCACTTTATTATTATTTTTTTTGAATACACACTCACTTTATTCTTTGTGTTCATCGTTTTCAAACTTTTTTGAAAATTTCTCAAGATCATGTTAGGTTACCATGACAACATTGGTCTATGTCAATTCAAACACCAATAAATTTTAGTACTCCCTCTACTTTTTTTATTTATGGCACACTTATTATAATTTTTTTTATTTGTCACTCTTTCTATTTTGGCAAGATTCATTCAATTTCATTAACTTTTTCTACTTTTTTCTATATACTTTCTACATTAAATTTCATATACTCATTTTCTTCACCTAAATTCAACCACCTAAACCTATGGTGGCATAAATAAAAAATGGAGGGAGTATATATTGGCTCTGTTTGGCAGAACTTATAAGCTGTTTTGCTTATAAGCAAAAAACCTTTTAGTGTTTGGTGAAATGCTAAAAACAGCTTATTTTGAAAGCGGAATATATTTTTTTGGGGGAAAGCGGAAGCTGGTCTTCCCCTGCTTTCAAAATAAGCCAGTTTTGCTTAAAAGCACAGCTCTGCCAAACAGAGCCATTATCTTCCTAGTCTCGTTTTCTCTACTCCCTCTCTATCTGTCTTACTTCACGTTCCTTAATAAAGTTGATGTTATTTGTATTGTAAAAATACATAAATGTACAAATGTGAAAATTATTGTATGAGATATTTTTATGTTCATCATAACACATATTTTAAAATATCTATTTTTTATAATTCATTGGTATACATAATTTAAGATATTAAAATTATCATTAAAAAGCGAGAAGATGTAAGACTATTATGGAGGGATGGAGGGTGTATGTTATTTTAACTTGTGGCAATCTATTCTACTCTTACTATTCCCTATATTTTTCTACTAGTGGCACACCACTTTTGGGTTTTAGAATTTATGGGATACTAAATGAGTGGATGCAATTAAATTAAAAGAAAGAAAAATAAAGTGATGGATATAACAACCTTAAACTTGATATAATTAGAAAGTGTCAATATAAAAGAAACATCCCAAATGAATGTGTATTATATATATGGAATAACGAGGAGTCCTTTTGTGAGCCTGTGAGGAGTCCTTTTGTGAGCTTGTGGTGAATTAAATAGGCACTAGAATATGTGGATATTTTGGCAACCACTTATGCATATGGCTTTCAGTTTTTTGGTTCTCATTTTGTCAACCAAAATCAAATTAACGATCATTGATTCACCTTGAAGTAAAAACATCAAAAGATAGAAGAAATCATATCAACAATAATGTAAAGTTTATTGTCACACATTTTTCAGAAGTTGTTGCCACAGCGGTGAATTTAAAAGGGAAAGGAGGAAGTGTTAAACTTGTGAAAGGAACGAATGGAAAAGTAAAGAAAGAAAATATGCAAGGAAAAAACTGATTGTTACTGGAAAGAAATGTTACAAAAAAGTGGCTTTTCTTTTTAGGATTTCTTTAGGCGAAAGTTCAATCAATGTTGTCTACTTAAGTGCACTTGATCCAGGCACATGTTTCAATGCCGGAATTTCCCTTAGAAGTGCACTTCACACTAGTGGAAACCAAGCATATTAAACGCGATTTTATTGGACCAGAGATGACACTTTTATAGTGCCTTCTGTGGAAACAATCAGAGGAGGTTCCGAGAACCGCCTTCTATTGTGTCCGAAATAAGTTCCGAACTCAGAACCTGTTCTCGGGTCATAGAAAAAAGGCTATCGAAAACCTAGGTTTCTGGCGGCAAGAGAAAGTAGATATGACAAAATTCGTAAAAAATAGGAAACAAATTTCAAAGACAATAGATGTCAGATTGTTGAAGAATAAACAAATTAGGCAGACACGTCTAGCGGGAAAGACGACACTTCTATCGGCGGACGGAGTCGACATGTCTACCGGCGGAGGCGATGAAGATGAGCGGAGGGTGAAAGGCAATGCGGCTATGCAGCAGATCTGACGCAGCCTGGCAGAGAAAGAGAGAATGACCGACGGAGAGAGGAGAGGATGCCCAGCAGAGAGAGAAGAGAAAGTCAAGCGAAGGGAGGAGAGGACGCGTCCCTGCTGAGGGAGGAGACAACTCCGACACTGGGTGGGGGAGGGAGAGGGAGTGAGGTGGGGGGAGAGAGAGGGCAGTGGAGGGCGAACGGAGAGCGGCGAGCGGTGGAGGGGTGTTAATAAAAGCCGAGGGAGAGGAAAGAGTAGAAGGCAGTTTCATGTCTTAGGGGAAAATGAATGGAAAAAGAAACCCCTAGATATGGCTTTGTATACATGGGAACAAAAGTCCAATAAAGAGACCCAATAGAACCGCCATTAATTGATACCAAATAAAGGTTATTCTTAAAGAACCGCCTTTATCAAAAAGTGTCTCTAAAATATTTGGGGTGACTTGGGAGGGAGTTTTGAACTCAGAACCACCCCCAGATCCTCATTAAAGGCAGTTCCTAAATAATTGTTTTTGATTGAGTGCATTTAATCAAGGCTTTCTAACTAGTGTCAAACTACCCTCAGAACTTCCTTAAAACAATAACTTTTTGTGCATATTTTAGATGGTTTTCTGAGACAATGTTTCACGTGTCGTTGTTTAAGTGTACTCTAGACACCAATTCCAAAATTGGAACTGTCCTTGGAGGTGCACTTTAGATAACTATTACGATGTCAGAATTGCCGTCAAAACACCCTTAAAATAATAGCTTTTAGTGCATATTTTGTAGGGTTTCTTAATAAGGCGGTTCAACCAATGTTCTTTACTTTAGTACACCCCACACACCTATTTTGATGTCAGAATTGCCCTCAGAAGTGCACTCCAAACATCTGTTTCGACGTTGGAACTGCCCTTAAAACACCCTTAAAATAGTACTCCCTCCGTCCCAGCTCTTTCTGCGGAGAGAGAAACTGGAAGTATTTTTAAGGATATATTATTTTATGTCTTTGAAGTGGGGTATCTTGAAATTGAAGTGGGGTATCCTAATATTATTGGGTTAAAAAACCAGAAATTGGGCCCAAATTGAGTAAACAAATAATAAAAGCAATCCATATATGGCAAAAAATGAGGTAGGGCAAAAACAGCTGGGACGTTCAAAAAGGGAAAGAGTGCAAAAATAGCTGGGACGGAGGGAGTAGCTTTTAGTGCAAATTTTGTAGGGTTTCTTTAGACAGTGGTTCAACTTATGTTGTTTACGTTAGTGTACTTCACACACCTATTCTGACATTCAAATACTCTCAAAAGTATACTAAAGTAAACAACGGAGCCGTCATACAAAACTTTCAATAATGGTTCAAGCCCAACCGTCATTTATATTATCAACCGTTAATCAAAATTTTCAAGTCGTCTATTGGCAATCCAATTATCAGGGCACTTGTTTAAAGTTTGGAACTTAAGATAGACGGTGGTTCATAAGAAAAAAAAATAAATTTATGACCACCATGTAAAAGAGGTGTTAATGGCAATTTTCACACCAGTTGTTTTAGATCTATTACATTGAAATTAAGGGTTCAACTTATGGGAGAGGGGAGACTTAATTACGCAATAGGTTAGAGGTCGATTTAGGGTTTTTTTTAAAATTTTTAAGAAACTATTATTTACATAGCCCTTGCTTAACCTACACGAGGAACCTAAGCTACGCGCACTCAACAAGTTGTTACACTGTCGAGTTCATTAATTAATTACTTCCACTTCTTTTTAGCAGCCATTATGGTTCGCTTTCATGCCCAATTAAATAAGGTGTCCATCAGAAATGTGTACTTATAAAAATGCTGCAAAAAGGGGTGTGAAAATATAAAAAAGACCAAATTAGGGGCTCCAATTCATTATTCTCAAATGATGGCAATGTACTAATCATATTAAACAATTAGAGATAGCCATTAATGATTAATTAGTGGAAATGTATAGTGTGGATTTACACTTGAAAAGGACTTTTCTATTGCCTAATGTTGATTGAATTAGTATCATAATCATGATAGGCAATCATGTCTATTGCTAATGCGAAAAGGAAATTAGTGACACCAGTTGAGATATTACAGTCCTTACACAAATTAGTGGCCAAGCTGTATATGGAGTGATGACAAGTATCCGTTTAGTATGTGCTGAGGGAAAAAGATCTTGCTTTTTGATCAGCCATGTGTAAGAAATAAATTTAAGAGTAAATGACTTCCGTAGCCTTTTAACTATTATAATTGTTCACCTTTGATCCCTCTTACTTTTTTTTAAAACATTTTTGACCCAACGGCCTATACAATTTTTGAATCATGGTCATTCCATTAGGTCAAACTGTCAAATTAAGTCGAAGCGTCAATTTTAAGGGTTAATTGACATTTTCCATTTCTCTTTTTTTTCCTCTTTTTCTTTTTCCCTCTCCTTTTCCCCTTACCCTTCCGCCTTTTTCCACTGAACTCTAAAAATACCTTCGATCAGCCGTAACAGAATTCCAATGACATGGGTAGCAGTCAAGCATCAGTTAATTTCCTCACAAACATTGCTCGCGTGACCTTCGAAATCGGATTGGGTGCCGCTGCCGTTAACTCCTACCTCTACACCATGGACAGCGGCCAACGCGTGGTGCTCTTCGACCATTTTTGGGGATTCATCAATGAGACCATTGGAGAAGGAACACATTTCCTCATCCCGTGGCTCCAGAAGCCCTACATCTTCGACATCCCCACTTGGAACCACAACTTCTCCTCCATTTCCGGGACCAAGGATCTTCATATGGTGAGCCTAACTCTCTGCGTGCTCGTAAAATCCATCGCCAAGCATCTCCCCATCATCTTCAAAATCCTAGGCCTTGAGTACGATGAGAAGGTCCTTTTGTCAATCGGAAATGAGGTTCTCAAGGCATTGGTGGAAAGGGGAAGAGGGAGGGGGAGGGGGAGGGGAAGGGGAAAAGGAAAAGGAAAAAAAGGAAATTGGAAAATGCCAATTTTGCCATTAAAATTGACGTTTTGAGCTAACTTGACAGTTTGACCTGACGAATGCCATGATTCAGCAGTTATAGGGGAAGGGGCCAAAGATGTTCAAAACAATAAAAGGAGTCTAAGGTGAATGATCGTGATAGTTAAAAAAGTCATAGAAGTCATTTGCTCTCAATTTAAATAACAAATTTTTTAAAAAAGAACTTGTTTGTTGTTTTCATTATTTTTTATTTGAAAAACACATTCACTCATGGTGTTGTCTCACACAAAGGGGTGAAACTCCCTAGTGATTCCTTCATTTTGGTACTCCCCTTGTTTCTATGGATTTGTTACTCTTTCCTTTTTTGACTGAATCTATGGGATTTACACAATTTACTTTTTTTGGCATGATTCTTTCAATTTCATCTACTCATTCAACTTTTTCCCCCTAAATTCAATCTACTCCACATACTTCATTCACCTAAATCTAAGCATTTAAAACTTTAGTGCCAAACTCATAGAAACAGAGGGATTATTACTGAATAACTTTCATTCATTCTTTGATAGTTTTATTGTTTATTTTTTTTGAAATAGTTTGAAAGTTTTATTATGTTCCTCCTATTTTATTTTATTTAAATTTCAAACAAATATTTCATTTACTAACAAAAAAGATAGTAGCAACACAATTTTTAGGGGAAAGTAAAAAATTAACATTATTATTTTGCGAAAGTGCCAATATAACCTGGTAAAATCTAAAAGTGCAAAACTATCTCTAAGATTTTGAACAATTGTGCAGATGTACCCAAATTGCACTCATCCGACGTGGACTGAAGGAATTCAGGCGATGGCCTAATCTAAAAAAGACAAAATACCCTTGGGCTTAAAACTCCGAATTTCATGATCATTCTACCCCTAGGCTTAAAACCAAACCGTTCTTCTTGTTCAACCACCACAGCTGCCCCAGCCACCCCTAAAACCCTAGCCTACCACCGGGATGCCCTCCTTCCTCTCCTCACCCAGCCCCTCTGTCTTTGCTTTGTCGCCGCCACTCCGCCGCCCCTAAGACCTTGCCCACAACTAGAACACCCAGCCTCCCTCCTCCTCGCCTAGCCCCTCCTTCTCCTCTCCCCTCTTCATTGCCTAGCCCAGCCCAACCCTGTCGATTTATCCACCGAGTTCCCGATGAAATTCCGACATAATCAGCAACAAAATGTCCAATGTTTTCACTGGTAAAAGAACGAAAAATATGGGCTTACTTTTCTAGAGACGCTCAACGCTAGGGAGGGCTAGTTTCCAGTTGATTATTGACAGCCCAGTGTAGACCAGAGTTCACTTGTTTTTCCAGTGAGTTTCCACTCACCACGGTTGAGCCCATTGCCGGTGTTGCGACGAGAACGTGATCTGAATCGAGCAACGTCACCCACACCCATATCCAACTGGGCCACCCTCTCGTGCGGCTGAAACCTGAGGGAATAAGATTCGGTGCAGTGGCGGGGAGGAGAAGAAAAGAAGAGAAGGAGGCAGCTAAAGAAGATGATTGGAGGCGGCGGCGCAGAAGAAAAGAAGAAGAGAAGAAGAGCGGGGTAAATTAGACCATTTTTTTTTACATTTTATGTATTTTTTAATTTTCAATAAGGAGGACAAAAGTGTCTTGCTACAAATTTCCAACCAAATTGACCGTTGACAAAATAGTAAAACAGGTCCAAGATTAGATTGACACTTTTAGATTTTACAGAGTTATATTGACACTTTCCACCGAAACATAAGGTAAAATTCTCTTTTCTCCAATTTTTATGATACGTAAGGCATTGTAACAATTGTTTTTGCTCCTTCACATATCACTAAAATTTTGCTACACCTATAAATGTCATTAAGTTATGTAGCTACATCAATCTGTGCCACAATTTACAAGTAATCACTGTACCTTCGAGGCACTACAATTATTTTCTTAACACGCATATTAGAGGGAGTTTGCAAGACGTGACAATCTTGTGATATGTATATTAGAGACACTTAAGCGAGGTGTTAACTGATACACATATAGTGAAAATGCAGTGTCTAAAAAATCGTGTGACATCAGCTGATGAAATAGCACATACTAGTGACATATAAACGAGCAGAAATTTTAGAATGTGCTGAAATATGGTTATACCTTTTGAATTGTCACGAAAAATTGTCACTATTGACATTTTTTTCCGTAGCCATTCAATTATATTTATTTCTAAATTTTATTTTACTTTTATTAATTCATCTTATTTTTCTCCTAATTTTCTTTCATACATTCACCCTTTAAGTTTAGGATCCACTACCGTGCCCATTCTCCCTTAAATAATTACTAGTTCAAGTATTATTTGAGATATATTCAAATATAACTTATACAGTTCAGTAAGTGTACATTAACCCTGAGATAACGTTTAGTGTAAAAAAAACTCTAACTACCTAATGAAAGTGTAAATATAATCCTAAAGACTATATTACGGCATTGACTAACCATTTTTGGCCATTGACCGACTACAAATGACCAAAATACCCTTTCAGCCTAATACAAAATTTTGAAAGACAAAAATACCCTTTCCTGCCACTGTTCTGCCACCACTGTCACTGCTCCACCACCTCTGCCCCCGCCGCTCAACCTCAACCGCCAGGCCACCACCACCACCTGCCTAGCTCCACCCAGCTACCACCACCCCCCTCCAGCCAGACCCCGCCACCACCACCACACTCTCACTCCTACAATCTTACCGATTTCAACGTTCCTCTCCCAATCTCACCAACCCTCGCTACCTCCGGTGCTCGTCCACCCTCTAATCTCACCGTTTCTGGGTCTCTCCACCATCCATTTGACGTTCCGATGACGGCTGTGGCACGCCACTGCGCTCCAGCCCAGCCTCGCCTCTACTTCAAACAGATTCGCCTCCGTAAGGCCATCTTCTTCGGTGACATCTCCCCCACCTCTGCAACGCCATCTTCCATAACCACATCTTCTTCGGCGGCAACGACGGCGGCTAACACTACCGTGCCCATCCTCCCTTTAAGTCTAGGAAGCGGGGTGGGAAGCTGCGGGGTGGGAAGAAGAAAAAAATGAAAGAGGAAGAAGATTAGGGTTCTACGCCGGAAGCGGTTGCATCTTGCCGCGCGACAACTACATGTCAGAGCAGCACGAGAACCACGAGCTGAAGCTGGACGTGGCCCAAATGCAGATGCGGCTCACGGATCTGGAGAAGGACCACAGAGCTGGTAAGGACAAATCCGGAGAACTAGTGCGGATGCATTCGGTGACGATGATGTGGATCCGGCAAAGAAGTTGAGACAGCTGTAGGGTGGGAAGAAGAGAAAAATGAAAGAGTAAGAAGATTAGGGTTCTTAAGGGGGCATGAAGGTAATTCAATAATTTTTTAATATTTTTTACAGGGGGTAAAATGGTCTTTTCACTAAATTTGGCCTAAATATGACTAATAGGATTATTTTTGCACTTATATTTACTATCTGGGGTTATATTTGCACTTTTAATTATCAAAAAGTTATATTTACACTTATGTGAATTAGGTATGGTTATATATACATTTTTCTCTAATAGTATTTTTCCTAAAACAAATCACACAAAAATAATTTGTTTCTTGTTGATAGCATTGTAAATTAAAATTTTTTCTTTCTGTTCAATAATACAAAACTGGATTTAATTAACTTCACCTATTTAACTTCTTTGTAAGAAAATAAAATATTTTAAGGGATCGAACTTAGTTGCTGAGAGAAGAAAAAGAATGAAAACTGAAGTCGAATATGACTTTTACTTTGTTTTTCTTAAACAGCGGTAAAGATAAATTTTACTTTATAAACACAAAATTTTGGAAAACACCGTCTTTCCATAAAATGCAAAGATGAGATTTAACTAGAATAGTAAAATGGTAAAAGATTTTAGTTGTACATTACAAATTTAATTATTATTTAACGTGCATTAGTTATGATTAATTTTATGACCCGATTAATAAATACAAAAATTTTATGTTTATTTCTTCGATTTGCAGTGTAAACCCTGGCATTTTTATGATTTATAAAAATATCGTCTTTTAAGAGATGGACTCTTTTATAAATAGCCGAAATTAAATAATTGTTCACTTCGATTGTTGACTATTTTTCTAATAATCAAAGTTTAAGAGTCGTAGTTGAAAATTTAATTTTCCTACTAGTGAAAAAACACAATTGCGGAATTACGCTACTACAGACAGCACCTATTACCTCAGTTTTTCAGGCCTTTTTACCTTGGTTATTTTGTCCTGAAAAACCAAAGTAAATGTGGGTGAAGTAAAAAGGTTACTTTTTACTTCGGTTCAAAACCGAGGTAAAAGGTACTTTTTTACCTTGGATACGGACTAGCGTCGGCAGATTTTATGTGGGACATCGGTTATGTTATTAAGACCGAAGACAGGATATTGTATCTGCGACATCGTTCCTCTCGATGTCGAGATGCCAGATGATCAACATCGGCCATACCAAGAAGACACGAGATCGGGGAGAAATATCTGTGATGTCGTTCCAGTCAGCGTCAATCTAAATGACTGTGACATTGCGAATTGGGAGGGACAAGGATTTGTCCTTGCTGACGTGGAACGACGAACATTACGTCATTTTCCCTCAAAGATGTTGAAAAAAATTTATACACCGGTTTCATATGTGAAATCGCATTAGCGTCGAATGTGTACCGGTATGTGCGATGTCGCGAATGATTTGTGAAGAGGATGTTTTCATAAAATAATATAATATTTAATATATGATGACAAAAAACAGTGTTAGTCGGTATCCATTACATGTTATTTAGTATTGGAGTACTCTATTAATGGTTAAACATCATACAACAATCTATTGTCATTAAAATACATGGGAAAATTAACAATAACACCCTAAACCCTAGCTATAAGATATGTTTCAAATACATGTTACAATATATAATAATACATATGTTTGCTTATAAACATTAAATGTATTGAATCTCCAAATTGACTACTTTGTAATGCATAAACCCCATCAAATCGACTAGTGAAATGACAAGTCATCCATCTACAGTCCATCCATAAATCTTGTTGTTCTGTTACACCAAATACACAACAAACAAAAATTAAGTTAGAATTGGGCAGGCACTATATTAAAATACAAATAATATAGTCAGACTTAGACAACGTGAATGTCGTCTTGGAAAAGAACGGATATGGGAAGAAGAGACGTCGCATATTACAGTAATTGATATTGTGGAGGCCGACCTAAGTGTGAAGTCGCACATTCAAATAATCTCATAGTTTTAATTGACATGTGCGACATCGGTCTGAATTCGGATTTACATCGTGGATGCCGACAGACTAATACCGATTTCGCACATTCATATCGTGTTTATACGAACAAGTAATTATTGTACACAATCAACCCTAATCAAGCATTTTTTGCCATTCCCTACAAACATGGCATCATCCGTGGAAACAAAAATGATATACAGTATATAACATGTAACACAATCATCATAAATTATGAAAATATACAAGCTTTGATCTATGTGAAAATAAACATGTAAAAGGTATGATAATTAAATTGCTAAACTAACATTGAATGTTTGGAAAACTACCTCAATTAATTTGAACCCGCAGGTGTTCCATCATCGGGCAATTATTCATATGTGGGAAAAACAAATTGATTGAGCTCTTGAATGGTTATATTAAATGTGTGGATGGAGAAAATGGCGTGTTGTAGGTTAGGTTTGGAGAAAGTGTGGTATAGATGAAAAATGGGTAATGGTGCTGGTTTTAATGACTTGAAATTTTTGTGGTGGGAGGGAGGGATTTTTCCTGGAAATTTCATTGTGACCGACGTCGGTATCTATTCGGTCCTTGATCAAGTTTTGGTGACATATCCACAACTTCGCAAACGGGGGGCAAGTTGGTATTTTTTTTAAAAGTGTCATATATTTCATAAGAACCATCAAATATGGAATTTCATTTGATTCTATGTGGTGGAAGTTATCGTTCTGATAACGCTTATCCTAAGTGTCTGATTGGAAATACTAATAGAAATGAATTTCAATACCCCCGTTCCATTCATTCGGTCATGCCCAAATCGGAACATCTTGGTCATGACATTGTGAATTACATTAGGGTATCTCCAAAAATTTTTCCCCATCTCCCACATTCGCAGAGGGACATAATTAAGTTCGAAAATTTAAAAATTGACCCACGGAGGAAAAATCGTGAACCATGGAGGTAATATTGATTCGAAACATCCTGAAAGGGACCTTACTTCCCATCCCCAGTCCAATTATAATAATCATCGATAATGATTACATAACAGGCATGATCCCATGGAGATTTCTCCCAATCAATATCTATTAAATAAGCTTTGTCTACTTATAAGTAACCATGCATCTATAATTTACTCTAGACCACGTACTAGCCCATTTTAAAATTTGATGGACGAGATTTTATTATATCTTATTTTCATGAGAACCGTCGAATATGGATTTTCATATGATTCTATGTGGTGGAAGTCATTGTTCCGGTAACACTTATCCTAACTGTCTGATTCGAAATACTAATTGGAATGAGTTTCAATACCCCGTTCCATTCATCCAGTCATGGCCAAATTGAAACATCTTGGTCATGGCATTGTGAATTTCATTTGGGTTTCTCCAATTTTTCATTTCCACATCTCCCACATTTGTGGAGGGTTGACATGTGGAGGTAAAATCGTGAATCGTGAGGGTAAAATCGATTTGAAACGTCATGGGAGGGACCTTACTTCCCATCCCCAATCAAACTTACAATAATCATCGATAATGATTACATAAAAGGCATGATCTCATGGAGACTTCTCCCAGTCAGCATCTACCAAATAACCTTTGTCTACTTATAAGTAACCGTGCATCTATGCTTTACTCTAGGCCACATACTATTATTATATTTTATTTTTAATAAGAACCTTCGAATATGGAATTTTATTTGTTTCTATGTAGTGGAATTCATCGCTTTGATAGCGCTTATCCAAAGTGTCTGATTGGAAATACTAATAGAAATGAATTTCAATACCCCGTTCCATTCATCCGGTCATGTCCAAATCGAAACATCTTAGTCATGACATTGTGAATTACATTAAGGTATCTCCATATTTTCATTTCCACATCTCCCACATTCGCGGAGGGACCTAATTAAGTTCAAAATTTTAAAACGTGACCCGTACGTGGAGGTAAAAAATCGTTTACGATCGAAATGGACATTAATCATGTTCATGGACAATTATAAAATTCAATAAGTGTTTCTAATGTACTATATAACGTTTCTTAAGGTCAATTATATGTTTTCCAGTCAAATGCGGACTCATCAGAAATGCTAGTGAGCTAAAATGGTTGTGGGCCGCAGTTGCATTTACCAATATCGGCCCCATGTCGCTAACAATATCGGCTATTGAGACCATACAACGATACCGCAATCGCCTAGTTATACATTATTTATGCATCCCATCTATAATACATGGAGCCCATCTATGGATCCTATTTATTATACATTATGTATGGAGCCCATTTGTAATACTGCGATGTCGCGATGGTGTCGGCGGTCTATCGACTTCACCAACAATGGTATGAATTCGCACTTTCCATGGCAGATAAATACAAGGTTCCAAAACGACGTCGTTTCAAAATGGCTATAAATAAATGGTTCCCAGAATCAATTTAAACTCCTCATTTCTAGGTTTTTTTTGCGAATACCAAGAGTCTCTCCTCCCCTTTCCGCTTCTCCTTTGACAAAGGTATGGATTTCCACTCATGCAGTGCCTAGGTTTTTATAATTGTTACCTCACCATGTTAAATTAATCCATGCTTTTTGTATGAGTTGTATTTTTGGTTATCTAGTTCTTACTCAAATTTGTTAGAGTGAGAAGTTTTCATACATGTGAACCTAGGTACATTGTTCTTGTTTGCGTTAGGATGTTTTAGTGTAATTTTGTCTCCTGAATGCATGTTTTTTGCTTGGTTTATGTATTTTTCCTTTTGCTGTCTTCGACCCATATAATTCTTGCAACCTCGGTTTACCTTTGGTTAATATATCGGTCTTGCCAAATAAAAAGCGATCTTGGTAGGTCAAGTCGAGGCTGCCACTGGTTCGAGTCGATTTTTTCATACGTCACAGTATCGACTTTGCAATATTTTCTTTTATATTGTGCACTTCATATTCAGGTCTAATGGATGGTGAATGATCCTCTAGGCGCCCATTTGTTTGAGGTGTTTTACCATTTCAAATAATATATTTACTAATACATATGCAAAATAATGTATCTAAATTAATTTAATTTGTATTAATTATACAGTTCTCCGCACTAAGGAGAAACCCTGAACCGGTTGTCTTCAACATTTAAGACCATACAATGGCACCGCAAAACCAGCAAAACTTTGGGAAGAACCAAACTTTGGTAAGGACTGAAACTTACCAATAATTAAAATTGTTACATTATTTTATTTTCAATTAATACTATTTGTTTATAATTGTACATATTTGTTCATAATGATTTTTTTCTGATTAGTACATCTCGATTCAAATTGTACCACTTCTGCCGAAGGCAAAGACCCTTGTTGTGTTAAAGTTCTACGGGAGAGAGTGGTGCATGACCTACTTGTGCCATGGGAAGATCAAGGCCCTGTGCCCAAAGGGTTTTTGCAAGTTCCTTTCTGGCAACAACCTGCACATTTGGGACATCTTGTTCTTCGAGACATAGAATTTGGGGGACCAATTATCTTCAAGGATATCATAATTCGAGAGGATTGATTTTCTTGTCATCTGTATTCTAATAATGGTACTCAGACATATATTATTGATATTATAAGAAGGTTTATTTTGTACTAGTTAAATTGTAAGGAGGTTTTGGTGAATAAAAATTTTCTAATAATTTGACTATCATTTTCTAATAATTCGACTATCGATCTTGTCATCAACGACTTTTATTGCTAGGCCGTACCCTTACTACCGATGTTGCACTTACGTCAGTAACAACTTTAACTCCGATTTCATAGCATATTTACTACGGTTATTGTAGAACTGCGGTAAAAAACATATTATTTACCTCAATTTTTTTAAAAACCAAGGTCAATAATATTATTTATTTCTATAAAAAATGAGGTAAAAGAAATTTTTACCTCAATTTTTTGAGGTAAGCCGAAAAACCGAGGTAAATAGGGCGAAGTAATAAATTCATTTTCTTGTAGTGTTATGATCCTGCAGTTTTACGATCTAAATTAATTATCAAAAATAATTATACAATCTGATCTTATAACTCGGTTCTTAAAAATCAATTCTCACAATTATTTTTTAAAATTGGTCTTGAATATTTTTTGATAGGGTGTAAGATACTGCTTGAAATTTTGTGTTGCCTAATTACTTCAATTGTGATTACCGTGATCCAACATTGCCCATTTAACCAAGTTCTTAATAAAGTAAAGCTTGTAGACACCCAAATTAGTTGCACAATTTGGTGAATGCCATTTACATCTACGGGGCTGGGCCTAGCTCAGAATAAATTTACTAATAAAAAAGATAGTACAAAGTACACCATACAAAATACTTATCTTTTCTTATTGAACATGTGAATTATATTAGCTCCCCTAGTTTCCAATCTGCCTTGATCAGACTCCCTCTAACCTTGAAACTCGGCAATGCTGGATCTCCTCCTCTCGAGGAATTAAGACTCATGTTCTAAACTATAGGATCAAACGTGTTTGATCATGTTGGAACACACTTGCATAGCTTTGCGCTACTTCTGAATATGAAAATATGAGTGCAAATTTTCTCTCTGTTAATTCGTAAGTAGCTTAGCCAAAATGTCCACAATATATAGCAAGGTCGCATGTATCAGTTTTCTTGTGCGAACAGAATTCCATCTCCACCAAATATTCCGATAATCAAATCCATTGGAGATAGAAATACCAAATCTAATCCCTTGGAGATAGGAATTAGAATATCTCGTCCTCATTTATACCATACTCGAAATCTATATCAATTTCAACTCTACAAAAATCTAATCCAATCCCACTAATATAAGAGCTGATAAATTCTCTAAATCAAACCACATTTGACGAGATGCGTAGGCTCTCAGATTCTTCCTTCAACATTCCTTATATCACCAAACTTTCTTCTTTAATGTTGCAACATAATAATACCATATTTACATATTTACCACAAATTTCCAATCAACAAATTAGGACCTTACAATCTCTCCCTTTGACATTTTGTGAACTCATCAATCTTTTGGACTTTCATCGCACCAACTATGCAAATAAGAAAAAAACAATTTATCACCAATATGGATGTTGAAACATGAGCTCAAAAGAAAATTTAGCTCTCCACGAATATCACAACTT
Organism: Rubia yunnanensis; assembly: GCA_037428765.1. NCBI lineage: Eukaryota > Viridiplantae > Streptophyta > Magnoliopsida > Gentianales > Rubiaceae > Rubia > Rubia yunnanensis. The sequence goes on along the minus strand of CM075064.1, from coordinate 19,481,129 downwards.
CAAATCATCAAGACCTCAACATCCACGTTGGAACATCAAATTCACAAATAGTACTTAGCTACCCAGAAAACTATGTTGAAACACCGGATCAACAGAAACATATAAGTACTAGAAATCCAAGAATAATAAACATATATCAAACACCAAATATCCACCTGGGCCGAAAAACAGATTTCCTAGAAAACCAAAAAAATAAAAAAAAAATCCAAATCCTAAAGTACTCCCTCTTGTGGCCATAAGACATGCCAATTAGTCAAAAAAATCATGCATCAACTTCATCAGCAAACTCCTCCCGAGCATCTTCAACATCCAATTTCTTTAATTCCTCTTCAAGTGCAATAATTTGAACATACCGAGCTGTAATTTTAGCCTTTACATCAAGCTTCTTGGCTTCTTTACCCTTCTAAGCTGAAAATCCAGCCTCTGATGGCTTCCAAGGTAGATCCTTTACTGTTCTCAACTGAAAGGTCTTCTTATTTGGCTTGAGAGGAGCAACATCAACTATCACATCATCTTCCTCAGCTTTCACTTTTTCTCCTTTCAAAACACCAGTAATAATACATGGATATGGCAATGAATTCTTAGCCTATGGAGAACTATCATGCTCCACTATGTTTGCTTGGATGGGAAGACCAAGGCGCATAGAAGTTTTAGTGCCAATACAGTATAATCATTTTTCCATGTCGCGGGTGAAAGTAGTAGTGTTAAAGAATGGAGTCCAACAATTTATAGCTACTTGATATAGGCAGAAATACATGGTACTCAGACTGGATGCTGCATCATTTCCCTGAGTTGGCCACTCAGTTTGATATCCTCCTATAATCTCAGTAAGAATATAATCATAGGTAGCTTCGAAGTCCTCAGCATACACAGATCCAAATTTAGGTGTAGGTAGTCCTAACAACTTTTTAATCATCTCCCCAGAAAAACTAACTATTTTTCCTCTAGCATAAACTATGCTGTACCAGGCTAATTCAAAATCCAGGTTGCCTTCCATCAGGTTTGAGTAGAATTCCTGCACCAAGTTTGATTGAATTTCTTGTTTGTTGAAGCTGTTGTAGTAAAACCACACTCTCTGTATGCAACCAGATCAGCAAGCCTCTCAACTATAATTCTCTTTTCACAAATAGCTTTGGAGCACTTCAAACATCCTTCGTAAAAAATTTTTTTAAAATTTAATGTCTCTTTGGCTGAAAGAGGAGATCTTGAACTCTAGCTTATCTTGGCATTCTTCTTCCTCTTCTCTGGTTGAATAGTCCTTGACTCAGTTTATGCAATCTTCCTCTTTGATCTCCTAGTCTGAATAAGTTCATCCAGTACCTCATCACTAGAGAAACCAAGATCAGTAACTGGGACTTCTTGTGTTGGAACATCAGTTCCAGCATCAGCACCTTCAACTCCAGTATGTTCCTGTGTTGGAACATCACTCACCATTTCTGCATCTTTCATCTCAGGTTAGCCTAATGTTGGAACGTCATCAAGGCCAAGCTCTTCAGTCTCAGCTTTTCCATTTATAGCATCCAATTGATCTGATGTTGGAACATCATCAGGTCCAACTTCATCATTCTTAACATCTTCTTCAACATTAATAGGCTGATAAGATGTTGGAACATCATCAGCTTCTTCTTCCCCTTTGTTTCCCACTCTAGGGTCAGAATGATAAACTCTCCTCCCAGGTCATAATCTTCAACAATTTGTATGTTTGCATCAAGATCATCCCCCCCTGTATTCTCATTTTCTGTTGGAACATGACTAGCACCCCTAGTTTCCAACTTCTCTTCATCAGATTCACTTACTTTAATCACCTCAGGGGACATTTCCTCCTCATCAAGGGTCAACTCTTTTAGTATTCTCAATCTTTCACCCACACTGGCATCATATTCCAGAAGAGCCTTATAACTGGCCGAACTTAACACATACAAATTCTCGGGCCATTCTCTAATCTTTCTCAGTTGGAGCTTTCTCGGCCTAGTAGCTCTTTTATACACACACATCACCTTTTTCCCATCATGCTCTATACATGCCAGTTCTACCAATCTAGGATTCTAGTTCTTGAAATTCTTTATTCCCCCACTTCCCTCTCAACAGTCAAAACAAATAAACTCAATAAACCTAAACATAGACTTGTATCCCCTCAAATCTACCCTCTTATTGTACATCAAATAGTATTTCATCCAATCATCTAAACATTTAAAGGTTTGACCTTGAAGGTAAAAGATTTTTCCCAAAATACCTTGATTTTTACTAGCACAGAAGGATCTGTTACCGGCTCAATTGGTGGTAGATAAACAAATTCAAATCCTGGTTCTAGCATGCCATCCTAGGGCTCAAGCACGTTGCTCTCTGGCACATTGCGGCTTTGTTCGGGTTCCCCAAAAAATTTCTTGAAATTCTTGCTTTTCTCCTTCAACTCTCTGAGAAATTCGGCTGCTAAAAGCAATCTCTAGGGTCTCCTTACTGTGTTTAATCTCTTTTTACAAAAAATCTGAGCAACAAACCCACAAAATCAAGAAATAGCAAGAAAACAGGGAGAGAGGTTGCGGGAAGAAGAAGGGAAAGTAAAAAGATAAAATATTTGAAAATATTTGCTTCCCCTTTTCTCTATATCTTAACCTCCTTTTTCTCTTACCAAGGTAATATTTTCCTTCTTTTAATTACCAGCCGTCAAGTCCACCAGTCGTCTCTCTCTCTCTCTCCTCTGATTTAATCCCCTATTCCAACATGCAAATAACACTTCCAATTTTTTTTGTTTTCTATTTTTTTGTCATTTTTCTGTACAGAAAAATGAGAAGCACAAAAATTTACAGCTAATAAACAATGCTCAAAAAAATACCTCAAATGTGACACACACCTAAGTGTTGTATGAGGAGCTCAAATGTAGTTGAATCCAGTGGCTTTGTGAAAATATCAGCAAATTGCCCTGGTGTTGGAACATAGGCCATGGTGACTTCTTTTCTCTCAATAAGATCTCGAATAAAGGGATTTCTTATATCAATATGCCTAGTTCGAGAATGCTGAACATGATTCTTGGATATGACTATAGCACTTTTGTTGTCATATAAAATATTTAGAGGCCCTTGATGAATTACATAATCTTTCAGCATTTGTTTCATCCATAAGAATTGCACACAACAACTTCCGACAGCAAGATATTTAGCTTCAGCAAAGGATAAAGAAATATAATTTTGCTTCTTATTGTACCAAGACACCAAATTCGTGCCAATAAAGAAACAACCACAAGTAGTACTTTTTCCATCATCTGCATTACCAGTCCAATCATAGTCACTATAGCCAAATAGATTAGAGTCTTGATTTTTAGAATACCAGATACCATACTCAGAAGTCCCACTCATATAACAAACAATCCTCTTTACTGCAGTCAAATGAGTTTCCATTGGATTAGTCTGAAATCTTGCGCATAACCCAGCACTGAAACATATATCTGGTCGACTGGCTATAAAACATAAAAACTACCAATCATACTTCTGTACAATTTCTGATCAACTGAAACACCTTTCTCATCCGTCCCCAATTTATCTATAACCCCCATTGGAGTTCTAACTGATCGAGAATTGTTCAAGCCAAAGCGTTTCAAAAGATTCATGGCATACTTACTCTGAGATATAAACAGAACATTTTTCTATTGCTTCACCTGAAGTCCTAGAAAGTACGTCAGTTCACCAAACATACTCATCTCTAATACTGCACCATAGATTGTGAAATAGAGCCAAAAATAATATCATCTACATAAATTTGAGCAATCAGACATTTTGATGATTTGTTAAGCACAAATAAAGTTTGATCTACTCCCCCTTGACGATAACATTTTTGAATAAGAAAGTTAGTAAGTCACTCATACCATACCTGTGGTGCCTGCTTCAATCCATACATTGATTTTGAGTCGATATATATGATGTGGATGATCAGGACATTCGAATCCTTTTGGCTATTCAACATACACTTTTTTATTTACCACTCTATTCAGAAAGGCATTTTTCACGTCCATCTGATGAAATGTAAATTTCATAGCACATGAAATAGCAAGTAAGATCCAAATAGATTCTAACCCGGCAACTGGTGCAAATGTCTCATCAAAGTCTACTCCTTCTACTAAAGTGTAGCCTTACGCCACCAGCCTTGCTTTATTTCAAGTAATCTAGCCATTAACATCTGACTTGTTTTTGAAGATCCACTTGGTTCCAATGACAATTACTTCCTTTGGACGTGGAGTAAGATACCACACATCGTTCGTAGCAAACTGTCCAAGTTCTTCCTACATTACCGCAATCCAGTACTCATCAAACAGAGCTTCTTTATAGTTCTTTAGCTTAATTAGTGATATGAAGCATTGTAATCCTACAAGTTCCCTGTAACTAACCTGTGGTAGCGTACAAGTTCTCTTCACACTTGGTTCTAGTTCACCCTGTGTTGGAACATGAGATGGAGACTCAGGGGTCGATGTTCCAACTCGGTGTTAGCAGGGTTATTAGGGTTCTCCGAAGGATGTGGTGTTCCAACATCAACTTGCTTGCTGGTCAAAGTATGTTGTGTTGGGACATGATCAGGAGTTGGTTCATCGTCTCATTTTCCTGATACTTGCTTGTCACCTGAATCATCAACAATCACATTGATTGACTCCATGAGAGTTTTAGTGTGGATATTAAACACTCTGTAAGCACAATTGTTCACTGAATAACCCAAAACTTTCCCTCATCACTGTGGTTGTCAAACTTTACCAACTGTTCTCTATCCCTGAGAATGTAGCACTTACTTCCAAACACATGAAAATACACAATATTTGGCTTTCTTCCCTTTCAGATTTCATACGAGGTCTTTCTTGTGAATGGATGTAGGTACACCCTATTTATAGTAGAGGATGCTCTGTTGATTGCTTTGGACCACCATTTTTTGTGAATTCCTTATTCTGCCATAACTTGGGCCATCTCCTGTAGTGTCCTGTTCTTACGTTCTACAATCTCATTTTGCTGAGGAGTAATGGGAGCATAGAATTCATGTTGAATTCCAAGTTCATCACATCATTGAACTGAGAGTTTTCAAATTCTCTTCCATGGTCACTATGAATTCTCACCATCTTTCCAATATGACTTCATTTCTCCATTTGTAACTTGATCACCAGACTTCTGAAGAAATCCACTGTATTTGATTTCTCTTTGAGAAAGGCCACCCAAGTGTTTCTGGAATAATCATCAACATATACAAAAATATACTTTTTTCCAGTTATACTAGGAGTATTCACCAGACCCATTAAATTCATGTGGAGTAATTCAAGATTTCTTGAAGTGGTAACATACTGAACAAAAGAGTGTGGAGATCGAATTTGTTTACCTTATGGACATGGTCCACACACAATTCCCTTTTTGTTAGTAAGAGTAGGCATACCTCAAACTGCTTTAGCATTTGCAATATTTACCAACATCTTGTAGTTGATGTGTCCAAGCTTTTAGTGCCACAAGGTTCCTTCATTCTCTCTAGAGCTTAGGCACCTCACTTATTGTTTCAACAAATAGCAGTTGTCCGATGAGTAAACTCTAGACATTACTTTGCTTTCTCCATGCTCATAATGCATTTGTGCTTTTGGAACTCTACTGTCATATTGCCATCACAGTTGACTGATGCTCAATAGATTAGCCTTCAGATCTTCTACCAGCAGAATGCTTGTAAAGCTAGGGAATCACTCTATTTGTAGTTCTCTTTTACCAACAACATGACTCTTCTTTCCATCACCGACAGTAACGAAGCCAACATCATAAGGTTTGATGTTCAAGCATTCTTGAGTTCCAGTCATATGCCTGGAGCAACAACTATCGAAGTACCAAGAATTTCTAGAGTGTTAGATAAGAGATGTGTGAGCAACAAGACATATAGTACTTCATTTTGGAATCCATACCTTTCTAATTAATTTTGCTCTTTAGGTATCGCTCATGTTGGAACATGCTGACAGTTGTCGCCCATTCCTAATATCTCTGAGTAGTCGGAGGTATTGTTCCTCTTCATGACCTTGATAAGAGCAGTTGTGGCATAGGATAGGCTTGCAGCATCGTGTCTTCATGATCTTTTTCTTCATGGCATGTACATCTGCTTTAAAATCAATAGGACCTTTCTCAGCTTTGGTATACCTGATTCCTTGTCTATCTCCAACATTCTTTCCCATTGCTAGTATGTCATCGGGCTTTTCCTTTCCAGTATTCAGCTTCGTGAGTGTAGCTTCAGCCGTCTCAGCTCTGACAGTTGCTGATTAAAGATTCTATTTCATCACTTCAATTTCCTTCTCTAGTGTCTCAATTATATCTACTAACTTTGTCTTTTTTTCTTCAAGCTGAAGTTTTTCGACCTTGAGGACTTTGTCAGTATCAAAAACTTTGAGCCACATTGCATACATATTCTCATATTCTTGATAGATTTAATCATCATTAACTTCTTGACCATCATCGCCTGAAGAATTTCCGCTCAGCATCTTCATGTTGGAACATCTCAATTTCTCTGTATTCTCGGTGCTGTAACATGCACTGTTAGATTCAATCAATTTTGCTCCAAATGCCACATAGTTGCTGGTGAGCTCTTCTTCTTCCTCTTCTTCCTAGTCTTCGCTCTATGAAGTGACATACAATCTACCTTGCTTCTTTCAAGTATCAGCACATTCAGCCTGGATGTGACCAAAACCTTCACATTCTCTGCATTGAATCCTTCTTTGCTGCTTTGATTCACTGTTCTGATTTCTCAGAAACTGCTGATTGGTTCGTTCCATTAAGGGTCCTCGAGAATTGCCAAGCTCCTGTGAACGATGTCTATTTCCACCAAATCTATCTTGTGATTTCCTATGTACTATTTTTTTTTAGCATTTTTGAAAAATTATTGGTTATGAGTGCAAGTTCTTCGGCTTCACTTTCACTGTCACTTTCATGATCATTCCTTAAGGATGAGGCTTTGAACACTAACTCTTTGTGCGATTTCTTAGATGATTGCTTAAACGACATCTCATATGTCTACAATGATCCCACCAACTCATCAAGAGTTATGTTTGCCACATCTCTTGCTTCTTCAATGGCAGCAACCTTCATAGAAAAACGTTTGGGGAGATATCTTAATGTTTTCTTCACCAATTTTTCTTCCTTGTAAGTTTTCCCCAGTTGATACGCCATATTGGAGATATGTCTTAGCTTACGGTTGAATATAGAAAAAATTTCATTCTCTTCCATCTTCAACTCTTCAAATTTTGTGGCCAGTATTTGTAACTTTGAGTCGCATACTCGACTTGCTCCTTCATGCACTGTTTGCAGAATGTCCCATGCTTTTTTTGCTTGCTAGCAATTTGATATGAGTTTGAATTGATTCTCACCCAGTGATGTGAAGATAGCATTTAGAGCTATGGAGTTTGCCATCGAGGCCTTCAACTCATCTGAACTCCAAGTAGACTTATCTTTAAGTATTTGCTTCATTGCGCATGTTTCTCCTTTCTCTCTTTTGAGCTAGATTCTACATCTTCCATAGGATGATTCCATAAGTTTGAGTGAAATACTAGGCAAGTTCATCAAGCGAACTGATAAACACTCGCATTTGCGCTTCCAATAGTTTTAGTTCGTTAGTGGAGGCCGAGACACTGAAGCTCCTTATTGGTCACCATGGTAAAATCGGATCAGCACTTTCCTTGACACAACCAAGGTAAGAATAAGTGACTTAGCTTGGATACCAATTGGAATTTGGTTATACTTAATTAGTTCAATTGTAATTACCGTGTTCCAACATAGTCCAATTAACCAAGTTCGTAATAAAGTAAAACTTAAAGACACACAAATTGGTCACATAGTTCGGTGAATGTCACCTACATCTGCGGGGTCTAGCCCAGTTCAGAATGAATCCACTAATCAGAAACATTTTACAGAGTACACCGTACAAAATACTTATCTTTTTTAATTAAACATGTGAATTCTACTAGTTCCCCTAGTTGCCGATCCGCCTTGATCAGACTCTCTCTGGCCTCGAAACTCGTCGACACTGGATCTACTCCTCTCAAGAAATTAAGGCTTACGTTCTGAACTTTAGGATCAAACAAGTTTGATCATGTTGGAACACACTTGCACAGCTCTGCGCTACTTCTGAATATGAAAACCTGAGTGCAGATTTTCTCTCTGTTAATTCGTACGTAGCTTAGCCAGAATGTCCACAATATTTAGCACAGTCACACGTATCAGTTTTCTTGTGCGAATAGAATTCCATCTCAATCAAATATTATGATAACAATCAAATCGCGTGGATATAGAAATACCAAATCTAATCCCTTGAAAATAGGAATTAGAATATCTCGTCCTCATCTATACCGTACTCGAAATCCATATAAATTCCAACTCTACAAATCTAATCCAACCCCACAAATCTAATCCAATCCGACAAATATAGGAACTGATATATTATCTAAATCAAATCACATTGGACGAGATACATAATCTCTCGAATTCTTCCTTCAACATTCCTTATATCCCAAAGCTCCCTTCTTTGATGTTGCAACATAATAATACCATATTTGCGCATTTACCACAAATTACCAATTAACAAATCTGGACCTTACACTACTAATCTGCTATCCCAATCCTATTAAAAATAACAATTTATATGTGAAATTTCAATTTCATGAACCTTGCTTACAATAATTGTACCACCTTAACATGATTCGTTGGTTCGGGTGTTTGGTCTAGTTTTGAAGCATTCGCTAGTGACGTATCCAATTATAATAATGAAGGGTGCATAAAGAACACACTATATAGACATGCATGCTATTGTTGAGAATTTCGTATATTAGCTCATTAATCATTAGAACACGAATTTGAATATAGACTTCACAAGCTACCCCTTCAGGGTGGAGCCATTTTGTTTTTTTGTGGTGGGCTAATTATTTAATTTTTAATAAAATACAAAAATAATTTAATTAAATCTGACAGGGTTGCAGGGTAATTTTTAAAATATTGGTAGCCTTAAAAAATTTTTTAGCGGAGACTGATGGGTAATTTTCAAAAATTATTACCCCTTGAAAAATTGTCGGCGCCCCTCCAGACCCCGCTAAAAGAAAAAATACTTTTTAGCTCGGTTCTACCGGAGTTTCTATCTCAGTTTTTAGCATTAAAAAAATCTGAGGTAAAGGTAGGCGGAGTAAAAAGTGTATTTTTTACCTTGATTTTTCAGAAAATAATCGAGATAAAAAATTTAATTACAGAACACAGTGCAACATCGCACGAAACCAAAAACACAGTAAGAGATTTGATCGACAGTCATGTGAGGTCGCACGTTCCAAATGCGAAATTTTAAAAAAAAAACACCGAAAGCATAATCGACGTCGATTCTACTTTTGGTGGTTCAAAAATCAATCGAAGTTTTTCTGCCAAGAATACCCAGCACTTTTCCGGCCAAACCAATCTAAGAAAATTGAATTTACAGTTGCCAAGTTGGATTTACAACATACACCAAATCTAAATTACAAAATACACTTAGTTGAATTCACAAAACTGCCCTAAATACACCAAAACACACCTAATCGAGTTAATAATCGAACTTACAAAGCACACCTAAAATGCACGTATGGTGGCAATGCGTATGGTGGCGCGTCTTTTGGCACGCCGTCTGTTGGTGGTGGCTCTTGGTGGTGGTGTCATTCGGTGGTTGTGCGAGCATTGCTGGAGGCGACGGGCGCTGCAATGTGGTGGCGAGGCACGCTCGGTGGTGGCAACATCGAACAATGGAGAGCGGCAACGTCAAGGCAGTGGAGGTGGTAGTGTAAGGAGGAGGTGGTGGGGCCGTAGTGTAAGGAGGAGGTGGATTGTGGTGCTGCGGCGTGATTTAGGCGGAATGAGGCGGTAGTGGGAAATAACAGGTGGTGGTGAATGAAATTTGGGTAGATGGTGGTGAAGAGAATGAAACTTGAAGAAGAGAGGAGGCGGTCGTCATTGCAAGAGAAAGGGGAAAGGAAATTAGGGTTCAAGTTTTATTTCACGAGTTTGGGTAGGGTATGAGTTTTATGGGTTTTGGGCAGGGGTTTGGCTTGAAATCAGACAAATTTTTAGTCAGGATTTATATTAGGGGTTAGGGCTGAAATCAAACTCAAATAACAAATAGTTATCAATTGAAAATTAATTCTTGTTTTATATATTCAAGTTTTGATAAAATTCATCAATAATAAAATTTAAAAGAAACAGTGTTATTATATTTAAATTTATAATTAAAAATAAATATAATATTGTTGGTAGACTTTCATATATGTATGAAGATAAAGAACTAAGTTTAATATCAAGTAAGGGTTGACCATTTATAAATTAAAGTTATGATCGTTCATTAGTATATATATATATATATATATAAAGTAATAATTGATCATTTATAAAATAAAGTCAAACAATTTCATTAATGCTTATATATAAAAGGTTAAGGATTGACCATTGATTAGTCAAGTAAGGGTTAATCATTGATTAACTAAGATCAAACCTATTCATTAGTGTTTATATGGAATGTCAAACAATTTCATTAATATTTATGTATGGAAAGTCAAGTAAGGGTTGACCATTGATTAATTAAGTTCTAAACATTGAAATTTTTATGGTAAACTTCTTTGTATTGAAAATAAGCCCCCAAAACTGTACAACTTTTTGATTCACTCTCCCAATCTATTACAAAAACCCTTATCTACCAAAACTTTTCAATGAACTAAGTTAGGATATAACTAATCTCCGCCCAGTATCCATTCTCCTTCCCACTTCATTCACCATCATCCAACGTTCTTCTTGCAGTACCGCTCAAATTCTCATGTTATCTGAAAGCTTATAGTATTTGCCCATATACCTGCTTCATTTAAATACCATGTTGTTCCTCTCTTGCCAAACATGGTAAAGTCCTAAAATCCATTTGTAAACCTGCAATCCCTTTCTCCTTTTAATCAGCATCAATATCATTTTTTCAGTTACCTCAGTGATCTGCAGTTGGAGATTTGGATCTGCCTAAACAAGTCTTTAGTGTATTCACAATAAAAAAACAAATGTTGAGTTGTTTCCTGATGTCCTTGGCAAAGCTTACAGTCAAGAGTCCCTTACAAAATATTGAATGCTTGCAGTCTTTTTTTTTATATAAATCCACCTGTGATGGTGGGGGGTTTAGCAGACCCCTACCCGTTTATTAATATGAAAAAGGGTACAAAGAAAGAGGGGGACGTAATACCTTACCTCTGAGTGTGCATCGGATGATCTTAACAGGAATAATACAAAGGACTAAAGGACTAGAAGATCAGCGATGACAATTTGAAATGAAGTTACAATACTTGCAAACTACATTCTAGTCTATTCTGACGTTGGGAGTACCTGCTGCATCTAAACTTACCTGTCCGGCCACTGGTGGGGAAAGATCCAGTGCTCCGAAAATGCTATACACTTGCTTCCGGCATGCCAACTTGGCGAGGGAGTCCGCTGCACCATTCGCTTCTCTGAAGATATGTGACAAAGTGTAGGTCATCCCATGTAGTAGCAACCAGATTTCTCGTATCGTTGTAAGCAGTCTCCACGGTATTTTGAATTGGCGTAGGATCATCCCTAGTAGAAGTTTCGAGTATGTTTCTATGTCGACCTTGGTGATGCCTTGCTCTCGCACTAGCTGGATTCCGTGTAGTAAGGCAGTAGCTTCAGCCTGCAGAGCAGAGTCAGACTGTATGGGTTTGGATAGAGCTACTAATACCTGGCCGTTAAGGTTTCTGAGAATGCAACCGATGCCCGCCGCACCATTGTTGAAAGCACCGTCAGTATTTAGTTTGATACCATAGGGCTTTAACCATTTGGTGATCCGGACCTGTCTAGGCTTGAAAGAGTTATGGCATAGAAGAATAGGAATCGGGCCAAGAGACCATGTGAACTTCAGATCGAATGCTAGTATAGTGTCATTTAAGTGTAATAAAATTCGTCTAAAAAGAAACCCTAAGTCCGGCCTTATGCCCTCGTGGAAGTAAGTGCATCTGGCACACCACAGGTGCCAATTGACAATGCAAAGGAGGACTCTGATCAGATTTGAAAGATGAGGAGACTCAGAAGTAGACCAGTAGAAGTAGAAGCGATCCCATAGGAGTTGGAATGGATGGTTAGGTAAACTAAAATTGGTGTTGAGCATTTTCCAGATCAGGTTTACCTTGACACAAGAATTGAAGCAATGATGGATGGTTTCGGAGCTGTTAAAGCAGAAACAGCATCTAGAGGGGAGGTGAAAATCAAAGCTTTCCAGAACATCCGGAAGAGCCAATAGTCTATTGAGCAATCTCCAATTGAACAGACTGATTTTCCTTGGAAGTATCTTAGACCAGAGGTGTGAATAGGAAGGGATCTTTAGTTTCTTTACTCTGATCAGTTCATAAGCAGATTTGACTGTGAAGAGACCTGATTGAGTAGCTTTCCAAATAATGGAATCTTCGAAAAGGTGGGAGATTTGGTGATCCAGGGTGAGGCTTTGGAAAATGTTTGTTGGGAGGCAGTCTCTGATCTGATCCGAGTATGAATCTCTATTGTGCAGGAATTCAGCCACGGTTAGGTCTTGGTACGGATAGTCTGGGGGGTTAATTAGGTGAGAAGAGAGAGGACCATTTGAGGACCAATTCGATTCCCAGAAGGACACCTCTCCAGAGCCAAGGATGATTTTTGAGTTCAGTAATGCTGTGTCATTGACCTCTTTGATTCTTCTCCAGGTTCTGGAGGTTTTTTGCGAGTCTTTCATTGTCCACATTACTTTTGCCCAAAGGGAGTTACCAGTTTGGAGTTTCCACCAAAGTTTCAAAGAGAAGGATTTGATTAGGGTGTGCAGATTCTTGAAATTTAAACCATTTTCTGAGGCTGGAAAGCAAAGCTTGGTGTAAGATCTCCAGGATCTATGTTTCTGGGTATGGTCTGAGGAATGCTTCCAGAAAAATCTGGCTAGAGTGTTATGGATTTGGTTTATGATATGAGTGGTGGGCTTTAAAACCGTTATGAGGTGGATTTGCATTGATGTTAAGACATGGTTGATTAAGGTAGCTCTACCTGCTGGTGAGATAAGCTTATTGTGCCAGTGGCTAATTTTATTTTGGATTGAGAGGAGCATGCCATGAAAAAGAGAGTTTTTTACTCGGCCATTGAAAATAGGGCAGCCCAGGTATTTGAAAGGGGTGGAACCTTCAAGCATGGAGGTATCTTTTTTGATAAATGATGTGATTCTGTTAGGGGTATGCTTGGAGATATAGAAGGTAGATTTTTCAAGATTGATCTTTTGGCCGGAAGCAAGCTCAAAGGATTTCAGGAAGGACATAATTGTAAGTAGGCCCTGTTTTGTGTAGTTCAGGAATATGGCAGTGTCATCTGCATAGGATAGGTGAGAGGAGTGTTTCATCTGCCTAGGAAGTTTGTAAGGCAGAATATTACTATATTGGTAAAGGAAATTGAGGTTATGGGAGAAGGCTTCAGCCATTAATATGAAAAGCAAGGGTGAAAGAGGGTCCCCTTGTTTTAGACCTCTGGAAGCAGGAAAAAAGCCAACTGATTTGCCATTGATCAAAAGGGAGAAACAGGCAGCTTTAATATTAGACATGATCAGGTTAACTAAGGTAGTAGAGAAGCCTTGTTTGATGAGCACCCTAGCCAAAAAGGGCCAGGATACCCTATCGAAGGCCTTCATCATATCTAGCTTGATAATCATGTTAGGTCTTTTAGACTTGGTATGTAGGAAATTTGTGTATTCCTGCATAAGGAGCACATTGTCTGCAATGTCTCTACCTTTGATAAAAGCTGATTGTTCAGGGCTGATTAAAGTGTCAAGAGAGGTCTTCAGTCTTGTGGAGATGATTTTTGAGAAAATTTTATTGGAGAAGTTGCATAGACTGATGGGTCTATAGTCTGAGAAAGAAGAGCATACCTCTTTTTAGGGAATTAAAATGATTTGGGTAGCTGAGATGGCTTTAGGAATAGCAGTACCAGCAAAGAAATCTGTCACTGCCATGAGAACATCTGATTTTATGATATCCCAGTAGTAATGATAGAAATGGCCAGAGAAGCCATCCGGGCCTGGGGTTGAGTTGCCTTTCATGGAGGAAACTATGCTGGTCAGTTCATCTATGTTGATATCTTTAAGTAGGGAAGAGTTTATGTCATCAGTGACTACAGTAGGGATATTTTCCAGGATGCAAGATGTGTTGATTCCAGAGGGGTCCAAGGGTTCAGCCCTTAGGAGATTTGAGTAGAAGTAAATAGCTTCCTTCTCTATCTCCTCTATGTCACTAAGCCATTTTCCATCTCTGGCTTTGATGAGGGAGATAGATTGTCTTTTATGTTTGTTTTGGATGGAATGGTGGAAAAATTTGGTGTTTACATCTCCTTCTTTCATTCAATTAAGTCTTGATTTTTGTTTTAAGAAGGTTTCCTGGTTTGTTAAAGCAAGTTTTAGGTTTGCTTTTGCTTTATTAAGGGCTTGAATGTTACTGCTGGACTCAAGTTGCTGTAGATCATGTTCAGCAGTAAGGAGTTGTTCTTCACAGAGCTGAGTCTTGTCAAACACATTACCAAAGGTTTCCTTGTTCCAGATTTTGAGAGAGTGTTTTAAATGTTTGAGTTTAAAAACTAATCTTCTCATCCCTTTGAGATGGGTGTCGATTTTCCAAGCATCCTTCACAAGGTCTATAAAGGAGGGGTGGTTGGTCCAACATTCCTGGAATCTAAAAGGCTTGGGGGAAGACTTAGACTGTGCACTAGAGATAGTAAGGATTAGAGGGGTGTGGTCTGAGCCTTCCCTGGCAAGTGTTTTTATTTTTGAGCTGGGGAAGTTTGCCCACCAGCTATTGTTGGAAATACCTCTGTCTAAACGTTTCCATACTCTCCCTTTTGTTCTCATCCCGGTCCAAGTGTATAAACTTCCAGAGGTGGGGATCTCAGACAATTGTTGATTATTTAGGAAGGTGTTGAAGTTTCTTATACTGGCTTGGTTTGGGATGGAATTTCCCAGATACTCCTCATTTTTAGCTATGACATTGAAGTCTCCAATCAGGCATAAAGGTTCCATGTTGAAGGTAGCTAAAGCTTGCCACAAAATATTTCGTTCAAAAATCGTGTGTTTAGCATAGATGAAACCGATTTGGCATTCAAATGGAAGAAAAGTATCTTTGATTTTCGCAATGATAAACTGGTCTTCCACTTTGATTATGTCAACTGTTATGTCTTCATCCCATAGAAGCCAGATTTTGGTGATTGGATTAGCATAGGAATGTTTGAAACCTAGCTTAGTTGAGGTGGGCTGGATTTGGGCTGGGCTAAGGATAGGTTCAATTAAGGCACAGACTTTAATCGAATTCTGTCTTTTAATGTTTCTTAAACGAGTCAGAGATGGGTTGTTGCCAATTCCTCTAATATTCCAGACACAAATATTAATCATGGATAATCTTTGGAAAGAAACAATGAGGAATGGGTGAAAACCATTTTCGGAGTGGAAGTGTAATCCTTTTTGGTGTATTTTCTTTGTTTGTTTTTAAAATCAGTTTGAGGGGGGTTGAGAATGTTTGTTATTCGTAGATGGTCTTTGAGGAGGATAGCTTTTAAATGTTCGAAACTGAGGTTTTCCTGATTATGCAGGTGGGATTGTTGTTTGAGGGAAACCTCTGTATTAATCCAATCTAAGGATTTATGGATGTGACTTTTAGCAAAGATGGGGTGAGAGTTTTCCTCCGAGGCCATTGAGGGGGAGATGGTGTGCTCACATAGGGATGAGGTGTTTTTGCCAGTCCTAGGTACTACTGGTGTAGGATCAGTTTTTTTTGAGTTAGTGTCCGACACAGAGAGATGACTGGGATCTTGCAAAGGGGAGTTGTTCGGGGATTGGGGGTTAGAGGGAGCTGCGGGTGACTGGTTTTTGGTAGAGTCCTGAGAGTGATTTTGTAGGGAGAGATTGGGTGTGATCTCTGGTGGACTTGGTGGAGAGGATAAGGAAAGTTTGTTTGGTGAATTGGAGGTACTTAAGTCCTGAGTAAGAGAGGAGATCGGTTGAGTAGGAACAGATTCAGAAACAGATGGGATTACAACATTAGACACCACATTAGCAGTTAAAAGGGTAGTAGAGGGAACCTGGGGTCCCTGTTCAGGGATCCAATCTTTCGAACTTGAGTCTTTGGTTCTAATCTCAGTCTCTGCTTGTGGGGTGAAGTCCTGGGATCCATTTCCAAGGATGGAGTGATTCGAGCTTATGACTTTGATCGGGGCCAAGGTACCTGCTTGAGAAGAGGGGACTTGGGAAAGCTTGTTAGCAGCATTGTCAGCTTTGTTCTTGAGGGTCAGCTGTGATTTAGGGTTATAAACAGCAGTGGAAGATAAGCCATTCCTTTTACCTGTGGGCCTGCCCTGTACATCATGGGGAATGGGCTTGTTACCTGGGATTTGTGAGTTCCCCTGTGGTTTCCAGGGAGTGAATTTGGAGGAGCTTTTATCAAACCTGCAGACAGTGTCAAGATGGCCTAATTTCAAGCAGTTAGCGCAATAGTGGGGGATGTTTTCATACTCTATGTATTGCCAGAATCCCACTTCCCTAAAACTAAGCCATATTCTATCTAATCTGGGTTTGGTTACATCCAATTCGACGCAAATCCTAGCCACATGAGGTCTTGTTCTATTAAGGGATGCCCTATCCACCCTGACCGGAGAGCCAATAATACTACCAATAGACATTAGAACATCTTTGTCAAAAAACTGTTGGGGTAAGCCATATAGTGAGACCCAGATTGGGACAATGGGTGAGTCGGCATTTGGATTGAAATTCGGCTCCCATTTGGTAATTCTAATGGAGTAAGCCCCAAAATTCCAGGTTTTGTGAAGCCAACAGCGGTAGTAATCATCGGGGAGCGAAAAGGAAATTAAAACCTGTTTGTTGTCAAGGAGGGTGATCTGGTTGTGCCCTTTGAAACCGGCGGTGAGGAAGTCTTTCCGGAGTCTTTCCAGTTGAGGCCGGCTTCGGGCGAATTTGCCGACCAGAGTCCATTTGAGCGGAGCTTTCAATTTGAGACACTCTTCCTCCGAGAAGTGGAGACCTGGCTCTCCCAAATGTTCGATTCTCAATTTGGGGATGGAGGAGGAGTAGTTGGTATCAATCGGGTCGGATTGGGGAAGACCCAGAGCTTCGCGTAACTCTTGGCTCACTGCTTGGGCGTAAGAGAAAGGTTGGTTTGGGGGAGCTGGTGGTGGCTCCGCCATCATGGCGGTGCCGGAGATCGGGAAAGAGGAAAGCACAGATCTGGTTAGTCGCACACAGTGATCGTGGAATCGCACACAGTGACAAAGAGACGTTGCTAGGAATGTCGTTTTATCAACCATTAGTAGCTTTCTATTGATCAGCATCAAAACAAAGACTTTATGCTTTAGCAAACACCATCTGTTCCACATAATCTCAGCCTTATATTACACTTATGTCCCTCCCATTATCATATTGTAAACAACTGCTGTCTTCAGGCTTCCATTCTTACTTAAGAAAGATCCAATTTTATGGAAGTATCCATCTCTAACCTTCATTAATTCCTTCCAAGGCCAGCTTTGTGTAATAGAGTGTTTCCAATTCTTAACTTCATCACCTTTTAAGTAGTACACTTGTATCCATTTCCCCCATAGGGTGTTTTTCTTTATGCTCAGATCCCAGCTAATCTTGCACAAAGCGGCTCAATTTCACACAGATGGATACTTTAGGCTAAGAACCCCCCATTTTCTTTCCTCTACACAAAGAATCACAGGAAACTGCAGTGAAACCTCTTTGACCCTCTTCTCTTCCCCATAAATAGGCTGAATATATCTGTACTATTTTCTTGTGAACTCCTTCATGGTTTTTCATGACATTAACCCAGTATCCTGAAATAGTAAACAAAACCCCATTGATGAGCTGCATTTTCCGTGCATATGAGAAATTCCTTGATGACCTTTGTTTTATTCTTTGACTCAACTTTTCAACCATTAGTTCACTATTTCATTTTTTCCATTTGACAGAAGACACAGGCAGCCCCGGGTAAGACATAGGAAATTTCCCTTGCCTTATGTTTAGGATAGCAGTCACTCCCTCTTTAACACCCTCATCCATCTTAGAGAAATAAATCATAGATTTTATTTCATTGATTGACAACCCTGTAACAACCATAAACTCATCAAAAATACATCTTATGCCTTCCATCGATTTTCTATTTTCACCACTCGATAACAATAAATTATCGGCAAAGAGGAGAGAATGAACTTGGACTTTCTTGCATCTCTGATGAAAATCCACTTTTCCAGCTAGATAGTTCTTCTGCAATAGTCTAGTGGGGTACTCCATACCAATGACAAATAACAAAGGGGACATAGGGTCCCCTTGTTTTACCCCTTTTTTTTCTCTAAAACTTTTAGACAACTGGCCATTAATATTTAAACAAATGTCAAAGCCCATTGCACTCCTTCTAATCCATTCCACAAACACAGATGGAAACTTCAATTCATGCAGCCATTCAATCAATAAATCCTAGTTTAAACTATCAAAGGCCTTACTTATGTCCACCTGGGCCACACAACTAGGTATCATTTTTCTCAAATGATACCCGTGCATCAGTTCTTGAGCTAACAGTAAGTTATGAGCAATTACTCTGCCTTTAACAAAAGCACACCGATTGGTACTAATTATCTCGGGCGGAGCATTTTCATTTTGCTGCATAAAATATTTGTGATCACCTTATATAAAACAGAACAACATGCAATTAGTCTATAATCCATAGGGGCTTGTGGCTGATCAATTTTTGGGATTAAAGAAAAAACTACATTTTTTGAACTTAAAAGGAATTTGATCTCCTTTAAAGAAGCTTTTTACTACTTTGGTGACATCATCTCCAATCATTCCCTATCATTCTTTTAAAAATCTACTAGAATAAACATCAATCCGTGGACTTTGTTGGAATTGATACTCCTCACGGCTGCCCATACTTCATCATCCTTCACCTCTCTAGTCATTTCCACCTATCTTTCAATACTAAGAACATTACCAAACTTGATCACCTCAAGGTCCAGTTTTGAAGTTTTGCTCTCCACCCCTAATTGCTGTCTGAAATGACTGACAAATTCAGCTTCCACACTTTTTTGATCTGTTATCAGCATGTCATCTTTTTTAACAGCCACAATATGATTATGGTATCGTCTCCTTCTCAATGTGGCATAGAACATTTTGTAGGATCTATCTCCATCATTTAGCCATTCCACCTTGGCTTTTTTTCGCAAGAAACTGTACTCTGCATCACTCCACTGTTCAGCTTCCTTCCTGGCCTTGAACTCCCTCTCCTTTAAGTTCTTATCACTATGGTTTTCATATAGTTTTAACCGAATCATCCTCCATTCCTCCTTAGCTTTCTCAGCTCTCACTTATCCCTCCAAATTCCCTCCTGTTCAGCTTCCTCAATGGCTGCTCCAATATTTTTAACAAGACCTCTACATCATTAAGCACCGGCACTTCTCCACTATTTCTTTAAAGAAAGCGGATTTTACCTGCATGTTAAAGTATCTAAAAGGCTTGCTCGTCCCTCCTTTTGCAGCTATGAAACTGATTAGGAGAGGTTGATGATCTGATAGTAACTCACACTTTACTCCACAAATTACCCTCTTCATTTCTTCCATCCATGTTCTATTTACAAGGCCTTTCTCAATCTTACTGTATATTCTACCTTCTTCTCTTATTCTATTGTTCCAAGTATAAAGAGCCTCAACTGTTTTGATTTCCTCCAAACTCAATACCTTCACAGTCTCATGAAAATCTTCAGTTTCATATTCAATTACTGAATTCCCTCCTAACCTATCATTAGGTGTTAGAGGGGAATTAAAATCCCCAATTATCAACCAAGCCTTGTTCTTGTTCTCTTCAGAAAATCCCAAAGTTCTATCCTCTGCTCCTTTGTATTGTAACTATATACAAATGTGCACCAGAATTTACCTCCACTATTTTTCTTGTAACAGACTGTGTCCACCCACAGTTCTCCCATACTCACAATTTCAAAGTCATAATAGCCTTCTCTCTAGGCTAACCAAATTCTTCCTCCTCTAACTAAACTCTCATTTGTAGCTTCCAACCAAGCCCAGTCCTCCTCCTTGTCTCCAGTTCTTTATCTTTTTTGGATTTTTGTTTCTAACATTCCCAAAACCCCAGCCTGATTATCTTGGAAAAACCTCCTAATCTTTCTGTATTTTCCCCTTTATTATTCCTCGCACATTCCAAACTACTATGTCAGTAGCCATTAGGGGGCTTTTTTTATACAACATTCTTATTTCTCCTCCATCTGAGATCTGATTCCTATCTCTACCTCCACAGCTCCATTGGTACTTGCTTGAGATCCTTTCAAATCTCCATAGCTCCAGATGTACTTGCTTCCTCCACTATCAACTTAATTTGAGCCTCTTTGTCATTAATCGGCTTTACTTTAACTGGTAAGTAGACTTGCACATGCCTCCCTTTTCCTTCATTTTCTTTGCTTTCTTTCCTCTTCCAGTCTTTCCCTTGGAGCCCATACATAAAACAATGAACACATTTGACTAGATACCATTCAAATGTCACAGCCTGCTCCATTACAACTTTTTTCTCATTCACATAACTGACTATTTCAGGTACAGTTTCTGCCAGTTTCATGTCGATTTTTACCCTAGCATAGGCCAATATTTCCTTATCCACTGTTGCTCTATCTAAACAGACAGACTTCCCTAAGGAATTAACTATCTTACTTGTGATTTTTGGTTGCCAATATTTAAGGAGAAAATCAGGCTATCTTACCCACACATGAACAATTTCAGGCTCTCCTAAATCAGTGTCTTGAGTCCAGGCTTTGTCAATAATTGGTTTCCCATCAAACATAAATAGACTAGATTCAACCAATTCATCTCTACATGATTTTGAGTTCAATTTCACCTGAAATGTACCTCTAATCAACTACACACCTTCAGCACCTTTTGACCCCAAATCCTTAGCAGAAATCCTTCCATGACCTTGAATGGAGGGTTTGATCCCAATATTCTGCATACTACACTTGTATCCCACTGTCTAGCCCCTTCTTCCACATATGCTTCTGTAATTTCACCCATTTCTACTCCTTCAATTTTCACTGTTTCATAGTACTTCACCTCTGATTTCCTATCGTTGAATTGATTACTCCATTTTACCTCCTCATTTTCAACTATTTCGTCCCATGACAGTTTTTCCCCAATTCTCCACAACTCACTTCAACTTCCCCACGTAACGTTTTGTTCGTAATTGGTGTATTGAGGACCGATTCAACTTTCAAGCAGGTAGCTCCAGATGTAGTTAAATTCATAGCACCAATTACCTTAGTCAGAACGCTCTTCAACCCAATGTTCTTCACAGATTCCTCCACCACTGCTTTCCCTCTCTCTTTTTCTCGATCCACTCCTTCTGTCAGCTTATTCCCCTTCCTCGGTCCTCTTTTTCCACTGACTTCCCCATTGCAGGCGCCGCTCGTAGAGCTCACCGAGATCAGATGAAAAAAGTTAGATCGGAAAAGGTACACATAATGATAGTGTAATCGCCCGCACTAGCAGGGAGAATCTCTAAAATTGGTTTAGATAGCCTTGGCGATATAAATTGAAGACTTCTAAACATTGATTACTTCTACACAATATTGAAAATTTACACTATAGCCCAAAATATCCATTGCTTCAAAATACATGATTTTATTATTTTTTCATAAATATAGAAAGATTAAATAGATTAATTTTTTGGTGAAATATTTGAAAGCGCTAGTACATGTTCTAGAGTAACTTAGAGTTGGTTACATAGAAGTAAGAAAGTGGAATCGGGAAAATATTACAAATATATTCTTGTGCATGTTTATTGATAAATACTATATTACGCATTGGGAAAATACAATTAGTATGTATAGGATGGTATCACGTTCGAGTGAATTTCAATTCAGAGTTACGAGTAAAGTTTTGACTTTTTGCACTTAGATCCCTCCAAGAAAGTTGGAATTGTCAAATCACAAAATTGGCAACACCAAAATGATATTAAATAATATACGGTTGCTATTTTCCAATTTCGGCATGTATGGGTTAGTGAAAGGGTCTAAAAAGTCAACATTGATTATTTATAAACAATCTTGAAAAATTACACTATAATCCAAAATTGTGTTACCCTATAATCCATTGTACCAAAATACATGATTTTAGTAACTTGGATAAATATAGAAATATTAAATACTCCCTCTGTCCCAGCCATTCCCACTGAAAGAGAAAGTGAAACAAAAATTTCAGCCCATGAAAATGTCATCTTTACCCTCCACTTACCCTTCCACCACCAGCAGACACCACCTCCGCCACTACCACTAACCACGCCACTACCACTAACCAGTAACAACATCAATTGGTTCAACTAAAATTTAATCAGAACGGAAATTACATGAGGATTGGGACATCACCCAAAACTTAGTTAAAGAAAATCCCTAGCTTCTAAAAAACATCCAAATCACAGAACCCATATGATGAAATTTGAGCCCATACCGGAGAAATATAAACTCAATCAGAGAAACACAAATTCACAGGTCCTTCTCATCGGGAAGAGACCCAGCTCCGGGTTGAACTCGGCCTGAGTCACCCAGGATCTTGGCAGACGGAGAAATTTTGGCAATGACAGAGAGACAACGGTATCAGAGGTCTAGGCGCAGAGAGGCAACAGATCAAAAAACAATGACATCGAAGAGAAACGACATCAGAGGTCGGATTGGACTGAAATTATAGGATAGGTTTTGGCAACGGCTGAGAGACAACAACATTAGAGGTTTTGGCGCATAGAGAGCACAACATCAGAAAGAAACGGCAAAGAGGAAGGCATAGGTGATATTGTGTGAGAGAGGAAGAAGCGAAGGGAATATGAGGAAGTGGCGAATGATAGGGAGAGAGATGGAGAGAATAAGAGTAGGTGGCTGAGGGTTTTATTAGGTGAGAAGGGATGTTTGGTTTTGTGAGTAATATTAAATTATTGCAGGGGTATTTATGTCTTAATAAGTATAAATATTTTCTTTAAATGAAAGTGTGCAGAATTGGATGGGACAGACTAAAAAGGAAAATGTGAAGAAATGGCTGGGACAGAGGGAGTAGATGAATTTTTTGGCAAAATGTTGGAAAATGTTAGTACATGTTCTAGAGTAACTAAGGGTTGTTTACATAGAAGTAAGAAAGGGAAATCAGGAAAGATTACAAATATATTCTTGTGCATGTTTATTGATAAATACTATGTTGCGGACTAGGAAAATACATTTAGGGTGTATAGGGTAGCATCTTGTTCAAGTGATTTCAATTTGGAGCTGCGAGTAAAGTTTTTACTTTTTACACTTAGGTCCCTCCAAGAAGGAATTATTGAATCACAAAATTGGCAACACCAATTTTCAATTCAATAATATACATTAGTGATTTTGCAATTTGGGCTTGTATGGGTGAGCGGAAATTGACATTGATTACTTCTACAAAATCTTTAAAAAATACACTATGGCCCAAGAATTGCTCCAAAAACATGATTTTGTTATTCTTGATAAATATAGAAGTATTAAATTAATTATTTTTTTGGTTAAATTTGGAAAGCGCTAGTACATTCTAGGGTAACTTAGAGTTGGTTACATGGAACCAAAAAAAGGAATTAACCACTTGTCAAATGGAAAATACTAAAAGAGGAATTCTTAGCCACGTCACATTTGACACGTGCCACCCTTAAAATTATCCACGCATCAAATGAAATAAATTAAATGTAGCATTCGAGTCATATGTGATTGGCGTTGAATATTAATAAATAAACTTTATTTTTACCGAATAAAATTGTATGCACTACTTATTCATAATTATATAAAATAAGTAGTATATAAGTACTATACAAAATTTCATATACTACTTATTTTATATAATTATGAATAAGTGGTATATACAATTTTATACGGTGAGAAAATAAAGTTTATTTATTTATATTCAACTTTGATTGTGTATTACTCGAACTCTACGTTTAATTTATTTCTTTTGAAAATATAAACATAAAGTAATAGTTAAAAGTAATTAATAGGCACCGGTAATATCCCCCATAGGCACCGGTATTTTATGAATTTTCATACCGGTGCGTATGTGAGCGGTGCTAGTACTGTGGTACATATGTATCGTTATGTATTACCAGTGCTAAAAATTTATGCCAGCATCGGTATGTGTTACCGGTGCTAGAAATTTAAGCCAGCACCAGATTTCACAACCCGGTGCCCAATTTTTACCCCCCACCCCCAAACCATACGCACCAGTTTGGAAATGTTCAAAATACCGGTGCTAGAATTTGGGCAACAAATACAAAATATTACAACCAGTGATTTTAAACTCATTGGCTGGAAAAAGACCTTTAAGCCTTAATGTAGTTCGTCATTCAGTCAAAACGATCAACATGTTACTAATTCTGATGCATTTTACAACACTTTCGTAATGGAATAAGCATTACATAGTTAGAGGGAAACACATGAATCGAAGACAACCTATGTAGTGCCCTTTAACTAATGCTAATTAATTTAAAATGTCAAAATGAAATAACTCGAGCAACTTAAGCAAAGAGTGTTTAAACAAACCATGTCAAACACTCCTTGCTCCGGAGACCCATAGGTTGTAACATCTCTACAGTTTAAACAACAACTAAAAATCAACATAAAACCAACAAATTTTGCATAATTTAAATTACAGAGTTGTACAAAAAAACAATATTTATCCTTACTTCAGGGGAAATATCTATCCTGCACAAAACAACTAATTGTTGTCGAACAAAACAATTTCAAAATGTCGTAATGTCGCATTATTTAAGCACACTGAAAGAGGCATGGTGTGTACATATGTCTTATCAATGAACACACCATGCCTCTTCGTGGCTTACACACTAGAAAAGTTCCACATTTGAAATAAAGGAGTTCTACTAAAGTCGTAGCTCCTTTGTAGAATGAAATAAAAATTACTTAGTTAGAGGTCACTACATGAATAGAAAGCAATTGCAGTGTCATTAAACTAATTATTTCTCCATTAAGCTTGTTCACAATGACAATTATTGTAGAAAACCATTTGAAATATCGAAAAGAAGCGTCAACCACATGCATTTCCCTAGGCTACACCTACTTGTATCGCATTACATAAGTGAATAAGATACATAATAAAGAAACCTAATTCCAATCAACGATAATGAATACCAAATTCAAAACTTTCCTACAAAAGCAATCAAATAGCAATGATCAACAAATAGCATTAAACAAAGAAAACAAGGCTAACAAACCATTCTTTTAGAAAGAATAAAAAATAATCTTCAATGGAGTCAGACATAGACGTGCCTTGTAATCATAATAAATTACAATAGAATCTCTTGTATATATTTCCCCATCCCATCTTCTCACAGCTTATCTCGTGAACTAGGTGCATGAATAAAGGCGTGTTAAGAAAACACAAGAATTATCTGGAGGCTTCAACAACGCAAATATGATCCCTTAAGAAGATTAGCATGAAAACAAAGGAGGATGTCTGTATGTCCTAAATTCAAAGATCACACACAATAGTTAAAATTAAATTAGAACAAAGCACTCATAAGTTGCAGAACAATATTAATAAGCAGATTTTAGCTCTTCAATAAAATCAAGTAAACTGAGAGATTATACAAATGTACTCTCCAGTGAATAAAAAAATGAATTCCTTGAAATGGAAAACATGAGCAGAATCAGATAGCAAATTAAGGGCAGAATATGAACAAGTAAGGTAAAAACTGAAATGAAATTGTTAAGAAATAAAAAACCTACAAACAAACAAGAACAAGATAATCCCCTCCATCATAGATATCCCTGACCTACAAACAACAAAAACTAGATATCCTAACCTTATTTCCAGGCAGATACACACATATACATAATCATATACAAAAACTATAACTCTATAAGCATTATTCAATAAAAAAGGGAAGAACTTTACAATCAAAACACAAAAAAAACACGCATACCTTACCTATGATTTTTGGTTTGAGACCACGCATAATAGAATCCAACAATGGGCTTGCGGATGCGAATGGGCTTGTGGATGTGAATCCACGCACATCAGCGGCGGTGGTTGGCTTGTGGATGTGACCGAGTCCTGGCCTTCCCCTCTATCAGCGGCGGTGCGGAGGTCTTAGCAGCGCAGTGGTTGGCCTTTGTAGAGGTGGATGTGAGGGAAAAATATAGGGTTTGAATGGAAAACAAAGTGGGGAATAGGGTACTGTTTTAGGTTTAATGGTTGAGTTTTAATGGAAGGGAATAATGAACGGTTCATATATACGCATCATCTTAGCACCGGTAGAGATAGCAGTGCCTATAGAATATAACACAGGTTCTCCAGGCTGCGTATATTTGAATTTTTTTGTCATTTTTGGAACCCGAGAGGCAAGAGGAAATTTTTTTTCTAAGTATCAAGCACCGGTATAGTTACCGGTGCTACAAGTAGTCGACCCGGTGCTCATATTTTTAAACACATCTACCTCAGGCGGCTTCAGAATTTTTTTTAGAAATAGAGAGGAATAGAGATAAAAAAAATTTAAGTGTCAAGCATCGGTATAGTTACCGGTGCTACAAGTAGTCGACCCGGTGCTCATATTGGTAAATGCAGCAACCTCAAGCTGCTTCAGAATTCTTTTTAGAAACAGAGAGGAATGGAGATAAAAACAATTCTAAGTACTGAGCACCGGTAGAGCTACCGATGCAATAACTTCTCAAGTGGTGCTGAAATACTGGTGCTAGTTATATACTTTCCAAAATTTTAAATTTCACTAGTAACTATTCATCCACTAGCTAGTATCGTTGGATTATTTTTTTGGTTAATGAAGTTAAGTAATTGGATTCATAAGAAATCAATTAAAATTCTGTCATTCTTGTGTTCGGAAATTGTGTATGACGGGTTCCCAAAATGGATCCGTACATAACTTTGCTAAAATTGTACTATTGCCCAAGAATGCGTAACACTGTCGTTTTTTTATCAAATTTTTTCATATTAGGTTTCCATGGGTTAATTGAAGTTTTGAAGTAGAAAAGTAAATTTTAGTAAAAATTTATAAACCGCTGGTGCAAGCGTTATAGTTACTTACTATAGATGATTAGGAAGTTAGGAAGTTCTAATAGGGAGGATTATTGGTAGTGTTTTGTGAAGATATATTCATGAAATTTTTAACTACGTATACTTTACGGATTCACAATTTAGTATTACATTTGAGCAGATTTTAATTTGGACGTTCCAGTGAACTTTTTACTTTTTGCAATTAGGTCCCTCCAAAAATTTTGGAATTGTCGAAAACCAAAATTGGCAATTTCATATTGAAATTTCATAATTCAAGTTCACAACTATGTGATTTGGGCATAATTGGATAAATGGAACATCCCCGAAATGAACATGATTGCATAGTGCTGAATTGCACTATTGCCCAAAATTTTGTTACGTACAAATAGCACTGATTCTATACCGCTGCTACAACCTAAAAACCATACCGGTGCTACAATATTCATATTTCCTGCGTGCATTTTCCATTTTCCTGCTTGATTTTTGTGGAATAACAGGTTTTATGCACCAGTACGTGCATAACCAGTGCTCACATTTATCTCATTTATTATTCAATTTCACAACCCCACCGGTATTGGCACCGATTTTTATGTTTACTAGTACTTTAAGTTACAAAGGCACGGTACTTCAACGTTTATATGTTTATACCGGTGTTGTAAGTTACAAAGGCACTGGTACATCGTTGTTCATACATTTGTAACCAGTGGTAATGGTAAAATTAGCACCGGTATTAGGGCACCAGTACCTTCGTACCGGTGCATATGCACCTGTTTTCCAGTAGTGTTTGTTAAAAAAATAAATTACACTATTAATATTTATATATATATGTGTGTGTGTGTATATATATATATATTCAATTATTTTAAAATCGTGCATCGAAAGGGTGTTATCTATTATTCATATACTTATAAGTACCATGTCTACGAGAGTGCGATGTCGGTCACAAAAACAGCCAACGTAGGTAGGCCAGACATGTGTGCGATGTGGGTCACCATTGTCTGCGAGGGTGACGTGCAACGTCGGTCACAAAAACAACCGACGTAGGTAAGCTAGGCATGCATGCGACGCCGGTAGTTCATGTCTGGGATAGGTATGTGCAATGTCGGTAACAAAAGCAACCCATGTAGGTAAGCTAGAATGCGTGCGACGTCGGTCATTCGTGTCTGGGATAGATACGTGCGATGTCGATCACAAAAACAACCCACGGTGTGCGACATCGGTCATGCAGACTTTTTACCTTGTTTTTTTAAAACTGCAGTAAAACGTGTACTCTTTACATCGATTTTTTTAATCGAGGTAAAAAATATTTTTTTACTTCAAAAAAAAAACCAAGGTAATAGAATTTTTTACCTAAGTTTTCTGGGGTTAAGAAAAAACCGAGGTAAAAGGGGCAAAGTAGTAGGTCATTTTTCTTGTAGTGCCTCACATAATATTTTTTATTATAAATATATATTAATTTATATTTAGTGTTAAAATGTACTATGTTTGATTTGGAAGTAGTAATTATGTCATTACTTGTGGGACGGAGAGAGTACTAAATAACTAGAAAT
Source organism: Rubia yunnanensis (assembly GCA_037428765.1). Lineage (NCBI taxonomy): Eukaryota > Viridiplantae > Streptophyta > Magnoliopsida > Gentianales > Rubiaceae > Rubia > Rubia yunnanensis. The sequence goes on along the minus strand of CM075064.1, from coordinate 19,452,469 downwards.
ATCAATATGTCAATTCACGAATTAATTAACCAGCAATAATCTAGGGTGTTGAAATATCACGCCCTAATACCAAATACATGTATAATATTTAATTTTAAATTTTAAAAAATGAAATCAAAATCTCCTTCTCCTCCTTCCCTTCACGACTCGCCGACCACCAACACCTCCACCATTGCCGCCGCCAGAAACCTCAAATTCGCTGGGAATCCTTGTGCATAACCACTCATGTAGGCCCTGGAAAATCTTTCTTCCCTCCCACCTCCCCGCTTGAAAACCTAGAAAACCCAAGTCGTCACCACGGGAATTCGTCACCGCCGCTTGAAAACCCAAGTCACCCCCTCCAGGTGAATTCCCAAAAAAATCTCCCCTCCCACCTCCCCGTTAAGTCATGCAGGTATCGTAAAAACCTAGCCCTGCCACTAATTAGCTGCTTCTGCCTCGTCTTTCCGGTGAAGCGTGCGTCTTCTCCGGTGTGGGTCACATTTCCCGTGTCTCCTTTCCCTGCCCATACTTATCCCCGCCTCGGTTTTCGTTTCCCCACCCCAGCCCGAAACTCATTTCCACCCAGCCCTGTGGCTCTTGTTTCCCAGCCCAGTCCCATCCCAAACACGGTTCTCGCTTCCCTGCCTCGGGCCAAATCTTGTTTCCCCACCTAGCGCTGATTGTCGTTTCCCCGTCCCCGCTTCGATTCTCATTCCCAAGCCCATCCTCGGCTCTCATTTCCCCTTCTTGCCTTGGTCACACGCGAGATTCAGCCGATGAGAGCCTACCGAAGAGAATCATCGACAAGGATCAGCCAACGAGAACCCCCAGTGACATCCAAGACCCTTTCCGCCGATGGTTCTCGAGCCCGTTCTGGGTTTCCATGTCGCGATGCCGGCGAGAACCACACATAAAGAACTGGGTTTTCAAGCGACGGGGGATTGTGACAGATCTGGTTCGCGACAGGGAAGGAGGAGTCACGTCGGGCCTTCAGGTTCGCGAGAATGAAGCGCTGCTCATCGGATCTGGGCAGGGACCACCGTGCGAAAATGGCAAAAAACTAGACCTTTATTTCGTCGATATTTTGACTGGAAAATGGTCGGAATCTTGCCGGAAATTTGCCTGAATGTTGCCATGAATTTGGTGAAATATCGCCGGGAATTCGCCGGCGTCAAAAACTGTACTCAGATTTTAATTATTTTATAAATAATTTTAATTAAAATTTAAATAGATAATGTATTAAAAATATATAAATACAGGCGTGAAATAACATTTCCCTTAATGTACCAACAAACCCTAGCCACCTAGTTACACAAACGGATTACGAACTTTCGACCCAATTATTGCACACTGGTTAACCTTGTGGCACCCTTTTGCGTCCATTAATTTCAACTAATTGGCAATTTGATTAGAGTACTTCGTTTATGCTATTATAAGGTCTAAACTTTCCTGTGGGCACTTACACAAGAAATATTTTTTGCTGTTAGGAGATAAGTAGGAAAGAAAATATAAATAAATAAAATACAACAATGTAGAGTAAAGAAAAGTTTGAGAAATAAGAAAATTGCATTACGTGCACACCATTTTATTAAAAATTAATAGTTTAATTTCTCCTTATTTTCCTTTCAATTATATAAATTGTATTTGCGATGATCTCTTGTGAAATCGGCTAAAGTTTAGGTAGAGAGATTTATGCAATTCTAACTATATTCTAACTCTAGGGGCCTATCTCTAATAATTTTTACAGGGGCCTATTTCTAATTATTTTACAAGGACTTATCTTTAATATTATTCCAGGGGCTTTTTCATCAAATGTTTTCCTATCATTTTCCTGCCAGCTTCAATCTGCAAAAAAAAATCAAAAAAATTTAAAGAATGTTAAAAAATGCAAAAAAATCAATATGATGATCTAACTAAAAAATATAAACATCAGCAACAACTAGCAAAACATCAATGGAAAATCATAAAACATCAACTTAAAAATTGTAGCAAAAAATATATGAAATCAAAAAAAAATTGAAAAAATCATCAACTTCAACTAACAAAAATAAAAAAAAATCATAAAAATATTAACAAACCTTAAATTATTTAATTTTTTAAAAAAAACTATGACATCAATCTACATCATTCAAAAGCTAAACATCAATTCCTATAATCTAAAGTGAACCCAGAAAAATGAAAACCGGCAACATAAGGAAAAAAAAATCACTGCAAAACATCAACCAGATTACCAAAAAAGCTACAAACATCAACCCTTATAACCTAAAACCCAACTACAAAATGAAAAATATCAACATGAGAGGAAAAAACTAAAAGTATCAACACATATAACCCCAAAAAACTATTAAATATCGACTCATAGCAACTAAAACTCACCCCGAAAACTGAAAAATATCAACATGAGAGAAACAAAAACTAAAAACATCAAAAAAAAACTTACTGTACCTCAAGAGTATAAATTATTCACTCTAAAAATCATACACCATCAACAAGTTTTTTTAAAAAAAAAGCTACACATATCAACCTATATTATCCAAAAGCTAAAAACATGAACTCTTAACACCTGAAGCTCATCCAAAAATGAAAAACGTCAACATAAGAAAAAGGACACTACAAACATCAACTCCTATTACTAAAACCTCAGCCGAAAAATGAAAAATATCAACATGAGAACATTTTTAAAAAACTACACATATCAATACATATCACTAAGAAACAAACTACGAAACATCAACTCATATCAATTAAACCTCACCCGAATGATGAAAAATATCAACATAAGAGAAAAATAAAAAAGCTACAAACATAATCTAAAAGCTACAATACCTCAAGAATAAAAATTCTTTTAAAAAAAAGGACCGGGTGGGATTTGAACCCAAGTTTCTAACCTCACAGCCAAGAGCAACAACCACTACACCAGAGACTCTTATCAAATATACACTCAGACAAATAATATTAAGCCTCAACATTTACATCAAGAACGAAAATTCTTCAAAATAAAGGTCATAGGTAGATTCAAACCCTAGACCTCTAACCTCAATAAAAAGAGTACTGACCACTAGACCAAAAAATATTTGCTAATAATAACCTCAGTCAAGAAAATATTAAACCTCAACAAGTCTTTGAAAAAAAGTAAAGCACAATAGTAAACATCACCTCCCACGAGCAGAAGCTCAGTCGGCCACTGATGTCGCGCATGAAGACATGCATGTATTCTTCATCCTTCGGGCGCGTTCATGATATGAATATCAAATGCTTTGATGTTGTTTTAAATGCTTTGATTGATAGACTTTATGATGAATAATTGAAGAAGGAATCATCATCGACATCTTGGATTTATTATTCGAGACTGTCAAAGAACTAAAGACATCATAAAGAACACTATACTCTTTTTTCCCATTGGGTTTTTAATGAGATAGTGTGATCACTATAAAATATTGTAAAATTATTTCATTTTGGGTTGTTAGAATGATAGCTCGGCCATGTGGGCTTTGAAGAGCTAATTTTTTAATCCAGTCCATTAGGGTTTTGAAAATATTGAGTTTTATTCGGATTAGAATTAGTTTTGGTAAGATTAGATAAGACAATATTCATCCAAGGTGTGTCTTGGAAGCATTTGGTCGTGTGTGTCTATTCTTTAGCAATATATATCTCTATTTTAAGTATTTTAGTTAGTTATAGTTTTAACTTCTTAAATCTACCATAAGTCGATTCGGATTTTATTTTAGATTGGGATTTGGCCAAGATTGTAACCCTATAAATATGGAGGCCTTTGGACAAATTTATTCCCCACTTTTATCAATCAAATATACAAACCTTTGATTTCATACTCTTGTAGCTTACGAACTTCTTCCATTGTGGCTTAACCATAAGGGCTAGTTAAGTATCAATAAACCCTATGATCTGATCTCACGGGCTAGTTGGAGGGAAAGTCAAAATTAGGCGTACCCCAAAGGCTAGATTTTTTGGATTTTGTGCCACACACTAGGGTTTGCGAGTTCCTTTTTTTGTTAAAGATCTTAATTCTGCAATCCAAAGTCTTTGCAAGGAGCTTCATATCACAATGCATCATCGTCGCCATCACCAACGCCTCAGAATGTGCTCCAACATCGCTACTCTATCGCACAGATCCACTAATAACCACCGCCGCGAACCAGAAGAAGAAGAAGCGCGACAACGATGTCGAATTGCAGAGCCTAGGTTTTTGCAACTTCGAATTGCAGAGATTTCCAGTGAGATTCCGTTGAAGGCAATGGAAACATGGCAGAATCCGATAGTAACCAATGGCCGGAGGCGGTTACCGATCGGAAGTGAAGGAGGAAAGAAAATTTAATATTCTGATATTTTTTTACATTTATAGCATTTTGAAATTTTCATAGTAGGTTCCTAAAATTTTCAATGTGTTAAAAATACCCCTCTCAAATGAAACTTCTTATAATTGCACAATAAACCCTAGCCTAAAGTTTAGCCTGCCTAAAACAAGACTTTGTGATTGTATTTTCCTTCTCTTTTATTTTTCATCCTCTTGTATTCTTCACCACAAGTTATCATTCTTTCTTAATTCTCCATCAAACATCAATGCTAATAGAGTAAAAGAATGAATAGAACGAGGAAAATGAAAGAATTCCCCATCCAACTTGCAAATGTAATGTAGTCATTGGGTTCAGCAAATGATATCACCCAACATACCAAAATCCCCCGTCACGCCACCAGTAGTAGGAGATGTAAGGATTGACACATAAAACAAATTTTTTATTTGACTGATAATCATATAAAGGAGACAAAATTTCAGCCATTTGCATTAAACTCAAACTTCTTTCTTGCATGCACGCCCCCCGGAAGTGCAACTATAATAAGAGGTGGAAACTTATTGGTAGAATACTTAATCAAACGAGAAATCCCCTCCCCCAACTACGAATCTCATAATACCCCCATAAATTGAAAATGCACAATCCCAACTGCTATGAGAATGCAATTTTGATGGTTGATGCAAGACTGGACATGCTCAGGTCATCATTTTTCCTTTGATAAGAATCAATGCGATCTTTGTTGGAACCAATTTTTTTGGGCAAGATTTTGGTGGGCTCCGGTACCATTTGTGGCGGAATAAGGGAGTGTTGGCTTCATCTCCGCGAGTACTATATTGTAGTATACTCATACATTAAATTTAGGTTCCGTTTGAATGAGAAATGAGGATGCAAAATTGATTACTTAAAGAGTAATATTTTGGGTTTGTGGTATATTAGAAATACCACATTAAAAATGGGAAGGAAATATGGCTAATACAAAGGCTAGTATGAAAATACTAGGAATGTCAACTAGTAATTTAGGAGACCGTGATCAGGTTGTGTCTTAGGTCTCAGGAATGTTCGGTTGAGGGAGATCATTTTGGAATTTAATTTTTGAACCGGTCAACCCTCCTAATTGCAGAGGCGTAAAAAGCTCTCATTGTCTTCCTCCCCTTTCACTGTAGGGAGTGGATTGCTTTCTTCAAAATTGAAGAGGCGTGGATTGCTCCACGATTCCCTCCTAGTCGTTAGTGCACCTTTGCCTATAAAAGGCTGCCTCAAGCCTCATTCTAAAACACACCAAGAATACAATCCTCCTCTCCTCTCCTCTATTTGTTCCCTTTGTTCTCCGTGTTCTTTGCGTTCTTCGTGTTCTTCACATTTTTCGAGTCTAAGAGTAAGGCACTGAATTGGTTCACCAATTTTTGCTGCTGAGTTGTGCAGAGTAGAAAGTGTACCTATTGTATCCTGAGATTTAGAACGCTATCGAACCGTCACACACTACCGGCATTTTCTGAATTAAGGATATAGATCATCCTCTCGCCTTTGCATAAAATTCAAACATTTGCCCCTGTTGGTATAATTTTCTACTCTTTTTTCATTTACTTAGTTTTGTTATTTATTTTATAGCTGATTGGTTAGCTAATTGGATTTTAGGTTCTAAGAATGTTAATTCTGAAAAATAAATTTTACCTATAATCCTCACAACTAATCAATCTAGTATTGAAATTCATAGTATAATTGATAGTACAAATTTATCTATGTTGTTTTAACTTTAAAAAGATTTGTAATGAACTTGAAGTTCTGTAATGTCCGAGTTGTGAATGTATATAATTGATTCCAATTTAATGACATATTCATAAAATAATACTAAGAAGTTTAAAATAATACTATATAATAAAAACAGCCTAAGAAGTTTGAACTTGGCATCCTCTGGAACAATTCTGCATTCAAAAAGGAACAAGTTTGATTATTTCAGTTCTTATATATAGACATATTGAACTAACTCATTGATCATTTGCATAAGATTCGTATATTATCGTACTGGCTGTGTGCAAGTTTAATTTTCCTTAAATTGAATTAAATGCCAACATTATAGCAGTATTAATTATGAATTAATTATGATTACAACAAATTCTAATTAGTAGAAATTATATTTGTAACGTTCTAATTCATTCAGAACATTGTAACATTCTTTCCCTTAATGACAATTAATTTGGTCAATTTTTCAAAATAAACTGATCATTTACAATTCTAATTAAAGACTAATTCGTAACATTTTAATTAGTTTCAAATCTTAAGATTAAAACTTGAAAGTTGAAATTTATTCTTAATTTTGTAACGATTTTTGAAATAAGGCCAATTAATTATGATTAATTATTGCTAGAATATTGAAATTTCAAATTTTGAAAAAAATTGGAAATTGAACATTTGTATTCCGAAGTTAAGGAAAAGTTTTTAAAAATATTTAAAGCAACTTTTACTGAATAACCAACAAAACTTTTGACTAAGTAGGCTGCCATTTTTAAGGAGACATTGTGTCCCACCACAAGCCTTTCCTGGGAATTTTGAGGAAATTTTATAACAATGTTATAAATCTGTTATAAATAATTTGTTTATCATGTTTGTTGAGGAAATACTATTAATAATTTGTTTAATTATTTTTGAAAACGGATTTGTGAATAATGGAAAATGAGAATGTCATTACTAGAAACCTTGGTGAGTCGACACCCCAAATTCAGTTTGGGAGTGGTCTACCACCAGTGGATTGGCAATTGGGCTAACCCCCGATAGTTCATCCTGAGGTTGTCAGACCTACGGTGGAGAAAGAGGTTCATCAAATCAGGCACATGAGGCCGGCATTGCCAAATGCTTAACAGGTGGAAATTTTGCCCGACAAGTTTGATGGAATGGAATTCAAAATGTGCAGTCAAAAGATGCACTTCTTCTTAGCCACGCTGAATCTGGACAAGTACCTCCAGGAGGACAAAACTGTCATATCTCCGGTTAACACTGATGTGTACGCTCAGGAAAACCTTGAAAATTGGATTCAAGGGTACTATATGTGCAAGGGTTATATAACAGCATGAATGATCGACTCATTCTACAATGTGTACATTACTGATAAAATGAGTAAAGATTTGTGGCTGGCCTTGCACAAGAAATATAAGTCAGAAGATGCAGGCACAAAGAAGCATGCAATGTCAAAGTTTCTGAACTACAAAATGGTAGACTCAAGGCCGATCATGGAGCAGGTGGAAGAGTTGCAACTTATCACCCATGAGGTCATTGCTGAAGGCATAAAAATATGTGAAACCTTTCAAGTAGGTGCTTTCATTGAGAAGCTCCTCCAAAGTGGGAGAACTTCAAGCACTATCTGTTGCATAAACAGAAGGCAATGAAATTCAAGGTTTTAATTATCAAGCTTCAAATTGAGTCATCCAACCGAAAGGCCGATGGGGTGCAGGCAAGGCAGATAGTAAATCTGGCAGAGCATAAGGGGAAGAAAAGAGAGTTTTGACCCCAAAACTCGATCAACTTCAAGAAGCAACCCGCCAAGAAGTTCAGTGGGAAATGCCACAAGTGTCACAAGATTAGGCATAAGGTGGAAGAATGTCGCAGCAAGGTCAACTTAAGGAAGGGAAAGGTTGTAGCCAACCTAACTGAAGGACAGCTCTTGGATTCAGATATGTGTGCTATGATGACTGAAGTAAACATGGTTGGGAGTAATCCAAAAAAAGTGGTGGTATAATATTGGTGCCACCAAACACATCTGCTCAGATAGAGGTGTGTTTAAAATATACCAGAAGAGCAATACTGAAGAGAAAATCTTCATGGGAAACTCCGCCACTTCAACAGTTGAAGGTTAAGGGAAGGTCATGCTGAAGATGACTTTCGAAAAGAAGTTGACACTTAACAATGTCCTGCTTGTGCCAGACATTCGCAAGAATCTGATCTCGAGCACTCTCCTTTCTATGAATGGGTTTATGATCAAGCTCATGTCTGACAACTTAGTCATTTCTAAGAATGGGGTGTTTGTGGGAAAGGGGTATGTAAAGGATGGACTGGTCAAAATGAATGTAATGATAGTCATCCAAAAAATTGATGTACCCGAGTCTTCAATGAATAAGAATAATGCTTTTGCTTATGTCATTAAGTCTTTTAACATTTGGCATGAGAGATTGAGACATGTGAATTATAAATCTATTAATAGACTAATGAGCATGAACATGATTCCAAAATGCAAAATAAGTAAAGACAAATGTGAAGTCTGCATACAGGCAAAACTCACAAAAACACCATCCCCACATGTGGAGAGGAAAACCAAACCTCTAGGCTTAATTCACATAGATCTGTATGATTTAAAGTTTGTGTAAACTATAGGCGGTAAAAAGTATTTTGTGACTTTCATAGACGATAGCACAAGATATTGTTATGTGTATCTATTACGCCCCAAAGATGAAGCTTTGGAAAAGTTCAAAGAGGACAAGTTGGAAGTCGATAACCAACTTAGTAAAAACCTTAAAATTATCCGAAGTGATAGGGGAGGTGAGTATAATGAACCATTCAATTCCTTTTGTGGAGAACATGGTATTATTCATCAAACTACCGCTACCTACTCACCTGAATCTAACGGAGTTGCGGAATGAAAGAACCAAACTCTCAAAGAGATTATGAATGAAATGTTCCAAGAATTTGGGTTATCCCGGAACATGTGGGGGGGGGGGGGTCTATACTAACCTCCAACTGCATTCCCAACAAGATACCACATAAGGTGATTGGAAATACGCCTTATGAGTTATGGAAAGGGAATGTACCTTCGTACAAAAACCTGAAAGTGTGAGGGTGCCTAGAAAAAGTGGCAGTACCACCTCCTAAAAAGGTCACAATTGGGCCTAAAATTGTTGACTGTATTTTCATTGGGTAGGCACACAATAGTAATGCTTATTGATTTGGTGTATAAGTCTGATACACCAGATAAACACGCAAGTACAGTAATGGAACCAAGAAATGCATCCTTCTTCGAAAATTTCTTCATGTCTAAGGACAAAGTAAGTCATAACGTGAAGAAGGAGAAACAAGTACTTCTAGTCAACAAACAGAATATGTCAATGATGAACCTAGACGTAGCAAGAAAGATAGAAAGGAGAAATCATTTGGTCCTGATTTTAAATGGCATATCTATTAGAAAATTATCCTAGAACATTTAAGGAAACCATGTCTACACCAGATGCACCTTCATGGAAGGAAGCGGTGAACAGTGAAATTGACTCCATGATGCAAAACCATACATAGGAGTTAACGAATTTGCCACCAGGTTCAAAAGCTCTGGGGAGCAAGTGGATTTTGAAAACAAAATACAAAACAAATGGCTCAATAAAGAAGTATAAGGCTAAGCTTGTGGTGCAAGGATTTAGGCAAAAAGAAGGATTGGATTTCGTTGATACCTATTCTCCGGCGGTTACGAGAATAACTTCAATTAGAATGCTAATAGCAGTCGTGGCTATACGCAATTTAGAAATACATCAAATGGATGTAAAAACATCTTTTCTAAATGGAGAGCTTGAAGAGGAAATTTATATGAAATAAGTAGAGGGTTATGGTATCCTTGGATAAGAGCACAAAGTGTGTAGACTTGTGAAATCCCTATATGGGTTAAAAAAAGCACCTAAATAGTGGCACAAAAAATTTGACAATGTAATGATGTCAAATAGTTTCAAAATAAATGAATGTGACAAGTGCATCTATGTCAAAGATACTCCAAATGGATACATTTTGTTGTGCCTATATGTGAATGATATGCTCATTATAGGTAGCAATAAAGACATAATCAAACAAGCCAAGAACTTGCTAAAGGAAAGTTTGACATTAAAGACTTGGGAGTAGCAGATGTGATCTTAGTGATAAAAATCTTTGGACACTCTGAAGGAATAGTTTTGTCACAAGGAAACTATGCCGAGAAAGTACTTGATAGATTTAAGAACTATTCAAGTGGGATAGCTAAAAGTCCCGAGGACCCTCATCTAAAGATGATGAAAAACTCAGGTAATGGGATATTACAATTAGAATATGCCCGAGTGATTGGAAGTCTTATGTATCTGAAAAATTGTACAAGACCCGATTTAGCACAAGCTATTAACGTATTGAGTATTTATACAAACCATCTAGGACATAGTCACTGGAAAGAGATAACTAGAGTTTTGAACTATTTGAGACATACTTGAAGTTGTGGGATGCTCTATGGATGATATCCTGCTATTCTAGAAGGTTATAGCGATGCTAACTGGATATCGGATTCTAAAAAGACAAAATCCACAAGTGGGTTTGTATTTATGCTTGGTGGTGTAGCGGTATCATGGAAATCCTCGAAACAAACATTATTTGCCATATCCACAATGGAATCTGAGTTCATTGCTTTACATAAAGCAGCTGAAGAAGCAGAATGGCTTCGAAACATTATGGAGGATATTCCACTATGGGAAAAACCAGTGCAAGCATTAAGTGTACAAAGTGATAGTCAATCGGCTATACTTCGGGCACTGAGTTCCATATACAATTGTAAATCTCGTCACATAAGAAGACGATATAAAGCCATAAGACAATTGATCTCAAAGGGTGTGATCTCAATAGATTACATAAAATTGACTGACAACCTAGCAGATCCATTTACTAAAGGTCTATCACGAGATCAAGTTGTTAAGTCATCTAGAGGAATGGGTTTAAATCATGTGACTACAATGGATGCTTGATGGTAACCTTACCTAAGTGACTGGAGATCCAAAGAAATAGGTTCAGGGGGAAACAAATTAAAGTTGAATCAGTTAAAGCACTTTAAGATTTCAATCTCTTCCCAATTCCTAGGATAACAGAAGTGCTACATGTGCAAGTTAATGTTAAGTTTGGCTTTTAATGATTCCCTAGCTTTGAAATAAAGTGGAGTATGACAGGATACCCTTTATGGCCAATCACCTTATGAGTGTGAAATGGGGCTGTTTCTAGGAGAATTAAGAGAGGCTGAATTCTCCAAATTCACTCATGAATAACTAGGGATGTTCAAGGCAAAAAAATGAACACAGTCAGAGAACCTAGTTCTGTGAGAAGATGAAACTATGTGATAGCCATTGTCTAGATTTACACAAAATCCTGGGTGGTTCAAGATATCATGTTTACTGCTTGGTCGATTAAATCTGATAACTATTCACTATGGGTTGTTCAAAGCTGAGAAAAGTTACCTTTCCAAATACAATGATTCTTTGCTCTTACTCTCAAAAGTCCATCTATCTAGATCACACATGTGTAATAGGAGTCCTTTCTATTCATGTGGGGGATTATTGGAACCAAATTTTTTGGGCATGATTTTGGTGGGCTCCGGCCACCGTTTCTGCCGAAATAAGGGAGTGTTGGCTTCGTTTCCACAAATACTATATTGTAGCATACTCATACATTAAATTTGGGTTCCGTTTGAATGAGAAATGAGGACGCAAAATTAATTACTTAAAGATTAATATTTTGGGTTTGTGGTATATTAGAAATACCACATTGGAAATGGGAATGAAATATTGCTAATACAAAGCCTAGTAAGAAAATACTAGGAATATCAACTAGTAGTTGAGGAGACCGTGATTAGGCCGGGTCTCGTGTCTTGGGAATGTTCGATTCAGGAAGATCATTTTAGAATTTTATTTTTGAACCGGTCAACCCTCCTAATTGCAGAGGCGTAAAACGCTCTCCTTGTCTTCCTCCTCTTTCATTGCAGGGAGTGGATTGCTCTCTTCAAAATCGAAGAGGCGTGGATTACTCCACGATTCCCTCCTAGCTGAACCTGATTCTAAAACACCCCAAGAATACAATCCTTCTCTCCCCTCCTCCATTTGTTCTCTTTCTGCTGTTTTTCGATCATCGTTGTCGGTCGATCAGCGTCTGATCGTTTGTCCACCGCTCAGAATTATCTCTTGGCCCATCATTGACTTTTAGTCACAAGTTTACTGTGTGATTGGTCTAATCAACCCTCTCCGATTCTCTGCCGTGGAACTCTGTTGGTGCTATTATAGCATCTTTTCAGTTTGCCGCAGATCTCTGTTAGTGTGTCATAATGTATTTTCAGTTACATTCACTGATCAACTGTAATAGAATTTAAAGAAGGAATAGAGAAATATTAAGGAACTAACACTACTACAAATTAGAGCTATCGTAACATTTTTCTTGCAATACTTATTAAAATGTTACAATAGTATGTAAAGTATTACTTAAACCTTTGAAAAGTGTTACCTAAATCTTGAAAAGTGTTATGCTTTTAATGCAACGCCACCTAAGGTAATACTCGAAAAGTGTTGCAATAGCTCTGGGGCGAAAAAAAGAAGAAAAAAGCCGCAGCCTTTCTTCCATCCTTTGGAGGCCGATTTCTTCAAATTTCTTTAACTTTCCACCGATGAATTATGGTTTAACGGATTCAACTCTTGATTCCGCACAAAATCATATGCAATTTGTGGCGAGTTTTTGATCTTAATCGGCCTCAGAGTAGGGTTTGAATACGGCAAAGGAGAGTTCTTGGCGGATCTTGTTCGTGATTTTGGTGTTAATCTTGGATACGGATTCGGATCGGGAGTTGGGTAGGAGATCAGATCGGTTTCTTGCTTGGAGTCCTTGTCCGAGTTGGAGATTTGGTTGAAAAATCCAATCTTTTTTGGGTTTTGGTTTGGACTTGGTTGCGCAAAAGGTGTATAAAGGGTTTGATTAAAATTTTCAGCACACTTTTTAATCAAATTCCTACCATCTTCATCGGATTTAGCACAAGGTTTTGGAGATTTTGATCGGATCACAATTTGGACGCAAAGTTTTTGATCGGATTGCTTGGAGATCACGGTTTCCAAGGTTTCCAGGTTTTTCGATTCAACTACTTGCGGTTTGCTTGTTTTTCGATTTGGAGCATGATGTTATGTGTTTTTTTAATCCAATTTGGTGTCTGGAGTAATACGGTTTTGAGTTCAAATTTTTTGTTAATTCCGATTGATCTTAGGGTTAGTTCGGTTTTGATTACAAGATTTACGATTTGTTCTTGCTTATTTGTTGAATTTGGTTTTGGAGATTTTGTGTTTATTGTATAGTCCGATCGGTTTGGGTTAATTTCGATTAGATTTTGTGTATTGTTGGTGTGTTTCTGATCGGTTTGGGCTAATTCCGATCGGATTAGTGTATTTTTGCTTGGTGTGTTCTCGGTTGTTTGGTGAATCCGATCTGTCTATCGGATTTCACCTATGGCCTCTACGGGTGCTAAGAGTAATAACAATCCTCGGAAGCAAGACATGGCTGAGGGTGATGGCAATAAGAGGCAGAATCATCAAGTGCATCCACGAGATTGATATGATCCGAAACTTGAAAGAAGAAGGAGATGGGATGATCCTGATATTCTCATGAATAAATCGCCTATTGAAGTTGTTGCAAACAATGGAGATAGTGTCGATTTTGTGCTCACGGATGAAGAGATACATAAGGATCTCCATAAACCTTTTTTTGGATTCTTGGGTGTGTTTCCGGGCTTCTTCCTGGGAATGTATGCAATTCGAACTCTGTTGGTGGCCAAGTGGAAGGTGCAGTGTAATGTTCAGAGCAAGCAGAATGGTTATGTCATGTTCAGGTTTAACAGTGCTGAAGATAGAGATATGGTGATGAATGGTCCTGACCATTATCTCCATGGAAAGAGGTTGTTCATGATGTTAATTGACAAATCTGGGCAATATGATGCGACCATCCAAGCCACTAAGCCAGTTTGGTTAAGGATGGAACACTTGCCAAAGGCGTATTGGCACAAGAAGGCATTAGAGAAAATTGCTACTTCACTAGGAGAACCTATCCTTATGGACAATGGTACTCTCGAGTTAAGGGGCTACTATGCACGTCTCTTGGTATGGATTGACACATCCAAAAAGCTCAAGGAGGAGGTGAGCTTTCGTGTTCCAACTGGTGAGGTGTTTGTGTAAAAAATCATCTATGATTATTGCAGACCTTGGTGTACGAATTGTGGGGAAAACAATCATCTTATGGAAGTGTGCGATGATTACTGGAAAGCCAAGGAGATGGAGAAAATGAGGCCTACTGAGGATAACAAGGATATGAAGGCGAAGGGAAAGAAACACTGGAGATCTCGATATAATGACCAAGTTTGGGTTAAGAAGATGCAAGTTGAAACCACTGGAGATACTCTAGGTTCAAATTCGGTTGGAGGGGAGGAGAATGTGATTATTGAGGATGCCTCTTCGGACAATGAGGAGGTTGAGAGGCGAAGGAAAGGGAAGGGAAAGTTGGTTGAAGGTATAGTCAATAGTATTGAGAAAGCGGGAAGTGCTAAAAAGGGACCTGGTATTACCATTGGCGTCTTGCAGGATGAGGTTAATAGGCCTATTGTTGCGCTGCCAGCACAACTGGGCTCATCGCCAGCGCCTGGAATTGCAAGCACTGGCACTGGAGTTACAAGCACTGGCGTTGGAATTGCAAGTACCGGTGCAGGAAGCCGTGCCCTAGCGCACGGCAGTAGTGCCCAGGCAGCGCGCAGCAAGAGTGTCCAGGCAGTGCGCGGCAGGAGCGTTGAACGCGCGATACTCAGCAACGGCCGTGCTAAAAATTCAACCATTCCAGCGCCCCCAGTTTTTGAACGGCAGCAACCGTATGGGGATGATGATAATCCGATTGAGGGTCCTGGAAAATTGCCTAAGCAGATGATTCACCCAGATTTTCGAGGCTCAAAAATTCCAAGACTGCATAGGAGCAAGAGTAAGAGTAGGCCTCCCCCCACTCCAGGGGCTTTGACCAGGTCTAGAAGTAAGAGCAAGACTCGAATTAATGAGCTGGGTGTTCAGAAACCTTTTCAGCGCATGTTATCAGCTACGAGGAGTCATTCAGATAGTTCTGGAAGTAAATCACTGGAAGGCGGCGGTCCGAAGCCAAAAGGGAATTCTGTTTCCCAATGAATACATCAGCAATGAATGTCAGGGGTCTATCGGCCCCTGTAAGGAGGAGGTGGGTGAAAAATATCATCTCCACAAATAGGGTTGGACTGTGTGGGTTGTTGGAAACGAAAATGGAGGATAAGGTGTTGCGAATTTTTTTAAAGGGTTTTAAGGGATGGAAGTTTACGCACAATTTTGAACTGTGGCAGAACTCAAGGATACTCATTATCTGGGATCCGAAAAGCTTCTTGGTCGATGTTCTTGGGAAATCTCCGCAATGCATTCATCTGAAAGTTCGTAATCTTGCTTCTGGTATTGAGTTTTTCTGTACATTTGTGTATGGGCATAGTGAGGGGCGTCTGGCGCGCTTACCACTATGGGAGGAATTGAAGTCATTTGGTGCTAATCTGAATTCTCCTTGGATGGTTCTTGGTGACTTTAATGCTATTCTTAGTGTTGATGACCATTATGGAGCTACTGTTCCTAGCTTGTATCCAATGAAGGAGTTTCAGGATGTTTGTGTAAAGTGTGGACTAAGAGATGCACCTGCTTTGGGAGAGCACTTAACCTGGCATAGTGCGGATTGGAAGATTTGGAGGAAGCTGGATAGGGTGCTTTTGAACCACGGATGGGATGATGCTGCTTGTCGCACAACCTTTCTACCAATCTCGGCTCAATCAGACCACTCCCCCATGGTGGTTGATATGTCGCAGGAAATTGTTGGGAAGGGTAGGCTTTTTCGATTTCAGAATATGTGGTTAGATCATCCGAAATGTGGGCAAATAGTAGAGGATTATTGGAGTCCGTCGGTTGAGGGGACCAAACAATTTTCGGTGACCAGGAAATTATTTCGGATGAAAAACCCATTGAAAGAATTGGGTAAGCTTGATTTTAACCATATTTCCGAAAAGGCTAAGCATGCAGATGCGGAGTATAACATGGCGTTTGATGATTTTGATGCTAAAGTTGCTTCTGACAATGAAGTTGTGGCACTGTGAAGTTTGAAAAAGCAAGCTATGTTGTATTATCTGGCGGAATCTTCTTTTCTTGCGCAAAAGGGAAGGATAAATCATATTACTCAGGCGGATAAGGGATCACAGTATTTTCACTCTATGGTCTCTGCACTAAAAGGAGGAGCTATACCAGCAATTATAGATAGTGACAATCGGATTGTAACTTCTAATAGTCGTAAAGGAGAGCTATTTGCAGAATTCTACAAAGGTTTGTTTGGTGCAAAGAGGGATAGAGTTCCCACTGAGCCGAGCATTTTTTACGCAGGCAATAAGCTCACGGATGTGGATAGTGCCTATCTTAATTAGTAGGTGGTAAGTATTGAAGTAAAGCAAGCTCTATTTGCAATGGCGAATGAGAAGTCTCCAGGCCCGGATGGCTATACGGCCAGATTTTTTAAGAAGCAGTGGAACACCGTGGGTGAGGAAGTTACGGCTGCAGTACTTGAATTCTTTCAAACAGGAGATATTTTGGCGCAGCTTAATCACACTTCGGTGGCATTGATACCGAAAAAGCCAGATAATCTAAAGGTGGGTGATTTTAGACCAATAGCGTGCTGCAATGTGGTCTATAAAGTAATCACAAAAATTATAGCGAACAGGCTTGAAGGTATTTTGCCAGGGATCATTGACCCTTGTCAGGGATCATTCGTAAAGGGCAGAAGTATCTCGGAAAATGTAATTCTTGCGCAAGAGTTCGTTCGGGGATATGGAAGGGTTCGTAACTCTCCTAGATGCATGATTATGGTGAATTTGCAGAAAGCGTTTGATACAGTTTCTTGGGATTTCCTGGAAGAAGTTCTGCTTGGACTAGGATTTCCTGAAAGGCTAACTGACAGAATCATGACGTGTGTGCGCACTTCTACATTCTCGATAGCAGTTAATGGCAAACTGTGTGATCACTTTCAGGGACAGAGGGGTATTCGCCAGGGAGACCCATTGTCGCCTCATCTGTTTGTGATCTGCATGGAATATTTCTCGAGATTAATGAAAAGGAGAACGGACTCTAGACATTTTACTTTTCACCCGAGATGCGAGACACTTCGGATCACGCATTTGGCTTTTGCAGATGATCTTATGCTCTTCTCTAAGGCAAACACGAGTTCAGTACACATACTCATGGATGCCTTGAATGAATTTGAGCGCACTTCAGGCTTGGGAATCAATGCTGCAAAGTCAAAGTTTTTTGGAGTTGGCATAAAGGAGGATTTGAGTTTCACAGGTATTCCATGGGCGACATTCCCTGTTAGGTATCTAGGCGTGCCACTTGATTCCAATAAGTTGAAGGTGACACAATTTGGTACTCTACTGGGAAAAGTTGATTCGGAAATAGCGAAATGGAAGGGTCATACTCTTTCATATGCAGGAAAATTGGAGCTTGTGAGATCAATTGTGGGAGGTATTGCGAGATTCTGGATTCAGAATTTTGTTATACAGTCTACGGTCATGGATGCTCTTGAACAGAAGTGTAAGCGCTTCCTGTGGGGAGGTAAGCATAAGGCAAAGGTTGCGTGGAAGAAACTCTGTGCACCTAAATCTTTTGGCGGCCTCGGTTTGAGAGATTTCATTACGTGGAACAATGCTTCAATGGCTAAAAGGCTATGGGATATCCATTTGGAGAAAGATAGCCTATGGGTCAAATGGATTCACTCGTTTTACCTACAGGGGGAGGACTTTTGGAGATTAAATCCAAGGATTGCTAATGGTAGATTGGGAGAGATATTTTCGAGCTACTTTGGTGATCTTTGTAAGCTCAGGGATGAATTGTGCGCAATGTTTCAAGGTAATACGCAAGAGGTAATTACCCATCTCGGTCTATGGTCTAGTTCGGGGAAGTTTACTAGTGCAGCTTATCTCCATATGCATCACAATAAATATCCGAGTGTTTATGATGTTGGCCGATCAAGTGAAAAGGTATTAAACAGTATTTGGCGTGGTTTTGTTCCGCCAAAATTCTCATTTATCGCTTGGTTGGCGGCAATAAAGAGACTACATACCAAGGATAAGCATAGATTGGAGGAAGGGGAGAGTATGGAGAAGGTATGTTCTTTATGCCATCTGGAAGAGGAGACGAACGAACATTTGTTTTTCAAATGTGAGTTTTCTGAGGTTGTATGGGGGCGTATACGGACTTGGATTGGATTAAGGAGACGGACGAATTCAATTCCAAGTTCCATGACTTGGGTTAAGAGGCAAATTAAAGGTTCAAAAATGCGAAAGAAGTTTGGTATTTTAGCCTTAATTACCATGGTCTATCGCCTTTGGAGGGAAAGGAACAATGTGGTTATGGATGGTGCTCAACCAAGTTCTGAAAGAGTGGTGAAAATCATCATGAAGGATTGCTACATGGTGATGAACAGGCTATTTCCGGATGAACACTTGTTTTAGATGGAGAAGCTGCTTGGAGGTTGATGGGTGCTGGCTGCCTCGCACTAGGTGTTTCGCGTTGCAGGTCTTGGTGCTTCATTCCTGGCGTTGTGCTGGGCATCAGGAGTTGCGCTGGATTTTTCCAATTGCTGGGATGCAGGGCGCCAGGAAGGGAAACAGTTTGTGCGATTGCCTGCTGGAACTGCGCGTCACGGTTAGGATCTCCTGGCGCGGGAGCTGGGTTTTTGTGGGCCGATTGATGCGGTTTTCAGCGCCGGCAGTGAGTTGCTTTGCGCTCGATGGAGTCCAGTTTCCCTACGGTTTTTTCTTGGATTTCTAGTGGCAATAGCAGCTTGGTTTTCTAGAGGAGGCAATAGGTTTTAGAGTAAGGATTTACACTCCGATGCTCTTTCTCCTAAGCCTAGTTTTTTACTAATGATTTAACGGTTATTTATGCGCTTTATGCTCGCGCTACACTCTGTGTTAAATTAGCATACAGCTGTCCATTTGCTCAAAATGGAGTGGGCGAGTACATACTCGTCACGCTTGGTGCACGCAGTATAAGTGCATCCATCCTCACATCCTCAGGAGGTTGATTTGATTGGGAGCTACAAAGGTTGGAGGCACGGCCTCATTAACCTTTGCCCATAAGATCAACTTCGGTGCCAAAAGAGAATGCTAGAAGGCCAATAACATCCCTCTATCTCCACCTTAGGGATGTATATGGTAGAAGCAGATATTCATCAGTACCAGTATGGTGCAATTTGGATCATCGGCTTCAAATCTTTTATGAGATATCCAAGACCCGAGATAGGCTCTCGGCTGCACTAGGATTTCAAATCACTTGACATTGGATTTTTGTTACTTCATCAGCGTTCCAGCAACTACATTAGTTCAAGACCCGAGACACACAACTCTCGGCTGCATTTTGGGATCAAAATGAAGACGGCCCCATTTGTTAGGGGTAGAAGCGAATTTTTGTTGATGTGTAGTGAGTTTGTTCTCACCCCATTCTCCCGTTTGTTTTATAGCCTGTGTTTTTCCAGGTTGCTTTGTTCTCCCTTTGCTAGTTTTACTTGCTTAGGGTGGGTAGTTATTTTACATTGTTAAAAGGGGGGGTGGGGGAGTGTTTATCTTTCGGTTTTGCACCCTCTTATCCCCCCCTCCTACTTATTTGCGGATTTACTCCTTAGGTCTACCTAAGGTTGGATTCTTTTGTATTTGGTGGGGTCCTTTTTGGGCCCTGCTGCAGGTTCCACCGTCTATGTTATTTACCTATTTACGTCGAAAAGTGTTGCAATGGGTTCAACTTAATTTTATTAGCACCTAAAGCAACACTTTAAAATTGTTACATTATTCTTAGTTCATAGTAGTGTAATCATTTACCTGATTGATTTGCAATATTTTGTTCCTTCTTTAACTCTATCAAACTGTATCTCCATCAAGTTTGATGGAGCCAATTATATTATTTGGCATATTCTATCATATACCCCATTTGTCCCAACATTATTAATCTATTTACTTTTTCAAAGTCAAAGTTGGTAAACTTTGACCTTAAATATAAATTAATATATGTATAATAAAAATATCATGTGAGATATTGTTAGATTCATCTAAATATCTATTTTCTAAATATTAATTTTACATGCGAAAATATTATACGTAGATGGAGATATTAACTGTCAAACATGATCATTGAAAATTGTGAAGAAGTAAATATACCAATAATTATAGGACGGGTGGAGCAGCTAGTAACTATATATTGAGTCTGAAAGCATATTATAGAGGTAAAAACTTATCATTAATTTTAAAAAATCAACAGAAAAAAGTGAATACATGATCAGGAAGAGAGAATAAATCATGGAAAAGTCTCAGGAAAGACGGCCTTTCCATAAGCTTATGGACAGTCCTCAGGGGCATTTGCCTTAAATATTGTGATTTTTTATAAAATTTAAATATTGCATTTTATAAGTTAAAACAAGTAATAATATGTATTTGAAGGTGAAAATATAAAAATATATCATATAAAATAATATTTTCAAAAATTTTAAATTTTATATGTAATTTAAGAAATGCAGTGTATAAGGTAAGAAATAAGTGGCATGTCCATAAGGTTATGGACAGGCCGCCTGTCAGGAGGCCACTCAATCATCATTATCAACTTACAAACAAAGAACCAAGGACAAGATAAAGACACGAAGGATTCGATTACGTGGAGCGTAAGATTCACTAAACCTCTTTCCTAAAATAAACTCATGAGTTGACGATCAGGACAATAACATACAATTACAGCTAAAGTTGCTTTATTAAAAGAGAGATTAGACAACGCAATTAATAAATCTCCTCCTAGCTACGTAAGGTAGGCTTAATTTAGGATAACATCTGTGCTTGAATATCTCCCAAAACCTATCTTGAGCATCCTAAAGATTCTTTTAGGAGTCACACGAGTAGTGTTAGCAGACAAGAATATTTTGATCTAGGGTAGACGATTTGTCTTTCTCCTACTTTGCCACGCCCCACTAACAATATCAGCATCCATCGTTTATTTCCTTTTTAAAATAATCTGAGCATCCACCGAAGGGATGAGCAAGGGTCTAAAACTTGATTTAGAATTACGAAGCTAGATCCGTTGAGTTGGGTAATGGTATAAAATATTAGTTTTATTGTGTTTGGGTTCGGGTCTGCATCTAGATTTTAAAAATGAGTATAAGTCTGGATTTAAAATATTAAGATCCGGATCCAACCAGACCCGACCAGACCCATCGACCCATGTAACCTTTATGTATAACTTTACCCTAATTTCCGAATAACTTTCATATTATGTATGTTTGTATATTTTCAATTCAATAAGTATTATGGATTATATTTTTTTTTTTGGAAAATTAATCCAGCTGCATATTGAACTTGATATATTGGTATTTAGTATAATATACGTTTTAAAATTATTTAATGAAGAAATAAATTAGAATGTTAGACCCATTTAGACCCGTTTTGGATCCAAAATTCGTTAGACCTATTAGGTTTGGATTTGGGAGTGAATATAAGATTTTCTGGTCTAATGGATCCGAGTCGGGTCTGGGTCTTATTAGACCCGACCCAGATCCAACCCGTGATCATTCCTAGATGAAGGATTAGGATGTGTGGTGAGATTTATAAGCCTGTATTTATTCGTAGTTTAAGGAGTTAATTTATATACTTGGTACAATTTTAGGAAACATAGAAGGTAGTTTAGAATGAGTATGTCTCTTGAAAGTTGGTATTTTGGAAAAACCAAGATTTAAACTACAAATTAGAAGAAATAAAGATAAAATTTTTGTGTTGCATTAATCAGGTCATAATAAATTTTTAATGTTGCAACTAAAACTTTTTACCTTTTTATTATTCTAATTAAACCTCGTCTTCCCATAAGCACATGGAAAGACGATCTTTCCCAAGATTTTGCCATTTAGAATAAGTAATTTTTTTTAAAAAAAGTAGAAAACATATTTAGGGTAAAAATAGGAGGTAATTCCTCTCGAATTTTACAACAAGTTAGAAAAAAACAGAAGATTATTTCTCTTTATTTTTATAATTAGCCAATTTTCACTACAATTTTTTTTCCAGTAGTGACGGTTTTTTGGAATACTATTGACACTCAAATGTGCCGCTAAAATTAGTATTCAGTATGTCAATAAAATATCGTGGTGCGTTAAAGTATTTTTATATTTTTGTGATGTGTTGATATGTAGAGGTGTCAATAAACTTTGTAACATGAATTGATGCATTAGTTTAATTTAGTGATATATCCTTGTGTCAGTAAAAATTAGTGACATTTGAATGCGAGGTAAAATTTGTGACATTTCCTAAGGTGTCACAAAAAATGCATCTTGACTCTTTTTTTAGTGTTATTTATTAAAACAATTCAATTAAACACTACATATATATTCTTGACTTTTTGAATATACTCCATGCATCATAGGTTTAGGTGTTTGGATTTAAGCGAAGAAAATAAGTGGATGAAATTGAATATAAAAAGTAAAAAGTAGAATGTGTAGACAAAATTAAAGGAATCTTGCCAAAATTGAAAAAAGTGTCAAACAAAAGAAATTTTCAATTTATAATAAGTGTGCCACAAATAACAAAACAAAGAGAGTAGTACTTTTGATTTTTGAAAAACATATGCTAAGATGAATTTCATGGGAGGCACAATATTTGGAATACATACGAGCACCCACATATGCTAAGAAAGTTTCTTGTTATATTAACGAACGGTTAGATAAGTGATGAAAAACTTCATTTTATTAGTTTTTAGAGTTAAATTATATTTATTTATATATTATAATACATTATAAAAGTTTTACAAGGTATAGGAATCTCGTTAACAAATTAAAAGGCCATAACACCCCCGGTTTATTTTATTAGACTACTTTTAAATTTTGCATTATTTTTTTAAAAATCCTATAATACCTCCTTCAACCCATCATTAACCCCAACCAATCTTTCACTTCACCCCAAAATACATTTTTCCTATATTCAAGTATCAAAAATTAGTGAGTTAATATCGTGAATTGAAGTACTAGCCATACTTTGTAGCAGTGATTTTAGGTTTTAAAAAAACACTCTTGACTTGTTTTCGGATCATACAAGTATGGCTTTATAGTTACTTATATGTCTGTAACACCTTAAATTGCACTGCAATCATTAGCATATTGTTCAAGAAACATATTTGATCATTAATATATTTACCTACGTATAATAACGATAAATAAAAAGTTGATATTTAGAAACTACTTGTTACGATGAATTGAACAATACCATATACAATATTATTGTTGTTCACATATTTGTTTTTATATATGCTATCAAACTTTAATACAAACTAATATAAAAAAAAAAAAGAGTAAGAGTGCAATATCAATCTGGGACAGATGGAGGGAGAAGTAATCTTTCACTCATATAACTCTCACCCTTGACTACAAGAACATATTGCTGACGATGTCCATGTTCCTCAATGATGTTGGACAAAATATCACTATCCAGTAATTCAGACAGCAATAAAAATTAGTTCGCACTATCCTTCTGTCTCATATCAAACTCCAGAATTCACTTTATGTCATTATTTACTTTTTAACTTTGACCATATATTTGAATAGATATATAAATAATAATATTATTATATGTTATATAATTAAATTCATCGTAACTAGTAGTTTCCAAAAAATAAATTTTTATTAATAGTTATTAAACACAACTAAATATATTAATAATTAAACATGTTTCTTGATAACAGTAAAAAAATCTATAAAATTTGAGCAATGGTGGAGGGAGTATCAAATATCGAATTCTTTCCTAGGCGTCGGCACCGCCTTAGTTAATCCTAGATCCACTGCTACTAGCTAGCGACTGAATTCTAGTACTCATTCATCTGGTTTACAGACTTACAGTTGACTGAAGATGAAGCTTTTATTTGTGAAAGGGACAAAAGGGGGAGAAAACAGTCAACAGATAGAAGGGTACGTACCCTACAAATCAAAAGCCTCCAAATTCGGAAAAGACCTAGCCACTATTTGTACGGACTACCAATTGAGAGCCAAAAGAAAAAGAGATACTTCCTACGTGCTAGTCTAATCTACACATTTTTTTATCAACTTTCTTTAAATGTGTTTGTTCATAAATTTCAGCTGATATATAAATACAATATCATTATTTGAGATATTGTTGGATTCTTAGTATAATACATTTTTCATGTATCGAATTTTAACACACCATTAATATACGTAACTAAAGTTATCATTGGTCAAACATAACCCGATAAACAAGGGAGGGCCGGAGTAGCTCGTTCAATGCTTTCACTCAGAATCGATCAGGGGCGCATAATGTTAAGGGGCTTCAGGGTATTGGCACCATCAAACATTTACCCTCCCAACACTTGGCAAATGCCCTTTTTTTAAAGATTGTCCTTTTCATGTTTCCATCAACTATTCTCATTGACCCTTCAGAGCTATCGAATGTTCATGCATCCATACATGCGGTCAAGAAGCATGGAGCACATGTCTGGATTCATTTGATAAATCAGGCATCAATGGCAGTGTTGATCAGTCATGTGAACGAAAAGTAATGCATTTATCGGTCTGAACTTCTGTGAATAGATAATTGACTAGTACTAGTAGAGGGTTTTGACTCTTTGATTTGGATTAGAAATAGGTACTTAAAATTTCAAGTTAAAAGGATAACAAAAACACTTTAACTTCAGTTATAATCAAAATTGGAAGTCAAAAGTCATATTTTAACATTGCTTAAAATCGTGGTAGAAAAGGTAAAAATGATGGAAACCCAGGGGCGGAACTACCATGCCGTCAGTAGTGCTTCCCGACATTCAGGGATTTAGGTCTGCACTTTTTCTGGTGATTTCTCTATTTTTCTGGTGATTGGAGTCGAAGAAGAAGGCCCGTCGCGGCCTTTTTCTTTGGCCCATATTTTACCAAAACGACACCGTTTTAGTTCATGTCGAACGGTGTCGTTTTGGTTAGTACTGAACAAAAAAATATAAATGAAAATTCAAAATTTAAGTCCTACATTTGTTTGGATTGGACCATTTCTTGCCCAATCCACAATCAGAACATGCGGGAGAGGAGCCAAAAACACAAAAGGCGGTCCTCCACTGGCCACTGCTCCATCTCCGGGGGCCGCCGCCGCCGTCGTCCTGCCACTGTGTAGTATTAATCAGCCCCACTTGAAAAAAAATTTTGGTTCTGCCACTGTGGAAACCTATACTTAGAACCGATGCCAGGGATGTTTTTTGCACGACATGGTAGTTGCTATAAGCCTTCCGACATTGGTTGGGATTCAAGAAGCCAGCTGAATTTTACTCACACTGACTATCGATGTTGGAAGATACTTTTTACTTTCAAAAACCGCTATAATAAAAAAAACTTCCGAATTGGGCCTTCCGTTATTGTTAGGATTTCTCTTCAAATTCCAAGAATAGTTAATGAATGTATTCAGGAGTCTTTGGTTCATGAATGGGAAACTCAAGAGTAAGTTCATGAATTGAGGAATTCAATAGTTAGACTCATGAATTAGAAATCTCTAGAATTTGTTAAAGTTTGGTTGTATGTTTCATCATCTGCCTCACAAGGCCTTTCCTGGTTGGATTTTTAGAAATTTGTTTGTATAGTATGATTAATTCTTTTTTTGGTTGGATTTATTCTAATTGGTGATACCTGGGTAACTTTGGTACATCTTTCCGTCACTTCTCCCGTGCATATATTTTCATTTAGTACATCTGGTATAAGCCGCACAACCACCGTGTGTTTGTGCATCTGGCACAACTATCGTGCGCCTGGTATAACTGGCACAACTATCGTGCATCTGACACAACTATCGTGCATCTGACACAACTATCGTGCATCTGACACAACTATCGTGCATCTGTTACATTTGGCACAACTAATGTGCGTTTGCATCTGGGGTATCCGTCAGTATCTGGTTATTAAAAGATTAAATTCAATAGGGGAGATTGTTAGGATTGCTTTAAATCGTAATCAGTTTCTGTTATATTTTTGGGATTTTGAGTTGAGGGGGAATTGTTGGGATTTCTCTTCAATTTCTAAAAATGCTTAATGAATGTATTTAAGAGTTTTTTATACATGAATGGGGAACTTAAGGGTTGGTGCACGTGAATTGAGGAATTCAAGAGTTAGATTCATAAATTAGACAACTCTAGAATTGCACTTCAATTATGTTCTATTCATTATTTGAACTCATAGGGGAGAGTTAGAGACTTCAGGCAAATTTTATCAGACGTCTGTTCTGCTATGAGATTTCTTCACTCCTTTCACTATATTAGATACCAGTACTAGAAAATTCTCATCCCCGCTTTTTCCGACATGTGCACCGGGAAAATTTTCAACCAGTGCTGGAAAAATAATTTCCTGCCATTTTTTCCCATTTCCACCAATTTAAGGCACTGGTATCTTAGCTACCGGTGCTATTGGATTTTTTGTTTCCACCTTTCTGCCCATCCATGCACCGGTCGTCGGCACTGGTATACAACTGACCAGTGCATTATTGTACTTAGACACCGGTATGTTACTTATTAAGGTAACATGTTGGTGTATGCAAAATCTAGCACCGGTACTAGTTTCAAAGTGTTTTTTACCAGTACCTACGTAATTTTTTTCCAATTGTGTAATTAGGACATGGATTTTTTATTTATGAATCTAGCATGTAAAACTATTTTAAATGTCAGACGAAGCAGAAGTGAAAACATGGATCGTTAATGGAATAAATTGATGAGATAACTAATGTACGAAGCTTAGTGTTTCATAACCCTTATAGAGATGTCATTAGTGGAGATGCCTTGATTAAAAACGGTTTTATCGGATCAGGAAAGACACTTTTTAGGCACTTCTCTGATCAAAACTATTACACAGATACGGAAACCTCAGCGGCGGGAGCTTGGTGGAGCGGAGGGTGAAGGAGCACCATAGTTGGGGGGATCCACGCGGAGGCCAAGCGCGATGGGGGAGGAATCTGTGGCGGAGGCCAGGCACGACAAAGGCTAGGCGCGCTGTCGTTGACTCAACAGTGGGTGGGGCTTAGCGGCAGAGGTGGTGAAGGAAGGCTTAGCGGTGGAGAGGGTGATGGGGGCGGGCTCAGCGACGGAGAGGGTGGTCATGAGGGTGAGACAGAGGGAAAATAAACTAAGAAGTAGGTACGAAAATGAAAGAATGGAGTTTAGTTTTGGAAAATAAACTAGGGGGGGGAAGAAACCTTAGCTGCTATATATACTTGGGAACAAAGGCACCCCATTAAAGGTGGTTCTTCAATAGAACCGCCTTTAATTAATGTTCATTAAAGGCGGTTCTTGAAAAGGTCTTTAATTGAAGAACCGTCTTTAATCAATTGAAAAATGCGTTTAAAATTTTTGAGGTGATTTGAGAGGGAGTTCCAAATTCAGAACCCGAGGAACCACCTTTAATCAATTGAAAAATGCCTTTAAAGTTTTCAGGGTGACTTGATAGGGAGTTCCGAATTCGAAATCTCCCTCGAGTGCTTATCAAAGGCGGTTATTCATGCCTTTGATCAAGGCTTCTCCTGTCGTGCAAAAGAAAATGAAAACACTGATGAATAAAATCAGCCAATGTACGTAGTTCTCATGCGCAGCTGATCATTACTTTGAGCAAAGAAACCTTAAATAAATTATGGAATTAAAGAAACTTTGTTTGGCAAATTAATGCTAATTATTATTTCATCACAGTCAAGTCCTCTAATTTTCATTCTAAGACGTTCAATTCAATATATATAGTTTTTCAGTTTAATTCAATTTAATTAATTTAAATTTGATAAAGTTTAAATTTATTTAGTTTTATGGCAAAGTCTTGGGAAAGACGGTCTTTCCATAAACTTATGGAAAGACGGGGTATGATTAGAATAATAAAAGGTAAAAGGTCTTAGTTGCAATATTAAAGTTTTAGTATGAAACATGTAGTAGTTATAAAATTTATAACCCGGTTCATGCAACCCAAAGAATTTATCTTAATTTATTCTAATTTACACTTTAAACCTTGGTCTTTCCATAACTTATGGAAAGACCGTCTTTCAAGAGACGGACTCTAGTTTTATTAGTATTAAAGCATTTATATAAATTCAGTTCTAATGAAAAGAATAAAGTTGTTTTATTTTTATATAACTTTTTGTAGAGTAAGTCCCCTAAAGGTGATATGTCCTTAAATTATACAAAGTCCATTTTTTTGAATTTATTATATTAAATTTTGAACTTTTAAATTTAAATGAAGTATTTTTTAAAGTTGAACATTATACTTTTTACAATACATTTCCTATATTTTCACATTCAAGCATTTTTATTACATATTTTAACTTATAAAATAGGGTAAAATGCATTGATGCCCCCCAATTCTTGGGTTTGTGCAAATATAACTCCCAGTTTTTTAAAAAGTGCACATATACCTCTTGACCAGCAATGAATAAAAAACTCATACCCCTATAGCCAGAGACTGGCGTTGACCAAACTGAAAATGACCAAAATACCGCTATTTTCTATTTTTAATATAATTTTGGATAATTTTACCCTTGGAGTGGGCCTCACCATTAGAAAATGAACAGGAATTCCAGGGTTATATCAACACTTATTTTAATAATGCATGGTTATATCAGCACATGTTTTAAAATTTAAGGGTTATATCAGCACTTGTTTTAAAATTTAAGGTTTATATAATCACTTATATTTTATACTCTTATATTACTTCTTATCGCTATTATTAACATCCAAATAAAATTATAAAAGAAGTTTGGAAAATTAAAATTCAAAATCAAACTCGGCTCTTTGCTAACAAATTGGAATCTACGCATAAAATTATTATAACACATAAAATTCAAGATCTGTATTACTCGCTTCACTGTCGGAAACATGATTCATACCCTATTTAAAGCCAGTTTTTTATCAAAATTGATCAAAGGCGGGACAAGAAAAGGCTCTTTGAAATTGCCTTCAATGGTTCGATATAGTAGCCTTTAATGGTCCCTTCCCCCACTAGTGAATCAGTCATTCAATTGAATCCAAAGACCACGATTAACCAAATGTTCAAGTGAGACCAGGGGCATGTGTGCATATTCAAAAAATTGGGGACAAATATGCACAAATACAAGAACTGGGGTATAAATGATGTGTTTTAATTATGTTGTTTATTTTACTGGGATAAATTGTGATTTTATAGGATTAATGTGCACTTTAGGTGTTTTATTTGTTGTAGATCACAGTTTTTGGGCTTCAAATAAATTTGGAGGAGAATGGGGAATATTTGACAATTATGGCGAAAAGAAGGCAGTCAAAATTAATGTTCAGAAAAAGCAATAAACCGTGACAGCATATTTGCAAAATATGAAGCTGATTTGCAGATATTCTTGGAGATATTTGAAAGGAGTTAATTAGATCCTCTCTTCAAATCATAATTCAAATTTGAAAAGGATTATACTCCCTCTGGTTCTTTTATTATGGCTCCAACTTTTGGGCACAAACTTTTTCAAAAAAACAAATGAATGGTAGAGATTGTATTGAAAGTATAAAAAGTAAAATGTGTGGATAAAAACAATCTATGATTTACTAAAAGGGGAAGGAGCCAATATAAAAAAACCATCAAAAAAAGGAAAGTAAGCCATTATTAGTGGATCGGATGGAGTATTTTTATTATGGAAGAGCCATATCGGACTGGACTTGGGGGGAAAATTGCGCAGACCCAAGGCATAACCGATGAGTTAAGTTTTAGAGAAAGGGCAATTGTGGTTTCTTGAGTTTAAAAAACTGCTCTAGAAACTAAAAATACCTACAGTGGTGGTTTCTAGGGCATTTTCTTAACAAGAAACCGTCCAATGGTTCCTTGTGTAGCAACCAGTCTGAAAATCGATTACTGACACAGTGCACATGGGCAAGGGGGCCGCTTCCAAAGGCCCATTTTTATTTCTGCATGTGGGACACGTGTCACCCATGCATTGGGCCACGTGTCCTGCATGGAGCCATTCTTTTTTTTGTTTTACAGCCACTGACATGTAGTGCCATCTGGTTGGGCCACGTGTCCAAAGGCTAAAAAATCTGAGGGTATGGCCCGACAAAATTAGTGGGACATGTGTCCCACTTATATGGCGACATGTGTCCCATTGCAACGGTTATTTCCACTTGTGGTTTTTAAATGGGACACGTGTCCCAACTGTATAATGACACATGTCCCAACGGCTATTTTTAAAAAAAATTGCATTTTTTTTATAATTTCAAACTTCATAAAATTGTTTCTTCTCATCTCCTACCTTTTTTTAAAACCTATAGATAGAGCAAATTCACCCAATTTAACCACACACTTTTAATTCCAACACTTCTACCTCAATCTTTCATCTCCTAAATTTGTCTCCAATATTCACCCTGTTATCATTTTTTTAATGGATTCGCGAAGACCGTCGAATGAAAAAGATAAGGTAATTCCAAATTCTTTTAATTCCAAAAATTCATCCCAAAATCTGAATGTTCGTCCAATTTCAAATTTAAAATTTTATGAAAATTTGACAAACATCCCACCCAATTTTTATATGAATTCCCAACATTCATACATGAATTTCCAAAATCAATATCACTCTTCCCAAAATGCATACACGAACTCTCCTTACCAGAACCACTCTTCCCAAAATCCTAACGCCCAATCACAAAATTCCTACCCGAACTTTTATAGTCCAAACATTCATTCTCCACACCTTGAGGCAATTAACGAATCGGGATCATTTCGCTACCAAGGAGGTCGAGGTTCACCGGGTCAAAGTTTTGCAAATGACCATGGGCGTCAATTTGGAAGTCACGATGTTCCGGATGATAAACCCTATCTTAATGTGTTATATTTTAATTATGAAGAATCCAGTTCATCATTAATTTTTATTGCATTTATTTATTTTTGTTATATTTTAAAATTAGTATATTCCATATATTATTTAAATGGATAAAAGTATTTATTAAATGTAAAATAGATCATATGTGTATATGTAAATGTATGTTAAATATAACAATATTTACTATATATGTTCATTTGTGCATAGACAATTTTTTGTTAACTTACATATATTATTTATTTTAAAGTATTTAAATTACAATATGCAAAATAGTATTATTTTTATATTATTTAAATTATTAAATGTACATAATTTATTTTCGTTGCCTCTATTTAACAATGTAGTATATTTAATTCATTTACGTTGCATCTATTTTTTACTTTATATATTGAAATTTGTATATTTAATTTGTTCGTATATTATAATAGAATTCGAAGAAAGCAATGACCTTGCACTAGTGTGCGGGAGTAAGGATACGAAGAAGAAAATTAACCAGGAGAAATGGACTGTAGAAGTTGATAAAGTTCTATGCGGCGCTTGGTTTGATAATTCCTCTGATTGTTTAATGGGTACGGGGTAGAATGCTGGTGTGTTTTGGCATAAAATTACATCCAATTTGAATAAGTATGCAAAATGCAACCGGACAATGAAGTCACGCAAGGCTAGGTGGCAAAAACTTTCTCACGACATCGCCAAATATGTGGGATGTGAAATTAAAGCCGCACGCCACTACAGTGGGATTGGGAGTGGCTCCAGCCAAGGAGATATGAAGTCATGGGCCATGAATTTGTATGCAGATGATGATGGCTAATAGTTTCTATTCTTTCATTGCTATGAATTGTGCAAGACTAACCCCTAAATTTATGGCACAATATGGCCAAAGGACACTGATGAAGAGGAATATTCACCACGGGTGCCATCAACACCCCGTAGTAGTGATGATGCTCAGAAAATGCAATATCCATCAAGGCCTATTGGTGTGAAAGCCGCTAAATGCAAGGCAGGGGGAAAGGGAAAGGCAATGCGAAGAACAAAAGATGATGAACAATCAAAAGAATCACAATGAATGCAGTGTATGGCCACAATCGAAGAAGTTACTAAGGCCCGGTGCAACCGGTTATCAAGGATTTTTGCCACTCCACAAGTGCACGGTGGCAATGAGCCATTTGGCATATGGTTTTGCATACGACCAACTGGATGAAAACTTATATATGGGAAAAACAACGGTCAGAGAAGCAGTGGCTCATTTTGTCAAAGCAATTATTGTCGTGTACCATCCAACATACCTCCGATCAGCAAACCCAGACGATATTGCACGACTGATACATGTAGCTTGTGGACGTGGATTTCCAGGTATGTTAGGAAGTATTAATTGTATACATTGGGAATGGAAAAACTGCCATGTGGATTGGAAAGGTCAATTTCAAGGTAGAAATGGGTGCGCCTCAATTATATTAGAAGCAGTGGCCTCATACGATACGTGGATTTTGCTTGCATTTTTTGTCATGACAGGATCAAATAATGACATCAACGTCCTAGACTAGTCACTTTTGTTTGATGCGTATATGAAGGAAGGGCTCCACATTTTCCATATGAAGTCAATGGTCGCAGCTACGATCAAGGGTACTATCTTACTGATGGAATCTATCCTAAGTGGGCGACCTTCATGCCAGCGTATACGGCTCCAAATGACCCCAAGAAACAACTGTTCACAAACCATCAAGAGGGTTACAGGAAAGACGTCGAACGTGCTTTTGGTATTTTACAAGTCCGGTTCTCCGTGATCAGCAACCCATCTAGGTATTGGAACATAGAAATGTTTAGTGAAATTATTATAGCTTGTATCATACTGCACAACATGATAGTCAAAGATGAAAAAGATACCTATGGGTTGCGGGTTCAACCAGATGATTATGACCAAATCGATGACTCTCCTTGGCATTACAACGCAGAGCGGCATGCTGATCTATCAACTTTTAGACAAAATTGGAGGGAAGTACACAACAGAGCTAAACGTGACCAATTGAAAAACGACCTAACTGAACATCTTTACCAATATTTGGGTGGTCAAAATTAGCATGTCGGTATGGTCCTGTCATCCATGTTTTTGGTTCTTTAATGTTTAGCTTGTTTTGTACTAGTAATAATTGGTCAGATTAGATCAATATTTCAGTTTCATATTTGTAATAATTGGTCAGACTGGATCATTATTTCTATTCTCAATTTGTAATAATTGGCCGGACTAGATCAAATATTTTATTATTTAAGTATTTATTGTAATTTGTCTAGTCGTTATAATTGACTTTCTAATGTAATGATTTATTTTATAAAATCAATATGTCTTATTCTTTATTCTAGATAACAAAATATTTAACAATTTCATGACAAGAAAAAAGAAATTTCATTTTATTTTTGAAAAATAAAACACGATTTTTTATAAAAAAAAGTGAATTATTTTATATATTTTTTAATAAAATGAAATTCTATTAATAAAAATTATAATATATTATTAAATTTCACATTCAACTTATTTTGGGTGAACAAATTAAATTAAATTAAATGATAATGGTAAAATTAATGAGCAGGATAAAGAAAATCAAGTGGGGTCAATGAATAGTTAAAAGTGATTTTTTACCATTGTAGAGATAAAAAAAAATAATTTCTTAAGTGATTTCTAAATATTAGGTAGAAAAGAGAGAATGTGAGAAATAATATATTTAATTAATAAAAAATCGATAACAATTTCTATCAATTCACTTGATCTTAAGTTTAAGTTTCGTTTTTATGCGAGTTCGAAGACCGTAGAGTTTTAGTTGATCACTATTTTTGAGATTCAATAGCTAGATCGCAGACACAGCCCTTCTTCCTGGTTTGAAAACATTGTTTTGACAGCAGACATTTAGGCTTCATTAGTTTCCGTGCCTAGGGAAATCAACTTTGCTACTCCCTATGGTTCTCATGGCTTACGTTCTATTTTTGGATGATTTTTTTATTTTAACTCGTTCTATATTTAGTAAATTTTAAATTATTTTTAACCACTCAATCTTCTTTTTATTCTTTCAATTCAACCTTTACCATACATTTTATTTTCTAAAAAAAATTGTGCGACTTTGAATGAGTCCATGTATAGAGAACCAAAGTGAGTATTATTCCTTTTCATGCATTAGTGCGCAGACCTCTACTGGTTTGGTTTCAATTTCGTTGTTATTATATTATGGTCGATTATTTTACTATTTATTTGTTTGTTTAATTTAATCATCATGAGTAGGTAATTCATATATTGGTAGAGAATAATAAATGTTAGTTTATAAATTGTGAGGCATAATTGCATTATAATTGATTCTTACATATTTTTAATTGTTTTTTTGTTGAATTTTATTTATAGTTTAAGTCTGATCAACTTGAATGTTTTTAGAATACTAATTATTAGAATAAAATAAGTTTCCTTGTTATCTCCCCGCAACATCTAATCTAATTTCTGCCAATATGCAATTGTTGGATGTAATTAGCAAGTAACACTGTCTTGTGAAAAACAACAAATTAGCTAAGACTGTAATAGCAAGATAGGGAATAATTGAGTGTGCGTTGCTATTTGCTTTTACTTTGGTAATTGCTATATCGGGTTCTTTTAGTACTTAATACTATCAAGATGTGTTCTAGTTTAGCGAATACTTTCTGGGGACATTTTGGTAAGGGAAATAGTTAATTAATCATAATTGATTGACCTTCGATAAAGTAAGAAAGAATTGGGTGTTAAGCGTACCTACTTCCCTATAACCGATAGATGTGTATGGATAGATTCACTATTGAGCGTGTGATCGATATTAACTAGCATGAGTTATTCTTAGCCGATATCATTCATCCATGTACTTATTTCTCATTTTAGAGTCAGTATTTGCATTTTAGGGTTAGAAATCATCCTTGAAATTAAGGCGCGGTGGCATAACCAAACATGTTTTCTTAATTAGTAGGGAAAATAATTAATAATTATTATTTTGCTACTCGTGGGACCGGTATACTAACTATAGTTAATCTGAGTGCATGTTATTTGGCGAGTTAAACAATGCTCACCAATAAATACACATTATTCTATAAATTAGGTATAATAATTAAATTAAAATATAAAAGTTTAATTTAAAAATACATTAACGTATCAATAAGTTGATAAATAGACCAAATTCTTCTGATTTTTACATGCATGGGTATTGGGATCGCTTTAACCAACTCCTGTGAACTACCGTCTCGCAAAAGCATCTGCACTACTACTCCGCTCTTAATTAATCGCTTGGATAATAACATCCGAAAAGGAATTGTGTGAGGCTAATTTGTTAGGCATCTGTCATCGACCTCTTTCTCTAATAAATAAATGAAAAAGAAGGAGAAGTTGGGTAACGCGAAAAGACACAAGCATAGTGTGTGGCGTAAATAACGATGATGCTCGTTTTTGAATTACTGAGATGTATACTCTAGGATTGTGAGTCATGCGCTAATCACTTTTCTTTGTTTTTGTTAAACCTCACTTTTATTTGTCTTGAAAAAGGTCGCTATCCCTATGGTTTTTAATTTATGGCACCATAAGTTTAACTATTTGGATTTAGGTGAAGAAAATAAATTGGTGAAATGGAATGTAAAAAATAAAAAAGTAGAAAGTAGAATGAGTGGATGAAATTGAAGGAATCTTATCAAAAATGAAAAGAGTGTCAAATAAAAGAAAACATTAATTTATAGTAGGTGACTCATAAATAACTAAACATATGGATGGAGTATATAGAATTATTTAACTAGTACTATTAACATGCATCATTCAAATTATACTACTACCTCCGTACCAGCCGAATCTGCACACTTTTTGGTCAACTTTCTTAAGACATATTTGACCATAATTTTCAACTAGTATATAGACATCAATATCATCATGTGAGATATTACTGGATACCCTGCATGATGTATTTTCTAAATATCAAATTTTAACATACCGTTAATATACGTAACTAAAGTTATCATTGGTCAAACATGACCTGACAAACTTGACCAAAAAGTGTGCACATTCGGCTGGGACAGAGTAATAAAAAAATAAGTAGAGTTATAAGTGAAATATCACTGACTGCAATTTGGTTTAATAATAGTTCGGATAATGTGCTTTCATATTTCTTGATTTTCAATAAATTCTAAGTCTCGATTTATTTGAAAAAACTATTCCCCCCGTATCAACCAAATCTGCACATTTTTTGGTCAAATTCCTGGTGTCATATTTGACCACCGATAACTTAGTTACTATTACTAAAGGTGCATTAAAACTTAATATTTTAAAAATACATTATGCATAGAATCTAACAATATCTCAAATAAAGATATTAACGTCTATATACTAGTTCAAATTTATGGTCAAACGTGTGTTGAGAAATTGACAAAAAAGTATGCCGACATGGCTAGGATAGAGGGAGTAAACAAATTATGAATTGACTCGGCTCTTAAATCACCTTGAATTCACCAAATGAGTTTTTAGATATATAGTAGAAAAAATTGCACATATAACCCTACATAATTCACATAAGTGCAAATATAACCTTGTGATAATTTAAAATGCAA
This sequence comes from Rubia yunnanensis, assembly GCA_037428765.1. Classification (NCBI taxonomy): domain Eukaryota; kingdom Viridiplantae; phylum Streptophyta; class Magnoliopsida; order Gentianales; family Rubiaceae; genus Rubia; species Rubia yunnanensis. Next base: position 19,415,920 of record CM075064.1, on the reverse strand, counting down.
ATATAACCTCAGATAGCTAGTGTATGTGCAAATATAACTTTTTTCGGGCAGTTTGAGATCAGATTATGTTAAAAAGACAAATTTACCCCTAGCCAGTTTTTGTTTAAAACATGGGTTTTTTTTACAAATTAGGTAAAGGCCATATAGCCCCTACCCATCTTCTTCTCCTTCTGCAAATGCATTTCTTGAGGTGGTGTTCGTAGTCTCTATCAGCAAACCCGCCATCTCAAACTTCCACCACCACCAAATTCCCACACCCTCAATGTCTCCTTCACCAAACCCGCAAATGCATTTCCTCTACCACCCGCTAAATCACGCCCCTAAATCCACCTCTAACCGCCGCTGCAGAGAACCCGACCCAACCTAGGAACCCAAAGAACGATCGAGCGACAAGAGGTGGTGTCAGTGGTGGCTGGGGCAGTGGTTGTGGTAACGCTGGAGGGGTGAGAGTAGTTGCTAGCATCGACATCGATCGAGCAGCGGATCCTACATCCATGTCGATCGACCCTATCCGAGAACCCAAACGTCAATCGAGTGGCGAGAGGTGACGTTCGTGGTGGCTGGGGGTGGTGGTCGTGGTGGCGCTAGAGGGGTGGGGTAGTTGCTAGCATCCAGGTCGATCGAGCGGCGTAGCCCGTGTCCATGTCGATCGAGCAGTGGAACTCGCGTCCATGTCGATCGAGCGGCAGGATGCGGTGTTTGTGGTGGCCGAGGTTGGCTGGAAACCCGTGTCCACGTCAATCGAGCGACGTGATGTGGTTGATGGTGGCACTGGAGGGAAGGGGTGGTCGTGGTGCTGCTGGAGGGTTGGGGTTGGTTGCTGGTGGTGGGAGATGGATGGTCGTAGGTTGTGGGTTGTGCGTTGTGAAAGTGGGGGATGGTGGTAGTGGTGGCGCTGGAGGGGTGGGGTGGTAGCTAGGAGGTGGTGAACTGGTGGCTGTCGGTGGGAGGTGGTGAACTGGTGGCTGTCGGTGGGAGGTGGGGGTGGTGGTCGTGGTGGCAGGGGGTAGCGAGCTGGAGGGGGTGGGAGAGGAAGGTGGTGGTGGGACTGGTTGGAAGGTGGTGGTGGGCTGGCTGGAAGGTGGTGAGAGTGGTAGTGGCCGGGTTGGAAAGTGGTGGTGGACCAGTAGCAGCGGAGGGGTGGTCTAGTGGTGGTGTTCAGAGCCTGGGGGTGGTGGGCAAAGGGCATTTTTGTCTTTCATATTTTTGCTTTAGGTTGAAAGAATATTTTGGTCATTTCTAGTCGGTCAATTGGTGGAAATGACCAGTCAATGCTGGAATATAGTTATTAGGGTTATATTTGCACTTATGTAAAGTAGTTAGGATTATTTTTACACTAAAATTATTCTAGGGTTATATGTGCACTTACTGAAATTATATAGGGTTATATTTGTGTATAACCATATGAACCCGAAGGATTAATAACACTTTGAAAAATACGGATCTAAAGCAGTTCTATATGCGTAAAATTGAATTGTGGCGGAACCATAAGTTGAGAATATAGTCGATAACCATGAGAAAGAGAAGTCGAACAAGATCTAAAAGGACAGAGATACAGACATGAAAAATCAAAGAAAGATGAGAGAGGAAAATAAAGGTGCAGGTTGAAAATTGCACGGGCACCGTCGGTTATAAATTGCAAAACATGTCTCTTCATTTCACAATTTATAAATTCACCTTTTTTTAATATATTTTTTGAAAAGTTGGTATTTTTAAAAACTTTCTAAATAATTTGTAGATTATATATATCTATATAATCATCATCTAAGCAATATGCATATCTTTACGGGCCACATATATAATGGGACGCATCTCTTTGTTTGATGCAGACAACTGTGATTGAAGTGTGTGTTTAATTGGCATTAGTTACATTATCTCCAAAACATCCAACGTGATGTCATCTTATTATCAACTAAAAGTCAAGAATATTGATCACTTAATAAACGACAATTATTGTTGCAATTTAATCATTCATTTAATTAAAAGTTTTTAACTTTAATTATATATTTAAATTGATGTTTAAATATAAATATTATTATGTAATGCCTTATTAGATTCGTTATAACACATATTTTTAAAACTATCAATTTTTTCAGAAGTTTCAGTTATTTTCAATAAGAGATATTAAGGATCAAACATTTTTCAAATCAACTAAAAAAAGTCAGAAGTGTGCAGATTAAAATAGTACAGAAGAAGTAATAGTTTACTGCACTTTAATCTTTATGTTTACACGATTTTTATCATCTTTAATATGGTTATTATTTTTTTGAAAGACATTTAAAGATGTTGGGAAAAACGCCCAACAACAATTATAATAAGCGGAATTGACATCAAACCTAACTAGGTTTCAGCCAAACCTAACTAGGTTTTAGCAATACCTAACATATTGCAATGATATCTATAGGGCGGATCAGTTTTCGAGCTCATAACCTAGGGGTTATGAACAGAGTAAAGAGACGAATTATGTTCTGAGCTCAGAAAGCAGAGGGTACAGAGTAAAGGGCTGAATCATGTTCTGAGCTTGGAACCAATGGCTCCAAGTTCAGATGACAAATCCGGGTTACCCCTATTTTAAAAATGACATGTATTTTTTGTGTGACTATTTTGTTTCTGCACTCAGAAGCTAATTGGCCCTCACATATAAAGGGCCAAATTACCTGTTCCGAACTCGTAGCCAACAGACTATATAAAAAAATCCCAAAAACTAAAACGTCATTTCTATTTCCACATACTCAAACCCAAGGGGAAATAGCGAGTTCGGAGACCAGATCAGCGCCTTCAATTCTTCAAGCAACAACAAAGGGATTCAAATTCCAAATGCTAGAGGTGGTTCACGTCGCATCCCCTCATCTCAATCGACCAACAATAACCCAGCGTTTGATACCGTAAAATCCATCTCTTTACCTGCACAAGCGAGGTACAACCTTTTACGTGATAAGGGGAAATCTATTGATGCCTACATTGTTGATTTTAATGAGTATTTGGGAATTGGTTTATCCAATACGTTAGACAAGTTTAATGACCAACACATTGAAACCTTGCTAGAGCTCGATGAATCTTCATATTTTGATTTATGTTGTCATTTCTATAGCAATTTAAGAGATGTGAACAGTGACTATTCAACTAGGGTTAGGGGAATTGACATTCCAATTAGTGAATGGATTTTGAATGAAGCACTAGATTGCCCATATAAGAACCCTGAAGATGTATATCCGAAAGACAATGATGGTCCGTTGGATGATTGTCAGTTCAGGTAAAAATGGCTATTGGTAGCAGATCCCCAATATGTTGATCCTATCCAATGTAGTGTTAAGTACTTCTCCCGTGATGCAAGGGATTTAGGTAAACTGGAGACCTTTAGCCTCAAAGTTCCACCCGTGTATTCCTGCATTGTATACGAAATTATTGTTCGATGCTTAGTTCCCACATCCAAATGTGTCATTGAGCCCAACTATAGTGCCTTCATGTTATTTTATCTCATTATGGAGGGTAGGAGAATAAACCTGGGGGCAACAATATTTTAGCACATGCTTTATGTTGGAACATTGACTAGGATAGTGAGGAGCCTCCTTTATGGGAATTCTATCACTAAAATCTTGAGAAATGTTTAGGGATTGAAAATATTGGTGAGGAGAAAGCACTGAAGTACTTCGACAAGACCTATTTTGAAAATAGGGGGATTGGTCGACGGAAAATGGTACTACTGGGATGTAGAAGAAGGGGAGCCAAGCAAAAAGCCTAGAGTTGGCCCCGAGTATGATTTCTTCTAAAAGACCTAGTATGATTTCTTCTCACTTTGTAACATATAATAGCAAGCAGGTGGCAAGTAACAACTGTCACCTGAACTCACTGACCCTAAGTTCTTCTTAATTTCCATCTCAGCCATATCTAACCTAGCCTTAAGCCAATCCTTTGTCTTCCCAGGGGTATTCAACAAAGTTCCAATCAAAGAATCACACACATTCTTCTATATGTGCATGACATCGAGACAATGACTAACATCTAAATGCTCCCAATAAGGAAATCTAAAGAAAATTTAGAATTTCTTGCAACTCCCATCCATCGGCACTTTACGCTTCCTCTTCCCAAAGTTATTGGGCCAAATTATAGGACGAATCAGTTTCTGAGATTGTAACCTAGGGGGTTATGAACAGAGTAATGAGAGAAATTAGGTTTTGAGCTCGGAAAGTGGAGGGTAGTTGAACAGAGTAAAGGACCACCTCTGTTCAAAAAATGACGTGTATTTTTTGTGTGCCTATTTTTGTTCCGCACCCGGAAGCTAATCGGCCCTTACATATAAAGGGCCAAATTACCTGTTCTGAACTTGTAACCAACAGACAATACAAAAAACCCAAAAATTAGAACATCGTTTCTATTTCCACAATTTCAAACCCTAGGGGAAAATTGCGAGTTTGGAGACAAGATCGGTGCCTTTAATTATTTAAGAAACAACAAAGGGATTCAAATTCCAATGGCTAGAGGTGGTTTACGTCACATCCCCATATCTTAATCGACCGGCAATAACCCCGGGTATGATACCATAAGATTCGTCTCTTTGCCTTCACAAGCTAGGTACAACATTTTACGTGATAAGGGGAAATTTATTGATGCCTACATTGTCGATTTTAATCAGTATTTAGGAATTGGTTTATCTGATCCATTAGACAAGTTTAAGGACCAACACATTGAAACCTTGCTAGGGCTCAATGAATCTTCATATTTTGATTTATGTTGTCAATTCTATAAAAATTTAAGAGATGTGAACGGTGACTATTCAACTAGGGTTGGGGGAATTGACATTCCAATTAGTGAGTGGATTTTTAATGAAGCCCTAGATTTCCCGTATAAGAACCCTGAAGATATATATTTGGACTGGCCATTCCATGATTGTTACTTTAGGGGAAAATGTCTATTAGTAGCAGCTCCGACAAATGTTGATCATATCCAATGTAGTGTTAAGTAGTTCAGGTAAACCGGAGACCTTTAGCCTCAAAGTTCTATCTATAGATTCCCGCATTGTCTACGAGATGATTGCTCGATGCTTAGATCCCACATTCGGACATGTCACTGAGCCCAATTATAGTGCCTTGATGCTATTTTATCTCATTATGGAGAGTATGAGGGCGGCGATATTTAGGCACATGCTTTATGTTGGCACATCGAGTAGGATAGTAAGGATCCTCCCTTATGGCAATTTGATCACTAAAATATTAAGAAATGTTGAGGGGTTGACAATCACCGATGAGGAGAAAGCACTGAAGTAATTCGACAAAACGTATTTTGAAAATAGGGGGATTGAGTTGATCGATGAAATATAGTACTACCGGGATGTAGAAGAAGAGGAGCTAAGCAAAAGGCCTAGAGTTGGCCCCAAGTATGATTTCTTCTGAAAGACCTATTCTCACAATATGATTTCTTTTCACTTTGTGACATAGAATAGCAAGCAGACAGCAAGAAACAATTGTCATCTAAACTCACTGGCCCTAAGTTCTTATTAATTTCCATCTCAACCAAATCTAACCTAGCCTCAAGCCCATACTTTGTCTTTCCAGGGGTATTCAACAACGTCTCGATCAAAGAATCACCTATATTCTTCTCAATGTGCATGACATCGAGACAATTTCTAACATCTAAATTCTCCCAATAAGGAAATCTAAAGAAAATTTAGCAATTCTTCTAACTCCCATCCATCAGCACTTTCCGAGCTCGTAATCTAGGGGGTTATGAACAGAGTAAAGAGACGAATTAGGTTATGAGCTTAGAAAGTAGAGGGTAGTTGAATAGAGTAAAGGACCGAATCATGTTCCAAGCTTGGAACCAACGGTTTCGAGTTCAGGTGACAAATCTGGGCCTCCTTTGTTTAAAAAATGACGTATATTTTTTTTGCCTATTTTGGTTCTGCACTTGGAAGTTAATCGGCCCTTACATATAAAGGGACAAATTCATGTTCCAAACTCGTAACCAACTGACTATATAAAAATAACCCCAAAAATTATAAGCGTCATTTTTATTTCCGCGACATTAAAACCCTAGGTTCAAATTGCGAGTTTGGAGACCAGATCAGCGCATTCAATTCTTCAAAAAAAACAATGGGATTTAAATTCCAATGGCTAGAGGTAGTTCACATCGCATCCCCTGATCTCAATCGACCGGCAATAACCCCGAGTATGATACTGTAAAATTCATCTCTTTGCATGCACTAGCTAGGTACAACATTTTAAGTTATAAGGGGAAATTGATTTATGTCTACATTGTTGATTTTAATGAGTATTGGACAATTGGTTTATATGATCCGTTAGACAAGTTTAATGACCAACACATTGAAACCTTTCTAGGGCTCAATGAATCTTCATTTTTTTTATATTCATCTTGTCAATTCTATAGCAATTTAAAATATGTGAACGGTGACTATTAATCTACATTATTGGGAATTGACATTCCACTTTGTGAGTGGATTTTGAATGAATCCCTAGATTGCCCGTATAAGAACCCCAAAGATGTATATCTGGAAGACAACGATGGTTTGTTGCATGATTGTTACTTCAGGGGAAAATGGTAATTAGTAGCAGGTCCCCTATATGTTGATCCTATCCAATGTAGTGTTAATTACTTCTCTTATGATGCAGGGGATTTAGGTAAATCGGAGACCTTTAGCCTCAAAGTTCTACCCGTAGATTCCTGCATTGTCTACAAGATGATTGCTCGATGTTGAGTTCCCACATTCAGACGTGTGACTGAGCCCAACTATAGTTTCCTTGATGTTGTTTTATCTCATTCTGGAGGGTAGGAGAATAAATCTGGGAGCGGAAATATTTAGGCATATACTTTATGTTGGCACATCGACTAGGATAGTGAGAAGCCTCCCTTATGGGAATTTGATCACATAAATCTTGAGTAATGTTCGGGGGTTAAAAATACCAGTGAGGAGAAAGCACTAAAGTACTTCGACAAGACCTATTTTGAAAATAGGGGCTGGTGTTGGTCGACAAAAAATGGTACTAATGGGATGTAGAAGAAGGGGGGCCAAGCAAAAAGCCTAGAGTTGGCCCCAAGTATGATTTCTTCTGAAAGACCTATTCTCACAGTATGATATTTTTCTCACCTTGTAACATAGAATAGCAAGCAGGAGACAAGTAACAATTGTCACTTGAACTCACTACTAAGTTCTTCTTAATTTTCATCTCAACCAAATCTAACCTAGCCTTAAGCCCAACCTTTGTTTTCTCAGAAGTATTCAACAACGTTCCGGTCAAAGAATGACACACATTCTTCTCAATGTGCATGACATTGAGACACTGCCTGACATTTATATGCTCCCAATAAGGCAATCTAAAGAAAATTAACATTTCTTCCAACTCCCATCAATCAGCACTTTACGCTTCTTCTTTCCAAAGTCATTGGGCCGAATTATAGGACATATCAATTTTCGAGCTCATAACCTGGGGTTATGAACAGAGTAAAGAGAAGAATTAGGTTTTGAGCTCGAAAAACAGAGGGTAGGTTAACAGAGTAAAGGGCCGAATCATATTTTAAGCTCGGAACCAACGGTTCCAAGTTCAGGTGACAAATCCTGGTGTGTATTTTTTGTGTGCCTATTTTGGTTCCGCACTCGGAAGCTAATTGACCCTTACATATAATTGGCTGAATAACCTGTTCTGAACTCGTAACCAACATACTATATAAAAAAACTCCAAAAATCAAAACATCATTTCTATTTCCACAATTTCAAACCCTAGGGGCAAATTGCAAGTTCAGAGACCAGATCAGCTCCTTCAGTTCTTCAATCAACAATAAGAGGATTCAAATTACAACGGCTAGAGGGGGTTCACATCGCATACCTTAATCTCAATCGACCGGCAATAACCCTGGGTATGATACCGTAAAATTCATCTCTTAGCCTGCACATGCTAGGTACAACATCTTACGTGATAAGGGGAAATTGATAGATGCCTACATTGTTGATTTTAATGAGTATTTGAGAATTGATTTATCTTATCCGCTAGACAAGTTTGAGGACCAACACAGTCAAACCTTTCCAGGGCTCGATGAATCTTCATATTTTGATTTATGTTGTCAATTCTATATCAATTTAAGAGATGTGAACGGTGACTATTCAAATAGGATTGGAGAAATTGACATTCGAATTATTAAGTGGATTTTGAATGAAACCTAGATAGCCCGTATAAGAATCCTGAATATGTATATCTGGAAGATAATGATGGTCCATTGGATGATTGTTACTTTAGGGGAAAATGACCATTAGTAGCAGATCCCCCATATGTTGATCCTATCCAATGTAGTGTTAATTACTTCTCTTGTGATGCAAGGGATTTAGGTACACCGGGGACATTTACCCTCAGAGTTCTACCTGTAGTTGTCGCATTGTCTACGAGATGATTGCTCGATTCTTAGTTCCCACATCCGGACATGTCACTAAGCCCAACTACAGTGCCTTGATGTTGATTTATCTGATTATAGAGGATAGGAAAATAAACTTGGGGGTGTCGATTCTTAGGCACATGCTTTATGTTGGCATATCACCTAGGATAGTGAGGAGCCTCCCTTATGGGAAATTTATCACTAAATTCTTGAGAAATGTTGAGGGTTTGACAATCACCGGTGAGGATAAAGCACTAAAGTACTTTGACAAGACCTATTTTGAAAATAAGGGAATGGTTTTGGTCGACGCAAAATTGTACTACCGGGATGTAGAAGAAGAGGATCCAAGAAAAAGGCCTAGAGTTGGCCCCAAGTATAATTTCTTCTGAAGGACCTATTCTCACAGTATGATTTCTTATCACTTTGTGACATAGAATAGTAAGCATGTGGCAAGTAACAATTGTCACCTGAACTCATTGGCCCTAAGTTATTCTTAATTTCCATCTCAACCAAATCTAACTTAGCCTTAAATCCATCCTTTGTTTTCCCAGGGGTATTCAACAATGTCCTGATCAAAGAATCACACACATTATTCTCAATGTGAATGGCATCGAAACAATGTCTAACATCTAAATGCTTCCAATAAGGAAATCTAAAGAAAATTGAACATTTCTTACAACTCCCATCCACCGGCACTTTACGCTTCTTCTTCCCAAAGTCATTGGGCCGAATTATAGGATGGATCAGTTTTCGAGCTCATAACATGGGGGCTTATGAATAGAGTAAAGAGAAGAATTAGGTTCTGAGCTTGGAAAGTAGAGAGTAGTTGAACAGAGCTGAATCATGTTTCAAGCTCGGAACCAACAGTTCCGAGTTCAGGTGACAAATCTGGGTCACCTCTGTTTAAAATAATGGCATGAATTTTTTGTGCCTATTTTGGTTCCGCACTCGGGAGCTAATCGGTCTTTACATATAAAGTGCCAAATTTTCTGTTCCAAACTCATAACCAACGGACTATATAAAAAACCCCAAAAAACCCTTGGGGCAAATTGCGAGTTCGGAGACCAGATTAGCTCCTTCAATTCTTTAATAAACAACAAAGGGATTCAAATTCCAATGGCAAGAGGTGGTTCACGTTGCATCCCCCGATCTCAATTGACTGGCAATAACCCCGGGTATGATACCATAAAATTCGTCTATTTGCCTACACAAGCTAGGTACAACATTTTACGTGATAATGGGGAATTGATTGATGCCTATATTGTTGATTTTAATGAGTATTTGAGAATTGGTTTATCCAATCTGTTAGACAAGTTTAAGGACTAACACATTGGAACCTTGCTAGGGCCCGATGAAACTTCATATTTAGATTTATGTTGTCAATTCTATACCAATGTATGATATGTGAACAATAAATATTCAACTAGGGTTGGAATAATTGACCTTCCAAATAGTGAGTGTGATACGAATATCAAATTCTTTGATGGTGCTTTAAATGGTTTGATGGATCAACTTTATGATGAAGAATTGAAGAAGGAGTCATTATCGGCATCTTGGATTCATTATTCAAGATTGTCGACGAACTGAAGACATCATGAAGAACACTATACTCTTTTTTCCCACTGGGTTTTTAATGAGGTAGTGTGATCATTGTAAAATATTTTAAAATAATTTCATTTTGGGTTTATTGGACTGATAGCTCGGCCATGTGGCCTTTGAAGAGCTGAATTTCAAAAATACAGTCCATTAAGGTTTAGTATATTCAGTTTTATTCTGATTAGAATTAGATTTGGTAAGATTAGATAAGGTAATATTCTTCAAAGTTACTTCTTGAAGAATTCAACCTGATTACCTTAGATTACCATTTATTTTAGGTATTTTAGTTAGATATGGTTTTAGCTTCTTAAAGCTGCCATAAGTCGATTCAGTTTCCATTTGTGATTAGGGTTTGAGGCAAGATTGTAACCCTATAAAAAGGGAGGCCTTATGGACGAAAATGACAACCTTTCATCAATCAAATATACAATCTTTTGAGTTCATACTCTTTGCTTATGAGCTATTCCATTGTTGCTTAACCCCGAGGGCTAGTTAAGTATCAATAAACCTTGTAATCTGATCCCGAAGGCTAGTTAGAGAGCAAGTCGAAGTTAGGCGTATCCCGAGGGCTAGACTCCTGAATTTCATGCGAGATAGTGCGGGTTTGCAGATCCCTTCACTAGATCAAAGATATTAATTCCGCAAATCATGAGTCTTCGCAAGACTCACGATTTGCAGATCCCTTCACTATGAATCTCCTTGCGAAGACTCACGATTTGCGGAATTAATATCTTTGATCTAGTGAAGGGATCTGCAAACCCGCACTATCTCGCACAAAATTCAGGAGTCTAGCCCTCGGGGTACGCCTAACTTCGACTTGCTCTCTAACTAGCCCTCGGGATCAGATTACAAGGTTTATTGATACTTAACTAGCCCTCGGGGTTAAGCAACAATGGAATAGCTGGCAAGCAAAGAGTATGAACTCAAAAGGTTGTATATTTGATTGATGAAAGGTTGTTATTTTCGTCCATAAGGCCTCCCTTTTTATAGGGTTACAATCTTGCCTCAAACCCTAATCACAAATGGAAACTGAATCGACTTATGGCAGCTTTAAGAAGCTAAAACCATATCTAACTAAAATACCTAAAATAAATGGTAATCTAAGGTAATCAGGTTGAATTCTTCAAGAAGTAACTTTGAAGAATATTACCTTATCTAATCTTACCAAATCTAATTCTAATCAGAATAAAACTGAATATACTAAACCTTAATGGATTGTATTTTCGAAATTCAGCTCTTCAAAGCCCGCATGGCCGAGTTATCAGTCCAATAAATCCAAAATGAAATTATTTTAAAATATTTTATAATGATCACACTACCTCATTAAAAACCCAGTGGGAAAAAAGAGTATAGTGTTCTTCATGATGTCTTCAGTTCGTCGACAATCTTGAATAATGAATCCAAGATGCCGATAATGACTGCTTCTTCAATTCTTCATCATAAAGTTGATCCATCAAACCATTTAAAGCACCATCAAAGAATTTGATATTCGTATCATTCCCTCCCGGATCGAAAAGTTTCGTCCTCGAAACAGGAAGCATATAACCTGTAAAGACATCCTTGAATTCCTGTAACAACTTAACAAACTGTGAAAACATATCTACAGGAATATCTTCTTTGGAATAGTAACTTTCTTTAAAGGACATTATAAGAACAAAAGAATGATTAGTCAAAGACCGATTCACATATCTTATTGAAGCATAAAATGATTTATCAGAGTCAGTAGATAGTTCATGCCTCATCATATAAATAGAAAGTAAAGGACTAAGATGTGAAGACAAGAATTTATGCGACTTTTCATAATCATTCTGCAACTTACCTGTCTTACCTACCTTATGATCGACCTGGAACTTGTCTATGGCAACATTTACTGTCTTTTTGGTGGAATTGAAACTATTTTGGTCGAAATTACTTGCTCCTTGTGGGGAAGTAATTTTGAAAACATCTGTGGAATATGCCTAAAAAACATCTTGCATTTCAGGATCTTTCTCACCTCTGTCAACAATGATAATTTCATCATTTATTTGTTCTTCTTCGGTGTCATATCGTGCAGGCATATCATCATCTTCCTCCTCCTTCATTGTTATAATTCGTTCATGGGGACAGTTATTGTGAACATGTCCACATTCATTACAATGAAAACATGTAGAAGTGTTAGAAGAAACTGTATATGACAAAGTAAAAAATGATTTACTTGTATCTTGGCTAAGAGACTGATTGGTTGCAATCATTCTTTGATCAGTGAGTTCCAATGGTGGATTTGAGCAGGTTTTAGTCGAATTAGGGTGTCCTTGGCCACCCATGTTCAAATTACTACAACCCCTGGTCGAATTTAGGCTTCTGAAATCAGAGAATTGCCTTTGACTGTCATAGTTGAAATTAGAGCTTCCTCTGGGCCTTAATGTCAACTCAACCAACCTGGCATTGAACAATAAATCTTGCATGGAAACATAATACTGGAGCTTAACCGGAACTTGCAGATTTTCTCTTAAACCTTCAATAAACTGATTCTTTATAAAATCATCATTTTCTTTCATGCCAACTCTTCTCATAGCTAATTCAAGATCTTGCCAGTATTCATCTACACTGCGGTTGCCTTGCTTCATAGTGCTGAGATACAAATGTTGCTCCATCAAATATGTTTGTGGAACATGATGTAATCGAAGCTTGGTTCTCAATCTCTCCCAGGTGGAGATAGGTTTCTTTCCGGAAAGATATCTTGATTCTTTCAAATTCTCCCACCACTCTATGGCATAATGGGTGAAAGAATACTCGGGGACTTTGATCTTATCTTTCTCACGGTATTTTTTAAGATCAAATAGGTTCTCGATCTGCCTCTCCCAATCCAAGTATTTTACAGGATTGTGTCGACCATCAAATCTAGGAATATCATTCTTCAAACCTTTGATGTCACAAACAAATTCAACTTGTCTTGTAGAACGAGGTGCCACTGGATTTGATAACTCATCTACCTTCCTAGACAATCTCTGAACCTCGCTCATTATGGCATTTATGAGATTCATGGAATTCATTCTAGGTTTATTGTTGGGATTGCCAACAAATGACGGGACGAATGGATCGTCCGCCATCCCTGCTAAAAAGAAACAAACCGTCAGGAATAAATGTCCCCCCTTCCCCTTTGTTTAGTAAGGTCACTCACCAAGTGTATAACACTCACAACTCACAAGGCGAATGCTAATGCGAGGGCAATTGATCAATTCACCGCAATTCAAAGCAAACTATGGAGATGAGTACTGCAAAACTTATTTTGAAATTTAAAAATATATAAACTCAAAATTTAGTTCTACGATCTGGAATTACAAATTCTACAAAGAATAAGGAACAAAACACAATTTGAATGGAACGAATCGGAGCTGTATTAAATGAATTATGACCAAAACAAGATTGCTTTATATAGGCGACAAATAGGTTCCGAAAATTCAAGAAACTTTTTCGAAAATAAATTGGAATAGGAACTCAAATCCAAATCCCTTTTGGTAAAGGATTTTAATGACTTACTTGTCCCCCAAGTTGAAAATTCAGATCAAAACCCCTCTCTCAATTGGCTTTTATTTCTTTTTTCTCTTCCGATCAGGATTTTGACATTTCTTTTCCTTTTTCAAACCGGATTCCTTTTTCTTTCCTTTTTTTTCAGCCACAATTCATTTTTTTACCTTTTTTTGTACTATAAAACTCACAAACGGAATGTTATTCCCCAAGAGAAATTTTCGGTCACAATTACCAAAATTTTTGGAGATTGCAAATCTAGCCCCAAACTTTTGAAAATTGCAAATCCACCCCAAATTTCAGATTTCAAATCCTAAATTCCGATTTTGAAACCCAAAAATATGCTAACTTCTGTTTTTTATTTTTGAAAAGTTTTGGAACAAGAATCTCCTATACAAAACTTGGAATAAGAAAACTACGACAACTTCCTCTTGATTCCAATGAACTTCGAGGTATTCAAGATCGTAAGGATCAAGAATATGACACTATATATATGGAAAATGAAACAAGACTCTTTTTTTTTGTTTAATAAGGTGTAATCAAGAATCAAAGAACAATTCTAGATCACGGAATCAAAGAACGATAAAGAAAACAAATAGGATTATGAGCATGCAATAATTTTCAGAAGAGTTGACGAAAATATCACAAGCACATAAACTGTTTAAGCTACTTAAAACTATGAAACTGGCCGGGAGGTGAATGCGGATAATACTTGTTAACGCTCAGACCCTTCGACGTCCTCCTGACTCGATTGATAAAGGTGAAGGCGGATAGTAATACCGAAGTATTCTAACTCTCGGACCCTTCGACGTCCTTCGACTCTAGATTCAATCCTCCTGGTAAGAAAGATCAAACAAACACAGTTAAAACACGACACGAAAGAGTATATATATATATATATAAATTCAAAAATAAATTAATGCAAAACTCGAAACCCCTTTTTTTTGTTTTTTTCGGCCCCAATAGATCTTTTGCTTTGCTCTGATACCAACTGATATGAATCTCCTTGCGAAGACTCACGATTTGCGGAATTAATATCTTTGATCTAGTGAAGGGATCTGCAAACCCGCACTATCTCGCACGAAATTCAGGAGTCTAGCCCTCGGGGTACGCCTAACTTCGACTTGCTCTCTAACTAGCCCTCGGGATCAGATTACAAGGTTTATTGATACTTAACTAGCCCTCGGGATCAGATTACAAGGTTTATTGATACTTAACTAGCCCTCGGGGTTAAGCAACAATGGAATAGCTGGCAAGCAAAGAGTATGAACTCAAAAGGTTGTATATTTGATTGATGGAAGGTTGTTATTTTCATCCATAAGGCCTCCCTTTTTATAGGGTTACAATCTTGCCTCAAACCCTAATCACAAATGGAAATTGAATCGACTTATGGCAGCTTTAAGAAGCTAAAACCATATCTAACTAACATACCTAAAATAAATGGTAATCTAAGGTAATCAGGTTCAATTCTTCAAGAAGTAACTTTGAAGAATATTATCTTATCTAATCTTACCAAATCTAATTCTAATCAGAATAAAACTGAATATACTAAACCTTAATGGACTGTATTTTTGAAATCCAACTCTTCAAAGCCCACATGGACGAGCTATCAGTCCAATAAACCCAAAATAAAATAATTTTACAATATTTTACAATGATCATACTACCTCATTAAAAACCCAGTGGGAAAAAATAGTATAGTGTTATTCATGATGTCTTCAGTTCGTCGACAATCTTGAATAATGAATCCAAGATGTCGATAATGACTCCTTCTTCAATTCTTCATCATAAAGTTGATCCATCAACCATTTAAAGCACCATCAAAGAATTTGATATTCGTATCAAAGTGGATTTTGAATGAAGCCCTAGATTTCCCGTGTAAGAACCCAGAAGATGTATATCAAGAAATCGACAATGGTTCATTGGATGATTGTTACTTTAGGGGAAAACGGTCATTAGTAGCAGATCCCCCAGATGTTGATCCTATCCAATGTAGTGTTAAGTACGTCCCCCGTAATACAAGGGATTTAGGTAAGCCGGGGACATTTAGCCTCAAAGTTCTACCCATAGATTCCCACATTGTTTACGAGATGATTACTCGATGCTTGATTCCTACATTCTCAAAGTTCTAACAATTGTCACCTGAACTCACTGGCCCTAAGTTCTTCTTAATTTCCATCTCAACCAATTCTAACCTAGCCTTAAGCCCATCATTTGTTTTCCCATGGGTATTCAACGACGTCCTAATCAAAGAATCACACACATTCTTCTCAATGAGCATGACATCAAGACATTTTCTAACATCTTAATGCTCCCAATAAGACAATCTAAAGAAAATTTAGCGTTTCTTCCAACTCCCATCCACCGGCACTTTACTCTTCTTTTTCCCAAAGTTATTGGGCTGAATTATAGGACGGGTCAATTACCAAGCTCGTAACCTGGGGGGGTTATCAACAGAGTAAAGGGACAAATTAGGTTCTGAGCTCAGAAAGCAAAGGGTAGTTGAATGGAGTAAAGGGCTGAATCATGTTCCAAGCTCGGAACCAACGGTTCCGAGTTCACGTGACAAATTCGGCTGCCTCTATTTAAAAAAATGTCGTGTATTTTTTGTGTGACTATATTTTTCTGCACTCGGAAACTAATTGGCCCTTATATATAAAGGCCCGAATTACCTATTCCGAACTCGTAACCAACGGACTACATAAAAAACCCCTAAAAACTAAAACGTCATTTCTATTTCAACATATTCGTACTAGATCAGTGCCTTCAATTCTTCAAGCAACAAAAAATGGATTCAAATTCCAAATGCTAAAGGTGGTTCACATCGCATCCCCCGATCTCAATTGACCAGCAATAACCCAAGGTAAGATACCATAAAATTTGTCTCTTTGCCTGCACAAGCGAGGTACAACCTTTTACGTGATAAGAGGAAATTTATTGATGCCTACATTGTTTATTTTAATGAGTATTTGAGAATTGGTTTATCTGATCTGTTAGACAAGTTTAATGACCAACACATTGAAACCTTGCTAGGGCTCGATGAATCTTCATATTTTAATTTATGTTGTCATTTCACTAGCAATTTAAGAGATGTGAACGGTGACTATTCAACTAGGGCTAGGGAAATTTACATTCCAATCAGTGAATGGATTTTAAATGAAGCACTAGATTTCCCGTATAAGAACCCCGAAGATGTATATCCAAAAGACAATGATGGTCCATTGGATGATTGTTACTTCAGGGAAAATTGGCAATTAGTAGCCGATCCCCCATATGTTGATCCTATCCAATGTATTGTTAAGTACTTTTCTCGTGATGCAAGGGGTTTAGGTAAACTGGATACATTTATCCTCAAAGTTCTACCTGTAGATTCTTGCATTATATACGAGATGATTTCTCGATGCTTAGTTCCCATATCCGGATGTGTCACTGAGCCCAACTATACTGCCTTGATGTTATTTTATCTCATTATGGAGGATGGGAGAATAAACCTGGGGGTAGCGATGTTTTGGCACATGCTTTATGTTGGCATATTTACTAGGATAGTGAGGAGCCCCCTTATGGGAATTCAATCACTAAAATCTCGAGAAATGTTCTAGGGTTGAAAGTACCGGTGAGAGGAAAGAACTTGAGTACTTCGACAAGACCTATTTTCAAAATAGGGGGATGGTGTTGGTCAGCTGAAAATGGTACTACTAGGATGTAGAAGAAGGGGAGCCAAGCAAAAAGCCTAGAGTTGGCCCCAAGTATGATTTCTTCTGAAAGACCTATTCTCAAAGTATGATTTCTTCTCACTTTGTAATATAGAATAGCAAGCAGGCGACAAGTAACAATTGTCACCTAAACTCCCCGGCCTTAAGTTATTCTTAATTTCCACCTCAACCAAATATAACCTAGCCTTAAGCCCATCCTTTGTCTTCCTAGGGGTATTCAACAACGTCTCGATCAGAGAATTGCACATTCTTCTCAATGTGCATGACATCGAGATAATTTCTAACATATAAATGCTCCCAATAAGGCAATTTAATGAAAATTTAGCATTTCTTGCAACTCCCATCCATTGGCACTTTACGCTTCCTCTTCCCAAATTCATTGGGCCAAATTATAGGACGGATCATTTTCCGAGCTTGTAACTTGGGAGGGGGGGGGGTTATGAACAAAGTAAAGAGACAAATTAGGTTCTGAGCTCGGAAAGCAGAGGGTAGTTGAACAGAGTAAAGGGCTGCCTCTACTTAAAGAATGTCGTGTATTTTTTGTGTGCCTATTTTTGTTCCACACTCGGAAGCTAATCTGCCCTTACATATAAAGGGCCAAATTACCTGTTCAGAACTCGTAACCAACAGACAATACAAAATATCCCAAAAATTAGAACATAGTTTCTATTTCCATAATTTCAAACCCTAGGGGTGAATTGCGAGTTTGGAGATAGGATCAGCACCTTCAATTCTTCAAGAAACAACAAAGGGATTCACATTCCAATGGCTAGAGGTGATTCATATCACATCACCATATCTCAGTCGACAAGCAATAACCCCGGGTATAATACCGTAAGATTCGTCTCTTTGCCTTCACAAGCTAGAAACAACATTTTACGTGATAAGGGGAAATTGATTGATGCCTACATTGTTGATTTTAATCAGTATTTAAGAATTGGTTTATCAGATCCATTAGACAAGTTTAAGGACCAACACATTGAAACCTTGCTAGGGCTCAATGAATCTTCATATTTTGGTTTATGTTCTTAATTTCCATCTCAACCAAATCTAACCTAGCCTTAAGCGCATAATTTGTTTTCCCAAGGGTATTCAACAACGTCCCGATCAAAGAATCACACACATTCTTCTCAATGTGCATGACATCAAGACAATGTCTAACATCTAAATGCTCTTAATAAGGCAATCTAAAGAAAATTTAGCATTTCTTCCAACTCCCATCCACCGGCACTTTACGCATCTTTCTCCCAAAGTCATTGAGCTAAATTCTAGGACGGATCAGTTTCCAAGCTCGTAACCTAGGGGGTTATGAAGAGAGTAAAGAGACAAATTAGCATCTGAGCTCGAAAAGTAGAGAGTAGTTCAACAGAGTAAAAGGCAAAATCATGTTCCGAGCTCGAAACCAACAGTTCCGAGTTCAGGTGACAAATCTGGGCCACCTTTGTTTAAAAAATGGTGTGTATTTATTTTGTGCTTATTTTTGTTCCGCACTTGGAGGCTAATCAACCCTTACATATAAAGAGCTGAATTACCTATTCTGAACTCGTAACCAATGGACTATATAATCCCAAAAATTCTAAGCGTCGTTTCTATTTCCACCATTTTAAACCCTAGGTGTGAATTGCGAGTTCGGAGACCAGATCAGCGCATTGAATTCTTCAAGAAACAACAAAGGGATTGAAATTAAAATGGCTAGAGGTGGTTCACGTCGCATCTCCCGATCTCAATAGACGGGAAATAACCCTGAGTATGATACTGTAAAATTCATCTCTTTCCCTGCACTAGCTAGGTACACTATTTTAAGTGATAAGGGGAAATTGATTGATTCCTACAGTGTTGATTTTAATGAGTATTGGAGAATTGGTTTATCTAATCCTTTAGACAAGTTGAAGGACCAACACATTGAAACCTTTCTATGGCTTGATGAATCTTCATATTTTGATTTATGCTGTCAATTCTATAGAAATTTAAGAGATGTGAACGGTGATTATTAAACTACGGTTTGGGGAATTGACATTCCAATTAGTGAGTGGATTTTTAATGAAGCCCTAGATTGCCTATATAAGAACCCCAAAGATGTATATCCGGAAGACAACAATGATCTGTTGCATGATTGTTACTTCAGGGGGAAATGGCCATTAGTAGCAGATCTCCTATATGTTGATCCTATACAATGTAGTGTTAAGTACTTATCTTGTGATGCAAGGGATTTAGGTAAGCTGGAGACATTTACCCTCAAAGGTTTACCTAAAGATTGCCGCATTGTCTACAAGATGATTGCTCAATACTTTGTTCCCACATCCACAGCCTTGATGTTGTTTTATAAAATTATGGAGAGTAGGAGAATAAACCTTAGGGTGGCGATATGTAGGCACATGCTTTATGTTGTTACTTTAACTATGATAGTGAGAAGCCTCCCTTATGGGAATTTTATCACTAAAATCTAGAGAAATGTTAAGGGGTTGGAAATCATCAGTGAGGAGAAAGCACTAAAGTACTTCGAAAAGACCCATTTTGAAAATAGAGGGATGGTGTTGGTCGATGGAAAATGGTACTACTAGGATGTAGAAGAAGAGGAGCTAAGAAAAAGACCTAGATTTGGCCCCAATTATGATTTCTTCTGAAAGACTTATTCTCAAAGTATGATTTCTTCACATTTTATGACATAGAACAGCAAGCAGGCGGCAAGTAACAATTGTCACCTAAACTCACTGGCCCTAAGTTCTTCTTAATTTCCATCTCAACCATCTAACCTAGCCTTAAGCCCATCCTTTGTTTTCCCTAGGGTATTCAACAATATCCTGATCAGAGAATCACACACATTCTTCTCAATGTGCGTGGCATCGAGATAATGTCTAACATCTAAATGCTTCCAATAAGGCAATCTAAAGAAAATTTAGCATTTTTTCCAACTCTCATCCACTGGCACTTTACGCTTCTTCATCCCAAAGTCATTGAGTTGAATTCTAGGACGAATCAGTTTTCAAGCTCGTAAAGAGAGTAAAGAGATGAAGTAGGTTCTGAGCTCGGAAAGTAGAGGGTAGTTAAACCAAGTTAAGGGCCGAATCATATTCTGAGCTTGGAACCAATGGTTCCGAGGTCAGATAACAAATTCGGGCCGCCTCTATTTAAAAAATGGCGTGTGTTTTTTTGTTTCTATTTGGTTCCGCACTCGGAAGCTAATCGGCCTATACATATAATGGGCCGAATTACCTGTTCCGAACTCATAACCAACATACAATTTTTTTTAAAACCCTAACAATCATAAAGTCATTTCTATTTCAAAATTTTCAAACCCTTAAGGCAAATTCGGAGTTCGGAGACAAGATCAGCTCCTTCAATTCTTCAAGAAAAAACATAGGGATTCAAATTCCAATTGCTAGAGGTGGTTCACGTTGAATTTCCCAATCTCAATTGATCAGAAATAACCCCGGGTATGATACCGTAAAATTTGTCTCCTTGCCCGTACAAGTTAGGTACAACATTTTACTTGATAAGGGGAAATTGATTGATGCCTACATTGTTGATTTTAATGAGTATTTGAGAATTGGTTTATCCGATCCGTTAGACAAGCTTAAGGAAAAACACATCAAAACCTAGCTAGGGCTCGATGAAACTTCATATTTAGATTTATGTTGTCAATTCTATAGCAATTTAAGAGATGTAAACGATGAATATTCAACTAGGGTTGGGGGAATTGACATTCCAATTAGTGAGTGAATTTTTAATGAAGCCCAAGATTTTGCGTATAAGAACCGCGAAGAGGTATATCCGGAAGACAACAATGGTCTATTGAATGATTGTTACTTTGGAGGAAAATGGTCATTAGTAGCTCATCTCCCATATGTTGATCTATCCAATGTAGTGTTAAGCACTTCTCCCGTTTTGCAAGGGATTTAGGTAAACCGGAGACATTTAGCCTCAAAGTTTTACCCGTAGATTCATGCATTGTCTACAAGATGATTACTCGATGCATAGTTCCCACATTCGGACATATCACTGAGCCCAACTATAGTGCCTTGATGTTGTTTTATCTCATTATAGAGGGTAGGAGGATAAACCTTGGGGCAGTGATTTTTAGGCACATGCTTTAAGTTGGCACATCGACTAGGATAGTGAGAAGCCTTCCTTATGGAAATTTGATCACTAAAATCTTAAGAAATGTTGAGGGGTTGACAATCACTGATGAAGAGAAAGCACTGAAGTACTTCGACAAGCCCAATTTTGAAAATAGGGTATGGTGTTGGTCGATGGAAATTGGGACTACCGGGATGTAGAAGAATGGGAGCCAAGAAAAAGGCCTAGAGTTGGCCCCAAGTATGAATTCTTCAGAAAAACCTATTCTCGCAGTATGAATCTTCATATTTTGATTTATGTTGTCATTTCTCTAGCAATTTAAGAGATGTGAATGGTGTCTATTCAACTAGGGTTGGGGGTAATGACATTCCAATTAGTAAATGGATTTTGAATGAAGCACTAGATTGCCCGTATAAGAACCCCGAAGATGTATATCCGGAAGACAATGATGGTCCATTGGATGATTGTTACTTAGGGGAAAATGGACATTAGTAGCAGATCCCCCATATGTTGGTCCTTTCCAATAAAGTGTTAAGTACTTCTCCCGTAATGCAAGGGATTTAGGTAAGCCAGAGACATTTATCCTCAAAGTTCTACCCGTAGATTCTTGCATCTTCTACGAGATAATTTCTTGATACTTAGTTCCCATATCCGGACATGTCGTTGAACCCAACTATAGTTCCCTGATGTTGTTATCTCATTGTGGAGGGTAGGAGAATAAACCTGGGGGCGGCGATATTTAGTCACATGCTTTATGTTGGCACATCGGCTAGGATAGTGAGGAGCCTCCCTTATGGGAATTTGATTACTAAAATCTTGAGAAATGTTAAGGGGTTGATAATCACCGGTGAGGAGAAAGCACTGAAGTACTTCGACCTATTCTTCAAATTGGGGGATGGTGTTGATCGACGAAAATAGTACTACTGGGATGTAGAAGAAGGGTAGCCAATCAAAAGGCCTAGATTTAGCCCCAAGTATGATTTCTTCTGAAAGACCTATTCTCACAGTGTGATTTCTTCTCACTTTGTGACAGAGAATATCAAGCAGGCGACACGTAACAATTGTCACATGAACTCACTGGCCCTAAGTTCTTCTTAATTTCCATCTCAACCAAATCTAACCTAGCTTTAAGCTCATCCTATGTTTTCCCAGGGGTATTCATCAACGTCCCGGTCAAAGAAGCACAGACATTATTCTCAATGTGCATGACATTGAGACAATGTCTAACATCTAAATGCTCCCAATAAGGCTATCTAAAGAAAATTTAACATTTTTTCCAACTCCCATCCACCGGCACTTTACGCTTTTTCTTCCCAAAGTCATTGGGCCGAATTATAGGATGGATTAGTTTTCGAGCTCGTAGCCTGAGGGGTTATGAATAGAGTAAAGAGACAAATTAGGTTCTGAGCTCAGAAAGCAGGGGACAGTTGAATAGACTAAAGGATTGAATCATGTTTCGAGCTTGGAACCAACGGTTCCGAGTTCAGGTGACAAATCCGGGTCACCTCTATTTTAAAAATGGGTGCATTTTTGTGTGCCTATTTTTGTTTCGCACTCGAAAGCTAGTCGGCCCTTACATATAAAGGGCTAAATTACCTGTTCCAAACTCGTAACCAACAAACTATATAAAAAACCCAAAAATTAGAACGTCGTTTCTATTTCAAAATTTTCAAAATCTATGGGCGAATTACGAGTTCGAAGACCAAATCAGCGCCTTCAATTCTTCAAGAAACAACAAAGGATTCAAATTCCAATGGCTAGAGGTGGTTCACGTCAAATCCCATTATCTCAATCGACTAGCAATAACCTCGGGTATAATATCGTAAAATTCATCTCTTTGCATGCACAAGATAGGTACAACATTTTACATGATAAGGGGAAATGTATTGATGCCTACATTATTGATTTTAATGAGTATTGAGAATTGGTTTATCCTATTCGTTAGAAAATTTTAAGGACCAACACATTGAAACCTTGCTAGGGCTCAATGAATAATCATATTTGATTTATGTTTTCAATTCTATAGGAATTTAAGAGATGTGATCAGTGACTATTTAACTAGGGTTTGGGGAATTGACATTCCAATTAGAGAGTGGATTTTTAATGAAACCTTGGATTGCCCGTATAAGAACCCCAAAGATGTATATCTGGAAGACAACGATTGTCCATTGCATGAGTGTTACTTTAGGGAAAATGGCCATTAGTAGCAGATCCCCCATACGTTGATCATATCCAATGTAGTGTTAAGTACTTCTCCTGTGATGCAAGGGATTTAGGTAAACCGGTGACCTTTAGCCTCAAAGTTATACCCATAGATTCCCACATCGTCTACAAGATGTTTGCTCGGTGCTTAGTTCCCACATCGTCTACGAGATGTTTGCTCGGTGCTTAGTTCCCACATCTAGACATGTCACTGAGCCCAACTATAGTGCCTTGATGTTGTTTTATCTCATTATGGAGGGTAGGATAATAAGCCCGGATGCGGCGATATTTAGGCACATGTTTTATGTTGGCACATTGACTAGGATTGTAAAGAGCCTCCCTTATGGGAATTTGATCACTAAATTATTGAGAAATGTTGAGGGGTTGACAATAAGCGGTGAGGAGAAAACACTGAAGTACTTCGACAAGACCTATTTTCAAAATAGAGGGATGGTGTTGGTCGACGGAAAATGGTACCACTGAGATGTAGAAGAAGGAGATCCAAGCAAAAGGCCTACAGTTGGCCCCAAGTATGATTTCTTTGGAATGACCTATTCCCACAGTATGATTTCTTCTCTTTTTGTGACATTGAATAGCAAGCAGGCGGCAAGTAACAATTGTCACCTGAACTCACTTGCCCTAAGTTCTTAATTTCTATCTCAACCAAATCTAACCTAGCCTTAAGCCCATCCTTTGTTTTCCCATGAATATTCAACAACGTCCCGATTAAAGAATCACACACATTCTCCTCAATGTGCATGACATCGAGACAATGTCTTGCATCTAAATGCTCCCAATTAAGAAACCTAAAGAAAATTTAGCATTTCTTCCAACTCCTATCCACCAGCACTTTATGCTTCTTCTTCCCATAGTCATTGTGACGAATTATAGAATGGATTAGGTTTTTGATTTCGTAACCTGGGGGTTATAAACAGAGTAAATAGATGAATCAGGTATCGAGCTCGGAAAGCAGAGGGTAGTTGAACAGAGTAAAGGGCCAAATCATGTTCCGAGTTCAAAACGAACGGTTCCGAGTTCAGTTGACAAATCCGGGATGCCTGTGTTTATCCGATCCAACAGAAAAGTTTAAGGACTAACACATTGAAACCTTGCTAGGGCTCGATAAATCTTTGTCTTTGATTTTATGTTTTCAATTTTATTACAATTTAAGAGATGTGAATGGTGACTAATCAACCATGGTTGAGGGAATTGACATTCCAATTAGTGAGCAGATTTTGAATGAAACCCTAGATTGCCCATATAAGAACCCCGAAGATGTATATCCGAAAGACAATGATGGTTCATTGGATGATTGTTACTTTAGGTGAAAATGACCATTAGTAGCAGATCCCCCATATGTTGGTCATATCCAATGTAGTGTTAAGTACTTCTCTCGTGATACAAGGGATTTAGGTAAGCCGGAGACATTTAGCCTCAAAATCTACCTATAGATTCCCATATTGTCTACGAGATGATTTCTCGATGCTTAGTTCCAGCATTCGGACATGTCACTGAGCCCAACTATAGTGCCTTGTTGTTTTATCTCATTATAGAGGGTATGAGAATAAACTAGGGGCGGCGATATTTAGGCACATGCTTTAAGTTGGCACATCGACTAGGATAGTGAGAAGTCTCCCTTATCGGAATTTGATCACTAAATTCTTGAGAAGTATTGAGGGTTTTACAATCACTGGTGATGAGAAAGCACTAAAGTATTTCGACAAGACCTATTTTTAAAATAGGGGGATGGTGTTGGTCGACGGAAAATGGTACTACCAGGATGCAGAAGAAGGGGAGCCAAACAAAAGGCCTGGAGTTGGCCCCAAGTATGATTGCTTCTGAAATACCTATTCTCAAAGTATGATTTCGTCTCACTTTGTGACATAGAATAGCAAGCAGTCAGAAAGTAACAATTGTCACCTGAACTCACTGGCCCTAAGTTCTTCTTAATTTCTATCTCAACCATATCTAACCTAGCCTTAAGCTCATCCTTTGTTTTCCCAGGGGTATTCAACATTATCCCGAATAAATAATCACACACATTCATCTCAATATGCATGACATTGAGACAATGTGTAACATCTATATGCTCCCAATTAGGCAATCTAAAGAAAATTTAGCATTTCTTCCAACTCCCATCCACCGGCACTTTATGCTTCTTCTTCCCCAAGTCATTGGGCCAAATTATAGGACGGATCAGTTTCTAAGCTCCTAACTTGGGGGTTATGAATAGAGTAAAGAGACATATTAGGTTCTGAGCTCGAAAAGCATGGGGGTAGTTGAACAGAGTAAAGGATCGAATCATGTTCCGAGCTCGGAACCAACAGTTCTGAATTCTATTGAAAAATTTGGGCCTCCTCTGTTTAAAAAATGGAGTGTATTTTTTGTGTGCCTATTTTCTTTTCGAACTCGTAACCAACGAACTATATTAAAAAACCCCAAAAATCATAACGTCGTTTCTATTTCCACAATTTCAAACCCTGGGGGCGAATTGCGAGTTCAGAGACCATATCAGCGCCTTCAATTCTTCAAGCAACAACAAAGGGATTCAAATTTCAATGTCTAGAGGTGGTCACGTTGCATCCCTCAATCTCAATCGACCGGCGGTATGATAGAGTAAAATTAGTCTCTTTGGGTGCACAGGCTAGGTACAACATTTTAGGCGATAAGGGGAAATTGATTGATGCCTACATTGTTGATTTTAATGAGTATTTGAGAATTGGTTTATCCGATGCATTAGAAAATTTTAAGGACCAATACATTGAAACCTTGCTATGGCTCGATGAATCTTTGTATTTTGATTTTTGTTTTCGATTCTATAGCGATTTAAGAGATGTGAACGGTGACTATTCAACTAGGGTTGGAGGAATTGACATTCCAATTAGTGACTGGATTTTGAATGAAGCCCTAGATTGCCTGTATAATAACCCCAAAAATGCATGTCCTGAAGACAATGATGATCCATTGGATGATTGTTACTTTAGGGGGAAATGGATATTAGTAGCAGATGCCCCATATTTTGATCCTATCAAATGTAGTGTTAAGTACTTCTCCCGTGATGCAAGGGATTTAGGTAAGTCGGAGACATTCAGCCTCAAAGTTCATTCCCACAGTGTCTACGAGATGATTGCTCGATTCTTAGTTCCCACACCCGGACATGTTACTGAGCACAACTATAGTGTCTTGATGTTATTTTATCTAATTATAGAGGGTAGGAGAATAAACCTGGGGGCGGCGATATTTAGGCACATGCTTTATGTTGGCACATCAACCATGATAGTAAGGAGCCTCCCTTATGGGAGTTTGATCACTAAATTCTTGAGAAATGTTGAGGGGTTGACAATAACCGGTGAGGAGAAAGCACTGAAGTACTTCGACAAGATCTATTTTGAAAACAGGAGGATGGTGTTGATCGACGGAAAATGATACTACCGGGATGTAGAAGAAAGGGAGCCAAGAAAAAGGCCTAGAGTTGGGCCCAAGTATGATTTCTTCTGAAAGAACTATCTCACAGTATAATTTCTTCTCAGTTTGTGACATAGAATAGCAAGCAGATGGCAAGTAACAATGGTCACCTGAACTCACTGGCCCTAAGTTTGTC
The DNA here is from genome assembly GCA_037428765.1 of Rubia yunnanensis. Lineage (NCBI taxonomy): Eukaryota > Viridiplantae > Streptophyta > Magnoliopsida > Gentianales > Rubiaceae > Rubia > Rubia yunnanensis. Next base: position 19,388,845 of record CM075064.1, on the reverse strand, counting down.
TTTATTTCCATGTCAACCAAATCTAACCTAGCCTTAAAGGATGACCTTTATTTTCCCAGGGTTATTCAACAACGTCCTGATCAAAGAATCACACACATTCTTGTCAATGTGCATGACATCGAGACAATGTCTAACATCTAAATGCTCCCAATAAGGCAATCTAAAGAAAATTGAGCATTTCTTCCAACTCCAATCCACCAGCACTTTACGCTTCTTCTTCCCAAAGTCATTGGGCAAATTCTTCACAATTTCAAATATATGAATTTCGTTTCGTACCACCGGTGCTTGTCTACCCTCTACCTCCCCATTGAACCATTTTTTGGTTAATCGCCCTAGATGATCCTCTGGAAGAAATCTACGATGACCTTGGTGTACATTTTTACAACCATGCTTCAACTGGTGGTAATCAGTCTCCTTCTCACACACAGGACAAGCAAAGTGACCTTTAACTGAGTAGCTGGACAATTTTTTTTATGCAGGAAAATCGTTAACGATGCAAAATAACATCGCTTTTAACGTAAAGTAATCTCCAACACTTTCGTCGTATGTCCAAACACCCTGATTGAATAGGGTCAATAAATCCTCGACAAGAGGAGCAAGATACACATCTATGTCATTACCTGGTTGCTTAGGGCCCAAAATCATCACGGATAACAACATGTACTTACATTTCATTGTCAGCCATGATGGAAGATTATAGGTAACCAACATAACAGGCCAAAAACTGTGTGTACTACTCATATTACCAAATGGATTCATTTCACTGGTGCATAGACCGAACCTCAAATGCGGGGTTCTTCACCAAACTCTGGCTAAAGGTCATCGATTTTTTCCATTGGTCACCATCCGACATATGTCTAATGACTTCATCAGTTGGTCAATCCATCTCTGCATGCCACCACATCAATTTCGCATCTTCCTTACACGCAAACAACTTCTGTAACCGTGGAACAATAGGGAGGTACCACATCACTTTTGCCGGTGTCTTTTTCTTTGTTTTAGTTACCACTTCCGCATACACCGGAATTGCACCCCTCTTCAATTTGTAACGAGACTCACCACATACCCAACATGTTTCTCAATTTTCATCTTCTACCCCTCGGTACAACCTACAATCATTCGAGCAAACATGGATTTTTTCAATTCCAATCTCATCGGACAAAGAACTTTCTTTGCCGCATACAACCTATCTGGCATCATGTTACCTACGGGGAGCAAATCCCTAAGAAATTCTAGAGTTTTGTTCATCGACTTATCGGTCCACCCAAATTTGGCTTTCAAATTCATTATCCTCAAAGTTGCACTAAGTACCGAATGTTTTTAACCATTGTACATGGCATTTCTTTGTCACCAATTAAAGTGTGTAATACTTTGGGTTTACCTTTGAACTCTCTTGCAATATCATCAATCATTTCATCAAATTCTGCATTCCCATCTAATTCATCTTTCACATTCGTTTCACTCAAATCAATCATCACATCCGTTTCTCCAACTTCCCCATGTCACACCCAACTAGTGTAGCTATTTTGAAACCCCTTCATTATGAGATGTGACTGCAATTTCTTCCTCCTTACATACACATCATTTTTACAATCTTTACACAGACACCGGGCTCGCACAACATCATTTTTAGAAGCATCCTCAAATGCAAACATGACAAATGTTTCAATCAATGACATGTAATCGGATGATTTTCTAAGATCATTACCAATAAGTTCATTGCAATCCATTATCCTACAATGCAACCCATTAACATCATTACAACATTAATTATAACCCACCCCTATTTCACCTAAATACAAACCTTTAATTCAACATTTTAATATGTAACACCATAATTTCAAGATAATTTTAAACAATTCCTGCCTTCTTCAATGAAAATGATGCTCTACCGTGTATATATTGGCTTTACTTCTTCATCAATGGATTGTTAGACTGAGTGAAACCCTAACAATGTCTTTGTTTTCTGAGTTCAAATAAATGCCCTTTTTTTATATACACGACGGGTTCCGAGCTCGGAACCCATCTTCATAAAATTCATTATCCCCGCAACATTGTTCGAGTTCAGGAACAAGCCCAAGATCAAATTCCGAGTTTGGAAAGTGATTCATCTTTCCTCAAACACAGGATGAAGCCTCTTCCGGACTCGGAAGAGTAATCGGCCCCTGTTACAAACTCAGATGGTGTCCATTTTAAAAGCAGTTTGACACAATTGCCTTTAATTAGGGTAAATTAAAGGCGATTTTGGTTAATTACCGTTAATTAGTCAAAACCACCTTTAATTACTATTAATTAGTCAAAATCACCTTTAATTACCGTTAATTAAAGATGGTTACTTGAAAATGGTTGGAACTGCTTGACCAAGGCGATTCTGCATTTTTTAGACCAAAACCACCTTTAATAGACGCGTTTAATCGGCTTGCCCCTGCTAGTGATTTTTCCTATTTAAAAAAGGCGGTGCATATTTCGCCAATCTATCTAGGAAGACATTTTGTAGCATCGATTTTAATCAAACCGGTGCTGTAGTCATTTAAGCATTGATTATTTGCCAGGAAAATTATTTACCACCGCTAGACTACAATTTAGCAGCGCTTTTTTTAAAAATGCCTAAAAATTGGTGCCTCTTCGGGATATTTCCAGTAGTGTATGGGTTTTGTTTGGTGTATTTTCATCACAAGTAGGAATTTCACAACACAACTATCGTTCCTTCTTGTTTTCAACTTGTTATTTGTAAATCACCTACAAATTTTATAGTATATTGTTTTTAAAAGAATTTGATGATTTTTATTTGAATTTTTATTGTTTTGGGTTTGTCTAATTGATGGTAGTATGTGTGTTGATATAGATGAGAATGATAGTGATTGTGTTGACGTCAAAATAAATGCATATATGTGTATGAAGAAGTGAACGATGAATTTTTTAATAAGATTATTTTTGGCAAAGCTGGAGGCCCAGAATTTTTTAAAATAACTAGTAAAATAACACCGCGCGATGTGCGGTGAGCTTGATTCTAAATTATAGAAATACTGTAGAAATGTAGTTACAATATAAGAATGTGAAAAGAGTTGTAATTGAAGCTACAAATGTACCAAGTTTACATGTAATTGAAGCTCATAATTAACTCGGGCTATCAACTAAAGCAATGTACCATTCTCTCACCTCTCGAACCCTCCACTCGAACTCTCACCGCTCGAACCATCCACTGGAACCTTCACCTCTCGAACCATCCACTGGAACCTTCACCTCTCGAACCATCCAATGGAACCTTCACCTCTCGAATCCGTACCTCTCGAACAAGTACCACTCGAACCTCCACTCGAACTATCACCTCTCGAACCCTCCATTGGAACCTTCACCTCTCGAACCCTTCTCTCGAACCAGGTCTCGAACCGTCTAATGGAATATTCATCTTTAGAATCCGTACCTCTCAAAGCAGTACCTCTCGAACCTCCACTAGAACATTCACCTCTCGAACCCTCCAATGGAACCTTCACCTCTCGAACCCTCCACTGGAACCTTCACCTCTCCAATCCGTACCTCTCGAACTAGTACCACTCGAACCCTCCACTTGAACTCTCACCTCTCGAACCCTCCACTAGAACCTTCACCTCTCGTACTCCAATGGAACGTTCACCTCTCGAATTCGTACCTCTCGAACTAGTACAACTCGAACCCACTACCTCTCGAACCCTCCACTGGAACCTTCACCTCTCGAACCCTCCAATAGAACCTTCACCTCTCGAATTCGTACCTCTCGAACCAGTACCACTCGAACCCTCCACTCAAACTCTCACCTCACAAACCTTCCACTGGAACCTTAATCTCTCGAACCGTCCAATGGAAGTTTCACCTCTCTAATCCGTACCTCTCGAACCAGTACCACTAAAACCCACCACTCGAACTCTCACCGCTCGAACCTCCAATGGAACCTTCACCTCTCGAACCCTCCAATGGAACCTTCATCTCTCGAACCAGTTCCTCTCGAATCTCGGCTCAAACTCTCACCTCTTGAACCCTCCAATGGAACCTTCACCTCTCAAACCCTCCAATGGAACCTTTTCCTCTCGAACTAGTACCACTCGAATCCTCCACTCAAACTCTCACCTCCCGAATCTTCCTCTCGAACCAGTACTACTCGAACTCTCACCTCTCGAACCCTCCACTGGAACTATCACCTCTCGAACCGTCCAATGGAACCTTCACCTCTCGAACCAGTACCTCTTGAACCAGTACCTCTCGAACCAGTACCACTCGAACCAGTACCACTCGAACCATCCACTCGAACTCTCACCCCTTGAACCCTCCAATGGAACCTTCACCTCTCGAATTCATACCTCTCGAACTAGTACTACTCGAACCCCCCACTCAAACTCTCACCTCTCGAACCTCCACTGGAACCTTCACCACTCGAGCCGTCCAATGGAACTTCACCTCTCGAACCAGTACCTCTCGAACCAGTACCTCTTGAACCAGTACCACTCGAACCAGTACCACTCGAACTCTCACTGCTCAAACTTCCAATGGAACCTTCACCTCTCGAACCGCCCAATGGAACCTTCACCTCTCGAATCCGTACCTCTCAAACCAGTACCACTCGAAACCTCCACTCAAACTCTCACTACTAGAACCTCCAATGGAACTCTCACCTCTCGAACCGTCCAATGGAACCACCTTCACCTCTCGAACCCTCCAATGGAACCTTCATCTCTCGAACTATTACCTCTCGAACCAGTACCAGTCAAACCTGCACTCGAACTCTCACCTCTCAAACCACTAGAACTTTCACCTCTCGAACCATCCAATAGAACCTTCACCTCTCGAATCCGTACCTCTCAAACCAGTACCACTCGAACCTCCACTCAAACTCTCACCTCTCGAACCCTTCACTGGAACCTTCACCTCTCGAAATGTCCAATGGAACCTTCACCTCTCGAACCAGTACCACTCGAACCCTTTACTCAAACTCTCACTACTCGAACCTCCAATGGAACCATCACCTCTCGAACCATCCAATGGAACCTTCACCTCTCGAACCGTCCAATGGAACATTCACCTCTCGAATTTGTACCTCTCAAACCAGTACCACTCGAACCCTCCACTCAAACTCTCAGCTCTCGAACCCTCCACTTGAACCTTCACCTATCGAACCCTTCAATGGAACCTTCACCTCTAGAATTCGTACCTCTCAAACCAGTACCACTCGAACCCTCCACTCGAACTCTCGCCTCTCGAACCTCCAATGGAACCTTCACCTCTCGAACCTCCAATGGAACCTTCCCCTCTCGAACCTCCAATGGAACCTTCACCTCTCGAACCTCCAATGGAAACTTCATCTCCCGAACCCTCCAATAGAACCTTCATCTCTCAAACCCTCCAATGGAACCTTCATCTCTCGAATCCTCCAATGGAACCTTCATCTCTCAAACTATTACCTCTCGAACCAGTACCACTTGAACCTCCACTCGAACTTTCACCTCTCGAACCCTCCACTTGAATCTTCACCTCTCGAACCCTCCACTTGAACCTTCACCTCTCAAACCTTCACCCCTCGAACCGGTCAATGGAACCTTCACCTCTCAAACTATCCAATGGAACCTTCACCTCTCGAACCGTCCAATGGAACCTTCACATCTCGAACCAGTACCTCTCGAACCAGTACCTCTCGAACCAGTACCTCTCGAACCATTACCACTCGAACCCTCCACTCGAACTCTCACCTCTCGAAACCTCCAATGGAACCTTCACCTCTCGAATCCGCACCTCTCGAACCAGTACCACTAGAACTCTCCACTCGAACTCTCACCTCTCGAACCTCCAATGGAATCTTCACCTCTCGAACCTCCAATGGAACCTTCATCTCTCGAACCATTACCTCTCGAACCAGTACCACTCGAACCTCCACTTGAACTCCCACCTGTCGAACCTTCCACTGGAACCTTCACATCTCAAACCATCCAATGGAACCTTCACCTCTCGAATCCGTACCTCTCGAACTAGTACCACTCGAACCTCCACTCGAACTCTCACCTCTCGAACCTCCACCGGAACCTTCACCTCTCGAACCGTCCAATGAAACCTTCATCTCTCGAACCAGTACCTCTCGAACCAGTACCACTCGAACCCTCCACTTGAACTCTCACTACTTGAACCTCCAATGGAACCTTCACCTCTCGAATCCGCACCTCTCGAACCAATACCACTCAAACCCTCCACTCGAACTCTCACCTCTCGAACCTCCAATGGAACTTCACCTCTCAAATCGTCCAATGGAACCTTCACCTCTCGAATCCGTACCTCTCGAACAAGTACCACTCGAACCCTCCACTCGAACCTTCACCTCTCAAACCCTCCAATGGAACCTTCACCTCTTGAGAGGTACCTCTCAAACCAGTACCACTCAAACCGTCCACCACTACCTCTCGAACCCCCCACTGGAACCTTCACCTCTCGAACCGTCCAATGGTATATTATTATTTTTTTAAATGCCCAAAACGATGTTATTTTGGGCAGCCACTTGACAGCACATGTAGACGCACATGGTTAGGCAACCATGTGCGTCTACATGTGTTTGGGATATTATCCTTCTACCCCTCACGACCATTTGTGTCAACCATGGGATTGGAATGATTTCTTTTATATGGTACCTTGAGATAAATTTCCGAAATCAAATCTGACATCGAAACTAGCTCCTACAATAATTTTCGGAACCACAATCCATATTTTACCAAAATCGTTGCTTGAAAACAAAGTTGGCAAAAGTCCACCGTTATTGGCCACTTTCTTTCACTAGTGCAACTTTTGGAGTACATGCAAGTGTTACAACAAGATTTTTACACGAAATTGGAGAATTTTTTTTTTCAGTTCATATAATAATGGTAAAATCTTGAAAAATACTGTCTTTTCATACGTTTATGGAAATATGAGGTTTAATTAAAATATTAAATGGTAAAAGATTTTAGTTGCAATATTAAAAAAAATTTGTGCAACATGTAGTAGTTATAAAGTTTATAACTTGATTCATGCAACACGAAAATTTTATCTTCATTTTGCACTTTAAACCTTGATTTTTCCATGACTTATTAAAAAACCGTCTTTCAAGAGACGAACTCTATAATAATAGTCTTTTAAAAAAATTAAAAAGGGAGCAAAATTACACTAATTATTAAGGTACTTACTTTAATTTCATAGATTGAGAATGCTGAATGCCTTGATGCGGTGGTTCGACACATACGTGATAGGAAATTGCTTAGTCCCGTCCTCAATGAATATGACTTTGTGCTTTTGTAAACAAAGAAAGAAAGATTGGAGTCGTTTAAACCATTTATGGAAATTCTTCAGAAATGCATGATCCCCTGATGAGACACCATTTGGTTTTAGGGAGAATAAAATCTCACCACAATCTCCTCAAAGTGATTCTACATTATACCATGTTCTAATCCTTTTTATCCCATTTCATCATTCACCCAAAAGAAAAAAAGTTCCCTAATAGATTTGTATCTTCCCTTCGAATTAATCACACGAGAAGAGTAACTTTAAAAGATATATGGTGTTTGGAAAAAAGTTCAATTTGCATCATATACTCCTTCCGTACCGGTAAAAATGATGAATTTTTGTTTTTTTTAAGCTAAATTTATAAATTTTGACCTTAACTATAAATTAATGAACATATGTGATACAAATATCATATTGGATGTTGTTAGATTCATCTTAATATCTATTTTTTAATATAAAATTTTTATGCAAAACTGTTATATATAGTTAGAGATATTAACGGTCAAATATGCTAATTGAAAATCGTAAAAAAAAAATGTATCATGTTTGTTGGGACGGAGAGTATTAAATTGACTGAGATCGAATATTGTTTCTTCCGTTGAATTTTGACAACGTTATCAAGTGACGTGTAATCAAATCCTTTCAGTAGAAAATAGATTTATATTAGGTGTAATTTGGATTGTAACCTTTTCTTCCGAAAAATGCAAGTTAAACATATTATAATATTATCTTACCTGAGTTAGTTAAACACATAGTCTTACGTTAGGTTGTCTAAACTTTAGGTAGTGTCTATTATGCAATTAATATAAATCTTAATTTGGGTGGGGTTTTTCTCTCAAATTACTAATAAATATAGGGACCTACTGTGCAATTATCAAATAACTATATGTATCACAGATTTTATTTATTTATTTTTCATTTCTTCACTAATCCGATCAACAAATCGGTAACCGCTTCGATTTGGATTTTGCGCCACCGCTTCGCCACCATTTCGCTACCGCTGAACCGCCACTCTGCCGCCACGTTTCTCCTTTTTCGCCGGTGATGCGGCGGAGCTAGGGCACCGATTCTCCATCACCAATTCTCCGGCACCTATTCTCCATTTCTCTGTGTTTTCCTAATCGATTCTCTGGCTCAAGATTTGATCTCTGACCGGCTTCAAAGCTTTGCAACGACGCCTATTGAAGCTTCGATCGGAAGCGGCGAGATCGACGGCAGAGCTTCGATCATAGTCAGCCACTTCGACGACGACGACGCTAGGGTTTGCAGACCTCGACAAAAATTGACGAGCTCTGCGATGGCGATTGACGTTCAGGCGAAGATCTCAAAGAAGAGAAAGACGACGATTGACGGTCTGGCAAAGATCTGGAAGAAGATGACTACGACGATTGACGTTCCAGTGGCATTGCAAGCGATCGACGTTGCAGGGGATTGACGTTCAGGGTAATTGACGTTCCGCCAGCGTTGCAGGTGATCGACATTCCAGGATATTGACGTTCCGGCAACGTTGCAGGCGAGCGATGTTCCAGGCGATTGACGTTCCATGCGAGATCCACACGCGACATGGAGAAGAAGGATTGCGCGTGCAATACACGCACTAGACGTTTATTGCCGGTGGATTGGCGGTGGACAACGAGCGTTGGTCAACGAGCGGTGGACAACGAGCGGTGGACAACGAGCGGTGGACGGCAGACGGATAGTGGTTGAGCTTTGCTCATGGAAGGTGAGGTTTAATATTTTGTTAAATTTTTTTTGAAGACTTGCTAAGTTATAATCTGTTGTTGATTGAGATCATTTCATGAATATTTGTTTTTTCTAGTGGTTAGGACTCCTGTTTTTGAGCTGAAGGTTGGGAGTTTGACTCTCACTGTGACCTTTATTTTGAAGATTTTATGTTCTTGATGTACATGTTGATGTTTACTATTATTTAACTGAGTGCATGTTCAATAATAGTCTTTGGTATAGTGGTTATTGCCCTAGGCTTTGAGGTTATAGGTCTGGGTTCAAATCCCACCAGATTCTTTTTCTTAAAGAATTTTTTTTCTTGAGGTACTGTAGCTTTTTATTGATGTTTTTAGCTTTTTTCCCCTTATGTAGATGTTTTTCATTATTTGGGTGAGATTTAATCGATATGAGTTGATGTTCTGTGATTTTTTTGGGTGATATGGATTAATATTAGTAGGGTTTTTTTAAAAAAAAATTCTCATGTTGATGTTTTTCATTTTCCAGCTGAGGTTTTAGTAATAGGAGTTTATGTTTGTAGTGTCTTTTTTCTTATGTTGATGTTTTTCATTTTCTGGATGAGGTTCAAGTGTTAGGAGTTGATGTTTGTAGATTTTTTTTTTAAAAAAAAAATCGTTGATGTTTTATAATTTTCAAAGTGAATGATTTATACCCTTGAGGTACCATAGCTTTTTTTGTTGGTGTTTTTAGTTTTTTTTCCTCTCATGTTGATATTTTCCATTTTCTAGATGAGTTTTAGGTGATAGGGGTTGATGTTTGTAGCTTTATTGATGATATGGTTGATTTTTTGTAGTATTTTTTCCTTATGCTGACATTTTTCATTTTTTGTTAGTACTTCAAATGTAGGATGTATGTGCTTATTTTATAACTAGTGTGTGTTATGAAAAGAAATTGGTGTTTAGAGTACAACTTGTAAGTGCTTCAATCGTTGCTTGTAAATGCCTCAATCGTTGCTTGTAAATGTTTCAGTCGTTGCTTGTTAGGAGTTGATATTTGTAGCTTTCTTTTATATGGTTGATTTTTTGTAGTGTTTTTTTCCTTATGTTGACGTTTTTCATTTTTGTTAGTGCTTCAAATGTAGGTTGTGGGTGCTTATTGTGTGTGTTATAAAAACAAATTGGTGCTTAGAGTACAACTTGTAAGTGCTTCAATTGCTGCTTGTTATGAGTTGGTGCTTGTAGCTTTTTTGATGTTATGGTTGATTTTTTGTAGTGTTTTTTCCTTATGCTGAAATTTTTCATTTTTTGTTAGTGTTTCAAATGTAGGTTGTAGGTGTTTATTTTATAACTTGTGTGTTATGAAAACAAATTGGTGCTTAGAGTTCAACTTGTAAGTGCTTCAATCGTTGCTTGTAAATGCTTCAACCGTTGCTTGGGTGGTATAGGTTGATGTTTGTAGTTTTTTTTTTAAATGATAATTTAGCTTTGTTGATGTTTTTGTGATTTCCATTTTTTTGTTAGCCATAGTCGACTTTTTTTCATTTTTTAAAATATATATATATATTTATATGTTTTATTTTTTAAAACACTTTTTGCTGCAGTTTTTAGTTGATATTTTATCATTTTTTGATGAGGTTATGCTATTTTTCGCTGATGTTTCTGCAGTTTTTTGCTTCAGTTTTAAATTTATTTTTTGCATTTTTTAAACATTTTTTTAAAAAAATAAATTTTTTTTTACAGATTGTAGGTGTCGGAAAAATTATGGGAAAAAGTTGGATGAAAAAGTCCTTGGAAAGTTATTAGCGATAGGTCATTGTAAAATAATTAGAGATATATCCCTGTAAATTTATTAGAAATATGTTCTTCAAACTAGAATATTGTTAGAATTGTAAAAAGATCACTACCTGAAGTTTAAGCTGCAGAAACCATCCCTTCGTTAAATAATATTTATGCCAAAGCTTGAAGTTTTGATTTTATATGGAAGTGACAGGAGGCCACTTGCACGTATATACAACATGTGATGAGTGATGATTAAAAATGTTGGGTCGACGGATTCGTGTCCAATGCCGCTGATCGAGCATGCGCATGTTGTTTTAGGGCACAGCCGCAAGGCAATTGGAAGTGGCAAGTGGGCTGATTTATGGCTGGGGACATTTATATGTAGAGGTTTCAATTTGGGTAATTCTGTCGGATTTGTATTGGGTTGAAAATTATTCATATTGTGGTATTAATTTTTTTTGGATCGTGTCGAATTGAGTTAAGATATGTTAGGTTTTTTTTTGTGTCTGGTAGATTACTGTCATATCGGATTGGAACATGTTAGATTTTTTCTTTGTGTCGGGTAGGGTTATTGTCGGGTCAAATTACTGTCGTATAATTACTTCACTCGGGTTAGGTTAGGTTGGATTGGATTAATTTCAAATTGGGGTTATTTAAGGCCCCCAATGTGTTTGTGTCTATTGATCTTCGTATCGTATTGTGTCGTGCTCTCAAATAAAATTTGGCCCATAACAGGCCCACGCACCATGTGTTTTTCGTATCATGTTGTGTCTGTCCCACTTGTTGGATCATATTTTACTTTATTGGTTGGGCAATGCCGGCGAACCAAATTTAGTCATTTTTCTAATAATTTTTTAATGCAAACATATATAAGTACATATAAAAAAATTACTCAAATAGTTTTTTGAAAAAATATTATATTTTATTGTCAAATATTTTATGTTGGAATTGTTATAAAACTAATATAATTTTTAAATTTTTATTTTTAAATTAAATAATTAAAAGTTTTAAGTTATTTTATCCACTCGTCAATACATCACATTGAAGTATTCATTACATTGTTCAATTAACTAAATTTAATATATTGTTTGTTAAATTTCAGCTCACTATCTTTATAATAATTCCAACTTAATATTTATGAAGTTTTATCGCAATATATTGTCATATTTAGAGAACAAAATATATTGATAAATGATACATTTGATTATTTTTATTTGAAAATCATTTTATAAATTATTGAACGTTATTATATTTTTTTAAAAGATTAAGTAAGAGATCAATGTGATGTACTAAATTTGTGGTTTAGGGAATGATATAAAAATCTCAAGGTTTTGGGTTCAATTCCCGCAACCCCAAATTTTTATTAAACTCATTATGCTTCTATAGATCCTAAACGGGGCATTCAAGCTGGCCCACCCAGGCCATGTCGTGCCATGCTTAAGCACGGATTTCTGCCTAAATGGCAGTCATGGCGCAGTTAAACCCACAGGTCGTTCCGGACTGAGGTCGGGCCTCAAGCGAGCTCAGGCTATACGTGCCAAATTTTAGACCAGGGCGGGTGTTAGAGGCTCATATTGATGGTTGACAGTCTTATAACTCAATATATAAAATCGTGGGTTACCCTTGCATAGTACCAATTGGTTTTATGATAGGAGCCTATGATTCTACTATGGTATCAGAGTCCAAGGTTGCCTTGTGGCCCCTTTCTATACACGTTTGCACAATGATCTATATCAGTGCACGTGAGGGGGCGTGTTAGAGTCTCATATTGATGGTTGACAGTCTTATAACTCAATATATATAAGATTATGAGTTACCTCTGCATAGTACTAATTGGTTTTGTGACATGAGCCCATGATTCTAATAGCAGGACATCTTGCGGGTTGTCCTGTTAGATTGCCAACTCTACTGACTAGTTTATTATAAGTATAGACTGAACATTTGTATTATTACATGTTACGATTACAGTAAAAATTGTAATACTCCCTCTGTACCAGTCCAAATTACCCACCAACTTTCTGACACTATTTTTTTTATCAAAACTTGACCGTATATTTGAATAGATATATGAGAAATAATATTATCGTATGTGATATTGTTGAATTCATCGTAACAAGTACTTTCTAAAAAACAACTTTTTTCCATTATTATACGTAGCTAAACATATTAACAGCCAAACATGTATCTCGAACAATGTGCGATGATTGTGGGGTAATTTGGGCTGGGATCGAGGGAGTATTGCTCTTGAGAAAATTAACTTGATTTGCTCTCGAGGATATTAATTTGCTCTCCGCAAAAATTATGATCGCTTGGTAGAGAGGAGAGGAGTGTCTCATACATCAATATAAAAATATCACTACAACAAACATAAATCCACAACATCTGAAACACCACTTGATCTAAAACCATTTATTTTTTATTTAGGAGTCGTTTAGTTCATGTGGGAATTAAATTCCTGCAGTAATTTCTATTTCATGGGAAGTTATTTCCATGATCAAAATCCCATGATATATACAAAACGTGTTTGGCTACACATGTAGGAATTTGTATTTCCCAGAATTTATTTTCCGAGATGTAGTTTGGTTAACGGAGGTAGAGGAGGAAAATGAGAAAATTTACGCGTCATTCGTGGGATAAAAATGAAAATGCATATTTTAAAAGTGGAAGATTTGTAGTCGACCGAGGGGAGTCCTCAGTAAAATACTCTGTACGTTGTGTGTGAAGTTTAATTTACTTCGCATTCCAAATTCCTACGTTTTTAATATTTGCTGTCAACCAAACAATCCTGTCCATCCTAAAATCCTCGGAATGTGTAATTATCGCATCTCTTACCGTACACCAAACGTCTCCTTAGTATCAAATGATTTGAATGAAATGATCCAAAATCATTTAGTATTTAAAGAAATAGATTGATGTAATAATTTCAACACATTTCCACACATGCAATCGCACAATTCACAGGCAAATGCAAAAATACTACACGGTCTAATATCGTATCCAATTAAATGAAGATGACCATCAACATCAATCCAACAATTCAATTTGAGTTATGATCTCATGTTAAATTTCAAAGTATTTTCTTTTTTTAAAAAAAATTAAACGGGTTTATAGGGCACTCGGCCCTTTTATTATTAAAGAACAATTGTTGCCAAAAATGGCTTACATGAGATGCTTGAAAGGTTACATCAAGTTATGCTCGCAGGCTTACATTTGAGGCGTTAAGTAGATATTACAATTATAATCCAAGGTCTCAAATGGCTACAAGAGAGATACAGAAAGGCACTAGTGAGTAACACAATACTAAGCAAATGTCCATGTTGCAACAAAAAAGGGCAAATTAAGGATAAGTGGTTATCATTGCGAAGTCTTAGAGTAGTCACATAAGTACGACCCAAGACTACCATCAGGAGCAAATACAATGAAGTATCAAATAGATGCACACAAAATGTTTCATCCACACTTCTGATCAAACATTTAAGGCAATGAAAACAAAGTCAATGAAGCTCCCTAACTAAAGATCTGGTTTGTCTCCATTTAACCCGTTGAGACCATTCCCCCTTAAACTAGAATACTAAAACCAGTCATTTTAATTGCAAAAATATCTTTTTCATCGGTGTATAGTAACCACTTTAAATGCAAAATTATCGCTAACCCGGCCCCAAAAGATTAGAAAGACCAATTAAATTGAAAGAACAATAAAATTGGCCTAAACATCTAATGAATCAAAGTATGTTTCACCTCTACTTTAAAACCAAATGATGCTAAATGACTCAGTACTTTATATATTAATTTCAGCAAATATTCTTTATATAATTGACATGGTAGGGATAGTTTGGAATAAAGATGATTAATGTTAATCTTAGTTGATAATTATATGAATCATTGAGAGGAAGACAAAGTGAAAAAGAACGGGTCCTAAAATCCATCCAAATCGAGATCTCTTAGCTTAGGTAGTTGTTGTAGTTGCAAGTGGAGTGATGATATATAATTTGGCATGATTATGTGCTTAGAAAATCTGCCTTTCTTATATTGCTGCTTGCCCAACCCAACCCCGGCATCATCTATATGGCATGCGCGATCGCCCACAACAAATCTCACTCTAACGCAAGCATGAGCTTTGGCTAAACCTCACTTATCCAAAAAGTAAATCAACTGTCCAATTTCATGTTCTCAACTCGTTTTTCAGTCAAAATTTTGATATCAGTGTTTTTTACTTATATAGAATTGAGTCCGTATCTTGAAAGACGGTATTTCCATAATACATGGAAATATCAAGGTTTAAAGTGCAAATTATAAGAAATACAAATAAAATTTTCGGGTTAATCGGATTATAACTTTATAACTACTACACGGTGCATAATACATTTTTAATATTGCAACTAAGACTTTTTACTTTTTATTATTCCAATCAAACCCCATTTTTCCATCAGCCTATGGAAATGAGGTCTTTCCCAACACTTTGTCTATAGAATTATATTTGCAAGAGTTATAAATGGCACAATCAATGAAATATGAGTACGAAGTATCATAAACTTGAGTCTGTCTCCAATGAAATCGTCTTCCCGTAAGACCAGGGACTAGAGTGTAAAAAGTAAATGAAATTCAGGGGTCAAACTATAATTGCTTTTTTCTCGGTGCCAAAACAAAAAAGGTAAAACAATTTAGGGCTATTCTGTAAATAAACAAAATTAAACCAAAAAACAAGTCTTCCTCCTCTACCGTGTTTCCAACGCCAGTGCCGCCTCGCTCACCGTGGCCGCCTCTCCTTCTCCACCGTTGTCAACACCTGGGACCGGTGGGACTCCGTCGCGCTTTGCTACGCTTGCCTCACGGCCACCAGGATGCTGAACGAATGATTGTTAGACTAAATCATAATCTAATCAGTCATGTGGTCAAAGCCTCCACTGTTAGGATGGTTCTCGCCATAGCCACCATGCGTTCCTGGCCACTTCATCAGTTGGATGTCAAGAACGCTTTCCTTAATGGTGTTCTTGATGTTCCAGTCTACATGAAGCAGCCCATTGGTTATCAGGATTCTGTCCATCCAGACTATGTTTGTCGTTTGTGAAAGACCATTTATGGTCATAAGCAGGCTCCTCGGGCTTGGTTCCAGCGTTTCAGCAGTTTTCTGACACAGCTTGGTTTCCGTTGCAGCTCAGCTGATACTTCTTTGTTTGTCCTTTCGAGAGGGTCGTCATTACTGTACCTACTTGTGTATGTGAATGATATCATTCTTACAGGCAATGACTCGACTTTTCTTCGCAAGTTCATTGATAGGACACACAGAGAGTTTGCAATCAAGGATCTCGGTGCTCTTCATTACTTTCTTGGTCTTGAAGTTTCGTCTACCTCCTCAGGATTACTGCTTGGCCAAGCAAAGTATGCTCGGGATATTTTGAATCGGGCCGGTATGTCTGATGCGGCACCTGTTTCTACTCCATTTGTTGCTGGTTCTCAGCTTCACAGCTCTACCAGTCCTCCATTTCGGGATCCTACACTTTATCGTTCTCTTGTTGGTGCTCTCTAGTATCTCACCATCTCTCGCCCGGATTTGGCATTCTCAGTCAACACGGTGAGTCAGTATCTACAGGATCCCAGAGGTGACCATTTTGCTGATGTGACTCGAATTTTGCGGTATGTTCGTGGCACTCTTCATTTTGGTCTCTGATTTTGTTCTGTTAGTACTCCTGATGTGTTAGGATACTCTGATGCTGATTGGGCTCGCTGTTTGGAGACTCAGTTTTTCTTGGTGGGAATCTGGTTTCTTGGAGTGCCAAGAAACAACCCACTGTTTCTTGCTCTAGCACTGAGTCTGAATACCGTGCTCTTGCCAACACTGCCTCAGAAGTGGTTTGGCTCACTCATTTGCTTCGTGATCTTCGGGTTCCACTTTCTAGTTCTCCACTGTTATTATGTGACAATAGTAGTGCTATCTTCTTGGCTCAGAATCCAGTGGCGCACAAGCGGGCGAAGCACATCGACATCGACTACCATTTCGTTCATGAGTTGGTGACATCCGAAAAGCTGCGCGTTGCTCATGTTCCGACTTCTCTTCAGATTGCAGACATTTTCACCAAGGGGCTCTCTCGTCCGCTGTTCGAGTTCTTCAGGTCCAAGCTGTGCGTCGGCGAGCATCCGACGCTTCGCTTGAGGGGGGGTGTTAGACTAAATCAAACTCCTGATTAGATTATGATTTATTCTGATTAGAGTTCTTTCCTTATTATACCTCTATTATACTCTCTATATATTCAGATATCAATAATACAATTGATTACGGTAAATCATTCTATCAATGCTGCTAGAGAGCGGGGCCATCTTCGTCGAGCACACCTTTAATGGCAACAGGTGCTACTACGCCGCTGTTGTTTTCATTTGGTTCAATTGCTTTAACTGCATGGTTTCCGACGTCGGGATGCACTGCGGAGGAACTTCAATTGCAGGATTCACGTCACCGAAGTCGTATTCAATCGCTAGGGTTCCACCGTTGAAGTCAAATCCGGCGAGGAGAGGTGAAGTTTTGGTTCTGCTTCGTGGATGTTACCGGTCGGTTGTGGCTCTGTTTCCGGTGAGATGAGGTTGCTCTAGTTTTGATTCATTGTGGCTCTGTGATTTTGACAATTTATCGCACATGTCAGCATCTCAGACTTTCCTTCCACTACAGCTTTCCATATTTCTTCTTCTTCTTCTTGAAGAGATAGAAAATATGTTTTTTCTACAAACTAATTCCATTTTAATCACATGTAATGCAAAGTTTTACCAATAAATTGTTACATTATCAGCACGTACGAATCATAACAAACTTTGTAATGTGTTTTTCTCAGAAAGGTTTCTCCGGTTAGGTGAATTGAGGTTACCTGTCGGAGGTCAAAACCCCGTGGCTGTTGCAAGACAAACCAAAAGTTTGGGCTGAAATTAGGTCCAAATTTTGGGCCTAAAGACTATACTTCATATATAAGTGATAAAACATCAAATTTAAAATAAAGAATATCAAATAAAAACTCTAAATCATCAAATTAAATAATTATACTAAAATAGAAATTAAGTTAAAATATTTAAACACCATAAAAAAATTAATAAACATCAAATTAGAATATCAAACTAACACTGTAAAATATCTTATTAAAAATAGGTTGAAAATATACATTCCACTATTGTTGTAGCATTTGAAAAAACTATTTTGACGTTCCACTTTTATCCACTGATCTTATTATTTGTTTACATGATAATTTACAGATTTAAAATGATACGTATCACTTTATGTGTATTATAGATGAACAAGACATAAAACATCAAACACCGACAACTCAAAATTGAATGAATTCATTGAATCATCACTAGCTTTACAAATACGTATAAAATTAGCATATAAAAGTTGCAAACTTTAATTTGAAGTTTTACGTTAACATGTAAAAATGTCGATCGCCAAAACTATCGAACCATCAAACATCATTCATTACAAAAGAGTTCAAATACCCTAAAAAATTGCTAACCTACAAACCTAAATTTTTTTAAATCAAGCTAAATCAGCAATAGCATCAAGCGCCTCAACACTAACACTAACAATCAACCATCATAACTGAAAAATCAATGTAATTCAATACATCCCAAACAACCAAATTCTATTTTTCCCGACTTTTTTTCCTTCGTTGCTCATTTATTCACAGACTTGCTTTATCTCATGTTGGTTTCGAAGAGGATGACTCATCTACTCCATCAACGCAATGATCAAAGGTCAATTTCTAGTCTTTTGTTCAAGTGAACACCTTTAGAAGCATGGTTTCTCATACCATTTTTTATTAACTCATCAATGGCATCGTAGAGCCTGTCTTGGAAAGTATTCCTGTGAAATAATATAAAACATCACATACAGTAATTAAAACATCACAATAGCACAGATTACATCAATGACAACTACATTGAGGAAAAGTCAAATACATTATTTAAAACATCAATCTCAAAATTTAAAAATATCAAACAATACACACTAAAATATCAAAAGAACAAAATTGCATATCAGTTGCATACTTAATTATGAAAACACCACAACAATCAAACACTGAAATTAAAAATATTACACCAACACACATAACAATACTTAAAGCTCAAACATGAAAGCTCAAAAGATAGAACCTGAAATATCAACAACAGTATTTAAAAAGTCACATCTGCAAAATAGCAAAATTTACAGATCATCTTTCCTTCTCAATTGCAGGAACAATGGGAAAACATTCTTAGACTTCTAAGAAACAGAAACAACACAAAATCTAGCACAAATCGTAACAAAACCCCACGATATCACACACACAATCAAAGCAATAAACTGAACATCTATTGCACACTTAGAACACTATAAGCATTAAATACTAATATTAAATCATCACACCAAGACAGATAAACAATACCTAAAACTCAAACATAAGACCTGAAACATCAACAACTGTATTTAAAAAGTCACATTTGTAAAATACAAAATTTACAGATCCTCTTTCCTTCTCGATTGTAGCAACAGTGGGCATGCATTCTTAGAAATGTAAGAAACAGCAACAACAACACAAACATGAGCACAAATCATAACAAACCCCTAAGATATCACACACACAATCAAAGCAACAAAACAGAAAATCAATTGCACACTTAAAACACTACAAGCATCAAATACTGAAATTAATCATCACACCAACACCGATATATAGTATTGAAAACCTAAAACATGAAGGATGAAACATAAAACCTGAAAGGTCAACAACAGTATTTAAAAAGTCACATATGCAAAATAACAAAATTTACAGATCTTTTTCCTTCTCGATTGTAGCAACAGTGGCAAAAACATTCTTAGACATATAAGGAACAACAACAACACAAAAACTAGCTCAAATCATAACAAACCCCTAAGATATCACACACACAATCAAAATTGAACATCAATTGCACACGTAAGCATGAAAACACCACAATTATCAAGCGCTATAATTAAAACATCACAACATCACTGATAACAGTACTTGAAGCCTAAAACCTGAAACATCACACTGAAAACGACAAACATCAATACCTGTAGCTAAAACATCATGGCCAAAAATTCAAAAAACTTACAAACGATTCTTCCTTCTCGATTGCAGCAGCGGTGATGCAAATCTTCTTAGAAATCTAACAAACAACATCAACAACACAAATATTAGCACAAATCTGTAAGAACAACTTACAAAACAAAAAAAATAATCCTCAAATATTAACACATTGAACAATGTAAACCCTATACAATTTAATGAACCAAAAAAGGCAAACAAAATTTTAAAAAAAAGAAAAAATATATGCATAAAAACTCTAAGCACAAACATTACCTTCGAATAACACAAAATGAAACTTTATTGTGTTCGGCCACCAGAAAATTCGCTGGAAAACTTCAAAAATTGTGATGAATCTTTGTGCACAAGAAAGAGGAAGAAAAATGGTGATGCTGAGCGGTTGAATCAAAGAAAATGAGACAGAATTGAAGAATACATAAGAGAAATAGAGAAGAGAGAGAAGAATGAGATTTGAGTTGGAGAGGAGAGGAGAGAGAATATGAAGATTTTTTCCGCAGGAGAGAGGAAATGAAAAGATAGAGAAAGTTTCAGAAAAATATGACGCAATAGCAAGGAAATGTTAATATTTATACTTGCAATTAAATTTAAAATAGTGAAATTTCACATCTAGCCCCTAAACTTTTAAAAACTTTCATTATAAACGTCATGATGCATTATTAACAATTTAATCCTTGATTTCACCGTGATACCATCTCGCACAAGACTTTGTCAATAAACTTTTGTAACTTTTAATAAAACTTCATAATTTTTAACTTGAACATTATATTTTAGACAAAATCTTACGTACCGTTTCATAAATAACGAGATCAAGATTAAAATAGAGTTCCTGTAAGTATTTTAAGAGTTTGTCTCTTTAAAGACGGTATTTCCATAAATCATGGAAAGATCAGTGTTTAAAATGTAAATTAGAATAAATGAAGATAAAATTTATGGGTTGATTGAATCGGGTTATAAACTTTACTACTACACGATGCATAATAAAATTTTAATATTATAATTTAAAATTTTTACCTTTTACTATTCTAATTAAAGCTCATCTTTTTATAAGTTTATGGAAAGATCGTCTTTTCCAAAACTTTGCCGTATTATAAAGGGGTGAAAATCAAAAAAGAGTTTATACAAAGTCTGGGCGAATTAATAATGAGGGATTTGGATGTATATAAAAAAAGTTTAAGGTATTGGGTGCAAATAATTGAAAATTAATGATTTCACGTTGTGAGAAAATCATGGATTGCATCCGAGTCAGAAAATTAATAATTATTTTGACACTAAAAGTATCAAAATAAATATATTAAAAAGAGTCTGTCTCTTGAAAGACGGTATTTTCATAAGTTATGGAAAGATTGAATGTTTAAAGTGTAAATTAGAAGAAATGAAGATAAAATTTTTGGGTTGCATGAACCGGGTTATAAATTTTATAACTACTATATGTTGCATACTAAAATTTTAATATTGCAATTAAGACCCTTTACCTTTTATTATTTTAATTAAATCACGTCTTTCCATAACCTTATGAAAAGACCGTCTTTCCCAAAACTTTACCTATTAAAAAAACACATCAAATTTTAATTGAAAAATATAGCTCAACATACCAAGATATCAACATACCAAGATATCAAAAGAAAACATTGAAATGTCATCATGATACCGTAAAAAATCACAGAGTTTAAAATTCTTGGGAAATAAAAATGACATTTATTTTGAAAATCAAATAAAAGGCTATATCGTCAAACATCAAAAGGAATAATAAAATATCATCATATTTTTATAAACTATCATAAGTTCATATTTCATAAAACTAAAATGTAAGAGAATCACATTCAAATTGCAAAGCATAAAAATAAAATAAAAGTTGTCATCGTAATTCTGCAGTGTCCTAGAGTACATAATTTATGGACTTGAAAAAGACATAAAAAGCTAAAACAAAATTCTAAAACGTCAAAAAATAAAAGATTGCGTCTCTTGAAATACGGTCTTTCCATAAGTCATGGAAAGACCAAGGTATAAAGTGTAAATTAGAAGAAAGAAAGATAAAATTTTCGGGTTGCATGAACCGGGTTATAAATTTTATAACTATTGCATGTTGCATACTAAATTTTTAATGTTGCAACTAAGACCTTTTACCTTTTATTATTAAAATTAAACACCGTCTTTCCATAAACCTATGGAAAGACCGTCTTTCCCAAGAATTTGCCAAAATAAAATATCATCTTATTTTTATAAATTGTCACAAGTTCAGATTTTGTTAATAAAAACCCATATATAAATTTTAAAATTTAAAAGGAAAGAATTTATCATACTAAAAATAGTAAATTTCATTATATATTTATTTATTTATTTATAAGCCATCACATTGAATTTCTAAAATATAAACCGGTATAAATCACGCTAAAATATAAAATACAAAAGAAATATAGTAAATTAAACATCATCGTGGTTAAATAAAAAGTCACATGGTTAAAAATATGAGTTACAAAAATTAGACACAAAACAGAAAAGATGGCCAAAATTTATATCAGGCCCAGAAACACTAAACCTAATTCGGAGTCAAACTCAGACTCGATTCAACTAGCTGCCACCTATAGCCATATCAACGAGCACCGACATTTAGGGATGGCGGGTTGGTGTGGATTACGGTCCCTCCATATGCATGTCCACCTAAATTTTTTATGCATATACGATATACCCACTTCATCACCCCATGGTATTATTAAAATCAACCCCATCTTATCAGGTATTATATAAAAAAAATCACCTTGCCCCATCACCTACTTTGGTTTTGCTACTCACTTCAAACTCATTCTTCTCGCCCTACTTATACCTTTAAAAATACCTCAAATTTACTGACCGATTAACAGTTAGATGAATCATGAAAAACCCCATTTCAATAAATTTAAGGGTTCAAATTATAATTATTTATATATTATAATATATTTTAAAAGTTTTTCAAAGTTATAGGAATCTTGTTGCAATAAATAAAAACAAACATCAAATCGCCCCTTTAGTTACATCTATTTTAAAATGATCATAGCTAATGGTTAGTCGGTCTAAATCAAGACTTCGTGAAATATTATAGGTAAGATATTTGCATTGTGGATAAATTTTATTTTATCATATATTAAATTAGTATGTTCAGAGCAAAGTCTAGTGAGGTGGGGTAGGCTGGGGCGGTGTGAACTAATATCCACGGGCCCTCTCCCCAAGACGAGAATTATTTTTATACCCATACTCATACCTGCCTTACCCCCCATCAAAACTAGCTCTATACCCGCCCCATTGGGGCAAATGCGGGGGCAGACTGATATGAATCTCCTTGCGAAAACTCACAATTGCGGAATTAATATCTTTGATCTATTAAAGGGATCTACAAACCCTCACTATCTTGTATGAAATTCAGGAGTCTAGCCCTCGAGGTAAGCCTAACTTTGACTTGCTCTCTAACTAGCCCTCATGATCAGATTACAAGGTTTATTGATACTTAACTAGATCTCGGGGTTAAGAAACAATGGAATAGCTCGCAAGCAAAGAGTATGAACTCAAAAGGTTGTAAATTTGATTGATAAAAGTGTATGAAATTCATCCAAATGCCTCTCCTGTTTATAGGATTAAACTCTCGCCTCAAACCCTAATCACAACTGGAAACTGAATTGACTTATGGCAGCTTTAAAAAGCTAAAACCATATCTAACTAAAATACCTAAAATAAATGGTAATCTAAGGTGATCTGGTCGAATTCTTCAAGAAGCAACCTTGAAGAATATTACCTTATCTAATCTTACCAAATCTAATTCTGATAAGAATAAAACTGAATATACCAAACCCTAATAGACTATATTTTTGAAATTCTGCTCTTCAAATCGCATATGGCCGAACTGTCAGTCCATAAACCCAAAAATGAAATAATTTTACAATATTTTACGGTGATCACCCTACCTCATTAAAAATCCAATGGGAAAAAAGAGTATAGTTTCTTCATAATGTTTTCAGTTCGTCGACAATCTTGAATAATGAATCCAAGATGTCGATGGTGACTCCTCCAATTCTTCATCATAAAGTTAATCATCAAAGCATTTAAAGCACATCAAAATATTTGATATTCGTATCACGGACCTCCACCAAAATTCGCCCCACCACCATCCCTATTGACATTGCATATATGTCGAGCGTCAAAAATATATGATGAACCCCAACATCAACAGAACCCGGCGTCTCCAATTTTTCATCTCCAATGCATGACCCAATGATATAACTTCAATCCGGACCATCGAGGGTAAAAACTTGCAATCTCCGACAATGAAACTTTGGGGTCTAAATCCTTAAATCGAAACGTCGATGATGAAATTGAAACTTGCAAAGTGGGCTGAAACAACAGCGAATTTCGATGGTGAAAGAGAGAGGGAGAGGGCGGACAAGATGGAGATCTAGAGAAAATCGACGTCCCGGGAAGGAGTGGCAGCAATTGTTCAATTTTCCAGAGAAGATGGAATTTTTTTAATTAATTGCACTTCAGCCCCTAAAACTTGTGTAAATCTTTTAAATAGTACCCCAAAATAAAAGTAATATTATTTTGACCCCACATCCTACAAATAATCTTATATACTTCCTCCGTCATAACAAAAAAATGACACAATTTTCTTTTTCGTCTGTCCCAGTTAAATTTGCATGATTTGAAAATTACCCAGAAATGACAAAAAATATGTTGTTAAATTTCTCACACTGTCCTCTTTAACTTCAACAACTTATAGACTAGGTATACTGCTTTTCCAAAATATATGTACTTTTTCACACTTTGCTCTGTCACGTCAGCTCACGTAAAAGAGCAATCCAAAAACAATTTTGCCATTTTTAGTCGAACAAATGAAATATTACACTTTGAACCCCTGTCTCGCTATGAGATATTTTTATAAAAGACTGTGCTCCCCGTATTTCATTTCATATTTTCCAACTAACAGTCAAAGCAAAAACATAAAAATTACTAAACTTTAAAATGCTTTAGATTCCTAAGTTGAATTTATGGATGTTTGCCAAAACGAGCCCTACATGAAATAATGCAAATTACTTTATTGAAAATTCTCTTTCGCTCCCTTTTAATTTGGTATGAAATATAAAATCCTTCAAAAATAAAAGTTTGAGAAGGAATTCTTAAGTTGAAAGGGTTCAGTCCAGTTTTAAATGAAAAGGGGGGGAATTAATACATATAAGGGGCTAAAACAATAATTTCAAAACCTTTCAAATTCTGGAGGCATTGCTAAATCATGTCATGCATTTTACTTACTTACACTCTGACATTTTATGATTAGCTAAATTTTGTTTCTAATTTTTTTTAAAAAAAATCCAACCTCCCCCTTCAGCACCCCCTCCCCAGAACCTACCTCGTCGGAAAAACGAGCTCTCAAATCAGTCACCACTCCATTCTAACCCTCTCCTCCCCATCCACCCCATCCACCCCATCCCAGCCCCACCTGCCACCACCCTTCTCCCACCCTCCCCACTCCAGCCCCAACTAACACCACCTTCCTCTACCCAGCCCATCCCAGCTCAGCCATTGTTCGTTTAGCCCAGCCCCACCATCGTTCACTCTTGAACTATCATCATCCTCGCTAGTGAGAAATTCTAGTGTCCGTCGTGAGTGAACCACACTAATGTTCATCGCAAGTAAACCACACAGGTGCCATTGCGAGTAAACTACACCAGCAACCGTCGTGAGTAAACCACGCCGCGAGAGATCACATTGGGGTTGGGAAACTCCGACACGATGCAATCATGAGCAGATTCACTCAGAGATTTGATTGCGGGATGAACTCCAAGATCTTTGATTGGGTAGGGTGACGTGGTGGTTGGAGAGGGTGTGTAGGGTTGTGGTTACGATAGGGAAGGGTGGTTGTGGTGGTGGTCGATTGGGAGGGGTGGGGAGGTGGTGACGAGAGAGTGTTTTTTGGCGGGAAGAAATGATGCATGGTTTGTTATGTTTTTAATTTGTTAAAAAATAAAATTAAACTAATTATATGTGCATATACATATCAGGGCATAACATAACATGCAAGGTTTAATTTAACAAGAGTAAAGTGCATTTATGCCCCTCACTTCTTTGTTTAGTGCACATATACCTCTCAATTTTTTGAAAGTGCACATATACCTTGATACCTTGTTTAGTGCACATATACCTCTCCGTTTTCAAACGCCGGTATATAGGGGTTTATGTGAACTTTGAAAAACATGGAAGGAGTATGTGAACTTTCAAAAAATTGGGGGTTATCTGTGTACTAAGCAAGGAACTAGGGGATATACATGCACTTTAACCATTTAACTATCCACAATAATTTATTTTTTGAAAAAAAACAATCATTCCAAGATGCTGGGGAAAATACCTAGCGGCGATTACAATGAATGAAATTGACATCCAACCTAACTAGCCTCTAGCAACAATTAACATATTGCAAGGATATCTAAATTACATGCCAACCAGACTGATCATCTGTACTATTACATATCATAGATCCAATAAAAACTGCAATATCTCCCCTCGGGGATATTAACTTGCTTCCCACGAAAAAACATGATCACTTGACAAAGAGGAGTGTATCACACATCAATATCATTGCGCCAAACAAGGATCTTCTACAACTGTAACAACACTTGATCCAATCACGATCTATGTTGTCCAAACTATAAACACCTTGAAAAATACAAATCTAACGAACCCAAATTTATGAAAACCCAAAAATAAAACCACAAACGAAATTACAAACACACAATCTGTACAAGCTGATTGAGAACAATATGTCAACATGATCAATTAAATCAAGTTATCATCATGAATACAATGATCTAATCGATCAGGTCGAAGAACAAAACTAATCCGTGGAGACAAATCTCACACTCATTCAATAAAAAAAATGAATTAAAATAAACAGTTATTCCCCATCTTCCTTAATGGAATGATGGGAAAAAGGATTGAAGATGATGAGTTGCTGCTTAGAGAGAGGGTTGCGACTTGGAGAGAGGGTTTTTCCGTCGATTTACGAAAATATTTAAACTATCCACAATTATATGGGTATGGTACGAATGTACAACCCGCATTGCTCTTGGATTGGCCTAGAATATTTTGTGTATTAATATCCAAAATAAGTTTATCCTGTGTTTAACGTAAAAGGTATAATATTTATATTAAAGTTATGTGCGCATCTTTTTTTTTATCATAAAGAAGCAATTTTATTAGAAAGATTTCATGACACATGGGGCCAGATTATGCGCCTTGTGTACAAGATATTTACTGACATTTTTAAAACTAACAATAAGGAAGTTCCTACTTAAGGCCTTGCTATCACTAACCTCATTACAAATATCAGGGGTAATTTTTTTTTGCACCATTGATAAGGTCCACTGCTATTTGAGAATCTGTCCGAATCGATATTAGGTTAAAACCATTTGGTGCCAAAAACTCCAAGCAGTGTAAAATAGCAAGCAACTCTGCCTGTAATGGAAAAGAGGCATTGCTAATTTTGTAGCTTGAGAACTCTTGCTCATTCGACAGATTCAAAGCAGAAACCTACTGTGATATATCTGAATCTATCATATGCCGCATCCGTACTAAAAGGGATTTCTGATTCTGGGCCATGAGGATCATCCAGATGGATTTCCTGGGAGCGTAATGAATTTGAAGTGTTGGAGTCCAAGTTCACTAAGATGTCTTGGATTCCATCCCTTGGTAAAACTGCTTTGTATACTTGAAATAAGGCTAAAGCCTTTTTCCATATCTGGATAGGATTAGTACTGATGTTTAGGATGTGATTTCCCCGAATTACTAAGTTCCTGAATGATCAGATTTCCGAGAAAATACAGAAAGATAACTTAACATCATCCACTGTAGGATTGTTTAGAGTCCATTCGCATATCCATGTCCTTATTGAGGAAGCATGATCTAGATTGAAACCAAACTGACTGCAATGCCACGCTTTGGAGCTATACTCACATTTGAAGAAGAGATGGAGTGAGTTCTCCTCATGATGTTGACAGCTTTAGCATACAGGAGCAACACACACTCTTCTGATCATAAGATCATGCTGAGTGAGATTGGCATTTGAGATTATCCTCCACATTAGGACTTTAAATTGGATGGCAAGTCTACTTTCCACAGTTTCTTTCAAACTTTGGGGGAGTTAAGCAAGGCCTGAGACGAAGATTGAGCGGATTGAAGTTGCATGTTTTCCGAAGAACATTGATAACCCTTTTCGACAGAATATAATCCATTTGGAGACTCTTTCCAGCTGATGATGTCTTTCACCTGATGGTTACTATACTTCTGAAAACACATGCAATATTCTTAAGCATGTAATGGGGGAACATAGCTTTGATTAGAGTCCAGTTCCATTCCTTATTCCCAGTAATAAGATGCGAGACCCTCGTATCTGTTTGCCTTGCCCACAAATCTAATTGAGACAAAGGGTTGATGGCATTGGGGATCCCCTGATCAGAGATATGAGCTTGTACCCCTGACCTAACCTTCCATTGGAACTTGCCATTTAGGATTTGAGCTCTCCACCAAATCGATCCACATCCCCATGAAGCATTAGGCTTTGGTTTGTGCACCCGTAGACTATTTGCACTGTACTTTTGTATGAATAACTTGCTAAACATAGTTTCTGGGTAAAAAATTTTCTTTCAAGCATGCTTGGCAAGCAAGGCTTTATTCATCTCTTTGGATGATCTAAGCCTCATACCTCCAAGGTGCTTTGGCTTACATAAACTTTCTCAATTTTTCCAATGGATCTTAGATATGAATCCCTTTGCGAAAATTCTAGATTGCAGAATTAAAAGTTTTGACCGAATTAAGGGACTCACAAACCCTTACTTAGACCGCACGAAATTCAAGAACACTAGCACTCGAGATGCTCTCAATCTTGACTTGCTCCCTAACTAGCCCATGAGATTAGTTCAAAAGGGTACTGATACTTAATTAACCCTAGTGATTAAGCAACCATGAAGATAGCTCCCAAGAAATGAGTATAACTCAAAAGTTGATATATTTGATTGATAAAAAAGGTTGAGTATAAACTCGAATCTCGATCTAAAACCCTAATCACTAACAGAATCTAAATCAACTTATGAAAGCTTTAAAAAACTAAAATCATATCTAACTAAAATACCTAAAATAAGTAGCTATATGCACTACAAGGAATTGAACCTATTACTTCGCCCAATTTACCTTGGCTTTTTGGTTAAGGGAAAATAACCGAGGTAAAAAGTTCTTTTACCTCAATTTTTTTCAAAGTAAAATATTTTTTACCTCAACTTTTTTAAAAATCGAGGTAAAAGCCTGCCACGTCACATGCATGTCTAGCTTGCCGATGTCGGTTGTTTTTTAGACTGACGTCGCACGTCACTCTCGCAGACATGAATGACCAAAGTCGCATGCGCTTACCGGTGTCGGTTATTTTTTAGATCGACGCTGCACGTACCACTCGTAGACATGAAATGATCGATGACGCACGCATGCCTGACTTACTGACGTTGATTATAATTGTGACCGACGTTGTGGGTACCTCTCGCAGACATGAAATGATCTACGTTGCATGCATGTATGGCTTACCGACGTCTATTATTATTGTGACCGATATCACACGTACCTCTCGCACACATGAAATGACCGACGTCGCACGTACCTCTCGTAAACACCCTTGCGATGCACAATTTAAAATAATTTAATATATATATATATATATATATTAATAATGTAAATTTTTATTCAATAAAAATATAATATTAATTTTTTATGCAACTCCATTTCTTTTTAATTTAAAAATATTTTATAATTATACTTTTAATTATGACTTTATGTTTAAATTTTCAGATGAAATAAATTAAATGTAGAGTTTGAGTAACACATTATCGAGATTTTATTAATAAAATTTAATGTTAAACAAAACTAAAATATAATACTGTAAATTTTTTATGCTACTCCATTTCTTTTAAACTTTTAAAAGATTTTATAACTATACTTTTAACTATGACTTTTTGTTTATATTTTTCAAATGAAATAAATTAAACGTAGAGTTCGAGTAATATGTGATCGAAGTCGAATATCAATAAGTAAATTTTATTTTTTCACCGAATAAAATTTTATATACTTTACTCGTAACTCCAAATTGAAATCCGCTCGAACATGATGCTACCCTATACACCCTGTTGTATTTTCCAAGTCCGTAACATAGTATTTATCAATAAACATGCACAAGAATATATTTGTAATCTTTTCCGATTTCCCTTTCTTACTTGTATGTAACCAACTCTAACTTACTCTAGAACATGTAGTGGCGTTTTTCAACATTTCACCAAAAAACTCATCTATTTAATATTTTTATATTTATGCAAGAATAATAAAAATTATGTATTTTGGAACAATGGATTATAGGGTAACACATATAATGTAATTTTTCAAGACTTTGTAGAAGTAATCAATATTTACTTTTGAGCCCCTTATGTTCACCCATACATGTCCAAATTTCAAATTCATAATACTCCCCCTGGTACTCTAATTATGTCCCTCTTTCCCTATTGGGATGGTTTTTTTTTATTTTGGCCCCTTCTCCTTTTGGTAAGTACTAAATTATTTTCATCCACACATCTTACTTTTTATACTCTCAATTCAATCTCCACCTCTCCTTTCTCTTTTTAAAAAAATTTGTGCCATTTTCATGAGGCCATATAAAGAGGACCATAGGGAGTATTATATTATTGAATTTTATTTTGGTGTCATCAATTTGGTGCTTCAAAAACTCCAACTTTCTTGGAGGGGACCTAAGTGCAAAAAAATAAAAACTCCACTCATAACTCCAAATTGAAATCCACTCGAACGTGATGGTACCTTATACACCCCCATTGTATTTTCCAAGTCTGTAACAAAATATTTATCAACAATTAGGCATAAGAACATATCTGTAATCCTTTTCGATTTTCCTTTTTTACTTCTAAGTATTCAACTCTAAGTTACTCTTGAACATGCACTAGTACTTTTCAACATTTCACCAAAAAAATATTTCATTTTATATTTCTATATTTAGGAAGGAATAATAAAAATCATGTATTTTGAAGCAATGGATAATAGGGTAACACAATTTTGGGCCATAATGTAATTCTTCAAGACTGTGTAGAAGTAATCAATGTTGACTTTAGAGGCTCTTCCGTTACCCATACATGCCCAAATTGCAAATTCACAATCTTATGTTATTGAATTGCATTTTGGTGTTGCCAATTCGTGTTTCGACAACTCCAACTTCCTTGGAGGGACCAAAGTGTAAAAAGTAAAAACTTTACTCGTAACTCCAAGATGAAATCCGCTCGAACGTGATGCTACTCTATACACCCATTGTATTTTCCAAGTCCAAAACATAATATTTATCAATAAATGTGCAAGAATATATTTGTAATCTTTTCCAATTTCCCTTTCTTACTTCTATGTAACCAACTCTAAGTTACTCTCGAACATGTAATAGCGCTTTCCAACATTTCACCAAAAAAATTCATCTATTTAATATTTCTATATTTATTGCAAGAATAACAAAAATCATGTATTTTGGAGCAATGGATTATAGGGTAATACAATTTTAGGCCATAATGTAATTTTTTAAAGATTATGTAGAAGTAATCAATGTTGACTTTGGAGGACCTTTCGTTGACCCATACATGCCCAAATTGCAAAGTCGCAAATATATACTATTGAATTACATTTTGGTTCTGTCAATTTCGTGATTTGGTAACTTCAACTTTTTGGAGGGACCTAAGTGCAAAAATGAAATTGTTTGACCTTAACTAATGAATGGTAAACCCTTACTTGACTTTCCATGTATAAATACTTAATATATATATATATATATACACACACACACACACACACACATATATATATATATATATATATAAATTCTGATGAACGATCATAACTTTAACTAATAGATGGTCAACCCTTACTTGATATTAAATTTAGTTCTTTATCTTCATACATATATGAAAGTCTACGCAACTGTATAATATTTGTTTTTAATTATAAATTTAAATATAATAATAATGTTTCTTTAAAAATTTATTATTGATAAATTTTATCAAAACTTGAATATATAAAATAAGAATTAATTTTCAGTTTATAAACAGGCAAAGTCTTGGGAAATACCGTCTTTCTATATGCTTATGGAAAGACGGTGTTTAATTAAGATAATAAAAGGTAAAATATCTTAGTTGCAATATTAAAAATTTATTATGCAAAGCGTATTAGTTATAAAGTTTATAACCCGATTCATGCAATCCAAAAATTTTATCTTCATTTTTTCTAATTAGTACTTTAAACCTTGGTGTTTTTATGACTTATGAAAATATCATCTTTCAAAAGACAGACTCTTATAAATATTTGTTAATTTTCAGTTTATAAACAAGATTTTGATTTCAGCCCAACAACTAATCAAAAGCCCATAAAACTCATACCTTGCCCAAACCCCTAATACTAAAGTTGAAACCTAGTTTCCATTTGACTTCTCTTTCACTCACGACCGCCTCTCTTCCAGCCGTATTGTTCATTTGCCTCCTCTGTCACTCACGACCGCCTTCTCTGTGCGCCACCAGCAGACACGCCGCCAGACACACCAACGGCTCACTCCAGCGGACCGCCTCCTCGCACACCACTGTGACAAGCCGCCGCGACAAGCCAATGGCTCCACTGTAGAAACCGAAATTACTTGAAGGTGATTTGGTTAAAAACAAGGCAAAGAATTGTGCTGAAGTTACAGCTTTTCTGTTTATCCATATACACTATTTAAAGCCAATTACATGAAGTAAAACAACTAACTAAACAAGCTAAACATGGCCTAACCAACTACTGATCATAGCCTAAGAGTTTGGCACAACTTACTGAACATGGCTAACAAATTCTCCCAACAAACAAACTAAATCCTTACTTATAGGAACTAATAAATACTAAGCAATAAGTGACTCGGGAATGAATATTCCTAAGAGAAACTAGCATGCAACAATGTTCATGCATGCAACTCAAGAACAAGAAACTCTGATGCAAAGCAACAAGTGTTGATCTCAACATTTCAGCCCCTAAAAGCTTATTTCTTGAACCAACTTCGACCGCACCAAGTTTATGTTGTATTTCAGCAAATTTAACACGCCCAAGTGCCTTGGTTAGAATGTCCTCCAGTTGCTCTTGTGTCCCAATGTAGCTAACCTCCATCGAACCATTTTCAATACATTCACGAATGAAATGATAACGAATATGAATATGCTTACTTCGTTCATTATGTACCGGATTCCTACTCAAATCAATTGCCGACTTGTTATCCACGAGTAGCTTCACCATCTTTGGCTCCTGATTTGTGAGATCACCATACAAATGACTCATCCAAACACCTTGACAAGCCGCCGATGCAGCTGCAATATACTCCACCTCGCAAGAAGAAAGTGCAACCACCTTTTGCTTTTGAGATGCCCAACTAACCAGATTTTTACCAAGGAAGAATGCCATTCCCGTGGTACTTTTGTACTCCTTTACATCGCCGTCGTGATCACCTCGCTATAACCTTTCAAACTAGACTCTAACATATCATTCTTCCCATAAAGAAAACCATAATTAATAGTCCCTTTAACATACATCAAAATCTTTTTCACTGCTGCCCAATGTGATGCCTTCGGTGTCTCCATAAAATGGCTCACTAAACCAACTGAAAAAGCTAAATCGGGCCTTATATTGCACAAGTAGCACAAGCTACAGACAATGCTCCAATATTTTGTTGCATCAACGATCTCTCTGGCATCCTTTTTTCTCAACTTTAGTCGAACCTCCATTGGTGTGTAGCATGGATTGCATCCCTCTATACTAGATACTTCGAGAATCTTAGTGGCATAGGCGCTTTTAAAAAACATGATTTCACTATCTCTTTGCTGCACTTCGACTCCAAGATAGTAGCTTAAAAGGCCAAGATCACTCATATCAAACAATCTTTGCATTTTATCTTTAAACTTGGTATTTTCATCAACACAAGCTCCCGTGATAATTAAATCATCAACATACACTCCAACTAGCAACAATGAAGAACCACTTACCCTTTGGTAAGACGGCATGCTCCAATGGACTACGTTCAAAGTCAAGAGAGACTAGTGAAGCATCTAACTTGGCATTCCATGCTCGTGGCGCTTGACATAAATCATACAATGCCTTGTGTAGCTTAAACACCTTCTCTTTGTTGCCGGAATCAAATAAACCTGGAGATTGGTGAACATAAACTTCCTTAACAAGATCACCATTTAGAAACGCAGACTTGACGTCCATGTGATGAATCTCCCAACTTTTGTGTGCGACAAGTGCTATTAGTAGTCAAACTGTCTCCATTCGAGCCACCGGTGCAAACACTTCATCAAAATCAATCCCTTGTCGTTGAATGTAACCCTTCGCGACAAGTCGAGCCTTGTGATTCACTACGTTTCCCACCGGGTCCTTCTTCACCTTGAAGACCCACTTGAGACCTATAGCTTTGTGCCCCGTCGGAAGTGTGGTGAGCTTCCATGTGTCATTGCTACGAATGGAATTTAGCTCACTCTCCATTGCTTGTCTCCAACGAGTGCCTCCAAGTGCTTCCTCCACACTAGCGGGTTCCTCACTAGCCAAAAAACAAACACCGTTAAACTCCAAACTAACCTCATCTGTGGCATCATATATGTCCGTCAACTTATGGTACCACTGAAAACCATGGTTTGTGCTAAGTGCACCATCGTGAGTCGGTGGCGTTGCAAATTTTGTGCTCCCCAAGTCCGATCGAGGCATCCGAGTGCTGCTGTCCTCTAACTCAACGCAAGGTTCATTTTCATTTGGAATGATCTTTGTGTACAAGCTACCTTCTCTAGATGCAGTTTCACCCAAATAATCAACCATGAACACTTCATTTGATTGATCTTTCAACTCCGTCAACCAATCCCACTTTCTATGCTCCTCAAACATCACATCACGAGACACATGGAGTGTTTTTCCCATTGGACCATACACTCGATAAGCTTAGAGCCTTTTTCGTACCTAATGAAAACCATTGGCATCAAATGATCCACAAGTTTGCTTACTCCAAGGCCAATTTTCTTCACGTGAGCTACTCACCCAAAAGTCCTGAAATGATGCACCTTTGGCTTACGATTGTGCCATGCTTCATATGGCGTTTTCCTTTCCAAACTCCGTGTTGGTGAACGATTGAGTATGTAGACCGCGGTCCTCACCGCTTCTCCCTAAAATATAATCGGTATAGCCATGGTTTTAAGCAAACACCGAGCCATTTCCATCACTGTTCAATTTCGACGTTCCACTACTCCATTTTGTTGGGGAGAGTAGGGTGCAGTAGTGTAGTGTTTGATCCCTTCATTGTCACAAAACTCCTTAAATTCATTTGAATTGAATTTCCCTTCTCGGTCCGACTGAAATGCTACAACCTTTTTGCCCTGCTCAACCTTTGCACGGACCTTGAATTTCTTGAAGCATTTTAAAGCTTTATCCTTTGTTTTCAACACCTCAAGCCACATGTATCAACTATAATCATCAACAATTAACAAGATATATCGTTTACCTCCCGGTGTAGATGGTGCAATCGGTCCACACAAATCCACATGAACCAGCTCCAATCCTTGCTTTGCACGGTACGTCGAAGCTTTTGGAAATGGAGTTCGGTGTCGCTTTCCAAGAGCACACCCATCACAAAATTGCTCAACTTGATTTATCGATGGTAGTCCATCTACCATGCTACCTTGGGCCAACTTTCGCAAAGACCGAAAGTTGAGGTGACCGTAGCGAGCATGCCACAACCATGCTTCATCATTAAGCTTTGAGAGTAGACACACAGGAGTAGCCAAGTCCAAAGACAAAGTGTAAAGTCTATTCTTAGAGCGAAGTACCCTTGCAAGTAATATTTGCTCTCGATCAAGAAAACACAATTCACCATTTTTATCACAATTTTACAGCCACTCTCATCCAACTGACCCAAGCTAACAATATTGCTACGTAGTTGAGGGATGTAATATACCTCCGTGAGCACCCTATGCTCCTTATTAGTTTTGCAGCCAAACATCACAACCCTATGTCCGCTAATATTGACAACCGATCCATCGTTGAGCTTGACAGAGCCTTTCACTCTTTCATCCAGTGACGAAAACATCTCCTTGGAACCCGTCATATGATTGCCTGCGCCTGTGTCGAGGTACTACACCCCCACACCAACATTGACCAGAATCATAGGTTCTTCATTAAGAAACATGTATTGAGTGGCTTCTTGTACCTTTTCACATGGTGAGGCCAATAGTAATGCAGGTTGATCGTCCTTGAGCATCGTCAAATGAGCATCCTCCTTATTTTCACGTCGAGGCCTGTGACACTCCCGAGCAAAATGACCAAAAATGCCACAGTTGTAGCATTTTTTGTTACCACCTCCACGACTTTTATTTCCTCCCGATGAGCCCTCATCGCTCTTGTTACGAGCTCGCCACTCTTTCTCCATGAGAAGTAGCCGAGCTCCCGAGTTTCCATATGAATTTCCAAGACTATAACGATCTTCTACCACTAGTAGCCTCCCAGTCAATTCATCGATCAATAGTGTTCTTAAATTAAGCAACGTCTCAATAGCGATTTCCACTTGCGAGTACCGTGGAGGCACAATGCTCAACATCTTCTTCACCACCCTCGACTCTTCAATTATGTCACCAAGGATGCTAAGATTATTTAATAGACCGGTGGTTCTCATAGCAAAATCATCGACTGTTTCACCATCCTTAAAAGTGATGGTTTCAAATTCAGTACGCAACTTTTAGGCATTTGCTTTACGGACTCGATCAACTCCCATTCGCTGAATATTCACCGTGTCTCATGCCTCCTTCGCTGTATCCTTCGCCGCCAACGTGGACAATATCTCTGGTGGAACCACACGCAAGATTGCAGACAACGCTTGCTTATCCTCACGATATTCAGTGTCCTCGTGCTCAACCGTACGCCACAAACCTTGTGCTTGCAAATTGACCCTCATCACTAGAGCCCAATCAGCGTAGTTTGGTTAGCATCGGGTAAACCATAGTTCTGCTTGATTCCCTCAACGGTGGTTGAACTACCATGTCAAGGCTTCGTAGCCTTGATGGGCTGCGTCCGTGCCTCCTTAGTGGTGTTATCAACCTCGCCGGTGATGTTGATCTGCTCCCAACCATTGAATGATATGGCTCTAATACCAAATGGAGAAACCAAAATTACTTGAAGGTGATTTGGTTAAAAACAAGGCAAAGAATGG
Organism: Rubia yunnanensis; assembly: GCA_037428765.1. NCBI lineage: Eukaryota > Viridiplantae > Streptophyta > Magnoliopsida > Gentianales > Rubiaceae > Rubia > Rubia yunnanensis. The sequence continues at coordinate 19,351,730 of CM075064.1, read as the reverse complement.
TGCTGGAGTTACAACTTTTCTGTTTATCCATATACACTATTTAAAGCCAATTACATGAAGTAAAACAACTAACTAAACAAGCTAAACATGGCCTAACCAACTACTGATCATAGCCCAAGAGTTTGGCACAACTGACTGAACGTGGCTAACAAATTCTCCCAACAAACTAACTAAATCCTTGCTTATAGGAACTAACAAATACTAAGCAAATAAGTGACCCAGGAATGAATATTCCTAAGAGAAACCAGGATGCAACAACGTTCATGCATGCAACTCAAGAACAAGAAACTCTGATGTAAAGCAACAAGTTAATCTCAACATCCACCATCGACCACATACGGTTTCACCTACGACGACGATGCCCACCGACTGACACGACTCCTCCATCTCCATCTCTGCTACATCCCTTTACAGCGACTCCAATCCATTCGCTCTGCGACTCCACTCCGTTTCCACCTCTGCTGTTGACACCGAAGATATGCAGTTGTGCCGCCCTGCTCACCGGAGATCAACTTTGCCTAGTGCCACCTATCTTTGCCTTCATTTTTGCATCCGCCGCTGCTCAAGAATTCAAAGCCCCGGTCTTCTGGTGATCATGTTCGTTCATTTTTTGTAATATAAATGTATTCTATGTTTGTAATTCGTTTATGATTTTTTTTAGTTTGTAATTTTTGTGTATTCTATTGTTTTGTTTGTAAATCGAGCTGGTATTTTTGTGCTATTATGGCTATGAATTGAGCTACAGAATCTTGCCGGAAAACTCTTGTTAGGTTATGAATCGAAAGCATAATCGATGTCGATTCTTGGTAGTTTTTTTAATCTCTGAAATATCAGGTGCGTTGCACCAGTATCGCTTGTTTTACTGAGGTTTGAAAATTTTGAAGCGACTTTGCTCCCCCTTTTGTAGATACCAATATTTACCTCGGTTGTTTTCTAAAAAACTGAGATAAAAAAATTCTTTTTACTCTCCCACATTTACCTTGGCTTTTTTAGGATTGAAAACCGAGGTAAAAATCATGAAAAATTGAGGTAATAGGTACTGTCACTTGTAGCCGAAATCTTCCAAGCTAAGCATTGGGTAAATATGGTCTAATCTAATCTTACCAAATCTAATTCTAATAAGAATAAAACTGAATATTTTTGAAACTTTAGTGGACATGGTTCGAAAACAATATCTTCAAAGTCCACATGGCCGAGCTCTTCATCTAAAAATCCAAAATGAAATAATTTAACAATAGTTTATAGTGATCACACCACCTCATTAAAAATTCGGTGGGAAAAAAGAGTACATCGTTCTTCATGATATCTTCAGTTCCTCGACAGTCTTGAACAATACATCAAAGATGACGATGATGACTACTTTGATTATACATTATAAAGTCAATCAATCAAAGCATTTAAAGAAGCATCTCTAAGTTTATTCATTGACCTAGTCATAGGTTCTGCCATGTCACTTAGAGGATCTCAAACATAACCTTTAATGTTTGATCAAGTCGTGGAATGCCTTCATTTATGGTGGTAGTAGTCTTGGCATCCCCATCAATCTTCCTTTCACAAAGGTTACCATATGAAGCCTGTGATTATTTTCTCCATCTCTTCATGTACTTTGTTTGGCAGCTGGTAGATGGACATAACCTGATTAACCATTGATTGAAGAACTGACTTTGCTAAGTTTATTCTTCCATTTATTGACACCCCTTGATTTCTCCACCTGTCAAGCTTTTTCCTGACATTCTCGACTAAACCTATGAACATATTAGTCTTTTTTTCTTTGGGATAATGTACCTAGACCAAGATATTTGTCTGGTAAACCCTGCCTATGTATATTCAGAGCATAAGAAGGCCATAATCTCCAGTGTAGAGGAGTATTAGGGCTGAAGAAAATGGAAGACTTATGCCCAAAATCTTGGCATAGTTGTCAATACACTGCGTTAACTTCCTAATATTGTCTTCCTTATTCTCAATAAATACCAGGCAATCATCCACATACATTAGGTGTGAGATTCTCATACCATTTCTTACCAAAGGAAATCCAAGAGTAGCATTATTAAATGATGAGATCGTATCAATGGCCGAAGAGAAAACCTGCTGGCATATGATGAATAAATAGGGTGATAGAGGACAACCTTGTCTAATGCCTTTAACATGTTATAAAAAGACTGATTGTTGACCATTCATTGTGATCTGATAAGAAACTGTTGTCACACATTGTAAGATCATGTGTATCCAACTTTGATGGAAGTCCATTTTTGTGAATACTACTAGAAGGAATGACCAAGACACCTGCTCATAAGCCTTGTTCATGTCAAGTTTAATGGCTGGAAAAGATATTTTTCCAGATTTCTTTTTCCTAATGTGATCCACTAATTCATGTGCTAAAAGAACACTCTCAGGTATGGACATTCCTGGCACAAATCCATTCTGATTTTCAGGTATTAGAGTACCAATGACTTCCTTTAGCCTAGACTGAAAAAGCTTTGCTATGACCTTATATTGAGTCTTACAAAGACTGATTGGCTTGTAATCTTTAGCATAGATTCGTGCCCTAATTTTAGGAATGGAGATAATATTTGTTTGGTTCCATTCTTTATGCATCAGTTGGCCATTCTAAAATGAAAGAGCATGTTTAGAAGCACCTGTTTGACATTATTCCAGTGTTTGGAACTCTTTCCTTTTCTTAAGTTAAACATTATCACATGTAGCTCAACTATAATGAAATCATGAACTCACTATTAACTGAACTGAACTACGAGCATTATGAATCAAGTTTAAACGAAGGCCTCAAATTCCAAGGTCAGGAGTTAGGCCTTAATTATTGGGCTTTTGAAGCCCACCATTGAAATAAGGCTGATCTATCAAAATTGCCTCCAAACCCGACCCGAATAGCTTCGCCGGGAGCCCCATTAGAGGGAGATCTGAATAATCAAAACAACTGAAAACCGAACCATGGGAAGAAGAAGAACTGGAGAGAGAAAATAAGACTAGAAAGATGAACTGTAATTCCTAACCGTATAACTTAAGTTGTGTGTTCCCGTACACTTATAATTCTACGCCATTTCCGTAGATACAGAGCAATGGGATCGATGACGGCGTTGGCTCCGGGTCTATCGAGGAAGCTGAAGAAGGTTCTGGAAACGCGTACCGACAGCCCGGAATTGCTCTCCTCGCTCAGCACGCTCTCCGATTTCCACTTGGAGAACAATGCTCACTCCCGCCGTAATCTCCGATCCACGATCGAGAAGCGAGGCCTCTCCATCAACCAGGAGTTCCTCGTTTCCTCCCTCACAGCTCAGCAGGTGTTGATTTTCAGCAACTACTGATTGAATTAGCTCGTGTTTCGATTTTTTATGTTTGCATTGATGTCGAAATTTTGATGTTGTAGGCATTGGATCAAGTGGAAGAGGAGGTCAATTTACTGGCCGAATGCTGCGATAAGTATGTAGAATTTTACTCCTTGTGATTAGCATATGTTCTTACAATTGCTAATTGCCATGCCTCTATACTATTGTTCATTTGTTCTGAATTGATTTTTGAGCAAACTTTAGTGCTTTGGAACTCATGGTAATGGTATAAAAAAGACAGAATGATTTATGCTAGTATGCACTCTATAAGCATCGCATTTTCCCAGCTTTAACTTTTGAGCTGCTGAATACTTATTGGTGTACTACTGTACTCCTATGTGCCGGCCAGAGTTGCTTTGTATAGCTGTTCTGAAGTCATCTGTAGAAATGCTTAACCATTAATGTATTTACTTACGTATAACTAAAAATTATGAGTAGTTGACAGTTTTACAATATATGTTATGGAGAATCTAGCAATATCTCACTGATCTCACTTGATGATTATCTTACACATATCAATGTAATTTAATGGTTGATGTTAGCTAGAGGCTCTAGAATATTCAACTAGGAAGAATTTTGTCAGGTCTGTTCTGATGAAAATGTTCATTCTTCTGGCAATATTGCGATAACAAAAATCGTTTGTCAAGTTAAAGCGAAATTTTATTTGAATTTGGTAGTAGAGGTTTTGGACTTGGTTCTTTCAGCTCACTGTCATGCTATGCAAGTGTTGGCCTTCAGTCCTAGATGAGTATGAAGACAAGAGAATTACTAGGGACGAGTGGTACTGAACATGATGTATGTTTTTGTTATTGTTACCATTGATAGAAAGGGAACAAGTTCGATTGAGCTCTTTGATTGTGTTGCAGAATTGCCAGTGCTTTAAGCAGCTGTAATGCTACTACAGGTGACATTATCAGTACCACAGAAAGGCTCAAACAGGACTTGGAAATCACAACACAGAGGCAGGAAATTGTGTCATGCTTTCTTCGTGACTATCAGCTATCCAATGAAGAGGTTATTGACTCTTAGATGGCCCTTTCCTCTAATTTTGAATTTTGTGTTGAATTCCTTACAAAGTAAACATCATGTTTGTTCGTGTTATGATTGGTGTTAATAAATCTTCTCTGTAGATAAATGCACTGAGAGAGGAAGATCTCAATGAGAACTTCTTCAAGGCACTTGCTCATGTTCAAGAAATCCATGCAAATTGCAAAGTGCTTTTGAGGACACATCATCAGGTACTTTCCCTTCAGCTACTTCGTAGAGAAAACGACAGATCACAAACAGTTTATGTGGAGGAAGCTAATTCAGATTCCTTGTGTGCTTGAATCCAATAATAAGCACTTAAGCATAAAAAAATCCTTGCAATTTCACTTTTTTGGGACTTTTGATGGGGTGCGTTGTTGGAACTAAGAAATCCGTGTATTCTACTTCTGTCCATCAAAAACATTTGTTATGATCTGTATCAGAGTCTAATGATTTCTGTCTCCGATTATATAATGAAACACAATATTTTGGCATCTGAATTCTTAGCTAGTCAGTGCCAAAACAAATGAAAAGCATGTACTTTTATACTGCTTTTTGTAATCTTGAAGTCTGTCGTTAGGGTAATTTGACGAGCTGATTTAGGATTGCTGTAGTTTCAGCTGACCCCTTTTCCTGATTAGATGTCTTCTCTCGAAGGCTCAGTCTTTACTTCTTTCTACTTTAGACTCTAGATTATGATTTCTGACCCGAGTTTTGTGCAAAATGACTGGTGCTCACTGACAGCTACCCTTTGATGGTTGATAGCCTTTATTTCTAGCTATTGAGAGCTATACGTGGATTAAGTCATAAAATATTTGTTGCTGAACTGACTTGAAGAACCCTAACAGCGAGCTGGTCTGGAGCTTATGGACATGATGTCTGTTTATCAAGAGGGAGCCTATGAACGCTTGTGTAGGTAAGATAAACTGGTTTTAGTTTCTTTTATTTGTTCCCCATATTCCTTTATGTGGTAAAATAGGATGTGGACCGTGGATGTCAAAACCTTAAATAATAGCTTTTTAGATTGCTGAAGAAGGTTGCACAGAAACAGAGTTGCACTTCTTTGTGTTATAATTCTTTTTAGCTGTTTCTTAAGTTCAAAGATTGTAAAGACATCTTTGGTGCTCACCTGGATAAACTATTAGTCATTCCTTCCCATAAAAGAGTCCACTTCCTAAGGCCGAGTACAACTGCAAAATGATTGTATTGTAATAATATTTTCACTTTTACCTATTGACCGTTAAATTTTCTGAAATGACATAAAATCAAAATGACCATATACCTACATTAGATTGGAAAATAAGGTATTACAGTGCAATGTGGACTCTTGACAATATGCCAGAGAATCATGTGTAGAGACATCCTTGGTGTTCACCTGGCTAAGCTGTTATTACTGCTCTGCTTGACATTATGACATGAGCCTTATCAGCTAAGATTGAAGCTTTGATGATTGTTTTTCTGGATTTGAATGGTTTCTTTCTATATTTTGCTCAAATATGAATTGTTGATGGACAGATTGGTGCTTTAATTTTTTGGATAAAATAACTTCATGATTTTGTTTAAGATCTTAATCTGGCATGCACTGATAGTCATGCAGAACAATTTCAAAATGGTTTTGCCCTTGGCCTTGCCCAAGCTTTGACGTGTTGATTTCCTTATCCAGGTGGGTCCAATCAGAATGTAGGAGACTTGGTGACATTGATAATCCTGAAGTTAATGAACTTCTGAGAACAGCAGTTCGTTGCCTTAAAGAAAGACCTGTTCTTTTCAAGTATTGCGCAGAGGAGGTATCTTTGTGCTGAAGCTAATCTATTTCGTAACCCAGAACTGTTACTTTTTGTAATTGCTAGTAATTGTTTGACATGCGCTTTGTAATTGCTAGGTTGCCAATATGAGGCATAATGCACTGTTCAGAAGATTCATTAGTGCTCTAACACGTGGTGGACCCGGTGGACTTCCCAGACCAATTGAAGTGCATGCCCATGATCCCTTAAGATATGTTGGAGACATGTTAGGATGGCTCCATCAGGTATGAAGTGGTGGTTATTGCTTTTGGTGGTGACCTCTTATCATTTTGAAACTGAAAGATGTGATTGTTTCACAGTTCTTCCTCTCCCCTGATGTGTGACAGGCTTTGGCTTCTGAAAGAGAACTCGTGATTGCTTTGCTTGATCCAGATGCAGCAGCAGATACACGAGCAACTGCTCCTCAATCGTCGAGTGTTTCTGAAAAAGATACTCTAAATTCAGAAGCAGACTTGACATTTGTTCTTGATCGTATATTTGAAGGAGTTTGCCGACCATTTAAAGTGAGGGTTGAACAGGTTTTGCAGTCTCAACCAAATCTCATAGTTTCCTACAAACTCAGCAACACCCTGGAGTTTTACAGTTATACTGTGAGTTATACTTTACCTTCTGTTGAGATCCACTATCGTTTTATTTCATATTCCTATTTGTTTGCATAACAGCTGTTTTCTTATTATTACTGTAGATATCAGATTTGTTAGGGAGAGAGACAGCTCTCCATGATACAATTTGGTTGCTGAAAGAAGCAGCTCAGAAAACATTTTTTGACATGCTAAAAACTCGCGGGGAGAAGCTTTTAAGATATCCTCTTCCAGTTGCTGTAGATCTTGACCCTCCAACGGCACTTATGGAAGGAGTTTCACTACTGTGTGAGATTATTGAAACACATGACAGCATGATGTTTCCAGCATTAGGAAAGAGGCCGGACTTTCATCCCGTCATCTCTGCTCTGCTTGATCCAATAATCCATGTGAGTTACCCTTTTTTTCCCTTACTATAGTGAATCCAGTTTTGTTTGAGTATTTTATTAGCAACATCTAGCAGTTAAATAGAAGATTAAGATCTTGCTAAAGTTGAACTTTTGTCAGCTTTACTTTGTTTCTAATATCTCCAGGATAATTCCCATACCTATTGGATTTGAGTTGTATGTTATCGTCACTGGCTCTCCCTTTCTTTGCTTTCAAATTTCACATGTGCTGCTAAATTAAGAGTTCTTTTCTTATGCTTTTAGTGATTAATCAATTGAATAGCATTCTGGTCCTCTTTAGTTCTAACGCATTCAGGGGACTTGGAGGAACCCAAGGCCTCCAATGACCACTGAAATCCATATACTTGACACTAGAGAATATTGTTTGATCCTTACTGCTGTGTTTGATGGATAAGAAAGAATTTGTCATGTTAAACTTGTGCTTATGGATAAGAAAGTACTAGTCATTTTAAACTTGTGCTTTCGCTTAGTAGGTGGATTCATTTTATGACGTCTCTATGATTTCCATCTCTTCCTTTGAGAGATTACCTCTTCTTAGATTATTATCTAACTTAGTTCAGAGTATCAATGCTTCCAATGCTCTGAAAAATGTTGGAAATTTCTACACTCTTTAAATTTATATTTCTTTGTTCCTAACAAGAATTTAGTAGGTGGTAATGTATAGCTTTAAGGAACAGAGGGTAACGTTAATAAAAAATTAATGGGAGAAACTGTTGTGCTAAGTTTACATTTTGAAGAGTATATAATGGATAATATCATGTTGGTCTCGCTGATGACTAACCAGTTAAAGCAATTTTGAGCAACCTGAATTGGCAAGTGGATGTATTATGTTTTACTATTATTTAAATAATTCCTTTGGATGAATGCCGAAGATAGTTCCACAAACTGCCTCGTGGTATGAGAAGGCAGTTATCTGGTTCCCTTGCATTCAAAATTTTCCTTGGCAACATGAGAACAATCAATCTTATTAGAGATATGCTTATCTTTACATATTTGCATTGATGCAGATGTGTGAACAAGCTGCTGAGGCACACACGTCCAAGGGAGCAATTCAGTCTTCAAGGAGAAATAGGACAAGCTCTGACCCCAGCCAACTGCGCAGATCATCTATAGATGCTATCTTGGACAGTGGTCGTTCATCTCTGTCTCAGGTCTGCCATCTCTTTCCTCAGTGTCCTTGTTTTCTAAAGACCTTAGTGGAATGAAGTCAATGAGTTATCCTATCCTGCATTTGTTGAATTAAAAGTCAAAGAACCTGAATCACAGCATCAATAAATACTGCTTTTGTAAGAATCACTAACCCATTCTCTTCATTAATGTAGAGTGCTGAAGCACCGTCAAAGATTTTTCTCATCAACTGCCTATGTGCAATTCAACAACCACTGCTGGGACACAGCGTTGCAGCTGATTATGTAAAGAAAATTGGCTCAATGATTGAGAATCATGTTCATGACCTTGTGCAGAAAGAGGTCGATAACATTTTGAATAGGTGTGGTTTGTTAAACAAGATGGCATATTTCCGTGACAAAGCAACTGCTAGGGAACCACTAGCAGAGCTGGAGGAGACATCTCCAGCTTCACTTTCAGAGGGTTTGAAGGCTTTCTTTGAGCTTATTTTCGGAAGTGAAAATGCCTTACCGGAATTTGAGCAGATGCAAGTACCAAAACTGAGATCAGAAGCTGGCATTCAGTTGGCGAGATCACTGGCTGAAGCTTACGAGCTTATCTACGAGGCAGTCATGGATCCCAAGAATAATTACGCAGACCCTAAGTCGCTGGCTAGACATCCTCCAGGCCATATGAGAACCATTTTGGGAATCTAAAGCTGAAGAAACATATTTGTTTTCTTGATTAGCAGTTTAGTAATCTGTTTTTTTTCAGCCGTGACTCAACAATGTTTTTTTCTTCTTACTTGTGTGATGAAAAAAAGCACTGAACCTCTGCTTGGATTTTTGTATGTGTACTGATGTAACAGCGCATACGAGAGAACTAATGTTAACGCAACTAATCATTGTTTTCTAAGGGAACTAATGTTAACGCAACTAATCATTGTTTTCTTTGTATTAGCGCATACGAGAACTATTCATTGTTTTCTTTGTTTTAGCGCATACGAGAACTAATGTTAACGCAACTGCCATACAATATCCAGTGTGCTGTATTTCCTCTTTTTCAAATTTAGTGCTGTATTTCCTCTTTTTCAAATTTAGAGTCTTATTTTCAAGTAAAGTGTTAAAATGATCATTTCTTTAGGTTGAATGTGTCAATATATCCTTGCAATTTCAGAGAGTGTGACGTTTCAGCCAACCATTTTTGGTCGAATTTTATTAAAAAAATCATTTTACCCTTCTCAAAAAAATCCAAAAAAAAACCCCTTTCTTCTTAGTTCATTTTCTTTCTTCCTCAACCCGTTTCCTTCGCTTCTTCTTTCTTTGAAATTTTGCAAGAGAAATTTAGGGTTTTCAGTGAGGTGGTGGGATGGCGGGATTTGGCGGGAGGGGTGGCAGCGGGAGGAGGAAATCGATGTGGGAGCGGGTCTCGATTTCCCGACGCTTGGCTGAGCGGCCCAGGGGAAACGGGCTGGAGTGGAGTGGAGTGGAGTGGAGGTGGGGGAAGAGCGGTGGTGGGGAGGGCGACGGTGGTGTTTAATCGGAGAAGGAGGACGAGGGCGAGAACTACAGTAGCGTTTAGTCGGAGGCGGGGAAGAGTGGTCAAGGGCGACAACGACGACAGTGGTAATGACGGAGACGTTTGGTGACGACGACAGGAGGCTAGGGCGTAAAGAGGCGGTGGGGGACTGGAGCGGCAGGGCTAGGGCGTGGAGAGGCGGTAGGCTAGGGCAGGGTGAGGCGGTAGGCTAGGGCAGGGTGAGGCGGTAGGCTAAGGCGGTGGGAGGGGTGGTTGTGTGGTGGTGGGGGACTGAAGCTCCGACAAGCTGCACCAGAATGTGGTGGCACATGACGACGCGACAGTGCGGTGCGGCGTGGAGGACTGGGAGAGGAACCCTAGGCTGTTCCCGCTGAGTAATTTTAATGGCGCGATGATCATGATGGGGAGCTCGCCCAGGTTTCCGATGTACGACAACGATTTCGGATGAGGGAAAGCTGATTGAGATGAGAATCGGTAGGGCAAAACAAGTTCGGTGGCAAGATCTTGGCGTTCCCCGTCCGAGAAGGGAACGAGAGCGTGGATCGTGAAGTGGTGTTGGGGTTTAGAGAAGGGAACGACCCCAACGTTAAATTCGGTAAGAAGAAAGAAGGTTGAAGAAGTTAGGTTTGCAAGGGTTATTTTTATCATTTCAATTATTGGTTATGCCCGAATTAATTTGGTTAACGTTGAAATTAGAGAGTTTATTTATATCGGCATAGATTTTAGGGTTAGATTGCCACATACAATAATTAGTTAGGGTTAAATTGACATTTTATGAGATTGTAAGGTTATATTGATACTTTCAGCCTAAAGTCAGGGTTATAAATGCATTTATCCCCCTATTCTTTTATATTTATTGAATAATTTGAATCAATTTGCAACAAGACTATAATTCGTGATCGAAAATGTAGAAAACTGACAAATGAAGTTCAAAAGAAAGCATGAGAATTTACTTAAATGTTGGTCTTTATAGATTATGGTAAAAATGGTATACTGTTAAATCATATCCCGTATTTGTACTATTTTATAAACCTTTTATATTCAATAAACATAAGAAGTTGGTGTTTGTGGTGGTCTAGTGGTGATAGTGCTGCGAGCCACGACGTGTAGGTGATTGTTCCATGTTTTTCATACGGTGATTCATTGGTGTGGAATGTTGTGGATCTAAATTATGGTAATGGTTGATTTCAGTCGGGAACTAGGTTTAGAGGAAGAGTGTGTCAGTGGTGGTGGCGATATGGTGAAGGTGTTGACGAGATTGAAAGTGTATGACGGGTGATGATGACGGCCAAGGGAAAAGTTTTATACTCCCCCCGTCCCTGCCTATTCTGCACAAATTTCTTTTTTGGGTTGTTCCGGCCATTTATGCACAAGTTGAGAACTTTCCCTATTTGGCAAAAACTTTTATCTGATTTTCCAAAATTGCCCTTGATGAATTGTCAATTTACAAACTTTTACCATTCTTAAACACAATTAATTACACATTCCCACCGTTCATTAAAGCCAATAATAAGACATTGGACACCGTAAATTCTCGTGTTCTTCAACTTTCTCTCATTTATTTTGCTATGTTCTCGTGTAAAACCCTAGATCTGATTACTTCACTTCCATCTATTTTGCTCTGTTCTTTGTTTTTCTGCCCTTTCCACTATGAAAATGAACCTTCCCATGGAAGCCTTCCCCTCATCCTCCAATGATTCTTTCCCCTGTTGTTCAAAATGCTATGTTTCCGACACCTATAGCCCTTCCGAATTTGTTCTCGAAACGGAGATGGATGATGCCACCTCTGTCCTGTGGTCTAACACCACCATGGAGGGCTCCACCGGTGCCGGAGATGCGTTTCTGGCATCGGGCTCCAGATCCGGCTGGTCTCGGCACCGATGGCGGTTCGAAGAGGTGGCCGTTCCCATAAAAAACTGACGCTGAGTATGCTTGTTTTGGCTCTTGTTGTTGATTTGGATTTTTTGTGTTTTCTGGGGTTTGCTGGTGTTGGTACCGAGTTTGTTGGGGGTTTTCTGGTTGAAGAAAGCAGAGATGGTGGCTTGGTGGTGGTAAAAGGAAAGGGGCACAAGTTGAAGAAGAGGGCATTTTGGACCTTTCCCTCCGTCTAGAAAAAAATACTAGACTTTACTCTTTCTACAGAAAAGGCTGGAACGAAGGGAGTATATACTTTTTCGTAAAATTAAAAACAGATATATCATACGTAAAATGTAAGATCAAATTGATTTAACGGCTACCTAAAAATATATTACTCCCTTTATCCCAACTCTTTATACGGAAAGAGAAAGGGCTATGTGTCTTTTTAATAATTGAAAACGTATAATATACTCTATGCTACATTTCTCCATCGTGACCTCCTTCACCACCAATATCCACCGCCACCTCCTTCACCAACATCAAACTACACCATCGCACCACCAACATCAGAGCATCTCCAATGCACAAGGGGTCATCTACAATTTTAGGTGCTACATGGTAAATTTTTATTGGTAAATTTTTATTGATTCTACTTGACCCCTTCAATCTGATGTAATATTAGGGTCCTTCTCCAATCAATTCTTTTCCAAGACTTTGATGTGTAAGAATAAAAAGTGTCAAATACAATTCTTTCCCAGTAAAATAATTCAACTCACTCTTTTCCACAGATTCCATCTATCTACCTTTTCATCGCCGTCCATCAAAATATCAATTTCTCAAGGTAAATATTTTTTTGATTACTTTAATTTGTGTTTGTACATGTTCTATTCTTTTGATAAATTTTCATTTTTGGGTGTGTACACTAATTCAAGGTGCAATCAATTCTAATTCCTGATTATCAATGCGATTTGGTGAGAGTTTTGGATTTCACATGTACAATTTTGTTCTTCCATATTGTTTCTCGTATATTTTTTTATCATATTGTTTGCCATTCAATGAAAAGAACACAACTCTTATTTAGCTCGTATGTTTATTGTAGGTATACAAATCATTCTCTCATATTTTTGTAGTTACAAGAATTGAAAAGAATACAACTCTTTATCTTGTTCGTTTATAAAAATATTATAGAAATGAGGAATGATTATGTTATATTGTTTCAATATATATATATATATATATATATATATGAGTCCCTCTCCTGCGAGACCGTCTTACCGTAAGACCAGGGACTTACAGTAATTTAAGGTAAAAGGCAAAAAAAAATTGGGGGTCCTGGCATAATTATTTTATTTTCAGTGCCCATTTAAAATGCGCAAAAAATAGGGGGACTAACCTGCAAATATAAAAAAAAATATGGAAAGAATTCTGAGAAGAAGACACGTTTACAGAAGGCACACAACGGAAAGACACGCTTCGTAAACATTCTCACAATTTCAATCGATCTCAACCACTGCAATCCATCGGTCCTAAACCTTCAAAGATCAAATCCCCAACTTCTGCATTTAGCAATGAACAACGACGATCAACAAGAAATCAGGTTTGTTATTCAAAACTACATAATCAAATTAGTTTGTTGAACATTGTACAATCAAATTATGTAAAATTTCATTTATTTTGCTGATCGGAAAATCAATTGATGTGCGAAGAAGATGATAGCAAAACCGAAGCTTCATCAACAAGCCTTTTGAACGATGAACAACAATTTACTGTGGTGAACGACACAATCAATGAAATCGAAAAAAATTATGCAAAAGGTGAGTATGAAAAACAGGAATCATCATATAAAACCTGATTTAATCTGCTTGCGAATGTTTCAGCTCATAAAGCTTGTGAATATTTTGATGCAGACTGATCTTTCAACTCAAAAAGCTCCAGAGTATTTTAATGTTCAAAATTGATGCTCTGTACCAGTATGTAAAAATAATGTTGTAGATCTGTATCAAGTTAACCAAAATAAACTATTATGTGATGTTATTGATATAGAGATCGATGTGTTAATGAAAGTGACTGATACTTGTGTATCTGGTGTCAATTGTTATTGAATATTGGCTGCTAGAACTAGTGTATCATACTATAAACAGAATGAGTGATTTCATTATGCTCATTGATAAAACTAAATGCTCAGTTCTGGCATGGGTAACAAATCTTGGAATTCTGATTCAAAGACAGACATGCATATACTACCATGTGATGTTTCTATTATATGGATTGATGTTTTAAGAAAAGTGTTTGATGCTTCTGCACCTAATTCAGAAACAGACATGCGTATACTGGTATGTAATGTTTCTATCACATATATTGATGTTTTAATAAAAGTGTTTAATGTTTCTACACAACATGTCAACTGTTACTGAAACTGATAGAATTGATCTGTGATTTTATAATCAAACTAAATGATCTGTGATTTTACTAACAGATCTGCCAGATGATTTTCCTAATCTATTAGAGATAGATACAAGGGAGTGAGAGCAAGAACTTTGGAAAAGCTTGAAAAACTGTATCGAGCACATGTAATTGTGCTCGGATTTTGTGTAAGGAAGTCAACAACAAGACAGTCAAACCAAGGAGTAATTAGGGGAAAATATTTCACATGCTCATGTGAAGGAAAGTCCATTTCAAGAACTAAAACCACACCTACTCTACAGCCAGAAAGGAAGAGAAAAAGAAAATCAAAAGAGTTTCCAGTGATAAGAACAGGATGCAAAGCTCAGATCAGGATCAAGCTTGTTGATGAAAAGTTCTATGAAATCAAGCAGCACTTTGTTGAGCATAACCATGAGTGCACAAGATCAGAATGGCAGTACCTACAACGTAGTGAAAGAAGAATAAAAAATGAGAAAGCAAGAGCAATCGAAGCAATGGAAAAGGCAGATCTCAAACCAGCAACAAGTTACAAACATTTAGTATGTGTTGCTCAAGGAGAAGAAAATGTTGGGCACACTATGAGAGATCACATTAATTATGTGAACAGGCACAAAATGGACACTATTGAAGGAGGGGATGCTCAAAATGTCATAGATGATCTTTATCAGATTGCTGCTGCCGAGGAAGACTACTTTTTTTAGAGTCAATCTGGATTATGAAGGAAAACTAACTGCACTCTTTTGAAGAGACTCGATGATGAAATAAGATTACATGCTATATGGTGATGTTGTGATTTTTGACACCACTTATCGGACAAATAAGTATAATCTTATTTGTGCTCCAATTGTCGTGATAAACAATCACTGGAACAATGCAATGTTTGGGTGTGCTTATTGGAGACGAAAAGGCTGAAACTTTTGTATGGCTGCTGGAGGTATTTAAAAAATCAATGGGAGGAAAACAACCAGTGACTATATTCACTGACTAGGATTTGGCTATGGCAAAGGCAATTAAAAAGGTATTTCTAAACTCTATCTGATGATTGATGTTTCAAGTTATGTGTTTAACCTTTTAAATATTAATTATAATGCTTTAAATATTCATTCAGTTGATGTTTTGAACCAGTGCCTAACTTATTATATTATTAGTTTCATCAAAAAGGTCTAACATGTTATGTTTACAGTTGATGTTCTAAATATATTTTTTAGAACATTGCTTCTAATTATCTTACTTGTGATGTCAATAATTTAATTTTTAAATCATCACCACAACCTGTTTTAGAACATCTGATAACTCACCATGGACATGTATACAATTTCTCTTGGTTTTGACACTGCAACATGATCATCCTACATTTATAATTGATGATACGTTAGCAGCATATGACCTTTTAAAGAAACAATTTGATGATGCATTTACTGAAATTGTTGTTTCGTAGGTATTCAAAGAAACAAAACATAGACTCTATTTGTGGCACCTGAAACATAATGCAATTAGTCACTACGGTAAAGTAAAAAGTGATGAAGAATTTGGAATGGTATTCGACCACTGTTTGAAAGGTTGTGCAAATGAAGAAGAATTTGAAAAATGCTGGAATTCCATGATAAAAACCTACCAGCTACAAGAAAAAGATTGGTTCAAGTGCTTGTACGCTTGTACGAACTCCGGGATAAATGGTGCATTGCACTAAGCAAGGATTTCCTCTCAGCTGGAACTTTGTCATCACATCGTAGTGAAAGTACTAACAAAACAATCAGCTTCAATGCTTAAAAAAACAACCAACTTGACACAGTTTTTTGCAATATTTGGAAAAACTGTCAAAAGTTGGAAAAACACGGAGATAAGCAGGGAATACAGCGGATCAATAGGAAAACTAAGAGCAGTTGTAGAAGGGCCTGGATTACTGAAGCAAGCTGGGGAGATATACACTCTTAAAATTTTCAAGGACTTCGAAACAGAGTGGAAATTAGCAATGACGAGTAAAGTGGAGAAAATATTCAACATTGGCTATGAAGATATTTATGAAGTCAGCCCAGAAAATAATGAAACAAAGGTAGAGAAGGTTTCTTATAGATTCAGGGATGGTAAAGTGGAGATCACGTGTTCATGTAAATACTTTAAAGAAGTTGGGCTGTTGTGCTTCCACAGCCTTCGTGCGCTCCACTTGTGCAACATCACAACAATACCTGAAGATTATATACTAAAGAGATGGACAAAGATGACAAAGAAGGAAATATGGGACCGAGTACTTGGAGGAGCATTCACAAAATAGTGAAAACTACAGTGAGATGAAAGGTAAGATACCATGGCGCCATGAGATGCTCAGAAAATACTACAATTTAGTGTTGAAATGTGAAGATGACAAAGATACTCGTTAAACACTTGAGGATGGTTTGAACAGGGATTTGACTACAGTAGGTCAGCTGCTTTCAATGAAAGATCAAGACAAAACCGAACATTCAGCGACAAACAATGCCAAAGACTCACCAACAAAAAGTACTCCCGAAGTCCTAGATCCAAAAAGAGCAAAAACATAGGGAAGAAGTAAGCGGTTGAAAGGAAAGCTAGAAAGGAAGAAGCCACAAAAGAAGGAATTTGGGTCCAAGACTCCAAAAGCCCAAGTCATATGAATTAGGGAAGACCAAAGTTGATGAAGGGTGAATTCTGAAATTGCAGAACAAATTTGATGTTTCAATACTTTCATTTGACATTTCAAGACTTTCATTTGATGTTACATTTTTCAAAAGTGAGACTTTGAATTAAAATTACTGTTCACCTTAGTAGAATACAAATGCTTTTATTATGGAAATCATTCTAAAGTTTACTAGTTTCTATCTATAAGTTTCTTGTTTGAATACTGAAATTTAATTTGCAGGAATGTGATCTTTTAACTTAAATGTGTGATAACTTACAGATATGTAATGAGCTTTTAAATTAACTGGATTTTTACATATACTAAAAGTTATAACTAGAAATATGTCACATTTTTTTTATAAATAAACTAGACAACTCCTAAAATGTGAGAACCTAATTTTAAAACATAATCATTCATACATAATCATTAATGTAAAAAAAAACTCTACAAATAGACTAATAAGAGTTAAAGCATAAAAATAAGCTTTACTACCAATACCCTAAAACATCAAGACCTACTCATGAAATATCACTGCATTACTTTAAAATGTCAACTTCCACCAAAATCCAAAAATCAAATGTCAAATTTAAACAAGAATTCTGAGAATCACCTAACCAACAATCCAAAAATACTTGAAACATCATCCACAAACATAAGTTCATAACATCCAAAAACCATCCAAAACCAACAATACTAAAAATCATCCAACAACATTACTTAAAACATCATCCTCAAACACAAGTTCATCACATCATTAAAAAAGAATTATTTCTTCTTCAATCCCTTCGATGGATTTTTCACCTATCCACCCTTTTTTGGGAAACTGTAGACCCCTTCTTTTCACGTACAACAACAGAAGAACCTGCAACTCGTCCAATATCTTCCAAGCTCTCAATCCCAAGACTAAAAGATGGTTCAGGTCCAGTCTTCAATATTGGACTTCAGGAGTGCACTTCTTCACTGACTTCTTAATGATTTCTTCGATATGATAAAAAAAACCATCAGAAAAATAATCCTGTGAACAAACAGGGTTATGAACTGGAGGAACACTATCTTGCACAGTAGCTAGAGCTTTTTCACCAAGCTTCATCATCTCAGCCACATAGGATCTGGTAACAATTTCAATATTCCTAGCAAATCGCATTGAGCGCTTAACAACATCCTACAAACAAATACATTATTACTCATAATTTGAAACATCATATCAAAAACAACAAACATAAGATAAATAAAAAACTTACAGAGGGAGCTTCAGCAAGAATCTTCTCGTCAGTGGGTAAATCGTCAGGAATTTCCAACACTACAAAGCAAGAGGTACTGCGGGCAGTGCCATTATCCGGTCCTGAACCTAACTTTAATTTTCCCATTGAAGTCAAAGGAAAACCATTGCTGCTCATCACACAAGCATCAAACCCAGCACTCACTATGGACTTACAAATAACCTTAACCTTACTATCATTAAAATGCTGGACTAAGGGGAGGGAATTAGGCAATGAGATTCCTTGAAATGGAAATCTATAAAGATAGCACATCAAAGGTAGAAATACACAACCATTTACAGCATTAAATGGACCTTTGTTGTACCTCTCAACAGCATCACATAATTTTTTCAACACAAACCCACACCAATCCATATTCCTGATTTCATTCACACTTTCCACAACCCTCAAAAGCTTAAAATCAACATTACTTCTAGATGTGGGAGCAAGGAAAGTACACAGCACATACATCAAAAAATACTTCTTAAAAAGATCACCTCCCCCAGTCAACAATGACATCTCACCTAGCAACCTATCACAAGGAATATTGTCATGTTTATCAGCCCCTAAATCCATCTTCCACTTAAGCCTCAACTCCATATCTCTATTCTGCCCCTTACCCGAGTTATTAACCTCTACAACCTCAACATCACTTATAAGCAGACATATGGAATCATAAACATTATCCATGGTTATATAACACTTGTCACTACCTATTCACTGCAAGCGACTAATTGGGTTGAAGTTAGATATCATATATTGAATCACATTTTGGGAAAAACACCAAAATTTATCTTCAATAATCCTTCAAATCCTATATCAATAACTGACCTGATCTGCCAATCAGTCAATGATTTCACAAGCTTTACAGTCTTACCAGGGCTACTCTACACCTCGTAGAGTAGCCCCTTTTCGAGCTGCAAAAACATAAAAAATGATGAGCAACACTGAAATATGAAATATATCATAAAACTGTGAGTCATTAATGCATACCTTGATGGATCATTGACACCCTTTAGACTTTTCGACTTCACAACTCCCCCACTCTTCTCTCTAACATTCTTCTTCACAACAGATTTCCCTTTACCAACAGAAGCTATTTTACATACAGTAACACCTTTGCCACCTTCCTTATCTGAATCATCAGACTCTCCACCAGCATCATCAAACACTTCATCAGAATCATCAGAGGCATCCTCCTCACCAGACCTAACTTCATAATCATCCTCCTTCACATTACACCTATCTTCATCATCATCCTTATTTTCATCAGAATCATCATGCTTCTCCCCACTCACTAATTTATTATCATCACCATTATCAGAATCCTCCTCACTGTCAGACTTACTACCAATATCATCAATAACTTGTTGTAAAACATCAACAACATTTTCAGAATCCTCCCCCTTGTCAGATTCTTCACCTTTATTAGAATTGTCTTCACTTTCATCACCTCCCTCCTTCTCAGATTCCTCTACAGCCTCTTCATCTTCCTCAACATCATTTGGCTTCTCACCTTCACCGTCAAAACTGTCATCATATTCTAAGCCATCAACATCTTCAGGCCCCTCATCACTTGTCTCCATTTTATCATCATCACCACCAGCCTGATCTTCATGACCAGTTTCATCAATGGTAGCATCAATTATTTGAGATTGAGAAGGAGCGGTACTGAAGATCTCCTCTGCAAACAAAAAATATTAAATACAGTCGAATAATGGGGTAACACAAAAATATCATAAGAATAGAAAATTTAAAACAGCAAGGTTAAAACATATAATTTACCATATAGGATATCAGCAACTCCAGTATCTAGACTTACAACATCACCTGAAACATATAAAACATCAAACCATAGTTATAAAAGGTAAAAAGTAATAAGTGAGATATCAAAAATAAAAAAAAGATATATTTAAAAGAGGAAATTATTGTACCTTTTGTAGCAGATTTTTTTCCAGGCAGATCAGAAGCTGAAACATCAAAACACAGTCATATTTGGTAAAGGATAATAAATAAAAAAATCAAAAGTATGAAAGTATTGGAAAGGAAAACTATTTTTACCCTTTTTAGTAGATTTTTTCCCAAGGTCAGAAGAAGAAACATGGCTGACACCCTCATCTGAATAATGTGAAACATACAACCATAGTGGTAAATGGTATAGAGTAATTAATAAAAAATTTAAAATCAGAAAGAAGAAGAATTTAAAAGGAAAACTATTGTTACCATTTTCAGCAGATTTTTTTCCAGTTAGAGCAGAACCTTAACTAACACCATCACCTAAATTGCATAAACATCAAACCATATTGGTAAAGGGTAAAGAGTAATGGATAAAAAAAAAATCAGAAAAGAAGTATTAAAAAAATAATGTTTACCTTTTTTAGCCGAATTGTTTTCAGCCCCGGCAGAAGCTAGAATGACACGATCACCTGAATTACGTAAAAAATAAAACCATATTGGTAAAGGGTAAAGAGTAATGAATAAAAAAAAATCAGAAAAAGAAGTATTAGAGAAAAAAATAATGTTTACCTTTTTTAGTAGATTTTTTTCCAGACTCAGAATAAGCTTGCCTGATACCCTCAATTGAATTATATCAAACATCAAACCATATTGTTAAATGGTACAGAGTAATTTATAAAGCATAAAATAAAAAATAAATCAAAATTATAAATATTACCAGTTGCGTTCTCAGCTAAAACAGAAGCAAGTTGGCTGGAATGAATCTTACTGGCACCCTCCTCTAAAAAACATAAAACATCATGAAAGATTTAAAATAGGTGGTATCAAATCACATAATAAAACATAATATTATAATTTGAATAATACATTCGGCATCAGAATAGCTATCACGCTCAGCAAGAACCTTACCCCTACCGCTAATCAATTTGACTCGTTTAACAGCAGCTTGTTTTACACACTTCTTCCGGATAATTTCTTTAGGGATGGATGAATCAGGAACTGGCCATATGGGATGGACACCTCAGCCACTTTCTTCTTTTTCACATTCCTTGGATTCAAAGATGGAGGAAAACTAAAATATTAATAAAAATTAAAAACATACAACAAAATTATACAGATAAACATATACATGCAGTAAATGTATGTGTCGTCAAACCACGAATCCTATCAGATTTTCGTACAGGAACACCACAATCTAAAACAAAAGAAAAAAATATTTATAGCATAAATAACATATATAATGAAAACATCAACTGATATACTTCAAATCAGAACTGTAAAGCATCAGAATAGTAAAATCAAATGGAATACTTGTATCATCAAATCAGAACTGTAAAGCATCAAATAAAAACATATACAATGAAAACATCAACTGATATACTTCAAATCAGAACTGTAAAGCATCAGAACAGTAAAGTCAAATGGAATACTTGTATCATCAAATCAGAATTGTAAAGCATCAAATAAAAACATATATAATGAAAACATCAACTGATATACTTCAAATCAGAATTGTAAAGGATCAGAACAGTAAAGTCAAATGGAATACTTGTATCATCAAATCAGAACTGTAAAGCATCAAATAAAAACAAATATAATGAAAACATCAACTGATATACTTACAGCATCACTCTTACTGAAAATTATGATAGAATCACTGTAACTTAAAAATCATACAATAATGATAGTCAAACACACATATAATAAGAACAACATACATAACACCGTTCCAATAGAAACATCTCATAAACAGAAAATAAAGTTAAATGAAAACCTTGAAACATCATAATCAAACATTAAAACATCATGTAAAACCCTAGACGACAAAAAATGAACAAATATAGTAATAAATTCAAATATTCCCGCCAAACAAATTTAAAAAAGCAACAAACCTTGAGAAAAAGTCTTCTACTTCTGCTTTACAACAACCTTCGAAGAAACGGAAGGCTGGGAGTATGACTTTGCAATTTTCATCACATCATCGTCTATACAACCGGAATCAACAAGATCTCCTTCCTTTGACATCTACAAAACGATAAACATGAAAAATAATACAGTTAAAAAATATCGACATCAATGAAAGCCTAATAAACAACATGCATGTAAAAACATCCAGCTTCAAAATATCCTCTTCATTTACGATAACAACCTCAAAATAGAAGAGAGTAATAATTGTAAAAAAAAGTACAGAAACCTCAAAGTTCAATAACAAAAAGCTTACCATACAATAAAATGGCTAAAAAGAAAAGATTATCGGCCAGAAGAACAAATCTAGGTCGTCGCAGTTACCTGATGAAGAGCCGAACTGATAATCAAGCAAAATTGCAAGAAACTCCAAAAATCGGACCAGAACAACCGATTACACTTGTAACACCCCAAACCCACCACACAGTGTCGGGTCGGGTTTGGTCGTGCTACCAAAAATGATAACAGTAACAAACAGATAAATTATATGCGGAAGTAATTTAGAACATTCAAATCCAAATTTACTATTACAGTGAAAGTATTAGTATAAGTGTTAAACGAAAGTTTCACCTAACTATTACAGATTCAAAATTCATGTTAAGATTAATCCAGGATCTCTCTCAAAATAAGTAAAGACATCAAAGTGTTTTCTCTTACAGTTCTTCTTCATCTGAAAAGGGTTGTTTAACTAGGGTAAGCACCTTGCTTAGTGAGGTTTCATCGCAAGTATTTACCCAGTTGAGTTTTAGTGATCACAGAATATCAGATAACAAATAGCCACATATGTCCTAGCACGTAGTAAAAGGATATGGGTGGTTAGTGCCAAGTTGCTGTCAAGTGCCCATGTGGCAACTCTGACTAACATACAGGGCATAACCTTTCAGTAGTGCCTGAAGGCTATTAGTTCATAATTCAGTCTCGACAACCACGCCCAATCAGATGTTCAGTTACGAGCTTGTATTAGTACAGTACAGTGGGTAATGCTAGCATACCAGAAACTCCACGAGTAGCCGGTCTAATCAGACGATTCAGTCAATACCATTCCCCGCCAACTTTGACCGAAATACAACCGCGTCGGGGGCCCTGAAATCAAAGATAGGTAATCAGGTAGCAGATAATTCACGTTTGACACGGCAAGATAAAGTACAAGCCGGTCATCCACATAACATATCAGAGCAGTATATGATTCAAGTTTGACACGACAAGATAAAGTACAAGCCGGTTATTCACAGAAAAATATCGGAGCAGTTCATAACTCAGTTTCACGATAATTGAACACAGTAATAGACACACTCAGTTTAACAGTCATTATATATTATCAATTTAAGTTTAACATGTATGTCCTTCTATAATGGAGTTCGAGTACAAGTTCGAGTATGTATTTCGAGTACAGGGGTTTGAGTAGTTGGGTTTGAGTACAGGGGGTTCGAGTAAAGAATTCGAGTGGAGAAGGTTCAAGTAAAGAATTTGAGTGGAGAAGGTTCAAGTGATACGGGTATCGGGTTGTACTGGTTTGAGTGGTAAGTGGTACCAGTTCAAGTGGTGAGGTTTGAGTGGTAAGTATTACCAGTTCGAGTGAGTTCGAGTGGTGAGGTTCAAGTGATAAGTGGTTTGAGAGATAAGGTTCCAGTGGTACTAGTTCGAGGGGTAATGGTTTCAGTAGTACTAGTTCGAGGGGTAAGGTTCGAGAGGTGAGTTTGAGGGGTAACAGTTTTAGTAGCACTAATTCGAGGGGTAAGGTTCGAGAGGTAAAGGTTTCAGTGGTACTAGTTCGAGGGGTACAGTTTGAGAGGTAACAGTTTTAGTAGTACTAGTTCGAGGAGTAAGGTTCGAGGGGTACAGTTCGAGAGGTAAAGGTTTCAGTAGTACTAGTTTGAGGAGTAAGGTTTGAAGGGTACAATTCGAGAGGTAAAGGTTTCGGTGATACTAGTTCGAGGGGTACAGTTCGAGATGTAAAGGTTTCAGTAGTACTAGTTTGAGGAGTAAGGTTCGAGGGGTACAGTTCAAGAGGTAAAGGTTTCGGTGATACTAGTTCGAGGGTTAAGGTTCGAGAGGTGTGGTTCGAGAGGTAAAGGTTTCAGTGCTACTAGTTCGAGGGGTAAGGTTCGAAGGGTACATTTGAGAGGTAAAGGTTTCAGTAGTACTAGTTCAAGGAGTAAGGTTCGAGGGGTATAGTTTGAGAGGTAAAGGTTTCAGTAGTACTAGTTCGAGGAGTAAGGTTCGAGGGGTACAATTTGAGAGGTAAAGGTTTTGGTGATACTAGTTCGAGGGGTAAGGTTCGAGGGGTACAGTTCGAGAGGTAAAGGTTTCGGTGATACTAGTTCGAGGGGTAAGGTTCGAGAGGTGAGGTTTAAAAGGTGAGGTTCAAGAGGTAAAGGTTTCAGTGGTACTAGTTCGAGAGGTAAGGTTCGAGGGGTACAGTTCGAGAGGTAAAGGTTTCAGTAGTACTAGTTCGAGGAGTAAGGTTCGAGGGGTACAGTTCGAGAGGTGAAGGTTTCGGTGATACTAGTTCGAGGGTTAAGGTTCGAGAGGTGAGGTTCGAGAGGTAAAGGTTTCAGTGGTATTAGTTCGAAGGGTAAGGTTCGAGAGGTAAAGATTTCAGTAGTACATATTCGAGGGGTAAGGTTCGAGGGATACATATTCGAGGGGTAAAGGTTTCAGTGATACTAGTTCGAGGGGTAAAGACTTCAGTAGGGGTTCGAGAGGTGGGATTTTCAGTAGTTCGAGAGGTAGAGTTGTGGTAGGGGTTCGAGAGGTAGTATTTTGGCAGGGGTTCGAGAGGTAGTATTTTGGCAAGGGTTCGAGAGATAGAGCTTCAACAGGGGTTCGAGAGGTGAAGCAGGGATTCGAGAGGTGGAGTTGCAGCAGGGATTTGAGAGGTGGAGTTGCAGCAGGGGTTCAAGAGGTGGAGAGCAGTAGGGGTTCGAGAGGTGGAGAGTTTAGCTCGAGAGAGTCAGGTTCTAATGTCATTATATATATATATGTGTGTGTGTGTATATATATATATGTAAACATAAACTCAGATTTTACTAAATTCGTTCTAGGGCGATGCAACACTCACCTTGGTTGGGCTCGGGTAATTTCCGTTTCCTACTTTACCACTGCTCACCACTATTCTTTGGTAAGAATTTTTCTTAAGCCTGTGTGAAAAGGTAAGAATTGAGGATCTAGTATTTATACTAGATAAAACATAGCTCCTGACACTCTACCTACCTAGAATTTTATCCTTTTAACACTCAAATGTCTATGTCCACTTGACAAAAATTCCTTTGGATAAATTCTCTCAAGTCCGCCGTCTTCTTCTTCCCAATAATTCTACTTGTCCAAAAAAATTACTTTGGATAATTTTTCTCAAGTCCGCCATCAGTTCCTCTTCACGATAATTTCTTGCACTTGTTTATTCAATTGCTTATTTATTTATTATCATTCTTAGTATATTATATAATGTATACTTATGTATAAATATGCATAATCTCTTCTCGGTAATTTCTCTTATTTATTTATTGCTATTATATATATATATATATATATATCTTCTTTCTGGTAATTCCTTTTGATTTATTTATTTATTCATTTATTTCTTTATTTATTTATTACTATTATTATTAGTATTATTATTAATTTTAATCATTGCTTTGTTTTCTCCTGTACCCCAAATATTTTCTTATGACACTACACCCCAGTGTACTATTTGTTTTCCTTTTTGGTGTTTTAATTTGTTTGATTACTTATTGTCTCATTTTATCTTTATTTGTTCCTTTCTTTGAATTCTTTATTTACTGGTTTTTCTTCCTTTTTAATTTACAATACTTATAATCAATTATATATAAAATACAATTATATTCCTTGAAATCAAAACAATATTAGAAGTGATAACTTATTTATTTTATTCTTATTTGTAATTACATATGAAAATTATTATTATATAAAATTGTGATAAGTATGAAAAATATATTAGGAAGTTATGAAATTAGTGTTCCTCAATAAATTAGAGGAATATTCGTTTTAGAGGAAGAAACAAGGTAACATATTGGAGATGTTTCTAGACATTTATTTTACAACTCAATTTATCATTTATTACTTTACTCCTTTTAAAATGTGCAATTTGTATATCTCGTTTCCTACTATTATTCCATTCCTCTTTCTTAAGTGAAACTCATATTAAATGTCAATACTTTATCATCGTTTGATATATATATATACTCAATAATTAAGATTATTAATTCAAATTTACTTCGCGAGATTAACATCCATGATAAATTTATTTATTTATATTTTTTTTCCAATTAGAGTGGTATTGAAGAGTTAAATTCAGATGATATGATTTGTAACGGAGGTACATTTTCTTTATTAATCTAATTGAGTTCGGGGTTTCACAACACTCACGTCAAAACACACTATAATGCGTATCAAGCAACAAAAACGGATGAAAGTATTGCGGAGGAAATAGAAAACCTAGGTCGCCAGAAAAGAGGGAAAAAGAGATGGACAGAACAATACAAAAGCGATTTTCGAGAGAGAAAAACAAA
The DNA here is from genome assembly GCA_037428765.1 of Rubia yunnanensis. Taxonomy (NCBI): domain Eukaryota; kingdom Viridiplantae; phylum Streptophyta; class Magnoliopsida; order Gentianales; family Rubiaceae; genus Rubia; species Rubia yunnanensis. Next base: position 19,325,299 of record CM075064.1, on the reverse strand, counting down.
AGGTAAGAATGAGGGGAAAATGAAGGATATTGTAGTAAATGTATGCTCAGATTTATTTTAATTACATTTTAATCCCTAACAATATGAAAACTATAATTAATACCCCATCCCAAATTAAGTATATATTATTTATAATTTAATCCCCGGTCTCACTGTGAGACCGTCTCGCACAAGACTTTGTCATATATATATATATATATATATGTATATATATACATATATTGTATTTTGCAAGGATAATTCTATCATTTTTTTTACAACAATTCTATCATATTGTTTGCAATGGTATGAAATGAATACAACTCTTATCTTGCTCGTCTAAAAAAATGATAGGTATGAGGAATGATTCTCTTATCGTGGATACAGAATTAGGGATCTTCAGCCAAAAAAATAGAGAGAATGTATAATCCGCAAACGAAAAAATTCAAATCACCCGCTCAATTTTTTGGCGTCAATTTCACCATCTGAGAATAAAGGCTCACATCGACGGTTCGATAAAATATTTAGCCACGTAATATTGACCTTCATCTTTAAGGCTTGGGTTGGAGATAAAATTTAGGATTGGGGTCTGTAAATCCTAAGTGGCAAAATAAGTTTACCAAAGAGAAGACTGCATTGAAGATGCTCTCAAACTACACCATCGCTTCAAGCAACCTCACCGGATCTACCCCGAATCGACATCCTAAACCCAAAATTGGCATCGTAAACCCCAAATTGGCTTCCCAAGTTGGCATCCTAAAGCCCAAATCGACGTTCCAAATCAGCGTCCCGAATTGGTTTCAGTCGGAGTACACGGCTTTGAGTAGCAGATGAAGATGTGAGAGAGTCGGACTGGAGAGATAGAGAGCGATGTAAATTTACTGATGAAGATTGGGAATGGGGACACGGAGGGATATGAGAGAGAAAAATGTGAAGCACTAGATGAAGAATGAGGATGCAAAGGGTTTTGTGAGTAATAGTGAGGGTAGGTGAGGGTGAGGGTAAGGCCATGGGCAGTGGTAAAGACCGCTAGGCAGTGGTAAAGACCGCTAGCGGTCTCTTACTAATTAAATATATTATTTTTATCTCTCTCTCTTCCACCTCACCTTAAGAGACCACTTAAGAGACTACCCTTTTTTTCTTCACAATGGTAAGAGACCACTTTTCACTATTCATGAAACCCGCTTGATTTTCCCTATCCTACTCATTAATTTGACCATTAAATTTTATTTTATATAAATTTGCCCACCCAAAATAAGTTGAATGTGAAATTTAATAATATGTTTTAATATTTAAAATATAATTTCATTTTTTTTCAAAATATGTTAAATAATTTATTTTTTTGTTCTTGTCAATATCATGCTTCGGTGTAAAAAAATTTAATTTCAATTTTTTAAAAGAAATTATTAAAATGAAATTTAAAAAATAAATAATATTTTGCATTTTTTAAAAGTTATAAAAAACATTAAAATTGCAAAAACCAATCATAACAACTATAAAAATTACAGAAAAGACTAAATTCCGAATTTGAAAATGGATGATAATTCGGATTTTGCAAAGAATTTTTCAAATTGAAAGAATTTGGACTTACCTTATCTTTGCCCTTCGACGTTCTTCATGGATCCATCACAAAAATAGGATTACAATGTAGAAGATGAATTAGTGAGCTGGAAGTATTGGAATTGGAAGTAGTGTGATGAAATGAGTTGAAATCATCTATATTTTTAGGCAAAAAGTGGAGGAAGATGAAACAAAAAGTTAAAATTGAAATTTTGAAAAAATAAAAAAATTCCAAAAAATACGGTAGGGACACGTGTTGCCACCAGAACGGGACACGTGTCCCATTCAATTTTTTTAAAAAATAGTAAATGAGTGGGACACGTGTCACCAGCAGAATGGGACACGTGTCCCATTCAAAATTCAAAAAAGCAACAAGTTAGTGGGACACGTGGCCCACTCAGGGGGCGACATGTGTCCCTTACGGATCAAAACAATGGGCCGCTTTTCAGTGGCCCTTGCACCATGTGCTATGGTCAGATCAGGGGCCCACGTCCAGTCTCTTAACAAGAGACTCTTAAGTGGTCTCTTGTTAAGAGACCACTCTAGAGACCACCACTGTGGTGATTTTTGGTCTCTAGAGCGGTCTTTTAATTTTAAGAGGCCACCACTGCCCATGCCCTAAGGGCATCTCCAAGGGTACACCAAATTTGGTGTGATATGTGAGTAATAGATGTATCGTAATTCAGCACTATATTTTTTTGGCATCTTCAACGGTTATCTAAATTGCACTATGGCTCTGTTTGGTAGAGCTTATAAACTACTGTACTTATAAGCAAAACACTATTTAGTATTTGGTAAAGTTCTAAAAATCAGCTTATTCTGAAAGCATAAGCTATTTTTAGCAAAAAAGCAGAAGCTGGTCTTCCACTGCTTTCAAAATAAGTCAGTTTTGCTTATAAGCACAGCTCCGCCAAACATGGCCTACATTTGGTGTGGATGTACAGTAAAACACTATAAGTATTGTTTTACTATTCAATGCGCCAAATATAGGATATTCATATTTTATTACATCATTTGAATCTTTTATTTGATTTCTATTTACTTTAGTTAGTTTTAAACTTTATATTTATTTAATTTAATTTATTGATGTAAATACAAATAATATTTATAATAATTATATATTAGATTAAATATCTTAATAATTTAAGATTAAAATTTTAAATTGAAAATAACTATATACATTCCATAACTAAATTTGTAGTTTTCTCAATGTTGTGTAATCAATATTATTATTGTAATAAATATTTTAACTTATTTTTAAAAGAATTAATTTAAGAGTCCGTCTCTTGAAAGATAGTCTTTCCATAAGTCATGGAAAGACCAAAGTTTCAAGTGCAAATTAGAAGAAATAAAGATAAGATTTTTGGGTTGCATGAATCGAGTTATAAACTTTATAGCTACTACACGTTGCATAACAAATTTTTATTATTGCAAGTAAGACTTTTTACTTTTTATTATTCTAATTAAACCCCTTCTTTGGAAAGACGATCCTTCCCAAGATTTTGCCTTAATGTAAAACTCACACAGTATATTATGTATAAGTGGATATTTAACTAGCAATATTTATAATTTTATTAAATATAAATTTATTTATATGTTTAACTTCACAAATTGAATTTAGATTAATATAGTCTTATTGTTATCTAAATTAATACGTAATTGTATGTAAATTAAAATATAAAATGAAAAGTAGAATAACATAATAAAATATCATATTTATATTAGCATATAATGGAACATTCTTTTTAGTGTAAAATTTAGTGCTGATGGTTGGAGAGAAATGGTGTAAAGTTACTATACAACACTAAATTTGGAATAGTGTAACACCAAAATTAGTGTTTATGGTTGGAGATGGCCTAAGTGAGGTTTTGTGAGTAATTTTTATTGTTTAAGGGTATTTTTGTCTTATAATACAAAGAACTTTTTTTAATATGGAAAGTGTGCAAATTGATTGGGACAAACTGAAAATGAAAGTGTGAAGAAATGATTGGTACAGATGGATTAAATGATTTACATGTTGGGTCAGCAAATGCCCAACCTTGGATTTAAGGAATATTTAAGAGGGTTGTTTTTATGAAATATATAAATTGATTTGGAAACAGTTAGATGTCAATTTCACCCAATTTAATTTAAATTATCAAAACACTGTAAAGTTTACGTGAACTGAATGTGATATAAGAAGTAACAAACAAATATTTTGACTAATAGTAGACACCAATCATTTTGGCTTGTACCCTTAAAAAGATTGGGATATATATCAATATAACTCTACCTACTTGAGTAAGTGTTAATATAACCCTTAGACACCATTTTTGGCATTGGTAGGTGTTGGTCGGCGTTGATCACACATAAAATGACTAAAATGCCCTTTGACTAAATTGTTAGGACAATTTTGCCCTCAAACCATCACCACCACCACCTCCCCCTCTAGCCAGCCCTGCCACCCCAGCCTCACCGCCAACAACCCCCATTCCCAGCCCTGCCATCTTGAAACCAATATAGCCCTGTCGTCTTGAAACCAATCCCGTCACCATTACCCTCCCTAGCCCCACCGCCATCCAACCTTGTACTCAGAGGACGCAATAGAAGAAATCATCTATGTTGGGTCCTTTCCAACACCTCTTGATCTAAAAAAGTCAAGTACTTCAAAAATTAGAAAGAGGCCTAACATATTTTTCTTGTCTGCAAGAACAGCCGCCAACTCGAACCACGTTGAAAATGGGAATCAGAGAAGCAAACCCCAGAGTCGTGAACGCAGTTCGGCTCTGGTCGATTCATGGCGGCGCGGCTACGGTGGCTCTATTTTTTGGTTAGCATCTCTACTATGGTGTTGTGTGATAGTGCTCCTTGCCTCCGTTGGTGGGAACAACGCTCTAGCTACCTTAGAGTTGTGAATGTAGCTCGGCTCTGATCGATTCACGGCAGTGCTGCTATAGTGGCTCTATTTTTTGGTGGCGTCTCTACTCCAGTACTGTGCAATGGGGTTCCTCATCTCGCTGGTGGAAACGATGCTTCGGCGGCGCTGCTATGGTGGTCTACGGTGGTGGTTTTTTTGGGAGAGAGGGGCAGGAGACAACTTACTAATAAAGCCCTAGCCCTGTCGTGAAACCCCAACCCTAGCCCCACCGCTGCTCACCCTCCTCACCGCCGTGAAACCCTAGCCCCGCTCTGCCACTATGAAGAGAAGAAAAGAAAATAAAGAAGTCTGACGGCAGGTGGAAAAGAAGAAAAGAAAGAAGAAGAATAGGTTTTGGGGTCATAATTGTAATTTTCTTCTTTTTTCATTTATAAAATTTTAGAGGGCCATTTTTCTAGTCAAATCCAGCTTCAAACTGCCGGAATGGGTAAAATTGCCCTTACATTAAATATCTAGGATTATATTTGCACTTTTAATTATCAAAATGTTATATTGACACTTATGTGAAGTGGTAGGGTTATAAAAGTACTTTTCTCAAAAATATTTTGACTAAAAGGGCATTGTTCTTTATTCTTTAGTTGTACAAGATGAATGACTAGTTCACTTAAAACTCACCGTGTGGCTGTATAATTTAGCTGAAGAACGAATTACTTATTTAATATGTTGAAGAAAACTCCTAAATTGTTCATTCATGTTGTGATTTTTACTAAATTTGCACTAATTTATTGAGAAATTAGCAAAGTACTTAATATGGGAAGTAAGAAGGAGATAATGGAGAAGAAGATAAGATGAGAAGAAGTGAGAAATGAGAGAATGAGAGGTGCATTTTTCTTCATCCTCTAAGGGGGTATTTATAGTAGAATTTGGGGGTAATGACACAATATTCCCCTTTGGTAAATAAATAGTGATATAATTAATTATCACAAATGTAGCTTATTGCTAATGAGCATTTCATTATTCCTAACACTCCCCCTGGAATGATCATTTCAATAATTATGTGTTCATGCTGCCTCATTAAAAACCTTACTTGGAAAAATCCAGTGGGATAAAAACCCCAATAAGGGAAAAAGAGTACAGCTACGTATAGCTCCCCCCATGTTGGCATTGGTGATTTCTTCATAAACTTCGTAGTCTTTGCATTGCAATGTCATGAACATGTTTTCTGAAGACTGGAGTGGGGAGAGCCTTTGTGAGGAGATTTGCTGAGTTTTCACATGAATGGATATATTGGATGTTGATAATATTACTCTCTTCCAGCTCTTGAGGAAAAGAACTTCGGAGGAATGTGCTTTCTTTAGTTGCTTTTTATGTACCATTCCTTCATTTGATTAACACACACAGAATTATCTTCATAAAGTGTGATGGGGTTATCATTTGATAGGAGACCACATGCGGTTCTAATATTTCGCGCCATGGATCTCAACCACGCACACTCTCGACTTGCTTCGTGCAATGCAATAACCTCTGCTTGATTTGATGATGTTGTGGTGAGTGTTTGTTTATGTGAATGCCAAGAAATCGCAATCCCTCCGCAAGTAAACACATACCAAGTTTGAGATCTCCCTTTGTGTGGATCTGACTGGTAACATGCATCTGCATATCCAACCAAAACTGGTTCCGCATTGTTGGAATAAAATAATCCAAAATCAATTGTCCCTTGAATGTAATGAAACACATGTTTGATTCCGTTCTAGTGCCTTTTAGTAGGAGATGAACTAAACCTTGCTAATAAATTAACAGAAAAAGATATATTGGGTCGAGTACAATTAGCAAGATACATAATTGCACCAATTGCACTAAAATATGGTACGTCTGGACCAAGAACCTGTTCAGATTCCTCACATGGACGAAATGGATCCTTTTCCAAATTAAGGGATCTTACAACCATTTGAGTACTCAATAGATTTGATTTATCCATATTGAATCTCTTTAATACCTTTTTTGTGTAATTTGATTGATGCACAAGTATCCCACTTTGCAAGTGCTCAATCTGCAAACTAAGACAATATTTTGTTTTTCCAAGGTCTTTCATTTTGAACTCCTTCCTTAAGTACGAGATTACTTCCAGAATCTCTTCATTGGTCCCAATGATATTCGAATCATCAATATAGACAGCGATAATCACACACTTGGATGTTGTTTTCTTGATGAAAACACATGACAAAGAGGGTCGTGACATACCTTTTTTGTCACAGATATTCACTTAGTCGGTTGTACCCCATGCGTCCAGATTGCTTTAACTCATATAAGGATCTTTTTAATTTGATTGAATATCTTTCTCCAGGTTTTAAACTTGATGCTTCATGCATTTTGAATACTTCAGGGATCCTCATGTAAATTTCAGCATCAAGCGATCCGTATAAGTGTGCGGTAACAACATCCGTAAGGTGCATATTAAGTTTCTCATGAACTGATAGACTGATAAGGAATCTAATTGTAATTCCATGAATGACTGGGGAATATGTCTCCTCAAAATCAATTCCGGGCCTTTGAGAAAATCCTTGTGCAATGAGTTTAGCCTTGTATCTCACAATCTCATTTTTATCATTTCTTTTTCACACAAATACCCATTTGTATCCAACGTGTCTCACATATTCAGGGTTGAGTACTATAGGCCCAAAAAATTTGCGCAGGTTAAGTGAGTCTAATTCAGCTCCAGTGGCATTTTCCCATTTAGTCCAATCGTATCTATTTTTACACTTGGTAACAAACCGCGGTTTGGGATCTCCATTATTTTTGCCCATAACATTGCATGCCAAATTGTAAGAGAATGCATCATTAATTTTCTCATTTCGGTTCCACCTTATACTTGTATTGTCTTAATTAATTGAAATTTCTTGATTTTCCTCATTTCATATTTCTATAGGAATACGTTCCTCCATTTTGGGGTCATCTTGTTTCTCTGATCCTTTTCTTTTATGAGAATTTTTATCTTTGGACCCGAGTGGTCTTCCACACTTCAGGCGTGTCGTGATTTGATGAGTGACTTTGTTTTCAATTTACCCTTCCGAGATTTCAATTTGAGGTGGAGCATTCTCAGCTAGGATGTGAGATTTAGTCACTCTCTTTGTGTCTGTAAATGCATCAGGAAGTTGATTTTCTATATCTTCCATGTGCAAAATCCTTTGGACTTTTCCATTACACTCTTTTGTATAAGGATCAAGATGCAATAATGTTGGTACAGACTAGGTAATATTCCTTTACAACTTTTTTCTTTCTCCCCCTAATGCTAGAAATTTTTCTCTATCAAAATGGCAATCACCAAAACGAGATGTACAACTATTCCCAATTAGGGGTTCAAGGTATCTAACAATAGATGACCTTTCAAAGCATACATAAATGCCAAGACTTCTCTGTGGTCCCATCTTTGTTCTTTGCGATGGTGCAATAGGCACATAAACAACGCAACCAAAAATCCTTAGATGAGATATATTTGGTTCTTGGCCTGATGCAAGTTGTAGTGGGGAGTATTTATGATATTCACTTGGCCTTATGTGAATCAATGCTGCAGCATGTAATATTGTATAACCCCATACTGAAGTGTTCTCATTATTAATGGTCTAGAAATGAGTTAGAGACATTTGATTAATGATTCAGCCAGACCATTTTGTGTGTGTACATGAGCAATAGGATGCTCAACAACAATCTCAACTGACATACAATAATCGTCGAAAGTTTGAGATGTGAATTCACAGGCATTATCAAGTCTTATTTTCTTGATCATATGATCAGGAAATTGAGCTCGCAATTTGATTATCGCAGTGAGAAATTTAGCAAATGCTATATTTCAAGTTGATAACAGGCACACTTGTGACCATTTACTAGAAGCATCTATCAATACCATGAAGTAACAAAATGGTCCAAATGGTGGATAGATAGGTCCACATATATCACCTTGAATACGTTCAAGAAATACCAGTGATTCTGTTTCAACCTTTCTCGGTGAAGGCCTTATGATTAGCTTTCCAAGGGAACAAGTCTTACAATGAAAGGATTTTCCATGAGGGATCTTGTGGATCTTCAATGGATGCCTATGTGTGCTTTCAATAATTGTTCGCACCATAGTTGAACCAGGATGGCCTAGCCGATCATGTCATATGGTAAATATTGAAGGTTTGATCACTATCATATTAGATTCTAATGAATTTATATACGTGTAATGCAATCCAATATGGAGCATTGGTAGTTTCTCAAGTATGAATTTCCTTCCAGATTTATACACAATGAGAAGCAAATATTTCATGATACCTTTAGTTATAGATTGAGTATCAAATCCATAAGAATATATCATTGAAACTCAATAAGTTCCTTTTGGACTTTGGCAAAACTTAGGCATTATTTATTGTAAACATTGTGCCATTTGGAAATGTAAAGTTTGTCTTGCCAACTCCTTCAATCAGGCACAATGGACTGTTTTGCTTTCACCTTTGAGAAAAATCTTTTATCCTTTAATATAGTGTGCGTTGTTTCACAATCGAGTATGCAAATTTCTTCATTTTTAATCCTTTGGTTGGCGTCATGAGTAGCTTTATCCATTTCACCTCTTTAATTAAAAGCAAAACAAATTTGATAAGAAATATAATAAATTTGAAAGTAGCAGAATTTAAATAAGACCATTTATATATAAAAGATACAAACAGACATCGGACCATCTAGCTTCATTCCTAATATAGCTATAAAGTTGTCCTTCTTTTAGTTTCCACCACTTGGTTGCTCAGTGAAATCACTAACTATATCCATGAAATCATCATTGAAATCATCATTGAAATCAAAAGCTTTGAGATTAGTGGATTCATTGAAGTTTGCCTCCTTCCCCTTTCCTTTTATGAACTCTTGGTGGAGTTCGCATAAGTGCTTCGGGACTCTACAAACTCTTGACCAATGTCCTTTGCCACCACATCTGAAATAAGAGGTTCCAGATCCCTTTGATGAACTGGTGTCTTTTCCTCTTTTATGGGTACTTTCATGGTTCCACTCATATTGATGCTTGTGGTAGTAGTTATTGAACTTATAGGACAAATTGTAACCACCTCGACCACATCTGTATCCACGACCATGACCTCGACCTCTCTCTTGACCCTAAAAATAATTTTTGCGTTCAGGTTCGTCAGAGTTAACAATGTTTGCTTCAGGAAATGCTCTTGAGCCAGTTAGGCGAGATTAATGATTCTTCATCAGCAACTCATTATTCTTTTCCGTAATGAGGAGACAAGCAATTAGTTCAGAATATATTTTTAAAACTCCACACATGATATTATTGTTGCAAGGTCACATTTGATGCATGGAAAGTAGAAAGAGTCTTTTCCAGCATTTCATAGTCAATTATTGTAACCCCATAATATGTCAAGTGGTTACTGATGTGTATATTGCATAATTATAGTCGCAAACTTTCTTGTAATCTTGGAACCGTAGATTGTTCCAGCCATCGCGGCATATGGGAGCATTACATCTCTTGTGTGATTGTATCTTTCTTTCAAATTTTTCCATAGCTCAAGTGGATATTTCATTGTGAGATATTCATTTTTGAGACTCCCATCAAGGTGTCAATGAAGGAATATTAAAGATCTTTCCTTGTCCATCCTTGATGAATTATTCCTCTCTTGGATTGTCTCAAGGAGGTTCATTGATTCCAAGTGCATCTCAATGTCTATCATCCACGACATATAGTTGTTTTTACTGATGTCGAGTGGAATGAATTCAAGCTTCACAAAATTTGACATGATGATAACTAATAGGGAAAGTAAAACAGTTAATTAGATTTAATGCAAAATACATAAGTCTATAATGATTGAAAAAAATAAAGAGTAATACATGATTCCGATCATCAATGAAGAAAAACGAAAATCTTCTAATGAAAATTCTACGGTGAGAATAGTAACATGTAATACTAAAATAATTACAACAACAAAGACAAATATTAGTCTAGACATTTTATCGGCAAAAGAGGTAGAAGGGAGGATGTGGTTTTGTATCATTTGACGTTTTGTATTTATAGTGTAAAATATAGCCGTTTATAGCCGTTATATTACCGCTGGAAATATAGCCATTTATAACCATTGTATTAATTAATTGTAGTTAAAATGTTAAGAGTAGATTAGCAATATAACATCATCAGATAAATAGACAAATATATTAGAGACATAATTAATCATAGAAATATTAAAATAAAGAAGTTAAAGATTAGCTAGATGTAGATCACACCACTTTACTATAAGTTGGCAGGGCCTCCTATGTAGAAATATGATGTTATATATTTGGAAAGTTAATAAATCAAATCACATTACCATAAGGCGGCAAAGCCTCCCGTGTATAGTAATATGGTGTTTTGTAGTTAGAAAGTTAATAAATCACATTACATTACCATAAGGTGGCAAAACCTCCTGTGTATAGTAATATAGTGTTATATAGTTAGAAAGTTATTAGTTTTACGTAGTTAGAAGTTTAATGATGTTATGAAGTTAGAAAGTTAATTATTATAAATCACATCATTTCTATTGTGGCTGATTATTATTATTAGTATTATTGTTTTAGACATTCTAGTATGTTGGGATTTATTTGGAAATTGAGCCAAATAGCTTTGGGACAAAATAAAAAGGGTCCTGATTAAGAGTGTCTTGGATGAGGAAAAATCTTTAGGTCATAGTTGCTGGACACTTATGTGAAGTTGATATGTGCAGTCCAGTTTAAAAGGAATGCAATCCAAAAATAATCAAGTTTTAACACATGAGGTTCTAGATATCTACAAATTAATAGAAAATTTTGGACTAGTATCCTTAATACCAACTACTTTGATTCATTATCACAAAATTCTTACGACCTTTAGAAAGGGACTTACTCAATGAAGATGGAGAGTGATCATGCTGATAACGTGTCATGATTTTTACTAATTTTGCACTAATTTATTGAGAAATTAGCAAAGGATTTGATATGGGAAGTAAGAAAGAGATAATGGAGTAGAAGATAAGATTGAGAAGAAGATAAGATGGAGAAGAAGATAAGATGAAGAAGAAGATAAGATGAGAAGAAGTGAGAAATGAGAGAATGAGAGATGCATTTTTCTTCATCCTCTAAGGGATATTTATAGTAAAATTTAAGGTTAATGACACGGTATTCCCCTTTGGTAAATAAATAATGATATAATTAATTATCACAAATCTAGCTTATTGCTAATGAGCATTTCATTACTCCTAAAAATTTCATTATTGTGTGAATCTAGTCTAATCTTTAAAAAACCTTTTCAGGTCTTGGTCCGTAGAGCTTAAATAATTTCATACTTTTAATGAAATAAATTGAAAACTAATTGGGGAAGTCTCAGGAATATTGCATTTTAAATTCGAATATTGTATTTTATAAATGATGTGTGCAATTAGTGTTGTTTATTTGAGGTATTAAATTGAGCTTTTATGGGAATGATGATGTGCACTTTAGGTATATTTTCTGTGCAGATTTGATGTTGGAGAATTTTTGAGATGAAGCAAGGAAGATGAGAAATTGAAGGATTTTGGAGCTTAAATTAAAACTTAACACTGCACTCTTTTTTCTCACATGGTTTTTAATGAGGTAGTGTGTTTCAATGAATAATGAATTTTCATTATTCTAGTATTTGAAGAAAAGAAGCAATAAAGATTATGACGATTTGAAGAAATGATGAAAAAAATTATTATTTCTTGATTTTTTCATTTGTAATTTATATAATCTGAAGCGAAGAGATATTTACTTTTATTATTATTATTTAGTTAGGCCTATTAATAGTTTTAGTTTCCATAGAATTTTATTTCCTGCAAAAGATTGAAAAAGTACGGCTTGGAGACATATAAAAGCACTCTCACGCAGGGTCTTTTATTGTCGACTACCGTAGTTTTAGTTGAATTTCGTTCGTTTTTAGAGCAGCTGCATGATTTTAGTTTAATGCTTTGGGGTTATGCATAATTGCGCACACACTGGGCATAATTGTTGTTGATTTTGTGCGCAGGCAATAACAAAGTCACGGGTTTGATTTCTTTTTTTAAAATTCAAAACCATTTTTGTGCAGATTGGGGATTTATATTCGGGCCCCCCAGGCCCAGGCCCAAACTAATTGGTGAGAGTAAGCCCAAGTAACCTGTTATAGTATTTAGCCTAAGTATAGCTTGCAAAAGTTGCAACCTCTAATTACCATATTAAATTGAGGTTTAAACAGGTAATTTTTTGTTGCAAGTGTACAATTCATGCGGTTGTGAGATGGTGATTTCTGATCGATGCAAGTCTCAACTTTTTCGCTGCAATTGCTGCTTTTATCGACTCTAAGAGTTGGGGAGTTTGCAGAATAGAGAGTGCAAGAGTGTATGAATGTGGAGCCCTTGCCAGTGAGTGTGCAACCGTGTTTTGTTGCCTATATGTGTGCATCCATATGATCTCTTTGCCACATATTACTTTCTGAATCTCCCAAATGGTTCTCTGTACTTTCCAGTGATATTCGTCAGTATGTTTATGGCCCGCAAAGAGTCAGATTCAGTAATACGAGAGAAGTAATCATGATGACCATAAAGTGTGACTCCTTCCAGTAAAGACATAACTTCAGCTTCTGGAACTGACTCGATATCTTCTAAGTATTTGAACGTTGTAATTGCTAGATTGCCATTTGGTGTTCTAACTATCATGCCCGTTGTGGTAAAGGAGACATTGGAAAATGATGCATCTGTGTGTGGAGCTTATAACCTCTGCCTGGGGGGGGGGGGGTCCATTTATGGGCCTTAATTAGTTTAAGTTTTTTAGACCTAAAGATAGTCAGCACCCCTATCTGGTTTAGCATGAGGCAATCATCAGTCACTTTTTGTGGGTGGATTTTGAAGATATCTGCTAGTAGAAGGACTAGTTCCTTCTTTATTCCAGGTATACTCAGAGGTTTATTATCATACAGAATGCTACACCTGGACTTCCAAATTATCCAACAAGTGACTGAAGTAGCTATAGAGATTATGTTCATCTGAGTTTTGGTTTTGCAAGCATAAGACCAAAAATATGATAATTTATCAAAAATATGTCTCTATGACCAGGTATGATTTCTAGCATGGCAAACACATATGACCATATGGATCTTGCTACATAGCACAAATTGAAACACTGGTTCATAGTGTCTATGGATTGACAGTTGGGACATTTATGTACTAAAACGATGCCCACACAGTTTAGAGTTTCTGAGAATGGTAGGCAATTATTCAGTAATTTATATACCATAAAATATATCTTTGGTGGGATCAGTGGGGACCATACCTTTTCCATGCTTGCAACTGTATTTATTCTCTGTCTAACCAATTGAAAAGCACTTTTAACCGAAAACATACCTGAGGTAGAGGGTTTCTAGACCATCTTATCTCTGTGATCATATAAAGCTATTGGCACATACAGTTTGTTTGTGACATTCAATGGGAATCCTACTCCTAGGTGCTGCGTGTGAAGTGTGATGTTATCCTGGAACTATGCAAGTGTGAGATAAGACATATAAACATCTAACTCATGGTTCCAATGATATATAAGACTGCTCAGTCACGACCAGTTAGCAATCCAAAAACTGACCTGACCATCCCCAACTAGGATTTGGGTGTTTTGGATTTCTAAGTGTGACACTTTACATGCTCTTTTCCATGCATACGAGCTATGATCAGATTTAGGAAGATTCCAGATGAGTTTGGACCAGATTGATGTACCCTACTGCAAGTTCTACCACAGCTTAAGTGGAAAACTTGTGATGAAATCCTGCAAGGGTATGAAACCAGACCATTTTCTGAAAATAGGTATCTCATTTTAGTGAATTCTTTCCAGTGTCTATGAATGTCATCAGGTTGATCTCCCCAGATAAAAGAGTTAAAGATCTGTTCAATTTTTTCTATGATGTGGGCAGTGGGGGATATAACACTCCAAATGTGAATGAGAATTGATGACAGCCATCTATTGTTCCAGTGTGAGATTTTAGAGCTAATTTTCTCAACAATTTCATTGAATTTTATATTCAACTTTCTACCCTTAAAAATGTTAACCCCTAGATATTTAAGGGGGGAAAACCCTTATTGCATGCCAGTTAGTGTATGAATTCTGCTTCTAGTCACTGTACTGGTCTTAGAGCCCACATAGAAAGCACTTTTATCATAATTAACCTTCTGTCCCAAGGCCAGTTGGTAGTGCTTTAGGAAACTGATGAGGTTAGTGCAAGGTTTCTTTGTGGCCTTGAAGAAGACCACTGTGTCATCTTCCTATGAGAGGTGAGATAGGGTGAATGCATTACCTGGGACTAAGAAAGGGTCTAATAGTTTCTCTCTGAACATGGCCTTAAGTCCTCTATTTAGCATTCATGTGATAAAATTAAAGAGGGTGGGAGATATAAGGTCTTCCTATTTGAGGCCCCTAGATGCGGTGAAGTATCCACAAGGACAACTATTGATTAGGATAGAGAAGTATGCTGATTTTATGTTACTCGTGATGAGTTTCACAAAATGACCATGAAATCCACACTTTAACAGTAAAGAATTGAGAATTGACCATGAAACTCTATCAAATGTCTTGGACATGTCCAATTTGGCTATGCCATTGAGTCTCTAGGCTGGTTTATCAAGCATTCTGACAGATTCTTGCATTACAATAATGTTGTCAGAAATGCTCTTGCCTTGGATAAAGGCTAACTGCTCAATTGACACACATTTATTAACTAGAGGGGAAATCATATCTACAATTATCTTGGAAATGACCTTGTTACTAAAGTTTACCAAATTGATTTTCCTGAAGTCAGAGAATTAGGCTGGGGTTTAGAATTTTGGAATCAGGGTAATTAGTGAGCTGGTGATGGATTTGGGCATAGGGACTCCACACATAAATTCTTTGACATGGGTTAACAAATCATATTTTATGATGTCACATGCCCATCGATAGAAGTGGGCATTGAAGCCATCTGGACCTCCACAGTTGTGTTCACCTAAGCTGAACACTGCATTATGGATTTCTTCCATCTTGGTTGGCTTTAGCAAGATGCTATTATCTTGCTGGGTGATTTTGGTTGGGATAAAGTTGAGAAAATAGGTGAGGCTGGTTCTTGAGATGTCTTTAGTGTCCTCTATGAGAAGGTTTTGGTAAAAGGAGGATGCAGCTTCTCTTATCTAATTTTGCTCAGTTAACATGACATTGTCATGTTTAATTTTGTTGATTTTGAGCCTATTGTGTTTGTCTCTTACTAAGTTATGAAAAAAGGTGGTGTTAAGGTCACCTTCTTTGAACCACTTTTGTCTAGACTTTTGTTTCCAGAAGTCATTCTTCTCAGTAACTCTATCTTTGAGCTGTAGTCTTGTCTGGTTCAGCTTGTTAACGTTCTTTATAGAGTCTAGGTTATCATTCTGAGATTCAACTTTCTGAAATTTTAGTTCAGCTTTTTGAATATTCTCAAACAGGTTCCCAAAATGATCCTTGTTCCACAATTTTATGTCTTGTTTTAACCTCTTAAGTTTAAGGCTAAACCCAATCATTCCTTGCTCATTTAAGTGTTTGGACCAGGACTTTGAGACTAGTTCTCTGAATTCAAGTCTTCTAATCCACATTGATTGGAACCTAAAGGCCTTGGGGGTGGGTAGGTTGGGAGTCCTTATAGGATAAGAGGAGAGGTGAGTGTTCAGATGTGAGTCTGTTTGATATTTAGACTGAAGCATTGTTGTATTTCCTAAGAAATTCAGTGTTTTCTCTAGTTATGTCTAATCTATTACAAAATCTGCATCTGCCCTATCTGTCATTGATCCAGGTATACAAGTTCCCACATGTGGGGATTTCACTCCGGTTGTTACTGATTATAAAGGTTTTAAAATCTAACACACTGTTAGGATTTTGAGGGGTGTTACCTTTGTATTCAGTAACAGTTCTAGTGGCATTAAAGTCACCAGTGAGGACTGTTGGTATAACCGCAGCAGATAGTAGAGGGGTTAAAGCATTAAACATTTTTAGCCTATCAGTCCTTAGATGTTTACCATAAATTGAGAAGAGGTTAAGCTTATCATTTATGGTTGTATCAGTAATGACCATGTGGGTGTATTGGTCATGTTGTGAGATTAGCTGTCCCTGAAATATATCCTTTAGGAGTGTCCAGCTTCTATCATCTAGAGATGGTATACCTTGTGTGAAACCTAACCTTTTGACATAGCTATCTAATTGGTTGGGAATTTGTTTAGTTTCAATTAAAACAAGTATAGAGATGTGATGAATCCTAGCTAGCCTCTAAAGTCTAGTTTATAGATCCCTGTATTCCTCTCAAGTTCCATGTTATAATATTAACATTCATTGGAAACTTTTGTTTTAGCTTTCATGCAAGTGATTATCACATTAGGTGATTTGAAGTAATTTCTAACCTGATCTGGTGGTTTGGGATCACTCGGTGTGACATGATCTACTGGATGGTGTTCAGGTTGCATCCTTATATCATCTTGTCCTTCATTTGTGCCTCTTTGGGCTGATGTTGGGGTGTCAGGACATATCACCTTAGTAGAGGTCTGATCTGCTTCCTCTAATAGTGCTTTTCCTTCTTCTGAGCATGGTACATGTTTCAGTTTGATTTTAGAGAGAAAATTGGTACGAAAATCCTTAAATGTCTATAAATGCTTTTCTCTGTTTAATAACAAAGGGGGTTCAGAGGGATCCTGAGTTGCTTTGTTATCCTTTGTTTTCCAATTGTTGTGGTTCCTAGTTGTTGTGCTTCTTGCCCGTTGGACTGTTGATTTTACTTTCCCTTTGGTTGTGTTTGAGCTCTCCATGATCTAAGTATGTTTAGACTGTTACTTTTGTGGTTGAGGCTATTCTTGTGTGTCCAGGGCATCAACAATTTTTTCTTGTTCTTGAACATGTGCTTGTACCTACAAAGATGGAGCACATATGTTTTCCATATCTACAACTGAGGGGTGACCATCAACTACATTTTTATTAAGACTTACTGGCTGCTATAACACTTTGTATGTGCCCTTATCAGTTATATGAGTTGGTTTTGGCTTGGGGTGATTTTTGTCCTTTGGAATTCCACATTCCGTGGCCTTATGACCAATTTTTTATCACTTAGTACAGTAATGTGGGTGATCTTCATGGTGGATAGGATACCATTTTCTATCCTTGGTTGAGCCTAGCCTTATTCTATCTAGAAATTAGATCCATTTCTATGCAAATCATGATGGCAGATGGTCTAGACTGGTTTATGGTGGGAGGATTAGCAAAGATAAGTTCTATAAGCCTATCTGCTATAGTTGGGATTGCTTCTTTATGCAGATAGTAAGCCTGGGGGAAACTGATATTTAACCATATTGGCACAAGTGCAGGCTCCTCATTTACATCAAAATTTCTTGTCCATTTTAAGACTTTCATGTGGTTGCCTCCTATGTTCCAATTTCTTTAAATCCAACATCTCTGGATATCCTCCTCATGGTCAAATTTTATGAAAATATGCCTATGATCTAGGGCAGTAATAAGGGTCTCTCCTTTGAAATTGATTTTTTTAAATTGAGAGCGTATGAAATCAAGAGTCGGCCTACCTCGTGGGAATTTTCCGACCAAGTGGCGTTTGAATGGTTTTGATAGCAGCTTGATTTCACATTCTTTGAAGAGCACAACAATCTCTCCTTTGTACTCAGTCGTTGGTTTCAGTTGTAAGCTTGAGAAGGATTGCTGGGTTTGATTTTGGGAGTTTGGATCGGTGGATTTAGCTACCATATCTCTATAGGTAGGGTGGCTCACACCAAATGATTGAGCTGCCATAGTGAAGGGGTGGCTTTCGTCAGTAGGAAGCGGTGCTAATGGTGGCAATTGGTTGAAATGTTACGGTTGTGTGGTGGAGTATTGGTGGATGCAGAGCTTACGGGAAGAGAGAGTAAAGTTAGAGAGAGAATGCATATGGATGAGGGGTTTGATTTTGTTTATTATTATTTCATAGATTAATCATGTTTTGTTATCATGTTATATATTTGTTTTGTTTAGTTATTATGAGTAGCTAATTTATATATCTGCATGGAATAACGAGCATTAGTTTATGAACCGTGAGGCCTAATTGTTTTATAATTGATTCGTATATGTTCTTAATTGTTCTTAGCTTAATTTATTCTTAATATATTTAAGTCTGGTCAACTTGAATATTATTGGAATAAGGCTATCTAATTCCACCAATATTATTGTACGGCCGATTTTGGTACCCTTGATAACCTTGGTAGCCTTGGTGACCCACCTTGATATCCTTGGTTGCCTTGGTAGCCTTGATTTCCTTGATTTCCATGATATCCCATGGCACTCACCTTCTCAACATATTCCTCTTGAAAAGTAGGGCAAGTGTCTATAGGATGCGCCAAGTAAAAAAACTTCACATGATTTAACATGTGGCGCATTCCCGAGCTTCATCATTAACAATTTGACCATAGATGCAAGGGCCGATACTTCATCCTCAAGCTTCACACTATTGGAATAGTCACTTGCGGGCATTGGATTTTTCCTTCTTAAATCGGCCCTTGAGCTAAAGTTTCTCGATTCTTCCTCTAGCTCCTCATACAATTGCATAGCCTCGGAGGATGTTTTGTTCCCAAGGGTGCCACCACAAGAACTTCTTACCAACCTTTGATCCTCATCAAGAAGGCCATTATAGAAGTAATAAACCAAATCCCCCTCCGAATAACCGTGGTAAGGGCAACATGCAAGAAGCTTCTAGAACCTCTCCCAATAGTCAAAGAGAGATTCTTCATGAATTGGAGGATGTTGCTTATGTCCTTCTTCAAGGTGGAGACCTCGAGGCCGGGAAGTATTTGGATAGAAACTTCATTTTCATATCGAGCCAGCTCTTGATGCCCTTGGGCGGTAGGTAGTGGAGCCAATCTCTTGCACCATCCCTTAGTGTGAATGGGTAGCATGTTGATGAACCCGGTCTTTAGCTCAAAGTGCCCGTTTGGTCCAACCACGGGATATTCAATGCACATTGGTTGTTGATCGAGGTTGGGGGGTCATGATGTCTCGTAAGAAAGCTTGCCACAAAGGAATCTCCCTTTGGTGGAGAGGAGGAGCTCACCCTTGGAAAGAAGGATGTTAAGGTCCCCCTCCCGGATGCTCATCTCCGTGCTCAAGTTAATGTTCCATAGAGGAAGAGGTATCCACAAAATGGTCACTAGGAGGGGTGCTATTTACACTTTCCAAAGAAAGCCTCCTAGCCCATCTCAAATTCAACTCTAACTTGGGATCGTAGCCAAGTGAAAACATACTAGGCAAATCAAACAGTACGTCTCCAAGCCAAGTGAAAATGGCAAATCAACTAAGAAATCAAAATAAAAGCAAACTAACAAATATTTACAATTAGCATATAATCACACATAATATACCCAAACACTTAAAAATAAACGCCTTTTTCGCAGCATCGGCGCCAAAATTTGGGAGGTCGCCGATGTACCTCTCAAAGTTAATACTTTTAAGCCCTAATGCTTCCTATCTACAATTAAGTAGATAATGGCAAGTCGGGGCCGTCCACGAGAAGAGGGATCTTTTCAAGTGTTTAAACATATATAGGAGAAAACATACTAGGAATATACATACATAGATACATATAAAAGCATGTAAACAAGGGGGGTTGGTTTTTTATCCTAAGTTATCAAATTGAAATACAACAGTTAGCAAAGCAAGAGAAATATGTCAATCATGCAATACAACTAAAGATACGATGTAAATGATAATTAACGGAGCCTTGGGGACAATCGACTTCTACTTCCAAACTTCATATAGCTCATTGATTCATTCACTCATTCAATTACATTTATTGTCTATGGGGAATGTTATCACTTCTCATTCAAAGATCAACATTCATTCCTCCTTAAGAGTAGTTTGCAAAGACAAACAACGACCATTTGAAAACCTCATTGATGATCACCCTAGACACACAAAATCATACGGGTATTTCATCAATGGCATTTCACCCAAAGGACCATAGGTTTGATAACAACAAGACTTCTACTAAAGACATAGTTATTTAACCAAACAAAGCATTTATTAGGTTAAACTTAGAACAAACAACATTCAAGGTTCAACCTTTCTTTGCATCTATATGATAAATATGAAAACAAACCACATTAACATACTCATCTAGCAATAATTACCACACATTGTACACAAGTTCTAAATCCGTGCTTTTGGATTTCCATATCAAATTAGTTAAGAAATTTGCAACTTTCCTAACACTCTAATATTTCAATCTTACAAACATTTCATATACTCAAACAACCCATGATATAAATGAGGTAAAACACAATATTAATGGCATAATAAATGCTCTCCAATAAATGTTCATAAATGAGAAAATATAGAATCTTACTACATAAGTTTGGAAGCTTCAATCAATTGCTCTCAAGAACTAGATTTAGCTACAAGAGTTCACACTAATTAATGCTAAACAACCAAACATAATACAAGAGAATTCAAAGATAAAAATGGAAGAAAATAGGGTTAAGAACAGTACCAAAAATGCAGAAGAAGATGATGTGAATGAGAGGAAAGAGAGTGCTATTTATAGTACAAAAATGATAAGGTTAGGGACTCACGACGGGTTCGTCGCGACTAGCGACGGGCGCCATAACTCAACCTTGTTTTCTTTTCTTCTTCTTGTGGTAAACACTTATCTTCAAAATGATTTCTCTCATTTTCCAAGTCTTCAACTCTTTGAAGAAAGTATTCAAAGTCTTCAAAAATGGTCTTCGACAGCCTCCGGTCTTCAAGTCTTCATGGCTTTGAAGCAAGTCTTCAAAGTCTTCAAAATGGTCTTCGACAGCCTCCGGTCTTCAAGTCTTCGTGTTCTTCCTTTGTCACGCAAAATCCACTTAGAAGAGGTAAAAGAGCGTAAAGTTGCTCTTACCTCTCCTAAGAGAATTTCAAGGTAAAACACAAGCTCTTGATAATAAAATAGCACAAAAGTGACCCCAAAAGTACTAAATTATGCACATAAAATGGACATTTCAGAAGGGGTTAGTAAGTAGCGAGTTTTTGTGGAAAATATACACATAACTAGTTAAGACTGTAACAACAAGATATGGAAAAATTAAGTGTGCGTTACTACTTGCGAATACTTGTGTAATTGCTAAATGACGTTCTTTTTTTGGGACAATGTAAACTCTTTCATTCATCAGAAAAAACCAACTCCACCTTTACAACTCATTCTATCAAACTGTCTTTTCCTATCATAAAGTTAGCACAAAATTCCCTCATTTTAGGTAACTCCCAACATCTATATACAATAGTATCCACAATCTTAGGCAGGATATGACCCACCCGTCGATCACCATTAAAGCACACTCCATTTCACCATTGCCAAACTTCGCATACTGTCTCTGTGATAGCCGTTTTCAGCATCTTCACTATTTTACCCTTGCCCTTACATTGCCTCAAAATCCACTCAAACTCTCTACTCCAAGCCTCTGGTTGCCTCTGAATTTGAAGCCAAGACAGCACCTCCTTCCAGATTTGCTTAGTTTCCAGACAGCCAAAAAAGAGATGGTCTATTGCTTCCTCTTCACCACACAACACACAAACACGATCCACAGGTATACCAAATTGTACTAACCTGTCTTTCGTCGGTAGGCGGCCATGACACAACATCCAGAATGTAAATTTCGCTCTTGGTTGAGCGAAATTTCCATTGAACAAAGTCCTTCACTGAACTTTCTGGCTCACTAGCTTCAGCTCATTGTACAGTTTCCTAATATTAAATTTCTGTCTAGCAATCTGAGTTTGCCATGCCTCCATTGTCTTTACTTTATCTCGATATTTACTGATCCCTTTCAACACCCAAGAACAGTCCTGTGGGAATTTTACATCCATGGATGACTGCTCCCTAATGTACATCTCATGAACCCATTTAGTCCACAGTCTATCCATTTTCCGGCATAGATTCCACAAGTTTTTACACATACTAGCAAAGCTCCAATCTATTAAGCTAACCACATTCATTCCTCTCATTTTCTTTGGTTCACAGACCCTCTCCCAGGATATAGGGGACTTTCTGGAAATGGTGTCACTACCAGTCCACAAATAAGATCGACAAATGACCTCAATGTGTTTGAGCACCACTTTTGGAATAGGCAAAGCTTGCATCCAAAAATTTGTTGCAGAAAAAAGAACACTTTTAATCAACTGAAGCTTACCTGCATAACTAAGCAACTTCGCACTCCAATGCCTCACTCTGGAGACCACTTTGTCAATGAGTGGTTGGCAAGTTTGGACAGTCAGCTTCCTGCTAGCCAAAGGAATGCCCAAGTACCTGAAAGGTAGCCTCCTTTCTGCAAACCCAGTGATACTCAGTACCCTGTCTTTCTGCTCATCAGTCATCCCCCCCAAAGTACACCCTACATTTATCTTTACTAACCCTCAAACCTGTAGAGTTTTCAAATCACGTTCTTTTCATTCTCAATGCTATCGAGGTGTGTATCTGGTTCAATGAATACATTTCGAGGGCATCTTGGTAAGAGAAACAACTGGTTAATTATAATTGGTTAATTATAAATGGTTAATTGTCGACAAGGTAAGAAAAAATTGGGAAGGTTTAAGCAAATACTTGTCATCCTATAACTGATAGATGCATATGAATTGATTTATCTTTGCACCTATGATCGATGTTTAACTAATGTGAGTTATTCTGAGTTGATTCCATTCATCATATATTTTCTAGATTTATTTAATATTTGTTAGTTTGCATTTTAATTCATATTTTTATATTTTTTTGTTTGTGTTATTAGTTGTTAGAAAAATCTTGAATTAAAGCGTGGTGGCCACACCACAAGGTTTTATATTAGTAGGTATTATTTGTAGTTATTGCTCTGTTCCTTGTGGGATTGATTCTACTTACTAATGTGCTAATATCATTTTTAGAAATTGAAAATTATTTTAGTGAATGAAACAACGTTCACCAATAAATTAAAACATGTATTGTAATAAGGTTTATTTAAATGGAAAAATATAAAAAAACATCATACAAAAAGTACAAGAGAAAGTCTCCTGTTAGACTGAGTAACGGTTAGACCAATCATGGAAAATCTCATTTCAATAACTTTCAGGGTCAAATTATAATTATTTATACATTGCAATACATTTTAAAAGTTTTTCAAAGTTATATGAACCTCGTTGCAATAAATAAAAATAATCATCAAATCAGGTCATTAGTTACAATAATTATAAAATAAATCCATTTAACAGATTGATCTACAACAAGACTCTATGAAAGTACTACATTTAACTTAAAATCTGCTTGATTTAACAAATGGAGTGTATAAGTGAAAATACATTGGATTGTCCATAAATTAAAGACAAGCACGGGTCAAGAGTCCTCCTCAAACTAAATAGTTCTACATTTTAAATATATTTATTTAATAAATTAATATTTTCAAAGGCTAAAGTGACCAATTTTAATGATGATATTTGTTCAAAATCTCATTCTTTTAGATGTATACTAGAGCGGGAAACTGCACTTTGTGCAGTACTAACCCAAGACCATATGCCATACCAAGAAGTCATATCCAGGTAGATACTAATCCACAATAGCAAAACATTAAAAAAAACAAATATGAACCTTTTGTGACAGAGAGCAGAAGATATGAAATGTGTTGAGGCACTTATTAGAACTGCCCGAAAACCCAGATCTCAACATGCAGTTCCTACGTTCCTTATCCAAACCTGGGGCCAAAAGGACTACATACATTTCCTATGTGTTGAGGCATACAAACCTTGAAACTCAACATTCATTTCCTATGCGTCAAGGCATACAAACTCAGAAATGAATACAGATACAAAACGAAAGTAAAGAAACAAGCATACTCCAAGTCAAGAACTCTGCAACAGTACAAGGAAATTGTGCAAGAAAACCTTTGCCCTACTGTACTCCAAGTCAGGAACTCTGCTATCATGCAATCTCTGGTACCAGCACAAAACCGCTTCATTCAAGAACTTCTGCACCATAGCACTTGCAGAATGCCGAAAATCAGCAAGCACCAAAACCTGAACATTTCGAAATCTGATCCAGACATACCCACTCTGCCCACCAACTCATTCCTCCTAGTTGAATGAGGCACTTTCATTCCACCTCAGCAAAGGGACCAGTCCACAACATAGACGTGAAAACAGAAAACACAAAGGTAACATAAAGGAACATTCTCGCAAAACCCCCACGCAAAATCATTGGCAATTTGCATCGAAACTGATCGGTCTCTAGCCAGAAAGTACGAGCATTCCTTGCAAGACACTCATGGATACATCAAAAGAACAAACCATATAAGATATTAATAACACAAATTTTCTCGATCTCCCTCCTCGGTCTCTTGAAATTATCATCATTGTCCTAAAAATAATCTCCTTATTGGAAAACAGAAAACAAAAGTAGCATTTAAACGGCAGAATTTTCTTTAATAACCACTGACTCGAGGTAAGAAAGGGTAGCGAGCATAAAAACTGTAACTCGTCCAGCGTTGCAGATTCGTTCAAACAACTCTCCTCCAGAAGCATAATTCATCGCGGTGGTCAAATGAGTTGGAGTCTGTTGGACATATATTGATTATATCATACGGAAAAATCAAATAACAAAATTGAACGAGCAATTAATATATTCAAATAATTTTTTATTAATTATTCAAGTATACAGTCGAAAAGCTTAAATTATAAATAATCAAAGCATAAATCATGTTTCAAGTAATCACAAATTGATGGAGTCACGAGTAACACTCGCTGCCCTTGAAACGAATGAGTCCCGTCGTGGACATCGTTCCCTAGGATAAAACCATCGAAGGTAACAATTAACACGTAAGAGTTACCTCGGATTCACGCAAGGCCCGAAGGACTATCACCTCGACAGAGCATCAACTGGAAACTTCGAGAAAGACAGAAAGAAGACTCAAGTTTAGAATAAATGAGGAACTTGAGAATGGTGCCAATTTTCTGATTGACTTAGAGGCTCTATTTATACTACTCTAAGAGACCCTAATCATGGAAACATGATATTCTGATTTTCTGTAATTAGAGAAGAATATTCTCCAATCACCAACTCACCAAATCCGAGACATTCCATGAATACTCGAATCATATCTGCTGGAAAAGGAAGAAATATTTGTACAAATATTCTTCATCATATTAAACATGGTAAACCGCATATTTATTTAAGACAAGATATCTCACAAAATATGGAAGTATTTTGTTCTTATCTCTTAAGAATTACACACAAGTAATTCCATATATACTATGTGGTTGGGCCTTCATAAGACTTCCATGCGATCCATACGCATTTTGGACAGTCCAGAGAAAATTACCTGGGCCAATTTTCGCCCATTTTTTTCCTCTTTCAAGAGTGAAATTAAAACATTCATATCTCATTCACCCTTGATCTGTTTTGAGAGTTTAAATAGTCGATTTTATAGTACTCGCGGAGGAGAACCCAAAAATGACATCCATTGACCCAAAATCCGTTCGGGTCCCACTCTAAACGAAGCCCAAAAAGTTGACGAATTTCAACCTTTTAACCATCATTTTTCCAACAATCCCTCACATGAATAGATATTGATGTAGGAATCAGAACAATCACGTCAGACACAGAGTTTGACTTGGTGATAGATTCATTTCGACGGCATAGATGCTGCATAGGATAAGTAGGTGTCACCCTTTGAACTTTCCCTTGAGAGAGTACACTTAGCCCACTGGTTAGAAAGTAGACGCGATGTCCTTGAACTTCCCCAACCGCTTGTGTGAACGACAATGCACTTCCCACAGACATCTTTCCTAGCCCTTGCGCTTTCCTCGGTTGTGTCCATTAATCAGGCCATGACACACGCCTAGTTCTGTAAGGTTTCTAAGGAATTGCGTCCCAACAATTCCCTTTCGAAGCGGCCACACTTCTCGCTTACATAGGTGATTCTTGGCGTAAGAGCAGTTCCGTAAACTATTGCGCTCTTTCGAGTACTACATACTCGATGCTTTGAATCATTAAAAGCAATTTAATGCTTACCCTCCATTCACATCACCGTTTCTTCATCATAGGAATAAGACAGGAGGTATGAAATCCCCACAGTGATCGCGATGGGTCTTTGCAGTTTAGTTGTCCCTTTGAACCTAGATCTTGGGATCTCCAGTCACATAGGTTGGGTGTCCACGTACGTAACCCATCATTTATTGGACTTAGTCATATTCCTTTCGATGAGTTCTCAACTAACTCTCGATTCAATTTCTTCGTCAAGAAATCGATTGAATCCTTTCGTCAAAGAATAACAACTCTTATCAATTGACCTTACGTAGTCAACATCGATAATTCTTGTAGAGAGTAGTCGTCCAATGGTAAAGTGTCTATGTTGAGACACACCATCATCGATATGGCTTTAAGCTACAAGCTTTACGCTACACCAATACGCATAAAAGTGCTTTGGTCATCCGAGGGTATATCTTTCCCAATTTTGTCCAACACGATGGACTTAGATTCCTCTATGAATCTAGCAAGAGAGAACCATTTCTCTACACAACTCAAGCCATATCCACGAGTCTCACACACAGCTAGTTTCCAGTGATCTTTTCTAGATTACTCGTGTATCATCTTACTATCCATTGTAAGAATAGTCTAATGTGCACTTTAATAAGTACAATAGACTATCAATGACTCTTGAGTTCTCTTCTTAAGAGACACCTCACCTTTACAAAAAGGTAACTCATAATGTTTAGAGTCATTCCATTGAATAAGACATATCTCCAAGAGACTCAATCATCATATCAATTTTTCTATCAATGAGAAAACCATCAATTCAAAGATATAAATGACATGGTCATTTTCCGTGTCCCTTAGCATATCTGCCTTCATCAACTCATTGATTCAATATCATTGGCTAAACAACAATTAGTTTGGTCACATGATGGATCATTTAGGAGCATTGAGCTTTTCATTTTGCTCTATTCAGATTTTAATATCTAAATCTCCAAATAACCATTTAGGTCCATTAGATGTACTTCTAGCTTTCACACAACCTTGATAGCAAGTACCATCACCCTTGGACTCATTCTCACGTCTAGAGAACACCCATCAAGTACACAAATATTCTTACTAATTGTTCAAATCTACTAGTACTCTAGTGATTTGCACTCATGGTAGATCAATCTCTCTATTGATCACCACTTTCCACAAAAATTATTTCATGGAATCTCGTTTCCTTCGTGGGTTTATCCCTGATCCTTAATGATTTCATCTATTGACTCTTAAGTCCATTTAAGATAAATCAGGATCTTTAACAGAAACTTCCACAAAATACACTTTCCATCAAGATATATTTCTAGTTTCTGCATAATATTTCTTGTGAATTTCAAGAAATTGATAGCACTTCAACATTGTGCATATCTAGTAAAGATACTGTTTAAGTATTCCTTTTACTACATTCGCAATATGCCAACCCACACATTCGAAAGAACTTTTAGGATGGCTCTATGAGGAGCTTTATTTTCCTCCTTCTTGGGGTATCTTATTTAAAAGATCGCCAGCCAACTTAAAGGCTCCCCCACAACGCTTGATCATTTCTAGCAATTTCCTTCAATCACCAAATGACCTTGCAAATGTCTACAGTGTGAATCACATTTCCCAAAGGATTCTATGTATTCACATCACGGTCACAGATAACCTCATATGTTTTCTGTGCATCACGTAAGTGGTTTCGTTAATACAACTTACTAAAAGTCCGTGTATTCAATAATGAATCGAACACTAGGTTCTTACCCATCAAATTTCTTTCAGGGCTAGGTCATTTCAACAATCAAAACACCTTCATGTATTGATCTTTTATCGTGAAAGTCTCTCTTATTCCTTCAACTCCCTTGGGATTAGAGATAACTAAACTTCCCGATCTCAATTAATCGTTCTTCCTCGCATGACCAATACCACCACCAATGTAGTATCAATCAATCGAGGATTCGATTAACTCTCACTAGGGCGCAGTGTGAGTTTACCAACTCCACACAATTTCATGCCCATTTTAAAGCCAATTTTCAGTACAACTGCACTTTACTTTCAGACAACTCAAATCAAACTTGAGTGTCTTTATGCTCGAAACACATTCAAGTTCATTGCTCGACTCAAGTTTGAGTGCATTGCTTGACTCAATTTTGGGTTTACCTTTTTGGTTCGAGTTAAGTCCTCCCGACTTGATCAACTTGATTCAAATCTCTTGTGATGACTTTTCACCTCAAGTACCTATCAAAATTCATATCGCCGTTGAATTTTTAGGTTTTTTGTCTACCCCCCACATTGGGCTGGTTTTATTAAACATCCCCACACGTGTTAAGTTTCTCAAAACCTCGTGTCTTGGGGTTCCTAGACCAAATGTCTTAGGATTCCTCATCTCAGAATTCTAAGGCTTTCCAACCAAAAATCTAGAGAATTGACCAAATGTCTTGGGATTCCATATCTCATGATTCTTAGATTTTTCAACCATAAATCAAGAGATTTGACCAAAAGTCTCGGGATTCCCATTCTCAGGATTCTTAGTTTTCTCAACCAAATTCTTGAGATTTTCCCCTCAATTATTTGATTACAAATAATCAAAGGTTTTTAGCATAGTCATGATAACTCATGCTTTAGGGTTTATAGCATGGTTCACAAGAACCAATACCCTAGACATAGTCGTAAACTAATGTCTTCACGTTCACATTTATCAGGTCATACAAAATAACCAGAATATGTTGAACTTCGAGCCCATATGCTCTATCTGTGCAATCTAACAATTGTCACTCGTGAGCCATATGCTCGTAAACGATCAATCAAGATAGCCAATTATTGGGACAAGCCTTCTCAAACCTTTCATTGCATCAAAAGGGCACTTTCCCAAACAATTCATATAATCATAGCATATAAAAGCATAACCCAATTTTAGACACAACATAGATCTAAAATTTTTGTATATGAAGATAAATCAAGTCCCTAAATGAACGAGAATACATCATGGATCAAATAACCCAATGTCACATACTTCATTCATGCACGAATATATTACACTCTTGGCGAGAGATGTCATGTTTAAGTGCAAATGAAGTTTACCAATTTTTCGCATGCGATTCTCAGACTAAGCATATAAAAGTCATGAATCACTAGCAGCACATTCTCACACAAAATGGTTTAAATCTTTAACCAACATGAGCAGCCCACATCACCAAATTATTATACCATGCAAAATAGGTATTTCAACATTTGATCAAGTATTTAAACAAATACTATAGCATTTCAAGGGCTTTGAAAATCAAACATGTCTCATAATTTCCAACCATATGCACTGCTTTCATGTAATTGACTAATAATGTCTGATCCCATATTTTAAACTCATGGCATTTTTTTCCGTAAATTTAATTCAATCTTTCATGAAAAGAATCAAATATGATTTCTTACCATATCAACATTTAATCGCATAAGCATGAATATCACGGAATTAGCATATTTCCATAATTGTGCCATGTAATTTAACATACATGCTCAACTCATTTTCCCACATAATTAAGGGATTAATATAACCAAATTCATTTACTATCAAATTCGATAGCCTTAGTGTACTGGACATATATGTATACATCCAGATTCACGCAAATGGTTATCAAATATAATCCAAGCAATATATGTATATATAGCATATGCCATGATTCACATTAATTAACGTGTATACGTACCATAGTTTGCAAAACCGTGGTTACACTCTTGATTCTTTCATGTTGCCAAGCAAATCCTGTCGTATCTCCATGCCTAGTTTCCCTTCCATAAGAGATATACAACCGTGTATACTCGGATTCACCAATGCGTACATACAAAAGATTTCCGTCGTTAAATATATGTACAAATCTCAAATATCGTAGTATAATATTTTAAATAATTATACATAACAAATTGCTCAATATGATTTTGTTGTAAATAACCAAAACCATTATCATGCATAATTTTGCAACCGAGCAAGTAATATATGCATTATTACCTTACATATATATTCTGCAAGTAATATATGCATACCATATTTATGCAAGCATTATTACCGCATGATTATTTTGACTACATCATGATTCTTCACGCATGCATCTTTTGACCAAATCAACAAATATCATTCGTTTCAAGACTGTTGGACATATATTGATTATATCATACGGAAAAATCAAATAACAAAATTGAACGAGCAATTAATATATTCAAGAATAATAATTTATTATTAATTATTCAAGTATACAGTCGAAAAGCTTAAATTATAAATAATCAAAGCATAAATCATGTTTCAAGTAATCACAAATTGATGGAGTCACGAGTAACACTCGCTGCCCTTGAAACGAATGAGTCCCGTCGTGGACATCGTTCCCTAGGATAAAACCATCGAAGGTAACAATTAACACGTAAGAGTTACCTCGGATTCACGCAAGGCCCGAAGGACTATCACCTCGACAGAGCATCAACTGGAAACTTCGAGAAAGACAGAAAGAAGACTCAAGTTTAGAATAAATGAGGAACTTGAGAATGGTGCCAATTTTCTGATTGACTTAGAGGCTCTATTTATACTACTCTAAGAGACCCTAATCATGGAAACATGATATTCTGATTTTCTGTAATTAGAGAAGAATATTCTCCAATCACCAACTCACCAAATCCGAGACATTCCATGAATACTCGAATCATATCTGCTGGAAAAGGAAGAAATATTTGTACAAATATTCTTCATCATATTAAACATGGTAAACCGCATATTTATTTAAGACAAGATATCTCACAAAATATGGAAGTATTTTGTTCTTATCTCTTAAGAATTACACACAAGTAATTCCATATATACTATGTGGTTGGGCCTTCATAAGACTTCCATGCGATCCATACGCATTTTGGACAGTCCAGAGAAAATTACCTGGGCCAATTTTCGCCCATTTTTTTCCTCTTTCAAGAGTGAAATTAAAACATTCATAGCTCATTCACCCTTGATCCGTTTTGAGAGTTTAAATAGTCGATTTTATAGTACTCGCGGAGGAGAACCCAAAAATGACATCCATTGACCCAAAATCCGTTCGGGTCCCACTCTAAACAAAGCCCAAAAAGTTGACGAATTTCAACCTTTTAACCATCATTTTTCCAACAGAGTCTACATTTGCAACATCACGGGAATAACTTTCACCAAGGAAACAATTGGAAACCACTATTTAATCAACCTTGGCATATACTGTTCACATGAGTCGGATAAATACAGTTCATGCATGATACAGTTACTAAGTTTCCAACTTAAAACCTGCTCACTCAGAATTTAAAGCAAACCATAATAACGAGCATGGCCACTGGCACATTTACCTCGAGAAATGAACATCGACACTCAAATTAAAAACTGCCTTCCATCAGAATTCTCCTAATTTTTCATAGTAAACCGATGCAAAAATTTAAGTACGCTAAACTTAAACCTTTCTGTAAAGTCAAGGGATTTGCAAGTGAATATTTAATTGGCAATTTTGTGAACAAGAAAACATTCCATGTTGGAACATGCTGCTACAGAATATTCACGCCAAGGTTTTATGGAAATCAAAGCCGAAATATTGGAGTATTCTATAATATATGGAAGTCGTATATTTGGCTATGTATATGAGACGTGTGAAGCATAATTGATTTATGAAAAATTCCTACTTATAAGGAGATGATATATTCGAATATATGGGATAGATTGATGTAAGGTAAATCCCTTTATTTATGGGATTTGGATATGCTTCAAGAAGCAGATTTGGAATAGGAATATTGTGGAGATAATCAAGGAGTATTCCAATCTATTCGTGGATATAAATTGGGACAAACATGGCTGCATACCCACGGATTTAATAGAGCAAAAATCTGCATACAGATTTTTGAGACTTTTGAGAATTGCAAAGAGTCATACTGCTGTGTTCCAACACACCTGACCTGACACACAAAGTTCAGAATCAGAAACCTTAATTCCTCGGGAGGAGGAGATCCAGCGTCGACGGAGTTCGAAGTCAGAGGGAGTCTGATCAAGGCGGATCGGTAGCTAGGGGAGCTAGCAGAATTCACACTATATAGTTTGCAAATATAAGTATTTTGTAAACTGTACTCTGTACTGTATCTTTCTAATTAGTGGATTCATTCTGAACTGGGCCAGTCCCCGCAGATGTAGGTGGATTACACCGAACTGCGTAACCAAGTCATGTGTTCTTTAAATTTGACGTTATTATGCACTTGGTTAGACTAGTCATGTTGGAACACACTAGTAACTACTAGACAAAGTGGTAAAGCTAAAATTCAATTGGTATCAGAGCTTCGTCACTTATTATTCCCTTGGTTGTTTCAAGGAAAGTGAGATCCAGTTTTACCATGACGACAAGAGAAGGAGCTTCAGTCTCTCGACCACCCCTGCTAGAAGGTAACAACTACAACTATTAGAAGGCACGCATGAGGGTTTTCATCAATTCACTGGATGAACTTGCATGGTTTTATGTTGAGAATGAATGGAATCACCCTACAGAAGATGCTGATACAAGTTCAAAGGCGGTAGAAGGAGAGTCAAGCCAAAGGAAGCAGAAACCCAAAGACAAGGCTAGATGGGCTCTAGGTGACCTCAAAGAATCTCTGGCGAATTCGAAGGCACTTAATGCAATCTTCACTGCAGTCGATGAAAATCAGTTCAAGCTTATCTCTACCTGTCACCAAGAAAAGAAAGCATGGGACATTTTACAGACTGTTCATGAAGGAACTAGTCGAGTTCGTGAATCCAAATTACAGATGCTGGCTACAAAGTTTGAGGAACTCAAAATGGATGAAGATGACACCATTGCTACATTCAATGGAAAACTCAGGGACATCTCCAACATGGCTTATCAACTTGGAAAGGTGTACAAAGAAACAAAACTGGTGAAAAAGACCCTGAGATCACTTCCCAAAAGATTTGCAATGAAAGTAGAATCAATAGAGGAAGCAAGAGACGTTACCACCATGAGCCTAGATGAACTAATGGGTTCATTACAGACATATGAGATGACATTCCAACAAGCTACAAAAAGAGTCTCTAAGGAATTGGCATTCAAAGTGTCTCCACCTAAGGATAATCACGAGTCTGACAGCGATGATGAGATTGAAAAACTTGCACTGATCACGAAGAATTTCTCGAGAATGCTAAAAAAGGTGGTCAACAAGAAATCTCAGGAAAGGTTTGGCAAAAATAGATAAAGACAACAAGACTCAGGTAATAATCGTGGAATGAGATTTGAACCAGGGAATCCGCAGTTCGGGAGAAATCAAAACAACGAACCAAAACAGGCTGGGCGAATTCAGTGCAGAGAATGTGAAGGATACGGTCATATTCAGGCTGAATGTGCTAACACTCGCAAGAAACAAGGAAAATCATATGCCACTTCTTGGAGTGAAGATGAAGATGATGAGAATGACGAAGAGGAATTCACCAGTAACTACGTAGCTTTTGGAGCAAAGGTTCATGATACACCAGAGGACCAATGTTCCAACACACTGAACAAAGGTAAAGCCGTATGTTCCAACATAGCTCTGGATGACTCACACAGCAATGAAGATGATGATTTGTCTGTAAGTGATGAAGAAATCTACAGCATCTATGAAAAAATGTATGCTATGTGGGTCCAAGTAGCTGACGCAAACAAAGATCTGAACGAAGAAAAAAGGAAGTTAATGGAAAATGAAAGAGAATTATGGTTCACGATTACAAAACTTGAAAAGAGTACTGAATGGAAAACTGATAGCAGCAGTCAAGAGGGCCGAGATTTCTGAAGCAACTATTGTTAAATTAAATTCCGGAAAGGCAAAGCTTGATGATAGTCTGGATATGGGAAGAAACTTTGGTGATCAACACGGGATTGGATACGAGAAAGAACCCAAGACTGAATCACATGAAAAACCAGTAATCCTCAAGGTTAAGATCCGAGAAGTAAAGCGAAAGCATGGGATGCCATATCAGAGAAAGCCACTCATATGTAAATACTGCACGTATCAAGGACATACTGAAAAGCAGTGTAAAAGACTAACCAGAGATCAAATGACAGGAAGACAACTTCTGTTGTGTTCCAACACAGGCAATATTCATACAATAAAATTGATCAGAAAGGTATGGATTGTTAAAAAATCTAGTACGTGTCTGGTGGCACACACTTCTCTAACAGCTTATTCCAGTGATTTGTGGTACTTTGATAGTGGTTGTTCTCACCACATAACTGGCACTCCAGAATATCTCACGAACATTTCTCCATATGATGGCGGATATGTAACCTTTAGTGATGGAAAGAGAAGCAGAGTAATTGGCAAGGGCAAATTGAAAATTGAAGGGTTTCCAGTATTCACAAGTGTATTCTTTGTTGAAGATTTAAAGGCAAACTTGCTAAGCATAAGCCAGCTGTGTGACGACAATATGGTAGTGGAGTTCCAGAAGGACAAATGTATAGTGAAGCATGGAGAAAACAAGGTTCTTTCAGGAATAAGATCATCAGACAATTGTTATCTGCTAGAACAAGGAGTTCGGTGTATGATTTCAAAGCAAGATGAAGGAACTCTTTGGCACAGGAAGCTCGGCCACATCAATTATAAAACATTGGTGAAGATGCTAATGTGAAAGCTGTACGAGGAATGCCTACCTTAAACAGCAAGGATGGAGTTGTATGTGGACCATGTCAACAAGGTAAACAAATTCGATCTCCTCACTCTTCAGTTCAGTATATTACTACATCTAGAAATCTAGAATTATTGCATATGAATTTAATGGGTCCGGTTAATACACCTAGTATAGGTGGAAAGAAATATATCTTTGTATGTGTTGATGACTTTTCCAGATTTACATGGGTAGCATTTTTGAAAGAAAAATCTGATACGATAGAAGTATTTAGAAGCCTTGTAGTGAAGTTACAATCTAAAAAGGGGAGTCCAGTAGGGAAGATAATTCGAATTCGAAGTGATCATGGTAGAGAATTTGAGAATGAACAATTCAGTTCCTTCTGCGATGAGCTTGGAATCCAACATAAGTTCTCGGCTCCTATCACCCCTCAACAGAATGGTATCGTAGAACGAAAGAACAGAACTCTACAAGAGATGGCTCGAGTTATGTTGGCAGAGAAAGATGTTCACAAGAAATGGTGGGCAGAAGCGATCAATACAGCATGTTATACAATCAATAGAGTGTATCTTCGACCATTCACTAGCAAGACATCCTACGAGATTTGGAAAGGCATGAAACCAAATGTCTCATATTTTCATGTGTTTGGGAGCACATGTTATATTCTCAGAGATAGAGAACAATTGGAAAAATTTGATAATCGGAGTGATACGGGAATGTTTCTCGGGTATTCCATCAACAGTCGTGCCTATAGAGTTTTTAATCATCGAACCAACACTCTCATGGAATCCATAAATGTTATTGTGGATGATTCAGAGAAGGAACAACATCTAGAAGGTGTAGAGGAAGAACCTAGCAACACTCATGTTCCAACACAGTCTCAAAACTCAGACAAAGAAAATCCATCAGTTGACTCTGACCTTCACCAACGTGCTGGAACAACTGAGCAAAAGAATCCTAACTCTGCCGAAGCTGACCAT
This sequence comes from Rubia yunnanensis, assembly GCA_037428765.1. NCBI lineage: Eukaryota > Viridiplantae > Streptophyta > Magnoliopsida > Gentianales > Rubiaceae > Rubia > Rubia yunnanensis. The sequence goes on along the minus strand of CM075064.1, from coordinate 19,289,267 downwards.
GTTGGAACACAGTCCCCCACTACTGAAGCTCATGTTCCAACACATGACCAACCCAGTTCCACCATGAGAAGTACTCGATCAGTGCCTCGAGTTGATTACTGATGACTGGCTGGCCTACACTGTTTTATGTCTCTAATTGAACCTAAGAACTATAAAGAAGCCTTACTTGATGAGTATTAGATTGCTGCAATGCAAGATGAACTTGGTCAGTTTACAAGGAATGGTGTTTGGTATCTTACTCCTCGCCCTAGGCATTAATGTCATTGGTACGAAATGGATCTTCAAGAATAAGTTAGATGCAAACGGCTTAGTCACCCGAAACAAAGCTAGACTTGTTGCTCAAGGATATACACAAGTGGAAGGTGTTGATTTTAATGAAACCTTTGCGCCAGTTGCCAGGTTAGAATCTATCCGAATTCTACTAGCTATTGCCTGCTTGTTGAACTTTACTTTGTATCAAATAGATGTCAAGAGTGCCTTTTTAAATGGAGTGGTGAATGAAGAAGTATATGTGGAACAACCTAAAGGCTTTGAAGATCCTCATTATCCACATCATGTATATTGTCTCAAGAAGGCTTTATACAGACTAAAGCAAGCACCCAGGGCATGGTATGAACGACTTACTACCTTTCTTCTTCAGAAAGGTTATCGTCGAGGGGGAGTAGATCGCACTTTATTCGTGCTTGACAAGGCTTCAATGTTTCTGATTGCTCAAATTTATGTTGATGACATAGTTTTTGGTTCTACTTCACCTTTTATGGTACAGAATTTTGTCACCATTATGCAATCTGAATTCGAAATGAGCATGGTTGGAGAGTTGACTTACTTTCTGGGATTGCAAGTCAAACAAGGACGGAATGGTCTATTCATAAATCAAAGTAAGTATGCCCTGAATTTGATTAAAAAAATTGGTCTCAGTAGTGCTCGAGCAGTTCGAACTCCTATGGGAGTTTCTGATAAACTGGTAAAGGATGAAAAAGGAGTTCTGGTCGATCAGAAGTTATATAGAGGCATGATTGGAAGCTTATTGTATTTAACCACAAGCAGACCAGATATATGTTTCAGTGTTGGGATATGTGCGAGGTTTCAAGCTAATCCTAAGGAATCTCATCTCACTGCAGTTAAAAGAGTTATTCGATATGTAAGTGGGACTTCGGAGTATGGTGTTTGATATTCTAAGAGTCAAGATTCTGAGCTGTTTGGGTATAGTGATTCTGATTGGGCTGGTAATGATGATGATCAAAAAAGTACCACAGGTGGATGTTTCTTTATTGGAACAAATTTGGTGTCTTGGTATAGCAAGAAACAAAACTCAATCTCTTTATCTACTGCAGAAGCAGAGTATCTTGCAGCAGGGAGTTGTTGTGCACAATTATTATGGATGAAACAAATGTTGAAAGATTATGGAATTCATCAAGGCCCCTTGAAGATTTTATGTGACAACACAAGTGCTATTGATATTTCGAAGAATCCAGTTCAACACTCGAGAACTAAACATATTGACATACGACATCATTTTATTAGAGATCTGGTTGAAAGAAAGGAAGTGGAAGTAGTCTATGTTCCAACACACGAGCAACTTGCTGATATATTTACAAAGACGTTGGATGCCACCTCTTTTGAGAGCCTTCGATAACACTTAGGTGTTTGTCAAATCTGAGGTAATTTTTACCGTAATTATTCTTTCGTGTAAATATTTCTTTTGGTTATTTTTGTTTAGCAAACTCGAAAAAAGAACAAAAAATGGAAGGAAGCAAAGGTGTACAAAAATAGGAGATGGTTAGTATGGTGTGTTGGAAGTTATTTGTGGCATGACAGCTTGATTTGACAAGAGAAGAAAGTGCCATCATTACAAGTTTGGGAAATCTAAAAAGGGATTTCGCGGGAAAAAATGTGAATAGATGAAGAGTTAAAGTGGGATTCAAACTTGTCAGAAACCCCCTCGTATTCCTCTACTCTCGGCCAAAATTTTGCACTCCAAAACTCTGCCGTAAAGTTTTTGCTTCTAAAACTCTCCTCCTTCGCGATATTGAATTAAAGAATGTCAACTCCAAATTCTCCTGCACATGAAGCAGAGGCGTCAGGAATCATGAATGAGAATCGAGTTTCAACTGATTTGGAATTGGTGCTGGTTGCTGAGCAGAGAAAATATGACTATCAAGCTGTTAGAGATGAAGAAGAAAATCAAGCTCAGATCGGAGGAAGCACGAAGAATGCAGAGGTTAAAGAGACAGCCGAAGTTGAAACTGATGCACGGGAACAATCTTCTGGAACCAAGAAGAAGAAGAAGAAACCCACGGTAACTGGCCCTGACCCTCGACCATTAAAATTCATGGGTATTGAATGTACGAGTATGGATGAAATTTTTGAATGGCTTGAGGCTAATAGAGTTGCCGTAGATTTAAGAAAGATCAATAAAATTAGAGAAGAATATTTGACGGTTAAAGTTAAGGAGTTGGTGACTGGAAACATAGGTGAAATTAGGAGACTTGAGAATTATACGGTGAAATTTGTGATGGGGAGATATGCCGAGTTTAGGGAAAAAGATAAATTCTATGTGCATTTCTATATTCCAGTACCAAGTTGTGTTTCTTTGAGAGAGATTAGTGAAAGTGAAGTTGCTGGATTAGAAGTGGTTAGGAGCGGAGATAAACTTCAGGTGGGGTTCTGTGATACGAATTCGGCAAAGAGGATGGAAGAATTGAGGAAGCCTAGCATCATTGTTCTGTCGGACAGTGATGACAGTGTTCCAACACAGAGAGATGAACCTGACTATATGGAGTTAGATTCTGATAATGATCTGGGAGGTGCAGATGATGGTGATTTTCATGAAGGTTAGAAGAATGAAGTACCTGAAGGAAGCCTGTCTAACCAGAAAGATGGTTCTGAGAGCGAGGAAGACATTGAGAAGGATGCTGAAAGATCAGGGAGTGTTCCAACACAGGATATTCCTGATCTAGAATATTCAAGTGATGAGGTACTGGATGAGTACTATCAGATGGCAAAAGGCAAGAGAAAGGCTGACAAAGTCAAGGATTCTGCTCAAGCGAAGAGGAGCAAGAGAAGACATGACAACAAGGAAAAGAAGGTTTTACCTCCACCCTCTGTTAGTAAGGCATTCTCTGCTGTTTATTTTGATGAAAAGGGTGCAGAGATGGGAGATTTTTTCTCAGAGAAGAAGTTCATAGCAGAAAGGCCTTTGGATTTAAAATCCTATAAGGAGAGCGGCTTCACAGATTTTCTAAAGCTGACTGGCATGACTACTGCAGCAACTATCCAGTTACAGTACAACAGACAGGTTGTACTTGAGGTATATTCTAACCTCATGACTGGTAATTTAGAAATAAGTTCCCCATGGTATGGTAGGGTACATGTACGGGGGAAGATCATAGATGTTTCTACTTCTAGAATCAACACATTGCTGGGTCTGAAGACACCTGAAACAGGGGGAGTCTTTCCTGAAAATCTGGGATTGTCTGACAATGAAATATTAGGTGTTATATCTGGTGGTTATAAGGTTGAATGGCCAGCAACTGGATATTCACAAGCATCCTGCTTGTCTTCAAGGTTTTTGGTTTATATCAGGTGGATGTGCATTGTTGGTCCTCAACTAATACCACAGCCTTGACAAGGGAAATGGCTAAACTGTTGTACTGTGTTGGAACACAGAAAGAGATTAACCTTGGACTACTCATTCAGCAGCATTTAGTCAGACGAGCTACTGCTCCCAAAGTCAATGATGCCATCATTTACCCTGCTCTGGTCTCTGCACTAGCCAAGAGTGCAAAAGTAAAAGGGAAGGCCTCGGAGGTTGTGATCGATACAGAGTTTCTGAGGCCCAACAAGAAGACGTTCGGGCTAAGGCATGTGCAGGATCTTCCGTGGAAACCATCTGGATCGACTTCTTCATCAGCCGCAGAAAAAGAGGCTAGGCTGATGGTTCTGAATGCCCGACTTGGTGCTATAGGTATTCAAATAGCTACTTTGGAGGCAGAAAAAACAAGTCTGGAGGCCAAGAAGTCCCGATTGGAAGAATGAGTCTTATGACTAATGCAGGGGAGTGTTTTTTACTAAGCCTCAGATGCTGGTTGCTGTTTTTTTATATAATTTTGATGTTGGTTTTGGCCTTCTGTGTGGTCCCAGGGGGAGTGATTTTGGATGTTGGTTTTGAATTTGAATGTTTTATTCAATATGGCTGTAATTTTGGGTGTATGTTTTGGATTTCTGGATTTCGGCTTTCCTGCTTAAGAGAATTCTGGTATTATGTTGATTAGTATTCTGATACAAGCTTATGATATTGGTGGAAGTTTTTGTTGGAAATTACATGTCTAAAATATTATGGGTCCACAAAAAGGCCAAAGGGGGAGATTATAAAGTCAAGGGATTTGCAAGTGAATATTTGATTGGCAATTTTGTGAACAAGAAAACATTCCATGTTGGAACATGCTGCTGCAGAATATTCACGCCAAGGTTTTATGGAAATCAAAGCCAAAATATTGGAGTATTTTATAATATATGGAAGTTGTATATTTGGCTATATATATCAGGCATGTGAAGCATAATTGATTTATGGAAAATCCCTACTTATAAGGAGATGATATATTCGAATATATGTGATAGATTAATATAAGGTAAATCCCTTTATTTATGGGATTTGGATATGCTTCAAGAAGCAGATTTGGAATAGGAATATTGTAGAGATAATCAAGGAGTATTCCAATCTGTTCGTGGATATAAATTGGGACAAATACGGCTGCATACTCACGGATTTAATAGAGCAAAAATCTGCATACAGATTTTTGAGACTTTCGAGAATTGCAAAGAGTCATACTACTATGTTCCAACACACCTGATCTGACACACAAAGTTCAGAATCAGAAACCTTAATTCCTCGGGAGGAGGAGATCCAGCATCGACGAAGTTCGAGGTCAGAGGGAGTCTGATCAAGGCGGATCGGTAGCTAGGGGAGCTAGCAGAATTCACACTATATAGTTAGCAAAGATAAGTATTTTGTAAACTGTACTATGTACTGTATCTTTCTAATTGGTGGATTCATTCTGAACTGGGCCAAGCCCGCAGATGTAGGTGGATTACACCGAACTGCGTAACCAAGTCATGTGTTCTTTAAGTTTGACATTATTATGCACTTGGTTAGACTAGTCATGTTGGAACACACTAGTAACTACTAGAAAAAGCGGTAAAGCTAAAATTCACTTTCACATACTACTTTCAGGCAACAAACCTTACATACACAAAGTAAACCTACTTGCTGAATCTTGGAGGAAAATTTCAAAAATTATTGAAACTACACCATGATCAGCTTACATTTCCTATACTAATGATAACAGCCACAAAGATTGAAGAGAGGTTTTCTTGTTTACTAATGTTTGTTGTGAGTAGCTAAGAATAATCAGTTGTATTCAATTCCTTCCACCCCTTAATTCCAATCATGCAGTAGCTGAAGAATGATTTCAATGCATCAAACAAAAGCAGTTCCCGACTACCAATGAGATTATAGAGCTGCTACCTGCATATGGAACATCCTCCATTTCCCCTTGAGCTGCTACCTACTAAGTCTCAGCCTCCTGCTTCATCTTCTGGAAAATCCTATCATTCCTATCTTCCCATATCAGATATAGAGCTGCTACCTGCATATGGAACATCCCTCATTTCCCCTTGATTAGTAGAAGTTTATTATTATTTTTAAAAAAGCCTCGGGTCAGTTTCTTCTTCCATTTCACACAGAGCACATCTTTGTTGTCCATCAAGCATATTAAAGCTACTCAGCTTCTCCACTGTAGCCAGCTTACCCTTCAGCAACATCCACAGAAAGAAACCTAGCTTGGGGATGAGTTTTGGATTCCAGATCACCTTAGCCAATGGATTAGTTTCTCCTCCACCTTTCAATATGTTGTAGCCTTCGGTAGTACTGAACTTTCCCTTCTTGTTAACACTTCTATTCAACTTGCCAGCCATTTTCATCTTCAACATGTTCATGTACTTCCGAATCCAGCTTTGAGACTCTTGAGTTTGATATGTGAAATTTAGTTTTACCAATTTTTCTAGTCCTTACTAGTATGTTCCAACATGACTAATTTAACCAAGTGCATAATAAAGTAAAGCATAAAGGCCGCATGACTTGGTTACGCAGTTCGATGTAGTCTACCTACATCTGCGGGGTCTGGCCCAGTTCAGAATGAATCCACTTATTAGAAAGATACAGTACAGAGTGCAGTTTACAAAATACTTATCTTTACTAACTATAACACGTGAATTCTGCTAGCTCCCCTAGCTACCAATCCGCCTTGATCAGACTTCCTCTGATCTCGAACTCCGTCGACGCTGGATCTCCTCCTCTCGAGGAATTAAGGTTTATGATTCTGAACTTTGTGCAGCAGGTCAGGTATGTTGGAACACAGTAATCTGACTCTTTGCAATTCTCGAAAGTCTCAAAAATCTGTATGCAGATTTTTGCTCTATTAAATCCGTGAGTATGCAGTCGCTTTAAAACCAAGTTATATCACGAACAGATTGGAATACTCCTTGATTATCTCCACAATATTTCTATTCCAAATCTGCTTCTTGAAGCATATCCAAATCCCATAAATAAAGGGATTTACCTTATATTAATATATCTCATATATTCGAATATATCACATCCTTATAAGTAGGGATTTTCCATAAATCAATTATGCTTCACACGCATGATATACTTAGCCGAATATACAAATTCCATAAGTTGCAAAATACTACAATATTCTGACTTCAATTTCCATAATTTCTTGGCGTCAATATGCTGCATTCAGCATGTTCCAACATGGAAAGATTTTCAGTTCAAAATAAGTTCACACAAACTGCCAATTAAGTATGCACTGCAAATCTCTTGACTTTACAATCTCCCCCTTTGGCATTTTTGTGGACCCATAACATTTTGGACATGTAATTCACAACGAAAAAACTCTCAGCATCATACACCTAGGCTATCATCATAATACCAAATCTAAACAACAAAACAATACCAGAATTCCCATAAACATGAATGCTGAAATCTAAAATCCAGAAATCCAAAACCTAAACGGCATTACAACCAAATTGAAAAAAAAATATCCAAATCCAAAATTACTCCCCCTGGGACCACAAAATCAGCAAAACAGTATGCTCTCCCTGCATCAGACATCAAGATACAAAAGCAAGAATAAAATTCAGGCTTCCAACTGGGCCTTCTCTTCCTCCAGACTAGTTTTCTTTGCCTCCATCGCAACCATTTGAATGACAATGGCACCAAGTCTAGCATTTAGAACAATCATCTTAGCCTCCTTTTCTGCTGCTGCTGATGTAGAAGTCGATCCAGAAGGACTCCAAGGGCGATCGTGCACATGCCTTAACCCGAACGTCTTCTTATTTGGCCTCAAAAATTCTGTGTCAATAATCACATCCGAAGCTTTTCCCTTTACTTTGGCACTTTTGGCTAGTGCAGATATCAGCGCAGGATAAATAATGACATCATTGACCTTTGGGGCAGTAGCTTGTCTGACCAAATGTTGCTGAATGAGGAGCCCAAGATTGACAGACTTCTGTGTTCCAACACAGTACAGCAATTTGGCCATCTCTCTTGTCAATGCAGTGGTATTAGTTGAGGGTAACCCAACAATGTACAACAACCTGATATAACCCAAAGAATCTCGAGGTCAAGCAAGATGCTTGAGAATACCCCGTTGCTGGCCACTCAACCTTATCACCCGAGATAGTAGCTAATATTTGATTATCAGAAACTCCCAAATCTTCAGGAAAAACTCCCTATATCTCAGGTGTCTTAAGACCCAGCACTTTGTTAATCCTAGCAGCAGACACATCTATTATCTTCCCCCACACGTAAACCCTTCCATACCATGGGGAACTTATCTCCAGATTTCTAGTCATGAGGTTAAAATATACCTCAAGTACAACCTGCCTATTGTGTAGTTGGACCGTGGTTGTAGTTGTCATCCCAATTACTTTCAAATAGTCCGAGAAACCACTCTCCTTGTAAGCTTTTAAGTCCACAGGTATTTCAGGGGTAAACTTCCTTTCAGAGAAAAATTCTCCCATTTCTTCTCCTTTTAAATCAAAATACAAGAAGGAAACTGCCTTACTTACAGCGAGGGGAGGTAGTATCTTCTTCTCCTTGCATTCCTGGTTTTTCTTGCTCCTTTTTGCTTGAGCAGAAACCTTAGCTTTAGCAGCCTTCCTCTTGCCTTTAGCTAGCTGATAAAATTCATCAAGCACCTCATCACTTGAGTATGCCAAATCAGGGATGTCTTATGTTGGAACATTCCCTGAACCTTCAGCTTCATTCTTCTTCTCAAATTCCCGTTCAGACTCAAATTCAAGTCCTCATCAGTTTCCTCATCACACCCAGCCACATCATTCTAGTTAGAAAAATCCTCATCAGGTGCCTCATCATTCAGATTACTATGCATATCACCATGATCTTCACCCCTAAGATCAGCATCAAAATCCAAATCCATATAATCATCATGTTCACACTTCTGTGTTGGAACACTGTCCTCCTCATCACTGTCTGACAGCTCAATTATAACAGACTTTCTTAATTCTTCCATCCTTTTGGCAGAAATCAAGTCATAGACTCCAACCTGCAGTTTGTCTCCATACTTCACAACTTCACTTCCAGCCACTTCTCTTTCATTTATCTCTCTCAAAGAAACATAACTCGGCAAGGGTATATGGCAATACACATAGAATCTGTCTTTTTCTCTGAATTCAGCATATTTTCCCAACAAAAATTGTACATCGTAATTCTCAAGCCTCCTTATTCCACCTATGTTACCCGTCACTAGCTCCTTAACCTTAACATTCAGATATTCTCCTGTTATGCTTTTAATCTTTGTTAAATATATAGCAACTCTGTTTGCCTCCAGCCATTCAAAGATTTCATCAAAACTCTTACATTCTATGCCTATGAATTTTAAGGGAGAAGGATCAGGACCAGTTACCGTACGATTCTTCTTCTTGGCACCAGTGACCTTTTCTTGTGCATCGGGTTCTTCATCTTGACCGGATTCTACTTCAGATGGCTCTTTGACCTTAGCTTGATCCTGACTTTCACCATACTATTCTTGATTTTCTTCCAATAATGATTCTGTTCTAGCTGGTTCAGCCCATTGTCCATTCTCATCGAACAATACCAACTCCAATGATGGATTAATTTCTGGATCCTCTGCTTCACGTGTGGGTGAGTTTGAGATCGACATTCTCTAGCACGATGTTGTGGTGGAGAAGGATTGTGGAGAGAAAGAATTTTCCGGTAGAGAATCTAAGAATACCAAAGTGATTGAGAGAAAGGCCGATTGTAGAGGGATACAAAAGGATTTTGGGTAATTTGAATCCAACTTTAACTCTTCAACTTTTCACCTCTTTTCCCGCAAAACACTTTTTAGATTTCCCAAGCTTATAATGATGATACTTTCTCCTCTTGTCAAATCAAGTTGTCATACCCGAAATAACTTCCAACATACCATACACACCATCTCCTATTTTTGTACAAATTTTCTTCCTTCCAATTTTTTTTTTCATTTTCTAAACAGAAATAACCAAAATATTTACAAAGTAAAAAAATTATGGTAAAAATTACCTCAGATTTGACAAACACCTAAGTGTTGTCGAAGGCTTTCAAAAGAGGTGGCATCCAACGGTTTTGTAAATATATCAGCAAATTGTTCATGTGTTGGAACATAGACTACTTCCACTTCCTTCCTTTCAACCAGATCTCTAATAAAGTGATGTTGTATGTCAATATGTTTGGTTCTCGAGTCCTGAACTAGATTCTTTGAAATATCAATAGCACTTGTGTTGTCACATAGAATCTTTAAGGGGCCTTGATGAATTCCATAGTCTTTCAATATTTGTTTCATCCATAATAATTGTGCACAACAACTCCCTGCTGCAAGATACTCAGCTTCTGCAGTAGATAGAGAAATCGAGTTCTGTTTCTTGCTATACCAAGACACCAAATTTGTTCCAATAAAGAAACATCCACATGTGGTACTTTTTCGATCATCAGCATTACCAGCCCAATCAGAATCACTGTACCCAATCAACTCTGGATCTTGACTCTTAGAATACCAAACACCATATTCAAAAGTCCCACTTACATATCGAATAACTCTTTTAACTGCAGTAAGATGAGACTCCTTAAGATCAGCTTGAAATCTTGCACACATCCCAACACTGAAACATATATCTGGTCTGCTTGCGGTTAAATACAACAAGCTTCCAATCATGCCTCTGTATAATTTCTGATCAACCGCAACTCCTTTTTCATTCTTCACCAATTTATCAGAAACACCCATAGGAGTTCGAACTGCTCGAGCACTACTCAGACCGAACTTCTTAACCAGATTCAAACCATACTTACTTTGATTTATGAATAGACCATTCATTCCTTGCTTGACTTGCAATCCCAGAAAGTAAGTGAGCTCTCCAACCATGCTCATCTCAAATTCAGATTGCATAGTGGTGACAAAATCATATACCATAGCGGATGAAGTAGAGCCAAATACAATATCATCAACATAAATTTGAGCAATAAAAAATGTTGAAGTCTTTTCGTTCACAAATAAAGTGCGATCTACTCCCCCTCGACGATAACATTTCTTCAGAAGAAAGTTAGTAAGTTGTTCATACCATGCTCTGGGTGCTTGTTTCAGACCGTATAGAGCCTTCTTGAGACGATACACATGATGTGGATGATGAGAATCCTCAAATCCTTTTGGTTGTTCAACATATACCACTTCATTCACAACTTCATTCACCACTCCATTTAGAAACGCACTTTTGACATCCATTTGATACAACATAAAATTCATAGAGCAGGCAATAGCAAGTAAAATTCGAATGGACTCTAACCTGGCAACTGGTGCAAATGTCTCATCAAAGTCAACTCCTTCCACTTGTGTGTATCCTTGGGCTGCTAATCTGGCCTTATTTTGAGTAACCTGGCCATCAGCATCAGACTTATTTTTGGAAATCCACTTCGTACCAATGACATTAATGCCTTTGGGCCGAGAGGTAAGGTACCACACATCGTTTCGTGAAAATTGACCCAATTTGTCTTGCATAGCAGCAATCCAATACTTGTCAAGTAAGGCTTCTTTGTAGTTCTTAGGTTCAATGAGAGACACAAAACAGTGCAGTCCAGCTAGCCTACAATAATCCACTCGAGGAACTGATGAGTACTTCTCATGGTGGATTTCGATTGGTCTTGTGTTGGAACACGGGGTTCAGTAGCGGGGGGCAATGTTCCAACATGGTCAGCTTCAGAGGGGTTAGGACTACTCTGCTCAGTTGTTTCAGCACGTAAGTGGAGTTTAGATTCGACTGATAGATCTGCCTCCCCAGTTTTTCGAGACTGTGTTGGAACATGAGTGTTGTTGGGTTCTTCCTCTACACCTTCTGGTTGTTGTTCCTTCTCTGAATCATCCACAATAACATTTATGGATTCCATGAGGGTGTTGGTTCGATGATTAAACACTCTATAAGCACGGCTATTGATAGAATACCCAAGAAAAATTCCTGTATCACTTCTATTGTCAAACTTTGCCAATTGTTCTCTATCTCTGAGAATGTAACATTTGCTTCCGAACACATGAAAATATGAAACATTTGGTTTCCTGCCCTTCCAAATCTCGTAGGATGTCTTGCTGGTGAATGGTCGAAGGTACACTCGTTTGATTGTATAACATGTTGTATTGACTACTTCTGTCCACCATTTCTTGTGAATATCTTTCTCAACCAACATAACACGAGCCATCTCCTACAAGGTTCTGTTCTTACGTTCTACAATACCATTCTGCTGAGGGGTGATGGGTGCCAAAAATTCATGTTAGATTCCAAGCTCATCACAAAAGTCACTGAATTGTGCATTCTCAAATTCTCTACCATGATCACTTCGAATTCGAATTATCTTCCCAACTGGACTCCCCTTTTCAGTTTGTAACATCACTACCAGGCTTCTAAATACTTCTAACGTATCAGATTTCTCTTTTAGAAAAGCTACCCATGTAAATCTGGAGAAATCATCAACACAAACAAAGATATATTTCTTTCCTCCTCTACTAGGCGTATTGACCGGACCCATCAAATCCATATGCAATAGTTCTAGATTTCTAGATGTAGTAACATACTGAACTGAAGAGTGAGGAGATCGAATTTTTTTACCTTGTTGACATGGTTTACATACAATTCCTTGCTTGCTGGTTAGGGTAGGCATTCCTCGTACAGCTTTCACATTCGCAATTTTCACCAATGTTTTATAATTGATGTGACCGAGCTTCCTGTGCCACAGAACGCCTTCATCTTGCTTCGAAATCATACACCGTACTCCTTGTTCTAGCAGATAACAATTGTCTGATGATCTTATTCCTGAAAGAACCTTGTTTTCTCCATGCTTCATTATACATCTGTCCTTCTGAAATTCTACTACCATATTGTCATCACACAGCTGGCTTATACTTAACAAGTTTGCCTTTAGATCTTCAACAAATAATACACTTGTGAATACTGGAAAACCTTCAATTCTCAATTCGCCTTTTCCAATCACTCTACTTTTCTTCCCATCACCAAAGGTTACATATCCGCCATCATATGGAGTAAGATTCGTGAGATATTCTGAAGTGCCAGTCATGTGGCGGGAACAGCCACTATCAAAGTACCATGAATCTCTGGAATAAGCTGTGAGAGAAGTGTGTGCCACCAGACACGTGCTAGATCGTTTAACAATCCACACCTTTCTGATCGATCTTACTTTCTGGATATTGCCTATGTTGGAACATGCCAAAGGTTGTCGTCTTGTCATTTGGTCTTTGATCAGTCTTCTGCACTGCTTTTCAGAATGTCCTTGATACGTACAGTATCTACAAATGAGTGGCTTTCTCTGATAAGGCATAGCAACTTTCCGTTTCACTTCTCAAATCTTGGTCTTGAAGGTTACTGAATTTTTATGTGATTCAGTCTTGTGTACATTCCCATATCTGATCCCATGTCAATCACCAAAGTTTCTTCTCAAATCCAAAATATCATCAAGCTTTGCCTTTCCAGAATTTAATTTAGAGATCGTTGCTTCAGACATCTCGGCCCTTTTGACAGCTGCTGTCAGTTTCCCACTCAGTTCTTCATTAATCTTTTCAAGTTTTGCAATCGTGAATTGTAATTATCTTTCACTTTTGATTAACTTCTTTCTTTCTTCATTCAACTCTTTGTTTGTGTCGGCTACTTGGACCCACATAGCATACATTTTTTCATAGGTACTATAGATTTCTTCATCACTTACGGAGAGATCATCATCTTCATTGCTGCGTACATCATCCAGATCTCTGTTGGAACACACAGCTTTACCTTTGTTCAGTGTGTTGGAACATCCATCCTCTGATGTATCATGAACATTTGCTCCAAACGCTACATAGTTACTGGTAAGTTCCTCTTCGTCCTTCTCATCTTCTTCATCTTCACTCCAAGAGGTGACATATGATTTTCCTTATTTCTTACGGGTGTTAGCACATTCAGCCTGAATATGACCATACCCTTCACATTCTCTGCATTGAATCCGTCCAGATTGTTTTGGTTCATTGTTTTGATTTCTCACGAACTGCTGATTTCCTTGTTCAAACCTCATTCCACGATTATTGCCCGGGTCTTGTTGTCTTTGTCTATTTCTGCCAAACCTTTTCTGAGATTTCTTGTTGACCATCTTCTTTAGCATTCTCGAGAAATTCTTCGTGATCAGTGCAAGTTTTTCAATCTCATCATCACTGTCAGACTCGTGATTGTCTTTTAACGAAGACATTTTGAACGCCAATTCCTTAGAGACCCTTTTTGTAGTTTGTTGGAATATCATCTCATATGTCTGTGATGAACCCATTAGTTCATCTAGGCTCATGGTTGCTATGTCTCTTGCTTCCTCTATTGCTGCTACTTTCATTGCAAATCTCTTGGGAAGTGATCTCAAGGTCTTTTTCACCAACTTTGTTTCTTTGTAAACCTTTCCAAGTTGATATGCCATGTTGGAGATGTCCCTGAGTTTTCCATTAAATATAGCAATATGTCATCCTCCTCCATTTTGAGTTCTTCAAACTTAGTAGCCAACATCTGTAGTTTAGATTCATGAACTCGACCGGTTTCTTCGTGAACAGTTTGAAGAATATCCCATGCTTTCTTCGCTTGATGACATGTAGAGATAAGTTTGAACTGATTTTCATCAACTGCAGTGAAGATTGCATTGAGTGCCTTTGAGTTTGCCAGAGATTCTTTGAGGTCATCTGGAGTCCATCTAGCTTTGTCTTTGAATTTCTGCTCCTTTCGACTTGACTCTCCTTCTACTGCCTTAGAACTTGTATCAGCATCTTCTGTAGGATAATTCCATTCATTCTCAACATAGAACCATGCGAGTTCGTCCAGTGAATTGATGAAGACTCTTATGCTTGCCTTCCAATAGTTGTAGTTGTTGCCTTCTAGCAGGGGTGGTCGAGAGACTGAAGCACCTTCTCTCATCGTCATGGTAAAACTGGATCTCACTTTCCTTGACACAACCAAGGGAATAATAAGTGACCAAGCTCTGATACCAATTGAAATTTAGTTTTACCAATTTTTCTAGTCCTTACTAGTATGTTCCAACATGACTAATTTAACCAAGTGCATAATAAAGTAAAGCACGTAGTTCGGTGTAGTCCACCTACATCTGCGGGGCCTGGCCCAGTTCAGAATGAATCCACTAATTAGAAAGATACAGTACAAAGTACAGTTTACAAAATACTTACTTTACTAACTATAACACGTGAATTCTTCTAGCTCCCCTAGCTACCGATCCACCTTGATCAGACTCCCTCTGATCTCGAACTCCATCGATGCTGGATCTCCTCCTCCCGAGGAATTAAGGTTTATGATTCTGAACTTTGTGCAGCAGGTCAAGTATGTTGAAACACAGTAATCCGACTCTTTGCAATTCTCGAAAGTCTCAAAAATCTGTAAGCATATTTTTGCTCTATTAAATCCGTGAGTATGCAGTCCCTTTGGCCCAATTTATATAACGAACAGATTGGAATACTCCTTGATTATCTCCACAATATTCCTATTCCAAATCTGCTTCTTGAAGCATATCCAAATCCCATAAATAAAGGGATTTACTTTATATTAATCTATCCCATATATTTGAATATATCACCTCCTTATAAGTAGGGATTTTCCATAAATCAATTATGTTTCACATGCCTGATATACTTAGCCGAATATACAAATTCCATAAGTTACAAAATACTACAATATTCTGACTTCAATTTCCATAATTCCTTGGCGCTAATATGCTACATTCAGCATGTTCCAACTTTCAGTTCAAAATAAGTTCACACAAACTGCCAATTAAGTATGCACTGCAAATCTCTTGACTTTACAACATGATTCAAACTTTTACACGTAAGATAGTAAGCCTGCAACCATCTTATCCAAAGCAAATCTTTCTTCTCTTGGATACTCCATGTAAAGTCAGAGATTTGCATTGAATATTTAATTGGCAGTTTTTGTGAACATATTTGGAAACGAAAAACATTCCATGTTGGAACACTCGAAATTAGCATATTCACGCCAAGATGATTTTATGATAAAAGGGAGATAGAATATTATGGTATTTGTGATTTATGGAAATCTGAATATTCTTCTATGAATGAGGCGTGTGAAGCATAGTTGATTTATGGAAAATCCCCACATATATGGAGTGGTTATTTGCGAATATATGGGATAGATTGTGATAAGGAAAATCCCATTATTTGTGGGATTTGGATATGCTTCAAGAAGCAGATTTGGAATAGGAATATTGTGGAGATAATCATGGAGAATTCCAAACTGCTCATGGATATAAAAGGGGACAAACACGGCTGCGTTCTGTACGGATTTAATTGAGCAAAAATCTGCATACAGATTTTTGAGACTTTTGAGATTTGCTAAGAGCCAGATTCCTATGTTTCAACATACCTGGCCTGCTGTTCAAAGTTCGAAATCACATACCTTAATTCCCCGGGAGGAGGAGACCCACCATCGATGAGTTTTGAGGTCAGAGGGAGTCTGATCAAGGCGGATCGGTAGCTAGGAGAGCTAGCGGAATTCACACATCATAGTTAGTAAAGATAAGTCTTTTGTAATATTGTAATGTATCTTTCTAAGTAGTGGATTCATTCTGAACTGGGCCATGCCCCACAGATGTAGGTGAATTTCACCGAACTGTGTAACCAAGTTGTGTGTCATTTGTGCTTTAAATTATTACATGCTTAGTTAAATGGGTTATGTTGGAACATATTAATAAGGATTAGTCAAAATTTAGTAAAACAAAAACTTTATTTGGTATCAGAGCTCAGTCACTTATTATTCTCTTAGTTGTGTCGAGGAAAGTGTGATCCGGTTTTACCATGGCGACTAAAGAAGGAGCTTCGGTGTCTTGGCCACCCTTGCTAGAAGGCAACAACTACAACTATTGGAAAGCACGTATGAGAGTCTTCATCAACTCATTGGATGAACTTGCATGGTTTTATGTTGAGAATGAGTGGAATCACCCTGTTGAAGATGCTGAGGCAATAAAAGGAGAGTCGAGTCAAAGGGAGCAGAAACTCAGAGACAAAGCGAGTTGGACTCCTGATGACCTCAAAGCATCTCTAGCAAATTCAAAGGCACTGAATGCAATCTTCACTGCAGTTGATGAAAGCCAGTTCAAACTCATCTCTACATTCCATCAAGCCAAGAAAGCAGATGTTGGCTACAAACAGTTCATGAGGGAACGAGTCGAGTTCGTGAGTCTAAACTGCAGATGTTGGCTACAAAGTTCAAAGAACTCAAGATGGAGGAGGATGACACTATTGCTATATTCAATAGGAAACTCAGGAACATCTCCAACATGCCATACCAACTTGTAAAGGTTTACAAAGAAATGAAGTTGGTGAAAAAGACCTTGAGATCACTTCCTAAGAGATTTGCAATGAAGGTTGCGGCGATAGAAGAAGCAAGAGACGTAGCCACCATGAGTCTAGATGAACTAATGGGATCATTACAGACATATGAGATGACTTTCTAACAAGCAACAAAAAGAGTCCTTAAGGAGTTGGCATTCAAACATCTTTATCAAAAGACAATTACGAGTCTAAGAGTGATGATGAGTTTGAAAAACTTGCACTTATCGCAAAGAACTTTTCAAGGATGCTGAAGAAGGTTGTTAACAAGAAAGCTCAGGAAAGGTTTGGCGGAAATAGACCAAAACCACAAGATTTTGGAAATACTCGTGGAACAAGGTTTGAGCAGGAAAATCAGCAGTTCTTCAGAAATCAAAGTAATGAACCAAAATAGCCTGAACGAATTCAATGCAGAGAGTGTGAAGGATACGAACATATTCAGGCTGAATGTGCAAATACCCGGAAGAAACAAGGAAAATCATATTTCACCTCATGGAGTGAAGACAACGAAGATGAAAAAGATGAAGAGGAACTTACCAGTAATTATGTTGTGTTCGGAGCAAAATTCCATGATACAGCGGATGATGGATGTTCCAACATACTAAATAAAGCCAAAGCCGATGAAAACTATGTATGTTCCAACATAGATCCGTATGAAACACCCAGTGATGAAGATGATGGACTTTCTGTAAGTGATGAAGAAATCTACAGCACTTATGAAAATATGTATACTATGTGGGTTCAAGTAGTTGACACAAACAAAGAGTTGAAAGAAGAAAAAAGGAATTTGATGGAAACAGAAAGATTTGTGAGTGAAAGTTGCTGAACTTGAAAAGAAGAATGAAGAAATAAATGGGAAATTGATATTAGCAATCAAGAGAGCTGAGACGTATGAAGCAACAATCTCTAAGCTAAATGATGGAAAAGTAAAGCTTGACGATATTCTGGACATGGGAAGGAACTTTGGTGATTGACACAGTATTGGGCATGGCAACACACACAAGACTGAAGCGAAACGGAAGTGAAACGGAAGTTTAGCATGCCTTATCAAAGAAAACCGTTCATCTCTAGCTACTGCACATATCAAGGTCACTCAGAAGAACAATGCAGGAAACTGATCATAGACCAAATGTCAGGACGACAACTCTCGGTATGTTCCAACATAGGCGAAGTCCAGAAAATAAAACTGATCAGAAAGGTCTGGGTTGTCAAATGATCTAGCACATGTCTGGTGGCACACACTTTGCTCATATCCCATTCCAGAGATTCGTGGTACTTTGATAGTGGTTGTTCTCACCACATGACTAGCACTCCAGAATTTCTCACGAACATCACTCCATGCAATGGCGGATATGTGACTTTCGGTGATGGAAAGAAGAGCAGAGTGATTGGAAAGGGTGAATTGAGGATTTAAGGTTTCCCAGTGTTCACTAGTGTACTATATGTTGAAGATCTGAAGGCAAATTTGTTAAGCATAAGTCAGTTGTGTGATGACAATAAGATAGTGGAATTTCAGAAGGATAAATGTGTTGTGAAACACAGAGAAACCAAGGTTCTTTCAGGCATAAGATCATCAGACAATTGCTATCTGTTGGAGCAAGAAGTATGATGCATGATTTCGAAGCAAGATGAAGGAGTTCTGTGGCACAGAAAGCTCGGTCCCATCAATTATAAAACATTGGTGAAAATCGCAAATGTGAAAGTTGTACGAGGGATGCCTATCTTAACCAGCAAGGATGGAATTGTATGTGGACCATGTCAACAAGGTAAACAAATTCGATCTTCCCACTCTTCAGTTCAGTATATAACCACCTCTAGAAATCTGGAATTGTTGCATATGGATTTGATGGGTCCAGTCAATACGCCAAGTATAGGTGGAAAGTAACATATCTTTGTATGTGTTGATGATTTTTCCAGATTTACGTGGGTAGCTTTTCTGAAAGATAAATCTGATAAGTTGGAAGTATTTAGAAGTCTGGTTATAAAGTTACAAACAGAAAAGGGAAGTCCAGTTGGGAAGATTGTTCGAATTCATAGTCATCATGGTAGAGAATTTGAGAATTCTCAATTCAGTAAATTTTGTGACGAGCTTGGAATTCAACATGAATTTTTGGCACCTATCACCCCTCAGCAGAATGGTATTATAGAATGGAAAAATCGAACCTTGCAGGAGATGGCTCGTGTTATGTTAGCTGAGAAAGAAATTCACAAGAAATGGTGGGCAAAAGCGATTAATACAGCTTGTTACACAATTAATCAAGTGTATTTGCGACCATTCACCAGCAAAACATCCTATGAGATTTGGAAGGGCAGGAAACCAAATGTCTCATATTTTCATGTGTTCGGAAGCAAGTGCTACATTCTCAGAGACAGAGAGCAGTTAGCAAAATTTGACAATCGGAGTGATACGGGAATTTTTCTCGGGTATTCTATCAACAGCCGTGCCTATAGAGTTTTTAATCATCGAACCAACACTCTCATGGAATCTATAAATGTTATTGTGGATGATTCAGAGAAAGAACGACAGTCAGATGTTGTAGAAGAAGAACCCGGCAACACTCATGTTCCAACACAGCCGCGTCAACCTGACAAGGAAAATCCATCAGTTGAAGCTGAACCTCATCAACATGTTGGAACAACTGAGCTGAGCAGTTTTGAAACTGCCGCAACTGATCATGTTAGAACATTGTCCCCGCTACTGAACCTCATGTTCCAACACATGATCAAGCTGAATCTACCGTGAGAATTACTCGATCGGCTCCTCGAGTGGATTATCGAAGGCTAGTTGGATTGCATTGTTTTGTATCTCATATTAAACCTAAGAATTAAAAAGAAGCCTTGCTGGATGAATATTGGATTGCTGCCATGCAGGAAAAACTAAGCCAGTTTGCACGAAACGATGTCTGGTATCTTACCCCTCGCCCCCAAAGGCATTAATGTCATTGGTACAAAGTGGATTTTCAAGAATAAGTCTGATGATGATGGCCAGGTTACTCGAAATAAGGCAGACTAGTAGCTCAAGGATATACACAAGTGGAAGGAGTCGACTTTGATGAGACATTCGCACCATTTTCCAGGTGAGAGTCAATTCGAACTTTACTTGCTATTGCCTGCTCTATGAACTTTATGTTGTATCAAATGGATGTCAAAAGTGCATCTCTAAATGGAGTGGTGAATAAAGAGGTCTATGTTGAACAACCTAAAGGTTTTGAGGATCCTCATTATCCACATCATGTGTATCGTCTCAAGAAGGCTCTATACGGTCTAAAGCAAGCACCCAGAGCATGGTACGAATGCCTTACTAACTTTCTTCTGAAGAAAGGTTATCGTCGAGGGGGAGTAGATCGCCGCACTTTATTTGTACTTGAAAAGGCTTCAAAGTTTCTAATTGCTCAAATTTATGTTGATGATATTGTATTTGGCTCCACTTCGCTCTCTATGGTACATGATTTTGTCACCGTTATGCAATTTGAATTTGAGATGAGCATGGTTGGAGAACTCACATACTTTCTGGGATTGCAAGTCAAGCAAGGAATGAATGGTATGTTCATCGATCAGAGTAAGTATGCTCTAAATCTAGTAAAAAGGTTCGGGCTAAGCAATGCTCGAGCTGTTGGAACTCCTATGGGTGTTTTCGACAAACTCGTAAAGGATGAGAAAGGAGTTTCAGTTGATCAGAAGTTATACAGAGGCATGATTGGAAGTTTACTGTATTTAACAGCTAGTAGACCAGATATATATTTCAGTGTTGGGATTTGTACAAGATTTCAGGCCGATCCAAAGGATTCGTATCTCACTGCAGTTAAATGAGTTATTCAATATGTAAGTGGGACTTATGAATATGGTGTCTGGTATTCTAAGAGTCAAGATTCTGAATTGATTGGGTACAGTGATTCTGATTGGGTCAGTAATGCTGATGATCGAAAAAGTACCACAGGTAGATGTTTCTTTATTGGTACGAATTTGGTGTCTTGGTATAGTAAGAAACAGACTTCGATCTCGTTGTCTACTGCAGAAGCTGAGTATCTTGCAGCAGGAAGCTGTTGTGAAAATTGTTGTGGATGAAACAAATATTGAAAGACTATGGAATTCATCAAGGCCCTTGAAGATTTTATGTGACAGCACAAGTGCAATTGATATCTCAAAAAATCCAATCCAGCACTCGAGAACCAAACATATTGATATAAGACATCACTTTATTAGAGATCTGGTTGAAAGGAAGGAAGTGGAGGTAGTCTATGTTCCAACACACGAGCAATTTGCCGATATCTTTACAAAGCCGTTGGATTCCGCCACTTTTGAAAGCCTTTGACAACACTTAGGTGTTTGTCAAATTTGAGGTAATTCCTACCTTAATTTCATTGTAAATATTTTGTTATATTTTTGTTTAAAATTTGAAAAAGAAAAAAATAGAAGGAAGAAATATGTACAAAAATAGAAGATGGATTGTATGGTATGTTGAAAGTTATTTTTGATGTGACATCTCGAGTTGACAAGAGGAAAAAGGGTCATCATTATAAGCCTTGGAAATAAAAAAAGGGGAGTTTCGCGGGAAAAGAGGAGGTGAGTTGAAAAGTTGGTTTGGATTTCTATGTTGTCCAAAATCATTCCAAATCCCCTCTTTTCGGCTGTTTTTGATTTCCTCTCGAATTCATTTTGGAAATCATCTTCAAATCCACCACTCTTCGAATCCCTGTCGAACAAATGGCTTCCAGCCCTACTATTCCCACACAAGAAGAAGAACTTCCAGGATCTTCCCAATCCTTAAAAGTCATGGAGGAGGAACGGTTGTCGGCTAATATGGAGACGGTATTTTCCAAAGGGAATGGGCATTGTGCAGACCAGGCTGGGGCCAACCCGCTACTTGAAGAAAAAAAATCAATGTGAAGAAAACTCTGTCGAAGAAGAACAACAGTCGGAGCAAGTTGAGGCCGAAGCACTTCCTGAAGGAAATCTTGGGCAAGATGAAGAGCATGTTGTAGAGGAAGAGGCATCAGATGGGGGTAAAGAGGCTAGTGGCTCTGGAATTGGACGCGATGAACAAGAAAATCTCACTAGTGCCAAGAGGAAGGGACGATATGGAAAGGTAACTGGCCCTGACCCTCCTCCCTTAAAACTGATGGGCATGGATTTTAAGAGCATAGATGAAATTTTTGAATGGCTAGAGGCAAATAGAGTAGCTGTTGATTTAACTAAAATTAAAAGTATAGAGGGTGAATACCTGACTGTTCAGGTCAAAGAACTTGTGACGGGTAATATATGTGATATAAGGAGGATTGAGAATTGGAATGTGCAATTTCTGATGGGTAAGTATACCGAGTACTATGAAAAGGATAAATTCAATGTGTATTGTCGTATTCCCTATCCTAGCTATGTATTCTTGAGGGAGATTGGTGAGGAAGAAGCTGCTGGAAGGGAGGTTGTGAAGTATGGAGACAGGTTATAGGTTGGCTTCTTTGATCCAAATGCTTCCCAGAGGATGGAAGAACTTAGGAAGCCAGTGGTGATTGAGTTGTCTGATAGTGATGAGGAAGACAGTGTTGTGCATGTTCCAACACAGTAGTTTGAAGATGAAAATCACATGGAGGTGGATTTGGATGCTGACATAGGAGGAGAAAACCATAATGATATATCTGGTAATGAGTATGATGAGCAACCTAGAGAGCCAGTGACTTACCAGAATGACTCGGATCAAGCACAGTCTGATAAAGAGGAAGAAGCTGAAAATCCTGAGTGTGTTCCAACACAGGACCTTCCTGATTTGAATTATTCAAGTGATGAGGTGCTGATGAATTTTTACAGATGGCAAAAGGAAAGAGGAAGGTGAATGCTTCAAAGATTTCTTCACCTACTAAGAAGCTCAAGAGAGATAAAAAATTACCAAAGAAGAAAGTCTTGCCACCTGTTCCTGTAAGTAATGCATTGTCATTTACTTACTTTGATTTAAAAGGTGAAGAAATGGGAGAAGTCTTTTCTGAAAGAAAATTTATCCCTGAGAGACCAGTAGACCTAGTAGCATACAGGGAAAGTGGCTTCTCAGATTTTTTGGAGGTAATAGGAATGACAAAAGCAGCCACGGTTCAACTGCAAATAATAGGCAGGTTGTTATTGAAGTATACTCTAACCTAATGGTTGGAAATCTGGAAGCCGATTCCCCTTGGTTTGGAAGGGTTTATGTTTGGGGAAGGATAATTGACTTGTCTGCTGCCAAAATTAACAAAGTATTGGGTCTTCAAATGCCAGAGACTGATGGAGTTTTTCCTGAGGATTTTGAGGTCTTGGATGATCAAATCCTAGAAATTATCTCAAATGGATATAATGCAGATTGGCCTGCAACGGGGTATTCACAAGCATCATGCTTGTCCTCAAGATTTTTTGGGCTGTATCAGATTGCTGTTCATTGTTGGATGCCATCAACAAATACTAATGCATTGACAAGAGAAATGGCCAAGTTGCTATATTGTGTTGGAACACAGAAGCCTATCAATCTTGGGCTATTTATTTAGCAAAATCTGATCAAGCAAGCCACTGGTCCCAAAGCTAAACATGCGATTATCTATCCTAGATTGATCTCAGCACTAGCCAAGAGTGCCAAAGTGAAAGGAAAGGCAAAAGATGTGGTGATTGACACTGAATTTCTGAGGCCAAACAAGAAGATCTACCATGGAGTTCTTCTGGATCAACTACTTCATCGGCTGAAAAGAAGACTAGATTGGTAACTCTGAATGCTAGACTGAGAGCCATTGCCATTCAACTGGCAGCACTAGAGGTAGAAAAGGCCACTCTAGAGGAAGAGAAAGCACGGTTGGAGGCTTGAACCTGATCTAGATTTCTGCTCTATGTTCCAACATAGAGGTCAAACTCATGGGGAGTCTACTGCTGTTTGGGAAAGTGCTATTTTTTTGTGGCCTTTGGCATATGTGTGATCCCAGGGGGAGAATTTTGGATATTTTGGATTTGATATTTTGGCTCTGTAATCTGAATTGTTTTCTCTTTTGATGGATTTCTGGTATTCGTGCTTTGTGGGAATTCTGGTATTCATTTGTTTTGTTTATAGATTCTGGTATTCATTTCTGGTATTGTACATATGTTCCAACATAGGTGCAGTTTGGAAGACCTATATGTGTGACAAGTTTTTTCGCTGTGAGATTCATGGCTAAAACATTATGGGTTCACAAAATGCCAAATGAGGAGATTGTAAAGTCATAGATTTGCATTGAATATTTAATTGGCAGTTTTTGTGAACATATTTGGAAACGAAAAACTTTCCATGTTGGAACACTCGAAATTAGCATATTCACGCCAAGATGATTTTATGATAAAAGGGAGATAGAATATTATGGTATTTATGATTTATGGAAATCTGAATTCTTCTATGAATGAGGCGTGTGAAGCATGGTTGATTTATGAGAAATACCTACATATATGGAGTGGTTATTTGCGATTATATGGGATAGATTGTGATAAGGAAAATCCCTTTATTTGTGGGATTTAGATATATTTCAAGAAGCAGATTTGGAATAGGAATATTGTGGAGATAATCATGGAGAATTCCAAACTGCTCATGGATATAAAAAGGGACAAACACGGCTGTGTTCTGTACGGATTTAATTGAGCAAAAATCTGCATACAGATTTTTGAGACTTTCGAGAATTGCTAAGAGCCAGATTCCTATGTTTCAACATACCTGACCTGCTGTTCAAAGTTCAGAATCACATACCTTAATTCCTTAGGAGGAGGAGATCCACTGTCGATGAGTTTCGAGGTTAGAGGGAGTCTGATCAAGGCGGATCGGTAGCTAGGGGAGCTAGCGGAATTCACACATCATAGTTAGTAAAGATAAGTCTTTTGTAATATTATACTGTGTCTTTCTAATTAGTGGATTCATTCTGAACTGGGCCAGGCCCCACAGATGTAGGTGAATTTCACCGAACTGCGTAACCAAGTCGTGTGTCGTTTGTGCTTTAAATTATTACAGACTTGGTTAAATAGGTTATGTTGGAACATATTAATAAGGATTAGTCAAAATTCGGTAAAACAAAAACTTCACTCCATATATGTTTACACAATGAGCTTGGTTCCATAGGGATGGATCCTAAAACCAACACCTCCCAGCCTTTTACCCCTGCACATAGTATATCCCATGAGGCTGGAACAAACTTCCTTCCTTCTTGTTGCTTCACCCACAGAAAGTCTCTACACTTTTTCACAATCTCTTCATTCACACTTTCAGGGATTTTAAAAACACCAGCCAAAATCCTAACATACTCAGCAAAATAGTGTTAATTAGCTGTGATTTCCCAGGCATGTGAAAGGTTCCTGGAATCCCATAAATTTAACCTCCCACTAATCCTGTCAATTAATACTTCACAGGCACTTTTATTCCACCTAAATGTTGAAAGAGACATTCCTAAATATTTCATAGGAAACTCCCCTTTCTATATTCTCAAAATTTCAGCTAGTTTCCCCATCTCCTCATCTTCAATAGTAAAAAAATTAAACTGTGAACTTTAAATAATTAATTGCTAAACCTGAGATATCCTGAAAAAATTTAAGTGCTTCCTTTACTCCCATTAGTGACTTCTCAGAAGCCTCACAAAAGAACAAAAGATCATTTGTAAACAACAGACTGTGCACTCCCACTCTTCTGCTTCTTTAATGAAATCCTATTCTCCCCTCCTTACATCTCCTTGTCAGCATTCTAGTGAGGAATTCCATACTAAGTACAAACAACAAAGGATACAAAGGGTCACCTTGTTTCCCTTCTACCTTCCCTTTAAAACTCTCTATGTAACTCTCATTTAATGATAAACAGAAATTAGATGACTTCACACAATCCTCAATCCATTTCAAACACAGAGAAGGAAATTTCAAACTACCAAGCCAGCTAAGCAGAAAACTCCAACTCACGGTATCAAAAGCCTTTTACTATCAACTTTAATAACACAACTGTTTTTCATCCCCTTTAGTTTATATTTATGAATCAGTTCTTGGGCTAAAAGAACATTGTGTGCTATGTGTCTATCTCTCACAAATGCACCTTGATTCAAGTCTATAATATTTGGTAAAACTTCACATATTCTTGCACACAGGATCTTAGTTATTACCTTATAGACCACTGAGCAGCATGAGATTGGCCTCAGGTCTCCTGCACTTTTTGGATGTGGTATTTTTGGGATAAGAGCTATAAGAGCTATTACAGCTCTACTGAACTCTATGAGAATTGGCTCACCTGCAAAAAAACTTTTAACTGCACATACAAAATCCCCTCCAATTTCTCCCTAGGTTTCTTTGAAGAACTTACTAATAAACCCATCATACCCAGGGCTCTTACATGATTTAATCCCTTTCAATGTTGTCTGAATTTCAACTGTATTCACCTCTCCATTCAACTTCATTTGTTGTTCCACAGTCAAGAATTTCCCTCCTCCAATTTCCCTTCCTGTTATAACTCCAATTCTTTTTTTTTACCCAAATGCTTTTTAAAAACCTTCATCAGATGTCTCTCCAATTCAACTCTTTCCATTTTTTCCCTCCATCTGTCAGAGAAATTAATTGATTATGATACTGTCTCTCCTTGAGTTTGGCATAGAAGTATTTAGTTAGTCTGTCTCCTTTTTATTTCCACTGTATCTTTGCAAGTTGCTACAAGTATTTCATTTCAGCTTCCTCTATTTCATTAAAATTTCTTCCTTTTTGCTGTTCTTCTTCCTGTAGTATAAGAGATTCAGGACTATTATGCATCTTTTCACTAGCCTCCTGCCATTCTTGCCTTGCCTGATCATCTCTTCTCCCAATATCTGATAATTTCTTTATGTTTAGAGCAACTAATGGACCCTCCAACCTTTTCAGGTTCTGCCTTAAGTCCTCCATGCTTCCACTATATTGTTTTTTCCAAACAACTTTCACTATCTCCATAAACTGCTCATCTTTCATCCACATATTGAAAAATTTAAAGGGTTTTGCTGTTTTCTGAGTCATTTTTAATCCTTACCAGTAAAGGAAAATGATCAAAAATGTGAGTCAACTCTACTCTTCGAACTGGGTTATTATAGGAGTTAAGCCAGTCCTGTTTCATCAAAGCTATATCAATCCTTCTCATAACCTTTTCCCCTGATCTTCTCCTGTTATCCCATGTATATTTAGGCCCCAGGGTTTTCATTTCCAACCAGCCCAACTTTATCACTAACTCCTGAAAATCCTCAATTTCTGCAATTGTCACAAGGTTTCCTCTTATTTTATCATCCAACCTCAATGGAGCATTGAAGTCCCTAACCACAAGCCATGGATAACTTCTCCCCACCTCAAGTAGCTCCAATTGTTTCCACAATTCCTTTCTTCCTATTAGATAATTCACCCCATATATGAAAATTAGATAGAAATCCTTCAATAGGCCAGTCATTTTGATTTTCATGTCAATAAACTGAATTCCCTTCATTAATTTAGTTACTTGAAACTGATATTCTTTCCATCCCAACCATATTCTGCCCCCTTTTACGAACTCCCCATTTGTTTCCTGCCTCCATCCTAATCTCATATCCTTCCAAACTTGTTCTTCATTCTCTTTTTGCACTTTAGTTTCTAATTAAGCTAAAAACCCCACTCTACTTTTTATAACAAAATCCCTACATTTTTTTCTATACTATTTACATCCCTGACGTTCCAAACCGGTATATATTCACTCATCTGGTGGTTTTTCCAGAAACACAAAACTAGAAGAACTTTCATGCACTACCACCCCATTTTTCACAGTATCATTGATCCTAGCATTTCTCTGAACTGCCCCCTCTCCCCCCTGTTCAACAACACTGTTTTTCTTACAGTCTCCTTCTCTGCATTAGTTTCCCTCTTCTCTGCTCCCCCTTTATCATGCTTTTTATCCATCTCCTGGTTTCCTTTGTCTCCCTGAACTAGTGGTACATAAACCTGTCTTATAGTCAGCTTTCTAACCTCTGGTTTTTCTTCGCCCTTCTTACAATCATCTATAAAGTGCCCTAACAGTAAACATCTCCCACAACAAACAGGTTACCACTCAAAAAATGACTTCTTGATGTTGAACTCTATCATTCTTATCAATATATGGGATATACTTTGGGACAGTGTCATTTATCTTCACCTCCACCAATATTCTTGCAAAACTTAATCTCTTCATCTCCTTGTTTCTCTATCCAGGTTTTCATGTTTCCCCATTGCACTTACTATCTTGCAAAGGATGTTTGGCTTCCAATAGATCATGGACAAACTAGGAAATTTAATCCACACAGGGACATTTTCAGGGCTATCAACCTCACCATTTTTTGTCCACTCAATAATAACTACTACCTTGTTATAAAAAATTATCATCCCCAATTCAACAATCCCATCCTTATGTTCATTCTGTTTGAATTTTACCATAAATACTCCTTTCTTAAGCCTCCAAATTTTCAAAAAAAATTTTGATAAAATTTTTTGTATATTTAAAAGCTCAACATAACTTTGGGCCATCTCTCTAAGCCCGTAACCCCAGCCACCTTTTCAGCCCATAACACTCCTAACTATTACAGCCGAATCCGATTTTTAAGAAACAAACAAACAAAAGCAATATGTATCACTTTTCTTCCTCTATAGCAACATTCATAAGCTTGTTTAGCTTGCATATGATATTTGTTTGCTCCCTCCATTCATACTCTGTATTAGTCTGAAATATCATTGTCCCAGCCTTCAATTTCTACAGCTTAAAGATTCTTCTATATCTCTCCATTCATACATTGTATAAAGTTGTTGACATAAGCATCAGTTTCTTCCCCTTTTTGCCTTTTGAGAGCTGGAACATATACTTCTTTAAACATCTCAAACTACTGCAACATTTCAACTGCAATCCCTCCAAAACTTCCTTAATATACTCACATCCAATAAACAGATGATGACAAGTTTCCTTCTTGTTTCCACAAAAAATCTATGTTTGGGAAGTACCTGTTGATGCCATACAATTGCAACATTTACTATCATCTTTTCTCCTCATTTCAGCAAATTGTAGACTTCATTAATCTTCAACTTGCCTTTCCCATCCACACTTTTCCCTAGTTTTAACATCATTTTATCAGTGATCCTCAAAAGTACTTTCCATGCCCAACTCTGTGAATTTGTTAGCCTGAAATCTTTCATCTTTTTTCCCTTCAAATAATATGCATGAAGCCATTTAATCTACAAGATATCTTTATTCTTATCAATATCCCAAATATACTGACATAGAGTTGCTTGATTCCATGTTGCAGGATCTTTTATGCTCATCCCGCCATTTTTCTTTCCTCTACTAATTGTTCCCCATGAAGGAGTGCTCTCTTCCCCAGAGTTAAAAGGTCACCATTCTACTGTGTATACTTTCAGGAACTTTCATAATGTTCCTCCAATAACTTGTAATGCTCATTAGAACTGAATTTATTAATTACAACTTTCCAGCATATGAGATATTTCTAGAATTACATGTTTTAATCCTCATCCTGACTTTCTCAATCAAAATTTTGCAATCCATCTCATCCCACTTCACTTTAGATAGTGGAAATCCAAAGTATTTCATTGGGAACTCTCCTCTTACAACTTGCAGCATAGAAGCCAACAACACCTGCTCAGCTTCATCCAACTTTGAAAAATCTATTTTTGATTTTTCAGTATTCACCCCCAGGCCCGTAACCTTTTGAAATCTCACCAGAATTTGTTTTACCCCTTCAACTAATTTCCTACTAGCCACACGAAACATCAGCAAATCATCAACAAACATTAATGAATAAACACCAGCCCTGGTACATCTATCATCGAAATCTATTTGCTTATGTCTAAAAGCTCTATTAAGCATTCTTGTCATGTATTCCATACAAATCACAAATGATAAAGGGGACATGGGATCTCCTTGATAACTCCCTGTTTAGCTTTTAAAACATGTGGTATATCTGCCATAAATTGACAGACAAAAAGATGAGCTTCTAATGCATCTCATTATCCACTTCACCATTATATCAGGAAATTTCAACTCATACAACCAATCCTCCAAAACTCCCAACATATATTGTCAAAAGCCTTGCTAATGTCCAGTTGTAACACACAACTTGGCTTCTTGTTTCCATTTTTGTATCTATGCAATAACTCCTGAGCTAGTAATAGATTGTGAGCTATATGCCTCTCTTTTATAAAAGCACTCTGATTTGTGCTTATTATATCAGGTAAGACATGTCTCAGTCTAGCACATATAACCTTGGTAATTAACTTATATACTACAGAACAACATGAAATTGGCATGCAATCAGAAAGTACCTGAGGTTGAGCTATTTTTCGTAATAGGGATATTACTGCACTGCTGAAGTTAACTGGGATCTCCTCACCCTCAAAAAAATTTTCATAGCCAAAATCACATACTCACCAATAATTAATTCCTCATGTTTCCTTGAAAAAATGGCCAGTATAGCCATCTTTTCCAGGACTCTTTGCTGAATGGATACCTCTTAGTGCTACTACAATCTCCTCTGAGCTAACTGGTGCAGTCAGTAGAGCTTGCTGCTGTAAACTTAATGTCCCACCATATTTAGCTACTTCTTTATCTAACTTTGGAGTGTTGTTACTTCTCCCCAACTGCTCTTGGAAATATTCCACCAATTATTTTTTCGATCTCTTCCTGGCTTGTCAAAACTTCATTCCCAGCTTTCAGAGTCACAATGTTATTTTTGTATTGTCTGGTCTTGACTGCATCATAGAACAATTTTGTTGATCTGTCACCTTCTTTCAACCACTGCATTTTAGACCTCTGTTGCAAGAATCTAAACTCTGATTCCTGCATCCTCTCCAATTTCTTCCTCGCTTTACTTTCAATTTCCTGTTTACTAATAGACAAAGGATCTTCATTTAACAATTCCTGAGTCCTTTCCCATTCTTTCATTATTTTCTCCACCTTTACCCTAATTGCACCAAACTTCCTTTTATTAAATTTTGACAGAGGTTTTTCCATTGCCTTCAGCATTATTTCCAACTTAACCAGTGATGCAACCTTCCTGCTTCTCCATACTTGCTTCATAGTATCCACAAATAGAGGTGATAAAGAGTACATATTAAAGTACTTGAATGGTCTCCTAAACTTCATCATATCAGTATCAAATCCGAATAAAAGTGGCATATGATCAGAATTAATTTCATTCCTGACCTCACAAAACATTTTTTCAAATTCTTCCCACCATTCATGATTAATCATTCCCTTGTCAATCTTGCTCATTACTCTTTCACTCTCTTCTCTTCTATTACTCCATGTGTACCAACTTCCTACTGTTTTAATCTCTAGTAACTCTAGATTCTCAACTATTTCTTGAAAATCAGCCAACTCATTTTCATCTACCGGGGTTCCTCCTATTCTATCCTGGAAATTCAATGGTGAATTAAAATCTCCAATCACTAACCATGGCCTGTATCTTTAACCACACCCTCCCAAATATTTCCACAACATTTCTCTCTTCAATATTGTGTTATACCCATAGACAACAGTAGAAAAACATATTTGTTTGGTCTCCTTTATTAACACTCCTATGTCTATCCACTGCTCCCCTTTGCGTACTATGCTGATTTCAAAGTAGTCTTTTCTCCATAATACTCATATCCCCCCTCCTGCAACTATTTCTCCATTGTTTCATACTCCCATTCCAGTCCCAAACTTTTCAACACCTCATTCTCTTTTTATTTTCTAATTTTTGTTTCCAGTAAGCACAATAAACCAATGCTATTCTTCAAACATCATTTTTTAATTATATTATGCTTACTGAGATTATTCAGCCCCCTTACATTCCATATCATCCAGTTAGTTACCATATGGGGGTTTAGCTTCCAGTAGCTTCCCTACCATTTTTCCTCAACAAAATCCTTCATTCCTATCCAAATCCATCATACTTTCCTTTTTTATCTGAGCATTTCTTACTACTACAATGAACCAGAGCCAATTGTTCTTACAGTATTCGTTTCCTTCTCTTTTCCTTTCCTGCTACCCTCAGCTTCCACTTGTTTCCCTTCATTTTCTTAACTAGAACATTCACCTTCTAAATTCTCCTGACTCTGTCTTTCTCCTCTGTTTCTGAAACTCCCCTACAGTCAGCTTCACTGTGACCTAACAGGTTACAACTTCCACATTTAATAGGCAACCATTCATATATGATCTTTTGCTGCATAATCACCTTGTGCTCATTTAGAAACAAGACTTTATCAGACACCTTTTCTCCTATCTCAACTTCCACCTTCACCCTAGCATAAGATAGCCTTTCTTTTTCCAATGTTACCCTATCCAGACAAATTGGGGTACCAATCGGACTGACTATTTTGCTGATCAGTTTTGGTTGCCAATATGTCATAGATAGGTTAGGTAATGGGATCCAGGTAGCTATCTTTGAAGGTTTAGAATAATCAAAATCTACAGTCCATGGCTTAACAACAATCGATTTTCCATAAAAAAAATACTGTTCTAGCTTCAACGGTGACATCTCTACAAGCAGTATCAATGAATTTAACTATAAAAGCACCTCTGTTAAGCATCCACACCTTGGTGACTTTCCTTCCCCATATCTAGAAAAAAAATCCTTCCATCACCTTGAACGAAGGATTGCATCCAAGGATTTTATAGATCACGGTTGAATTCCACTACTTTGAGCTTTCTTCCACCACCTCCAATGTAATTTCCGCCATCATCAATCCTTCCACTTTGATCCGTTTGTAAAACCTGACCTCCGATGTATCCTCCTTGAGCACGTTACTCCATTTTTTCTCTTCCTCATTATCCATTATTTCCCCCCAAGACACCTCTTTACTTCCAGAGTTCTCCACAATTTCTGTCTTCACTGGTTTACTTTTAATTAGAGGTACTAACCCGAGAAAGTCATCATCCTCCACTACCCTTTCAGAGAATCCTTCCACATTTAACACCAATTTTGGAGTATCACTCAAACCCCCACTGCTATTGCTCAAAAACCCTTTCAAACCCTCATTCCCATCCTCTTTTCCTACCTCCTCTCTGTGCTTATCCCCCACATCTCTGTTGTTCAATTTAACCAGGTTTTTCCTCATCACTTTCTTCCCTCCTGATCTACCCATGGTGGCGTAGTTCGAAGAACTCACCAGATCATTGAGAAAAAAACACATAGTTAAGGTATAATCACAAGCATAGAAGGTTATATAAGCAAAGAATTCTTATTATAATATTTGTTTTAGAATTTTATTTCTCCATATTCTGTTAAAATAACCCTCAACTACCACAAAAGGGGGAAAACTTCCCAAAAATCTACAAATTACTGTGGTATTCCAAAGTTTAGCACTATCTACAACTTTATCAGCAGAGATCTTACCCATATGAATGCCATCAATTTCTACAGGAGGATATAATTTTACCTCATTGTCAATGGGTTCAACAAACAATTCCTTCCAGGGTTTCTTCTGCTCCTCTTTCTCTAACTTGTCTGCCCAACTCAGCCTACGAATTGATCCCGTTCCAACCGTTTCCTTCACCTCCTGTGCATCTGGTATTCCCGTAATCATCACCTCCTTCCCCTTACTTCCTTTTATCAAACTCTCCTAAATCTTCCCCAATTCAATGGCCTGGTCAAATCCTCATTCTCCTCCGAAATTTGCTCACTTTTCTGTAATACTTCCATTATCTCCTCCCCTTCCCCCCGATTTCCCCATGGCAGAGACACCAAAAAATTTGATCAGAAAAAAAAAGAGTAGCGTTTCTTACAGTGAGTGTGAAATCGCACTCAGAGAAGAGAGAGAATATCCATGCTTTGATAATAGATCTTATTATTTTTTTAAATATCCATGCTTCACCAGAATGTTAAAATTGTTTATAAAGTAAATTAATGGTGGATATATTATACTCCTCCGTCCTAGGGGAATCTGCAGAGAGAGAAATCTATGCAGATTTTTTCCCTGGGCCCCACTGGAGACTGACCCCCTCACGTGCTACTTCATCAGTGGAAAAAAAATTAAGGGGCAATCAGGGGGGATAATTTTTCCCTTCTTTATATTTCATGGCCATTTCCCGCTTTTTTGTCAACGTTTGTAGGTGCCAAAACAGTGCAGTAACTTTTACAGCTTCAAAAATTGTGCACCCAGCTGCACAAACACTACTCTATAAATACACACAATTCTGGGCTCAGATATGGTTAAAAACCACGTAAAAAAAACTGAAGAAGGCACCACAAAAGGATCAGTCAAGGCTTCGAACCCCAAACCCAACAAAAGTTTGGGTATTTGGGGAACCCTCAGGTATGGATTTACACTTCATCGAGCCGTCCCGACTCACCCGAGGGTGGTGGTTGCTCTCAGTGTTTTGCATCTTCCCATTCCTCATTGGGTTTTTTTTAGGGTCAATGCGGAAAAATCTGACGAACGAGGAGAGACAGCATTTGGGGGAGTTTTTGCTGGAGCATCACAAGGATGGGAAGCTATTGCATTTGACACGATTGTTAGCAGCAGCAATGTTCGACTGTTCTATACGAACAGTGAGCACCATCTGGGCTCTTACTCGAGCTCAAATGTCACAAGGAAGACCTCTGGACTTGCGTCATCGGATAACAGTCCATCCTCCAAAGAACAAGTAGGAAATCAACCTGGATGAATTGAAATCATTGCCTGCATTGAAGAGGCGCACTATTAGAGGTACAGCAAAAGCACTCGGAATAGGGAAGAGTAGTGTTCAACGGGCAGTGGCATCCAAGGTAATAAAAAGCCACACAAATATCATCAAACCAGCTCTCATAGAACACAATAAGGTATCACGTATGTGGTTCGTCTTAGAAAAGCTTGATCCTGAACTAAGATTTAGATCAATGGACCATGTCATACACTTAGATGAGAAATGGTTTTATTTAAGCCAGGAAACAGTAAGGTACCTACTGGCCCCGGATGAACCGGAGCCATATCGCACAGTTAAACACAAGTCACATATCCCAAAGTTAATGTTTATATGTGCAGTAAGCCGACCAATATGGGGAGTTGATGGTGAACTGCTATTTGATGGTAAACTAGGCATATTTCCATTCATTCAAGATCAAGTAGCAATAAAAAACAGCAAGAACAGGCAAGCAGGGACAATTGAAAAGGCAGCAGTACCAAAAATCACAAGAGATGTCATAAAAGAGAAGCTAATCACAGAAGCCATCCCAGCAATTAAGTCACGGTGGCCATCTCACATCTTGGGCAAATTCATTCATATTCAGCAAGACAATGCAAAGCCACACATATTCAACAATGATCCAGAATTCAAGGAAGTAGCTGATGCAGATGGTTTTAACATATACTTAGTCAACCAACCAGCAAACTCACCCGACTGTAACATCCTAGACTTGGGATTTTTTAACTCAATTCAAAGCTTACAACAAGAACATACATCGTCTAATGTTGAGGAGTTAATGGCAGCGGTGCAGTCAGCGTACGAAAGAGAAGATGCAATCACTTTGAACAAGGTATTTCTTACACATCAACTGTCAATGATCGAAATACTGAAAGCACGCGGGTCAAACAACTACAAGATGCCTCACATGAACAAGGACAAACACATAAGGGAAGGAACTCTGCCAAGATCACTACAAGTAAGTGAGGAGGTTGTAAGGGGCAACATTGAGTATCTAATCAGTAAAGGTGCAGTATATGAAACTGTAGTGCCACTTATGCATGCCTTAGGTTATAGGCCTTAGATGCAGAATTGTAAACATTTTGGGGGTTGGTTAGATGGCATTTTTTGCAAGCCAAGAACATCCCACTTTTGGTGTTCATGGGATGTTCTGACACCAACCCCGGCTAAATGTTCATTTGGTTAATGAAGTTTAACCCTTTTTTTTTACAACATACTCTCTAATATTTTCCATATTAAGGGAACATGCTCAATGTTACAGCCAGGAAACAATCAGGGACGATGCTTAAAACTATTGTCATGTTCAAATACACGGCTGAGGCATGTCAATGATACAACAAACTCAGGCTTCACCACATCACCGAAATTCAGGCAACACACACAAACTCAGGCTTCAACACAGCATCAAAACTCAGAACAGTTTCAAGTATATCATCGAACACCTGAAGCAAATCAGGTGTTCTCGCAATAAATATGCATGCAGAATCTAACTTTTTTCTGTACAGAAAGTGGACATTAATATCACACATATATCATCGAGCAACTGCATAAAACAGTGGCTCTCGTACATAACACAGAAAAGGTTACATTCAAGGTAGGAACGATTTCACCTCATCTGCCAAATGGAAACCTTCCATTTTCGACTCTTTAATACTCCCAACCGTTTCCAATTCAAGATTAACATCCGGTTTGATCTTATCTCTTCTCCACCGAAAGTAGCATCCAATGAATGGATCCTGTATATTTATGGGATTATCAGTGTGAAGAACATAAAAGTTAGATTAGGCAAAGGAAACTATTCGTACCACTGCAACGATACGGAAAAGGAACTAACCATATTAATATGAACAGCAAAGGACTTATCTTTTTCGGGCACGTATGTAATGAAACGCCACCGGAGCTAGGGTTTGCGCCGACGGGTGTCGCGCTCCTCCCGCAACCAAGGGCATAACAGGTAGAGCACCTGGTTGCTGCCATACATGGTGTCCTCTGGGTCATCTGGAACATTTGTGTCCTAAGGGAACCGCGTTGGTTCTGCAACGATCCCCGTACCTTCTCCATCGGCGATATCACGGCTGGGAGGAACCAAACCGTGCTCACCGTGGCACGGTTGAACATTTTCTCCACCATGCAAGTTGCCAGTGGGAGATTTAACATCAGCCCGTGGCTCAACAATAGCAGATTCCCCTGGATCTGGAGTGGAGACCGTTTAACTGTGGCCGTTGACCACTGTTTCCCTGAGGGCTGCGTCAGACCTCCAGGCGGAGGTGGCATCATTCGCCTCCATCTCAGGGACGAACTCTGACTTACTATATGAATCTGAAACGTAGCACAACGAACACCTCCGACAAAATTGACCGGTGGAATTCGAGTGAAACGACATTCGAAACGCACCAAATCACCGGGACTATAGGGGGAAGATGACAGATATTGACCGGATCTAACAAAAAATGATGAAAATAACAACGGGAACTGGGGGAAGATGCCGAAAAATGAGGGCTATGGTTTCAGGATGAGGAAGAGGAAGATTGAGAGGAGCGTCTGAGAAGGAAGCAGGCGAAATGAACGAGGCGTTGAAGACTGTGGAACAAATAAAGGAGAGCTCCACTTTTCACAAGACCAAGACACATTCATTGGTGCTACTTTCGGTGCGGAAGAGATAAGATCAGACAAGATCTTATCTCTTGAATTGGAAACGGTTAGGAGAATTAATGAGTTGAAGATGGGTTTGGTAAATTAGGTGGATTGGTTTAGTTAAAATTGGGTTAGAAGAATGGATTTGGGTCCAAATTAGAATAACCCTTTTTGATATTTTGGTAATAGTTAAAATATGCTGGGGGTAATTTTGGAAATTCATGTCACTTTTTTTGCCAAATATGGAAAGAAACAAAAAGAGTGCAGATTTGCCTGGGACACCCCTTTAAGGAAAGCGTGCAGATTCCCCTGGGACGGAGGGAGTATTAAATTTTAAAAAAAATTATGATTTTTTTTTAAAATGAGGCAAAATTGCAAACACGTCAAAATGGGTCAAAACTTGACCCAACCAATTTTGACACATATGGATCATTGACACAATCCGACTCCAAATAAAGTGAGTCAAAGTGGATCGAGTCGGGTCGGATCAGACAATTTAAACATTCCTAGGTACAGATGGAGAGAGTACCACTTGAAGACAGAGGAAATTATTGCAAAGATAGTTATTTACAATTTTACCCTTTGTCAGCAACGTAATTCAGCTCTCTTGTTTTGACAGTTTTGACTGCTGAATTTTCCCACTAAACCCCTCCTCCCGCCGCGGTGCGCCTTCCCCTCTTCCCGCCTCTGCTAGACGCCGGGCGACGCTTCTCGA
The DNA here is from genome assembly GCA_037428765.1 of Rubia yunnanensis. Classification (NCBI taxonomy): domain Eukaryota; kingdom Viridiplantae; phylum Streptophyta; class Magnoliopsida; order Gentianales; family Rubiaceae; genus Rubia; species Rubia yunnanensis. The sequence goes on along the minus strand of CM075064.1, from coordinate 19,251,307 downwards.
AAGCTAAAGGTTTGTTTTCTGATATTATCTGTCGGTAGGCAATAGCTGTGTTTTGGAGTTCTTCCTAGCTTTTTTACGTGTATTAATCAAGATGAAAGTTTTGGTTTTTCTTCAATAAATCATAGCATTTTCTGAGGAGGGGACCTTGGATGTGTTGTTCATTTGTCAATTGCAATGTGAAAGATGGTTTTTTTCAGCTCTAATTTTGTTTGGATTAATTGCAGTTTGAGCGTGCAATGACGGCCGAGGTACCATCGGTCAACAAAGAGAGGATAAACAAGTATGTCTTTATCGGAATTGAAAGTTGCGGATTATATTCCCCGGATAGTTCATTAATTTTTCCATGTTTTTTATTACTGGGATTTTTCGTTGCAGAGAAGCTCCGCTGTTAGTTGGGGTGTTGAAAGAGATGAAGCAAGGTTTGGACAACCTGAGGAACAAGATTGATGCTCTTACTTCTAAGGTAGAATTTGTTTTTCCTACTTAACTACTGATAGTGTGAAGAAAATTGGAGGTATGTTGCTAAGAAATTGATACTATCCTCCCACTTAAGGTTCAAGTTTCTGTTTTGTACTGCTTTCAAGAAATAGTCTGACCATTAATTTTTTTAATTTTGAAACTAAACTTTATAAAAAGGTGATATTTCTGTTTTTAATCCAAGTTACTTTGGGATTGTAGGTAAAAGAGGACCACTTTCCCACCACTGACGGGATAAGTTATCTCGAAGCGAAGCATTTACTTCTCCTGAATTATTGTCAGTCACTTGTATACTATTTGCTACGCAAGGCAAAGGGTTTATCCATCGATGGCCATCCTGTCGTACGGAGTCTTGTGGAGATCAGATTGTTTTTGGAGAAGGTGTGCATTTCTACATTGGAATGTTCTCCATATTATCGCTCAACGCAACTTATCATAGCAATAGTTTGAATGCATAGAAATGGAACAAGTTTTAACTGACAGTCTTCTGTAATTTCTGGTTTCTCGTAGATCCGTCCTATTGACAAGAGACTCCAGTTTCAATTAGCGAAGTATACAGGCATATCCGAAAATCTTGTGGAGAAGGATGCTGCAGAGAAACAGCCATCGACCGAGAAGGACAAAGATGAAACTAAGGATGAGGAGGAGTGGCTGAAGTACAGGCCAAATCCTGATATGCTTATTAGCAAAACAAACGCGAATCCAGAGGTTGGTTTATAAATGCTCAAGGTTTTAACCCTCCATATCCAAAATAGAATAATCTAATAAAGAGAGATTCCCAGCCGCTCTACGAAGCAGGCATTTTCGACCTTGAGCCTAAAACATGTGAATTTGCTTGCTTTATCTCATGGTGCATGATATATTGCAGAGTTTAAAGAACTATTCCTATTTCTTTTTCCCATCAATAATTTTGTTCCATAATATTACAGGATGGAGGAGGTGTCTACCGACCACCTAAGTTCGCACCTGCTGTAATGGACGGGGACAAAATGTCTCGAGAGGAAAGGAATGTCCGGAGGAAAGAGACACACACTCTAAGGCATGCTAGGCAGAGTGCTTATGTGAAAGAGTTGATGGATGATCTTGAAGGCAGGCCTGAAGAAGTCGGTGAAAAAATAAATACCTATTGTTTGTATAAATTCTTGCTCTAAATAATTTTGTGCTGATTTTTATCATTATTTGAAAACTGAAGATTAGGGAAGCTGTTGGGAATGCAAGTAGAGAGGTAACAAGATATGTGGAAAAATTGGAAGAACGTGCTCAGCAAGAAGAGGATCTCTTCATCCGCGCCCCTCTTACAAAAGCTGATAAAAGGAAATATAGACAAATGAAGAAACCAAGAAATGGGTACGCTGAATAGGATAATGAATGTTTTACGTGGCTTTTTGCTACTTTTCTGATCACGTTCACCAAAGAAATGCTTCAAATTTGTGTTAATTTTATGACTGCAATATTATAAATTGGCTTGATTTTGGGCTATACTTCTTCTAGGCTATCGGATCTGACTGAGAGCTTCGATGATGAGATAAAGTCTCTACCATTTGACCACAGTGAGCCTCAAAGGTCATCAGGTTTTACCGGTGGGAGCAGTGGTGACAGGAAATTCCAAAAGCGGAAGGTAAATTGATAGCTGCAAGTCAGTGATTACTATGTTCTTTTGCACTAGTAATGTTTTGTTTTATAGTTGAATCAAAAGCTATGAGAATGGTGTTTGCTTCTTTGTTTGGATGTATTCTTTATTTGTACAAAGGCTTCTGTTCCTTACTATTCACCATTAGGTGGTGTGGAGGGAACAAGTCAATATGTTCACGGAAGCTCTTGGCTGTGTTGAATGATTGTTATTGGAGTAGAACCGGCAGAGCATGATTTTAATACATTTCCCTCTTTTATCATATTGGCTTGTCAATTGTCGTAATCATCTCCAGAATTTCTTTACTTTATTTTTCGACTTGCTGGGATTTTCATTTTTGTTTACTACTTGGTTTGTCATAATTATCTTGATGGATTTCCTTGACCTCTGTTGCGAATTTGCAGAGACGGCATTGAGTGGCTGCTGCATTTTTTAGTCTCTGGGTGCCTGGTGCAGTTGTGCTGAAGAATCGCTTACATGAGAGGTTATTGCTTCTGTTATAGAAAGTGGAGATGATTCACTCAGAAATGTCGTCAATACTTTTGTTTTGAGTTTCGCCTCCTTCGTTCCGGCTTTTTAGTTCTGTAATCTGAAGAGTATATTGCCTTAGCACCACGTGGCAACAATTTTTTGTAACTATGATGTAATCCCCTTATAACAGGAATGCTTTTAGTTTTTCTTCCTTGGAGACTGATTATAGAAAGCCAATGGTGGATTACAATTACAGAAAGTCATTCAATCTCTGCTTTCTCCTTGAGAGGTTTTGCGGTGTTATACAGGATCAAACCAGCTACAAGAATAATACTGCCCATATGAAAAAGTGGACTTAAACTAACGCCATCGGGGAGATATGGTAGAGGACGGGAGAGAACATAAATTGATATTGGAACTGCAAAAGAAGAACTTGGCATGAGAAATTGGTGATTTGAGTGCTGTTATTAAGTGTTTACAAACAATTTAGATGGTGGAAATACCTGATGACATTGCAGCCAGGGATGAAACGACGGCCGACGAAATCTTTACAAGGTTGAGCAGTGATATGTTGAAACAAATGTTGGTGAATACGTACAGAAGGGGTATGAATGGAGCTCCTTCACAACCTGAACAAAAAAAGATAATTGTGGTCAGTTGGGATACTCAAAACGTTGTAGAAAAAAAAAGCCAAGTTAGTTCGGTTGCACATTTGAGTATCACATGACAAATCAATTGCTGAAAGTTCTGCCAGCCAGTTCATTGAACTATCAACAAAAGTTTGTTCACTTCTGAATTTATGGAACTTAAAAAGTCATTCAACAATAAGCAAGATCCTCCTTTATCCCATGCTTTTTTCCACTTTATGGAATCGGCTATATGAATCATACATTGTCATCATATTCAGTTGAATTACGGGATTTCTTATATGATCCTGAAATCCGACAAATGTTGCACTAACTGGCATCTGTCAACCAATTCCAACCCTCCTTTTTACAACCTTCGGACAATCTACTTGTAGATTGGCACAGTTTGTAGAATTTTACTTTTAAGAAAGTAAATTCGCCTTGTCATCAAGAGCAAGAAGATATACCTAATGTGTTGGTTCCAGCGTTAAGGAAACAACCAGCACCGCTCTTTAGGTATGCAGGGAGCTGTGAGAATGGTATGCCCTTTAAGCTCGACAGGAAAGGAAGAAGGAGAAGAACAAACAGAGCCTGCAAAATCCGAAGCGATTGGCCAGTATTTAAAAGCATCAAGATCAGCTCACCATAGATATAGCAGTCAAGTCTAGAAGAACATTATCACTTAAGATAATGTGCTGTCATTTGACATTCTCAACGAAGCTAAACATTTCCGAAATATATAATTGGAATGGAAAATACCTGGAATCCAGAACCAAAAGAATTGACAACGAAGATGTCCAGAGACTTTCCCTGGTAGATTATGATATTTAATACACCAGATAGCTAAACACAAGCTAAAAAAAGGTAATTTCAAATAAAAACTAAACAAGAGATGATGAAAACTACTTATAATTTATAAAAGCACTCTTTTTACCTTTAGGCGGCTTGCAGCTTCAACGAAAATAGATTCCTACAGGGATATACAGATGTTCAAACCACTATCTTCAGCAACAATGACCAAAACTCTCTATGGTACCTTAATAATTGATGCACCAGCTTGAAAAGCACTAGAAGCTATCATTAGTGCTGGCCAAATAAGCCCAATTCCAGTTAGCATTTGACCGCTATTTGATCCACTGTAGTTATTTGAATGCATTGGTTACTCAAGAACACAAAGGCAGAATTACATAAAATAGAAAGCATCAAAGAACATAAAACCATGAGAAGAACGTAGAACCTCATAACTGAAAAAATCACACCAGCTGCTACAAGAAAGCATCCTGCGATTTTTTTCAACGAGTAGCGTCTCCCGAGAAAAAGTGATGAGAGCGCCAATTGCCACACCAAGAATGTCTGCACCAAAAGAATCCTTCAGGAATCGAAGAGCGCATACAGACACGTATAAAAATCCAATCAATGGATGATAATTTGTACTCAGAATAACAGACAATTACTGTATTATAATCAAATGTTGGCTGTAAGAGGAGTAGAAGCCACTAAGTATCAGTACTGCATTATGATATAAGAAAGCCGATTTTTGCAACAAAAAATGCTGCAAAGTCACGCGAATAGAATAATACGAGGAAGTGATTGTGAAGATCCTCACAGCTACATCAAGTCATCACGCTCTTTCCTTCCAGATCAACTCAAAATTAAGGACAAAAATAAGCTCCATATCATCAACTGCAAACCATATATTAAACAGTACCTGATTCAGTATAGGTATGGCGGGTCCAGGAAGCATTGCTGCAAGATACAAACCCCAAAAACTTTAGCATGTAATATTTGTTTATCAACCGAACTGACTTTTAATCAAATATTATGAAATTTTGTTCTTCTAGTATGTGTTGGTATGGAATTTTCTTTCCTTAGTTAATTTACTCAGCAGAAACTTGTGAACAATGATAAACCTTCGCTAGGCTTAAAGCACGTACATAAGGTAAGGATTAAAACCATGTTCAGCAACAGTAGTAGCATTTACTGTTTACAGAAACCTTCTATACCTACATATTTACTATCTACAAACATTTATAAGACATTGTTGCAATAAGAACAAGATTCATATCGATCAATCTTAGCTTCGGCAGAAAAAATATGTACAGAAACATAACACGGGAACTCTTGGTTACGAAACAAGAACTCAACTACCAGCAGTAATCATTCAAGTTAGATATCATACCACCAGCAGACATTCCGGCAGCAAGTCCAAGAGCTTCAAGGAATCCGATAGCCATGAAACGAGTCTTCGGAAGAGCAATCATCTCATCAGTTACAATTCCAACTTTGTACCTTGTATACAGAATGAAAAAATATACAGCAACATACCTGCAAAAAAGCACACCTTTCAGCTCATTGCATAGTAAGGCTACCTCACTTGATACAGAATATAACACCTTAGGAAATACAATAGATTATCCGATAACAAAGTAAGAACTTTCATATTTCCCATCAGCAATCTGTTCTTTTAGTCTTAACTCCAATTCAGTTCAGTTTCATGCATTTCGTCTCTTATTAGTAGCAAACAATAAAGAATTTTTCAGTTCATATCAGTTTAATAAAGATAATGAAAACAACTACCAACATAATTCCAATATATTTAAAATCAGAAGAAACAAAGAGCGTGATCTCATAGAATGAGATCGGATCACATTTTCTCATGAAACATGACTCGTCACGGGGAGCACAAGAATTATTAACTCTGCATCCACAATGCCATTTCACATATGTTTAACATTGTGCAACTTATCATGGAGTAGAGAAGGCAATTCTGATGTTTGCTACTGTTACGCAGAACTTATCCCATTTCATGTAGATACAATCACTCAAATTTCAGGTTTTTGGCAGTATGATTACTATAAACGTTGTGTAGAAAATAAGGGTGTAATGTTGTGAAAAGATACAGTTTAATTTTTTTGTAAAAAGATACAATGTTTAACATGTCCGATCATTCTACAATTTCAAAAATGGCATAGTACCCGAAAGTGTTGAGCTGAGCGAGAAAGAAAGGATACTCCTTCATGGGAACGAGGGCGAGCTTGTTGAGCACCCTGTTGGCAACCGCAAGCGCCACCGTGACTGCAGAGCTGATCAAGATCGCTACTTTCCCATTGTTTTCGCCACCCTCTTCGGAGCTCTTTCCGGTTGCTCGAACGCGGAACTTGGGATTCGACCTCCACGATTCTGGGGGCGTCTTTCTGCTCCGATCAAACTTGGAACCCGGAGGAGCAAAAGTCGGTGGCATTATTTGGCCGGAATGTATAGGGACAATGAAAGAGATTGTGTTAAGCTTCGTGATCTGAAAATGGGGGTGTGATAATGGGGGCTTGACATTGTTGGTACGGGGCGGAAGTCTCCATGGATGAAGAACTTCCATGGGAAAGCAACGGCGGGTTCAACTTCAACTGCCTATCTCCTCATGTAGACCCCCTATTCTTCATGCTGCTAATAATTGAGAAATGGGTAGTAGCTATTTTATACTCTTATATTATACTGGCGGGAGTTTCACCATGCGTTGAGCAATATTTTTTTATTAAAATATTTAATTTAATTAATATGTAATATTTATATATCATATTTGAATTGAATATATAAGTAAATTATAAGTATATTCATCTAAGAATAACTATCTAAACTGTAAAACAAATAATATATTTTGTTAAAATTTATTAAATAATCAACCAAATTAAAAAATAATTATTTTTATAACCTTTCAAGAAATAATATATTGCAAGTACATGAAGTAAGTAAAATATAAAAAAGAAACGTTGAACTTGTAGAATAACAAGAACTGGGTGTATATGTGAACTAAACAATTGAATTTGATGGCATAAATGCAGACAGGTTTTTGTCACAATCATTGTCTATATGTTTATTTTGGAGAATTGTTGTCTATAAACCAATATAATCTTATATACTTGTGAAAGTGCCGATATAACCTTCAATCGTTTGAAAGTTCCTAATTAATGAAAGTGTCAATATAATCCTCTGGTAAACTTTCCAGCACTGACCTTGCTTTTTCAACTGTTGACTCACCTTAAAATGACAATAATGCCATCAGACCAAAAGTTGAATTTGGGTGGACAATTATAACCTTACCCACAACCATCGAACCATCGTCGCCGACTCGCCGCTACCGTTACAGGTAGGGTTATATCAGGACATTATGAATTTGATAGGGTAAATCAGCACATTCTTAAAACTTATAGGTTATATCAGCACATCTGTAAAAAGCGTAGGATTATATCAACACATACTATAAAAAGCAAAGTGTATGGTAATATACTCGTTTGGTCTTAACGAGTGACCATAAACCACCACATCATATATACCATTATCACAGCATAACAACATCATATACACTATAAAATTCGACATCATAACACCCCCATTCATATTAAACAACACTATCACATATCCTAGTCTCATATTTACGTCTAATAGAAATGAAAGGATATATTTTTAATCTGATTGATGTTCAATATAGCAATTGAATTTTTTTTATTATTTATATTCTTAAAAAGATGGAGTAAGTATCAGAGACTTTTTATTACTGGTCAATTATCTTCAATTAAAAATCTAGCTTAACACAGTTTTTAAATAATTTAGATAGTTGTTTAATATGAAGTCCAGAAGACCTTAGGTTCACCAACTCAATATAACACATAAAACTATAGAGGATAATATACTCACAACCCCAAAATACAAGCATCAAAACCATCTATAATCTCATAAAACCTCATCTAGATCAAGCTCACTTTTTTTTATCATGATCAAGCTTACTTGCTCTAGATATGTGTCGTGCGTCAACATTTCGTTCGATGAAATCACCTGCTCACTTGAAAAATGACAAGAGATGGTTCATTAAAGCAAAGCTGCAAATGAAAAAAAAATTTCAACTTAAGCGCAGAAACTTAATGTCTAATTGACTTTCATCATTTAAAAAAAACTTTTAAGTGTGAAAACCTACAACTGATGCGCGCGTGCAACAAACAATGTCAGCTTGATTCTTCTCGCCTTGCAAATGCAAGCCTTTTTTTTACTTAAGCTTAGAAGCTTAAAGTCTAATTGACTTTCATCATTTAAAAATAATGTTCTTTTTTTTTTGAAAACAAAGCCAGCTATGCAAATAATGTTCAAGTGTGAAAACGTGCAACCGATGCATGCAACAAACAATGTCAGCTTGTTTTTTCTCGCCTTGCAAATGCAAGCTAATACCACTTGCATATGACATATCACCACCCACACATATACACATTAATCTTGGAGAAGGAAAATTTTGGAAAAAGTGAGAAATGGAAGAAATAGATTTCTTTACCGTACAAATTGTCACAAAACAGAATGGTGAAACCAACAAGATAAACTGGTCTGACAAACAAAATGTAATTAAAAATGACTATTTCAAGCTACAAAGGAGGAATCTACCCAGGAAATAAATGAGAAGCAGTCTAATAGGCTGACATTGCTTGATCTCCCTCTTCATGAGCAGCATAAGCATTGCCATAACCTATTTAAGCAGGAGCAAATGTGCCATCTCAGCATAAAGAAATAATTCATTGATGAGTACTATAAACACACACCGGGACAGTTAAGGAGGAATTAGAGCTTAAGATATGCAGAACTCATTACCATGTCATAATTAAGCAGCAGAAAGTCAGAATGATCAGTTTCAATTTCATTTCTATCACAAACTCTGAACTACTAAGCAACTATTTTTCTTTTAGAACTTGAAACCTTCGACACCAACAATTACAACAATTCATCACTATGTCAAGTAAGTATCATTCTTAATTACAAACTATAAAGAAGCAAATGACAAATAAGGATAATGATGAGGACACACTTCATCAACATATCAAAATCAAAGAAACCCCTACACGGTGATGTGATGCTTCAGATGGAGAGGAAAAACTCCAACAGAAGAAAACATTCCCTTTCATCTTTGTTTCTGTGAACCAGTAGTGGCTCAATCCCAAAGAATTTAGGAGCCAAATACCCGAGAAACTAATTAACTTCTAAATAATTCCACAATTCGGTTATCTTGCTAAGTCTCGTAACCATATATAGTTTCATCAACAGACTTTCAACAACCGGTTACCAAACAATTATGTATGGTCGGTTACAACATGACACTTGAGTCAAGATTTATTTAACCTTTTTTTTCACTGTTAACTCGGGGATAGACCGTAAACCAAAGTTCAAATAAACCGAGAATGAAGTTCATAAATATCCCCTCCCCCACCTCCCTCCCTCACTTCCCTCCCTCACTTCCCTCTCTCAATTCCCTCCCTTCCCTCCCTTCCCTCCAATAAAATAAACTTGAAATCCTAGTTCTAACCCACGAGACATCTCTCCTGTAGCAAATTCATATATTATGAAATTGATTATAGAAATTAAAGCTTTGACACACACACACACACGAAATTGTTTGCTTCAAATAACACAAGGTGATTTTAGCACTAATACTCAAGCTAATCAATTCACACACTATGCAGAAATTGAGAATCAAAATCAATCTGGGATCCAAAAAAAAGGCAAACATTATGGAATATGATACTACATAATGAAGGCAAGCAATTAAAATAAAAAATACCTTCGCATAACCATTTTCTATTATCACTTGTAGGTCATCTCGACACGCTCCAATTCAGATAAATAAAATTCTAAATAAAAATAAATAAACTTAAATTTTAAAGAAAAATTTAAAATTACAATTGATGTACATCCTTAAAATGAGTTTTCATATACCACGAATACATTTGTGGTATTTGTTCATTCATTAAAGGAATACCACGAATACATAATTCTGATAACCAGCCATTCATGTCACATTACAAACCATTTAATAGACTCTAAAATCTATTTATGCTACACATGCCTTAAAATTTTCTAGGATGTTCAAGCTAATGAGTAATTAAAAATAGAGGATCATAATTTGCAAACCCAACAAAACACAAATATATTGCAAAACATTCAAGTAGAGCAAAAGTTAAATAAGATACTCTTAACAGACAAGCCATTGCGACCTTGTCCAACTCTCCAAACATTTCGATTTGAATACATAGCAGGATTTACTGAATGGCTTTCATACTTAGTATTTTGATTAGGTTCAGAGGCAGTTCAACCCCTGTACAATGGATTCTGATGCTTCCGATGTGCCTGATGTGAAAAGTAGAAATCAATACTATTTAGTCCATATAGAATCATAAAGATATCCACGACTTAACTAAAACTCTGACCAATAAAACAAGTAAATATAAATATAAATCTCAAGTTCATGAATGGACAAAGTCTTGATATTGAAACTCAAATTGATTTTACTTAATCAAGAGTATATGCTCAATCACTTCCAACCATAAACATATGAGTAGAAAGTATGGGTAATTATCTAATTTTAACCTGGAATGCAATTGCATAACAAGTTCACAAAGAGCAAAGAGAAGCAATACACATACATATTTCTTCTTGTCCCTTTTCCTCTTCACTTCAAGAAATGGATCTGAATGGGTGGGGGAAAAATAGTACTCTTCAGTGAGAATTCAATAAAATTAAAAATGCAAAAAAAAAAATGATTTAAATAAACTAATCGAGGTGGAGGGTTTATGAAATCAGTAAATGTCTGAGTTAAGAATTACATAACACACCAAATTAAACGCAATAACAAAGTAAATGGAGGTATGAATATATGTGAAGCAACTTAACAATATCAGAAGGAACAAAGAATGATGATCAAGTACATGCCATAATTATACACAAATTTTGCTCTTTAAGATCGAGGATATTCGGTAAGCTCAGATTGTTCCACTTTTTTTGTAGCATAGGAGTTCCTAGATTACTTAAACTCAAACTCCACTCATATTAGGGCATCTAACAACAATTTTAATAATTAAAACTTGCACAATAAAACCATACAACTAATTACCTTCAACTTCTATTACTGTAAAGTAGTTGAATCTTCTGCAACTCTCAAATGTTATATTTTAGCCACATTCTATGATCGATGTGGAAAACAATTATGAACTGTACTTTTAAATTCATGAAAAAAAACATACAAATGACTCAAAAACTTGTTTAAAACTCAAATCAGCCCCAGCTGAAAAAGAGCTCTCGTTGCCACCATTTAGTGCACTCACAAAAGGCCAACTTGACAACACAAAGACATTCAACAATCATACTGAAACCAAAGGGCAGCAGCCAAACTTGCAAACCTATTAAAAAAATCAGAATACTTAAGCAAACTACTCAAGAAAGAGGGTGAAAACACACAAAGCAAACACCGTTGACACTCATAACTCATAAGCACATGATACCAAGTTGATTAGTTGTTCCCTGTTGGAGTTTAAGAAAGCTCAAATTTTACATCTTCTAAATTTTACATGGAGAGCTATCCCTGCATGTAAATTTTATAGTTTTCTCTGTGGCTGAAGTTCCATTGATCCCATGTAACATTCACTACCAAAGTCTGTCAAATAGTTTGATAATCGAGTCATCAGATGAAAAACACCTGCTAAACTACTTACAAGAGGTCCAAATCAGAGTTTAGATCAGTCATAGAAAAATAAATATATGCAACTAAAAAAATTGCAATGCATGTAACTTGCAATTGTGAAAATCAAAAATCCTTATACTCTAGACATAAGTACATGAGAAAAAGTAAAAGGATGAAATTCCCGATCTGTTAGAAAAGTATATACACCGGTAGCCTCAAGCTTCATTTTGATTTTGTTTTGCATTCATGCAAATCCCAGAATAAAAAGTATACAACAGACACACATAGCCTGTATATACAACACTCACACACACATATATAAACATATATACACATTTATATATTCTATCTAGATCGAGTAACTTACTGAGTAGTAACATATCACCAGTGTTTTCTCCTAATAAACATACCAATTCTCAAATTATAAAAGACAAAACTATACTTAAAAAATATCCAATTACTGCAATTGTTTGCATATATATGCACACACAGATCTGTTACCTTCTACAAAGCTCCTAAACTTCGTTTCTTGAGCCTACTTCAGTTCCTCCATCACCGAGTCTTCTTTCTCCTAAAATTTCCCCAAAACAGGAAAACAATTTCATTGTCATAAAAAATCAAAACTTTCGGAAAAAGACTCGATGATACGAGGTTGTGGAAGGTGGCTGGCCTGATTTGGACAAGGATGGAAGGAGTCACAGTAATACTGATCTATGATGATTGGATTATATACGTTGTCCATCATTACATTCTCAAAAGTTACGTTATTTACATAACCACTACCTCCCTAAAAAGTTGACAATGGAGATAGAAAGGTATCAGAAGCGCTAATATGTGCAACAAACCCAACTTATGGAAGGGAAAATACCTGCCATGATTTGATCCTCAGACCATTTTCAGTGTTGGAAATCTTTACTCTGTTGACATAAACATCATTAACCTGATCCCAAGCCTGATTTTCCCCCAAGCTTCCAATATTAACAAAGAAAGGAAGAAAGTTTTCAGAAGTTCTGAATATACGAGGAATTTCAGTTAGATATGTCAGGTTTTTCATTACCGTATACCATGCCCAGGGTCACATGGGATATCCCTAATCTGAATCATCGAAGAATTACTGACTATCGATACGCAATCATCGCCTGGAGAAATGACCAAGATTAAAAAAATCTGCTACATATGCCAGTTCATCATGAATTGGAGAAATGCAGTGTTGTCAAGCAAACATGTTCTTATAACGTTGGTCTTTATCTCGACATTTATGGATGCGCTGACATGAATGCCATCTGTGTTGGGGCTATTCCACCGTGCAAAGATGCTGAGATGGGATACATAAACCTGTTTACATATAGTGAATGCCATGTGCATCTGTTGGCTGTTTACAACCATGATCTGCATCACTTTCACTCTCTTACACCTATGAAATGTCATGGCCTGCACTTGTATCAGTCATGTTCATCAGTATCTATGCCTAACTCGGAAACAAATATAGGACATAACAAAAACATAGGAATGCAAATGTTAACCTTTGGAGCATGATGGCATGGGTGAAAAAGTCAAAACATGAATCAGAGAGCTTGCATCAGAAACCTTAAGAGTTGAAAATGAATATGAAAAGGAAACAGAAAGTACATTTGTTCTGTTAACTTTGCAAAATTGCGCCCACCATTGATGCCAATTACCATCAATAGTTCCTCGACCCTCTATTGTAAAATACTTGACACCATGGAAGTAGACCCATTTATTAGGATCCCAGCAACTCCAACAATCAGGATCAGCTGGCACGATAATAGTAGCCAAAATCTAGACAAAAAGCACAATGAAATATTTGTTAATGCTAAACTCAGCCATCAAACTTCTGTGGATGAACTGGTTAAGAGATCACTGAGGCATTTACCCTTAATGTCATCCTCGATTTGCAAGGTCCGAAAATATTTGTTAATGCTAAACTCATCCATCAAACTTCAGTAGATGAACTGGTTAAGAGATCACCGAGGCATTTACCCTTAATGTCACCCTCGATTTGCAAGGTCCGGTGAAGTTAATCGGCCTAACCAGAAACTTTTTTTCGACAGGCACCACGATTGTGCTTGGGGCAGACCAGGAGCATGCCACTTTCTTGGAAAGCCTATAGCCCGAAAAATCATTTGTTTGGATTCTTAAAACAGTCAGCTTTCTAAAACTTAACTCCACACCAAACAATTCCTGCTGCAAACTCAAACAACTCATAGTTTACTAACAAAAATCGTTTCTTTTTTCCGTCATAAGGAACTAATTCAACATTTCTTCTACAAGTTAAAATTCATAGATATCTCAGATTTACAAAAACAATAAAATACAAAAAATCGAAGGTCAGTGATTGCATAGACATATTACCTGCCATCAAACTTCTTTGAGAAAGCCTCGGGATTCTCCCTTCAAAACTGCTGCCACCAACAATATCTAAACATTCAAAGCAATATAGACACAACATTACGTTAACAACATATATACACATATTTTTCCAATTTGCACTTTGAATCATCTTCTAAAAATAAACAAACAATTACCTCAATTTAATCCAACCCAATAATAAGCTGTAAAAACTTACCAGGACTCCTCGAAAGTGTAGACTGTAGGATCAATTCTCGGAATGACAACTGGAAGCCTCGTTGAAAGAGTACGACAGTGACAATTCAAACATTAACAAATTTAAAGCATGAAAATTCAAACGCATTGATAAAGCGCATTCCACGCATTGTCATCATTGGTAGCCTTCTGCATAAGAAAGTTCATCATCTAACTCTATATAAGTTAAACCTAAGTTATTCTACACATAACCAACCCCGTAATGCTTGGCCCCAAAACTCTCTTTCAACCTCTCAGCCGAGTCCTCCAAGTATGGCAGAGCTTGTCCAATATTCCCCGTAAGAAGTAACAACCATCCGATTCTTGCAGAAACACTTCCCACAGAGTGCTGCTCAGCCTGCTCCTCTGCAATCCTCTTGAGCATTCTCTACGCTTTCTTCAACAATGAGATAACAGTTTCAAACTCATTCACGGTCTCATACTACATCGACATATCCATGTACACATCAGCAACCACTACAGGTGAGGTCACTTCTTTCTTGCCAAGAATATCCGTGGCCATAACAAAACACTTCTTCGACTTAGGAAACTTTTCCTGATTACACAACACTTTTTCCATGGAAACAAATATTATAGCTCAATCCTCATCATCCTCCGGAGTCAGATTCATGACACCCTTTAGAGTCTCAATCGCCACATTATACCTTCTCGGTGCAATCATTAGCAGCGTCAATCTCATCCAAGAGCAATTCAACATTCCTTCCCCAGATCTGGAACACCCTCTGAGACAATTGATTCTGATCCAGCGCCTTCCAGTGATCCTCCAGCCCATATATATAACACCAAGAAGCCGCCTATCATGCACCACCTCCAAGGAATTCAGCCCTAGCTTCCCCACCGTATTAACTAAATCCCAACATTCATCATATCATCAATTTTCCCTAGTTGCAAGCCTACCAGAACCTCCCAGAGAAAATTCTACAAAAAATTATGACAGAAATAAGGTAAACATCAATATGATAGCAAACAACTATTGAGGCATGGTGTTCCAACAGTTTAGGCTAGCTGGAAGAAACAAATTTAAATAGCATTGCAATTAACAAATTTTCTTCTTATTCCTAATGAGCACAAGTTACAAGAACTCATCTTTTTTTCTTTTGAACAAATTTAGAATCAGTATACAAAATTGTATTCACAAACGCAGTAAGTGATCAATGTAAACAATGAAATCAGTACTTAAACTGATATGATAAAGCTACAACGACAAAAGCCTCATTCTTCATGGCCTGGTTTGTAACGAAACAACTACCCAAAACCTCACGATGCCAGCAAGTCCACCGGGACAGGCTGGGCCCTGTACCATTTCCGGCGAACAAGAACCCCCTTCCACCTCCTCCTTATCATCGCCATCCTCGAATTCTTTCCTACTTAGATTACAATTGATGTCCCTCTCCATCATTAAACCAAAACTCGCAAATCCACCACAATCTCCTCATCCAATAAATAAGGGCAACTCTTTAGTAGCTCATATTAACGATCGCCGTAGTTGCTGAAATCTTTTGTTAAATCTTGTCTAGAAGACGAAACAGAGGTGACAAAGGAGAATGGAATGGAGGTGACAAAAGATGGACAAAGAAAACCTCCAAGGAACGACATCGTTTTAAAAAATAAGAGAAGTCAAAATACCTCAAATACCCCCGGTTGAAAAAGAGAAAGCAAACAATATCTATTATAGGGTGCTTGGGATTAAAGAGATAAGTGCTAAAATAACCATATCTTTAAGTCAAAAATGTCAATCTAACCCTTTAAAATCTGAACGTGTAAATCTAACTCTATTTTTTGTTTGAAAGTGTCAATCTAACCATGGCAATGGTCAATGTGGCCAAAATTATGTAAAATAATCACTATACCCCATGAAGGAAAAATGTTGAAATTCAAAAAACCTGAAAAATACGATATTACCCTCATTGCTTATTAACCTCATTGCTTATTAACCAATAATTTTCCATTTACCCCTTATTTTCCTTTCTTCCTTTCCCGCTCAACCAGTTCGTCTCTCCCAACACGAAAAGTAACCCCCCTCGTTGCATCCAACTGCTTACGATTGTTCTCCCACGATGAAAATCCTTGATTGTTATCGCCGGTTTTCTGCATCGGAGGCGCAAAGATCCCACCGGCCGACAGAAGATGAGCACTGCTCGTAGTGGCGTTTCGACCAGAATACGGGGCAACTTGAAAAATGGTAAGCTCGATTAAAATATATCCACACTATGCCTCATTGATGCTTTAGTCATGGAGTAGTGAATTTCATTTTGTTGATTTTGTTTAATTTGGGGGCGATATTGTAGGTGTGAGTGTTAGTTCGAAATTGTTTTTTAGGTTAGTGAATTTGGTTGCTGAAATCTTGATTTTCGAGTGTTGAGGGATGTTAATATCCCTTTGGTTTGAAGTAGAACTGTTTTTGCATGCTATGTTAGTGTGGCCAATTTAGGTTCTATTTTGAACGACCTAGAGTTTTGGTTTGTTGGTTGCTAAGGAAGGGGATATGGCATATTTGATTTTGCATGAGTTTGAATAAAAGTGATGTTGCTATTTTTGGATTGTAATGGTGACGTAGTTATTGTGTTTTGCTTTGAGATCCTATTTTTGAGTTTTGTATGTGTTGTCATAGTGGTTATGTTTTGTGTGCAGGATGATTTCAGTGCAATGTACACCATCACACTTCGTCATGGTGATAGGTGGAAAGTATCGGATGAGATAGATCTAGATCGCTACTCGTGATTTCGATGCTATGATTTTATGGGATGTGCTGACCTAACCCTATGATTTAATTTAAAGTGCTGATTTAGCAAGGGGTAGAATGGTCATGAAACTTTCAGTTTTAAGCCCGTGGGTATTTTAATCTTTTCAGATTAGGTCAAGACCTAAATTCCTCTAGTCAATGTCGGAATAGTGCAATTTGGGTGTATCTGCACAATTGTTCAAAATGTTAGTGTTAGTTTCACACTTTGAGATTTTATAGGGTTTGATTGCACTTTTACAAAATAATAGGTTTAGTTTTGTATTTTACCTTAAATTAAGTTATACACTTTCCTTATTTATTTGTCTCATTTAGGATTGTATATCGATTCAAGAGTGGATCAAATCGGTTAGCGGATATTTTGAACTTAAATCGGTTCATAACATTTTCAATTTTGGATCGATCCAAACAGATTGGTTTGTTTTTTTTTTTTGTGAACTCCATCTATTTTGCTTTACAAAGGTGCTAGAAAAAATTGAATCATCGATCATGGGATACGATGATAAAGGTATACCAAGAATAACAAGACTATTCTTGTATATTTTATTTTTAAAAATATATTTAATACATATCTCAGTTTAACTAATAAATTTAATAGTAACTTATTCGTGTACTGGATGCATAATCTTAATAAAACTTGTACTTCGAATGGAATCGTAATTCAAAGTTTTTTACGTGGTCCACTAATCATGATCATTTTTTCTGTATTTATTCATTGCATGTTTGACCACAAATAAGTTTAATTGTGTACGATAACAGATTATAAAAGGGATAAGTGTTAATATAATCTCATCTATTTGAATAAGTGTCAATATAACCCTGAGATAATTTTTAGTGCAAAAATAACTCTAACTAGTTAATGAAAGTGTCAATATAACCCTTAGACCTCATTTCCGGCATTGACTTTGATTATCTGGCGTTGACTCTATGTAAATTGACCAAAATACCCTCTGGATAAAATCTGAAATTAGGTGGACAATTTACCCTCATAGTTCGCCGGTTCACCGCCAGACTGCCGCTGGACCACCGTCGGACAGCCACCGGAGCATGTAGGGTTATATCAGCACATTATAAAAACTTATAGGGTTTTATCAACACAATCCTAAAACTTGTAGGGTTATATCAGCACATTCCTAAAACTTATAGGGTTATATCAACACATATTAAAAAAGTTAAGTGTGTAATACTCGACTGGCCTTAATGGACGACCACATCATCATATACACCATTATCACATCATAACAATATCTTATACACCATAAAATTCTACAAACACCATCATTCATATTAAACACCATTATCACATATCATAGCCTCATTTTAAAACTTATCAACATTAAAAATGATAAGTCGAAGAACACGGTAAAATAACAACCACACACAACACCAAAGGTCATCCAATAGTGTGTATTCCAACACAAAATATCATTAAAACGTCTATATTATATAGTGTGTGTTGATATAACCCTACACTTTTTACGAATGTACTGATATAACCCTATAAGTTTTAGAATGTGCTAATTTAACCCTACCAATTTTCATAATGTGCTGATATAACCCTACCTATTTCGGCGGCGGTGTAGCAGCGGTCCGACTATATTGAAATATTAATGACTCTAAGGGGAAATAACGTTATTTCCTATTTTTTTTAATATTTTAGTTTCTCTTCAGAAAAGCAAAAATGTATTTTTAAAAATTTTGGCTAAATATTTTCGGTGGCACTTACACTAATTATCTAGGATTATATTGGCACTTTCGAACACTGTAAAGTTATATTGACATTTATGTCAACTAGGTAGGGTTATAGAAGCACTTTTCTCATTATAAAATTTTACCTTTTTAAAACTATGGAAAATTGAAAGACATCTTGCATGATTATTGGGACATGCCATGAAAAATGGAAAATTGCACGAACATTACGAAAATGGAAAATGGAAAATGGAAAATTATGAAAATGGAAAATTGCACGAACATGCCATGAAAAATTCTATGATTATTGGGACCATTATTAGTGGTCCGGAAACGAATCATTGCAAAAACAGGGGGCTGTTTTCCTTTATACCAAGTTGTTCGAACACTGAAGGAAGGGATAATCCACATGGAAGATGCTCAAAACAAAAGAAATTAGAGGTTGTGCATAGAGTACATACTACAATTTATTTGTGCCTTAAAATGTTAGGGGATTTATAGAAGATGAACCATTCAAAACTCTACAGTAACTTACCAAGGTAGACACTTAATTTTAATTTTTGTATGAAGGATGCTACTCATCTCTATTGTAACTTCTAACAAATTACCCGACCTAAACTATACCACGATAGTTATTTATTAAAATGCTTCCCGCCACAAAATTACAATGCTCAGTCAATTTATCTGAACTATAACTGACCACGTTTGATGTGGCCATTAGATGGTTTGGACCAGTTGCTAACATTAGGACCTCCATTTGCTATCTCAATCAACGAATCAAGGCCATCGCAGCGATAAGGAGACAGCAGGTTAACGCCACCAAAATGGTTGCGCATTGAAGTAACTGTCTCTTCTGTGAAGCGTAAGCTATCAAGGTGCGAGAAATTCTCGAGTAAGCCAGCTCCCGAGGGTGTTAAGCACTCTGCCCACTCGGGCGACGATACTTTGCCATCCAAAAGTTTGGGATCAGATTGCTTGATGCCGCTGTCATCGGCTGCACTTAGTCCAACTTTATCATTGGGGGTTCGAACCATGTCTTTACTTTGACCACTATCATTACCTTCGAGTTGAGAGAAGTCCGGAATGGAGCCAGCTCCCAAGGGAGTTAAGGATTCAGCCCACTCTGGCGATGACATTTCACCAGCCAAAACTTCAGGATCGGATAGCTTGGTGAAACTATCAACTCCACCAACTCTAGCCTTATCACCTGGGATGATGTTGTCTTTACTTTCACCGCCATGTTTACCATCAAGGTAGGAGAGGTTCTGGATTGAATCAGCTCTTAAGGGAGTTAGGCATTTGAGACACTCAGGCGATGGTATTTTGGCAGCCAAAACGTCTGTGTCAGATAGCTTGATGAGACAATCAACGATTCCACCCAGCCCAACCTTGTCATTGGGGATGCTAACCATGGGGATCACGTTGTCTTTACTTTGACCATGGTGATTACCTTCGAGGTGAGAGAAGTTCTGGATTAAACCAGCTCCCGAGGGAGTTCTACGTTCGCTACACTCAGGCACTATCTTGGCAGCCAAAACATTGGGATCAGATGGCTCGATCACACTATCATCCACTCCACCTGGTCCAACCTTATCATCAGGGCTGTGCACCATGGGGCTGGTGTTGTCTTCTTTCACATTATGATTACCTTCACACTTCTTTTTCTTCTTCCTGTGTTTCTGTTTGAAGCGCTTTTTCTTTGTTTTCAGTGCATCCGTGGTTTCTTGGGGTTTGATGCCCACATCAACTGCTTTCTCTCTAAATGGAACAACAGTATGCACGGAATCAACTTGAGAAGAATGAGGTGGTGACGTACTAGCATGGATGGCCAATAAAGCAGTCCTGGCCGCTTTGATCTCAGCTTCCTTTTTATTTTTTGCAGCTCCTCCTATGTACTTCATTCCGCCGATCTCAACTGAGTAAATAACCGTCTGCATTCTGCCAAAATCATTTGACTTCTCCAAACGATATACTGGCATGCTGTAGTTCATTTTCTGGGCATATTCTTGCAGCAAATTTTTGCACAGACCTGTCTCAGTCTGAAATACACACAAAGTAAGAGTTACTAATATATTTGCAAGATGCATGAAATAATCTGTGTTATTAGCTCTATTTTCCGGGCAGTAAAAACTGAGAGAGAAATAAGTCCATTTATTCAGCAAAAATTAATTATTCCTACCAAACAGTGTAACATTACAAACTGAACTCTAGCTTTAGCACTGTCCTGGGAGACAGGCAAACTGGTGAGAGAGCAAACTCAGCTATTCAAATGTTACAATTACCTTCTTTTCAACTGCAAGGAACCTACTTGAATCATCATGCTTAAAGCTACAAACAGTAGTATCAATACAAAACGCTGACTTTCATCTCTCCGAATGGAGGATGGCAGAATGAAAAGAACCAACTTAAACTATTCTTACTAAATGACCATAAGGACACAATTCTTACTCAAACATGCAATGGCAACAACATCATGTAATTCTCCTACTCTTGCATAAAAGATGCAAAATGGAGAACAGAACATTACCACTGGTTTGGTATTGCATTCGGAGGTGCTTTTCGATTTATTGAGTTCCAAAAGAGCAACTTCAGCCGCTGATTGCTCAGCAGCCTTTCTGGAAAAAAACCCGACAAGAGAATCGTATCTAACATTATTCACAGTCACAGTCGACCTGAACGTAGGCTGGTGCGAAGGCCCTTCCTTCACAGTCTCATACAAAGGTGTGGTATATCCAGCTTTTTGAACAAACTGCTGCAACTGGCTCTTAAACAGATAACACTGCACAACACCTGCGAAGAATCAATCAACAACCAATATCAACATAAATGGCCAAACTTTCAATTCAATCATTTTTGCAACATGAAAAAGCTACTCATACATAACAGCAGTAATTCCGAACAATCGAAAGCAAGAATGAACCTTTTCTAAATCCCAGACACTACAGAAGAATGCATAAACTATTTCAACCAAAAGGGTACTCAGAACTCTGTCCAATTTTATTCTTTAATTACCCAGAATTTAATTCCAGACTTTTTCAGGGGTTCTTAAGAAACCCTTTGGAGGAATTCAACCCGATCAAATTATACTTACCAAAATCGATCATTCTATGCAACAGCAATAAATTTCTTTCAAAAAGAAGGTGGGGAAAAAAAGGAAAGCATCAATTAATCTGTAGAAAAGAAAAGTGAGTTTACTTTTGGAGGCACCGGCGGTGGCCGGCATTTGGGGATTCCAATGAGACCAGAAAAGATGCGGTAAAAATCGATGTCTCGCGCACTCGTCGGAAGGATGTCACAGGACACCACACTCCTCGGATTAAGTTTATGTAGTAAGAAATTGAAGATGATGGGAACATCGGACCTTACTAGCCTTGTTCTTCACCTTTTACTTCATATACTTCGTTGGTCCCTGATTTCCCTTGAACCTTCAATTTGGACCCTCCCTCAGTGTTGGTTTATATTTCATAAAAATCCACTTATCTTTCATTCAATTACTACACAAAATCAAAGTATAGGTACGGAAATCCAAGGCTGGGAAAATTTAATTGTTAATTTACTATATTATCCTCAATGTAATTTTATCCTAATCAAACTCTAATTACTCTCTTTATCCCACCTTAAATTTCATAGAATCTTTTTCACGGTTATAAAAAAAGGCACAGTTTTGGGAAAAATCGTCTTTCCATAGACTTATGGAAAGACGAGGTTTAATTAGAATTATAAAAGGTAAAAGTTCTTGGCTGCAATATTAAAAATTTATTATACAATGTTTAGTAGTTATAAAGTTTATAACCTCGTTCATGCAACCTGATAATTTTATCTTCATTTCTTTTAATTTGCACTTAAAACCTTGGTCTTTCCATGACTTATGGAAAGACTGTCTTTCAAGAGATGGGCTCATAAAAAATATGTTTAACCGTTAATATGTTTACCTATGTATAATAGCGGTAATAAAAAGTTGATATTTAGAAACTACTTGTTACAGCAAATCCAACCATATAAAATATGATAACATTATTGTTTATATATCTATTCAAATACGTGATCAAAGTTGGACACTGAATAGTGACATAAAGTGAAGTAGGAAGTTTGAGATGTGACAGAGGGATTATTTAACTTTGGTCATCATCAAATTCTCGTTCAGATCTATCCCCAACATCCGAGACTACGTGTCAATTCTTAGAATTTAAGGAACTTTCATTTTCTTTCTTTTTTTCCTCCGGAAACGACAAAAAAAGATAGAAACACTAGTGGAAAAGCCTCTATTAAAGACACCATTAGAAGGCGTTTTCATAGATTTTTTTGAGAAATCGCATTTGATTGAGATCCGAATGAAGTTTTCAACTTGAAATCACTTTCGGATCCAATTAAAGGGGGTTCAACATTGATCAAAGATAGTTCTTGAAGAACCGCCTTTATTGTGCATCAATCAAAGGCGATTCTATAGTAGAGCCGCCTTTATTTAGGTGACTTTTGACCCACTGTATAAGAAAATTTTAGGGTTTCTCACCCCTTAATCATTTTCCCATTTTCATTCTGATGTCCCTCTCTATTCCTCCACAATCACTCTGCTCCCTCTGCTCACCCTTGCGCCCCTCTATAATAAACCCCCTCAACATCGGTACGCCACCCCTCTCCCCACCTTTCAATCACCCACCTCATCCCTCTCTCCAACGCCATCCCCTCTCCAGCGCTATTGCGCTGTCCCCTATCAAGCTAGCGCCACCGCGCCGAAAATGTTGCTAAATCCCCGCGCTCGCTTTGACCCCGCCGCGGGTCTCCAGCGCCGTTGCGCGCTCCATCTTTCCTTCTCTTCCGACCCTTCTTCTCCGCGTGAGCCCCGTCGTCTCTGCTGCGTGGGCTGTATTGCCATCGCCGCTACGCCCTCTGCTCCTCAAGGCGGAAAAGTCAATTTCTTTTTCTCTGTAAATAGATATAGATCTGGTTTCCTTCATCCCTCGATTAATTTCCTTTTTCATTCGATTAATGTTATTTTGTGTAATGTTGTAAAATTTCTGTTTCTCTGGAAAAAGTCAATCGATTGTGCAATGTTTTTTGTCAAATTGGTTTCTGACGCTGGCTGCCAGAAACCTAGGTTCTTGGCGGTCTTTTTTTGGCTCCAGAATTAGGTTCAGAGTTCGAAACTCATTTTGGACCCAATAGAAGGCGATTCTCGGAATCACCTTTGTTCTAAATGATCAAAGGCACGACCAGAGAAGGCACTAGAAAAGTGTCTTGTCTAATCCAATAAAACCGTCTTTAATAGGCCTGGTTTTCACTAGTGAAAGAGACGAATCACTGTGCCATCGAATGACAACATGAGTAGATGTTTTAGCAATCAATTAGCAAGTTGAGGATGTTCAAGCAATTAAGTAGATTGTGAATTGGACTTGGTTTAGTAGTAATACACACTTTCTATAACTGAGAGGTCCAGTTTCAAACCACACCCCTATCAAGAATTGTGAATATTAGATCTAAGGAAAGGATTAACCAGTGTTATGGGACCGTATCGGTGGTCCCCGCTATGGTTTCCCAACTTGCAGGTAGTCGATGAATGTGAGATCATGGTGGTTTCAGCTTGGTGCATGGCGGCGGGTCGTTAGTAGTACACTGTTTGAATGTTCTAAGGACAGTGTCTCTGGCTATTCAAATGGATGGAATTTCAAGCTCCACTGAGCTTCAATAGATTCAATGGTGATGTCTCTTAATTAGGAGCTCATTAGATTCAATGGTGATGTCTCTTAATTAGGAGCTCAATAGATTCAATGGTGATGTCTCTTAATTAGGAGCTCAATAGATTCAATGGTGATGTCTCTTAATTAGGTCCTAGAATAGGATATTTATATGTAATTTGGTTGCTTGCATGTAATCTTTTTAAAAAATAATTATATCGATTTTCAAGCATCAACATTCAACAATGTTGAGAATTATCCCCTCTTCCATCTAACCAAAACTCTCAGGGCTGTTTAGTTTGGGGAATCAGAATGGGAAAGGAAATAAAGCGCAATCAATCCGTTAATGTTTGAATGATATTTTTAATCATTCCCTTTCCTTTTTACGGTTTGGGATTCTCTCAATTCGGTGAATGACGATTAAAAAACTACTTTTTCGACTCGTAAACGTTCTAACTTTTTAAATAGTGAAGATTTTTGTAAAATATATAATATGTTTACTGTTATTTAAAATTTTGTCTTGTACAAAAATGAATTGGGCAGAACATTAATCATATATATGTATTACTTTATTTTAAGAGAATAAGTTAGTTAAATAGTATTGCTATATTTTACCTTAAATTTATTATATACAAAGAAAATTATTAACACAGATAAAAAATAGTATTATAATTTTTTCAAGTTGTATATGGGTTGAATATTACTAAAACTATAGTTTTCTTATAAACTAAAACTTAATAATAAATACTATTATTTCATAATTTATACTATAAATAATATTTATATTATTTTAATATATATATATATATATATTATTTTCTTATATAAATAATCAATTTATTATTTTATATTATAAATAAAAATAATATTATTTTATACAAATATTGCTATTTTATATATCATACTTGAGTTATACTTTATATTTATTATCAAAAAAAATTACAATATTATGATTACTATTTCAGTAAAAATATTTTGATATTATTTTTCAAATTGCATATGAGTCGAATTTAAATAAAACTATAATTTTCATATGAATCGATTTTTTAGTAAAAAAAAAATATTATTTTTTAACTTTATAATTTGAAGAATAGTTTTATATATTATTTCATAATAAATATATTAATTTATATAAATACTATTATTTAATAATTCTATAATATAAATAGTAATAAATTAAGTAGTAATATAAACCCTAACTTAAATAAATTTAAGATAAAAAAATATCATACTTAAAAAAATTTTACGTTTTGAGTTGTACATGAGTCGAATATTAATAAAATTAATAGTACTTTTATTTTCATAAAAATAATATTATTTCATAATTTAAACTATAAATAATAATTATAAAATTTTAATATAAATATATTATTTTATTATATAAATAATTTAATTTAATATTTTGATTGATTAATTAAGTTCCCCGTTGTTAAAGTAATTTACTTGATTAACTTATATATGATCATGGGTTTTTAAACTTCAGTGTATTAGAAATCAAAGTTTGTTTCCCCTTCTTGAACCAAACATGTACTTCCTTTGTTTCTCTAATAGTGACACATCATTTTTTGTATTAGAATGTAGGAGATGCTAAATGAGTGGGTGAAATTGGATTGAAAGAAAAAAAAGTAAAATGAGTGGGTGTAATAACGTTAAACCTGCCATAAATAAAAATTGTCAATATAAAAGAAACATCTCAAATTAGAGAGTGTGTCATTATTAAAGAAACGGAGGGAGTACAAAGGAAATGGAGGAGAAATTGATCATTTTCCATTGCTGAACCAAATAGTTTGATAAATCCAATCATTTTTTTCCTTGATTCAATTCCATTCCCTGATTCAATTCCATTTCCCTGATTCAATTCCATTCCCTGGTTCAATTCCATTTCCCTTCTTCAACCAAACGGTCTCCTAGTAAAATTTAGGGACAATTAAGGTTAGCGCAGCTTAGGTTAAAGTGTATCTTAGGTTGTCTACGTCTCTATGACGTCTTCAGTACTGCAAAATGGCTCAAATAGGACTTGGAATTCACAACACATGAGCAGAACATTGTGTTATGCTTTGACTATCAGCTATCCAATGAAGATGTTATTGAAATTTGTATGAAATTTTCATGTCCTGTTCGTGTTGTGACTATCAGCTATGTTCCTTTCTTAATGACTATCAGCTATCTTCTTCTTTTTTATATATAATTTTGAATTTTATTTGAAATTCCTTATTTTTGTTCATGTTATGATTGGTGTATAAATTTACTCTGAAAAAAAAGGCAGTTGATAATGTTTATTGATAATATGGGGTATATTTTATAAATTATAAATTGCTTAGGACTAAAATTATATAGTAAGAATCAAATCCTAAATACAGGTCCAAAGCTCATAAATGCAGGTCATAAGGATATTACAGTAAATTAATCAATAAAATTACGTGCACTTAGAAGTTCTATACCTATAAATAGATACTATTCTTCTCTTCCTAGTTAAAGTTGGAAAACTTTGATCATAATCTCAAATTTATTGAAATACAATGACCGAAATCATCAATGTCAAATTTATGAAAACACAGATACCAAAACAAAAAGACCATTATATTTTTTGTCTGGAAAAAGTTTGCTAAATTGTCAAGGGTATCTATGTCATTTATATTGACTTTCTATCAAAGATTTAAGTTAATGTCGGTCAACAGTTAAAGGAGTTAAGTTATTGAAGTCAATGTCGGCCAAAAATTAAATTAGTAATTTCAAAAAACTCGGGGTTATAACGTTGGTCAAAGTCCCAATGTTCAAATAACCTAAACCGTCGACTTTAATCTATTTAAAAAAAATGAAAAAATGATCTCCATTTTTCTATTTTGAATATATTCGCTGGAGCACTCATTGATCACCATTTCAATCCATACAATTTAGCTCAGATGTCCATCAATTTTTTAAAAAAAGAATTAAAGAGGGATAGCTCAGCAAGCCATGTGATATGAATTATTTGAAATGAGAAAGAAGTAGATCTAGACTCGACCGGTAGTACTCCAATAATTAATTACGATGCATCAAAATATTCATCCTTCGTGTCAATAATCAGGCGTGACCTGTATGAAAATACTTGATTACCAAGTTTTACTAAATTTGTTCCGGTATCGGAACTTGGACAATTCCACAGGATTCAAGTTATTTGTGCATCCATATTTGTTTCTATATTATGTCCGTCCTAAAATTGAAAAAAGAAAAATTTACGACAATTATATTCAAACCATGTTCCGATAACGGAAAATATTCCGATACCAGGAGTGTCATTCTATATTCTTTCGTATACATCGCAACTACAATTTGCCATCTGAACCAAACTCGAGAAAGAAGCTCAGGCATCCAAAAGTTGGATATAGTAAATTAATGAAGGATTCACAAATGTTGTATAACCCTTGTTTTGGTATCATAAGAAAGCAAAATCGATGACGGTGAACTTTCAGCGATGTTGAAAGTCAACATCAACGACGGTTAACATATCACCGTTGTTTTTTTATGTTGATATGCCTACAATTACAACTAAACCGGCGCACATCAATTCATTGTAGTCATCATTTGAAACAACTACATGATGAATTGGTGTTCTGATATCGGAACTAGGAAAGAACAGTGGTTCAAGAAAAATATCAGGAGTGTCATTCTATATTTGGTCGTTTACATCGCTTTTCGATATCATAAGTCAATTAGCAACCTCCGATACGATAAAAAGAATAAAACCGTATCAAAAGAAGGCCAAATCGACGGCGGTGAACTTTTAGCGACACTGAAAGTCAACATCAACAATGGTTAACATATCACCACCGTTGTTATATGGTGATTCTACATCAGGTACAACTAAATCAGCGTGCATCAGTTGATTGTAGCTGTCGTTCGAAACAACTACGTGATGAATAGGTGTTTTGATATCGAAACTAAGAAAGAACGGTGGTTGGGGAAAATATCTGTCAACAACATGCAATGGAGCTATTACTGACTATTACTGTAGTGTGTTAGACATACTTGTTTCAACTTTCGCAACATAACTTTCAGTAAAGCTCCTAGGCTAATAGTCAACAAAGAAAATCTTTGTGCAAATAATTTAAATTACTTAGTTTGGGATTGTAATAATTGTTTCAGTTAAAATAAGTAGTAGCAACATTTTTTTAAAAAAGTCAATAGCACACTAGTGGAGGAGAATTCATTAAAGTCACTAATGGAAGGCGGTTCCGCCTGAATTTCGTAAAACCACCTTTTCCTGGCCAGTTCCGAGCTTGGAACTCTTTTCAGATAGACCCCCTTAATTTTGAAAGGCGGTTGGTGTGCATTCAAAGGCGGTTTGTTTATAATTGCCTTTAAATGATAGAAAGAAAGACGGTTATGTCGGTGTGACTTTGATCATTCTTGTTTCGAGCTCGGAACATTGATCCGAATGATGTTCTGCATATGGAACTAGGATCCAATTTTTGTTCCAGACTCGGAACATGTATGTATCCTGCGTTATTGAAACAACGATTTATGTTCCAAGTTCTTAACGTATGTTGTTCCATTGTTCCGAGCTTGGAATTTTGTCTTACTTAAAGTACTATTAATTTTTGAAGATACGAATGTTGTTCCAATATCGGAACACTTTGTGGATAGCAATAAATACGGATGCCTAATTTCATTTTCATTTGGAGAAATAAGCTGCAAATTTCAAGGCTCTCTTTGGGAGTAAAATGCTAAGATAATTGTACATATACAAATATTCTTACCCTGTCAAACTAATTAATCTCTTACTGGAGTAAGTTTCATAATGCTTTGAAAAATAGGGGTTTGATTTGATATGTTGCTCATTGGAATTTTGTTGCATATTTGATTGAATGTGTGTTGATGTTATTTTCATGTAGTTAATGGATAGAATCAGAATCATCAAGAGCAATATTAGGACATCACCCGATTATATTCGTTTAGTAGATTTAATTACTTTGTTGCCTTTTCAACATACGACAAAAAATGGGGTTGTGCAGGCACATTTCCTCTGTAAGAAGTGCAGGAATGATGCTTATTTAGGGAGGAAGAAGTTGCGTGAAGACCTTCTTATTCGAGGTTTCCAAACAAGTTATAGTTGTTAGGTGTGGCACAGTGAGGTACCGATGGATATTGGTGGAAATGATGGAATGAAGGAAGGGGTTGATTTAGATTGTGACGATCGATTTGATGAGATAGTGGAGGATATAGCCAGAGAATTCCACGGTAAATCGAAGGTCCTAGAGTCGTTGCTTATTGACAAGAATTGCCCATTGTACTTGGGCTCAAAATATTCCATTTTGAGCGCAACGTTGAAAATAATGAATTTGAAGGCCAAATTTGGTTAGACTGAAAAGGGGATAACTGAAACTTTGCAGTTGGTTCGAGAGTGGCTGTCTGAAGGAAATCGTATGCCTGAGAAATCCTATGTGGTGAAAAGAGTTCTTTGCCCTATGGTTTATAATTAGAAAAAACCCATGAATGTTCGAATGACTGCATGTTGTTTAGGGGAAAGGAAAATGAGAAACTTGAAACATGTCGGGTATGCAGTGAATCTCGATACAAGTTAAAGCGTGGTGAAATTGGAGTGTGTGTGGAGGCGGGGACCGTTTCAAAGAAGAAGACACCCGCTTAGGTCTTATGGTATCTTCCGATAATTCCACGGTTGTAGACACCTGTGGAATTATCGATAATTCCGATAATTCCACGACATCCAGCTCCGCCCAAGAACAACCATCAATGGCCAATCCTTAGAAGATTTCATTGTGGAAACTACAGAACCATTCGTAGTTGGGGATGAAAAATAATATGAAGAAACATGGCAGCTGCGGATCATCACACTCCGGAGGCAGTGGGGCCGGAGTCCTACTCACAATCCCCGAGAAGAAGAATTATCCCTATGCCCTACACTTTGGCTTCAAGACCACAAAGAACGAAGCGGAATATGAAGCATTGATCACATACCTTTGAATACCCAATGACTTTGGAGTTCAAAGGCTAGACATATTCAACGATTCCCAAATTGTGGTCCTTCAAGTCAATGGAGAATATGAGGCTAGTGAAAGAAGCTTGTAGTGTTACTTGGAAGTGGTGAAGTCCCTCCTCAAAAATTTTCACCATTACACCCTTACTCAAGTCCCTCGAGAGAAAAACCACAAGGCCAATGCCCTGAGCAAGTTGGCTTCGTTGGACCTGGATTTGCAATCCCAATGGCACTTAATGGTGGAAACGGTGAGTAAGCGTAGCTTTGAGGAGGAAGCAATAGTGATGATGGTAGAAGAACAGAAGTCGTGGATAACGCCTATTATTAGCTACCTTCACGATGATACCCTTCCAGAAGATGCCATCGAAGAAAGGAAGGTTAGGATAGAGGCACCCAAGTATGTGATCCAAGAAGATGTGATTTATCGCCGAGGCCAACTGCAACTGCTTCTCCGATGTGTAGCTCCCCATGAAGCTGACTACCTGATCCCCGAAACTCATGAAGGAGCCTGTGGAAGTCACCAAGGGGCTTGATTAATAGCTAAGAAGCTCCTTCTAGCTGGATATTATTGGCCCAAGCTGTTTGCTGATGTTAACAAGCACATCCAAGCATGCCACCAGTTCCAAAGGCATGCGCCAATAACCCATGTCCCCCAAGAAGAAATGAAGAACATTAATAGTTCTTTGCCATTCGACAAATGAGGGATTGATCTAGTGGAGCCTTTCCCGGAGGCCCCAGGCCACTTTCGATACTTAATTGTGGTTGTGGACTACTTTACAAAGTGAGTCAAGGCCGAAGCCCTAACTAGTGTAAAAGGGAAAGCAGTGCTTGGTTTTTGCTGGAAGAATATCATATGCCGATTCAGGATCCCTCGAATAGGATATAATTGATAATGTTGCCCTTCTCGTCAATGACCCATTTAAAGGCCGATGTAAGGAGTACAAGATCCGTCATAGAGTCACCAACATTTACCACCCCAAGCCAATGGGCATGTGGGGGTCACTAATCAAACCATTGTCAATAGCATCCGATCAAAGATCAATGGAGCAGGCGGGAACTGGATCAATTAGTTGCCAAGTGTACTTTGGTTATTTCGAACAACGAAGTCATCTGACACGGGCGAAACCCCTTACGGCATGGTCTATGGTTCAAAGGCGGTCATTCCTACGGAGATAAAGCTGCCCACATTTCGAAGGTTTGCTATAAGCAATGAACATCAAAAGGTCAATGACGAGCAGCGCCGCCTGGATTTGGACCTTCTCTAAGAAAAATGAGAGAAGGCATACCTCCACGAAGCCAATGTCAAGGAAAGGATCAAGCGGTATTATAACTGGAGGGTACAAAAATTCCAGTTTTCCCTAGGAGACCTTGTAATGAGGAGAAATGAGAAGAGTCGAAGAGAGCCAGAGGGGAAGTTGTTAGCAAACTGGGAAGACCTGCCGAGTCATTGAAGTCGGCCTTTGAGGTACTACATGCTAGAAACCTCCCAAGGTGAATCGATTCCGTGTAGATGGAACGTTTCTAACCTTGGGAGGTATTATTCTCCTAAATCCCAATAGACTTGGTGATGCCAAAAAATAGCCTGCCCTAAAGTAGCTATGGGTCAGAGGACACCCTCGACAAACTAGTGTTGTAAGTCGATAAGGTTTCTCCATTTTTATTGATTTTATATGTAAGTGTTTTCTTATAATCATTTCTTGTTAATAAGAATTAAAACACACATTTCCACGAGGTAAGGAAAATTCTCCACTCTTCTCAAATCGGAGCACTAAACATTCAAAGGGCCAATACAGTCCAACGAATGATTAGGGACCGAAGTCCTCTTAATGAGCATCAGGCGCACAAGGCACATACCTTGCAAATTTTGGAAGGGCCAACACAGACCATCGAACATTTTGAGGTTAAAATTCCCTCAAGCATCCAAGGAACAGACCTTGTAAACATTTGAAGGGCCAACACAGTCCATCAAACATTTAGGGGTTAAAATTCATCAACATACCTTGTAAACATTCGAAGGGCCAACACAGCCCATTGAACATTTTGGGGTTAAAATCTCCTTAACACGCATCAAGCGCCCAAGGCAAAGACCTTGTAAACATTCAAAGGGCCAACACAGCCCATAGAAAGATTAGTGATCGAAGTCCCCTTAACGTGCGTCAGGCACCCAAGGCACAGACCTTGCGATCATTCGAAGAGCCAAAATAGGCCATCAAAAATTTGGGAGTTAAATTCTCTTAACACGTAGCAAGCGCCCAAGGCACTAACCTTGTATGCATTCAAAGGGCCGACATAGTCCTTCGAACGCTTTACAGGTATAACAAATCCTTGCAAAGAAAAGAAAGAGTTGAAGCATTCAACTCCGTTAGAAGGGAATAATCCCTCTCACAAGGAAATTTTTTTGAATGCTAAAAAAAGGGCTAGAAAATTTTATTTGGATCATACAAAATGCCACAATGGCTTACAAGTAAAATGCTTGAGTTACAAAAACTATCTATCTACATACAACTAGGGAAAACTATCACAAGGGGGAAATGAAACTCATATTCTTCCAAGTATCCAACCTCTAATCGTTGGACAGAGCTAGAAGGTCCGTGAAATTTACCGCCTCGATCTTATCACTAGGGGTACGCCCTCGACATCCTCAGTATTGGGAGGGGCTGCTCGGTTCCTGCTAACAACAACGCTACCTCCTCTGCTAGAAAAGGGACCTCCAGCGGAAGTAAGACCACACCCCCTCGATCGGAGGTGCAGACCCGGTTACCCACCGGGTTAATCCTCGGAGTTGGAGCCTTGAGGGGTACAAACCCGAGCCTCTACTTGGGAGGGATCCGGCTGAGAGGCACGAACCCTAAAAAATGGCCTAAACAAGAAAATATGGAGCCTCCCCTTCCGTGAGAAGTTTCGGAGGGCTACCCTCTGCGGGGTATTGAGCCTCACTCCTTCTAAGAGAAGTATGGGAGCTCAAAGCCTCGCTCTTATTCTTCTTTTCCATAAATCTTTTAGCCACTCCTTAGCGTCTTCATAGGCATCTCGGTACTTGGGATCCCCCGTGATATATTTTCTCTTCATAATATTAATGCTCTCTAGGAGAAATGCTTCAAAATATTCAATTAGAGGCACCTCAACGATCATAAGCCAAAGCACATATGCTCGAAGACTATTAGCAAGTGCCATGTAAGTCTGATACAGCTCGGCGTGGCCCTTCTCGACCTTCTCCCTATCTTTAAAGGCAACTGTGATGCCTTGATTCTCCCCAATGGTCAGATATAAGGAAGGAATTAGATGTTGCTGGTATTCCCTATTCCGCATCTTCTATTCCTCTACTTTAGTGGTGGCGGCTAAAAGGGCCACACAAGCCTTTTCTATAGCCACCCGATGCACATGTGCCTCATGGTGATAACACTCGTTGTCTCGTCGGCCTAAGAAGTAGTGATGCACCCAAAATCCTTAAAAGCTTTAGTAGTGATGCACTCTTGCATCAAAGTGAACTCAACTTTTGGTGGTGATGTCTTCGAGGACCTTGTTGTGCCGAGCCTCAAAGGAGCAATAGTCTCCCAAAATATCGTCCTTAGCCACAGCTTGGAAGTCATTTTCCTCCCTCGAACGGCTAAGGGCATCAAGGAGTTTCTTTTGTCTCTCATGAAGAATATTGCCACAGGCTAAGCTCTTTATGGGCAGCTCAAAGTTCCCATACCAAAACTGAGAGGCTTCGATTCAGTGCTCCAATACCCATTCTTTAATCTGATGATACCTCTCTTTCGTTACTTAGAAAAAGAAGTCGAAAGAGGCACTCATTTGCAGATTGAGGGGGGAGGGGGGGGATAAGGTACCAAGTCTAGAATCTACAAGTAACAAAAAATTAAAAACAAATATGTAAAGAAATGAAGGCTTTAATTAATATTGAAAATATAGAAAGTACATTCAAAGCCCTAAAGAAATAATTCATGCATTTTCCCCGACACTACGATCTGCCTGGGTCAAGCTCAAAGGGTGGGCATGTGTTGGGTTTTCGGAAGGGTCAGGGGGTCCGGATAACTCCATTTCTTATCTTCATTCACCTCTAGATGGTGGATCTCCTCCATCAAAAAGAATTTTCAAGTGATCGAGCAGTGGGAGTTTGATGTCCCCCATCCTGGATGAACTTCCACCAGAGATGGTTCAGCTGCTCTGGCTCAGTGTTGTATTTGTGGGCATCCAACATTGAGGCATATTCGATGGGGAGGTCCTTGCAAATAGAGTGGGCCAGATTGTTCCGAGTAAGCCCCATCAAAACCTTGGAGAGGAATGAAAAGAAGTCCCGAAACCCCTGAGTCTTTACAAGTTTATTGGTGTAGGCCTCAAAGATGGAGGCCTGCTATTCGGGAGAACAAAGGTTGGCAAGCTTAGAATTTTTGTTGGCCAGGGTTTCATCAGAGGCCTGGGCCTCCGACAGCTTAACTTCAAGCTCCATTAGATGGCCATCCTTTTCGAGGCTCTGCTTTTCTAACATCTCTTTGTGCTGAGAGGCTAGTTTTATTAGTTTCACATCATGATCAGAGGCTACCTTATTCAGTTTCACCTCATTATTGGAGGCCATTTTCTCCAACTCCGGCTTATAGTCGGAGTTAACCTTTTTCACCTCTTCCTCGAGCTCATTCACCTTGGCCTTAGAATCCTTGGATTTTGCTGCAGCCACCTGGGCTTCTTTAGCCTTCACCACTAAGCTTTGGAAAATAGAGTCTAGAGCGGTCGAGATAGTGACAGCCTCTTGAACGGAAGCCAAGACAGGATCAATCACACCTGGAGGGGTGGGGTTACCCTCCCCCAAAAGATGCCCAGCTTGGGACTCAACATTCATGAAGATGCTAGCTTGGGATTCGATGATAATGACCTTGTTAGTCCGCTACCTCTAGGGGAAAGGGTTGTGCAAAGAAGCACCCTCTCGAGCCGCTTGTTGTTTGTTGAGTTAACAAGGGCCTCTAACTAGACCTCCAAATGGGGCTCCATTTGGGTTAGCACCTGGACTAAGGGCTCAGAGTAAACCTCTGAGAAGGTTTCCTCAAAAACCATCTCCACCTCCTCCTCATTTTTGAGACTGAGCAAGCTACCAAAGTCCACTGGATAACGCAAAAGAAAGATAAGTCAGGTTAAGAAAAAATGTAAAAACAATTAAGGTAAAATCTAAGTTGCCACAAACAGCTTCGTGTGGGGGGAGGAACTCTTGGAAAGGCCTCTAGGGGTTCCAAATTAGTTTCGAAGGATCTCAAAATAGGCTTAGCAAGCTTTGAATGGTCAATTTTTGCCTTCTTTTTCTTTGGCTTTTTTGGGGCTCTACCATCCACAACTGAATGTGCCTTCCTCTTAGTCTTCTTAGGCTTATCACCCTCCTCAACCTTCTTTTTTTCCTTTCGTCTTGCTCAAAGGGGCCTTCGAAGACTCTACCGGAGGGAGGGGTTTGATCAAAACTGGTTTGTGACTGTAGATCCACTCGTAAACCTTTTCCAGCGAAACATAATTAAAATTCTTCGAGAAGTCAAGGGGTTCACTCAACAGCCAATCCTTATATGCCACTACACTCTCCAAAGCAATGTAATTGGCAGCATTCTCGTACTTTGGATTTGAATTTCACCCTGGTACATAGTACTCCTCTACCTTATTCTCAAAGCTGTGTATGGGGGTTTTGTACAACCCTTTGCAGTTCGAGGAGATTTTTATGGGGTGGTCTAAAAACCTGTTACTAAGGGTTAATATCCCTCTAATTGTTTTATCCCTAGCGCTGATTGTGTGCAACATCGGTCTGCTAGCAGTATATAGTACATGGACCTAAAATGCTCAAAGCTAGAGGTTATACCTAAGCTATTGCATTGAGTCATAAATGCCATAATTAAGAGTATCACATTTGAATAGAGCTGGATACTTCAAAAGAAAGATAAGTCAGGTTAAGAAAACAAATGTAAAAGCAATTAAGGTAAAAGTTGAGACGCTGCAAACAACTTTGTGTCGGGGGAGGAACTCTTGGAAGGGCCTCTGGTGGCATTATCTACCTCTAAGGATTCCCTTGCCCCATATCCTTGAGAAGATGAGAGAGGATAGGGGGCAAGGATGAGAGAGGATATGGGGCAAGGGAAAACAAAGCCTGAATCTGAGATGGCGCTCGTAGACGACACACCTACCAGGCCTCGTATCCCTAGGGTTTTCATATTCCCGTAGGACCTCTAATCGCAAGTCCTCTGGAAGCATAATCCAAAGGGGCAGAGAAGATAGAAAATTGGAGATCTCCTTAGCAACTGGCCGGGGGCTCTCAATAACTGGGATCAAAATCTTCTCGAAGAAGAAAGGGCGACCCTCGTTATCCTCTTGAACCCTGGCCTCCCTCATAATTCAGGATCTCGATGTAACCAACTTGTGAAGGTAACCTTTGGGTGGCATCAAGCAACTGGTAGAGCTCCCTCTGCCTTCTATATCAGCTGAATGGGAATCGGTGGCCGATGAGGGAATGATGCCAAAATCTTGGATGTGGGAATTATCAACAATGCCAGTGGAGGAAATGGCAGTAAAGTAGAACTAGATGGATTTCTTTCCTACTGGTGGTGTTTGGGACATCTTGTAGTAAGACAAAGAAAGAATATCATGTAAGGGAAGACTTATTGGTTCTTAGCCAGAGTTTTTCCGGAGTTCTCTGAAAGTATTAGCAAGGAGAAAATGCCTTGAGCTGCCCTGGAAGAGAGAAAGGAAGTTTGAAGTTTGAAATTTGAAAATTTCTTTGAGTAAAGAGTGAAATAAAGTGCAGAGAAGCACCTTATATAGAACAAGGAATAAAAGGTAAGTATGTGGGTAAATAAGCCACACGGGTGAGAAATTCAAGGCATTTATGGGGAAAGTGGTGCACCTGCAACCCAACCTGGACGACACGCGCTCAAAAATAAGAGTGAGCATCACACCCTCATGACTTTTCCACTTCTCACTTTGAAACCTGACCCATGGATTCTAACACAGACTAGAAGGCTGAAGGTCGAATCCCCTATTCCTAAATATTGGGATTCAAACGCTCTCAGATTCTAACATAGATTTGAAGGCCGAAGGTCGAATCTCCTATTCCTAAATACTGGGATTCGAATGACCCCAGATTCTAACACATGTTAGAAGATCGAAGGTCAAATCCCATATTCCTAAATACTTGGATTTGAACGCCCTTGGATTCTAACACAGATTAGAAGGCTGGGAGTCGAATCCCCTACTTACTACTGGGGCTCAAAGGCCCTCAAATTCTGACACAGATAAGAAGGCCGAGGGTCGAATCCCCTACTCAGAATCTCTGGGGCCTAAAGGCCCCCCGGGAAGTAAATGAGGCTGGAGCAAGGCTCTTGGCTTCTAACACAGATTAGAAAACCGAGAGTCGAATCCCCAACACATTAATCCACTCGAGCAACAGATTCGAAGGTAACCTGGAACGAACCCCTAACGTATCCCAGAGGCACAAAAATATACCCCCAGAGCATTATGGGATCTCGGAGGGCAAACCCTCGCTCAAACACCAATTTTAAGCGGCATTGTCAAAGAGCAAAGCATGCGGATGCGAGCAAGGATTCGAACCCAGGACCTTGGGATAAATTCGAAGGCAAAACTCTCAACTTTCTAGGGGCTTATTGATAATGTGTAAATCTGTACTGGGCCTAAGTGCCTAAGTATGGTTGGCCTAGGTCTATAACATTAGCCTTTGGGTAATGACCTTTGGGCTGGCCCCAAGGGAGAGGTACTTGCTCCACAAGCAAACAAAGTAGTTGCTCTACTTGCCAACCTATATAAAGGCTAAAGGTAACCCTACACACTAACTATTCACTCTTAATTACACTCTTGTAATTCTGTTTGCTTACTTGGCTGTCAAAGCCTCTTCTCCCTGGACACCTCCGGGGGACTTTATCTTGCAGACTCAGGCCATGGACGGCGATGCAGCAGCGTCGCTAAATTGGGGTGCATCAATTGAGATGTTTAATCTATAAGAATCTTAATATTATACATCTATTAGGCCACTTATAAATAACCGATAAATTTTGATATTGGGTTGCTTTTAATACGTGTCACACAACATTATAACGTTTAATTTTAAAAGCATTTTAATATACATTTGTTAGGATGCTTCTTATAAAGACATCCATGTATAAGTACTAGTACTTGAAAACATGTATGTAGGCATCGATACCTAGCCTGGGGAGTACAAAAACCATTGTTGACATTAACATAGGCATCAGTATAACTGTCCAAGTACTACAGAACTGGTGCTATAATAGTGTATTAGTACCAAAAATTTGGAAACAGTGCCCCAAACCGATGCCATACCTAATAACTAGCACTGGTAACAATAAAATGGTGGAATGTACCGATGCTGATCAATGTTATCATAAGTGAAACAATGGTTTTCATGCCAAAAAAAAGTGGAGGGAAAGATATAGCGCTGGTGCACAACTCCAAATTAACTGGTGCCTTAGATTAAACCTAGCATCGAATTTGTGTTCACCGGTACCAGAAATATGGGACCCATATGAACAGTGAAAGGTAGTGTTAACCAAACTAGCATCGGTATACAAAAAAACCTCCCAACTGGGGCTTATAATGATGAAATGGACATTTGGCGGGTAATCTTTTTGGAGGGAAATTTCCTAGCACCGGTATGAAGACATGAAACCGGTGCTATAAGAGCATTTAATGCTCACCTACCACTATTCAATGGCGGGTAAAAAGTGGGTCTTTTTTGGAATGAAAGGCATTTATGGTGTTTTTGGGAGGGTTGACATTTAATGCTCCAATGAAGACCCACAAAGGTAGGTTTCAAATTGTTTGACATGTCATTGATCATCTAATATGTTAAATATGGTTTGCATGCATATATTGTGTGTGTTTGATCATGATTATGTATGTTTTATCATGTTCACGATACTTCTATTCCATAGTTTGGAAATGAAAACTACAGTTTCTGCCTCAAAACTACGATTTTGCAAAAACTGTAGTTTGGAAATCAAAACTACAGTTTTTGCCTCAAAACTACGGTTTTTTGTAAAAAACTGTAGTTTGGGAATCAAAACTACGATTTTTGCAAAAACTGTAGTTTTGATTCCCAAACCACGGTTTTTGCGAAAACCGTAGTTTTCATTCCCAAACTGCATAAATTAAATATTGCAAATGTTTGATCTGAAATTCAAAATTATAAATATGTAAAATATATCCAACGAAATAAACACTCACAAAATTATAAATGTTACATATAAATATTTGGAAGAAATTTGATTGTCTTCTACATTTGCTGATGTGATTAATACCTTGCTTAGGAATGTGATAATGTTGGTGTAGTTTGAAATGTTCAAATCCGAGTTGTACGTAATCTTTGCCAAATTTTAATTTCCATGTTTAGAATCTTGTGTATCTATGGTCATTTTGTGGAGCTATAATAGTCCTATTTTTGTGAATTTGTAGAGATGGAATGTGCAATGGAGAGGCATAAGCATTTGTATTGCAACGTTAGTTAGTTAAGTAAAGAATATGTTGATTTCGTAGAGGATTTTTTAGAGCACGCTTTTGGTCGTGAGAAGTGAGCATTATGTCATTGTCGTGATTGCAAGAATCAGAACTGTAGTGATGATAGAGATATGATGAAACTTCACTTGGTTAGGAGAGGGTTCAAAAAAGATTATTTGGTTTGGACCTTTGATGGAGAGAAGGCACCGCCAGAAGTGGTTATAGGTAGTGGAGGAGAGTGTTTTGGATACTTAAATTTAGATGAAATGAGTAGGTTGTCGATGAATTTAGGGGGAGACCCAAGGTTTTGTCAAATTTCTTAGGTGAGAAGGTCAGACCGTTGTATCCCAGTTGCAAAACAGGGATACGATGATGTCATATTTGATGGAATTGTTAAATTTGAAAGGTCTTGGTGCATGAAGCAACAGTA
Source organism: Rubia yunnanensis (assembly GCA_037428765.1). Classification (NCBI taxonomy): domain Eukaryota; kingdom Viridiplantae; phylum Streptophyta; class Magnoliopsida; order Gentianales; family Rubiaceae; genus Rubia; species Rubia yunnanensis. The sequence continues at coordinate 19,210,996 of CM075064.1, read as the reverse complement.
GCATGAACAAGTTGCCTAAGTTCCTAAATGAGAAGCTTCTCGCCGGAAATGGGATACCAGACAACATGTACAAAGCGAAGAGGATACTATGTCCAATGGGATTGGAGTATGGAAAAATACATGCTTGTCCCAACAACTGTGTTTTGTACAGGGGTGACTTATTGAAGGAGGTGAAATGCCCAGTATGTCATGTGTCATGGTACAAGAAAAGGAAAAATGTAGTTGTCAAAAGATGTTGTCGTGAAGCTAAGGAAACGTGTTCCCGCCAAATGCATGTGGTATCTTTCAATTATTTCGAGGTTGAAGAGGTTGTTTAAGAATGACAATGATGCAAACAAAAGGACATGGTACATGTGCAGGGGTTCTGTTCAGGACGATGTCATTCGCCATCTAGCTGATGCTGATCAATGGAAGAGATTTGAGAAGAGGTATCAGATTTTTCAAGTGAGCCTAGGAACTTGCAGGTAGTTTTGTGTACTGATAGAATGAATCCGTTCTGCAACATGCCCTCGAGGCACAGTTCATGGCCGGTAATGATGGCCATATACAACCTTCCATCGTATTTGTGTATGAATAGGAAATATGTCTTGATGCCTTTGTTGATTTCTGGGCTGAAACAACCTAGAAATGGCATCGATATGTATCTGGAACCTTTGATACAAGATTTGAAGGTTCTATGGTTCGACAACGTTGATGTGTTTGATGGTTTTAGAGGATTAGAGTTCAATTTGAAGGTAATTCTTTTATGTACCATAAATAATTTTCTCGTATACGGAAACCTTTCGGGATATGTGGTGAAGGGGCACAAGGTGTGTCTGGTGTGTGAAGAGTCCACAGATTACCAGCAGCTGAAGAATGGTCGCAAGACTGTCTACTTGGGTCACCAGAAATTCCTCCTGATGAAGACAAGTTGCGTGATGATGCATTACAGTTTATTGGCGGGCAGGGGGGTGAGGAAAGCACCAAGACCATTGAAGAGGGTTGTCATATACAACAAGGTGAAGAAATTGAATGTTGTTCTTGGGAAGAAGATGAAGAAGGTTGGTACATCACCTGATGGACCATGGAAAAAGAGGCCGGGTTTCTTCGATCTACCTTATTGGGAGCATTTGGAGGTTAGGCACTGTCTAGATGTGATACAAATTGAGAAAAATGTGTGCAAGAGTTGTGTTGGTACCTTGCTTAACATTCATGGGAAGATGAAAGATAGCTTAAATGCACTGAAGGATTTGGCGGAGCTTGGAATTCGGTCGGATGTAGCACCAAAGGTGAGAGGGAAGCGAACATACCTTCCTTCCGCTCTGTACAATCTGTCAATGGATGAGAGGAGATCAGTTTATGAGTGCATCTAAGGGATAAAGGTACCATCCTGATACTCTTCAAATGTTAGTGGATTTGTGAATGATAATTTGCGTATGAATGGCTTGAAATCGCATGACTACCATATTCTCATGCAACAATTATTGCCCATTGCCATCCGTGGCATTATGGAGGAGAATTTATGATTTAGCATTATGCGGTTGTGTTTCTTCTTCAACTCCATTTGTTGGAAGAATATAAGCAGGCAGACAATTGATGTCTTCGAGCGGGAGGGGGTATTAGTGTCAAGTCAGTTGGAGAAGTACTTTCCTCTATCCTTCTTTGGCATCATGGTTCATCTAGTCATTCATTTGGTTTGGGAAATTTGACTATGCAGTCTGGTAGATATGCATTGGATGTACCCTTTCGAGCGGCACATAGGTGTTTTCAAAGGTTACATTCACTATCGTAGCCGACCGGATACGAGCATCATGCAAAAGGTATGTCACCAAGAAGATCATTGAATACTGTACCTCAAACTTAGTCGGGAAGAAATTGGTTGGCTTACCAAAGTAAGCGAATATTGGTAGGAAGAATGGGATTGCACATTCTAAAGGTACATTCATACTACCTTCTATGCTGAGTTGATAACAATTCACCTTTACATTTTAAGGAACAGTAGCGAGACTGCAAGCTATCTTCAAGAGCCCATGTTGTATTTACAATCACTCTATCAGGATTGGCCTTCGAATAAAATTCAGCTACAACATTCTTCCACATTCACGAATTGGTTTTATAATCACTGAAATGTTAAAGGCATGCCTTGTAAACTTCGTGCCTTTTTTAGAAAGCCAAACTGCACGGTTAGGAGGTTCCTAGGGTATGATATTAATGGCTTTACTTTTACAACGCCTGAAAATGATAACAAGAGCACAATGTAGAACAATGGAGTTTACATTGAATCTGAATCGATGTGGAAGTCTGGAAAGAAAGACAAAAACCCCATCGTTCCAGTGATGGCCTTTTACGGGGTGATTGAGGAAATTTGGGAGTTAGACTATGTTGAATTCAAAGTTGTGGTTTTCAAGTTCCAGTGGGTTGATAATGGAAATGGGGTTCGTACGGAGACACCCATGGGTTTCACATCAGTGGACCTTAATCGAGTTGGGCTTGAGGATGACAATTTCATCTTAGCTGCCCAAGCACGACAAGTTTTTTATATTCGGGATCCTAGCAACAAGAAGTGGCATGTCATCCTGCATGGGAAAAATTTCTACTTCGATGAGGAGATTGATTGTCTCATCCGAGCAGAAATTCCAGAATTCCCATATGTATTTCCTAGTTTAGAGGATGTAGGTGGAGCTTTATAAAGAAGACTGTCAAATGGCAATGTATTGTGGCTTGATGAGAGCGGTCAAATTGTGTGGGAGGGGAGGGTGACATTGTGGTTAAAAGGAAAAGGTAGGAGCATCTAATGACCGTAAATGTAATTATCATTACTCCCTCCATCCCAACTAAAGGTTCCTACTTTCCATTTTCGTCCGTCACAACCAAAGAGTCCTATTTTCATTCTTTCCCTTTTTGGCAAAGAAATGTACTTTAAAATATCAATTTTACCCTTACTATACTTTTATCATTACTTAGCAAACCTTTAAATTTAAAACATAACTTTTTGATTTGGGTAATTTGTTTCATTAAGAAGCCCACTTACCAAACCCTAAATCTAGTTTCTAATCTAATTAATCACCCACCCGCCCCACGCTTCTGACCAAACAAAGAGTCTTCTTCTTTCGTTCCGACACAACACCACCACCGTTGCTCACACATCACAACCAAATCAGTGCCTCAATTCCTCCACCGTCGGCTTCCACTTCAAATGCATCCGCGGAATTCTCTCTGCTTTACTCCCTCAAGCCCTACCTTCAACCATCTGTAATAGCGACCGATCTGAATTTGAGTGCCATCTCAGTCTACTCTCTCACCCAAATCTGAATCTGAGTGCATTAATGTTGGGTTTGTGGTTCAGGTGTTTTTATTGTTAAATCGCAGTGATGTTCATGGGTTCAAAGGTTGCATTGATGGTCGCTAATTATTCAACGCCGGCAGTGGTTGCAGGTTGTTTAGTGGTGGTGGTGCTGTGGTTTTGGACTTGATTAGGGTGGAGAAGAGAAGGTTGAAGCTGATTAGGGATAAAGAAGAGGCACAATTGCACTTTTGTAATTTCCCTTTTTACCCACACATAACTCCAGCTTTTTCCTTCCTAGTCCTAGCACCTAAATGCGCATGCCAAAAGCTGATCTGCCTCTTTGGTAGGGACGAGGGGAGTATACTTTTGTGTAATCGCCATTATTCTATGTAATTGACACAATGATATTATTATAGGAATTTGGGTTTGACTTGTTCGCAGTGTATTGTTGCTCGTACCTAGTTTTCACTTTGCTAGAAACGTTCATTGGTAATATTTTCAAACAAATCAGCAACATTTTTATTCATCAAACCAGTGCTGGAAACAGATCCATATCAGCACCAGAATTGTTATCATCAGAACCGGTGCTGGAAACAGATCCATATCAGCACCAGAATTGTTATCATCAGAACCGGTGCTACGAAGTTAGTTACTATTTTCCATCTTAACTATCGAGTGGAAAAATGTTATAAATAAAGGTAGTCTCAAGCAGATGCTTGACTTGAATTAGGCATCGGTTTTTGCATTTCTCAGCACCGGTTCCCAAATCGGTGCTATGTATTTCGTAACCTTTTTTTTTGGAAAATGATGCAAATAAAAATACATAGCAGCCTCAGTCCGCTGCCTGACTTGGAATAAGCACCAATTTTTCTGGTTCCAGCACCGGTTTATAAAACCAGTGTTGTGTAGTTTGTAACGTTTTTTGCCTCTTAGCTCTCGGGTTGGGAAATAGATGTAAAAAATAAATACATGGCAACCTTACGCAGCTGTTTTTCATAACATCACCGATTTTTAATGTACTACCAGTGCTGGGATTTATTCTTTATCAATCCACCACCTCAAACTCTGTAAAGCTAAAAGGCGGGTTTTATTTCAAACATTATTTATTATTCTACAAGAATATGTAGCAATACAATAAAAATAAGAATTTCCAGTGTAAATTCCAAACAAATTCAACTGAACTTAGCCTACAACATACATTAGCGCTTTGACAATAATACTAAAAAAAATTAAAGTACATTCAACTCACTTATTTATGTTGTGATAACAAGAGTCAATATTTTCATGTCAATGGTAAATGCCATACAATGTTTTGGGCAACACTGCAATTTTTGAAAATTTTGAACTAGTAATCTAAGTTCACTTAAGGGGATGTTGCATTTACACATTCAAGTTCTAATCACATATTTGTGATCATACAATACCCAATTTCACTTTTGAATCGGCAATTTTGAATTTTGACATTTCCAAGAATCTTGGAGAGACCTAAATGCAAAAAGAAAAAACTTCACTTGAGGGTCCAAATAGAAATCTGATCAGATGGAATCCAACAATTGGACACCCTGATGCCAATTCGAAACTCAGGTTAAAAATATGATTCACATATTGGCGGAAAAATTCACAATCACACCTCCGCGTTTGGACAATCACACCTCCGATCTGCGGGAAAAGAAAAACAAAGAGTAATCTGCCTTACTCTGAACAAAACCAAATGCTCGAAAAACCTGAGCCAATATGGCACACCAATTTCTAGGAGCCTGGCGAAGACCGTAAAGAGATTTCTGAAGGCAACATACTTGATCATGGGGCGCAGCATAGCCTGGTGGGGGTCGCATAAAAACCTCTTCATGCAAATCACCATGCAGGAAAGCATTACGGACATCCATCTGATGCAGTTCCTAACCATGAATGACCACAACAGATAAGAATAGGCGAACATAACTCATCTTCGCAACCGGAGCAAATGTTTCAGCATAATCAATCCCCTCAACCTGGCGATTCCCAAGAACCACTAGGCGCGTCTTATGATGTTCAATAGTACTATCTGACTTGAACTTCGTCCGGTAAACCCATTTGCAACCAATCGCCTTCTTATCCAGAGGGGCCAAAGTCCAAGTCTGATTGCGCTCAAGCACAGTAAGCTCTCCAGTCATAGCATCTCACCAATGAGCATGTTGGGATGCCTCAGAATAAGTGGTGGGATCTGCACTACACGTTACTACACCCAAAAATCTAGAATGCATACTAGAAAAATTATCACAATTTACAAAATCAATAAGAAGACAGAGAACACCTGAGGATTGTGACGGCGTAGGAGTAAACGTAGCAGTGGGAGGGGGGTCTTCAGTAATAAGAGCACATGCGTAATCATCACAATCATAATCATCTAAATAAGGAGAAGGTCAGCGAGTGCAAACACTCTGTCCAATATGAGGCAACTCAGCGGCAGGAGGAGACGTCGGAACAATCGGTGAAACAGGCGGCGGAGCTGACAGAAGCAAACATCGAGCATAATTAGTGGGGACCAGAGACACCGAACTGGGCGACGGAGCAGAAGGAGTCACCGGAGCTGGCGGTGCGTGAGGCGCATGATTGTCGGTCGCCGGTGGCATCCCGGGAGGTGCATCATCAGGCCAGACTGTTAAGGGTTTCCGATAATCTGGGTCGATCACCGAAATCGGAGAAGCAGCCGGTGGTATAGGCACGGCGACATCCGGTGGTAAGGTTACGACGACGGACGACGGGACAGGAGCGGTAGTTACCAGTGGCATAAGGTCGGCGGCGGTCGGCATGACTGGTGGTGCCACGATCTGGGAATGTGACTTTGACAGTAGTGGAAGTGATGTCGGCGGTGAGGTGATGGTGCTGCCGGGTTCTACGGAAGAGGCTAACGTCAGAGTTGCGGCATATGGAAACTGGTCTCCAAAAAAAATGGCATTTCTACTGTTAAAGAAGACATGGGATTCCAGGTCAAAAAGGCGATAGCCTTTCTTTCCAGCAGGATAACCAATAAACAAACACCGCCGACTTCTTGGTGCAAACTTGTCGCAGTATCTGGGAACGTGAGCAGCAAAACACAAGCATCCAAATACCTTTCAAGATGAGTAATTTGGAGCGTGTCAATATAGCATCTCAAAAGGAGTTCGACCATTGAGATGTTTCGTCGGTGTCCGGTTAATCAGATAAGCAGCAATAAGAACACATTCTCCCCAAAACTCAATGGGAAGACTGGATTGAAACTATAAGGCACGTGCCACGTTGAGTAAATGGCGATGCTTTCGTTCAACTCTACCATTCTACTGTGGTGTATCAACCATAGAAATCTAAAAAATGATCCCAGATGCAGCAAAATGAGATCTCAAAGGCAAAAATTCACTCCCGTTGTTAGCTCGAACACGCAGTATAGTTCGGCCCCATTGATTCTTGACCAGAGCACAAAATTCCAAAAATCTAGAAGCTACTTCTAACTTAGCCACTAATAAATGAACCCAAACAGCCCGGGAATAATCATCAACTATTGTAAAAAAAATAAAATGCACCACTAGAAGATGGTATTCTATAAGGACCTCAAACATCACAATGTACTAATTCAAATAATGCAGTAGCATTTGTAGAACTCAATGTAAAACTATGTCTAGCCTGTTTTGCTCTATAACATACATAGCAAGGTATAGTAGTATTGTTTGTGGTAAAATCAAGAGTAGGAATAGAAGACAACACCATAGATGATGGATGACTAAAACGTTGATGCCACAAATCAGATGAAGAAACCGAAGCAACTGTCGGAATAGACTATAGGATATGAGGACGAATGTGAGTATCCAACAGACGAAGACAATAACCCCCCCCCTTGTTGTTCACCCACGCCAATCATAGTCCTCGTACTGATTTTCTGTAAAATGCAATAATTTTCAGTAAACAAAGCTAGACATTTTAAGGCAGATAACAATCTAGAGCATGATAATAATTTGCATCGCAAAGTAGCTATGTAGAGTACATGAGTGAGTGTGACATCACCAAAATAAATAGAACCATATTGTGTGGCAGACGACACAGATCCATCAGGCAGTATGACATTCACAGAATTGGTAGTAGCAATAATATCAGTAAGAGAACCCTTATCACCAGTCATGTGATAGGAGGCTCCTGAATCAAGAATCCAGGGTAAAATAGAATTACATGACCCATTGTCAGATAACGAATTAAACTAATTAAATAAATGTCTGGTCGTACTTCATTGATCGTCAGACAGAGCAGGACCAAAATCAGATTGGGTAGGGACGCCAGAGGAGGCGGCCGCCACAAACCCTTGCAATGATGTCACTATATCGAAAAAAAACCATAACACAATTTATTTTGTTTAATAAACAAATAAAAGAAATAGTGTCCAATACGCAATGGAGGACACTAAATTGCAAGCTGCAGAAACCAAGCAGCACGCGTCACGCGTCCCTGACTGGCCCGTGGAAACACGCGCTGCTGAAGGGGAGGCCGCGTATGGCTCAACCGCGCGTGACTTCACGCGCCTGTGATGGTCGCGCATATAAATCTCACGTGCGCCTTCCTTCCTGAGCGAAATGGCAACTGCAACGGCCGTCGATCTGGAACGAGGCTCCCGAAATGCAACGACAAGCGGTGATATCGACGAACGACGGTTGATGGCTAGCTTGTTGGCCTGACAGAAATTGACGGCGGGCAGAGATCGACGGCGGAGACAGAGGCGACAAGGTGGCAGGTAGAGATCGACGACGGAGACAAATTTGGCGATGAGGCAGCGGGTAGAGACCGAAGGTGAAGACAAATTTGGCTTGCCGGAGACGTCGGCGGAGACAGAGGATGGCGCCACCGGAGACAGAGACGGAAATTGATGGCGGTGGCGAGAGCTCGGATCGGCGATGGATTTTTTTAAATTTTTTTAAGAAAAACAACTCAGATTGGTAGCGAGTCACGCACGGAAGATGGCGACAGTGTTTACGGGAAATTTAAAATGGAAAAATTTAGGTTCTCAGGCTCAAAGATTTTTGGCTCTGATACCATGTAGAAAATAAGGTCCATTAATCTGTCTTTTACTTATGACATCAAGGCAATAATCTATCTTTTTATTTATGACCTCAAGGTCCATTATATAGTAGTACAAAATACCTATACAAGCTAGGAAAATGAAATATAATCTAATTACAATTACAAGTAATATTTATATTCCTTAACATATTAAGATCCATCGTAACGTGAAGTTTTTAAATATCAACTTTTTATATGACGTTATTACACGTAGTTGCATATATTTACAGTCAAACGTACTTATTGAAAATCGTGAAAAAGATTATGTACAATATGAGATGGGACTGTGGAGTAACATGAAACTAAGAAGGCCCTCGGGTCAGGCTCATCATCCTTTGTGGCGTGGAACTTGTTCGAGAGTCTCGGCGTATATCAGGTCGAGGACATGTTCCTGAAAAGAAGACGAGCACGGGATAGAACTGCAAACCAAAATTTTTCAACAATTGGAAATAAGGCAGTAATAGGTAAACATTCAAACAGGTGTTTGTGAAATTCAAGCATGTCTCAAAATCATGGCATGGGCTTAAGTGTAAGAGGTATTATTGTCATTCATTAACATATGATCTAGAAATTTTGTTTACATCTCATAGGGTGTTTTCATATTTTGTAAATAAAAGTTATGAAATACGTGCAAAACTACACTAAAATCGCACGCACATGCACATAACATGGAATATTTGAATTATTCCCTGTATGCCAAATTTATATTTCAAGTTGCTTTTATCGTCGCTCTTTCCATCATAAAGTAAGAATATGAAGTTTTGTTTTAGATTGATTAAGCATTAGGCGGGGTCACTTTTTATTTAACTGAACTAATGGAGTGATGGGTGTTTGTTTTTATTTATTACAACAAAATTTCAATACTACATATTACTGGAGAATGTCCAATAAAAATTATTCGGAGTTTGTGTGTCTCAAGTACTGTTTGTTCTCAAGTACTGTAGCTACGTGAGATATCTGGTGCGATTTAGCCAAAACGCTTATTTTCTCTGTCGTTTTCATCTTCCTCCTCTCCTTTCAGCCATCTTAACCGATAACGATAATTTTCTTTCACCTGTTTCTCCTCTCGCCGCCGCCATGGCGGCTCTCCCGCCGGCCGATCGAAGCCAAGGGGGGACCAAATCCTTCCTTCAAGTGCTTGCTAACCGTCCTCCGCCTCTACAAGTTTCCCTTCCATCAAACCCGGAAATCATCCCCAAAACTCAGTACAAAGGGGATATCTCATGCCTTGTCAGTCGCAAGGATGCAGACATTCTCTCCTCCCATTATCGGAATGCTCTGATCGGTAAGTTTGCTAGAGGTAAGCCTTCTATGGTCCAACTAAACGAATCCTTTAATTCTGTAGGCTTCAAAGGCAAATTTCAAATAGGATCTATCGATTACCGGCACGTCCTAGTTCGCTTCCAGGAGAAAGAAGACTACCAGAGGTTCTGGCTCAAGGGTCACTGGAGCTTCAACAACGCCCAAATGAAGGTACTGAAATGGACTTCTGATTTCTCTCCGGAGGCAGAATCATCCATAGTCCCGGTATGGGTAACAATTCCTCATGTCCCAATCTATTTTTACAATTCTGCTATGCTTGAAATCATGGGTAACCATATCGGAAACTTTATTAAAGTTGATGCTGCCACTGAGGCTCTGTCTAGGCCTTCTTGTGTGAAAATGTGTGTTGAAATTGATTTAAAAAAGAAATTACCATCCTGCATTAGAGTGGGAATCGAAGAGGATGGAAATGAATTCAATGTTGTAAAGCTCCCCCTAGAATTTGAGGATATTCCCCCCTATTGTTTACATTGCAAATGTATAGGGCATGAAGACAGTTATTGCATTTATCTGCATCCGGAGCTTAAGAGATCCTCGGCTAGGAAAACTGATACTCTAATTAATCTAACTGATTCCCATTTGAAGGGCTCGGTGGGACAGGTAAAAGGGAACTCAAACATTAATCAGACTGGGATTTTAGGAGCAGAGAGTTCAGGGATATCAATTACAGAAAAACAAAAGAATTATCAGGCTCAGAAATTTATCTATGTTCCTAAGAAACAGCAGAGTCAAGCTTCTGTTCATGAACCAAATGAGTCTATCCTAATTAACACTGATCCCCTGGTAGCTGATCCTAGGACTTCTGGTGAGCTTCCTCAACAATTGACCTCCAGCAATGTAGATAAGCCCACCATTGAAATCAGCAGCATAGATGATGTTGTGACAGAGAAGGAAGATATTTCTCTGCCACCTCAACCTGAAAAATTAAACCCTACTCCCTCCCCTCGTGCTTTTCCCATTGAACCAAGATCATTTGGGACACAAAATAGGCATCCTCAATCTGCCCCACCTACTTTTAGGTCAGTCTTTGCCAAAGATGATCTACCAAGTAAACGAGGAAAATCCTTTTCCCCTTTTAGCTCCATCATTGCAGCAAAAATTTTTATCTTTTCTCAGCAGAAAAACAGGTCCAACAGATTTTTACCCCTAGCTGGTGATGAAACATCTGGCGATGAGGGCACTCATATAGAACATTCTGCCACTGAAGAAGAAGCCACCCTATTAGATACTGCTCCTGAAGGTGGAACTGATCAATCACAGGGAGACAGTGTCCCATCTTCTGATCCAAGTAAGTTGAAGAAAGGTAAGTCTGTTATGAAATATAGCAAACCATCTAATGACACTTTTTTCTCTCAGAAGAACACCATTATGACTAGATCAAAAAGCTCCTCTAATGTTTCATTATGAATAGTTCAACTGTTAGAATTAAAATGTTGGTTTGGAATATTAGAGGAATGGATACATCTATGCTTAGACTCTCTAATCTCATCAACAGACATAGATTTGAACTCATTTGTTTAATTGAGCCTAAACATGACAATTCACAGTGTGATCTATATAGACAAATGTTGAAGTTTGATAATTGTTTCTCTGCAACTAATGGTCAGATCTGGATTTTTTGGTCTTCAAACATAACTCTGACAGTTAGAAATGATAATCTTCAGTTTCTTGGAGTTCACCTAACTAGTTCTACTCTCATTAAGCCAATGGATGCCTTTTTTATCTATGGTCTGAGAACCAGATTAGGAAGGAAGGATCTCTGGTCTGATCTTAGCTCATACAATCATTCTGAATCTTTGTTTATTGGAGATTTCAACTCCATTTCATCAATAACTGAATACAGAGGTCCATCTACTCCAAAATTTGGAAGTATGAGAGATTTTAATGATTTTATTAATGGAATGGGTTTGGAAGAAATCAACACTGTTGGGAACCTGTTTACTTGGACTAATAATCGTCTAAGATCTCCTACAGTTAAAAGACTTGATAGAGGTCTGTGTACTGCATCATGGTCTCTTTCTTTTCCTTCCTCTACAATTCAGATTCTGAATAGAGTTAGCTCAGATCACAACCCCTTGCTGGTGACTGTAGGTAGTGATATACCATCCAATCCGAGACCCTTTAGGTTCCTCAATACATGGTACAAGAGGAAAGATTTCAACGAAGTAATTAAGAAGGATTGGGATACTCTTATGCATAACTCTGGAATGCTAGCTTTTTACTTAAAATTAGTTAGACTTAAGAAAGCCTTAAAAATCTGGAACAAAGAGCATTTTGGTAACATTCATGATAATGTACTACAGGCAGAATTAGCCTTGCAGGCTCAGGAAGCCTTAACTGATCATGATGATTCTGTAAATAATCTGGTTAATCTTAGGGAGGCTAGGGCCAGATTAGTCAAGGCCATGTCTGAACAAAAGAATTTCTGGAAACACAAGGCTAAGATAAAATGGCTCCAAGATGGGGACAATAATACATCTTTCTTTCATAAATCAGTACAAGATAAGAACAATAGATTGAGGATTACAAAAATTAAGGGTAGAAATGGTCAATGGTTGGAAAATACTCAGGATGTGGAGATGGAAGCTATATGTTATTATCAGGATCTTCTCAGTGAAGACTGCTCCACTGATAGCTCTCCATTCATATCTCATTTTCTCAATCATATCCCCAAGCTGGTTACTCAGGAAGATAATGAGAACCTATTAAAACCAGTCACAATTGAGGAGCTCAAGAGGATAGTTTGCAGCCTTAATAAATCAAGCTCCCCAGGTCCGGATGGTTTTACGGCCAAATTCTACATAAAATCTTGGGATATAATAGCACATGATCTTCTTCTAGCTGTTCATGATTTTCAATCTTCATCTAACCTGCCTAGGGGTATAAGTAGTACATGGATCACCATAATTCCAAAGAAGAAAACCCCATCCTCATTTGATGATTATAGACCTATAAGTCTCTCCAATGTGATAAATAAGATTTGTTCTAAAGTGCTTATGGAAAGACTTAAATCTATTATGCCTAAGATAATCTCTCCAAACCAAACAGCATTTTTACATGGTAGGGATATTTCAGATAATGTAATTTATCTACAGGAAATGGTCAGATTCCTTAACAGAAAGAGAAGAGATCCGAACTGTATAATTAAACTTGATCTCAAAAAGGCCTTTGATAGGGTTAGATGGTCATTTCTATATAAAATTTTGGCAAAATTTGGTTTCCATGCAAAATTTATCTTCTCTGTTATGAAAAACTTGTCACAGGCTTGGTTCTCTATTCTTATTAATGGTAAGCCAGTGGGATTTTTTCAATCTTCTAGGGCATTAAACAGGGTGACCCTTTATCTCCATTATTGTTTAATATCTTTTCTGAGTCTTTTTCAAGGAGCCTGACCTACATTTTTGACATTGGTAAGCTAGACTACTTCGATCTCCCAGGTAATCCTCCAAGAATCTCTCACTTATCTTATGCTGACGATACTGTTATTTTTTTTAAAGCAACAAACCTAACCTTGGTTAGATTAAAGGCTTTTCTGTCCATTTTTGAGGAAGTCACTGGGCAGTCTATTAGTTATAACAAGAGTGACATCTTCATAGGTAAGTATGCTACAGATCATAAAGTGAACCACATTAAAAGGATACTAGGAATGAAACTGGGTTCTTTCCCTTTCACCTACTTAGGAGTTCCAATCTTTACTGGTGCGGCTAAAAAGATTTATTTCCAACCACTCTTTGAACTAATTGATAATAAGATTGGTAATTGGAAAAATAGATGGATATCCATGGGTGGGAAAATTACTTTGATTGAGTCATGTATATATGCCATTCCACAACACATTTGGCAAGTTATTAAACCAAAAAAATTGATCATTTCCATCATTGAGAAAAAAATGAGTAAATTTTTCTGGGGGGATGATTTAAAAACAAAAAGATCTTGGAAAAAGTGGTCTGATTTGTGCCTCCCAACTGATCAAAATGGCTTAGGCTTCAGGTCTATATACACAATAATTAAAACATGCTCAGTTAAATTGTGGTGGAAGTATCAAATGGGTGATGCCCTCTGGACTCATTTATTGGCAGCCCTCCCTCAATCTTATAGGACCTCTCCTAACTGGAAGAGAATTTGTTCAGTTAATGTATGAGCCGAGGCTAACTCTAAAGTCATCATAGGGAGGGGTGATTGTAATTTCTGGACTTCAAACTGGCTTGATGTAGGTTCACTGATTGATTTGTGTGATCATAATAGGGTGGATATTGATGTTGAATGTACAGTCTCTGCTTTCATAACTAACAAAGATCTTCTCATCACAAAAATAGAGCCATTTCTGTCATCTCACATTATCACTCTTTTGCAGGAGTCAAAACTTTTCCCCCATAGAGCTGATAGATTAATATGGAAACCAGGTATCTCTGGGAACTTCTCCTTCAAAGATACATATAATTTGCTATGCAACCACACAGGTACGACATCCTCTTCTAAACACCTTTGGAACCCCAGATTTGAGAAGAAAATCTCTGTATTTATGTGGAAAGTAATAAACTCTCTGTTGCCTTTTGATAACATACTCAGGAAACTGAGGTTTTGTTTGGCTTCTAAATGCTGTATGTGCAATAAGCATGAGGACTCTTTAGAGCATTTTTTTAATACATGTGATTTCTCTCTATCTGTATGGAAAATTATTCATCAGTTCATGGGTATTCGAGATAGAGCCTTCCCATCGGTTTGGGAAAGAATTTCATACTACTTAACTTTGCCTGCTCTAACTTCTTTACATGCTATAATGATCCGTACTGCTGCTATCTTTACTTTTTGGAATATTTGAAAGATGAGAAATAGATACTTATTTGAATCTATCAAGCCTTCCTCCACCCTCGTGCTCCAACTCATTAGAAATCAGATTTTTTTTCTCCTTCAGTGCAAATCCGGTTCATATAGCATCTCCTCTAGATGTGAGTATTGCAGATCATTCCTTTCTACCACTCCTTAAACTTTCCCCAAGGCCAAAAATCTGGAAAATTACTTGGACTAGGCCTACATCTGGTTTTAAGCTTAATGTTGATGCTTCTTGGTCATGCAATACTTATAAGTGCGGGATTGGAGTGATCATTAGAGACAGTAGAGGTGCTTTCAGGGGAGCCTACACTCTATTTACTAATGCTTTATCCCCTTTGGAAGCTGAATTGAAGGCTATTAAGTTTGCCACACAGATTTCACATGATTTAACTGGCCCCCTCTACATGGAATCGGACTGTCTTTCTGCGGTTCTTTTTACCAATGAACCACTCCGATGTCACTGGAACTGCTTTTCCTTAGCTGATGAGATTCATCAATCACTGAGTGACATCAAACTCGTACATATATATAGACAGGCTAACCTGGTGGCTCATACTCTTGCTAAACATTGTTTGCAACTAGAACGTGATTCATCTTTTATTACCATATCTGAACTTCCCAGCACTGTCCAGGGGTTAGTGAGACTAGATCAAATTGGCACCCCTGCTCTACGGTTTGTTTAATTAGTTCGGATGCTACTCATTCCCGCTCTTGACTGCAGGTTTCTGATGTTGCTGCTTGATATCTGCCTCCTGTCTGCTCATCACACAAGTCTCCTGGAATTCCAAGTGTATTAAGCACAGTTTTCTTTCCCTTGGTGGAGCTAGCAAATCTTTTGAAGACTCTTGAACATTCCTGATCAGTGGAGCCTCCCCAAGTGGGATTGTCACATTGGATCAGGGCATATTGAAAGCTCACAACACTGAGGCCAAAGTTTACATTTTTAATTGCTCGTCTTTGTTCCAAAAATTAGAGGATACGCTCATGGTTATCTTCTCTCTGACTGACTTGTGTCTCGTTTTTTCGATTCACTAAGAAGTTCGAGAGTTCATCCTATAGCATCTCTAATACTCTAGCTCATTCTTTTGGAAGCAATTTATGGTTGCTTCAAGAGCAATATGCTCAGTCTGTACAGTAACTTAGCCTTGGCTTCTTTTATTCTGTTTATTACGGCTCGGGAAGGCCAATATAATTTCCCCCATCTATGGATGGTTTATTCAAAAAAAAAAAGAGAATGTCCAATAAAAAACAACAATCAAAGGCGGTTGTTTTAATTTTTTTAGGAACCGACTTCCCAAAAAATTCCAAACTCGGAACCTATGTGCATTGGACCCTCTAAATATTTAAAGGCGGTCCAACCACAATACAAGGCAGTTTTTAGAACTACCTTTGATTAATTTAATTTAAAGGCGGTCCAAGTTCTAATCGTCTTTATTTGAGTTCAATTAAAGATGAGTGTGTCAACTCGCCTTTGATTGTCACAAGCTCTGAACTCGGAACATAGATCCAAGACTTGGTACGCTGCCGTAAAATGTCAGTTCACTTATATAGATCTGAATCAAATACAGACCAAAAATCTTTTCATAATTATAAATAAGGCAGTAATAGGTAAGCATTCAAACATAATAGTACATAACGTATATTCCTTCCCTTCCAAGATTATTGGCATATTTACTTTTAAAAATCAAACTTGTTAAACTTTGACCTTAAATATAAATTAATATATATTTATAATAAAAATATCATGTGAAATATTGTTAAATTCATCTTAACATCAATTTTCTAAATATCAATTTTATATGCAAAAATATTATACGTAGCAAGAAATATTAAAGGTCAAACATGATCATTGAATACCGTGAAAAAGTAAATAGGTCAATAATTGTGGAACGGAGAGAGTAGTTGCGTGTAATATGATATCATGATTGTCGACGTACATGGTCCGAGGATGACCGGTGTGCTGGCCTCATTCATTGATTCAGTTGGATCCCAGTGATACTGTTGTGCGGAATGGAGAAAGAACAGAAAATATGAACGAAAATAACAAGACACAAGATTTACGTGGTTCACCAATTTGGCTACATCCACGGGAGACGGATTCACTATATCAGAATTAATGTTTACAGAGAGAAGAGAGACACTTTATATGCTGTCTCCACTAAACCCTAACAAACTGGGCCAAAACACAATTCGGCCCAAATCAACAGCAGTCCAATAAAGAGACAAGCTATACCGTCGGACCGGGGGCGACTCCGCCCCCCCGGACCCCCAGGCCAGCGAGACCCCCGTTTGTTTCCCGGGGGCGACTGCCGCCCCCTCGGACCCCTAGGTAGGGTCCCAGAAGCGGCTATTACAGTATTCAAGGCATACCAACAGATACGAAAACATTTCTCAGTAGGTTGGAGGTGGATTACCATGGTTGAAAATAGTGGCGGAACCAATGGGACGCGAGTTAGGGCTCCAGCCCTACCTCGATCGCCGGCCGGAGGTAGCAGGGTCTTCGAGCGCGTCTTTCGGCGACCAAACCGCGTCTCCGGCAAAATATCCGAGGTTTGCTCGGAGAAGAAGGCCGCGCTGCGGCCTTCTTTTTTTAAATACCCAAGTACTAAAACGACGTCGTTTTGAAACGACGTCGTTTCATTAAGTGAAATGAAAAAAAAAGCGGATGTGAAATGGATTGGGCCAAAAACGGAACCCAATCCAATAATCCAAACAAAAACAAAACATTAGCAGCAGACCTACAGCTCTTCCTCTCGGCCTCTCCCTCCGTCATTTCCCTCATCCGCCACTGCTTGCGCCGCCAGGTCTCCTCCGCCTCTCCCTCCGTCTTCTCTTTATGCTAAGATTTATTAATTTTAGTGTTTGTTATTTTTTTTTAATTTTTTGCTTCAAAACTTAAATTTATGTGAACATGATTTTTAGATTGGATGTCGAATTGAAGATTGAAGTTATATGGTTGTATTATATATGATTGTTGCAATTTAGTTGAATTGCGTATTTGAATTTAGTTGAATTGCATATTTGAATTTAGTTGGAATTTAGTTGGAATTTAGTTGGAATTTAGTTGAAATTTAATTGAAATTATAATTGTTTGATTTATTTTGTATAATTGTATGTGAAAATGAAATTGTCAATTTGTCATAATCAGTTTATGGAATTATCAATTAGGGATATTTGTTAAATTGAATTTAGATGAATATGATTTTATAAATTTTTTGTTATCTCAATTTGTTATTGTTTCGTAACTCTTTTAGATTTTTTAAAAATAAATCAATTTGTTATTGTTATCTCAATTTTTTTGTTATCGTTATTGTTTCCCAGGGGCGAAACCAGAAAATTTTTTCTAGGGGCGAAAATTTTTCAGCCTCCCCTGAAAAAATTTTCTGGTTCCGCCCCTGGTTGAAAAGATGGGTGAACCGAAAGCTGCACCAGCAGATTAGACAATGAATTCTCTAATGGAGTATCTGGTGCTGTGGCAGAGAGCGAGCTGAAAAATCACCGGTTGTTGATATTCTTAAATCTACGTATTCGATTTCTTAGCTTTTGTTTCATTTTTTATACATGTTTACCCATTCATAACAGAAGTAATGGAAAGTAATATGATTATATATACATATATATATATATACACACGTGTGAGTCATGGGCACACATCTTAGCCGTTTTTTAGAGCCATCTTTCTAATATAATGCTATATTTTCATTTCATTAGTGCAAAATAAAAGCCAGTTTATGTACAATCACCTTTTCTACGATTTTGAAAATTAAGAACGTTTGTGCATACATCACAAAGTTGAGAATCAATGACCATGTAGCGTGCTTCTAACAGGCTTGTTGGTTGCTACAATTGATCGATTATCATGGCTTGCTATTTTAAGGAATTTTTAGCGTCTATTCTTCCAGGAAAAAATAAACACAAACACATTATGAAAAGAAACTGAAAACTGAAGAAAAATATATGCTACATCCAATAAAAAACAATCTAGATGGGAGAAAGAAAAGTATACACTAGGGGAGGAGTGTTGATTAAAGACAACAACCGCCTTTGATTAGCACCCAAAACAAAATCTGAACTCGGAACTCCTTTTAAAAGTGGATATTTTTCGATCAAAGTCACTTCCGCCTTTGAAAAAAGCTATTAAAGATGGTTATATTTTAGAACCGCCTTTAATTCAATGACTTTGTTGGGTCACTATATAAACCAAAAATCTTATGCAAGCCCAATTCTATGCCTTAGTTTATTTTCCCATTTTTCACTCCCTCTCCAGCCCTCTCTCCCTTTCCCTCTCCAGCCTCTCTCTCCCTAAACCCTAAATCACCTCACCGTCGCTCCCTTTCCATCCCACCTCACTTCCTCTCCCCCCACCGAGAATAATTTCCGACGTTCCTTCCTCTCCTCTCTCCTACCTCTCTATCGTTTCGCGAGACGTCGCTGCCTCCGCCTTACAGCGCCGCTGCCTCCACGCGTTGCTTCCTCTACCGCACCTGGGATCCTTCGGCTTGTTAAGGCTCCGACGCGCCAAGGATTTGCTGCTCCTAGCCACCGTGCACCACCTCCTGACGTCTTTGGCCCGAGAGAGTTGTCGATCTCATCCACCTGGCGTCATGCTCCTCCACCGGCATCGCGTTCCTCCATCGGAGTCGCGCTTCTCCTCTGCCGCCCTAGGCCTTCATTTATTTATTTGTAAAAACTAAGTTTTTGTTCTTCATTTTTTATATCTGTAAAAGTATGTTTTGGTTCTTAATTTTTTAGATCTGTAAAGAGTATGTTTTGGTTTTGTAACAATGTTTCAGTTATGTTTAGATCTGTAACAGTGTGTATTGTTTGGTTCTGTAATGTGTATTGTTTGTATCTGTAAAACTTCCGATCTGTATCATTTGCGAGAGGTGTCCGATAGCATTTTTTTGGGACCTCGGGAATGGGTTCCGGATTCGGAACCTGTTCCGAGCTTAGAACTCATTTAAAGGCGGTTCCTTCAGCTCGACAAAGACACAAAATAACTGCCTTCCATTTTCCATTTTAAAGGTGGTTCTAAGAATCGTCTTTGATCATGGACGATCAAAGTCAGGGCCATATCTTTGGTCCAAAAAAATCGTCTTTAATCACCCCACCCTCCACTAGTGACAGTTTGGGCTGGTCATCCTGACTCACGGGTCGGGCCAGATCAGCTGTCCCAGCCCAAATTGACCCAAAATTTTGGTGGGTCAAATAAGTCGGGTCAAAATTTCCATGATTTTGGGTTGGGTTGGATTGGGTCGACCCAAATCGACCCAAATTGACCAAAATCATATAAAAATGCTAAAGTTTTATCTGCAAAATTATTTTTATAAATATATCTTTTTCCAAAAATGTTAAACTTTTTTATGTAGTAAATTAATGTTGAATATGTTGTATTAAACTAATTTTTTTATGATTTTTTAAAGAATAGGGCAAAATTGTAAATGGGTCAAAATAGGTCGATTTGGATCAAAATCCAACCCGGTCCATTTTAACCCGACCTATCACCCACTTAACTCAAATGGAACATTAACCCAACCCAACTCAAATGCCCCGGATCAAAACAGGTCAGGTCGGACAATTGAACACCCCTAAGCACAGTAGAGGAATTTCGCTGCTACAACAAATAAGATAATAAAATAGTTGAATGAATTATGCTGGTATAGATCTTCAACTAGAACAACTCTTATCAGTTTGAATTTAGTTCAAACTATTTCACTATTTAGTTAAACATCATAACAATTGTAAAAGATAGCATCTGTTTTTAACATTGAAGTATGAAATGTCAATTAGTTGAAAAAATTCAAACTGAAGTCAAGTGATTGATAATTTGATAATTTGCTACAGCATTGAAGTATGAAATGACCATTATACCCTTGATTTTAAAGAAATGAAAAATGAAATTTGGTTTTCTTGTTTCTCCTCCATCAGATCCCAGATCCTGGCACCGCTCAGACTCCGACGACTTTGTTTGCTTTCCGACTCCGATGATTCTCGGGCTCGATTCAGCGAATGCGGAGAAGACGGAGCTAATCCACGGAGTTGTACAAACATTTAATACCCGCGTGAAGACAACTAACCCACCTTCTTCATCCACATCGCAAGAAGACGGAGCTAACCCACCTTCTTCATCCTCCAACTCTCCCTCTTGCTCCTCAACCCGCCTAAAGCGAGGCGAAGCTAATCCACGGCATCGACGTGATGCCGGCTTGAAGCCCGGACGACGACGGCGAGGATTTGAGTCGGAGAAGACGGGCCGCGTACAAACAAGCGTGGGTATCAAATGTTTGTTCACAGTACAACAAGTAGCTTCACGTGCCTGCATCATTTATTTTTTTTGTTTCTTCATTAAACAAAACGACGTCGCTTTTGTGTAAGTGAATGACGTCCTATAAAACAACTTTTGTTTTATGAAGAAACAAAAAAAAGAGTAAAAAATGGGCTTTATCAGATTTTGGCCTAGTTAGTCCTCTTCTCCCTCCCGTAAACCCCTTCTTATTCCTCTTGCCGCGCCATCGTCTTCTCCTGTCGCGCCGTCGCCGTTTGTCGTATGCCCCTCCTGCGCCTCCGTTCACCAGCCCACCTCACGTCTTCGTCGTAGTCGACGGAGTACAAGACCCGAGGTGAGTTCGATCCCCAGTGGCGGCCTAATCCCCACTGGTTGCATCCGCGATCAGAACTGCCAATCGATGCTAGCCTTCAGTGAGTCTGCTACCGCACTCATCCACGACGCTGAGTAGAGCGGCAGAGCACATGACCGGCGGAGTACAAGACCTGCGGAGCACAGGACCGGCGAGGGAGTGGAAAAGAAATAATTTAGTCCATTTGAAAATGTTTGTGATTTTTTTAAATTGAAAATATTTTTAATTTGTAAAATTACAATAATACCCCTGTCCATGTCGAAAAATGGTTTCAGTTTACTTGAAAATTACCTCTAGGGACCAAAAAAAACATTATTGTAGTTGTTAGTTGCCGAACAAATACGGTATTGGAATTAGAGACCAAAGGATGGTATTTGATTACATATTAGGGGGAAAAAAATTTTAGTACCTTGACTTTAAGATTAAGCAGGAGAACTTTTATTTTAATTCATCAACTTATAATTAGTCCTGAAATGTTCACTGAACTTATTAGATATTTTTAATATTTATAAATAGCAATTATGAAAAAAGTGCGGTTTTGATTTTTAAAAAACGTGCAAAATTGCACGCACATTACAGCCCCTTCATGTAAATATAACCCTATATAATTGAGAAAGTGCAGATATAACACTGAGATAATTTTTAGTGCAAAACTAACTCTAGCTATTCTACATAAGTGAAAATATAACCCTAAACACTATATTCCGGCATTGACCGACTGAAAATGATCAAAATGCCCTTTAAACCTAATACAAAAACTTGAAAGACAAAAAATGCCCTTTGCTCATTCTACCACTACCACCACTTCTCCACCACCTGAGCCCGCCACCCAACCCCACCATCACCACACCTTTGTTTAGCCCCGCCCCGCCTCACCACCTAAATCCATCGTCACCATTCTAACCTCCTCCGCCACCTAAACCCACCACCAGCCCTGCTGAACCCTACCTCCACCTTTGACGCCACAACCACCTGCCATACTGCCACAGCCTATCCGGCCACCACCCCCAACCCCTCCACAACCCACCTAGCCCCACCCCTAGCTCCACTCACCACCACCCCAAACATTAAATTCCAGATGCAGAAGAGGGACTTGAACTCCGAAAATTTGCAGAAGAAGAAAGAGGGACGCCTCAGCTGATGCGCGCATGAAGAGCGATTGGGTTGTCAGAGTTGCTAGGGATCTGTTAGAATTGGCAATTGCATCTGTAAACCAAATTGGAGAACTTTGCTTATTGATGAATTATCGTAGCATTAGGAAATGGTAATGCCTAGAAACAAAGAGAAGGGGGTAATCCACGGGGAGATGAATGCATAGACCTGGGTTTGCTTTTGTAATCGGCAATTTGAGAAGATTGTAGAAGAATTGTAAAAACCAAGGACGAGCGGTGGAGATTTGCAGAAGGAGAAGGAGATGCATGGGGACAATGTAGTCATTATTTAACTGGCAATTTTTCAGGTTTTTTAAACATAAACTAATCAAGGGTAAACTTTTTTTTATCATAATCCAGCCATAATCTGCCGAGAAATATTATATTTGCACTTGAAATTATCGTAGGTTTATATTTGCACTTTAAATTATTGCAGGTTTATATTTGCACTTATGTGAATGGCAACGCTTTGGGAAAGACCATCTTTCCATAAACTTATGGAAAGATGGGGTTTAATTAAAATAGCAAAAGGTAAAGGTCTTAGTTGAAATATTAAAAAAATATTATGCAACATGTAGTAATTATAAAGTTTATAACTCGATTCATGCAACCCAAAAGTTTTATCTATCATTTCTTCTAATTTGCACTTCAAACCTTGGTCTTTCCATGCCTTATGGAAAGATCGTCTTTCAGGAGATTGACTCTATGTAAATTATGTAGGGTTATATATGCACTTGGCTCAAATTTATTTTATCAAATTGCTTTCCAGAAAATTCATGTGACTTTCTTCTCATTATCACCGACTCCTCATTTTCAGCCCTCTGTGTTTAGCTTCAATGGAGACCATTAACAACTTTCCCAAGTGAATTATTAAGGAAACACAACACAAACAAACCGCTTCATCAAAAATGTTTCCGGCGCCATTGCATATTGCATATTGATATTGAACATTGAGTCATCTGGTGTACTATATAAAAGGAATACTTGGAAATGGTACGCTTGTGTCAATCGTCGTCAGGGACATAGTGGTTATTTCCCATCAAGGCCGAACGTGTGCCCTTCAATGTGCTCTCAAGTGGCTGCCCAAAATGACGTCACTTTGGGCACCACTTTAGTCCTCTTGTGCATCCCATTTGCCAAAGTTGCGGCGCCTCTATGTGCGGTTGCATGTGCTGCCAGGTGGCCGACGAAAATGACGTGGCTTTGGGCACCCCTTCGAGACACTGCCCCTTCGAGCACACGAGACACAACCCCTTCGAGCTCACAAAGCATATACCCATTTGAGGGCACAAAGCACTACCCCTTCGAGGGAACGATGCATTGCCCCTTCGAGGGAACGATGCACTACCCCTTCGAGGCCACGAAACAACCCCTTCGAGGGCATGCGACACTACCCCTTCGAGACCACGATGCACAACCCCTTCGAGGCCACAACACTACCCCTTCGAGTCCACGACACTACCTCTTCAAGGCCACGGTACTACCCCTTCGAGGTCACAGTACTACCCCTTCGAGGCCACGAGCCACCGCCCCTTCGAGCCCACAAGGCACTACCCCTTCGAGGCCATGAGACAAAACCCCTTCGATGACACAATTCACTGCCCCTTCGAGGTCACGAGGAAAAGCCCCATCGAGGCCACAAGACCCATTCGAGCGCACGAGACAATACTCCCTTCGAGCCCACGAGGCACTACCCTTTCGAGGCCACGGTGCACTGCCCCTTCGAGGTCACGGTACTACCCCTTCGAGGCCATGAGCCACCATCCCTTTTCGAGCCCAGAATGAACAACTCCTTGGAGCCAAGATTAAAAAACCCCTTCAAGCCCACGAGACACTACCCCTTCGAGCCCACAAGGCACTACCCCTTCGAGGTTCACCCGCTAGCTCTCAGTCCTTCGAGGCCACGAGATAGGACCCCTTCGAGGGCACGAGCCATTACCCCTTTGAGGCACACGAGACACAACCCCTTCGAGCCCATGAAGCATATACTCATTCGAGAGAATGAAACACTACCCCTTCGAGGACACAAAACAACCCCTTCGAGGGCATGCGACACTACCTCTTTGAGACCACGATGCACAACCCCTTCGAGGGCATGCAACACTACCCCTTCAAGACCACGATGCACAACCCCTTCAATGCCACGACACTAACCCCTTCGAGACCACGAAACTGCCTCTTCGAGGCAACGAGGCACTACCCCCTTCGAGCCCACGAGGCACTACCCCTTCGAGGGCACGAGACCAAACCCCTTTGAGTCCACGAGGCACTACTCCTATACCTTGGAGACCACGAGCCACCACCCCTTCGAGCCCACGAGGCACTACCCCTTCGAGCCCACGAGACAAAACCCCTTCGATGACACGATTCACTGCCCCTTTGAGGCCACGAGGCACAACCCCTTCAAGGCCCCAAGACCCATTCAAGCGCACGAGACACTACCCCCTTCGAGCCCACGAGGCACTACCCCTTTGAGGCCATGGTGCACTACCCCTTCGAGGTCATGGTACTACCCCTTCGAGACCATGAGCCACCACCCCTTCGAGCCCAAAATGAACAACTCCTTGGAGCCAAGAATAAAAAACCCCTTCGAGCCCACGAGGCACTACCCCTTCGAGGGCACGAGACAAAACCCCTTCGATGACACGATTCACTACCCCTTCGAGGCCACGAGGCACCGCTCCTTCGAGGCCACAAGACCCATTCGAGCACCACGAGACACTACCCCCGTCGAGGCCACAAGGCACTTTCCCTTCGAGGGCATGATGCACTTCCCCTTCGAGGTCACGAGATAAGACCCCTTCGTGCCCACAAGCCATTACCCCTTCGATCCCACGAGACACTACTACTTGGAGGCCACGAGGCACTACCCCTTCGAGAACATGAGGACCTACCCCTTCGAGGCCACAAAACGACCCCATCGAGTCCACGACCCTTCGAGACCACGAGATAAGACCCCTTCGAGGGCAACAGATAAGACCCCTTCGAGGGCACGATTCGAGCCCTGCCTTTGAGGGCACGATGCATTACCCCTTTGAGGGCATGAGGCACTACCCCTTTGAGGCCACGATGCACTACACCTTCAACGCCATGACACTACTCCTTCGAGGGCACAATGCACTACCCGTTCGAGGTCAAGAGATAAGACCCCTTTGAGATCACGAGGCACTACCCATTCGAGCCCATGAGGGATGCAGTCTTCAGTCCTTGATGGGGTCTAGCTCTCATCCTTTCGAGGCCACAACATAAGACCCCTTCGAGGCCACGAGTCATTACCCGTTAGAGGCACACAAGACATAAACCATTCAAGCCCACGAAGCATATACCCATTCGAGGGCACGAAGCACTGACCCTTCGAGGCCACAAAACAACCTCTGCGAGAGCATGCGACACTACCCCTTCGAGACCACGATGCACAACCCCTTCGAGGCCACGACACTACCCCTTCGAGACTACGACACTACCTCTTCGAGGCCACGAGGCACTACCCCCTTTGAGCCCACGAGGCACTACCCCTTCAAGGGCACGAGATAAAACCCCTTTGAGCCCACAAGGCACTATCCTTTCGAGGCCACGACACTAGCCCTTCGAGACCACGACACTACCTCTTCGAGGCCACGGTACTACCCCTTGGAGGCCACGAGTCACCACCCCTTCGAGCCTAGAATGAACAACTCCTTGGAGCCGAGAATAAAAAACCCCTTCGAGCCAACGAGGTACTTACCCTTCGAGGCCACGAGATAAAACCCCTTCGATAACACGATTCACTTCCCCTTCGAGGCCACGAGGCATAGCTCCTTCGAGGCCACAAGACCTATTCGAGCGCATGGCACACTACCCCCTTCGAGCCCACGAGGCACTACCCCTTTGAGGCCACGGTGCACTACGCCTTCAAGGTCACGGTACTACCCCTTCGAGGCCACGATCCACCACCCCTTCGAGCCCAGAATGAGCAACTCCTTGGAGCCAAGAATAAAAAACCCCTTCGAGCCCACAAGGCACTACCCCTTCAAGCCCACGGGACAAAACCCCTTCGATGACATGATTCACTGCCCCCTTTAAGGCCACAAGGCACAGCTCCTTCGAGGCCACAAGACCCATTTGAGTGCCACAAAACACTACCCCCTTCGAGGCCACAAGGCACTTCCCCTTCGAGGGCACGATGAACTTCCCCTTCGAGGTCACAAGATAAGACCTCTTCGAGGCCACGAGCCATTACCCCTTCGATCCCACGAGGCACTACTACTTCGAGGCCACGAGGCACTACCTCTTCGAGAACATGAGGACCTGCCCCTTCAAGGCCACAAAATGACCCCATCGAGTCCACGGCCCTTCGAGACCACAATATAAAACCTCTTCGAGGGCAACAGACAAGACCCCTTCGAGCCCAGCCTTCGAGGGCACGATGCACTACCCCTTTGAGGGCTTAAGTCACTACCCTTTCGAGGCCACGATGCACTACACCTTCAACGCCACGCTAGTACCCCTTCGAGGGAACAATGCACTGCCCTTCGAGGTTACGAGATAAGACCCCTTTGACATCACGAGGCACTACCCCTTTGACATCAAGAGGCACTACCCCTTTGAGCCCACGAGGGATGGAGTCTTCAAACCTCGAAGGGGTCCAGCTCTCAGGCCTTGAAGGGGTCCAGCTCTCATCACTTTGAGGCCACGAGATAAGACCCTTCGAGGTCCAGCTCTCAGTCCTCAAAGGGGTCTAGCTGTCATCCCTTCGAGGTCACGGGATAAGACCCCTTCGAGGGCACGAGCCATTACCCCTTCGAGGCACACGAGACCCAACCCCTTTGAGCCCACGAAGCATATACCCATTCGAGGGCATGAAGCACTGCCCCTTCGAGGCCACGACACAACCCCTTCGAGGGCATACAACACTACCCCTTTGAGACCACAATGCACAACCCCTTCAAGGCCATGGCACTACCCTTTCGAGACCACGTCACTACCTCTTCAAGGCCACGAGGCACTACCCCCTTCGAGCACATGAGGCACTACCTCTTCGAGGGCACGAGACAAAATCTCTTTGAGCCCACGAGGCACTACCCCTTCGAGGCAACGACACTACCCTTCGAGACCACAACACTACCTCTTTGAGGCCATGGTATTACCTCTTCGAGCCCACGAGGCCACGGTACTACCCCTTTGAGGCCACGATGCACTACCCCTTCGAGGCCACAATGCAGTGCCCCTTTGAGGTCATGGTACTACCCCTTCGAGGCCACGAGCCACCACCTCTTTGAGCCCATAATGCACAACTTCTTGGAGCCGAGGAACTACCCCTTCGAGCCTACGAGGCACTACCCCTTTGAGGCCACGAGACAAAACCCTTCAAGTTCACGATTCACTGCCTCTTCAAGGCCACGAGGCACAGCCACTTCGAGGCCACAAGACCCATTCGAGGCCACGATGCACTTCCCCTTCAAGGTCAAGAGATAAGACCCCTTCGAGGCCACGAGCCATTACCCATTCGATCCCACGAGGACCTGTCCCTTCGAGGCTATAAAATGACCCCATCGAGTCCACGACCCTTCGAGACCCTGAGATAAGACCCCTTCGAGGGCAACAGACAAGACCCCTTTGAGCCCAGAATGAACAACTCCTTCGAGGGCACGATGCACTACCCCTTCGAGGCCACGATGCACTACACCTTCAATGCCACAACACTACCCTTCAAGGGAAAAATGCACTGCCCATTCGAGGTTACGAGATGAGACCCCTTCGAGATAACGAGGCATTACCCCTTCGAGCCCATGAGGGATGGAGTCTTCAGTCCTCGAAGGCCAACTCCTTGGAACCACCCCATCGAGGCCAAGACACTACCCCTCTGAGCCCACGACACTACCCCTTCGAACGCACGAGAGACTACCCCTTCGAGCACACGAGACACAACCCCTTCGAGCACATGAGACATAACCCCTTCGAGCCCACAAAGTATATACCCATTCGAGGGCACGAAGCACAGCCCCTTCAAGGGAACGATGCACTACCCCTTCGACGCATGCGGCACTACCCCTTCGAGACCACGATGCACTACCCCTTCGAGACCACGACACTACCCCTTCGAGTCCACGACACTTCCCCTTCGAGGCAAAGGCACTACCTCTTGGAGGCCACAAGCCACCACCCCTTCGAGCCCAGAATAAACAGCTCCTTAGAGCCAAGAATAAAAAAACCCCTTCGAGCCCACGAGGCACTACCCCTACGAGGCCACGACACTACCCCTTCGAGGATACGATTCACTGCCCCTTCGAGGCCACGAGGCACAGCCCGTTTGAGGCCACAAGATCCATTCAAGCGCATGAGACACTACCCTCTTCGAGCCCATGAGGCACTACCCCTTCGAGGGCACGAGACAAAACCCCTTTGAGCCCACCAGGCACTACCCCTTCGAGGCCACGGTGCACTGCCCCTCCGAGGTCATGATATTACCCCTTCGAGGCCATGAGCCACCACCCCTTCGAGGCCATGAGCCACCACCCCTTCGAGCCCAGAATGAACAACTCCTTGGAGCCAAGAATAAAAAACCCATTCGAGCCCACGAGGCACTACCCCTTCGAGGCCACAAGATACCCCTTCGATGACACCATTCACTGCCCCTTCGAGGCCACGAGGCACAGCTCCTTTGAGGCCATAAGGCCCATTTGAGCGCCACGAGACACTACCCCCTTCGAGGCCATAAGGCACTTCCCCTTCGAGGGCATGATGCACTTCCCCTTTGATGTCATGAAATAAGACCCCTTCGAGGCCACGAGCCATTACCCCTTCGATCCCACGAGGCACTACTACTTCGAGGCCACAAGGCACTACCCCTTCGAGAACACGAGGATCTGCCCCTTCGAGGCCACAAAATGGCCCCATCATGT
Source organism: Rubia yunnanensis (assembly GCA_037428765.1). Taxonomy (NCBI): domain Eukaryota; kingdom Viridiplantae; phylum Streptophyta; class Magnoliopsida; order Gentianales; family Rubiaceae; genus Rubia; species Rubia yunnanensis. The sequence continues at coordinate 19,181,844 of CM075064.1, read as the reverse complement.
CCATGACCCTTTGAGACCACGAGATAAGACCTTTTCGAGGGAAACAGACAAGATCCCTTCGAGCCCATAAGCCAGCACCCCTTCGATCCCATAAGCCACCACCCCTTCGAGCCCATAAGCCACCACCCATTCTAGTCCAAAATGAACAACTCCTTCGAGGGCATGATGCACTACCCCTTTGAGGGCACAATGCACTGCCCCTTCGAGGGGTACATTTATAGCTTCAATTACAACTCTTTTAACATTCCTATAAAATTTCTATAATTTTTTATCAAGCTCTCCGCGAATGGGTGGAGTCTTTAGCCCTCGAAGGGGTCTAGCTCTCAGCTCTCAAAGGGGTGGATTCTTCAGTCCTCGAAGGGATGGAATCTTCAGGGTGGAGTCTTCAGCCCTCGAAGGGGTGGAGTCTTCAGCCCTCGAAGGGGTCTAGCTCTACAGCTCTCGAAGGGGTGGAGTCTTTAGTCCTCGAAGGGATGGAGTCTTCATCCCTCGAAGGGGTGGATTTTTCAGCCCTCGAAGGGGTGGAGTCTACAGCCCTCGAAGGGGTGGAGTCTTCAGCCCTCAAAGGGGTCTAGCTCTCAGCCCTCGAAGCTCTCAGCCCTCGAAGGGGTCTAGCTCTCAGCCCTCGAAGGGGTGGAGTCTTCAGCCCTCGAAGGGGTGGATTCTTCAGCCCTCGAAGGGGTGGAGTCTTCAGCCCTCGAAGGGGTGGAGTCTTCAGCCCTCGAAGGGGTGGAGTCTTCAGCCCACGAAAAGGTCTAGCTTCAAGCCCTCGAATGGGTGGAGTCTTCAGTCCTTGAAGGGGTCTAGCTCTCAGTCCTCGAAGGGATGGAGTCTTCAGTCCTCGAAGGGATGGAGTCTTCAACCCTCGAAGGGGTCTAGCTCTCAGCCCTCGAAGGGGTGGAGTCTTCAGTTCTCAAAGGGATGGAGTCTTCAGCCATCGAAGGGATCTAGCTCCTAGCCCTCGAATGGGTGGAGTCTTCCGCCCTTGAAAGGGTGGAGTCTTCAGTCCTCGAAGGGGTCAAGCTCCCAGCCCTCGAATGGGTGTAGTCTTCAGCCCTCGAATGGGTGGAGTCTTCCGCCCTTGAAAGGGTGGAGTCTTCAGTCCTCGAAGGGGTCAAGCTCCCAGCCCTCGAATGGGTGGAGTCCTCAGCCCTTGAAAGGGTCTAGCTCTCAGCCCTCGAATGGGCGGAGTCTTCAGCCCTCGAAGGGATGGAGTCTTCAGCCCTCGAAGGGATCTAACTCTCAGCCCTCGAAGGGTTGGAGTCTTTAGCCCTCGAAGGGGTCTAGCTCTCAGCCCTCGAAGGGTTGGAGTTTTCTGCCCTCGAAGGGGTCTAGCTCTCATGTCTCAAAGGGATGGAGCCTTTAGCCCTCGAAGGGGTCTAGCTCTCATCCCTCAAAGGGGTCGATCTCTCAGTCCTCGAAGGGATGAAATCTTCATTCCTCGAAGGGATTTAGGTACCCATTCGAGATGTGAACTTCCAGCTGGAGAACCTTCATATATCGAATCAGTACCTCTCAAACCCCTTCTCTTTAACCCTCTCCACCTGAATCCACGTTTCAATTACATGTATAATTGGTACATTTATAGCTTCAATTACAACTCTTTTAACATTCCTCTACAATTTCTATAATTTGTTATCAAGCTCACTGTGCAACGCGCGGTGCAGCCACAGTATTCTATATGAATATGATTCATATGTTTATGAATATTTGTCACGTCACTCATGAAATTACATTATGCACGCATAGCTCCCACCCGCATTGATCTGCCTGTGTCAAATACATAGGAGTAAAGAGAATAAACTAAGAAAGATGGTATTAGTAAAATCTCAATGACATGATAATCACCTCTTCTACATACTTTTGCAAAATAAATATAAGAATCAATGGTCACGTGGCGTGCATCCTGTGGGCTTGTTGGTTGTAAAAGATTTTGTGCAAGATAAAGAGGGATGGAGAGTATTTCATTTCACTGTATTCCTTTTCTGGAAACATTTCATTAGTTACATATCGCAATAATTACTACTGTTGGTAGCTAATTGGAGAATATGGTATTCGAGGTTGTAAAGACAAACGGTGAAGTAGATGAAGGTATCATTTGTCAAGGAGAAAATTGTTGGTTTTCAAAGGAAAAGACAGAGAAAACAACTTTACAACGACTTTTACACAATTTTACAACGCCTTGTCCGATAATATCGAACCCACTAACGCCTACAAACTTGCAACGTCTATCACGTGCTAAGTCACGAAACAGAAAATGGAAACAAACTTCCTACAGATGTGAAAGACAACTAGCATCCTTATTCACTATATCTATGTCTAAAAATAGCTTGAAACTAAACAGGAAAGTAACGACTTGATTAGATAACAAATCACCCCCTTAATCTTATCGTTACCTACTTTATGTCAGCAACACCAATTCTGCCCCTTAGTCCCTGAAAACGAACTCGTCCGAGAGGCTTTGTCAGAATATCAGCGAGCTGAGTTTTCGTGTTGATGTAGTCAATCTCAAGATTACCCTATTCCACATAATTTTGAATCAAATGGTACCGGGTGTCATTGTGCTTACTACGATCATGAAACACGGGGTTTCGGATAAGATTGATTGTCGATTTGTTGTCCACCAACAACGTCGGTGCTTGTGGCTTTTCGTTCTACAATTCTCCAAGCAATCTACTAAGCCAAATTCCTTGACAGGTGGCGGTGGTGGCAGCAATATACTCCGATTCACACGACGAAATTGTTACCACTCGTTGTTTCTGTGATTGCTAGCTCACTGGAGATTTTCCGAGGAAGAAGATCAGGCCGGTCGTGCTCTTCCTATCGTCGATGTCTCTGGCTAAATCAGCATCACTATAACCTGTCAAAGCCAAAGATACACTGCCTTTTCCATATGAGACTCCAAAGTTTAGAGTTCCCGCCACATAACGTAACACATGCTTCACGACTGCCAAGTGTTCAGTGTTGGGTTTCTCCATAAAACGGCTGACATAACCAACCGCATAAGTGATGTCCGGCTGTGTGTGAACTAGATACCTGAGACTTCCCACGATGCTGCGGTATAGCGTGGAATCCACCGGTCTCCCATCTACGGTCTTGCTCAGCTTAAGCCGTGCTTCCATCGGAGTCGCGCATTGATTTCACTCCTCCATTCTAGCCTTTTGAAGAAACTTCCTTGCGTAAGAAGATTGACAGAGAGTAATTTATCCATCCCGTTGCTTCACCTGGATTCCCAAGTAATAGCTGAGGCAACCGAGATCACTCATCTTGAAAAGGCTGGTAATCTCCGTCTTGAATCTAGTCACTTCTTCGATTGAGGCTCCGGTGATTATGAGATCATCAACGTAAACTCCGACGAGAAGCAAATCTTCCCCGTTGCCCCGGCGGTAAATAGCATGCTCCACCTCGCTCCGCTCGAACCCCAGGTTGCGAAGACTTGCGTCGAGCTTCGCATTCCACACTCTCGGAGCTTGACGAAGTCCGTAAAGTGCCTTTTGAAGTTGGAGAACCTTGCGCTCCTCGCCTTTGATGACAAAACCCGGTGGTTGCTCGACGTACACTTCCTCGATCAGTTCTCCGTTGAGGAAGGCGGTCTTCACATCCATGTGATGGACCGGCCAACCATGGTGAGCCGCGAGCACGATCAGCACTCAGACGGTTTCCATCCTTGCGACCGGAGCAAACACCTCTTCATAGTCCACCCCCTGCCGCTGCACATATCCCTTTGCCACCAAACGTGCCTTTCGTTTCACCATCTCCCCATTCGCGTCCTTTTTGAGCTTGAACACCCACTTGAGTCCGATGGCGCGGTGTCCCGGTGGTAGAGAGGTGAGGCACCAAGTCTGGTTTGCTTCGATGCTTGCAAGTTCCTCCATCATCGCAGCTCTCCACCCTTCATCCTTCTCGATTTCAACAAGGGACGCCGGTTCTTCGGCGATGAGGAGACACTGTTCGTCGTCTTCTGCTTCAACAGGGATAGTTACATCGAACAGACTATCTAGCGTACGGTACTAGCGAGGCGCCTCCTCGCCCGGAGATGGTTCTGACGCACCGGTCGGTGGGGACACAAACTCCACCATCGGCGGTGGAGGTGCAACCGAAGTAGTTGGAGTGACTAGTGAGGGCACGTCTCCGGCTTCATTTCCGGTGGAGATTTTGGCGTTTGAAGACGATGCTCTCTCTGCGTGCGTCGTGCTCCAGTTCAAGTCTGTACCCACAACGGGAGAAATAAACCACTCAACGGAGAAAGTTTCTCCACAATGATCACGTCTTTGCTCACTCCCTGGAAGAGTCCAGTCCCATGCTGCATCCTCGTCGAAGACGACATCGCGAGAGACTCTTACTCGCTCCGTGGCTGGATCATATACTCGGTATGCTGCAGTGCCTGGCTCGTAATCGAACAACACCATCGGTGTCCTCCTGTCATCCAGTTTCTTCAAATTTGGGGCCGCGGCTTTAACGTGAGCAACACACCCGAAGACACGAAGGTGCTTCACGCTTGGTTGACGTCCGTGCCAAGCTTCGTATGGAGTTTTTCTGGTGACGCTTTTCGTCGTCCCTCAGTTCAGAAGATACACCGCTGTCGTCACGGCCTCTCCCCAGAATTTTACCGACACCCCCTTTGTCTTCAACAGACAACACGCCATACCAACGACAGTTTGGTTGCGGCGTTCAACCACTCCATTTTGTTGCGGTGTGTATGGTGCCATCAGCTGCCGTTGAACTCCACGTTCGGCGAAATACTCTCCAAGTCCCTGGGAAGTAAACTCACCGCCACGGTCGGTGTGCAACATCTTCAGCTTGCTCCCGCTTTGCAGCTCGGCTGCTGCCATGATCTTCTTGATCGCCTCACCCGCTTGGTCCTTTGTGGCAAGCAAACTAATCCACATATATCTGCTGAAATCATCAACCATGAGTAGAAAATATCGTTTACCTCCGGGAGTTTGTGGCTCGATTGGTCCGTACAAGTCAGCGTGCACAAGTCCAAGTTGTTCGCTTGCACAGTTCTAGGCTTGGCGAGGGAATGAACCACACTTTTGTTTCCCGGCAAGGCAGGCATCACACAGTCGCTCGACATCACCAATCAGAGACAGTCCATGCACCATTTTGTCACGAGCAAGGCGCCGAAGAGCCTCAAAATGTACATGGCCGTACCGTGCATGCCAGCGCCATCCATCCTTGCTTCCATGCATCGCAAGGCACACGGGTCGTGCCAAGTTCAGGTGAAGCAGGTAAAGGCACCTTCAGCTCCTCGGCACCCGCGCCATTAAGTGCCTATCTTGGTCCCGCAGCTGAAGCCATCCTTGTCGGATCTTCGTTTCGTATCCGCTCTCGTCCAGCTGACCAAGTGAAATGATGCTACTATGTAGCCGAGATATATAGTACACCTCGGCTAGTTTAAGGTGCTCACCGTTCCGGCACGTGAAGAGGATCGTGCCAATGCCTTCAATTTCTACGGATGTGTCATCTCCAAGCTTAACGGAGCCTCGCACGTTTGTGTCCAACTCGGAGAAGAGATCACGCCTTCCACACATGTGAGCACTTGCTCCTGAATCCAGGGACCACGTTGTGTCACACTGGCCGGCTTGCTTCGTCGACCTAGCTTGTGATCGGGTTTCATTGAAAAACACCTGACCGTCGGCTGCCTGACTCCCGATTGTGAGAGAGTGTAGTCTCGCCACAAGTAGCGTTGCCTCCTCCTCTTGTTCTTGCACAAGGTTTGCCCGTTCCTTGCGCTCTCGTCGCGGTTTTGGATAGTCCTTGGAAATATGGCCGGCGAACTTGTTACAATTGTAACACTTGATCTTAGTCATATCTCGATCACCGCTAGAAGCACGCTGGCTGCCGCCGCGACCATGATTTTGCTGCTTCCCCTTCCATTTGGGATTGCTCTTTCCACCGGTTCCGGGGCTGGATCCGTGCCCTTGCTCGCGCTGTTTCCCGCGTGCAATCCATTCCTACTCCGTGAGAAGAACCTGTCCGCCGGAGTTTCCGTGGTGTTGATGGAGCACCGCTCAGAAGTCGACCGGAGCTGACCGATTAACTCCTCGACCGTTATGCCATCCAGATCAAGCAACGTTTCGATCGAGCATGCGATCTGGGCGTACTGCCTTGGCACCTCCCGCAGAAACTTTTGGACCACCTTTATCTCCTCGACGGTGTCACCCAAAGAGCGGAGATTATTGACGATGTCGGTGATGCACATGCCGAACACATCGAGTGACTCACCATCTTTGAACGTAATCTGCTCGAACTCCTTGCGCAGTCGTTGTGACGTCGCCTCCCGTACGCGATCCACCCCTACTCGCATCATCCGGATTGCCTCCCATGCTTCGTGTGCTGTGTTTTTCACGACGAGAGCTGGCACCATCTCCGGTGGCACCGCACGAATCAGCGCCGAGAGTGCCGCCATGTCTTCACGTTCGCTCGGCTCTCCGGTGCCGGACGCAGCCTCCCAGAGACCTTGCGCCCGTAAGTTGATCTTCATGACCAGGGCCCACTCGATGTAGTTTGTCGCCGTCAGAGTGGGGTAAACGATGTTGCCGCCGAGATTTGTCCGCTCCTGCACGATTCGTTCGTGAACGACGACCTCGTTGCCATTCCTCCGGATGACGCTCCGTCCCCGGCTCCATCCTCGTGCCCGTGTCGGCGAGTTCTCAGCGGACATGGTCTCCTAGATCAAAAAGAAGAAAGCTGTGATACCAAATGTTGGTTTTCAAAGGCAAAGACAGAGAAAACAACTATTAAGATTTTTGGTGCAGTAAAAGTTCTGCTTTTTTCTCCTTCATTATATTCCATATATACACAATTTTACAATGACTTGTCCGATAATATCGAACCCACTAACGCCTACAAACTTGCAACGTCTATCACGTGCTAAGTCACGAAACAGAAAATGGGAACAAACTTCCTACAGATGTGAAAGACAACTAGAATCCTTATTGACTATATCTATGTCTAAAAATAGCTTGAAACTAAACAGGAAAGTAACGACTTGATTAGATAACAAAAATGGGGGCTTCCACACCTTAACAATTAGCCTGCAGTGTCGTGTGTAGGTGCCAACAGTTCCGTGTGTCAGATTCAGATGAAACTTAGATTGGTGGTGAAGGTGAAGGTGAAGGTAGTGAATGTATTTTACTTATTATTTTTCACATTGATACTGCACATTTTTCAGCCTCAATTATCATCTGGATATTTCTACAGGTTTTGAGTTTCTCTAATAACTATATTATAGGTACAAAATATTTCACGAAATGAAGACTATGTGGATATTTTATGTTCAGAATGATTTGATATTTTGTATAAAATCTAATCAGCGAATGTTCATATAGTGTGCATGGCGAATGCACGCACACAAAATGTACGCACATGCAAAAAAATATGTGTGCGAAATGATGGTGTTGATTTTGGAGATGAAAGAAAAATGAAAACAAGCTGATTAAACAAGAATTTGAAGCATCTAGAGCAAACTGGGGATACAGTGATTTTTTATACTATAAATAAATGCATGCAAGCTATGGGCACACATAATAGTCAAACTCCAGAGCATAATGTCATCCTCACTTCAAATCTATGTGTAAAAAGGAAGACTTCTGAATGAATTCTGTGTCTTATTTTGCATCTCAAAAGTTAACCTTTATACAAAGCTATTATCCATCTAAAGAAAGGATACAAGAATATATGTATACCTAAAATACAGTATCTACAAGATTTTGACAATATTCTCTAATACTCCCCCCCAAGTTGGAGCATGCGGATCGATAATGCCCAACTTGAAAGATATGTGACGAAATTGTGGTGTTGGTAGAGCTTTGGTGAAGATATCGGTAGATTGTTGAGAAGTTGAAATGTGAGACATTTGGATCGTTTTAGCTAGGATCAAGTCTTGAACAAAGTGACAATCTATCTCAATGTGCTTCGTGCATTCATGAAAAATAGGACTAGCAGCAATGTGCAATGCAGCCTGACTATCACAGAACAAACAAATAGGTGAATGATGTTGAATGCCGAGAGAACAAAAGCAAATCTTTTAGCCATAAAACTTCACTATAAGCCGCAACCATGGATCGATACTCTGCCTCTGCAGAAGAATGAGAAACGGTAGGTTGTTTCTTCATTTTCCAGGAAATAGGGGATTGGCTGAGTAAGACAAAATATCGCGTGACTGACTGATGGGCAAGCGGACAAGAAGCCCATTCAGAGTCGCAAAAAGCAGTCAGACGAAGTGAGCTAGAGTGAAATGAAGACCTTGACCTGGATGGCTTTTGAGAAACCGAAGAAGATGCAAAGCAGCTAACCAATGAGATTCTTTTGAATGTTGCATGAACTGAGAGAGTGTATGCACTGCAAAACAAAGATCAGGTCTTGTAATAGTAAGATAAATAAAACGGCTGACAAGACGATGATATTCTTTTGGATTAGGGTGCAACGAGCTATCAACCAAAGCGAGCTGATGGTTAGCTTCCATGGGCGAGTCACACGGTTTAGAGCCAAGTAAACCTGAATTCGCAAGAATCTCCAAGGCATACTTCCTTTGAGTAAGAAAAATCCCGGAAGAAATTTGGGTGATTTCAAAGCCAAGAAATAATTTGAGAAGGACAAAATATTTTATATGAAAGCACTTTTTCAAGTAAGTTTTGAAGGCAAAAATTGCAGCACTGTCGTTGCCGTCTATAATGAGATCATCGATGTAAAAAAGCAATTGAAGATCGACACCACTTCGTGAGAGATAGAACAAGGAATAATCTGCATGGCTTTGTTGAAAACCATAAACCTTAAAAGCATATGCAAGCTTGGAAAACCAGTTTTGAGAGGCTTGACAAGTCCGTAAAGAGACTTTTTAAGGCAAAAAACTTGGCCAGAAGGCACGTTCAAATACCCAGGAGACAGCGACATATAAACTTCCTCATGAAGATCGCCATGTAAGAATGCATTATGTACATCCATCTGGTGTACTTCTTAGTCTCGAATGACAGCAACTGTGAGGAAAACACGCACCGTGACTATCTTGGCAATCAGAGCAAAAGTTACAGTGAAATTGATACCTTCAATGTGCCTATTTCCTAGAACCATGAGGCAAGCTTTATATTGCTCAATTGATCCGTCAAATTTATATTTGATTCAGTATACCCATTTGCACCCAATTATTTTCTTGTCAGGTGGTAAGTTAGAGAAATCCCAAGTATGATTGTGATCAAGAGCTTGAAGTTCAAAGCTCATAGCCTTGCGCCAATGCTCACGTCGAACTGCCTCCGAGAAAGAAGAAGGTTCACGTTCGACAGTGATAGCATGAAGAAAATTGACATTATTAGCTGAAAATTTACCACAAGCAACGTAGTCAGCGAGATGATATTGTTGGTATGCCTTGAATACTGTAATAGCCGCTTCTGCGACCCTGGCCTGGGGGTCCGGGGGGGCGGCAGTCGCCCCCGGGAAACAAACGGGGGTCTCGCTGCCCGGTCAGCGAGTCGGGGGGTCCAAGGGGGCGGAGCACACCCTGGCCTGGGGGTCCGATGGGGCGGAGTCACCCCCGGTCCGACGGTATAGCTTGTCTCTTTATTGGACTGCTGTTGATTTGGGCCGAATTGTGTTTTTGGCCCAGTTTGTTAGGGTTTAGTGGAGACAGCATATAAAGTGTCTCTCTTCTCTCTGTAAACATTAATTCTGATATAGTGAATCCGTCTCCCGTGGATGTAGCCAAATTGGTGAACCACGTAAATCTTGTGTCTTGTTATTTTCGTTCATATTTTTCTGTTCTTTCTCCATTCCGCACAACAGATATGGTGTACCTGAGGTTGACGACGAGGATGATGATGACGTGGGTGTGGATGCAGGCAGTGAAAAGTCTTGAACAACCGTGTGACAAATATAATTCTGAAGGCGGAGGGGTGGTTACCGAGTGTGAGCTGGACGATTGGAGCAGCTGGGGATGAATGGGTTGACAAAGACGCAAGCTCCTTCGAAGAAGAAGAATTATGAGTTTCAAATGCAGCAGGTTCTGATATTTGTCCCCCATTTGCTACAAGATGCTCAGAATGTGTAACCAAAGTCGAAGGTGTCTTCACCAAAGAAGAAGAATCGTGAGTTTCAAATGCAGCAGGTTGTGATATGTGTCCCCCATTTGCTACATGATGCTCAGAATGTGTAATCGAAGTCGAAGGTGATTTTTGTAGCTCCGTCGAAGAAGAAGAATTAGTAGCATCAAAGGCAGAAGGTGGTGATATATTTCTCCCCCTTGTGTCAGTATGCTCAGAACATTGTAGATCCATTGGACATGATCGTTGTAGCCCCGCCGAAGAAAAAGAATCAGGAGCATCAAATAGAATCGGACTTAAGTGTTGTGGCTCAGCCTAGGGAGAAGAATTGTGGGCAGAAAAATGGGAAGAAGGACTCGTAGAAAACAACATCCCAGGAAACAAAAGAACGCCTATGCTTAATATCATAAACATTTCAGCCACGATGCCCGGTTGAGTACCCAAGAAACACACACTTAGAGCTACGAGGATCAAACTTGTTGCTAGAGTTGGGATGGCTAGAGGCAAAACAAAGGCAACCAAATACCCGAAGATGGTCATAATCAGGAAGACGATTATACAAGAGCTCGAATGGTGTTCGATTCTCAAGTAATGGAGTTAGAGTTCGATTAATGAGGTAGCATGCTGTCTGAATACATTCACCCCAAAATTTAATCGGAAGAGAGGCTTGAAAGCGGAGTGCCCGAGCTACATTCAGAATGTGGTAATGTTTTCTCTCGACCCTGCCATTGTGTTATGGAGTATAGGTGCATGAGCTTTCAAACAACACATATTACTCAACAAAGAAAGAACGCAAGGCTAAGAATTAAGCCACGTTGTCAGATCGAACAAGCTGAGTGAATGTCTGAAATTGTGTATAAACCATGGCAAAAATTCTTGGAGCAGCCGGCGTGTCTCAGAATTTTGTCGCATGAAAAACACCCAAGTTGCTTTAGAAAAATCATCAACGATAAAGTAGGAGGCTTCGGAAGTCAAAACAACACCATAAGGGCCCCAAATGTCGCAGTGAATCCAACCAAATAATCTTTCAGCTTTATTTGAACTCAAAGAAAATGAGTTGTGAGTTTGTTTCGCCTTAAAAAAATATCACAAGGACCAGACAATTTGTCACTACTAATGAATTTAAACAAACTAGCTAACGTGGACATCACAGATAATGAAGGGTGGCCCAGGCATTGATGCCATATAACTGAAGTTGTAAAAGATGGTGTAGAAACAAGGTGAGCAGAAACAGAAGTCGATACAGTGCCAAAAGAATGCAACCAATAGACCCCTCCCTCTTCTTTACCCTCACCAATCACCATCCTTGAAGTGCGATCCTGGATAACACAAATTTTTTCCGTCAATGTCACCACACAATTATCAAACTTAGTAAGCTTGAAAAAGAGTACTAAGTTGCAAACAAGGGTGGGAACGTATAAGACATGACTGAGAGTGGTATTGTTAGGAAGCACCAAAGTTCCCGAGTGATAAGAAATTGCAATTTTCTTGTCTCGAAACTTGATAGCAATCGGATTAATAGAAATGAGATTGTGAAGAAGCGTCTTGTTGTCGGTCATATGAAAAGAAGCACCTGTATCAAAGATCTGAGAAGACTTACCAGAGGTCTCGTTGGTTCCATATTTGGTGTTCAGCGAATTAAACACTTGAAGAGCCTGGTTCCATTGCTCCTGGGTGACCGCCGAACTGAGAGCATCCTTATCTTGAGATGTGAGAATGGTTTGGCCTGGATAAGAAGAAGGTTGTTGGACAACATTTGCAACTCCAGAGCCACGACTTCGTTCTCGCCCAGAAGAACCGCCCAGAGCTTGTGAATTTGAGTTCCCTCTTCCATGAGAGAAAACAAAATCTCAGGGAATCCAATGATTCCATAATACTTGGAGACATCATGACCGAATTTTCCACAATGTGTGTATCGCGGACAAGGAGGTCATGGATCAACCAAATGTTGAGCTGCCATAGATATGGAGTCCGGTTGTTTGAATTCATGATCTCTAACTAAGGTAAGATGGTGTTCCTCCTGAACACCCAACGAATAAACTCAATTGAGAGATGGCAAGGGTTCCTGTGTCATGACGCTGGAGCGAAGAGACTGATAGGTAGTATCATCTAATCCGATAAGAATTTGATGGATGAGTTCTTTGTCACGTTCTTTGGACAACCTTTTAGTGATTTTACAGGTACAATTACCACAAGTACAAGCCATAGTACATAAGATTGAAATTCGTCCCACAATTTCTTTACATCCCTAAAATAGGCCACAACGGACTGTCCGGATTGGCGGCAACGAGCAAGATCAGCCCTGAGCTGGAGAATTCTTGGTATGTAATTGACCGAGAATCGTTGAGTAATATCGCCCCACAAATCCTTGACAGTCTTGGCAAAAGAGATGGATGAACGTATTAAGGAATTGATGGACTGAAGGATCCATCCCTTGAGCATGGAGTTGACGCTTAGCCAATCCTCCTCATCAGTAGAATAAATGGGTTTCTTAATTCTTCCGGTGATGAAGCCAATCTTTTGTTTGACATGGAAAGCATTGAACATGGCTTCTTGCCATTCATGAAAGTTTTCGCCTTGGAGAGAGACATGACAAATAGAGAGACCCACTTTGATCAGAGGGTGGAGATAAAAGGTGAATCGACATCACATATTTTTTCATTTGGGACGAGATTGGGGAGGGGTTGATACTCCAGAAGTTGAAAAAGGGTCTTCGAACGAAGATGATTGATCCGTCATAATTGGTCGAGGAAGAAGAATTTGCAGTTGGAAGCCCGCTCTGATACCAGGTAAGAGGAAGACTCCTGAATGAATTATATATCTTATTTTACATTTAACCTTTATACAAACCTATTATCTATCTAAAGAAAGTATAGAAGAATATACCCATACCTAATATACAATGTCTACAAGGTGACAATATTCTCTTATAATATGCACCAAATGATGGTATTGATTTTGGAGAGGGAAAAAAAAACAAAAATTCCAATGAGCTAGCAAACCAATTATCGTTTGTCGTGCGGATGGCGTCGCCTGAAGTTCAACTAATTAAATGTTTGTTAAATCACATTGGAGCTGCATTATTATTATCAAAATCATAGAGTATTGGAAAAAAATAGCGCTGCACAAAATGTTTTAATAATTACTAATAATAAAGTACAGTAAGATTTCACACTACTTTGATTTACGAAAGCTACTCCCTCCTTCTCATTGAATATTTGTTAATTGTTTTTTCTAAGTTAAATTTTGTAAATTGACTCTAAATTTCAACTATATATGCAGTATAATAAAAACATCACGTTAGATATTGTTATATTTTTCTTAACATCTAGAGTATTTTTTAAATATTAAAATTTTATGCGAAATTATTATATATAACTAGAGATATTAATGGTAAAATATAATAATTGAAGGTCATGAAAAAATATTAGGGAAAATGAAGTGGCACTGAGAGATTATCCTTAAAGTTCTTAGTAGTATTTTGATCGATGGACAAATTAATTTTCTGATGTCTAAAATTGATTCATGCTTTCGAGAATTCGAGCTATCACATGTACAGATGTACTCAACTGTTTTTCTTTCATATATAAAATCAATAAAATTATTATCATTTAAGTGGTATTTAACATTTAATTTATTAAAGGGAAAGTCTCAGGAAAGACGGTATTTCTATGAGCTTATGGACAGTCCTTAGGGGCATTTGCCTTAAATGTTGTAATTTTTTATAAAATTTAAATATTACATTTTATAAGTTAAAACAAGTAATAATATGTATTTGAATGTGAAAATATAAAAATATATGACACAAAAAAATATTTTCAAAATTTTAAAATTGTTTATGTAATTTAAGAAATGCAATGGATAAGGTAAGAAATAAGTGGCATGTCTGTAATCTTATGGACAAGTCACCTGTCAGACGACCCACTCTTTATTAAATATAGCTAGGGATTTGAGGGAATGTAAAGTTACGAAGTAGAATATTAATACAAGCGAGGGAGATTCGCAGTTAGAATGAGTCTAGGCGGCCTATCCATAAGAGTTAGACTGAGTCTAGGGAGCTATTCATAAATTTATTGACAAGTCAATTATTTTTTACTTTGTATATTATATTTGTTAGGTTCTATACTTTCTCTATTTTTCTAAGTTTGTCATCTTTTTTATATTACTCCGTCCCAGCCAAATGTGCACACTTTTTGATCAACTTTCTCAGGTCATGTTTGACCAACGATAACTTTAGTTACGTATATTAACGGTGTGTTAAAATTTGATATTTAGAAAATACAGTATGCAGAGAATCCAACAATATCTCACATAATGATATTGGTATCTATATACTAGTTGAAATTTATGGTCAAACATGTCTTGAGAAAGTTGACCAAAAAGTGTGCAGATTCGGCTGGGACGGAGGGAGTAGTAAAAAGTGCACATTCTCAACCACTCAATAAACTTTTTACACTATTCACTCAATTTTCTCCACACATTTTAACTTTAAAAAAAATAACACTTAAACATATGATGCCAAATATAGTGAAACAGAGGGAGTATTAAATTTAGAAATATTTTTTATATTATATATTTTCACATTTAAATACATATTATTACTTGTTTTAACTTTACTAAATATTTAAATTTTATTAAAAAAATACAACATTTAATATAAAAGTCAATATGCACTGTCTATAAAATTAAGAAAATTCCTTCTTTCTTTCGTGAGACTTTCTCTTGCAACTATGTGACTGATGGAGAAACGAGATGGAGGGTTCTTGCTCCATGCATTTTATAATTAACCAATGTATATATGTCCATTTTGTGAGGAAGGTTGAGCATAAGTTGCACAATTACATTTCACACTCCTTCTGCTCTCTTAACAGTGGCTCATTTTTATAAAAAAAATAATTAAAAGTATATTTGATGATCGAAAATCTAGTTCCATTTAATAATGAAGTCTAAAATTTTACTTTTCCAAAACTAAATGTTACAGAAAATTCAAAAATATCTCAAATGATATCCATTATTACATGCAATTAAAGTTATTGGTGGTAAAACATAGCAGAAAATTTTTGAAACAAAGCCATTGTTGAAAATGGAAGGGAATAAATATGATTCTGGAGGACTTGGTATAGTTTGTGTCGTCCAATCTACCAGGAAAGGTGTTTATGAAATTCAAGCGCATCTGAAAATCATGGCGTAGGCAAATGTAAGAGCTTTTATTGTCATTCATTAACGTTTAATCTAGAATTTTGTTTGAATACCACACGATGTTTTCATATTTTGTAAATAACAAATATGAAATACGTGCAAAAATGCACTAAAATCGCACGCACAAGCATATAACATACTGTAGAAAAATTGAACTATTCCCCGTATGTCAAATTTATTTTTCAAGGCGCTTTTATCGTCGCCCTTTTTCCATCCTTAACCAAGAAACTTAATGTGATTTGTCTCGTGGCTACTTATATATGAGAAGAAAAGCATTGCATGATATAAATGGTTTCTTTAACCTTATTTTCCCCCACCTTGAAATTGACACCAATTAAAAGGTTCGATTGAACATGGTTATATTGGACTAGAGAAAACATTTTTCAAGTGTCTTCTCTGACCCTACCTTTGATCGAAATCAAAGCGGTTAAAAATTGGGTCCTAAAAGAATAGCTCGATTTCCGGCAGGGATAAAAACTAAGATCTAAAAACAACACAGCAACATCAAAAACAAAAATACAACTTCGATATGAAACAATACAACAAAAGCAACATCAACTTAAGTCTGAGCCTAGGCGGAGATCTTCACTGATGGTGGGCTTTCGACACATAGCCGAGTAGCACGGAGGCAACTGACACAGAGGCGGGAGAAACCCTAGCGGTGGAAGCGCGTGACACGAAGGCGAGCGGCAGGGGAGCTTAGGCAGTGGGACAGCGGTGGTGGCATGGGCGGAACTAGAGATTTTTTTAATAGGGGGCCCAAAATTTCTCTCTCTATATATATATTTATGTATGTGTGTGTATATATATATATAAATATATAATTTGAATTGACCATTAAAATAACAAGTCATATTAGATTAATTCAATTAAAGGGGAAAGAATAAAACACTAAAGACAAACTAGATATCTTATTTGAAGACCTTTACATTTTCATAAAGCGTGTCTTTGATTCCTTAAAAATGTTACATCTATTTATACTATATTGGCATTAGGAAAAGAACCAAATATCTCTATCAAATAAAATTGTTAAAACCCTTTCCAAGTAGAATTTGGATAAATATTAAAGGTATTCAGATAAAAAGGAATTCTATCTCTTGTTGAACTCTACAATTAAAGACAAAGAATCATAACATTTTAAATTACTTCAATTTTAATCTCCAATTCGTTCCTTCTTGGATATGCATATATAATGTGTGAACATTTATCTAGGGGGGACCACAGTCTTTTTTTTACCTGTAAAAAACAAAGAAAACACAAGAGAAAAACAAAATACCCATGATAAAAATAAAATTAGCGGGGACCAGGTGCCCCCCCCCCCAATGTTCTGCCACTGAGTGGTGGAGCTTAGGGTGGCAGCGGCGAAGGTGAGGGTGAGGGTGGACGGCGGCGTGAGGGATGACGTTAGCGGAGGGTGGGCGGTGGAGTATAAGGTGAATCTAGAAGTGATGAATATTTTCAGCAGTTGTATATTTTCAACTAAGGGAGAAGAACGTTTTCAGCAGCGGAATGGAATTGATCGATGAGTTAAGTTAGGAAAAATAACTAAGAGAGAAAAGGGAGAAACCTTAGCTATACATACTTAGGCCCAGAATGCCAACAAAGACAACCCATTAAAAGCGGTTCTTCAATAGATAAAAGTACTACAAACATTATTCTAAAAATCATGTACACCTTTTTTTTATAGAAAAATCAATCATTCCAAGATGTTGGGAAAAACGTCTAGCGGGAACTACAATAAGTGGAATTGACATCCACATAAATAGCCTCTAACAATAACCAATCTTTTCAAAGGTTATTCAAATTACATGTCACTACTACAAACTAAGACTAATTTAACACTTTCCTTGCAACAGTTATTAAAAATGTTACAATAGCTTACAAATTGTTACGTTAACATTTGAAAAGTGTCACATTAATATTGAAAAGTGTTACCTAAAATTTAAAACATGTTACGTTAGATCTAATGCAACATCACTTAAGGTAATACCTTGTAAAAATGTTTCAATATGCTCAAATTAGTATTATTAGCACCTTAAGTAATACTTTTAAATGTATTATCTCAAGTGATGTCACATTAGATCTAACGTAATACTTTTAAAATTTAGATAACATTTTTCAATATTTATGTAACACTTTTCAAAGGTTTAAGTAACACTTTATAAGCTATTATAACATTTTTAATAAGTGTTGCAAGGAAAGTGTTACGATAACTTTAATTTGTAGTAGTGTGTCAACCAGACTGATCGTCTATACTATTACATATTAGAGATCCAATAAAAACTGTAACATTGCCCTCAAGGATATTAACTTGCTTCCGCAAAAATCATGACCACTTGGCGAAGAGGAGCATATCAGCATCAATATCCTTACACCAAATAGTGATCTACAACAGTTGTAACACCACTTGATCTTGATCCAAAACACGATCTATATTGTCCAAACTGTAAATATCTTGAAAAACACAGATCGAGTACAAAACTCCTAATAGAAACACAAACAAAATCATGAAACAAGTTATTTGTAAAACCAAATCAGACAAAACACATCGACCTGAACAATTATATTGAATGATCATCATGGACACATCAATCTAATCTATCATGTAACAATACTAATGTATGGAAACAAATTCATACTTATTCAATAATATAAACAATAAAGTATATCAACTGAAAAAACTATTGTTTCCTCATCTCCCTGTGATGGAAAGATGGGGAAAAGAAGACTGCATGTACACCTATTTTTATATGTTAAAATAATAAAAATAAATATCCAGATTAAGATATATACTTGTCCCGCAATTCAGTCAATTGAGTCTTAAATAATAAAGGCTAAAACTAAAATAATGAGATGGAGGAAGTATTAAACAAGAGATTGCTTTGGTTTGCTACTTGTGTTCTTTTCGGGTAACTTCAAGGTTATTTTTTTCTTATTTTTTTTAAAATTCAAAACCATCTTTGTGAAGATGGGGGGATTTATATTTGGGTCCCCAGGCCCAAGCCCAAAATAATCAATGAGAGTGTGTCCAATAAGTTTGATACAGTAATTAGCCTAAGTATAGCTTGCAAAAGCTTTGCAAAATTTGCAACCCCTAATTACCATATTAACCTGAGGTTTAAACAGGTAATTTTTTGTTACAAGTATACAATTCGAGCTATGGTGTGACGATGGATTCTGAGAGATGGAAGTCCCAACTTATTGGCTGTTGCTGCCTTTGTTGAATCTGAGAGCTCTGGAGTTTGCAAAACTGTGAGTGCAAGAGAGTACGATATTGGAGTTCTTGCCAGTGAGTGTGCAGCGGTATTTTATTGCCTATAAGTATTCATCCATATGATCTCTTTGCCACCCATTACTTGATGGATCTCCCAAATAGATCTTTGTACTTTCCAGGGAGCCGTTGTCATGCTTGTGAGTATGTCAATGGCCTGCAAAGAGTCATATTCAACAATAAGAGGGAAGTAGTCATGTTGAATACAAAGTTTGAGTCATTCCAGTAATGATATGATTTCAGCTTCAAGGACTGACTCAATATAATCCAAGTGTTTGAAAGCTGTAAGAACGGGATTGCCATCTGGTGTTCTAATAATTATTCCAGCACAAGTAAATGAGACATTGGAAAAGGAAGCATCAGTGTTGAGTTTATAGCCTATGTATGGGGGAGTCCATTTATGGGCCTTAATATGTTTAGGTTTTTTAGGCCTAAAGATAGTCATCACTCCAATCTGGTTAAGCATGAAGCAATCATCAGTCAATTTTTGTGGGTGGATTTTAAAGATACCGGTAAGAAAGAAGATGAGATCCTTCTTTATTCCATGTATACTCAGAGGCTTGTTATCATACAGTATACTACACCTGGATTTCTTGATTATTCAACAAGTGACTGAAGTAGCTACAAAGATGATGTTCATCTGGGTTTTGGTTTTGCAAGAGTAAGACCACAAACATGATAGCTTATCAAAAATGTGTTCTTTATGACTAAGTCTAATTTCAAGCATGCCAAACACACATGACCACAGGGATCTTGCTACATAGCATACATTAAAGCAGTGATTCATTATGTCATAGGAATGACAGTTGGGGCATTTATGAACTGAAGTTATGCCCACACGGTTCAATGTTTCAGAGAATGGTAGATAGTTATTCATTAATCTCCAGACAAGAAATGATATCCTTGGTGGGATCAGTGAAGAACATACCGTTTCCATGCTTGCTATAGTGTTTTTTCTCTGTCTGACCAATTGGAAAGCGATTTTAATCGAAAGCATACCGAAGGCAGAGGGTTTCCATACCATCTGATCTTTTTGATCATATAAAGCTATTGGCACATGCAGTTTGTTAGTGACATTCAATGGAAATCCTACTCTTAGGTGCTAAGTGTGGAGTGTGATGTTACCTTGGAACTGTGCAAATGTGAGATAAGGTATGCATATTTCCAAGTTATGGTTCAAGTGATCTACTAAGCTGCCCAACCCTGACCAATTAGCAATCCAAAAAATGGCTTGTCTATTCCTAACTAGGACTTAGGTGTTTTGGGTTGCTAACTGTGAATATTTGCATCCCTTTTTCCATGCATCTAAGCTTTTATCAGATTTAGGAAGGGTCCATATGAGTTTGGACCAGATGGATGTTTCTAGTTGCAGGTTTCACCACAGTTTGAGTGAAAAACTTATGATGAAGTCCTGCATAAGTATGAATCCCAATCCATTTTCTAAAAATGGATAGCTCCTTTTAGGGAATGCTTTCCAGTGTCCACAGTTGTCATCAGGTTGATCAACCCAGATAAAAGAATTGATATTCGTTCAACTTTTTCTATGATGTGAGCTGTGGGGGGCCTTACACTCCAAATGTAGATAGGAATGGAAGCTAGAGTGTGTTTTATCAAGATCATTTTACCTGCTGGGGACAACCATCTATTGTTCCAGTGTGAGATTCTAGAGTTGATTTTCTCAACAATTTCATTGAAGTGCATATTCAATTTTCCTCCCCTAAAAATGTTGACTCCTAGATAATTAAAGGATAAATACCCTTGTTGCATGCCAGTCAGTGTATGTATTCTACTTCTAGTCACTGTATTGGCCTTAGAGCCCACATAGAAAGCACTTTTGTCATAGTTGACCTTCTAACACGAAGCTAGTTGGTAGTGCTTTAAGAAAGTGATGAGGTTAGTGAAGGATTTCTTTCTGGCTTTGATGAAGACCAATGTGTCATCTGCATATGAGAGGTGGGATAGATTAAATGTATTACCAGGGACTGCGATGGAATCTATTAGGTTCTCTCTGAATATGGCCTTAAGTAATCTATTTAGCAGCTTTGTGATAAAGTTAAAGAGGGTGGGAGAGAGGGGGTCTCCTTGTTTGAGACCCCTAGAGACAGTAAAATATCCATGGGAGCGGCCATTGGATGTTTTTCGATGTTTTTCTTATTGTTATTTATCATCAAAAAACTAAGTTAATCATATTCTTCGCAAATAAGCTAAAAGGTCATTTGTGTATAGTATTCAAATCAAATGCCACCTCCAGAAAGTCATACAATAAAGTACTACAGAAATGAATTTCAATTTTGATGTACGGTACTCTTTAAAAATAGATAATGCACATTGCACATATAAATTGTTTGATTACAACAAGTTAGGCTATTGTGGAATATAATATCCAAAATACATTTAAATTTTAATAATTTAGTTTTAAGCCGTGTGGATTTCACTGATTAATTTATTGGCATTTGAGAACTGATTTAGAAAAGAAAAATGTTCCATGTTGGAACATACGGAAAGGTTGAGCCTAAAAAGGTTTAACCGATGACAGAATATTGCGGTGACATTGAACTATGGAAGATTGTATATTCGAAAATATTGGTTCAGGCATGTAGTAAAAACATACTGTGTTTATGGAAAATCCCTATAAATATGGAATTGGATTTATAGAATATTATGGGATATTTGAAATAAGGAAAATTCCTTTTATTTATGGGATTTGAATATGCTTCAGAAGCAGATAAGGAAAAAGATTATTATGGAGATAATCATGGAGAGTTCTGATAAAATCAATGGACTATATAAAGAGGACATCACAGATGCAATAACTCACGAACTTAATTGCAAAAATCTGTACACAAATTTTCTATCTATCCTAGAGTATTGTGAGAGCCAACATACATATGTTCCAACATACGTAACAGGTTGATCAAGTTCAAAATCGTATACCTTGATTCCTCGGGAGGAGGAAATCCAGCGTCAACGTGTTTTTAGGTCAGAGGGAGTCTGATCAAGGTGGATCGGTAGCAAGGGGAACTTGCAGAATTCACACGTCATAATTAGATAGATAAGTATAATTGTATGGTGTACTTTGTACAGTATCTTTCTGATTAGTGGATTCATTCTAAACTGGATCAGGCCCCGCAGATGTAAGTGGTTTTCACCAAACTTCATAATTAAGTCTTGTGTCTTTATGTTTTCCTTTATTGCATACTTGGTTAGATAGGTTATGTTGGAACATAGTAGTAATAATTAAGATGTTTTGGTAAAATAAAATTTCTTAGCACGCATGAGAGTCTTCATCAAATCGCTGGATGAACTAGCATGGTGCTTTGTTGAAATTGAATGGAATCGTCTTACTGAAGATGCTGAAACTAGATTAAAGGAGAAAGAAGGAGAATCAAGTACGAAGAAGCAGAAACTCAAAGACAAGTCTACTTGGTCTCCAGATGAACTGAAGGCTTCAGTGGAAAATTCAAAGGCGTTGAATGCTATCTTCACGACGGTGGATGAAAATCAGTTAAACTCATCTCAACATGTCATCAGGCAAAGAAAGCTTGAGATATCTTGCAGACTGTTGATGAAGGAACAAGTCCTCTACGTGAATCCAAACTACAGGTGTTGGCTACAAAGTTCGAGGAACTAAAGATGAAGGAGGATGATACTATTTCTATATTCAATGGGAAATTCAGAGACATCTCCAATATGGCATATCAAGTTGGGAAAGTTTAAAAGGAAGCAAAATTGGTGAAAAAGACTTTGAGATCATTTCCTAAAAGGTTTGTTATGAAAGTTGCAGCAATAGAAGAAGCAAGAGTTGTAGCCACCATGATCTTAGATAAACTAATGGGATCTCTACAGACCTACGAGATGACAATACACTAGCCTAAGGAAAATGTCCATAAGGAGTTGGCCTTCAATACCTCGTCATCAAAGGTCTATTATGAATATGACAGTGATAATGAATTTGAAAAACTTGCTCTTATCACGAAGAATTTCTCAAAAATGCTGAAAAGGGTAGTAAAAAAGAAATTGCAAGAGCAATTTGGTGGAAGTAGACCTCGATAACAAGACCTTGGTAATAATTGTGGGACACGATTGGAACAAGGAAATAAGCCGTTCTCTAGAAATCAAAGTGTGGAAGCAAAGCAACCTGGAAGAATTCAATGCAGAGAATATGAAGGATATGATCATATTCAGGCTGAATGTGAAAATACCCGAAAGAAGCAAGGGAAATCATATGTCACCTCATGGATTGACGATGAAGAAGATGAGAAAGATGAAGAGGAACTTACAAGAAATTATGTAGCATTTGGAGGAAAATTTCACGGTGGATCATATGATGATGTATGTTCCAACATGCTAGAGAAAAACAAAGCTAGATGTACCAACACAGGTTCTGATGACACTTCCAATGATGATGACGAGCCAGTTGTAAGTGATGAAGAGATCTACACTACATATGAGAAAATGTATGACATGTGGTTTAAATTTATTGATATAAACAAATCGTTGAAGGAAGAGAAAAATCATTTGACTGAAAAGGAGAAGGAGTTGCTAGTTCTAATTGTTGAACTCAGAAAAGAGATTGAAGAATTAAGTTTAAACTTAAGCTCAACAATTAAGAGAGCTAAGATGGTCGAAGCAGCAATTACCAAGTTGAACATAGGTAAGGCAAAACTTGATGATATTCTAACCATGGGAAAGAACGTTGGAGATCGACAAGGAATTGGGTATGACAACTCAACAGGTAGCACAGTCAATCTCAAGTCAGAGATTCAAGAGATAAAGAGAAAGGTTATTAACACTCGTCAAAGAAAACTTCTCATATGTAGCTACTGCATGTATCAAGGCCACACTGAGGAAGAATGCCTGAAACTGCTTAGGGATATCATGACTAGACGATAACTATCTACATGTTCCAATATCGATAATATCCAGCGATCAAGGATGGTCAGAAAGGTATGGGTTGTTAAACACACTAGTAATTGCCTTATTGCTCATACTTCACTTATTGCACATTATAGAGACTCGTGGTACTTTAATAGTGGTTGTTCTCACCCCATTACTGGAACTCGAGAATTTTTGACAAACATCAAAACATATGATTGTGGTTTTGTTACGTTTGGCGATGGAAAGAAGAGTTAAGTGGTTGGAAAAGGTGAACTGCACATTGAAGAATTCCCGGTATTCACTAGTGTTCTATTCGTTGAAGAACTAAAGGCAAGTCTGTTAAGAATCAATCAACCGTGTGATGACAATATGACAGTAGAATTTTAGAAAGATAAATGCATAGTGAAACATGGAGAAGATAAATTTCTTTCAGGCATTTGATCATCAGACAACTGTTATCTGCCAGAACATAAAGTGGAGTGCCTGAGTTCAAAACAAAAGATGAAGAAACCTTGTGGCACAAAAAGCTCGGTCAAATCAACTACAAAACCTTGGTGAAAATTGCAAATGTAAAGGCTGTGCGAGGTACAAGCAAAAATGGAATTGTGTGCGAACCATGTCAACAAGGAAAAACAAATTCGATCTCCCCACTCTTTAGTTCAGTATATAACTACCTCAAGAAATCTAGAATTACTGCATGTGGATTTGATAGGTTCAGTCAATACACCAGTGTGAGGGCAAGAAGTATATCTTTGTATGTGCTGATGATTTCTCTAGATACACTTGGGTAGCCTTTCTAAAAGAAAAATCTAATACTGTGGACGTGTTTAGAATGGTGATAAAATGCAGGCAGAAAAAGGAAGTCTAGTAGGAAAGATTGTCATATTCGTAGTGATCATGGCCGGGAATTTGAAAATTCTCAGTTCAGTGATTCTGTGATGAACTTGGCGTTCAACATGAATTATCAGCTCCAATCACTCCTCTATAGAATGGCATTGTAGAAAGGAAGAACATGATGCTTCGGGAGATGGCTCAAGTCATGCTAGCCGAGAAAGGGATCCACAAAAAATGATGGGCAGAAGGAATTAATACAGCTTCCTATACAATAAATCGTGTGTATCTTCGTTCATTCATAAGCAAAACATCATACGATATTTAGAAGGGCATGAATCCAAATGTTTCATACTTTCATATGTTTGGAAGAAAGTGTTATATTCTCCGAGAGCAATTGGCAAAATTTGATAGTCGTAGTGATGTTGGAATTTTTCTCGGTTAATCTGTGAACAGTCGGGCTTATCATGTTCATAATCTTCGGACAAATGCTCTCTTGGTATCCATAAATGTCATTGTGGGCGATTCTGACGACGAACAAGTATCAAGAGAAGATGAACCAGAGTAAGACCATGTTCTAACACAGAGCAGCCAACCCGATAAGCCAGAATTTTTGGAACATCGAAGCAAACAGACAATCTGGATGAACCTGAAGAAGTTGAGTATGTTGGAACATCTTCCTCGACTGTACCACCGCAAGTTCCAACACAGGTGCAACCAGATCCTAACTTACAAAGAACTCGATCAATCCCTCGAGTAAACTACAGATTACTAGCAGGACTACAATGCTTCATCTCTCTTATTGAACCAGAGAACTACAAAGAAACCTTACTTGATGAATATTAGATTGCGGCAATATAAGAAGAACTTGGTCAGTTTGAATGCAATGATGTATGGTATCTTACTCCTCATTCTAAAGGGTTAAATTTTAATGGCACCAAGTGGATTTTCAAGAACAAATTTGGTGTTGATGGCCAAATCACGCAATCTGCCGGAAAGAAAGGCTATCGCCTTTTTTGTGTGATCTTTACCAGTCGGGATGCCAATTTTTTTGAAGACCAGTTCCCATATTTTGCAACTCCAACATTATAATCAACGCTGACTTCTTAATGCAAACTTGTCATGATATCTAGGAACATGAGCTGCAAAACACAAGCACCCAAAAACTCTTAATGATGAGTAATTAGAAGCTTGCCCATAGAGAAACTCAAAGGGAGTACGGCCATTGAGATTCTTTGCCGGTGTCCGATTAATCAGATAAGCATCATTAAGAACACATTTTCCCCAAAAATCAATAGGAAGACTGGCCTGGAACCGTAAAGCGTGCGCCAGATTGAGTAAATGGAGATGCTTTCTTTCAACTCGACCATTCTGCTACGGTGTATCAACCATAGATGTCTAAAAAATGATCCTAAATGCAGCAAAATGAGATCTCAAAGGCAAAAATTCAGTTATGCTATCAACCCAAACACGTTGTATGGTTCGGCCCCACTGGTTCTTCACCAAGGCACTAAATTCTAAAAATCTATAAGCTACTTTTGATTTAGCCACTAATAAATAAATCCAAACATCTCGGGAATAATCATCAACTAGAGTCAAAACATTAAATGCAGCACTAGAAGATGGTGTTCTATAAGGACCACAAACATCACAATGAATTAATTTAAATAGTACAGTAGCATTTGTAGAACTCAATGGAAAATTATGTCTAGTCTGTTTTGCTCTATAACATATAGAGCAAGGAACATAAGTCTTATTAGTGCTAAAATCAAGAGAAGAAATAGAAGACAACACCGTAGAGGAAGGGTGTCCAAAATGCTGATACCATAAATCAGAAGAAGACACGGAAGAAACTGTTGGAAGAGACTATAGGATAGAAGGATGATCACGAGTATCCAACAGACAAATCCAAAGCACCCATCCCCCATTCTGTTCACCCATGCCAATCACTTTCCTTGTACTGATTTTCTGTAAAATGCAATAATTTTCAGTAAAGAAATCTAGACATTTCAAGGCAGATAACAATCTAGAACATGATAAGAAGTTGCACCTCAAAGTAGGTATATATAACACATGAGTAAGGGTGACAACACAAAGTAAATAGAACCATATTGGGTGGTGGATGACATAGAGCCATCAGACAGAACAACATTCACAGTATCAATAGCAGTAGTAAGATCCGTAAGAGAACCTTTATCACCAGTTATGTGATATGAGGCTCCCAAATCAAGTATCCATGGTAAAGTAAACTTATCGGACTCATTGTCAGTAAGAGAATTAAACTGATTAAATAAATGCATGGTTGTGATCCAGTGGTCATCAGACAGAGGATGGCTAAAGTCGAATTGGGTAGGGACATGGCCAAAGGAAGCCGCCGCCACTGGACGAGGCGGCGACATAGCGGCACCGGTGAACGGCGATAAGAGAGAAAGTGTTGTGGCAGAACCTCTGGTTACGACGGTGGCAGTCGGCCGAGAAGCTAGAGCCATCTTCTTTGTGGCACTGGCTTTCTCCTTCAACTCCTTGAACCATTTTGGTACACCAAAGATCTAGAAGCATGAATCCTTATCGGGACCCTTGTGATGACAATGTGTACAAATAAGATTCCTGCTGTCAAATGTAGAAAGAACAATTAGCAAAGAACTTGTAGGTTGTAGGCGTTGTGCATCATACGCCATGGAGTTAGAAGAAGGCTCACGAGCTCGATTGGCATCTCTATGATTCTCCTCCTAGACAACAAGGGAATATACTTTCATGACAGGTGGCATTGGATGAATGCTCATGATATGTGATTGCAAGGTGTGAAAGTCTTCGTCGAGGCCAGAGATGAATTGGTAGATCAAATCCTTCTCTTTCTCTCTCTCTCTAAGAAGACTCTCGCAGAAATATTACAATGGCACAGTTCCTTGCTTTCTTCACAGTCATAAACTAGGGAAGACTGCATGCAGTGATACAAACAACTTCTTCAGTTTGCCAAAGTAAATGTCGATGGGCTGACCATTCTGCCTGCAACTCTGAATAGCCTCTTGCATTTACAAATCTTTCATACCATCGCCAAGAATAAATCATGCCTTCAGGTCATCCCACAGTTTCTTAACTGTGGAAAACAAGCTTGTAGAAGATCTCAACACCGGATTCAGGGTTTGCAAGATCCAGCAGACAAGAGTAGCATTAACCCCAGGCCAATCAGCAACATCAAGATGACCATCCTGGGGTTTGGTAATAGATCCATCAATAAACCCAATCTTGTTCTTGGAAAAGAATGTGCGACACATCGCGTCAGACCATTCAATGTAATTTTCTTGACCTTTCAGCATGTTCGGTATAAGTTGTAAACATGGACCATCGCCAGAGCCAAAAAAGTAAGGATCAGTTGACATAGGACCAACAGGTACAATAGTCCAAGGGCCAGATTGCAATTTCAACTGCTTCAGTAAAGTTACAATCACATCATAACCACTCATATCTTGAAGCTTCGGAGCCTTATGAGTAGCATCAAGATGGGCCTGTTCTTCAGGATTTCTTCTAGAATCAGACATAGTGTAAAATCAGGTATAGATCAGTAGCAGGAACAATAACCAACGATGGATCAGATGAGCAATGTAACACCCCAAACCTACGACCTACCTGCCCAACGTAAGTATCGGGTCGGATCCGGGCGTGCTACCAAGAATCCAACGAGTCGGATGCAGTAACGAGTAGTACAAATTATGTGAAAGCAATTTTAGAATTCAAAACCTAGCTTACTATTGCAATGAAAGTCTTAATACAAGTGTTAATAAAGAGTTTTAACTAAAATTTACAGACAAAAGTTCTATAGGGTCCAGTGAGGATTAGTTCACGTTTATATTTTACATAACCATTTTTCACATAACCAAAATATTCTAAAGGTTCACCCAGGATCCTTCCTCAAAAGAAGTAAAGACACTAGTGCACTTCACTCTTACGGTTCATCTACACCTGAGAGGGTTCATTAAACTAGGGTAATCTTCTTGCTTAGTGAGGTTCCATTGCCAGTATTTTCCAAGTTGAGTTTTAGTGGTCACAAAAAACAAAATAGCCACATAAGTCCTAGCACACAGTAAAATGATACGGGTGGTTAATGCCAAGTTGCTGTCAAGTGCCTATGTGGAAACTCTAACTAACATATAAGGCATAACCTTTTCAGAAGTTCCCAAAGGCTATCAATCGGGAATTAAGTCTCAACAACCACACCTAATAAGATGTTCAATTACGAGCTCGTATCAGATCCATATAGTTGTGCTAGTATACCAGAAACTCCATGTGTAGCCGATCTAATAAGACGGTCCATTCTATACCATTCCCTATCGACTTCAACCGAACTACAATTGTGTCAGGGACCCCAAAAGAACAGACAAGCAATCAGGTGGCAGATAATTCAAGTTTGTCACGGCAAGATAAATTACAAGCCGGTCATCCACATATAAAATATCAGAGCAGTGCATGCACTCAGTTTCACAATAATTAAGCAATATATATATATAGTTCCAAGTACAAAGTCTGAGTAGAGTGGATTCAAGTACAGAGTTCAAGGACATGGTTCAAGTAGAAAGTTTGAGTGATACTGGGTTCGAGTGGTGAGGGTCGAGTTCAGGGTTTGAGTGATACTGGGTTCGAGTGGTACATGTTCGAGTGATGAGGGTCGAGTATAGGGTATGAGTGATACTGGTTCAAGTAGTACAGGTTTGATTGGTGAGGGTCGAGTACAATGTTCGAGTGATACTGGGTTTGAGTGGTACAGGTTCGAGTGGTGAGGGTTAAGTACAGGGTTTGAGTGATACTGGGTTCGAGTGGTACATGTTCGAGTGATTAGGGTCGAGTACATGGTTCGAGTGATACTAGTTCCAATGGTATATGTTTGAGTGGTGAGGGTCGAGTACAAGGCTCGAGTGATAATGGGTTTGAGTGGTACAGGTTCGAGTGATGAGGGTTGAATACAGGGTATGAGTGATACTGGTTCAAGGGGTATAGGTTCGAGTGGTGAGGGTTGATTAAAGTGTTTTAGTGATACTGGGTTTGACTGATACAGGTTCGAGTGGTGGGGGTCTAGTACAGTGTTCGAGTGATAATGGGTTTGAGTGGTACATGTTTGAGTGATGAGGGTCGAATATAGGGTACGAGTGATATTGGTTCAAGGGGTACATGTTCGAGTGGTGAGGGTTGAGTATAGTGTTCGAGTGATACTGGGTTCGAGTGGTACTCTCTGGTTTGAGAGGTGAAGGTTTCAGTGGAGGTTCGAGAGGTGAAGATTCTAGTGGAGGGTTTGAGAGGTACTCTTTAGTTCAAGAGGTGAAGGTTCTAGTAAAGGTTCGAGGGATACTGGTTTGAGAGGTGAAGGTTTCAGTGGAGGTTTGAGAAGTAGTGCTTCGAAAGGTGAAGATTCTAGTGGAGGGTTCGAGAGGTACTCTCTGATTCAAGAGGTGAAGGTTCCAGTGGAGGTTCAAGAGATACTGGTTCGAGAGGTGAAGGTTCCAGTGGAGTTTTGAGAGGTACTGGTTAGAGAGGTGAGGTTCCAGTGAAGATTCGATAGGTATTGGTTTGAGATGTGAAGATTCTAGTGGAGGATTTGAGAGGTACTCTCTGGTGGCATCATATATATATATGAATATAAATAATCATTTTAATTCGTTTTGTGATAAGGCGATGCAAACACTCACCTCAGTTAGACGGGATTTTGTAGTTGGAACTTGGCACAACCTCTGTTCCTACGCTACCATCGCTCAATCACTATTCTTATTTTTGGAAAGAGAATGGTTTAAGGCTGTAAGTTTGGGGATGCGTAATTGCTATTTATACTAGTTGATGGCATGATGGGAGACATAGGTGTTCTGACACCTAACACCTAAAATTTTATCCATTTAACCCTCAATTGGATAAATTTTCATGTCCACTTTCTAGAATTTCACTTTGGATAAGTTTTCATGTCCACTTGCCCGAATATCACCTTCCGGTATTTATTAATATTAAAAAAACCTAGTTATTACATGCACACTGACTTCATTACGGTCAGAGTTTTCACAATCTCCCATCCTTAATGAATTTCGTTCCCAAAATTCCCGTTTCCCATGAACAGCTTTGGGAAATTATCCCTCCTGTCAGCTTCTAGCTCCCAAGTTGCTTCCTCGACCTTATGATTTCTCCACAACACCAAAACCATATGAATCTCTCTAGTTTGTAAGGTCTTGATTTTTCGATCCAATATCTTTACGGGATTTTTCTCATGCATCAGCTTTTCATTCACTACTAAGTCTTCATGATTTAATATGTGTTCGGGGTCAAGGTGGTATTTCTTCATAATTGATACATGGAAAAAATTATGTAATTTCCCCAACTGGCTAGGCAAGTTAAGTTGGTACGCAACTGGTATGATTCGTTGTAAGACCTTGAAAGGGCCAATGTACCTAGGACTCGACTTTCCTTTCTTACCATGCTGCACGAGACGCTTGTGACCTTCACAAATACCTGATCACCAACTCTAAATTCGAAATCCCTCCTTCGATGTTCCGCGTAACTTTTTTGTCGACTTTGAGCCATCTGTAAGCGCTGCTTTATCAGCTTGACCTTATCCGTGGATTCCTCAATCCAAGGTATACTGGCAACTGGGAGAATCTTTTTCTCTCCCACTTCTTCCCAAAAGAGGGGTGTCTGACATTTTCTACCATAGAAAATTTCACATGGGGCCATACCAATGGATGACTGATAACTATTGTTATAAGCGAATTATACCAAAGGTAAGTAAGCATCCCAACTTCCCCCAAAATCCATAACACAGCTTTGGAGCATATCCTCCAAGGTTTGAATTGTTCTCTCTGACTTCCCATCTGACTGTGGATGGGTACTTGTACTAAAGTTCAATTTGGTTCCCAGTTCTGCTTGCAGTTGCCTCCAGAAGTGGGAAGTGAATCTTGGGTCCCTATCTGACACAATAGTTATCGGCACCCCATGAAATCTTACAATTTCCCAGGTGTACAGAACCGTCAGTTTTTCCAAGGAGTATTTAACGTTGATCGGTCATTAGTGAACTGATTTGGTCAACCTATCCACCAACACCCATATTACATTAAAATATTTTGGTGTTCGGGGTAGTCCTGTCACAAAGTCCATCGTGATGTGATCCCATTTCCATTCAGGAATCTCCAATGGTTGTAATAACTTCAATGATTTCTGATGCTCGACCTTGACTTGCTGGCACACCAAACAATGCGCCACATATTCTGCTATGTCCATCTTCATGTTATCGCAGCAGTACTGCTATTTCAAGTCTCGGTACATCTTGGTCCCTCCTGGGTGCACCGTATACTAGGACCGGTGAGCTTCCTCCAACACTCTTTGTGTGATCTCTGAATTTCGAGGTATGTAAAACCTACTTCTACAGATCAGCACCCCGACACTGGTCTAATTCAAAGTTCGGTAACTTCCTTTCAGTGGCAAGCTTCCTCTTCTTCACCAATGATTCATCCGATTCTTGAGCCTTTTTAATCTCCGTGGGTAATATAGATTGTACCCTTAGATTGAAGAACACAAGTCGGTCAGGTTTAGCCTTGCATTCCCAACTCTCTGCCTACGATAATATCTCTGACTCCTTTATCCATATATGTGCTAACTTTACCTTCCGACTCTAGGCGTTTACCACCACATTCGCCTTACCAGGATGATAATTGATCACACAGTCATAGTCCCCAAAAAAATCCATCCACCGACGTTGGCGCATATTCAGGTCCTTTGGGGAAAATAGGTTTTCAGTTCTTATGATCCGATATTACTTTACATGTGACTCTATACAAATAATGTCTCCATTTCTTTAAAGCAAACACCACTGCAGCTAGTTCTAGGTCATGGGTGGGGTATTTATTTTCATGAGGTTTCAACTTCTGAGAAGCATAAGGAATCACGTAACCCCGTTGAATCAACACGCATCCCAAACCATCTCCTGAAGCATCAGCATACAATATGAATCCATAATTTCCTAGCAAGAACTGGGGCAGTGGTTAAACGCTTCTTCAATTCTTGGAAACTAGATTCAGTCTTCTCATTCCATTCATGCTTAACTCCCTTCTGAGTTAGACGGAACAAAGGGGATGCTAGTTTCGAGAAGTCTTTAACGAAATGCCTATAATACCCTGCCAGTCCAAGAAAACTTTGAACTTCCGTACTATTGGTCGGCACTATCCAATTTAGAATTGTCTTGACTTTAGAGGGATCCACGGATATCCCTTCCTTACTAATCACGTGCCCCAAAAAGTTCACTTGGTTTAGCCATAATTCACATTTGCTAAACTTGGCGTACAACTTGTGTTCTTTAAGCAGTTGTAATACTTTCCTTAGATGCCCTTCATACTCCTGCTGGGATTTGGAATAAACCAAAATGTTATCAATGAAGATGAAAACAAACTCATCTAGGTATGGCCAAAATACTCGCCGTATGAGATCCATGAAAATGGTTGGTGCATTGATTACTCCAAATGGCATTACCAAGAATTCATAATAACCATATCGAGTATTGAAAGCTGTTTTGGGTATGTCCTCCCGCTTCACTCGCAACTGGTACTACCCTTGTTGTAAATCCAGTTTGGAAAATACGAATGATTCTTGGAGTTGATCTAACAACTCCTCAATAATGAGAAGAAGGTATTTATTCTTAATCGTCACATTGTTTAAGCCTCGATAATCGATACACATCCAAAGAGAGCCATCTTTCTTCTTAGCAAACAACACTGGGGCTCCCCAGGGTGAGGTACTTGGTTGAATAAACCCCTGAGTTAACAAATCTTCTAGTTTTAGTTTCAACTCTTGTAGTTCTAGTGGCGTCATATGATAAGGGGTTCTAGAGACAGGTGTGGCTCCTGGCACCAGATCAATGGTAAAATCAGTCTCCCTTTCTGGAGGCAAACTTACAAGTTCCTCTAGAAATACCTCAGGGAAGTCTTGGACAACATTTATATCTTCTCCCTTTAACTGGTCTTTTGGCCTTTTCATGACATAAGCTAATATTCCAGTTGCTTCTTTACAAATCACCTGTTGAGCTTTGATGCCAGCAACCAGGAATGAGGAGGATTTTTTTCTTTCCACATCCACTTCAATTGGAGGTTCCCCGGGTCGACACAACTTAACTTCCTTTGTATGATAGTTTAACTGGGCATGATTCTTAGCAAGCCAATTCATCCCAAGTATTACTTCATATCCCTTTAAGGGTAAAGCAATCAGGTGTATAGGAAATTCCCCACGCCCCACATTTACCCCGTAATTTCTACATACATGTCCAGTTAGGATTTTAGCATCGTTTGTAGGAGTGCTAACTTCCAACGTATAGGGTAATTTCTCTATCTTACCTCCTATATTTTCAAGAAAGGAATAACTAGCAAAAGAATGAGATGCACCAGGATCAATCAAAACTATAGCTAGTTTACCTAAAATAGAGAGAGTACCTTCAATGACCTTGGTCGAAACTGGTACCTCATTATCCTCCAGCGTGTAAAAATGAGCCTGCACCTTTGGTTGATTGCTCCCACTTGCTCCTCCTTTCTGAGTAGGTCTAGTGACAGATGCCTGGAATCCCAGGGGTTGAGACAAGCGACTCGGCTGAGCTAGCGAGCACTATGATATTCTATGTTCAGAACTCCCACATCGTTGACACTTATTTACCTTCTTCCAGCAACTCTTTTCATCATGGTTTCCCTTTCCACAGTACGTGCAACAAACTTGAGGCACTCCTCTCGGGAAAATTTTTGAGCTATCTGACATAGCCGGTGGTCGGGGTATGTCTCTCCTAGGGACTTTGTTTTTCCCAGCGTTTGATCTCTAAGGGCCTGGGGTGTACATTGACTGAGATTTCACATATTTCCTTCTCGCTTAGTGCACGGCCCGTAAGGCATTTTTGGTTTCTTCCACTCTGCAAACTACTTCGACGGCTGTGGTATAATTGTTTTGATATGTCAGGGCTAAAACATTCTTCAACTCCAGCCTTAACCCTTGGATGAATCTCCCCTTGTGTTCATCATCAGATGAGATTATCTTCTCTGCAAACTTAGAGAGTCTGGAAAACTTTGCCTCATACTCCACAACACTCATTATGCCTTGCTTCAAGTTTATAAATTCGGCTTCTTTCCTTTCGTTAACTAAAAGTGGAGTGTACTTCATCTTAAACTCCTTTTCAAAATTCTCCCAGGTTCTGGGAGTTTCCTCCATGTCCCACTTTCTAAGTACTATGTTCCACCAATCTTGCGCAACTCCTTCCAATTGGAGTATGGAAAAGATCACCTTCTATTCATCTGTGTATCCCAGGGCTCGGAAAGTCAGAGTCATTGTTTCGATCCAATTTTTGGTGACTTCATCATCTGGGCCACTGAACCCGGGGGGATGAAACTTTTGAAATCATTCCAATGTTGAATCCTCTGTCTCCAGGCTTTGACTTCGATCCCTGAGGAGAGGTTGAGCTTGATTTCCTCTTTCTATCATGTGACTCAATATTTCAGTAACTTGACTTGCGAACAACTCCATCCCGGTAGTTGGGGGGTTTGTCCCATTGGCGAGTTTGAACTTTCCCCTTGTTCCCTTTCCACTGAAACCTATATTCAATAAATTAGATTAAAATTATTATTATTATTTTGAGTGTTTGGATATGGATTATACTAATCTTTATTTATTAACCCAAAAGAACACAATATAATTCACATAATATTTTACATTAGCATCATAGTTAATCTAATATTACACAACTTCAAACGAGCGACTTCCTCCAATGCCAAAATTGGGACTCACTCTAGTTCTAATACTTATTTTAACTCACAAGATCCGTCAGGTGCAAAATTTAGGATCTGCAAGTACCAAAAGTCATATTCTATTACCAAAAGTCATCTTCCAGTCCTTATCGACCCTTGAACCCTCAGTGGAGCCACCTCCTTCCTCTCGCTCGACTCCAGGGAATACCCGGTTCACCAGATCATCCCACAGTGTAGCGAGAGTTTGATCCATTGTACCCCGGGTCTCTCTAATGTGCCTCCAAATTGGTTCAGTTGGTTATTTATTATAAGCAGTTAGACCTCTCTGCAGCACTTGGGCATTTATTAGGGCTAGGTCCACTTCTCGAATGACTTCCTGTCGTTCTGTGTCCTATTGCTCGAGCTCCAAAATTCTTTGGTTCTTCAATTGATCGTGTTCTGCGATCACCGCATTTTCCCTTGCCTCTTCTGTGTCAGCACGCATACACTGTTCCCACATGGCGTCTTTCATCAATTGTTCATGGATCTTGAGGCTAAGGACCCTGCTAATTAAATTTTCAAGCTCCATGACTAAAGTGTGCACGACCCAATTCGGGTAGACGTGAGTCTCCACCCAACGCGAATTGTCTAAAATCTTCGTCCATGGAATGAACGTCTCCGGGGAAGCTCCAGAATGTCTCCTTATCTCAATGGTCCCTTGATAATCATTAGTCGCAACCTCTACGACATTATCTATCTATCAAAATAACAAACTTGTTAGTTTGACAGCTTGGACCCAACAAACCTAAAACATACCTTATTCACAATTTATTCAGTTCTTCAAAAATCTTTTTCTTCAAGGTAGGTATGGGTTTCCTTTACTTTTTTTGAAGATGCTCTAATACCACATCTGTAACACCCAAAACCCACAACCTACCTGCCCAACGCAAGTATCAGGTCGGATCCGGGCGTGCTACTGAGAATCTAACGAGTCAGATGTAGTAACGAGCAATACAGATTATGCGAAAGTGATTTTAGAATCCAAAACCTAGCTTACTATTACAATGAAAGTCTTAATACAAGTGTTAACCAAGAGTTTTAACTAAAATTTATAGACAAAAGTTCTATAGGATCCGGTGAGGATCAGTTCACGTTAATATTTTGCATAACCATTTTTCATTCTAACCAAAAGATTCTAAAGGTTCACCCAGGATCCTTCCTCAAAAGAAGTAAAGACACCAGTGCAATTCACTCTTACAGTTCATCTGCACTTGAGAGGGTTCATGAAACTAGGGTAAGCTCCTTTCTTAGTGAGGTTCCATCACCAGTATTTACCAAGTTGAGTTTTAGTGGTCACGGAAAACAAATAGCCACATAAGTCCTACCACACAGTAAAGGACATGGGCGGTTAATGCTAAGTTGTTGTGCCTATGTGGCAACTCTAACTAACATATAAGGCAAAACCTTTTCAGTAGTGCCTGAAGGCTATCAATCAAGAATTCAGTCTCACCAACCACACCCAATCAAATGTTCATTTACGAGCTTATATCAGATCTGGATGGTTATGCTAGCATACCAAAAACTCCACGTGTAGCTAGTGTAATCAGACTGTCTGGTCTATACCGTTCCCCGCCGACTTCGATCGAACTACAATCGCATTGGGGACCCCAAAAAGCACAAAAAAGCAATCAGGTAGCAGATAATTCAAGTTTGTCACGGCAAGATAAAGTACAAGCCAGTTATGCACACATAAAATATCAGAGCAGTGCATGCACTCAGTTTCACAATAATTAAGCAATATATATATAGTTCCAAGTACAAAGTTTGAGTAGAGTGGATTCGAGTACAGAGTTCAAGTACAAGATTTGAGTAGATTCCAATGATACTGGATTGGAGTGGTACATGTTCGAGTGATAAGTGTCGAGTATAAGGTACGAGAGATACTGGGTCAAGTAGTATAGGTTTTAGTGGTGAGGGTCAAGTACAGTGTTCGAGTGATACTGGTTCAAGTTGTGAGGGTCGAGTACAGGGTTCGAGTGATACTGGGTTCGAGTGGTACTGGTTTGAGTGATGAGGTCGAGTACAGGGTTCAAGTGATACTAGTTCCAGTGGTACATGTTTGAGTGGTGAGGGTCGATACATTGTTCGAGTGATAATGGGTTCGAGTGGTACATGTTCGAGTGATGAGGGTCGAATACAGGGTACAAGTGATACTGGTTCAAGGGCTATAGGTTTGAGTGGTGAAGTTCAAGTGCGGTTTTTGAGTGATACTGGGTTCGAGTGGTACAGGTTTGAGTGGTGAGGGTCAAGTACAGTGTTCGAGTGATAATGGGTTCGAGTGGTACAGGTTCGAGTGATGAGGGTCGAATACAGGGTACGAGTGATACTGGTTCAAGGGGTACAGTTTTGAGTGGTGAAGGTCGAGTACAGTGTTCGAGTGATACTAGGTTTGATTGGTACTCTCCAGTTCAAGAGGTGAAGATTTCAGTGGAGGTTCAAGAGGTACTAGTTCGAGAGGTACTCTCTAGTTCAAGAGTTGAAAGTTCCAGTGGAGGTTCAAGAGATACTGGTTTGAGAGGTGAAGGTTCCAGTGGAGGTTCGAGAGGTACTGGTTCGAGAGGTGAGGTTCTATTGAAGGTTCGAGAGGTACTGGTTCGAGAGGTGAAGATTCTAGTGGAGGGTTCGAGAGGTACACTCTGGTGGTATCATAAATATGTGTGTGTGTGTGTGTGTGAATATAAATAATCATTTTAATTCGATTCGTGATAAAGCGATGCAAACACTCACCTCAGTTAGACAGGGTTTTGTGGTTGGAACTTGACGCAACCTCTATTCCTATGCTACCACCGCTCAATCACTATTCTTAATTTGGTAATAGAATGGTTTGAGGCTGTAAGTTTGGGGAGATGGTAATTGCAATTTATACTAGCTGATGGCATGATGGGAGACATATATCTGATACCTAACACCTAAAATTTTGTCCATTTAACCCTCGTTTGGATAAGTTTTCGTGTCTACTTGCCAGAATTTCACTTTGGATAAGTTTTCGTGTCCACTTGTCCAAATTTCACCTTCTGGTATTTATTTATTTATTTAAAATATCTAGCTATTACATGCACACAGACTTCATTACGGTCGTGGTTTTCACAAGCAAGACGCGGCGGTGCATGGAGTTGACGGTGACGGTGCGTGAGGCGTGGGATCGGTGTGTGTTAAGCGACGCTCGATTGAATCGGACGGCTGACGGATCACCGCTACTGTATAAAGGCGGCGTCAATCGGCAAGCAGTGGAAAAAGAGCTAACGTGCAGCTGAGACGACGGCGTGTACGAAAGACGAGCGACTGAGGCGGCGGTACTGGAGCTCGGTAATGGCAGAAAAATTTTCTTTAAGGTTTTTGTATTTTAGGCTTTAATACCATGTAGAAAATAAGGGTAATGATGTGTGTTTATTCATGAACTCATGATATATTATATAGTGGTACAAAATACCTATACAAGCTAGGAAAAGGTAATAGAATATAACTACAATTAAAAGTAATATTCAATAACATATGGAAATACGGTCTTTCCCAAGATTTTGTCTATTTATACGACTTTATTTTATGTTCGTTAACTAATATTTAGAAATGGCACATCTTAGTACATATCAGTATGTGATTGGTAATAGTATTTAAAAATGATATCTTTCCTTCTTTCCATAAGTTAGGGAAAAAAAGTTTAAATTATAAATTAGAATAAATCAAGATAAAATTTTTGAGTTGTATTAATCGGGTCATAAACTTATAACTATTGCACGTTGCATAGTAAATTTTTAATATTGCAACTAAAACCTTTTACCTTTCTATAATTCTATTTTAACTCCGTCTTTCCATGTGCCTATTAGAATGCGATTTTTCTGAAGATTTTTTTCATAAAATATTTAATGTATTAAGGTATATTATATATTAATTTTAATATTAAATTTAGATAATCAGAAATTTTAACTTTCTTTAATCTGTATAATTAATAATTATGAAACATTGATAATTTAAGACTATATATTTTTTAATCTAAGATGATGAATTTATATTTTTTGGATCAAAATTTAAAACTTATATTTTATATATTTCTAATTCAATCAATTAATCATGGATCGTTGACAATATCCCTAATTAAAAAAAATGGATCTAACATACATAATTTTGTATCATTATAAATGAGTTCCTCATTATATTTGACCATGCATGGTTCAGCCACTAGTGCTGTCGAAAATGTCCAATTATTTACGGAGTACAATATTTGTTAACCACGAAAGTTTTTTTCACCACAATATAGTAAAAATATTGGAAAATAAAGAAAATGGACATCTTTAACTCAATTGCACAAAATTTAATTAGTAAAAACAATCATCTAATTCAAATATTTTAAATTTTTTGTAAAAGAATTGTATGATAATAATACATATATTTTTTATCTAAACCTTGCAATGATATGATAATACAATCAAATCTTCAAAACTTTGATCATTTTTCATATTCTATGGAATCTGTGTGCATTCAATGTTGGTAACGATAATGTTAATTTGCTAAAATATTTTTTTAAAAAAATATTTTTATCAACTAATTAAAGTATATTAAAAATATTTATTTATTCATTTAACAATATTAAAATTCACGTTCGTGCAAACTACGGGTGTTATCTAGTATGGTATAAAAGTAGTTCTAATAGAGATGTGGTGTCTTCTATTTCCAATGCGCTGCTACACAATCGAAAGGCAGGGTCTTTAACATCCGATGCTTGCAACATGTTGACTCAACTTCCACAATATCATTCATTTATTAAATTTTATGGAAAGACGGAAGGAAAATGTAATTAGAATGAAAAATCTTTAAGTGTGGCTACAGTAGACAGCTACAGATGTAAGTGTGGAGAACGTATTTTCTCTGTTTTTTTTACTATACGAAAAAATGAGGACGCATTTGCTAAATACATTCTCACTATTTTATGCTTTTCTAAAAAATTCTGGAAAGAGGAGGACACATTTGCTAAATTTGTCCTCTATATTTTATGCTTTTGTTTAATTCTGGAAAGAGGACGCATTTATATTTGACTTTTTTTTATTCTCTGAAAACGAGCGAATGCGCCCTCAATGTGCGTTCGTTTTAAGCCCAAAACAGAGCCTCAATTCACTAAAATAGATCCTTTCACCTGGTTTTCTTCCTCCACTGGATTCTTCCATCCTTGCTGTGCTCAGGCTGTCTTTGTCCTGTTCGGTGGACTCACGCCATGCTCCCTCCCAGCCTTGGTTTGTCGCCATTGTCATCACCGAGCGTACGATGCAAGTGCTGCAGGAAGCTCCACGTGAAGAATTCACGTGCCACCGGCGGACCCACGCGTGGAAACCACGCACCACCAGGAGCTCCGAGTCTCCAAAAGCCTCTCCGCCACTGCCGATATGAGAGGTACTTGAACAAATCTTTATTATATAAATGTGCTGAATGATTATGTGTGGTTTGAATGATTATGTGTGGTTTGGTTATATGAATGTGTTAAATGAGAATGTGTGATTATTGGTGAATTGATTATGTGTGATTTGTTCACTAATTGTTTTATTTACGTCGTAGTAACAATTTAATTTGTGTGTTGTAATTGAGTTCAAATTTGATATTGTGAAGTGACATTACCAAAGTTGAAATGGTGTATGTCAAATAGTAAGAAAATCGATAATAGTGTATGATTTGGTTGCCCGATGAAAATTGAACAATGTATGGTTTAGGGTTTGAGGAGTTGAATATATGTTGCTGAATACCGTCTTTCCAAATATGGAATTATATGTTATATATTTGTATAATGCAGTTATACGATG
Source organism: Rubia yunnanensis (assembly GCA_037428765.1). Lineage (NCBI taxonomy): Eukaryota > Viridiplantae > Streptophyta > Magnoliopsida > Gentianales > Rubiaceae > Rubia > Rubia yunnanensis. Next base: position 19,141,064 of record CM075064.1, on the reverse strand, counting down.
TTTTTGATGGTGTACTTGTACAAAGGGGGTTAGATTAACTTTTATTTGAATGTGGGTGTGGGTGTGTATTATGATCCTCCCATACCTGAGAAAAATGTGACTCTCGAACGGAGGTTAAGCCACTCCGAGTTAGTTGAATTAATATTCAGAAGGCTTGGCATTGTAAGTGAGGGATTTCTATTGAAAATATATTATCTTTATCCTGAGCTGATTGGTTCGTCTATATACTATCATAATCATAATGTGGAAGATGACGAGTCCACCGCGACCTTCTTCAACACTGTTAATCGAATGTCCTTGCCCTCAACTGATCTTTACATTAATATGGAGAAGATGTCAAACACTATTGACCGTGTGAGTGATGTTAGTTCGGGCAAGTTCATGTCGTTGAGCAATGTTTAGAACTATGCAGCTTTGCCAACCTTCCCACCCCCTATACATTGCCAAGGTTTTGGAGAACCTTCTTTCATTGGTGAGTCAAGTCAACCCAGTGCATATGTCCACGTCAATTGCACTCAGCTGTCCACAAGTGCTGGTATATATGGTGTGCATCATCAAGAGCTGAATGTCTTTGATGATGATTATGTAGGTGAAATTAGAGAGCATGTTGTTGGTCATGGTGAGCATGTTGTTAGCGATGATGAAGGTGAGGAAAGGGAGCTTGAAGAAGAAAGTGAAGATGGTAAATCCTTATTAACTGATTCGAATCCAGGAGATGATGATCAATGCGTATGACCCAACTAATTGTGGCGAAAGACTTCCTAGTTATGTTCAACTGACCGGGGAAGTTGACTTGGGTATGCGATTCCGGAGTATGCCAAAATTACTATAAGCTATTTCCAGGTGGAGTTTGATGATGAACAGGGAACACCGAGTCATGGAGAGCAGGTCACATACGGAGAGCAGGTCATATACATGGTATGTGAAATGTAAGGACGTTGTTGAAGGAAGTGGCAATTGTCATTGGATTATTAGAGCCAGCAAGAAGGCTGCCCATGGGACGTGGGAGATCACCAAATGGGCATGTAGTCATAGTTGTATTGGTGCTGGTTGATCAAATGGTAACACTAACCTGACATCGTTGATGATCACTCACTCCATTTGCCATCAAATTGATGCGAACCCTTCCTACACAGTGAAGGATGTCTAAGCGCATGTGAAAAAGAAGTTAAATGTGACCCTTTCCTACAAGAATGCGTGGTATACTCGCCAGAAGGCTATTGATTTGGTATTTGGAACTTGGGAGGAATCCTTTGCAATGTTTCCAACATTTATGGATGAGCTAGTTAGGTCCAATCCCGAGCACAGTTGTTGATTGGGCAGACGTACCTGATAGAATACACGGTCATGGGTGTAGGAAATTTAAGTTTGTGTTATGGTCATTTGGTCAGGCTATCCAAGCTTTTCGCCACTGTAGGGCAGTGTTTAGTGTGGATGGGACTCATTTGAGGGGCACATACAAGGCCACAGTGCTAGTTGTTGTGACACACGACGTGAATGATTACATACTGCTCATTGCTTATGCAATAGTTGATGCTGAAACTATTGAGAGCTAGAACTGGTTCATGCTCAAACAGCGACTCCATGTGGTAGGTGGTGGTTCTAGGCCAATCTGTACTATATCGGATCGTCATGATGGGATTTTGAATGCAATGAGACATATGATGAATGGATGGAACCATCAGGTTACCATCGGTTTTGTTTGAGGCATTTTCAGTCCAACTTCCTCAGTGCAGAGCGTGGGAAGTTCAAAAATGCACATCTAAAGACTCTCGTTTGGCAGCTTGGTCGTGCCAGATAAGAAAGTAGGAGGAGGGAGTACAAGGAGGAGTTGGAGAGTCTCGAACCATTTGCTTAGGATTGGTTGAAACGCCATGATAGCAGTAAGTGGTACCTTACTTTTAATGAGGGAGATCGTTGTTGGGGAATTCTTACAACTAATTTGTCAGAGAGTTACAACAATTGTTGAAGGCATGCCATCTCTCAATAACAGCATGTGTCAAAGCCACTTTTCAACAAACAGTTGAAATGTTTTCACAGAGGCTAATGGACACAACAAATTGGAGGTACTTTTTGATACATCATATTTCATTATATGTTCTTGGATTAGGTGAATTATTCTAAATTGATGTAGAATTGTGTGGGTCTTAGTTCCCAAGCAGGATTTGGAAAAAGTTTCAGAAGTAAGATACTTGGGGATAGGGACATAGTGTGATCGTGTATGGTTAGGCATCACAGACTTATAAGGTTGTGACAAGGACTATTGATGATAACATGGGTGAGAGCCAATACACTGTGAAATACCAAGGAAGGGAGTGTAGTTTTTACGAATGGAAAATTTTCCATTTCCCTTGTTCCCATGCATTGGTTGTTTGTAGGTATAGGAGTGACGATCCATCTACTCTCTGTGACAAGGTATATCACACGACCACCTATGTACAACAATATAGTGAGGGTTTTGTGCCTCTCTGAGGTCCATCACTATGGCAACATGCCAACTGGAGGTTGATTCCTAATATTGAAAAGCTTTGTAACACGAGGCGTGGTCAGTTTGTGGAGAGAATGATAAGGAATCAAATGAACGAGAGACTGCTGAGTGATTGCAGAGGCATCCATGGGCGAGGGCATGCTTAGGGTCGTGTTTGTAATATGTAGTTTTTAGAGATCCTTATGTTTTGTTTGGATCGATGTGTATTATATGATATTATGTAGTTATCCAGCTTGTTATGTTAAATTCACTAGTTAAAGGAGTGTAATTGATTGTGTGGATGTGTAATTGATTGTGTGGATGTGTATTATGTGTATTTGTTTAAATTGAAGCTAGTGTTTGATTTGGTTTGAATATTTATTACATGTAATAGTATTCATTTTCGGGAAAATATAGATTGATCATTTCTCCATGTGATTCTGATTTTCCCCAAGGATAAACCATGTAATATCCGAGACCCATTGATGGGGAATTTCTTTTTCTTCACCGGGAGCATCGTGCACATGCTCTATACAACAGTCAATTGGAGGATGAGGCACGACAGGTGAGACACTGCGATGGGGCTTGTTGGATTGGTGGGATACCTGATCGAGTGGTGCGCTATGTGCGTGAGGCTAGATTTCAAGGAATATTAGATTATGCACCAATTCACATCGACCATTCGCTTATCACTAAGTTAGTAGAGCGATGGAGACCAGAGATGCACACGATTAACCTGCTGATGGGGGAGGCTACTGTCACGTTACAAGATGTGGGCATCCTTTGGGGGTTTACCGATCGATGGCATGGCAGGCACTAGTGTTGACACAAGAAGACACACAAATGACTGGCAGAGATTATGCACCGACTACCTGGGGGCTACACCAGACATGAGTGGCATTAAATGGGGTCGTATAAGGGCTAGCTGGTTGGGAAACTTGTTGCGGAGTACATTTCCTATTGATGCTACTAAGGTAGATTGTCAGCAACGAGCAAGGGTTTTCATTCTACTGTTGGTTGGAGGATTGCTCATGTCTGACACATCTGGGCACCGGATCCCTCTGCTCTATTTGTTGATACTCATGGACTTAGATGCAACACGCCAGTACAGTTAGGGGAGTGCGATTTTGGCACACTTGTACAGGAGCTTATGTGACACTGCAATTCCACAAGTAAAATCCTGGTCGTGGGCACTAGTCCTACTACAGGTAACATTGTTGGTTAAACTTGTTAGTTGGAAACATGTCCATAATGACCTCTTACATTATATAATATTTTTTTATATTTACTGTCAGTTGTGGGCATGGGAGCGAATACCAACCATCCATCCTACCGAACGACTACCAATGACCGTCATACGGAACGACTACCAATGACCGTCATATGGAACGACTACCAATGACCGTCACCATGAGTGCATTTAGTTTCAGGTTCGTATTCAATTAGTAAGGATACAATTTTTAAACTTTTTTAAATTACTAGGAATAACTAATATTATTCATTTTGTTCCTCACGTGTGGAGAGCCCGGTACAATTTATCGCAATCACCCATGCATGTACTAAAAGTGTACCGTGATCAATTGACATCTCTCCATGATAGTCAGGTATAATGTAATTTGGATTTCCTTTTTTTGAACCAAAGGAAAAAAAGTGTTTCTTTTCTAACCACAACACTTCTCCGTTATGTCAGTTTATTTGGCAGCCATACACTGAAGATGTCATGCAACATCTCCCACAATATTATATAGCTGGTAGCAACAACTGGCAATTGTGTGTTGACCTCATTTGTTGGCACATTGTGGAGTATCATCATGTTCATCGTGCCTTCGGGCAATTTGGCCTTATCCAGACAATACATATGCAGTTAGTCACTAAGGATGAACACGAACTGCTTCATACTAGAGACCATCGGGGGAGGTCACGCATTGGTTGGCGTGTTAAACTGAGAAGCTATCTGGATGCGTGGGAACATCGAGCAGAGCACCAAATTAATGCTCTTGGGTTAGCGGATCCATATACACCCGATTGAGAATACATGGAGTGGTATTTTCGCACCCTGATTGATTAGCAAGGACGGCGCGAAACGGTTACGGGGGGGTTTCGTGGAGATGGAGCGACTTTGAAGTATATGGTATTTACTAAATTTATAATAGCATGAACAAATAACACGTTAGATTCCCTCTTTTTTTTATATCTAACATATTAATCTCATTTATGTAGTTGCAGGCAATGTTCGAGATGCGTCTTATGTTAGATATTAATTTGGACGAATGTTCCCCACATTTCATGGACGTTATTAGGGGGCACATGGTGTTGTCACACGTACTCTAGAATATACGCATGAGCCCTCCAAACTGCAGTATTATCAGCCACATGTGCACACCGAGAGGCCTTCCCTGGTGTAAGATACAATGAAATCAGAAGCCACCGTACAGCTCCTCCTAGTCGACAGGGTGGTCGGCGATCGCGTGCTCGCGGACCTACTGCACACATTAGTTCATCTCAAGCCAGACCCTCACACGCGAGTCCAATCCATGATGGACCATCAGATGGTGGACCCTCACACTATAACACTACTCCAGCTGATTCTACTGCATACCTTACTCCCACTGCTAGTCATGCGTACGTGTCGCCTACTGCTCCATTTGATACATGTAGTGTTTCCCATGTACAGTATGATTTGAATGAGGATGCAGGAGACGATATGGAGGGGGATTTTACAAAGGGGTTCCGTATGACGACGTACATGTTTCTACTCATATAGTTGTTCCTCGACGCTCATCCCGCACCATACGTCTGCCCCCATGTGGAACAGGTGGAAAGTTTTGCGGATGGTGTCATTAGTATCTTACATGTCATTGGGCATTCATTTCATTATATTTCTACCTATCTATTTGGCATGTGTTCTTTGAATATTGTATCACTAAATCAATTCATATTTTTGTTACTCCATTTCATGTTTATTTTGTTTTCATTATCATCCTCTAATTTCATAAACATTAAATGTGTCTACTCTTATATTTTTATTTATTTAAATTAGTTAGTAGTGGAAAAAGATGAAAATTTAAAAATTTTGCATACATCTCTATTTTATTAAATTACAAAAAATCCAAAATTTTAAAATTAAAATCTCAATACATTTTTAACTTCCAATTTTTTTTTATAATTCATTCATATTCTATATGACAAAGTCTTGGGAAAGACCGTCTTTCCATAGGGCTTATGGAAAGACGGGGTTTAATCAAAATAATAAAAGGTAAAAGATCTTAGTTGCAATATTAAAAATCTATTATGCAACATGTAATAGTCATAAAGTTTATTACCCGATTCATGCAACCCAAAAATTTTATCTTTATTTCTTCTAATTTGCACTTTAAACCTTGGTCTTTCCATGGCTTATGGAAAATCCGTCTTTCAAGAGACGAACTCTTTCTATATTTTGGAATATTCAAAAATATTAAATACCGACGATCAAATTTTTCCATTATCTTTGATCAAGTAAATATGACGTTCAAGTTTTATTATCATAAATTTCAAAGTGGACTTTCAAATTCTTCCGATACATATATTATTATGGAAATTTTAAAAAATATATAAAATAATTAGAGGACGCATTCAGAATTGATGCGCTACGGGACAACAAAAGTACTAAAAAAAGGAAAATCAGTTAGAGGACGCATTCAGAAAATGCGTCATCTTCGTGTGCTAATAAAAAAAAATAAATAGAGGGAGCGTTCTCTGAATGCGTCATCTTCAAGCGGTAAAAAAAAAGAAAATAAATAGAGGATGTATTCTCTGAATGTGTCCTCTTCATGCGATAAAAAAAAAGGAAATACATTTAGGCGATAAAACACAAAAGGAAATACATGGAGGACGTCCAGGCGGTAAAAAAAAGGATATACACATAAATGACACATTTTCTGAATGGACACATCCTCCACATATATGTCCGAATTTAGAAATCCGTATAATTACAATCGGGTCTCACTCACCCTACACAGTCAAAGAAAGCAATCAGTATCCTTATTGATTTGTGAGACAAAATACTCCCATCGTACGCAACAATGAAGGCTCAAATTTTGAATATTCACCCATCGTACGCAACTATGAAGGTATTGATGAATATAGCATTGAATGCCTATATAGCATTGAATGCCTCATAAATAGTACTCCCTCCGTCCCAGTCGAATGTGCACACTTTTTTGTCAACTTTCTCAGGTCATATTTGACCAACAATAACTTTTATTGCGTATATTAGCGGTGTGTTAAAATTTGATATTTAGAAAATACATCATGCAGGAAATCCAACAATATCTCACATGATCATATTGTGTCTATATACTAGTTGAAATTTATGGTCAAACATGTCTTGAGAAAGTTGACCAAAAAGTGTGCAGATTCGACTGGGACGGAGGGAGTACTAATTTGTGCCAACCGATTGTTCACGTTTACTATTTGGACAGTTAAAATTATTTTATTTTAACCATATATTTAAATAAATATATGAACAATAATATTATCTTATGAGATATTGTTAGATTCATCGTAATATGTAGTTTATAAATATCAATTCTTATGTTACGGTTATTATCCATAATTATATATATTTATAGTCAAATTTACTTTTTTAAAATTGTAAAAAAAATTCTATACAAATTTCTTTAAACGGAGGGAATAGTAGTCAAATTCCTCTCAGATGGAGGGAATACTAATAATTGCACATAGGGATTGGGATGGGAGTAGTGTCTGCTTCTACACAATTTCAACGGACACGGACACGGACACGGACACGGACACGGACACGGACACATGGAATCTGTGATCAGGTCGACTGTCCATATCTATGGTTACTCCCTCTGGTCCTTTATGATGACTCTGGTTTTCTGGTATAAATTTTAAAAAATAAAATAAACTAATGATAAAAATTGTATTGAAAATATAAAAAGTAAAATATGTAAATAAAAATAATTTAAAATTTATTAAAAGAGAAAGAAACTAATATAAAAGAATCATCTAAAACAGAAAATTGAGTCATTAGTAGAGTATTGGAGCGAGTATATTTGTTGCTTCTACGCCTCATCTACGCATTGAATTCACGCATCATGTTGCTCTTTCTTCCTTCCAATATTATTTTAATGGAAAAATATTTTTTCTACGTGAAAATAGTGCATGTATTGCCCAAAAATCCACTTCTTAAATAAAATTTAGCTTTCGTTATATACGGCCGTCACATCTGAAATTAGGTATATGGTATTTATGGTATCATGAGCCTAGTATCTCTCTTGATATTTTGTGTATTTTAAATTAAAGTATATCTCCTAATATGTAATGTGTTTATAAGTTTATGGACCGATCACTTATTTTTTACCTTATATACTGCATTTGTTAAATTACATATAAAAATTTTAAATTTTAAAAATATTTTTATATTATATTATATTTTTACCTTCAAATACATATCATTACTTATTTTAACTTATAAAATGCAATATTTAAAATTGACAAAAAGTTACAACATTTAAGGTAAATGCTCATGTCATGTGGACTATTCATAAGCTTATGGAAAGACCGCATTTCCTGAGACTTTCCCTTTAAATTATACATAAGAATGTTCATTTTTTTAATATAATGTTGTTCACCGCAATAATTTAATTTTAATTTCTCTATAAATATTAAATGCACAAATAATAGTAATAACATTCTAAATATTTCCGATGCTCATTCGTACATGTTACCTATGAATACAATATAAGAATTGCTGAAATTATGCATTTTCTTTATTGGTCTATCTCAATTTAAAATGCATATTATATAGTAGGACTTCCAATTTTGAATTCATTTTATTCAACTCATTTACGTTATGATAAAATATAAAAGTCTTTATTATGGTACATTAATATCACATCAATTACACACCTCATCAATAATGATGATTACAATATACTCCCTCCGCCCCACTTTAAATTATTTATTTACTTTTTTACGATTTTCAATGAGCATGTTTGACCGTAAATATCTCTTGTTACATATAATAATGTCGCATAAAAAATTAATATTAAGAAAATAGATGTTAAGACAAATATAACAATATCTCACATGATATAATTATTATTTATATATTAATTTATATTTAGGGTTAAAGTTTACAAAGTTTGACTCTCAAAAAATTAGCAAATTAGAGTGTGACGGATGGAGTATAGGCCTACAACAAACCAACATCGAACATGAATATAATCTTAAGTTTATAAGAAAATTACCATTTGTAACTAATTCTATAACGAAACTAATTCTACAAGATAACTACCATTTATAACCTTTCTTACAAGGAAAGTGTTTCTATTTTCTTAACCCCCTCCCTCAAGTTGGAGCATGATGAACACGAATGTCCAACTTGCGAAGAACATTATGAAATTGATAATCATTAAAAAAATGATCATAGAACGAGATTCAACTCCAGTAGCGGTAGAAGTAGCAGCAACAACAGTATAAATATCAATCGGTAGAGTAGTATTCAAATTCATTATCCGTAGTAGCAACGACATCGGATTCAGAATTTGACGTATTGGAGGTCGGTAGAAATCAGCCGCTGGTTACGTTGAAGGAGTTTATTGGTGAGCCAAGGCATCATATAGTTGCAAGCAGCGGATGACAACAACAACGAAACGACAGTAAAAGTCAGCGAGCAGCGGACGACACCAACACCAAAGCATCAATAAAAGTTGGCAATGACATAAATCTGTGGCGAGCTACGGCAGCAAATAGCGTCGGGTAGCGCGAGAAGGATGCCGACTCCAGTAGGAATTAGGGTAGTATGATTTTAGGGTTTTAGGATCTTTGACTATGATACCATGATAAAATATAAAGGACTTTATTATGGTGCATTGGTATTACTTCAATGACACGCCTCATAAATAATGATGATTACAATATATTGACCAACAAACTAAAGTCTAATATGAATATGATTCTAATCTATAAGAAAATTACCATATATAACTAATTCTATAAGAAAACTAATTTTATAAGGTAACTATGTATCATTTATAACATTTGCTACAAGGAAACAGTTTCTATTTCCTTAACAAATTACTTCCTGTCATCACATTCTAATAGACTTATTCTCATTTACTTATGTTTATCACATATACAATTTATATTTTAATACAATTTATATTAAATATTTTTATTTTTCAGTTTGATAAGACGGAAGAAGTACTTTCTTTATTCCAGTTAAATTTGTAAGAAAAAGGAAATCAGTTAAAATTTTAAATGTTTTTACCATATATTTAAAGAGTCCGTCTCTTGAAAGACGGTCTTTCCATAAGTTATGGAAAGACCAAGGTTTAAAGTGTAAATTAGAAGAAATTAAGATAAAATTTTCGGGTTGCATGAACCGGGTTATAAATTTTATAACCACTACATGTTTCATACTAAAACTTTAATATTGCAACTAAGACCTTTTGCCTTTTATTATTCTAATCAAACCCCGTCTTTCCGTAAGCCTATGAAAAGACCGTCTTTCCCAAGACTTTGCCATATTTAAATATTATATATAGTATCGTATATAATATATATTGTTAGATTTATCTGTGATTTTCAAATATGAAACTTGTTATAATCTGGTATTTTAAGTAGTTAAAGATATTAGTTAGCAGTGATCTATTCATTCAAGAACGTGGAATACAAGGAATTACATATTTTCATTAATTTATGGTTTTTTTTTTCAAATCTTTATTAATCAGTTAGGTCTAACTAACTTGATGCGTACTCATATGTAATAAGTACCCTCTTCTGAATTTGGATCTCAACCATTGTTTGAATTCCATTCCATCAAATACTGGTTCCAAATTCAACATGAATGCATCATCATCTATCCCAACTTCTCTATCCCCATCTTCATCTTAACCACCATTTCTTGCCAACTTGTTGAACGCCATTGACGACTTCATAAATGAAGGATTATATGCAGGGTGGATAGTGCAGCTCAGGCCGTGAACTGAAACTGGGATCAAAGGCTACAAACTCAGGATCAAGTTCAAGGACTGATCACTCAGTTTTGGCGCCAAATCAAGTCGGTGGCCATCCGTTTTAACCTTTAGCTTTGTTATGCTCTGTTCAATTAGTTATTCAGTTTTGAGTCAGTTAGCCAACTTGTGAATTAGTGTGTTGCAGTACTGAAAGAGTGTAATTCACCATGTTTTGTGTGTCTTATCATAGATGAATAAATAGAGTACATGGAACTAAGTACATCGAATCTAGACTGTTCTATATGTGTACAGTATCAATCCTAATTAATCTAAAATAAATCAGGATATTCTATCTATTCTATCACCCCCAAGCTAAGCGTAGGACTACAGGATACACAAAGCTTGGAATGAAACAGATCAAAAAGATTGCGAGATAGACCCTTAGTGAAAATATTCGCAATCTGAAAGGAGGATGGAACATGACTAACACGGAGCCTACCAGAGGCAACAAGTTCACGAACAAAGTGGTAGTCGATGTCTATATGCTTTGCCCGTTTATGTGCAATCGGATTTTGAGCAAGAAAAATGGCACTGCTGTTGTCGCAAAGCAGGAGAAGTGACGACGAAAGGGAAACTCGAAGTTCTTTAAGCAGATTACACACCCAAGTAAGTTCAGCAGCAGTATTTTCCATAGCGCGATACTCAGACTCACAACTGGATCAAGACACTATCGGTTGCTTCTTAGCACTCCAAGAAGCAAGATTGCCCCCAAGAAAAATGGCATAGCCATAAGTGGAATGCCGAATCTCGAGACAACGAGCCCAGTCAGCATCGGAGTAGCCCAGAAGGGAAAGACCACTAGAAGATGGTCGAAAAGACAGACCATGATGAAGCGATCCATGGACTTACCGAAGGATGCGAGTGACAGCCTGATAGTGGTCCTCTCGAGGCGATTGAAGAAACTGGGTAACAGAGTTGAACACATAGGAGAGATCAGGGCGAGTGATGGTCAAGTATTGCAAGGCACCGACCAGGGAGCGATAAATCTTGGAGTTCGAGAACTCAGACCCCAAGGTGCTGTGAAGCTGAGAGCCAGGAACAAAAGGTGTGGAAACAGGAATAGCATCTGTCATGCCCGCGCGTTGAAGTATCTCCATCGCATACTTAGCCTGCCCCAAAAACAGTCCAGAAGAAGATTGAGAGACCTCCAAACCTAAAAAATAGTGAAGCGCACCAAGATCCTTAATGGTGAACTCACGATCAGCGTGGGTGATGAACCAGAAAATGAGAGTAGGATCATTGCTGGTTGGAATGATGTCGTCCACATATACTAGCAGATATAGAATCTTCGATCCCTGGGAGAACACAAACAAGGAAATGCCGACAGAACGGCACCGGAATCCCAAATGAAATAAATAGGAGCTGAATCACTGAAACCAAGCTTGAGGAGCTTGTTTGAGACCATAGATAGCCTTGCGAAGACAACAAACATAGTCAGGATGAACATAATCAGTATAATCGGCCGGTTGCTCCATGTAGACTGGTGCATCGAGAAGACCATTAAGAAATGCATTCTTAACGTCTAACTGATAAATGGGCCAAGAGAAAGTAGTGGCCAAGGATAAGATAATTCTGACTGTGGATGCCTTGACAACTGGACTAAAAGTGTGGGTGAAGTCAAATCCTGGCAACTGAGAATATCCTTGCGCAACAAGTTGAGCCTTGTACCAATCAATGGTACCATCCTGGAGATGCTTGAGACGATAAACCCATTTAGAGCCAACAATGTTGATACCAGTAGGGCGTGGAACAAGATCCCAAGTATGTTGCTGACGAAGAGCACCTATTTCTTCATCCATAGCGGTCACCCAGTGAGGATCCTTAAGGTCAGACCGATACCCTCGAGGTTCAGTCTGTGTCAGTAATACCGCAAGAAACCCTGACATCACATAGTCTGGATACTGTTTTGCTGTGCGACTACTTGTCTGAGAGCGAGTGGTCATACGATGATTCATACTCGATGGAGGAAGTAGTGTAACGTCAGCCGGGGCTGGCGGCAAAGGAGATAAGGGTGTCGGGATTGTTGACCCAGACGAATTTTGAGTAGGTGGTAGAGGAACAGCAGGGGATCTAGATAGCTCATCCAAATCAAAATCAATAAACGTTGAGACGTCCAGAGATTCTGGGGCAGTGCGAGTAGTATCACTTACGAATGGAAAAGAAATTAGTCAAAACGGGCATACCGAGTGAGATAGACCATCTTAGAGACTGGATCCAGACAGTGAAAACCCTTATGGCGAGCATTATATCCCACGAATATGCATTGAGTACTGCGAGGGGCCAGTTTTTAGATGCAAATGGCCGAATGAAAGGATACACCCGACATCCGAACGGGTGAAAGTTTGAGTAGTCTGGATGGCGACCATATAGAAGAGAATATGGTGAGACATTACGAAGAACAGGAGTGGAAAGCTTGTTGATAGTGTAGGTAGCCGTGGCAAAGGCAACGTCCCAGTATGAGATCAGCAAGCCAGAGGAGAAAAGCATAGATAATCCCATCTCTGCAATATAACGGTGTTTACGTTCCACCCTACCATTCTGCTCCGGTGTGGATGAACAAGAAATCTGATGAAGAATTCCTTTATTTGAAAAATGGGATCGTAGGCGTGCATTCGTGAATTCTGTACCACCGTCACTCTGAAACACCTTGATTGGACAAGAAAACTGGTTTTCAACCAAGTTCTGAAACTGCAAGAATGTCTCAAAGAAATCTGATTTTCGTGCCAATGGATAATACCAGGTAAATTGCGAGAAATTGTCAACAAAGATGGCATAATAAGAGAATCCACTATCAGATAAAATAGGTGCAGGGCCCCACAATTCACAGTGCACTAAATTAAGGATAGCATGTGCTCGTCTAGGATTTCCCACAAAGCAAAGTCATTTTCCTTTTGCCATTTCGCAAGGCGAACAAATTGCAGGTTTAGGCGGTAAAGAAACCACATCAACAAGGTTCAGTTTATTTGACAAGGAAATAACTGAAATGGAAGTATGTCATAGTCTAGCATGCCAAACATCAAAAGAAGCTCTATGTTTATTGGTTTTAACATGAGCAACAAAAGAAGCACCACCCTTCTCAAGCACATAAAGACCATTATCACATCGACCTTGGCCCACGACCTCCTTTGTGGACCGGTTCTGAATCACAAACGAATCCTCATTAAAAGAAGTCACAACATTCTTATCCTTAGTCAATTTACTAATGGAAAGCATATTTTTCGTAACATCAGGGACCACAAACACATCAGATAATGACAAATTACGAGAACCGATGATGTCCAATATGAGAAATAGGAATAGAACGACCATTAACAACAGTGATAGAACGATTACCAGAATAGGGGACAACACTGTCCATGCCGGAGAAAGTGGAAGTCATATGATTCGTTGCGCTGGAGTTCAGATACCAATCCGAGGCTGAATCTTCAAGAGAGATGAAAGACTAGAAGGCCTCAGCAAGATGGGCGGTGTCAGAGTGACGAGGTGCCGACGAGAGCCTGGAGCACTATGGAGCTGTATGATCGAAATTGTAGCAAATTTGGCATTTTGGATTCCAACGTTTTCTGCGACCAGAACCTGCACCACCAGAACCTGAATAACGGACGGTCCGACCAGAACTATTCCCACGGTCGCGCGTGGTGGTCGACATGCTCGAGGGTTGCACGTGGGTGTCACGTGCCTGCGAGTAGAAACCCTGGATGCTGGACAGACCTGTAGACGAGGCGGTGAAAGCTATCGGAATGGAATCTGAGCCGGTTCCTGCATCGGAGGAGGACTGGGTGAAGATTTTGTGGCTGCGGGCTTGTGCAACCACATCGGAGTACGCTGATAATGGCATCTGGGCCAACTGGACGCTTGTGAATTCACTGAATCCGGTGCCAAGGCCTCGCAAGAAAATCATGACACAGTCTCTGGGCGAAACTGGAGCTCCCATGGCTGCGAGTCCATCAATAACAGCCTTGAACCTGTGATGAAAATCCATTATCGACGAAGAGCCATGCTGGATTGTATGGAGCTCATCCCAGAGTTGAAGTTCGTGGGACGCCGAGATGTTGTCGAACGCTGCTGCAAGAGAGTTCCACATCTCCATCACTGTGCCGCAACCAATGATCTCTAGCATGGCCTCTTCGGTGAGCGACGACCGGAGCAAAGCTTGGAGCCCATTTGTCCTGCACCACCCAAGTGTTGAACGCGACTTGGGATTTCGTAACATCATCGTCGCTGGTCTGAGAAGAAACAGCAGCCGAGGATTCACCCCTGACTGCAATCGTTGGCTTTGGAATTGAGCCATCCAAGAACCAAAAGAAACCCTCGGATTCGAGGAGCACTTGAACTTGCGACTTCCACATCATATAGTTTCCGGAACTGAGCTTGATTGACAACATATGAATAAGGGTAGAATAGCTTAACTGATTGTCTGCCATGGAAGCTTTGGAAGGTTTAAGATTTTTCAAAAAATGGCGGAAGATTAGAACGAAGTAAAAAATTGAAACCTGTCTGATACCATGAAAGAGTGTAATTCACCATGTTTGGTGTGTCCATCATAGATGAATAAATAGAGTACATGGAACTAAGTACATCGAACCTAGACTGTTCTATATATGTACAGTATCAATCCTAATTAATCTGAAATCAATCAGGATATTCGATCTATTCTATCAAGTACCAACTAGCAGTATCAGATCCATGGTTCATGCTCGGAAAATGGGAATTGCATGTGTGCTCAATGTTGGAGGCCATGATCATTTTTGTCATCGGCGGTGGGGCTTATGCCGAAAGTCTTCCTAATCAAGTTGTGATGACGACGGTACAAGATGGTTAGAGGATTGGATACGCTGATTGTATGGTCCTTGGTTTTATGAGAGGATTGTTGTGTGTCGATTCAAGACACACGTTGAAAGTGGAGATTTAATTGCTCCAATTATAAGTGATAGTTTCACTAGTGTTGTGTTAGGATAAATTATATTACTGATTAGATTATGATTTATTATGATTTGAGTTCTTTCCTTATTACACCTCTATTGTACTCTCTATATATTCAGTTGTCAATAATACAATTCCTTACGGAAAATCATTCTCTCATGGTATCAGAGCCTATTTTGAACCAAAACTAAAAACCCTAGCCTCCCATCTATTTTTTTTCTTCTCGGGAGCCGCCGCCTCTCCCAGTGGCCTCCAGCAGTCTCCAGCGGCCGCATTCTCCTCTCCCGGCGCTTCGTCATGTGCTCCCACTCCGCTCTGGTGCACTCCCCTCCAGCGCCGCCGTCGTCCTCTTCTCCGACGTGACTCTCTCCATCGCAGTTCTCCGGTGTTGCTCCTCTCCATTCCTCTTCAACTATGGCTTAAGAAAAACTCTCCTACAACACTCTGCTCCAGATGATGCAGATCAAAATCACTCAATCAAATTATCTTCTCTGGAAGCGTCAAGCAGGTTATGTACTCCGTCCCCAAGGTCTGTACGGTTTTATTGATGGCACTAAACCTCGTCCCTCTCCCACCACCACCACCACCACCACCATCATAACCTCTCTCCTTTGCTGCCACAGTCTCAACTCATTTGCGTGGCAGTGGCAAAGTTGATCTCTATGAGGCTTATTTGCAAATAAAAGAAGAGTATGATCAATGGGTTGATGAAGATCAACGTCTCTGCAGTCTCCTATTTTTCTCTCTCACCGCTGAAGTTCTCGTGGAACTACTAGATTGTGCCACTTCCAAAGATATCTGAGATAATCTTTCTCTCATCTATCATAATAGCAGTGTCTCCACCATTCTTCGTCTTTGCACATATGTGCATGGTATTCGTAAGTCTGGTACTGTTCATGAACTTCATCTCAAATTTAAGGAGATTTTTGAACAGCTGTCTGTCATGGGTAAACCAATTTCAAATGTTGATCAAATTGTATGGTTCTTGACTGCTCTTGGTCCTGAGTATAAAGATTTTTATGCTCCTTTGATTAATGTCGTTCCAACCCCACTTTATGCGTAAGTTCTTTCCCATGCCAAAAACCGCGAGGCCTTTTTGATGAATTTACAGGGATTGGCAGGCGCGGGCGGTCGTCGCGCCCGCGCGCCAAAAGATAATTTATAAGCCCTCAGTGCTTACTTTCTACAACTAGGTAGATAGTGGCAAATCGGGGTCGTCCAATGAGAAGAGGGATCTTCCTAAGCGTCTAAGCACACAAATGGTTGATATACTAGGCTAGGAGTAAATATATATACACACATAAAAGCGAGTAAAGGGGGGGTTGGTTGGTTGGTTGGTTCCTAAGTTAACAAAGATAAAAAGACGAGATAACTAGCAACGTCAAGTGACTATGCTAATCATCAAACGAAACTAAGAAAAAGGGTTTTAAACTACAAAGATAAAATGCCTTGGGGGCAACGGATATCCACTTCCACATCTAATGTAGTTCATCGAATCATTCACACATTCCATCATATAGCATTCATGACCCAACGCTCACACACCCCATCTAGCAAGTACCACAACACACACACCACAAGGAGTTCTAAGTTCATGCTCGTAGATCTTCATGCAAAGGTGCTACGGAAGTCGTCACGTTCCTACACCTAAGCAATTCAACCACACAAGCACTCCCTATGCTCAAACCACTCATGGCACACATGCAGTGAAACACACCGTCAAGAGTACATAAACGCCAAATAACAAATGCTTCAGGAATGAGTTTAAATCACCTATTCAATACTTCAACTACTTGTCGTGGAGACTGAACTCCTATCCTTCTTAGTTCGTAGTTTGCGAGAGTGAGTTCGACATCTCTCGTCAAACCTCACCAATGGCTCCCGAGTCGCGACCACGACTCAAGGTGTCATTGGTGGCATTTAGCACGAAGGACCAACAAGCTTGGCAATGCCTATGACCACTACACCGTGACTAGGCATTGAACCAATTCATGCAATTACACGAGATTGGATGAACGTGCAACGCACATTCATCCACGAGCATATGACTCTCTCGTTTGCTACACAAATGAACATGACGAAGAGTTCGACATCAATCACATTCGCCTAGCACATTGTCAACACAATAACACAATCGAAAGCTCTAATTCATACTCTCACATTACTAACAAGAACAGGGGGGAAATTAACCCAAATCCCCCAAACCCTAGCTAGCAATTAATCCAAGCATTTCATATCATCAAGCTCTCAACAACATCAATGCAATCAACAATTAACATTCAAAGCACAATAATTGCACAATAGCAAAACTACCAAATAGATAGTTATAAATGAGTTCTTGCTACATAGATAATGGAAGCTTCAATCCTTTGCTCCCAAGAACAAGAACTACTCTAGAACAACAAGAAAAGACATAATCAAACTAAGAGAAAGCTAAGAAAAGAAAGAAGAAGAAAAACCTAAAATTGGCGCCCAAACCCAGAGAAAACGCGCCTGGAAAGTGAGGAGAAGAAGAGGGAAAAGAGATGGTATTTATAGTGCAAAGAAAATAAAATTGATTTCTGGCCGCCCGATGGTCGCGACTCGCGACGGTGTTCGTCGCGACTCGCGACGGTGCCCCGGCTCGCGATGGTGTCGCGACGGTGTCGCGACGGGGGTCGCGACGGCAGCCACAGTTTTGCATTGTTTCTTTGTCTTCTTCATAGCCATCCCTCTCACTCTTCAAGTCTTCAACAGCTCCAAAATGGTCTTCAACGGCCTCCGGTCTTCATGTCTTCGAAGTGAGTATCCAAAAGTCTTCGAAAGTATAGTCTTCAATGTCTTCCGGTCTTCGTTGGTTCCGTGTTCTTCCCTTGTCACACAAAATCCACTTAAAAGAGGTAAAAGAGTACAAAGTTGCTTTTACCTCTCCTAAGTGAATTTCAAGGTAAAACACAAGCTCTCGATAATAAAAGAGCACAAAAGTGATCCTAAATACTACTAAATAATGCGCCTAAAATGGACACATCAAACCTCCCCACACTTAAACCTTACTCGTCCTCGAGTAAGAAAAGATTTAAGCATACGGAGGAAATGGCATATCCACATCCTAAAACCCCCAAAATAACCACACAAAATGGACACATCAAACCGCGCCATTTTTGGCAGGCGCGGGCGGTCGTCGCGCCCGCGCGCCAAAAGATAATTTATAAGCCCTCAGTGCTTACTTTCTACAACTAGGTAGATAGTGGCAAATCGGGGTCGTCCAATGAGAAGAGGGATCTTCCTAAGCGTCTAAGCACACAAATGGTTGATATACTAGGCTAGGAGTAAATATATATACACACATAAAAGCGAGTAAATGGGGGGTTGGTTGGTTGGTTGGTTCCTAAGTTAACAAAGATAAAAAGACGAGATAACTAGCAACGTCAAGTGACTATGCTAATCATCAAACGAAACTAAGAAAAAGGGTTTTAAACTACAAAGATAAAATGCCTTGGGGGCAACGGATATCCACTTCCACATCTAATGTAGTTCATCGAATCATTCACACATTCCATCATATAGCATTCATGGCCCAACGCTCACACACCCCATCTAGCAAGTACCACAACACACACACCACAAGGAGTTCTAAGTTCATGCTCGTAGATCTTCATGCAAAGGTGCTACGGAAGTCGTCACGTTCCTACACCTAAGCAATTCAACCACACAAGTACTCCCTATGCTCAAACCACTCATGGCACACATGCAGTGAAACACACCGTCAAGAGTACATAAACGCCAAATAACAAATGCTTCAGGAATGAGTTTAAATCACCTATTCAATACTTCAACTACTTGTCGTGGAGACTGAACTCCTATCCTTCTTAGTTCGTAGTTTGCGAGAGTGAGTTCGACATCTCTCGTCAAACCTCACCAATGGCTCCCGAGTCGCGACCACGACTCAAGGTGTCATTGGTGGCATTTAGCACGAAGGACCAACAAGCTTGGCAATGCCTATGACCACTACACCGTGACTAGGCATTGAACCAATTCATGCAATTACACGAGATTGGATGAACGTGCAACGCACATTCATCCGCGAGCATATGACTCTCTCGTTTGCTACACAAACGAACATGACGAAGAGTTCGACATCAATCACATTCGCCTAGCACATTGTCAACACACTAACACAATCGAAAGCTCTAATTTATACTCTCACATTACTAACAAGAACAGGGGGGAAATTAACCCAAATCCCCCAAACCCTAGCTAGCAATTAATCCAAGCATTTCATATCATCAAGCTCTCAACAACATCAATGCAATCAACAATTAACATTCAAAGCACAATAATTGCACAATAGCAAAACTACCAAATAGATAGTTATAAATGAGTTCTTGCTACATAGATAGTGGAAGCTTCAATCCTTTGCTCCCAAGAACAAGAACTACTCTAGAACAACAAGAAAAGACATAATCAAACTAAGAGAAAGCTAAGAAAAGAAAGAAGAAGAAAAACCTAAAATTGGCGCCCAAACCCAGAGAAAACGCGCCTGGAAAGCTTGGAGAAGAAGAGGGAAAAGAGATGGTATTTATAGTGCAAAGAAAATAAAATTGATTTCTGGCCGCCCGATGGTCGCGACTCGCGACGGTGTTCGTCGCGACTCGCGACGGTGCCCCGGCTCGCGATGGTGTCGCGACGGTGTCGCGACGGGGTCGCGACGGCAGCCACAGTTTTGCATTGTTTCTTTGTCTTCTTCATAGCCATCCCTCTCACTCTTCAAGTCTTCAACAGCTCCAAAATGGTCTTCAACGGCCTCCGGTCTTCATGTCTTCGAAGTGAGTATCCAAAAGTCTTCGAAAGTATAGTCTTCAATGTCTTCCGGTCTTCGTTGGTTCCGTGTTCTTCCCTTGTCACACAAAATCCACTTAAAAGAGGTAAAAGAGTACAAAGTTGCTTTTACCTCTCCTAAGTGAATTTCAAGGTAAAACACAAGCTCTCGATAATAAAAGAGCACAAAAGTGATCCTAAATACTACTAAATAATGCGCCTAAAATGGACACATCAGGGACACTCAGGACCAGCCGCAGGACAAGTCGCATTCTAGACCAGTGACGCACCTCAAGTCGGCTGCGCATGGGATCACACGCCGACTCGAGGTGGCCAGGCATGGCCTTCTCGCGGTGGCCACGGTGATCGCTTTGGTGGGAAACGCAGTGGGGGCTGGTGGTTCTTTTCCAGTTCTTAGGCGGCTGGTTCGGTCCCTGGTTGTGGTCGTCCTCACTATTCCTGGTGCGAACGGCTTGGTTACTATGTTGCGACATGTTACCAGATGCAGGCACATATTGGTCGTTTGCCAAGCACTCATTTGGTAGAAAATTATCACCCTTCTCAGCAGTCTGATACTTCTTCTCGTCTGTTAGATTGGTACCTTGATTCCGGTGCTACCAGTCATATGGCGACTTCCACCTCAGGCCTAGACTGTTTCACTCCTTATACTGGTAAATCTCGTGTTCTTGTTGGTAATGGTGCTCCAGTTATGATATCTCACATTGGTGATTCTAAAGTCTCTGAGAACTTGCACTTGTCTGGTGTTTTGGTTGTGCCTGATATTACTAAGAATTTACTGTCTATTAGTCGGCTAAACAGAGATATAGGTGTCCTAATTACATTTGATGACCGGAATTTTATCATTCAAAAAAAAGTAACTAGGGCCGTCGTGGGTCAGGGGCACATTGAGGATGGATTGTACGTTTTGGACCGGGGAGATGCAGCATTTGTTTCAATTTTGCAGCAGAATAAGAGTCGAGCTTCATATGAGTTATGGCATGCACGCCTAGGTCATTTTCTTAGTGCAGTGATTACTAGCTTACATAAGTCTGGTTTACTTTCAGTTTCTTCTTTGTTGCTTACAC
This sequence comes from Rubia yunnanensis, assembly GCA_037428765.1. Taxonomy (NCBI): domain Eukaryota; kingdom Viridiplantae; phylum Streptophyta; class Magnoliopsida; order Gentianales; family Rubiaceae; genus Rubia; species Rubia yunnanensis. The sequence goes on along the minus strand of CM075064.1, from coordinate 19,119,765 downwards.
CGTATACCTGCGCCCCCTATGTTATAGCGAAATGTCAACTGTTGGTTTTTTATGAGAGCCCCAAATGTGCTGACAATGTTCTTTATTTAATACATTGTGATTTATAGGGTCCCTCCCTGATTTTATCTACAAATGGTTTTTTGTATTATGCATTATTTGTGGATGATTTTTCAAGATTCACTTGGCTGTACCCCCTTCGTCGCAAATCAGATTTTGTTGACACTTATTTGCAGTTTGAGGCATTTGTTGAGAATCAATTTTCTGAAAAAATTAAAGTTTTTCAAAGTGATGGCGGCACTGAATTTTTGAACACAAGACTCAGATCACACTTTGCAAAAAAAGTTATTCATCATCAAGTTTCTTGTCCGGCCACTCTAGAACAGAATGGACGCGCAGAACGCAAGCATCACCATGTTGTTGAAATGGGTCTCATGATGCTTTTTCACTCCCACCTTCCAATTTCTCGTTGGGATAATGCATTCGGTCATAAGCGTCTATACCGTAAAATAGATTTTCGACGGAATGAAACGCTCGGTTTCCATTTCGGTTGTAGGTGTAACCAACCTGCCCACTGCTGCCTACATTATCAACCGTTTGCCTAGTCCAGTTTTGAAGGGATCGACCCATTATAGTCTTTTGTATCGGCGGGATTCTATCTATGGTAACTATCATCCTTTTTGCTATCGTGTTTTTCCTTTTGTTCGCCCCTTTGCTTATCTTAAGATATCTCCCCGTAGTATTCCATGTATCTTTATCGGTTATAGCTCGCAGCATAAGGGGTTTCGGTGTCTCGACCCTACCACTAGCAAGGTTCATGTTACTCACCATGCTCAATTTGATGAGGCTTATTTTCCTCTGGCTCTGGCTTCAGGAACTGGGTCTCCCTCCTCAGGGTTTGATGTATCTACCTTTATTGATCCAGATTGTGGGATGGCGTCGCCAGCAGCCTCGGTTCCGTCTTCACCTAAATTTCGCTTTCCTGAAGATGAGCCGCCTCGACCTGCTGACCCACATCTTCCGTCCTGTCTCGCATCGACCGTGGAGGTCTCTCGCCCACGCCTGGTGGTCTCTCACACATATTCGTGCCCAGCTGTAATGGCTTGAGCCTGACAGCAACAAATGCCCAAGATAGCCCCGACCTCGGATGGCCACGGCTATGCACGGATGGCCCCAGCCGTGCATGGCCATGGCCGAGGCCAGTTCGGACTCAGCTGCTATGGGCCTCTTTCCCGCACGGCCATGGATGACCACAGGAAAATCATTCTCTTATGTTAGATATGGCCATTTACAATGGACTGTGCATGGCGGTTGTCGTCCTCCATAAATGGCCAGAAGGAATTTTAATTTTAAAAGTGCTATATACCAATTCTGATTTTGGAACAAGTATCAGAAGACATTTTTAAAAGATGGAGCCCCGATTTAATCAAATCAGAGAGCTCCCGCGGATAAATGCTGACTTGTTAATTTTTCTTCCTTCCAATCAACATTGTTAGGATAAATCAGACTCCTGATTAGATTATGATGATAGACTCCTGATTAGATTATGATTTATTATGATTAGAGTTCTTTCAATATTACACCTCTGTTGTAGTCTCTATATATTTAGATATCAATAATACAATGGATTACGGCAAATCATTCTATCATGGTATCAGAGCAAGTTCTGATCCTATGCCCTAAATTTTAATTTACTGTTCAGCACCTCCCCTTTTTTTCGGTGGAAGTTTCCGGTCAAATCCCGGTGGAAGTTTCCGGTCAAATTCCGGCGGAAGTTTCTGGTCAAATTCCGGTGGAATTTTTCTGCCCACTGGAATACCAACAGGTTCATCGGCATCGGAGTTCTTCCAGAGGCATCGTCATCGATCCAGAGGCATCGTCGTCGTCTAGAGGCTTCTTCCAGAGTCGAGCGGCAAAGCCATTCTTCACGGCGATCAGCGAAGCTCTTCTCTCCAACGGCGTCGGAACCCATCTTCAGTGATGAGTTTCGTGCTTCCAGCTGCGAGCTTCAGCGATGAGTTTCTGGCGGCGAAAATCCCCCATTTTTCCAGCGGCGAGATCCACGCGCTAGCGTGAAGGTCAAGCGCATGAAGTCACGCGCGAAGGAGATTCCAGCGCATTTCGTCATTCCAGTGCGTGAAGTCACGCGCGATTCGACTCGTGAAACTTTCAGATTTCTCGTATCATTCATTTTATCGCGAGTTAATGCTGTTTATCGCGATTTAATGCTGTTTATCGAGAGTTAATGCTGCTTATCGCGAGTTAATGCTGCTTATCGCGAGTTGATGCTGCTTATCACGAGTTGAGGTCCTTTATCACGATTTTTTCATATTCTAATCAGCACTCAGTCAATTTCTGTGCAATTCTTGGGCTTTTGCTATGGTTTATTTGGGTTCTACATCTCGGGAAGATTGCTCCACTAATTGGGTTGCAGACAAGTTATTGTTTCAGGCCAGTTTGAATGGTCCCAACCATCCTCCTTCGTCGAATCAGTGGATCGTTGATTCAGGTGCTACATCTCATATCACTTCTCACACCAGTCATCTTGATCAGGTACAACGTTATCGTGGTTCTGATTCTATTCTTGTTGGAAATGGTGAATAATTATCTATTTCTCACATCGTAGGTCTGGTCTTTATTTTCTTGAGACTGGTGATTCCAGTTTTTTAGGCGAACTACGCTCTACAAAGCTACATGCTTCTTTTGAGCAGTGGCACTCTCGCCTCGGTCATGTGTCTCATGATATTGTTCAATTATTGAATCGATGGGGCCTTATTTCTGTAACTTCTGCTATGCCTGCACCTGTCAGTTGCTCTCCTTGTCAAATGGCCAAGAGTAGCCATTTTCCCTTTTCCACTTGTGACAAGTGCGCTACTGGTTTATTGGATAAAGTACATTGTGATTTGTGGGGACCATCTCCTGTTTTATCTGTCAACGGCTTCTCTTATTATGCCGTTTTCATTGATAATTTTTCACGATTCACATGGTTTCTTTCGATGCGGCATAAGTCAGATTTCTATGACACCTTTATCCAGTTTCAGAAATTCGTTGAGAATCAGTTTTCTGCTAGGGTTAAAATTTTTCAGACCGATGGTGGCACCGAGTTTACTAATCACCGACTTCAGGCTCATTTCATATCATGTGGCATTCATCATCAGATGTCCTCGCCCTATACACCTGCTCAGAATGGTCGGGCTGAGCGGAAGCATCGCCATATCACAGAGACTGGTCTTGCCATGCTTTTTCACTCTTCTGTGCCACACTGTTATTGGGTGGAAGCTTTCTCCTCTGCGGTTTACATTATTAACCGTCTGCCTAGTTCAGTTCTGAGTGGCAAATCACCTTTTGAGGTTGTTTTTGGTCATGTGCCTGACTATACTCTCTTCACCTGTTTGGTTGTCGTGCATTTCCATGTCTGCGTGCCACTGCTACTGATAAGTTTGTACCCCGATCCATTCCTTGTGTTTTTATTGGCTATCACTCTCGTCACAAGGGCTTCCAGTGTCTCGACCCGACTTCTGGGTGCATCTATATCTCTCGCCACGTTCATTTTGATGAAACTTTCTTCCCTTATGTCTCATCTTCCACGGACAGTCGTTCGATTTCAGATCTGGAGATTTCATCATTTTTTGATGGAACTGTTACTTCATCGATTGGGGCCACCACGCCTGTGTCTGTGTCTATTCCAGCTACCCCTCCTTCACCACCATCTTCCATTTGGACGGCCGACCTGGACCCGGCTCCTCGCCAAACGCCTACCATATCTCAGCCTCTGGCCAGCACTCCTCTGCCACCATCTCAGCCACCGGCCACCACGTCTCAGCCAGTATCGGCTATACTTTCTCCGATGACTTCCGACGGCCACTCTCCGGTCAGCACAACTCGATCTTCCTCCGTGTCATCAGCTGGTTCGACTCCTCCAGCTTCGCCGCCCCAGCTTCGTACTCATCGGATGGCCACTCGGTCTTCTACTGGTGCCATTCAGCGCCAGGATTATTCGAATATTATTGCTCATGGTCTCACTGCCGTACTCCTCTCTCAGACAGAGCCCACTGATTATCGCACTGCCCTTCAGGATCCAGCCTGGGTTTCAGCCATGGATGATGAGATGGATGCTCTTCATGGTCAGCACACTTGAGATTTGGTGCCTCGACCTTCGAATGTCAACATTGTTGGCTCCAAATGGGTCTATAGGCTCAAGTATCGACCAGATGGCACTATAGAGCGTCACAAAGCTAGACTTGTGGCGCAGGATTTCTCGCAGATTCTGGGTTTTGATTTTGACCACACTTTCAGTCCTATGGTCAAAGCCTCCACTGTTAGGACGGTTCTCGCCATAGCCACCATGCGTTCCTGGCCACTTCATCAGTTGGATGTCAAGAACGCTTTCCTTAATGGTGTTCTTGATGTTCCAGTCTACATGAAGCAGCCCGTTGGTTATCAGGATTCTGTCCATCCAGACTATGTTTGTCGTTTGAAAAAGGCCATTTATGGTCTTAAGCAGGCTCTCCGGGCTTGGTTCCACCGTTTCAGCAGTTATTTGACACAGCTTGGTTTTCGGTGCAGCTCAGCTGATACTTCTTTGTTTGTCCTTTCGAGAGGGTCGTCATTACTGTACCTACTTGTGTTTGTGGACGATATCATTCTCACAGGAAATGACTCGACTCTTCTTCGCCAGTTCATTGATCGGACACACAGAGAGTTTGCGATCAAGGATCTTGGTGCTCTTCATTACTTTCTTGGTCTTGAAGTTTCGCCTACCTCCTCAGGATTACTGCTTGGCTAAGCAAAGTATGCTCGGGATATTTTGAATCGGGCCGGTATGTCTGACGCGGCACCTGTTTCTACTCCATTTGTTGCTGGTTCTCAGCTTCATAGCTCTACCAGTCCTCCATTTCAGGATCCTACACTTTATCATTCTCTTATTAGTGCTCTCCAGTATCTCACCATCTCTCGCCCGAATTTAGCATTCTCGGTCAACATGGTGAGTCAGTTTCTTCAGGATCCCAGAGATGATCATTTTACTGCTGTGACTCAGATTTTGCGGTATGTTCGTGGCACTCTTCATTTTGGTCTCCGATTTTGTTCTGCTAGTACTCCTGATGTGTTAGGATACTCTGATGCTGATTTGGAAACTCGTCGGTCCACTTATGGTTATGTAGTTTTTCTTGGTGGGAATCTAGTTTCTTGGAGTGCCAAGAAACAACCCACTGTTTCTCGCTCTAGCACTGAGTCTGAATATCGTGCTCTTGCCAACACTGCCTCCGAAGTGGTCTGGCTCACTCATTTGCTTCGTGATCTTCGGTTTCCGCTTTCTGGTTCTCCACCGTTGTTATGCGACAATAGTAGCGCTATCTTCTTGGCTCAGAATCCAGTGGCTCACAAGCGGGTGAAGCACATCGACATCGACTACCATTTTGTTCGTGAGTTGGTGACATCCGGAAAGCTACGTGTTGCTCATGTTCCGACTTCTCTTCAGATTGCGGACATTTTCACCAAGGGGCTCTCTCGTTCGCTGTTCGAGCTCTTCAGGTACAAGCTGTGCGTCGGCGAGCATCCGACGCTCCGCTTGAGGGGGATGTTAGGATAAATCAGACTCCTGATTAGATTATGATGATAGACTCCTGATTAGATCATAATTTATTATGATTAGAGTTCTTTCCTTATTACACCTCTATTGTACTCTCTGTATATTTAGATATCAATAATACAATGGATTACGGCAAATCATTCTATCAAACATCATCTCAAAAGCTTCAAAAAAACATTAATATCTTAATACAACTCTAAAATTCACACACTATCCAAACCTAATTTACAAATCGCATCTTTAAACCTTCGAAAGCCATTAAACACATCACAACCCAGATTAATATTTCATCGATCACGCCACCACTATCAGCGTTCCCGTCACCATTATCCGCTACCACCATTACCATTATTTGCAGCATAAGGGGAGACAAAAATTTAAAATTTTGGGGGAGTTAGGTTGAAAGAATTGGGTGAGGAAGGTGGAGATAACCATCGGGAATGACCGACTGCAATGTATAGTTGTTGTTCCAGTTTCGGGAATGACCTCGGAACTTTGAGTGATGAAACAAGGTATCTAATCGATTTTGAATGTCGCAGCTTACAGATACCCTTTCCAATATCAAAAATAATGTCGGATTTGTGTAAAGTCAAGGAACTATTTAATTGGCAATTTTGTGTTAAGTACTTGTGAACTACAGACCATGTTGGAACATGGTGCTGGAGCAGAACTGGAACAGGTTTCACGCCATAGGGTTTAACGGATTCAAGCCGAAACATTGATGTGTTTTAGAATTTATGGTATCTGTATATTTGGCTATATATTGGGCGTGTGAAGCATATATGGTTTATGGAAAAATCCCTACTTATATGGAGAAGATTTATTCGAATATATGGGAAAGGTTGAGATAAGGTAAATCCCTTTATTTATGGGATTGGGTTATGCTTCAACAATCAGATTTGGAATAGGAATATTGTGGAGATAATCATGGATATTCGGATCTGATTCGTAGATATAAATATGGGACAAACATGGCTGCAAAACTAACGATTTTATTGAGCAAAATCTGAACCCAGATTTTGAGATCTTACGAAACTTGCAAGAGCCAATATACTGTGTTCCAACACTGTCCTGCTGCACTAAGTTCAGAATCGTATACCTTAATTCCTCGGGAGGAGGAGATCTTGCGTCGACGAGTTTCGAGGTCAGAGGGAGTCTGATCAAGGCAGATCGGTAGCTAGGGGAGCTAGCAGAATCCACGCGTCATAGTTAGTAAAGATAAGTATTTTGTAAACTGTACTCTGTACTGTATCTTTCTAATTAGTGGATTCATTCTGAACTGGGCCAGGCCCCGCAGATGTAGGTGATTTACACCGAACTGTGTAACCAAGTTGTGTGTCTTTTACGTTTTACGTTATTTTACACTTGGTTAAATTAAGCATGTTGTGAACATACTAGTAAGTACTAGTAAAAGTGGTAAAACCAAATTTCAATTGGTATCAGAGCTGAGTCACTTATTGTTCCCTTGGTTGTTTCAAGGAAAGTGAGATCCGGTTTTACCATGACGACAAGAGAAGGAGCTTCAGTCTCTCGACCACCACTGTTGGAAGGAAACAACTACAATTATTGGAAGGCATGTATGAGGGTCTTTATCAATTCACTGGATGAACTGGCATGGTTCTATGTTGAGAATGAATGGAATCATCCTACAGAAGATGCTGACACAAGTTCTAAGGCTGTGGAAGGGGAGTCGAGTCAAAAACCCAAAGACAAAGCTAAGTGGACTCCAGATGATCTTAAAGAATCATTGGCAAATTCGAAGGCCCTGAATGCAATCTTCACTGCTGTTGATGAAAATCAGTTCAAGCTTATATCTACATGTCACCAGGCAAAGAAAGCATGGGATATTTTACAAACTGTTCATGAAGGAACCAATCGGGTGCGGGAATCCAAACTTCAGATGCTGGCTACCAAGTTTGAAGAACTAAAAATGGAGGAGGACGACACCATTGCTTCATTCAATGGAAAGCTCAGAGATATATCCAACATGGCTTATCAACTGGGAAAGGTTTACAAGGAAACTAAGCTAGTGAAAAAGACATTGCGATCTCTTCCCAAAAGATTTGCAATGAAAGTAGCAGCAATAGAGGAAGCAAGAGACGTAGCCACCATGAGCCTAGATGAACTGATGGGTTCGTTACAAACTTATGAGATGACGTTCCAGCAATCTACAAAAAGAATCTCCAAGGATCTAGCATTCAAAGTTTCTCCGGTCAAGGCAAGTAATGAGTCTGATAGCGATGATGAGTTTGAAAAACTGGCACTTATTACAAAGAATTTCTCAAAGATGCTGAAGAAGGTGGTTAATAAGAAATCTCAGGAGAGGTTTGGTGGAAACAGACAAAAGCCACTAGATTCGAACAATAATCGTGGAATGAGATTTGAACAAGGAAACATGCAGTTTGGGAGGAATCGGACCAATGAACCAAAACTGGCTGGACGAATTCAATGCAGAGAATGTGAAGGATTTGGTCATATTCAGGCTGAATGTGCTAACACCCGCAAGAAACAAGGAAGATCATATGTCACCTCTTGGAGTGATGATGAAGATAATGAAAAGGATGAAGAAGAACTTACGAGTAATTACGTAGCTTTTGGAGCAAAGGTACATGAGACATCAGAAGGTCAGTGCTCCAACACACTGAACAAAGGTAAGGCTGTATCTTCTAACAAGAATCTGAACGATGCTCGTAGTGATGAAGATGATCTATCTGTAAGTGATGAAGAGATCTATAGCACATACGAACAAATGTATGATATGTGGATTCAAGTAGCTGACAAAAACAAAGAATTGAATGAAGAAAAAGGAAAGCTAATTGAAAGTGGAAAGGAGCTACGATCCATTATTGCAGAACTTGAAAAGCAAAATAAAGAACTGAGTCAAAAATTGATAGCAGCAGTCAAGAGAGCCGAGACGTCTGAAGCAACTATCTCTAAATTAAATTCCGGGAAAGCAAAGCTTGATGACATTCTGGATATGGGCAGAACCGCTGGTGATAGACACGGGATTGGATACAAGGAAGAAATAAAGACTGAAGTCTTCGAAAAACCAGTTACTCTCAAAGCTAGGATTCGAGAAGTAAAACGGAAGTATGGAAAGCCATATCAAAGAAATCCTCTAATCTGCGGATACTGTACATACCAAGGTCATGTTGAACATCAGTGTAAAAAACTGATCAGAGATCAAATGACTGGAAGACAACTGTGTTCCAACACAGTCGATATTCAAACAAGAATCAGGAAGGTATGGGTTATTAAAAGGTCCAGTAAGTGTCTGGTGGCACACACTTCTTTATCAGCATATTCTAGTGATTCTTGGTACTTTGACAGTGGTTGTTCTCGCCACATGACTGGGACTCCAAAATACCTTACAAACATTTCTCCATATGATGGCGGATATGTAACTTTTGGTGATGGAAAAAGAAGCAGAGTAATTGGCAAAGGAGAATTAAAGATTGAAGGGTTTCCAGTTCTCACAAGTGTACTATTTGTTGAAGATCTAAAAGCAAACTTTCTTAGCATAAGTCAGCTATGTGACGACAACCTGATAGTGGAATTTCAGAAGGACAAGTGTGTAGTGAAGCATGGTGAAAATAAGGTTCTTTCTGGAATACGATCTTCAGACAATTGTTACTTGTTAGAACAAGAAGTTCGATGCATGCTTTCAAAGCATGATGAAGGAATTCTCTGGCACAGGAAGCTTGGACACATCAACTATAAAACACTGGTGAAAATCGTTAATATGAGAGCTGTACGAGGAATGCCAATCTTGACCAGCAAGGATGAAATTGTGTGCGGACCATGTCAACAAGGTAAACAAACTCGTTCTCCTCATTCTTCAGTTTATTACTACTTCTAGAAATCTGGAATTGCTACATATGGATTTAATGGGGCCAGTTAATACGCCTAGCATAGGAGGAAAGAAATATATTTTTGTGTGTGTTGATGACTTCTCCAGATTTACTTGGGTAGCCTTCTTGAAAGAAAAATCTGATACGATTGAGGTATTTCGAAGTCTTGTGGTAAAGTTACAAACTGAAAAGGGAAGTCCTGTAGGAAAGATAATCCGAATTCGAAGTGATCACGGCAGAGAGTTTGAAAATGAACAATTCAGTTCCTTCTGCAATGAGCTAGGAATCCAACATGAGTTTTCGGCTCCTATTACTCCTCAACAGAATGGCATTGTTGAAAGAAAGAACAGAACTTTACAGGAGATGGCTCGAGTTATGTTGGCAGAAAAGGATGTTCATAAGAAATGGTGGGCAGAGGCGATCAATACCGCGTGCTATACGATCAACCGAGTGTATCTTCGACCATTTACTGACAAGACAGCCTATGAGATCTGGAAGGGCAGGAAACCAAACGTATCGTATTTTCATGTGTTCGGAAGTACATGCTATATTCTCAGAGATAGAGAACAGTTGGCTAAATTCGATAATCGGAGTGATCCAGGAATGTTTCTCGGGTATTCCATCAATAGCCGTGCCTACAGAGTTTTTAATCATTGAACCAACACTCTCATGGAATCCATAAATGTTATTGTGGATGATTCAGAAAAGGAACAACCTCCAGAAGTTGTAGAGGAAGAATCTGCCAACACCCATGTTCCAACACAGTCTCAACCTTCCGACAAAGCAAAGTCTTCAGCCAATGCTACTGAACCAAGTGATCACCAGAACCCTAATTCTACTGAAGCTGACCATGTTCCAACACACGACCATGTTCCAACACAGTCCCCTCCTACTGACGAACATGTTCCAACACTCGATCAATCTGGATCCATCATGAGAAGTACGCGATCAGTGCCTCGAGTTGATTACCGACGACTGGCTGGTCTACACTGTTTCGTTTCTCTGATTGAGCCCAAGAACTATAAAGAAGCCTTACTTGATGAATATTGGATTGCTGCAATGCAAGATAAGCTCGGCCAGTTTACCAGGAATGATGTTTGGTATCTTACTCCCCGTCCCAAAGGCATTAATGTCATTGGTACGAAATGGATCTTCAAGAACAAGTCCGATGCAGATGGCTTAGTCACCAGAAACAAAGCCAGACTTGTTGCTCAAGGATATACTCAAGTGGAAGGTGTTGACTTTGATGAAACCTTTGCACCTGTTGCCAGGTTAGAATCCATTCGTATTCTACTAGCTACTGCCTGCTCTTTGAACTTCACTTTGTATCAAATGGATGTTAAGAGTGCGTTTTTAAATGGAGTGGTGAATGAGGAAGTTTATGTGGAACAACCTAAAGGTTTTGAAGATCCCCATTATCCACATCATGTATATCGTCTCAAGAAGGCCTTATACGGACTAAAGCAGGCACCTCGAGCATGGTATGAACGACTTACTACCTTTCTACTTCAGAAAGGTTATCGTCGAGGGGGAGTAGATCGCACTTTATTTGTGCTTGACAAGTCCTCAAAGATTCTAATTGCTCAAATATATGTTGATGACATTGTGTTTGGCTCCACTTCACCATCTATGGTACAAGAGTTTGTCACCACAATGCAATCTGAATTTGAAATGAGCATGGTTGGAGAATTGACCTACTTTCTGGGATTACAAGTCAAACAAGGACGGAATGGTTTATTCATCAATCAAAGTAAGTATGCCTTGAACTTGATTAAGAAATTCGGACTCAGTAGTGCTCGTACAGTTCGAACTCCTATGGGAGTTTCTGATAAACTTGTGAAAGATGAAAAAGGAGTTTCAGTCGATCAGAAGTTATATAGAGGCATGATTGGAAGCTTATTGTATTTAACCGCAAGCAGACCAGATATATGTTTCAGTGTTGGAATATATGCGAGGTTTCAAGCTGATCCTAAGGAATCTCATCTTACTGCAGTGAAAAGGGTTATTCGATATGTAAGTGGAACTTCAGAATATGGTGTCTGGTATTCTAAGAATCAAGATTCAGAGTTGATTGGGTACAGTGATTCTGATTGGGCTGGTAATGCCGATGATCGAAAAAGTACTACAGGTGGATGTTTCTTTATTGGAACAAATTTGGTGTCTTGGTATAGCAAGAAACAGAATTCAATCTCTCTATCTACTGCGGAAGCAGAGTATCTTGCAGCAGGGAGCTGTTGTGCACAACTGCTATGGATGAAACAAATGTTGAAAGATTATGGAATTCATCAAGAACCTTTGAAGATTTTATGTGACAATACAAGTGCCATTGATATTTCAAATAATCCAGTTCAACACTCAAGAACCAAACATATTGACATAAGGCATCATTTTATTCGAGATTTGGTGGAAAGAAAAGAAGTGGAAGTGGTCTATGTTCCAACACACGAGCAGCTTGCTGATATATTTACAAAGCCACTTGATGCTACCACTTTCGAGAGCCTTCGACAACACTTAGGTGTTTGTCAAATCTGAGGTAACTTTTACCTTTGATTAGTTTTCCGTGTAAATAATTTTTGCCTTCTGTTATTTACGTCAAAAATTTTTTAAAAAATAAAAAATTGAAGGAAGTATAAGACTTACCAAAATAGGAGTAGTTAAGTAAGGTGTGTTGGAAGTTAATGAAGGAAGACAAAGTGATGTGACAAGAAAAAAAAGGGATATCATTGCAATTTTTGGGAAATCTAAAAAGGGGACTTCGCGGGAAAAGAGGTAAGTTCATGAAGAGTTGAAAGTTGTCTCAAACTCTAAAAATCCCTTTCGCATTCTGTTATTCTTGGCCCGATTTTTCCCAAAACTCTTGCCTCAAAAACTCTCCTCCATCTCGGCATTGTTCCAAATAATGTCAAACCCAAATTCTCCAATAAAAGAAGCTTCAGTGCCGGAAATTATGGAAGAAGACCGGAGCTCAGTGAATACGGATTTGATAGTGTTTGATGAGCCGAGAAGATATGTTGAATTGGGTAAGTGACAAACTCAAGATCAGAACAAAGTAAGTGCTAACCATGAAGAGGATGAGGAGATGGCTGAAGCAGAGCCAGAAAAAGCTGAAGAGGAAAAGGAAGAGGAAGAGACATCTGTCAAGAAACCGAGTAAAGATTCGGATGCTCAAGAGCATGTGTCTGGAGGCAAGAAACAGGAAAAACCTAAGGTAACTGGTCCTGACCCTCGACCATTGAAAGTCTTGGGTTTTGAATGTAGAAGTGTGGATGATATTTTTGAGTGGTTACAAGCTAATAGATATTCTGTGGATCTAAGCAAAATTAAGAGTATAAGAAAGGATTTAGAAGTGTTGCATGTCAAAATTAAGGAGATTGTGTCTGGCCACTTTACTGATGTCTGGGATATTGAGTATAAGACTGTGAAGTTTCTGAGAGGGATGTATGGTCAACTGAATGGAAAAGAGAAAGACAAATTTCATGTTTTCTGTCGTATGACTGCTCATAGTTATGTGTGGATAAGAGAAATTAATGAGGAACAAGCTGTTGGGATGAAGACAGTAAGGTATGGAGACAAGCTACAGGTTGGATTTTATGATGAGAAGAATTCAAAGAGGATGGAGAAATTGAGAGAACCAGTGATTATTGAACTGTCTGATGATGATGACAGTGTTCCAACACATGAAGAATAATCTGTGTATATGGAGGAAGAATCTGATGTTGATCTGGGGGGTACACAAGGTGAAGAGGTTCAAGAAGAAATGACTGATGGAGTTCCTGATCAATCTAATGATGAAGGGAATCAGAAGAATGAAGAAGCTGAAGAAGATCTGCAGGATCAAGGTGTTGAGTTAGAAGAAGAACAGGAAGGAAGTGCTGACAGTGTTCCAACACAGAGTGCCCCAGACCTGACATACTCCAGTGACGAGGTCCTGGATCAATTTTTCAAAAAGGAAAAAGGAAAAAGGAAGGCTAGCTCTGCCTTGAATACTGAGGCAGCAAAAAGAAGTAAGAAGAGACATGATAGCAAGCCAAGGAAGGCTCTGCCACCTCCATCTGTCACTCAGGCTTTTTCAGCAGCCTATTTTGACAAGAAGGGAGCTGAGATGGAAGAATTCTTCTCTGAGAAGAAGTTTATTGCTGAGAGACCCTTGGACTTGAAGGCTTATCAGGAGAGTGGGTTCACAACTTTCCTAAAGGCAATGGGGATGAAGGCGGCCACAATTCAAAGGCAATTCAATCGACAGGTGGTTCTCGAGGTATATGCTAATCTCATGCCTGAAAATCTAGATATTACTTCTCAGTGGTTCGGGAGAGTATATGTTCGTGGAAAGATTGTAGAACTGTCTGCTACTAGAATCAATATGTTATTTGGGCTGAAAACTCCGGAGATAGGGGGAGTGTTTCCGGACGATTTGGAGATGACTGATGATGAAATTTTGGCTGTGATTTCTGGAGGATACAAGAAGCAGTGGCCGGCAGTAGGATATCCGCAAGCATCATGCTTGACCTCCAGATTCTTCGGGCTGTATCAGATAGCGGTTCACTGCTGGTTACCATCTAGCAATACTACTGCATTGACCAGGGAAATGGCCAAACTGCTCTACTGTGTTGGAACACAGCAGGAAATAAATCTAGGGTTATTAATTCAGCAACATCTGGTTCGACAGGCCACAGCTCCTAAGGTGAATGATGCTGTAATATACCTATGTCTGATCTCAGCGTTAGCCAAAAGTGCAAAGGTGAAGGGGAAGGCCTCTGATGTGATCATTGATACGGAATTCTTGCGGCCTAACAAGAAGACCTTCGGACTCCGTCATGTGCATGATCTTCCTTGGACAGCTTCGGGGTCAACCTCCTCATCAGCAACAGCAGCCAAGAAGACTCGATTGATGGCTATTAATGCTAGACTAGGAGCTTTGGGTATCCAAATTGCAGCCTTACAAGCAGAGCAAGCACGGTTGGAAGAAGAAAAATCAAGTCTAGAAGATTGATTATCTCAGGGGGAGTTTTAAAGACAATGTGTCATTTTTTCTGATTTTGTGGTGATGTTTCTTTGGCCTCTGTGTGGTCCCAGGGGGAGTAATTTTGGATAATTCTGGATATTTGGTTTTCACTTTGGTTGTATAATTTTCAAATTTCTGGCATTCTGGCATTCTGGATTTCGGCTTTCATTATTTGAATTTTTCTGGTATTCTGCTCGTTGAATGTAGTTGATTATGTGATTGCAGTCCAAAATATTATGGGTCCACAAAAATGCCAAAGGGGGAGATTGTAAAGTCAAGGAACTATTTAATTGGCAATTTTGTGTTAAGTACTTGTGAACTACAGACCATGTTGGAACATGGTGCTGGAGCAGAACTGGAACAGGTTTCACGCCATAGGGTTTAACGGATTCAAGCCGAAACATTGATGTGTTTTAGAATTTATGGTATCTGTATATTTGGCTATATATTGGGCGTGTGAAGCATATATGGTTTATGGAAAAATCCCTACTTATATGGAGAAGATTTATTCGAATATATGGGAAAGGTTGAGATAAGGTAAATCCCTTTATTTATGGGATTGGGATATGCTTCAACAATCAGATTTGGAATAGGAATATTGTGGAGATAATCATGGATATTCGGATCTGATTCGTAGATATAAATATGGGACAAACACGGCTGCAAAACTAACGATTTTACTGAGCAAAATCTGAACCCAGATTTTGAGATCTTACGAAACTTGCAAGAGCCAATATACTGTGTTCCAACACTGTCCTGCTGCACTAAGTTCAGAATTGTATACCTTAATTTCTCGGGAGGAGGAGATCTTGCGTCGACGAGTTTCGAGGTCAGAGGGAGTCTGATCAAGGCAGATCGGTAGCTAGGGGAGCTAGCAGAATCCACGCGTCATAGTTAGTAAAGATAAGTATTTTGTAAACTGTACTCTGTACTGTATCTTTCTAATTAGTGGATTCATTCTGAACTGGGCCAGGTCCCGCAGATGTAGGTGATTTACACCGAACTGCGAAACCAAGTTGTGTGTCTTTTACGTTTTACGTTATTTTACACTTGGTTAAATTAAGCATGTTGGAACACACTAGTAAGTACTAGTAAAAGTGGTAAAACCAAATTTCAAATTGGAAAAAACTAACCTTCTTCCAAGATAAAAAAACCATGACGCAGAATATGGTTTATATTCTTTTTGAAATCAAAAGCATTTCATTGAATATACCGTACGATGTTTAAGAACCAAAACATGTTCTAACTAAACACTAAAGGCATTTTCTTTAACCATATTGTTTATACCTAATAAAGATCATTGAAAATCAAGTTGTAGAGTTGAATTGTAAACCAACAAAAATAATTGGTACTCCCTCTGTTCCATTTCAAGGTTCACCTTTTTTACTTTCGGCAGTTGACTTGAAAAATGTTTGGTCCTTAATATCTTTCATTAGCAATGGAAGGTGGTTCGCTGATAACCGCCTTTATTCAATGTTTTTGAGTTCAAAAACCCCCTTTTGTATCCCCCTACAGATTTTAAAGTTGGTTTTTTGTTGATTTAAGGCGGTTTTCCATGAACGACCTTTAATTTGGGCTAATGAAAGGCGGTTCAAGGCATAATCGCCCCTAATTAACAGCGGATATGACTAACCGCCTTTAAAATGATTGTTTACGAACTCGGAAACATGGAACATATAGATTTCTAAGTTCGAAAATGGCACATTTTTAAGTTCGAAAATGGTTTCATAGGTCACTTTTTCCTTTTAAAGGCAGCTCTAATTAGAATCACCTTTAATGGGCTTGACCCATCCCATTTCTTTTGTTTTCCCCTTGTAATATCACCATCGGGATATTAACTTACTTCTTGCGAAAATCATGACCACTTGGCGAAGATAAGCGTATCAGCATCAATCACTTCGCCAAATAGGGATTTTCAAGAACTGTAACACCACTTGATCCAAAGCACGATCTATGTTCTACAGATCTGAACTCATCCAAATTAATGAAACTAAATTCAAAAACACAAACAAAATTGTAGAAACACGATATGTACAACCAGATCGAGAACAAAACATCGACTAAATCGAGTGAGCATCACGAACACGATAATCTAATCTATCAAGTCGTAGAACAATACTAATGTATGGAGATTTGGAGACAGATCCATACTTATTCAATGACAAAACACTTAAATAAAATCAATTGAAAATTAGATGGGAAGATGAGAAAAAGAAGATTGAAGAAAAAGGTTTTGAGTTTTTTTTAGAAGAGGGAGAGACGACGGATGGGGGATTCCGATGTCTTGAACTTGTTGACTCAAGTTCGACAATATATTCTTACTTTAATTGTATTCATGGAAAGACCGAATGGAAATTAATGTCAATGGAATACAGTATAGAGATGTCAATCTCTGACCCAAACCGAGAACCCGACCTGGAGCGATACGAACGAATCAACCCAAAATCCGATCTAATCCGATAAATATTGACCCGAACCCGACCTGACACGACCACACTCAACCCAAAACCTGATTTTAACCTGAGAAATATTGACCTGTACTTGAACCCGACAGTACCGAATTCAACCTAAAACTCGAATATGACCTGATAATCTGGACCCGAACCCGACCTGAATACGAACCCGAATATGACTCGATAATCTGGACCCAAACCTAACTTGAATACGAACCCAAGATCAACCCGACCCGATTTAACACGAACCTAATTCAACCCGATAAATCAACTATATAACCATGCATGTAATCAACCCAAAATAGATGCAGTTATAAAAAGTCAATTAACATTTAATATGGAACCAAGTCAAGTTGGTTGTACGTCAAACTAATAACAAATGGGGTTTTTAGCCATATGATTACTAGTACGTAAAGTCAATTCATAACAAATGTGAATACACAATGTTAAGTTAAAAATGCACACGACTAAATTTATAAATCTAATGAATAATAGTCAAATAAAGAGAGATGTCTCATTAAAATTATGGTTTTGAATTAGTAAATATAGAGAGTCGACTAAATATTAATTTCAAAAATTAGTTTGAAAAGTATTGTAAAAATAATATTTAATAAATTATCACAAAATCTTATTATAGACCGAGTCACTGTTCGATGAGGATATTTTATAATTAGTGAGACTAATAAGAATAAGAAAAGTCTTGGGAAAGAAGGTCTTTCCATAAGTTTATGGGAAATACAGGGTTGATTTAAAATAATAAAAGGTAAAATGTCTTAGTTGCAATATTAAAAATTTATTGTACAACATGTTGTAGGTATGAAGCTTATAACCTGAATTATACAAGTCGAAAACTTTATCTTCATTTCTTCTAATTTGCCCTTTAAATGTTGGTCTTTCCATGGATTGTGGAAATACTGTCTTTTAAGAGACGGACTCATAAGAATATTTGATATTTAATTTTATTCAGTGAGATATATATAATTATGATAACCTTGAAAATAAGCTCAGTATATAAATAATTATTTTTTAAATAATTTGAATGAAATATTATAAAATAATCATTTTTATTGTATTTAATATGTTACGATTTCTAACTAAACTAATTATTTCACTTCATTACTCATATATTTTTCCTTATATAACTAAACTTCATAATTGTAAAAAAGTTCTTTATTTTTAATTTAAATGTAAGACACAAAAATACGTAAAAGTAATCCTAAGTTTTTAATTACTAATGTCGCGCAATGCGCGGTGGGACTTTACTAGTTTTTTTTTATTTTTAAAAAATAGAATCAGAATATTTATTACAACACAAAATTACACTAAAGTATTTTAAAAAGTGAATTGAATTCAATGAATACTCAACACTGCTATTCAACTAAGATATTATGCACAAAAGCATCTCTAACATATTTATGGAAAGTTACGCTATGACCCAAAAAAATGTTACGACTTTATCCTTCTCTCCAAATGACCCTTTTTTTTTTGTCATTCTTCCATAATTATAGAAATAGAAAACACATTTTTTTGGGGTGAAATGTTGAAAAGCGCTAGTACATGTTATAGAGTAACTTAAAGTTGATTACTTAGAAGTAAGAAAGAGACATTGAAAAGGATTACAGATATGTTCTTGTGCCCAGTTGTAGATAAATATTTAGTTACAAACTTGAAAAATACAATGAGGGTGTATAGGGTATCATCACGGTCGAGCGGATTTCAATTTGGAGTTACGAGTAAAGTTTTTATTTTTTGCACTTAGGTCCTTCCAAGAAATTGGAATTGTCGAATCACGAAATTGGCGACACTAAAAAACAATTCAATAATGTAATATTGCGACTTTACTATTTGGGCATGTATGGGTGAACATAAGGGCCTTGAAAGTCAACATTGAATACTTCTACACAGTCTTAAAAAATTACACTGTGGCCCAAAATTGTGTTACCCTATAATTCGTTGCTCCAAAATACTTTTTTTTGTTATTCTTGCTTAAATATAGAAATATTAAATTAATTAATTTTTTGGTGAATTATTGGAAAGCGCTGATACATGTTCTAGTGTAAATTAAAGTTGATTACTTAGAAGTAAGAAAGGGAAATTGAAAATGACTATAGATATATTTTTATTCTCGATTGTTGATAAATATTTTGTTACGTACTTGGAAAATACAATGGGGGTGTATAGGATAGCATCACTTTCTAGCGGATTTTAATTTGGGGTTACGAGTCAAGTTTTTACATTTTGCAAGTTACAAGTTTCAACGAAACAATACCTGATAATAGTGCAATTGTAACAATAGTATTTTTGAAATATAACCTAAATCAACCTAAATTTAATTGGGTGACATCATAACCCGATCTAAAATGAACCACAAAATATATCTAAAATTCAACGTGAAACATTATAAAAAATAATTGACATAATCAGACCCGAAGAAAACTTCAGTACAAAAAATGACACGATAATAACCGGATCCAATCCCACCCGACAATATTCTGACCCGACCCGATCTAATTCGAGTATAAAAATTACACGACAGTAACCCGACCCGATATTAACTCAACCTGACACGATCAAATCTGAGAAAAAAACTGACACATTTTCAATCCGACACGATAAGTACCCAATCTAACCCGACCCGACACGATAAATAAAATTAACACAATTCAACCCGACACGTTTCAACACGACACATTTCCAACCCGATACGAATGTGACAAGATAACCCAACACCATCCTTATTTTTTTGTGAAGAAACAAAATAGGAACCAACGAAGGCTCAAATTTTGAATATGTACCCATCGTACGCAAAGGTCTTATCAATATAGGATAGCATAGGCTCATAAATAACAATGGGTATTGCTATATCACGCCTTATATTTTACTAGTTTACACCCTAATACGTATATACACGTATAATAATAATATTAAAATTTCAAAATAAAACAAAAAAAATAACCACCGCTGACGCAGTGCGCCACCACCACCGCCGGTCTCCGCCGCAGCCTCCGCCGCTGCCGTGCGCCAGCGCCAGCACTGTCACCGTCACCGCCGTGTGCCACCACCTTCTTCTCTTCTTCTTCGTCTTCTCCGGCGGTCTCGCCACCGCTACCACCGTGCCTCCTCCGCCGTCCCTTGTCCGCAGCAAAACCCTAGCCCCGCCGCCGTCCCTCCTTCTCCTTCGCCCCGTCGAGCAAAACCCTAGCCCCGCCGTCCCTCCTCCTTCGTCCCCGTTGAGCGAAACCCTAGTCCCGCCGAGGTCCTTCTCCTTCTTCCCCGTCGAGCGAAACCCTAGCCCCGCCGAGCTCCTTCTCCTTCGTCTCCGTCGAGCGAAACCCTAGCCCAAGAGGAGAACAGCGAAGAAGCGGCGGCAGAGAAGCGGGAAGTGGCAGAGCGCGAAGGAGAACCGGGCGGAGGAGAGTAGAATGGGAGAAAGAGAGCGGGAGAAGGGGAAGGAGAAGAGAACGGGAGGAGAAGGAGAAGGAGAGCGGGAGAGGAGAACGAGAGGAGAAGGAGAAGGAGAAGGAGAGCGGGAGAGGAGAACGAGAGGAGAAGGAGAAGGAGAGCGGGAGAGGAGAACGAGAGGAGAAGGAGAAGGAGAGCGGGAGAGGAGAAGGAGTCGCCGGAGAAGGAGAAGAAGAAGAAGAAGAGAAGGAGAGGAGGTGGTGGCGCACGGCCAGAGAAGACAAAGAAGAAGGTGGCGCACGGAGGAGGAGGCGGCGGAGCAGTGGAGGTGGCGCACAGAGGCGGCGGCGGAGCAGCGGCGGCGGAGTATTAATTAAATAAATAAATAATTTTATTTAATATTAATTAATTCAAATTATTTAAATTAAATTAAAAATATATATTATATATTAAATAGTATAAATACAAGACGTAATCAAATAAAATACATATAGCACTTCATATAACAATTGTAGATATGGCTGGTGGAGGAGTGCTACTGCCTATTATATACTCCCTCCGTCCACTGTTTATGACCCTTTGACCAATAATTTTTTATGGAATATTTAATCATCGATAACTTTTGTTATATATAGTAATAAATAATATGAGAGATATCTTTGTATTCTCAGTAATATGTAGTTTTTTAAAAGTAAAATTTTATAATCTATTATCGTACGTAAAAAAAAAGTTATCGATGGCAAATATGTCTTGAAAAAATGTCAAAAAAAAGGAGGACATAAATAGAGGACTAGAGGGAATATAGAATTTGTTTTTTGAAAGTGATATTTTTATAATTAAAGTGTAAATTTAAATAAATGAAGACAAAATTTTGGGTTGCATGAATTGAATTATAAATTTTATAATTATTACATATTGTATAATAAATTTTTAATATTATAATTAACACATTTTACCTTTTATTATTTCATACCAAAATTTTGGCTTATGTGTGTTGCTTCGACACCTCATCTACGCATTGAATTTACGCATCATGTTGCTCTTTCTTTCTTCCTTCCTTCCAATATTTTATTAATGTAAAACAAAATTTTCTACATGAAAATAGTGCTTTCATATAGCACAAACATCCATTTCTCAAAAAAAAAATTTAGCTTTCGTAATATCCGGCCGTCACATCTGAAATCATGCATTATCTTTATTGGTCTATCTCAATTTAACTTGCATATTATAGTAGAACTTTCATTTTTTTTTAAATATATTTTCTTCCATTCATTTACATTACTTCCTGTCATCATATTCCCAAACTAATTCTCATATATATACTTATTTTTATGACATACTCGATACAATTTATATTTATATATTTTTATTATTTAAGTTTGATAAAACGGAAGAAGTACTAATTTCTCTATTTCAGTTAAATTTGTACAGAAACAAAATCTGTTAAAATTGTTAAAGTTTTTACCATATATTTAAATATATTAGAAGTATCTATAATATCGTATATAATATTTATTGTTAGATTTAACATGTGATTTTCAAATATCAACTTGTCATAAACTAGTATTTTAAGTACTTCCCCTGATACATCCCTATTTGCAAGGTAATTATTATTACGTTGTTCAAAAAATTGTTTAACCGTTATGTTTACCTATGTGTAATAATGACAGGTAAAAAATTGATGTTTAAAAACTACTTGTTACTATGAATTCAATAATATTATATAAAACAATATCGTTATTTACATATTTATTTAAATATTCTATCAAACTTTGATAGAAAATAATATTAAAAAAGTAAGGGTCCAAGCGGAGGTGGGACGAAGGAGGGAGTTGTTAAAGACAGATATTAATAAGCAGTGACATATTCATCCAAGAACGTGGGTTCTTGGATTACAAAGAATTGCACATTTTCATTAGTTTGTGCCTTTTTTTCAAATCTATTGATCAACTAGGTCTAACTAACTCGATGCGTGCTCATATGTAATAAGTACCCTCTTCTGAGTTTATATCTCAGCCATTGTTTGAATTCCATTCCATCAAATTCTGGTTCCAAATTCAACATGAATGCATCATCATCTATCCCAACTTCTCTATCCCCATCTTCATCCTCACACAACACACAAATTCATGAATTTTCGAGTTTTATCACCACACCTTCAACTAAAGTTCCTCACCACCAAATCCGAAAAATCACATCACTGCAAAACCCCATCAAAAAGTCACTAGTATTAGTAAAACCCTCATCTCTTTCATCTTCATCACCATTTCCTGCCAAATTGTTGAACGCCATTGATGACTTCATAAACACACACGTTGACCCAACCAAACATGTCTTATCAAACAACAACGCTCCCGTCGACGAGCACCAACCCGTCGAGTGCGCGGTGGTTGACGGCGCTCTTCCGGCCTGCCTCGATGGCGGCGCGTACATTCGTAACGGCCCGAACCCTCAGTTCCTCCCCCGCGGCCCGTACCACTCGTACGACGGTGACGGAATGCTCCATTCCGTCAAAATCACTAACGGTAGAGCCACGTACTGCTGCCGTTTCGTGAAAACCAACAAATACCTAATGGAGAAACGTGCCGGTGCGCCGTTTATCCCCGGCGTGTTTTCTTGCTTCCAAGGCTTCGTCCCCTCCGTCGCCCGGTTCACTCTGATGATCGCGAGGGTAATCACCGGTGCAATCAATCCCCAAAATGGCGTCGGAAGTGCGAACACGAGCTTAGCTGTATTCGGAGGAAATTTATACGCTCTCGTGGAATCTGATCTTCCTTACGCCATGAAATTATCAGAGGATGGAGATATTGTAACTATTGGCCGGCATGATTTTTCCGGCTCGCTCAAAACTCACATGACTGCGCACCCTAAAATCGAACCGGAAACCGGTGAAATTTTTGCCTTCCGGTACAGCGCAATGTCGCCGTTCTTAACATTCTTCCGAGTCAACCCGGACGGAAAGACTAAGCAACCGGACGTCGACATCTACTCCGTCACACAGCCTGGTTTGCTTCATGATTTTGGAATCACAAAAAGGTATGATTGGTCACATTTGGATTCTATGCTAATATAGTAAATTTAAGTATTTATCAAATTTAAGCAAACTAACCCCTTTATTTAATGAATGAAAGATTTTTAGTCAACCTCCATCCTCCGAACACAATTTTTTAGTCAAAAATTAGTTTTATCATTGAATGCCATTTGACTTAGATAAAAGTATTATATAATATCAAAAGTTGTTGAATTAATTGCAATAATTAATTGCAATTCATATTACTCCCTCCATCCCAATTTAAGTTGTACGAAATATTTTTCACACTCATTAAGAAATTTATCTAATCGTTAATATGCTTAACTACGTATAATAACGACAAACAAAAAGTTACTTTTGAGAAATTACTTGTTATAATGAATCCAACAATATCAAATACGATAATATTGTGCTGTCAAAGTTTAATAATAAATAGTGTAATTGAATTGGGACAAAGGGAGTACATTTTATATGTAAGAGAATTTTGTATATTCATGTGTGGGTCGAATCAGGTCTTGCCAAGTGTTCAGTTTTTCATTCATTTTCAACAATAATAGCTTAACATTATACCGTGAGTGAATTTTTGGACACATGGCAATATGTGATTCCACAACTTAATATACAAAATTTTTAACATATATAATTTTCTGTCTATTTTAGTCATTTAAAATCAGTTTTAATCAAATATATTTTATAGAGTGGGTCTCCTGACAGGCGGCCTGTCCATAATACACTGCATTTCTTAAATTACATACAAAATTTAAAACTTTTGAAAATATTTTTTTACATCATATATTTTTATATTTTCACCTTCAAATACATATTATTACTTGTTTTAACTTATAAAATGCAATATTTAAATTTTATAAAAAATACAATATTTAAGTGAAATGCCCCTGAGAATTGTCCATAAGCTTATGAAAATGCCGCATTCCCTCAGACTTTCCCTATTTTATAAACGGAACTGAAATGCAAATTGGGAGAACCAACTTTTGCTTTGTTAAACTACCACCCAACAATTAATTATTCTGACTTCCTTATTGAAGGTACGCAATATTTCCCGACATACAAATTCTGATCAGCCCCATGAATATCATCAAAGGGAAGCCCCCAGTAGCGCCCGACACGCGAAAAGTGCCCCGGATCGGAGTCATTCCCCGGTACGCGGTGGATGAATCGGAGATGCAGTGGTTCGACGTGCCAGGATTCAACGCTCTTCACATGATCAACGCCTGGGATGAAGATGACGGTGATACAGTGGTGATTGTAGCGACCAACATTTTAACTCTGGAGAATTTCTTCGAGAGCGTGGAATCGATTCGAGCATCTGTGGTGAAAGTGAAGATTGATCTGAGGGCAGGGACGGTGGAAAGGCATCCATTGTCGGAGAGAAACTTGGAGCTTGCTGTCATCAATCCGTCTTACCTTGGTAAGAAAAGCAGGTACTTCTTTTATCCCATTTTAAACTGCATACAGTATATTCTTCATAGTTCGTATAGTTCAACCTTGTTTATTTCTTCATTTCTAGGTACGTGTATGCTACAATGTTAGTCGGCCTCGAAAAGAACCCATCTGGAGTAGTAAAGATCGACACATCCATGGCTGAAGGTGACGGCGATTGCATCGTGGCTAGTCGATTATACGGATCAGTGGCTTATGGAGGTGAGCCTTTTTTCGTCGCGAGGAACCCTAATGACCCAGATGCAGATGAAGATGATGGGTATGTTCTGTGTTACGTTCATGATGAAAACAAAGCAGAGTCGAGGTTGTTGGTGATGGATGCTAAATCACCTTGTCTTGAAACCGTGGCTGCTGTGAAATTGCCTCAAAGGGTCCCCAATGGGTTCCATGGAATTTTCGTTAGAGAAGGTGACTTAATGCATGAGTTGTAAATTGGTTTGTTGGTTACTTACAGGGTACAAATGCTCCTTATCACCTTATTCAAGAAACATATTTGACCATTAATATATTTACTTACATATAAAAATCGGCAAGTCAAAATTTAATATTAAAAATTATTTGTTACAACAAATTCAACAGTTTCATATATGATAATATTGTTTGTTAGAATCAGTCAAATATCTGATTAGATATGGATAGAGTTGTTGACTAGATAGAGTCATACTAGTACAAGCTTTCCTTTTGTACTCTATTTGTTCTGAGCGGTAATACATTATTCATTATGGGAAATCATTTTTTCATGGTATTAGATCAAGTATAATATTGGTACTAAATTTCCTTTTTCACCCTCCCCCTTCTTATTCTTTTTGACATAATTCTGGCCAAACTCCACTCAACTTTCGGTGCCGATCTCGTCGTCCTCATCACTTCCGGCAAATTTTTGGCAAACAGTCCAGTGCAGTCTCTTCCTTCTTCGTCTCTAGGCCCAATTTTTCAGCGAATACGCAAGGCAGTGGCTCCTTTCCGACATTTTCATCTTTATCACTAGTCATCCTTAACTTCAGCAGCGATGACCTCCTTCGTCCAGCATCCGATTCATCATCTACAGTGTCATATTCAATTCTTCCGGCAGCGGCTCCCCCCCGTTGTGGTTCTCTCTGGTCATCCTCAATGTATTGCTTGACATCAACCATACTTATCGGGCAACAAATCTCCAACGTCCCTGTCCAGCATCTCCATTCAGTGACCCTGTTCAGCAAACTTTGGGCGCGTGAGATCCACGCGCGACAGGTTGTACCCGCACCTCCTTCCACATGCACGTGAGGTACACGTGTCATCTTATCTCTGCATGTGATGTACACGTGCTCCAGTTTATCTCTGCCCGTCTATTACACGCGCCTCACGGCTCTTTGGCACATTTTTGTCCTTTTGCTGAGATCTTATTTGCCCTCTTTGATATGCTCATTTTGGTTCCACACGGTCTGATTTTTTGAGATATACTGGTCTTTCTCATCATCAACGACACAATGACTCCAAGTGGATTGTAGATTTTGGCACCACAAAACACATGACATTGTTTCCTACTATTGTTGATCACGTGACACCTTACCATGGTTCATCCTGTGTCTATGTTGGTAATGGTTCTCAACTCCCTATTGCCCATGTTGGCGATTCTCGGATTTCTAAATCCTTGTCTCTTTATGATGTGCTTATTGTGCCTGGTATCACTAAAAAAATGTTTTTGATTAGCAAATTAACTCGGGATTTAAATATTGTTGTCTACATTGATGATCACTCATTTATTATTAGTCATAAAACCACTAGTGAAACTTTGGGTCACAGTCATAGTGAAAGCGGGCTTTATGTTTTAGACCATGGTGCATCTGCTTTGTTGTCTACAGTGGAATTAAATAAGTTGCGTGCGTCTTTTGAAATCTGGCATGCTAGAATTTTCATGTTTTGCATCCCGTTATTTTTGGTTTGAAAGTTTCTGGATCTTTATCTGTCTCATTGATTTTTTTCTGAAACCTACCCTTTGTGATGCATGTGAAAAGGCTAAAGGGAAGCGTTTATCTTTTTATACAAATGATAAACGTTCTGCCAGGGTACTTGATCTAGTTCATTGTGACTTATGGGGTCCCTCTCCTATTTTATCTGTTGATGGTTTCTCATACTATGCTATTTTCCTCGATGATCATTTTCGACTCTTGTAGTTTTACCCACTGCGCCGCAAATTTGATTTTCGGGATGTTTATCACCAGTTTGAGGCTTTTGTGGAGAATCAATTCTCTCCGACCATTAAGGTGTTTCTGAGTGATGAGGAGACTGAATCTCTTTCAGACAAAAGGCATTCACCATCAGATTTATTGCACGTATACTCCTGAGCAGAACGGTCGAGCTGAGCGCAAGCGCTACCACATTGCTGAGATGGGCTTGTCTTTGTTATACCACTATCGTGTCCCTATCTCTCACTGGCCTCATGCCTTAGCGGATGATCACCATATGAAGTTATTAATGGACGAGTTCTCATACATACAAATTTTCATGTATTTGGTAGTCGTGTGTACCCTTATCTTCGTCCATATGCAGTTTACAAACTCGCTCCTCGCAGTTTTCCCTGTGTCTTTCTTGGGTACAGATCCCAGTACAAGGGATATTGATGTTTGAGTCCTGCGCCTGGAAAGATATATGTCACCAGGGATGCTCGGTTTGACGATAGTTCTTTCCTTTATGTCGATGGCTTCAGTATCCCCGTTCTCTCTGGATGTCTCTACTTTTTTTGGATCCTGCTGATACATCAGCTGATATTCCCGCTTCTTCCACGGTGGCATCTTCTCTTACTCTGCTTGTCACTTTGGTTGCCAGCCCTCCTAGCACATCAGTGCTATTTTCCTCACCAACTATGACACCATGTTTCGTTTGTTCTACCGATTCAGACCATCTAGTGCCGTTTTAACGCATCCAGCTTTGCCCATCTCACCATCAACCAACTCACCTAGTTCACCGACTAGCCTACCTGGTTAGCTGGCCACTTCACCGACCTCTTCGTCGGCCACTTCGCCTCTGGTCTATTTACCTCGGCCTCACACTCATGAAATTGCTACTTGATCGGCGACTGGGGCTATTCATTGTAGAGATTATTCTACTATTGTTGCTTATAGTCTTATTGCTGCCTTACTTGCTCAGTCTGAGCCCATAGATTATTGCACTGCTCTTTAGGATCCTTCTTGGGTTTCAACTATGGATGATGAGATAGTAGCTCTTCTTGGAGAGCACACATGGGATTTGGTTCTATGCCTATCGGATGTCAACATTGTTGGCTCCAAGTGGGTTTATCGACTGAAGTATCATCTAGATGGCACTGTTGAGCATCATAAGGCAATGCTCGTTGTGCAGTTTTTTTTCCAGATTTTGGGATTTGACTTTGATCGCACTTTCAATTCGGCGGTCAAAGCCTCCATGGTTCGTACTGTTCTGGCTATTTCTATGATGCACTCTTGGCCTCTTCATTAGCTTGATATCAAGAATGCCACCCTATATCAAGAATGCCACCCATAACGGTGTCCTCGATACTCCAGTCTATATGGCGCAGCCCGTTGGTTATAAGGACCCACTTCACCTGGATTATGTCTGTTGCTTGCGTAAGGCCATTTATTCTATTAAGAAAGCTTCGTGGGCATGGTATCAACGATTCGGTACCTATTTGATTCATCTCGGTTTTCTATGCAATTCAGCTAACACTTCCCTTTTTGTATAGCTTGGGGCTTGTCGTTACTATACCTGCTAGTTTATGTCGATGGCATCATTCTTACATGTAATGTCTCAACTCTTCTTCGGGAGTTCATTGATAGGACGCATCGGGAGTTTTCCATCAAGGATTTGGGCACTCTTCAATACTTTCTTGGTTTGGAAGTTACACTCACTTCATCGGGTTTACTTCTCGGCCAAATTAAGTATGCCATGGATATTCTCACTCGTGTCGGGATGTCTGATGTTGCCCTAGTCTCTACTCCTTTTATGCCAGGCTCGCGGCTCCACAGCTCCACTAGCCCTTCATTTTGAAATCTGTCCCTTTATCGCTCTCTTGTTGGGGCTCTTCAGTAAATGACGATTACTCGCCCTGACTTGGCCTTTGCGCTCAACACAGTCAGTATATTCAGGACCCTCGTGATGATCATTTTTCCGAGGTCACTTAGGTTCTTTGATACGTTTGAGGTATTTTGCATTTCGTCCTTGCATTTTGGTCTGCCAGTTCTCCTGAGGTGATGGGTTATTCTGATTCTGATTGGGCCCACTGTCTTAAGACCCACCGATCTACATATGGTTACACTGTTTTTCTTGGTGGAAACCTTGTTTCCTAGAGTGCCAAGAAACAGCCCACTGTCTCTCATTCGAGCATGGAGTCTGAGTATTGAGCTGTCGCTAACACCGCCTCAAAGGTTTTTTGATTGACTCATCATCTCTGTGATCTTTGTGTCTCACTTTCTGGTTCTCTGCTGCTATTATGTGACTATTAGCGCCATTTTCTTGGCTCAGAATCCAATTGCTCACAAGAGGGGGAAGCACATCGACATCGACTATCACTTTGTTCGAGATTTGGTTGCCTATAGCAAGCTGCGTGTTCCTGATGTTCCTACCGCTCTTTAGATTGCGGACATCTTCACCAAAGGGCTCTCTCGTCTGCTATTCAAGCTCTTTAGATCCAAGATTTGCGTTTCTGAGCATCCGACGCTTTGCTTGAGGTGGGGGGTGTTTAGAATCGGTCATATATCTAATTAGATATGATTAGATATGGATAGAGTTGTTGACTAGACTAGAGTCAGACTAATACTAGATTTCCTTTTGTACTCTATTCATTCTAAGCGGTAATACATTATTCATTACGGGAAACCACTCTTTCATTGTTATTCACATGTGGTCAAACTAATAGAAAATAGTGTAAGAAAAGTAAGAATGCAAATAGAGGTCGGACGTCGTAGTTTTATTTTTAGATTTTCCATTATCTTCAAACTAATTTTGGGGCGCAAAAGAACCAAATAAAAAAAATTGAATAATCCAAATTTGAATAACATGAACTAAATTTAGTATACGGTTTTCAGATATTCCAATTGATTAAATCGAATATTTGAATATGATTTTTGGATTGATTTTGAATATTAAAACTCAAACCGAAACTCAAATTCATCAATACTCAATTCTAATAAGTTATATATATATATACTCCTCGATATATATATATATATTTAATACATATATACAATTAAATTTATAATAATTTAATTAATCCTTATATTTTAAAATTTACTAATTAATTAGTTAGAATAATACTAAACCTTTAATTCTTAAATTTATTTTGTGATTCTTTATTTTGATCAAGTAAACTTTGATGAGATGGTGGTGTGTCATTGTAAATTCATTGAAATGCTCATGTGTATTTAGATGATGTGTATTGTAGTTAAAGTCTCGAACATGGGTTAAATTGTAGAATATTTGACTACTACAGAGACCCCCCTATCACTGGTTTTTTTGTTCTGGATTTAAAAATTGGTGCCCAAATTGTAATAGCACGGTTTTTTTTTAATTTTAACACCGATTTTTTAAAATTTAATGTCAAAACTGGTGTTGGAAAAATATAGCACCAGTTTTCAAAATCCAGAAAATTCAAAAAATTTACCAAATTATAAAAAAAAACAATCTTCTTGCAAAAAATTTCAAAAACATCGTCAAAATTTCAAAAAATAAATTGCCAACGATTTCAAAAAATGTTGCTAGAAATTTCATAGGCTGGGCGCAGCTGCGCTTGACTGCTCTAAGCTAATTTTTTTTCTTAATTTTATAAATCGTTCACTTCTTTTGTTGACTTTAAGTAATAACTAAGTTCACTTAAATTAATCAACGATCAACCTTTATTGACCTAATATATAAAAATACGAATAAAAATGTTTGACATTGATTAATTAACGTTCAACCATTAATTGACTTAGTATATATAAATACAAATAAAAATGTCTGAATTTCACTAATCAACGATTAACTCTTATTTGACTTTCTACATGTAAACACTAATAACTAATGTTACATAAACTAACAATGGTCGCCTCTTGTATAAATAAGAATATAAAAGTTTATTTTAATAAATAAAAGGTCAACCCCTTACTTGACTTTGTATATATAACCATTAATAACTAAATTAACATTAACTAATCACGGTCAATCCTTATTTTAATTAGTATATGTAAATACGAATAAAAATGTTTGAATTTAACTAATCAATGCTCAACCTTATTTGTCTTTCTATGTACAAATAGTAATACCAAAGTTGGCTTTATAAACTGTCAATTCTTACATGATTTAGTATATATATGAACACTAATAATTAAGTTGACTTTAGCTAATCAACGATCAACTCTTACTTGACTTCTGATATGTTAACAAACACTAAAAACTCTTACTTGAATTCTATATACAAACACTAAAATCTGAGTTAAATTTAACTAATTAATGGTCAACCTTACTTGACTTTACTTGAATTTCTATACACATATATCAACGGTATTAACTAAGTTAACGTCAACTAATAAACGGTCAACACTTATTTGGCTTTCTATATATAAATGCTAAACATTAAGGTGACTTTCACCTGATCGAAGAATCAAATCCTTGTCCAATCAACAGTGTTATAATTAATTTTACAAAAATATTAATATAATAAGAATAATCTTTTTGTAAAATTTTACAAAAGATAATATTTCCCTCTTAATTAAAAAAACAAAAATACCTAAAATGTGAAAAGTATTATTTACCCCTACCTATTGGATACATGTTCAAACCCTCGTCCTCTGAGCGCCTCTGCCTTTACCACCTTCACATCTTTGCCTAACCGCTACTGTGAAGGTCTCCACCGTGGTGAAAAGGGCGGCGTGATAAAAAAACCAACTCCTCCTTGGCTCCTCCATATTCTGCTCGTGAAAGAAATCCCAATTTTTTTCCAAACCCTAACCAAATCACCTTAAAACCCCATATTGAATCTCAGGTTGCATCCATCCCGACATCTTTGGGTAGGAAACCTAGCCCACGACATGAATGAGAGCACTATGGCGGTGAAGGCGCATTTGATAAGAGACCGTAGGATGGAGCCGTGTTTGACATTAATCTTCTCGGCGCTCATCGGATTCTCATTTTTGCTCTTCATCCTGCTCGCCATGGGCTGCTCTCATCCATAGACCAGTTGAAACTGGATTTTGTTTTGATCTTTTTTCCTCAATTTTATAAAATTTTATGATTTTTTGATCTGAATGTGATTTATGTGTGCAGAGGTCACAATGACGACGGTAGGCTTGATCAGTGGATTGAAGTCATCTCTTAGCAGCCCCGAGCTTTGGCCTACCACAATCTTTTGGTCTTTTTTTTGTCTGATTTGTTCTATCTGCATTATCTATGCATTTCTGTATATTTATTTGATAGATGAAAGAAGAAGAAGAAGTCAGATTCAGTTTTGAAGAGATGTGCAGATTATTATGTTTTTTGCTGTGTTGGATATAGATATTTCTGTGTCTGTTTTTTAGTTTCATTACTTACAAATTTTGGAGCTTCTTCTCTATTGTTTATGCGTGTAGTCTGATGAAGAATGTGAGTAACTGATCGAGCTTGCGAAGCCTAAAATGGTGAAGTCGACAGTGGTTGATAGTGATACTGGAAAAACTAAAGATAACATGTTAATATTCTAAATTCTTTTAGTCATTTTTTATGTAGAGTCTTTTGGTGATTTTCTCATGTATATAGAGTCTTAATCGTTGACTAACAGTTTGCTATTGTGCTGGGGTGAGGGTGCCGTGTCGGTGGTAGTGAGATCGATTCCTCTCTAAGGTCTCCGACGCAATGGAAGTTGCAAGCTGCAAGGAAATGGTATGTGAGTTTAGTTATGGAAACATGTGGAAGAATTGTGAGTTTAATTTTGTGATTGTTAATTAATATTTAACTAATATTTGCAAGAGCATCTCACTTACTTTCCCTGCGTGAGGTTATACGTTATACAACAAACTGGATTTTGTTTACCCTTCTCAATCTTATATCTCATTTCAAGTGTTAACTTGTGTTTTTAACTCAGGTTTCTTATTTCTTTACCAAGTTAATACAAAGGGTGTCTTCAAAGAGTTACCAACAAGCTTTTGGTGATGTTTATGTTACACAAAAGTTTCTGGAGAATATCTGTGCTGAACAGGTACTGGTACCACTGAAACTTGTGGTCCACTTTTGCTTGGTGAAGACTCCAATTGGCTTTAGCTTCTTTAATTTAGTACTTAAGGTTTATCAAACTAAAAGTTGTTCTGATTAGGCCCTAATTGAGTAAATTTTTTGATTTCATACAATTTCTTGGTCTTTAGGCAAGTGTGTATATGTATGTACTTGCATTCCTCTTTATCTATCCCTCTATGCTCATTGCATACATTCAATGAGATCAGTGAAGTGAAGACTATATTTTTAGTTTCTCGGTTTGGTACTTGGGCCGGATGTCCACGAGGTTGTTAATTCTTTTATTTTAGTATAATAGTTGTTCCATTGGAATGCTCATGTTTGAAGTATGTGCTCATCATTCGTTAAAATCCTCTTATAGATCTATTATGTCTCTTGGGTTTGCAATCAAGATGCTTATGCATGCAGCGGTAAAAAATGCTATGCTCAATAAATGTTATTTATGCAAGAGGTTTACAGATTTACTTAGTTGTTTGTAATGTGAAGACACTGATATTTACCCAACTCCCTAACTCCGGTTAGAATCATTATGCTTGTTTCAGGGGGGGGGGGGTTTCCGTGATAGTGTTTTATGACATCTTCTTATGATACAGATTATAATTAAACTTGAATGGTTATGTGTTGGAGGATGAATTAGTATCTAAGTGTTTGTATTTGTTAGGCAAATTATTGTTAGAGTTCATAGTTTAGGTGTTATGTTGACTCGTCTCTCTATTTATACTGAGAAAAGATTAAACTCACGAGGTTCCCTTTCCTATGTAAGCAGCTGCACGATAAAACTCACGAGGTTTCCCTTCCTCTTAAAGCAGCCCCGCATCTGCTTTCAGAGGAAGGGAAATTTTTTTAACGCAGCTGGTGCCGAATAAAACCATTTTAAACTGGTGCTAAAAAATGGGTACATACTAGCACTGGTTTTTAAAAACTGGTGCTATTAGCACTGGTTATTAAAAACCGTTTAATTCGTTTAACCGGCTACTTAGGCACAGGTTTTTTTAACGAAAAAACCGGTGCTAGATGGGGCTTCCTATGATAGTGAATTGTTCGGTTTCAACCCGAAAATCGAATTCTGAATTGATTTATTCAATTTTGTTGGTAATATGGTTTGGTTTCTGTTTCTAATTTTTTAGAGGTCAACCTGATTAAACCAAATTGAATAACCCGAAACCCGGTTCAACCGACCTGACACCTACCCCTAATTTCACTGCTCTTATTCATTAATTTAAAAAATAATTGAGATAAAATTCTTGCCTACTTGGACCAACTTATCTAGAAAAAATATTGGAAATACCACATCCCACAAAGAGTAAACACTTTGTTTAGAGATTATGCACCGACTCCCTTCCGATGAACGAGAATCTAAGGAAGCATACAAAGAATGTTTCGTTAATTTTTTTTATATGTTACAAAATTAAGTATATGGGGGTGAGATACTAGTTAGTAGTATTTTTTGAAGTGTCTAATCTGTTGAAAAGTTAGCGCCATTTGTTCCCTGCTTTTTTTTGCCTTTTTTTCTCAAAACATTGGACACTTGTCAAAGTCCTACTGATCGCTCTCCCCACATACTTCATTTTCTCACATTCAAAATTTTCTAATATTTCGTTTACTCACTAGCCAGGAAGAGGATGGAAATACTGTCAACCTGTTCTTTGATTGCGCTTATGCGAGGGTGGTATACATGGCAAACGTTGTGATCAGGGGTGGAATCAGAAATTTTATACAGGAGACAAATTTTATATATATTTTTCTTTAAATCGACCTTTAAAATAACAAATGATACTAGTAGATTATTTCATTTAAAGGACAAAATCAAATACTAAAGACAAAGTAGTGCTAATGAAAATACAAAATTGATACTTTTGAAATGAACGACCTTCTTATTTCTTTTAAATAAAATCCGTGTATGGCAGATTAATATTCCTGTTAAAAACTGCATACTGTAAATAAATATTCAAAGATAAAAAATATCTCTGTTAAAAACTTTTTCCAAGTCTAACATGGATAATATGAAAGGTAAAATTAGATAAATGAGAACTTTATTTTATTATGGACTATACAATTAAAAACAAAGAATCCTAACATTTTAAACTACTTTTTTCTTCTTAAATCTTAATCTGCTTACTGCATTTCTTTAGTATTCTACGTATATTCCGCGGTAAGTATTATTTTGGGGGAAACCACAAACTTTTTTTTATCGTACAAAAACAAACAAAACAGTAGAAAAATACAAAAAGTAAAGTGCCAAAATAACCCTGACTTTAGGCTGAAAGTGACAATATAACCCTGTAAAACCAGGACGAGCCAAAAATAACACTAACTTTATGGAATATGTGCCAATATAACCCTGGTTGGTGTTAACTCAAACTGTCAACGCCGGAATTGGCCGGTTTTATGGTAAATGATGGTTTTGCCCCTGAATTTAAAAAAAAAGAAAATTGATTTTAAAAAAAAACCTATATGCTCTTAATCTTCGCCGCTGGACTGTAAGCCTGTCTCGTTTGCTCCTCCTAAAATCTCAAATCCCCAATTCAAAACCTAATTTTATCTTTTGTTGTTCCCAAATGGACAACAATACAAATGGTTTAAATTTTTAACCCCATTGAACAAAACAATCGCATGAAAATTGGGTCTATGACTGTATTGTAAAGGTCTCGGGGAGATGTCCGGGATAGGAGACAGCTATGTGAGAACGACGTAGGATGGCGTCCGAATCCGGCGATTGGAGAAGCAGGGGGAGATGAGGAGGAAGAAGATTGAAGAGCTCAAGAGCAGAATCGTCGGCGGCCCCAATCTTCTTCAATTTGACTTCAGCACTTTCAAGGTAAGGTAGTGGACGGGGTGAGGCAGTGGTGGAATAAGCCACGGTGGGTGACGAGAGAGGTAGCGAGAGGTGGTGGTGGTGGCTGGGGTTGCCAGTTTGCGGTGTTTAGGGTTTTTCGTTGCTGTTGCTAAACTAGGGTCAATCTGGGGTTGGCATTTAATTTGGAGCAGTGGGGGTTGTTTGTGGCCGGGGGGGGGGGGTAAGGGTGGTGGGGTGATCACCAATAGTGGTGGGGTGGTGGACCGACAACGGGATGATAGGGGTGGTGCTAGGGATTTTTGGGCGAAATGTGATGGTGGGTGGCGATGAGGTGATGGAGAGAGGGTGCCAGGAGAGGGTGGGTGGTGGTGGCTGGTGGTGGCTGGCGGCGGGAGAGGGTGGCGGGTGGTGGTTGGTGGTTGTTGACGGCGAGTGGTGGTTGTGGTTGGTGGCTGTTGGTGGTTGCTGGTGGAATAGGAGGGGGTAAATAGGAAAAAAACTTAAGTTGAAATGGTCGAGGACATATACGTCATTTCAGGTCCAGTCAATGGCTCAATTGGTGAGTTACGCCGGAATATGGCCTGGGGGTTATATCTGCACAATTCATCATAAAGTTAGGGTTAGTTAGACACTTTATGAATTTACAGGATTATATTGGCACTTCCGACCTAAAGGTAGGGTTAGAAAAGCATTTAACCCAAATACAAGATATCAATGGTAAAAATAAAATTGGCAGGGACCAGTGGGTCTCTATGTTCCTCCACTGGTTATGATTGCTTGGGGAGGAACTGAAGGGACGGTTGTTTGTGGAACTTGTTGCACACGCAGGGCACCGCTTGCAAAAGATGCTTCCCATGGCATGTAACCGAATTTGGTTTCAACAAAATCAAAAGATGTATATTTGAAGATCGATGCATGGAATCTATTATTCTTGGAGTTATTATGGTAGCGAGTTTGCGTAGGTTTATGGGGCAAATCTTTGGCCAGAGCAATTCCCACTGGAGCTGCACGCACACATGTTGCTTCGGCTACCTGATTCCGAAATGATAAAAAAATATATAAATTTATGTCAATCGATTTCTCATTTTATGTTGTATGACTTATTTTTCGTTCATGTTTACCATTCGTAACAAAATTAATGAATGTAATAGAATTTCATTTTCATTATAATTCATCTAAATGTGTGCGAGTCATGGGCACAACTATAGTTATTTTTAGAGGTATTCTTTCTTGTCAAATTCTATATTTCCATTTGACATGTGAACTGATCAGAAAGTATCAATGACATGGCAATCACCTTTTTCTACTATTGCAATAACCATGAACGTGCATGTCAGTTGCAGTAACGCATGAAATTGCACGAAATTACACGCACATTTACAAATGATTAATCTTAGTGCGTGCGAGTCTTGAGCACACAAGTTAGGCATTTTTAAAGCTATTCGTTCTTATGCTATTCTATATTTATATTTCATTTGGGAATTGAATGTTAGCCTAGCGATTGAAGTCTAGTGCTACTACCATGAGGTCATGAGTTTAATTTCCACCAGGGCAAGGGGAGGGGAGGGATTTTATTGGGGGCTCATTTGAGTTATTACCCAAATTTTTTTTTTAAAAAAATATTTGTATTTCATTTATGTAAAATGAAAACTAGTTTCAGTACAATCACTTTTCCTGCCATTTTGCAATGTAAGAACATTGTGCACCTGTGATTATATGGCGTATAAAATTATGCAATAAACTCGTGGCTATATGGCGTTAAACTTGTGAAGAATTGAGTCATCAATGTGATTGAGAAGCTTCTTCGGTACTCCAGGATTTGAGATGTGACAGATGTCTATGACAAGGCAATAAGAGATGTTGAGCCTTTTTCTAGTTGTTCAAAAGAATGATTATAGCATCCTTAACAATTGCATTGAGTGGGAGACTTACAACTTTCAGATTAGGAGTACATGTGACTAGAGGTGTTAATTCGGGTTATCGTGTCGCATTCGTATCGGGTTTGAAACATGTCGTGTTGAAACGTGTCGGGTTGGGTCATGTTGATTTCATTTATCGTATCGGGTTGGAAACGTGTCGTGTTGAAACGTGTCGAGTTGAATCGTGTTGCTTTCATTTATCGTGTCGTGTCGGGTTGGATTTGGGTTTTATCGTGTCGGGTTGAAAACGTGTCAGTTTTTTTCTCGGATCGGGTCGTGTCGGGTTAAGTTAATATCGGGTCGGGTTAGTGTCGGGTTGAGTAAATATCGGGTCGGGTTAGTGTCGTGTAATTTTTATACTCGGATTAGATCGGGTCGGGTCAGAATATTGTTGGGTCGGGTTGGATTGGATCGGGTTATTGTCGTGTCCTTTTTTGTACTGGAGTTTTGTTCGGATCTGATTATGTCAATTATTTTTCATAATGTTTCACATTGAATTTAGATATATTTTGGGTTGGTTCACTTTAGATCGGGTTTCATGTCACCTGATTAAATTTGGGTTGATTTAGGTTATATTTCAATAATGTTATTGTTACAACTGCACTATTATCATGTATTGTTTCGTTGTAATTTGTAACTTGCAAAATGTAAAAATTTGACTCGTAACTCCAAATTAATATCCGCTCGAAAATGATGCTACCCTATACACCCCCATTGTATTTTCCAAGTCAATGGCCAAAATAATCCCCAGTCACAACATACTCCTCGATTTAAATAATGTAATAATAAATGACAAAATCTTGGAAAATACCGTCTTTCCATTATTCCATAAGCTTATGGAAAGACAGAGTTTAATTATAATAATACAAAGTAAAAGATCTTAGTTGCAATATTAAAATTTTATTATGGAACGTGTAGTAGTTATAGATTTTATAACCCGATTCATTCAACCCAAAAATTTTATCTTCATTTCTTCTAATTTGCATTTTAAACCATAACATTTCCATGACTTACGGAAATACAGTCTGTCAAGAGACAGACTCAAAATAAATTCAACCAAAAAATGCAATAATAATTAAAGGGAAAGTTGGAAAATTGGAAAAGTTAGGTCATGTCAGTTTATTAAATTTCAATGTTTCAAGTCAATGTTTCATACTATTGATAAAGGATTGTCCAGTTAAATACCAGATTAGAATTAGATCTTTCCTTAGTCTAGTAGTCTATTTATGGTAGAGTTAGACAAGGAAAGAGTTTGATAGAAGGCAGGATTGCGAAGGATATAAAAAGAAGAAGATACAACGCAATCAGTAAGCGACCAAGAATTCATCTCTACATGAGAAGTGTTGGAGCGATCTGCCTGAGGTGTTTGGAGGAGTGTTGATTCATCCGACCAAGTTCTTAAAGATCAGAAACAAGGAAGTCTTAATTCCTCGGGAGGAGGAGATCCAGGGAGACGTGTTGATCGTGAGGGTTCAACGACGTAGGATCGACAGTGAGGGGAGCTCACGACATTCACTCATAGGTTAGCAATGGATTATTATTCAAGTTAAGCTTCTTGTACTAAAGACTGCTTTCTAGTGGATGGTTTCTGATCTGGGCAAGGCCCCGCAGACGTAGGTGTATTTGCACCGAACTGCGTAAACAAGTTGTGTGTGCACTGTGTGTTTTATTTCGTGTTCCAACACCAAACGATAAACAACTTGGCATAAAAGTATAGAGTTTAGGTGAAACAGAATTTCAAACTTAATCGTAATTTTGCATTTTAAACTTACCCTTGCGCGCTAAAATTTATGACGAGATGAATTTATGTAATTATATTTGTAGATTTTTAATAAACATAAATCTCACTTTATTCTCATAAATATGTTCAACCAATATATTAACCTAACATATAACCAAGTTTATTTAGTTCCATATTAATGTCAGTAGACTTTATATAGTTACATTGTTAATGAGTTTTACACACTAAACTATATCCCTATACAATTATATAAATTGTGTATAACTAACAGAAATCACAAATCAACACTTGGTTATATATATATATATGTATATATATGAAAATTTTCACATAACTATATATTTATCTAACAAAGCATAAGTTTCATTTGTATAGACACTAATTTAAATTCAACATCTAATTTAAAATGATCATTTAATTATGACTTTTTGCAATAACTCATAAAATGGTTTATATACATCAATTGTCTTTTTAATGACTACTGTTGTCTTAATAAGTGAAAAATATATTTAACAGTAATATATACGGTTATTTTCCGGTTATAAGTACATATAAGGTATATATAATATATATGATTTTCCTTTGAACTAGATGTTATGATTGGAAATTTGTAATGCAATGATATAATAAGGTATAGATGTTACGATTCTAATTAGCATTCTTAATCATGTAGCTGCATTCTTACATGAGAAGTTGATTTTGTTTTGAATAACTGCATTTATATCTACACTGATTATCCTTTATACCTTTTTTTATAAACATTTCAATTTATAACTAGTTTGGCACTAATTAATTAATCTTTAGTTGATATTTCACAAATAACATACTTGTAAAATTTTTACTGTTTTTGCAGTACTTTATTTCAATTTTTACAGTTTAGCATATCATTAATTAAATAAATTTATGAGTGAGAATTCATAACAAAGCTTAAATAAATTTAGAAAAAAGAAATGAAAAAAACTAAATTAATTAGAAAACAAATAAAAAAATAAAAGAAATTAAATCAGGTTAAAAGGTAAGTAACAAATGAGAAAAGAAGAATAAATTAGAGACAAATTATCTCAGCCGTTGATTTCAACTAGGGTTAATCTGTGGCGTTAATTTTTTAGGCCCATAGTATAAAAGCCTTCGAGTGTCTCTCTGAAACGGTGAAACCCTATTCCTTTCTCTCTCGAACTCCCTGAACTGAAACCCTATCTCCCTCTGCTCTCCTTCGTCTCTGCTCTCCTTCGTCTCTGCTCTCCTTCCTCTCTGCTCTCCTTCGTCTCTGCTCTCCTTCGTCTCTGCTCTCACTCCCTCTGCTCTCCCTCTGCTCCCCCCTGGTTTCTATCCCGTCTCTGCTCCCCCTCTCTTATCGTATCTGTATCTGCTCTCCCTATGTTTTCTTTTTTTTGCTCTGTGTTGTTTTGATTTTTCGAATCGTCTTTGCTTGTTTGTTCTAAACATGTTATTGTCTATTTTTTGGCTACTTTATCAGGTCTGGAATTTTGGTTGATGTAGAAGTACTGTGATTAGGGTTTTGTTGGATCCGGTTGCAATTGTGGTTCTGCTCTCCTTCTGTTCTTGTTTACTAGCTTGCTCAGAATGTGTGCTGCCTGTTTATGTTAGAGTCTGTCTATTTACTGCATGTGTATTACCTGGCTCGGATCTGTTTGCTTATTAAACAAATTTACGGACATGTTTATCAGGTCTTGTTCATGCTGTTTTCTGTTGCTTAGAGTCTGTCTATTTAGTGCATGTGTATTACCTGGCTCAGATCTGTTGGCTTATTAATCAAATTTATTGACATGTTTATCTGGTCTTGTTCATGCTGTTTGTTGTTCCCCCAGGTCAGATAAATATGTGATTAGTCTGAATGCCATGTTTACTGAATGTGTTACTCATGTACTGTTGGGATTTCTGAAAATATTGTTCTCCATTTTCTGGCTACTTTATGAGGTCTGAAATTTTGGTTGCTGGATGTAGAAGTACTGTGATTAGGGTTTTGTTGGATCCTGTTGCAATTGTGGTTCTGCTCCCCCTCTGTTCTCGTTTTAAAAAAAAAGGCTTCTTTGCTAGCTTGCTCAGAACTGTGTGCTGCCTGTTTATGTTACAGTATGTCTATTTAGTGCATGTGTATTACCTGGCTCAGATCTGTTGGCTTATTAATCAAATTTATTGACATGTTATCCGGTCTTGTTCATGCTGTTTGCTGTTCCCCTAGGTCAGATAAGTATGTGATTAGTCTGAATGAGTTGTAGTTATGGAGTTTGGTGTTGCCATGTTTACTGAATGTGTTACTCATGTACTGTTGGGATTTCTGAAAATATTGTTCTCCATTTTTTGGCTACTTTATGAGGTCTGAAATTTTGGTTGCTGGATGTAGAAGTACTGTGATTACTGATTAGGGTTTTGTTGGATCCTGTTGCAATTGTGGTTCGGCTCCCCCTCTGTTCTCGTCCCTGCTCTCCCTCTCTTTTCTTTTCTTTTTTGCTTTGTGGTATTGAAGTGTTGGCTGAATGTTATAGTTGATCATATTTATTCTGATTGTACTGTTGTCCGAAGCTTCACTTCTTGTTAAATCTTTCCTGTTTGTTTTTTAAAAAATGGCTTGTTTACTAGCTTGCTCAGAACTGTGTGCTGCCTGTTTATTCGGGAGTCTGTCTATTTATTGCATGTGTATTACCTGGCTCAGATCTGTTTGCATATGAAACAAATTTACGGACATGTTTATCAGGTCTTGTTCATGCTGTTTGCTGTTCCCCTAGTTCAGATAAGTATGTGATTAGTCTGTATGAGTTGCAGTTATGGAGTTTGGTGTTGCCATGTTTACTGAATGTGTTACTCATGTACTGTTGGGATTTCTGAAAATATTGTTCTCCATTTTTTAGCTACTTTATCAGGTCTGAAATTTTGGTTGCTGGATGTAGAAGTACTGTGATTACTGATTAAGGTTTTGTTGGATCCTATTGCAATTGTGGTTCGGCTCCCCCTCTGTTCTCGTCCCTGCTCTCCTTCTCTTTTCTTTTCTTTTTTTCTTTGTGGTATTGAAGTGTTGGCTGAATGTTATAGTTGATCATATTTATTCTGATTGTACTGTTGTCCGAAGCTTCACTTCTTGTTAAATCTTTCCTGTTTGTTTTTTAAAAAATGGCTTGTTTACTAGCTTGCTCAGAACTGTGTGCTTCCTATTTATTCGGGAGTCTGTCT
Source organism: Rubia yunnanensis (assembly GCA_037428765.1). Taxonomy (NCBI): domain Eukaryota; kingdom Viridiplantae; phylum Streptophyta; class Magnoliopsida; order Gentianales; family Rubiaceae; genus Rubia; species Rubia yunnanensis. The sequence goes on along the minus strand of CM075064.1, from coordinate 19,077,139 downwards.
ATTTATTGCATGTGTATTACCTGGCTCAGAAGTACTGTGGTTAGGGTTTTGGTTAGATCCTTTTGCAATTGTGGTTCTGCTCCCCCTCTGTTCTCGTTTTAAAAAAAAGACTTGTTTGCTAGCTTGCTCAGAACTGTGTGCTGCCTGTTTATGTTAGAGTCTGTCTATTTAGTGCACATGTATTACCTGGCTCGGATCTGTTGGCTTATTAAGCAAATTTATTGACATGTTTATCTGGTCTTGTTCATGCTGTTTGCTGTTCCCCTAGGTCAGATAAGTATGTGATAAGTTCATGCTGTTTGCTTAATGTTACTGAATCCTGTTACTGAATCTTTTTATGCAGGTGGTGATGGATGAAACTTCTAGATCTTTTGAAGTTAATGCTGAAAGTGTCATGGACTTAAATTCCCATGTAGGTAACAATGTTCCGGAGGAAATACCAGTTGATGACAGTGATCGGAAGATTTTACTAAAGCGTTCAGAGGTATGGGCTCACTATAATTTTTATAAAGAAGTTAAAGATGGGGTAACTTTGTTGCATGCTCGCTGTAAGTTTTGCTGTATGACATACCCCGCTGAGGGTAAAGATGGTACTGGAAATCCAAGAAAGCATATACAGGTTTGCAAAGGTAAAGCATCATTAACTGAAAAAGGGTGTTCAAATTCCGCTCCATTTGATCAAACAATCTATTGTGAATTATTTGCACGTGCCATTATTTGTCATGCATATCCATTGAGAATAGTCGAGCATGAGTACCTTAGGAAAATGCTTACCTATTTGAACCCCAATGTGATACATGTGTCTCGTAATACGATGCTTAAGTATTGTATTTCAGAACATGAAAAGTTCAAATGCGAGTTGCTTAAGACTTTAACTACTGATGTTCCTGGTAGGATTAGTTTTACTACTGATTTATGGACTGCTTGCACTAGTCGTGGTTATCTCACACTTACCGCTCATTATGTCGATAAAGATTGGATTCTTAGGTCTAAAATACTGAATTTTAGATATCTTGAGCCTCCTCATTGTGCTGCCAATATTAAAAATTTTGTGCTTGATTTATTAAAAGAATGGAAACTTGAAGAAAAAGTTCTATCTATGACACTAGACAATGCCCGCTGTATGGATAATATGGTCAACTCTTTGAAAACTGAATTGAATAATATGACACCTCTACCTTGTGGTGGAAAATTTTTCCATGTTCGTTGTTGTGCTCATGTGCTGAATTTGTTCAATCTGGTTTGAAGTGTGTTGATGCTAGTGTTTGTAAACTACGTAATATTGTGAAATTTATTGATGGGTCGGATTCTAGGATTACATCATTTGAACGAGATGTGACTGAAGTTGGGTCAAATTTTTCATGTAAATTAATACTTGATGTGTCGACTCGATGGAATTCTACATTTGCAATGCTTTCGAAAGCTTTACAAGCCAAGGAACCATTAAACTATTTTGTTGTCCGTAATATGAATGTTGTGGATAGATTGGATGAGGAGGAATGGGAAACTATTGGAAGTATTTGTGAGTTTCTTGAACCTTTTTATTTTATAACTAATTTATTTTCTGGCTCCTTATACCCTACTGCTAATCAGTATTTTTTGAACATAATCATGATTGAAGAAAATTTAATGCGAGGGCACTTGGATCCAAAACTAAATGAGATGGCTAAATCCATGCTTGATAAATTTCAGTCTTATTGGGATAGTTATTCTGTAATTCTTTCTGTTGCTGTTGTTCTTGACCCTCGTTACAAGTTACAATTTGTTGCTTCTATGTATAGTCGTCTATATGTTGACTCAGAGTGTCAATTAAAGGTAAATCAGGTTAGGCTAGCTTTAAAGGATTTGTATGATTATTATTCATCTCTATCATCCACTTCTAATTCTTCTCGTCAAGTGTCATCTACTTCTGCAACAAATGCAGCGATAAGTTCTTTTCGACCCTTTAAAAGGGCTAACATACTACAGGTATAAGTTTTTCCTTGTGATTTATTTGTCCAGTATTAGATTTTGTACCATGTACTTACGTTACTTTTTGTTGTTGCTACCAGGAATTTCAAAATAGTTCAGCCGCAACAATGACCACTCAATCTGAAATTGAGCGTTTTTTGTTAACTCCACTTGAGCCTAAACCTGTTGATGTTGATCATGATGATTATGATGTCCTTAAATATTGGCAAAGTCAACTTGTTAGTTATCCCGTGCTTGCTGTTTTGGCTAGAGATGTTTTAACTATCCCAATTACTTCAGTTGCTTCCGAGTAAGCTTTTAGCATGGGAGCACGTACCTTGAGCAAATACAGATCTGCTCTCTTACCAAAGAATGTTGAAATTCTGGTCACAACTCAAAATTGGCTGCATGGATATGAGGAAATTGAAGAGAATGTTCTCGAAATAGGGAATGAGCTTCAAAATGAGTCTTCTTGAATCTTGATTTATGTTGTCATTTACAATTTATTTGAGGTCATTGCCCTTACATGTGATGGTGACTTCATTTTGAAGTTGCCCATATGGTATTTGCTGGTGATGACTTTTCTGCATTGTGACAACTAATGGTGGGTGGTTTTGGTAGGTCTCTTGTGCAAAGATTACTAATACGTTGTCATTTGCAATTCATTTGAAGTTATTGCCCTTACATGTCATGGTGACCTCTCCGCTGTGGAGTGATGCCCATATTGTATTTGCTGGTGATGGCTTCTATGTTTGCAAATTGTCAACCAAGAACTCTATGATGATCATTCTTGTAATAAACCTAGGAAATTTTCCTTACGGTTAATTACTGGATCTGAGAGCTTCATATTAAACTACTACAATTAGTCATTATTAATTTGTTGTTGACTATAATTTTTCTTCCTTGTTTTTGTAGGTGAATTTTGGGCTATTGCAGTCATTAATGAGATTTGCGGTGATGAAGGGTTCTATAACACAGCATTTGAATTCTTTGATAGGCTTATGTAATGTTTCCTAGTTAATTACTCATTGTTCATTAGACATTTATGAATTCCAAATTAACTATATCCGGTTAATATGAATGGAGGATATATCTGATGTGTCTTTTACATATATTATTTTTTTATTTTGGTTAACTACATTTGTACAATTGTCGGTTCCTAATGTCCATAAGGGCGTACATATTTGAACTGTTAGTTTTCCAAAAAAGTGATCCAATATACAATTCTAAATTACAAAAAAAGGCTTAACATGTTCAATTCAGAATGCAAAAAAGAAGATCCAGTATACAATTACACACCATAAGTCATAAAAGGCAACCCATTAATTAAATTCAGTATACATAAAAGCACCCTTATACATAATTTAAAATCACAAAAAGCATCCCAATATGTTAATTTTAGGATGCAAAAACCGTTCTAATATGTTAATTTTAAGATGCAAAAAGAAACCCAATATGTTAACGTAGGATGCAAAAAAGCATCTCAATATGTTAATTTTAGGATGCAAAAGAGCAACACAATATGATAATTTTGGGATGTAAAAAAGCGATCCAAAAGTACATAACAGAACGCATGAAAACAACCCTAAATCTTATCTATAGTGTCGCTCATAGTTTTATATGGTTATTTTGTTGATTTATCGGGTTGAATATTGTTCAGGATAATTGTGAGTCAAGTTGAATCGTGTTCAGGTTCAGATTGAGTTTCGGGTTGAGTCTGATCATGTTGGGTTTGGGTGCGGTTTAAGTCTTGTCGTGTCGGGTTCGAGTTTGGGTTAAGGCTGGTCGTGTCGGGTATGGGTTCGGGTTAAGGCTGGTCGTGTCGGGTACGGGTTCGGGTTAAGCCTGGTCGTGTCGGGTTCGAGTTCGGGTTAAGCCTGTTCGTGTTGGGTTCGGGTTCGTGTTGATATCTCTCAGGTCGGAATCGGGTCTCGGGTTGAACTTAGTCGTGTCGGGTTCACGTCGGGTCGATCTTTCTCGGGTTATATTCGGGTTTCAGGTTGAGTTCGGTCGTGTCGGCTCATGTTCGGGTTGATTTCTCACGGGTTGAATTCGTTTTCGGGTTGAATCGATCGTTTCGGTCCGTGTCGGGTTTTCGGTTCGGGTCAGGGATTGACAGCTCTACATGTGACCGGGTCTGATCCCCAAATCTGCCTATTTCATTATCCGTCAATCCGCAAACCAAACCCGTTCGACCCTTTTTTCAACTGCCCATTTAATTTGTTATCCATTTGACATATTACCCATTTTACTCATACCTAATTGGGTTTGAAAATTAATAACTCACTTGACCCGCATGTTATGGGTTTATTTTGCCAACTCTATATAGCACGGAGTTGAGAACTAATGGTCATATGGGGTGCATTTGGCGTGCATCTAGCGTGCTACTATTGATCGATGATTTGTTATGCAGTGTGTTCATATTTTGTGGGATTACTGTGATTTTATTAAGATATAATTTGCACTCTTAGGTGTTTTTGGTGTAGACATTCATGGATTGTGAAGAATTGAGAGGGAGCTATACATTGTAATCTTTTCCCCTTAATCAATAGTTTTCCCACTGAATCTTCCATGTTAAGGTTTTTAATGAGGCGATGTGATCCAATGGAATATGTTCTTATTTTAGAAGACATTTTTCCAGGGATGAAGGAAGAGAGGCAAAAGCAGAATTGGTGAAGTTATGGGGTCAAAAGTGAATTATTGAAGAGACGTGGATTGAAGAAATTAAAGATATTATCTTCCATACTGATAAGAATTTTACTATCTCTTTCCAATTGGAATTCCGTAATTTTAGGAGGGCAAAATCTTGAGAAAGAGCGTCTTTACACAGGCTTATGGAAAGATGGGGTTTAATTAGAATAATAAAAGGTAAAAGGTCTTAGTTGCAATATTAAAAATTTATTATGCAATGTGTTGTAGTTATAAAGTTTATTACCCGATTTATGCAACCCGAAAGTTTTATCTTCATTTCTTTTTATTTGCACTTTAAATCTTGGCCTTTTTCCATGACTTATGGAAAGACCGCCTTTTAGGAATTAGTTAATTAGAGTTAGAATTGATTCTATTAGGGCAAAGTCTTGGGAAAGACGGTCTTTCCATAGCCTTATGGAAAGACGAGGTTTAATTAGAATAATAAAAGGTAAAATGTTTTAGTTGCAATATTAAAATTTTATTATGCAATGTGTAGTAATGATAAAGTTTATAACTTGATTCATGCAACCAGAAAGTTGTATCTTTATTTCTTATTATTTTCACTTTAAATCTTGGTCTTTCCATGACTTATGGAAAGACAGCCTTTCAAGAGACGGACTTTTATTATGCAAAGGCTTGGGAAAGACGGTTTTTCCATAGGGTTATGGAAAGACTGTCTTAATTAAAATAATAAAAGGTAAAAAAGTCTTAATTGCAATATTAAAATTTTATTATGCAATGTGTAGTAATAATAAAATTTAACCCGATTCATGCAACCGTAAATTTTATCTTTATTTCTTCTAATTTGCACTTTTAACCTTGGTCTTTTCATGACATATGGAAATACCGTTTTTTAAGAAAGAGTCCGAATTTAGTTTGGATTGAGTTTTGTAATTCGCCTATATATACGCGAAGTCTTGCATTCAGCAAAAGAAGACGACACGCGCACGCACATTAATACAAAATTTTCCGTATTTCCTTATTTAGTTAGTTTTAGTTTTGACTCCGTCTCTTGAAAGAAAGTCTTTCCATAAGTTATGGAAAGACCAAGGTTTAAAGTGTAAATTAGAAGAAATTAAGATAAAATTTTTGGGTTGCATGAACCGGGTTATAAATTTTATAATTACCACATGTTTCATACTAAAACTTTAATATTGCAACTAAAACCTTTTACCTTTTATTATTCTAATCAAACCCCGTCTTTCCATAAGCCTATGAAAAGACCGTCTTTCCCAAGACTTTGCCTTTAGTTTTAGTTTCATTTAGTTAGTTTTAGTTTTAGTTTTAGTTTAATTATTATTAAGTTAGTTTTAGGTTCCAGGAGAAGCTACAATCGGATCGCAGACCTGGACGGAAGTGTGCATGCAATATTTGATCACGGTTTGCTGATTTGGTTTGATTTAATTGTTTAGTTAGTTATTATGTTTTATTATTATAATTCCTTATTTGTTTAGTATTATTAATGTGAGTAGCTAATTTATATATTTGTGTGGAATAACAAACATTAGTTTATGAATCGTGATGACTAATTGATTTATAATTGATTCTTATGTGTTCTTGATTGTTCTTGCTTTAATTTATTCTTAATGTGTTTAAGTCTGACCAACGTTAATATTATTGGGATAATGCTATGTATCCAATTCTACCAATACGTAACTGTTGGAAAGGGTTAGTAAGTAGGGAGTTCTTGTGGAAGCTGTAAGAACCTAAAATTCAATTATTTGAACAATTAGGCATAAATAAATAACAGAATTAAGTAAACGAAAAAAGAATAGAGATTGATATCAACAGAGAAAAATGGTTGAATTTGATGCAGAGTCGATATGATGATCTCTACCCTTAATTCTGAAAAAGCCCCATAGTGTGTAACAGCTCAATGGCGTTCCAAATCCCAGGATACAACCACTACACTTTCTACTCTACACAACTTAGCAGCAGAAATCGGCGAACCAATTCAGTGCCTTACTCTCAGACTCGAAGAATGTAAAGAACGCGAAGAACATGAAGAACAAAGAGAACAAATGGAGGAGGGGAGAGGAGGATTGTATTCTTGGTGTGTTTTAGAATGAGGCTAGAGGCAGCCTTTTATAGGCAAATGTGCACTAATGGCTAGGAAGGAATCGCGGAGCAATCCATGCCTCTTCAATTTTTAAGAGAGCAATCCACTCCCTGCAATGAAAGAGGAGGATGACAAGGAGAGCGTTTTATGCCTCTGCAATTAGGAGGGTTGACAGGTTCAAAAATTAAATTCCAAAATGATCTTCCTGAACCGAACATTCCCAAGATCCGACCCGATCACGGTCTCCTAAACTACTAGTTGATATTCCTAGTGTTTGTACTAGCCATATTTCTTTCCCATTTCCAAATTGTTATTTGTAATATACCACAAACCCAAAATATTACTCTTTAAGTAATCCATTTTGCATCCTCATTTCTCATTCAAATGGAACCCAAAAAATTTGGTTCCAACAATCCCCCACATGAATAGAAATGACTCCTATTACACACGTGTGTTCTAGACAGATGGACTTTTGAGAGTAAGAGCGAAGAATCACTGTATTTGGAAAGGTAGTGTTTCTCAGCCTTGAACCACCCACAGTGAATGGTTATCAGATTTACTTGACTAGGTAGTGAATATGATGTCGTGAACCACCCGGGATTTTGTGTAAATCTAGGCAATGACTATCACACAGTTTCATCTTCTAACAAAACTAGCTTCTCTGACTGTGTTCATTTTGGCCTTGAACATTCCTGGTTATTCATGAGTGAACTTGGAGAATTCAGCCTCTCTTAATTCTCCTAGAAACGGCCCCAATTCACACTCATAAGGTGATTGACCATAAAGGGTATCTAATCATACCCTACTTTATTTCAAATTTATGTAATATTAAAAGCCAAGCTTAACCTTAACTTGCACAGGTAGCACTTCTGTCATTATAGGAACTGGGAAGAGATTGAAATCTCAAAGTGCTTTCATTGATTCAACTTGATTTTGTTTGTCCCTTGAACCTATTTCTTGGGATCTCCAATCACTTAGGTAGGGTTACCATCAAGCATCCTTTGTAGTCATAGACTTTAAACTCATTCCTCTAGATAACTTAGCAACTTGATCTCGTGAAAGACCTTTAGTAAATGGATCCGCTAGGTTGTCAGCCGATTTTATGTAATCTATTGAGATCACACCTGTTGAGATCAATTGTCTTATGGTTTTATGTCGTCTTCTTATGTGACAAGATTAACCATTGTATATTGAACTTAGTGCCCGAAGTATAGCCGATTGACTATCACTTTGTACAGTTAATGGTGGTACTGGTTTTTCCCATAGTGGAATATCCTCGATAAAGTTCCAAAGCCACTTCAACTGCTTTATCTAAAGAAATGAACTCAGATTCCATTGTGGATTTCCATGATACGACTGCACCACCAAGCGTAAATACATACCCACTTGTGGATTTTGTCTTTTTTGAATTTGATATCCAGTTAGCATCACTATAACCTTCTGGAATGGCTAGACATCTTCCATAGTGCAACCCATAATTTTGAGTATGTCTCAAATAGTTTTAAACTCTAGTTATCCCTTTCTAGTGACCGTGTCCTGGATTGCTTGTTTAACGACTCAATACGTTAACAGTGTGTGCTAAATTGGGTCTTGTACAATTTGTCAGATACATAAGACTCCCGATCACTCGGGCATATTCCAATTGTAATATCCTATTGCTTGAGTTTTTCATCATCTTGAGATGAGGGTCCTCGGGACTTTTAGCTATCCCACTTGAATAGTTCTTAAATCTATCATGTACTTTCTCGGCGTAATGTCCTTGTGACAAAACTATTCCTTCCGAGTGTTTAAATATTTTTATTCCTAAGATTACATCTGTTAGTCCTAAGTCTTTCGTGTCAAACTTTCCTTTAAGAAAGTTCTTGGTTTGTTTGATCATGTCTTTATTGCTACCTATGATGAGCATGTCATCCACATATAGGCACAAAAAAAATGTATCCATTTGGACTATCTTTGATATAGATGCACTTGTCACATTCGTTTATTTTGAAACCATTTGACATCATTACATTGTCAATTTTTTTGTGCAACTATTTAGGTGCTTGTTTTAACCCATATAGGGATTTCACAAGCTATGCACTTCATGTTCTTATCCAGGGACAACATAACCCTCAGGTTATTTCATATAAATTTCCTCTTCCAGCTCCCCATTTAGAAAAACTGTTTTTACATCAATTTGATGTATTTCTAAATTGCGTATAGCCGCGACTACTATTAGCATTCTAATTGAAGTTTTTCTCGTAACCGGAGAATAGGTGTCAAAGAAATCCAAGCCTTCTTTTTCCCTAAATCCTTGCACCACAAACCTAGCCTTGTACTTCTCTATTGAGCCATCTGTTTTGTATTTTCTTTTGAAAATCCACTTGCTCCCCAGAGATTTTGAACCTTATGGAAAATCCATTAACTCCCATGTATGGATTTGCATAATGGACTCAATTTCATTGTTCATCGCTTCCTTCCATGAAGTTGCATCTGGTGTAGACATGACTTCCTTGTAAGTTCTATGATCATTTTCTAATAGATAAGCCATTTCAAAATTGGGACCAAATAATTTTCCTTTCTAGCTCTCTTGCTATGTCTAGGTTCATCACTGAATTCTTCTGTTTGTTGACCAGAAGTACTTTCTTCTCCTTCTTCACGAGTCCGTTTATGAATTACTTTGTCCTTACACAGGAACACGTTTTCGAAGAAGAATACATTTCTTGATTCCAATATTGTATTTGCGTGTATATTTTGTACCTTAGACTTGTACACCAAAAATCAATAAGCACTACTATTGTGTGCATACCCGATGAAAATACAGTCAACAGTTTTGGGTTCCATTGTGTCCTTTTCAAGAGGTGGAACTGCCATTTTTGCTTGTCACCCCCAAACTTTCAGGTATTTGTACAAAGGTACATCACCTTTCTATAACTCATAAGGAGTCTTTCCAGTCACCTTATGTGGTATCTTGTTGAGAATGTAGTTGGAGGTTAGTATAGCCTTCCCCCACATGTTCTGGGATAATTCATATTCTTGCAAAATTGCATTCATAATCTCTTTGAGAGTTTCGTTCTTTCGTTTTGCAACATCGTTAAATTCAGGTGAGTAGGGAGCGGTAGTTTGATGAACAACACCATGCTCTCAACAGAAGCATTGAATGGTTCATTATACTCACCTCCCTTATCACTTCAGATAATTTTAATCATTTTACTAAGTTGGTTCTCAACTTGTGGCATTTCCCGCTGAACTTCTTAGCTGGTTGCTTCTTGAAGCTGCTCAAGTTTTGGGGTTGGAATTTTCTTTTCTTCCTCATATGGTTTGCCAGATTTACTTTCTGCTCAGCCTGCACCCCATCGGCCTTTTGGTCGATTGACTCAATTCAAAGCTTGACAATTAAGTCCTTAACTTTCACTGCCTTCTGTTTGTGCAACAGATAATGCTTGAAGTTCTCTCACTCTGGAGGAAACTTCTCAATGAAAGCACCTACTTTAATGGTTTCACAGATTTTCATGCCTTCAACAATGACCTTATGGGTGATAAGTTGCAACTTTTCCACCTGCTCCATGATCGGCCTTCAGTCTACCACTTTATAGTTAAGAAACATTGACACTGCATGCTTCTTTGTGCCTGCATCTTCAGACTTATATTTCTTGTGTAGAGCCATCCACAATCTTTACTCGTTTTCTTAGTAATGTATATATTATACAATGAGCCAATCATTCGTGCTGTTATGTAGCCCTTGAACATATAGTCCCCTTGAAACCAATTTTCAAGTTTTGCATGAGCATACACATCAGTGCTATCCAGAGAAATAATAGGTTTATCCTCCTGGAGGTACTTGTCTAGATTCAGCATGGCAAAGAAGAAGTGCATCTTTTGACTCCACGTTTTTAATCCCATTCCATCAAACTTGTCGGGAAAAATTCCTGCCTGTTGAGCATTTGGCAATGGCACCATCATGTGCCTAATTTGATGAACTTCTTTCTCCACCGTAGGTCTGACAACCTCGGGCTAAACTACTGGGGGTTGGCCCACTGGCAAATCCACCGGTGGTAAACCACTCCCAAACTGAATTTGGGGTGTCGACTCACTAAGGTTTCCAGCATTGACATTCTCATTTGCCATATTTTACAAATCTATTTTCAAAACAATTAAATAAATTATTAATGGTTTTATAACAAATTTAAAACACTGTTATAGAATTTCCTCAAAATTCCCAGGAAAGGCTTGTGGTGGGACACAATGTATCCTTACAAATGCCAGCCTTCTTAGATAGAATTTATTTGGTTATTCAGTAAAAGTTGCTTTAAAGTCTTTTTTCAAAAATTTTCCTTAATTTTGGAATACAAATGTTAAATTTCCAATTTTTTCAAAATTGAAAAATTCAGTATTCTAGCAATAATTAATCGTAATTAATTGTCCTTATTTCAAAAACCATTACAAAATTAAGAATTAATTTCAACTTTCAAGTTTTAACCTTAAGATTTGAAATTGGTGTATATATGGCCCAACCTTCAAAAGGTTGATGGCCACTAGGCCTAGTCCAATGTCATCTCGTAACGAAACGAATGTGTTTCAGCCCAAGACGAGGATTAATTCAGTTCGTGATGAAATATGTGAACCAAAATACACGAAATGAATAATGAGCATGAAAGGCCACAACCATAGAACGTGGTGATCATGGTACATACACAATCTCAACTCCTAAAAACAGGGTACCACAACCGCATTAGCCTATAAATGCAGCAGGCTAAGGAAGAACTAAGGTATATCTCTAGAAATTCATGTTCTACAATGAGAATACTAACTTGATCGTCGAAGCCCTTCTCTCAAAATCACTTCCGAGATAGGCCTTGAAAGTAAATGGCGCTCTTGGAGAGGACGACTAGACACCCTGAATGATCTCCTACATCATTTGGCACCGCCTATGGGGACAAATTTTTTGTTTTCATTTTTAGGTCATTCAGATGAAAAACGGTGTTCACCAGGAGTGAGAGGAGCCATAACCATCAGTCACATGAGCAGACACTAGGACGCAATAGGGAAGTGCATTATCAAGTGGGACATAACCCAAGTAAAGAGAAAGAGCACAACAAAGAGGAGACAGGAGGAAACAAAGTCTCCAAACAACCAACATGACAAGGAAAAAAGGGCGTTTGCGGCATTTCTGAAAGTGAACAAACAAAGCCTTTATGATTAATTCCTCAATATGCTCAAACAAAAGCCCACAAAACTAGAAAAAAGGGTAACCCAAGAGCATGAAATCCTTAAATATGAAGAGGAATTGCGTGTTATTGTCGCGGAGAATGACACTGATAAGTCGCCTTTGGCTCCACACTTATGTGTTTTAAAATGCCAAAGGATTTTAAACTTTCCTTGCATGTTAAAATTTACAATGGGACACCATACCCAAAGGAGTTTCTGCACTCATATAGAAATAGTATGAGATTTTGTGATGCGAACATTGAGTTAGTTTGCAAGGAGTTTCCTATCTTTTTTATAGGAATAATGATCACTTGGTACAAAGACCTTCCAAATGGGAGTATCAAGTCTTGGGCACAGTTATCAGACTTGTTCTTGGGATGTTTCTACCAAAAGAAAAAGTTCACCAAGATGATTGCAGATCTCAATAACATAGCCCAGCGAAGTGAAGAAAGCCTTACTATTTATCATAATCGCTTCATTACGGAAAGCTTACAAGTTTGTGGCTTGTCTTTCTAGTCTTCTTTGGGGGCATTCACAGGAGGCATGCGATTAGGGGATTTCTACAAAGATTTGATGAAGAATATGCCTAAGAACCCGATGGAGCTGTAGAAAATGATTGAGCAGTATGTGGGAATAGAAGAAGAAAAAAATTGTAAGATGCAGAGGGAACGAAGTGAGAAGCAAATGATGGAAGATTCAAAGAAAGGATATATGAAGAAGGGAAAGGGAAGCGTCTCTTTCAAAATAATAGAACCTAGTTTGCAGATTGCGACATTTCAGGAAACACCCTTGACAAGTCCAAGGAGAGATATGGCAGGCACACAAAAATCTATTTCGAGAGCCACCTCTAGAAAAAATATCAAGGGAATATTATTGTGATTTCCATAAGGACCATGCCCATGATATCGAGTACTATAGAGATCTAATAAGACAAATTGAGGAAAACTTGAGGAATGACCTCTTAAGTTAATAAAAAAAGGAAGAGGGAAGTCAGTTTGGCGAACAGGGAATGACAGCGAACACAGTAGCAAGGAATCAGGGGACAACGTCTACAATACCAAAGAATCAGAAGATGACCGCGAGGATTGACTGCAAGGAAGACAAGAGCGATAGAATGCCAGAGAAAGTCATCTTGTCTACACATGGGTCTACAGAGTCATTGTCCAATAAAGCTTGGAAAGCTAGAGCACAATACTTGCCCCAATAAGAGCCTGTTGACAAAAGACTCCGCTCGGATGAGACATTCACCTTAAGCGAAGAGGATGTAGTACCAAACACATTGCCTCACAACGACCCCATGGTAATTATAGAAACATTTGGGAATTCCACTGTACATAGAGTATTCATAGACGATAGACGTGTAGTTGAAATACTATTTTTTACTTCTTCAACAGATTAGGGTTCAGGTGAGCGGACCTCGAGAAATCCACATCCTCGTTAGTTAGATTCACAGGGCGATCAGAAACGCCTTTTAGCAATATATAACTACCTGTCACCATTGGGGAAAGTGGGAAAAGTTGCACCATCATGTGTGACTTCATAGTCATGAACGCTCCGAGTACGTTCAACGCTATCATAGGGAGACCGTGGATGAATAAAGCTAAGGCTATTAGATCTCCCTACCACCTAGTCATGAAATTCTCATCTCCACCTGGAATTGCAACTATAAGGGGAAACTAGCAAACAACAAGGCAATGCACGGTCATTGCAATGAAGGCAGGAAGATTGGGAGAAAAAATGAAGATGGTTAGTACAATTTTAAATGGTGAATCCCCAAACAAGCTAGAGTCAGCAGTGAATTTAGGAGATGAAACGGAGCTGGTCTGCATGGAAAGTGAAGATAGCTCGAAGTGTGTGAGGATAGGAAAACACCTTCCCAACGAAGAAAAAGAGAGAATCATACAAATCATGCAAAACCATAGAGAAACTTTTGCATGGAATGTTCATAACATGGGATGAGTGGACCCACTAATTGCTACACACTCTTTGAACATCAGCGACACAGTAAAACCAGTCAAATAGAAGCAACACTGCTTCGCCAGCGATAGGCGGCAAGCGAATAAGGAAGAGGCCACAGCGTTGCTTCGAGCTGGCATAATAAAGAAAGTGGTATGCCTAAAATGGCATGCAAATCTAACTAAGGTGAGAAAGTCTGATGCAGGATGGAGGATGTGCATCAATTTTATGGACTTGAATAAGGCCTGACCTAAGGACTGTTATCCACTACCAAAAATTGATCAACTTGATGAGGCAATTTTAGGGTATCAGGTGCTAGCATTTCTGGATGCGCACAAAGGATACCATCAAGTGTTGATGAATCTGGAAGACACAGAGAAAACAACTTTCATAACAAGCTTTGGGGCGTTTTGTTATGTAAAGATGTCATTTGGTCTGAAAAATGCAGGTGCAACATACCAGCGAGTAGTGAATAACACTTTCCGTAATCAAATAGGGAGGAATGTGGAGGTGTACATCAATGACATGGTCATCAAAAGCAAGAAGGTGGGTAGCTTTGCCGCAGATCTGCAAGAGACTTTGGACATGCTAAGTGCCATAGGTATGAAGCTTAACCCTAAGAAATGTGTAATCGGGGTAGGCCCCAGAAAATTCTTAGGATACAGGTGTCCTCCAAGGAAATTGAGACAAACCCAGAGAAAGTCCAAGCCACTGTCAACCTCCCTCAACCGCGAACTATAAAACACGTGCATGTTCTAATGAGGTCACCAGCAGCACTTAGCAAGTTTGTCTCGAAAGCGGAAGATAAACACTTTCCACTATTTGAAGTTCTAAGAAAAGCTAAAAATTTTAGCTGGAGCCAAGAATGCCAAACAACATATGATGGTTTAAAAGAACAACTTCAATTATAATCACAATTAATTCAAAATTAATATTGCTATAATGTTGGAATTAAATTCAGTTTAAAGAAAATCAAACTTGCACACAATTACTAATGTTTCAACTAATGAATTCTTGGTAAAGTTTTGGGAAAGACCGTGTTTCCATAAACTTATGAAAAGACGGAGTTTAATTAAAATAATAAAAGGTTAAAGGTCCAGTTCATGCAACCCAAAAATTTTATCTTCATTTATTTTAATTTACACTTTAAACCTTGATTTTTTTCATTATTTATGGAAATACCATCTTTCAAGAGACGGACTCTTAATTCTTACAGCGTATTTTACTAAATTCAGAATTAATTATAATTAAAACTAATCCAACTAAAACGTCTTTTCTTGACAAAAAAGTTATCTATTCAATATAGTTAATCGGGTATTCGGGTTGGCCATATATAGAATATAACAAAGATAATATTTAATTGCTATTTTACTTCAAACGGCAATTAAATCTGATTGATTCATTCTAGCTTAAGTAATGCTGAACCAGTTTGATCTGATTAATTGCTATTTTGTTGTAAGAAATATTGATGGATTCAATATTTTTTAAATTTTTTTCACAAAGCCTTATACCGACTAACCAACGGAGATAAATTTGTATTACTAATTCTATTATGAATTTCAACTCTTAGATTGATTAGTGGTGAGGATTATAGGTAAAATTTATTTTTCAGAATTAAATTGTAAGAACCTAAAATCCAATTAGTTAAATAGTTAGTTATAAAATAAAAGAATTAAGTAAACAAAAAAAATAGAGAATTATACCAATAGAGGTAAATGGTTGAATTTGATGTAGAGGCGAGATGATGATCTCTATCCTTAATTCTGAAAATGCCCAGTAATGTGACAGTTCGATGGTGTTTCTAATTCCAGGATAGAATTGCTACACTTTCTACTCTGCACAACTTAACAGCATAATCGGCAAACCAATTCAGTGCCAAACTCTCAGACTCGAAGAATTTGAAGAATGCAAAGAACACGGAGAACAAAGAGAACAAATGAAGCAGAGGAGAGGAGGATTGCATTCTTGTTGTGTTTTAGAATGAGGTTAGAGGCAGCCTTTTATAGGCAAATATGCACTAACGGCTTGGAGGGAATCGTGGAGCAATCCACGCCTCTTCAATTTTGAAGAGAGCAATCCACTCCCTGCAATGAAAAGGGAGGAAGAGAAGGAGAGTGTTTTACGCCTCAGCAATTAGGAGGGTTGACCGGTTCAAAAATCAAATTCCAAAATGATCTTCCTGAATCGAACATTCCCGAGACCGGACCCGATCACGGTCTCCTAAAATTATAGTTGATATTCCTAGTGTATTCACACTAGCCTTTGTACTAGTCATATCTCCTTCCCATTTCTAATGTGGTATTTCTAATGTACCAGAAACCCAAAATATTACTCTTTAAGTAATCAATTTTGCGTCCTCATTTCTCATTCAAACGGAACCCAAAAAATTTGGTTCCAACAGAAGCTATACTGATAACTAGTTAAGAATGTAACAGTAAGATGGGGAACAATTAAGTGTGCGTTACTACTTGCGAATACTTGGGTAATTTCTATATCATATTCCTTTCATTCTTAATGCTATCGAGGTGTGTATCTGGTTCATCTAATACTTTCCGGGGGCATTTTGATTAGAAAAATAATTGATTAATTATAATTGGTCAATTGTCGACAAAGTAAGAAAGAATTGGAAGGGTTTAGCAAATACTTCCCGTCCTATAACTGATAGATGCATATGAATTGATTTATTTTTGCATCGATGATTGATGTTTAACTAATGTGAATTATTCCCAGCTTATTACATTCATCATATATTTTCTAGATTCTTATATTTATGCATTTTAATTCGTATTTGAAATTTTTAGTTGCATCATTAGTTGTTAGAAAAAACTCCTAAAACTTAAGGCGTCGTGGCTACACCAAAAGTGTTTTATATTAGTAGGTATTTTATTATAGTTATTGTTCTGTTCCTCATGGGATCGACTGTGCTTACTACTGTACTAATTTCATCTTGAGAATTTGTAGATTATTTTGGTGAGTGAAGCGACGTTCCCCAATCGATTGTTGTGCCTTGCTATTTCTAAGAGTTTTCAACATCTTTCCTAACATAATAAATATACACACATATTTAGAAAGATGTGAGTTGAAGAAAAAATAAATATACTAATCCTTTATCACATTTCAAACTGTACACTTTGATTTTTACCAGTTGACTTTAAAAATATTTTATCCTTAATATCTTTTATTAAGAATAACTAAAACTAGTGAAAATTTGATATTTTAAAAATATATGTTATAATGAATCTAACAAGTTATCATTCAATTGTACGTACTTATGAATTAATTTAATTATATAGTTAAAGTGAAGAAAATTTGACTAAATATATAGTTAATGGGATAAAGAGAGTGCATCCATTTTAAACGGAGTAGATGGGAGAAAGAAATTAGTAGAGAATGTTAATTTAAGGCATGAGAGATATTTTTAGGGAAGGCAGTGGGGCGGACTTTGGTATTCAGTATGAATCAATATGAATAAAATTGAATAAGCTAATATGGTTTTCCTTAGGCATTCCACTGGTAGATGGTTTCACGGGACGGGTCACCGGATTGGCGTTCCATCAGTGAGACTCAAAGCGGGTTATGGCGAGTTAATATATTTGGTCGAATCAGAGCGGGTCATTGTGATTCAAACTCAAAGCAGGTCAAAGAAGGTCACCTGCCAGATTTTCACTCTTTGGTGCATATTTCTGGGTTTTTAGTGGCGCGATGGTGTTGAATCCATCGGTTATACATTTATTGAAGCTACAAACAGAGGGACAAAAATATTTTTCAGATGTGATGTTTCGAAAGTTTCTGAAGGGGTATTGCTATTTTATATTTGTTTTTTTGGGCGGGGGGCCGTTAATTTTGTTCTTTATTTTATCTTCATTTAGTTTTCCCTTAATTTTAATCTGATCGAATTGAGAATGGGTATTTTTTTGTCTAAAGTATTAGATGTATTTGCCTAGAGCAATCTAGAGTTTTTTGGCGACCTTATATCTGTAAAACCTTTTTGGCTTCTGAACTGCTGTCCAAGAATGATTTTAGGAGAAATCCAAGTTGAATTTGTTTCATCAATAGATTTTCGGCGTTTCTGGTTTGAGGACTTCAATTAGATCAGTAGATATCGGCCAGTATGGATATTTCAGGCATGTGAGATCGATTACTCGTTCAAACATGCCTCTAGACTGTTTATTCGAGTATCCGACGGGTTCGGATTATAAGAAGTTCCTACACAGATTATTAGTCCTTTACACTCACAAAAAAACATTTTGGCAACAATATATGGTTGGATCCACTCTACTAGTTTAGTTTAAGGAGTTTATAGTTAAATGGAGAGTTTCCAGATTTTACATGTGCTTTAACTTTGTTGATTTTAGGGAGTCTTTTGTTAATAAGAGAAAGTGTATATAGACCAAAGTGTGCGGGGTTGGCATATCTCTCGATAAATATCAATTCTTATACGTTTTACTGTAATCGGTTTGAGTTGGGGCACTGACTTTCAACTAGTGAATTTTGCTCGGCAAGTTCTGGTCAAACTACTGAGACGATCCCAGAGCAAATGACCATCATATTATGTCATAATACTCATGTTGCCACAAAAACTTTTTATTTGTAATTTTATTGTATAATTTCTAATGTTTAAATGATCTTTTTTGATTATCACATCTACTTGTAATTTCATTTTGCACTTTGTGCAAATTGATCTTAATAGAACAATGATGAAAATCATATAAGCCATCATGCTAGTGGCAAATTAATTTTTTTTTAAAGAGTGAGAGGCAAAAATAACAATATCTTAAACTTTATCATTCTGGTCCAACGATAAATGAGATAATGAAATGATTATATGAATTATATTGACATCGATCTTCAACTAGTACAACTATTGCGTGTTAGTATTATCTAAAAATGGTACTCCCTCCGTCTCAGTTCAAATTACTCACTTACTTTTTGGACACTATTCTCTATTAAAGTTTAATTATATATTTAAAAAGATATATGAGTAAAAATATATTTGTAAGTGATATTGTTAAATTAGGTAATAAGTAATTTCTAAATATATTATTTTTACCGTTATTTTACATAGGTAAATATATTACCGGTATAACAAGTTTTTTAAGCTGCTTGGTAATGATTGATTGGAAATTTAGATTGGAACAAATGGAGTATGTCATTTAGTTAACCACTATAACAGTTGTAAAAATTAAGAAGCTCTTGACGATAATGTTGAAGTATGAAATGGTAATTAGTGGTTGATATTTATTAGAGTCGAGGGCTCTTATTATAAAATTAATTGGGCTCTTTTCCATTTGTTCAGCTAAGGAAAAATAAGTCCCTATTATGTTCTGTAGAGTTTATTTGCAATTCAGTTAAGTAAAAATAAGTTTACGAGAATAAGGCCTAAATAAGAAATCTCTTGTAGTTAATTTTGCATTAAAAGTTAGCTTTCGAGGAAAGAGACTAAGGCCTAGTCCAATTGGATTTAATTTTAACACAAATAAATTAAATTTAGCTCCAAATAACTTCAACGGGACAGATCCTATATGTGTGATGTCATAGGTTGGAAATGAAAAATGTTTAAATCATTCATTTAGTCTTACCTTTACAAACTTATTTTTAAAATAAATCAATCTAGTATATGCATGTGTCTCTTCCTAGCTCAATCATTCTTCATTTCTTCATTTCCAGGTACGTGTATGCTACAAAGTTAATCGGCCTCGAAAATAACGCAGCTCTGGCGCAATAAAGATCGAGACATCCATGGCTGAAGGTGACGACGATTGCATCGTGGCTAGTCGATCATACGGATCAGGGGCTTACGGAGGTGAGCCATATTTCATCGCGAGGAACCCTAATGTCCCAGATGCAGATGAAAATGATGGGTATGTTCTGTGTTACGTTCATGATGGAAACAAAGCAGAGTCAAGGTTGTTGGTGATGGATGCTAAATCACCTTGTCTTCACCCTGTGTGAAATTTCCTCAATGGGTTCCGTGGAATGTATGTTAGGGAAACTGACTTCAATGCATAAGTTTTTTTAAAAAAAATTTATAAACCATCGAAGATGGGATTGCTTGGGAATCCAACCCTTTATATTGATCATATTGGCCGAATAGCCTACATTCAAGTGATCCTTACATCAAGCGATGTGGTAATCCCATTTATACAAAGGCCCTAACTAGATATTACATTCGTAATCAAAGGACCAAGTGGCAATAAGAAGATGCACAAAGACACTAACTAGATGTTACAACTCTGATCAAAAGCCTAAGTGACAACATGAAGGGTATATATGAAGATGAGTGGTCCCAACTGTGTAATTTTTTAGTAACATCGACTTAAAATCACCAAACAAAAATCATCAATTCGAGGTAGGGTTCCACCTCAAACCGGTCACACATCAATGAGCATCCAATTAAACGAACGAAATTAATTCACCTACAGTTCTAGCCAAACATCAAGACATTAAAAATGAAGTAAATTAAAGCTCCCCAACTAGAGATCCGGTCGATCTCCATTTAACCTGTTAAGATCCTTTCACTAAACTAGGAGATCGAAGCCGGTCATTTTAATTGTCAAAAATGCTTTTCCATAGGTGTATAGTAATCAATTAATAGTACGTAGGAATATCTCTAACTCAAACTTGGAAGGATACTAAAAAATTGGTCTAAATACAATTAAACCAATTAATCAAGTGTCATCCTAACGAATCAAAGTCTACAAATCTAAATCCTCAGTACGGAATCGCCACAAGTCTGTTGCTTAAACAACCTTGACTTGGATTTCTCCTACCCGTCTTTAAATAACATATTCAAAATCAACCAATTTTACAGGTCCTTTACCGGAAAAAAAGTTGCCCATAAAACTTGCATTGACAGAGACAGTCCTAATGTGATGCTCAAAACAAAAACCATTTTAAAATCAACCCTTTTTTAGAGTTGAGTAATCAGCTTGAGCCAACAGAAAAAACATAAAAATTGAACAACACCACAGACAGAATAAAACCGAAGGAAAAGAAAGAAAAGGGAAAAAAGAATAGAGAATCGACCTCTCTGAACCTCACCTAAAGGCTTTCCAAGTTAAAGCGTAAGCAGTAGTACCTGTTGAACTCAAACAGTGGGCGGAGCTTGTTGTGGTGGCGCGTGACCACAACGAGTTGCTCGTGACCATCACGGTGGTGCGTGGTCTTTCCTGGCTGTCTCATATAAGGATATCTTCATCCTTTTCTGCCGGATCTGTAGATCTGATACCTCCATAATAGCATTTAACCTTCGAAACTACCTCTCCTTCAACACAAGCATTGTTAACTTCTCCATCATATGTGTGTTTGGTCTGTCTCCTTCTCGAGGCCATCGCTCGGAAAGCTGTAGCACTCTGATATCAGTGTGTCCTCCGCCGCGGCCACTACGTGGTTGCCGTAGCTACAACCAGCAGCGGTAGAGGGTCTTCACTGGCCGGTAGAATGAAAGAGTGACGGTAACCTCTGGAAGGAAAGCTGACGGTGGTGGTTTTGAGCTAGGTAATTTTTGGAAGCTGACGGTGGTGGACAATGCATAAGTTTTAATAGGGGTGTTCATATTGCCCAACCCAATCCAACCTATTTTGACCCATCAACTCAAAACGGGTCAGGTTAAAATGGGTCGGGTCAGATTTTGACCTGTTTGCAATTTTACTTTATTTTCTTGGAAAATCGTAACAAAGAATTAATTTAATACAATATATCCACTATGAATTTACTTCATAAATTTTTTTAATATTATTGCAAAAAGTATATATTTATAAAGCTAAAAATATATTTTAAAAAATAAGTTTACCATTTTTATATGATTTTTTTCAATTTAGATCGATTAGGGTTGACCCATGACTGTATCTGACCCGAACCTAAACTATGAGAATTTAGACCCGACCCAACCCAACCCATTTGACCCTAAATTTAGGATCAATTTGGGCCGGGTTAACTTACCCGCCCCGACCCGCCTTGACCCATGAACACCCCTAAGTTTTAAATTGGTTTGTTATTAATTACTTATAGGGTACAAATGCATGTGATGTAATTCACACTCGATTAATTCTTCTCTAATTTGGTCCTTTCCACATTATCAGATAGTTTACACCGACTTTTGTTTTATACCGACGAATACATAAATGAGATTATTTTATAATTGATATAACTAATTGGGTGATTTGATGTTTGTTTTTATTTATTGCATCGAAATGTTTTTTAAATGTTCGACCCAAAAATGATCGTAATGAGGTTTTTCATGATTGGTCTAACAGTTAGTCGGTTTAATAGAAGACTTTCTCAATAATATACTTTGTAATTTTATTTTAAATTTTCCCTTCCCTTCAAACTGATTTATGATTTCACTTGGGGTGGGCAGAAAAACCAAAAATTGATAATCGAACCGAAATCAAATAATTCAAATTTGAATCCAAATTTAGTATACGATTTTTGGATATCCAATTTGATTAAAGCAAATTTTAAATATGATTTTTGGATCGATTTTGAATATTTAAACTCAAATTGAAATTCAAACCAAATACCATATACCAAATTCTAAATAAATAAATAAATAAATAAAATATACTCGAAATATATATATATATACAATAAAAATATATAATAAATAATTCAATCCTTGAATTCTAAACTTAACTAAGTTATTACACTACAACACAAAAGCCTTATTAGGATGATAAAAAGTTTCTCAATAGTCCTCTATTGGGGTGCTTCCATTCATGTGACGCTTGCCATTATCGCGAGTCTCTGTAGATCTTGGGTCGCTGTACTAAGCGACACTATAGACAAGATATATGTTTGTTTTCAGTGTCAACCCTAGGATTTTAGGGGCCTGAAGCAAACTATTAAAAAATGGCCTCACATATAATATTTGGGGCCCGTAATATTTGTAAATAGGGGCCTCACATGGAAAGGAAAAGAATATGATTGGGGCAGTTAATTGGAACAATAATATTTGGTGATATATTTCTACATATATAGTAAAAGAATATTTAAAAATGAGGCCCCTTTAAAATGAAAAATTTGGGGGCCTGAGGCAAGGCATTCACTTGCCTCATGCTCAGGCCGACCCTGGTTGTTTTTATGTGTCATACTATATTATATCTCTTTTTAATGTCCTAATTACATTTGTATTTGGACATTTAATTTATAAGAGTCATAAACATACATCTATTAGGACACTTCTCAATATCCTAATAGTGATATTGGGTCGCTTTGTAATGTCCTAATTATATATTGGGACATTTTTAATACATGTCGCATAATATTCGGACGTTTAATTTTATAAGCGTCCTAATATACATTTGTTAGGATGATTCTTATAAAAGCATCCCTATATAAGCGTCCTAATAGGCCTTCTTTGTTGCAGTGAATTAGTTAGGAATAATACTTAAACTGTAACCCTTAAATTTGTTTTGTGCTTGCTCGATTCATTATTTTGATGAAGTTAACTTTCATGAGACAGTTAACTTTCATGATACAGTGTTGTGTCACAGTAAATTCATTGACTTGTTCATGTGTAAGTAGGTAATTATGTGTTTTGCAGTTAAGTACTACAAAATAAAAACCCTATTAGGATGCTAAAAATTGTCCTAATGGTTGTCTATTGGGACGTTTCCATTCTTATGACACTTCTAAAATGTCCCCTTATTGCAAGTCCCTATAGATCTTGGGTCGCTATATTAAGCGACTCCATAATAAGATATAGGGTTGTTTTTGTGTGTCATACTCCCTCCGTTCCACAAATAGTTTCACCATAGGTTTAGGTGCTTAGATTTAGGTGAAGAAAATGAGTGGATGAAATTGAATGTAGAAAGTAAAAGTAGAATGAGTGGATGAAATTGAATGTAGAAAGTAAAAAGTAGAATGTGTGGATGAAATCGAAAAATTATTGTCAAAAATTGAAAGTGTGTCAAACATCTCATTAAGGTAAGCGTGCCACTAATATTAGAGGAACGGGGGGAGTATTATATTAGGTACTTTTTAATGTGGTAAGCGTGCCACTAATATTAGAGGAATGGGGGAGTATTATATTAGGTACTTTTTAATGTCCTAATTATATATGTATTGGGATGTGTAATTTATAAGTTTCCTAACTATATAACTATCCTAATATTTTTAATATTGGGTCACTTTGTAATGCCCTAATATATACTCCCTACGTCCCAC
Source organism: Rubia yunnanensis (assembly GCA_037428765.1). Taxonomy (NCBI): domain Eukaryota; kingdom Viridiplantae; phylum Streptophyta; class Magnoliopsida; order Gentianales; family Rubiaceae; genus Rubia; species Rubia yunnanensis. Next base: position 19,053,129 of record CM075064.1, on the reverse strand, counting down.
TGGCCTATTTACTTTTTTCAATTCAAACTTAAAATTTTTGACCATAAATACAAATTAACATATTTATAATAAAGATATTATGTGAGATATTGTTAGATCTATCTTGACATCTATTTTTTAAATCCAATTTCTTTTATGCAGAATTGTTATATATAGCTAGAGATATTGACGGTCAAACATGATTATTGAAGACAGTGAGTAAGTAAATAAGCCAAAACTGATGGGACGGAAGGAATATATATAATATATATATGTATATGTATATATATATATTGGGACACTTTAAATAAGTATCACACAATATTAGGATGTTTAATATTATAAGTGTCCTAATATATATTTGTTAGGACACTTCTTATAAAAGTGCTCCTATATAAGTGTCCTAATTATTCGAAGAGAAAATTGCATATATAACCCTACACAATTCACAAAAGTGCAAATATAACCTTTTGATAATTGATAGTGCAAATATAACCCTAGATAGTAAGTGTAAATGCAAATATACCCATTCCGACAGAGTTAGGCCGGAATCCAATGAAAAGAATATTTTATCCCTGTGAAAAAAGAAGAAGAAAACCCTATGAAATACACCCCAATTTTTATTTATATTTATCCATCTCACCCCCTGCCACCTCCGTGCGCCTCCCTCCCTCCTCCATCCCTCCGATCAACGCCTCCACATTCTCCGCTACTGAGCTTGCTACCTTCGTTGAGCTCTCCCCATGTCGTGGCTAAGCCCTTAATCACCATTAGAAAATAGGTGGGGGAAGTTTGTGGAACGGTATATAGGGTGAGGCGGCGGGGGATGCAGAACAGGATATGGGGTGAGGCAGCGGGGGGTGGCGGATGCCTAGCGGTGAGGGGGGAAACGGGATATCGGGTTAGGGAGAAGGGGTGAGGCGGCAAGGGAAGGCTAGGGTTCCGTGGGTTGTGACCAAACTTTACGTCGTCGTTGTGACAAACTCGACGTTGCCGCTGAGACCCATCTCAACGCCGCTGCTGAGACTCATCTCAACACTGCTACTATGACCCATCTCGACGCCGTGCTTCCGATGCCTCACCATTGTACACAAATAGAGGGTCTTCTTCAGTGTGGCAGGAAATTTTTCCCAGATCTAGGGTTTGTTTATAAAGAAGAACATTGGCAGGCAAGTTTGTTTACAGAGAGAGAGGAATAATCCTAGAGTTGTGGCAGCGGAGGCGCGGCGGCAAATGTGGTAGAGTAGTGGCAGCGGTGCCAGAACAACGGCATGGTAAATGGCATTTTTATCTTTTAAATTTTGGTATTTGGACTGAAGGACATTTCGGTCATTTTTGGTCCAATGGCCGAAAATGGCCGGTCAATTTCAGAATATAGTCTTTAGGTTTACATTTGCACTTTCATTTAGTAGTTAGGGTTGTTTTAGCACTAAAAATTATCACAGGGTTATATGTGCACTTACTGAAGTATATAGGGTTATATTTGTATATATTCCTTATTAAGTTACTATCTTGGAGTCGAATTGGAGCAAGGAAAGGTGAAATCAAGCTTTGTGAAGTGCATATGCCACTAACATTCTCTAAGTTTCTAGTATGGTGGGATGCAATCCATGCTGCACACCAATGGAGGTTCGGCTAAAGTTGAGCCAAAGGGATGCCAAAAAGATCGTAGATGCAAAAAATATCAGAACATTATTGGTATCTTGAAGTTGGGTTAAATTGTGTTAAGAAAATTGGTTTTGTGATTTTTTTCCTCATTACAAATTTAGGTAATTCGGTTATTCAAATTGTTTAGTTTCAACCCGAAAACTGAACTCCAAATGCATATTGATTTATTCAATTTTGTTGGTAACATGGTTCGGTTTTGGTTTAGAGTTCAACCCAATTTAACCAAATTAAATAACCTAAAATTCAATTAAACTGACCCGGCGTCCACCCCTAATTTCACTTCTCCTTTTCATTAATTTGAAAAATAATTTAGATAAATTTTGGCCCACTCAGACCAACTTATCTGGCAAAAATGATGGAAATATCGTGTCCCACAAAGAGTAAACACTTTGTTTGGAGATTATGCACCGAGTCTCTTCCTAAGAATGAGAATATAAGAAAGCATACAAATAATGTTTCACCCAAAAAAATATATGTGAAAGGATTAAGTAAAGTATTTTGATAAATGTCTAGTGGGTTGAGAAGTTAATGGAATTTGTTCCCTAATTTCTTTCATCTTTTTTTTTCTTAAGACATTGGATACTTATCAAAATTCTACTAGTCCCTCCCCGATATATTTAATTCCCCTAATGCATGGAATCTATTATTATTGCAGTTATGGTGAGAGCGAGTTTGCACAGGTTCAGAGAGGCAAATCATTTGCTTGGGCATTTCTCACTAGAACTGCACGCATGCACGTTGCTTCAGCTACCTGATTCTAGAATGAAATAAAAAAATCATGCAGATTTATGTCGTATGACTTTTTTTTATAGTATTGTTCATGTAAATGTGTGCAAGTCATGAGCACACATATCAGTCGTTTTTAGAGTTGTTATATATTTTTCAATCAAAATACATATTTTCCTTTGACAAAACGGTAAGTATATCAATCACATGGAAATGACCTGTCTCAATGTACCATTGAAATAACCATCAAGGTGTCAATTGCAATAGAGAACTCGTGAAATTGCACGAAATTATCACACACATGCACACATTCTGCATACTCCATATTAATTTTGATATTGGCGCACTCAAGTAGCCTAAATGAGAAAGAGATGATCGATATGATTAAAAATCTATGCCCCTTCTTATCATTGTTTGTATGAAAAAATCTTTTTTAAAAAAGTAAAAGAGTCGTTGCTGCCCGCTAGGTAACCTTACATTTTTGTTCTCTATCGGGAAAAAAATGCTCTTTTCCTACCTGAGGATCTACGAGTTGATCAACTACAACAACTGCTTCAAACTCTCAGGGATTTATTGGAGGATCTTACAAAGGATGTGGCTGCAATAGAGCGAGATGAAGAGTTATCGATTGCCGATATTCATAAATCTCTACATTCAATTTCATAGCTTTTGACACACTGAAAAGCTTGTGCTACGTGATGATTTATTAAGTAGGTTTATGTCAAACGAATTCTTATTTTTCATCACTTGTTTATTTTCCATTCGTGTTTACATTCATAACAAAAGTGATGTGATGTTATAGGACTGCATTTTTTTATGATTAATATCTTAGTGCGTACGAGTCTTGGGAATACAAGTTAGGCATTTTTAGAGCAATTCGTTCTTATCTTATTCTATATTTTTATTTCATTTATGTAAAATGAAAACTAGTTTAAGTACAATCATTTTCCTACCATTCTGCAAAATAAGAAAACTGTACCTGTGGAACTTATCCAACCAAACAAATAATCTCAGAAGGCAAGCACTTCACCTCATTCACCTTCCGGAGATCTTCTTCATTCTTGTACTACCTAACCAGCCCTTCATCGCATTTGTGCACTAATACATGATGCATGACTTGCTCATGCATGTCACAAACTCGCGTAACCTTGTAGCCTCCTGAAGAATTGAGTCATTAATACAATTGAGAAGCTTATTCGGTCCTTCAGGATTTGACATGTAATGGATGTCTATGAGAAAGCAATGAGAGATGTTGTTGCGGCCCGTCCATAAGAATGATTAGAGCATCCTTAACAATTGCATTGCATCTGAGACTCAGAACTTTCAAATCAGGAATACATATGATCAGGTCTTACCCGCGAATATGCCAATTTCATTTACTTGCGTCAACCTGCAAACCAAACTCATTCGACCTATTTTTTTCAGTTACCCATTTAATCCATTACCCATTTTACCCATTAACCATTTTACCCATTAACCATTTTAACCATATCCAACTGAGTTTAAAAATTAATAACTCACTTGACCTGCAGGTTATGGGTTTATTTTGTCAACCAATGGTCATATGGCGTGCATCTAGCATGCTGTAATTGATCGATTGTCATGCCTTGCTAGCCTTTCTATTCCTAAGAGTTTTAAGCCTAGTTTCTTTACATAATGGAAGGTTTTCGTCGTACCTCTCAAAGTTAAATTTATAAGCGCTAAATGCTTCATGTCTATAACTAAGTAGATAATGGCAAGTCGGGGTCGTCCACGAAGAAGAGGGATCTGTCTAAAGGTTTAAACATATAAGGTTGATATTAGGCTAGAAGTATATATATATATATATATAGCAAGTAAGGAGAGGGGTTTTGGTTGGTATTGCCCTAATTTATTAAAATTAAACAACAAGCTAACTAGTAAAGTCAAGTAATTATGCTAATCAAGCAATAACTAAGAAAAAAAGGGCAAAACTACAAATAACAAAGCCTTGGGGGCAATTGACTTCCACTTCGAAATCTCATTTAGATCATTGATCTATTCACTCATTCTATCACATTCGTTACTGATAGGATAATTATAGGTTGTTCTTTCATTGGGAAAATTGGTTGATTTGGTGCTGTTTGAAGTTTATAATGGATGTTTTATGGCCAGATTTATGCCAGTAATTTGGAGAAGAACCAGAGGAAGAAAGAAGCAGAAATTGAGCATAAAAACTGAGCTAACAGGACAAAGTGCAAGAGATTGAAGGGAAGATTTTAGCAAAGTCAAATGGAAGCAAGAAGTTGGGCTAAATTCATACACTTAAGCCCACAATTTTGTAATAAATACCTTTCCTAATCCAAGATGGATTGGTAAGATTTGTTAGGTGAGAATTAATCTTATTTTAATCACCTTGGCCTTATATATAAACAAAGAGCCAAGGTGATAAAGGGAGAAGGATGGGGACGTGAGGTTAAAGAAAACAAACAAAAGGCTGGTTCTTTTTCTTCTTTTGGGAGCTTGGCCGAGAGCCCTAGTTTTTGAACTCATAAAATTAGGTTTGATTTCCTTGTCTTTTAATCTTTGTAATTTCATATACTTCTCTTTAGTTAATGAAATCCTTTCTTCATTCTATTTTCTTTGTTCATAATATGAGTGGCTAAATTTCTTAGTTGGCTTGGATTGATTAAGGGTTGATTCATAAAGTTGTGAGGATTGATATGCTTAAAAGTGTTCTTGCAAGTTCTTGGTTGATTATGGTATGAACTTAGGCTTTGTGTATTGAGTTTGATCACCTTAATACATGCTAAGCTAGGGCTAATTAAGTAGCACTTTCTTGTAAAAAACAGATAACTGATACAGACTGTAATAGCAGGGAAATAATCAACCGGGTAGGTAGCTGTCTTTAGCAAATACTTGGATGTCTATCTAAATTAGGTCCTCTTTGTATTAATTTAATAATCTAGCAAGTTCAGCAAATACTTGCTTGCTAGTGGGTAATAAGAGAGGATTTTAGGAGTTCAGCAAATACTTTCTCTTATATAACTAATTGATTTGCGGGAATAACTAATTATTAGCCGAGGATAAACGGACGAATCAACGAGTTAATCCAAGCCAACTTCCTTCTTCATTATCCAGATTCCTTCCAATTTATTTTAGTGCTTTCAGTATTTATGAGTTTATGTGTGTTTATGTCTTTGTGTTTTTAGTCTCTTTTGTTTAGTAGTTTTTAGTTAAACAATTCTCAAGTTTAGGCGTGGTTGCTAAACCAATTAAATCTTTAGGTCAATCAATATAATCAAATTGTTCCCTGTGGATCGACCCTGCTTACCTTGTACTAGATTCATTATTATTGGAGTATTGCAGGTTTTATTTGTGTGAATAAAACGACGATCACCAAATTGGCGCCGTTGCCGGGGAACGGTTGTTGATTTCTGTTGTTTGTCCTACTGATATGTTTGTTAGTTTTTCAGTATATGACCAGGTCTGATAAGCAGGTATTGGAGTTTGATTCTGAAATAGAAAAGACAGCCAAGAAGAATCGGAAGAAAGCTAAGTTGAAAAAGTTGAAGGCTGCAGGGGAACCTCAGTTTGCCCAAACCGAGACTCTTGAGGCAGAGACTGAAGTTAAAACCGATACTTCTCGAATGGCGAATCCTGATCTTAATGCTGACAATCCCTATATGTGGGAACTTACTGGTCACAGTGAAGAAGACCCCCCTACTCCCATCCAACTGGCACCAACAGGGAGTCCCATTGAGATTAAGCTAGGCCTTTTGAATGTTCTTCCGAAATTCCATGGAAGGAGCACCGAAGATCCCTACAATTTTCTGAATGAATTCATCAAAATTTGCAAGGTGCAAAAGAGGCCTGAGAATGTCACGGAGGAGCAGTTCAAGCTAGTTGCATTTCCATTCAGTTTGACAGGGGCAGCAAACCAATGGCTTTCTAGCTTACCACCAAATTCCATTACTACATGGAATGGTCTCAAGAAGCAATTTCTGGAGTATTATTTTCCCTCCACAAGGACTGAAACGTTGAAAAGAGAGATTTCTAGCATCCATCAAGAGTTTGATGAGCCATTGAGTGCATTTTGGCTTAGGTTTCGAAGGTTGGTGGATAGTTGCCCTAATCATCGCTTTTCGGAGGGACAATTGTTGCAATATTTCTACCAAGGGCTGACTTCGGTGAACAAAGACCTTATGAATTCAGCAAGCAATGGTGGATTTTCCCATCTTCGAGTGAATGAAGCTAGGGAAATTGTCAAGAAAATGATTGATTCCAAGAAGGAATATGACAAAGGTGATGTGAGGATTTTAAAGAAAGTGGTGGATACAAGCTCTTCGGGTGAGGATAAATTCAACGAAAGGATGGATAAATTGGAGAAAATTCTTTCAAAAGTAGTTGACAAAGTTACTACCACAAATACAAGCTCTTCTTCTAGCCCTCATGATCGTCCATGTGATACATGTGGAACATATAGCCATACCACTTTGCAATGTAATTTTGCATTGGACGAGCCACTTGTGCAAGCGAATGCTATGGGGAATTGGAATGAGAGGCAGCCAAGGAGAGATCCTTATTCAGCTACTTACAATCCGGGATGGAGAGATCATCCAAATCTAAGATGGAGAGATCAAGGAAATCCACCTCAACAAGCCTATGTTATACCGAATCAAAGAATTCCTCAAGCTTACCCTCAAAATCAGCCACCTCCTCAAGGGAAGTCAATAGATGAGAAGCTGGATTTGATGATGAACATGCTTCAAGATCAAAAAGAGAGTTCTAAGAAAGCCGAGGCTACATTGGATGAGCATACCCGACAAATTTCTCAATTGACAAACTCTTTGAATGAGCTTCGAATGCAACAACCTGGACTTCCTTCTCAAGTGCAAGTGAATCCAAGGGAGACAGCAAATCAGATCACTCTCAGAAGTGGAAAAGAAGTTGAGTCACCACCTGAAAAGATTGCAAGTAAGACCAATAAGGATCATCTTCAGCAATCTGGAGCAAACCCTGATTTGCCCAAACAGAGGCTGGTAACAGAAGCTGAAAATCTGGTAGGGGGTAATTTTGAATCAACCAAGGAGGAAACTCCAAGGAAGGTTCTGAATGATCCTCCAGTGCAAATTCTTCCTCCCTTTCCTCGTAGATTAGCAAAGAAAAAAGAAGAACCAATTGATTTCTTGTCTATTTTTGGAAAGATGGATATTAACATTCCTCTTTTGCAGGCAATGAGACTTCCACCAGTGAGCAAGTTTTTAAAGGATTTTGTGGCAAGGAAACCGCAGAACTCAAGCAAGGTGATAATGAGTGAGTCGGTTTCGGCAGTGCTAAAAAGAGAATTACCTCACAAATGCAAGGATCCCGGTATGTTTTCTTTACCATGTCACATTGGAGAGGTAAAAATTGAGTCCGCTATGTGTGATTTGGGAGCTTCAATTAATGTTATGCCATTATCTATTTATAAGAAATTAATTGGAGCTGATTTGGTAGATACAAGGGTTGTGATTCAATTAGCGGACCGATCTTGTGTATACCCTGAAGGTCTTTTAGAAAATATTCTTGTAAAGGTAAATGAATTTGTGTATCCCGCTGATTTTTATGTGGTGAAAATGGATCATGATGATGGTGAGAATAATTCTGGAGTTTTGTTAGGTCGGCCTTTCTTAAGGACGGCAAATACTGTTATTAATGTGGGAGATGGAACAATTTGTCTTGATTACTATGGTGACAAATATATTTTCAGCATTGAAGATGCAATGAAAAAACCACTTGATGCTGAAAATATATATGCCATCGATGTAATTGACCCTTTGGTCCAAGATTTTCTTGAGACCGAGTTCTTGCAGGAAAGAATGGAGATTCCAGCATCTACAGGTGCTACAGATCTGATGGTGCAAGGAAAGAGTGATATGGAGATCTGTGAGCTGCTGTGTTCTTTATATTCTCAAGAAGAAGTTTTGAGCACTGGAACCACTCTCGAGTTGCCCAATCAGAGCCTTGCAGACAGACCACTGCCATCTGAAATTTCACCACCAGTTTTGGAGCTTAAGGTTCTGCCACCAAACCTGAAATATGTGTACCTTGGGGAATCTGAAACTTTGCCAGTTATTGTGAGTACCAAGTTGGAGAAGTCTCAAGAAGAAAAATTGGTTGCCTTGTTGAAGAAGTACAAGAAAGCAATTGGTTGGAATTTGGCGGATATCACCGGAATTAGCCCCGACATTTGTACACATCATATTTTGATGGAGCGGGATGCAAAACCTGTTCGAGATCCTCAAAGGAAGCTCAATCCTAACATGAGGGAGGTAGTTCTCAAGGAAGTCCTCAAACTTTTATCCTTGGGAATTATTTACCCTATTTCGGATAGCAATTGGGTTAGTCCGGTCCATGTGGTACCCAAAAAGTCCGGTTTTCAAGTGGTGAAGAATGATAAGAATGAGTTGGTTCCTACTCGGCTAGTCACCGGATGGAGGATGTGTATCGATTATAGGAAGCTTAATGCGGCAACTCGGAAAGATCATTTTCCACTTCCTTTCATTGATCAAATGTTGGAAAGAATAGCAGGGAAATAATCAACCGGGTAGGTAGCTGTCTTTAGCAAATACTTGGATGTCTATCTAAATTAGGTCCTCTTTGTATTAATTTAATAATCTAGCAAGTTCAGCAAATACTTGCTTGCTAGTGGGTAATAAGAGAGGATTTTAGGAGTTCAGCAAATACTTTCTCTTATATAACTAATTGATTTGCGGGAATAACTAATTATTAGCCGAGGATAAACGGACGAATCAACGAGTTAATCCAAGCCAACTTCCTTCTTCATTATCCAGATTCCTTCCAATTTATTTTAGTGCTTTCAGTATTTATGAGTTTATGTGTGTTTATGTCTTTGTGTTTTTAGTCTCTTTTGTTTAGTAGTTTTTAGTTAAACAATTCTCAAGTTTAGGCGTGGTTGCTAAACCAATTAAATCTTTAGGTCAATCAATATAATCAAATTGTTCCCTGTGGATCGACCTTGCTTACCTTGTACTAGATTCATTATTATTGGAGTATTGCAGGTTTTATTTGTGTGAATAAAACGACGATCACCAAATTGGGCATTGAGGTATTCATGGATGATTTTTCAGTGTATGGGAATTCTTTTGAGATGTGCTTGAATAACTTAGAGCAAGTATTGGTTCGATGTGTGAAAAGAAATCTAGTCTTGAACTATGAAAAATGCCATTTCATGGTTAATGAAGGCATAGTTTTGGGGCATGTAGTTTCCGAAAAAGGACTTCAAGTTGACAAGGCTAAGGTGGAGACCATAGAGCAACTTCCTTACCCTACCAATGTCCGGGAGATTCGTGGATTCTTAGGGCATGCTGGATTCTATAGAAGGTTCATCAAGGACTTTGCCAAGATAGCACAACCATTAACCAAACTTCTTCAAGATGGTGTTCCTTTTGAAATGACTGAAGAGCGCAAGCTTGCCTTTGATGTGCTTAAGGAGAAACTTATCTCTGCCCCGATAATGCAACCACCAAATTGGGACATACCCTTTGAGTTGATGTGTGATGCAAGCGATTATGCGGTAGGGGCCGTTTTGGGACAAAAGCTAGGGAAAGAAAGCCATGTGATCTATTATGCTTCAAAGACTTTGAATCCGGCTCAATGCAATTACACCACCACTGAAAAGGAGTTGTTGGCAGTGGTGTTTGCCCTTGATAAATTCAGGTCTTATTTACTGGGATCAAAGATCATTGTCTACACCGATCATTCAGCCTTGAAGTATTTGTTTACAAAGAAGGAATCCAAGCCCAGGTTGATTAGGTGGATTTTGTTGTTACAAGAATTTGATTGGGAGATAAGGGACAAGAAGGGTGCTGAAAATCATGTTGCTGACCACCTAAGTAGGTTGGTGAAACCTGAGGATGCAATTCCCATTCAAGAATCTTTTCCCGAAGAATACTTATATGCTGCCACAGGCCTCGAATTGGCCAAACAGAGCCCTCTTACAGCAGCATTGCATGGGAATTTTGCTCATGATCCATGGTTTGCAGATATTGTTAATTTCATCACCACTGGGGAAATTCCAGAAACCTTCAGCACTGCCCAGAGAGTGAAGCTCAAGAGTGAGTGTAAGCATTATATTTGGGATGAGCCATATCTTTGGAAAATCGGTTCGGACCAAATCATTAGGCGATGCGTTCCTGAAGAAGAACAAAGTAAAATTCTTTTGCATTGTCACTCTTTTGCTTGTGGAGGTCATTTTGGCCCTAAACGTACAGCTCGAAAGGTTCTTGATAGTGGATTTTATTGGCTAACTATTCATAGAGATGCTTACATGTTTTGTAAGAGTTGTGCTAGGTGCCAAATGACAGGAAATATTTCGAAACGTGATGAAATGCCTCAAACTCCCATTATTGTGTGTGAGATATTTGATGTGTGGGGTATGGATTTCATGGGACCTTTCCCTAGTTCCTATGGTAATCTTTACATATTACTTGCGGTTGATTATGTCTCAAAATGGGTGGAAGCAAAATCCACCCACACTGATGATTCTCAAGTTGTTTCAAGATTCTTGAAATCACATATTTTCAGTAGGTTTGGAGTGCCGCGAGCAATTATTAGTGACCAAGGAACTCATTTCAAAAACCGCACCATTGAAGCCCTTCTAAAGAAGTATGGAGTACATCATAGATTGGCTACAACTTATCATCCTCAGTCCAATGGCCAAGCGGAGATATCAAATAGAGAAATAAAGCAAGTGCTAGAAAGGACGGTGAACCCATCTCGGAAGGATTGGAGCAAAAGATTAGATGATGCTCTTTGGGCTTATCGAACCGCTTTCAAGACTCCGATTGGAATGTCCCCGTATAGGCTTGTTTTTGGGAAGATGTGTCATTTACCGGTTGAGATAGAGCATAAGGCTTATTGGGCTGTGAAGGAGATGAATATGCATCCTCTCCAGTGTGAGGAGGAACGGAAGTTCCAACTTCAAGAGTTGGAGGAACTCCGTTTGGAAGCTTTTGATCAAGCTATGTGGTATAAGGAGCGAACCAAAATGTGGCATGATAAGAATCTGAGGTCCAAGGAGTTCAAGGTTGGCCAGAAAGTACTACTCTTTCAGTCAAGGCTTCGGTTGATGCCCGGGAAACTCAAATCAAAATGGGCTGGCCCCTTTGAGGTGGTCTCTGTTTGGGCAAATGGAGCTGTTGAAATCAGAAGCATGAATACAGAGAAGTCTTTTCTGGTTAACGGTCATCGTCTCAAGCCGTTTTACGATGCATCTCAAGTGGCAGTAGTGGAAGAAATTTCACTATGCCATACCTTCGATACTTGACCAATTGACAAAGTCTAGCCACAGACTGTAAACGAAGGCGCTCATTGGGAGGCAACCCAATTTTATTTTTTCTGGTTGGTTTTCTTTTATGTGAAATATAAATGACATTCTAATTTTGATGCCTTCCATTTTATTGTGCAGGGATGTGCTTGAAAAGGAATTACTTTGGGATTAGATTTCTGGGGTTTAATTGAAAGAGAGAAGAAGCTGAAGGACTAAATTGCAATTTTCAGATTTGATAGGGTAAAACCCTTCTTCTTCCCCTTCAAATCGCAAAACCAATTTCCTAACTTTCCCAAAATCCTTTTCACCGTACCGAAAACCTTCAATCAACCACCGCAATTCCACCGCCACGCTGGGGAATTTACCGGCGAAGCCTGATTGTCCAGAAGAGCCCATCGGGATGACACCAAGAATGCCCAAGAAGGTTGCAGGAAGAAGATCCAAGCGAAAACTACCACAACCTCCTGTAATCATCGCCGCGGCACTACCACCTCCACATCCCCCTTCTCCATCTCCACCAAGATATTCTCCACCTCCTAGCTCATCACCGCCGATTCAACCATCACCGCCATCAACTCCCCCAGAATCTACACCACCCGAATTACCTCCACTGCCACCATTGAAGCACATTGCAGCAGAACCTTCTCGACTTCGCCAGAAGAAAGTGGCCGTGAAACCTTCATCGAAAAAAGCCCTAGTTCCGGCGGGGAAGAAACCTTCTCAGAAGGGCAGCAAGCCCGACGCTACGGAGAAGGCGTCGCAGAAGTCCAAGGGTCGAGCTAGTGCGAAACGCAGCAGGAGAGAAGAAGGGGATGTTGCTGGTAGCTCTTCCGCCGCGCCGCCGCCTCAGCCGAAACAGGCAAAGACCTCAAAGAAGGACGCGCCACCACCTTCCACAGAAGCAACCCCTGTTCAGACCACCGGCGATCTCCCAATTCCACCTGAGATTATTGTTGACTCAGGGGAAGCACTGCTTCAATTCGAGGACCCTGATTTGCAAGCTCGAGCTCTTAAACGAACCAAGAAACGCTGTTCTTCGGGTTTACAATTGCAGGTATCTTCCCTTACTTCTTTGGGGGTTTATGACAGGTTCATAGAGTATTTTGATGCCATAGGTTGGAAAGCATTGTTGTCTTTGCATTCCGTGAACTTGTATGTGAAATTGTGTGAGGAATTTGTGGTTAGTTTCCGGTTGAATAAACAGGTCGCTTTGAATGTGTCTGAGTCTTGCATTTCGTTTCGATTGGGATTGCAGAACGTGTCTATGAGCCTTAATGAATGGAATTTAGCCCTAGGCTTGATTTCTTATGCTGATTTAAATTCTGATTCATATCAATCTGGTTTTATTGGCAATTATGTGGATTTTCCTGGTTTTAATCCTGTGACTGCTTGGAAACTGTTAGCCCCTAATTGTCCTGATCTCTATGATTCTGCTAAGTCAAATATGCATTGGTTGGCTGACCCTGTTTTGCGATTATGCTGTATGTTTATTCTTCGCAATGTGTTTGGTCGTTCCACCACTTTTACTAAAGTGAGCCAACCTACCTTGTTTATTCTCTGGTGCATGCATTGTAAGCATAAGTTAAACCCTGGGTATTTGTTAGCTGATACACTGAACAGTATAGCACATGATTCTGGTCGCCACATGACTTTATGTGTGCTTGTTGGTGTTTTGCTTGATAAGAATGTGCAGTTGACTGTTCCTGCTTCGTTTGAAAAATTAACTCATTCCCAAGTGTTTGATTTAGAATACATGAGAAAGAGCAATTTGATTTATGATGCTGACAATGTTGTTAAGTTTCCTCAGCCGGGCCCTCCAAACCCGAGCTTATCTTCTTCCAATGCAGGCAATAGAACTTTTCTTGATGAAGTGCATTCACTTCGGGCAGATGTGCAATCTTTGCACATGAAACTGGACGCTTTAGCTGCTCAAAATGGGTATCTTCAAGCTACCTTAAGTGCCTTGTGCAGCACTTGGTTTGCTAGAGATTCACAGCCGCATCAACCCCAATCCTGAGTTCCCTAATTCCCTTCTCTGTTATTTTCGTTTTTTTGATAGTTGTCAATTAAACTTGCTTGAGGGCAAGCAAGATTTAAGTGTGAGGAGAGTGGGTTAGTGGTCTAGGTGTCTGTTATTATTTGAATGTTTAGGTGTCTTTTATTATTTGTGTGTTTTGTGTGTTACTTGTAGTGTTTGTGTTTTGTGTATTTCTTTTGTTTCCTTTTTGGTCAAAAATTCAGCATGATAGGAGTAATGGAATTGGCTTTGAAATGGAATAACTGTGCATGTTGAGAGAATTTGATTAGTAAATATTATTGCTTGATATCCCCTTGAGAATTTGAGATGATTAACCCCTGAAATCAGTTTAACTTGAATAAAACTTGGGATAAATAAGATGAGTTTGAACACAGCCTAGTATAAAGTAAGGTTTGAGCCTAGAGTAAAGCACTCTCTACATCAATCTTCTTTTTGAGAGTTGTGGCAGCTAGGTTAATGCATGATGAGGCGATAAAAGGCAAATTAGGATTAACCACACATCGTATATATAGCCTACCCTTTATATCCCTTAGTGAGCCCCTTTGAGCCTAACTTTTTCTTTGATTTAACCCAGAAAAATAAAATGTATAGCCAAAGCCTTGTTGATATCCTTTTCTTGACCCTATTGTGCATGCTCTTGAAGGTACAACTAGTGAATTCATCCATGGTTTGATATTGGATATTAAGCATTGATGAGATGTGAAAAATGTCCAACAGAATTCTGTTTGAAAAGTGACAAATAAAAATTTAGGTTCTGTTTGGCCAACGTAGGGGTTACTGGAACTGAATTCTTGTTCTGCAATTATGTTGTGATTGCCCCTGCTAAATGTATGTTCACTAGAGTTAATCGTGATAGTGGTGCTGAAAAAAAAAAAGAGAAAGAAAAAAAAAGAAAAGAAAAAAAAAAGAAAAAAAGAGAAAGAGAACAGAGCACCTATATTAGATATGTGACAATTGCTTTCTTGAGATGGATGATAAATTGTGATTGAGCATGCATAATATGTTGTGAATAAACTTTAGAGCCATTAGGATCTCACCAAAATTATAAACCCCTAACCCCATTACAACCTAAATAAAAGATTTTTTTTGATCTTCATGCTTTAATTGATGCTGCCACAGTATGTTATGGAGTGAATTTAACCTTGCTTTTTAATGATTGGAGTGAAAACTGTGAGGAAGTTCTTTCTTGTTTATTTTGATCGAGTTGAAAACAAGTGTAGCTGATGTAGGGGGGATTGATTTGATAGTTTAAGGGGGGATGATACCAATTCTGTTTATGAAAGGAGACTTGATATCATGCATAGTGAACTTTGTTGATTAGCCAATGAAAAGAAAATTGAAGTGCTGAAATTTTTTGACCAAGATTTTGTATATAACCTTTTCTGTTTTCTGAATTTTTCTGTTTTCTTTTTAGTTTCAGTTTAGGTTCTTTGTGGTTAAATTAGAATGTGTTTAGGGGATTGGGAATTATGAATGAACAGCATGCTTTATTATCATACTTGAGGGCAAGTATGACTCAAGTGTGAGGATGTTTGATAGGATAATTATAGGTTGTTCTTTCATTGGGAAAATTGGTTGATTTGGTGCTGTTTGAAGTTTATAATGGATGTTTTATGGCCAGATTTATGCCAGTAATTTGGAGAAGAACCAGAGGAAGAAAGAAGCAGAAATTGAGCATAAAAACTGAGCTAACAGGACAAAGTGCAAGAGATTGAAGGGAAGATTTTAGCAAAGTCAAATGGAAGCAAGAAGTTGGGCTAAATTCATACACTTAAGCCCACAATTTTGTAATAAATACCTTTCCTAATCCAAGATGGATTGGTAAGATTTGTTAGGTGAGAATTAATCTTATTTTAATCACCTTGGCCTTATATATAAACAAAGAGCCAAGGTGATAAAGGGAGAAGGATGGGGACGTGAGGTTAAAGAAAACAAACAAAAGGCTGGTTCTTTTTCTTCTTTTGGGAGCTTGGCCGAGAGCCCTAGTTTTTGAACTCATAAAATTAGGTTTGATTTCCTTGTCTTTTAATCTTTGTAATTTCATATACTTCTCTTTAGTTAATGAAATCCTTTCTTCATTCTATTTTCTTTGTTCATAATATGAGTGGCTAAATTTCTTAGTTGGCTTGGATTGATTAAGGGTTGATTCATAAAGTTGTGAGGATTGATATGCTTAAAAGTGTTCTTGCAAGTTCTTGGTTGATTATGGTATGAACTTAGGCTTTGTGTATTGAGTTTGATCACCTTAATACATGCTAAGCTAGGGCTAATTAAGTAGCACTTTCTTGTAAAAAACAGATAACTGATACAGACTGTAATAGCAGGGAAATAATCAACCGGGTAGGTAGCTGTCTTTAGCAAATACTTGGATGTCTATCTAAATTAGGTCCTCTTTGTATTAATTTAATAATCTAGCAAGTTCAGCAAATACTTGCTTGCTAGTGGGTAATAAGAGAGGATTTTAGGAGTTCAGCAAATACTTTCTCTTATATAACTAATTGATTTGCGGGAATAACTAATTATTAGCCGAGGATAAACGGACGAATCAACGAGTTAATCCAAGCCAACTTCCTTCTTCATTATCCAGATTCCTTCCAATTTATTTTAGTGCTTTCAGTATTTATGAGTTTATGTGTGTTTATGTCTTTGTGTTTTTAGTCTCTTTTGTTTAGTAGTTTTTAGTTAAACAATTCTCAAGTTTAGGCGTGGTTGCTAAACCAATTAAATCTTTAGGTCAATCAATATAATCAAATTGTTCCCTGTGGATCGACCCTGCTTACCTTGTACTAGATTCATTATTATTGGAGTATTGCAGGTTTTATTTGTGTGAATAAAACGACGATCACCAAATTGTACCTATAAGGAATGCCAAAACTTCCCAATTGAAGATCAACATTCATTTCTTCTTAATAGTAATTCACAAAGACGTTCAACGACCATGTGAAAACCTCATTGATAATCACGTTAGATGTTCAACGACCATAAAGATATTTCATCAATGGCATTATACACGAAGAACCATAGATTTGATAACAACAAGCATTCAACCAAACACTTAGTCATTTAACCAAACATAGCATTCATTAGGCTAAACCTAGAACAAACC
The DNA here is from genome assembly GCA_037428765.1 of Rubia yunnanensis. Taxonomy (NCBI): domain Eukaryota; kingdom Viridiplantae; phylum Streptophyta; class Magnoliopsida; order Gentianales; family Rubiaceae; genus Rubia; species Rubia yunnanensis. The sequence goes on along the minus strand of CM075064.1, from coordinate 19,036,320 downwards.
ACATTCAAGATTGAACATTTCATTACATCTATAGGATAAATATGAGAACAATCCACATTAACATACTTATCTAGCAATAATCACAACACATTATACACAAGAAGTTCTAATTCCTTCTTGGATTTTCATGTCAAAGAGCTAAGAAATTGTACACTTTCCTAACACCGTAACAATAAATCATACAAACACTTAATATACTCAAACAACCCATAGTATAAATGAAGTAAAACATCACATTAAAAAACATGAATGCTAAAAAACAAAAGCTTAAAGAAAGAGTGAAATAGAGGTTCTTAATAAATAGATGTTGAAGTTTCAGTCAATTGCTCCCAAGTACAAAATTAGCCTAGATAATCAAAACCCATAACATAGAACAAAAATCTAAAAAGAAAGAAGAAGAGAATGGAAGAAACGTGTGAAAACCTAGGGTTTTGGGAGCCCCTAGTAGGGCTTGCAAATGGGGAAGAAGGGCTATTTATAGCAAAAGTTGGTAAAAAAAGATAGCAGGCGCGCTGGCCGCACAAGAGACCGCGTAGGCACGTGCGGTAGGGTGAGGCAGGGGCATGAGGCATGACCTGAGGCATGGGTGCAAGGGCTGACCTCAAAAGACTAGCGTGCGCACGAGCATGAGAGACCCTGCGTTGGTCTCGCATTCCCGATCTGGCGCCAAGGCTTTTTCTTCATGCGTGGGACTCTGCGTTGAAGACGCGGTTTGGCATACCCAGTTGGTGCCGGCGAGGCCTTGCGCATGGGCGTGCAAGCTCAGGTACTAGCCATGGTTCCAAGACTAAGGGCCGTTTTCCTTCATGTTTTGGAGTGCGCGGTGCAGCGCCTGGTCTTCTTCACCAGCTGATCGGTCTTTGCATCGCTACAAGTGAACTGTTGCTCTAATTTTGGAGTTCTTATAATTGATTTTATAGTGCTTGAGAAGAATAATCCAATGGTTCCACCCTTGTATGCTGATTCTTCTCGGATCATTTTAAGAACTTGGTTCAAACTTGCGGGTGACAATTCATCCACTTCTTTGCCTTCCTTCTTTAACTCTTCTATCTTCTACAATGTTTTGGCTCGAGGCCTTCACTAAATCACTCCAAAGGGCTCATAAGAAATCTACAAATTAAGCACACAAAAAGGAATCTAGATGCCCGTAAGGACCAAAAATCCATTAGACTAAACATAGGTTACAAAATGAAGGATTTAGATATGATACCGAAAATGGTTGTCTAAATCCCTTATGAAGTAAGCCTATCTAAATCTATCAATCTTACAACAAAAAGATGACAAAAGAGATGTTAAATGCTTCAAAAAATACATGCATTTCACGTCTCATCACATAATAAATACTATACACAAACACATTTATTAAGTTGTGAATTGAAGAAAAAATAAATATACTAGTAATTCTATTCCTCTGTCACATTTCAAACTGCACACTTTGATTTTCATCAGCTGACATAAGAAATATTTTATCCTTACTATCTTTCATTAAGAAATAATTAAAACTTATCAAAGTTTGATATTTTGAGAATATGTGTTGTAATGAATCCAATAGGTATCATTCAATAGTATTAGTACTTATGAATTTAATTATATGGCTGGAGTTAAGAAATTTTGAATAATTAATAGTTAATGGGACAAACGGAGTACATCCATTTTAAACAGAGTAGATGGGACAAAGAAAATTAGTATAGAATTTTGAAAAAAAATGCTTTTATAACCCTACATACTTGACATAAGTACTAATATAACCTTTTGATAACTGAAAGTGCAGATATAACCCTACCTAGTTGATGTAAGTGCAAATTTACCCAAACTGGTAGTTGAAGGCTGGAAACAATGGAAAATTCTATTTTACCCCTCCTTAAAAATAATTTAAAAACTAAAATATAGATAAAGACCATAATGCCCCCAGACTCTTCAACTCACCTTTTCTCTTCCATTCCCGCCTAACCCAAGCCATTCTTGTTTTCTCCCCACTAGTTCCACAGAAACTCTTGCCTCACGCTTCCGATCGACAACCACCAATTCTCTATTCTTCGGCGGTCCAGCGATCGGTTCAGTTGGAATTGCAGGCGCTCTGGTGAATTTGACTTGGCGGCGGCGCATATTGTGTGTTCGTAAACCCTAGTCAAAAAAATATTCTTTTTTGCATGCTACTATACATCGGATCTGATTCTCTATTCAGCGGCATCGTAGTGGTGGATTCCAGTGGCTTTGGTTGCTCACATTCTTGAGCTGTGGAAGAATCCGATTCTTGAGCTGTGGAAGAATCTGATTCTTGAGCTGTGGAAGAATTCGATTCTTGAGCTGTGGAAGAGTTTCACGGGAAGGGCTTGGCGGACGTTGGCAACGGAGCTCGGATGGCAGCGCGGGTGCTCGGACGGTGGCGAAACAACTCCTAGGGGGCGGAATGGTGTGGAGCGCCGAGGCTTTTTATGAAATCTGGGGGACATAACTAATTTTTTTTAAAGCATATAATACTTAAAAACAAAGTTGAGGTGGGACCCAGGGAAAATAAAGGATAATTTTGTTAAATTCAATTCAGTATTTCACACAAAGGGTATTTCAGACATTTTACATAAAGTCAACGCCAAAAAATGGTAGTCAGCGTTGAAAAGTGAATCTGAGGGTTATATTGGCACTTACATTAACTAGTAAGGGTATATTTGCACTAAAAATTGTATGAGGGTTATATTGACACTTATGCAAGTAGATAGGATTATATCGTGAGAGAAAAGTTTAGAGATGGCAATGGGGCGGATTTTGATATTCAGTATGAATAAATTAAATAAATCAATATGACTTTAGAATTCAGTTTTCCTTTGGCATTCCACTGGTAGACGGTTTCACTGGTCAGGCCACCGGATCGGGTCAAATTAATATTTAGATAATACATGTTAAGACGAAAATAATATCTCATACGAAAATATTATTGTTCATGTACCTATTTAAATATGTAGTTAAAATTTGACTGATAAATAGTAAATGAATGTGCAAATTTGACTGAAACGGAAGTTTTAACAAATTAGACCCTCGCTAGGATGATAAGTCTGCAAAAGTTATGCGAAATGTAAAAGTTTGTTCATTATGACTTTTTAAATACAAAACCTCTTCTGATTAATTTTGCATTTAAGGTTAGAATTCAATAAAAGAGATTAAATGTGTGATTTCATATGTCGAAATGAAAAATGTTTAAATCATTCATTTAGACTTACCTTTACAAAGTTCTTTTAAAAATAAATCTAGAGAAAAGTGCAGATATAAACCAATATAATTGACGAAAGGGCAGATATAACCCCGCGCTAATTGAAAGTGCAAATATAACCCTATCTATTCAGGTTATGTGCAAATATAACTTTTTCCGGTAATTGGAAGTTGGAATACACTGAAAAGACTATTTTGCCCCACTGTAAAAAAGAAAAAATAATAAAAAATATTGGAATTATAATCCTACCCCCCGTTTTCATTCTCCCAATCTTCGTTCTCATCTTCCAATTTTTGCTCATCTCCCAATATTCATTCTCATATTCTAATTGAATCAAAATCGACCGGGCAAGGTTCAGGTGGTGGCAAGGCTTCCAATCTTCGTTCATCTTCCCAATCCAATCTTCACTTAGGCGGCGCCGCCTACTCATCTCCCAATATTCATTCATCTTCCCAATCTAGCGAGCCAGGAGCTGGCGTCAAAATTGACTGAGAAGAGGTTGGCTAGCGAGCCGGATGATAAAAAATTGGAGAAGCTGAAGCGAGTCATCGTCGAGGATGATTTCGATGCTGATCTACCCAGGCGTGCGAAGAGAAAATTTGGCATCTTCATACTCATATTCTCCGTTTAAATTGATGGGTCTCAATTTTTTGGCTCTTAGCTGAGCGGCGCAAGCCAAGCGCCGAAAATGGTGGCCGATGGTTGTGGGGATGGCGAGCGTTTAGGGTGGTAATTGCTAGCGATGGAGCGGATGTGGCGGCGAACGTGAAGCTAGGGTTCCGTGGGGCTGGTGGTTGGTTTAGGTGGCAGAGGGGGAAGCTAGGGTTATTCTAATAGGGCTTAGGTGGTGGTGGGTCGAGGCTCAGGTGGCAGTGGGGCTATGGTGAGTAGGCGGGGCGGGGTTCAGGTGGTGACGGGAGAATAAACGTCCAGGCATAATAAGGGCATAATTGTTTTTACAGTTCAAGGCTTTGGTTATAAAGGTATTTTAGTCTTTGCAAGTAGGTCAATGGCGGGAATTTGTTGGTCAATGCTGGAATCATGGTCGGGGGAATATATTTGCACTTTCATTCAATAGTCAGAGTTAAATTTGCACTAAAAAACAATTAAGGGTTATGTCTTCACTTTCCTCAACATATAGGGTTATATCTGCATATTACCCATAAATCAATCTAGTATATGTGTATCTTCATAGCTCAACCATTCTTTATTGCTTCATTTCTAGGCACGTGTATGCTACAATGTTAATCATCCTCGAAAAGAACCCATATGGTGTAGTAAAGATCGACACATCCATGGCTGAAGGTGATGACGATTGCATCATGGCTAGTCGATTATAGGGATCAGGGGCTTGCGGAGGTGAACCATTTTTGTGGCGAGGAACCCTAATGATCCAGATGCAGATGAAGATGATAGCTATGTTGTCTTGAACTCGTGGATGCTGTGAAATTGCCTGAAAGGGTCCCCAATGGGTTCCATGGAATGTTTGTTAGAGAATGTGACTTCAATGCATGAGTTGTAGTTGTAAATTGGTTTGTTAATAATAACTTATAGGGTACAAATGCATGTGATGTACAAATGCATGTGATGTAATTCATACTAGATTAATTCCTTTCTAATTTATTCCTTTCCACATTAGCAAGAAATATACTCCATCCGGCTCTATTCGCCCTACACTCATTATTATTCTATTCAAGATACATGTTTGACCGTTGTAAAAAATAAGGGTAATAATGTGTATCTGTATTCATGAATTTATGATACATTATATAGTAGTACATGATACCTGTACAAGATACCATAATAAAATATAGAGAACTTTATTATGGTGCACTGATATTAATCAATGACACATCTCATCAATGATGAGGATTACAATATAGGCTTACAACAAACCAAAGTCTAACATGAATATAATTCTAAGTCTTTAAGGAAACTATCATCTATAACTAATTCTATAAGGTAACTACCATCTATAACTAATTCTATAAGGTAACTACCATGTATAACCTTTCCTACAAGGAAAGGGTTTCTATTTCCTTAACAAGAACTCATGTGGAACAATGATGTTACCTCTAAAACTGATACAACATCTACATATACTCCCACCTTTGCAATCAACAACTTACACGCACATCATTCAAAGGATTTTCTGGATATTCATTGCCTCATTTTGTAGCATCGAGAACTCTCCAAAAACATTCTTCTCATGTTCGATTAAAATTGAAAATGTACTTATTTACCACATAAAGCCGTAGACAAATAATAATTTCACCACCAAATCATTTGCATCAATCACATCTCTGACTCTGCCATGTTAATCACCAGTTTGCCTTTTGGACGAAAAATTATACACGACCCAAGGAAAATTTTGCAAGCCAACAAAGTCCACTGAAATTCGAGTTACAAAAACCCCAAACCATTAAAAAACAACAATAAAACCCTTGCATAAAAATCTAAAACTCACAGAGTCCCATAAGATAAACCCAGAAGCGAAAAATCAACCACAAAATGTGCAAGGATTGACACCTAGTTTCAATAATTTAATTGAGATCATTAGAATGACCAGCGATGACATTCTCATAGGGACAGTGTTGAATTTTTCTATTCCCAACCGGCCAATCCTCGCCCTAATTGATCTCGCCACAACATCATCGTCGTATTTTTGAAAGGGCGTCTTAGGAATGGAAACCGCCAGCAATTTCATGGATTAAATCGGCGGCATCGCGGCGGGCGGGCGAAAAGAGAGGAGTGGCAGAGCAGAAATGAGAAGAAAGCTCCGAGCTTTGCCTGTGTGCGAATTGGTGCGATTTCACACAGTCACCACTCTTCTTCTTCACCTCCATTTCTTTCTGCAACTAATCTCTTCATTTCTAACTGATTCGCCTGATACCAATCCACTACCTGCGAGATAGTCACACCGGCGGACGACCATGGCGTCGCCGACGCCTCCTCCGCCTCCGGATCCTATCCCTAAGCCACTGGTCGCTCGAAGCTTTGCCCAAGCTCTCAACACAAAACAATCCCCCCTTCTCTCGTCCCTTCCGGATACCCCAAACTTACACCCGACAACAGAATACAAGGGCAAGATTGCATTCATACTCCCTCCTGAAGAAGGAGAAATCCTAGCCTCACACTACCAGAATGCCCTCGTCGGAAAGTTTAGCAGAGGGAAACCGCAGATGGAATCGCTACTCCAGTCCTTCAAATCAATAGGTTTTAAATCTAAATTTCAAATTGGTTCTATTGATTATCGTCATGTTTTGATTCGATTTCAGGAAAATGAAGACTACCAAAGGTGTTGGATGAAGGGACAGTGGTCAATTCAAGGTTACACAATGAAGATGCAAAAATGGACACCAGATTTCTCCCCATCAGTGGAATCCTCGATAGTACCAGTTTGGGTAACATTTCACAAACTACCACTCCATTTCTATAATAGCTCTGCTATAATTGGAATAAGTAGTCAGGTAGGACGGTTTCTTAAGATGGATGCAGCAACAATGGCACTAACAAGACCTTCAGCAATTAAAGTTTGTGTCGAAATTGACTTGTTAGCTCAGCTCCCTAAATCAATTATGGTAGGGATAGGAAACAAAATAGCTGAATATCCTATAGAATATGAGGATTTGCCAACATATTGCACTCACTGCAAAATAATTGGCCACAGTAATTCAAGCTGTAATTTTCTGAATCCTAATCTGAGGAAAACTGTTAATAAGAAGTTAGAAAATGCGGTTACAATTAAGCAAAGAACTGACCCTCACCCAACAGAGGAAGCTAACTTGGGAGGGACATCAGCTCTAACAGTTTCTCAAAAGGAAAAGGATGTGCAAAATCAAACAATAAACACAGGAATCATAACTGATAGCAATATAAACTTCTTTAAAGTAAGTCATAGAAAACGTAATGGTCCATTTTACTCACTAGATGACATATCTAAGCCAATCACCACTTCCATTTGGAGAAAAAAGAACCATTCCCCTACCCATTCCCCCACAAAGGAAAAGGAAACAAATATCAACAGAGTTTCAATTTCTAATACTTTTCAATCCTTGGAAGACAGTGAGGATGAACAGGTAGAGAAGGAAGGGGAGGTTGCAGAGATCTTCCATGAAACGGTTGAGTCACAGGATGTTTCTCTACCACTTGATATTAATACTAACCAAAATGTTTCCTCTGTGTTACTTAATGAACAAGTACAAATGGAGTTAGAAGAGCAAGTTCATAAACATTCAGCAAAGGAAAGCTCCAGCATAGAGGATGAACTGAAAGAGAAAACATCATATAGCTCTGAAATGGTAAGTTTGGAGAATGAAAGTGAGCAGCCACAGGCCCAGGTAAGACCCTCAGAGCAGAACCTCTCATCTGTGATCACTAATAACAATGGTAAGTCAGGAGAAAAAGGTAAAAACTCTGCTAAGACTAGTAGAAATCTCAGATCCTCACAAAAAGCCAACCCCAAAATTTTTAAATGATAACACACACCATAATTGGGAATGTGTTAGTTTGGAATGTTAGGGGAGTTGGTACTTCAGTAGAGAGACTTAAGATTCTGAAACAAAAACATAAGTTAGACATAATGTGCCTAATTGAACCATGGCAAGATAACCAGAAGATCATAAAATTTAAATATGACCTAGGATATCAGAATGCTTACTCTGCCCAGAGAGCTAAAATCTGGTTATTTTGGAACCAGTCTTACAGTATCTCAGTGTTAAGTGAGACAGATCAGTATGTACAAGTTAATATAATTGATTTATCATCTTCTTTGAGCTGGAATTGTGTATTTATTTATGCAAGTGTACATAGATCACTCAGGGAATCTTTATGGCAGGACCTAAAAGCAACCAATATTCCTCATTCTATTTTTATTGGTGACTTTAACACAGTAGCTTCAGTATCTGAGTATAGAGGGAGGAAGTCAACCCCTAAAAAAAGCATGAAACAATTTAATAATTTTCTAAGTGATCTGGATTTGCATGATATTCCCACTGTAGGTAACTCCTTTACATGGTGCAATAACAGGTTTAAGGAACGAGGTAAAGAGTTAATATTCCAAAGGTTAGATAGGGGACTCTGCTCATTAGACTGGTTCGATAACTTTCCTAACAGCTCTATCCAGGTTTTAAATAGACTTTCATCGGATCATGCTCCTCTTTTATTATCCATACAATCATCTGAGGAACAAGCCCCTAGACCATTTAGATTTCAGGAGATGTGGATAAGTAGACAGGACTTTATTAATTTAGTGAAATCGAATTGGAGCCTGGACACCCCTTATAGAGGAATGTTTAGGATGGTTTATAAATTAAAAAGGCTTAAAAAGGAAATAAAGCAGTGGAATATTACACACTTTGGCAATGTTGATCAGAATCTGATGCAATATGAGAATAAGGTTAATGATTTGGAAATCTCTTTTCAACAAACACCAACTGAATCCATACTGACAGACTTGAATAACACAAAACAGTTGCTGATGAGGGCTCAAAAGGAGAAAGTAATCTACCTTAGGCAAAAGGCTAAACTGAATTGGTTTAAATATGGTGATGCCAATACTAGTTATTTTCATCACTCAATTAGGGAAAGAAAAACTAAAGTCAGAATCAGTAAAATTAGAGATGAAAATGGAATTTGGATATTTGATCCAACAAAGATTAAAGAGGAAGCGGTGGAATTTTATAGAGCTCTATTTAATGAAGAAGAACCACAGAAACAAGGAACTTATTTGAATCATTTTCTTGCTGAAATACCTGGAATAATAAATGAACAAGAAAATGATCAACTGTTATCTCCCTTTCTGATCCATGAGCTCAAGTTTGCAGTCTTTGATCTTAATAAACACAGCTCACCTGGTCCTGATGGATACCCTGGTTTTTTCTATACTACCTTTTGGGATTATGTTAAAACAGATTTACTTGAGGCTGCAAATGACTTTCTGATGAATGGTAAAATTCCTAATGCTATTTCCAGTACATGGCTAGCTTTAATTCCTAAAAGAACAGTTCCTGTCACATTCTCAGATTTCAGACCAATAAGCCTTTCAAATTTTGTGAACAAGGTTTTCTCCAAGATGATGATGGAAAGGATTAGGCCTTTCATGTCTCAACTAATATCTCTTGAGCAAAGTGCTTTCATGAAAGGGAGGGATATCTCAGATAATATAATATTGATGCAAGAAATGACCAGAATGTTAAAAAGGAAATCAAGGAATCAGAACCTAATCATCAAATTAGATATGCAGAAAGCTTTTGATAGGGTATCTTGGTCTTTTCTTAATTCAATTCTCCTTAAATTTGGTTTCCATGGAGTTTTTGTGAACCGGATATTGCAGAATATAGCCTCAGCCCATTTTTCAGTGATTATTAATGGTGTAGCCTCAGGATACTTTGCATCTAATAGAGGAATAAAACAGGGAGATCCCCTCTCCCCATTTCTGTATAACATTCTATCTGAGGCTTTTTCCAGAGGAATTAAAAAACTGTTCAAAATTGGCTATCTGAAAAATTTTGATTTACCTAAGACATGTCCACAGATAACTCACCTAATGTATGCAGATGATACAGCTGTATTTCTCAGTGGCAAAAAGGAAAATCTGAAAAGATTTAAAAGATTTCTAATTGCATATGAGCAAACAACAGGTCAGAAAGTTAATTTCTCTAAATCCAACTTCTATGTTGATCATGCCACCCCAGCTGACAGAACTCAGATCATAAGAAGGTCTTTAGGAATGACTATGGGAGAGTTTCCTTTTAAATACCTAGGTATTCCCATATTCACAGGAAGGAACACTCAGAGATATTACTATCCTATACTGGAGAGATTAGAAAAAAGCATTAAAAACTGGAAAAATAGGTGGCTTAGCACTGGAGGGAAGATCATTTTAATAAACCACTGCTTTCTTTCAATCCCAACCCACTTGTTTGCTGTACTTAAACCTCCCAAGGTAATTTTGAGGAAGATGGAAAGGATGGCATCTGGTCTGTTCTGGGGTGCAACTGAAAGTTCAGAGCCTAGAAAAAAATGGAGAGCTTGGAGTAAAATGAGTTTGCCTATACAAGAGAATGGGATAGGGTTTAGAGACCTCCAAGCCACAGTTGATTCATTTTCCTGTAAGTTATGGTGGAAGCTCCAAATGAACACCACTCAATGGTCTCACCATCTGTGGTCCATTCCTGAATCCTACAAGACATCTCAGGTATGGAAGAGAATTTGCTCCATTACTGAAAAAACAAACAGTTTGACAAGAGTAATTCATGGAAAAGGGGGTTGTTCCTTTTGGAATGCAAATTGGTCAGGAGAAGGTGCCTTATTTTATAAATGGCCTGTGGAAGTGGAACTTCCCTTCCCTGATATCACCTTAAGCACCTTCATCCTGAACAAAGACTCTAATATAATTTCTCTGGAGCCACATTTGGCTACCAATATAGTTTCAATATTGCAGGAGGTAGCCATCAAGAATTATCATGAGGATAGACTGATCTGGGAGCCTTCACAGGATGGGAATTTTTCAATCAGCTCAGCTTACAAGATACTGAGGCAGAGAGGTACAAGCATCAGAAGTTTACACAAGGTATGGTCAAATTTCATACCAGTTAAAATGTCTATTTTAATGTGGAGAGCTTTGAATGGAATTTTGCCTTTTGATAATGTTCTATGTAAGCTTGGTTTTTCACTAGCTTCTAAATGCCCCTTTTGCTCTAACCACTCGGATTCAATCAACCACTTTTTTAACTCATGTCACCAGACAACTGCAGTGTGGAAAAAAGTTAATAGCATTCTGAATTTACATCCACCTGCTTTTAGGAGCTTCTGTCATTTAGTTGATCATTACCTCTCCATTCAGGTAGGGACTAGCAGTCTGCATAATGTATACATAGCTGCACTTATTATAACAACATGGTCTTTGTGGACACACAGGAATAAACTACTATTTGAAAACCTGGTTTTTTCAGTTGAAGCATGCTTTCAGAATATTAAGGACCTGCTGCTAATAATTTTTACTGCTAATCCGTTGAAAGGGAATCCTGATAAACATAAGAAGCTAATTCAGGCAGGAATCATTCCTAGCATAACTCTAAAAAGGAACAAAGAAATCTCTATCTCAGCAGTTAAATGGGAAAAACCAAAAAATGGTTTTAAGTTGAACATGGATGCTTCATGGATAAAGGGGGGTGACTCTTCTTGTGCTGTAATAATTAGAGACTGGAGGGGAGATGTGAAACTAATAAGAGTTAAAACCTTTAAATCAGACTCCCCTCTACATGCAGAACTGGAAGGAATTTTATTTGCATATCAAATCTGCTTAGAAAAGGAAATTAGAGGTAGTGTACTAGAGTCAGATTGTCAGCAAGCAATAAGAGCTATACATGATCCTTACTCTGCCTCATGGAGACTTTTCTCTCTTTACTATCATTTGCATGAGATGCACACAGAAAACCAAATCCAATATGTCTCTAGGGAAGCAAACACAGTGGCTGATTTTTTGGCAAAATATGCTAGAGAGAATTTTTTAACTGGTGATTTAGACTCAAGCAACACTCCACCTTTTCTTAAAGGATTGATTTGGCTAGATAAAAATGGAGTTCATGGGGTCAGAATAGGAACAGCATGTGGAAACATAATCTATTCATAATATGCTATCTCGGGCACATGTTTTATACAGGACCAGATACTGCTTCCTTCTGTTTTTTTTCATTGCAGATTAAAAGTTCGAGGAGGATATACAGCATATGAACATAGGAAGAATGGCAAATGACAAGACTTCATTTATGAAGATTACGGGCAAATGGCAGGACTTCACTCAGAGTATGGCAAATGGACTTCACTCAGGAAGATTACGGGCAGCATACCATCAAATATTTAACGTAGCTATTGTATAGCTTTGGCAAAGTTTGCACGAAGACTTTGAGGATAGGCTTCTGGTTTTGGTTAAGGTCGTCTCTGACTGACTTGTGTCTCTTCGGATTCACTAACAAGTTCGAGCGTCTTTTACCAAACCATTAGTGTTTGTAATCCTCTAGTTTACTTATGGTTTTTTTTCTCAACTATTTTGGAGGCAACATGGTGTTGCTTTAGGAGCATTATGCTCTCATTTTGTAAACAAACTAAGCTTCGGCTTCTTTATTTCTTTAAGGGTCTGGGAAGCCTAATATAACTCTCCTCCATCTTAGGATGGTTTTAAATTTAAAAAAAAAAAAAGAAGAAAGCTCCGAGGTGATATAAAAGAAACTTTTTAGAAAAAGATTCGGATGCGACATTATGACCCGATATTAGGCTTATGACCCATAAACTGGATCCGCGAATTTCAATTTGTTTAGCAATAAATAAGAACCACTAGATTAAATGAATCAACAACTCGGATGTTCTCCTTCCTATTAAAGAGGTGTTCTCATTGATCCCAATCATATATTCCCTCCGTCTCAAGAAATCTGCATATTTTTTTTTTGAATTGTTCCAGGTAAATCTGCACACTTTTAAAATTTTCCTCATCTGGCAAAGAACTTCATCAAAAATTCCCACATTACCCTTACTAGTTTTATCATATTACAAAAATGTCACTTATTTAACAAACAAATCAGCCCAATTTAACATTAACAAATCCAAATCCACTAATCTCAATCCCACTAATTCAGGTTTTAAAACATTCCATTTGCAGCTCCCATTTCAAATTTATTCACTCCTCTTTTACTCCACCCAACCGACAAAAGTGGCCAATTAAATATTCTTGGGCAGTGAATTCACATGATTTAATCTCCGATTTCTCAACGCCCTCATTCATTATTCATCTTCCTCATTTTCTCGCATTCTCTCCCTCTACTCCTCTAAACCCTAGTTCAGATCTGCTCAAATCGGTCCAAAATTTTGGATCGATCTTGCCATTTTTTGGTCTCATCATGTTCCCCGGTCCCTGTTCTTCGTTTAGAATGTCAATTTCCACCAGTTCTTTTGGTAAATCATGCCAGCGATGTTGATTGTGTGATGTGTCTGACACCTTTAGTCCGTCAGAGGTCGCCCCCAAGACGGAGGCGGATGGTGCGACCTCCGTTTGGAGGCTGACGCCATCATCGGGGAAGCGACAGTGGCGAAACCTTCTATCAGCCATCAAAGGTCAGATCCAACTCTCTATGGCGTTGTCGTCGGTGTTGTACAGGTCATGGCATCGTCTCCGGTTATGCATGTTCACCCTGATCACCGTCCTCGCTGCGGTGATGTTGTTTCCGGCGGTGGGTCGCAAAACCCTAACATTGGGGTCGGCGGTGGTGGACCAACAGCCTTAAAAGGCGAGTCCCCATCGATGCCGAACATGGAGGGCAGTGACTCCGACGACACCCACCATGGGAGCAATGAGATATTATATTTGATCTATCCTAGGATAAGGGAAGACAGGAATGTGAAGCGTCAGTGCCGGAAGTAATGAATGCCTGTAAAAAGATGTTATATTTGCTCTTTCCACTACCATGAATGCCTGTAAAAAGATGTTATATTTGCTCTTTCCACTACCATGAATGCCTGTAAAAAGATATATGGCTTTACGGTTTTGATATATTAGGGCTTCAGATTATAGGTGATTTATACTCTATTTGTGGCTAACTAATTTATTTACTTCTTAAATACTTCAGTTTTGGATGTATGGAAAGGGTCTGCTGGGAAAGATGCTTCAAACTATGTGAAGGGGGAAACCCTCGAACCTCTTATTGTGATGCAAGTTCCAAAGAACTATTTGTGACTGCAAATTAGGTGATTTTCCTCCATCCTTGGCTTGATTATTTTGATCTGAAGGTCTTTTGGTGCCACTGGGATATTGTGAATGTTTGGCCTTGTGTTGATGTTGTGCTTGTGTCATTTAGTTGCATCTTCCCTGATTAGTGGTTGTTTTTATGTATCTTCCCTGATCAGTGGCTTGTGTGCTCAGTACTTGTGTTGATGTTGTGCCTATGTCATTTAGTTGCATCTTCTGTTCTTGTATGGCTTGTTATGCTCTGTATTTGCACTCCCATTTCGTTAGGTGAACCTGTGCTCCCATGTCAGTTGCTTGTGTGCTTTGTATTTGTGTGCTTAGTATTCTGTGACTATACCTGATCAATATGCATCTTCCCTCGGTTATGGGTGAACTTGATCGATGTGCATATTCCCTCTGTTATGGGTGAACTTGATCAGTGGATTTTGGTGTTTTCATTGTTTGTGGCTCAACTATTTTCGTGGGTTTTTCTGTTTAACAATTATGCATTTTCCCTAGATCATTGACGCATTAGTGTTGTGTCATGCACTTTCTTCAAAAATGAAAACATGATAATAGAGGCACAAACATACAGATTTTAAAAAAAAGAGTAAATGACATTAACAGAAATGTGCATTTATCCGGTGTTGGTCTTGGAATATCACATTCACACCAAAATGGGATGTTCCTAGCTTACAAAATTTTCCAATTGACCAACCCCCAAAATGTTTGACACTTGTGCACTCACGGTCTATAACCTAGGGCATGCATCAATGGTATGATGGTTTCATCCAATGCCCTCTTATTGATCAGATGTTCAATGTTGCCTCTCACCACCTCTTCCTTTACCTGCAGTAACCTTGGTAGAGTCCCATTCCTTATGTACATATCCTTGTTCATGTGTGGCATCTTATACTTGTTTGATCCACGTGCTTTCAGTATCTCTATCATTGAATGCTGATGAGTGAAAACGCTTTGTTCAAAGTGACTGCATCTTCCCTTTCATATGCTGATTGCGCTGCTTCAATTAGTTGCCCCATATTTGTTGATGCTTGTTCTTGTTGTAAGCTCTGAATTGAGTTAAAAAAAACCCAAGTCAAGTATGTTGCAATCAGGTGAATTTGCTGGTTGACTAATCATGTAGAAGCCATCCATTTCTGCCACTGCCCTAAAATCTGGATCATGATTGGAAATATGTGGCTTTGCATTGTCTTGTTGAATGGATGAACTTGCCCAGTAAATGTGTTTGCCACCTTGCTTTGATTGCTGGAATTACTTCTTGTATTATCTCGGCTCTTGTCACATCTCTTGTGATCTTTGGTACTGGCACCTTTTCCACTGTCCCTGCTGGCCTATTTTTGCTTTTATTGATTGCAACTTGATCTTGTACAAATGGAAATATACCCAGTTTCCCATCAAAAATTAGTTCACCATCTTCCCCCCAAATTAGCCTACTTACTGTACACATGAACATCAATTTTGGTATGTGGGACTTGTGTTTACATGTTCGGTAGGGATCCTGTTCATCTGGGGCTAGTAGGTACCTAACAGTGGGTTGACTCAAATAGAACCATTTTTTATCTATGTGAATGACATGGTCCATGGACCCGAATCTAAGATTTGGATCTAACTTTTCCAAAACAAACCACATACTAGATACCTTATTATGTTTGGTGAGGGCAGGTTTGATGCTATTTGTATAACTTCTTATAACCTTGGCTGCGATGACACGTTGAGCAATGCTCTTCCCTATGCCTAATGCTTTGGCTATACCCATTATGGTTCTTCTTTGTATTGCAGTCAACATTCTCAAGGCATTAATATCGATGCTTTTTTTGGAGGATGGCCCGTCATCCGATGATGCATGTCTAGTGAGACTCCGGCTGCCATTTGAGCTCTAGTCAGCGTCCAGATTGTGCTGACAGTACGAATGTTGCAATCGAACATAGCTGATGCCTCCTCTCTTTTTGAGTGTTGGGTCTTTCCATCTTTGTGGTGCTCCAAAAGAAACTCTGTCATGTGCTGCCTCTCTTCATTAGTTAGATTCTTTACCCGCATTGCCCCGTAGAAAAGAAAAACCTGATGATGATGGGAAAATGCAAAAATGAGAGCAACCAGCACCTACGGGGCTCGGGGCGGCTCGATGACTTGTGATGTTCTACCTGAGGGTTCCCCTAAAATACCCAAACTTTTATGGGTTTGAGGTTTTGGCATGAAGCTGAATCTTTACACAGCTTTTAGTCTTCATTTTTAGTTCATTGATGGTAGTAGGGATGAATGTATTAATAGGAAATGTGTTCTTCATTTTTTAGAATTTTAGTATTGTATGAACAGTACTCAATTGTACAATTTTAGCACCTTCCCAGCTCTTTATTTTGGCGGGAAGGCACCCAATTAAAGAATGGTTGAAGGATTTTACCCCCTAATTTCGATTAGCACAAGAATTGTTTTTGGGGTTATGTCCCAGCACGTAGCTGGCTGACAAGGTGGGGCCTGGGGGAAATTCTGAGGAGAGAATTCTCTCTCTGTAGGTTCCCCTGGGACAGAGGGAGTATATATTGTTAACATATTTATTTATAAAGTAGGTCTCCTGTCAGGCGGCCTGTCTATAAGCTTATGGAAAGACCGAATTTCTTGAGATTTCCCTTATTTATATATGCCCATTTTGTGAGGAAGATTGAGCATGAATTGCACAATCACTTTTAATAAATATGCTTCCGAGAGGACTCGGTACAGTCTGTGTTGTTGGAACTGATAAGATATAGGGTTGGGACCAACATTTCTCAATATGTTGGAACTGAAAGGTTAACGAGTAAAAGTAGAGGTGGAATTCGTGGACGAAGAAGATCGGTGACACCATGATTGAGATTAAGATTATGGGTACTGATCTCCTCACTCCATCTTCATTTATTCATTTGATGTCTTCTTCTTCGTATATGATAGATAGTGGGCTCCTCACGTGATCTTCATTTACTCATTCGATGTCTTCTTTGTATATGATAGATGGTAGACTCCTCACTTCATCTCCATTCACTCATTCGATCTCTTCATCGTATTTGTTGGGTAGTGAGCATTTGGGTTTAGTTTAGGCTTTAGGGTTTAGTGCACATGAGGTGAAAGCACCAACACCAATAGTGGAGACAGCGAAGGCTTTGATGGAGTATCTGGTGGACTATGCTAGAGTGAAATGAAGAATCATCGGTTGTCGATATTCTTAAATCTATGTATTTAGGAGTTTTATTTTCCAACCATTCGTAAAAAAAGTGATGGAATGTAATATGATTGTATTTTATATATATAAATGTGTGCAAGTCATGGGCACACATTAGCCCTTTTTAGAGCTATCCTTTCTTATAAAGTAGTTTGGTTACACCGTGCGTTGCGCGGTGAGCTTGATAACAAATTATAGAAATTCTATTGAAATGTTATAAGAACTATAATTTAAGCTATAAATGTACCAGTTATACATGTAATTGAAGTGTGGATATGGCGATAGGTGAAGGTTCAGGTGGAGAGGGTTCAAGTGGAGGAGTTTGAGAGGTACGGATTCGAGATATGAAGGTTCCAGTGGAAGTTCGAGAGGTAGTGGGTTCGAGAGGTACGGATTTGAGTGGTGAAGGTTCCATAGTAGGTTCGAGAGGTGAAGGTTCCATTGGACAATTCAAGAGGTGAAGGTTAGGGGTTCCATTGGAGGGGTTCGAGAGGTGTAGGTTCCATTGGAGGGGTTCGAGAGGTGTAGGTTCCATTGGAAGGGTTTGAGGGGTACCGATTCGAGAGGTGAAGGTTAGGGGTTCCATTGGAGGGGTTCAAGAGGTATCAATTCAAAAGGAGAAGGTTCCAGTGGAGATTTGAGAGGTGAGAGTTCGAGTGGAGGTTCGAGAGGTAATGGTTTGAGAGGTAAAGGTTGAGGTGGAGAGGGTTCAAGTGGAGAGGTTCGAGAGGTAGGGGTTCGAGAGGTGAAGGTTCTATTGGAGGTTTGAGAGGTGAAGGTTCCAGTGGATGTTCGAGAGTTAGTAGGTTCAAGAGGTACGAAATCGAGTGGTGAAGGTTCCACAGTAGGTTCGAGAGGTGAAGGTTCAGTGAAGGGGTTCGAGAGGCAGTGGATTCAAGTGGTGAAGGTTCCATTGGAAGTCCGAGAGGTGAAGGTTCTATTGGAGGGGTTCCATAGGTGTAGGTTACATTGGAAGAGTTTGAGAGTCACCGATTCGAGAGGTGAAGGTTAGGGGTTCCATTGGAGGGGTTCGAGAGATGAAGGTTCCAGTGGAGGTTCGAGAAGTAGTGGGTTCGAGAGGTTCGAATTCGAGTGGTGAAGGTTCCATAGTACGTTTGAGAGGTGAAGGTTCTATAGTACATTCAAGAGGTGAAGGTTCTATAGTACGTTCGAGAGCTGAAGGTTACATTGGAGGGGTTTGAGAGGTAGTGGATTCGAGTGGTAATAGTTCAAAAGGTAAGGATTCGAGTGGTGAAGGTTCCATTAGAGGTTCGAGAGGTGAAGGTTCCATTGAAGGGGTTCAACAGGTGAAGGTTCCATTGTCTACTATTATCTCTCGACCCCCCACTTGAACTCTCACCTCTCGAGTCTCCACTGGAACCTTCACCTCTCGAACCTCCAATGGAACCTTCACATCTCGAATCCTTACAATGGATCCCTCTCCACTTGAACCTTCACCTCTCTAATGGGTACCTCTCGATCCCCCCACTTGAACCCCTCCACTTGAACCATCACCAACTGAACCTTCACCTCTCGAATTGTTACTGCTTGAACCTCTCCACCTGAACCTTCACCTCTCGAATTGTTACTGCTTGAACCTCTCCACCTGAACCTTCACCTCTCGAATTGGTAACTCTCAAACTATTATCTCTGGACCCCCCACTCGAACTCTCATCGCTCGAATCTCCACTGGAACCTTCACCTTTCGAACCTCCGATGGAACCTTCACACATCGAATCCTTACCTCTCGAACCCCTCCAATGGGCACTCTCCACCTGAACCTTCACCTCTCGAATGGGTACCTCTCGATCCCCCTCACTGGAACCCCGCCACTTGAACCCTCTACAACTGAACCTACACCTCTCGAATTGGTAACTCTCGAACCATTCTCTCTCGAACCCCCCACTTGAACTCTCACCTCTCGAATCTCCACTGGAACCTTCACCTCTTGAACATCCAATGGAACATTCACATCTTGAATCTTTACCTCTTGAACCCATCTAATAGAACCATCTCCACCTGAACCTTCACCTCTCAAATGGGTACCTCTCGATCCCCCCCCACTGGAACCCCTCCACTTGAACCATCTACAACTGAACTTTCACATGTCAAATTTTTACCTGTCGAACCTCTCCACCTAAACCTTTACCTATAGAATCGGTAACTCTCAAAGCGGTAACTCTCGAACAAATACCTCTCCACCCCCACTCGAACTCTCACCTCTCAAATCTCCACTGGAACCTTCACCTCTCGAACCTCCAATGGAACCTTCACATCTCGAATCCTTACCTCTCGAACCCTTCTAATGGAACCATCTCCACCTGAACCTTCACCTCTCAAATGGGTATCTCTCGATCCCCCCCACTTGAACCCCTCCACTTGAACCATCACCAACTGAACCTTCACCTCTCGAATTGGTAACTCTCAAACTATTATCTCTGGACCCCCCACTCGAACTCTCATCGCTCGAATATCCACTGGAACCTTCACCTTTCGAACCTCCGATGGAACCTTCACACATCGAATCCTTACCTCTCGAACCCCTCCAATGGAGCCCTCTCCACCTGAACCTTCACCTCTCGAATGGGTACCTCTCGATCCCCCCCACTGGAACCCCTCCATTTGAACCCTCTACAACTGAACCTACACCTCCCAAATTGGTAACTCTCGAACCATTACCTCTCGAACCCCCCACTCAAACTCTCACCTCTTGAATCTCCAATGGAACCTTCACCTCTTGAACACCCAATGGAACATTCACATCTCGAATCCTTACCTCTCAAACCCATCCAATGGAACCCTCTCCACATGAACCTTCGCCTCTCAAATGGGTACCTCTCTATCCCCCCAATTGGAACCCCTCTACTTGAACCATCTACAACTGAACCTTCAACTGTCGAATTGTTACCTGTCGAACCTCTCCACCTAAACCTTCACCTATAGAATCGGTAACTCTCGAAGCGGTAACTCTAGAACAATTACCTATCGAACCCCCCGCTCAAACTCTCACCTCTCAAATCTCCACTGGAACCTTCACCTCTCGAACCTCCAATGGAACCTTCACATCTCGAATCCTTACCTCTCGAACCCCTCAAATGGAACCCTTTCCACCCGAACCTTCACCTCTCAAATGGGTATCTCTCGATCCCCCCCACTGGAACCCCTCCACTTGAACCATCTACAACTGAACCTTCAACTATCAAATTGTTACCCGTCGAACCTCTCCACCTAAACCTTCACCTATAGAATCGGTAACTCTCGAAGCGGTAACTTTAGAACAATTACCTCTCAAACCCCCCGCTCGAACTCTCACCTCTCGAATCCCCACTGGAACCTTCACCTCTCGAATCCCCACTGGAACCTTCACCTCTCGAATCCCCACTGGAACCTTCACATCTCAAATCCTTACCTCTCGAACCCTTCCAATGGAACCCTCTCCACTTGAAACTTCACCTCTCGAATGGGAACCTCTCGATCCCCCCACTAGAACCCCTCCACTTGAACCGTCTACAATTGTACCTTCACCTCTCGAATTGTTACCTCTAGAACCTCTCCACCTGAACATTCACTTCTCAAATCGGTAACTCTCAAACTATTATCTCTCGACCCCCCACTTGAACTCTCACCTCTCGAATCTCCACTGGAACCTTCACATCTCAAACCTCCAATGGAACCTTCACATCTTGAATCCTTACCTCTCGAACCCCTCCATTGGAACCCTCTCCACCTGAACCTTCACGTCTCGAATGGATACCTCTCGATCCCCCCTACTGGAACCCCTCCACTTGAACCATCTACAACTGAACCTTCACCTGTCAAATTGTTACCTGTCGAACCTCTCCACCTAAACCTTCACCTATCGAATCGGTAACTCTCGAATCGGTAACTCTCAAAAAATTACCTCTCAATCCCCCTCTCGAACTCTCACATCTCGAATCACCACTAGAACCTTTACCTCGCGAATGGGTACCTCTCGACCCCCCACTAGAACCCCTCCACTTGAACCCTATACAACTGAACCTACACCTCTTGAATCGGTAACTCTCGAACCCCTCACTCAAACTCTCACCTCTTGAATCTTCACTGGAACCTTCACCTCCTTCATCTCCAATGGAACCTTCATATCTCGAATCTTTACATCTCCAACCCCTCTAATGGAACCCTCTCCACCCGAACCTTCACCTCTCGAATTGTTACCTGTCGAATTGTTACAACTGAACCTTCACCTGTCGAATTGTTACCTGTCGAACCTCTCAACATAAACCTTCACCTATCGAATCGGTAACTCTCGAATCAGTAACTCACAAATCGGTAACTCTTGATTCAGTAACTCTCGAATCTGTAACTCTCAAAAAGTTACCCCTCGACCCCCGGTTGAACTCTCACCTCTCGAATCACCACTGGAACCTTCACCTCTCCAATGGGTACCTCTTGATCTCCCCACTGGAACCCCTCCACTTGAACCCTCTACAACTGAACCTACACCTCTCGAATCGGTAACTCTGGAACCATTAATTCTCGAACCCCCCACTCGATCTCTCACCTCTCGAATCTCCACTGGAACCTTGAACTCTCTTAACCTCCAATGGAACCTTCATATCTCGAATCTTTACCTCTCAAACCCATCCAATGGAACCCTCTCCACCTGAACCTTCACCTCCTTAATGGGTACCTCTCTATCCCCCTCACTAGAACCCCTCCACTTGAACCATCTACAACTGAACCGTCACCTGTCGAATTGTTACCTGTCAAGCCTCTCCACCTAAACCTTCACCTATTGAATCGTTAACTCTCAAAGAGGTAACTCTCAAACAATTACCTCTTGAACCCCCCGCTCAAACTCTCACCTCTCGAATCTCCACTGGAACCTTCACCTCTCGAACCTCCAATGGAACTTCACATCTCGAATCCTTAACTCTTGAACCCATCCAATGGAACCCTCTCCACCTGGACCTTCACCTCTCGAATGGGTACCTCTCGATCCCCCCACTGGAACCTTTCCTCTTGAACCGTCTATAATTGAACATTCACCTCTCGAATTGTTACCTCTCGAACCTCTCCACCTGAACCTTCACCTCTTGAATTGGTAACTCTGGAACTATTATCTCTCCACTCCCCACTTAAACTCTCACCTTTCGAATCTCCACTAGAACCTTCACCTCTCGAACCTCCAATGGAACCTTCACATCTCGAATCCTTACCTCTCGAACCCCTCCAATGGAACCCTCTCCACCTGAATCTTCACCTCTCGAATGGGTACCCCTCTATCCTTCCCACTGGAACCCCTCCACTTGAACCATCTAGAACTGAACCTTCACCTCTCGAACCTCTCCACGTGAACTTTCATCTCTCGAATCGATAACTCTCGAACTATTATCTCTCGACCCCCACTCGATCTGTCACCTCTTGAATTTCCACTGGAACTTTCACCTCTCGAACCTCCACTAGAACCTTCACCTCTCAAACCTCCAATGGAACCTTCATATCTCGAATCCTTACCTCTCGAACCCCTCCAATGGAACCCTCTCCACCTGAGCCTTAACCTCTCGAATGGGTACCTCTCGAGCCCCTCAAATGGAACCCCTCCATTTGAACCTCTACAACTGAACCTTCACCTCTCAAAGGGTTACCTCTCGAACCATTCCACCTGAACCTTCAGCTATCGAATCGATAACTCTCGAACAATTACCTCTCGAAATTCCCCACGGAATCTCCACTGAAACCTCCACCTCTCGAATCTCCAATGGAACTCGCACATCTCGAATCCTTACCTCTCGAAGCCCTCCAATGGAACCCTCTCCACCTGAACGTTCACCTCTCGAACGGGTACCTCTCGAGCCCCTCTAATGGAACCCTCCACTTGAACCCTCTACAACTGAACCTTCACCTCTCGAATGGTTACCTCTTGAACCTCTCCACATGAAACTTCACCTATAAAATCGGTAACTCTCGAACCATTACCTCTCGAACCCCCCAATCGAACTCTCACCTCTCGAATGGGTGATGGAACCTTCACTTCTCGAATGGGTGATGGAACCTTCACCTCTCGAATGGGTGATGGAACCTTCACCTCTCGAATGGGTGATGGAACCTTCAGTTATCGAATCCTTACCTCTCGAGCCCCCCCACTGGAACCCCTCCACTTAAACCATCTACAACTTAACCTTCACCTCTCAAATTGTTACCTCTCGAACATCTCTACCTGAACCTTCACCTCTCGAATCGGTAACTCTTGAACAATTATCTCTCGATCCCCCCCACTCGAACTCTGACCTCTTGAATCTCCACTGGAACCTTCACCTCTCAAACCTCCAATGGAACCTTCACATCTCGAATCCTTACCTTTCGAACCCCTCCGACGGAACCCCTCTACTTGAACCCTCTACAACTGAACCTTTACCTCTCGAATGGGTACCTCTCGAACCTTCAATGGAACCTTCACATCTCGAATCCTTACCTCTGGAACCCCTCCAATGGAACCCTCTCCACCAGAACCTTTACCTCTCGAATGGTTCACCTCTCAAACTCCTCCTGAATCTTCACATCTCGAATCATTACCTCTCGAATATGTACCTCTCGAACGCTTTACCTCTCGAGCCTCGTCGAACTCGCACTTCTTGAACTCTCCACTGGAACTGTCACCTCTCGAATCCTCTACTGGAACCTTCACCTCTCGAAGCCGTACCTCTCGAATGAGTCCCTCTCGAACACGTACCTTCACCTCTCGAATGTTCAAAGGAACCTTCACCTCTAGAATCGTTCAAATGAAGCTTCACCTCTCGAACCCCTCCACTGGAACCTCTTCACCTCTCGAACCTTTGCTGAACCTTCAACTCTAGAATCATTACCTCTTGAATCCCTCCATTGGAACTTCTTCACCTGAGCCTTCACCTTTCGAATCAATACCTCTGGAACGCTTCACCTCTCGGAAATGTACCTCTGGAACGCTCCACCTCTGGAATATGTACCTCTCGAACCCTTCACCTCTCGAATACGTACTCGAACCCCCCTACAGGAACCTTCACCTCTCGAAACGTCCAATGGCCAAAACGATGTCGTTTTGGGCAGCCACCTGACAGCATCGCAACTTTTTTATAAAAAGTACACAAAATGACAAAAAAATGGCCAAAACGACGTCGTTTTGGCCAGCCACTTGAGAGCACCTGTAGGGGCACATGTTAAGCAGCCTTGCAAAATTACCATTATGCCCCTGACAACGGTTGTGTCAACCATTTGGTTTGGGAGGATTTCATTATATAGTTACCTAAGAAAATAGTAGTACAATTTTTTCACTTCATTTGAGCAAAATAAAAACCAGTTTCTAAACAGTCACCTTTTCTAAAATTTGTAAATTAATAACGTATGTACACCACAGAGTTGAGATTCAAAGGTCATATAGCCATGCATCTAATGGGCTTGTGGTTGCTGCAATTGATCGATCATCGTACCTTGCTATTTTAAAGAATTTTCATCATTTATTCTTCCGGAAAAAAACACAAATACATTTTTTAAAACCCGAGTTGTGAAGAAAAAATATATAATACATTAATGTAATTTAGCAAACATCTAATTAGTTGAACTTCAGGCGAACACCACCTGCACGACAAAGGATAATTGGTTTGCAGCTCTAAATCATTGGAATTCTTGTTTTTAGTTTTTTTGTTTCCTCTCCAAAAACAAGATCATCATTTGGTGCATATATTTCAAGGGATTAGGACGACACTCTGCTTTGGAGTCTGGCTATTGCATTCTGCGTGCAGTATTGGGCGTGCATGCGCTAAAAAGGACCAATTAATGAACATTTGCTGATTCGATTTGATACAAAATGTCAAAATCACTCTAAATATAAAATCCAGATACAATAGTCTTCGTTTCATGAAATATTTTGTACCTTTGATACAGTAGCTAGAGAAACCCAAAACCTGTGGAAATATTCAGATGATAATTTAGGATGAAAAGTGTGCAGTATCAATATGCAAATAATAAGTAAATTACACTTACTACCTCCACCGCAAGTATAATTGTCATCGGAATTATAACACACGGCACTGGTGGAACCAACACACGACTCTATAGACTAACTGTTAGGGTGTGGAAGCCACTATTTGTTTTCCTGGCTGATGATATATTACATCACAATAATGGTAGTAAATATGATTGATGTGATTGATACAAATTGATTTAGTCAATATTGTATTTATGATGCAAATATACTTTTCATAATTATCTTCTATACAAAACATCGATTAATACAGAATAAATAGAGAGAGCTCCTCAAAGAGACACATTTTACCTAATTCTTACCAAATTACATGGTATCTGAGCCATAGCAAACTTTCCTTCTTTACCTTTTCTCTTCTCTCGTTCCTGCGATTGCCTCCTCCTCCGGTGAAACCAATGTCTCCAACAATGAAAACAACCACTCCTTAGACACACCAAAACTGCATGTCCAACCCACAGCCTCAAGTTTTCACTCGGCACAATCAGTTGCAAATATTCGTAATCAAATTCCCCTTATTCTACATCTCCAAAAGGTTCAGTTTCATACGTGGGCCGAGATTTTTCAAATTATAGCTCACGCACACAATGTCCTGGACCACATCGATGGTTCTTCTCGTCCGGATGTTGTATTTGAAGCCAAATGGAAGCAACTAAACACCATAGTTCTCAGTTGGATTTACGACACGATTAGTGACAATCGTCTTCTCACCATGATTAAAGTCGATTCGACCACTCTTGAGGCCTGGCTCGACGTTAAAGGCATCTTCCACGACAATCACACTGCATAGGCCGCTGACCTTGAAAGTCGGTTCATCAAAGCCTGTGAAAAATCTTTCCCCTCCATTTCCGCTTACTGCCAGCACCTAAAATCACTGGTGAATCAACTCGAAGGTCGATAACACGGTGAGTGACCAAAGGCTTGTCCTCTAACTCATCAACGAACTCTTCGCTGCCCGCGACACCGTCAGAAGCATTACCAGCCAATTGACATCGCTGCCCTATTTTTTTATAGCCCGAAGCATGCTCACCCATGAAGAATCCTGCTAGAATCGCTCAACGGACGGCATCCATGCTCTCCTCACTATCAGCAGAAAGGGCGGCGCCACCCACCACTAACTAGGGCCACCAGCGGAACGGTGGCCGCTACCGTGGCCTGGGAATGTTGGAAAATGATGGTTAAAAGGTTGAAATTCATCAATGTTTTGGGCTTTGTTTTGAGTAGGGACTGAATAGATTTTGGGTCAGTGGATGTCATTTTTGGGTTCTCCTTTGTGAGTACTATAAAATTGATTATTTAAACTCTCAAAACGGATCAAGGGTGAATGAGATATGGATGTTTGAAATGTCAGTCTTGAAAGAGGAAAATAGGCAGAAATTGGCCCAGGGTAATTTTCTCTGGACTGTCCAAAATGCATATAGACTGCGTGGAAGTCTCTGGAAGGCCCAACCGCATAGCATATATGGAATTGCTTGTGTGTAATTCTTAAGATATAAGAACGAAATACTTCCATATTGTGTGAGATAGCTTGTCTTAAATGAATACGCGGTTTACCATGTTTAATACGCTAAAGAATATTTGTGCAAATGTTTCTTCCATTTCCAGCATATTTGATTCGAGTATTCATGGAATGTCTCGGATTTGGTGAGTTTTTGATTGGAGAATATTCTTCTCTAATTACAGAAAATCAGAATATCACATTTATATGATTAAGGTCTCTTAGAATAGTATAAATAGAGCCTCTAAGTTAGTCAGAAAACACACCATTTCTCAAGTCCCTCCATATTCTAAACTTGAGTCTTCTTTCTATCTTTCTCGAAGTTTCTGTCTGTTGCTCTGTCGAGGTGATAGTCTTTCGGGTCTTGCGTGAATCCGAGGTAACTCTTACGTGTTAATGTTACCTTCGATGGTTTCACCCTAGGAAATGATATCCACGATGTGACTCCTTTGTTTCAAGGGCAGTGTGTTTACTCGTGACTCCACCAATTTGTTATTGCTTGAAATGAATTTATTTCTCCCATGTGTTGCTTTAATTAGTCGTAATTTAATTTTTCTGATTGTATGCCTGAATAATTAATAAAAGTATATTATTCTTGCAAATGTAAATTGCTCGTTCAATTTTCATTATTTAATTTTCGCATGATATATTCAATATATGTCCAACGGTCTTGAAACGAATGATATTTGTTGAGTTGTATTGATATAAATCATCAAAGTCGCATTTAGTTAAATTGCATGCTCAAAAATTTGGTCAATTTTAGTACAAAGATGGCATGTCTTATTAAATTGGATGCTAAATTTGTGTGTGACTGATGCAAAAATTCGTTAATTGCATAATGAGTTATTATGCCGTGTTTGTTACAATCAAATATTTGCTTTGCATGCTTTGATTTGTGGAATTGTATGCAACTGTGTTGTGCTTCAAATTGCGAAGAAAAATTCTGATCCATATGGTAAACCATGTTGAAAAGTTTCATGCTTCAATTTGGTAGGATATGCATGCGTTATTTTGTTCAAAGAAATGGCATGTTACTTTAGTCCGTTTCTTGCTGGAAATTAGTTAGATTTGTGTTCTCAAAATTCATTGGATTTTGACTGTCTAAAACACAATCTTATTGAGTAATTTGTAGTGTATATTATTTTGAAATATTTTATGGAATATATATATGCAATACAAGACGTGTACATATATTTAATGACGAACAATTTCATGTATGTACACATTGATGAATCCGAGATGATTCCGAGTATACACGGTTGTATATCTCCATATATGGAAGGGAAACTTGACATGGAGGTACGGCAAGATTATTACTCGGTGACATGAAAGAATTAAAGGAGTTAACTTTTGGTCAGATCGCAAACTGAGATATACGGTATGTATGGCATAGCATGATTATGGAAATATGTTGATTCTGTGATATTCATGCTTATGAGATTAAATGTTGACATGGAAACAAATCATATTTTATTCTTTGCATGAATAGCTTAAAGTTAGAAAACAATTCATGAGTTTGGAATATTGAATCAAGCATTGCTAGTCCTTGTAATTATGAAATTACATGAAAGCAGTGCATATGTTTGGAAATTATGAAATGTTTAATTTCCTAAGCCCTCAAATTGTTATAGTTTTTGCTTAAATACTTAATCAAATGTTGAAATACCTATTGTACATGGTATACTGATTTGGTTTTGTGGGCTGCTCGTATTGGTTACAAATTTTAAGCCACATTTTTAAAGAATGTGCTGCTAGTGATTCATGACTTTTATATGCTTGGTCTAGAATCTCATGCGATAAGACATTAAACTTTATTTGCACATAAATATGAAGTCTCTCGATGAGAGTGTAATATGTTTGTGCATGAATGAAATATGTGACATTGGGTTACTTAATCCATGATGAACTCCCTTTGATTTAGGGGTTTGGTTTAACTGCATATACAAAAAAATTTAGATTTATTGTGTCTAAAATTGTGTTATACTTTTATATGCTATGATTATATTAATTTTTTGGGAAAATGGCCTGTTGATGCAATGAAATGTTTGACAAGGCTTGTCCCGATAATTGGCTATCTTGATTGATCGCTTACGAGCATATGGCTCATGAGTGAAAATTGTTAGATTGTACGGATAGAGCATACGGGCTCGAAGTTCGACATATTCTAGTTATTTTGTATGACCTAGAAAATGTGAACGTGAAGACATTAGTTTACGACTATGTCTATGGTATTGGTTCTTGTGAACCATGGTATAAACCCTAAATCATGAGTCATCATGACTATGCTAAAATCTTTGATTACTTGTAATAAAGAATTGAGGGAAAAATCTCAAGAATTTGGTTGAGAAAACTAAGAATCCCAAGAATAAGAATCCCGAGAATGGGAATCCCGAGACTTTTGGTCAAATCTCTTAATTTATGGTTGAAAAATCTAAGAATCATGAGATAGGGAATCCTAAGACATTTGGTCAATTCTCTAGATTTTTTGTTGGAAAGCCTTAGAATTATGAGATGAGGTTTTGAAACCCCTTAGGATCCTAAGACATTTGGTCTAGAAATTCCAAGACACGAGGTTTTGAGAAACGTAACACGTGTGGGGATGTTTAATAAAACCAGCCCAATATTGGGGGTAGACGAAAACCTAAAAATTCAACGACCATATGGATTTTGATAGGTACTTGAGATGAAAAGTCATCACGAGAGACTTGAATCAAGTTGATCAAGTGGGAAGGACTTTAACTCGAACCAAAAGGGTAAACCTGAAATCGAGTCGAGCAGTGCACTCAAACTTGAGTCGAGCAATGGACTTGAATGTGTTTCGAGCATAAATGCACTTAAGTTTGATTTGAGTAGTCTGAAAGTAAAGTGCAGTTGTACTGAAACTTGGATTTAAAATGGGCATGAAATTTGTTTGGAGTTGGTAAACTCACATTGCGCCTTAGTGAGAGTTTATCGAATCCTCTATTGATTTATACTACATTGGTCATGGTATGGGTCATGCGAGGAAGAACGATTAATTGAGATCGGGAAGTTTAGTTTTCTCTAATTCCAAGGGAGTTGAAGGAATAAGAGAGACTTCCACGATAAAAGATCAATACATGAAGGTGTTTTGATTGTTGAAAGGATCTAACCCTACAATAAGTTTTATAGGTAAGAACCTAGTGTTTGATTTGTTATTGAACACATGAGACTTTTAGTGGTGAGGTTTGTAAATTAACGAAACCACTTACGTGATGTATAGAAGCTATATGGGGTTATATGTGACCATGATGTGAAGACACATAATCCTTTGGTGAATGTGATTCACAATGTTGAAACATTCGCAAGGTCATATGGTGGTTGAACGAAATCTCTAGAAATGATCAAAGCAATATGGATGAGCCTTTACATTGGTTGGCGATCTTTTAAATAAGATGACCCAAGGAGGAAAAGAAAACTCCTCATAGAGCCATCCTACAAGTTCTTTTGAATGTGGGGTCAGCATATTGTGAAGGTAGTAAAAGTAATACTTAAACATTATCTTTACTAGATATGCACAATGTTGAAGTGCTAACAATTTCTTGAAATTCACAAGAAATAAGATATGGAATCTAGAAATACCTCTTGATGGAAAGTGTATTTTGTGGAAGTTTCTGTTAGAGATCCTGATTTATCTTAAATGAACTTAAGTGTCAGTAGATGAAATATTAAGGATCGGGGATAAACCGACGAAGGGAAAAAAATTCCATGAAACAATATTTGTGGAAAGCGACGATCAATAGAGAGATTGATCTAACACATGAGTGCAAATCACTAGAGTACTAGTACATTTGAACAATTAGTAAGTATGTTTGTGTACTTGATGGGTGTTCTCTAGACGTGAGAATGAGTCCAAGATTGATGGTACTTTCTATCAAGGCTTTGTGAAAGTTAGAAATACATATAATGGACCTAAATGGTTATTTGGAGATTTAGATATTAAAATTTGAATAGAGCAAAATGAAAAGTTCAATGCTCCTAAATGACCCATCATGTGACCAAACTAATTGTTGTTTAGTCAATGATATTGAATCAATAAGTTTGATGAAGATAGATACGCTAAGGGACACGGAAAATGACCATGTCATTTATGTCTTTGAATTGATGATTTTCTCATTGATAGTAAAATTGATACGATGATTGAGTCTCTTGAAGATATGTCGTATTCAATGGAATGTCTCTCAACATTATGAGTTACCTTTTGTAAAGGTGAGGTGTCTCTTAAGAAGAGAACTCAAGAGTCATTGATAGTATGATGTACTTATTAAAGTGCACATTAGACAATTCTTACAATGGATAGTAAGATGATACACGAGTAATCCAGAAATGATCACTGGAAATAAGTTGCGTGTGAGACTCGTGGATATGGCTTAAGTTGTGTAGAGAACTGGTTCTCTTGCTAGATTCATAGAGGAATTTAAGTCCATTGTGTTGGAAAAAATTGGGAAAGATATACCCTAGGATGACCAAAGCATGTGTATGCTTATTGGTGTAGCGTAAAGCCATATTGATGATAATGTGTCTCGACAAAGACACTATACCATTAGACGAATACTCTCTACGAGAATTATCGATGTTGACTATGTGAGGTCAATATGATGAGGGTTTTGATTCTTTGATAGAAAAGATTGAACTGATTTCTTGATGAAGAAATTGAATCGAGAGTTAGTTGAGAACTCATCGAAAGGAATATGACTAAGTCCAATAAATGGTGGGTTAATTACGTTGACACCCAACCTATGTGACTGGAGATCCCAAGATCTAGGTTCAAAGGGACAACTAAACTGTAAAGACCTATGGCGATCACTGTGGGGGTTTCATACCTCCTGTCTTATTCCTATGATGAAGAAACAGTGATGTGAATGGAGGTTAATCATTAAATTGTTTTTAATGATTCAAGGCATCAAGTGTGCAGTACTCGAAAGAGTGCAATAGTTTATGGAACTGGTCTTACGCATAGAATCACCTATGTAAGCGAGAAGTGTGGCTGTTTCAAAAGGGAATTATTGGGACGTGATTATTTAGAAACCTTACAGAACTAGGCATGTGCCATGGCATGATTAATGGACACAACTAAGTAAAGCGCAAGGTCTAGGAAAGATGTCTGTGGGAAGTGTATTGTCATTCACACAAGCAGTAGGGGAAGTTCAAAGACATCATGTCTACTTCCTAACCAGTGGGCTAAGTGTACTTTCTCAAGGGAAAGTTCAAAGGGTGAAACCTACTTATCCTATGCAGCATCTATGCCGTAAAAATGAATCTATCACCAAGTCAAAATCTGTGTCTAATGTGATTGTTCTGATTCCTACATTAATATCTGTATGTGGGAGATTGTTGGAAAATGATGGTTAAAAGATTGAAATTTGTCAATTTTTGGGCTTTGTTTTGAGTGGGATCCAAATATATTTTGGGTAAGTGGATGTCATTTTTGGGTTCTCCTCTGTGAGTACTATAAAATTGACTATTTAAACTCTCAAAATGGATCAAGGGTGAATGAGATATGGATGTTTGAAATGTCACTCTTGAAACAGGAAAAATGGGCGGAAATTGGCCCCGAGTAATTTTCTCTGGACTGTCGAAAATGTGTATGGACCACGTGGAAGTCTTTGGAAGGCCTAACCACATAGTATATATGGAATTGCTTGTGTGTAATTCTTAAGAGATAAGAACGAAATACTTCAATATTATGTGAGATGTCTTGTCTTAAATGAATATGCGGTTTACAATGTTTAATACGCTGAAGATATTTGTGTGAATGTTTCTTCCATTTCCAGCAGATTTGATTCGAGTATTCATGGAATGTCTCGGATTTGGTGAGTTTGTGATTGAAGAATATTCTTTTCTAATTACAGAAATTCAGAATATAACATTTCCATGATTAGGGTCTCTTAGAATAGGATAAATAGAGCCTCTGAGTCAGTCAGAAAACACACCATTTCTCAAGTCCCTCCATATTCTAAACTTGAGTCTTCTTTCTATCTTTCTCGAAGTTTCTGCCCGTTGCTCTGTCAATGTGATAGTCCTTCGGGTCTTGCGTGAATCCGAGGTAACTCTTACATGTTAATTGTTACCTTCGATGGTTTTACCCTAGGAAATGATGTCCACGATATGACCCATTCGTTTCAAGGGCAATGAGTTTACTCGTGACTCCATCAATTTTTTATTGCTTGAAACACGATTTATTTCTCCCATTTATTGCTTTAATTAGTCGTAATTTAAGTTTTCTGATTGTATGCCTGAATAATTAATAAAAGTATATTATTCTTGCATATGTAAATTGCTCGTTCAATTTTCACTATTTGATTTTCGCATGATATTATCAATATATGTCCAACAGGAAAGACACGGCTCCTCCAACAACCAGCAAGGTCGCCCCTAGTCACACAGTGGCTACGAAGAAAACTGCCAGAGCAGTGCCGGTCCTCCGCCATGGCACTTGCCACCGGTGACTCCTTAATGGTCGGTGACCTGGACGCTGTCGCCTTGCCCTTTCCCGATGGGTCCTGCGCAGCAATCGACTGCTCCTTATTTTCCTGGAGCTTCAAACCATGGTCATCAATAGTGGGCCCAGGACTTGTGTTATTTGCATATGAGCAGCTAAATCAATTTGGGTCACCGGCCTCTATCTTAGACCCAGGCCCAGGTTCAGCCCTGTATGGGCAGGCAAATCCAGGTTTAGCCCAACTGTATCCAGGTTCAACCCAGCAGTACCTGGGTAACTTGTCCCCATCTTGTAGCACAATGTCGCTCCAGCAACCCCCTAAAAATTGGTAAATGGACACCGGGGCTTCCTCTCACATGACCGCAAAATCAGGTGACCCTCGTACCTATTTTAATTCGAGCACCTTATCACCTATTTATGTTGATCATGGAAGCACTATTTCAGTTGTTGGTAAATGTTCTGTATCCCTAAACACATCCCCGCCTTTTTATCTCAAAAATGTTTTACACACTCCTAATATTATCAAAATTCTGGCCTTTGTTATAAAATTTGTTGATAATAATGTTAGTGTGGAATTAGATCCTAGTGGTTTCTATGTAAAGGACCTCAATTCTGAGAAATAAAAATGAAATGTAATAGCCCTGGGGATTTGTAACCGGTCACTAGCCCACAGGACTCCACTTTTGTTGCTTCCCAACCCCCACCTTGGCATGCTCATCTAGGTCACCCGGGAAACCATATCTTGGATTTGCTTAGATTATGAGATTATATTTTTTAATAAAGCCATATCTTTGGCCATTTGCTCATCTTGTCAGATTGCTAAACACAGACGTCTTCCTTTTTCACTTTCTTAATCTGTTACTCTTAAACCTTTTGATATTATTCACAGTGATATATGGACTTCCCCTGTTTCTAGCACCAGTGGTTTCAAATATTATTTATTGTTGCTGGATGATTTTTCAAATTTGTTTTGGATTCGATGCATACTCCAAATTGGTGCAATTTCATGCTATGGTCAAAGCACAATTTCATACTCATATCAAAACTTTTCAATGTGACATGGGTGGTGAACTTGTGAGCTAGCCTTTTTCACCTTTTGTGACTTAAATGGCATGTTAATGCATCTTGCTTGTCCACAAACTTCTCCTAAAAATGGCAAAGCCGAGAGAGCACTTCGCACACACTTAATAACATCACCCGCACCCTCCTCACATATGCTTTTTTTACCACATTGCTTCTGGGTTGAAGCACTCCATATGGCCACATATCTCCACAATATCTTGCCTTCTAAATCCATACAAAATCACAAACCAACCTACATCCTATACCAGCATGAACCCATATACTCCCATCTTCGCACTGTTGGCTGCCTATGCTACCCTAACACCTCCGCCACTGCTCCCCACAAATTAGCACCCTGATCGACCCCATGTTTCTACCTCGACCATTCTTCAGATTATAGGGGCTATCGATGCTTAGTTCTTGGCTTGCACTGAGTTCTCATTTCACGACATGTTGTTTTCGACGAGATGACATTTCCCTTTGCTACGTCACACGGGTTCACGACTAACTCTGTTATCCCATCTTTTGATCCCTCACATCTTCTCCTTGACATTTTTCATCACATACTACCACCATAAGCTCCATCCATCCCTAGCGAACCACGACAAGTTTCTTCGCCAACATCGGTTCCATTATCCCCACCTAATCTTCCAACGTCTCCCGTTCCACCACCACTTTCTTGCCATTCCATGACAACTCATCGCCAAGATGGGATACATAATCCTAATCCCACTTACAATATTCTAGCATCCTCCTCTTCCGCATCCCCTCTCCCGACCTCCCCAATACGTGCCCTGCAGGACCCAAACTGGCAAGCCACCATGAATGATGAATTTATTGCTCTTATTAAAAATGGTACTTGGGACTTGGTTCTGAGGCCACCTGATGCTAATATTATTCATTGCATGTGGTTTTTTAAGCATAAGTACAGGTCTGATGGAACGCTGGAGAGACACAAGGCACAGTTGGTTATTAATAGCAAGTCTCAGCAGGTGGGTGTCGACTGTGATAAGAATTTTAGCCCAGTCGTGAAACCGGCCACCATTCATCTGATTCTCAACATTGCTCTTTCTCGCTCTTGGCTCACCCACCAGTTCAATGTCAAGAATGCTTTCTTACACGGTAATTTGTAGGAAACTGTATACATGCATCAACCACCCAGTTTTGCTGACAGACAACACCCTGATCACGTGTGCCTACTGCGCAAATCTCTATATGGTTTGAAATAGGAACCTCGTGCCTGGTACCAAATATTTTCCGCTTACCTTCACTAGATTGGGTTCCACAGCATTCATAGTGATCACTCCCTATTCATCTATAGCTCTCAGAGTGAGACCACCTACTTACTTTTATATGTGGACGACATCATTCTCACAGCTTCCTCTATAGCTCTTCTTTATCGCCTTACTTCTATGCTCGGCCAATAGTTCATGATGATAGATCTGGGCCCTCTCAGCTACTTTCTTGGTATCTTTGTTATGAAATATCAGTCAGGTTTATTTCTTTCGCAACAGAAGTATGCTCGAGAAATCATGGATCACACAAAAATGACTACATGTAAATCGGACACCAAATCTAAGATGACGGATGGGGATGGTGTACCACTGGCTGATCTGTATGTTTACCAAAGTCTTTCCGGTGCTCTGCAATATCTTACATTTATGAGGTCGGATATTGTCTACGATGTACAATAGATTTGTCTCTTCATGTATGATCCGATAGAGCCCCACTTCCAGGCACTTAAGCGGATTATCAGATATATCCAATGCACCACTAATATTGGCCTCCAGCTCCATCCGTAATCGACCTCGGCTTTTACAGCCTACTCCGATGCTGATTAGGCTGGATGTCCCAATGCCCGTCATTCCACTTCTGGGTATTCTGTCTATTTTGGTGATAATTTGATATCCTGGTCGTCCAAGCGACAACACACTATCTCCCACTCCAGTGCAAAGGATGAATATCGAGGTGTCGCCAATGCAGTGACTGAAACATGCCGACTGTGAAATCTTCTTTGTGAGCTTTAGGTTCCACTTCAGCGAGCTACCCTTGTTTACTGCGACAACATCATCGCCGTCTATCTCTCGTCCAATCCAGTGCAACATCAATGCACCAAACACGTTGAGATCGACTTGCACTTTGTTTACGAAAAAGGTAGCTCTTGGTCAAATTCGGGTACTCCATGTTCTGCCCGCCCACCAATATGCGGACATCTTCACAAAAGGGCTCCCATGTCCTCTGTTCTTGGATTTTTGTTCTAGTCTTTGCATCCGCCCAGCTCCCTGTTCGACTATGGGGGTGTGTTAGTAAATATGATTGATGTGATTGATACAAATTGATTCAGTCAATGTTGTATTTAGGATGCAAATATACTTTCCGTAATTATCCTATGTACAAAACATCTATTAATACAGAATGAATAGAGAGAGCTCTGCAAAGACACTACCTAATTCTTAAAAAATTACAAAAAACCCTATTAGGGCGGGAAAAAATGTCCTAATAAGTCTGTATTAAGACACTTTTAAAAATGTCTCATAAACGTCCCATTATCGTGATTCCCTACATATATTGTGTCTTTATACTAAGTGACTCCATAAATAAGATATAGGGTTGTTTATTATGTGTCCTATTATATTAGGTCGCTTTTTAATGTGATAGTTACATATGCATTGGGATGTTTAATTTATAAGCGTCCTAATATACATCTATTAGGACACTTATAAATAACCTAGTAATTTTGACATTGGATAGCTTTGTAATTTCCTAATTATATATACATATATATATTTATATATATAAGAATGCTTTTAATATGTGACATTAGAGCGTTTAAATTTTATAGGCATCCAATTATACATTTGTTAGGACACTTCTCAAAAAAACGTCCCTATATAAGTTGTTTAATAGCCTTTTTTGTAGTGATTAGAGCTACATGAAATGTTTTAATAATAACTAATAATAAAGTACCATAACTTTTTTTAAAATGAAACCATCCGGAGATGGAGGGGAATTTTATTTGGCCCCTCTAAACCATTAAAAAGAAACATTCACAAAATACAAGTAGCAATCGTTAAGTTTGGATCATATGAGATACATATGAGAGTTGGAACACTCTTGAACCAACCCTAGTTGATTCCAAAAGAATAGTACTAACCTATGTTAGTGTGTAGTAAAAAGGTTCGAGGTCACGAACCTCCTGATCAGCTAAAATCTGTCACAGCCCATTTAGGATATGATTGCGAGGTCTCGGGGAACACGGACCACCCCTCGAGGCCTCGAGCCATCCGTCGGGGTCTCGACACCCCTCGAGGTCTCGAACCGCCGAACTCCTCGATCCACCATGTGCGAGGTCTCGGTGCTGAAACCATCCCACGGGGTCCCGAAACCACCCCTCAAGGTCACGACCCTCGAGGTCTCCAACCATCTGATCATCCACCATTTGCGAGGTCTCGGAAAGACACCTCGATGTCCCAAAATCACCCCTCGAGGCCTCGAATCCCTTGGGGTCTCAAAACACCCCTCGAGGTCTCGAAACTGCTGAAATGTCTCGAACCCCTCGAGGTCTCGAAAAGACACCTCGAGGTCCCGAATCACCCCTCGAGGCCTCGAATCCCTCGGGATCTCGAAACCCCCCTCGAGGTCTTCGAAACCGCTGAACTCCTCGAACCACCATGTGCAAGGTCACAATTGTCTCGAAACCCTCGAGGTCACGAACCCCCTCGAGGTCTCGAACCATGTGATCAGCCAAAATCCATGTAGAAGGTTTCTGTGTTCACCCATAACGTGTCACACTAGTTTGATTTAAGATAATTATTTTTAAGTTCTTAATAGTAGTTTGATGGACGAATTAATTTTCTGTCTTAAATTGTTATAAAAGTGATTCAAGTTTTTGAGCTATTTACACGTACCCAAGTGTTATACTTCCATATATGAAGTCAATAAAATTATTATGATTTAAGTAGTACTTAACATTAAATTTTTTAAACATAGCTAGGATTTTGAGGGAATGTAAAGTTTCGAAGTAAATTATTGATAAAAGAGAGGGAAAATGGATTTAAAATTGGAGGGAATAAAAGCGAGGGAGATTTGCGGCTATGTGAGAGAGAAACGAGGGGAAGTTCCCGGTAACCTAATTAATCCATGTATACATGCCCATTTTGTGAGAGGAAGGTTGAGCATGAAATTCAAACGCCTCTCAAAATCATGGCATAGGAGTCTTAAATGTGAGCTTTTATTGTCATTCGTTAACATATTGAAAGTCTGTTTCACCTAATGTCTCTACTTTTACGCCAAGTTGTTTAATGTTTGGTGTTGGAACATGAAATAAAAACACAGTGCACACACAACTTATTTACGCAGTTCGGTGCAATTACACCTACGTCTGCGGGGCCTTGCCCAGATCAGAAACCATTCACTAGAAAGCAGTCTTTAGTACAAGAAGCTTAACTTAAATACTAATCCATTGCTAACCTACAGAGTGAATGTTGTGAGCTCCCCTCACTGTCGATCCTACGTCGTTGAACCCTCACGATCAACACGTCTCCCTGGATCTCCTCCTCCCGAGGAATTAAGACTTCCTTGTTTCTGATCTTCACGAACTTGGTCGGATGAATAAACACTCCTCCAAAACAGCTCAGGAAAATCGCTCCAAAGTTCTCACGTAGAGAATAGTTCTTGGTCGCGTATCTTGATTGCGTTGCTTCTTTCTCTATTTATATCCTTCGCAATCCTGCCTTCTGTCAACCTCTTTCCTTGTCTAACTCTACCATTAATAGACTTCTAAACTAAGGAAAGATCTAATTCTAATCTGGTATTTAAATGGACAATCCTTCATCAATAGGACTTGTACCATAAATAAACTACTTAATCAATTCCTAAATATTACAGGAATATTTGTTTACCAGAATTAGACTGCCACGAAATAAGATAATATTCTTCACAATATTCTGATTTGATCGCATAAATATACTCCATAATATGCTCCATAATTCGTGGACAGAATCCTTCGTTCGGAAAACCTGAATAACGGTGTTAAAACACCAGATCACCAGAATTCGCAATATACCATAAATAAGTCCAACTCACGAGCACTCTACAATCTCCCCCTTGGCATATTGGTGAATTCATCAGCACAAATAACATAGACACCCAGATGGCACAATTGCCCAAATATTCAGACCGAACAGAATTCAATCACAATCAAATCAGAATCATTTAAACACACAATCATTCAAAATTCTCCCCCTGAATTTAGCAATATGTCAAGAAAACCAAGAAAACCAAGAAAATCAATTATTCCAAACTGTCATCTGACTCTTCTGATCCAGCACTGTCCGAAGCACTATCATTCGACCCATTTTCAGTCTGAGTTACTGCCAACAAGTCTCCTCGCTCAGCTTCCAGAGAAGCTAACTCCCCCTGAATCTTTATTATGGCAGCTTGATGACGTCCAAGAAGCTCTTGACAAACTGCTGCTCTCGCCTCAATAGCTCTCAATCGAGCTCCGCCTTCATCCGAGCATGCTTGTGCTGGAGGCGTCCAGGGTAGATCCTTCACAATACGACCACTCAAAGTTCTGAGTGTAGGCCGTAAGGCTTGAGTAGCAACCACTTCATCAGATTCTCTTGCAGCTGCACCCCCTTTTTGCAGGACCATGGAGATGACACAGGGATGTACTAGGGCTTCCTTCCTAGTCTTCCGGGCACAGTCCAAAACATCATTGAATACCAGCCTTCCCAAATTAACCCTATGCCTCGCTCCCAGACTATAGAGAAGAGTTGCCATTTCTTTGGTCACACATGTATTGTTAACCGAAGGGATCCAGTTGTGAACAGCTACCTATACAGACAATAATATCTGGATGTAAGATTTGATGCAGGAATCTGCTGTCTGCCCGTCAGTGGCCAAGTTCTTTCCACCCCACCAGTTAACTCCACTGCCACATCATCAAAGTTCTCTGGCATCCGGTGTTGGAACACCGTCTGGACATTCCTGGAATTTCCACGCTGCAGACATCTAGTCACAGCCTCAGGGGAGAACTCAAATACTTCCCCACGCACGTACACTCTGTGAAACCAAGGGGAATCTTCACTTTCACAGTCCTCCTTCAGATTTGAGTAAAACTCCATCACCATCTGCTTATTGTACTCGGTAAAACACGTGGCAGCTTTAAGTACTTTGAGGTACTGTAGAAAATCAGTAAAGCCACATTCTCGGTACTTCTCAGCATCTGCTGGCCTCTCTGCCAGTATCCTTCTCCCACTGATGAACTCCATTTTTTCTTGGCTCGCATCATCATAAAATTCATTGCAGATAGCCTTACTGACCTCTAGTGCAGGCAGTGTCTTGGTCTTCATTTGCTCAGCAGATTTCTTCAGCCGTTCTGCACGCAATTTCCTCATTTTCTGCCCAATAGGCTCATCACTGTCTTCACTGTCAGCTGTACTCTTGTGTCTGCACCTCTTTGATCTTCGAACTCTCTTGGAGTCAGAGGTCAATCTTTCCCTGGCAGTCTCAGATATCTGAGGTACAGATCTGTCTCCAGACTCAGGTGGTGTTTTAACACCGACCTCCTTTCTTTTCCTCTTGAGTCCCTGGACTGGACTTGTCTCCGGTGGTGTTCCAACACCACTACCAAGATCAGTAGGCAATTTCTCCCTCACAGTTATCTTCTCCGCTGGTGTTTGAACACCAGTATCAAACAAATCAGCACCATCCACACTGTCTTCAGCAACATTTTCAGAAACTTCCATCTCAGAGTCTGACTGCAAAAACTCTGCCAGTACCTCACTTAGCATAGGGGAATCCTCTGGTTCGTTCATCAATGTGTCATCTATATCAGTTTCTCCTGCACAACCAGCTTCTTCCTCACTATCAC
The DNA here is from genome assembly GCA_037428765.1 of Rubia yunnanensis. NCBI lineage: Eukaryota > Viridiplantae > Streptophyta > Magnoliopsida > Gentianales > Rubiaceae > Rubia > Rubia yunnanensis. Next base: position 18,995,288 of record CM075064.1, on the reverse strand, counting down.
TAATCTCCACAACAGGAATAGGCAATAGTCTCAGTGATTCTTGAATCTGAAACAGGGGTTCATCAAAACAACCTATCTCTGTGTTACCAGCCATAGCAGAATCAGTGGATTTTACCACTTTTATCCAGGGCTGAATCACAACATCATCATCCAGGCTTCTAATGACAGGCCTGTGCAGGGATCCTATTCGAGTATAAATTGTAAAATACTGATCTATATCTTCTCCCACTTTATACTGCTCACCAAAGTTGACTCCTACTAGTGAGGCATGAAATTTGCTAATTTCCCGGATTTCTCCAATTCCCCCGGTTAACAGATCTTCCAACTTGAACCCATTCAACTTTCCATGCAAACTCTTATACTTTCTAAGATCAATATAACCTTTGTTTTGTACCATCCAAGTAATAAATTCCAAAACAGAGGAAAAATAAACACCATCACGAACAAACGAATGGTCAAACCTGGGCTTAGGGCGGTGGCGGTTTCTTCTATCCAACTGAATTATGGTCTGTTCTCAGCCTTCTGCGCGCTCTCCCACTTCTGTATTGGGGTCAAGTTCTTCGACCCGAGGATTCTCCGGAATCTTCACACTCGAGAAACCCCCAAACCATCTCTTGTGGGTAAAATTCACCATTGTCCACTAGGCTTTGTTTGGAATGCGCGGTTTTGTGGGATTTTAAAAAAATCAGTCTTTTTCGAAAACCGTAAAGCCACTCTACTTTTCCTTCTTTCTGAGTACAACAATCGCACACTTAGGCCCATCAGCATAATTTTTCTGGCCCAAATTTCAGCCCGTCTGATTTCCTTCTCTCTAATTTCCCTCGGAGTTTAAACACCACTCCACATATTTTTGATATTTTTTTATTTTTCTATTTTTTTTCTTTTTCACCATATTATAAAAGAAACAACACAACAGTAAATAATACAATAGAAAGTACAAATCAGAGTACCTTACATTCGATAGACACCCAAGTGCTGTCTGAGGCCTTCAAACGTCTCACCATCCAGAGGTTTTGTAAGGATATCAGCCAGTTGTTCTGCTGTTGGTACATACTGGACTGCGACTTCTCCTTTTTCAACCAAGTCTCTGATAAAATGATGTCGGATATCGATGTGCTTTGTTCTAGAGTGTTGCACAGGATTCCTGGAAATATCAATGGCGCTTTTATTATCACACAGGACTGTCAAACTCACATCATTGAACCCATAATCTCTCATCATCTGCTTGATCCACAATAACTGCGCACAACAACTCCCGGCAGCTAAGTATTCTGCTTCAGCCGTAGATAATGATATAGAATTCTGCTTTTTACTGTACCAACTAACAAGATTTGATCCAGCAAAGAAGCATCCACCAGTGGTACTCTTACGATCATCAGCATTCCCGGCCCAGTCAGAATCACTGAAACCTACCAACTGCGAATCCTTGTTTCGAGAAAACCATACTCCATACTCCACTGTTCCACTTATATACCGAATAATCCTCTTCACGGCTGACAGATGTGACTCCTTTGGATTAGCTTGATAGCGAGCACAAATACCAACACTCAGACAGATGTCTGGTCTGCTTGCAATTAAGTACAACAGACTGCCAATCATGCTCCTGTATAATTTTTGATCCACACTTTGATCCAGTTCATCTTTTGTAAGCTTGTCGGTGGTAGCCATTGGAGTGCGTACTGCTTTTGCACTTGTAAGTCCGAATCTCTTGATCAAGTTTTCAGCATATTTCTGTTGATTGATGAAAATACCATTCTTCTCCTGAGTAACCTGTAATCCCAGAAAGTATGACAATTTTCCTACCATGCTCATTTCGAACTCCTGAGTCATTAAGTTAACAAACTCCTTCACCAATACTGAAGAGGTAGATCCGAAAACAATATCATCCACATTGATTTGTGCGATGAGAATATTTGTCCCCCTACGCAGCACGAATAGTGTACGGTCCACTCCCCCTCGATGATATCCTTTCTGAATCAGAAAGGTAGTCAGTCGCTCATACCATGCACGAGGTGCCTGCTTGAGTCCGTACAGTGCTTTATTCAATCGATAGACATGGTCAGGAAAATGTGGATCTTCAAATCCCTTAGGCTGTTCCACGTAAACTTCCTCCTTTACGAGGCCATTCAGGAACGCACTCTTGACATCCATCTGATGAAGTTGAAAATCCAGAATACATGACACTGCCAACATCAGTCTGATCGACTCTAATCTTGCTACCGGTGCAAAAGTTTCATCAAAATCAGCTCCTTCAACTTGAGTATACCCTTGAGCAACTAATCGCGCTTTATTCCTTGTGACGTTACCCTCCGCATCAGATTTGTTCTTAAATATCCACTTGGTACCGATCACATTCACATTAGTTGGTCGTGGGGTAAGATACCACACATTGTTTCTCTCGAATTGCTGCAGTTCTTCTTGCATTGCCGAAACCCAATATTCATCGAGAAGAGCGTCTTTGTAATTTTTTGGTTCAGTGAGAGAGATGAAACAAGATAGTCCTGCCAATTCTCTGTAATTTACTCGTGGTTGATCCCTTAATTGCATGTGTCTAGTAGGATGCTGTTCTGATTCATGAGTTCCAGCTTCCGGAGTGTCAACACCGGTTGACGATGCTGGTGTTTCAACACCAGTATGAGTCACTGGTTCAAGAGCATCATTGTCACCGACAGTGTCGTCCTCTGAATCATCAACCACCACATTGATAGACTCCATGATCGTACCAGAACGTTGATTAAGCACTCGGTAAGCTCGACTGGTAGGAGAATAACCCAAGAATATCCCGATATCACTTCTAGATTCAAATTTAGCTAAGGGATCTCGATCCTTCAGAATATAACACTTACTGCAAAAGACATAGAAATACGACACATCTGGTTTCTTCCCTTTCCAAATCTCACATGGTGTCTGGTCGGTAAACGGACGCAGATATACTCTGTTGATGGTGTAGCATGCAGTGTGTACCACCTCAGCCCAGTATCTAGAATTAATTTTTTTTCTCGGCCAACATGGCTCGTGCCATTCCCTGCAGTGTTCTATTCTTTCTCTCCACAATACCATTTTGTTGAGGAGTTATTGGGGCAGTGAACTCGTGGTGTATGCCAAGTGTCTCGCAGATGTTATGAAACGTAGAATTTTCAAACTCTTTTCCATGGTCACTCCTGATACGTGCAATTCTTACTTGAGTGGTTCCTTTTTCAACATGTAGTTTGTGCGCCAAGTTCTTGAACACATCAGCAGCTTCTGACTTCTCTTTTAAAAATGATACCCACGTATACCTCGAGAAGTCGTCTACGCAGACGAAAATATACTTCTTTCCTGCCACACTCGGAGTATTGACTGGCCCCATCAAATCCACATGTAGGAGCTCCAGAAGTCTTGACGTTGAAACATCATGTACGGCATGGTGTGGTATCCGGGTTTGCTTTCCTTCTTTACATGACCCACAAACTATCTCCTTGTTGTCACTGATCTCAGGAATACCTCTAACTGCCTTCAGTCTGGAAATACGAGCTAAGGATTTGTAATTTATGTGTCCCAATTTTCTGTGCCACATTGTACTGAGTTCAGTTTTTGAGTGGAGGCATGTGACATCTTGGTCGAGCAAATAACAATTATCCATTGATCTCGAACCAGTGAATACTCCAGTACCATGGTTGACTACACACTTCTCCTTGTCGAAAGGCACCGTCATTTCATTGTCACATATATGGCTAATGCTCAACAGGTTAGCTTTCAGACCTTCCACCAGTAATACATCTTGGAACACAGGAAGCCCTTTAATGACTAACTCACCCTTGCCGATTATTCTACTGCGCTTCCCATCACCAAATCTGACATGTCCACCAAATCCCGGTTTGAATTTTTGAAGGAATTCAGGTATTCCAGTCATATGCCTTGAGCACGCACTGTCGAAATACCAGGAGTTTCCTGTATGTGCCCCAAAACAAACGAAACTTGAAAAGCAAACATCTTGAGATTTTCGAACCCATACCTGGCGTACTGATCGATGGATGTGATTAGGATTTTGATTGACACGTGTGTTCAGCAATCCGGTTCTGTATCCTCCAGTGTTAAGCCGATGCCTTGACTTATATCCTAGCATGGTGTTGAAACACCGATCTGATGTGTTGACAGACAGTGTCCTAAGCAGCTTAAAACACCTGTTCCTGACATTCCCTTGAGCTCCACAGTATCCGCATCGTCTGATCCTCTTGATGTGACAATTCTTCTCGATTATGCTAGGAGCTGGTACACCTGGATCTGCCTCGTTTTTTAACACATTCACTGTCCTTTCATAACCAATTCCATATTTGGTCGTCTGTCCCATTCGTAGACAGTCTTCGAGCTTAGCTTTCCCTGTATTGAGACGTCTAATAGCTTGTTCTGCTGCCTCTGCTCGTTGTACCACTTCAGTAAATTCCTTCTTAAACTTTTTCAGTTCTCCAATTGCCTCTTCCTTTTCAAGTTCATTCACTTTAACTTTCTCACTTAGTCTCTTGTTTTCAAACTTGAGCTCTTTGTTTTCATCAGCCACTTTTAACCACATCTTGTACATCTCCATACTTTCCTTGTGAATGTCATCATCACTAATGCTTCCAGTCTCTTCATCTGAACTACTACTTTCTTCTTCATTCAGCCCACCGAGACCGTCCGTAATAGAGTCTTCTAACTCTACCATTGACACACCGAAAGCAACATGATTTGTATATTCTTCTCCATCCTTAACATCATCTTCTCCGTCATCATCACTCCAGGTTGTAGCATACGATTTTCCTTGCCTTTTAAGCGTATTGGCACACTCAGCTTGTATGTGTCCAAAACCTTCACATTCTCTGCACTGGATTTTCCTGTTCAGGTTCAGATTTGTCGATTTAATCTTTGGTGTTTCAACACCAGTTGCTTGACCGAATCTTGGAATGGAGTTGGTGTTAGGATTTTTGCTTCCACTTAACTTATCTAGTGGTTTCCTGCCCATCTTCTTCATAAATCTGGAGAAGTTTCTGGTAATGTTCGCAATTTCGTCGGAATCTTCATTATCCGTAAGATCATCTGCCTTTCCAGAGTTTGTGCTTGAAAAAGCCATCTATTTCTTTCCCGTTTTTGTTTCCAACATCTCAATCTCATAAGATTCCAGAGATCCCATAAGCTCATCAAGAGTCATTGTTCCAATACTTCCATTTTCATTAATTGCTGTGACCTTCATATTGAACCATGGAGGTAACGCCCTCAACACTTTCCTGACAAGTTTTTGATCTTTGTACTTTTTGCCAAACTGAAACGCTTTGTTTGCAATATCTCGGACTCGTCCATTAAACTCGGAAATAGTCTCATCTTCTCGCATCTTCAATTCTTCGAATTTTGACGTATAATATTGCAACTTTGATTCCCTGACAGAGCTTGTCCCCTCATGATACGTTTGTAACACATCCCATGCTTCCTTCGCAGTCTCACAATTTGAAATCATCTTAAATTGATCTTCATCCACTGCTGTGAAGATGGCATTCAAAGCCTTTGAGTTGGACACGTGTGCTTTATGCTCATCAGGAGAAAATTTAGAGAATGGTTTGGCCGTCGATGCGCTTGATCCTGCAGTTTCGTCACTTGAAGGTGGAGTGTACTGATTTATGACATAGTTCCAGGCTTGATCATCTAGTGCTCCAATGAACACTTTCATACGTGCCTTCCAATAAGCATAATTACCTTGTTCCAGCAACGGTGGTCGCGTGACCGAAGCCCCCTCCTTTGGTGCCATGGTGAAACCTGATCTCACTCTCCCTGTATAGGGGTCAGCAAGTGCCTTGCTCTGATACCAATTGAAAGTCTGTTTCACCTAATATCTCTACTTTTACGCCAAGTTGTTTAACGTTTGGTGTTGGAACAAGAAATAAAAACACAGTGCACACACAACTTGTTTACGCAGTTCGGTGCAATTACACCTACGTCTGCGGGGCCTTGCCCAGATCAGAAACCATTCACTAGAAAGCAGTCTTTAGTACAAGAAGCTTAACTTAAATACTAATTCATTGCTAACCTACAGAGTGAATGTTGTGAGCTCCCCTCACTGTCGATCCTACGTCGTTGAACCCTCACGATCAACACGTCTCCCTGGATCTCCTCCTCCCGAGGAATTAAGACTTCCTTGTTTCTGATCTTCACGAACTTGGTCGGATGAATAAACACTCCTCCAAAACAGCTCAGGAAAATCGCTCCAAAGTTCTCACGTAGAGAATAGTTCTTGGTCGCGTATCTTGATTGCGTTGCTTCTTTATCTATTTATATCCTTCGCAATCCTGCCTTCTGTCAACCTCTTTCCTTGTCTAACTCTACCATTAATAGACTTCTAAACTAAGGAAAGATCTAATTCTAATCTGGTATTTAAATGGACAATCCTTCATCAATAGGACTTGTACCATAAATAAACTACTTAATCAATTCCTAAATATTACAGGAATATTTGTTTACCAGAATTAGACTGCCACGAAATAAGATAATATTCTTCACAATATTCTGATTTGATCGCATAAATATACTCCATAATATGCTCCATAATTCGTGGACAGAATCCTTCGTTCGGAAAACCTGAATAACGGTGTTAAAACACCAGATCACCAGAATTCGCAATATGCCATAAATAAGTCCAACTCACGAGGACTCTACACATATAATCTAGAATTTTTGTTTAATTCCCATAAGATGTTTCCAAATTTTGTAAATAACAATCATGGCACTTAAATCGCACGCACATGCCTGGAATACCATGCTTATTGTATCCTCTGGCATGCTATTGCAATTCAAATAAACAATTATAAATATTCCTAAAATATTCTCTAAAATAATAGACGGTAAATTATTATTTAATTATTATTGTTATTACTGGGGATATAATACTTATTGTATTCCGTGGTAGCATATACGAATTGATAACATAAACCTAAGGAGGACCTCAAGCTCATTATCTTTGTGGCGTGGAACTTGTTCGCAGGCCGTGGACTTGCTCATGAAAAAGAAGACGAGCAGAGGATAGAACTGCAACTAATATAATTTTGACGAATAATATTTGTTTGATCAAAGAGATGATAACATATCATTAACATTCTTAAGAAGGAATATTATCATCGCAATCTTGTCAGATTATATGACTATTAAAGCTAAAAAAAGGTTTGGTACTTGACATTTAATATTGTAAGAAAAAATACAAACCAAACTTTGTCCATAATTGGAAATAAGGCAGTAATAGGTAAGCATTCAAATAGAAGCTTGGACAGTACATAACGTATAAGCATTCGAGAAAATTCTTATGTTGTGGCTTCACTAGATGTGATTGGATGCAAGGGTGGAGAACGCATTTGCTAAATGCGTTCTTATAAATTTTCATTTTTTTGTTGCATGAATATACGAGGACGCATTTGGTAAATGCGTCCTCATGAATTTACTCTCTTTTTTTTTGTAGAAAAGACGAGGACGCATTTAGCAAATGCGTCCTCTGAATTTGCCTTTTTTTTAGTCCGCTATTTGGAGGATGCATTCAGCGAATGCGTCCTCATCATGTTCATCATTTAAACCCAGATGCTGAGAACGTTCGCAATTAAAAGAACAAACATGCACGGTTGCCTTGTTTTCTCCGCCGCCGGAATCTTCCCTCCCACCCTTGCTCAAGCCATCGCCGTCTCCATCTCCGGGACAACGGTTTCGTTTTTACCCATCTTCATCGTCGGGTTGGTACCTCCGCAAGGTTTAGTACATTTTTTTCCATTTTGTTCATATCTTCTCTGTTTTTTTTGTGTTTCAGTGTAAATTGTTGCTGTATTTGTAGTTGAAGCTTCCGGCTAGCTGTCGGTGACTCTCCTGCACCTGCTTGAATGCCGCACGCGCCACACGCACCGCCGGTACGACCGCACGTGGAACTCATGCGCCACCCGCAGCTCCGCGCGGCTGCCGGAATTTCTGAGTCTCCGAGAGGTACCTGAAAAATTCATTATTACATGTGTGATTATGTGTGGTTTGTTCACTAATTCTTTTTATTGAAATTGTAGTAATAGTGTAAAAATTTGTGAGGTACTTGAAAAAATCTTGTTGATATGAATGTGTTGAATGATTATGTGTGGTTTGAATGATTATGTTTGGTTTGATTATATGAAAGTGTTGAATTGGGATGCGTGATTATGTGTGAATTGATTATGTGTGATTTGTTCACTAATTTTTGTATTGAAGTTGTAGTAATGATTTAATTTGTGTGGGGTAATTGAGTACAAATTTTATAATAGTGCAATGGTTAGAAAATCTGATACGAATATCAAATGTTTTGATGGTGCTTTAAATGGTTTGATGGATCAACTTTATGATGAAGAATTGAAGGAATCATCGTCGACATCTTGGATTTATTGTTCAAGACTGTCGATGAACTGAAAACATCATGAAGAACACTATACTCTTTTTCCCACTGGATTTTTAATGAGGTAGTGTGATCACTGTAAGATATTGTAAAATTATTTCATTTTGGGTTTATGGACTGACAGTTCGGCCATGTGGGCTTTGAAGAGCTGAGTTTTTAAAATACAGTCCATTCTGGTTTAGTATATTCAGTTTTATTCTGATTAGAATTAGATTTGATAAGATTAGATAAGGTAATATTCTTCAAGGTTGCTTCTTGAAGAAATCAACCAGATTACCTTAGATAACCATTTATTTCAGGTATTCTAGTTAGATATGATTTTAGCTTCTTAAAGCTGCCATAAGTCGATTTAGTTTCCATTTGTGATTAGGGTTTGGGGCGAGATTATAACCCTATAAATATGGAGGTCTTATGGAAGAATTTAACACTTTTATCAATCAAATATACAATCTTTTGAGTTCATACTCTTTGCTTGCGAGCTATTCCATTGTTGCCTAACCCCGAGGACTAGTTAAGTATCAATAAACCTTGTAATCTGATCCTAAGGGCTAGTTAGAGAGCAAGTCGAAGTTAGGCGTATCCCAAGGGCTAGACACCTGAATTTCATGAGAGATAGTGAGGGTTTGCTGATCCCTTCACTAGATTAAAGATATTAATTCCGCAAATCGTGAGTCTTCGCAAGGAGATGATAATGGAACAGTGTATGGTTTAGGGTGTGATGAGTTGAATCTAAGTTGTTGAATAATACCGTCTTTCTGAATATCGATTTAATTTTTCTATATTTGTATAATGCAGATGTACGATGTTTTTGACTGTGTACTTGTACAAAGGGGGTCAGATTAAGTTTGATTTGGCTTTGGGTGTGTATTATGATCCTCCCATACCAAAGAAAAATGTGACTCTCGAACGGAGGTTAAGCCACTCCAAGTTAGTTGATTTAATTTTCAAAAGGCTTGGCATTGCAATGAGGGGTTTCTGTTAAAAATATACAATCGTTGTCCAGAGTTGATTGGTTCATCTATGTACTATCAATGTTATAATGTGGAAGATGACGAGTCTATTGCGACTTTCTTCGACATTATTGATCGAATGTCCTTGTCCTCAGCTTATATGTACATTAATATCGAGAAGATGTCAAACACCATTGACTATGCGGGTGATGTTAGTTTGGGCATGTTCATGTCGTTGTTGAGCAATATTTAGAACTATACACATTTGCCAACCTTACCACCCCTTGTACATTGCCAAGGTTTTGGAGAACCTTTTGTCATTGGAGAGTCGAGCCAACCTAGTGCGTATATTCACATCGATTGCACTCAGCCATCCACAAGTGCTGGTATATATGGTGGGCATCATGAGGAGCTGAATATCTTCGATGATGATTATGTGGGTGAAATTGACGAGCATGTTGCTGGTCATAGTGAACATGTTGGTAGCGATGATGAAGGTGAGGAAAGGGAACTTGGAGAAGAAAGTGAAGATGATCGTTCCTTATCAACTGATTCGAATCCATGTGACGATGATGAAAATTTGGTGTCCACGAACAATGTAGCCACAACGTTCCATCTTATGGAGAATCCTAATACAGAGGCCTACTTTAGGGATTATGGGGGGCCTGATGAGGATGTCTATGACCCAAGTAATTGTGGCAAAAGACTTCCTAGTTATGTTCAAGAAACTGGTGAAGCTGCATTGGGTATGCGATTCCGGAGTAAGCCTGAATTGGTAGAAGCTATTTCCAGGTGGAGTTTGATGATGAACAGGGAACACCGGGTCATGGAGAGTAGGTCACGTACATGGTATGAAAAATGTAAGGACGTTGTTGAAGGTAGTGAAATTGTCATTGGATTGTTAGAGCCAGCAAGAAGGCTTTCCATGGGATGTGGGAGATCACCAAATGGGCAAGTAGTCATGGTTGTATTGGTGCTGGTCGATCAAATGGTAACGCTAACTTGACATCATTGGTGATTGCTCATTCTATTCACCATCAAATTGACGCAAACCCTTCTTACACAGTGAAGGATGTCCAAGCGCATGTGAAATAGAAGTTAAATGTGACCCTTTCCTTCAAGAAGACGTGGTATGCTCACCAGAAGGCTATTGATTTGGTATTCGGTACTTGGGAGGAATCCTTTGAAATGTTGCCAACATTTATTGATGAGCTAATAAGGGCCAATCTGAGCACCATTGTTGATTGGGAAGACAGACCTGATAGAATACACGGTCATGGGTGTAGGAAATTTAAGTTTGTGTCTTGGGCATTTGGTCAGGCTATCGATGCATTTCGCCACTGTAGACCGGTGATTAGTGTGGATGGGACTCATTTGAGAGGCGCGACAAGGCCACAATGCTAGTTGCGGTGCACACGACGCAAATAATTACATACTGCCCATTGCTTATGCAATAGTTGATGCTGAGACTAATGAGAGTTGGAACTGGTTCATGCTAAAACTACGACTCCATGTGGTAGGTGGTGATAGTAGGCCAATCTATATCATATCAAATCATCATGATGGGATTTTGAATGCAATGAAACATATGGATGAATGGATGGAGCCAGCAGGATACCAATGGTTTTGCTTGAGACATTTTTAGTCCAACTTCCTTAGTGCTGAGTGTGAGAAGTTTAAGAATGTGCATCTGAAGACTCTGGTTTGGAAGCTTAGTCATGCCAGATAAGAGAGTAGGTGGAGGGAGTACAAGGAGGAATTGGAGAGTCTCAAACCATCTGCTTGGGATTGGCTGAGACAACATGATAGCAGTAAGTGGCGTCTTACCTTTCATGAGGGTGATCGTCATTGAGGAATTCTTACAACTAATTTTTCCGAGAGTTAAAACAACTTTTTAAGGTGCGCACGACATCTCTCGGTAACAGCGTGTGTCAAAGACACTTTTGAACAAACAGTTGAAATGTTTGCACGAAGGCTAATGGACGCCACAAATTGGAGGTACTTTCACGATTCATTATATTTGATTATGTGTTCATGGAATAGTGTATGTATTCTAAATGATTATTTGTTCATAGACTAGTTTATGTATTCTAAATATATTTAAAGTTGTGTAGGTCCGAGTTCCCTAGCAGGATTTGGAAAAAGTTTCAGAAGCAAAACACTTGGGGACGGGGACATACTGTCACCGTGTATGGTCAGTCATCGTAGACTTATAAGGTTGTGACAAGGACCATTGATGAAAGCATTGGTGAGAGCTAATATACTATGAAATACCAGAGAAATGACTGTAGTTGTCGCGGATGGAAAATTTTCCGTTTCCCTTGTTCCCATGCATTGGCTATTTGTAGGTATAAGCATGAAGATCCATCTACTCTATGTGACATGGTATATCACACGACCACCTATGTGCAGCAATATAGTGAGGGTTTCGTGCCTCTATGAGATCCATCACTATGACAACGTGCCAATTGGAGGTTGATTCCCGATATTGAAAAGTTTCATAATAGGAGGCGTGGTCAGTTTGCGGAGAGAAGGATAAGTAATCAAATGGATGAGAAAGTGTCAGGTGATTGCAGAGGCATCCGTAGGCGGGGCGTGCTTAGGGTCGTGTCTGTGATATGGAGTTTCTGGAGATGCTTATGTTTTGTTTAGACCAATATGTATTACATGATATTATGTAGCTATATAGCTTGTTATGCTAAATTCTCTCATTTTTTTAGTGCAATTGATTGTGTGGATTTGTATTAGGTGTATTTTTTTAAAATTGAAGCTAATGTATGATTTTTTTAATAAGTATTACATGTAATAGTATTAATTTTTGTGGAAATATGGACTGATCATTTCTCCCCGTGATTATGGTTTTCACCAGCGATACGCCATGTATCATCCAGGACCCATTGATGAGGATTTTCTTTACCTTCACCAAGAGCATCGTGCACGTGCTCTGTACAATGGTATTTTGGAGGATGAGGCACTATAGGTGAGGCGGTGCGATGGGGCTTGTTGGATTGGCGTGATCCCTGATCGAGTGATGCACTATGTGCGTGAACCTGGATTCCATGAACTGTTGGATTCCACACCAATTCACATTGACCATTCCCCCATCATTACATTAGTCGAGTGTTGGAGACCAGAGATGTCACATTTCACCTGCCGATAGGGGAGGCTACCGTCATTTTACAGGATGTGGGTATCCTATAGGCTCTACTTATCGATGGCATGGAAATCTTTGGTGTAGACACTAGCAGGCACACAATTGGCTGGCAAATATTGTGCACTGAATATGTGGGGGCTACACCAGACACGAGTGCTATCAGAGGGGGTCGCATAAGGGCCAGCTGGTTGGGAAACTTGTTGTGTAGTTCGTTGCCTCTTGATGCTACTGAGGTAGATTGTCAACAATGGGCTAGGGTTTTCATTCTACTACTGGTCGGTGGAATGCTAATGAGACACATCCAGGCACCTAATCTCTCTGCTATATTTATCGGTACTGATGGACTTAGATGCAGTACATCATTACAGTTAGGGGAGTGCATTTTAGGCACACTTGTACGTGTACTTATGTGATGCTGCAATCCCATAAGTCAAATCCATATCTGCGCCAATGGTCTTACTGCAGTTAACATTGTTGGTTAAACTTGTTAGTTGTACATAGTGTCCATAATAACCTTCTTACATTATATTATTTTTTTATTTTTTATTATCATTTGTGGGCATGGGAGAAAATACCAACCATCCATCCTGCCGGACGACTTCCAATAACCATCACCATGAGTGCTCTTGGGTTCAATTAGTAAGGACACAATTTAAAAACCTTTGAAATTACTAGGAATAACTAATATTATTCATTATGTTCTTCACATGTGGAGAGTCCGGTAGGATTTATCACAATCACCCATGCATGTATTGAAAGTGTACCACGATCAGTTGACATCTCTCCATGACAGTCAGGTATAATGTAATTCAGATTACCTTTTTTTGAACTAATGGAAAAAGGGTGTTTATTTCCTAACCACAACGCTTGTCTGTTATGTCAGTTTATTTGGCAGCCATACACTGAGGATGTCATGCAACAACTCCCACAATACTGTACAACTGGTAGCAACAACTGGCTATTATGTGTTGATCTCATTTGCTGACACGTCATGGAGTATCGTCATGTTCTCAGGTAGTTTGGCCTTATCCAGCCAATACCCACGTAGTTGGGCACTAAGGATGAACACAAATTGCTTCATACTAGAGACCGTCGGGGGAGGTCATGTATGGATTGACGTGTAGAACTGAGAAGATATCTCGATGTGTACGAACATCGAGCAGAGCAACATATTAATGCACCTGGGTCAGCGGATCCATGTACACCCGATCGAGAATACATGGAGTGGTATTATTGCAGGACAGTTACTCTAATTGATCAGCCAGGAAGGCTCCAAACGATTATGGAAGATTTTCATGGAGATGGAGCTACTATGGAGTATATGGTATATCCTAAATTTCTAATAGTATCAACAAATAATACTTTAGATTCCCTCAATTTTTAATATCTAACATATTTATCTCATTTATGTAGTTGTAGGCAATGTCCGAGATGCACATTATGTCAGATATTAATTTGGATGAATGTCCCCCTTTCACGAATGTTATTGGGGGGGTACATGGTGTTGCCACACGTACTCTACAATATGCGCATGAGCCATCCAGACTGCAGTTTTATCAGCCATATGTGCACACCGAGGAACCTCCCTCGGGTGTGAGATACAATGAAATCAAAAGCCACGATCCAGCTCCACCTGGTCGATAGGGTGGTTGGTGACCGCGTGCTTGGGGCCCTACAAAACACATTGGTTCATTTGAAGCCGGACCCTCACTTGCGAGTCCAACAAACGTTGGACCATCACATGGTGGACTCACACACTATGACACTACTCCAAATGATTTTACTGCATATCTTACTTCCACTGCTAGTCATGCGTATATGTTGCCTACTACTCCATTAGATACAGGTAGTGTTCTCCATGTCCAGTATGATTTGAATGAGGACGCATGAGACGATATGGAGGAGGATTTTACAGAGGGAGCTCCACATGACGACGTACATGTTTCTACTCAGATGGATGTTTCACGACGCACATCCCACACCATACGTCCTCCCCCATGTGGAACGGATGGAAAGCTTTGCAAAGGGAGTCATTAGTACATTACATATCGTTGGGCATTCATTTCATTACGTTTGTACCTATCTGTTTGACACGTGTTCTTCGAATATTGTATCTCTGAATCAATTCATGTTTATTTGATTTTCATTATCATCTCTATCTCCATAAACATTTAATGCATACACTCTTATATTTTTGTTTATGTATATTAGCTAATAGTGGAAAAAGTGTAAAATTTAAACAAGAAAATGAATTTTCCAAATTACGATTCAAATACTGTAGTAACCTTCCAAATTTTTTAATAATTCATTCATATTCTACATTCATGATTATTTAAAAAATTGCAATACCCACGATCAAAGTTTTCTATTATCTTTAATCAGGTAAGTGGGATGTTCATGTTTTATTATCATAAATTTCAAATCGAACTTCCAAATTCTTCTGATGCATTTAACATTACCAAAATTTTTAAAAAAAATATAAAAACTTACATGTCTACTAATGCGCTATTGGGACAACGAAAATATAAATAACAAAAATTAGACAATCAGTTGGAAGACTGATTAAAAAATTATATTTAAATTGAGTTTTAAAAAAAAATATATTTCAAATGACATAGAGGACGCATTCTTTGAATGCGTCCTCTTTATGCTTCCGACAAGAAAACTAATTTAAATGGAGAAGGCATCCTCTGCGGAAGATTTAAAAATTTTTTACCATAAATTGAGGACGTATTCAGACATGCATCCTCTAAATCCAGATAAAAAAGAAAATTTAGTGAGGACAAATGCGTCCTCCACAAAAGTGGTCATTTTTCAAAACCAGCGCATCCAAAATTAGGTAATCTGGCACACTCAAATAACGAACTCATAAGCATTTAAACAGGTGTTTGTGAAATTCAAGCGTGTCTCAAAATAATGGCTCAGGGTCAAGTGTAATAGCTTTTATTGTCATTCATTAACATATAATATTATAATCTAGAATTGGTTTTTTTTTAAAAAATCTCATAAGATGTTTTCATATTTTGTAAATAAAAATTATGAAATACGTGCAAAGCTGCACTAAAATTGCTCGCACATGCACATAACATAGAAAATTCAAACTATTCCCTGCATGCCAAATTTATACTTCAAGTTGCTTTTATCATCGCCCTTTCCATCCAAATTAAAACCAAGAATATGAAGTCTGGTTTTTGACCAACTAATCATTAGGTGTGGTTATTTTATATTTGAATATTGAACTATTAGAGTGATTGATGTTTATTTTTATTTATTACAATAAATTAAGTGATACGTATCAAATGTTTTGATGGTGCTTTAAATACTTTGATTGATCAACTTTATTGATGAAGAATTGAAGAAGAAGTCATCATTGACATGTTGGATTTATTGTTCAAGACTGTCGAAGAACTAAAGACATCATGAAGAACACTATACTCTTTTTTTCCATTGGGTTTTTAATGAGGTAGTTGATCACTGTAAAATATTGTAAAATTATTTTATTTTGAATTTATTGGACTGATAGCGAGGCCATGTGGGCTTTGAAGAGCTAATTTTGAAATTAAAGTCCATTAGGGTTTAGTACATTCAGTTTTATTCTGATTAGAATTAGTTTTGGTAAGATTAGATAAGACAATATTCATCCAAGGTGTGTCTTGGAAGGATTCAACCATCTATGTCTATTTTACGGCCAGCTGTGTCTATTTTAGGTAGATATGGTTATAACTTCTTTAAACTGTCATAATTCTATTAAGTTTTTTTTACAGAAATTACCAAATCCTGTTTTGATTAGGGATTAGGGTTTGGAAATTTCAGCCCTATAAATTGGGGTTGTATTTTTGAGTTTTGTACCATCTTTTATCTATCAAATATACAAACATTTGAGTTCATACTCTCGTTGCTTGCGAGATTCTTCCATTGTTGCTTAACCCCGATGGCTAGTTAAGTACCAATAACCTTGTGATCTAATCCTGAGAGCTAGTTAGAGAGCAAATTGAAATTAGGCATACCCCAAGGGCTGGACACCTGAATTTTGTGCGGCCAAGCTAGGGTTTTGCGAAATCCCTTGTTTTGCCAAAGATCTAAAATTCCGGGATCAAGAGTCTCGCAAGGAGATTCATATCATTAAGTTCCTACACTAATACTAGAGAATTATCTAATAAAAACAACAATCAAAGGCGATTTCTTCTATTTTTTGAGGAACCAACTCCCCGAAGAGATCCCAAACTCGAAACCTATGTGAATCGGACCCTCTAAATAATTAAAGGCGGTCCAACCACAATACAATTAAAAGGCAATCCAAGTTCTAACCGTCTTTAATTGAGTTCAATTGAAGATGGGTGTGTGAACCCACCTTTGATTGTCACTGTTTCTGAACTCGGTACATAGATATGAGGCTTGTTATGATCTCGTAAAATGTCAGATAGTTCATTTATATAGATTGGAATCAAATACAGACCAAAAAGTTTCCCATAATTAAAAATAAGGCAATAATAGGTAAGCATTCAAACAGAAGACTCGGACAATACATAACGTATAGTTACGTGTAATCTGATATCGTAATTGTCGACGTACATAGTCCGAGGATGGACGGTGAGCTGGCCTGATATGAATCTCCCTGTGAAGACTCAGAATTGTGGAATTTTTTAAGTTTCTTGACTGATACTGAGGAACTTCGCCCAACCTCAATAATAGCTGCACAAATTGATCACCAACTAGCACTACAAGAAACATGGCCTATCACTTTGCCACTTTTCCCTCGATTTTTTTGTTAACACCAAATAATCGAGGTAAGAAGTTCTTTTACCTTGTTTTTTTTTCTAAAGTAAAAGATATTATTTACATTGGATATAAAAAAACTGAAGTAAATAATTGGGTTTTTACCTTGGTTATTATTTAAACTGAAATAAAAGGTTAAAAATGAAGTAAATTATGTTACCGAATAACGTGCGATGCCACATATGTTCTTTAAAAAAGCTTTCCTGATTTCGCGTGATACACCATTGATACAGATAGGTATTGCAAATGACTAGTGAAGTCTCATATATGTAAAAGACAAGTTAAAGTAGAATTTGACAGTGATAGAAGAAAATAAAATACAATAAAATGGAGGCCGTGTGCTTTTCCCATTGTCTTTGGCGTCTCTCTCCTCCTAATAAACCGTCATCACGATTAATTAGGGGGAATGTAAAATTAAGGCTAGTTAGGCACAACAGTTGCTAGCAATCATTGTGCTACAAACACCCTACAAATCCTCCCCTAATTTGTACATGACCAGTACCCCATTTGTTTAATGTTCAAATAAGAGAGACAAGTAATTGGAAAATAGTATTCATGCAAATATCCATACAAATATAGTACATAATTTGATTCAAATAAGAATTGTCATAGTTCCAACATAACAGAAATTACAATATACTCAATCAACTAGGATAAAGAAGACCTTGAAGATGATTGGCCCCCTAGCTTGTGTCACCTTGAAGAACAAGGTGTTCCCAATGCGTAGGTCGTTTCTCCTAAGGAACTCACCAAAACCCTTTGGGGAAAGGGCATTGACCCTCCTACCCCCCGAGTAGTACATATGCCACTCTGTCATGTAGCACCTTAGCACTACAGGGGTCTGCTTAGTTGGCAGTAGTGGTACAATCGCCCATGGGATGTACTAAGTCACCGTAACAAATATTCATTAGAAATATATATATATATATACACACACACACACACACATACAATTGTCAACAGATAAAATTTATTTAATTTTTTTTACCAAAGTTGGTATTTTCCCAAAGTTCAGCTGCTTCAAAGTGCAGTCGAACCATGGGCTGTCAATAGACATCAAATGATGTTCAATGTCAAAGAAAAAAGGACTTGGATACCTCCGTTGTTCAGTGAACTGTACGAAAATGAGAGTGTATTAGTTGTTACGAGGTGTGGAGTTGTGTTTGTGTGTGTGTGTAAATAGGTGAAATGCCTGAAAAAATAGCCGATTAGACGATCATTCACCAGCTATTAATCTTGCATCAAAAGTGAAAATGTGAAGTGTGAAACTATACTGTGGAATGCAAGGTGTGACGTCGCCACAAGTGTCGTAGGTGCATCTGGGTCCAAAGTAGTGATTGATGGACATGTAAATGCAACTCCGGTTCTTTGTTGGATAAATTAAACAATAGACTGACAAAATACCGATGTCATGTGTGGAAATCCAAAGTGAACATAGAGGCCATAATGTGAACTCAAGATAGTTTTGGGCAAACAAAAGGTCAGAACGAGATACATTCGACGTCAGAAATTGAAGAATGAGGAACTAGGAAAAAAATATGCGACATCGAACATGTATTGCATGAGCCAAACTGTGTCAAACAAACTACCGATGTCACAGATATCACAGGTAGCTACGGAAAGAAACACATCTAATCGAAAATAATGAGACTTTATCAACATGAAATTAAACAAAAACCCTTTGGAGACATACCAAAACATTGTACCATCATTCAAAGTCAAGGAAAGTTCACACTCTCATAAATTAGAAACAAAAGCTAGAAAACATGGTAAACAAAACAAATTCACAGACCACAGATCTGACATTGTGAAGTAAGAATTACAAAAATTATGTGTTAGAAAATTAGAAAAACTACATCTTTTTTACAATACAGAAGAGAAGGGAGGAAGTTGAGACCATAGGAATTCGTGGGAAACTTGTGAAATAAATCTTGAACTCTCTGTTAGGGTTACCATATTTATACATGTTTCGGAACGACGTCATTTTAACCAGATTATGAAGTCCGCTTAATATGGTGCGATGTCGCACATATGTCGGTTCATACAAAAATGTACAGACCTAGGACCGACATCGCATATTTATGAGCCTAACAATTTTAGCCTACCACCCAGCCAGTCAACAATTCCAATTTATTAGTAAAATTCTGAAGCAACAAATATTAGCTTATAACAGAATAATTGGAAGAAATTATTTAGCACACAAAAGTCTTTTACATTTTCCTAAATGATTGATAAATTAATACTCTATTCATCATATGTTATGTAATATATTAAATTTTGAATAATATTAAAATAACAATAAACAACCAAATTTAAAATTTAAAGATTTCAAATATAATTATGTCTGAATACAAATACTTCCAAATACGAAAAAATTAGTTTTAAATACATGGTCATACGAAGTCTAACCAGCCCTCTAATGTTCGTGGGGAAGAATGACAACATGAAAAACTACGAGCCCAACACCATTTATGATCTCGAAGTACAGTGTATTCCCAATTTCCATGTCCTCTACGTCAAGAACTGGCCAAACCCCTTCGGGGTCAGGTTCTTGAGCATCTTGTTCCCCGAGTAGTGCATGTGGTACTCCCTCCCTATGCACCTAATAACAACATCCAACTTGTACGGTAGTAGGAGCTCGGCAATTTTGTCAGGGAGGTATTGAATTATAAATAAAAAAAACCCCTGTTAGTGCTTATGAAAGTAATCTATAGAAAAAGTTAATTCAAAATTCAATTTGTTTGAAACAGGGAGGAATTACCATAGTTGGAATTGACCCAAAGTTCGTCTGGGTCAAAGTATTTACAAAATGCGGATACTACCTGAGAATGTGCGACGCGGACTGTCATCATCCGAATCAGTACGGATCTACATTGGTCACTGAAATTATTAACAATTCAATTTGATTCTTAATAATGAAATAGAAGGAATATTGAAAACATAACAAAAAATTGCTCACCTCAATCGGTTTACGGCTGGAAGCAGTATTGTTAGCCATGATTGTTGTGATTCATCTTGTTGGGGATGTTAAATGTTATAAAAGTCAGACAATGGGAAATAAATACATACAATCTGTTTTGTTGACCAACTCAAGGCGACGGTCACGATAGTATTGGTGTAACCGATTGGTTAGCCAGTGGGTGTGCGAAGTCACATTGATTTAGACATATACAGAAAAGATGATTGTGACGTCACCTAAGGATCGGTACAATAGAACCATGATTGATGGGTCTGTGACATCACATTCAAGCGAATACCGATTAACAACAGCAGAAACTTCACCCTTACACTATATTAGAGCACCTCAATCCATATTCTAACACCCTAACACCTTATTCTAACACCATAAAACCATATTCTGGCACCCCAAACCATTGAAACCTCAAAAATTTAAAAGAATTAACACATTCACACCATAATCCAAATACATAAAAATTTGAAAGATAAATACAAAAACAAAAGTAATATAACCACATGTGGAAAACATACCTTTTAGAAGATGGGTAGGGAGAAGTATTCAAATTCGAGAGGATATAGAAAGTTTGAAGTGATGTATGATAGGTAGGCTCCATTTATACATTCTTTATGAAGTGTTGTGACTTTCACCTAGGGCTATACGACGTTGCGTGTCAGTCAAACTTACCGATCTCGGACCGACTGTTGTGCGACATCGACTAATATAAATGTGGGCCTCACAATTACAGGTCACTAGCATAGGAATGGGCCTATGTTTTATGAATGCATGTGTGAGGTCGTATGTTATTTTAGTTTAGCGACATGAAATCGACATAGACCGACGTTAGCGCCTATGAAATTGGGTCACACCATTTCAGCCCTCTAACATGTCAACTGGGCCCGCATTTAACATAGACAAATGTAATTGACCTTCAAAATGGGTAATTGTACATTAAATACTTCTAATTTAAATTTATAATTGTCCATGAACTATGCTAACGTCTGGTTCGATCGGAATCAATTTTCACATAGCTGGTGAACTTTTCTGTTTTTACATTTAGGTCTGGTGGGGTAGAATGAAATGCAAAATTGGAGCTACCCAATAATCTAAATCGCATTCTCATGAGTTTGACTGGGGGATGGCAAGCCAATCCGGGAACCAGAGTAATCATCCATCATTTTTGGAGTAGTCCATTAGTACCCTTACTATAAGTGTTATGATAATGATCATTTCCACAACATAGAATCACATGAAATTTTATATTCTATTTTGTGAAACTAAAAGCTAATAAAATTCTGTCCACTAAAATTTTAAAAGCGCTAGTACACCGTGTAGAGTAAATTGTAGATGATTACTTATAAGTATACTTTGTAAAAAACTCTACTTGTAGCACTTCCTTTTGGGTTTGAGGAGCCTAATAAAATCCTCCCATCTACCAGATGGTTTCTAATTAAAAAAAAAAGATTACTTATAAGTATACATGGTTCATTCAGGATGAACTTGTGGAATTATCTGTGGGATCATGCCAGTTTCTTTGTCATGACTAACGGTGATCATGAGTTTAACTAGGGGATGACAAGGGTCCCGTCTGGATACAGGGGTAATTGTCCGTCAATGTTGGAGTATTACATTAGTACCCCTACTATAAGCATTATGAGAACGATCCATCCCACCACATAGAATTACATGAAATTTAATATTCTAAGTTTTTAATGAAATTAAAAGCTAATAAAATTCCATCCATAAAATTTTAAAAAGTGCTAGTACATCGTGTAGATTAAATTGTAGATTACTTATAAGTATACAGGGTTCATTCAGGATGAACTTGTGGAATTCTTTGTGGGATCATGCTAGTTTCTTTGTCATGACTAACGGTGATCATGAGTTTGATTGGGGGATGGCAAGGGTCCTATCTAGAAACCGGGGTAACTGTCCGTCATTTTTGGAGTATTTCATTAGTATCCTTACTATAAGCATTGTGAGAATGATTATTTCCACCACATAGAGTCGCATGAAATTTAGTATTCTAGGTTTTTTATGAAATTAAAAGGTGATAAAATTCCATCCATCAAATTTTAAAAAGCACTAGTACATCATGTAGAGAAAATTGTAGATGATTATTTATAAATATACAAGGTTCATTCAGGATGAACTTGTGGAATTCTCTATGGGATCATGTCAGTTTCTTTTTCATGACAAACAGTGATCATGAGTTTGCCTGGGGGATTGCAAGGGAATTTGTCTAGAAACCGGGGTAATATTCTATTTCTTAGACCATTCCAAGAAAGTGAGAGGCGTTGAAATGCAAAATTGGGGATAACATATTTTGATTCACATTTACAGGATAATGTTGTTCCTATTTGGCATGAACAGGTTGTCGAACGGAGCTGTAATCTTTACATGGAGTCTTTTATGACAATTATAAAAAATATATACCCCACTCGTTCGGCATTGCAAATGCTAGTCGCATGAAATGAATCTAGGACTGACAACCGATCAATTTTGCTCCGATTGAAAATTTCCAATGGGAACTGAAACTTTGAGCTAAAATTTTGAACCAAAATTTCCCCTCAAACCCATCTCATTACAATAATATCCAACACCAACACAATCATTTCTCATATTCAACACATTTACTCTCAACACAACTTCACACCGTCCTTTCCATTAACACCATTATAAACACTAAAAAGCCCAATCTAATTTCTTCTATCAAATATCAACAATTATTCTAGGATGGAGCATCTTCAGGTTCAAATAATTGAGGTAGTTCATTTTAGCATCTCCTCAATTGTATATGTTTCTTTCCTCACTGACCAATTATTGACTATTTCCATGGAGTATGATGATTATGTTACATGTTATATAATGTACAATGTTTGTCTTTCCAAAATAATGTCTTCTTTGTAAGGATTTTGGAAAAAATCATAGATTATGGCTGATTGTAGATAATAATCAAATATTCGTATGAACACAGATTGAATGTGCAACGTCACACTCTGTTCATTGCCCTATACGATATAGAGCCGATTGTTGAGCGACGTCACATTGTCTAGGAACCCACATCCCCATCTTGAATGTCCAACGTCGCTCTGATGGAGCCATCGGTGTAATTGACATCGATTTAACAACCAAGTGACATCGCTTTCTATTAGTACAGGTACTTTTTCCAAGTTTAGATTATTGTCACCTGCACTTGACAATATCATGTGTACATCTGGGACTGCCGAATTCTGACCTAAATTTTTTTTCATACGTTTTTGTTTTAATAGGACAAAGAGAGTAATCGATGGAATCTTAGCATGGACTACATATTTCCCTAACCCCATTAAGAGTTTCAATGTCGTGCGACGTAGGCAAGGGATATTAAATACAAATAATATTTCATTTTCAAATTAACCATATGTATTTGAATATATTATGACATTTATTTGTAATTTATTATCAAGGGGGTTTTTTTGGTTTCACCAGAAAGTAAATATTATATTAGTGTACGACAACCAATTTTTCCACGATTCATACCACGACATCGCATGAACCAGTAAAGATACGACACCTGACCGGCGTTGCATATACCGACAAAGCTATGTAACCAAGCCGATGTCGTATATAATGATGAAATTTATTTTTCAAGGTCGCCCATTCAAAACAACATCGTATTGGTTAGCCTCACATGCCAGCATGCAGTAAATGAGGGTGCACTGGATCATGTGATCTCGCTTACAATCATGAGCGACGCTGCTTTAATTATCTGTCTTGTCGATGTCGCAGTGTTTCCATTGCCATTGGCTGCCTTCTTGCTGTGATCAACTTCGCTTCTCATGAATGCCGACATTGATTAAAATGATGTCACAGTTATGGGGTACTATAGTCGGCCTATTTCCTTGGAGCGACGTCAATTACAAAACCTACCGATGTCAGTCCAAAACCGAGGTAAAAAGTACTTTTTACCTTGATTTCGAACCGAGGTAAAATGTATACTTTTTGCTTCACCCAGGGAAAAAAATCGAGGTAAAAAGGCTTGAAAAACTGAGGTAATAAGTATTGTTTGTTGTAGTGTAGCCATCTGGATTAGCTCTCAACTAGAAAATTTGTTCAATAACTAGCCCGCATGATTAGCTCACAAATAGAATGGTATGGATATTTAACTAGCCCGCAGGATTAAGCAACAATGAAAACGCTCGTAAGCAATTGAGTATGAACTCAAAAATTTTGAACATATGATTGATAAAAGTATGTCTAAAAATCGTCCAAGCCTCCCTTTTTTATAGGGTTAAATCAACCGAAACCCTAATCCCAATCAGAATGGGATTTGGTAACTTTTGTCAGAAACTGAAAAGACTTATGGTAGCTTTAAGAAACTAAAACCACATCTAACTAAAATATCTAAAATAATATGGATATGGCCGAAATTGATCAAACTGAATCTTGAAAGAATATTGCCTTATCTAATATTACAAAATCTAATTCTAGTCAAATCATAACTAAATACTCAAAACCTAATTAAAATATAGCCGAAACTCTTCTAAGCCAACATGGACGAGTTTATTGGCTTTAATAATAATAATAATAAATAAGCTAAAATAATCACACTACCTCATTATAAAATCTAGTGGGAAAAATAGTATAGTGTTATCCTCCCAAAACCCTAATCTAATAAATAATTTAAGAAAACTATAATAAATGGTATTTTTGATATCGTATCATTCCCTCCAAAGTCTAAAATTTTCATCCTTAAAACGTGAACAATCTTCAAAAGAAGTTGGAGATAAACATCCCATGCCATCTCTGCAAAATCCAGCTAATAAATGGTGTCTCAACGCTGACTATACAGTGACTGTGTGCTGACTAGGATGGTAAGGTGGCTCTGAGTAATGAATAACTCGTGATGAGAGGATATGTCTAAAATGTCATGCGCGTGAGAAGCACGCACTTCAAATGGCATGCAAGTGAGATTCACGCGCCTGGGTGTGAGATCGCGCTTGTGTTTCAAGATTTGTCTTCTTCTTTGCTAGAGGACTTCGACTCTGAACTTTCTTTGCTGGAGTTTTGTGGATCCTGTAATGGTGAATGAAGATTACTGAAAATGGCGATGAATCTTGGTTGTAGAAAATAAAGGCGTAGAGATGACATTGGCGAACAGAGCTATAGTGAGAAGGGTGATGGAGCTCAATTCTGGCGGCGATCAGAGTTGCATAAGATGGAGAGACAAATGATGGCTTTGGGAGGTCCATCAGCGATGAAGCTAGTCAATGGCAATGCGGCGACGGGGTTGTTAAAGATGAATGGTATGGCGTCGTTGAGGATTTTGGTGGCGGGGGACTTCTATCTGGCGGAGAGGATGTTCAATCAGATTTTTTTAAAGTTTTTTTCTTTTCTAAAAAAAATACAGACATGAAGGTACGAACTGATATTGCCCTACGATACCAGCTGATGCCGACTGATATGATGGTCACAAAAGCATTTGCCTTACTCTAATACCAACTGATATGAATCTCCTTGTGAATGCTCTAGATTGCGGAATTTAGAAAGTTTCTTGACTGTCACTGAGGAATTTAGCCCAACCTCAATAATAGCTGCACAAATTTATCACCAACTAGCCACCAGGATTGGCTCTCAACTCAAAAATTTGTTCACTAACGAGCCCACATAATTAGCTCACAAATATAAGAGTGTTGAAACTTAAGGGGAATTAAGAGATGGACCTTCACCAAAACATTCTCGATCAAAGATTGTGATAAATCCAGCCTAGTATCCTGAAGAAGAATAGGAAAACGATTTCCAACTCCTAGCTAGCATCAAAGTGGAGGAAGTTGAAAAAATGGAAGAGGAATTCAGGAAATTAGTTCCTTAAGCCCTTGAATATTGTATTTATAACTTGTACAATGTTTGTACCATTTTGAGCATTATACTCAAATTAACATTTCCTCGAGCGCGCACTACTTTTATAAAATAATCTTTGAAAATTGCGCAATACCCAAATCTTGAGCTGCACCTCTTGGCATACGAAACATTTTCATTGACGAGTATATAATGAATAGAAGCGATCAACGTTAAAACTTCAGCAATTGATAAGATCAAATAAAATTAAAGAATGCAAGAACACGAGAGATTTTACCCAGGTTCAGTATTTCCACCTACTTCTTGCAAGCATGGTTCCACCAGATCGATAATGAATATTACAAGGGTATCATGAGAATGCCGCTTATGAGATTTTTACTCGCTTCATCAGCCTTAACTGGAATTATCACAAGAGTGTCGCTTATCACCTTTTCACTTGTTTCATCAGCCTTAGCTGGAATTACCACAAGAGTGCTGCTTATCAGGTTTTCACTCAATTCATCAGCCTTAGCTGGAATTGTTATAAGAGTGCCGCTTATCAGCTTTTCACTCGATTCATCAGCCCTAGCTGGAATTGTTACATAAGTTCTGCTTATCATCTTTTCACTCGATTCAACAGCCTTAGCGGGAGTTGTTACAAGAGTGCCGCTTATCAGCTTTTCACTTGATTCATCAACCTTAGCGCATATCATAAGACCATGGAAAATCCTTTGCCCTTATCAGAGCTGATGGTATCTCTACATATTAGTGACATTCAATATTCTCAGGATCTAAGAACCACCCATCATCTCAAGAACACAGCTACCTCCCGGATATGCTTCTATTACATTATAAAGTCCTTCCCAATTAACAGCTAGTTTTCTCTCAAGTTCATGGCGAATCTTCCATTTTTTTCTCATTACCAAGTTCCCAAGGCTGAATTGGACTTTCGTGACTCTCTGATTATAATTACGTTAGACCTTTTGTTTTACCTTAACCTCATGGATGGATGCCAATTCTCGAGTTTCCTCCACCATATCGAGATCTAAACACTGATTTTCATTGTTAACTCTTTCCTCAGATGCCGCCATTATTTTTGGGCTCGACACTCCTATCTCTACTGGAATCACAACTTCAGAGCCATAGACTAGGTTGCGAGGTGTTTCCCCTGTGGCAGAAGACTAAGCTGTCCTGTAAGCTCACAAGACGCTAGGCAATTCGCATATCCAATTTCCTTCAGCCCCCTCAAGTCTTACTCTGATTCCATTCACTATTGTTCGGTTCGTCACTTCAACTTGGCCATTTTCCTGGGGATGATACAGAGTTGTTACTTTCTGCTGTATCTTGTATTCCTCGCACTATCTTTTAAATGGATTATGAGCAAAATGCTTCCCATTATCTGTTATTATGGTTCTCAAGATTCCAAAATGGCATATAAGGTTCTTCCAGCAGAATGCCATGATTATGCACTTAAACTTTCCCGGGGCCTCTAGGAATGGTTCGACTAGATCGATTCCCCATTTTTTGAATGGCTATGAGATGTGGATGTTCATCATTTCCTTCTGAGGGATATGCTTGAAGAGTGCATGCTTTTGGCACTGATGGCGGGCTTGTATATACTTGTTAGCATCCTCGAACATTATCTGGCAATAATACCTTGCTTGTATAAGTATTACGGATCTCAAATCTTATTCCTTAGTGGCTACCACATATGCCTCCATGAACTTCCCTGATCAAATAATCCACTTCATAGGGGGTGACACATCAAAGCAATGGTTGCGAATGCCCCCTTCTGTGTAGAATTTGATCCTGTAACGCATACTTTGGTTCCTCTAACCTTATTTTTCTTGCTTCGATTGCATTCTCCGGAAGAACCCTTCTCAAAGATAACTCACTGTGGGAATCATCCAGGCGTTTTCTCCCTCACTAACCATTAACACCCGCTCCTCGAAACTTCGACTATTCAGAGTTTTGATGAGCAATTTTCTTCAAGGTTTAGCACCCAAGTCTGAAGAAGCCAATTTACTCAAAGAATCTACTTTATGATTTTCTTCTCTCAGGATCTATTTCAAGACATAATTCTTAATATTTCTTAACAAAGGTTTCAGCGTCTCCCAATACTTCTGCAGATTGCGCTCTCTGGCTACATACTCTCCATTAACTTGCTGGACCACGATATGAGAATCAATGCAGATTTCCAGGTCTTCCACATTTAGCTCCTTAGACAATCAGAATCTAGTAATTAAAGCTTCATATTCATCCTCATTGTTTGTGACCTTGAACGTAAAATGTAACATATACGGGTAATCTTTACCCTTGGGGCTGGTGAGTATCACTCCTGCTCCACTTCCTCCTAAGTGTGAAGAACCATCAGCGTACAATTTCTAGACTTCCTTCTTTTGAGTATCCTCCTCGAATTCGATAGGTTCCGTATTTTCCACTATGAAATCTGCCAAGTCCTTTGATTGCAGTTCTAGGTAAAAATTGTATATCATGTTCCCCTAACTCCACAACCCATTTCATCATCCTTCCTAACACTTTTGGCTTTAATAAAATTTGCCTAAGAGGGTGATTGGTGAGAAGTATAATGGTATGTCCTTGGAAATAGGGCCACAACCATTGTGAAGCATGTACCAATACGAGAATCAACTGCTCGAGAGCTATATACCTTTTTTCCAGCCCATGCAAGGCTGGACTCACAAAATATATCGGATATTGTTGTTTACTTTTTCCTTTACAAGCACTACACTAATGGCCAATGATGAAGTATAAATATATAAGAACAGAACCTCACCTTTTTCTAGTTTCATAAGGGTAGGAAATACTCAAAGATGTTATTTCAGTTGATGGAACTATTCCTCACATTTGTATGTCTATGCGAGCTTCTTTGAACTTCGGAGCACATCAAAAAAGGGTAAATGTTTTTCAGCTCCCTTCGAAAGGAATCGACTCAAAGCTGCCAAGGACCCAGTAAGCTTTTGTACATCCTTCAAATTATTTGGACTTTTCACCCTCATCAAAGCTTCAATCTTCTCCAGATTAACATCAATGCCCCCCTCAGATACCATGAATCCAAGGAATATTCTAGCTTCTACTTCAATCACACATTTGGCTGGGTTTAATTTCAAATTTGCACCTCTAAGTCCCTCAAAGGTTTCCTTCAAGTCTCTGAAGAATTCATCATAACTCCTGCTTTTCACCACCATATCATCCACATATATTTCCATATTTTTGCCAATTTATTTTCTGAACAATTTATCTACCAACCTTTGATAAGTTGCCCCTGCATTCTTTAAACTAAATGGAATCTTCTTATGACAATATGTGCCCACATCAGTTATAAACGAAGTCTTTTCCTTATCTTCCTCAGCCATCAATATCTGGTGATATCCCTTGTGAGCATCAAAGAAAGCCAACACCAAATACCCTGTAATAGCTTCCACCAACTTGTCGATGGGTAGTAAGGAGTAACTATCTTTAGGGAAACACTTGTTCAAGTCTGTAAAATCAATGCACGTTCGCCATGCTCCATCATGTTTTGGGACCATTACTGGATTAGCCAACAACTATGGATATAATACTTCTCCAATTACTTCCGCTCTTAGCAGCTTCTCCACTTCTGCCTTGATGGCCTCCACCCTTCTAGGTTCAAATATCCTCCTTTTTTGCTTAATTGGCTTAACTGCTAGGTCAATGTTCAGTTTATGAACTGGAAACCTCGAAGGTACCCCCGTGAGATCCGAGGTACTCCATGAAAATACATTCTCATATTTGACCATTAAACGTCCCAATTTCCCTTTACCATTCGGTGGCATCAACTTTCCTACAACCACTGTCTCCCTATCTCGAATCGACACTTGCTCAGTATCCATGAGACTGACTTCTCCATGTACCGAGGCACATATCTAATCTTTCTCGCTTCCCTTACTGTCGTAAGGTTACACATTTTAGCTGCTGCTTGTTCTCCTCGAATTGAAGCTATTCCTTTGCTTGTTCAAAATTTCATCATCAAATGGTACAGAGACCATACTGATCGACCTTGAAACATCCATGGTTTCCCAAGAATCACATTATAGGTTGAGTATGCATCAATAACTGAAAAATTACAGTCTATCTTTACCCCTCTATCTCCTTCTGATATCCAGACTGACAAGGTAATCTTTCCTAGGGGGAATATAGGATTTCCAGTGAACCCCTAAAGGGGTGTGGCGGATTTTTTCAAGTTGTTCCGTCCTACGTCCAACTGATAAAAAAATAACAAAAATTATTTCAACTCCACTCTCATCATAAATAAAGACTCTTTTCACCAAGGACATTCTGATACAGCCAACACCACCATAGGATCTGTATGTGGTGTCTGATTCAGAACTGCACCTGCCTCCAAAAAGGTTATTGTCTCATCCGGTCAAAATCTTTTATGCCTCGACTCTCCTGAAGGTTTTTTTCTAGAATCTACCTTCATAACTATATTTGAAGACTTTTTTCCCACAACCCCATTTATCATATTGATCACCCTATGAATTGGAGGATTATCACCATTTTTGTTCTCTTGATTTTTTGCTGGTTGTTCTTGTGGGCCTCTATCTCTTCCTGGTTTATCGGCCAAGTTTTCCTTCTTTCTCTTAGTGGCCTCCTCAACCTTTGAATACTATTCCACTACTTCCTGAAGTTTCTGCAACGTTTATGGGACGTTGGTACTTAACTTCTATTACAACTCTAAATCTCGCATTCCTAGTAGGTATCCCTAGATAACCTCATTCTCCGTGATCTTCACGACTCCCAAAATTTCATCCACGTAATGATGATAAAACACTTTCATCTTCTCATATAGATTCTGTATAGTCTAGTACAACTCAGACAAAGTTTTAGTGAATTTCTTCTTCTGGGCATATTGGCTTAATAATGCCGCACTGAAGTCTCTATAATAATGCAAAGAACCTCTCATTAACTTATTATACCATTCCTGAGCTTTCCCTCGAAGGTAGCTCCCAACTAATTTACATGTCAACTTTTCGTCGAAGTCCCTTGAATTCATTAGACTCAGAAATGTTTGGATGAACTCTCGAGGATCAGATTCTCCACTATAGGTAGGAAGCCCTTCTGGGGGATTCATATTCACTCATCATCGTACTCATGTTATTGTTAAACTAAAGGGCGATCCCGCCGCTTAACCCGGTGGCCCAATCAACCTCTACAATTCCATTTTCAACCAATCTCATGTATCTCCTAATAGTCTCTATTTTCCTCTGGGTAAGTTCAATCCTCTATTAATATCTCTATATGGCATTTGGTACATGGGCTACAAACTCATATACCCAAGATTGATCCAAGACTGCATAACCCTTGAACTCATATGAGGCTGTCCATAAGGACTATAAAATCTTTGATTGGCTAAAATATTTGGTATTCCTATACTACCATATCTCTGAGGTCCATATCACGTCTCTATTCTCAGGAAAGTGGCTATTGAAACTACTGGCATCGAATGGGGCACAAAGTATATCATCCCTGGCGGATATTCTGGAAAAGAAGGTTGAGGTCACGTATGATACCATTCTCAAGCATTTCCAAAATAGGGGAATGCCAGCATGGGTTGAGAAATAGAACTTGTGGGAATTTCCATAACGGTCAAAGGTATCATATCCCTTGATACACCCCATAGGTACTGAGAGTGGTGTAACTTGATATCCTTCACCATTCCTATGTTTTGATTTTCCTACATATCCCGCTCATAGGCCTTGATATGAGAATCACCAAAAACTTCTGTGAAGCGACCATCTCTTTCATCATCAACCCAGCTGGTATATTCTAAGTAAGACCCGTGACTCCTGCAACCTATTCCACATATTTCTCAGGGCACCTCGAAGGTTCGGCTACATCAGTTCAAGGGGCCTTGACTATTGGTGGCCTAGGCTCGATAGAGCCTTGTATTGCCTCATGCCCACCAGTTGAGACATGCAACGCTCCTAGCTCACCTGCCGAGGTTTGCACCATTTCACATTTGACATTCTGGCACACCGAAGTATCAACCATCATTCATCTTCTTTTATATGGGGATCGTACCTCGTCACTAGTGCATGTTCCCTTTAATCTTAACCTCTCACTTCTTACAATAGTCGTAAAAGTTAACATAAACCAAAAGACTCGAATTTCACTAAATCAGTCCCTCAGGGCATGCCAGTTGATGCATCTGAGAATCGATCAAGCTGCTATGATGAGTCCTTCGATCGTGATCTGCAAGACAAAAAGCCCCGGGGAGGTCCCGGGGGAAAACTCTCTGATGCTTACCGTATCCAAAAGTCGATCTAATGATGAATACGTACCTGGTATTTTTATTGTATAACTTAGTAGTGTTTGTCTCCAACTATAACTCTTCATTAGCACTAAATTTGGCCGTTGAATATTTCTTCTTCTAATACCTTTATTGGGCCAAAACAAGCCCAATATATTCTTTTGGCCTTCACTAGGTTAAACCATTATCAATTGGTAAGAAAAACAAGTATCCTTCTATCTCATTTTAAACTGCACACTGTGCATCTTCATTGTTCATAGCTTAACCTTATTTATTTCTTCATTTCTAGGTACGTGTATGATACAATGTTAATCAGCCTTGAAAAGAACCCAACTGGTGTAGTCACTGCTGGAAAACATGTACTATGACACCGGTATGAGCCCTGGAGATCCTCCAAACCGGTGCTGATTTCATATTTGGCATCGGTATTTCAGAAGAACCGGTGCTGGAATTTAATTCCAGCACCAGTTTATAGATACCGGTGCTTTAAACTGGTGTCATTCATAATAAATAGCACCGATATCGCATATGAGTGTACACATATCTGGTGCTTGAACTGGGCAACAACTAAGAAATAGTGTATTTGGCGCCCAAACAAAGGAGGGAAACTAAAAGCACTGGTTTTGAAAAACCTGTGCTAGAAATATTAATGGTAGCGGGTAATGTCAAGGTTGAAAAACAAAGTATGTGCATTGTTGTATTTAAGGCACTGATTATTGCAATATCAGCACAGGTTGAACAACCGGTTCTGTGTACTTAGAAAAGTTTTTTAGATTAGCTCTCAGGTTGAAACAAGGAGTTTAAAATATCAATCAAGGCAGCCATAAGCAGCTACTTGTTTTTTATAGCGGCACCAGTTTTGGTAACTTTCGGCACCAATTTGGTAACTCGCGGAAAGTGGAGACCGAGAGCTCCATTTTGAGTTAAAAATACCTGATTCGGTCGAGACTCGCGACCACTTCGTTGTGACTCGCGATGAGGCCATCGCGACTCGTGGAAAGTGGTGGCTAAAACCAAAAAAAATTGACCAACAATTACTGAGCTCGTCGCGACTCGTGACAGACTGCTAACCTGGCACTTAGAAAAATTTTCTGATTCTTTCTCTTATCCGAACTTTTCCTTGCAGACTCCAAGAATTTCTCCCTTCAAAAGTCCAATGCCTTGGCTTCAAAATTGCTACAAAATCATGGAAAGACAATCTGTGAAAAGCATAAAGCAAAACAATAAAAATAATGACAAAATCCAAAACCAAGCACATCAACGGACAATCACGAATGACGATCCGGATGATCAAAACCAAGTTTATTTAACGTTGTTGGCACGACTCACTCACGTTTTTGGAGCTCACTCACAAACCAGATCGAGGAGATCAATATCCTCTCCTCTTTCCGGCACAAAATTCTCGTGGTAAGGTTTCAAACATTGTCCATTAACCTTGAAAGTATTAGACTTAGCTCGATCTAGAATCTCCACCGCGCCATGCGGGAATACCTTAACCACCTCAAAAGGACCGATCCATCGGGACCTCAACTTACCTGGGAATAGGCGAAGGCGAGATTGAAATAGGAGGTCCTTTTGACCAATGTCAAAGTCCTTCCTGAGGATCATCTTGTCGTGCCACGCCTTTGTCTTCTCTTTATAGATTTCGGCGTTCTCATAGGACTCCCTCCGGATCTCATCCAGTTCATCAAATTATAACTTCCTATGCAAGTCGGCTTCATCTATATCGAGATTAAATTCTTTGACCGCCTAGTAAGCCTTATGTTGAATTTCCACCAGTAGATGACAAGGCTTACCAAACACTAACCGGTATGGTGACATACCGATTAGTGTCTTATAAGCCATCCTATATGCCTACAAGGCATCATTCAACCGAGAACTCAAGTCCTTCTGGTTAGGTTTAACCGTTTTCTGAAGGATGGACTTGATTTCCCGATTGGAAACTTCGGCTTGCCCATTGGTTTGCGGGTGATAGGCAGTGGATGTCTTGTGAGTAACGCCATACCTCTTCAAGAGTGCCTCTATGGTCCGGTTGCAAAAATGGGTGCCACGGTCACTAATCAATGCTCCGGGTACCCCAAACCTAGAGAAGATGTTATCTTTAAGGAATTCTGCAACCACTTTAGAATCGTCAGTTCTAGTGGGTTTTGCTTCAACCCAGTTCGACACATAATCAACAGCAAGAAGAATATATGTAAAGCCACAAGAACTAGGAAAATGTCCCATAAAGTCAATACCCCAAACATCAAAGATTTCACAATACAAAATAGGTCTTTGGGGCATTTCATTCTTAGTGGAGATATTTCCTACTCTCTGGCATTCATCACAAGATTTACAAAAGGTGTATGCATTCTTATTCAATGTAAGCCAATAAAACCCACTTTCTAAAACTTTCTTAGCGGTCCTCTTTGCTTCAAAATGACTGCCACATGCATGAGAATGACAAAATTTAAGAATTGAGTGTACTTCACTATCAGGGACACATCTCCTAACAACTTGATCCGCACAATGTCTCCACAAAAAGGGATCATCCCACACATAATACTTAGCATCACTCTTAAATTTATCCATTTGGGCCTTAGATAAATGAGGAGGGAACTTACCGGCGACAAGAAAATTTACAATGTCAGCATACCACAGTTGGAGATCCCTAATGGTGAACAATTGTTCTTCAGGGAATTCCTCCCGTAGTTGCTCCTTCGCTGTGGGATTTACCTCATTATCTTCTCATGGAGTCAACCGGCTCAAATGATCGGCCACAAGGTTTTCCACGCCCTTCTTGTCTCGCACCTCCAACTCAAATTCGCTCAAAAGAAGGATCCACCTAATCAATCCTGGCTTAGCATCTTTCTTCGTCATTAAATGATGAGGCGCTGCATGGTCAGTGTACACAATAACTTTTGTACCAAGCAAGTAAGATCAAAATTTTTATAAAGAAAATACTACTGCCAGCAACTCCTTTTCGGTGGTGGAATAGTTTCTTTAGGCCTCATTGAGAGACATCGTTTCATAGTAGATGGCATGAGGCGCTCTCCCCACCCTTTGACCAAGAACCGCTCCAACGACATAATCACTAGCATCACACATAATCTCAAAAGGCAACGACCAATCCGGGGGTTTTATGATAGGGACCGAGACTAACCTTCCTTTCAATATATCGAAGGCTCCTTTACACCCCTCATCCATCATAAATTCCACTTCCTTTTGCAACAATTTGCATAGAGGAGATGCTATCTTTGAGAAGTCCTTGATGAACCAGCGATAGAATCCTGCATGGTCAAGAAAAGAGCGCATTTCGCGCACATTAGTAGGATAAGGCAAAGTTTAAATTGTGTCTATCTTTGCCTTGTCAACCTCAATACCCTTAGAGGAGAAAACATAGCCTAAGACAATGCCTTTCTTTACCATAAAATTACCCTTCTCAGAATTTAGCATAAGATTAGTATCAATGCAACATTTAAGAACTTGTGTCAAATTTGCTAAACAGTTGTCAAAAGAATTACCATGAATGGTGAAATCATCCATGAATACCTCGACAAAATTTTCAACAAATTCTAAGAAAATGCTTACCATACACCTTTGGAAAGTTGCGGGGGCATTACATAACCTGAAAGGCATACGCTGATAAGCAAATGTACCAAAAGGGCACGTGATGGTGGTCTTTTCTTGGTCTTTTGGGGCGATAGCCACTTGAAAGTACCCCGAGTACCCATCCAAAAAGCAATAGAAGGGGTGGCTTGCTAACTTCTCAAGCATTTGATCAATGATAGGCAATGGGAAGTGATCCTTCCGGGTTTCCGCGTTTAGCCTCCGATAATCAATGCAAACGTGCCACCAATTTTGAACTCAGGTGGGCACCATTTCACCCTTCTCATTTTCAACCACCGTCATCCCACTCTTCTTTGGTACCACTAGAGTTGGACTCACCCATTTTCTATCCAAGATTGGGTAGATCATGCCCGCTTCGAGTAACTTGAGGAATTCTGCCTTTACTACCTCCATCATAGGCAGGTTTAAACAACGTTGGGGTTTTCGCACGGGTCTTGCACCTTCTTCCAGCAAAATTCTATGCATGCAAGTGGATGGACTTATGCCTTTGATGTCGACAATAGTCCATCCAATTGCTTCCTTATTCTCCCGTAACACCACCATCAACTTTTCTTCTTGCTCCATGGTGAGCTTGCTTGAAATGATAACCGGAAGCGTCTCCCCTTCCCCAAGAAATGCGTACTTGAGGTAATTTGGCAAAGGTTTAAGGTCAAGCACCGGGGCTTTCACAAGTGAGGGGAGGAATTCCGGTTCCTCAGGTTCTTCTAAGAGTAGAGGAGGAGGTTTTGAGAGACTCGATCTCACTTCTTCAAGCAGGTTCAAATCCTCAAAGCTTTCCTTCAAGTTAGTGCTCATAGAGTATACATTGTCGGAATCATTAATATCACATTGCAAAGAAACTAACAAAGAATCTTTAGCACTTAGTTCAAAAACATCTTGCACAACTTCTTCAACAACATCTAGGGCATGAAAAGCATGTTCTTCACTAGGATACTTCATAGAGTCATTTATGTTAAACTCTACTTTTATTCCATCAAATTCCATGGTGAGGGTACCTTTATGCATATCAATCATTGTCCTAGAGGTTTTCAAAAATGGCCTCCCCAATAAAATAGGGGCGGCATGTTTATCATACTCCATGTTGAGGACATAAAAATCCACGGGGAAAACTAAGGAATCCACCTTAACCAACACATCCTCGACAATACCCTTAGGGTACGCACTAGAACGATTGGCCAATTGGATTACCACCCCGATTTTGTGCAATGTACCCAAGTTGAGGTTTTCATATAAAGAGTAAGGAATCACATTTATTGATGCACCTAAATCAAGCATAGCTTTTTCAAAATATGTATTTCCTATTATGCACGGGATAGTGAACATGCCGGGATCGCTACATTTAGGAGGTAGCTCTTTTTGACACAAGGCAGAAACATGCTCACATTTTCCATTTTTCAACTTATTCTTGGCCCTTTGTTTTCTATTCACAACACATAATTCCTTAAGAAATTTATCATATCTAGGAATTTGTTCAATGTCATTCAAGAGTGAGATGTTTACCTCACATCTACAAAAGACTTCGTAGATGTCCTTGTTGTCCTCCTTCCTCCTTTTGTCTCTCAAGGCTTCCGGAAATGGAGGTTCCGGTACATATGGAGGGATCTCCACCATCTTTTCCCTTTTGTGAGGGGGAGATGAAGGCTCCGGAATAGAGGTTGACTTTGGTCTTGGCATCAATGTCTCCACCTCGCTTTCTTCTTCCTTGCTCTTTTTGGCTAATTATTCGGTCTTCTTCTCATGGGCTTCTTCCTTCTCAACTCCTTTTTCAAACACCTCAATACTCTTGGGCTCCTCTTCAACATTTTCATTATCCGGTGAAGTGCTGACCTCTCTACCACTTCTCAAAGCGAGAGCACTTGCATTTTGTCTAGGATTGATTTCCGGTTGGGAGGGAAGTTTACCCTTTTCCCAGGCTTCCATCCGGCTCACCATTTGAGCTATTTGTCTCACTTGAGTTTCCAATTTCTTGATGCTTGCTTTGGCTTCATCTTGGAATTTCTCACTTTTTTCCGCGCACATGCCCAACCGGTGAATAGCTTGCATCACCTCATCCTTTGATAGCCCTGAGTTCTCCCCTTGGTCTCGGGGTTTATCTTGAAGCCTTTGGAATTGTTTTTGAGGTGGCCTATATTGTTGTTGAGGAGGCCGGTATGGTTGAGATTTTTGGCTTCCTTGAGGGTTTCCATACCGGAGGTTCGGGTTATCACGATTTCCTGAATTGTATGGCTGGTTTTGGTACCCTTGATACGCTTGGTAGCCTTGGTGACCTTGGTATCCTTGACCACCTTGATACCCTTGGTTGCCTTGGTATCCTTGATTCCCGTGATACCCCGTGGCACTCACCTCTTCGATGTAGTCTTCTTGCAAATTGGGGCAAGTGTACGTAGGATGCGCCGAGTAACAAATTTCACATGATTTAACATGTGGCGCATTTCTGGGCATTGTCATCAAATATTTCACCATGTATGCAAAGGCTGAGACTTGATCCTCTAGCTTCCCACTATTGGAAGAGTCACTCGCGGGCATTGGATTTCTCCTTCTCAAATCGGCCCTTGAGCTAAAGTTTGGTGATTCTTCTGCTAGCTCCTCGTACAATTGCATGGCCTTGGAGGATGTTTTGTTCCCAAGGGTTCCACCACAAGAACTTCTTACCAACCTTTGATCTTTATCAAGAAGGCCATTGTAGAAGTAATAAACCAAATCCCCCTCCGAATAACCATGGTAAGAGCAACTTGCAAGAAGCTTCTTGAACCTCTCCCAATAGTCGAAGAGAGATTCTTCATGCCATTGAAGGATGTTTCTTATGTCCTTCTTCAAGGCGGCGGATCTAAAGGCCAGAAAGTATTTGTCGAGAATCTTTGTTTTCATATCAAGCCAACTCTTAATGCTCTTGGGCAGTAAGTAATGGAGCCAATCTCTCGCTCGCACCATCCTTTAGTGTGAACGGGAATGCCTTCAACTTATAAAAATCTTCATCAACCCCATGGGGAACCGTACCACTACACAAGAAGTGAAAATCGGTGAGGTGTTTGTTGGCATTCTCTCCTTGCCTACTAAGGAAGATGGGTAGCATGTTGATGAACCCGATCTTTAGCTCAAAATGCCCGTTTGGTCCAACACAGGGTACTTGATACATATCGGTTGTTGATCGAGATTGGGCGCCATGATGTCTCTCAACAAAGGTTGCCCCAAGAGGATCTCTCTTTGGTAGAGAGGAGGACGGTGAGGTTCCCCTCTCGGATGCTCATCTTCGTGCTCGATTTGATGTTCCATTAATGAAGATGTATCCGCAAAATGGTCACTAGGAGGGGTGTTATTCACACTTTCCAAAGAAAGCCTCCTAGCCCGTCTCAAATTCAACTCCAACTTGGAGTCGTAGTGTACGGGTTCTTGTGAAGAGGATCGTGTGCGAACCATACACCAAGAACTCGAACAATACGTCTCCAAGCCAAGTGAAAATGGCAAATCAACTAAGAAATCAAAATAAAAACCAAACTAACAATATTTACAAATAGCATATAATCACACATAATATGCCCAAAAACTTAAAAATAAGTGCCTCTTCCCCGGCAGCGGCGCAAAAATTTGGGAGGTCATCGTCGTACCTCTCAAAGTTAATACTTTTAAGCCCTAAATGCTTCCTATCTACAATGAAGTAGATTATGGCAAGTCGGGGTTGTCCACGAGAAGAGAGATCTTTTCAAGTGTTTTAAACATATATAGGAGAAAACATACTAAACATTTACATACATAGAGATACATATAAAAGCATGTAAACAAGGGGGGGTGGGTTTGGTTTGTTTGGTCCTAAGTTATCAAATTAAAGTACAAAAACTAGCAAAGCAAGAGAATGATGCTAATCATGCAATACAACTAAAGATAAGATAAAAATAACAATTGACGGAACCTTGGGCGCAATTGACTTCCACTTCCAAACCTCTTATCCATCATTGAACATGCAACCTATTTACTACTTTCACTACTTGTTGTGAAGGCTAGTTTACAAGAGTGAATTCGACATCTCTTGTCAAACCTCACCAATGACTCCCATAGTTGAAACACAACTCAAGGTATCCCATTGATGGCATTTAGCACAAAGAATCAACAAGCTTGGCAACACTTATAAACACTACACTGTGTCTAAGCATTTAACCGATTTATGCATTTACACAAGATTAGTCAAGAACGATCAACATTCATAGACTTCTCTCATTTGCTACAAGCAAAAAACATGACAAAGAGTTCAACACTATCATATTCACCTAGCAATTATTAATCCATCAACACAATCAAAAGATCTAAATCATACTCTTGGATTCCTATCAAGAAAGGGGGGAAATCAACCAATTTCCCCCAAACCCTAACAAGCATATCATACAAGTATTTCATATACTCAGGCTTTCAATAACATTAATGACATCAACAAACACATTCAATGCTCTATAAATGCATAATAGTAAGAGTAATAAATAGGCTACAAATTGTTCTTAAGACATGGGCTTGGAAGCCTTAGTCAATTGCTCCCAAGAGATAGATTAGCTACAAGAGTTCATTCTAATCAATGCTAAACAACTAATCATAAAACAAGAAAATTCAAAGATAAAAATGGAAAGAAAAAGGGTTTTAAACAGTACTCTAAATCGCAAATCAAAAGAATGAGAATGAGAGGAAAGAGAGTGCTATTTATAGTACAAAGAAGATAAGGTGAAATTCTGGCCACCCGTTGGTCGCGACTCGCTACGGGCTCGCGACGAGGCCATCGCGACTCGCGACAAGTGCCAGAATTTTGCATTGTGTCCTTTTCTTCTTCTTGTGGTATGTAATCATCTTCATAGCAATTCCTCTCAATTTTCAAGTCTTCAACAGACAAAAATGGTCTTCAATGGCATCCGGTCTTCATGTCTTCGAAGCAAGTCTTCAAAAGTCTTCGAAAATGTAATCTTCAATGGCCTCCGGTCTTCATTGCCTCTGTGTTCTTCCATTGCCACGCAAAATCCACTTAGAAGAGGTAAAAGAGCGTAAAGTTGCTCTTACCCCTCCTAAGAAAATTTCAAGGTAAAACACAAGCTCTCGATAATAAAAGAACACAAAAAAGACCCAAAATAGTACTAAATTATGCATATAAAATGGACACATCAAGCCTCCCCACACTTGAACCTTACTCGCCCTCGAGTAAAAAAAGATCCAAGCATACGAAGGAAAAGACATATCCTCATCCTAACTACTAATCCCCCAAGTCAATACCTCACAAAACTCTCAATATCACACATCCCAATGTTAAAGTCAAATGAGAAATTTCCCACAACCCCTATTACTAAATCTACCCAAACCATATCAACCCATCAATTCATTGATATCCCTAAAACATCTCCAAATCCCGAATTGATAATCCCAAATCCAATGATAAAAGGTGAAGCTAAAGGTATGTATAAGGTTCAAAACACATGCTCCACTTTATATCAATATATCAACCTAAAAATGAAGTATATTAATGATCAAGAATTTCATAACTTACTCAGTCTTCTCCCGCTAAATTTTCCACTCCCAAAAGGTCCTCAAAATGTCGAGCTACCCGATCCATCCGTGTGGTCACCGCAACCTTATAACTTCAATGCCTGCAAATGAGTAAACACTTAACGTTTTTCAATTTCTCTCATTTTCTCTCATTTTGCCTAGGAGCCCTTTCGGGTTTTCATCCTAGCCACACATTTTGTTTCTTTAACTCATATCTCACCTTTTTTTCGCACATTTAGCCTCTCATTTTTGCCTACGTTGCCCTTTCAGGTTTTTGACCTATCCGGGCTTCCAATGTTGCCTAAGTTGCCCTCTCATGTTTTCAACTTAGCGGGATTCTTTTTTCTTTTCTTTTTTTATTTTTATTTATTTTTATTTTTTTATATTTTTTTTCGTGTCTCCAATCCAAAAAGTAGCAAAATTTTTTCCAAATATTAAGGCTAAGGAAGGTATCAAAACCAACATTATCCAAGTACATCAAAAGGAAAACATCCCAAAACAAAAGGGAGAAAATATCCAAAACAAAACAAAAGAGTTTATGCAAAAGTGTCTCCAACCCCAATTACCTCAGAATAGTAGATACCCCTCCCCATACTTAGAACACTACATTTCCCTCAATGTAGACAATAGGGCAAAACCGTACAAAGTGAAGTATGGAAAGGGTAAAGATGTAGTGCTCACAAAATCAATGCTGTGATGAAGAAAGGCCACCGCCAAAGTAGAGCTGCTAATATTGTGCCAGCCACTCTGTGCTCATCTACCTCCTTGCTCTCCGCCTCTCCGTACCACCTGACTGGGATTGGAACTCATGGATGTGAGCTGACTAGTGATCAATCTCCTCGTCCATATCAATCAAAGTCTGGGAGACAAATACATTGTGCTCTAATATCATGATGTCCTGTCGGTGGAACCCATCAAGCATAGTCTGCATTATCCGTTCGTAGCATGGGCTCTGTCTCTGGTGGAGGCTGCGTAGAGTGGTGTTGCTGCTGTCACTCAGAGGGAGGTAGAGTGCTATCGTCACGCTGGACAGGAGTTGGGCCGAGGTCGCGAAGCTCGCACTGGATATCATCTGTACATAAGGAGTCTGGTGAAATTGCCAAATCTCCCAGAGGTGTGTCGAATTCTATCTTTGTCTTGCTCTGTTGAGGAAGTGCCCTGAATGTGACCTTCCTCGCACCATATAACCAATGGAAGAGCCCCGTGGTCTGCGTGACACTGATCATCTCAAATCTAACTAGCCTCTCAACGGTGATGAGATACGACGTCCGCCTCCCTCAGCGCGAAAAGTCAGGCGGGGGAACTAATCCCAAGTGCTCTGCTAAAAGGCCTATCATGCCTCCGACCATGATCTTCCCCTTGGGCTTTCCTACCACCTCCATGACTCTCTTCATCCATAACTTTGCCCACAGCCTGTATCCCAGTCCCTCACTCGTCAAGTGCCATAAGAAGTGAATGTCGTTGTCTGGCACATTCTTCGGCTCCGCGGAGCAAATTACTATGCTAGCCAATAGCCGGTGCACATAATGAAGTGCAGGGTGGATAATGGCGCTACTCTTATCGTGGGAGTTCTTCAGCCTCAAGTTGATGACATTCCAAAAGTGTATGTCATCCTCAGCTGATTGCTCCCGGGCCTGTGGGTCCAGCCTGGCCCATATCTCCGCAGTGTCAAATCCAAAGGCCTCCTCAATCTGTGAGACGGTCATTTGCCTAGATATATCATCTAAGTGAAAAGCAATGTACCTCTCACATGGTTGGTCACCTCTCATGCTGTTTATACGGACCGTGGACAAGAACTCCAACGTGTACCTCCGGTAGGAGGGCGCGCTCCTCCTCATGAACCCTTCCATTCCCCCTTTTACGAAGAGGCATCTTACAGGCTAAGTGAGCCTGAGAGCATCTAACATGGGTACATCGATAAAGATAGTCTCCTTGAGTAGATGCTTCTCCAGGGCCTCCCATCTTTCCGCATAGGACCCGGTGATCCGGGTTAAACCCATGTACCTATCCGGAGGGGGGGTACAGGGTTCGATTTCGGAGCCGGTGGAGGAGGTGGAGGTGGAGCGGCGGTGTGCCCGCCTCATGGGGGAGCCCTAGGTCTCTTCGTGGGGGCCATATCTAACAATCACAGCAAATAAGTCAAACGCAGAGGAATATGTGTATATGAAATATTGCAAATTCATACCCAACCTTAAACTAGTTCATCATCACAAGCCAAATCAAGATCAAGTCAACTAGTTCAAGTTCAAATCACAATTGCATATACAATCCCTATTATGTCCAACAAGCCAATATTCTCAAATCCATATAGTTCGCACATAGTTGAAATCAATATGCTATTATTTCAAAATCACAGTTGTGCTCAACTAGTGTTGCTATCATTAGTATATTCACAATGTTAACATCCACATCTCATGGCTAAACTACCCAAAGCAAATTAACATTGCAAAGCACAATAACATTTTCTCCAAATAACAACTATGTTTAATCAAGGGCCAACGTGCCTCACATCTAGCATAAGTCACCATCTACTCTCAGCCAAAGCAACACAATCGCACACAATCCAAAATCAACCAAGCACAATATAATCCTGACTGCAACCACAAAATATGCACACCATACCCATCAAATTAAATTGCAAGCACGATATATTCACCAAAATCAACCAAGGTCCAACAATTTAACTTCCTAAGGCATCACACATAGTCTATACAATATCCAATAAATAGAGTATACATCCGTAATCACAATTAAAGCTCAATAAAGTGAAGAAATGTACCACTTCTATGCTTAGGAAGAAGAAAGGAGGAAGCCCACAATGAATTCGAAATCGAATTTCCCAAACTCACAAAAAACCCCATTTTCTAGGGTTTATGTTCTTGAACAAAAAAAATAATTTTCTGCGATTTGTGGGTGGAAATTGGGAAGAATGGATGGGGTATGGAGTGGTGGTTGTGAGCGTTGGAGGGTGGCTATTAGCAGCGGCGATTGAGCCACAGCGAGTTTGGTGGAGGAAAGGTTGAGGAGGGAAAAGTGGCGACGGGAGGTGTGGATGTGTTTGTGGTAAGAGGCTTTTTTTTGTTTTATTTTTAAAGTAGACCTGTACGACCATCGTGACTCGCGACCAATGTGTCGTGACTCGCAATGGTCTGTCACGACTCGCGACCACTTTGTCGCGACTCGCGATGGTCCGTCACGACTCGCAACGAGCCTATCACAACTCGCGGAAAGTGGAGGCCGAGAGCTTCAATTT
Source organism: Rubia yunnanensis (assembly GCA_037428765.1). Taxonomy (NCBI): domain Eukaryota; kingdom Viridiplantae; phylum Streptophyta; class Magnoliopsida; order Gentianales; family Rubiaceae; genus Rubia; species Rubia yunnanensis. Next base: position 18,950,569 of record CM075064.1, on the reverse strand, counting down.
GAGACAAAATACCTAATTCAGTCGCGCCTCACGACCACTTTGTCGTGCCTCGCGATGGTCCATCGCGACTCGCGACAAGGCCATCGTGTCTCGCGGAAAGTGGTGACCAAGAGCTCTATTTTGAGTAAAAAATACCTGATTCGGTCGCGACTCACGACGGTACATCATGAATCGCAACGAGGCCATCGCGACTCGCGGAAAGTGGTGGCTGATACCAAAACAATTGACCAATAATTACTGAGCTCGTCGCGACTCGCAACGACATGGTTGAGACTCGCGACGAACTGCTAACCTGGCACTTAGAAAATTTTTCTGAATCTTTCTCTTGTCCAAGCTTTTCTTTCGAGACTCCAAGCATAGCTCCCTTCAAAAGTCCAATGCCTTGGCTTCAAAATCGCTACAAAATCATGGAAAGACAACCCGTGAAAAGCATAAAGAAAAACAATGAAAATAATGACAAAATCCAAAACCAAGCACATCAACGGACTGTCACGAATGACGATCTGGATGACCAAAACCAAGTTTATTTAACATTGTCAACATGACTCACTCCCCTTTTTGGAGCTCACTCACAAACCGGATCGAGGAGATCACATCCTCTTCTTTTTCCGGCACAAAATTCTCGTGGTAAGGTTTCAAACGTTGTCCATTAACCTTGAAAGTATTGGACTTAGCTCGATCTAGAATCTCCACCGCGCCATGCGGGAATACCTTAACCACCTCAAAAGGACTGATCCATCGGGACCTCAACTTACCTGGGAATAGGCGAAGGCAAGATTGAAATAGGAGGACCTTTTGACCAACGTCAAAGTCCTTCCTGAGGATCATCTTGTCGTGCCACGCCTTTGTCTTCTCTTTATAGATTTCGGCGTTCTCATAGGACTCCCTCTGGATCTCATCCAGTTCATCCAATTGTAACTTCCTATGCAAGCCAGCTTCATCTATATCGAGATTAAATTCTTTGACCACTTAGTAAGCCTTATGTGGAATTTCCACCGGTAGATGACAAGGCTTACCTAACACTAACTAGTATGGTGACATACTGATTGGTGTCTTATAAGTCATCCTATATGCCCACAAGGCATCATTCAACCGAGAACTCCAGTCCTTCCAGTTAGGTTTAACCATTTTCTGAAGGATGGAGTTGATTTCCCAATTGGAAACTTTAGCTTGCCCATTGGTTTGCGGTTGTTAGGCGGTGGATGTCTTGTGAGTAACGCCATACTTCTTCAAGAGTGCCTCTATGGTCTGGTTGCAAAAATGGGTGCCACGGTCACTAATCAAGGCTCGGGGTACCCCAAACCTAGAGAAGATGTTATCTTTAAGGAATTCTGCAACTACTTTAGAATTGTCGGTTCTAGTGGGTATTGTTTCAACCCACTTCGACACATAATCAACAGCAAGAAGAATATATGTAAAGCAACAAGAACTAGGAAAAGGTCCCATAAAGTCAATACCCCAAACATCAAAGATTTCACAATACAAAATAGGTCTTTGGGGCATTTCATTCCTAGTGGAGATATTTCCTACTCTCTGGCATTCATCACAAGATTTGCAAAAGGTGTATGCATACTTATTCAACGTAGGCCAATAAAACCCACTTTCTAAAACTTTCCTAGCGGTCCTCTTTGCTCCAAAATGACTGCCACATGTATGAGAATGACATAATTTAAGAATTGAGTATACTTCACTATCAGGGACACATCTCCTAACAACTTGATCTGCACAATGTCTCCACAAAAAGGGATCATCTCACACATAATACTTAGCATCATTCTTTAATTTATCCTTTTGGGTCTTAGAGAAATGAGGGAACTTACCGGCGACAAGAAAATTTACAATGTCGGCATACCATGGTTGGAGATCCCTAATGGTGAACAATTGTTCATCAGGGAATTCCTCCCGTAGTTGCTCCTTCGCTGTGGGATTTACTTCATTATCTTTGCATGGAGTCAACTAGCTTAAATGATCGGCCACAAGGTTTTCCGTGCCCTTCTTGTCTCGCACCTCCAACTCAAATTCGCTCAAAAGCAGGATCCACCTAATCAATCTTGGCTTGGCATCTTTCTTCATCATTAAATGATGAAGCACTGCATGGTCAATGTACACAATAACTTTTGTACCAAGCAAGTAAGATCGAAATTTTTCTAAAGAAAATACCACTGCTAGCAACTCCTTTTTGGTGGTGGAATAGTTTCTTTGGGCCTCATTGAGAGACATCGATGCATTGTAGATGGCGTGAGGCGCTCTTCCCACCCTTTAACCAAGAATCGCTCCAACGGCATAATCACTAGCATCACTCATAATCTCAAAAGGCAACGACCAATCCGGGGGTTGAATGATAGGGGCCAAGACTAACCTTCCCTTCAATGTATCGAAGGCCCCTTTACACCCATCATCCATCATAAATTGCACTTCCTTTTGCAATAATTTGCATAGAGCAGATGCTATCTTCGAGAAGTCCTTGATGAACCGGTGATAGAATCCTGCATGGCCAAGAAAAGAGCGCACTTCGCGCACATTAGTAGGATAAGGCAAAGTTTGAACTGTGTCTATCTTTGCCTTGTCAACCTCAATACCCTTAGAGAAGACAACATGGCCTAAGATAATGCCTTTCTTTACCATAAAATGACACTTCTCGGAATTTAGCACAGGATTAGTATCAATGCAACGTTTAAGAACTTGTGCCAAATTTGCTAAATAGTTGTCAAAAAAATTACCATGAATGGTGAAATCATCCATGAATACCTCGACAACAATTTCAACAAATTCTGAGAAAATGCTTACCATACGCCTTTGGAAAGTTGCGGGGGCATTACATAACTCGAAAGGCATACGACGGTAAGCAAATGTACCAAAAGGGCACGTGAAGGTGGTCTTTTCTTGGTCTTCCGGGGCGATATCCACTTGAAAGTACCCTGAGTAACCATCCAAAAAGCAATAGAAGGGGTGGCTTGCTAACCTCTCAAGCATTTGATCAATGAATGGTAATGGGAAGTGATCCTTCCGGGTTTTCGCGTTTAGCCTCCGATAGTCAATGCAAACGTGCCACCCATTTTGAACTCGGGTGGGCACTATTTCACCCTTCTCATTTTCAACCACCGTCATCCCACTCTTCAAGCACCGGGGCCTTCACAAGTGAGGGGAGGAATTCCGGTTCCTCAGGTTCTTCTAAGAGTAGAGGATGAGGTTTTGAGAGACTCGGTCTCACTTCTTCAAGCAGGTTCAAATCCTCAAAGCTTTCCTTCAAGTTAGTGCTCATGGAGTATACATTGTGGGCATCATTAATATCACATTGCAAAGCAACTAACAAATAATCTTTACCACTTAGTTCAAAAACATCTTGCACAACTTCTTCAACAACATCTAGGGCATGGAAAACATGTTCTTCACTAGGATATTTCATAGAGTCATTTATGTTAAACTCTACTTTTATTCCATCAAATTCCATGGTGAGGGTACCTTTATGCACATCAATCACTTTCCTAGAGGTTTTCAAAAATGGCCTCCCCAACAAAATTGAGGCAGTATGTTTATCATACTCCATGTCGAGGACATAAAAATCCACGGGGAAAACTGAGGAATCCACCTTAACCAACACATCCTCGACAATACCCTTAGGGTATGCACTAGAACAATCGGCCAATTGGATTACCACCCCGGTTTTGTGCAATGTACCCAAGTTGAGGTTTTCATGTAAAGAGTAAGGAATCACATTTATTGATGCACCGAAATCAAGCATAGCTTTTTCAAAATGTGTATTTCCTATTCAGCACAGGATTGTGAACATGCCGGGATCGCTACAGTTAGGAGGTAGCTCTTTTTGACACAAGGCAGAAACATGCTCACTTTTTCCATTTTTCAACTTATTTTTGAACCTTTGTTTTCTATTCACAATACATAATTCCTTAAGAAATTTAGCATATCTAGGAATTTTTTCAATGGCATTCAAGAGTGGAATGTTTACCTCACATCTACGAAAGACTTCGTAGATGTCCTTGTTGTCCTTCTTTTGTCTTTCAAGGCTTCCGAAAATGGAGGTTCTGGTACATATGGAGAGATCTCCACCATCTTTGCTCTTTTGTGAAGGGGAGATGAAGGTTCCAGAATGGAGGTTGACTTCAGTATTGGCATCAATGTCTCCACCTCGCTCTCTTCTTCCTTGCTCTTTTTGGCTAACTCGTCGGTCTTCTTGTCATGGGCTTCTTCCTTCTCAACTCCTTTTTCAAACACCTCAATACTCTTGGGCTCCTCTTCAAAAATTTCATTATCCGGTGAAGTGCCAACTTCTCTACCACTTCTCAAAGCGATAGCACTTGCATTTTGTCTAGGATTGATTTCCGGTTGGGAGGGAAGTTTACCCTTTTCCCGGGCTTCCACCCGGTTCATCATTTGAGCTATTTGGCTCACTTGAGTTTCCAAGTTTTTGATGCTTTCTTTGGCTTCATCTTGGAATTTCTCAATTTTTCCGCGCACATGCCCAACCGGTGAATGACTTGCATCACCTCATCCTTTGATAGCCCCGAGTTCTCCCCTTGGTCTCGGGGTTTTTCTTAGAGCCTTTGGAATTGTTGTTAAGATGGCCTATATTGTTGTTGACGAGGCCAGTATGGTTGAGAGTTTTGCCTTCCTTGAGGGTTCCATACCGGAGGTTTGGGTTATCACGATTTCTAGAATTGTATGGCCAGTTTTAGTACCCTTGGTAGCCTTGGTGACCTTGGTAGCCTTGAGCACCTTGATACCCTTGGTTGCCTTGGTATCCTTTATTCCCGTGATACCCCATGGCACTCACCTCTTCGACGTAGTCTTCTTGCAAAGTGGGGCAAGTGTCCGTAGGATGCGCCGAGTAACAAATTTCACATGATTTAACATGTGGTGCATTTTCGGGCATTGTCATCAAAAATTTCACCATGGATGCAAGGGTCGAAACTTGATCCTCTAGCTTCCCACTATTGGAAGAGTCACTCGCGGGCATTGGATTTCTCTTTCTCAAATCGGCCCTTGAGCTAAAGTTTCGTGATTCTTCCTCTAGCTCCTCATACAACTGCATGGCCTCAGAGGATGTTTTGTTCCCAAGGGTGCTACCACAAGAATTCCTTACCGACCTTTGATCTTCATCAAGAAGGTCATTGTAGAAGTAATAAACCAAATCCCCCTCCGAATAACCATGGTAAGGGCAAATTTTAAGAAGCTTCTTGAACCTCTCTCAATAGTCGAAGAGAGATTCTTCATGCCATTGAAGGATGTTGCTTATGTCCTTCTTCAAGGCAGCGGATCTAGAGGCCGGAAAGTATTTGGCGAGAATCTTTGTTTTCATATCAAGCCAACTCTTAATGCTCTTGGGCGGTAAGTAGTGGAGCCAATCTCTTGCATCATCCTTTAGTGTGAACAGGAATGCCTTCAACTTATAAAAATCTTCATCCACCCTGTGGGGAACCATACCACCGCACAAGAAGTGAAACTCGGGGAGGTGTTTGTTGGCATTCTCTCCTTGCCTATCAAGGAAGATGGGTAGCATGTTGATGAACCCGGTCTTTAGCTCAAAATGCCCGTTTGGTCCAACTAGGGGTACTCGATACACATCGGTTGTTGATCGAGGTTGGGCGCCATGATGTCTCTCAACAAAGGTTGCCCCAAGGGGATATCTCTTTGGTGGAGATGAGGATTGAAAGGTTCCCCTCTCGGATGCTCATCTTCGTGCTCAATTTGATGTTCTATTGATGAAGATGTATCCACAAAATGGTAACTAGGAGGGGTGTTATTCACACTTTCCAAAGAAAGCCTCCTAGCCCGTCTCAAATTCAACTCCAACTCGGGGTCATAGTGTAGGGGTTCTTGTGAAGAGGATCGTGTGCGAACCATACACCAAGAACTCGAACAATACGTCTCCAAGCCAAGTGAAAATGGAAAATCAACTAAGAAATCAAAATAAAAACCAAACTAACAAATATTTACAAATAGCATATAATCACACATAATATGGCCAAACACTTAAAAATAAATGCCTCCTCCCAGGCAGCGGCGCCAAAATTTGGGAGGTTGTCACCGTACCTCTCAAAGTTAATACTTTTAAGCCCTAAATTCTTCCTATCTACAATTAAGTAGATAATGGCAAGTCGGGGTCATCCACGAGAAGAGAGATCTTTTCAAGTGCTTTAAACATATATAGGAGAAAACATACTAAGCATTTACATACATAGATACATATAAAAGCATGTAAACAAGGGGGGGTTTGGTTTGTTTGATCCTAAGTTATCAAATTAAAGTACAACAACTAGAAAAGCAAGAGAATAATGCTAATCATGCAATACAACTAAAGATAAGATAAAAATAACAATTGACGGAACCTTGGGCGCAATTGACTTCCACTTCCAAACCTCTTATCCATCGTGGAACATGCAACCTATTTACTACTATCACTACTTGTTGTGAAGGCTAAACTTCTATCCTTCTTAGATAGTAGTTTGCAAGAGTGAATTCGACATCCCTTGTCAAACCTCACGAATGGCTTAGATTAGCTACAAGAGTTCATGCTAATCAATGATAAAAAACTAATCATAAAACAAGAGAATTCAAAGATGAAAATGGAAAGAAAAAGGGTTTTAAACAGTACTCCGAATCGCAGATCAGAAGAATGAGAATGAGAGGAAAAAGAGTGCTATTTATAGTACAAAGAAGATAAGGTGAAATTCTGGCCACCCGTTGGTCGCAACTCGCGATGGGCTCGTCGCGACTCGCGACGGTCTCGCGACTCGCGACGAGGCCATCGCGACTCGTGACGGGTGCCAAAATTTTTCGTTGTGTCCTTTTCTTCTTCTTGTGGTATATAATCATCTTCATAGCAATTCCTCTCAATTTCAAGTCTTCAATGGCTACAAAAATGGTCTTCAATAGCTTCCGGTCTTCATGTCTTCGAAGCAAGTCTTCAAAAGTCTTCGAAAGTGTGCTCTTCAATGACCTCTGGTCTTCATTGCCTCCGTGTTATTCCCTTGCCACACAGAATCCACTTAGAAGAGGTAAAAGAGCGTAAAGTTGCTCTTACCTGTCCTAAGAGAATTTCAAGGTAAAACACAAGCTCTCGATAATAAAAGAGCACAAAAGTTATCCAAAATAGTACTAAATTATGCATATAAAATGAACACATCATGTACTGAGGCCTTCTATTGTGGGAAAATGGTGAAATTAACTACAGAATCCATAAACGAGTTGTACGGGTTGCCAAATGTTCCCCCAGAGGAGGATGAATTTCTTGCATTCCAATACTATACCAATAAGGGTTGGGATTTGAAGATCCCACTGGATGGGAGATTGTGAGGATGGTAATAAGGGAGGGAACCGATGTCGAGTCTATTGTGAAAAAGATGCCATGTTGGAAAAAGATTCCACTCCAGAGATGAATGGATGGTACCGTTTTGTAGCATCCAGAATTGACCCTGTCACAGTGAACACTGAGGTTCACAGTATGAGGCTGAGAAATCTGTACGCCATTAAAAAAATTCGGATGGAGTTTGGGTAAGAAAATAGTGAACGAATTGAGACATGGTGCACAGAGAATAGGTTGTTACGATTTCTGCAGCCTATTCTCCAAACTGTGCACAAAAGCTGGTGTCCCCCACTATCCGCATGACATATACGGGCATCCAATGGGTAAGGTTACGGCAGAATCTTTTTTCAAATTCCCTCAGGACAATGTGGGTCCTACTTTGGAATCTAGAGTCACGGCATTGGAGGTGAGTGTACAAAGTCTGCTGATGGAATCACAATATCAAAGGTCCTGGTGCGATCACATGGGAAAGGTATTTTAATATCAATTCCCGAATGCAATGAAAGATGTTGGACCTTTCCCAACAGATCTAGGCCCTGGCGTTGGGGAGAGCAATGTTGGGACTAGCTCTGAAGATGCACACATGTTGGATGAAGAGCCACTTGCTAGATATTATTTATGAATTTTGATCCTCATTGTCCTTATAATGATATCGTTTTTGTAGTGATTGTATTTTTTAGTACGGCTTGAAACAATTCTATGTTATTTTGCAGATGAAATATAGTTATTATCCACTACTTCGAGGATTATCATGCTTTTACATTAATCGTATGGTATTAAAGAAATATGATTTTTCCATTTATATTTCCAAACATTTTTACACAATTCAGTCTAGGACATGTACTACTGCTTTGAAATTTAGACATTCAAAATTTTCATTGGACAGAATTCATATATTTAGGAGTTAAAAACAAGAATTAAGTGTTTCAAATCAATGCTCAAGGTGAAACCTGCAACTAATGAAAATGTAGCTCTTGTTATTTATGATCAGTTTTAAGGATGTTCCATCGCCCAATTAAGTCGTAAACACATAGTCATGATCATTCAATACTCAATTGCACTATTGAATTGCCAATTTTGTGTTTCAACAATTCCAAGATTCTTGGAAGGACCTAAGTGCAAGAGGAAAAAAATTCACTCGGACCTCCAAATTCAATTCCGCTCGGGTGCAATTTTACATTGTTGGACCCAAAAGGGAATTCCAAGAACTAATAAAAAAATTCAATGTTTGGTGTTAATAAATAACAATGAAAACTTCCATTTAGGACTTCCTAACTTCTAGGTCATCTATAGTCAGATACTCAAGCACATATACTAGCGCTTTACCAAATTCTAACAGAACATGACATTCTTTTCTAAAACATATACTAACCAAAGAATACAGAATGTGGTGTTATTTGGCCACAAATAAGGAGTTGTATTTAAGTTTTGGGCAACAATGTTATTTTAACAAAGTTCTGATCGGAGGATTTGCGGGTATCCATTGGGCACAATTTTGAAACATGAGCTCTATTGAGTGTTGAATTGAATATTTTTAAGCCCAATTGGATGTAAAAAATAATGGACAAAACTTTCCCCCTTCATAGGGACTTCAAATGAATATTTAGAAATAGTTGTACCAAAAACCAGCACCGGTTAGGAGTGTTGATTAACAGGTGCTAAGATTTTTTGGATGTACCAGACAAAACAATTGGTCAATATTTAGGCAGGAAATTCAAAATTCGGTACGATAATATTCAACATCGGTTCAACTATGCCATCATCACCGGTAACAAATCACGGTGCTATGATTCTACAGCGCATCGGGATTAAACAGCATCAAGCAGATGCTTTAACCATATTTTAGCACCGATATTCCATTCCAGCACCAGTCTGAAAACCAGTGCTCCATAGTTTAAAAAAATTATATGTTTGCTCTCGGGTTATAAAAATATTAATACCCACGCAGCATCAAGCTGCTGCTTTAACCATATTTTAGCACCAGTCTTCCGTTCTAGCACCAGTCTGACAACCAGTGCTCCATAGTTAGAAAACATTATATGTCTGCTCTCGGGTTGTAAAAAAAATTAATACCCACGCAGCATTAAGCATCTGCATTAGTAAAAAGTTTGCACTAGTTTAGGTAATTCATAGCACCAGTCCTCGTAATTAATGAAGATCCCATCTAGGTATAACCCGAACCCCTGATTTCGATATGTTGATTTAATTTGAATGCTTCAAAATTTTTCTATATAAAGCAAACTTGAAACCCTAAAGCTACTCACTCCCTCATTTTCCTCTTATCCTCTCATCCTCCTACTCCACCACCTCTCCATTACCGCCGCCGCCTCCTCATAAACATCCAAGCATTACTATCGCCACCTCGTCTCCCTCCATAACCACCTTCTTCCTCTCCATTACCGTCACCACCTCCTAAACATCCAGCCATTACTGCCGCCACCTCGCCTCTCCACCCTCCATAACCGTCTTATTCCTCCTCCCACCTCTCCTTTCATATTTTTATGATTTTGTCTTTTTGTTTGTTGTGTTAGATTTTTTTTCTAGATCATTCTTTTTTTATAGGTCATTCTTTTATTTTTCTATTTTTATTGGGTGTGTTGGATATTCTAACATGTTGTCTTTCAAGGGGTGTGCGAGATTTTTTTCATTTTTATACTTTTTGGGTTGTGAAACATTTTCTGCATTTTGTGATGAAATTTAAAGTGTATTACACACACAAACACACACACATATATACATAGTTCCTTGTGTATGGTTTAATGTTTAGGTTTTTTTGCCTAGAATAATTTTTGGAGCACATGTGATATATAGATGTATGTGTCATGTTTAGGGGGTTTGTCGTAATTATAATTTGTATTATGTTGAACATTTTTGTGCTCTATGATATAAACTGTTCTATAAACCGTAGAATTTGTACCCTGTGATATAAACTTTGATTTTCAATTTAACTATGTATAACTTTGGAGGTTTTTTCTATAATTAATGTGATATAGTTTATTGTGGGATGTTGATGTGTTTATGTTTTAGTTTTAAATGCATCGAAAAACAACACTGTTTTGAATGAATGACGAACTAGATTAAGGCTGACAGGTCTTTTTACGTGTTTTGATTATTTCTAGTTGATGTTTAAACTATTGAGATATTGCAGTCTATCAGAGACAGGGAAACGTGGAGTGTTTGACATGGTTTGTTTATACACTCCATGTTTCCTCGGTCCTGTAAAACTGCTTTATTTTGACATTTTAAATGGTTTTCTATGCCAAATCGTGTTTTGCACTTTTGTAATGGAAGAACATTAGTTAAAGGGCACTACATTGGATGCTCTCTATTCATGTATTTCCATCTAACTGAGTAAATGCTTCTTCCATTACAAAAAGTGCTATAACATTTTTAGAACTCTGTAATTTAAAATGTGGAGATTTTATAGTGTATGAGCACCAATGAGACATGGTGTGTTTATCTGTTGAACATGGTGTGTTTAACATTAAATCATTGTTAATATTAAATACCTATTTCAAACATAGTAATACACACCATGTTTCCTTGGTGCTTAAATGCTACATCATTTTGACATTTTAAATCATTTTGTGTGAAAAATTGTACTGTGCACAAGTTTAGCGAAAGAAGCATTAGCACCGCTTTACAGGTCTTTTGTTTGTTTGAATGATTTCAATTTGACGTTTAAACTGTGGAGATGTTGCAGTCTATCAACACCAAGTAAACATGACGTGTTTGACATAGTTTTTTTATACACACCATGTTTCCTTGGTGCTGTAAAACTGCTTCATTTCGACATTTTAAATGGTTTTCTATACCATATCGTGTTGTGCACTTTCGCAATGGAAGAGAATTAGTTAAAGGGAACGGCATTGGTTGCTTTCTATTCTTGTAGTGCTCTCTAACTAAGTAATGCTTCTTCCATTATGAAATGGTGCTATAACATTTGTATAACTCTACAATTTCAAATGTGGATATTTTTTAGTGTATGAGCACCAAGTAAACATGGTGTGTTTATCATCAAATGTTTAAATTGTTGTGTTTGACATTAAATCATTGTAAATGTTGAATACATTGTTAAAATGTACTTATACACACTGTGTTTCCTTGGTGTTTAAATGCTGCATCATGTCAACATTTTGAATTGCTTTCTTCAAAAAATTGTAGTGTGCACAAACTGAATGGAACAACTAAGGCTGAATAGTACATCACCAAATCTTATTTTATAGGTTAGTTGACATATTAAAAATTAAACGTTCCTTATTCTTACATTAATTTCACGTTATTAATCATTGATTTATTTTGTGCACAATAGATATTTCCCCGGGCAAGAGGAGCCTACAATGGCAAGGAGATATTAGAGATGTCACAGACACAAAGTGTCAAGCTTGGGTGAATGTGTCTTCCAAACAATCCAAGACGCCGGTGGACCTAGTGTATTTAAATTTGTATAAGCTTGATGTAAAGTCTAGATTTATCTAGTTGGAAATTTGTGAAAATTATGCAAACATGGAATTGTTGTGTTGAAACATCAAAGAATGAATGATCGAGATTATCGAAGTCTGCGAAGAAATTTGAGAAGGAAATATTTCGTCCATGGAGTTTAAATTCAGAATATATCAATTCCTATGGAATTAGATTGGATTTATGAAAATTGGAATTGATTTGATAAATATCCTTTGTGGAAAGGATTTGGACGGGATATATTAATTCCTTTCTTTAAGGGACTAGATTTGATCATCCAATTTCCAAGGGATTTAATTGTAATCATAATATTTATGTGGAGAAGGAATTATATTTGCACATGACTTCATGCATATCAGAATTGGAGATGGAATAAACTTCATGTGTGCAATGACTTTCCATGTTGGAACATACGGAAAGCTGAAACCTAAAAGGTTTTAACCGTTGACTGAATATTGCGTGGATATTTGTTTATGGAAGTAAGGAGATTCCACAATATTGTATTTTAGGCGTGTGGTAGAAGCATACTAGGTTTATGTTTTATCCCTGTAATTATGAAAAAGGATTTATGGGATATTTGAGATAAGGAAAATCCTTTTATTTATGGGATTTGGATATGCTTCAGAAGTAGATAAGGAATAGGAATATTATGGAGATAATTACAGAGAGTTATGATCTTCTCATGGACTATATAGAGAGGACATCACGACTGCATTAATCTCATGGACTTAATAGAATTAATTTGCATGCAGATTTTATATTTTTAGTGAGTATTGTGAGAGCCAGAATTCATATATTGTTCAAAGTTCTAAATTGTATAACTTAATTCCTTGGGAAGAGGAGATCCAGCATCAACGAGTTTCGAGGTCAGAGGGAGTCTGATCAAGGCGGATCGGTAGCAAGGGGAGCTTGCAGGATTCACGTTATAGTTAGATAAGATAAGTATAAATGTATGGTGTACTTTGTACTGTATCTTTCTGATTAGTGGATTCATTTTGAACTGGGATAGGCCCCACAGATGTAGGTAGATTTCACCAAACTGCGTAACCAAGTCTTGTATCTTTATGCTTTACTTTATTGCATGCTTGGTTAGATAGGTTATATTGGAACACAGTAGTGATAATTGAATTAATTAGGTAAAACCAAAATTCAATTGGTATCAGAGCTAAATCACTTGTGTTTACCTGGTTTTGACAAGGAAAGTGTGATCCGGTTTTACCAATGGCGGCCAGAGAAGGAGCTTCTTTGTCTCGGTCACCACCGCTGGAAGGAACAAATTACAACTACTCGAAGGCTTGCATGCGAGTGTTCATAAATTCACTGGATGAAGTGACTTGGCAATTTTTTTGAAACGTAATGGAATCCTCTGTCTGAAGATGCTGAAACTAGCTCAAAGGAGAAAGAAGGAGAATCGAGTTCGAAGAAGCAGAAACTCAAAGACAAGTTTACTTAGTCTCCAGATGAGCTAAAGGCATCATTGGCAAATTCAAAGGCATTAAATGCTATTTTCACGGAGATGGATGAAGAACAATTCAAACTCATATCAACTTGTCATCATACAAAGAAAGCTTGGGATATCCTGCAAATTGTTCATGAAGGAACAAGTCATGTATGTGAATCCAAACTACAAATATTGGCTACAGAGTTTGAGGAATTAAAGATGGAGGAGGATGATACTATTGCAATATTTAATGGAAAACTCCGAGATATCTCCAACATGGCATATCAACTAGGGAAAGTCTACAAGGAAACGAAATTGGTGAAAAATACTTTGAGATCATATCCCAAAATATTTACTATGAAAGTCGCGGCAATTCAAGAAGCAAGAAACATAGCCACAATGACCCTAGATAAACTAATGGGATCTTTGCAGACCTATGAGATGAGTATACAACAGCCTGTGAGGAAAGTCCAGAAGGAGTTGGCATTCGAATCATCTACATCAAATATCAACCATGCGTATGACAGTGGTGATGGTATTGATGAACTTGCTTTTATCACCAAGAAATTCTCAAGAATGTTGAAGAAGGTGATAAATAAGAAATCATGGGAAAGATCTGCTCGAAATATATCTCGTCCTTAAGATTTTGGTAATCATGAAACTCGGATGGAACAAAGAAGTCAGCAATTCTCTAGAAATCAAAGTGGTAAAGGAAGGCAGCCTGGAAGAATTCAATGTTGAGAATGTGAAGGATATGGTCACATCCAGACTGAATGTGCAAATACTTGGAAGAAGCAGGAAAAATCATTTTTTACCTTATGGAGTGAAGATGAATAAGATGAGAAAGACGAAGATGAACTCACAAGCAATTATGTGGCATTTGGAGCAAAGTCCTCAATGGATCAGATGACGATGCATATTCCAACATGTCAGAGAAGAACGATGTTGTATGTTCCAAGACAAGTTCTGATGACTCTTCTAGTGATGATGAAGGACAAGTTGTGAGTGATGAGGAGATATACATGTCATACAAAAAATGTATGGCATGTGGCTGAAAGTTGTTGATACAAACACAGTGTTGAAGGAAGAGAAAATTCAACTTTCCGCACAAGAGAAGGTCTTGCTAGATTTAATAGTTTAACTTAGAGGAGAGATTAAAGAACTAGAGTTAAGTCTAGTCTCAACAACTAAGAGAGATGAGATGGTTGAAGCAGTCATTAACAAATTAAACACTGGTAAAGCAAAACTTGATGATATTTTGACCATGGGAAAAGACTTTAGAGATAGACAAGGAATTGGGTATGACAAACTGACACGAAGCACGGTCACCCTCAAGACAAAGATATAAGAGATAAAAGGAAATTTTCAGACTCACCAGAAAAAACCTCTAATATGTAGCTACTGCATGTATCAAGGTCATACAGAGGAACAATGCTGGAAACTGCTCAGAATATCATGACGGGATGACAACTCTCAATATGTTCCAACGTATACGATGTTCAGCGAGAAAGGATGGTCAGAAAGGTATGGGTTATTAAATGCACTAGTACTTGCCTTGTTGCTCATACATCTCTCATAGCACATTCTAGAGACTCGTGGTACTTTGATAGTGAATGTTCTCGACACATGACTGGAAATCAAGAATTTCTGACAAACATCAAACCTTGTGATGGTGGTTTTGTGACTTTTGGTGATGGAAAGAAGAGTCAGGTTGTTGGAAAGGGTGAACTTCATACTAAAGGATTCCCAGTATTCATAAGTGTTTTGTTTGTTGAAGACCTAAACATGAATCTTTTGAGCATTAGTCAATTGTGTAATGACAATATGACAGTAGAGTTTCAGAAAGACAAATGCATATTGAAACATGGGGAAGATAAATTCTTTCAGGCATTCGATCATCAGATAACTGTTATTTGCTAGAACGGGAAGTGAAGTGTTTGAGCTCTAAAGTGAATGAAGGAATCTTGTGGCACAGAAAGCTCAGACACAACAACTACAAAACCTTGGTGAAAATTGTAAATGTGAAGGTGGTGCGAGGTATACCTACACTTACAAGCAAAAATGGAATTGTTTGTGGACCATGCCAACAAGGGTAACAAATTCGATCTCCCCACTCTTCATTTCAGTATACAACTACCTCAAGAAATATTGAACTACTGCATATGATACAGTGGACATGTTTAGAAGTTTGGTGATAAAACTGCAGACATAAAAGAGAAGTCCAGTAGGAAAGATTTTCAGAATTCGCTGTGATCATGGCAGAGAATTCAAAAACTCTCAGTTTAGTGACTTCTGTGATGAACTTGGGATTCAACATGAGTTCCAATCACTCCTCAGCAGAATTACATTGTTGAAAGGAACAATAGGACTTCAAGAGATGGATCAAAATTATGTATGGTATCTCACTCCTCGTCCTAAAGGTGAAACGTTATTGGTACTAAGTGGATCTTCAAGAATAAATCTGATGTTGATGGTCAGATTATTCGAAATAAAGCTCGACTGGTTGCTCAAGGATGTACTCAGGTTGAAGGAGTTAATTTTGATGAGACATTCGCACCAATTGCCAGGTTAGAGTCAGTTCAAAATTTACTTGCTATTGCATGCACTATGAATTTTACTCTATACCATATGCATGTCAAAAGTGCTTTTCTCAATGGGGTGGTAAATTAAAGTTTATGTTGAACAACCTAAAGGATTTGAGGATCCTCATTACCTCCATCATGTGTTTTGACTCAAGAAGACGTTGTATGGTTTGAAACAAGCACCTAGAGCATGGTATGAATGACTTACTAACTTTCTTCTTCAAAAAGGTTATCGTTGAGGGGAGGGGAGGGGTATATCGCACCTTATTTGTGCTCGAAAAAGCATCAAACATTTTGATAGATCAAATCTATGTTGATGATATTGTGTTTAGCTCTACTTCATCATCTATGGCGCATGATTTTGTGACTGTAATGCAAGCTGAATTTGAGATGAGTATCGTTGGAGAACTCACATATTTTCTAGGGCTTCAAGTCAAGAAAGAGAAGGATGTCATGTTCATAAATCAAAGTGAAGATATTCGGATTAAGCAATTCTAGAGCATTCCGAAAACTTATGGGAGTGTCTGATAAGTTGGTGAAAGATGAGAAAGAAGTTGGAGTTGATCATAAATTGTACAGGGGCATGATTGGGAGTCTATTATATTTGACAGCTAGTAGACCAGATATTTGTTTTAGCGTAGGAATATGTGCAAGATTTCAGGCTAACCCGAAGGAATCTCTTTTAACTGCAGTCAATAGAATTATCCAATATGTGAGTGGTACTTCTGAGTATGGTGTCTGGCATTCTAAGAATCAAGACTTTGATCTGATTGGGTACAATGATTCTGATTGGCCTGGTAATGCAGATGCTTAAAAGCACTACATGTGGGTGCTTCTTTATTGGCACGAATCTAGTTTCTTAGTACAGTAAGAAAAAAAATTAATCTCTTTGTCTACTACTGAAGCTGGATATCTTGCTGCTGGAAGTTGTTGTGCACGGCTATTATGGATGAAGCAAATGTTTAAAGAATATGGAATTCATCAAGGGCCTTTGAAGATTTTATGTGACAACACAAGTGCTATTGATATTTCTAAAAATCCAGTTAAGCACTCTCGAACAAAGCACATTGACATAAGGCATCATTTTATTGGAGATCTTGTTGAAAGGAAGAGAGTGGTTGTTGCCTATGTTCCAACATGTGAGCAATTTGCAGATATTTTCACAAATCCATTGGATACTGCCACATTTGAGCTCCTCAGACAAAATTTAGGTGTTTGTCAAATTTGAGGTATTTCTTTATAAAGCTTTTATTTAGCTGTAGATTTTTTTATTTTTTTTGTGTGTAGAAAAATACAAAAAATTGAAAATAAAAATGGAGGCGTAGTTGGACATGTTGGAAGTTGATGTTGAAGACATTATGGTGATTGAAGTGATGACTAATCAGGGAAAAGATGATGGTTAAATAGATCAGAGAGATGGCTCTTCCTAGTATTTTGGTTTAGGATGATGAGGAGTTGGAAGGCAATGATGCTTATCATGTTCCAACACAGAGTATAGAGACAGGTAGAGAAGATGGGGATATGGAAATAAATGAGCCTGGTATGATTAGAGATTATGATGTACAAGCATCAGTAAATGTGGCTAGAGATGATCATAATCTGGGTGGTGATCAAGTCTATGTTCCAACACCAGACATGGAGATAGGGGGAGATGATTTAGATTTCCAAAATCTGGCATGTTTATGGTCCCAAGGGGGAGATGATTTAGATTTCTTGGATGACTTTATTGGCTCCGTTAGGTTGATGTTCCAACATGCTTATTATTCCTAGATGTTGAGGGAATCTGGAATTCAGGGGGAGACATTATGTCTTTATGTTCCAACATCTAGAGTGGTTTTCAAGGTTGATATCTGTATTTGCATTAGCTCTTGTGATGAAATACCAAAAGGTGATTGGTCCACAAAATGCCAAAGGGGGAGATTGTAAAGTCTACATTTATCTAGTTGGCAATTTGTGAAAATTATGCAAATATGGAATTGTTGTGCTGAAACATCAAAGAAGGAATGATCGAGATTTATGGAAGTCTGCGAAGAAATCTGAGAAGGAAATATTTCGTCCATGGAGTTTCAATTCAGAATATATCATTTCCTATATGATTATATTGGATTTATGAAAATTGGAATTGATTTGATAAATATCTTTTGTGAAAATGATTTGGACGGAATATATTAATTCCTTTCTTTAAGGGAATAGATTTGATAATTCCAATCTCCAAGGGATTTGATTATAATCAGAATATTTATATGGAGAAGGAATTACATTTGCACATGATGCGTATCAGAATTGGAGATGGAATAAACTTCATGTGTGTAATGATTTTCCATGTTGGAACATACGGAAAGCTGAAGCCTAAAAGGTTTTAACCGTTGACTGAATATTGCGTGGATATTTGTTTATGAAAGAAATGAGATTCCACAATATGGTATTATAGGCATGTGGTAGATGCATACTCGGTTTATGGAAAATCCCTATAATTATGGAAAAGAATTTATGGAATATTTTAGATAAGGAAAATCCTTTTATATATGGGATTTGGATATTCTTCAGAAACAGATAAGAAATAAAAATATTATGGAGATTATTATGCAGATTTCCAATTTGCTCATGGACTACGTATAGAGGACATCACGGCTGCATTAATCTCACGGACTTAATAGAAAAAATCTGCATACAAATTTTATATCTTTAGAGAGTATTGTGAGAGGCAGAATTCATATATTCCAACCTACATAACCTTTTGTTCAAAGTTTAGAATCATATACCTTAATTCCTCGAGAGGAGGAGATCCAGCGTCGACGAGTTTCAAGGTCAGAGGTAGTCTGATCAAGGCGGATCGGTAGCAATGGGAGCTTGCAGGATTCACGTTATAGTTAGATAAGATAAGTATAAATGTATGGTATACTTTGTACTGTATCTTTCTAATTAGTGGATCCATAATGAACTAGGTCAGACCTCGCAGATGTCGGTGGATTTCATCGATCTGCATAACCAAGTCTCGTGTCTTTATGCTTTACTTTATTGCATACTTGGTTAGATGGGCTATGTTGGAACATATTAGTGATAATTTAATTAACTAGGTAACACCAAATTTCACTTGAGACATAGTTTTTCCTTTTTTCTTAAGTTATATCATATTGATGGATTGTTTTTTCCACCAAAGATTCTTACATTTTCAAATGTTCTTACTTACCATTAATTTAATTTTTATATTTTGTTCTTGTCTCTTCTAAGTTCCTTCTATGAGTTCTCCCCTGGTTTCCATTCCGGGATGGCTTGGAAAAAATTTAAAAATGAAATTGCAAATTTTAAAAAAATTAGCACCGATTTTATCAATAATGATATTGGTGCTTAACATTCATCTTCATAGCAGGAGCACCGGTAAATCAATAACAAACTGGTGCTTGTATTTGTACTCTACTCGGTATTAGGCACTGGTATGTTTGTATACCGGTGCTAAGTAAAACCGGTGATCACTAAGAAAAAATCTGAAGTCAGCACCTGCATCTTAAATACAAGTGTTGTAATAAAAACTAGCACAAGTTTCTATAATCGGTGCCATAGTGAGTACGTTTCAGTGCCACCCTACTAGGGCGGGGGTCCCTGCAGTAGTGAGTAGAGATCGACACAGCCATGGTTGAAGGTGACAACGATTGCATCATGGCTAGTCGATCATACGAAGGTGAGCCGGTCTTCATCGCGAGGAACCCTAAGGACACCCATATGAAAATGAAGATGATGGGCATGTTTTGTGTTATATTGTGACGCCCCAAAATTTTATCTAAGTTTTAGGATCGCAACTTTAAATATGGAATAATTTATATTTATTTTTCTCTCTTTTCTTGTAATAATTCTAAGAAATCCTTGGATAGTTTACTAAGATATAATTTTAATAGAGTACATTTAGAGTTAATGGAATTTATAGGGATTAACATATTAAATCCATAATTAAATCTTATGGGGTGTGCTTTACTATTGTGGTGACCATGAGAACTGACATAATAAGCTTTGAAACTGCAGGTAGATGTAGCATAACTAGTGCATCTCATTACGTACATTAAAAGTTCCCATATAGTAATGCTTTAGTGAACTTCCAAAGTGTTATAAATATATATATATAGAGAGAGAGAGAGAGAGAGAGAGAGAGAGAGAAAACAAAGGATAGTAGACAAGACCAAATAAATCTCAACATATTGAGGCATTCCAATTCAACTACAAGCTTATTTTAAGAGAATGAATACATCTATAACTCTTCCTTCCCATACTTCATATACATCACAAACGCCAGCTCTCTCTCACTCACCTGTTCATCGTTATTTTTCTTCTAACTTTACACGGTAATAACGAGCATTCGAAGGAAACCCTAGAGCGAGTTGCTCCTGCTCTAGAACGAGAAGGAGGCAAGGCGATTGTGGAGGCCTTTGCGTTGATCCTTGATCCATAAAAGAATCGTAAGTTATTTTTCTTCTTTAAAAAGTCACGATTAGTTTACTTACGTAGGAAACTCATCCAAAATTGTGAGTTATGTGTGTGCAAGAGTATATGTGGTTGTCAGCTCGGATTTAGTTCTGCAGTCATGTTGTATTAAGGGTTTGAATGGGTAATAGAAAATTAAAATCTATGTATGATGTACCAAATGAAAGATATTGAAATCTAGTCTCTAATAATATATTGTTTTTATTTTTATGATATCTTAGGAGAAAGTAATGGTTGTTTAGTACTGAGTGTACCTGTAATCTTTCCAAATTGTAGTGATTAGTTTGGCAGTCACTTTGTACTAGGGATTTGAATGGGAAATAAGTAATTAAAATTTATTTTATTATATACCGAATGAAAGGTCTAAAAATATAGTTTTTAAGGATATATGATTTGTATTTCTAGGATGTCTGAGTAAGAAGTTATGGTTGATTTAGTATCGAGAAGTCAACCAGTATTCAGTCTGATTCCAGTGCATGATAACGGGAACTGTTTGAGGATCAATCATTGGATTTAGATGTGTGAATTTTCTAATAAAAGCTAATTGAGTCTTTTTCTTAAGCGTTTAATTTCAGAATTATCTAAATAAATTGGGATTAAATATGATAATTTTCGTGAGTACTGGTCATCAGTAATCTTTCCAGTTCTAGTCCGTAATAAAGTGAATTGTTTGAGGGTCAATCGTGTATGGAATTCAATGTGTAAGATGTCTTCTGAAATCTAACTGAGTCTTGTTTTTAAGGGTTTTGGTTTCATAATTTTAGGAATAATTTGTGATGAGTTATGACTGTTATCGTGAGTACTAGTCAGTTTTAACTTAATCTGTTCTAGCCTATGTTATAGCGATTTTTTTTGAGAGGCAATGGTGTATCGAATTTAAAGTGTAAAATTTAAAAGAAAGATATAGAAGTCTAGTTTTCAAGGATTTAAAATTTGTTGTTTTCGGGATGATGTGTAGAGAGTTGTGATCATTTTTGTGAGTACTAGTCAGCAGTGAATCCTTTAGTTTCATATCAGTTTTACAGTTCTTTGTGTTATGTAGAATTTGAAATAGATTTTAATGAGTTTGTTATATATCACTGATAGAGGTTGGGCCCTAGAAGGACGTTGGGCCGTAGGTGTGGCAACCCAACTAGATTTTTATTAAATACTTATGAATATTTACCGTATTTGCGAGGAATTCAGGGCGATAATTAAGGAAGCTGTTATTTAGGATACATAGTATAAATACAAGGTATGCATTTATTTATAATTCATTCTGTCCTAATCATATTCGGACTCTTGGACTGACTTAAGCATCGGAGGACTGACCCCTGGAATCCCTAGGGACAGTTTCATTGCAGGTGGGTTCGAGAGGAGCTCGAGCCCAAGAACTGGTCGGTCGTTTGAGACACATCAAGTTGCGTCATTTGTGAGGAAGACTAAGCCAGATCAAGGGTTTTGAGATTTTATGTCCACAGTTATTTGAAGGAGTGAAAGGTTAAGGTTGATATGTACAGGGGCTAGGTCTCGGCAGAAGTTGGAGAATACGGAAGCCAAACCTTCTCGAAAGTCAAGAACAAAGGGTTCAGGAGTGGATAATGAAGCTTGTGCCTAGGACACAGGCATGGCTAATCCTCAGGAGATGTATCAAGTGGCTAATCCTAAGGAGACACATCAAGTATCAGGTATCAAGTCGCGTGCAGAGTCTGTTCCAACGATGAACCACGAATGGGGGAAAACTTTTAGCAGTGTTCATTGCAAGTGCCATAGCACCAACTCAAGAGGACATGTTGGGGTCCTCAAGATGACTGGAAGTGATCAAAGAGCAGGAACAGAGAAACCTTGAACCCTTACTCGTGGGGGCAGCTAACCCGAGGGACGGAGGTTAACGGATGTTTTGAGAAATTCTTATATGGAAGCCTGTGGCCAATGCATAATGGCAACCCCAAACCAAGATGTAGAGCGGCCAGCTCAGGTCCTAGTCGCAGCAGGGTATTGAGTTATCTCCCCCCCCGAGAGATGACTGAGTCACGGCATGGGGTACTTCCACCCTTACCTGTAGGAATGATTATGGGATGGGCTTCTCATCCTACGATAGCCTACCCTTATCACACATATGCTGGAGAGCAATAGCAAGCTAGGCCTCAGCCTTCCATTCCAAGTTACTCACAAGGACCGGTATACTCGATGCCTCCACTAGCCCCATTTGCTCCAGCCCTCAACCAGCCTGGAACAAGGACGGCATATGGAATGATGTCTTTCTCTAGCATTCAAGGACATGGAAGTATGGGAATCCAAGGAATGATGACTATTTAGGGGTATCCTAATGGCCAGCTACCACAACTACCAGCATACCCGGGTTTAGGACAGCCTTGGACAAACCTTGGGTACGGGAGGGCTCAACCTCCTTATCCACCACAACTGGGAGGCCAAGATAGAGTGTTGAACTTGATAGGGGGTATCAAGAGCCCCCCTTAGATGAAAGTGAATCCCTAAATAGGAAGTTGGATGGGTTAATCGGGCACTCGGGGCAAGCTGCAGGGTCCCATTCAGCTCGGTGATTACAGGGGTT
Source organism: Rubia yunnanensis (assembly GCA_037428765.1). Lineage (NCBI taxonomy): Eukaryota > Viridiplantae > Streptophyta > Magnoliopsida > Gentianales > Rubiaceae > Rubia > Rubia yunnanensis. The sequence goes on along the minus strand of CM075064.1, from coordinate 18,927,734 downwards.
CGGTGGCCAATAGAAGTAAAAGCTTTGGAGGGACTCCCCACGTACAGTGGTGAGATCGATCCTCAAGAATTCATGAGAATTTGACATGTAAGCTGGTAGGAAGTTACCTGCGAGGAAAGACACAAGAGTGGCTCAATAAGTTACCAAGGGGTTCACTCTGATCTTACCGAGACTTCAGTGGAGCATTGCTGAGCCAGTATGCAAATAAGAAAAAGTTCACAAAGACTTTATTAGAGCTCTATCAGAAATAAGAGAAGATAAGAGAGAGCACGAAGGATTTCTATCATTGATATGTGGACGAGAGCTTGGGAGTCATAGAGACAATAGAAAATGAAGTGATCCAGGGGTACCTGTTGGGGATGTAGGTGCTGGAATTGTACAAGAAGCTAAGTACTAATACTCCTAAGTCCTTGAAAAAACATTTAGGAGGTTGTAGAGAAATACTCGAGGGTATAAGAAGCAACCATAAAGAAAAAAGGATAGCCTCACAAAGAAAATGGGAAGAAATTTAGACCCTGGAGGGAAAGGGCCGGTCGAAACCATAAGAACACCTTTTGAGAGATACGCTTATTTGCCACTGACACTGGAGGAAGAACTCCTACGCAGATCTTAAGTATACATCGAGGATTATTCCAATCACCCCCACCTTTGTAGAATTTGCATAACTCGATAGTGGCCTAAAGAGAAAAAAACCAGTATTGTGATCATCACAGGGACTATGGCCATGACACAAATGACTGCATGTAGTTGAATAGAGATCGATAGGTGTTAGCGGGAAGGATGGTTTCGAGAGCAAGGGCTTAGGAACCAGGCTGCACCTCCAAGACCTTGAATGAACCAATGGCAAACTTATAGAAGGAAAAATCAAAACAATAGGGGTAGAGGAGATAGAAGGCCTTGAGAGTAGGTGGTTCGAGATAGGAGGCAAGTGGGAAGGCAGAAAAGACCCCAAAAGTAATAGGGGGGCAATCAAGATAACCTGAATAGGGAAAACTCACCCGTTTAAAGAGTGATTAATGTTATCAATGGCATGGTGGGAGAGAGATCTTCAAATGCCGTGATAAAAATAGAGGCTCGAAAGGTCCCTGCAGAAGAACCTGGCCACAAAAGGTTTCGATTGGTCGAGATGGTCACTTTCTCGGATCCTATGGTAATTTTTGCAATTATTGGAAACATTTGATAATAAGAGTATTCATTGTTGACGGAAGTGGGGTAGAAGTGATATTTGCTAATTTCTTTGATCAACTGGATATAGGGCGCAAGTACTTGAAAAACTCAACCTCACATTTATTCGGACTCCCTTGAAACCCAATATTCCCCCTAGAAGAGATAACCCTGTCAGTTCATGTAGCAGAAGGTGACAAGGAGGTGACTATCAGGTGTAACTTTGCTATCGTGGATGCTCATTCCCCCTACAATGTGATTTAAGGAAGGCCATGGATGTGCCAGACTTGAGCAGTCTAGTCACCCTATCACCTTGTCATGAAGTTCCCAACAAAAAATGGGGTGGCATCCATTCGAGGAGATCAGACTGTGGCTTGAAAGTGTAACTTTACTGCAGTACGAGAAGCGAGAAATCAAAGAGATGTAGCAACGGTTTATATAGATGTGGGATTAGCCGATAGAATACCGGTGCATGTTCGAGACATAGGATCGGTAGCTGTTTAGAAGCTAATTGCCGAAGACATTAAGGAAAGATTGAAAAGCATGTTGGGAAAATATGGGGACGTATTCTCGTGGGGTATCACTGACCTAACCGGAGTACCTTCGAGTCTTGCACTACATAGGTTGAATATTGATCTCTCGATAAAGCCCGTAAAGTAGAAGAGAAGGGTGTTTTCTCCCAAAAGGGCTGAAGTAATTAAAGAAGAGGTGGAAAACTAGTTGAAGGCAGATGTCATCGAGGACGTCTTTTACCCCGAATTGTTAGCTAACCCCGTTATGGTTCCAAAACATGATGGGGCTTGGTAAATGTGTATAGATTTCACTGATTTGAATAAATGCTGGCCAAAGACAATTACTCGTTGCCACCAAATAACAAGTTGGTGGAAGCCATCCCCAGATATCAGATTCTGGCCTTCTTTGATGCGCATAAAGGGTATCACCAAATACTCATGGCAGAAGATGACGAGGAGAAAACATTGTTTATTACAGATGTGGCCATATGTTGTTACAAGAATATGCCGTTTGGGTTAAAAAATTTTGGGGCTACTTACTAGAGGTTGATTGACAAACTGTTCAGGGGGGAAATAGGGAGGAATATGGATATTTATGTGGATGATATGGTTTTCAAAAGAAGAATGAAGCCTTATGTCAATATGCTTAGTTTGAGAGTGCTGGACAGGATTTTTTGAAATATTAATAGCACTTGTGTTGTCACATAAAATCTTCAAAGGGCCTTGATGAATTCCATAGTCGTTCATCATTTGATTCATCCATAATAATTGTGCACAACAACTTCTAGCAGCAAGATATTCAGCTTCCGTAGTAGGCAAAGAGATCGAATTTTGTTTCTTACTGTACCAAGAAACTAGGTTTGTACCAATAAAGAAACATCCACCTGCAATGCTATTTCGATCATCAGCATTACCAGCCTAATCAGAATCATTGTACCCAATTAGATCAGAATCTTGATTCTTAGAATACCAGACACCATACTCAGAAGTCCCACTTACATATCGAATAACTCTTTTGACTGCAGTGAGATGAGATTCCTATGGATCAGCCTGAAATCTTGCACATATTCCTACGCTGAAACATATGTCTGGTCTACTTGCTGTCAAATACAATAAACTCCCAATCATGCCCCTGTATAACTTATGATCAACTGCGACTCCTTTCTTATCCTTCACCAGTTTGTCAGAAACCCCCATAGGTGTTCGAACTGCTCTGGCATTTGTTAAACCGAATTTTTTTACCAAATTCATGGCATACTTACTCTGATTTATGAACAGACCATTTCTTTCCTTGCTTAACTTGTAGTCCTAGAAAATATGTGAGCTCTCCAACCATGCTCATCTCAAATTCAGCCTGCATAATAGTGACGAAATCTTGTATCGTAGATGGTGAAGTAGAGCCGAAAACTATATCATCAACATAAATTTGAGCAATCAGAATTTTTGATGCTTTTTCAAGCGCAAACAAGGTGCAATCTACTCCCCCTCAACGATAACATTTCTTAAGAAGAAAGTTAGTAAGTTTTTCATACCATTCCATAGGTGTTTGCTTTAAGCCATATAAAGCCTTCTTGAGGCGATACACATGATGAGGATAATGAGGATCCTCAAATCCTTTAGGTTGTTCCACATATACTTCTTCATTCACCACACCATTTAGGAAAGCACTCTTGACATCCATTTGATACAGAGTAAAGTTCATAGAGCAGGCAATAGCAAGTAAAATTCAAATTGTCTCTAACCTGGAAACTGGGACGAATATCTCATCAAAGTCGACTCATTCAACTTGTGTATATCCTTGAGCTACCAGTCTGGTTTTGTTTTGAGTAATATGTCCATCAGCATCAGATTTATTCTTGAAGATCAACTTTGTGCTGATAACATTTACACATTTAGGGAGAGGAGTGAGATACCATACATCATTTCTTGCAAACTGATCGAGTTCTTCTTGCATTGCAGAAATCCAGTATTTGTCCAGTAATGCCTCCTTGTAGTTCTTGGGTTCAATGAGAGAGATGAAGCATTGTAATCCTTCTAACTTTTTGTAATCAACCCGAGGGACTGATCGAGTGCTCTGTGTCATTGGTTTAGGTGGCAGTGGGGGATGATGTCCCAACATGCTCAGTACCATCTGGTTCAGCAGGGTGATCAGTCTGATCAGATGTTCCAACATTCGATGAGGCTGGCTTGTTAGGTTGACTCAGCTGTGTTGGAACATAGTCTTTATCGGGTTCGTCTTCTACAGCTTCTGAACCTTATCCTTCTTTAGAATCATCCACAATAACGTTTATGGATTCCATGAGAGTGTTTGTCCGAAGGTTGTAAACTCGATATGCCCGGCTGTTCACAAAATAACCAAGAAAGATTCAAATATCACTGCGATTGTCAAATTTTTCTAATTTCTCTTTGTCTCTAAGGATGTAGGACTTGCTTCCAAACACGTGAAAGTATGAGACATTTGGTTCCCTGCCCTTCCAAATCTCGTAAGATGTTTTACTTGTGAAGGGACACAGATACACTCGATTGATTGTATAGCAAGTTGTGTTAATGGCTTCTGCCCACCATTTTTTGTGTATTTCTTTCTCGGCTAACATAACTCGAGCCATCTCTTGTAGAGTTCTATTTTTCCTTTATACAACATTATTCGGTTGAGGGGTGATTGGTGCATAAAAATCATGTTGAATCCAAGATCATCACAAAAATCACTAAATTGAGAATTTTCAAATTCTCTACCATTATCACTACGAATTCCAACAATCTTCCCGACTGAACTTCCTTTTTCTACCTGTAATTTTATCACAAGACTTCTGAAGACTTCCACAGTATCATATTTTTCTTTTAGGAACGCTACCTAGGTAAATCTTGAGAAATCATCAACGCAAACAAATATATATTTCTTGCCACCTATGCTAGGTGTATTGAATTGACCCATCAGATCCATATACAATAATTCCAGATTTCTTGAGGTGGTTATATATTGGACTGAAGAGTGGGGAGATCAAATTTGTTTACCTTGTTGATATGGTCCACATAAAATTTTGTCCTTGCTTGTTAATGTAGGCATACCTCGTACTGCCTTTGCATTTGCAATCTTCGCCAATGTTTTATCATTGATGTGATTGAGCTTCCTATGCCACGGAGATCCTTCATCTTGTTTAGAGATCATACACCTCACTTCCTGTTCCAACAGAGAGCAATTATCTGATGATCGGACGCCTGAAAGGACTTTGGCCTCTCTATGTTTCACTATACATTTGTCTTTTTGAAACTCCACAGTCATATTGTCGTCACACAGATGACTTATGCTCGGCAGATTGGCCTTTAAGTCTTCAACAAGCAAAACACTAGTGAATACTGGAAATCCTTCAATTTGTAGTTCACCTTTTCCAACTACTCTACTCTTCTTTCCATCGCCGAAAGTGAAAAATACACCATCGTAAGGTGTGATATTTGTGAGGAATTCCTGGGTGCCAGTTATGTGGCGAGAACAGCCACTATCAAAGTACCACGAATCTCTGGAATGTGTTATAAGAGAAGTATGTGCAACAAGGCACGTGCTAAAGCTTTTGAGAACCTATACCTTTCTGACCATTTTTATTTCTGGACATCATCTATGTTGGAACATACCGAGAGTTGACGCCCTGACATGATGTCTTTGAATAGTTTTTGGCATTGTTCCTCTGTGTGCCCTTGGTAAGAGAAATAGCTGCATATGAGAGGTTTCGGTTAGTGAGGCTTGCCAAACTTTCTCTTTGTCTCTCGGATCTTTGACTTGAGTGTTACTGTGTTCTTCAGTGGGTTGTCATACCCAATTCCGTGTTGATCTCCAAAGTTCTTTCCCATTTCCAAAATATCATCGAGTATTGCTTTTCCAAAGTTTAGCTTAGTAATACATACTTTAGATGTCTCAGCTCTCTTAGTTGCTGAAATTAACTTCACATTCAACTCGTCATTCTCCTTTTTGAGTTCAGCAACTTCCATACTCAACTCATTTTGTATCTCCGCTAGATATGTTTTTTCTTCCTTCAGTACTTTGTTTGTATCAACTACTTGGAGCCACATAGCATATATTTTTTTTGTATGTACTGTAGATTTCTTCATCACTTACAGCAAGTCCATCATCATTACTAGACTCCTCATATGAATCTATGTTGGAACATACATCTTCGATGGAACATACATCTTCGATGGAACATCCATCTTCCGATGCATCATGAATTTTTGCGCCAAACGCCACATAGTTATTTGTAAGTTCCTCTTCGCCTTTCTCGTTCTCTTCATCTTCATTCCAAGAGGTGACATAGGATTTTCCCTATTTCTTTCAGGTATTTGCACACTCAGCCTGAATATGACCATATCCTTCACATTCTCTGCATTAAATTCGTCCAGGCTATTTTGTTTCATCATTTTGATTTCTAGAGAACTGCTAATTTTCCTGTTCAAATCTCATCCCACGATTAATTCTGAATTCTTGCGGCCTTGGTCTATTTCTACCATACATTTCCTGAGATTTCTTATTTACTACTTTCTTCAGCATTCTTGAGAATTTTTTCGTGATACGTGCAAGTTTCTCAAACTCATCATCACTGTCAGATTCGTGATTATCCTTTAATGACGATGTTTTGAATGCCAACTCCTTTTGAACCCTTTTTGTAGCATGTTGGAATGTCATCTCATATGTCTGCAATGATCCCATCAATTCATCTAAGCTCATGGTGGCTACATCTCTTGCTTCTTCTATTGCTGCAACCTTCATTGCAAACCTTTTAGGAAGTGATCTCAAGGTCTTTTTCACCAATTTTGCCTCTTTGTAGACTTTTCCAAGTTGATATGCCATATTGGAAATATCCCTGAGTTTTCCATTGAATACAGCAATAGTGTTATCTTCCTCCATCTTGAGTTCCTCGAACTTTGTAGCCAACATCTGTAATTTAGATTCTCGAACTCGACTAGTTCCTTCATAAACAGTTTGCAGAATATCCCATACTTTCTTGGCTTAATGACATGTAGAGATGAGTTTGAACTAATTTTCATCAACTGCCGTGAAGATAGCTTTTAATGCTTTTGAGTTTTCCAGTGAGGCCTTGAGTTCATCAGGAGTCCAAGTATATTTGTCTTTGAGTTTCTGCTCCCTTTGACTTGACTCTCCTTCTTTCGCCTTAGAGCTTGTATCAGCATCCTCAGTAGAATGGTTCCACTCATTTTAAACGTAGTGCAAAGCAAGTTCATCCAGTGAGTTGATGAAAACTGTCATGCGTGCCTTCCAATAATTGTACTTGTTGCCTTTCAGTAGAGGTGGCCGAGACACCGAAGCTCCTTCTTTGGTCGCCATGGTAAAATCGGATCACACTTTCCTTAACACAACTAAGGGAAAAATAAGTGACCAAGCTCTGATACCAAATGAAATTTGGTTTTACCAAATTTTCTTAATTATTGCTAGTATATTCCAACATAACCTATCTAACCAAGTTTGCAATAAAGTAAAACATTAAAGATATGAGACTTGGTTACGCAGTTCGGTGAACAACCTATATCTGTGGGGTCTGGCCCAGTTCAGAATGAATCCACTAATCAGAAAGATACAGTACAAAGTACACCATATAAAATACTTATCTTTACTAATCAAACGTGTGAATTCTGCTAGCTCCCCTAGCTATCGATCTGCCTTGATCATACTCTCTCTGACCTTGAAAACTCGTCGACGCTCGATCTCCTCATCCCGAGGAATTAAGGCATACAATTCTGGCTCTTTGCAAGACTCTCGGAAGAATGAAAATCTATGTGCAAATTTTTTCTATTAAATTCGTAAGTTTAATGAAGCTGTGGTGTCTCCTTTTAAAGTCATGAGCAGATCGAAACTCTCCATGATTATCTCCATAATATTCATATTCCTTATCTGCTTCTGAAGCATATCCAAATCTCATAAATAAAGGGATTTTCCTTATCACAATATCTCTCATATATTCTATAATATCCATGCCATATTTATAGGAAATTTCCATAAACCAACAATGCTTCTACCACGTCTAGCATATTGTAGAATAGTCAAATTTCCATAAATCACAAGTACCATAATATTCTGATATTCTTCTTCTATAAAACTTGTTTGCATAAACGTGGCTTGTTCGCATGTTCCAACATGAAAAAATTTTCATTTCGAAATATGTTCATAAATTGCCAATTAAAATATTCAATGAACACCACTTGACTTTACAGGGAGGAGTAATGACGACGGTGTAGGGGTTGCTCAGTTGGTAGAATTCTCCAGAAAAAGAGAGTAAGAAAGATGAAGTCGAATGACAAGGATAAAGAAGAAGGTGGAACGTCATTTTTTAATTTCAAGCTAAGAGAATAATGGCTGCATTAATTGATTCAGTTTTCAAAAAGTATTACAATGTTAGGGATAATTAAATGCTCATTAGTAATAAATTAGATTTGTGATAAATAATTATATCACTATTACCAAGGGTGAATACTATGTCATTACCCCCCTAGAGGATGAAGAAAAATGCACATCTCATTCTCTCATTTCTCTTTTTTTTTCTCATCTTATCCTCTTCTCCATTGTATCCTCTTCTCCATCTTATCTTCTTCTCCATTCTCTCCTTCTTACTTCCCACATCAAACTCTTTGCTAATTTCTCAATAAATTAGTGCAAAGTTAGTAAAAATTACAACACGTTATCAGCACGATTACTCTCTATCTTCATTGAGTAAGTGATTGGCTTTTAACTATTATGAATTTTTTTTTCATTTTTAAACTTCAGCAAACATAGTAGACAATATTTGTAATGCAAACGTTAAATGGCTAAGGCTTTCAAGATTGTTACACGGTACTTTATGACAACAAAATGATTTCATATAAAGTGCAAAGTATGATATGCTTGGAAACAGATGTGTTAAAAATGATTACATTTGACTGCACAGATTAACTTCATATAAGTGTCTAGCAATTATGACCTAAAGATTTTTTTTCATTCACGACACTCTTAATCAGGACCCTTTTGATTCACTCAATTTTCAAATAAATCTCAACATATAAGAAAGTCTAAAAATAATAATAATAATAATAATTAACTTTCTGACTTCATAACATCATTAACCTTCTAACTAGAAAACACTACTAAATTCTAACTACATAACACTACTAACTTTCTAACTACATAACACCATATTACTATACATAGGAGGCTTTGCCGCCTTATGGTAATGTGATGTGATTTATTTATTTTCTAACTACATAACACCATATTACTATACACAGGAGGTGTAAATTCCAGATTTGGTTAATTGGCAATTTGTGGTAATTATGCAAATATGGTATTATTGAGTTGCAACATCAAAGAAGGAATTTCGATGAAATGAGAAAAGGTTGAAGACTGAATTGGAGAAGGATACATCTCGTCCAAGTTGTATTTGAGTTGGAGAATATATCAGTTTCTAAATCTGTGGGATTGGATTAATGTAATGGAATTGGAATATTCAGTTATTGTTAGGATATGGATGAGAGATTCTGGTTATTCTAATTTCTTACTTAAAGAGATTAGATTTGGTAATTCTTATCTCCAAGAGATTTGATTGTAATCAGACTATTATGTGGAGAAGGAATTACATTTCACAAGACTGCATGCGTAAGAAGACTTTCCATGTTAAAACAAATGGAAAAGTGAAGCCTAAAAGGATTTAATCAGTTGAAGATATTGCGTAAATATTGAGTTATGGAATATTGGAGATTTCGCAAAATATTATTTTAGGTGTGTGATTAAAGCATATTGGATTTATGGAAAAATCCCTATAATTATGGAATTGTATTTATGTAATATTATGGGATAATTGAGATAAGGAAAATCCCTTTATTTATGGGATTTGGATATGCTTCGGAAGTAGATTTGGTAATATAATCTTTTGAAGATAAATTTAAAGAATTCCAATATGCTCATGATATATATATATATATTGATGGACATCACGGCTATGCCACTCATGAATTAATTGAAGAAAAATCTGCATCCAGATTTTTATCTGTTGAGAGGTACTACAGAGTCATTCGTCTGTGTTCCAACATGAACTTAGATTGTTGATCAAGTTCAGAATTGTATACCTTAATTACTCGGGAGGAGGAGATCCAGCGTCGACGAGTTTCGAGGTCAGAGGGAGTTTGATCAAGGCGGATCGGTAACAAGGGGAACTTACAGAATTCACATGTTATAATTAGTTAAGATAAGTATATTGTATGGTCTACTTTGTACTGTATCTTTCTGATTAGTGAATTCACTCTGAACTGGGCATGGCCCTGCAGATGTAGGTGGCTTTCACCGAACTGCGTAACCAAGTCTCGTGTGTTCATGCTTTACTTTATTGCATACTTGGTTAGATAGAATATGTTGATACACGGTAGTAATTATTGAATTAATTAGGTAAAACCAAATTTCAATTAGTATTAGAGCTAAGTCACTTGTTTTACCTTGGTTTTGACAAGGAATGTGTGATCCGGTTTTACCAATGGCGACCAGGGAAGGAGCTTCTGTATCTCGGCCACCACTGCTAAAAGGAACAAATTACAACTACTGGAAGGCTCACATGCGGGTGTTCATGAATTCACTTGATGAATTGGCTTGGTATTATGTTGAAATAAAATGGAAACCCCATGTTGTTGGAAGTTCTGAAGGAGGAGAATCTAGTTCTAAAGAGCCAGTAGTTAAGCCTAAAGAGTCGTGGACACCAGTTGAAAAAATGGGTGGCTTGGCGAACTCTAGAGCATTAAATGCCATATTTACTGCAGTAGATGAAGATCAGTTCAAACTCATCTCTACGTGACAACAAGCAAAGAAAGCATGTGATATCCTACAAACTGTACATGAGGGGACAAGTCGTGTACGTGAATTAAAGTTACAAATGTTGGCCACAAAATTCGAAGAGCTAAAAATGGAAGAAGAGGAGATTATTGCAGTATTCAATGGAAGACTCAAAGACATCACAAATATGGCACATCAATTGGGAAAAACTTACAAAGAGTCAAAATTGGTGAAGAAGACGCTGAGATCACTTCCCCAAAGATTTTCCATGAAAGTAACAGCAATAGAAGAAGCAAGGGACGTGGCCACAATGAATTTAGATGAGTTGATGGGATCACTACAAACCTATGAAATGATATTGGAACAACCAACGAAGGAGAATAGCGATGATGAAAATGAAGACTTTGCCTTTATCACAAAGAATTTCTCAAGGATGTCGAAGAAAGTGGTAAATAATAATTCCCAGGAAAGGTTTAATGGGAATAAATCACGGTTTCAAGACTTTGGCAACAATCATGGATCAAGGATGGAGAAAACAACTCAATAATCCTCAAGAAATCAAAATGGCAAATTGAGGCAGTCAGAAAAGATACAATGTAAAGAATGTGAAGGGTATGGACATATCCAGGCTGAATGTGCCAACACTCAGAAGAATGGAAAATCATATGCACCCTCATGGAGTGAATATGAAGAAAAGAAGAACCATGAAGAGGAACTGACCAGCAATTATATGGCTTTTGGAGAAAAAACTTCAAGGAGACTCAAAACTTGGTACGGAATGTTTCAACATCGGACAAGAAGAAGTGGATCGATGTTCCAACATGGTTTAGATTGCTGAAGTCCAATGTTCCAACATAGATAAGTTATGTGAAGAATACTCCTCGAGTGATGATGAAGACAAAATTGTGATTGATGAGGATGTCTATGCTTCTTATGAAAAGATGTATGAAATGTGGCTGAAAGTTGTTGATGGTGACATACTCTTAAAAAGGGAGAAAACCCTTTCAGCTGAAGAAGGAAGAGAGATGCCATCCTTAGTGGAAGGACTCCGAAAGGAAATTAAGGTGTTGGAATTAAATCTGAGTTCGATGATAAAGAGGGCTGAAGTTGCTGAGACGGCTATTAAAAGATTGAATTATGGAAAAGAAAAATTGGATGACATTCTCACCATGGGTCAGAGTTCTGAAAATTAACAAGGGATAGGCTATGAAAAACCATCTACCATTACTGAAGTATGCAAACCAGAGGTTCAAGTTATGAAGAGAAAAGTTTTCAAAACACCCCCACGAAAATCCTTAACGTGTGGTTACTGTACCTATCAAGGTCATGCAGAGGATTAGTGTTTAAGCTTCTCAGAGATATTATGAATGGACATCGGCCCACAGCATGTTCCAATATGGATCAAGGGCAACAGTCAAGGATGGCCAGAAAGGTATAGATCCCTAAACCCCTAAATTGTGCTTTGTTGCTCACACTTCCCTTATTGCACACCCTAAGGATTCTTGGTACCTTGATAGTGGATGTTTTCAACATATGACTGGATCACAAGAGTACCTAAAGAATATCAAACCCTATGATGGTGGATTCGTTACATTTGGAGATGTAAAGAAAAGCGGGATAGTTGGAATAGGTGAGCTATCGATAAGGGATTTCCAACCTTTACTAGAGTTCTGTTGGTGGCAGATCTACAGGCTAATCTTCTAAGTATCAGCCAGATGTGTGATGATAATATGATCGTAGAATTCCATAAAGAGAAGTGCATAGTGAAACATGGCAACAACAAAGTGCTTACTGGTATTCGGTCATCAGACAAATGTTACTTATTGGAACAAGAAGTGAACTGCTTGAGTGTTGAATATGATGAGTTAGATCGTACGGGTGACCATGTTCCAACATCGGATGATTTCTCAGATCGGGGACATAATGATGTTGGAACATCAGATAAGGTAGATCTTACATATGAAACTGATGACTCACAAAATTTTAGCGATGTTGGAACAACGTGCTCCCCACAACTCTCCCATGTTCCAACATCGGTGCAGGCTTAATCAAGCAAAAGAATGACTCGATCGATCCCTCAGTTTAATTATAGGGAACTTGTTGGTCTACAATATTTTCTCTCCCTCATTGAACCCAAGAATTACAAAGAGGTTCTACTTGATAAGTATTGGATTTCGGCAATGCAAGAAGAACTTGGGAAATTCAAATGCAATGGAAATAAAGCAAGGTCAGTTGCTTAGGACTACACTCAAGTTGAAGGAGTTGATTTTGATGAGACATTCGCACCAGGTTCCAGGTTGATTCTATTTACATTCTCCTTGCTATGGCTTGCACTATGAATGTTACGATGTACCAAAAAGTTGTCAAGAATGAGGAACTATATCATTGACTCAAGATGACTTTGTATAGATCAAAACAAGAACCAAGGGTATGGTATGAGCGACCCACTACCTTTCCTATTCAGAAAGGTTATCATCGAAGGGGAGTAGATCGCACCTTGCTTGTTTTTTAGAGAATCATCAAATATATTGATTTCTCAAATCTATGTTGATGATATGATCTTTGGGTCTACTTCACCATCCTTGGTACAAGATTTTGTGACTTTGATGCAAGCTGAATTGAAGATGAGTATGGTGGGAGTATTTGTAAGATTTCAGGATGATCTTAAGGAATCTCAATTGAATGAAGTCAAAAGGATAATTTGGGTTAAGAGGAAAGAAGTGGTGGTTAACGATGTTCCAACATCGGGACTATTTACGGATATTTTCACAAAGCCTTTGGACTCTGCAACTTTTGAGCTCCTCAAACAACACTTAGGAATTTGTCGAATTTTAGGTATTTATTATTTTCTCAAGCTTTGTGTGATTTTTTTTGTACATACATTAGAAAAATACAAAAAAAAATGGAGTTGTGGTTGGACATGTTGGAAGTTGGTGTTGAAGACATTATGGTGACTAATGAGATGCATAGATCATAGAGATGGATCTTTCTAGTATTCTGGTTTATTATGATGAGGAGTTGGAAGGAAGTGATACTGGCTATGTTTCAACACTAGACATGGAGATAGGGGAGAAAGTATTGATAGAGTAAAGGAAGCTAAGCATTGAAAATTCCAACATTGATACAGTCTGGAGTTTTTGATTTAGAAGCAATGAAAGGATCCTATGTTTCAACATTAGAGAAAGTGGGTGAAACTGAGAGCTGCTATGTTCCAACACCAGTGACTGATGTTCCAACACAAGTTGAGCAGATTCTTGAAAGCACTACTAATCAGACTGCCATGAGAGATATGATATTAGCTAAGAAGACAACTGATCCGGGTGTATATGAGGAGTGTGGATTTACAGCCTACTTGGACTATTTGGGTCTCAAGACTGCCGCCTCAATCTACATGGAGTACAATCTGAAGACTTTACAAGAATTACAAGGGAGGCAGCATTGATCTAGATTTTGAGTGATACAACAAAGTTTACATTAGAGGCAAGAAATTACTAGAGAATTTCAATCTCAGTGACCACTCAAGGGAACGTTACCGCATCTGGCTTGACTACCAGGTATTTCTGTCTATGCTAGATTGAGGCACAGATAGCTGCTCCTGAAGAGATTTAAAGGTTCTGCGATGGCTATGTTCCAACATAAGCCAGATATTTGCTTTAGAGAGAGTTGCAGTTATTGGATATATTTTTCGTTATCTGTGTCTAATGCATTTGGCATGTTTATGGTCCCAAGGGGGAGAAGATTTTGAATTTCTGGATTTTTGGGATATTCTCGGATCTCAGTACTTATGTGTTTATGTTGGTCCTGTATTCCAACATAGTTTTCTGGGTAGCTAGGTACTGATTGTGAAGTTTATGTGAATTTGATGTTCCAACATAGATGTTGAAGTCTTGACGATTTGGAGATGTGATATTCAGGGCGAATTAAAAGTCTTTCCAGCTCATGTTCCAACATCTATATGGGGTTTACTTGATGTCTATATATTTGCATAGTTGTTTCTTTGAAAGTTCAAAAGATTGGTGGGTCCACAAGATGCCAAAGGGGGGGATTGTAAAGTCCATATTTGGTTAATTGGCAATTTGTGGTAATTATGCATATATGGTATTATTGATTTGCAACATCAAAGAAGGAATTTTGGTGAAATAAGGAAAGGTTAAAGACTGAATCCGAGAAGGATATATCTCGTCCAAGTTGTATTTGAGTTGGAGAATATATCAGTTCCTAAATCTATGGGAATAGATTAATGTAATGGAATTGGAATATTCATTTATTATTAGCATATGGATGAGAGATTCTGGTTATTCTAATTCCTTACTTAAAGGGATTAGATTTGGTAATTCTTATCTCCAAGAGATTTGATTGTAATCAGAATATTATGTGGAGAAGAAATTACATTTGCACAAGACTGCATGCGTAAGAAGACTTTCCATGTTGAAACAAATGGAAAGGTGAAGCCTAAAAGGATTTAATCAGTTGAAGATATTACGTAAATATTGAGTTATGGAATATTGGATATTTCGCAATATAATATTTTAGGCGTGTGATTGAAGCTTATTGGATTTATGGAAAATCCTTATAATTATGGTATTGGATTTATGTAATACTGAGGGATAATTGAGATAAGGAAAATCCCTTTATTTATGTAATTTGGATATCCTTCAAAAGTAGATTTGGAAATAGAATCTTTTGAAGACAAAATGTGAAGAATTCCAATATGCTCATGATATATATATATATATATATATATATATATATATATATATATATATATATTGATGGACATCACGGCTATGCCACTCACGAATTAATTGAAGAAAAATCTGCATCCAAATTTTTATCTTTCGAGAGGTACTACAGAGTCATTCGTCTGTGTTCCAACATGAACTTAAATTGCTGATCAAGTTCAAAATTGTATACCTTAATTCCTCGGGAGGAGGAGATCCAGAGTCGACAAGTTTTAAGTTTAGGGGGAGTCTGATCAAGGCGGATCAGTAGAAAGGGGTGCTTGTAGAATTCACATGTTATAATTAGTTAAGATAAGTATATTGTATGGTGTACTTTGTACTGTATTTTTCTGATTAGTGGATGCATTCTGAACTAGGCATGGTCCCACAGATGTAGGTGGATTTCACCGAACTGCGTAACCAAGTCTCGTGTGTTCATGCTTTACTTTATTGCATACTTGGTTAGATATACTATGTTGGAACACGGTAATAATTATTGAATTAATTAGGTAAAACTAAATTTCAGGAAGCTTTGCCGCCTTATGGTAATGTAATTTGATTTATTAACTTTCTAAATACATAACACCATATTTCTATATACAGGAGGCTCTGCCACCTTATAGTAAAATGGTGTGATCTACATCTAACTAATCTTTAACTTCTTTATTTTAATATTTCTATGATTAATTATGTCTCTAATATATTTGTCTATTTATCTGATGACGTTACATTGCCAATCTACTCTTAACATTTTAACTACAATTAATTAATATAACGGTTATAAATGGCTATATTTTTAGCGGTAATATAACTGCTATAAACGGCTATATTTTACACTATAAATACAAAACATCAAATGATACAAAACCACATCCTCTCTTCCACCTCATATTTTTGTTAAATTTTACCGATAAAATGTCTAGACTAATATTTATCTTTGTTGTTGTAATTATTTTAGTATTACATGTTACCATTCTCACCGTAGAAGTTTCACCGGAAGATTTTCGTTTTTCTTCATTGATGATCGGAATCATGTATTAATCTTTATTTTTTGCAATCATTATAGACTTATGTATTTTGAATTATATCTAATGAACTATTTTACTTTCCCTATTAGTTATCATCATGTCAAAACCTTATGAAACTTGAATTCAGTCCACTCGACATCAGTGGAAACAACTATATGATGTGGATGATAGACGTTGAGATGCATTTGGAATCAATGAACCTCCTTGAGACAATCCAAGAGGGGAATGACTCATCAAGGATGGACAAGGAAAAATCTTTAATCTTCCTTCGTCGACACCTTGATGGGAGTCTCAAAAATGAATATCTCACTATGAAAAATCCACTTGAGCTGTGGAAAAATTTGAAAGAAAGATACGATCATACAAGAGATGTAATGCTCCCCATATACCGCGATGACTGGAACAATCTACGATTCCAAGACTGTAAGAAAGTCTGCGACTATAATTCTGCAATGTATACACTAGTAACCCACTTGACATACTATGGGGTTACAATAACTGACAATGAAATGCTGGAAAAGACTCTTTCTACTTTCCATGCATCAAATGTGACCTTGCAACAACAATATTGTGTGCGGGGTTTTAAAAGATATTCTGAACTAATTTCTTGTCTGCTCATTGCGGAAAAGAATAATGAGTTACCGATGAAGAATCATCAATCTCACCCGACTTGCTAAAGAGTGTTTCTAGAAGCAAGCATTGTTAACTCCGACAAACCTGAATGCAAAAATTATTTTCTGGGTCAAGAGAGGTCGTGGACGAGGTCGAGGTCATGGTCATGGTTACGGACGCAGTCGAGGTGATTACAATTTGGCCTATAAGTCCAGTAATTACTACCACAAGAAGCATCAATATGATAGGAACCTTGAAAGTACCGATAAAAGGGGAAAAGATGCCAGTTCATCAAAGGGATCTGGAACCTCTTGTTTCAGATGTGGTGGCAAAGGACATTGGTCAAGAGTCTGCTGAGTCCCGAAGCACTTATACGAACTCTACCAAGAGTCCATAAAAGGAAAGGGGACGTAGGCAAACTTCAATGAATCCACTCATCTCATAGCTTCTGATTTCAATGATGGTTTCATGGACATAGTGATTTCACTTAGCAACCAAGTGGTGGAAAATAAAAGAATGACAGTGGCATAACTATTATTGGGAATGAAGCTAGATGGTTCAATGTCTGTTTGTATCTCTTTATATATATATATATATATGGCTTTATTTAAAGCCTGCTACTTTCAAATTTATTATCTTTCTTATCAAATTTGTTTTGTTTTAAATTAAAGAGGTGAAATGGATAAAGCTAATCGTGAAGCCGACCAAAGGAATAAAAATGAAGATATTTGCATACTCGGTTGTGGAACAACGTACACTATATTAAAGGATAAAAGGTTTTTCTCAAAGGTAAAACCAACGCAGACCATTGTGAATACAATATCGGGTCCTGTAGATCTGATTGAAGGAGTTGGCGAGGCAAAATTTACATTGCCAAATGGCACAATGTTTACAATAAATAATGTCTTATTTTTGCCAAAGTTCAAAAGGAACTTATTGAGTTTCAATGAAATATATTCTCAAGGATTTGATACTCAGTCTATAACTGAAGGTACCATGAAATATATGATTCTCATTGTGTATAAATCTGGAAGGAAATGCATACTTGAGAAACTATCAATGCTCCATACTGGATTGCATTACACGCATATAAATGCAGTAGAATCAAATATGGTAGTGATAAAACCTCCAATATTTACCATCTAGCATGATCGACTGGGTCATCCTGGTTCAACTATGATGCTAAGAATTATTGAAAGCTCACATGGGCATCAATTGAAGGACTAGAAGATCCCTCATGGAAAATTCTTTCAATGTAAGGCTTGTTCCCTTGGAAAGCTAATCCTAAGGCCTTCACCGGGAAAGGTTGAAATAGAACCACTAGCGTTTCTTGAACGTATTCAAGGTGATATATGTATACTTATTTATCCACCATATGGACCATTTCGTTACTTCATGGTATTGATAGATGCTTCTAGCAAATGGTCACAAGTATGTCTATTATCAACTTGAAATATGGCATTTGCTAAATTACTCGCTGAGTTAATCAAATTGCAAGCTCAATTTCCTGATCATACGATCAAGAAAATTAGACTTGATAATACCGGTGAATTCACATCCCAAAATTTTGATGATTATTGTATGTCAGTTGGGATTGTTGTTGAACATCATGTTGCTCATGTGCACACACAAAATGGTTTGGCTGAATGACTGATCAAATGTCTCCAATTCATTGATTGACCATTAATAATGAGAACAATGATCCCTACTTCTATGTGGGGTTATGCAATATTACATGCTGCAGCATTGATTTGCATCAGGCCAAGTGCATATCATAAATACTCTCCACTACAACTTGCATCAGGCCAAAAACCAAATATATCCCATCTAAGGATTTTTGGTTGCACTGTTTCTGTGCCTATTGCACCACCGCAAAGAACAAAGATGGGACCACGGAGAATTCTTGGCATTTATGTAGGCTTTGAAAGTTCATCTATTGTTAGATACCCCAAACCCCTAACTGGGAAAGTTGTACAGCTCGTTTTGCTGATTGTCATTTTGATGAAGAAAAATTTCCAACATTAGGGGAGAAAGGAAAGAGCTGGAAAGGAATATTACCTGGTATGTACCAATATTATTACATCTTGATCCTTATACAAAAGAGTATGATGGAAAATTCCAAAAGATATTGCATGTGCAAGATATAGTAAATTAACTTCCTGATGCATTTACAGACACAAAGAGAGTGACAAAATCTCACATCTCAGCTGAGAATGCTCCTGCTCAAATTGAAATCCCAAAAGGGCAAATTTAAAACAGAGTCACTCATGAAATCGCGACATGCCTGAAGCGTGGAAGACCACTCGGTTCCAAAGATAAAAATCCACGTAAAAGAAAAGGATCAAAGAAACAAGATGACCCCAAAATGGAGGAACGTATTCCTGAAGAAATACGAAATGAGGAAAATCAAGAAATTTCGATTAATTATGCCAATACATGTATAAGGTAGAACCAAAATGAGGAAATCGATGATGCATTCTCTTACAACTTGGCATGCGATGTTATGGACAAAAATAATGGGGATCCTGAACCACGGTTTGTTACCGAGTGTAAAAATAGACACGATTGGACTGAATGGAAAAGGGCTATGGAAGCTGAGTTAGACTCGCTTAATTGGCGCAAAGTTTTTGGGCCTATAGTACTCACCCCAGAAGATGTGAGACCCGTTGGATACAAATGGGTATTTGTGCAAAAAAGAAATGAGAAAAACAAGATTGTTAGATATAAGGCAAGACTCGTTGCACAAGATATTTCTCAAAGGCCCGGAATTGATTTTGAGGAAACATACTCCCCAGTCATAGATGGAATTACATTAAGATTCCTTATCAGTCTTACAGTTCATGAGAAACTTAATATGCATCTTACGGATGTTGTTACCGCATACTTATATGGATCGCTTAATGCTGAAATTTACATGAGAATCCCTGAAGGATTTAAAATGCATGAAGCATTAAGTTCAAAACCAGAGAAAGATAGTCAATCAAATTACAAAGATCTTTATATGGGTTAAAGCAATCTGGATGCATGTGGTACAACCGACTAAGCGAATATCTGTTACAAAAGGGGTATGTCAATGACCCTCTTTGTTCCTATGTTTTCATCAAGAAAACAACATCCGGGTGTGTGATTATCGCTGTCTATATTAATGATTTGAATACCATTGGGAACAATGAAGAGATTTTGGAAGTAATCTCTTACATAAAGAATGAGTTCGATATGAAAGACCTTGGGAAAACAAAATATTGTCTTGGTTTGCAGATTGAGCACTTGCAAAGTGGAATACTTGTGCATCAATCAAATTACACGAAAAAGGTATTAAAGAGATTCAATATGGATAAATCAAATCCATTGAGTACCCCAATGGTCGTAAGATCCCTTAATTTGGAAAATGATCAATTTCGTCCATGTGAGGAATCTGAACAGGTTCTTGGTCCAAAAAGTACCATATTTTAGTGCAATTGGTGCACTTGTGTATCCTTAAAAGACTTGATATAACTTTTGCTGTTAATTTATTAGCGAGATTTTGTTCATCTTCTACCAAAAGACACTGGAACGGAATCAAACATGTGTTTCGTTACCTTCAAGGGACAATTGATTTGGGATTATTTTATTCCAAGCTTACGAAACCAATTTTGGTTGGCTATGCAAATGCAGGTTACCAGTAATATCCACACAAAGGGAGATCTCAAACTGGGTATGTTTTTACTTGCGGAGGGACTGCGATTTCTTGGCGTTCACAGAAACAAACACTCATCACAACATCATCAAATCATGCTAAGGTTATTGCATTGCACGAAGCAAGTCGAGAGTGTGTGTGGTTGAGATCCATGACGCGACATATCAGAACCGCAAGTGGTGTCCAATCAAATGATAATCTCATCACACTTTTTGAAGATAATGCCGCGTGTGTTAATCAAATGAAGGAAGGATACATCAAAAGCGACAGAACAAAGCACATTCCTCTGAAGTTCTTTTCATTCACTCAAGAGCTGGAAGAGAGTAATATTATCAACATCCAATATATCCCTTCCTGTGAAAAACTCAGCAGATCTGCTCTCAAAGGCTCTCCCACTTCAGTGTTCAGAAAACATGTTCATGACATCGGAATGCGAAGACTACGAAATTTATGAAGAAATCACCAATGCCAACATGGGGGGAAGCTATACGTGGTTGTACTTTTTTTTCCCTTACTGTGGTTTTTATCCCACTGAGCTTTTCCAAGTAAGATTTTTATTGAGCCAGGATGAACACGTAGTTATTGAAATGAGCATTCCAAGGGGACTGTTAGGAATAACGAAATGCTCATTAGCAATAAGCTAGATTTGTGATAAATAATTATATCATTATTTATTTACCAAGGGGAAATACTCCCAAATTATACTATAAATACCCCCTTAGAGGATGAAGAAAAATGCACCTCTCATTCTCTCATTTCTCACTTCTTCTCATCTTATCTTGTTTTCCATCTTATCTTCTTCTCCATTCTCTCCTTCTTACTTCCCACATCAAACCCTTTGCTAATTTCTCAATAAATTAGTGCAAATTAGTCAAAATTACAACACATAATTAATACTTACTAACATTTAAAACACACAAGTAATTACGTAAAAAAATTTGTTTTGAATTTTTTTATGGAAGCTTATGTGGCAAGGTGACTGGGCAAAATTTGGGGTTGTGACTTGGACAAAAACTTGTTGTTTTAGTTAATAGTATAGATTAATACCTTTCTAATTTGTTCCTTTCCACATCAATAAGTAATATATTCCTTCCGTCTCATCTCTGTTTGCATCACACTCATTAGCATGCTATTCAAGAAACATATTTGACTGTTAATATGTTTACTTACGTATAGTAACGGAAAATAAAAATTTATGTTTAGAAACTATTTGTTACTACAAATTCAACAATATCATATCTGATAATATTTTTGTTCATATATCTATTTATGAAGTCAAATTTTGATGGACTAGTGTAAAAAAAAGTAAGAGTGCAAATAGAGTTGGGGCGGAGGAAGTACTTCGTAATTTTCTTTTTAAACTTTCCATTCTCTTCAAACTAATTTTTAAGCACAAAACTCGAAAAGTGATTCGAACCAAAAATCAAACAATCCAAATTTGAATCACCTGAACCAAATTTTTATATGGTTTTCGCATATCCAGATTGATTCAATCGAATTCTGAATATGATTTTTGGATCAATTTTGGGTATTAAAACTCAAACTGAAACCCTATTAGCACAGAAAGACCTATTAAAGGTGGTTATGTCAGACCAGAGTCTTGCCTTTGATCAAAAAGACCAAAGGCAGTTCCGAGAACCACCTTTAATTAGGGTCCGAAATAAGTTCCAAATTTGGAAGCTATTTCTAACCTTCTTTAAAAAAAGGCTTCCGAAAACCCGAAGTTTCCGGTAGCTAATGGCCTTCTCTGACGGAGAAGCAACAACAGACAAGGGTAGATCTAGAGGTTTTTTAAGATACCTTCTCCAGTTAAACTATAACAGACCGAGCAAAAAAATTATGTGTGGGCAAAACTTATCCAATAGCGCAGCGAGCAGTGGCGTCTCCAGTGGTGCAGCCTCTAATGGCGTGGCGAGCAGCAGCATCCCTAGTGGTGTGGCGAGCTGTGGCATCTCTAGTGGTGCTATCTCCAGTAGTGTGGCGAGCAATGGCGTCTCTAGTGGTGCAACGAGCAATGGCGGTTAGGGATGATCTTGCGTGTAGGACCAGACCGAGACCCACAGGGTCTAGACCTGTTGAGTGGGTATGGGTCTAAAAAATTTAGACTCATCGGGTTCAGTAAGTCTAGATTTTTAAATATGGGTCTGGGTTCGGGTCTAAAATGTTAAGACACAACACCGACCCGTAAACCCATATAACCCTAACTATATATGTACCCTAATTTCTAAATTACTTTCACATTTTCTCTGTATTTTTAATTTAAATTCAACAAATAATATGTATTGTATATTTTTTCTTCAAAAATCAATTCATAGGTTTATTGAACTTGAACTATTTGTTTTTAAGATAACATAAATTTTATTTAGTGAAGAAAATAATTAAAATATTAGACCCATTTAGGATCCATTTCAGACCCAAGATCAGTTTAGACCCATCGAGTTTGGGTATGGGTCTGGGATTTTCAGATACTACGGGTCTGAGTCGGGTCTGGATCTAAATAATTCTTTTAAGGGTCGGGTCAAGATCTTGTTAGACTTGACCCAGATCTGACTCATAATCATCTCTAGTGGCGATGGGCAAATGCGGAGTGGCAGAAGTGGGCATGTTCTCCAGCAGCGAGCAGCAGCAGTGAGCTTATCCACGGAGCGGCAAGCGACGGAAGGTGTGTGGCGGAGTAGGGTTTACAAAGGGAAGGATATTGAGATCTCTAATGAGGGAGAGACTTTCGAAAACCCTAATGAGGGAGGCGTTGGAGTGTTGAGAAAAGGATAGAAAAAAACTAAGGTTTTGGATTTTTAATTAAATAGTAAATCAAAAATCTCAATCAAAGGCACCCAATTAAAGGTGGTTCTATCATAGTACCGTCTTTAATTGATGTCAAGAACCGCCTTTAACCAATTAAAAAGTATCTTTAAAATTTTTAGGCTTACTTGGGAGGGAGTTCCAAACTCGGAACCTCCCTCGGGTCCTCATTAAAGGCAGTTCCTCAAAAACCGCATTTGATTGAGTGTATTTAATCAAGGGTTCTCCACTAGTTCCTGGACTGATCAATATCAAATTCTAATCAGTTATATATATATACACATTAAAATATATAAATACATTTAGTTTAATAATGAATAATTTAATCCTTGGATTTTAAAATTTATTGACTTATTAGTTAGAATATAATACTAAACCTTTAATTCTTAAATTTGTTTTGCGATTCTTTATTTTGATGGAGTAAACTTTAATAAGATGGTGGTGTGTCATTGTAAATCCATTGAAATGTTCATGTGTAAGTAGACGATGTGTTTTGTAGTTAAAGTCTTGAAGTTGGGTTAAATTGTGTTAAGAAAATTTGACTTGTTCGATTTCAAGCTGAAAATAGAAATCTAAATGCATATTTATTTATTTGATTTTATTGAAAATATATGGTTTTGTGTAGAAGATAAGGGTAATAATGTGTGTTTGTATTCATGCCCTTGAGTACATTATAAAATGTTACAAGAATCCTAAGTAAATAAGGAAAATAAAACTAATCTATTCACAAAGTATTCTATTTCCTCAATACTCCTCAAGTTGGAGCATGTAGATCAAGAACGTCCAACTTACCAATTAGTAGTTGAAACTGAGTACGTCCAAGAGCTTTCGTGAATAAGTCCATAGGCTGATCAGAAGTGCGGATATGATGAGTAACATTAGTACACTTTACCAAATCTCTGACAAAATGATAGTCAACCTCTATATGCTTTTTATGTTCATGAAAGACAGGATTAGCAGCAATATGAAGAGCAGATTGACTATCACAAAACAGTCGCATGGGGAAAAATGAACAAAACCTAAATCTTTAACAAAATACTTAAGCCACAATAATTCACAACAGGTAACTGCCATGACACGATACCCTGCTTCACAAGAAGAACAAGAAACTGTAGCTTGCTTCTTGGTCTTTCATGAAATTGGAGAATCACCGATCATCACAAAATATCCAGAAAGTGAACATTGTGTGATGGGGCACGCAGTCCAATCAGAATCACTGTAAGCGGTTAATTGTAAAGAACTACATGAAGAGAGAAATAAACTTTGACCAGGATGACTTTTCGAGTAGTGTAGAACCCGCAGTGCAGCTTGCCAGTGAGAAACACGAGGTGACTTCATGAAATGAGCAAGTGTATGCATCGAATAACTAAGCTTCGGGCATGTAATGGTATGATAAATGAGACAATCGACTAGACGCCGATACTGCTCAAGATCAGTGTATAGGAGTCCTTCCACATGTGCGAGATCGTGTTGTTTCTCCATCGAAAAGTATGTCTATTTTCACCCAGCAAATAAGTATCTGATAAAATATCAAGGGCATATTTCCTTTGTGATTGAAACATCCCCTCCAGTTTTCTAGCAATCTCTATACCCAAGAAATACTTAAGGGCAAAATCCTTCATGTGGAAACAAGAGCTCAAGTATTTCTTGAATTTAGAGATGAGTGATGAAGAACCACCAGCAATCACCAAATCATCCACATAAACCAGCACGTGCAAAGAAACCGAACCACAGGAGAAAGCAAAATGAGAGTAATCAGCCTTACTCTAAACAAAGCCAAATGCGCGTAGAACCTGAGCCAACTTAGCAAACCAGTTGCGAGGAGCTTGTCTCCACCTGTAAAGAGATTTTTGAAGTCGGCAGACCATGCCGGGAGGCGTAGTATAGCCAGGAGGAGGGTGCATAAACCTCTTCGTGAAGATCACCTTGTAGAAAATCATTATGAACATCCATTTGATGAAGTTCTCAACCACAAATGACTGCAACAGATTAAAATAGGTGAACCAAAGTCATCTTTTCAAGAGGAGAAAATGTCTCACTAAAGTTTGTACCTTAAATCTGACGAATACGCAGAACCACCAGATGAGCTTTGTGTCATTCAATAATACCATTAGCTTTAAACTTGGTACGGTAAACCCATTTCCATCCAATTGCAGTCTTATCCAGAGGAAGAGAAGCCATAGTCCAAGTTTCATTGCGCTTAAGAGCATTAATCTCATCAGCCATATCATCGTACCAATGAGAATGCTTTGACGCCTCCGAATAAGTGGTAGGATCTGTGTTAGTATTTACTGCACCAAAAATCTAGAATGCATACTAGAAAATTTATAGTAATTTACAAAATTAGTTAAAGGATAGAGAACACATGAGGATAGTTATGGCGCAGGAGTGAGTGTAGCAGTTGGGGGCAAGAGGATGGCGATCACGGTCACTACGCTGGGAAGATGGTGGCTCAGCCGCAAGAAGCAACGGTGGAGCCTGAGCAGGCGGCGAGGTCAGTGCCATGGTGTCAGTCAGTTGTGCGGTAATGGTCGACGGTGCCGTGGCTGTGGGAAGAGTCACCGGTGTTGAATCCTGCATCGATCTGGGTGCCGAGTTGGGTTGGGTTATGGTGTCGGACGACAGAGCCAGGGTCAGTGGCGCTGGCAGAACGGCGGAAGCCAGCGGAGGCTGAGGTGAAGTCGCAGTGGGGGTGATGACCGGAGGCGAGGTGGTTGTGCCACAGGTTGTCGCCAACGAAACCATCATCGGATAGCCAACATACCAAGTATCAGTTTGTGACTGTGTAGGCTGAGCAGGTACAGATGGCATAGCAAACGGAAACTGGTCTTCATAAAAATAAGCATCATGACTGTTGAAGAAAGTACATGGTTCCAAATCATAAAGGCGATAGCCTTTCTTGCCAGCAAAATACCCAAGAAAAATGCATCGTCGACTTCTTGGAGCAAACTTGTCACGTTATATAGGAATGTAGGAGGCATAGCACAAGCAACCAAAAACTTTCATGAGCTTGTAGTTTGGAGCACGTCCGTAGAGTAACTCAAATGGTGTGCGACCATTGAGTTGCTTTGTCAGTGTCCGGTTAATCAAATAGGCATCAATGAGCACACATTCTCCCCAAAACTCAATAGGCATATTAGCTAGAAAATGCAAAGCACGAGCCACATTTAACAAATGGCGATGCTTGCATTCTACACGACCATTATGCTGTTGTGTGTCAACCATAGAAGTCTAAAAAATAATGCCAGATTCAGTAAACTATGATCTTAAAGGTAGGAATTTTGAACCATTATCAGCACGGATACGACGAATAGAGCACTCAAACTGATTCTTGATCAAAGCAAAAAATTCTATAAATCTAGAAGCTATATCTGACTTAGCCACTAATAAATAAACCTAAATAGCTCGGGAATAATCATCAACTATAGTTAAAAAATAAAATGCACCACTAGAAGATGGTGTGCTATAAGGCCCCCAAACATCACTATGAATCAATTCAAACAAAGAACTAGCATTCGAAGAGCTCAAAGAGAAACTATGTCTAGTCTATTTTGATCTATGACACACGGAGCAAGGTATAGAAGTATTATTTGTGCTAAAATCAAGAGTGGGAACAGAAGATAACACCGTAGATGATGGATGACCAAGACTTTGATGTCATAAATCAGATGCACAAACTATAGCAACTATATGATGGATATGAGACTGAAGATGTGTATCCAGCAAACAAAGCCAATAACCCCCCACCCCCCCCTACTGTTCACCCACGCCAATCATAGCCTTCGTATTAATTTTCTCTAAAATACAATAATTTTCAGTAAGCAAGGCTATACGTTTTAGGGCAGACAACAATCTAGAGTATGATAATAAGTTGCATCGTAGTTTAGGTATATAAAGCACATGAGTAAGAGTGATATATCCAAAATGCAAAGAACCATATTGTGCAGCATATGACAAAGATCCATCAGGAAGTAGAACGTTAATAGAATAGGTAGCAGTAGTAATGTCAATTAGAGAACCTTTGTCACCCATCATGTGATATGAGACTCCCGAATCAAGAATCCAAGGTAAAATAGTTTTACCTGACCCATGGTCAAAAGAGTAATTTAATTGACTAAATAAATTAAGGGTCGTATTACATTGGTCGTCAGACAGAGAAGAGCCGAAATAAGATCAAGCAGGGGAGCTGGAGGCCGCAACTGCAAATTCTTGTAATGGGGTCGCCGGCGAAAAGAGCCATAACACAATTTAACTATGTTATTTGATAAAAAAATTAAATGAAACTTCTCGAGAGAAAAACCAATACGGGAAGGAGAGAAAAAAGGTGGATAGGGCGCTTGGTTACACGATCAAAGGGATAAAGCTCGTGTCTCTGTAATCACGCATGAAAACAAGCGCTACTGGAAGGGAATAATGCATTTCTTTCAAACGTGCGTGACTACACACGCTTCTGGATGTATCCATCGCGCGCGTAAGATTTGTCATGAGCAAACGACGCCGGTCGGAGTAGCAGATTGACGCCGGTCGGAAAAGTTGATGCAAGTTAGAGTAGCAAGCGGGTTGATGCCGGTCTGAGTAGCGGCCGGGTTGACTCAGAAAGTGAAGCAAATGAGCTCATTGGATGTCTGATGCTGATGAGGATCCAAGCGTGGCGAAGAGGCTAGAGGCACAAAACTCAGGTTCATCGGCTCCAAAAACTGAAGCAAAACGTAGAGTCTTGATAGGAGACTTGATCGGAGAAGCAAAGCTAGCGGACTTAATCGGCGGCGGAGAGCAACTGAGTAGGTTCGTTGGTGAGCAAAACATGGATTTTTCTTCTTTTTTTTTAATAATAGAAAGGCGGCTCGGATCGATGACGCTTGGAGTTCACGCACAAAAGACAGCGGCTGCGTTTACGGAAAATTTAGGATTTTAAGTTTCAGGATTTTATGCTTTTATGTCATTTAGAAAATAAAGGTAATAATGTGTGTTGTATTCAAGCCCTGGAGTACAATATATAGTGTTACAAGAATCCTAAGTAAATAAGGAAAATAATACTAATCTTTTCACAAAATATTTTATTTCCTCAATATTTGGTTTCAGTTTTAAATTTTTTAGAGATCAATCAAATTAAACCAAATTGAATAACTTGAAACCCGGTTAAACTAACCTGACGCCCACCTCTAATTTCACAGCTCTCTTTATTAATTTAAAAAATAATTATAATAAAATTCTTGCATAGACGAACCAACTTATCTGGAAACAATTATGGAAATACCACATCCCACAAAGGGTAAACACTTTGTTTGGAGATTATGCACCGACTCCCTTCCGATGAACAAGAATCTAAGGAAGCATACAAAGATTGTTTCGCTCAAAAAAAAAATATGTAAAAAAATTAAGCATGCGGAAGGTGAGGAACTAGCTAGTAGTATTTTGAGAAGTGTCTAATGGGTTGAGAAGTTAACAACATTTGTTCCCTGATTTATTTCATCTTTTTTGGTCAACGCATTCGACACTTGTCAAAATTCTACTGGTCCTTCTTCTCATATACTTAATTCTCCCACATTCAAAATTTTCTACTATTTAGTTCCCTCACCTCCCGACATACAAAATTCTCATATACAAATTTTCCGACCCACTATGTGAGGAAGACGATGGCACTACTTCCCACATGTTCTTTGATTGCACGTATGTGAGGGTAGTATATATATCGAATGTTGTGATTGGAGCCAATGATTGATTCGGGAAGGAACCGGTGGGACCTTTAGCTACGGAACTTTTTGCACAGTGCCCGCAGGGCACTGCTTGTAGAGAGATGGTTCTCATGGTAGGTGATGAGATTTGGTTTTAACGAAATCAGGAGATATTTGAAGATCGAGGCACGGAATCTATTATTCTTGCAACTATGGCGTGAGCGAGTTTTGCACAAGTTAAGGGAGGCAAATCTTTGGTCAGAACAATACTCACTAAAACTGCATGCACAATCGCTGCTTTGGCTATCTTATTCCGAAATGAAAAAAAATTATGTAGATTTATGTCAATTGAATGCTCATGTTATGTCGTATGTCTTATTTTTCATTCATGTTTATCATTCGTAACAAAAAATAAATTTTATTTTTATTATAATTCATCTAAATGTGTGCGAGACATGGGCACATCTATAGTAATTTTTAGAGTTATTCTTTTATGTCAAATTCTATATTTTCATTTGATAAATAAACGGTGAAAGTATCAATGGCATGACAATTACCTTTTTCTACCATTGCAATAACCATCAACGTGCATGTCAATTGCAATAACGTACGACGGCATGAAATTGCACAAAATTACACACATGCACAACTTTTTCCTACATTCACATTAATTTTGATATTAGTTGTTGGCGCACTCATGTAGCCTAAATAAGAGAGAGAAAATAGATGTGATTAAAAATCTACGCCCCTTCTTATCATTGAGTCAAAGAAAATATTAACTAAACTGCATGTAAATTTGTTGCTTTGGCTATCATTGAGTTAAAGAAAATATTAACATATCTTTGACTCAATAGATATGATTAAAAATCTATGCCCCTTCTTATCATGACAAAAAAAATTAAAACAATATTCGAGGCAAAGAGTCGTTGCCGCCCGCTAGGTAATCTTCACAAAGTTGCATCAGTCCAGGCTCTACTAGAAGTTCCACAAGCTCATTAACTACGACAATTGCCTCAAACTCTTAGGAATTCACTGGAGAAGCTTAAAAATGATGTGGATGTGACAGAGCTAGCTTTTGACACACTGAAAAGGTTGTGCATGCTAGGTGATGATTTTTTAAGCAGGTTTATGACAATCAAATTCTTATTTTATGTCGCATGTTTTATTTTTCACCCATGCTTACCATTCATAACAAAAGTAATGTAATGTAATAGGATTGTATTTTTTTAATGATTAATCTTAGTGCGTGCAAGTCATGGGCACACAAGTTAAGCATTTTTAGACCTATTCTTTCTTATCTTATTCTATATTTTTATTTCTTTTATGTAAAATGAAAATTAGTTTCAGTACAGTCACTTTTCCTGCCATTTTGCAAAATAAGAACATCATGCACCAGTGGAACTTCTCCAACCAAACAAACTATCTTAGAATGCGGCATTCAAACTACAAGCACTTCACCTCATCCACCTTCTAGAGATCTTTTTCATATTTGTACCACCTAACCACCCCTTCGTCGCATCTATGCGTTGACACATGATGCACGACTCGCTCACGCGTGTCACAAACTTGCGTAACCTTATAGCCTTCTGAAGAATTGAGGCGTCAATGTGATTGAGAAGCTTCTTCAGTCCTTCAGGATTGTGAATAAGGTAAATCTCCATAGATAGATGTTTGCACTGAGTAGAATACATACAGAGAATACTAACCCTAGACATACAATTTATCTAGACATATCTCTATGTAATTGTAATCAAATCATAATAAAATCTAATTTCAATCAAATCATATCCTGTGGAAACAGAAGATCGGAAGGACAAACCAAAATGGAGTGTACCATTGACGTATCAAAGAATCCTGGTGACTGTCGCAAAATGATCATCATAAGGATCCTGCAAAAACTGGCTGGCGAAGTTCACAGCGAAAGAAAAATCAAGTCGAGTGATGGTAAGGTACTATAGAGCACCAACCAATGACCAATATAGAGTGGGATTGTTGAACGGCTTGCTCGAACCACTGAGAAACTGAGAAGTACGTACAAAAGGAGTGGAGACTGGCACAACATCAAACATACCAGCCCGCTGAAGAATATCCCTAGCATACTTTGCTTGACCCAAAAAGAGACCAGAGTCGGTGGATGAGACCTCAAGGCCAAGAAAGTAGCTGAGGGAACCAAGGTCCTTTATGGAAAACTTCCGATGAGTGTGAGAGATGAACTCAAGATAGCGGAAGAATCATTGCCATTAAGGATGATATCGTCAACGTATACCAGCAGGTAGAGAAGAGTAGTGCCTTGGGAGAACACAAACAGAGAAGTGTCAGAGTAGCTTCAAAGAAAGCGAGCTAGTGAAGAAATGAACTGAACCTCTCAAACTAGGCTCTCGGTGCTTGCTTAAGCCCATAGATGGCTTTCCGTGGGCGACAAACATGATCAGGCCGGGTGGGATCCTTAAAGCCAATGGGTTGCGCCATGTAAACTGGGGTATCAAGACCACCATTAAGGAAGCCATTCTTGACATCCAACTGGTGCAGAGGCCATTTCCGCATGGTAGCAATAGCAAGAACCGTATGAACAGTGGAAGCTTTGACAAAGGGGCTAAATGTATGATCAAAGTCGAAGTCCGGTAGCTACAAGAATCCATGAGCGATAAGTCGGGCCTTGTAACGCTCAATGGTACCATCAGGATGGTATTTGAGCCAAAAAACCCCACTTGGAGCCAACAATGTTCACATCAGAATTCTGAGGTACTAAATCCCAAGTATGTTGCTGCCGAAGAGCAGTCATCTCATCATCCATTGTTGCAACCCACTGAGGATCATAAAGTGCAGCCCAATAATCCCGAGGCTTAGAGTGAGCAAGAATTACGGCAGTAAGACCAGTAACAAAATAATCATCGAAATGACGAGGACAGCGTAAACCAGTAAGAGGTCGAGTGGTTATCTGATGAATCCGAGGAGGCGGACTGGGAGAACATCAGAGAAGTCATCAAAAGAAGACCCAACATGCACTGAAGGAGAAGTAGGAGCCGAGTCAGGGGCAGCAGTAGTAGGGGTCGTCAAAGTAGGTGGGTTAGCC
Organism: Rubia yunnanensis; assembly: GCA_037428765.1. NCBI lineage: Eukaryota > Viridiplantae > Streptophyta > Magnoliopsida > Gentianales > Rubiaceae > Rubia > Rubia yunnanensis. The sequence continues at coordinate 18,895,677 of CM075064.1, read as the reverse complement.
GAGCACAAGGAACAAGGCACCAAGAGAGATATCGGGGGCAAATCAGGTGCTGGATCAGGAATAACCGAATCAATAAAAGAGGAAACATCTAGAGAGGAAAAAAGCTACAGAGGCCGAAGTCACAGTGGCATAAGGGTAGCAGGTTTCATCAAAACGTGTATACCGAGTGATGAATACCCAACCAAAAGTAGGATCAAGGAAATGAAACCCCTTGCATTGAGAGCTATAATCGACAAATACACAAGGGATGCTCTGAGGCGATAGTTTGTGCTCAGCATAAGGACGAACAAAAGGATATACTCTACAATCAAAGTGGTGGAAATTAGAGTACATAGGCGCCCAATCGAACAAAACACTGTAAAGGGGAGCTCCATCAATAACTGGAGTAGGCAGTCGATTTATGACATAAATAGTCGTTTCAAGGCATCATCCTAGAAAGATAAAGGCATATGCAAATGAAAGAGCATGGTAAGGCCCATTTCAGCTACTTGACGGTGTTTATGCTCAGCACACTCATTCTGCTCGGGTGTGTAGGGGAAAGAAACCTGATGGTGTATCACCTCAGATTCAAAATGTGTCCGAAGACGAGTGTTCAAAAATCCAATGCCGCCATCACTCTTAAACACTTTGATCCGAAGAAAATTAATTTTCTACAAATGCCTCAAATTTCATATAGACATCAACAAAATTGGATTTACGCCGCAAAGGATAAATCCAAGTAAATATCAAAAAGTCATCCATAAAAAGAGCATAGTAAGCAAAATTATGTCCAGATAAAATAGGATACGGACCCCACAAATGACAGTGAATCAAATCTAAAATATGCTTAGCTCTTTTAGAGTTCTCAACAAAAGAAAGTTTATGACATTTCACCATAACTCATGAGGCGCATGCATTAGGCCCTGGAAACAAAGAAGACACGGAAAGTTCACCATTCTTAATTAACAAAGAAATGATACTCTAGGACACATGTCCCATACGGGCGTGCCACAACTCAAAAGAAGCCCAATTTTTATTCTTCTTTAAAAAGGAAAGTAGTGCCTCTTCACCCAGGTCTAGCACATATAAGCCATCCTCACTGTAGCCTCTGCCCATAACTGCATTGGTGACTTTGTGCTAAATCACAAAAGAATGGCCATCTAATGTAATCAGTACACCAAGATCCTTGGTAAGTTTACTAATCACAACAAGTTTTTGGTTATCTTAGGAACCACCAAAACATCAGACAATTTCAAAGAACTCGTAAGTTGGGAATCACCAATAGCAGAAATAGAAATATTATTTCCATTACCAACGAAAACATATGAATTACCAGTATAGGGGGTGACACTTTCAAGGTTTGAGGCAGATGAACTCATATGGGCGGAAGCTCCAGAGTCAAGATACCAATCAGAAGTGACAGTTGTTGGCTCAAGCTGAAGAGGGGACAGGAACAATTGAACAAGATGAGAAGTCTCAGAAGGGTGCTGAATCATACGGTAGCAGTGTGCGGCATCATGACCCATTTTGCGACACCAGTGGCACTAAAGGCCACAGTCACGACCAGAAGACTACCCTGAAAATATGCCTTGCCCGCGACCAGAATGGCTGGTGCATGTACCAAATGTGCCACCATCACACGCGCTAACACCTAATGCGTGAGCCCACGTGCACCCACCGGAGGACTAATCAGACGCTGCGAAAGTGACCTGACCGATTGCAGATCCCCCGGAAAGTGTCTGACCCTTCTAATTGTTCAAAAATTACTCGTGGTCTTTGGCATGAGCAACAATATCAGCATACAAAGGGGTAGGCAATGCAGTAATGAATGGGGCAGAAAAATATTTGCAATCAGAACCGAGCGCAGTAAGAAACCATAAAAGCTAATCATCATTAGAAGCATGTGAACCCAAAACAGAGAGTTAATCAAAGATGCTTTTAAACTGAATGTGCAACTCATGAACAATGCCAGTTTTTTGTACAGCAAAGGCATTAGAACGAAGACGCAAAATAGTGGACTTACTCTGATTCTGGTAAACAGATGCTATGTTCTCCCACATTTGCTGAGAAGTGGCGCAATCATTAGGCTCAGCCAAGGCCTCCTGAGTTAATGATGAAAACATCGGGCTACAAACCCTTTGATCCTCATCAAGCCAAGCCTCTATGTCCGCCAAATCTTGCTCGTAAGTAGCTTTTGGGTCTATCTTCATGCAACCATGAGAACCACCAATCACAGCTGCATAGGAGGCCGCCGACGAAGATGATTCTAGCGGTGGGGTGGGAAGAACCGAACATGGCTTTGTGCCATCAAGGTAACCGTACAAACCTTGCGGCTTAATAATATGCATAGCTTGTCTTTTCCATAAGAGATAGTTGGTAGGAGTAAGTTTGATGGTGAACATATGGAGGAGAGTGTTATAGGGAAGCTTGGTTTCGGCCATGGTAAGGGAGAGCAAGAAACCTGGGAAAATTTTTAGCAATGCTTGAGGAAGAAGAAAGATGGATACGGTAGTGGGAAGGAGAAGAGAAGTCACGACTGCGTGTGAAAAGAAAAAGAGAAGGATTGAAACCCTATTCTGATACCATGTGAATAAGGTAAATCTCCATGGATAGATTTTTGCTTTGAGTAGAATACATATAGAGAATGCTAAACCCTAAACATACAAAGGATCCAGGCATGCCTCTATGTAATCATAATCAAATCTAATCATAATCAAATCATATCCTAACAAGGACTTGAGATGTGACAGATGTCTTTGAGAATGCAATGAGAGATTTTGGGCTTTTTTCTAGTTGTCGCATGCAGCCCATCCAAGAGAATGATTAGAGCATCCTCAACAATTGCGTTGCACCAGAGACTCGGAACTTTCAAATCAGGAATACATGTGACCGGGTTTAACCTGTGGATCTGCCCATTTCGTTAACCTGTGGTCAATCTGCAAACCTAACATGTCCCATTTTTTAAGTTACCCATTTAACTTGTTATCCATTTGACCCACTACTCATTTTACTCATACCCATTAGAATTTAAAAATTAATAACACATAACCCGCAAATTATGGATTTATTTTGGCACCCTATCCACAGAGTTGAGAACCAATGGTCATATGGCGTGCATCTGGCGTGCTTGCTGGTTGCAGTAATTGATCAATTGTCATGCATTTCTATTTCTAAGATTTTTCAACATCTTTCCTTACCTAATAAATATACACAAACACATTTGTGAATTGAAGAAAAAATAAATATGCTACTCATTTCTCACATTTTAAACTGTACACTTTGATTTCAACAGTTAATTTAAAAAATATTTTATCTATAATATCTTTCATTAAGAATGATTAAAACTTGTGAAAAATTGATAATTTAAAAATATATGATATAGTGAATCTAACAGATTATCATTCAATAGTATTCATAATTATGATCTTTTTGAGGTACTTATGAATTTTTAATTATATGGTAAAAGTTGAGAAATTTTGACTAAATGAATAGTTAATGGGACAGAGGTAGTACATCCATTTTAAACATAGTAGATGGGAGAAAGAAAATTAGTAGAGACTGTTTAATTAAGGCATCTGAGATGTTTTTAGGGATGGCGGTGGGCCAGTTTTGGTATTCAATATAAATTCAGAATTTGGTTTTCCTTTGGCATTCCACTTGTAGATGGTTTCACATGTTGGGCCACCAGAGCGACGTTCCACCGGTGAGACTCAAAGCGGGTCATGACGTGTTAATATTTTAGGGTCTAATCAGAGTGGTGGTGATTCAGACTCAAAGCGATTCAAGGCAGGTCACGGGCCAGATTTTTATAGACCTTTGTTGAATAATTATGGTTTTTTAGTGATACGGTGGCGCTTTTTCCATCGGTTATACTTTGATGCCAGCTACAAACAGAGGGAGAAAAAACTTTTTCAAGTCTGATTTTCCAAAAGTTTCCGGCGAGGTCATGGTAATCGAAGGGGTACTGCTCTTTTATTTTATCTTTTTTTGGGTGAGAGGTTGTTATTATTGTTCTTTATTTTATCTTCATTTATCTTTCTCTCAATTTTAACATTAACCTACTAATTGAAAATGGGTCTTTTTTTGTCTCAAGTATTAGATGTATATGCCTAGGTCAATCTAGATTTTTTTTCTGCGAGCCTATATCTAAAAAAAAATTGGCTTCTGATTCGCTGTCCAAGAAAGGTTTTAGGAGAAATCCAGGTTGAAGTTTTTTAATCAATACACTTTCGGCGCTTCTAGTTTGAGGACTTCAATTATATCACTAGATCTCATCTAGTATGGATGTTTCAGCCTTGTGAGATTGATTATTTGTTCAAACATGCCTCTAGATCGTTTATTTGGGTATCTGACGGGTTCGGATTATAGGCAGTTCTTACACAGATTATTTGTCCTTTACAATTTAAAAAAACATTTTGTCAACAATAAATGACTGGATCCACTCTACTAGTTTAGTTTAAAGGGTTTACATTTAAATGGAGAGTTTCTAGATTTTTAGTAGAGTTGCTTTAGCTGTTTCGATTATAGGGAGTCTTTTTGTTAATAAGGAAAGTGTATATGGGCCAAAGTCTCTGTGGTTGGCATATCTCTCGAGAAATATCAAGTCTGATACATTTTACTATTACCGCTTTGGGTTGGGGCACTGACTTTGAGCCAGAGGATTTTGCTCGGCGAGTTCGGGTCAAGCTAGCGAGACGATCCCACAACATACAGGTTATGGGTAAAATGAGTTGTGTGTGTAAAATGGGTTGTGGGTAAAAATGAGTTGTGGGTAAAACAACTAACAACTTAATGAACAATTTATCGATTCAAATAATAGGTTAGCACAAATTTTATAAAAATGTGAAATCCTTGAATCCCTCCTCTACCTACATTGAGTTTTGAATAATAGAAACAACTTTCAATTTATTTCTTTTATTTAAAAATAGAATTAAAAATTTAAAAATTCAATCAATTTTCAATTTATCTCAATCCATATGGGTTGACATGTATGAATTAATCCCACAAGTTAAGTGATTTTCAATTTGTGTGTTATATAACTTTCTACATACAAGATTGGTGTATTTCAACCCGACTCGCAAATAACCCAACTCATTTATACCTATCATGAATTGAGTTGAATTGAGTCATACTCAATGGTGTCTCCTAGATTAGAATGTTTATATGATAAAGTAATTTTCCGTGATGATTTTGATTAATTATGAAAAGTATAAATAGAGTACAAAGTAGACTAATCTAAATATAACTCTAGCCTAGTCAACAAGAATAAAATCTTATATAATCATCTACTTTCATTATTCTAATACCCACCCAAGCGAAGCGTCGGATGCTCACCGACGCACAGCTTGGACCTGAAGAACTCAGACAATGGACAAGAGAGCCCCTTGGTGAAGATGTCCGCAATCTGAAGAGAAGTAGGGACATGTGCAACACGCAGCTTGCCAGATGTCACCAACTCACGAACAAAAAATGGTAGTCAATGTTGATATGTTTTGCCTGCTTGTACGCCACTAGATTCTTAGCCAAGAAGATAGCACTGTTGTTATTGCATAATAGCAATGACAAACCAGAAAGTGGAACCCTAAGGTCACGAAGCAAATGAGTGAGCCAAACCACTTTTGAAACAGTGTTGGCAAGAGCACGATACTCAGACTCGGTACTGGAGCGAAAAACAGTGGGCTTTTTCTTGGCATTCCAAGAAACCAGATTCCCACCAAAATAAACGGCATAACTATAAGTGGACCGACGAGTCTCCAGGAAGCGGGCCGAGTCAACATCAGAGTACCCTAACACCTCAGGAGTACTAGAAGAACGAAAGCTAAGACCAAAATGAAGGGTGCCACGAACATAACGCAAAATCTTTGTCACTGCAGCAAAATGGTCATCTCTGGGATCCTGAAGATACTGACTCACCGGGTTAACCAAGAAATCCAAATCTTGACGAGTGATAGTGAGATACTGGAGCGCCCCAACAAGAGAAGAATACAGTGTAGGATCCCGGAACGGCGGACTGGTCGAATTGTGCAGCTGAGAATCAACGATAAATGGTGTAGAAACTGGTGCAGCATCAGACATACCGGCCCGATTCAGAATATCCCGAGCATACTTTGTTTGGCCAAGAAGTAACCCTGAGGAGGTACGCGAAACTTCAAGGCCAAGAAAGTAATGGAGAGAACCAAGATCCTTGATCGCAAACTCTCCATGTGTTCGATCAATGAACTGACAAAGAAGAGTGAAATTATTTCCTGCAAGAATGATATCATCCACATACACAAGGAGACACAGTAACAACGACCCTCTCGAGGGAACAAATTATAAAGTATCGGAAGAGCTGCATTGAAAACCAATCGGTGCCAGTTAACTGGTGAAGCACTGGAACAAAGCCCGATGAGCCTGCTTAAGACCATAGATGGCCTTTCGCAAGTGACAAACATAGTCTAGATGAGCATAATCTTGATATACAACGGGCTGCCTCATATAGACCAAAACATCGAGAACGCCATTAAGGAAAGCACTCTTGATGTCCAGCTGATGAAGCGGCCAGGAATGCATGGTGGCAATGGCGAGAACTTTCCGAACAATAGAGGCTTTGACCACGGGACTGAAAGTGTGATCAAAATTAAAGCTCGGAATCTGCGAGAAACTATGTGCCACAAGTCTGGCTTTGTGACGCTCAATAGTGTCATTCGGTCGATACTTGAGTCTATAGACCCATTTGGAGCCAATAATGTTGCCATTCAAAGGCCGAGGCACCAAGTCCCAAGTGTGCTGACCACGAAGAGCGGCCATCTCATCATCCATGCTTGAAACCCAGGCTGGATCCTGAAGGGCAGAGCGCTAATCAGGGGTCTCCGTCTGAGAAAGAAGTGTAGTACTAAGACCATAAGTTATGTCTAAATAATCCCGGAGCTGGATAGCACCAGTGGTTGACCGTGTTGCCATCCAATGGGTACGAGGCAGCGGCAGCGAAGCTGGAGGAGGTGAACCAGCTGACGACGCTGAAAAAGACCGAGCATGGCTGACCGGAGAATGGCCGGCGGAGAAGGCCGGAGAGGAGACGACCGAGACTAGCAGAGACACCGGAAACCACGACTGAGGAGCCAAATCTGGTTCGGCCGTGATGATGGGGCATGGCGGCAAAGGGGCGTGGCTGGAATGGGCACAAGTGCGGCAGAGTTGCCATCAGGGTCAATGAATGTTGAGACATCAAGGGTGGATGCAGGAGAACTCGAAGTCAAAGCAGGGGCAAATGGAAAGTGTCTCATCAAACGAGCATGGCGAGTGATGTAGACTCTACCTGTAGAAGAATCAAGACACTGAAAACCTTTGCACTGTGAGCTATAACCAATGAAGACACAAGGAATACTGTGGGGAGATAACTTGATCTACATATGGTCGAAAAAATGGAAAAACCCAGCAAAGGGATGGAAAATTGTGTAAACAGGGTCGCAACCATAGAGAAGCCCATGAGGAGAAGAACTATGCAATACAGGAGTAGATAATCGGTTGATCGTGTAGGCAACCACGGCAAAGGCATCATCCCAGTAAGAAATGGGCAAATGCGAATGGAATAGCATTGTAAGGCCCATCTCGGCAATATGTCTATGTTTGCGCTCCGCACGTCCATTCTGCTCCGGAGTGTGAGGGCACAATATCTGATGGTGAATGCCCTTAGTGGCAAAATGGGTCCGTAGACGAGTGTTAAGAAACATCGTACCAACATCACTCTGAAAAACCTTAATTTTGGATGAAAATTGATTTTCTACAAACGCCTCAAACTGTAAGTATGCATCAATAAAGTCTGACTTGCAACGAAGAAGATAAAGCCAAGTGAAAAGAGAATAATCATCCAAAAATAAGGCATAGTACGAAAAATCATTTGACAATAAAACTGGGGAAGGTCCCCACAAGACATAATGAATCTAGTCAAGCACGTGTGCCGCGCATTTATGGTTCTCAACAAAAGGCAACTGTTGACATTTCACCATAACAGATGGGGCGCAGGTCACTGGTTTGTGCAACAAAGGAGATAAAGAAACTAGACCAGACTTCTGCAAACTGGAAATAACTACAGTCAGAGCAAAGCGAGCGTGCCAAAGCTCGTAAGATGCCCGTTCTTTATTCTGATGTAAATGAGTAAAAAGTGCCGCCTCGCCTCTATCCAAAACATAGAGACCTCCTTCACCGTGGCCCATGTCCACTGCCTTGGAAACTATGTTCTGAATGACAAAGTTTCGATCATCAAAAGTGACAAATGCATTTAAATCTCTAGTCAGATAACTAATAGATAGGAGGTTCTTAGTAATATCAAGAACAACCAGAACATCAGACATGCATAAATCATCAGAAAACTTAACATCACCAACATGAGAAATCCGAATAGAAGCACCATTACCAACAGAGACGTAAGAATTACCAGTATATGGAGATACAGATTCCAAACCAGAAGCTTAGGATGCCATATGACTGAAGGTGCCAGAATCTAGATACAAATCAGAAGGTCGTGTAGTGGGCTCTAACTGCAGGGATGACTGAAAATTTTCAGCCAGATGAGTGAAATATGTACGACGACCATAAACCTGAGAACCAGTGTGCACCAACATCTTGTAACAGGTTGCAGCATAATAACCGAGACGACCACACTAGGTGCAGCGCTGCCGCCCACGGCCAGAAACAGAACCACCATCGGACTAAGCAGGCCAGGGTGCCCTATCGCTGCGGAGTCCAACGGAACGGCCGCCTCTAGGGTGTGTGAACCAAACGCGTCGCCTCCCCTCGCTGGTGTGTGATCCCACTCGGAGCCAGCCGAGGGGTGTTCTCCTGTTGTGAACACGGCAGACCCAACCGCTGGTGCCAAATTTCCCTGTAAATTTCTCAAGAAGTCTTCATGGTTTTTGGCGCGAGATAACACATCGACATATAAAGGAATGGGTGCAGAATCAATCAAAGGTGCAGAAAAGTCCTTAAACCCAGTGCCGAGAGCAGTAAGAAACTAGATAATTTGATCATCATTTAATACAGGTGAACCCATCATAGATAATTGCTCAAAAAATTCTTTAAATTTTAGATGGAGTTTAAGAACTGTATTAGTCTTACGTATACCGTGAGCATCGGCATGAAGACGAAGGATGATGGAGACACTGCTATCATGAAAAATTGTTGAAATACTGTCCAAGATGTCCTTTGATGTCGCACAATCAAGGATCTCCGCTAAGGCTTCTAGAGTGAGAGATGAGAAAAGAAGACTGCACACACGTTGATCTTCATCCACCCAGAGATCATGCTCAGCCTTGGCCTTCAGATGGGCCTCCATAGGATCAGCCTTTATACCACCGCAACCAGGAGTAGATGTGTCGGCGGCCTAAGCATAGGTAGGGGAGGAGCCGACGGCCAAGGGTGGTGAAGGGAGAGTTGGACAGGGTTTAGAAACCGAACAACTTTCGTGGCTTGAGGACATAACCAATCTGACACTTCCACAAAAGATAATTTGATGACGATAACTTGATTGTCATCATGTAGAGCAAGGTATTGTAAGAGAGTTTGTCTTCAGACATGATGAATGTTGGAAACACCGAAAAATTGCGTCGAAGAGGGAGGGAATTTGGTGATGATCGGCCAAAGGGGAGAGAGGGGCGGCTGATCATGAATAAAAAAAAAGGTTTAAGAAATTTGGAAAGTTTTAAGCCAGATTTGCTTTGATACCATGATAAAGTAATTTTCCGTGATAATTCTGATTAATGATGAAGAGTATAAATAGAGTACAAAGTAAACTAGTTTAAATATAACTCTAGCATAGTCAACAAGAATAAAATCTTATCTAATCATCTAATTGCTCTATTCTAACAATACTCCCTCCGGTCCTCTATTTATGGCCCCATTTGACTAGACATTTTTCCATAGCATATTTGACTATCGATAACTTCTATTGTATATAGTAATGAACATTATGTGATAACTTCTGTTGTATATAGTAATGAACATTACGTGAGATGTCTTTGAATTCTCCGTAACATGTTTTTTAAAAGTAAAATTTTATAATATATTATCGTACGTAACAAAAGTTATCGATGATCAAACATGCCTTAAAAAAATGTCAAAAAAGGGGGAAAATAAATAGAGAACCTGAGGGAGTATGTAATTGGTTGTTTGTACGTAATATTTCAAAAAATTAATAATAATTGAGTCATAAATTTTCTACTGCCCAATTAACTCAGCATTCTCATTTTCCACCCCCTTTGTATCCCGTAAAGGATGACAATTGAAGCCTTACATTAATGTTAGCGTGTGCAACAAACTTTACAGATTAAGTTCATTTCCGAACTCACAGTTTACATCATTGGCTTCAAACTGATTCAATCACAAAAGCACCAATGCAACATCAAACTCCAGGAATCAAAGGTGCATTTCTTCAACTCAGAACCTGTATTGGCAAGGCGATCAATCCCATGCTGCACTTTACATCTGCAGGTACAGCAGCATTTGGCCACGATAACGTGCCATCCATTTTCTGGAAGAATTGGGCAACTTCAGATGACTTGTAGAAAGCCATGGAAATCACTCATCAATGTTTCCTTTCCCATTTTCCTTCCCGTCTAGCATCTCGTTCTCTCCTCTCCATACTCTGCCGAGATTTGCCTCCTCTGGGTGGATGCCTCAAAGCAGACCCGAAACCAGATTGTCCTTCAAGAGCTGAAACCATATCTGGATCCCCAGCACTACCCGTGTCTCCTGAGTCTCTGCTGCCATCAAAATTTTCCTCATATGCACTCCCAGTTTCATCTGATCGATCTTGAGATTGTAGGATAGTCGGGACTTGGCCTGAAAATGGCCTTCCCCCTGTTAGTACAACTTTCGGCACAGATGTCAGAGGTGAACTTGTCTCAGGCTGTCCTCTCAAGTTGCCTTCAGGTGCTCTTCCATTATCTCTCTCACGGTATCTTGGCCTGTACACATGCATGGATTAACAACATAATAACAGCCCCATACGTCCTCACACGTGGTGATTCCTACAAAACTCGACTGTGTGCTTATCAGACATTCTACTCTTTTTTTTATCAGACATTCTACAATACCCTAATGGGACAAAGGACCTCAATAGATGTTCCTTGACAAGCCCTTCTAATTTTGATTTCTATGTCAAAAAAAAAAAGAATTAGAAAATGACTCGTACGTCGACAAAAGCAGAAGGTTCCAAATCAGAAATGCACCCATATCCTATTCAAGTTTCAAATTCATAGCAAGTCTTAGCACGAGATCTTTTGAATTTGTCATAAACAAAAAAAGAAGAATATAATCATGAAAAAGAAAAAGACCTACCTACTGTTGTGAGTAGACGATGAGAAATCTCGCCTAGAAGGCCGAGCTCCCGATTCCACCTGCTCAAGCTCCCTCTGCAGTTCCCTCTACAAAATAAAAACTTGAACATGCTTCACGCAATGACTCAAAATCAATCAGTCTGAATTATAAGCACTAAATGATCTTCTGGCATACCTGTGTGTGTTTTTCTCTCTCCATATCAAGATTATGCTGCAGTTCTCGAGTTTTTACACGCTCAAGTTCCAGTGTGCGCTGCCTCTCAATCTCCCTTTCTACTTCATAAGTCTTCTCCCTATAACGTTCTAGTATTTAAAATGTACACAATAAAACTGGATAAAAACATCAAGAACAAAAGATAGAATGCAAACCTATCCAGCTCTTTTAGAAGTTCTGCTTCTCGCAAAGCTGCCTCTTCCAGGTAATTCTGACGAGCACGCCTTAGGAAAAGCTTCTGTTGCTGGCGAGCTCTTATCTCCTCTTTAAGTTTGGTCTTCTCCCTGATTAGAGAATGAGAACCAAAAAGAACTTCAGTGCATTAAGGCAGTTAGTAAGAGGACCACAAACAAGAAAGCACAATATTGCACCAACAAATTGACAGCTTTTTTACTCGTCAAACTGCAAATAGCAAGATTTCAGTAATTTTCTAAATTTCAATAAACTTGAAGGTCTACATAGAACCAAGAGTAATATGAATAAATACATCACTGATGCTGTAACTAATTTGACCTCAGAATCACATGCATCTGCTACCGATCTTCCCAATTAGATGGATATCTGTATTAAGCTTTTAAGTATAAGTAGTACTCAAATAACATAAAGATGGTAGGTCCTTTTTATTCTTAAGGTTTCAGGAGCATTGAGTACAAAACCTTTTCGAACGTTATGTATTTAAATAATATACTCCAGTGATCAATTACAATTATAGTCTGAAAGGAGATTTTTATTTTTCTGGTTTGTAACTTAGTATCAAGTTGGACAATGAAACTCTTTTGAGACATTTTCTACTAAAATGGCAGAATGGAATCTAAATCTATTCAGGTATCGAAAAGTAATCTGCACAGAAAATGCTATCCTTGCCCACATTTTCATATAGCTGGATTTCAAGAACATACAGGGATCTAATTCCATCCTTGATTTGCTGGAGTCGTTTATCATCCTTAGCACCGGCTGCATGAGCATAAGGTTAGATCTATAAATTATCTATATAGCAAAATGTAGAGAAAAGATTATCGAGAAACAGTAAATCACTCAGCATAACAGCCATTAGGTTTATGACTCAAACAGTGTGATCTAGAACACTTTTACTATATTTATTTTAGAACTGTAACCATACCACTGGGTTCAGAACATCATCCCAAGAGCAAAAGCCAAAGATAACTTTACCATCCAAGATTTTTGAAAGTTGACATCTAAAATATAATGCATTACCATCAAAGAGAGGAAGCTGATGCAAATCAACAGCAGCATACAGTCCTGATGAGGAAATTTCTTCACGAAGAAGTTCCATTTCAATTTCCGCCTCCTCAAATTCCTAACGGATCAAGAAGGTAATCAAATAAGAGAATATAAAAAATGAAACACAAAAGGCGAAACTTTCAGAACAATGTAGCGCTCACCAATCCTTTTCTGTCAATTTCCTTGCCAAAAAAGTCGAAGTATGATTGAACTGATGTAAAATTAGACATAACCTGTAGAAATAACAAAGGGGAGAAAAACCAAAATATATCGAGGAGGTAATCATAAATAAGCTATAACAAATACCAACTCAAATTGTTATTATTCCTTTTTCATAAACAAAGGCTTTTCTATCAACCTAAGTATAATAACAGAACTTGTTACACATTCATAAATAATATTTAGAAACAAGACTTCAAAAAAATCCTCCATATACCTGTAGAATTGATTCGCGTGTACTCACAAAATCTGGATCTAATTGCTGTGAAGTTGCTGAAGTGAGAACTTCTCTCAGCATCTTACATACAAAATATCACTACACAGTTAGTATATCAACAGATGTTGGCCTCAGTTCAAGCACATAAACAAGGAACAAAATTATTTACCTAAAAATGGAGGGAAAAGAAAAACAAATTGAACCAAGAGAAGTGAATCACAAGTAAATAATACACCAGAGCCTAGCAAGCCCAGAACAAGTAAGCCAAAGTAGTAGACTAGAACATACAGCACCAGCCGAAATTGAACTGCTAACCTGCTTTGCCTCATCCCCTTCATCCCTCAATCTGCACAATGCTTTACAAGTCCTTCTGTCTTGGCTGACAGGACATCCTTCTGAAAACACATTAGGATAAGAATTGAACACATTTACTCACATACTGAAACTGCTTAATGCCATTGAGTGAATCATGTAGGCAGATAATCAAGTCATACCATTTTCTAACATGCCAATAGATTCAATTTTTTTCCAGACAATTTCTGGTATAAGATAAGCATCTTCAGCAGGAGCATGCAAACAAATATTTGCAATGAGTGCCAATGATAATTTTTCCACGGGGCATTCACACGTGGACTCTGCAAGGTTTGCCAAACTTCGAAGAAGCACATCAGTTGCTGTAAGGAAAGATTGCAACTTTTGTCGCCCAGCTAAAGGTACGTAGTTCAAAAGAAGCACCAAGGCATGGGTTCTCAGAAGCTGTGATGTATCGGACAATACTAGGCAGGCAACCTGATCCCAGGTGCTAGAAACTAGTGCTGCTAAAATTGGTAGAGTCGAAGACAAAAACAAGTCTGAATTGGTTGTCATTGATGATAATGCAGCTTCCTCACCATGCATGTCAACCATAAGTTTCCTTAAGTGTTTAAGTGCAATAAACCGCTGTTCAGGCTCGGGATGTTTAAGCAAGGAGCAAAAAAAATCAGCCAGAGGAATTTCACTGTTGGCTTGGAGCTGGATGGATCTTGTAAATATTAAAGGTATCCATTTATCAGTCTGCAACCTCCATTCAATATGCGGTGCGCAGCAAGAAAACTTTTTCATTGCTAAGCATATTTTATCAATCACAGTATCCAAATGAAAACATCCTGGCACACGAAGTAGACAATTAAGCATCAGTGATGCAACCTCCCAGCAATGATTGCCCTCAAGTTTCAGTATCAAACTTGCATATTCCTGAAGACTGATACTCCATTCATCAGCAGACCAATGAATGGAGCTGGCTGGAAAAGTGGTTCCCTTCTCACAGCCTGGTTGCATGAGAACTTTTTGTGCAGACAATGATAGAAATTTTGAGTACACAAAACACTCTGAAGATGTGAATGCCAGTTTGCTTGCCAGCTTGTTGTGTATTCTACAGCATAGATCAACTGATGGGTAAACCTTCTGAATAAGGCACTCCACCTCCTCCGAAAATTTCAGAATATCAGCAATTTTCAATAGAAGAACATTTTCATTCGTCTGAGCAATACCGTCATCTCTGCTTTCAAGATTTGAAGGTACTTCAACTGCAGAAGAGAGGATAGAAACATCATCAAGAAACCCCGAGCATGATTCAGAACTGTCAAGATAAGATTCACCAATTCCTGAGTCAGAATAGAGGAACGTCTTCAATGGAATTATACCGTACACAGTCAAAGCTCCAACTAGAAACTTTCTGCAGCTCTCCATTAGAGTCTGATATGCATAAAGATAGTCATGACAAGACGTATTCAGCTCAGACTGAGCAAATTCCGCCCAGATGAGAGAAGAACGTACTATTTTAATCTTGCAGTCGAAGGATAAATCAGAAAAAACTGAGGCTAAAACAAAAATGGTTAGTGCCTTGCTATGCAAATTCTCTTTTGGATGTCCTGTATCATGATCACTGAGCCCAAGGTCTTCCAGAAGAGCATCAAAGCATAAAGATTCAAAATTCTGACATGAATCACTCGATAGGGCTTCCTCCTTAGAAACCTTGCGAAGAGAATGGGAGACGACTGGCTGCAACAAATTCATCACAGAACTAAGGAATGCCACATCACAATAGCAGCTTTTACAAAGTGGCGTCAACACTTGCAGCATCCTTGGCAATTCAGGAACTATTGCTTCAACATGTGCAGACAAAATGGATTCAAGTACAAATAAGATAACAGCCTTAGCATTCTTTGCTACAAACCCTTTCAAGTGATCGGCATTGTTTTGAGAATAAAGTTGGTCCTTCTCTTTTCCACTAAATGGCCATGAGCACAAGTCAGAAAACCAACACATCAAATCAGGCAAAGCCCCAGATGAGAGAGATCTCAATTGCAATCCAACTGCCTCTAGTACTGATTCTCCAAAAGCTTCAAACTCTTTCTTCAAATTCGGAAAGAATTGGCTAATCTCAGGGTATAAAGCATGAAATGATTGATTGACATATTGCCGACTGAAAGATGTACAATGTAGCTCATTGCATCTCTCCTCATTAATCCTTGATTCTTCTACCTTTAACCCATCTTTCTGGTCCCTACTGTTGCCTATTTGAGCAAGTTCATCAGAAAAAACTGATAACAGGGATGCCAACTGGGGGAGATCTGAAGCAAGGAAAAGTCTTTCCTTGAGATACTGTTTAGCATTGCGAGACACTGCCATCCAACCAAGATACCGAACCAGAGGAGAAGCAGAAGAAGAGAATGCAGATATTTTTTGCAGCCAAGCTGAAGGTGGAACAAGATTTGCAAATCGGAAACCATTCAGAGAATTTACAGGGACATTAGACTCCACATCAAAGCCACTTGAAGCAACAATTAATCTCTGAAGCAGCATCCAACGGCGTTGAATCTCATGTAACTTGGAGTTACTTAAACGTAAATTTCCTTCCTTAGATTGAAAATAAACTGATTTCAATAGTTCACTGAAGATATCAGCAGAACTTAGGATTATGTCAACTATATCCTCAGGTGCACAGTATAAGTTGGTTGCTGAGTGCAACAGAAATAAAATACTCTGAATGAGAATATCATGCATAGAATGCTGGCCTTTCTGCAGTCGCTGGATTAGAAATTTACACAGAAGCGCTTGATTTTGCCTCACTAAGGTAATAGCATCAGCAGACAAAGTATCATCCTTTGACAAATTCACAACTTCGTCATTTGATTCCATACATGAGACAGAAAGCTCTGCATCAAAGTTTGTTCCCTTATATTTTCTATCTAACTCTGCTGCCTCGAGTAAGAAATCAAGAACAGCTTTATCCCTTTTTCTTTCAAGATCCTGTATTATCTTCACCTCATTATCTTTATTTTCCAGAACTCTTCTAACATCACTTAATGTGTAGCTCCTGTTAGCATATTCTTCGTTAACATCCTGAGAAGCACCCCTGAAGGGCATCATAAAGTAAGGATTAACAAAGCACTCTGCTCCCAGGAGCAAAGCATCAATAGCTGTATTATGACCTTCAGGAGTAAGGGAGCTCTGAGAATGCAAATCATGGGCAAGACGTCTAAATTCAGAAGCCCTTAGCTCTGCATCTCTATAGTTCATAAGCTGCAAATAATCAGCTTGTAAGTTGGAGAATTCTGTTACACATGTGTTATCTGGTACACCAAAGTCCAGATATTGTTCCTTTAAATCATCCTGCTCCACGGTCCCACTGGTTAAATCCGAAGTCTTCGCTTCTAAACTGACTGACATACTCGTAAGAGAGAATCTACTTAACTCTGAAGGGGCAAACAGAAAACTCGAATCCTCACTAACATCAATTTTTCCGATGATATCAAAATTATTAGTCCTTCCATCAGTATCATCTTGGGAGATAGGCTTGGATGAGGATTCTCCATTTCGGGAAATAGAAGGATAAGATGAAGGGATCAATGGCTGCAATTCTTGCACTTCACCAACAGGAAATTTCCGCAAGTCAATATCTAGAGGTAGTTGCATCTGAGGGTCCAATATCAGGAGCAGCACACTGGAGAGAACAAATTATGTCATCAAGTAGAATAAGGTTGGTAGACAATCAAGTAAATAATATCATAGTCATAAACTCTATAAACACAAACCAAACAACAGATGGTTATAGGATAACATAGAAAATCTATATTGCGTGTCTACTACCTAGTAGCAACTGATCCTCGCCTCCATTCAGCTTCTAAAGATGGAAGCACTGCAAGTCTGTTCACAGCAGTACGAATCACATTTAAGGCTATCTCACAATTCAGTTTCTGCTTTTCAAGGAATGTTGAAGAGACATGTCCAAATGATATCACACTCTTTACTGGAGTCATGGCCGGATCCAGGAAGGGTTCTAGCATCTCCATCATAAAAAGAATTTGGTGCTTAGCATCCTGGAACACATTTGTTACTACAACATAAATATCTCTGAAACTTAAATAGTAGTACTGTTGAACAAAAACTTTAGTCAGTATTCAAACCCCAACAATGTTGAGCATAGGGGTGGCAAATGGGCGGACGGGTCGAATATGGGCCGAGTAATATGGGTGATGAAAAAATATGGGTATGACCCATTTTGACCCATTTTATGATGGGTCGGGCCAAAACGGGTTGGGTTCAACCCGCTTAACCTGCAGGTCAAAATTCATTTCACTCACGGGTTGAAAATGGGTAAACCCGTGGGTTTCAACCCATATATCCATTTAATGAGCAACCTTCTTCACCTATTTGCCATGGGAGAATGTTAGATCAATTAAAATTGCTGTGCATTAATATGAGTGCATTGACGGTTCAGGGGAATAGCTTCAGAAATATGTAATTCGCCTGCAATCAAACAAAAGGCTACAAAGAAGAAGCATTCTCAATCTGCAACTCCCAGTATACATGTGAGTTCAGACATTAGTTCAACTACCATGCCACTTGTAAACCAGAGGTCAACCTGCAAACCAAACCCGTCCAACCCATATTTTTAATTACCCATTTAACCCATTACCCATTTATGCGCTTAATTTGATCATGAATTCTTAAGGTAATCTTATTTAAGGTGTTTATGTACTTATAATTTTTATTGTGGATTGATCTTGGATAATGATTGTTGATGAGGGCACCCATTACCCATTTAACCTATTACCCATATTAACCATACCCACTCGGGTTTACAAATATACAACCTGCTTGACCCGCGGGTTGTGGGTCTATTTTGCCACCCCTAGTTGAGCATTAATGGCAGAAAACACTAATAAAAATCCACCAAAGCCATACCTTAAATTTGGCCATTATATCGTCCATCTTTCCGGATATTGCCAAAACAATATATTTGAGGGCAGCACGTGCATGAGCAAATGCAAAACGAGCACCCTGATGAACATAACAAGTAAAATGTGATTATTAGTTCTATACCCACATTAGACAAAAAGGAACTGTTGAATAAAAAACTATATTGCCGGCAATAGCCATAGCAAAAGTTTCAAACTAGAGACCAACGTAGTTCTCTCTGTAATACTTTCAGCCTGTCTACCCATTAAGTCAATGCAGGCACATAAATCTCTTTCCACTTACAGGTGAGATCTGTGTAATGTCTACAATACAACCATACAAATGTGGGTGACAAATATGGGATGTGACTTTAATCATTCTTTCCTGACCCTCCATAAAGTGCTCATATTGTGATCAAGACAACAAATGAGGCTTCTTTTTGTTCAGCCTGATCTTCACAGAATCAGACTTCTTTCGAGGGTCTTTAGCGGTACACACAATACTGCACGTGTACAGTTATTAATAACCAGAAGCCATCTGAATACATCACCAAAATGCAACAGATGATCCCATGTGAATCAGGTTCTGAATTAAAACAATGACAAGATTGCCTCTAAAGGAGCCTGATTTAGGAGTTGATAAGGATACGTTGAACTGGAGAAATGATGACAATTTACAATAATACAGATAGTGTTTCTGGGCAAGATTTAAGACAAAAAGGAAGTTTACTCATTCTCAGTACATAGGCATGAGAGGATGTGGTAAACCAAAAACATCTAAGAGAGAGAAACAAAATCATTCAATAAGTCAGTAGATTAAAACACCTGCAGTTCAACAAATGTCACCCATCACTTGGTCATAGTTTATAATTATATGCAATCGGAACATTTATGTAATGTTTGAGATAACTTGTATAGTAATAACCATGCCAGCCTTAACTTGTAGAGTAACTTCATAGTTTTATCAACACTACTACAAAAATTAATTACACAGACTCAAAATACGTTAGTTGCTAGTTGTCAGCTGTTCAAATTTGTAAAACTATCGAGTTAAGTGCTCAGTGAACCTGAATTTCGCCAAAAAGGTCTTCAACAAGCTCCACGGCTAAGTCCACCTGTATTAGAAGAATATATAACAGTTTAAGAACTTGTTAGAGATGTAATTACAATAGCATGTATCATTCGAAGGCTAAGCAAAAGTATCTTGAGCAACCTTTACAACAACTTGAGCCATCCATGGTGCTAACACACTACAGCACAAATCAATAAGCACACTTGCTGCCTTAGCCTGTAAGGACGAATGAACATGATAAAGTTTTGCTTGTAAGACACGCAGATAAACATGAATGTTGCAGTAAACTCGCTTCAAAGACATTTTACTACTCTTTTACTTTTTCTCCCTCTAAAAATGATATATGCACAATGTATTAAATTAAAACCCATTTTTTCCAAGTTGCTAGTCCCAGACCTTTATAATAGGATACAGAGAAAAAGGCTAGATCTCTGTATCGAACAAAGAGAAGAAGTCACGGCTACATATAATGGATTACTATAATCACAAAATATCAGTATATACATAATACACTTAAAGGGATACACCAAAGTGCACAAACAAAACTCTTGGTAATTGAGACTCCTGCCAGAGATGTATTCTTGTTCCATGAACGTATGTATATGCATGTGTGAATGTGAAAAAGAGAGCGGCGAACACAAGAGATATTAAAATTTTGCATAAATCACTCATAGGATCATAATTTCCATTTTTTGCTTGGGAAAAAAAAAAGAGAGAAAAGAAAAATAACAAACTAACATGTGAAGTAGAAAATGACGCCAAGTAACCCGCACAAGCACGAAGTAGTGGGCGATAAACTGATGAAGATGATGTTGATACAATCTGCAATGGTTCACATAATTGTTATAAGGATTTTCTCCTGGAAACAAAAAGAAATACAGAATCACATATAACCTGAGACAGGGCATGTTGTACAGAAGGCTGTTTCCATTGTAAGAAGGTGTCATCTATTTGATCTGAACTACTTATACAAGGACGAAGTGCTACAAAAGAACAATGAAGGAAGGAAAATGCTTTATTAGAAAACCCAAAAATATTATATAATATAAGTTGGTCTCTATTAAAGATAAAGAATAATCACATTGTTGCAGATGATGAAAATTGTCAAACTTAAATAATCATTTTTTACAGTATGAACAAAACACCTTTCATATTCATCGAATAGTTTTCATCAACTGCAAGCTCTCATTAACAAAATTCAAAAAGGACACTGTTAAAAGTTGTCAGACCTGGAAGCAATGCTTGTACAAAGGGTAAGGCAAGCCAAAAATCAGCAACATTATCAGCCAACTTACTACAGAGTACAGGCTGCAAAAACAAGTAAATTTCAGATTATAAAATATAATATGAAAACGAATAATAGTATAAGTAACACAATGGCAAAATATTTCACAATAGTGCAACCAACCTGGGATGCACAAGCATATAGAATATGTAGAAGTCCCTCTTCAACCAATCCAACATCCAAGATATTCAGATAGTTTGCATCCCAATGAACATGTGGTATCAGAAATTCATCTCCATACAAGACTGAATAATCTACCAACGAGACAGTACAAGAAGGTGCAGATCTTGGTTCCTCCTCGGGGATTATATTAGAAGCAAGACTACCAGGTTCACGTTCTACTGTATCTGTCAATGTCAAAAAAATCCTAGATACCTAAAATAGATCACAAGAGAAGGTCAAAAAGAAGAACACAAAATAACCAAACCAAGCAAAAGACTAGAAATAATAACAATAAAAAAATGCTTAGGTATATCAGGGTCAGCTATTTATCTTCATTGGAGAGCCATGCAAGAAAGAGCGCGCCTCCAACATTTAATTCTAACTAAATTCAATGTACAACTAAATGCGATATGATTTTTCTCTTTAATTAATGAAAGCATGAATTCTTTATTTGTCAAGGGTTATACAAGAGTTTAAGAATACTTAAGCATGCAATTTAAATTACAAAATTTAAAATGCTTAAAGTAGAATTTGGTACATATGATTTTGGGACTTTGACTGTTGTACTACTTGATTACATTTCCAACTAAAATTTACATCTCTTGCTCAGAAATAAAATGAGGAAAGGATAATCACCATCCTACAAACTTTTCCCAGATTTGGATCTTTATAAGCCATCCTCAGCAATTTGAAGATTAAGTCAGGGCGAAAAACCATGACACTAGATGAGGGCATGCAGGATGACGATGGACTACGTTGCTTTCTGGGCTGAGAATGATTAGGAGAAAATGCACAATCAGACAACAGATGATACAAATCAAGATTAAGCAAGAAAATAATGACCACCTCAAAATTAGAGGAAATCGTGAAGGCCACTGCCAATAGACTACTTTTTGAAGACTCAGAGTCGGAGAGACTGCTCGCGACCTTTACAGCTTCCCTACAAAATAGTACATAGTTCACAGGTAAACTTTGTACTTGTGAACAAAAATAGTACATAGTTCACATGCATAAAAATTAAGGAATGAAAAGGGCAAAAAAATAAATAAAATTCTAAGGTGCTTTTCGGCCACCATTGGCTTGGGGCGTCCTCTCTCTAACTGAACAACTTCTAAGTATGGGGATTGATATTGATTCCGTAAAAAATGAGACCAGTAAATGTCAATTTACTGAAATCGAATTTTATTGAGATCGTCAATATTGTACCGATGGCGCCCTGCCTTAACAATGAAGGGGCCTCCCTATACGATTACGATGAGATGTGGCCGTCACGTCAATATCACAGGCTTTTAGTAAGATGTTAGAGGGTGCGAGTAACAGGAGTCTTCGAATGTTTAATTTTTTTATCAGAATCTCGATCGTTTTTTTCATGCTTCTTTCTTTGTAGAATACTGAATATGCTGCGGGATCAAGGCTCTTTTCAAGGTATTGAAAGGGAAAAAATACCATTCCGGCACAATATGAGGCGGGGTGGACATTGGATTAGCAGGTATATAATTGTCGGGATGCCCCAAAACATTAGGAGCATAAAAAATCCAAATGGAAAAAAAGATAGCAAAAGCTACCCCCCTACCAGATCCAGAGTTTGCAACAATCATCTCAGTCTGAAAAACTATCAGATATCAGCAACTTAAATACAAGGAAAAACTCTACCAACCTTTCATTCACAATGTGAAGGATAGGATAAAATGGACCAGTAAGCATGGCAAGAAACAGTAAAGTGGGTTCAGGAGCCTCTGAAAAGCCACTAAGATCGGCCTGCACATTTGACATGTATAAAGTTAAACACAAGATTAGAGCTATGATTGGAAGTTCAAGATAAAGACACTTCAATTTTTCTAATATCGTCAAACAAAAAATCTTATACCTCGAGCTGGGGAAGGAATGTCACCAATCGACTCGTCAGGTCTTGCAGCAACTAAAACCAAAGCATGAAGCCACAGCAAATGAGTGGTTATGTGAGGACGTATTATGCGGGTAAATGTTTCTATGTAAATCACATATAACATTAAGAACAAAATATGAGATCGAGAAGTATGCGACTATAGAATAATTCAATTTACGTAAACCACCTGAAGATGCATATCATGACCTTCTTGTTTGTGCGACATAATGTGTGGAACCAAACTATTGACAACTGGTAGAAATTCCGGCTCAAGACCAGGTACTGAAATACCAATTAACTGCAGAGAAAATTGAGAAAATAATTAAGTGGAAAAGTCAACTATAAAAGCAATATGTTCCAAAAACCTAATGGATGCAGCAGAAATAATTGTATTGGGAGGAGGGAGCCACACAAAAATATACTGTTATGACACGAGAGTAGAGCTTGAGGAGTAACTGAGTGCTGCAACCAAATTTTTACCATTAAGTGTTTTTTGCAGGATCCACGTGGCCAAGGGAGTGCGAGATGCAACTTTAATAAGTAGCAAAATAAAAGTAAAACAAACAGATGACTGATTGTGTAAATCTAACAAAGGCATGCCAAGCAAACTTGAAGTTACCTGAACAAAAAAGAGAGCAATTGGATTTCCACGGAGACAAGAGATCCGGACATAGCGGCAGGGGCTATAATTCATTGCATACACAATGTCACGTCGAGGAGCTTCACATCGGGGTCGAACTTTTAGAAATGTTTCTGGCTATCAAGGAAAATTCATAGGACAACAGAAAAGGATAAATGACAAGCTTTTCAACTGAAACTGCACTGAGAGATTTGTGCAGTCATCAGGGGAGGAAATACAAAAAAAATTGTATAACAGCAGCCATTAAAGTACACAACCATTATTTAAAAACAGTAAAAATAAATAAATGACTGCCATTGTTGGATTACAAAACAGCTTCAGTATAGCAACAACTAAACTATAAGTCTATACCCCACCTTGTATCGCAAGCCCACCGAAACTTCCCATTCCAACACTGATTTATTATAGATTCGTACATGTGAAAGTAGGCAAGGTTCCTGCAATCAGGGAAACATGAGAAAACGAGGTGTCAGATCCCTTCAAGCTACTACCGAATGGCAGTTAGTTCCATTGGAATAAGTGAAACAAATACAGTATCTCACAAGCTAGATCTGATAATATCTTGAAACAGAAAAATCATAGGTACAGCTATAAAATTGGAGAAGACTCCATAGAAGAACATATCTAAACACTTGGTCAACATATATGTAGATTCTCTAGGTGCACTTAAGCTTGTTGGCAATTTATCAATGATATAAGTCTTCTTGTTCTCCTTGATTTTCAAAAGACTTTTTTCTATAGTTTACGATATTTCTAATAGACTATTTTCCTTCTCTTTCCTCTCTGTCTTCTTTCAAAATTTGCTATTTGTATGTTAATAACCATAGAATAGTTAAATATGTCAACAAATTGCTATGGCAAACAATTTCTGTACGATTTCAACAATCCGAATAAATATTAAAAATACAATTTCATTTTATATTCAAATGAAAAGATGGGGTCCTCTCTTCACTGCAGTAAGCAACAATTACAAAATGCATGAAATCAGGGTAACCATGTTCACGATGTGTACCTAATTTTCCATATATCAATGTGTACTGATAGATAGCAATAGAATACGGTGTAAGCTATCAGCATAAAGAAATTCAACAAAGACCAAATCCCTTAACACCCACAAATTCATTCCGTTGAGCTTTCAACTTACTCAGGAGAGCTTTACTCCTAGCGCAGTGCAGTCAATGAATATACGCAAAGAGGCAGTGAAATGAATGTAGAAGCTGCTTCTAAAGAGGGAAATTAGGAAAATAACAGCTTTTCAACTATTCTGGACCACTATTATAGTTGTATGGTTGAGATATCAGTCTCCCTGAGAATAATAAAAAAAGCTTTCCTGAAAGGCGAAAGCAAGCACCTAACTTAATAGAAGAAGGAGCAAAAAAGTACAAGAATTGGTTTGAAGCCTCATACAGCACATCCCTTGTTTGAGCTTATTTTCCTCATCCTTCTGGAGGCCAATAGCTTCAAAACGTATGTAGAACAAAGAGAGGATGCTGCCTTTGGCATTCTAGATGATGGTAAAGTATCACACAGTCAAATTCAAATTCTCATGACTGGGTCAATTATGGATGGAAAAGCCAACTGCAATACCCTACATTCGGAGTCTCTGTGGATTGCATTTGAAGAATCAGCATATTTAATATCATTGGATTTTTCTTATAGTATATAAGTTTGGAGACAATTGGCAGCATTTCCTGGGCAATGACCAACCATATTTCTTATCCATGCTGAATCTTAGTCTTGCAGAAAATTAGAAATCAAGAATATATCAATAAAAAGCAAAACAAACACAGGTCACACTATCAATGTGCTTCTGTAACTGGTGCTGAATGCCGAGCAAGATTCTCAGTCTTAAATACCTCTAAGAATTTGTATATAATACATTACTTTCAGTTCCAAGAAACCCGAAAATGGTAAAGCATAAACCCCATTGAATTCCACAAGGACCTTCAACTGCCACTCAATCCAATTTAATAAACTACTACAAATACTATTCATCCGAGCTTGTCAGAGTTGATTAATTTTGACTGTTAAATATCAGCATGGTATACATATGAATATCTTTAAATGCATATCAACTTTCCATGAACTTTATCTACGCATAATTAAAGAAATTAGTGGTAAAGAAACGCATCTTGAAGAGCATGTAACTTGAAAACAGGAAAGTGCAGATTAGATAATAAAGAAACCAAGCTTAGTGTGAAACGTACATCGAGTTCGAGAAGAATCCATTCTTTGGTGTTGGTGCCCGTGGACCAGTGGTTGCGGAGGTCGGAATCGAGAAGATGGGCGGCCTTCTGGGTGGGCGATTCTCGGGAAATTGCCTTCACTTTGAATGCCAAAGGCTTCACTCTGGGCTCCAGCTCCACCTCCATTATTCTGCGAAATTAAAGAGGGTTTTGCATCAATGGTGAAATTGGAGTGAGTTGAGGCTAGCAGATGAAGTTTCCGGACATGAATGAGCTGAGCAGAGCAGTAGCAGCAGCCGCATAGACTGGAGTTTTTCGTACTGGGGAAGTTGAAGAGACCCCTTTCGAAGTTCAATGAGTTGTTCATGTAATTTCATTTTTACCTTGATGGAGTAGAAAAGTGTGCTTTTAGAACCCCTATATTTTTAATAAGTGTAAACAAATTAACTCTTAATTTTTTAAATGTGCTAATATAATGCTGGCCTCATCTGAAAACTCGGTCAATTGTGATTTTTGTCGGAGTCAAATGAAATGACATACTTGCCCTTCTAAGAATTAAAAAAAAAAAACATAAAATGTGTATTGACCATTTTGCCCTCCTAAATCCCCCATTCATTCTCATTTCGTTCCCATCTCCCATCTTCTGCAATTTGTTCCCAATTTACCGATGCTTCTGGGTCAAAACTTCTGCCATCTTCTACAACATTATGCGGCTTTTTTGCACCGTGGTGTGCTTCTGCACAGGCTGAAGATGTCGGAGAGGTCAGAGATATCGAGGATGTGGCAGACGATGGCGGGGAGGTTGAGAAATCGGTGGGCGATGTTAGAGAGGTTGAAGGCACAGTGATTTGAAAACACCGTCGTTGACAGCAAGGTTGTCAACCGAGGGGTGAAATGGAAAATTTTAAAGCGGCGGAATGGTAGTGGGAGTGAGGGTTTCGGGTGGTGGATGGAGGATGGAGGGTGAGGGTTATCATAGTGGTGGTTTTAGTGGCAGACAGGGGAAGGGGAAGGGAAAGGGGAGAAAAGGAAAAGGAAAATGGAAAATGTCAATTTGGCCTTGAAACTTACGCTTTGACCTAACTTGACAGTTTGACCTGACAGAATGGCCACGCTTCAGCAGTTTTGTAAGTTGATGAGCCAAAAGTGTTCAAAAGGGATAAGGAGCCAAATGTGAACGATCGTGATAGTTCAAGGGTCACGGATGTCATTTGCTCTTCATAGTATGAGTTATTTTTAATAGGACAAATTATTTTTGTGGCCATTAAACAATTTCGATTGTTCCATCTTGGCCACCAATTTTTTAAACCATTTTTTACCATTGAACTTTCAAAACAAATGAGTCAAGGTCATTCTATCAAGTTGTTAGGGGCAAAATCATCGTGTTATCCTTTTACTCACTAAACTGTTTCAATCGTCCCACTTTGGTCACTCAATTTTTTTGATTACTTTTGGCCATGAAACTAGTTAACCAGGCAAGTCAATTCCCTTCCTTTATTTCAATCGGTAAATCAACTAAATCTCATCCAATTGCAATTCATGTGACAGATCCCATCATCCTTTCACTAATAGGAACGAGGAGGTAGTGGTGTTGGAAGCTCGATAAATACGGTCGACATAGAAAAATAAACCCCGGACTTGTAAATACAAGGGATGGGAAGGTGATGGTGTTGAAAGCTCAATACATACATTCGACATTGAAAAATAATTCTCAAAGAGTAAAGTGCTCATATAACCCTATGTTTTAAGGGTTTATGCTAATATGGCCCTGTGAAGTTGGATAGTGCTATTATAACCCTGTGTTTTGCTAGAATGTGCTAATATAACCCTGGAGGCCTGAATTTGGGCGGAAATACATGAAGTGACTATTATACCCCCGTTAAAAAATTAAAAAATCAAAAAATGTAAAAGGACAATTATGCCCTCGATTTTCTTCTCTTTTCACAATTTTCTTCTTTCTCCTTCTCCTTCCCCGATTCCATTTTCTTCTCCTCTCCTTCCCCTTCCTCGATTTTCTTCTCCTTCCCCGATTCCATTTTCTTCTTCTCTTTTCTTCTCCGTCCTCGATTCCTTTGGCGGGGCTTGGGTCTGGCTCAGATATTTTTCCAATGGAGTTTGGGTTGGGCTCGGCGCCGGTGCTCGTTGCCCGGTGAGGACGAGTGATGTGATGCGGCGGGATGGGCTTGTTGCCCGGTGGGGCTAGGGTTTAATCGGTGGTTGGGAAAGGGCTGTGGGCTAGGGTTTTCGTCGATTGGTAATGGTGGTGGTGGAGCGACGGTGGTGGTGGTGGAGCGGTGGCGGTGGTGGTGGTGGTGGTGGAGTGATGATAGAGTCTTCGTCCGATGTGCCCTTAGTTTTTCAATTTGTGTTTCTTTGTCCAATTTTCTGTGTTTGTTTGAGTTTTTATTTGTGATTCTTTGTTGATCGGTGGGTGTTAATGATCGATGATTTCTGATTTTTTGTGTTTCTGGCGGCGTTGGTGGTGGAGCGGCGATGGTGGTAGTGGTGGAGTGGCGGTGGCGGTGTTGGTGGAGTGGCGGTGGCGGTGTTGGTGGTGGTGGAGGAGGAGCGGTGGTGGTGGTGGTGGTGGAGCGACGGCGGCGTGGTGGTGGCAGTTTGGTGGTGATGGTGGTGGTGGTGAAGAGGAAGAAGAACCCTAGGGTATCTTAGTCTATCTCTTTGTAATTTTAATACTAGGGGTAGTTTAGTCTTTTAAATTTAGGTCAAAGCCAGAAATTACTAAGTCAACCCTGGAATAGTGCCAAAAGGTTATATCGGCACTTCTGATGCAAAATACAGGGCTACAATAGCACTTTTCAACTTCATAGGGTCATATTAGCACAACCCTCCAAAACATAGGGTCATATAAGTATTTTGCCCATTCTCAAACTTATAAATACAAGCGACATAAGCTAAACTAGTATTTGAACACACGGTCATTAAAGCAATATATTTCAGTGATAATATTTTTTCCGACAATTTAAAACACATTTGTAGACTTTGTTCCATCAAAATTTCTAGGCCAATTATATTATTAATTCGATTGAATTGGTGTTTAGAGCCTTTTAGGGGTCGAGTTTGAGATATTTCTACGCATTATAAGTAATTTCTATACACTGGCGAAAAATATTTTTGGAAATTAAAATGATTGATTTTTTTCTTTTAGTTTAGGCAAATGATCTTAACGGGTTAAATGGAGACGAACCGAAACTTTAGCTAGGGAGATTCAATTTTCTTTGTTTTGATTGCCTCAATATTGATCAAAAGTGTGGACGGAATACTTTGCATGCGTTTCATTTTATACTTCACTGTGTTTAGTTTGATGGTAGTCACAGGACGATATTATTATAGATATACTATGGCTACGCAATATGAACCACTTATATTTAGTGTGTCATTCTCATTGTTACATTAGCTTTTGTTATGATTGGAATATTTAACTAGTGCCCAGTGTAAATAAATTTACCCACCTCATATTGTAAGTGTGCATTGTAAAAATTTGAATAGAATAGAAAAATGATAGAAACTCTATAACCCCCAAATCCTATGGACGATTCATAAAATAACAAGAGTTAAATGCCCATAAGACCATATGTTTTAGTTGAAAGTGCCAATATGACCCTATAGAGTTTGAAAGTATGATTGTAACCCTATTATTTGGTCGAAAGTGAAAATCTAGCCTGACAACCTGAAATTGGTCAGAATAAGGGGTAAAATGACCATTTTACCCCTTATTTTTAAAAAAACAAAAAAGGTCCTTTTTGTCCTTCCCTTCTTTTCTTCTTCCCCATTTTATTTATTCCCTCTCGTATAAACCCCGATTCTTCTAAACCGCCTCTTCTTCTAAACCCCAATTCTGGACTTTTGCCCTCTCTTCTAGACGGAGATGGTGTCATTATTCCAGCTCCACCACAGTGGTGGGACCCAATGCAATGACGAGATGGTGGCATTCCGCTGGCATTATTCTAGATCCACCACAGAGGCGAGATAGACTCACATCACCACCATCATTCTAACGGCGGGATAAACCCATTCTAACACGAGGGCTGAGTCTCCGTCGGGATAGGGTTGGCTTTGGTCTCTGGCGGGATAGGATTGGCTTGGGTCTCCGGTGGAGGTAGGGTTTTGAGCGGTGTAGGTGTCGGCATAGAGGTGTGAGGTGGGTCATTGATGGGGTGGATGGTGGTATTTTTAGGCTGAGGTGGCTGGAGGTAGCTTCGCTAGCTCCGCCGTGTTGGCGGCGCCACTCCCAAACCCGCTATGCAAGGTTTGCATTGTGTTTCTTGCTTTGATTTTTTAAGATTTGATTTGTAAGCCGCCTTTGGGATTTTTCGCTGGGTTTAAGTTTGGTTGTTATTGCAGGGGATTTTTTGAGGGATTTTGTAGAAAGTGGCGGAGGTAGGAGGGACGCTGCCGTGTCGGCGCCGTCGTGGTGAGGTTGGGGATCGGAAGGGGCAGAACTCCAAATGCCAGCAAAAGTCCAGATTTTGACGATGACTTCGGTGGCACGGTAGTGGTGAGGAGGTAGAGCGTTTGTGGTGGCGGCAGAGGCGGTGCTTCTGGAGATGAAGAGGAAGAAGAAACTTAGGGTATTTTAGTCATTAAATTTGGAATTTGAAGACTATGGGTAGTTTAGTCTTTGGGCAAAATACTGATATGACCCTATGTTTTGGAGGTTTGTGCTAATATGACCCTGTGAAGTTGAAAAGTGTTATTGTAGCCCTGTGTTTTGCATCAGAAGTGGCGATATAACCCTATGGCACTATTCCATCATTGACTTTGTTATTTCCGGCATTGACCAAATGCAAAAATACTAAAATACCCCTAACCTTCAAATTACAAATCTATTGACTAAAACACCCTAGGTTCTTCTTCTTCTCCATAACCATAGCCACTGCCACCTTCGCCACCTCTGCCGCTGCTCCGCCACCCCCTCCGCCGCCGGCCAGAATCTGGAATGAGCCACCAGACCACAGCCAACAACGACTGCACCTTCGTCGCCGCTCCACCACCAGCGCCACCGGTGGCGGCCACAATCTGGAAAAAATTGCCAGTTCCAGCCAAGAAAAATCAAAACCCATCCCGCCGGATTTTGAAATCGACGATAATCCAAACCAACCAGCACACATAATCGATAATAAATCAAAACCAAACCAGCCAACATGCATAATCGACGATAAATCAAAACCAAACCAGTCAGCACACATAATCGACGATAAATCAAAACTCCGCTCATTTTCATAAGAACAGCCAGAACACATAATCCAAACCCAGAAATCGACGATAAATCTGAGAGCACTCGCCTTCTGAATCATCGAGCTCAGTAGCGAGGGTTCAATTTCTCCAACTGATGCTCCGAAAATCCCAAATCTGGTACTGAAACATCAAACACATCACCCCATTAAGCAACATCAGTACCACCAAGAATGGATCTTTACCACAATAAATTATTGGGGTTCGGGTATAGAATAAATGATACAATCTGCTCAGTACCGCTGTGAACCCTAGTCACTCCCGCCGCTGACAAAGACAAACCCACCGCCTCCTCCAGATCTCTCCCCAACCTCTGCCACCCACTAGATCGACGCCTCCTCCCAATCCACCGACGGCGCCGCCGCAACTGAGACATATCTGAACTTAGTATAATACCTACAAATTCCTCCGGCACCACCACGTAGGATCCTCTCTTCCATTCCCACATCTCCAGCGTCTCCATCGCCTCCATCGCTCCAGCGCCTGTCGTTCGATGCCCGTAATCACCAATATTCGCCAGCCACTGCTCAACACCAACACTACCACGTAGGATCCTCTCTTCCATTCCCGCATCTCCGGCGTCTCCGGCGCCTCCGTCGCTCCAGCGCCTGTCGCTCAACGCCCAAAATCACCAAAATTCACCAGCCACCGCTCAACACCACTGTGTTGGAGTAAATCTGGAGAGCTCGAGGATGCTCACCACCGCGCCTGCGGAGGTTAGCGGGGGAGAATAAGGAAATAAGAAGGAAAGAAATGTCTAAGGAAATAAGGAAAGAAGAAAGAAATAAATGAGATTAATAAGGAAATAAATGAATGAGGGAATAATTGTCCTTCCACATGTTCTGAATTTTTGTTTTTTTAAAACAGGGGTATAATAGTCATTTCATGTATTTTCGACCTAATTCAGGCCTCCAGGGTTACATTAGCACATTCACACAAAATACATGGTTACAATAGCACTTTCCAACTTCACAGGGTCATATTAGCACAAATTACAAAAACATAGGGTTATATGAGCACTTAACTCTTAGTCTTTTTGTATTTGGGCAATGCCGAAAAATATCCAAACGTCGGAATAGTGCCAAAATGTTATATTATCAATACTTCTGATGCAAAAGATAGGATTATAATTGCACTATCAAACTTTGCAGAATTATAATGACACTTTTAATCAAAGATATGGTTATATCTGTATTTTACCCAAAAAAAACAACAAAAAATGATTCAGTTCGTCATTGACCCATCAATTAACGGGTAGCCTGGTGCCCATGAGACAGTTTTTGACAGCGCCGCCTACTTCTGGACTGAAATATAGAGGAATTTTAAAACTCAAAATCATGTTGAAACACCGCCGCCTCCGCCACTGAAATACAGTGGAACTTCGCCGGCGCCACCCCATCCTCGACTTCACCCGCCAGCTCTCCATTCACGGTCTGGAAATCACCACGAACAACCTAGCCACTGCCGAGCCCCGCATTTTGGGGTATGTTTTTTGTCCGTGTGGTGCGTTGCCTTTGTCTATGATCAACCCCATCTGTTGGTCAAATATACCCTGTTTCCGGAGCTACGTTAAAAATAAAGGGTAATATGCAAATATAACCCTATATGTTGGAGAAAGTGCAAATATAACCCTATATATTGGAGAAAGTGCAAATATAACCCTGGGTTGTTTTTTAGTGCAAATATAACCCTAACTATTATACATATGTGCAAATATAACCCTAACTATTATACATATGTGCAAATATAACCCTAAAGCCATTATTTCCAGCGTTGACTGACCAGGGTTATATTTGCACTTTCAATTATCGCAGGATTATATCTGCACTTTCATTATTGCAGGTTTCATTATTGCAGGGTTATATCTGCACTTTCATCAATTACATAGGGTTATATATGCACTTTTCTCAAAAATAAAAGCGGCCTTGAAGCCGCCAAGGCTAATTTGGTTGGCAGTATGAATAGATGAAAAGGTTTGCTTAGATCATATGATATGAAGGTCGTGTTTGGTCTTGAATCATGATACGGTTTGGTCTGCAATGGTTAGGTGATGCTTAGGATCCTAATTCTGTGGTTTATCCGTGTTTCGGGAGTTTGGCCGCGCCGGCTAATGACCAAATGGAAAGTCAGAGTTTTTTTTATTTCCAATTCTTATTTAAGAACCCATTTAATCAATTTGGAAGTCTTTAATTAAGACTAAATTTTTTTTTGGTCCCTTACATACTATCTTTTACTATCTTTTGGTCTCCATTTACAAAACAACCATAGGAAGGGACCCTACAAATTCAAAACATTGTTTTTGGTCCCCAAACCCAATTTCCGGCCAGGTTTCCGGTTTTCAGGCGCACGTGCTCGGCACGTGCGTGACTTTCCGGCGAGTCCAGGGGCAAAATAGTAGTTTTACATAATTAACCCATATTTAGTCCTTCTCTCCCGATTTCATCTTCTCCACCTCATTATTCTCCATCTACCCTCCTAACCCTGCAACTCTTCAGAAATCACCTCCACCGAAATCATCCTCCTCGGAAATCATCTAATCTTGTCCATGTGTTCCTACTTCTAGCACTGAATTTCTGATTCAGACCCATTTTCTTGATGTCGACTTGCAGTGTCTCCTCCATCTCATCCACTTTGTTTGTGGTCAGATACTTGAGATGTACGTGCGGCCGGCGTTGCCGTATTCGCACCGCTAACACGGTGGAGCATCTTGGAAGGAAGTTTTTTGGTTGCCCGCTAGATCGCGCTGGTTGCGATTTCTTCAGGTGGTGTGACGAGGGTTGTTGGGAATGCGAGGTCGCCCATGAGGTTATTGGCGGAATTCAGGCGAGAAACCGTGCGTTGGAGGAAGAGATGGCTAGGTTAGGCGGCGAAGTTGTTGACTTGAAAAATGAGCTCGAATCGGAGCGCCACATTTGCAGGAAGATGAAGAACTGTCGTTTGGTGGGTTTTGTGATTGAGATATTTCTTGTAATGATTCTGGTTAGTGTTAATTGAACCAATTTTAGTGCTGTGGAGGTGGAGGTTTTCCCCAGGTCTGTTTGTTGGTGCAGATGAAGGATTAGAATGCATCTGTTTGTTGGTGCAGATGAAGGATTAGAATGTAGTTCTTCTTCTGTAATAGAGTAGTTAGATGAAGGAATTGATGATGACTTTGTCACCTGTTTAGTATGTTCAAATTTAGTACGTTGGATCAAATGTTTCAATGTTGTTCCAGTTTGCAATCTGCACTCTGCAATCTTCAAGCTCATTCATTCCATTTGTGTCATGATGATTGCAAATCAATGAGCACAATTTCTTTGACGTAATGAACAATATTGAGAATCCACAAGTTGATGGAAGAAGTGATCACATTTTCATACACAAACTACCAATTTTGCGGTCCGGAATGTCTAGAAAAGAAGCGTAGTTTACACCGCAATAGATAATGGCAATGAAGTGCCATGGTTCTAGACAAATTCCCTATCCGAACCCAAACAGTAGTTCCAGACCTATGAAGAGTTAGTAATCTGCTGCTGCCTAACCACAAATTCAAAAGGCTAATCTGCTGCTATGAAGTCCAAAATACATGTACTATGAAGCTGTAGCAGGAGGTAGTTTGCAGATTTAGTGATTCTCTGGAAATCGCCAAGCATCACCACGCATCACCGAATAGTCTGCTTCTTGAAACCGTGATGATGACGGGCTGCTGCATGTGATCTTTGTATGTCCTACTTGACAGCACAAGGTGCACTTGTATACCCGCTTTACCTGTATATTGCCATGATCAGAAAATATTCAAATATTAACATATACATCACTTCTTCAACCTGTACACAAAAGTAGATAAACTGAACAAATTACCTTCCTGTTTGGCGGATTTGAAGATGCAGATTCTACCTCATTTGGAGGGTTTCTTGGCTTCTCTGCAACTGGGACTGGACATGTTTTCGCATTATGGCCAGTCTGCGCACACAGCGAGCACTTGTATGCGCCCATCTTCCCAGCTCTAGAAAGCCTCTCAACCTGACCTTGTTTCCTGACTTTTGGCTTGGTCGAATTCTCTTCACCGGGAGATTTTTTCTTGGACTTCGATGGTCTTCCAGGCAACCTAATGTCCAAGGGTGGCAGCAGACTATGATTATCAGTCTTGACCCATAATTCCGGACCGTTTATGGGATGGATAACGTGCCTATATGCACTGGAGTAGACTGCCATGGAGTACCAAGAATGCATGAAATCCGCTGCATCCTCCTTAACAAAACTAATTGCCGCAACAGCATGAGGGCAGGGTATCCCTGTCAAGTCCCATTTTCTGCAACCGCATGACCTTGACTTCAGATTAACAGCGTAACTTCCCCCGTAGATGCAAGTCACCTGAAACTCTGATTCACCAGAAGGAGTAGCAAAGCAACGGTTTGAGGCAAACCGGTTAACCTCCAACTTCTTCATTATCTTCGGCTCAAATCTTCCATCAAACCTTGCAATCGATTCCCTTTTTTTGCAAGTCTGTCCATGAAATAAAATCTGACAGCTTCCAACATAGTCAGCAGAGGTTTATCCCTCGTATGTAGTATGACCTTGTTGAAGCACTCACAGATGTTATTTACCAGAATATCACATTTTGATTCAGTATTGAAGAAAGCCCGTGACCATTCCTTCGGATTTGTTCTTGTTTCTAACCACCTGACTACTCCTGCATCTTGTGCCCTGATGTCTTCAAGATGGTTCATGAACTGGGCTGGATGGGTGCACTTGGCTACCGACCAAATCATTTCCTTTAACTCCAAACTTGAATATGAGCCCTTGAAGTTTTTGTACATGTGCCATGTGCAGAGTCTGTGTTCTGCATTTGCCAGTACCTCCTTCATTGCTGCTGCAAGTCCCTGGTTTGACATGGCAATAGATCAAATAAAAAACTGGAGTATCGAAAGTAGATGGTAAACGATGAAAAAAATTCATACATTCTGCTTGTCCGAAAGTAGAGTCCAACCAGGTTCATTCTTCATGTGAATATCTCTCTGCAAATGGGTCAGGAACCATTGCCAGGAACTTTTGTTCTCTATCTCCACCACAGCATAAGCCACGGGGTAAATTTGATCATTCCCGTCCAGTCCAACAGCCACCAACAATATCACCTTGTGAGGCCCGGTCAGGTGGCATCCATCGAGTCCTATCAGGGGTCTACACCCACTTATGAAACCCTTCTTGCATGCATCAAAGCATATGTAAATTCTTCGGAAAAATTCATTCCCAAAGTCATCCCTTTCAGTCTGCATCACAACTGTCGAACTGGGGTTGGTTGATGTGTCCATTTTAGATGCATTATTTAGTAGTATTTAGGATCACTTTTGTGCTCTTTTATTATCGAGAGCTTGTGTTTTACCTTGAAATTCACTTAGGAGAGGCAAAAGCAACTTTGTACTCTTTTACCTCTTCTAAGTGGATTTTGTGTGACAAGGGAAGAACACGGAAGCAACGAAGACCGGAAGACATTGAAGACTATACTTTCGAAGACTTTTGGATACTCACTTCGAAGACATGAAGACCGGAGGCCGTTGAAGACCATTTTTGGAGCCGTTGAAGACTTGAAGATTGAGAGGGATGGCTATGAAGAAGACAAAGAAACAATGCAAAACTCTGGCTCCCGTCGCGACCCCGTCGCGACACCATCGCGAGTCGCGACCAACACCGTCGCGAGTCGCGACGAACTCGTCGCGAGTCGCGACCAAAAGGCGGCCAGAAATCTATTTTATTTTCTTTGCACTATAAATACCCTCTCTTTCCTCCTCTTCTCCAGCTTTTCCAGCCCGTTTTTCTCTCTGGTTTTAGGGCTCCAACTCTAGGTTTTTCTCTTCTTTCTTTTCTTTGTTTTTCTTAGTTTGATTATGTCTTTTGTTGTTCTAGAGTAGTTCTTGTACTTGGGAGCTATGGATTGAAGCTTCCACTTCTATGTATTGAGAACCATTTCTATCTATCTATTTGGTGTTTTTGCTATTGTGCATTTATTGTGCTTTGAATGTTAATTGTTGATTCCATTGATGTTGTTGGGAGCTTGAGGATATGAATGCTTGTATGAATTGCTAGCTAGGGTTTGGGGGATTTGGGTTAATTTCCCCCCTGTTCTTGTTAGGAATGTATGAGTGTGAATTAGAGCTTTTGATTGTGTTAGTGTGTTGACAATGTGCTAGACGAATGTGATTGATGTTGAACTCTTCGTCATGTTTGTTTGTGTAGCAAACGAGAAGAGTTATATGCTCGTGGTCTATGAGTGGTCGCTCTTGACTAATCTCGTGTAATTGCATGAATTGGTTAAATGCTTAGTCACGGTGTAGTGGTCATAGGCATTGCCAAGCTTGTTGGTCCTTCGTGCTAAATTCCACCAATGACACCTTGAGTCGTGGTCGCGACTCGGGAGTCATTGGTGAGGTTTGACGAGAGATGTGGAACTCACTCTCGCAAACTACGAACTAAGAAGGATAGGAGTTTAGTCTCCACGACAAGTAGTTGAAGTATTGAATAGATGATTTAAATTCATTCTTGAAGCATTTGTTATTTGGCGTTTATGTATTCTTGACGGTGTGTTTCACTGCATGTGTGCCATGAGTTGTTTGAGCATAGGTAGTGCTTGTGTGGTTGAATTGTTTAGGTGTAGGAACGTGACGAATTCCGTAGCGCCTTTGCATGAAGATCTATGAGCATGAACTTAGAACTCCTTGTGATGTGTGTGTTGTGGTACTTGCTAGATGGGTGCGTGAGTGTTGAGTCCTGAATGCTATATGATGGAATGTGTGAATGATTTGATGAACTACATTAGATGTGGAAGTGGATATCCGTTGCCCCCAAGGCATTTTATCTTTGTAGTTTAAAACCCCTTTTCTTAGTTTTGTTTGATGATTAGCATAGTCACTTGACGTTGCTAGTTATCTTGTCTTTTTATTTTCATAACTTAGGAACAACCAACCAACCAACCCCCCCCCCCCTTTACTTGCTTTTAAGTGTGTGTATATAATTAGTCCTAACCTAATATCAACCATTTGTGTGCTTAGACGCTTAGGAAGATCCCTCTTCTCATTGGACGACCCCGATTTGCCACTATCTACCTAGTTGTAGAAAGTAAGCATTTAGGGCTTATAAATTATCTTTTGCACGGCGGGCGACGATCGCCCGCCCGTCATTGGTCCTCAATAACTCGTTGCAGTAGTCCCTCATCATTGTATACTGCTTCCTGTAGTCTCCAACTATCTCATCAATGGCCTTCTTCCTCGCCTTAAATGCAACATCCCTCGATATATTTATTCTCAGGTCCTTCTGGACTTTATTCACAAGCTCCGAAACCTTCATGTTTGGCATAATCTTCAAGTCCTCCTTATACCTCATGCTAAGGTATTTATAACTCGCACACCCGTGGAGGAATGTAGCGCTGCAGGAATGAGTCCTTACGAGGGAAGTTAACTCCCAGTGCTTTGTTTTTTTCCTGAAGTTGATTGATGCCATCCAGTTGCATTTTCCGGCGTTTGAAGAACAAACAGTAGTACACCTCTTCAAATTGTTCTTCCTGAAACGGATCCTCCTGCTGGCAACTGTGCCGTGGTGTTTGCAAGCCAATTTGAACTCTTCTTTGTTAACAAATGCCTGGCCCAGATGGAATTCCACGTCGCTGTCACCAAGCGGTGGCACGAACCTGTTGTGCACCCTGACCCGCTGCTTCTTAACTTCATCTTCCTCATCAGAAGATGTCTGACTTCGGTAACCCCCGTCAACATTAACCTCACTAGAGTCCGACTCATCCATATTAACCTTCTGTTTCCCCGTTCTTGTTTCCCTGTCGGGCAGCATTTTCTCTGACAATTCATCCCACTGTTTTCCCTTATCATTCTCGATCACCACTAGATTATCATCGTCATCCACATCAAATTCCGGGTCTACAAATTTCTCATCCACATCAGCCTTATCATCTGGCGCAGGTTGTGGAGCTTCTTCACTAACTTCTTCGTTACCTGATGCCTTATTTCCATTTCTTTTCGAACCTTCTGTTGACCTTTTCCTGTATCTCTTCCCCTTTTTTCCACGAACACTCTTCCCCTTTCTTCCACGAACACTGACAACTGTCTCAACTGCATCCCCCCGTTCCTGATCCAATGTTTTGCCATCTCTGAAACCGCCATATGATTGTACAGATTCTGCTCCTCCACCGTTAATTTCTTCATCTTTCGACAACTCCTCAGCCAATACCTCTTCATCCCTCCACAGGTTCTCAGCCAATACCTCTTTTTCTCTAGCTTCTGCCGCAGATTGCTGAAAAGGCTGTGTTGCAGGACCTTCATCATCCATGCTCTCAGCTTCATCAATAATTAGAACCCCATCAACTTCCTTCAATTTCACAGTTGAACCTTGTCTTGTCCGGGGATCCACATAAATTCCCTGTTTCTTCAACATCCTCCGGTGCTGCCTCTGCGACCTATCCACATTTTCGTAATAAGACTGAAGGGCAAGGATAGATTCCTCCTTGGCCAGCCTTTCCGGAGCTCTGCGCTTCCGACCTTTTCCTGTTCTCCTACCACTACTCTTCTTCATCTCAGAACCAGTAGGCCACCTCAAATAATTCCAATAATAACCGCAACCACACCATTCTTCAGCCCTATGTTAGCTAGTACCTTGGCCTGCTCAGGAAGACACAGCAAATGGTCTGCCTCCACAGAACTAAACAACATACCAGGCTCTAAAAACACACCACATACCACGCCCCTGTATCCCAAATAATTATATGCATTATCCAACATACCCAGGTTGAAACCCTCAACTTCACAGCAATTAACCATGTACACAGTGCCGCCAACATACGTAGGAAACGGTTCCCAGACCAGGTTCCCATGACAGTGTATTCTAATGGAGAAGCCGTTGGTTCCAAGAACTGAAATTAAACAGGGATTACTAAACATGGATTACCAAAATTAAAATTACTAAGTTAAGTAATGGGGCCTACCGAATATATTATCCCCACCAACAATATATTATTCCCATCCCACACCATATCTTATATGAAAACGGAACTAATTGGATTCCCACTGACAGCCGTATGCATTAGCTACTCACTCTGGACAAACAGGTTGGCTAGATTATTAAGGGACCACAAAACAGGGGGCCACTCAATTCAAACTGTTGCCCAGATTATTAAGAGTATTCAACTACCAGTCAGTACAACAATCAAAGCACAGGTATCTCTGCAATTCTCAAAGTATACATACCTACGTTAGGACCTCTGTTTCCCCCACTAAAAGAACAGCGTTGTAGAAGCAACATCAGCCTCTTCTCCGACTCCATTCTGACCCACACTCGCACAAGCCAACCCTACAGCATAAAACTTACTCAAACCAACAACGTCGACGGGAAAGAAATGAACCCAAACAGAGAAATTGCTACAACATTTGGAAATACCTAGGGCTCAGTCGCAAATGGCCGCGTAACGACTCCGCGCCGCCGTCGACTTCACAGGTATGCCCAGGTACGACCGGATTCAACGTGAATGGAGACCGCCAATCTCTAACCAAGCAACTTTCCGGTGAGATTCTGAGATAACTTTGGAACTAGTTCTGTGGCGAACGATCGGGTTCGGGCGAGAGTGAAGGGTAATTCCAAGGGTCGGGTTAATTCCATTTAGTCAACGAGTAAATGTGGGTTAATTATGTAAAATTACTATTTTGCCTCTGGACTCGCCGGAAAGTCACGCACGTGCTCGGCACGTGCGCCTGGAAACCGGAAACCTGGTCGGAAATTGGGTTTGGGGACCAAAAACAATGTTTTGAATTTGTAGGGTCCCTTCCTATGATTGTTTTGTAAATGTGAATCAAAAGATAGTAAAAGATAGTATCTAAGGGACCGAAAAAACAATTTAGTCTTTAATTAATGCCAAAGTTTGGAACTTGATTTTTCCAGACATAGCATCCTTTCCTGGTTTTCATGTAAAGCCCCTGTTCCCATTTCTTGATTCATCCACCACCTTCCAAATAACAGGGATCGACATTTCGTCGGAAATTAAATCCCTCGACCCATTTCGGAGGCCTCCTGCATGCGCTTCCGCCGTGATCGGAGGAGGAGGAGGATGATGGCGGCGGCGGGAGGCGGCAGGGAGTCGGAGAAATGGGCGGTGCTGGTGGCGAGCATATGGGTGCAGGCGTTCACGGGCACCAACTTCGACTTCTCGTCCTACTCCTCGGATTTGAAATCGGCTCTCGGGATTTCGCAGGTGCAGCTCAACTACCTCTCCACCGCCTCCGACATGGGAAGAGCTTTCGGGTGGTGCTCTGGAGCTTTGCTCAAGTTCTTCCCTATCTGGGTCGTTTTCACTGCCGCTGCTTTCATGGGCTTCTTCGGGTATGGGATTCAGTGGCTTGTGGTTCAGGGAAAGCTTTCCTTGCCTTATTTCCTGGTTAGCTTTCACTTTCCAACTCTGGCAATCTACTTTGGATGAAGCCTTTTTTTGGTTTACATTATACAATTATGTATATGCATATAAAATATACGCGATTCTGACCGCCCAACCTGTTATTCGCCGTGATAGAGGAGCCATAAGTAATGTTACTAACAGCTTGTTGGAAATCTTTTCCTTGTGGTACTTTGATGTAGACGAAAGGTGAAGCCAAAATATTGCTAGTTGTTAATCTTGGTAGTTGGTGCATTGGATATACCTAACATTAAAATAGGGTCCGCTCCTTTCTTTGTCATGAGTTTTTTTTGTTAAATAACAAAACTTTGATACTCCCTCCCTCTGGTCCTCTAATTATATCCCTCTTTCCTCGTTGGGGTGGTTTTTTTTATTTTGGCCCTTCTTCTTTTGGTAAATACTAGGTTATTTTCATCCACACATCTTACTTTTTATACTCCCAATTCAATCTCCACCTCTCCTTTCCCTTTTCAAAAAAATTTGTGCCATTTTCATGAGGCCATATATAGTGGACCAGAGGGAGTATAATAATGCTGTGAAAGCGTTTGGCATCATAAAAGAATGCAACCCACTCAACTAAGTCAGTGCTCGTTTGGTAAGAGTAGTTGCAGTTGTTTTTTGAGGGAATGCTTAGCCAGTAATGGAAGTTCTCTTTTGGGTTGCAAGGTACTTTAAGTTGGGGTTGCCGAAATGGTTGCTACTGTCTATGAAACAAAGTTAAGTTAGATTATGTTTGGTTTGGAGATGCAGTTTGGTGGTAGGTAGCAATGGAGTTTCTTTATCTGGCACCCCTTTTTTACTATATCGGAACAGCTACAATTCCAGGCAATATTACTTCAGGAAAAAACAAGCTTGAAAATATGGCCGGTGGGGAAAATTAGTGACTAGTGAGTCACATTCCTTGGATGAAAATCAAGTACCACGTAACTGTCTGAAGCTGAACTTGGACTGCAGAATACAGAAAATTTGGATCATATTTGGCTTGAAGCATTTTATCATTCGGTGATGCTAAATATGCAGTCTCCATTAGGCAACCTTCCAACTTTTGTTTTGAATAAATTTGGTTCTTAGTGCCAGAACTAACTCGAGATGCCTCTCATTATCTTATGAATACATCTGAGGAGGCTAGGAGATGATGAAGTCGTAGTTAAGCTATACGTGCATATGCTAGTTGCTTCATCATTGCAATAAAATCATGGCTGCTTTCTGGAGATTTAGCTTGCTGTAGCTATGAAAGTCTCTTACTATAAGTTTAACCTTGTGATTCTCTAGATATAGGACTAGTGTTACCATTGTTTTGTAACTCATGGATCCATGATTTGTTGGAATAGTATGCTTACTAAATACGTATAACATTTCAGGTATTTCTCTTGTCTTTACTTGCGGGCTGTAGCATCTCTTGGTTCAATACAGTTTGCTATGTCTTATGCATTAAGAGCTTTCCTGGTTCTAGGTCACTTGCTCTGTCCCTCAGCATCAGCTTTAATGGTGTAAGTGCAGCATTATATAACCTCATTGCCAATGCCATAAACTCCAGTGATTCCACATTATTTCTTCTCCTTAATGCAGTGATCCCTCTTGTTATTTCAGCCATTGTCTTTCTCCTAATCCTTCAGAAACCCTTTCCTCAAGCCCTTCACGGTGATGCTGTTCATCGTGACTCCAAATGCCTTTTCTGTCTATTTATCCTTGCTGCTTTTACCGGTGTCTATCTCCTCGTACTTAATGCAACCCACTCAAGTCAGTCAGTACCTAGAGGTGCCATTTTTGTTGGAGCCATAGTTTTGCTAATCACCCCATTGATTACTACTGGAGTTGTCTTAGTACAGGATCGGGTGCAAAGAAGTAGTTATACAAGCATCAGAACTGAAGACTCGAGCCCTCTTAATGTTGCCACTCTTGATATTGAGAAAACTTTAGTGATTCCAGAGAGCGGCTACTCGTATGATCCAAAAGTGAAGGAAAGCTGCTGTGATGTTTTCTTATTGAAAGACTCCCTAGAAATTCTAGGAGAAGAGCATTCTGCTTGGGCGCTCTTAGCCCGGTTCGAGTTCTGGCTCTACTACTTGGCTTACCTTGGTTGTGGAACACTAGGAATTGTTTACATCAACAACCTTGGACAAATTGCTCAATCACTTGGATATGAAGCCGAGACCAGTTCACTAGTTTCCCTATATTCTTCTTCTTCGTTTTTTGGACGTTTGCTTTCAGCTGCTCCCGACTTCCTTAGAGAGTAAGTACTTCCTAAATTCTGTTAATTAACTTATATAAAGTAGCACGTTTCCTCTAGTAATCCTTTTATGCATATTAACCACTTGATGTCTCTACTTATGCAGTAAGGCGTATTATCCTAGAACCGGGTGGCTTGCACTTTCATTGGTTCCAACACCAACTGCATTTCTCTTGCTTGTTCTATGTGGTAGGAGACTGGCTTTGGGCACAGCTACGGCGTTGATAGGATTAAGTTCGGGTTTTATGTTCACAGCAGCTGTGTCGATCACAGCAGAGTTGTTTGGACCTAACAGTGCTGGGATCAACCATAATGTTCTGATAACCAACATTCCTCTGGGTTCGCTTTTTTACGGCCCTCTTGCCGCTTTACTCTATGAAGCAAACATAGGGAGCTCAAACCATTTGGTGTTTAAGGATGGAAGAATGGTTTGCCTTGGTAGGAATTGCTATGCTGA
Source organism: Rubia yunnanensis (assembly GCA_037428765.1). NCBI lineage: Eukaryota > Viridiplantae > Streptophyta > Magnoliopsida > Gentianales > Rubiaceae > Rubia > Rubia yunnanensis. Next base: position 18,851,679 of record CM075064.1, on the reverse strand, counting down.
GACTTTTATGTGGTGGAGCTGCATTTCTTTCTTTGGCGTTGCCGCGGGTTTTCTGCTTTTCCTCAGAACCCGAGCTGCCTATGCGAGGAACAAACACGGGATGTAGGACGAGGAACAGAAGATAAATGAGATATTTAGCAGGCGAACTGGAGTACAGTGTGATATCGTGCTTTCAGAAACTACGAAGATGGAGGACGAGGAACAGAAGAAAATAAAATGAGGCACTAAAGCTGAGCAGTGTCATCATCAATCCAGAACTCGCTAAATCCAGGATTGAGAATTGAAAAATACAGCAGTGTGACAATGATGGATAGGGCTAACATTCACAGGGGACGATGTTATGCCTTTAGCGTGAAGCTGCCAACCATGGTTCTTGAGACATGCTATGTGTTCTGCTAAAACTGCTAGAACATTGATTAGCTGCTAACATTTCATTCCAAATTTGGCGATGGTACAAGATTTTGACAAGGTTGTTTAGGATGGATCTCAATTAATACATTTTGATCCGTCGTGCATTGAAATGCAGATACAAGCCATTGCTGTTTGTTTTGTTCTCTGAGAAGCAGAGCATTCATTGCAGAAGACATGTGTGTGTAGCAGTAGCTTTAAAGATCGAAAACACGTAAATAAAGATCGAAAATGGAAAAAAAGAATGAAGGAATGCCATCAACAAAACACACATGACATGAGGATCCTATAAAATCTCTTAATCCCTGATCAAACACACAAAAATCAGACAGGCTTCAGAAAATATGATGTCTTCAGATTTGTCTCTGTAGATTCTGATCATATAAATGATACTACTAAAGTGTAATTGGTCTCTCAGCAGTGTCACCATCTGCTACACCCCAAAAAGATGGATCAGTCTTCAGTATAACGACTTTGAACACAATCCTCTTTGTGCTGACCTCCATGAGCTCAAACACACAACAATCTCCGATCTTCAGTTCATTGTCGTCTATAAACTCTCTCCAGCCCGTGAGCTCCAATACTTTCGCGCTATTGTGACTGTTGTAAAACGTGCTCCAGCTTTTTCCATTAGACTTGAGGACAACGGGAACCTTTTCGCGAGTTAGCTTTGAGGCAATTTTGGCTGGAAAGCTCTGCAAAAAACAAACAAGAGATTCGTCGTGATTTTATGTTCTTTCCAAATTCTATCAAAAAAATTATTTTCCATAACATCTCCCAAAACATTACCACTTCTGAGTAATTTAGCATGGCATGAAACGCACCATCTCATTCGCGTCACAAACGCTTGTTTCTCTTAATGTCTAATGAGATAGTTGCTTAGAAAAGAAATTACCAGATAGTATGGACGATTGATATGTGAATGTGAAACTATTATATCGAAACGAGGATTTGTCCCGGAGACAGTATAGTATTCAATATTGTCAACTTCTGCTTCCTCAGCTACTGATTCGGGTGCAGCCTCCGAGCTCTCTTCATCCTATTCCAAAGTATGATAAAATTTAAGACCTGATTTGTACAGCAGATCCATGAAACTATATCAAGAAACTGATGCTACCCATATTTTTAGCAGATGACACAATTACATTAGAAACTATTATGATTTAGAAACAGAGAAAACCTATTCATATAACTAACTTAAAGGATCAATTTTTGTTCTTTTTTCAGCTGCAATGCACAATCCAAAACAAATTAAAAAATAAATCCAAGTCCTCAAGGTTACAAAAAGTACCTCCTCGAGGTCCACCAGCTGAATTGAAGGATCAGACGGATCAGAAAGTATTTGACACTCGTCATCAAGATGCTCAACTAGAGGATCAGACATCGCGCGGTAAGTTATCAGTAATCAAACAAACCTCGAACACTTGAACCTATTCTGCAGTGCAAAAGTGACTGTTATGAATCAAGAAACCGTAATGATCTTACCAACAAAACATTGTAATATTGTGGAAAAGAATAATCCCAAGAAACTTGCCTGAACGGAATTTGAACTGAACTAAAATTAAATAAATTGAAGAAGGGTAATAATAGATCTAACTTAAACTAAATTTCGTCATACCAAAATTAACTAATTTGAATTGAACTGAACTAGATTGGGCCTTAGTTTGATCAATAATCCCAAGAAGCAGTGAGACATTATGAATATATGAGAGCATATAAAGCACATACAACAGGGTAGAGTGCGCTGCTTGAGCTTTACAAAATCAGGTGTATACTCGAATTGTGCTTGTAACGTTTCATAGGGGGAGAAGAAAAGCAAAGCGTTTGCACCGGTTTAATATGGTAATAATTTATAGTAATTGGTAAAATCGTGGTCCTAAAGAAAAAAAAGCAAAGAAACAACCTTCAAAATTCCAATTAAAAGCGTAATTTTAGGAATAATTAAATCCAGCCCCATCAAAAGGCCATCGTTACAAATGCAAAGGTCATTGGAATTTTTTTTTAAAGGGATTTTTGACGTTTTTTTATTAATCTCGCAATTGGCCACGTAATTGTGTTTATGGTATATTCCTATTCTATGTCTAGTTTCAATTGATTATGGATTGAAACCAATTATGATGACAACCCGTAGTTGTAGGCATTTCAAATTATGTTTTATTTTAAATCTGGAAAGTTATGGAATAAGAATTTCAGACACATGTACTTCTTCAAAATACTCTTAAGAGTCCGTCTCTTGAGTCTCTTGAGAGACGATATTTCAATAAGTCATTGAAAGATCGAAGTTTAAAGGGTAAGAAATAAAGATAAAATTTTGGGTTGCATAAATCGGGTTATAAACTTTATAACTACTACACGTTGCATAATGAATTTTTAATATTGCAAATAAGACATTTTACATTTTATTAATCTAATTATACTCCATCTTTCCATAAGTTCTTTCCCAACACTTTGCCTATTTTTAAAATGAAATAAAATAAAATGTACGTAGGGATGACAGTGGGGTGGAATTTGGTGGATGTTCGCCCCTCATCCGCTCTAATGGGGCGGGTATGGATGTAATTTTCGTGGGGATGGGGCGGGTATGAGTATGAAAATTGATACCTGCCATGAGTAGTGGGTCGGACATGGATATTAGTTCATACCCGCCCCACCCCAGCCCCGCCCCACTATATGCGTCATGTACACATTAATTTATTATATAATAAGTTATTATTTATCCATAATGCACATGTTTTACTTATAATATTTTCCTGTAAATATTATTAAACTTTTAATATTAAAATTATTAATTTAAAAGTAAAATTTAGTTGTTTTTTGGAGATATAAATGGGGTGAGTAGGTATGTCAAATGGGTTAATTGGATCAACATATTATCCAAACCCAGTTAACCCATTATCAAATGAGTCTTTATCCAATTAACTCATTTATTAATGTGTCATAATGAGTTGGATCATAAATGAGTTAGGTATTAAATGGATAACCCATTGGGTAACTCATGAGAAAACTCATGTGACCCAATGAGTTAAAATATATTATCCAATAAGTCATTATGTAGCCAACTCTTTTAGTTATCATTTAATATTTTCTTCTGATTTGGGTCACAAGTTATCATTATCCGATGGGATCAGGTATTAAATACTCATTAGTTTTTGGGATTGGACGGGATGAGAATAATTATGTTAATGGAAAATTTTGATCTCAATGGATTCCATATTATCTTAACTCAATGGGAACCTAACAAATACCCAATAAATATCCAAAAATACCCAATTAAATGCATGTGTAATATTCAACATAAATATAACTATATTTCACAAATTATATAAATTATAATTCACAAATTATTCGAGCTCAATCTCGTACAATATTCGAGTTCGTACAGTATTCAAGCTCGTACAGTATTCGAACTCAATCTCGTATAGTATTCGAGTTTGTACAAAATTTGCACTCAATCTCGTATAGTATTCGAACTCAATCTCGTACATTATTCGAGTTTGTACAAAATTTGCACTCAATCTCATACAATATTCGAGTTCGTACAATATTCGAGTTCAATCTCGTACAGTATTCGAGTTCGTACAATATTCGAGTTCAATCTCATACAATATTCGAGTTCATACAGTATTCTAGCTCAATCTCATACAGTATTCGAGTTCGTACAGTATTCGAGTTTGTACAGTATTTGAGCTCAATCTCGTACAGTATTCGAGTTCGTACAATATTTGAGCTTGTACAATTTTCGAGCTTGTACAGTATTTGAGCTCGCGCTCGATCCTATTAGGGGAAAATTAAATCATTCGTAATCAAACTTGTTAAAATTTAGTTATCTTGTGATAAGAAATTATCCACAGGTCACCCATTACCCAACACAATCCTACTCAACCCACCCAAAATTATCCAACGGATAACCCATTATCCAACCCAACTAAACCAATAACTGCAACCCAATTGTATCCATTAACCCAATGGGTCATTATCCAATAAGTGAAAATAGTATATGGATAACGATTATCCAACGGGTGACCCAATCCGTTTGACGGGCTTAGGGGTGAGTAAAATGGATTTGAAGTGGGTATAAAGACCCAAATGGGTGATGGAGCGGGGGTGGATTTTAGATAATATCCAATGGGGAGGGTGGATTTTAGATAATATCCTATGGGGAGGGTGGATTTTAATATTGTACCCGCCATGATTGATGGAGTGGGTATGTGTATAAAAATTTTAGATGGACATATTATGGAGGTACCATGTCCGGCCCCGCGCCATTGCCATCGCTATGTACGTTACTCATCTTATATTACTTCTATCAAGTTACTCTTTTCTTTTTGGGAAGATTAAATACATCCAACTAAATTACATATAAATATTCTACTCTATTGATATGAATGAGTTATACAACTTGATTTTTATTGAAACTAATAGAGATATAACTGATTTAGAATCAAAATAAGAAAAGAATACCATTTCCGATTGATTATTTTATTGAAATTAATAGAGATATAATTGATTTATCAGAACAAAAACGGAATACTCATTTTGATTAATTTTTTTACAGAAAGAAATAATTGCAGGGTACTTTCGCAAATTCCAAAGACCTCAAAGACCTTCAAATCGAACCAAACTCTCTTAATTACCATCAATCTACAATAATTACTAACAAAATTATAAGCAAATATAAAGTAAGCCCATGATCCTAATCCAGCAGTATGGGATAATCCATTTTTGCCATACCAACCACCACCAAGACAAAACCCATATCATTTCTAAGGGATATTGTCGTAAATGGTTGGGTTTAAGTTGGATTGAATGGTAAATTGGCAAAGAAAAAGAACAAAAGAGCAGAGACGAGAAGAAGAGGAACCAGGTTCAGAAAGATGAAGGAAAAATAGAGAAAGAACTTTCAAAAGTGTTTACAATTTTCATATCAAAATCTAGCTAAACCCATCCAACTGAATATCTAAATCTATATATGCTAATCCCCTCCTCATTGCAGTGACCTTGTTTCTGTTATAACTAACTCTAGAAGCTTCCATTTGTGCTTGATTTCCCTCGGTTGCAACTGCTGCAACTTGACTAAGAAATCAGTTCTGTTTGAGCTGCAATTCCCTTAACAACCTGAAGAATTACCAAATTACACTTCTTATTATGACATTCCCCCCCCCCCCCCCTTAAAGTTTAGCTTATCTACAAGCTAAGTAACTCCATCACTGCAACTAATTTTGGAACTAAAATTTGAAGGTTGGAAACTGAGTCTGGATTACTGAGCTGTCATCCCATGAAGCTTCTTCTGGTGGCAAATTGGACCACTGGATCAGCCATTGCACCTTTTTATTAGTTGGAGTTTTGAGCAATATGTGCTGCAGGATCCTCTTAGGAAATAGTGGCAATGATTCATCCAATTCTTTAGGAGGAAGGACTATTGTGTTAGTTGGAGCACTTCCAATATGTTGCTTCAGTAATGACACATGAAACATAAGATGGATCTTCACCGTGCTTGGTAGTTTCAATTTGTATGCACCTGCTCCAACCCTTTGTAATACCTTGAAAGGACCAAAGAACTTAGGAGCTAACTTCACATTAATCTGTCCACCGAGTGTCTTTTGCTTATACTTTTGGATTCTCAAATACACATAATCTCCACTGCAAATTCTCTTTCAATTCTCCTTTGATTTGCAAAAGATTTCATCATTTCCTATGCTTTGTGTAAATGTTGTTGTAAAAGGGTATTAACACTTGCTACATCATATCCTGAGCAATATGAAATAAAGAATCTGGTAAAACCCTAAATGGTAATGGCAATGGTTTAACACCAAACAAGGCCTCATAAGGTGTCATGCCAATGCTAGAATGAAAGGTAGTATTATACTATCTCTCTGCCGCCCCTAACTAAGCACTCTAGGAGTTAGGCTTATCTCCACAAAAACACCTCAAAAAGTTCTCTAGAACCTGGTTGACTCTCTCAGTTTATCCATCACTTTGTGGATGGTAAGCAAAACTGAAGTTCAGTGAAACTCCCAACATTGCCAGAATGAGCTAAGGAATATCTTATCCCTATCACTGACTATGGATTCAGGTAAGCCATGATGCTTATAGACCTCTGAAAAGAAAATATCAGCCACTGTCTGAGCAGAAAAGAGATGGGCTAAAGCCACAAAATGGTTGTACTTTGTCAGTCTATCAACAACCATTAGCATGGTGTCCAAACCCTTGGATTGTGATTGTTTTTCCACAAAATCCATTGTGATGTGCTTCCATGCATGTGTAGGAATTGGTAGAGGTTGTAGTAGTCTAGGTGGATGACAGTGCTCACTTTTGTTTTTTGGGAAAATCTCACAATGTTGGATGAACAGTGTAATATCTTGTCCAATTCAGGCCAAATGAACATTGCTAATACCCTTCTGGTGGTAGCAGATTGACCATAATGACCACCTATTGTAGAAGCATGCATATAAGATATAATGTCTTTCCTGATATCACCATTAGCTCCCACATAAATATACTTTCCCTTCTTTAATATGCCTTGTATATACTGATATTCTAATGGTACATCAGTGTTGATTATAGCCCATGCAATCAAATCATGACTTACATCATCATCCTGATAGCTTCTTTCTAATTTTGCAATCTAAGATGCTTGTAGTGTGCTAATGGTACTGACCATTCCTGCATCAAACACAGGCTGAGGACTGAACTCATGGTCTTTCTCAGTTTAGTTTTTCAAAACATTCTCAGATCCCTCTTCAGTATGATTTCCCGGATTAATGAGATATCTTGGCACTCCTGATAGTCTAGACAAGGCATCAACAACCTTATTTTCCACACCTCTTCTATACTGAATCTCAAAATTGTATCCCAATGGCTTTGTAGTCCACTTATGCTATAAAGCATGATGTAGTTTCTAATCCAATAGATGCTTTAAGGCCGGATGACCAGTTTTGATCACAAAATGGCTTCCAACTAAATAGTGTCTCCACTTTTCCACAACCATTACAATTGCCAATAACTCTTTTTCATAAGTTGACAGCCCCTTATTTTTCTGACACAGTGCTTTGCTGAGAAATGCAATTGGTTGGTGATTTTGTAACAGCACTGCTCCTATTCCATAATCACTGGTATCAGTTTCAATAGTGAAATATTTATCAACCTCTGGCATCTTCAACACATGTGCTGAGGTAATAGCATTTTAAAGCTGATTGACTACTTCTGTGGCTTCGGAATTCCTTTGAAAATAATTCTTCTTCAATAAGTCATGCAGTGGCCTGCAAATAACTCCAAAAAAAGGCAATGAATCTTCTGTAATAGCCTTCTAAACCCAAGAATCCTCTGATTTCTTTAATGGTTTTAGGAAGTGGTCAGTCTAGAATACATTTCACCTTCTTTTGATCCATTTGAACCCCTTCAACTGTGATTAAAGGCCTCAACCTGTGGTTCTGCAAAAACACATTTTGATCTCTTTGCAAACATTTGGTGTTGCTCCATAATACTCAGTAAAGTCTCCAAATGCTTAAAATGATCTGCCAGTGTTTACTATAAACCAAAATGTCATCAAAAAAATACAAGGGCTGATTTTCTTAACTGATCTTTGAAGACCTGATTCATGAGTGACTAAAAAGTAGCAGGTGCATTGGTTAGTCCAAAGGGTATCACCAAGAATTCAAAATGGCCATGATGTGTTTGAAAGGCTGTTTTATGTATATCATTTTCACTGACCCTAATTTGATGATAACCATATCTCAAATCCAACTTAGAAAAGAATTTAGAATTATGAAGTTCATCTAATAACTCATCAATAATTGGCATAGGAAACCTATCCTTCACTGTCATATCATTAATTTTTCTATAGTCTATACAAAGCCTCCATGAACCATCTTTTTTCTTAACTAACTGCACTGGTGAAACAAATGGACTGTTGTTGTGCCTAACCACCTTATTGTCCAACATTTCATCAACTTGCTTCTCAATTTCACCCTTCAAAGCATGTGGATATCTATATGGCTTCTTATTGAATGCTCTTTCATCTTCTTTCAAATTGATTTGGTGACCAATGTTTCTAGCAGGTGGTAATGTATTAGGAGTTTCAAAAACAACATTGTACATGCTTAGTAACTGTTGCAGTTCTTGTTTCTCAACTTCATTTAGTTTTCCAAACTCCTGTTCATTCCCACTTTTCACCATCCTGCAATTAACATTGTTTGGCATCAAATGGATTCTTTGATTCTTCCTACCTGCATAATTCTTAATCTCCCTATAATCCATATCAGAACCAGCTACATCATAAAAGGAGGTATGATACAACATTCTTTTCTTCTATTCCAACAAATGCTTAGCCTTAGCTCCTCTAATCAGTTTGAGTACTACAACTTCATCCTCACCATGTAAAGTCCATTTTATACACTTATTAAAGAATGTGATATGGTGATCAGCAAAATCAAAAGATATAGGACTAAATAACCTCATACAGTTAACTCCTAATATAAATCCATCTCTCCCAAAGGCATAACTCTTAGATCATAAGAAAATTTGTGTTCATGTACACTCCATTGTGCCCTAGAACAGATATTAGCTCAATTTTGATCACCATTAGCCACAGTCACCACAAAAGGTCTAGCTCTACATGTATCCAAACTAGCAAGTTTCACTATGTTAGGATCAATGATGCTCTCATTACTGCCCGTGTCAAATAAAATGCTCACCTTAATGCCCTTAATTCTTCCATACAATGTTATAGTATTAACCCCCTTAACACCTCCAATTGAGTTAAGCACAAAGTGTTCTGGGATTTCCTCAGTTTCAATACTCTTTTCAGCCTCTTCCACAATCAGAATTCCATCACCAGTTTCCTCAGTTTGTGGGGTTATCCAGTTTAATTGTCTAAACCTACACGGATGTCCTGGTCTATATTTCTCTTCCCATTTAAAACACAAATGACTATCCCTACTAAACTAAATCTCACAAGGAGAAACTCTCCTGACGAAACCAGACATTTTTATTCTCAGTTTGTTTCCACAGTCTTTTATCACCAATCTACCTATTAGCCATACTATGATTCATGTTATTACTACCCCTATGCATATTCAATTCCCTAGCCTTTCTACCTAAGAATTCCAGATGTTGCTCTTGCAGTAAGGCCAATTCAACTGTAGCCTTAACAGTTCCCAGTTTAAACATTTTCAACATAGGTTTTAACTTATCTTTTAGGCCACTCATGAAACTAGATATAAAACACTCTTCAGAATGTTTTGGATTCTTACCAACCATGAGTGTTTTCAATTCCTCAGAACTCTCCTGATACTCCCTCACACTGCCTTTCTGGTATAGTTTGTTGAAGGATTCCACAGCATCTGCTGCTCCAAGATCTGAGAATTTGGCTGTCACAACATCTGCAAAGTACTGCCAACTCCAGTGATCCTTTGTCAACTTCTTGTTTTGGAACCACACCTCTACCTTGCCCTCCAAATAGATCTCCACATCATCAACATGTCCTGGATCAGTAATTTGGAAGTAGTTAAAAATATTTGAGGCACCTTCTTAGCCATTCCTTTAGCTTGTTTCCATTGAAATTCATCAACTCAATCCTTGGATGGAGAAAATGATTATTTCTCCTTGCTCTCCAATTTTGAGCTGGATCTTCGGTCTTCTCTGGTTGCTTGTCACTTCTCCTTCTGGACTCCTTGGATTTCACATATCTAGAATGATCTCCAGAAGAATGAACAAACAACTCATTGTTTTAAGCATCGTTTCCCTTTGATAAGCTCCGGACATGTCCTTCACTTCTTTTGTTGTGCGTTTTGTGATTCTAAGATCTTCTTCACCTAAGCTGTGGCCTTCACTTCGATCTCCAAGATGATTCCCATGAACTTGGCATCCATATCACCATACATAACTTGCCTAAGATCCTATGACCACTCATTGAACTTGTTTTCCAAGTTGTTTTCAAAAACCTTGAATCTAGTATTTTCTACCATTTTTTTTAACTGGGGAAGCCTTCTCTGATACCAAATGTTGTAAATGGAAGGGTTTAAGTTGGATTGAATGGTAAAATGGCAAAGAAAAAAAAATAGAAGAGCATAAATGAGAAGAAGAGGAATCAGATTCAGAAAGATGAAGGAAAAAAGAGAAAGAACTTTCAAAAGAGTTTACAATTTTCATATCAAAATCTAGCTAAACCCATCCAACTGAATATCTAAATCTACATATGCTAATCCTCTTCTCAATGCAGTGACCTTGATTATGTTATAACCAACTCCAGAAGCTTCCATTTGTGCTTGATTTCCCTCAGTTGCAACTGCTGCAACTTGGCCAAGAAATCAGTTAGCCGAGCTAACTGTTTGAGCTGCAATTCCCTTAATAGCCTGAAGAATTACCAAATTATCCTTCTTATTATGACATATATTTGTTTTTGAGAAAGTCCCAGGAAAGGAGACATTTCCATAAGCTTATGGACAGTCAACATGGGCTTTTAATTTAAATGTTATAGTTTTTTAAATAAAATTTAAACATTGTATTTTATAAGTTAAAACAACTAATAATATGTATTTGAAGGCGAAAACTAAAAATATATGGTATAAAAATATTTTCAAAAATTTTAAATTTTGTAGGTAATTTAACAAATGCAGTGTATAAGGTAAGAAATAAGTGGTCTGTCCATAAACTTATGGACATGCTGCCTGTCAGGTGACCCATTTATTATTATTTTTAATGACACACAACCAACCAACTTACATATTAACATCCTAATATATGACCTAACTAGGAGACACCACTATCGAATCTATTGAAGCCCAGTAGAGCCCAAAACTCCACCCATTTAAATAGCTAGGGATGCCCTCATGAGAATACTCAAACGCAGCACCACCAAAGAATCCCTGCCACTGATACCAGAACCACTATGATCTCACATCATCATAGACCACTTGTAGGTTTGGAACCACAGCGGGGACCACCGACACGGTCCCATAATGCTGGGTAATCCACATCAAGAAATTGCCTAATATTCACAATTCTTGAAAGGGATGTGTTTTGAACTCTGGACCTCTCAGTTATAGAGAGTGTGAATTACCACTAAATCAAGCCCAATTAACCCTAAGGGATATTTGTTATTTACCAAAAAGTTGATAAAAGAAAAGCCCAAAAGTAATTGGATTACTATATATATAAAAGGATTACGATATAATAACCTAACCACCCACGATTCTCTCTGCATTTTCGTAATTATTACCAGAGGGAAACATCATGGCTATTCTCCCTTGTGTTTGTGCGAATTAGGGTAGTTAGATTATATAGTTTTTATAGAACCATGATAATTATTATTAGCTAAAAGCAATACAAGAGTTTATAGTACAATTAAAACTACTAGCTACGAAATGATCCTGCTAATTCTGGTCACTTTTTGGAATCAGATGCTTGGGAATCTTTTAAACTATTTCCTCACCTGTTCAATAATTATCCGCGCTTCCAACGGATGATCTTGATTTTTATGGATCATTAAAATTACTAGATTTTCTGAGTCAGTGAAACCTGCAATCGGCAATAGCCTTCCATCTCAGCTTGATAGAGACCATGGAGACAAGCTTGCGATTATGCTACTAGAGCCGATGAGCCGGGAAAATGAGCTCTCTGAGTAATTCCTTGAGTTTGAAGACTGGGTAGCATTGTCCACGCCGTAAAGGCATGCCACCGGCCTTGCCAAAGTGCTTAGTTCAGCTTGAGTGTAGGTAGGATCTGTAATTCACTCCAATTTGTATTATGTATTTTCCTATCCCACTTTCAATACCTTGGTCTTTGATATCCATGGCAATTTTCCTGCTGTCATCCACACCAACATTAGTGTAAGGCTGAATTGACCCAGATGTGTGGTCGCTGTTCTTTTTGTTTGAACACTTTAGCATTCCTTTGCATCCAGATCTGCCAAAGCAGATAACAAGAAAGCTTGATAGCATCCACATCTGGAGCTATTTGGAACCAGTTTCTAAAGGACGTAGGGGACCCTTGTGCAAAATCGAAACCCAGTGGTGAACATCTACACATTCTCTGTGTTGATGGGAATTTTAGCAGTAAAAGGTCTATGTCCTCCCTACATCCATTGTTACATAACTGGAAACAGTCACTTGGTATGATGCCTCTAAAATGCAAATTAGTCCAAATGGGTAACACATTCTTCAATGCCTACCACAAATAAAGAAGGATCTTCCCGGAGACAGGTATCTTCGAAAATTTACTCCATATGAAATTTGTGATTAAGTGTGTTCCCAAATTTCTAGTGTCCCGTGCTCTATACCTTGATTTTACATTATAATTTTCATATGGTGTTAGTTTCCATGCATGCTTATCCTTCGATTCTGCTTGTGGGTTTATAGAAATCACCAGAATTCTCTGAACAACGTGGTTGGGAAATATATCTCGCAATAATGGCACCCCCACAGTTTCTGTTGAGTGATCAAATGAGCTACCTTCATATCAGTAAATTGTTGTGCTATAACCACTCTTTGACCTAGTGAATCCTGTGAATAATCCGGAATCCAGTTATTCGTTAGTTTTGTCTGTTCTCCTGTTTGAACTCCCCAACGCACATTCTATCTTAGAAGTTCCCGAGCCCATAAGATTGATTTCCACACCCAACTATCTGTGGAATTTGGTATGCAATCCATGAATTGTTGTTGTATGAAGTACTTTAATTTAAAAAAGGCAACAAAGAGAGTCTTTGTTCTATAGGATTGACCAAGCCTGCTTAGCCAGCAAGGCTTTGTTCATCCTTTCTGTGAAATGAAGTCCCAAACCACCTAGGCTCGCATGTTTACACATATTAGACCAAGAACCCACTGAATCCCTCTGTTCTCGGGTTCACCTTTCCATATAAACACAACTATTATTGCATATATTTTTTGAGCCATCAATTTCAGGATTTTAAATATACCCATTAGATATAATGACGTTGCCGAGATGACATGCTTAGATAACATTATCCTCCCTACCAGGTTCAATGACTGTGTTTTCCAGTTATCAAATATTGCCCTGATCTTATTAATTAGAGCCCTATAGGTTGCACACCGAGATTATACCTGCTGCATATCCATTCCTAGGTACTTCCCACATACTCCTGGCCTGTGAATATTAAGTGTATACCAGATGGCTTTCCATCCATGGAACAGTATTTGAACTCACATGAGTATCAGACTTATCCACATTGATGCGCTAACTTGAATATCTGGAAAAATCATCCAGGATGCGTGCTAAGTGAGAAATTTCCTATGGAGTGCACTGGATGAAAAACAAGCTATCATCTGCATGCATTAGATGTGATATCTTTGGTGCTCCCTGACATGGACTGAAGCCTTCTTGTGGCATGTTTGCCATTGAATGTTGTAACAGAGTGGACAGATATTGTTGACATATTATGAATAAATACGGGGAAAGAGGGCATCCCTGACAGAGTTCTCTAATAGGTCTTACCACTCTGATTACCACTGATTTACTCCGACTGACATGGTGACTGTGGTAGCACACATTATTATAAGCTGAGTCCAGTGAATGGGTATCCCAATGGGTTAAAGCACGAGTTAAGAATTCCCAAGACACCCTATCGTAAGCCTTACTCAAGTCCAGTTTGATTGCTGCTAAGCCATTCTTTCCTTTTTATTTCCCTTCATGGTGTCCAACATTTCTAAAGCTATGCGAACATTCTCCCCAATATTATTGTCCTTAATAAATCCATACTAAGCCATGTCCACTAGATCACCCATCACCCATCACACTCTGCATTCTTTTAGTCAGCATTGTAGCTATCAACTTGTATTTTACATTGCATAGTGATATAGGTCAGAAATCTCCAACTCTTTCTGGATTCCTTTTCTTTGGTATTAACACTATCTGGGTTTGATTCCAATCATCAGCCATCATAGCCAAATGCATTATGTGCATGATCTTCTCTGTGATTTGTTCCCTAATATATTGCCAACATCTCTTGTAAAACCCTGCAGAGACCCCATCCAAACCCGAGGCTTTCCAAGGCTTCATGGTTTTTAGTGATTCTTATATATCCTGGGGTTCAAAAGGTCTAGCTAACTTCTGTACCTGGTCTTGTGTAAGCCTCCTATTGTTCGTCCGTAGGACTTGTTGAAGAGTTTTCTCATATCCTAACAAAGTTGGATAATCATCAGGGGACATGTAAATATTGTCAATGTGGTGAGTTAATGCACTTTGAATCTGTGCCTCATTCTGTATCTAGATACCACCTGGCTCTTTTAAATGAGATATTTGATTTATCGCCTGTCACTTTGTTGCCCACTGATGGAAAAATTTCGTGTTCTGATCACCAAACCTTCCCCATTGCAGTCTGGATCATTGTTGCCAATAATTGGATTGTTGTTGCACTAAAGTTTCAATTTATTGCTTCAAATTTTTTTCAGTCATATCCTTCTGATGTTGTGATGTGGGGGCCTGAGGTAATGACAACTCTCTCTGCAACTCTTCCAGCTGCTTAGTTTTGTACTCAGTTGTTTTGTCTATTTGGCCAAAAACCTGGTTACTCCAATTTTTGAGATAACTCAGAGTAACTTGTAGCATCTGTGAAACCGTTGTAGTTTCTGTGACTCTCCTGCCCAAGTACTCTACAATGGACACCAAGCATTTTTTTGCTCTCTGATCTGTGCCTTTGCTATTAACCCAAAAGCCTCATATCTCGACTGTTTCTTTGGCCCAAAATGAAAATGCTGGATTTGAACCACCCCAGGCCATATCAGACTGTAGTATAGGCAAGTTCCACAAATAGGCTTTTGGAAAAAGTCTCAACCAAGCATCATTTACAAAAGCCCTATCTAATTGCAGTACCATGTGATGTCTCTTTTGGTTATTTGTCCAAGTAAACCAAACTCGTTTATGTCTAAGTTCATGCCTAGATCAGTCCTCTAAAATCTTGCCTAAGTTTTCTGAATAGAGATAAAACTATTACCGCCTTTCTTATCTAAAGATGATAAAATCTGGTTTAGTCCCCCAAAAGGATCAAAGTGTATTGGAAATCTAGTAGCTTTTAATTCATATAGTTCCAAATGTCTACCCTCTTTAACGAGTCTGAGTGACCGTGAAAAAACCTTGAAACCATTCTAAACTATTCTCACTATTACATTTCACCAAAATTAGAACTAAGGTTACTAGACCATAATATTGATAATCCCCCCCGGTAAACAAACTTTGAGGACATGCCAACCCTCATGTAGTCTCATAAATTCTCTCCACTGCAATATCTTGTCCCTTTCCATCTTTGTTTCCATTAGAAAAATTATCTAAGGGTTGTGAGTCTTCAACAATCGGTTTAGCCAGCTTTTTGTAGGGGCCTTATTCATACCCCTGCAGTTCTAAAATAGTGTCGTCATGGTGCATGGATTGGCTATTTTGGGACAGGCAAAATAGAACCTTGCCCAAGTTTAGTCTTTTCCATGACTTGCTCTTTGTTCACGCCGATCAGAGTCACCCGCACCTGCTCCTCATGATACCTCTTCTTCAATGAAAGCTCTCGATTATTCCACTTAGTAAACATAATTATGTTAATGGAATCTAGGTCTTCTTTTTCTTTCTCCTCATGCGGTCTCTTCTTCTTGTGTGCCTCTGATTCCACCTCAACTATTGCATCTTGAACTACTACTTCTTCTTTGACCACTGCTCTGCCTCTGATTTTCCTCTGTAACTGCGAATTAATTTCTGAAATTGTCTCCCCATCGTCCCAATTCTGATCACTCTTTTCATCATTATCCTCTTCAAGTGTCTCTGTTGGCAAGGTTTCCATCTCCTTGTTTTTTCTCTACTTCACCATCTATGGTGCATGATTTTGAAAGTGTCATGCAGGATGAGTTCGAGATTAGCATGGTCGGTGAACTTACCTACTTCATAGGACTCCAGGTCAAGCAGAAGAAGAGTGTGCTATTAATAAATCAGAGCAAATATGCCATGAAATTAGTGAAATGATTTGGATTGGGCAATTCTCGATCAGTGAGAACTCCTATGGGTTCTACAGACAAATTAGTGAAGGATGAGAAAAGTGTCTTAGTTGATCATAAATTATATAGAAGTAAGATCAGGAGTCTTCTTTATCTCACAGCTAGTCGACCAGACATATGCTTCAGTGTTGGAGTGTGTGCGAGATTTCAGGCAAATCCAAAGGAATCCCATTTGACTGCAGTAAAGAGGATTATTCGATATATTAGTGGAACTTCTGAGTATGGTATCTGGTATTCTAAAACTCAAGATTCAGATATATTTGGCTAGAGTGATTCATATTGGGCTGGAAATGCATATGATCTAAAAAGCACAACTGGTGGATGTTTCTTTATTGGCACAAATTTGGTTTCTTGGTATAGTAAGAAATAGAATTCTATATCCTTGTCATCCGCTGAAGCTCAATATTTAGCTGCTGGAAATTGTTATGTGCAGTTGTTATGGATGAAACAAATGATGAAAGATTATGGGATTCATCAAGGGATTCTAAAGATTTTATGTGATAACAAGAGTGCTATAGATATATCCAAGAATCTAGTCCAACACTCTCAGACAAAGCACATTGATATAAGGCATCACTTTATTTGAGATCTTGTGGAAAGAATGGAAGTCACTTTGGTTTATGTTTCAACATCAGAACAATTTGCGGATATTTTCACAAAACCACTGAATTCAACACCATTTGAACTTCTCAGACAACACTTAAGTGTTTTTCATATTTGAGATGTTTTGCCTAGTGCTTTTTAGATGTAAATATTATTGTTTATTTTTATGTGTCAGAGAAATTTAAAAAAATAGAAAAGAAGGAAATTGGAAAGAGTTGATACATGTTGGAATATAGCAAGTTGAATATGAGGAAAGAGTTAAGGAGACATAGTGACAGCTGGTAATAATGACTTTGGAAAGGGAAAAAGGTGGTTGAGTTCTTGAAGAAGAAAATGCCCAGCCTAGAAGTGCTCAGGAAGAGTCACTGGACGAGCAGGGTTTGAACCCTAAAATGGAAATATGGCGGAGAAGATACTACTGGAGATGATGTTCCAACACCAGAACAGTCTGTTGCAGCAACTGAAGAACCAGGCCTTGATAATGTTCCAACATCAGGCCAGGAGAAAAATGATGTTCCAACACAAAGTCAGTATTAAAGATTTAACCTTCTCCAGTGATGAAGTACTAGATGAGTTTGTGCAAACTCAGTCAAAAAGGTCAAAGAGAAAAACCCCACTAGAGGAGAATGGACATCTGAAGAAGAAGAAGAAATAGGCTACCATAGGTCAAGGCTCAAAACCAGTTATCTATGTTAAGGAAGCGCTGAGTTCCAAGTTTTTTTATGAAGGGTGCCTGAAGATCAGTAAGGATATCTGCAAAAAGAGACTGGTAGCTGAACGTCTTGTTGATCTGGTGGCTAACAAGGTGTTTGGTTTTGGTGAATTTTTGAACTATCTAGGTTTGCAAAAGCAGGCTCAGTATTCAAGCAATACAACCAGACTCTAGTACAAGAGTTCTACTTAAACTTGATGGAAGTAAATCTGGATCTTGAATCACCCTGGTACAATAGAGTATATGTCAGAGGGAAGGTAATTAGATATTCTGAAGAAAGGATCAATAAATTATTGGGACTACCAACACCTGCATTTGGATCAATGTTTCTAGAAGACTTTGAAGTGTCCCTTGATCAGATCTTGACTGAGATTACAGGTAGATATCAGACTGAGTGGCAATGTCAGGGTAATATCGTAACATCAAGTCTGAGTACTTGGTGCATTTGTCTATTCCAGGTAGCTATTAACTCTTGGTTGCCATCCTCTAACACCACTGCCCTCACCCGAGATATGGTAAAGGTACTGTACTGTATTGGCACTAAATCTCCTATGAATCTTGGTCTCCTTATCCAAGCTAACATATTGGAGAATGCTAGTTCTGCAAGGGCAAAAAACTCTCGGCCATATCCTTGTATAATGTCCGATGTTCTAAAAGGATAAAAGGTGAAGGCACAAGAGGGTGAAGCCCAACAAGAAAACTTTCAATTTGAGAAGTGTGAAAGATTTTCCTTGGAAGTCATCACAAGGTGGATGCTCAGTTCATAAAGGGAAAGAGGCCAAGAAGATTGCTGTGAAAGCTAAAATTGCAGCCATACAAGTTCAAATTGCTGCACTGGAAGAGGAACTAAAGAGATTGGGTTCAGAGGATGATGTCCAAGATGTAAATGCTGAAGAGGCTGAGGCCTATATTAGTTAGGATGTTTTGGATATTTGGCATGTTTTATGGCCCCAAGGGGGAATATTTTGGGTCGGCTGGATTTCTTGAATTGGATTTCTTTTGTTTTAATCCTAGCTGGAAACTAAGGGCTATTGTTTTTTTTTTTGGATTTTCAGTATTTGCATGTTTCTTTTGGTGGTTGAATTTAATGACCAAGTACTGTTTGTGATTTGAGGTTCCAACATTGATGTTGAGGTTTTATATTTTTTTGGTGCTGATGGATTCAGGGGGAGCTAAAATATTTTTCTCAGCTTATGTTCCAACATATATATGTGGATTACTTAAGGTTTATATTTGCAAAATTGGTGTTGAAAGTCTAAAAGATTGATGGGTCCACAAAATGCCAAAGGAGGGATTGTAAAGTCCAAAATGTGTTAGTTGACAATTTGTGTATGAATGAAAATATGACGGTGTTGTAACATCAAGGAATGAGTCATGATGGAAGAAGGATATCGGAAAGGATGAATCCGAGAAGAACAAATCTCGTTCAATCGTAATTGATTCACTGAATATTTCATCTCCAATATTTGTGGGATTGGATTAAGATCTGTAGAGTTGGAAGTAAGAAGGATTTCGGTTATGGAAAAATATTGGAATGAGATATTCTAAATGCCTTGCTTCAAGGGATTAGATTTGCTAAATCCTACCTACACCAAGATTTGATTGATACGAAAATATTGTGAAGATATGAGTGTATTCGCACAGGTAACTGAGACGTGCGGGTGGGCTATATATGGTGAACATTACTGGCTAAGCTATAAAAAAATTACAGAGAGAAAATCTGCAGTTAGAGTTTCGAACTCATCAGAGTAGCACAAAGCCTTATGTTGGTGTTCCAACACGATCAACATTGTTTGATCTCACAGTTTAGTACGAAAACCTTAGTTCCTCGGGAGGAGGAGATTCAGCGTCGACGAAGCTCAAGGTCAGAGGAAGTTTGATCAAGGCGGATCGGTAACTAGGGGAGCTAGTAGAATTCACAAGTTGAATTAGAAAAGATAAGTATTGTGTATGATGCATCTTGTACTATCTTTCTAAGTAGTGGATTCATTCTGAACTGGGCCAGGCCCCGCAGATGTAGGTGACTTTCACTGAGCTGCATAACCAATTTTGTGTGTTCTTAAAGTTTTTACTTTACTTACAAACTTGGTTAATTAGGTGATGTTGGAACACAGTAACTACAATTTAAGTAATTAGGTAAAACCAAATTTCACAGTGATTTCTTTGTATCGAGTGATGTGCATTTTCATGAAAATGAGTTCCCCTTTGTGCCTACTCTGGTTGATGCGCCTACTTTTGATGTTGTGCCTGATATAAGTACTGGAGTTAACTTCTTGGATGATCGTGCGTCCGATGTGGAGGTTGAGGAGGGGTATTTTCCTAGGGCTGATGCTGAGCTCGATGATCTTGGCGTAGGCACTGAAGCGACTGCCACATCCTGTTCTACTTCTTTGGCCACTGTTGTTGCTAAATTGTCCACTTATCTGCCTTTTTCTTCTATTACTAAGCGGGTTGAATCACTCGGTCATGGTCAACGAACCAAAAACCAATCTGTCTTGCTACGTGATTATGCCACTCACACTGTACATAAATTGAGTCCATCTCCACGTTCATCAGCGTCTTATCCTTCCTTAGGTATCCATTATCCTTTAGCATACTTTGTGAATTGTAATAAGTTCTCCATGCGGCATCGCCATTTTCTTACAGCGGTCACTGCTGGGAATGAGCCCCACACATTTTCTGAAGCTATGAAAAGTTTGGATTGGCAAGAGGCTATGCAGAAGGAGATTGGTCCATTGGAGGATATTGCTACTTGGGTTATGGAGCCTCTTCCTCTTGGAAAGAAGGCCCTTGGTTGTAAATGGGTGTACAAGTTCAACTACAACTTGGATGGAACAGTTGATCATTTCAAAGCTTACCTTGTTGTGTTTGAAAATCATCATGTCGAAAGCCTTGACTATGATGAGACATTTGCTTCTATGGCTAAGATGGTTACATTTTGTGCCTTTTTTGCTATTACTGCTGCCAAGAACTGGGAATTGCATCAGATAGATATCCATAATGCCTTCCTTCATGGGGTCTTAAATGAGGAGGTATATATGAAACCTTCACCGGGTTTTACTCCTTCTCGGTCTGGCTTGGTTTGTCGATTGATGGTCCGTCAAGCTCTGTGGTGTTGGTTTTCTAAACTTTCCACCTCTTTACAGTCTTATGGGTTTACTCAGACCTATTTTGACTGCCCTCTCTTCACTTTATGTCGTGGCCGCATCCAGCTCTCTTTTCTTTTCTACGTTGATTATCTCAGGGAATGATTCTGCTTCCATTTTGTCTTTCAAGCAGTACCTGGGAAATTTCTTTCACATGAAAGACCTGGGGACTCTAAAATATTTACTTGGCATTGAGGTTGCTCATAGTCCTATAGGTATTTTCTTATGTCAACGAAAATATACTTTGCTCATTATTTTTTAGGCTGGTCTTTTGGGTGCTAAGCCAGTGTCTTTCCCTCTTGAGAAGAATCATTCGTTGGCTCTTGCTACGGGTACACTCCTTTCAGACCTCAATTCCTATCGGTGTTTGGTGTCTCATCTATATGTCATTTACTCATCCAAATCCGGCATATGTAGTTCATATCTTGGCTCAGTTCATGCATCAACCACGACAGGAGCATTGGGAGATTGCTCTTCGAGTTTTGCATTATTTAAAAGTTTATCTGGGTCATGGAAATCTTCCTGGTGCTGAGTGTGATCTTTCTCTGTTTGGTTGGTGTGATTCTGACAGGGCCGGTTGTCCTTTGACTCGTCGATCTCTTACTGGTTGGCTTGTTTTTCTTGGTCATTCTCCAATTTCACTGAAAACCAAGAAGCAACATACTGTCTCTCGATCCTCTGCTCAGGATGAGCATCGGTCTTTGAAAGTTTTGGTATTAAGGCCTTGCTTGAGAGTTTTGGTATTCATCACCCTAAAAATTTGCGGTTGTTTTGTGATAGCAAGTCTTCTTTGCATATAGCCTAGAATCCAGTATTTCATGAGCCCATGAAACATATAGAGGTTGATTGTCACTATGTTCATGATGCCATTCAGGCCGGCCTTATTTCCCCTTGTCATGTGTCCACATTGAATCAACTTGTCGATATGTTCACTAAGGCTCTAGGAAAGAAGCAATTTATGTATCTTCCCCGCAAGTTAGGCATTTATGAATCTGTATGCTCCAACTTGAGGGGGTATTAGGATTCCTGTATAGTTAGAGTTAGTTTTATGGGCTTTTGGGTTTGCGTCTATAGCGTGGGCTTAAAGTTTGTATATAATATGGTATCTTACAGTAATACGACAGAAAATATTTACCCCAATTTGTCATAGTTAAACAAAGCATGCCCTTCAAAAATTAATATTAGCAGTTAACAGAAGTAAAGATCTCAAACATTAAACTGGAAAGAAAGGAAAAATAAAATTGATACATTTGGATACAACAAACGTCTTCAGCCCTAAACAAGAACACAAATTGATGTCTTCTGATTTTTCAGGAACAGACACTAGAACCATTTTAACATGGGTAATGTTAAGAAATGATATTCATTTCTTATCATGTATCTAAATCAACTATAGCACTTTTACCTCCCCCCCAAGCGAAGCGTATGGATGGTCACAACGTAAATCTTGGAACATAAGAACTCAAACTGAAGATGGGGTAACCCCTTTGTAAAGATGCCAGCATACTACAAGTCCGTAGAAATATGAGCAACTTTGAGCTTGCCAGAAGACACCATCACACGCACAAAATGATAGTCAATATCAATGTACTTAGCTCTCTTGTGCAAAACTGGATTCTGAGCCAAGAAGATAGCACTATTGTTATCACACAGCAGAACATGAAGCACACAAGTCGATGCACGTAAATCCCAAAGAAGATTCATCAACCATAACAACAGTATTTTCCATAGCACGGTATTCTGATTTTGAGCTAGAACGAGAAACTGTAGGTTGTTTCTTAGCACTTCAAGACACCAGGTTACCACCAAGGAAAATGGCATAACCATAAATAGACCTACGAGTCTCAATGCAACAAGCCCAATCAGCATCAGAATAACCCAGAACTGGGAAAGCGGAATAATTTGAGCAAAACTGAAGACCATAGTGGAGAGTACCACAAACATAGTGCAGAATTTGAGTGATAGCTTGGAAATGGTCACCAGTAGGAGCTTGGATGTACTGACTAACCGTGTTCACATCATAAGACCGATCGAGACGTGTAATCGACAAATACTGAAGTACACAAACCAGAGACCGATAAAGAGTGAGATTTCTAAACGGCTTACCAGAAGAGCTAGAAAGCTGCAAAAAGCCACAAAATGAATGGCAACGGGTGAAGAATCTTGCATTTCGACACACAAAAATCCTTGGCGTATCTGGCCTAACCAAGGAACAAGTTGTCAGATGTTCGAACAACCTTCAAACCCAAAAAATACTGCAGAGTGCCAAGATCGGTAATCTTGAATTCCTGATTAACCCGATCAATAAACTTCCCATGATATGACCATCATTTCCAGTAAGAATAATGTCATCAACACAAACCAACAAGTAGAACAAAGATGCACGTTGAGAAAAGACAAATAAAGAGGTATCAGAGGAATTGCATACAAAGCCCAGGGCAATAAAAAAGAACTGAACCGTTGAAACCAAGCATGGGGAGCTTGCTTCAAACCATAAATGACCTTGCGTAGGCGACAAACAAAATCAGGACACATTAGGTCTTTGTATCCAGCAGGCTGCTCCATGTAAACCGTAGAATCAAGAACACCATTTAAAAATGAATTCTTGACATCAAGCTGTCGTAATGGCCTATTCCGATGGACATTAAGAGATAAACAGTACAAACAGTAGATGTCTTCACCACTGGACTAAATGTATGATCATAACAAAAGCTGGGTAATTGCGAAAAACCCCAAGTAACTAACCTTGCTTTGTGTCCGTCAAGAGAGCCATCATCTTTGTACTTCAATATGTAAACCCATTTTAAACCAACAACATTTGCATTTGAAGGATGAGGAACCAAATCCCATGAATGTTGAGTTCGTAGAGCATCCATCTCTAAGTCCATGACAGCAACACAATCAGGATTCTTGACAGTCGAGCGATGATTGCAAAGCCCGGTCTTAGAAAATAAAGCACTCAGTATACCAGAAATACCATATTAAGAAAAATCCTTGTACCGTAAAGAACCAGTGCGCAAATGAGTAGTCATCATATATCAGGAAGATGGACCACAAACGGAGATGATGCAAATCCCAAGGTGGGCATGAATCCTGAGGCAATGGGTAAAGAACCCGAGGCTGGCAATGAAGGTCATGAAGAAGACGCAGATGGCAGTGTTGGTGAAGCAGGGGCAATTGGTTCAGCTGGAGAAGCTGTCGATGGCTGGACAGGAGTCGCAGTCGGTGAGTGAATTGGCGGTGGCGGCATTATCATTTGAGATGGCAGCGCTGACTGCTGTTGATCAAGCTGCTGGTCACCCTGTGGCAAACAAACACAATTTTCTGATGAACCCTGAGCTTCTAGTACATGATTAAAATCATAATTCTCCAAAACAATGGGTGATTCAGCTAAAGAAGATAGCTCAAACAACTCCGATGAAACTGACGAAGGCTCTAAAAAAGTAGAAACAACCAGTGATGATAAGTCTCTAACAGAACCAGTACGGGTAGCCAGAAAAAACAACTCCTCAAAACCAGCATGGCGAGTGATGTAGTCATTCTTCGTAAGAGGATCAAGACATCGATAACCCTTGTACTGGGAACTGCAACCCAAAAATATACAAGACATACTCCGAGACGCTAGTTTATGCACTGCATTGGGCTTCAAATACAAAACAAATTGATAACCAAATGATGAAAATTGGAGTAGTCAAGCGTAGTACCAAAAATAGCAGAGAGTGGAGACTGTCCAAATAAAACCGGAGTAGAAAGTCTGTTGATGATGTAGACTGTTGTAAAAAATGCATCATACCAAAAAGAGTGATGAAGGCCAGAATGAAAGAGCATCGACAAACCTGTCTCTATAATATGATGATGCTTCCTCTCTACGCGACCATTTTACTCTGAAGTGTAAGGACATGAAAACTGATGATGAATGTCCTTGGATGCAAAATGAGTTCACATGCGATGATTCAAAAACTCGGTTCCACCATCACTCTGAAATAATTTAATGGTGCTAGAAAACTTGTTCTCAACAAAAGCTTCAAATTGCATGTAAACCTCTACAAAATCAAACTTTCGTCGTAGAGGATATAACCAAGTAAACCGAGAAAAATCATCAACAATAATGACATAATAAGAGTAGCCAGCTTGATAGACAACATGTGAGAGTCGCCAAATATCACAATGAACCAGATCAAGTATGCGTGAGTTGCGTTTTAAGTTATCAATAAAAGAAAGATGCTTGCCTTTAGCCTTCTGAGAAGAGGGACATAAATAAGGCTTATGCTATAAACTAGTAACTGACAAACATTCAGACTTGCTTAAGGATGAAATGATGTTGTGAGGCACATGACCCAATCTATTATGCCAAAGTTCAAAAGATGCTTTAGAAGCACTCGATGCAATAAAAACAGATAAAGCAGTACCACCATAATCAAAAACATATAAGCCACTATCAAGATAACCTTTGCCAATAACATCGCTAGTAGACCTGTTTGAAATAGTGAAAGAAGAATCATCAAAACAAATAATAGCATTCATATCCTGAGTCAAATTGCTAATAAATAACAAATTTTTAGTAATTTGGGGAACCACCAAAACATCAGACAAGGATAATGAATCAGAGACTCGAGAATGACCAACATGGGTAATGTGAAGAGCATAACCATTACCAAAAATAACACAAATATTACTAGAATAAGGAGTCACGTGATCAAGAATG
This sequence comes from Rubia yunnanensis, assembly GCA_037428765.1. Taxonomy (NCBI): domain Eukaryota; kingdom Viridiplantae; phylum Streptophyta; class Magnoliopsida; order Gentianales; family Rubiaceae; genus Rubia; species Rubia yunnanensis. The sequence goes on along the minus strand of CM075064.1, from coordinate 18,826,116 downwards.
GATTGAGAAGAGGTCATGTAGTTGGTTGCACCGGAATTAGCTATCCAGCAAGCATGCGGTAAAGAGCGGGGAGAAGAAGCTCGAGAGACCAAGTGAGGACACATTGAGACAAAGTGACCAAATTTCTTACACCACTGACACTGCAACAAGTACCCTTCACCTTGAAACTTAGAGCATGAAGAAGCAACATGGCCCGGAACATAACACCATTTGCATCATGGTTGAACAAAATGATCTATAATACAAAAAAGAACAATTTTTTTGGCTAGAAATGATACTGACTGGGCGCTGACAAGGCTGACAGGGCACTGATAAGGCAAAATATAAGAAGCTGACTTGTCACGAGAAATTGAATAACTCGTGGTATGAAGAGCACGGCGAGATGAAGGCGCGAGAACTTGGACAACTCGCGAGATGGTGGGCGCGTGTGGTTCACGCTTGTGATTGATTGAACGTGGAGATGCATGAGGTCAGGGAATGGCGGTGCCTAGATCTGGTGGTAAAAACCAGAGAACGTCGCTGAGGTAACAGAGTCATTGTCAGATGACACGGAGAAGAGAAACCCGTGGCAGAGCAAAGCTAAAATCAGAGAAGACATGTGAAGAAGTCGCCAGAAACAATGGAGATTAGGCGGACCGATCGACAGTCGATGACCATATGGTTGAGCAGGCAAAGATGTGAGCAGGCGGAGGCAGGAGACTCGCTGGAGAAAAAATGGATGCTAGGAAATCTGAAGAAGACCGATGACTGGGCGGTGGCTGATCGGAATGGGGTGAAATAATTAATATATATTTTTTGTTTATTTCGGGAAAAGCAAGATAAAAGTAAAGAATTTGTGAGAAATTTAACTGATACTGTGATAGAATGTAAAACCCACAAATGATTGTGGCTGTGTGTATTGATATATATATATATATATATATATATATATATATATATATATATATATATATAGTGAGTACAATGTGTATGAAATACCTAAGCAAATATGGAATATGATATATACAAAACCAATTAGAAAGGATATTCTTTTCGTATATTGATTCTAAATCAATTATAGTCCATGTTGGTTATTCTTGAGTCTCTGATTCGTTATCCTTGTCTGATGTTTTGGTGGTTCCACAAATTTCTAAAAAATTGCTCTCCATTAGTAAGTTGACTCGGGATATGAATGGTGTTATTTGTTTTGATGATTCTTCTTTCACTGTTTCAAAAAAGTTTACTAGTGATGTTATTGGCAAATGCCATTGTGATGGGGGTTTATATGTTTTGGATTTTGGTGGTGCTACTTTATCTGTTTTTGTTGCATCGAGTGCTTCTAAAGCATCTTTTGAACTTTGGCATAGTAGATTAGGTCATGTTCCCCCACAACATCATTTCTTCTTTGTTTCTGGATGTTTTTCAGTTACTAGTTTGCTGTCTAAGCCTCATTTATGTCCCGCTTGTGAGATAGCTAAGGGCAAGCACCTTTCTTTTAGTGATAATTCAAAACGCGCACCATGCATACTTGATCTAGTTCATTGTGATCTTTGGGAACCCTCTTATGTTGTCTCCCATGTCGGGTAATCTTATTATGTTATTTTTGTTGATTATTTTTCTCGGTCCTGGTTATATCCTCCGCGACAAAAGTCTGAGTTTGTGGAAGCTGATATGCATTTTGAGGCTCTTGTTGAGAACCAATTTTCCACCACCATCAAAGTATTTCAGAGTGATGGTGGAACCGAGTTTCTGAACCATCACATGCGATCACATTTTGCGTCTAAGAGCATTCACTATCAACTTTCATGTCGTTACACTCCAGAGCAAAATGGTCATGCAGAGCGGAAGCATCGTCACATTACTAAAATAGGATTGTCGATGCCCTTTCATTCCAGCGTTCATAATTCATTTTGGTATGATGCTTTCTCTATAGTAGCCTATATCATCAATGTGCTACCTACTCCAATTTTATCAGGTTAGTCTCCATTCTCTATTATTTTTGGCACTACTCCCGATTACTCCAACTTACATCCTTTTGGTTGTTGAGTTTTTTTGTATATGCACCCTTATGCTCCTCATAAATTGGTGCCTCAGAGTTTTCCATATATTTTCTTGGGATACAACTCTCAGTACAAGGGTTATCGATGTCTTGATCCTCTTACAAAGAAGGAGTACATCACTCAACGTGCTTAGTTTGATGAGTTATTTTTTCTAGCTACCCGTACTGGCACTGTTACAGATTTATCATCACTGGATGTTTTTTCTTTTTTAGTGCCTTTGTCGGTCCCGTCAGAGGCCTTTGAGCCACCTTCTTCAGCACAATCACCCATTATATGGAAAATTCAAAATTTTCCAATTGTATCGGAAGCTCAGGGTTCTTCAGTGAACTGTATTTTTATACCACAGGGTGATCAGCAGCATGGTCAATAGCAGTCGGCGTCGCCAACTCAGACGATGTCGCCACCATAGCTGATTTATGCGCCAGCCACCCTGGCCGCTCGTGCACACCAAGCGCCACCTGTCCAGCCGCTGGCAGCTTTTCCAGCTAAACTAGCCAACCCTACTTCACCAGTGCCGTCATCAGCGCCTTTTGCACGATCGCCGTTGCTAGCCTCGAGTTCCATGCCCGCTGCCTTAGGTTCTATGCCTGCCTTAGGATCCACACTATCTCCAGTTGCAGGTCCCTCTTCCCGACATCCGATGGCTACTCGTTTGCGCACTGGTTCTTTGCGGTACAATAATTTTTCTAAGTATGATATTTCTGGTTTTCTGAGTACTTTATTTTCTAAGACTGAGCCTCGCAGTTATCGCTCGACTTTCAAGGATCTTGAATGGGTTGCTTCCATGGACTCAGAGATAGATGCTCTACGCACTTAATAGACGTGGGATTTGGTTCCTCGTCTTTCATATGCCAATGTTTTGGTTCAAAATGGGTTTACAAATTGAAGTAAAGCCAATGTCTCTCTTGACAGACACAAAGCAAGGTTAGTTGCTCAGGGTTTTTTGCAATTACATGGCTTTGATTATGATCATACATTTAGTCCAGTGGTAAAGGCATATACTGTTCGTACTATTTTATCTCTTGTTGTCCATCGAAACCAGCCATTATGACATCTTGATGTCAAGAATGCATTTTAAATGACGTTCTTGATTCTCCGGTTTACATGGAGCAACCTGCTGGATACAAAGACCCGATGCGTCCAATTTTTTTTGTCGTCTACGCAAGGCCATTTATAGTTTGAAGCAAGCTCCCCATGCTTGGTTTCAGCGGTTCAGTTCCTTTTTTTATTATCCCGGGCTTTGTTTGCAGTTCCTCTGATACCTCTTTGTTTTTATTTTTTTAGGGTGCCTCTTTGCTCTACTTGTTGGTTTATGTTGATGACATTATTCTTACTAGAAATGATGGTCATCTCATTCAGATTTTTATTGATCGGGTAAATCTGGAATTCCAGATTACTGATCTTGGCACTTTGCAGTGTTTTTTGGGTTTGGAGGTTGTTCGTACATCTGACAGCTTGTTCCTTGGTCAGGCTAGATGCGCCAAGGCCATTTTGTTGTGTGCCGGAATGAAAGACTCTTCACCTGTTGTCATTCCTTTTGTGGTTTTTTTGCAGCTTTCTAGCTCTTTCGATAAGCCATTTGGAAATCCCACTCTTTATCGATCTCTGGTTGGTGCACTTCAGTATTTGTCGATTACACGTCCTGATCTGTCTTATGATGTGGACATGATCAGTCAGTACATGCAGGCTCCTAATGATGACCATTTCCAAGCCGTCACTCGAATTTTATGCTATATTCGTGGTACTCTCCAGTATGGTCTTCAGTTTCGTGCAAATTCATCCGCTTTGCCAATTCTGGGTTATTCTGATGCTGATTGAGCTTGTTGCTTTGAGACTCGTAGGTCTACATATGGTTATGCCATTTTTCTTGGTGGTAACCTGGTGTCTTGGAGTGCTAAGAAGTAACCTAGAGTTTCTCGTTCTAGCTCAGAATCATAATACTGTGCTATGGTAAATACTGCTACAAAGTTAGCTTGGTTGATGAATTTTCTTTGGGATTTACGTGTATCGACTCGTGCACCTCATATTTTTTGCGTGATAATAATAATGCTCTTTTCCTAGTGCAGAATCCAGTTTCGCATAAGAGAGCAAAACACATTGATATTAACTATCATTTTGTGCTTGAGATGGTGTCTTCTAGCAAGATCAGGGTTTCTTATTTTCTATGGACTTGCAGCTTGCTGACATTTTAACAAAGGGGTTACCTCGTCCTCAGTTTGAGTTCTTACGTTCCAAGATTTGCGTTGCGACCAATCCTACACTTTGCTTGAGGGGGATAATAGAGATATAGTTGATTTATGATCAGGATAATAAAGGAATACCCTTTCTAATTTGTTTTGTATATATCATGTTCCATATTTGTTTAGGTTTTGTTTACCCGTTGTACTCACTATATATATATATCAATACACACATCCACAATGATTTATGAGTTTTACTTTCTATCACATTTGATACCACTAGAGGAGAATCAGATTTTCAGCAGTGTCGCCATCAGCAGACCACCTCGGTATAATGACTTTGCACTCGATCATCCTCTTGCTCACCTCCAACAGCTCGAAGAAGCAACATTCCCAAATCTTCAACTTATTGTCCTCTGCAAATTTTCTCCAGCTACTGGCATGACCATGGTAAAACGTGGCCCATGGCTTTCCATGCGATTTGAGGATAACCGGAACCTTTTGCTGAGGTAGTGAAAGTTCTGAGGTTGTTTTGGTCGGAATGTTCTGCAACCAAAATTATATTTATTAGTAATTTAGTACGTGCTATGTAGGGAAAAGAATTTACCAAATAATATGGACGGTCGATGTGTGAGTGTGTAATTTTTATATCGAAATGAAGATTTGCCGCGGCTGATAGAGTATAATAGTAAAAGTTGTCAGCTGGTGCTTCTCCGGTGACTGGATCCAACTTCTCTTCTTCCTGATCAAAATTGAACCATAATGATACCCATTTCTAACTAAAAAACACATCATCGGAACATTAATGAAAAAGTGGATAATTTTTAAGGACAGCATATAAAAGTAGGGTACCAACTATGAGTTTCAAGTAAAAGTGGCTACCATTCTGGGCGTTTTCTCTAATTTCAATACTACAAATATCTTAGACCCATAGATCATGGAGAGATATACCATGTAATCAGAGCATTGCAATGGGGTTCCAAATTGGTTCCGATTCCTAACTTGAACCGATGTGGAACCCAATTGGAACTTTGGAACCCCACAATGAGGGTTTCAAATGGGTTCACTTTTGTGGAGTCGGTGAGTGGTTCACCAAAATGGATACCGATCCCACTTTGGGACCACTCCAATGGACAATAAACTGAAATGAATGGACAATAAAAAGAATTTCTTAGAACCATTTTGGACAAAAATAATTCCAATGGACAAAAAGCTAAATTTTAAAAAGAAAATATTAATTTTTGTAATTTTTAAAATTCAAAACAAATTCAATTTTTTTTTTCAAAAATATGTTTTTTATTTTAAATTTTGAAATTAAATTTGTTTCTTTTAAAAAAAATCAAAATTACTTTATTTTTAAAAAATATGGTTTTTTTTAAGTTGTTATTCATAAAATAATTTTAAAATTTTAAATTAATTTTAAATATGAAATTTATAAAATGAAATTCAATAAAAAAATTACAAGTATATTATTAAATTTCAAATTTTAATTTATTTAGGTAGATAAATTTATTTAAATTAAATATTAAAGATGTAATTAATGAGTATGATAAAGAAAATCAAGTGGGGTCCATGAAATAGTTGCAAAAGGATTTTAACCATTGTGGAGAGGAAAATGAAATGGTTTCTTTGTGGTTTTAGTTGCCGAGGCAAAGAAGGTAGATTGGATATTTAATAAATTTTAATCACAAGAGCAGTTTCATAGCAGTTTTACCATTGTACATGCTCTTAGACCTACTTATAAGATTACTTTTTTTTTCTGGGTTTATGATTATAGGAAAGGGATTGGATATATTCTCTGAGATCAATGGATAGAGGAACAAAGTCTTATATGCTTAGCTGCTTCAGAAACAGATATATGTTTGTTCAATATAGATTAGAGTATGTGCAATTAGGGTTCCAGATCGATTTATGTTCTGAACTGAAACAGATTTGGAACCCAACTGGAACTTTGGAACCCTATAATGGGGGTTTCAAAGTGGTTCCACAATTGGGGAAGCAGTTTTCGGATCCACAGTTGGGAAGTAGCTCTCGGTTTCACAGTTAGGGAAGCAACTCCAACTGCCCAGTTCTGACATTTTGCAGGCGCTCATGTGATGCCATGGCCTGTGCTGACACGCGCCATTTACTCCTTTGGATCAGCCTAAAATCTTGCACAAATCCCAACACTAAAGCATATATCTGGTCTACTAGCAGTTAAATATAGTAAGCTTCCAATCATGCCTCTGTATAATTTCTGATCAACTGAAACTCCTTTCTCATCTTTTACGAGTTTGTCAGAAACACTCATAGGAGTTCTAACAGCTCGAGCATTGCTTAGGCCGAACCTCTGTACTAGATTTAAAACATACTTACTCTGATTGATGAACAAACCACTCCTTCCTTGCTTGACTTGCAATCCCAGAAAGTATGTGAATTCTCCAACCATGCTCATCTCAAATCGGATTGCATAATGGTGACAAAATCATGTACCATAGAGGATGAAGTAGAGCCAAGTACAATATCATCAACATAAATTTGAGCAATCAAAAATTTTGAAGCCTTTTTGAGCACAAATAAAGTGCGATCTACTCCCCCTTGATGATAACCTTTCTTCAGAAGAAAGTTAGTAAGTCGTTCATACCATGCTCTGGGTGCTTGTTTTAGACCATATAGAGCCTTCTTGAGACGATACACATGATGTGGATAATGAGGATCCTCAAATCCTTTTGGTTGTTCAACATATACCTCTTCATTCACCACTCCATTTAGAAACACACTTTTGACATCCATTTGATACAGCATAAAATTCATAGAGCAGGCAATAGCAAGTAAAATTCAAATGGACTCTAACCTGGCAACTGGTGCGAATGTCTCATCAAAGTCAACTCCTTCCACTTGTGTGTATCCTTGAGTTACTAATCTGGCCTTATTTCGAGTAACCTGGCCTTCAACATCAGATTTATTTTTGAAAATCCACTTCGTACCAATGACATTAATGCCTTTGGGGCGAGAAGTAAGGTACCACACATCGTTCCGTGAAAATTGACCTAGTTCTTCTTGCATAGCATCAATCCAATACTCATCAAGCAAGGCTTCTTTGTAGTTCTTAGGTTCAATGAGAGACACAAAACAGTGCAGTCCAGCTAGCCTACGATAATCCACTCGAGGAACCGATCGAGTACTTCTCATGGTGGATTCCGGTTGGTCCTGTGTTGGAACATGGGGGTCAGTAGCGAGGGGCAATGTTCCAACATGGTCAGCTTCGGCAGGGTTAGGACTACTCTGCTCAGTTGTTCCAACACGTTGGTAAAGTTTAGATTCGACTGATGGATCTGCCTTGTCATATTTTCGAGGCTGTGTTGGAACATGAGTGTTGCTGGGTTCTTCTTCTACACCTTTTGGTTATTGTTCCTTCTCTGAATCATCCACAATAACATTTATGGATCCACGAGACTGTTGGTTCGATGATTAAACACTCTATATGCACGGTTGTTGATAGAATACCCGAGAAATATTCCTGTATCACTTTGATTCTCAAATTTTGCCAACTGTTCTCTATCTCTGAGAATGTAGCATTTGCTTCCGAACACATGAAAATATGAAACATTTGGTTTCCTGCCCTTCCAAATCTCGTAGGATGTCTTGCTGGTGAATGGTCGAAGGTACACTCGATTGATTGTATAACATGCTGTATTGACCGCTTCTGCCCACCATTTCTTGTAAATATCTTTCTCAGCCAACATAACGCGGGATATCTCCTGCAAGGTTCTGTTCTTACGTTCTACAATACCATTCTGCTGAGGGGTGATGGGTGCCAAAAATTCATGTTGGATTCCAAGCTCATCACAAAAGTCACTGAATTGTGCATTCTCAAATTCTCTACCATGATCACTTCGAATTCGAATTATCTTCCCAACTGGACTCCCCTTTTCAGTTTGTAACTTCACTACCAGGCTTCTAAATACTTCTAACGTATTGGATTTTTCTTTCAAAAAGGCTACCCATGTAAATCTGGAGAAATCATCAACACATACAAAGATATATTTCTTTCCACTTATACTAGGCGTATTGACCGGACCCATCAAATCCATTTGCAATAATTCCAGATTTCTAGATGTAGTAATATACTGAACTGAAGAGTGAGGAGATCGAATTTGTTTACCTTGTTGACATGGTCCACATACAATTCCTTCGTTGCTGGTAAAGGTAGGCATTCCTCGTACATCTTTCACATTTGCGATTTTCACCAGTGTTTTATAATTGATGTGACTGAGCTTCCCGTGCCACAGAACGCCTTCATCTTGCTTCGAAATCATACACCGTACTCCTTGTTCTAGAATATAGCAATTGTCTGATGATATTATCCCTGAAAGAACCTTGTTTTCACCATGCTTCACTATACATTTGTCCTTCTGAAATTCTACTACCATATTGTCGTCACACAGCTGGCTTATACTTAACAAGTTTGCCTTTAGATCTTCAACAAATAATACACTTGTGAATACTGGAAAACCTTCAATTCTCAATTCACCTTTTCCAATTACTCTGCTTTTCTTTCCATCACCAAAGGTTACATATCCGCCATCATATGGAGTAAGATTCGTGAGATATTTTGGAGTGCCAGTCATGTGGTGAGAACATCCACTATCAAAGTACCACAAATCTCTGGAATAAGCTGTGAGAGAAGTGTGTGCCACCAGACACGTGCTAGAACGTTTAACAATCCATATCTTTCTGATCGATTTTACTTTCTGGATATTGCCTATGTTGGAACATGCCAGAGGTTGTCGTCCTGTCATTTGGTCTCTGATCAGTCTTCTGCACTGCTTTTCATAATGTCCTTGATACGTTCAGTATCTACAAATGAGTTGCTTTCTTTGATAAGGCATACCAAACTTTCGTTTCACTTCTCGGATATTAGTCTTGAGGGTTACTGGATTTTTATGTGATTCAGTCTTGTGTACATTCCCATATCCAATCCCGTGTCGATCACCAAAGTTTCTTCCCATATCCAGAATATCATCAAGCTTTGCCTTTCCGGAATTTAATTTAGAAATCGTTGCTTCAGACATCTCGGCCCTTTTGACTGCTGCTGTTAGTTTTCCATTCAGTTCTTCATTAATCTTTTCAAGTTCTGCAACCGTGAATTGTAATTCTCTTTCACTTTCCATTAACTTCTTTTTTTCTTCGTTCAGCTCTTTGTTTGTGTCGGCTACTTGGACCCATATAGCATACATTTTTTCATAGGTACTATAGATTTCTTCATCACTTACAGAAAGATCATCATCTTCATTGCTGTGTGCATCATCCAGATCTATGTTGGAACATACAATTTTACCTTTGTTCAGTGTGTTGGAACATCCATCCTCCAATGTATCATGAACCTTTGCTCCAAACGCTACATAGTTACTGGTAAGTTCCTCTTCATCTTTCTCATCTTCTTTATCTTCACTCCAAGAGGTGACATATGATTTTCCTTGTTTCTTACGGGTGTTAACACATTCAACCTGAATATGACCATACCCTTCATATTCTCTGCATTAAATTCGTCCAGACTGTTTTGGTTCATTGTTTTGATTTCTCACGAACTACTGATTTCCTTGTTCAAACCTCATTCCACGATTATTGCTCGAGTCTTGTTGTCCTTTTCTATTTCCGCCAAACCTTTCCTGAGATTTCTTGTTGACCACCTTCTTTAGCATTCTCGAGAAATTCTTTGTGATAAGTGCAAGTTTTTCAATCTCATCATCACTGTCAGACTCGTGATTGTCCTTTAATGAAGACATTTTGAATGCCAATTCCTTAGAGACCCTTTTTGTAGCTTGTTGGAATGTCATCTCATATGTCTGTAATGGACCCATTAGTTCATCTAGGCTCATGGTTGCTACGTCTCTTGCTTTCTCTAATGCTGCTACTTTCATTGCAAATCTCTTGGAAAGGGATCTCAAGGTCCTTTTCACTACCTTTGTTTCTTTGTAAACCTTTCCAAGTTGATATGCCATGTTGGAGATGTCCCTGAGTTTTCCGTTGAATATAGCAATAGTATCATCCTCCTCTATTTTGAGTTCCTCAAACTTAGCAGCCAACATCTATAGTTTAGATTCACGAACTCGACTGGTTCCTTCGTGAACAGTTTGTAGAATTTCCCATGCTTTCTTCGCTTGATAACATGTAGAGATAAGTTTGAACTGATTTTCATCAACTGCAGTGAAGATTGTATTGAGTGCCTTTGAATTCGCCAGAGATTCTTTGAGGTCATCTGGAGTCCATCTAGCTTTGTCTTTGAGTTTCTGCTCCCTTCGACTTGACTCTCCTTCTACTGCCTTAGAACTTGTATCAACATCTTCTGTAGGGTGATTCCATTCATTTTCAACATAGAACCATGCAAGTTCATCCAGTGAATTGATGAAGACTCTCATGTGTGCCTTCCAATAGTTGTAGTTGTTGCCTTCTAGCAGGGGTGGTCGAGAGACTGAAGCTCCTTCTCTCGTCGTCATGGTAAAACCGGATCTCACTTTCCTTGACACAACCAAGGGAATGATAAATGACCAAGCTCTGATACCAAATGAAATTTGGTTTTACCAATTTTTCTAGTCCTTGCTAGTATGTTCCAACATGACTAATTTAACCAAGTGCATAATAAAGTAAAGCATAAAGAACGCACGACTTGATTATGCAGTTCGGTGTAATCCACCTACATCTGTGGGGTATGGCCCAGTTCAGAATGAATACACTAATTAGAAAGATACAGTACAGAGTGCAGTTTACAAAATACTTATCTTTACTAACTATAACACGTGAATTCTGCTAGTTCCTCTAGCTACCGATCCGCCTTGATCAGACTCCCTCTGATCTCGACCTCCGTCGACGCTGGATCTCCTCCTCCCGAGGAATTAAGGTTTCTGATTCTGAACTTTGTGCAGCAGGTCAGGTATGTTGGAACACAGTAACCTGACTCTTTGCAATTCTTGAAAATCTCCAAAAATCTGTATGCATATTTTTGCTCTATTAAATCCGTGAGTATGCAGCAGTGTTGGTCTCAATTTATATCCACGAATAGATTGGAATACTCCTTGATTATCTCCACAACATTCCTATTCCAAATCTGCTTCTTGAAGCATATCCAAATCCCATAAAGAAAGGGATTTTCCTTATCACAATATATCCCATATATTCGCAAATATCAACTCCATATATTTAGGGATTTTCCATAAATCAACTATGCTTCATACGCCTACCATGTAACAAAATATAACAATTTCCATAAGTCACAAATACCATAATATTCTGTCTTCTTTTTACGAAAACCATCGGCGTAAATATACTTATGTCGAGTGTTCCAACATAGAATTTTTTTTTCATTTCCTTATATGTTCACAAATACTTCCAACTAATTAGTCAATGCAAATCTCTCTGACTTTACAAGAAGGACTGTAAACCGGAGACTGGCTGGACTCTCCATCCTCTCCTCCCCCGTAGCTTCCTCCATTCTTCTGAAGCAGATTAATCATCTTCTTCTCGAATTGTTGAAATCTTTGAGTAAGTAGTTTATTCATACGTTCTCTTTGTTCATAGCTCCACATTTTTCTTCAATCGCCACATAAACTTGTGTGTTATGCAGCTCGAGATGAGGTTTCAGGTTCGAACTCAACTCAGAAATCTACGAATCCTGGTCTTTCAAGTGATTCTCAATGGTCTTGAGTCGTGTGCTTTCTGCCATGGGCGAGGCTCGTGTGCTCTGATGCCAAATTTGTCACGAACAAGCAACTCTACAGATCTAGGGAATTTCATAGATTTTCTTGTGAATTACAAAAGAAGAAGAGATACAGAAACGAAAATAGAAAGACAGAGTGGCTCTGTTTGGCAGAGCTTATAAGTTAAGCACCTGTTTTGTATTTGGTAAACAGTATAAAAAATGCTTATTTAAGAAGCAAAAGCTATTTTTTGGGGGAAAATCAGAACCTGATTTTTCCCTACTTTCAAAATAAGCCATCTTTGCTTATAAACACAACTTTGCCAAACACACCAAATGTGAGGTTGAAAAAATCAGTTTCCAAAAGAAATCACACACAAAACACACACTCCTCCTCTTCAGTTCCATATTAATATCTTAACCAAATGCCACCAACAACTAACTTCTCCAACCGTTCAAATAGTTGGAATTCCGGCCATTACAAAACCATCCACTTGAACAGTTGCCCAGCTCCCTGATTGGCAGAATTCCCAAATTACCCTTATGTCTAACCGGACTTCTTGACAATGAACTTCTGCTCAAACGGAAAGGGATTGCGTTTGAACATAATAGACTGATAAATAGCCCATCACATTTGTCTTTTCCAAATTTAAAGTTAGCATAACAACAAATGGAATGCGCAGGCCTCAAATTCTCCCTCCGCCCCCCTCTTCCCGCCACCGTCACCTATTTCGCCGCCGCGCGTTTCTCCGCCTCCCTCAACCGTCCTCAGCCGCCTAAAAACCCGTTCTTTCTCCATGTCAACTCCCTCCGATTTTCATTTCCCCACCTTAGACCCTTCCAAAACCCCACCCCTCTTTCCAGCAACACCGGCGGACCGAACGGCGGCGATAGTTCTGGTGGCGGAGGAAATGAAAAAGGCGATGATTGGAACTGGTTCTTCAATTCTGATAAGAACCCCCTTCCGGTTTTTCTATTATATCACAACTTAGCTGAAAAAGACGGGATTTTTACATTCAGTGAACAGAGTTTAAACTTCATTGTAGCTGCGTTGTTTGGTTGTTTTCTATGTTTTCCTTCACTTGCGGAGGCAAAAACGCCGGCAGCGATATCAAATGAGGAGGGAGATGATCGTGAAGAGAAGAGAAATGACATGGTGTGTGAGATTATTGGTGGGAAGAGGGTTGTTTTGGTCCCAGATTTTGAAAGGGATGAATTTATTGTCCCTCAGAGGCTATCGCCTTTTCGGAGGCTGTGGGGGCAGGATTCGGAGCAGAACATTAAGGTTTCCGTTGAGGAATTGTGGGTTCAGTGTAAAGACCTGGTCAAACAGTTGATGCTCCCAGAAGGGTTTCCAGAGAGTGTTAGCAGTGATTATTTGGAGTACTCGCTTTGGAGGGGAGTTCAAGGTGTTGCTGCCCAAGTTAGCGGTGTTCTGGCAACTCAGGTGTGCAATTTTCGTTGCATTTTGTTGCTATGGCTGTTCATATGTTTTTTGTCTCATCAGTATGTGTGTTATGTTTCTTTCCTTTTGAACATGCCCTTCATGCTATCTGTAGTCATTTCATGGTTAGTGTTACTGGTATACATGTTAAGAGTCCAACTAATGCGTAATTGTAAGTTAATGATGAATCTATTTGTGGTTCTTCTTGTAATTCCTAGTGACTGTTTGATTTACATATATAGAAGCTCAATGAGTTGAAGTTAAATATAGATTTGGGATTAGTCAAGATATGATATTCTGCTGTATACCAGGGTATTGAACAGTTAGGTGATTACTTTACCATAGTGTATAATGTTTTGATTTTGTCAAAAGAATCTAATATTTTCAAACCAAAGGAACTTTGTGTTCTTATTTGTGATTGGGATTGGTTATGCAATACCAAACAAAAGGTGGTTTATAGGGTATAACTTTGTGTTCCGTCTGGTAAATTATTCTGTTTGTAATTTTATCAGTTCTAGGTATTATAAGTTCATTATATTTGAAGACTGGTTTATATTCTTCTCAAGTTTAGTGCTTTAATTGAGGATGCAGCTCTATATATGTATTTTGAAAATGGGCACTTCTTTTATTTTTATGTATAGGCTGATTATAATGTTCATCATATCATGTGATATGCAGGCTTTGCTTTATGCTGTTGGGTTGGGTAAAGGAGCTATTCCAACAGCTGCAGCAGTAAATTGGGTTCTTAAGGATGGCCTCGGATATTTCAGCAAGATATTGTTTTCTAATTTTGGTAGACATTTTGATGTGAATCCCAAGGGTTGGAGATTATTTGCAGATTTCTTGGAAAATGCAGCTTATGGATTGGAGATTTTGACTCCTGCATTTCCCCATCTCTTTGTTCCAATTGGTGCTGCTGCTGGAGCAGGAAGATCAGCAGCTGCACTTATTCAGGTGATTAAATATTTTCTGAATACAGCTATGTACCTCTTATGTTATTTAGTTTTTATTCTGTTTGTAGCCTACCTCTCCCTTATGAGTTTGTGGGAAAAAGGGGAAAACAATTGTTGAGAAACCATGTTCCCGAAATCCTAGAATATCAGTTGCTGACTAAATTAAAGTAATGCCGCTCTGAACTTTCAACTTGGAAAGAGAATAAAAGAAGTGTAGACATTTTATTCAGAGTTATGCCACAGATGTGAACAAGAATATTTCGAAGCCAATGATATTCATAATTGTGATGCACCTTTCAGTTTTTAAAGTAGTAAGGGTTGAGTCCTCTTTGTTTACATATTATAATTGCGACTTTTGAACATTTTCAAAATTGTGAAAAGGACCTTTCATGAGAAATTTTGTCATGAACCTGTAGCATAGAATCCTGATAACGGTCTCATTAACAACGTTTTTGTTGGAAAACATGGCTAGATGTTAATTCAATCCACGCCATTCCCTCGTTCCAGATTTGTCCTTAACTCAGTAAAGTAATATTTTTGCTAGATTAAATTATCAAAGCCCTCTATCTCAATTTTAATTCTGGTCACAGGCTGCAACACGGAGTTGTTTCTATGCTGGTTTTGCAGCTCAGAGAAATTTTGCAGAGGTAATTCGTTCTTACACTGTTTGTAGAGCGCTGCGTTCATTTTCTTCAGCTACTTGCTGATGGTCTATGATTTCATGGTCTCCTTAAAAATACTTGTAGCAAACCTATGGAGAAATACATATGCTATATTTAATAATTCAAACATAACCAACACAGCATGTCTCAAGTAAATGCAACAGCGAGATATGACCCATGTAGTCTATCTTCACAGCAGGATAAAAGCTTTGTTCTCATTGCCATTGCTCGTCTTCTTAAAGAATGAAATGATTGCAGGTAATAGCGAAGGGTGAAGCTCAAGGAATGGTGAGCAAATCTGTTGGAATTCTGCTTGGCATAGCGATAGCTAACTGCATACAATCTTCTACATCCCTAGCTCTTGCTACTTTTGGTGTTGTAACATGTATCCACATGTTTTGCAATCTAAAATCTTATCAATCCATACAACTGAGGACTCTAAATCCATATCGTGCAAGTACTTTCTTTTCATTCCTCCTTTTAATCTTTTTTGTTATGCCTGTAGAATAGATATAACTCTTGCCCTGTTTGGTAGAACGTTTTTCAGACCTTGACTATTTTGTTACTCCATCATTGTTGCTATATCAAACAAATAGAGGAAGTAGTTCGGCGTAATGTACAGTTTTCGTCCTTGTTTAGAATATTACTTAATTGGCAGTGTACAGGAAATTGGTTTAATTTACTTTTTCTAATTGAATCATAATAGTTTATAGGAACACAAATAATTTGGGACAATGAAAATGGAGAAACTTGATGCTTGAAGTATTCGATTTCATACATACTCTTCTATTAGCTGAAACTCTGTAGCATTTTAATTCCTATAAAGTGGACACATTTGTTACTTGAAAAGATTAATTTAACCTTGATGAATGATATCCAGACTGAAGCTTATCATTGTCAGCACAGTTCCTTTTTTTCCCTTACATTTAACGAGATGCTGATACAAAATTAGATGGGAAGAAGTTTTGACTTGATATCTTGTTTGTGAATCTGATTCATGTGCAGGTTTGGTCTTTAGTGAATATCTTCTCAGTGGCCTAGTTCCTTCAGTCAAGGAGGTTAATGATGAGGAGCCAATGTTTCCTTCGTTTCCACTTGTAAATTTAAAGCCAGATACAGTAAGTTGTGCTTTGTTATCTAGTCAACTGAGTTTAAGTTTTTTACTTGCAGTCAACTTTCTTTTGTTCTCCAATTTCCAAGGCATTCATGAAAATCATTTTAGGGTTGCACTACTTAACAAACTGTGATCATTTATCTGAATTTTTACTTGTAAGCTAAATTGTATTCTCCATAACTGAAGGCTTTTATAGTGCCAGCAAGTGCTGATGGTCCATGTTTTTTGTATTGCACTTTATCTCAGCATTATGATACATTAAGTAATTATTTGTTAAGCCTGGCTATCTGGATCTACTTTTGGGTCTGTGCATTAGATTCTAGTTTTGAGTTCCATTGACTCGGTTGTACTATTAGTCATACTGGTCTGAAATGCCTGCATTTGAATTCAACTTTACAAATTGGTCTTTATTCTGGAGAGGATTTAGGATTGAGTATTTGAAAGACAAGTAATCCTATCATTATGATGGTTGTCACTGTTTGCTACAGTTTGGAATTTCTGGATTGCAATACAAATAAGAATTCTGTTTTGGAAACTTTGTTATCTTAAGCACTATCAGTATCTGGCAAGGATGAAAATGCATTCCTTACTACCATTCTGTTCCAGGCAGAATCGGAAGTACTTTCTAGGGAAGCCAAGGAAGCAGCTGCGCATATCGACCGAAGATTGCAACTGGGCTCCAAGTTGTCAGAACTTGTGAAAAATAGAGAGGATGCAAGCGCCCTGTTTGAGCTATATAAAGATGAAGGTTATATTCTGACTGAATATGATGGACGGTTCTTTGTAAGTGTTATCTTTCACCAAGATTTCTGTTTATTGGAAATACTTTTGAGGTGCTTGTTCATGATGCTGTTCTTAAACTTCTGATTGATCAGGTTGTGCTAAAAGAGAGCGCTTCACCTCAAGACATGCTCAAGTCCCTGTTTCAAGTTAACTACCTGTATTGGTTGGAAACGAATGCAGGAATAACATCAAGGACTGCCTACGATGACTGTAAACCCGGGGGAAGGCTGAATATGTCTCTCGAGTATACAAGATGGGAGTACAACCATGTTAAATCCGATAGTGAAGCAGCCTGGCGGGTTGCTGATGGACTGATTGCAAGGCCCTTACCAAACAGAATACGACAGGATTCCACAAACGCCTCTCTCGGTTCAGAAGGTGGCTGATGAATTGAGATTAGAAGTATATTGCTGAAGAACCAAATCAAGACATTGTTATATTGCCTATAGTAATGTCTTGGAGCCTTTTATCAGGAGATTAAAGCTATCTCATGGCCAACGATACGAATATGGCTGATTCTTGTAATGATCTATATGAAACAAAGTAACTGAATGCTCATCACCAATCCAGATGTTAACCACACCCGGACGACATCACCTGAGTTTTACCGTGGTTTTGAGTGCGAGTTGAAAGGGATTGCTGATAGCAGTTTATTTTTTTTTAAAAAAACAAATATTTCTGATAGCAGTTGGAATCAAGTGGTACAGCCTTTTGTTTTAATGCATTTTGTTTGTTTGGTTTGGTAGGTTAAATGTTGTATTGATAACAGTAATGAATGGTAGAGCAGATTGTACATTTGATCAAGATGTTGTTGCAAGTTATACTAAATAAATTGAAATTTGGTTTTACCACTTTTTCTAGTACTTACTAGTGTGTTCCAACATGCTTAGTTTAACCAAGTGTAAAATAACGTAAAACGTAAAAGACACACAACTTGGTTACGCAGTTCGGTGTAAACCACCTACATCTGCGGGGCCTGGCCCAGTTCAGAATGAATCCACTAATTAGAAAGATACAGTACAGAGTACAGTTTACAAAATACTTATCTTTACTAACTATGACGTGTGGACTCTGCTAGCTCCCCTAGCTACCGATCTGCCTTGATCAGACTCCCTCTGACCTCGAACTTCGTCGACGCAAGATCTCCTCCTCCCGAGGAATTAAGGTGTACGATTCTGAACTTAGTGCAGCAGGACAGTGTTGGAACACAGTATATTGGCTCTTGCAAGTTTCGTAAGATCTCAAAATCTGGGTGCAGATTTTGCTCTGTAAAATCGTAAGTATTGCAGCCGTGTTTGTCCCAATTTATATCCACGAATCAGATCTGAATACCCATGATTATCTCCACAATATTCCTATTCCAAATCTAATTCTTGAAGCATATCCAAATTCCATAAATAAAGGGATTTACCTTATTTCAATCTATCCCATATATTCGAATAAATCTTCTCCATATAAGTAGGGATTTTCCATAAAATCAATTATGCTTCACACGCCTAATATATAGCCAAATACACAATTACCATAACTTCTAAAATACTTCAATATATCGGCTTGAATTCCGTTAAAACCTTTGGCGTAAAACCTGCTCCAGTTCTACTCCAGCACCATGTTCCAACATGGTATGTATATCAGTTCACAAATACTTAACACAAAATTGCCAATTAAATAATTCCTTGACTTTACAATCTCCCCCTTTGGCATTTTTGTGGACCCATAATATTTTGGACTGCAATCACATAATCAACTACATTCAACGAGTAGAATAATGATCATAATACCAGAATTCAAATAATGAAAGCCGAAATCCAGAATTCCAGAAATCCAAAAATTATACAACCAAATTGAAAACCAAATATCCAGAATCCAAAATTACTCCCCCTGGGACCACACAGAGGCCAAAGAAACTTCATCACAAAATCATAAAAAATTAAACTCTGTCTTTAAAACTCCCCCTGAATTAATCAACCTTCCAGCCTTGATTTTTCTTCTTCCAAAATTACTCCCCCTGGGACCACATCTGGCTTGCTCTGCTTGTAAGGCTGCAATTTGGATCCCCAAAGCTCCTAGTCTGGCATTGACAACCAACAATCGAGCCTTTTTATCTGCCGCTGCTGATGAGGAGGTTGAACTTGAAGCTTTCCACGGAAGGTCATGCACATGTCTGAGTCCGAAAGTTTTCTTGTTCGGCCGCAAGAACTCAGTGTCAACTATCACGTCTGAGGCCTTCCCTTTCACTTTTCCACTTTTGGCTAACGCTGAGATCAAACATGGATATATTACTGCATCATTCACTTTAGGAGCTGTGGCCTGTCGAACCAGATGTTGCTGAATTAATAACCCGAGATTGATTTCCTGCTGTGTTCCAACACAGTAAAGCAACTTGGCCATTTCCCTGGTCAGTGCAGTGGTATTGCTTGAAGGCAACCAGCAATGTACCGCTATTTGATACAGGCCAAGGAATCTAGACGTTAAGCATGATGCCTGAGAGTACCCCACTGATGGCCACTCCACCTTATATCCCCCAGATATAACAGCCAAAATCTCATTATCAGTTAATACCAAACTTTCAGGAAACACTCCCCCTTGCTCAGGAGTTCTCAGACCTAACAACCTATTAATCCGAGCAGCAGATACATCTATAATTTTCCCCCTCACATATACTCTACCAAACCACGGGGAATTAACTTCTAAATTTCCAGGCATGAGATTAGAATATACCTCGAGTACAACTTGCCTGTTGTACTGTAGCTGAATGGTTGCAGCAGCTGTCATTCCTATCATCTTTAAAAAGTCTGTGAACCCGCTCTCCTTATAGGCTTGTAGGTCCAATGGTCTTTCAGCAATGAATTTCTTTTCCGAGAAAAAATCTTCCATCTCTGCTCCCTTCTCATCAAAGTAGACTGCATAAAAGCCTGGTTTACGGATGGAGGAGGCAGAATCTTCCTCGGGTTGCTATCCAGTCTCTTCTTACTCCTTTTTGCTGCCTCAGTATTCATGGCAGAGCTAGCCTTCCTTTTTCCTTTTGCCTTCTGGAAAAACTCATCCAGGACCTCGTCACTGGAGTATATCAGGTCTGGGGCACCCTGTGTTGGAACACTGTCAGCTCTTTCTTCTTCTGAATCAACACCCTGACCTGGCAAATCTTCATCAGCTACTTCAATCTCATGATTCCCTTTATCATTAGGCTGATCAGGGGCTTCATCATTCAAATCTTCTTGAACCTCATCACCCTGTGTACCCCCCAGATCAGCATCAGATTCTTCCTCCATATACACAGATTCTTCCTCCATATACACAGATTCTTCCTCCTGTGTTGGAACACTGTCATCATCATCAGACAGTTCAATAATCACAGGTTCTCTCAATTTCTCCATCCTCTTTGCATTCTCCACATCAAAAAATCCAACCTGTAGCTTGTCTCCATACCTTACTGTCTTCATCCCAACAACTTTTTCCTCATTAATTTCTCTTATCCACACATAACTATGATCAGTCATACGACAGAAAATATGAAATTTGTCTTTCCTTTTACCATTCAGCTGACCGTACATCCCTCTCAGATACTTCACAGTCTTATACTCGATATCCCAGACATCAGAAAAGTGACCAGACACAATCTCCTTAACTTTCACATGCAAGACTTCCAACTCTTTATCTATGCTTCTGATTTTGCTAAGATCAACATAATATCTATTTGCTTGCAACCACTCAAAAATATCATCAAAAGATCTAAATTTCATACCATTCATCTTTATCAGGGGAGGATCAGGACCGGACACCTTCCCATATGGACCCCCTGTTCTCGGCTCCGAGATTTCCTTCGTTGACCTTGCCTCCAGATTCCATCCTCTCTGTATTTTCTACACCATTGTCTGGCGCCTTTGCTTCAAAAGTAGGAGTGCTTGAGGTTGCCATTCTTATTTTTGGTAACATGGGAGATTCGTGAGATTTTGGGAGAGCAGAAGCAATTCGGGCCGAGAGTAATAGAATGCGAAAGGGTTTTAGAGTTTGAATCAACTTTCAACTCTTCATAAGCTTACCTCTTTTCCCGCGAAGTGCCTTTTTAGATTTCCCAAAATTTGTAATGATATCCTTTCCTCTTCTTGTCCCATCAACGAGTTATTCCTGTTTTAACTTCCAACACTCCTTACTTAACTACTCCTATTTTGGTAAGTCTTTACTTCCTTCCAATTTTTTTTTCTTTTTCTAATTTTTGACGTAAATAACAGAGACAAAAATTATTTACACGAAAAACTGATCAGGGGTAAAAATTACCTCAGATTTGACAAACACCTAAGTGTTGTCGAAGGCTCTCGAAAGTGGTGGCATCAAGTGGCTTTGTAAATATATCAGCAAACTGCTCGTGTGTTGGAACATAGACCACTTCCACTTCTTTTCTTTCCACCAAATCTCGAATAAAATGATGCCTTATGTCAATATGTTTGGTTCTTGAGTGTTGAACTGGATTCTTTGAAATATCAATGGCACTTGTATTGTCACATAAAATCTTCAAAGGTTCTTGATGAATTCCATAATCCTTCAACATTTGTTTCATCCATAGCAGTTGTGCACAATAGCTCCCTGCTGCAAGATACTCTGCTTCCGCAGTAGATAGAGAGATTGAATTCTGTTTTTTGCTATACCAAGACACCAAATTTGTTCCAATAAAGAAACATCCACATGTAGTACTTTTTCGATCATCAGCATTACCAGCCCACTCAGAATCACCTTACCCAATCAACTCTGAATCTTGATTCTTAGAATACCAGACACCATATTCTGAAGTTCCACTTACATATCGAATAACTCTTTTCACTGCAGTAAGATGAGATTCCTTAGGATCAGCTTGAAACCTCGCACATATTCCAACACTGAAACATATATCTGGTCTGCTTGCAGTTAAATACAATAAGCTTCCAATCATGCCTCTATATAACTTCTGATCGATTGAAACTCCCTTTTCATCTTTCACTAGTTTATCAGAAACTCCCATAGGAGTTCGAACTGCACGAGCACTACTGAGTCCGAATTTCTTAATCAAGTTCAAGGCATACTTACTTTGATTGATGAATAGACCATTCCGTCCTTGTTTGACTTGTAATCCCAGAAAGTAGGTCAATTCTCCAACCATGCTCATTTCAAATTCAGATTGCATTGTGGTGACAAACTCTTGTACCATAGATGGTGAAGTGGAGCCAAATACTATGTCATCAACATATATTTGAGCAATTAGAAACTTTGAGGACTTGTCAAGCACAAATAAAGTGCGATCTACTCCCCCTCGATGATAACCTTTCTGAAGTAGAAAGGTAGTAAGTCGTTCATACTATGCTCGAGGTACCTGCTTTAGTCCGTATAAGGCCTTCTTGAGACGATATACATGATGCGGATAATGGGGATCTTCAAAACCTTTAGTTTGTTCCACATAAACTTCCTCATTCACCACTCCATTTAAAAATGCACTCTTAACATCCATTTGATACAAAGTAAAGTTCTAAGAGCAGGCAATAGCTAGTAGAATACGAATAGATTCTAACCTGGCAACAGGTGCAAAGGTTTCATCAAAGTCAACACCTTCCACTTGAGTATATCCTTGAGCAACAAGTCTGGCTTTGTTTCTGGTGACTAAGCCATCTGCATCGGACTTGTTCTTGAAGATCCATTTCGTACCAATGACATTAATGCCTTTGGGGCGGGGAGTAAGATACCAAACATCATTCCTGGTAAACTGGTCGAGTTCATCTTGCATTGCAGCAATCCAATATTCATCAAGTAAGGCTTCTTTATAGTTCTTGGGCTCAATCAGAGAAACAAAACAGTGTAGACCAGCCAGTCATCGGTAATCAACTCGAGGCACTGATCGAGTACTTCTCATAGTGGAGCCAGATTGATCGAGTGTTGGAACATGGTCGTCAGTAGGAGGGGACTGTGTTGGAACATGGTCATCTTCAGTAGAGTTAGGGTTCTGGTGATCATTTGGTTTAGTAGAATCGGCTGAAGACTTTGCTTTGTCTGAAAATTGAGACTGTGTTGGAACATGAGTGTTGGCAGATTCTTCCTCTACAACTTCTGGAGGTTGTTCCTTTTCTGAATCATCCACAATAACATTTATGGATTCCATGAGAGTGTTGGTTCGATGATTAAAAACTCTGTAGGCACGGCTGTTGATGGAATACCCGAGAAACATTCCTGGATCACTCCGATTATCGAATTTTGCCAACTGTTCTCTATCTCTGAGAATATAGCATGTACTTCCGAACACATGAAAATACGAGATGTTTGGTTTCCTGCCCTTCCAGATCTCATAGGCTGTCTTGTCAGTGAATGGTCGAAGACACACTCGGTTGATTGTATAGCACGCGGTATTGATCGCCTCTGCCCACCATTTCTTATGAACATCCTTTTCTGCCAACATAACTCGAGCCATCTCCTGTAGAGTTCTGTTTTTTCTTTCAACAATGCCATTCTGTTGAGGAGTGATAGGAGCCGAAAACTCATGTTGGATTCCTAGCTCATCGCAGAAGGAACTAAATTGTTCATTTTCAAACTCTCTGCCATGATCACTTAGAATTCGAATTATCTTTCCTACAGGACTTCCCTTTTCAGTTTGTAACTTTACTACAAGGCTTCGAAATACCTCAATCGTATCAGATTTTTCTTTCAAGAAGGCTACCCAAGTAAATCTGGAGAAGTCATCAACACACAAAAATATATTTCTTTCCTCCTATGCTAGGTGTATTAACTGGCCCCATTAAGTCCATATGCAGCAATTCCAGATTTCTAGAAGTAGTAATAAACTGAACTGAAGAATGAGGAGAACGAGTTTGTTTACCTTGCTGACATGGTCCGCACACAATTTCATCCTTGCTAGTCAATATTGGCATTTCTCGTACAGCTTTCATATTAGCAATTTTCACCAGTGTTTTATAGTTGATGTGTCCAAGCTTTCTGTGCCAGAGAATTCCTTCATCCTGCTTTGAGAGCATGCATCGAACTTCTTGTTCCAACAAGTAACAATTGTCTGAAGATCGTATTCCAGACAGAACTTTGTTTTCACCATGCTTCACTACACACTTGTCCTTCTGAAATTACACTATCATGTTGTCGTCACACAGCTGGCTTATACTAAGCAAGTTTGCTTTTAGATCTTCAACAAATAGTACACTTGTGAGAACTGGAAACCCTTCAATCTTTAATTCGCCTTTGCCAATTACTCTGCTTCTTTTTCCATCACCAAAAGTTACATATCCGCCATCGTATGGTGTAATGTTTGTAAGGTATATTGGAGTCCCAGTCATGTGGCAAGAACAACCACTGTCAAAGTACCAAGAGTCACTAGAATATGCTGATAAAGAAGTGTGTGCCACCAGACACTTACTGGACCTTTTAATAACCCACATCTTCCTGATTCTTGTATGAGTATCGACTGTGTTGGAACACAGTTGTCTTCCCGTCATTTGATCTCTGATAAGTTTTTTACACTGATGTTCAGCATGACCTTGGTATGTACAGTATCCGCAGATTAGAGGCTTTCTTTGATACGGCTTTCCATACTTCCGTTTTACTTCTCGAATCCTAGCTTTGAGAGTAACTGGTTTTTCGAGGACTTTAGTCTTTATTTCTTCCCTGTATCCAATCCCGTGTCTATCACCAACGGTTCTTCCCATATCCAGAATGTCATCAAGCTTTGCTTTCCCGGAATTTAATTTAGAGATAGTTGCTTCAGACATCTCGGCTCTCTTGATTGCTGCTATCAATTTCTGTCTCAGTTCTTCATTTTGCTTTTCAAGTTCTGTACAGTGGATCATAGTTCCTTTTCACTTTCAATTAGCTTTCCTTTTTCTTCGTTCAACTCTTTGTTCTTGTCAGCTACTTGAATCCACATAGCATACATTTGTTCGTATGTGCTATAGATCTCTTCATCACTTACAGATAGATCATCTTCATCACTACGAGCATAGTCCAGATTCTTGTTGGAACATACATCCTTACTTTTGTTCAGTGTGTTGGAACACTGACCTTCTGATGTATCATGTACCTTTGCTCCAAAAGCTACGTAATTACTCGTAAGTTCTTCTTCATCCTTTTCATTATCTTCATCATCACTCCAAGAGGTGACATATGATCTTCCTTGTTTCTTGCGGGTGTTAGCACATTCAGCCTGAATATGACCAAATCCTTCACATTCTTTGCATTGAATTCGTCCAGCCTGTTTTGGTTCGTTGTTCTGATTCCTCCCGAACTGCATATTTTCTTGTTCAAATCTCATTCCGCGATTATTGTTCGAATCTAGTGGCTTTTGTCTGTTTCCACCAAACCTCTCCTGAGATTTCTTGTTAACCACCTTCTTCAGCATCTTTGAGAAAGTCTTTGTAATAAGTGCCAGTTTTTCAAACTCATCATCGCTATCAGACTCATGACTTGCCTTGACCGGTGAAACTTTGAACGCTAAATCCTTGGAGATTCTTTTCGTAGATTGCTGGAATGTCATCTCATAAGTTTGTAACGAACCCATCAGTTCATCTAGGCTTATGGTGGCTACGTCTCTTGCTTCCTCTATTGCTGCTACTTTCATTGCAAATCTTTTGGGAAGAGATCGCAATGTCTTTTTCACTAGCTTAGTTTCCTTGTAAACCTTTCCCAGTTGATAAGCCATGTTGGATATATCTCTGAGCTTTCCATTGAATGTAGCAATGGTGTCATCCTCCTCCATTTTAATTCTTCAAACTTGGTAGCCAGCATCTGTAGTTTAGATTCCCGCACCCGACTGGTTCCTTCATGAACAGTTTGTAAAATATCCCATGCTTTCTTTGCCTGGTGACATGTAGATATAAGCTTGAACTGATTTTCATCAACAGCAGTGAAGATTGCATTCAGGGCCTTCGAATTTGCTAGTGATT
Organism: Rubia yunnanensis; assembly: GCA_037428765.1. NCBI lineage: Eukaryota > Viridiplantae > Streptophyta > Magnoliopsida > Gentianales > Rubiaceae > Rubia > Rubia yunnanensis. The sequence goes on along the minus strand of CM075064.1, from coordinate 18,800,363 downwards.
CTTTAAGATCATCCGGAGTCCACTTAGCTTTGTCTTTGGGTTTTTGACTCGACTCTCCTTCCACAGCCTTAGAACTTGTGTCAGCATCTTCTGTAGGATGATTCCATTCATTCTCAACATAAAACCACGCCAGTTCATCCAGTGAATTGATAAATACCCTCATACGTGCCTTCCAATAGTTGTAGTTGTTTCCTTCCAACAGTGGTGGTCGAGAGACTGAAGCTCCTTCTCTTGTCGTCATGGTAAAACCGGATCTCACTTTCCTTGAAACAACCAAGGGAACAATAAGTGACTCAGCTCTGATACCAATTGAAATTTGGTTTTACCACTTTTTCTAGTACTTACTAGTGTGTTCCAACATGCTTAGTTTAACCAAGTGTAAAATAACGTAAACCATGAAAGACACACAACTTGGTTACGCAGTTCGGTGTAAACCACCTACATCTGCGGGGCCTGGCCCAGTTCAGAATGAATCCACTAATTAGAAAGATACAGTACAGAGTACAGTTTACAAAATACTTATCTTTACTAACTATGACGTGTGGACTCTGCTAGCTCCCCTAGCTACCGATCTGCCTTGATCAGACTCCCTCTGACCTCGAACTCCGTCGGTGCAAGATCTCCTCCTCCCGAGGAATTAAGGTGTACGATTCTGAACTTAGTGCAGCAGGACAGTGTTGGAACACAGTATATTGGCTCTTGCAAGTTTCGTAAGATCTCAAAATCTGGGTGCAGATTTTGCTCTGTAAAATCGTAAGTATTGCAGCCGTGTTTGTCCCAATTTATATCCACGAATCAGATCTGAATATCCATGATTATCTCCACAATATTCCTATTCCAAATCTAATTCTTGAAGCATATCCAAATTCCATAAATAAAGGGATTTACCTTATTTCAATCTATCCCATATATTCGAATAAATCTTCTCCATATAAGTAGGGATTTTCCATAAAACCAATTATGCTTCACACGCCTAATATATAGCCAAATACACAATTACCATAACTTCTAAAATACTTCAATATATCGGCTTGAATTCCATTAAAACCTTTGGCGTAAAACCTGCTCCAGTTCTGCTCCAGCACCATGTTCCAACATGGTCTGTATATCAGTTCACAAATACTTAACACAAAATTGCAAATTAAATAATTCCTTGACTTTACATAAATGTTGAACAAAAAATAACATTCCTCCAAAAACTTCAAGTACCAAATAAACAGGTTGCAATAATGCAAATTCCTAGCTAAGCATCAACAAAAGTTGGCTGCTGCTTGTAGTCAGGAGATATAAGGCTCTCTCTAAAACCAATTCCACAAAAACTCATTCCGATTCCTATTCCTGCCCAGATGGATTTAGGAGCACCATCTACAACCATATCTCTCCAAACTCTACTTCTCCAATTATATCTAACAAATCTGCCCTCATTCGCCCCAACCAAAACCATCTCGTCTTCACTTAAAAAACACACAGGCTTCATACCCCTCTTCGGGGGTTTGATGGTAAATTTGGTCCAAGAATCTTGGACCAAGTACTCTGTCATCAACCAAAGATCGAATGAATATCTCCAAGGAAATATAGATTTCGAATCAACCACCATAGCAAGACATCCTCCGACAACAGTGAAACTATCATATGGAGAAAGACCGGGAAATCCTTTGGGATACGGCACGGTTTCAAACTCCTCAGTGGCCAAATTGAAAGCCTTTATCACAAACCCCGGTTCAACACCTCCCGGACAGGACATAAAATTCAGGCGGCCGGCGACAAACACCTTTGTCGGGAAGAATTCTTTATGGTATCGAAAGGGAGTAGAATTCTCCAAAGTGCTCCAAGTTCTGGTTCTTACACTGTAGATGTCGATATAATATTTTTGGATTGAGACAACTTTGAAATCATCCGTACGAATGTCATATCCCAGGCCATAACCATTAAAGAGCCCTCCTATGCCGTGTGGGATTTTCACGGATTCTTGAGTGATCGGATTCAGCAAACGTAAACACACACCAGAAAACAGCAGAACCAAACCATGGCATGAACCTTGCACCGGTACAAACGGGTCAAAAGACTTCGTTTCAAGTATTGGAAGCTCTACCTTTGTTGCAGCCCAGCCATTGGCGGTGAAGGTTGCGACATATGGCGTGCGAACCGGGGTACGCGCTTCATCGGAATCATCAAAAAACAAGATGCTTTCGGGGCCAGCAAGGGAGGATTTTGAAAACAGAGGTCCGGACAAGAGAGATCGCCATGTCTTGGAGACGCACTTGCATCGCCCAATGGATTTCACATTTTCGACGGATTTCACGTCTTGAAGGCGTACTAGTATGTCAATGATAAGATCTTCGGGCAGAGTTGAGAAATTTTCAGAAATTTCAGCCAGCGCTTAAATGTCTTGATGATGAAACAATTTAAGGAAATAATTTGCGGGGTTCTGCAGCAGAGGGTGTGGGGTGTGTATTTATAGCAAAAGGATTTCTTTCCGATTTTACCTAATCCATTCGTGAAAAGGAGATTTTAAAAGAAAACCGAAACCATTTAGAAAAAGGAAATCTTAGTTCCACGCGATTAATTACTTAATTTCCCTTTTCCTTTGTTAATAAATAGAGTCGACAATATTTCCCTAAATTATAGAAAGACTAAGGTTCAAAGTGAAAATTAGAAGAAATGAACATAAAATTTTTGGATTGCATGAATTGAGTTATAAACTTTATAACTACTATATATTACATAGTAAAATTTTAATATTGCAACAAATACCTTATAAATTTCATTATTATAATTAAATATCATGTTTCTATAAATTTATGGAAAGATAGTTTTTCCCAACACTTTGCCCAGTAACTATCCAATATTTGTGGCAATAAAATAAAAAAAATACTTTTTAATAATATAAAAGAAAACATAATTTATCATGTAATTGATGCATTTCACTTAATTTTAAAGCGAAATATACAATTTTGAGTTTAATTTAATGATTAGAAAGATTTATATTTTTCTTACAAAATAAAGGTAATAATTTATTAAAATATCTATAAAATGTGAAAAATTAATATTTATATTTTGAATAGTATAATTATCTTTATGCATAATTATATTATATCTAAATTTCTAAACAAAAGTGGGAAACAAAATTTTTTACAAGAAAAATTGCCCAATTCAAATACTGATTATGTTAACATTCAAAGACATAGTACTCTCCGTCTCATTTCAACCTGTACATTTTAACTTTCAACAGATAACTTGAAAAATGTTTGATCCTTAATATATTTCATTAAAGATAATTAGAAAATATAAAAAGTTGATATTTTGAAAATAGAGTGGGTCTCCTGACAGGCGGCCTGTCCATAAGCTTATGCACAGACCACTTATTTCTTACCTTATACACTGTATTTCTTAAATTACATACAAAATTTAAATTTTTTGAAAATATTTTTATATATCATATATTTTTATATTTTCACCTTCAAATACATAATATTACTTGTTTTAACTTATAAAATGCAATATTTAAATTTTATAAAAAAATACAAAATTTAAGGCAAATGCCCTGGAGGACTGTCCTTAACCTTGTGAAAATGCCGCCTTTCCTGAGACTTTCCCTTGAAAATATATGTTGTAGCGAATCTAGTATTTTTACTTATATACCAGTTCGATTTTGGGGTCAAAGTTAGAAAGTTTTAACTAAATGAATGGTTAAATTGCAGATTGATATGAGACAGAGGGAGTATGCTTGGTCTACTTTATTTATGCTCTGATACATCAACTTTAAAATTTAAGCAGCGTTTGTTTTCGTTTCTTCTTAGGATATATACAAATATAATCATATATATTTCATTAAGTCCACATATGACATTGAGATAATTTAAAAAAAACAACTCTAACTACTTAATAAAAGTGCCATATAACTCTAAAAACTATATTCTGGCATTAACTGGCCATTTCCAATTGTTGATCCGGAAATGACCAAAATGCCCTTTAAGCCAAATACAAAAGTTTGAAAGATAAAAATGCCCTTTGTCCTGCCACCATCGCTACTGCTCCACCTCCTTTGTCGTTGTCGTCGCTGCTCCACCTCCTCCGCTGCTATCATCTCCACCGCTGCTCCACTTCCATCATCATCACCTCTGCTGCCACCTCTTTCACTACTCTGCCACACCACCTCCTTCTCCTCTCTCAGCCACCACCATTTCCGCCAGCTACCAAGCCCGCCTTCCTCAAACCCTTCCCCGCCACACATCTCAACCCTTCCCCTCCTCTCCGCTGCCGTCCAACCCTTCCTCCTTCTCTCCCACGCCACCATCTCCCCCTCCACGTCCCGCTCGAGCTCCACGGTATTGCCACCCAGCCTCGTCTCGCCCCTCCCCCCATCGCCCAACCCTTAAACTTATTATCTTGGGTTATATTTGCACTTTTAATTATCAAAATGTTATATTTACACTTATGTGAATTAGGTAGGGTTATGTATGCACTTTCTTCTTCTTCTTATTCTTTTATTAACAAGATGAAGAAGACATGGTGGAGGCAGTTAGGAACTGTTCGTCTGAATTTAAAGAGTATTACATACAATTGCATACAACAAAGAGAAGCTAAAACACCTCTTCCTTTTCAAGTATGAAGGGAATTGCACATATATTTTTAAACTCAATTAATTTGAGTTGAAACCATTCATTCACCAGTGGAGAGCCTTTGATTAAAGGCATCAATAAAAGGCGGTTTTTGGAGGAAATGCCTTGAGGAGCCGAACGAGGTTATGAGTTCAGAAATCCCTCCCTGATCCCCTTTTTCATTTTAAAGGCCGTTCAAAATCAATTAAAGGCGGAACTGCCTTCAATGCCGATCGATTAAAGGCGGTTCTACTTGTAGAACCTCTTTTAATTAAGGTCCGAAAGCATTTTCGAGTTCGGAAGTACTATCCCAAATAACCTTTTTATTTTATTTTAACAAGAACTGCCTTTAACTGGCTGTTTTGGCCCAATATTTCCCTTTATCTTTTCCCCCCTCAATTTTCTCCTCCCCCCCTAGGGTTTCCTCCCGACTCTGTTCTCTTCTTAATTTTTCTCCAGCCTCCTTCTCTCATTTTTTCCTGCCTCCCTCACTTAGGGTTTCCTCTTGCCAACGCCGCATCGGAGCACACCTGGTTCGAGCCTCACCCATCGCCATTGGTTCTTCCACCCCTGCCGTCGTATCTTCCATCACCGTGCTGCGTCCTTCACCACTGCGCCATCGTTGGGGCTTCCACCGCCACATCGGATCAAAGCTCCACCAATGCATCGAATCGCACTGTTGGGTATATACGACGCTGAGGTCGCTGTGTTTTTTCGACCCCGCTTGAGGCGTTGCTTCAGATCCAGCCTGTGCTTGGGCTTACTTGGGCTCGAGTTTCAGATCCAACTTTGCTTCAGGTCGTCAGAAACCCGGTAGCTTTTATTCAAAGGCTCAGAAATAGGTTCTAAATTCAGAACCTATTTCGGACCCCAAACGAAGGCGGTTTTGGATTCACCTTTGATCAAAATTAATCAAAAGTGGACCCAGAGAAGGCTGTTCTAAAGTGTATTCCATGATGTGATCAAACCACCTTTAATCAATCATTGCTCCACTAGTGATTGTAGGACTCTGTTCTCTTTCTGGGTAAGCATGTATCTATATGTTGTGTGTCTCTCGGTGTAATCTGAACATACTAAACAATATGATATTTGTGTGTGCAACTTTTTCTTAGTATTCCTTTTGGCTGGACATTAATTCTTATTTCCAAAAACAAAAAGGGTTGGTGGAAAGTCAAGGTTTTGGACATTTCATGGTATGAACTTTGGTATAGTTGGAAATATGGAAGTAGGGATCAAATGGTATTTTTGTGAAGTGGAAGGTGTAGTTGTGAAAAGGTCTGGAGTATGTTTCTTAGAAGAGAGAAGTGCATAATTCACATAAGTGTAAATATAACATTTTGATAATTAAAAGTACAAATATAACTTTACATAGTTTTTCTGGCAATTTGAGGCCAAATTTTATTAAAATGACAATTTTACCCCTAAAAAACATGAAATGTCTAAAATGCCCCTAAACACTAATTTTTATTACTCTTCTCCTTCTCTTCATTTACTCTCTGCAAATCCCTTCTTCTTCCTCCTTTTCCTTTCACCGATTCTTTCCACCTTCTTTTCATTTCTTTTCTCCATTGGGTTGAATCCTTACTCTGGTCGAAAGTAGCATCACAGGTTATGGCACGCCGGGATTGGGTGCGGGGTGGCTGGTGGTGATGGAGCGGCTCGGGTTAGGGTGAGTTGTGGTGGATTGGGTTTGGGTGCGACAGAGTGGTCGCAAGAGAGAGGTGTGAGCGGAGGTACTGGGGTGGCATCGATGGGGATTAGGTTTCGACGGGGCTAGGGTTTCAGCGAGAAAGAGGCAGCGGGTTTGGGTGGCAGGACGGGGCTTAGGTTTTGATGAGGGGGAGGCGACGGGTTTAGGTGGAGGAACAGGGCTAGGATTTCAACGAGGGAGAGGCGACAAGTTTAGGTAGCGGGGGAGGAGGGAAGTGATGGTGGGCTTAGGTGGTAGGGTGGGGCTGAACAGAGGAAGTGTGATGGCGGTGGACCGGTGGCAGGTGGGACTGAACAGATGAGGTGTGTTGGCAGGGGATTTGGTGGTGTTGGATTTGATGCCACAATGACAACCTCGGGAGCGGCGATGCTGGAGCGGCGGCGGTGCGACGAAAGTGGTGGAGCAGTGATGGTGGTGGCCGAACAATGACGGGGCAAAGGGCATTTTTGTCTTTTAAATTTTTGTATTAAATTGAAATGGCATTTTGGTCATTTTCAGTTGGTCATTGGACAAAAATGGCCAATCAATGCCGGAATATAGTCCTTAGGGTTATATTTACACTCATGTAAAGTACTTATGCTTGTTTTTGCACTAAAAATTATCTCGGGGTTATATGTGCAATTAGGCCATCTCCAAACACAAAAATTTGAAGTGTTACACTACTCCGAATTTAATGTTGTATAGTAACTTTACATAATTTCTCTTTAACAAAAACACTAAATTTTACATTAAAAGGAATATTCCATTATATGCTAGTATAAATATAATATTTTATTACTTTCTTCTACTTTTCATATTATACTTTAATTTATGGAAAACACAATATTTAAAATTAATATTTTATTCATAAAATGATAATTTTAGTAATTTAAACCCAATCGTATACCATTAGATGTTTACTATTTTTATAAAATTAATAAATTAATACAAAGTCATCTATAATAAATTATTAGTTATGGAATGTATATAGGCATTTTAAAATTAAAATTTTAAAATACAATTATTAAGATTTTTAATCTAATATATAATTGATATATTATTTGTATTTATTAATAGAGTAGGTCTCCTGACAGACGGTCTGTCCATAAACTTATGGAAATGCCACTTATTTCTTACCTTATATATTGCATTTGTTAAATTACATACAAAATTTAAAATTTTAGAAAATATTTTTTATATCATATAATTTTTTTATTTTCACCTTCAAATTCATATTATTACTTGTTTTAACTTATAAAATGCAATATTTAAATTTTATAAAAAATTACAACATTTAAGGTAAATGCCTCTGGGGACTGTCCATAAGCTTATGGAAATGTCGCATTTCCTGAGACTTTACCTTATTAATAAACTAGAATAATGGTAAGGCAAAGTTTTGGAAAATATAATCTTTCTATAGATATATGGAAAGACAGTTTTGAATTAGAATTATAGAAAGACAAAAGGTTTTAACTGTAACATTAAAAATTTACTGTCCCCATCCCACAATAAACTTTTACTTTCCTTTTTGGGACATCCCACTATAAATTTTATAATTCTAAACTTTTTACACTTAGCCATAAATATGCGGTCATAATTATTTATTTCATTTGATATATGTAGACTCACTCTTATCCCCATTAAAAAGATGGCACATAGACTTGTTTTAAAGTTTGTGTAAAACGTAATTCAGAACTTTAAAGTGGGACGGAAGGAGTATTATGCAATGTGCAGTAGTTATAAGTTTATGACTCGATTAATGTAATCTGAATATTTTATCTTGTTTTTTTTTCTAATTTACAATTTAAACCTTGGTCTTTTCATAACTTATAGAAAGACCGTCGGAGAAACTCTAAAGATAAAAGTAAACTTAATAACTAACTAAAGTTAATGAAGGTAAATAAAAAAAATAAAAGATTTAAATATTGGAATAAAATGAATAGTAAAAAATATATATGTAGTATTTTGTTATTCATCCTGCCAAATATAGTGTAATCTAGATGACCGTTGGAGATGCCAAAAAATAAAGTGTTGCACTATTATATTATAGAGCGGGTCTCCTGACATGCGGCATGTTCATAAGGGCACTTATTTTTTACCTTATACAATGCATTTGTTAAATTACATACTAAATTTTAAAATTTTGAAAATATTTTTTTATATTATATATTTTTATATTTTCAAAATTAAATACATATTATTACTTTTTTTAACTTTAAAAATACAATATTTGAGTTTTATAAAAAAAACTACAACATTTAAGGTAAAAACCACCATGGACTGTCCATAAAATTAATGAAAGACCGTCATTCCTGAAACTTTCTCTATATTATATACCTGTTACTCCCATACTATATATACTATATTTGATGCACCTTTAGAGATTCCCTTATTGATTATGTAAAGTTATATTTGTATATATCCCTTATTAGAAATACTTTGGGAAATGAAACTATAAATTTAGTTGGTGCTTACTCTATTTCAATAAAGTTTTGGAAGAACTTGAAGCTTTAGTATTGAAAATGGTGTATTACGGAATTCAAGTAATTGAAATAAAGATATTTAGAATTAACCTTCGAACACCCGTGGAGTTTTCCTCATTAAAGGCAACATTAGAAGGCGATTCCGTGTGATTTTGTTAAAATCGCCTTCTAGAAGATGTTTTGAGCTTGAAACCTCCATGAATCGGACCCTCTTATTTTTTATAGGCGGTTATTGTCTAAACAAAGGAGGTTGTTTTAGAACCGTCTTTGATTGTGGGAGATGGAAGGCGGTTATGTTCTAGTGACTTTGAACGTGACATGTTCCGAGTTTGGAACTAGGATCCGATTAGTGTTCCTGGTCCGGAACTAGTAGGTTTGAGTCATAACTAAAAGCACAATTTTCCTTCCGAATTTGTAAGGTCTGTCATTTTGATGTTCCGTATCCGGAACGAAATCAGACTAGCTTTGTCCAGAAGTTATTACGGTACGATTGAAGTTCCGAACTCGGAACTCATAAAAATTAGCAATAAATGCATACGGAGAAATAAGCTGAGAATTTAGGGCACTCTTTGGAAGGTAATGGTGAAGGTAATTCTATGTATACAAATATTCTTACCTAATTGGACCAATGATTTTATTATTGTGTTAAGTTTTGTAATGTTTTGAATTAGAATTTTGATTAGAAATCTTTCTCATCGATCGGAATCATTTTGCATATATGATTGAATGTGTGTTGATGTAATTTTCACGTAGTTAATGGATAGAATCAGAATCATCTCAAGCGACCTTAGGACATCACCCAATTACATTCGTTTAGTAGATTCATTTATTGAGGTTGCTTTTGAACATGCTGCAAAAAATGGGGTCGTTCATGCATAGTGCTCATGCAAGGATTGCAGACATGACGCTTATTTAGGGAGGAAGAAGTTGCGTGAACACCTCATAATTCAAAGTTTCCAAACGAGTTACACTTGTTGGATATGGCACGGGGAGGTACCGACGGATATAGGTGGAGATGTTGGAATAAAGAAAGGGGTTGAATTAGAATGTGATGATCGATTTGATGAGATGGGGGAGGATGTTGCTAGAGAATTCCATGGTAAACTCGAGGTCCTATAATCGTTGTTTAATGACAAGAATTGCCCATTGTACGTGGGATCAAATCATTCAGTTTTGAGCGCAACGCTGAAAATCATGAATTTGAAGGCCAAATTTGGTTGGACTGGTTGGACTGAAAACTTTGGAATTAGTTTGGGAATTGCTTCCCGAAGGAAATCGATTGCCGGATAAATATTATGCCGCTAAAAGAGTTCTTTGTCCTATAGGTTTAGAATTAGAAAAAATCCATGCATGTCCGAATGATTGCATGTTTTTTAGGGGGGGGGTGAGGATGAGAAACTCAAAATATGCAGGGTATGCGGTGAATCTCAATACAAGTTAAAGCGTGGTGAAATTGGTGTGTGAGCGGAGTTGAAGACCGTTTCAAAGAAGAAGACACCCGCTAAGGTTTTATGGTATCTTCCGATAATTCCACGGTTGCAAAAAAATTTTGCTTCCAAAGAAGATGCAAAGTTACTACGATGGGATGCAGAAAGAGATCATCCGGAAGATAATGTGGTAAGGCATACGTCAGATGGAGAGCAATGGAAAAAGCTTGACGGCATATACCCGGAGTTCGAATCAGATTCCTGACATTTGAGGTTAGGACTATCTATCGATGGAATGAATCCATTTGGCAACATGAGCAGCGCATACAGTTCTTGGCCCGTAATGTTGGTGATATACAATTTATCGTCGTGGCTGATAATGAAAAGAAAATACGTTCTCTTGTCCTAGATGATTTCAGGCCCCAAGCAACCTAGCTATGTCATTGATGTATATCTTATGCCCCCAGTGGAGGATTTGTTGACGTTCAATCACAGAGTCCGTATACGATGCTGTTGTGGATGATATTTTCACGATGAAGGCCTTTTTGTTTTGCTCCCTTAATGATTTTCCCGCTTATGAAATTTTTTCTGGATATTCTGTGAAAGACCACTATGCATGTATAGTGTGTGAGAAATAAACCTCATTTTTTCAACCGAAGCATGGTTCTAAAACTGTCTACCAGGAATATCGACATTTTCTTCCTGATGGTCATCCGTGGCATTTTTCCAAGAAGTGGTTCAATGGAAACACAGAGCTGCGAGGTCCGCCTGTACCGTTAACCGAAGCTGAGGTATTTGAAAAAGTTAATGAAATAGTCTATCCCATAAGTATTCAATAGAATGGGTAGAAATGTCAAAAACTCTGTCAATTCTGTCCCATATCTTCTTTATTACAGTACAACTGTTATAAGAATGATGAATACTTTCAGATTTCTTGTTTACAGAAACTACATATTGAAGATAGATTATATGTGAAATCTTCTAGTACATCTGGGAAACGTATAAGCCTATTTAACAGTCTCCAATTCATAATGCTAAATTTTTTTGGAAGAAGTTTAGCCTGAAGATGATTGAAGGACTGTATTGTGTGTTTTTTTGGCCTGATAATTTTATATGTATATTTGAAAGAGAAAACTCCATTTGGATTAGGGTTTTCAAATAAATTTATATTCATAATTAGGAAATAGTTTAAGATTAATACCGAGATTATGGATAATTTGATTTGAAATTTGATTGTAAAGTATATTCAGAAATGGAGTTAGCTGAGAGATGAATTCGAAAATTGTAAGATTTGGAAATGGTAAATCCAAATCTGGATTTCATTTACTCACAAGAGGGCCTAAATCTGTCTAGTTGGAGTCCAAAAAGGAAACCGATCCTTTTCCAATTTGGACCTTAGTATGTTTTATGGCCAAATCATCAACTTCTTTGATTCTTTTCTAAGTTCCTGTTGTTTGATGGTTGATTGGTGTTGACCACATGAATTTGGCCCATAAAGAAGCTCCATGTTGAAACTTCCACCATAGCTTTAAATAAAAAAAATTATCATTAGGTGTAACTTTTTAAAACCAAGACCGATTTCATCAAAGGGGAAACATAGTTTATCAAAAGACCTCCATGTTCTCCCAATTTGATTTACTTATGTTTTGGGTTTCCAAAAATAATTGAGCCATTCTCTCGTGCACTTGATTAATAATGTGGTTAGTAGGTTTGAGAACAATTATGATATGCAGTGGAATAGAAGATTGAACATGCTTAATTAAGATCATCCTTCCTACTTGTGATAGCAGTTTGTTTTCCCACTGTAAAATTTGGAGTTAATAGAATTTATGAGGTTATGATAATGAGAGTTCATATTCCTTCCTATGAAAATTGGGGATCCTAAGTATTTGAAAGGAAATTTCCCCGAACCATTTGGGTTTCAGATTTGATTTGATTTATGATTCTTGGAGAAGCTATTTTGGACATGGGAAAACATGATTTCTCATAGTTAATTCTTGCTTTTTCATAAATTCTGAAGATTCCCATGAGTTTTTTAATTCCCGTCTTTGTGTACTTTAAAGAAAATTATTGTGTCGCCGGAAAAGGAAAGATGAGTTACATTAAGCATAATTTTTGGGAGTTTGTAATAAGGTATTTCTACATACTAAAAATAGAAGTTCAGTGATTTGGAAAAGGTTTCTGCCATCTTCCATCCCCTTGTACCTGGGAAGAATCCAAAAGAATTTCCATTAACTTATGCTAAAAAATATGCAGACCTTATGTTATTAATGATTAGGTTTACAAAATTACCTTCAAATCTCATTGTAGTTAAGAGCTTTGATAAAAAAAAAGATCAAGAATCCCTGTCAAACGCTTTCATCATGTCTAGTTTTATTATCATATTGTAGCCCTTTGTTTTTGAGTTGATGTAGCTTGTTAGTTCTTGCATTAAGAGTACATTTTCTGAGAGTTCTTTGCCAGAGGTAAAGGCAGATTGCTTAAGGCTTAAGATTTCATTCGTTAAAAGCTTGAGTCTATCTGCAATTATTTTGGTAAAGATTTTGTTTAAATTTTTTTAAAGACTAATATATGTGCAAACATCTTTTTTAGGTATTAAAACAATTAGTGTTGCATTGGTGGCATTAGAAAGTTCAGTTTGACTGATAAAATCATGAGCAACTTGTATAACATCATCTTTAATGATAATCCATCATTTTTATAGAACATACCTAGAAATTCAACTGGTTTAGGTGCTGAATCATTGTTCATCTTCATTATAGTATCAGTTAGCTCTTCCACAGTTGCAGTTTTGGTTAATTCTTGATTCATAGTATTGATGATTGAATTAGGTAAATTTTCCATCAAACAAGTTGTATTGATTCAGTATCATCAGTTTCTTCTTGTGTCAAGAGATCAGAGAAATAAGCAACTGCTTCATTTCCTATAAGTTTTTTTATCATAAATCCAATCACCATTAAAGTCTTTTATTCCTGCAATCATTTGTTTTTTATGTCTTTTTTAACCGAGTGACGAAAAAACTTTGTGTTTGAATCACCTTCATTGATTCTTGATTTTTGCTTCAAGAAAGATTCTTGGTTTTCTAAAATTTGGGTAAGATTTGCTTTTGCATAATTAAAGGCCATAAGAGTGTTTTGGTTCTCAGAAAGTTGCAGGTCTTATTCAGCTTTGATTAGTAAATCTTCACATTTCTGAATTGTTGTGAAAATGTTGCAAAAAATGTTGCCATTCCACTGCTTCAAAGCTATTTTAAAGTTTTTTTTAACTTGAAAATAAGTCTTCTAATCCCATAAAGATTTGTTGGTATGTTCCAGGCTTCTTCAGTTGTTTTCGTGAAAAGGGGATGGTTAATCCAACAATTAAGAAATTGGAAAGGTTTAGGTCCAGAATTGTTAGAGTTTTCAGAAATGTGGAGAATTAGAGGGCTACGATTAGACTGGTCTTTGGCTAATGTTTGTATATGAGAGGATTGGAAATTTTTCCACAATATGTTATTAGACAAACCTCTATCAAGCCTTTTTCACACTCTACACTTGGGTCTCATCCCTGTCCAAGTGTCTAGGGATCCTGATGTTGGGATGTAATATTGGTTATTACAGCTTATGAATTTATTAAATAATGAGATGTTTTTATTATTTGGTACATATGGGCCAATGTATTCATCAAAATTTGAAATTACATTAAAATCACCAATCAGGCAAAGAGGTGTGTTTTTTAAGGCTTAAAGTGAATGCCACATTTTCCTTCTTTCCTTATTGGTGTGTTTAGCATAGATGAAGCCAATTTGGCATTTTTTATGCAGTAAAGGATGTTTGAATGTAGAGATTATGTATTGCTCTTACACTGCATTGATTTGAAGGTTGATTTCACTGTTCAAAAAAATTCAAATTTTGCATTTGTCGTCTTAGAAACAATATAGAAATCCTATGATTTTTGCGATCGAGTGTATGTTGTGATTATTGAGCTTAGGCTCAATAATCACAAAAATTCAATTTTATATCTCTCTTTAGTGTCCATGATTCGAATTTGAGTAGATTTATTACCTACTCCTCTAGCATTCTAGACACAAATTTTTGTTTCAATCATTGAGAAGATTTTAGGTTATTCAAAGAAGAACGGGTTGCAACTGTTTTAGCAGTAGTTGTTTATTCAAAGAAGAATGGGTTGCAACTGTTTTAGCAGTAGTTGTATAATCTTTTTTGTTATATTTCTTAGGTTTTGTTTTAGGATCAACATTGTTTTGGGTCTCTTAATTATCTTTTAGTTTCAGTAAAGAGTTAAATTTGTTATCGGTTTCAATAAGACTCTATTTAATTTCATTAAATTTTATTGTGTCCACATTTGATGGTGAAAACTAGACATATTTTGGATGTTCAGCATTGAGCCATTAAATTCTGTTAGCAGATTTACATGGAAATTGCTACACTCTTTGCTCCCCTTTGATGATGTGTTGATCACTTGTGGTTTTAGTTTAGCTTCTAAATGCCTGTATTGCTATCATTCAGATTCAATCCAGCATTTTTTCATTTCATGTCCATTAGCTCATGCTGTCTGGTCAAATCCTACCTCTGTACTACAGTTTAACTTACAAGCTCAGCATTCCATTCCACATAGATTTCACATTTTCTGGACCTGTACTGATCTCCCTAAGTTTCAACAAACCTACTGTGCAATTCTGCCTTCTCTTGTGTGTTGGTCTCTCTGGAAAGCTAGGAATAGTTTTTTATTTGACAACAAGCCTTTTTCTGTTCAGCTGATCTGTAAGGAGATTCAAGAACTGTTGGAATTAACTTTACATGCTTGCCCCCCAAAATTGTTATCTTCTGCAAAAATCCCTGCAGCATTTAGGCATCTAGCACCTTTGCTTAGACCTCCCCCTAAGCCAAATATATCGACAGTCCAGTGGGAAAAGCCTGGGTATGGATTCATAAAAATCAATGTGGATGCATCCTGGACCCTTAACAAAGCCTCTGTTGGTCTAATTGCTAGGAATACCTCCGGTTGCCCAATTCTGATCAGCTCGGCAGAATCCTTTGCTAAGTCCCCTCTATATGCTGAAATTGAAGCCATTCTATTTGCCTGTAAGATTTTCCCTCATCTAGATCATACCTGCATAATTGAATCTGACTCTGGACTTGCGGTTAATATGATACATGAACCATATTCTGCTCACTGGAAAATTTTGATATGGCCTTCAAAGTGAAATCACTGCTCCATGGAGCTGAACTCAATCATATCTTCAGGGAGAGTAACTGTGTGGCGGATGCGATTGCAAAACACCATCTTAACTTTAATCATGGCCTGCACACATCTAACATCCCTGAGCACATTAGAGGACTAATTACTCTGGACAAATATCTTATACCACACATCCGGGTTTCCAACAACTCCTGATTGTTTTTCTCTTGAATAGATACTGCTGATGGATCTTGTTTTTTCCCCACAGGCACTTCTGATACACCCTCTTTCGAACTTAGTTCGGCGGCATGTGGAACGTTTCGGAGGATGATTATACTACCTGCTGCACGGACTCCCGTTGCTGGAGTCTCATCTCTTCCCTATAACACATCAAAGGACTCTTCTCGCTGCTGCAAATACTGACCTCTGTGTTGGCAATACTAAATACTAGTCAAACTTCTTCGACTTGGAACAGTACAGTCTCAATTTCTAGACTACAGTATCTTTGAAGTTGCCTGGCCAAAGGAGAGAATTAACACAAGGGGTGGAGATTCTCTCCTTTGGATCGCAACTTCAATCTGTTCATACACCCTTTATATATTGATAGCTTTTAGGACTTTTGGGGGCAACCATGTTGCTCCACTGCTCTTGATAAACTGGTTTCTTACCCGATGTCATTACTACATTTGTTATGCAAAGGTTTGGGGAACCTAATACATATCTCCCCCACCTTCGGGTGTTCTTATTTAAAAAAAAAAAAAACCTGAAGACAACATGGGGGAATTACCAACACTGAGTTTAATAAATTTTCATTCAGATTGTTTAGATTATGGTTCAGGTTTTTTGGGTTCAGATTAAGAGCAGGGGAATAATTGTTATTTTTCGGAAGTAAGTTATCACAATGAGTTGTTTTCGCTTCCACAAATGGATTACCAGATTCAGTTTATGTTGATATCAGGGTTGTGGAATTTCTAAGTGAGATTAATAGATTTCTAAGTATTTTTAGTCATAAGTTGATTAATTTTAGGATCATCAACATGCTTAGAAACCTGATCATGCAGAGAGGAGTTTATAGAAATAGCCACATGATCAGCAACAAACTCATCAGACAGAATAACATCATTAGCAAATGATCAATTAGGGCTGGTTCATCAGACAAATTAACTACACCGGTATATGTTCGACTAAAGCAGAATTAGTAGCACTAGATGTAATATTCTCAGCATGTTTTCCAGGTGAGAGATTAACAACAGCAGAGTGTTCAAGCACAACTAAGTTCACATTAGATGAAACAACATCAAGAATACTAGTAGTATATTTTTTGGTAAAAGTTAGGGGTAAAGAAAGAAAATGCCCCTGTGTTAGAGGGGAAAGCAACTTTGTGGAATCCTTTCTTTCCGGTATCAGTGTTTTGAGCCTCTTCACCATTGAGATTAGGTACCTGAGCGTCATATGATTATGCTTTATCTTTTGATTTTTCTGGAGCTTTATCCCTCGATTCCCTGATTCGTTTCCATTTTTAGGTACCTGAAGGTTATTGTCAGCTTTACTCCTCAACATAAAATCATAGATTTTCTCAGTAATTGAAATACCAGATGAACAAGCCTTGCTCACATTACCTGAAAACCTTCTATGTTCATTACTATAGGCTAGGTTTTTACCTAATTCTAGGTTTAAAGGAGTATTATCCTTAGGTCTCCAGGCATTGGGGGATGTTTTAGAAGATTCAAATTTGCAAACAGAAGAAACATGCCCTGACTTTTATACACTTTGAGCAGTATACCGGTACACCTTCATAGTCTACATATTGCAAGAAACCGGAGCCCCGATATTCAATCCATACCCTTTCATGCAGAGGCTTTATAACATCTATCTCCAAACAAACCTTAGCCATATGAGGACGAGTCCTATTTAAAGTAGCCTTGTCAACTTTGATTGGAGAAATGATTAGGCTTCCAATAGACATTATCACCCATTGATCGAAAAAATGTTGGGGTAGTCCTTATAGCGATATCCAGATTGGAACAATTGGAGAATCGACATTGGGGTCGAAGTGAGCAGTCAACTTTGTCAAACGAATGGAATAAGCCTCGAAGTTCCAGATCCTCTGAAGGCAACACATGTAGTAGTCACCTGGTTGATTGAATTGGATTAGAACTTACCAATTATCCAACAAATTGGTTTCAGTTTGACCCTTGAATCCGGCAGCATGAAAATCCTTTCTAAGCTTTTCAATTTGTGGCCTACTCCGTGAGAATTTCCCAACTAAAGTCTAGCGAAGTGGCGCTTCTAGGTGATCGCATTGAGCATCAGAAAACTTCAAACCTGGTTTGCCAAGGTGGTCGATTTTGGGTTTTGGATTGAATGGGGCTCCAACCAGTTTTGAAAGTTCATCATTAAGAGTACGATTTAGCATATGGGAATAAGAGAAAAGATGAGCTCTCCCTGGCTCTACCATTGTGGTGGCACCGACAGAAAGCTGACAGAAAACCTAGGATTTTTGGGAAGGCGATTCTGATAGTTGCAGAGGAAGAAAATCACTTAGAAAAAAAAACTACTACACGTTACATTAGTTTAAACTTCAAATTAGAAGAAATTATGATACATTTTTGGGGTTGCATTAATGGGGTCATAAAATTATAACTAGTGCATGTTGCATAATAAATTTTCAATATTTCAACTAAAACCTTTTACATTCTAATTATTCGAGTTAAACCCATATTTCCATAAACTTATGTGATCTGCACCTTTAAGCATGCGTTAACTAATGTATTCAACACATTTGTTATTATGTTTTAGTTGGATAATTGCTAGTTTTTGTTGGGTTTACATTACAAAGGGTTTAAATGACCATTGTTGGGTTTCTTATCTAAATTCCGAGTTTTGTAGATTTAATTGAAACTAATGGACACTTTGTCCTCACGTGCACCTAGATCTTCTTTTGAAAGCTTATTAGTAGGATGCTCGTGAGCACTTCAGCATTGTTTGTAGAAGGCCATCCACATGGTGGTAGTAGATTTTAAAATACTATTCGCAAGGATTGTAGACGATTAAAGGCCATGAGTAAAGCGCGGTAGAAGATAGAAGGGTCAAAGAAGGATCGACAAAGAAGCGGGTGAATTGTAAATCAAGCGTTGTACAGAGTTTTAGGAAATTATTCAAGAAGAATCAGCATCTATGGGTGGTACCATTCGCGTTATCTTCTCGAGCACTATAAAATTGACTATAATAATTCTCAAATCATATCAGTGGTTCATCCGAAGTGGTGCAAACAAGTTGAAGGAATAAACCCCCAAATTTTGGAAGGGTCATGCCAGGGATCTGTAGCTTGAGGCAGCCTTGTGTTAAACCCCTCCACCACAAGCCATTCCACCTAGCATGAGTCATTTTGACATGCAAGAGATGTTTGGGCTAGCACGGCCGTGCCACATCCCCTTGGCACGAGCCGTTTGGTGCAACACAGCCCATGATGCCCTAAACCTTTGTGAGGCTAAGTATGGACATGGACCGTACCCTTTTACACGACCTGTATCGTTTCAGTTCCAATATTCGAAGATCAACCCGCGGGGTGCGAAGTATGACACAGTTGCATCACCCTTTTGCTCAAAAAATGACTCCCAACCGATGGCTTGCAAGAACTCAAATGGTCCACGTCGTTCAACTGATCAAGAAGTGCTCCCAGCTGGTGGCTCGAGCCAAACAATGGGGGCACATAAATCAGAAGTTCAAAAAAGGAGGACCAGCTAATGGCCCATGCCAGCCGGCACGGTTTGTGCCAGATATAGCCAGCACGGCCGTGCCAGGCCACCTGACCCGTGTCAGCATGAGGCAATACGATCGTGCTAACCCCAGCTGACACGACCCTGCCCGACGACACTGCTTGCATCGATTTCGAATGCTAAGGTTTTTGGCCCCATTTTGGACCTATTTCAAGGCCTAATTCCCTACTTATATACATAGGAGTCTTTAATCTTCTAGGGTTGAACTGAGTAGGCATAATGTAGACTTCTAGTTTTTGGTAGGTAGAAAGAAGAGGAGAATTCTCTCTCTCTCTTCTCTTTTTTTTTTCTTTCTTTTCAGCTTCTTAGTTCCATGTATTTAATTCTATGAATACATTGGATTGAATTTTGGCCATATTTTTAATCATTTTTTCTATTCTTGGAGTGTAGATAGAGAGAGAAAGAAATAACCCTTCTTTTTGTTTCTTTTCTTCTTGATTTTTCCCAAGGGCATTGAATCCAATGAAATACTTGGATTCAATTCTTAGGGAGTAGTTAACTTGGGGTTTGTATTTATATTCATGTTTTGGTGCATGTTTTGAGAAGTTCTTTAGATCTGCCTATTTTTATGTAGTTATGATGTTATGTTGGCTTGTTCTTCATATTATTGTTAATTGCATGAGTATCACACTTAGATTGGAACACACCGTAGTCTACACTCTTATTGATGCATCTATTGATAACCCCTGGGGAAGATAAACCTAGATGTGATATGGATAGCGGGGTCCGGGACTGTGTAGGTGTGGGTGTGTGCACGTGGGCCTTTTTTGAGTTACCATTACGATAACAACACACTAGTCTTAGCTGGTGAGTTAGCTTGAAGGGTTACGAATATGGATAGCGTTGGTAGCAAAGTAGGGTTAGCATATTTGCAACCTTAGAGCTATTGATAAGATTCCTTTGCCTCTATAGGCCTAGGGGTAGAGTGTTAATAGTGTGGTGCCCGAGACGTAATAACATAGGGGAGAATCATACTTGCACAATGTGCCATGTCATTCTTGCACTCCCCTAATTATGAAGGTGGGGTAGATGGAAGAACTACATGCGCACTCTACTTGACAGGTATGGGTAAGTGTTGACCATTGACCACAATACGTATTATAAGCACTGGAATAGGTTCATATGTCTTGAATGCAATTGAATCGAGGATAAAAACATTTCACCAATCATGTTGAGCAAATATTCCCTAAGTGCTAGTATACATAGTTTTATTCTCTTGTGATCTCCCATGCTTGTATTTATTAGTTAAAATCCCCCTCCCCCAAAACTTGTTTTTGCAATACTAGCTAACCGAACACAAAGACAGATTGATGGCCCGTACGTGACTGTGTGTAGTTGGTTTTTAGACATCTAGCATTAATAATGTGTAATTTTTACTGTGCACGAGTGCCTAGTCTAGCCAACCCAGGTTCTTTATTTTATCCTTTAGGTAATAATCTTTGGGCCGGCCTAAGGAAGAGTCATGAAAATTGCATCACAAGCAAACAAAAACAATTACCCCACTTGCCAACCTATATAAAGGATAGAGGTAATCCTACAAACTTAACTATTAATTCCTAATAAAAAATAGACATTTTTTCTAACTTGATCGTCAGAGAATCATCCCCCCGGAAACCTCTGGGGGATTTGTTTTATAGATTTCAGCTAAAGCAGTGATGCACACGGCGGCGGCAATTTGGGGCGCATCAAATTAGCACGCCCAGTGGGACCGTTTGTCAGATATGCACATTCCACTATTTATGTCCACTTCTATAACAAACACTTTGCGTGGAAGTGAACGATTTAAAGGCAAGACCTCAGGGGTCGGTGAAGAAGTACAATCCCCCTACCGGGGAAGGAGAAGATGTAAGAGTAAGGAAATTCAGTCGTATATGCTTGTTCCTGCAAGTACCAGGGGTGGCCTCAGATCGGATCTCGACAACAGGGGTACCAAAGAGATCTCAGATATAAGCTACCATACCTCCCAGGCAGATAGAGGTTAATTTTGATATTTGGGTGGGGGGCATTGGGGCCCCTACATCACAAAGCCAGACTCACTAACAAAGGAAGGATGAGCCATAGTTCACGGAATCTACGGCGGATTCACAGGTGGAAGAAGCCGCAGGGGATACACGAGCGACAAAAGGCATGAACAGTGCACTTCCCTCATCACAGCAAGACCTGGAATGACTAGCTCAAACCCTTAGATCTGCTAGCTATCAGGTGGAACCCCCAATTCTCTATCAAATAATGATCCAGCAGTAGGTGGTGCCCTCACCTTCGATGGTTTTGGTTTTGCAGCCAAGATTACAGCTACAGGCCACCCCGAAGGCATCCTAGTGAAGATGGAGATGGGGGCTCAGGATCGACCTCAACCAAAGTTCCCCAGGCTTGGCAAAAGGCGATCAATCCGCTCGCCCTCAGCGGCCCATACCAGCCCACACCCAGGCCATCGTATGAGAGGTAAATCACGGTAGCCCAGCACCAGGACCCATGGGCTTGGCATTGCCTCGGTGCGCACAAGGGAGCCTTGCAAAGCAAGAACTCCCCACACTGCCGCTGCCGAGGATCGAACCTGGGATTATTGGCTTACCCACCCATGTCTCAACCACTGGGGTACACCCGTGGGTGTTAAATGGGCTAGATGTTGGCATATTTGGTGCCTATTTTGGTATCTTACGTTCTAAACCAAGCAGTCCCTTACTCGATGGCCTGGCCAATGCAATGTTACCCAGATTATGAGAACCAGATGCATTCATGACCTTGATCGGAGATCCCCTCATATGACCCTTATTATCAAGGGTAGCAGCAGTTGTATCCCAACCCTGCTGTGGGAGGCACGCGGCCTGGATACATGGCCTCGAACCAAACACACTGAATTCCCAGTATCAATGCTTCATTCTAGCCAAATATATACGAAGATCCACAAATAGGATGCGAGTCAAGTGATGGCCTCACAAGGGAGTTGGAAAGTTTGATTGGGCTCTCGGGTCAAGTTGCAGCCTCCTCTTTCAGTTCTTTAATCTTGGTGACTCGATGGCCTAATGATGTAAACCACCCGAGGGTCTTCCCACGTACAGTGGAAATACGGACACCTGGGAGTTCATACAAATCTTTCTTATCTCGTGAATTCGAGGGACTTCAATGAACAGCTGACATGCAAGCTGGTAGGGAGTTACCTCTGAGGAAAGGCTCAAGAATGGTTTTAAAAATTAGGCAAGGAACCGTTGCATTCATACGGAGATTTTGGAAGGGCCCTGTTGGGCCAGTTCTTCCAAAAGAAAATATTTACAAAAACCCTGATCGAGCTTTATCAAAGGAAGCAGCAGCCTGGAAAATTGACGGAAGCATTCTATCATCGATATGTGGGTGAGAGCTCAGTTGCACTGAGGATGGGGTGATCCTTAGCTACATGAATGGAATGTCCAACCTCGACTTGTATAAGAAGTTGATCTCAAAGAAACTAGAAACCTTGCAGCAACTATAAGAGATCGTGGAGCAATACTCAAAAATCAAAGAAGCTACGAAGAGAAAAAAAAAGAGGGGGATGGATGGGGAAAAAGGGGGCCTAAGGCCTTGGAGTCAAGGCCAAATAGGTCGGAAGCTTAAAAAAAAGGCTTCGAAGGTTATGTTCCCCTAACCAAGACCCAGGTGGAAATAGACTTCATCCACAAGGGGTTGTTTCAAGCACCCCCTCCCAACAAATACTTCCCTGGAAAAAAAGAGTTGACCAAATTCTATGACCACCACAAAGAGCGTGGCCATGGTACGAATGAATGTATCCACCTAAAAAGGGAAATTGACAGATGTGCAAGAGAGGGCTTACTTATAGACTGCGTCGAAAGACCATGAGGAGAAGGCTTCTCAAAGGGAAAAGGAAAATGCCACTGGAAACCCTACAAGAAAGTAGCCAATCGATGCGATAGAGAGCAAAAAGGGAATAATGAGGAGCAAGCTGGAAATCAAATAAGAGAAATGACAGACTAGACCCGGAGGCTTAGGCGGATAGGAACCAGGGGCACGGGGCCAACCGTGTGATCAATTTCATTAATGATGTGGTGAGTGACCAATCCTCGAACACCATCATCAAAGTACAATCCCGGTATGTACCCCCCCCCCCCCCCCCCGCGCTAGGGAACCCTGCCAAAAATGATTTTGAGCAAAGGGAGCTATAACTTTCTCAGAATCAGGCTCGGTGCCCAACTGAACCCCCGATATGGAGTCGATGGTAATCCATGCTACTATCAGAGACTTCTGTGTCAAAAGGGTGTTCGTCGATGATGGCAGTAGAGTGGATATGATGTTCGCCGACTGCTTTGATCAACTAGGGCTAGGGTGTGAAAGTTTAAGGAGAACGACCACACCACTATTTGGCTTAACTGGGAAAATGGTGTTTCCCTTAGGGGTTGTAACCTTTCCAGTTAAAGTGGCCGATGGAGATAAAGAAGTCACGATCGATTGCAGCTTCACCGTGATTGACGTTATATCCCCCTATAATGTAATATTGGGAAGGCCCTATATGTGCCAGGTGTGAGCCATATTGTCCCCCTATCACTTAACAATGAATTTCCCCACCAAAAAGGGAATAACAGTCATAAGATGGGATAAACCAGCAACCAGGAGCTGTTTAGTGATAGCCTTAAAAAAATCTAAAAAGAAGGATAGGGTACTTTAATAAACAAGGAAATTAAGCTCACGGAACGGAGCCAATGGCCATTTGAACTCAAGGAACGGTGGTCGTGGGAAAGATAATACTACCCGCAATGAATGAAAAGCTGAAGAATCTTCTGGATAACCATGCCGACGTATTTTTGTGGAGCACATTTGACCTTACAGAAGTATCCAAACATCTGATGGTCCACAGATTGAATGTGAACCCCTCCTAAAATCCAGTTAAATGGAAAAGGAGGTCATTTTCTCCTGAGAGGGTAGAGCTATAAAGGAGGAAGTCCGAAAACTTCTTCGAGCAGAGGTCATCGAAGAGGTATTTTACCCCAAGTGGATAGCAAATACCGTAATCCAAGCACGATGGGGCTTGGTGAATGTGCATAGACTTCATGGACCTCAACAAAATTTGTCCCAAAGATAGCTACTCTTTACACTTCATCGACATGTTGGTCAAACCGATAGCAGCATATGAAGTACCCTCCTTCTTTGATGCCCATAAAGACTACCACCAGATACTCATGGTAGATAATAAAAAGAAAAAGATGTCATTCATAATAGACGTATGGACGTTTTGTTACGAGAAAATGTCATTCGGCTTAAAGAATGTAGGAGCCACTCACCAAAGGATGGTTTACAAGCTTTTAAAAAATCAGATTGGTAGAAATGTAGAAATATACATAGATGATATGGAAGTCAAAAGTAAGGGCTACGATAAACTCTTGCTAGATCTCGAAGAAACCTTCTAGAAACTCCGAGAGCCAACCTGAAGATAAACCCAGCAAAGTGCATATTGGAGTGGGAACCAGAAAATTCATGGGATTCATGGTCTCGGAGAGGAGGATTGATGTGAATCCAGAGAAATTTGAAGCATTGATGAGCATAAAATCCCCTCGAATGGTCTAAGATATTCAAAGGTGAACAGGATTGTTGGTTGTGCTCAGTCGATTCCTCTCCAAAGGGGCCAAGAAACATCTGTAGAAGTGCTTCGAAAAGCAAAAAAAATTGGATGGACGGAGAAGTGTGACCAAGATTTCTGAGACTTAAAGGAACACTTACGAAGCTTGCCCACTTTGATGAAACCAGAGAAGGGGGAAGATTTGTACCTATACATCTCAGCACCCCCTTAGAAATAAGTGCGGTTTTGGTAAAGGAAAAGGAAAAGAGTGAAAAACCCCATCTACTTTGTAAGTAATGCATTGCATTGTCCAGAATATTGTTGTTCGAGAAGTTAATATTTTCCCTAGTTCATGCTGCAAGATGGCTTCAGCCGTACTTCCAAAGCCACAAGATCATCCTTCTTACCAGTCATTTAATCAGGCAGGTTCTCCTTAAGTCAGAGGCCTCGAGGTGAATGATGAAGTGGGTAATTGAACTGGGTGAACACGACATCCAGTTTCGCTCAAGAATAGCCATCAAGAGCTAAGCATTAGCAGACTTCATCTTGGAAACTACAGAACAAGTAGAAATTAGAGATGAAAAAGAAGCTGAGGAAATGTGTTAGTTATACGTTGATGGGTCATCACACCCCGAGAGCAGCGGAGCAGTCGTCATACTTTTAATCCCCAATAAAAAGACTATCCATATGCTCTGCACTTTGACTTAAGGGCCACAAACAGCAAAGCGGTGTACGAGGCACTAATCACAGGCATTTGAATAGCCAAAGATTTGGGAGTTCGAAGCTTGGAAATTTTAAGCGATTCCTAAATTGTGGTCTTACAAGTCAAGGGGGAATACAATGATAGGGAAAGGAGCTTGCAGCGCTACTTGGAAGTAGTAAAGCCCTTTCCAAAACATTTCCACCGTTACACCCCTAATGCAAGTCTCTTGAGAAAAAAACCACAAGGTTGATGCCCTAAGAAAAATGGCTTTGTTGGACTTGGACTTGCAGTCCCAAGAGCACTTAATGGTGGAAACCCTGAGTAAACGCAGCTTTGAAAAATAAATAGTTGTGATGATGGTGGAGGAAGAAAATTTGTGGATAACACCTATGAGCTACCTTCGAGATGGTACCCTTGTGGAAGGTACAATCAAAGCAAGGAAAATAAGACTGAAAGCACCCAAGTATGTGATCCATGAGGATACGCTCTATCGATGAGGCCATATGCAGTCGCTTCTTCGATGCATAGCCCCCTATGAAACTGACAATCTGATTTGCGAGACTCACGAAGGAGCGTGCAGAAGTCACCATGGGGTTCGGTCGATAGCTAAGAAGTTCTTCCTGGCAGAATACTATTGGCCTAGAATATTTGATGAGGTTAACAAACACATCTAAGCCTACCATCAGTGCTAAAAGAATGCACCAATCACCCATGTCCCCCAAGAAGAAATGATGAACACAAATAGCTCCTGTCCATTTGACAAATGGGGGATCGATCTGGTGGGCCCTTTCCCCAAAACTCTAGGCCATTTTTTTATACCTAATTGTAGCTGTGGGCTACTTTACAAAATGGGCTGAGGCTGAAGCCTTAACCGGCATAAAAGGGAAGGCGGTGATTGGCTTATGCTGGAAAAACATTATCTGTCATTTTGAGATCTCTCAAACCATTATAACAGACAATGGAACCAAGTTTGTTAATGACCCATTCAAGAGCTGGTGCAAAATATACAAGATCTACGAAAAGGTTACCAGCGTTTACCACCCCCAAGCTAACGTGCAGGTGGAGGTCACGGACTGAACCATCTTCAATGGTATCAGTTCGAGGCTCGATAGGGTAGAAGGGAATTAGATCAACGAATTGCCCAGCATGCTTTGGTTGTATTGAATGATGGAATCCTATGCCATAGGCGAAACCCCGTATGGCCTGGTCTACGGCTCGAAGGTTGTAATTCCCGCAGAGATAGGGTTTCCTAACTTCCGAAGGTTTTCCATAAGCAATGAAAACCAGTAGGTCAATGATGAGCAGCGCCACCTTAACTTGGACCTTCTTAAGGAAAAAAGAGAAAATGCATCCCTCCATGAAGCCAGAGTGATGGAAAAGATCAAGCACTATCACAACCGGAGGGGCCAAAAAATCCATATTTCCCCAAGGGACCTCGTGATGAGGAGGAACGAAAAAAAATCCTAAAAGAGCTAGAAGGTAAACAGGAAGCAAACCGAGAAGGACCCTGTCGAGTCGTTGAAGCACATTCCAAAGCCAGCTACATGCTAGAAAACCCCCCAGGGTGAGTCAGTTTCACGAAGATGGAACGTTTTAAACCTTAGGAGGTAATACTCCCCTAAATCTTAGTAGACTTGGTAAGGTCAAGAACTAGCTTGCCCAAAAGTAGCTACAGGCCAAGGAATACCTTCGATGAAAATCTTGTTGTAAGTCTATAGGATTTCCCAATTCTTGTTACCTATCTATTGAAGTGTGTTTCTTTGAGTTGTTCCTATTTTATGGTAAAGTATTAAACACATAGTAATCCGAGGAGGTGTAAATCTCTTACTCTCCTTAACAAGGATAAAAACTTGTAAATAATCAAAGAGCCTTTGCGGCCTATTGAGCGCTTGGGGTCAAAATCCCCTTAACATGTATAAGCACCAAAGATAAAAACCTTGTAAATAATCGAAGGGCCTGAGTGGGCTATTGAGCGCTTGGGGTTAAAATCCCCTTAACATGTATAAGCACCAAGGATAAAAACCTTGTAAATAATCGAAGGGCCTACGCCGGCTATAGAGCACTAGGGGTCAAAATCCCCTTAACATGTATAAGTGCCAAGGATAAAAAAACCTTGTAAATAATCAAAGGGCCTTCACGGCCTATTGAGAGCTTCAGGGTCGAAGTCCACTTAACAAGTATGAGCAAGGATAAAAACATTATAAATAATCAAAATGCCTCCAACCTTTTTGAGGACCTTGTAGTTCCAAGACTTGAGGAGGCGATAATTATCCAAAAGCCCAGCCTTAGTTGTAGCCAAGAGGTCATTTTCTTCCATTAAATGGCTAATTTCGTCGAGGAGTTCTTTCTGCCTATCATGAAGACCATTGCGCCATAATTTAAGCTCATCATGAGTAGCTTGAAGCTTTTTCATGAGTCAAAGAGACTTATACTAGAATTGGGAGGCCTCGATTCGGTGATCCCACGCTCACTCTTCGTTTCTATGATACCACTCTTTCATTAATTGAAAGAAGAAGTCAAAGATTGTTACCCCTTTGCAATTGGGGGGGTGGTAAGGCACCAAATCAAGAATCTAAAAAATGACTATAAATAAAAAATGCATAAGTAAAGAAAATAGCTTTCATTCATAATAGGGGAAAGAGTACATTCAAAATCCTAGCAGGAATAGTTCATGCATTTTCTTTTTCCCCTATGCTATACTCCGACTGAGTGGAGCTCAAAGAAGAAATCCTACGCTTGGGATTCAGCCGAGTCTGGGGGTCTGGCTGGCTCCACCCATCATCCTCATCCACCTTTAGATCACAGATTTCCTCTACGGTGAAGAGCCAACTAGAGGTTTTCAAGTTCTTGAGTAGAGGGAACTTGACACCCCCATCCGAGATGGAATTCCACCAAAGGTAGTCCAGCTGGAAAGGGTGGGATTTTTTCTTGAAAACATCCACCATGGTAATGTACTCGGCAGGCAGGTCCTTGCAGATAGAATTGGCAAGGGCATTTTAAGTAATCCCAATGCAGAGATTAGACAAGGACGAGAAGAAAGCTCAAAATTCTCGAGTCTTCATGAGTCAGTTGGTATAGGCCTCGAGAGTGGAGACCTATTGCTCGGTGGAACAGAGTTTGGTTAGCCTAGTGTTCTCACTGGTCAAGGACTCAACGGATCTCTCCGCTGCGATATCTTCTCTCGAAGCTCCTTCAACTCCTCCTCATGTTTGGACGCAACTTTCTCCAACTCCTCCTTGTGATCAAAGATAGCTTTTTTAAGCTCCTCCTCGAGCTTGTTCATTTTGACCTCATGGGACTTCTGCAGCTCTCCCATTTTTGTTACAGCCTCCTGGGCTTGGCTCACCTTAGCCAGAAAGTCTCGAAGGAAAGAATCCAGGATGGTCACAGTGGCGGCCACTCCTAGAAAAGAGGCAAGAGCGGGGTCAACCACACCTAGAGGAATGAGGCTACCCTCCCCCCATGTGGGCTTGGCCACTGAGGTAGCTTGGGACTCAACAAGAGTCTGATCAGTGGTCCTTAGCCTTTAGGGGGAGGGGCTTTGAGGAAAAAGGCCCTCACGATCTCTCTTATTACTAGAAGAGTGATGTTGGGGCTCCGGCTAGGGCTGAGGGTGGGGTTGATGAGGGGGACTTACGATATGCTCCTTGTAGACAAGCTCTTCGTCCTCCTTCTCAAAATTAAAGAAGCTGGTGAAACCCACTAAAACAAACAAAAGAAACAAAAATCAATAAAATAAACACAAAGTGGAAATAACTATATAAAAATTAAGATGCCACAAACACCTTCGTGTGGTGGACTACGTCCTCAAAAGTTGAAGAGGCATTCCTCTTAACCCTTTTAGATTTTCTGCCCTCACCCTCTTTCTCCTTACCCTTCCTCTTCTCAGTGGGAAGGGACTTCGAGGAGTCATTGGAAAGGGAGGTTTAATTAGAACTGTTTCCTTGTCATAAACCTACTTTTCTCAAACCTCGAACGACCAGGAATAACTGGAAGTGTTCTTAGAAATATCTAAGGGTTCACTCATTAGTTTGTTCCTATCCGCTACGACACTATCTGGAGCAGAGTAATTAGAAATGTTCTCGAATTTGGGTTTCAAATTCCACCCCAAGATATAATAGCACTCAGTCTCACTTTCAAAAGTGTAAATTAGGGGTTGGTGCCAGCCTCGGCAATTTGAAGATATTTTAATAGGGTGGTTTGAGAACCTATTACTAAGAGTAAGAATCCCCTTTTATTTTTGTATCACATGCATTACGGCTCTGCTTCTGGAAAGGTAGTAGAGGGATCTAAACAGTTCGTAGCTAGAGGTGATTCCTAAGTTGTGGCACTGGGTCATGAACGCCATAACATAAAGTATGACACTTGAATGAAGTTGGTATATATTTATTTTTTTGTTCCTTGAGAAGCCGATAGAGGATAGGGGGAAGAGGAAAGTAAAGCCCGGACCTAAAATGGCGCTTGTATACTGTGCACCTACCAGGCCTTGGGTTCTTAGGGGTTTCGTCATCTCGAAAGGCCTCCAATTTCAAGTCCTCAGGAACCTTAATCTTGGAAGGAAGGGTAGACAGTAGATGGGAAATTTCTAAGGGAATCAGTTGGGGGCTTTAGGGGACGGGAGTTAGAATCTTCTAAAAAATAAAGGGTTGTCCCTCCTCATCCCTCTAGATAAATGACTACTTCAAAAATCTATCCTTCAACACAACCCACTTCCGCCGGTAAACCTTGGGAAGCGGCAGCAACTCACTGGGTTCTCTCAGTTTCCCCTGCCAGACAAACTGGAACTGGCAGCAGACGAGGAAACGATGCCAAAACTTTACAGGCGGTAGTTCTCAACTCTGCCAGTTGGAGGAACGGCCGGAGAAAAGGCTTGAACTTCCCCTTCCCCCACCCAAAGGCATTTATGACATTGTGAAAGTATAAAAAGAAAAGTTTGAGTAAAGGGGAAAAGGTGGACTTAGTTGTCTCTTAGCCGGAACATTTGGTCGGAGATCTCTATGGATAACGATGAAGTTCTCTAGAGAGAGAAGAAGAAGTTTGAAAAAATATTTGGGTGAAAAGTAATTTAAGACGCTTTGAAGCGGCTTATATAGAAGGAAGAAAAGGCAATGATTACCGCGGGATGCCAAAAAAAAGTAAGGACATGGGTAAATGGGCCATATGGGCATGAAATTCTAAGAATTAATGAGAAAAGTGGCACGTGTGGAATCCAGTGCGGACCTCATGCGCTCGAAGGCATCAGTGAGCATCATGCTCCTCATATCCTTTCCACTTCTTTTTCCGGAGCCCTCTCATGAATAAAAGATCCCCCCAATTCCATGTCGTCGAGGCCCGCAGGACTCGTGTAAATAAACGGGATCAAAGCCAGCCTCTGGACCCTCGGGCTGTAACACAAATTAGAAAGCTGGTGGTTAAACCCTTAACAAATAAACCCACTCGAAGGTCGAATCCAGAGCTAATTCAGAAGATCCTAAATCGGCCCTGGGAACAAACCCCCGGACCCTCGGGGGACTCATAAATCGCACCCTATGTCCAACGATGAGTTCAAAGCAACCATACAAACATGTGAATCAACAAACTTATTAGGGTAGACCCAAGGTTGGACCCAGGGCCTTAGGATAATTTTGAGGGCTGAGCCCTCAACTTTCTAAGGGCTTATTGATAATGTTTAATTCGTATTGGGCCCGAGTGCCTAGTCTAGTCAGCCCAAGGAAAAGTCCTAGAACTTGCACCACAATCAAACAAAATAGTTGCCCTACTTGCCAACCAATATAAGGGATAGGGGTAATCCTACAAACTCAACTATTCGTTCCTAAGTAAATAATGCATTTTTTCTGACTTGATCGTCACAGAGTCTCCCCCCCTCCCGAAAACCTCCGGGGACCTTGTCTTGCATATTCCAGCCAAAAATTTGGGGTGCATCAAGCATCTCTGTGGACAAACCTAGTATTTCCATCATCTATCCTCTAGGTAGCTTAGTAATAGGAACATGAGCAGAATTACAAATCTTTATATTTAATCCAAAACCTTTGCTTGTGTTATAGTTGATCTCCCATAGTTCATTTACGACTCTGAGTGGAAGAAGATCACTATGGAAAGAAGGTCTCTCCCAAGATTTTGCCTTGATAATATATTATACAAAAAAATTAAAATAGACATTTTCTCTGTAAATTATAAGATGACAGCTCAGAGCGATTTATGAAGAGTTCGTCTCTTGAAAGACGGTCTTTTTGTAAGTTGTGGAAAGATCAAGGTTTAAACTGTAAATTAGAAGAAATCAATATAAAATTTGTGGTTGCATTAATCAAATCATAAACTTATAACTACTGCACGTTGCTTAATAAATGTTTGATATTGCAACTAAAATATTTGGCAAAATCTTAGGAAAGATCTATGGAAAGACGGGGTTTAATTAGAATATAAATAGGTTTTAGTCACAATATTAAAATTTTATTGTGCAATGTGTAGTAGTTTTAAAGTGTATGACCCGATTAATGCAACTCAAAAATTTTATTTTTATTTCTTCTAATTTGCAGTTTAAACCTTGGTCTTTCCATAGCTTAGAAAAGACCATCTATCAAGAGACCCACTAAAAACATTTTACCTTTCTATAATTTTAATTTAACCCCATCTTTCCATATGCCTATAGAAAGACTGTCTTTTTCAAAACTTTTCCATTCATTAATGTAGAAATTTAAAAAAGAAAAATAAAAAGAAAATGTGTGCGAGAATTTCAGTAGAATGAATGATAATAAACATATAACATAAAAAAGAATTAAATAATTGGGCGAAAATTCAGGGTGAATACTATAACACAAACTCTTACTTTAGGCAGATTTAACTTTAAGGAGGGGTTTATTATGCAATTATTTTAAATTTGAAATTGGGGTGGGGTGGGGTTTTTTCTAAAATTTTCCAATAAATTTAGGGACCTGCAGTACAATTATCAAACTATTTTTAACTTTCCTTTTTTCCTTTCGATCGGAATTTCTTAACTGCCACCAACCGCCGCCGTGCCACCGATCGGAACCACAACTTCGTCACCTTGCTTCTTATTCTTCCACTGGTGTCGCAGCGGAGCTAGGGTTCCGATGATGATTTTTCTTATTCTGACGACGAAGCCTCCAGATCGCAGTGGAGCCTCCACAACGAAGCCTCTAGATCGCGGCTCCGACGAAGCCTCTATAGCAAAGTCTCCAGATTGCGGCAAAGTATCCAAATCGAAGTAGCTCCAAAGAAGCCTCCAAATTGAGGTGAAGCCTCTGCAATTAAGGTAGCTGCAAAGCTACGACGGAGCTTTGCTGAGCTTTTTATTCCGCTGCTATGGCAAAGATGACAATGTCGCTACTCGATCGAGGACGACTGCGGCGCTGCGTTGGAGACGATGTTCTGCTCTTCGGTCCTTTGTATGACGATGTTCTGGCGACACTGCGTTGGAGATGACAACAATGAGCTCATGGAGGAGGAGCGCTGCAATCGACGAGCGGAAGAAGAGCAGATCCGGATGAAGAAGGGGGGCATTTGAGATGCACGCACCCAAAGGCGTGCAGCCTGTGGTGACGATGGTGATGCGATGGCCGACGGCAACGGTTGAGCTTCGACTTCTGAGAGGTGATGTTTAATTTTGTGTTTTTTTCGAAGACTTGGTGAGGTTTAATATTTATTTGATTGAGTTTAATGTCATCAAATATTGTTTGGTATAGTGGTTAGTACTCATGCTGCTGAGGTTAGAGGTTAGGGGTTCAAGTCTCACTATGAACTTTTTATTTTGAAGACTTTACGTTCTTGATGTATATGCTGATGTTTAATATCATCTGACTAACTATATGTTCAATAAGAGTCATGGTCTAGTGATTATTGCTCTATGCTTTGAGGTTGGTGACCTAAGTTCAAATCCCACTAGAACCTTTTTGTTTTTGAAGAATTCTTATTTTGAGGTACTGTAGCTTTTTGTTGATGTTTTTAGCATTTACTTCTCTTATGTTGATGTTTTTCATTATTCAGGTGAGATTTACTTGATATGAGTTGAGGTTCTGTAGTTTTTTTTTGGTGATATGGATTGATATTTGTAGTTTTTTCAAAATTTTCTCATGTTGATGTTTTCTTTTTCCGACTGAGGTTTTGGTAATAAGAGTTGATTTTTGTAGTGTCTTTTTTCTTGTGTTGATATTTTTCATTTTTCAGATGAGGTTTAGGTGTTAGGAGTTGATGTTTGTAGTTTTTTTTTATAAAAAAATTTGTTGATGTTTTATGATTTTCAGAGTGTATAATTTATACTCTTGAGGCGCCGTAGCTTTTTGTTGATGTTTTTTAGTTTTTTTTTCTCTCATTTTTTTTTCATTTTATAGATGAGTTTTAGGTGACAGAGGTTGATGTTTGTAGCTTTTTTGATGATATGGTTGATTTGTTTTTTTTTTGGTAATATGAGTTGATGTTTGTAGTGTCTTTTTTCTTATGTTAACGTTTTTCATTTTTTGTTAGTGCTTCAAATGTAGGTTGTAGGTGCTTATTTTATAACTTGTGTGTGTTATGGGAAAAAAACTGGCGCTAGAGTACAACTTGTAAGTGTTTCAATCGTTGCTTGTTAAAAGTCGATGTTTGTATATTTTTTGATGATATGGTTCACTTTTTGTAGTGTTTTTTTTCTTACATTGACGTTTTTCATTTTTTATTAGTGCTTCAATAGGTGCTTATTTTATAACTTGTAAGTGCTTCAATCGTTGCTTGTTAGGAGTTGATGTTTGTAGCTTTTTTTATAATATGGTTGATTTTTTGTAGTGTTATTTCCCTACGTTGATATTTTTCATATTTTATTAGTGCTCAAAATGTAGGTTGTAGGTACTTATTTTATAACTTGTAAGTGCTTCAATTGTTGCTTGTTAGGAGTTGACGTTTGTAACTTTTTTAATGATATGGTTAATTTTTTGTAGTGTTTTTTCCCGACGTTGACATTTTTCATTTTTTGTTAGTGCTTCAAATGTAGGTTGTAGGTGCTTATTTATAGCTTTTAAGTGCTTCAATCGTTGCTTGTAAGTGCTTTAATCGTTGCTTGTAAGTGCTTCAATCGTTGCTTGTAAGTGCTTCAATTGTTGCTTGTACGTGCTTCAATCGTTGCTTGTAAGTGCTTCAATCGTTGCTTGTAAGTGCTTCAATCGTTGCTTGTAAGTGCTTCAATTGTTGCTTGTTAGGAGTTGATGTTTGTAGTTTTTTAAAATAATAATTTAGCTTTGTTGATGTTTTTATGATTTTCAGTTGATTTTTTATTAGTCGTAGTCCACGTTTTTTTTCAATTTTTTATTGATTTTTATAAATTTTTTGTTGTTTTATTTTATTTTTTAAATATATTTTTGACTGAGTTTTTTAGTTGATGTTTTATGATTTTCGTTGATGTTCTGCTATTTTCTAGTTGAGGTTAATGCAGTTTTTTATTGATTTATTGATTTTTTTAAAAAAATAAATTTTTTTTCTGATTTTTATGATTTTTTTTGCAGATTGCAAATAGCGGGAAAATGATGGGAATAAATTGGACGAAAAAGTCCCTGGAAAATTATTAGCAATAAGTCTCTGGAAAGTTATTAGCAATAGGTCTCTATAAAATAATTATAAATATATCCCTATAAAATTATTAGAAATAGATCTCTAAAACTATAATATTGTTATAATTGAAAATGACCCTGCCTAAACCTAAAGTGTAGTGTAGCTAACAGAATACCATGACATACTATAATTACCACGTGCAATTTTAATGTGCAATTTTGTCTACCATGTGAATAATTGGGAGAAGTAGTTGTTTCTGCCTACTTAAAAAATAAAATAAAAAACCATTTCATCGTCTTCTAAAAGGTAATTAATTAATGAGTCGGTCTATTGAAATGCGATCTTTCTATAAATTTTAAAAAAAATTAAGATTTAAAGTGTAAATGAGAAGAAATAATGATAAAATTTTTGGTTGCATGAATCGGGTTATAAATTTTATAACAATTACACGTTGCATTCTAAATTTTTATTGTTGCAACTAACATTTTTTACCTTTTATTATTGAGTTTGTCTCTTGAAAGACGGTCTTTCCATGAGCAATGTAAATAACAATGTTTCAAGGGCAAATTAGAAGAAATGAAGATAAAATTTTTAGGTTGCATGAATCGGGTTATAAACTTTATAACTGCTACACGTTGCATAATAAATTTTTAATATTGCAATTGAGACTTTTTACCTTTTATAATTCTAATTAAACTTCATTTTTTTATAAGCATATGAAAAGAAGGTGTTTCCCAAGACTTTGCCTATATATTTTTTTTATTAAACCTCTTTTCCCTAAATCTATGAAAAAACAATTTTTCCTAATACTTTATCATTCACGAGTTAACCGTGTGAAATTAAAATATCCTTTTCCAGGAAAGTTTCGGTTTTTCTTTTTAAATTTCCTTTTCACGAAATCCGTTTGCTATATACACACCCTCTACCGCAGAATCCACAAATCATTTCCTTAAATCAACACATTCGATTGGAGGGCTTTTCCAAGCGCTTTTAGTACTTGCTCCATCAGTAGCACTAACAACTCCTCGTCTCTCTCGGAACCTCCCACTGATAACAGTCTCTTAACGGCTAATCCTAGCCGGAAATTTCGTCCCATGGCGGAACCTCCACCGCCAGGGGGTTCTAAAACCTTCCTATCTGCTCTCACCTCTCGTTCTGCTCCCCTCTGCTCACTTCCTAATAACCCCAATCTTAATCCGAAAAGGGAATACCTGGGTGATATGGCTTGTCTATACACTGAAGAACAGGTCTAGTTGTTGTCCTCTCACTACTCAAACGCACTGATTGGCAAATTTACTAGAGGTCGCCCAACGATGGAGCAATTGGAATTGACCTTCAGGACTGTGGGTTTTCAAGGGCGATACCAATTAGGTTCAATTGATTACAAGCATGTGCTGATTCGTTTCGAGAAGATGGACGATTTTCAGCGATGCTGGATAAAAGGGATGTGGCTACTCAATGGTCGTCCGATGAAGGTTCTCCGGTGGACTCCAGACTTTTCTCCGAACACTGAATCCTCCATTGTTCCACTCTGGGTAACTGTTCGTGACATTCCTATTTTTTTCTATAACATAGGTACAATTGAGGATGTAGGTAACACAATTGGATCATATATTAAAATGGATGCAGCCACTGAAGGAATTACCCGACCTTCTGCCATCAAAATTTGTGTTGAATTTGATCTCCTAAAACCTCTGAAACCTATTATCAGACTTGGTACTGAAAGGAACCATGTTAAATGTAGGGTGGAATATGAAAATGTTCCATCCTACTGTAGCTATTGTTCTAGGATTGGCCACTCTGATAGATATTGTAATATTAACCCTAGTGTGCAGCTATCCAGAAATCCTCCTGTTAGACACCAAGACCCCCATGTCACCTCTCCTAAATGGAAACTTACTGGTAACAAGCTACCTCATCCCCCATCCATTCTTGGAGAAATGGAGACTGAGAAAATCTCACTACAGACTGTTGATCTGCCATCAGTTAATGTGACCACCAACCCCCTATCCAACCCTACACTTTATAGACCTGTTACACCTCCGGTAAAGGTCCCTGTCACTGCTACAACTCTGAGTGCAGGCCTTTTTGATGATGCGCCTATGGTAGCCAATGTTGCTGAGGAGGCTGTTATTGTTTCTGATGACAATGTTTTTGATATGAAGTCTGGGGAGGTCTTAGAAGAGGCTCTCATTTTTTCTGACAATGCAGTTTCTACTGTGGGTTCTATACCTAGAATCCCAGTGATCTCAACCCCTACCACTCCCTCTAAAAATACTGATAAAGGTCAGTTTGTGGAGGCTCAAACTATACAGAAAGAGTGTATTCCCTCTCAAGTAACAGATGTTTCACTTATGGGTTTTTCTGAGCCTGTGGGAAGAAGGAAACTAAGATATGCTGTTGATGATATTCAGGTTCCCAGCAATGAGAGTTACCCCCCTACAGTCCTTTTGTTGCTGCTCAAAAACTCTTCTACTCTCAGCAGAGGTCCTCATACAATAGATTCCTGCTACTTAATGACACAACTGAGAGCATGGAGACTCAAGATGACCCACAGGAAACTCCTATCATTTCTGAGTTACCAGCAGGTATTACAGTACCCCCTTTACAAAAGAATTACCGGGTCACTTAGGTTACACAGGTAAGTCTTCCTGAACCCCCTCAAAATCCTATTAAAAAACATGCTCAGAAGAAAAAAACAAAACCTCAGCCTGATACCTTTTTAACTCAGTTAAATAGGATTATGACTAGGTCAAAAAGCTACTCCAATGTTTCTGATGATTAATACAACTATGAAACTTAAATTCTTAGTGTGGAATATTAGAGGCATGGACTCTTCTATGAAGAGGCTATCCATTTTAATAAATACACACAGATTTGATCTTCTCTGTTTAATTGAGCCTATGCATGATAATTTGCAATGTGATTTGTATAGGTCTCTATTACACTTTGAAAACTGTATGCAGGTGAACACTGGTCAGATTTGGTTATTCTGGAATAATGATTTAACTTTATCTTCTATCACTGATAATCAGCAGTTTCTTTCAGTCCTTATTCACAGCCAAAAAATGAATATTACAATGGAAGCAATTTTCATTTATGGGTTGAGAACTAGGAAAGGTAGACAGAATTTGTGGTCTGATCTTAAGTCTAGAACTAGTAATGCTACAATCTACATTGGTGATTTCAATGCTATAACCTCTGTAAATGAGTATAAAGGTCCTTGTACTCCTAAATTAGGTAGTATTAAAGACTTTAATGAGTTTATTGAAGTTATGGAACTGGAAGAAATTAACACAGTTGGTAATTCTTTTACACGGAGCAATAACAGATTAAAAAGGCCAACCACCCAGAGGCTAGATAGAGGTCTGTGCTCTGTTGAGTGGAGCTCTAGGTTCCCTTCCTCCTCCATTCAAGTGCTGAATAGAAGCACTTCTGATCATAACCCTCTATTTCTAACAGTAGGTAGCTCTGTACAACCCATCCCTAGGCCTTTCAGATTTCTCAATGCATGGTACAAAAGGCATGATTTTAATGAATTTGTTAGACAAAATTGGAGTCCTCCTATCTCAGAGTCAGGGATGTTAGGTTTTTTCCTTAAAATGATCAGGCTTAAAAAAGCTCTAAAAATTTGGAATAGAGATCATTTTGGAAATGTACATGACAATGTATGAAAGGCTGAGGAAGAACTACGTGTTCAGGAGGTACAATATGATTTGAACAGCTCCCCTTCTGAGCTTCTTAAGCTTAAAAAAACCAAAGCATGCCTTCTTAGTTTCTGGAAACAGAAGTCAAAAATAAAATGGTTAAAAGAAGGGGATGATAACACTCTTTTCTTCCATAATTCTGTCAAGGAAAGGAGAGGCAGATTGAACATTACTAAAATCAAAAGTAGTGATGGTAGATGGCTAGATGAACCTGCTGAAATTGAAAATGAGGTCATTCACTATTATGAAAATTTGTTAACTGAAGAAAATCATGGGCCTGGTCTTTTCCAATCTCATTTTCTTAGCCAGATTCCCAGTCTTATTGATGAAAGTGATAATGTCAGTCTCATTAGATTAGCATCTTTACAAGAACTGAGGAGTGTAGTTTTACTCTTA
Organism: Rubia yunnanensis; assembly: GCA_037428765.1. NCBI lineage: Eukaryota > Viridiplantae > Streptophyta > Magnoliopsida > Gentianales > Rubiaceae > Rubia > Rubia yunnanensis. The sequence goes on along the minus strand of CM075064.1, from coordinate 18,761,320 downwards.
ATAAGAATAGTAGTCCTGGTCCAGATGGATTCACTTCAAAATTTTTCATAAAATCCTGGGAAATCATTGCCATTGACCTTCTCTTTGCTGTAAATAATTTTCTTTCTGGTCATGATATTCCCAGAGGTGTTGCAAGTACCTGGATCACTATTATTCCTAAAAAGGATATACCTATCTCTTTTGATAATTTTAGACCTATAAGTCTTTCCAATGTTTTGAACAAGATTTGCTCCAAATTATTAATGGAAAGACTTAAACCCCTGATGTCTAAAATCATCTCTCCCCATCAGACTGCTTTTATGAAAGATAGGGACATCTCTGACAATGTCATCTATCTACAAGAAATGGTGAGATTTTTAGATAGGAAGACTAGGGATCATAACTGTATAATTAAATTAGATCTGAGGAATGCTTTTGATAGGGTGAAATGGTCCTTTCTATCTAGTGTTCTTTTCAAATTTGTCTTCCATGGACAGTTTGTGTATAACATAATGAAAAAATCTGTCCCAAGCATGGTTTTCAGTGTTATTAAATGGAAAAGCGGTAGGCTGGCATCAAGAGGTATTAAACAAGGTGACCCCCTCTCTCCTTTTCTCTTTAATATCTTCACTGAAGCTTTTACAAGGAGTCTTGCCTTTATCTTTGAAACGGGTAAGCTTCAGTACTATGATCTCCCTTCTAGTGCTCTCAAAATTTCCCTTCTTAGCTATGCTGATGACACTGTGGTATTCCTTAAATCCAACACCAATACTCTTGTCAGACTTAAAGCCTTTTTGGTTACATTTGAGGAAACCACTGGACAGAAAATCAATTTTGAAAAAAGTGATGTTTTCATTAGCAAGCATGCTTTTGTTTCACGCATTTCTCACATCAAAAGGATTTTAGGTATGAAATCTGGCTGTTTTCCTTTCAAATACCTTGGTGTTCCTATTTTTAAAGGTGCTGTGAAAAACATTTATTTTCAACCACTATTGGAGCAACTTGATAAAAGACTCAATAATTGGAAAAATAAATGGCTTTCTACGGGAGGTAAGATTACTCTTATTCAATCTTGTATCTATTCATTGCCTCAGCACATTTGGTCTGTCCTCAAACCTCCAAAACAGATCATTAAACAAATTGAAAGGAGGTTAAGTATTTTTTTCTGGGGTCAGACTGAGTTCAGGCCTAAAAAATCCTGGAAAAATGGGATGCTTTATGTTTCCCTCTTGACCAGAATGGATTAGGTTTTAGGTCAATTCATACCATCATTAATGCATGTTCTGTAAAACTATGGTGGAAATTTCAAACTACAAAGGCCCTATGGACTCATTTTATAGCATCTCTGCCTAGATCTTTTCAATGCTCCCAAACCTGGAAGAGAATTTGTTTTGTTAACTCCTGGGCTGAATCTCATACTAGAGTTATTCATGGTGTTGGTAGCTGTAATTTTTGGACTTCAAATTGGTTGGATAAAGGCCCTATCATGGATCATTGTAACCCTGATTTAACTTTCATTCCTGAGGATTGTACAGTAGCCTCTTTCTATCACAATAGAGGCAATTTTTTACCCCAACTTATACCTTTTCTTAATGCTGACATTATTATTCTTCTGCAGGATTTCAGTTTGTCTCCTCGCAGAGAAGATAGACTTATTTGGAAGCCTGAAATTCACGGATCTTTCTCCTTTAAATCTGCCTACAGATTGCTCAAGGAACAAAGAGGTAGCATTTCCTCAATTAATCATATTTGGAATCCAAGACATGAGAAGAAGGTTTTAGTGTTTATGTGGCGAATGATTAACTCCCTCCTGCCTTTTGTAATATTCTGAAATCTATGAAATTCAATCTTCCTTCCAAATGCTGTATGTGTGACAATGAGGATTCCCTAAATCATTTTTTTAATTCTTGCATCTTTGCTGTGAAAGTGTGGAAGGTCATACATAATTTTATGGGAATTGTTGGTAGACTTTTTTCCTCACTTTGGGAAAGATTATCTTTCTACTTTACTGTTCCTGGCCTGCCTAGTTTCCATAACTTGCTCCTGCGTTTGACTCCTTCAATCACATATTGGTTTCTCTGGAAAGTTAGGAATAGCTGGTTGTATGATAATGTTAAACCTCACACATCATCAGTTCTTAAACAGATTAAGGAGTATATTTTTTTATCTTTTCTCTGCAAAGCCTATTTTCATTTCAAATCAGATTGATGCTGAAATTGCAGACCACAGTTTTCTCCCCACTGCAAAAAAATCACCCAAACCCAGGTTTGTCAAAGTTGTTTGGTCTAAACCCTGTTCTGGTCTAAAACTAAATGTTGATGCCTGTTGGTGTAAATTATCTCAGAGGGCAGGGATTAGTGTGGTAGGGAGGAATAACATGGGTGCTTTCATTTCAGCTCAAGGTTCTTATATTCATGCCAACTCTCCTTTAGAAGCTGAGCTGAAAGCTATCAAATTAGGACTCCAGGTTGCTTGTTTTTACTCTGATCCTATCATTATAGAATCTGACTGTCTTAATGCTATCTCTCATGTCTTGAATCCTATAACAGCTCACTGGAAACTTTTTCAGTTAGCTGATGAAATACATCACATGCTCAAAACTTGCTCTTTAGTTCATATCTACAGAGAAGCAAATAAAACAGCGGATGCACTTGCTAAGTCTATTTTGTCATCAAAATCCTCAAGGATCTTTTCTTTTCAGTCTCTTCCCATACCTGTCCAGGGTATAATTAGACTAGATCAAATGATGACTCCCTCACTGAGAATAATCCAGAATGGATGCTACTGATTATACTTTTTTTTCCACAGGTGCTCATTCTATTCTGAAGTTCCCATCAATGGTGACCTCTAAGCATATGAGTATAAACTCGTCTGGAAGCAAAGAAACACAAGGATCTTCACAACGTTACCTATCTTAACCAGGAGATTTTTCTGGAAGCCTAGGACAGAGAAGGCCACCTTTTATAACTGCATGCAGCAACGTCAAGCTTACCTGTCCGGCCAGCAGTGTAGGCAAGTCCGAGAGTCTTCGAGGGGGCTTCGAGTCTTCTAGGGGGCTTCGAGTCCTCGAGGGGGCTTTGAGTCCTCGAGGGGGATTAGAGTCCTCGAGGGAGCTTCGAGTCCTCGAGGGGGCTTCGAGTCTTCGAGGGGGCCTCATGTCCTCGAGGGGGCTTCGAGTCCTCGAGGGGGTTTCGAGTCCTCGAGGGGGCTTCTAGTCCGCGAGGGGGCTTCGAGTCCTCGAGGGCGCTTCGAGTCCTCGAATGGGCTTCGAGTCCTCGAGGAGGTTTCGGGTCCCCAAGGGGGCTTCGAGTCCTCGAGAGGATTTCAAGTCCTAGAGGGGGCTTCGAGTCCCCGAGAGGGCTTCGAGTCTTCGAGGGGGCTTCGAGTCCTCGAGGGGGCTTCGAGTCCTCGAGGGGGCTTCGAGTCCTCGAGGGGGATTAGAGTCCTCAAGGGGGCTTCGAGTCCTCGAGGGGGCCTCGTGTCCTCGAGGGGGCCTCGTGTCCTCGAGGGGGCTTCGAGTCCTCGAGGGGGTTTCGAGTCCTCGAGGGGGCTTCTAGTCCTCGAGGGGACTTCGAGTCCTCGAGGAGGGTTTGGGTCCCCGAGGGGGCTTCCAGTCCTCGAGGGGGCTTCCAGTCCTCTAGAGGACTTCGAGTCCTAGAGGGGCCTTCGAGTCCCTGAGAGGGCTTCGAGTCCTCGAGGTGGTTTCGAGTCCTTGAGTATTTCAAACTGCCACTCAACAGCACCAAGATGACATACTGAACAATGGATTTTGGAGCTTTACTTGTTCCTTGGGACTCACCATCAAATGCCATCCGGTTAACATGCCATTGACAAACAGGGGTTTCATTTTTCGATTCGCCGATCTGTTCGGGGTATTACAGCCAGATGGTATATAAACAAAGTCCCCTGCTGGATCATCGATGTACATTAACATGGTTTAGTCGTGTTTTAGGTGGAAACAACACTTTTGGAAGTAAGTGCTACTTTGCTTCAAGAGCTTATTAAGGCTCTTGAACCATAAATTTGGATGATCTTTTATGTATCGAACTATGCCTTCGAGGCCAGTTTATTTTTTATTTTCTTTCGGTTTTGGGAGCCTAATATATTCCCTCCATCCTCGGATGGTTTTAATTTAAAAAAACAAATCATTTCCTTAAATTGTTTCATCAACATCCGTAAACGATGGCTGAAATTTCTGAAGATTTCCCAACTCTGCCCGAAGATCTCATCACTGAGATATTGAGATATGCCTTCAAAATGTGAAATCCGTTCAAAATGTGAAATCCATTGGGCGATGCAAGTGTGTAGAAAATAAGGGTAATAATGCATGTTTGTATTCGTGATCTCAGGGTATATTATATAGTGGTACAGAATACCTGTACAAGTTAGGAAAAGGAAATAGAATCTAATTAGAATTACAAGTAATATCTACATTCCTTAATACTCCTCCTCAAGTTGAAGTATGGGGATCAGAAATGCCCAACTTGCCAAGTAATGAATGAAACTAGTTACTTTCAAGAGCTTTGGTAAACAAGTTTGCATATTGCTCAGAAGTGTGGATGTGATGAGTAACAATAGTACTAGAGTGCACAAGATCCCGGACAAAATGACAACCAAATTCAATATGCTTCGTACGTTCATTGAACACTGGATTTGCTACAATATGAAGAGAAGATTGACCGTCACAAAATAAACGCATAGGAGTAGTATGTGCAACCCCCAAGTCTTTAAGCAAAGACTTAAGCCATAACAATTCACAACAGGTAAAAGCCATACCACGATACTCCGCTTTAGCAGACGACCTAGAAACCGCATGTTGCTTCTTAGTCTTCCAAGAAACCAGAGAATCGCCGATCATCACAAAATATCCGGAAAGAGAACGTCGGGTAATTGAGCATGCAGGCCAATTGGAATCACTGTAAGCAGTTAACTTTAACGCACTACATGAATAGAGAAACAAACCTTGACCATGATGACTCTTAAAATAGTGCAACACGCGAACTGCAGCTTGCCAGTGAGAAACACAAGGAGACTTCATGAACTGGTCAAGTGTATGAACTGGATAACTGAGTTCAAGACGAGTGATGGTAAGGTAGATCAAACACCCAGGATCATGGTAAATTGGACTATCAACACGCGTCAAATCGTGTTGTTGCTCCATCAAAAAGTCTGTCAGTTTAGAAGCAGATAAACCTGTGTCAGATAAAATGTCTAGGGCATATTTCCATTGTGAAAGAAACATCCCATCCAGTCTTCTAGCAATCTCTATACCCAAGAAATACTTAAGTAGACCAAGATCTTTCATGTGAAAACAAGAACTCAAGTATTTCTTGAATTCATAGATAAGCGATGGAGAACTACCAGCAATAACCAAATCATCCACATAAACAAGTACATGCAAAGATATTGAACCACAGGAGAATGTAAATAGAGAGTAATCTGCTTTACTATGAACAAATCCAAATGCACGCAAAGCCTGATCCAATTTGGAAAACCAATTACGAGGAGCCAGGCAAAAACCATAAAGAGATTTATGAAGGTGAGGGCGTAGGATAGCCATGGAGAGGCCGTATGAAGACATCTTCATGCAGATCACCATGTAGAAAATCCTTATTCACATCGATATGATACAGTTCCCAACCACGAATAACTGCAACAGACAGGAACAGACGAACCAAACTCATCTTTGCAGCAAGAGCAAATGTCTCAGTATATTCAATCCCTTCAATCTAACGATTTCCAAGAACCACCAGGCGAGTTTTATAACCCTCGATAGTAGCATCAGACTTAAACTTGTTGTGGTAAACCCATTTGCATCCAATGGCAATCTTATCAGGAGGTAGAGGAGCCATCGTCCAAGTCTGATTTCGCTCAAGCGCAGTAATATCATCAACCGTAGCATCTCCCAGTGAGCATGCTTTGACACCTCAGAATAAGTGGTGGGATCTGCAATAGAAGTTACAGCACCCAAAAATCTAGAATGCGTACTAGAAAATTTATCACAATTCACATAATCAGTAAGTGGATAGAGAACACCTGAGGATAGTGATGATGCAGGAGTGATCATAGCAGTGGGGAGGGGGGTTCTTTAGTAGTAATAGCATGGACATAATCATCACAGACATAATCATCCAAGTAAGGAGAAGGTCAACGATTGCGGACACTCTGTCAGGAAGGAGGCAGCTCGGCGGCAGGAGGCAGTGCTGGAGTGACCAGCAAAGAAGGCGGTGGAGCGAGCAACAGCTGGAGGTGAATGATAGAGTCTGGAGCCGGAGATGCTGTGTTAGGCGGTGGTTCAGGCATTGGGTCCGGAGACGGCGTTGTGTGGGGCAAGTGGTCAACAGACGCTAGTGGCGCAGGAAGCGCTTGTGGCGGTGGCGACTCGGGCTCCGCGTCATCAAACCAAGTCAGCAAAAGAGGTGGCCGGTGTTCAGGGCCAATTGTTGGATCCAACTATAAGGGCGGAGCGGTCACCGATGGTAATAGTGCAGCGATGACCGGTAGGAACAATTCCGGCGGCGGCGGAGGTAATACTGACGGTGAGGTGGTGACACCGCTAGGATGCACGAATGAGGCCGATGTTGGAGACACTACATATGGGAACTGTTCTTCAAAAAATCAGTATCCTAAATGTTGAAAAAAGTGCGGGATTCCAAGTCATAAAAACGATAGCCTATTTTTTCGGCAGGATAACCAAGAAATAAACATAGAAAACTTCTTGGCGCAAACTTGTCACGGAATCTGGGAACATAAGTAACAAATCACAAACAATCAACCACCCTCAAAGGTTGGTAGTTTAGATTTTGTCAATAGAGCATCTCAAATTAAGTACGACCATTGAGATGTTTTGTCGGTGTCCGGTTAATCAAATAAGTAGCAGTAAGAACACATTCTGCCTAAAAACCAACAGGCAGATTAGCTTGAAAATGCAAGGCATGCGTAACATTCAACAAATGGTGATGCTTGCGTTCAACACGACTATTCTATTGTGGTGTATCAACCTAAGATGTCTCAAAAATAATCCAAGATTCAACAAAATATGATCTCAAAGGCAAAGATTCAGTGCCATTATCAGCTCAAATGCATAGCACTGGACGCCTAAACTGGTTCCTGACCAAAGCACAAAATTCCATAAATCTAGAGGCTACATCTGACTTAGAAACTAATAAATAAACCTAAATAACTCGGGAATAATCATCAACTATTGTTAAAAAAATCAAACGCACCACTAGAAGATGGTGTTCTATAAGGACCCTAAACATCACAATGTATTAGTTCAAATAATGAACTATCATTTGAAGAACTCAAAGAAAAACTATTTCTAGTCTATTTTGCTCTGTAACACACAGAGCAAGGAACAGAAGTATTATTTGTGCTAAAATCAATAGAAGAAACAGATGACAACACCATAAAGGAAGGATGTCCAAGATGCTGATGCCATAAATTAGAAGTAGAAACAAAAGAAACTGTCAAAAAAAGACTGTAGGATAGGAGGACGAACACGAGTATCAAACAGACGAAGCTAATAAATCTCCCCTTGTTGTTCACCCACACCAATCATAGTCCTCGTACTGATTTTCTGTAAAATGCAATAATTTTCAGTAAATAAAGCTAGAAAGATTAAGGAAGATAAAAATCTCGAGCACAATAATAAGTTTCATCACATAGTAGGTACGTATAGCACATAATTAAGGGTGACATCACCAAAGCACATAGAACTAAGAATCCAAGGTAAAACTAGGAATTCATAATATCGATAGCAGTAGTAATATCAGTGAGAGAATCCTTGTCACTAGTAATGTGATATGAGACTCTCGAATCAAGAATCCAAGAGAAAATAGACTTACCTTACCCATGTGATAGGGAATTAAACTGATTAAACAAATTCATGGTTGTGCTCCATTGGTAATCAGACAAAGTAGGGCCAAAATCAGGATGGGTAATGGCACTACCATTGTAGGATGTCGCCGCAAACCCTGACGGAGACATTGCAGCACCGGCGAATGGCGGCGGAGGTGGATGGGCCACGGATGCGGGAATCCCAGGGACGGTGGCAACATTTAGCCGAGAAGTTGGTGCCGTCTTCTTGGTAGCGTTGGATTTCTCCCTCATCTTTGTGTACTATTCAGAATAACCTATGAGCTGTAAACAGGAAGCTTTGTCGTGACCCTTACAATAACAATGCACACAGACAAGATTCTTGTGATCAGCTGAAGTGAGGACAACTGTCGAAAAACCCATAAGTTGTGGGCGTCGTGCGACATATGCCATGGAGTCTAAAGAAGGATCGCGAGACCGAATGGTAGCTCGATGATTCTCCTCCTAGGTAACAAGCAAATACACGCGTATGCCTGGTAGCAGTGGATTAAGACTCATGATATGGGATCGCAAGGTGTGATAGCCTTCATCGTCACCAGAGATAAACTGATAGATCAAGTCTTTCTATTATTCTTGAAGGACACGATTGGCAAGGTTACATGTGCACAACAGTTTGCAAGATTCACAGGGGAAAACTAAAGGATACCGCAGAGAATTGTAGTCCCCAAATAACTTCTTCAGTTGCCAAAAGAAATGGTGATGGTCTGACCATTCTGCCAATAGTTCTGAATATTTTCATGCATCTTCATAATTTTCATACCATCACCAAGGGTAAAATGCATTTTCAGGTCATCTCACAGTTCCTTAGCTGTGGAAAAGGTACTTGTAGAAGACTTCAATGCTGGATCCAAGGTCCATAAGATCCAGCAGACAAGAGTAGCATTAACCCCAGGCCAATCAACAACATCAGCATGATCATCTGTGGGTTTGGCATTAGATCCATCAATGCACCCAATCTTGTGCTTGGCAAGCATAGCACAGCAAATTCTATCAGACCATTCAAGGTAATTCTATTAACCCATCGGGATGGTGGGTGCAATAATTAAACCAGGACCGTCAGAAGAGCCAATGAAGTAGGGATCGTTCGGTGGGCAACCAACGGGTATAGGTGAACGAGGGCCAGATTGTTACTGCAACTGATTCAGTAAAGTCGCAATTACCTCATAGTTGTTCATGTTCTGCATCTTTGGTGCCCTCATATTCAGTATCGATGTGAGTCTGTTGAGCGACATCGGGAGTAGGTTCAAAAGTCGACATGGTTCAAGACTGGTTCAATGGAAACCAGTGAATTGCTAGTGGTGAATTGGAGATCGGGATGCAGTGACACATGAACTGAACGTGGCGGTGCGTGAGCTTTGGTGTCGACATGTAGAGTATGATGCATGGACGAATCTAGGCAGCGAACGACGTCATTCAATCGCAAATGGCTAGAGGAGCTCGGTGGTGGTCGGTGGACGGAGATTCGATGAGTGGCAGAAGTGGCTAGACGGCAGTGCATGAGGATGACACGCAGCTGATCGGCGGCAATGGTTGGAGCTCGATGAAAGTAGAGAAAATTTTCTTTACGGTTTCAGGATTTTAGGCTCTGATACCATGTAGAAAATAAGGGAAATAATGTGTGTTTGTATTCATGATCTCATGGTACATTATATAGTAGTATAGAATACCTGTACAAGCTAGGAAAAGAAATATAATCTAATTACAATTACAAGTAATATCTACATTCCTTAATAAAGTGTGTCTCCAAGATATGGTGATCTCTCTTGTCTGGATCTCTATTTTCAAAATCCTCCCTTGGTGGACCCAAAACCATCTTTTTTTTCGATGATTTTGATGAAGCGGATCACCTGGCTCGCACGCCGTACGTCGTAACCTTCACTGCCAATGGTTGTGCTGCAACAAAGGTATAGCTTCCAATAGGTGAAATGAGGTCTTTTTACCTTTTTGGACCGGTGGAAGGTTCATGCCATGGTTTGATTATGCTGTTTTCTAATCTGGATTTACGCTAGCTGAATCCGATCACTCAAGAATTCGTGAATATCCCACACTACAAATGAGGGTTCATTGATGGTTATGGCCTGGGATACAACATTCGTACTATGTTCAAAGTTGTCTCGGTCCAAGAATATGATGCAGGGAGAATGACCGCAAAGGTCTGATGTGGTTTTGAGCATCACTTTTGCATCCAGACTCAGAATCAAGTGATTCTAGTGGCATTGGAACCATCTTGACGAGAACTACAAGGATCTTGCCTAAGGCAGGAACAGTCACTCTGTTTTCTGATTTGAGGTCACTTAAGGCCTTAAAATGGAAATATACCGTTTTAAGTGTTTTTCGATTTTTGTTTTATTTAGGAATTTATTCCAAATTACCTTTTTAAATTTTTTTTTCTGAATTCTTACTAGTATTTAAGGATCTCTTGTATTTTTGTAGATGACATCTTTTGTACTAATATTTTTGAGAATTATTTTCTCTCTGGTGGATTCTAGAACCAAACCCTGGGATTCGTGCTTGCGAATCTTTTTTGATTATTTCAACAACGTAATATAATATCAAAATCTACTGTGTAAGAACCAGAACTTGGAGGACTTTGGAGAATTCTACTTCCTTTTTATACCATAACGTAGTCTTCCCGACAATGGTGTTTGTCGACGGCCGCATGAACTTTATGTCATGTCCCCGAGGTGTTAAACTGAGGTTTGTTATAAAGGCTTTCAATTTGGCCACTGAGGAGTTTGAAACAGTGTCGTATCCCAAAGGATTTCGTGGTCTTTCACCATTTAATGATCGTTAGACTGGTATCGGAGGATGTCTTGCTATGGTGGTTTCGAAACCTAAATTCCATCTTTGGTTGATTAAAGAGTACGGCGTGCATGATTCTTGGACCAAATTTACCATCAAGCCTCCTAAGAGTGGTATGACGCCTATGTGTTTTTTTAGGTAAATATGAGATACCTTTGGTTTGGGCGAATTAGGGAATAGTTGTAAGATATAATTGGAGAAGTGGAGTTTGGAAAGATATAATTGCAGATGGTGCTCCTAAATCCATCATGGCAGGAACTGGAATGAGTTTTAGAGGAATCAGTTTTAGAGAGAGCATTGTGTCTCCTGATTACAAGTAGTAGCCAACTTTTGTTGATGTTTAGCATTATTGCAACCTTTATCTTTGGTACTTGAATTTTTTGAAAGAATGTTATATTTTGTTTTTATTTTTAGATAAATCGTCCATGAACGAGGGTTTATAGGGTTCTCATCCCTTTTCAATAAACTCAAATTTGGACAATGTGCGATTACAACCTATGATATGGGTTGAACCCATCTACATTGAACCTCTAGCAAAATATTGCAATTCTAATCTTAAACTTCAGTGGCTGAAAGAGAGAGTTACACAAAGACACTAATCAATATTACAATACTAAGCAAAGGCCTTTGTGGCAATGAAAAAGGTCACCAAGAATAAGTGGTTGTCACCGTGTAGTCTTAGTGTAGCCACAATAATCTCAACCCGAGACTACCATCAAATGAAACGCACACAAAATATTTCATCCACACCTCCAATTAAACATCTATGACCATCAAAACGAAGTATATGAAGCTCCCCTAGTAAAGATCCAGCTCGTCTCCATTTAACCCATAAGATCCATTTCCCAAAACTAGGAGACAAGGACCAATCAATTTGAATGCCAAAAATATTTTTCGTCAGCGCATAAAAATAATTTATAGTGCATTGAATTATCTTTAACTTGTCCCCAAAAGGCTCTAAAGACCAATTACATCAAAATAACAATATAAATGGGCAAAATATTGTAATCCAAAGTCTACAAATCTGATTTAAATCCTAAGAAAAACAGTATCGCCAAAGGTTCGTTGTTTAAAAACTTTGACTTGAATTTCTCCAAACTGTTTCTTTGAATATCAAATATGAAATCAATCAAATTTACCAGACTACATGCTGCCGGAAAAGAACATTGACAGAGACAAACTCCTACTCGATACTTGAATTCAAAACAACATTTTAAAAACCCCTTTAATCTGATAAAAAAGACAAAAAAAAATTGAATATCAAAAACTAAACCAAATTAAAAAAAATAAAAACAGAATTAATGGCCTCCCACCCAAAAAATAAAAGTGATTAAAGTAGAGAAAAAAGAAATTAAAAAATAAATACTCCTACATCCCAACCATGCCTCGCCGGAGAATTCTCAAAAATCAAAGACCTCACTGGAATATTTTTAGCGACCAGAATCACAATAAAAATATCATACCCTCTGCTCGCCGTTGTCACCGAAGGTGTACCGGTGGAAATGACGTCGTCACATTAATAAAAAACCGAGGTGCCCTCTGTTCGCCGTCGGGAGTTTGATCGCAGCGAGAAGAACTACTCCAAAGCGAGAGAGTAGTCTGGATACCACCGAGTAGGTCTTCGGTGAACGAGTTCACCCGAGTCAGGATGAGTTTTCAAACTGGTCGAGTCGACCATCTGATTTCATCTGAGTCAGTCAAATAAGTTCACCCGAGTCAGCCGAGTTTTCAAGCTGGCGGCGTCTTGGAACAAGGTCGACCATGAACCGTGCTAAAGATGGCCATTCTTCAAACATCAAGTCATGCCAAGTTAGCCATGACTCAACCCATGGAGCAAACCACTGACCGCCAGGAGCACACCCGCTGAGTGAGGACAACCAAGGTCGTACGACAATCTGCAAAGCCACCGTCTATCTAGAACGCCATCGCCGATTGGACTTTGGATGTAGACTAACACGGTTCTGGAAAGCTACCGGTACAAGAGATTGGATATGGGAAGTAGGGGTGTTGGGGAGGGTGGGTATGGGATAGGGGCCGCCGAAGGTGGTTGTTCGGTGGTGGCAGCGGCCCCCCTTTCCTAGGTTTTTAGTTTAAATTCGGGAAAGGAGGAGTTTTTAAGTTTCCTTTGGAGAGTGTATGCGTCAACATACTTTTGTGTTATATTTTGTTCAATATTCATCTAGCATACTCACACCGTACCACCTCAAATTGTACACTTTCTATTTTGGATTGTCCCAACTCAAATTGTAATTTTAGCCAAATCTGGGCTAGTTGACTTGACCTAGAATTCCTTGTTTGCCCTTTAAGTTGGCTGAAATTTCAAACGGGCTTGGGCTTTATTTAGGGTTTAAAGAGAAGATTAGCCTTAATCTTTCACTTACACAAAAGTCATCCGCATCTCCTCATTTCCCACTCTCTCTTCCTCTCTTCCTCTCTTTCTTCCTCTCCCTCTCGTGAATTTATTTCCTGATCTATAATCCTCTCAATCTTCTCTTGTCTTTGTTTTTTTTGTTTGTTGTTGATTCTGAACGGGTTTCGAATGGTGTACAACCTTTACTTCGAATCCGTAAGTTGTTGGTGTTTTTTTAAAAAAATTACCTTATTAATTCATGAATTTTGTCTTGATTTTCTAGTTTTTACATGTTTTATGGGTTATTTTTTTTTATTTTTAATGGATATTTGGATTAGGGTTTTCCAGATCTGTTCGAATGATGGGTTCTTTTTAGGTCCTGAATCCCTTGTTCGAACCCATTTTTGAAGTTGTTTAGGTTTGGTTTTTATTTGTTTTGTTGATTTGAGTCTGGGTTTTCATAGATCTACTATAGAAAAGTGTTTTCAACAAAGGGCTTTTAAGTTGTGGTTTTTGCTCTATTTTTGCTTCATTGGCTCTAAAGTTGGAGTTTTTCGCTCTGTTTTTGTTTCGTTTTTGCTTTGTTTTTGTTTCGTTTGTTCCGTTTGCTCACTTTTGCTGTGTTTACTTTTAAGTTGAGGTTTTTGCTCCATTTTTTTTGATTTGATAATTTGCTTTGTTTTTTCAGATCTGTGTATCTCTCCGGCTGAAGAAGATGAGCTGGAGAGTTAGAAGCCAAAATGTAGTTTTTTTAATTTGATTTGTAATGAATTGGGGGAAATTTTTGTAAATTTGGATAGTAATATTAGTGTGTAATTTTTGTAATTAACATTGAGCAGTCACTGTTACCCATCAACTTTTTGTCATTTCAAGTTAGCGTTTTCTAACTTTATCATTGTACAAAAATATCACCCCTCTTTCTCTCTCTTCAAATTGAGTTGGGACAGAGGGAGTAGTAACTTGCAACAACATCTTAATTAAATGTATAATCTGCTCTGTCATTCATTACTATTATCAATACAACGTTTAACCTACCAAACAAACAAAATGTATTCAAACAAAAGGCTATAACACTTGAATCCAACTGCTATCAGCAATCCCTTTTAACAAGCCCTGAAAAATGGGGTGAAACTCAAGTGATGTCGCATGGATGTGGTGAACATCTGGATTGGTGGTGAGCATTCAGTTACTTCATTTTCTAAGGATCATTACAAGAATCTGTATATTGTGGTTTTCGGGGATAAGCAGTTTCTGCTACTTCCTCCTACTGATGTTCATAGGATGTACATTCGCGATTATCCCGCTATGTCGTATTACTGCGATAAGGTAACAAATTAGGACCTGGTAACAAATTAAGAACAACATCATGAGCAAGCATCCTAAAAAGCATTTCCAAGAAACAAAAATCTTAGTGAAAGATAACACTTACAAAGACCGTCCATCATATCCGTCAGAATATAACCTTCACCTTTATATAGCTCAAACAGGGTGCTTGCATTCTCTCTATTTTTCAAAGTTTTGACAACTTAGAGCCCAGTTGCAATCTTCGGTCGATATGCGCAGTTGCTTCCTTAGCTTTGGTTGAAAGTACTTCCGATCCTGCATGGAACCAAGGGCGAAATTAGGGGGGCGAGGGGGTGCTAGCGCCACCCCCAGGATCCGGCGGCCCAAAATTTAGGCCTAGAGCCACCGGATTCTGCCCCCCCCTGAGCCCTAGCAGCACCCATATTTCCAGCGTCCAGTTGAGGAAGACGACCGTTGTTCTGGGCTCTTTTTTGTTTTCTCACTAAACAAAATGACGTCATTTTTCCTTAACTGAAACGATGTCATTTTGTTAATGTAAAGGCAAAAAAAATGATGGCCAATTGGGCTGAAACCCAACTGACACAAATACAAATGTTAAACCCTACCTTTGGGCGAGATTCTGAAGAGAATCACATCTCTTAAACTTTGCCTCTAGTCTTCCCATTTTCGCTCACCGTCGTGAGTCTGTGACCAGTTGTCGACCATCCGTCTGGCCAACTTCGTGTCCCACCATCCGTCTGCCTGCGTCCGGCGTCTCCTTGCTCAGCCAGGAAATGTGCTTATTTGTGTAAAATTGTGAATACTTAATAGCATATACTGATATACATATTTAGTGCATGTGTTGAAATTATGAAATTGTGTCGAATAGCATATTTAGTGAATATTGATTGTGTGACTATCTTAAACAAGAGAACTTTGTAACTCTGACCCAACTCTGAGCTCTGAGGCAATTAAAACCCAACACATTGACCATCTGAAAACCTTCCGCCAATAGCCAGCAATGCCTTCATGGTTGAGCCACCTCCAGAACCTCAACCGGCCTTTTCATACAAACAAGTGTTAGGCAAAGAATTGCTAAGAACATTATGCCTCGACATAGATTTGGTACCATCCCAAGCTAGAGTTCCATTCAATCCAAAATAAAATATCGGTCGTTTGGGAGAGCCAGGTCTTAGCTTCACAATTGAAGAATGCGAGAGGCTAGGAGCACCACTTCGTCTGACGTTGATCGGCAAGTTCGCTCGCAGCAGGCCCCAATTGGACCAACTTTGCAAGGATTTCCAGACAGCAGATTTTAAAGGTTATACGGACATCTCCCTTCTCGACAACCACCAGGTATTGATCAGATTCACCTTGCATGAGGACTATTACCGGTTTTGGCTCCACAAGGTTTGAAACTTCGGCCCTTACTCCCTTAGAATCACTAAATGGGAACTAAATTTTAACCCTAATGCAGACTCTCCCATAGTCCCTGTTTGGATTGCCATGTCTGGACTTCCCCAACAATTTTTTGATGAATGGGTAATGCTATCATTAGGAAATATAATTGGGAAGCCAATTAAGGTAGATAAGGCTACACTAAGTAGATCCAGACCTCATGTAGCTAAGGTCTGTGTTGAGATAGATATCACAAATCCTCAGTTGGAAAGGATATGGATAGATTATAGAGGATGTGGTTTCTGGCAATACCTAGAATACGAAGGTATGCTAGATTATTGTACTAACTGCCTCACATTAGGGCACTTGAACTCTTCTTGCAGGAATGACCAAAATCCAACCACCCTTATTGCTTGGAGACCATCTGGTTCAACAGCCAATAATATATGTAAGGTGCCTCATACCAAAGAAGAACAGAGAAGGACTACAGGTAAAGGTATGAAGCCATCCTCTTCTGGCTTAACTCCAAAAGTATTCATCCATGTTAGTAGGAACAAAACTAACCAGTCAGTGCATGCTAAGAAATTATCAATAGACAAGGCACAAAACCAGAGCAATACAAATACTGCTCCCAGAGTGAGCAGGGAATATCCAAGGAGAAAGGCAAGGTTACTGGTTCAAGTTCTAAAGATTTGATCCTTGGTTAAGGATCCCAGGTTCCATTCTCTAACACTCAACCTAATGGCTATGTGAACCTGAGGCAGACATCTAATTTGAATAATACTCATGTTGATACTGAACCCCAAATGGCTCATGGGAAAAAAATGTAGTTAGAGATTCCGTTTCTAATGATAATGCTGTCCATGTAGACTTATCAATCCAAGGTGTTCTAGAACCTATTCCTGATAATGTTGTGTGTATAGATGCTATACCCGAGCATCCAGCCTCGGATTCTATGGCGCCAATGAAACCAGCAGTGCAAATGCATGCTAATGATCTTATAGTTCCAGACTCTAATGTTTTGTTGCCTATGAAACCAGTAGAAACTGTACCTGCTAATGATCTTATGGTTCCAGACTCTAATGTTTTGTTGCCTGATGAAAGCTTAATCACACATTCCCCTAAATCATTTAATCATACTCTTAATCACCCTTCTAAGCCTAAAAATGACCATATTTGCAGGAATTCAAAGATGCCCACAAATAAAATAGCACTTCTAACTCAAGAATCAAATGGTATTGTTCCCATCATGGAGGAAACTGAATCTACAGAAGAAGAGTTTATAGAAATAAATGGAGGAGACTCTCCCCTCCTATCCTCCAACTCAAAACTTAATAGAAACCATATCCCTAATACTGCTAATAAAGAAACCATGTCTGCGGAAAATCTTGAACACACTAAGTCCAAATTGATAGAATCAGATAACTGTTTCAATCAATTATTGGATTTATAAGACATATAGGAGAACCTGGAAACAACTGATTAAATCAATAAAACCAGGAAATACAAAAAAAAAATCTTACACTCAAACCCCTAAAACGGTCCTAACATGTTCAGCATTGACACATACTAAATCTTCTCAATGATAGGTCGGAGATCATGTGTATGGAATGCAAGGGGTGTGGGCAATTCTTCCACACTAACTAGGATAAAAGATATTAACAAAAGGACATAAAATTAACATCGTCATCATAATTGAGCCAATGCTAGAAGCTAACTCCATCCAAAAATTAGCCTTTCAAACTAATTTTGAACATTTCTTCTCAGATCCAACCTACAAAATTTGAATATTGTGGGATGATTCGGTCCAAATGAGGATTATCTCTGTGGATGAACCAATGATCTTAACCAGGTTTAAAAACCAATACTTAATGCAGGAATGTTTCACAGGCTTTATATATGCAAAGCATAAAATTTTAGAAAGGAATAAACTATGGAAACAAATCCTTAACCATAAAGATTCACCACTGTGCTTAATAGGGGATTTTAATGTTATCAGTTCTATGGATGAATTCTTAGGACAATCTATACCTGACTCTAAAAGTATGGATAACTTCAATCAATTTCAAATAAAAGCAAACATGTCTACAATTCCCACAGTAGGTTCCTTGTTCACTGGACTGGAATGAGAACCAAGGGCAGAGTCTGGAAAAGATTGGATAGAGGTCTATCCAATAATCTATGGTGGAATATTTTTAGATCATCTGGAATCCAAACATCTGTAAGAGAGCAACCTGACCATGCACCCTTAATCTTCACAATTGCTGAAACCCAAAATCTCTCTAAGCCAATCCCATTCAGATTTCAAGAATGTTGGACCAATCACCCAACGTTTATGAACCTTGTTGAAGACACCTGGAACATCCAATCCAATAAAAGTGGAATGGAAAAATTAACATTTAAGCTAAAAAAACTTAAAATATGCTCTCAAATTTTGGAATAAACAGACTTTTGGGAACATTTTTTATGCAGTTAAAACTTGTGCAGAAGATTTTCTCCAAGCAGAAACTGAACTTCAAAATGATGAATCCCCAGAAAACTTGAAAAAGTTAAATCTAACAAAAGCAAAGCTAACTAAGGCCTTGAAAAAATCAGGAAATTTACTGGAGACATAAATCCAGAATTAAGTGGTTAAAATAAGGTGATTTAACACTAAATTTTACCACCAAACAGTTAATTCTAAGCATAAAAGACAAGCAATTGTTTCAATCAAAACTGACTCTGATTAAGTTTTGGACAATCAGGAAGAAATTGCACAAGAAGGTGTCAATTTCTTTTCTAACTTATTAAAGGAAGAAGATAAAGATCCCTCAGGCATTAATACTGCTTGGATATTAGAAAATATTCCAAGACTAATCACAAAAGAAATGAACTCCAAACTAACCAAACTAGTAACTATGGTAGAATTAACAAAAATAATTAAAGAAATGGATGAACACTCAGCTTCAGGGCCTAATGGATTCTCGGGTTTCTTCTATAAAAAATGTTGGCACATCATAAGCACTGATGTACTACATGTTGTGCATGATTTCTTCTAATCAACCAATATTCCAAAAGAAATATCTTCCACATTGATAATCCTAATCCCAAAAAAAGAAGTTAGTTCATCCTTTAAAGATTACAGACCAATCAGTCTTTGTAACTTCATCAATAAGGTCTTCACTAAAATCCTCTTTGAAAGGCTAAAACCTCTAATGGCTTTCCTAACAAGTCCTGAACAAACAGCCTTTGTCTCAGGCAGGGAGATCTCAGAAAACATCCTATTAATGCAAGAGTTAGCTTCATTCATGAATTCAAATACAAGAGGACTTAACATGATAATTAAGTTAGACATGATGAAGGCTTTTGATAGAGTCTCTTGGACTTTCCTATCTAAGGTGCTAAGTCAATTTGGATTTTCAAACCAAATAATTGACCTAATAATGAGAAACTTGAAATCTACCTTCTTCTCCATCCTAATAAATTGATCATCTTATGCCTTTTCCCAAGCAACCAGAGGTTTAAAGCAGGGAGATCCACTCTCTCCCTTGCTATTTATTTTAATGGCAGAAGCATTCTCAAGAAATTTAAATTTCCAATTTCAGTATTCAAACCTGAAATACTACAAACTTCCTAATCCAATTAAGAATATTTCCCATTTATCTTTTGCAGACAACATTTCCATTCTGTTGAAGTACACAAAATCAGGACTCAAAACAGTAACTTGTTTCCTGGAATCCTATGAAATGGCCATAGGGCAAAAAGTGAATTTTTAAAAATCTTCATTTTACATTTCAAAACACTGCTTTCAAAGAATTATTGGAGATATAAAAAATGACACAGGGCATCTTCCCATTCAAAATACCTAGGCTGCCCAGTTACATAGGAAGGACAAAAAATGCATACTTCTCAAGCATGATATCATCCATCCATCAGATAACAATATTGAAACCAACAAACCATACAATTGATGTAATTCACAAACTTCCTGGAAAATTTATCTGGAACTCTAAGATAAATTCTTCACAAAGAAAAAGAGTTTGGAAATCCTTTCCAAAAATGTGTTATCCAATTGTAGAATATGGGTTAGGCTTTAAAAATCTTAACACATTAACCAAAATTTTCTCCATTAAACTGCGGTGGAAGCTTCAACAAGGTAATTCTCTATGGTCACAATTTATGTGGACTATTCTAGACAAACATAAAACTTCAAAACTTGGCTCAAAATTAAAAGAATGCAGGATATAGCAGTAATGAACTCACAAATACAAATAGGGAAAGAAGATGTCTCTTTTTGGAATTCCAGTTGGACAGCTTATGGTCCACTATCTAGTTTTTGGGACATAAACCTAGAAACTCCTTTCTCATAGCTAACAGTGGCTGAATTCTTAGCCAGCAGACAAATTTTCCTAAATTCTCTAAGAAATCACTTTATTGAACCAACTATTGCTGAACTTGAGAAAGATCATGCAACATTTCCTGACTATGAAGGCATTATGATATAGAAACCAACTGAAAATGGAAAGTTCTCACTGAAAAATGCATATGAACTTATTAGAAGTAAAAGATCAGTGGTTCCATCTTTCAATCATGTATGGTCTTCTATGATACCTAGGAAAATAAGTTTTATGAACTGGAAAATGCTTAATAGATTCTTACCCCTACTTGATGTGTTAGAGGATTTTTCCTCTAATCTACCCTTAATTTGCTGTTTCTGTTTGGAGGATGGAGAAAGCATTCATCATAGTTTCAATTCTTGCAAAGAAATAAAGAAACTATGGACCTGGATTGATACTCTCTTCAATATTCAGACAAGACTACTCCATACCTATGGGATAGATATTTATATTACTGGAATGTGAAAGCAAAGTTTACATAGCACAAGTAACTTATTAGGATCATCCCCTGCTAAGTAGTATGGTCTATATGGTGTTTTAGGAACAAATACTATCATGAAAATGTAAAGCCTGACATTATCATTATATTCAGGAAAACTTTACATCTCTTCAATGATATAATGTTGGCTTTTCACCTAAATTTCAAATGGGATATATCTAATGCTATACCAAGGTTACTAATAGGCAGTCCACAAAAGGAAATAACATTTGTAACAGTAACCTGGAAAGCACCAATGTCAGCATTTTACAAGTTAAATGCAGATGGTTCTTGGCTGGATTTCAGTAAAGTAGGCACTGGGGAAATCATCAGAGACTATAAAGGGAACATGATAATTGCTGAAGCTTAACAAATACATAGCCCCTCACCCTTTCATGCTGAAGCAAGTGCAATCAGAAAAGGCTTACAAATAGCAATCAATCTTGGAATTGGCCCCTTGCAGATTGAAAGTGATAATAAACTGCAGATACAAGTCCTGGAGAAACAACAGAAGCCTCCATGGAGAACCATTCAAGAAATTAGAAAAATCTGGAAGCTTCAGAAAACCATAGAATTCACACTACAACATATCTACAGGGAAGCTAATGTAGCAGTAGATCTACTTGCAAAAACGGGAAGCTCAAATCAGGTACACACTTTCACCCGTTTTATAGACTTACCAAAGGATTTGAAAGGAATAATAAGAGCTGATCAACAAGCTTTACCATCCTTCAGAAGGCTCTAACCATTTATACATCAGATATGTTTAAACTGCTCCAGATATGTTTTGCTCATGATGTTATCACATGCATTGTGTCTGCGCAAGTGCCTAGCTTTTCCAAGTGTTTTAGTAGAACTTGTTACCGCTGGCCTTTGTTTTATTTTGACAGGTACAACTGGGATGTACATTTTAATCTGATCATGGAGTTCAAACAAGGAGCTGATGATTCATTGAATCAGCTACACAAAAGGAACAATGGATATTAGAATAATATGGGTGCGAAGATGCATAAGGATCTTCATATCTTCATTCTGGCGTGCAAAGACAGTAATTCATTTCTGGGGAAGAGAGTTGCAAGGGGCTACTATGGAAGGTCACCTCTTCATGTCAACACTGGGGTGTGGAGGCAAGAAAGTGGAAGGACATAGTAGACCTTGACTCAGGTTTAGGGCCATGGTCTTCATTGAGATTGGGGTTCGAGATGAAGGATATGGGGAACAACTTTATGTAATTAGCTTCCACTCTAGCCCCAGAATAAAGACTATTTTATAAAGTTCAATTCAAATGCAGGCATTTCAGACCAGTATGGCTAATAGTACCTAAGTACAATGATACAATTTCGGCTACGGTACGAAATATGGTAAATTGAAGATTAAATGGTATGGGTACGAAATTTATATGATTATAAAACAAAAATTTAAAAATTAAAGATAATATAATTTTATATTGTAAACCATTATAAATAAATGAAAACATCTAAATGTAGTTCAAACTTAATATTTTTCCCAATAACTAACAAATAAACTACATAACAAGATAATAGTTCGATGTCTTAAACAATAAGACTAAAATAAGAAAAACACCAAATAAAGTTCATCGTCCAAGTCAAAAAAAAAAGTAAAACAATAAGCATAAAAAGTGAA
Source organism: Rubia yunnanensis (assembly GCA_037428765.1). Taxonomy (NCBI): domain Eukaryota; kingdom Viridiplantae; phylum Streptophyta; class Magnoliopsida; order Gentianales; family Rubiaceae; genus Rubia; species Rubia yunnanensis. Next base: position 18,739,131 of record CM075064.1, on the reverse strand, counting down.
TGAAAAATATCAATTTTCAACAACAAACTCATTCTCCAAGTCCGGCTCATCAAGTGAGATGCTCACAAACTCTAAGAATCTAACATCACTCTGACGATCAAATCAATCCTCTCTTTAAGAAATAGGATTTCTCTGAATAGTAGCGCTTACCTCAACTTCTTCTCCATTTGATGTATTTATAAACTGACCCGATCGTGCTTCTTTGTTTTCAGGGACAGAGATTGTGGGGTGCATCACGATCCCACTTTTTGAGTTTGTAGCATTCATGGTTTGCGTTTGTTCCTTATTCATCGGCCCACGTTCTTTGTGTGCCCATAAGTTCTTAATAGTTTAGGCTGAACCGAGTTCGACTTCGCTGTTGAACATTGTTGGGCTGGGCCTAGCAGCTGCTAGCTTTGCTTACTGGACTGTATATACACCATAAGCCCCCTCCCCCAGCCATGAAGCCAATGCCACACAAAGCAGTGATTGGTTTCCTAAGCTGCGTAGCAAACTTATGTCCTCGATTTGTGTGTAATGCATTGTAATATGTTCGCCTGAGGTGTGATGCGAACCATTTATTGTGGAGTGTTGATTGCTTCTTAGTTGTATGTTACGGATTCCTGGAATCACACTTCCATTCTAAATTTGAAACCTCTGGGCGTATCTTATCTCTATGAGATCTATCCATTGTAATCTTGTGACCGAGATTCACTCCTTCATATTCATTTGTTAGCTCCGCAATTTGCTCAGTTACTGTTTCGACTGATGTGTCTTATAATTACTTTCAATTTAGCATCTCGAAAATAGCCCCCATTAAGAGTATTTTCCCCGCTGTCTCCTCGAGAATCCAAAAAGGTAATGCACTTTATGTCAGCTTTGTCATGATTGCATATTATTCTTTTTATTTGTCTTGTAGCATTCCTTACGAAAACCCAGGCCTATTCATCTTCCTTCATCTATATTTCTCCCAATCTCTTCTTGAATCACACGCTATCACAGTAAGTTTTTTTTACGTCCTTCCTTTCTGCTCTTCCTTAAGCTTTTAGCTTTTGATTTGTGTACATGTGCATCTTGTAGCGTAAGTTTATTTTGATTATAATTTAATAAATTTTGTGCTACCCTTCCCATCACTATATTCTAGTTTCTGGCAGGACTAATTCTTCTTAGTTTTTGTCCTTTAATTGACGCCGCCCTTCTTCTTGATTTTAGGGATTTTGAATTTGTCAATGTCTACTTCTAACAACCCCGGGATGTCTTCTCCCAATGTCCGTGAGCTTAATGTTGATTCCGATGAAGATTCTGGCCACCATGCCAGATTTTCTTTCATTAATAGTCTCCTCATAAATTCCTATGTTGAGGATTTAAAATATACATTCCATTCTCTACGTTCGCATGAGCTTAAGGCACCCGAGGCCTCTGAGGGTGTTCGCACTCCTCCCCCTGGTTATTTTTCTTGCTATTTAGACTACTTGAAATTTGTCCTATCTTTTCCTCTGCCCGGACATGTGGTAGACCTTCTTTGTTACTATATATTAGGATTATGTCATCTATATCCAAAAGCAGTCTCCAATTTTATCTTTTTTTTTATCATGTTTGCAAAGCGACTGGTGTTGATTATTCTATAGATCTATTGCATAGCATTTTTCATCTTTACAAAATAAAAAAACTCCCCTGATGAATTCACTCTTCACCATGTAGTTCCTAATGTTGATTTCTTTAACGGGCTCTCCATTAATTGTGGGGTGTGGCGAGAAAAGTGCCCCTGCATAAAACTTGATCCCAATTGTAGTTTAGATTTTCCCTTTTGGAACTAAGGCACTCCGAAAGCGAAGCTACGAACGGCTGGGGCTCGCCTAGCTACCGAGTCCGAGGTTGTAATAACTCTTAGTCATCATTCTATCGTGCTTCACTCTGCTAGTACCTTAATCAAAGGTGTTGAATTCATTGATCACTTAAATATTTCTAGTTTGCTTGTCCCCACTATGGGCTTCTGCTCACCTCTCATGTTTGTGTTCTTATTTAATTGGTTTTGCTTTCTTTCATTGCAGATATGGACCTCACACGCTGTACCCATGAGAGGAAGTTCGTCTCTGAGGATGATGCTAGAGAGGTAGAGATCCTGACTCCCTAGGGCGAACAAAACACTGATGTTGTTTCTCATCAAGCAATTACTAATGACACAAGTACTCAGAAAAATGCATCTGGATCTCATACAAAAGAGGTCGAGGGTGATGGTAAGAAAAAGGGCAAAGATAAGGGCCCGAAAAGAAGGCGCAAGGAGCGAATAAAAAATACTTGTACTGATTTGGGACCTGCAAAGAAGAAGGGGTGAGTTGGCCAACTTCCTCCATATTCTATCATGCTAAGTTGCAAATTGTTTGTAGATGGGACTTTTCCTACTACGCTCACCAAGCTATCCCTTTCAGAAACCATGGTTGTGGTATGTTTTTGTTATGTTGAAGCTTTTATCGTAATTTGAGTGCTTTATTTTGTCGTGTAACCATTGTCACTGTTGGTGTGTTTTTAAATTAAGGTTGGTGAGAGCTTGTAACTTGTCAGCAAATGAGTTGCTAGCTTCTGTAAAGGGGAAGGAGTTATACTGGCGGAGCTACAGGCCAGTAAAGCGGAGTGCAGTGCCTTGAGTAAAACTGTTGTGGATGCTAAGGAATGAGCACGTAAGCCCAAGGAGCTCCCTGTGAGTGCTGAAAGAGAAATGGAGAAAATGTGCTTTTAGTTGGAGGAGATGAAGACGAATGGGCCGGCTTCGCCCGGATACCCTCAGCTAATGGTCAACTGAACGTTGAAGGCTAATTATTTTTATGCCTTGTTTGAGGAAATCTAAGCTAAAGCTTGTGACGTTGGCTATTGAGGGGCATTGATTGAGATGAAGAAGTTGAATCCAACCGTGAAGCTTGATAAGTTACCCAAGCTGGCCAAGTCAGAGAAGATCTTAGCGGAATAGACCAAAATTCTCAATGATGGCTCTGTGAAGAGCTTCTCTGACTATGGTCATCCTTTCTCATTGCTATCCTATCTTGATGGTCTGACAACTCTTCCCTTGGCAACTGAGCTGAAAAAGTGTATGGTTGATTACAGCAAGAGCTTTCATTCAACTCTTTTATCTCTGAGGATCGCTAATCTGGTTAAGATATTATAGCAAGCGATGATGCCTACCCGGGGGGGGGGTTTAAAGGTTCAATATGCTTGAAGCGTGAAGGATGCTTCCATCATGGCTCATACTTCACTCTCGTCTCCTTCCAAAGTTAGCAAGCACCGTAGAATTGAAACATATTTTTCTTGTAATATACTGACAATATTTTGAAGTTTGTTTGTATGATTTTGTTATTATTGGCAACTTATTAGGTCCTTGTGCCTATTTTTATAATTTGACCAATGGTTTATATTTACTTATTTGCAAGGCTTTGATATTTTGGCTGACTGATTTTTTTTAAAAGCGTTGTACATTTGGGTCATTACATTTTTTTTTCTTGTGACAATGTATTTTGCGTCATCTTCTGGATGTTGTCCTGTGAATTTAACTAAATCAACCAAGCGTATATCGAAAAATTATTTCCAGGTCATTTCTTCTGACCACTTGTCTCAAGTGGATTCTATAATGGAAAATTCCATTATACCTGATGGTTATGATGTTGCATCTCCTGGCAAAGATATTGGCTACGGTTTGGTTGACCTTGAATTAGTTTTTGTATACTTGCGTTCGCTCAACCTGCTTGTTCGTGTTCAAGAGGGGGAATTAATCTTGGGCATTCATCTGAAGTATATGATGTTAGGTGTTCATACCTTGAAACGAAGTGGGGAAAGATTGTGAAGGAGGCTCAGGATAGTGTTCATGATTTAAGAAAATTTTGCAACAAGCAGAATGATCTTATTTATCATAAACAATTGAACATGGTTAAGAAGCTTCGCTAACAAGTGGATGTTGGAAACTACACCGCAGATAAGACACACAAAGTCCACCAGGTGACAATGATCATAGACAAGCAATGTGACCGTATGGATGATTTGTATGCTCGGCTAAAGAAAAAGCAGGAGGAATGTGATCACCTCTCAACTGCTGCTATTGGTTGGCAGACAAAGTTTGATGAGCAGTTTGCCATTAACATACATTTGCGAAGTGATACTGATACGCTTCGTGCTGAGTGCAATCGACTTGATAGATATATGCATCAACTTGAGCAGGATTGTGCTAAATATAAAATAAAAACTCCAAGCTCTCCCATCGTCATCTCGAAGGTCTACCGGTCATGGGGATCTTACCATGGACTTTGGTGGTCAAAGGATCAACCTGTCGGAGGCTATTCGGATGCACATTCAATCCTTAGAAAAGGAAATACGGGACTTGAAGGTCAAAATGCAAAGATGTGAAGAAACTGTTAACGTCATGAGTATGCAATTGGACCGTGAGGAGTTCGGGCCCATCACTGACATCAAGGCATACTATGCCAAACATATTGCTCACATGGAGCTAAGAGGCTTTATACACCATCTTTTTATTTGCATATGAAGTGGCGATATGAGTACCTGGTTAGTGAAGAAGAGACCGCTGAAGAGAAATGTCGTAGGGCTGAGCATTCTCGTTGCGAATCTGAGCATGGTCATCGTTGCGGAGAATCATTGTCTTCTAGATCTTTGTGGGCTTCAAGGCATAAATAGATATGCTAGATTGGAAAACTTATTTTGTAATGTTTTTAATAATGTTGGCAATGTCTTGGCGAAGCATGTTCATTGTTTTTTCTAAGGAAACTTCCTTGTCGATGTTTTGTCCTCTAAGTTAGTGAACTTGATAAACTGTGAGGATGCCAGCTTTATGGCTTGTTTTTATTGTTTTGTTCTAACTGGATAAGTATGAAGCTATTTGTATGACCTATTGTAGCGTAGCCAATCAGGTTGTATGATTTCCATTGTGTATGTTGAATTTATGAGCAAATCTACTCCTGAGCAAGGTCTATAACTTTCGTTTGCTATGAGTGAGCAAGGTCTGAAGCTTGCAATGTTTGGTGGTCTTCGCAAGATCTATGGCTTGCACTTTTTTGATTTGCAAAGTTTTAAGATCCAAAGCTTGCAATCATCGATAAATGTGCAAGATCTAAAGCTTTCCATGTTAGTTTTGTAAGATCTTTAGCTTGCACTCGCTTGATTTGTAAAGTTGCAAGATCCAAAGCTTGCAAGCATCGATAGTTGTGCAAGATTTAAAGCTTGTGTTTGTTTAACTGGCGAAGCTTCATGATCCAAATCTTGCAAGCATCGATGGTTGTGCAAGATCTATAGCTTGCGATTTGTCGTTTACTCAGCAAAGTCTAGGTAATTCGATGTTTACATGATACGAACTGATCATCATGTAACAAGTGTAAGTAAAGAATGCGAAACTTAATATTGGTCCAGCAAAGTGGTTTTGCATTGAATATGTCTGAACGTGATTATATCACGTTGGAAAAAACCAAGGATAGTATCCTTGTATCTATACAGGTTGATGCTCATTGTTTTTCTTCTAGACATAAAACTTTCTCAGGTTGGCTACATGCCATGTGTTTGGGACTCTGGTTCCATCCATTCTTTCCAATTCGTAGCTGTTAGACTTGTGGGCCTTCATGACCTTTTATGGTCCCTCTTACTTTGGGCATAGCTTTCCTCATTCTTCAGCTAGGCTAGCTTCGTTCTTCCTTAACACTAGGTCACCCACCTGAAATTGTATTTCTTTCACCCTCTGATTGTATGCTCTTACCATTCATTCTTCGCATTTAGCTTTTGTGATCGTTGCTAGATTTATTTTTTCCTCAAGTTCCTCTACTTTGAGCCTCATCACACCTGGGTTGTCTATCTCCTTATAGCTGCTTGTCCTAAGGATTGAGTTACCAATCTTTATGGGTATGACTGATTTGTGACCGTACACCATTTTGTATGGTGTCTTCTCTATTTGTTCTCAGATTATTGTTCTATACAACCATAGCATGTTTGGTAACTCGTCTACCCATCATGTTCGCTTTCCTTCCAGTCGCTTCTGTCTTCCCTGAACTATGGTCCTATTTGTCACTTCCACTTGGCCATTAGTTTGAGGGTGTGCCACGGAGGTAAACTTCTGAAGAATCCTAAGTTTTGAGCACCAATTGGTTAACACCGTGCTTGTGAATTGTATACCATTATCTGTGACAATGATATATGGCACCCTGAAGCAACACACTATGTTTTGCCATACGGATTTCCCGGCAGCTTCGACTGTAAGTCCTAATGGTTTAGCTTCGACCCACTTTGTGAAGTAGTCGATTGCAACAATTAAGACCTTGGCATTACTTTCTCCCCTTGGAAATGGTCCAACTAAGTCTATCACCCACTTATCAAATGGCCAGGCACCACAGACTCTTGTTAAAGTTGACTGTGGTTTGTGTGATATTGAGGCATTGAATTGGCAAGTCCTGCATCCGAGAATGAAGTTGTGTGCATCGTTTAACATGGTTGGCCAGTAGTATCCTGCTCTGATTATCTTTTTAGTTATCGTCCTAGCTCCTTGATGCATTCCACATAGGCCTCCATGTACTTATTTTAAAATCTAAGTCACTTTCGTTGGTCCTACACATTTTATCCATGGGGACAAGAAGCATTTTTTGTACAAGTGTTGTCTTCGTTGGCATAATTAGTAGAACACAACTCAAATTTTCTGGCTTCTACCTTATCTTCTGGCAACGTCCCTTTTGCGAGGAAGTCCTTCAGTGGAGTCATCCAACTTACTTCATCCTCTTGCATTGTTAACACAATCGTTGACATTCCATAATGACGCCTCCCTACTCGCTTAGAGAATCAAATCCTGTTGTTGCTAGCTTTATTAACACGTCCGCCTTTGTATTTTTGCTTCGCGGTACGTGTTGTACATCGAAATATTCAAGTTGGGCTATGAGTTGTTGCACCTTACCTAAATACATCATCAACTGATCCATTGGCACCGCATAATCACCTTGCACTTGTTGACTACAATCAACGAATCGCTAGACACTCAAACGCTCTTGACTTCCATTATAACAGTGAGATCTAGTCAACAAATTAGAGCCTCATATTCTGCTTCATTGTTAGTGAGAAAAAAAATCAAATCATAATGAGTGTCTGTGTTCATCCCCCATTTGGGTCAACGAGAAGCAATCATGCTCCGCAACCTTCCTTGTTGGATGCGCTGTCAACAAACAACATCCAAGCAACCTCCTCCCATTTTTTCTTTCCTTTGTCAATCCTCAAACTTTGACATACGCTCGCCCTCTATGTCTCTTCACTTGTCATCTTTGTGATGAAATCTGCTAGCGCCTAAGCCTTGATTGTTGTTCTAGGTTGAAATTGTATTTCAAATTGACCTAGTTCCAGGGCCCACTTCGCTAGTCTTCCTGAAGACTATGGCTTAGTGAGGATGTCCTTGATTGGAAACCCTGTATAAACCACTATGCAATAACTGTGAAAATAAGTTTGCAATAATCGTGCTGAGTAGACTAGGGCTAAGGTTAGCTTTTCTAATAGCATGTAAGCTTTCTCTGCTTTCTGTAGGATTTTGCTAATGTAATAAATCAGGACTTGTTTTTGTCCTTCCAGGCAAACCAACACCGAGCTGACAGCATTCTGTGAGATTGCTAAGTACACGTACAACATCTCTCCGGGTGCGGGCAATTTTAGCGTTGGTAACGCTTGAAGCTAGTTTTTCAACCCATCATATGCTTTTTGGAAATCTTCACTCCAACTGAACTTTCTTGCCATTCTTAACACTTAGAAAAGTGAAAAGTGCTTCTCTGCTGCCTTTGATACGAAGTGGCTAAGTGCTTCCACTGATCCCATTAAGATTTGCACCTTTTTAACTGTTCGTGGCTGGGGAAGATTGACTATGGCTTGAATTTTGTCTGGGTTTGCTTCGATACGCTTTGAAGAAACCTTGTATCCCAAGAATTTTCCAACCCCCACTCCAATTACACACTTCTTAGGGTTAAGCTTCATCCCTATGGCCTTCAACGTGGCCAGAATTTCTTTTAAATCTGCAGCGAAGCTTCCTACTATTTTAGCCTTGATCACCATATCGTCAACATAAGCCTCGACATGTCTCCCTATTTCACTTTGGAACACCTTATCGATCACTCGTTGGTATGTTTCTCCAGCATTTTTGAGTCTAAATGCATCTTCACATAACAAAATGTTCTGAAGCTCTTTATAAAAATAATTTTCTCTACATCATCCAGGTTCATCAGTATCTGGTGATAACCTTTGTATGCATCCAAGAAAGACAAGGCTTCATATCCTGAAATCGCTTCCACCAGTTGATCGATCTTTGGAAAAGGGTAGGAATCTTTTGGACATGCTTTGTTCAAATTCATGAAATTAATACACATTCTCCAAGCAGCATCTGATTTCATCACCATGACCGGGTTTGCTAACCACTTTGGGTATATAACTTCTTTTACTATACTAGCTTGCAATAGCGAAGCAACCTCCTCCTCGATCGCCTTTTTCCTATCATTAGCGAAGCAACATTGTTTTTGTTTAACCGGTTTGACTGAGCTACTAATGTTCAATGAATGAGTGCGATGTTTGGGCTCACTCCTCCCATATTATGTATGTCTCATGCAAACGTGTCCCCATGGCTTTGCAAAATTTGAATAACCTTCACCTTCTCTTTGCTTGGAATGTGTTTTCCAATCTTTACGCATTTGGAACCATCCTTGGTATCTAGGCTTACCAACTCCATTTCTTCCCCTAAGTTTGCTGATGCAGCTGATTGTTCTAGCAAGCTACCTCCCAAAATGGTGTTAACCAGCTTCGCCTTTTCCCCTAACTTTCCTGCCTTCATCGCTATAACCAGGCATTGCCTTGCTTCTTGGTGGTTCCCCCTAATGGTTGCGATTCCATTTGGGGTTGGGAATTTCATTACCAGGTGATAAGGGGACTAAATGGCCTTAGCTATGTTTTTCCATGGTCCTCCAATTATGGCGTTAAATGTACTTGGGGCATCCATAATCACAAAGTCGGACATGATGGTGCAATTTTTCCCATTCTCTTTGATTGTGACCGGCAATTGTATATTTCCAAGAGGAGTTTCTGCTCGCCCTGTGAATCCAACCAACAAAGATGTGGACTTTTTTAGGTTTGTTCTTTTGAACCCCAACTTGTCAAAGTAGTCCACGAATAGTATTTCAACCGCGCTACCATTGTTTATGAATACCTTGTGTGGCAAAGCGTTGGGTACCACATCATCTTCACTGTAGGTAATCGCTTCGCTTGGTTGAAATCTTTTGTCCACTGGTCCTTGCGGGGAAGAATATCTTTCTTTGGCCTTCCATGCATTGTTGGACAGTGACTCTGTGGACCCGTGTATAGAGAAGATAACTATCTCTGTTACTTCACCATCCACGTTGTCGTCGTATTTTATAGCCGCAATCACTTTTTTATTTTTACCCTTTGTGGTCGTAGTACCTTGGTTTCTTGGAGGGGGGTTCGCTGTTTTTCTTGTGCACCGTACTAACTTGTCGCATCTTTCCTATATTGTTCAAAGTTACCATTCCTCTTATTTTATTCAATCTGTTTTCTTAGGTCCCTGCAATACTCTATGTCATGGTCTTGTTCTTTGTGGAAGGCACAGTAAAACTCCCTAGATCATTTCTCTGGTGGTGCAATCATTGGTGTTGGCTCCCAAAATAGATCCTTATTTGCAGCCATATCTCCATCTTTGTCTTTGTTAAAGGCGTGTCTTGAAATGACAAACCCTGGAATCTCGGTTTTCCTCTTCTGAAACCGATGTTTCCTTTTCCTTTTTAGGCCAAACTTTCTGTGAATCCTCCATTGTTCACTTCTCTCCTCACTCCTTTACTGTTTTTGGAATGTTCGCCTCCTCCGTTCGTACATGTTTTTCAATCATTTTCTGTAGCTCCCTTGGGTTTTCCTGCATGTTCTTCATCAGCTCTTTGTAAAATTCACTATACCGCGTGCCTCCTTTAAAAGCACCCAATGACAATTTAAATGACAAATCACGAACTTGTAGGCTCTTCATGACAAATCGATTATGGTACTCCGCGAGGCTTTCATCGCTTCATTGTGTTATATTGTTGAGATCAGTGATTGTTCTGGTGAACTTCTATTTTTGGTAGAAACATCCCAAAAATTTATCTGATAACTGCACCCAAGACTTTATACTTCCATTCGGAAGGTCTTCGTACCACGTGATTGTTGTGCCTGATAGAAATATAGGAAACACCTTGTATACTAATTCTATGTTCGCATCCTGGAATCTCATGTTATTTCTATATGAATGTAAGAACTCTTTTGGGTCCATGGTACCATCGTAGATTTTAATGTGTAAGAGGAGCTTGAAATCTTTAGGCATCTTAAAGTCTCGTAAATGCGGTGCTAGAGGCAATTTGTCTGCATTATCTTCTGCGTAATGTCACGTAGCTCTTCTTCATAGTGAAGACATCTGCATTCATGATTCACCATTTTCTATGGTTTTTGGGGTCTTTACTTCAGACTCTTCAAAAATTGATCGTACAGGTCTTCTCTAGTCGCTTCTAAGAACACCGCAAATGCCCGTTTTTCTTTGTCACAGTTATTGTTCGGAGATTCTGCTTCTTCCTCTTCCTCTTATGTTTCTTCTTTGCTAGGCTCTTTTTCCTTACTTGGGGTACGTTGCTGCTGATGGTGTGTGCCCCCATTACATCAAAGCATATGTTCTTGTGACTGATGATTGTGACTTTTTTCACTCCTGGTGAACACCATTGCTTACCTGAGCAACCTGAATGGAAAAAAAATATGTTCCCCACAGACGACGTCGAATGATGTGGTAGCTTGTTCAGGTATCTTCTTCACTGCTCACCTCTGTAGGTCCCTCCAAGTGCAAAGATAATCCCGAAAATTACTCAGGGAGAATCCCTCTGATGATCAAGTCAGTCTTCTATTTAAGAAATAGGATTTCTCTTAATAGTAGCACTTACCTCAACTTCTTCTCCATTTGATGTACTTATAGACTGACCTGACCGTGCTTTCTTGTTTTTAGGGACAGAGATCATGGGGTGCATCATAATCCAACTTTCTGAGTTTGTGGCATTTATGGTATGCGTTCGTTCTTTATTCATTGGCCCACGTCCTCTGTGTGCCCCTAAGTTATCAATAGTTTGGGCTGAACTAAGTTCGACTTCACGGCTGAACATTGTTGGGCTGGGCCTAGCGGCTGCTAGCTTTGCTTGTTGGACCGTATATACACCAACAACCGAGTAGTAGAACTCAAGAAAAGTAGAAGCTAATGCACAGACTCAAATATATATCCAGATAGTCAAACTTAACGAATAATTGCTTAAGGGAAAGTCTTAGGAAAAGTGGTCTTTCCTTAAGTTTATGGACAGTCTACAAGGTATATTACCTTAAATGTTGTAATTTTCTATAAAATTTAAGTATTGTATTTTATAAGCTAAAACAATTAATAATATGCATTTGAAGGTGAATATATAAAAATATATGATATAAAAAATATTTTCAAAAATTTTAAATTTTGTATGTAATTGAACAAATGCAATGTATAAGGTAAAAAAATAAGTGGCCTGTCCATGTTGGTAAAAATTAGTGAATAGAAAAATGGTTTGTCACTGGTCTTTGAAAAGGAATAGTATTGTGAAGAACAAAGTGGTGTAAAAAACTATTTATTTACAGAGGGAATTCATAAAACAATTTTTGTTTTGAAAAGAGAACATGGGCATGATAATTCAATGCCTTTGAAAAGAAATTCGCCAAACCTGGTGTGCGGGGTTTCAACAAGGCGTTCGTTCCCCAAGGTACCACAGGAGCTCCATTTACTTGTGCACTCAAGTGATGGAGATGGAACTCGTGTGAAGAATGTTCAGATGGAAGTTTCAGAAAGTAGTAGAAGAAGGCTAAGATGTGTGTTTTAAATTTGCTCTCGACTGGCCCTTTTATAGGCACTGGAGACAACCAACGGAACCAACATAGATGGAGAACGTGCATGCAGAAGTGGGAGAATGTGCAGGCAGAAGTGGAACCACTTCAACCCAAAGATAGGAATGACCCACTTCTACGCTATAAATTTTACCAACATATAAAATTTTACCAAGTCAAAAAATCCACGCAGGTTTTCACCAAATCCAAATTCTTAGTTTAATTTTATCAGTCAAAAATTACGTTTTACTGAGTGAAAATCCAAGGAGAAAAAATAGGAATTAATTTAAGACTAAGTTTGATCATTTGAGATGTCTCATAAAACTGGACTCTCAAACTAATCATGACAAAAAAAATTAGTATGGGCTCAAGATGACCTGCCTCGCCTCGTCACGTCCGAGCGGTGCAGTCGGTCAACAGCGTGCGCGAGGGGTCTATATTCTTCTTACTCACACAAAGTGATAGTGAAACAATTCCCCATATAAACAAGACATCTCTCCCTTAAACTTTCCATGTAGGACAATGAGTAAAAGACAATTTTTTTCTTTTTCTTTCTTTAAAAATAGATTTTGGGTTGATTGGTCCATTTGCATTACTAACAGTCCATAAGTTTAAGACCCGCTCATTACTTAATGTGTCATAATGTTGAGAGAAAGTGCAATTAATTCTTTAAGAGAAATCTAAATACAGGTTGAGAATTCTTAAATACAGGTAAACTTAATGCATGATTACTATATTGTCACTATTATCTATATTTAGGAGTTTTGGACTTACATTTAGAAAGTGTTTTAACTATTTAAATTTAGTCCTAAACAAATTCTAAATATTAAAATATTCCCCTATAATGTCAATAAACTTTACCAACTACCTCACATTTTTAACTTATGCTTTATCAATTGTTCTTGCTCTGGAAACAACATGGGAGGAGATGTTGAAGATGTAAGATTATGGTCAAATTCTCTAGAGGACGTTCCAGCGTTAATATTATCTAAACTTAATGTTGTGGATGCTTCCAGCCATCTTGGTCAAAGGAATCTTCATTTGAAACAATGGGGTACTTCGCAACAAATTATTTGTAAAGATCTTTGAGCTTCTCACCAGAGGTCTTCTGTGAGCCGTCATTTGACTCTTCCTTGAAGTTCAGGTCGTATGCCTTGTCTTTCTCACCATAAAACTCAGAAGCACCAACATCCATTCCAATAACCATATCTTTAGTGTAACCAGCCTTAGCAATGGTTGTCTTAAGCAATTCATGACCTTCATTGTTCTCTTGGATGTAAGGAGCAAAACCTCCCTCATTGGAAACTTTGGTGAGGAAGTTCAATGCCAGAATAGAATATGCAAAGTTCCTTCAGGACACAGCCAAAGAGATGGCTAGGGAAGTTAAGAACTCACGAAGTGGAGAAATGAAGAGAACAATTGAAGATCTAGATGAGTTTCTTAATAAGGTCAGAAACTATTATGAATGAGTTTATTGTTAACTCCTCAATTTTGCTCTTATCTTTGCTAACTTTAAAGTCAATTCAGGTCAGAAGAGGCGCGGGTGTTTCTAATAAAGAAATACTTGGTCTTGCTAATTTATTTAATGATTAGCTCACTTTAGATAGCATAAACATGTTAGTTTTAGTGATTCCCTTCTTGAATGAAGCAATATTTCAGACCTTCATTCTTCATAGCTCATCAAATGGCTTTTGCTACTAAAACTTGCAACTCTTGCATATTTCAGGCCTCGGTTGCTAAACATGTGCAAGTACATGGGAATTAAAACTTTTGGAGTAGATTCTTATTTGTGATTCTTGCATCGAAAAAAAATCACGAAGGTGAAATCCACCTGCCTTTTCTTTTAATTCTCTATCACCTCAAACCTATTGTGCATGTTATGATTTTGGCTGCATCCATGGTTGGTACGGTGGGTTGTGATGGACTTTAACATCGTTTCATTGTCATGTTATGGTTTGCAATTGGATTTAATTGATTAGGTTTTGATGTTACCCTTATAATGATCTTCTTCACCTGCCCATTGCCTGTTTATGAAAATATTGTCTTGTATTCTACACCTTACGAGATTAACGTGCTCTTTATTGCTCGGTGGTGTTTATAGTTTGAATAATGATGATAAATTAATTCAAGCCGAAGGTGTGGATTCCCTATCGGAGGCTGAACTTCGTGGAGATTGCATAAAGCAAGGCATAGTAGTTCAGAATTCAGTTGAAGAAATGCGTCAACATGTAATTTTTTTAGGCTTCCTTGAAGTGCGATGTTATCTATTTTTTAAGTTATACACCATCTGCTTAACATCTGATAGGATTAATGCATTGATGTGAACTAATTTTGGAGCATGTAATTTGGACTACACAACTAAATTGCATCTCCTTGGGTAAGAAACAGCATGCTCTGGACATATTTAGTTAGCATTTGAAAACATAAGCGTGCCTAGTTCCTCAAAGTGCTACTATTTCACATACTCCCTCTGTCCCTGAATAATTTGCAGGAAAGAGAAAAGTGGAGGCAAAATTAAATAGTGCCAAAAGGACACTTTTTCAGTACAAAAAGCTGAAAAAGTACATGTCCTAATCAGAATTTCAGAGCCCCCAAATTGACTCAAAAACAGTGCTAAACAATGTATCAGCACTGATTATTCCCTCCAAAATTTAATGTTTGGCTCCAAAATTTTCAGTTTTGGAGCAATTCTACAATTTTTCGTACCTTGTTCACTACCTCCAAAATTCAGAAATCCCATCTATAAAAAGGGCATTTATTACAACTCTTATTCATAACTCACTGAACCAAAAGAAAACCATCAGGATTATTTTTTGGTCAGTTTTTCCAGAACTGGCCAAAGTCAGAAAACCAAAACCCACACTTTTTCTGATCTTCATCATCGAGCAACAGTAGAGCTGTGATGGTGGAGAGAAACCTCACTGATGAACAAAGGCAGGAGATTGGACATTTTCTCCTTCAACACAAAAAATGGGTAGCTTCAGAACAACAGTAGAGTGGAGGCAGCAGAAAAATGGTCATGCTCAGTAAGGACCATAAGCACAATATGGGCATGAGTTAGGCAGTAACTTCAAAATGGTGAGGCTGTGTGCGCCCGTTCGACAAGACACGGGCGGTGTGGAAGAAGTAAGAATCCAATCGACCCGGAGGCTCTAATGGCATTGCCACTCAAGTTCAGACGTACATGCCGAAGCACAGCCGCCAAGTTGCATATTGGTAAAAGTAGCATACACATAGCAATAGCAAGCAAGGAGATAAGAAGCCACACAAATGCAGTTCATCCATTCCTAACAACACTCTAGAAAGAATCAAGGCTGGAATGGTGTTTAAGCAAACTGGAGGGCAACATGCAGTTCAAGACCATGCACAACATCATAAACATCGATGAAAAGTGGTTCTACATCACAGAGGCTACAACGAGGTATATTCTTGGTCCCAATGAACCAGAACCATATAGAATCACTTAAAGCAAACATTACATACCAAAACTCATGTTTCTATGTGCTGTGTGTATACCTATATTTGACATAGAGGTTAATGTAATGTTTGATGGAAAAATAGGTGTGTTTCCTTATGTTGATTATGTAGCAGCCAAGTACACAACTATAAATAGACCTAGAGGAACCATGATGCCACAACCCATAACATTCATCACCCGAGATGTAATTAGACACAAGCTTATCAATAAACTCATAAAATCTATCAAGGAAAAATGGCCAGTATGGGCAAGCAAAAACATTCTCATAGAGCAAGATAATGCCCCTACCCACATATTTGCAAATGACCCTAAATTTTTAGCTGCAGCCACCTCAGATGGATTTAACATTCAGTTAGTTTTCCAACTTCCCAAATCACTTGATTTAAACATTCTGGACTTGGGTTTTTTTGCCTCAATTCAAAGTTTACAACAGCAAAACCCGAGCCAAAACCTAGATGGACTACTAGAAGTTGTGCATGATGATTTTGAGAGAGATGATCCTAGGGTCATAGACAAGATATTCCTAAGCTTGCAAAGTGTTATGGTAGATATCATGAAATGCAGGGGTGGTAATGAGTTCAAATTGCCACATATGGGAAAGGAAAGGCTAAGAAGGCTTGGTTTGCTACCCCACAATTTGATTGTGGATTCTGAGTTAGTAAGGGCTTGTTTGGAGCACATGGTGTCCATTGGCAGAACTGGGAACATATAGGATCTGCTGATCATGATGAAGTTACTGTAGGCATGCAACTAATGTACTTTTGTAGGGTTGTGTTTCTAGATTTAGGTCTAGGGTAAACATACAAGTTATTTTGATAAGGTATATTTATAGGGCAACCTTGTAAAAGCTACGAGGGCTATACTCCCTTTTGTTTGAAGCTTTTTAAAATGAGCTTGTGTTTAAAACCATGTTTTAAGTATGAGGCAAAACAGGTTAGTCCAGAATGATAAACCATTATAACCGAGATGGATGTCAAGCAACACATATAACAACAAAGTGACAAACACTATAAAGCTGTCATCCTAATGTTTTTAAAAACATGGTTGCTGCCAAAGTGTTCAAGCAAGGTATCATCATATATGGCTAACAACTACAATAGGGTTAACTTAGCAAATAATTTCATAGTTGGGTTTAATCACATCATACCCCGCCAACATCAGATCAGTTTAGCAACTAATAAGCATGGTTGCATGTTTATTCATTCATCACAACTACATAATAAATTATGGGTCCAACCAGCACATACCCAACGAGCACACATATTAACTATGACTTCAATAAACAAATGCCCTGCCAAGATCAGGTAAGTCTAGTGACTAACACAGCATGGCTGCATATATAAACCACCTGAACATGCATCACAGTTTACTGCTCCCATTATTGCCCCTGATCTAAAACATGCCTTGCCTGACTCAGGTTCTGCTTCAGATTCAGTTGAAAAATAGGGAACGATCACCCAAGGTTTCAACTGAATCTGAGGCAAAATCTGAGTGGTTGCATTTTTGAAGTTAAACATCACCCGGATTAAAAAAAACAGCATATAACAAGCAGCACATGTGCTATCACAGCCAAGTAGCAAACAAGTAACCTCAAACAAACACAAAATAAAGTAGTTGTTGTAAAAGCCAACAACACCCACACTGTATAAACAATCCTGCATTAAGAGGCAGACAGTTAGTATATGTACAACAATTTGAAATTACAAAGTTAGATCAGAACTGAAAAGAAGCCAAAAATACAAACCTATGGATAATGACACTATTTTCCAGCACTGTAATCACTTTTTGCCTCATTTTTTGGCCAGTTACCAGGATAAAGACAAGCCCCAGTTTCCTAGAAACCTGGCTCGCCATACTTAGGGAATTCATTACCCTTGAAATACACTGAAGGATGTAGATCACACCAAGATTCAGATGAATCAGATTTATAAGAATCAAGGGGCCGGGTTTCATCGGAGTCAGGGGGTCGGGTTACATCATAATCAATGTCAGGATCAGGGGGCTGTATTTTATCTGGACCAGTATCAGGGAGTAGGGTTCCATACACAAAATCAGGGGGTAGGGTTTCATTGGAATCAAGGGGTAGGGTTTCATCGGAATCAGGGGCTGTGTTCCATCAGAATCATTGTCAGGATCAGGGGGTTGTGTTATGTGAGGATCATTATCAGGGGTTGTGTTTCATCTGAATCATCATCTGATTCTGAGTGGTACATGACAAATTCAGGTACATGGCTAAAATGTGTGGCCACAGGGGTATCCCAAGAGTCAACTGAATCAGTATTGAGGATGGTGTACTGGGGTGGGAAAACAGTGCTGGTCTTTGGTTGTGACTCAATGCCATCAAGCCCAGTAAATAATGTGGGATCAAAACTAGACTGAAACTGAGAGTCAAACTCGGATTCACTCAAGGGTTGGCAAGGGACAGACTTACCCTGACCAGCCATAACCCTATCACCATGATCCATCAGAGGCAGTTCAAAAAGAAATTGTTAGCAGAATGTTAAAACAGTGGCTAATATGGCATATCTAACACAACGGAAAACCCTAGATCTGAACCAAGAAAACAAAGAACATCATTATCAGTTTTTAACATACCCATGCATTCAGTTTGAAACAACCACAACGAAGATCATTAGATAATATCATATATCCAACCTAACGATAAACTCAAATCGGACCCCAGACCACAAATAACATGAATTTTAGTTCTAAAAAGAACCAACAATTATAGACCTCGGAAACAGGCCATAAAAATCATAATCATAAACATGCAGTCGGTTTTCAACAACATAAACAGAATAGCAATGGCAAATATCACAGTTACAACACTAGATATAACTTAGATCGGAACCCACACCACAAAGAACATGAATTTCAGTTAAAAAATAACGAACCCATGTTCATTTACCTCAAAAAATAATATGAAAGCCAGGAATCAGACACATTCATTCAGTTTTCAACAAGAAAACCCCAAGAACAATGGGTAATACCACAGATCCAACACGAGAAATACCTTAGATCTGAAGCCAGTACATAAACAACATATGTTTATGTTCAAGACACCCTAAATCAACCAGCCAAACATAAACTGACCCTTAAAACGCTATGATTTCAGTTCGAAAAAGCGATGAAATCGATTTCGTCTTCAAAACCCCAAACAAAATCAAGAAAACACTAGATCTGAAACAACAAGTTGTGATAAAAGATCATTTAACCAAGTAAACCCACACAAAAAACACAAGTTTTCAAACTAAGAACGATGGCAGAAAAGAGGTTGAGCGGCTAGGGTTTTCAGATTTCAGAGAGAGGAGATGATGAGCTATGAAGATTCTGTGAGAAATGAGAGAAATGAAGAAGATAATGGATCGTTTGAGAGCGTTGTGAGCGTAAATGGGAGCGTGGGGAGAGCAATAATGGAGCATTGGGAGCATAAATGGACGCGTGTGGAGCGGTGCAGGTGGTTAGGAGATTAAACCAATTAATCTCACTGCAACCACCCGTCTATGGACACGTGTCTAGGGACTATACCAATTCCCAAATTAATCGGCCTTAAAGGCTGTAAATTTTGCACTGTTCAGGGGCATTTTGGTTATTTCACTTGTGGTCAACTTTGCCAAAAATAGAAATGTCTTATTGTTTGCAATTTAATCAGGGACAGGCAAAAATAAAAAGTGTGCAATTTATTCAGGGACGGAAAGAGTAAGTAATTTGTACATAACTGATCATGTAAGTGAAGAATTTAGTCTTCTCTTAAGAAAATAGGTGTGTTTGTGGCATCACATCGATGATACCAATGATACAATTGTTTCCACATCTCATGTATGAAATTATAACTTAAGGTGTTTATGTACTCCCTCCGGTCCACTAATAATGGCTCACTTTCCTTTTTTAGATGGTTTTTTTATATTGGCTCCAACCCCTTTTAGTAAATCCTAGATTGTTTTTATCCACACATTTTACTTTTTATACTTTCAATACAATCTCTACCATTCATTTGTTTTTTTGAAAAAGTTTGTGTCCAAAAGTTGAGGCCATAATAAAAGAACCAGAGGGAGTAATTATAATTTTTATTGTAATTTGATTTTGAATAATGGTTGTTGATGAGATTTAAAATTAAATAATTAAAAATTAATTCAAATTAAAACTAATAAAATTAATTAAGGGTAATATAGTAATCTTTTATAAAGTTTACCTTCCTTTAAAAATTCCTAACGATTTTGCCTTCTTTAAATAAGTATTCTGCCGCCTAGAACCGCCGCCCACCACCGTTCCGCCATGTCCCCCACCACCGAGAAACCGATAGAAACACTGTGGGAAGAAGTGCGAGAGCTCAGCCTCGGCCACCAAATAGACCACCTCAAGTCCCCGCCCACCGCCCTCCATTTCCTCCGGGACTATGTCTCCCCCAACAAACCCTGCCTCATCGCCAACTCCCTAACCCACTGCCCCGCCCTCTCTCTCTGGCCCTCCACCGCCTACCTCCGCGAAACCCTCTCCTCCGCCGACGTCTCCGTCCACCTCACCCCCACCGGCCGCGCCGACGCCCCGGCCCCACACCCCTCCGCGAGCCCCTCCTTCGCGTCCGCGCACGTGGAGAAGATACCGTTCCCCGCCGCCCTGGAAATGGTGACGGCGCGTGGGGACACGCGCGCGGTGGCGTACCTGCAGGAGCAGAACGATTGTTTTAGGAATGAGTACGGCGTTTTGAGTCGAGACTGTGATGATCACGTCCCTTGGGCGTCCGACGCGCTCGGGTGTCGTCCCGAGGCGGTGAATATCTGGATTGGCGATGAGCGTTCGGTTACTTCGTTTCATAAGGATCATTATGAGAATCTGTATGCTGTGATATGCGGAGAGAAGCGGTTTCTGCTGCTTCCTCCTACTGATGTTCATAGGATGTACATTCGGGATTATCCCGCCGCACAGTATCACTACGATAAGGTAATGATTACGAAATCCTGTTTGGTAAACGATTGTTTTGGCTGTTTCATTTAGCCGGTTTGATCAGGTGCTTTATTTAGCCCCTTAATACAGTTTCTGTTGTTGTGTTGATAGAAATGTTGAGCATAATGTGTGTTTGTTGGAAGAACTGTTGCTGAAATATTGAATGGTTGTTGCTTTTGTTGAGTGATATATGGTTTGTTGCGTAGGATAGCGGAGAATTTTCGTTGGAGGTAGAGGATCCGAGGAGGAATGTGCCGTGGTGTAGTGTGGATCCTTACCCTTCCTTGGAGGAAACAGACACGCATGTGGCTCAGTTTCCGTTGTATTTTAATGGGCCGAAACCTTTCGAAGTTACTGTCAAGGCCGGACAAATGCTTTATCTGTGAGTGCATTGCTTGTCCACCTGATTGGTTCTGAATGATAGTATTTTTCTATGTTTGAGGTGATCGCTCTTAATGTTGTTGTGTTGCTGTAAGCTCGATTTAAACAGATGTATTCCTTGTTTTGCTAACAAAGTTAGGATCGCTGGTTTTGAGGGATTTAACAATCCACTAAATGCGATTACTAATGCTTGTATCCTGCCATAAGTCTAGGAAAAGAACCATGTCACTTCATGTTGCGATTTCTCATTTATATTGGTCTGTAAAGTTTTTGTAATTCAATGATCTTATGGTTTATGAAGAAATTGAAAAGACTTGGATAGATAGCGGCTAGGCATATGATAGGTAGGAAACGTGAGGTTGCGAGATGTTGGAATGAAATTGAACCTTGACATGGCCTTGCTATTTCAGTGCTCTGGTTCAGTTGTTTAATCGTTCCTTATATCAGGCAGATTCTATGACAAAAGCGCTAAATCATGTGTTTTGCGCAGGCCAAGTATGTGGTTTCATCATGTTAGTCAGCGTCCGGACAACAGGGGACTGACCATTGCAGTAAATTATTGTAAGAAATACCTAAAGCTTTTCCTAAGAACGTATAGTCAAACTTTAAGTAACTTGTCCTTGATTGTATACAGGGTATGATATGCGGTTTGACATCAAGTATGCCTACTTCAACTTCCTGCAGTCCATAAATTACTCATCCATCAGTGAGTCAGCATACCAGCGGCAAGAACATCTGGAACCATATAAGGCAAAAGAGGATTTGGACACGGTAACTTACGCACAGAATGGATTTGCAGCTGATGAACACGATGATGGTAAGGAAGAATAGCTTTCAAATTGGGCGTATGGCGTGTCTGAAAAGCGGTGAAAGTAAGTAATCAAGAAATCCACTTCTGTAAATCGTATGCCTTTTTCTCTTCCATTTTACATCTCTTAATAGGTACATGCTTCTTGTCCAGTGGCAATGCGAAGGAAAGATGTCATTGGAGTTCATATTAATGGAATTTGCTTCATTTCTCTGTGGAGAAATCATTAAAGGCTTTGACTGTAAGAAATGCCGATGCAGCGTGAAGAATGTATGGATCCATTCAATCCGTCTGTTGATCAAGATTCAAGAACATTGGGTTGAAAAAGCATGAGCATTTTGCTTTGCTTCACCTACAAAACAGGAGGAGAGGGCATGTAGAATGGGGGGTATCGATCCAGAAACTTCACACTTAACTGTATTCTGCCAGCTTCCCTTAAATGAAGTGATGATGGTGTGGAGAAAAGAAGTTGCTCCCTCTGTCCAGTTGAGTTTGAACAAATCATTATTCATTTAGTCAAAATCACTGAATTGACAATAAAATTATTTGATCATTTTAGATTGTTAAATCTATGTAATTAGTTTTTTCGGAAGATGCTCAACCATTTTATTTAATTGAAAAGTGGAGTGAGACTCCACTTGGACTCCGCACCATCATGGTGGCATGGTGTATCGGAGATTTATAGATCAGAATAATGCAACTTTATTAAAAATGTGAAAACTAAATAGAGTAATTTTAAGAGGAAAGGAGATTTGAATCCAGATTATACTTGATCGGACAAAAGGCCTTGGTCAAACCGGTTATAATTTGTGCAAACTCACATAGACTGCTGGAGGAGTCATAAAATGTGTGTTGGACTAGTCTATGACCCAATCAGCTTGTAAAAAGAACAAGCTTTATGTTTGCAATTTCTATGGTCCGAACCAAAGTTAAATATTGCACAGTGTCAGTGATACAGAAACTGAAGTCTTCTTCCCAATTCAAATTGGAAAAAGGTATCGTTTCTACAAATAAAACAGATCATATTCATCAGGTTTCACCAACTGAAACCATGGAAATCACCATACCTCGTCCGCCATTTTACATCCCTCAATCCAAATCCTCAACCTCTCAAAAACTCTTCCCGCCATTCCTTTCACCATCTCCCGCTAAATCCCATCCTTCACTTCAAATCAATCTTCCTCTCCAAAGACCCCAAAAACCCATCAACAAGACCTCCCCAAATCCCCGCAAACTCGCCGCCATTGTCTCCATCCCTGAAGTCCTGCGCCTTTTCGACATCCTTGAAATCCCCGTAACCGCCGACCTCTACCTCTCCTTCATCGAAGAGTGCACGCAGTCGCGCGACCCGGAGCAAGCCATTGCACTCCATAACCATATTCGGACCAGCAGAATCCGCCCCACGTTGTCGATCTACAATCGGCTGCTGCTGATGTACGTTTCATGCGGCTGCATGGGGTACGCGAAGAAGCTGTTCGAGAGAATGTCTGTGAGGAGCGTGAGCTCGTGGGCTGCTGTGATCGCCGGATGCTTTGACGGCGGCGAGTACGAGGAGGTTCTGGATTTGTTCGTCGAAATGCGGGGGTGGAAAAGGACTCCGGTTGGAGGCGGTGGCAGCGATGTGGATCAAACGGCGGCGTGTGTGATTCTGGGGTGTGTTCTTAAGGCGTGCGCTAGAACAATGGATTTGGAGGTTGGAAAACAGGTGCACTGTTGGATGGTTAAAATGGGTTACGATCAAAACTTCATCCTGCGTAGATTGTTGATGAGTTTTTATGGGAAATTAGGGTATAGTTTTCATGATTTTGACTAGGCTTTTGATAATCAGATAACTAACTATTTGAGCCTTGTCATTCTTGCCGTGGATTGCTATATCACGCCCTGTATTTTACTAGTTACGCCCTGTATTTATACTATTTTATATACAATATGTATTTTTAATTTAATTTAATTTAAATTATTTAAATTATTTAAATTAATTAATTAATTAATTAATTTATTTATTTATTTAATTGTTCTGCCGCCATCGCGCCGCCGCGCCGCCGCCATGCATAGCGCCACCGCAGCCGCGCCGCTCTCCTTCTCCTCCTTCTCCTCCGCCGTTCCTCTTCCCTCTCCGGCGATGCCGCGGCTCCGTTCTCCGTTCTCCGTTCGCCGTGTTCCGTTCTCCACGGTTTGGGCGCGAACCGGCCGCCTTCCGTTCGCCACGGACCGGGCGCGAACCAGACGATGTCCCATTCGCCACGGCCTGGGCGCGACCGGGCGCGAACCGGGCGCCTTCCGTTCGCCACGGACCGGGCGCGAACCGGGCGCGAACCGGGCGCCTTCCGTTCGCCACGGACCGGGCGCGAACCGATCGACGACGGCGGGCTTCGATCGACGGAGGGCTTCGATCGACGGCGATGAAGGAGGAGAGACGGAGGGGTTAGGGCTTTGCTCGGTGGCGGTGGCAGAGAAGAAGACGAAACCGCCGGAGAAGACGAAGAAGAAGAGAAATAGGTGGCGGCGGCGCTGTGCACGGCGGTGGCGCTGGAGCACGTAGCGGCGGAGATTGGCGGCGTGGCGCGCGGTGGCGTCGCAGGGCACGGCGGCGCGCGGTGGCTCCCGGCGGCGCACGGCAGCGCAGCGGTGGTGCACGGTGGCGCACGGGGGCTCGGTGGTGGCTGTGGTTTTTTTTGTTTTTGATTTTTATTTTTGATTTTTGATTTTTGTTTTGATTTTAAATTTTTGTTGTTGATTTTTGTTTTATTTTAAAATTTTAATATTAGTATTATACATATATATACGTATTAGGGCATAACTAGTAAAATACAGGGCGTGATATAGCAATGCCCTTCTTGCCTTTGTTTTTGTACCGAAAATTTTATATGCTGGGCGGATGTGGTAGGTTAAGGTGTTGGACAAAATTTTATATATTGGTAGATCTAAATTTCCCCAAGCACCTTTAAATATGATATTTACTAAGTAACCTGTAAAATTTTGAGCGATACGATATTTACTTCTAATAACTAATGTATAAAATTTTGAGTGAAGGGTGTTTTTAATTCTATATTTTGGATGAAAGTATAAAAATAACCTTGTAAAATATAAAAGTAAAAAATTAACCCCGGTAATATTGACCAAATTGTCAACCGTCAAATTTGGCGGTAAATCATTAAAAATACTATTATAACTCTAATTTTAAAAATTCAGGAGAAGACCAAAATAGCCCCCCTTCTTCTTCCCTTTTTTCTGATTCTCTCCCATTTTTCTCCTTTCTTCTTCCCCTTTCCTCGCTTCTTCTTTCTTTGAAATTTCGCCGGAGAAATTTAGGGTTTCCGATAGGGTAGTGGGACGGCGGGATTGGGCGGGGCTAGGGCGTAGAAATTCGCGTGTCGCGTGGGTTTGCTGTCGTCCCTTTCCGGTGGGCTTGCTGTGTCGCGTCCGACGTAGAAATTCGCGTCGTATCCGGCACTAGATCTGGGCGCGAGGCAAAATTGGGCGTTAGCACTAGAACGGGGGCGCTGGTGGTGGTGGTGGTGGAAAGAAAGGGACACGGTGGTGGTGGAAAGGGGCGACAGCGACCAATCTGGTTGGCGACGGAAGTGCTGTTGGCGCAGATCTGGATGGTGTCGGAGCTGCTGCGTCTCGATCGGTTGGAACTGCTGGAGGCGCTGGTTTGGCGAGGCGGTAGAGTAGCAGCGGCGGCCATGGTTCACGTCAACTTTTCCGCAATTTTAAGTTCTCGCATTTAATTCGTAATTTTTTATCGAACAAATTCAAATCCGAGGCATATATAATTCATAAAAATGATGAACAATCTAGTTTGTACGCTCTTAATCTTAGGCGGGATTCAGTATCTCGATTGTCACGTTTGATGCGTTGACTTGATATTTGTTGTTAGTGTTTTGATTTTTGGATCACTGGTGAATGTCTGTTAGGATTTTTCAGATGATGAAGCTATACTGTACATCATTGAATAATTGTTTTTCTGCTGTCTAGAGATTAGAGCTGTCAATCTCTGACCCAACCCGAATCGAGAACCCGACCTGAATCGATACGAACGAATTAACTCAAAATTTGATATGATCTGAGAAATATTGACCCGAATCCGACCTGACACGATCACACTTAACCCGAAACTCTATTTTGACCCGAGAAATATTGACCTGTACCTGACACGATCGAATTCAACCCAAAACCCGAATATGATCCGATAATCTGGACCCGAACCCCGACTTGAATACGAACCCGAGATCAACCCGAACCCGATTTAACACGAACCTAATTCAACCCGATAAATCAACTATATAACCCTGCATGTAATCAACCCAAAACAGATGCAGTAATAAAAAGTCAATTAACATTTAATATGGAACCAAGTCAAGTTGGTTATGCGTCAAACTAATAACAAATGGGGTTTTTAGCCATATGATTACTAATACGTAAATTCAATTCATAACAAATGTGAATACACAAGGTTAAGTTAAAAATGCACATGACTAAATTTATAAATCTAATGAATAATAGTCAAATAAAGAGAGATGTCTCATTAAAATTATGGTCTTGAATTAGTAATTATGGAGAGTCAACTAAATATTAATTTCAAAAATCAGTTTGAAAAGTATTGTAAAAATAATATTTAATAAATTATCACAAAATCTTATTATAGATTGAGTCAATGTTCGATGAGGATATTTTATAATGGGAAAGTCTCAAGAAAGGCATCATTTCCATAAGCTTATGGACAGTCCTCAAGGGCATTTGCCTTAAATGTTGTGATTTTTTTAATAAAATTTAAATATTGCATTTTATAAGTTAAAACAAGTAATAATATGTATTTGAAGATGAAAATATTAAAATATATCATATAAAAAAATATTTTCAAAATTTTTAAATTTTGTATGTAATTTAAGAAATGCAGTGCATAAGGTAAAAAATAAGTGGCTTGTCCATAAGCTTATGGACATGCCGCCTGTCAGGAGACCCACTCTTTTATAATTAGTGGGAGAGTAGGTTAATTGGATAAACCCATTATCCAAACCCAATGGATCATTATCCAATTAACCCGTTTATTAAATGGGTCATAATGGGTTGGGTCATAAATGTGTTGGATCATTAAATGGATAACCCATTGGATAACCCATGAGATATTCATATGACCCAATGGGTTAAAATATATTATCCAATAAGTCATTATCCAATAAATCATGGCAAAGTCTTGGGAAAGACGGTCTTTCCATAGGCTTATGGAAAGACGGGGTTTGATTAGAATAATAAAAGGTAAAAGGTCTTAGTTGCAATATTAAAGTTTTAGCATGAAACATGTAGTAGTTATAAAATTTATAACCCGGTTCATGCAACCCAAAAATTTTATCTTAATTTCTTCTAATTTACACTTTAAACCTTGGTCTTTCCATAACTTATGGAAAGACCGTCTATCAAGAGAATTATATAATTAACCCAATAAGTTATCATTAAACATTTTCTATCGATTTGGGTTACAAGTTGTCATTATCCGATGGGATCAGGTGTTAAATGCACATTATTTTTTAGGATTTGGGATAAGAATAATTATGTTAATGGGAAATTTTGATCTCAATGGGTCTCATATTATGTTAACTCAATGGGAACATAACAAATACCCAATAAATATCCAAAATTACCCAATTAAATGCATGTATAATATTTAACATAAATATTCACTATAATTCACAAATTATATAAATTATAATTCACAATTTATTCGATTTCAATCTCGTACAATATTCGAGTTCGTACAACATTCGAGCTCGTACAGTATTCAAATTCAATCTCATACAGTATTCGAGTTCGTACAAAATCCACACTCAATCTCGTACAGCATTTGAGTTCGTACAATATTCGAGTTCAATCTTGTACAGTATTCGAGCTCAATCTCGTACAGTATTCGAGTTCAATCTCGTACAGTATTCGAGTTCGTACAATATTCGAGCTCAATCTCATACAGTATTCGAGTTCGTACAATATTCGAGCTCAATCTCATACAGTATTCGAGTTCGTACAATATTCGAGCTCAATCTCGTACAACATTCGAGTTCGTACAATATTCAAGCTCAATCTCGTACAGTATTCGAGTTCGTACAGTATTTGAGTTCAATCTCGTACAGTATTCGAGTTCGTACAGTATTCAAGCTCAATCTTGCACAGTGTTCGAGTTCGTACAATATTCGAGTTCAATATCGTACAGTATTCGAGTTCGTACAATATTCGAGCTCAATTTCGTACAGTATTCGAGTTCAATCTCGTACAGTATTTGAGTTCGTATAGTATTTGAGTTCGTACAGTATTCGAGTTCAATCTCATACAGTATTCGAGTTCGTACAATATTCGAGCTCAATCTCATACAGTATTCGAGTTCGTATAGTATTCGAGTTCAACCTCGTACAGTATTCGAGTTCGTACAATATTCGAGCTTAATCTTGTACAGTATTCGAGTTCGTACAATATTCGAGTTCAATCTCGTACAGTATTCGAGTTCGTACAATATTCGGGCTCAATCTCGTACAGTATTCAAGTTCGTTTAGTATTCGAGTTCAATCTCGTACAGTATTTGAGTTCGTACATTATTCGAGTTCAATCTCGTACAGTATTTGAGTTTGTACAATATTTGAGCTCAACCTCGTACAATATTCGAATTCGTATAGTATTTGAGCTCGAGCTTGATCCCAAGTAATATTGTTCGTTAGTTTCGTCGAGTTTACAAAGCCAGCATATTAAATATTTTTTTTATTTTTATTAAATATATAATATAATACATAATATTATATTACATAATATAATATTATGAACTCGAATATGAATAAAACGCAGACCGATTGATGAACAAAACACAGACCGATTGATGAACAAAATGCAGACTGATGAAACAAAACGCAGACTGGGAAGTGAGAACTGAGAACTGAGAAAGAACACGGACTTGATGGGTAATTCACGCTTCACCCAAATAAATGACCTATACCCAATGAGTCATTTAGTTCGACCCAATGGATAATTAGTATAGACCCAATGGATAATTAGTATAGACCCAATGGATAATTAGTATATACCCAATGGATAATTCAGTATATACTTAATGGATAATTGGTTTTTTCAACCATTTAAAATTTAAATGGATAAGTCACGTAACATTTTACTTGGAGTGAAAAATTATGATTAACTCTAATCATTTTTTGATATAGGCTTAATCGTGTACATATCTACAAAAGAGGAAATATTTATTCAAGTGGCTAAATGTGTGGATTTCATTTATTATTTTCTTATGTTCAATAAAAGAAAATATTTTTAAAAATCTTCATATTTCATGGAGGAGATTTTTCAAATTTAGTAAAAGTTTCTTACATACTACTTCTACTTCTTTCGTCAAGATCTTTTATCAATTTTTAATTGGTTCAAATTAAAATTGATTAAGACATGAACCGAAATCGATAAATATGATGAATCGAGAATTTGATCGTTTCTAAAATGATTATATGTGTTAGGGAAAAATTAAATCATTCGTAATCAAACTTGTGAAAAATTTGTTATCTTATGATATGAAATTATCCATGGGTCACCCGTTACCCAACCCAACTCGACCCACCCAAAATTATCTAACGGATAATCCATTATCCAACCCAACTAAACCCAATAACTACAATCCAATTATATCCATTAACCCAATGGGTCATTATCCAATAAGTCTTATCCAATAAGTGAAAATAGTATATAGGTAACGGTTATCCAACGGGTCACCCGACCCATTTGACGAGCCTAGTGGGACTAATAAGAATAGGAAAATTCTTGGGAAAAAATGTTTTTCCATAAGTTTATGGGAAAGACATGGTTTATTTAGATTAATAAAAGCTAAAAGGTCTTAGTTGCAATATTAAATTTTTATTGTACAACATGTAGTAGTTATAAATTTTATAACCCGATTCATACAACCCGAAAACTTTATCTTCATTTCTTCTAATTTTTCCTTTAAACGTTGGTATTTCCATGGATTATGGAAAGACTGACTTTTAAGAGATGGACTCATAAGAATATTTGATATTTAATTTTATTCAGTGAGATATATATAATTATGATAACCTTTAAAATGAGCTCAACATATAAATAATTATTTTTTAAATAATTTGAATGAAATATTATAAAAATAATCATTTTATTGTATTTAATATGTAACGATTTCTAACTAAACTAATTATTTCACTTCATTACTCATATATTTTTCCTTATATGACTAAACTTCTGAATTGTAATTAAAGTTCTTTATTTTCAATTTAAATGTAAGACACAAAAATATCCTTAAAAGTAATCCTAATTTTTTAATTAATAATGCCGCACAATGCGTGGTGGGACTTTACTAGTTTTTTATTTTAAAAATTAGAATCAGAATATTTATTACAATACAAAATTGCACTAAAGTATTTTAAAAAGTGAATAGAATTCAATGAATACTCAACACTGCTATTCAACTAAGATAGTAGGCACAAAAACATCTCTAACATATTTATAGAAAGTTACGCTATGGCCCAAAAAAATGTTACGACATTATCCTTCTCTCCAAATTCCACAATTTTTGTTATTCTTCCATAAATATAGAAATAGAAAACAAATGTTTTTTCATTGAAATGTTGAAAAGCGGTAGTACATGTTCTAGAGTAACGTAAAGTTGATTACTTAGAGTAAGAAAGAGAAATTGAAAAGGATTACGGATATGTTCTTGTTCCCAGTTGTAGATAAATATTCAGTTACGGACTTGAAAAAATACAATGGGGGTGTATAGGGTATCATCACGTTCGAGCGGATTTCAATTTGGAGTTACAAGTAATTTTTTTACTTTTTACACTTAGATCTCTCCAAGAAAGTTGGAATTGTCGAATCACGAAATTGGCGACACTAAAAAGCAATTCAATAATGTAATATTGCGACTTTGCGATTTGGGCATGTATGGGTGAACATAAGGGCCTTGAAAGTCAACATTGAATACTTCTACACAGTCTTGAAAAATTATACTGTGGCCCAAAATCGTGTTACCCCATAATTCGTTGCTCCAAAATACATTATTTTCTTGTTATTCTTTCCTAAATATAAAAATATTTAATAAATTAATTTTTTGGTGAATTATTGGAAAGCGCTAATACGTGTTCTAGTGTAATTTATAGTTGATTACTTAGAAGTAAGAAAGGGAAATTGAAAATGATTACGGATATATTTTTATGCTCCATTGTTGATAAATATTTTGTTACGTACTTGGAAAATACAATGGGGGTGTATAGGGTAGCATCACTTTTGAGCGAATTTTAATTTGGAGTTTCGAGTCAAGTTTTTACATTTTGCAAGTTACAAGTTACAACGAAACAATGCCTGATAATAGTGCAGTTGTAACAATAGTATTATTGAAATATAACCTAAATCAACCCAAATTTAATTGAGTGACATAATTCAGGCCAAATTAAAACATCTCTAACATATTTATAGAAATATATGTTAGTTGAATATGTTAGAGATGTTTTTGTGCCTACTATCTTTGCTGAATTCAGGCCAATTAGCCTCTCCAACTTTGTTAACAAAGTATTTTCTAAGATACTAATGGAGAGATTAAAGCCAATCATGCCAAAGATCATTTCTCTAGAGCAATCTGCCTTCCTTAGAGGCAGGGATATCTCAGATAACACCTTGCAAATGCAAGAGATGGCAAGGCTCCTGAATAGAAATAATAGGCAGAAAAATGTCATCATTAAGCTTGATATGCAAAAGGCATTTGACAGGGTGTCATGGTCTTTTCTAAACTCAGTTTTGCTGAATTTTGGATTCCATGGAACTCTGGTCAAGATTATAATGCAGAACATACAGGCTGCATGGTTTTCAGTGCTAATTAATGGTACTGCCTCTGGCTTTTTCAAAACTAGTAGAGGAATAAAACAGGGGGACCCCCTCTCCCCTTTCCTCTACAATATAGTGACAGAAGCTTTTTCAAGGGGTTTGAAAAAAGCAATCTCCATTCACTATATTCAAAGCTTTATCATGCCAAGAGGAGTGGAAACTATATCCCACTTAATGTATGCAGATGACACTGCCATATTCACTACAGCCACAAAAAGAAACATGAAAAGACTGATGAAATTTCTCTCTGCCTATGAGCAATGCTCAGGTCAGAAAGTTAACTTCTCTAAGTCTGAGTTTTTCATAAACAAAGGGGCTTCTGCTGCTATGATTAGGATGATTAAATCTGAGACAGGAATGAGGTTGGGATCAATGCCATTTAAGTACTTGGGGGTTCCAGTATTTACAGGAAGAAACAAGTGTTCTTACTATTATCCTCTCCTTGAGAGAATGGAAAGAACAGTCACTAATTGGAAGAATCAGTGGCTCACAAATGCTGGAAAACTGGTATTGATAAATCATGTGCTTCTGTCTATTCCCATTCACATTTTTGCAGTTCTTCATCCTCCTCAAACTGTGGTTAAAAGAATGGAGAAAATGGCATCACGATTCTTCTGGGGAGAATCACAATTTGGCCAAAGAAGGATATGGAGAAGATGGTCTAGAATGGCCCTGCCAAAACATGAAAATGGATTGGGCTTCAGAGACATCAGAGCTATCATCAAAGCCTTTTCTTGCAAGCTCTGGTGGAAAATGCAGCAGAACAAGACAATATGGACCAGTTTTTTATGGTCATTGCCAGCCTCCTATCAATCCTCTCACACATGGAAGAGGATTTGTGCTGTAACTGAAATCTCCAACTCATACTCTAGAGTTTTAGTTGGAGAGGGAACCTCCCCTTTTTGGTATTCCAACTGGATAGGTTCAGGTCCCCTGTGCTATGAGTGGCCTGAGGAAATTGAGATCCCTTTTCCAAATATTACCATAGCTGATTTTTGCTTACAGAAGCAAGTCTACCTAACACCCATGGAGCCTCACTTGGCTACCAACATCATCTCCTTTTTGCAGGAATTCAGTATCACCAGTTCTCATGAAGACACTCTGATCTGGAAGCTAAATCCCACTGGAAAGTTCTCCATCAGCTCTGCATACCACTCCTTCAGGGCCAGATCATCTGATATTCACTCAATTAAACAGGTATGGTCAAAATATATCCCTGCAAAGATGGCCATTCTTATTTGGAGGATATGTCACTGTATTTTACCATTTGATGATATCTTGTGTAAATTCGGTTTCAACATCCCATCAAAATGTCCTCTGTGCTGCAATGTTGACTCCCTGGATCACTATTTTAATGAATGTGGTGATAATGTTGCTCTCTTTAATCATATGCATGCCATTCTTTCCATGCCAACCCCCCACTTTGTTAATGCAAGACACAGGATTAGATATTACTTGGCATATCAGGGACCATCAAAAACACATAGGATTGTGATAAAAACTGCCATGATTTTTGTTTTCTGGAATTTGTGGAGAAAGAGGAACTCCATTCTTTATGACAACACACATCCTAGTCACCTCTCTCTCCTAGAGGACACTATCAGCAAGGTATCTCTAAATTTCCGTGCAATCCCTCTGGCTGGTAGTTTAATGAAACATGGGGAGTTAATACAGCTTGGTCTGGTTCCATTCCTCAACAGGAAAAAGCCAAAACTTTTTAGATCTATAAAATGGGAACCCCCAGACTCAGGCTTGAAAATAAATGTTGATGCCTCTTTTTTATCTCCTGATAAAGCAGGTTTAGGACTAGTGGTTAGAGATAAAAACGGTAAGGTATCACACATGGAAATGAAATGTGTTACTACTAGATCATCTTTGCATGCTGAACTTTTAGCTATTGAGTGGGGATTTCAGATTGGAAGACAGTTGCATGACTCATTCCTTGTTGAATCTGATTGCAAAATGGCTGTGTCAGGAATTTTAATCCCCTCTTCAGTAAATTGGACCTGTTTTACACTGTGTTACAATCTGAATCATTCTCTACATGGCATATTGAGGCATGTTTTTAGAGAGGCAAACTCTGTGGCAGATTTTTTATCTAAGAGAAGTCGCCACTGCTCCTTCTCCGGAACCATCTCATTGTTGGAAGCTCCCACTAAACTCAGAGGACTGATTTCTCTGGATGAACTGGGAGTTCCAAACATAAGAAAGGACTAGGTACTGCTAATGTTTTTGTTTTTTGGCAGGAGACAGCTGGAGCTCAACTCATATGGATGGACAGTGTCTTCTGGACTCATTCGGGAGAGGCTCAACTGCAAACATGAGCTGCTCACAGTGCCAGTGCCATGGTGAGCTGCTCACAGTACCAGAACCACAAAGATGCATTTGCTCATTTCCACTTTGAATGGATTTAGTTTATGGTCCAATTTTGATCAAGTGGCTAAGTTGTGCTTCGAATTTTCGATCACTAAACTGCTCCTTGACAACAAATTGGACTGTGATGATCTAAATCCGCATCAAGTACACCTTGATTTTGCTCCAAACCCAGACTAGATGTAGTTTTATTCTAGAACTATCTTTTGGAACCTCACTTGCTTCTTGCCAAATTTGGCTTGTAAATCTCTTTTGTATTAACTCTACTTCTAAGTGCCATTTTGGCCACCATTGGGGTTTAGGGTGCCCAATAAATCCCCTCCACCATGGTGTGGTTTTATTAAAAAAAAAAAAGAGTGACATAATAACCCGATCTAAAATGAACCAACTCAAAATATATCTGAATTCAATATGAAACATTATAAAAATAATTTACACAATTAGACCCAAACAAAACTTCAGTACAAAAAATAACACGACAATAACCCGATCCAATCCAACCTGACAATATTCTGACCCGACCCGATCTAATCTAAGTATAAAAATTACACGACAGTAACCCGACCCAATATTAACTCAACCCGACACGACTTAATCAGAGAAAAAAAACTGACACATTTTCAACCCGACACGACAAGTACCCAACCCAACCCGACCCAACAAATGAAATCAACACAATTCAACTCGACATGTTTCAACACGACACATTTCCAACCCGATACGAATGTGACACGATAACCCGAATTGACACCTCTACTACAGATATATTTGTCAGCTTTTTGGTTAGTTTTGAGTTAGTAAATGAATTGTAAACTGTCCAGGTGGGAAGACATTCAAGAAGTCGCGTTGCCCTTACGAGAAGGAGCGGTTTATTGTAGAAACAAGTCAATTTAGGAAGGAAAGAGAATATAGCAGTATGAAAAGGAAGGAAAAGTGGAGTCTGTTATTCAATTTGCATGTTCAAAATCATCATCACAAATGTACTCCCATTTGTCTTTTATACAGCCCAAAAAATAGATCCTATGGAAAGTTGCTACATGGAAATCCTAATAACAAATTACATACTAATAAAAACGAATATGTAGCACCAATTCTCAATACTTCATCAAGCCCCCCTCAAGCTGTGCAGATGTGAAGAAACGAAAGCCAAGCTTGAAGAGAATGTCACGAAATACAAGGCCAGGGAGAATCTTAGTGAAAATATCAGCCAACTGAACCCCAGTGGAAACCTTCGTGGGAATGAGAAAACCGGCCAGAAAATAATCACGTACCAAATGACAATCGATTTCCAAGTGCTTTGTGCGCTCATGGAATACGGGATTAGCAGTGATATATAATGCGACTTCATTATCGTAGTACAAAGGCAAGGGCAGTTGAACCTGCAGATGAAAATCAGCGGCTCGGAAACTAATCCAGTTTAGTTCACATGCTGTCATTGATAAGCTCCTATATTCAGATTCAGCAGACGATTTTTAAACCGTAGATTGTTTCTTGGACTTTCAAGAAATCAAAGAGTCACCAAGAAAAATAGCAAAGCCAGTAACAGAACGGTGCGACTCTTTGCGAGTACTCCAATCAGCATCACAATATGCATAGAAAGAAGGATCTGGAGCTGCTGAATCAAAAAGACCATGAGAAGGACAAGTCTTCAAGTACCTGAAAATATGAAGAGCTCCTTTGAGATGATGTTCAGTAGGATCCTGAATAAATTGACTGAGCTGATGTACGGAATAAGTGACATCAGAGCGGGTGAAATTCAGATACAATAGCCGGCCAATTAGCCTCCGAAAGATGCCTGGATCAGATAGCGCAGGAGAAGATTTATCATGAATCTTCCAAGAAACTGAAAGTGGTGTGGCAGCACCAGTAGCCCCAGCAAATCCATAGTATGCAATTATGTCCAGAATGTATTTGTTTTGTCTAAGATACAGCCTATCAGTGGATCTCGCAATTTCAATACCTAAGAAAAACTTAGCATCCTGCAGATCTTTAATGGTAAAAGCCTGATGCAAGGATTGTTTAATGAATGAGATATCATCAAGAGAAGTTCCAACCAGTCAAACATCATCTACATAAACTGTGACAACTAAGAAGGATTGTGAGGAGAATTTGAGAAATAAGCAATAGTTATGAGGAGATTGAGTGAACCCCAAAGACCTCAGATGAGATGTAAACTCTTTATTCCCTTGCCGAGAAGCTTGCTTAAGACCATATAAGCTTTTCTTCAACTTGCAAACCAAATTATTTGCAGGCAAGGGATAACCTGGAGGTGGTTTCATGTAAACATCCTCATCAAGATTACCATGCAAAAAGGCATTGTTAATGTCAATTTCCTGGATGTGCCAGGGGTTACAAGCTGCTAAGGCCAAGATTAACCTAATTGTGACAGTTTTGGCTACAGGAGAAAAAATCTCAAAATAATCAACACTTTCCAACTAGCTGTATCCCTTTGCCACAAGTCTGGCTTTATATCTAGCCACTGTCCCATCCAAATTACACTTAACTTTGTAAATCCATTTGGACCCAATGGCTCATTTACCTGCAGGTAGAGGCATGAGCTCCCAAGTCTGATTAGTCTCCAAGGCTTGTAGCTCAACCTGCATTGCTCTTACCCACTCTTGACTTTGACTAGCAATTTTATAAGATTGTGGCTCTTGGATATTTTCAATATTGCTAACAAAGTGCATATGAGAGGGAGTGCATATAGGTTGAGATAAAGAGTCAGTTGTGGAGTTCAGGACAAAATCCTTAGTCCAAGTGGGTGGTTTCCTGACTCTGGGAGGAAGAGAAATTATAGATGTGGGATTACTGGTACCTAATGGTTCAGGTATGAAGAAAGAATTATGAGCTGTAGGGGAAGAATGTGAAGAGTGACAACTGGACAATGGTATGGGAGAGAATGT
Organism: Rubia yunnanensis; assembly: GCA_037428765.1. Lineage (NCBI taxonomy): Eukaryota > Viridiplantae > Streptophyta > Magnoliopsida > Gentianales > Rubiaceae > Rubia > Rubia yunnanensis. The sequence goes on along the minus strand of CM075064.1, from coordinate 18,702,455 downwards.
ACCAGAATGATCAGTTTGAATAGGTAAACCAGAAGTATACTGATCAATTTTATCTGTATGAGTAGGATAAGGAAATGGATTAGGAGAAGTGTGATTGGAAGGAATAGGAGACTGATTAGTATTAGGAGGCAAAGAATATGCTGAAAGATTATGATAAGGGAAATGGTTTTCATGGAAAACAGCATCTCTGGAAATCACCATCCTTTTATTTATAAAATCATACAATTTATATGCCTTTTGGCCAGGTGGATAACCAACAAAAACACAAGGAAAAGCTCTCTCACTGAATTTATCCTTATAAGAATTAGTGTTTGTAGCAAAAACAAGACATTCAAAAACCTTCAAGACACTGTAATCAAGAGGTTTCGAGAATAACAACTCATAAGATGACTTCTAATTCAAAACTGGGGTTGGAATTCTATTGATGAGAAAGGTAGCTGTCAAAATAGCATCTCCCCAGAAATGTTTTGGAAGCTAAGATTGGAAAAGAAGTACCCTGGCAACCTGAAGAATGTGTTGTTGTTTTCTCTCCACAACACCATTTTGTTGAGGGGTATATGAACATGATATATGATGGATAACTCCCAAGTCAAAAAACAACTGAAAATAAACTGAATTAAGAAGCTCAGTTCCATTATCTGAACGAACAATTTTGACAGATAATTGGAAATGGTTTTTGATCATGGCAAAAAAAGTTTTAAGGAGCTGAGCTGTTTGATCTTTGGATTTTAAAAGAAAAGTCCAAGTACTTATGGTATAATCATCCACCACAGTAAGAAAATACTTAGCCCCATTCAGATTAGTGACCTTATATGGACCCCATAAATCAATATGAACCAAATGAAAAGCACAAGGAGAAGAGGTATTTCTCAAAGGGAAAGACAATATGTGCTATTTCTCCAAAGGACATATTAAACAAGGAGAATTATGATTACAACTGAATCTCAAATGTCTCAATACATCAGATGAAGGATGTCCTAAAATGTAATGCCAGTTTCTATTACAATTCATTGTTGAAACTACTGAACAAAGTCTAGGTTCGCTTGGAATATGAGAGAGTGGTATGGAGTTGATTTTGTTCTGGATGGTGGTTGAATGGAAGGATCTTTGATGAAGCAAATAAAGTCCTCTTGATTCTTCTGCAACTGCCAAGACCTTATCAGTCTTGTGGTCCTGCAATATGCAGCATGAATCAGTAAACTTATAATGAATTTTGGAGAACTTGGATAATTTACTAGATGGAGATAAGATTAAATTTGAAGTATGGGATATATAGAACTGAAGATAGACTGAAGTTGGGAGTAATGACAACAGATCATGTGGATTTGACATACTTAACAAAATGATCCGGCATATACACATGTGTTATAGAACTGACTAGACATTAATCAGTGAATAGAATAGAAGAATGACACATATGACTAGTAGCTCCACTGTCAAGTATCCAAGAATCACAATTAAAAATGAAATCATTAGCACAAGAATGGGTTAGAACACTACCTGCAAAGTCTTGGTAGTGAGCAAAATTGATGTTCTCTGTAGGTAGTGTAGAGTTGCTGGCATCTAACTTTCCTTTGCCTTTCATGAGTTGAGTAACCTGCACCTGCAAATTTGCAACCATCTCCTGCAAGTTCTCAGAACTAGTATCCAAAGGGCTATCTGGTAGCTGCATAGTTGTTGAATGTGCGTCTTGAGTTCCCAAAAGTTTATTCCTGACTGTGTTATCTCTACTACCTTCCCACCAATATGGATAACCATGTAATTTGAAAACGTATCCTTCAAGTGCCCTAAAGCACCACAATATTCACATTTCAAATATGGTCATTTAACTGGCCTTCTTAGAATTCCATCCCTGCTCACTGAACCAGGCCTGTCATAATTTTCCTTTTGCCCAAGATAACCTTCCTTCAAATTACGCACTGTTCTAACAGCCATTGCTGAATTTCTCTGAATTTCATGATACTCTTCATGTATAGAGTTCTGTCTCTCTACCTTCACTATCATAGAATAGGCTTTCATCACATTAGATCATGGTTCCATGGCTAAAATCTGATTACTAACTGCAGCATACTTGGGATTAAGCCCTATAATAAATTGGTGCAACTTATCATCCTCATCCTGATCTATAATTGCCTTTACAGTCCCACAATAACAGCAATCACAAAATTTCTTGGGTCTAACACATGCAAATTCATCCCATAAACCACTCAGTTTCGTAAAATACATAGCAATAGAGTCATTTTCTTGCTTAATATTGGTCAATTCACGTTTCAACTGATTAATCATCGGTCTATTACCCTCACTGAATCTCTCTCTCAGATCAGACCACAGAGTTATAGCATTCTTAGAAAACATGAATCCCCTAGCAATTTTCTTAGTCATAGAATTCAATAACCAAGAAAGTAGCATAGAATTCACCTTCCTCCATTGCTTGAGAACTTGCAGGAGATTTCTCCAGTAAGAAAAACTAGTTTATCTTGCGTATCAAGTGCTATCATCATAGATCTGCTCCAGGTGATATAATTTGTTTCATCCAGGAGCTCAGCAACCAGAACTAGAGCTGAATGATCAGAGCTATGCAATGCCAGTGGATCGTTTGAGCCATAACGATTTTCTTCATCTTCTCGGTTGTTCTGCAATCTAGGTCGCTGCCGGGGAATGTGAGCTTCACGGTTTGTACTGGTTTCACCCGGTGCTGAATTAGTAACTAATCCATCTTGATTATCAGATATATGTTTATGATCTATTTTGCTCTGATACCATATTGTAGAAACAAGTCAATTTAGGAAGGAAAGAGAATATAGCAGTATGAAAAGGGAGGAAAAGGAGAGGAAGAGTGAAGTTTGTTATTCAATTTGCACGTTCAAAATTATCATCACAAATGTACTCCCATTTGTATTTTATACAACCCAAAAAATAACAAGCCCAAAAAATAGAACCTATGGAAAGTTTCCTCATGGAAATCCTAATAACAAATTACATACTGATAAAAACGAATCTGTAGCACCAATTCTCAATACTTCATTGGTTGGATTTTGAGTTGAAGCTTGTCGGAGAGTATGGTCTCCGATGCAAGAGAGAGATGTGGAGGGTGAAATGGGTTCTCGCTTGCGCTTTTTTATCTGATCTTTGGTATACCTTATTTGCATAGCATAAAGAAGGGTTCGGAGGTGGAGTGCGTCGGCGGTGCGTTTTGGGTTTGATTTTGTTCTTGGGTTTTTCATAAGAAAATTTACCTTTTATGTTTTGGGTTTAATTTTATTCTTGGGTTTGATTTTGTTCTTGGCTTTTTAACAAACAATTTACATTTTCTGCTCTTTGGTTTGATTTTGGCAGCGGAGGTCTGACGGTGGAGCGACGGTTGTCTGACGGTGGAGCGACGGTTGTCTGACGGCGGCAGAGCTGGTGCATAGTGGCGGATATGGTGGTGTGGTAGATTTAAAGATGAAGAAGAAGGAGATATTTGGGTATTTTTGTCATTCAATTTTTTGTTTCAAGAGTGGGGATATATTTGTCTTTTCATAAATGGTCAATGCATGAATTTATTCGATCAATGCCAGAATAGTGTAAATTGGGTAAAATTGTATAATTTAATTAAAAGATAGGGTTAGTTATGCACTTTCAGATTATAGAAGATCACATATGCACTTTCTAAGTTTAATAGGGTTAGTTATGGACTTTCAGATTATAAAAGATCACATATGCACTTTCTCATTTTAAATTGGTCATTTTTGCACTTTTCCTAAGATTTTCTGGCTTCTGTGCATGTATATAATTTTTGTATATGTGATATGGTATTTATGATTAAGAGAAAAACTCAGGAAAGTGGTTCGAATCTTCTGCGCCACATAGTTCGTACGTCACAATTACGAACGGAGCCAATTGTTATTATGTTTTAATTTTTACCTCCTTAAATGCTTTCTATTTTCTTTCTCAATCCATCCCATGTTTGATCTACATTTTCCTTTCTTATCACTCTATTCCTTAGCTCAATATTTTTTTTCTAACAATCTACCATTTTGGAATATAATTCAACCATTAATTCAGTTTGTTCATTTCTAAAAGGTAATTTTTGTTGATAGATTAAATATTTTTTAAAAAATAATAATAAAATCAAGGAGTGGTTGAGATGTTTTTTTTCAATCTTACTCAAATAATATATCTTGTCAAAATATACATATTCTCGACTAGTCATAGCATATGAAATGAAAAAAAAGAGTTATATATATATATATATATATATATATATATATATATTAGAGAGCTTGTGTTGTAGTTGTGAATCATCATAAATAGAGTGTAATATATGTTGATGCATTTTTGTATAATGAAACATCTATAACAGTTGAGTGGTTGCTTGATACATTTATTAGATCTGTGCAAAAAAAAAATCAAAAAAAAATCAACGACCATGCTTATTCTCCATCTATTTTGTTATTTATGGGAATGGATGTTTTTTTTATTTGACACTCTTTCCATTTTTGGCAAGATTCCCTTAATTTCATCCACTCATTCTACTTTTTACTTTCTATATTCAATTTCATCCACTCATTTTCTTCACCTATATCCAAGCACATAAATATATGGTGCCATAAATAAATAAAAAAATGGAGGGAGTATGCAAAAATCGTTATGCAGTATGCAACTGCTTAATTTAATTCCATGTGATGATATAAAGTTTTGCAAATTTAGAATATAGGGTGATGGTGATGCAGTAGAAATATTTTTTTTGGAACTCAGTAAAACTTGCATTTCACTTTTCAAAAAATATACACCTCATCCTCTTTACAAAAGCCCTATATAAGTCAAAATGTTGAGCACAAAATGTTTTTAGCTATGGTTTAACGCAAGCTGTACATACCACACACACTCTATGATTTTACTTACATTTTCCTTACACTCCCTTTTCTGGAAACATACTTCATTCCTCTTCTTCGACGTCTAGTATGGTGCTTCTGCTGCTACCATCTTCAATAGCTGTACTCTCCTGCCTTTGCCTCAACATTTTTGCACCAGTCATGCTAGCTCATCATCCCAAGTTCCAGTTTCCTCCTTCACCTTTAACCACCGCAACATATTACTCCAAATTTTCTTCATTTCAACACAATTGAAGAACAAATGCTGAATCGTTTCTTGCTTATCAGAGATGCACTTCTTGTCAACCCCCATTCCAAACTTTGCCAAACCTATCCCTTGTAGCCAGTCTCTTAAAAAAACACATCCAGAGTGTAAACTTTGCCCGGGGCCTAGCATAGTTATTATATAAGAGTTTCCTCCAAACCATCTCTGTTGTTTTTGCTTCAGCTCCACATATACCCTCATGATACTGAATTTCTTTAGGTTCGATTATTTCTGCCAAGCCTCCATATCCAGCACCCTTTCTCTGCATTTCCCCAAACTTTTAATTATCCAAGAGACACTAGCTAGGATCTTCACTCACATTACATCCCTATCTTTTATATAGTACAAATGAAGCCAACAAATACACAGTTTATCCGCCTTTCTACATACATTCCAAAAAGTTTTACATTCACTTGCCACATTCCATTCCAACAACCAAATTACCCCCAAGCCTCCAGTTTTCTTCGTACCACATATGCAGTGGCGGAACCAGAAAAAATTTCTAGGGGAGGCTGATAAATATTACTTAAATTTAAAATTTTAAAATTCAACTAAAAAATAATGAAAAATACTACATAATATAATAAATCGAGTACCATACAATAACTTTTTTTACAAGTTCACTAAACTACTAAAATAACTACTTTCTAATGCTCGAATTATTAGAAGTAGGACTAGGAACAAGTGGGAGCAACAAATATCTACGAGACTTCATGGCTTGATAACGTTGCATAATCGGTTCATTCTCAATCTTAACAAAAATATCCTTTTCAATATACACCGTCATAACATCATTCAACCATTCATCTCCCATTTTATTACAAAGATCGATCTTGATATTCTTCATGGCAGAAAAAACCCGCTCAACTGAAGCAGTTGCAGCTGATAGAACTAATGCTAACTCAATAAGACGATATACCAATGGGTAGAGTACACTACTACGTGATCGAACCATATGTTGAGCAAGACTTCCAAGATCATTGATGACTGAATAGGCATCATCATCTCTCACATCATGAATGAAGAAATTAAGTTGTTGCTCAAGTTCTAAACGATCAACCGGGGAGAAGTCATCCGGATAGAGTTTAGCAAGGCAAACCAACTTACCAACATCAAACATGGAAAATCTTTCTCTTAGATCAAGGCAGGTAATACAAGTGAGTAATTTCGAGCTTGCTTCGCAAAATCGATGATTCATTTCAAAAATCATCCTGTCAACGGTCTAGTATTGAAACAATAAAAAATATAACAATAAGATAAAAAAATGCATATAAAATATTATAAACAAAATAAATTAAACTATGTAAATATTAAAGTAGTACCTGAAGAAAAATATCAACACGGTAGAAATTATGATTGGTCAACATTTCTCCACGTCGTCTAGAACGGTGACAAATTTTCCGTTATGCTTCCATCACGTCTGATGTGATCTCATGCTTCACACAAAATGTGTTGACTCCATCCTATAATTTATCAAAACCACCATCTCTAAATTCTTGCAATTCAGTCTTCATTCTATTCATCATTTGCACAGCCATCAAAATATTGTGATCTCTTTGTTGCAAGGCAAGGGACAATTGACTTGTCGCTCCCAACAAATGCTTCATAAAAAACATACAAAATACAAATTCATAGCTCTTCATTCCATCAATCAAACCCTTTGCTGTAGAGGCATTTTCATTTAAATTGATATGCTCACAGATATTAAGAAGCACTTAAATAATAGAAGACCACATAGCCCTAAAACGAAGAATAGTACTGCAATGTGATCCCCAACGTGTATCACCAGACCGTGTCAAACTCATTTCCTGATTTTTGTCTCTTCCAATAACATTCACCCCACTCTCCAATGCCTCTACAAGTCTAGCATGTTCTAATTGCACAAGCATCTCTTTTCTAACACATGAACCTCCAACTAGATTCACAGTTTTAACAAGATACCCAAAAAATTCACCCACAAATAGAGTATTTTATGCAACAGAAACAACAACCAATTGAAGTTGGTGAGAGAAGCAATGAATATACCTTGCGGAAGAGCTTTCTTAAAATATCAAAGCTTGTAATCCATTAAACTCCCCTCACATATTTGAAGCACCATCATATCTTTGACCTCTCAACTTTGACAAGGACAATTTCTTATCTACAAACAGACGTGATGGAAGCACATTTTGTGTGAAGCATGAGATCACATCAGACGTGATGGAAGCACAACGGAAAATTCGTCACCGTTCTAGAAGACGTGGAGAAATGTTGACCAATCATAATTTCTACCGTGTTGATATTTTTCTTTAGGTAGTACTTTAATATTTACATAGTTTAATTTATTTTGTTTATAATATTTTATATGCATTTTTTAACCTTATTGTTATATTTTTTATTGTTTCAATACTAGACCATTGACAGGATGATTTTTGAAATGAATCATCGATTTTGCAAAGCAAGCTTGGAACTACTCACTTGTATTGCATGCCTTGATCCGAGAGAAATTTTCATGTTTGATGTTGGTAAGTTGGTTCGCCTTGCTGAAAACTATCCGGATGACTTCTCCCTGGTTGATCGTTTAGAACTTGAGCAACAACTTAATTTCTTCATTCATGATGTGAGAGATGATGATTCCTATTCAGTCATCAATGATCTTGGAAGTCTTGCTCAACATATGGTTCGATCACGTAGCAGTGTACTCTATCCATTGGTATATCATCTTATTGAGTTAGCATTAGTTCTACCAGTTGCAACTGCTTCAGTTGAGCGGGTTTTTTCTGCCATGAAGAATATCAAGACCGATCTTTGTAATAAAATGGGAGATGAATGGTTGAATGATGTTATGACGGTGTATATTGAAAATGATATTTTTGTTAAGATTGAGAATGAACCGATTATGCAACGTTATCAAGCCATGGAGTCTCGTAGATATTTGTTGCCCCCACTTATTCCTAGTCCTACTTCTAATAATTCGAGCATTAGAAAGTAGTTATTTTAGTAGTTTAGTGAACTTGTAAAAAAAAAGTTATTGTATGGTACTCGATTTATTATATTATGTAGTATTTTTCATTATTTTTGAGTTGAATTTTTAAATTTTAAATTTAAGTAATATTTATCAGCCTCCCCTAGAACTTTTTTCTAGTTCCACCACTGAGCTTAACAATTTAGCACTCCAATGTTTAATCCGTTCAACTATTTTCTTAGTCAACGGTTGGCACATATGAATTGTTAACTTTCTACTTGCTAAAGGAATGCGAAGATACCTGAACAGAAAATCCCCTTCTTCAAATCTAGTCAGCTCCAGTATTCTCCTCTTCTGATCATGTACCACATTTCCAAAATAAATATTACATTTATTCCTGCTAACCCTGAGCCCAGTGGAGTTCTCAATTTTTTTGTACGCTTTCATTATAATATCCACAAAATCAGAATTTTTAAATTTATATTTACATTTTACATTTATAATTATCATTACATAATATTAATAATTATTATCTATGATTATGTTTAAGATTTTATAATATATAGATGTCGACCAATTTTATTGTCGAGTGGAATTTTATTTTTAAATTCTAAAATTAATAAATTATTTATATACAATTAAAATATTTATAAAATATAATATTTTATTTATACTTATTTATAAATATAAAATATGTAGAGTCCATCTCTTGAAAGGCGGTCTTTCCATAAGACATGAAAAGACCAAGGTTTAAAGTGCAAATTAGAAGAAATTAACATAAATTTTTTGGGTTGTATGAATCGGGTTATAACTTTTGTAACTACTACATTTTTGGGTTGCATAATATAGTGTAGAATGGTACTGTGTGCGAAAAACACACACTGAGTGTGCGATCCATCTCTCCCCCCTGAGCTCTAGCCTCCCCCACCCTCCGGCACCGCCAAATGGCGGAGCCACCACATTTCATCTCCAAGCCTCCGATCTCATATGCCCAAGCTGTGAACCAAGAACTTCGAGAAGCGCTCAACCTCCTGCCCCTAAACCCTATGGAGGCTCTGAACACTCCCTTCGTCCCCAAAGCTAAAATCGATCACTTGGGAGAGTCGGGCCTCCACTTCACGGAGGAGGAATGCATCAAACTGGAAGCTCTCCTCAAATAGACCTTGATCGGGAAATTTGTGCGCAGCTGACCGCAATTGGAAAAGCTTCGGAAAGACTTCCACACAGCTGGTTTCAAAGGTCCAAACAGTATCACCCTCTTGGATAACAAACAGGTTCTGATATCCTTCTCACTTCCTGATGATTATTATCGATGTTGGCTGCACAAAATTTGGAATTTTGGGTCTTACTCAATTAGAATCACAAAATGGGTCCCTAACTTTAACCCTGATGTTGATTCCCCTATCGTTCCAATATGGATTTCACTGTATGGGTTACCACAACAATTCTTTGATTATAATGTCTTGATGTCTGTGGGGAATATCATTGGTACTCCAATCCGGGTAGACAGAGCTTCAATCAATAGAACTAGACCTTATGTGGCTAGGATCTGTTTTGAAATAGATGTCACTAAACCAAGACTTGAACGAATTTGGCTTAGCTTTAGAGATGTTGGTTTCTGGCAAAACATTGAGTATGAGGGCGTTCCTTTCTACTGCTCTAACTGCCTAAAACTCGGACACTTAGATACAGTTTGCAGCCTCGATAAAAACATCTCCAGATTCTCCCCTTGGAAACCCCAAGGAAATCCAATCAAAGAAGGTAACAAATCCATTTCCACTGATGAACAGGGAAGGATCAGAGGTAAAGGAAATGGTACCTCTTCTACTAGTTTTCAAACTTCTTAGACACATTACCTTCCCAAGCACCAATTAGATAACATCTCTCAGCAGAATTCTCAGGTTCTCAACCCCTCTCTGAAGAATAAAGGAACAATTTCCGAAGTCTCGATCCTTAGACAAGGATCACAGGTTCCCTCTCAAACTCATATTCCTGCTAACTCTGCTCTGTTCCCGGATATTCAACTGCTAGCTACTGATTTGGCTGTAAACCCAGGGAACAATTTTGACCCATCCACCTTAAACCCTATTGTAAACATTGGACCCGCTACTGCTCCCCCATATCTACCATCACAAATCGACAATAACCAAATCTCCCCCAACCCTCCCACTCTGAATACAACTCCGCTAAAAAAATAACATCACTGACATTGAGAAGTCCAATGGTAAACACCAAAACAGTATTCCTATAGAAAACGTGACTCTAACTCATGATCCCAAGCTGGCTCCCCACCCTGAACCCCCTATGCAGATTGCAGAAACAAGCAAGCTATTAAACACAACATACATGACCCCCCAAATAGACATCCCAAACAACATTATCCCGGCTGAGTCCCCATCCCCATTAGAAACAACTGTAAGTAGCCTCCCCCTTTTACCACCCAAGGTTTTAGCATTCAAACCACTGGATTGGATTAACACTGACACCTCCACAAAGCAGCAGAAAACACTGGAGGCACAGGCGAATCTTCCATTAGAGGAAATAAAAGCCAACCTAATCCTTGAACATGCCAGACTAAGCAAAATCCTCAATCTCAACCAAATGGAGCCCAAAAATAAACAGAGGAAATAAATTAAAAAGGATTATACCTCCACACCAAAAATGGTTTTCACCCGTTCCTCTTTGACCCTATCCAAGACATATCCATGATTAGTCTAAATATATGCGTATGGAATATTAGAGGAATAGGCAATAACCCCTCCAAAATCCGTCTAAAGAACATTAAAAGTCACAACTCAATTACACTCTGTGCCCTCATAGAACCCTTGCTAAGCCCTGATCTGATTCAAAACATCTCCAGGGAGCTGGGATTCAGTAAATCTTATGCCAATCCAGTCAACAAAATCTGGTTAATGTGGGATGAGGAAATTACTATAGACATACTCCTAGTCGAAGAACAGGTAATCATAGTAAAAATCAAATCACCCACTCTCTCAACCGAATGTCAGGTTGGCTTTATATATGCTAAGCACACAATCCTTGAAAGGAACAAACTGTGGCAAGTCTTAGCAACCCTAAAAAAGGAACCTTTATGCTTAATAGGATACTTCAATGTTATCTAAAAAATTGAGGAATACCTGGGTAACTCAATTCCTAACCAAAACAGCATAAGGAATTTCAACTGCTTCCTCAACTCCAATAATTTTTCTGAACTCCCAACTTCTGGCAGTCTTTTCACCTGGACCGGAATGAGAACTAAGGGGAGGGTTTGGAAATGTCTAGACAGAGGTATATCCAATAATCTATGGTGGTCTAACTTCCCCAATTCAAAAATCAAAACACTATCCAGAGAGGGCTCGGATCACACACCCCTGATCCTATCTGTAGCAAATACACCCTCTACCACATCTCCTAAGCCCTTCAAATTTCAAGAATGCTGGGTAACCCACCCTACTTTCATGAAGCTTGTGGAAGACTCTTGGAACACTTACACCACACTAGAAGGGATGAAAAGATTTATCTTCAAACTTAAACACCTGAAACATGCACTTAAATCTTGGAACAATGATGTTTTTGGCAATGTTTTCGATGCAGTTCAGCTTTGTGAAGAACTGGTGCTGAATGCTGAAAAAGATTTACAACAGTTTGAATCTACTGCTACCATACAAGCCCTAAATCTAGCTAAGGCCAAGCTAAGACTAGCTCTTAAGAACCAAGAAACATTCCTCAAACAAAAATGAAGACTAAAATGGATGAAAGAAGGAGATGTGAACTCTAAATTCTTTCACCAATCAATCTCCAACAAACATAAAAGACAAACAATCTCCCTAATAAAAACGAGGATGGAACCTGGCTAAATAACATAGATGACATTGAAAGAGAAGCTGTTAGCTTCTTCTCCAATCTCCTCACTGCTAAACCCCAAGATCCATCCGGTGCTAATGCTACCTGGATACTGGAGAATGTCCCAAAAATCGTAACAAATGAAATGAACTGTAATCTACTTTAAAAAGTCAGTATGGAGGAGCTAACTAATGTAGTTAAAAATATGAATAGGCACTCAGCCCCTGGACCAGATGGCTTCTCTGGCTTCTTCTTTCACCATTGCTGGGACATTATAAAAACCGATGTATTATTGGCAGTGGATGACTTCTTCTCGGGCCAGGACATCCCCAAAGCCATTTCAGCAACTCATATAGTCCTCATCCCCAAAAAAGACGTCTGCTTCTCTTTCAAAGACTACAGGCCTATAAGCCTATGTAACTTCTCCAACAAAATTTTCTCAAAATTAATCTCCTCAAGACTTAAAACCTACCTAGACTCCATTATAAGCCCAGAACAATCTGCATTTATACCTGGAAGGGAGATTGCGGATAATGTCCTCCTAATGCAAGAATTATCTAACCACTTACATAAACAAAAAAGGGCCAGAATATGATAATCAAACTGGATATGTTGAAAGCGTTCGATAGAGTTTCATGGACATTCCTAGCCAGTACTCTTCTCAAACAAGGTTTCTCCAGTTCCCTCGTTGCTCTAATTATGAGTAACATCAGATCTGCACGTTTTTCCATACTGGTAAACGGTAAATCATGTGGCTTTTTCCAGGCTAGTAGGGGTTTAAAATAGGGAGATCCCCTTTCCCCTCTACTTTTCATACTAATGGGTAAAGCTTTCTCACAAAATCTTAACTTTCTATACAAGTATGGGAATATCCAACCATATAATCTACCCCAAGGGATGAGATCATCCTCACACCTTTCCTACGCTGATGACACGGTTATCTTTCTGAAATACACCAAACAAGGAATTCTAACAATAAAGAATTTCCTGAAATCATACGAGTTGGCTTCAGGACAAAAAGTTAATTTTGAAAAATCAACTTTCCACATATCTAAATCTACACCTAACAGAATCATTAACCTAATCCAAAGAGATACTAATATGATGGCAGGGTGCACCCCATTCAAATATTTGGGCTGCCCCATTTTCACTGGAAGCGTAAAAAACAGCCACTTCCAACCTATGATCCTCTCAATCCAAAACAAAATCAACACCTGGCAAAATAAACTACTATCCCCTGCTGGAAGGCCAACTCTAATCAGGCATGTTCTGGCCTCAATGCAATCCACCTCTTAACAGTCCTGAAGCCAACCACACACACTATCACTCAAATACACAAAACCCTGGCCAAGTTTTTCTGGAACAATAACTCAGACAAAAAACACAAATACAGAATCTGGAAATCTTACACCAATCTTTGCTTTCCTACAGAGGAAAATGGACTAAATTTCAGAAATTTGAACACTTTAATTGATTCATTCTCACTCAAACTGTGGTGGAAACTACAGGAAGGAAACTCTCTATGGGCCAAAACCATGTGGTCTATGAGTGATAACCACAAAACCTCCAGAACTTGGAAGAGAATCAAAGAATCAAACCTTACAGCCATCAGTAACACAAAAGTCATCATCGGTTCCGGTTCTATTTCTTTTTGGGACTCTAACTAGACATCCTTGGGACCCCTTACTGATTATTTAATCGATCCTTCAGAATATCCACATCCCAACTTGACAGTGGCAGAATATATACAACACAAAGCCACCTTTTCTGATAAAATCAGGAACTTCCTCCCAGAACACATCTGTCAAAACTTGGATCAGGAACATAAACTATTCCCAAGCTATGAGGACACCACCATATGGAAACCTACCCATTCGGGTGCCTTCTCGTTCAAATCTGCTTACGAACTGATCAGGAATAAGAAAACAAAGATTCCTTCCTTCACCCATCTCTGGTCTAAACTTCTACCAAAGAAAATTAGTTTATTTAACTGGAAACTTTTATATCGACTAATTGCCCTACCTGATGTCCTAAAGGACTTCCATTTTCACCTACCGTCACGTTGCTGTTTCTGTTTCAATAACTCAGAAACTCTTCACCACTGTTTCAACTCTTGCCCAGAGGTCAACAAAATATGGAATCTTGTAAACTCAGTTTTTAACATGCCTCGCATTACATTCCAACTCCTGTGGGATAGGGCTTATTTCTACTGGAATACATCCTCCTTTCATGAACTCCCTGCTAAACTGATACGTATCATTCCTTGTGTGGTTAACTGGCACCTGTGGTGTGCCCGTTGCGCCTACACTTTCAAGGGTACCAAACCTGATGTCATGAGCATTTTTAAACGTATCCTATTCCACATTAATGACACATTTTTAGCTTTCAAAATGGACATCAAATGGGCACTCACTCCAACACCTACACTGTTCAGCCATAAAACCTCTACACAAAGACCTCCCAGAATTTTCAAATGGTCATTTCCCTCAGCTTTTAAACTCAACACTGATGGCTCCTTTCTTCAGAACGGCACTGCCGGCATCGGTTTCATAATCCGAGACAATGTTGGCAAAGTTACAGCTGCTCTTTCCAAAACTATCTCGGCTGATTCAGTATTGCAGGCCGAAGTCATTGCTCTACTTCATGGTGTTCTCCTAGTTCGTGACAAACGCATCACAAAAGTGGAAATTGAAACAGACTCAAGTACTCTGATTGGGATGCTACAGCAACAGCTAAAGATACCATGGAGGCTACTGCCAACAATCAGGGAGATATGTAACCTCCTAACTGGAGTTAACTACTCATTGAAACACATCTTCAGAGAGGCAAACGCTCCAGCAGACTCACTTGCTAAACTGGCCGCTCGTAATCAAGTAAATAACTTTTATGGCTCTGCAGGTTTACCCTCATTGGTTGCTGGACAAGTACGGCTTGACACAGAAGGAATTCCCCATGTCAGACTAGGGTAATAGGTCAACTATGTGTCGCGGTTTTGCCATTGTTGCTTATTGGTATCTAATTGATCTTTTAGGTTAGCTACAGGTTTTGTATAGATCTCAAAGATCATCAGATATCTTCTGAGGTAAGGTATTATGCCCCCCTCTTTGATTGTACCTTTTTTTATTTTTTAATTAATAAACGGGTAGGGGTCCGCCTAACCCCCCACCATCACAGGTGGTTTTAATAAAAAAATTTTTTAAATATTGCAACTAAGACATTTTATCTTTTATTATTCTAATTAAACCCGTCTTTCCATAACTCTATGGAAAGACGATCTTTCCCAAGATTTTGCCAAATATTAATGTGCACTATACATGTTAAAATATAAAAAAAATAATTAAAAATGACAAATCGCTCGGCTCCAGCCACAACAACACATGAAAGATGTAAAATATTAAAGTAAAATTTTAATGCCAAAGTAATAAAATGATGCCATTATATTGTGGCATACGAGTTGCATACAAACAGTGGCACAGAAGATACGCAAGACAGAATGATTATAAATTTATGGATAGTTCATTGTACTTTTTACTTTAGATATTGTAATTTTTGTATAAAATTTAAATATTATATTTTAAAAGTTAAAACATGAATGTGAAAATATAAAAATATATAAGATTAAAGTGCATATATAATCCTACATAATCTACGAAAGTAAACATACAACCCTTAATTCTTAACCCTATTTATTTATTTCTCTAATCATCGTGAACGCGCTCTCTCCTCTTTCTTCCTCTCTCTGTTTTTCCAACTGATAACGGTCGGATTCTGTACATCTCCTATGGCGGCTCCTCCGCCTGGCCGTGGCGGTACCGCTGCGGTCAAGTCGTTTCTTCAGGCGCTTGGTAGTCGTCAACCTCCACTTCAAGCAACTCTCCCTTCTAATCCAGAAATTGTTCCAAAAACGCACTACAAAGGTGAGATTGCTTGTCTAGTCTCCCGTCGTGAGGCTGAGACTCTCGCCTCCCATTACCAAAACGCCCTAGTTGGTAAATTTGCTAGAGGAAAGCCACCTATGCCTGCTCTAAATGAAGCTTTCCAATCGGTCGGGTTCAAAGGTAAATTTCAGATAGGTTCGATTGATTACAGACACATCCTAATTCGATTCCAAGACAAAGAAGACTATCAGAGATTTTGGCTTAAAGGCCACTGGATCTTCAATCAGGCTCCAATGAAGGTACTCAAATGGACAATGGATTTCAACCCAGAGGCAGAATCCACTATTGTACCGGTATGGGTTACCATTCCCTATGTTCCTATCTTCTTCTATAATATTGCGATGCTAGAAACTATGGGAAATCAGATAGGTACTTTTATTAAGATGGATGCAGCTACTGCTGCCCTTACTCGGCCATCAGCTGTTAAAATGTGTGTGGAGATTGATCTAAAAAACAAACTTCCATCATGTATTAGGGTGGGAATTGAGGAGGAAGGTATTGAATACAATGTGGTTAAGCTTCCTTTAGAATTTGAGGATATACCCCTATATTGCCATCACTGTAAAACTATAGGGCATGATGATAATCACTGTGTATACCTACATCCTGAGCTTAAGAGAACTAAATCCCACAGAGTGGACTCCCAGGGTGGTAATAATGGGCCTCATTTTAAAGAGCAACAAAGAGCTGTAGTTTCTATCCCTAAAGAGGATATAGCCATCTTAAATAAAGATATTACTAGGGCAGGGCCCTCAGGTTTGTCTGTTCCTGAGAAACATGGTTTTCATATAACTAAGACTCTTAAATATGTCCCAAAAATAAGGGATTCTCCAAAGATTAACATGGAGGAGGCATCGCCTGTGGAAGTTGAGACATCTGAACATTTAATGGAGAGCAACAAGGTTAAGTCATCTGATACCATAATTTCGAAAGTTGATAGTCTAGTTGAAGATCAGGATAAAATATGCACCACCTTGTCCGACCCTCTTGATTCAGTATCTGAGGTTCAGGGCGATAAGAATCAGAACAATAAGTCAGATTTGACCCCTTTGGTAACTATGATCAATCAGTCTCAGAGAGATTTGGGTCGAAATGAAGATCATCTGGTGGAGTTTCCTGAATATAAATCCAAACACTCATTCTCCGCTCCTCCAATTCCCATCCCAAAAACTCTTTTTGCCAAAGATGACATCCCTGGTAAAAGAGGTAAATCTTTCTCACCTTTCCATTCCATTATTGCAGCTAAAAACTTCATTTTCTCTCAGCAGAAACACAAACACAACAGGTTCCTACCACTTGAAGATGAAGATGATGATAATGAGGAGAGCTCCCACAGACAAAACACAAATGATACTGTGACACTAGAGGATACAGTAGATGTTCTGGTGGGAGTTTCTCCTTCTTAGAAATCTGATTCTTGTATAGATCAGACCAGCCAGGTAAGTTCTTCTACTCCCAAATCCAAAAATTCAAAAAAGAAGAATGCTAGTAAGGCAATGAATGAGTCTAATCATAGGAATGAGACATATTTAACTTAGTTAAATACTATCATGACTAGATCAAAAAGCGCCAATAATGTTCTAATATGAATAATACAACCCTTCAGATAAAATTCCTGGTTTGGAACCTGAGAGGAATGGATACCTCCATGATCAGACTCCAAAATTTGGTTGCTAGACATCATTTTGATCTTATTTGTTTAATTGAGCCAAAACATGTTAATCTTCAGTGTGACTCATACAGGCTTTTGCTGCAATATGATAACTGTAAATATGCAATGAATGGTCAGATCTGGCTTTTTTGGAATGCAAGCATATCTCTAGTAGTAAAATATGACAATTTACAATTCCTTGCTGTTTCATTGCATAGCCTCACTCTGAATAAAAATATGGATGCCTTTTTTGTGTATGGACTTAGAACTAGAGATGGAAGAAAATCACTTTGGTCTGACCTTAAGTCCTCTACTCAATCAGAAGCTATGTTTATAGGGGACTTTAATGCCATTACATCAGTTGCAGAATATAAGGGCCCTTCGTCTCCTAGAATAGGTAGTATGAATGACTTCAATGAATTTATTAATGTAATGGCTTTGGAAGAAATTAACACAGTAGGCAACTTATTCACATGGAGCAATAACAGGCTTAGAATTCCTACTATTAAGAGGTTAGATAGGGGTCTTTGTAACTCTGCATGGTCTTCTACCTTCCCTGCATCTTCTATTCAAATTTTAAATAGGTCCACTTCTGATCATAGCCCTATGCTTGTCACTATAGGCAGTGATATTCCATCCAACCCTAGAACTTTCAGATTCTTGAATACCTGGTTTAAAAGGAAAGAGTTCATGACTGTAATTAAGACTAACTGGGAACTCCCTCTCAGTTGCTCAGGAATGCTTGGTTTTTGTCTTAAACTCTTAAGATTGAAGAAAGAATTAAAAATCTGGAATAAGGAACATTTTGGAAATATTCATGATAATGTGACGAATGCTGAAAATGTCCTTCTCACTCAGGAGCAATTATATGATCAAAATCCATCTGTGGTTAACTTGGTAAAGCTCAAGGAAGCTAGGGCTAAGTTAGTTCGAGCTTTAGTTGAACAGAAAAGTTTCTGGAAACATAAAGCTAAGATCAAATGGTTAAAGGAAGGAGATAACAATACCAGTTTTTTCCATAATTCAGTCAAAGAAAGGAAATGCAGACTAAAGATTACTAAAATTAAAGTAGGTAATGGACAATGGTTAGACAACATTCAGGACATAGAAACTGAAGCCATCCGGTATTACCATGGTCTTCTAACAGATGATAGCTTGCCTGAAAGTAACCTTTTCAAATCTCATTTTCTCAGCCAAATTCCCAAACTGGTCTCCCAGCAAGATAATGATTACCTTCTGCACCCAGTTACTATGTCTGAGCTAAAAGAAACTGTTCTTAACCTCAATAAAGATAGTAGCCCAGGTCCGGATGGCTTCTCATCAAAATTTTATATTAAATCATTTGATATCATCTCCTATGATTTACTAAATGTTGTTCAGGACTTCATTGATGGGAATGCCATCCCTAGGGGCTTTAGTAGCACCTGGATCACAATTATTCCTAAGAAGAAGACACCCATCTCATTTGATGATTACAGGCCAATTAGTCTTTCCAATGTACTTAATAAAATTTGCTCCAAATTGATAAAGGAAAGACTTACACCTTTAATGCCAAAAATAATCTCTCCACATCAAACTGCTTTTCTTAAGGGGAGGGATATTTCGGACAATGTCATTTATTTACAAGAAATGGTCAGATTTCTGAATAGGAAACAAAGTCAACCTAACTGCATAGTTAAGTTAGACCTTAAGAAGGCATTTGATAGGGTTAAATGGTCCTTTTTATATAGTGTCCTAACTAGATTTGGTTTTCATGCTAGATTTATATTTCCTATCATGAATAACCTGTCACAGGCTTGGTTCTCAATCTTAATAAATGGTAAGCCAACTGGATTCTTTCAATCTACGAGGGGTATCAAGCAAGGAGACCCCCTCTCTCCTTTTCTTTTCAACATTTTTTCTGAGGCCTTCACCCGAAGTCTAGCACACATTTTCCAATCTGGTAAGCTGGCCTATTATTAACTTCCAGGTAATGCACTACAAATTTCTCATTTATCTTATGCTGATGATACAGTGGTATTTTTAAAGGCTGAACATAAGACTTTGGTTAGATTCAAAGCCTTCCTGTCAACATTTGAGGAGGTCACAGGACAACAAATAAACTATGGCAAAAGTGACCTGTACATTGGAAAACATGCCTCTCCTCACACTGTTAATAAAATAAAGAGGACTTTAGGGATGAAAATAGGAAGTTTTCCATTTACCTATTTAGGTGTTCCTATTTTTACTGGTGTTGCACATTGAGCATATTTCCAACCTTTAATTGAGCAGATTGATAACAGGATTGGTAGTTGGAAAAATAAGTGGCTATCCACTGGGGGAAAAATCACATTGATAAAATCTTGCATTTTCTCCATTCCACAACATATCTGGTCAGTGCTTAAACCGAGCAAGAAGATTGTTTCTGTCATAGAACAAAAAATTAGCAGATTTTTCTGGGGATTTATTGATCAGAAACCTAAGAGAGCATGGAGGAAATGGGAAGCTCTTTGCCTTCCTATTAACCAAAATGGTCTAGGATTCAGATCAATTAACTCCATAATTGATACTTGTTCGGCTAAACTTTGGTGGAAATACCAACAGGCAGTTGCTCTGTGGACACATTTTGTTGCATCTCTTCCACCCTCATATAGATCCTCCCCTAATTGGAAAAGAATATGTAATATCAATGCTTGGTCTGAATCGAATTCCAGAGTAATTGTGGGTAGAGGTACCTGCAATTTTTGGACTTCTAATTGGCTTGATGTTGGTCCTATTATAGATTACTGTGAGCCAGACCAGGTTGAAATCCCTGAGGACTGCACGGTTTCTGATTTCATCACTAATAAGGACACACTGATCCAAAAATTCTCTCCATTACTTCCCCCTAACATCTTCTCTCTTTTGCAGGATTCTTAATTATATCCCCATAGAAGTGACAGGCTTATATGGAAACCAGGTATTAGGGGTGATTTCACTTTCAAAAGCACATACCTCCTACTCAGCTCACAGTCTGGTAATATTGCTTCAACTCAGCTGTTTTGGAATAGGAGAATAGAGAAAAAAATCTCGGTTTTCATGTGGAAACTGATCAACTCGTTTTTACCTTTTGGCAATGTTTTGCAAAATATGAGAATTTGCCTGGCCTCTAAATGTTATTTATGCAGTAATCATGTGGATTCCTTGGAGCACTGCTTCAATTCCTGCCCCTTCTCATTAAATGTTTGGAGCACTATTCACCAGTTCATGGGTATTAGGGATATTCCATTCCCCTCTATTTGGGAAAGAATCTCCTACTATCTAACATATCAGGGCTTGAGTTCTCTGCATTCTACTTTAATTAGAACTGCTGCTCTCATTACATGTTGGAATATTTGGAAAATGAGGAACAATTGCTTACATGATGTTGTTTTCCCTAATAGTAATGCAGTTCTAAATCATATCAGAGACCAAATCTTCTACTCTTTCTGCTCCAAACCAGCTCATATTTCATCTGTATTTGATTATGGTATTGCAAACCACTCTTTTCTACCTTTGATAAAAGCAGCCCCGAAACCTAAAATTTTCATAATTGCTTGGAAAAGACCAAATGAAGGTTTCAAGATTAATGTAGATGCTGCTTGGTGTGCTTACTCTAATATGTGTGGATTAGGATTGATTGCCAGGGATCCTACAGGTAGTTTTATTTTGGCTAGGACTAGCTATACTCAGGCTAATTCTCCTCTTGAGGCAGAGTTAAGAGCAATACTCTTTGCTATTCAGACTGCTGTGAGATTCTCTGCCCCTATTGTCATTGAATCAGATTGCTTAAATGCTGTCCATTCTGTTGAAAATCCATTATTGGCAAATTGGCAACTCTTTCAATTGGCAGATGAAATTCATCAAGCTTTAGGTGATATGTCTCTACTGCACATACATAGACAATCTAATTTGGTTGCTGACACCTTGGCTAAACACTGTCTCAAGGCTCAGTCTAACTGTGTTTTTGATAGTTTGCTTTTGCTTCCTCAGATATGTAGAGGTCTGGTTAGGCTTGACCAGTCTGGTACGCCCTCATTAAGAATTTCTCAATGAACGGAAGCTACTGAATATGGTTTTTCTATTGCAGGATGGTTGATCCTTTGGATAACCTGGAGTATACTTCAAGACTCGGAGGCATTTTGGGGCTGCTCCACTTGCTGCAGCTGCTCATTGATAGTAGCACTTTACTCCTCGGCATATAGTTTTTTTGAGATTTAGCAGAAGATAGGCATTTTAAACTAAGTGACCTTCTCTGACTGACTTGTGTTTCGTTTTCGACTCACTAACAAGTTCGAGGATGCCTTGCTTGGCTTAATGTCTTAGGAATATATTACAAGCATCTTTACATCCTTTTTGGAAGCAATTTTGTATATCTAAACTAAGCTCCGGATATACTTTTCTCTCTGATGTACATGTTTCATATTTTTACGGCTAGGGAAGGCCAATACATCTTCCCCCATCTATGGATGGTTTCACTTAAAAAAAAAAAATACAACCCTTTGATAATTGAAAGTGTAAATATAACCCTAGATAGTAAGTATATGTAAAAATATAACCTTTTCCAAAAATTTAAGGCTGGAATTTAATGAAAAGACTATTTTACATCGGTAAAGTCTTGGGAAATACGGTGTTTCCATAGGCTTATGGAAAGACGAAGTTTGATTAGAATATTAAAAGGTAAAAGGTCTTAATTGCAACATTAAAATTTTAGTATGCAACATGTAGTAGTTATAAAATTTATAACCCGGTTCATGCAACCCAAAAAATTTATCTTAATTTCTTCTAATTTATACTTTAAACCTTGGTCTTTCCATAACTTATGGAAAGACCGTCTTTCCATAACTTATGAAAAGACCGTCTTTCCATAACTTATGGAAAGATCATCTTATGGAAAGACCGTCTTTCCATAACTTATGAAAAGACCGTCTTTCCATAACTTATGGAAAGATCATCTTTCAATAACTTATGGAAAGACCGTCTTTCAAGAGACAGACTCATTTTACATCTCTATAAAAATAAAGACAAAGTCTTGGGAAAGACGGTCTTTCTATAGGCTTATGGAAAGACGGGGTTTAATTCGAATAATAAAAGGTAAAAGGTCTTAGTTGCAACATTAAAAATTTAATATGCAACATGTAGTAGTTATAAAATTTATAACCCGATTCATGCAACCCAAAAATTTTATCTTAATTTCTTCTAATTTACACTTTAAACCTTGATCTTTACATGACTTATGGAAAGACCGTCTTTCAAGAGACGCACTCAAAAATAAAACAATAGAAAAGGCATGAAAAATAGATTCTTATTTTTGTGTTCCTGAAAACGGACATCAACTTTACCCTCTTCACACACCTTTTCTGCGCATTCACCGATCTCAATTCCCAACGAACCGAGTCACCATTTCCTTCGCCAACGACGCCCCTTTCGCGCAGTTCTCCGTCGCCGTCCGACAAAAAAATTTGGCGGTGAAGACCCTTCTCTCCATCAGCGGCGGTGCCTTCGAAGGCGCGGCTTTCGCCACTATGGCGAGTCAGGCGAGCACGTGGAAATCCTTCATTAAATCCTCCATAGCCCTAGCCCGGAGCAACAGCTTTGATGGACTAGATTTGGACTGGGAGTACCCCGTGTCGGATCCTCAGATGACCAACCTGGGCCTCCTCCTGGACGAGTGGCGGGCGGCAGCGCCGACGGAAGCCTGGAGCCCTAGCAAGGCTGCTCTGCTTCTGACGGCGGTGGTGGCGTATTCTTCCATTTCGGATATTGAAGATGGATTGTATAAGTACCCCCATACGGCGATCAGGCAAAGCTTGGATTTTATTAATGTGATGGATTACGACTTCTATGATCCGAGCTGGTACCAGAGCAACATGAACTGTCATGCCGGGTTGAATGATGCTTCCGGCGGTGCTAGCGGCAATGCCGGGATTCAGAACTAAAGGAGTGCAGGGTTTCTGATGAATAAATTGGTGCTCGGATTGCCAACTACGGGTAATGCTTAATTTTAGAGCCTTTTGGAATTTTTTAGTATCTAAAAATGGTTTTGGAATTACAAGGCATCTCTCCGTCGACTGGTTCTACGAATGAAAGAAAAGAAGAGAAATGGTGGACGGAGGGATGCCTTGTAATTTATTTTTGTTTATTTGTTGTGTCAGGTGTTGGAATTGGCCGGAAATGTTACGAGAGACAATAAGAAGAACAAGATTAATCCTAGGCATTTGTTGTTGGCGGTGAGTAACGATGAGGAAGTGGGGAGGCTTCTCTAGTGTGACGATTGCGAGCAGTGGCATTTTGCCCAACATCAACCCGATTCTGTTTCCTAAGAAGACGATCAGAGCTGAAGAGAAGGCGGCGAAGTCCCCCAAGAAGGTTACCAAGAGTTGAGTTAGAGTAACGCCGGAGATTGAGGGATTGAAGTTAAGGTTCGGCGGAGGTGGTGGCTATATTAGGAAGGAGAAAGGGTCATTTTTGTCTTTCAATTTTTTGGATTTGGCTAGGGAATTTTGGTAATTCTAGAAATGGATAGTCAATGTCAGAATATAGTGTTTAGGGTTATATTTGCTCTTATGTAAAGTAATTATGGTTATATCTGCACTAAAAATTATCTCAGGGTATAGTTGTACTTTTTCAATTATATAGGGTAATATTTGTATATTTCCCAATGTATAATATAAAAAATAAATTTTTTTTTGAAAAAAAATAGGTGTTCTTCTTCTCATTAATATAAGATTGTTACAATATTGTGCCAGGTTAAGGTCGTACAACCCCTAATTAACAACTATAAATAATCTATCTAATCTATTCTTGAACACCTAGTTAGTTCACACACTTTTGGGTGAGCTCTCACAAATGAACATTTCAATCAAATTTCCTGATTGAAGTCCACATGCCATATCGGCAGCCTTCTGCTGGATCCTTCCAAACTTTTCCTTCACCGGGTTGCATCAGCTCATTTATTTCGGAGAGGTTGTTGCTAGATTTCTCCAATCTTCGGTGCAGTGTCGTTGGGGTAGTTTTGAGCGCATGTCCATCTTGTTTTGAAGCAGTCCAGAACTGCATGCCTCTATATTATTTATCGTTGGCCAAGTTCATCCCCACTGGGTTGCAACAACTCTGTAGTTCTTGTTTTGGAGAATCTTTTTGAGGTTATAGATGGATTTCTCCAATCGGTAGTAAGGTGTTACATAAATCTCGCCTGAGTCGCAAAAGGACAACCACACCTAGAAAATTAAAACAAACATAGAAAATTAATGTTAACCTAAACTCTCCTTTCATCATGGAAAGTTATGCTACTACGTAACTTCTCTATAATCCATTAGTATGTATCGTCTGAGAAACATTGCCCTAAAATCCCGCCGTAGATGTGGTGAAACGAGCCGGCGGGAGCTCTGTTGTACGGCATAAGGCTAGTTATATAAATACAAACTATTACAGAAAGACCCACATTCCAGTGGGTCAGAACATGTAATCGCCACCGACCATGCCCTATCTTGACTGTTGCCCCCAATTTATCACCACAACTAACAAAGTTAGTCAACCACCTATTCACATCATCTCTCTGCCACAGCCACCACTAGGTTTCTGTGGTTACATCCAGTCGCGACAGATATTGTCAACCAATGGGCTAAAATGTGGGGTGGAGGTAGATTTTCAGGATGGACTTAAAAGAGAAGTTATATTGGATGTGCTTTATGCCTGGATTTTGGAAGGGGCAAGCTGGGAGAAAGTTGGACCACTATTCTACTGCTGTGACCGTCGTTGACCAGTCGGGGTTACCGTTGACCGATCAAATTGATGTTGACCAATTGGACCAATGTTGACCTGCTGGTTTTTTTGTCACCAAAACTTGCTCCAACAACCGCTTCGCCGGAGGTGACTGCTCCAGTCCATATTCACTCGCTCTCCGCCAGACAAACGTTTTTGCCGAGCGGATCTAGTCACTTTACCTGTCGCCTGGATCAGATGCTTCTCTGTTCTGCTGGAGTCGACCAGATCTGGCACTTGGCCAGATTTGCATTGGTCTTTTCTAGGCTGGTTGGCTCGATCTCCGGTCGACCTTGGCTTTGGTCGGGCCACCAAGCTCTGTTCCAGTTTGCTGAGTGTGTTGTTTGTGCTGGGATTTTCGTTATGGATCGGACGACTGGCGTCTGCTTTCGCCGACCAGTTTCTATTCTTGGCAGGATCTGTTCTTTTAGTCGCAGACCGAAACTTGTCCCTTTGGCCGTGCTGGTGCTCGCCAGAGCTCTTCCCTTCCCTCACTTAAACTACCATTATACTACAACTAGAGACAACCACAAAATATAAAGAGGGTGGGGGAAGTTTCCGGCAGGCTGGTGGCGTTGGCAGCCTCCCCAAGGCTATATATTAAGTTTGGTTTTTGAAGGACGAGAATGAGCGTTTTTTGGAGATGACCAAGAAGCTTAATTTTAAAAAAAAATTAGTATATAATCTATCAAGAGTCCGTCTCTTGAAATACGGTCTTTCCATAAGTCATGGAAAGACCAAGGTTTAAACTGCAAATTTGAAGAAATGAAGATAAAATTTCTGAGTTGCATTAATTAGGTCATAAACTTTATGACAGCTGCATGTTGCATAATAAATTTTTAATATTGCAACTAAAATCTTTTACATTTTTATTATTCTAATTATACACATTCTTTTCATAAGCCTATGGAAAGACGGTATTTCCCAAGACTTTGACATCTATCAAATGCAGCGTATAAGGTAAGAAATACGCCAACTGCCTATAAGTTTATGAACAGGTCGCCTGTCAGAAGACCCACTCTATAATTAATTATTAATCTTGCAGTTCAGATTCTACCAAGAGTTAATATATCCTAAAGATTATAATTCTAATCACAAACACATAAAATCAATTCACAAGAACTGGTTAACACAGAAGAGGTAACAAATATGAATTTCCATTTAGCAACTCAGTTCCAATTCTCATCTCAAACTTCGTAGTGCTTCAGCTATTGCTTGTAAGTGCTTCAAATATAATATGTAGGTGCTTCTTTTATAATGTGTATGTGTTGGGAATACTCCTCAAAGTCCAAATATAATGAGAAATGAGTTATAGGTCTTTATTCTAGATGGACTACGAGAGTTAGGCCCAATAGAATTAGACCTAGAGTTATGGTAGAGTTTTAGAATAAATATCTCATATTTGTGCTATAGCCACCATGTGTGAGTGATAGAAAGTTTGTGGTTGATTAGAGAGAACAGAATTGAGTGTTGAGAGACATTGTGTGTTGAGAGATAGAACATACATTGTAAACTCTTTCTATTTTCTAGTAGATTGGAATCATTTGATTCCCATGGTTTTTCCCGATTTTGATTTTCCACGTAAAAATTTGTGTGTTTGTTCTTTATATTATTCATTGTGTCTTTTCCAGGGAGTAAAGGAGATATTTTTAATCTTGACAAGGTGAAGGCCGGGGTTTTAATTCCCAACCACTGGTATCAGAGCTATATTGAAGAAGATATAGTGAAAGAGGAGATTTTCAAATTTCCTGGCGCTGCTTCGGTAGATCAGAATCATCTCAACATCCGACTGTTGAAATTTTCTGAAAATGTTACAGGACGTTCCCAGCTCGTGTACCTACAATCTGAACGATGGAGATCGAGTTCTGAGATGTGGAAGCATTGCAGTTTTATTTTCGGACATATATGAAATTTGGTGATTTCTTTCCCTCTTCTTGTTGTTTTTGTTATAGTTGTGGTTATTTGAAAATTTTAAAAAGATGTCTAAAATAATATTTCAGATGCCTTTTTTCGATGGAAAGATGGATTTTACTATGTGGAAAAGTATGATGCAAGATGTACTTTTGAGGGATAATCTTGATCAAGCTCTTAAGGATGAAAAACCTGAAGGAATGACTGATTGTGCATGGACTAATATGAAGAAGAAAGTTGTTAGTATGATTGATTGGCACTTGCTATGGTGTCATCCGGGAGGAAACACCAAAGGGTATTTGGGATAAATTGAAGAGTGTTTATGCTTCAAAATCATTGACCAACAGATTGTGCATGAAGATGGATCTCTACAAACTGAAGATGGAGGAAAGAGGTAATATTCATTATCATATTAATAATTTTAGTCAAATAGTATGTCAACTTCAAAACACTAGGGAGGAAGTCGATAGTTAAGAACAAGCTTTATTGTTGCTAGTTTCTTTGTCATTGTCTTATAAACATGTTGTGCAATCTATGTTGGTTGGGAGGACCACTCTCAAGTTTGATGATAAGGGATAATGAGAAGATAATGGGAAAGAACAACATGTCTAATGGGAATGAAGTGCTAGCTACTACAGGTAGAAGGGTGCCAATTAAGGGAGGAATCATTTTATGGATGGGAGTGATTATGGAGGAAGATCCCAACCGAAAGATTTTAGTAATGTTAATTGTTTCTATTGTGGCAAAAAGGGTCACATCCAATCTAGATGTCTTGTCATGGTGGAGGATTTGAAAAGCTTAAGAAAGATGAAAGGCAAAGAGAAAATTGAAGAGAATGATGACTTCGAGAACTTGGTGATTCAAAATGATCATGATGACATGTACATGATGAAGAGCAATGAGTCGAAAGGCTCAAATTGGGTGTTGGATTGTGCATCTTCTATGCACATTTGTCACGATAAATGTTCTTTTGAAACTTTCCTGGTTGGTGGAGATTTTGGTCACATGATTGTTGGGAATGGTGAGAAGATGAAGATTGAGGGTGTTGGCATTGCACGCTTCAAGAATCACAATGGAGTTATTAAGAGATTATTTGATGTGAAGTATGTACCAGGTTGTGGTGATAACATAATTTCATTGGGCAAGTTATGTTCGCGAGGGTGCAGGTTCACTGGTGACAATGATTTCCGCAAGGTGTTTAAGGGAGGTAAAATGATCATCAAAAGAGTGAGAAGTGATCATAACCTTTTTAATGTTGGAGGCTTGAGCAATGGGTCTTGTAATAAACTTGGCATTCACAAGGATGAGTTGAAGCCAAAGAAGAAATTCCAAATCACATGTGTTAAAACTATTGTATTTGGGACTTTGAGCTGAGGGAGGAATTGTTGGGAATACTCCTGAAAGTCTAAATATAATGAGAAATGAGTTATAGGCCTTTATTCTAGATGATCTAGGAGAGTTAGGCCCAATAGAATTAAGCATAGGGTTATGGTAGGGTTTTAGTATAAATATCTCATATTTGTGCTTAGCCACCATGTGTGAGTGATAGAAAGTTTGTGGTTGATTTCAGAGAATAGAATTGAGTGTTGAGAGACATCATGTGTTGAGATATAGAACATACATTGTAAACTCTCTCTATTTTCTAGTGGATTGGAATCATTTGATTCCCATGGTTTTTTTGCGATTTGGGTTTTCCACGTAAAAATTCATGTGTTTGTTCTTTAGATTATTGATTGTGTCTTTTCTGGAAGTAAATGAGGGATTTTTAATCTTGACAAGGTCAAGGTCAAGGTTAAAATTCCCAACAGTATGTGCTACGTAAACAACTTGTTTCTTAATATACAACTCACAGTGCTTCAACCATCGCTTATATGTACTTCATATATAACATGTAAGTGCTTCTTTTATAACTTGTATGTTCTACGAAAACAACTTGGTGCTTAGAGTATAACTCGTAGTGCTTCAAATATAATATGTATGTGTTTTTTTATAGCGTGTATGATAGAGGTTAAGCCCAAAAAGGCCATTGGGCTGAAAATGTCGCAGCCCAGTTAGGAGAATATTTAATACCCTGGCTGATGTTCGAGCGGGTTGCTTTAAAGTGGCGCTCTAGAAGACATTTACAGCCACAACTGATGTTTGAGTGGTTTGCTCAAAAGCGCCACTCTAGATGATGTTTGAGCAGTTTACTCTGAAGCGGCACTCTAGATGATGTTCGAGTGGTTTGCTCTAAAGCGGCTCTCTAGATAATGTTCGAGTAGTTTTCTCTAAAGCGGTACTTTAGATGATGTACGAGTGGTTTTCTCTAAAGCGGCACTCTAGATGATGTTCGAGTGGTTTGCTCTAAAGCGGCACTCTAGATGATGTTCGAATGGTTTAGTCTAAAGCGGCACTCTAGATGATGTACGAGTGGTTTTCTCTAAAATGGCACTCTAGATGATGTACGAGTGGTTTGCTCTAAAGCGGCACTCTAGATGATGTTCGAGTGGTTTGCTCTAAAGTGGCACTCCAGTTGATGTTCGAGTGATTAGCTCTTAAGCGGCGCTCTAAATGATATTTCCAGCTATGGCTGAGGTTTGGGTGGTATGCTTTTAAGCGGCACTCGAGGGCTAATTTTGTAATCTTGGAATGATGAACTAGTGGACAAGATTGGCAGGATGTAGGTGGAAACACCGAACTTGGGTAAAATGCTTGTGTCTCTGAATTTTTCAATTTCTACTTACCAAAGATATTCATATTATACTTTGCCTAGGGAAGTTGCGCGTGACGCTCATATTCGAGGGGTAAAATATTTGAGATAAAGTATAACAAGCTATTTATTCAAATTTCGTCAATTATTAGAAGTACAATTTTGATATTGAAAAACACATAAAAATTTTCGTCTAAATGTATTCATCTAGTTGGGGAGAAACCCCGCTTGAAACAAATCTTCATTAGAGATAGGTTTTCCCAGCCCTTTCACTTTTGCTTCTATCACTTCAAGCTCTTCAAGCTTTATACCAATGGCTCTCTGGATGTCTTTCATTTGTTCTTCTACGGGATATTCAGAAGGATCAAGGGGAGCAGCAGTCTTACACCGCTTCTTTGTGGAAGGTTTGAATGGGCCCTTTGAGGAGGCCCAACGCTCTTGAGACATTTTGAGGTAGATCCTTTGGTAACTTTGCTCGAGGGGACAAGATGCTTGTTAGCTTCTTTAATGGCATATTTTTGAAACCGAGGAGCAGAACGATAACTCGAGGGGGTGAATCCTTTTACCTTCAGCTCCG
The DNA here is from genome assembly GCA_037428765.1 of Rubia yunnanensis. Lineage (NCBI taxonomy): Eukaryota > Viridiplantae > Streptophyta > Magnoliopsida > Gentianales > Rubiaceae > Rubia > Rubia yunnanensis. The sequence goes on along the minus strand of CM075064.1, from coordinate 18,672,020 downwards.
CTAACCAATCAAGAATAAGGTCAAAAGCCTTTTTTTGCCGAGGAGTTCCATTCTCATGGACGTTAACTTCATCCATCCAGTATCGAGCAGCTTTGAGTAGAAATTTTGGGAGTTGATCATTGCTGATTAAATATGAGGAAGGAAGGCCATAAGAAAGCATGTGGGCACAAAGGCTTATTTTGTGTGCAGCAATTTTTTCTTCAAAATCAGCAATATGCTCCTCCACTTCTTTAGCATGTACCTTCTAGGCCTCGATCTCCCCTGCGAGATGTGCGTTCTCGGACAAGAGGGATCTACCAAAGAACTATCTTCAACCAGGGGGCTCCTTCGAGGGGCTGGATGAGGTTCGCTTGAAGAATGGGGATCCTCACTAGCTATCTTCCAAGCGAGCAATTCCTCTTCAATGCTAGCTACTTTGCGCTGAGCTAGTAGATGTTGCTCGGAAAGTAACTCCCTTTGGGCTACTTGTCTACGATTTTTTCCCATGCAACCAATTAGGCGCCCTTCCACTACTAGAAGCCTGGTCACAGTAGCAATACAGGACTTCAGGAACCAAACTTTAAATATATTTGACGCATCATCTCTTCGAGGTCTTTATCTGTGGAATCACAAACCTCGACCACCTCTAAATGATATGTACCATTAAATTCTTTGCTCAAGAAATCCTTAACAACCCCTTAAAGTTTGAATGGTCTTTAGACTACCACAGCTTCATCTCAGCTTGGAGTTGGTGGAGCTTGTCCTTCAAGGAATCCTTCTCTCGATTACAACTAGATATATCCCATGTCGCCTTCAGTAGCTATTTGTGTGTCTCACTGAACTCTTTTTGGGCACTCGAAAGCTTCTCACAAGCGCTTTCTAACACTCTCTTCAACGAGTTATACTGCGAAAAGAAAACAAAGGCAAAATCAATAAGTCATAGAAAAAGGCATATTATTACATTGACACTAAAAAGAAAAAAAGTTACAATTGGGGGCCCTAATTGGCAAAGTTACAATCAGGGAAAAACCCTAGAATCATCTTCTTTTGAGGTGAAAGCAATCATTTCTTCCACTCGAACGGCGGTTGAATTCTGCTCGGGGGAGGCATTTATAGCCTGTGGAAGGGGTATCGCTCAAATCCCCTCAGCAATGAAGAGCTGCCCTTTGAACTTAATGAAATCTATTAGGGAAAAAAAGGGGGTCATCGTTCTTGATTGCCTCATCTCATTTTGCATACATAGTGGCTTTGAGCTCTAGGTTGACTAGATCGTCCACCTGCTTATTAAGATCTTCAGATAGGGAGGCAGACACTTGTGGCTTCAAGAATTCCTTGGCTAATTCGCTACAACCAAGATTTTTGGCCACCCCCAAGAGGTCTATAAACAGTTGAAGCAGCTCAGGGCTATTCAAAATTTTTTGTTTGAAGGCTTCGAGTAGTTGAACCTGTGAGGCTGGATCCTCAATCGCATGAACCCTCTTCTTGAGGGTATTCTTCTCCAGCATCCATTGATGCCTCTCGGCTTCAATGCTTCGCCTTCCCCCTTCCATAATTCTTTGTTTTTCTTCGAGGAAAAAATATTATTTTTCCTCAAGCACCCTATCCTTCTCCTCGGTCACCCTATCCTTCTCCTCGAGGGCTTTCTTCAACTCAAAAATCTTAGCATCCTGTTTGCTGAGCTTTTCTTGGAGGGAACAAGCAAAGGTGAAAGCCGCCATCTTCTCAGTGGCCTCGTGGAAAAATGGGAGGCCTAGCCAAATAGTTTAACTTAGATTGATGCTTGGAAAGAGGACGATAAATAAATTTTGAAAAGGAAAGGAGGAAAACCTTAGGTTCAGAAGCCATGATTGAGAGATGATGCTCAATCCTGGATATGGACACCGAATCATCGAAGGGGGTGGAGACTATTGGTTGACGTTCTCACCTCCATGTACTCCTATTAATGGTGTTGGGGAGGTGTTACCAACATTGTTGGCATTCGCCCTTGTCTTTTGGCAAACATTCCTAGTGTGAGGAGGCTCACTATCAACAATGGTCAGAGTAGGCATTTTGCCACTTACTGTTAGAGGGGAGGCCTGGTTTGATAGAGGGAAGGCCTGATTCGATAGAGTGGAGGCCTGATTCGAGGAAGCAATGGTCCCTTGGGGGAGCCTGACCCTGCTTCGTAGGCTTCTGTTTCTTTAAGCCGCTAGCAAGACCCACTGGAAAAAAAGAAATAACATCAATATTAGTAAACTCAACAATTCAAAAAATAGGAAAAGTAGAATTCTATTAAGGCACCTTCGGTGGCTTTCGAGTGCCTAAAATCACTAACGGGGGTCCCGAGGGGATGGCCTTCTTTGGGGCCCTCAAGTTCTCTTCCCCTCTTCCTGATATTATTCTGGAGTACTTTATACATATAATCCTCGTAGATTGCGGAAGGGAATGCAAAGCCTCCAATCCGGGAATTAGGATTGTTGAAGTGGATATAGTCAAGGAAGCTGGACAGCAGCTTTTGCTTGTCCCCCTTGAGGGCATCCTGACAGATATACTCCCCAGGTTTGGGAAACTCGACTTGTACAGCCCAATTCCATGGGGTAACTTGATACCTCCTACTGTTAAACTAACCCCCTTTATTCTAGCTTCTCCAGTTACCCGAATTACCAGGAACTCCAAAAATCTTATGATGTGCCTCTTGACTGGTAAAAGTGACAATCACGTCGGTCAACCGCCCACTATAAGACACGAAGTATAGCGAGCGAAACAACTTATATCTAGGCTTGATACCAAACTCATCACATCGAGTCAAGAACATCATGATGATCACCAAGACATTGGGATGAACTTGTGCAGGGATCACTTGAAATTGTTTAAGAAGTTTTGAAAAAAGGGGCGGAAAGGGAAAGGTGAACCCTCAATGGAGATGTTTGAGGGAAATGGATTATCTTCCTTTGAGGAGGTTATGGGGTTAATCTTTCTCTCTAAAGGGTTGAAAATCGGCATCTAGGGCCATTCATTGGCCAAGATGGATCGAGTCCAAAATCTTTGAGATAGCGGTCCCCACTACTGGAACCGGGGGATCCCTCCCTGAGTCCCTTAGGCCTAAACTTCGATAAGTCCCCCTTTTCTTATTTTGAGAGGCTTTAACCAAAGAAGATACCCGAGGTGCTCTCGAGGGTGCTTCTTCACCCTCAAGGGAAGTCCCCTCTCTTAAAAGAGATGCGTTCTCCTCCTTCTCTATGGCCTCGAGAGGCATTTCCTTGCAGACCAGAGATGTATTTGACCCCCCCTTCCAATTCGAGCTCTGGATTCAGATGAGGGTGGAAACCAATTTTGCCACTTGTAAGGAATGTCCTTATATAGGGCTTGCCCATGCCTAGTGGCCAGGTCTCAACGGGCTATCGAGGAGGCATATTAGTCACTGGGAAAACCCTCTCTTCCCCAAGACTGTTAGCAATCTAATCAGACATAGCTTCTCCAGCATCTGAATCATATCGGAGTTCTTCAAAATGAGTGCATTCCGAGTTGTTAGTAGCTTTTCACGGTGTACTACCCCCCGTCCCGCCTACCCTAATCTCACCGGGAAATTTTTTAGAAATGGAACCCTCATCAGAGCGGAGCATGATTGTAAGGTGAGGAAACAAAAATATTAGAATAAGAATAGAGATGAAGATACTTACTAATTTATGGGAAAGGTGATGAAAGTTAGATCACTCGAGAGAGAAGTAGAGAAAGGATGCTTGTAAGAAAGTTCCTGAAAATGAGAAAAGTGAAAGAAGGGAGAGTGGTTAAAAGGTAATAATGGGGGCTAAAATGGAAGATAATAATTGCCTTGGAAATATAAAATATTATGGACAGGCGCAATTGCTTTTCTATCTTCTGACAATGCGCTATTTGGGAAGTAGTGACATGCGCGCCTTTTGGAATCCTAATGCCAGAGTTGATTAGAAAACTAGGTGCCCTCCCTCAAAGGCCCGAGCAATGATCAATGAAGTGCAAGGTTCATTTCGTGTCTTCAAAGTCCTCGAACTATCCCATGCATTCGAGACCTCGAAGAACTTTCATGACGTTCCAGCCTTCTGAGGTCGAGAACCTGCTTTTCTGGGGCTTGATAGAGGTTAAGCCCAAGAAGACCATTGGGTCAAAGATGTGGCAGCCCTGTTAGGAGAATATTTAATACCCTAACATAATTACCGCATTCGTGGGTAATTAAGAACGATAATTAAGGAGAAGGTTATTTAGGACATGGAGTATAAATACAAGGTACACATTTACTTATGATTAATTCTATCATAATCATATCAAACACTTGGGCTAACTTAGACATCAGAGTGCTGACCCCTGGAACCCCCATAAACAGTTTTATTGCAGGTCAGTCCGAAAAGAACTCAAGCCCACGAACCGATCGGTTGTTAGAGACGCATCAGTGCATGTGCCACTTAAACAATTTGTTTCTTAGAATACAATTCGTAGTGCTTCAACCATCACTTGTAAGTACTTTAATAACGTATAGGTGTCGTTTTTATGACTTGTACGTGCTACTAAGAAAACTTAGTGTTTAAACTTGTAAGTGCTTCAAATGTACTTCACATGTATTGTAAATGTTTTCTTTAGAACTTGTGTGTGCCACAAAAATAACTTTGTGCTTAGAGTACAACTCTAGGTACTTTAACTATTGCTTGTAAGTGTTTCGAATAGATCTATAGGTGCTTCTTTTATAACTTGTGAGTGCTACAAAAACAACTCGGTGCTTAGAGTGAAACTCCTAGGTACTTAAACCCATGTTTGTAAGTGATTCAAATGTAACATGTAGATGTCTCTTTTATAAATTATGTGTGTTATGAAAATAATTTGGTGCTTAAAGTATAACTCGCAAGTGCTTACAGTATAATTTATAGGTGCTTCAAATTTATTTTATTTTTTGCTGCAAAGTTCTCACAATTTTATTCACAAACAAAATGTCCGACATGAAACACAAAGAGAAATTAAGTGAACTAATAGGAAACTACATACGAATACAACAACAATAAAGCCTTTCTTCTTCTCCAAAATAAAATCTCATGATCAATTCGTTACCAAAGCTCCTGATCACATACTCACATTCTGTCGCCCCTAGGCAAAACAGTGGCAGCTGGTAGTATGGCTGAATAGCTCTGAGCCCCGACGATCCTTTGCAGCCACTCTTCAGTGGTACCAAATGCAGTTGCATATTCAGGCCCTGCCACGATATACAATGGCTCCCACAAGAAACTAGGGATTATTATCTCGCGCACCGACGTATTGAAGCCGAAGAACACAAAAGGTCCACTCCTCGATGCAGTTTGGCAGAATGGGAAGTACCTAGGTCCAAAATACATCTCCCTCGCGAACTTCAGTATTCATTGCTAATGTCCCGTTAGGATACACGATCTGATGCTCCCAACTCCGTTTAATACCACACCATATTCTGTTGCTCTTTGATTGATGTCAGGTGCCAGCATTGCTCTAGCAAATATTAACAAGGTAAATACCAGTGTCAGTGCGACAAAGAGGGGAGTACTCATCTTTGGGCACAGCTTTAGTCGATCCATAGTCACTGCTGAAGTTCGGGTCTCGATGTTGTAATGTTAAATTTCAAGGTATCTTGAGCTTCCATCTTAAAACCAATTGGTACTAAGTGGAGGTGACCCAAGACCTTATATATAAGTCATTAACTTTGTAAGAAACCGATGTGGGATATATCTTTCAACACCCCCCCCCCCTCACGTGCAACGTGGAAACACTCCACGACCCACATCGGGCCAAATTAAAGGGGATCCACACATCGGCCCAATAACCCAACCCGGGCTCTGATACCATGTTGAAAATATAAAGGACTTTATTATGGTGCACTGATATTAATCAATGACACACCTCATCAATGATGAGGAGATTACAATATATAGGCTTACAACAAACCAAAGTCTAACAGGAATATAATTCTAAGTCTATAAGGAAACTATCATCTATAACTAATTCTATAAGGTAACTACCATCTATAACTAATTCTATAAGGTAACTACCATTGCCACCGCTGTCCGCCAGGTTTCCGACGACGACCCGTCAACGACGTTTGCTGCTCGTGTTTTTGATCCGCTGCTGTTCGCTGTCGACCGATGCCACGCGCCGCCGCCTCCTTCACGCGCCATCCGCCACGCGCCGTCAGCAACTGTCCACCGGTGTTCTTATCCGTCCCTGATTTTACAATATGTCGGGTTCTGATGAACAACCTCCTTTTGAGATTCCTGAGGGTACGAAACTTCAGGATCTGAGTGCCAGTGATGTAATTACAGCTTTACTCAAACAGCTGCAATCACAATCTGGTGCTCATGCTGCTTTACCGATTGGTCGTGTGTCGACTGATCCTTACTACATTGGTTCCGACGATGGTCCAGGATTACAACTTGTACCAATCATGCTGAAAGGACCAGGAAACTACAATGAATGGTCTGATGCGATTTGTTGCGCATTCTTGGCCAAACATAAGATTGGGTTCCTTAATGGATCCATCACAAAACCCCAGGATGATCATTCAGATGCTGCTGTCTAGCCTGGGGTTAATGCTACTCTTGTCTGCTGGATCTCACAGACCCTGGATCCAGTGATACGATCTTCAACAAGTTCTTTCTCTACCGTCAAGGATTTGTGGAATGATCTTAAGGCACGCTTTATTTTCGCTGATGGAATGAAGCTTATGCAGACACAAGAAGCCATTCAAGGTTGTAGGCAGAATAGTCAGCCCATCGCCATCTATTTTTCCACACTGAAGAAGTTGTTTGCAGATTATCACTGCATGCGACCTCCTGTGGTCTGTATCTGTGAAGATTGCAAGGCTTTATGCCAGTACAATTTTCAGGCGAAAATCCTCCAAGAGAGAGAGAAGGATTTGATCTACAAATTCATCTCTGGTCTCGACGAAGGTTTTCACACCTTGCGATCCCATATCTTGAGCATTGAGCCACTGCCATCTGTCATGAGGGTGTATGCCCTTGTTACTTAGGAGGAGAATCATAGAGCTATCATTCGAGCCCGTGATTCTTCTTCTACATCTATGACATATGCTGCACGACGTTCGCCAGTGGTTCTTTCTGCCGACGACCGTAAGAATCTTGTTTGCACACATTGTCGTCGCAAGGGTCATGACAAAGACACCTGTTTTAAGATACACGGCTTCCCAGAGTGGTTCAAGAAGGGCAAGAAATCGGCACCACCTGATCGGCCATTAGTCAATGCCGGTTAAACTAGTGGCACCACCGATCTCTCGCTCCCGCCGCCATTCGCCGGAGCCTCCTTGTCGCCACCAAGCCTGGCGGCGGTGGCCTCCTCTACGGTCCCTACTCACTCCAATTTTGGCCCTGCTCTATCTGATGACCAATGGAACACGACTATGAACCTGTTTAATCAGCTTCACTCTCCTGGTGATGAGTCTGACAATCAGTACGAGCAGAGTGATTGGCGTGGGTGAACAGAAAAGGGGGTGTTTTGACTTCGTCTGCTGGATGCTCGTGTTCGAAGTCCTATCCTGCAGCCTCTTCCTATAGTTGCTTCACTATCCTCTTCTGATTTATGGCATCAGCGTTTTGGTCATCCATCTTTCACGGTGTTGTCTTCTATTTCCTACAAGAAACCCTTTCCTTGTAGGAAAGGTTATAGATGGTAGTTACCTTATAGAATTAGTCATTAACTTTGTAAGAAACTATTGGACATATATTGATTTTATCATGCGAAAATTAAATATCAAAATTGAACGAGCAATTAATATATGCAAGAATAATAAAATTTTATTAATTATTCAAGCATACAATCGAAAAACTTAAATTACAAATAATCAAAACATAAATCATGTTTCAAGTAATCACAAAGTGATGGAGTCACGAGTAACACTCGCTGCCCTTAGAACGAATGAGTCCCATCGTGGACATCGTTCCCTAGGATAAAACCATCGAAGGTAACAATTAACACGTAAGAGTTACCTCGGATTCACGCAAGACCCGAAGGACTATCACCTTGACAGAGCACCAAATGGAAACTTCGAGAAAGACAGACAGAAGACTCAAGTTTAGAATATGGAGGGACTTGAGAAATAGTGTGTGTTTCTGAATGACTTAGAGGCTCTATTTATACTGTTCTAAGAGACCCTAATCATGGAAACATGATATTCTGATTTTCTGTAATTAGAGAAGAATATTCTCCAATCACCAACTCACCAAATCCGAGACATTCCATGAATACTCGAATCAAATCTGCTGGAAAAGGAAGAAATATTTGTACAAATATTCTTCATCGTATTAAACATGGTAAACCGCATATTTATTCAAGACAAGATATCTCACAAAATATGGAAGAATTTTGTTCTTATCTCTTAAGAATTACACACAAGCAATTCCATATATACTATGCGGTTGGGCCTTCCAGAGACTTCCATGTGGTTCATACGCATTTTGGACAGTCCAGAGAAAAACTAATTTGGGCCAATTTCCGCCTAATTTTTTCTCTTTCAAGAGTGACATTTCAAACATCCATATCTCATTCACCCTTGATCCATTTTGAGAGTTTAAATAGTCGATTTTATAGTACTTGCGGAGGAGAACTCAAAAATGACATCCACCGACCCAAAATCCATTTGGGTCCCACTCAAACGAAGCCCAAAAAGTTGATAAATTTCAACCTTTTAACCATCATTTTCCAACAGAAACCGATGTGGGATATATCTTTCAACATGTAAGCATATATTTTCTTATATCAAAGTATTTGACGGTCTCTCACGTCGTAATCTCGACCGTACTCCCAATCCCTTCTTTATATTTTCTCGGAGCCCTAGTATTTGGAGGTTGAGGAAGAAGCTCCAAATTTACAACGTTGGCGCAACCATGTCTAATGGAGGTAGCAATATAGTCTGTGCCCGTTTCACCACCACCAGTATCCACTACCTTCTTTCCCTTTGCTGAGATATAATTACCATCCTCCAGATTGTTATCTAGGAAGCCAAGGTTAGAAACTCCATGGAAAAATGGACACCTCCAGTACAAGAACAGGAGGGTCTCTGCAACAACATTTGTGACCTTTTTAGCATATTAGGCAACAATAGTATCCGCTAAATTGTGATATACTCTACCTGAAATCAACTAACATTGGCTCTGTCACTCCCACAACCAAAAACCATAGCATCATTGTCCTCGCGCAACTATTCCAAGAAGAATGCAGGATCTTTTCCAACATTGACATTAACAGCAGATATTATACCTTCTTCTTTCATAAGGTTAACCCTTCTCAGGACTACTTTATTCTTGTCGCTTTTCATGTTGGGCACCCCGTGTATCATAAGACCATGAACTGACTCATCAGAACGCTCATACATTGTAACATTGTAACCCATCCTATTTAACTAATCTGCCACAGCCAAGCCAAACGGTCAACTTCCAACAACTGCAACTCTCTTCCTATAATAACAAGAGCAACTAATTGAGGATCCATCAACTAAGAACAACTAAAGACGGTCCACTTCCAACAAATGCAACTCTCTTCTTGTATTACTCATTGAGCAATATGCATCAAATAAGAACAACTAAATAGTAATAACAAGACATGAACATCAACAAACATTTATCAATTAAATCATATAGGGAGGTTCTCAAAGTGTAGAAAAGAAGGGTAATAATGTGTGCTGTATTCATGAATTTAGGATACATTATATAGTAGTACATGATACTTATACAAGCTAGGAAAAGGTAATAGAATACAATTACATCTACTACTATGGTAAGAATACAATTCTAATTCTAATTCCTTAACACTCCTCCTCAAGTTGGAGCATGGAGATCGGAAATGCCCAACTTGCCAAGTAAAGAATGAAACTGGTTGCGTCCGAGAGCTTTAGTGAACAAATCCACAGGTTGGTCGATCGTACGAATATGTTGAGTAACAATTGCGCCAGATTGAACAAGATCCCGGACAAAATGACAATCAACTTCAATATGCTTTGTGCGTTCATGAAAAATTGGGTTTGCCGCTATATGAAGAGCGGATTGACTGTCACAATACAATTTCATAGGAGAGGAGTGCAAAGCCCTAAGTCCTTCAGTAAAGACTTAAGCCATAACAACTCACAGCAGGTAACCGCCATAGCACGATACTCCGCTTCAGCAGAAGATCGAGAAACAGTAGGTTGCTTCTTAGTTTTCCAAGAAACCGGAGAATCACCAATCATAACAAAATAACCAGAAAGAGAACGCCTAGTAATCGGGCATGCAACCCAATCCGAATCACAATAAGCAGTCAATTGTAAAGTACTACGAGAAGAGAGAAATAAACCTTGACCAGGATGACTCTTCAGGTAGTGCAACACACGAATAGCAGCTTGCCAGTGAGGGACACAAGGAGACTTCATGAATTGCACAAGAGTATGAACTGAATAACTAAGTTTAGGACGAGTAATAGTCAGGTATATCAGACGCACAACCAAGCATCAAAACCGCTCCGGGTCATGGTAAGCTGAACCTTCAACACGTGCCAAATCACGTTGTTGCTCCATCAGAAAGTCAGTCGGTTTAGAAGCAGATAAACCAGTGTTTGATAAAATGTCCAAAGCATATTTCCTTTGCGAAAGAAACATCCCCTCCGGTCTTCTAGCAAGATCTTTCATATGGAAACAGGAACTCAAGTATTTTTTGAACTCAGAGATGAGAGAAGAAGAGCTATCAGCTATAACCAAATCATCCATGTAAACCAGAACATGTAAAGAAATTGATCCACGGGAAAAGACAAATAGAGAGTAAGCAACCTTACTCTGAACAAAACTAAATGCTCGTAAAGCCTGAGCCAATTTAGTAAACCAATTCCTGGGAGATTGACGAAGACCATAAAGAGATTTCTGAAGGCGACAAACCTGTCCATGTGGCACCACATAGCCAGGGGGCCGCATAAACACCTCCTCATGCAAATCACCATGCAGGAAAGCATTGTGGACATCCATCTGATGTAGTTCCCAACCACGAATGACTGTAACAGACAGGAATAAACGAACATAACTTATCTTCGCAATCGGAGCAAAGGTCTCAGTATAATCAATTCCTTCCACCTGGCGATTCCCAAGAACCACTAGGTGCACCTTATGTCGTTTAATAGTACCATCGAAATGGAAATTCGTCTGGTAGACCCATTTACACCCAGTGGCCTTTTTATTCAAAGGCAGAGGAGCCAAAGTCCATGTCTGATTTCGCTCTAGCGCAGCAAGTTCCTCTGTCATAGCAACTCGCCAATGAGCATACTGGGAAGCCTTATAATAAGTAGTGGGATATGCACTAGACGTTACAGCACCCAAAAATCTAGAATGCATACTATAAAAATTATCACAGGTTACATAATCAGTAAAGGGGTAGATAAAACCTGAGGAAAGTGATGACGCATGAGGGAACGTAGTCGAAGGGGGGGGTCTTCAGTAGTAAGGGCACATGTATAATCATCACAATTGTAATCTGCTAAGTAAGATGGCGGTCGGTGAGATCGAACACTCTGTCTGGTAGGTGGCAACGTGGCAGCGGAACTATTTGGTACCAGAGAAGTCGGTAAAGTAGATGCCGAGGATGTAATATCGACGGTGGCTAGCGGATGAGGATGGGCGACGGACGGTGGAGATTAGCTGGCAGCGACCGACATTGAGTGATCGGTGTCGGACGACAGAGATTGGCCAGAAGCGACCGGTGATAACTTACCGGTGGTGACCGGCAGTGACTGGCCGGCGGCGACCAACGGAGATTGGTCGGTGGGAACCGGTGGTGAGTGGCAGGAGATGGACGACAGCAGCTGACCGTCGACGGACGGCGGTGGGCCGATGGCTACCGGCGGTGGAGGATCAGCAGCGGCTGGCGGAATCAAAATTCCGTGCATCTCCGGCATGAAGGAGGAGGAAACCGGCAGTGATGTGGTGGCACCACCAGGTTCATCGGATGAAGCAGATGTCGGAGTTCCAGAATATGGGAACTTATCTTCAAAGAAATCGGCATCCCAACTAGTAAATATCACACAGGATTCCAAGTCAAAAAGGCGATAGCCTTTCTTTCCAGCAGGATAACCAAGAAACAAACACTGCCGACTTCTAGGTGCAAACTTGTCACGATATCTGGGAACATGAGCAGCAAAACACAAGCATCCAAAAACTCTTAATGATGAATAATTTGGAGCTTGTCCATAGAGCAGCTCAAAGGGAGTACGGCCGTTGAGATGCTGAGTCGGTGTTCGATTGATCAGGTTAGCAGCAGTAAGAACACATTCTCCCCAAAATTCAATAGAGAGACTGGCTTGGAACCGTAAAGCACGTGCCACATTGAGCAAATGACGATGCTTTCTCTCAACTCGACCATTATGTTGCGGTGTATCAACTATAGATGTCTCAAAAATGATCCCAGATACAGTAAAGTGAGATCCCAGAGGCAAAAATTCAGTGTTGTTATTAGCCCGAACTCGTTGAATTGTTCGGCCCCACTGTGTTCTTCACTAAGGCACTAAATTCTAAAAATCTAGAAGCTAATTCAGATTTAACTACTAACAAATAAACCCAAACAGCTCGGGAATAATCATCTACTATAGTCAAAAAATAAAATGCACCACTAGATGATTGTGTTCGATAAGGTCCCCAAACATCACAATGAATTAATTGAAACAATGCAGTAGCATTTGTAGAACTCAGTTGAAAACTATGTCTAGTCTGTTTTGCTCTATAACATATAGAGCAAGGTACATACTGTTTATTAATGCTAGAAGAAATAAAAGACAACACCGTGGAGGAAGGATGTCCAAAACACTGATGCCATAAATCAGAAGAAGATACTGAAGCAACTGTAGGAAGAAACTGCAGGATAGGACGGTGAACACTAGCATCCAGCAGACGAAGCCAAAACACCCCCTTGTTGTTCACCCATGCCAATCACTTTCCTTGTACTGATTGTCTGTAAAATACAATAATTTTCAGTAAACAAAGCTAGACAGTTCAGGGTAGATAACAATCTAGAACATGATAGCAAATTGCATCGCAATGTAGGTATATATAAAACATGAGGCAGAATACAACCACCAAAGCAAAGAGATCCATATTGAGTAGTTGATGACACCGAGCCATCAGGCAAAACAACATTCACAGAATCAATAGTAGTAGTGAGATCAGTAAGAGAACCTTTGTCACCAGTCATGTGATATGAGGCTCCCGAATCAAGTATCCATGGTAAAGTAGGCTTACCAGACTCATTGTCAATAAGAGAATTTAACTGATTAAACAAGTGCATGGTCGTGCTACATTGGTCAGAGCAGGGCCAAAATAAAAACATGCAGGGACACGGCCGGGAGAAGCCGCCGCCACCAGGTTAGGCGGCGATGTGGCTACACTGGCAAATGGCAGCATGAGAGGAAAAGCCGCGGCAGCACCTCCGGAACCGGCGGTGGTGGCTGACGTTCGGGAAGCTGGCGCCGATTTCTTGCTGGTACCAACTTTCTCCTTCAACTCCTTGAACCAGTCTGGTACACCATGTAACTGGAAACATGTATCTTTATCATGACCCTTGCGACGACAATGTGTACAAACAAGATTCTTGCGGTTGGATGCAGAAAGAACAACTGGCGAAGAACTTGCAGGTGGTGGACGTCGGGCAGCATACGGCATGGAGTTAGTTTAAGGCTCACGAGCTTTTATGACAACTCTATGATTCTCTTCCTGAGCAACAAGGGCATACACTTTCATGACAGATGGCATTGGATCAATGCTCATAATGTGTGATCGCAAGGTGTGAAAACCTTCGTCGAGGCCAGAGATGAATTGATAGATCAAATCCTTCTCCCTTTCTTGGAAGACTTTCACAGCAATATTTCAATGGCATAATGCCTTGCTTTCTTCACAGGCACAAACCAGGGGAGGTCGCATGCAGTGATAATCTGCAAACAACTTCTTAAGTTTGGCAAAGTAGATGTCGATTGGCTGACCGTTTTGCCTGCAACTCTGAATGGCCATTTTCCTCTGCAAAACCTCCATACCATCGGCCAAAATAAATCGTGCCTTCAGGTCATTCCACAGATCCTTAACTATGGAAAACGAACTTGTAGAAGATCTCAATACCGGATCCAGGGTTTGCAAGATCCAGCAGACAAGAGTAGCATTAACCCCAGGCCAATCACCAGCATCAGGATGACCATCCTAGGGTTTGGTAATGGATCTATCAATGAACTCAATCTTGTGCTTAGCAAGGAATGCGCGACAAATCGCATCAGACCATTCAATGTAATTTTCCTGACCTTTCAGCATGTTTAGTATGAGTTGTAAACCTGGACCATCGCCAGAACCAATAAAGTAAGGATTAGTAGACATACGACCAATAGGTAAAGTAGTCTAAGGGCCAGATTGTAATTGCAACTGCTGAAGTAAAGCTGCAATGACATCATAACCACTGATATCCTGAAGCTTCAAAGCCTCAGGTGCATCAAAACCAGGCTGTTCTTCAGAGCCAGACATTATGGAAAATTAGATACAGATCAGCAGCAGGTACAATAACCAGCGACGGATCGGAGCCAGACATACGACCAATAGTTGAACTAGCGGCGGCATGTGAAGGTTGGTGAGTTCGGCCGTGCGGTGAAACGAAGACTCAACGTCGGACAGTGGACGGTGCGTGGCGGTGGCGGCATGAAGTAGCGGCAGCGACCGGCAGAGCGTGGCAGCAGCAGCGGCGGAGCGTGGTGTGCGACGGCGGCAGCTCAGAATTTAATGCAGCGGAAAATTTTCTATTTAAGGTTTCATGATTTAGGCTCTGATACCATGTAGAAAATAAGGGTAATAATGTGTTGCATTCATGGATTCAGGATACATTATATAGTGGTACATGATACCTATACAAGCTAGGAAAAGGTAAAAGAATACAATTACATCTACAATATGGTAATAATACAATTCTAATTCTAATTCCTCAACACAAAGCTACAGTGTAACCGATTTGGAACCCCTTGAACTTTGAAACCCCACAATGAGTGTTCCAAGGAGGTTCCGAAAGGTTGGAACCGGGCAGCGGCCCAAAGGAAATAGAACCACGCCCAAATGACAAAAGCGCGCCATCCCCACGTGATCTAGGCCTGGCGCAAGGCTTGTTCATTTTTATTCCACATGTGTTGTCATGTGGCAACCTCTGATTGGGCCACGTGGTAGCACATGTCCCCACCTTTTAAAAAATTAAATTCTACTTTTTAATATTATGTATTATTTTTAAAAATTAAATTAAATTTTGATTCTTTTTTAAAATTGAAATTGCATTCTTTTAAACATAAAATGGTTCTTTTTAATTCTGGTTTATAAAATAATTTTTAAAAGTTGAAATTAATTTTAAAGATTAATTTTTTAAAAATAAAATTCTATTAAAAAATTACAAATATATTATTAAATATCACATTTCAATTTATTAGGATAGAAAAATTAATTTAAATTAAATATTGAAGATAAAACTAATGAGTATGATAGAGAAAATCAAGTAGGGTCCATGGAGTGGTTGCAAAGTGGTTCCAACCACTGTAGAGAGAAAAATTGAGTGGTTTCAATTGTTGAGATGAAGGAGAGAGATTGAATATTTAATAAACTGAAACCACAAGAGCGGTCCGAGAGCAAGTTTACCATTGCACATGCTCTAAGAACAACAAAAGAGGAATCGAAAGTTGCGAGACAGCATGAACACTCCCCGCCATTGGAAGGCCAACCAATGTTTCTAACGCATGTAGGGAACAACTGGCGGCCGCTAGAGGTTGCTCGGGTGCCTGTTGGTGAGCAAGTAGGTGGAAATACTAGGGTTTATTCTCGGCTGTGCTGGAAGCCTGGCAGAAAGGAGTGAAATGGCAGGATCCAAAATAGTGTCGTGACCCGAGTATCAGGTTTATAACTCGGAGATGTGACCCACGGTTCTAATCTCCCCACCTTCTTATTTGACAATGGCTCACATGTGTTCTCACATAAAGTGGTGTTCTCACATAAATGAGTGTTCTCACCCGGTCCCTCCCCTATATATATATAATCAGTATCCATATAATAAATTTCACTCAAATTATTCTTTTTTAACATCTATGTAATGCATGACGGGCGATTTTAATTACCAACAATATATTGATAAAATCATAAAATATTTAGTAAATTTATTTTTTAAGAAAATGTAAAAGTGTTAGACAAAGTCTTGGGAAAAACTGTCTTTCCATAGGCTTATGGAAAGACGATGTTTAATTAGGATGATAAAAGGTAAAAGGTGTTAGTTTCAATATTAAAAATTTATTATGCACCGCATAGTAATTATAAAGTTTATAACTCAATTCATGCAACCCAAAAATTTTATTTACATTTCTTCTAATTTGCACTTTAAACCTTGGTCTTTCCATAACTTATGGAAACACCGTCTTTTAAGAGATGAACTCAAAGTGTTATTAGTTAGAAGTGGAATGAAAATAATTATATTTTTAACTAATAAAATGTCTTTATAATTAGATAAAACATAATTATGATTTTAAATTGAATAAAAATTAATTATAATTTCATTAACTCTTTGAGACTATCCTAACAATATGTCAAATGATAATATCCTTACTTATATACCAATAAAATCTTATGAATAAACTTAGTCGATTTGTACTAAATGAATAAAGCAATTGTACTCCCCTTGTTTAACTATGTGTGACACACTTACCATTTTTATATGTTTTTCTAAGATTGGCATTTTTCATTTAATGGCATAAAATATATCATTGTCAACCACTTATTAAACCTTTTACCTAACTCACTCAATTCTCCCCACAAATTTTCACTTGCAAAAAAACAATACATTAAAATAATACTCCATCTACCCCAATTTAAGCTACAATTTAACTATTTATTTAGTCAAAACTTTATATCTTTGACTCTAAAAATGAATTGGTACATAAATATAAATACTATTGTGTGATACGTTATAACATATATTTTTACAAATATCAGTTTTTCACAATTTTTTATTATTCTTAATGAAAGATATTAAGAGCATTCACAATGGTAGTGGACTTAAGGAGTACTTCTTAAGTGTCACATCATAAATTTTGATAAAAACTAGGTAAAAATACTACCAACAATGGTAGTGGACCTAAGGAGCACTTCATATGTACTTCCTTTTAATTTTTAATTATAATTATTATAAAATATATAACAAGTCATGTTAAACGACATTGATTATTTGGTTGACATTTGCATAAAGAAATATGTACCAAATCTTTAACTAAGGAGCAACTTCTTATTGAGGAGTCATCCTTAAAACTCCACAACACAATGGTACTCCTTAAGTAAGAAGTACTCCTTTTTTTTAAAGTAGGTTTAACGAGCACCATTGTTGATGCTCGGATCAAACATTTATCAAGTCAACGGTTAATAGTCAAAAGGTGAATCTTGAGTTGGGATGGAGGGAGTAATCAATTTTGTAAGTTAGTCAGCGATAGAGGGAATATATTAATATAAATATAAATAATCAATTTCGTATAAAAATATTACCAATCATAAATAATATTTTAATACAAATATGAAATTCTCCCCTTGATCTAGAATAATTGATACTTTTACAATTGGCACACTTTAAAAAAAAAAGAAGTAAAATGAGTGGAGGAGATTGTATAGGGAGGGTAAAAAGTAAATTGAGTGGAAGCAAATAATCTAGAATTTGTCAAAAGAGGAATGTGTCAATATAAAAAAGATCTTCCCAAAAAGGAAAGAGTGACAATATAAAAAAACCTGAGGGAGTATATATTTATAATTAATCAATAGCTTTATTTTATATTTTAATAATAACTATATAATCAAATTTTTAGTAAAAATATTCTTAATTTGAAGTAGAATGGAAGTAATTGTATTTTTCTTTACAAATTTATTACGTTTGTAATTATAGAAATCTAATTCTAATTTTAAACAGAATTAGCTACGACTCTAATGACAACCTAATCGTGCAGCTACCTACTACTCCCTCCCTCCGTCCCAGCTATATTTGCACTCTTTCCCTTTTTGGACGTTCCAGGTGTTTTTGCACTATCTCAATTTTTGCCATAAATGGATTGCTTTTATTATTTGTTTACTCAATTTGGGCCCAATTTCTTATTTTTTTAAACCCAACAATATTAGCCCAAATTATCCCATAACCCTTCATAATCTCTTTTTAACCAAATTCAACATTAACCTAACCCTTCCCACCAAATTAAAATCCCTTCAACTACCCAACCACCTTCATTACTCTCTTTGCTTTAATTACGCGTGTGATTTTTTCTTCCCAATGGCCTCAGCATCGAGATTCTTCTATTTTGTTAAAAGCTGTGAGCATGCTATCCCTTTACTCCATCAGGGTTTCTGACTCAATAATTTGTTCCCACCCATTTCTCTTCCCTCTCAGCTTCTCTGCTTCTCTCACATTTGTCTTCCCATTCCCGGTCTTCCTCTTGTCTCTCCTTTTCAAAATTTCCTGGGTTATGGAAAGGGGCGATTTCGTTGGTTGTGGGTTTAAATGTGATGGGTTTTGTTTGGAATGTTATGTCTCTGATTCAGGTTCCTCATCTCGATCAGATAGTTTCTCTCTGGCGGGTGATGGTCCGGCCTTGAGAGGCCCTGACGCCGGAGAAAAAGGAACCGAGGCGGCGCTGCCCAACCGCCGGCGTGGTGTTCAAAGTCGCAGATCCTGCGGGTCTGTAAGCGACGCTACCACTATCGAGCTGTCTGCGGCCTCTGTTTTGATTCCAGGGAACCAATTGGAGGTGGCGCTGCCCACCCGCCGGCTAGGAGAACTCCCGGTGGGTCTGTTGGTGGTGCTGCCGCCAACAAAGAAAAACACAGCCTTGTGGCCTCTCTTTCCAGATCTAGGGAGCCTTGCAGTTTGTGCGGCTGTGTGCCCCAAGAAACATGTGCTGCTGATCCATGCGTTATCTCCCTCGGACCACATGCCGAAAATGAAACCTCTGAGTTTGGATCAGATCGATGCACCTTTTCATGTGGCTGAGATAATAATACTGGGTCTGAGGGAACTTCTTGGTCAAAATGGAGAAAGGGACGAATAAAAAGTTAAGTCCTGGGATTCAATTTCATGTAATAAACTTGTGCTTGTATGATTATCAGTTTATGTTTAATAAAATAGCCAATTTTTCTTGATTTCCATGTTGGATTACTGATTTTATCCCCTTTTTTTGTTGTCTTGCAGAGCCACAATTGTCTGAGATTTGTTATGGCTCAGTTGAATGTGCTTCATGTCTGTTCTAGGAAATTGTTGGATCTCCCTTTCACAGCCCCTTGGATATGTTTGTAAACAGCAAAAAAAAAGAGAGTATATTGGTTCATGTTTGCGTGTTTTATCCTTGTTGTTTGATGTTTTGTGCTCTGTGGCTGCTGTGTGGCTGTGCTTTGTGCTGTGTTGTGCTGTGCAGTGCTTTGTGATGTGCTGTGCTGTGCTCTGTGTTGTGCTTTGTGTTGTGTTGTGCTTTATGTTGTGTTGTGTTGTGCTTTATGTTGTGCTGTGTTGTGCTATGTGTTGTGCAAAGTTAAGTGTTGTTCAGTGCTTTGTACAATAAAAGAACTTGTATTGGGTTACAAAAACTTGCATTAGTTTTAATTGGGTTACAAAAAAAACTTGTTTTTTCACACCAAAAGAAACAAGTTTTTAGGTTTCCAAAATGTCACCCTAGTCTAACCCAATGTGCATACTAAAATCCCTTACTGCTGTAGTTCATATCCCATGGCTTGCATCATCTCCCCCATGCCTTCAGTTTCCTGAATTGTGATAAGGTGTTCCGGGCCTTCACGAAGTATTCCCTCATCACAACTTAGCATCCTAGGCAATTCTCCTCTCCTTATCAGTGCATCCTTTGACATGTGGGGCAACTTATAATTGTTGCATCCCTTGACTCTTATGATTTCTATCATTGAAGCTTGATGGGTGAGGAAAACTTTATTGAGTGTTGCTGGATCTTCTTTGTCATATGCATCGTAAACTGCTGTAAGTAACCCATCCTGTATCAAGTTAAAAAAAACCAAGATCTAGTACATTAAGATCAGGTGATTTAGCTGGTTGACATACTAAGTTGATGTGAAACCCGTCGGAGTCAGCTACTGCCCGGAATTGAGGATCTGAATTCTTTATGTGTGCCTTGCAATTATCTTGTTGAATATAAATGTGCTCGCTCATGAATGGTCGCCAACGTGCTTTGATTGCTAGTATGATTTCATCTATAATCTTTGCACGTGTCACAAGTCTAGTGATCTTGTCCATAGCGTTAGTTTCCATAGTCCCCCTCGGACGATTAATGCTGGTTCTTTGTGCTTCAATCCTCTCAATGAATGGTAACACACCATACTTCCCATAAAAAATTAACACACCATCAGGGTTGTAAATTGGCCTACTCACAGCACACATAAACATAAGTTTTAGAATGTGAGACTTGTGTTGAGTGGTTCTTAAGGGCTCAGGCTCACCCGGTGCCAAATAGTAATGGACATTGGGCTTAGTCATGTAAAACCACTTCTCATATATGTGAATTACATTGTCCATGTGTTGGAATTGAAAATTGGCTTGCAAGTTAGATGTGCAGAATTTCAACCGTTGTACCTTGTGTTGAAATGTTAATGCAGGCTTAATACTGTTTGTATGGCTTTTATTGACCTTTGCTGCCACAACTCACTGTATTGTGCTCTTCCCTATCCCTATCTGTGCACTTGTCCCTCTAATTGTTCTTCGTTCGGTTGCAGGTTTTGCACTTAAGGCCTCAAGATCAATTTCCTTCTTGTTGTAGCCTGGATGGCCGGACATCCTGTTTCTCATGTCCAGCGGTTGACCCATTGAAAGTTGGAGCTTGATTCTTGACCAGATGTAACTGATGGTTCTTTGGCTGCAATTGAATTTCGTCGCTGCCTCGATTCTCTTCCCCTGAAGTATTTTCCCATGAAGTAACTTCCCATTTCTACTATTGTCCAACAGAAACTCAGCAATATGTTGCCTCTGCTGGTTTGTCATATTCTTCTCCCCCTCTTATTTCTCAAATACCCGATGATGAAGGGAAGATCTGGCAGCAGGAGAGCAATCAGTCCGCAAGGGCTTGGTAGGGCTCGATGAATGCTGACATTTGACCTGAGGGTAAGGAAAAAAAGACTCTTTCTGTTGCTAGGCTTTCTTGTTGGATTAGGACAGAGGGAATTGAATGTTAGTGCAAAGCGGAATGTGGAAGAAGAATTTCAGAGCTGTTCTTTTGGACCATGTAAATGTAAATATAGTGGGGTAGAAGTGGGGTTTCATGTCTGTAAATTTAAGTTTTCAACACTGTTTATGTTCTTGGCTCTTCATTTTGGTGCCTTTTTTTAAAAAATTTCTGCCAGTGAAATCAACACAATTTTTGGAGTTCCCTCTAAAAAAAATGTGTTTGGGCACCTGAAATTAAGGCCCAACGAAAATCATTAGTGGCCCAAATAATGAGCTTAATCAAATTGAAAATAAAGGGAAAAAGTTAACAATTTCAGGATACCCCACTTCAAAGACATAAAATAATATATCCTTAAAAATACTTCCAGTTTCTCTCTCCGCAGAAAGAGCTGGGACGGAGGGAGTACCCCAATAGGCACTAGGGATGGTCATGGGTCGGGTTTGAGTCTGGTCTAATAAGATCCACACTCGACCCTAAAAGAAATTGGTTAGACCCAGATCCAATCTAGACCCATAGGGTCTGAAAATCTTAGACTCATACCCAAACTCGATGGGTCCAAAACGGGTCTGGGTCCAAAATGAGTTTAATATTTTAATTTTGTTTCTTCACTAAATAAATTTATATTATCTTAAATATAAATAATTCTAGTTCAATATGCATCTAAATTAATTTTTCAAGTAAAAAATATACAATACTTATTATTTGTTGAATTAAAAATAAAAATACAAAGAGAATATAAAAGTAATTTAGAAATTAGAGTAAAATTATGAATATATTTAGGATTATACGAGTCTACGGGTTGGGTTTGAGTCTTAATATTTTAGACCCAGATCCGGACCCGTATTTTAAAATCTAGACCCAAATCCGGACCCGAACTCGATAGGTCTGAATTTTTTGGACTTATACCCTACCCAATGGGTCTAGGCCCTATGGATATGGGTAGGGTCCTAAACCCATGATCATCCTTAATTGGCGCTGCAGACATGAGCTGCGCGCTTTCTCCTAGATTCCCAAGCTAGCATAAAAGTTAAAGGCAAAGTCTTGGGAAAGATCGTCTTTCTATAGGTTTATGGAAAGACAGAGTTTAATTAGAATAATAAAAAGTAAAAGGTGTTAGTTGAAATATTAAAACTTTATTATGCAACGTGCAGTAGTTATAAAGTTTATAACCTGATCCATGCAACCCAAAAATTTAATCTTCATTTATTCTAGTTTTCACTTTGAACCTTGATCTTTCCATGGTTTATGAAAAGACCATTTTTCAAGAGATGAACTCAAAAGTTTTTTTTTGATAATAAAGTTTCATCCTTCATTCATTAATAAGGGAATTGGTACATATTACATTGTCATATGCTAGATTATGCGTCTCGACAACGGCTAGTCTATCCACCTTAAGTATTGATAACCTGTGGAACACCATCCCTAGAATTATAATTTCCTTAACTAATTGTCTTATATCTAGGTAATTGGTGATATGTCGTAACGCATTTTTACAGTCTGTCTTTATGAGTAGATATCAATTCCTTTTGTTGCTAGCCTGCTTCATAGCCTAGAACATAGCCATTAGCTCAGCCTGGACCGCCGAGGCTGCATGGATGGTTTCTTTTCCTTTCCACCCTGCCTGTGTAGGAGGCTTTGCACACCACGTCGCCACTCCTTTTCCATTACTGCTGTTGAACGCCGCATCTATAGTGATAATTGTGCTATCATGAAAGATATGGTCTACACACCTATCCTTCTTGAGCCACATGAGGGTGATGTCTCCCATCTTTCTTGTCTCTTTGAGTGACTCCTCACCTATATCATTTTGTGGTGTTGTACCTATGAGATCCAGATCGGGGTCTAAAGTGTGCATTTCTGGAACCCTATCCCTTGTCCTAGCTCTGTTGGTTAATCCTTGTATTTCATCCATTATATGCTTGAATGAAATAGGTGCTTGTTGAAGTGTAGCGGAGCATCTCGTGCACCAAATAGCCCAGATTATAAAACATGCAAGTTCTCGATCTTCCTTCTCCGGAGCGATGTTAAACCATTGTTGGATCCATACTTTGAAGGAAGTTGGGATACCTATGCTGAAATCTAAGTCCATTCTGCTATGCCTTCATACCTTTCGAGTTATGTCGCATTCGAACATCATATGCTCTATTGTTTTGTCCGCCTTCGAGCACATTCGGCATTTTGTGGAAACGAACATACCTCTTCTCAGGATATTTGGAGCAATTGGGCATGCCCCATTGATCATTCTCTAAATAAGAAAGTTGATGTTTTCTGGGATGTTAGCATTCTATAGAACCCTCCACATTTTGGTTTTTGACTGATTTGCTGGTGGTGTCGTTGATGATGAGGGTTATCTCGAATCTTAGCTTCCTTTGCTGTGTGATAACTTGTCTCGACTGTATATTTCCCTAATGCCTCTTTGTCCCATGCCAAATAATCTACATCCCCAAAACTGTGCATCAGAATGTGTATTTTTTGTATTTTCCTGATTGTGGTAGGTGGGAATAGAATTCTGAGTAGCGGCATCCTCCAGAATCTGTGTGCGTTGATGAGGTCAGATACTTTAAAAACTATAGATGGGAAGATACTCGATTCATATTTGATTAGGTTGATCGCCTTTGATATCCAATTCTGTTGAATATCCACGGTCTCACCCATCATAATCTTCCACTTGAGGTGAGGTTTAATTAGTTTGAGTCCCCAAAGTATTCCTCTCCATCCATAAGATTCTCCTTGTTTTTGTTTTGTTTGAAGAAAGTCCTGGTTCCTGCAGTATTTATCAAGAAAGAACATTGAAAAGAATGAGTCTTTGTTTTGTATGAGTGTCCACGCCTGCTTCCCTAACATTGCTTGATTCATTTTAGCCGTAGATCGCATCCCTAGTCCACATTCCATTTTGATTCACATAGCTTATCCCATGACTTCCAATGTATCCCTCTCCCTTCCAGATCTCCTGCCCAGATAAATCTTACCATCTGTTTGTCAATATCTTTTGCAATTGTTTTTGGTATCCTAAATGTGCCAATGGTATACTGTGATAATGAGCAAAGTACATGTTTGCACAGTGATCCTGCCCATTACTGACAAACCACTCTTCCTTCACGTTGTCATTTTTTATATAATCTTCCTTTTCAAGCCTTTAAATAATTTGACTTTCGAACCCTTAAAATTGATGTCATGGCCTAGGTACTTCCCTTGTAGGAGATCTGGTTTGATGTTGAATCTCAATTTGATCATGTTCTTGGTGAAGTCATTTGCATTTGGGCTTATCATGAATGAAGATTTCTCAAGATTAAGTCTTTGTCCCGAATATGCTGCGAATATATTTAATGTAGTTGCTAGTTTCTTCACACCCCTTTCCGCGACCTCAAAGAGAAGGATACAGTCATCCGCAAACATCAGGTTTAAGACACGTGGCACGCCAACGTCACATTGTATTCCTCTGCACACCTGCTGGAATGACAGTGATGCAATCATGAACGACAATGCTTCCTGGCACAAGATGAACAGGAATGGAAAAAGTGGACAACCTTGTCTTAATTCTTGTTTGGGTTTAAACGGTTCCAAGAACTCCCCGTTGAATTCGATAGAGTATGTGACCGTAGTGACACACTCCATAATCCACTGAATCTACTTAATTGGAAATCCCATCCACCCCATGACATTCCTGAGAAAGTCCAAAGACACTCTATCGTACGCTTTGCTCATATCAATCTTCATAGCTGCAATGGATACTTTCCCTCTCTTCTGCTTCCTAACCTTCTCTATTAGCTCATGTGCTACTAATGAGTTCTCGACTATGGACCTTCCTTTTACAAATGCTGCTTGGTTTCCAAAGATTAGATACCTCATAATGTGCTTTAATCTATTCGCTAGTACCTTAGCAATTACTTTATACGTAACATTGCACAAGCTAATAGGTCTTAAATCATCAGGTATTGTGGGTACCTTTGTTTTTGGAATTAGTGTGATGTTGGTGCCATTCCATTCTTTCAGCATTCTTTCTGTTTTGAAGAACTCTTGAACTGCTTTGGTGAGATCATCCTTGCCTTCTCTCCAATAGTGTTTATAAAATCCTGTTGGGATTCCATCTGGTCCATGTGTCGTCCAATTTCCCATTTGGAATACTACCACTCTAACTTTTTCTACCGTCACCCCTACAGATAGCTTCCGTTGTTGATCTGAATTAACTGTTGGGTCAATAAGTTGTCGGACGTCATTGATCGTAGTATCCCTGTATGCATCCTATGGCATGATAGATTCATTGACAAAAACCATACTAACATGTTCTACCACCATCCGCCACAGTTCGTTCGGATCGGTTACCCACCTCCCTTGATTGTTCTTCATCTGTGTAATTCGGTTCCTTCCTTGTTTCTTCTTGGGCCATTTGTGAAAGAAACTTGTATTCTTGTTGCCTTCTGCATCCCATTTAATCTTTGATTTTTTTCCAGAAGCCATTTTGTTGTTTTAGTAGATCATATAGTTCTTCTGGTATAATTCTTGCTTCTTCAAAGTCAATGATCATCTAGAGTCTATCTCTTTCTTTTTCCTTCCTTCGTATCATGTTGTCCAGTACACCCATATTGTCTTTGCTCTAGTTGCTGAGCTTGATCATTGTGGTTTGTAGTTTCTTCTCCAGCATAAGCATGTAGCAATGTTGAGCTGTTAACGAGCCTTGTCCTCCACTTTGGTTCTTGTTTTGGTTCCGCCTTCTCTGTAGATTTTCTAAGATGATTTCTCTAACCTCACCCCTACGGATCCAGAATGCTTCAAACTTTGGCCTTTCTTTTCTCCTTTACCCATAGTCTGATGGTGTGTGTTCAGTACCATCGGCCCATGATCTGATCTTGACATTGACAGGTTTCTCAGCAAGTAATTTGGGAATAGGTCAGCCCATATCTTGTTCGCAAATCCTCTATCCATCCTTTCTACTACCAATTGATCCCCCTTCCGACCATTTGACCACGTAAACCACTACTCCTGATTGTGTAGCTCCTGGAGGTTATTCCTTCGTAGGACCTCATCCAGCGCAGCTGTCTGTTGCTCAATAACTATATTACCTCCTATCTTATCTTCGTTCCCCGTAACTTGATTGTAGTCCCCTATGATTAGTGTCGGTAATATGTTGTAGAGTAGATCAGTGTTCAATTCATCCTAGACTTGTTCCCTCTTCCTTTTATCAGGATGTTCATACAGCAAAACAAGCTTCCATTTCTCCCATGCTAAGGAAGTGATATTACAAAATACAAAATTTTGGCAGCTTTTTGCTACCTCGGGATGGATTTCCGGTGTCCAAGCCACACAGAGACCACCTTTAGTACCCCTAGCATCTACGATTTCCCAACTAGTGAAATACGACTTGTCTAGCCATTTGCACATCTTACTACTACTACATTTAGTTTCCATAAGAAAAACAATATTGGGTTTATACTGCGAGACAAGGTTGTTGAGGGTGCTTACTGTCAGAGGGTGCATCTGCCCTCTATTTCAGCATAGTAGATTCATGTACCTCTTGGTGGTTGTTCTGGACCAACCATCAAAGTACCACAGGTATTCCTTCACAGGATTGCATGACAACTGAGACTATCTCCTCATAGGTCCGGGAGCCAACAATGACCATTTCCCTTGCTCCACTCCATCGTTGTAATCTATCTTAAGAAAATTCTCAACCACCTGTATCAGCTGTGGTTCGTCATCTACTTTTAAGCGTGATCTCTTATAAAATGCTAAGTCACCCAAGGCCATCTTTAGTTTTCTTTTCCTTTTTTGTCCCAGCTTCTCTACCATTGGCATAAGATCCTACATAGCCCAAGTCAGAGCCTCCGCTTGATAAATGGTAAACCTTGTTTCATTGGGTTCCAGCTGCATTTGTTGTGCGGTAACATAATCACTTAACTATACCTGGACCATCTTGGGGAAAAGGAATGCTGAGCCTCTTTGTCGCTGCAAGTTCCTCTCAATCCTTAATCTCGTTGCAATGGTCGATTTTGAAGGGACTAGCCTAGCTCTCGTCCCCCACCTGGATCCTCCACTATATCCCACCAGTTTGCTTGAGCTTGCCTGATTCTCATTGTTGCGCAATGTAGAACCCAGTACAGATTGTTGAGGCAACCTTTCCCCTGATTCCTTCAAGAGTGGATCTTCTTTGAAATTAGTTGCATTGAATTCCAGCCCCTTCTCATTTTCCAATTGGACCTGACCATTCTTCAACCCATCTAAGTCCATTATGCCTTTGTTTTTGTCTATTTTTACAAGTTCCTCATCACCTTTATTTTTCCTCCCATCCACCAACAAACCATTTTCCTCCATCCG
This sequence comes from Rubia yunnanensis, assembly GCA_037428765.1. Classification (NCBI taxonomy): domain Eukaryota; kingdom Viridiplantae; phylum Streptophyta; class Magnoliopsida; order Gentianales; family Rubiaceae; genus Rubia; species Rubia yunnanensis. Next base: position 18,644,534 of record CM075064.1, on the reverse strand, counting down.
ATGAAGTTGAATTGTAAGCACCGAGAAGGCGTCCGGTAGTGGCATTCCATCATTTGCTTCATCAGCCAACAAGGACATATCTCTGTAGCTTCTCTTCATTTCTCCCCTGCTGGTCTCCTCCGATTATTTTCTCCAATCGTCCTCCAGCACCGGCACGGCAATTCCATTATCAGCACTGAATGTTGGCTTGCTGTTTGCTTCTTTGTCAACGTTGGTGAGACTTGATGCCATCACTGTGGTCGATTGACCAATATTCTTGGATGTCTTCTCCAAAAAATTTTCTGGGTTAGCTACTTTGGCGCCCTGCTTGTGATGCACACCAGTATTGGCGTGTTCCACGGATCCAGCACAGGGAAGATGTGTCGTCACCTGTCGCTCTCCACTGTGCATTCCGGATTTGACCTCCATTGGAAAAGGTATTTTTGATGCATTGAGTAGATATTGGTCTTTAATTCCACACATTTTTGAGGAATCGTTTGTGTTGTGTTGAAGGCCTTATTATGTGTTGTACCCAGAATTTTTTGCCCCTTGTTCATAGCTAAGGCTTCGTCTCCTGTAATGATTTCTCTGGCGGTCATCAACGACTTTTCCTCCCCTATTGTGAGGTATGCTGCTCTGTTGTTGTTATGTGTGTAGGATTGGTGTGGGTTGGTGAAAGTTTGGGTATGGATTTTAGTTTTGTTGTAATATGGGTGCTTGGTTATTATTTGGGCTTGTTGTTGCACCTTGGGCTCGGTTATGATCCATGGTGTGGGTTGGTGGTCTGGGCTTTTATTGGTATTTTGGGCCTGGATGAATTGTGATGGGCATGTGGTTAATGGTTGAAGGAAATTATATTTAGGGTGTAACACTTTGGTTTCGTTTGTACATTTCTGGCAGCTGACATCATTAATGTGGAATAGGATAGAGATAGGGAATTTACCTTCAGCTTCTGTATTTGTCAACTCTCTCAGATTATCTTTATCTCTATTTGTTGCGCCGCAATTCTGTATCGGCTCCCTGTCATTTCTTGTTGAGCATTCTTTATCACCATTTACTCCACCTGCTCTACTCTCCCTGAAGCTCCAGTACAAGTCTTTATTTATTTTCCTGACAATTGCTTGCTTCTCACAATGTCTTTTCCCTTTTCCCTTGTTGTCCTTTGGGAGAAAGTTTGCCTTAGGGGCTCTTCCATTGAATGCTCGTTATCCTCCTCATCAACCAATTCTGCTTCCTGTGGTGTGGGCTCCTCTTCCGGGTATGAGTAGTCACTTAGCAAATTTGAATTTGACTCCCCCCAATGAAAACCTTCCACCAGCTTCTTTTTCCAAATTTCTTCTAATTTTGAGCGAACTCGATCATTCTTTCCTGTAGCATCTCCAGTGTCGGTCCGATCGATTAAGTTGGTACTCTGTTTGGGTGCTGGATTAGTTTTCCATCTTCGTTGATGTTTCAAGTATCAATGACTTTGGGTCATTATCCCTTGCCACATCGTTCACCGGAGTCCAATCTGCAACCACATACACTGTACTATTTGACCCATTATGCTTCAACATTCTCAACACCTCCGGGTTTGCATTCTCAGTTGTTACGCCATCTGTGGCAGCTATATCATCGTGTTCGAAAGTAGCATATGGGTTTGAAACTAAATGTTGAGGATTTACCTGCACATCTTGCCGGCTTCTAACTGGCTGAGTTCCTGTTGGTTGGTGCCTTCTCCAGGATAAATCCAATAGTCATGTCAAAGTCAGGATAGTTCTCCGGGGAAGAGGAGTTGTATTCCTCCCCTGCTCCGTCTGCCCACGCATCACCTTGGTTACCCTCTTGTGTTGCAGGTGATTGTTCCTGGCCATGCATTGGGCTTTCTTGGATCTCCATATTATGCTCCATGTTCCTATGCTGAACCTCTTCCCAGCTAAAAATTATGTCCTCTTGATACTGGATACCCTCAGGGATATCCCTCCTATCCCCCTGGAATCTGTGTTTGTTTATTCTGAGAAAATCATGAGGAATTATTGTAAACCTCCTTGCTGGTAGGTTTCGATGAACTCTTATTGTAGTTGGAAATAACTCGACAGCATTATCCCTGAAAATCTCTACTTCCAACTCCTGACTTAGTCTTGTGAATCTTCCGGCGAGATAATACTATAGAGCTGCATTATCTTGGAAGCGGCATACATGCATCGTATGCCCTAGACCGCCACATCTTCTACACATCTTATGAACTCTCTCAAACCCAACAGACATCCATGCCATCCCTCTCCTTCGTAACTGGAGGAAAAAACCTGAAACCAAGGGCTCATGTATTGGAACCCATACTCGCACATTGGCATAGTCTCTATTTTCTACTGATGATAACCCCCCAATCACCACCTCTTTAGCCTCTCTGATCACGACTGCGTACCTAGCTTTTACTTCTAGTGGAAAATATTCTGGTGGGAGGCCATAAATCCTGATCCACATTAAGATGTGGGTAACACGCATGTGTGAAAACAGCATTTCTGATGCCCACCGTCGCAATTCTAGAATCCCTCCCTCCACAGCCATGGGTCTGTTGTGCATGACAGCATTCATGTGTGGCTGCCTATTGAACCTGAACTCATAAAATCTCCCTGCTTTGACCATGACCTCCACTTCTCCACCCCAAAACTCATCTACGTGTGCTTGTATTCTTGCAGCACTGAAGTGTCTATAGTCCACCAAGTACCCCACCAATGAATTGGAAAACATGTGCCTGCCCTCATTGTATTCCTCCACATCCCCGATAAGAACTGGTCCCCTCCTAACTGGTCTTTTCTTGCTGCGATTAAATTCTGCTCTGGGTGGTACATCCATGTATTTCTCCTAGAATTTGAAACCCTTTCGCGAGTCATCTGACCAGTGGTCCTCCAGTTTTCGACACGCCATATGCCTGGTGACTTTGTTCTTTTCTCCTTACCTTTGGTTTGCTGAGTAAGTGTTGATTGCTTTATATGGTGTGCATGTGGCTTCCTCCTTGAAAAGAGACTGCTCTCCACTATAACCAGTATTATGTTTTGTTGTTTGGTTGTGTGAATATTCCAAGACTTGAGGTATAGGTGTATTTTTTGGTGATTATTTGGTATGGATGGATGAAGCTTGAAGATTTAAGGTGATAAAGCTCTCAATTTTGAAGAGAAGAGAATCTGGAATTTTTTTGTTCTGCTGAAGCTCTCAAGTTCTAGAGAGAAAGTTTTTCCATTCGCAAAGAAATTTTTTCAGCGAATTACTTCTGCTTTTTAATCAGCATGAATGGGTCGACGTGCCTTTTCTTTTCTGCGACAAAAAATAAGGATACGAAATAGTGGACTCAAAAGTTAATTACTCCAATTGGAGTACATTAATTCCTATAAGTTACTGGAAAAAAATGGCAATGCCATGGACATTATAAGTTGTGGCCTATGGGCTATATTTTCTTCTCAAAGTTTATCATATTAATTACCTAATATAGTGAACCCTCACCTAGAGGTGAAATTTTGAGGGAGAAAAAGAACGGAAACGAAAAATAATGAAAAAGAGTTAAGAGGATAGAACACTAAATTTTGCTTTGTACTAGAGCATCTGTTAATGTGTCAATCTGTACTGGGCCCAATCGCCTAAGTATAGCCAACCTAGGTTCCCTATATCACCTTTTGGGTAATATCCTTTGGGCCGACCCAACGGAGAAGTACTTGCTCCATAAGCAAACAAGATAGTTGTCCTACATGGCAACCTATATAAAGGCTAAAGGTAACCCTATAAACTCAAGTATTCATTCCTATAACAATACTGTAATCTTGTTTGCTTACAAGGTCATCAAAGCCTATTCCCCTCGGACACCTCCGAGGACTTTGTCTTGCAGATTCTGGCCACGGACGGTGGTACAGTGGCGACGGCAAATTGGGGCGCATCAAGTTGGTATGTCCAGTGGGACCGTTAGTGAGATATGCACGTTCTTATTATTCATGTCCACCTCTACGACAAACACCTTGTGTAGAAGTGAACGGCTAAAAGGCAAGACCTTATGCGCCGATGTGGAAGTACAATCCCCCTACCCACTAAACCGTAAGTAACAACCTCCCAGAGGTCGGCCGAGACCAGATCCCAACACCAAGGGGACCTAAGGGTTCTCGAATGGAAGTATTCGTTCCTCCAAGAAGGACGGAAGTAAGCATCGAGCCCTTGGTAGGAGGCCTTGTAGCCCCTACATCATAAAGCCAGGTGCGCTAACCAAGGGATGATGAGTCATAGTTCACTGAAACTACGGTGGATTCGCAAACAGAAGCTACAATGGGAGCTACTCGAGTGACGAGGGGCACAAACAGTACGTTCCCCCCGTTACAGCAGGACCTAGCACAACTTTCTCAAACCCTTAGATCGGCTGGATATGGGGTGGAGCCCCTAATAATCTTTTAGAAAATGGTCCAGCAACAGGTGGTGCCCCCACCTTCGATTCCATTGGCTTTGCAGCCATGATTCCAGTTGCAGGCCACCCCTATCATGGCTCAAACATTAGCATACTCATTTCCAGTCTCGATTCCTCGCATTTTGAACCAGACGATCCCTTACTCGATGGCCTGGCCAATGGGGCGTGACCCAGGTTATGAGAACCAGATGCATTCATAGCCCCGACCGGAGAACCCCCTAACATCAGGGGCAACAACAACTGTATCACAACTCTGTTGTGGGAAGACCGCGGCCTGGATACATGGCCTCGAACTAGATACAAAGTATTAATGTTTCGTTCTGGCCAAATCAATATGGTGTTCCAAAGATAGGGGGTGAGTCAAGAAACTCCCTCACAGGGGAGCTTGACAAGTTGATCGGTCATTCGGGTCAAGTCGCTGCCTCCCCCTTCATTCCTATAATTATGGCCACTCGATGGACCTGCGACGTGAAACTATCTAAAGTTCTCCCCACGTACAGAGGAGATTCAGACCCCCAAATATTCATCCAGACCATCCTCAGTCCATGAATTCAAGGAAAGTCAATGAGCAACTGACATGCAAGCTGGTAGGGAATTACCTCTGGGGAAAAGCTCATGAGTGGTTTAACAAGCTGGGTAGGGGATCGTTGCATTCATACAGATATTTTGGAAGGGCCCCTTTGGGCCAATTATTTCATAAGAAAAGATTTACAAAAAATCTGATTGAGCTCTATCAGAACAAAGGCACAGAACATCACACAAAAAATGTTATATTAGCCTTGTGTTGTGTAGCTTCTCTTGCAGTCCCCATTTCAACAGCATTTCCCATCAAATTTTCACACAACAGTGGAGATTAAAGAGGGAAGCAACGTTTCCTTGGTATCACTTCGGTCTTCACAGTCATGTGGCTAATGCTGAGGGTCAATTGGTTAATGTTGTGAACCAAGTGCTAATGCAGTACTAAATGCTTAATGACAAAGACAGTGACTGATATTACAACAATCCTGGCTATATCAACAATTTGGCCAAATATCAAACACATATAAGAGATTCAAAGAACTCATGAGCACAGAAATCATGAAATCTCAACCTGTCTTTGTCGTCCTCTAAACCGCCATAATGAAATCACAAAGCTTAAGAAAAGTGACATCTGGCAAATTGTAGCAAATTGCTTTACCGGGGATATGCAACACCATAATACCTCAAATCACATTCATTAGAAATCAGATCACCCCTAGAAAAACAAAATTGTATATTTCCTTCATAGTTAAGCAAATACAATGAATCAACGATTACCCGTAAAAGCCTCAAATACTGTTTTACAGGGAGTGCCTTTCATTTGAACGTGTCATTTTACTGTACCCAGAGGATGACACATGATTGGCATAGTGGATGATACCATGATGAGCGATGCTTCAATTCTTTTTTTTATTGAATGGTAAATAATCTGATCTTACTGCATGCATATTATATATTTATACAGTGTCTTCCTCTTCTCAAAGGAAAAGGGACAGGTGACCGGGTACAGAGAATGAACTCTTTAAATTTGAGAATCCGGTACGTATCTATTCAGATTCCAACTCCTCGTTTATCAACATAAGACTTTGGAAACCAAAATACATTAAATGAAGCAATAACTAGCCCATAAACTAAAAACACCTGCAGCTAATTTTTTTTATGACTCTTGACATAATGAAGTTTCTTATTTACAATAAAAAAAATTCAGAAATACGAATAAGGTAACACACAAAACTTTGTTTACAAATTTTGTCACTCTCATTGGATGATTTTTTATTTTGTTTTGTAAATACAACAGATATGGAACCAAAATTTGCAAACAAGATCGATAAGATAGATTTGAAGAGGTGTCAGATAAAGAGATATACATCAAATACATAATTAAGGAAAGGATTTATAACAATTGATGAAGGAAGGGGGTATATAGTAATTGATCCTCTCTTCAATTTTCTATACAATGTTGGTAGTATTGTAAATGGTCACATTGATTACTTAGAGGTTTTGTTTTGTAATTTTCTTTTTATCAAATATGACGTGGCAAGCTGACTTGACTAAGTGTGGGAGTAACACTTAGTCAAAAACTTATTGTTTTAGTAGTATTTATAAATAGATGTTGTTCATGTGTTTTCTTTAAAGGAGTCGTGATGGAAAGGTCTTAAAGCTTGAAACCAACATTTGAAAATTGTAAAGAGAAAAAAATGTGTAGTCCCTCCATCTCATTTGAATCTGCATACTTTCCTTTTTTTTTTGTCTCATCAGGTTAAATCTGCACACTTTCCTTTCAAGAAAATATTTGACATGTAATAAGACATGATTATTCCTATAAAGTTAAAAAAATCACAATTTATCATCACAAATCATTCAAACCTAAACTTCCCTCCAATCTCCAATCTGCATCACCTTCAAAAATCCGCCCCCTAAACCCAATCACCACCATTCTCTTGCTGAAACTCTTAACTTTCCCCCATCTTTGACAAATTCCCTCGCTGTCACCACTATTAATTTCGCCAAAGCCCTAACTTAGCCCCACTTGTGACCAAAGAGAGGTGGAGGGGGCAGAGAGGCGAGGCGGTGGAGGGAGGCAAGAAGGTGGAGAGAGACGGAGGAGGAGAGAATATGCGTAGAAGAGGCAAGGAGGTGAGGCGGAGAGAGACGGAAGTGAGGAGGTGGCGGAGGAGGGGGATATGTGAGGTGGCGGAAGGTTGAAGATTGGGAAACAGATATGGGAGGAGGAAGACGCAGAGTGAATGAAGAAGATAAGAGTTTTTTTTGGTCATTTCACACATCTCAAATTAAAAGGAATGATTTTCTCTTACTCCAGGTTTTTCTAGCATGTGATAGAGGGAGTACATATGTTTTATTATGGTTCAAAAAGTTCATTTTGAATATTGTTTGGTCCAAAAATATCAATTTAATTTTTTTCAATTGAAACTGTTGCTATGACGAGGCTTGGAGGTTATCCTTCCCGTTTCATTAAGTACTAGTAACAATTGGCAAAGCCTTACAATAAGTAGATGAGATAAAACTCATCTTTAACATTGGAGGTGTTAGACTTATTCTTCCTTTTTTTGAAAATCATTCATTCCATGATACTAGGAAAAACGCCTAGCGACGATTACAATTAGTGAAATTGACATCCAAGCTAACTAGCCTCTAGCAAGGATATCTAGATTACATGTCAACCAGACTGATCGTCTGTGTTATTACATATCAGAGATCCAATAAAAACTGTAACATTGCCCTCGGGGATATTAACTTGCTTCCTACAAAAATCATGACCACTTGGCAGAGAGTAACGTATCACACATCAATATCACTGCACCAAACAGGGATCTTCTACAGTTGTAACACCACTTTATCCAACAATGATCTTTCTTGTCCAAATTGTGAACACCTTGAAAACACATATCTGACGAATCCAAATTAATGGAAACTCAAAAATAAAACCACAAACAAAATTACAAACACTAGATCTAAACAAGAAGATTGAGAACAATACATCAATGTGAATAACTATATCGAGTTATCATCATGAACACAACAATCTAATCGATCAGGTCGAAGAGCAAAACTAATCTGTGGAGATAAATATCACACTTATTCAATAATAAAAATATGAATTAAAATAAATTGGTGTTCTCCATATCCCCTAATGGGAAGATGGGGAAAAATTGAAGAAGAATGGTTGCGACAAGAGAGAGCTGCGACGAGAGGGTTTGCGACAAGGAGGGGGAGAGGGTTTGTGGCAAGTGTGTATGTTAATCTCTTTTAGTGTGGAGGTGCTTGACTTCTAGTTAAAAACTAAAGCCTTCAATTCAGTTTGATAAATTGATTTTTCAGGATTTGAATTTGACATTTGGTTTCCCTTGCTTGGTCTCAGTAGCCCAACTATCCAAACATTTGAAGCCAGGAGAATTCCTATTCTATTTGCAAATATGTTGGTTTTGGTTTCCCTCGTTGGGTTTCTGAATTAGCCCAACAACACCTGACATACTATCTACATCCTGAAAAAATTAGCACATAACTTTTGACTCGGTGTTTTATGCAAACTAATGTGTCATTGAATAATTGTGAAATATTAGGGATATTTTGGAAAACAGTGAGCCCAGTCAAAAAGTAGTTAAAGATGCTATTGTTGTAATTTTACAACATATTCTCTATCATTTTGGATAAGACCTAAGAGTAGGTATCCTGACAGGCGGCATGTCCATATGCTTACGGACATGCTAGGAACTTATTCGCAGTTAATAAAATTGGAGTGTTTTTTCGCGGGTTAAACCCATTATTTTGAGTCAAGTAATTAAATTCATCTCCGCTCGTAGATTCTCACATAGACACGCACTGAGCTTTGGGTTCTCTCTGCATAACCGCCGGGGAAGATGAGTAAAAGATCGGGCATGTTCTCCAATATCGGTAAGAAAGATAGAGGTGATTCCCCCTCTCTCATTTTCAATCTGATTATGAGATTTCATCTCAATTTATTGTCTCCGTGTTTAATTTTTGTGTGAATGAACCGTATTACATTTTGGTTTGACTTGTACATCTGTTGACTAAAGACTATATCTCCGATCAGAAATTATCGGTTTCTTCCGTCAGCCATACCAGAGTGGTGAGTTAAATCTTTCATTAAACACTTTTTTATTGCTTTGAGCTACATATGCTTTCGGATTTTTGAGCGGCTGAGCATCAGTGGAAGACGCAAGGATTTATGCAATTCGTGTTGTGCGGTTACTGTAGTATTAGTCTTACATTTGCGGTAGATTCCGTGTTAGCTGCTTTGGCATTGATGCATTTATTGTTTGCCTGATTGTTAGCTTTGCAGTGTTTCATTATTGTAGTTCCTACTAGTGACTTGCTAACTGTCTATTTTTGTTGTTGATTCACGTGAATCGTGAAGCTGTGGCCTCGGTTAGAAATTGTGAAATTGTTGAATTGTGTTCACCTGTTTTGATTCATACTGTTTATTCTGTGATTTGTGTGAATTGTATCTCTTCTGGTAGCTGGTTACAGCGTAGGATTGGTTAATTGTGCAATTCAGATCAATCCCAAATGGGAAAAGGATTATAACGTTGCTGCCACTGCAGGTATTGCTGCATCCGAGCTTTGCCAGTGATTATGCCATGCCATATGCGTAAATACTGAAACGATGGTCCAAAAGGCTAGAATCAATGTCATGGAAGTGATCGAAAAGTATTTTGAATCCATTGAATGTTTGATCATGAGTTCTGCATCTTTCGTTTATAGGTAAATTTTGGATCAGTTTATATTAAGTTGATGCAGATGTGTTCATAAGTTGGGTCAAATGAGAAGGATTAATGATGGGTAGTAGCAATAAGGTAGTGATGATTTTTTTCTCAAGCAAATGAAACTTGTTCTTTCTTTAATCTGAACAGATAGGCCTATTTTTATCTGGTTCTACCTGTATTTCTATTTGGATAAGTCATTGGATTCTCTGCAAGTTCTGGGGCCATCCACTTGATGCAAAGTGAGAACTTTGGAAAGGAACTACCTAGGGATCCTTTCTGAATGCCTCAACTCACTGCCACCGTCTCTCGGTGGTAATTGTATGTGTTCAATATGTTTGGGAATGAGCATTGTTCAGCAGGAAGATGGAGACACCATTCTTGTTCCACCAGAAGCATTTGATCATTTGGAAGATCATATTCGGAATCTGCATCAGAACATTGATGTTATCGAGGAAGGATACGACTTCATAAGGACTTTTTCCATGGTCCTGATGATTTTGTGCATTGTTTCTATCATAGGTGTCGGTATTCGTTTACAGGAGTCACTGCCCATTATAGTGTTGCAATTGTAGTGTTGGAGTATGTAGTGCTATAGTTTTGTAGTCAACTCTTATGTCCCTAAACATGAAGTATATGAACCCTTTGTAACTACTCTAAATTGGTGTTAGAATACAGGAATAAGAAATCGAAAAGCAGTGGTTTGGATTCTTGAAATAGGAATGGTTGAAACTCTGTAAATTGAGACGATAACCTTCCCAATATCAGTGAAAAGTTATTAAAGTGAGTTCTGTGACTCACAATCTATAGTTATTGGTAACAATAATCCTACAAAAAGTTCATTAATTGCACTCTAGATTACACACATATTGCACAATGGTATTTGGAATCTGCACAAATCTTGCACACTAGTATTCCAAAGTGAGCATCCCAATTCTGAATTTTTTAATGGAAAAAATGCCTCGGGGATGAGACTTACACTGTGAATCTGTTGGAGACAAATGTTTCGTTCTGGCAATATATAAGGGAGTAATTACTTTCATATTTAGGCTTAGCCATAACATAGTGGTAAGCAATCGTCATAATAAAGACTAACATGCCAAGAAAACTTGCGAAGAATCCCAAATCTTAATCATCCTTCATGCAATGTCAAATGATGAATTTAAGAAAGCGGTTAACTTCAAATATCTTAAGACAAAAAACTAATATAACCAATGACGAAAGGAGGATATAAGATCAAAACACCCAACAATTTTAACAGTTGCTTCATATAAGCAAACATGTACAATTCCTAATTCAAAACGATAATAACCAACAGTGAAAGTAAAAGTCAAACACAATAAAACTAAAAATTACATATTGGATTCTAACAGATGCAATATATAAGTAAACAGATGCAGTTCTTAATTCAAAATGAACAACCATCAACTTTTTTTAAAAAAATAAATAGGCATACACAGCACAACTAACAAGTGCACACGATATAGTAACAGATGCAACATATAAGTAAACAAATGCAACTCGTTATTCAAAACGTACAACTAACAAGTGAAAACAAAATGTCATAGACAGTACAACTAACAAGTACACATTGAATACTAACAGGTGCAACATATAAGTAAACAGATGCAGCTCAGAATTCAAAACGAACAATCAACAATAAAGAGAAGAAAAAAAAGGTCATTCACAGTACAACTAACAGGTACACGCTGGATAATAACAACAATATATAAGTAAACAGATACACTTCTTCATTCAAAATGAACAACCAACAACTTTTTTTTATTAAAAAAAAGTCATACACAACACAACTAACAAGTGCACACGAGATACTAACATATGCAACATATAAGTAGACAAATGCAACTCATTATTCAAAACATACAACTAACAACAAATAAAAACAAATGGTCATAAACAGTACAACTAACAAGTACACATTGAATACTAACCGATGCAACATATAAGAAAAAAATGCCGCTCGGAATTCAAAACAAACAATCAACAAAAAAAAAGAAGAAAAAAAAGTCATTCACAATACAACTAACAAGTACACGTTGGATAATAATAGATGCAATATATAAGTAAACAAATGTAGTTCTTAATTCAAAATGAAGCAACCAACAACAAATATTTTTTTTAAAAAAATAGTCATACACAATAGAACTAACAAGTGCATAGGAGATACTAACATATACAACATATAAGTAAACAAATGCAACTCGTTATTCAAAATGTACAACTAACAACAAATGAAAATAAAAGGTCATAGGTAATACAACTAACAAGTACACGTTGAATGCTAACAGATGTAACATATAGCAAACAGATGCAGTTCATAATTCAAAACGAATGATCTCCAAAAAAGAGAAGAAAAAAAAGTCATTCACAAAAGGTATATAGATAGTAAAACTAACAAGTACACATTGAATACTAACATATGCAACATATAAGTAAACAGATGCAACTCGTAATTCAAAACAAACTATCAGCAAAAAAAAAAGAAGGAAAAAAAGGTCATTCACAGTATAACTAACAAATACACGTTGGATAATAACAACTGCAACATATAAATAAACTAATGCATTCGTAATTCTATAAAGCGTACACTTCTAAATAGCTTAAACAGTAGGGATTAAAAGCGATCATTCTTCACCCCCTAAAACCAGTGCTTTTGTAAGAGAATCTTACCAAACACTCTCATTATGGCTGTTAAAGGTGAGGTAAAAGCGACATGAACTCGAGTTGAGGCCCTAGATGTGGTGCAAGATTCAGAGGCACGGAACAAATGGCCATACCGGTGATCTTGGGGTCATTGAAATGCCATAAGACTGCCATTTTCATCTACTGCAAAAGCTTCATAGTTAGAAAAAATATATATATATCAAAAACCTAATAATGAATGTCTCATGGTTGAAATAGCCTTAAGTCTAGTGTGAAATGAACTACCTGCATACATTATAGTGCATACAGTTTCTTTGAGAGTGATAAAATTGTTTTGAAAAAATCACAACAAAAAGTGAGCGGTAGATGAAACCAAATCTTACATTTACTATATAAATCCCTCTCCTTCTCCGTTGCAAAGCCAAAGCTTCATCATCTGCTATTAACAAACAAATCACAAAAAGTGAAGAATTTCCAGAGGTTGTTTGTAATGATCGTCTTCCTGATGCTGATCTAGATGAAAGTGAGCACAATGGTTACTTGTAGCCCGACGGAACTCAGCCCCTGCTTTCCAGCGATAATGTCCGGCCAAAATCTGACGGCGCAATGCTGCAGTAAGCTGAGGGAGCAGAGGTCTTGCCTTCGCGGGTACATCAGAGATCCCAACCTGAAGCATTACGTCAACTCCCCTAACTTCAGATTGGACGCCGACGACTACGGCATCGCCACCACTGGATGCTCCTAGAACTCGATAGAGGATCACGTATTCAAATGCCTTATAGTAGTCACTAGTATTGTACCGTCGCGAATTATTTTAAGTTTCCCCAATTTGCAAATTGGCACTAGCATGTTCATAAACTTATGGACATGTCGCCTTTTCTGGGACTTTTCATTAAATTAAAATGTGTCACTTTTTGTGGGATTGGCGAAAATAGAAAACGAGCCAATTATTCCAAGACAGAGGAAGCATATGAAACCCTAAAAGTGATGTTTTCTTACCCAATCCAACCTCTTAGAGCAAGTGCAATGGGAGTTTCTCAAATTTAAAAAATTGCTCTGTAAACCAAAAACACCCACAATGGTGGTTTCTAGGGCGGTTTCTTAACAAGAAACCGTCCCTTGGTTCCTTGCTAAGAAACCAGTCAAAAAACCGCAAAAGCCAACATTCACGTGGCATGGGCAGCTTCCAATGGCCCTTTTTTCCCCAAATGGGACACGTGGCAGCCATGCATTGCCCCACGTGTCCCGCATGCAACTGGTCTCCTTTTTTAAAAAAAAATAAAAAAGTGCTTTTATAACCCTACCTAGTTGACATAAGTGCCAATATAACCTTTCAATATTTGAAAGTGCTAATATAATCCTATCTAGTTAATGAAAGTGCTAATATAACCCTATAAGTTTTAAGGATGTGCTGATATAACCTTACAAACATTAGAAATGTACTGATATAACCCTACAAACATTAGGAATGTACTGATATAACCCAGTAAGATTGCATAATGTGCTGATATAACCCTACCTGTTTTGGCGGCGGTTCAGCGAACTATGGAGGTAAAATTATCCATCTAATTTCAGAGTTAACCCAAAGGGTATTTTGGTCAATTTACATAGAGTCGACGCCAAAAAATTGAGGTTAATGCCGAAAATGGGGTCTGAGGGTTATATTGGCACTTTCATTAACTAGTTAAGGTTATATTTACACTAAAAATTATCATAGGGTTTATATTGGCACTTACTCAAGTAAATAGAGTTATATTGGCACTTATCCCTAAAAAAATTATAGAAGGGACACGTGGCATGCCTTGATTGGGCACGTGCCCCTATCTTTGTATTTTTTAAAAAAATCTTAATTTTTTTATTTGTAAAATTTAATTTTAAATCGTTTTTAAATTAAAAATCTTGAATAATTTTTTATTAAAATCTGGAATGATTTTTGAGAAAATTATTGAAAAAATCTGGAATAATTATTGAAAAAAATAAAATTTAATTTTAAAATTATAATGTATTACTAAATTTCACGTTAAACTTATTTTGGGTAGACAAATTTATTTAAATTAAATATTAATAATAAAATTAATGAGTAGAATAGAGAAAATCAAGTGGGATACACAAATAGTAAAAAAAAGTTTCTTACTATTGTTGAGAAGAAAATGAGTGATTTCTTAAGTGGCTTATTAAAAGGCAAATTCTTGGGAAAGACGGTCTTTCCATAGACTTATGGAAAGACGGGGTTTGATTAGAATATTAAAAGGTTAAAGGTCTTAGTTGCAATATTAAAATTTTAGTATGCAACATATAGTAGTTATAAGATTTATAACCCGGTTCATGCAACCCAAAAATTTTATCTTAATTTCTTCTAATTTCCATAACTTATGGAAAGACCGTCTTTCAAGAGAAGAACTCTTATTAAAGGAAGGCGGAAAAGAAAAAAATGAGAAAAATAACGTATTTAATTAGTAAAAAATTGATAGCAATTTTTACCACTACACTTAATCTTAGAAAACATACCTGAAATTTTGCTGAAATTTTTGCTGAAATTCTTAAAAAATGAAACCTTGAATTTTGCTGAAATTTTTTCCATGTTAATTAAATTAAATTAAATTACATGTTAATGGTAAAATAAATGAGTAGGATAGAGAAAATCAAGTGGGGTCAATGAATAGTTAAAAGTGGTTTCTTACCATTGTGGGGATAAAAAGGGTGGTTTCTTAAGTGGTTTTTTAATATTAGGTGGAAAAGAGGGAATGAGAGAAATAATATATTTAATTAGTAAAAAACCGATATCAGTTTTTACCATTGCATGTGCTCTTAGAATCCCTACCCAACAAAGCAAACAAATCTGACAAAATTAAAATGAAGAAATCAAGTGCTTAAAACCACTGCCCGTAAATTTTGAGTCCACCCAATCATGTCAGTTACATCAATTATACACTATTGGTCGGTGTAAAATAAAATTTTGTATTAATAAATCATTAGTGTATGATAGGTTAACAACCCTGCTAATTTAAAAACTTAGGGCATGGGCAGTGGTGGTCTCTTAAAATTAAAAGACCGCTTAAGAGACCGAAAACCACCACAGTGGTGGTCTTTTAAGCGGTCTCTTGTTAAGAGACCGCTGACCGGGCTCTTGCTAAGAGCCCGGTCTCTTGCCAAAATTTTCAACAAAGCCTGGCCATGGCACATGGGGTTGGGCCGCAATTGTTGATCTTTCAACGGTGGGACACGTGTCGCCACCTGAGTGGGACACGTGTCCCACTCATCCGATTTCTTTTTTTTTTTATTTTTTGTTTCGGACACGTGTCGCCCATTGGTTGGGCCACGTGTCCGAAAAGGTAATTTTCAGTTGCAAGGCTGCAATTTTTTAATGGGACACGTGTCCCATTCTGGTGGCGACACGTGTCCCAATCGTGTTTTTTCTAAAAATTTTTTCAATTTTTTAAAATTTTTTTCAGAATTCCAAATTTAATATATTTTTAATTTTCAAATTGTAATAATTGGTCGGACTAGATCAATATTTTATTTAGTATTGTCTGTAATTTTTATAGTTGTTGAAATTGATTTTTTCAATTTTAATGGTTTTTATATAATTTTAAAAACATGGAATTATCTTATTATTTATTTTTTTTTATTTCATTTTAATAATTATATTAAATTTTACATTCAACTTATTTTTTTTGGACAAACTTATTTAAAATAATATTTAATGGTCAAATTAATTATTGTTATATTTGGTTTTGTGCACTTTTTATGGTTTCCATATTATTTTATAGAAAAAATGAATTTTCATAGTATTTATTTATATAATTTCGTTTTAATAGTTTCTTAAAAAAATGAAATTCATTTGATTTTTTTACACTAAAGCATGGTATTGACAAGAACAAGAAAAACAAATTATTTAACATATTTTTAAAAAATGATTTTATATTTAAATATTTAAACATTACATTAAAATAATATGGAAACGAATTTAAATTCAAAAAAGTTACAAAATTTAAATTTTAAAACGAATTTAAATTTTAAAACGAATTTAAATTTAAAAACAAATTTAAATTTAAAAACGAATTTAAATTTTGTAACGAATTTAAATTTAAAAACGAATTTAAATTTAAATATTTAATCTTATTTTGGTGGACAAATTTATTTAAAATAATATGTAATGGTCAAATTAATGAGTAGGATAGAGAAAATCAAGTGGGTTCCATGAATAGTGTACAGTGGTCTCTTAACCATTGTGGAGAAAAAAAGGGGGTGTCTCTTAAGTGGTCTCTTAAGCTGAGGTGGAAGAGAGAGAGGGAGAAAAATAATATATTTAATTGGTAAGAGACCGGTAGCGGTCTCTACCACTGCCCATGGCCTTAGCGATATCGACATTATAAATTTAATTAGTTTTACAGTAGATCAAATTAAAACTCTCTGCCATTTTGTATGCCTGTCTCATTAATTAGCGTTTGCCGCCGTTGCTAAGCTTCCGGTGGTGGTCTTTAAATCAGCCTCCGGACGACTTTGAAATCTCAAAAAGCTGCCGCCTCTTTCACTGATTGGATTGATGCCAAACACGCCATTGAAAAAGTGGATCACTATATCTCGCCCTGTATTTTACTATCCTCGCCCTAATACGTATACAGTATATATTTTTAATTTAATTTCAATAACTAAATTAAACTAAATTCAAATTTAAAAAATTCAACAAAAAAAAAATCCAAAATCTGAATCTAAAAAATTCCGGCACCGCCGCCGGAGCGCCGCCGCCGGACCACCGGGCGCCGCCGCCGGACCACCGTCCGCCGCCGCCGGACCACCGTCCGCCGCCGCCGGACCACCGTCCGCCGCCGCCGGACCACCGTCCGCCGCCGGCGGACCACCGTCCGCCGCCGGCGGCTCCGCTCGCCGGGATCCGGGCGCGAGCCACGGCTCGCCGTGCGGTGGGCGCGAGCCACCGCCGGTCCGCTCGCCGGGGTCCGGGCGCGAGCCACGGCTCGCCGTGCGGTGGGCGCGAGCCACCGTCGGTCCGGTCGCCGGGGTCCGGGCGCGAGCCACGGCTCGCCGTGGCCTGGGCGCGAGCCGTGCCTTTTTTTTTTTTTTTTTTTTTTTTTTTTTTTAGCACGAATTCTACTCATTTTGAGGGCACTCGAAATTTTTTGCTATCCAAAACGAGCAAAAATTACTCCGGAAAGGGTGTTAGAAATTCCATGTCTTCGGAGGTAATTTTACTAATTAGTTACGTAGTTGTTAAATTGAATAATTTTTGCCGTAGAAATTTATGCTCGTCTTTGTGTTTTAATTTATTAACTGTTACGTAGAAACTATTGTACATTTATCTCCTATGAATTTATCTCCTATTAATATTTGTTACGTAATGCTGTTTCTAATTTATGTCCTATTACGGAAATAGTAATCATTTCCAAATTTGAACTAAATAATTTCTAAAAAACACAATTTCTTCGTTTTAATTCCAAAATTCATTAAATTCCTAATATTAGATTTCTCCGAATTATTCTACATCTTAATCTCCTATGATCTTATGAAATAAATTAATTTAAGAGTGAAGCCTCCTATTTTCTTATATTTACAACTAAACCCCTCATTCGCACGAAAACAAAAAAAATTCGCACGAAAACTAAAAAAAATCCTCCAAAACTTACGTTTTCCGGCGATTTTCCGGCGGATTTCCGGCGGGCGGCGGGCGGCGGGCGGCGGGCGGCGGGCAGCGGCACCTGGCCGGATGGAATGGAGAGAGGGAAGGGGGAGAGGATTTTAGGGTTTTTAATTTTTATTTTTTTAAAAATATTAATACGTGTATTTATACGTATTAGGGCGAGAATAGTAAAATACAGGGCGAGATATAGTAATGCCCTTGAAAAATGGAAGCGGACGTGACAATGCAATTCAGAGAGCCTCAAAAGCCTCGCCTACAATTTACAAACAGCTACAACTACTCCGTAGCAGTAAATAGTAAACATACATACTCCTTTCTGATCTACTGAGAGGGACACAGATTATTGAATTAATACGAAGAAAATGAGACGTTGACAAAAATAAAATGCGTGTCATAAAAAAAAAAAATGTAAAGTGAGTATAGTGAGTTTGTTGAAAGGAGGGAGTACATTTCTTCAGTAATAACTTTTACATCGCCACATATGAGTTTGAACTGTGACCAACTTTACGCCACGTCCGACCTTGTTCAGCTCCTTGAACAACTTGAGCTTGTTGATGAACACGGGGTTTGTAATGGGTTCATGTTTGTGTGCTTTCTAAAGTGAGTTTCTTGATTCTTACTGTTTCAAGGGTGTAAATCTAACATATGTGTCGTTCAAATCAGGAGTTTAACTGTAACAAAAAACCTATGGAAGAGATCTCAGAGTCCTCACCTGAATCATACACCATGGCAGCAGAACCTGACAGTGGTGAATACTACACATTCTCTGAGGCAAATCTGCATTTTGATGTGATTATCTCGTCTTCACATCTCAAACCACGATATACTTTGGTAAATTTTTTTCTCTGATTTGTTCCGTTACGCATCAAAAGCAAAACCGATATGCATCTCATATTATGCTAAATTCCTCTGAAGTGGGATTGCAATATAAATTACCAATTAGGTTACAGGAGACCATTTAGGGTTCATTCTGTATGGATAAGATAACTGTGGAACATCTGCTCCACGGCCTCCACCCGCTCTCTTATGTTTGACATGATAGATTTATGTGGATTCTCTTATGTTTGACAACATAGATTTTATTAGAAAGTGAAGAATATGACTGGAAAGAATGTAGAAATAACTAGGAATCTCTTGTTTCTTGCTTGTAGATTATTCCACCCAAAATTAACAAAGAACTGTCTCAAGAAAAGGCTCCTGCTGTTCTTCATTCGTATGGAAAGAGCTGGACCATGTTTTACAATGGCCACCTGACACTCAGAACATTGGATAGGGGCTGGAAATGTTTTGCAGATGACAATGAGCTAAAGATTGGCGATGCCTGTTTCTTTGAGCTTACAGAGAACAGCGAAACGAGGATTGTGTTCAAGGTCATCATACTGAGGACTGCTTCATTTCCTTATGGCGGTGACACCGAGGAGGAACCGATTATCATCGAATAACTCCTGTATAAGCCACTATCCTACTACGTATGGTGATAAATTGAAGCTTTCCTTTGATCTTGTAATGTGGATCCAATTTTGCTTTGCTTTGAATGGGTTTGCTTAAGTTTAGACTTGGTTTGTTCAACTGTATTCGGCCAGTTTGCCTTAAATGATGTGGCGATAGACGATGGTGTATATTATGCATGATGATATCTGGATTTGTACCGTCTAATATGTAAGGTTTGAGGAGTTGTTTATGTTGGTTTTAATGTTTCTTCAATTATTGTTCATGGAAATTTTAGCCTGTATGGTGTACATGCGACTTTAATTAACATTGGCCATGCCACGTCCTCATAGGATACTGTCCTAGCTAGCAATTAGCAAGTTACAAAAAAGAGAGAGATGGTTCACTCAACAGGTAAAAATCAATATTCCCTCCACCCCACCCTTAAATTTAATTCTAAATATTGTAATTCGTTCGACACACGTATTTGATCGTTAATATAGTTAACTATGTATAATAACAAAAAATAAAAAGTTATTTTTTAAAATTATTTGTTACGATAAATTTAACAATATCACATGCAATAATATTATGTCTCATATATCTATTCAAATATACGATTAAATTTTAATAAAAAATAGTGTCATGTTAGTAATTTAAACAGGGACTAAGGGAGTACTAATTCAAGGCTAAATGCTACAAGTTGATCACATGTAAGCTTGGATAATTGTAAAACTAAGTACTCCCTCTCTTCCAATAGCTTTTAGCTAAGGCACACGTATTTTGTGATGATACTCTTATGAAGTTAGAGTTGGGTCGTAACTCAATTCATTAAATAATATCTTTTGGTTGGTTTAACCCAATATGATTTAGTCATGGATTGGTCAAGATTGTCATTTAATACGTATTTAATATGAATTGGGTTACATGTCACAACTGTTAGGGTTTAATTAGTATAAATATGAAAGTATGTCATTCATTTTAAGGGGATTGACTATTATTCTTTCCTTCTCATATTCGTCACTGACTTTATCATTGGAGAGTTTTCCCCGGCGCACTTTCGAAGCTTTGTTTTACAGGTCATACGCTAAGAATTCGACGATTCAGCTTCGTGACGGTTTTCATACGCATCAATCGGCATGTCCAGTGGGACCCGGTGAAGTCAGAATCGAGGTCTTTAGTGTATCTTCCCATACGTGCACCACAAAAATCAATCATCGTAACCCCATATCGAGGAGGATGATCGATGAACTACACTTGATGATTTCACGTAAGTCAGCCACAAATTTGGACTTAAAATGCTTTAAATCTGGATAAGCAAAAAGGAAAAAAAACTTCACGGAAAATGGTGATGTAAGATTCATTCTGTAGTCTTATTTCTTCATCCATGATTGGTAACTAATTCGTTATCGATATTAATTTCATATTCTTGGGGAAAATCTGGATCTACCACGGAGTGAGTACATGGCCGGAGGCGCCTAGGGTTTTACTGGATTGCCTCGTCCCTCAAGAGCTTACCCTCAAGAAGAGCAATACGTTCCAAACCTTCGAAACCTGCCAAGATATTGCGGCCAAGTGAGCAAAGCACCGGCAATTTGTATCATCCTCCCCAACGGAGAGGAACCTTGTACCTCGAAGTCTGTAGCCGAGTACCTTTCAACCCTCGTTCGTCGCGGAAGGTTTCAGACTCTGTACCTCGACGGAGTCCCTCAAACATACCCCTCGAAAGTTTGCCCATCGATGAGCTCGTCCCTCGAAGAACACGTCCATGTAGGGCTTGTCCCTCGAAAGCTCATTCGTCGAGAGCTCATCCCTCGACCACTCGCTGTTGCCCCTCGAGAGCTAGTCGCTCGTAGCTTTCTCTCGTTCCTCGAGAAAAAGATTCTCGCACAAAGAAATTCTAGATAAGTTTATACCAGCCTTTATTCCATGATTAACAAAATGTGCATCTTCCATAGAGTTCACACAGTCATCAAAGAAATAGTCGAGGGGATGAGTAATCTTCTTTGAAAAAATTTTCGATGAAGAATGTATGCCTCATCGGAATCCTCGAGAAAGGTCTTATCCCTCATCGCTCGAGGAAGTGTCTTCCAGCTCTCGTCTGTCGACAACCAAGTCAAAGTCCTCGAGAGCTCGCCGCTGCGGCCATTAGCCTCGAAATGCTTATACGATGAAGCTTCTGCCTGCGGCTATTGCTCGAAGCTTTATCCCTCAAATCTGTCTGATAGAGCTCCTGCCCTGGAAGTGGCCCTGGTGAACTCTGCCACTGTGAAGAGCCTTAAATTTGCCATTCACAACAAAGTGAATGAGGTTGAGCAGTCCCAAATGGGCCACAGACACATTTCTTGGAAGCATGTCTGGGAGAACTTATGCCTTTCATTTGAGAATGAGAAGTTACTGGATGATCATGCCACCCTTTAGGGCTATGGAATCAAGAACAACTCCCAGGTGCAGTTCATTTCGTATGTAAGATCACGAGCTATCAGTAAGCATTCGAAGAGGAGAAAGCATCGCTTCCTCCACGACCTCAAGGGCATCACGCAACACTAGCTATAGTCTAGCTACAGATCAAGAACTACGTATCAAGCATTCGAAGAGGCGACAACTAAGAAAGCTAGGGGGTGAGCTACTATGGTGATGTTAAGGAAGGGGTTTCTTCCTTAACAAGTGGCTAAGGCCGGGTTCTATTCGAAGCTGTCAGAGACCCTCAAGCCAACATCGACTCTCAAGCCCATGCAGACGAGAGGGAGAAATCCTTCGTCGACCTTGGCCACTCGCCGCCGGTGCCTTCGAAGTGCAAAAGACCCGAGCTCGCCACCGGTGTCTTCGATCGGCGCAGGTATTTTTGAACTCGCCGGAAGGTACAAAAGCCATCGACATTTTATCTTGCAGATAATTTTGGATGCAGACATGTAAATGACGCCACATCTGATAACCATTTCTCCACTTCTCTTTAATGGCACTAAATATTCTTAGCGAACAGAGCAATACAAATTTTATTTATTAACTGGAGGAGACATAAAAACACCTTTTTTTGCTACAAGTATTAGGCACACCTTTTCTTTCTGAAACATTTTATAAAGGTAGTACACTCGACCTTCAAAGTATGATCGATTAGGGATTGATGGTCGAACAAGTGTCTCAATCTTCGAAGCTCCCGACTTTCTGGAACTCATTTTTCTAGCTTGATGAAGTGACCAAGAATGGCATGCAATGACATTTATCAGTACTTGAAGCATTTGGCAATGCTTAAAGCCATCGTTCGGAAAATGCACTCGTCGAGGGTAGCACTCGACTTTCAAAGCATCGTCGATCATCAAAGCCATCGTTCGTCGAAGACCTTCGACAATAGAAGCCATAGTCGAGCTTCTATGTTGAGCTTCCGCCTAAAGAAAACTCGGTCTCGAGCTTCCAACACTATTGCTTACTAAACCAGAGAAGACTCATCTCTCTTTCTATAATTTCATTTCAATATTAAACACTATATGTCCATTTGATACTTAGATTTACATGTATATTTTTGGATGATACTGATGCAAAAGTGCAGTTATAGGTTCCAGATTGTTTTCTGAACTAGAAAGATGAATTTTTAGTGCCTTATGGTTAGCATCTGAAAGATCGGATTAATTCAAAGAACTTGCGAGAGGAACTAACCACTTGAAGCCTATTGGGGAAATCTACTCAAGTTGATGTCAAACATAGGAATCATATTGTGCCTATTATTCTCCGAATACTGGTTCCAAAAGTTAGAAAAATTAATAGTCTTTATTCTCGGAAGCATGCCGTTGTACAATAAAGAAGAGAAAGGGAGAAAAACATTGTCCCGGATATCCTTGCGATGCTTAAAATCAAGCTCTTATATTTTTTTCCAGCTAAGGCTGTGAACCTAAGCTATAAGCCCTATATATATATATATATTTCCAGTTGGGGCTGAGGACTCGAGCTAAAAGCTCTCGTACATTATTCCAGCTAAGGCTGCAGATTTGAGCTACAAGCTCCTAAAGATTATCCCAGCTAAGGCTGAGGGACTCGAGCTAAAAGCTCTCGTATATCTTTTCAGCTAAGGCTGTAGATTCGAGCTGCGGGCTCCAAAAGATTATTCCAGCTAAGGCTGATGACTCGAGCGAAAAGCTCTTGTGTATATTATCCCAACTAAGGCTCATGATGCGAGTGAAAAGCTGATAAGCGGCACTCTTTATACTATTTCCACCTTTGTATGCTACACGCTGCAGGTGATGGTTTACGTCAAGTACCAATAAGTGACACTTGTTGTAATGAATCCATGGGGCTATTGATATTATCCTCCATGGGGGGCTATAGAATATTATCCTCCACAGGGGGGCTGCTGAATATTATCCTCCACAGGGGCCTATTGAATATTATCATCTACGGGGGGCTATAGAATATTATCCTCCACAGGAGGGCTATTGAGTATTATCCTCCACAGGGGGGCTATTGAGTATTATCCTCCACAGGGGCGCTATAAGAAATTATCCTCCACATGGGGCTATTGAATATTATCCTCCATGGGGGGCTATAGAATATTATCCTCCACAGGGGGGCTATTGAATATTATCCTCCACGGCGGGTTATTGAATATTATTCTCCACAGGGGGGCTATTGGATATTATCCTCCACAAGGGGCTACTGAATCATTTCCTCCACCGGGGGGCTATTGAATCTGTTCTTCCACAGGAGAGCTCTCAAATATTTTCTTCCCCAACCCCCTTCAGTTGCCATTGATATATATATATATATATATATATATATATAAATTCCCACTTACGTCAATATGATGAAGTGGAATAAAAATAACTCAGTTATTGATGGTATCACCGTCCCGCCCCCCTGAAGCTAAATATACATGCACTTTGCGAGTTTTGATCCTCCAATGATTAAGGCTACTTGATTGCTCCTACCTACGGCAAGCTCTAAAAAGCTGAACAAATAGTAAGCTAGCTTCATGAATACAGTCTAGAGAATTAAATGTGCAAAAATATTTTATAACCCTAGGGGGTAATATACATTACCTCTATATGGCCATGATAACTTTGGTTACACCAATTCAAGATACAATTGGCAAAAAGGAAGTGATGACCAAGTCTTCTAGGGATGAGACGTTGTTAGTAATAACGGCTGTCCTTCGACTAAGGGAGGTAGAGAACCTAAGGAGACCACTGCCAAAAGTCAAAGGACACCCTCCTCGACTCCAAAGGCATTACTAAGGAATTATACGCCCAACACTACATCCAACTATGAGATTTATGATGACCTACATGCTTAGCGCTATAGTTTAAACAATTACCCGCTCAACATTATCCCAATCTGCGTCGAATTTAAAACTCCGTAGACTTGATCGAGCAAAGCTACTTCAGGCATACCTTGATAAATGTATAAATACTACAACACACCAAATAATATATATGTTGCATGGATAAACTCTCTCGAAGACCCTAGGGGAACCTGGATAGTGGAGCTTCATTGAGAATTACACCCCTAAGTAAGAATCATTGTGCAAAACCTTCAAATATTGTATCACGGGCTTTGATAGTACCTTGAAGGCATTGATTTCTTCCTCAGCATACTTGTTTTGCTCCACCACCTAATTAATGTGTGGTTGAAACCTCCTTTCCTCATATGGTTGGGTTGTTATTATTGCACTGGGATTCTAAATCCTCGTTGGCGATGGTTAAGTCCCACTTAACCCTCATCAATTCGAGGGTTAGTTATAGTCTATTGATAACGAGACTCCTCTAAGGATTCCTTCATGTTCAAACACTACAAAGGCAACGAAAAGAAATTCCTTAATCTTGGCCAAAGAGAATCAAATGCTGAAACTCTTTAGTATGGGTCATCTTGTTGGTACAGACTTTGAGTAAAGAACAATGCACGAGTGTTATATACTTGTTCTAAGCCTCGCTTATGAATCTCAAACTTTTTTACCTAGCCGATCATCAATGTTGGGGGCTCGATATTAAACTCCCCCTTTTTAAAGAATACACGTAGGAGGAAAACTCTATATATTCGAGGATATGATCTTGAGAGAACTAAAACATTCCTATAATGTCAATAAATTTGAAGTTAAGTTGATTCGAATACTCGAACATAGTCATCATGCCTCGAGTTCTCCGGGAGCTGTTCATGATACTCTTATGAAGCTAGAGTTGGGCCGCATCCCAATTCATTAAATAATATCTTTGGGTTGACTTAGCCCAATAGGGTTTAGTCATGAATGGGTCAAGATTGTCATTTAATACGTATTTAATAAGAATTGCGGTTACATGCCACAATTGTTAGGGTTTAATTAGTATAAATATGAAGATATGCCATTCATTTTAAGGGGATTGGTTTTCATTCTTTCCTTCTCATATTGGTCACTAACTTTATCATTAGAGAGTTTTCTCCTGGAGCACTTCCGGGACTTTGTTTTTCAGGTCATACGCTAAGGATCTGGCGATTCAGCTTCATGACGGTTTCCATACGCATCATCTTGCTTCCAAAAATTAAAGCTGCCATGGTTAAGTTTTAGTTAAGGCGGGTTAGAGGGGAGATCATAACTTGTTGCTTCAGACCAATTAATAGTTGAATAGAGTCACTGTACAATTGATGTAACTTATTTGGTGATTTGATTAGGGCTGGCATTTTGAGCCAAAAAACCTTACCAACCAACTTACCAACCGAACCACGTACCATTTGTACTGAATATGCTGATAACCGGCGATGTGGTATGGTACTACCGTACCACACATTTGTGATGGTATGGTAATGGTATTGAGAAAATATTAGCATGGTATTACCATACCATACCACATATGTGTCTTTTAAAAATATAGCTAATATTGTGTGAAATATGAGTAGTTAAGATTTAGTCATTCATTAATATTATTACAAATAACAATTCATATTATGTAGTTTGTGTTTTATTACCAATATGTGGGATAATGGTAGAAGTTTAAAATATTTTCTTAAATTAGATTTCTTGACTTGTGACATTTTTATTTTAAGCCTTACAAAAAAGTTTTAAATCGTAACTTTATTTTATTTACTATAACTTACTTATTATAGTTCTTAATTTAATGTTATATTACTTTATTAATATGATTGGAGGATATTTAATTTTCTAAAATTAATATTATGCAATAGGAAATTTTAAATATCTGTAATTTTTTTATGCGCAAAAATTATTATATAATTTACTTGATGGTATTCTACCATGTTGTACCGATACCAACCAACTTTTATGTGTACCGATGTGTTGCTATGTGAAGAATTTGGTACGGCGTTGGTTCTTAAAATAACATGCCGACATTGTTGTTATGGTAATGACATTAACAAAAACTGATGGTAACCGTACCGAATCCACCCCTAGATTTGATGTTTATTTCTAGAGAAAAATGTGTTTTTAATTCTATGTTTTGTTCGAAAGTGCAGACATAACCTTGTAAAATCTGAAAGTGAAAATCTGACTCTAGAGTTTGCTGACCGGAATATCAATGGCCAATTTGACCAGAAATTTACAAAAAGATGATTATACTCATACTAAAAAAAATTAAAAAACAAAAAAGTAAAAGACAACCCTACCCTTACCTTTACTGCTAGTACAACCCAACTAATGATACAATGACTTGGTGGTCGTTGGAGCTGTTGAATGGGTCCTCAACTCGGATCTTAGCGGAGGTATCTTGCTGCAGCTCCTGGATAACGACGTCGAACTTGTCGATTGTGCTGCCAACGTGTGGCAGGGTAGCCGGAGGCACACATACCCCGATAGAACCGAGAGGGGTGCTAGGATGGGCTTCAGACATTTCAGAGGAGAACCGTCACCAAAATTGGTGGCGCTTCCACCAAGCAAGTGCTAGTATTGGTTCTGATTAAACTATGCATTATTTTAAAGTGCTAATTACTATTTACTGAGCGCTACGGAGAGGTGGAGCGTGGAGCTAGGGTTTTAGGGGGGGTCCAGGCGGCATGTTTTAGGCAGGAGGAGGTGGTGGATATAGGTGAAGCTAGGGTTTTATGTGGGGAGATGGTTATGGGAGGTGGTGGTTCTAACTGACGGTGTAGCAACGGAGCAGTGACGGATCAGAGATGGGTGAGTAGCGGCAACCATCTGATTATCTTAACTTCACTGCAAAGAATCTGGCATCTGTAGACTGTGTGGGATGATAAGGACCAGTTTCATGTTGTTGCTAGATGTTGGTCCGAGGTTGCAAGAAAGCTTCTTCTAGAGTGTGAAAGCAAGAAAGGGAATAACACGCATTTCAGAGCTGCCTGTGATGACGGGACATCGGCGGGGCGTTTGATAAAGAAGAAGAAGTGTTGGGGAATTTTTAGTTTTAAACTTAGGGGTATTTATGTCTTTTCATATTTGGTCAACGGTTGAGTTCTTTGAGTCAATGCCGGAGTTAAGCAAAATGGGTATAACTGCGCAATTTTACAAAAACCTAGGGCTAGTTTAACACTTTCAGATTTTACAGGGTTATATCTGCACTTTCAAAATTTAATAGAGTTATCTATGCACTTTACCCTTATTTATATCTGTTGCAGCAATGTTCTTATAACTTTGAAATTTTTAAAAATGTATCACCATGTATAAATAATTATAACTTGACCCTAAAAGTTATTGAAATGTGGATTTTAGTGATTGGTCTAACTGTTAGTTGGTCTAACAAGAGCTTTCTCTTTATAAATACTTTCCTATATTTTGGACGAACTTTTCATAATCACCCCGAATTTAAATTATTTACGATTAAACTCCAAATTTAAAGAAAAGAAGTTTGTTAAGGACACCAATATAGTAAAAGTCTTAGGAAAGGTGACATGTTCATAACCTTAAACGTTGCATTTTTTTTATAAAATTTAAATATTGTATTTTAACAATTAAAACAAGTAATAATTTGTATTTGAATGTGAAAATATAAAAATATATATAATATAAAAATATTTTTAAAATTGTAAGTTTAATATGTAACTTAACAAATGTGGTTCATAAACTTAATATGAATAGTAGCTCTGGACCCTATGGCTTCACAGCCAAAATTTTCAAAACAAACCTGGGATAGTATTTCACAAGATCATTTACAGGCGGCTAACGACTTCTTATCCTCATCTCCTATTCTAAAAGGAATTAGTAGTACATGGATAACAGTTATCCCTTAAAAACCTGCTCCTTCTAGTTTTGATGATTTCAGGCCAATATCCCTCTCCAATGTTACTAACAAATTTTCTCTAAAATCCTAACTGAAAGGATTAAGCCACTTGTGGATAAAATTTAAAACTTATATACCCAAATCAGTCTGCCTTCATGAAGGGAAGAGACATTTCAGATGATGTCATTTTTCTTCAAGAAATGCTTAAATTTCTGGATAATAAACGTAGGGCACCAAATTGTATTTTAAAATTGGATCTTAAAAAAGCGTTTGATAGAGTTAGTTGGAGCTTTTTAAATACTATTCTGCTCAGGTTTGGATTCCAGGGATCATTTGTACATTCAGTGATGAAAAATATCACTCAAGCTGCCTTCTTAGTGATCATCAACGGTAAGCCAGTTTGGTTCTTCAAGGGAAATAAAGCAAGGTGACCCTCTCTCAGCTCTTTTATTCAACCTATTTTCATAATCATTTACAAGGAGTGTATCTTATGTCTTCCAGAATAATAAAATAGGATATTATCGGCTTCCACCTTCTCCTCGCCTATTTCCCATTTAAGCTATGACGATGGTGCCATACTCTTTTTAAAGGCATAAAAAATGAACCTTATTAGGATTGAAGCCTTTTTTGAGAAATTTGAAGAAACAACAGGTTAACAGATTAACTATAGAAAAATTATGAATTCTTTCTAAGTAAATCTGCCTTTGATTTAAAATTTAGTCAAATTTGGCATACTCTAGGATTGAAGCAAGGAAACTTTCCATTTACATACCTAGGTTGCCCAATGTTTAGGGAAGGATAAAAAATACTTATTTCCAGCCACTCTTAGAAAAAATTGACAATAGGATTAATAATTAGTAAAATAAGTGGCTTAGTGTAGGGGGGAAAAGCATTCTAATTAACACATGCATACACATCTTGTTTTTTTTATGTCATTAAGCATATAGAAAAGAGTTTAGCAAACCTTTTTTTGGGGGCAATCAGAGACAGGCAATAAAAAACATTGGAAAAAGTGGTCATCACTTTGCAGTCCGCGGGAAC
Organism: Rubia yunnanensis; assembly: GCA_037428765.1. Taxonomy (NCBI): domain Eukaryota; kingdom Viridiplantae; phylum Streptophyta; class Magnoliopsida; order Gentianales; family Rubiaceae; genus Rubia; species Rubia yunnanensis. The sequence goes on along the minus strand of CM075064.1, from coordinate 18,614,933 downwards.
AAAATGGCGTAGATTTTAGGTCTATTAGGACAATTATCAGAGCTAGTTCATTAAATTCACAGTAAAAGGGCTAAAATGACCTAGACATTAGGCTGGAAGCGCCAATATAACCACTAGTGTAGGAATGGCCTATTAAAGGCAGTTATATTGACAATTTAAAGGCACTTGTTTGGTGCTTATAATGGTCATGCCTATAAATTAAGGTGGGTTCCCGGAACCGCCTTTAAATCTTTCAATTAAAGGTGATTCAAAGAAACCTTTAATCAGCTCTAGGAAACGCCTTTAATTTGTTTCCAAACTTGGAAACTGTGATCTTCATGTCGTGTCTATGCTCCTTATTCCGAGTTCAAAAATTGATTGGTTTACGAGTTCGGAAACATATTGTTACTCAGTTTCATCTCTTTAAATTTTTCCGACCTCGTGTGACATTTCTGGACCGATGCTGGAAAATTTTTCTCGAGAAATAAAAAGTTTCTAATATCAAAAACCCCATCGGCTTTATGTTTCCAATTTCGTAAACTGATTCTTGGCTTTGAAAAATTTTGCTAAAAGGGATGAAACCTATTTTCGGACTCGAAAATCTATTCTGGTCTTCTGGTAAAAATTTTGCTCCAATAGAATTCTCGGCAGAAAAACTGTCTCGATATACAGCCACAATTTATATACAATACACGATAGTATCTTGCTCCTATTCAAAAATCTATAGATAATGCTAACCAAGCAATACAGATTGCTAACCAAGCAATAATATATAGATAGGAATAGAAATCGCTGCAAATCTATTCCGACATTACTAACCTTCATTTGTTATCTAATTTGAGTGTCCCTATCAATGATGGGAGTACCAAGTGTGTGTGACCAACTAGGAATTAGATGACGAGCCAATGAATTCCGTGCATGGTTGATATCTTCATGCGAGTAGAGTTTCCAATCCTTTTTGAAAATCTGGAAAAAAAAACATTGTAGCATTACATATTTGGCAGATACCTTGTCAAGTTAGGAAAGTTACCACGTTCATAAGTACAAATGTCTTGTCAAGTTCAAGTTCATCTTCGTTGACCTTCTCCACGCACTCAGATGCGTATAACTTGACGTAATAGCCGCACTCTCAAGTTTGAGCCTGTTTCTTATACTATATGCAAGATACATAAACTATTAATAGGAATGCATCAAATAATTTAGCACATTATTAAGGATATCAACATATTGGTAAACCACCTTGATTTCGACCACGCGAAACAAACAATTTGTTTGCTTACTATTTTCCTTAATTGCAGCTTCCAAAATCTCAACGAATGCATCAGATGGTTGGAAGTAGAGGGGATCCATCCAATACACTCGCTTCTTTGCAGGTACTATCAATATTAATCTCCAATAGTCCCTGAACAAGAAAATTTAATCAGCATTTATAATTTGTAGAAAAGATGTTTGTAACGTAATTGGACGTAGTAAATAACTTCTTGATGTATAGTGCAACAAAAAGTAATTGATCATTATAGTCTAGGCATTTTCGAATGTAATTGATCCTCTCTCATTTTGTACAACCAATTTCCTGTATCATCACCGGGCACATGTATGCAATCCATCCCTTCTTTTGGTTACTCTAATATTTGTAATAATGTTAATTGTAATTCAAATCGAATTTAGTAATAAAATTAATAAAATCACTCACAAGGTATTCACCTTTATCGACATCAGTGCATGATTAACTTGCTCACATTTCCAAAGGTCTTCAAAATCACTCCATAACGCCATGAATTCACGCTTGCATCCGAATACACATTTGTTTCCCAAGAATGTGTATGTTGAGTTTTGATCATGGAGTTGAAGCAAATTGTAAAGGACTCGTACGAACCCAGGAATATCTCGAGGGACGTTGGCTATTTCCAATAGAGGTCTAACCTTATTTGGTGTTGTTGGCAGCGGTTTGGGCATCGTTTTGACCGGTTTTGGTGATGGAGGCCTTATTTCCTCTAAATGTCGATCCTTGAAAGGTTTGGCGTATATAATTCTACGAGGTCAAGTAAGGAACATTCCCCGGGAAGACTCAACTTTTTTGTATTCCCCGTCCGGGATTGGCAAAGGTGTGCCTATCACCAGAGGATTCTCCAGCAAAACCCTCGAAAGACCTTCCGCAATTGGTATGGAGTGATGATGTTTCATCGACTCATACAAAACACCATCACTACATGTAATGGCCTACCGTCTGTCTTGGTCAATGTATAGTTCACACAAACATGATTTCTAACACAAAAGTAGAATGGATCTAAATATGAGACTTAATTGAAAGGGTCAAAATTGACGTAAACAAAATCCTTCGTACCTTTCTTTCCATTGCTAGTATGGCATTGTCTAGGTTGTCGGGTTTGAACAATTTCCTATCGATCCTTGGATTTTGTACAATTGCCCCACGATTTACCTCAATACCTCTGGGAGAGTGTCGTGAACCTCTAAATGGTGGTGTCCAATCAGGCGTTAACTCCTCTAAATTGTTCGGAAGAACTAGTCCGAGGTGTTGGACCAACTTTCAAATATACTAGATCTTGTTGCTCAATTCGTTTGTCTAGTATTTGGGCTTTTTTTTTTTGCAACAAATGGACTCGCGAAGGTTCCTCTCCATTGTATAACTGTATGATCCCAAATGCTTGTCGTTGTGTCAAGAAGCTCCCACACCCCTAACTCAGCCGGGATGGTCGGGTTTTTCATTGCTTCACAAAGGATGTCGTGTACACCACTTTGAATGAATTTCCCTCGCAATTGATCATTCTTCAATTTTTCCTAGGTAAAATCATAAATAGATGTAACTTGGTTATTTCCATATCAATTTAATATAGTTAAATATCAATAATGTAAGCACCTTAAAAATTATGCACCACTCTTTCTGCAATTCGTTTCTCTTCTTCCTTGACAAAGTCACCCTTTTTGTTTTGTCGCCCTTTGAGAAATAGATCGCACCGCTCAATATCATCCACACTAATTGGTTGAACCGAATCCCTTGCCTCATCTTCCATCATCCCGCTTGCTATCGCCATTTGCACATCTTGTTCTAGACGTTTCTTGAGTAGCGACATTGCCGCTAAATGATAACCCCCACGACTCAATTGGTGTGACATTTTATTATCCTTGGCAACACATTTTTTTACATCCCTCGTACCCCAAGTTCGATGGTAGGTTCATGTTAACACTATAGACATTTTAATGTACGTAATTAATCACACTAATAATTTGTACTAGTTTTTACTAATGCTTTCACTATTCTCCAATGCCCTTTGTTTGTGAATCTCCCCGCTCTCTGGTAGAATGTGCAAGTAAGTTGTCCATGGGCAGTCACCTTTCTTATCACTAAATATGTAGTCTCTGGATAGAGTGTATTATGTTCACGCCAGCTCTTTGGCATCATGAACATTGCCTTCTTTCACAAAGCACCCACATCTTGTGCTTCAATTTGAAAATTTCTCTTTAGGGATTACGAAACATGAGGATGTGAGAAGGGAGAATACATGTGACGAAAAATTATAGAAAAAAATAGGGAAAATGATTCACTATAGCTACCTTGCATTCCATCCACAAAGTGTCCTTGTAATCATGTGGAACATCATGCCAAGTATCGTAGCGGATATCTACCCTTGTTCTACCGACCTTTGCCACCTAACTAAACCATTTGGATCATTGCTCTGACACACAATTGCCCTTCTTGTCACCAGTTAACAACATTAACTCTTTCCTACATATTTTACGTTCTAATGCTCTACAATGTGTTCAATATTTTCCCACATCCACCGTACCATCGGCCACATCCACCGTACCATCGGCCTCATCCCACGTTGTCTCCGTTGTTGGGGGATCAACATTATCAGATTGTGACACATCGTCACGAATCTGTTTCCTAGTTTCCATTTTGAATTATACATTTACAAACATACCAAAAATAGCTTAACCTCGGCCAAACTTAAATTACTAATATCTTTATTATACACAAAATATGTAACATGACAATCACTAACTAAACCCTAGCTAATGAAAATATACGATAGACAATGATTTGACGATATAAGATCATTAATTGGGCTTAAAAAAATCTAGTACAAAACCATTTAAGCCTATCAATTTACTTATCATTTAAGCACACTAATACATTGCTCAATCAATAAAACTAGCACTAACCCCACTCAAAATAGATTCCATAGGAAGCACCAAAATCCAAACCCTAGCTAACAATAACAACTTAATATTTGAATTTTCTCATTTATGTTTGAAACCAACATAAGGAAGAAGACGGGCATAATTGTGCAGGACAAGCCTTTGAGGATGGAATACTACGGCAATAATTGGTTACAACACAAAAACCTTGAATTAGGCCATGACGACAAGTGGAATGTGCATGAAATACCTGGTCAAAAAGCTAAGATGGCAAACAGGGCTCGAGAAGCGGAAGTGGAAAGGGAAGAGGCATCGACCTCCCGTAAGAGATTGATTAATTTAACTAATTGGAATTTAAAATATTTTTTTCCATATGAATTTGATTTTGATGTATATTGATTTGCAGGTATCGGCAGCAGTTGGAAAACTAAGTTGACCAAGTACTTTGATTGTATGCGTGCCGACTTGATCGAGACCCACAAAATGTTGACCTACGCACTTACCCAGCATGTCGCGTTCCTGGAATCTCAGGGTCTTGAATTGGAATTGAGTGAAGATGACGAGCCGCCTAACATTGAGTCGGTCTTCTCCTAGAGTGGAGATGATGATGATGCTAATGATGGTGACCATGGGGGGCAAATGTAAGGTGGGAAGGGAATATATTTGAGAATTGGTTTAAAAACTTTAGTATGTAAGGTTTGGATGAAGAATTATATTTAACGTACAATAGACTATTATATTTAAAATTTTATTGCACAAATTTTAGATTACGCTGTTGTTGTGGAGTTATGTTTCATGCTTTATACAAGAAATTAGTGAGAGGATAGCTAATTTCTTTGGTCATTAGTTTGTGAATTCTGAAAATGACCAAAAGACAGGAATACTTTACGAGTTCGAAAAATCCTCTCCTCTTTGTATTTTAAGATAAGACATGCTTCCGGACTCAAAAAAAGTATGTGAACCAAGGGCAAGAAAACTCTTTTCGAACTCAAAAACTAAGTTTCCAAGTTCGTGTGACAGATCCGGGCTGACGCTAGTATTTTCAATTAATTCTTTTTTTGGGATGTAATACATTTACGATCTCGGAAATAGGCCTTATCTTTTTATTGAACTAACAAAACTCGATATCCAAACTCAGAAACTTTGTGTGACAGATCTGGGGCGACACTAGAACTTACATTTAATCCATTTTTTAGGGTTTACAACATTTACAAGTTTGGAAATGGGTCATCTCTTTATATTGAAGAGACGAACCTCACTTTCCGAACTCGAAAACACATACCTATATAAAAAATCAGGGGACGAATTAAACTCACAAAGTTAGTCCCCAAATTCCAAACTCTAGCCTTCTTTACGATTTCGAAAACTCTATCAACTTCTTCTATTTCTCCTAACTTAGCCAAGAACTTGGCATGGCTAGGGGTGGTTCAAGCCGTGCAATGGGTCGTTCTCGTTCAACCGACAACAATTTGAGGTACGATGATGCAATGTTTATCTCTAAATTTGCCCAAACTAGGTATGAAGCATTTCGTGAGAGGGCATAGTTATTAGATACATTGCTTGTGGACTTCGATGAATATGACTAAATTATTTTTTTATCCCGTACATATTCACCAATATCTTCTTTTGGTCTCTGAGGCCAAAACCGCATTTAATTGGCCAGTAACATTCTAAAATTGAATCTTTTAGTCCCCAGAGGCGGTTTACAGGTAGGAAAAAAATGGTTTTCTGGTATAGACTGGGGTACTTTCATAATTTTACTAGTTAAAAAACCTCAAAAAAATCACAATTAAAAAAACGAGCGCGTGAAGCCACGTGCTGCAACTTTTTGGGCTGGTGACAAAGCACATGAAGCCCACACATCGTCTTCCTCCTGCCTTAGCCATGGTTTCTCTAGCGCCGCCATCGATTTGTCTTCTCCGTCACGAATCACCGTTTTTTTACATCTTCTCCATCGCAAAACGCCATCGATTTGTCTTCTCCATCTTCCATCGATTCGTTATCTCTATCTTCTCCAGCGCCGCCATCAAGTCGTCTTCTCCATCGAGTTATTTCCATCTAGGGTTTAGCGCCAACGAGGATAAAATGGGTTTTTCAACATGGTGAGGCTTCACCTCGTTTCATTCGAATGACGTGAGCGGCGTGCAATCTGGTCTTGTTGTTATTGAGCATCACGATGGGCTCGATATAGGCACCATCATCGCAGAGCTCCTTTGTCGTCGGGTTTTGGTGGTCAACAATAGGCGGCGAGGGTTTTGGTTTTGGCATCATCGTTGGTTGGAGACAGAGGAGACGACGAGGGTTTTGGTTTTGGCGTCATCGGTAGTGGGAGACGAAGGAGACGGTGAGGTATGCGGCGTTGCCGGTGGTGGGGGATGGCGAGGGTTCTGATTTTCTTTTTTCTTTTTAATTTTTTAAACTCAGGGGTATAATGGTTATTTTAAATATTTTGACCAATTTTACCATTGACTTTACCTAAAACCACCTATGGGGACCAAAAGATTAAATTTTAGAATGTTACTGGCCGATTAAACGCAGTTTTGGTCTCGGGGACCAAAAGAAGGTATTGGTGAATATGTAAGAGACTAAAAAGCAATTTAGTCGATGAATATTTAGCTTTAGGTTTAGTCGATGCCTTAAAACCATTTAGTCAACAACACATTGAGAATTTGCTATGTTGTAATGAGAAAACATATTTTGATTTGACATGCCAATTTTATGAGAACTTGTGAGAACTGGGTAGTGGGGATTATACTACGAGGGTTGAGGGAATTGACATCCTACATAATAGATGATAATTAATAAGGTTTTAGAAATCATGTACTTGGCCCCGGAACATGTTTACCCGGAGGACACCATTGCTACCATAGGGTAAAATGGCCTCTTGTAGTTGATCCTCCATACACTGACCCTGTTGAGTGTAGTAAACGCTACTTGAACCGCAATAGAATGAATTTAGGAAAACCCAAGACCTTCGATTTAAATATTCTCCCCATGTATCAATGTATTACGTGTGAGATGATAAATAGGAGTTTGGAGGGTAGAAGGATCAACCCCGGGGCGGCTAATTACCCAACCCTTATGCTATTTTACCTAATTATGGAGGGTAGAAGGATCAACCTCGGAGCGGCTATTTTAGGCATATGTTGCATTATGCAACCTCGAAGATAGTATTAACTCAGCTACCATATGTGAGTTTAATAACTCGCATTTTGAGGAGCATTGAAGGGTTGACTATTGAGGGGGAGGAAAAAGTCATGTAGTATTATGATAGGACTTACTTCGAGAACAAGGGTTTGGTTTTGCTCGATGGGAAGTGGTATCATAAGCTGGACGGAGAGGCAGAACCGAGCAAGAGGCCATGAGTTGAGGAAGGTTAGTCACAAATGTGTTTGCATTGATATAGTTCATGTATTGCTTATATTTTCTTCATTGTTTATATAACTCATACTCTGGTCGTTTTATGTAGGTATCGAGAAATCATACTTGAATGGCTTCAAGGATTTCTATAAATGGATGCGCAAGGAATTTGCGAGAAGAAGGCAAGGATTACATTCCTGGAAAAGTCTCAGTGAGCATATGAGCAACATCTCGCATCAAGCTCCTGCCAATGCCTCGACCGATCAGCTTCGACTGGCGCCATTGAAAATGTTAATGAATGACTTTGCAAGCCCTAGCTTATAAACATGAATTTGATTAAATCTGTGGGACTTGTAGTATTTTTATGGTGTAAGACTTTATCTTTGGTTTTTTATGTTAGAATTATTTTTGGGATTTAAATTATTGGATTAATGAATGACTTTGCAAGCCCTAGCTTATAAACATGAATTTGATTAAATCTGCGAGACTTGTAGTATTTTTATGATGTAAGAATTTATCTTTGGTTTTTTATGTTAGAATTATTTTGGGATTTAAATTATTGGAATTTAAATCATTTGAATTCAAATCATTAAAAATCCAAGGTACACTTGATATCGAAACACTTACTACTTATGCATCATTTTCTAGATTACGGCCTTCTTTGACTTCCGCTTTCTAAGAATGATCTTCCCCTTACCGTCGATCCACATCCCTTATTCATGATCATTACAACATAGGAAACAGTGTTAACTGCGATCATCCTCCTCGAGCAAAAAAACTTCTTCTAATCCACAACTCAATGTATGGCATCAAATCCAATAACTTCCTCCAAGTCATTTTCTTAAATGAAAGCACATTTCCCTTCAACAATAATTTCCCATCTAGGATCAACAGGATCTCTGACATAGAAAACCTGGTACACTTAAGAAGCCAATGTGAAAGGATAATTCTTCCATCCAACCTGAGCTCTATCGACAAGGGTGAAGCCAAAATCCTTGATGCAATGTCTGTTGTTAATATCCACCCCCTGACATTTGAACACAAGGATACGCATACTCACATAGTCAAGCTCTCAAATTTTGGATATTGTGCCAAAGTAGCATTTTTCGGCATAAGTAAGATTTTCATTCCCACCCCTTCCAATGTGCAATGCTTCGGAGACAAGAGACACTCCATTGTTTTGAGTGACACTCTTATCATCCATTGATTTTGTGGCAAACGTAAAACCATTGATGCCATAGCTTCCATAGGAAATAACGGTCCCCAATGGTCTACGAGCCAACCACTTAACTGTAGTAGGGTGATCGTCGAAATCTACATATCCCAAACCTTGACGTAAATGTAGAGGTATGCAATTGAAGAACTCGAGCTTCATTAAAATTAGGGTGCAATAGTCGTATGGATCCCATATGAACCTCTATGTACCGAACTACATACTCGTGGTTGCGCAGAACGTACAGGTGTGTGGCACATAAATCTTTCACACTAGGGCTATATAGTTTGCCCTGTCTGACCCCTAAACCATCCGTTCTCCCTTCATGTCTACCAGTTGGAACCCCAACAGATTCAACTTGCTTCATATAATCAGTGCAAAACTCAATGGCCTCTTCCATCACGTAACGTTGTACAATACTAGCATCTGGCCTATACCAATTTTTCACGAAGTGCTTGAAGATTTTCATATACCTCTCGAATGGGTACATCCATCTCAGAAAAACCAGACAACATTACTTTATCTCCCGCACCAAATGAACAATAAGTTGACCATAATGTCAAAAAATGAAGGAGGGAAATACATTTCCATACGGCACAGAACTTCAACAATTATTACTTGCAACCTATCCAACTTTGATATGCTAATACTTTTGTGATAAATGGAATTGAAAAACATATAGAGCTTTGTAGTGCACAATCTTACATGAGAAGGCAATGTAGATCGCATGTCGATGACATTCAATTCCTGCATTAGGTTGTGACTATTGTGTGACTTCAACCCACCTAACCTCAACTCCTCGACTGACATACATGTGCTGATGTTGGACAAGTATGCACTGGGCACTTTCAAACTACTAAGAGTCTCTCAAAAAGATTTCTTCTCTGACTACGACAATGAATAGCAAGCAGTGGGCAAATAACAATCATTACCAGTACTCACTGGGGAAAGATTCTTCCGAATACCCAACTCAACCAAATCTAACCCAGCCTTCAATCCGTCCTTTGTCATCCTAGGGGTATTTAACCACGTCCCAACCAAAGAGTCACAAACATTCTTCTCAATGTGCATAACGTCAAGACAATGTCTAATTTCCAAATGCTCTCAACAAGGTAGCTTGAAAAAATGGAACATTTATTCCAACTAGCATCAATAGCAACCTTTCTTTTCTTCTTCCCGAAGTCATTGGCCAAATTCTTAACACCCTCGTAAATCTGTGTACCTGATCATGGCACCGGTGCAACTCGAGTCTCCATTTTCCCATTAAACCATTTTTTGGCCAATCGTCATAGGTGCCCTTCGGGAAGAAACCGCATGTGCCCCTGGTAAATAGTCTTACATCCATGTTTTAATTGACAAAAATCAGTGTCCTTCTCACATACTAGATAAGCTAGGTGGTCTTTCACAGAATACCCAAATAAATTACAATATGTAGGAAAATCATTAATTGTGCAGAATAACAACACTTTAAGAGTGAAGAAATCATCAATCAACCCATCAAACACTCTAACACCATCATTAAACAAAGTCACCAAATCCTCCACTAGAGGAGCAAGATATACATCAATATTATTACCAGGTTGCTTTGGACCTGATATCATCAAAGATAGCAACACATACTTACGTTTCATGATCAACCAAGACGGAAGGTTGTATATAACCAACATAACAGACCAAGAGCTATGAGTGCTACTCATGTTTCCAAAAGGATTCATACCGTCTGTACACAACCCTAACCTTAAATGTTGAGAATCTTTGCCAAACTCAGGGTACATAGCATCGGCTTTCTTCCATTGCTCCCCATTGGAAGTATGTCTTGTGCCATCATCCGCCGATCAGTCTCTATCGGCGTGCCGCTTCAACAACTTAGCATCTTCCCTACAAGCATACACCTTCTTCAAACGAGGAATGATCGGGAGGTACCACAAAACTTTTGCCAGTGTCCTCTTCTTTTATTTCAATGGAACTTCCGCACCTACCACGATCGAACCTCTCTTCAATTTTTACCGAGACTCGCCGCATACCTTACATGTTTCTCGATCTTTATTTACTTTCCCTCTATACAACATACAATCGTTCGGGCATGCATGGATTTTTTTCAATTCCAATCCCATCAGACATAGTATTTTTTTGGTAGCATATAACCTATCATGCATTAAATTACCCTCGAGAAGCAAATCCATGAACAAATGGAGAGCCTCGGTCATCGACTTGTCTGCCCATCCAAACTTTGCCTTCAAGTTCATTATCCGCAGTGTGGCATTCAGAACCGAATATTTAGAACCATTGTACAAAGGCGTCCCTTTGTCGTCAATCAAAGCTTGTAACGACTCTGTTTTACCTTTGAATTCCCTTGCAATAAATTCCACCATTTTGTCAAACTCGGCGTCACCATCTAATTCATCACCCGCCGTCGTGTCTTCCAATTCATTCAAATGTGATGCTTCCAAACCTTCCCCATGCCATACCCACCGAGTGTAGCTAGTTTGAAACCCTCTCATTATGAGATGTTCCCTCAATTTCTTCCTCCCTAAATACGCATCATTTTTACAATCCTTACAAAGGCTTCGTTCCCATGAATAACCATTTCTAGAAGCATGTTTAAAAGAAAACGAAACAAACGATTCAACCAATGGCATATACTCGGGTGATTTCCTTAGATCATTACTAATTAGTTCACCTCGACCTATTATCCTAAAATTCATTTAAAATGCAACACATGATGATGCATTCAACAATATTCATAAACCTAGCTAATTTCATAGCATAATTGAAAATATGAACGTATATCAAGCATTAAATACATCTAAAATTAATTGAACAAACTCATCAACTTCATAATTTGGATAAAACTAACCTTCTCCAACAACAAAACCTTGTTCTCAACAATGGGTTAGAAAAAAAGAGCTTCTTCTTTAAAAAAAATTAGGGTTTTGGACCATTTAAGAAGTTGAACGCGTTTATTTTTTTAATATGCTTGTCCTTTTCCGAGTTCGAAAACTATGCCTCATCATCAATAAGACGCGATCGACTATTTTACGAACTCAGAAAGTGGAGACGAACAATTTCCAAGTCCGGAATCTGTTTCCTCTCTTTGAAATTTAGAAACTATGTACTTTCCGGACTCTGAAACCCATATGTTCTTTGTTTCCGAGATCGTAAACATCAATTTTAAAGTTGATGAGTGGGGATGGTTGTGGGGTGGTGGCGAGTGGGGGTGGTGAGCGAGGGTCTCAATTTTCCGGCATTGGGGTCTGAGTGGGTAGGGTTTGAGCAAAGGTGGTGGCTGGTGAGGTCTCGATTTTCCGGCGGTGTTAGGGGCTAGGCTGGTGGCGGCGGTTACTAGCAGAGGAGCTTTGACGGAACCAACTAACACTCACAGACTCCTTTAATTGCCTTAAATTTTGGTTTGGCTTCTACGTATTAATTAAACATATGCTTCCTGTTTCAAAGTTACCATTTCTGTTTGTTTAAATTATTCATCTATATAGAAATTTAGTTCCTGGGTGTATGATGATTATTGATGAGAATAATATATTTAGAGATTATATTCTGCAAACTCTTATCCTCAGGTAGTGGGGGTGGAAGTTTTACTTTATTCCGATGAACTCATGTTAGCAATTGTATTGGGTAGATATAAATCCTATTCCCACACCATTTTTTTTTAGGATGGTCCAACTATTTTTTGCACACGATACTTTATTTCCCTGTTTGATCAGTTTTTATTCATTTTTTATGTTGAAATTAAGCGAAAAAAGAAAATAAAATAAAGGTACCTCACAACACATGAGCAAGAAAATATTAAATAATGTATTTTTAAAAATACATCATATTTCTCTCTCCACAAAAACAGCTGGGACGGAGGGAGTATTTCGCTTTTGAAAATGTGATAATCTCGACCTGCAAAATAAGATATTGTTTGCGTGGAAAAACCAGGAGGGAAGGTAGCGGAGGTTCGACTGTCGGCGGAGGAAGTTTCCGGCTGTGGCGGAGGTTTCTGGCGATGGAGCAACGACGGTTCTAGTGGGGCAGCAGCTTGTGAAGAAGAAGAAGATCAAGATCAAGATGAAGGGTATTTTAGGTTTAGGGTTTTAGTCAAGGGTATTTTCATCATTTCATTTCTTGTTATTGCCTGAACTTCATTGGTCAGCATTGGAATTAGGAATTTTGGGTATATTGGCACAAATGTTCCGAAAGTTAGGGTTATTTAGCACATACATTAATTAGTCAGGGTTAAATTGACACTTTATGAGATTGCAGAGTTATATTGACACTTTAGCTTGAAGTTAGGGTTATAAATGTATTTTACCCTTAAATTTATGGTGGAAGTTTCAGCTTGGCTTAACATTATGGTCTAGATTTATTTGGTCCCTAGCTCAGTCCAATCGAAAATCATCAAATTGGAAGAGGATATGTTCTGTAAATCCTAAAGTTGAACAACTCACAAGAGTATCCACGGTCAAGGTAAATGTTCTTTTCGGAACTCAAATTGGATAGGTTCTGGACCAATTATTGACACTATGGTAAAGTATACAGCAAACATTCCTCCGGACTGTACTGTTGCTCAATTTATACAGCAAAAGCAGGTATACCTCGCAAATTTGGTCTCTTTCCTACCAACTGATACGTTATCCTTTTTGCAGGCTGCCATAATATCTCTTGAAAGACCTGATAGATTAATATGAAAACCAGACTTCTAAAAGTGCATACCTCAGCTGCTCAAAGCAATCAGGTAACCTCGCCTCCTTAAGGAAAATCTAGAATCAGAGAATTCCAAAAAAAGTCTCGGTTTTTATGTGGACGTTGATGAACTCGTTACTGCCATTTGATGATGTGCTAGTTTATTTCCGGTTTAATCTTCCAGCGAAATGCATTAATTGTGATAACTCTAATTCTATACACCATTTTTTTAAAACTCCAGTAGAGTCTCTCCATCAGCTTGGGATAAGGTTCTTAGAATCTTTGCAATCTGTATTGCTCACTTTCAGAATCTTTGGGACAAAATAAATTCTGTGTGGCCTTTTAATGGTTACTCCCCAGTCCATGGAATGATTCCCCACCTCCTGCCTAGTTTTATTAGTTGGTCATTATGGAAAGCGAGAAATAAATATATGTTTGATGCTATTCCCATGACTCAGGAGCATGTTGTTAAGGAAATCAAAGATGAGATTTTTTGCACTTTTTTGGCAAGACCAGTTTACTTGTCTCATTGTTCAGCTACTGATCTATTTTTGTCCGCCCTTATTCCTCCCCTGAAACCAAACATCCTCAATGTTAAATGGTCAAACCACACATGGGATGTTATAAATTGAACGTAGATGCAGCAAGGGATGTTATAATTGCTCTCAATGATAGATTGGAAAGAGTATTCAGCCTTAATGAATTAACACAAAAGACAAAAGGATTGATCCTTATGGACAAAAATGATATCCCTGATATCAGAATTGTTGCCTGCCAAACCTTGGATGGATATTGCTGATGATTTATTGCAGGTGAAAAAAGTTTTGTTGCATAAACAAAGGCTTCAGCTCCGAGGCACTTGAGCTTCTTTCAGACCAGTAAACCAGACTTCGTTGGCCTCCTCCCAAATCAGTGATGGCACAAGCCTAACCACTTTTTCGTTCTTCTCCCAAGGAAATCGAAACCAGACTTCATTTTGGATGTCTCAAACTAGCAGATTATCCGTCTCCTGCTTCCATTTTGTACCACTCTTTGTGCTCTTAGGAAAGATTATCATCATAAATATTTTATTTATCATGATAATCTACTCCTTTGTATATGTAACTTATACTCCCCCCATCCCACTTAAAATTATTTATTTACTTTTTTACGGTCTTCAATTAGCATGTTTGACCGTAAATATCTCTAATTATGTATAATAATTTTGCATGAAAAATTAATATTTAGAAAATAGATGTTCAGACAAATATAATAATATCTCACATGATATATTTATTATTTATATATAAATTTATATTCACGGTCTAAGTTTACAAAATTTGACTCTCCAAAAGTAAATAAGCAATTTATAGTGGAACGGAGGGAGTAGTTATTTACTACAAGAATGGTGGATTTTTAGTCCAGCCAACATATAAATGAAACCCTATTATACATGGGGTTGGAGGCACTGTTAAATACATATATAACCCTATTATATTTCAAAAGTGTCAATATAACCCTGTATAATTTGAAAATGTAATTATAACCCTAACTTTTGCATCAAATGTGCCAATATAACTTTTTGACACTGTTCCGGCGTTGACTTGGTATTTTCTAGCATTGGCCCAATACAAAAGGACTAAAATACCCCTAGTGTTCAAATTACAAATCTATTAGATTAAAACACCATAGGTTTTTCTTCCTCTTCATCTCCAGAGGCACCGCCACCACCGCCATTGTCGCCTCCGCCGCACCACCGCTGCTGTTACCGGGATCTGGACTTTTTTCGGCATCTGGAGTTTTGCCCCTGCAAGAAAATTCCCCGCCCCTCCCAATTCCCGACATCTGGAGTTCCGCGCCAGTAATGTTTTCTTCCTCTTTGTTTTCTTCTCCGTTCAGCACTCTGCCCTTCCCGATTCCCAGCCTCACCACGGCAGCACTTCCACCCCAGCTAGAAACATCGCTGCCCCTCCCGATTCCCAGTGCCACCCCTACCCCTATTATAAATCTACACCAAAATTGTCCACCTTGTTTGCCCGGGATAATTCCCTGTCTCCGCCACTGAGGGAGGCATATCTGTTGGGATGAGCTGTGCTTTCCAATGTCGACGGCATGTGCTTCTTCATGGATGCTCAGTTGTCTTCCTTGTCGGGGCGGGAAATCGGATCACAATCCAAAACCCCAGGGGAGGACCTCTGGCAATCATCTTCAAAGCCACCATAGGATCTCCTCGGCCCGTTTCCGGAACCCAAACTGCAACCCGACCCATAACTTGAGAACCCCCAGCCGATCCTCCTGCCGGAGTCATCGCTGGGGTGTGCTCCATCGGTCCGGTAGGGAGGTGTAGCATATCCTCTGGCGTGAGCAACAATGGAGATATGTTAATGAAAGGTTTTGGCATCTTCATCTTGAGTTCGGTCGGACTTTAGGTTATGTTAATTGTGGTTATCTTTATCTGGAGTTCAATTTTAACATGTTAATTGTGGTTATCTTCATCCGGAGAGGAGAATTGTGGAATGAAAGGTCATGTTAATTGTTGAATGAGGATATAAACGTCCTTCCAATTTTGCTGTATTTTTATTTTTTAAAGAAAGGGTATAATCATCATTTCATATTTTTCTGGCCAAATTGAAGTCTCCAGAGTTAGATTAGCACTTTCAAGCAAATAATAGGGTTATAATCGCACTTTCTAATTTTACAGTGTCATATATACTGGTACTTCAACCAAAACATAGAATCACACGTGCACTTAACTCTAAAATTAATGCCATTATTCCCACAAGCCTAGTAACTTCTATTTTATTAATTTAGGGCTTATGGCGCTAACATATCCCTCTATCTCTAAGAGATACTCCTTCCGTCCCACTTTAAATTGGTTATTTATTTTTTGGAAGTCAAGATTTGTAAACTTTGATTCTGAATATAAATTATTACATAAATAATAAATATCTCATATGAGATATTGTTGGATTTGTCTTAACATATATTTTCTAAATATAAATATTTTATTTGGCATTATTATATGTAACTAGAGATATTTACGGTCAACCATGCTCATTGAAAATGGTGAAAAAGTAAATAAGCAATTTAGAGTGGGACGGAGGGAGGGAGTAGGTTTTAAATAAATAGAAAAAATTAACAAATGCAGTATAAAATATAAAAAAAAAATGCGTGGACTATTCATAAGCTTATGGACGTCGCCTGTCAGAAGACCTACTCATAATAAAAATTAGTGCTCCCTCTTCCCAATTTCAAACTGCAATTTAACTAGAGTGTTCATTTAGTCAAAATTTCTTAAATTTAACCACACAATTGAATTAGTATACAAATATAAATATTATTGTGTGATACTTTATTAGATTCGTTATAACATACTTTTTAAAAATATTAATTTTTTATAAATTTTATTTATCTTTAATAAAATAGGGAGTCCGTCTCTTGAAAGACGGTCTTTCCATAAGTTATGGAAAGACCAAGGTTTAAAGTGTAAATTAGAAGAAATTAAGATAAAATTTTTGGGTTGCATGAACCGGGTTATAAATTTTATAACCACTACATGTTTCATACTAAAACTTTAATATTGCAACTAAGACCTTTTACCTTTTATTATTCTAATCAAACCCCGTCTTTCCATAAGCTTATGGAAAGACCGTCTTTCCCAAGACTTTGCCTAAAATATATTAAGAATAAAAGAAATTTAAATCAAGCTATTAAATGGGTATGCACATTAAATGGGTCAGAGGAGTATCAAGAGTGAATTTCAATAGAGCGGTAGCAATCACCAAAACTCGCCGCCAATCTCTACGACTGTCTCAATAGTTTTCGCCGGCACCGCCATCAATTCCCGTTGATAAGCTTCCGATGATCCTCCTCCTAGTGACTTCAAAAATTCCAGAAGGCGTGAGCTTTGCATTGATTGGATTCGTGTCCCCCACGCCTTTGGGAACTGAAGCGGACGCGACAATACGGTTCAGAAGAAGCCTCAAAAGCCTCGCCTACCAACTGCTCCATAGCAGGTGGCGCCGTCCAACCTCCTCACTACTCCCGGAAAACCGCAACATTTACTTCTTCATCAATGCTCTGTATTTGTTGCTTATTTATGCTCCCTTTTGTAGCCATATTTTTAAGTTTGAATAGCCATCATGTCTGACCAAGTTCAGCCCCTTGAAGAACTCGAACTTGTTGGTGAGCACAAGGAGGTATTTACAAAATTACCAATTCGTTTTAGGACAGAAACTCACGATTCTGATAATTTTGTATCTTGTTTCGGTTATATAGTTTAATTACACATTCAGGATCTTAAGACCTCTCTTAACTCAGGATATGGAGGACGAGAGCTTAGAGCTCCCCTCTAAATCAGTTGGCGGGGTAGCGGAACACGACAATCTCGAATACTACACATTCTCGGAGACAAATCCACGTTTTAGTGTGATTATGTCGTATTCAAGTCTCAGTCCGCGATACTATGTGGTAATTTCTTTTTATGCTTAAACTAAAGCAAAAATGCCTTTACCTCATCCAACACGATGAATGATTGAACTGAAGAACTAGATGATCGATGCATCTCATGCTAAACTTTACTTGGAAGTGGGATTTTGTTTCAAATTACTAAATAAGCAAGTACTAGTATTTAGGGATTTTGCTGTGTAGATAATAAAGTAACCAAGAATCTCTTATTTCTTGCTTGTAGGTTATTCCACCCAAATTTACCAAAGAGCTACCTCAAAAAAAGGTTCCTGTTGTCCTTAACTTGTATGGCAAGAGCTGGACGATGTTGTACAATGGCCACCTGAAAGTCAAAACATTGGATGGAGATTGGAAACCGTTTGCAGATGACAATGAACTGAAAGTCGGGGATGCCTGTTTCTTTGAGCTCACGGAGAACAGTGAAACGAGGATTGTGTTCAAGGTCGTTATACTGAGGACTGCATTTCCTTGTGATGAAGTTGAAGAAGTTAATGGTAGTACTATTGATGCACCAATTGTCATCGAGTGATATTCTTCATATGATGCATTCGGTGACTCTTCTATGCTGCTATTACTATTAATTTCGAGCTTTGGTTTAAGCAACAGTGTTAGATGACGCTGTATGTTTTTCAATTCCCATTTTAGATAAGTTTTGACTTTGATTTTACAAAGATTAGAGTCCAAAGTTCATTCCCAATTTTAAAATAAAGGGTAAAATGTTAAACTAACCCTATTATCTAAAAGTACTAATCTAACCCTATCATACCAAGCCCTGCCTTGATGCCTCCCAGCCTCGGCGCCACCGCAAAACCCTGGTACACCCACCCCAATGACACCCCACCTCGACACCACCCTGCTTCGGTGCAACTGCAATACACTAGCTCGATGCTCGACTTCACGGTGCCAACACATAACCCTTCCTCATCCCACCCTTGCGCTACCGACCTTCCGCCTCAAGAAGAAGCAAACGAATAGATTGATACTTTCGAACAAATAACATGGTTAGAAATACGCTTTCAAATTTTACAGGGTTAAATTGACATTTTTTATCAAAATAACAGGTCATTTTAGCACCTAACTCTAAAATAAATTATCCAAAGTGAAACTGGTATCGGTACACGTTTGGTAGTTCATTTGTCAAATAAAAAAATCAATTAAAATTAAACTCAATCCAAATGAAACACTCAAATCCTAGAAAATACAAACAAATGACTCAATAGATATGACAATCAAACATTTTAGGAAGCAAATGAACTCAACTCGACACTCATATCTAGAAGCTCAAAATTACATACTTATAAGTTATACACAACTTGATTGGATCAGATCAGACCCGTACCTGTCCTAACTTTTACTAATCTGACTTGTTCTGAATCAAATTCCAACCAAATTAGCTTGGGACGACCCGAACTGGCCAACCGAGGGTGAAAAAATGGTCCTACGGCCACACCAAGTGGACTCATCTAATAATCGAAAAGAGACTTTACAATCCAGATAAGCGACGAAGGATGTAGAAGTTTCAAAAGATCAAAGAGCTCACGATCAACCACAGTGCATGGCTTTCACATCCAAGAAAAAACTGCCCGAAAACGCTAAACTCGTCCTCTTACACCTATGAAGTTATCACTCATATGGATATCTAGGCCTTTTTTTTTCAAAAATACTAGCGTATAAAACCAGCACAATATAGGCACAACCAGCACATAAAACCAAGATTATAAAGGCACGAATGACAAGCATAAAACCAGCACAATATTGGCACGAATAACCAACACAATATATGCCAAATAACCAACAAATATAAACCAGAATCATATTTCACCCATTTCATTAATTCTTTTCTTTTATCTCCACTTTCAAGAAATGGCCATCCATGCATATTTCCATCCCATTTTTTACTTACTTCGGTTAAGCCAACCTAACCGAACTAAATAGCCTATGGTTGCTAAACACTAGTGATGGAAGCCTCATTAAAATTGGTTCTAAGGGACCACTAAGGATCAAAGTCGGTTTTTAAAACCAAATTTTAAATCGTGAAACAAAGGCGGTTTTTGTCCGAATTTGGGGAACTGACTTTATTGGGAGTTCCAATATTGGAAACGACTTGAACATTGTCCCGATATCGGAACAATTTAACGATCGTCGGACATTGTAAACTAGTTACAAACTCGGAATAGGATGCACATTCCAAAATCAGAGCATTAGTCTTGCCTTTGTAATCACTTCCTGATTCGAACGTTATTTCTGGTCCGATACTGTGATTGTAGGCATGAAATTCTTATTTTTCATAAAATAGTTTGGAGTTCGGATACTAAACTTGGGTTCATGTTTCGATTTTGAAACATGTTTTTTGTGTGTTTTGTAATTATAACACCATTGGCTACGATGGTTGGTAAAATTCTAGCTTTCAGTATATATGACCCGGCCTAATAAATAAGAGTCCCATAGAATAGCTCCAACTGTTACAAGATTCTATAGACTAGGCTTTCAAAACATCCAGCTGTAGATGCGAATAGAAATCAAGCAAATTCGATTCCTCAAAATACAAGGAATCATCATCCTAATAAGCAAAAATCTATAGACTAGGCTTTCAAAACAACAATCAATAGCTGCGAACAGAGATCAAACGAATACAATTTCATGAAATTCAAGGAATTATCATCCTAACAACCAAAAATCTATAGACTATGCTAACAAAGAAACAATCTATAGATAGGAATAGAAATCTATCAAATTCTATTCCACAAAATACAAGAAATCATCATCCTAACTAGCAAAAATTTATAAACTATGCTAACAAAGAAACAATCTATAGATATGAATAGAAATCTATCAAATTCTATTCCAAAGAATACATCGATTCATCATCGTAACGAGTTAAAATCTATAGACTGTGCCAACAAAGCAACAATCTATAGAAAGGAATAGAAATATATCAACTCCTATTCCACACATTTCATGTAATCACATAACACATGGTCTCCCAAATGATTCTATTGTACAAGTGGATTTCCAAGAGATAACGATCGGGAGTTCACCAAATACCCAGTCAAGCAATTTCTTGTGAAGTTTATGTCTTCTTGGGCATACGGCTTGTGGTTGGTTTTAAAAATTTGTAAGTTTGAAAATACGTCCATTATGATAAAAGATTGAGAAATATATTTGAAAATAAACATATGACAAAATTCAAATATCACCTTCTCGATCTCAAGAAAATCCACCCGGACTTGTTGAACGCACTTGGCAGTGTAGAGCATTACGTAGTATCCGCACTCCCAAGTTCTTGCTTGTTTTTTGTACTGAATGAGGACAATCATTTTTAGATTAAAATGATAAGTAACTGTTTACTGTTTAGCTATGAAATCTACCACACCTTAATCTTGATAATGTCCAAACCCCCATTTTGAATTAGCTCGTTTTGAACACTAAGCAATGCACTCAATATTTTGATAAACGTCTTTGATGGTTGGAAGTGCAGTGGATCCATCCAAAACCCATCTTTGTTTCTGGGACAATAAAAGTTAATCTCCAATGGTCCCTGCACAATGGTCCCTGCACATTTATTCATCTAAATAAATGAATAACGGTGAGAAAATAGAACTGAACTCAATGAAATTATTGAAAACCATCACCTCTCAATGTATGCTGCAAAGAACAATCTTTTATCTCTTTGTCCAAGACTCTTACGAATGTAGTCGATCATTTCTTCAATTGTAAAACCAATTTCTTGGGTCATTAGGGGGCACAAATATCTGACAGAAGACATTCCCTTTTGATTAGCAATGTAATACATGCACCTAAAAAGCAATTGTTACAAAATTGAATTGTATAGGAGACAAAGTTATTTTAAATTAAGAATTTCAATGGTTCGTACTTGTAATATGTAGAGAGACACTATCGTTTGGTTTACTTGCTTACACTTCAACAGATCTTCAAAGTCTACCCATGAGGAAATGATTTCTCGCTTTTGACCGAATACGCACTCATTTCCAGAGAATAAGTACGTTGAGTTACAAGGGTGCCTTGCTAGCCAATCGTACAAAACCCTTACAAGGATCCCTCATTATTTAGGGAGGCTTGAGTCATTGGATACCAAAATTCTCAGCCCTGATGATAGAACAGTTTAAGAGATGATACCACGATCCATCGTTCTATGCCTGGCCATGTCACCGAGCCAAGTTATGCAACCCTAATGATTTTTTACTATACTATGGAGGGGAAGAGAATTAATCCTAGGTCGGCTATACTCAAACATATAATGGTGGTTGCATCAGCGAAAAGGGTGATTAAAAATCCGTCGTAGGGAAACTTGATAACTTTTATATGAAAGAGTGTGCCAGGGATGCCTTTGCATGGGGAACAGAAGTCATGTAAGTATTTTGACAAGAAATACCTTTTGAGGAAGCAATGGGTGCTCATTGACCATAAGTGGTGTCGTAGAATTCTAGATGTAAAGGATAAAAAAGCCAAGAATTGAGGAAAGATGTATGGTACTATTGGTTCAAAAATAATTTATTTAATTAGCTTATTTGTTACTTACACTCGAGTAAATTTTTTTTTTGTATAGGAATCGGACACCATGTTTTTCAAGGGATTTAAAACATGTTACAAGTGGATGAGAAGCAAAATTCACCAGTTACAGGAGAGAGTTTGGAAGCTAGAGGGTCGCCAACGTGCCTTCAAATGTGAATTTGCGGCTTCAAGGAGATCACGATCCACTGGAGCATATTCCGTATGAACAAATTTATATGTTGCAATTTGATTTGAAACATTTGTCTTGTTGGGATTTGAACTTGTTAGGGTTTCAAACTTTAATTGTATTTTAACTTGTCAACATGGGATAGATTTTGGCAATGATGCATCATATGGGTATATGAAATCATAAGCCCCCTACGGTTAATGTTGATGCTAATTTAATTTGAATGCTAGTTGTTTGATTTTTATCCATAATCCACATATTTACAACAAAAAAATCACAAAGTGACCATTTGTCTCAACCAAGTTCCGGAATTGGAACTGTCTCGGACACAAGTGTTCATGGATAAAATGTTCCACTACTTCCCTATCCGGTTTTGCGTTTCTTCCCTGTTTGCTTCTTTTTTTGCCTTTTCTTCCCTTCTTCATATTTTCCATGTCGTTAACCCAAATTACTTCATCATCATCCATGCGAACTACATGTGCAAACAAGCTCGAGTCATCCTCTTCAAGGAATACGTCATCATCGTTGAACCCCATCAAACCAGTTTCACCAAAACCAACCACATCCTCTAGGTTAAATTCCTCAAAAAAGACCCATTTACCCTCAACAACAATCTCCAACCTAGGATCAAAGGGATCTCGAACATAAAATACTTGAATCGTATGAGAGGCTAATATAAATGGATCTTCACTCCACCAATCCGATTACGATCAACCAATGTGAATCCCATAGACTTAATCCACTGGTCACTGTCAAAATCAACCCATTGGCATTTAAACACAGGCACCCTTAGGGTCACGTAATCAAGCTCCCAAATTTCTAATACTTTCCCAAAGTAACAACTGTTAGCATGCACGGGATATCTATCCCTTGAGCTACCAAAGTGAAGGGCATTCGAAACGAGGGTTACACCACGGTTTTGAGACACACCCTTTTCGTCAACCGACATAGTGGCAAACGTGAAGCCGTTATGTCACACCCTTCGAATGATGAAACTGTACCAAGAGGTCTACGCAATAACCACTGTAAAGATTCGGGACAACTTCCTACCTCCACGTGGCTCCAAAGCCAATTTGTAAACGTTGAAGTTTGTCGTTTTACAACTTGAGCTTCATTGCAATCCATATTTGCTTCTCTTATTTCATCCGTGTGGATCTCAATATGGCACAAATTCATCATGGTTTCACAAAACATAAAGATGCGTAACATTCAAATCATCAGTTGTTGGGCTAAATAGTTTACCCTGTCTACCCCATGACTCTCAAGCCTCCCCTCATGTCTAGTTCGTGGAACACCCACAGAATATACTTCCTTCAAATAATCAGAACTAAACTCGATCGCCTCCTCCACCACATAATGATGTACTATTCTAGTATCAGGCATGTACCCGTTCTTCACAAAATATTTAAATATTTTCATATACCGCTCGAAGGGATACATTCATCTCAAGAATACGAGTCCGTATAGCTTGATTTCCCTCACCAAATGAACAATTAAGTAGACCATAATGTCGGAGAATGATGGAGGAAAGTACATATCCATACGACATAGAACTTCCACAATCATTGCATAAATATTTTCACATACCCCTCGAAGGGGTACATCCATCTCAAGAATACGGGTCCACATAGCTTGATTTCCCTCACCAAATGAACAATCAAGTGGACCATAATGTTGGAGAATGAAGGAGGAAAGTACATC
The DNA here is from genome assembly GCA_037428765.1 of Rubia yunnanensis. NCBI lineage: Eukaryota > Viridiplantae > Streptophyta > Magnoliopsida > Gentianales > Rubiaceae > Rubia > Rubia yunnanensis. The sequence continues at coordinate 18,590,694 of CM075064.1, read as the reverse complement.
TCCATACGACATAGAACTTCCACAATCATCGCTTACAAAAGGTCAAGTCTTGTAGCACTAATGCTTTCCTGAAAAATACTCTTGAAGAACAAGCATAACTTAGTAATGCACAACCTTACATGGGATGACAGTGATGACCTATTGACAATGACATTCGGTTCTTGCATCAGGTTGTGGCAACCATGAGATTTCAAACCTACTTGCTTTAGCTCGTTTAAAGATACACATGAACTTATGTTAGAAGAATAAGAAACTGGCACCCTGACACCACTTCTAAGGGTGTCACAGAATGATTTCCTATCTAACAGAGACATGGAATAACAACCGTGTGGGGGAGATAATAACCATCGTTGTTTGTCACGAGACCCAAATTCTTCTTAATCCCCAATTCGACTAAATCAAGTTGGGCCTTTAAACCATCCTTCGTTTTCCCAAGTGTATTTTAAAGTGTCCCTACTAATGATACATTCTTCTCAATGTGCATTAATTAAATCAAGGCAATTTTGACCTCCGAATCCTTCCAATACGGTAGTTGGAAAAAAATTGAGCATTTTTTCCAACTACCTCCTGATGTTGATTTTCTCTTCACATTCCCAAAATCATTAGAAAAATTCCTTACCTTATCAAATACCTCATTACCCAATAGTGGTGTTGGAGGTCCTATGTCCTCAAATTTTTCCGTTGAACCACTGCTTTGCCAATCTCCATAGGTGATAGTTAGGGAGAAAACGTCTATGACCTTGATAAACTATTTTACAACCATGCTTCAAGTGATAAATTTTTGTTTCATTCTCACACACCAGACATACAAAGCGCCCTTTCACTGAGTATCCAGAAAAATTCCCATACGCAGGGAAGTCATTAAAAGTACAAAACAATATTTCCTTGAATCTGAATCTCCAACACTACCATTGTAGGTTAGGACACCTGTATACAAATCATCAACCAGAGGAGCAAGGTACACATCAATATCATTTACCGGCTGCTTTGATCCCAAAATCATCAAGGACAACAAAACATACTTTCTTTTCATCATCAACCACGATGGAAGATTATAAATCACTAACATGATAGGCCATGAACTATGTGTGCTACTCATATTACCAAAAGAATTCACCCCATTAGTAGATAAGCCTAACCTCAAGTGTCGGGGTTCCCGGCCGAACTCCGTATAGATGGCATCAAGATTCTTCCATTGCTTATCATCTGGTGTATGCCGGATGACATCATCTTTTGGTCGAACACGTTCAGAATTCCAGTGCAACAACTTTTCATCTTCCTTGCAGGAAAACAATTTCTTCAACCTTGGAACAATAGGCACGTACCATAACACTTTAGCCGGTGTCTTTTTCTTCAAATTCAACCCAACTTCTATGCCAATAGCAATCGAACCATGCTTTAGCTTGTATCGAGACTCACCACACACCCGACAACTATCAAGGGCCTCATCCTCCTTTCCCGGGTATAGCATACAATCATTCGGGCATGCATGGATTTTTTTCAACTCCAGTCCCATTGGAAAATGAATCAGTATGGCTGTCCATGACCTATTAGGAAGTAGATTTCCATCAAGAAGCAATTACCTAAACAATTCAAGAGTCTCTATCATCCCTTTATACGTCCAACCAAATTTAACCTTCAAATTCATTATTCTCAACGTCGCACTTAGTACTGAATGTTTACGCCGGTATACAATAGAGTACTTTTATCATTATGAAATACTTCTAGAGCACCCAGTTTCCCATGAAATTCTCTAGCAACATCCTCCACCATCTCATCAAATCCATCGACTTCATCAATTCTACTTCTCACCGTTCTCTTAACATCCTCTTCAGTCACAACCTTCCCATGCCACACCCAATTGGCGTAAGACGTTTGAAACCCACATATTATGAGATGTTCCCATATCTTCTTCCTCCCCAAAAAAGCATCACTCCCACAGACCTTACCTGGACATCGTGCATGCACTAAGCCGTTCTTAGCTGCATGTTCAAACGCTAAAACAATGAATGATTCTACCAAAGGAAAGTATTGAGGGGTTTCCTACGATCATTCCCAATGAGCTCATTGTGATCCATTACCACCTACTAATCTACATTGAAATAGCACAACTCAACACAATAAATATCATATATATATATATATCCAAAAACACATAACCAAAAATTCACCCTTATGCGAATTACACCAATGCAATTCAAGTCTTGAAATGATGACACCCAATAAAATAATAATGAAGTCCCCAAAGATTCCCCTTTACACAACACATTACCCCAGAAATATGAGAGCTAAATATCATATATATATATATATATATCCAAAAACACAAAACCAAAAATTCACCCTTATGCGAATTACACCAATGCAATTCAAGTCTTGAAATGATGACACCCAATAAAATAATAATGAAGTCCCCAAAGATTCCCCTTTACACAACACATTACCCCAGAAATATGAGAGCTAAAGGAAAAGTCCCATTTATGGCTTGGCCCACTTCCGCTCCCGGAGATGGTGGGAAAAGCCTACGACTCCACCGCCTTTTACCTCAAAGGCGCGAAAGCAACCCTCAATTCTCTCAATGGAACTAGGAGCTTGTTGCAGTCGACATCTTGGGCGCCGAGGGATTATCAGACCACCGTGGCGATGGAGGCGAAGATGGTGGTGAAGTGATTGGACTGGTGAAGGAAGATAGAGGGAGAGAGAAAGGGCTTTGTGAGAGTTGGAGAGAGTAGATGTGGGTGATTTTACCTTTTTATATACTCCCCCTGTCCCACAACTACTGGCCTATCTTCTATTTTAGTCTGTCCCACAAGTTTTGGCCACTTTTAAAACTTACCCATTTTAGTCAAGTTTTGGGCTATGATTTTACCCATTTATCCCTCTAATTTTTGTAGTTGGATTGAAATATTCTCAAATAATTTCAGATTTTGGGTTTCAGTTAGTCTTGTCAATTAGGCCCAAACACATCTGAAATCCAATTAACACCCACTAACAACTTCACCAACCTAACCTGTTTTTAAACTTTGAGAATTCAAAATGTTTCTAGAATCCTTTCATCGTTCTTATCTACTGGCATTAAACATAGAGCCACCGCCAATGTCCCCAATCAATAATTCTACTACCACATCTACCCAATTAAATTCACCTGTCATCCATTAAAACAAAAACTCTCCTCTCTCCATCATTATTCATCGGCGTTTTCATCTTCTCTCACATCAGTTTTCCCTAAATTCCAAACCCTAACTCACTATCCAAACATGTGCCACAACCTCGAAGCCTACAATTTTGATTCTATACCATCGTTTGTCCCTCTGCACCATCTAAATTCGGCATGAAATATTATAGAATCTCCCTTTACCGACACCGATGAGCATGAGACCGGCTTCGATTCACTGTTAATGGTGGATTCAGAAATGTTCCTCGATTCGCAACCCCCCATAGATGAGGGTTTGAATAATTTTTTTTGTGAAACCTTCATCAGCGAGCTCAATTGTTGTCGGATTCAGAGGAAACAGTGTATGAAACGGTGGATTTTTTGCTAATGCAATCATCTTTTGGACACCCTATCTGAACGCCATGGACCGATGATGATAACTGAGTGTCACCACATTTGGGATGGTATCAGTGTCTCTCAGTCAAAGCTACCGCTGGTAGACGTCGTGAGGTGGCGCGTGATGACCATGCACTTCCAGATGCTACAAGTGTATTGTCCTTATAGTGGTGGTGAATAATGTTGAATTGTTTGCTGAAGCCACCTGCTCGGACATATCCATGGTGGTGCCACCTTGTTCGTGCTCTCATGTTGGGGTAAGAACTTAGTTGCTCATTACTTTAGTTACAGTGATTTATCGTGAAATATGTGCTAATTGATTATGTTTTTTGTGTGTTACACTTGAAGGGTCATCACACACATTGTTGTGTAATGGCCCACACTACAGGTGTTGTCGGATTTTGAGATGGACCGATGGTAAGTGATGCAAACGTAGTTGTTGATGCCATCACAGCTGCCACATCCTCGGAGGCGCCCATTTGGTTAAACGCTGCTGATAAGGTAAGATCATTGTCACATTAATCATTTTTTTCAATTTTTTAAACCTTTTTTATGCTCACTGATATTTTTCTCTTTTTTAGGTGGAAAATGATGCAAATGTCCTCACTGATGCCACAACAACATCCCCTTAAGTGTCTAAAATAGGGGGGGTACATTCCTATGAGGGCCAGATTCGAACAATAGACTCTGAATTACCTACACAGTGCCTATGTTATGTTGCACTTCCCAACTGAGCACAACCCTCTTCCCCCCTGTGTGGAGGGATTAAGATAGAAGCTACTTATTCAATGCAATGCATAACTGGGTGTCGGGGGGTTCAAATCGTTAGTCGGACCATCGTGATAATTTTTAAAAGGTAATAGTATTCAGCCTTAACATTTTTTTATATTTCAGCTTCTACCTTATTTGGCTAGGCTAGAACTAATTGTCTAATTTTATCGCTGGTTTCACTAGTGGAGGCAGCCACTCAAAGTCAGTTCTGTATTTTTTTAAATCGACTTCCCTGGGTACTTCCAAACTCGGAAGTCGTTGTTGTCGGGTGTATGAATTTTTTAAGTTAGTTGATCCATTTTAGAAGTCATTTTTTATAATCGACTTCATTTGGGTCCTTTCAAAGTCGGTTAAGTTTAGAATTGACTTTGTTTGAGCACTTTCAAAGGCTGTTTTGTCATGCTGGCATTGTTGTTCAAAGTTCCAGGCTCAAAACAATATCTCTGATGATGGTTCCTATATCAAAACCTGTCTGATAATCCCCACGGAAGAGCCGAAATGTGTTCCGTACTTGTAACCTGTTTTGGACCTGGTTCTGAGTTCCGAAAAATTTAACGAGCAATGGTTAATGTATAGCACACAGTTCCTGATATGAATTAGGTTTTCCTGAAATATTTTTATTAATTAGGGTTTTTAAAAGATAACACTATCCTCTTTTTCCCATTGGTTTTTTTGATGAGGTAGTGTGATCATTAATTTTATTTTAGAATAAGGCCCATTAATTCAACCATGTTGGCTTTGGAAGAATTAATGTTTCAGTCATGCATTTATTTTAGGGTTTAGAATATTCAGTTCTGATTTGATTAGAATTAGATTTGGTAAGATTAGATAAGGTAATATTCATTCAAGGTTTATCTTGAAGAATATAGTCATTCATTTTAGGTAGTTTGGTTAAATATGGTTTTAGCTTCTTAAAGCTGTCATAATCATAATCATTTTCAGTTTCTTGTTTGTATTTTGGAAGACCATACCTATGTACTATAAATAGGGGTGGTTTTCAACATTATTTTTACCTACCACTTTTATCAATCAAATATACAACCTTTTGAGTGCATACTCTTTGCTTGCGAGCTATTCCATTGTTGCTTAACCCCAGTAGCTAGTTAAGTATCAATAAACCTTGTAATCTAATCTTGAGTGATAGTTAGAGAGCAAGTCGAAGTTAGGCCTAGACACCTGAATTTCGTGCGAGATAGTGACGGTTTCCAGATTCCTTCAATAGATCAAAGCTATTAATTCCGCAAATTGTAAGGTTTTGCAAGGAGATTCATATTAGTTGGTATCAGAGCAAAACAAAAAAATTCATGGTGATAGAAAATTCAACAGGGTTTTGAGTTTTGCTTAATTTTATTTTGAGAAAAAAAACAAAAAAAAAAGTCATAGGGCTTCGGCCGCCAGAAATTCTACTGCCGCCGATCAGCATCTCCTTCAGCTCTATCACCGACCGACCATCCGAAGCCACCGCTCCACTCTCCTCGAGTGTCTCCGACCGGTAACTTCCATCCGCTACTGTAGCCTCCGCTAAGCATTTCCGATGAACCCGTCACTGCACCTTTGATTTCTTCTCCGTCTCCAACCAACCGCCTTCAGCCACCAAGTCTGCTCATCGACCTCCGCAGATCTGACCTACCGCCATTCTTCTCACCATCAATTGCAGCTCCAATTGCCATAATTTCTCCAACCAAATCTGCTACCGTTGAAGCATCACAACCCAGAATCCTCATCGTCCTTCCAGAGCGTATTTCTTTTGAGCCGCGTGCACCAAAAACTAGCAAGATCTGCTTCCATTATCTCCGGCGTTCAGATCTCAATTCAGTGCAAGGAAGTCCAGCAATGAGAAGTTCGTGAGGAAAAAGACAGCGCGTGATCACACGTGCGAGGTCACCCTTAGGCGCATGAAGATCAAGCGCACTTTCCTTTGAGCACGTGCGGCACACGTGCACATATTTGGTCCATCTTTCCCACCTCGTGGATTACCGAATTATCTCGATATTTTGATTTTATCGCGAGTTAATCTCAGTTTCTCGCTAGTAGTACTTCACCAACAGTACTTTGTATTGCGAGTTCAAGCAATTTTTGCCTAGTCTGCGCACAATCAACGTTTATTAGCAGGATTTTGTAGGGATGACCTTGGACATTTATCTCCATTTATTTTTGAAGATCTTTCACGTTTCGAGGATGAAACTTTTTAACCTCAGAGGGAATGATACGAATTAGGTTTTCTTGAAATATTTTTATTAATTAGGGTTTTTAGAAGATAACACTACACTCTTTTTCCCACTGAATTTTTTTAATGAGGTAGTGTGATCAGTTATTTTATTTTAGAATAAGGTCCATTAATTCAGCCATGTTGGCCTTGGAAGAATTAATGTTTTGGTCATGCATTTTTTTAGGGTTTAGAATATTCAGTTCTGATTCGATTAGAATTAGATTTGGTAAGATTAGATAAGGAAATATTCATTCAAGATTTATCTTGAATAAATTTAGTAATTTATTTTATGTAGTCTAGTTAAATATGATTTTAGTTTCTTAAAGCTGCCATAATCCTTTTTAGTTTCTTGTTTGTATTTTTGACCATACTTATGTACTATAAATAGGGGTGGCTTTATACATTATTTTTACCAACCACTTTTATCAATCAAATATACAACGTTTTTCACTTCATACTCTTTTCTTGCGAGCTATTCCATTGTTGCTTAACCCTGGGGGCTAGTTAAGTATCAATAAACCTTGTAATCTGATCATGAGGGCTAGTTAGAGAGCAAGTCAAAGTTAGGGGTACCCCGAGGGATAGACACCTGAATTTCGTGCGAGATAGTAAGGGTTTGTAGATCCATTCACTAGATCAAAGATATTAATTCCACAAATCTTGAGTTTTAGCAAGGAGATTCATATCAGTTCCAGCCTCGAAAATCTTAAATGTATAAGATTCTAGTTTCATTTCATACGGTTTTCATTTTCGAAAAAATAAAGATTTCAAATGGAAACCTACTTTGATTCTTCAATAAGAAACTAATTGGGTGAGGTAAGTCTACAAATTCATGCCTTGATGTATAAATGTACATTATTATAAGTTAGGGGGTAGAAATCCATGTATTGAATCTATTGGTTAGGGTTTATTCAATTAGTCCATGAGCGGGAATGAGCCAAACCATATGTGTATTTTTGTCTTTGCTATTTTCATTGAATATCTAGGTTTTGTTTGGGGCATTGTATCCATTGACACGTCCGGATGTGATTAATTTGATGCATGTTTGCTTTGGAGGTTTAGTCGCGAGGTTGTGTTGTGCTTTTGAGCTAATTTGTTTCTTTGATGTTAGTTTTTTCCTTTAATGAAAACTACTTAGGAATGCAACAGTTGAATACAGTTTGATTCATCGATATATCATGTTTATTTCCATTTTTTCCTTTTATTTTTGTAACTTGTGTGTGTGGTATTTGGATTATGTTCAAATTTTATGTGCAATGATATTTTCGAGGGAAGGAATTATGTATGCCTACATTATTGAGGGTTGATGGTATTTCTGGGGATACCAAAGCAATTGCAATTGATGTTTGTGTTTTCCTCTTTAGAGATGATGATGACGATTAAGAAAGCGAACACACCCATGTGTTTTTCATGTATACGCCATTTAGTTAGATGAATAGGTTGGTTATTTGCACCATTATTCTGACATAGTAGTTATGAAAATTATTTTTTGTCCCATGATAGATGTAGCATATGTATTTGGTTATTTGTATAACTGTTTTTTTTTTCATGGACCAAAGCTTAATTAAATATTACTCCCCCCGTCCCAATTGAACCTGCACATTTTCCTTTTTGAGACATCCCAGATAAATTTGCACTCTTTCCTTTTAAAGAAAGTTTCATCCCAGGGTACTATATAATAGAAATCCTCCCAACCACATGGTTGACACAAATGGTTGTCAGGGGTAGAAGGGTAATTTTGAAGATATCACCTTCCCAACCATGTGCATCTATAGGAATGTTGACACAAATAGTCGTCAGGGGCATTTTTGTACTGTTATGGATGCTCCAAAGTCCCAACTTCTATGTGCTTCTACAGGTTCAGACAGGTGGCTGTCCAAAATGACGTTGTTTTGATGGTTTCAGGGTTCGAGAGGTACTGGTTCGAGATGTGAGAGTTTGAGATGTGAGAGTTCGAATGGAGGGTTGGAGAGGTGAAAGTTTAAGTGAAGGGTTTGAGAGGTACTGAGTCGAGAGGTGAGAGGTACTGAGTCGAGAGGTGAGAGGTACTGATTCGAGAGGTGAGAGTTCGAGTGGAGGGTTCGAGAGATGAAGGTTCGAGTGGAGGGTTTGAGAGATACTGGTTCGAGAGGTGAAGGTTCCACTGGAGGGTTCGAGAGGTGAAGGTTCCACTGGAGGGTTCGAGAGGTTGTAGGTTCTAGAAGAGGGTTCGAGAGGTAGTGGGTTCGAGAGGAGGGTTCGAGAGGTAGTGGGTTCGAGAGGAGGGTTCGAGAGGTACTGGTTCGAGAGGAATGGATTTGAGAGGTGAAGTTTCCATTTGATGGTTCGAGAGGTGAAGGTTCCAATGGGGGTTCGAGTGGTGGTGGGTTCGAGTGGTACAGGTTCGAGAGGTACGGATTCGAGAGGTGAAGGTTCCATTGGACGGTTTGAGAGGTGAAGATTCCAGTGGAGGGTTCGAGAGGTACATATTCGAGATGTGAAGGTTCCATTGGACGGTTCAAGAGGTGAAGGTTCCAGTGGAGGTTTGAGAGGTAGAGGGTTCGAGTGGTACTAGTTCGAGAGGAATGGATTTGAGAGGTGAAGGTTCTATTGGACTGGTCGAGAGGTGAGAGTTTAAGTGGAGTGTTCGAGTGGTACTGGTTCGAGAGGTAAGGATTCGAGAGGTAAAGATTCCATTGGACGGATTCGAGAGGTACTGGGTCGAGAGGTGAGAGGTACGAATTCGAGAGGTGAAGGTTCCAGCGGGGTATAAGAGTTGAGAGTTCGAGTGGTACATGTTCGAGAGGTGAAGGTTCCAGTGCAGGTTCGAGAGGTGAGAGTTCGAGTGGAGGGTTTAAGAGGTGAAGGTTCGACAGGTAGTGGTTCGAGAGGTGAAGTTTCCAATGGAGGGTTTGAGAGATAGTGGGTTCGAGTGGTACTGGTTCAAGAGGAACGGATTTTAGATATGAAGGTTGCATTGGACTATTCGAGATGTGAAGGTTCCATTTGGAGTTTGAGTGGTAATGGGTTCGAGGTGAGAGTTCGAGTGACTGGTTCGAGTGGTGAAAGTTCCAGTGGATGGTTTGGGAGGTGATAGTTCGAGTGAAGGATTCGAGTGGTACTGGTTCGAGAGGTATGGATTTGAGAGGTGAAGATTCCATTGATGGTTTGAGGGGTGAAGGTTCCATTGGAGGATTCGAGAGGTGAAGGTTCCATTGGAAGTTCTAGAGGTGAAGGTCCCATTGGAGATTCGAGAGATAAAGGTTCGAGTGAAGGGTTTGAGAGGTAGTGAGTTCGAGTGGTACTGGTTTGAGAGGAATGAATTCGAGAGGTGAGGGTTCCATAAGACGGTTCGAGAGGTGAGAGGTACGAATTCGAGAGGTGAAGGTTCCAGTGGGGTTTGAGAGGTGAGAGTTCGAGTAGTACTGGTTCGAGAGGTGAAGACTCTAGTGGATGTGAGAGTTCGAGTGGAGGGTCTGAGAGGTGAAGGTTCGAGTGGAGTGTTCGACATGTACTGGTTCAATTAGTGAAGGTTCCAGTGGAGGGTTCGAGAAGTCGTGGGTTCGAGTGGAACTGGTTCGAGAGGAACGGATTCGAGAGATGAAGGTTCCATTGGACAGTTCAAGAGGTGAAGGTTCCATTGGGAGTTCGAGTGGTAGTGGGTTCGAGTGGTAGTCGGTTCAAGGTGAGAGTTCAAGTGACTGGTTCGAGAGGTGAAGGTTCCATTGGAGGGTTCAAGAGGTTAGAGTTCGCGTGGGGGGTTCAAGTGGTACTGGTTCGAGAGGTACGGATTCAAGAAGTGAATGTTCCAGAGGTGGAGGTTCCATTGGAGGGTTCGAGAGGTGAAGATTCCATTGGAGTTCGAGAGGTGAAGGTTATAGTGGAGGTTCGAGAGGTGAAGGTTATAGTGGAGGTTCGAGAGGTAGTGGGTTCGAGTGGTGCTGGTTCGAGAGGAATGGATTTGAGAGATTAAGGTTCCATTAGACGGTTCGAAAGGTGAAGGTTCCATCGGGAGTTAGAGTGGTAGTGGGCTCGAGGTGAGAGTTCGAGTGACTGGTTCGAGAGGTACAGATTCAAGAGGTGAAGATTCCATTGGATGAATTGAGATGTGAAGGTTCCAGTGGAAGTTCGAGAGGTAGTGGGTTCGAGTGGAGTGGTACTGGTTCGAGAGGTATCTCTCGAGAGGTGAAGGTTCCATTGAAGGTTCGAGAGGTGTGATGGGGTTGATTTTGCCATATATTTTGGGTTGATTATTGAGTTGAATGGTTGATTAAATGCTTGGATATTTATGTTACCCGTAATGTTCTTGCAGTTTAAAGATTTAGATGTTGAATTGGCAAGTTGTTGCATTATGGTCATCAATGCTTGGAGATGGAAGAGGAAATAATAATGGAGATATTTGGTGCTGAATTATGACAATTACAATTGTAGTTGGAGAAGAATCAGGATTGATTTGAAGACTCTTAAATGTTAGGAGAGAATATTGTGTTTATCTTTTTGAGTTCTAATTAGATAAGGAAAGACATATTTTATTCCTTATCAATCTTTTGGAAGTAGCAATATTTTTGGAGATTTGTTTTATTTACACGCATAGACTGTACGGGCAGAAAAGAGACGGAACATAATTACGCACGCACAGTCCATCTGCGCAGAACAGTATTTACGATTTGGGTTTTCCAGTATTTTTATTCAGACAATTTTCATCATTTATTTTTATGCTTTTGATTGTTAATTCAATTATGTATTCTAGCTAAATTATTCTTTTCTGGTAAAGATCAGGGAAGTACTGGCGTCGATTCTCGTGAGATCTAATTAGTTCTTATACTTTGATTTCATGCTTGCATCTGCTGTTCTTGATTATAATGATTATAATTGCTTTCATGTTATTGAGTAGTGGCCAATATTTGATAGAATGTTAGTTAATTTAATGTCAATTGAACCAATCATTTGTAATTGTGATTTCAGTTCAATCAGTGGTAGGGAAAAACAATCTTAATTTAACAATCCGACGTCCGAGTTTGTTGGTTATGAATTGGGTCTTTCTCATTCTTAATGCTGCTAGCATATTAAATATATAGAGTATCTCTTATGTTATATGTTAGTTAGAGAAATAGTTGGTGAGGCGTCCTTTTGATTATCGACAAGGTAAGGAAAGATTGGTTGCTTGCAACTATAACCAATTTGTGTGCATGCATTTAATGTTATCTTTGCATCAAGGATCAAGATAGAAAGCCAGTATGGAATTGATCGAAACCGGAATCTTCTCATCATAGTTGAATTGTTTTGCAATATGTAACAATTTCTCATTCTTTTTCTTACTCGATTTTTAGTTTCTCTTATTCACGACCTTCTTCTGGTTCTTTTGGTTACAAATTCGCAGATTAAAGATTAAGGAAAAGGTCTCGCCAATCTCTTGGGAAACGAACCTGCTCGCATTTATACTGGTCGGTATGCCCATACCGACCACAGAATCCTGGACTGAAAATTCAGCTTAGAGCTTGATTTATTTTTGGTTTAAAATGACACACCAAGGTGAAGGTTCCATTGGAGAGTTCGAGAGGTTAGAGTTCGAGTGGAGGGTTCGAGTGATACTAGTTCGGGATGTACCGATTCGAGAGGGGAAGGTTCTTGTGGAGGTTCGAGAGGTGAAGGTTCCATTGGAGGCTTGGAGAGGTGAATGTTCCATTGGAGGGTTTGATAGGTACTGGTTCGAGAGGTGAAGGGTTCGAGTGATACTGGTTCGAGATGTACGGATTCAAGAGATGAAGGTTCCATTGGAGGGTTCGAGAGGTGAAAATACCATTGGGGGTTTGAGTGGTACTGGTTCAAGAAGAATGGATTTGAGAGGTGAAGGTTCCATTGGATGGCTCGAGAGGTTAAGGTTCCATTGGGGGTTCGAGTGGAGGATTCGAGAGATACTGGTTCTCGACAGGTATAGATTCGAGCGATAAATGTTTGACAGGTACAACTCTTTTCACATTCCTATATTGTAGCAACATTTCTACAGTATTTCTATAATTTATCATCAATTTCACCGCGTGATAGTCTCAACAAAATACTACCATAATTTTTCTCACTATTTACCTTTCTCCCTCAAACCAATAATTAAAAATATGATTTTTCTTCCACGCATGAAAACTCATTCTCTCTTCCCTGGACCCATTTTCCCTAAACTGAAACCTACAAGTTTAATCTGGCGACCACTTTTGTTTTCTTCCCACTATATTCTTCCTTAAGACCATTTTATTCCCTTCTCCATCGTTATCTCTAACCAATTCCTTCTACATTATCATCTCCGCCAGTCGTCGTACCTCGATTGATTCTTCGGCGTCTTCTCTCTGACGAAACCCGCCATCATCCTCAACATCTCCGGCAATGACTTCTTCGGCGGCAATGAGCTCAATAAGAACGCACCTCCTGGGATTGTGACTTCTCCAAGCCACCAGGACATTCTAATTCTCTAGCATGTAGAAGGTTGGGTACAATGTTAGGTGGTGGGTGGTGGCTGCGGTTACAGTGGTGGGTGGTGGATGAAGGAGAAGAGAGGAAATAGACGGTGGTGGATGGCGATAAAGGAGAAGTAGGGCACGGGGGTGAGTGGCGATGAAGGAGAAGATGGGAATAGTGGTGAGTGTGGTGGATAAAGGAGAAGAAGGGCAGTGGTGGTATTTTACAAGTTCTAATATTTACTCCCTCTCTCTTGATGTAAATCCAATATGTTTCTGTAGACAATTTACGCTTTTAAAGGAAAGTGCTGATCTGATCCCCACTTTATAAAATGAGTGCAGATGTAACACTGAGATTCTTGTTTGGGCCCCGCTTCAGGGGTAAAATAATCCAATGTTGGACTTTTGGTCATTTTCAGTTTGATCAATGCTGAACTTGGACCGGTCAACACGGGTCTTCGGTGACCGGATATGACAATATCGGTCAAGAGATATATTTATACTTTTAAAAAACCAAGGATTACATTTGCACTAATAAAATAACAAGGGGCATGAGAGTGTTTTCCCCTAATAATTTCTAGATTTTTACCGTAGTTGATCAAATTAAAACTTGTTGCCAGCTTCCGGTGGCGATCTTTAAACTAACCTCCAGGCAACTTTGAAATCTCCAAAAGCTGCTGTAAAGTCGAGTGGTATTCATTGTATATTTTAATTGGAAATTTTGTGAACATATGTGGAAACAAAAATCTTTCCATGTTGGAACATGCAGGTTAGCATAAATACGCTTATCAGATCTTACGCAGAAAGGACAGAATATTATGGTATTTGTGATTTATAGAAATCAGAATAATCTGCTATATGATAGGCAATTGGAAGAAGCATAGTTGGTTTATGGAAAATCTCTACAAATATGGTATTGAGATTATCGAACATATGAGAGATATTGTGATAAGGAAAATCCCTTTATTTATGGGATTTGGATATGCTTCAAAAGCAAATAAGGAATAGGAATATTTTAGAGATAATCATGGAGAGTTCCAATCAGCTCATGGCTTTAAAAGGGGACACCACGGCTGCATTCAACACATGAATTAAACAGAGAAAATCTGCACACAGATTTTTATTCTTTCGAGAGAATTGCAAAGAGCTAGAATTCTGTGTTTCAACATACGTGACCTACTGTTCAAAGTTCAAAATTGTATACCTTAATTCCTTGGGAGGAGGAGGTCCAGCGTGGATGAGTTTCGAGGTCAGAGTGAGTCTGATCAAGGCGGATCGGTAGCTAGGAGAGCTAGTAGAATTTACATGTTTGATTAGTAAAGACAAGTATTTTGTGTGGTGTACTTTGTACTATATCTTTTTTATTAGTGGATTCATTCTGAACAGGGCCAGACCCTGCAGGTGTAGGTGGATTTCACCGAACTGCGTAACCAAGTGTTATGTCTTTAATGCTTTACTTTATTGCATACTTGGTTAGTTAGGTTATGTTGGAACATACTAGTAATAATTAAGAGAATTCGGTAAAACCAAATTTCATTTGGTATCAGAGCTTGGTCACTTATTTTTCCCTTGGTTGTGGTAAGGAAAGTGTGATCCAGTTTTATCATGGAAACCAAGGAAGGAGCTTCGGTGTCTCGCCCACCTCCGTCGGAAGGCTACAACTACAATTGTTGGAAGGCACGCACGAGAGTTTTCATCAACTCACTGGATGAACTTGCGTCGTACTATGTTAAAAGTGAGTGGATACAGGCTCTAAGGCGAAAAAAGAAGAGTCAAGTCAAAGGGAGCAGAAACTCAAAGACAAATCTACATGGACTCCTGATGACCTCAAGGCATCTCTGGAAAATTCAAAGGCACTAAACGCTATCTTCACTGTGGTTGATGAAAATCAGTTCAAACTTATCTCTACATGTCATCAAGCTAAGAAAGGATGGGATATTATGCAAACTGTTCATGAAGGAACTAGTCGAGTTCAAGAATCTAAACTACAGATGTTGGCTGCTAAGTTTGAGGAACTCAAGATGGAGGAAGATGACACTATTGTTATATTCAATGAAAAACTCAAGGACATCTCCAATATGGCGTATCAACTTGGAAAAGTCTACAAAGAGGCTAAATTGGTGAAAAAGGCCTTGAGATCACTTCCCAAAAGGTTTGCAATAAAGGTCGCAACAATAGAAGAAGCAAGAGATGTATATACCATAAGTCTAGATGAATTAATGGGATCATTACAGACGTATGAAATGACATTCCAGCTGGCCACAAAAAGGGTTCAAAAGGAGTTGGCATTCAAAACATCCTCATCAAAGGATAATCATGAATCCGACAGTGATGATGAGCTTGACAAACTTGTACTTATCACAAAAAACTTCTCAAGAATGCAGAAGAAAGTAGTAAACAAGAAATCTCAGGAAAGGTATGGTGGAAATAGACCGAGACCACAAGAAGTTGGAGGCAATCGTGGGACAAGATTTGAACAAGGAAATCAACAATTCTCTAGAAATCAAAGTGGTGAACCAAAATAGCATGGACGAATTCAATGCAGAGAATGTAAAGGATATGGTCATATTCAGGCTGATTGTACAAATACTCGGAAAAAACAAGGAAACCACATGTCACCTCATAGAGTGAAGATGAAGAGAACGACAAAGATGAAGAGGAGCTCACAAGTAACTATGTGACGTTTGGAGCAAAAATTCATGATGCATAAGATGATGGATGTTCCAACACATCAGACAGAAACAAAGCCTTATGTTCCAACATAGACTCATATGAAGTATCCAGTGATGAAGATGATAGACTTGCTGTAAGTGATGAAGAGATCTACAACACTTATAAACGATGTATGATATGTGGCTCCAAGTAGTTGACACAAACAAAGAACTGAAGGAAGAAAAAACACAGTTGACGGAAATAGAAAAAGAATTGCGTGTGGAAGTTACTCAACTTAAAAAGAAGAATGAAGATTTGAATGAAAAGCCAATGTTAGCAACCAAGAGAGCCGAGACTTCTGAAGCAGTAATTTCTAAGCTGAACTCTGGAAAAGTAAAACTTGACGATATTCTGGACAAGGGAAAGAACTTTGGAGATCGACACGGAATTGGGTATTACAACCCAGTCAAAAACACAATCACACTCAAGCCTGAGACACAAGAGATATTTAAGAGTCTAGTAACTCTCAAGACAAATATTCGAGAGGTAAAGAGAAAGTTCGGCAAGCCTCATCAAAGGAAACCTCTCGTGTGCAGCTACTGTTCATATCAATGTAACTCAGAGAAAAAATGCCAGAAACTGATTAGAGACCTAACGAAAGGACGTCAACTCTTGGTATGCTCCAACATAGGTGAAGTCAAAAAAAATGGTCAGAAAGGTATGGGTTATCAAACGTTCTGGTACATGCTTGGTTGGACATACTTCGCTTATATCATATTCCAGAGATTTGTGGTACTTTGATAGTGGCTGCTCTCACCACATGATTGGAAATCAAGAATTCCTCATAAATATCACACCGTACGATAGAGGTTATATTACGTTTGGTGATGGAAAGAAGAATAAAGTGGTTGGAAAATGTAAACTACAGATTGAAAGATTTCCAGTATTCACTAGTGTGCTGTTTGTTGAAGACTTGAATGCCAATCTGCTGAGCATAAGCCAATTGTGTGATGATAATATGGCTGTGGAATTTCAGAAAGATAAATTCATAGTGAAACACGGAGAAGCCAAGGTTCTTTCAGGCATACAATCATCAGATAATTGCTATTTGCTGGAACAGGAAGTACGGTGTATGATCTCAAAATAGGATGAAGGATTTCTATGGCACGGGAAGCTCGGTCACATTAATTATAAAACCTTAGTGAAAATTGCAAATGCAAAAGTTGTACGGGGTATGCCTACCTTAACAAGTAAGGGCAAAATTGTGTGCGGACCATGTCCACAAGGTAAACAAATTCGATCTCCCCACTCTTCAGTTCAATATATAACCACCTCAAGAAATATGGAATTATTGCATATGGATTTGATGGGTCCGGTTAATACACCTAGTATAGGTGGAAAGAAGTATATCTTTGTATGTGTTGATAATTTTTCCATATTTACATGGGTAGCGTTTCTTAAAAAAATCATATACGATAGAAGTATTTAGAAGTCTGGTGATAAAGTTACAGACTGAAAAAGAAAGTCCAGTTGGGAAGATTGTTCAAATTTGTAGTGAACATGGTAGTGAATTTGAAAATTCTCAATTCAGTAACTTATGTGATGGGCTCAGGATTCAACACTAGTTTTCTGCACAAATCACTCCTCAGCAGAATGGTGTTGTAGAATAAAAAATAGAACCTTGCAGGAAAAGACTCGAATTATGTTGGCCGGGAAAGAAATTCACAAAAAATGGTGGGCAGAAGCTATTAACACAGCTTGTTATACAATTAATCGAGTATATTTGCTTCAATTCACCAGCAAAACATCCTATGAGATTTGGAAGGGTAGGAAACCAATGTCTCATACTTTCATGTGTTTGGAAGCAAGTGCTACATCCTCAGAGACATAGAGCAATTGGCAAAATTCAATTATCGTAGTGATACTGGAATCTTTCTTGGTTATTCTGTGAGCAGTCGGGCTTATCGTGTTTACAACCATCGGAAAAACACACTCATGGAGTCTATAAATGTTATTGTGGATGATTCTAAAAAGGACAAAAGTCATATGTCGTAGAAGATGAACCTGGTAATACTCATGTTCCAACACAGCCACGGCAACCTGACAGGGCAGATCCATCATATGTTGGAACATCTAAGCAGACTGATGTTGATCCAGTTGAAACTGAGCATGTTGGAACATCACCCCCCACTTCCGTATCATATGTTTCAACATAGGATCAACCTGAATCAATGGCATGGAGTACTCGATCAGTTCCTCGGGTGGAGTACAGGAAGTTGGCACGATTACAATGTTTCACCTCTCTCATTGAACCAAAGAATTATAAGGAGGAAATACTGAATGAGAACTGGATTACTTCAATGCAAGAAGATCTAGGTCAGTTTGCAAGAAATGATGTATGGTATCTCACTCCTCGTCCTAAAGGTGTAAATGTCATCGGTACAAAGTGGATTTTTAAGAATAAATCTGATGCTGACGGATATATTACTCGAAACAAAGACAGACAGGTAGCTCAAGGATATACACAAGTTGAGGGTGTTGACTTTGATGAGACATTCACACTAGTGGCCAGGTTACAGTCAATTCGAATTTGCTTGCTATTGTCTGATCTATGAACTTTACTCTATATCAAATAGATATCAAGAGTGTGTTTCTAAATGGTGTGGTAAATGAAGAAGTTTATGTGGAACAACCTAAAGGATTTGAGGATCCTCATTACCCTCATCATGTGTATTGCCTCAAGAAGGCTTTATATGGCTTAAAGTAAGCACCCAGGACATGGTATGAACAATTATCTGACTTTCTTATTAAGAAAGGTTATTGTCGAGGAGGAGTAGATCGCTCTTTATTTGTGCTTGAAAAGGCATTAAAAATTTCGATTGCTCAAATTTATGTTGATGATATAGTATTCGGCTCTACTTCACCACCTATGGTACAAGATTTTGTCACAGTTATGCAAGTTGAATTTGAAATGAGCATGGTTGGAGAGCTCACATACTTTCTAGAACTGCAAGTTAAGCAAGGAAAACATGGCCTGTTCATAAATCAGTGTAAGTATGTACTGAATCTAGTAAAGAGATTTGGTTTAAGAAATGCTCGAGCAGTTCGAACACCTATGGGGGTTTCCGACAAACTGGTCAAGGATGAGAAATGAGTTGCAGTTGATCAAAAGTTATACATGGGAATGACTGGGAAACTATTGTATATAACAGCAAGTAGACCATATATATGTCTCAGCGTAGGGATATGTGCAAGATTTCAGGCTGATCCAAATGAGTCTCATCTCACTGCCGTCAAAAGAGTCATTCGATATGTAAGTGGGACTTCTGAGTATGGTGTCTGGTATTCTAAGGATCAAGATTTTGATTTGATTGGGTACAATGATTCTGATTGGGCTGGTAATGTTGATGATCGAAAAAGCACTACATGTGGATGCTTCTTTATTGGAATGAATCTAGTTTCTTGGTATAGTAAGAAATAAAATTCGACGTCTTTGTCTACTGTGGAAGCTGAATATCTTACTGCCGGAAGTTATTGTGCAGAATTTTTATAGATGAAACAAATGATGAACCACTATAAATTTATCAAGGCCCTTTGAAGATTTATGTGACAACACAAGTAATATTGATATTTCAAAATATCCAGTCCGGCACTCTTGAACTAAGCATACTAACATAAGGCATCATTTTATTAGAGATCTTGTTGAAAGGAAGGAAGTTGTGGTAGTCTATGTTCCAACACACAAGCAATTTGTTGATATCTTTACAAAGCCATTGGACACCGCCGCTTTTGAAAGTCTCAGAAAATATTTAGGTGTTTGTCAAATTTGAGACAATTCTTACAAACAAGAAATCTTAGGAAAGGTATGGTGGAAATAGACCGCGGGCACAAGAATTTGGAGGCAATCGTGGGACGAAATTGGAACAAGGAAATTAGCAATTCTCAAGAAATAAAAGTGGTGAACCAAAATAGCTTGGACGAATTCAATGTAGAGAATGTGAAGGATATGGTCATATTCAGGCTGAATGTGCAAATACTCGGAAAAAGCAAGGAAAATTACATGTCACCTCATGGAGTGAAGATGAAGACGAGGGAAAAGACGAAGAGGAACTCACAAGTAACTATGTGACGTTTGGAGCAAAAATTCATGATGCATCAGATGATGGATGTTCCAACACATCAGATAGAAACGAAACCTTATGTTCCAACATAGACTCGTATGAAGTATCGAGTGATGAAGATGATAGACTCACTGTAAGTGATGAAGAGAACTACATCACTTTGAAAGATGTATGCTATGTGGCTCCAAGTAATCGACACGAACAAAGAACTGAAGGAAGAAAAAATGCAGTTGATGAAAATAGAAAAAGAATTGCGTGTAGAAGTTACTGAACTTAAAAAGGAAAATGAAGATTTGAATGAAAAGCTAATGTTAGCAACCAAGAGAGCTGAGACTTCTGAAGCAGTAATTTCTAAGCTGAACTCTGGAAAAGCAAAACTTGAGAATATTCTGGACATGGGAAAGAACTTTGGAGATCGACACAGAATTGGGTATTACAACCCAGTAAAAAACACAGTCACACTCAAGCCTGAAACACAAGAGATATTTAAGAGTCTAGTAACTCTCAAGATAAAGATTCGAGAGGTAAAGAAAAAGTTTGGAAAGCTTCATCAAAGGAAACCTCTCATGTGCAACTGCTATTCATATCAAGGTCACTTAGAGAAACAATTCCAGAAACTGATCAGAGACCTAATGGCAGAACGTCAACTCTTAGTATGTTCTAGCATAGGCGAAGTCCTGAATACAAAAATGGTCAGAGCGGTATGGGTTGTCAAACATTCTAGTACATGCTTTGTTGCACATACTTTTCTTATATCATATTCCAGAGATTCGTGGTACTTTGATAACAGCTTCTCTCGCCAAATGATTGGCAATCAAGAATTCCTCACAAATATCACACCATACGATGGCGGTTATGTTAAGTTTGGTGATGGAAAGAAGAGTAGAGTGGTTGGAAAATGTGAACCACAGATTGAATTCTTGAAGGCCAATCTGCTGAGCATAAGCCAATTGTGTGATGATAATATGACTGTGGAATTTCATAAAGACAAATGCATAGTGAAACATGGAGAAGCCAAGGTTCTTTCAGGCATACGATCATCAGATAATTACTATTTACTGGGACAGGAAATACAGTGTATGACCTCAAAACAGGATGAAGGATTTCCGTGGCACGGGAAGCTTAGTCACATCAATTATAAAACCTTGGTGAAAATTGCAAATGAAAAGGTTGTACGAGGTATGCCTACCTTAACAAGCAAGGGCGGAATTGTGTGCGGACCATATCAACAAGGTAAAAAAATTCGATCTCCCCACTCTTCAGTTCAATATATAACCACCTCAAGAAATCTGGAATTATTGCATATGGATTTGATGGGTCCGATTAATACACCTAGTATAAGTGGAAAGAAGTATATCTTTGTATGTGTTGATGATTTTTCTAGATTTACATGGGTAGCATTTCTAAAAGAAAAATCAAATACAATGGAAGTATTTAGAAGTCTGTTGATAAAGTTACAGACTGAAAAGGGAAGTCCATTTAGGAAGATTGTTCGAATTTGTAGTGAACATGGTAGAGAATTTGAAAATTCTCAATTCAGTGACTTCTGTGATGAGCTCGGGATTCAACACAAGTTTTCTGCACCAATCACTCCTCAGCTGAATGGTGTTGTAGAATGGAAAAATAGAACCTCGTAGGAGATGACTCGAGTTATGTTGGTTGGGAAAGAAATTCACAAAAAATGGGGGGCGGAAGCTATTAACACAGCTTGCTATATAATTAATCGAGTATATTTGTGTCCATTCACTAGCAAAACATCCTACGAGATTTGGAAGGGTAGGAAACCAAATGTATCATACTTTCATGTGTTTGGAAGCAACGGCTACATCCCCAGAGACAGAGAGCAATGGGCAAAATTTGATTATCATAGTGATACTGGAATATTTCTTGGTTATTCTGTGAACAGTCGGGCTTATCGTGTTTACAACCATCAGACAAACACACTCATGGAGTCTATAAATGTTATTGTCGATGATTCTGAAGAAGGACAAAAGTCAGATGTCGTAGAAGATGAACCTGGTAATACTCATGTTCCAACACATCCTCGTCAACCTGACAAGGCAGATCCATCGTATGTTAGAATATCTGAGTAGACTGATGTTGATCCAGTTGAAACTGAGCATGTTGGAACATCATCCCCACTGCCGTATTATATGTTCTAACACAGGATCAACCTGAATCAAGGGCACGGAGTACTCGATCAGTTCCTCAGATGGATTACAGGAAGTTGGCAAGATTACAATGCTTCATCTCTCTCATTGAACCAAAGAATTACAAGGAGGCATTACTGAACGATACTGGATTACTGCAATGCAAGAAGAACTAGGTCAGTTTGCAAGAAATTATGTATGGTATCTCACTCATCGTCCTAAAGGTGTAAATGTCATCGGCACAAAGTTTATTTTCAAGAATAAATCTACTATTGACGGACATATTACTCAAAACTAAGCCAGACTGGTAGCTCAAGGATATACACAAGTTGAGGGTGTTGACTTTAATGAGACATTCGCACCAGTGGCCAGGTTAGAGTCAGTTCGAATTTACTTGCTATTGTCTGCTCTATGAAATTTACTATGTATCAAATGGATGTCAAGAGTGTGTTTCTAAATGGTGTGGTAACTGAAGAAGTTTATGTGGAACAATCTAAAGGATTTGAGGATCCTCATTACCCTCATCATGTGTATTGCCTCAAGAAGGCTTTATATGGCTTAAAGCAAGCACCCACGACATGGTATGAACGACTTACTAACTTTCTTATTAAGAAAGGTTATCATCGAGGGGGAGTAGATCGCACTTTATTTGTGCTTGAAAAGGCATCAAAAATTCTGATTGCTTAAATTTATGTTGATGATATAGTATTTGGCTCTACTTCACCATCTATGGTACAATATTTTGTCACGGTTATGCAAGTTGAGTTTGAAATGAGCATGGTTGGAGAACTCACATACTTTCTAGGACTGCAAGTTAAGCAAGGAAAACGTGGTCTGTTCATAAATCGGAGTAAGTATGCACTGAATCTAGTAAAGAGATTTGGTTTAAGAAATGCCCGAGCAGTTTGAACACCTATGGGGGTTTCTAACAAACTGGTCAAGGATGAGAAAGGAGTTCCAGTTGATCAAAAGTTATACATGGGAATGATTGGGAGTCTATTGTATTTAACAATAAGTAGACCAAATATATGTCTCAGCGTAAGGATGTGCAAGTGTTTAGGCTGATCCAAAGAAGTCTCATCTCACTGTAGTCAAAAGAATTATTCGATATGTAAGTGGGACTTCTAAGTATGGTGTCTGGTATTCTAAGAATCAAGATTCTGATTTAATTGGGTACAGTGATTCTGATTGGGCTGGTAATGCTGATGATCGAAAGAGCACTACAGGTGGATGTATCTTTATTGGCACGAATCTAGTTTCTTGGTATAGTAAGAAACAAAATTCGATCTCTTTCTCTACTGCGGAAGCTAAATATCTTGCTGCTGGAAGTTATTGTGCACAATTTTTATGGATGAAGCAAATTATGAACGACTATAAAATTCATCAAGGCCCTTTGAAGATTTATGTGACAACACAAGTGCTATTCATATTTAAAAAAATCTAGTCCAGCACTCTTGAACTAAGCATATTTACATAAGGTATCATTTTATTAGAGATATTGTTGAAAGGAAGGAAGTTGTGATAGCCTATGTTCCAACACACGAGCAATTGCTGATATCTTTACAAAGCCATTGGACACCACTACTTTTGAAAGTCTCAGACAACACTTAGATGTTTGTCAAATTTGAGGTAATTTTTGCCTTTATTTATCTGTAAATATTTTGTTTTATTTCTATTCAGAAAAAAAAAAATAGAAAGAAGAAAAATTTCTACAAAAATAGAAGTTGCATATTAATGGTATGTTGGAAGTTGGTACATTTTGAGTTGATGTCTTGAGTTGACAAGAGAGGAAAGAAGCATCATTGCTCATCTTGGAAAGAAAAAGTTTTTTACGGCAAACGAGGAAGTGAAATGAAGAGTTTGTGTTGATTTCAAAGTTGTCTAAATCTCTCCAAATCCCTCTCTTTTCGGCCACTCCCCACTCCTCTTGGTTTCTTTCCGATTCTGTTGCCAAACTCCTCCAAGATTTTCTCCTACGCAACAAATCTCTATCGAAAGATGGCTTCAAATTCCAATTCTCCTACGGTAAAAAAAAACTCAAGAAACTCTTCAATTCCAGAGGATGACAATGTCGAGCAAAGGGAAGAGAATGTAGAGGCTGGTGGTGACGGACAGGATGAACATTCCAGAGGCAAAGGGTTGGGTCCCTATCAAAAGGTAAAGGGTCCTGATCCTCCTACTCTCAAAATTCTTGGAATGGAATTTAATACTATAGATGATATTTTTGAATGGCTAGAATCAAATAGAGGTACGATGGATTTGCGTCAACTTAAGAGTATAGAAGGAGAGTTCATAAATGTGAATGTCAAGGAATTAGTATCTGGTGATATTAGTAACCTATGGAATATTAAAAATTATAAAGTTAAATTTCGGAGGGGGAGATATGAAGTTTACAGAGGGAATGATAGGTTTCATGTTTATATATTTATTCCTTGCCTAAGTTGTGTTAGAATTGAGGAGATAAGTGATGATGAGGCAGCAGGTCTGAAAGTGGTTAAGTCTACGGACGGAATGCCTATAGGATTCTTTGATTCTAAGGCTGCTCAGAGAATGGAGGAACCGAGAAAACCAGTAATAATAGAAGTTTCTGATAGTGAAGAAGAAGACAAGGTTGGCTATGTTCTAACACAGAATGCAGAGTCTGAAAATATTGAGGAAATGGAGATTGATGATGAAGACATAAGAGGTGAAGGCCAGTTTAAGGTAACTGGTGATGCTGATGTTGATGTGGATGGAGACCAGACTGGAGAACCTATTTTGAGACAAGGTGAACCAGATAAAGACCAGTATGTTGGAACACAAAATACTGAAGAAGAAGGGGTTGGAGATACTGAGTATGTTCCAATACAGGAGCAACTTGAGTTGAACTACTCCAGTGATGAGGTATTAGATGAGTTTTTACAAACTGACAGCGGTAAGAGAAATGTGGCTGCTACTGAGGATTCCCCACCAACAAAAAAGGCCAAGAAAACTCAGACAGCTTCCAAGAAGAAAGTGGTGTCACCTCTATCTGTAAGTGAAGCACTGTCATTGTCGTACTTTGATATAAAATGTGAAGAAATGGGAGAAGTGTTTGCAGAGAGGAAGATGATCTATGAGAGACCCGTAGACCTCGATGCATACAGGGCTAGTGGGTTTTTTTTATTTTTTGGAATTAATCGGAATGAAAAAGGCTGCCAATGTACAGCTTCAGTACAATAGATAGGTAGTCACTGAAGTGTACTCTAATTTGATGTCTGGAAATTTAGAAGCTGATTCCCCTTGTTTTCAGAGGGTTTATGCAAGGTGGAAGGCTATTGACTTTTCAGCTACCAGGATAAACATGATTTTGGGGCTGCATACTCAAGAATTTGAGGAAGTGTTCCCAGGTGATCTAGGAGTGTCGGATGATCAGATTCTGGAGGCAATCTTAGGAGGATACAAGACCAAATGGCCTGAAATTGGATATTCACAAGCTTCATGTCTGTCATCGAGATTCTTTGGTTTGTATCAGGTAGCTATAAACTGCTGGATGCCATTCTCCAACACTACTGCCTTAACTAGAGAAATGGCTAAACTGTTGTACTGTGTTGGAACACAGAAATCAGTAAACCTTGGGTTGTTCATACTGTAAAATCTAGTTAGACAAGCTACTGGCCCAAAGGCGAAACATGCTATGTTGTATCCCTACTTAATTTCTGCATTGGCTATGAGTGCCAAGGTGTTGGGGAAGGCAAAAGATGTGATCATAGATACAGAGTTCCTACGGCCTAACAAGAAGACCTTTGGCATGAGGCACGTTAATGATCTTCCTTGGAACCCTGATGGCTCTACTTCTGCAGCTACTGAAAAGACAACCAAATTGGTGGTACTGAATGTAAGGTTGGGGGTGATAGCAATTCAAATGGCGGCACTAGAAGCAGAGAAGGCTAAACTTGAGGTGGAGAAAGCGCAGCTGGAGGCCTAGACTGCTGCTTCTGAACGGGGATGATTTTCTTATGTATTTATGTTCCAACATAGATCTAGTGTAACATTCAGGGGGGCGCTTTCTGTTTATGTCAATTTTTTATTTGCCTTTGGCATCTTCATGGCCCCAGGGGGAGAATATTTTAGCTATAATCTGATTATTATTTTGATATTATTCTGGAATTCTGGTATTCGGTTGGTATTATTTTATATCAGATTCATTATTTTGCATATTTCCAACATAGGTGGAGTTTGAGAAGACCTATGTGTTTGATTACAAGTTTATCGTCGTGATATTGATGTCCAAAATGGTTGGGTCCACAAAATGCCAAAGGGGGAGATTGTAAAGTCGAGTGGTATTTATTGTATATTTTAATTAGCAATTTTGGGAACATATTCGGAAACGAAAATGTTTCAATGTTGGAACATGCGGATTAGCATAAATACGCCAATGAGATCTTATGCAGAAATGACAGAATATTATGGTATTTGTAATTTATGGAAATCAGAATATTCTGCTATATGATAGGCGATTGGAAGAAGCATAGTTGGTTTATGGAAAATCCCTTCAAATATGGTATTGAGATTATCGAATATATGAGAGATATTGTGATGAGGAAAATTCCTTAATGTATGAGATTTGGATATGCTTAAGAAGCAGATAAAGAATAGGAATATTATGGAGATAATCATGGAGAATTCCGATCTGCTCATGGCTTTAAAAGGGGACACCGCGACTGCATTCAACACATGAATTAAACAGAGAAAATCTACACAGATTTTCATTCTTTCGAGAGAATTGTAAAGAGCCAGAATTCTATGTTCCAACATACGTGACCTGGTGTTCAAAGTTCAGAATCGTATACCTTAATTCCTCGGGAGGAGGAGATCCAGCGTCGACGAGTTTTGAGGTCAGAGGGAGTCTGATCAAGGAGGATCGGTAGTTAGGGGAGCTAGCAGAATTCACACGTTTGAATAATAAAGATAAGTATTTTTGTATGGTGTACTTTGTACTGTATCTTTGTTGTTATTGGATTCATTCTGAACTGGGCCAGTCCCCGCAGATGTGGATTTCACTGAACTGCGTAACCAAGTGTTGTGCCTTTAATGTTTCACTTTATTTCATACTTGGTTGGTTAGGTTATGTTAGAACATACTAGTAATAATTAAGAGAATTCGGTAAAACCAAATTTCAGCTGCCATCTCTTTCATTGATTGGATTCACACCATTGAAAATCCAAAGCGGACGCGACTATTAAGTAAAGAGATCCTCAAAAGTCTTGCCTACAAACAACTACTCCATACCAGAAAAACAGTAAACATACATTTATTTCTTCCATAATAACTTTTACATCGCCACATATGTTTGAACTGTGACCATCTTTACGCCATGTTCGACCTTGCTCAGCCCTTTGAACAACTTAATCCTGTGTCTGTTTTGTAATGTGAGTTTATTGATTCTAAATGTTTCAATGGCATAAATCTAACATATGAGTTGTTCAAATCAAGAGTTTAACGGCAATAAAAAAGACAATGGAAAGAAGTTATTGTTGATTATAAATTAATATCAGGTTTAGAAATGAAATTTGTATATTATATATTGGGTTAGATTTTGTTGTATAAAATTTCAACCTATTGTAAAACATATAATACTGTAATATTGGATACTTTGATTGGATTAGACTAGGCATGTGTATGGATTTTAAACTTGTTTTAGTGTAAAAAAGGATTGGTATATTATAAATTGAGAAAGATTTTGTTAGATATTCCGTTGACTAAATTTTAAAACTATGTAAAGGTATAATATTTCCACATAGAGTTCGAGTAAAGTCGGTAAAATTATAATATTTTCATATGTAGTTCATGAGAGATTTTCATTTTGGTTATTGAATTGTAATACATTACGTACATATGTGTAAGATTTTGATAAACTGTTGATGTAAGATTTTGAAAAACTGTGGACGTAAGATTTTACTTTTGAATTCGTAATTGCTCGAGGTTGAAGTATGTTCCTATGTATATCCAGTGGCGGAACCAGGAAAAATTTTGAGGGTAGGCTAGCGGTGGCGGACTGGTGGTGCGCCGGTGGCGGGTGGCGGACTGGCATGGCGGTGAACGGAAAGAGTGAGAGAGCCGAGACCGAGAGGGAGAGGCTGAAAGAAATGGATGGGTTGCCGTATTGGCCTATTGGGTCATGGACTCATGGCCTCTTGGTCTTGGGCCGTTTGGGTTTTGTTTTTATTTTTTTTAAACCTCACCAAACGACGTCGTTTTACGTCTTGCTTGGGGAAAAAAAAGAAAACAGACGCAGCAGCGGCGAAGCTTTCTCACCACCGCCGCACCGCGCCCGCGCTGCCGTAGGCGAAACCCCCCTTCCGTCGGCCGGGAACAGTAATTCCCGCCTGGCCGACGGATCTCAGGGCAGGCACGCGCCTGCCCTCGCCTAAACGTGGTTCCGCCACTGTGTATATCATTTTGCTAAAAATGTATATATTATTTGTGGACATGTTTTTTTTTGAAACAAATAGTCGGACTCCTTCACATTAAATAAATCCACGTTGCCCCACACAAAGGGGGTGAGGCTCCCCGGTGTCTCACACAAAGGTGGGGTGAGACTTCCACACAACTCACACAAAGTACGCTCCTACACCTAACACGGTGTAATTGGAAGCTGAACCCCAGACACTTGCCCCAGGCCAGAATCGAACCTGGGGTGCTCTGGGGCGGGTGTGAGCCCTGGCCACTGGGCTATTCCCAGTTGGTTTGGACATGTTTCAATTTGACAGAAGATTTCAATATTGATGAAGGCACTTAATGCAATCTTCACTGCAGTCGATGAAAATCAGTTCAAGCTTATCTCTACATGTCACCAAACAAAGAAAGCATGGGACATTTTACAGATTGTTCATGAAGGAACCAGTCGAGTTCGTGAATCCAAATTACAGATGCTGGCTACAAAGTTTGAGGAACTCAAAATGGATGAAGATGACACCATTGCTACATTCAATGGAAAACTTAGGGATATCTCCAACATGGCTTATCAACTTGGAAAGGTGTACAAAGAAACAAAACTGGTGAAAAAGACCCTGAGATCACTTCCCAAAAGATTTCCAATAAAAGTAGCAACAATAGAGGAAGCTAGAGACGTTGCCACCATGAGCCTAGATGAACTAATGGGTTCATTACAGACATATGAGATGACATTCCAACAAGCTACAAAAAGAGCCTCTAAGGAATTAGCGTTCAAAGTGTCTCCACCTAAGGATAATCACGAGTCTGATAGTGACGATGAGATTGAAAAACTTGCACTGATCACTAAGAATTTCTCGAAAATGCTAAAGAAGGTGGTCAACAAGAAATCTCAAGAAAACTTTGGTGGAAATAGACAAAGACAACAAGACTAAAGTAATAATCGTGGAATGAGATTTGAACCAGGGAATCCGCAGTTCGGGAGAAATCAAAACAACGAACCAAAACAGGCTGGGAGAATTCAGTGCAGAGAATGTGAAGGATACGGTCATATTCAGGCTGAATGTGCTAACACTCGCAAGAAACAAGGAAAATCATATGCCACCTCTTGGAGTGAAGATGAAGATGATGAGAAGGACGAAGAGGAATTCACCAGTAACTACGTAGCTTTCGGAGCAAAGGTTCATGATACATCAGAGGACAAATGTTCCAACACACTGAACAAAGGTAAAGCTGTATGTTCCAACATAGATCTGGATAACTCACGCAGCAATGAAGATGATGATTTGTCTGTAAGTGATGAAGAAATCTACAACACCGATGAAAAAATGTATGCAATGTGGGTCCAAGTAGCGGATGCAAACAAAGAGCTGAACGAAGAAAAAAAGAAGTTAATGGAAAGTGAAAGAGAATTACGGTTCACAGTTGCAACACTTGAAAAGAGTAATGGAGAACTGAATGAAAAACTGATAGCAGCAGTCAAGAGAGCCGAGATGTCTGAAGCAACCATTGTTAAATTAAATTCCGGAAAGGCAAAACTTGATGATATTCTGGATATGGGAAGAAACTTTGGTGATCGACACGGGATTGGATACGAGAAAGAACCCAAGACTGAATCACATGAAAAACCAGTAACCCTCAAGGATAAGATCCGAGAAGTAAAGCGAAAGCATGGGATGCCATATTAGAGAAAGCCACTCATATGTAAATACTGTACGTATCAAGGACATACTGAAAAGCAGTGCAGAAGATTGATCAGAGACCAAATGACTGGAAGACAACTTCTGTTGTGTTCCAACACTGGCAATATTCATACAGTAAAATCAATCAGAAAGGTATGGATGGTTAAGAAATCTTGTACGTGTCTGGTGGAACACACTTCTCTAACAGCTTATTCCAGTGATTCGTGGTACTTTGATATCGGTTGTTCGCGCCACATGACGGGCACTTCAGAATATCTCACAAACATTACTCCATATGATGGCGGATATGTAACCTTTGGTGATGGAAAGAGAAGTAGAGTAATTGGCAAGGGTTAATTGAAAATTGAAGGGTTTCCAGTATTCACAAGTGTATTATATGTTGAAGGTATAAAGGAAAACTTGCTAAGTATAAGCCACCTGTGTGACGACAATATGGTAGTGGAGTTCCAGAAGGACAAATGTATAGTGAAGCATGGAGAAAACAAGGTTCTTTCAGGAATAAGATCTTCAGACAATTGCTATTTGCTAGAACAAGGAGTTAGGTGTATGATCTCAAAGCAAGATGAAGGAATTCTTTGGCACAGAAAGCTTGGCCACATCAATTATAAAACATGGTGAAAATCGCAAATGTGAAAGTTGTACGAGGAATGCCTACCTTAACCAGCAAGGATGGAGTTGTATGTGGACCATGTCAACAAGGTAAACAAATTCAATCTCCTCACTCTTCAGTTCAATATATTACTACATCTAGAAATATGGAATTATTGCATATGGATTTGATGGGTCCGGTTAATACACCTAGTATAGGTGGAAAGAAATATATCTTTGTATGTGTTGATGACTTCTACAGATTTACATGGGTAGCCTTTTTGAAAGAAAAATCTAATACGATAGAAGTATTTAGAAGCCTTGTAGTGAAGTTACAAACTGAAAAGGGGAGTCCAGTAGGGAAGATAATTCGAATTCGAAGTGATCATGGTAGATAATTTGAGAATGAACAATTCAGTTCCTTCTGCGATGAGCTTGGAATACAACATGAGTTCTTGGCTCCTATCACCCCTCAACAGAATGGTATTGTAGAATGAAAGAACAGAACTCTACAAGAGATGGCTCGAGTTATGTTGGCAGAGAAAGATGTTCACAAGAAATGGTGGGCAGAAGCAATCAATACAACATGTTATACAATCAATAGCGTGTATCTTCGACCATTCACTAGCAAGACGTCCTATGAAATTTGGAAGGGCAGGAAACCAAATGTCGCATATTTTCACGTGTTTGGGAGCACATGCTATATTCTCAGAGATAGAGAACAGTTGGCAAAATTTGATAATCGGAGTGATACAGGATTTTTTCTCGGATATTTTATCACCAGTCGTGCCTATAGAGTTTTTAATCATCGAACCAACACTCTTATGGAATCCATAAATGTTATTGTGGATGATTCAGAGAAGGAACAACATCCAGAAGGTGTAGAGGAAGAACCTAGCAACACTCATGTTCCAACACAGTCTCAAAACTCAGACAAAGAAAATCCATCAGTTGACTCTGACCTTCACCAACGTGCTGGAACAAATGAGCAAAAGAATTCTAACTCTGCCGAAGCTGACCATGTTGGAACACAATCCCCCGCTACTGACGCCTATGTTCCAACACATGATCAACCCGATTCCACCATGAGAAGTACTAGATCAGTGCCTCAAGTTGATTACCGATGACTGGCTGGACTATACTGTTTTGTTTCTCTAACTGAACCCAAGAACTATAAAGAAGCCTTACTTGATGAGTATTGGATTGCTGCAATGCAAGATGAACTTGGTCAGTTTACAAGGAATGATGTTTGGTATCTTACTCCTCGCCCCAAAGGCATTAATGTCATTGGTACGAAATGGATCTTAAAAAATAAGTCAGATGCAGACGGCCTAGTCACTCGAAACAAAGCTAGACTTGTTGCTCAAGGATATACACAAGTGGAAGGTGTTGATTTTGATGAAACCTTTGCGCCAGTTGCCAGGTTAGAATCTATCCAAAATTTACTAGCTATTGCCTGCTCTTTGAACTTTACTTTGTATCAAATGGATGTCAAGAGTGCCTTTTTAAATGGAGTGGTCAATGAAGAAGTATATGTGGAACAACCTAATGGCTTTGAAGATCCTCATCATCCACATCATGTATATCGTCTCAAGAAGGCTTTATACGGACTAAAGCAGGCACCCAGGGCATGGTATGAACGACTTACTACCTTCCTTCTTCAGAAAGGTTATCGTCGAGGGGGAGTAGATCTCACTTTATTCGTGCTTGACAAGGCTTCAATATTTCTGATTGCTCAAATTTATGTTGATGACATAGTTTTTGGTTCTGGTACAGGATTTTGTCACCATTATGCAATCTGAATTCGAAATGAGCATGGTTGGAGAGTTGACTTACTTTCTGGGATTGCAAGTCAAACAAGGATGAAATGGTCTATTCATAAATCAAAGTAAGTATGCCTTGAATTTTATTAAAAAATTCGGACTCAGTAGTGCTCGAGCAGTTCGAACTCCTATGGGAGTTTCTTATAAACTGGTAAAAGATGAAAAAGGAGTTCCGGTCGATCAGAAGTTATATAGAGGCATGATTGGAAGCTTATTGTATCTAACCGCAAGAAAACCAGATATATGTTTTAGTGTTGGGATATGTACGAGGTTTCAAGCTGATCCTAAGGAATCCCATCTTACTGGAGTTAAAAGAGTTATTCGATATGTAAGTGGGACTTCTAAGTATGGTGTTTGGTTTTCTAAGAGTCAAGATTCTGAGCTATTTGGGTATAGTGATTCTGATTGGGCTGGTAATGCTGATGATCGAAAAAGTACCACAGGTGGATGTTTCTTTATTGGAACAAATTTGGTGTCCTGGTATAGCAAGAAACAGAACTCGATCTCTCTATCTACTGTAGAAGCAGAGTATCTTGCAGCAGGGAGTTGTTGTGCACAATTATTATGGATGAAACAAATGCTGAAAGATTATGGAATTCATCAAGGCCCCTTGAAGATTCTATGTGACAACACAAGTGCTATTGATATTTTGAAGAATCCAGTTCAACACTCGAGGACCAAACATATTGACATACGACATCATTTTATTAGAGATCTGGTTGAAAGAAAGGAAGTGGAAGTAGTCTATGTTCCAACACACGAGCAATTTGCTGATATATTTACAAAGCCGTTGGATGCCACCTCGTTTGAGAGCCTTCGACAGCACTTAGGTGTTTGTCAAATCTGAGGTGATTTTTTCCATAATTACTCTTTTTGTAAATATTTCTTTTGGTAATTTTCGTTTTACAAAAATTGGAAAAGAACAAAAAATATGGAAGGAAGCAAAGGTTTACAAAAATAGTAGATGTTAGTTTGGTATGTTAGAAGTTAAGTAAGGAATGACAACTTGATGTGACAAGAAGAGAAAGGGCCATCATTACAAAACTTGGGAAATAAAAAAGGGGGCTTTGCGGGAAAAGAGGTGAATACATGAAGAGTTAAAGTGGGATTCAAACGCCCAAAAATCCCCTCGCATTTCTCTACTCTTGGCCGATATTTCTCTCTCCGAATCCCTGCCGAAAAAATGGCTTCCTGCCCGATCATCCCCACACGAGAAGAAAAGGTTCCAGAGGTTAATCAATCCTCAAAAGTCATGACATAGGAATAGAGGACAGACAATATGGAGTCAAATCTGACTGACAAAGGCGAACCCAGTACAGAAGAAGTTGATGCTGAACTTGTGCCTAAGGAGAATGTCGAAGCAGAGGTAACTGATGATGGTGTGAAGAATGCAGAGACTCTGGATTTGGGTAACAATGGCGACGTTCAGGAAGAACACCTCGGAGCCAAAAGGAAAGGTCGATATGGAAAGGTAACTGGTCCTGATCCTCGTCCTCCAAAAATTATGGGTATGGAGTTCAGAACTGTTAATGAGATATTTGAATGGTTAGAAGCAAATCGTTATTCTGTAGACCTAACCAAAATCAGAAGTATAAAGAAGGATATGGAATTCTTGCATGTTAGAATTGAAGAAATTGTCTCGGGTCATTTTACGGATGTTTGGGATATAGAAACCAAGAAAGTTAGTTATCTGAGAGGGATATATGGTAGGCTAAGTGGAAAGGGAAAGGATAAATTCCATATCTTCTATCGCATGTCTCGTCGAAGCTATGTATGGTTAAGG
This sequence comes from Rubia yunnanensis, assembly GCA_037428765.1. Classification (NCBI taxonomy): domain Eukaryota; kingdom Viridiplantae; phylum Streptophyta; class Magnoliopsida; order Gentianales; family Rubiaceae; genus Rubia; species Rubia yunnanensis. Next base: position 18,556,505 of record CM075064.1, on the reverse strand, counting down.
GAGATTAGTGAGGAAGAAGCTGCTGGAAGGGAGATTGTGAAGTATGGAGATAGGTTACAGGTGAGTTTTTATGATTCAACTGCTGCCAAAAGGATGGAAGAACTCAGGGAACCTGTGATCATCGAACTGTCAGACAGTGATGAGGAAGACAGTGTTCCAACACAGCAGTGTGGACTTGCAAATTCTATGGATATGGATTCTGATGTTGATCTGGGAGGTCAAGACCAAAATGATATGTATGAATGTGATGTGGAATCTAATGAGGATACGACTGAACCAAAGGACATGGATCAAGATGAGATGTATGAAAGAGCATCTGAGAAAGAGGATGAAACTGGAGGCTCAGAGAGTGTTCCAACACAGGATATTCCTGATCTGGCATATTCAAGTGATGAGGTACTGGATGAGTACTATCAGATGGAAAAAGGCAAGAGAAAGGCTGAAAAAGTCAAGGATTCTGCTCAAGCAAAGAGGAGCAAGAGAAGACATGACAGCAAGGAAAAGAATGTTTTACCTCCACCCTTTGTTAGTAAGGCATTCTCTGCTATTTATTTTGATGAAAAAGGTGCAGAGATGGAAGATTTGTTCTCAGAGAAGAAGTTCATAGCAGAAAGGCCTTTGGATTTAAAATCCTATAAGGAGAGCGGCTTCACAGATTTTCTAAAGCTAACTGGCATGACTACTGCAGCAACTATCCAGTTACAGTACAACAGGCAGGTTGTACTTGAGGTATATTCTAACCTCATGACTGGTAATTTAGAAATAAGTTCCCCTTGGTATGGTAGGGTATATGTACGGGGGAAGATTATAGATGTTTCTACTTCTAGAATCAACACTTTGCTGGGTCTGAAGACACGTGAAATAGGGGGAGTCTTTCCTGAAAATCTGGAATTGTCTAACAATGAAATATTAGGTGTTATATCTGGTGGTTATAAGGTTGAATGACCAGCAACTGGGCATTCACAAGCATCCTTCTTATCTTCAAGATTCTTTGGTTTATATCTGGTGGCTGTGCATTGTTGGTTGCCCTCAACTAATACCACAGCCTTGACAAGTGAAATGGCTAAACTGTTGTACTGTGTTGGAACACAGAAGGAGATTAACCTTGGACTACTCATTCAGCAGCATTTAGTTAGACAAGCTACTGCTCCAAAAGTCAATGATGCCATCATTTACCCTGCTTTGATCTCTGCACTAGCCAAGAGTGCAAAAGTAAAAGGGAATGCATCTGATGTTGTGATCGATACAGAATTTCTGAGGCCCAACAAGAAGACTTTTGGGTTAAGGCATGTGCAGGATCTTACGTAGAAACCATCTGGATCGACTTCTTCATAAGCACCAGAAAAGGAGGCTAGATTGATGGTTTTGAATGCCTGACTTGGTGCTATAGGTATTCATATGGCTGCTTTGGAGGCGGAGAAAACAAGTCTGGAGGCCAAGAAGTCTTGCTTGAAAGATTGAGTCGTATGACTAATGCAGGGGGAGCATTACTGATTGCTGGCTGTTTTTGTGAGGTTGATGTAGGCTTCGGCCTTCTGTGTGGTCCCAGGGGGAGTGATTTTGGATGTTGGTTTTGAATTTGAATGTTTTATTCAATATGTATGTAATTTTGGATTTCTGGATTTTGGCTTTCATGCTTAAGAGAATTTTGGTATTATGCTGATTAGTATTTTGCTAGTCTGATACAAGCTTATGATATTGATGGAAGTTTTTGTTGGAAATTACATGTCCAAAATATTATGGGTCCACAAAAATGCCAAAGGGGGAGATTGTAAAGTCAAAGGATTTGCAAGTGAATATATGATTGGCAATTTTGTGAACAAGAAAACATTCCATGTTGGAACATGCTGCTGCAGAATATTCACGCCAAGGTTTTATGGAAATCAAAGCCGAAATATTAGAGTATTTTATAATATATGGAAGTCGTATATTTGGCTATGTATATCAAGCGTGTGAAACATAATTGATTTATGGAAAATCCCTACTTATAAGGAGATGATATATTCGAATATATGAGATAGATTGATATAAGGTAAATCCCTTTATTTATGGGATTTGGATATGCTTCAAGAAGCAGATGTGGAATAGGAATATTGTGGAGATAATCAAGGAGTATTCCAATCTATTCATGGATATAAATGGGGACAAACACGGCTGCATACTCACGGATTTTATAGAGCAAAAATCTGCATACAGATTTTTGAGACTTTGGAGAATTGCACAGAGTCATACTACTGTGTTCCAACACACCTGACCTGGCACACAAAGTTCAGAATCAGAAACCTTAATTCCTCGGGAGGAGGAGATCCAGCGTCGACGGAGTTCGAGGTCAAAGGGAGTCTGATCAAGGCGGATCGGTAGCTACGGGAGCTAGCAGAATTCACACTATATAGTTAGCAAAGATAAGTATTTTGTAAACTGTACTCTGTACTGTATCTTTCTAATTAGTGGATTCATTCTGAACTGGGCCAGGCCCCGCAGATGTAGGTGGATTACACCGAACTGCGTAACCAAGTCATGTGTTCTTTACGTTTTACGTTATTATGCACTTGGTTAGACTAGTCATATTGGAACACACTAGTAACTACAAGAAAAAGTGGTAAAACTAAATTTCAATTTGGATTACCTGTTGTTCAACTAATAGATATAAAGGTTTTCCTCTGCTAACCACAACACATACCTGTTATTGCAGTCGTACACGGAGGATATCGTTCAACAACTCCCACAGTATTATACAGCCGGTAGCAATAACTGGCTATTGTCTGTTGACCTCATTAGCTGGCATGTCGTGGAGTACCACCACGTACATTGTGTTCTCATGTAGTTTGGCCTTATCCAACCAATACCCATCCAGTTGGTCACTAGAGATGAACATAAACTTCTTCACACTAGAAACCGTCGTGGGAGGTCAGGAATGGATGGGCGTGTAGAACTGAGAAGATATCTCGATGTTTGGGAACATCGATCAGAGCAAAAAGTTTATGTGCGAGTGTCAACGGATCCGTACACACCCAGTCGAGAATACATGGAGTGATATTTTCACAGAATAGTGACCTTAATTAATCAGCCAGGCCGGGCCAAAACAATTACGAAGGGTTTTCATGGAGACAGGGCTACTATGGAGAACATGGTATTTCCTAATTCTCTAATAGTGTTTACAAATAATAATATACGTTTCTCAATATTAAATATCTAACATATTTACCTCATTTGTGTAATTACAGACAATGTCTCAGATGAGAATCATGTTGGATATAAATTTGGACGACTGCCCCCCCACGTATCGCGAACATGATCAGGGGGGAACACGATGTTGCCACACTTACTCTAGAGTATGCGAATGAGCCTTCCAGACTGCAATTTCATCAGCCATTTGTACAATGAAATCAGAAGCCACCGTCCAGCTTCACTTAGTCAACAGGGTAGTCGGCGACCGCGTGCTCAAGGTCATACATCCCAAATTGGTTCATCGTAAGCTGGACCCTCATATGTGTGCTAGACGAACTCTGGAGCATCACATGGTGGACTCTCACAGTATGACACTACTATGGCTGATTTCACAACATAGCATACTCCCACTGCTAGTCATGCTAAACCGTCACATAGTGGATCCTCACAGTTCGACACGAGTACAACCGATTTCACGACATATGTTACTCCCACTACGAGTCATGCATACATGTCGCATACTGCTCGATTAGATACCGGTGGTGTTCCACATGTCCAATATGGTTTATGCCAGGACACAGGAGACGATATAGAGGAGGATCTTACGGAGGGAGCTCCAGGTGACGCCATACATGTTTCTACTGAGATGGCCATTCCACGACACACTTCCCGCACCATACGTCCTCCACCATGTGGAACTGGTGGAAAACTTTACAAAGGCCGTCATTAGTTCATTACATGACATCGAGCACATATTATTCATTACGTTTTACACGTCTTCTTCGGATATTGTACATTTCTGTTTAAATATATTAATTTCTACTATATATTACTGCAATTTTTAGAATAACATAAAACAAACACAAGTCGATTTATGCGCTTTATTCACCCAAAACAAAAATATAAAGAACAATAATTTATAAATTATATAATTTATAGATTAAAATCCCAGATTTTATATTGAGGACACATTCATAAGATACTGGATTAAAAAAGAACCATATGTTAAATTTAGTACCCATTTTTAATAACACGCAAGTCAAAATTTATTCCACAAATTAAAGAAAAAATAAAAGTCGAAACAATAATTTTTTAAAAAATTAATAACAATGAGGACTAAAGATTTTTGCAAAAGTTAATGGAACAGTACTTACAAAGATTTCTACAATGAGGACGCATTCTGAACAGTACTTACAAAAAATATATATAAACAACGAGGACGCATATCTAGAAAGTCAGCCGAAAAAAAATTACTACAGCATGGGGACGCATTCATAGAATGTGTCATCTAAATAGAATTTTTTTAAAAAATATATGAACAATCCTCTGAACAATACTTACAAAAAAAATATATAAAAACCAAATGCATCCTCTAGAAAGTCAGCCGAAAAAAATATTACTACAGCATGAGGACGCAACAGAGATTAAAAAAAATTATGAACAATGAGGACGCAACAGAGAATTCATAGAATGTGTCCTCTAAAAAGTTTGCGAAAAAAAAATCAAAAGACTTTGAGGACGCATTCAGATAATGCGTCCCAACTTCCTCATGATGCAAAATTGCATCCAAATTTAAATGATCAAACACACAAAAATAAAGCACTCGTGAAATGAGGATTGCGTTCAAGGTCGTTATAGTGAGGGCTGCTTCATCTCCTTTTGCTGAAGTTGATGGTAGCGCTATGTCATCGAATAATATGATGTATTCGGTGACTCTTCTATGCAACTATTTCTATTAATTTCGAGCTTCGATCTGATCTTGTAGTAATTTTTTCTGCGGATTGTATTTCTGGCCTAAACATTAGCTTGATCACTGAACCATGTCATTGTGTTTCTAATCTCATTGCATTCATGGGATATTATTATGGAGTATCAAGATAGTAGCAATGATAAGTTTGCAGCAGCCAATGAATTTTTCTACTTAACAAGAATCTCATTATAAGTATATTTCTAGAAAAGAATCACCCGTTGATTTTCTCGAAGAGAATTATTGATTGTGGAATCCCATTAATATTAAAGAAAATTTCATAGGTTAGCAAATGTTGTATGTTAAGATGTTGGGCAAATCATATTCTGTCACGTGTTCTGTAAATTCTATATTTAGCAAAGTGATGGACTTTTTAGGAATCATAAAATTATTTGTCAAACATGTGCCAAAATTTGATTTGCCTAACACCCTAACATACAAAATTTGCAAACATATAAAATTTTCTAATAATATTAAGATTGCCACGTGATATTTTCATCACCACTCCTCGTCTCACCCAATTCGGCACACTTCCTTTTTTCGTCTGTCCCAAATAAATTTTCACACTTTCTCTTTTAAAAATATTAGACATGTCATAAGACATAAATACCCTTAGCAAATTTTAAAAATTACACAAATTCTCTTCACACTTTTTCCTCTCTCCTCACACAACTTTCTCCTTCACTTTTCACTTTTCCCAAAGCTTTTCGCAAAGCTTATGCAGATTGGAAGATTTTGCACACTATTCTCTACTCTAAAATTTTTACAAATCTTAAGATTCTTTGTAAAGACAGGTGATATTCATCGAATATTTTAGTTAGTAATTTTATGAACATATTTTAATTAAACTACCAACAGGTTTGGTTTAGCAACCACGCCTATGATTTGAGATTTATTTAATAAAATTAATGAATTACTAAGCTAAGAATAGAGCAAAAAATGCAGAAAAAATGCAGAAAAATGCAGAGATAAATTACGAACAATATATGGACAACAAATAATCGACATAAGTTAATCTTTGGTAATTCCTCGATCATCGACTACACACAATTCATTTAACCCATATGAATTAATTGGTTATAAGTAGAAACAGTATTTGCTATTCCCCCTAAATTTCCCTTAAATTTCCGATCGCGAGCAAGTATTTGCTAAACTCGCAATCTTCCTAATTAAGATATTCCTAGCAAGTATTTGCTAAACTAGCTATATCTTAACGATCTTAAAACCTAGGAAACCCAATTTAGACAATAAGCACGTATTTGCATGCAGTTTATCCAATTAATTGTTTATCATCCTGTTATTACAGTCATAATTGTTATCTGTTTTTCACAGGAGGTGCTACTTAATTAGCTTTAGCCTAACAAGATTGAGGCGATCAAACTCAAACAATCAAGCATAGAATTTAGGCATAAACAATTAAAAATCATAGAATTAAATTTCTGATTAAATTTTTGAAAACCCTAAGCCTCACAATTCATGAACCATCGAATTAATCTAGCCGATTAAGAATCTAGCTACTCATAATAATATTAAATAGAACAATCAAATTATAATTACAGAACATGATTATAGAAATAAATAAAATGAAAGATTACCAATTAAAATGATTCGAATGTATGCAGCACGGTCTGGATGTGTGCAGGCATCCAGTTGTTCGAAAAAAAAAACCAAGAAGAAAAGAATTAAAAACTAAAATTATTGTTTTCTACTCTCTCCCCCTTGGAAACCAAGGAAATGAACCTTTAAATCACCACTCCAAACCCCTGGTAGTAGCCCAGTTGGCACGCCCCAGATACATCCCAGGTTCGATTCCGGCCTTGGGCAAAGTTTTTGGGGTTCAGTCTCCTATTATACTGTGTTGGTGTAGGGAGTCTCACTTTGTGTGAGAATTGTGGGAGTCTCATCCCACCTTTTTGTGAGACACAGGGGAGGTTCACCCCCTTTGTGTGGGGTAACACAGTTTAATTTAATGTGATAGAATACGAATATTTGTTCCAAAAAAAAATCACCACTCCACGTTCAGTCTTTGTGTGCCAGCAGAGTTCCTCCTTTTTCTCCTCTTGCTAACCAACTCAGCATTTTTCTCAGTCCAAAACGTGTATAGCCACGATTAATTATTTTTTTACTAAAATAAGAAAATCCTAACTAATTTAGAGAGTTTGCAATTCTTATCCAAACTATTCTGCCATTTAATTTCACCCTAATCACAATTAAATTTTAACTTGGAATAAATAATTAATCCAAGTCTTGGGGTTCATGGCTTCTCTTCGGCCCAATCACAGTGCTGAATTTTTGGCCTTCTTTTCTTCTGGACTGCAACTCCGTAAACTCCCTAACGAGGGATCGGGATCACTACCTCATTAAAAACCCTTTTCAGGAAAAAAGAGTATAGCGACCCCCCTTCATCAGCTTTACCTTGACCGGGCCGACTTCACGGAGCAACTTAGTGATCGTTAAACGAAGCACAATTCTGCCACATGAAGGATTCCAGACTAAGGGTAGCTGGAACAGCATCATAATGCTCCAAAAAATGGCTCTTCCGTTCCAATACCGCTTTGCTCCAAAAATAGTGATCTATCAACAAAATAAATCAATTAAGTACCAGAAATCACTTAAAAGAGCACTAACTTCCTCAAAAAATGAACAACTAAATATCACACATCAGAATCATGGTGCCGGGTTCCAGCCACCGGCAGCACTTCATACATAGTGAAGGCTGGAGATAAGAACCTCTGGGTTCTGGCCACAAGGTCACCATTTTAACCGTCGGAGAAGAAGCGCCTGACAGTTTGAAGAAGTCCCCATCCAACGGATTCTCAGTTATGTTCATGAAATCACTTTTCTTTATTTACCTTCCTTTCAAGTGGGGGCGATGATTGTGAATGACCTTTTGTTTGAACAGAAAATTGTGAGCGCAGGTGGCATTCCAGTGGGCGGTGGAGTTGAATGTGGAGGGGATCAGTGGGAAGAAGGTCTGGCAAGGACATGGGCAAAATAGACATTTTACATTATTGAAATTAAAAGTTCATCTTTTCCCTCTGCAGGTTCCCCTGGACAGAGGCAGGGGTGGACAAAAAAGCCGAAAACTAAAAATCGAATCGAATAATTCGAATTCGAATAACCCGAACCAAATTAAAATACGTTTTTTGGATAACCGAATTGAATAAACCGATTCTTGAAATGGTTTTTGGCTTGGTTTTGGATATTAAAATTCAATCCGAAAACTGACCCGAGTACCGGATTGTAATTAAAAAATAAATAAATTATATATATGAATGATATAATTTTAAAACTCTAAAATTGTTATGGTTGAATTTGTATTGTAGTTGTTGGATTTTTATTTTAAACACTTGAATTTTAAGATGTGGAAATTAAATTACATATTTTTATAGAACTTTAAATTGGTAGGGATATTATTTAGTAATATTTGTTTATAAAATATCCCATGAAATTGGTTTATTCGGTTAGAAATTGAATTCAAACTGAAATTGAATTTCGAATTAGGTTCGGATAATTCATTTTTTTTGGGTTATTTAGATCGGTTTCGATTTTAAGATTTTCAGGGGTAAAATCGATTAAACTGATTTGACGTCCACCCCTAGACAGATAGAGTAGTATAAATTTGACTCATTATAAAGTAACTTTTGATTCGATATTTTGCAATTGAAAAAAATAGTCAAAAGGGTAGTTAAAAGTTTGTCTTTGTTTTCAGTTGGTTCTTCTTTTTTTTTTGGAAAGAGCGATTCTCTTTTCATTCATTACTTGAGAAAGGAGTACATGTTGCACTGGATCGTACTAAGTTATGCAAATTTGTCACTGCTTGTCTGTCTACCTTTATCACTGATAAACTATAAGACACCATCTCGAGAATAAGAATTTTGCTTACTAATTGCCTAGCGTCTAGCCGGATTTCTGGGTAGTTGGTGATGTGTCATAGGGCATTGTCACAATCCTTCTTTATCAGTAGTCAAAAATTGCCTTTTGAAAGTGTGATTTCCCGTAATGAATCATATTACTACTCAGAATAAATAGAGTCCAAAAGGAAGACTTTTACTAGTATGACTCTAGTTTAGTCAACAACTCTATTCACAACAAATCAAATCAAATCTGATACTTGACTTATTCTAACACACCCCTCAAGCAGAGTGTCAGATGCTTAGTGATGCAAAGCTTGGATTGGAAAAACTAGAACAACGAAGGAGAGAGTTATTTGGTGAAGATGTCCAAAATCTGAAGAGCAGTATAAACATGAGCAATACATAGCTTACCAGAAGCAACCAACCCTCGAACAAAGTGATAGTTGACGTCGATGTATTTTGCCCGCTTGTGAGCAAATGGATTCTGAACCAAGAAGATGGCACTACGGTTGTCACATAACAGCAACGGAGAACCAGAAAGCGGAGCTCAAAGATCTCAAAGTAGGCGAGTCAGCCAAACAACCTTGGAAGCTATGTCGGCTAGAGACCGGTACTCAAACTTCGTACTGGAGCGAGAAACATTTGGTTGTTTTCTAGGCACTCCAGGAAACAAGGTTTCCACCAAGAAAAATAGCATATCCATAAGTGGATCGACGAGTCTCCAAGCAGCGACCCCAATCAGCATCAGAATAACCTAACACCACGAGAGAACTGGCAGATCAAAATGTAAGACCAAAACGCAGTGTTCCTCGAACATATCAGAGAATCCAAGTAACCGCAACAAAATGATCGTCACGAGGATCCTGAAGATACTGACTAACAATGTTGACCGAAAAACCCAAGTCAGGATGGGTAATGGTTAAGTATTGGAGGGACCTAACTAGAGACCGATACAACGTTGGATTCCGAAATGGAGGATTGGTAGAGTTATGCAATTGTGAGCCCAACACAAAGGGGGTAGAGATTGGAGCAGCATCAAACAGCTCGTCACGAGTAAGAATGTCACGGGCATACTTAGGGTGTTTTTTGCAGAGCTGTGCTTATAAGTAAAACTGGCTTATTTTGAAAGCAGGGGGAGATCACCTTATGTTTTTCCCCAAAAAATAGCTTCTACTTCTTAAGTAAGTACTTTTTTAGCTGTTGACCAAACACAAAATAGGTGCTTAGGTTAGAAGCAAAACACTTAAAGCCCTGCCAAACAATACCTTAACTTGACCAAGAAGTAAACCCGATGAAGTATGTGACATTTCTAAGCCAAGAAAGTAATAAAGGGTGCCTAAGTCCTTGATAGCAAACTCCCAATGTGGCTGATCAATAAAATTCTGAATAAGAGTTGAATCGTTACCTGTAAGAATGATGTCGATGACACAAATAAGAAGATACAGTAACGGTGATCCCTGAGAAAGAAAAATCAGAGAAGTGTCAGCGAAGCTACACTGGAAACTTAGATTAGCCAAATAAGTGTTGAATCGATGAAACCATGTGTGAGGTGCTTGTAGCCAATGGGGTTTCGCCATATACATTAGAGTATCGAAAATGCCATTGAGAAAGGCATTCTTGACATCTAGCTGATGAAGCGGTCAGGATTGCATCTTGGCAATGGTAAGAACTGTTCAAATAGTGCAGGTCTTGATCACAGGACTTAAAGTGTGATCAAAGTCAAACCCCGAAATTTGAGAAAAATCCTACTTTACAAGTCGAGTTGTATGACGATCAACCATGCCATCAGCATGATACTTCAGCCGATAAACCCATTTGGAACCAACAATGTTGACGTTCGATGAGCGGGGAACCAAATCTCAAGTACGTTGTCCACAAAGAGCTACTATCTCCTCATCCATAGCAAAAACCCAAGAAGGATCCTGAAGAGCTGAACGGTAATCTGTGGGTTCTGACTGAGCAAGTAAAGCAACAAGAAGACCTTGAGCAACAATGCTCGAGTAGTCTTTGCACTGAATAGCCTCACTAACCGATCGAGTGACCATACAATGAGTGCGAGTTTGAGGAGGAGAAGTTGGATGAGTGGATTTGGTTGAAGAAACTGGTGATGGGGCGGGCGAACTGGGTGGAGACTGGGTGGCCAGACTGGCCGGTGAGGATGCAGGCGACACTGGCTAATGAACTGGAGTTGGATCTATAGCACAAATAAAGCAAGGGGACGTAGTAGGCACAGGAGAAACGCTAGGCATATAAGGTGCCAGATCAGAATCATGATCAATAAAAGTAAAAACATCTAACACTGAAGGTGGAGATCTATCGCCAAAAGAGTCGATGGGAGGTATGGAAAGCACATTTCGTCAAAACGAGCATGTCGAGTGACATAGATTCTTCCAATTGTACGATTGAGGCATCGAAAACCTTTATACCGTGAACCATAACCTATAAAAACACACAAAGTACCGTGGGGACACAACTTGTGGTCAGCAAAGGGTTGAACGAAAGGGAAGACCCAACAACCAAAACTATGGAAATTGGTGTATATGGGATGGGAACCCGGCCATTAACAACTTCATATGATGATAGTCTGCCAAGAATGGGAGTGGGAAACCGATTTATGGTATAAGTAGTTGCAGCAATGGTGTCAGTCCATTGTGAGAGAGGGACATGAGAGTGATAAAATATAGACATGCCAATCTCAACAATGTGGCGGTGATTGCACTCAGCTCGACTGTTCTGCTCAGGAGTGTACGAGCAAGAAATTTGATGGTGAATGCCCTTTGTCTGAAAATGAGAGCGTAAGCGACCATTTACGAACTCAGTTCCACCATAACTTGGAAACTACTTAATGGTGGAAGAGAACTGGTTCTCCACTAAAGCCTCAAACTTGCGATAAACATCCCAGATATCAGATTTGTGGTGCAGTGGGTAAAACCATAAGAATCAGGAATGATCATCAAGGAAAATATCATAGTAGGAGAAACCATCAGCGGAAAAAATTGGATAGGGACCCCATAAGTCACAATGAACTAGATCAAGTACCCTAGCAGCACGTATATCATTTGTATAAAAAGATAAACGCTTTCCTTTAGCCTTTTCATAAGCATAACAAAGGCTAGGTTTTGGCAAAACCGATGAGATAGCTCGCAAACCAGAAATAATAGAATGCAGAATATGACCAAGTCTAGCATGTCAGATTTCAAAAGTCGCACACAACTTATTTGTTTCCATAGTAGAAATAAAGCAGATGCACTATAGTTTAAGACATAAAGCCTATTTTCATTATGAACTTGACCTAAAGATTCACTAGTGATTTTATGTCGAATAATAAAAGAGCGATCATCAAAGCAGACAACAACATTTAAATTCTGAGTTAATTTTCAAATCAAAAGTAAATTATTAGTGGTATCAAGCACAATAAGTACGCTAAAGGGATATGGGGATTTAGAAATTTGAGAATAACCAACATGAGTAATAGGGAGTGGAAAACCATTACCAACATAGACGCAGACAGAACCATCATAGGATGCCAGATAATCAACAACATTGGGGGAAGATGCCACATGTTTTGTTGTGCCTGAATCTATAATCCACTTGGAGCCATGGTTCTTAATCTTTGTGATACCACCAAAGTGTTCCATAATGCGAGGATACAAAGATGAGCAGGAAAGTTGTGGAAAAAAATGATGCTTGCGTAGTTGAAGTGCTGAAGGACGGCGCACGCGTGTAATTGATGTGCTGAAGAAGGCCCACGTGTGAATATGAGCAGTGAGGAAAAGGTTCGCGCATGAAATACACAAGCTAAAGAGACAACCCGTGAGTGGATCTGATGCGCTGAACGGTGGTCTGCTTGAATAGGGAATGCCGATCTGGAGATGAAACAGGGAATCTGTTGCCGACACCAACAAAGAGAGTAGCCATGTTTGAATAATTGAGGTTGGCTGGAGAACACGATGATGGCTGCCATTGGAGATCTGTTACTGATGACGAGCAATGTGCCGGTGAAAACCAATTCGGAGTGAAAACGTAACTGGTGCCAGAGTTAAAACGCTGCCGCTGCAGGGATGAATCAATGCCGAAGAGAAAATGCCAGACCCATTGGAAGAGATGACACCGGAGAGAAAACGATGGACTTGTTAGAGGAGATGACGCCGAACGTATCAAGAAAAATTGCCGGAGAAGAAGAAACACTGCTGAAAATACCCCGGAATTGTAAATGGAATGAGTGCTAGAGGTCGCCGGAAGTTCACCGGAACTTGACTGGATGTTCACCGGAACCAGGTGGTGGTTCTGTTGGCCAAAAAAAAGAGAGAGAAGTGGCTGGAAAATAATTAGGGATAAGGGTTTAGGATTAGAACTTGCTCGGATACCATGAAAGAGTGATTTTCCATAATGAATCATGTATTACTGCTCAGAATAAATAAAGTACAAAAGGAAGACTAGTACTAGTATGACTTTAGTCAGATACTTAACTTATGCATAACAAATCAAATCAAATCAGATACTTGACTTGTTCTAAAACCTTTAACGCTTGCTTGCTTCATGGCATGTAGTATGGCCGCCAGCTCTACTTGTACTGCCGAGGACATATAGATTGTCGTTTTCCCCCTCCATCCATCCTGTGAAGTTGACTTTGCACACCAAGCCATCACTTCGTCTCCAGTGCTACTGCAGAATGCTGCATCTATGGTGATAATGGTGGAGTCATGAAAAGTATGATCCTCACACCTATATTTTTTCAGCCACATGAGAGTTATATCTCCTGCCATCCTAGTCTCCTTGAATGGTTCCTCCCCTATATCCTGTTGATGTGCGACATTTCGTTGATCCAAATCTGGGTGTAGGTTTTCGGTCCTGGCTTCTATCTATTTTCCTTGCTCTCCTGGTTAGAGCTGCAATTTCATCCATTACGTGCTCAAACGATAGTGGTGTTTGGTCTATTGTAGCTGCATTTCTTGCACACCATTTGGCCAAGAATATAAAACATGCAAGATCTCAGTTTTCCTTCTCCAGGGCTATGTTGAACCATTGTTGAGACCATACTTTGAAGGAATTCGGGTTACCTATAGTGAAGTCCAGTCAAAGTCTGTTGTGCCTCCATATCTATTTTGCTAGGTCACATTCTAATGGAAAGTGCTTTACTATTTTTTCCACTGTCAAACACATTTGACATCTTGTGGAAATATTATTCCTCTTTTCCTCAGATTCTAGTATGTTGGGCATACCCCTTGAATCATTCTCCAGATAGAAAATTTTATTTTCTCTGGAATGTTAGTGTTCCAGAGACATTTCCACATTTTAAATTCGGACACATCAACTGGCAGTGTCGTTTAGCACGATGGTTCAGCTCATGTCTTGGCTTTCCATACTATATGGTATCCCGATTTAACTATGTATTCCCCTAGTTTCTTTTTATCCCATGCTAGGTAGTCCATATCCCCAAAATGATCTGACCTTCGAACCCTTGAAATTGTTGTCATGGCCTAAGTACTTCCCTTGTAGGAGGTCTGGCTTTATGTTGAATCTCAATTTAATCAGGTTTGTTGTAAAGTCATTTGCATTTAGGCTTATGAGAAATAAAGGTTTCTCAAAATCTGAGTAGTTCTCTGGTGATGAAGAATTATTTCCATCCTCCCTTTGTTCCTCCCATTGCTCTGGCTCCTCCCCTGGATCTCCTATTTGTTCTTAAATTGGGCTTACTTGGCTTGGGACATTTGATTGGTTCTCTGTGAAGTCAGGATCATATCCCATATTTTCTGGGTTAGCTTTAAGAGGGCTGAAGATTATATCCTCTTGATATAGAAACCCTTCTGGAATGTCCATCCTTACCCCTTGGAATCTATTTTCGCAATTCCTTAGAAAATCCTCAAGAATTATTGTAAACCTTCTTTTTGGTAAATTCCTATACACTCTCATTGACGCTGGGAATAATTCATCTGTGTTGTCCTTAAAAATCTCCACTCTCAGTTTCATACTTAATGCTTCGAATCTTTGCACGAGAAAGTACTTCAGCATGACATCATCTTGGAATCAGCATACAAGCATCATATGGCCTATCCCACCACATCTCCTACACATCTTGTGGACTCTTTCATAGCCGATGGTTATCCACTCCCTACCTTCCCTCTTCCGTTGAAAAAGGAATCCTAAAACTAAGGGTTGGTGAATGGGAACCCATACCCCATACATTAGCATAATCCGCATTTTCCATTGACGATATTACCCCAAAGACCACTTCATCTGCCTCTCATACCACTAAGGCATATTTTGAAACCCACTTTGGTAGTAAGAACTCTGGGGGCAACCCGTACATCCTAATCTACAATAAAATGTATGTGACATGCATGTGTGTAAACAACATTTTTGGTACCCATCGTCATAGCACCAACAGACCTCCCACCACTGCTATTGGTCTGTTGTGAAGCACTGCATTCATATGTGCTCGGCTATCAAACCTGAGCACGTAAAATATCCCTGTTTTTTCCATAACCTCGATTCCTCCTCCCAAGAATTTGTCAACATGGTGCTGAATGCTTGCTGCACGAAATTGTTTGTAGTCAACAAAGAAACCTACCAGTGAGTTGGCTAAGTTTCTTATTCCATCACTGTAGTCCTCCTTGTCCCCAACAAAGATGGGTCCCCTCCTTCCCGTCTTGTACACATTTCGATTAAGGTCTGAACTGAGTGGCACATCTCTATGTTCTTCCAAAAAATTTGAACCATGTATCAAGGCATCCGACCAGTGGTTCTCCAGAATCCTACGCATTATGTTGCTTGGTTGCTTTTTTCCATTTTTGGGGGGTTTATCTGCTAAAAATTTCTGAATATTCTTTTGGCTAATGTTCACTGCTATCTTTTTGGTTGATACTGACAGATTATATGCTTTGAATTTTTGTATTTGGTTGTGGGGTATGAAAGAGACTTAATCTGGTTTTTTGTTTTTTGACAGGTAAGTTTTGACAAGGGTCGCTATTTTGAAGTTTGAAAGAAAGTTGAGTGGTGGTTTGATTTTGGTGTGGTAATTTGGTGTGGGGCTTTTAACCAATATCTGGTTGGCCAGTTTATAAGGGGGAAATTGGTGTTTTGCAGTATTGATGATGAACAGATCTTGTTTTGCTGCTTGCTATTATGAACAAGAGAATGAACTTTGTTGTTGTTATTGTTGCTCTCAAAATTCTTAGATAGGGAATCATTTGTGTGATTTTAGTCTCTTGACTTAAGAATGAAAAAAAAGTTAGAGAAAAGTGCTTCTATAACCCTACCTATTTCACATATGTGCCAATATAACCTTTTGATAATTGAAAGTGCAAATATAACTCTATATAATTGATGTAAGTGTAATTTTTCCCATTTCGACAATTTAAGGCCAGATTTAAGTGAAAAGATAATGTTGCCCCTCTAATGATTGTTTTAAATGAAAAAAGGAGGAAAATTACATTTTTAGCCTCTAAAACCCTTGTCTTCTGTTTACTTTCTTCTCCTTCCTTCTAAGCCATTCTTTTCTCTTTCTCCTTCTCCCCCATTCTTTCTTTCTCCTTTGGCGCCATTCTTTCTCCTTCTCTAGGCTAGGGTTCACGTCGAGTGGCGGGGTGGTGGCACTATGGTTTCAGTTGCTGGGGCTAGGCGTCAGGGGTGGAAGGTGGTGTTGTGGGGATGGCTGGAGGGAGTGAGGTTGGCTGGAGGGGGGCACTAGGTTCGTGGTGGGTGGCCGCTGGCGACGAGGCTGAGATCGGTGTTCCGGTGGCGCTAGGTTCGGCGACGAGGCTACACAATTCGCCATTCTCATGTAAATTGGAATTCTTCTAGTGGGGAAGTTCATGGCCTCTGTTTTGCCCAACCAACAAATTGAGGTTGAAGCTCCTTGATTTAAAATTGGAGTTATAATCACTGTTATGGCGAACTGAACCATTTCTTTTGGCGGCGGCAATGCTTAGTCTATTTGAGTTTCATGCGGAGCCCGATGGCAATTTGAGTTCAGGGCAGCCTCTATTTTTTGCTATCTATTTTACGAGAAGATTGTAGCAAACATGTGAGAAATTAAAAATGCTGAGAATGGTGTGCAAGTCTTCTTTAATTTTTACTAATTTCTAAAATCATTTGTGTTTTTGTTTCCATTGTGAATTTCTTCTGAGTTTGTTTATGAGTTTGTGTGTGCAGTGTGTCTTGTGTTCTTGTGGATTTGTGTGTGAATTGTGTGTTTTTAGTTTGTAGACTTTTTGGAACGAGTTTCACGACAAAGGTAAGACGGGCGACGGCAGCTGTGTCGAAGCTCTGGCGCGACAGAACAGTTGTTTGTCTGGGAAAAAAAAGTAAATGACCAGATTTTCATAAAGAAATAAGATTGAAAATCAAAGTTAATGTGGGGCCCACAGATAATAAGGGTAATTTTGTCAACTCATTTTTAGATTTGAGCACAAAGGACATTTTGGTCAATTTACATATGGTCAATGTCAAAAATTGAAAGTCAATACCGGAAATAGCATCTGAGGACTATATTGGCACTTACATTAACTAGTTAGGATTATTTTTGCGCAAAAAATTATCTGAGAGTTATATTGACACTTATGCAAGTAGATATGGTTATATTGGCACTTATCCCAAAAAGTTAATAGTAAACTTTTGGCCATGGTTCTTAAAAAATTGAAGTCAAAAGTACACTATTGATGTCAGAAGCTTATGTTTAAGCAACAGTGTGTATCCAACTTCAAAATGCTTTTCAATGCTCATTTTAGATGACTTTTGACTTTGATTTTATGAGAATTAGAGTTAAAAGTTCACTCCCTCTCTTAAAATAAAGGTTAAAGTACAAATCTAACCCTATTCCTTTCCAAAAGTGTCAATCTAACACTTTATAATCTGAAAGTGCGATTTTAATCCTAACTTTTTCATCAAATGTTCCGATATAACTTTTTGGCACTATTCTGGCGTTGACTTGGTATTTTTTGCATTGACCAAACCTAAGAAATAAACACCCCTATCATTAAAGCTAAAAAAATAATGACTAAAACACCCTAGGGTTCTTCTTCTTCATCATCTCCAAAATCAGCGTTGTCGCCGCCCACCAGAATCTGGATTTCCGCCCCCCGTCTTCGAAATCTGGATTTCCACCGCCGGGATCTGGAGTTTCACGACATATGTGCCATTAAACCCACACCAATGCCACTCCTGCGCTCCGCCTGCTCCCCCGCCGTCGCTCGCCTTTTCCCCACCCACCGCTATGTTTTCGCCATGCCACGACGCTCCGCCCCGCTCAAACCCTACCTACCACTTCTTTTCTCCGCTTGCCTTCTCCCCGTCACCACTTACCTTTCCCCCACCTACCGCTAGGGTTTTTGCACCCCCCCTCCTCGCTCAGTCCTATGCCACACCGCCACCCGTTCTGCCTTGTTCAAACCCTACCCGCCACTTTTTCCATTCTCCTGCCTCCCCCTACAGCCGCTCGCTTTCCCCCCACCCATTTCTAGGGTTTTCACCCCGCCACCCCCGTTCCGCCTCGCTCAGCCAACCAAAACCACCCACATAAAGCCAAATCTGGTCATACGTCGCCTCCGCTTCTTCTACCACCCTTTCTGCCGCCTCGATACCTTATTGATTTCAGTCGCGATGGAGGAGAACGTCATGAAGGTGGATGTGTCGCCGAAGGAAGGATCAGTGGCGCCAGGAGGTAGGGACTCATCAGAATTAATGGAAATCGATAATATTTGGAATAATAGAGGGCCGATGGGAAAATAATGTTTTTGAAGACAAACGGGGTAATACAGACTTCTCAAATTTTTTGAATTTTAATTTTTTAAAACAGGGGTATAATAGAATTCCAGCCAAATTAAGGTTCACATGGTTAGATTGACACTTTCGACCAAATAATAAGGTTAGAATTGCACTTTCAGATTTTACAGGGTTAGATTGATACGTTCGACCAAAATATAGGGTCATTTTAGCACTTAACTCTAAAATAAATTATCGAAGATGAGACCAACATCGGTACACTTTTGGTACTCCCTCTGTCCTATTCCAATTTGTAATTTAACTGTTCACTTGTTAGGCTTGCTTAAGTTGGGCATCAAAATTACATATTATTCTATGTAATTTTGTTGGATTCGTAATAACATATACTTAGGAAAGTAAAAGTGTGCATAATTAAGTGGGACGGAAGGAGCAGTTCATTTGTCAAATCATAAAATCAATAATTAAAATCAAACTCAATCCGAATGAAACACTCAAAACCTAGAAAATAAAGGCTCGAATCAATTAAATAAACAAATGACTCAATACATATGACACTCAACATTTTAGGAACCAAATGAACTCAACTCGACACTCATATGGAGAAAGTACTCTCTTCGGTCCTCTATTTATGGCTCATTTAACCAGATATTTTTTATGGTATGTTTGGTCATCGATAAGTTATGTTGTATACAGCAATGAATATTATATGAGATGTATTTGATTCTCCGTAACGTGTAGTTTTTAAAAGGTAAAATTTTATAATTTATTATTGTACGTAATAAAAGTTATCAATGGTGATATATAAATTGAAAAAATGTTATAAAAAAAAGAGGAGACAGAAATCGAGGATCGGAGGGAGGGAGTAATTGAATGCACAAGAAATAAGTCAGTTGATTCAAAAATACGAGTCAAAGATATCCAACACTAGATTTCAACTTGTGTCTGACACCAAAAGTAAGAATTTGCAAAAAGGAAGCTCAAAATTACATAGTTATGCAGAACTTGATCGGATCGATACCCGTCCCAACTTGTCCCAATCTGACTTGTTCCGACTCAATTTCCAACCAAATTAGCTTGGAGCGACCGGGAGTGAAAAAATGGCCCCACAGCCACACCTAGTGGACTGATCTAATAATCGAAAAGAGACTTTAACCAGTATACAATCCAGATAAGCGGCGAAGGATGTAGAAGTTTCAGAAGATCAAAGAAGTCGCGATCAACCACAGTGCATGACTTCCACATCCAAGAAGAAACTGCCTGAAATCGCTAGACTCATCCTCTTACACCTATAAATACCATCAACCAGTTCAAATCTAAGCATCACTCAACATTTGAATACCAGCTATAATTAAGTTCCTCAAAAATGTCAATGATTCCAAGCATATTTGGCGGCAAAAAGACCAACGTGTTCGACCCTTTGTCCCTCGAAACCTGGGATCCTTTCAAAGACTGTCCTTTCCTAAAAACACTGGCGGATTTCCCAAATGCACAAGGCGGTGAAGCGGAGACAACACCCCGGATTGACTGGAAGGAGACCCCGGAAGCCCACGTGATCGCTGCGGATCTTCCGGGGCTGAAGAAGGAGGAGGTGAGGGTGGAGGTTGAGGAAGGCAAGGTGCTGGCGATCAGTGGAGAGCGGGTAAAGGAGATGGAAGAGAGTAATGAGAAGTGGCGCCGCGTGGAGAGGAGCAGCGGGAAGTTTCTGCGGCGGTTGAGGCTGCCGGAGGATGCGAAGGTGGAGGAGGTGAAGGCGAGCATGGAGAACGGGGTGCTGACGGTGGTGGTGCCGAAGGCGGAGGTGAAGAAGCCGGAGGTGAAGGCCATTGAGATTTCTGGATGAATGCTGCAATTGTTGTATCAGTTTCGTTTCATGTGTTTGTGTGTGTTTTGTGAGACATTTTGGCTTATGTTTCTGTGTAATGATACGCTGATCATGTGATTCGGTGGTGTGTGAGTTTTGTTTGTCGGAATAAGAAGCCTGCCTGTCGTTTTACCTGTTACATGATACCGATTATGCTTGTTCTACACTACTTCAGGACTTTCTTCATCATGTAATATTCGTTAGGACACCCACAAGAACGCTCTTCACTCAACACAAAATTCTTCTCTTTCCTCGATCCTTAAATTCCTAAATCTTCAGTCGCATTCTCTTATCTCCTCACATTCAGCAAGATACTTTCATTGCACCAAGTATTCTCGCTTTTGGCAAGAGGTTGCTCTCATTGCACTAGATCTTTAGAAAAAAGTACACCATGATCATTGAGTCCTTAGGTTGCTTCCGATTCTAGTACACTCAGTTAGGTTGTTTTCGATTCACCAGCTTTTTACTTGTAGCAAGATTACTTTAAGCATACACCAGTCTTCAGAGGAACGTAATACAAGTGCACAACAAAAATACAGAAGTTTAATTTGGAAAAAAAATACAAGTTTGAAATGAGAATGTTCAACATGGACACGAGTTTTAAATGAAAACGAACACACGAACATACGATTTTAGATTGAGAGTATTTAGTGAGGTCAACAACCATAGTTAAGAATGAGAGCATGAGTTTGAAATGAGAGTGCTTGCTGCATATTGCTAGCATGAAACAGTACTCTAGTAGGCAGTAGCCATCTAATCGCCTTCCATCGATCAAACAGGCTTCATTGCTGACAGTAAACCACTTGAATACCTAGCATTAATCAACAAACACCCGTTTACCAACCAACCAAACAATAACCATCTGAACTGCTAGCATTAAACATCTATTAGCCGTTTATGATCAAACAAGCTGGATTGCCAAAAGTAAACTCCGGCCACTCCAACAGCAGTTAGCCTAACATGTCCATAAGCTTTTCAAACAATACCTGTCATTAAAAATGATTCATTAACAGAACAAATTCTAAGGAGTCGCGAATCAACAAAACCACAGAGCATCAAGTGCCATTTGCCCATCCACCAAGTATCCGATGAGAAGTTACATACAGATCCCAGTCATTAATAGCTAGCAAGACTATGATGAATATCAATAACACATACATTCTGAGCATCAGTGCGAACCCTTGGTTTCTTCTCGTTCTTTAACTCCGGCCATTGCATCATAAACCGGCAACGCAAGAGAATCCGACAGCTTCAGATGCAGAGCTCGAACCCCACCCCACTTCTTCGGAACAATCTCCGACACTCCCTTAACTGCAGCCACCACATTCTCAACAACCTCGTCACTCGACATCCCACCGCCACAAACCCCAACCTTGACAAAACTACAAGTCCCCTTCCCGAAACACACGATCGCCGAGCTCAAAGCAAGCTCAATCTGCTCTCTCCACCCCACTTTCCCGCGTAAATCCAGCGGCACGGGGACCTTCCTCTTCTTCTTGTAAAACTGCTTCCCCAAGATCCCCGGAAGCAGCGGGATAACGCGCCTGTCTGCAAGGAAAGTATCGAAGGATTTGAAGAGCTCCCGCCTTCCCTCGAGAGACCCGCACTCTGATTTCAGTTTGGAGAGCTTGAGGACCCTCGTGATCGGAATCTCGTCGGACTTGATCCTCTTCTGGGCTGCCTCCGCCGTGATTCTGTCCCGAGATTTGATCGGACGGTCGTCGATGATGAGGCAGAAGTTTCCGAGCTCGTGGTTGGTCTGGAGAGGGTTCGGGAGGGGGATTTTGTGAGCGGCTTTGGAGAGGTTTTCGGGAGGGATTCTTTTCAGGGTTAAGAGGAGGAAGATGAAGTCTTGGGTATCGCTATCATCGTATTCCTTGTCGGAATTCTGGGCACCTTTTGGGTGGAGTTTTCTCCATTTTTGAAGGGCTCTCACTGCTTTTCTCACCGCTTTTATGCTTATTCTGTTTTCATCGGGAGAAACCGTAGAAGCCATGGCGGCAAGTGGCGGCAAGCGGCGGCGGCGTTTTGGTTTTATGGTTGCTTAGGGTATTCTCATGTCCTTCTAGTTGCTATAATCTGGGCCGTGGCACCAGCATTGGAGAAGAGAGTGTGGAATCCGAGCCCAGAAGAGTAGAGAGAAAATTGATTTTTGGTTTTTTGCAAGTGTAAATTATTTATGGGATTTTTACGTTTTTAACTCTAAGTTTATTCTAATATAACCCTGTAAAATGAGAAATTGTCAAAATAATCCTAACGTTACACTGAATTGTGCAATTATAACATTTTGACACTATTTCCGATGTTATAACCTTTTGACGAAATTACCCTTTGGCCCATAAATTGAATTTTCATTTTACCCTTTCTGCTTCTTTAAAATCCACCCTTACCCAAACCACCACCCCACCACCATCGGCCATTACCCCACCACCATCAGCCACCACCCCAGGGGCGGAACTACCATGGCGCGAGGTAAGGTTCCAGCCCTACTTGGGATTTTGGCTGGATTGGGCGAGAATGACCCAATCCACAATCATAAATTGAGCTGCTCCAGAATTCCACTTCTACAACCTCCAACTACCCTGCTCTGTGTCAACTCCACTGCTCCGGCCTTCACGCCTCCGTGTCGGACGCTGCCTCCGTGCCACTATTGTCTCCCATCCAACCCTGCATTCTCCTCTTCATCTAGTCTACTCTTTATGTTTATGAATTGAATGAGGTAATTTAATTTTTGGGTTTATTGTCTATTTTATTTTTTCCTTCAAAAATTTAATTTATATGAATATTATTTTTAGATTGGAAGTCAAATTGAAGTTGTACGATTGCATCAATTGAATTGCACATGTATAAATTATAATTGTTTGATTTATTATATATGTGAAATTGTCAAATTATGGAATTAAGGATATTTGTTAAATTGAATTCAGATGAATATGATTTTATAAATTATTTCATAATTCTTTTTGATTTTATAAGAATGAATTCAATTTACATATTTTCCCTATTTGATATTTAATAGCTTATGGACAAATTTTTAATTCAAAGTAGAGGATTTCCATCTTCTAAGAGATCGAATGAACCTAATGAACAAAGGCATAATGAAGAGGGTAGTAGTAGAAAACAATCTCGCATAGAATTCACTCAGAATGGTGTTATAAGTGATCCCGGACTACGTAAACCTATTAAAGAGATTTATGTTTCTATTAGAGATAAGTGCTAAGGGAATATATATTAAGAGGCCCTTGCTAACCTAAGAATCATACATTTCCCAAGACATTGTTCAAGGATGAATTTAGATGCTTTCAAAAGGGTTGGTTAGATGAATTTCATTGGTTGGAGTATAGTGTTTCAAAGGATGCTGCCTTTTGTTTTCCTAGCTGTCTTATTAAGAATTCAACAAAGGAGACATATATTGTGGATGAGATGATAAATTGGAAGAATGACCGTAAATTATTCAGGAAACATGCTTCGAATGTGGATAGAAATCATCAGGGTGCAGCAATCAAATTGAGAAATTTTAGCCTTCAAAAGCAAAGTACCTTACATTATTTCGACGCTCATGTCACTGAAGCAGAGAAGACATATTGCACACATTTGAATGCGGTTTTGGTTGTGACAAGATACTTGTTAAAACAAGGTTTGACTTTTCGTGGCCATGATGAGGGTTGGGATTCCATCAACAAAGGTAATTATCTTGAATTGCTTGACTAGTATTGCAAGCGAAGTGAAGATGTTTCTAAGGTAATGAATGAAAATGCTCCCGCAAATTGCAAGTTGACATCCCCCAAAGTTCAGAAACAACTCTCAAGTGCTTGTGCTGGTGAGGTAACTGATGCTATTGTTAATGACATTGAAGATAGTGTATTTTCTCTTCTTGTTGATGAGGCTAGAGATGCATCAATGAAAGAGCAAATGGGGGTTGTTTTGAGATATGTCAACAAACAAGGATGCATTCTTAAGCGTTTTCTTTCTCTTGTGCATGTTTCTAATGCTAAAGTTATTACTTTGATGGAGGCTCTTAAGCAATTGTTTGTAGATAAGAAATTGTCTGTGTCAAAGTTGAGTGGTCAATGATATGATGGGGCTTCAAATATGCGATGTGATTTTAATGGATCGCAAGCTTTGATATTGAAAGAAAACTCATTTGCAAAGTATATTCATTGCTTCTCTCACCAACTTCAATTGGTTTTTGTTTCTGTTGCATGTAGTACTCTATCTATGGTTGAATTTTTTGGGCATCTTGTTAAAACAGTGAATCTAGTTGGAGGTTCATGTGTTAGAAAAGATATGCTTGTGCAATTAGAACATGCTAAACTTGTAGCGGTATTGGAGAGTGGGGATAATTTTAGTGGAAGAGGCAAAATTCAGGAAATGAGTTTGAGACGGACTGGTGATAACCGTTGGGGATCACATTACAGTACTATTATTCGTTTTGAGGCTATGTGGTCTTCTAGTATTCAAGTGCTTCTTAATATTTGTGACCATAGCAATTTAGATGAAAATTCCTCTACAACAAAGGGTTTGATTGATAGAATGCAGAGCTCTGAATTTGTATTTTGTATGTTTTTGATGAAGCATTTGTGAAGAGCTACAAGTCAATTGTCCCTTGCCTTGCAACAAAGAGATCAAAATATTTCGATGGGTATGCGAATGATGAATAGAATGAAGACTGAATTGCAAGAATTCAGAGATGGTGGTTTTGATAAATTATTGAACGGAGTCAACAAATTTTGTGTGAAGCATGAGATCACATTAGACGTGATGGAAGCACAACGAAAAATTTGTCATAGTTCTAGACGACGTGGAGAAATATTAACCAATCATGATTTCTACCGTGTTGATATTTTTCTTCAGGTACTACTTTCACATTTACATACTTTAATTTATTCTGTTTATATTATTTTATATGTATTTTTATCTAATTGTTATATTTTTTTCCCATTATTTCAATACTAGACCGTTGACAGGATGATTCTTGAAATGAATCATCGATTTTCCAAAGCAAGCTCGGAGTTACTCACTTGTATCGGTTGCCTTGATCCGAGAGAAAAAATTTCCATGTTTGATGATAGTAAGTTACTTCGCCTTGCTGAACTCTATCTGGATGACTTCTCCCTAGTTGATCGTGTTGAACTTGAGCAACAACTTAATTGCTTCATCCATGATGTGAGAGCAGATGATGCATATTCAGTCATCAATGATCTTGGAAGTCTTGCTCAACATATGGTTCGATCACGTAACGATGTAATCTACCCATTGGTATATTGTCTTATTGAGTTAGCATTAGTTCTACCAGTTGCAACTGCTTCCATTGAGAGAGTTTTTTCTTTCATGAAGAATATCAAGACCGATCTTTGTAATAGAATGGGAGATGAATGGTTGAATGATGTTATGACGGTGTATGTTGAGAAAGATACTTTTATTAAGATCGAGAATGAACCAATTATTCAACGTTATTAAGGCATGGAGTCTCGTAGATATTTGTTGCCTCTACTTGTTCCTAGTTCTACTTCTAATAATTTGAGCATTAGAAAGTAGTTATTTTAGTAGTTTGGTGAACTTGTAAAAACTCTAATGTATTGTACTCGTTTTATTATATTACGTACTATTTAAAATTATTTTTTAGTTAATTTTTTAAAATTTAAATTTGTGTAGTATCAATCAGCCCCACCTGAAAAAATTTTGGTTCCGTCACTGCACAATCCCGTCTCTCTGTCACCAATTTCAGTTACCCCAAACACCTCCCACCACAATTGTGCCTCCACTTGCCCTAACCAATTTCCTTTTCCCACCAGTCTCTCCCTCATGCCTAGACCGCCCCGCCCAGCCCAAATTTGACACTGCGATATGGGTTGGTTTCCTGAGAGCCCAACCGCATGTTGGGACAGGAGTTGCGGGTTTCATACATCGCCGGTGGAGCTCAAGAGAACAAGATAACTTTCTTCCATATATTGGCATAAATTAGGGCTAGCAGAGTCAGCGTCGGAAGAAAATGACTACGGTGAGAAAATGGTTACGGTGACAACGTGTGAAATATTATATTGCCATCCCACAGTGCGTAATCATATCGCCGCAAGATGATGATTGCAGTGAGAGGGAAGAAAATTTATATCGCCATCCCACACGTTTTAATCATATCGCCGGAAGAAGACGACTGCAGTGAGAAAGAAGAAGATAACTTTCTCTTTTCAATTGTTTTGTTTTTTCATTTTTTATCCTGGGGTAAAATGGTCATTTCTTTAAATTCTGGAAAACTTCCCGTTGATAATAGAAGTTAGTGACGTCCAGGATTAAATTGGCACATACATCATAAAGTTAGGGTAATTTTGGCACTTTCTCACTTTGCAGGGTTATATTAGCACTTTCATCCTAAAGTTAGGGTTATTTTAGCACTTTATTCATTATTTATTTAGGGTGATAGATCTTTTTCAGTTACATACTTTCAAAAGCATTTTTTTGAAGACTAGTATTATTTAAATAATTTTTATCATGCATTTTAAAATGATGTGAAGGCTAGATCTGGAGGTTTTCAAGATGCCTTCTCCAGCAAGGCTACAATAGAGCAAAGAAAAGAGGCTTCTCCGGCAAGGCTACAACAAAGCAAACAAACGATGCCTTTCCTGGCGGAGGCACACACAGAGAAACAATGCAAAATCAAACAAATGACGCAAATGATGTGGGTGGCGGAGAAGGATGGTAGTGGCGCCTAGAGCATCGATGCGGCGGCAGAGGCATCTCCAGCGGTGTTGTGGCAATCGTTCTCCAGCGGCAGTGAGCTTGATCCCTAATTGCTATGGCAGCATTCTCCAGTGGTGGGCGGCGGAGGGTGGGTGGAGGGTGGAGAGTGGAGGGGCGGTAGAGGTTTTCAGAGAGAGTGAGGCTGGGGGTTGTGAAAAAAAAATCAGGAGAGAAAAACCTAAGTGTTTAGATTTTTATTTAAATGGTGAATCAAAAAACCCAATTAAAGGCAGGCCATTAAATGCGATTCAACCATAGAACCGCCTTTAATCGATTTAAAATTACCTTTAAAATGAAAGGGGTGACTTGGGAGGGATTCCAAATTCGGAACCTTATTCCTGTTCTGATTAAAGGCGGTTCTTGAGGAACTGGCTGCAATTGCATGCCTTTAATCACCCTATCTCCACTAGTGCAAAAGCCACAAAATATGTTTATAAACCAGGATGATGTGTTTCATGGAGTAGGAAAGAAATGACACATCCATTTTTAAACAAAACATCACTAGTGGAGAGCAGGCAAATTAAAAGCAATTTTTAGTGACTTCTTTGGCTCTGTTTGAACTGCCTCTACTTGGGGTCCGAAAGAAATTCCGGATTTGGAACCTAAATTGTAGGCTATAAAAAAATTCTAGAAACCAATAGTTTCCGACAGCCTCGAACCAAATAAACACAACAAACAAATCTCAAACAATCTCAACCATTTTAAACAACATACATAGTTATACCAAAGAATTGAAACCAAAACATTTAATGAAAGTAAATGTTCACCGATCTTAAATGTTTTACAGATCTAGGAGGAGAAGAAAGCCGTCACTGGAGAAGGAAAGATCCAGCGCTGGGTCAGGTGTGCCGGCGTTGGGTCGAATGAGAAGGAAAAATGTGGCGCTGGTAAAGTGGGAGAGCGGTGGCACCGGTGGAAGCAAGTGGTGGCGTTGGAGCAAGTAATGGCGCGGTAGCGCTCGACCGGGAAGACTGAAGTAGCGAAAGGAAAGGAGAGGTTGCCTTGTGTTTTCGTTCTAGAGGAGAACGAAGTATCAAGGGGTGAAAACCCTAAGTGATTTACTTTATATAGTGGGCCAAAAAGACAGCTCATTAAAGGCGGCTCTACACTAGAACCGTTTTTAATCGATTTTCATTAAAGGCGGAACCGCTTTTAATTGCTTTAGAATCACTTTAAAAATAAATATGTGCCTTCCTAAAGCAGTTCAAACTCATAGCTTGATTCAGATTCTAATTAAAGGCAGTTTCTCAAAACATCAAAGATGACGCCTTTGATTGCCGCCTTTATTCAAAGGCTCTCCACTAATGCATGTTCATCAAACCCACAAAATTATAACTTGAAAAGAGCTATACAAGGGTAGTCGAAGTTGCAACGTGTAACTATATCATTTAAATTTAATACACTTGTGATAGAGGTTAGGCCTAGGAAGTGCACTGGGCCGCATATGGGGCGGCCCAACTAGGGTACTATTAAATACTCCGAGGTAATTACCGTATTTATAGGATATTAATGGAAATAGTTGAGGAAGCTGTTATTTAGGACACGTAGTATAAATACAATGGACGCATTCATGTTATTCATTCATTTTGTCTTAATCATATTTGGGACTCTTTGACTGACTTAATCATCGGAGGACTGACCTCTGGAAGCCCCAGGGACAGTTTTCATTGCAGGTCAGTTTGATGATCTTAAGCCCATTAGTTGGACGGTCGTTCGAGACGGATCAAGTGGCACCGTCTATGGGGACGACCAAGCTAATTGGGATTTTAAAAAAAGTTTATGTCTACAGTTGCTCGAAGGAGTGAAAGGTTAAAATCAAAAGGCACGGGAGCCGATAAAGTGTCACAGCCTCCCAAAAAGAGTAAAAGGTTAAGTTTAAAGGTCAGAAGAACTAGTAGTACAACACATTCTGAGAGGACAAACATAGTTAAATCCTAGAAGATGCAAGGTCCTCGATAAGTGATGTTCAAATGTCGGTGGTTGAATCAAGGGCAGAGTCTGTTCCGGTTGTAAAATGTGAAGAAATACCAGCCTCAACCAGATTCATTCCAAGTACGGTTGCAGCCACGCAAGGGGATGTTGTGGGACCCCCGAGACTCACGGAGGTAACTACTGGACAAGATGTCGGGAACCTTGGACACGTGCTGGGTGGGCCAACTAGTTCGAGGGATGATAGGGATAGAAGGTTCACTCAGGTTTCCGAGGATTCGTACATGGAGGCCCAAGGGTCAAACACTCAAGGAAATCAGAATGCAGGGGGGGGGGACGTGCCCAAGTTAGGATGTAGAGCGAGCAGTGCAGGTTCTCGCGGTAGCAAGGTATCGAGTTACGCCTCCCTCTCCCCTCAGGGGTGTGGGAGTCACATATGAGGTATTGCCACCCTCGCCCGTGGGAGGAACTATAGGGTTAAATACTTAGACCGTGATAACATACCCTTACATAGCGTATACAGAAGAGGCACAACATGCGATGCCTCAACCTTCTTTTCTAGATTACTCACAGGGTCAGGCGTACCCAGTGCCTCTACTAGCCACATTTTCTTCAACCTTCACGCTCCCGAGAATAGAGGAAGTAGAATGATGGCTTCTTCAGGTATCTAGGGATATGGAAATACAGGATTGCAGGGGGCATTGGCTAACCAGGGACATTACAACCCCTATGGACAGCTGCTAACATACCCAGGTTTCAGACATACTTAGGCAAATTCTGGGTATATGGGAGCCCATCCCATTCACCCGCAGCAGTTTGGAGGCCACGACAAGGGCCAAAATATGGTAGGGAGACAGCAAGAACCAGGAAATTATGCAAGTGATACCCTTCGAAGATAGTTAGATAGGATGATCGGACCATTGGGGCAGGCCGCATGGTTACCTTTCAGTGCGCTGATAACATGGGTTCACTGGCCAATGGAAATTAAACCCCCCAAAGGGATCCCCACTTACAGCGGTAAGACAGATCCTTACAAAATCATACAAACGTTCCTAAGCTTGATGACCTCGAGGGATTTTGATGAAAAACGACGTGTAAGCTAGTGGGAAGCTATCTCCGAGGGAAAGCTCAGGAATGGTTCAAAAATTTCTGAGCACTTGTACCGAGACTTCAGTGGAGCATCGTTAAGCCAGTATGCACAGAAGAAGAAGTTCACAAAAACCTTACTAGAATTTTACCGAATGAAGTAGAAGCCCTGAGAAATTATAGGATACTTTTACCATCGTTATGTGGATGAGAGCCTAGGAGTGGCGGAGACAATGGAAAATGAGGTGATTCAGGGATATTTATTAGGAATGCAGGATATGGAGTTGTACAAGAAATTGAGTACGAACACTCCCAAAACCTTGCAAAAACTTCAGGAGGTGGTGGAACAACATGCAAGAGTAGAGGAGGACACTCAGAAGGAATGGGACACCCTGGCGGAAAAAGTAGGGAGACATGGGTCCCTGCGGGGAAACCCCGCATAAAAGGTTTTGGCCAGATGAGAGACTGTAACGTTCTTAGAAGCAGATGCAGTACCAAATCACCCCCATGGTGGTTTCTGCAATCATTGGAACATCCTTGGTGAAAAGGGTATTCATTGATGATGGAAGCGGGGTAGAGGTAATTTTTGCTGACTATTTTGATCAGCTTCATATTGGGCGTAGAAATATAAAAAAGTCAACCTTTCCCCTATCTAGCTTCATAGGGAACCCAATATTTCCCTTGGGGGAGATTACCCTGTCAGTTTGTGTAGCATATGGTGATAAATGGGTAACCATATGTTACAATTTTGATGTCGTTGATGCCCCATCTCTATATAATGTGATTCTATGAAGACCATGGATGTGCCAAGCTCGACCAATCAAGTCGCCTTATCACCTTATGCTGAAGTTCCCAATTGGGAATGGGATAGCATCCATACGTGGAGATCATGTTGTAGCTCAAAGTTGTAATCTTACCACAGTGAAGGAAACACGAAGACAAAGAGATGTGGGCACAAAACACGTAGACGTGGGACTCGCCGATACAATGAAAATGCTTATTCGAGACATGTGATTAGTAGTTGTTGAGAGGCTGATGCCCGAGGACATAAAAAATAGACTAAAACATCTGTTGGGGGAGATATGAGGATGTGTTCTCTTAGGATACCTCTTACCTTACTGGAGTGTACTTGAGTTTGGCGGTACATAGGTTGAATATAGATTTCTCAATAAAGCCAGTAAAGCAAAAGAGAAGAGTGTTTGCTCCCAAAAGAGCTGAGGCAATCAAAGAAG
This sequence comes from Rubia yunnanensis, assembly GCA_037428765.1. NCBI lineage: Eukaryota > Viridiplantae > Streptophyta > Magnoliopsida > Gentianales > Rubiaceae > Rubia > Rubia yunnanensis. The sequence goes on along the minus strand of CM075064.1, from coordinate 18,525,164 downwards.
AAGTGGAAAAGTTGTTGAAGGCAGATGTCATTGAAGATGTGTTCTACCCTAAATTGTTAGCCAACCTAGTTATGGTCCCAAAGTAGGATTGAGCTTGGCAAATGTGTATAGATTTTACTGACCTGAACAAATGTTGCCACAAAGACAGCTGCCCATTACCACATATCGACAAATTAGTGGAAGCCATCACCGGGTATCAAATTTTGTCATTCTTTGATGCACACAAGGGATGATATCAAATACATGTGGGGGAAGATGATAGGGAAAAAACATCGTTCATTATAGATATAGGCACTTATTGTTACAAGAAGATGTCGTTTGGACTAAAGAATGTTGGGGCTACTTATCAGAGGTTGGTTGACAAGTTGTTCAAGAAGCAGATCGGGAGGAATATGGATATTTATGTGGACGATATGTTAGTGAAAAAGCACGGGTCACGAGGATCTCTTGATGGATTTTGAGGAGACTTTTGACATGCTCCTAAGGGCTAACTTGAAGTTAAATCCATCCAAGTGTGTTATTGCGTAGGAGCAGGGAAGTTCCTCTGATTCATGGTCTCAGAGAGGGGAATTTATGTGAACCTAGAGAAGGTCGAGGCCTTAATGAGGATGAGAACCCTACAATCAATAAAAAAGTACAAAAGCTGACGGGCTCTCTTGCTGCATTGAGCAAATTCCTCTCAAAGTGGGCAGAGAAACACCTACCCTTTTTCGACGTCCTTTGAAAAGTAAAGAAATTTGAGTGGACTGACAAATGCAATGAAGCGTTCAAACAATTGAAAGGGCACTTAGGGAAGCTACATACCCTGATGAAGCCTGATAAAGAGAAAGTGTTATACCTATACATTTCTACATCACCTTTGGCATTTAGCTCGGTATTAGTAAAGGAAAAGGAAAGGGTGCAACATCCCATTTACTTTGTCAGTCATGCCTTGCAAGGGTCGGAGACGAGGTGCACTGCTTTGAAGAGGTTAATTCTAGTACTGGTACATGCAACCAAAAGATTGCAACCATACTTTCAAGGGCACGCAACAGTAGTGCTCACGAATAATCCAATCTGGCAGATTCTATTTAAACCAGAAATTTTGGGTAGAATGATGAAATGGGAAGTTGAATTAGGGGAACATGACATTCGATCAGCCTCGAGTGGAAATTAAAGGCCAGTCGTTGGCCGACTTAGTAGAAACTTCAGAGCTCATCGAGCACCTGGACCCTATTTGAGAAGTAGTGGCGCATAAGAAGGAAATGTGGAAGCTACATGTGGATGGTTTGTCACATTTTGGAGGGAGTAAAGCTGGGGTTCTATTTACTAGTCCAGGTGGCAACGATTATCCTTATGCATCAAACTTCGCATTGAAAGCGACAAATAATGAGGCAGAGTATGAAGCTCTGATAACAGGACTGCAGTTAGCAAGGGAATTGAAAGTGGAAGATTTCGAGGCTTACAGTGAATCTCAGATAGTCGTTCAACAGGTGAATGGAGAATATGAAGCTAGGGAACTTAACCTGCAAAAGTACCTTGAGGTAGTGCAAAATCTCTTAAAAGCTTTTAAATATCATACTCTAACACATGTCCTAAGGGAGAACAATCATAAAGCAGATTCCCTTAGCAAGCTTGCTTCCTAGGACTTGGGAATCCAATCTCAGAAGCAGTTACTGATGGAAACCTTAAATAAATGAAGTTTTGAAGAATTTGTGGTTATGGCAGTTGAGGTGGAGGACGATTCGATGATTACGATCGTGGCATACCTTCGAGAGGATGTCCTACCAGAGAATGAAATTAAGGCTAGAAATATAAGGTTAAAGGCACCAAGATATGTGCTGCATGAATGAGTATTGTATAGAAGGGGTCACTTGCAACCGTTGCTTCGGTGTGTTAACCCTTGGGAGGCTAATTATCTCATAAGGAAGGCACATGAAGGGATATGCAGCAGCCACCAAGGGGCTAGATCGGTGGCGAGGAGGCTCATTTGAGTAGGATTTTAGAGGCCAACGATGTTTGATGACACTAACAGATACATACAAGTGTGCCACCAGTGCCAAAAACATGCTCCCATAACCAATATTCCCTAGGAGGAGATAAGAAGTATTTATAGTTCGTGGCCCTTCGATAAGTGGGGGATCGATTTGGTGGGACCCTTTCCAGAAGCTCCAGGGAAGTTCAGATATCTCATAGTGGCTATTGACTACTTCACGCAGTGGGTGGAAGCCGAACCATTGACGAAGATAAGGCGAAAGATAGTTATTACCTTTTGTTGGAAAAAATATTATATGTTGTTCCGAGGAAAATTATCATAGATAACGAAACACAGTTTGCTCAAGATCCATTCAAAAGGTGGTGTGAGGAGTACAAAATTAAGCAGAAGGTAACATCAGTTTATCACCCCCAAGCCAATGGACATGTGGACGTAATTAACAGGATGATAGTGAATGGCATTCGAGCTAGGCTCGAGGGGGCAGAAGGTAATTGGATATAGGAACTACCAAATATTTTGTGGGCATGTTGAACAGCTGAATCTTCCACCACCGGGGAAACACGTATAGCCTAGTTTATGGCTTGGAAGCAATAATTCCTACAAAGATAGGTGTTTTTAGCCCAAGGATGATGGCTACGATAAATTAGATGAATAATCAGCAGAATCACTGTCTAGATCTTGACATGGTGGAAGAAAAAGGAGAGCTAGCTTCTCTACATGAAGCAAAGGTTAAAGAACGGGTCAGAAGATACCATGATAGGAAGGTAAAAATGGTGTTGTTCAACCCTGGAGACTTTTTATTGAGGAAAAATGAGAAAAGAAGAAATGAACCCGAAGGGAAGTTGGCTGTAAATTTGGAAAAACCCTACAAGATGATCGAATTGCATCCGGGAGGCAGCTATGTCCTTGAGATAATGGATGGTGCTCGAGTGCCAAGAAGGTGGAACATTACCAATCCGAGAAAGTATTATTAGCTATGAAAGCATAACGATTGGTTTGCTGTTATGCGGCGCTCATGATGGTATTTGAGTGGTTTGCTCCTAAGCTGCACTCATGATGAAATTCGAGTGGTTTGCTCTTAAATGGCACTCATGATGAAATTCGAGTGGTTTTCTCTTAAGAAGCACTCATGATGGTATTCAAGTGGTTTTCTCTTAAGTGTCTCTCATGATGAAATTCGAGTGATTTGCTCTTAAGCAACAGTCATGCTGAAATTCGAGTGGTTTGCTCTTAAGCAGCACTCATGATGGTGTCGAGTGGTTTGCTCTTAAGAGGCACTCATGATGGTATTCGAGTGGTTTACTCTTAAGCGACACTTATGATGGTGTTTGAGTGGTTTGCTCTTAAGCGGCACTCATGATGGTGTTTCAGTGGTTTGCTCTTAAGCGGCACTCTAGATGATATTTCTAGCTACGGCTGATGTTCGAGTGGTTTGCTCTTAAGCGGCACTCTAGATGATATTTCCAACTATGGCTGATGTTCGAGGGGTTTGCTCTTAAGCGGCACTCTAGATGGTATTTCTGGCTACAACCGATAATCGAGTGGTATGCTTTTAAGCGGAACTCTTGGGGATATTTTTGTAATCTCAAAATGATGAACTAGTAGAGAAAATTTGTAGGATGTAGGTGGAAACACTGAACCTGGGTAAAATTGCTCGTGTCTTTGAATTTTTCAATTTCTACTCGTCGAAGTCGATTATGGCTTTTCTAAATTGGTAGGTTGCAAGTAATACTGACATTTGGAACTTAAAATTCACAAGGAGAATTCGCACATATCCAAAGAAGAAGACTCACAAAAATATCTCAATATCCTTATTAATAAATAAAAGTACATTTTTGTCAGGAATGATACAACGTTGATCTACTTAGTTGGGGGAAACCCCTCCTCGAAAAGATCTGTTGGGGGAAGGTGATAACCCCTTTAACTTTGCTTCCAAAACCTCAATTTCTTCCATCTTAATGCCAACAACTCTTTGAATATCCTTTATTTTCACTTCCTCGGGATACTCGGAGGGGTCGACCGGTGCAATATTTCTATCTTTCTTCTTCGAGGACCCCTTGCTTCAACCACGTTTTCTGGAAGGCCTCTTGGTAGGACGATTCGAGGATCCGGGATTCTTATTAGCTTTCTTGGGAGACAACTTTGATCAAGAAGACCTGCGATGGACTGAAGATGAGGGGCCTTTTTTTCGCAGTTCCTTTAACCATTCAAGGATAAGGTCAAAAGCTTTCTTCTGTGAGGGGTCCCATCCTCATACACGTTGACCTCTTTAATCCAATATTGAGAAGCCTTGACTAGAAATCGTGGAAGTTGGTCATGTTCGATTAAATACGGGGTAGGAATGCCATGATAAAGCATGTGGGCTCAAAGGCTCACTTTGTGAACAACGATATTCTCTTCGAACTCCTCGATGCGTTCCTTGAGGCCCATGGCCTGAAGTTTCCAAGCCTTGATCTCTCCTATAAATCAAGTATTCTTGGATAAAAGGGACTCTACAAGAGAAACATCTCCCGCGGGTGAATTCCTCGTGGGTGGTTCCCTCACCAAGGAAGGGTCTTTGGTAGCTACTTTCTACACTAGCAATTTCTCTTCGAGGCCAGCTATCTTCCCCATTGCCATCATATATCGCTCGGTGATATCTTTTATTTATGGCATCAACTTATAATTATCACCCATACAAGCAATTAGCTGCCCTTCCACGGCTAGTAGCTTGGACGCATCAGCAACACACGCTTTAAGAAATCCAAACTTCAAATTTATTTGGCGCACTAATTCTTCATAGCTTTAATATGCGGGATCATGATCTGCCACCAACTCTGAAGGATATGTCCGGTTAAATTATTTAGCTAAGAAAACCTTAACAAATCCTTTGAATACTGGATTATCATTAGACTGCCACAGCTTAATATCCGCTTTGAGCTGGCTAAACTTGTCCTTTATTGATTGCTTCTCCCGGTTACAAGTAGAAAAGTCCCGCGTCGCCTCCAGTAGTTTGTGTGTTTGGTTCAGCTCTTTTTGAGCACTTGAAAGCTCGTTGCAAGCACCTTCTAGAAATCTTTTAAATGAATTAAACTACGAGAAAGAAAACTGGATAATAATAACAAAAGAAACTATGAGAATCCCTAAATCATTCTTATATCCAATCGGCGAATTTTACATGTGGAGGCCAAAAATTGGCAAAGTTTATAATCAAGGCGTTCAAGAACAAACCCTAGAGTCATCCTCCTTCGAGGTGAAGGCAATCATCTCTTCAACATTGGGCTGTGGTGAGGTTCTTTGCTCGAGGGACTCGTCTATGGCCTTTGGGAGGGGAATTGCTTGAATCCTCTCAACAATGAAGAACTACCCTTTGGACTTGATGAAGTCCATCAGAACAAAATGAAGGCAACCATTCTTGATTGCCTCATCCCACTTTGCATCTAGGGAGGCTTTGAGCTCAAGTTTGATAAGCTTGTCCACTTCTTTGGCATCCTCCTCGGAAAGAGAGCCAGATAGTTGAGGTTTTAAAAACTCCTCTGCCAAATCACTGTAACCTAGTTTCTTGGCCACCTCGAGAAGATCCATAAACAACTGAAACAGCTTGGAACTGTTTAGTAGCTTGTCCTTGAACGCCTTCAGTAGTTAAACCTGTTTGGTCGGATCCTCGGCTGCTTGGGCCCTCTTTTCCAGGGTATCTATATCCAGCGTAAATTGAAGCTTCTCTACATCAAAATTCGTTGTTTTCCTCTTCTCCTCCTTGAAGGATTTCTTTTTTTCCTCGTGCACCTCGACGAGCGCTCTCTTGTCCTTCTCGCACACCATCTTTTCTTCCTCGAGCATCTTTTTTGGCTTTGAGATTTCAACATCTTTTTGACCCAACCTCTCCTGCAAGCTACCTTGGTCAGTAGTCACAACATGGGCAAAAGCGGCCAGCTTTTGGGTGGCTTCACGGAGAATTTTGGAATCTTAACATTAATAGCAACAAAAGTTAAAAGTGCTGAGAAAAAAATTTGTAAGTAAATTTTGCAAGGATGCAGATGATAACCTGAGGGTCAGCGACCATGGTTGCAAGTGATTGCTCATTAAGAGTCAGAATGCTGGGTATGTTCACCGCAACATTCAAGGAGGATGTTTGGGAATGTGGTTGCTGGTGAAGATTAGCATCGCTGTCACCACATGCTTCCATTCGTTGGCGGACATTACTGTCATTGGATGTCTAACATTTATTTGTGGTCAAAAAAACCCCTCCACCACTCACAGGAGGGGTGGAAGTCTTGTTTGATGGGGGGCAAGGGCAGAAGACTGGTTCGAGGGAGCAGGGGCGGATGTCTAGTTTGTGGAGACAGGGGTCTCCTTAAGGACACTTGGAACCTGCTTCGAGTCTTCTTTCATCTTCCTTAGAGATTTAGCAAGACCCACTGGGGAAAAACACAAAACAACATCGGTAGAGAAAAACACAAAGAAAAAAAATACACGGAAGCAAGAGTTCTATCAAAGCACCTTCGAAGGCTTCTGAATTCCTAAAATAACTATCAAGGGTGTTAAAAGGGGGGTCTTCAGCGAGGTCCTCAGATTCTTTTCCTCTCTTCTTGCCTCTTTTCTGAAGTTTCTTATACACATACTCCTCGTAGACCTCAGACAACCACTTAATACCACTAACCTTCTGGTTAGGATTGGGGAAACGGTTGTACTCAACGGAACTGGATAACAATTTCTATCTATCCCCCTCGAGGGTACCTGGACAAGTATATTTCCCTGGTTTAGGAGATTCAACCTGCACATTCTAGGGGGGCAGAGGGACTCGATGTCTTCTACTGCCAAAAGAAATCCTCTTCTTCCAGCTCTTCCAATCACCCAAGTTTCCAGGGGCTGGTGAAAGTGATCATCGTATCGAAGATCTCCCACTGTAAGATACGTAATACAACAAGAGGACCAACTTATACTTTGGCTTGATGTTGAATTTGTGGCATCTCAATAAGAACATCCTGAAAATCACCAGGACATTGGGATTGACTTGTGCAGGGCTCACCTAGAACTGTTTAAGGAGTTTGGAAAAGAGGGGTGGAAAGGGAAAGGTGAGCTCGCAAAACAAGTGTCTGGGGAAATGGCCGACCTTCCCTCGGGAAGGTTATGGGGGTATCCTCTTCTTGGAAAGGTTGGAAATCCACATCTGGGGGTATCCGCATGCAAAGGGGATTGAGTCGAGAATCTTCGCGATGGCCTTTACCGCCTTCGAGGATGGGGGATTCCTTTAGAAAATTTTACTTTTACCCCTCGAGATACCCCCTTCTTATTCTTTTAGGTTGAGTTTTCCTCTGAAGGTGCTTTTGGAACTTTCTGGGGTATCTCCTCACCCTCGTGGGATGTCTCCTTCCATGAAGGAGACACATTCTCTTCCTCCTGAGCCTCGAGGGTTGAATTCGGGGGAGGATAAAAGCCAATTTTGCCACTGGTATGGGACTTCCTTATAACAGGTTTACTCATACCTGTTGGCCAATTCTTAGCACACCCTCGAGCGGGCATATCGGTGAGGGGCAAAACCCCAGGGTTAGAGATAGTACAGTCAGACGCATCTCCTCCTACGTCGGAATCATTACCAATCCCGTCAGACATATGAACTTCCACTTCGTCTACCTTAGTCTCGCCGCAAAAATCCCCTCTCAATGGAACCCTCATCAGAGTTGGACATGATTTGAAAAAAGGAAAAGAACAGAGTAGCAGAATAAGAGGAAGAGAAAAACTTACTGATTTTTTGAAGGAAAATGGCGAGAGCAAGAATTGCTGATGGAAGAATAAAGGAGAGTGCTTGTGAAGTTTCCTGCAAATGAGTAAGAATGAAAGATGAAAGAGAAAAAAGATAGCAGTTAAAAAATTTGAAACGGCGGCATAATTAATGACCGCATTGGAACAACAAAAAGTTATGGAAACACGCAACTGCCCATCTGCCATTTTTCTGCATGCCACATGGGGTATGACGACATGTGCTGGTGTAAGTCACGTGCACCTCCTGAAGTTCCAACATTAATGCTTGATGAGAAAACTAGATTCCCTCCCTCGAGACCTAGATCAACGAAGGATCATATCCACTTTAAAACTTCTACGTCCACGAGATGTTCATAAGAACTCGAGGTCTCGAATAGTCCGTGTACTGTTCCAGTGCCTTGGTGCAGAGAACCTAATTTTCTGGGGGCTCTTAATAGAGGTCGGGCCCAAGAAGTGCACTGGGCCGCGTGTGGGGCGGCCCAGCTAGGGTACTATTAAATACTCTGAGGTAATTACCGTATTTATATGATATTAATGGTGATAATTAAGGAAGCTGTTATTTAGGACATGTAGTATTAATACAATGTACGCATTCATGTTATTCATTCATTTTGTCTTAATCATATTTGGAACTCTTTGACTGACTTAGCCATCGGAGGACTGACCCGTGAAACCCCCAAGGACAGTTTTCATTGCAGGTCAGTTTGAGGAGGTTAAGCCCATTAATTTGACGGTCGTTCGAGGCACATCAACTTCCAAGGACTTTTAAATAGTAAAATTATATGGAACGCTACGCTAATACAGCACTTATTAAGCTATTATTACCTCTGCAGTAAAGTTTGTGGTTTGATATTCATTGGTGCAAAAATGTGTTCAATAATACTCACAAAACGAAAGGTGTTCAGCAATCCCTACACAAAGACACCACAAATATTGCGAAAAACATTCAACCACGTAATATTGATTATCCCTTTAATCCATATTCATAATCCCTTAGTTAATTATGATAACAAAAGTCAAATCTTTACAAGGAACAAGATAATTAAGAAGAAGAAAAGGAAAAGAAAAATAAGATGGCAGAATCAAGCAAATTCATTTCCCTGTACCTGGTGGCACTTGTACTGTGCATGGCGATTGCTGACGTCGGTCAGGTGGACGGAAAATACATCAATTACGGCCCCTTAGACAAAGGTGACCGGCCGTTTTGCAGCCCAGAGCACCCGGAAAACTGCAAACCGACGCCGTCAAACGGTTACAGTAGAGGATGTGAATATGGAACCAGGTGCATGAGAGACCCGTCGAACCACCCCGGCAAATAATTTTCCGGCATGCAATTTTGTTTAAATTGATTCTTAAATAAGTAATGAGTCCTGTGGTAGATTGATGCCATGACTTGTTCATTTCCTGCTTTGCTTCAGTATACAATGTGGTGTTTGCCCGTGTATATCAGGGATCTGGTTAATAAGTTATTGTTCCATGTTTTTTTTTGTAGTAGTACATGTGATGTAACCATGCAAAGTGACCGTGTTACTCTTTGAGGATCTAAATGAAATACTGTGTAGCTTCATATATAATACTCAATTATACCAATTCTAGTTCCATAATTAGGTTTCTCAGTGCTCTATCTCTGAGGTTGTAAGCTCGTTTGTTATTTCTGAAATTCTTAATGCCATCACAGAATTCCTCGCACATCCTGATAATCATCATACACCATTTTCTGGTTTTCAACTTTAATAATCATGGCGTAGGCCTTCTGAACAGCAGGCAGTGGCTCCATAGCAAAGATCTGATTACAGACCCAAACATATTCTGTATTAAGTCCTATTACAAACTGATGCAACTTATCCTTTTCATCCTGAACAATGATCAATCTTTCGGGTAAATTATACCTTCGGGAAGAAATTCCCTAAGTAAATCAAGAGTTTTTATCATCCCTTTATCGGTTCATCAGTATTTTGCTTTCAAGTTCATCATTCGCAGATTGGCACTTAAAATCGAATGTTTCGATCCATTGTGCAACACTGTCTTCTTGTCATTATGCAAAGATTCTAGGACTTCGGGTTTACCATGGAATTCTCTAGCAACGTCCTCCGTCATCTCCTTGAATCCATCATTTACATCTAAATCCCTAGATTCTTTTTATGGCTTACAACTTCAACCTTAACTGTGTCAACCTCCCCTTGCCACACCCAAGAGGTATAACTAGTTTGAAGCCCTCGCATGACGAGATGTTCACATTACTTCCTCCTACCCAAAAATATATCATTCCTACAATCCTTACATGGGCAACATTCTCGCACCACGCCATTTTTAGAAGCATGCTCCAAAGCTACCACAACATATTAAGGATTCTACTGATAAAATATAGAGAGCTTTATTATGGTGCACTGATATTAATCAATGACACACCTCATCAATCATGAGGATTACAATATATAGGGATACAACAAACCAAAAGCTAACAGGAATAGAATTCTAAGTCTATAAGAAATTACCATCTATAGCTAATTCTATAAGGAAACTAATTCTACTACCATTTATAATCTTTCCTACAAGGAAAGGGTTTTTATTTCCTTAACACCCTCCCTCAAGTTGGAGCATGATGACAAGAATGTCCAACTTGCAAAGAAGATTATGAAATTGCTAATCATTAAAAAAAATTAACAGTAGTGGTAGAAGTAGCAGCAACAATAGTAGCAACAACAACAGTAACAGCAGCCGCTGGTAGAGCAATATTCAAATTCAGTAAGAGCAGTATTTGTAGGTAATTCTCTTAACACTTCAAGATGGTGGGTGCAATAACCAAACCAGGTCCGTCAGAAGTGCCAATGAAGTAGGGGTCAGTCGACAAACGACCAACAAGTATAAGTATCTTATGGCCAGGTTGCAATTGCAACTGTTTCAGTAAAGTCACAATTACCTCATAGCCATTCATGTTCTGAAGCACAGTAGCCTCAAAACCAACATCAGTACGGGCCTGTTCCTCGGGATTACTTCCGGAGGCAGACATAGTGTAAAATAAGGTACAGATCAGCAGCAGGTACAATAACCGCCAGTAGATCGGATCGGCAAGACACACCGGCGCGTTGAACGAGCGGCGGCGCGTGGAGATCGACGGTGGCACGTGTGATTCGGTAAGGGCAACAGACGGTGACCGCTAGGTCACAACGGTCGTGGTCGATGAACGACGAGCTTCAGCGGTGGCACAACAGCAGCGCGTGAAGGAATGCGCTATCGTTGGCGGCGGCAGGAGCTCGGGAAAAAGGCAGCAGAATTTTCTTTTCAAGTTTCAGAACTTTAGACTCTGATACCATGATAAAATATAGAGAGCTTTATTATGGTGCACTGATATTAATCAATGACACACCTCATCAATTATGAGGATTACAATAAATAGGGATACAACAAACCAAAATCTAACAGGAATAGAATTCTAAGTCTATAAGAAATTACCATCTATAGCTAATTCTATAAGGAAACTAATTCTACTACCATTTATAATCTTTCCTACAAGGAAATGGTTTTTATTTCCTTAACATCTACCAAAGAGATGTAATCAGGTGATTTTTTCAAATCTCTGCCAATCAATTCAATTCGATCAATCGCCAATAACCTAAAAATAATAATAACAACACCAGGAGAATGATACAACACAAAACATTGCCACTGACATTCATCAATGCAACTAAAGCATCATAAGCAATTCAATTAACAAAACAATAACTCCCAATGCATGATTTCAAACCAAAATCACATTTCTTCCATTAGAGTAATAGAATAGTAGAAATGTACATGCCTTTTCCAAAGCCCAAGGGATGCTACAATAGTTCTTCATGAAGTCCAAAGTAAAATTTCTATCACTCATATGAGGTTTTCAAACTACAATGACCAAAAAAAACTGTATTAATGTCCCCGACAAATTTCTGATTTTGGAACCAGGATAGTAAACCCTACCTATGAAACCGATTCAGTTACGAATTCGAAACATGGAAACAAAATAACTCTAGAAACCGTAAATAAATTTTGCTCTTTGTGAATACTATGAACTACACGTTCAGAACTCGTAAGATCCCTATGTTCCTATTTCCAAACTCGGAACATGTTACAGTCATAGGTGGTTTGACATAATTGCCTTCAATTTGAGTTAATTAAAGGTGGTTTAAATTAAAACCATCTTTATTTTTATTTAATCAAAGACAGCTTTTGGATAATTGCCTTCTAAATTAATCAATCCAACCGCCTTCTAGAAATTTAGAGACCCGAATGGATAAATATTCGATTTCAGAACCTATTTGGGAAGACGGTTCCTCAGAAAAACTATGGAACCACCTTTAAATGATGTCAAATAGTGACATAACTTATACGGCATTAGGATTTAGTATTAGTCCGAGAACTACAAAAAGTAAAGTGAGAAAGGAAGAAAACTTTGTTTATCCATAACTTGGGTTGCAATATGCTAAAAATGAATGAAAATGATTGAAAGTAACTTGATGATTATAAAATGGGATACATACATTTATAACCCTAACTTTTGGTTAAAAGTGCCAATATAATCAAGCAATCTAATAAAGTATCAATTTAACCCTAATTAATTATTGTATGTGTCAATCTAACTCTAATTTTCGAAAACAATTTGCCAATATAGCCAAACTCCCTAATTCTGGCATTGACCCATGAAATTTTGACAATGACAAGAAATGAAATGATGGAAATACCCTTGACTAAGAAGCTAAAAACTGATACCTAAAATACCCTTGATTTTCTTCTTCTTCACTGTTGTTGCTTCATCGGGACCGCTGCAGCTCTGCTGCAAGAAACTCCTCTGCAGCCAAAAACCTCCTCCTCCACCAGAACCTTCGTCATTCCAAAAATCTCCTCAGCTGCTGCCACCATCTAGCCACCCCTCCCAATCTCCCCCGCCCAGTTACACCCCTCCCTAGCCTCTGCCACCACCCCTCCTGATCTCCTCCGTCCAGCCTAACCCCTCCTGATCTCCTCATCCCTCTCCCCTCTTCTCACCCCTGCCGACAATAGGAGGGAACCCTAGCTCACCAACCCCACCCCCCTCCACGCAAGGAGAACCCTGGCCTCTCCCCGCTACCTCGCTGCAAGGAGGAACCCTAGTCGCTCGCCGCCACCCCACCATTCGAGAAACGAAAGCAGAATCAAAGAAGATAGGGAATATTGATGGAGGAAGACGAGGCATCAGTGGTTATTCTGGTTCCACTTCTAATGGGGGACAATGATGGAGGAAGACGGGGCAACAATGTCGATTCCAAAATTATTTTGATTCTGTTGCTGGTCCAACGGAAGCGGAATTAACATTAAAATTATTTCAAGTGGAATTGAAGGAGGACAAAATTGATGGAGGAAGATGGGGAACTTCGGGTTATATGTGATGGAGGAAGACATGGGAATAATGGTCCTTTCATCTTTTAGTATATTTTTCTTTTTTTGGCAAGGGCAAAATGGTCTTTTCAATAAAATCTGGCCATCAAATGGCTAACTAAAAAGTCAGCCTAGTCAAAGGTTATTTTGGCATTTTCTGATATTGCAGAGTTATATTGGCACTTTTAGGCTAAAGTCATAATCATTTTAGCACTTACCTCTTATAAATTAGAACAATTCACTCAAGTAAGATTATGGCATCGGCAATCTTGGGTTCTCTCATCGTGAGTTTGAGACACGTGCCTAGTCAATTTTTAACTTTCTTAAAGGTATTTGAACAATACATGATTATACGAATGTGTCGAAGGATTATGTGTGATTTGTCCTATAATATTTGTTATTGAATTTGGTGTAACACTATAATTTGTGAAGTACCTGAAAAAATCTTGTTGATATGAATGTGTTGTATGATTGTGTGTAGTTTGAATGATTATGTTTGGTCTGATTCTATGAAAGTGTTGAATGAGGATGCGTGACTATGTGAATTGATTATGTGTGATTTGTTTACTAATTTTTGTATTAAGTTTGTAGTAATAGTTTTATTAGTGTAGCGGAAGTGAGCACACATTTTAGGATAGTGTAATAGTTTGAAAATCGATAATACTGTATGAGGTGGTTGACCGATGGTGTTTGCAGTTGTACGATGTTTTTGACGGTGTACCTGTACAAAGGGGGTCAGATTAAGTTTGATTTGACTGTGGGTGTGTATTATGATCCTCCCACATCGGAGAGGAACGTGACTCTCGAAAGGAGGTTAAACCACTCTGAGTTAGTTGATTTAATTTTCAGAAGGCTTGGTATTGCAAGTGAGGGGTATCTGTTGAAAATATATTACCGTTGTCCTTAGCTGATTGGTTCGACCGTATACTATCGTTGTTATAGTGTGGACGATGACGAGTCTACCACAATCTTCTTCAACATTATTGATTAAATATCGTTTTCCTCAGCAAATTTCTACATTATTATGGAGAAGTTGTTAAGCTCCATTGATCGTGCGGGTGATCTTAGTTCGGGCACGTTCATGTCGTTGTTGAGCAACATTTAGAACTGTACACCTTTACCAATTTTACCACCCCATGTTCATTGCCAAGGTTTTGTCATTCCTAAGTCTAGCCAACCCAGTGTGTATGTTCACGTCGATTGCGCTCAGCCATCCACAAGTGGTGGTATATATAGTGGGCATCATGAGGAGCCGAATGTCTTCGATTATGATTATGTGGGTGAAATTGGCGAGCATGTTGTTGGTCATGTTGGTAGCGATGATGATGGTGAGGAAATAGAACTTGATGAAGAAAGTGAAAATGATCGTTCCTTATCAACTGATTAAAATCCCGGGGATGATGATGAACAAGTGGTGTGCACGAACAATGTATCCATGTTGTTCCATATTTTGGCGAATCCTGATATGGAGGCCTACTTTAGGGATTATGGGGCCCGATGAGGATGGCTATCACCCAACTAATTGTGGTGACGGACTTACTAGTTATGTTTAAGCGACTGGTGAAGTAACATTGGGTGTGCGATTCTGGACGAAGCCAGAATTGGTAGAAGCTATTTCTACGTGGAGTTCCATGATGAGCAAGGAACACAGGGTCGTGGAGAGCAGGTCACGCACATGGTATGCAAAATGCAAGGACGTTGTTGAAGGAACTAGTAATTGTCATTGGGTTGTTAGAGCAAACAAAAAGGCTTCACATGGCATGTGGGAGATCACCAAATTGGCAAGTAGTCATACTTGTGTTGGTGGTGATCGATCGACGGGTAACATTAACCTGGCATCGGTGATAATTGCCTGTTCAATTCGCCACCACATTGACGTAAACCCTTCTTACACGGTGAAAGATGTACAAGCGCATGTGAAGACAGAGTTAGATGTGACCCTTTCCTATAAGAAGGTGTGGTATGCTTGATAGAAGGCTATTAACATGGTATTCAATACTTAGGAGGAATCCTTTGAACAATTGCCAACATATATGGATGAGCTTGTTAGGGACATGCCTGATAGAATACACAGGCATTGGTGTAGGAAATTTTAGTTTTTTTCTGGGCATTTGGTCAAAAAATTGATGCATTTTCCCACTACAGGCAGTGATTAATGTGGATGGCACTCATTTGAGAGGTGCATACAAAGCCACAATGCTAGTTGTCATGGCGCACGATGCGAATGACTACATACTCCCCATCGTTTAAGCAATTGTTGACGCAGAAACTAACGAAAGTTGGAACTGGTTCATGCAGAGACTGCGTGTCCACGTGGTTGGTGGTGATAGAAGGCCAATCTATAATATATCAGATCACTATGATGGAATTTTAAATGCAATGAGACATATGGAGGAATGGATAGAGCCAGCTGGATACCACCAATTTTGCTTGCGTAATTTTCAGTCCAACTTCCTTAGTGTTGAGGGGGGGTCAAGAATGCACTTTTGAAGACTCTGGTTTGGCAGCTTGGTGGTGCCAGATGAGAGAGCAGGTGGAGGGAGTACAAGGAGGAGTTGGAGAGTATCGAACCATCTGCTTGGGATTGGTTGATACAACATGATAGCAGTAAGTGGTGCCTTGCCTTTGATGAGGGTGATCGACGTTGGGGAATTCTTACAACCAATTTGTCATAGAGTTACAACAACTATTTATGGTGTGCACTACATCTCGCGATAAATGCGTGTGTCAAACCGACTTTTGAGCGAACAGTTGAAATGTTTGCCCAAAGGGTAATGGATGCCACAAATTAGAGGTACTTTCCTTATTCATTACAGTTCTTTATGTGTTCACAGACCAATTTCTTGATTCTAAATTGATGTTGATTTGTGTATATCTATGTTCCCTAGTAGGATCAGGAAAAAATTTAAGAAGCAAGACACTCGGGCACAGGGATATATCGTCACCGCGCTTGGTCATGCGTCGCAGACTTATAGGAATGTGACAAGGACCATTGATGGCAGCATTGGTGAGAGGTAGTACACAGTCAAATATCGGAGACAGGAATGTACTTGTCGTGAATGGAAAATTTTCCGTTTCCCTTGTTCCCATGCATTGGCCGTCTGTCGGCTTCTACTCTATGTGACAAGGTATATAACACGACCACCTATGTGCAACAATATAGCCAGGGTTTCATGCCTGTACGAGATCCATCACTTTGGCAATGTGCTAGTGGGAAGGTTGATTCCCGATATTGAAAAGTTTCGCAATAGGAGGCGTGGTCAGTTTGCGGAGAGAAGGATAAGGAATCAAATGGATGAGAGGGTGCCGGGTGAATCCAGAGGCGTCCATAGGCGAGGTCGTGCTTAGTGTCGTGTTTGTAATATGGAGTTTGTAAATTCTTTTTTTTCGAGTTCAATTGATTGTTTACATTCGTATTACGTGTATTTGTTTAAATAGAAACTACTGTACGATTTGGTTAAAATATTTTTTTTCCAGGAGTTGCAGTATTATGTGTATTTGTGGAAATCTTGACTGATTAATTTTGACATGTGATTCCGATTGTCAACAGGGACACGCCATATATCATCCAGGACCCATTGAGGAGGATTTTTTGTACCTTCACCAGGAGCATTGTGCTCGTGCATTGTACAACGGCCATTTAGAGGATGAGGCACTACAGGTGAGGCAGTGTGATAGGGCTTGCTGGACTGATCAGATACCTGATAGAGTTATGCGCTATGTGCGTGAAGCTAGATTCCATGGACTCTTGGATTCCGCACTAATTCCCATTGACCATTCCCTCATCACTGCCTTAGTGGAGCATTGGAGATCGGAGAAGCACACATTTCACCTGCCGATAGGAGAGGCTGCCATCACTTTGTAAAATGTAGGCACCTGATGGGGTATTCTAATCAATGGCATCCCAATCACTGGTGTAGACACTAGCAGGCGTATAGATGACTAGTAGAGAGTGTGCATAGACTATCTGGGTACTACACTAGACCCGAGTGCTATCAGAGGGGATCGCATCAGGGCCAGCTGGTTGGGAAACTTATTGCACAGTCTGTTGCATATTGATGCTACTGAGGTACAATGTCAACAACAGGCTAGGGTTTTCATTCTACTGCTGGTCAGTGGAATACTAATGCCAGACACTTCCAACCACCTTATCCCTTTGCTCTACTTGTCGGTAGTGATAGACCTAGGTGCATCACATCAGTACAATTGAGGGAGTGCCATTTTGGCACACTTGTACATGTGCTTATGTGATGCTGCAATCCCATAAGTTAAATCCATATCTGGGCCACTTGTTTTCCTACAGGTAAAATTGTTGGTCAATCTAGTCAGTTGTACACAATGTCCATAATGTGCTCTAACATTATATTACATTTTATTTTAATTATTGGCAGGGAGTGAATACCATCCATCCGACCAGCCAGACAACTACCAGTGACCGTCACGATGAGTGCTCTTAGGTTCTGGTACGTGTCGAATTAGTTAAGAGACAATTGTTAAACCATTGACAATTCCAAGAAATGGCTAATATAATTCAATTTGTTCCTCATAGGTGGAGAACCTGGTACGAGTTATCACAATCACTGATGCATGTATTGAAAGTGTACCGTGATCAGTTGACATCTCTCCATGACAGTCAGGTATAGGGCAATTCGGATTTCCTTTCATTGACTTGGTGGGAAAAAAGGTTTTTCTTACCTAATTGCAACACCTACCTGTTATGTCAGTTTATTTGGCAGCCATACATTGAGGATTCGTGCAACAACTCCCGTTGTACTGTACAACTAGTAGCAACAACTGGCTACTTTGCGTTGACCTCATTTGCTGGCATGTCATGGAGTACCATCATGTTCATCGTGTTCTCAGGCAGTTTGGCCTTATCCAGCCAATACCCACCCAGTTGGTCTCTAGGGATGAACATAAACTGCTTCATACTAGAGACCGTCGAGGAAGGTTAGGCATGGATTGGCATGTGGAACTGAGAAGATATCTCGATGCTTGGGAATGTCAATCAGAGCAACAAGTAAACACACTTGGGTCAGCGGATCCATACACACCCGGTCGAAAATATATGGAGTGGTATTTTCACAGGACAGTGACCCTGATTGATCAGCTAGGATGGCCCCTAACAATTACAAAGGGTTTCCATGGAAACGGGGCTACTATGGAGTATATGGTATTTCCTAAATTTCTAATAGTGTTAACAAATAATACTTTAGATTTTCTCAATATTAAATATCTAACATATTTACCTAATTTATGTAGTTGTAGGCAATTACCGAGTTGCGCATCATGTCAGATATTAATTTGGACGAATATCCCCTACATTTCGCGGACGTTATTAGAGGAATGCATAGTGTTGCCACACGTACTCTACAATATGCGCATGAGCCCTCCAGACTGCAATTTTATCAGCCATATGTGCACTGTGAGGAACCTCCCCCTGGTGTGAGATATAACGACATCAGAAGCCACCGTCCAGCTCTACCTGGTTGACAGGGCAGTCAGAAACCGTGTGCTTAGGGCCATACAGAACACATTGGTTCATCACAAGCCGGACCCTCACATGCAAGTCCAGCGATTGCTGGACCATCACATGGTGGACCCTCACACTATGACATGACTACAACAGATTTCACTGCATATCGTACTCCCACTTCTAGTCATGCCGGTCCATCACATTGGGAAACCTCCCAGTATGACATGACTACAGCTGATTTCACTACATATGTCACTCCCACAACTAGTCATGCATACATATCGCCTACCGCTCCATTACATATAGGTAGTGTTCCACATGTCCATTATGATTCGAATGAGGAGGCTGGAGACGATATGGAGGAGGATTTACCTGAGGGAGGACGTACATGTATCTACTTAGATGGTTGTTCCACGATGCACATCCCGCACCATACGTCCTCCCCCGTGTGGAATGAGTGGAAAGCTTTGCAGAGGCCGTCTTTAGTACATTACATGTCATTCATCACTTATTTCATTACGCTTCACACATCTTCTTCAGATATTGTACATTTCTGCTTATCTATATTCATTCCAACTCTATAAAATAATTCATTCATACTCTGTATTGAAGACTAGATAAAAAATTGCAAATCCCAGGATAAAAAATTATCGTTTTAAATTTTTTTAAAAATATCATCAAACAAACACAAGTCTACTTATGCACAATCTTCACCAAAAAAACAATATGAAAAATAATAACTTATACATTGCTGGATTGAAAAAAATTAATTTGTTAAATTCAGGATGCATTTTGAAAAAAATCATTTGTTAAATTCAGGACGCGTTTTTATATAATGAATTCAAGATAAAAAAAATTCATGCCGATATTCAAGACGCTTTCTTCACAAAAATTTAAAATAAAAATTCAGAAACCAATTTTCGAACGGTGACAAATGGGTCATCTACAAAATAATTAAAAGAAAAAAAAATCAGAAATTGAGGACGCATTCACAGAATGCGTCCTCTTCACAATAATTAATAAAATAAATCAGAAACTGAGGACGCGTTCACATAATGCGTCATCTACACAATAATTAAAAAAAAAATTAACCATATTGAGGACGCATTCAACAAATGCGTCCTCTGAAATTTCTGCACAAAAACAATTATTCATCGAGAGGACGAATACGTCCTCTTAAATTTCTAGGAAAAAAAATTAATTACGATGAGCATGCATTCAATGAATGCATCCTCTAGCGATTTTGCAAAAACTAATAATTTAAATCAACGTGAGAATACGTCATCCACCATGGTGTCCAAATTTCAGAACACGCACACTTGCATCCAAAATTCCGCCAGCATGCACCAAAAAATAAAGCACTCGCCCTAATTCGGCATATTAAAACACGATGATAAATGGACCGATGTGGGCTCATTTCAGCAGGTACCGGCTATGGCCGCCGGGAGATCTGTTGCAGCGTGTCGCATCCTCGCATCCGCGATGGTAAGGGTTCGCATCAGCAGGTTTGCAGTTTTTTTCCCATATCGGGTTGCAAAACGGCTTGTCTCCTCTCTGAATGGAGCCGTAATGCATGGATTTTCCTTCCGCTTGAAGAACATCTGCAAGCGCCATGCACAGCACAAGTGCCACCGCACAAAAGCAAAGAACTCTGGTTTTTGGAGCCATTGTTGGTTGCTTTTCTTCCTCTTTCACCGGATGGACGGCTTGCCGATGCTCCTCAAGAATCAGGATCGACGTGTTTCGGTTTTGATTGAGGTTGAGAATGCGTTATAGAGGGAGAAATGGAATTGAATGAAGAGTGTAGATTGATTTTCGGGGGAATTTTAGGTTCATTTTTGAGTTTTCTGTTTTTCCTGTTATCAGGTCATGTTGGATGTTAAAACAACTGTCGAGTTCGTTTATGAACCAACGGTTTTCTTTGAACTTGTGACTTGTGAGAGAATTACTGAAGACCTCCTCTTTCAATTCTTTGCTTTTTTTTACAAGGTTGATCATAATAATTTTCCCAAAAGTGAATGAGTCTATCTCTTAAAATACAATTTTTTCATAAGTTATGGAAAAATTAAGATTTAAACTGTAATTTAGAAAAATTAAGATAAATTTTTTTATTGTATTAATCGGGTAAAAAATTTATAACCACTGTACATTGTATAGCAAATTTCTATTTAGGAATTAGAATATTAATTGTAATTGTAATTATATTCTATTACTTTTTCCTAGCTTGTATAGGTATCATGTATTACTATATAATGTATCATGAGTTCATGAATAAAGACAAACATCATTACCCTTATTTTCTACATGGTATCAGAGTCTAAAATCCTGAAACCATAAAAGAAAATTTCGCTGCCATTTTGCCCGAGCTCCTGTTGCTGCCAACAACAGTGCGTTCCTCCACGCACCGCTGCCCTGCCATCACTGAAGCTCGCCGATTCTCACGCGTCGCCGTCGATCTCCACGCACGGTGAACCAATCTCCACGTGTTGTTGCTCGTTCAACGCGATGGTGGGTCTTGCCGATCTGATCTACCACTGGTTATTGTACCTGCTACTGATCTGTACCTCATTTTACACTATGTCTGACTCCAGTGGTAATCCCGAAGAACAAGCCCGTATTGATGCTACTCATGAGGTTCCGAAACATCAGGATATGAGTGATTATGATGTGATTGCGACTTTACTGAAACAGTTGCAATTGCAATGGACTACTATACCAATTGGTTGTATGTCGACTGATCCTTACTTTATTGGCTCTGGCGATGGTCCAGGTTTACAACTTATACTCAACATGTTAAAAGGTCAAGAAAATTGCATTGAATGGTCTGACGCGATGTGCCGCACATTCCTTGCCAAGAACAAGATTGGGTTCATCGATGGATCCATTACCAAACCCCAGGATGGTCATCCTGATGCTGCTGATTGGTCTGGGGTTAATGTTCCTCTTTTCTGCTAGATCTTACAAACCCTGGATCCAGTTTTGAGATCTTCTACAAGCTCGTTTGCCACAGTTAAGGAACTGTGGGATAACCTGAAACACGATTTATTCTTGGGGATGGTATGACATTTTTGCACATGCAAGAGGCTATTCAGAGTTGCAGTCATTCGAGCTCGTGAGCCTTCTTCTAACTCCATGGCGTATGTTGCACGATGCCCACCACCTACAAGTTCTTCGCCAATTGTTCTTTCTGCATTACAAGTTCTTTGCCAATTGTTCTTTCTGCATCTGACCGCAAGAATCTTGTTTGTACACATTGTCATCGCAAGGGTCATGATAAGGATTCCTGCTTCCAGATCTTTGGTGTACCAGAATGGTTCAAGGAGTTGAAGGAGAAAGTCAGCGCTGCTAAGAAAATGGTGCCAGCCTCTCGGTCGACCTCCGCCGCCGTAACCGGAGGTTCCGCCACGGTACTTCCTCTCCGCCGCCGTTCACCGGTGCCGCCATGTCGCCGCCTGTTCTAGTGATAGCGGCTTCCTCTGGATGCGTCCTACCCAATCTGATTTTGGCCCTGCTCTGTCTGATAACCATTAGAGCACGACCATGCATTTATTTAATCAGATTAATTCTCTTTCTAACAATGAGACCAGTAAATCCACTTTACCATGGATACTTGATTCGGGAGTCTCATATCACATGACTGGTTACAAAGGTTCTCTTACTGATCTTACTAAGGCTATTGATACTGTAAATGTTGTTCTACCTGATGGCTCTGTGTCATACACCACCCAATATGGGTCTATTTTCTTTGGTGTGCTCACCCTTACTCATGTGCTATATATACCTACTTTGCGGTGCACCTTATTATCATGTTCTAGATTGTTATCTACAATGAAATGTCTAGTTTTGTTTACTGAAAATTATTACATTTTACAGAAAATCAGTATGAGGAAAGTGATTGGGGTGGGTGAACAGAAAGGGGGGGGGTGTTTTGGCTTCGTCAGCTGGATACTCGTGATCATCCTCCTATCCTGCAGTCTCTTCCAACTGTTGATTCTGTGTCTTCTTCTGATTTATTGCGTCAGCGTTTTGGACATCCTTCCTCTACGGTGTTGTCTTCTATTTCTTCTCTGGATTTTAGCACTAATAAGACTTATGTTCCTTGCTCTATATGTTATAGAGCAAAATAGACTAGACACAGTTTTCCATTGAGTTCTACAATTGCCAATGCACTATTTCAATTAATTCATTGTGATGTTTAGGGTCCTTATAGAACACCATCTTCTAGTGGTGCATTTTATTTTTTGACCATAGTTGATGATTATTCCCAACCTGTTTAGGTTTATTTATTAGTGGCTAAATCTGAAGTAGTTTCTAGATTTTTAGAATTTAGTTCCTTGGTGAAGAACCAGTGGAGGAGAACCATACAACGTGTTCGGGATGATAACAGAACTGAATTATTTCCTTTGAGATCTCATTTTGCTGCATTTGGGACCATTTTTAGACATCTATGGTTGACACACCACAGCAGAATGGTCGAGTTGAAAGAAAGCATCGCCATTTACTCAATGTGGTGCGTGCTTTATAATTTCAAGCCAGTCTTCCTATTGATTTTTAGGGAGAATGTGTTTTTACTACTGCTTATCTGATTAATAGGACACCTACAAAGCATCTCAATGGTCGTACTCCCTTTGAGTTGCTCTATAGGCAAGCTCCTAATTACTCATCATTAAGAGTTTTTGGGAGCTTGTGTTTTTCCGCTCATGTTCCTAGATATCGTGACAAGTTTGCACCAAGAAGTCGGCATTGTTTGTCTCTTGGTTAACCTGCCGGAAAGAAAGGCTATAGCCTTTTTGACTTAGAATCCCGTGTGATCTTTACCAGTCGGGATGCTAATTTTTTTTGAAGACCAGTTCCCGTATTCTACAACTCTGGTATCGACCTCTTCCAAAGAACCCGGCGGTGCTACCACCACTCTGCCGGTCTTCTCCTCCCCGCTGGAGTCGCACGGCCTACTGCCACCGGCCGCTGCCGGTCCTTTACCATTGGCCTATCACCGTCGGCACATCACCACCGGTCACCACCGATACAGTACCGTCGATCGCCGATGGCCATCGTCGGTCGTCGATGGCTGCCGTTGGTCGTTCACGATTCTCCGCCAAAGGCCGCTGTCAGAATTCCACCGCCAGTCACCTTCGGACACTCGTTGCTGGCCTATGCCCATTCTCCGACCTCGAATGCTGCCGACTCTGACCTCCAGGCACAGTCTCCTTCTGCAGTATCTCCGGCTTCGGATGGTTCCGCTGTCAGGTTGTCCCCAATTAGATAGAGTATTCATGCTCACCGACCTCCTCCTTACTTGGAAGATTATGATTGTGATGATTATGCATATGCTCTTACTACTGAAGACCCCCCCCCCTTACGTCTATGTTCACTTATGCATCGTCACTATCCTCAAGTGTTCTCTATCCTCTTACTGATCATGTAAATTGTGATAATTTTTCTAGTAAGCATTCTAGATTTTGGGTGTAGTAACATCTAGTGCATATAACAATTTATTCCGAGGCTTCATAGCATGCTCATTAGCGAGACACTATGACTGAAGATCTTAATGCGTTTGAGCACAATCAGACTTGGACTTTGGCTCCTCTTCCTTTGAATAAGAAGGTGATTGGTTACAAATAGGTCTACAGGACGAATTTTAAGTCACATGGTACTATTGAACGTCATAAGGCGAGCCTAGTGCTTCTCAGGAATCTCCAATTTAAAGGAATTGATTATACTGAGACATTTGCTTCGATTTCGAAGATGAGTTCTATTTGCCTATTCTTGTCTGTTGCGATCATTCGTGGTTGGGAACTGCATCAGATGGATGTCCATACTACCTTCCTGCATGGTGATTTGCATGTAGAGGTTTTTATGCGACCCCCACCAGGCTATGTCGTGCCTCCTGGTCAGGTATGTCACCTTCATAAATCTCTTTATGGTCTTCGTCAGGCTCCTAGAAATTGGTTTGCCAAATTGGCTCAGGCTTTACGAGCATTTGGTTTTGTTTAGAGTAAGGCAGATTACTCTTTGTTTGTCTTTTTCCGTGGATCAGTTTCTTTGCATGTTCTAGTTTATGTGGATGATTTGGTCATTGCTGGTAGTTCTTTTGCGCTCATCTCTGAGTTCAATAAATATTTGAGTTCTTGTTTCCATATGAAAGACCTTGATCTGCTTAAATTTTTTTGGGCATAGAGATTGCTAGAAGACTGGAGGGGATGTTTCTTTCGCAAAGGAAATATGCTTTGGATATTTTATCATATACATGTTTATCTGCATCTAAATCGACTAACTTTCCGATGGAGCAACAACATGATTTGGCACGTGTTGAAGGTCCAGCCTACCATGACCCAGAGCAGTATAGACGTCTAGTTGGGTGCCTGATATATCTGACTATTACTCGTCCTGAACTTAGTTATTCAATTCATACCCTTGCACAATTCATGAAGCCTCCTTGTGTTCCTCACTGGAAAGCTGTTGTTCATGTGTTGCACTACCTGAAGAGCCATCCTGCGTAGTACGTTACAGTTGACTGTTTACTGTGATTCGGATTGGGCTGCATGCCCGATTACTCGGCGTTCTCTTTCCGGATATTTTGTGATGATTGGTGATTCTACAATTTCTTGGAAGAATAAGAAGCAACCTACTGTTTCTCGGTCTTCTGCTGAAGCAGAGTATTGTGCTATGGCTGTTACCTGTTGTGGGTTGTTATGGCTTAAGTCTTTACTGAAAGACTTAGGGGTTATGCACTCTTCTCCTATGCGACTGTTTTGTGACAATCAATCTGCTCTTCATATTGCGGCAAATCCAGTTTTCCATGAACGCACAAAACAAATTGAAGTTGATTGTCATTTTGTCTAGGATCTCGTTCAATCTGGCACTATTGTTACCCAGCATATCCGCACGTCAGACCAACCTGCGGACTTGTTCACTAAGGCTCTCGGGCGTAACCAGTTTCATTCCTTGCTTGACAAGTTGAGCATTTCTAATCCCCATGCTCCAACTTGAGAAGGAGTATTAAAAAAAATTAGAATATTACTTGTAATTGTAATTATATTCTATTACCTTTTCCTAGCTTGTATAGGTATCTTGTATCACTATATAATGTATCATGAGTTCATGAATAAAGACACACATCATTACCCTTATTTTCTACAATTTCTAATATTATAACTAAAACATTTTACCATTCAGTAATTCTAATTCAATCACATCTTCCCATATGCCATGAAAAGATCGACTATATTTTCGAAGACTTTGTCAACAGGATACCGGCCAACACCACAATGTTACATGTGAAAAAAAGATGCATGCATTGCTGAACTTTGCGTAAGATTCCACAAATTGTATCGTTGCATTTTACATACTAAAATTTTTTATACATATCTCATTCGAACCATTTATAATTACTCAAGAGAAAATCGCCTATGAGATCGTACGGTGAAACGAGGGACTAAGATGCAATTACTAATATATTAAGGGGAAAACGTAGTCAAAGAACCGGGTTATAACAGCCAGATTTAGGTTGCAATCGGGTCTTCCTCCTATTTGGAAAGGTAATCCCTAAAATCACACATTGAAACCTTCCAAACGACTGCTGCAACTCACGCCTTAAACTGCAACCACAATCCTGCAATCAGGTCCATCAATTCGAACCCAAATTTAGACCAAATTTGAAGTATTTGTTCATATTCAAACCAAACGGTTGTTGTAGCCGGCGTTTGGTTTGAATCACACATAAACTGCAATGTCGTGGCTAATGTAGCAGTCGGCGTCGGCGTTAGCAGGACCTTATGTTGTGGACACCAATCAATATGGTGAGCCAGAGGCTAATGGTGCAGGGGATAACAATCAAGGAAATGGAAGCAACTGTCGAACCCAAAATTGCAATAAGTAAGACCAGAAATTGTATCAAACATGTCGAGATATGCTCTCAAATCTGGCACGATGTATCAAGTAGTTTTATTGGACATGTTCATAAGATCAACCCATCTCTGGAGGTCCATGTCCTTGTGTTCTGGGGTAGTTTGGATTTCATCCAAAAACAACCGCAACGATGTATCCAAATACGGAGCATCCATAATGGTAGTAGACTTAAGGAGCACTTCTTAAGTGTCATATCATGATTTTGATTTTAAAAAAAAACAAAAATCAATTACATGGAAAACACTTCTTTTTCATTTCAAATTATAATTAATTAAAAAATACAAAACAAAGTGTCAATCATTTGTTGGTTGACATTGCACAAATATAGAGGTACCCACTTCTTAAATAAGGAGCAACTCCTTATAAAAGAATGATTCTTAAAACTCCACATAGTTCTCCTTAAATAATGAGCGCTCCTTATTAAGAAATATTGGGTTAAGAAGTTACCATTGTGGATGCTCTTAGATGCTATATGTCGAGAAAAAAGAGAGGATAAATATGCCCAGATCTTTAAAAATCATAATCATTAAAATCATTAACAAACATTCTAAATATATAAACCAATAATATATTTGTTAGTTGTAATTTCTATCATTATCTTTTAAAAATATGAAAGTCTAATTTAAGTCATCAAAACGATTAACAAATATTTAAAATAGAGTCTGTCTCATGAAAGACGGAATTTCCATAAGTCATGGTAAGACCAAGGTTTAAAGTGCAAATAAGAAGAGATGATGATAAAATTTTTGGGTTGCATGAATCGGGTTATAAAATTTTTGGGTTGTATTGATAATAAACTTTTAATATTGCAACTAAGACCTTTTACCTTTTATTATTCTAATTAAACCTCGTCTTTCCATAAGCCTATGGAAAGACAGTCTTTCCCAAGACTTTGCCTTTAAAATAGATGAGCTAATTTATAAATTTTCTAACTATAAGTTCTATCAATATCATATAGAAAATGAAAGTCTAATAAACACTCTAAAAGTAAGAACTGTTTTCTATTGGTAAGTTCTATCGTTATCTTGAAAAAAATAAAATTCTAAACTAAATCAATAAAGCGATAAACAAATATTCGAAATATATGAACTAGTTCATACATTTGCTAGTTTTAACTTGCATCGTTATTATCTCTCGGAAAATTATAGTCTAAACAAAGTCATTAAAACGACTAACAAACATTCTAAAGATATGAACTAACTTATGCATTTGCTAGTTGTAACTTACAGTTTCGTCATCTCGTAGAAACTATAATCTAAACAGGGTCATTAAATTGAGTAGCAAACATTGTAAATATATGAACTAAATTATACATTTGCTAGTTGTAACTTGCATTGTTATTATCTCACGGATGATTATAGTCTAAATAAAGTCATTAAAATAACTAAAAAATATTCTAAATATATGAACTAATTCATACAGGAGTTCGTCTCATTAAAGACGGTCTTTCCATAAGCCATAAAAAAGACCAATGTTTAAACTTCAAATTAGAAGAAATGAAGATAAAAATTTTGAGTTGCATTAATCGGGTCATAAAATTTACAATAAATTTTTTAATATTGCAACTAAAGTATTTTACCTTTTTTTCTAATATGACCCCATCTTTTCATAAGCCTATGGAAAAATGGTCTTTCCCAAGACTTTGCCTTTATACATTTGTTAGTTGTAAGTTCTATAATTATCTTGAAGAAAATGAAAGTCTAAACAAAGTATTTAAAAGGTTTAACAAACATTCTAAACACATTAACTAATATTATATATATATATATATATTGTGTTTGTGTTTGTGTTTGTGTTTATATTTTAATGTTGTAAGTCTTGTAAAAAGTTAAAGTTTGAACTAAATCTTTAAAATGATTGACAAACATTCTAAACATATTAACTAATATATTTCAGTGTATTTATATGTGTGTGGGTGAATCTTGAAAAAGGTTAAAGTTTGAACTAAATATTTAAAATACTTAACAAACATTATAAACATATAAATTAATATATATTTTCTAATTGTAAGTTGATCATTATAATAGAGAAAAACTACTATGAGACCATCTCACCATAGCAAATGGTGTGATGAGGCACCCGATTGCAATATTAGAGAGTGGAGCTGAAAAATGAGACTAGATTGCAAATATTATAAAATAGGGCTGAAAATGGGTATGAAACCGAGGTATAACATAAATG
Organism: Rubia yunnanensis; assembly: GCA_037428765.1. Classification (NCBI taxonomy): domain Eukaryota; kingdom Viridiplantae; phylum Streptophyta; class Magnoliopsida; order Gentianales; family Rubiaceae; genus Rubia; species Rubia yunnanensis. The sequence continues at coordinate 18,496,494 of CM075064.1, read as the reverse complement.
CTGGTAAAAAATTTGGTATTAAACAATTGTCATTGATTTACCACTTTTTGAAAAGAAAATACCCAATATCAAGGAATTTTAATCATTTTCAAATTCAATCCGATCAAATCAACGAATCAAAACTCCTAAATACCGGATTGAAGCTCACAAATCGTCGATGAAACCTCTGCAAATCATCAGATTGAGTTCATGTTTGGGAAGCTACATTTTTTTTTAAAAAAAAATGCCAAATCTGCATTTTTTGCATCGAATTTGCGCTAAGTCACCGGATACGCATTTCTATGCACCATAATCTACATTTTTTTTGCACCGGAATGATCAAATGATTTGTAATGGTGAAATAATTGAAGTAATATGAAATTTACAGTTTCATATCTTATTTTTCATCAACAATAACCAAAATTTTGAGAAATCTCATAAACGAATTTCATGAAGGTGTTGCTGTTATAACCGATGGGAAACAATGTCTTTCCATAAGCCTATAGAAAGATGATCTTTCCCAAGACTTTGCCAAGTTCTATTATCTTCTTTAAAAAAAAATTTAAAGTCTAAACTAAGTCATTAAAATGATTAACAAGCATTATATATATGAACTATTTTTTTACATTTTAAAACTATAAGTTCTATAATTATAGTCTTCGGAAAACGGAAGTCTAAACAAAATCATCAAAATAGTTAACAAACACTCTAAACATATAAACTAATTAATATATTTGATAGTTGTATTATTACCTTTAAAAAAATAAAAGTTTAAAATAAATCCTTAAAATGATTAGCAATCATTTGAAACATATAAACTAATTAATATATTTGTTAGTTATAAATTCTATTATCATCTTTAAAAAAAATGAGAGTGTAAACTAAGTCATTAAAATGATTAACAAATATTCTAAATATATGAACTAACTTATACATTTTGTAACTATAAGTTATAATTATTATCTTGCAGAAATTGAAAACCTAAACAAAATCATTAAAATAGTTAACAAACACTCTAAACACATGAACTATTATTGATTATATAACTATGAGTTTATTATTAACTTGTAGAAAATAAAAGTCGGAACTATGTCATTAAAGTAAAAAAAAATCTAAAATAAAATTATTTAAATGATTTAGAAACATTCTAAACAAATGAACTAATATTCATTCCATAAATGCAAGTTTTTCATAATCTTGCACAAAATAAAATTCTAAACTAAGTCATTAAAATAATTTTATAAACATTCTAAACACATAAACTAATTTTTATTCACTAACCGTAAGTTTTATCATTATCTAACTGGAAATGGAAGTCTGAAGAAAACCCTTAAAATTATTAACTGAAAGAAGGGATTTTGGGAAAGAGTTTTCTGATTTGATATTCACACAATGAACGGGATTTATACCCAAATATACATTAGTTGACTAGACTAACTAAGTGAAGTACAAAGTCTATTACAACACAAACACTATTATCCCCCTCAAGTTGGAGCATGGAGATCGAGAATGCCTAACTTGGAATTGAGATAGTTGAAAGCTGCCTGTCCTAGTGCCTTGGTGAAAATGTCCGCCGGCTTATCCGAGGTGGAAATATGATGAGCATAAATGACATGCGAAGACAGTAGATCACGAACAAGATGGCAGTCGATCTCAATGTGTTTGGTCCTCTCATGAAAGACTGGATTGACTGCAATGTCAAGGGCAGCTTGACTGTCACAAAAGAGTCGAATTAGAGAAGAGTGGGAAACGCCAAGGGATTGAAGGAGAGAACGGAGCCAAAGGATTTCGCAGCAAGTATTTTCCATAGCCCTATACTCGGCCTCGACTGAAGGACGCGAAACAGTGTGTTGCTTCTTGGTTTTCCAAGAAACTGGCAAGATGTCCAAGGTGACAAAATACCCCGTGACAGAACGTCGAGTGATAGGAAAGTTGCTCAATCTGAGTCGCAGTAGGCAGTCAGAGCTAAGTTACTATCTCGAGAAAAAATAGACCCTGTCCTGGACTACCTTTAACATAGTGTAGAACTCTCAAAGCTGCAGACCAATGATCAACTTTTGGCTGCTGCATGAACTGTGAAAGAGTATGAACTGCAAAATTGAGCTCAGGCCGAGTGATAGTAAGATAAACCAACTTCCCAATAAGGCGACGATATTGCTCAGGGTGATCATAATCCGGACCAAAAGCTTTGGCAAGGGCTTGCGTTGGATCCATATGCGAAGCAATGGGCTTGCAGCCTAGCAAACCGGCTTCTGCTACCACCTCCAAAGCGTATTTGCATTGAGAGACAAAGATGCTTGATGGATTGCGCGCAAATTCCAGTCCCAAGAAATATTTAAGAATCCCGAGATCCTTCATATGAAAGCAGGATGACAAGTACTGCTAGAAAGTAGATATGGCAGTTGAACTATCTCCAGCAATAATGAGATCATCGACATACACCAAACATGAAGAGTATGACCATAATGAGTAAGACTAAATAATGAGTAATCAGCATAGCTCTGGCGAAACCCGTACTGGCGAAGAGCATGCGCAAGCTTAGAAAACCAGTTTCTAGGAGCTTGCCCGAGACCTTACAGAGACTTATGTAGGTGACATACCTGACCAGTAAGTGCCTTGGAGTAGCCCAGAGGTAGAGTCATAAAGACAATCTCGTCCAAGTTTCCATGCAGAAAGGCATTATAAACATCCATTTGGTGCAGTTCCCAATTTTGTACAGCAGCAACAGAAAGAAATGTACGAACTATTACCATCTTAGCAACGGGAGCGAAAGTCTCATTGAAGTCGATGTCTTCAACCTGACGATTCCCTAACACAACAAGACGAGCCTTGTAGCGTTCAATATTGCCATTAGACTTGTACTTGATACGATACACCCACTTACAACCAATTAGCTTCTTGTCAGGAGGAAGAGCTGTGAGACCAGGTGTCATTTCTCTCGAGGGTCTCAATTTCGGCTTGCATTGCATCACGCCAAGGAGCCTGTTGGACGGCCTCTGAGAAGCAAACTGGTTCATGGCCTGAGGTGACTGTGACTAGGAAGTGAGTATGAGTTGGAGCAAATTTAGCGAAGGAGACAAAACTGGTGATCAGATATGGAGTGGATGAGATAATCGATTGAGAATCATCACGACGCATGAAACCGCATACAAAATCCTTCAGTAAAATACTAGGCTGATATTTGCGTGAGCTATGCCAAACGTCCGAAACAACCTCCTCGGCTGGCGAGCTGTCCACGGTAGGCAGCGAGGAGCAGTCACCGATCGGTGCGAGTTCGGCGGCGGACGAGAGCGGCGCTGGCAGAATGACCGTGGATGAGCTGCCAAGGTCCGAATGGATGCTCCTCCTAACCGTGGATGAGGGAGAAAGTTTCGAAGAACTCCCCCTTGCCGTGAGGGGTGAAGTATCCAGACTATTGAAGACAGCTGGATGAGTGTTTACCTGCGTCGAAGCGGGCGACTGAGAAGGGGATGAACTCTAAAATGGAAATATATCTTCAAAGAACACTACATCTCTGGAGAAGAAAAAATGTTCTGATTCAAGATCATATAGATGCCAGCCTTGCTTTCCACTTGGATAACCCATGAAGACGCATTTGCGACTACGAGCAGCAAACTTGTCCGTAGGGCGAGGAAGAGTGGAGGCGAAGCAGAGAAACCAAAGACCCAAATTTTTGAGTACTTTGGAGCTCTTTGGAAAAGAAAATGAAAAGGAGTCTAATTTTGAAGAACCGGAGTGGGAGTACGGTTGATCAGATAGCATGCTGTAAGAATACATTCACCCCAAAATTGGATCGGAAGAGCAGCCTGAAACTGCAAAGCAAGCGCCACATTTAGAAGATGACGATGCTTGCGTTCCACTCTGCCATTCCACTAAGGTGTGTAAGCGCACGAAGTCTCGTGAAGAATACCGTGGAAATCAAAGTAAGCCTTAAGACCAAAGAATTCAGTACCATTGTCGGACCTGAAACGACGAACTGATGTCTGAAACTGAGTGATAGTTAATGCACAAAATCCATAACCAGTTTTGGAACCTCTGACTTGGACTTAATTAAATAAACCCATGTAGCACGAGAGTAATCATCAACGATGGTAGCAAAATAAGTTGTACCACAAGAAGCAGGAATTCTGTATGGTCCCCAAATGTCACAATGAACAAGATCAAACAAGCGTGTGGCTTTATTAGAACTTAACGGAAAAACAACTCAGGTTTGTTTAGAATGAAAACAAATTTCACAAGGAGTAGGACCCCGTACAAAAGCGTAAGGAACATGTAAAGATGCTAAAACTGTAAAGGAGGGATGCCCCAGTCTTCGATGCCACAACTCGACTGAGGTCACCTTCTCGATCTTGGTCGCAGAGCAGGCCTGGGCGGCCGCTGAGAAATGCTACAACCAGTAAACACCATGTCTCTGCTCACCCACACCAATCACTATCTTTGAATCACTTTCCTGAAGTATACACAACGTTTTGGTCAAGAAAGCAAAACATCGAGCATATAGAAGCAACCTAGCAAAGGGTAGGAGATTGCATTCCAGTGTCGCAAGATACAGAACATGGTCAATCCTAGCAGACTGAGAAAATACCAAAGAACCTTCCTTGACTGCTAAAAAAATACGGTTAATAGGAAGCTTAATAGGCACAGAAGCAATATCAACAATATCATGTAGGATGGAAAGATTTCCAGTCATATGAAAAGAAGCACCCGTGTCGAGAATCCAGAGAGAGGGCTTACCAGTAACATCTGAATAAGGAGTGTCCATAGTGTTATACATCCGTAATATTGCCTGCCAATGGTCGGGGCTGAGATTTGAGCCTCGAGTAGCGAACTCCGAGATAGACATAACGTCGAATGCGTGAGCGGGAACTTGCTGCTGGGCTGAGAGGACGACTTCGGCTGGCGGGCCGCCACGACCGCGACCAGTGCACGAACCCCTCAGGAACGCCATGGAGCTTCCATCACTTAGAGATGTCATGCGTGTGCTTACAATAGTGAGAACACACGGGACGGCCGGCTGATTGGTCCGGCGCAGAGAGAGGCTGAGCGCGCGCCAAAGGGATGGACTTGGCCTGAGCCGTAAATGCCATGCCATCGGATTTGATATCGCGTTCGAGCATGAGAGTCTTATGGTGTTCTTCCTGCACGACTAAAGCATAAATGCGACTGATGAACGGGAGGGGCTCTTGCGCTATGATGCTAGAGCGAAGAGTTCCAAAGGAGTCATCCAACCCAAGAAGAAATTGGTGAAGATGCTTGATATCGCGTTTTGCACGAAGTTTGGTCGTGATATGGCAAGTACAATTTGTACAGAGACATGCTTGAAGGGGAACATATGTCTGGACTTCATCCCAGATCTTCTTGAGAGCGCCATAATATGACGCAACAGATTTCCCACCTTGACGACAATTTGCCAAGTCTGCACGAAGCTGAAGGAGACGTGGCTCGTTACCGACAGAGAATCGATGATGACGTAATTCCTCCTAGAGCTCAAAGACAGTTTCAGGATAAGTGATGGAAGATCATAGAGACGAATCAATAGATTGCACAACCCATCCGATGAGCATGGAATTGACACTATACCAGTCATCAAGATTAATAGGGGCAACATTCTCTTGAGAGATGCGACCATCAACAAATCTTAATTTACGTTTAGCCTTGAGTCGTTCTTCATTGAGGTAGTCCACTCCTGATAGTTGTCACCCTTGAGAACAACCGGACAGAGAGACAGGCCTGGGTGATCCGAAGGGTGAAGGTAGAAGGGAGAAGAATGATCAAGAGGTCGCTGCAGTGGTTGAGGTCTGTCGTCGCCATGGACGCTCGAAGGCGGCACCGACGGTGGAGTGTCGCCGGTGGAGGGCGGCACCCGCTGTGTGTGGACGACGCTGTCTGAATCGCTCATTGTGGGTGGTGAGTTTGGACAGCGGCTGAGATGAAAAAATAGAGTTTCAGAGAGTTGGCTTTGATACCATGAAAGAAGGGATTTTGGTAAAGAGTTTTCTGATTTCATATTCACACAATGAACGGGATTTATACCCAAATATACATGAGTTGACTAGACTAACTAAGTGAAGTACAAAGTCTATTACAACACAAACTCTATTATTAACAAACATTATAAACATATGAAATAATTTATGCATTTGCTAAATGTAAGTTCTATCATTATCTGGTAAAAAATTAAAATTAAAATAAAGCCATTTAATATAAGGTAGAGTCTTGGAAAAAATCATCTTTCCATAGGCTTATGGAAAGACGGGGTTTCATTAGAATAATAGAATTGTAAAAGGTCTTAGCTGCAATATTAAAACTTATTATACAACGTGCAGTAGTTATAAAGTTTATAACCCGATTCATACAACCCAAAATTTTTATCTTCATTTTTTTTAATTTACACTTTAAACATTGATATTTCCATGACTTTTGGAGAGAGAGAGAGACGGGTTCTTAATATAATTAAGAAACATTTTTATTAATATCTCTAAAAGAATGCTTCACCCGACCTGTTTTAGGTAGGTTACCGGTCAACTTAATGCTACGAGTCTTAGGGCATGGGCAGTGGTGGTCTCTTAAAATTAAAAGACCGCTTAAGGGGTCGAAAACCACCACAGTGGTGGTCTTTTGAATGGTCTCTTGTTAAGAGACCACTCACCAGGCTCTTGGTAAGAGCCCGGTTAAGAGGCCGCAATTGGGCCAGTGCCACTGACAAGCACATGGGCAAGTTTCAGCGTTTGTTTTTTTGACCAAAATGGGACACATGTCGCCCCCTGAATGGGCCACGTGTCCCACTCAGCCATCACTATTTTTTTAAAAAATTTTGTTGCGGACACGTGTCACCCAGGGATTGGGCCACGTGTCCGCAACCTTTTTTATGTAATATGGATGCTGCAAAATTTTTTAATGGGACACGTGTCCCATTCTGATGGCGACACGTGTCCCAAGCATATTTTTTTATAAAAAAATCCAATTTTTATTATTTTTTAAGAATTTCAATTTTAATATTATTTTGATTTTTAAATTGTAATATTGGATTGGAGTAGATCAATATTTTATTTAGTATTTAAAGTAATTTTTATAGTTGTTATAATTGGTTTCGCACACTTTTTATGTTTTCCATATTATTTTATAGAAAAAATGAATTCTCATAGTATTTATTTATTTAATTTCGTTTTAATAGTTTCTTCAAAACAAATTGAAATTCATTTTATTTTTTACACTGAAGCATCGTATTGACAAGAACGAGAAAAATAAATTATTTAACATATTTTTAAAAAATGAATTTATATTTAAATATTTAAAAATTATATTAATTTTGCATTCAACTTATTTTTGGTGGATAAATTTATTTAAAATAATATGTAATGGTCAAATTAATAAGTAGGATAGAGAAAATCAAGTGGGTTCCATGAATAGTATATAGTGGTCTCTTAACCATTGTGGAGAAAAAAAAAGGTTGTCTCTTAAGTGGTCTCTTAAGCTGAGGTGGAAGAGAGAGGGAGAAAAATAATATATTTAATTGGTAAGAGACCGGTAGTGGTCTCTACCACTGCCCATGGCTTTGGGGCATGGGCAGTGGTGGTCTCTTAAAATTAAAAGACCGCTCAAGAGACCGAAAACCACCACAGTGGTGGTCTTTTGAGTGGTCTCTTAACAAGAGACCACTCAAGAGTCCCTTGCTAAGAGACCGTGCAAGAGACCGAATGCACTGAAACACGCACATGGCCATTTTGCGCATTTTTTTGACCAAGTGGGACACGTGTCCCACTCAGCCGCGCCTTTTTTTGAATTTGTGTTGCGGACACGTGTCACCTAGGGATTGGGCCACGTGTCCGCAACGGTTTTTTCTTGTGTGGACGCTGGAATTTTTTTGAATGGGACACGTGTCCCATTCTGGTGGTGACACGTGTCCCAATCGTATTTTTTCTGAATTGTTTTCCAATTTTTTTTATTTTTTAAGAATTCCAATTTTAATATAATTTTGATTTTTAAATTGTAATAATTGGTCGGACTAGATCAATATTTTTATATAGTATTTTATGTAATTTTTATAGTTGTTATAATTGATTTTTACAATTTTAATGATTTTTATATAATTTTAAAAACATGGAATTATCTTATTATTTATTTTTAATTTCATTTTAATAATTATATTAAATTTTATATTCAACTTATTTTTGGTGTACAAATTTATTTAAAATAATATTTAATGGTTGAATGCAAAATTTAATATAATGTTTAAATATTTAAATATAAATTCATTTTTCAAAAATATGTTAAATAATTTATTTTTCTCTTTCTTGTCAATACCATGCTTTAGTGTAAAAAAATAAAATGAATTTCAATTTTTTGAAGAAACTATTAAAATGAAATTAAATAAATAAATACTATGAGAATTCATTTTTTCTATAAAATAATATGAAAACCATAAAAAGTGCGCAAAACCAAATATAACAATAATTAATTTGACCATTAAATATTATTTTAAATAAATTTGTCCACAAAAAATAAGTTGAATGTAAAATTTAATATAATTATTAAAATGAAATTAAAAAATAAATAATAAGATAATTTCATGTTTTTCAAATTATATAAAAACCATTAAAATTGCAATAATCAATTATAACAACTATAAAAATTACAGACAATACTAAATAAAATATTGATCTAGTCCGATCAATTATTACAATTTGAAAATCAAAAATATATTAAATTTCAAATTCTTAAAAAATTGAAAAAAATAGAAAAAAATAGAAAAAATACGATTGGAACACGTGTCACCACCAGAATGAAACACGTGTCCGATTCAAAAAATGTTTCAGCCTCCACTAAAAAAATTACCGTTGCGGACACGTGGCCCAATCCATGGGTGACACGTGTCCGCAACAAAATTTTTTAAAAAAAGGGCTTCGGCTGAGTGGGACACGTGGCCCACTCAGGGGGGCGACACGTGTCCCACTATGGCAAAAAAAAGGAATGCGCACAATGGCTGGGACATAGCCATGTGCTTGTGTCAGTCCAATGGGCTCTTAACCGGGCTCTTAACCGGGCTCTTACTAAGAGCCTGGTGAGTGGTCTCTTAACAAGAGACCACCACTGTAGTGATTTTCGATCTCTTGAGCGATCTTTTAATTTTAAGAGACTACCAATGCTCATGCCTTTATCTCTCCCGACAAAAACGTGTCCTGCTTTTCTTCTATTGCACAAAACATTGATACTCCACCAAAGGAACGCCACACACTTGCCTACTTCATCTATTCCAAAAAAATTGCTCCATCTATTTCTACAATTTAGGCCAGAAATAATGAGCAACAAAGTGACAACGGATTGTACCAGTTAATTATTGTTTTAAAACTGCTCCAAGAGGCGGAACCACTGCCCCTAGGATCCGGTGGCACATATATTAATCCTACGAAGCCGGTGCCGGAATCCACCCCTTGCGTTTGTTCTCCGGCCTTCCTTCTCGGAGAACTGAAGAAATTGATCCACCGACACTTCTTTTTTCCCAAAGGCCTAAAAGCCTCTAAATTAATGCTACAAATTTATGTGTGTGCCTCAAGGAACTAATGGATCAGCTCATTCTCTGCAAATCCTCTATTGCTAATTCAACTTTTTTTTCTTTGGTTTTCCAATTTTCCATATATGAGCACGCCCTCATACCATCTTCCAAAAAGAATTCTTTTGGGCTTTAGTTTCGGGCCAACTCAATAAGTAAGTACTCGCTCTATTTCTCTAACGGTGGCATATCATTTTTTGTATTAGAATTTAGATGATGCTAAAATGAGTGGATGCAATTGGATTGAAAGAAGAAAAAGTAAAATGAGTGGATGTAATAATCTTAAATTTTCCATAAATAGAAAATGTCAATATAAAGGAAACATTTCAAATTAGAAAAGTGTGCCACTATGCAAGAAACGTGGTAGTATTTAGAACAGAATCAAAGACCAGTTACCAATATCATAAATATTGATTAAGGGTAGATATTTAAAAAAAAAAAAACAAGGGTGCCTTCAGTTATATTTAGATATACTGTATTTGTTTTAATGAATAGGACACAAGAGCTGAGTGATGAATTATACTAAGACAAAATTAATGTTACCGTATGACTGAATATTTCTTGACAAAATTTTCTTGTTCAAACCAATATTTGTTGTTGTTTGTGTTTCTTGATTTCATCTTAAATATTTTCATATGTTTAATTAAAGAGATTGTGAATAAAATTTTAATTTGAAGTAGTGAATCTTCATTTTAAAGCGAACTAACTAATAAAGAAAAACACGCTTCGATGACTGAATTGGGAAAATTAAGTGTTTGGAATAGAATTTCGAATTAAGTGTTCAATTATTTTTCTTTGAATTAAGTGTTTTATTTTTTTTCACTACACCACTAGGCGAAAAAAAATTGTATGTAGAGGTTTTTCGAGATGAGGGCCAAATAAAAATTATAGTAAACCCTTAGCCTCGAGTTGATGCCCACGGGCCACAGAGGCTGAACTATTATGGTCTTACTAAATCTAGGTATTTTCTTCCCTGCACTTTTTTGTACCGTGGTGTTAGATTTCTCAAATCTAATTCCATGAATAGGTATTGCGGTGTAATCTAAAACTAGACCACAAACTAATGTACAATATAATCTAAAATTGAACCACAAAAACTATGGGCTGAGGCCGCACCATACCTAACTAGGATCTCTCTACATCCGGTTACCGTTTTGTAATATAATGATTATAAGCGTTTGATTCCCTGTTGTTGGGCTTTATATTGCAACGTTGGCTTGTGTGAGTCATGCTCCCTCAGGTGTGTATATTCTGCTGCACATTCGATTACGTCCCTCAAAGGGCTCGGTCTGCTGCGAGCAACCGAGCGGTGTACGACGCACGCGGGATCTAGGCGATAGTCGTGGCACGGTTATGCACGGCTAGACTGCACGGTTAGGTATGGTGCAGCCTCAGCCTATAGTTTTTGTGGTTCAGTTTTAGATTATATTGTACTTTAGTTTGTGGTCTAGTTTATAAACACATAAACTAATATTTTCTTACATTTTTTTTAAAAATAACATACTTACAAAAATAAATTTACAATCCATTAAAATACTCATGAAATAAGTTTTTGGTCTGCCGTTTTCGCCGCACGCGCCGCTGCTGCTATCCATGCGCCGCCGCCGCTATTGTCCACGTGCCGCAGCTGCCTGTCTGGGTGAAATTACCAAACCTACCAGTACATCTATGAGGGCCTAAGAGTTTAGGGAAGATAGGAAGTGCGGTGGGTAAGCCCCTTTTCACAGATGAGTGCACTACAAGTAAGCTGCAAGTATCATGCGCAGGGATTTTGGTGGTAGTTGATATTTCATAGCAGATTAGAGAGGTTGTAACAATCAAAGATATTGAAGGAAACAAAATTCAGCAGCCAATTGAAATAGAAGGGAGACCACTGTTCTGTGACAAATGTCAGATGGGAGGGCATAGATGTAGCAGTGAGGGAGAAAAAAAGAAAAAGGTACAAGTGTGGCAGGAAAAGAAAAGAGCAGAACTAGTTGAAGGGAAGGACAGTAAATATGATGGCATACAGCAGGCAGTGATCAGCGAGAAGGTGGTAACACAGCAGGCAGTGGAAGGAAATGTCTGGAAGGTGGTGGCACCAAGGAGCAAAGGGAAACAAAAGGAGGGTATTGCTATAACACATGGAGATGTAGCATACAAGGTTTGATGGGACTAGAGGCAGCTCAGGGAATTTTGATAGATTCTCCAGAGAGCTTTGACCACGTTTCATGATCATCCCATGGAACGTGAGTGGGTTATAAAATATAGCGAAGTAGAGAGAGATTTACTCCTGTCTTTCTGGTATGAATTTTATGATTGCTGTTATAGTATAAACAAGAGTTAAAAAAGAAAACATGAATGAAGTAAGGAAGTGTTTCAAAAATAGGTGGAAAGTTATGGACAGTTATGAGGCTCACCCTAATGGTAGAATATAGCTATTATGGGATGATAAAAGAGTTAGAGTAATGAAGAGGGAAGTGACTGATCAAATGCTATTATGTGAAGTTACTGATAGAAGTGGTGAATTGCTGTGTTGGTTGACTGCTGTCTATGCTGGGAATCAGATAAAGGTGAGGAAGAGACTCTGGAAGGATATTGAAAAATCTCAGAAAATGATTACTGGGCCTTGGTTCCTAATAGGGGATTTTAACAATGTCCTAGGCACACACAACAGAGTGGGAGGTAATGATGTACAACCTAGTGAGTACTGTGAAGTTGAACAGATTATGATGACTGTTGGATTGAGCGAATGCGAATCAACGAGAGGCTTCTACACGTGGTTGAATAGACAGGTTGGAGGAATCATCTATTCCAGAATTGATCGAGGAATGGGAAATGCACAATGATTTCTAAGGTTTCCTGTGTCCGTAGTAGAAAATATGGATTCGGGGATCTCAGACCATAAGTTACTCATGGTGAAGCTGTTTGAAGACAAGGAGAGAAGACCTAAATAGTTTAAGTTCCTAAACTACCTGCTAGAAATGGAGGAAGTTTTGATAACCATTAAGGAGAGTTGGGAGAAACAAGTGAATGGTAGGTATATGTATGTTGTGTGGATGAAATTACAGAGGCTACAAAAAGAATTAAAACTGGTTATGAAGCAGATTGGTGGGGTGAAAAGAAAATTGGAGCAATCCAGAGAAGAGTTAAGTAAAGCTCAAAGAGATTTGATGATGGACATGATGGATACAGAAAAAGTGTCGAGGGTTATAACCTGTATAGAAGAAGTGTATAAGTGGAGTGGAATAGATGAGAAGATAGCTAAATAGAAATCGAAGATAGATTGGCTACGCTTGGGTGATGGGAACAATTTTTGTTTCCATGCATCGGTGAAATAAAAAAACAAGGCAACAAGAATGAAAGCAGAAGGATACTGATTGTGGATGTTAATGAAAAGGAGATATATGAAGCCTTGAGGGGTATAGGTGACATGAAAGCCCCAGGATGTGATGGACTTAATGCGATATTTTTTAAAGTAAATTGGGGAGTGGTGAAGAATGATATCATTAAAATAGTGATGGATTTTTTTTGAAACAGGAAGGATATACAGAGCTGCAAATAGTACATTAGTGACCCTCATTCCAAAAAGTCCCGCGGCAAGCAAGGTGAAGAATTACAGACCCATATCATGTTGTTCAACAATGTACAAGGTGATATCAAAAGTAATGACTAACCGGCTGAGCAAGGTAATTGGAGAGATAGTTCAAATTAACCAGGATGCCTTTGTTCCAGGAAGATGTATTCACGATCATATCATGGTGGTCTATGAATTGCTAAGAGGATACAACTTAAAGAGAGGAACCCCGAGATGTGCTATACAGATGGATATATAGAAAGCGTTCGACATAGTTTAATGGGAAGCACTTGAGGAAATTATTAAGGAGATATGAATACCAGAGAAATTTGTGAGATGGACTATGATTGGTGTGAAAACATTGTCATACAGGTACAATGTCAACGAAAACACTACTTGGTTCATCCAGGCAAAAAGGGGATTAAGGCAGTGAGACCCCCTCTCGCCATCGTTATTTGTCCTCGTTATGGAATATATAACAAGGTGCTTACATGATAGTAGTAAGAAGGAAGGGTTTAAATTCCATCCGAGCTGTGAACTATTGCAGTTAAATAGTATCAGCTTTGCGGATGGTGTATTGCTACTATCAAAGGGGGAAGTTGTTTCTGTCGATATTTTGATGAGGGCATACCAGAAATTTGAGAACTCCACTGGGCTGAGGGTTAGCAGGACCAAATGCAATGTTTACTTTGGAAATGTGGCACAGGACCACAAAAGGAGGATACTGGAGCTGATAGGTTTCATGAAAGAAGAACTTTCATTCAGGTACCTTGGCATTCCTTTAGCTAGTAGAAAGTTAAAAATACATATGTGTCAACCGTTGATTGAGAAAATAGTTGAACGGATTAAACACTAGAGCGCTAAACTATTAAGCTACTCTAGTAGACTACAGTTGATTATAAACGTGATCTTCTCTGTTGTTAACTACTGGCTGCAAGTTTTCCCTCTACCAAAAGCGGTACTTAAACGCATAGATGCTCTATGTCGTACCTATCTTTGGTGTGGAGGAGAGATGATTTCTAGAAAGTCACCAGTGGCATGGGAACGAATATGCGGAAGGAGGAAAACTGGGGGACTAGGTTTAATCTCGTTACAGGAATGGAGTATGGCAAGTGAGAGTAAAACCTTATGGAATGTTTGTAGCAAGGTAGACATGCTATGTATACGTTGGCTTCATGCGCATTACATAAACGATAGAGATGTATTGAAAGTTAAGATCCCAGCTAATGCATCATGGATGATCAAAAGTCTAGGGAAATGTAGAGAAAGGGTAATGAACATGGGGGCTTGGTAGAAACAACAGGGGCTAAAGAAGTTCAGCATCAGGAGGGTTTATGTGGAACTGAAGCAGGAGGAACTAGAAATGATTTGGAGAAAACTCTTCTACAACAACTATGTAAGGCCACATGCAAAATTTACACTCTGGATGTGCTATTTTAAGAGACTGGCTACTAAAGATAGATTGGCAAAGTTTGGAATAGGCAATGACAAAAAGTGCACTTTATGCGATAAGGAGGAAACGTTGCAACACTTGTTCTTTGACTGTCCTGAAACGAAGAAAACCTAGAGGGCTATGTTGCGATGGCTAAAGATGACGAGGGAACCTAGTACTTGGGATGAAGAGCTAGCATGACTGGTGCAAAAATGTCGAGGTAAAGGAAGGAAGGTACATATGTTGAAGATGGTAGTAGCATAAGCAATTTACTGGACTTGGAAGAGGAGAAATGAAGTATGCTTCCATAAACAGGAGAGCAAAAATATTGTAAGTAAAATGATAGAGTGTGTGGTATATAGAACTTGGGTTAAACCAAAGTTGAAAGCTTTATGTGCTCAGCTTATGGTAGATTTTGACTGATTTAGGGCCTTTGTAAAGCAGAGTTGTGTATATTTTTTTAAAAGAAATGGAAGTTTTATCGAGTTCCAAAAAAATAAAGATAATTTATTTTAATTTTAAATATATATTTTAATTTTAATTAATGTGAAGATTAAAAACAAAATTTCGATACAAAATTAAAAAGAAGGAAGAAAACCAGTAAAATCAGAAGAAGAAAAAAAAAGGATGTGTACAGTCAATACTTAGTATTGAACACATTGCAAAAGTAGGGACCAAATGTTTGGGCATACTACTCTAATTTGTGGGGCCCAATCATGTTGCGAAAATAGGAAAATGTTGTGAATCGTCCGGGCTGAGTATATGGATATCCGCGAATATTTGTTTGACCCGTTTTATACCTTATAACCCGAAATCCAGCCCAAATACTAAAAGTCTTCATATTTATACTGAAGTCCCTCCATGTTTTCTTATTTCAATATAAGTACTCCAACTTATAGTGAGGTTGTTTCACCCAAGCCTTTGCCAATATTGTTGTTTATTTAGAGCAAGTTCAATGATTCTTTATGAAGATTTTGGATTAGTTTTTTACTCTAATAAATTCCTTATATAGTTCTCTAAATTAGAGATTTTGATGAATTTTAAGTTGAATTTTTTATCTCAATCACCATATAATAAAAATTATTTATTTTGATGCTTCGGGGATATTGAACTCATTTTGACTAACGTAAACTCAAGTTATCTAAAAATAACATACTAATATTATAAAGTACTACTGATTTTATCTTTTACTACATATAATCAATGGTGCTGTCAACCAAATATATTGAAGTCATTTTGACTAAACTAAACCCAAGTTGTCTAAACATAACATACTAATATTATAATATGCAACTGATTTTATTCTTTACTATATATAATCAATCATAACTTTTTTACCCTACTAATATTATAATTTTTTACTGATTTTAATTTTTACTATATACAATGAATCATAACTTGTTAAAATATATAACTTATAAAGATTTATTTAAAACCATAAATATTTCATTGTACTATATCTATTTATATATCACTGAAGAAAATTCAAATAAAATCCCATAATTTTAAATAACAAAATGTTCAGATTTTTTTTATAATTGATAGAGTACTTTTGATAGAAATATGTATACATATTATTTATTTATTTATATATGACAAAGTCTTATTTTAGACCGAATAACTGTTAAATAAGGACATTTTATAATTAGTGAGACTAATAAGGTTGTTTGATATTTACCATTATTTATTGCAATGAGATACATATAATTATGATAACCTTTTAAAATGAATATCAACATATAAATAATTAATTTTTAAATAATTTGAGTGGAATTTTATAAAAATAATCAATTTTTATTGTTTTCAATATTTAAATGTTACTAACTAAATTTATTATTTCACTTATAACTCATATAATTTTCTTAAATAAATACACTTTAAAACTTGAAATAAAACTTAATCTTAATATTTTAATTAATGATATCGGGAGATACTTCACTAGTGTGGATAGAAAGAGAAGAGATAATTTGGAGAGTGTCATAAACAATGCAATTATTTATATAATAGTTTAAATTTTGAATTTAAATTTTATTTATGGTAAGATATTTTAAATTTAAACTCTTGCACTTTACACATCCCTCTAAAAATGCCACAAATTTTTCACAAGAGTGGGTCTCCTAACAGGCGGCATGCCCATAAGCTTATGGACATGCCACTTATTTTTCACCTTATACATTGCATTTGTTAAATTACATACAAAATTTAAAATTTTTGAAAATATTTTTTTATACATATATTTTTATATTTTAACATTCAAATACATATTATTACTTATTTTAACATATAAAATGCAATATTTAAATTTTATAAAAAATTATAACAATTAAGGTAAAAACCCCTGAACACTGTCCATAAGATTATGGAAATGCCGTCTTTCCTGAGACTTTCTCTTTTCACAATATTCAATTCACATGTTGCCTATTTATATTTTTTATTACATAAAAAATAATATTATAAAATTTTAATAATTAATAATATACTTTATAACAAATTAAACAAAATTTTGTATTATAATATAATTCGTTTTTATATTAATGAGATTTGAGTCAAATTTTTTAAAAAACAAAGTCTTGGGAAAAATCATCTTTCCATAGACTTATGGAAATATGTGGTTCAATTAAAATAATAAAAGGTAAAAGATCTTCGTTGCAATATTAAAAATTTATTATGCAACGTGTAGTAGTTATGAAGTTCATAACCCGATTCATGCAACCCAAACATTTTATCTTCATTTGTTCTAATTTACACTTTAAACCTTAATATTTCTATGACTTATGAAAAAATCGTTTTTAAAGATACGGGCCCTTTAAAAAATTCAACTCCTAAATATTAAATGTGGTATTTCAACAATGTTGCAGACTTCAAAATCTAATGGACCAACCATTATACTAGCATACAAAATTTAACGTTTACAACTTTTCGTTCTTTGTTTTCCTTTTGTTTCCTTCCTTTAGTTATATTTTAGTTTTGTGATTCTCGTGCTATAATCAAAATTTTGATTAACAATACCATGAATATGATATTAATGTATTAGGTTTTAACTACTTAATTCAAGAGATGAAAAATTACGAAACATAACAAAATAATTAAAATACAATTCCGAAGATAATAAGGAGCTGTCATCGTGGCACGATGGCAACCATCCTTCAATCGGGGAGCTCCTCAGTAAACCATAGAGATCCTAGAGCTGGTCGAACAGTTGTTACACTTACTGTAGTAGATGAGGCATGTAGTGCTATTGAAATGGACCAACAAAACGCTTTGCGAGAGATGATGAACAAATACTCTAGTCTGTATAAATGCCTTAGTGATGCCGGGTTGTATCGTATTTCGAATCAGTGGGGATGGTGGTGGGGGAGGATAGCAGGCATTACCAAGATGAGATTAAGAAGCTCGAGTCTCAAATCGGTAAGATTGTCAAGTAGGATAAACGTCTTAGAGACGAAACTTCTAGGCTGCAAAGGATCATCGATGACAACCATCAGTTTTGCGATGAACTTGCAACCCAGAATTCCCGGCTTTTGAGCCAAGTGTCAAAACAAACTGCTACTATCAAACTTTCTCTGACAGCCTTCGAGCATATGTGTTGTCCCACAGAGTTCTTAATATGGGCCCTATCGACAATATGCTCAGAATCCTGTATGATATTGAGATTGCTATGATGAAAGTAGTTTAGAAAGAGATCCCAAGCACTATGCAATGTTTGATGCCGTTCATGAGTGGAAATAGCGCCTTTATTCGAAGGCCAATGCCAATTCTCAGCAAGCAGGTCCTTCGAATAGGAATTCTCCACCAGCGATCCCTTTGAAGCAGAAGCATTCGAGAAGGTCTTCCAAAAAGAAGACTCAGCCTAAAAAGAAATCCCAACCTAGGAATAAGACTCTACCTGTCAGTTCTTCAAGCCAAGCTCTCCCAACTGAACATGTGGAAGAAACT
This sequence comes from Rubia yunnanensis, assembly GCA_037428765.1. Lineage (NCBI taxonomy): Eukaryota > Viridiplantae > Streptophyta > Magnoliopsida > Gentianales > Rubiaceae > Rubia > Rubia yunnanensis. The sequence continues at coordinate 18,478,041 of CM075064.1, read as the reverse complement.
CCAGCAGTGGTACACGATAACAACGAGAATGTCCCGCCAATCTATAATAGCGATGAAGAGAGAGATTCCCCATCTCCTGGAGATTTAATCCCCCGTCGAAGGAAACGTACTAATCTTGTCCCCGAGGCTTTAGAAGGCAGGGTTGATAGTTCATTTATGATTGCCATTGGTCTGAAACCGGAGGATATTCGATGGTCTGACTGATTGTGTGGAAATAGTGTTATATTTTTTTAACTCCCAATAAAATTACAAATGATTGTTTCTATGTTATTGCTGCAGTTGTTAATCGTATAAACGAATACTGCTAAACTGTCGATTGCTTAATAAGAAAATGAACTGATTATTTATGAGTGAATATGTATGTTGCCTTAAAGCTGATTTATTCATTTGCCTAAGATGTACTTTCAACTTAAGAGTGAGTAATTTGATTGCTTAAAAGAAAAAAATGTGTTTGTTCCTCGAGAGCGAATATTTTGATCGTCTAAGGGCGAATATTGTGATCACTTAAAAGTGAATTCATTTATCTATTAAGAGCGAGTATATTGATCGCTTAAAAGCGAATTTGTTTATCGCTTAAGAGCGAATGATTCGATCACTAAAAGTGAGTATTTCGATCGCTTTAAAGAAAATGTATTTATCGCTTAAGAGTGAATGATTTGATCATTTAAAATCAAATTTATTCATCACTTAAGAGCGAGTATATCGATGGCCGAAAAGCAAGTATTTCGATCGCTTAAAAGAAATTTCACTAGTCGCTTAAAAGAGAATTATTCAATCGCTTAAAAGAGAGTATTTCGATCACTTAAAAGTGAATTTATTTATTGCTTGATAGCGAATGGTTCAATTGCTTAAAAACGAGTTAGTTGCACCAAACATTCTATAGTGTCAAAATTTTCATTAAGTTAACCAGTTGCTGCACAAAGCATACAAATTTGGGAATAATTACATGTAGTAAAATCAGCCATTTGGCAACCTTGCCACGACTGAGCCTGCCAATCTTCAGAGCTGATGAAACTTTCGAAGATTAACTATGTTCCATCTTCTCGGTATGTGAGACCCGTCCATTATGCCCAGCGTATAACTTCCTCCTGAATGAGTTTCAAGAACTTGATAAGGTCCTTCACAGTTTGGAGCTAGCTTTCCCTTCGGGTTTTTGGAAACTTTTCTCATTTTTCCTCATTATAAGATCCCGCTATGGCAAACTGCACTTTCTTCACTCTTCGATCATAGTACCGCTTGACCTTCTCTTTTACTTTGGCCTCACATATTGACACCAAGGCCCACCTTTCTTCCACCAAATCCAGATCTAAGTGACGATTATCTTGGTACAACAATTTCCACTGGGATCATGGATTTCGAGCCATAGACCAGTCCATAATGTGTATCACCCGTGGCAGAGGATTCCACCATTCAATAAAACCCACAACACACTGCAATGTTCAATAATCCAATTCTCCTAGCTCCTTCGAGCCTTGCTCGGATGCCATTGACAAGGGTACGGTTGGTAACTTTTACCTGACCGTTTGCTTGCGAATGATACACTGATATCACATTCAGCTGGATCTTGAACTTCTCGCACAAGCTCTTGAAGGGATCATTTGCAAACTGTGCTCTATTATCTGTAATGAATGTATTTGGACTGCCAAAATGGCAAATGATGTTCTTCCAACAAAAGGATATAACAGATTTCCCCCTCGATGTTCTCCAATAGCTTTGCCTCGACCCATTTGGTAAAGTAATCAACCCCCAGTGTCAAACACTTAAACCTTCCCGGTGTCTCTAGAAAGGTTCCTACCAAGTCAATCCCTCAATTGTCAAATGGTTATGAGTTGTGTATGTTAATTAATTCCTTCTAAGGGATGTGGGTTATAGGCACATGTTTTTGACATTGGTTGCAAGCCTGGATATACTGGTTGGAAGCATCAAACATTGCTGTCCAATAGTACCTAGCACGAATCATCCTTCTAGGATGGAACGAGCTCCCTAGTGACTGCCACAAATACCTTAGTGAACTTCTTATATTAAATAATGTGCATATCTATGTGTGATGCATCGAAGTCGGGGCTGCAAGTACCCCCTTCTATACAACGTCCCATCCAGTATCACATACTTGGGTGCCTTGAGTCAAATCTTACTTGCTTCGATGGGGTCTTACGGAAGCATTCCATCTTGGAGGTATCTGACAATTGGAGTCATCCACGTCTCTCTCTCATCGATCGACATTACAATGAGTTCCTTAAAACTTCATTTATACAAGGTTTCAAACAGCACATGTTCCTGTGTCAATCCCCCCAAATCAGAGGTAGCTAATTTGCTTAGAGTATCTGCCTTGTGGTTTTCCTCCCTCGACACTTGAGAAAGAGTATATGATTGAAAGCATTTCAATAGGGACTTCACCACTTCCAAGTAGCGTTGTAAACTAACTTTCGTAGCCTCATATTCTCCATTAACCTGATTGACAACAATCTGGGAATCACTGAATATTTCCACATCTCCTTCACCAGTCGAAGACCAGTGATCAGAGCTCTGTACCCCGTCTCATTGTTCGTGGGCCTGAATTTGAAATGCAGAGCATAAGGGTAATCGATGCCATCGGGACTAGTAAGCAGTGCACCTGCCCCGCTTTCCCCTAAGTGCGATGATCTATCCAAAAACAACTTCCATACCCCTTTTACTACAATTTCACACTCCTTCTAAATTATGTCTGTGGTCTCCGCAATGAAATCTACCAAGGCCTGACCCTTAATTGCAACCCTGGGCTGAAATTGTATGTTGTGCTCTCCTAGCTCTACGACCCATTTCATCATCCTCCCAAAAGATTCTGGTTTCATAAGTATTTTTCTGATAGAATAATTGGTGAGTAAGACTGTGGTGTGAATATGAAAATAGGGTCGTAGTCTTTAAGCCGCATGGACCAATGCCAAAATTAGCCGTTCGATTGCAATATACCTTATTTATGGGGCTTACAAGGCCCTACTAACAAGGTTTATGGGATACCGCTGCTTCTCTTTCTCCTTTACTAATACAACGCTAATATCCAGGAACATAGAGGTGCAAAACTTCTCCTTTCTCCAATTTCATCAACGTAGGCAAAGTTTTGAGATGCTGCAAAAGATTTCTCATAATTCTCCGTCAATTCAAACTTTTTAGCTTTACAAAGCACCTCAAAAATGGTAGGTGTTTCACAGCCCCCTTCGATAAAAATTGACTCAACGCCGCTAAGAACCCTGTCAACCTCTAAACTTCCTTCATTGTCCGTGGACTTTTTAATGTTCATCAATGCTTGTACCTTTTCTGGGTTAACGTCGATCCCTCTTTCCAAGACCATGAAGCCTAGAAACTTTCTAGTGCCAACTCCAATCACACATTTTGATGGGTTCAACTTTAAGTTTTCCCTTCGTAACACGTCAAACATTTCTTCTAAATCCCTCAAAAAATGGTCGTAGGTTACACTCTTCATAACTATATCGTCGACATAGATTTCCAAACTCTTTCTAGTATGCCTTTTGAAAAGTTTATCAACCATCCATTGATAAGTAGCACAGTATTCTTCAACCCAAATGACATTTCTTATAGCAGATAGTACCCTTGTCCATTATGAAAAAAGTCTTTTCCTTGTCCTCCTCTGTTATCATTATCTGGTGATAACCTTTATGAGCATCGAAAAAGGCTAAAATTTGATACCAAATTATCGCCTCCACCAGCTAATCCATCGAAGGCAATGGGTAGCTATCCTTTGGACACATTTGTTTAGATTTATGAAGTCAATTCACATGTGCCACACCCCATCCGGTTTTGGGACCAGGACTGGGTTGGCTAACCATTCTGGGTAGAATACCTCATCGATAACCCCCACTTTAAGGAGCTTCTCCACTTCTAACCTTATCGTCACAGCCATCTCAGGGGCTAACTTCCTCATTATCTAATTAACTAGCTTTATCGAAGGATCAATGTTTAGCTTGTGGACGACCAATTGTGCTGGTACTCTTGTCAAGTCTGATGTATCCCAGGAAATTACATCGTAATACTGATCAAGCAAAGCCTTCAGCTCTTGTCTTACTATTTCTGGTATCATTTTTCCTACAGCTACCTGATAGAGGTTAGGCCCAAGAAGGCCATTGGGCCGCAGGTATGGCAATATGGTTAGGGGAATATTTAATACTCTAACTTAATTACCGCAATCATGGGTAATTAAGGGTAATAATTATAGAGTACCTTATTTAGGACACGAAGTATAAATACAAGGTACACATTTACTTATCATTCATTCTGTCTTAATCATATTAAACGCTTGAACTAACTTAAGCATCACAGTTCTGACCCCTGGCACCCCATGGATAGCTTGATTGTAGGTTCATTCGAGAAGAACCCAAGTCCACAAACTGGTCGGTGGTCGAAGACGCATCAAGTGGTGCCGACCAAGCCGGATCAAGGGTTTAGAGAGTTTATATCCACGGTAGTTCAAAGGAGTGAAAGATTAAGGTCAATATGTACGGGGGTTGGATGTCCACCAAGGTTAACATTGGAGAATCCAGAAGGAGGAAATGACACCCACATCAAGGACATCGATATGGCTAATACTCAAATGATGGGAGCGGAGTTGCGAGCAGAACCTAGTACAAGCGTATGCTATGAGGGGGGACAGAAATTAGTGGCGATTGGCGTAAACATCCTGGTACCAATCCAGCATGATATTATGAGGCCCTCGAGGACTTTGGAAGTGATGAGAGAGCAAATACAGGGAAATATCGATCCCCTGCTCGAGAGGGTGGTTGATTCGAGGGATGAGAGGTTTACAGAAGTTTTGGGAGACTCGTATATGGAAGCCTATGGCCAACATGGGCAAGGAAATCAGAACGTGGAGTGGGCAATCCCAAGTCAATATATGGAACGAGCAGCTCAGGTCCTGGCTGCGGCTTGTTACCGGATCACCCCTCCTCCGAGGGATGATAGAGTTATGATAGAGGCAGTATCATCCTCATCATTGGGAATAACTACGGGGTGGTCCTCTCAGCCTCAACCCCCAATAGCCTACCCTTATTAAGGATATGTTGCAGAGCCGCTACAGGCTTGGCCCCAGCCTTCTATTCCTGGTTATTCCCAAGGTCCTGTATATGCGCTACCTCCACTAGCCCCATCTGCTCCTACCCTCGACCTGGCCGGTCCAAAAGCAGCATATGGAATGATGACTTCTTCTGGCAAGCAAGGATATGAGAGTATGGGAATTGGCCAGAGGCTATACAATTTGTATGTTCAATCACCACCACCGCCAGCATACTCGAACCCCCAGACTGCATTAGATGAACCCAAGATACGGAGGAACCCAACCTCTCTATATGCCACAATTGGGTGGTCATGATAGGAGGCTAAACCTACCAGTGGGTCATCATGAACCCCCCTCAGATGCAAGTGAATCATTAAGAAAGGAATTGGATAGGTTGATCGGCCCTTGGGCCAGGCTGCGGGGTTCCCTTTCAGCTCGGTGATCACAGAGGTTCGATGGCTGATAGAAGTGAATCCCCCGAAAGGACATCCCACATACAGTGGTGAAACAGACCCTCGAGAGTTCATACTGACATTCCTGGGTTTGATGAGTTCGAGGGACTTTGTTGAGAAATTGACATGCAAGCTGGTAAGTAGCTACTTGAGGGGAAAGACACATGAGTGGTTTAATAAGTAGCCAAGGGGCTCGCTCCAATCGTATCGGGACTTTAGCAGAGCGTTGTTGAGCCAGTATGCGTAAAAGAATAAGTTTACCAAAATTTTTTTAGAACTCTACCAAACTAAGCAAAAGCCAGGGGAAAGCACGGAAACCTTCTATCACCGATATGTAGACGAGAGTTTGGGGGTGATAGAAATGATAGAGAATGAGGTAATCCAGGGATACCTGCTGGGGATGCTGGACCTATAATTATACAAGATGCTGAGTACTATTACTCCTAAGACATAAAAAAACTATAGGAGGTCGTGGAGCAATATTTAAGGGTAGATGAGGCAACTAGAAGGAAAAGAGATAGCCTTGTAGAGAAAGCATGAAGAAATGTAAAGCATAGAGGGAAGAGGCCGGTCGAACCCATAAGAACACCATTTGAGAGGTATAATCTGCTGCCCCCAATGCTCGGAGAAAGATCCATTGCACAGATTTTAAGCATACATAGAGGTTTGTTTCATAAACCTCCACCCTTGCAGAGTTTACAAAACTCGATTGTAGCTCGGAGAGCAAAAAATTGGTATTGTGATCATCACAAAGGTTACGATAATGGCACAAACGATTGCATGCAGTTAAGGATTAAGATTGATAGGTGTGAGTGGGAAGGACGGTTTCAAGGACAAGGATATAGGAACCAGGCTGCCCCATCGGGGCCCCGGATGAATCAATGGCAACCTTATAGAAGAAACAATAAAAAAATGGAGGTAGAGGAGATAGAAGGCCTCGAGAACAGATGGTTTGAGACAGGGGGCAGAAAGGAAGACAAGATAAACCCTAGGAGCAACAAGGAGGAAATCAAGGAAACCAAAATGGAGAAAATCCACCAGTCCGAAGGGTAATTAACGTCATCAATGGCATGGTGGGAGAGAGATCCTCGAACGCTGTTATAAAGGCTGAAACTTGAAGGGTTCCCACGGAAAAGCCCAGTCATAAGAGATTTTAGCCGGATGAGACTGTCACTTTCTTGGAAGTGGATGTTGTGCCGGACCAAGTGCCCTATGCAGACCCCATGGTAAACCAGTGAAGCAGAAGAGAAGAGTGTTCGCTCCCGAACAAGCTGAGGCAATTAAAGAGGAGGTGGAAAAATTATTGAAGGCAGATTTGATCGAGGAGGTATTCTATCCCGATTGGATTGCCAACCCAGTTATGTTTCCAAAGCATGATGGAGCATGGAGAATGTGTATAGACTTTAATGACCTAAATAAATGCTGCCCCAAAGATAGTTACCCGTTGCCACCAATCGATAAGTTGGTGGAAGCCATCACTGGGTACTTAATTTTGGCATTATTTGATGCGCATACGGGGTACCACCAAGTTCTCATGGTGAAGGAAGATAGGGAAAAGACATTGTTCATTACAGATGTGGGCACGTACTGCTATAAGAAGATGCCATTTGGGTTGAAGAATGATGGGGCTACTTATCAGAGGCTGGTCGATAGACTGTTCAGGGGACAAATAGGGGAAAACATGGAGATATATGTGGATGGCATGGTAAGAGTTATGAAGAATTTTTAAAAGACATGGAAGAAACATTCGATAAGCTTTGGGAAGCTAATTTGAAGTTGAACCCATCTAAGTGTGTCATTGGTGTGGGAGCAGAGAAGTTTCTTGGATTCATGGTCTCAGAGAGAGGGATCGATGTAAACCCGGAAAAGGTCAAAGCTCTGAGGACAATGAAAATCCCACAATCGATAAAGGATGTGCAGAAGCTTACAGGATCTTTGGCAGCATTAAGCAGGTTCTTATCGAAGGGGGTAGAGAAGCACTTGCCTTTCTTTGATTTTCTTCGAAGGAAAAGAAGTTCGAGTGGAATGGTCAGTGCGATGAGGCGTTCGAGCAGTTGAAATAGAATTTGGGGACATTGCCTACCTTGATGAAACCAGACAAGGATGAGACGTTGTACTTGTATATTTCTACATCACCGCTAGCAATTAGCGCATCTTTGGTTAAAGAAAAAGAAAAGGTTCAGCACCCGATCTACTTCGTTAGCCATGCCTTAAGGACTGGAGACGAGGTATATGGTTCTCGAAAGGTTGATTCTAGCTCTCGTGCATACAGCCCAAAGGTTGAGACCCTAGTTCCATAGAGATAAGATAGTGGTTCTCACGAACCACCCAATTCGACAGATCCCGCTAAGGCCAGAGATTTTTGGAAGAATGATGAAGTGGGCAGTAGAGTTGGGATAACATGGTATCCAGTATCAACCTCAAGTTGCGATTAAGGGGCACGCACTAGTAGATTTTATAGTGGAAATCACAGAACCCCTTGAAGTGTGTTTGGAGCCCATTCAGAACAAATAAATAAGGCAAAGAAAGATATGGAAGTTGTATGTGGATGGTTCGTCACATTCAGGAGGAAGTGGAGCGGGGGTCCTACTAACTAGCCCCGAGGGCAAAGATTATCCTTATGCATTGAACTTTGCCTTCAAAGCAACTAACAATGAAGCTGGGTATGAGGCATTGATCACTGGATTGCGCCTCGCGAAAGAGCTGCAAGTGGAGGAACTGGAGGTTTTCAGTGATTCTCAAATTGTGGTTCAATAGGTGAATGGAGAGTACAAGGCCAGGGAGCCTAATCTACAGAGATACCTCAAGGTAGTAAAGAACTTGTTAAAAAAATTCAAATTTTATACATTGACACAGGTTCCGAGGGAAAACAATCACAAAGCGGATGCTCTAAGTAAGCTCGCTTCTTTGGATTTGGGAACCCAATCCCAAAAGTAACTCCTCATGGAAACTTTGAGAAAGAGAAGTTTTAAAGAGCCTGTAGTGATGGCGGTTGAAGTGGAAAACTTCTGGATGACATCATTTGTGACATATCTTCGAGAGGGAATCTTGTCAGAAAATGCAGTAGATGCCAAAAAGATAAGGTTGAAGGCTCCAATGTATGTGTTGCAAGAAGAAGGGTTATATAGAAAGGCCATTTGCAGCCATTACTTCGATGTGTTAACTCTTATGAAGCAGATTACCCCGTAAGGGAGGTTCACAAAAGGGTATGTGACAGCCATCAGGGAGCTAGGTCCATGGCGAGGAGGCTCATTCGAGCAGGATTTTTTTGGTCGGCAATGTTCGAGGATGCGAACCGGTATATTCAGGCTTGCCATCAGTGTCTAAGACATGCACCTATAAAACATGTTCCACAGGAATAAATGAGAAACATCTATAGTTCATAGCCATTTGACAAATGGGGAATCGGTTTGGTGGACCCTTTTCCGAAAGCGCCAGGAAAATTCAGGAACTTAATAGTGGCAGTTGATTATTTCACCAAATGGGTAAAACCTGAGTCCTTGACAAACATAAGGGGAAAAATGGTCATCTCCTTTTGCTGGAAGAATGTTGTGTAACATTTTGGAATCCCAAGGATGATCATCACGAACAATGGAACACAGTTTGCTCAGAATCCCTTCAAGAAGTGGTGCGAGGAATATAAGATTAAGTAAAAGGTGGCATCTGTTTACCACCCCCAAGCCAACGGACAAGTGGAAGTGACTAATAGAAAAATAGTAAATGGAATACGAGTGCGTTTGGAAGAGGCGAAAGGTAACTGGATATGGGAATTACCCAATGTGCTATTGGCATATCGGACAACTGAGTCCTCCACTACTGGGGAAACACCTTATAATCTCGTATATGGCTCGGAAGCAGTAATTCTTGAGGAAATAAGAGTTCTCAGCCCAAGGATGATGGCTGCTGCAGATGAGATGGTGAATCAGCAAAACAAATGTCTGGATCTGGATATGGTGGAGGAAAAGAGAGATCTAGCTTCTCTACATAAATCTAAGGTCAAGGAACGAGTTAGAAGATATCATGACAGAAGGGTAAAGAAGGTTTTGTTTAACCCGTGAGACTTAGTAATGAGGAAAAATGAGAAAAGTATAAAGGAGCCCGAATGGAAGTTAGCTGTGAATTGGGAAGGAACTTATAAAGTGATTGAATCGCATCTGGGAGGAAGTTATGTTCTCGAACAAATGAACGGGATTCGAGTGCCAAGAAGGTGGAACATTAGCAACTTGAGAAAATACTACCAGCTATGATGATCGAGTGGTTTGCTCTAAAGCGGCACTCTAGTTGGTATTCAAGCAGGTAGCTTTAAAGCGGCGCTCTAAATAATGTTTCCAGCTACGGCTGATGTTCGATTGGTTTGCTCTAAAGAGGCACTCTAGATGATGTTAGAGTGGTTGACTCTAAAGCGGCACTCTAGTTGGTATTCAAGCGGGTTGCTTTAAAGCGGTGCTCTAGATGATGTTTCCAGCTACAAATAATGTTCGAGTGGTTTTCTCTAAAGCGGCACTCTAGTTGGTATTTGAGCGGGTTGCTTTAAAGTGGTGTTCTAGATGATGTTTCCACCTACGGCTGATGTTCGAGTGATTTGCTCTAAAGTGGCACTCTAGTTGGTGTTCGAGTGGTTGTCTCTAAAGGGGAACTCTAGATGATGTTCGAGTGGTTTTCTCTAAAGCGGCACTCTAGTTCATGTTTGAGTGGTTGGCTCTAAAGTGGCACTCGAGATGATGTTCGAGTGGTTTGCTCTAAAGTGGCACTCTAGTTGATGTTCGAGTGGTTGGCTCTAAAGTGGCACTCTAGATGATGTTTGAGTGGTTGGCTCTAAAGCGGCACTCTAGATGATGTTCGAGTGGTTAGCTCTAAAGCGGCACTCTGGTTGATGTTCGAGTGGTTGGCTCTAAAGCGGCACTCGAAAGCTATATTGTACTCTTGAAATGATAAGCTAGTAGGTGAAATTGGTAGGATGTAGGTGGAAACACCGAACCTGGGAAAAATGCTTGTCTCTAAATTGCTTAATTTCTATTTACCAAACTTGCACAAGGCGCCGCTATTCGAGGCGTAAAATATTAGAGATGGAAAGAATATTAATTATTCATTCAAATTAAAAAAAAATACTAAGGATACAATATTCACACTAAAATTATCCAAGTTTATCCATCTACATATATTCATTCACTGGGAGGAAATCCCGCTTGAAACAACTCTTCAGTGGAAATAGGCTTTCTTAGCTTCTTCACGTTTGCCTCTATTTCTTCAAGTTCTTCAAGGTTTATACCAGCCGCCCTTTGGATATCCTTCCTTTGCTCCTCTACAGGATATTCTGAGGAATCGAGGGGAGTGACGGTGACGGTCCTACACCATTTCTTTGTGGAATATTCGAATGGGGCCTTCGAGGATGACCCAGCACTTTTGCAGCGTTTTGAGGAAGACCCTTGGCTAATTTTTCTCAATAGGACAAGGTGTCATTCAACTTCTTTAACAACAGACTTCTATGACCGAGGGGCAGAGTGAAAACTCGAGGGGGTAAATCCCTTTACCTTCAGTTCTGCTAGCAAATCGAGAACGAGGTCAAAAGCCTTCTTCTGCCGTGAAGTCCCAGTCTCATGAACGTCAACCTTTTCTATCCAGTACTGGGCAGCTTTAAGTAGAAACTTTGGAAGATGATCATTGCTGATTAAGTAGGAGGAAGGTATGTCGGGCACGAAGGCTTACTTCGTGTGCGGCAACTTTTTCTTCAGATTCAGCAAAACGATGTTTCATTTATACAGCTTGTACCTTCTCGGCCTCGATCTCCCCAGCGAGTTTTGCATTTTCTGATAAAATAGATTCCAACAAAGAGCTATCTTCAATTGGGGGGCTACCTTGAGGGGCTTGAAGGGCTGAAGGGGGTTCGCTTGTGGAAGGGGAGTCATCGCTAGCTATCTTCCAAGCGAGTAAGTCCTCTTCAAGGCTAGCCACTCTGCGTTGAGCTAACAGATGTTGTTCGGCAATTAATTCCCTCTGGGTTACAAGCCTATGATTTTCACCCAAGCAACCGATTAGGTGCCTTTCCACTACTAAAATCCAAGTTGCATCGGCAAGGCAGGACTTCAGAGAACCGAACTTCAAATAAATTTGACGCATCGGTTCTTCTAGTTCTTCATCAGCGGGATTGCGACCCTTGACTACTTCTAAAGGATAGGTACCATTAAATTCCTTGCTAAGGAAATCATTGACAAACCCCTTGAAAGTAGGATGATCTTTAGATTGCCACAGCTTCATCTCGGCTTCAAGGTTGTGAAGCTTGTCCTTCAAGGAGTCTTTCTCTTGGTTACACTTAGAAAGATCTCGAAGGGCAATCAGTAGCTATTTATTTGTCTTATCCAGTTCTTTTTTGGCACTTGAAAGCTTCTTGCAAGCACTTTCTAGCACCATTTTCAAAAAATTATACTACCGAAGAAAACAAAGGTAAAATCAGTAAGTCGCGGAAAAAAGAGAAAAAATGTATTTTCATTGATTCTAAAAAAATAGGGTTACAATTGAGGGGCCCTAAATAAAAAAATACAGAGAAGAGGAAAAATTTTATAGCCAAGGACCAACACTAGAATCATTCTCCTTTGATGTGGAAGCAATCATTTCTTCGACCTGGTTGGTGAGGGAATATTGCTCAGGAGAGGTGTCTGCAGTCTCAGGAAGGGAGATTATTTGAATCCCCTCAGTAGTGAAGAACTGCCCTTTGGCCTTGATGAAATCCAGTAGGGAAAAGCAAAGGCCATTTTTTTATGGCCTCATCCCATTTTACGTCCAAGGTGGTATCGAGCTCTGGATTAACTAGTTTTTCCACCTTCTTAGTCAAATCTTCAGAAAGAGAGGCAGGCACTTGTGGCTTTATAAATTCCTCAGCTAATTTGCTACAGCCGATTTCCTGGCCACCACTAGAAGATCCATGGCCACCATTAGAAGATCCAGGAAAAGTTCAAACAGCTCGGGGCTATTCAATAGCTTGTGTTTGATGGCCTCGAGCAATTGCACCTGCATGGCCGGATCTGCTGCTGCTCGAACCCTCTCCTCTGCAGCTTGAACCCTCTTAGCGAGTGTATCCCTCTCTAGCGTCCATTGATGCCTCTCGCCATCAACACCTTACTTCTCACTATCAAAAATCTTTTTTCTTTTCTTCAAGTGCTCTATCCTTCTCCTCGAGCACCTTTTTTTCTCCCCGAGCACCCTTTTTTTCTCCTCGAGGGCCTGCTCGAGAGACTTCCTTAGCTGCAAAATCTCAGCATCTTGTTTGCTGAGCTCCTCGCAAAGGTTACCTCTGCCAGCAGAGCAAAGGGAAAAGAAGGCCACCATTCTCTCGGTGGTCTTGCGAAGAGTTTTAGAGGCCTAACAAAAACAATTCAACTCAAATTTTTTTTAAAAAAAAAGAAGAGGAGAAGAAAGAGAAGGGAAAAGAACCTGGGGTTAAAGGCCATCTTTGACATCTGATGCTCAATCCCGGATATGGACGCTGCATCAATTGAGGGGGCGGAGATTGTTGATGAATATCCTCACCGTCATATGTTCCCATAAGCGGCCTTGGTGAGGAGGAGCCGATAGTATTGTTATTCACCCCTATCTTCTGGCGAACGTTCCTGGTGTGAGGTGACTGCTCACCACCAATGGTTGAGATAGGCCTTTTGAGGCCTACCACAGGAGGAGAGACCAGGTTTGAGAGGAGAGACACCGGAGTCGAGGGAATGGAAGCCTAGTTTGAGGAACCAATGATCCCCTTGGATGGAGCTTGACCCTGCTTCGAGAACTTTGGCTTCTTTAATCCCTTAGCGAGACCCACTGGAAAAGGGGAAAAAAGAGAGTCGGCCAACAGCAATGAACATAATAACACAACAAATGGGAGAAGTAGATTTCCATTAAGCCACCTTAAGAAGGTCCCAAATGCCTAAAGTCGCTAACGATGATCTCGAGGGGAGGACCATTTCTGGGGCCCTCACGTTCTCTTCGCCTCTTTCTTGTATCTTTCTGAAGTGTGTTAAACACATATTCTTCATAGACTTTGGGCGGGAATCCAAAGCCGCTAATCTAGGGGTTGAGGTTGTTGAAGAGGCTGTAGTCGAAGGAGCTGGACAACAGTTTTTGTCTATCCCTCTCGAGGGCATCTGGGTAGATGTATTCCCCAGGTTTGGGAGATTCAACTCGTATAGCCTAATTCCATGGAGGGACTCAATACCTCCTAATATCGAACAAGATACTTTTTTTCCAGCTCTTCCCATCACCCGAATTGCCAAGAACACTAAAAAAATTACGATTTGCTTCTCGATTGACAAATGTGACAATCATATTGGTAGACCGCCCAGTATATGAACTATAGTGAGCAAAGCAGCTTATAACTAGGTTTAATACCAAATTCATCACATCTGGTCAAGAACATCATATTGATCACCAAAACATTGGGGTGGACTTGCGCAGGGCTCACCAGAAATTGCCTAAGGAGTTTGGAAAAAAGGGGCGGAAAGGGAGAGGTGAGCCCGCAATGAAGGTGTCAGAGAGAGATAGATGATCTCCCTTCAAAAAGGTTATGGGGGGAATCACTTTCTCAAAAGGGTTGAAAATCAGCATCCGGAGCTACTCGCTGGCCAAGAGGGATCGAGTCCAAAATTTTAGAAATAGTGGTTCCCGCTACTGGAAATTGGGGCTCCCTTGACCTTAATCTTCAATGAGTCCCCTTTTTCTTCTTTAGAGAGGGCTTAGCCAGAGAGGACTCCCGAGTTCCACTAGAGGGTGCTTCCCTCCCCTCGAGGATTCTCTTCTCCCTCAAACGAAGTACTTCTTCATCCTACCCTATGGCTTCGAGCTCTGGACTTGGAGGAGGGTGAAAAAAAATCTTTCCGCTCGTAGGGGACCTCGTTATGTAGGGTTTTCCCATACCCGGAGGATAATTTTTGACAGCTTCTTGAGAGGGAATATCAGTTACGGGAATGACCCTCTCTTCCCTATGACTATTAGCACTATGATCAGATATGCCCTCTCCAACATCTGAATCTTGCTGGAGTCCTTCGGGATGGGTACATTCCAGGTCCCTACGGTTCTCTCCGTACTAACCCCTGACTTTCCTACCCTAATTTCACCGGAAAGTTTCTCGAAGGTGGAACCCTTATCAGAGCAGGCCATGATGGAAAAGGGGGGAAACGAGAAGATTAGAAGGAGAATAGGGATGAAAGAACTTACTGATTTCTGGAAAAAGTGATTGATGTTGGATAGTTCGCAAGAGAAATACAGAAAGAAATTTTGTAAGAAGATGCTTGCAAACTAGAAAAGTAAAAAAAGAAGTAGGGATGAGGGGGTAAATATAGTGGCTGAAGTGATGGGTAATTATTTCTACATTGGAAATATAAAAATATATGGAAAGTCGTGATTGCCTCTTTGTCTTCTGACAGTGTGGTGTTTAGGGGGCAGTGACACGCGTGATCACATAGCACGTGCGTGCCCTTTCAGAATCTTAAACGACAAAGTTGATTAGAAAACTAGGTTCTCATCCTTGAAGGCAGGAATGCAACGTGCAAGGTTCATTTTGAGCCTTCAAAGTCCTCGAACTGTCCTATGCATTCGAGACCTGGAAGACCTTCGTGACGTTCCAACTTTCTAAGGTCGAGAACCTACTTTTCTGGGGGCTCTTGCATCTTCGACCACCGACCTATTCGTGGGATTGGGTTCTTCTCGAATGGACCTACAATCAAACTATCCCTGGGGTTCCAGGGGTCAGCACTCCGATGCTTAAGTTAGTCCTCGCGTTCAATATGATTAAGACAGAATGAATGATAAGCAAATGTGTACCTTGTATTTATACTCCGTATCCTAAATAACGCACTCTTTAATTATTGCCCTTACTTACCCACGAATGTGGTAATTAAGTTAGAGTATTAAATATTCCCCTAACCTGGCTGCCATACATGCGGCCAATGGCTTTCTTAGGCCTAACCTCTATCACTACCATTCCAAAGTTTCGAATGGAAAGTTGTTGAGTATCAGCTGCTAGCTGGTCCAACTTCCCCATGTATCGAGGACACACTTCTCGTTCTCTCTGCTCCTTTTACTGCTTCGTAACTGCAACTTTGAACTACTTCTTGATACCCACGGATGGATGCCACTCCATTCTCCGTTGGTAACTTCATCATCGAGCATTAACTCTCAACATGATTTCAAACCAAAATCTTCTTTCTTCCACTAAAGTAATAGAATTTTTGAAATTTACATGTAATTTCCAATGCCCAAGAGATGCTACATTAGTTTCTCATGAAGCCCAAAGTAAAATTTCTATCACTCAAATGAGGTTTTCAAACTACAATGACCAAAATTGTATGCATTAATTAATGTCCACCTGCACGAAAAATTTCCAAATTTGAAACTCAAATAGTAAACCCTACCAATGAAACTGATTCAATTACGACTTCGAAACATGGAAACAAAATTACATTACTTCAAATTAGAGATATCGTAACACTTTCCTTGCAACACTTATTAAAAATGTTACAATAGCTTATAAAGTGTTAAACCTTTGAAAAGTGTTGCATATATATTGAAAAGTGTTACGTTGGATCTAATGCAACTATCACCCAAGGCAATTCTTGTAAAATGTTACTTTAGGTGCTAATAATTCTATGTTGAACCTATTGCAACCTAAATTTTAAAAAGTGTTACGTTGAACCTATTGTTACTTTATGTACTTAAACCTTCCCGGTGCCTCTGGAAAAGGTCCTACCAAGTTAATCCCCAATTTTTCGAATGGTCATGAGCTGTGTATATTAATTAATTCCATCTGAGGAATGTGTGTTATAGGCGCATTTTTTTGGCATTGGTTGCAAACTCGGATATACCGGTTGGCATCATCAAACATTGTCGGCCAGTAGTGCCCAACACGAATCATCCTTCTAGCGACGGAACGAGCTCATTAGCGACTGCCACAAATACCTTCCTGGCCTTCTCATATCAAATAATGCGCATTGCATGGTGTGATGCATTAAAGCAGGGGCTGCAAGTACCCCCTTTGATACAATATCCCATCCTATATCACATACTTGGGTACCTTGATTCGAATCTTCCTTGCTTCGATGGGGTCTTCCAAAAGCATCCATCTTGGAGGTATCTGACAATCAGAGTCATCCATGTCTATCCTTTATTGATCACCATTACAATGAGTAAGGGTGTTCATCGGCACAAGACCGGACCAGATCGGAACCGGAATTACCAAAATCCTGGGATCGAAGACCAAACCAGTTAGTGGGTATTTTGGACCGGGACCAGACCGGAATAATTATAGTTTTGGACCGGTTTGGACCGGATTCTAGTATAATTTTTGGGACCGGACCCGAATAATTCTGGTCTTAGACCGGTCTGGATCGGATTCTAGTATAACTTTTTTTTACTATAAATATTGCTATAAAAAATCAAATCTATATATTTTTTTCCTTTCAAACATTGTAAATTAGAAGTTATTATAAAAATTTACCTCAAAATAATAGAAGAATGCTAGTTGTCACAAATAAATCTAAACTAGTATGTTAAACTAACTCATTAATATTTTTAATATATATAGATATGGAAGTAAAATACTTTTCCATCTGGTCCGGATAAAAAATATCTAGTTTTGGATCGGACCGGACCAAAACCCGGAATCTAAAAAAAACATAGACCGAGGTTTGGACTCATTTATACAATTCCGGTCCTTACATTTCCGATCCGGTCCATTTTACCGGTCCGGGCCGGATCATGAACACCCCTAACAATGAATTCCTCGAAACTTCGTTTATACAAGGTTTCAAACAACAACTATTTCTATGTCCATCCCCCAAAAATCTGAGGTAGCTAATTTGCTCAGAGCATCTGCCTCATGGTTTTCCTCCCTTGGCACCTGAGAAAGAGTATATGATCGAAAGCATTTCAATAGGGTCTTCATCATCACTTCCAAGTAGAGCTGTAAACTAACTTCCTTAGCCTCATATTCTCCATTAACCTGATTGACCACGATTTGAGAATCACTAAATATTTCCACATCTTCTACTCTGATTTCCTTTTCCAGTCGAAGAAAAATGATCAGATGTCTATACTCTGCTTCATTGTTCATGGCCCTGAATTTGGAATGCAGAGCATAAGGATAAACGATGCCACCGGGGCTAGTGAGCAGTGCGCCTGCCCCACTTCCCCCTCGAGTGGTATGATCCATCCACGAATAACTTCCATACTCATTTTTCTACTATTTCACACTCCTTCTAAATTATGTTTGTGGTCTTCACAATGAAATTCACCAAGGCCTTGCAACCCTGGGCTGAAATTGTATGCCGTGCTTTCCTAGCTTTAGGGCCCATTTCATCATCCTCCCAGAAGATTCAGGTTTCAGAAGTATCTACCTGATAGGATAATTAGTGAGTAAGACTATGGTGTGACTATGAAAATAGGGTTGTAGCCTTGGAGCCGCATGGACCAATGCCAAAATTAGTCTTTCGATTGCAGTATACCTCATTTCTAGGGCTTGCAAGACCCTGCTAACAAAGTATATGGGATGCTACTGCTTCTCTTTCTCCTTTGCCGATACATCGCTAATAGCTGGGATTAAAGCAGAAATATAGAGGTATAAAACTTCACCTTTCTCCAGTTTCATCAACGTAGGCAAGATGCTCCTTCAATGATATGAAAGATTTCTCACAATTCTCCGTCCATTCAAACTTTTTAGCTTTACGAAGCACCTCAAAAAAGGGCAGGTGTTTCTCTGCCCCTTCGATAAAAATTGACTTAACTCCGCCAAGGACCTTGTTAATATCTTACCTTCCTTCACAGTCCGTGGAATTTTCATATTCATTAATGCTTCTACCTTTTTTGGGTTAACGTCGATCCCACTTTCCGAGACCATGAAGCCTAGAAGCTTTCCTTTACCAACTCCAATCACACATTTCAATGGGTTCAACTTTAAGTTTTCCCCTCATCATCAAACATTTCTCTTAAATCCTGCAAAAAATGGTTATAGGTTACACCTTCACAACTATATCATCGACATAGATTTCCAAACTCTTCCCAGTATGCCATTTGAAAAGTTTATCAACCAGTCGTTGGTAAGTAGCACCAACATTCTTTGACCCAAACAACATTTTCTTATAGTAGAAAGTACCCATGTCCGTTATGAACGAAGTCTTTTCCTTATCCTCCTCTGCCATCATTATCTGGTAATAACCTTTATGAGCATAAAAAAAGGCTAAAATTTGATACCCAATTATCGCCTCTACCAGCTGATCCATTGAAGGCAATGGGTAGCTATCCTTCAGACAACATTTGTTTAGATCTGTGAAGTCGATACATATGTGCCACGCTCCATCTGATTTTGGGACCAGGATTGGGTTGGCTAACCATTCTTGGTAGAATACCTCTTCAATAACCCCCGCCTTGAGGAGCTTCTCCACTTCTAACCTTATTTCATCGACCCTCTTAGGGGAAAACACCCTCATTTTCTTATTAACTAGCTTTATCGAATGATCAATGTTTAGCTTGTGGACAACCAATTATGTTGGTACTCTTTTTAAGTCTGATGTATCCCTGGAAAACACATCGTAATATTAATCAAGCAAAGCCTTCAGCTCTTGTCTTACTATTTCTGGTATAATTTCTCTACAACTACCGTTCCAAAGCATCAAATGGCAAGTTGTTGAGTATCAGCTGGTCTAGCTTCCCCATGTATCAAGGACACACTTCTCATTCTCCCTGCTTCTTTTACTGCTTCATAATTGCAACTTGAGCCACTGCTTGATCCACACGGATGGATGCCACTCCATTCTCCTTTAGGAACTTCATCATCATATGGTACGACGACCACACCGCTCGAGCCTGACACATTCTAGGTTTCCCCAATATCACATTATAAGGAGAGAAAGCATCAATGACTGCAAAACTGCAATATACTATGACTCTCTTATTTCCATCGGCAATCCTTACGGGCAATGTTATCTCCTCTAGAGGGTGTATTATTTTTCCTGTGAACCCTGACAATGGAAAAGTTAAATTTTTTAGATTCTCACATCTAATTCTGAGCTGATCGAAGCAGCTCACAAACATGATCTCAACCCCACTTCCATTATCAACAAACACCATTTTAACCAGCGAAGTTCCAATCATTGATGAAATAACCACGAGGTAAGCATGTAGGGTTTGGTTTAACAACATCTACCTCTGAAAACATGATGGTCTCATCAGGCCAAAACCTTTTTCCCACCGATTCTCCTGCTGGGACATGCCATGACTGTGCTTTCATTATGGAATTCAAAGATCTCTCACCAACGACCCCGCTGATGACATTGATCACCCTATGCACATTGGGGTTTCCTTCATTCCTATTTTGATTCTTCACTAGAGGGTTTTGTTGTGGCTTCTCATGGCGCTTCTGCCGCTGTCCTTGAGGGCTATGATCCCCTCTGTTTCCAGCATTAAAGTTTCTCTTAACCTATTTCCCTGCTCATTCCTGGGCTTTAAATGGTCATCCTGAAATGGCTGACGAAAGGATTGAAGACCTTCCATTTCACATCAATCAATCTCTATCCAAAGGTGGGTATAATTTGTGTTGTGGCTGTAAACTCTGTAATGCTCACAAAACTTGTTGGTAGCCCGCCTAGCAGTGATGGCTCTATTGGCTTCATTCATTGGAGGCGGTGGCTTGAAGATTCCCCTGTGGATTTTCCATATTTCTGTCAGGAATGCCACATAGGTGTGTACCCCTCAAAATTTGGTCTTTCCACCGGTCTCTTACTTCGGGCACCGACCTTCGTTTGCTTGGCTATTATCTCCTCTTTCTTCTTTCGAGTTGTCTCATCAACCTTCGAATGCTGCTTTAAAACCTCTTGGAGCTGCTGGCGTGTTTTTGGGGTCTTCACTGTTAGCTTCTTGTAAAGCTCCAGATCTTCCATCCCCAGTAAATAACCTTGAATGATCTCATTTTCATACCATCAACCACTCCCAGACTGTCATCGACTTACCTATGGAAAAAGGCAGTCGTGGATTCTTCTGGAAATACTGACTCCGGAGTGCCCCACTGAAATCTTGATATGACTGCAATGAACCCCTTGGTAGTATGTTGAACCATTCCTGGGGTTTTTATTGAAGGTAACTACCCACTAGTTTACAAGTCAACCTCTCATCAAAGTCTTGAGAGTTCATAAATGTAAGAAAGGTTGGGATAAATTCTTGGGGGTCTGGATCTCCCACGTAGGTAGGGAGCCCCTCTGATGGCTTCATATCCTTGGGCCAATGAGCCGTTGTCACAATTGAACCAAACAGAGACCTCATTGTTTGTCCCGTTGGCCCTATCAACCTATCTAACTCCCTCAGGGCATTTTTCGCTCCACCATACAGATAGTACCTGTTCTGATTCTATTCTCGAGGGGGATCGTCACTCGATAAAACCTATACAGGTTGTGAAGTAAGCTTCCCTGAGTGAAAGCCAACTCTTACATCTCCTGGGTAGGCAAAGGTTAGAGATCATTGCCCACGATAGTCCATAATTTATAGGTTTGACTGGTTTGGGACTCCCAGCCATGACATGGCCTGTCGATCTTGTTCAACACCTTGGGGCGGTTATATTGTCAATGAGACAGACATATGATAGCTCACTTGCATATAATCAAGACAAGAAGACCGTGGTCTTGGCAACGTAGCTTCCCTCACATACCCCAAGTACGGGATGCCCAACATTTAGCTCGCTAAAGCCAGGGCTCTAACCTGTGCTTCCAGAGCCAACAGCGAAATGTGAGTTATCGAAGGCCTCACAGTCGTCGATGGTCCAGGAATCATCAAAGAGGGGACGACCTGGTACCCCACTGCCACTAGCATTTGTGTGATATAATCAAAGTTTTGTGATGGGCCCATCGCCTCATCCCCCATACGATTTTCTCGGATCCTTCATTCATAAGCCTCGGCATGCAAATCCCCAAAACAATCTATGAGATGGCCATCCACACCTCGCAATCTAAACAAAGGCATCGCAGAGCCTATCCCCACAGCTGGTTCTATTGTGACCTCAATTTCCATCGATATTCCTAGTAGAATCTCAGTCCACGACCCTTCGACCATAAGGGCCGGTAAGACCGGATCTGTCGATGTTTCAACTGGTGCCATTTCCAAACTTTGTGCTACTGCAGGGGCAACCTTCTTCTTTATCTTTTCAGGACTGTACAAAGATTCGACTTCACCACCAGCGCCAGTCCCCTTGATTCTCAACTTCTCACTCTGCCGAGTTGAAGTCGTGGATACAGGCATACACTAAGAGATCTAGATCTAGCTAAACCAAAGGTCCCATCGGGCGTTCCAATTGATGCATCTCTGAAATCTCGATCCAAGCCCAATCCCGATCATGACTAGCAAAACTGTGACCTGCAAAGGGAAATAGACCCCAGAGCAATCCGTGGAAGATTCTCTGACGGTCAAATTAGTCACCAACGAGTGGCTACCTCTGAGCAAAAAATAGGCAATAGAGTGTTACAAAAAAGAGAAGACATACCTCCTTATGTATACCTTACTAAAATCCTAATATCCTTGGTTTATGACCTAGTTTCCTTCCTCTCTTAGCGAGAGGCCCAACTATGATCTCCTATTATACAGCCCACTTGAACATACATTGGGTCTTGAGCCTTTCTCAAAGTGTTGGGTGTGTTAGCCCATATAAGTTCTAATCTTACTATGTCATCAATCAGGCAATTTTTTCAAATCTCCACCAATCAATTCAATTTGATCCATAGCCAATAACCTATGATAAAATAAAATTAACAACTCCATAAGGATGATAGAACACAAAACATTTCCATAGACATTCATCAATACAACTAAAGCATCATAAGCTGTTCAATTAATAAAACACTAACTCTCAACATGATTTCAAACCAAAATCATCTTTCTTCCACTAAAGTAATAGAATTGTTGAAATTTACATCTATTTTCCAATGGCCAAGAGATGCTACATCAGTTTCTCATGAAGCCCAAAGTAAAATTTCTATCACTCAAATGAGGTTTTCAAATTACAATGACCAAAAATGAATGCATTAATTAATGTCCACCCTCGCGACAAATTTCCAAATTTGAAACTCAGATAATAAACCCTACAATGAAACTGACTAAATTAACGAAATGACACTACTTCAAATTAGAGATATCGTAACACTTTCCTTGCAACACTTATTAAAAATGTTACAATAGCTTATAAAGTGTTACTTAAACCTTTGAAAAGTGTTGCATATATATTGAAAAGTGTTACCTAAAATTTTAAAAAGTGTTATGTTGGATCTAATGCAACTATCACCTAAGGTAATACTTGTGAAATATTACTTTAAGTCCTAATAATTCTATGTTGAACCTATTGCAACAAATTTTCTATGTATTAACTTTGGTAATGTTGCATTAGATCTAACGTAACACTTTTTAAAATTTTGGTAACATTTTTCAATATTTATGTAACACTTTTTAACAGTTTAAGTAACACTTTATAAGCTATTGTAACATTTTTAATAAATGTGGCAAGGAAAGTATTACATTAGCCTTAGTTTGTACTAGTGTTACTCCAAAAATCATAAATAAACTCTGGTCTTTGTAAACGCTACAAACTGTCTGTTCCAAACTTGTAAGATCCCTTTGTTCCTATTTTCGAACTTGGAACATGTTACAATAAAAGGTGATTTGACACGACCGCCTTTAATTGGAGTCGGTTTAAATGAAAATTGTTTTTATTTTGATTTACCTAAAGATGGTTCTTGGATATCCGCCTTCTAAGTCAATCTAACCGCCTTCTGAAAATTTAGAGACCCAAATGGACAAGGTTCCGATTTTGAAAACTATTCAGGAAAGTCGTTCCTAAAAAAACAATGGATGTTTTTAATCAAACACTCTCCACTAGTGACGTAGCTTAATTATATGACATTGGGATTTAGTATTAGTCTGAGACTACAAAAAGTAAAGTGAGAAAGGAAGAAAAGTTTGTTTATCCATAACTTGGGTTGCAATATGTAGAACACTACTAGGAGTAAACCCCCCCTAATTTCACACAATAGGCACCAGTATTTGTGCATTTTCATACCGGTGCGTAAGTGACCCGTGCTAGTAAAGTGATTACATAGGCACCAGTAAGAGTTACCGGTGCCAGATATTTAATCCAACACCGTATAATACTTTCCGTTGCCTATTTTACCACACCCACCCATAGGCACCGATTTGAAAATATTCAATATACCGGTGCCTATAGGGTACATACAAGTGCTAGTATTTTGGCGACAAATAAAAAAAATCCGTCAAGTGATTATAAACTCATTGGCCGAAAAATTAAACCCAGAGATTCATTGTGAACAACAAGCAGTATAGAACAACAATAAGAAAAGTAAGTTAGTGTCAAAAAATGGAAAATTTATAACCAGAACCAGAAAACTCATTACATTGATTCAAAATAAGTAACCCTACATTCTTGAAACAAACTAGACCTAAACATGGTCGAATGCGGTCGCCGGTTTCGCTGAGAACTGAGGCACATTTGATCTGAGCTATTACCTGCATTTTTTGTGCTCTAGTAAGGTTAGGGTGCTCTAACTATTGCTTTATTCCATAAGTTTGTGCACAATACGATTTTTCGAAGAAAACTATTTAAAATGTCAAAATTATGCAGCGTTTAAACACCGTGGAAACATGGTGTGTATAACTATGTTCAACTATGTATTTAACATTAACTATGTGTTAATGTTAAACACACCATGTTAAACACCAACACACACCATGTTTCAACGGTGCTTATAAACTGCAAAATCTCCACAATTTAAATTTTAGATTTCTGCAAATGTTACGGCACCTTCCATTTAGTTTGTGCACATATGATTTATCGAAGTAAACTATTTAAAATGTTGAAATTATGCAGCGTTTAAGCACCGAGGAAACTTGGTGTGCATAACTATGTTTTTAACACTAACTATGTGTTAATGTTAAACACTAACACACCATGTTCCCTTGATGCTAATATACTGCAAAATCTCCTCAATTTAAATTTTAGAGTTAAGCAAATGTTACGGCGGTTTCCATTAAATTTTGACTAAAGCTTGTTCACAAGAACAACTAACATAGAAAATCATTTAAAATTTCAAAATGTTGCAGCATTTAAGTACCAAAGCTTTTGGTGTGTATACCTATTGTGCAAACAGATAAACACACTAAACTCCTCGGTGCTCATACACTACAAATTCTCCGCAATTTAAATTTCAGAGTTGTAAAAATATTACAACACTTTTCGTAATGGAATAAGCATTGTATAGTTAGGGGGCAATACATGAATCGAAGTAACCTATGAAGTGCCCTTTAACTAATGCTTATTAATTTAAAATGTCGTAATGAGGAAGTTTCTCGGGGTCACCGAAGCAAGGAGTGTTTAAACAAACCACGTCAAACACTCCGAGTTTTGGTGGCCCCAGTAGAATGCAATATCTTAACAATTTAAACATCAACTAGAAATCATCAAACACCTATAAATTCTTCACAATTTAAATTAAGGAGTTGTAAAAATGTTACAACACCTTTCGTAATGGAAGGAGCATTACATAGTTAGAGGGCAATAAATTAATCGAAGGCAACCAATGCAGTGCCCTTTAACCAATGCATATTTCGACATTTACAATGTCAAAACGAAGCAGTTTTGCAGGGCCATGAAAACAAAGAGTGTATAAACAGACAATGTGAAACACTATAAGTTTCTGTGGCCCTGGTAGACTGCAATATCTCAACAGTTTAAACATTATCTACAAATTATCAAAACACATAAAAAAGACCTTTAAACCTTAATCTAATTCGTCATTCATTCAAAACGTTCAATATGTTTCGTATTCAAATTATGACAAACCCCTAAACATGACACAATCATCTATATATCACAGGTGCTCCAAAAATTATTTCAGGCAAAAAAGACTAGACAACATAACATACATTGTTAACGTCTTGAAACATTTGTTAACAGAATGAAAACTACAGATCTATTTGGAGGTCTAAGAAAAAGTAAATCGATTGGAAATGAAATAAAAGGAATACCACGGTTTTTGGATCTCTCGATCGGGCGGCGGACCATTATCCTCCATCTCCGACCCTTGTAGTGCACGCTTGGCAATTTTTGGCTCTACCCACCGAGCAGCGGACCAGTTTCCCTTGTGCTCGCCGATTCTTTGCTCTACCCATCGGACAGAGTCAGTATTTGGCTATCCCCACCGGACGGCGTTGGCATCTGCATAGTGATGAAATTTGAGGGTTAATGTGTAGAGAGTGTAGGAGGGATGGAGAGGTGGGATGAAGAGTAGGGTTTCAGAGATGGATGAAGAGGTGGGGAAAAGGTAGGGTTTCAGGGTCTTTATAGATAGTAAAAATATTTTTAACGATTAACATTTAATGAAAGAGAGAAATAAACGGTTCAGATTTATTCGTCACACTAGCACCGGTACTGAATAAATAATACCGGTGCCTATAGTATTTAACGCAAATATTCTGGGCTACTTTAAACAGATTTTTCCCACAACTTTTGGAACCTGAGAGCAAAGCCAAATGAATTTTTCTAAGTACCTAGCACGGGTACTCTAACCGGTGCTAAAAGCATTTGAACCAGTGCTCAAATGAGTTAAAGCAGCTGCCTGAGGTTGCTTCAGAATTTTATTTTTGAGAAACAGAGAGGAAAGGAAAGAAGTTTTTTTCTAAGTACCCCAATACCGGTGCTATAACTTCTCAAGAGGTGCTCAATTTAGTTAGAGCAGTTCCCTGAGGCTGCTTTACCATTTTTTTTCAATGGCTTTCTATGTTTGTAGCACCTGTAGCTTTCAAACCGGTGCTAGTTTTAAACTTACCAAAATTCAAAAACTTCAACCCACATTTTTTATCCATTAACCAGTTACGCTGGATAGTTTTTTCGGTTAATGTAGTTAAGTAATTGGATTGATAAGAAATCAATTATACATTGTGTCTTTCCTGTGTTATGAAATCGTGTATGGCGGGTCCCTGAAATAGATCCATATGTAATTTTTCTAAATTGCACTATTGCCCAAAATTGTGTTACGCCGTCGTTTTTTAATCAAATTTATTTCGTATTAGGTATTCTTGGGTTAATTGAAGTTTTGAAAAAAAAGTAAAGTAACTTTTATTGAAAAATTATAAAGCGCTAGTATATGTTTTATAGTATCTTACTATAGATGACTGATAAGTTATGAAGTCTAACGAGGAGGATTATTGGTAATGTTTTTTCAAGAAATATTAGTAAATTTTTTGATTAAGTCTTGGAATGTACTTTACGGATTCATAATGTAGCATTACATTCGAGCGGATTTTAATTTGTACGTCCGAGTGAATTTTTTGTCTTTTGCACTTAGGTCCCTCCAAGAATCTTGGAATTGTCAAAAATCAAAATTGGCAATTTCATATTGAAATTTCATAATTCAAGTTCACAACTATGCGATTTGGACATGATTGTATAAATGGAACATCCCCAAAATTGAAAAGAGAAATCTTGTACAACATAATGCTGAAATTGCACTATTGCCCAAATTTTAGTTATGTAACTATAGCACCTGTAAATGTACCATTGCTACAACGAAATATCAAACCGGTGCTAAAAATTTTCTACTTTCCGGTATTGCAAATTATAGACACCGATACTTCCTTATTTAGATGTTTATACCGGTGTTGAAGGTACATGTAGCACCAATTTTTTGGCACGTGTACAAATGCATCGATGCCTATGTACATGTTTTCCAGTATTGGAAAATGAATGAAAATTATTCTTAAGTAACTTGATGATTATAAATTAGAACAATTCACTCAAGGAAAATTATGGCATCGGCATCTTTGGGTGCTCTCATCACGAACCGTGCTCAACTCCCTGGTTAGAGCACAAAAGAAACTATTGTCGTTTGAATCGGGTCGAGTTTTTACGCGTTGCATAAGTACACCATTACTTGATTTACTATACGTATGTGGTCCAATATATTCTACGTAATATGAAGGCGTGCATATGAATATTCTCGTCGCATTATTTATTCATCAACCAAATAACGATTACACGAACATAAAACTCCACAAGCACGTCCAAGGTAGAAGGAAAGCCCTTACAATTACCATCATATGATAACTGATATTCAAAGCAACCCTAATTACAGATATTTTACGTAAAACACGGCGACGAATAGACCGATGTGGGCTCATTTCAACGTGCGCCGGCCATTGCCGCCGGGAGATCTCTCGCAGCGTGTCTCTTCCTCGCATCCGCGATGGTAAGGGGTCCTTTTAGCAGGTTTGCAGTTTTCTTCCATTTGCGGGTCGCAAAGCGGCTCATCTCTGTGAAGGGCGCCGTAACGAATGGATTTTCCTTCCGCTTGAGGAACATCTGCAATCGCCATGAACAGCACAAGTGCGACCATGCAAAGGCAAACAACTCTGGTTGTTGCAGCCATTGGTGGACAGCTTGCCGATGCTCCTCAAGAACCAGGATCGATGTGTTTGGGTTTTCGTTGACGTTGAGGTCGAGGATGTGTTATATAGGGAGAAATGGAACTGAATGAGAAGTGGAGATTGATTTTTGGGGGGAATTTGAGGTTCATTTCTGAGGTTTCTGTTTTTCCTGTTTTCAGGTGACGTTGGGTGTGTCGAGTTCGTCTATGAACCAACGGTTTTCTTTCAACTTGTGACTTGTAAGAGAATTACTGAACACCCCTTCTTTTCTTTTCCTTTTGTTTCCTTCCTTAGTTATATATTAGTTTTATACTTAAAATTTTGATTGATGATAGCGTGAATAGGATATTAAGGAAACAGTCCGTCTCTTGAAAGACGGTCTTTCCATAGCCCATGTAAAAACTAAGGTCTAAAATGTAAATTAGAAGAAATGAAGATAAAATTTTCGGGTTACATGGATCGATTTATAAACATTATAACTACTACACATTGCCTAAAAAATTTTTAATATTGCAACTAAGACTTTTTATAAAAGTTTAATTAAATTCCGTCTTTCCATAAACTTATGAAAATGCGATCTTTCCGAAAACTTGGGAAGGTTTTAACAACTTAATTCAAGAGATAAGAAATTACGAACCATAACAAAATTATAATTTATAATCAAAATTTTAAATATTATACTAGTTTGCTTCAATCTTTTCTATGTCATTGCTAAAATTTTGCATTTGTATGCTCTGATATTTTTCAAACTTAATAGTCTTTATTTTAAAAATTAGCCGTTATAATTTAGTTGTTAAAAATTAGTCATTATTGCAAAAGAAAATTTAAATAAATATATTATATTTAGAGTGACATAAAATAATTATTAAATTAAAATTATAAAATCAAAATTTATTTTACAATAAATGTAAGAGTCTACAAAATGGAGAATTTGTTGGATTTTGGGCAAAAAAATACTGAGATCGTGAATTTTAAATCTTTATTTTAAAAAAATATAGAGAAACTATGGGACTTACTCTTATTTGAAGAAAGGTCACCCTTTTATTTTAAAATCAAGTAGTCAAATAATCCCATGGTTTGATCAAGCTTTAGTCATGTACTCTAGGTGCTTGGATTTATACGGAATTAAATGAGTAGATGAAATTGATTTTAGAAGAAAAGAAAAGTAAAGTGAATAGATGAAACTGAATGAATCTTGTGAAAAAGTGAAAGCATGCCAATATAAAATAAACAACCAGAAAATGACAAAATGTCAAAGAGTCTGTCTCTTAAAAAATTATCTTTTCATAAGTTATTGAAAGATCAATGTTTAAATTGCAAATTAAAAGAATTATAGATAAAATTTTTGGGTTACATTAATCGGGTCATAAATTTATAACTACTTCATGTTGCATAATAAATTTTTAATATTGCAACTAAAGCCTTTTACCTTTCTATAATTCTAATTCAACCCCATCTTTTCATATGCCTATGGAAGACGAATTTTCACAAAACTTTGCCTAAGTCAAATACAATGAGACAGAGGGAGTATATAAGATCAAAGTAAATTCAAGAGGCTTACATACCATATAGAATTCACATAAGAGCCAATATAACTTTTTGATAATTGAAAATTTCAATATAACCCTAAAAAGTAAGTGAAAGTACAAATATACCCATCCAGTAAATTTAGGCCGGAATTAGAGAAAATGTCAATTTTACCCCTCCGGGAAAAATGAAGAACAAAACAAAAGTGATGAATTTACTATTGTATCCATAATAACCCTAATCTTCTTCCCCCTCTTCTTCTTCTTCACTAGTGGAGAACATGCCAATTAAGGGCAGTTTACTATGGTAGTGACTTTGATCGATTCGATCAAAGGCGGTTTCGCCTTCTATCGAATTTGAAATAGATTCTGAATTCGGAACCTATTACTAAGGTCCCAAAAAAAGGGTGCCGGAAACCTAGGATTTTGGCAGAAAGCAAACGAAATAGATCGGACAAAAAGAAGAGAATTTTTTGGCGAAGCAACATTTATAGATCTAAAACATTATGTACAGATATAAAACATTAAACATTGTAAAGAATCTAAAGATCTAAAACAATAAACATTAATCTACAGATCTAAAAGCAATAAATATTAATCTATAGAATTTACAGATCTAAAACATTCACCAAGAGGTGGGCAAACATGACATCACACCAGCGGCGGAGGAGACGCGTCATACCAGCGGTGGAGGTGACGCGTCAGACCAACGGCGGGGGGCAATGCGTCAGACCAGCGGCGGGGGTGATGCATCAGACCAGCGGCGGAGGCGATGTGTCAAACTAGGGGGCGAAGGACGAGACTAACTGGAGAGAGGAGGGAGATGCCAGTGGAGGAGGGAGAGAGTGACCCTGCAGAGGGAGGAGGGTGACGCCGGTGGAGGAGGGAGGGAGTGGCGCTAAGTGTGGGAGGGAGGAGGGCTACGCCGGTGAAGGAGAGAGGGAGTGGCGCTGACCGAGTAAGGGAAAGAGAGGGAGAGAGAGCGGCGTCGTTGGGTGGGGGGAGGGAGGGTTTATTTTCGAAAGAAAAACTAAGGAAGAGGAAATGAAAAGGCATATTCATCCCTTAGAAAAATTTGACCAAGTGAGGAAGGGAACCCTGGCTACCCTTATATACTTGTCCATTAAAAACACCCAATTAAAGGTGGTTCTTCAATAGAACTGTCTTTAATTGATACCCAAGAACCACCTTTAATCGAACAAAAAGTGCCTTCTTTGAATTTTGGGGTGACTTTGGAGGGGGTTCTGACTTCTGAATCTCCCTCGAGTCTCAATCAAAGGCGTTTCTTAGGAACCGCCTTTGATAGCTGCCTTTTTAATCAAAGGATTTCCTCAAGTGCTTCTTCTTCTCTTTATTCTCCTTATTCTCTTCTTCTTCTTCTTTGTACTGGGTGGTGGGGCTAAGTGGCGTCGACTAGGGCTAAAGGGGACGTGGTGGCGAACGACGAGGCTGGTGGTGGCAGAGCAGAAATGGTGGTGGTGAGGGTAAAACTATGCACACATTTATGTTTTTGGGCCAAATGGCAATTTGATCATTTTTGGTACGAAATTACTTTCATTGATACCTCATCAAAACTAATCTGTATATACTCCAACCTCCAATTCACCTAACATAAACACTACACATTTCTCCTTTAGTTTCGGTTTCGCCCAAGCCCTATAAACTATATGTTTAATGATTTTATCAAAAATAACTTTCCCATTACCTTCCTTCCCAAAGCTTTTCTCATTCCTACAACTCCATAAAGCATATAACGTCTCTGCAATTGCAATTTTCAGGATCTGAACCCTGTTTCCCTTGCCTCTGCATTTCACGGCCAACCATTTTTTTTCGTCTTCGGAGGCTGTTGGAATCCATCTCCAGTTCATCCATATCAGAACCATGCACCATATTTCATTCATTGTTTCACACTCAAAGAACAGATGCTGCAGCGATTCATCTTCATTACGGAATACACACCCTCATTCTACTTTCATACAAAATTTCTTCAACCTTTCTTTAGTTGGGAGCCTATTGTGACAGCACATCCATAGTGTGAAGATAGCCCTTGGTCTTGCCTGATTATCTATGCAGATGTTTCTCCAAAACACAGCCTCTCTTTCTCCCATTAATGCTCTATAAATGTCTCCAGTACCGAATTTGCAAGCCTCATTCATTTTCTGCCAAACCTCCATACCATTTATCACACTCTTGCATTTTCCAACTCTTTTGAGCATCGAAGAGCTATCATTTGGGAACTTACTTCTCATAACATCTTCACCCTTTGTGTAATACGAGTGAATCCATTTGATCCACAATCGATTTATTTTTAGCACAGATTCCATAATGGTTTAATCAAGTTCGCCTCATTCCACTCCACTAGTGCAATCACGTTCAGACCTCCTGCTTTCACCAGCGTACAAATTTTGTCCCAAGAAATTGGTGGCTTCCTCGTAATGGATTCACTTCCACTCCATAAATACGATCGACATATGGCTTCCAAATGCTTCAGTACTGCTTTCGGCAGGGGGAAATTTTGCATCCAATAATTTGCAATTGCAAAGAGAACACTCGTAATAACTGCAACCGTCCTGCATAACTGAGCAATGGAGCACTGTAGTGCTTTATCCTACTTATCATCCTCTCAATAAGTGGTTGGCACTACTGAATTGAGAGTTTTCTATTCATAAGAGGAACACCCGAGTATTTAAAGGGCAGTTTGCCTGCATCAAAACAAGTTATCATCAATATCCCCTTCTTAAAATCCTCCCCACAGCCTCCAAAAAATACTTTACATTTTGCCCGATTCACCCTCATGCCTGTGGATTCAGTAAATTTCTGAAAAACACTCACTAGTGCATGAACATATGTAACATCAGCCTTGGTTATCAGTAGCAGATCATCCGTGAAACTCAGACTAATTATCTTCAGACTGTCACACCTGAAATGGTATTTGTACTCATAGTTTCCATCCAATTTCATCAAACACTTATACGTGCACTCCATTATCAACACAAATAGAAGATGGGATATGAGGTCTCCTTGTCTCAGCCCTCGCCTCACTTGTATGAACTTAGTTGGAAAACCATTTATCATATATTTATAGGACACAGTCACCACATATTTCATGATCAAACTAATGAACATACCTGGGAATCCTAACTCAATTGAACAGTCTCTAGTGCCTTCCATTCTACCGTGTCGTAAGCCTTTTGAAGGTAAACTTGAATCATGCATTTTAGACCTCCGGCCTTCCTTTTATAGCCTCTAATAATCTCATAAGCTATCATCACATGATCGTAAATACCGCACCCATGTACAAATGTTGCTTGACTCTCATGTACAATCTCGCCTATTACACCACTCAACCATGTTTTCAAGATCTTTGATATGATTTTAAAGAGCGTTGTACATCATGATATAGGCCTCAAATCACCCACTTTCTTTGCTACCCAATGTTTTGGTATCAAGGACACCAATGTACTATTCATCACCTTGTACAGTCTTCCTTCTTAAAAAAAACTCAATCACAGCCTTCATTACATCATCTTTAGTAATTTCTCAAATAGCTTTAAAACATTTCGCACCAAAACCATCAATGCCCAAAACTTTCTGATCTCCAATCCCCTTTAAAGCAACACAAACCTCCTTTCTAGTAACCTTAGCAGTCCGTTGTTTTCTTCTATCACTGTTCAAAGTCCTTCCACTTCGCATAGCTTCATCATCATTGCCTCCAACTTTGCAGTATTTTTGCCAATCAGGTTCTCAAAGAATTCTAGTACTTCAGTTTACGTTCCTCTCTGATCAATGATTTGAGTCTCGTCCACTTTCTCCATTTTCATAATCCCCAACATATTATTCTTCATTTTTTCCGACACGTGGAAATAGGTGTTGTTACCATCCCCCAGCCTTAGCCACTCCACCTTTGCTTTTTTTTCTTTGCTATTTTCTCGGCAATCCCATTCCATTTCATCAGCTCTTCCATGCATTTAACTACCTTCGCTATTTTCTCCCTGTCCAATCTGCTTGAAATAAGCTCTTGTTGTGCAACTGATAACTCCTACCTTACTTTCTCCAGTTTGTTTTTTATCCCAGATAATCTTTTAGCATGGCACCCCAAAACCTTTTGAAGCCCAAGAAGCTTCTTCCATACAACAAGCATTGGCCTACCAACCATTTCTTCCCTCTAGTTTTCCTTGATCACCTTCAGTACTTCATCATTCTCAAGTAAACAGTTAAGAAATTTAAATTGTTTTCTGCATTTGGTTTTCTCTTCATATATTTTGATTCTAAACATAGCGTGATCAGAAACTCTGAGCTATAAGATCTCCACCTTGTCATCCGGATACAACTGAAACCACTCCATGTTTTTGATAGCTCTATCAATCCTCAAATAAATAATCATACTTGCTTATCTATTCGACCAAGTAAAATAATTCCCCAAGCTATCACATGGGCTATAAGATCTCCACCTTGTCATCCGGATACAACTGAAACCACTCCATGTTTTTTTATAGCTCTATCAATCCTCAAATAAATAATCATACCTGCTTATCTATTCGACCAAGTAAAATAATTCCCCAAGCTATCACATTCAAATAACCCAACGTGGTTCATCATTTGTTCAAAGTCCCAATATTCATTAATATGTACATCATTCCCCCTATCCGATCATTTACAGGCAAAACATTGTTGAAATCCCCATCAAAAGTTAAGCATTACTCTAAGTTTTCCTCTTCAACTTTTCAATGTCCTTCCATAATTTTTTCCTATTTTTCAATGAATTAACATGTCAATGAAGCTGTAAACCAATGAATTAACACATCATCAAGTTCATACACCCCCACATAGATCATCTGATCAGTCACTCCCATAAGCTTCAAATTTATTTTAGATTTATACCCATAATCTTCCATTCGGGTGAGCCACATAATTGCCCACATAACTCCAGTATGAGCTCATTTTATTTCTAATTTCCTCTGCCTTTTTTCTTTTTTTACCCTAGTTTCAATAGGTACAACCAACGTTAAGTCCATTTTCCTAAGACAGGAGGCAATCTCTCCGTGGCTGCTTTATTCAACCCCCTTACATTCCACGTAACAATCATGAAACTTTGCCATAAGAATCAGCAGGATCACTCAAAATCCTCTGACTCTTAAGCTCTATTATCTCCTTATAACTGCCTTCTCCCACAATACTCTCCACTATTTACTTTACAATAATATCCACATGCTGCTTACCCCTATTCTTTGATATCAATCTTCCATTCTTCCACCGTATCCTTATTTTCATCCTCACTTTTTCTACAGCATACTTCGCATCCTCCGTTTTCTGCACTTTCTTTCTTTGCCATTTTTGAACATTTTTCTTCTCAATTACAGACCTCCTACATTGATGCCCTTCAATATGACATACATAACAAAATGCAGGTTTTCATTCTAGCTCTATATCATGTTTCATCTTTGTCCCATCCATATCCCTAATACTTATACTTTCAAGCAATTTTTGAGATATATCAATTTCAATTTACAGTCATGCATACGACACCCGTAGCTTATTTTCTGTGCATTCATCAGTACACATTGGTTTACCAAGAGCATTGACAATTTTACCTAGACTTTTCGGAACCCAGAGATAGAGAGACAATTTTGGGAACTTCACCCATATAGGAACTTTACGTACTATGTTCTCCTTCATCGAGAAATCCTTCTTCCAGATATTCAAAAATATTTCTCTGTTATAGATTGTGTAAGTTCCCTTACTTAGCACTGCATCTCTATCTTCCTTGCTCTTAAACCTCTTAATAAAATACCCATCATCATTGTACAGTAATTCAGGTAAAGTTACAAACAACCAGAATTGTATCATAAACCTTTCATCGTTCATAGTCAACTCTCATCCAGAACATACGTAATCAATTTATTCTCCCAATATTTGAGCTCAGATTGATCATTCTCAAACTCTATCTCCACTTCAATTTCATCGCTAATCACAGTAGGGGAAACCCTATTTCCACTTATGACATTAACCCATAATTTCCCCTTCTTCTCAGCTACAAAATCACCATTAAGTTTAGGGTTATCCAAATTACCTCACAATTTTTTGATTTCTCTGCATCCAACCCAATCACAGCTGCCTCCAAAAGTTCCTCCACTGCATTATCTTCTTGACTTGATAGCCTTTATGATCTCCTCCTCAATCACAGCTCTATTCCACGTCGACGGCGGTAAGGTCACCCTATATTTTGGCCTACCTCTCCCTCGTTTCATGTTCGCATACAAAACACAATTAATGCGTGTGATTCGCCGCACAGTCATAACGCCAAATTGTCCACCATACAGTTACATTACGCGAGAATTGAACATTTTCCAACAATTTCCTCTTAGGCAATTCATTGTTTTCAGTGGAACTTTTTTTCTTCAGTTTTCACCCTAGTCCATGCGTAAAATATTCCACATTAAAAATTAATTCTTAAGGAAACAAAGATTCGTTTGTTCATTTTTCTATTTTTTCCCCTTCACTCTATCCATTTCCCTTACTCTATCAACTTTTCTTTTTGACAAAGTCTTGTACTTCCTCTGTCCCAATTCAAGTTGCATTCTTTGACTTTTGACAGTTGACTTGAAAAAGTTTGATCCTTAATATCTTTTATTAAGGATAATTAAAACTTGTCAAAAGTTGATATTTTGAAAATATATGTTATAACGAATCTAACAAGGTATCACACAATATTATATATACTTATATACTAATTCAATTTTATGGTCAAAGTTAAGAAATTTTGACTAAATGAATAGTTAAATTGCAGTTTGAAATAGGACAGGGGGAGTATAAGACCGTTTGATAGCGAGACCAAGGATTAATGTGCAATATAATGAAACTTAATTAGAGACGGGGTTTCAAATATAATAAAAGAAAGTTTGGAAGAGGAAGGGGGGATATGGGTGCAAATACC
This sequence comes from Rubia yunnanensis, assembly GCA_037428765.1. Lineage (NCBI taxonomy): Eukaryota > Viridiplantae > Streptophyta > Magnoliopsida > Gentianales > Rubiaceae > Rubia > Rubia yunnanensis. Next base: position 18,441,642 of record CM075064.1, on the reverse strand, counting down.
ACTTTAGGGGGGTGTGTTGGGCATTAATAATTTGGGAATTAATGAGTCTAGGTCATAAGAATCTCGTGGGTTAAGAATCCGGGTCGGAGAAATTCGCGAATCAATTTTCATTTTCTAGCAATGCACGGGTTTTTCTACCAGACTTGATGTTTCATATTCAGTATTTGATGTTTCAACCAAACCTTGTGATGTTTTTCATAAAATAATTTCCCACTAAAATCTTGTGTTTTAAAGTCAAATTTTGATCTTTTATTGTAAATTATGTGTTTGCATGTTAAAATTTTGAATTTTTACATGTTGACACTAGTTAGTGATATTTTATTATCTTAAATATTACTTTATAATTTATACTTTCATTTTGATTGATAGGTTAGTTTTTCTACGCATCATTTTAAAAATTTATATTGATGTTTTTTTCTTCAAAATATTATATTTTTGTATTGTGTATCTTTTGGTGCTTCAACGGTGTGAATTTATTTTTTAAAATTTCAATACTGATATTTTATTTTTATTTTTTCCGATATCGGTGTCATGTTTTGATGTGGCACTTGAGGTTTTAAACTTTATGTGTATTTAAATTTTTATTTTTTTTGTATTGGTTTGATGTTTATATATTCTAATTTTATGTGTATTATAGTGTTTTGATGACGCGGTTAGAATAATCGAAAGAGATTTGCAAGCACAATTCCTAGGGTTTGGTTCGGGAATCCACCAGAGAGAAAATAATTCTTGAAAAATATTATTATGAAAGATGAAATCTCCGAAAATACAAGAGATCCTTAAATACTATAATGAATGTGGAAAAAATAAAAAAGGAAATTCAAAATAAATTTCGAAATAAAACAAAAATTGGAAAACACTAAAAAATAGTAAATTGCCATTTTGAGGCCTTAAATGACCTTAAATGGAAAAACAGACCCAAATTCTCGCCTTTGGTTCCAACGCCACTGGAATCGCCTGATTCCGACACCAAACGCAAAAGTTACGTTCAAAACCGTACCAAACCTTTACGGCGATCCATCACTTCTTCAATCTTCGTCGCCATTCGCCCTGCATCAGTCTTCTCCACCTTTGAAGAACTCGACCCCGAGTTCTTTTCAGGATATAGAACCTCATCCTCATGGTACTCGTAAATATCAGCCACTTTAAAAGTGTTGGAAATGCTCATACTATCCGGAAGAGCCACAACATAAGCATTATCATTAATTCTTCACAATACTTTAAATGGACCATATTTACGTGGTTTGAGCTTACCGTACGTACCAACTGGGAACCGCTCCTTGTGCAAGAATACCATAACTTCATCACCTTCCTTGAATACCTTGAGCCTCTTGCGCTTATCAGCAGCCTACTTATTTTTGCCCAGTAGCTTCCAAACGAACCTTGACATATTCCTTGGTCTCCACAATCTCCTTAGCCATATTTTCTACCGACTTGTTAACTCTAGGGACCTTTGGAAAGTAGACCAAATCCTCCACATGCTTCGAAACAGTAGTATAAACAAGAGAAAATGGATATTTTCCCGTAACTGAATGCAGTGCACTGTTATAAGCAAATTCAACTTGAGGCAAAGCCAAATCCCACTGCTTCAGCTTCTCAACACAAACACTACGAATCATATTTCCCAATGTCTTGTTCGTTACCTTAGTCTGCCTGTTAGTCTGAGGATGGGCCGTAGAGCTCTTATTCAAAGCAGTCTTAAACATCCACCATGAAGTAATCCAAAAATGACTGAGAAATTTTGTATCTCTGTCTGAAGTAATGGACCTGGTAACTCCATGAAGACGAACAACTTCCTGAAAGAACAACTTTGCAATATTGGACGCATCAGAAGTTTTCTTGCATGCAATAAAGTGCAACATCTTGGAAAACCTGTCCACCACCACGAACACAGAATCAACACCACGTTGGGTACGTGGCAACCCCAGCACAAAACCCATAGACAAGTCTAGCCAAATATCTTTAGGAATAGGTAATGGAATGTAAAGACCAGTATTTTGAGACTGGCCTTTAGTAACCTGGCATACATAACACTTCTTGAAAATAGTGCTCACGTCTTTCTTTAATTTAGCCCAATATTACCTCTCCTCCAAACTAGAAATGGTCGTATCTGTCCACAAATGACAACTAAGACCGTTGCTATGTAAATCCAGAATCAGTTTCTCCCTCAACGAAAAGTTAGGGATGCACAATTGATCTCCTTTGAACAGAAAGCCATCATAAACATGAAAATCTGCTCCATTAATATTACCCTCGTTGCACTTCACCCAAATCTCTTTAAATTCAGCATCTTCTTCGTATAGCTCCTTCAGACATTCAAACCCAACTATCTCCCGTGCCAAAGTAATCAACAAAGAAGCCCTCCTACTCAAAGCATTTGCCACCTTATTTGACTTTCTTGACTTGTGTTGAATATTGAAATGAAACTTTTGTAGAAAATTGACCCATCAAGCATGCATCATATTAATCATCTTCTGGCTATAGAGAAATTTCAATGCATGATGATCAGTAAACATAATGAACTCCCTCTGAATCAGGTAATGCTCTCACTGTCTTAGAGCTCTAAAAACAACATAGAACTTCTAATCATAAGTACTCCACTTCTGGTGAGCCTCTGTCAGTTTCTCACTGAAAAACACCAATGGCCTCTTCTCCTGGATAGTACAGTCCCAATAGCAATGCCACTAGCATCAGATTCCACTTCAAAAACCTTATCAAAATCAGGCAAATCTAGTACGGGTGTAGTGCATGGCTTTTCTTTGATCAAGGCGAAACTCAGCTCCTGCTCGGGACAATGGAATTTTCCTTTCTTCAAGTACTCAGTTATGGGAGCAGTCACATCACTAAAATTCCGAATGAAACGTCTGTAAAACATAGCCAAACCATGGAAACTACGTACCTCCGTTACAGACGTTGGTGCTGGCCACTCGCGGATAGCACTACCTTCTCATGAATCTCATCTTCAAAAACAACAAAACTCAGAAAAGAAACTTGTTGGTGCTGAACATACACTTTTTCAGGTTAATGTACATTTTGAGCAAAACCTACAACACCTGCCTCCAATGCCCTAAATGCTCCTCTTTGGTCTTACTAAAAATCATGATGTCATCAAAGTAAACCACCACAAAAGAACAAATGAAATAAAACCTGATTAATCCTTCTCATAGAGGTACTAGGGGCATCAGACAACCCGAAAGGCATCACCAACCACTCGTACAGTCTGCCCTTGCTCTTGAAATTCATCTTCCACTCATCTATAGGCCTGATACAAATATGATGATATCCACTTTGCTGATCAATATTCAAAAACACCTTTAAACCTATCAACTCATCAAACATGTCTTCCAATCAAGGAATCGGAAATTGATACTTGATAGTAATCTTGTTAATAGCCATGCTATCAACACAAATTCGCCACTGATTTCCTTTGTTTGGAATAAGAAGAACATGAACTGCACAAGAACTCATACTCTCACGAATGAACCCCTTCTTCACCAAGTCTTTGATTTGTTCCCTCAGAATCTCATTCTCCTTCGGGCTCATACGATAGTGTGGGAGGTTCGGCAAACTAGAGACGGGAACCAAATCAATCTGATGCTGATTATTCCGCATAACTCACTTGGAAGTTCGTTACTAGATAACTGTTCAAATCCTCCAAAATCACCTACTTTTCCAATGGAATCGATGTTTCCTCCTTCTCAGCACTTAGCAACCCCTTCATCACCACAGGATAGAAACAGTCATCTTCAACAATAGCCTCATCAAGTTCCTCTTCACCTCGTGTCAAAACCAGAAAATTTGACTTCTTTCTTGACACTATCAAAATGCTGAACAGGAACCATAACAATCTTGTGCCCACCCCATAACAAGCTCAGTTTCCTCCTCTTTGGCGAACTCAGCTCCTTCATTGATAAGAGATCAAAATATCATTTATTTACAGTTTTCTTAGTCTAGTATTTTTAGTAGGATAACACTACACTCTTTTTCTCATTGGATTTTTTAGTGAGATGGTGTGATCATTTTATTTTATTCATTTTAGAATAAGGCCCATTAACTCAGCCATGTTGGCGTTGCAAGAGTTAATTTTGGTTATGCATTTATTTTAGGGTTTAGAATATTCAGTTCTGATTTGATTAGAATTAGATTTGGTAAGATTAGATAGTGCAATATTCATTCAAGATTTATCTTGAAGAATACGGTCATTTTTTTTGGGTATTCTAGTTAGATACTCCCTCCGCCCCACTTCATATTGCTGAATTTGACTTTCACAAGTCAAACTTAGTCAGCTTTGACCATTAAATTCTATGATTGTATATGTAAAACTATTATCATGTTTTATGTTGTTGAATTCATCGTAACTTATATTTTTAAGTTATTAGTTTTTCAGAAATTTTTTACAGATATAAATAAAGATATTAATTTTTAAACATTGATGCGGTTGACTCCCAAAAGTTAAATTAAGCAATATGAAGTGAGATGGAGGGAGTATGGTTTTAGCTTCCTAAAGCTGCCATAAGTCATTCTTGTTTCTATTTGTACTGGCCGAATTGACCCTATAAATAGTGGAGGCCATTTACGAGTTATAACCACTTTTATTAATAAAAAATGCAACCTTTTGAGTTCATACTCTTTGCTTGCAAGCTAATTCCATTATTGCTTAATCCCGATGGCTAGTTAAGTACCGATAAACCTTGTGATCTGATTCCGTGGGCTATTTAGAGAGCAAGTCGAGATTGAGAGCATCCCGAGGGCTAGGTTCCTGAATTTTGTGCGACTTGGTGAGGGTTAGCAGATCTCTTCATTCGGTCGAAGATTTTAATTCTGCAATCCAGAGTCTTCACAAGGAGATTCATATCAGTTGGTATCAGAGCAAAGCAAAAGATCCTTGGCTTAGGGGTTTAAAATTTTGCATCCGTATTTTAATTTTTGTTTTTTTTAAAAAAATCATCAGGCAAGTTCTGCCGCTAGACATCTCGCACCCCCGTTGCCACTCAACTCTATTTATCTGACAAATCTACACCACAGTCGAACTATCTGCCGTTGGTCATCTCTGTCGCTGCTTCAATCATCAAACTCAACTCCATCTCCGAATGACCTCCAACTGCTCGTCGCTAGTTCTTCTCCGACCAAGTCAGACCGCCGCTGATTTTCTCCAACACGGAACGACTCAGCTCCACCGTTTCTCCGATTGTCGCCGTCTGCTATAGCCGTTCATCTTCAACTCCGGGTTCTCCACAGCCGAGACTCCTTGCCTTTCTAGTAATCTCCGTTCGTCGATCCGTACAACTCCGGTAAAGAGAAGTCAGTGTTGAGGGTTTCCATCGAAGAAGAAGGTCCGCACATGTCTCACACTTATGCATGAGGTCACCCGCGAGCCACCCGGCGCGTGCATCTCACACGCAAGACATTTGAGGTGCGTACGTTACATGCGCAAAACACCAGCCCATATCTTCATCTCGCGATCTGTTCCTTTCTCTCGTGAGTTGGTCAAGTTATCGCAATTTTTTAAAATTTCCTCGAGTTAATCTGATTTTCTCGCCAGCTTATATCTTCTCCATTTATTAGCAAGATTTTCACAGGGATGGCATGGGATGTTTATCTCCATTTATTTTTTAAGATCGTTCACGTTTCGAGGATGAAACTTTTTGACCTCAGAGGCAATGATAAGATATCGAAATATCATTTATTTACAGTTTTCTCGGCAGCTTTTTCCCATTGGGTTTTTTAGCGAGATAGTGTGATCATTTTATTTTATTTATTTTAAAATAAAGCCCATTAACTCGCCATGTTGGCGTTTAAAGAGTAAACTTCGGTCATGCATTTATTTTAGGGTTTAGAATATTCAGTTCTAATTTGATTAGCATTAGATTTGGTAATTAGATAGTGCAATATTCATTCAAGATTTATCTTGAAGAATATAGCCATTTATTTTAGGTATTCTAGTTAGATGTGGTTTTAGCTTCTTAAACTTGTCATAAGTCATTCTAGTTTCTATTTGTACTGGTCTAATTAACCCTATAAACAAGGGAGGCCATTTATAAGTCATAACACACTTTTATCAATAAAAAATACAATCTTTTGAGTTCATATTCTTTACTTGCTAGCTAATTACATCGTTGCTTAATCCCGATGGCTAGTTAAGTACCAATAAACCTTGTGATATGATCTCACGGGCTAGTTAGAGAGCAAGTCGAGATTGAGAGCATCACAAGGGCTAGGTTCTTGAATTTCGTGCGACGTAGTGAGAGTTTGCAGATCCCTTCATTCGGTTAAAGATTTTAATTCCGCAATCTAGAGTCTTCGCAAGGAGATTCATATCATTCATACTCATCCGCCGCATCGTTCTCACTATCTTCTTCTAGAAGAGCCACGGTCCTCTATGGGAAAACATTAGATATGTTCCCCACACCACAACAAAAACACTTGTCACCACGTGACTTAGTCTATGGGTTAGGCTTTGCACCGGTGCCTTGGCTGGGAACACCCACTTATCCTGCGCACCACCTGAACCACCAGCACCAAGGTTGGAGTCCTTGGTTACCATGATCTTCTCCTTGCTTCCAAATGACTTGAAACTGCTTTGGGGCTAAATTTTCTGAAATCTAGAAAAACCACCACCTCCGCTACGATGGGAGTTCTCCATCATCTCTGCTTTCATGGCCAAAGTTTGAGCCCCAGTCAAAGTCCACATGGTGTACAACTCCATCTTCTCCGGAATTGAAGGTTTCAGGCCACTAATATACCGAGCCAGCCTCTGATTCTCAAACTCGCCAAGTTCATTGCCTTCACAATAACGCTTGAATTTGGCTTGTATTCTTGAACTGGCCTCATTCCTTGGGAGCACTCAATGTACAGTTTGTACAATATTTGCTCATAATCAACGGGCAGAAATTGATCCAGCATCATCTGCTTCATCCGTCTCCATGATCTGATCGGGTTTTTGTTCTGGTTACGCCTTGAGTCAGCCAGCCTATCCCACTACACAACAACCGTACTCTTCAACTTCACTGCGACCATCTTCACTTTCCCGTCCTCCGGAATTTCCATGACATTGAGAAATCGATCCATTTTGATATGCCAATCCAACAACCTCTCTACGCCCATGGATTCATAAAATAAGGGAACATCAGCCTTAACCCCGTAATCAGGATTAATCCATCGATTACCCGAATTCGTCCTAGTCTCTGTGTCAATTTTTTCCTCATCCGAACTTAATGAATCATTGATGATATTCTTCCCCTTTGGATTCCTCCTGGCCGATTGCTCACCATTGCTTAGAGTTTCCACCAGCGTCGTCAACGCCTCCATCCGCTTACTCAAAGTAGTAAGTGTTGCGGTAATCGATGCTACTTCCACTTGGGTTAATGGTTGATCACTCATCGTGTATCTATGGAAAAGGTCGGGGAAAAGCTTTATATGTACTTAAATACTATAATGAATTCAGAAAAAAAGGAACTTCGGAATAAATTTTGAAATAAAACAAAAATGGGAAAACAATCCAAAATAGTAAATTACCGTTTTAAGGCCTTAAACGACCTCAAATGGTGAAACGGACCCCCAAATTCCAACCTTTGGCAGAAGCTATGTTCTACTCATCGAGACGGTTCAAACGCCACCAGAATCGCATGATTCCGATTCCGAACGCGAAAGTTATGTTCAAAACTGTACCGAACCTTTGCGGCGATCCATCGCTTCTTCAATTTTCGTTGTCATTCGCCCTGCATAATTTTATTTAATATTTAACTACTGCAATTTAAAGCATATTTTTAGTATTTTTTATTTAATGTTCAACTATTTCAATGTCATTGTATTTTCAATGCCTTTTGTTTTTATTATTTTATTTTGATGGATCTTTTTATTTTTATATTTAATGTTTCATTATTTTGATTTGATGTTTGTTTTTTTTTAGCATTTTTGTAAGATTTTTAATTAATGATTCTGTCTCTTGAAAGTCGGTATTTTCATAAGTCATGTAAAGACCAATGTTTAAAGTGCAAATTAGAAGAAATGAAGATAAAAATTTTGGGTTGCAACATGAATCGGGTTATAAACTTTATAGCTACTACACGTTGCATAATTAATATTTAATATTGCAACTAAAACCTTTTAATTTTAGTATTTTAATTAAACTCCATATTTCCATAAGTTTATAAAAAGACGGTCTTTCCTAATACTTTGACTTTAATGAATATGATGATTTGATGTTTACTTATTTTTATTTGATGTAATCCTTCATTATACGGTTTAATTAAACATAATAAGATTTAATTATTTCAACCTGGATTGAAACCCCCACTCTTAACCAAATGCGGCAAAACCAATTTCATCCCTCAAATTCAGCCCCTGAAACAGCTGCAAACTCAATTTCAACGCGAACAACAAATTTGATTTCAATCTGATGCTGTACACCGGATTTCAATCCCGGAGATGCGATGATAATCCATCTGAAATCGAAAATTTGATGACGGCTAATGAAATCTTGAAGCTGTCTCTGACATTGTTCCCTTTGCACAGTTTCTTCGCGAGGAGTACTCGACCTCGTCCTAATTCTTTGCGCAGTCGTCCAGCTCACCAATTTAATGGTGAGCCCAATTACTTGAGCAATCAAATATGTTTATGGATGATGTTGGGAAATGCATAATTAGGATGATCTTGAGTGGATGGGAGGAAGAAAACTGTTCCAGAGTGATGCGTTTTGGATTCTTCTCGAACTAACCTGCAATCAAACTATCTCTGGGATTCCAAGGGTCAGCACTTCGATGCTTAAGTTAGTCCAAGCGTTTTTATATGATTAAGGCATAATGAATGATAAATAAATGTGTACCTTGTATCTATACTCTGTGTCCTAAATAACGTACTCCTTAATTATCGCCCTTAATTACCCACCAATGCGGTAATTAAGTCAGGGTATTAAATATTCCCCTAATCGGGCTGCCATACCTGCGGCCCAATGGTCTTCTTGGGCCTAACCTCTATCAAGAGTCCCCAGAAAAGCAGGTTCTCGACCTTAGAAAACTGGAACTTCACGAAGGTCTTCGAGGTCTCGAATGCATGGGACAATTTGAGAACTTGGAAGGGTCGAAATGAACCCTGCACGTTGTGTTCCTGTCTTTGAGGATGAGAACCTGGTTTTCTAATCAACTTTGTCGTTTAAGATTCTGAAAGGGCGCGCGCATACTATACAGTCGCGCGTGTCACTACCACCTAAACACTGTGTCGTCTGAAGAGGAAGAGGCGATCACGTCTTTCTATAACTTTTTTATATTTCCAATGCCGAGATAATAACCTATCACTTCCTTATTTACCTTTCTCATTTGCAAGTGTCTTCTTACAAGATTTAATTCCTATACTTCTCTCACGAGCGATCCAACCTCCATTTTTCCATAAATCAGTAAGTTCTTTCATCCCTATTCTCTTTCTGATTTTCTCGTTTCCCCCTTTTCCATCATGGCCAGCTCTAATGAGGGTTTTGCCTCCGAGAAACTTTCCGGTGAAATTAGGGTAGGCGAGTCAGGGGTTAGTACGCCGGAATATCACGTTAGCGATCTGGAATGTACCCCCTTCGAAGAACTCCAGCGTGACTTTGATGCTGGAGAGGGCATATCTAATAGTCCTGGGGAAGAGCAGATTTTTCCCATAACTGATATGCCTTCTCAAGAAGTTGTTAAAAATTGGCCGTCGAGCATGGGCAAACCCTACATTAGGAGGTCCCCTACGAGCGGCAATATTGGATTTTACCCTCCCCCAAATCCAAAGCTCAAAGCCATAAGGGAGGAGGAATAAGTACTTCATTTGAGGGAGAAGGCAATCCTCAAGGGGAGGGAGGTACACTCAAGCGGAACTCGGGAATCTTCTATAGCTGAGCCCTTTAAGAGAAGAAAAAAGGGACTCACCGAAGATTAAGGCTATAGGTCTCAGGGAGGGAGCCCCCAGTTCTAGTAGTGGGAGCCGATATTTCCAAACTTTTGGACTCGATCCCTCCTGGCCAATAAGTAGCTCCGGATGCCAATTTTCAACCCTTTCGAGATGGTGACTCCCTCCATAACCTTCCCGAAGAAAGATCGTCTATCTCTCTTCTGCACCTTCGTTGCGGGCTCACATTTCCCTTTCCGCCCCTTTTTTCCAAACTCCTTAGGCAATTTCAGGTGAGCCCTGCGCAAGTCCACCCCAATGTTCTGGTGATCAGAATGATGTTCTTGACTAGATGTGATGAATTCGGTATTAAACCTAGTTATAAGCTGCTTCGCTCACTATACTCTGTGTCATATAGTGGACAGTTAGCCGATATGATCGTCACATTTACCTATCGAGAAGTACATCGTAAAGTTTTTGGCTTTCCTGGAAATTTGTGTGATTGGAAAAGCTGGAAAAAAGGCATCTCATTCGATAGCAGGAGGTATCGAGTTCCTTCGTGGATTTGGGCCGTGCGAGTTGAATCTCCCAAACCTGGGGAATACATCTGCCCAGATGCCCTCAAGAGGGACATACAAAAATTGTTGTCCAACTCCCTCGACTACAACCTCTTCAACAACCCTAACCCCCAGATTGGCGGCTTTGCATTCCTGCCCAAAATCTACGAAGAATATGTGTGTAACACACTTTGGAAAGATACAAGAAAAAGAAGAACAGAACGTGAGGGTCCCAGAGATGGCTCTCACCTCGAGGTCATTGTTAATGACCCTAGGCATTCGGGACCCTCTGAAGGTGCCTTAACAGGAATCTACTTTCCTTATTTGTTGTGTTATTATGTTCATTACTATTTACTGACTCTCATTCTTTTTCCATTTTCAGTGGGTTTCACTAAGGGCTTAAAAATGAAGAAGCCCTTGAAGCAGGGTCAGGCTCGCTCCGAGGGAATCATTGATTCCTCGAATCAGGCTTCCATTTCCCTAACTCCGGTGTCTCCCATCTCGAATCAGGCCTCTCCTCCTACAGCAGGCCTCGAGAGGCCCACCTCAACCGGTGATGCTGAGCAATCACCTCACACCCACAACGTTCGCCAGAAGACAAGGACGAACAACAAGGCTACCGGCTCCTCCTCACCAAGGCCACTTATGGGAACACATAGCGGTGAAGGTGTTCAACGATAATCATTGCCCCCTTCGAATGATGTGATGCCCGCATTCGGGTTCGAGCATCACCTTTCAGAGATTGGCTTTGATCCTGAGGTTCTTTTCCATTCTCTTTTCTGTCTTCCTCTTTTTTTTTTTTATTGTTAACATCAATCTGAGTTGAATTGTTTGATCAGACTTCTAAAATATATCACGAGGCCACTGCGAGAATAGCAGCCCTCTATTCCCTTGGCTCCGCTTGCAAGAATAACCTTCGTGAGGAGCTCAGCAAAAAAGATGTTGAGAATTCGCAACTGAGGGAATCTCTCAAAGGTCACCAGCAGGTCCTTGAAGGGAAAAATAAAATGCTCAAGGAGAAGGACAGGGCGCTTGAAGATGCCGCTGAGGCTCTTCGAGAAAACCAAAAGCTTTGGGACAATGAGAAGAAAGGTATGAATTCCGAGAGGCATCGATGGTTGCTCGAGTGGGATACCCTCACTAAGAGGGTTCAAACTGCAGAAGAGAAAGTTCAAGATGCAAAAGATCCGGCCACACAGGTGCGACTGCTCGAGGCCTTCAAACACAAGCTATTGAATAGCCCAGAACTTGCTGAATTTTTCCTGGATCTTCTAAGAGTGGCCAAGGAGATCGACTGCGGCGAATTAGCCGAGGAATTTTTAAAACCACAAGTGTCCGCCCCTCTTTCTGAAGATCTGGCCAAGAAGGTGGACGAACTGGTTAATCCAGAGCTCAAAGCCACCGTGGACGCAAAATGGGATGAGGCTATAAAAAATGACGGCCTTCGCTTTGCCCCATTAGATTTCATCAAGGCCAAAGAAGAGTTCTTTACTGCCGAGGGGATTCGAGCAATCCCCCTTCTAGAGACTACAGGTGCCTCTCCTGGGCAAGATTCCCCCGTAAATCGGGTGGAAGAAATGATTTCTTCCACATCAAAGGAGGATGATTCCAGGGCTGGTCCCTGATTGTAAAATTTTCCTCTTCTCTGTTTTCCTTCTTTCTTTTTTTTGTAACCCTATTTATTATTATTTTTTTGAGAATTAATAAAAATACACATATTTTTCTCTTTTTGCTGCGACTTATTGATTTTACCTTTGCTTTCTTTTCGTATTATAATTCGTTGAAAATTGTGTTGGAAGGCGCTTGCAAGGAACTTTCAAGTGCCCAAAAAGAACTGAATGAAACAAGTAAACAGTTACTGATTGCCCTTCGAGATCTTTCTAAATGCAACCAAGAGAAAGACTCCTTGAGGGACAAGCTCCACAACCTCAAGGTCGAGGTGAAGCTGTGGCAGTCTAAAGATCATCCTACATTCAAGGGGTTTGTCAAGGATTTCCTTAGCAAGGAATTTAATGGTACCTATCCTTTAGAAGTGGTCAAAGGTCACGATCCTGCTGATGAAGAACTGGAAGAAATGATGCAGAAAATTTACTCCAAGTTCGGTTCCCTGAAATCCTACCTTGCCGCTACAACTAGGCTCTTCGTAGAGGAAGGGCGCCTAATCGGCTACTTGGGCAAAAATCGCAGACTGGTGGCCTAGAGGGAATTGACTGCTTAACACCATCTATTAGCTCAACGCAGAGTGGATAGCCTGGAGGAGGACTTACTCGCCTGGTAGATGGCAGCTAAAGAGGACCTCATTTTGGTAAGCGAACCCCCTTTGGACTCTCAACCCCCTCATGAGAGCCCCCCAGTTGAAGATAGCTCTTTGGTGGAATCCCTTTTATCAGAAAATGCAAAACTCACTGGGGAGATCGAGGCCTGGAAGGTACAAGCTATAGAAATGGAGCAACATTTAGCTGAATATAAAGAGAAAATCGTTGCACACGAAGTAAGCCTTCGTGCCCACATGCTTTCTCACGACATTCCTTCCTCCTACTTAATCAACAATGATCACCTTCCAAAGTTTCTATTAAAAGCTGCCTAGTACTGGATGGAAGAGGTCAACATCCATGAGAATGGAATTCCACAGCAGAAGAAGGCTTTTGACCTCATTCTTAATTGGCTAGCAGAACTGGCGATGAAGGGATTTACCCCCTCGAGTTTTCGCTCTACCCCTCGGTCATAGACATCTGCCGTGAAAGATGTTGAACGGCACCTTGTCCCGTTAAGAAAAACTAACCAAGGGTCTTTATCAAAATGCCGCAAAAGCGCTGGGTCACCCTCAAAGACCCCATTTGAACATTCCATGAAGAAACGCTGTAGGACCGTCGCCATCACTCCTTCAGAATATCCTGTAGAGGAGAAAATGAAGGATATCCGAAGGGCGGTCGGTATAAATTTGAAAGAACTCGAAGAATAGAGGCAAATGTGAAGAAGCTAGGGAATCATAATCCCACTGAAGAATTGTTTCAAATGGGTTTTCCTCCCAGTGAATGAATAAACATAGATGGATTAACTTGGATAATTGTTAGTGTAAATATTGTATCCTTAGTATTTGTTGAAATTTGAATGATTAATTAACATTCTTTCCTTCTTTGTTATTTTACCCCTCGAACAGGGGCACCCTGTGCATGTTGTTAAATAGAAATTGAGCAATTTGGAGACAAGCATTTTACCCAGGCTCGGTGTTTCCACCTATATTCTGCCAATGTTGCCTACTAGCTTATCATTTCAAGATTATAATTTTGCTTTCGAGTGCCGCTTTAGAGCCAACCACTCGAACATCATCTAGAGTGCCGCTTTAAAGCCAACCGCTCGAACATCACCTACAGTGCCGCTTTAGAGCCAACCAATCGAACATCATTTAGAGTGCCGCTTAGAGTCAACCACTCGAACATCATCTAGAGTGCCGCTTTAGAGCCAACCACTCGAACATCATCTAGAGTGCCACTTCAGAGCTAACCACTCGAACATCATCTAGAGTGCAGCTTTAGAGCCAACCACTCGAACATCATCTAGAGCGCCGCTTTAAAGCCACCCGCTCGAATACAAACTAGAGTGCCGCTTTGGAGAAAACCACTAGAACATCATCTAGAGTGCCGCTTTAGAGCCAACCACTCGAACATCATCTAGAGCGCTGCTTCCGCTCGAATACAAACTAGAGTGCCGCTTTAGAGCAAACCACTCGAACATATCTAGAGCGCTGTTTTAAAGCCACCCGCTCAAATAAAAACTAGAGTGCCACTTTAAAGAAAACCACTCCAACATAAGCCGTAGCTAGAAACATCATCTAGAGCACAACTTCAAAGCAACCCGCTCGAATACCAACTAGAGTGCCGCTTTAGAGCAAACCACTCGATCATCATACTTGGTAGTATTTTCTCAAGTTGCTAATGTTCCACCTTCTTGGTACTTGAATCTCGTTCATCTGTTCGAGAACATAACTTCCCCTCGGATGTGATTTGATCACTTTATAAGGTTCTTCCCAATTTGCAGCTAATTTCCCCTCGGGCTCCTTTTTGCTTTTCTCATTTTTCCTCATTACCAAGTCTCCTGGATCAAAGAACACCTTTTTTACCCTTCTGTCGTGATATCTTCTGACCCATTCCTTGACCTTAGCCTCGTGTTGAGAAGCTAGCTCTATCTTTTCCTCCTTTATATCCAGATCCAAACATCTTTTTTTGCTGATTTATCATCTCATCTGTAGCAGTCATTATCCTTGGGCTAGGAACTCCTATTTCTGCAGGAATCACTGCTTTTGAACCATATACCAGACTATAAGGCATTTCTCCAGTAGCGGAAGACTCAGCTGTCCGATATGCCCATAGTACATTTGGTAATTCCCATATCCAGTTACCTTCTGCCCCCTCGAGGCGTGCTCATATTCTATTTACTATTGTTCTGTTAGTCACTTCCACTTGCCCGTTGGCTTTGGGGTGGTAAACAGATGTCACCTTCTGTTTGATCTTATACTTCTCGCACCATTTCTTGAAGGGATCCTAGGCAAACTGTGTTCCATTGTCCATAATAATTGTCCTTGGGATTCCAAAACGGTACACAATGTTCTTCCAGCAAAAGGAGATGGCTGTTTTCCCCCTTATATTTGTCAACGGCTCAGTCTCTACCCACTTGGTGAAATAATCAACAACCACTATTAGATATCTTAATTTGCCTGGCACTTCCGAAAAAGGGCCAACCAAATTGATCCCAAATTTGTCGAATGGCCACAAACTATAGATGCTTCTCATTTCTTCCTGTGGAACATGTTTTGTAGGTGCATGTCTCTGACAATGATGGCAAGCCTGGATATAGCGGTTCGCGTCCTCAAACATTGTCGACCATTAAAATCCTGCTCGAATGAGCCTCCTCACCACGAACCTGGCCCCCTGATGGCTGCCACATACCCCTTCGTGAACCTCCCTTATGAGGTAATCCACCTCATGAGAGTCAACTCATCGAAGTAATGGCTGCAAATGGCCCCATTCTATATAACCCTTCCTCTTACAACACATACATTGGAGCCTTCAACCTTATCTTTCTAGCATCTACTGCATTTTCTAGCATGACTCCCTCTCGAAGATATGCCACGAAAGGTGTCATCGAGGAGTCTGCCACTTCAACCGCCATCACTACAGGCTCATCAAAAATTTTCTTGCTCAAAGTTTTTATGAGGAGTTACTGCTGGAATTGGGTTCCCAAATCCGAAGAAGTGAGCTTACTTAGAGCGTCTGCTTTATGATTGCTTTCCCTCGGAACCTGCATCAATGTATAAAATTTTTAAAAAAATTAACAAGCTCTTTATTACCTCGAGGTATCTCTGCAGGTTACACTTTCTGGCCTCGTATTCTCCATTCACCTGTTGAACCACAATTTAAGAATCACTGAAAACCTCCAGTTCCTCCACTTGTAGCTCATTCGCGAGGCACAATCTAATGATCAATGCCTTATGTAGTGGCTAGCATGTAGTGGCTCTCCAACATATGCCTGATAAGGATAGGCTATCGGGGGTTGGGGTTGAGAGGTCCAACCTGTAGTTATTCCTAAAGGCGAGGGCGGTAATGCCCCCATCGTGACTCTATCATCCCTCGGAGAAGGGGTAACCCAGTAACCGGCCGCAGCCAAGATCCGAGCTGCTCATTCCACCTCTTGACGTAGGGTTTCCCTCCCCGCATTCTAATTTCCTTGCCCATATTGGCCATAGGCTTCCATATAAGAGTCTCCCGAAACCTTCGTAAACCTTCCATCCCTCGAATCGACCACCCACTTGAGCAGGGAATCGGTATTTCGATGTCTTTGCTCTTCTATTACTTCCAGAGTCTTCGAGGGCCCTCGCGCATCATGGTGTACTGGTACTAGGGTGTTTGCACCAATCGCCACTGAGGTTTGTCCCCCCTCGTGGCCTACGCCCGTCCGTCGTTTGAGTATTATCCATGTCGATGTCCTCATTGCGAGCATCGTTTCCTCCTTTTGGATTCTCCGATGTTAAGCTTGGTGGATATTCAGCTCCCATACCTATTGACCTCAATCTTCCACTCCTTCGAACTACTGTGGACATAAACTTTCCAAACCCTTGATCCGACTTAGTCGTTAAATAGGTAAATAGTATAAACGGTGGAACCCACGGTAGAGCCCTAAGAGAGCCCTACCAAATACAAAACCAGTCAAACCCTAGGTTACTTGATGAACCTAGGGAGCAAAGTCCAAAGGGGGGGGAGGAAGAATGAAACTCTAAGAGCACCCCCCCCCCATTTTCTAAATAAAAAATAGCAACCCTTAGCAATATAAGTCTAGCAAAGGGGAACAAAACAAGTCCCAACGATAATGGGACCGAAACAGCAACCTGAAATGAAGACAGGCTAAGAAATACTAGGTAAATGGGGTGAGAACAAACTCACTACCCATAAATAAGTAAACCGATTCAACCCCTAAGAAACGGGGCTCCTCACTTCCATTCCATAAAGCAGCCGAGTATTGTGAATCTCGGGTCTTGAGCAAGTTGAGCTACCGGAATGTTGGTGAAGGTACAAGAGTCCAAGAACAAATAGTTTGAAATTCCTTGTGCGGCCGAGAGTGTCTCGGGTCTTGGATGTCCCAAAAAGTGTGAAGCTGATGCCTAATGTTGCACCTGTCTGGCACGGTGGATATCTGCTTCTACCATATACACCCCTAAAGTGGAGAAAGAGGGATGTTATTGGCCTTCAGACATTCTCTTGAGGGCACCGAGACTGATAAAGTGGGCAAGGATGTGCTGAGGCCGTGCCTCATATCCTTGGGAATCCCAGCTAAATCAATCTCCTGAAGATGAGAGAATGGATGCACTTATACCGCGCGCATCAAGCATGGCGATTATGTAATCACCCTCTCCATTTTGAGCAAATGGGCAGCTTTTTGCTGATTTAGCACAAAGTGCAGCGTGGGCAAAGAGCGCGTAAATAACCGTCAAATCATGAGTAAAATCTAGGCTTAGGAGAAAGAGCATCAGTAACAAAGGCCTTGCTCTTTAACTTCTTGCCTGACCGTGGAAACTGAGCTCCGGAACCGTGCCCAAGATCGAGTTCTCGAGCGCCTCACGCTGATGCTCTTCGAGCACTCGAACTCATTCGGACGTCCCATCGAGCACTCAAACTCCTCCTACACTTGAAAACCTCCTCGAGCACTCGAACTCCTCCTACTCTCGAAAACCTCCTCGAGCTCTCGAACTTCTCCTACGCTCGATAACCTCCTCGAGAACTTGAACTCCTCCTACTCTCGAAAGCCTCCTCGAGCACTCGAACTCCTCCTATGCTCAAAAACCTCCTCGAGCTCTCGAAGGCCTCCTGAAGCGGTCGAAGATCTTCAACTCTCGAACGCTCATCTCGAGCACTCGAACACCTCCATGTCTCGAAGGCCTCTTCGATCACTCAGAATCCTCTTTCCAGCAACGCCAGTCCCCTCGAGCACTCGAGGGCATGGGTGCTTTGTCGTGCACTTGAATAAGATAGAAGCTCAAAGACCTCCTGGCAATCGAAGATCTCCTCGAGAACTCAAACTTCTACAACCACCTCGAGCATTTGAATGTCCTCCGTACTTAACATCTTCCATAAGTTAGTCGCCGGAAACTGGGCAGAAGTCCAGATAATGCCAAATTTTAAACAGTTTGCTCCTCCCTTCTTCCTGACCTGGGTAATCACATGAGATTGAAGAATGAAGACAATACTTGGGAGTACCATCATTAGTGATTCCGGTAAGCACATTTTCCCGTGGGCGGCCGCCAATGGCTAATTCCAACCAGCACACAGCAAAACTTCTCCTGATATCCATTTTTGAATCTGACTGTCCCCAAAGCATACGTCTCATCCAACAATAACCCTCTAATTTCCCAAATCCGTGGCAATTTTCATGAGTGTGTAAGATTAATTCTGAGATCATGGCATAAAACATAGCCTGTTGGTCTAAATTCCAATTAATTCAAGTAAACCTGACCGGGCAGAGACCGGGGTTGGAGTCCTGCCCGGGGTTTGAGCACAAGTTTACTGAATCGATGAGGAACTCCTCTAAACACTAACACTCTTTATGCATGAAGCCTAGCAGTAATCCCACTCCCACATAAATTCCCTATGAACTTTCATGAGTAGATGAGGCAAGTCTGATTTTTATGGCATAGAACATAGCCTATTGGTTTGAATACCAATCAGGTCAAGTAAACAGGGTCGGGTAATGTCCGAGATCTGAGCACATGCAAGGTCGTGGCAGTGAGCACAAGCATGGTCGGAAGGTGACCGGGTTCTGGGTACTAGCAAGACCGGAGGGGCATTCCGGAGTTTGAACACAGGCTAGGCCGGTCAGTTGCATGGGATTTGCACACAAGTTTACTTAAATCCGATAAGAGTTCTCCCAAATACTAACACTCTCTATGCCTTCAAATCATCCTTAAATTTAATCCCCCATGAGTTTCATTAAACCTATCCTGAGCCTATAGAATTTTGCATACAAATCGACACAAACTGTTTATAAGCATCTTCATCTATCCACAGCCCAGATTTATTAGACGAAATACAGATTCGTATTGGTGTTCATGAGAAAACAAAGAAAGAGTTCATAATTGTGGCAAATTCGTCACAGTTTCGTGTTCAACATTAACATCAAGCACGGATCCTCACAATATGCACAAGTATAATTCCTCCCTTTCCATAGCAATTCACACAGTCCTGAGTCTAAAATCCACACCGTTGTAATCCAAACAGAACCGCGTTCCACAGCAAACACACATTCCGCACAAAATTAACTAAACCATTCATCGAACAGAGTAGAAACAGAGTACCCACATATTTTCCACACAGATATAGCAGACCATAATCCACAAAATCCACACAGAGAGCAGAGAGTCTCCAACAGCATTCCACACAAGTTCTCACAATTCCGCACAAGTTTACCAATTTAAAGTTACCTTTGCAGTGATAGACAATCGCTGAACACTATTCATCGGCACCCCAGATTGTGGTCAACCCAAAGATGCGTCAGATTTGTGCTTAGGTCTTGGTCCGAATTGCAATCCATACCAATCCTCCTCCTTCAAGTTTGGGGAAGCACGTCCTCCCCCATGTTCGACGGGATTCGTCAGGACCCGTGATTCGCACAACTCCTCCTTTGAAAAGTCTCACGCTTCAAGGTCCGAAGCGTTCTCCCCTTCAAGAGAACCCATTTATGGGACATGGGTTCTCGAATTCCACGATCGGAAGTGGGATCTTCTTCCTAATCACAACGAACGGACTGACTTCGGGGTTTCGGAAGGA
Source organism: Rubia yunnanensis (assembly GCA_037428765.1). Classification (NCBI taxonomy): domain Eukaryota; kingdom Viridiplantae; phylum Streptophyta; class Magnoliopsida; order Gentianales; family Rubiaceae; genus Rubia; species Rubia yunnanensis. The sequence goes on along the minus strand of CM075064.1, from coordinate 18,421,919 downwards.
AACCCAGATCTGAGACTTAACTTCTAGTTTGGGAAGCAAACCATATATTAAACGATTCCCAACGAGGAGCCCAACAAAGATGCCGGGCCCCTCGCCGGAGAAGAAGAGCCAAGGAAGAGAAACGGGCGAAAATCGGCTACGGTGAACAGTAGTAGGGCTGCGCCCTATTTTCGCCCCAGAGCTCTTTTGATCCGGTGCGTTAGTGCGATCCGGTTTGATCCGACTTAGTCGTCCCCACAGATGGCGCCACTTGATGCGTCTTTGACCACCGACCGGTTCGTGGCCTTGGGTTCTTCTCGAACTAACCTGCAATCAAACTGTCACTGGGGTTCCATGGGTCAGCACTCCGATGCTTAAGTTAGTCCAAGTGTTTTTATATGATTAAGACAGAATGAATGATAAGTAAGTGTGTACCATGTATTTATACTCTGTGTCCTAAACAATGTACTCCTTAAATGTCGCCCTTAATTACCCATGAATATGGCAATTAAATTAGGATATTAAATATTTCTCTAACCGGGCTGTCATACCTGCGACCCAGTAACCTTCTTGGACCTAACCTATATCACAGCTGAAGGTACTGTTGACGACGGACGTAATTGCAATTCAGTCCTTTTAGCTTTTTTGTGATTCAGACGGATTCTTTCTTTTTGCTTCCTTGTTGCTGGAGAAATCATTACTGGGCCGTTTTCCTCATTTTTCTGGGCCTGCTCCTTTGCTTGGTCCAAACTAAGTTCCAGCCTTTATTTCCCCTTTGGCCTGCAGCTAAAATTTTCCGAGGCGACTTATAGGGTGATTCGCACGCGTCGTAATCGACTCCTCATCTCGGCCGGACTCGCGCTCGCCGTGATAGGCTGAAGGAGGTTCCGCCACTCTTGAATTCGGCAGCCAGTTTTGTTCTGGGGTTTGCAGAAGTGTCCCTTCATTTCAGCTGCTGGCAAGGAAAGCTATATGGTTAGTGTTCTTTTTGCTGATTTTCTTCTGTTCTGAATCTTCTGATAATCATAGTAATCGATTAAAGAATGCCCGTGATTTTGGTATTTGTGTATTGCCTCTTGTTGGCTCGCGTTGTGCCTCAAGACAATTTGGTGGGATGTTCTTATCTGTGAAGTTGAAGAAGAATTTAAACGGGATTTTATAATTTTGCAGGTTGTTGGCTTACTGAGTTGCTGAGATAAGTATGCCGCATCGCACTCGCCCGATGACCGGATTGTTACTATTTACTGGAGTTAATGCTGTTTTAGTGTCGACAATAGAACCAGTTTATGATTTCGTCTGCTTCCTTCCTTACTGGGAACGAAGGGTAATACCTCATTATTCTCTTTTACTTTTTTTCGATGTTTTTGTTGTTTGGAGAAGAAAATTATGTGGTTACGTTTAACAATGTTTACTAGTGCACCCACTAACACGGTAGGTGATTTGCGTGTTACACATTGCTGCTCCTAGCCCAGATAAAGGAGGAGGGTTGCGTTAGGTTGACGGTTGTGAAAATCAATTTGTCGAATTTCGTGATATGGATCATTAGGTCGTATGAGAAATCTTGTTAAGACTAGATACTCCCTGCTTTAGGCAGAGAGCAGCACATCATCCTTGTGGCGTCTTTGAAAGGACTGGTGTCTTAACCAATCCCAATGCAGGGATATGATCTTGTCCATGTTGCCAATCACGCATATTAGGATAAAGGTTTGCTTTCTTGTTGTTAATATAGCACTCACTCATGAAAACTGGCATAGGTGATTTGAGCAATCTTTTAGGGAGTGGTTAGTTTATTTAAGTAGTTTGTTATTACAGCTAGTCAAATCATGATTGATCAGTGAAAAATGCTTTGGAAGGATTTAAGTTATATCAGGTCAAGGCTCCATGAAAGGAAGATTTGGAAGAGTTTATTAGATTTGCCAAATGTTGAGCAAAATTATAACACAGAACAACAAAGAGAACAAGAGAAGTTATAGTTTGCTACATCTCCGTAGGTGGTGAATCTTGGAGCTTGTTCAGGTTTCTCAATTTTCCACCTTGTTAACTTTGTTGTCCTTCGGTGAGAGATTTTTATGTCAAGGCATCTATATATGTGTGGTGAGCAGCTATCTTAAGAGCTTTAGAAAGCTTCAACTACGACTTAAAGAGTGATGGTAGGATAGGCATTATTAATAGTTTGGTTCAGTCTAGCCTTTTTTGTGCTCTAAGCAGTACTTTTGGTTTCGAAGTGTGAAATGGTTTTCTGGCAACGTACACAACACTGTATTTTGCAGATTTTTAACGGATTGTCAACTGGGAAAGAAAAGAATGTATTGTCGCATCTTTAGTACAGTAATACTTCGTCTGTGCCATTAGAAGAGTAATTTATCTCAAAACTGTTTTATTGTTCGAAAAGAATAATCCTATCCTTTAAAGTTAAATCAACCTTTACTTGAATAGCTGTTTAATTAATACGATACCTTTCTGGATTGATGTGGAGAGTACGAAGAAATGTGTTAAGCTGCGTTAACTCGATTGAGGGCATATTCGAGAATAAATGGTTAGAATATGATTGTAGCTGCGCCTACCTTTTTGACCAAAAAATTATTGTTTAATTTATATCAAATAGGACTCTTTAATCGGAACTGAGGGAGCATCTAACAAACTTGACTTCTAGCCTGGCAAATGTAATTGTCTAAACTCTGTTTACATATTCTGCGTGGATTGACTGGAACTTCTTAGGGGCCATGTTTTGATGTTATCTAGTATCCTTATTGTTGTTCAAACCAACTAGTTGATTGGTCTCTTTGAGATGCAATGTTTTAATATTGTTGTTGTTCAAACCTTCTTAAATCAGAGAGAACGCAGGCGGGTAGAACGTGAAGCAGCTTTAACAAATGGCTCAGAATTTAATCAGAAGTTGAAGCTACGCGGTTGAAGGACAGGTATCAGCCCTTCAATGAAAACCTTTTCGGTGTTCATGTATGGCTCGAGAGCTCAAGGATGGACCTTTCTCATGTTTGGTTTTATATCCATTATGATGTTTACATATACCGCTATTGTCTCTAAGCTTTTTCCGGTGACTGATAATCCCGTCGTGGCAGCTATTCAAAGGGACAAATACTATTGTTTTCTGGTTCCTTTGTTACCTCTTTTCCTTTTTGTGGCTGTGTATTTCCATTGGCTGGCAATGAAACTTTTCAAGCATGCATAGGTTTTTGAACAGGCACAGGATAAAATTTAATAAAACTTAATTTTGTTATACATATGAGGATGTGGAGTAGTAAAATTACTAAAATATAAGGTGTTATTTATCAATATCCTAAATCTATGCAAGTTCTGATTACAAATTTGGCACTGTTTTTAATATATGAGTCGTATTCTTGTGTTGTACTGGGGATGTCGTTTGCTAGCATCCTGCAAACTCCGCATTTGAATGCAAGGATTAGATTTATGGTTCAGACAATTATAAGTTACCTCAGACTACTGTAAAATATGGTATTCCAAAGATATACTATAACTAAAATAAAATCCAAATATATGAAAATATGATAGCTGCTCAATGGAATTGATTAAACTCATGCTTTGAGTATGTTATGTGGTATCGTGTGTGCTAGCTAACATGGCTGAAAGCCTATTTTTCGTCAAAATGAAAATGCTAATAGTAGGTTTTATAGTTTCACATACTCACAGAAGCTATTTACTCTAACTCTCCTATCTCTTATTTTACTCTAACTCTCCTCTCTCTTATTTTTACTCTAACTCTCCTATCTCTTATTTTATCATCTCTCTTATTTTACTCTTAACTCTCCTATCTAAGTAAGGAGAGTGAAGGTTGGAAAACGACGTACTCCCTTTGGTAATTTATTTATGTCCCATTTTTATCCGCCATTTTTTCATGGTATAGTTGACTATTGATAACTTTTGTTGTATACAGTAATGAACATTATGTGAGATATTTTTCGATTCTTCGTAATATGTAATTTTTAAAAAGTAAAATTTTATAATCTATTATCATTTATAACAAAAGTTATCGATGATCAAATATGCCTTGAAAAAATGTCAAATAAAAAGAGGACCACATAGAGGGAGTAAGAGAATGGAAAGTTTCACACACAGATATATGCTTGGCATGTGTGCTACTGATGTACTTGTCTTTGCAACCAAAGTGAGCCGAGGACTCGGTTGCGTTTGCTTTTTATTCCAGCGACAGCAGGATATGGTTCAAAACGCCTTGTTCCATCCGTCATGCAGTGGCGGAACTAGGGGTGGGCGAGGGGGTGCGCCCGCCTCCCCTAAGTTCCGCCCGACAGGGTATTTTCAGTTTATGGGCTTTGGACAAAGAGTGGGACGACCAGCTCCGCCCCCCCCTCAAAATTGTGAAGTTTAAAATTTTCAATCCTGTATGTTTTAGAGGAAGAAGGTATTTTCATATCTGTTTTTTAGAGGAAGAAGGTAACCTGGAGAAGACGACACAAACGCGTCGTTTTCACAAGTTTCCGGAAGAAAGAACTAATTTAGGCTGCATGGCCTTAAAGAACTAATTCAACTAAATAGGCTGAAGGGGCTGGGACATGGAGGAATGAAAGAAATTAAAGAATGGACTGATTGTAAAATTTCAGATCCAATACAATCAGCCCAACCCTATTATATAGTATATGGAATTATGTTATGATCTACGAGGGTAAAAGGGTCTTTGTGCATTCAACTTCATTAACCTGCTACGAACAAAGGAGAAGAATGAGCAGAACATTAAAGGCACCAACTCGACTTCATAACAGATTCGGTTAGCCAATTCCGTGAGCGGTTAGAAGACGATTGTTGTGTCTTGGAGTGTATATAAGTTGTTAGTTAGAGTATTAGCGATTACGAGTTAGAATTCTGATCAAGATATGTGTAGTTTGAGCTGGTTTCTCGACAATTTCTTTCTCTCCTAAATCTAGTTTCTTTGGTAATTTTCCCTTTTAATTCTTTGATCGTAACAAGTGGTATCATAGCCGGCATTCATCGGCGTGAATTTTTTGGTGAATCTCAAGTCAGAGCAAAATGTTATCAAAATTAGAGCAGGTTTTCTTCGCATTTGGAAATGGAGGTTAATTTTCCATATTTTGTTCGCATTTGGAAGTGTGTTGAAAAAAAAAATTTTACCTCTTTTTCGCCCCCCCTAACATATCCTCCTGGTTCCGCCACTGCCGTCATGAATCCTAGTGAAGTGGAGGTGTTATTTTTGCAATAGTGATGAATAAGAGAGAAGTGCAAATATAACCCTATATAATTGAAGAAAGTGCAGATATAACCCTGCGCTATTCGAAAGTGCAAATATAACCCTATCTATTCAGGTTATGTGCAAATATAACCTTTTTAGCCGGTTTGAGGCTGGAATACAGTGAAATGATCGATTTGCCCCTGATAATTTTTTTTGAAAAAAAAACTGAAAAACTCCATTTCTCAAATGACATTAATACCCCTTTTCTCTTTCCTTTTTTCTTTCCTTCCATTCTCCTTCCCTCTCTGCTGTTTCTTCTCTCATTCCGCTCCTTTCTCCTTCCTTTTCTCTTTCCTTCCTTCCTTTTCTCTTCTCTTTCCTTCCTTTCTTTGTGGCACAGAAAGGAGAATGGGCGGAGATGGTGTTTTGTTCCTCTTTTTTTGCCACCGACCTCTGTTTTCGCATTCCCATTTATGTCTTCACCTTTGTGAACCACATATTTCTTTTTCGTATTCTGATTCCTAGAGAACCCGACTCGACCCTAGAATCCAAAGAACGACTGAGCGGCGGATGGTGGTGTTCGTGGTGGCCAGGGGTGGCAGAGCATCGATTGATGGCGGAGCGTCGTTCGAATTGTGACAGTGGTGGGCTTTATTGGGAAGGGGTCGGTGGTGCCGACGCTAGGGTTGGGCCACGGCGGAGGTGGATCGACTGAGCGGCGGGAGGTGGTGTTCGTGGTGGCCAGGGGTGGCGAAGCATCGTTCGAATGGTGGCAGTGGTGGGCTTTGATTGGGAAGGGGTCGGTGGTGCCAGCGCTAGGGTTGGGCCACGGCGGAGGCAGATCGATTGAGCGGCGGGAAGTGGTGTCGTGGTGGCCAGGGGTGGCGGAGCGTCGTTCGAATGGTGACAGTGGTGGGCTTTGATTGGGAAAGGGTCGGTGGTGCCGGCGCTAGGGTTGGGCCACGGCGGAGGTGGATCGACGGAGCGGCGGGAGGTGGTGTTCGTGGTGGCCAGGGGTGGTGGAGCGTCGTTCGAATGGTGGCAGTGGTGGGCTTTGATTGGGAAGGGGTCGGTGGTGCCGGCGCTAGGGTTGGGCCACGGCGGAGGCGAATCTGGGTGGTGGTGGCAGAAGCCTAGTGGCGCTGGAGTTGGGCCATGACGAAAGCCAGAGCTTGGCATGTTGTGTCCCAGAATAAACGAAGATACCAGGTGTTTCTTAAATTGCTTAATCTGTGGAACTACTAAAATTTTTGTTCACGGTGGACTAGGGCTGGTTGATTGAGGAGGCGGGGCTAGGGATGGGTCTTGATTTTCGAGCAGAGGAATAGGCTCAGGTTGTGGTGGATTGGTGGTGGTGGCGGGGATGGGGTCAGGTGGTGGCGGCGGGGATGGGGCCAGGTAGTGGCGGTGAGGATGGGCCCAGGTGGTAGCGGCAGGGATGGGATCAGGTGGTGGTGGCGGGGATGGGCTCAGGTGGTCTCAGGTAGTGGTGGCGAGGATGGGCTCAGTTGGTGGCGGCCGGATTGGTGGTGGTGGTAGATTGGTGGTGGCGGATTGGTGGTGGTGGCAGATTGGTGGTGGGGGTATTTTTGTCACTTAGAATTTTGTATTAGGTTAGAAGGGTATTTTGGTCATTTCTGGTCGGTCAATGGTCGGAAATGGCCAGTCAATGCCGGAATAGTGGCTTTAGGGTTATATTTGCACATATGTGTAATAGATAGGGTTATATTTGCACATATGTGTAATAGATAGGGTTATATTTGCACTAAAAAACAACTCAGGGTTATATTTGCATTTTTCTCAACATATAGGGTAAAAGGGTCTTTGTGCATTCAACTTCATTAACCTGCTACGAACAAAGGAGAAGAATGAGCAGAACATTAAAGGCACCAACTCGACTTCATAACAGATTCGGTTAGCCAATTCCGTGAGCGGTTAGAAGACGATTGTTGTGTCTTGGAGCGTATATAAGCTGCTACTGATGTACTTACTTGTCTTTGCAACCGAAGTGAGCCGAGGACTCGGTTGCGTTTTCTTTTTATTCCAGCGACAGCAGGATATGGTTCAAAACGCCTTGTTCTATCCGTCATGCAGTGGCGGAACTAGGGGTGGGCGAGGGGGTGCGCCCGCCTCCCCTAAGTTCCGCCCGACAGGGTATTTTCAGTTTATGGGCTTTGGACAAAGAGTGGGACGACCAGCTCCGCCCCCCTCAAAATTGTGAAGTTTAAAATTTTCAATCCTGTATGTTTTAGAGGAAGAAGGTATTTTCAGATCTGTTTTTTAGAGGAAGAAGGTAACCTGGAGAAGACGACACAAACGACGTCGTTTTCACAAGTTTTCGGAAGAAAGAACTAATTTAGGCTGAATGGGCTGAAAGAACTAATTCAACTAAATAGGCTGAATGGGCTGGGACATGGAGGAATGAAAGAAATTAAAGAATGGGCTGATTGTAAAATTTCAGATCCAATACAATCAGCCCAACCCTATTATATAGTATATGGAATTATGTTATGATCTACGAGGGTAAAAAGGTCTTTGTGCATTCAACTTCATTAACCTGCTACGAACAAAGGAGAAGAATGAGCAGAAAATTAAAGGCACCAACTCGACTTCATAACAGATTCGGTTAGCCAATTCCGTGAGCGGTTAGAAGACGATTGTTGTGTCTTGGAGTGTATATAAGCTGTTAATTAGAGTATTAGCGATTACGAGTTAGAATTCTGATCAAGATATGTGTAGTATGACCTGGTTTCTCGACAATTTCTTTCTCTCCTAAATCTAGTTTCTTTGGTAATTTTCCCTTTTAATTCTTTGATCGTAACAAGTGGTATCATAGCCGGCGTTCATCGGCGTGAATTTTTTGGTGAATCTCAAGTCAGAGCAAAATGTTATCAAAATTAGAGCAGGTTTTCTTCGCATTTGGAAATGGAGGTTAATTTTCCATATTTTGTTCGCATTTGGAAGTGCGTTGCAAAAAAAAAATTTACCTCTTTTTCGCCCCCCCTAACATATCCTCCCGGTTCCCCCACTGCCGTCATGAATCCTAGTGAAGTGGAGGTGTTATTTTTGCAATAGTGATGAATAAATATAAATTAACACGGAGTGATTTTTCACTCGACAAAAAAAGGTTGTAGGCTCTTTAATTTTAATAATTACATTTAAACAAGCAATAAATAATAGTTTTATATCATATACAAATTTGAAACCAAACAACTAAACGACTAGTAAAATATTTAGTTAAATGACATTTATCAACTAACAATCATTTATCAAACATAACTTTAATAATTGTGTAAATCAATTGTTAGATGCTCAATTGTTTGATAGAAAGTATAATAATTAAAGTTAAAAGTTAAAATGCAAAATCTCTATATTTTAAATGTGTGGATCCCGGATGAACAGTGAACTTTCTTCATAATTTGCTAATTTTGTTTTTTTTACCTCCCCTCTATTGAAAACTTAAAATACTAGTCCTGGTTCATTGTACCTAGTTTATAGAAATAGTTTACTTTCCCTAATCAGTGGGATTTCTTACGTGTAAATCTTATTTTTAGAACTAGCACTTGTAGTATAAATAGATACGTACAGAGATGAATAAAATCGACCATTCACATTATATCTTTTACATGGTATCAGTATAGCCTCATTTTCACATCTCCATAAACCCTCATCATGGCTGACAACAATCAATCCGGCCAAAATGCTTCCGCCTCCTCCATCCTCTTCACCGCCTCCGACGGCGCCTCGGCAAACTTATAAATTCTGGCCCTGGCTGTTCGCTTAGACCGCATCAACTACTTCCTTTGGCGCGGCACGATTCGTTCGGCTCTGGAAGCCTACGAAATGGAGGATTTTCTCGTCCCCGGCAACGCTCCATCTCCGTTCATCACGCCGAAGGAATCCACCTCTACACCAGCTGCAAACCCAGACTTTACGTTATGGAAAAGAAAGGATCGGCTTGTTCTCTTGTGGCTCCGATCAACCCTCATAGCCCCTATGCTCGGTCACGTCGCTAGGGCAACATCAACCTCTGAATGTTCGATCATTCTCGAACAAATGTTTCACTCACAAACTCAGGCTCGTCAAATGCATCTCAAACAGTAACTTCAGATGCTTCAAAAGGGTTCTCTGTCCATTCTTAATTATGTTGAGAAAAAGCGCGCCATCTCGGACTCATTGGCTGAATGCCTCACGGTGGTCTCCGACAATGACTTTGTGTCCTTCATCATCTACGGGCTAGGCCCTGAATATGGCGTGTTTCGAACCGCCTTAGCCATGCGCACCACTCTAGTCACGTCGAATGAACTGCTCGGCTTACTGCTACAGGAGGAGCAGCGCCTTCTGGAGTCATCTTCTGATGCGGCTGTGCCGACGACGTTCTACTCCAACCGCCGCGCACCAGGCCGAGCCCCTGCCGCTGCCTCTCGGTCCACTTCGGGGATGGACGACTCCAACGCTGACCGCGGCTCCGGTTCTATCCCTCTCAAATGCGACATCTGTGAGAAGCCCAATCACAGCGGGCGGAACTGTCACAATAGGCTCAACATCGCGGCCTATCCTCCAACCAGCCGTCGTGCAGCTGAACGCCAGCGTCAGTTCCAGTCCTCGACAAAGACAGCCTACACGGCTTACAACTCCAGCGGCGGCGCGTCTCCGTCGGCACTCCAGGACCCGTGGGTGGTCGACTCAGGTGCTTCACACTATGTCACTGCTGATCTAGGCAATCTGAACCTGCATTCGGACTACACTGGAGCTGACAATCTGTTCGTCGGAAATGGTAAGTCCCTCCCTATTACTCATTTAGGTCACTCTACTTTAAATGCACAGCATGCTTCTAATTCCTTGTCATTAAATGAAATCTTAGTTGTCCCAAATATATCCAAAAATTTGCTAAGTGTCTCTAAACTTTGCAAAGACAATAATGTGTTTCTTGAATTTCATCATGACCGTTGCTAGGTTAAGAGTTGGCAGGGAGAGACGTTGCTAAAAGGAATAGTTGATGATGGTCTGTATGGAATCCCAACCAGTTTGTCCTCTTCCAGCCCTCCTCGCGTTTTCGTTTGAGAATGAGCCTCGGTGGCATGTTGGCATCATCGCTTCGCTCACCCACATGAAAATGTTTTACGTAGCCAGTTATCACGTTTCAACTTACCCGTTTCTTCAAACAATAAACTTGTTTCTGTTTGTGATGCTTGTCAGTTAGGCAAAAGCCACAAGCTATTTCTTCCCTCTAGTCATGTTCCCTTAAAACTTCCTTTTGATTTGATTTATTCTGATGTGTGGGGCCCTGCCTCGGTACCTTCTCTCAATGGCAATAGATACTTTGTTCTTTTCATTGATGACTGCACAAAATTTGTTTGGGTTTACTTTCTCACTGCCAAATCTCAAGCCTTTCAGGCCTTTTCTCTATTCAAATCCATGGTTGAAACACAATTTTCTACAAAAATTAAAGCTTTTCAATCTGATTGGGGAGGGGAATATCGAAATGTCTCTACCTTTCTCCAAAATCATGGTATTTTGCATAGAGTTTCTTGTCCCCACACCCCTGAACAAAATGGTGCTGCTGAAAGACGTAATCGCATTGTCGTTGAAAAAGGCCTTGCTCTACTCTCCCACTCTCATCTCTCAATCTCATTCTGGGAACATGCCTTCCAAACTGCCATCTTCCTTCACAATCGTACCATAACTCCTACCCTCGCCAATGAATCTCCCTACACTTGGCTTTATCATCGCCAACCAGACTATCTGTTTCTCAAATCCTTCGGTTGTCTCTGTTATCCTTACCTTCGTCCATATAACAGCAACAAGTTGGAGTTTCGCTCCGTTGCTTGCATCTTCGTAGGATACAACACCAAACACAAAGGATACCTTTGCTTTCATGTTCCCACCTCTCGCACCTATATATCCCGTCATGTTGTGTTCGATGAGTCTTCCTTTCCCTTTCGTGACCACAACTCTAAGTCCTCCCCATCACCCTTCTCCGATATATCCCTTCAAAGTCTGCACCTTACCTCAGACATTTCTTCCTCACCTATCACTCCACCCATCACCAATCACAGTCCCCCTCCATCTCCACGTAGTCCTTCTCCTAACCTCAGTCCCGGACCATCACTCAGTCCGTCTCCTCCACCCAGTCCCACTCAGCCAATTTCACCGTCTCCAGCCCCTTCTCATCCTTCTACTCAGCCTTCTACTATCAGCTCTCATATAGCCCCCTCATATTTCCACCCGACTGCTAACTCTACTCATGGTATGACAACTCGTGCGGAAACTGACTCTCTCAAGCCAAAGCTCTACACTGCTACAAAACACCCATTACCTTCTGACGGTTTCGATCTTGAACCGAAATCCTTTCTTCAGGCCAAAAAGAATTCTAATTGGCAGCATGCTATGCAGTTAGAGTATGATGCCTTAATGACTAATAGGACTTGGGACTTGGTGCCCATGTCATGTGCCTCTAATCTTGTTGGTTGTAAGTGGATTTTCAGGATCAAGAAGAAACCCGATGGTTCAGTTGAGCGCTATAAAGCTCGCCTTGTTGCAAAAGGTTTTAATCAGGAAAAGGGGGTTGACTACTTCGACACATTCAGCCCTGTCATCAAACCCACTACCATTTGGGTGGTCCTCGGTTTGGCTGCTACTCAAAATTGGCCTCTTCGCCAGGTTGACATCAACAATGCCTTCCTCAATGGTGATCTGTCTGAAACTGTATTCATGGAGCAACCACCTGGTTTTGTCTCACCGCATCAGCCCTCTCATGTTTGCCGTCTTCGGAAAGCTCTTTATGGTCTCAAACAGGCACCGCGAGCATGGTTTTAGAAGCTCAACCAGGCCCTTCTACGGCACGGCTTCAAACCATGTGTTTCAGACACCTCCCTCTTCATCAAACATCATGGGTCCGATGTCGTCTATGTTCTAGTTTATGTGGATGATCTCATCATCACTGGCTCGAGCTCCAAGTTCATTGAAGAGTTTGTTGGCTATCTCCACTCGGTTTTTTTTAAGGACTTGGGTGCTCTGAATTTTTTCCTTGGGATTGAAGTTCTTCGCAACTCTTCAGGTATACTTTTATCTCAACGGAAATACATTCTTGATCTTCTTGACAAGAGCAAAATGGTTGGTGCAAAACCAATTGCCTCTCCGGCCATTCCGGGCTCGCGCCTCGTCATTGGTGGTGATCATTTCCCAGATGTTCATCTTTATCGCAGCATTGTAGGAGCTCTATAGTATGTCACCATTACCCAGCCTGAGCTTACGTATTCAGTCAACCGGGTTTGTCAGTTCATGCATCAACCTTCAAAGATTCACTGGGCCGCTGTGAAATGCATACTACGGTATCTCAAAGGCACCATTGATGACGGCTTACTCTTTCGGCCATCTCGGGATGATCTCCTTGTATGTTTTACAGATGCCTATTGGGCCTCAGATCCTGATGATTGCCGCTCTCAACATGGCTTTGCCATTTACCTTGATGGTAATCTCATCAGCTGGTCCTCCCATAAACAACAGGTTGTAGCCCGCTCCAGCACTGAAGCTGAGTACCGGGCGATCGCATTTGCCTCAGCGGAGCTCATCTGGCTTCAACAGCTTCTAGCCGAAATGGCTGCCCCTGTCTCTCAGGCTCCTATCCTCCTCTGTGATAATCTCAATGCTACGTATCTTACTGCCAATCCGGTCTTTCATCAGCGGTCTAAACACATCGAGATTGATTTTCACTTTGTTCGAGAACAAGTCAAAGCTGGGGAACTTGTTGTTCGACATGTGAGCTCTATTGATCAGATTGTTGACATCTTCACCAAGGCTTTGGGTTCTTCTCGCTTTGATAACCTGAAGTCCAAGCTTCTCGTTCGTACCCGATCGTGACCTTGCGGGAGGTTATTGAAGACTTAAAACACTAGTCCTGGTTCATTATACCTAGTTTATAGAAATAGTTTACTTTCCCTAATCAGTGGGATTTCTTACGTGTAAATCTTATCCTTAGAACTAGCACTTGTAGTATAAATAGATACGTACAGAGATGTATAAAATCAACCATTCACATCATATCTTTTACACCCTTCTATGCATTATTGTCTATGTTTATCCGTTCTCGCATCTTCTCTTTTTTGGCTTCCTGTCTATGTTTATCTGTTCTCCATCATTCAATGCGCGTCCTCTACTTTTATGCGTGGCCATGTCCGAAGCTCTTTCTAATTACATGTATCACCTCTTTTTTTGGCTTCTATAAGATTTTGCTCTCAGATGGTTGGGTTCCTATCCTTGCACAATTCCACAAGGTAATTTCATAGTTTTCCTAACCAAAATTGGCCACATTTTCCATCATCGTTGCTCTGATTTGTGTAATATTTCTAGTATGTTTTCAATCTCTTAGTCGAAATAGAGTCCGACAGAATGTGATTTTGGCCTTTTCTCTGGGTTCTTAATGTTCATGTGTTCTTCTCCTTCAACCTACCGAAGTTTGATTTGTGAACACAAGGTGTTCGTTGAATTGCCTGACTTGTTTTGCTAATTGTTTTCTCCATGTTTTCCCCTTCTTATTCGCAGAGGTCGTGCCACCACGATTCAGGACAGCAACATGAATTGGGGGATTCTTTCTGATGGAGTTTGGAATGAAGGAACCAATGGTGATTATGGGATTTTCCTGGAAATACCCTTTTTCTGGGTTTTTATGCATGCTTATATCATTGTTTTCTTGGTTTGTTGAAAATATTTTATTTTCATTTGTAGTGATTCACTGATTGGACTGCGATTTCAATTATGGAGCTGGAGCTGAGAAGTGAGAGGAAGCCTTTTATACACTCCGCATTTTCATTCATCTATTTCACAGGTTCTAATTCCGTGCACCCAGTGTATGCCTTTTTTTTTGTCGTGATGCTTGCCAAAATGTCTGTTTAGAAGAGTCATTAACTTTAATTCTGAATTCAATCTGTAAAACAGGTTATATAATTTAGCATATATCAATGTTAAGCCTCCTTTAATGCTCTTTTGTGGCATGGAGCATCAAAACCCAACGCAGCACTTTTGTGGCATGGAACATCAGTAACCAGCGCAATAAGAGGCGAAGAAATGTTTCAATCTCGAGTAGAGGGATTTTGAGGGTTCGAATGCTGAGGTTCGAGTGGTGAGAGTTTTAGTGGAAAGGTTCAAATGGAGAGGGTTCGAGTGGAGAGGGTTCTAGTGGTACTGGGTTCGAGTTGTACTGGGTTTGAGTGGAGGGGGTTCGAGTAGAGAGGGGTTGAGTGGAGAGGGTTCGAATGGAGGGTTCGAGCCGAGGGTTCGAGTGGAGAGGTCCGAGTGGAGTAGTTAGAGTTGAGAGGTTCGAGTGGTACTGGGTTCGAGGGGTACTGGTCAGAGTGGTGAGGTTCGAGTTAGAGCCTTCGACTGGTACGGGTTCGAGTGGAGAGGGTTCGAGTGGAGAGGGTTCGAATGAAGAGGGTTCTAGTGGAGATGGTTCGAGTCGTGCGGTTCGAGTAATAAGAGTTCAAGTGGAGAGGGTTCCAATAGGGGGTTGGAGTGGAGTGGGTCCGAGTAGAGGATCGAGTGATACTAGGTTTGGGTGGTACTGTGTTCGAGTGGTACTGGGTCCGAGTGGTACTGGTTCAAGTGGAGAGGGTTTGAGCGGAGAGGTTCGAGTTGAGAAAGTTTGAGTTGTACAGGTTCAAATGGAGAAGGTTCGAGTGGAGAGGATCAAGTGAAAAGGGTTCAAGTAGTCCTGGTTCGAGTAGTGAGAATTCGAGTATGCCTCCCTCTTCACATACACCACCTCCCGCCACCGCCGGTCTCCTCTCCACCAGCCACCCAGTGGCAAGCCATGGCTCGCCAAGCCTCGGTGGTGACACCACCGGAGACCACCAGCTCTATTCCCACTCCTTTACTCATCCCCGCATACCACCACCATCTCCCAACCTTCCCGCCACCTCTAAAGCCTAAGCCGACCGCCTCCTCTGCTCCACCTTCGTCGGAGAAGACCAAGTCCCAACCTGAATGACCTGTTTGAGAAGTGGCGCCACCAAGAAAACCATCTATCCCCTTCTGCCACCGTTAAGAACGATAAAGGCCCAGCGAACTCTGCTCCAGCCCCGCTGGAGAGCCCTGTTTGCAAAGACCGCTGCTACAACGCCGACGAAGATGGCAAGAGCAACTCGCCGGCCATCCCGAGCTTATCCTGATTTTGTGGTGGCATTCCCTCAAGCAGAGACATTGCCGAAACAGATCACACGATCTACTGCTTCTCCAGATCCATTACTAACAGAGGAGCACGCGTCCCCACGCGATCACCACCATCACCAGCAACAGCTCCTTGTATTCATTGGATTCTTGCTTCTCCATTCCTCTGATCTTGTGACCTTCTAGTTCAATAATCAATGCTATATAAGATGGAAATAGAACATATGCTAAATGGTAGTATATATATTGTTTAAGGTTATGATATCAACGGTTTCATATTCAAAAACTCCTATGATGAACGGGAATAGAGACCAGAAATAGTGACTGGGGTTATCTACCTTATCCAAATCCACTACTCTTACTTATAAGGATAACAACACACCCTATACATCAAATACATACTTAACAAAGACAAAATAAGCAAAAATAATTTCTCGCAACAACACCAAGCCATGCACTGGAATTATAACAAAATTCAAGTGTATGGAAATACTTCTCGTAACTAATACAGATTTTGGTTCAAACATGACATGACATTTAACTTATAATACTTCATTGTCTCTTTTGGTTTAAAGTGTTTGATTACTGACAAAAAAACCACAGTCAATTTTGTTAACAAATTCATAGTCTGCATTATTTTTCACAGCAATCCTTTTTTTTCCATCTTTGCAATGAGCTGCCATTATGTTAAAATACACGTATGGATATTATAGGTTGAATAATGACCACATATGGTACAATACTAGAGAGAAAAAAGTATAAATAAATATAAGTTGAATAATGACCACATATGGATATTATGGAGAATTCTCTTCATTTTATATGGCTAGATTAGTTACATAGCTGTATACCATTTTTTTCCATACACAGTTGTATACCATTTTTCCCTACACAGTTGTATACCTTTCTATCCTATACTGCTACCCATATATATCTTTTTCACCCATCTTCCACACATAATCCCTACCATTTTCCTCTGTTACATCTACACTTCTCTTCTTGCTACTCTTCCTTCACATAACGTAGATACATATTGAATTTCTAAACTACAAACCTCCATTCAACTCAATTTTAACCTCAGGTAAGATTTCTTTCTCAGACATTTTTTTAACATACATGCATCATAAGTGCCTGGATCCTTCTTTTTCCTTTGCCATAATCCTAAATCTATTTATCTTCATTCTGATGTGTGTTTGCTGAAATCCATTTTCAATCAGACAATTAGCTTCTAACATATCGATAGAATTTAAAAGCCAAAATACTGTAGATCATCCAAAAGAATCAGTCAATAGATCCAAAGCAAAGGATATGGGAAAGGCACTAGGGATCAAACATGTTGATCACCGTAAATAGTCTGTAGTCAAATCTTAAAAAAGCAACCGCTAGCGAAAACACATCTACGAACACGAAATTGAAGATATGACAAAAATCTTAGATTTCAGTAAACAAGATGAAAATAGTTATCCTACACTTCCTCAATCACCTAATACACCTTTACATCCTATTAGAGGTATAAAAAACTTTGCAGTTATGTCTTCTAAAAATAAAAGGAAAAAAATATAACATTCAAACTTATCTGAATAATTCCAATTTGTTTATCTGTACTTCTTACATGTTCCTTTTCATGCAACCACGTGATTTCAAACTGATGAACATGAGTAAAGAAAAGTCGTTCATTACCAATGTTGATGATTCATCATCCCTAGAAAAAATTCCCAAGACAGGTAACATTCAATTTACTACTGTACATTCCCTGAACTAAGTTCTTAATAGCCTTTCTAGACTCAAGGTTGAAAGAAAAATTAAGACCTCTTTCCTTAGTCGTAGTATCAATTTATATAGGGAAATTTTAAATATGTAGGGAAATTCTATTTTTTTCCTTTTACTTAACAACAGTTATTTCATAAACAAGCATAATTTCACACAGTTAAATTCACTTGAAAAACAATGTTAGCTTTTCACTTCTCTAGACTTTAACACAATTCAATTCCCTCCACTTTGCAGCTACAATATTCAAACGAAACGGAGTTTATCGCCAAATAATCTTGCTCGTGCAAATAGTCGACGGAGAGAAAACTATAGAAACATACCCCCTGAACAAAAATAGTAGATGAATGCTTTACGGCGACATAAATATGCTGCTTCTAAAACACCCAATCTTCTTCAAAAAAATAATAGAGAAATCAATGATAAAAGTGTGTGCTCTAGAAATGATTAGCAATCCATCACAAATGAAGGCATCACAACAGATACTCTTCAAACTGTTGGACATATATTGATTTTATCATGCGGAAATTAAATAATAAAAATTGAACAAGCAATTTACATATGCAAATAATATACTTTTATTAATTATTCAGACATACAATCAGAAAGCTTAAATTATGAATAATTAAAGCAATACATGGGAGAAATAAATCACGTTTCAATCAATAACAAATTGATGGAATCACGAGTAAACTCGCTGCCCTTGAAACGAATGAGTCCCGTCGTGGACATCGTTCCCTAGGGTAAAACCATCGAAGGTAACAATTAACATGTAAGAGTTACCTCGGATTCACGCAAGGCCCGAAGAACTATCACCTTGACAGAGCAACAAATGGAAACTTCGAGAAAGACATAAAGAAGACTCAAGTTTAGAATATGGAGGGACTTGAGAAATGGTGTAAAATTTTCTGACTGACTTAGAGGCTCTATTTATACTGCTCTAAGAGACCCTAATCATGGAAACACGATATTCTAATTTTCTGTAATTAGAGAAGAATAATCTCCAATCACCAACTCACCAAATCCGAGACATTCTATGAATACTCGAATCAAATCTGCTGGAAAAGTAAGAAATATTTGCACACATATTCTTCATCGTATTAAATATGGTAAACCGCATATTTATTTAAGACAAGATATCTTACAAAATATGGAAGTATTTTGATCTTATCTCTTAAGAATTACACACAAGCAATTCCATATATACTATGTAGTGGAGCCTTCC
The DNA here is from genome assembly GCA_037428765.1 of Rubia yunnanensis. Lineage (NCBI taxonomy): Eukaryota > Viridiplantae > Streptophyta > Magnoliopsida > Gentianales > Rubiaceae > Rubia > Rubia yunnanensis. Next base: position 18,403,599 of record CM075064.1, on the reverse strand, counting down.
AGAGACTTACATGCGGTCCATACGCATTTTGGACAGTTCAGAGAAAAATTAATCTTGGCCAATTTTCGCCTAATTTTTCTCTTTTAAGAGCGACATTTCAAACATCCATATCTCATTCACCCTTGATCAATTTTGAGAGTTTAAATAGTCAATTTTATAGTACTCACGGAGGAGAACTCAAAAATGACATCCACCGACCCAAAATCCGTTCGGATCCCACTCAAAAAGATGCCCAAAAGTTGACAAATTTTAATCTTTTAACCATCATTTTCCAACAATCCCCCACATGAATAGATATTGATGTAGGAATCAGAACAATCATGTCAGACACAGAGTTTGACTTGGTGATAGATTCATTTCGACGGCATAGATGCTGCATAGGATAAGTAGGTGTCACCCTTTGAACTTTCCTTTGAGAGAGTACACTTAGCCCACTGGTTAGGAAGTAGACGCGATGCCCTTGAACTTCCACTACCACTTGTGTGAACGACAATGCACTTCCCACAGACATCTTTCCTAGCCCTTGCACTTTCCTCGGTTGTGTCCATTAATCAAGCCATGGCACACGCCTAGTTCTGTAAGGTTTCTAAAGAGTTGCGTCCCAACAATTCCTTTTCGAAGCGGCCACACCTCTCGCTTACATAGGTGATTCTTAGCGTAAGAGTTGTTCCATAAACTATTGCGCTCTTTCGAGTACTACATACTCGATGCCTTGAATCATTAAAAGCAATTTAATGCTTAACCTCCATTCTCATAATTGTTTCTTCATCATAGGAATAAGACAGGAGGTATGAAAACCCCACAGTGATCACGATGAGTCTTTGTAGTTTAGTTGTCCCTTTGAACTTAGATCTTGGGATCTCCAGTCACATAGGTTGGGTGTCCACATACGTACCCACCATTTATTGGACTTAGTCATATTCCTTTCGATGAGTTCTCAACTAACTCTCGATTCAATTTCTTCGTCAAGAAATCGGTTCAATCCTTTCATCAAAGAATCACAACTCTTATCATATTGACCTTAAGTAGTCAACATTGATAATTCTCATAGAGAGTAATCGTCCAATGGTATAGTGTCTATGTCAAGACACACCATCATCGATATGGCTTTAAGCTACAGGCTTTACGCTACACCAATAAGCATACAAGTGCTTTGGTCATCCTAGGGTATATCTTTCCCAATTTTTATCCAACACAGTGGACTTAGATTCCTCTATGAATCTAGCAGGAGAGAACCATTTCTCTACACAACTCAGCCATATCCACGAGTCTCACACACAGCTTGTTTCCAGTGATCATTTCTGATTACTCATGTATCATCTTACTATCCATTGTAAGAATTGTCTAATGTGCACTTTAATAAGTACTTCAGACTATCAACGACTCTTGAGTTATCTTCTTAAGAGACACCTCACCTTTACAAAAGGTAACTCACAATGTTTAGAGTCATTCCATTAAAAAGACATAAATGACATGGTCATTTTTCGTGTCCCTTAGCATATCCATCTTCATCAAACTCATTGATTCAATATCACTGGCTAAACAACAATTAGTTTGGTCACATGATAGGTCATTTAGGAGCATTGAGCTTTTCATTTGGCTCTATTCAGATTTTAATATCTAAATCTCCAAATAACCATTTAGGTCCATTAGATGTACTTCTAGCTTTCACAAAGCCTTGATAGCAAGTACCATCACCCTTGGACTCGTTCTCACGTCTAGAGAACACCCATTAAGTACACAAATATACTTACTAATTGTTCAAATCTACTAGTACTCTAGTGATTTGCAATCATGGTAGATCAATCTCTCTATTGATCACCACTTTCCACAAAAATTATTTCATGGAATCTCGTTTCCTTCGTTGGTTTATCTCTGATCCTTAATGATTTCATCTATTGACTCTTAAGTCCATTTAAGATAAATCAGGATCTCTTACAGAAACTTCCACAAAATACACTTTCCATTAAGATGTATTTCTAGTTTCCATATATTATTTCCTGTTAATTTCAAGATATTGATAACACTTCAACATTGTGCATATCTAGTAAAGATACTGTTTAAGTATTACTTTTACTACCTTCGCAATACGCCGACCCCACATTCAAAAGAACTTGTAGGATGACTCTATGAGGAGTTTTATTTTTCTCCTTGGGTCATCTTATTTAAAAGATCGCCAGCCAATGTAAAAGGCTCTTCCACATTGCTTTGACACTACCACAGAGACCCACCTCTAGCACCAGTTTTTTCGTTAAAAAAACCGATGCCTAAGTAACCAGTGCTAAATTAGCACCGGTTTTTTATTCAACTGGTGCTAAATTAGAACCGGTTTTTAACTCGGTGCTAAATTAGCACCGGTTTAGTTTTGTTAGCACTGTTTTTTCAACCGGTGCTAAATTAGCACCGATTTTTTTTAGCACCGGTTTTCAACCGGTGCTAAATTAGCACCGGGTTTTCAACCGCTGCTAATTTATTTACGACGACGAAAAAAAATCCCTTCCTCTGGAAGCTACAGTGCGCTGCCGCTTTCAGAGAAAGGGAAAAAGACTCAAAATTAACAATTTTATTCCACATTAATTTAATAATAAAATCAACTTCACAAAATTAATAATTTATTTCCACATTAATGTATAAAAACACCTTGTCTCTCACGACTATGACAAGAATAATAGTCCTAATTATACAATAATAAAACTACTGTAGCACAATTTATGGTGCACTGCCTTCACTTACAGCTCTAGAATCTCAGTTTCTTCTCTACTCTTGCAAAAACAAAGATGAAATGAGTACATAGTTGGGAGAACCGAACCTATCGGTAGTAATTATAATTCCCAGATTCCGAATTGGAGGTAAAGAAAGGTACAAGTGGTATTTACAATATAGAACACATGAATTCCATAACATCAAAATTGGCACATTTTCATTCCTATAATTTGAACACAAACAGGAATCTAAAGAGCCATTTAATCAATTTTGCACAACTCAATTAACATATACAAAAGTCCCAGCAAACATTACTGCACCACAGAAGCAATGTACCTTGCAACATCGATTTATCAACAGAGGGTAAACCAAGCTAATTTGACGACACAAAAGGCAAACTAAGCATAATATTTAAGTCATATGTGGGGTCACACCACGATCTCTCCCGATGCTTAGCATCACTGAAGTTTGCACCAATGATTGTAGCACCCCCAAGATCACTGCATGTAAGAACTGATCCAACAAGGATGGCGTTGGTAAGATTTGCTTCATTAAGAACCTGCAAGTAAAAATCAACCCTCTGGATCCACTTATGTTTCCAGCTTCACGTGAATATAAAAAATGTACTAGAAATTGAATGCCATTATGAATCAGCAAAGTTATATCCCCAAAAAACGTGATCTATATCAGCATGAAAAGGCAAAATAAACTCAAGAATACTGATGATTGTATCAATACTTAACAAAGACAAGATCAAACTTATTCACATTCACTTCAAAGGTTGATCAAACAACAATTAAGTTCATGAGGAAAGTTCGCAATAAAAATATATAAGCACGACACTATTATGACAAAAAGGATGAATTTGGGCAGAGAAAGCAAAGAAAATTTCTTCTTCTAACATCTCCACAAGCCCAGAAATCACAAAGAAAAATTCAAAAAAGAATATAACCCTAGAAAATTCACCCTCATTCGCACATTTTAGCCTGAAATCTCAAACAATTAACAAAAACAACTCCATAAGGGGAATCATATGTATAGAATGAAGCAACATCAAGGACTTATTGACGAGTTCTTACCATTTCAGATGAAGCCCTGTTTTAGGGAGTGAGCAAACTGGAGTCTGCCACCACCGCCGCTGCCTGGCCTCGCCACCTCACCACCTTTTCTGCCCTTGCATCACAACATCGCCGTGTCGGCACCTCCCTAAAATCCTAGCCTACCCAACCCATCCCGCTGAAGCTCGATACCACTACCGCCTGACCTCACCACCTCACCGATTTACCGGACGAGCAGGTAGATCTGCCATCACAACACCACCGCCGCTTGACCTCGTCCTGCCACCACTCCTTTACCTCATCCCGCCACCACTGCTGCCTCATCCCGCCACCACCGCTGCCTCGTCCCGCCACCACCGCTGCCTCGTCCCGTCACCACCGCTGCCTCGTCCTGCCACCACCGCTGCCTCGTCCCGCCACCACCACCACCCCTCGTCCCGCCACCACCGCCGCTTCATCCTGCCACCACCATTAATTGTGAAAAAAATAAAATAATGTCAAAATTTGTGAAAAAAATAAAAGGATGTAAAAATTTTACGTCATCGCAAGAAAAACGCACCCCAACACCTGATATCAAGCGTTCAAGGGCAGCTCCAGATCGTTGTGTGCCAAAGAGGATTGACGAATGAGTCGCCTTGCTCTATGTCTGCCTCGGCCGGATCTATGGCGGAGAACCGCTGTACGGAAGTGGAGCAGGAGCGGATGGTGGCGGATTGGAGATGGGACAGTGATAATGAACCAGGGTTTTACCATGGCAGCTTGAAGACGAAGGGCCAAATGAAGAGAAGAAAAGAGATTAATTTATTCATCAATTTTCATTTTATATGTTAGGTTAGGGTTTTTTAAAATTGGGCTAGTTTTTTGGGCCAATTGTTTGGACCAGTTTTTTTGGTCCAGTTTAGGTTAAGGTTGATTCAATATGATCCATTAAAAATAAAACTATTAATTTAAATATGAGTAAAAAAATTAGGAAATTTGATATATATATATAATTTTAAATAAGGTTTTGCCCTTAATTAGTTAAAGTAAATAATTAGTTATTATTGTTTATACATAGAAAGGCAGGTAAGGGTTGATCATTTATTAGCTAAAGTCAACCTAGTTATTAGGTTTCTTTATAGAAAGTCAAGTAAGGGTTGACCGTTTATTATTTAAAGTCAACTTAGTTATTAGTATTTCTTTAAAGAAAGTTAAGTAAGGGTTGACTGTTGATTAGTTAAAGTCAACTTAGTTATTAGTGTTGTTATACGGAAAGTCAAGAAAGGGTTGACTGTTGATTAGTTAAAGTCATGTTAGTATATAGAAAGTCAAGTAAGGGTTGACCGTTGATTAGTTAGAGTCAACTTTGTTATTAGCGTTTCTTTATAGAAGGTCAAGTAAGGGTTGATTGTTGATTAGTTAAAGTCAACTTAGTTATTAGTGTTATTATATGGAAAGTCAAGTAAGGGTTGGCTGTTGATTAGTTAAACTCATGTTAGTATATAGAAATTCAAGTAAAGGTTGACCGTTGATTAGTTAAATTAATTTTTTTATCAATATTAAATAGAAAGTCAAGTAAGGGTTGATCGTTGATTAGTTAAAATCAACTTTGTTATCAATATCAAATAGAAAATCAAGTGAGGGTTAACTGTGGATTAGTGAAAGTCAACCTAGTTATTAGTGTTTATATATTGAAAGCCAAGTAAGCTTTGACCGTTGAATAGTTAAAATTAACTTAGTTATTAGTGTTTGTGTATAGAAAGTAAAGTAAAGGTTTGATGTAGATTAGTTATGGTCAAACATTTGATTATTATGTACTACAAATAAAGTTTGACCGTTAATTAGTTAAAGCAAACTTAGTTATTAGTGTTTATATATTGAATGTCAAGTAAGGGTTGACCGTTGATTAGAAAAAGTCAACTTTTTTATTAGTATTTATTATATACTAATTCAAATAAAGTTTGACCGTTAAGTAGTTAAAGTCAACTTTGTTATTAGTGTTTATATATTGAAGTCAAGTATAGTTTGACCGTTGATTAGTCAAAGTTAACCTAGTTATTAGTGTTTATATATTGAAAGTCAAGTATAGTTTGACCGTTGATTAGTCAAAGTTAGCCTAGTTATTAGTGTTGGGAAAGTCTCAGGAAAGACGGCCTTTCCATGAGCTTATGGACAGTCCTCAGGGTTATTTGCCTAAAATGTTGTAATTTTTTATAAAATTTAAATATTGCATTTTATAAGTTGAAACAAGTAATAATATGTATTTGAAGGTGAAAATATAAAAAAAAATATTTTTCAAAAATTTTAAATTTTTGTATGTAATTTAAGAAATACTGTATAAGGTAAGAAATAAGTGGTCTGTCCATATGGGAATTGAATGTTAGCCTAGCGGTTGAAGTCTAGTGCTATTACCATGAGGTCATGGGTTCAATTCCCACCAGGGCAATGGGTGGGAAGGGATTTTATTGGGGGCTCGTTTGAGTTATTACCCATTTTTAAAAAACAAAAAAAAGTGGTCTGTCCATAAGCTTATGGACAGGCTGCCTGTCAGGAGACCCACTCATTAGTGTTTATATAATGAAAGTCAAGTAAATTTTTCACGATTGTTTATATATCTATTCAAATATGTAGTCAAAGTTTTCTTAGTTTGACTGAATTTTTGATCTTGTGCAATTTAATCTGGGACGGAGGGAGTATACTAAATCAATTAAGGGTTGAACGTTAATTAGTTAATGTAAACAAATTTTATTATCATTTGTATATATGTGGTCAGTGAAGGTTGATCGTTGATTAATTTAACTTAACTTAGTCATTAGTTAAAGTTAACAAAAGAAGTGAATGATTTTGAAAGTTAAAAAAAAACTTAGAGCGGCTGCGCAGCTGCTCCCAGCTCATGAAATTTCTGGGAAGATTATTTGAATTTTTTAGCGATTTTTTTGAATTCTTTGGCAGAAATAATGAAATTTTAAAAATTTTGAAAAATATTTAGAAGTTTTTGGTGATTTCTTTGGGGTGGAAATTTTTTTGGCAGGAAAAATTTAAAAAAATTTAGCACTAGTTTAAACCGGTGCTATTTCTTCCAAAACCGATGCTATTTTAAAACATTTTGGCAATTTCTTTGGCGGGAAATTTTTTTTGGCGATTTCTTTGACGGGAAAGTTTTAAACCGGTACTATTTTCTTGCAAAACCGGTGCTAATTTTTCCAAAACCGAAGCTATTTTAAAACTTTGGGCTATTTCTTTGGCGGGAAAACGATTATAGAAAATTTTTAGCACCGATTTTTAAAAACCGGTGCTATTATTTAAGTTTTAGCACCAGTTTTTAATACTGGTCCTAAATTTTACAAAAAACCGGTGCTAAGTTTTAATTTTTAGCACCAGTTTTTAAACCGGTGCTATTTTTTTTGCAAAAAACCGGTGCTATTCCTTAATTTTTACCACCGGTTTTTAAAATCGGTACTATTTTTTACTAAAACCGGTGCTACTTTGAATTTGTTGGCTGGAAGATAAAATTTTACAAATATTTAGCACCGGTTTTTAAAAATCGGTGCTAATATTTTTAAAACCGGCGCTATTTTTAAAATGTTTGCTATTTCTTTGGTGGGAAAATGAGTCTTGAAAATTTTTAGCACCGGTTTTTAAAAACTGGTGCTATTTTTTACAAAAAACCGATGCTAAGTTTTAATTTTTAGCACCAGTTTTTAAAATCGGTGCTATTTTTTTTACTAAAATCGGTGCTATTTTAATTTTTTTGACGGGAAGATAGAATTTTACAAATACTTAGCGCCGGTTTTTAAAAACCGGTGTTATTTAAAATTTTTTGGCTATTTCCTTGGCAGGAAAAATAAAATTTTCAAATTTTTAGCACCGATTTTTAAAAATCGGTGCTAATTGTTTCCAAAACCGGTGCTATTGTAAAATTTAGCACCGATTTTAAAAAAACCGGTATTAAAATTTAAAAACCGATGTTAAATTAACACCGGTTTTTTAAAACCGGTGTTAAAAAATTTATAAAACGCCGCTATTAGATTTTTAGCACCGATTTTAAAAACCGGTGCTAAAAAACTGGTGCTAGAGGGGGGTTTCTATGGTAGTGTGATCATTTCTAGCGATTTCGTTTAACCACCATATGACCTTGCGAATGTATCAACATTGTGATTCACATTCACTAAAGGATTATGTCTCTTCACATCATGGTCACATATAACCACACATAGCTTCTATGCATCACATAGGTGGTTTCGTTAATCTACAAACCTCACTTACTAAAAGTCTTGTGTGTTCAATAACGAATCAAACACTAGGTTCTTACCCATAAAATTTCTTTTAGGGCTAGATCATTTTAACAATCAAAAAACCTTCATATATTGATCTTTTATCACAAAAGTCTCTCTTATTCCTTAAACTCCCTTGGAATTAGAGATAACTAAACTTCCTAATCTCAATTAATCGTTCTTCCTCGCATAACCAATACCACCACCAATGTAGTATCAATCAATCGAGGATTCGATTAACTCTCACTAGGGCGCAGTGTGAGTTTACCAACTCCACACAATTTCATGCCCATTTTAAAGCCAAGTTTCAGTATAACCGCACTTTACTTTCAGACTACTCAAATCAAACTTGAGTGCTTTTATGCTCGAATCACATTCAAGTCCATTGCTCGACTCAAGTTTGAGTGCACTACTCGACTTGATTTCGGGTTTACCCTTTTGGTTCGAGTTAAATTCTTCCCGACTTGAACAACTTGATTCAAGTCTCTCGTGATGACTTTTCATCTCAAGTACCTATCAAAATTCATATGGTCGTTGAATTTTTAGGTTTTCGTCTACCCCTCACATTGGGCTGGTTTTATTAAATATCCCCACACGTGTTAAGTTTCTCAAAACCTCGTGTCTTGGAGTTCCTAGACCAAATGTATTAGGATTCCTCATCTCAGAATTCTAAGGCTTTCCAACCAAAAATCTAGAGAATTGACCAAATGTCTTGGGATTCCATATCTCATGCTTCTTAGATTTTTCAACCATAAATCAAGAGATTTGACCAAAAGTCTCAGGATTCCCATTCTCGGGATTCTTAGTTTTCCCAACCAAATTCTTGAGATTTTTCCCTCAATTCTTTGATTACAAATAATCAAAGGTTTTTAGCATAGTCATGATAACTCATGCTTTAGGGTTTATACCATGGTTCACAAGAACCAATACCCTAGACATAGTCGTAAACTAATGTCTTCACGTTCACATTTTTCAGGTCATACAAAATAACCAGAATATGTTGAACTTCGAGCCCATATGCTCTATCTGTGCAATCTAACAATTGTCACTCGTGAGCCATATGCTTGTAAGCGATCAATCAAGATAACAAATTATCGGGAATAGTCTTATCAAATATTTCATTGCATCAAAAGGAACTTTCCCAAACAATTAATAAAATCATAGCCCAATTTTAGACACAACATAGATCTAAAATTTTTGTATATGCAGCTAAATCAAGTCCCTAAATGAACAAGAATACATCATGGATCAAATAACCCAATGTCACATACTTCATCCATGCACGAATATATTACACTCTTGCCGAGAGGTGTCATGTTTAAGTGCAAATTAAGTTTACCATTTTATTGCATGCGATTCTCAGACCAAGCATATAAAATTCATGAATCACTAGCAGCACATTCTCACACAAAATGTGGTTTTAAATCTTTTAACTAACACGAGCAGCCCACACAACCAAATTACTATACCATACAAAATAGGTATTTCAACATTTGATCAAGTATTTAAACAAATACTATAACATTTTAAGGGCTTAGGAAATTTAAATGTCTTATAATTTCCAACACGCATGCACTGCTTTCATGTAATTTCATAATTAAAAGGAATAGTAATGCTTGATTCAATATTCCAAACTCATGACATTTTTTTCTAACTTTAAGCTATTCATGCATAGAATCAAATATGATTTATTACCATATCAACATTTAATCTCATAAGCATGAATATCACGAAATTAACATATTTCCATAATTACGCCATGTAATTTAACATACATGCTCAACTCAGTTTTCCGAATAATCAAGTTATTAATATAACCAAATCCATTCACTATCAAATTCGATAGCATTAGTGTACTGGACATATATGTACACATATTATTCACATAACTCTCTTTGTAACAAAGTCTTGTTCATGTCCAGATTCACGCAAATGGTTATCAAATATAATCCAAGCAATATATGTATATATAGCATATGCCATGGTTCACATTAATTGACGTGTATACGTACCATAGTTTGCAAAATCGTGGTTACAACTCTTGACTCTTTCATGTTGTCAAGCAAATCTTGTTGTATCTCCATGCCAAGTTTTTCTTCCATAAGAGATATCGCCGTATATACTCGGATTTACCAATGTGTACATACAATAAACTATCCATCGTTAAATATAAGTACACATCAAATATCGTAGTATAATATTTTAAATAATTATACATAATAAATTGCTCAATATGATTTTGTTGTTGTTGTAAATAACCAAAACCATTAGCATGCATAATTTCACAATTATTTAATTTATGCATGCAAGAACAACATTGTCAAATTAAGCATACATATTAAGGCAGTAATATTTTGTAAATAACTAAAACCAATTCGCATGCATATTAACCATTAGCATGCGTGTAACCATATGCATATTATTAACCAAACATGCAATCATATATATATATATATATATATATAGATATATATATATATATATATATATATATATATATATATATATATATTCGCATGCATATTACAAACCATATGCATATTATTAACCTTCTGCATGCATCAACAACCATTCGCATGCATATCAAAATCAGAAAGCTTAAATTATGAACCATTAAAGCAATACATGGGAGAAATAAATCATATTTCAATCAATAACAAATTGATGGAATCACGAGTAAACCCGCTGTCCTTGAAATGAATGAGTCCCGTCGTGGACATCGTTCCCTAGGATAAAACCATCAAAGGTAACAATTAACACATAAGAGTTACCTCGGATTCACGCAAGGCCCGAAAGACTATCACCTCGACAGAGCAACAAATGGAAACTTCGAGAAAGACAGAAAGAAGACTTAAGTTTAGAATGTGGAGGGACTTGAGAAATTGTGTAAAATTTTCTGACTGACTTAGAGGCTCTATTTATACTGCTCTAAGAGACCCTAATCATGGAAACATGATATTCTGATTTTCTGTAATTAGAGAAGAATAATCTTCAATCACCAACTCACCAAATCCGAGACATTCCATGAATACTCGAATCAAATCTGCTGGAAAAGGAATAAATATTTGCACAAATATTCTTCATCGTATTAAACATGGTAAACCGCATATTTATTTAAGACAAGATGTCTTACAAAATATGGAAGTATTTTGATCTTATCTCTTAAGAATTACACACAAGCAATTCCATTTATACTATGCGGTTGGGCCTTCCAGAGACTTCCATGCGGTCCATATGCATTTTGGACAGTCCAGACAAAAATTAATCTGGGCCAATTTCCGCCTAATTTTTCTCTTTCAAGAGTGACATTTCAAATATCCATATCTCATTCACCCTTGATCCGTTTTGAGAGTTTAAATAGTCGATTTTAGAGTACTCGCGAAGGAGAACTCAAAAATGACATCCACCAACCCAAAATCCGTTCGGGTCCCACTCAAAATGATGCCCAAAAGTTGATGAATTTGAATCTTTTAACCAACATTTTCCAACACAAACATCCTCATCTCCTTAAACAAACATTATGTTGGAAGAAAGCAGGAATTCCAAAAATAAGACATCAGGTACTTAATGAAATTACGCACTTACTTTTAAAGATGTAGCTACCAAACTTTAGAACAAGATTTTTTTATAGAATTCTCTCCCCTGGTATTCATTTTGAGAATATTTTTACAGAAAATGCATGTTTGGTTTTGTAGTCTTAACATTTGTACCTAATTGATTAATTATAGCTTTTTTTGTACATGTCAACTGCGATTTTTTTTATTTTTCAATTTAATATGTATCAGGTGCATGCAGAAGAGCTCTGCAGCCAGCTTTTTCAAAACCAATTCCAACATTACCAAGCAAATTACCTGTTGTGCCAAATTGTTCTTATTGCAACGCTAAGAAATTTTACACAGAACCTCCCAATTTTTATTGTGGTGCAGGTGCCATACATTTAGTTAACACTGAAATGCCACCTCAACTAACAAATTTGTACACAGAAAATACACAGGAAGCAATTGAGTTTCAACAATGTGTGCGCAGTTACAACAATATGTTTGCTTTTACATCCTTCAGGTTTCAACACGAAGATAAAGATCTAAACAGGATAAACATAAGTATATACACTTTTCGAGCTCAAGGTCAGATTTATCATTACCTAGACAAGTTAATACCTGATGAAGGAGAAAAAAAAGGGAAAAAATGTCCAGCTATATTTTTATGATATAGATCATGAGATTGCTGATAGAATGGCTATATCAAGAAAATTTAGGGAATCAATCATACAACAATTACAAGTCATGCTAGACATGAATCCTTATGCTAAGTTTTTTAAGAGACTTACCAATGTTGACAATCTAAATGAATATCAAATATATTTGAAATCTGATACTGGGCTAGATCAACGAACTTTCAATTATCCTACTGTATCACAATTTACAGCTATGTGGAATGAAACTGATGGACAAGGTGGAGATTTATCCAAAGACATACGTGTTTTTACACGTGATGGAAGGAAACAGATAATTAAACACTATTTTGAATGTTATGATCCTTTACAGTATCCTCTTATTTTTACAAAAGGTGAATCAGGATGGCATGAAGGCATTAAAAAGTTAAATATTAATTCAAGAAGTGCTCATCCTAGACAAATATGTGTTGGGGAGAATCTGATTCATTTCAACCAACCAATGACAATTGGGGATATCTTAGGAGCTGAAAATAGAGGTATTTATCTTTTCTCATTTTTCTAAATCACAGCATGACTCCATTTCAATTATGTTTCTAAAATACTAATTACTTTCCTTATGCAGTCATTACAGACATGCAGAAAGGAAAAGTGAAAGATCCGACTATTTCATGTCGGGAATACTACGCATACAAATTTCAAATACAAGAAAATGATAAATCCAATCTATTACATGTGGGAAGACTATTTCAACAATTCAGTGTTGACACATATGTCAAAATTAAAACAGCAAGATTAGATTTCTTCAACGTTCATCAAAAACGTATAAGAGCTAAAGTTTACCAAGGTATTGTTGATAGTTTGCAACTGGTCTCACTACAACTCATCAAGTTGGCTAACGAATTATATTACCACCTTCTTTCATTGGAGGACCAAGAGATATGAAAATGAGATATATGGATGCAATGTCATTAGTACAGAAATATGGCAAACCGGATATCTTTTTAACTATGACGTGTAATCCCTAATGGCTCGAGATAAAAGAGAATTTACAAAAAAAATGAGGAAGCACATAATAGGCCCGACCTAATATTAAGAGTTTTTCATGCCAAGCTACAACAACTGAAAGAAGATGTCATTGATAAGCATTTTTTTTTGGAGAAGTAGAAGATTACACCTATGTCATTGAATTCCAGAAAAGAGGTTTACCACATGCTCATTTTTTTATTATCTTAAAAGACCGTTTTAAATTATTTTCTCCAGAACAATACGATCAATTTGTTTCAGCTGAATTACCCGAAAAAAATACTCATTCATATCTATATTCATTAGTTTTGAAACATATGATGCATGGTCCCTATAGTGCATTGAACATAAATAATTCTTGTATGAAAAATGGCCAATGTAAATCTAACTATCCAAAAGATTTTTCAGATTTCATTCAACATACCAAGAACTCCTATCCTATTTATATGAGATGAAATGATGGAAAGCATGCAGAAATACGAAATAAACTTCTAGATAATCGGTGGGTAGTACCTTACAATCCCTTTCTACTTGCTAAATATGATTGCCATATCAATGTGGAAATGTGTTCTAGCATACAAGCTGTGAAATACCTGTATAAATACGTTTACAAAGGTCATGACAAAGTTCTATTCAGCTTAACAGCAAAACAAACTGACTCAGTAATTGATGAGTTAAAAAATTATCAATCTGCTCGGTGGGTGTGTGCCCCAGAAGCTACTTGGTGCATTTTTAGCTTCGATTTATATAGGATGTATCCATCTGTAATAAATTTACATGTGCATCTTGAGAATTATAAAACTCTGACATTCCATGAGAGACAAACACTAGAAGAAGTAGTAAATAGAAAAGACATTTCAAAACAATGTTGACTGAATTTTTTCCATGAACAAATACAATGAAAAAAGACAAGAACTTAACTGCCTTTATAAATAATTTCCACAACATTTTTTTTGGAATCATACAAATAAAATCTTGACAAAAAGAAAGAAAGGAAAGATGATAGGTCGTTTGAACTCTGTACATCCCACAGAAGGAGAAATATATTATCTAAGAATATTATTATTGCATGTCCGCATACCAACATCTTTTGATGATCTAAGATCCTATAATGGTAAGTTATTGCCCTCTTTTAGAGATGTTGAAAAAAGAGGACTTTTGCAATAAGAAAATATGATAGAAGAGACTTTGAAAAAAGTAACCATATTTCAAATGCCTTCAACCTTGAGGCAGTTGTTTGCTATATTGTTAATCTATTCAGTATTAATAATCCAAAAACAATATGGAACACATTTGAGCATTCTCTATCAGAAGATATAACACAAGACAAGCGATTATCTAAAACTGAAGTTCAATACAAAATGTTACAAAAAATACACAATTATTTGAAAAGTATGGGAAAAAGTATAGACCTGTATAATTTCAGTCCACTTCCTGCTGCTACATTTGATAGTGATCACATTACTCACGAAATTTTTGCAGAAAAAACTATTGCTGTTTCACCTCAAGATCTAGCTTCAATCTCAATGCTTAACAGAGACCAAATAGCTGCATATGAAAAAATAATGGAATGTGTTATCGACAACAAACCTGCAGCATTCTTTATTGATGGCCCTGGGGGTACAGGTAAAACATACCTTTACAAAGCTTTTCTTGCAACAATACGATCCAAGGGAGAAATGGCTTTAGCTACAGCAACATCAGGTGTCGCAGCTTCAATACTACCAGGTGGCTATTCATCTCATTCAAGATTTAAGATCCCTGTAAACCAAAATGAAAATACCAATTGTAATATAAGAAAACAAAGTGGAACAACTTACTTGATCAAAGAAGCAAAATTGATTATTTGGGATGTAGCAACAATGACAAAAGGAGGAGTAATTGAATCTATTGACAGAGTTTTCAGAGATATAATGGATATAGACCTGCCATTTGGCGGCAAAATCATTGTCTTTGGAGGTGACTTCCGACAAACTTTACAAGTTATCCGAAAAGGAGAAAAAGAGGATTGTATCTCAGCCACTTTAGTGATGTCTAAATTATGGCCTTCATTTGAACGAATAAAATTGTCTATCAACATGAGAGCACGACTAGATCCTACATTCAGCAACTTTTTTTTAGAGTAGGCGATGGTGAACAACCTTATTTTGCAGATAACGGAATAATACTACTGCCTGATATCGTCTTACCTGTGACATATGACAAGTCACCTATCGACTCACTCATTGATTTTGTATATCCAGACTTAAATGTATTCTTTTCATATCTAGATTCCATTACTAATAGAGCTATTCTAACCATAAAAAATGATTTTGTCAATGAAATTAACAACATTATGATAGCTAGATTTTTAGGCACTGAAAAAAGATTCATAAGTATTAATACAACTATTGTGCAAAATATCAAGAAGATTATCAAGATCTAATAGAAAGTCATAACCCACCAAGCTTACCTCCTCATGATTTGACTTTGAAACAACACTGTCCTATAATGCTTCTAGAAACTTAAATCCAGCCGAAGGTCTATGCAATGGCACGCGTTTACCATGTATCAATTTTTCAAACAATGTGATAGATGCTAGGATATGTTTTGGATCACTTTCAGGTAAAGAAGTACTGATCCCTCGCATACCTCTAAACTGTGCAAAAGAAGACACTTTTATACCATTTAAAAGAATCCAGTTTCTGGTTAGATTATGTTTTGCATTGACTATAAACAAAGCACAAGTCCAGACACTAGATTGTGTAGGTTTATATTTTAAAGAACCTATATCCTCCCATGGACAACTCTATGTTGCCCTCTCTAGAGCTAAGACTGCTAAGAATGTCAGAGTTCATATAACATCAAACAAACATGATAAAAAAATTGAAAACACTACCAGAAACATTGTATACAAAGAAATATACAGCACCAGTTCCTAATTTTTTCTTATCCACATGACATTACTTTCATTTTTTAGGACCATTAAATCACATATTTATAACATTTTTGCAATATGGTGCACAAACTGCTTTAAACACTTGGGTAATAAATGTATGAAAAATAGAATTTGCTATCAAACATTCCCAATTCATAATATAATGTATTAAGACAATGTGGATACACACGATTAGGAGGTTCGAGGGTTCGAGGAGAGGGCTCAAGTGGAGAGGCTCCAAGTACAGGGTTCGAGTGGTGAGGTTCGAGTGGATAGGATTCGAGTAGAGGTTAGAGTGGTGAGGTTTGAATGGTACTGGGTTCGAGTAGAAAGGGTTTAAGTAGAGAGGTTCGAGTGGTGAGGGTTTGAGTAGAGAGGGTTCGAGTAGATGCATTTACAGGTATGAAATGCATTTACAGGTATGGAGTGGATCAATAAAATTCTTCTTTTATTTTCAAGTGTGCAAATAACTGGCCTTTTCCTTATTATTTAATTATAGGGAAAACACATCAATTTCAATGAAGTTAATGACCGCATCCAGAATCAAGTTCTTTACTGCAGACTTAGGAGTTTCAAAACATCACCTACAACATATGCTTTTGAATTAGGTGCATATATTGCAACTGGAAAAAAGTCTGGCTTGCTTTTGGACAATAGCCCTTCCAAGGCTATTTGTTCTGAGGTTATGGACCCTTCTGGTGAAAGTGGATATGGTAGTTCAAGCATTGGTTGTTTATCGGGCAGCGATACCCCATCATCAATGTAGATTAACACAGATATATGGGCTTCAGAAACTCCTGACAATAAGGAAAGGGGTACTAAAAGAAAGTTACCCTTTGAATCTGATGATGTTGCAAAACAAAAGGCAAGTATTAAGGCCTGCAGTGCTTGACTTTTATCTAATCCCTCCTTTTCAAGTATATATATAGAAATCTTGACTTCTGTTCACTTTGGAAACTTTTGGGAACTAGGAGGTTGATTTTTGTCGAAGGTCATACTTATATTTTTAAGATTTAATGTAACAACACTTGTTACGACCTCTAGGCCACTTTGTAATAAAGATATGTATAGTTTTAATATATATTTTGCCCATGGTTACCCTCTCTTGGTAGCAGGAGCCAATGACTAGCTTCTTTTAGTAATTCCAGCTTCTTACTGGTTCTTATGTGTATGTATTATTCCCACTATATTGAGCATAGTGTCATAAAATACACACTATGTTCAATTATTATGAAGCTAAATAATAGACATGATTGGAACATAATATTTTAACCATTTTATATAACATTTAAAATTCTAGACTCTAAATTAACACATTTAAATTTAACAGACATAATATATGTATACTAACATATTTATGTTTAACAGGCATAACCCTCTCTAGTGGGGTTTGAGTACTCACGGTTCGAGTAAAGGGTTCAAGTATATAGGGTTCGAGTAGAGAGTTCGAGAGGAAAGATTTTGAGTGGTGAAGTCAATTTTTGCAAAAACCGTAGTTTTGGAGAGGGTTCGAATAGATGATTCGAATGGAAATGATTTGAGTGGTACTGGGTTTGAGTTGTACTGGTTCGACTGGTGAGGGTTCGAGTGGAGAGGGGTCGAGTTGAGGGTTCAAGTGGAGAGGTTCCAGTGATACTGGGATCGAGTAGTATTGGTTCGAGTGGAGAAAGTTTAAGTGGATAGGGTTCAAGTAGAGAAGTTCAAATGGAGAGGGTTCGAGTGGTAATGGGTTCGAGTGGTAATGGGTTCGAGTGGTAATGGGTTCGAGTGGTAATGAGTTCGAGTGGTAATGGGTTCGAGTGGTAATGGGTTCGAGTGGTAATGGGTTCGAGTGGTAATGGGTTCGAGTGGTACTGGTTCGAGTGGTGACAGTCCGAATGGAGAGGGTTCGATTAGAGAGGTTTCGAGTGTTACTGGGTTTGAGTGGTACTGGTTCGAATGGTACTAGTTCCAGTGGTGAAGGTTCGAGTGATGAGGAATCGAGTGGTGAGAGTTCGAGTAAAGAGGATTCGAGTGGGAAGGGTTCGAGTAGAGAGGGTTCGAGTAAAGAGGTTCGAGTGGAGAGTGTTCGAGTGATACTATGTTCAGTGGTACGGGGTTCATGTAGTAAGGGTTCGAGTAGGAAGGGTTCGAGTAGAGGAGATTCGAGGGTTCGAATGGAAAGGGTCCGAGTATAAGGTTCGAGTGGAGAAGGTGCGAGTGGAGAAAGTTCGAGTGGTGAGGATTCGAATGGTGAGAGTCGAGTGGTGAGGGTACCATCCACCACTGGAGAGAGTACCATCCACCCCTCGAGAGGTTATAAAACCATCCCTTGAGAGGGGTATACCATCCACCACTGGAGAGAGTACCATCCACCCCTCAAGAAGTTTGTCAACCACCCTTCGAGGGTACACCATCCACCTCTCGAGAGGGTAAATCATCCACCACTGAAGAGAGTACACCTTCCACCCCTCGAGGGTACGCCATCTACGTCTCGAGAGAGGTGTACGAGCCCTCAAGGGTACACCACCCCTCGAGAGGTCACACATCCACCTCTCTAGAGTACACCAGCTCTCGAGGGTACACCACCCCTCAAGAGGGGTATACCACTGAGAGCGTAGAACCATCCACATTAGCTCTCAAACCATGACCCACTCAAAACATATACCCCTAGAACCATCCACGACACCACCACTCGAACCATCTACCCCTCGAACATCAACCATCCACCCTTAGACCATTAACCATCCATCGGTCAGACCATTTTATATCCACTTCTGGAACCATCACTCCTGGAACCATAGTCCTCGAACATCCACCACATCACCACTCGAACCATCCACCTCTCCAATCATCAACCATCTACCTCGAAGCCTCCCTACCACTCAAACCATCCACCCCTTGAACACCAACCATCCACCTCGAAGGGTGTTCATTCGAGGCATCCTCCCTCGAATCATCAACCCTCAAGCCCCTGGAACCATCAACCATCCCCCACGAGGCATCATCCCTAGGCCCATCAACTAACTGCCTCATCACCGCTCGAATCACCCACCCCTCGAACATCAACCATCCACCTCAAGGGGTGTTCGTTCGAGGCATCATCCCTCGATTCATCAACCCTTGAGGTCCTGGAACCATCAACCATCCCCCTCAAGGCATCACCCCTCGACCCATCAACCATCCGCCTCGCCACCACTCGAACCATCCACCCCTCGAACATCAACCATCTGCCTCTTGGGACCATCACCCTCGGATCATCACCCCTCGAACCCCTAAAACCATCAACCATCCATCCCGCCACCACTCGAACCATCAACCATCCACTCCTAGGACCATCACCCCTCGAGGGTATGCCATCTACGTCTCAAGAGAGGTGTTCCAACCCTCAAGGGTACACCACCCCTCGAGAAGTCACGCATCCACCCCTCTAGAGTACACCAGTCCTTGAGGGGACACCACCCCTCAAGAGGGGTATACCACTGAGAGCGTCGAACCATCCACACTAGCTCTCAAACCATGACCCACTCGAGGTATATACCCCTCGAACCATTCAAGAAACCACCACTCGAACCATCTACCCCTCGAACATCAACCATCCACCCCTTGACCATCAACCATCCATCTGTCGGACAATCTTACATCCACTCCTGGAACCATCACCCCTCGAACCATCAATTCTCAAACATCCACCATGCCACCACTCGAACCATCCACCTCGAGCCCTCCCTACCACTCAAACCATCCACCCCTGGAACATCAACCATCCACCTCGAGGGGTGTTGATTTGAGACATCCTCCCTCGAATCATCAACCATCGAGCCCCTGGAACCATTAACCATCCCCCTCGAGGCATCATCCTAGGCCCATCAACCAACCACCTCGGCACCACTCAAATCATCCACCCCTCGAACATCAACCATCTGCCTCCAAGGGTGTTGATTTGAGGCATCATCCCTCGATTCATCAACCCCCGAGGCCCTGGATCCATCAACCATCCCCCTTGAGGCATCACCCCTAGACCCATCAACAATTCGCCTCGTCACCACTCAAACCATCCACCCCTCGAACATCAACCATCACCCTCGAATAATCACCCCTCGAACCCCTCGAACCATCAACCATCCGCCTCGCCACCACTTGAACCATCAACCATCCACTTCTGGGACTATCACCCCTCAAAATATCATCCCTCAAACTATCCACCGCACCACCAGTCTAACCATCCACCACCCTGACCATGAACAATTGGTTCCTAACCCCTAGAACCATCCATCCCTCGAAGCAACTATCCACCCTTCAAATCATCACCCCTCGAACCGTCCATCCCTCGAACCATCAGTCATCCACCCCTGGAACCAACACCCATCGAACCATCCACCACGCCACCACTCAAACCATCTACCCCCTCAACCAACCATCCACCCCTCAAATCGTGACCCCTAGAACCATCCATCCCTGGAACCATCAGCCATCCACCCCTAGAACCAACACTGAACCATCCACTACGCATCGGGGCATTACCCCTCAAATCATCACCCCTCAAACCCCTGGAACCATTCATCCCTCAAACTATCAACCATCCACTTCTCAAATATTCACCCCTCGAATCATCAAACATCCTCCATTCCAACCATCCACCACCTTTAACACTTGCTTCCTACACACGAGCCGCCATCACTCAAATTATCCCCCCCTCGAGGCACTGGGTTCGTATGGTTAAGGTTCGAGTGGAAATGGTTCAAGTAGAGGAGGTTTGAGGGTTCGAGTAGAGAGGTTCCGAGTAAAGGGTTTGAGTGGAGGGGGTTCAAGTGGAGAGGGTTCAACTGGT
Source organism: Rubia yunnanensis (assembly GCA_037428765.1). NCBI lineage: Eukaryota > Viridiplantae > Streptophyta > Magnoliopsida > Gentianales > Rubiaceae > Rubia > Rubia yunnanensis. Next base: position 18,382,661 of record CM075064.1, on the reverse strand, counting down.
GAGAGTTCAAGGTGAGGGTCGAGTGGAAAGAATTAAAATAGAGGTTTGAGTGGAAACAATACGAGTACTACTGGGTTTGAGTGGTACTAATTCGAGTGGTAAGGGTTCGAGTGGAGAGGTTTCGAGTAAAGGTTAGAGTGGAAAATTTCGACTGGGACCGGGTTCGAGTGGTAAGGGTTCCAGTGGTACTGGGTTCCAGCTGTACTGTTTCCATTGGTTCGAGTTGAGGTTCCAGTGGAGAGGGTTCCAGTGGAACTACGTTTGAGTGATTCCAGGTTCGTGTGATGACGTTTCGAGTGGAGAAGTCTGAGTTGAGAGGGTTCGAGTAAAGGGAGTACGAGGGTTCGACAAGATGGTTAGACTGGAGGTAGTTCGAGTTCAGGGTTTAAGTGGAGAGGTTCGACTACTGAGGGTTCGAGTGGTGACCCATTGTCGGTCCCGTTGTCGATAGCCCGCGCCTCCCACGAGCTGGAGACCCATAGTCCTCCTTAAAAAGATGCTCTCGTCAGCTTTTAAATTCAATGAAAAATTCATTTTTCTTAATTAGTGAAATATCATTTGTCAAAACGCAATTCCTTAACTTGAGGAGTCTGCCTCTTGAAAGACGATCTTTCCATAAATCATAGAAAGACCTAGATTTAAACTGTAAATTAGAAGAAATGAAGATAAAATTTTTGGGTTGCATTAATTGAGTCATAAACTTTATAACTACTGCACGTTGAATAATAAATTTTTAATATTGCAACTAAAATCGTTTACCTTTTTATTATTTTAATAAACCTCATATTTCCATAATCCTATGGAAAGACAGTCTTTCCCAAGACTTTGCCTAACTTGTTTGATCAAATAAATAATTTTTTTTTAAAAAATAAAAAGTCATCTCCAAAGCTGTATTAGTTTTTTTTTGCATGAAAATTAGAGGACGCATTTATGAAATGCATCCTCATGGTTTAATTTTTTTTTAAACAGAAAAGGTGAATGTGTCCTCTAGGTGCCTGATTTTGTTTTTTAATTAAGATTTCAGACAGATGCGTCCTCATTTTCTTGTTTTTATCTCCCATCTTCCTCACTTCCTCCGCTATTTTCCTTCCTTTGCCAACCATCATCCTCACTTCCTCCGCCATTTATCTTCCAGCCACTGTCGTCTCCTCCGTTGCTCAGGCCACCACCGTAGCTCAGCTCACCACCGTCCTCCTCCCACTGTTGCTTTCCCGGTCAAGCTCTTGCTATTTTTTTTGGTTTTGTCTAGATCTGTTATGTATGTTCTTGTTTTGGGCTTAATTGTTCAGCCCTTTGTAGTTCCAACATCCGGCTGCTTGTTTGGACGTTGAAGAGGTCGACATTTGACCATCGTTGACTGAACGCGCCACCACCTCATCCGTGAGTTTGAGGGAATTTTAGAATTTCCTAAAGGTATTTGAAAAATTCATGATTATACGAATGTGTCAAATGATTATAATGATTATGTGTGATTTTTCCTATAATATTTTTTTATTGAATTTGGTGTAACATTGTAATTTGTGAAGTACCTGAAAAATTCTTGTTGATATGATTGTGTGGAATGATTGTGTGTAGTTTGAATGATTATATTTGGTCTGATTCTACGAAAGTGTTGAATGAGGATGCGTGACTATGTGTGAATTGATTGTGTGTGATTTGTTCAGTAATTTTTGTACTGAAGTTGTAGTAATGGTTTAATTAGTGTTGTGTAAGTGAGCACACTTTTTAGTATAGTGTAATAGTTTGAAAATCGATAACAGTGTATGATGTGGTTGACCGGCGATAATGGAACCCTGTACAGTTTAGGGTTTGAGGAGTTGAATATAAGTCGCTGAATAATACCATTTTTTTGAATATCGGATTATATGTTATGTATTTGTATAATGCAGTTGTACAATGTTTTTGATGGTGTACCTGTACAAAGGAGGTCAGATTAAGTTTGATTTGATTGTGGGTGTGTATTATGATACTCCCATTCCGGAGAGGAACGTGACTCTCGAACGGAGGTTAAGCCACTCCGAGTTAGTTGATTTAATTTTCAGAAGGCTTGGTATTTCAAGTGAGGGGTTTCTTTTGAAAATATATTATCGTTGTCCTGGGCTGATTGGTTCGGCCGTATACTATCGGTGTTATAATGTGGAAGATGATAAGTCTTCCGTAACCTTCTTCGACATTGTTGATCGAATGTTGTTGTCCTCAGCAGATTTGTACATTATTATGGAGAAGATCTTAAGCACCATTGACCGTGCGGGAAATCTTAGTTCGAGCACGTTCATGTCATTGTTGAGCAACATCCAGAAATGTACACCTTTTCCAACCTTACCACCCCCTGTTCATTGCCAAGGTTTTGTCACTGGTGAATCCAACCAACCCAGTGCATATGTTCGCATCGATTGCGCTCAACCGTCCACAAGTGGTGGTATATATAGTGTGCATCATGAGGAGCTGAATGTCTTTGATGATGATTATGTGGGTGAAATTGGCGAGCATGTTGTTGGTCATGTTAGTAGCGATGATGACGGTGAAGAGGGGAACTTGATGAAGAAAGTGAAGATGATCGTTCCTTATCAACTGATTCGAATCCATGGGACGATGATAAACAAGTGGTGTGCACGAACATTGTAGCCACGTCGTTCCATCTTTTGGCGAATCCTGATACAGAAGCCTACTTTAGAGATTATAGGGGCCCTGATGAGGATGGCTATGACCCAACTAATTGTAGTGATAGACTTCCTAGTTATGTTCAAGCGGCTGGTAAAGTGGCATTAGGTATGCGATTTCGGACGAAGTCAGAATTGGTAGAAGCTATTTCCAGGTAGAGTTCCATGATGAACAGGGAACACAGGGTCACGGAGAGCAGGTCACGCACATGGTATGCGATATGCAAGGACATTGTTGAAGGAACTGGTAATTGCCATTGGGTTGCTAGAGCCAGCAAAAAGGCTTCACATGGCATATGGGAGATCACCAAATGGGAAAGTAGTCATGCTTGTGTTGGTGCTGGTCGATCGACTGGTAACACTAACCTGACGTTGTTGATGATCGCCCATTCTATTCGCCACCACATAGACGTAAACCCTTCTTACACGGTGAAAGATGTACAAGCGCAGGTGACAACAGAGTTAAATGTGACTCTTTCCTATAAGAAGACATGGTATGCTCAACAGAAAACTATTGACTTGGTATTCGAAACTTGGGAGGAATCCTTTGAACAGTTGCCAACATATTTTGATGAGCTTTTCAGGGCTAATCCGAGCACCGTTGTTGATTAGGCAGACGTACCTGATAGAATACATGGGCATGGGTGTAGGAAATTAAGTTCGTTTTCTGGGCATTTGACCAGGCTATCGATGCATTTTGCCACTGCAGGCTGGTGATTAGTGTTGATGGCACTCATTTGAGAGGTACATACAAGGCCACATTGCTAGTTTTCGTGACGCACGACGCGAATGACTACATACTCCACATTGCTTATGCCATTGTTGACACTGAAACTAATGAGAGTTTGAATTGGTTCATGCAGAGACTGCGTCTCCACGTGATAAGTGGTGATAGTAGGCCAGTTTGCGTCTCCTAGTGGGATTTGAAAAAAAAATTCAGAAGCAAGACACTTGGGCACAGGGACATATTGTCACCGTGTTTGGTCATGCGTCGCAGACTTACAGGGTTGTGACAAGGACCATTGATGACAACAAGCTTGCTATGATAAATTCTTTTGTTTTTTAAGTGCAATGGATTGTGTGGATTCGTATTATGTCTATTTTTCTAAATTAAAGCTAATGTATGATTTGGTTTGAATATTCATCACATGTTATGGTATCTTTTATTTGGAAATCTGGACTGAGTCATTTTGCCATGTGATTCTGATTGTCAACAGGGATACACCATGTATCATCCAGGACCCATTGACGAGGATTTGTTGTACCTGCACCAGGAGCAATGTGCACGTGCTCTGTACAATGGTCATTTAAAGCATGAGGCACTGCAGGTGAGGCAGTGGGATGGGGCTTGCTGGATTGGTCGGATCCCTGATCGAGTGATGCATAATGTGCGTGAAGCTGGATTCCAAGGAGTGTTGGATTCCGCACCAATCCACAATTATCATTCCCTTCTCACAGCCTTAGTAGAGCGTTGGAGACCAGAGACGCACACGTTTCACCTGCCAATGGGGGAGGCTACCGTTACTTTGCAGGATGTTGGCATGCTATAGGGTCTACAGATCGATGGCATGCCAATTACTGGTGTGGACACTAGCAGACGCACAGAGGACTGGTAGAGATTATGCACAGACTACCTAGGGGCTACACCGAACGCAAGTGCTATCAAATGGGTTCGCATAAGGGCTAGCTGGTTGGGAAACTTGTTGCACAGTCTATTCCATGTTGATGCTATTGAGGTAGATTGTCAACAATGGGCTAGGATTTTCATTCTACTGCTGGTCAGTGGAATGCTAATGTCAGATACATCCGGGCACCTTATCCCTTTGCTCTATTTATCGATACTGATGGACCTAGATGCAGCACATCAGTACAGTTAGGGGAGTACCATTTTGGCACACTTGTACTGGTGCTTATGTGACGCTGCAATCCCACAAGTTAAATCCTTATCTGGACCACTTGTTTTACTACAGGTAACATTGGTGGTTAATCTTGTCTATTGTACATACTGTCGATAATGACCTCTTATATTTTATTTTATTTTATTTTATTTATTGTCAGCTGTGGGCATGGGAGCGAATACCATCCATCCATCCAGCCGGACGACTACCAGTGACTGTCACAATGACTGTTCTTAGGTCCAGGTACGTATTGAATTATTCAGGAGACAATTTTTAAACTGCTTGGCAATTACTAGGAATGGCTAATATTATTCATTTTATTCCTCATAGGTGGAGAGCCTGGTACGATTTATCACAATCACCCAAGCATGTATTGAAAGTGTACCGCGATCAGCTGACATCTCTCCATGACAGACAGGTATATTGCAATTCGAATTTCCTTTCGTTGAACTAATGGATAAAAAGGTTTTCCTCTCCTAACCACAACACCTACCAGTTGTGTCAGTTTATTTGGCAGCCATACACTAAGGATGTTGTGCAAAAACTCTCACAGTACTGTATAGCCGGTAGTAACAATTGGCTACTGTGTGTTGACCTCATTTGCTGGTATGTCGTGAAGTACCATCACGTTCATCGTGTTCTCAAGCAGTTTGGCCTTATCCAACCAATGTCCACCTCAGTTGGTCACTTGGGATGAACATAAACTGCTTCATACTAGAGACCGTCGAGGGAGGTCAGGAATGGATTGGCGTGTTGAACTGAGAAGATTCTCGATGCTTGGGAACATCGAGTAGAGCAACAAGTTAATGTGCTTAGGTCAGCGGATCCGTACACACCCAGTTGAGAATACATGGAGTGGTATTTTTGCAGAACAGTGACCCTCATTGATCAGCTAGGACGGGCTGAAACACTTACGGAGGGTTTTCATGGATACGGGGCTACCATGGAGCATATGGTATTTCCTAAATCTCTAATAGTGTTAACAAATAATACTTTAGATTTCCTCAATATTAAATATCTAGCATATTTACCTCATTTGTGTAGTTGCAGGCAATGTCTGAGATGCGCATCATGTCAGATATTAATTTGGACGAATGTCCCCCACGTTCTGCTGACGTTATCAGGGGGGTACACGATGTTGCCATACGTACTCTACAGTATGCGCATGAGCCCTCCAGACTGCAGTTCCATCAGCCATATGTGCACTGTGAGGACCCCCCCCCCCCCCCGTCCAGCTCCATCTGGTCGACAGGGTGGTCGACGACCGCATGCTCGGGGCCATACAGACAACATTGGTTCATCACAAGCTGGACCCTCATATGCGAGTCCAACGAACCCCGGACCATCACATGGTGGACCCTCACACTATATCATTCGTACGTTACATGACATTGAACACTCATTTCATTACGTTTCACACGTCTTCTTCGGATATTGTACATTTATGTTTATTTATATTTATTCCAACTCTATAAAATAATTCATTTCTACTCTATATTCAAGACTAGATAAAAAATTACAAATCCCACGATCAAAATTTATCGTTACTTTAATTTTTAAAATATCATAAAACAAACACAAGTTTACTTATGTGTTATCTTCACCCAAAACAAAAAATATGAAAAAAAATAATTTTTAAATTATATAATATGCTGATCAAAATATTAATTTTATATTGAGGACACATTTATAAAGCGCTGGATTAAAAAAAATTCATTTGTTAAATTCAGGATGCCGTTTTAATAACATGCAAGTCAAAATTTATATATTAAATTCAAGAGAAAAAAATTTTAAACCAATATTGAGGATGCATTTTTCACAAAAATTTAAAATAAAATTTCAGAAACTGACTTCACAATAATCCAAAAACAAATTTTCTGACAGTGATAATTTAAAAAAAATCAAAAACTAAGGACGCATTCACAGAATGCGTCCTCTACCCAATAATTAAAAAATAAATTTAAACATTAAGGACACATTAAATTTCTGCAAAAAATAATAATAATCACCATGAGGACTCATTCTGCGTACTCCACCATGGTATCCAAATTTCAGAAGATGCACAATTGCATTCAAAATTCCGAAATCATGCACCAAAAATAAAGTACTCGTCTTTCCCAAGACTTTGCCTAAATTGTTTGATCAAATAAATTAAAAAAAATTAAAAAAACTACATCATCTCCAAAGCTATAAGATGATCTTTCTCAAGACTTTGCCTAACTTATTTGATCAAATAAATAATTTTTAAAAAAAAACTAAAAGTCATCTCCAAAGCTGTATGCCTCTACACCCATCATACCTGAAACTACACATTTTTGTTGGACACTTGAAACAGCTGTGTACAGAATAATAAAACGAGGAAATCAGTTCAAAGAGTGGAAAATATAAAAGAAACCTCAGACCTAATCACCAAACCTTATCCATTTCCTGTCTCCATCTTCACGATCAATCTACCCACTAATGGATAGTGACTTCACCAATTATCTAGAAGGGAGTGGATAATGCTCACAGTTGTAGTGCATTATTGCAATATATGATTGCATATTCTTTCTGTGTTATTGCAATATTCTGGACAGCAATAATCTGACTGCATTTGCACAAACTTTTGCTCTCAACATCGTCTCGATTTCCCATGTGGGATTCACACTATTGTTCAGAACTTCAATTCAGGTGGAAAGCATTTATTTGAAGATGATTGTCATTTTAGCCCTCATAACTGCACAACTATAAGAATGAAGCGATCCACTTCGCAACCATATATGGTTCTAAAAGCTCTTGTCTGATAGAATCATGACTAGGTATATCTCTATGTTTCAACAGTCGGTAGCGATTTCATTTCTAAATTGTGATTACAACATGGTTCACAGAGATATTTACAACATTCCCAAATGGTAACAGAGACTCTATTGCCAGTAATTCAAGGGAATCGAGAATGATTCAGCCAAAACTCAAGAAACAGTTTGCCGACCTTTGCTGCCATATGATTTCCAGGACTCCTCAAGGCGCAGTAGATGCAGTTTTTCAACGAATGGCTCGAGCACAGCTGCCTCTTCTTCCGGGGCAAAAGCCATACAAATGCTAAGCTCCTGAACAGCCAGCTCATATTCCCTGGGATTCAAGAAACACATTGGGTTATAGCTATGAAAATCGCATCAATGGATCCAATGACAAACATTATCTCAAGGGATTGAACATTTCTTACCTACTATAATACAACATCATGCCAAAGTCTCTTCTTAAAGCCCAATTGTGGGGCTGCAAAATGAGCAATCTTTCTGAAGCCATCATCGCCAACCTAAGTTCATAAAAGCAGTAAATTGTTACAATCAACATTCTAACATAAATGATTTTGCCCCAAGCAAATGAAGATTTAGATACTACCCGGAAAAAAAGAAAATGATAGCTCAGAAACATAATTTCCTTAAGGTGTCATTGTCAAGAACAATGAGGCAGATCCTCAAAGAAGATAAAAAGTCATTACACCCAAATCCCATTAAGCATTTCACTCATTTATAAAATGGTGAATAAGCCAACATTTCATATGAAGATAAAAGCACACTCAAAAGATCATAGTTGCAATAAGTGTTTTGAGTAGCAAAAATGTAATGTCATCTGTCATCTGGGTAAATTAGTTGTGTGAAGATCATCAAGAACAGAATATATAGTCTTAAAGATTACAGTGCACATCTTTCCTTGTATCTCTATAACTCTATGATGCTGAAATCATATGATATCGAATGATACTGAGAGTCTTGAGTTGTATAATTCACAGTACCTTAAATCTCGAGGACGTAACAGAGGTTGGTTTGAACTAACAGTGTTGAATCTGTCATCAGCGCAATCAGCAGGCCTGAGTGGAGAAGTCAGCATCAGTCCATGATTACTCCTTGATGCCCGCTTCCAGTAAAATCTCTGCAAAGTTTATAAAGCCAGGTGAAGAAAGAGACACAGGGCAGCGAAAACAATTTAAATAATCTCCACCATATAAGATAAACTAGTCTAATTGGAGCTTACAATCAAATTGGCCAAAGCAATTCCAATAATATCTCTGTTGGTGGCGATATCAAGCCCTTGAAGAGAATTGCTGTCTATGTCTGAAGCCCTTGACCTAGGGTCATTAACACATTTTCCATTAACAATCCCGAACAAGCTGGATCCAGAAGTTACTCTGAATAGCTCCTGCAGATAACCAACATTCATACAATGACGATAGAGCATAGAGATATGGAAATGATGAATAAAGATATTAATAACTTTCTGTGCAAACATACCTCAGGGTTCCCAGTGGGAGGCCATATCAAAAAATCCTCCCCAACTCGAGATCCCACAATAGTCAGATTAAGTCTACGACAAACCTCAATGTAGATTACGCTAAGCAAAATTGCTGCCAAGTGCCAACAAGGAAACCATGGTATTAGGTGTCAATAAATATTCAAATGCAAAGAAGATAAGAAAGCGGGCTCTTCAGCTGAAAGATATAAAGAGAAAAAGAGCAATTACATGAGTAAAATAGATGGAAACATACCGCTGGAAGATCCAGAACTTAAAACTGTGTGCAAGTATGCACATTTTGAATCTACTAGTACAGGTGACCTTTTGAATCCCCTTGACTCAAAAATTACCAAATTTACAGCCTCCAAAACTTCAACAAAATGGCATCCTATATCTCTTGTAACTAGTTCGGCCTCCACTTCTTTAGCAATGCAGTCCAATTCGGACAACCATTGGTTCATGGTTTTTCCAGCAAGGGGCATGGACTCCATGTTTTCCCAAGAAAGATCACTTGGCAATGAAGTATCTTTCCTTTCTTTTTCGAGTGATTCTGCATCCTTCTCTCGATTGTAAATGATAAATGCCTCATCTTCGGCAGCAACATAAAGCAAAGCCTAATGTTTACCAAATTAGACAAATAAATCAGGATTAGGTGCTTACGAAATTTAAACTTACAACAATAAATGGTAACTAAACTCCACGTCAGACAACCGGCTGCAGAGTCAGAAGCAGGCAAACAGTTCAGAATATCGCAACTTTTCCACTTCACAAACACAATACTTCGAAAGCAGGCTAACAGTTTGAAAAGTCAAGCAAACATGCTTACAAAATTCATCAATTTAAGCAACAAGTCAAACAGAACATGGAATAAGTACCTTTGCAAGGGAGATATCTTTGTCCTTTGACCGGAAAGATATCTCCACAGTAAACTTTTTCCTAGCAGCCTCAAGAACCTGGTAATTTAAATAACATCAACAGCAGTCAAAATCCCACTTGACTGTAGACAAATCACTATCCTCGATCAATAACATGAATCCATGCATAACATCAACCTCAACATAGAAAAGGAACAAGAAGCAAAAGGGATTAAATAACATCAACAGCAGTCAAAATCCCACTTGGCTATAGACAAATCACTATCCTCTATCAATAACATGAATCCATGCATAACATCAACCTCAACATAGAAAAGGAACAAGAAGCAAAAGGGATTACACAGACATATGTTCGAACCAACAGTACATCAATAATCGAAAAGGAAAGATTCCAAAATCTAAAGAAAACAGATAATCATGAAGATCAATCCAACCTCCTTATAGAAATTAGCTCTAGATGGAGTTTCAGTATCTTCCAAAGAAGAAGAAGCCAGAGGTGAGACGCTCGACCTCCTCTTCTTGGAGGATGCTTTCGCATTTGTCACAGCAAGAAATTTGTCCCTCTTTACATTTCCATTCCCAATCCAACAACTTCCACCACGACCATCAAAATCACACCTGATGATCGCAAAGAACAGAAGGGCTATTGGGGATTGCCTAGTACAGCAGTATCACAAATGCTTCTCTAATGCACTATAATAAATATCTTACATAAGCAAAGCACAGCATAAAAAACTACTGTAATAACATCCAGTAGCCTTATCTACACAACAGCATTAACAGATCAACATTTCCCAACAATTACCTGCTAAAAACGCCCAGAGAACTGGCAGCTGTCACCGCCATGAGTTGATTAGAAAATGACACAGCCAACATTTTCTTGATCTCCTTGAAACGGTAAGAACCCAATAAAGGCCACACAATCTTTAGAAAGATAATGAAAAGGGGTCAAGAACTGAAAACACACAAAAGGGGCTTATCAAAATTGGATCTTTAGATTGGAGGAAGGTTCAACAGGAGAAGCCATTTTGGGAACAGAAAAAACTGCGGTTTCTCCAGAAAACAAAGCAAATGAATGGATGTTTCTGCAACTGCAAAAAGGGGATTTATAATGGAAGCTGACACTCCTACTCGAATAAAAATCTCCAAGATCCATACTATTGGAATGAATGAACAAAAACAGTACTAAATAACAACAACTCCAACACTCTATCTTGCAAATTTAATCTCCACTTTTCACCCCACTAGACAAACAAAACAAAAGCAGGCTTTCATCATACTAATACTAATATAAAAGGGAAAGGGTTGCCTCATTGGTTGAGCATAGACCAAAAGGGGTCCTCTTTCTTTATCTGGGTTGCAAATGTGAAAGTGAAAGTACCAAGTTTTTTATACTGAAAGCGCCTCTTTTTCTCTCTACAGTTTTACTCCTACATCATCATAACATTTGCAGAATATGGCACAGATTGATTGAATGGAGGAAGATGACAAACTAAAAGTAAATTAAAGGGTGCTATGAAAAAGATGGTTCGGTTTTGGTTTCAAATTTCAATGGCTATGGCTGTAATCTGCGGTCATCAAGTTGTCAAATTTATATGCATAAAATAAAAGGCAAACGTACAGTGCATTTAATCTGACTGGAACACCGTCAAGAGTTTGTTCAGAGTTTTTTTTTTTCACCCTTTTCTTTTTCAACAAGTTCTTTTTTGTTCAATTTCATTTTTGCCTTATCCCACTGTTTTAAATATACATTTGAATTTTAATCTTGTACTAAGATAAGATGGAGTTATTGTCACTTTTGTTTTTCGTTGAATGGCAACCACAATTCTATCCATCCATGTTGTAATATAATGTACACGTATTCATTTTTATTATATACAGTGTAGGTACTCCTAACATTTCATTTTACATTATTATATTAATAAATGATATATTTAATAGTGTGAGAATTGATGTCAGTAATATCTAGAACCTATAATTCATGCGTTGCATTTCAAAAGTGTGTCAAATTACGTTATTCACGCGTTATTCACATGTAGCGTGTGAAAGATATGTTCTTAAATAGATGCAAACAATAATTAAGTATGCTTATTACTTTTTTTAGCATTCTACATACTTCTATATTACATTTGTCCAAGATTAAACTGCACACTTCACTTTATGTCAATATTTACTGTCCAATTTTGACCACATATTTGAATAGACATATAATCAATAATATTATTATAAGTATGTTATATGGTTGGATCCATCGTAACAAGTAGTTTCTCAAAAGTAATTTTTTATTTGCACAAATTTTTTGATGAACGTAAAAAAAATTCTATGCAATTTGAACTTGGACATGGGAGTAGTGTAATTACATTTTCCATCATCGGTTCCACTATATTTCCCTCAAGAGCCTACAGCTATGTAATGTAAACAAATTATACCATTTATTAATTAAGGGAGTATATTTTTAACGATCACTATATTTTTGAAATGTTTCATTTGACCTTATTAATTCTTTTATCAATTGATACAGATATTTTTTGTTGCAAAATAAGTGTTAGTATTAAAATTTTTATGAATATTTAGTTTATATTAAGTATCTAAAACAAATTAAAAGTGAAAAAATCTTTAGTTTAAATTATTTGATAGTCATGTCAAACTGCGATCTGATAGCCAAATCTTATTTCTACACGCCGAATCGGCAAAACTGATTCCCAGGGGGTGGCCGGGGAGAGAAGTTCTGATGTCAGACCAAAAGTGTTCGGTCTGAGTATTGGGCATTGAATGAATCGAACCTTCGTACACAAGTTGAGTTGATTCCCGTGAGTTCTCCCAATCATGCTGCAATAAATATGCACATTTCATGTAGGAATAGTGTCTTACCATAATAGAATTGCCCTACATTCAGTGCACCATTACCATAAGAAGTGTATCATGTAGGCAAAATCAGATTTAGAGATTTTTATTTTGACCGTTGGGCTTCAACCCAACATAATGTAGTGATGTGGCCTTTGGCCCAAGTGGAGAACAAAAGCACGACTTTCGGGTTGAGTGGGAGTTTCGGTTCCGACCTTTTTAATGGGTTGGCGATAGCGATCAACTCGAAGTAGACAGTGACAACAAATTTTTGAGAGCGTTTGACTTCGACATGTTCTTGTTTTGCATGGATTTTGATCGAAAATAAAGGTTTTATGTTTTACAAGGATTTCAATCGAAAAAGAAAGTGCCTATATAACCTTGTAAAATCATAAAGTACAAATCTAACCGTCTGTTTTAATCAAAAGTGCCAATCTAACCCTGTCAACCAAAATCTGGCATGAATTCTTTAAAATGACCATTATACCCCTTTGAAAAAAGAAAAAATTAACATAAAAAAGACAATATTACTCTTCCCATAAAAGGCTCAGGCCCTTTCGCCTGTCACCACCGCCGGTCAATGGTGGTCAATGCCGGATCGCCGCTGGCTGATGGTGGCCGGGTTAGATCAGTACTTTGATTAATAAGACCGGGGTAGATCAGTACTTTGATTAATAAGACCGGGGTAGATCAGTACTTTGATTAACATGGTCGGGTTAGATTAGCACTTTAGTAAAAAAATACAGGGTTAAATCAGCACTTATGTAAAAAGGATAAGGTCCAATCAGCACTATCATAAAAAAATATCATTTTGAGGAGAGTTCACTCCTTATAAATATGTCTTCATTACAACTTCATAATCTAATGCATCATAAATATATTTATAATTTGTATCCTTCGTTAAGAAAGTAAGAAACTTTGATAAATACTTTCCGAAGGAAAAATCAAAATTTTTGGTAAATAATTTCCTTACGAAATTCGGTAACTTTGTAATTAGAAATGGACACATATAGCTACTTGGATACTGCTAGGGACATAATCAACTTTTCATTATGGAGACCGAATTTGTATACTCTCTCCGTCCCAGATAAATTGGCATATTTTAATTTTTGGAAGTCAAGATGAGTCAAATTCAACCACTAAATTTGATTATTATATATGCAAGATTATTATCAAGTTAAATGTTGATGGATTCATCATCACACATATTTTTAAATTATAATTTTTTCAGAATTTTTTTACACACGAGAATAAAGATATTAATACCCCCCCCGGTCCTCTTATAATGACTCACTTTATATTTTATGATGGATTTTTTTAACTCATTCCTCTTTTGGCAAATTTTGTATTACTTTCATCCACTCAATCTAATTTTTACTCTGCTAATACAACTACCTCCACTCATTTCAACTTTTGAAAATCCTTGTGCCATTTTAGAGCATGGGCAATGGTGGTTTCTTAATGGTAAGTGTTAGAATAAATCAGACCCCAGATTAGATTATGATTTATTATGATTAGAGTTCTTTCTTTATTATACTTCTATTGTACTCTCTATATATTTAGATATCAATAATACAATTCATTATGGCAAATCATTCTGTCATGGTATCAGAGCAAGTTCTGATCCTAAGCCCTAAATTTTAATTTATTGTTCAGCGCCTCCCTCCTTTTCTCTTTTCCGGCCCTGATTCCGGCGAAGTTCAAGTCAAATTTCGGCAACCTCTGGCGGCTCTTTTCCGGCCCTGATCGCAATAGTCACCGGCAAGCTCAAGTCCTTCATCTCCGGCGTCCTCTCAAGTCTCAATTTTCCGGCGAGAATTTCCAGCCGCGAAGTTTCCATCTTCTTTGGCATTCTCTTCTACTGGCGCCGCACGAATTGCTTGTCTTCCATCTACTGCCTTGTCTTCCATCTGCTGCCTTGTCTTCCAGCTCCAGCGCGTGAAGGTCACGCGCGAGTTGACTAGCGCAGCAAGTGAATTTCTCGCAGCCTTCAATTTCTCACGAGTTGAATCTGCTTCTCACGAGTTGAACCTGATTCTCGCGAGTTGAACCTGTTTCTCGCGAATTGCTCAAATTCTAGCCAGTTGAGATGATTTCTCACGAGTTGCTCAAATTCTCATCAGCACCCAATCAATTTCTTTGCAATTCGGTCTTTTGTTATGGTTTATTTGGGCCCTATATCTTGGGAAGATTGCTCTAATATTGGATTGGGGACAAGGTGTTGTTTCAGGCCAGTTTGAATGGTCCCAACCGTCATTCTTTGTCGAATCAGTGGATCATTGATTCAGGTGCTACATCTCATATCACTGCTCGCACCAGTCATCTTGATAAGGTACAATGTTATCGTGGTTCTGATTCTATTCTTGTTGGAAATGGTGAATCATTATCTATTTCTCACATCGACCAATGTTATTTATCTGGTTTCTCAGTTAATGATGTCCTTGTGGTCCCTAAGATTACTAGATGTTTATTGTCCATTAGTAAGCTTACTCGTGATTTACTTATCCGTGTTATATTTGATGCCAACGCATTTTCCATTGAGCACAAGCATACATGGCAGATAATTGGTAAAGACAGTCATAGTTCAGGTTTTTATTTTCTTAAGACTGGTGATTCCAGCTTTTTAGGCGAATTACGCTCTGGAAAGCTTGAGGCTTCTTTTGAGCAGTGGCACTCTGGCCTCGGTCATGTGTCTCATGATACTGTTCAGTTGTTAAGTTGACGTGGCCATATTACCGTCACTTCTACTATGCCGACATCTGTTAGTTGCTCTCATTGTCAGATGGCCAAGAGTAGCCGTTTACCTTTTTCACTAGTGACAAGCGCGCTACTGGGTTGTTGGATTGTGATTTGTGGGGACCAACCCCTGTCTTATCAGCAGGTGGTTTTCCTTATTATGCTATTTTCATCGATGACTTTTCGCGATTTACATGGTTTTTCCTGATGCGGTATAAGTCGGACTTTTATGACACATTTATCCAGTTTTAGAAATTCGTTGAGACCTAGTTTTCTACTAGGATTAAAACATTTCAGACCGATGGTGGCACAGAGTTTACTAATCATCGACTTCAGGCTCACTTCATATCATGTGGCATTCATCATTAGATGTCATCGCCCTATACACCTGCTCAGAATGGCCGAGCTGAGCGGAAGCATCGTCACATCACAGAGACTGGTCTTGCCATGCTTTTTCACTCTTCCGTGCCACACTGTTATTGGGTGGAAGCTTTCGCCTCTGCGGTTTACATCATTAACCGTCTGCCAAGTTCAGTTCTTGGTGGAAAATCACCTTTTGAGGTTGTTTTTGGTTATGTGCCTGACTATACCCTCTTTCACCCATTTGGCTGTCGTGCTTTTCCATGACTGCGTGCCACTGCTACTGATAAGTTTGCACCGCGGTCCATTCCGTGTGTTTTTATTGGCTACAGCCCTCGTTACAAGGGCTTCCAGTGCCTCGACCCCACTTCTAGGCGTATCTATGTTTCTCGCCACGTTCGCTTTGATGAAACCTTATTCCATTATGTCTCATCTTCCGTGGACTGTCACTCTATTTCAGATCTGGAGATTTCATCATTTTTTATGGAGTTGTTACTTCATCGATTGGGGCTATCACGCCTGTGCTTGTTCCACCCGCCCCTCCATCTTCCATCTGGATGACCGACCCGGACCCAGCTCCTAGGTCACACCACACCTCAGCCGTCGGCCATCACTCCTCAGCCACCGTCCATCACGTCTCAGCCAGAATCGGCCATCCTTTCTTCTCCGGTGACTTTCGAAAACCACTCTCCGGTCAGCGCAGCTCGATCTTCCTCGGCGTCATCAGCTAGTTCGACTCCTCCAGCTTTTCCGCCCCAGTTTCGTACCCATCTTATGGCCACTCGGTCTCCTACTAGTGCCATTCAGCGCCAGGATTATTCGAATATTATTGCTCATGGTGCCGCACTCCTCTCTCAGACAGAGCCCACTGATTATCGCGCCGCCCTTCAGGATCCAACCTGGGTTTCAGCCATGGATGATGAGATGGCCGCTCTTCGTGGTCAGTACACTTGGGATTTGGTGCCTCAACCTTCGAATGTCAACATTGTTGGCTCCAAATGGGTCTATAGGCTCAAGTATCGATCAGATGGCACTATTGAGCGTCACAAAGCTAGACTTGTGGCGCAGGGTTTCTCACAGATTCTGGGTTTTTATTTTGACCACACTTTCAGTCCTGTGGTCAAAGCCTCCACTGTTAGGACGATTCTCGCCTTAGTCACCATGCGTTCCTGGCCACTTCATCAGTTGGATGTCAAGAACGCTTTCCTTAATGGTGTTCTTGATGTTCCAATCTACATGAAGTAGCTCGTTGGTTATCAGGACTATGTCAATCCAGATTATGTTTGTCGCTTGCGAAAGGCCATTTATGGTCTTAAGCAGGCTCCCCGGTCTTGGTTCCAGCGTTTCAGCAGTTATCTGATACAGCTTGGTTTTCGGTGAAACTCAGCTGATACTTCTTTATTTGTCCTTTTGAGAGGGTCATCGTTACTGTACCTACTTGTGTATATGGACGATATCATTCTTACAGGCAATGGCTCGACTCTTCTTTGCCAGTTCATTGATCGGACACACAGAGAGTTTGCGATCAAGGATCTTGGTGCTCTTCATTACTTTCTTGGTCTTGAAGTTTCGCCTACCCCCTCATGGTTAATTCTTGGCCAAGCAAATTATGGTCGTGATATTTTGAATCGGGCCGGTATGTCTGATACGGAACCTGTTTCTACTCCATTTGTCGCTGGTTCTCAACTTCACAGCTCTACCAGTCCTCTATTCTGGGATCCTACACTTTATCGTTCTCTTGTTGGTGCTTTTAAGTATCTCACCATCTCTCGCCCGGATTTGGCATTCTCGGTCAACACGATGAGTCAGTATCTTCAGGATCCCAGAGATGACAATTTTGCTGCTGTGACTCGAATTTTGCGGTATGTTCATAGCACACTTCATTTTGGTCTCAAGTTTTGTTCTGCTGGTACTCCTGATGTGTTAGGGTACTCTGATGCTGATTGGGCTCGCTGTCTGGAGACTCGTCGGTCCACTTAGGGTTATGCTGTTTTTCTTGGTGGGAATCTGGTTTCTTGGAGTGCCAAGAAACAACCCACTGTTTCTCGCTCTAGCACTGAGTCTGAATACCGTGCTCTCACCAACATTGCCTCAAAAGTGGTATGGCTCATTCATTTGCTTCGTGATCTTTGGGTTCCGCTTTCTGGTTCTCCATGGTTGTTATGCAACAATAGTAGTGCTATCTTCTTGGCTCAGAATCCGGTGGCGCACAAGCGGGCAAAGCACATCGATATCGACTACCATTTTGTTCGTGAGTTGGTGACATCCGGAAAGTTGGGCGTTGCTCATGTTCCGACTTCTCTTCAGATTGCAGACATTTTCACTAAGGGGCTCTCTCGTTCGATGTTCGAGTTCTTCAGGTCCAAGCTATGCGTCGGCGAGCATCCGACGCTTCACTTGAGGGGGGTGTTAGAATAAATCAGACTCCTGATTAGATTATGATTTATTATGATTAGAGTTCTTTCTTTATTACACTGTTATTGTACTCTCTATATATTTAGATATCAATAATACAATTCATTACGGCAAATCATTCTGTCAGTAAGAAACCATTTAAAAAATCACTTAAGAAACCACACAAGCCCACAGTGGTGGTTTCTTACTAAGAAACCACTAACTTGGGTGGTTTCTTACTAAGAAACCACAATCTCTCATTTGGTGGGACCTGTCTGAGGTACTAACTTCACAATATATTTATGTTTTCTTGATTTTCTGTCTCCTCTGGAAGTTAAAAAATAAATATCAAAAAATTATTTTTGGAAAAAACAAAATATGATATTTAATCATTTTTGAAAAAAATAAAATTAATTTTAAAAATTATAATGTATTACTAAATTTCACATTCAATTCATTTTGGATGAACATTTATTTAAATTAAATGTTAATAGTAAAATTAATGAGCATGATAGAGAAAAGCAAGTGGGATCCATGAATAGTAAAGACTGATTTCTTACCATTGTAAAAAAAATTGGTGGTTTCTTAGGGTGATGTAGAAAGAGATATTGCGAATAATAATATATTTAATTAGTAGAAAACCACAAGTGGTTTCTACCATTACATTTGATCTTATAAGAGGCCATATCTTGAGGACTAGAGGGAGTGGTTGAAAATTGATTCAGTTGACTTCCAAAAGCCATCATGTGCCAATTTATCTGGGATAGATGGAGTATTGAAAATTAATTAGAAATGAACATACAAATTATAAATATGAGAAAAGTGTGTTTTTAACCTTATGTTTTGATAGAAAGTGTCAATATAACCTTGTAAAATGTTAAAGTGTGAATCTAACCCTATGTTTTGGTAAAAAAAATGCCAATCTAACCCCGACAACCAAAATCTGGCCTGAATTCTTTATAATGACCATTATTCCCTTTTGAAAAAAGGAAAAATGGAAAAATGGAAAAAGGCAATATTACCCTTCCCAAAAAGGGCTCAAACTCTTCTGCCGATCACCATCATAGGTCAACGCCATTGGTCAATGCCGGTCAACTTTGGCTAACGCTGGAATTTCTTTAGGCAACGCTGAAATAGTGCAATTTTGGTATATATGCACCATTGCTCAAAAACTTAGGGTTAGTTTTGCACTTTTAAATTTTACAGGGTTATATCTGTACTTTTAAATTTTAATAGGGGTTATTTTTGCACTTTTCCCTAAATATATTTTTGATATATTGAATTATGAAGTTGTAATGAAGACATATTTATAAGGGGTGGGCTCTCCCCAAAAAGATTTTTTTGTTTATGATAGTGCTGATCTGACCCTACCTTTTTTACGTAAGTGATAATTTAACTCTGTATTTTTTTTACTAAAGTTCTGATTTAACCCTGTTTTATTAATAATAACACTGATCTAACCCAACCACCAACAACCGGTGGCGGCGACTGACTGTGGTCTGGTTTTGACCATTGGTGATCAACATTGACCACCATTGACTGGTGTTGACCGGCATTAACCCCGTCGACAGACAACAAATACTAGGGGTATGATGGTCATTAAATATTTAGTTTTAAACGTAGGGTTATTTTTGTTCTTTAGATTAGATCAACGCCTGAATTTCTTTAGTCAACGCCGAAATAGTGGAATTTGGGTATATCTGCACCATTGCTCAAAAGCTTAGGAATAGCTTCCCACTTTCAAATTTTGCAGGATTATTTTTGCACTTTATCCCATAATCGTTGGAAGCCCAAGCGGAGGCGCGTTTACTTATGTTTTCTCATCAGAATCTTTTGCCTCTGCCTTGAGGAATGGGACCGAAATAGCATGATCCCAAGCCGATACTTGACATGTACCCCCTGTGTGTGTGTTCGCCTGGCAATTATACCGTTGTGAATCAATTTTAAAACTGCTATCTTCAAATATCCCTCGCATTCGACACACGAAATGAACCGTACTAGTTTGGAACCTACTTTAGAAAACGGTTTTATACGGAGTCACCTTCTAACGAATCCGTTCATACCCATTATTCTACTAGTATCATCACCAGCATCGAATTATCTCCACCACCAGCATCATCATTACATCCGCCATTGTTGGATCCTTTGTAAAGACCTCTTCTTGCAGCCATCGGTCATCAACGTCATCACCTCCAGTCCTCCGCCGTGTGCCGTGCTTATACCTTAGTGAAGCACTCCCTCCAAGGAAAGAAGGAATACCGAGAGGAATATTACCCATAATGGATGATGGTTTGTTGTAAGGATATTGACTGGACCGAAATTTTGGATACAAGAAAAACACCTAATTTATATTTGGCTTTATCCATCCTTAACTTTATGCTTAATTTCGTTCTGTTCCTTTGTGCTGGAGTGGGGGTGATGCTCCCCTCCTGACTAAGTTTTGGATGCAAGATAAATACCAAATCAGTTTCTGTCCTTATTCTTCCCTAACTTTTAGCTTAATTTCGATTGTGCTGGACTGCTCACTAGAGTAGGGTAGCTAGGTTTTGTTATGATCCTCCACAGGGGCTACTCTTTATTCCATGCATATTTCGAAAGAAAATGAGGTGATATTTTCAGCAGTTCAGGACGTAAACATTAATGTCAGTTAAATTGATTAATGGATACGGTTCCAAACCGTCGTTTCTCTCACTGTTGTAGAACGTTAGACGGTTTTCAAACGCTATTCTTCTGCCAAATTCCAGGACGGAATGACTCGCTATGGCTCATTATCTTTTAACGTTGTTGTTTGTTCCAAACTTTGCAATGTAATCGGATTGTCATTCAAAATTGGATTTTCTCTCGATATTCCACAATTTTGATTGTACTGTGAAGTTGTTGTTCCGGTATCGAATAGGACCTCAGAAATGCAAGGTACAATATCAGGTACAGTTGTGGTATTCCCAATTCAGCTAATTGATCGTTGTCCACCACAGTGTGCTTGCAAAAGAGATCCCGGAAGTGGTTCCGGGGGAAAGGCTACGATGCTGGAGTCAGTATCTTTTCCAGAAATCAAGCTTCTCTAATCTAGCTGCACTCACCTCTATATGTGACCTCTTTGTTCCTTTTATAGCCTACCTCGAACGTGACTCCGCTTTTCTCGAGTTTGCCATCGTGTACTTGATCGTGACTCCGAGAAAGACGGTTCGTGGTTGGCGCCTGACCATGATTTTCGCTTTTCACGGTTTGTGAATTGCCTCTATCTCTGCTCGTGGGCTAGTCTTGGGCTTATTTGCAACTTCGGGCCTGCGGCCCATCCTTTGGACTAGGTATACACCATGAAGACTAAAAGAAACAGAGTAATGGCGTGGCTTTGTGGTTTAAATGCGAACTGGTGTTGCTCATCAACAAACTGTTCGTTATTTAATACTACCTTTGTCGTCATTGCAAAGTGACGTTAGCTTTTTGGCTCTCTGTCCTCGACCCTCCTTCAAATTTAAAATTTTGAATTTTGAACTCCTTGTGATCATGCTACTTTTGCGAAGATTTTGTTTCTAAAGGCTGAGATTCGATCCTCATTTTTCGCTATTCCGATCCGTATTTTTCTGATGTTTGTTCTCGGTATACCTCTTAAATGAGGAATTTAAAACAAATATTTTAGTGTTGCTCTCATTCAGTGCACTGTCTTTTCATATATCGATGTTGTCTCGATATAAACAAAAGGTAACTTGCTTTTTGTGTCGGATTATTTTCGTTATATTTTCTGAACTGATTGTCTTCCTCGATCTTGTCATTTCTTGTTGATATTTAAGTATCTTTTCTCATTGTCGTTTCAGCTTTATCTCCTCCGTTACCCAAGCTTTCATCTTCTCTGAGCATTCCTAGGTTTTGTGCGTATCATTTTCCTTCATCCTCTTCAAGAGTAAGTTTTGTCAGTAACTTAATTTCCAATTTCTCTGCTACATATTCTAGACTTGATACGTTGAAGTTCTTCTTCGATTTCTGGTAATTTTGGCAGCTGTGTTTCTAACAATTTTCCTGTCAACTTCTCATGCTTGTTTTCTGTTAATTTTTGCTCTGAAAAACTTTTGTACGCAGTGTGTAACCCTAATTAAGGTCGTTACTTCCAAATCTATGACCCTCCCCTATCCATATGCCTTCCTCTAACCGTGTTGAGTTTTCCGTAGAACATGCTCACTCCGACGAGGATTCCAGTCTTATCACCGGATCCTCTACCATACACAATATGTTGTCTGGTTCGTATTTAGATGACTTGAAGAGTTATTTCTTGTTTCTAGCTCCTTTGCCGCTTCACGCTCCTGCATATTTTGAGTGCTTTCGCATACCTCCACTGGGCTATATTTCATGTTATTTAGCCTACCTAAACTTTGGCCTTTATTTTTCTCTCCCTGATCCAGTGATTGAACTTCTCCATTTGTACAAGGTTGCGGTTTCCCAATTACATCCCAAGGGCATCACTATCATAATGGCTTCACGCTTCATGCTCCTGCGAATTCTGAGTGCTTTCGCACTCCTCCGCCTGGCTATATTTCATGTTATTTAGCCACTTAAACTTTGGCCTTTATTTTCCTCTCCCTGATCCAGTGATTGAACTTCTCCGTTCTTCAGGTTTGTGGAAAGCAGATGTTCCTTTCTCTCTTGAGTTGTATCACAATTTCTATCATCTGAGAAAAGTTTAAAATACAGCAAATGAATTCACCTTTTTATCCTGTGATTGTTGGGGTTAGGCTTGTTAGTGGTTTCCCTAGTAATGTTGGTCTGTGGCGTACGAAATATGTTTTCATAAAATTAAAACAAACTCCCAAAGTGGTTGTGCCTTCTTGAAACTACAAGGTTTCCAAGTCTAAGCTTCCTGGACTGAGTGTCCGTTTTAGTGCTGAGATGGAAATCGTGGCCACACTTTGTGCTCATACCTAACATCTTCGCCAAGTTGATTCAGATGCTGATGGTGTTTTGTTCATTATTATTTTGATGTGATTGATTTGCATTCTCTTTTATGTTGGCGAACAAAAATTTTTTTGTGCGTTCATTTAATCTGCGATGTTCATTTTGTTTCAGACATGGATCCATCTAAAAGTGAGATACTATTTTTTGATGGCGACGATGAGGAGGTGGTTGTAACATTTGTTCTTTCTGATAATGCTGGTGGAAGTAACACCACCCGGCAGGGTGGTAATAAAATAGGCGTTGGTAATAAAGGTAAGTCTTCTAAAGGCAGGAAAACAGGTGGTCATCACTCCGTTGGCGGGCGAAAAGAGAAAAAACACAAGAGGGAGGGTAGTGAAGGTCCTTCAGGGCATTCACTTCCTCCCGTGAAAAAAGGGCGTGGTTCCAACACATCTCACTCTCAAACTCTGGTGTGAACCGAGAATCCTCAGCTAGAGGGAATGCTATTTGAAATTCTCTCAAACATCTCTCTGCCTGATACACTAAATGTGGTAAGTTCACATCTAGATTTTAGTGGTTTTTCTCTAGTGTGATATTTTCTATGTAAGATGTTGATTAAACTTGTCTTATGTGTTATCGCTTTGTAAGGTCGGCAAGAGCCTTCATATCACAAGCGAGCGACTTTCTAAGTTCTCCCCAGTTGAAGAGTCGCTCTTGGAGAAGTATAAGGTGCAGGAAAAAAATTGTGACTTTTGAGACTTCCCTTAAATTCGTTCTAGAGCGTGCCAGGGTGAGGGTCGCGGAGGCGGAAGTGAGTCAGCTTCGTTCTGAATTGGAGGAGATGCATACCCATGAGCTTGCTTCCCCTAATTATCCCCAAATCCTGGTAGATCATCTTTGCAAGACCAAGTCTTTCTATAAGTTATTTGAGGACGTTTGTAGCAATGCTCACACCGTTGGGTACTGCGAGGCTGTGAAGGATCAACGAGAGTGGAATCCAGCCTATTCGCTGAAGAGTCTTCCCTCGTTGAAGAAGTTTACCGAGACACTGGAGAAGAAAAAGGAAAAACTGAACAAAGCTTTGATCGAAAAGATTGATGATGGGGGGCATCCCTATGCTTTGCTCTCACATCTTACTAGCCTTCCCTGCCTTCCTTCTACGGCTGAACTAAAGGGTTGCAAGGTGGATTACTTAAAGGATATTCCATTTAAATCTGACATTTTTGCTCAAACTCCTAATCCTAGTGTGGTCTCTGAGGCTAATGTGAGCACTGAGGCCCCCACCCAGCAGCTAAGCCAGGAAGCTCCCGCTCAACCACAAAGCCAGGAAGCTGCTACTATCGTTGTTCAGCCTTCGGCTGCCTCCACCTCCGAAGTCAGTTAATTCCCAGTGTATTTGATTTTTGCTAGATTTTGAGGAGTAATTTGAAACAATATTGTGGTGTATGGTTATACTATTTGTGTGATTGGGATTATCACTGTTGTTTTATTATTCATCTTTTTTCAATTTCTCATTATACCTATTTATATGCAGGGTTTCAATATTTTGATTGATCATAAGTTTTTGAAATGCCTTAAATTTCTTGGATATAGTGATAATTTTTCTGATCGCTATAGATCTCCGTCCTCTTATTTTCAATGCCCTGTGGATTGATTCATGCTTCTCAGTCTCACACTAAAGAATGTGAAGAGATTGTTGCTTCTGATTGCTTCTGTCGTGTAGAGTCGCTTCCATTAAGCCTTGGGTGGCAACTTCCTATTCCTAATGCATCGTCGTCTGCATCTACAAAATGTCCCTCCACTCAGTTTGTTTCTCATAGTTACAATGTTGAATCACTTGGCAGGGATATTGTTTGAGGGTTGCTTGATCTTGAATCTGCTAGTGTGTACATGCGATATCTTAATCTCCCTGCTCGCATCCAGGAGTGGGTGTTATCTCTAGGTATTCGTCTAAAATACATGCTCTTGGGTATTAATGATCTGGAAGTGAAATAGGGTAAGGATGTGAAGGACGCCCAAGATGGTGTGCTTGATTTGCATAAGATTTGCAACGAGCATAATGGTCTTATTCACTGTCAATAGGTGGCCATGGTGAAGATGCTCTGGCAATAGGAAGAGGCTAGGAATTATGCTAAGAGCAAAACTCGCGAGGCCCATCAGAAAACGTCGATTATTGATAAGCAATGTGCTCGCATTGAGGATTTGTTTGAGAAGTAGGAGAAAAAGCAGGGTGAGTGTAATCACTCCAGTTTTTATGCACTTGGTTGGCAAAGTAAGTTTGACGGGTAGTTTGCTATAAACACATAAATGCGAAGTGAAAATGAGCAACTTCGCACTGAGTGTGATCGACTTGATTTGTTAGTGCACCAACTTGAGCAAACTTGTGTTGAGTACAAAGATAGACTCCAAGCTCTCCCTTCTTCATCTCGCCAAACTACTAGCCTTGGAGATCTCACTGTGGGAATCAGTGATCGAAGGGTTAATTTTTCTGAGGCTATCCGATTGCATATTCGCAGCCTAGAGGACGAAGTACAGAATTTAAGGGCTGAAAAGAAGCAGCATAAGGAAAATGTTAATGTGATGAGTATGCAACTGGACCATAAGGAGTTCGGCCCTATAACCAATTTCAAGGAGCATTATGCTAGGTATCTTGGTCATATGGAGTGAAGGGGTGTAACACACCACCCTGCTTATTTACACGTGAAATGGCGATATGACCATATGGTTAGTGAGGAGCGTGAGGTCGAATAAAATCGACGTAGGGCTGAGCACCTTCATCGCGAAGCTGAGAACAGTCGTCGTTACGGCGGATCATCTTCTTCTAGTTCATCATGAGAGTCTAGGCGTAGATAAAATGTGATGATTTTTTTCCAATGATGTTGTTTTTGTTGCGGTTTTTGGATGTTGTGGTCGTCCCTCTCTTTTTTTTCTGTCTTTACACCTTTGAATGCTCTTGACTGCATAGTTATCTTTTCTTTGTAATATTTCTTTCTCATATATCTATCTCTTATGTTTGAGCATTGTAACCTTGTATATCGCGAAGCCGCAAGATCTATAACTTGCTTTTGTCGCTTTATTGTAGGCATATCTTCCATGTAGCAAGATCTATTGCTTGCTTTATTGTGCAAATCTGCAAGATCTATTGCTTGTTTTTGTCACTGTATTTGAGCTAGGTTTTTCTGGCAGCAAGATCTATAGCTTGCTTTTTATTGATAGTGCGAAGCCGCAAGATCTATAGCTTGCTTTTCTCGCTTTGTTGTGGGCATACCTGCCTTATTGCAAAGTTCATGACTTGCTTTTCTTTATATTTCACGAAGAGGAAAGTTGAGTGATGTTCCTAAATGATAATTATGAAACTATTATCATATGTTCGTATGTTAAAGACTTGTAACTTAGTTTTGTGAATGTAAAGTACAACTGTTTGAAAAGAAAAAATGATACTCCAAAATATTTATATTGCGATCATATCGCTTTTAACGCAGAACAAAGGAACGAACACTCCCAATGATTATATCATGGTTTCTATACATGGAAACTAGGTCTTCCCATTTCTCTACTGATTCTACACATAGAACTTTCTTAAGTTGACTACGTGCCAAGTGTTAGGAATGCTGCAACCATCCATTCTCTCTAGCTCGTAGCAGTTAGATCAGCGTGTCTTCGTTATCTTATATGGCCCTACCCACTTTGGTCACAACTTTCCTTTTTTCCTCAGCTAGGCTAGCTTCATTCTTCCTTAGCACCAGATCTCCAATTTGGAATTGTGTTTCCTTGACTTTCTGGCTGTAAGCTCTGGCTATCCTTTCTTGTACCTTGCCTTATTTATTGTCGCCCTTTGTCTCTTTTCCTTGAGCTCATCCAAGTCCAACCTCACCATCTTTGGGTTGGTGTCCTCTTTGTATTGTTTGACCCGAAGGCTTGATTATCCAATTTCAACTGGTATTACTGCTTTGTGCCCATATACCAGACTATAGGCATTTTGCCCGTTGGTTCCCGCACTGTTGTTCTATACAACCACAAGGTGTTGGATATTTCATCATACCCAGCCTGCTCGCTTTCCTTCCAATCTTTTCTGGATACCTTGAACAATTGTTCTATTCGTTACCTCTACTTGTCTGTTTGCTTGGGGTGAGCTACATAAGTGAAATTCTGTGTGATTCCCAACTTTGAACACCATTCTGTAAAGATCCCACTTATGAACTGCGTGTCATTGTCGGTAACGATGGGTTGTGGTACTCTGAAGTGGCAAATTACATTCTCCCAAACAAACTTTCTTGTTGCTTCCACCGTGACTCTTCCTAAGGGCTTTGCTTCTACCCACTTCGTGAAGTAGTCAACTGCCACAATTAAAAACTTGGAACTGCCAGCACCATTTAGAAAAGGTCCAACGAGATCAATTCCACATTCCATATATTCATGTTAATGCTGCATGCGGCTTGTGCGATATTGGAGCATTAATCTGGCAGGTTCTGCATTTAAGGACAAAATTGTATTTGTTATTGAACATGGTTGGCCAGTAGTATCCATCTCGAATGATCATCTTTGCAATTGTTCAAGATCCTTGATGTGATCCACACAATCCTTCATGTACTTCTTTCAAGATTTCTCTTGGTTGTGATGGCCCCATACACTTTATTCATGGAGATAGATACCCTTTCTTGTACAAGGTTCCATCTTCATAAACATAGTCGTGGGATTACATTTCTAGCTTCCTAGATTGCACCTTATTTGTCGGTAGCTTCCCTTTATCAAAGTATTCAATCAATGGCGTTATCCAATTTACCTCCTATGCTTGAACTATTGACACGATTATCCTTATTGTGCTTCTAATTGGAATGACCTCCACTTTCACATCTTTATGGCCAGCTATGGATTCAAAACATGTTGTTGCTAACTTGGTTAAGGCATTTCCCTTCATGTTTTCAGTTCTTGGGACGTGTTGGATGCTGAAGTATTCAAGGTGAACGATGAGTTGACGAACCCTGGTTAAGTATTTCATTAATTGCTCTTCTCGCACTTCATAATCTCCTTACACTTGTTGGACCACTATATGCGAATCGCTGAACGCTCAAACACTCATCACCTTCATGTTAACTGTGAGGTCTAAGACACATATTAATGCCTCGTACTTAACTTCATTATTGGTAAGTGAGAAATCAAAGTGAAGCGAGTATCTGTATTCTTCTCCGTCCAGATTAATTAACAGCAGTCTTACTCCACACCTTTCCTTGCTAGATACTTAGTCTACAAATAGTTTCCATGCGACGCCTTCCCATTTGGCCTTTCCTTTGTCTTTGTCAAGAAACTGCTGTGTTTTCTCCTGTTGCGCTCCAACGCTTTTCATATCGATGGTGAAATATGCTAGCAATTGTGCCTTGATTAAGGTTTGCAGCTAAAATTGAATCTCAAATTGTCCCAATTCAAGAGCCCTTTTGGTCATTCTCCTAGATGACTCAGGCTTGTTCAATATGTTCTTAATTGGGTAGTCAGTATAGAAAATAATCATATGACTGTGGAAATAGGTTTGCTGTCTTCTTACCAATATATCAATGTTAGGGTTATCTTTTCAATTGGAAGATACGCCCTTTTAGCTTGCTGCAGTATTCTGCTGGTGTAAAACACTTGTATCTATTTTTTGCCCTATTGCCTTACTAGGACCGAGCTTATTGTGTTCAGTGGAACTGCCAAATGCAAATATAATGTTTCTCCCTGAATGGGTGCCTTCAAGGTTGGTAGTTTCTGAAGTTGGTCCTTCAGCGATTCGTATGATGATTTGGAACTTCTTGACGTTTTGGTTGCTTTTAACACGAACCTACCTAGCGAAGCCATTGACCACATAAAGATTTGGACTTCTTTCACTGTTCGTGGTTAGGGGAGGTTAACGATTGCTTGTATTTTTTCTGGGTTAGCCTCGATCCCCCTCGAGGAGACCTTGTATCCCAGGAATTTACCAGCGCCAACCCCTATTGTGTACTTTTTGGGATTTAGCTTCATTCCAGTTGTACTTAATATATCCAGGGTTTCTTTTAAGTCATCTGCAAAGTTACCCGCTTGCCTACTTTTTATAACCACATCATCCACACATGCCTCTTTATTGCGCCTAATCTGACCGTAAAATGCATTGTCAACCACTCTCTGATACGTTGGTTTCACATTTTTTAATCTGAATGGCATCTCCACGTAGCAGAATATCCAAAACTTGTTATGAAGGCCATTTTTCTGCATCTTCAGGGTTCATCAATATCTGATAATGCCCTTTGTAGGCATCTAAGAATGCACAAACTTCGTACCCTAAGATTGCTTCTACTAGTTGATCGATCTTTGGCAGAGGGTAACAACCCTTTGGGTATGCTTTGTTCAGATTGGTGAAATCTATACACATTATTTATCCAGAGTCTGCCATTTTCACCATCATTGGGTTCGCTAGCCATGTTGGATATATTACCTCCTTTATAATCCCAACTTACAACACCTTTACTTGTTCTTCGATTGCCTTTTGTCTATCGCTAGCAAAACTTCTTTGTTTCTGCTTGACTGGTGTGATTGAATCAACTATATTCAAAGAATGAGTTATCACACTTGGGTCAACTCCTCCTATGTTGTGTACATTCCATGGGAATGTGTCCTTGTGATCTCTCAGAATTTGTATCACTCTTCGTTTCTCTTAATCTGGAAGATATCTTCCTACTTTAACACACTTAGACGCATCGTTGTCATCCCAGTTTGTTCCCCTATCTCTACTGGGTGATCCACCTGGTTAATTGAGTCATCGTTGGTGATAGCACCGACCATTTTTAGTTGTTCCATAGTTCTTCATTCTTTCAGTGTGATGACCAAACACTGCCTGGCGGTTTGCCGGTTTCCCCTCACCGTTGCAATTACTGTTGGGGTAGGAATTTCATGAGTAAATATTATGGAGACCATATTGCTTTGGCTCTGTTCATACATGGCCTGCCAATAATGGCGTTGAACGAACTTAGAGCATCCATGATAACGAAGTCACAGATCATGGTGTAGTTCTTCCCATTCTCCCCAATGAGCGTGGGCGTGGATTTTTTCAAGTCCGTTATCTTGAATCCAAGTCTGTCAAAATAGTCCACAAAAGGATTTCTACCACACTTCCATCGTTGACAAACACTCTATGAACAGTCGCATTCCTAATTTTGGCTATAATGACCATGTGATCATTGTGTGGCAAGGCATTAGAAACATCATCTTCTTCGCTAAATGTGATTGTTTCTTCAATACACAACCTTTTATCTACGGGCTCCTGTGGAGGTGAATACCTAGCCTTAGCCTTCCAGGCATATTTGATAAGGACTATGTCGACCCATATATGGAGAAAACTACTTTTTCTGGAGCTTCATTAGGTGTTTCCTCTTCCAAATCTACTGCCACCGTCATCTTCAAATTCATGTTCTGAGTGTTCACCTGGGCGTGGGTTTTAGCCATAGAACTTCCTGTCATGGTCGCTTCATTGTATCTATTACCGCCATTTTCCTTCTTGTTTTTCCCAAGATAATCATTCCCCAAGTTTTCTTCTATCTACCTCCATAGATCTCTGCAATACTCGATATCGTAACTGTAATCTCTATGGAAGGCACAATAGTATTCTCTTGATCTTTTATCTCAATGTGCTACCATTGGCGCTTGTTTGCAAATTAGATCTTTGTTTGGTTACCATATCTCTCTTCGCAATTTTGTTAGCGATGTCTCTTGGGGCAAGGGGTTTGGTGTTCCTGCTTCTCTTCCTTTGAAATAGAAGTTTCCTTTCCCCTTATTTGCCAAATTCCTTTGTGAGTCTTCGATTACTCTTTTCTCGCCTCGCTCCCACTCTATTTTGCGGTTGTTGGCTTCCTTGGTTCGAACATACTGTTCCATCATTTTTTTAGATTCCTTGGATTTTCTAGCATGTTCTTTGTTAGTTCCTTGTAGAAATTTCCCTGTCGCATGCCTTCTGTGAATGCACCTAATGAAGATTGAAACGATAGGTCCCGAACATGCAAACTCTCTGTAACAAACCTACTGCGATATTCTGCCAAACTTTCATCGCTTCGTTGAGCCATATTGTTTAGATATGCGATTGTCTTGGTAAACTTTTGCTTCTAGTAGAAGTGTCCTTAAAATAGATCTGACAGTTATGCCCAAGATGTGATGCTTTCCGTTTGGTAAATCTTTGTACCATGTGATCGTCGTTCCCGACAAAAATATGGGAAACGTCTTACATATCAACTCGATTTCAGCATCACGGAACCTTATGCTATCACGATAGGAATGTAGGAATTCCTTTGGGTTGGTCGTCGCATCGTAGATTTTGACATGTAATTGTAACTTGAAGTTCTTTGCCATGCTGAAGTTGCGAAGATGTGGTGCTAATGGCGACTTGTCCTTATTGTCATCCGCTACCATGTCTCTCAACTCGTCCCAATATTTAAGGCTCTCATTATTTTGAACAATTTTTTGACTCACCCTGGGGGACTTTGGTTTAAGAGTAGCTAGAAACAGATTATACAATTGCTCTTTGTTTGCTTCTAGGAATGACGCTAATGCTCTCCTTTCTTTTTCCTTGTTTGTGTCAGGGGATTCTGCATCTTCTTTATCTTCTGTGTCATCCCTAACATGCTCTTGCTCTCTGCTGGGAATGCGGCCTTGATGCTGGCTGGGATGTATATTTCTATCTCTCCCAATTGTTTGCTCTTGAGTGTGATGGTTTTGACTTCCTTCACTCCCGGTGAACACCATTATCAACCTCGTTGGGAATGAACGACTGAAAAAAAATTCCATCCCCATAGACAGTGCCAAATATTGTAGTATTCCCAATTCGGTTAATTGATCGCTATCCACCACGGTGTGCTTGCAAAAGAGATCCCGAAAGTGGTTCCGGGGAAAATCTCCGACGCTC
The DNA here is from genome assembly GCA_037428765.1 of Rubia yunnanensis. Classification (NCBI taxonomy): domain Eukaryota; kingdom Viridiplantae; phylum Streptophyta; class Magnoliopsida; order Gentianales; family Rubiaceae; genus Rubia; species Rubia yunnanensis. The sequence continues at coordinate 18,350,833 of CM075064.1, read as the reverse complement.
AAGTCAGTATCTTTTCTAGAAATCAAACTTCTCTAACCTAGTTGCACTCACCTCTATCTGTGACCTCTTTGTTCCTTTTATAGCCTGGGCCGAACGTATCTCCGCTTTTCTTGGGTTTGCCATCGTGTGCTTGATCGTGGCTCTGAGAAAGACGGTTCATGGTTGGCGCCTGACCTTGATCACTGATTTTCATGGTTTGTGAGTTGCCTTTATATCTACTAGCATCGTGGGCTGGTCTTGGGCTTGTTTGTAACTTTGGGCCTAGGGCCCAACCTTTGGGCTAGGTATACACCAGGTACAATTTCAATTTTTGATGAGGCAGCAAATATATATCATTTTCGATGTGCAAGTGATTTTGGATTATGTGGCATTTTGACGTATTTCTACTTTTTATTTCTCGCATTAATTGTAAAAAAAACAAAGAAGATATGATTGTACTATTTTTCAAAATAAAAAACATCTATTAAGTACACCAAAGTAGGTTATAAGAATCAATCCATTTCGCTAAAGTCGTATATTTAACAATATTGCTAATAATCAACGAAGAGTATCCGAAATCAAGTTGTATGATTAATGAATTATTGAGGAACAAGAACAAATGGTATAAAAACTACTTCAAATAAAGATGCCGATATCTTGTATTTCCTATCTGTTTTAGGAGAATCAAAAGGCAAGATTTTCAACCTCAAATGTCATCAATTTGTTGACTCAATTTTGACAAGCCTTCCACTTGTTGGATTTATGGGAAGACGGATGGTCAACATCGATGTCCTATTGGTTAGAAAGTAAATATTATTAAATCACTAAAATATTACTAAAGCAATTAACTGACAATAAAGCAAAACCAAAGCATACCTCACATTCCATAGTGTTTTTTAAGTCTCCCTAGGTAGCAAATACAAAATAGTATCCTGCCCACCGATTATTCCCACCTTGCCCCGAATACAACAACCCAAACCTTAGCAAATGTAATTTATATTTCTTTAGTTGAACTGTCATTCAAATAACAGAACATGTTCGGAAACAAAGAAGTGAAGAAACAAAATTTATTTTCTTTCAAATATAATGAACGACTAAAGATCTAAGATCGAGAAATAAAACATATAGATTAAACTCCTATAAAGACTCAATATACCCTAGTGATTTACCATGAAATCTACTCTGATGAACCTTTTTATGTGGCTAGGGTAAGTTATGACCATAATTTACTGATGAATGCCAATGATAAATCTGTGAAGGCGGGTAAAACAATCTGAAGGATTTTTGGAAGATTGATTGTACAAGGATTTTGGATAGAAGGAATTATATTTTGGGATATATATCAATATAACCCTATCTACTTACATAAGTGTCAATATAACACTCAGATAATTTATAGTGCACAAACAACCCTTACTAGTTAATGTAAGTGCCAATATAACCCTCGGACCCCATTTTCGTCATTCACTTCCAATTTCCGGCATTGATTACATGTAAATTGACCAAAATATCATTTGTACTAAAATATGAAATTGAATTGATAAAATTACCCTTATTATCTGTGGCCCACATTAACTTTGATAGTCACTCTTATTTCTTTATGAAAATCAGGCCGTTCGCATTCATAGGAGCTCCGCCGCCACCATCTGTCTTACTTTTTCCGTGACCGTGAAACTCGCCCCAAAAAGTACACAAACTGGAAACACACAATTCACACACAAACTTAGAAAAAAAATCAGAAGAACGCGATTCACAACAAATGGAAACTCAAACTCAAACAATTCTCACTAAAGGATAAGTTGAACTAAACTGAGAAATGCCATCACCCTCTGCCATCGTTGTGCTTCTAATAACCTGAAACCTTCGCTTTATGCCTGGAATAAAAATCATTCCACCGCCAATCGATGTGCTTCCGACGACCTGGAGCAATCGCTCGCTGCCTGAAGCACAAATCGATGGAAACTACATTCCTTTCCGCCCTGAGCCAGTCGTCTCACCCGCATCGTTTTCGTTCGCCACCTCGCCACGACGTCGATCTGGTGAAGCCCAGTGTGCCGTTCACTGAACATCGTATCGACCCGTCATCACGCTTAGTCGAGACCTCGGCGGAGGAGCTGGTGATGTTCTACCGGATTGACCCACCGCCGTGCTCCTTCGAGACCTCAACCCTGCCGCCACCAACTTCCAGCCCCTCTAGCCAGACCCGCCACCTCCGACCATTCCTGCCACCACCACCTCTCTTCCACCCCCGTCACCGAAACCCTAGTGCCACCACCTTGCCACCCGTAGCAAACCTTAGCTCCACCACCACCACCTTCTACCCCTCGACACCCAGCCCCCACCACTAAAACCCTAGCGCCACTACCACCTTCCACCCCTCGACACCCAGCCCCCACCACTGAAACCCTAGCGCCACTACCACCTTCCACCCTCCATCCACGGGTTGCCTCCGCCAAAGTTTCTGGCCTTCAATGTAAAGTGAAGACACATCGAAGAAGGAGAAAGAACGTCGCCAGAGGAGAAAGAAAGAGGCGGAGAAGGAGAAAGAAAGAGAATGATGGAGAAGGAGAAAGTAAGAGAACGATGCAGAAGATAGGAGAAGAAAGAAATGAAGAAGATAAGGATTTTGGAAGCTAAACATGTAATTTTTTTATTTTTCCAATTTTTTAAAATTCACGGAGGGGTAAAATCATCTTTTCAATATAATTTGGCCTTAAACTGTCGGAATGAGTAAAATTGCACTTACATCAACTACGTAGGGTTATATTTGCACCTTCAATTATCAAAATATTAAAGTATTGACACTTATGTAAAATAGTTAGGGTATTTTTTCTTATATTTTTGTGCTTTTGGTGATGAAAGCTACAATAGTGGTAATAAATTAAGTTAGTGTGCCACTGTTGATGTGCAAGAAGAAACTAATGCATCACTTTCCTTCAATTAATGCGTGACTGGAAACTTGTTATGAAATCGGAATCGTTTTCAGAACAAATAAAAGTTCGGGTCAACCGAAGAACATTAGAAGAACGAGAGAGAAGAAAAGACAATGGAACACTAAACACTTCAGAAGTTAACCCCGCTTTTGGAACAAGTAATATCTAACGAAATTTCCTTGCTTCAATAAGCAAAGTAGAAGCAACTTCCTATCCAGAAAGAAAACTTGATTGACGAGTAGTGGGACGGTCCTAATTCTCTATTATTATATAGTTAGAATACACTATCCATTTGCTTTTAAAGTTAGAATTTAAAACATGCTAAATAAATTGTTGAACTTAAATTTAAAGAAGAAAATATAAAATAAGTGAATATAATAATCTTACCCATAGTTGAAAGTGTCAACTATAAAAAAATCTCCTATTAACATAGAGCAATTACCCATATATTGTTTTTCCGTGAATACAAACTGTTTCCTACTTCGAAATCAATATCCAATCGTTGAGGCTTTTACTTGCTATATTTAATATCCAATTCCATTGAATTTTACACCACAACCCACGCATTATTCATAATTTCATACTCGTTCAACTCACATATATGAGAGAGCTTTATTTTTATGCTCATGATATAAAGATTTTGGATGCAATTCTGCATCTTCTGAAAATCGATCACCATTGTAGAGGACGTATAGTCCTCTTATATATATATATATATATATATATATATATATATATATATATATATATATATATATATATATATATATATATGTATATATATGTATATACCCATTAGAGGACGAATGCTTCCTCTGTTTTTTCTTTTTTTTGCTCATTTCAGAGGATGCATTCGTTAAATGCATTCTCGTGTTATGTTAATTTTTTTAAAAAAAATTTCATGAATGTGATTTTAATTTTTTTTTTCATGAAAGTCCTCAATATTGGCTTTAATTTTTTTCTTTAGGTTTTATTAAATAAATTTTGACTTGCATGTTATTAAAAATGGGTCATGAATCTAACAAACAAATTTTTTAATCTAGCATTTTCGGAATGCGTTCTCAATATAAAATAAATATTTTAATCAGTCTATTATTTAATTTATCAATTTTTTTTCATATTTTTGATTTGGGTGAAAATAGCGCATAAGTAGACTTGGGTGAAATTCATTTTTTAACTTTTAAAATATTTTATTACGTTGTAAACTTATCTCAATTATATTTTAGCTCAAACTTTTAATTTACTAATCCATAAAAAATAATTAAAAATACAATATTTATTATAATTTGAATTTAAATTATTAGTATTTTACAGTGTACCTTATTTTTTTTATAAATATAAAATTTAATAAAATTGATTTAAACAAACCATATTTTAAAAAATAATATATAAAAATTGAGATTACACTAACATAATAATTTATAATTTTTATTCTTTTTAGTATCGCAACATAATTTCCAAGTATTCCCTCCGTTTTTTTAAGAATGTGACCTATGTTTTGGCTCTTGGATAATTGCTAGATATAGGAGAAGACATAAAATTGATGGATGTAGGATGTTTGGTCTCCTAAAGTACATTAATTACTGTACAAACAACCACCAAAATATAGGCTAATTCTTCCCTCCTAAATTCTGAAAATGGTGGGAAATTCTACACTTTAATTTAAAAGTACCTCACACGGCCCATTGGCGAAGGTACTAACAAAATGAAATGAGAGGCTGTGGTAAATTTCATCAAAAACAAGAACATTTTCTGCTACTATCCACAACTTCTCTTTCACTCTTCATATTTTCCTCTCTTCATCTTCTTCCCTCTTAAAGCTTTCCACCTACGTAGCAGCAACATCATAATGGCGGAAAAACATCTTTTGACTGATTTTCAGCGCTATCAAATTGGGGAGTTCATCCTGCAAAATTTAAATGAAGGCAAGATTGCAACCCATCGTCGGAAGGAGGCTGCCCAACGATGGAACACTTCGGTATGCACCATTAGCCGTCTTTCAAACCTGCACAAAAGGCAAGGACAACTAGGGTTATGTACAGACTGGAGAAGGAAGGTGAAAGGAAAACAGGGAAGGAAAAAAGTTAAAATCAACAAGGAGCTAGCTATGGTTGTCCCCCTCCCATTGTGCACAACACAAAGGGGATATGTAGCAGCAATTGGGGTAAGCACTTCCACCATGCATCGTTGGATCAAGGAGGGTCAAATTTGAAGCCATTCAAATGCAATAAAACCACAAATTTTAGCAACTATTCAGCTACACGGGTTATACTACTCAATATCTCACTTGAAGCATGATACAAGTTCAGGAAAAACATCTTTTATGGATATGCATCACATTATACATATAGACGAGAAATGGTTTTATATAACTAGAGTTGCGGAGAAGTACTATCTTCTCCCGGATGAGGAAGAGCCTCATCGTACTGTTAAGAAAAGTATATACAGAAGATAATGTTCCTTTGTGCCGTATGTCAACCAATCATCAACAATGAGGGAGAGGTCTTGTTTGATGGGAAAATTGGGATTTGGCCATTCACACATAAAGAGGCAGCAAAGAAGACAAGCAAGAATAGACCAGCTGGTACTCTAGAAACCAAACCAATTCCATCAATCGACCATGATGTTACTAAAGCGTTCATGTTGACAAAGTTGGTTCCAGCAATCAAAAGGAAATGGCCGTTACTAGCTAGCACAAATATAACAATTCGATAAGACAATGCAAGATCTCATATATGTGATGATGATTCTGAATTTAGAATGGCTGCAAGTTCTGACGGCTTCAACATAAAATTGGGTTTTCAGCCACCTAGAAGCTCGGATTTGAATGTTTTAGATTTAGGTTTTTTAATTCAATACAAAGTTTGCAGCACAAAACAAAATCACACACTTTGGATCAACTCATTTCAACAACAGAAGCAGCTTTCAAAGAATTGCATCCAGAAAAACTAAACAAAGTGTTTCTAACACTCCAATGTGTCATGGTGGAGATAATCAAATGCAATGGGTCTAACAGTTACAAGCTTCTACATATGAAGAAAGATGCACTCCAAATACAAGGTATGCTACCAACTGACATAGAGGTTGACACAGATGCAGTTAGGGAGGGCTTACAAAGCTTGATCGTAGCAAACAAGTCAACGGGTCTTGAGTACATTATTCAGCAACTTATGTGATAGCTAAGATGTTTTAAGTGCCTTTTGGTTTTACAATGTGGTTGGATAGGGGTGGCAAAGATGCAATCACAATGCTAGGTTTTGTTGCTGTGTTTGCAATCCAACCTTTGTTGTAATGAAAAACATTTGCTTTCAGTTTTTAAAATAGATGAATTTGTAGTTTGCTTTGAAGACAAAGGCAGGCACATTAACACCCATATGCTGAACAAAACATCCTCATTGAATACACACATTGTACAACAAAAGAAATAGCCACATTGAATACACATCATTTTCTGCAGAAATCAAGAATCCAAAACACGGAATTCAGAGAAGACAGAACATTGCTTTCAAGACCACCCATTTCAGATTATAACACTTTGGTAGACCAAAACTGCAACACCCCAAACCCAACGTACAATGTTGGGTTGGGTTTGGTCATGCTACCAAAAATGATAATAGTAACAAGCAGATAGATTTTATGCGGAAGCGATTTAGATAAATTCAAAACCTAAATTACTATTACAATGAAAGTGTTAATATAAGTGTTAAATGAAAGTTTCACTTAACTATTATAGATTCAAAATTCATGTTAAAGTTCATTCAGGATCTCTCTCAAAATAAGTAAAGATATCAAAGTGCTTTTCTCTTACAGTTGTTCTTCACTTGAAAAAGGTTGTTTAACTAGGGTAAGCTCCTTGCTTAGTGAGGTTTCATTGCTAGTATTTACCCAGTTGAATTTTAGTGATCACAGAATATCAAATAACAAATAGCCACATATGTCCTAGCACATAGTAAAATGATACGGGTGGTTAGTGCCAAGTTGCTGCCAAGTGCCTATGTGGCAACTCTGACTAACATACAAGGCACAACTTTTCAGTGGTGCCTGAAGGCAATTAGTTCAGAATTCAGTCTCAACAACCACGCCCAATCAGATGTTTAGTTACGAGTTCGTATCAGTACAGTACAGTGGGCAATGCTAATATACCAGAAACTCCATGAGTAGTCGGTCTAATCAGACGGTCCGGTCAATACCGTTCCCTGCCTACTTCGACCAAACTACAATCGCATTGGGGCCCCCAAAATTCACAGACAGGTAATCAGGTAACATATATTTCAAGTTAGACACGGCAAGATAAAGTACAAGCCGGTCATCTACATAACATATCATAGCAGTATATGATTCAAGTTTGACACGGCAAGATAAAGTACAAGCCGGTCATTCACAGAAAAATATCGGAGCAGTTCATAACTCAGTTTCACGATAATTGAACACAGTAGTATATACACTCAGCTTTAACAGTCAGTATATATATTATCAATTTAAGTTTAACAGGTATGTCCCTTTATAATAGAGTTCGAGTACATGTTCGAGTATGTATTTCGAGTACGAAGGTTCGAGTAGTTGGGTTCGAGTAGTTGGGTTCGAGTAGTTGGCTTCGAGTACAAGGGGTTCGAGTACAAAGGGTTCGAGTGGTCAATTCGAGTGGAGAAGGTTCAAGTGGAATGGGTATCAGGTGGTACTGGTTTGAGGGGTAAGTGGTACCAGTTCGAGTGGTAAGGTTCGAGTGGTAAGTATTACTAGTTTGAGTGGTGAGGTTCGAGGGGTAAGTGGTTCGAGAGGTAAGGTTCCAATGGTACTAGTTCGAGGGGTAAGGTTCGAGGGGTGAAGCCTTTCAGTGGGTTCAAGGGGTGAAATTTTCAGTGGTTCGAGAGGTACTGTTTAGTAGAGGCTCGAGGACAGGGTTTCGAGTGGTTACTGCTTAACAGGGGTTCGAAATGTAATTTTCAATAGGGATTCAAGGACATGGGTTCGAAAGGTTACTGTTTAGCAGGATTTCGAGGACAGGGATTCGAAGGGCACTATTTAGTAGGGGTTCGAGGGGTCAAGGATTAACAGGAGTTCGGGGACAGGGGTTCGAGGATAGTGATTCGAGGGTACAGTTTAGCAGGGGTTTGAGGGGTTACTATTTAGCAAGTGTTCGAGGGGTCAAGGTTTAACAGGGGTTCGAGGACAGGGATTCGAGGGCTACTATTTAGCAGGTGTTCGAGGACAGGGGTTTGAGAGCATGGGTTGAATAGGGATTCGAGGACAGGGGTTCGAGGGCATGTGTTTAATAGGGATTCGAGGACAGGGGTTCAAGGGCATGAGTTTAATAGGGGTTTGAGGACAGGGGTTTGAGGGCATGGGTTTAATAGGGATTCGAGGACAGGGGTTCGAGGGCAGGGGTTCGAGGGCATGGGTTTAATAGGGATTCGAGGATAGGGATTCGAGGACATGGGTTCGAGGGGTACTGTTCACCGATGGCAGTCTGTACGCATACAAGAAAGTATATATATATATATATATATATATATATATATTACTTCAATTCATGCTAAGACAATGAAAACACTCACCTTGGTTAAACCTAGGCTTGAGCAACTTCCGTTTCTTACTTTACTACTATTCACCACTGTTCTTTGGCAAGAGTTTTGCTTACTGCGTGAGAAGGTAAGTGTTGGGGATCAAATATTTATACTTGGTGAAAACCTAGGTTCTGACACCTACCAACCTGAAATTTTATCCTGTTATCCTACATCCACTTGCTCAAAAAATTACTTTGGAAAATTCTCCCTCACGTCCGCCGTTCAATTCCTCTTCCCAGTAATTCCATTTGCCCAAAATTACTTTGGATAAAATCTTTGCGTCCGCCGTTTCTTCCTCCCAGTCATTTCACTTGCCAAAATTACTTTGGATTAAATTCTTACGTCCGTTGTTTATTTTCTCTTCCCAGCAATTCCATTTGCCAAATTACTTTGGATAAATTTCCTTACGTCCATCGTCCATTTATCCTTAATTTATCCTTACTTGTTCATTCATTCACTTATTTATTTATTACTTACTTATATATTTGTTATTATTATTATTGTATATATATTTATACACACAATATATATATATATATCTTCTTTGACAACACTAACTCTTAGTATTTAATTATAATTAGTCAACATATGCATAGTGGTAATATACCGGCTATAAACGGTTATATTCCCAACGGTAATACAACAGTTATAAACGGATATATCTTATAGTATATATACACGAATTTATCCGAAATTTCAAAACCATATTTCCTCTTCTATCTTATATCCTTCTCTATTTTTGCTTGATAACATGTCGAGACTAATTTTAGTCTTTACTGCTGTAATTATCGTGGTACTACATGTTAGTATTCTCACTGGGGATCTTAAGTCGGAAGAATTTTGTTACTCTTCAGTAATGATTGGATTCATTTATTACCTTTTATTTTTCACAATCATCATAGATTTTTGTATTTCTAATTACATTTAATAAATTATTTTATTTCCCTATTATACGATAACATAAATAGTTAGTTTTGTAGACAAGGTTCAACCATTACGGTTGAGGTTTTCACAAAAACCGCAACATTTACTACACACAATGAACAACCACACAATAAGCTAACATAACACAAATTTTCCTTAAAAAAACCAATCAATAGCACTAGCTAACAGTAAAATTTGCAGCACTTGTAATTTATTTTAGTTTTCAACGACGTACCTACAAAGGGAACCAAACCTTCCACATCTCCATTAATGCTTTTAGAGGCAATTTCCATACTCGTCACTCCGGTGTTGAGACAATAGCAGTTTATGAGTCCATGGATGTACCTGAGAGGGGTCGAAAACCATTAACTTTACAGAGTTATTGATTAAGTATTACACAGTGAAAAATTACTTTTGGATTAGACAATGATTTCTGAATGATTATATAACTTTTACCACTATTAGAAAATCTGCATATGTGTGAATTTAACTAAAAATATTTACCTCTGACAAGTCGATGGGCACTTCGTTTAGATCGTACACGTACATACTATGTTTGGATTTTTCAACCTCCATATATCTCGTCTTCTGTGGAGTAACGAAGCTAGCGTCGTCCACCAGTAAGTTGGACTCAATCTCTTCGTTGGATTCGTATGTGTCAGCGACGCCAGGCCATCCCTCAGCACCAATGAAATTTCGACAACTGGACCTCACCCGCCTTTTTGTGAATTTGCTCGACCTCTGGAAGCAAGTGTTTGGAGACCATCTTGTCGACGCCGATGATAACCGTGCCAGCTCCTGAGTTGATTCCACAACCTGAAATTTCGTCGGCCGGAGCTAAACACGATCATTGTCGGCAGGAGATATGGCGGAGACGACATCGTCGACGGGCTATTCCGTCTCCTTGACGACGGTGTCGTCGATGTGGGAGTGAAATTGGAAAGGTGATTCAGATTCACCGGGAAGAGGAGGATTGCTTTCCGATCCGGTGGAGTTTCGATTGAACATCTTGGCTTTTGGTTGAAATCATATCTATGAAATGGGTTTACAGTGGCAAAACACTGGTTCTCATCGCACCAAAAATGAAAATGTGGCTAGAAGGCCGAATTTGGGATATAGCCAAAGTTGATCTAGGGTTTCAACTCTTGCTTCCTTTTATATGGTGGCTTGAAGAAAGGGAGTAGTGTTTAAATTTGGGCCAAGGTTTGGGCTACGTTTTTGGGTCAATATATGAGATTCCAAAAATATGGAGGGAAAGGTTAGGCTTAGGGTTGAATTAATGATTGGATTAATTGGGTCCAAGTGGCAAATGAGAAAAGTAATATGGTAAATCCTAAAATGTCACGAGGGTAAAATGGTCAAAATTAAAATTGTCCCTTTCCCTTTTAAGGCATTGCTCGAGGGTTGCCACTTTAAAAAAACACCCATTTTTAGAAAGTGTGTCATTCTTAAAGAAACGGAGGGAGTATGTTTTATATATTAGTGAAAAATCATACACTAATTTTGTACATAGCTTATTTCTCCCAATACAATTTTACAAATAGTAATAGGCAAAGTCTTGGATAGACGGTCTTTCCATAGGCTTATGGAAAAATGGTTTTAATTAGAATAATAAAAGGTAAAAGGTGTAAGTTGCTATAGTATTAAAGGTTATAACCCATTTCATGCAAACCAAATATTCAATTTTTATTTCTTCTAATTTACACTTTAAACCCTGGTCTTTCCATAACTTATGAATAGACCGTCTTTCAAGAGACAGACTGTAATATCTTTAAAATATTGTTATTAAAATAATACTATTAATGAAACTAGACGTAAATCAATTCGGTTGATAGATCATCGAGTTTGAATAGTTAATATTTAAAAATCAATTTTTTAATAATCAATGCACTAGTATTTTAGTAATCAATACTAAAGACGCATTTACTTCCTGATCTGCAGAAGGTTCAAATTTCAGCAGAAGCTTCAAATTTTTCTTCAAAAACCTCAGTTCATGCGTTATTTTCACCCAAAACAAGAATATGAAAAACAATAATTGATAAATTAAATAATAGACTGATTAAAATATTAATTTTACAATGAGTACGCATTCTGAAAATGCTGGATTAAAAAAATTATTTGTTAAATCCAGGACCAATTTTTAATAACATGCAAGTCAAAATTTATTTAATAAAACCAAGAGACAAAAAATTAAAGCCAATATTGAGAACTTTCACGAAAATAAAATATTAAAATCACACATTGAGGACGCATTCACACAAAATGCATCCTCTTCATGAATTTTTTTAAAAAAATTAACATATCTGAAAATTTGATCTAAAAAAAAAAATTTGGCCACGTGAGGACGCATTCGAAAAATACGTCCTCCATTTTCCTATAAAAAATTAAATCATGAAGATGCATTTCGTAAATGCATCCTCCAATTTCCATGCAAAAAAAAAACTCAGAGAACGCATTCAACGAATAAATTATCCACCTTTGCATGTAGCGCCGGCTACTGTAGCAGTACTAATAGGATTTTCTCTATATATCATGCACTCGACAATGGACACAGCATGTCGTGGATTAATTGATCGGAACAACAACGTTATAGCAACATATACTTTGTTTGAGATTCTGCTGATGGTAGACCCTTCATGCATGTTCAGTTGCATCCTCGTGTCCAGAGAGTGGCTTGAAGTGATCACCTGACCTATCTTCCGGCAAATTTTTACCGGAAGTTATGCAAAAACCATCCTAAATTTTTCATGGCTGTGGGGTTCTTTAACCACGACGAAGAAATCATGAACCGCCATTACTCGCCCATGGATCTCCCCGCAGTTCAATTCCTGCCAGCAAACAAGCTCAGGCCGCCCATTGAATGAAAGGAAATCCATGGCTAATCTCGGAAACTTCATATCCAAATCCTCTGAAAATGGATTCATACTCTCCGGCATTCATCCCAACTTCTTACGCATCTCTGCCAACTCCTTACACATCTCCAACCCGGTCTCCAGATTGCGCATCCAGTTGCCCGCGCCTTCGTGTCAGTATAAGCCATGCATGGCAAATGTTCTGTCTGATCCTCTCAATCCTTCTTTTAAGGTTATACTCGTCGACACATCTAATCATGCCACCCGTACTTTGAATATTCAGATATACAGTCTTCGATGATGGAGTGGGTGCAATCCACCCCCACTTGCTTCACCAGTTTCTCACTATCCGGCGTGGAAAGTTATATGCTGGAACAGTAACTAAGAGAGGTGTCATCTTCTGGAAAGACAGAAAGAATTCTCTGGGTTGCTTAGCTGCTTATGATACCAACAGCGGGCGGCTCAGCTTGATTCCCGAACCTCTCGTGCTAGTGGTGGTGAAGATTCAGTTCTACGGGGGCAGGGATATTCCTGATCATCTAGTTCCAGCGGTCAATTTTGCTACATTTTATGATGTGTCCCCCACCGCAACCTCCGGTGCGCCACTTGCAGGGTTGACGAACAAGATGGTAAAAAAGCATGGGATTTGGGAAGGATCGGTATTTGGTGGCTTCATGATGACAGCAATAGAGATTGGAACTGCTTGTACAAGGTTGATTTAAAATCAATATGGGCTGACAATTCTGATCTACTGAGGTAAACTGGTAAATAGTATAAATGGTGGAACCCGCGGTAGGCCCCAAAGGAGCTCTACCAAATACAGTAACAATTCAACCCTAGGTTATTTAGTGAAACCTAAAGGAGTAAGTGAGAGATAGAGTGAGTGGGAGGGGGGGGGTGGATGTGGGAGTGGAATCCCGAGGGATAACATTCCCCCATCCCCCCATTTTCCAACATAAGCTAACTACCAACCCTGAGCAAGATGATCGAGCAAAGGGAGTACAAAACAACTTGGGAACCACAGGTGATGGGACACTAAACAAATGGGGCGAGGACAAACTCACTACCCATAGTCTAAAAATCCGCTTCTACCCCTAACAGTCGGGGCCTTCTTCATTTGAATTCTATAATGCAGCCGAGAGTTGTGAAACTCGGGTCTTGAAGTGATGTTGTCAGTGGAATGGTGATGAAGGTGCAAAGAACCAAAATAATCCGAATGAAATATGAAATTCCTAATGCAGCTGAGAGTTCTCGGGTCTTGAATATCACAAAGAGATTGAAGCTGATGTTCCAGATTGCACCATGTTGGTAAGGTGGGAAATCTGCTTCTACCATGTACATCCCTAAGTTGAGGATAGAGGGATGTTATTGGCCTTCTAACATTCTCTTGGTGGCGCCTAAGGTGATTAAATGGGCAAAGAAATGGTGAGGCCGTGCCTCTTGTCTTTGTGAATCCCAGTCGAATCAACCTCCTGAAGATGTGAGAATGGACGCACTTATACCGCGTGCATCAAGCGTGGCGATTATGTAATCGCTCACTCCATTTTAAGCAAATGGACAGCTTTATGCCAATTTAGCACAGAGTGCAGCGCGGGCATAGAGCGCATAAATAACCGTTAAATCATTAGTAAAAACTAGGCTTAGGAGAAAGAGTATCATTAAAGAAGTCTGTACTCTTAAACCTATTGCCTCACCGTGGAAACCGAGTTCCTGGACCGTGCCGAGGTTCGAGCACCTCCTCAAGGTCACGAGCACCTCCTCGAGTTCGCGACGGCCGCTTTGTGGTCACGAGTACCTCCTCGTTGTCTCGGGGGAAACCTCGAGCACTCGAACGCCTCATGCTCTCGAAGGTCCCCTCAGGCACGAGCAAATACCACCTCCTCGTCAAATGACTCGATGCTCCCCTTGAGCACTCGAATCGCACCTCGAGCACCCCAGTAAGTACAACCACCTCGAGCACCGTAAATTTTCCCGATCACTCGAACCTCCCCTCGGGCACTCGAGGCAAGTACCGCCCCTCGAGGACTCGAACAAGATCACCTCCTTCGATCTCGAGTGCTTGGATCCCTTCGACCACTCGAACATCCCATCGACCACTCGAACAAGTTTCACCTCCTCGAACTGGAGGACCATCTTGAAGACCCCCCTGGGAGGACCGCCTCTCGAGCACTCGAACAAGTTCTCCACCTTCGAGTACTCAAACACCGTAAATACAACCACTCGAGCACCGTAAATTTTCCCGATGATTCGAAGCTCCCCTCGAGCACTCGATCCAAGTACCGCCCCTCGAGCACTCGAATACGATCAACTCCTTAGATTACTCGAACATCTTCCATGAATCGAATACCCTCTCGAGTGATGATCACCCACTTGATGCTCCCCTCGAACACTCGAGACAAGTACCGCCCCTGGAGCACTCGAATAAGATCACCTCCTTAGGTTACTCGAACAACTCCATGAATCAAATACCCCTTCGAGTGCACCCCCTGAGTCACCTGATGATCACCCACTCGATGCTCCCCTCGAGCACTCGAGACAAGTACTGCCCTCGAGCACTCGAACAAGTTCATCACCTTCGAGTAACCGAACAACTCCATGGGTCAAATACCTCCTCCAGTGCTTGGATCCCTTCGAGGCCCCCCATGCTTATACACTCCCTGGGTCAATCATCTGATAGAAATGCTCTTCTGGGAACATGCGATTAATCACCATGAAACAGTCCTTCATGACGATTTTTACCACTCGGTCGGCACTGGGTTGAGCACCATTCATAACAACACTATTTCTCTCCCTCCAAAGGCGATAGATCGTGGTGGTCAAGGCTAGAATTCCAAGCTTCTTACGGACCTTTGAGCCCTTTACTTGCCTCTTAACCCCGAACATGGAGCTTGCAATTGTGTGTGTTCGTCTCTTGAGCCCAATCCAAGTCCTGATATGCCCCCATACAACCTCCGAGAATTCACATTTGAAAAACAAGTGCTCATTAGTTTCCTCCTCTAGGTGGCACAGTGAACAAATTTTTTTCCATATTATCCTCCTCCTCCTCCGATCGGTATTTGTCCTTCGTATAGAGTCTCTGAATTGCGGCCAGCCATACAATAAAAGAGAACTTGGGTGGGATAAAACTGCGCCAGATGCTATTGAAGACCTTCTCATCCGAGCGACTTTGAACATACACGTTCGGATAATGATGCCGATGCATGAAGAAGTAAGCCTTACTTGTGAATTTCCCCGAGCCGGACCACAAACTCAAATGATCCTTTAGTTGTTGCCTATCCCCATGAAACATTCGCATCATCTCATCCCTCAGTTTACACAAATCACCAAAGTAGCTCGAAAATCTCTCCCCAAGCCTACCATTTGGTATCCTCGGATTTAAGTACCAGAAGTCCTCACCTAGGAGATAAAAGGAGTGAATCCATTTGACCCATAGGCTGTCCTTCTTAGCATGGATATCCCACAGCCTTTGGACCATCGAGGCTCGGTTCCAAGTAACAAAGTCCCTCAATCCGAGGCCCCCAAAAGATTTCGGGGCACATAATTTTTTCCATGCAACCTTCCCCTTGTGCTTGCCTCCCCATAAGAAACGTTTGCACTTTTGTTCAAGAGCATCCATGACAGTGGTCTGCATAATGAAGTTCTGAATCCAGAATCCCGCAATACCTCCCACAATCGAACGCACAAGTTCCAGCTTTCCGGCATAGGACAGGGTGTGACCCTTCCATTCGGAAATCTCCGAGTCAACCCTCCCAAGTAAAGTTCCGAATTGAGTGACCTTCAACTTGCTAGAGTCTAGTGGCACCCCAGGTACCGTACAGGGAAGCTAGCCCATGGAATCCCTGTGAAGCTTAAGTCCTCCTTCAAGCCGACTCCGAAAAACTTGGACTTTGCCGCATTGATAGATAGCCCCGAGGTGCATTCAAATTCATTCAGCGCACTCATGAGGATGTGGACCGATCCTGTATTAGCCTTGGAGAAAAGCATAAGATCGTCAGCAAAAGCTAAATGAGTGATCTTAAGTGCTTCGCACCTCGGGTGATAGGTGAAATGCCGTGACTCAGTTATCTTCTTCAACAACCTCGAAAAGTACTCCATGCATATGACGAATAGAAGAGGCGACAATGGATCCCCTTGGCGAATCCCACATTTCCCCTGGAAGTGATCGCAAAGTTTGCCATTGACCGCGATCGAGAACGAGGAGGTGCAGACACACGCCATGATTCGTTTCCTCAGTCTGTCTGGGAAGCCAAGACTAAGTAAAACTTCATCCAAGAAATCCCAAGAGACCGTATCGAAAGCTTTCTGTAGATCCACCATAATCATGCATCTTGGAGAAGTCCGAGCTCTTCCGCGACGAGACCTTGAAAGTTGCTTTTTCAAGTGTCAGTAGCAGCCCCTTACAAATTCTTGGGCTAACATCACATTGTCGGAAACGTTTCTACCTTTCACAAAGGCTCCCTGGCACGGGTCTATAATCTCCGGTAAGATTCCTTCCAGCCTATTTGCGATGATCTTAGTGATGATCTTGTAAACCACATTACAGCACGCAATTGGTCTAAAATCACTCACTTTTAGATTATCAGGCTTCTTCGGTATCAGGGCAACCGAAGTATGTTTAGCTGGGCTAGTATCTCACCTGTCCTGAAGAACTCCATTGCTGCAGCTGTCACCTCCTCTCCCACCGTATCCCATTATTTTTTGAAGAAACCCGCTGTATAACCATCCGGACCCGGCGACTTGTCATCCGCCATTGCAAATAAGGCCCTTTTGACTTTGATACTCTCTACTTGCTGGTTCAAGAAGGCCCTGTCTATATCTGAGAGAGTGTTACCCGAACTGATAATGTCGGGTTCGATGGGGACCCTGCTTCTCCTCGTACCAAATAGGCTTTTGTAAAAGTTTGCAAATAGTTCCCCTTTGCGCTCATTAGATGTCACAATACGGTCTTGGCTGTCAATGAGTGCTGGTATGCCTCCGCCTTTCCTTGCCGAAACCATAGTATGAAAATACTTAGACCCCTTATCCGCCAAAGTGATGTGGTTGATCCTGCCTTTCTGCGCAAGAAAAGTTAACTCCGCAATATAGTAAAGCATAGTTTTCTTCTTTAACACCCTCAGCGCGTCAATCTCCTCGGCCGAGGCATTCGTGGTATCAAGATGATCAAATGCCATACTATACTCCATATCCACACTCCGTGCCTTTTCCGAGATGTGATTGAAGTCAACATTGCCCAGGTCTTTCAATGGGCGCTTCATCATTCGCAACTTTCT
The DNA here is from genome assembly GCA_037428765.1 of Rubia yunnanensis. Classification (NCBI taxonomy): domain Eukaryota; kingdom Viridiplantae; phylum Streptophyta; class Magnoliopsida; order Gentianales; family Rubiaceae; genus Rubia; species Rubia yunnanensis. Next base: position 18,333,311 of record CM075064.1, on the reverse strand, counting down.
AGCCACCGAATACTGGTAGGAACCTTCCACCGATGGTGTCCAGTAGTCCTCGACAACTTGTTTACAACTCGGGTGGTTTAACCACATGTTTTGGAATCAGAATGGTCTCTGCTTGCCGTCAATCTCTTGCGCCATGACAACCACCATGGGAGCATGGTCAGATTGGGCTGAGATTGGTAGAAAGGTGGTACGGCATGCATCACCATCCCATCCATGGTTTAAGAGAACTCTATCCAGTTTCCTCCAAATCTTCCAATCGGCATTGTGCCACGTGAGGTGTTCGCCAATGGAAGGTGCATCTTTCAAGCCGCATTTTAAACATACGTCTTGGAACTCCTTCATGGGATATAGGCTGGGGGTCGTGGCTCCATGGTGATCCTCCACAGTGAGTATTGCATTAAAATCCCCAAGAACCATCTATGGGAAGTTCAGGTTGGCACCAAAAGTCTTCAATTATGCCCAAAGCGGCAAGCGCGCCACTCTACCTTCACTATGACCATACAAAAATGTACAGAAAAATTCAATCCCCGAAGAAAGGTTACGTACCTTAAGATGCATGCATTGCGGAGACTTGCCGAGGACATCGACCAAGAATCCCTTTGGGTCCCAGATGATAAGAATCCTCGAGTTCCGCCACAGATCAAAGTTATGTGTATGCTTCCACCCTTTGAAACTTTTCAAGAAAATATTTAACGCCTTATCCTCCAACTTCGTTTCCAATAAACCACACAATCCTACCCTTGGCGAATCCCTCTGGGTCATACTGCCCAGATTCCTCAATCTTCAACATGAACAATTTTTTCCCATGGAGGTAATGGTCCGGTCCATTCATCACCGTATCCCTGTCCTCCGCACTATTGAATTTGAACATAACATATCCGTTTTGCTTGCCCTGTACAGTACATGTTACCTTCCATTTTTCAACTAGGAGAGTGTGGATGACAAACATACCAGGGAAGAATCCGGGGAACACACCCAAGAACCCGTAGAAGGGTTTATGAAGATCCATGTGAATCTCATCTTCAGCAAGCACGAAATCGATCGCATCTCCGCTTTCATCAGGAATCTCTATAGGTGTCTTGCTCATGAGGATGGCTGGATCATCCCAGAGCCTCCTCCTCTCAAGCATGGGGTCATTCCATTCTCTTAGTTGGACTTGTTGAGGTTGCCGAGTTTGCCGAGTTTGATTAGCTCCCTTGGCATTACCCTGGTTGTTAGAGTCGGCCTTGCTGTTGATACCCAAAGGGGAAACTCCTTTCACCACCATTGCAGTCACAGAATCAATCCAACACAATTACAAGTTCCGAAAAACAGTTCGGACTTACCAACCAAAAGAAACAGAGTGAACAGTGCACCAAACAGAGTGAACAGCGCACCCAACCACAATTAATGCACTAACAGAAAATTAACCAATAAGAGACAAGCAAGCCATGCATGCTGCGCATCAACTCAAGAATAAATAACCCATATTCAGTTTGAATAGCATAACCTGGAGATCGATGCGCCGTAAATTCCCGCCGAAGGGTTAAGATCCTCCAAATGGGTTGCTTCAAATCCGCCCAATCCTTCAGGCGCTTCTAATGTGGATACAAGTGGTCCGATTCTAGGCTGAGGAGACCCACAATGAGACCCTTGAACTCCTCTCAAAAATGCAAAACCCACCAAAGATCGGACTTTTGAACAGAGTCTCCAACTTGGCCGTGAAACCAAAACAAGACCAGAGTCCGGTTTCGAAACCAAGTCAGAAGCTGAATCCGAAATCCCAAGAAAAAGTACCACAATCGGTCTGCAATAGAGCTCCAAATATCGGAAAAGAAAACCCTAACTCCTCGGTCGAATACGATCAGAAACCCTTCACAAATGTCCTATGGTTTTGTGCGGAATCCAGTGGGGAATCCGGTAGACCATATTGTATCGGTGAAAGATTAGTGAAAGTGAAGAAATCGGCCTCCAAAGAGATGGAGGAAAGGCTTCGCCTTTTTTCTTCTTTTTCGCCTCAGAGCATATTATTGAGAGAGCATTGAGAGCTCTTGAGGCCCCTATTTAAGGCGGCTAAGCCTCAGAAACCATTTACTTTTGTGTCATTTAATCCGAGAAAAGCAGACTCCATATTTGTGGGATTAAACACACATTTTTGTCTACCACTTTAACACCCACAAGTTGGAGAGGATGTGTAGTTCTTGTAAGATCAGTTCTCTTGCATTCGGTCGCTCCTATCATCCAGTGACACTATATGAATTAGGAGCTTGGCCGCGATATCCACCATCAGGATAACCAAATTTATCTTTTTTACAGGGATAATCAAATGTTCGGTTTCAAATTGAACAAAGCATTGTTTCATGGTTAAGCAGAATTAGATTTGAATTCAAGCTGTAGCATTCCATACTGACCTAAAGCTCCCCTTCAGGAGTAATTACATGCTTTTTATTCTCTAACAGACACCATCAGCTCTGCAATAAACCATACAACTTCGTTAGGTTACATTTTGCTAGAATTATGTAAATAAGAAAAAAAAGCTGGGAGTCAAGAATACACAAGCAAGCGTTTCAGCTTGTGAGCTTCAAGATGAATGCATAAATTTACATTCGAATTTCATGGTTCAAGACTCGGTTCAGTTATAAACCAAAAAGTAACACGGCCATATTACTGATCAATCTGATCAGTAACATGCTGGTACAATAATTGCATGAAATGGCAGAGGCAAGGAACATATTACGCAAGGAGATTAGTTCGATACCAAGATGAAGGTTATACCTTTCGCTATCTCTTCCATTTAAGCATACATATTCACAATCCACCCCTCAAGCGAGCCTGGGACACAATTGCAGCCCTTCAGAGAGACTATCGTACATATTTAAGTTTAATAGAAAGCAAGCTGAAATTTCATGTTAGCTTGAATGTGGAATGCAAATCCAACATGAAAGAGTACCATCTGTGCAGATACTCCACAGATCAATCCCTAATGTGAAAGTAAGTTCTTGATTATCGTGAAGGTTTAAATCAACAATCACCAGAGCAACCTACAAAACAACAACTGGAGGGTAGAAAATTAACACCTCTAGGAAGTATACACAGGCTTATGTCCACCAAAACCAAAAGTAAACCTTACGAAAATCAAAATATTTTTGCACAGGGAGTAGTAACAAACTGTAACAAAGCCAACTAATTTCAAATTCCAACAATACATTGTTCCTAGTGCGGACGAGGTGACAAAATTCTACCACAGAAGCATATTCAAATAGTTTGCTACATATCATCACTAGTTAAACTCAAATTACAGATGAGTTTTCGCATCTTAATCAACCCTAATAAAAATGTATCATCAAACCAATAACTTTCCAAGAATAGTCAATGAGTGACCACCACACTGCAGTTAAATGGGAAATTGGACAAGACAACTGTATTATACAGGTAGCTACATTTTCTGAAGGACTGAAACAATTGCAGACAAGTCATAATAAGCTAAAAAAAGTAAAGTTCATACCTATTTGCCTTATTAGCTTTTTAATTCTGTTTTGTTCAAAGAGATGGGACTGTAAACTCTACCAGGTCTTCAACACTTCAACCTGCCGCACATCAGGAACAAGAATCAAAACAATGAGGACACCTAACTAACTTTCAATAGTTTAATAGTCAAATGGTTGTATCACAATTTACACATCATATAACAGTGCGAGTTGATGTACTGCTTCCTCCGTCCGATAATTTGAGTCCATTTGTAATACTCCCTCTGGTCCACTTATATTGGCCCCTTTTTTCTTACATTTTTTCAAGGCATGTTTGACCATCGATAACTTTTGTTACGTACGATAATAGTTTATAAAATTCTACTTTTCAAAAACTATACGTTACGGAGAATCCAAAGACATCTCACATAAGGTCCATTACTATATATAACAAAAGTTATATATAGTCAAACATACCATAAAAAATTGGCTGGTCAAAGGAGGCCAATATTAGTGGACCAGACCAAGTACTATTTTAGTTCAACAAAAGATACTCTAATTTCTGGATGGAGGGAATAGTATTAATGTATCCTAGTGAGCCGAGAAGGATAGCTTTATTTGCCAACACGGATTCCAAAACCATACAGCAACAAATTAAATTTTGAAAAAGTCCAGGAGACAAAAACGAACTTTTCATGGAATAAAAGTAGTATCCCAATAGAGCAACTACTTAGGTACCTGAGGGACAAATAATTATCACAGAAAAATAGACTCTAAATTATGCTAAAGAAGGAGGAAATAAAAGGTTAAATAGAAATACTTACCCTCTACATCATATCATAAGAAACAAGAAGATTTTGCAAACAAGAAATCTTGGACCATTCTGAATGGGAATCAGTCATTTTACGATCCCAACTCTCTTTTAACAGAGGACAATCATTGATCCACAATAGATATAATATGGTTAGGCATCTCATGGCATGGGCAGAGGGTTTAAGTCTGTATAGTAAGTTCCCCAACCAATCGGGGAGGAATTCTAATGATTCAAAGTTCTCCAGCCATAACCATCCCAATGACGTGAAGTGTTGGAGCTGTTCAACAGATAAAGGTTTTGAGGAGAGCCATACAACTTCAGTTTTCTGAGTGTGGATAAACAACCTAGTAGTAATCCTGACCAATCAAATGATTCTACTGTAGCATCATCTGAGAAAGGACCAATTGACAAGTTGCTCAAGTTGGTAAGATGATTGAATCCTCTTGGCATAACAGCATTTGTGGTGAATAAGTTAGGACATTTGTAGAATTCAACTGACGAGAGAGAAGGAGTTCGTTGAAAATCAAGGAGACGAAGACACCAAATTCGACCACCCTGCCACTGTTAATGACTTGAGAGATGTACAGCACCCTAGTGATGATCTTGGTATATCAGTCAAATCATCGCATAGAGCTATTGCAAATTTTTCAAGAGAGGTGAGATCGCTCTCAATCACATCAGACTACTCAGTCCACTCATACACTGCACACTTAGAGTCTTAATCAGACTAGCACTTTTACCAATGATATTTTTGACCACCCAAACTTTGAATATTTCCATATACACTCAATTCACCAAGTTTTGGAAAGGAAGTTGGAGTGGTAGCTAGTTCACAGCAATCATATATATCCAAGACCTCAAGTTTGGGAAACTTGAATATTTCCATATACACTCAATTCACTAAGCTTTGGAAAGTAAGTTGGAGTGGTAGCTAGTTCACAGCAATCATATATATCCAAGACCTCAAGTTTGGGAAACTTGAATATTTCCATATACACTCAATTCACTAAGCTTTGGAAAGTAAGTGGAGTGGTAGCTAGTTCACAGCAATCATATATATCCAAGACCTCAAGTTTGGGAAACTTGAATATTTCCATATACACTCAATTCACTAAGCTTTGGAAAGTAAGTTGGAGTGGTAGCTAGTTCACAGCAATCATATATATCCAAGACCTCAAGTTTGGGAAACTTGAATATTTCCATATACACTCAATTCACTAAGCTTTGGAAAGTAAGTTGGAGTGGTAGCTAGTTCACAGCAATCATATATATCCAAGACCTCAAGTCACTACCACCACTTCTAATTCTTTCCATTCAGCGAGCTTCATCATTCTAAGTAACTTAAAAATTTTAAGGGCTGGGAAAACTTTTCCTTCTATAGCATCAACAACGTTGTGGAACGAATCTCCAATGCAATCAACATTTACTAGATTAGAAAATCTAAGTTCCTCCAGATATGGAAGATGGCCAAGTGATGGAAGTTCGGTGAAACTCTTGCAATCAATCAGCTCCAACTTGACCAACACTAACAACTTTCTAAACCACTGAGGCAATCGAACCCCCATAAAATTTTAAATTTTAAATTTGGCAGATCTGAGTGAGCGAGGTTCAAGACCTTTCAATACATGATCATCACAAATTTTCATATCATCACGAACAGTATAGCCCCAAGATAACCTCAACTCAGATTTTGCTTTCTTAACAAATTTTCCATTCTCCCACCTTTCCCCTTAACTAACTCAAGATTACTTATCTCGAGTGTGCCTTTAAGATTGTTCATGGATCCAAGCTCTTCTATTCCGCGGCCACCCTCTTCTCCTACATTGAAAAACTTCAAAGTCTGAAGGCAAGTTAGTCGTCCCATCTCTGGAGGCATTTGGAATTCGCTATTTCCAGGATAAAAGTGAAGATGCCTCAAACTAATAAGGTTGCTTATCCTTGAGGAAGACATTGCAGCTGACTACATCCATCCAACCAAGGTTTGCAAATTATAAAGCATGCAAAAAGATTCTGGTAAAACTCGGATACTGTAATCCGAAAGGACTAGATAGCGTAAATGTTTCAGCTTGCTAATAGAAGGAGCCAAACTCTTAATTTCTACACCAGCCAAGTTCAGCACAAGCAGATGCTTATATCTCAATAGCATTTCATTACATATGTCACCCTTCAGAATTCGAACCCATCCTAATGTTTCATTCAGAAAGCCTTGATTTAGTGCAAGATGTTGAACCTGATAACTCTTCACCACATCAAATCGTTCTCGTTTGGAAACAATTTCAGCAAGGTCATGAACAAGATCGTGCATTGATAACAACACCCCAAAAGTCTTTGATTCACTTCCTCTAACAAAGAACTTTATAATAAAATTCTAAGATAGTTGGCACCAATTTCCTCCATCCTATCAGCCTTTTCTTGAAGAAAGCCCCCCGCCATCCAAAGTTGGACCAATATCCCTCCATCCAGATTTGTGTCCTTTGCAAATATTGAACAGTAAGCAAAACATTTCTTGATGAAGGGGGATGGCAAATTGTCATAGCTCAACATGAGTATTGGCATAATCTTGCCTTCAACATTTTCAATAACATTAAAAAACTTATTCACCACTATTGAAAGCCAGTCCTCTCTCTTATGTTAACTTAGCAAGCCTCCAATGACATTTGAAGCTAGAGGCAGACCTTGGCATCTCCTCAAAATTTGCGCTTTATGGATTTTGAATTCTTCAGGCATTTCTCCTCCTTTAGTTGCCCTTCGACCAATGATAGACCAACATTCATCGTCTGCTAGTTTTTCCAATATAAAAGGGCTGAGGGTAGACGTGAGATATGCAGTTGTTCGTAAACGAGTGGTCAAAAGACAACAACTCCCACCGACATGGTTGAGTGCGACCAAAGAACTGAAAAGGTCATTCCACAATTCCGGATCTTCATTCCAAACATCATCGAGAACAAACATAAATCTTTTCCCATTAAGGTCCTTATTAATCTGTTGAAGAATGGCATCTCAACCAGATATTTCAACCTTTCTGAAAGGCATTACAAACTTATTTCTTCAACCGTCGGAAGAAGAAGGCACTGATCCGATACTTGTTTGAATCTAAAACCTGGTTTTCTTGATTCACTAATGGCATCATAGGGCTTCGGAAATTCTGTTTTCGATTTGTTATGAAACACTGACAGTAAAAAGTGTCTGGATCATTTCCTAATTCTGCCTGCATGACAGTCCCCGTAAGTCCTCAATCTTACAAGAATAGAACAAATCCATTGCACATGGGGAAAGCAATAGATACAAATACAATGTCATCAGTTTCAGCAATCAAAATCCAATGATTTCACCCTAAAAGAGCAAACTTTTTGCATCCCATGATTAAAATCCACTCTGAAATACCAAAACCACCAGTCATCCTTAACAATAACAATTAACAAGTGAACTTGATTGGAGCACACGAGTTTAAGCAGAATATACATAAAGAAGGTTAAAGATTCCAGTTCATTCCACTATGTTAATTTAGCTATTTAAACACATAAAGCACAGACTAAATTCTCAAAAGCATGAAGAAGAAGGGAATAACTCTTACCAGCTACCACCTGTAGAAAACAGGCGCCGGTGCAACGACAAATTAACAATGGCTTTGTTGAGCGTACTGGTAATCTCCGCACAAAACGTTAAATGGTTATCCTTTTCGTCCTTGGCGATTGATGGACTTGATTCGCGCGTGCGCCTCACGCGCAAAAAGACAGACCAACCAACTACACTGTATATGATTAAAAATAAAAAAAATTTAAAGCCTCCAGAGTAAATAACTATAAATTCGCTTTACCATGTCAAAGGTTCAGTTTTGGAGTAATAAAACATTGTTTGTGCCATTTTGTTCAAGAATCTCAAATGGGCAAGTGAGCAGCTTCAAGTTACTCGTGTTCTCAAACAGGTAAGCTTCGGACTGAGTAGTATGATTCCCTGTTTCTTGATTTTTAAAATGTACGATTTAGTATTATTCCCTGTTTTTTGTACTTGCATGGTGTATGGCTGAATTAATTTAGCAGTGTTCTTGTTGCATAAGCATTGCAAAATTGCATTAGTTCATCAATTTCCTGGAATTACCTCTACATTTGATACTTCAATCTCTGATGGTGTTACTGTCTTAGTATCATATGTGTTGTTAAAAAAGAAAGACTTTCAGTTTCTGTAGTTAATTCAAGTAGTTTGGAATTTTTGTTTTGGATGATCAGTAGTCAGTTTTACATGAGAATATGATTTGATCTTGAGGAAAAAGGGGTCACCTTTGCGAGTTTTTGGTGTATAGCTTCATGATATGGTTTTCTGATTTCATTCTTGGGATGTTGCAACGGTGGTTCTAATAGGAAATTGGTTCATGCAAAATCCCTGCGTGCTAAGATGGCTGGATATGAAGGGGGTATCACAGTGAGCTCTGATGTGAGATCCGGCAGTATGGTGTTTGAGCCTATTCTTGAGGAGGGTGTTTTCCGTTTTGATTGCTCCGCAGATGATCGAAGTGCTGCATTTCCGAGTATTTCCTTTGTCAACCCCACTGACAGGGAGACACCTTTATTGGGTCTTCATAAGTCTCCATTTTATGTTCCTACATTCGAATGTGTTCTTGGAAGACAGATAGTGAATATTGAGGTAGTATGCAGCTAGCTGATTGACATGCTTCTTTGACTTTCCTCTGCAATGATGGTTTTTCCACACGAACTATAGCATCACTTCTTTTTGCGTGCTTGACTAACTTAAGTGCATTTGACCTTTTCTAGTTTCCGCCTGGAACCTCTCTCTATGGGACAGGAGAGGCTAGTGGGCAGCTCGAAAGAACAGGAAAGAGGGTATGTTGGCATGTTTTGTAAGAATTTTGGTGCTCTTAAGATCAAGTTTGATTTTGTTACTTGGTAGGTGTTTACTTGGAACACCGATGCTTGGGGCTACGGATCTGGAACCACTTCATTGTACCAATCACATCCTTGGGTGCTTGCTGTTCTTCCTGATGGAGGAGCAATAGGGGTACTGGCAGATACCACGAGGCGCTGTGAGGTACGCCTGAATTATGATTTGTTGCAATAACTTACAGTTAACTCTCATTTCATTAGTCTGGAACTTTTGGTTTACCAGATTGATTTGCGCAAAAAGTTTAATGTGAAGTTTGTTGCGGAGCCTTCTTATCCTATCATCACATTCGGTCCATTTACTTCTCCAATTGACGTTCTCATGTCACTGTCTCATGTAACTGGTAATTTGTTCATTCCTATCACTTTAAGATTCTATCTTGAAATAATGAGAAGACAAAATTTTCAGCTCTAAATGAAGTTTAATTGCTAGCAGTAACGTACTTTATATGAGTATCTGACTTATTTTTCTTCAAGGGTTTTCTCTTTTTGTTCTCTAGAGGCACAAATCAATAATAGATTCAGTTAGTCGAGGAAAAATTTAAAGTACAGAAGCACTAATGATTGAATCCGCAATACATGAGAAATAAAAGCGATCTTTCACTCATTATGCATATTCCAAGGGGCCTATTTCGACAAAGATATGTTGTTCATCATGCTGGAGGTCCTTAAGTTAGTAATTGTTTTCTTTGTTTTTTTTCATATTTTTTATAAACATGACCTAATTTTTGTTCTTGTTTTTTTTATGACGACCTAATTGCAACGTGGTAAATTTCCACACCCCACAGTTATTAGTGTATGCTTTGTAATCTAGCTGTAGAGGAAATGCTTTTCGCTCTATGAACCTTATTCTGAGTGCTAAATTTTATAAACAATATTGTATAAGCATGATATGAGATTGATGCTACTTTATGACTGTTCATCAGGAACTGTATTCATGCCCCCTAAATGGTCCTTGGGTTACCAACAATGCCGCTGGAGCTATGATTCCGATGCACGAGTTCGTGAGGTGGGCTCTAGCCCTGACTCCATCTTCAGCCTTTTTCTTCTGTTATAATTGTACTGCTGTCTTCTAATTGCATTTTTCTCAAAATTGTGGTGCTTTACTGGCTTCTTTTTTTGCAACCATAATAACTTAACATTATATGTTTGAAAGTGTTGCTTGTGATGCTTACCATCAGTAATGGTGTTGATCAATTATTGAGCAGATGTACACGTTCCTCCTTGATTTTGTTAACTCTATACAGATTGCAAAGACATTCAGGGAAAAAGATATACCTTGTGATGTCATATGGATGGACATAGACTACATGGATGGTTTCCGCTGTTTCACTTTTGACAAGGTTAGTTCTCCTCTGCTTTTTATCTTTTACTAAGCATGAATTTATTGCCATTAGTTACAGTCCATAAAATAGTTGATAATGGTAGTTCTCTGCTACAATAATAAAAAAAAGAAGTAAAAGCATAACCTTGACTTTCGACTTTACTGATAAAGAAATGAGTTTTATGGTTAAATTCAGGGAGTGGTCATAACCTCATTACTTGTCTCCAAATTACAAGTGTAGTGTACTGTTCCTCTGTTTCCTTTTTATTACTGCTTAATTGTCTAGATGAAATTCAATAACATTAGAAAACAGGCTATGCATAATCACAGCATGTAAACGTACCTCTCTTGTATTTTATTGATGTGCATTCAAAAAATCAGATATAGACATATTTAACTTCAGAATTGGAATTGAATTCTTTGTAGAAACTAGTTGCATTAAGGGGTTTACCTGAGCTTCATCGTCCTATAACTGTCATCAGTCTTTCATACTGGGTGTATAATACATTTGCTTTTAAGTTTTAATATTTTCATACCCTAATTGAATTATATGGACTGCATTGATTCCCTTAGGAGCGATTCTCTGACCCCAAAGGTCTAGTTGATGCTTTACATCGAGATGGTTTTAAAGCAATCTGGATGCTGGATCCGGGAATCAAATGTGAGAAAGGTTATTCCATCCATGACAGCGGTTCAGAAAAAGACATTTGGATTAAGGCTGCTGACGGGAACCCTTTTATTGGTAAAAAATTACACACTACAAGTCTTATTCTAGCTTCTCTCTGTATTCCCAATTCCACACATCTCCTGATGTTTGCACATTATATGTTTAGGGGAAGTGTGGCCTGGCCCTTGTGTATTCCCAGATTTTACTCAATCAAAAGCCCGTGAGTGGTGGGCCAATCTTGTTAAGGATTTCATTTCTAATGGAGTAGATGGCATTTGGAATGATATGAATGAGCCAGCTGTTTTCAAGGTGAAGCTTACATTTTTCTTCCCTTGGTCTCTACTTAATTTACTATGATGTACTTATAAACTCATATTGCAGACAGTAACGAAGACAATGCCAGAGAACAATATTCACATGGGAGATGAGGAACTCGGGGGCTGTCAGACACACTCACATTATCACAATGTATTTTTCCATCTGCCTTCTATGTTACATCTTTTAATTGCAAGCTTTGCTTTTCAGTGGTTCAAGATTCTCATCTTGACAAAATTTTATTACTTAGTTAATTGTTCCTTGCGGTTTGGGACTAGTGTTGACTGTCAAATGAATTTTTTTCTGCTTATTACTTTGTATGAATCATGATATAGGTTTATGGTATGCTGATGGCAAGGTCTACATACGAGGGAATGAAATTGTCTAGTGGGAATAAACGTCCCTTTGTTCTTACCCGAGCTGGATTTGTAGGCAGCCAAAGATATGCTGCTACATGGACAGGAGACAATCTTTCCACCTGGGAACACCTTCACATGAGCATATCCATGGTTCTTCAACTGGTAGTTTACTTGGACACTCCCTGCGTTTTTCATTTGTTTCAGTTCACCTTTCTCTTGCACTTCTTTCTAACCTTTCAGATTGATGAACTTGGTTCATATTACTCTACCAACTTACAGAAGGTTCCACATGTTAATTCTAGGCTGTGCAATATTTAACTAATATGTTACTATGTTTCTTTGAGATAAATATGCATTTTTTGCTCGGAGGTATTTGAAAAGGCCCTGTGTAAGGATATCATGTTGAGAAGTGATCTAACCGTATATATTTTTTGTGCTTCAGAGGGTAATCATTCCCTCTCAGACTGTGTATCACTGAGTTCAGTTTAAGACATCCTCACCTTTCTAATTTGTTTTCGATTACTGTCAATTTAAGTTCCCTGTGTTACTGGGTTGTATTGCTTTTGGTGCATTTATTTTTTAGGGAAAGTCTCAGGAAAGGTGGCCTTTCCATAAGCTTATGGATAGTCCTCAGGGGCATTCGACTTAAATGTTGTAATTTTTTATAAAATTTAAATATTGCATTTTATAAGTTAAAACAAGTAATAATATGTATTTAAGGGTGAAAATATAAAAATATATGATATAAAAAAATATTTTCAAAAATTTTAAATTTTGTATGTAATTTAAGAAATGCAGTGTATAAGGTAAGCTTATGGACAGGCCGCCTGTCAAGAGACCCACTCTATTTTTTAATTCAAAGTGATCAGAGCTGTATCATGATACTGCTTTGACGAGGTAAATTAAAATTCAGGCTCTCAGTGGTCAGCCACTGTCAGGACCAGATATTGGTGGATTTGCTGGTAATGCAACTCCAAAGCTCTTTGGAAGGTGGATGGGCGTGGGGTCTCTATTTCCATTTTGCCGCGGGCATTCTGAAAAAGCTACTAATGATCATGAACCATGGTCATTTGGGGAGGAGGTTAGCTTCCAACTCTCCATATTTGATGCATGCATACACAAAATGGCTTAATGCTTCATTAATGGGTTCATTGTGGACTTGAATGGATACTCAAATTTCATTTTAGGGAAAGCATAAATGGAAGAACCACAGGAAAAATATAGAGAGAGCAAAAATGCCTCCCTTTTTTAAGACAAGCATTTGGCAACTGAAATTGGAAAAGGATGGCAGGCTTATCTGTTGTAGTGTTGAAATTTGATTTTTGATGATTGATTGGTTTCCTTGGGAAGACACATATGATCATGTACAAACAATGGTCATTTGCACGATTCTGAACTGATTTATCTGTGTTAACTTGATTTTTGAGGTTCTGACTCTTACTATTCATTTGAGTCAAATTTCCATGTGTTTTAGTGTGAGGAAGTATGCCGACGGGCCTTAAAGAGGAGATACCGCCTTTTGCCACATATATATACCCTGTTTTATATTGCTCATACAAAGGGAATACCAGTGGCACTTCCTATTTTCTTTGCTGGTTAGTTACTCTGCTTTTCAAATAGACGTGCCCCCACAAGATGGCATTGGCTCTTATCTCCTAAATTTCTGGGTAATGTATCTTTTAAATTTCTGTGCAGATCCAAAAGATCCCCAGCTAAGAACATGTGAGGATTCGTTTATGTTGGGGCCACTTCTCATATATGCAAGGTCTTTGTTGTATTTCTTAGACCCTGTGACTTTTGTTCTTTACATGAAGTTCCTTTTGCATCTGGTGCTTGTGGTTTGCATTAAATGTCTGATGCACAGAGTCTCTCAATTCTGTCATTACATTCCTTTAAATCAAATCCTACTCAATCCAAAAGAATGAAATTTTCAATTCCTGACACATGCCATTCCAAGCTACATATAGAAATTAAGGGATAGGAGGAATTGGATTGGCAAAATCTAGTACAAGTAAGATGTTGTTTGGTAAGAGTGAGGAAGTATTTTCAGACAAATCAAGCTTGGGAATCAAGCTTATATGTTGATCTTAGGCCTAATGAATACCTCTAGAAACTTGCCCTTTCACACCGGAAACATCAAAGCTGATAAAAAGGAATACTTTCGGAATTGGTAGGATCTTTGAGAAAAAAGAGAAAAGGATGTACAAGAAAATGAATCTGTTTTCCTATGACGCTAGAGAATTGTAAGAGGGATTTGAACATCAGAGGTAGGCAAGAAATGGTGATCAAATACGAGAATGTGAACAACTGGGAACATTTGAAGAATTAAGATCATTCACTTTAGTTTACTCTCGATGTTCTTCTAATTAAAGTGAATAATACATGTTAAAATAAAATTGCTATCCGTGTTAGAACTAATTTTGCCCCCTTGTTACACTTTATAATGCCTTTTCTCTTATGTGCGAAATGGTTATGCGTTATTTCCTTAAAATTATGGAAGGAAAAAGAAAAAGGAACTCTAACTGTCAATTTCTACCGTGCAGCACACAGCGACATCAGGAATTCGATCACACGCTCCATAAATTGCCCAAAGGCATTTGGTTGAGTTTTGATTTTGAAGATTCTCATCCGGTACTTGTCAGCTGTCACTGATCATCTAAAGTTAACTTAACTATTTCACGTTTGGTGCTTGACTTAGAATTCCTTCTTTGGCTTTGTTGATTTGTTAGGACTTACCGGCACTGTATCTGAGAGGTGGATCCATAATCCCTGTGGGTCTTCCATATCAACATGTTGATGAAGCCAAAGCAACAGATGACTTATCACTACTTGTAGCTTTGGACGAACACGGTAATCTTTCTCCTCATGTCACACTCTTCTAACATATACAATGGCACAAGAAGCTTTTTCTTTATGTTCTAGTGTATTACCCACTTGATACTAATGACTACGTGATTCTAGATATCAAGATTAATCAAAAGATTCAAGAGCGTTAGCCAGTGCAGTGGCATGTAATGTTTGTGTCCTTCATTCCTCCTTAAGTAGTTTATCACCCATGATCTTAGAGAGAATACTTCATTTTGGATCAATTTCTATCTTCTTATTCTGATAAATAGATAATAAATAAATTCTCCATTATTTCTAGATGCCCAATGTTTGATTTATTATATAACCTTCTTACTTAGATCAAGTTCTTTGAATTCTCAGGAAAGGCTGAAGGTATCCTCTTTGAAGATAAAGGTGATGGATATGAATACAGGAATGGTGAGTGTCTTTTGACAACATATGTTGCGGAACTCGTGTCTTCAGTTGTCACAGTCCGCATTTCCAAAACTGAAGGATCATGGAAGAGGCCGAACCGCCGCTTACATGTCCAATTGTTACTTGGTTGTGGTGCTATGGTATGTAATCTGTCTTAACTTTTCACATATTCTCAAGACAGTTTATACTTCTTTCATTCTGCATCGTTTCCTGGGCTATTTGCCTGTCAATGTTCAAACAGCTTGATGCCTGGGGCATTGATGGAGAAGTCATACAAATCGCGGTACCCTTAGAAAAAGAAATTGCGGATATGATAGCAGCGAGTGAGAAACTGCAAAAAAATCATATGGGTAATGCATGTATTTCAAATTGCTTAAGTTTGATTTACTTGCTTCTCTAATCTTTGTATACTGCCACTAACTTTCTGAACTTCTCGATCCTGCTGATGGTCAAAACATGCAAAGGGAAAAGCTGGTATACCAATCTTTGTGGTTGCAAAAACTATGGGCCCAGAAAAAAAATTTAGAAACTGATTCATGTCACTTTTTGAATGCTCATGTCTAGGATGGTATCTTAAATTTTTTGGTACTCTTCGAAAGTATGTTATCTGTTAGAATTCCATGAGGATATTGATGAATGGTGAGTATCTCATTGTTGTACTCCCATGCCATTACAATGAAAATGTGGGACAAAATTTCATAATGTTATGGCACGCTGTCTATGCTAATATAGCATTTTTCCAAAAATGTTGCATGTGTTGATTTTCCTAGTAGTTGTGAGATTGAGACATCACTGTTTTATCTTGGGTCACAAATACTTATTGGTTCCTGTATTATGATATCAGGAGAGGTAAAGGCGCCTTTGATGTTTAAATGCCTACTGATGGTTCAGAATGTCTTTGTCGGAATAGTGACTGGTTGCTATATTTGCAGATAATTCTAGTAGAATACCAGACATGGATAATATTCCAGGACATAAGGGCGTGGAGCTATCAAAGACACCCGTGGTGATGAAAAGTGGAGATTGGGTTCTTAATGTAGTTCCTTGGATTGGTGGTAGAATAATTTCAATGCAGCACATTCCTTCTGGTATGAACCCCAATCATATGATTGCTTCATTGATACTAACAGTAGTATCTACTCTTCGATGTTGTGGTCGTATTAATTTCCAGTATATCTAGTATTGGTCATCGACTCATTGCTCAACTTCATATGCCAATCTGTTTCATTATATTAGTGCTTCTTTCGGAAACTGCTTAATGTTATGGTTATCTGATGTGAAAACTGCTTTTAATCCTCAGTATTTACCTAGGCAAATCTGAGGAAGTTATATGTGATAGTGGTACTGGCCTCTATTTGTGTGCCATTTTTTTGTGATATTGTTCTGTTGTTATTTGTTTAATTGGAATTATGATGGATAGAGTAATGAATATAATCATCCAGCGGACAACTAAGCCTTTATCTCACTATATATGGTCGACTAATGACTATATGGATTGTACATGCTAAAAGCAAATACTGAGCAGTTAATGTTAATTTGCCTTTTCAGAAAAGGTCAGCCCAAAGACAGCTTTTGGCTAAGAAAATTCCGCTACTGGGTTAATTTACAATTTGATGGCCGACTCATTTATATACATTTTGCCCAGATTTCGTACACTGCAGTGGTTCCCAAGAATCTTGTATGCAGCCTTACTGTTATATACTCTTTGGTTGGACATAAGGTAGAAAATTGAAGCCTCAGTTCCATAGACTGAACCTAAGAAATGGTTCAACGGCCTCTTGGTTTCTGTTCTGTCAGTATGCTACTTTCCAATATGATGTCATAAACATAACTATTACCTTTCCAAGCTGCAGATATTCGTAAAAGCTTTCATCGTTATATTTTGTCTTCTAAAGTTATTGTACTACATCGCAAACTTCTTTGATTAACCTGGAGATATTGTACTTCTAATGTTGGCAGGTTTCTTTCATTGTATCTTACATGGTTTCTGTGACAGGAATTCAGTGGCTTCACAGTCGGGTAGAGATTGATGGGTATGAAGAATACAGTGGCACTGAATATCGATCAGCTGGATGCACCGAGGAATACTCAGTCATTGAGTGAGTAGCCAATAACTCACAACTGCACTTCAAAGCTGTAACTGCTACCATGTGTAATTTCTATTTCTTCGTAAATCCATGTCTACGAAGTCGAACTCTTTTCATAAATGAGTATTGAAGGATATAGAGTGAAGTTTATTAGTACTAATAATTTATTCTTCATGCACAACATCTAATCTCTATTCTCTCAAGTGAAAAGAAAGACTCCATCACTGTAAAGATAAACCAGAGAGAATGCTATGTAAAATTTTAATGACTTTGTTCTGATGGGAATGCTGTAAATAGCATTTGGAAGATGTAAGTTCTCTAGAATGGGGCATATCAGTCATCACTAGCAATTTGCTTTTACTTGTGAGATGAAAGAGTTGATAGTTTGAAAATGAGAATTCAGCTACTTAATTTGTGGCAATGCCTTAAACTGAAAAGGAATTTATGGTGCATACCTATCAGGTCGGTTGGGGTTCGTAAAGAGTTTTTTAGTATTATATTCCTCCTACTATATTAGCTCGTCATCTTTAGTTGTTTCATAGACTGTTGGATTTTCAATCTGTATTCATAGATGAGTACTTTCTTTAGGATTGTCTGGCTTACCATACATGTAGAAGATGCTGAAGTTTCTACTTATTTTCGTACTCTCTCCAGGAAAGCAAGAACTTTAAGCCTTTTTGACCAGATTTCAGCAAAATAAAGTGCAATTATTCCTTTTAAGCCTTGCTATTCTCAAAACTACGAATGCCATGCAACCACAACAAAGCCTTCATCGTCATTGAGTCGCATAGTAACTGAATTTTCTAGTATAAAGTTGATTTCTTGAACTTTGATGCCTTACAGTCGGGATCTGGAGCAGGCAGGGGAAGTGGAATCTCTTAAGCTAGAAACTGAAGTTGGTGGCGGAGTAGTTCTTCAGCGAGAAATATCAGTTCCAGAAAACGACCCTAAAACTCTTCGAGTTGAGTCCGCCATTGTAGCTCGGAGTGTTGGTGCGGGATCAGGAGGATATTCAAGGTTCGATGTGCTCTTACTGTTATCATTTGAAACTACTCTGACAAGATGGCCCTTTATTTAATTGCTAAGAAGTCCTTTATAGCTTCTTGCTTCACCTTTATAGAATGGGTCCATCTCCCATCGGTTTAATTAGGACTAAGATAACTTACTGTGCTTAATGACTAACTAGTTTATCGTTTCATTCATAGGTATTTTTTAGGGAACCCAAATATTTTGTCTGGTTTCTTGTCTGCGTATACATTCTAGGGTAGCTCTCAAATCCACGGAAACAATTTTATCTCTAGTTGATGATTAAAGGCTAAAAGATGAAGACATCTTTACCTAAGCTCCTGACTTGATTAGGTTTAGAAATACATTTCTTTCATTTGCTTTTTCCTGTATGTTCACTTGGCCTTGCCATTGCCTTTTCCTGTATGTTCACTTGGCCTTGCCATTGCCTTTTCCTGTATGTTCACTTGGCCTTGCCATTGCTTCCATCATCACACTTTTTGGCTCTGCATAATCCTTATTAACTTCTCTATTTCCCAGGCTTGTATGCTTACGTGTGCATCCCACCTTCTCATTGCTGCATCCTACTGAATCATATGTTGTATTCACCTCGATTGATGGTTCTAAGCATAAAATATGGCCAGAATCCGGGGAACAGGAATTGGAAGGGGATCTTCGACCAAATGGTAACAACTTTCGTACTCTCTGATTGTCTGGTTTCATCCGTACATATAGAATGGGAGGTTTTCGTTCTCCTTAATTTTTGGGTTTGAGTCTTTGCATATAAAGTGCAAACTTTTGATCATAAAATATTTGTCAATGTTACCTATAATCTTTAGTCGAATTATCATTCTGTGGTCTGTCTGGCTGGTACAGCCATTTACAAGTTTGCCAAACAAGCATAGATGGAGTTCGTTTATCTTTGAGCTCTTGGGTAGTGATAGTTGAGTTGATTTTCTTAGAACTTGTTATTGATCTGAAATAGCCACAACATCGAAGATTCCTCATTTATAGCCGATCAACCAAACATTCTAAAAAGAAGGTTACCTTATACTAGACCTGTTGACCCTACCATTTTGTGAGATGAACATGCAAACAAATTTAGTTCTGGATGTAGAAGTATCAGGTCATGCGGTTTGCATCGGTGTATTATGATCCTAGACTGGATCAAGTTCTGGAGATCAGCAATCCTATGTGCTTTTACTTAATACATTAACTTCACTGTTCTTCCACCCGTTTCACCAGAAAGCTTGTAAATGCAAGGAACCCCTTTGGAATAATGTGCCGCTTTTCATATGCAGGAGAATGGATGCTTGTTGATAAATGTCTTGGCTTGGTATTAGTAAATCGGTTCAGCAACGATGAAGTCTTCAAGTGCTTATTACACTGGGGAACTAAGACTGTCAATCTCGAGCTTTGGTCTGAGCAAAGGCCCGTTTCAAATCAATCGCCTCTTAGAATAAGCCACGAGTATGAGGTGAGGAGTTTCTTAAATCGGAACTAGGTACACCGGGCAATAAATATCTTATCACCAATGTTGCATCATAAATATGGATTATCAAAGATGTATTGAGAATGTAATTGTCTGTTTATGACTGCAAGAAGTAAAACACGGGAGCGAGCCCCTTCTAAATAAGAGTTCGTTTAAATATTGTTTTCATTACCAGAAACACGACTCTTCATGGAGTAAAATGTTTCGTGTCCTTAAAATGAAGGGTATGTAGCGAAGCTTATGTTTGATGATAATGGGGAGAGAGCACTTTCACTTGTTGCTTTGGCAATATCTTCATAGAACTCGTGTTTCATTACAAAGCTTTCACTAATTTCTTAATGAACACCTTTCCTCGTAATGTTGGCTTAGAAGAGAGGCTTTAATCCCTTTTTTCACTGCAATTTCACTCTGCTTTTCTTGTAAGCATAATTTAAGAGAGTATTATCTTGCACGTATCATCAAAATGCGAGAGAAATTGCTGAATATAAGGTGAAAATGTTCCACTTTTTTATTCTTCATTTGAATATAACCATCTTCTTCAACTGAAGTAGCACCACCAAACAGACCAAATAGACAGAGTTGGTGAACTGAAGCAGCTACTCAGATCAAACCTTTTACATAACATGCACTTACTTTCCTCGTATTCAGCTCATCCTCTCATCTTTCTCACCTTTTCGACCAGTTTAAATGAGCAAGGGACCGTCGCCATTGATCCCATTGCTGCTAGTGACGACGCTAGGCTTCTTGCTCCATGCGCGCTCCTTTCTGGACGACGTGTCCTTTGTTTCCGACGTGGAGGACTCGGCCTTCACGCTGCTCCTAGTTGTTCCTGTCGTGGTTCTCCTGTTGGTCCATCAGATCACGCAGTCGCTCATTCTACCTCTTGTCGTCGTGCTAACTGTCTACACGGTCACAAAGATGTTTCTCGGGCCTCTGATCCTGATCGTGATCATCTACATTATGAGCGTTTACGTGCCATGCTATGAGTTCTCCCAAGGCTATGAGGGTGGCCGGAGAGATGAACAAGGTTTGGGTTGTGTGCTGCTTTTTGCAGTGTTTCTTGGTCTTCATGTGATGTTTTCCCAAGGATTTGGGCAATGGGGACTTGTTCTTGTATCTGTGCTCTTCTTCCTCTTGTATAATTACCAGTGCTCGGCTTAAAATATAATTTCCACTATATCAATTTGTTGTTTAAAAAATAACTGTGTAGTTTAACGTGACCATTATTATTGTCTTTTGAAAGACGGTATTTTCATAAGCTATCGAAAGATTAAGGTTTAAAGTGCATATTAGAACAAATGAAAACAAAAATTTTTGGTTGCATGAATCAGGTTATAAACTTTATAACTACTACACGTTGCATAATAAATTTTTTAGATTGCATCTAAGACATTTTACCTTTTGTTATTTTAATTAAACTTTATCTTTTCGTAAGCCTATGGAAATGATAGAATGATTTGCCGTAAACAATTGTATTATTGATATCTAAATATATAGAGAGTACAATAGAGGTGTAATAAGGAAAGAACTCTAATCATAATAAATCATAATCTAATCAGGAGTCTGATTTATCCTAACACCCCCCTCAAGCGGAGCGTCGGGTGCTCGCCGACGCACAGCTTGGACATGAAGAACTCGAACAGCGGACGAGAGAGCCCTTTGATGAAAATGTCCGCAATCTAAAGAGAAGTTGGAACATAAGCAACACGCAGCTTTCCGGATGTCACCAACTCACGAACAAAATGGTAGTCGATGTCGATGTGCTTCGCCCGCTTGTGAGTCACTGGATTCTGAGCCAAGAAGATAGCACTACTATTGTCGCATAACAACAGTGGAGAACCAGAAAGTGGAAACCGAAGATCACGAAGCAAATGAGTGAGCCAGACCACTTCTGAGGCAGTGTTGGCGAGAGCACGGTATTCAGACTCAGTGTTAGAGCGAGAAATAGTGGACTGTTTCTTGGCACTCCAAGAAACCAGATTCCCACCAAGAAAAACTGCATAACCATAAGTGGACCGACGAGTCTCCAGACAGC
Organism: Rubia yunnanensis; assembly: GCA_037428765.1. Taxonomy (NCBI): domain Eukaryota; kingdom Viridiplantae; phylum Streptophyta; class Magnoliopsida; order Gentianales; family Rubiaceae; genus Rubia; species Rubia yunnanensis. The sequence continues at coordinate 18,311,611 of CM075064.1, read as the reverse complement.
GAGCCCAATCAGCATCAGAATATCCTAACACATCAGGAGTACTTGCAGAACAAAATCGGAGACCAAAATGAAGAGTGCCACGAACATACCGTAAAATCTGAGCACAGCAGCAAAATGATCATCTCTGGGATCCTGAAGAAACTGACTCACCGTGTTGACCGAGAATGCCAAATCCGGGCGAGAGATGGTGAGATATTGGAGAGCACCAACAAGAGAACGATAAAGTGTAGGATCCCGAAATGGAGGACTGGTAGAGCTGTGAAGTTGAGAACCAGCAACAAATGGAGTAGAAACAGGTGCCGCGTCAGACATACCGGCCCGATTCAAAATATCCCGAGCATACTTCGCTTGGCCAAGCAGTAATCCTGAGGAGGTAGGCGAAACTTCAAGACCAAGAAAGTAATGGAGAGCACTAAGATCCTTGATAGCAAACTCTTTGTGTGTCCGATCAATGAACTAGCGAGAAGAGTCGAGTCATTTCCTGTGAGAATGATATCGTCCACATACACAAGTACGTACAGTAACGACGACCCTCTCGAAAGGACAAACAAAGAAGTATCAGCTGAGCTGCACCGAAAACCAAGCTTTGTCAGATAACTCCTGAAACGCTGGAACCAAGCCCAGGGAGCCTGCTTAAGACCACAAATGGCCTTTTTCAAACGACAAACATAGTTTGGATGGACAGAATCCTGATAACCAACGGGCTGCTTCATGTAGACTGGAACATCAAGAACACCATTAAGGAAAGCGTTCTTGGCATCCAACTGATGAAGTGGCCAGGAACGCATGGTGGCTATGGCGAGAACCGTCCGAACAGTGGAGGCTGTGACCACAGGACTGAAAGTGTGGTCAAAATCAAAACCCAAAATTTGCGAGAAACCCTGCGCCACAAGTCTAGCTTTGTGACGCTCAATAGTGCCATCTGGTCGATACTTGACTCTATAGACCCATTTGGAGCCAACAATGTTGACATTCGAAGGTCGAGGCACCAAATCCCAAGTGTGCTGACCACGAAGAGCATCCATCTCATCATCCATGGCTGAAACCCAGGCTGGATCCTGAAGGGCAGTGCGATAATCAGTTGGCTCTGTCTGAGAGAGGAGTGCGGCAGTGAGACCATGAGCAATAATATCCGAATAATCCTGGTGCTGAATGGCACCAGTAGAAGACCGAGTGGCCATCCGATGAGTACGAAGCTGGGGCGGCGAAGCTGGAGGAGTCGAACCAGCTGATAACATGGAGGAAGATCGAGCTGCACTGACCGGAGAGTGGCCGTCAGAAGTAGTCAGAGAAATAATAGCCGATAAAGGCTGAGACGTGGTGGTCGGTGGCTGAGATAGTGGCTGAGGAGTGATGGCCAGCGGCAGAGGTATGGTGGGTGTTGGCCGAGGAGCAGGGTCCAGGTCAACCGTCCAGATGGAAGATGGTGGGGAAGGAGAGGCAGCTGGAACAGGTACAGATACAGGTGTGGTGGCCCAATCGATGAAGTAACATTTCCATAAAAAATGATGAAATCTCCAGATCTGAAATCGAACGACTGTCCGTGGAAGATGAGACATAAGGGAAGAAAGTTTCATCAAAACGAACGTGGAGAGAGATATATATGCGCCCAGAAGTCTGGTCGAGACACTGGAAGCCCTTGTGACGAGGGCTATAGCCAATAAAAATACAGGGAATGGATCGGGGTGCAAACTTATCAGTAGCAGTGGCACGCAGACATGGAAATGCACGGCAACCAAACGGGTGAAAGAGGGTATAGTCAGGCACATGACCAAAAACAACCTCAAAAGGTGATTTTCCACTCAGAACTGAACTAGGCAGATAGTTAATAATGTAAACCGCAGAGGAGAAAGCTTCCACCCAATAATAGTGCGGCACAGAAGAGTGAAAAAGCATGGCAAGACCAGTCTCTGTGATGTGACGATGCTTCCGCTCAGCCCGGCCATTCTGAGCAGGTGTATAGGGCAAGGACATCTGATGATTAATGCCACATGATATGAGATGAGCCTGAAGTCGGTGATTAGTAAACTCGGTGCCACCATCGGTCTGAAAATTTTTAACCCTAGCAGAAAACTGATTCTCAACGAATTTATGAAACTGGATAAAAGTGTCATAGAAATCTGACTTATGCCGCATCGGAAGAAACCATGTGAATCGCGAAAAATCATCAATGAAAACGGCATAATAAGAGAAACCACCGACAGATAAAACAGGTGCTGGTCCCCACAAATCACAATGTACTTTATCCAATAAACCAGTAGCGTGCTTGTCACTAGTGGAAAAGGGCAAACGGCTACTCTTGGCCATCTGACAAGGAGAGCAACTAACAGGTGCAGGCATAGTAGAAGTGACAGAAATAAGGCTCCGTCGATTCAATAACTGAACAGTATCATGAGACACATGACCGAGGCGAGAGTTCCACTGCTCAAAAGAAGCATGAAGCTTTGTAGAGCGTAGTTCGCCTAAAAAGCTGGAATCACCAGTCTCAAGAAAATAAAGACCTGAACTATGACGATCTTTACCAATTATCGTCCATGTATGCTTATGCTAATGGAAAATGCATCGGCATCAAATATAATACGGACAGGTAAATCACGAGTAAGCTTACTGATGGACAATAAGCTTCTAGTAATCTTAGGAACTGCTAGAACATCATTAACAGAAAAACCAGAGAAATGACACTGACCGATGTGAGAAATAGATAATGATTCACCATTTCCAACAAGAATAGAATCAGAACCACAATAAGATTGTACCTTATCAAGATGACTGGTGCGAGCAGTGATGTGAGATGTAGCACCCGAATCAACAATCCACTGATTTGACAAAGAATGAGGGTTGGGACCATTCAAACTGGCCTGAAACAACTCCTTGTCCGCAATCCAATTAGTGGAGCAATCTTCCCGAGATATAGGGCCCAAATAAACCATAGCAAAGGACCGAAAATTGCACAAAAATTGACTGGGTGAAGACGAGAATTTGAGCAACTCGTGAGAAAGTGCTTCAACTCGCGAGAAATGGCTTTGGCTCGCGAGAACCACGATAAACTGCTGCAAATCGCGATAAACTATTTCACTTGCGATAAAATGGAGGCGCGAGATATACCCCTTGTGCGCGAGTCAGATCGCCCGTGACGTTCACGCGCCGGAGTCTCAACTCGTTGGCGCATGGATCTCACGAAAATCGGACGAGACAACTTCTTAGCCGTCGGAGCCTCAACTTCTTAGCCGTTGGACGCTCGGCGGCGCTGCTAGAAGGAAGATCGCCGCTGGAAGAAGGCGGTGCTGGAGTCCGAGATACAAGCCGGAGAGGACGCCGGAGATGGAAACTTGATTTGCTGCGGAAGATGGAAATTTGACCGGATTAGTAAGACATCGGAGGAAGAACTCACCGCTGGAAGAACTTTGCCGCTGATGAAAGCTTCGAATCTGGAAGAACTCGCCGGGAAATCGAGGATTGAGAAGACGCCGGAGCACGCCAGATGTTGCCGGAATTTGGCCGGAATTTCACCGGAATCAGGGCCGGAGGGGTAGGCACTGAACAATAAATTAAAATTTAGGGTTTAGGATCAGAACTTGCTCTGATACCATGATAGAATGATTTGCCGTAAACAATTGTATTATTGATATCTAAATATATAGAGAGTACAATAGAGGTGTAATAAGGAAAGAACTCTAATCATAATAAATCATAATCTAATCAGGAGTCTGATTTATCCTAACAGGAAAGATGATTTTTTCTAAGACTTTGCCTTATTATTATTATTATTATTATTATATAAAATATATAATTTAAGATTGTTAAAATATTGTGTTAAGTTAAGACTGATAACGCCTAACTAACAAATATAACTAATCTATCTAATCTAGGTGGAACATTGAAGTTGATAACGTTGTACTTCATACAATTCATTTTTTTATTAGAGCAAAGGCAGTGGAGGTTTCTTAGATTTAAAAAACCATTCTAGAAATCGAAACACCCACAGTGGTGGTTTCTAGGGCGGTATCTTAAGAAACCGCCCCTTGATTGCCAAGGAGGAAACTGGTTTGGAAACCGATTGTGTCAGCCGAGCACATGGCATGAGGCCGCTGGATGCGGCCCTTTTTTTGTCCAAAACAAGACACGTGTCACCCATGCAGTGGGCCACGTGTCCTGCGTGCACTTGCTTTCTTTTTTTTTGCTATAAGAGGGACACGTGGCATGCCCTGATTGGGCTATGTGTCTCTACCTTTATTTTTTAATTTTATTTTTTAAAAAATATAATTTTTTTATTTGTAAAATTTAATTTTAAAATAATTTTAAATTAAAAATCTTGATAATTTTTTATTAAAATCAGGAATGATTTGAAATAATTTTTGAGAAAATTTTTGAAGAAATATTATTGAAAAAATATGGAATAATTATTGAAAATAATGAAATTTAATTTTAAAATTTATAATGTATTATTAAATTTCACGTTCAACTTATTTTGGGTGATCAAATTTATTTAAAATAAACATTAAGAATAAAATTAATGAGTATGATAGAGAAAATTAAGTGGGGTACATGAATAGTAAAAAGTTATTTCTTATCATTGTGGAGAAGAAAATGAGTTGTTTCTTAAGTGGTTTATTAAAGTGAGGCTAAAGAGAGAATGAAAAAGATAATATATTTAATTAGTAAGAAACCGATAGCAATTTCTACCCTACTTGGTTTCAGTGGCAGCTCACAAATTTGCACTATGACTTCGGGGAACTGAAAAGAGGGTGAGGAAGTGACATTTTGGTTCGGATACGATTTTTTGCCCCAAATTCTAGGCTAAACACTCCCTCCAATTTCACATGAGAGAAAAAAAAAGGGAAATACTTTACTTTTAAAATTGAAAAAAAAAAGGAAGAAGATTATAATGATTACAAGTGTTGAAGATAAAGTTTATAGAGTAGGTCTAATGATAGATGGTCTGTCCATAACCTTATTAACAGATCATTTATTTCTTACCTTATATAGTGCATTTGTTAAATTACACACAAAATTTAAATTTTATGAAAATATTTTTTATATCATATATTTTTATATTTTCACCTCCAAATACATATTACTGCTTGTTTTAACTTATAAAATACAATATTTAAATTTTATTAAAAAAATTATAATATTTAAGGTAAATGTCCTTGTGAACTTTTTATGAACTTATGAAAATGCCGCATTTACTGAGAATTTCCAAAGTTTACAAGAAGGATCCTCTGAATTTAGTAGCTCCAAAAGAATACTAATACGAAATACAAAAGCTCCCTTGTCTATGTAAAACAAAATTATAATGACATGATATTGTAAGTAAGCATCAACGAAATCTGATCCGTGACGAAGTGGATAAAGTTAGGTGAAATGAGAATAGTCATCCAAAAATAAAGCATAGTATGAAAAATCATGGGTCGATAAAAAAGGGGAAGGTCCCCATAAGTCACAATGAATCAAATCCAGTACATGTGTAGCACACTTATGGTTCTCAACAAACGGCAACCGTTGACCTTTCGCCATAACAGAGGGGACGCAGGCAACGGGTTTAGGCAACAAAGAAGACAAAGAAACTAAACCAGACTTCTGCAAACTAGAAATTACTGATGTTGAAGCATGACCTAAGCGAGCATGCCACAACTCATAAGATACCCGTCCTTTATTCTGCTGCAAATACGAGAAAAATACTGAATCGCCTAAATCCAAAACATAGAGACCACCATCACTGTGGCCCCTGCCCATGACCACCTTGGAAACTTTGTTCTGAATGACAAAGTTTTGATCATCAAAAGTGACAAAAGCATTTAAATCTCTAGTCAATTTACTAATAGACAACAGATTCTTAGTAATATTGGGAACAACCAGAACATCATACAGGCATAAATCATCCGAAAGTTTAGCATCACCAACATGAGAGATTAGAATAGAAGCTCCATTACCAACAGAAACATGAAAATTACCAGAATATGGGGAGACAAACTCCAAGCTTGAGGTGGAGGATGCCATATGACTGGTGGCACCAGAGTCAACATACCAATCAGAGGATTGTGTAGTAGGCTCTAACTGCAGTGATGACTAAAAATGCTCGGCCAGATGAGTGGAGTTTGTACGATTAGCTGGACCCTGAGAACCAGTCTGAGCAAGCATCTTGTAACAAGTCGCAGCATAGTGACCAGGACGACCACACCAAGTACACTGCAGCAAACCACGACCAGCCCCTGCCATGAATTAACCACCGAACCTGCCACCTCGCCGTCCTCCGAAACGGCCTTCCCTGACGGCACGTGAACCGGATGCGCTGCCACCCCTCGCCGGCTCGTGATCCCACGCGTGACCGGCTGAGGGAAAAATGCCTGCTGTGAAGGCGGCAGACCCAGTGGCTGGGGCTGAATGGTCCTGTAAATTTTTCAGAAAAACTTCGTGGTTTTTGACACGAGATAAAACATCGGCATACAATGGAGTAGGTGAGGAATTAATTAAAGGTGCAGAAAATCCTTAAACTCAGTTCCAAGAGCAATAAAAAACCAAATAAGTTGATCATCATTTGATACAGGAGAACCCATTATAGACAACTGCTCAAAAATTTCTTTAAATTGGAGATGGAGTTCATGAACTGTACCAGTCTTACGTATACCATGGGTAGCAGCATGAAGACGAAAGATGGATGATGCACTGCTGTCGTGATAAATTGACTGAAGATTGTCCCAAATTTCCTTTGAAGTGGCACAATCAGGCAAAACTGCCAAGGCCTCTGGGGTGAGAGAAGAAAAAAAGAAGACTGCACACACATTGATCTTCATCAACCCAAATCTCATAATCAGACTGGGCCTTCAAGTAAGCCTCCATGAGATCAGTCTTGGTGGAAGAGCCGCGACTTGGAGTGGAACTAACGGCCCCAGCGTAGGAGATGGAAGAGGCGGCGGCCGGGGGGCGAGGAGGAACAGTCGGACAGGGCCTGGAACCATCAAGAAAAACATACAGCTTCAGAGGTCGGAGAACATAACCAGCTTGACGCTTCCACAACAAATAATTGGATGATGACAATTTGATAGTCATCATGTTGAGCAAGGTATTATAAGATAATTTCTCGCCAGACATGGTGAGAGGAGAAAAATAAATATTTTGGCAAGGAGGAGGGGGGAGAATTTTGCCTGAAGCAAGGAGGAGGGAGAGGCTGCGGCCGAAAAAGAGAGGAGGGTTTTAGAACCAGGTTTGCTACCATGATAAAGTGATTTCCTATAATGATTCTGGTTAATGATCAGGAATATATAAAGACTACAAAGAAGACTAGTCTAAATATAACTCTAGTACTAGTCATCAACGTGGAATAAAATATATCTAATCATCTACTTACTTTATTCTAACAGACATATTCAAAAGCTCCCTAGTCTATGTAAAACAACATTTAGTTTAAACACAAGAATATATGCACAGAAAGCAGAAATCACAAATAGACAAAATGCAAAAATGAGAAAGTAAGCAAGTACCCAGAATAATTCCAATGAAAAAAATGAGTTGCCATCTGTCCAGCTACACCATGAAAATGAAAAGTGGACATAAAATTTGAAATCAGTCCTTCCTCCAGACAGCTTATTCAGATGCATCTTGACTGCATATTCAGATGCATCTTGACTGCATATTCATCAATCATATGCTTGCATTTGCATCGGTCCTTCTCACATGGTGATATTTTTTATTTTTTGGGTGAGATTTAGTTAATATGAGTAGATTAATGTACATAGTTTTTTTGGATGATGTGAATTGATATTTATAGTTTTTCTTTTTCTCAAGTTGATATTTTTTTATTTTATAGGTGAGATTTAGGTGATAGGAGTTGATGTTTATAACTTTTTTGGGGAGGATATAGGTTGTTTGTAATTTTTTTCTTTGAAGTTGATGTTTTTCATTTTCCGGGTGGGGTTTAGATAAAAGAAGCTGATGTTTGTCGCATTTTTGGGTGATACAGGTTGATGTTTGTAGTTTTTTTCTCTCTCATGTTGATGTTTTTCATTTTTCGGGTGAGGTTTAGGTGATAGGAGTTGATGTTTGTCACATTTTTGGGTGATATAGGTTGGCGTTTGTTGCTTTTTTTCCTCATGCTGATATTTTTTATTTTCCGAGTGAGGTTTAGGTTATAGGAGTTGATTTTTGTCCCATTTTTTGGTGATATAGGTTGTTGTTTGTAGTTTTTTCCCCCTCATGTTGATGGTTTCCATTTTTCGGGTGAGATTTAAGTGATAGGAGTTGATATTTGTAGCTTTTTGGGTGATATAGGTTGATGTTTGGAGTTGTTTTGGGTAATATATGTTGATGTTTGTGGTTTTTTTCCCACATGTTTCATTTTTCAAGTGAGGTTTGGGTGATTGGATTTAATGTTTGTAGCTTTTCGAGTGATATATGTTGATGTTTGAAGTTTTTTTTGTCATGTTGATGTTTTTCATCTTCCAGGTAAGGTTTAGTTGATATAAGTTAATGTTTGTAGTTTTTGAGTGATATAAGTTGATGGTGTAGTTGTTTTGAAAAAAATTGACGATTTAAAATCTTTGTTGATGTTCTATATGATTTTCAGTTGTTGTTTTGTTAGTTATTGCTGCTGTTTATGATTTTTTAGTTTGGCGATTATGTTGATGCTTTTTAATTTTTTGTCGATATTTTTTTTATTTTGTTGCTATTGTAATCAATGTTTTATGATTTTCAGTTGTTGTTTTGTTAGTTATAGTTGATGTTTATGATTTTTCAGTGTAACGATTATGTTGATGTTTTGCAATTTTTTGTTGATATTTGTTTGATTTTTAAAAATATTTTTTGTTGCAATTGTAATTGATGTTTCATAATTGATGTATTGTTAGATTTAGTTGATGTTTATGATTCTTAGTTTGACGATCATATTGATTTTTTTTACAATTTCTTTTTGATTTTTTTTTACCGATTGTAGTAGGAGGAAAATGATGAAAAAAAAAATTAGGGAAAGTTCCTTAGTCCCTGGAGAAAAATTGGGAAATGGACCCTGGAAAAAATTAAAAATTGATTCTTAGAGTTAGAATAAAGTTAAAAGTGTATAAAAATCTAGAGTCCGTCTCTTGAAAGACGGTCTTTCCATAAGTTATGGAAAGACCAAGGTTTAAAGTGTAAATTAGAAGAAATTAAGATAAAATTTTCGGGTTGCATGAACCGGGTTATAAATTTTATAACTACTACATGTTTCATACTAAAACTTTAATATTGCAATTAAGACCTTTTACCTTTTATTATTCTAATCAAACCCCATCTTTCTATAAGTCTATGGAAAGACCGTCTTTCCCAAGACTTTACCAAAAATCTATGCGTAAAATTTAGGCCATGCAATTGAAAAAGAAAAAAAAAGAATTCTTATTATTATTATTATTAATGAGAAAAAAAAGGTAATAAGGCCATGCAATTGTAAAAGAGAAGAAAATACAAATTTTTTTTGCCCCCCAAGAATCAAACACATGTAATATATTAATTCCAATCGACCAATTGACTGTCCAACTGTTGGCGAAAATCATTCCGAATTGAAAGAGACTAAAAAAAAAATGTTTGGTATCAAAGTGCTACAATAAACCAAACAAAAGAAATTTTAATTTCATTAAAGAGTTTGTTTTCTGCGAGATCGTGTTATGGTAAGAATAAAGACAAGAAAAAAGGAAAAATGGAAAATCAATTTCGAGGTTAACATTATAAATAATTCGGACCCGGTGTTTGAAATGAAATGCACGAAAACTAGAGGGATCAAACAACAAATATGCAAAAACAAACACAAAACACCCTTCCTAGCCAGAAGGCGTGAAAACAATCCCTCACCCAAACACGCCTCAGTTTTTCAGTCCCATTTACCTCGATTATTTTCCCTAAAAAACTGAAGTAAATGTGGGTGAAGTAAAAATATTACCTTTTACCTCGGTTTGAAACCGAGATAAAAAGTACTATTTTACCTTGGTTTTGGACCGACGTTGGTAGATTATATGTGCGATGTCGGTCTCAGTATGAAGACCAACTACCGGATAAGGTATCCGCGACATTTTTCAGGCCGAAGTCGGAATGTTAGATGGTCAACGTCGATCGTACCAACAAGACACGAGATCGGATAGGAATGTCTGCAATGTCGTTCCAGTCGGCTTCATTCCAAATAACAGCGACATCGCGGATTGGGAGGGATGATGACGTGTCCGTGCTGATGTGGAAAGGTGAACATTACAACGTTGTTTTGCATCGGCGATGTCGCAAAAAAATTTTACACAGTGGTTCTATATGCGAAGTCGCATATGTGTCGCATGTCTGCTAGTATGTGCGACATCATGGATAATTTTTGGAGAGGGTATTTCGTAAAAATAAAATAATTTTTAATAATTGATGCAGAAAAATGGTGTTAGTCGATATCCATTCTTGTTATTTAGTATTGGATTACCATATTCATTGTTAAACATCATACACCAATCAACTGTCATTACAAATATATGGGGAAATGAACAATGACTTTTGAAATGGCCTAAACCCTAGCTATAATATAAATTACAAATACATGTTACAATAGATAATATTACATGAGGTTGCTCATAAGCAATTAAGGTATTGAACCTCCAAATTGACTACGTTGTAATGCATAAACATTATTAGGGTGACTATTGAAATGACAAGTCATCCATCTACAGTCCATCCATAACTCTCATTGTCCTGTTACACCGAATACACAACAGACAAAAATGGAGTTGGAATTGTGCATACGCAATAGTAAAACACAATATAATATAGTCAGACTTAGACGTCGTGAATGTCAACTTGCAAATGAACGGATATGGGCCGACCTTATAATATAGTTAGACTTAAACATCATTGCATATTACAATAATTGATATCGTTAAGGCCGACCTCAGTGCGAAGTCGCACATTCAACTAATTTCATGGTTTTCATTGGCATGTGTGATGTCGGTCCGAATTCAGATTTACGTCATGGCGACCGACATACTGATACCGACGTCGCACATTCATACAGTGTTCATACGAATTATTAATTTTTGTACACTATATACAAACATGACATCATCTGTGTAAACAAAAACAATATACCTATACAACATGCAACACAATCATCCTACATTATGAAAATATACAAGCTTTGATCTATGAGAAAAATAACATGTAGAATGTGTGGTAATTAAATTGCTAAACTAACATTGAATGTATGGAAAACTACATCAACTAATTTGAACACGGAGGTGCTCCATCATCTATCATTTGTTCATATGTGGGGAAAAAATTTGATTGAACTCTTGAATTGTTGTGTTAAAGGTGTGGATGGAGAAGATAGTGTGTTGAAGCTAGGGTTTGGAGAAAGTGTGTTATAGATGAAAAATTGTAATGGTGTTGGTTTTAATGACTTTAAATTTTGGGTGAGGGGAAATTTAGCTTCAAATTTTTGCCTGAAAATTTTGTTTCCCGCTGGAAATTTCATTATATCTGATGTTGGTATCTATTCTGTCATGGTTCGGTATAAGGCGGCATACCCACGACCTCGGACATATGGGCAAATTGGTACTTTTTGAATAGTGTTGTAAAATTCTTCGTGGTAATGGTATCTCTATATTTGCATATCCACATATCCCACAACCCTGGAGGAACATATGTGGTGGAAATCATCAGTCTAATGAAGCTCATAAGGGTATAAATGGAAATACTAATATTAATGACAGGCGAAGTTGCCCTTTCATCCGGTCATTCCTAAATCGGAACATCTTGGTCATGAAAGTGTGAATAAGATTAGGGCATCTCTAAATTGCATTTCCACATCTCCCACATTAGCAGAGGGACCTTATATTTAGTTCAAAATTAAGAACTTGACACGTAAGTGGACGTAAAATCGTGAACCGGTCCATACTGGAAGGTACTACTTTTCCATCCTTGGTCAAACTTATAATCATCGAGAATGAATACATAACAAGCGTGATCTCATGGAAACTTCTCCCAGTCAACTTCTACCAAATAAACCTTTGTGTACTTATAAGTAACCATCTATAATTTACTCTAAACCACGTACAAGGACTTCTAAAATTTGATGGACAAGATTTTATTATATTCTATTTTCATTAAAACCATAGAATACGGAATTTCATTTGATTCTATGTGATGGAAATCATCAGTCCGATGAACCTTATCATAAAGGTATAAATGGAAATACTAATACTAATGATGGACAACGTTGCCCTTTCTTCAAGTCATTCTTAAATCGGAACATCTTGGTCATGACAATGTGAATAAGATTAGGGTATCTCTAAATTTGCTTCATGTAAAGATACCAATTCACGCTTTTCTTCCACCAATTCTACTACTACCCTTGGACTTGGTACTCCAATTTCTGCAGGAATTACAACCTCAGACCCATAAACCAAACCCCAGTAGCAGATGATTCAGATGTTTGATAGGCTCATAAGACACTCGGAAGTTCATATATCTAGTTCCCCTCGGCACCCTCGAGCCTTGCTCGAATTCCATTAACGATGGTACGATTTGTCCTCCACTTGACCTTTCACTCGAGAATGATATACTGAGGTACCTTATGTTGTATTTTGTACTCCTTGCACCATTTTTTAAATGGTTCATAGGCAAATTGTGTCCCATTATGAGTTATTATGGTTTTATGTATACCAAAACTACAGATAATTTTTTCCAACAAAAATCAATCACCAATTTCCCTTTCATATTTGTCAATGGTTACGCATCCACCCACTTTGTGAAGTAGTCAATGGCTACAATGAGGTATCTGAATCGACTCAACACTTCTGGAAATGGACCTACCAGATCAATCCCCCCCCCCACTTGTCAAATGGCCATGAACTATGCATACTCATCATCTCCTCCTGGGGAACATGGGTAATGGGTGTGTGCTTCTGGAACTTATGGAAAACTTGGATATACCTGTTAGAATCGTGGAACATCATGGACCAATAATATCCTACCCAAAAAAGCCTCCTTGCAACAAATCTTGCCCCCTGATGGCTTCCACATATTCCTTCATGCAGTTCTCTGATTAAATAGTCAGCCTCAAAAGGGGTGACACATCAAAGAAGTGATTAAAGGTAGCCTCGTCGATATAAAAATCCTTCTCGAAACACATATTTCAGAGCTTTCGATATTATTTGTCTTGCTTCCATATCCCCTTTTTGCAGATTCCCTTCTCGAAGGTAGTTGACAATATGTGTCATCCATGAGTCTTCCTCCTCCAAGACCATTGCATCCCACTCCTAGAAACTACGCTTATTCAACGTCTTCATCATCAACTGCTTTTGCGACTAAACTCCCAGGTCGGAGGAAGCAAGCATATTCAAAGCATACACTTTATAATTCTCCTCTCTTAGTACCTGCTAAGGGTATATGTTTGAAATTCATTTACTAGGGGTTTCACCACCTCCAAATACCACTGCACATTGTGCTCTCTCACCTCATATTCTCCTTTGACCTGCTGAACTACAATTTGTGAGTCACTGAAAACCTCTAATTTTCCACCTTGAGTTCTTTTTCCAAAAGAAGATACCCTGCTTCATTATTCGTGGCTTTAAATTCGAAGTGCAATGCGTATGGGTAATCAAGAACTTCGGGACTAATTAGCAACACTCCTGCTCCACAACCCCCCGAATGTGAAGAACCATCAACATACAACTTCCAGACTCTCTAATTCAGCACCTCATCCAACACTATAAGCTCAGTAGTCTCCACTATGAAATCTGTGAGGGCCTGAACCTTAGTTGCATTTCTTGGCTGAAATCGTATATCATGCTACCCCAATTCTAATGCCCATTTTATCATTCTACCTTAAGCCTACATATTTAGAAGTATCTGAATGATTGGTGAGAAACACTATAGTATGCCCTTGAAAATAAGGGTACAACCTTCGTGTTGTATGAACCAAGGCTAGAATTAACCTCTCGAGAGTTGTGTACCTCGTTTTTGGTCCTTATAGAGCCCGACTCATGAAATACACAAGATGTTGTTGCCTTTCTTTTTATTTCAACAATACTGCACTACTAGCCTGTAGGGGATGCATATATGTAGAGGTACAACCACGCACCCCTTTCAAGTTTCACAAGTGTCGCCAACATTCGAAGGTGCCTTCAACTTCTTAAACGCATCCTTGCTAGGGATGATCATGGACCGGGTCAAGGTTGGGTCTAATAAGAGTGTTGTGGTATACTCCTCTCCAGTTGGTTGATTGTGGCTCACCAAAAATGCGCCTGCGAAAGGATCCCGGAGGTGGATCTAGGGAAACAACTCTGACGCTCAAGTCAGTAGCTTTCTTTCTAGAATCAGGCTTCTCTAGTTTAGTTGCATTTACCCGGATTTGTCTCCTTCTTCCTCATTTTATAATATGTTGTGAACGTGGTTCCATTTTTACTGGAACTGTCATCGCGTGTGTAATCGTGGGGCGGGGAAATGCAGTTCATGGCTAGCGACCGATCAAAGCTTCCACTATTCTCAGCTCGTGGGCTAGCATCGATCCCTTTGTGTTCGTTTAACCCAAAATCTCTTTGCTCCTTTGGTACGGACTTTGCTCGTGGTTTGTTCTTACTATTTGTTTGGACTAGGTATGGACCATAAGCCCTCCCCCCATCCATGAAGACTGAGTGGCATGAAGCAAATTCTTTGAAGTAATTGGATGCGAACCGAGTTCTTAAAAATCATCCGTCATTCAACTTTACTCGTAGGAATTGTGAAGTGCTAATAGCTTCATGGCTGTAGTAACCCTCTATTTACTAACTCTTCTACTTTCAAAATTGAAATTTGAATTTCCCATTTTTACTGATAAGGATCGCAACGTCAATTATGTTCGAAAGAGTAGTGATTCTTTCCGCTTTTCACACTGATCATTTCCAGATTTCTCTAGCGTTTGTTACCCTACCTCATAAATGGGAATTTCAAACGGGTTTTACCATTTAGTTTGCTGTCTACTCACCTTCCACCTTTTTTTCGATATTTGTGAAAGACAATTCACTTTTGTGTCAGAGATCCATCATTGTGTTTCCAATACTGTTCCTCCATCTTGATTTTGTTGCTTTCTTTCTTTTAATATAAATACTGAGACTCTTTTATTTTCTCAGTTTCACTTTTTCCCTCTGGTACAATCTTCGTTTCCTCCGGCCAATTCTAGGTTTCTGCGCATCACTTTTCGTCGTATTTATGAAGAGTAAGGTTTGTTTCAATCTCCTCCTCACTTATTGTATGCTCTTAATGGTGACATATCTCTCTCCTTTAAATTTTTTATATAATTTTTGGTTGTTCTGTACTCGTTCTACTGACTGATCATCTTCTCCGGTGAATTTCCCCTAATTTTGTTCCAACAACTTTTAATTGCTGTCAATTCCCCCGATTAGTTTCTTGCTATTTCCAAA
Organism: Rubia yunnanensis; assembly: GCA_037428765.1. Lineage (NCBI taxonomy): Eukaryota > Viridiplantae > Streptophyta > Magnoliopsida > Gentianales > Rubiaceae > Rubia > Rubia yunnanensis. The sequence goes on along the minus strand of CM075064.1, from coordinate 18,296,219 downwards.
TCCAGGCTCATTATTTATCTCCATATCTACCTCTAACAATGTTGAATCTCCTTTAGAATATGGTCATTCCGGTGTGGATTCTAGAAAAGTTTTCGGATCATCCTCTATGCACAGTATGTTGTCTGGGCTATATCTAGAATAATTAAAGAATTACATCCCCTTTTCCTTTTAACCTTCGTGCTCTTATGAACAATGAGTGTGTTTTCATTCCACTGTCTGGTTATATATCCTGCTACCAAGCCTATATGAACTTTGGTCTTTATTTTCCTCTTCCCCAACATGTGGTAGATATTCTGTGTTCGTATAAAGTAGCCTTGTCCCAATTTCACCCCAAGTGCATTGCTATCGTAATGGGGTTTCTTCAAGTGTGTGAGAAAGCGAACGTAGATTTTACCCTTGAGCTGTTTTGTAATTTCTATCATCTCTGAAAGTTAAAAACATTGTAGATAAGTTCATCTTTTACCCTGTAATCGCTGGTGTTGAGCTCGTGAGGGGCTTTCCTAGCAATGTTGGTCCATGTCATAACAAATATTTCTTTAAAGAGTTAAAACAAAACCCCGAGGTTACAGTGGCATCGTGAAACTACAAGGTTCCCAAATCTAAGCTTCTTAGTTTGAATGTCTGTTTTACCGAAGAGACGAAGATTGTTGTCACACTTCATGCTCATACACAGCATCTCTGCCATGCTGACTCTGATGCTGAAGGTGTTTTGCCTGTTCTTGTTTTTTATGCATTTGGTCTGTAATCTTTCTGATTATAACAAACTGTTACTATATTTTTGTATGTTCGTTTGACCTATGATGATTCTTACATTTCAAATATAGATCTATCTAAAGGAATTATTGCTAGGCCCTTCTTTGATAGCAACGATAAGGAAATGACCGAAGCCATTGTTTAGCCAAATGATACTGTTATTGGTAAGGGCAAGGTGAAAGAGGGAAGGGAGACAGGTGGTCATCGCACCACAGGTAGGCCGAAGCCTAAGCACAAAAGGGATAGGGTTGACAGACCTTTAGGTCATTTGGTCCCTCCCTTTAAAAAGGGCGTGGCATCCGGCCTCATTTGCAAGCTCTGATGCTAACTGAGGGTTCCCTAATAGAGGGGATGATATCTAACAGCTTCTCCAACCTTTCTTTACCAGACACACTGACTGCGGTGAGTCTATTGCTGATTAACTTTCCTTACATCCTAATGTTTTGTATGTGATATGCCAACTAACATCGTTCCTTGTGTATTCGTGTATCAAGGTCGGTAAAAGCCTACATCTTGCGAGTGAAAGTCTTTTTAAACTCCCTCATATTGATGAGTCATTGTTAGAGTAAGGCATAAGAGATAAAATGTGCGACTCTGGAAACTTCAATTAAGGGCACTAAGGAGAAATCGGTTGCTGCTGAGAGGAGGGCAATTGTGGCTGAGGTGTGTGCCCAGCTTGCAGAAACAGAAAGGCCTAAGCTTCACACTGAGTTAGAGAAAATACGTACCAATGAGCCCATAAACCCTAAATACCCTCAACTCCTAGTGGATCAACTCCTCGAGACCAAGTCATTCTATAAATATTTTGAGGATGTGTCGAGGAACGCTCACACCGTTGGCTACTGTGAGGCTGTTAAGGATCAACGTGAGTGGAACCCTGTGATTGATTTGAAGAGCTTGCCTGCGATGAAAAAGTGTGTTGATACCTTGGAGAAAAAGAGGGCGGAGCTGAATAAAGCTTTTATTTCTAAGATTGTTGTGGGGGATATCCCTATTGCTTTGCTGCGGCATCTTTCTAGCCTTCCCAGTCTTCCCTATTTGGGCAAGCTAAAGAAGTGCGAGATGGATTTCCTGGATGATCTTCCTTTCGGTTCTAGCGCTGATTCTTTGGCCCCTAATCCGGATGCTAGCATGGCCAGTGAGGCTAATGCGAGCATTGAAGATCTTGCCCAGCCACCGAGCAAGGAAAATCCCCCTCAGCCAGCAAGCTAGGATGTTGCTGCCCTTGTTGCTCAGTCCCAGCCTAACCCTGAAGTTAGTTAATCTCTAGTTTGGGTTTTCATGAACTATAAACATGAGAAAATTTTTTTTTTGTATGTTTGTTTTATTAATGTAATTTTGGTCATGGATGTTGGTTCATTCTTCCTTGTTTGCAATTTCTCATTGCCTTTATTTGCATGCAAGGCTTCAATATTTTGGTTGATAAAAAATACCTGAATAAGCTTGAATTTATGGGGTGTAGTGATTCTTTTTCCGAGCCTATTATTTTTCTTTGCGCCACTTGGTGTTTCACCAAAGAATGCGAGGGGATTGTTTCCTCCAACCACTTTGCTCGTGTTGACTCACTTCCCTTATGCATTAGGTGGAAACTCAATATTCCATCTGAACTTCCTTCTTCGTCTTCAAGTTGTCCTTGTAGTAAATTCATTCCTGATGGGTACAATATTGAATTACTTAGAAAAGACATCATCCGCAGTTAAGATGATCTTGAATATGCCAGCAAATATATACGGTCGCTTAATTTCCCTCTTCGCGTGGAAGAGTGGGCATTATGCTTGGGCATTCATTTGAAGTACATGCTTCTAAGTATTAATAAACTTGAAACGAGGTGGGATATGACTGTGAAGGGCACCCATGATGCTTTGCCTAATTTACGTAGAAATTTGAGCGAGCTGAACAATCTTATCCATCGCCAACAGTTGAATATGGTAAAGATGCTTCGTCAGCAGGTAGAGGCTAGGGATTATGGCATGAGCAAGACCCGCGAAGCCCATCAGAAGAATTTGATTATTGATAAGCAATGTGCTCGTATTGATGATTTCCTGGATATGTAGAAGAAAAAATAGGATAAGTGCGACCATTTGTCATCTTCTACCCTTTATTGGCAGAGCAAGTTCGACGAGCAATTTGCTATAAACACATAAATGCGAAGTGAAAACGAGGAACTTCACGCTGAATGCAATCATCTAGATTCTTCTGTCCACCAGCTGGAGCAAGCTTGAGTTGAATACAAAGATAGGCTTGAAATTCTCCCTTCATCATCTCGCAGATGTACCAGTAATGGGGATCTAACTATTAGAGTTAACGGGCAGAAGGTTAATTTTTCTGAGGCTGTACGTGATCCTACTAATTTCTTGGAAGATATGATACAACATCTAAAGGCTGAGATAGCGTGGTATGAGTAAATTGCTAACGCGATGAGTATGTAGTTAGAACACGAAGAGTTTAGGCCTACAACCAATTTCAGGGCGTATTATGCTAAGTATTTTGGTCATATAGAACAAAGGGGCATGGTTTTTCACTTTGCTTATCTACACATGAAATGGTGATATGCCCATCTTGTTAGTGAGGAGCGTGAAGCTGAAGAGAATTGGGGTAGGGCTGAGAGCTTGCCCCGCAAAGCAGAGCATAGTCATTGTCGTGGTGGTTCGTCCTCTTTAGGATCGTTGCGAGCATCCAAGCATAGATAGAATGTAGTTTTTGAATGTCTGTTGTTGCTGTAATTTCCACTTTTGGATGTTGTGATTGTTGTTCTGTCTTCCTATTTTTGGGTGTCATTTGAATTTGTGAGTTTCTTTGATTCATTATACTCATTTCTAATGCTTTTTTCAATAATAAACATATTTTTTATTGCAAATCCGTAATATCTATAGCTTGCTTTAGTTGCTATTTTTTAGGCATATCGGCCATGCAGCAAGTTCTATAGCTTGCTTTGGTGAGTGATATGTGAAGCTGCAAGATCTATTGCTTGCTTGTGTCACTGTATTGGAGGCAGATTGGCCAAATAGCATGATCTATAGCTTGCATTTTTTTGGGTTTGCAAAGTTACGATATCCATTGCTTGCTTTTGCTTTGTTCTGGGCATATCTGCCTTATTGGAAAGTTCATGACTTGCTATAGCTTGTGTTTTTTGAAATCGTGAGTTGAGTAGCTCTTGTGATTAGCACTTATGCTACTAACTCTTTCGTGATTGTATGTTAATAGTGTGTAACTTAGATTTGCAAATGTGAAGTAAATATGCTTGGAAAAGAATGATTTTACTTCAGGAGAATCATACTGCGATGATGTCGCCTTCAACACAAACTAAAGGATCGAACAACATCCATGCTCATTTCATGGTTTCTATGCATACGGGCTAGCATTTCCTGCCATTTAGCTGATTCTACACATAAAACTTTATTAAGTTAACTATGTGCCAAGTGTTAGGGACACTGCTACCATCTATCCTCTCTAGCTCATAGCAGTTTGATCGATGCGCCTTCATTATCTTGTATGGCCCTTCCCACTTTGGGCATAACTTTGCTCTTTCTTCAGCTAATCTAGGTTCGTTTTTCCTTAACACCATATCGCCAACTTGAAACTGCTTCTCTTTGACCTTTTGGTTGTACACTCTTGCCACTTTTTCCTTGTACTTAGCCTTGTTGTTATTTCCTTCTCTTTTTTTTCTTAGAGTACATCCAAGTTCATCTTAACCTGTTCTGGATTGACGTCCTCCTTGTGTTGCTCCACTTGAAGACTGGATTGTCCAATCTCTACTGGGATTACTATTTTGTGGCCATATACTAGACTATACGACATCTCTCCTGTTGGTTCTCGCACTATTGTCTTGTATGACCACAAAGTGTTGGGTATCTTTTCAACCCAACCCACACGATTCCCTTCTAATATTTTCTGAATTCCTTGAATGATCATTCGGTTAGTTACTTCCACCTATTTTTTTGCTTGGGGGTTAGCTACATAAGTGAATTTCTAAGTTCTTCCCAGCTTTAGACACCATTCCATAAAATCCCCACTTGTAAACTGCGTGCCATTATCGATAACAGTAGTGTGCGGTATCCCGAAGTGACCAACTATGTTCTTCCAAGCGATTTTTCTTGTAGCATCTACCGTTACCCATCCTATTGGCTTTGCTTCCACCCACTTGGTGAAGTAATCGACCGCTACAATTAAAAGCTTAGAATTGCTAGCGCCCTTTTGTAAAGGTCCAACGAGATCGATCCCCCACTTATCAAAAGGCCATGCTTCGTATATTCTTGTCAATACTGATTACGGCTTGTGTGATATTGGAGCATTCATTTGGCACATTTTTCATTTGAGGACGAAGTTGTGTGCATCATAGAACATGGTTGGCCGGTAAAATCCAGTTCGAATGATCTTCTTTGCTATTGTTCGAGACCCTTGATGTGATCCACATAATCCCTCGAGTACTTATTTCAAGATTTCATCTGCTTGTGACGATCCCACACATTTTGTCCATGGAGATAAATAACCTTTTTTGTATAAGGTTCCATCCTAATAAGCATAGTTGTGTGATCGCATTCGTAGCTTTCTAGCCCGTACTTTGTCTGTTGGCAACTTCCCATTGTCAATGTACTCAATCAATGGTGTCATCCAGCTTAGCTCTGGTTCCTGAACAGCCGAAACATTTATCCTTGTCGTGCTTCCGATCGGGATGATTTTCACTTTCACATCTTTGTGTTCGACTAATGAGTAAAATCCTGTTGTCGCCAATTTCTTAAGGAATCTGCCTTTTCATTTTTGCTCCTTGGGATGTGTTTTATATTGAAGTATTCAAGGTTAGAAATGAGTTAATGAACCCCCCTGGTTAAGTATTTCACCAACTGACCTTCCCAAACTTCATAATCTCCACGTACTTATTGAACCACTATTTGTGAATCGCTAAATGCTCAAACGCTCTTCACCTTCATGTCAACTCTGAGGTTTAAACTGCATATTAACACCTCATAATCTACTTCATTGTTGGTGAGTCAGAAATCAAATCAAAGTGAGTATCTATATTCGCCTCCTCTTGGATTAACCATCCACAGTCCTGCTCCGCATCCTTCCTTGCTAGATGCCCCATCTACAAACAACTTCCATGCAACATCTTCCCACTTGGTGTTTCCCTTGTTCCATTCCTCGAACTGTTGTGTTTCACTTGTTGCGTCCCTACGCTTGTCATTTCTTCAATGAAATCTGCTAAAGCTTGTGCTTTAATGGAGGTTCGTGGCTGGAAATGAATTTCAAACTGTCCCAATTCAAGGGCCCACTTGGTCATTCTCCCAGATGATTCTGGTTTGCTCAAGATGTTCTTGATTGTGTAGTCAATATACACAATAATCGAATGACTCTGGAAATAAGTTCGCAATATTTTTGCTAAATATATCAATGTCAGGGTCAACTTTTCGATGGGAAGATACACCCTCTCGACCTTTTGCAAAATTCAGCTTGTGTAAAACACTGGTATCTGTTTTTGGCCTTCTTTCCTGACCAGGACTGAGCTTACTGCATTACCTGAAATTGCTAAATATATGTATAGCATTTCTCCTTGGACTGGGGCTTTTAGTGGTGGGATCGTCTGAAGTTGATCCTTCAGTGACTCATATGCTAATTGGCACTCTTGATTCCAACTAAAATTTCTTGCTTTTTTCAGGACTTCGAAAAGTGGGAAGTGTTTTTCCTCTGCTTTCAAGACAAATCTACTGAGTGTAGTGACTGATCCCATTAGGATTTGGACTTGTTTCACTGTTCGCGGTTGGGGGAGTACCACGATTGCTTTTATCTTCTCTGGATTGGCCTCAATCCATTAGGAGGTACCTTATGCCCCAGGAATTCACCTGCTCCAACCCCAATTGTGCACTTCTTCGGATTGAGCTTCATTCTGATCGTGTTCAATGTATCTAGGGTTTCTTTTGAATCATCTGCAAAGTCAATTATTCACTTGCTCTTGATCACCATATCATCTACATATGTTTCCATATTGCATCCAATTTGATCGTGGAATGCATTTTCAACCACTCTTTGGTATGTTGCCCCTACATTTTTCAATCCAAACAACAACTTCACACAGTATAATATTCCAAAGCTTGTTATGAAAGCCATTTTTTCAGCATCTTCGAGATTCATCAATATTTGATGGTATCCTTTGTAGGCGTCTAAAACAGTGAGAACTTCGAATCCAAGATTGCTTCCACTAGTTTATCAATCTTTGGTAGGCGGTAACTATATTTTGGGCATGATTTGTTCAGATTGGTAAAATCAATACACATTCTCCATCCCGAGTCTACTTTTTTTTAACCATTGCTGGGTTCGCAAGTCATGTTTGGTATATCACCTATTTTTTTTTATTCTAGCTTGAAACAATGCCTTTACTTCTTCCTCAATTTCTTTCTACCTATCACTGGAAAAACTTCGTTGCTTCTGTTTAACCAGCTTGATCGAATTAGCGATGTTCAAAGAATGAGTTGTCATGCTTGGGTCAACTCCCCCCATTTATGTATGCTTCATGCGAACGTGTCCTTGTGCTCTCTTAGAATTTGTGTTATTCTCTATTTTTCTTGGTCTGGAAGAAATTTCCCTATCTTGACATAAATGGAAGCATCGTTGTCATCTAGAATGACATCTTCAGTTTCTTCCCCAATTTCCACTGAACAATCTGCCTGGGTGAGTGAGTCACTACTGGTGATAGTACTAACCATCTTTAGTTGTTCCATGGTTCGTCCTGCTTTCATTGCAATGACCATGCATTGCCTGGCGGTCTGTTGATTTCCCCTTACCGTTGCGACCCCTGTCAGGTTTGGAAATTTCATGACCAAATGGTATGGAGACCAAATCACTTTCTCTCTGTTCCTCCATGGTCTGCCAATGGTAGTGTTAAATGAACTTGGAGCATCCATGACCACAAAGTCACAGATTATAGTGCAGTTCTTCTCATTTTCTCCAATTGTCACGGGTAATTATAGGTTGCTAAGCAGCATTTATGCTTTTCTTGTGAATCCAACAAGCACGGATGTTGGCTTCTTCAAGTCACATCTTTTGAATCTAAGCTTGTCAAAGCAACCCACAAAGAGGATTTCTACTGCACTTCTTTCATCCACTAATAATCTATGGACAGTTGCACTTCCAATTTTAGCTATAATGGCCATGGGGTCATTGTGTGGAAAAGCGTTAGCAACATCATCCTCTTCACTAAACGTGATCATTTCATCTATGCACAATCTATTGTCCACGGGCTCCTGAGGAGGCGAATACCTAGCTTTAGCCTTCCAAGCGTTGTTTGATAAGGATTCCGTTGATCCATGTGTGGAGAAGACCATTTTTTTGGTGCTTTATCAGGTAGATCTTCCTCATAGCCTATTGCCTCGGCCATCTTTTGGCCCTTGTTCTAGGTGTTCGCAGTTGCATGGGTCTTGGGTACAGAGCTTCCCGACTTGCTTGGCTTGTTGTACCTGTGACTACTTTCTTCCTTCCTGTATTGTCCTAGATAAACATTTCTCAGGTTTTCCTCTATCTACCTCCGCAAATCTCTACAATACTATATAACATGCCTATGGTCATTGTGGAAAGCACAATAGTATTCCCTTGATCTCTTCTTTGTGGTGGGGGGGGGGGGCTTCCATTGGTCCAGGTTTGTAGATAGTTCTTTGTTCGCCTGCCAAATCTCTCTTCGTAATTTTGTTAATGGGGTCTCTTGGGACAATATGCTTTGTATTCCTGCTTCTTTTCCTTTGAAGGTGAAGCTTCCTTTCCCCTTCTTTTCCAAATTCCTTTGCAAATCCTCTGTGGCTTTTTTCTCACCCCACTTCTACTCAATTTTGCAGCTGTTGGCTTCCTCTGTCTGTGTCTAGGTTTGCAGAATAGTTTTTTGTTCGCCTGCCAAATCTATCTTTGTAATATTGTTAATGGGGTCTTTTGGGACAATATGCTTTGTATTCCTGCTTCTTTTCCTTTAAAGGTGAAGTTTCCTTTCCCCTTCTTTTCCAAATTCCTTTGCAAATCCTCTATGGCTCTTTTCTCGCCTCACTCCTACTCAGTTTTGCAGTTGTTCGCTTCCTCGGTTTGTAAATATTGTTCTATCCTCCTTTGCAAGTCTCTTGGGTATTCTGGCATTTTTTTAGTTCCTTGTAGAACTCTCTTGATCATATACCTCCCATGAACATGCCTAAAGAAGTCTGGAATGATAGATCCCACACATGTAGACTCTCTGTAACAAACCTGCTATAATATTCAGCCAAACTTTATTTGCTTCGTTAGGCTATGTAGTTCAAATATGCAATTATTTTGGTGAAATTTTGCTTCTGATGAAACCATCCCAAAAACAAATCTAATAGTTGTGCCCAAGATATTATGCTTCCACATGGTAAATCTTCATACCACGTAATCGATGTTCCCGACAAGAATATGGGGAATGCCTTGCATACTAACTCTATTTCTGCATTGCGGAACCTCATACTATAGCAATATGAGTGTAGGAATTCTTTTGGGTCTGTTGTTCCATCATAGATTTTGACAGGCAATGGTAATTTGAAGTCCTTTGGAATTTTGAAGTTGGGGAGATACGATGTGAGCGGTGACTTGTCCGGGTCACCCTCTACAACTATGTTTCTCAATTCATCCCCATATTTAAGGTCTCCATTATTTTGAACCACTTTCTGACTTACCTTTTGGGATTTGGTTTAAGAGTGGCAAGGAATTGATTGTACAATTGCTCTTTGTTCGCTTCTAGGAACGTAGCGAACGCTTGTTTTTCTTTTTCCTTGTTCAGGTTAGGAGACTCTGCTTCTTCTTCTTCTTCCCTATCATCTCCATCGTGTCCTTGTTCTTTACTGGGGGTGTGTTCCTGATCTTGGCTAGGATGTGCATTCCCATTCCTCCCCATTGTTTGTTCTTGAGTGTGGTGGTTTTGACTCCTTTCACTTCTGGTGAACACCATTATCATCTCCGCTGGAAATGAGCAACTAGAAAAAAAATTGATCCCCACAGACGGCGCCAAATGTTGTGGTATACTCTTCTCCAGTTGGTTCATCGTGGTTCACCAAAGATGCGCCTACACAAGAGATCCCGGAGGTGGCTCCCTGGGAACAACTATGATGCTCAAGTCAATAGCTTTCTTTCTAGAATCAGGCTTCTCTACTTTAGTTGCACTTACCCGAATTTGTTTCCTTCTTCCTCCTTTTATAATATGTTGTGAACGTGGTTCCATTTTTTCCAAAATTGTCATCGTGTGTGTAATTGTGGGGCTGAGAAATGCAGTTCATGGCTAGCGACCGGTCAAAGCTTCCACTATTCTTGGCTCGTGGGCTAGCATTGTTCCCTCTACATTCGTTTGACCCAAACTCACTTCGTTACTTTAGTTTGGGCTCTGCTCGTAGTTTTTTCTTACTTCTTGGTTGGACTAGGTATAGACCAAAGACCTAAACCAAACCCTAAAAAATTTTAGTTAGACACATGGGTCTGAAAATCTTAGACCTATACCCAAACCCGATGGGTCCAAAATGGGTCTGGATTCAAAATGGGTCCTAAATGGATCTAATATTATAATTTTTTTTCTTCACTAAATAAAATTATGTTATCTTAAATACAAAAAATTCTAGTTCAATATGGAATTAATTTTTCAAGAAAAAAAAATAATACATATTATTTGTTGAATTAAAAACAAAAATACAAAGAATATATAAAAGTAATTTAGAAATTAGAGTAAAATTATGTATATGTTTAGGATTATATGGGTCTATGGGTCGAGTCTGGGTCTTAATATTTTAGACCTGGACTCGGACGCGTATTTTAAAATCTAGACCCAGACCTGATGGTTCTAATTTTTTTGGACCCATACCCGACCCAACGAGTCTAGACCCTATGGGTCTAGGTTGGGTCCTAGACCCATGATCATCCCTAATCCTCGCACTTCTCAGTCCATTCAAAAAAAAATTCATTTCTAGAAATTGGCCAAGACCTTCCAAAGATCTAGTTAGTTAATGAACATCCTTCATCATCTGTGGATACTTCATGTTTACCAGTGCTTCAACTTTCTCAGGATTAACATCTATATCCCTTTCTGAAACCATAACTCCCAAGAACTTTCCGGCTCCTACACTGATCACACATTTAGCTGGATTAAGCTTTAGGTTTGACTGTTATAGCTTATCGAATGTTTCCTTCAAATCATCCAGAAATTGCTCATGACTCCTGCTCTTTAATACCATGTCATCTACGTATATTTCCATATTCTTGCCAATCTGTTTCTTGAACACCTTATCTACCAACCGCTAGTAAGTTGCACCTGCATTCTTAAGCCCAAATGGCATCTTCTTGCAGTAGAATGTCCCCACGTCCGTAATGAAGGAAGTTTTTTCTTTATCTTCTTCAGCCACCAATATCTGATGATATCCCTTATGAGCATTGAAGAAAGCCAACACCTGATATCCAGCTATAACTTCCACTAACTTGTCAATGGGTGGTAGTGGATAGCTGTCATTCAGAAAAAATTCGTTCAAATCGGTGAAATCAATACACATTATCCATACACCATCATGCTTTGGGACAATCACCGGATTAGCTAACCACTCAGGATAATACACCTCATCAATAACCTCCACTTTAAGCAATTTCTCAACGTCTACCCTAATTACCCCTGCACTTCTCTTCTGCTTCACTAACTTTATCGATGGATCGATGTTTAGCCTATGAACTGCCAATTCCGAAGGTACCCCCTTGAGGTTAGAAGTACTCCACGAGAATATATCACCATAGACATCAAGTCGAACCTTTAACTTTTCCTTTAAACTCTTTGGCATCAGCTTTCCCTCAGCTACTGTGCCCAAGCCTCAAACCATAATCTGCTCTGTATCAGCGGGACCAAATTCTCCATGCACCGAAGGTACCTTTCCCACGCCTTTCACTGCTGTAAGATTACAACTCTTTTCTACCACCTGGTCCCCTCGAATAGCTGCTATCCTTGTTTCTGTTGGAAACTTCATCATCAAGTTGTACGGGGACCATACAGCTCGATATAGGTTCAGGGGCTCTTGAAGTTTTTGGAGGGTTCAAGGAGTATTAATGGTCAAGTTATTATATAACTCAACATCTTACATCCCTATCAAGTATCCATGAATCACCTCATTTTCTGTGATTTCCATGACTCCAAGCTTTCATCCGCATACTTATGGTAAAAAGCTTTAGTAGTTTCCCCAGGCTTCTGTTTAGTCTAGTATAGCTCAGGCAAAGTCTTGGTAAACTTCTTCTTCTAGGCATACTGATTGAGAAGGGCTCCACTGAAATCCGGATAAAAATGCAGAGAACTGCCTTCCCTCGAAGGTAATTCCCAACCAATTTGCACGTATTCCTCTCATCAAAATCTCGAGAATTCATAAGATTCGGGAACGTTTGTATGAATTCTTGAGGATCTGAATCTCCAACATAAGTAGGAAGCCCTTCTAGCGTTTTGTATCCACCAACATATAATCGAGGTTATTACCGAATTAAAAGGTGAACTTGTTGGCTGCCTCATGGGCCCAATCAACTTGTCCAACTCTCTTCCTAAAGAGTCTCTCGTATCTCTTCCCAACCCTATCACTTGTCGATCCCTTAGTGGTTGCAGGGCTCGAGGAACCTCATCATATGAAGTTTGATACATAGATTGGGATCTCAACCAAAATCTATCCAAGGTCATATCACCCCAGGATACATGAGAGGTTGTGCTTAGACTCCATGTGGCATCTGTCCCAAAGATGGATTATGCGATCCTGGACCGCCATACCCCCTGAATTCCCATGGAGGAAATCAATGGATATCCATCATAAAAAATAGGAAAAGTAATCGTCGAAACCATAAGCATTAAAGAGTCCCTGAATAAACTGCTGCTCGAGTATTATTAGGAATGAGGGTTGCAGTCGCGGTTGATACATTTCCCCTACATGCCCAGCATATGGGATTCCCAACATAGGCTGAGATACCAGCCTTATTGCCATCTCCCTAGGCCTCGACGGTATCCCACCCCTCGAATGTACCCAAGGCATCAAAGGTGGCGTAATTTAATATCCCGCCGAAGTCAACATTTGAGTCACCTGCGCGAAATCTAGTTGCGATCCACCCAAGATTAACACCGCTCCCTTTACTACTCAGTTTGCCTGAACACCCCTTTTGTAAGCTCCGATATATGAATCTCCTAAAGCTTCTGTGAAGTGTCCATATTAATCATCTTGTTGGGCAACCGACAGATTCTCCCGAGGGCCTGCGTTCACTCCACACTAGGCTCTCAATTGACCTTTGGTTGCCTTGAAGATGTCCCTACTTCTCGAGATCCTTCAATAGGTATCGTTACAGGTCCTATCGAAACTAGCACTGGCTCAGGTTCAACACTTTGCAATACTGGGGGATTAACCATCTTTCTTCTTCCCCTATTTGGGGATTGTACCTCATCTCTCGCACATGTTATTTTGCTCCATAACCTTTCACTCCTTTGATTAGCCGTATAAGTGGACTTAAACCAAAGAATTGGAATCTGACTTAATCGGTCCCACGGGGAGTGCCAATTGATGCGTCTGGAATCCGATCGAGCTCCGTTTCCAAATCCTTGATTGTAATCGACAAAAACAAGCCCCAGGAGATCCCATGGGAAAACTCTCCGATGCCTTTCTGATAAGAATAATGAATGAAATTTCACAAGAGACGTACCTTTATCTTTATATGCTAAAAAGTCATTGTAGTAATTGCATATAACTGAAACAATAACTCTCAACACAATGATCTTCGCATTCTCCGCATGCATTGACTGTGAACCGTTACTGACATTGGACTTGACTTACTTCTTCCATAGTGGGCCGAGGACCAACTCGGAAGAGTATCATCAGGACCATTACCTGACGATATCATAAGGGGTTTCACCTGTCGCGAGGATATATCATTCGAACCTTCGTAAGTAAGATGAAACCTTGGGTTTTCTAGTAGTGTTACTTTTTACTTTTGAATTTAGAGAGGCATGTGTGGCTCGTGTGAAGTAAAGAATCGGGAAAAAATAAAGTGCGTGAAGGACAACATAAGTTAGATTCTCTTCACTTTTTCACGCCTTTTCAGATTTTACTTTTCTCAAGGTAATCATTACCTTTTCTTTCTCTCTCTTAACCCTCATAACTTCCCCTAAAACCACTATCATTCTTCTTTAACTTCTTCTTTGCAAGTTTCTTACAAGATTACCAACTCCAGAGTTCTCTCATCTTCTCCGTTTCAAAATCCACATCTTCTTTATTTAACAAGTAGGTTCTCTTAAACACCATGACTTCTTCTTCTCTTAGACCCCATGTAGAACAAGAAAATCCCCAATCCCCTTCCAATTCCAAAATTTCTCTTAAGAGGAATTTTGAGGAACAAGGTCGCTCAGGAGAGAAAAACTCATCGGAGAAAACAATCTCCGAAAATTTGGAAGCGCATCCTAAGGGGAATGGTCTCCAGATTCCGGCGAGGCTCACAGACTCCTGTTAGAGAGGGTTTTAGCGAAGAGACATCTTCCTGTATTTTATAAGTTAAAATAAGCAATAATGAGTATTTGAATGTGAAATTAGATTTTTTTTATAAAAATAAATTATATATACATATATATAATACAAAAATTACAATATTTAACTTTTCATTAAAAAAAATAGTGTGTAATTTTTACAAATACATCATATAAGTAAAAAGAAATACAATGAAATATCCATAAGTTAAGGATCAATAGGCCACTTGTCGAGAAACCCCCTCTATTTTATTTTATACTAAGTTGTATACAAGGGATAAAATGAAATTTAAACGTGAACAGTAAACAAAATTATGGCCTCCATCCTCATTTGTATCTCGCCACAAATTTAAAATGCAAAATATTCGACATTTCGATGTCTTTCTAACTACTTTTGGTGTTTTTGGTGTTGATGAGCATAATTCAACTGTAAAGTAGTTTTTAAAATATAAGAATTTGTGAAATGCTTTGCTAACTTTAAATGGCTAACATTTCTAGTTGAATCTCTGGTTTTTTAGTTAATTATTCAAATTAATTTATATTTATCACTAAATTATGTGTCAATTGTAAGTAATATATCCATATTTTAATTCCTAGATCCACTTGTAAGTTGGTGTACCTTATTTTAGTTCCTAGATGCACATCCTGTAATGTCGGATCTTGGAAGTTCTCAGGATGAAGTTTAATGTTTAAAAATCAAGAAGTTTAAAGTGGGACGAATGGAATGGAGTATATGTTATTATACCTGCTTCCCAGTTTCCTACAGGTAGAATTATCAGTACTTTTTATTAGAGTAATGATAAAAAAAGTGAAAATTTAGAGTAAAATTATATAGGAATAAATAAAAAGATAAGTGTATCCATAATTAGTTACAATTTTTAAGGAAAATAATTAATCATTTAATCTTTTATTAGATTCAATATCACTAATTTTAATATGAGTTCCACTATCATCACTCTGTCCGTTAAACAATTGATTTAACGAATTGTAGTGTGCGTGCATGGTATAATTATACCCTTTTTCTATGGTTATGCTCAACAGATAATACATCCATTCAAAACAAACAGATAAAAGATGCCTTGTATTAAAATCGTACTCGCTTTGCCCACCGTTATTGAATTGAATGATATGTTTATTTTTTTCAAGTTGAACTCGGTAAATTTGAATCATAAATATGAATTAATATATATAATAAAAATATCGTGAGGTAATGTTAAATTCATTTTTACATTTGTATTTAAGAGTCAGTCTCTTGAAAGAAAGTCTTTCCATAAGTCATGAAAAATCAATATTTAAACGACAAATTAGAAGAAATGAAGATCAAATTTTTGGATTGCATTAATCGGGTTATAAACTTTATAACTACTATACGCTGCATAATAAATTTTTAATATTGCAACTAAAACCGTGTACCCTTATATTATTTGAATTAAACCCTGTCTTTCCATAAACCTATCGAAAGATGGTCTTTCCCAAGACTTAGCCATATTCTAAATATTAATTTTTTATATAAAATTGTTCTATGTAACCAGAGATATTGACGGTCAAACATTAGCATTGAAAATTGGGAAAAAGTAAATATGTAATAAATAGCGGGACAGATTTCTTTCATCCCAATCAAAGTTGTTGAGAAAAAAATAGTCCTATTCTATTGAAAAATACTCTCTTTAATTTATTGAATGTGACACACTTCTTTTTTTTTGGTTGCTTTTGTGAATTTGACATACTTTCATTTTTTTGATAAGATTTCTTCATTTTCATCCACTCATTTTACTTTTCTCTTTCTAAATTCAATTTCATTCACTTATTTCATTCACCTAAATCCAAGAACCCAGAACTAGTGTGCCATTCCAATGAAATAGAGGTAGTATATTTTTATAACCACCAGTTCTTGATAATGCAAATATAATCCATATTTTTTCAAAAGTGTTAATGTACTCTTAGTCTCATCTGAAAAATGAACCCAAAACTCTAGTTACAAAAACGACTAACAATAACCCGATCAAATCCAATCCGACAATATTCCAATCCAACCCAACCTAACTCGAGTATAAAATTACACGATAGTAACACGACCCGACAACAACCCTACCCAACACGACCCGAGGAAAAACAATTGACACGGTTTAACCCGATACGACAGTAACCTGACCTAACCCGACAAATGGAAATCGGCACATTTCAACCTAATATGTTTCAACCCAAACCGTTTTCAACCAGACATGATAATCTAAATTGACACCACTAATAAGGGTCGGGTATATTAAACCCCATAAAAAAACAATAAATTAACTTTGGCATGTGTTTTTCCATCTCATCACATACTTCAATGATTGATCAAAATTATATTTTTTCCTATTTGAAGTTGGCCTTTGGTTAATTTACCATACCTGCAACATTTATAAATGTGGAAGAAATGAGCAACAATTCAGCGAAAATGATCTAAAGATCAAATGGAGAATTCAATGCTCTTGTATTTGCTGTTATCCCTGTTGCTTTTGAATTTGAACTCATCATCCTGCTCCCATTTGAGCATCCATGATTTCATTGAATGTGTTTCACATGAAGATCAAAAAGGCACGTTGGATGTATTGTTTACTCCAGCCAATTCTTCATATTCCTCCCATTTGGACTATCCCATCCAAAACCTGAGATATCTCCACTCCAATTCCTCCCCTCTTGCTTTGATCACACCGTTGACTTATGCTCACGTTCAGGCAACTGTCAAATGCTGCAAGAAAAATGGACTGCAGATCAGAATTCGAAGTGGCGGCCATGATTACGAAGGTCTATCTTACAATTCCAACGTTCCCTTTGTCATACTCGACCTTATGTACCTCAGAGCTATCAGTGTGGACTCGAAAGCAAACTCTGCCTGGGTTGAATCAGGCGCAACAATTGGCGAATTGTATTACTGGATCGCAAAGGAGAGCCCGAATCTTGCATTTCCGGCTGGAATATGCCCGACTGTTGGCGTAGGAGGACACTTCAGTGGTGGTGGTTATGGTAACATGTTGCGAAAGTATGGTATTGCAGGTGATCATATTGTTGATGCAGTGATGGTTGATGTAAACGGGCGAATTCTGGACAGAAAATCCATGGGGGAGGATGTTTTCTGGGCTATTCGAGGAGGTGGAGGCTCGAGTTTTGGTGTTATACTGTCCTGGAAGATCGAGCTTGTTTATGTTCCGTCGATTGTTACAGTTTTCAGCATTGACAGGACACTGGAGGATGGCGCCGCGGACCTTGTTTACAAGTGGCAGCACATCGCACACAAACTCAGCCGCGATCTGCTCATCCGTGTGATCATGTTAGCAGCCGGAGAAGGGTCAAAAAGGACGATTAAGATCACATTCAACTCGATATTCTTTGGCCGAATGGATCACCTTGTTTCTATGATGCAACAGAGTTTTCCAGAGCTGCAGTTGAGAGAAAGTGATTGTACTGAGATGAGCTGGATCGAATCAGTGCTCTACTCTTGGTCATTCAATGATGGAAAAACCATAGATGCCTTAAGGGATAGGGTGCAAGAACCAAAGAAGTACTTTAAAGCTACATCAGATTTTGTGAGGGAGCCACTATCTCATGATACACTGGCAAAGCTGTGGGAATGGCTGTTGGAGGAGGAGAACCCCATCATGGTTTTTGATCCCTTTGGAGGAAAAATGGATGAGATTCCCAAGTGGAGTATCGCGTTCCCCCATCGACAAGGGAACTTGTTTATAGTTCAGTACGAGGTTCAATGGGACGATGGAAGTGTATCAGACAAGCACATCAGTTGGGTGAGAAGGTTGTATGCACGCATGGCCCCATACGTGTCAAAAGCGCCGCGAAGGGCTTACCTGAATTATAGAGATCTTGATTTTGGTGTGAATAGTGTGTCTGGTACAACCTATTCTGAGGCTAAAAAATGGGGAGACAAGTATTTTGACAAGAATTTCATGAGACTAGCTCTTGTTAAGGGAAGCATCGATCCAGAAAATTTCTTCAACGATGAACAAAGCGTCCTACCTCTTATTTGTAGAAATGGTGAATGTAACTTGTCTGAGCATCAGTCAATCTAGGATGGTTTTATAGAAGTGTCTTTCGCTCATCGTCGTGGCACAGATTGCAAATGCTAATGAGAGAAGGTTTGCTGTCCTGATTTAACAATACCTTTTGTTCTCCTTGTTCTTTTCAAGCATCAGGAATTATATTTCCATGATTCATGCAAAACCATCTTCTTTAACAGAAGTAGCACCACCAAACAGACCAAATAACCATATCAGTTGGTTCTTTTGGTAATTTCTTCCTCCTGATTAAGGTGGAAGATCAGTTTGAGGCATCTTTGTTCAAACACTTTCTGCCTTTAGTTTATTGGGTCACTGAAGTACTTGCATGTTGCAATATAATTAGTTTGTCCCTATGTTTGTGGTTGTAGAGTCCTCGGGAGTTGGACTTAGTTATGGCATATTGCGAATTCTGGTGATCTGGTGTTTTAACACCGTTTTACAGGTTTTCCAGATTTCCGAAAAACAGGTTTCTGTCCACGAATTATGGAGCATATCATGGAGTATATTTATGCGATCAAATCAGAATATTGTGAAGAATATTATCTTATTTCGTGGCAGTCTAATTCTGGTAAACAAATATTCCTGTAATATTTAGGAATTGATTAAGTAGTTGATTTATGGTACAAGTCCTATTGATAAAAGGACTGTCCATTTAAATACCAGATTAGCATTAGATCTTTCCTTAGTCTAGAAGTCTATTTATGGTAGAGTTAGACAAGGAAAGAAGTTGATTCAAGGCAGGATTGCGATGGGATAAATAGAAGACGATTACAACACAATCAATTCACATGAACAAGATTTATTCTCTACGTGAGAACTTTGGAGCGATTGGCCTGTGGTGTTTTGGAGGAGTGATTATTCATCCGACCAAGTTCGTGAAGATCAGAAACAAGGAAGTCTTAATTCCTCGGGAGGAGGAGATCCAGAGAGACGTGTTGATCGTGAGGGTTCAACGACGTAGGATCGACAGTGAGGGGAGCTCACAACATTCACTCTGTAGGTTAGCAATGGATTAGTATTTAAGTTAAGCTTCTTGTACTAAAGACTGCTTTCTAGTGAATGGTTTCTGATCTGGGCAAGGCCCCGCAGATGTAGGTGTGTTTACACCGAACTGCGTAAACAAGTTGTGTGTGCACTGCGTACTTTATTTCGTGTTTTAACACCAAACGCTAAACAACTTGCTAAAGTATAAAAATAGGTGGAACGGAATTTCAATTGGTATCAGAGCAAGGCTTGCTGACCCCTATACAGGGAGAGTGAGATCAGGTTTCCCCATGGCACCAAAGGAGGGGGCGTCAGTCACGCGACCACCATTGCTGGAACAAGGAAATTATGCTTACTGGAAGGCACGTATGAAAGTGTTCATTGGAGCTCTAGATGATCAAGCTTGGAACTATGTCATAAATCAATACACTCCACCTACTAGTGACGCAACTGAAGGATCAAGCTCTACTGCCACTAAACCATTCTCTAGATATTCTACCGAGGAGCATAAAGCACATGTGTCCAACTCAAAAGCATTGAATGCCATCTTCACGGCTGTGGACGAAGATCAGTTTAAGATGATTTCAAACTGTGAGACTGCGAAGGAAGCGTGGGATGTGTTACAGACTTACCATGAGGGGACAAGCTCTGTAAGAGAATCAAAGCTGCAGTATTACACGTCAAAATTTGAAGAACTAAAGATGCGCGAAGATGAAACCATTTCTGAGTTCAATGGACGAGTCCGAGATATTGCAAACAAAGCTTTTCAGTTTGGCAAGAAGTACAAAGACCAAAAGCTTGTCAGGAAAGTGCTAAGAGCTTTACCTCCTCGGTTCAACATGAAGGTTACAGCAATTAATGAGAATGGAAGGATAGGGACAATGACACTTGATGAACTGATGGGATCACTGGAATCTTATGAGATGGAGATGCTGCAAACAAAAGCAGGAAAGAAAGAGATGGCTTTCACGAGCAGAACCTCTGAGAAGTCGGAAGATCATTCAGATAATGAAGAGTCCGATGAAATTGCAAACCTAACCAGGAACTTCTCCAGATTTATGAAGAAGATGGGGAGGAAGCCCCAAGAGAAGTCAGGTGGTAACAAATATCCAACTGCAAACTCCACTCCCAGATTTGGACAAGCAGGTGGTGTTGAAACACCAAAGTTTAAATCAACAAATCCAAACCTGAACAGAAAAGTCCAGTGTAGAGAGTGTGAAGGTTTTGGACACATACAAGCTGAGTGTGCAAATACGCTTAAAAGGCAAGGAAAATCATATACCACAACCTGGAGTGACGATGACGTAGGAGACGAGTGTAAGGACGGAGAGGAGTACACCAATCATGTTGCTTTCGGCGTGTCAGTGGCAGAGTTAGAAGATTCTTTCGAGGGAGGTTTCAGTATGATGAATGATGATGGAAGTGGTTCCTCAGATGAAGAAACTAGGAGTATTAGTGATGACGACATTCGCAAGGAAAGTATGGAAATGTACAAGATGTGGTTAAAAGTAGCGGATGAAAACAAAGTACTCAAGTCTGAGAACAAGAGACTGAGTGACGAAGCTAAGATAAAGGAAGGTGAAAAGGAAAAGGCAATTGGGGAATTGGAAAGCTTCAAAAAGGAATTTGCTGGAATGGTGCAACGAGCAGAGGCAGCAGAACAAGCTATTAAACGACTCAATACTGGAAAGGCTAAGCTCGAAGATTGTCTAAGAATAGGACAGACGACCAAATATGGAATTGGTTATGAAGGATCTATACCGGCGAATCCATGGAGGAACAAGGCAGATCAAGGTGCATCATCCCTAAGAAAAACTGAGAGAAATTGTCCTATCAAAAGGATCAGATTATGCGGGTAC
Organism: Rubia yunnanensis; assembly: GCA_037428765.1. Taxonomy (NCBI): domain Eukaryota; kingdom Viridiplantae; phylum Streptophyta; class Magnoliopsida; order Gentianales; family Rubiaceae; genus Rubia; species Rubia yunnanensis. Next base: position 18,275,082 of record CM075064.1, on the reverse strand, counting down.
TGTGGAGTGCAAGGACATGTAAGAAATAGATGCTTTCAGCTGTTTTGGACATCATCTTTCAACCCAGCAGGTTGGAGTTCCAACACCGAGACAAGGTATGATAAAAGGCACTGGTACAATACTGGTGGATACAAAACCAAACTTCTGAACACACGTTATAACCAAAGCCCACATCACATGGCTCGACCAACACGCCAGGTATGGATTCGAAAAACTCAGGATGTATGTTTTTCAAGTTTTGTTTGCTTTGGGGCACATACTGGGAACTCTTGGTATTTTGATAGCGCATGTTCAAGACATATGACTGGAGTACCTGAATTCCTGCGAAAATTTAAACCCGGATTTGGAGGACATGTGAGATTTGGAGATGGGAAACGCAGTAGAATAATCGGCAAAGGTGAGCTATTCATCAAAGGGCTACCTGTGTTCCAAGATGTGTTACTCGTGGAAGGCCTGAAGGCAAACTTATTGAGCATCAGCCATCTCTGTGACAAGGAGAAATGTGTAGTTAGTCATGGTACTGGTACATTCACTGGATCGAGATCAATGGATAATTGTTATCTACTTGACCAAGTCGTCACCTGTTTGAGTTCAAAGAAGGAAGTCAGTACTCTGTGGCACAGAAAATTGGGGCACATAAATTATAAATCCTTAGCACGAATTTCCAGACTAAAGGCAGTCAGAGGTATTCCCGAAATCAGTGACAACAAGGAGGTTGTATGCGGGTCATGTAAAGAAGGTAAGCAGATCCGGATTCCACACCATGCTGTACACGATGTTTCAACGTCACGACTTCTGGAACTACTGCATATGGATTTAATAGGACCAGTAAACACTCCCAGTGTAGCTGGAAAGAAGTATATTTTCGTATGTGTAGACGATTTCTCGAGGTATACGTGGGTATCATTTCTAAAGGAGAAGTCAGAGGCTGCTGATGTATTCAAGAACTTGGCTCACAGACTACATGTAGAAAAAGGGACCAACCATGTACGAATCGCACGAATCAGGAGTGATCATGGAAAAGAATTTGAAAACTCGAAATTTCAGGATATTTGCGATACACTTGGAATACACCATGAGTTCTCTGCTCCCATAACTCCCCAACAAAATGGCATAGTAGAAAGGAAGAATCGAACGTTGCAGGAAATGGCAAGAGCAATGTTAGCCGAGAAAAAGATTCATGCTAGATATTGGGCTGAGGCAGTACATACAGCATGTTACACTGTCAACAGAGTATATCTGCGCCCGTTCACAGAGAAGACACCATATGAGATCTGGAAAGGGAAGAAACCGGATGTGTCATATTTCCACGTCTTTGGGAGTAAGTGCTATATTCTGAAAGACCGAGAACCCTTAGCCAAATTTGAGTCCAGAAGTGACATGGGTACGTTCTTGGGGTACTCTCCCACAAGTCGAGCTTTTCGAGTTCTTAACCATCGGTCTGGAGTTGTTATGGAGTCTATTAACATGGTTGTTGACAACTCAGAAGAAGAGTCTTTGGGAGAAGGCGATATTGGTATTGAAACACCACATTTTGATCCAGGAAATTCTACTGGTGTTGAAACACCAACACCGTCAATCGGTGTTGAAACTCCGGAAACTGTAACACATGACTCTGTCCAGAGTCCGGCCAGACACATGCACTTGAGGGATAAACTGCGTGTAAATTACAGAGAATTGGCAGGACTATCATGTTTCATCTCTCTCACTGAGCCAAAAAATTACAAAGATGCGCTTCTCGATGAATATTGGGTTTCGGCAATGCAAGAAGAATTACAGCAATTCGAGAGAAACAATGTCTGGTATCTTACCCCACGGCCGGCGAATGTGAATGTGATTGGAACCAAGTGGATTTTTAAGAACAAATCTGATGCGGATGGAAACGTCACCAGGAATAAAGCGCTACTAGTTGCTCAAGGGTGCACCCAAGTAGAAGGGGTTGATTTTGATGAAACGTTTGCACCAGTAGCTAGATTGGAGTCGATTAGACTAATGTTGGCGGTATCATGCATTCTGGACTTTACTCTTCATCAGATGGATGTCAAGAGTGTGTTTCTGAACGGGCTAGTAAAGGAGGAAGTCTACGTGGAACAGCCTAAGGGGTTTGAAGACCCACATTTTCCTGACCATGTATATCGGTTGAATAAAGCACTGTATGGTCTAAAGCAGGCACCTCGTGCATGGTATGAGCGACTGACAACCTTTCTGATTCAGAAGGGCTATCGTCGAGGGGGAGTGGATCGAACACTGTTTGTGCTGCAGAAGGGGACACATATTCTAATCGCACAAATTTATGTGGATGATATTGTTTTTGGATCCACCTCTTCGGTATTGGTGAAGGAGTTTGTTGATTTAATGACTAAGGAGTTCGAAATGAGTATGGTAGGAAAATTGTCATATTTTCTGGGATTGCAGGTTACTTAGGAGCAGAATGGTCTTTTCATCAACCAACAGAAGTATGCTGAAAACCTAATCAAGAGATTCGGGCTTACTAGTGCAAAGGCAGCACGCACTCCAATGGCTACCACTGATAAGCTTACAAAAGACGAATTGGGTCCAGGTGTTGACCAAAAATTGTACAGGAGTATGATTGGCAGTTTGTTGTATCTAACTGCAAGTAGACCAGACATCTGTTTCAGTGTTGGTATTTGTGCCCGCTACCAAGCCAATCCAAAGGAATCACACATGTCAGCTATGAAAAGGATTATTTGATATATAAGTGGAACAGTGGAGTATGGAGTATGGTTTTCCAGGAACAAGGACTCACAGTTGGTAGGTTTTAGCGATTCTGACTGGGCCGGGAATGCTGATGATCGTAAGAGTACCACTGGTGGATGCTTTTTTACTGGATCGAATCTTGTTAGTTGGTACAGTAAAAAGCAGAATTCTATATCATTATCTACGGCTGAAGCAGAATATTTAGCTGCCGGGAGTTGTTGTGCGCAGTTATTGTGGATGAAGCAGATGATGAGAGATTATGGGTTCAATGATGTGAGTTTGACAGTCCTGTGTGATAATAAAAGTGCCATTGATATTTCCAGGAATCCTGTGCAACACTCTAGAACAAAGCATATCGATATCCGACATCATTTTATCAGAGACTTGGTTGAAAAAGGAGAAGTCGCAGTCCAGTATGTACCAACAGCAGAACAACTGGCTGATATATTTACAAAACCATTGGATGGTGAGACGTTTGAAGGCCTCAGACAGCACTTGGGTGTCTGTCGAATGTAAGGTACTCTGATCTGTACTTTCGATTGTATTATTTACTGTTGTGTTGTTTCTTTTATAATATGGTGAAAAAGAAAAAAAATAGAAAAATCAAAAGTATCAAAAATATGTGAAGTGGTGTTTAAACACCGAGGGAAATTAGAGAGAAGGAAATCAGACGGGCTGAAATATGGACCAGAAAAGTGTGTTGATGGGCCTAAGGGTTCGTATGTGGCAGTCTGAAAAGAAGAGAAAGTAGATGGTCTTTTGGGTTTCTGAAAAAGGGGGGAAAAGAGAAAGTTGATTCCCACAAAAACTCAAACTCTCGACGGTTCATCTTCCTACACAGTTCGCAACTCCCTGTTCATCAGAAATTTTTTCAAAAAATCCTCGATCCGTGTAGCTCACTCAAAACTCTGTAAAGATGGTAAGTTCCACATTCCATAAGATGGTCGGAGATTTCGTCAAGGTTCGGGTGCCGGAGAATCCTCGAGTCGAAGAACTCGACCCCGATACAGAAGTGGCAGATTCTGGAGAAGGTCGAGAACGGACGATAGTTCAGTGGGATGGCAAAAACCGACGCCGCCCAAAACCCAGGTTTGACCACTCGTTTGTTCGTGATGGTGTGTATTTTTCCTCTATTTTGGAGTTCATTACCTGGATGGTCCAAAATAGGGATTACATTGATCTGAGAAAATATAAAAGTTTACATGGCAAGATTAACGTTAAACTTGAGGGGTTATTAACTGGTGGCATAGGAGAGATTAGGGAAATCAGTGAGTATAATGTCAAGCTGGTTGGAGTTGATTTCGGAGAATGTTACAGAGTAGGAGAAGAAGAGGGTCAGTTCTTCACAATCTACACACGGATAGCCTCTCTGCATAGGCCTATTATCAGAAATTTGAGGGATAATGTAGTTGTGCAGCCCTGGATAAAAGTGGTAAAATCCACTGATTCTGCTATGTCTGGTAACAAAGAGATAGGATGTTTTGATGAATCCCTGTTTCAGACTCAAGAATCACTGAGACTGTTGCCTATTCCTGTTGTGGACATTAGTGATAGTGAAGAGGAGGCAGGGTGTGCAGGTGGCACTGATGAGGCTGAGATAATTTCGAGGGTGAATGAACCAGAGAGTGCCTCTGTACTGAGTGAATCTGCGTTGAATGAAGCCATATCAGAGTTGTTTAGGTCTGAGTCTGCCCTATCAGAGTTTTTGAGGTCTGATTCTGAAAAGGAAGATGGTGAAAGAAGTGCTGCGGAGAGAGCAGGTGGGGCTGATGTGCCAAGTGCTGGTTTGGTTGATACTGATGATCAAACACCAGATGAGAGCCATGCTGAGAAGGAGCAGAGTCCAGCTGATCTGGGTATTGGTGTTGAAACACCATTGGAGACAAGTCCAGCCCAGGGTTTCAAAAGGAAAAGAAAGGAGGTCAGTGTTGAAACACCACCTGAGTCTGGAGACAAATATGAGAATGCCAGGGAAAGATTGGTCTCTGACCCCAAGAGAGTTCGAAGATCAAAGAGGAGCAGACACACTAGTGCAGCTGACAGTGAAGATAGTGATGAGCCTATTGGGCAGAAGTTGAAGAAATTGCGTGCAGAACGGCTGAAGAAATCTGCTGAGCAAATGAAGACCAAGACACTGCCTGCACCAGAAGTCAGTAAGGCCATCTGCAATGAATTTTATGATGATGCGAGTCAAGAAAAAATGGAGTTCATAAGTGGGAGAAGGATACTGGCAGAGAGGCCAGCAGATGCTTAAAAGTACCGAGAATGCGGCTTTACTGATTTTCTTCAGTATCTCAGAGTACTCAAAGCTGCCACATGTTTTACTAAGTATAATAAACAGATGGTGATGGAGTTTTACTCGAATTTGAAGGAGGAGTGTGAAGACGAAGACTCTCCGTGGTTTCACAGAGTATATGTGAGAGGAACAGTGGTGATATTTTCCCCGGAGGCAGTAAATGTTTGTTTGCAGCGTGGAACATCGAGGAATGTTCAGGCGGTGTTCCAACACCAAATGCCAGAGAGTTTCGATGCAGTGGCAGTAGAGTTGACCGGTGGTGTGGAAAGTTCGTGGCCACTGACTGGCAGACAACAAATACCAGCATCAAACCTAACCTCCAGATATTATTGCCTATACATGGTGGCTGTTCACAACTGGATCCCTTCTGTGAACAATACCAGTGTTACTAAAGAGATGGCAACACTCCTTTATAGCCTGGGAGCGAGGCACAGGGTCAATCTGGGCAGGTTGATATTTAATGATATTTTGGACTGTGCTCGCAAGACGAGGAAGGAAGCTTTAGTCCATCCCTGTGTGATATCGATGGTACTGTAAAAAGGGGGAGCAGTTGCAAGCGAGACCGATGAAGTACTGGCAACCCAAGCATTACGGCCAACTCTCAGAACCCTGAGTGGTCGTATAGTGAAGGATCTACCTTGGACGCCTCCAGTAAAGACAAATGAGGATGAAGGTGCAGCTCGGCTGAAAGCCATTGAGGCGAGAGCTACGATATGTCAAGAGATTCTTGGGCGTCATCAGGATGCGATAGTCAAGATTCAGGGGGAGCTGGCAGCTTTGGAGGCTGAGAGAGAAGCATTGCTGGCAGCGAATCAAAATGAAAATGGATCAGATGCTGGTGATTCAGACAATGCTGGATCAGAGGAGTCCGAGTGATAGTTTGGAATGATTGGAATTCTTGGTTTTCTTGGTTTTTCTTGTCATATTACTGAATTCAGGGGGAGAATTTTGGATGATTCTGATTTGATTTTTTGAATGTTTTATGTTTCGGTCTGGATATCTGGTTTTCCATGCTATTTGTGCTATCTGGGTTTCTGTGTTTATTGTGATGATGAATTCACCAATATGCCAAGGGGGAGATTGTAGAGTCCTCGGGAGTTGGACTTAGTTATGGCATATTGCGAATTCTGGTGATCTGGTGTTTTAACACCGTTTTACAGGTTTTCCAGATTTCCGAAAAACAGGTTTCTGTCCACGAATTATGGAGCATATCATGGAGTATATTTATGCGATCAAATCAGAATATTGTGAAGAATATTATCTTATTTCGTGGCAGTCTAATTCTGGTAAACAAATATTCCTGTAATATTTAGGAATTGATTAAGTAGTTGATTTATGGTACAAGTCCTATTGATAAAAGGATTGTCCATTTAAATACCAGATTAGCATTAGATCTTTCCTTAGTCTAGAAGTCTATTTATGGTAGAGTTAGACAAGGAAAGAAGTTGATTCAAGGCAGGATTGCGATGGGATAAATAGAAGACGATTACAACACAATCAATTCACGTGACCAAGATTTATTCTCTACGTGAGAACTTTGGAGCGATTGGCCTGTGGTGTTTTGGAGGAGTGATTATTCATCCGACCAAGTTCGTGAAGATCAGAAACAAGGAAGTCTTAATTCCTCGGGAGGAGGAGATCCAGAGAGACGTGTTGATCGTGAGGGTTCAATGACGTAGGATCGACAGTGAGGGGAGCTCACAACATTCACTCTGTAGGTTAGCAATGGATTAGTATTTAAGTTAAGCTTCTTGTACTAAAGACTGCTTTCTAGTGAATGGTTTCTGATCTGGGCAAGGCTCCGCAGATGTAGGTGTGTTTACACCGAACTGCGTAAACAAGTTGTGTGTGCACTGCGTACTTTATTTCGTGTTTTAACACCAAACGCTAAACAACTTGCTAAAGTATAAAAATAGGTGGAACGGAATTTCTGTGGTGAATGGTGATCTAGTCCTTTTTGTTCTTATTTGTCTTCACTGGCCTTTTTTAAACTAGCAAAATGGTGTCAGAAAGCCAACTTCAAGACTTTGTTTAGTTTGAGAGGCCTGCGGAAAATGGTCCTTTTTTGAAAAAAATGATGGTATGCAGAAATGAGCATACCCATGCTTGGATGGGCGGATCTGCCATCTTGGCATGGTGGTGCACTATTACCAAATAAAGTTTTAGTATTTCTAAAAATAACTTTAGAGTACTTAATGAACATGCATGGTAAGACAAAGGACCGTACAAGACCGTCTCATTGTGTACCAAAATATAATATGGAGTATGTAATATTTTAAGGTTTAATTAGGTATGGGGTTACAAATAGAATTTATAAAAAGTTTGGGAATAAGGAGGGATCATCTGGGTGTAAATACCTTCTTTGGGGTGTTTGGCACAAATAATTGAGAAAGTAATGATTACAGATCATAAGAATCTTGCGGGTCAAGAATATGAGATCCTTTTCGCACAATGCGTGCATTTTAACTACCAGATTTGATGTTTCATTTCCAAAACTTGATGTTTCAACTAAACCCAGTGATTTTTTCATGTGTTTAAAAGTTAAATTTGATCATTTGAAATAAATTTTTTGTTTATATGTTAAATTTTTAACACTTTATACATTTTGACATTATTTAGTGATATTATATTATCTTAATTTTAAAAAATTATACTTTATACTTTCATTTGATGTCATTTTAAAATTCATGTAAGTTCTTTTTTACTTTATACTTTCATTCCGGATCATAAAAACTATAAATATTAAAAGACTGTTTGAGGCCTGAAAGGATCCCAGATTGCCAAAAAGGCCTACATGTTGTGGCATAGAATGTGTTAATTCGTTAGCACGTTTCCTTCACAATAGTCAATCAGTCTCCAAGCGCCAAATTTGCACCAAAAATGCCAAACCTTTGTGACAATCGATTGCTTCCTCGGGTCCTATATCACTCTCACCCACCTCAGAAGAAATTGATCTCGAGTTCTCTTCTAGATAAATCAGTTTTTGCACAACCTCATTAAGCTCCTTCTCACTATGAGTCATAACTAAGAAAGATTCTTGGGACTACACTTATCCACAATTAAATTTTATTGTGAATTGGACAATGACTTCTAAAAATATTCTTACGTTGCCCATTTTCCTTGGATGACAATAAAATCCTCTGCAACACGATGTTCACCTTGTCAGTCGAATCCTCCTCAACAATCTCAACTCTTGTATACTTGTCATCCTTCTCATATTGCTCTACGCTTTCCTCCACAATTGTGACAGTTCTTCTGGTCGGATAAACATTTGATTTGTGGCCTAGCCCGCCGCAATGAGAACACTTGACACCGAATGTTGACATACGGATTAGGCCGTCTTAGCACTAGTGCTTTACTCCGTTGAGCCCTACTCAAATTACCACTAACCCCACTAATCCCTTTATCATCATAACTAAGATCTTCATTTTTTTCTTGGTCATCAGCTCCGTCAGCTCCACTTGCAGAAACTTAACCATACACGGTCCTCCTTTCTTGGGTGCACTCAATGTACATCTTGAAAAAAAATCTAATCATAATCTACTAGTAATAAATGATCCAGCATTAACTGTTTCATACGAATCCACATTCTGATTGCCCATTTTCCCCGTCTATGCATCTAGACAACAATCTTATACTCCCATACAACAACTATATTTTTAAGTCTAATCTTCACCATCTTAACTTGCTTGTTTTCAGGGACATCCATGACATCAAAAAACATGTTAACAACAATTTGCCAATCCAAAAACCTCTCCACCCCATGTGATATGATGGTACACTCTAATACCATCTGAAATGAATCTTCTTGTGAAGACACTAGATGTGGAATTTTGAGAAGCACTCTTAGCGAAAAATGTTTCTAACACACTCTTGAAATCAAGAAGACAATGACGAAGACTAGTCAAGAACACAACATTATGAACTTCACTAACACAAGGGACTAATTCACGAACCAAGGCACTAGTTGCACCAAATTAACACAAAGAATCCAACAGTTCTTTAAGCACAAATTATAATGAAACATACATAACGGTTTAATGCTTAATAAGCAAAGAGTATACACTCAAAATTTGAATATATGTGTATATGATAAAAGGTGTTTAAATTCGTGGAAGCCTTCCCCTAATTATAGGGTAGGAGTTCGGCCAACACAATACAAATAAAAATAAGATTTGGTAATTCCTGTCGGAAACTGCAATGACTTATGACAACTTAAAAAAGTTAAACTATATCAAACTAGAATTTCTAATTTAACCTAATTGATCCAAATAAATCAATCTAAATATTGACCAAATTCTTGAATGAATCTGTCTTATTTAAACTTACTAAATCTAATCCAATCAGAGCCAAATCTCCTAAAATTACAATTACTTAGATATTAATTCTAAATAAGAGTATGCTACCTCAATAAAAAATCCAGTGGAAAAAAAAAGCATAGTTAAGCTGCTAAAAATTATGGACAAAAATTAAATATAACCAAACTAAGAAAATTGTAATAAATGATATTCTGATGCTCGTATAACTATGGTTCTGTAGAACAAGATAATTAGTATAAACATGTCCATTACCTGCGATTGCACAGACTTCTTCTTCGACCACCAATTCTTCTTCATAATCATATCCTCGAATACATTGTAGTTTCTTCCTTGGGAATTTCCATTCAACCCCTTCTCTGAATTTTCGCTCACCATTGCACAGGTTATTCACCTGCAAACATGGGCATCTGGTTTTTCATTTGTGTCGTCAAAGCAGTACGGGTTGCGGTAGAAGCCGCGGTTACCTCATCTAAATTAATCTACCTTAGTTATTTGATCTTCCATCGTGAATCTCACGAAAAGGAAGAAGAGAAGTTCTACTTTGATACCACCTAACACAATTAGAAAACGTAGGATTCGCAAGTGGAAATCCGAGAAACAAATAAAGTTTGCAAGAATCAAACCCTTAATAACAAATTCTGGAATCCACAGGAAAGAAGATAAATCTTCGGAATATTATTGAATGAGAGGTAAATTACTTTCGATCTTCAATGAGTCTTTAAACACTGTAATGAAATCCTAAATTGAAAATAATGAAATTATGAAACAAAAGTAAAAAAAACATAAAATATTAAAAGGCTGTCTTCAGGGCTAAACTGATCTTGCATGGCTGAAAAGATATCACAATAGTAAAAAATATATGATTAGAAACCTTATATTTTTATTCTCTATTCAACAAATATTTCTCATACTATGTTATTTTGTTGTAAGATTTTAAACTTTTCGATATGGATTGAAGTTTTTTTCTTTTAAAAAATAAAGTGGGTGCTTATTAAACTCATCTTATTTGTATTTATGACAATATATATTTATCTAGTGAAAAAGAAGGACATTAGATCCACTTAAGATATGCTAATAGGAGAGAATTATAAGGGTGACAGCTTTTGTTGAGGGGCATCTACCTTTTAGATATTTGGGGGTGCCACTGGATAGTAAAAGATTTTCTGTTCAGAAGTGTCAACCATTGATTGAGAGAATGGTAGGGAGAATCAAGCACTAGAGTTCAAAATTGCTAAGCTATGCAAGGAGGGTGTAACTAATAAAAAGTGTACTCACAGCAATCACTAGCTTTTGGATGCAGTGTCTTCTACTGCCAAAAAAGGTAATCTAGCACATTGAAGTAGTCTGCATGTCCTTTCTATGGAGTGGAGGAGAAAACATAACCAGAAAAATGCCAGTAGCTTGGGAGAAAACTTGCACACATGCTAAAGCTGGGGGAATGAACATTATTTCTCGAATGGAATGGAATGAAACTTTTGTAGCCAAACTTTTATGGAACCTATTCAGGAAGGCAGATAGGTTATGGGTGAAATAGGTTCATTCTTACTTCATTAAAGAGGGGGAGGTACAATTTCATGGAGACTGTTCTTGGATGCTGAAAAGGATTAGGAAATGCGAAGAAACTGTACAAAACTTGGAGGTATGGGAAGAACTGAGGACTCGGTAGAAATTCAAAGTGAAGAAAGTTTATACTACTCTTAGAGGGGTTCAGGAAAGAGTGGAGTGGAGTAAAATGCTGACTGGTAACCTGTCTAGACCAAGAGCAGTTTTCACTTATTAGATGGGCTGGAAAAATAGGTTAGCAATGAAAGATAGGTTGTTGAAGTTTGTAGTACAAACTGATAAAAAATGTCAGTTTTGTGAAGCAAATGAGAGTATGCAACATATGTTCTTTGACTGTCCAGTACTGATGGGAATATGGAGACAAGTTTGTTATGGCTGATAAGAGACAGAAGGCCGGTTTCTTAGTATGAGGAGAAGACCTGAATTATGAGCAATTGCAGAGGAAATGGGTGGAGAGCAGTGTTCTTTGAAACTGTTATTGCTGAGACTTTATATGCATTGTGGACTTGGAGAAATGCCAAGTGTTTTGGTTAGAAGACAAAAGATGGTAGTGTTTTTGATAGCATAATTTAATGTATAGTCAATAGATTGTGGATGAACCAGAAATATAGAGAAAACTGTGCTAAGTTGATGCTACATGCTGTATAGAGGATAGTGGAGTAGAGAAGAGATAGCTGGATCTATGATCGCTTTGTACTTATGGAGTTTTGGTAATGAGAAAGTTTACACTTGTTTCCATAAAAAAAACTATTAGCATATCTTAAATTATCATTTTTTTATATGTGGTTAATTAAAAAACATTTGATTATTTTCAAAAGAAACCTACGACTTCTATGGTACTCAAACTATCACCATCGTCCACCTTTGCGCCTCCAATTTTTTCCCATCACTTTTGGTTCCCGAACTTACAAAACTAGTGAATTATGCCCCTTTCGTCAAGTCAGCCCATTAAGGTATGTTCAAAGCATTAATTTTAAATGTAAAACTGACATTTTCCATTTTCTTTTTTCTTTTATCTTTTTCTTTTTCCATTTTTTTCTTTTTCCTTTTTCCATTTTTTTCTTTTTTCTTTTTTCTTTTTCCATTTTTTCTTTTGAGAAAAGTGCATATATAACCCTATATAATTCACATAAGTGTAAATGTATAACCCTTCTGATAATTGAAAGTGCTAATATAACCCTAGATAATAAGTGAAAGTGCAAATATAACCTTTTTCGGCAACTTTTAGCCAAAATTTTGTTAAAAGATATTTTTTCCCTTCTGAAAAAAACTAAAAAAAAAATAGGAAATGAAGTTATTTCTCTAGCATTATCATACCTAAATATCATCATTAGATCGCCACCGGACCAGGTAGGGTTATATCAGCACATTTCTAAAACTTATAGGGTTTATCTATGCACATTCGTAAAAAATGTAGAGTTATATCTGCACATACTATAAAAATAAAGTGTCATATTAGTACAAAATCAACGCCAATTGCATTCAACCACCATTTCAACCTCTTCTACCGATTGCCGACATTTTAGAGTGTGATTCTAGTTTGAAGAAAGAGATTTGGCGAGGTTGGTGCAGCGGATGTTGAAGTGGAAGTGCGGGAACCTTTCAAAAATGGTATCTTCATCCAAAATTCCCCTTAATTCCTCAGATTAATGCGATATTGAGTTTGATTATGTGATTTTCTTTTGCTTCTCGTTACATGAATAACGATAAGCGGTGTATATGGTATTGAATATAAGGATTTTGATGACATTTTTTTATTTTGTTGAGTTTAGTATGGATTAATGATTGGATAACCTTTGGTGTTCTGTGTGTAGTTATTTTGTTGTGTTTTTTAACTTAGGATTTTTAATGTTGATGGGTTTTTCTTTTATAATATGTGTTGATATAACCTTACACTTGTTTTTATGAATGTGCTGATATAACCCTATAAGTTTTAGGAATGTACTGATATAACCCTACCTGGTCCGGGGGTGGTTTGGTGGTGGTCTTATGATGGTACAACAATGGGTAAGGGTATAATTGTCCACCCAAATTTAGCTTTTGGCCCGTGGGCATTTTTGTCATTGGGGAGGGGGGGTCAACGCCAAAAATGTCACCAGAATGTTATATTTGCCCTTTCATTAAGTAGTTAGGATTATATTTGCACTAAAACTTATCTTAGGGTTATATCTGCACTTTCTCAATTATATAGGGATATATTTGTATATTTTTCTTTTATTTTTTATTTTTCTTTTCCCCTTCCCTTCTTTTTCTTTTACGGGTTCTTCTAAACCCTAAAAATTGGACACCTCTTCCCCTCTTTCACCGTGGCGGTGATGTTGAGGATGCCGTGAAACCTCCCAGATCGACTCCGGATCTGCACCTCTGTGAAAGACACCATCTCGATGGATGGATTTCTTCACGTAGCTGCTGAGAAGGAAGCATCCCGATGCTGGATTTATTCACGCAGCTATGAAGATCTCGACGACGGCGGTGGTCATCTCCTGATTGAGGAAATCTGAGTCCACCCGGAATAGAAACCTATTGTTCCACGTCGGGTTGTCCCCCCTCCCAGACCCGGTCGACTTGAGCCTAGAGATTCGTGTTTAGGTTGACCTCTCACTGCGGTAGCTCAAGCAAGACCTGGATTTATGCCTTGGCCGAAGCTCAATCCCTCATGTTGCATACCTCTTTTCCAGTTTGGATCACCGAAGTGGGTAATGGAGATTGATCATCGAGCTGGATATCTTTTTCACCATCATCGAAAAATGGATACCTTTTTCACCATTGTCGAGCCGAGGAGAAAAATAATTACCCCATTTCTCCATCGGAACAGATAAATTTTTGTTTTTCTCCTTTCTCCATCATTTTCTTTCAAAACCATTCGAGGTGGAGGGCGGCAGGATTGGGGTAGGCGACGGCGGTATCATGTGGAAAAGCGGAGTGGTGGAATTTGGGGGAGAGGGAAAAGAAAATGAAAAGAAAAAGGGAAAAAAGATAAAAGAGAAAAAAGAAAAAAGAAAAGAAAAAGATAAATGGAAAATGTCAATTTTACCCCAAAAATTAATGCTTTAACCATACTTTAACGATTTGACCTAATAGAAGGGGCACAATTAACCAGTTTTGTAGTTTAATAGCCAAAAGTGTTGGAAAATAAATTGAAGGGCCAAAAGTGGACAATGGTGATAGTTTGAGGGCTACATAATTCGTTTGCTCATTTTCCTATATATCAAATAAATAATTTTAAAAGGGAAAAATACATGTATAACCCTAACTTTAGGCGGAAAGTGCCAATGTAACCCTACAATATGAGAAAGTGTCAATCGAATCCTAACTTATTACTAAATGTGCCAATCTAACCCTAATTATTGGTCAAATTGTGTCGATATACCCAAACTCCCCAATTCCGGCATTGACCAATTGAATTCAGACATGGAAAGAAAATGAAATGATGAAAATACCCCTTCTAACAAAGCTAAAAATTAATTCCCATTACAACATCTCTGTTTCATTCTCCTGCTTTACCATAGTCGTGTGCCACCGCCATCCACCGTACACCACCATCATTTGCCACCGAGCTCTGTGTACAATAATAGTTTTATTCAAAACCATTACATCCACCACGAGCTTTGCTTCCTTCTTCTAAACTCATCCCCGCCAGAATTCTCACCACCCTCTCACCGCTGTTGCTCCCTGCTTCCCCCACCGCCAGAAACCACCCCGCTGCTCTCTTCTTCTTCCCCCACCACTGATTCACCACCCCAAAACCCTAGTTCGCCACACCACTATCATCGTTGCTCCATTTTCCCCCCACCACCAATTCACCACCCCCGGAAACCACCTTGCTACCCTCTTCTTCTTCCCTCATCACCAATTCACCACTATAAAAAATTACCACCGCTACGTAATCCTTTGCCAAGGAGAGTAAACAAAGCTCTATTAAAGGCAGCGTTAGAAAGCAGTTCCATCAGAACGACTTTTAATTAAGGCTAGAAAGCATTTCCAAGTTTGGAAATCACTTTAAAGACTGTTCAAATTTAATTAAAGGTGGTTCCACCTTTAATGGAAATCGATTAAAGGTGGTTCCACCTTTAAATATACCTTTAATTGATGTTCAGAAGCATTTTCGAGTTCAAAAAGGGAGTTTCCAAGTTTGAAAATGATTTCCTAGGTCACATTTTCATTTTAAAGGCAGGTCTACATCTGTAATTTCCTTTAATGGGCTTGGCCCAAGCCCACTTCACCTTTTCCCCTTATTTTCTTTTCCCTTCTTAGGTTTTTCAGCAATCGGCCCTTTCTTTTTCCTTTTCTCCGATTGCAATTCCTTTTCTCTAGCCAATGCCCTCTCTTCTCTTCACTCCACTTCAGCCCTCCCCTCTGGTATGGATCTTCTCTCCCTCTCTTTTCTCTCCCCTCTGGCCGCTCCAGCGCCTCTCTCTCTCCGGCCACTCCAGCGCCAGATAGAGTTCACCACCGCCGCCTCTCTTCTCTCTCTCTCGGTCCAGCACCTTCACCACCACTAAGTTGAGCTCTACCGCTGCCGAGTCGAGATCCACCACCACCGGTGAGTCGAGCTCCACCACCGCCGCTGGAGAAGTTCTTCGTCGATGGGAGAAGCCCGCGAGCTTGCTGTTGCACCACTACCGAAGAAGCCCTTCATCGTCACCTGAGCTCCATCACTGCCACCCTCCGCCACCGGAGATCGACACCGCCACTGGAGTTGTTGTTATGTTGCGATTGAAATCGTTGTTGTGTTGTATGATGTTGTTGTTGTGTTTGTTGTGTTTATTGTAGTTTTTTCAATAACGTTTCTAGGTCTGGTTTTGCGCTGTCGGAAACTGATTGGTTTCCAACAGTTATTTTTTTTATGAAAGGACAGAATTAGTTTCCGAGTTTGGAAACTATTTCTGGCCTAATGAAAGGAGGTTATTTGAACCACCTTATTTATGGAATGATCAAAGGCGGCGTCATTAAAGGCACTTTGAAAGCACCTTTAAATTGCCGATAGAACCGCCTTTAATAGACCCTTTCTACACTAGAAGAAAATGGGGGGAAGAAAGATGGCGTGGAAGAAAGACAACTGGGGAAGAAAGACCGCGGGGAAGAAAGAAAAATGGGGAAGACAGGCGATGGGTAAGAAAGAAAACGAGAAGGATGGGAAAAAAGGAAACCCGCAGTTGGTTTTCATTTTTATTATTCCTTTTCATTTTTTTAATTCAAGGGAAAAATAATCTTTTCTACAAACTTCGGCCATCAAAACGTTGACTTAAAAGTCAACAAAATCGAAGGTTATGTTAGCACTTTCTGATATTGTAGAGTTATATTGACATTTTCAGGAAAAAAGTAAGCTTATTTTAGCACTTACACACGTTATGAAAATTTACAGATCTATTAAAAACGTTTGTGTGTGAAAGATGAATGATTGTGGTAGTTGATTATTGATGACTAAATTATTATTTTAATCCCCTACAGAGTATCTTATACCATAGTTTGGCCCCTGTTTGAAAATCAATCCTTAGACAGTACCCCACAAATTCAGAACGATTCGTTTGGTCCCCAAAGGTGATTTTTAGGTAAGGTTAACGGTAAAATTAGTCAAAATATGTAAAATGATCATTTAACCTCTGGATTAGAAAAAATAAAAGAAAAAAGTGAAAAACATTTCTTCTTCGTATTGAGCCCGCCGGAACTTTTTCGTTCTGAGCCCGCCGGAACTTCTTCGTTCTGAGCCCGCCGGAACTTCTTCGTTCTGAGCCCGCCGGAAAAGCTCTGGAAAAACTCTACATTTCTGGAAATGAAAAGATGACCGAGACTGGGACGGAGTGAAAGGAGGATTCTGAGCGGGGGGGATTGATCGGGTGGAGGTCTCCGTCGCCGTGGTTGCAAAGATGACCAAGGCTAAATCTCTGGAAAAACTCGGCGATAGGCATGGTTGCAGAGACGACAGAGGCTAAATCTCTAGAAAAACTCGGCGACGAGCGTGGTTGCCGAGACGAATGAGGCTAAATCTCTGGAAAAACTCAGCGACGGGCAAGGTTGCAAAAACGATCGAGGCTAAATCTCTAGAAAAACTCGGCGACGAGCGTGGTTGCAGAGATGACCAAGGCTAAATCTCTGGAAGTCGGCAAGCTTCTTTCGCCGAGGTTGGCGGCAGCGGTGGTTGGCGCCAGTGGAAATTGAAAATGTTCTTCTACCGCTGAGTTTAGGAATTTAGGAATTTTTCAAAATTTCAATTAAAAATTTAGGAATTTAGGAAATTTTAAGTAAATTTTTTTAATTAGTAAAATTACCATTATACCCTCTGACTATACCGAAAATTCATTTAGTCTTACCTGAAAACCATCTTTGGGGAATTAAATAAATCGTTATGAATTTATGGAGTACTGTTTAAGGATTGATTTGCAAATGAGAATCAAAATACAGTATAAAATACTTTGTATGAGACTAAAAAAAATAATTTAGTCATAATTGATTCAAAGGATAGGAACTTCCGTGGGCCAAGAGATGGTCACATTGGATGAGAATGGAAAGCTACAAGATTCTCCTGCAAACGGCGATGTTAGTAAATGGGACCAATTGTGACTTAGGAGGTACAAACAAGAACAAACCGAGGCTAGGTTTTTATAAAAAATTAGTTAGATCTGGTAGACTTGACCCATATTCATAAGGTTTGAAAAAAATTATATTCAGATTTAAATTCAATAGATTTAATGTATCCTAAATGAAGCTAACCTTTTACTACGGAGTAAGTTTGTTAATTAATAAAACATATATTATCTTAAATACAAATATTTTAAATTTAATATACATTTGATTTAATTATTTAAGAAAAGAAAATAAATTTATAATATTTATTGAATTGAAAATAAAAATATAGAGAATATTGAAGTGATTTAGACATTAGAATAAAATTAAATATTAGTTATGGCTATATGGGCATACGACTCGAATCTGGCTCAGATTTGGGTCTCGATATTTTATACCCGGACTTATATCTATTTTCAAATATCTAGACTGAGACTCAAACTCGATATGGGTCTGAATCGGATCATATACCATGCTTATCCCTATCAAAGACTTACCAATTGGAGTGTTTTCAGATTTTACTAGCATTAATCGGGAATGTCAAAGTCAATGTTATACATCATACATATTGGGACGAAAAGAAAGGAATCCCGGGATGAAGATCAAAAGAGACGGATTGGGTAGGTAGAGTAAAGGGAACTCCGTTCTCTGTATCCTGAATCCGCATCACAATTTGTTAAGTTTTACTATTATTGTCACACTTTGGTCCCATCACCATCTCGTTGAATCTCGATTCATATTTGTAGATGATAAGAGTGTGATGATGTGATTGTATTCATGATCTGGGGTACATTATGTAGTGTTACAAAGACCCACACATATAAGGAAAAGAAATATAGTCTAATTACAATTACAAGTAATATTCAAATAATCTTACTATTCCTCAATACTCCTCCTTAAGTTGGAGCATATAGATCAAGAATACCCAACTTGCCAAGTAATAGCTGAAATTGAGTATGCCCAAGAGCTTTCGTGAACAAATCCGCAGGATGATCAGGAGTGCAAATATGATGAGTAACAATAGTACTTGATTGTACAAGATCTCTGATGAAATGACAATCAACTTCCATGTGCTTTGTACGTTCATGAAAGATAGGATTGACAGCAATATGAAGAGCAGATTAATTATCGCAAAAAAATTGCATGGAAGCAGAATGCACAACACCTAAGTCTCGGAGCAAAGACTTAATCCATAATAACTCACAGCAAGCAACTGCCATAACACGATACTGCGCTTCAGCAAACCACTTAAAGGCGGCGGTCCAAAGCCAAAAGGGACCTCGGTTTCCCAATGAATGCTGCATCTATGAATGTTAGGGGTCTTTAGGCCCCTGTACGGAGGAAGTGGGTGAAAAATATCATCTCCACTAACAGGGTTGGACTGTGTGGTTTGTTGGAAACGAAAATGGAGGACAAGGTGTTGCAAATTTTCTTAAAAAGTTTTAAGGGATGGAAGTTTACGCATAATTCTGAGCTGCGAGGATGCTCATTATCTGGGATCCGAAAGGCTTCTTGGTAGATGTTCTCGGGAAGTCTCCACAATGTATTCACCTCAAGGTTCGTAATCTTTCTTCTGGCATTGAGTTTTTCTGTACATTTGTATACGGGCATAGTGAGGGACGATTGGCGCGTTTACCACTATGGGAGGAATTGAAATCTTATGGTGTTAATCTGAATTCTCCTTGGATGGTTCTTGGTGATTTTAATGCTATTCTTAGTGTTGATGATCATTATGGAGCTACTGTCCCTAGCTTGTATCCGATGAAGGAGTTTCAGGATGTTTGTTTGAAGTGTGGTTTAAGAGATGCTCCTTCCATAGGTGAGCATTTAACGTGGCATAATGTTGATTGGAAAATTTGGAGAAAACTGGATCGGGTTCTCTTAAATAACGGATGGGATGATGATGCATGACGTACTACTTTTCTACCAATTTCTGCACAATCGGATCACTCTCCTACGGTGGTCGATATGTCGCAAGAAATTGATGGAATAGGTAGGCCTTTTCGATTCCAAAATATGTGGTTAGGTCATCCGAATTGTGGGCATATTGTGGAGGATTACTGGAGCCCTTCGGTTGAGAGAACTAAACAATATTCGGTGACCAGAAAATTATTAAGGATGAAGCACCCATTGAAAGAATTGGGCAAACTAGATTTAAACCATATATTCGAGAAGGCCAAACTTGCGGATGGTGAATACAACAAAGCTTTTGACGAATGTGATGCTCAGAATGCTACGAAAAGTGATGTTGCGGCATTGAGGGGTTTAAAAAAGACCGCTATGATGTATTATCTTGCGGAATCATCTTTTCTTGCTCAAAAGGGGAGAATCAATCACATAACTTTGGCGGATAAGGGATCTAAGTATTTTCATACTATGGTCTCGGCAAGGAAAGGAGGAGGTATTCCAGCGATTATTGACAGTGACAATCGGATTGTAACTTCGAATAGTCGGAAGGGAGAGCTATTTGCAAATTTTTATAAAGGATTGTTCGGCACAAAGAGGGATAGAGTACCTATTGATCCGGGTATTATTGGTGCGGGCAACAATCTCACGGATGTGGATATGGCCTATTTAAACCAAGATGTTGCGAACATTGAAGTTAAACAAGCTTTATTTGCAATGGCGGATGATAAGTCCCCGGGCCTAGATGGTTATACAGCTAGTTTCTTTAAGAAGCAGTGGGACATTGTGGGAGAGGAAGTGACAGCTGCGGTATTGGAATTCTTTCAGACAGGTGACATCTTGGCCCAGCTTAACCATACTTTGGTTTCTCTGATACCGAAGAAGCCTGATAATCTAAAAGTAAGTGACTTTAGACCAATAGCATGCTGCAATGTGGTTTATAAAGTTATTGCCAAAATTATTGCGAACATGCTAGAAGGAATTCTGCCAGGGATCATTGACCCCTGTCAGGGTGAATTTGTGAAGGGTAGAAATATCTCGGATAATGTAATGTTAGCGCAGGAGTTTGTTCGGGGATATGGAAGGGTTCGGAATTCTCCAAGATGCATGATTATGGTGGATTTACAGAAAGCTTTTGACACAGTCTCTTGGGATTTCTTGGAAGAAGTTTTGCTTGGACTAGGATTTCCAGAAAGACTGACAGATAGAGTCATGACGTGCGTTCGCACATCTTCATTCTCGATTGCAGTTAATGGTAAAATGTGTGATCACTTTCAGGGGCAAAGAGGAATTTGGCAAGGAGATCCATTGTCGCCTCTCCTGTTTGTGATTTGCATGGAGTATTTCTCGAGATTGTTGAAAAGGAGAATGGATTCTAGGCACTTCACCTTTCATCTGAGATGTGAGTCGTTACAAATCACGCACTTGGCTTTTTGCGGATGACCTTATGCTCTTCTCTAAGGAAAACACGAGTTCAGTACACATACTCATGGATGCCTTGAATGAGTTCGAGCGCACTTCTGGATTGGACATCAATGTTGCAAAATCAAAGTTCTTTGGAGTAGGCATAAAGGAGGATTTGAGTTTCACGGGTATTCCTTGGTCGACATTCCCTGTTCGGTACCTAGGCGTGCCACTGGATTCCAGCAAGTTGAAGGTGACTCAATTTGGTACTTTACTTGGGAAAGTTGATTCGGAAATAGCAAAATGGAAGGGTCATACTCTTTCTTATGCTGGTAAATTGGAGCTTGTGAGATCAATTGTGGGAGGTATTGCAGGATTCTGGATACAAAATTTTGTTATTCAATCAGCGGTCTTTGATGCTCTTGAGCAAAAATGCAAACGCTTCTTGTGGGGAGGAAAGTACAAGAATAAAGTGGCGTGGAAGAAGTTGTGTACCCCTAAATCGTTTGGGGGACTTGGCTTGTGAGACTTTGTTACTTGGAACCGTGCTTCAATGGTCCAGAGGTTGTGGGATATACACATGAAGAAGGGCAGTTTGTAGGTGAAGTGGATACATTCGTACTACCTTCAGGAGGATGAATTCTGGGTTTTAAATCCCAGGATTCAAAATGGTAGATTGGGCGAAAGATATTCAAGTTATATCGGTGATCTATGCAAACTTCGGGATGAGCTAATTGGTATGTTTCATGGAGATGTTAGGGCGGTCCAAGATCATCTTTGTTCTTGGGGGAATTCGGGTAAATTCACGAATACAGCTTATGCCTTCATGCATCGTCACAAGTACCCGTGGTTGTATGAGGAGACCGGCCGCGCATGTGAAAAGGTATTTAATAGCATTTGGTGAGGTTTTGTACCTCCAAAGTTCTCTTTCATTACATGGCTGGCAGCAATTGGAAGACTCTATACTAAGGACAAGTATCGAAATGAAATAGAGGAAGGCTCGGATAAAATTTGTTCATTGTGTCATCTAGAGGAGGAAATAAATGAGCATTTATTTTTCAGATGCGAGTTCTCGAAAGTAGTATGGGGTCAGATACGGAATTGGATGGGTCTTAGGAGACGAACAAATACGATTGCAAGTTCCATGATTTGGGTGAAAAGGCAGATCAAGGGTTCCAAAGCTCGCAAGAAATTTGGTACTTTAGCACTAATAATCACAATTTATCGTATTTGGAGGGAGCGAAACAATGTTGTTATGGGTGGAGCCTTACCCAGTTCCGATCGAGTAGTGAAAATAATTATGAAGGATTGTTATATGGTTATGAATAGACTATTTCCGGAAGAGCACTTATTTTTGTACTTCGGAAGGAGTGTTGATGGAAGGGTGTTGGGTGCTGGTTGTTGTGCACTGGGTGCTGGTTGTGCACTGGGTGCTGGTTGTTGTGCACTGGGTGCTGGTTGTTGTGCACTGGGTGCTGGTTGTTGTGCACTGGGTGCTGGTTGTTGTGCACTGGGTGTTGGGTGCTTGCTGTTGTGCACTGGGTGTTGGGTGCTTGCTGTTGTGCACTGGGTGCTGCTTGTTACGGGCGATGGGACTGGGTGCCTGGCGCTAACTGGAAGCCAGACGCTGAACTGGATGTGGCATACACAGAGATGGATCTCGGCAACTGGGCAACTAGCATGGAGAGGTTTTTCTGGGGACGGGGCGCTGGATCAGGCGCTACTTGGCGCTGGAAACTGAAATTTCACAGGCCGATTAGTGCTATATCCCGGGCTAAGAGGGAGTTGTTGGAGCTTGATGGAGTTGAGGACTTTCATGGAATTTTCTGGCCACTGCAACTCGGTTTTCAGGATGAGGTAATAGGTTTTAGAGTAAGGATTCACACTCCGATGCTCTTTCTCCTAAACCTAGGTTTTACTTATGATCTAACGGTTATTTATGCACTTTATGCTAGCGCTACACTTTGTGTTAAATTAGCATATAGCTGTCCATTTGCTCAAAATGGAGTGGGCGATTACATAATCGCCACGCTTGATGCACGCGGTACAAGTGTATCCATTCTCACATCTTCAGGAGGTTGATTCGACTGGGATTAACAAAGGTAGGAGGCACGGCCTCATCATATCTTTGCCCACCAAATCACTCTCGGCACCAACAAGAGAATGCTTGAAGGCCAATAACATTCCTCTATGTCCACCTTAGCGATGTACATGGTAGAAAAAAATATTCATTCGTGCCAATAAGGTGCAACTTGGATCATCAGATTCATTTTTTATGCGACATCCAAGACTCGAGATACTCTCGGCTGCATTAGGATATCCAAATCATTTGTTTTGGATCTTTCCAACTTCATCAACATTCCAGCGACGACATTAGTTCAAGACCCGAGCTTACAATTCTCGGATGCATTTTGGAATTCAAATGAAGATGGCCCCACTTGTTAGGGGTAGAAGCGGATTATTTTTTTATGGGTAGTGAGTTTGTTCTCACCCCATTTTTCTTGTGTTTTATAGCCTGTGTTTTCCAGGTTGTTTTGCGCTCCCTTTGCTCGATCATCATGCTTAGGGTTGGTAGTTATTTTACTTAGGAAAAAGGGGGGGGGAGTGTCACCCTTTGGGTTTACGCTCTCACATCCCCCCTCTCTCTCGGATTTGCTCCTTAGGTTCACCACTTAACCTAAGGTTGGATTATGTTTTGTATTTGGTAGGGTTCTTTCCGGGCTCTACCGTGGGTTCCACCGTCTATACTATTTACCTATTTACGACGATACTACGCTTCAGCTGAAGAACAAGAAATTGTTGGTTGCTTCTTGGTCTTCCATGAAACCGTAAAATCACTGATCATCACAAAGTAACTAGAAAGTGAACGCCACGTGATGGGGCAAGCAGCCCAATGAGAATCACAAAAAGTAGTCAACTGCAAAGAATTACGGGAAGAGAGGAATAAACCTTGACCAGGATGACTTTTCAAGTAGTGTAGAACCTATAGTGCAGCTTGCCAATTAGGAACACATGGTGACTTCATAAACTGAGCAAGCATATAAACTGAATAACTAAGCTCAGGACATGTAATGGTAAGGTAAATGAGACGACCAACTAGAGGTCGATACTACTCTGGATCATCGTAAAGTGGCCCGTCAACACGAGCAAGGTCATGTTGTTGCTCCATTGGAAAGTTAGTCGGTTTCGCAGCCAATAAACCAGTATCTGATAATATGTCATTGGCATATTTCCTCTGTGAAAGAAACATCACATCCGGTCTTCTAGCAATCTATATACCCAAGAAATACTTAAGTGCACTAAGATCCTTCATGTGAAAACAAGAGCTCAAGTATTTCTTGAATTCAGAGATAAGCGACAAAGAACTAAAAGTAATCACCAAATCATCCACATAAACCAACACATGCAAAGAAACTGAACTATGAGAGTAAACAAAAAAAATAGAGTAATCAGCCTTACCCTGACCAAAGCCAAATGCGTATAGAGCCTGAGCTAACTTGGAAAACCAGTTGCGAAAAGCTTGTTGCAGCCCTTAAAGAGATTTTTGAAGCCAATAAACCATGTTGGGGGGGCAGTATAACCAAGAGGAGGGCGCATAAACACCTCTTCATGAAGATCACCAAGTAGAAAGCATAGTGAACATCCATCTGATGAAGTTCCTAACCACAAATGACTACAATAGATAAAAATAAGCGAATCGAACTCATCTTCGCAACAGGGGAAAATTTCTCAGTATAGTATGTTCCCTCGATATGACGATTACCCAGAACCACCAGACGAGCTTTGTGTCGTTCAATAGTACCATCAACTTTAAACTTAGTACAATAAACCCATTTCCATCCAATTGCAGTATTATCCAAATGAAAAGAAACCATAGTACAACTCTCATTGCGCTCAAGAACATTAATCTCATTAGCTATAGCATCACGCCAATGAGCATGGTTTGATGCCTTAGAATAGGTGGTAGGATATGCACTAGAAGTTCTTGCACCCAAAAATATAGAATGCATACTAGAAAATTTATCACAATTTACATAATCTATTAAATGATAAAGAACACCTGAGGATAATAATGGCGCATGAGTGACTGTAGTACTAGAGGGGTTTTCAGCAGCAGGCATAGAGTAAACATAATCACCGAGATAAGCAGGAGGTCGATGATATCAAACACTTTGTCGAGAAGGAGGCAAGTCGGCCGCAGGAGGTGGCGCCAGGGATGAAGTCGGTGGTGAATCTGGTAGCGGAGTAGGTGCTTCAAGTGGCTGGACGATCGTAGCCAAAGATAGAGAGATTGCGGCAGATAGCAGAGAGGCCGCGTCAGGCGGGGGAGCGGCTAGCGGCAGTGACGGTGGCACTGGCCGATAATCAGTGTCAAAGGTTGCGTCAGGTTGCAGTTGATTCGATGGAAAAATGGCATCCGGCATCGACAGAGGTGATGCCGGCGGCAAGGTGGTGGCGCCGCTAGTGGTTATAAATGGAGCATATGGCGAAGAGTCGTCAAACCAAGTGTCAGTTTGTGACTGTGCATCCCAAACAGGTACGGATGGCACATCAACTGGAAGCTGTTCTTTATAAAAAAACAGTATCTCTACTATTGAAGAAGATGTGTGATTCTAAATCATTAAGGTGATAGCCTTTCTTTATAGCAGGATACCTGAGAAAAATGTATTGTCGACTTCTTAGAGCAAACTTGGCACAATATCTGGGAATGTATGAGGCAAAACACAAGCAACCAAATACTCGCAAAACTTTGTAGTTTGGAGTTCGTCCGTAGAGTAACTCGAATGGCGTACGCCCATTGATTTGCTTCATCAGGGTCCGGTTAATCAGATATGCAACAGTTAGAGCACATTCTTCTCAAAAATCAATAGGCATAGTAGCTTGAAAGTGCAAAGCACGAGCCACATTTAACAAATGATGATGTTTGCGCTCTACACAACCATTCTGCTATGGTGTATCAACCACAGAAGTCTAAAAAATAATGTCAGATTCAGAAGAGTATGATTTCAAAGGTAGGAATTATGTACCATTATCAGCACGGGCACGACGAATAGAGTGCCCAAACTAATTCTTGATCAAAGAACAAAATTCTATAAATCTATAAGCTACATCTGACTTAGCCACTGATAAATAAACCCAAAGAGCTCAGGAATAATCAACTATAGTTTAAAAAATAGAATGCGCCACTAGAAGATGGTGTGCTTTAAGGGTCCCAAACATCACAATGTATCTGTTCAAACAAAGAACTAGCATTTGAAGAACTCAAAGGAAAATTATATCTAGTCTGTTTTGCTCTACAATACACAGAGCAAGGTATAGAAGTATCATTTGTGCTAAAATCAAGAGTAGGAATAGAAGACAACACCGTAGAGGATGGATGCCCAAGACATTGATGACATAAATCAAATGAAGATGAAAAAATTGAAACAACTGTCAGAATTGACTGCAGGGTATGAGATTGAAAATGTGTATCCAACAGATGAAACCAATAAACCCCTCTTGTTTTTCACCCATGCCAGTCACAATAAACAAAGCTAGACATTCTAAGGCAGACAACAATGTAAAGCATGATAATAATTGGCATTGCAAGGCATGTATATAAAGCACATGAGTAAGGGTAGTGTTTCCAAAATGTATAGAACCATGATGTGTTGCAGACGACACAGATCAATCAGGTAGTAACACAATAACAGAATTGGTAGGAGTAGTAATATCAATAAGAGAACGTGTGTCACCAGTCATGTGATATGAGGCTCCTGAATTGATAATCCAAGGTAACGTAGGCTTATCTGACCTATGGTCAGAAGGGTAATTTAACTGATTAAATAAATTAAGGGTCATACTCCATTGGTCGTCAGATAGAGAAGAGCCAAAATCAGATTGAGCAGGGGAGCCGGAGGCCTCAGCCCTAAATCCTGGTAGCGAGGTGACGATGGTGGCTAATGGCGGCTGAGGGCAGCGGTGGGTAACCGATTTAGATTCAGAGGTAGACATCGGAGCATATTTGCGGAAGATAGAAATTCACACGGCAAATCGGATAGGAAAAATAGAGCGGACGTGGCATTGCGTGAGATTAAAGGCAGCGGTGCTTGTACGGTACACACAGATAAATCATAACAGCAGTAGTAGCGACAGATCGACGACCGGCAAGAGAAGGATGTGGCTATGCGTAGAGGGAACCGGTGGCTACGCATGACATATAGTGGCGGCGTGTGACACACACGTGTGGCTCGTACGAGATCTGGAATGGAAAATTGGTGACTGCAACTGCTGCAGCACGGCTGATGTGCTCGCAATCGGTGATCTGGGAATCAGATGGAGAGCTATGGTAAGGTCGGCGGTAGTGCTTGAGTTTGAACGTGCGGCTACAATGGCGGCGGAAGTATTTAGGTTTCAGAATTTTAACCTCTGATACAATGTAGAAAATAAGAGTGTAATGATATGATTGTATTCATGATCTGGGGTACATTATGTATTACAGAGACCAATACAAATAAGGAAAAGAAACATAATCTAATTACAATTACAAGTAATGGTCACATAATATTACTATTCCTCAATAATATCACCTCACCTCACATTAACATTAATATTTTTCTATGCAATTCTTATTTAAACCTTGAATTATCATGGATGTACATCGTATTTATGTAAGATTTGTATTCAACACTATTATTTGTACATTCCAATATTTCTGTAGCAATAATAATCAAATTATGATACTGCACAATCTTAAATAGAAAAATGCACATTTTTAGAATTTGATAAACACAAAATATCTCTAGGGATACATAAAGTGCTCATGATACCCCTGGGATACTGTATAATTTACCTTTTCGATGCATTAAGTTTAAGGGGAGGTCTCCTGTTAGACTGACTAATGATTAGACCAATCATAAAAAATCTTGTAAAAATAGCGGGTCAACTCAGCCAAAATGAGTCAACTCGGGTCAACTAATGCGAGTATATCTCCGGCGAAATCAAGGCTATAAGGGGTACTTTTACATTTTTTAATTTTGATTGTTTCTACTTGTATATTTTCTTTTCGGGTTGGGAGACTATTTTTTAATTAAAGTTTTATTTGCTTTTAGTTTTTGTCCGCTTTTTTCATCATTAATGTGGCAGTGTTTAAAAATTAGGACTTTTTACTAGAATATTATGTCGTGTTTGTTCACTGCTAATTCTAACTTTTTATGACGATTTCTTTTGTTTGGTAAAACCTAGTTTGCTTCAAATCTAATATATATGTTGGATAGGAGAAATCTAAGTCAGTGTAGTTGCAACAACTTACCTTTCCCGTTATAATCTACAGTCCAGATTTGTACACTGAGCAAGTTAAAAAATCTTTGATTGATCACCTTGTGTCGTGTTAAAGACTTTTGTACCTGGTCTATACCGAGCCCAAAGCAGTAGAAGGCCCAAAACACTAGAAAAACTGTAAGGGATGAGCAAAAGGTATAAGAAGGCGGGAAAGGAGTTGATAATGGTGTTCACTAGAAGTGAAAGGAGTCATAATCATCACACACATGAGTAACTAGTGGAGAAAGATCAAAGCGTGCATCCCCACAAGGGTCAAGAGTTCACACCAAACAATGAGCAACAACACATCAATCATAACACAGAGGAGATAGAAGAAGCAGAGTCTTCTAATACGAACATGGAAAAAGAAAAAAGAGCGTCCACATCCTTTTTAGAAGTAAACAAGGAGAAATTGTATAACCAGTTCCTAACAACTCTTAAGCCAACACTCCCAAAGGTAATTCATAAACCTGCTCAAAACAACGATGACTTTAAATACGGGGAGGAATTGAGAGAGATAGTCACGAAAGACGTTGCAGACACATTGCCTCTCACACCACATCTTCGCAACTTGAAGATACATAAAGAATTCAAGCTTCCATTGCATGTCAAAATTTATGATGGGACAACCGACCCAAAAGAATTATCGCGTTCATATTGAAACAACATAAGGTTTTGCAATGCCGAAGTTGAGCTGGTCTACAAAGTGTTCCCCATATTCTTATTAGGAACAACAATCACATGGTACGAGGACTTACCAAATAGAAGCATCACATCCCGGTCACAAATCTCAGACTTGTTCTCAGGTCGTTTCTACCAGAAACAATGGTTCACAAAGACAATTGCATATTTGAACAATATAGCGCTGCGAAGGGACGAGAGTTTGACAGAATATCACAGCAGGTTCATTACAGAAAGCTTGCTGGTTCGAGATCTATCTTTCCAATCCTCTTTAGGCGCGTTCACGGGAGGTATGAAATCTGGAGAGTTTTATAAATAGCTAATAAAAAAACATGCCAAAAAACCCGAGGGACCTACAGAGAATGATAGAACAATATGTGTGAACCGAGGAAGCCAATAATGACAAAATTGTGAGAGAGTGAGGAAAGAAAACAGGGATAGATGACTCTCAGAGAGGAAAAGGAAATTTTACCTTTAAGGGAAGAGAAACAGGAGCGCAAAGCATCCTATCTCAGGAGACTCCGCTAACAAAATTGTAGAAAGAGACTTGGCTGGCAAACAAAGACCTATTTTGCAAACTGGTGCCAATGGCAGCACCTCTGGAAAAAGATCAACAGAGTACTATTGTCTTTTCCACAAAGACCATGGCCATGATATTAAGTATTGTAGAGATTTAGGAAGGCAGATAGAGAAAAATCTGCGAAATGGACACCTCAGACAGTACAAAAAAGAAGAAAATGTTCAAAGATACAATGAAGCAAGAAAGGTAGAGAGCTTCATGCCTAAGGCGCAGCCTATAGTGACCGTTCAGGGCAGAAATCAGAAGATGACAGTTGTCGTAGACTACAAAGATACATGCCTAATGAAGCTCCTGAACAAGTGGTCTTCTCTATACATGGATCAACAGAATCCCTATCAAATAATGCTTGGAAAGTTAAGGCTAAATACTCGCCTCCGCAGGAGCCTCTGGATAAAAGACTGCGTATGGAGGAAACGATCACGTTTAGCGAGGACAATGATGTCCCGAATGCTTTGCCACACAATAACCCTATGGTCATTATTGCTAAAATTGGGAATGCAATTGTTCATAGAGTCTTTGTGGACGATGTAAATGCAGTGGAAATCCTCTTTGTAGATTGCTTTGACAAACTAGGATTTAAGAGAGCTGATTTGAAAAAATTCACATCTCGCTCGTGGGATTCACAGGTAGGGCAGAAACTCCACCAGGCAACATTCAGCTTCCTGTCACAATTGGCAAGAATGGGAGGAATTGCACCATAATATGTGACTTTGTGGTCATGGATGTCCCAAGTTCATTTACGGCCATCATAGGTAGACCATAGATGAATAGGGAAAAGGCAATATGGTCTCCATATAACATGGTTATGAAATTCCCAACCCCACATGGAATTGCAACAGAAAGGGGAAACCAACAGACTGCCAGGCAATGCATGGTCATCGTCATGAAGGCAGGTAGAACACTGGAACAACGAAAGATGGTTTGCACCATTACTAGTGGTGACTCACTAAACCAGGTCTACCATACACTAGAAATTGGTGAAGAAACTGGAGATGTTATTCTAGATGATAACGATGAGTCCAAACGAATTAAGATAGGAAAATATCTCCCGGAGGAGGAAAATAAGAGAGTGATAAAGATCCCGAGAGAACACAAAGACACATTCGCATGAAGTGTGAAAAACATGGGAGGTGTTGACCCAAGCGTAGCAATTCATTCCTTAAACATCATTGAATCGATCAAACCAGTCAAGTAGAAGCAAATGAGCTTTGCTAGTGATAGACAAAAAGCTATTGAGGATGAAGTAAAGGTATTGTTACAAGCAGGGATAATAAGGGAGGTGATATATCCGACGTGGTTGGCGAACCCAGTAATGGTAAGAAAAGGAGGCTCGGGTTGGAAAATGTGTGAAGACTTCACCAACCTAAACAAAGATTGCCCAAAATATTGTTACCCCCTACCGAAGATCGACCAACTAGTAGAAGCAATCTTAGGGTTTGAAGTCCTCACATTTTTAGATGCTTACAAAGGCTATTATCAAATATTGATAAACCCAATAGATGCAAAAAAGACAGCTTCTATAACGAGTTTTGGGACATTCTGCTATGGAAAGATGTCGTTTGGGTTAAAAAATGCGGGAGCAACATACCAGAGAGTAGTGGTTCATGCATTCTGCAGCCAGATTGAACGCAATGTAGAAGTATATGTAGACGATATGGTTATCAAGAGTAAGCAATCAGGAGACTTCGTGGACAACATAAAGGAAACACTTGATACATTGATCACAATTAGAATGAAGTTAAATCCTAAGAAGTGAACAATCGAGGTAGGGGCAGGTACATTCCTCGGATATAAAGTATCCTCAAAGTGGATCGAAGCTAACCTAGAAAAGATACAAGCAATCGTCAACCTTTCCCAACCGCGAACAGTGAAGGAAGTCCAAGTCTTAATCGGATCACTTACCGCACTCAGTAGATCTGTCTCTAAAGCAGCAGAAAGACACTTCCCTTTTTTTGAAATTCCTAGAAAGGCTAGGAAGTTTAGTTGGAGTGAAGAATGCCAAACAGCATATCAATCGTTGAAAACCAAACTTCAGGAACTCGCGACGCTTAAACCGCCAATTCAATGAGAAATACTATACACGTATTTGGTTGTTTCAGTTAACATTGTAAGCTTAGTATTGGTAAGACAAGAAGGCCTGAAATAGATACTAGTATTTTACACCAGCAGAATACTGTAACGGGCGGAAAAAACATACCTCCTCATTGAAAGGTTAACCTTTGCGTTGATATATTTGGCCAAGAGGCTTAGAACCTATTTCCAGAGTTGTACAATGGGCTATCCGATCAAGAACATCTTAAGCAAGCCGGATTCATCTGGGAGAATGACCAAATGACCTCTGGAATTAGGGCAAGTTGAGATTTACTTTAAACCATGAGCATCGATCAAAGTGCAAGCGCTAGCAGACTTCATTACTGAGATGGTAAGTGCAGGAGATCAACAAGCAAACACACTACACTTTTTGGAAAATGATAAAGGCAAGGCTAAGTGGGAAGACGTTACATGGAAACTATTCGTAGACGGGGAATCATGCAAGGACGGTCGTGGAGCGGGACTATTATTAATCAACCCAAATGGGGGAGAATACAGATATTCTCTTCGCTTTGACTTCTTACTCACCAATAATGAAGTTGAGTATGAAGCATTGATATACAGTCTAGATCTCAGGACAAATATGAAAGTTAAGAGTGTACAAGCATTCAGTGACTCACAAATAGTGGTGCAATAAGTCTGTGGTGATTACGAAGTAAGTGAGGAACAAATGATGAAAAACTTTGCTAAGTTGCAATAGTTTATAGCTAGTCTGAATATTTCAACATCCAACACATTTCAAGAAGTGAAAGCACAAAGGAAGATGCTCTAAGAAAATTAGCAACGGCGGGTTTGAATCACTAGCTGAACATAAGGAGGTTAAGGTGGAGGTCATTCCAATTAGAAGTACGGTAAGGAAAACAGTGTTAGCAGTTCAAGAGCAAAAAGAAAATTGGATGACATTATTCAATACTTTGACAAAGGAAAGCTATCAGCATATAAGGTTCAAGCAAGGAAGTTAGAGATACGGTCCCGCAATTATGCCTTCGGGGACAAGAAGTTGTGCAAAAAAGGATATTTATCACCATGGACAGAGTGTGTAGGACCGATGCAGGCAGTTGAAATCTTAAAGGAAGTATAAGAAGGATTGTGTGGTTCACACCAAGGGTCCTGAACGATTGCAAGGAAGATTATTCGAGATGGATATTATTGGTCAACCATGTTCAATGATGCGTACAGCTTCATCCTTAGATGCAAAACCTGTTGATGTATGCCCTAACATCCCACAAGCCACAATCGGTATTAAAAGAAGTATACGGACCTTGGTCTTTTGATAAATGGGGAATTGACCTCGTTGGCCCATTTCTAAAAGGCACTAGTGGCTCAAAGTTTCTTATCGCAGTGGTTGATTATTTCACAAAGTGGGTAGAAGCAAAACCTCTAGGGTGAGTGACAGCAGAGGTAGCAAGGAAGTTCGTATGGAAAAACATAGTTTGTCGCTTTGGGGTACCACAAACCATTGTTACCAATAATGGCACTCAGTTTACAAGTGATTTTTTCACAAAATGGTGTTCCAGGCTAGGAATCACACAGAAGTTCACTTTGGTAGCTCACCCTCAAACGAATGGCCAGGTGGAAGTCACTAACAAAAAAATTGTTCAGGGCAGTTAGAGAAGGCTGGAGGGAAAGAGAACAGGATGGGTCGATGAAGCACCCAACATTTTGTGGGCGTACAGAACTACAGTTAGAGAACCAACTGGAGAAACACCGTACAACTTAGTATATGGGCACAAAGCAGCACTACCGATTGAAATTGAACAAGAAAGCCTTCAATTTGAGTGGTAAAATGATGATGCCAACTTATACAAAGTAAAGCTAAATATGGACGAGCTTGAAGAAAAGAGAGACAGAGTGGCGATCAAAGAAGCTAGGTACAAGGAGAAGATGTCTAAAGCTTATAATCACAGGGTGTAGGAAACGCAATTCCAGATCGGTGATCTTGTTCTAAGAAATAACAAAGCTATCCTAGAGCAAGAACGTGGGAAATTATGCCCAAAGTAGGAAGGGCTGTGCAAGATAACGAAGGCGTACATGTCAAACTGCTACAAGTTGGAAAGAATGGATGGTAGTAGTGTTCCAAACACCTGACACATAGTTAACTTAAGGAAGTTTTTAAGTGTAAAAAAGTTGAAGAAATAGGATAAGCTAGTGCCCACGTACAGAAACCATGAAATTATCATGGTTGTTCGTTCCAGCATTTTGTTATGAAGGTGATATTATCGCAGTTTGAAGTAAAATCATTCTTTCACAAAAATTCTTTTTACATTTTCAAATTTCAATCCCGGTTACGAAGAGTTAGTAGCATAAATACCGCTAACTACATGGCTCCAAAGGAAACATATGTTTAAACAAGTCTTGAACTTGTGAACAAGGAAGATATGCCCACTAGCAAAGTACAAGCGACCTATAGATCTCGTAACCTCACAAGAAAAATAAATGGCAAGCTATAGATCTTGTTATTAGGCAAATTTGCCTACAACAAAGCGACAAAAACAAGCTATAGATCTTGCAGCTTCACATATTACTCAAAAAAGCAAGCTATAGATCTTGGTCTAAGGTAGATATACCTACATTAATGGCAACGAAAGCTTGCTATAGATCTAGAAAGTACGCAATAAACAGGTCTTTCATATTCGAAGATAACAACAACAAAAATAAAAACAATTCCTATTAAAATAATACAGGGTACACATTATCCGAAAAGTTTAGATAGTCATCAAACATTGAAAAAGACAACATCGGTCAAAGAACAAAAACAGCGTACACTATCAATGCCTGGAGCTTCGCAATGGTCCAGAAGAGGAAGAACCACCACGACAATGACTATGTTCAGCATCACGAGAGGAACGCTCCGCCTCACGGGGGAGTTTTTCAGCTCCACGAGAATGGTGCTCAGCCCTACGGTATCTTTCCTCAGCTTCACACTCCTCGCTGATTAAATGTTCATACCTCCATTTCATGTGCAGATAAGCAGGACGTTGATTCATACCTCTTCACTCCATAAGATCAAGATACCTAGCATAGTATGCTTTAAAATTGGTTATCGAACTGAATTCCTCACTGTCTAACTGCATGGTCATAATGTTAATGGTTTCTCCATACTATTCCATTCTAGCCATTAAGTTCCACACTTCCTCTTCTAGACAAAAAAATGTGCGAGCGGACAATGTCAGATAACCTGATTCTCTGTTCACAAACTCTCGCAGTCGAATCCTTTTGACTGGCGTATTGGTGCGAATATGAAAGAAGAGCGTGTAGCCTATCTTTGTAATCTGCTCAAGATTGCTCCAGCTGGTGTACAAACAAGTCAAGGCAATTGCATTCAGTACAAAGTTTGTCATTCTCACCACGTGTCTGCGTGTTTATAGCCAACTATTTGTCGAACTTAGTTTGCCAACTAATAGCATAAATCGATAAGTGATCACATTCTCCTTGCTTCTTCATGAGGTTAACCAAAAAATTATCAATGAGAGCACATTTCTTGTCAATAATCAACGTTTTCTAATGAGTTTTGCAAGTCTTTCTTGCACCATACTCTCTAGCCTCGACTGGTTACTGAAGCATCTTCACCAGGTTCAACTGTTGCCATTGAATACGACCATTTTGCTTATTCAGAATCCTACGTAAATCCCTACAGCATCCTGGGTGTCCTTTACAATGACGTTCCACTTAATCTCAAGGTCATTAATACCCACGAGCATGTATTTCAAATGAATACCTAGATATAAAGCCCAATCTTCAACACGCACAGGAGGATTAAATGTTCATAAATACTTTCCACCATATTCAAGATTAACTACACCACGAATAATGTCTTGGCCTAGTGACTCCATATTATAGTCATCAAGGATAAGCTTCCCACAAGGACAACTTCTCGATGAAGAAGAAGACAAAACTGAAATAGGAACTTGCCACCTGATAGATAAAGGAAGTGATTTAAGATGCGAATATAGATCGAAGGAAAAAACCTTCTCACACTCTTCGACAAAGAATCGAGCAGTGCGAGCCAAATTCATAGGCTTAGAAAGAGGATTATGCCTTATAAAATCAAAGCTTTTCAAAAATCTATGATTAACCAGAATATTGAAGCCTTGCATACAAGATAAGGAAATGAGAAGTACAAATAAAAGGAAGTAAATGGATGTTCATGGACAACATACATTAACAATACAGACATACACCAATATATTATTTTAGGTTTACAATCTAGAACCATACAAACCAAATATACTAAATATTTAACTAACTTCAGTGTTTGGTTGGGGCTGAGCAGCAATCGCAGAGGCATCTTGGCTTGGGGCCTCGCTGCAGACTTCATTGCTCAGCTGCTGAGCATGGGGCTCAGTGTTTTAATTTGCCACAGTGACCACACCAGCGTCAGGATTTGGAGTCGAGCTATCGGTACCAGGTCTGACCTACAGATCGCCCAGATGATCCACCTCGCAATTCTGTAACTCACTCATGGAGGGAAGCCTAGGAAGGCTAGCAAGATGGATTAATAGATCAAAGTGATGACCCTCATCAATAATCTTGGGGGCAAACACCTTGTCCAACTTATCTCTCTTCTTCGTCAGAGTCTCAATGCAAGTCTTCATTGAAGGAATACTCTTCAAAGTACAACTAGGGTTCCATTCGCACTGATCCTTCACAACCTCACAATAGCCAACCGTGGGAGCATTATTGCAGAAATCCTCAAAAATGTGTAGAACAACTTGGTTTTCTATAGCTGATCTACAACAACCTGAGGGTACCTAGGGTCTGCAGGCCCATTCGTGCACAGTTCATCCAACTCAGAACGAAACTGAGTCATCTCCCCCGCGACAGCCTTAGTGCAATCAGCAGCATCGGTTGCTCTCTTCTCAGCATTGGTGGCCCTTTTTTCAGTAGAAGTTGCCTTGTCCATAGCGGCTCTCAACAAAGTTTCCAATTCTGCAAATTTTGTTTCCTGGGCTCTACATTTCTCTTCTAGGGTCTCATCAATGAGATGTAGATTAGAAAGTCTCTCACTCGCAAGTTGAAGGCTCTCATCGACCTTATAACAAAAATTACAAACAGAGCGAAGTTAATAAACAAATTACACACAAGAAGTCAAGATAAAGGATAACAAAAAGGCATTGAAATCCCGCTTCGATACTTACCACTGCCAGTGTGCCAGGCAGGGAGAGGTTCGAGAAGATGCGGCTATCATCCCCTCCATGGTGGAACCCTTTGTTTGCATGATGATTTGCGAACTAGACTGGCTATCGCGCCCCTTTTCATGAGGAGGAAGCGAATGGCCCGAATCCCCTTCACCCCTACCCTTTTTGTGCTTAGGCTTCTGCACACTGGTGGGGTGAGGTCTATCACCACCATCCCAATTTATCCTTGCCCTTACCAGGAGGGCCAACTTGCTTACCACCCCCCTAAGGGATGGTACCAATAGCGGTGTCATTCTCTTGAAAAATGACTTCAGTCGTCTCCTCACCGTCACCTTCAAGGAATGAGATAAAGATATCACCTTTTGACAAGTCAATGTTTGGAACATAAGAGTCATCATAAGTTAAGCGAAAAGAAAGAAGAAATATAATGCTTCACAAAAATAACAAAGGTTGCAGAACAAGCACATCAAAACAAAGGCAAACAGAACACCTTCAACATGAGGGTTAACGTGGCGAAGGTGTTGCGCACGACCGCAAAGTGTAACCATGATTTCCGCATCTTCGGTAAAATAGACATTCAACCCAGGAAGCCTAACTTTGGGAACCCTATTGTTCTAGGATGGCATAACAACCCCAGGATTTTGTTCCAACTTTATGAAGAAGTATTTAGTACACCATGGACCAACGTTGCTGGGGAAACACTTCACGAGCTCAACCCCAGTGATTACATGGTAAAACATAAATTCGTCTATAGTTTTTTTAGCTTTCCAAAGATGATAAAAATTACGGAACAACTTAAGAGTAAAAGGTACGTTAGCTGCATTGCATACCTGAAGAAACCCCATTATGATAGCAATACACTTAGGGTGGAATTGGGATAGTGTTATTTTGTACAAACACACTGGATATGGAAGCGGGACTGGTGGCTGGGCCGGACCCCCCCCTGAATGATTATCAGATTAGAGAGATTCAATATGATCACGGGAAGACACGACGATAAATAATAAGCCTACGTTATTTGAAACAGCAATAGGTTAATAAGGGGAATAAATAGTTCAAAATAGTCCACCGAAATAAGGACTCAGAGGGAGTTCACCGGAGTAGATGACCAGAAAATTACACAACACAAACGGAACAACTACTATTACGATGATGAAAAAGATAGGCTACCAAGTTCAGAGCATATAAAGATAAGGTGGAAGACAGAAATCAACCTTGCTCTCCTAAAACGTAAGGAAACCTGATGCGCAGAAAGCTAAAAGTTGGCCGGAGAACTGGAGAAGACGACGACATCGGCAGATAAACAGAGGAGTAACTGGGAAAGAGAGGAATTCTTAGTATTTATACACAAAGGAAAAGGAAGGCAAAATAGAAGATGACAAACAACTGGGAAAACACAATGATGAAAATCTGACAAGAGTAAGTTACCTTTCAAAATTTTTGAAGTGGCGACGGAAGATGAAAAGACATCTCACTAAAAAATAAAACGTGTTTACAATACCCATTTATGAGATGAATCAATAACAGCCGTTCGGGAAATATGGAAACGCCTAGCAAAAAGATTGGATAAGATCTCGGATCTTTGCAGTATGTCTTATGCTATCAATCACAACAAGAATTCAAAAAATCAAATTTTAAAACGAGGGACTTAGCGGACAAAAGATCTATCAGCCACGAATCTAATACCTCTTCACAATCCCTTCAATGATGAATGAACCTCTTATATAGCTCGTTTTGTATTCAACCATTTTGACAAGATATGCTCCATGCCGCTTCGTCTTCGGGGCTGGGGGGGCTTATGGCCCATACCAAGCCCAAAGGAGTAGAATGGCCAGAACACTAGCAAAATTGTATGAGCTAAGCGAAAAGAAGAAGAAGGCGGGTAACAGCCCACAAACTGATAATGAAGGAAACCCTTATCAGTCGTGAGTCACAAATCGAGTCTGAGTTTATAAGACACATGATTATACATAATAGGGATGACAGACACACGATTATACACATGACACGAATTCCGAATAAAGCAGAGCCACAACCATTGCGTATTATAAAAGGAAGAAGAGAAGACGGAAAAAGGTAAGGGCAGCTGGACTAGAACAAGTTAATTGGAAAACTATAATACTGACTTGAGCGTCTGAGTGTCTTCCCCGGAACCCATTCTAGAACTCATTTTGCAGGTGCATTCTGGTGATCGCAGTAAGCTAGCCTGGCGAGGGAATACCGCAACAGTACCTTCTCTTGAGTTTACTTACATTTATGAAAGAATTTTATGGCGATCAAAATGACAGAGGTCATCTCCTACTTTCAATAAAGGACTTTAATTTCATGGAGATGAAGCAAAATTTTCACATCAGGAGCTGTTTCATTTTTGTTTGGTTGTTGTAGAGGTTGATTATGTAAGTTCATTGAAAGTTTTGTGAGAAGGTGGCTGATATTTAAATACTGTGATAGACTTCTAGTGGTTCGAGGCAAACTAGTTGGAAGTCTACACAGTATTTGACCATTTAAGTTACAATGTACTCCTTTCTATTTATTAAAACATAAAGACTATAAATTTGTAATTTAATTTTGGGATATATACCAACATACCCTAACTACTTAAGTAAGTGCCAATATAACCCTCAGATAATTTTTAGTGCAAAAAAACTTAATTTGTCAATATAAGTGCCAATATAACCCTAATACATTAATTCAGGTGTTGGTCAGTGTTGATCACATATAAAATGACTAAAATGCCCTTTAGACTAAAACCTAAAAGTGTTAATACATATTGCCCTCACCCCCCACCCCACCTCTTCGCCTCCCCCTGACCACTAAACCACATCAACCCCATCACACTGCCTCCGCACTGTCGCACAAGAAGAAAGCTGCGATGCAACTTTTGGCCGTCCGCCATTTTTGACTTATAATTTGGTCTCAATTTCCGCGGCAGAGTTCTATTATATTACGTATCCCTATTCTATATTTATCTCATGCATATCATCTTCAACTTCTAGTGCTCTATTTCTCCACTTATCCTAGTCATCCGCAGCCGTCCGTCCGGGAAGAGAAGCCGTCATCCGTTGCAGCTCCGATCGTCATCGATTGTCCGTTGTTAACCTTCGCCGACTTTTTTTTGGCCTCTTCATCAACCTCTAGTTCGACTCGCTCCACCGACGAATCCAGTTCCCCCATTATTAAGGTAATAGAATATTACTTGTAATTGTAATTATATTCTATTACCTTTTTCCTAGCTTGTATAGGTTGTATCTTGTACTACTATATAATGTATTCTGAGATCATGAATATAAACAAACATTATTACTCTTATTTTCAACATGGTATCAGAGCCAAAAATCCTGAAACCTTAAAGAAAATTTTCCTGCCATTACCGAGCTCCAGCGCTACCCATCAACCGCGCCGCTGTTTCCACCGCCATTGTCACTCGCTGTTTCCGCTACCCGCTGATTACCACCATCTGGTTGGGTGCCTGATATACTTGACCATTACTCGTCTTGAGCTTAGTTATTCAGTTCATACACTTGCGCAGTTCATGAAGTCTCCTTGTGTTTTTCACTGCCAAGCTGCAGTTCATGTGTTGCACTACCTGAAGAGTCATCCTCGTCGAGGTTTATTTCTCTCTTCCAGTAGTGCGTTACAGTTTACTGCTTACTGTGATTCAGATTGGGCTGCATGCTCGATTACCCGACGTTCTCTTTCAGGATATTTTGTGATGATTGGTGATTCTCCGCTTTCTTGGAAGACTAAGAAGCAACCTACTATTTCTCGGTCTTCCGCTGAAGCGGAGTATCGTGCTATGGTTGTTACCTGTTGTGAGTTGTTATGGCTTAAGTCTTTACTGAAAGACTTAGGGGTTATGCACACTTCTCCTATGCGACTGTTTTGTGATAGTCAATCTGCTCTTCATATTGCGGCAAATCTAGTGTTCCACGAATGCACAAAGCACATTAAACTTGATTGTCATTTTGTTCTGGATCTTGTTCAATTTGGCACTATTGTTACTCAGCATATCTGCACGTCAGACCAACCTGCAGACCGTAACCAGTTTCATTCTCTGCTTGGCAAGTTGGGAATTTCTAATCCTCATGCTCCAACTTGAGGAGGAGTATTAAGGAATTAGAATATTACTTGTAATTGTAATTATATTATATTACATTTTCCTACCTTGTATAGGTATCCGGTACTACTATATAATGTATCTTGAGATCATGAATACAAACACACATTATTACCCTTATTTTCTACACCCACCGAGTCCAGTTTATTGCGTCGCCGCTAATTCAATCTTAGAACTTTGTCGCATCCTCTAAATGGTGTGTCCTCCTAGCGGTGCCTCCTTCGAGCGGCGCCTCGTGTTGTGTTTGCAGACGGAAGACAGAGCAGATGGAAGACAAATGGAGTATAAAGCTACACATTGCAATCTGTGCTTTTGGGGACGAAAGACAGAGAGGATGGGAGAAGCCATTAAGGTTGGGGATTATTAGGGGTCAAAGTAGTAAATTCATTTTTTTCTTGTTTATCTTTTTTTAGAGGGGTAAAATTGACTTTTCACTCAATTCCGACCTAAATCTGCCGGAATGCGTACGCTTTCACTTACACTAACTATACTCAATGTCTCACCATTAATTGCTTAATTTGACTTTTGGAAGTCAAACTAACTCAACTTCGATCACTAAATTCTACTATTACATATATATAAAACTATCATCATATTATATGTCGTTGGATTCATCATAACATTTATTTTTATATTATAATTTTCTAAAAAATTTTTATACAAATAAATAAATATATTAATAGTTAAAAATTGACGCAGTTAACTTTCAAAAGTCAAATTAAGCAATTAATAGTGGGACAGAGGGAGTATATGATTATATTTGCACATTCAATTATCAGAAGTTAATATTGGCACTTATGTGAAGTAGGTAGGCTATAAAAACACTTTTCTCTTTGATTTTTAGTGCCTTTATGATACCCCTTTCGGACAACTGATGTAAGCCTTCAGGCAATTTGATGTAAGCCTTCAGACAATTTTGCCAACTTTTAGCAACATATTTGCTTAATGAAAAGGGAAGGAAATCTTCCAAACCCCGTCTACGACGATTTGAATTTTGAAAAATAGTATTACCCCATTTCATTTAAAAAGATATGTTTCCAATACCAATATGGGCATCATATCGTAATAAAAGCATGGTTAGTTTAACGGTAACGGAATAATTCTTCTCTTAGTTCTTCTGGATTTCATTTTCAGTTGCAAGTTACCTGCTTGTTTTTCCTCATTATTCATGTGTTTGCTTCAATAATTGATCCAAAAAATAATTGTTTTTCCCTAAACAAGTCGCAGTTGGTTTACCCCACCTTCTACATAATTTATGTGGAAGAAAATCAAGACCAATCTTAAAGATCAATGGAGAAAACAATGATCTTATCTTTGTTTTTATTCCTATTGCTTTTGAATTTGAACCCATCAACCTGCTCCCATTCGAGCATCCATAATTTCATCGAATGTGTTTCACATGAAAACGGTGTATTGGATGTTTTGTTCACTCCAGCCAATTCTTCATATTCCTCCCATTTGGACTATCCCATTCAAAACCTGAGATATCTCCATTCCAATTCCACCCCTCTTGCTTTGATCACACCTTTGACTTATGCTCATGTTCAGGCAACTGTCAAATGCTGCAAGAAGAATAAACTGCAGATCAGAATTCGAAGCGGCGGCCATGATTACGAAGGTCTATCTTACACATCCGAAGTTCCCTTTGTCATACTCGACCTTATGTACCTCCGAGCTATCAGCGTCGACGTGCAAGAAAACACCGCCTGGGTTGAATCAGGCGCGACAATTGGCGAGTTGTATTATTGGATCGCGAAGGAGAGCCCGAATCTTGCATTCCCAGCTGGAATATGCCCGACTGTTGGCGTGGGAGGACACCTGAGTGGTGGTGGATTTGGT
The DNA here is from genome assembly GCA_037428765.1 of Rubia yunnanensis. Taxonomy (NCBI): domain Eukaryota; kingdom Viridiplantae; phylum Streptophyta; class Magnoliopsida; order Gentianales; family Rubiaceae; genus Rubia; species Rubia yunnanensis. The sequence goes on along the minus strand of CM075064.1, from coordinate 18,232,568 downwards.
AACATGTTGCGAAAGTATGGTATTGCAGGTGATCATGTTGTTGATGCAGTGATGGTTGATGCAAACGGGCGAATTCTGGACAGGAAATCCATGGGGGAGGATGTTTTCTGGGCTATTCGAGGGGGTGGAGGCTCGAGTTTTGGTGTTATACTGTCCTGGAAGCTCGAGCTTGTTTATGTTCCGTCGATTGTTACAGTTTTCAGCATTGACAGGACTTTGGAGGATGGTGCTGCGGAGCTTGCTCACAAGTGGCAATACATTGCGCATAAACTCAGCCGCGATCTGTTCATCCGTTTGATCATAGTAGCAGCTGGAGAAGGGCGAAACAGGACGATTCAGATCACATTCAACTCGATATTCTTTGGTCGAATGGATCGCCTTGTTTCTGTGGTGCAACAGAGTTTTCCAGAGCTGCAGTTGAGGGAAGTTGATTGTACTGAGATGAGTTGGATCGAATCAGTGCTCTACTTTTGGGCGTTCAACGATGGATTAACCATTGATGCATTTAGGGACAGAGTGCAAGAACCGAAAAGTTACTTCAAAGCTACATCAGATTTTGTTATGGAGCCACTCTCTCTAGATACACTGGCTGAGATGTGGGAATGGCTGTTGGAGGAGGAGAATCCCATTGTGATTTTCGATGCCTTCGGAGGAAAAATGGATGATATTCCTGGGTGGGATATCGCGTTCCCTCATCGACGGGGGAACTTGTTTAACATTCAGTACGAGGTTCAGTGGCACAATGGAAGTGAGGCAGCATCAGAGAAGCACGTCGGTTGGGTGAGAAGGTTGTATGCGCGAATGGCCCCGTACGTGTCAAAAGCGCCACGAAGGGCTTACCTGAATTACAGAGATCTTGATTATGGTGTGAATAGCGCGTCTGGTGCAAGCTATTCTGAAGCTAGAAAATGGGGAGACATGTATTTCGACCAGAATTTCATGAGACTAGCTCTTGTTAAGGGAAGCATCGATCCAGACAATTTCTTCAACGATGAACAGAGCATTCCACCTCTTATTTGTAGAAATGGTGAATGTAACCTGTCTCAGTATCAGTCAATCTAGCTAGGACAGGTTTATGAAAATTACTGTCTTGTAATGTAATGACCAAAAAGCGGTAGCATTGAGCTCTCTTTCGCTCGCTCTTGTTAATTCATCAGATAATGCAATCGCTCGTTCTACCTCTTGTTGTCGTGCTGACTGTCTACGCAATCACGAAGATGTTTCTTGGCCGTTTGGTTCTGATAGTGATCATATACATTATGAATGTTTATGTGCCATGCTGTGAATTCTACCAAGGCTATGGGATGTGTGTTTTTTGCACTTTTTCTAGGCCTTCGTATGATGTTTTCTCAAGGAGTTGTACAATGGGGACTTGTGATTATGTGTGTGTTGTTTTTCCTCTTGTTTCGCTTCCAATGCTCTCTGCATATTTTAAGTGGATAGAATATAAGTAGTAAATCAACAAAAACGTTCGGAATTTGTAAAATCAACAGAAGTCCCTATTATAGAAAACTTCTTATGTGGATCATATATTGTAATGACTCTTATGAGTCATACACAGCATATTTAACACGTTTTTGACATTAACTAATGTAAGAAGAATCTCTCTTTTCTATAAAAACTGATCTACATGTTCGAGTGATTTTTTGACAGTTCAATCCCTTGTAATTACTAGTTAGGTTTCTCTTACCATACAAAGCTTCAGTTCCCCTGTCATGGATGTTACATCCTTGGATCTTGACAAGGATGCTGCATTCATGGGGATTTACACTGGGTACCCTTCAATTTTTCCAAAATGCCGAATATTGCAGGGAAGCAAATTGCCCTGCAATTTATCGACGAAGAGTGAAAAAATCAGATCACCAGAAGAAGAGTGAAAAGAACACGTATGAAAATTAGCATCGCTTTGATCCATTAGCAAGAATATGATTATTTGTGCGGACGAGCGAAATCATCCTTTAACACAAAGAATACAGTTCTAAAAACATCAAAACTTGGATATAATCAACGCTCTAAAACTTCATATCAAATTAACCAACGAGTCCATCCATAATATTCATCCTCTCCAACTCAATTTCCATCAGTGATAGCCAACTGGCGCTGGCTCTTCCTTCAATTCCCGGCCTCCATAAAGTATGTCCTGCAACCAACAGCAAACATACATTAGTTCACAACATCCCTACCTTAATCTAAAACAATCTGCTAAAAACATAAGATGTAACATCAGAACATACCGAAGCAAAGTGATTGACATCACGGTGATGAGCCTCGTCGGCCCTCACAACCTCCACAACATCGCGCAGCGTGGCATCAGGCGACATGCGCCAGTAATCAATCGCGATGGCCGGGGCTGGGACATTCTCGATGGTGCCTTTATCGAGCTCCTTCAAGAACTCGTCGTAGGAGTGGATCGCTTCCTCTTCCAAGTACCCCACGACGCGATGCGCGAACTTGGGGGAGATCAGGTAGGACAAGAAATAGGCATTGAAGAAGACTCCTTGGACTGTGAAAACAAGCGCCCTTTCGTACCATCGCGGCTTGGAAACCTCCATGAATGTCATCAGGTGCATTCTCTCGTTCTCAGCCTCTTCCAGCAGTGCCTTGATCCATCCCCCACTGTGCTCAAATCGTCGTAGGGATTTGCAGTGCAGTAGCATCCCTCCCACCATGCCCGGCACGGCTGCCACGGTTTCCAGCATCATAGCTCGGCAGCCATATCGCCTCTGCTCATGAAAACAGAGGATATTCAGAACCAAATTTCAGATCAAACACATTCAGTCCCTTGTTCAACACATTAGTCTTTTAGCGAAGATCCATTCATTAAGTACTGAAATCACGAGTTAAAAACACGAATTTCAGCTAAAAATTACCAATTAATAGTGATTAGTAAAATGTGAATTGACCTTTTACATTATACAATGTGCCTCATACATCAATGTCAATTTAACAAGCTAGTTAGATTTTCATATTTTTAACTCACCCTTAGTTAACATAAGGGACATAGGTAAACAAGCATCACAAATTAAAGGAAATTCTACAGTCTCATCGACTAAAAGATCAGGCAACATGACATATCGTGGTTGATTATCTATTGACTCAATTGGGTTGGTATTGAAGGTTGAAGTTTGCAGTTTGCCCGCATAGGTAGGTATGTAAATCCACACGAGTCCATATTTTAGTGGAAACTCACGAGTTGATCCGTGAATTGGATGATTTTCAACTCACAGGTTGAGCGGGTATATTAAACCGTCAAATGGGTCATACCTATATTACCGATCAATATTCAACCTGTCCACCCATTTGCTAACCTAGTAAAACCTCACGGAATTAAAACCTGTACCTGGAAAAAGAGGTCTGTGGGCCACCTGAGGGACTTGACGGTGTAGTAAGCCACTTTATCCATGAACAAAGTCGGCTTGTGACTTTTTCTCAAATCAATCTTCGTGTCCGCCTGATATGCCTCCCATGGCTGCATAAACACATTCATCGGTAAAGATTAAAACTTCACAGTTCCAACAACAAAATCATTCGTCCAGAAAATCAGTAACGAAATCAGAACATAAGATGAAGCAAAAGAGAGAGTGAAAACATGCATACCCTAAAGCAAGTCCATTTCCATTCAGTACCATCTTGTTTCATGAGTTTAGGAGGATTAATACCCCAGTAACTCGCAACGCTCTTCTCCTGATCGGAGGCGGCGGCCGTCTCTTCGCTCTCTTTCTTGTCTCCCAAGGCCAGCGAGCTCTTTTCGCGGACGCCACTGAACCTAAACCCTATGATCGCCTTGGTCGATGGATTGGGATGCAAGTAATCGATGAAGGCGCCGTCGGAGACAAGTTTTCCGGCGTTTCGGTGGGGGCTCACGGCGGCGGACGAGAAGCACCGGCGGCCGAGTTGGCCGATCACCAATCTGGCAAAGCTTGTTTGGTAAAGCATGGCTAAAGTGAGTTGTTTTTTTCTGAGGTTCGTGTTTATTGTATGATGGGGTAAAAAGAGTGTGTTTTGTTGTATTTATATATTTGTATGAGATGTTTCTACACAATTTCAATCAAGTTCTTTTCCTAATATTTAGGTTTGAATTGACTTTGACAACTTGTGAAGTTACCATTTTAGACACGTGTCAACCAACACGGTCACACCTTATATTTTTGGTTTTTCCAATAATAATAAATCCGAACTATCTCCATGCACCCATGGAAAATGGAAATACCGTGGTTTAATTAGAATAATAAAAGGTAAAATCTCTTAGTTTTAATATTAAATATTTATTAAGCAACGTGTAGCAGATATAAAATTTATAACCTAATTTATGCAACCTATAATTTTTTATCTTCATTTATTATAATTTGCACTTTAAACCTTGGTCTTTCAATAACTTATGGGAAGACCGTCTCTTACGAGATGGACTCCGTCTGTAAACCTTGAGTCTGTCCACTTCAAACCTTGAGTCTGGCCAATTTCTTGGCGTCTGTAACTTGCTATCTACTATAGTGAATCCGTCTCCCGTGGATGTAGCCAAAATTAGTGAACCACGTAAATCTTGTGTCTTGTTATTTTCGTTCATATTTTCTGTTCTTTCTCCATTTCGCACAACATTTAATTTAATTTAATCATATTAATTTTTTATTAAACTTTTTTTTTGAGTCCGTCTCTTGAAAGACGGTCTTTCCATAAGTAATGGAAAGACCAAGGTTTAAATTGCAAATAAGAAGAAATGAAGATAAAATTCTCAGGTTGTATGAATCGGGGTTATAAATTTTATAACTTGTACACGTTCCATAATAAGTTTTTAATATTGCAACTGAGACCTTTTATCTTTTATTAGTCTAATTAAATCTCATATTTCTATAAGTTTATGGAAAGACCGTCTTTCCTAAGACTTTGCCTTTTTTATTCTATTTAATTGAGTTCATTTTAGTTCAAATAAACCCAAAATAACACTATCTATAAATTATGAAAATATAGTTTAAATCAGACGGGAAAATAGAGTTTAAATCAGACGGTACAATAAAAGACTTCTAGAATTATAATAGACCAAAGATTACTATGTCAATTTATGTACAATGAATTAAGATGGACGATTTTATATGTATCCTCGTTGATACTTTAGGGGCGTTTTTGGTAACCACAGTGTCGTGCAAATTATGACAGCCTAATTTTGCTTACCAATCCTATCACCTTTCTTGGGGAATAAGTTGAGTGTTTTCCAAGAAATTCTGAACATGGTAAACGAATATTTAATCACATACCCCACTGAATTATTTCAGAAAATTTTATATGTGAATTAATTATGGGGAAATGGGCTGAAGGTTGTTATATTATATGTCAAATAATTCAATAACATCTACACGATTTAAAATAAATGAATATATGTTAATAATATAATTTATTTTTTAAAATATATTAAAATATCATTTTGTAATTTTTCGTGCTACCTCATTTTTTAAAATTTTAAATGATTTTATTAATATATTTTGAGTCTGTCTCTTAAAAGACGATCTGTCCATAAGTCACAAAAATACCCAGGTTTAAAGTGTAAATTAGAAGAAATGATGATAAAATTTTCGGGTTGCATGAATCGGGTTATAAACTCTATTAATACTACACGTTGCATCATAAATTTTTAATATTTCAACTTAAACCCTTTACCTTTTATTATTTTAAATAAACCATGTCTTTTCATAAGATTATGAAAAAATCGTCTTCCCAAGACTTTGTCACATATATTTAACTATGAAGGTATGATTATATTTTTGAATGAAACGTAGAGTTTGAATCATATACGATCGAGGTTCCATATCAATAAATAAAAAAATTTCACCTGATATGTGAATTTACCATTTTAGACACTTGCCAACCTACAAGGCTCTACACCATATATTTTTGGCTTTTTCAATAATATCAAACCCGAAAATTTTTTAGGTATGTTAAAATTTCACACATGGAATATCCTTAAATTTGTAACCGTGTGTTTTTTAGGTATGTATATATATTATATGTGGAAATTACTTAATTAAATTCATATTTTCATTTTCGGACATAGCTAGATACTATTATTACGTTAAATTATGACCATAAATGCCACATCCTCCTTATCTCCCTTCTGTGGATCCAGAATTTTAAAAGTGGAAGGATAATGCAAGAAAATTATCAATTTTAAATTATATTATGACTAGCAACTTATCAAATCAACTATATAGAGTTTTTGTTTTAAGTCATGTAATTGTTAAACATGTCATTTTATAATTAATATAATTAATAGTAATTTGATGATTATTTTTATTTATTGCATTGTGATTTTTATAATTTAAAAATATTTTAAAATCTATTTTGAAATATAAATAATTATACTTGACTATTGTTTTACACTTCAATTCACATTGGTTCAATTCAAGTTCAGTTCAATAGAATATTTCTTTGAAGAAATTTAGTTTAATTTAGTCATATTAATATTATTATTATTATTATTATTAGGCAAAGTCTTGGGAAAAACCGTCTTTCCATAGGCTTATGGAAATACAAGATTTAATTAGAATAATAAAAGGTAAAATGTCTTAGTTGCAATATTAAAAATTTATTATACAACGAGCATACCTTTTACCTTTTATTAGTTAGCTAGCAGGAGTCCCATCGCGCGTTGCGCGGTGTTCTTGATTAAAAATATTTAATTTAATTAATATATAATATTTACATGTCACATTTGAATTGAAATAAATAAATAAATTATAAGTATATTCATCTAAGAATAACTATCTAAATTGTAAAAGAAATAATAAATTTTGTTGAAATTTATTAAATAATCAATAAGATAAAAAAAATTTATAACCTTTCAAGAAATAATATATTGCAAGTACATGAAGTAAGTAAAATATAAAAAAGAAACGTTGAACTTGTGGAAAAACAAGTAACTGTGTGTAAATGTGAACTAAACAATGAATTAGGTGGCATAAATGCAGACAAGTTTTTGTGACAATCATTGTCTATATGTTTATTTTGGAGAATTGTTGTCTATATACCAATATAATCTTATATACTTGCGAAAGGGCCGATATAACCTTCAATCGTTTGAAAGTTAAAAAAAAAACTACATAATTAATGAAACTGCCAATATAATCCTCTGGTAGACTTTTCGGCGTTGACCGTACTTTTCCAACAGTTGAGCCACCTTAAAATGACAATAATGCCATCAGACCAAAAGTAGAATTTGGGTGGACAATTATAACCTTACCCACAACCATCAAACCATCGTTTCCACTACCGTAACATGTATGGTTATATCAGGACATTATGAATTTGATAGGGTTTGGGTGGTATTGGGTTCGAGTGGAGAGGTTCGCATGGTACTGGGTTCGAGTGGAGAGGTGGAGTGGTACTGGGTTTGAGTGGAGAGGTGGAGTGGTACTGGGTTCGAGTGGAGAGGGTTCGAGTGGAGAGAGTTTGGGTGGTTAGTGTTCGAGTGGAGAGAGTTTGAGTCGAGATTCGATTGAAGAGGTTCAAGCGGTACTGGTTTGAGTAGAAAGGGTTCGAGTGGAGAGGGTTCGAGTGGTACTGGGTTCGAGTAGAGAGGGTTCGACTGGTACTGGGTTTGAGTGAAGAGGGTTCGGGCGGTGAGGGTTCGAGTGGAGAGAGTTCGGGTGGTGAGGTTCGAGTGGAGAGAGTTTGAGTCAAAATTCGAGTGGAGATGTTCGAGTGGTACTGGGTTCGAGTAGAGGGGGTTCGAGTGGAGAGGGTTCAAGGGGTACTGGGTTCGAGTAGAGAGGGTTCGAGTGGTACTGGGTTCGATTGGACTGGGTTCAAGTACTATTGGGTTTGAGTGGACTGAGTTCGAGTGGTACTGGGTTCGAGTGGAGAGGTTCGAGTGGTACTGGGCTCGAGTGGAAAGGTTAGAGTCGAGGCGGATGGTTGATGTTTAAGGGGTGGATGGTTTGAGTGGTGGCGAGGTGGATGGTTGATGGATCAAGGGGTGATGCCTCGAGGAGGATGGTTGATGGTTCTAGGACCTCGAGGGTTAATGAATCGATGGAGAGGTCCGAGTGGTACTGAGTTTGAGTAGTAATAGGTTTGAGTAAAGAGGTTTGAGTGGTACTGGGAGTATAACACTGAGAGCGTCGAACCATCCACGTTAACTCTTGAACCATGACTCACTCAAGGCATATACCCCTCGAACCATCCACGACACCACCATTCGAACCACCTATCCCCGAACACCAACCATCAATTCCTGGAACCATCACCCCTCGAACAATCAGTTCTTAAACATCCACCACGCCACCACTCGAACCATCCACCTATTGAACATCAACCATTCACCTCGAGGCCTCCCTACCACTCGAACCATCCACCCTTTGAACATCAACCATCCTCCTTGAGGGGTGTTGATTCGAGGCATCTCCACTCGATTCATTAACCCTCGAGGCCCTTGAACCATCAACCATCCCCCTCGAGGCATCACCCCTCGACTCAAACCTCTTCACTCAAACCTCTACCCGAATCCTCACCACTCGAACCCTCACCACTCGAACAAGTACCACTCGAACCCTTTCCATTCGAATCCTCTATTCAAACCCTCTCCACTCGAACGCTCACCACTCGACCCCTCACCACTCAAACCCTCTCCACTTGAACCCAATACCACTCGAACCTCTTTACTCGAACCCATTACCACTCGGACATCTCTATCGATTCATTAACCCTCAAGGTCCTGGAACCATCAACCATCCTCCTCGAGGCATCACCCCTTGATCTATCAACCATTCGCCTTGCCACCACTCAAACCATCCACCCCTCGAACATCAGCCATCCACCTCGACTCAAACCTCTCCACTCAAACCTAGTACCACTCGAACCCAGTATCACTCGAACCCAGTTCACTCTAACCCAGTACCACTCGAACCATCTCCACTGGAACCCAGTACCACTCAAACCCTCTCCAATTGAACCCAGTAGCACTCGAACCTCTCCACTCAAATCTCGACTCGAACTCTCTCCACTCGAACCCTCACCTCCTGAACTCTCTCCACTCAAACCCTCACCACTCAAACCTCTCCACTCGAACCCAGTACCACTCGAACCTCTCCACTCGAACCTAGTACCACTCAAACCCAGTACTACTCGAACATCTCTACTCGAACCTAGTACCACTCGAACCTTTCGAAAGATGGTATACCATTTACCTCTCGAGAGGTAAACCATCCACCAAGGAGAGAGTACACCTTCCACCCCTCGAGGGTACGCCATCTACATCTCGAGAGAGGTGTACCAGCCCTCGAGGGTCCTCTACCCCTCGAGAGGTCACAAATCTACCCCTTTAGAGTACACCAGCCTTCAAGGGTACACCACCCCTCAAGAGTGTATACCACTGAGAGCGTCAAACCATCCACATTAGCTCTTGAACCATGATCCACTTGAGACATATACCCCTCAAACCATCCACAACACCACCTATCCCTCGAACACCAACCATCCATTCCTGGAACCATCACCCCTCGAACCATCTGTTCTTGAACATCCACCACGCCACCACTCAAACCATCCACCTCTCGAACATCAACCATTCGGCTCGAGGCCTCCCTACCACTCGAACCATCCATCATTTGAACATCAACCATCCGCCTTGAGGGGTGTTGATTCGAGGCATCTCCACTCGATTCATTAACCCTCAAAGCCCCCGGAACATCAACCATCCCTCTCGAGGCACACCCTCGACTCATACCTCTTCACTCTAACCACCATTTCCATTCGAATCCTCTATTCGAACCATCTCCACTCGACCCTCACCACTCGAACCCTCTCCACATGTTTTGAACTCCTAAAAATGTTTCTGATTCATCCTTCCTAAACGAAAATAACTTATTTTCTAAATTTTCTAAAAACCATCACCATTTCCTTCCTATTTCCACACATCCTTCAATAACAAGCCCACTATGCTGATTCTGATTTCAATATCACCCACGATAATTGCTATTAATGTGGTCTTACTCAACCCTCTAATCAGTGCATCACTTTGTAGAATATCATTGCTCTAAATAGGATCAAGACAAACTTTTCAGGTAGATTACGAGGTACGGGATGAAACCATTATACTCATATGGAACAAATCAACTATTCCCTGCAAATTAGACAAGGTTCTCAAAGCACTCACAGTTATTATAGCAAGATCAAGTGATATTATTCTGACTATGATTAAGAACTCTCAGTCTCTTCCACCAAATCAATGAAGTAGGCAAGTTTGAAGGTAAGTTCTAGATAGCCATACTTTAGCCAGCTTTTCTGCCACTTGGTTACATTCTTTGAACGTGTGTTTGAAGGTTAGTTCATAAGGGCAGCTGAATGTAACAACTCCATGATCAAGTGGAAAATCTTCAAGAGAAAAAATATTTCATTTGTTTATAGCCTTCAATGAATTCAATACTATGGTCAGTGGCAATAGACTGTTGCAGACACATCAGCAGATTGAATTTAGTGACATAAAGTTCACTTTCAAAAACTTGGAGCAAAAGACCATGTCACTCGTTCATAGCACTTCATGTCTTAGTGATACATGAGAAATCTATAAGCATACAAGTGCAACATGTTTTAAGGAGCATGCACAAAGAAGTTTTCTAATTGATGTAACTAATATGGTGATTTGATTTTTTTTAATGCAACGATATTTCTACAACTTTAAAAAAATTTAAAAATATATCGCAATGAATAAATAATTATAAAATATCCCAAGCACAAAATAATAGAAATTCTTTTCCTTTTGTGTTGGTGGTTTGGTATTTTAGTTTTTTTCCAAGCACAATATAATAATTCTTTGCTTTCTGTGGTGGTGGTTTGGGTTATTGAAGTCATTTTGACTATCCTACACAAATTGTCTAAAAATAACATTTCCAATCTTCCGTGTGTAAGGCGGAAGCTCCAAAAAATGGTTTTTTAATATTATTATATGTTACTAATTTTATTTCTTTTCTACACATAATCAATCATAACTTGTTAAAATATATAACTTCTAAAAAATATATTTAATACAATAAATATCATATTGTACCATATATTTACACAGTTGAAGAAAATTCAAAGAAGCACATAATTGGAAATAAAAGGTTTGAATTTTTTATACAATGATAGAGCACTTTTGATAGGAATATGTATATGTATTCATTCATTTATTTATAGATATTTCACAAAGTCTTAATATAGACTAACTAATAAGATTGTTTTATATTTACTTTTATTCAATGGTATATATATATATATATATATATATATATATATATATATAAGTCCATCTCTTGAAAGACGATCTTTCCGTAAGCTATGGAAATGCCCAGGTTTAAAGTGCAAATTGGAAGAAATGAAGATAAAATTTTTGGGTTGCATGATCGGGTTATAACTACTACATGTTGCAGAATAAATTTTTAATCTTGTAACTAAGACATTTTACCTTTTATTATTCTAATTAAAACCCATTTTTCCTTAATCATATGGAAAGACCGTCTTTTTCAAGATTTTTCCTATATATGTGTGCGCACACACACATATATAATTATGATAACTTTTAAAATGAATATCAACATATAAATAATAATTATTTTTAAATAATGTGAATGAAATAGTATACAAATAATCATTTTTTCTAACTAAATTAATTATTTCATATATGTACACACACACACATATATATATATATATATATATATAATTATGATAACTTTTAAAAATAATATCAACATGTAAATAATTATTATTTTAAAATAATGTGAATGAAATAGTATAAAAATAATCATTTTTTTACTAAATTAATTATCATAACTCATGTAGTTTTTCTTAGATGACTAAACTTAAAAATCTTAAACTAAAATTTTTGTTTCCAATTTAAATGTAAGACATAAAATGTACAAAAAAAATAATTCTAATTTCTTAATTAACAATATTGCGCAATGCGCGATGGGACTCCCCTAATATAACCCTAAAAGTTACTGCATTGAGGTTTTCATTATTGGTCTAATCGTGAGTTGGTCTAACAAAAAAATTTCTAATCTTTTAAAATATATTTCAAAATATTAATATTTATAACCTAAGTTTATAAGTTATAGAAATGAAATTGGATATAACTGTTCTAACTAACTAGTGGAGTACCATCTTTTTTTTAATGAAAACACCCGAAGGTGAGGGATATGTATTAAGGTTCCCCAGGCCTTATAACCAGATCAAAACATCAGTACATCCATTGTTTTTAGTTCCCTAAGCATTGAGGCAACATGGTTGCCTCCAAAAGTCCTAAAACTATTTATATTTAAGGATATATGAACATCTATACAAAGTGACATGGTTCATAGTGAAGTTGCGATCTAAAAGAGAGAATCTCCACCCCTCGTGTTAATTCTCTCCCTTGGCCAGGCAACTTCAAAGACAATAATTCAAGTGTTAAGCTTGATAATTTCATAAACCAAAAGAAAGATTGGAGGATTAGAGCTGCACAAGAGTTGGCAGCATCAGTTGAAGTCCCATAATGTGCAGATGAGCTGGAAAATGAAATTGGCAGGCATAGGAGAACAACAGCTCCACTCATCTCAGTATCAGCAAGAGTACACCATGCGTAGCAAATTGATCTGCATACAAATATAAATCCCATCAGCAGTATCATATCCTATTAAGGCCACATTTATGAACTCGAACATGAGGAAATTGATTCATATCTAAGGAAATGAGACTCTGATATGGCCAGACAGATTATAAAAGTTTAATGGCTGATTATGAGTAGAATGATATTTCGCTATTGCATTAGCCACAGAGTTACATTCTCTATAAACATGATTTAGAACAGCACCACATAGTAAACTCTTCACCTTATAGGCCAAATTGAAAAAGTTCCAGTGAGCAGAATATGGGTTTTCAATCATATTAATAGCTAGACTAGAGTCTGATTCAATGATTAAGGGCATATCTCTATGAGGGAAAGCTTGACAAGCTGCAAGTATGGCTAAGAGTTCAGCATGGAGAGGAGATACAACCTCAATAGTGATTGAATTAATGAGAAGAGGCTTGCCTGAGCTATCCCTTACTATAATCCCAGCTACAGCTGTATGAGAGAACTATGATGCATCAGTGTTAATTTTGATAGAGTTAATGTCAGATTTTTCCCACCAGACTGCTCTAAAGATTGGTTTTGGAGGTGGCCTAAGAAGAGGTAATAGATGTCTAAATGTTGGAGGAAATTCAGTAGTAGGACACATCTTAGTGGGACAGGAGTATAATGATTATCTAATGAGTTCCAGTATCTCTTTACATATAAGCTCAGCAGAAAAGGGAACCTGGTCATGGATATATCTATTTCGAGCCTTCCAAAGACTCCAACAAATGATAGAAGGAAATATTTTGCACATCAGTTGGAGACTTTTAGTTAAGTCTGGACAGAACCAAAAGTAAAAAAATCTCGGAGAGAGGGATTGATCATGAGGTAAGTTGAAATCTATCAGAGAAGCCATTCTACTCCATATCAATTTTGCCAGTGTACAAGATATGAAAAAGTGATCTATTGAGTCGGAGTAGCAGCACACAGGGCATTTGGAAACCAAACTAAAACCACAAGTTATCAGTACCTCATCAAAGGGAAGGAATGAATGAAGCAATTTCCATGTAAAAATTGAAATTTTTTTTGCAGCAGTACATTCCACACATTTTTTGAGACCGGGAAGTTACCTGTAAAGTTTGTGATGGTATGGTATGCAGTTTTGAATGAGAATTTGCCTGTAATATTAGGCTTCCATACGATTCTATCATCTCTATCTTCCACAACCGCCGCATCCTGCAGAAATATAAAAGTATCATTTTCCAGATAAGGTGTTATCTGAGAAAGAATCACATATTTATCCCTAATGAAATTAGATATGAATACAGCTGAAATGCCTCCAGGATATTACTTGGGATCTTATTGTTTAGAGGGCCATTAGGACACCAGTTAGAGGTCCAGACATTACAAGTACCTTTACCATGTATAACAATAGAATTTTCCTCAGCTATGGGATTAATAGAGCAGATTCTTTTTCATGTGACTGAAGTTCTGTAGGAGTCTGGCAAAGACCAAAGTAATTTAGACTATAGAGTTATACCTAACTGGCTTTTCCACCATAGCTTGAGGGAACATGCATCAACTATGCCTTTGATAGATCGAAACCCTAAGCCATTCTGAGCTGTTGGTTTGGCAAGATCTGACCATTTTTTCCATATCTTATTCCTTTTCCCATCAGTTTCACCCCAAAAAAATTTGGCTAGCTTTTTCTCAAATAATTTGATAATATATTTTGGGGGATTAGTCACAGCCCATAAATGCTGTGGTAGAGAGTACAAACAACTTTTAAATCAAGACTAATTTTCCCCCAGAGCTTAACCACTTATTTTTCCAGTTTTTCAACTTGTTATCTAACTTTTCCATCAGAGGTTGATAATATCTATTTAAAGTTCGGCCCTTAAAAATAGGGCAACCGAGGTATTGAAAAGGGAAAGATCCCTGTTTCATTTTCAGAATCGACCTCATCTGAATTAATTTTATATTAGATATTCTTTTGCTAATATAAAAGTCAGATTTATGGAAATTGAACTTTTGGCCCGAAGTGAGTTAAAAAATATCCAAAAAAAACCTTAATTTTGGTTAAATTAGGTTTTGAGGCTTGCATCAAGATAATGGTATCATCAGCATACATAAGATGAGAGATTGGTGAAATTGAAGATGGCATATGATAATATTAGAGTTTACCATTATTGAAAATGAATGACAAACTTCTAGAAAAAGCTTCTGAAAAAATATTGAAGAGGAAAGGAGAAAGATGATCACCTTGCTTAATTCCTCTAGTGGCCTGGAAGAAACCCACTGAATTTCCATTAATTAAAACCGAAAAATATGCTTGTGAAAGATTCGATATTACAGCATTAAGAAAGAGCCATCAAAACCAAAATTCCTAAGTACACATTTTAAGAAGTCCCAATTAACTCTGTCAAATGTCTTTTGTAAGTCCAGTTTAAGAATACAATTTGGAATTCTGGCCTTTTTATCCAAAAATCTCACCAATTCCTGAAGATAGAGGATATTATCAGAGATATCTCTATTTTTCATAAAAGCCGATTGATTTTGGGAGATCAAATTATCCATGTAGGGTTTTAGTCTTTCCATTAAAACTTTAGAACAGATTTTATTAATAGTATTAGAAAGACTAATAGGCCTAAAATCATCGAATGAACCCGGGGTTAGTTTTTTAGGTATTAATGTAATCCATGTACTAGCTATTCCTTTCGGTATGGTTGAGCCCCTAATGAAATCGTTCACTGCATCTATTAGATCCTTTTTTATAATGAACCCGCATTTTGAATAGAACTTACTAGTACATCCAGGGCCAGGACTACTGTTACTGCTTAAACCTTTTATTAGTGCCTCAACCTCTGATTCAGAGGCTGGCTTTGCTAATTCAATATTATCTTGAGCAGTAATCAAAGTGGGAATTTGACTCAGAAAATGTACATAATAAGTCTGATTTGGTCCCTGGTTAGGTTCAGATAACAAATTCGAGTAGTATGATATGGCCTCTTTCTGGATATCTAATTGTGAATTTAACCACTGTCCATCTCTGTTTTTAATTTTTGAGATCTGTAATCTGCAATTTTTCTCCTGTACAACCTTGTGAAAGAATTGTGTATTATTATCACCCAATTTATGCCATTTCAATCTTGCCTTTTGTTTCCAAAACTTTTCTTTCTCTTTCTGAGCTCTAAGTAATAATGCTTTTTTCTGATTTAAATTAATAAGTTCAAATTGAGAGGGATTTAAGTCATAGACCGAATCCTGAATCCTAAGAGACTCTTCAGCATTGATCAAATTAGTGTCTATATTACCAAAACATTCCCTATTCCAAATTTTTATCTCCTTCTTTAACCTAATCAGTTTCAGGAAGAATCCTAGCAAACCTTTTTCTACCATTTGTTTATCCCAACTGTTCTGAATAAGAGTGGTGAAATCAGGACGATTAAACCAAATATTAAGGAATCTGAAGGGTCTTGGATTCAGGGTAGATAGGTTAGAAATATTTAAAAGCAGAGGGGAGTGGTCCGAAGTCTGTCTATTTAAAATTTGGATAGAGGAAGAGGGAAATTTCTGGTTCCATAAGATGGTACTTAATCCTCTATCTAACCTTTTGGAGGTGGGGTTCCTAAGTCTAGAATTACACCAAGTGAATAAATTGCCAACAGTGGTAATATCCTGCATTCCTGAGGTGCTTATCCAAGTATTAAAATCTCCAATACTTCCTAGAGAGGGAGAACTAGGACCTCTATATTTAGTAAGGGAAGTAATGGTATTAAAATCTCCAATGAAAATAGTATCACCCTGATTTGTTGCTTCTAAGTCTCTCCATAATGTCTTTCTACCCTCCATATTCCTGAGAGCATAAATGAAAACAGCATCCATATGAAGAATTATAGATCTATGAGATATATGCACATGCAGATATTGTTCATGAGATGAAAGAAGGTTTACTGCAAAAGAATTAGACCACATCAGCCATATTTTTCCATTATATAGGTTTAATCCATCAGCAAATTTAAGTATATCCATATAGGATTGAAATTTAGAGTTATCATGCATTGGTTCAATGATGCATAATAATTGAATCTTTTTAATCCTGACTAAGTTTATTAATCTCAGCATCGATGTATCCATACCCCTAATATTCCAAACCAAGAAGTTTATTGAGAGAGAACCTATCATTGTTCACTAGACTTATTACTTTTAGTTGAAGATTTAAGCATCATTCTATTGATTTGACTGAAGTAATTTGTCTTTTTACCTTTTTCCTTACCTGGCTGAAGGTTATGCCCCTGTAATGGAGTTGAATTCGAGCTAGCTTGATGATTTAAGATATCATCCTGGTCTTAAGCAGTTTCATCTAAGTCCACCTGCAAAACAAAGAACCTGTTCCCCATTCTGTCTAGGAGAGAAGGGGATACCACATTTTTCCTATTCAGACTGGGAGAAGAGGTCCCAACTTGGATATCATCAGAGGCATAGGCTACTGGAGTATAACTTTTAAAGGCAGTTCTTTCTGGCAGCTTAGATATAGAATTTTCTAGTGAAACCTGAGTAGTAGGACTAGAGAGTCTGGCAAATGAATTATCCCTAACCAGTACAGGGGTTTCAGAAGTCTCTAGGGAGGTGTTGGTTTCCAGGTTAAGGGGAGCTGTGGATATGGGGTCAGAGTTAGGTTGCTTAGTACTCACAGGTATTTCCAAGACAATCTGATCATCAGAGGAGAGCAGTGGAGGAGTATCAAATTTTTTCCCGGTAGCCTGCCATTGAGGTTGTGCCTAATTTATTATGTGTTCAACCGTATTGGTTTTAGCATTTGGGGGAGAAGCTCTGCACTGAGATTTGGAGTGCCCTAATTTGGAGCAATGGTCACAGTAAAGGGTATATCCTCATAATCTACTTGGTATTTTCTATTATTAGTTACAGAACCAAGTCTGATACGGTTACAGATAGGTTTTTGAAGATCAATTTCTATGCATAACTTAATGGCTGAAAGTCATGTAAGCATATCCGTAGCAAGATCCGTTTTAATGAAGCTACCTATGCTATTACCAATTGATTCAATTGCAGACGAGTTGTAGTAATACAATGGGACTTCTCTAATTGTACACCAAACTGGGACTATAGGAGATTCTTTATGAATTGAGAAATCAGAAGTCCATTTTAGCATTTTAAGGAGTATCCCATTAAAATTCCAAATTCCTTTCATCCATGCTCGTTGATAATCATTTAGTAATTCAAACCTAATGAGCACATGCTTGTAATCAAGGGAGCCGAGTTGATACTTACCTGTGAAACCCACCATTTTGAAGAAATGCTCCAGTTGCTCCATTGAGCATCTCCCCTTTGTGAATTTGCCGACCAAGGCATTAGCATAGTGGGACGACAACTTTGCAATCTGTTCGTCGGAATAAAGACAGGCGACATCACCTAGATGTTGGGATTTGGGAATTAACTCAGGGTTATTTGGCAGAATTTTGGCTAAGGGAGGAGATTTGTTCTGTACAGCAGCGGCGAAGGATAGAGGTGGTGGTGGAGTTTGGCTAGGGTTAGGGATTTCCGGAGCCACCATGGTCGACAATGGCGAACTAGCCGTTATCGGCACAGTAGCCGTTACCGGCGACTAAACCTAAACCAGAATCTATAACAAATGAATCTACAGAGGGAGGAGGAGTAGTGATGAAGAAGGAAGAAAGTGCTGAATTGTAATCGCATACCCTGATTTGGAAAATCGCACACAGTTGAAGGAAAATTGCACACAGTTGTTAATTGAAAAGGAGAAATTGACTAGCTCTGATTTAAAATGTTCAGTGGAGTACCATCGCGCATTACACAATTTCATTAATTACAATATTGAAATTAAGTTTTATTTAAAATTTTAATGTTTAGTCATTTAAGGAAAATTATATGAGTTATGAAGTGAAATAATTAATTTAGTTGGAAAACATTAAATATGGAACGCAATAAAAATTTATTAATTTATAATATTTCATTCAAATTATTTAAAAAGTAATTATTTATATGTTGACATTCATTTTCAAAAGTTTATCATAATTATATGTATATATCTCACTACAATGAATAAAAATAAGAAAAAGTCCTGGGAAAAACTGTCTTTCCATAGCCTTATGAAAAGACGAGATTTAATTAGATTAATAAAAACTAAAAGGTTTATAACTCGATAGGCAATGTTAAAATTTTGGGAAAGACCGTCTTTCCATAGGCAATATTAAAAATTTATTATGCAATGTGTAGTAGTTATAAAGTTTATAACCCGATTCATGCAACCCAAAAATTTCATCTTCATTTCTTCTAATTTGCATTGTAAACCTTGGACTTTCTATGACTTATAGAAATACCGTCTTTCAAGAGACGAGATCTAAAAGTAAATATCAAATGACCTTATTAGTCTCACTAATTATAAAATGTCCTTATTTAACACTTAGTCTGTCTAAAATAAGACTCTGTCTTATATAAATAAATATGTATACACATATCTATCAAAAGTACTGTATCATTGTATAAAAAATATAAACATTTTATTATTTCAGATTATGTGTGTCTTTGGATTTTCTTTAAAAATATAATATATATATATATATATATATATATATATATTATAATGAGATATTTATGGTTTTAAATATATCTTTAGAAATTATACATTTTAACGAGTTATGATTGATTATATATAGTAAAGAATTAAAATCAGTAACATATTATAATATTTGCATGTTAATAAGTTTTGATTGATTATAATATTGGTATATATGTTATTTTTAGACAACATTTTGGGTTTATGGTAGTTAAAATGGCTCAAATACCCCCGATTGACAGACAGATGGTAAACAATATCTATTATAGGGACAAAGCTTCAGATACCTCCGATTGACAGATATGTTATGATTGATTGTAATATTGGTATATATGTTATTTTTAGACAATATTTTGGGTTTAGGGTAGTCAAAATTGTTGGAGTTAATCAAAACCTTCTCGCGTAATATTTTTTACATGCAAATGCATGCATGTTTTTAGTTGTTGATTTGGTCTTTGAAGTTGTCAGGCAGCTCGAGTCTGTGGGGAGATTATGGGGTAGTGCGGATAGTGGTTTAGTCACTCAATAATAGGAGTTTGTTACAGATAGTTTAGTTTAAATAGGACTGTGTTGTAGTCTTTGTCTCCTGCGATCTCTTTGGGAGTAACAATGCAGAGAAAAAAACCCCAAATCTCTTGGTTCATCGATTTAGTTCTATGCTTGTGTGCTGCTTTTATTTTCTACATTTGGTATCAGAGCAGGTAGAAAATGGGTAAAATTGGGGCTAGCAGTAGCGGTTGGGTCAATGAACCGGAGTCGTTGCCAAGAGTGGAGAGACAAGCTCACAAGCATCTCGTGAGGGGTCCGTTTCACTTCAGTATCCTATGCTTAGCCGGAACAGCTATGCAGTGGTGGCCATCAAAGTGAAGGTCTACATAGAAGCACAAGGCGTTTGGGGTGCCATCGAGCTCACGACAGGAGCACTCGTAGAACCAAGGAAGGATAAAATGGCATTGGCAGCCATTTATCAAGGAATTCCTGAAGACGCGTTGTTGGCGATAGCGGAGAAGCGAACAACAAGGGAAGCTTGGAGTACATTGGCGACCATGCATCTCGGCACAGAACGTGTCAAGTGTGCACAAGTCCAGACCCTCAAAACTGAATTCGAGTTACTTTGAATGAAAGACTTAGAGTCTCTCGATGATTTCGCAATGAAATTGTCTGCCGTTGTGAACCGAATTTGGACTTTTAGGGAGACAATGGAAGAAGAGATTGTGGTGAAGAAATTTCTTCGAGGAGTTTCCGGGAAGTTTAGGCAGATTGTCTCAATCATCGAGCAGTTCGGTGACATCGCGACAGTGCCACTCGTCGAGGCGATAGGTCGACTCAAAGCACATGAGGAACGTGTATGAGTCAGTGAAGGAGATGGTGAGCACCTTCTGTTAACCCATGCCGAATGGTCATCACGTACAAACAAGGGAGGAATTGGTTCAGCGTCAAACTCAAGAGGCCAACGCTCTGGGGGAGAGTATCGGGCACATGGAACTCGAGGAAGACGTCGCACTTGTGGTCGTAGAGGCCGTGGAGGCGGGGGCAACAACATAATGTGTTGGTATGCCTTGAATATGTATTAGCCGCTTCGACAGATTAGTACGGGGATCTCGCTAGTGCTGCAAATATTCATCTCAGCACCATGTTTGCTCCTCAGTCAGACGAGGAGAAGGAGTATATGTCTCGGGTTCCTTATGCCAGCGCGGTGGGGAGTTTGATGTATGCTATGGTTTGCACGAGGCCATATTTAGCACAGGCAGTCAGTGTTGTGAGCAGGTTCATGGGGCAACCGGGAAAGGAACATTGGCAAGCTGTGAAGAGGATTTTCAGGTATCTTAGAGGTAAGTCGGATGTGGGTCTCATTTATGGGGGTGATACCGAGTGCTTAGTTACAGGCTACTCTGATTCTGATTATGCTGGTGATGTTGACACGAGGAGATCGATGACTGGTTATGTATTCACTTTGGGAGGTTCTGTGGTTAGTTGGAAGGCGACTTTGCAACCTACAGTGACGTTGTCTACTACGGAAGTAGAGTACATGGCTCTGACAGAGGCTGCAAAGGAGGGAATATGGCTGAAAGGGCTAGTTAGTGATCTTGGTCTATATCATGATCAGGCTACTGTGTACTGTGACAACTTGAGTGCAATCTGCCTAGCCAAGGATCAGGTCCATCATGAGAGGACCAAGCATATTGATGTCAGATATCATTTCCTGAGGAGTGAGAGGAGAATCCAGGTGAAGAAAGTGGGAACTACTGACAACCCCGCTGATATGTTCACCAAACCTGTTCCACATTGCAAGTTTCAACATTGTTTGGACTTGCTGAACATCAGAGCTGATTAGGTCCTCTATGGGCAGTCCCGGGAGTGGAGGGCGAAGTATACTCATCTGGCACTGTAATGGTGCGTCTGGAGTTTCTGCTTTGAGGATTCAAGTCAAGGTGGAGATTTGTTGTTATGCCTTGAATATGTATTAGCCGCTTTGACAGGTAGTACGGGGATCTCGCTGCCCGGTCAGCGAGTCGGGGGGTCCAGGGGGGCGGAGCGCACCCTGGCCTGGGGGTCCGGGGGGGGGGGGGGGGGGCGGAGTCGCCCCCGGTCCGACGGTATAGCTTGTCTCTTTATTGGACTGCTGTTGATTTGGGCCGAATTGTGTTTTGGCCCAGTTTGTTAGGGTTTAGTGGAGACAGCATATAAAGTGTCTCTCTTCTCTCTGTGAACATTAATTCTGATATAGTGAATCCGTCTCCCATGGATGTAGCCAAATTGGTGAACCACGTAAATCTTGTGTCTTGTTATTTTCGTTCATATTTTCTGTTCTTTCTCCATTCCGCACAACATAATGCATCGCCAAGAAGATGAAGGAGGGCATGGAAATAGTGGGGGTAGTCGAGACAAGTCCAGGACCAAGTGCTTTAAATGTGGAACCTTTGGTCACGATGCATCGGAGTGCCGCAATAGGAAACATGATGAGGAGGTGAACCTCGTTCGTGCACAAGATGAGGAGCCTGCACTAATGATGGAAATGATCCAGGAGGTAGGACAAGATGCCTCATGCTCAACGAGGAGAAAGTGGTGCCAACTTTGTATACGGGAGGTGAAGCTCGAAACTTGTGCTACTTGGACAATGGAGCGAGCAACCATATGACAGGCGATCAAGCAAAATTCAGAGAACTTAATGAGAAGGTTACCGAAAGTGTCAAATTTGGAGATGGATCGAAGGTATGGATTCATGGTAAAGGAAACATCATGCTTAAGTGAAAAAATGGTGAACAACGCGTCAGCTGTTGTGCGGAATTGAGAAAGAACAGAAAATATGAACGAAAATAACAAGACACAGGATTTACGTGGTTCACCAAAAATTTTGGCTACATCCACGGGAGACGGATTCACTATATCAGAATTAATGTTTACAGAGAGAAGTGAGACACTTTATATGCTGTCTCCACTAAACCCTAACAAACTGGGCCAAAACACAATTCGGCCCAAATCAACAGCAGTCCAATAAAGAGACAAGTTATACCAGCGAGACCCCCGTACCAACCTGTTGAAGCGGCTAATACATATTCAAGGCATACCAACACCAGCAACATTATAAACGCTGGGCAATTGAGTCTTACAATAACGTTTTCCTCATTGGTGATTTTCTGAAATTGTACGATCGGTACGAGACATTGTTAATGAAGGTACGGAGGTTGCCGAACCGCTTGTACAAGACATCCATTCAAGTATGCAAACCAGAGTGCTTCCTTTCAATGTTGGATCATCCTGCTTGGCTTCCCCGCACTCGGAATGATAACGCAAAAGGAGTTAGCAATAGGGGTACCAAGGTTTGTGTGACCAAATCGAATTTGCGAAGGTTGTATCATTGCAAAGCAAGCAAGGCTTCCATTCCCAATTCAAGTGAAGTATAGAGCTGCTGAAGTTTTGGAGCTTATACACATGGATTTATGTGGTCCTATTTCACCCGAAACAGCTATCGGAAGCAGGTACTTTCTCTTGTTGGTCGATGATGCAGGTAGGTGGATGTGGTTGTATGCATTGAAGAGAAAGGACGAGGCATCTGAAGCCTTTATGAAGTTCATTGGTGGAGAATGAAGCAAATTGAAAGATTTGAACAATTAGATCTGATCGAGGCGGCGAGTTCATGTCAAAAACATTTGGGAAGTTTTGCGACAAAGAAGGTATCCAATGTCACTTTACATCACCATATTCACCGCAGAAAAATGGTGTCGTGGAGAGACGCAACATGACCGTGCTTGATATGGCGAGGTCGTTGCTAAAAAATATGCATGTACCCGCGAGATTTTGGGGAGAAGCTGTGAGACATGCTGTGTATCTTCTTAATCGACTTCCTACCAAAGCCTTAGAGCATCTCCAATGCGGGTTTCGTTAGAGTAAACTTTAATTGCCACGTAAGATTTATTAACACCTATTATTAAATTTAATCTTCAATCCAGGAGTCGGAGGTGAACGTCGATATTACGTGGCTAAAAATATAAGTGACCCCGTCGAAATGAACTTCTATTCTCCGAGGATGATATCGAAGGCCGCGCTTTGCCAAATCAGCCAAAAAAAAAACAAAAGCGCCTTATTGAATTTTTGTTATTGGGGTAGGTACTTTGGTGTTTTGTTGTAGTTTTGTTTGGAAAAATTCCCAAATTCACGTTTACCATAATTTTGTACACCATTAAAAATAAACCAAACTACATTGGAAAATGAAATGGCAAAATTAATTTTAAACTTTGATTTATTTTTATATATAAAATAAAATAATAATTTAAAGAGATTTAAAAATATTTTCAATCTATGTGGTAATATATATATATAAATTTATGCTCAAAAAATTATAAGTATTAGTCTATTAACATTAGAATTCAATTTTTTTTTCAAATTCTAAAAAGTAACTATGAATTTATGTAGGTTATAAAATAATTGAATGATGTATTTTAATAATAATGAAAAATCCACATGTTATATTCATTTATATTTAATAATATATAAATAATAATGATGCATATATTATAGATGGGCAAAAATAAAAATTAATTTCAATTAAACTTTTTTTTACTCTTTCTCCATACAAGTAAAATTGAGACATAAATTAGAAAGTTTCTTAACTCATTGTCTATTTAATAATTAGTTAATTTAATTAGAATAACAAATTAACTTCTAGAATAGAATCCATTTTATTTTAAACATGAACTAAAAATAAGTTAGTGCCGATTAATGTTATACTCGAGTTCATAAAAACTATTTTATTGAATCAATATAATTATTTATTCTCCATCATTACTCTTGTCAAATAATTAGATGCATCCAAAATATAATTAATTGTATGAATATAATATTTGTTGAGATCAAATATAATGTTAAAATACAATTTCAATATTATATATATACACGTCACATAATAATTGGGAGTTTGTAGTATATTCACTTTACATAATAATTATTCATTCGAAGTTTGGATTGGAGAATAATTTTAAACGAGACCCACGGTTGAAACATTTAATATTACGTTAGACTGAAAGTGAATCGATGTTCCAATCAGATTCTACCATTTGTACCCGTTAAATAAGAAAAATCCTCTATACATTGGAGATGTTAGGAGTTACTACTCCGTATCAAGTTTGGAAAGGTACGAAACAAAATCTTTTACACTTAAAAGTGTTGGTTGTACAACATATGTGAATGTTGCAGGTTCAAACTTGAAGAACCTCGATGATCGAAGTGTAAAAATGGTGTATCTTGGGGTAGAACTTGGAAGCAAAGCCCACCGACTCTTTGATCCACAATGGGGAAGGATTCAAGTGAGTAGAGATGTCATTTTTTATGAAGAAAAGCCATGGGATTGGAACCAAGAAGAAGGAGATGCTCCACTTTATTCACTAGAGCTCACGGTGAATGAAGATGTTTCGATGACGGCGACATCGAAAAGTCCCACGCAAGTTGCACCTGAAAGTGGCATTATGGCTTCACAAATTTTTGAAGGTACTTCCTCGTCTATGAAGACATCGACCCCGATGAATACAAGAAAGGCTATACTTACTTCACCCGGTGATTTAACACTTATCTCGAAGGATGGAAGGCCAAGGAAATATCGCCCCTTAGCTGATGTGTACGAGGCTTGTGAGGAGATAAAGCTGGACATGGATGAGCCGCTCTTAGTCGATGCCGAAGAACCAACATGTTTCGCTGGAGCTGCGGTTGAACCTGAGTGGCGAGAGGCCATAATTAAGGAGATAGAATCCATTGAAAAGAATCAAACATGGAGGTTGGTCAATCCACCGAGAGGAAATAAGGCAATTGGACTTTAATGGGTTTTCAAGCTCAAGAAAGACACCGATGGGAAGATTCTAAAGCACAGAGCAAGGTTAGTCGCAAAGGGGTACGTACAGAAGTAAAGTGTAGACTTTAATGAGGTGTTTGCACCAGTGGCTCAACTCGATACAGTGCGGCTTCTTATAGCATTGTCAGCTTAGAATGGGTGGGATCTACACCACCTTGATGTTAAGTCGGCATTCCTCAATGGCGAGCTGCGAGAGGAAGTGTTTGTGAGCCAACCTGAAGGCTTTGTGGTGAAGAATCAGGAGCACAAAGTGTATCGTTGACAAATGCGTTGTATGAGTTGCTCCAAGCACCTCGGGCATGGAATGTTCGACTTGATGGGAGCCTCAAAAGTCTTGGATTCAAGTGTTGTGCGGAATGGAGAAAGAGCAGAAAATATGAACAAAAATAACAAGACACAAGATTTACGTGATTCACCAATTTGGCTACATCCACGGGAGACGAATTCACTAATTTTGTGCGGAACAGAATTAGAGTTAGTTTACAGAGAGAAGAGAGACACTTTATATGCTGTCTCCACTAAACCCTAACAAACCGGGCCAAAAACACAATTCAGCCTAAATCAACAACAGTCCAATAAAGAGACAAGCTATACTGTCGGATCGGGGGTGACTTCGCCCCCCCGGACCCCCAGGCCAGGGTGCGCTCCGCCCCCCTGGACCCCCCGACTCGCTGACCGGGCAGCGAGACCCCCGTTTGTTTCCCGGGGGCGACTGCCGCCCCCCGGACCCCCAGGCCAGGGTTGCATAAGCGGCTATTACAGTATTCAAGGCATACCAACAAATCTCCACCTTGACTTGAATCCTCAAAGTAGAAAACTCCAGATGCATCATTACAGTGCCAGATGAGTAGACTTCGCCCTCCACTCCCGGGATTGCCCATAGAGCACCTAATCAGCTCTGATGTTCAGCAAGTCCAAACAATGTTGAAACTTGCTATGTGGAACAGATTTGGTGAACATATCAGCGGGGTTATCTGCAGTTCCCACTTTCTTCACCCTGATTCTCCTCTCACTCCTCAAGAAATGATATCTGACATCAATATGCTTGGTCCTCTCATGATGGACCTGATCCTTGGCTAGGCAGATTGCACTCAAGCTGTCACAGTACACAGTAGCCTGATCATGATGTAGACCAAGATCACTAACTAGCCCTTTCTGCCATATTCCCTCCTTTGCAGCCTCTGTCAGAGCCATGTACTCTGTTTCCGTAGTAGACAACGTCACTGTAGGTTGCAAAGTCGCCTTCCAACTAACCACAGAACCTCCCAAAGTGAATACATAACCAGTCATCGATCTCCTCGTGTCAACATCACCAGCATAATCAGAATCAGAGTAGCCTGTAACTAAGCACTCCGTATCACCTCCATAAATGAGACCCACATCAGACGTACCTCTAAGATACCTGAAGATCCTCTTCACAGCTTGCCAATGTTCCTTTCCCGGTTTCCCCATGAACCTGCTCACGACACTGACTGCCTGTGCTAAATCTGGCCTCGTGCAAACCATAGCATACATCAAGCTCCCCACCGCACTGGCATAAGGAACCCGAGACATATACTCCTTCTCCTCGTCTGATTGAGGAGCAAACATAGTGGTGAGATGAATATTTGCAACACTAGGAGTGTCTATAGGCTTGGCTGTAGACATGCCAAACCTAGCCAACACTTTCTGAATGTAGCCTTTCTGTGACAAGAAAAGCTTCCGCTGACTTCGATCCCTAAGAATCTCCATTCCTAGTATCTTCCAAGCTACACCCAGATCCTTCATCTCAAACTTAGCACTAAGAAGTCCTTTCAACTTCTTAACCTCGTGCTTACTCTTTGCGGCTACCAGCATGTCATCTACATAAAGCACCAGATAGATGAATGACCCATCTCTCAACCTACTGTAGTAGACACAACAGTCATAAGCACACCTCGTATATCCCAGTTGAAGCATGTAACTGTCAAACTTCTTGTACCACTGCCTCGGAGACTGCTTAAGTCCATACAAAGACTTCTTCAACTTGCAAACATATTTTTCCTTGCCAGGAACCTGGAAACCATCTGGCTGAGTCATGTACAACTCTTCCTCCAACTCTCCATGTAGAAAAGCGGTCTTCACATCAAGTTGCTCAAGCTCCAAATCCTGATGTGTCACCAAGGCTAGCAACACTCTGATGGGAGTGTGTCTGACCACTGGTGAGAAAATCTCATTATAGTCTACCCCCTCCCTTTGACTGAAACCTCTTGCAACAACTCTTGCCTTGTACTTGACTCCCTCTGTAGGTGATATTCCTTCCTTCTTCTTGAAAACCCATTTGCAACTGATTACCTTTCTCCCTTGAGGCTGTTTGACCAATTCCCATGTCTGATTCTTCTGAAGAGACTCCATCTCATCTCCCATTGCAGCAAGCCACTTATCAGCATCAGTACATGAAGTAGCCTCTCTGAAGGTTGATGGCTCTTGAGTATCCACTTCCTCGGCAACTGACAGTGCATAACCCACCATATCCTCAAACCCATATCTCTTTGGCGCCCCAACTCCAACCCTCCTGGGTCGGTCCTGAGCTAAACTGTGAACTGTAGCTCCTGATGGTTGAGGATCCGGTGGTGGAGATTCCGGTATCTCAGATTCTGTCTGTGGCTCTTGATCCACCTCAAATTGTTCCAATCTATTTTCACCTTGAGTGACTTCAAGCTCCACCTGTTTATCAACTCCACTAGTTTCTGGCACAACTGTGGGCTTCACCATAGATCTAAGCAAAGAATTTTCATCAAAGACAACGTCCCTGCTCAGAATAACCCTCTTCTCAGATGGAGACCATATCCTGGAGCCTTTAACTCCATCTCCATAACCCACAAAGACACCCTTCTTGGCTCGGGGCTCTAACTTACCATCACTAACATGATAATAAGATGTACAACCAAAAACTTTTAACTTGGAGTAATCAACAACTTTACCTGACCACAACTCCATAGGTATTTTGCACTCTATACCCGTGTGAGGCCCGCGGTTGATCAGGTAACAAGATGTACTCACCGCCTCTGCCCAGAATCTCGTTTCCAAACCAGTATTAGAGAGCATGCACCTTGCTCTCGCCAACAATGTCTGATTCATCCGCTCAGCTACACCATTCTGCTGTGGCGTATTCCTGACTGTATGATGACGAGCAATCCCTTCATCCCTACAAAACTGATCAAACTCAGACGAGCAGAATTCCAGCCCATTATAAGTTTGAAGCCTCTTGATCTTCTTCCCGGTCTGATTCTCCACCAAAGCTTTCCACTCCTTGAACTTCGAGAAAGCTTCACTCTTATGTTTCATCATGATAACCCAAGTCATCCTTGAGTAATCATCAATCAGAGAAACAAAGTACCTGTGACCTCCCAGTGACTCAACTCGGGAAGGTCCCCAACAATCAGAATGGATGTAATCCAATGTGCCCTTTGTTCTATGAATCGACTTAGGAAACTTGCTGCGGTGATGCTTCCCAAAAATGCAATGCTCACAAAAGTCCAAGCTCTTGACCTTGTGGCCACTAAGAAGATCATATTTCGACAGAATCTGCATCCCTCTTTCACCCATGTGACCAAGCCTCATATGCCATAACTTAGTCATATCATCCTGGTGAACCTCCGAAGATGCAACATTAATAGAATCCATAACCGTGGAACCTTGTAGAAAATACAAAGTACCATGCAGAACACCTTTCAGAGCCAGCCTAGAACCTTTGCAGACAAACAGAACTCCATCACTCCCTGAGTAGACGAAACCCTTTCTATCCAACGTAGGAAGAGAAATCAGATTCTTTGTCATCGATGGAACATGCCTGACATCGTTCAAAGTACAGAAACTACCATCATGCGTCCTGATCTTGATTGAACCAATCCCAACTACCTTGCACGCAACACCATTTGCCGTAGTAATGATGCCCTCAGCTTGCTCATAAGTTGAGAAATAATCTCTCCTTGGGCATATATGGAAAGATGCCCCAGAATCAAGAAACCACGCATTAGGATGATTATTTTGCCCAGTAGCAGCTAGAGCAAAATCATCTTCAGAACTGAAATCCCCTTCAGCCACAGCAGCAGTACTAGATGTACTCCCAGATTTACTAGCCTTCTTCGGACACTTCTTTTTCCAATGCCCCTTCTCCTTACAGTAGTTACAAACATCATTGGCCCTGGGACCCTTTGAAGATGACTTCTTGCCCTTCTTCTTATTGCCAGTTTCCTTGCCTTTTGTGTTTCCGTCACTAGCAAACAAGCCAGTGGCCTGACTTTCTGTACCTGTACTGTTTGCCTTATGTCGCAACTCTCTACTATGGAGAGAGGATCTTACTTCCTCCAGAGACACAGAATCTTTACCAACAATAAATGACTGAACAAAATTCTCATACGAAAGTGGTAAAGAAACTAGCAAAATCAAAGCAGCATCTTCATCTTCAATTTTCACATCTATATTTCGAAATTCTAATAACAAAGTATTCAATTGCTCTAGATGGTCTCTGAGTTGCGTACCTTCCTGCATTCGGAGACCGAAGAGGCGTTGTTTCAGAAGCAACTTGTTGGTTAGAGATTTCGTCATATACAAACTCTCCAACTTCAGCCACAGTTGTGCAGCAGTCTCCTGATCTGAGACCTCAGTGATGATTTCGTCCGCGAGACATAGCATAATCGTCGAGTGTGCCTTTTCTTCCAGACTCACAACATTGCCAGAACTGCTTGCAAAATCCTTCGTCAGGTAAGTCCACAAACCTTGCTGTTTCAGCAAAGCTCGCATCTTGATCTGCCATAAACTGAAACTGTTTCTCCCAGTAAACTTGTCGATCATCACGTTCAACCCAGACATCTTTCTCCCCGATCAGCCTCGATCTGATGAGCCCAGAATCTGATATACCCACTACGAATATTGTCGGAAAAAGAAACCGCTCTGATACCAGTTTGTTGTGCGGAATGGAGAAAGAACAGAAAATATGAACGAAAATAACAAGACACAAGATTTACGTGGTTCACCAATTTGGCTACATCCACGGGAGACGAATTCACTAATTTTGTGCGGAAAATAATTAGAGTTAGTTTACACAGAGAAGAGAGACACTTTATATGCTGTCTCCACTAAACCCTAACAAACCGGGCCAAAAACACAATTCAGCCTAAATCAACAGCAGTCCAATAAAGAGACAAGCTATACCGTCGGATCGGGGGCGACTCCACCCCCCCGGACCCCCAGGCCAGGGTGCGCTCCGCCCCCCTGGACCCCCCGACTCGCTGACCGGGCAGCGAGACCCCCGTTTGTTTCCCGGGGGCGACTGCCGCCCCCCGGACCCCCAGGCCAGGGTTGCATAAGCGGCTATTATAGTATTCAAGGCATACCAACATCAAGAAATGTTCTCAAGAGCAAGCGGTGCACATAAGAGGCGAAGGAAATGCTAGAATGATTGTTGGAGTATATGTTGACGATTGGATGGTGACCGGTGACAATACAAATGAAGTCAAAAGGTTCAAGGAGCAAATGATGAAAGTGTTTGTTAATTTGTTGTTAGAGTGGAGAATTAAAAGTATGACTCTTGCTTTCCAATTGGCTGTTTTTGTATTAATTACTGAGATGAGTGATCTGGGATTACTTTCATATTATTTGGCCATTGAAGTGAAGCAAGAAAAGAAGTTCATCGCATTAAAGCAATCAGCCTATGCTAGAAGAATTCTTTAGTTTGGAATGATAGAATGCAATCCAGTCATATACCCAATGGAGCCGAAACTAAAACTTGACAAAGACGAGGAAGGATCACCAGTGGATTCAATGGAGTATCGTCACATAATCGGCTATCTAAGGTATCTTACTCACACTAGACCCGACCTTTCTTATGTTGTAGGATTAGTAAGTCGGCATATGGAGTGACCGACCGTAAAGCATCACAAAGCCGTGAAGCATATTCTTAGGTACTACTAAACATGGGCTGAAATATGAGAAGGCAGGTGGAAATATGTTAGATGGATTCACTGATAGTGATCTCGCTGATGATGTGATTGACGGACGAAGCACGTGAGGTATGTGATTCTACCTTGGAGCAAATCTGATCACATGGC
Source organism: Rubia yunnanensis (assembly GCA_037428765.1). NCBI lineage: Eukaryota > Viridiplantae > Streptophyta > Magnoliopsida > Gentianales > Rubiaceae > Rubia > Rubia yunnanensis. The sequence continues at coordinate 18,201,000 of CM075064.1, read as the reverse complement.
AATCAAGGAAGAAATGGATTGTGGCATTGTCTTCGTGTGAAGCTGAGTTTATGGCTGCAACAGCAGCAACTTGTCAAAGTTTTGTGGCTTAGAGATTTGTTGAGCGAGGTGACCAGAAAAGAGCCGAAGGCAGTAACTCTTTTCGTCGACAACAAGTCGGCCATTGCACTCATGAAGAACCCATTTTTTCACGAGAGAAGCAAGCACATAAAATGAGGAGATTATTGTTGGACATGTTTGCAGCGGAGAGCAACGAGCCGACATTCTTACAAAAGCTTTGCCGAAGATAAAATTCATTGAAATAAGAGCGTCAGTTGGTGTGAAGAACTTGAGCGAAGGTTTAGCTTAAGGGGGACTTTGTTGGAGTTAATCAAAACCTTCTCGCGTAATATTTCTTACATGTTTTTAGTTGTTGATTTAGTCTTTGAAGTTGTTAGGCAGCCCGAGTCTGTGGGGAGATTATGGGGTAGTGCAGATAGTGGTTTAGTTGCTCAATAATAGGAGTTTGTTAATGACAGTTTAGTTTAAATAGGACTGCGTTGTAGTCTTTGTCTTCTGGGATTTCTATGAGAGGAACAATTAATACAAACAAAACATTCCCAAATCTCTCAGTTCATTGATTTAGTTCTCTGCTTCTTTCATTTTTTTTCAAAAATTACTCATACTGGAAAATAGGTACATACGCACGGGTATAAATTCATGGGTACAGGTATATCGGTGTATATGTAATCAATTGCACCGGTATTTATCATGTTAACATCAGTACCGGTGTAAATAAGTACATACGCACCGGCATCATGTCAACCGGTGTACCAATGTCAAATATATTGCACCGGTATTATTCAAATAGGCTTTTGTACCGCTGCAACTGCTAACATGTACACCGGTACAGGATTACCGGTGTGTACTAATTTACCCTTTTTATTAATTTGGCACGAAGAGGTAAAATTTTAAAACCGGTAATGGAAAATTACAGGTGCATAAATTAAAAAAAAGCGGAAAAATATTGCATTTGTACATTGGTTACAATTAGCATTGTTGTAGGAATTGATCACACACTGGTATATTCTTAATATCGGTGGAAAAATAAATTCTTATTCTTGAATTTTGGCGCCAAAACTATTAGTTTTCGCACTGGTATTGTGATTGTACCGGTGCAGGACAAGAAAATATGCTCCTTTAGGCTGAAAATCTACACAGTTCGGATTTTATCGGTGTAAAAAGCTTCAAATGCACTACCAAAGTCTAAATACCGGTGTAGAAAATAACATTAAATGCTCACCTATCCCCTTTTTTAAGCGGGTTAAAAATGAGATTTTGGGAAGAATAGGTTAATTAATGGTGATTTTTGGTTATGAAAACATTGAATTCGACACAATGAAGACCCTTAAAGGTGCATTTTTTTAATTATATTTATGGATATTAAGGATTTCATGTATGGTTTTGGTTAGTAGAGATATTTACATTTTGTGTTTGATCATTTGATGGTGATTGAGGTAGAATTGTAGATATTAGTTTGTGATTTGTTATCAAGTTTATTGTAGTTATAAGGATATGGCTTTTGATTCCTATAGTGCTGGACATGTTAAGAATGTTGTAATTGTAATGTTGATGTATATTGTGCATTTATGATGTCGCGTGATTATGAAGTCATAATGAAAAATTCTATTGTATTAAATGTGTTGAAGTATAATTGTTAGACATTTCCTGGAGGACCCCACTGTGGAAGGCGGAATGGAATTCCACATTCCAAGGGTATGCTTCATACACCCTATCACGCTGAGTTGATGACTGTTCACCTATATGTATTGCGCAATAGTAGCGAGACTATAACATATGTTGAAGAGCATGTTTCCCTGTTGGAAGAGATTCATCCAGACTGGCTCCTGAATAAAATTTAGGTCGAGCATTCTTCAAGGTTTATTATCTGGTTTTACAATCATTGTAATGTTGACGGGATGCCCAGTAACCTACAGGCGTTTGCAAGAAAGCCGAACTGCACTGTTAGACGATACCTTGGTTATGACATTAATGGCTTCAGTTTATCAACATTAGCGAAAGACGAGAAGAGCACCACTCAAAATAGTGGTGTATATATTGAATCTGAATCCATGTGGAAGAGAAGCAAGAGAGATAAACATTCGGTTGTTGTTGTGATGCCTATCTATGGGGCGATTGAGAAAATTTGGGAGTTGGATTATGTAGATTTCAAGGTTGTTGTCTTCAATTATCGTTGGGTGGAACACGGTTCCGGTGTTGTTGTTGAGAAGCACATAGGGTTCACGTTGGTTGAATTGCGTAGGATATGAAGATGGCAAGTTTATCTTAGCTACCCAAGCAAGATAGGTTTTTTTACATCAAGGACCCTTCGAATGAGAAGTATCATGTGGTGTTGCATGGGAAGAATTTTTATTTTGATGAGGAGATTGATCAGCTCGCCATAAATGATAGTCCTGAGGTTCCATCAGTATTTCCCAGTTTGGAAGATGTTGAGGGATCTATTGTTGGAAGGCGTTCTCACGGCGATGGGCTGTGGGTTGATGAGAGAGGTGAAATAGTAGGCGGGGACAATTTCTGAAAGCGGAAGCGATAGATCGGTCATCCCCAACCGTTATTTTTATGACCTTGTTTTGTGAAAAATCGTATGATCATTCAGTATGTAATGTATTTAAGTGACACTCTTTTATGAATTGGTTGGTATGATTTGTTATTTCAATGGAGTGTTTATGAATTGAACTGGTAAAAATGTGTTTAAATTGAGATTAACGTTTCTAGTAGGTGTTGATTTTTACACCAGTAAAGATGAAATTACCGGTGTAGAAAAATAGGGGATGGACTATGTTTTGTACTTACGCATCGGTACTCCTACCGGTGCACAGTACTTAGAAAATGTTTTGGTCTTTTTGCTCTCAAGTCCGACAATATTAATTTTTTGGCATTTAAAGCATCGTAAAACAACTATTTTTTTGTAACATTTGCACCGGTAATTGTACCGGTGCTGGGTACTTAGAAAATTTTTGTAAAATTTACTCTCAGGTCGGATTAAATAAAAAATATATATTTAAAGCAGCTGCTTTAGGCCTCGTTTTACACCGGTATATGTATAATACCGGTGTATAAAAAATGTTTCCTTTTTAAAACCCCAATCAACACCCCATTTTTGGAGTACTTAAAATTTATATCTCTCACACCATACCATCTCCATCACTACCCATCTTTGGTGAAATCCTACGTAGGTTGGCATATAATCAGGTAACCCACTGCAAATGCCTCTATTGTATGATTAATTAGCAATTGCATATGAAATAGAATCATTGAGAATGTGACATCATGAATAGCTTAACTTGCATGTAAGGTGTTTAATGAAATGCCTCAATGTGTTTCCTAGGAAATGCCTCCAAAATCCAATTAAAAAAGGACACACCATTCAATGTCCCCATCATCGCCAAAAGTATCACTGCACACTTACACGGATGGTACCTTCGTGTTCAAGAAGGCTAAGTTGGTCCATGAATCTTACAAAGGACGAAGCCATCACATAGAGAGAGGAATTGAATCATCTCCCCCATTTGAACAAACTATCTAGAAGCTTGGGTGGGAAAAATTCTGCAAGACTCCGCAACCATTCAACGTGACCATTGTAAATGAGTTCTACGCAAACTTGAAGTGCAGGTCGAGCTACGATTATGTGTATTGTAAAGGTAAAACTGTCCATGTGACACCAGAATCTATCAATGGCTTGTTTGGGTCGCCCCACGTTTCAAACGATGAAGACAAGTTTCTTGCACTACATTTTCTAGGTGATGACGGCTATAATCTAAAACAACCCATTGAGAAGGAGATCATTGGGACAGTAACAAGGGCAGGTACGGACATGGACAAGTTGGTCAAACCACGTTGGTGAAAAAAACCTAAGAAAACTCTAACTCCGGAAATGAATGGGTGGTACCACTTTGTTGCGTCTAGAATCCATCTAGTAACTGTTAACACAAAAGTTCACAAACTTCGCCTCACCTTCTTGTATGCAATAAAGAGAGAACTTCAATGGAATGTTGGTCGTTGAATTTTTCCTATGTTGCAGAGGGAACATGATTAGATGGGATCTTATGTCTATTGTTGTATCATCTACGCATTTGGTTCAAGAGCGGGAGTTAGTGCCTGTGCACATGATTTTTATAGCCAACTAATTGGTAAGATTTACGTGGACCCTTTCTATAGACAGACAACTGACATGTCTGTCACTACTATTGAATCCAGAGTTGTTGCATTGGAGGTCAGTGTAGCAAACTTACTTGAATAATCCAAATACCAAAGATCCTGGCAGGAACATATGGCCAAAGTTATGATGTATCAATTTCCTAACGCCGTGGAAGCAGTGGGAAATTTTCCAACCTTTCGCACAGGCGATGTTGAGAACATGGGCGTTGGCACAAATACCCGTGATGGTGATGCAACAGGACCAGCTGACGGGGTAGAACCATTTTCTCAATATTATTCGTAGAAAACTTGTATTAGCTGTTAGGAAGAGTAAATTCCGTACTCAACTTTGACTGTGTTGAACTTAGACAGTTTGAAATTCTTACTTTTGATAAACGTGCACGATGATGAATCGAATAAAAAATTTGTGTGCCGCGTTTATTGAAATTCTGTCCGTCAAATACACTCATGAAGACCAAAAAGATAGGCCAAACGTAGTTGGCCTATTTTTTTACTTTAGGACCACCGAATATGTGGCATTATATTCCTAGAATGGTTAGAATTACAAAAAAAAAGCATTGGGAGCTATGGAGGTTCCCCAAGTAATTTGTGGGCAATAATGTAATTATGGAAAATATAGTGCAAGCATTTATTGTTGGTTTTATAGGGCCTTCCGTCCACTAGTAGGGTCTAAAAATGCATTAACATGATCGTTGTGTGTTGAACTGCATATATGTGGAGCCAATTTTAGATTCTGACCCTTCCAAGATTCTTGGAGGGACTAAATTGCAAAAAGTAAAAAGTTTACTCGTAAATCAAAATTGTAATCCGATTGAACCAGATGGTCCACAAAACAATCCTTTTGTATTTCCAAGTAAAACATACGGGGGAACGAACGTGTATGGGCTCCGTATGTAGTTTTGGAGATGTTCAGATTACATATAAAAATATTGGAGTAAACCCTTACCGTTTACTCTACAACACTTACTAGCACTTTAGGACGAACCACCACCTGGGCAAACATATGTTTCAATTATGATTTAATCCTGGAATATTCAATTTGATAATTTATATAGTTTCCTAACATGTCGTAACTGCATGTCACAATTAGGGGGGCCTAATTGCAATAAACGCATACAATCAACTTTGCAGGTTCCTCGGTACCGTTGAGGTACAAAAATGTTACTTATTCAATCTGGAGCATTGAAAAATTCCATTTTGGCAGTTGGAAAAGTGCTTCAAGGGGTCGAACGAAATGTTTGGGTTCAATTTGCAAATTTTTTGAAATTAAACAATGCTTAAAAACGTCACCGTACGGGGCCCATGTGTGGTTGATATTTGCTTGAAACAACTAGTACAATATTTATTCACAATAATTGAACGTCAATTTGATTAATTGGGGTCGTTAAAAAATGCACAGGAGGCAAATGCAATAAGTGATAATTTAAACAACTAATAACTTTTTTTCACACCGGTAATAATGAAGAAGTACCGGTGGTGTATTTGTACAACTTTGGACAGTTAGAAAAAATAACAGAAATTACTCTTGGGTTGAACATTTTTTTCCAAAAATATATTTAAAGCAGCCGCAGGCAGCTGCTTATTGCACATTTTTACACCGGTATTTTCCTTTTATGCACCGGTACTATATAACGGTGTACAACACTTAACCAAAATTTTTGTGCATTCCTCTTGAGTCAAAGGAAAATTCATTTAAAGCAGCTATACGCAGCTGCTTTTCTTAATTTTTACACCGGTATTGTTACCGGTGCTGAACAGTTAGTCAAACTTGTTGCCCATTTTCACTCTTTTTACATCAGTACTGTGTGTATTGCCAGTGTAAAGTTACAAACTCCAACCATTCAATCCACAACTCCTCATCAACCATTGTAACTCCTCATCTCCCATTCCATCCCTATAAAGTGTGGAGCAACACAAGAGAACCAACAAAAATGAGAGAGGAAGTTGGGGAGAGAAGAAAGTACTTGGCGATCCGTTCTTGGTGAGTTTGGAAAAAGGAAGTAGAAACAAAAATGCTCCATTGGTGAAGGTAAGTGTTGGGGCTTATGTTACCATGAGTTACCAACTCAATTTCTCTTCAAAAAAATGATTCCATCCCTCACGCACAATACATGTTCGATCAATTGCCTCTATGACCAAAAATATGTAAATCGAGAAAAAGTTGAATGACACTCTTGAATGATATGTTTATACAATTGTTGGGAGTACATGTTTTACATTTTTTTTGTGGATGGGTATGTAGTTCTATAGTATTTTTTTTGGCGATAATGTTGATAGTCACGTTAGGGAGGAGTGAGAATTGCTCGGTTGTATACCTAATTTATGAATGCAAAGACATTGGTATGGTATTCGATCAACATCTATAAGGTTCCATTTCATTCTATATCAAGTTCCATGCCTTAATTGTTCAAGTTCTATGCCATGTTATATAAACTTTTATGTCTCACATGATGTATTTTCATCTATGAATTGTTCAATATCTATGCCATGTTTTGCTTAAAAGTTTTACGAACTAGTTGATCAAGTTCTATGCCACGTTCTATCAATGTTGATCTTTAAGTACCATTATTGTGTGAACCATCATGGATTGAGAATTTACAATTCTACTATTGTAGATGCTGTCGAAGAAGGGGAAATTCAACACAAAGAGGAAGCGGCCGATTACGAAGAAGGAGGAGGAGGTGAAATATGTGGTCGATGAGGAGGTGGTTGTGGCGGACCAAGAACCACCACTAAAAAGAATCCCTTTAAAGATAAAATTTGAGGAAGAAGCAACTCAAACGAATGACCCGTCTGGTGAAGAGAAGGAAGAAATCGTGGAACCGAGTGATGTTATTGTAGGGGATGTTGTAGGAGTGGATGCCGGTAAACAGATGGCCAAAACACCAATTCGCAAGGGAAAGGGAAATGTAAATATTTCTTCCTAATAATTACATTCACATTTCAAACCACTTCCGTTTCATTAATTTGTTAACATAATTTTCCAACAGCGATCATTGGTACCTCATCATTATCCATCCCCGAACGGAGGAGGCTTTCACTATGGACACATTGTCAAGGGGTATCAAGCCAACAAACTTGGTCGAACTCAGGGTCATTTCATGGTATTTCAATGAATCAAATAAAAAATCCTAGTTTCATAATAAACGGGAAGAAGTAACTTTTTAATTTACTTTCTTCACGGGCTTGCTTGTGCATGCAAAGGGAGATGAGAAAGACGGAGCTAGAACCCCGACTACACTTGGAAAATCAACACATTATGGTAACTAATTCTATCATTTCATCCATCAAATTTTATGTTTAGGGTTAGTAATTACATTTACCTTTCCCCTGCAGTACCGAACCTACAATGGTTCGTGGCAATGTGGGTACTCCATCATGCTCTTCATGAAAGAATTTGTTAATCACCTAGAGACAAACAATATCTTGGAGGTAAACCTTGCATCTCAAAATTTGATGTTATTAATCTCTAGTAAACGCAACATTATTGACTAACAATGTAAATTTGAAATTAACAGATTTTCCCAGATGCCAAAGGGTCGTACCATGTGTACAAAATTCAAGGTGTAGCAGAGAGATGGTGTGGGGCATGGCTCAAAGACTACTAGCATCAGGCGAATACTACGTTGCAACTTCTGGCTGATAAGAACGACATAATAGGTTGATGGTTAATATTGAATGGATGATGATATTTGAATTCTATGGATGGTGTTTGGTTATACTAAACTTGTGTTTTACTTTGTTTGATTCCATGTTTTAGATACTTCTTATATTTCATATGTTGGAATAAAGTTTGCATGTTTTGTGAGCCATATTTTCGTAATAGAATGTTTCAAATTTCTCACCTATTCCAAAGTTTCCAATTTATAATAGTTCACAAGTATCTCTGGCTGTCGTTGCCCCAGAAATGATCCGGGATGGACCATCAAAAAACAAATTAGGCATTGCAAATTTTAGCCACATAATACACCGGTATAAGGCAGGTACCGGTGTAATTAAATTTCACATTTTAAATAAATTTTTTAAAATTATTTCAACAATACCGGTGCATAAAGTAAAGTAATACCGGTGTAAAAAAAATACCGGTGCAATCTATTCCAGTGAAAAAAACTATATTTCGACTGCAAAACAAAGACCAGTGTCGAATTTAATACCAGTGTACAAATTACTGTTTTACATTGGTTCATGGATTAAATACCGGTGTAAAATACTGATGCAAACTATATTTCGGTATTACATCAATTTTTCAAATAATATCGGTGCACACATTTTGTGATCCCGCTATTTTACACTAGCATAAGATACTGGTGCAAATACTGCTCTACACCGGTCCATTTTACTGGTGAAAATTTATTGCGTTTCTACACTCCTATACATACGCATCGGTATTTTTGGGGGCCAAAATACCGTTGCTATTGTCCTAAATTACTGATGCAAATACCCCTATCCTACAGTAGTGCACCTACCCCTGATTGACAGATAGAAAACAAACAATATCTATTATAGAGTGATTGGGAAGAAAACGTTCCCAAATCTCTTAGTTTATTGATTTAGTTCTCTACATCTGAACGTCTTTCACTTTTTTACAAAAAATAACTCAGTTACTCCGATTGACAAGTTGTCCAATTGATAGACAGAAAACAAATAATATCTATTATACGTTTATTGGGATAAACAGTTTCACAATAGACGAAATGAGAAAGATGGAGTGTTGGAAAAATCATGAAAAAAGGAAACACTTGAATATTAATCCCACAAGTTTGACTTCGTAACATTTTCAATAACTTTAGCAGCTAACATGAAAGTTATTGCATCGAGTTCTCCAACGAAAATTTCCATGCATGGTTACTCCTGTTAGGTGAAAATTTAATGACTTACCTTTCCATTTCCATAGAAATTAACCCCATGGGAGAAGTTATTAATGCAGCAATTAAGTTCCTATGAAAAGTAAAGCCCTATATATAGCTTTGCTATGGGGCTCAAGAGCAAGTTCTTAAACTCAACTCTCAGCATTGTTATATCTTGTTCTTTTAAAAAACAAACCTAAGGGTAAATATGGGAAGAAATTCAAACCACTCATGCACATCCTTTTGGAAGCTATTGATGGAAGATGATTTCAACCGTGGAATTGTAAGTTATAATAAATCTTATCAAGTTTTTTCCCCTATTATTATCATTGTTCATTTCATTTCACAATGAACTAAATTTAACACATTTTTTGTTTACTTTAGCGAATTCCCCATAGTTTTTCAAATCAACTAGAAAGAAGGAAATCGCCATGCTACTATTCACTCATCACGGAAGACAAGAAAAGGTCATCAAATCTTTGTTGGCGAGCAAAGCTTGTGAAGAAAGATCATTACTACTATATGTGCAAGAAATCATGGCCCGAGTTCGTAAGGGACCATAGTTTGAAATACGGCGATCTTTTACTGTTTCATTTGGTTGATAAGACGACCTTTCGAGTCACACCCTACAATGCTGATGGTTCCAAGAAGAAACTCGATGATGATGACAGCTCTAGCGATGGTGATGACGATGACGATTCAGACACCAGCGAAAGCGAGTCCGATGAGGATGTTGACGTTAGGGCTTCAACAAAACATGGCCAAAAAAGGAAGCACAAAATGAATAAACGAGGAGTGAGCACTCCAGTCATGTCATCGAAGAAGGCAAGAAAATCAAGTGATGAGGGTTATGACACCGAGGTAAGTGATTCCGATGAAGACGATGGCGATATTGATTGTGTCGCGATAAGGGCATCACGTCCTAGTGTTAAGTCTTTAATGTCCAAGCATTCAAGAACATCAGGTGATTTTTGCTGTTTTTTTCTCAATATCTGGTCTTGTTTGGTTGTTAATACGAGTGAAATGCGTTCATATTCATCATGGTTTTGACCTTAATGTCCACCGTAAAAAGAGGCTAGGTTTAAACTATCATTGGTGATTTTAGGGCTGGTGTGTTAAGGCGGTTGGTGCATGCAATTAATTTTTCTTGTCTGGTTGATTAAGTGAGGCAAATTATAACAGGTAATGATCGATTCAACAAGGAAGTTAATGCAAATTCAAGGAAGCAAATTGAGGAAATGACAAGTGGAGAGGAAGCTTGTAAATGGGACCATTATTATGATTTAGGGGTAGAGAACCCCTACTTTATAAGCACTATCAAAAGCCACAACAAGTCCTTCATGGTAAGAGATTTATTTAAGAGAAATTATCTTAATCAACTGTCTTTTTATAAGTTACAGGCCAGACTTAAATATTTTATGTTTTTAAGCACTTCACAGATCTTGTTTTAAATCATCTTACTGGTGGATATATGGGTCATTTTACAATTAATATAACTAATGAGATGGCTTTATATTTGTTTTCATTTATGCAATGATGTTCCCATAATTTTGAAAACCTTATAATTTTAAAAACCTATTATAATATAAATAATTGATTCTAACCTAACCATAACAGTTATAAGAACGAGATTTGTTATAAGACATATAAGCACCTATATGATCATCTAAGTGGTTAGTAGACCCGTCAAATGGGTTAATTGGATAAACTCATTATCCAAACCCAATGTGCCTTTATCCAATGGGTCATTATTCAATTAACCCATTTATTAATGGGTCATAATGAGTTGTGTCATAAATGAGTTGGGTCATTAAATGGACAACCCATTGGATAACCCATGAGATATTCATATGACCCAATGGGTTAAAATAAATTATCCAATAAGTCATTATATAATTAACCCAATAAATTATCATTCAATATTTTCTTCTAATTTGGGTTACAAGTTGTCATTATCCAATGAGATTGGGTATTAAATACTCATTAGTTTTTGGGAATGGGCGGGATGAAAATAATTGTGCTAGCAGGAAATTTTGATCTCCATGGGTCCCATATTATGTTAACTCAATGAGAACGTAACAAATACCCAATAAATATCTAAAATTACCCAATTAAATGCATGTGTAATATTTAACATAAATATTCACTATAATTCACAAATTATACAAATTATAATTCATAAATTATTTAAGCTCAATCTCATACAATATTCGAGTTCGTACAATAGTCGATCTCGTACAGTATTCGAACTCAATCTCGTACAGTATTCGAGTTCGTACAAAATTTGCACTCAATCTCGTACAGTATTCGAGTTCATACAGTATTCGAGTTCAATCTCGTACAGTATTCAAGTTCGTAAAGTATTCGAGCTCAATCTCATACGGTATTCGAGTTCATACAGTATTCGAGCTTAATCTCGTACAGTATTCGAGTTCATACAGTATTCGAGTTCAATCTCGTACAGATTCGAGTTCGTACAGTATTCGAGCTCAATCTCGTACAGTATTCGAGTTCCTACAGTATTCGAGTTCAATCTCGTACAGTATTCGAGTTTGTACAGTATTCAAGCTCAATCTCGTACAGTATTCGAGTTCGTACAGTATTCGAGTTCATACAATATTCGAGTTCGTACAGTATTTGAGCTCGAGCTCGATCCCAAGTAATATTGTTCGTTAGTTTCGTCGAGTTTACAAAGGCAACATATTATATATTTTTTATTTTTATTAAATATAATATAATGTACATAATATTATATTACATAATATTATATTACATAATATAATATTATGAACTCGAATATGAACAAAACGCAGACCGATTGATGAACAAAATGCGGACTGGTGAAACAAAACGCAGACTGGGAAGTGAGAAGTGAGAATTGAGAAAGAACACGGACTTGATGAGTAATTCACGTTTCACCCAAATAAATGACCTATACCCAATGTGTCATTTAGTTCGACCCAATGGATAATTGGTATAGACCCAATGGATAATTAGTATATACCCAATGGATAATTCAGTATATACTTAATGGATAATTGGTGTTTTCAACCATTTAAACTTTAAATGGATAAGTCACGTAACATTTTACTTGGAGTGAAAAATTACGATTAACTCTAATCATTTTTTGATATAGGCTGAATCGTGTACATAACTACAAAAGAGGAAATATTTATTCGAGTGGCTAAATGTGGGGATTTCATTTATTATTTTCTTAAGTTCAATAAAAGAAAATATTTTTAAAAATCTTCATATTTCATGGAGGAGATTTTTCAAATTTAGTAAAAGTTTCTTAAATACTTCTTCTACTTCTTTCGTCAAGATCTTTTATTAATTTTTAATTGGTTCAAATTAAAATTGATTAAGACATGAACTGAAATCGATAAATATGATAAATCGAGAATTTGATCGTTTCTAAAGTGATTATATGTGTTAGGGAAAAATTAAATCATTCGTAATCAAACTTGTGAAAATTTTGTTATCTTATGATATGAAATTATCCACGGGTGACCCGTTACCCAACCCAACTCGACCCACCCAAAATTATCAGCGGATAATCCATTATCCAGCCCAACTAAACCCAATAACTACAACTCAATTATATCCATTAACCCAATGAGTCATTATCCAATAAATGAAAATAGTATATGAGTAACGATTATCAAACGGGTCACCCGACCCATTTGACGGGCATAGTGGTTAGGTGCCTGATTAAGTACTCCTATGGTCCTGGGTTGGAATCTTAACAATCGCATTGTAGAATATTCTCTTGTAGAAGAGTTGTTCCTTGTGTACACCACTCACATGCTTTGGTTGCTCATCAATCAGTGTCGCAGTAAATATGTTTTATCTTGTTAAATAACTGAATGATGAGATTTCAGGTGGTTCCGAGGCCGTTTGCGAGGGCAACAGATTTAGACAAAACGGATGAAGTAGTGCTACAGTGGGAAGAAGAAGACTACAAAAGGTTATGGAGAGCAAAGATTATTAAGAGAGATGTCGGTAGGGTTGATATCGGGGATGGGTGGTCCGACTTCCGGAAAGGACACAATATCAACGTCGGAGATACTTGCCGCTTCACCATTGTCAACCGCCGCAATCACATCACCATTTCCGTTCATGTCTTCCCGCTCCGATGATCTCAATTAGTTTCCATCTAAGTACCTACTTGCATTCAAACTTCGTTTAGTTGATCCATCTTTGCGGTCTTTGCACACTTCCATACTCATCATCCTCTAATTTACTAAGACAGGAAGAACGATCTATCACTAGGAACATGGGCGGAGTTTTTTTTTTTATTATAGTGTGATTTGTGTTAAAATTATAAAAATTAAAGATATGATTTGTTAAAGTTATATTCCGGGCCCTTATGCTAAAATCCTGGTTCTGCCTCTGATTAGGAAGAAAGCCTTGCCCTTTATGAATCTCATGAAAAAAGATGTTTACATATAAATGAGATTTTTGAAATTTTTAATCACTTTTTAGTTGTCCCGCTTGTTTGCTTCGAATTTTTGTTTGATTTCTTCATTTCGGAAAATTTAGTCTCATGACTGATTTCATTTTCAAATATATATTTAGATCGATTTTTACATAATGATTATCACAAAATCAAAGTGTGTTTGCTTCTGTTGAAAAAATTATGTAAGATTTGAATAGACAATAGAAAGAGAAGAAGAGAGGAACCGTGAAATCATCAAGTCATCATTTAATTTTATTTTTATAATTAACTGGAAGCAGATTGGAAATGTAATCATGTAAAAACTAAACGCAAACTTGTTCTTGATCATCAGGTCCAAGAATTGAAGAAAGGCTTCGCACGGCAAGCAGTTATGAAATATGCATGTAACTAATAAGTGGGGTATGAAGGAGATGTTACTTTTGAAAGTTAGGAACTCTACTGGAAAATGTTTCCATACGTAATGAAACTTGGTTGGATTAGGCTATGGAGTATCTTGGGATTTAGGGTAATTTCAATTGGGGCTTTTGATGTTGTGTCTGATTTCTCGATAAATATTTTGTCGCTATAAATCGATCTTTATTTCAATGATACTGATTTCTGTTGTCCGAAAAAAAAAGTTAGAAACTATGTCTGCATTTAATTTTGATATTTAACTTTATTATCAGGCTCACGGAATGTAATTTGACTCGGAATTCATCTATCGGGAGCCATGATTTTTTTTTTTTATGTTTAAGAGTTTTACTATGTTAAGGTGAGAGACAAGTAAGAAGTTGTTAGGTGTACAAAACTTTCATTAACCCTAATAATTATGTTCACTTGGCAACTTCTTACTGGTCCCCCACCTTAACATAGTAAAATTCTTAACATTAAAAATGTTCTGATCGGGAGCCAATATAATTTGATTTAATGATCAGAATACTACGTAAATGGTGGTTTTTTTGTCAATATACCAATATAACCCTATATACTTGGATAAGTGTCAATATACAACTCAGATAATTGGAGATTAAAAAAACCCTACCTAATTAATGAAAGTGCCAATATAACCCTCTGATGGACATTCCAGCATTGACAAAGATTTTCCAGCCGCTGACCCAACACTAGTGGAGAAAGGCCAATTAAAGGCAGTTTTAGCGGACCAGAGAAGTCACTTTGCAAGTGACTTCTCTGATCCCGACTTTGATCGATTTGACCAAAGGTGGTTCCAAAAATTTCCTTCTATCACATCCAAAATAGGTTCCGAATTTGGAACCCATTTCTGAGGTACCAAAAAAAAGGCTGCCATCAAAGCTAGGGGTCTGTAACCTTGTGAAATGTACACAAATATGTATACCAGCATCAAATCATACCCGCCATGGGTAGTGAGTGGGGCGGGTATGGGTATGAAAATCATACCCGCCATGGGTAGTGGGTTGGGCATGGATATTAGTTCATACCCATCCCATCCCCACCCCGCCCCACTAAACTCGTTATATACCCGCTAATTTAATATAAAATAAATTATTATTTATCCATATTGGACATGTCTTACCTATAATATTTTCATGTAAATAATTTAATTAATTTTAATATAAAAGTTACTTTGTTTTAAACAACATTGATAAAACATAGTGCGATGACTGTGCGGGCGATTAACACGCAATAGTGGTGTTTGCCGGCGACCATGAAAACGAGGAAAGGTAGGCCAAAAAATGGGTGACCTTGGCCTCGGCGGATTGTAATAGAGCTGTGATTGAGGATGGAATCACAGAGGCAATCAGTGAAGACGAAGATGCGATGGAGGAACCATTGAAAGTACCGGGTGGAGGATCTGAGGCAGAGCAACTCAAGCACCAAGAGGTAACACTAGAAAACCCTACCCCTAAAGATGATGATCTAATTGTGAAGAAGCTCTGGGTTAATGTCATAAATGGGAATACGGTTTATTCTAATGGTATGAAGATTGATTTTGTTTCCCCTGCTGTAATTGATGGTGAAATCGAAGTAGAGATAGAACTGGAAGATGTTAAATCTGAGCTCAAGTAATGGGAAAATTCTTTGATTATGTATGTAATGGATGGGGAGCTAATGATGAACACTGTTAAAAGGTTTATGATAAATTTTTGGTAGTTTGTTACTTTACCTGAACTGCTGTATAATGATGATGGGTATTTTATCATGAGATTCAACTTTAGAGAAGATAGAGATGCACTGCCAAGAAGAAGCATGTACACAATCTATAACAGGGAGATGTTTTTGCATATCTGGAAGAAGGATTTCTCGATGAAGGAAGACACAGCGCGAACAGTTCCTATATGGATGAAATTCCCAAAGTTACCGCTCTATCTTTGGGGTCCGAGAAGTCTGGGAAAAATTAGGAGTGACCTGGGCAAAACGTTGTGCACTGATGAATGCACGACGAAGAAACTGGGAGTATCATATGCTCGATTGCTGATTGAAATTAATGTATCACAGAAAGTGCTTGAGAGTATCAGTATAAAAGATTGATAAGATGTATTTTGCGTAAGTAATATTATATTGCTAACAGGAATATATAGAGTAAAATAAGGTGATAGAATATGAGTAGAACTATAGCTTAGTCAACATGACTTATCTAGAATCAATTAAAATCTGATCAGAAATATGATTTACTCTAACACCCCCTTCAAGCGAAGCATTGGATGTTCAGCGATGCAAAGCTTGGACTGGAAGAATTCAAAGAGGGGACGAGAAAGTCCTTTGGTGAAGATGTCAGCAATTTGAAAACTAGTGGAGACATGTGCAACACGCAGCTTGCTAGATGCCACCAATTCATGAACAAAATCATAGTCGATATCAATATGCTTGGCCAGCTTATGAGCAACCGGATTTTGAGCCAAGAAAATGGCACTACTATTGTCACATAACAGCGATGGAGAGCTCGAAAGCGGAAGACGAAGGTCACGAAGAAAATGAGTCAACCAGACCATCTTCAAGGTAGTGCTTGCAAGGGCTCAGTGCTGGATCGATAGATGGTAGGTTGCTTCTTGGCACACCAAGAAATAAGATTTCCACCAAGAAAGACAGCATATCCATACGTAGATCGGCGAGTCTCAAGACAATGAGCCCAATCAGCATCTGAATACCCCAAGACCTCAGGAGTACTGGCCGAGCAAAAAGTGAGGCTGAAATGAAGAGTGCCTAAGACGTAGCGAAGAATCCGAGTGACTACGACATAATGGTCAGTGCGAGGATCCTGAAAAAATTAACTGACTTTGTTGACCGCAAATGCCAGATCAGGACGAGTAATCGTTAGATACTGGAGGGCACCAATAAGAGATCGATACAGCGTCAGATTCTGAAATGGCGGATTGGTGGAGCTGTGCAACTGCGAACCAGGAACAAAAGGGGTAGAGACCGGGACCGCATCGGACATACCTGCACGAGTGAGAATATTTTGAGCATACTTAGCTTGACCAAGAAGCAGACCCGAGGAAGTGAGTGATACTTCTAAGCCAAGAAAATAATGAAGAGCACCCATATCCTTAATAGCAAACTCCCAATGTGTCCGATCAATAAAATTTTGAAGAAGCTCAGAGTCATTGCCTGCGAGAATAGTATCATCAACATAGACCTGGAGATAGAGCAAGGACGAGCCTCGAGAGAGAACAAACAGAGAAGTGTCGGCAGAACTGCACCGAAACCCTAGTTGAGATAAATAGGTGCTGAACTGCTGGAACCATGCTCGAGGTGCTTGCTTAAGACCATAAATGGCCTTTCGCAAATGGCAGACATAATCAGGATGAAAAGAGTCCTTGTAACCAACTGGTTGTGCCATATAGACCGGAGAATCAAGAATACTGTTCAAGAAGGCATTTTTGACATCCAACTGATGAAGATGCCAGGACCACATAGTGGCAATGGGAAGAAGGGTTCGGATAGAGGAAACCTTGACAACCAGACTAAAGGTATGATCAAAATCAAAACCCAGAATTTGAGAGAACCCTTGCGCAACAAGGCGAGCTTTGTGATAATCAACCAAAACATCATGACGATACTTTAGCCTATAAACCCATTTGGAGCCAATAATGTTGACACCAGAAGGACGTGGAATAAGGTCCCAAGTATGCTGTCCTCGTAAGGCAGCAATCTTCTCGTTCATCGTAGCAACCCAAGACTGATCCTTAAATGCCGAACGATAATATGTGGGCTCGGACCTTGCGAGAAGGGCAGCAAGGAGGCCATGAGCTATAAGACCAGAATAGTCTCGATGCGGGACAGCCCTAGTGGAAGATCGAGTGACCATGGGATGAGTACGAAGCTACGAAGATGAAGCCGGAGGAGAAGAAACTGGAGAGGGCGCCAGGGACTGAATATCAACAGAGGTGGCAAAAAATTATGCAACAGAGGAAGGAGAGCTGGCCACCGGTGACTAGGATGGGGTGGACAGGTCTACAGTCGGCGGAATAGAGTCCATCGAGCAAATAGAGTCAGGCATAGGAGACGGCTGATCAGAAGTCCAGAGGGGCAGACCAGAGCTGCTATCAGCGTCCAGAAAAATAGCAACATCTAAAATCGAGAAAAGAGAGCCAGTTGCCGAGGTTGAAGATGAGGCAAAAGGAAAACAGCCTTCATCGAAGCGTGCATGACGAGTGACAAAAATATTGCCAGTGGCAGGATCAAGACATCGAAAACCCTTATAATGGCAGTTGTAACCGATGAAAACACAAGAAATGCTCCGTGGAGATAACTTTTGAAGGGCCATAGGAAGAACATAAGGGAATACTCGACGACCAAAAGGATGAAAGTTCGAGTAGGTCGGAGTATGATGACAAAGAAGTCCATACGGAGAAGTCCCTTGTAACACCGGAGTTGGAAGCCAATTAATGGTGTAAACCGCAGTAGTAAAAGCATCATCCCATCTCGACAGTGGCAGATGAGAATGAAAAAGCATAGTGAGTCCCATTTTGGCAACATGTCTGTGCTTACGCTCTTCCCGACCATTTTGATGTGGGGTATAAGGGCACGAAACTTGATGATAAATGCCTTTGGAGGCAAAATGGGAGCGTAAGTACGTATTTAAGAACACAGTGCCACCGGCACTCTGAAAAACCTTAATTTTGGACTTAAATTGATTCTCAACTAAGGCCTCGAATTGTAAGTAAGTGTCAACAAAATCAGATTTTCAGCGCAAGGGAAAAAATCATGTAAAGCGAGAATAATCATCCACAAACAAGGCATAATAAGAAAAACCATTTGAAGACAAAACTGGGGAAGGTCCCCACAAATCACAATGAATCAAATCCAAGATGTGCGCAACACGCTTATTATTCTCAACAAAAGCTAACCGCTGCCCCTTTGCCATAACACATTAAACACAAGTATGCGGTTTGGGTAATAAACAAGAAACAGACAAGGGCCCAGACTTCTGTAAACCATAGATGATAGAGGTTGGAACATGCCCCAGTCGAGCATGCCAAAGCTCAAAAGACGCTCGTCCAATATTCTGCTGCAAGAAGGAAACAAGTGCTGCGCCACCTTTGTTAAAAATGTACAGGTCGTCTTCACTGTAGCCCTTGCCCACGCCCTTCTTGGAAACTTTGTTCTGAATCACAAATTTTCGATCATCAAAAGTAACAAAGACATTTAAATCCCTAGTCAATTTACTAATGGACAGTAAATTCTATGTGATGGAAGGGACAACCAAAACATCAGACAGTGTCAAAGAATCAGAAATCTGAGAATTATCAATATGAGAAATTGGAACAGAATCACCATTACTAACAGAAACATAGGAATTACCAGAGTAAGGTGCAACACTATCAAGGCCAGAAGCAGAAGATGCCATATGACTGGTGGTACCAGAATCAACGTACCAGTCGGATGCACGAGAGTGTGGCTCTATCTGTAGTGAAGCTTGAAAATTTTCAGCCAGGTGCGAGGAATCAGAACGGAAAGTCTGTGCTAACATTTTGTAGCAGGTAGCTGCATAATGGCCCGGACGACCACACCAGGTACAATGGGAATGGTCGCGTCCAGAACTGGCCATAGCCTTGAACTGACCAGGACCAATGCCAAACCAACCGCCTCTGTGACCACCAGAACGACCACCTCGAGGGGCACGGGAACCCCAAACGCCGCCGCCCCTAGCTGGCGCGTGATCCCCAGATCGGCCAGAATGAGCTGTTTGCCTGAAGAGAAGGCCACTGAACTAGAAGCATGTATCGAATTTCCCGAAGATTCTTAAAAAAGTCCTCATAATTCTTGGCATGAGACAAAACATCAGCATAAAGCGAGGTAGGGGAAGAATTTATCAGAGGAGTAGAAAAATCCTTGAACACATACCCGAGAGCAGTTAAAAACTAAATGATTTGATCATCATTAGGAAAAGGGGAACCCATAAGGGATAACTTCTAAAAATTATCCTTAAATTGTAAATGAAGTTTATGAACAAAGCCACTCTTACGTATACCATGGGCATCGGCTCGAAGACGAAGAATGGTGGAAGTGCTGCTAGTCTGAAAAGTGGCACAAAAACTATCTCAGATATCCTTGGCAGTCACACATAGGGTCGAAAGTTCGGAGAGGGCCTCAGGAGAAAGAGAGGAGAACAATAAGCTATGGACCCTCTAGTCTTCATCCATCTAGAGATCCTAAGCATCCTTGGCCATATTGTAAACTTCCTGAGCAGCCGCACGATCAGGAGGAGGAGCGCAGAGGGCGGTGGCAAAGGAGGAAGAATTTGAACCAGTCGTTGGAAGAGTGGGCAGAGGAGGTCGTTGAATCGACCCATCGAGATATCCAAAAAGCTTCTGAGGGCAAAGAACGTATTCAATCTGGTGTTTCCAGAGAAGAAAATTGGTCTTATTCAGTTTAATTTGTAGCATCCGGAGAAGAGTATTAAACGATAATTTTTCACTGGTAATGATGAGAATGGAAGAAAGAGTTCAGCCACTAGAGGAAGAAGATGGAGAAGAGGCGGCTGGAAAAAAAGGTTTTAGAAGGTAAATCAGAACACTGCTCTGATACCATGATAATATGTATTTTGCGTAAGTAATACTGTATTGCTGATAGGAATATATAGAGTACAATAAGGTGATAGAATATGAGTAGAACTCTAGCTTAGTCAACATGACTTATGAGAATCAATTAAAATCAAATCAGAAATATGATTTACTCTAACAAAGATATTGATGGGACAAAACTGAAACAGGATATAGAGTTGGAATGGAAGCCTTTGTTCTATGAGGTAGGCCAGGTGGGAGGACATGAATGCAAAAGGGTTGTAAATGTGACGAAAATAGTTCATAAATGGCAAAGGAAGGATGAGAAGACAATGGAATGCAAGGCTGGTGCACCACAGGGGGAGGATCAGAAAGATCTATCAACTTAATGGAAAGTGGTGAGATCCAAGAACAGGGGAAAGCAGCCTGTAGAAATTATTGTTGAGTAGATGGCGGAAAGTATTGTTGATGCTGGAAGTAGTAGTATGGTTACTGAGTCAGGGAATCATAGGATTTGGAGTGATCCTGATGATTCTTATGGGAAAGTTCCATGATCGTAACGTGAAACGTTAGGGGGTTGAATAAAGCAGCCAAGAACAAAGAGATTGCCTCCCGTCTCAGGAACATGAGCTTAACGCTGGATGTACTTATTGAACACAAGTAAAAAAATAGAAATAGGGGATAACAGGAATAAGACGGGATCAAATTGGAGTTATATAGATTATTATAACGCTCACCTGAATGGAAGACTCTGGGTCATGTGAGATAAGTACAGGGTCAATGTGAAACATGTGAAAACGACTGACCAGATGATTCATGTGGGAGTTTATGGACTTGATGATGTGCCGATCCACTAGTTTACAGCTATATATTCTACTAACCAATTGAAAGACATGAAGGTACTTTGGAAAGATATTGAAAAGTTGCAGAGGAAAACTAAGGGAAATGATTGGCTTGCAATTGGGGATTTCAACAATGTATTATCTTGAACAGATGATGAATCAGGCAGGCTTATTTAAATGTGATAGCTTGGGGGATTGTTTCACTTGGGGGTTATTTACTCGAGAATTGATAGAGTAATTGGAAATCTAGGTGGTTTCAATTGTATCCGGAAGGCAAGGCGGAGATCTTAGAACCTGGTGTTTCAGACCATGCTATGCTCCGTATCAAAGTACATGAAGGGAAGACAAAACAGAGTAAACAATTTAAGTTCTTCAATTGTTTTCTTAAGAATGATGAATTCTTAAGGGTGATTCAGGAGAGCTGGAAGGAAGACTTGAAAGGATGGCCTGTGTTTGTGGTGTGGAGGAAACTTTTAAGGCTTTAACATGTGCTAGGAGTACACACAAAAAAGCTATCAGGAGTTTAAAAAAAACTAGAGGTAGTAAGACAAGAGCTCTCAGTGGCAACAGGAGCTCATCTTGAATAGAATGGACAAGGAGAGGATAGTAAAGGTTGTGAAGTGTACAAAGGAGCTAATGAGGTGGAATGAGATTGACGAGAAAATAGAAAGGCAAAAAGCGAAGGTAGATTGGCTCAGCTTGGGGACAAAATAACACATACTTCCACGCATCAGTTAAAGTTAAAAACAATATGTTGGGGATTATGAAAATGGAAAGGGAAGATGGTACTGAGATCACTGATCAGGAGGGTATGGAAGCTGAAATCTTGAATTTTTATGAACACTTGATTGACAAAGCAACTGAGAGAATGGTAGGTATTGACGTTGAAGCGATAAGGGCTGAATGTACTCTTACCAATGACGCTAGAAAACAACTAATTGGCAGGGTGATGGAAAAGGATATTTGGATGACTTTGAAGGGCATTGGGGGTCAAGAAGCCCTAGGAATTGATGGTTTCAGTTCTAAATATTTTGAGGCCAACTGGAGAGAAATTAAAGGGGATGTTATAGGGACTGTGATGGAATTCTTTAATGAAGGTGGGATGTATAAGGTAGTGAATAGTACAGTGGTGACATTGATACCAAAACATTAGGCAGCAAAACAAAGTGGGTGGTTTGAGACCTATCTCATGTTGTACAATGGTCTATAAGATCATATCAAAGATTTTAACAACAAGATTGAGTGGGGGTAATAGTAGATATTGTTCATGAGAGTCAGGCAGCTTTTGTCCTGGGACGCATTATTCATGACCATGTGATGATTGCTTACGAGCTTATCCGGGGTTACAACAGGAAGGCCGGGGTTATCTCCCACCTGCATGTTTCTCCTGGTCTAATGTAGAGAATAATTATTTTTTTCAAGACCTTGAGTAGCTTGAAGGTTCCAGGAGCATATTCATCTAACATTAGTTCATGTGTATCGGTGAAGGAGTTAAAGTTGGCAGGTTTGAAGTCACATGATTGTCACAATTTGATGCAGGAATTGAATTCCATTGTGATAAGGTATTATTTGCCTCCCCATGTAAGACAATGCATTACTAATCTTGGTTTGTTCTTCAAGTCAATTTGTTCCAAACGGACCACAGTTGCAAAACTAGACCGGTTATAGGCGATGATTGTTTAAGTGCTATGCTGAATGGAGATGTAGTTTCCACCATCATTCTTTGACATTATGGTCCATTTGATTATTCATTTGGTTCGGGAGATCAAGCTACGTGGTCCTATGTTTTTGAGATAGATGTATCCATTTGAATGATTTATGAAAATATTCAAACATTTTGCGAATAACAGATATAGGCCTGATGCAAGTACTGTTCAATGGTATGTGGCAAGGGAATCAATAGAGTTTTGTACCGAATATTTATAGGAGATAGATTCAGGTGGTGTTTTGAGTTCTAGACATGAGGGGCAATTGGATGGTCAGGGTGTTCGACAAGGCAATCTGCTTAGCCCTAGTGCAGATGATTTACGTGCTGCTCATTTATACATAGGCAAAGAACGCTAAAGTTAGGGACATGGATCTTGATAGAGCCGAGGGATCGTCTTCCCGTAAGTTTATAAATTTATTTTATATGGTTTGTAAGAGGATATGCTATTTTCTATTTTTAACATTGAATGATATTAGTAACTATGGATGTTTTTCGATTATTAAGTTTGAATGATATTTTCTATTTAGAGCTTGTTTTGTTCTACTCTTGAACATTAATATTTGTTTGATTCAAAACAAAACTTTGCTAATTTAAATTTGAAGTAGTTCATTTTCAAAACAAAGACAATTACAATTGTTGACACTACTTCTTCTATTCTCTTTTCTTCGAAACCTTCTTGGTCCCAATCCTTTTATAAGTGACCTTACCAAGGATGTCCAACAAAATTTCCTCTTCATGATCGCTACGTCTGATGAAATAGTTCAAACTATGATCGTTCTCCTCAAGCAAGATAGCATCATTGGTTCCAACATCCGTTGAATTTTGACCAAACCCAATAATTTCTTCTACTTCATATTTTTCAACAAAAAAGTGTTTCCCTTTCACAACAATCTCCCTCCTAGGATCAGAAGGGTCCCTTACATAAAAAAATGGATGTGCTTGGGAGGCCAATGTGAAAGGATGTTCCCGCCAACCGAGACAACAAGAGTGAAACCAAAATCCTCTGTCCACTGCCCATTGTTGAAATCCACCCATTGACATTTAAAAATTGTGATGCATTGTGACATAGTCAAGCTCCCAGATATCAGAAAATATTCCAAAGTAACACTGATGAGTGTAAATAGGATTATTGTCACTTCCAATACTGACATGCAAAGCCTTAAACCCGAGAGATATTTCAGTATTTTGAGACACACCCTTATCATGCATTGATTTTGTGGAAAAAGTAAAACTATTGATGGCATACCCTCCGTAAAAAAGTACAGTACCCAGTGGTTCACATGCCAACAATTTAGCTTTCATAGGATGATCGCCCATGGTTACATGGTCACACAACCATGAAGAAAATGTCCCACTATGTAATAGGAGCACTTGAGCTTCATTGAAATTAGGGTTGGGAAACCTAATGAAATCAATATGCATCTCTAAATATGGGTCTACATCTTCATCTTTTTGAAGAGCATAAAGATGGGTGGTACATAAATCTTGTGCGCTAGGGCTGAAAAGTTTCGCCTACCTAACCCCTTAACCTTCCAATCATCCCTCATGTCGATGACTTGGAACCCAAACTGAATTGACACCCTTCAAATAATCAGTACAAAAATCGATGACCTCCTCTGCCACATACCTTTGTACAATACCTACATCAAGTTTGTACCGATTCTTCACAAAATACTTGAATATTTCCGTGTACCTCTCAAACGGGTTCAACCACCTCAGATCAATGGACCACAAAACTTTATCTCCCGCACAAGATGAGCACATAAGTGGACCATGATGTAAAAAAATGAGGAGGGAAAATATATTTCCATCTGGCCAAAACTTCTACGATCATTGATTGCAATCGGTTCAACTTTGACACACTAGTGTTTTTGCTACAAATGGACTAGAAAAAAAATCATAGCTTTGTAATACACAATCTTACATGGGATGGAAATGATGAGTAAATCGCAATGGCATTCAATTCTTGCATTAGATAGTGACAATTATGAGACTTCAACCCAACCAATTTCAACTCTTCAACTGACACATATGTGTTGATGTTGGATGAATACGCGGTCAGGACCTTAAAACTACTCAGGGCCTTACAAAATGGTTTTTTCTTCGACTGAGACATAGAATACTAAGCAGGGGGCAAGTAAAAATTTTCTCCAAAAGTCACTGGCCTTAAGTTCCTCTTAATTCCCATCTCAACCAAATCCAACCGAGCCTTCAGGCCGTCGTTTGTTTTTCAACGGTATTCAACAACGTTCGGACCAAAGAATCACACACATTCTTATCAATGTGCATGACATCGAGAAAATGCCTAACATCCAAATATTCCCAATAAGGCAATTTGGAGAAAAATGTGCATTTCTTCCCACTCCCATTCACGGCCGCTTTACGTTTCTTCTTCCCAAAGTCATTTGAAACATTCTCCACTGATTCAAATATTCTAGTGCCTGCTCATGCAACTAGTGCTCCTATAACCTCTACTTCCCCATTGAACTATTTCTTTGCCAATCACCATGGATGGTCCTCTGGAAGAAACCTCCGATGACCTTGATATACATTTTTACAACCATGCATCAATTGGTGATAATTAGTCTCCTTTTCACACATGAGACAAGCCAAGTGACCTTTTACTGAGTAACTAGAAAAATTCCCATAGGTAGGGAAATCATTAATGGTGAAAAATAATATCGCCTTTAATGTAAATAACTCTTCAACTCTATCGTCATATGTTTGAACACCCACATTAATAGAGTCAACAAATCCTCGAAAAGAGGATAAAGGTACACATATATGTCATTACCCAGTTTCTTAGGACCAAAAATCATCACCAAAAACAACGCATACTTATGTTTCATTCTCAAGCACAACAAAAAGCTGTAGATAAGAAACATAAAAGTCCAAGAGTTATATGTACTACTCATATTACCAAATGGATTCATTCCATCAGTACATAGGCCGAACCTCAAATTCTGGGGTTCTGAGCCAAACTCTGGGTAAAGAGCATTGATTTTTTTTCCGATCACCATCCGATATATGTCTAATCACATCATCCACTAGTCGATCCCTATATGTGTGCCATCGCAACAAATTTGTATCTTCTTTACACGTAAATAACTTCTGCAATCGAGAATGATAGGGAGGTGCCATATTAATTTTTCCGGTGTTTTTTTCTTTGATATGGTTAACACTTACGCATCAACCCCAACCCCAACCATCTTCAACTTGTAGCGAGACTCACCACATACTCGGCAGTTTCTCAATTTTCATCATCTTTCCCCCAGTACAACATACAATCTTTCGGGCAAGCCTATACTTTTTTCTATTCCAATCCCATCGGGCAGAGAATTTTTTTCACGACATACGACCTTTCCGGCATAAGATAACCTCCGGGGAGCAATTCCCTAAAAATTCAAGATTTTTGGTCATCGACTTATCAGTCCACCCAAATTCGGCCTTCAAATTCATTATCCTCAAAGTCACACCAGTTCAGTATTTTGAACCATTGAACAATGGTGTCTCTTTTTCGTCAAGTAAAGCTTGTAAGACCTCAGGTTTACCTTTGAAATATCTTGCAATATCCTCCACCATTTCATCAAATTCCACATTCCCGTCTAATTCATCTCCCACATTCGTGTTAGTCAATTCAATCATTCGAGAGGTTTCTCCAACTTTCCAATACCATACCCAACGTGTGTAGGTAGTTTGAAACCCCCTCATTATGATATGTGTCAGCAATTTCTTCCTCAAATACCATCATTTCTACAATCTTTACACGGGCATTGGGATCGCACAACACCATTTCTAAAAGCATCTTCAAATGCTAACGTAAGAAATGTTTCAACCAATGACATGTAATCAGGTGATTTTCTAAGATCATTACTAATGAGTTCATTCTGATCCATTATCCTAAAAGTCAATTACAATGCAACCCATTAGCATTCTCACAACAATAGTCATAAGTACCCCTAATTAACCTAAGTACAAACCCTAATTCAAGATACATATACATACATATATATGCACATTTACAGATAATGTCAAGCAAAAAATTTATATACAACTTACCTATAACAATATATAAACATGCATGGTTTACAAACATTTTTATTAAAATAGATAGATTATTATCCAATATTATATTGATTTATGGCTGCATATTACATTATTTAATGATTATAAAATTTATTTTATTTTATTTCTATTAATAAGGAAACTACCATCTATAATCTTGATAGGGAGGTGTCCTAATTTAAACACAACCACAACCCCCTTTGTTCAATGTTCAAAAAAGATATACAAATAATTAGAAAAACAGTAGTCATGAAAATATCCTTACAAATATAGTACATAATTTAATTCAAATAAGAACTGTTTTAGTTCAACATAACAGAAATTACAATACACTTACTCAACTCGGATAATAATGACCTTGAAAATGATTGGCCCCCTAGCTTTTATCACAACGAAGAACAAGGTGTCCCTGATGCATAGGTTGTTTCCCTAAAGGAACTCGCCAAAACCCCTTGGGGAAAGGGCCTTGACCCTGCCACCCCTCGAGTAGGTCATATGTCACTTTGTACCATAGCACATCAGCACTACAAGGGTCTTCTCAGTCAGCAGTAGTGATACAATCTCCCATGAGATGTACTAAGTCACCATAACTAATATTGATTAGAAATGTATATATATATATGCAATTGCCAACAAATAAAATTTATTTAAAAAGCTTTACCAAAGTTGGTGTTTTCCCAATGTTCGGTTGTTTCAAAGTGCAGTCGAAACGTGGGATATCAGTAGCCATCAAATGATGTTAAATGTCAAAGACAAAAGGCTCTGGGTGCCTCTGTTGTGCAGTGAACTGTACGAAAACCATAATGTTTTAGTTGTTAGAAAGTGTGGAGTTGTGTTTGGATATATATAAATATGTGTGTGTGTGTGTGTGTAAATAGGTGAAAAACTTGAAAAAAAGGTTGATTAGACAATCCTTCGCCAGCCATTAGTCCTGCAATGTGAAGTGCAAAACCACATTGTGGAATGCAAGGTGTGACGTTGCCACAAGCATCACAGATGCATCTCGGTACAAAGCAGTGAAATGGTAGACATGTAAATTCAACCTCGGTTTTGGGTCATTTTAACCGAACAATAAAATGACACAATACTGATGTCGTGTGGGGAAATCCAAAGTAAACTTAGAGGCTATCATGAAAAAGTTGGTATCCTTTTGGGTAATTAGCATGTCAAACCGAGATACATCCGATGTCAGAAACTGAAGAACAAGTAACTAGAAAAAAATACGCAAGGTCGCACATGTATCGAATGAGCCGAACTGTGTCAGACAGACAATCGACGTCGTAGATATCACAGGTAGCTATGGAAAGAAACACATCAAACCAGAAAAAATGAGGCTTCGTTAATATGAAATATAACAAAAAACTCTTTGGAGACATACCGAAACATTGTACCAACGTTTAAACTCAAGGAAAGTTCACGCTCTCATAAATTGGAAACAAACGCTAGAAAGCAGGGTAAACCAAACAAATTAACAGACCACAGATCTGACATTGTAAAGTAAGAATTACAAAACTTATGTGTTATGAGATTAGAAAAACCATACATTTTTCCATTATAGAAGAAAAGGGAGGAAGATGGAGACCATTGGAATTCGCCGGAAACTTGTGAAGAAAAGCTTGAACTCTCAATTAGAGTTTCCATATTTATACTTGTTTTAGAACGATGTTGTTTTAACCTGATTGTGAAGTTTGTTTCATAAGGTGCAATATCGCACACATGTCGGTTCATACGAAAACATACCGACTTGGGATTGACGTCGCATGTATATGGGCCAAACAATTATTTCAGCCTACCACCTAGCCGGTCAACAATTCTAATTTATTAATAAAATTCTGAAGCAACAAATATGTGCTTCTTACAAAATAATTGGAAGAAAATATTCTGTACACACAAGTCTTTTACAGTTTCCTAAATGATCGTTAATTTAGAACTATGTTCATCATATGTTATGTTAAATATTAAACACTGAATAACATTAAAATAACAATAAACAACATTTTTTAAGATATCAAAATATAAAATACGTCTTAATTCAAATTCGTCCAAATATGAAAAAATTAGTTTTAAATACATAGTCATACGAAGTCTAAGCCAGCCTTCTAATGTTCTCGGGGAAGAATGACAACACAGAATACTACGGGCCCAACACCATTTATGAGCTCGAAGTACAGTGTATCCCCAATCTCAAGTTCCTCTATATTAAGAAACTACCCAAACCCCTTCGGGGTCAAGGTCTTGAGCTTTTTGTTCTTCGAGTAGTGCTTTTTGTACTCCCTCCCTTTGCACCTAATCATAGCATCCAACTTGTACGGTGGTAGGTACCCAGCAATTTTGCTAGGGATGTACTGAATTATAAACAAAAAACCTTTGTTAGTACTTATTAAAGTAATTTATAGAAACAGTTAATTGAAAATTTGTTTTGTTTGAAACAGGGAGGAATTACCATAATAGGATTTGACCCGAAGTTTGTCCAGGTCAGAATATGTATAAAATGAAAAACCTGCCTGAGAATGTGCAAGGTGGACTCTCATCATCCAAATCACTATGGATCTATATTGGGCAATGAAATTATTAAAAATTCAATTAGATTCTTAGTAATTAAATAGAAGGAATATTGAAAACGTAACAAAAAATTACTCACCCCAATCTGTTCACTGTTGGAACCAGCATTGTTAACCATGATTGCTGTAAATTTATATTTTCGGGGATGTTAAATGTTATGATAGTCAGACAATGGGAAATAAAGACATAATATATGTTTTGTTAACCAACTCAAGGCGACGTAGCGAAAGAGTCAGTTTAACCGATTGGTTAACCGATAAGGGTGCGAGGTCGCATTGATTTCGTCAAATATAGAAAGCATGATTGCAATGTTGCCTAAGGATTGGTACAATAGAAGTATGATCGACTTGTCCGCGATGTCTCATTCAAGCAGAGAAATATTAACAATAGCAGAAACTTCACCCTTTAACATAAATGTAGTACCCCAATCCAAATTCCAACACCCTAAAACAATATTCTAACGCCCTAAAACTATATTCTAGCACCCCAAACCATAGAAACACAAAAACATACAACAATTAACACATTCATACCCTGATCCAAATGCATAACAAATTCAAGGATAAATACAAAAGCAAAAGTAATGTAATCACATGTTGAAACCATACCTTTTAGAATATGAGCAGGGAGGAGTGTTGAAATTCGAGAGAATACAGAAGGTTTGAAGCGATGTATGAGGGGTGGGCTCCATTTATTCTTTCATTATGAAGCATTGTGAATTCCGCCTAGGGCTATGCGATGCCGCATATTAGTCAAACTTACCATCCTCATACCGACTGTTGTGTCATGTCGGCTAAATATAAATGTGGGTCTCACCATTACAACCCACTAGCATAGAATGAACCTATGTTTGACAAATCCTAGTGCAAGGTAGCATGTTATTTTAGTTTATAAAAATGAAACTAACATAAGACCGAAGTCAGTGCCCACAAAATTGGGCCTCACCATTCCAGCCCTCAACATGTCAACTGGGCCCACATTTGTCCTAGACAAACGTAATTGAACTTCAAAATGGGTAATTTCATATTGGATACTTCTAATTTAAAGTTATAGTTTTCCATGAACTATGTTAACGTCTGGTTCGATCGGAATCAATTTTAACATAGCTAGTGAACTTTTCTATTTTTACACTGAGGTCCCTCCAAGATGGTGGGGGAGGACGAAATGCAAAATTAGAGCTACCCAGTAATCTAAATTGCATTCTTAAGAGTTTGACAAGGGGGTGACAAGGGTCCCGTCCATGAACCGGGGTAATTGTCCGTCGTTTTTGTAGTATCCATTAATACCCTTACTATAAGTGTTATGAGAAAGATCATTTCCACCACGTAGAATCACATGAAATTTAATATTCTAGATTTTTTATGAAGTTAAAATCAAATAATATTCCATCCATCAAATTTTAAAAAGTGCTAGTACACCGTGGAGAGTAAATCGTATATGATTACTTATATTAAGTGTACATGGTACGTTCATAATAAACCTGTGGAATTCTCGGTAGGATCATGCCAGTTTCTTTGTCATGACTAACTGTGATCATGAGTTGATTGGGGAATGGAAAGGGTCACGTCCGTGAACTGGGGTAATTGTCTGTTTCTTAGGTCATTCAAAGAAAGTGGGAGGCCTTGAAATGCAAAATTGGAGATAACATTTTTTATTCACATTTACATAATAATGTTGTTCCTATTTGGCATGAACGGGTCATCGAACGGGGCCATAATCTCAACATGGAGTCTTTTACGACATTTATCAAAAAATAAACTTTGGCCCCACACATCCAATTTCGCAAATGCTAGTCGCATGAAACAAATCTATGACCGACAACCATGCAATTTTGCTCGGATTGAAAATTTCCAGCAGGAACTAAAATATTGAGCCAAAATTTCAAACCAAAATTTTGCCCCAAAGCCATCCCATCACAATATATCCAGCACCAACACAATCATTTCTCATCTCCAACACATTTTAGCATCTCCTCAATTGTATATGTTTTTTCCACATTGACCAATCATCGAATATATTTATGGAATATGATAATTATATTACATGTTATACATTATATAATTTACAATGGTTTTTTCTTTCCAAAATAATGTCTTGTTTGTAAAGATTGTGAAAAAATCATAGATTATTGTTGATTGTGGAGTGTCATAAAATTTTCGTATAAACACAGGTTGAATGTGCGACGTCACACTCTGTTCATCGCCCCATACAATATAGAGCCGAATGTTGAGCAATGTTGCATTGTCCAATACTGACATCCCCATCTTGAATGTCTGATGTCGTACCTCTATCAGTTTAGTTGACATCGCTTTAACAACCAAATGACATCGCTTTCCATCAGTAAACACTACTAGGGGAACC
The DNA here is from genome assembly GCA_037428765.1 of Rubia yunnanensis. Lineage (NCBI taxonomy): Eukaryota > Viridiplantae > Streptophyta > Magnoliopsida > Gentianales > Rubiaceae > Rubia > Rubia yunnanensis. The sequence goes on along the minus strand of CM075064.1, from coordinate 18,168,976 downwards.
CCTTGTAGCACAAGTAGGTGGACCCTGTGGCACTGGTAATTCAGCGGTCTTCTGACCGGTGCCTAAGTAGGGTGGTGCTGAAATGTAGTTAGTATGGCACCGGTATATAAAACTAGTTCTGATACATGTAAGACCCAGCATCGGTTTCTATTATGTAAGCATTGGTTATTAATATCGCTGATAGGATTCGTGTATAGGTGCTTTTCCTTCATAACTAGCACCGGTACAGTAAGACCAATGCTATATATTAAGTTACAGCACAGCATTTACAACACTGGTGCTATTTTATTATCTTATGTTGGCTAATATTTTCAGCACCGGTTCAATATAGGAATGGTGCTGGAGTTGAAAAGTATTGAATTTCTACACCAGTATGTGCTGTCAAAAAGTGGTGCTATTATTTTTGTTTTCATTACCATTATATAGCACTCGTATAGAGGATTGTGACCGGTGCTAGTGTTATTTGCATTTTGTAATATTGAATTTTATTTTCTCCCTGCCCTACCAGATCGAAACCCGAGGAATGTTGATTAAATTATTAGACAACAACCAATATAAATCCACAAACCAGATTAAAATTTTGAATGGAGTAAAGAACGAATGAAATTCTAAATATGGCTATGAATGAAAATAATCAATCAATCAACAAATCCCTGGGAAAAACAGTACAAGAATTTGAATTTTTTAAACTTAAAGAAACTCGTCAATGTCCATCAAACTTTTGCAATCTTTGAAATACGTGTCCACCCAAATCTAATACCATCTCTCAGCTATAGATAATATCTCCATGTCATTGTATGATCCTTGGTTTTCAGAAAACAGTTGTTGCATTGAAAACAAAAGGTATGAGTAAATACATGAAAGTATTAAGTAAATAAGAAGAACTAATGGGTTATTTGAAATTCGTCGACAAACCTGCACAATATCTGTAGTGGTATATTTGAGCTCAAACTCTTCCATGAAGAGGAGGACGTAATGTCCGCATTCCCAACCACTGAATAACCTTTGGTACTATAATGGAAATATCGCGTTAAATTTAATTGTATAGCTTACAATTGAATAATGGTGGATACAAAGGGACTGCAGGATTATAAGACTTACATCGATGTTTGTGATTCTCCATATGTAGTCCGGAGGGGGATCCACCTTCAACTTCCGCGACTGCCATTCACATGCAATCCTGATAATATTGGACTTATAAATGATAGTGAACTCATATTTTAAGTCGTTAAAATTAACACCATTGAAATGAATGTACGTACCTAGCAATGATTTTGTTTTTATTAATGTTCTTTGGATTGATCACACTAGTCATCTAGTCAAGGGTAAAAACTTCCTTCATATGAGGACGAATGAGTATTAAGTACCAATGATTACTATTATCAAAAGAATGTATGTCAGTACATAAAATTAAGTCCTATGAAGAATGTGAAATATTATAAAGTGGCACTTACATTTTGATGTAGGGCACCACATACATCAGGGCTTCAGCATCGAGAATGGTTGAGAGAATGGCTTGAGCACGACCTTCAACCTCTACGTCCTTTATTTCAGTGTAGTATCCATCTATACAGCATGGTACAAATTAGATTTGCCCATTGTTGGTTTCAAGGACTTGATCCCAAAGGTGACTTCACAAATAAAACAAAGTTAATATTTGAAACATATAAGTGTAAAAATTCATTAAGAAATTTTGAACAAGTCAATCTTACCTAATCCAAACATCTATCCAAGAGTTAGCTAGCCATGACAGTCCTCTTAGGTTGCCAATCTTGGACCCAAACTCCACCAAGATATCAATAAATAATCCTTATTTATGCGGTCTGGAAAATAAGCTCGGTCTCTACTATGGAAATAATCCCACCAACCTCGACTGTTGCATGCTCTTAATCAGATCGTTGCAGCATGTGATGTAGTTTCCCATGCTGGGATATGCCTTGAGTAGGCACTTGTTGACACTCTGAAATTAAGTAAACCAAAAAAAAATTAGGCAACGTCATAATGTATGATATAAAGTACTAATTACTAATCTTAGCAATAAATACCTACTTCAGAGGTCTCTCATGTTGAAATTACTGCCCCAAGTGGGTTGATACAGAATATTTAGGGGTGGATAGCTATGCAGGAAATTTAAACAATTTCAACGATTATCCAAAACTAAGTTAGTTAATGTTAAAGATGTTGCTATGTTACTACATTTTATTACCTCATCCTCGTCGTTCACATTCACACAGTAAAAATTATCTGTCGGTGGTTTGCCCTTATGATTATCCTCTATTTTAGTGTCAACCCCAGACGTGGCCATAGTTATCGACCAGTCTATCACACTCCCTAAAGCATCTACTATGTCATTGAATTGGTGGTTGGCTGATTGCAACCCAACTTTTGGGTGGTAGACTAGCCCTGTCACACGAACGTGAGCTAATGGTACATGTACGTGCTCTGGATGCCTTGATTTTTGGATCCAAGCTTGTGCAACCTTTATCCTCTCTCCCTTAATACCCTTGATGTACAAAGTGACCAACTCACTATCAGGTTACAGAGGAAATGAGAAATTTTTTAGCCTTTGAAATAGTTAGCTGGAGATTAGTTAGGAAAAATCCAAATGCTATGAAATTTAATGGTGAAAAGTATTTTTTACCTCCTCATCTGCTTCTCCATCGCTAGGGGAGGAGGGGTCTTGGGCCGAGCTGCTGATACCAGTGGATATACCACCAAACATAGAATCTTAATGAAGGGGGGGGGGACAAAATTAATAACTAGATGAACCAAATGAATAACTAGATGAACCATGACATAACACTAATAACTAGATGAACCAAATGAATAACTAGGAAGTACTTCTCCAACTGACATAACACTAATACCCCCTCCCATTCTAAAACATCAAGCATCTGCTAACTAATAATCTTCCAACAAATGGAGTTGAAAAAGAAACACAGTCACATAACGCTAAATCGCACATCCTCCTCCATAACTTCAAAGATGGCCACGGGCAATAATTGTTCCATGAGAACATAGAAATCATGCGATTTCAAGCCATTTATTTGCAAATCATCATTCACAAATCGACTAACATTTGAAGAGTATTTGGATGGTACCTTGATCCCTTGGATGCACTCACAAACCGATCTCCTCTCATCCACTGATAGATTGTACGGAGCGGGAGGAGGTATGTACGCTTCCCTCTCACCTCCGGTGCTAGATCCAACCGAATTCCAAGCTCCACCAAATATTTCCATGCATTCAAGCTATATTTTATCTTCCCCAAAATATTGAGCAAGGTACCAATCAAACTCTCGCACACATTTTTCTCAATGTGCATCACATCAAGACAATTCTGAACCTCCAAATGCTCTCAGTAAGGTAGATCGAAGAAAACCGACCTCTTCTTCCAAGGTTCATCATGCATTGTACCAACTTTATTCATCTTCTTCCTATGAAAAAAATTAAATTTATTTACCTTGTTGTGTATGACAACCCCCTTCAATAGTCTTGATTCCTTCTTCATCTCCCTCCTACCAACAAACTGTAATGTGTCATCACGCAACTTGTGCCTAATCGGGAGGAATTTTTGGTGACCCAAATACATAGTTTTGCTACCGTTCTTCAGTTGTTGGTAATCTGTGGACTCTTCACACATTGGACACTCCTTGTCCCCCTTCACCACATAACCCAAAAGGTTTCCGTATGTGGGAAAATCATTTATGGTACAGAAAAGCATTGCCTTCAAATTGAACTCCAATCCTCTAAAACCATCATATACATCAACGTCGGGGGACCATAGAACCTTAAAATCTTCTATCAAAGGTGTAAGATAGGTACCGATGCCATTTTCGGGCTATTTTAGCCCAGAATTCAACAAAGGCATAAACACATATTTCCTCTTTATACACAGATACAGTGGAAGGTTGTATATAGCCAACATTATCGGCCATGAACTGTGTCTGGAGGGTATGTTACCAAAAGGATTCATTCCATTGGTACACAAAACCATCCACAAGTTCCTTGGCTCCCTTGAGAAATCTATATACCTCTGATCAAATCACTTCCATTGATCGGCATCAACTGGATGACGAATAACATCGTCCTGACCAGAATCCCTGCCCATGTACCATGTCATGTTCTTTGCATCATTGGTATTTTTAAACAACCTCTTCGACCTTGGAATAATGGGAAGATACCACATGCATTTCACGAGAACATGTTTCTTAAGCTTCACAACAACATCTCCATCGACAACTGCATTTCTCCTTTTTTTTGTAGTGTGACACATGACATACTGGCCATGCCACCTCCTTCAATAAGTCACCCTTGTACAAAAAACTGTCGTTGGGACAAGCATGTATTTTTCATACTCCAATCCCATCGAACATAGTATTCTCTTCGCTTCGTACAGGTTGTCCGGTATCCCATCACTGGAGGGAAGCTTCTTATTATGGAACTTCAGCAACTTGTTCATGCTAGTGTTGCTTTATCCACCAAGGCCTTTCAAATTAAGCAATTCCATCAAACATGACATCACCGTATCCTTCATGTTGCAAACGCGATACTATGGCATGTCCTTCTCACCTAAGAAATTCGATAAAACCTCGGGCCTCCCCCTAAATTCATTGACAACCTCCTTACACATGTCATCTAAATTTATGTCTCCAAAACACTCTCCTCCACTACCTACAACCACCTCCGGCAGTGCCTTCTCTCCATGAAAGGTCCAAACCAAATAATCTTTTCCAAATTCTCTCCTAACCAAGTGAAGTTTCATCGTGTCTATATCACCCCTACGGTTTCAATTCTTGCAATCACGACAAGGACATAACACTCACTTCTCACGATCAAAAGCTAGCTCTAAAAAATCCTCCATAAAATCAACATAATCTTTGTTCAACCTACTAACGTTGCCATACAAATGCATATGCCTCTCCATTGCATGTTCCATCTCTACAAATTCACAAAAATAGGACTTTTATACTTCAAAAAAATTACCATGGGTACACAAGATTATAAATATGGAAATTCCATTTGGCAAAGGTTGCATACAACTCGGATTACGACAATCCAAACTACACTAACATTATCGCATTCCTAAGCAAGGTATTAATCACATCAACAAATCTAGATAACAATCAAATTTCTTCAATGAATGGAAGTATCAAGAACATGATGAGACATACAAAATCATGATCAAAAACACACAAAATATATGCATACAAACCATATTTAACATATTAGATCATTAATAACATGTCAAACAATTTGAAACCAACCTTTATGGGTCTTCATTGGAGCATTAAATGTCAAAACCCTCCCAAGAACACCATAAATATTTTTCTATCCCAAAAAAACACACTTTTTTACCAGCCATTGAATAGAGGTAGGTGAGAATTAAATGATTTTCTATCACCGGTTTCATGGTTCCATACCAGTGCTAGGAATTTTCCCTCCAAAAATTAACCGCCAAAGTATCCATTTCGTCTTTGCCAGCACCGATTGGGGTATATTTTTTGTAAACCAGTGCTAGTTTGTTGAACACTACTATCCACTGTGTAGATGTCCCAAATTTCTGGCACCGATCTTGACAAATCCGGTGCTAAGAGTAATAACAGGCACTGGTACACAATTTTGGACCGGTGCTATATTTTTCCCTCCACTTTTTTCCGCGCAAAAATCACTATTTTGCTTATGGTCACAATGATCAGCAACGTTACATTCCACCATTTTACTAATATCGGTGCTAGTTACTAGGTATGGCACCAGTTTGTGGCACCATTTCCACATTTCCGGTGCTGGTACACTTTTGTAGCACCGGTTCCGTAGCACTTGGACAAACATACCGGTGCCAATGGTAATGTCAGCATAGGTTTTCATTCCTTCCTAGCTAGGTACCGGTGTCTATGTACCTATTTTCCAGTAGTGAAAGGTACTTTTTCCATGTTTAGATTATTGTCACCTGAACTTGACAATATTATATGAATTACAAAGGGAAATATCAATTTATTTAGAATTTATTAACAGATTTTTACACTTCTAACCCTAATTTTAGGCTAAAAGTGCCAATATAACCCTGCAAAATGAGAAAGTGCCAAAATAACCCTAACTCTATGATGAATAGTGCAGATATAACCTTTTTGCCTAATTCTGATCCTGACTCATCAATTTAGGTGTTGACTAGACCCAAAATGACAAAAATACCCTTACCCCAAAAGCTAAATAGATTTTGCATTTTACCCCTCAATATATTATGTAATTTGATTTTTTTTCCAAAAAACAAAAACAAACACCAACTATTATTCTTCCTTCCTTCCGCCCCCACCACCCCAGCCCATTTCCCCAACCACTCGCTAGCTTGCCTGAGCCGCCTCAAGCCGCGGCCCCCCCTCCCACCACCTCACCCCCTCCGCCCACTAACCGAACACTGCCTCCACCACTTGGTGATCCTCCGGTGAGCTCTCCACCAACACCATACAGCTCAGTTGCCATCGCAGGAGAGTTCACCTGCTCCATTACAACCACTTGCCACACAACCATCTACATTTTCATCACCACCACCACCACCAGTACAACCACCACCACATCAATCTCACCATAAATTTCTCCTCCGCCACCGCTAGTCTCTAAAGCACCACCTCCGGCAGCACGTTTTCTTCCACCACCCGCCATCGCAGAGCCTCCCACTGATGATCCATCTCTGCCACCAAAGTTAAAAAAGAAGCAGGGTTAAAGGCGGCGATGGTGATGCTTTTTTTGATCAGTTTCATGGGTCGCGATGATCGTTCAAGGGAAAACATGTCTGGCAGCAAGATTTTGGTGTTCTCCGGTTGGGAAGGGAACGGTAGCATGGACCGGGAAGTGGTGCTGGCACCGGAGATGATGGCGACACTGAAGAAGCATATGAAGGCACTGGCAACCGAGCCTTGGACGCATGGGAATAGGGGTCCTGGACGCAGGGGAAGAGGGGAAGAGGGCCATCGGTAGTGATCATTAGCGTCGGAGAAACCATGGCTAAGGTAGGAGGAAGAAGATGTGTGGCTTCACGTGCCTTGTAAGCAACAACAAAAATTCATGCATGGCTACACATGCACATTTTTTAAATTATGACTAAAATTTTATTTTTGAGGTTTTTTAATTAGTAAAATTATGAAAATACCCTTGGCTATACCAAAAAATCATTTATTCTTACCTGAAAACCACCTTTGGGAACCAAAGAAATCAATTTTAATTAGTTAATTGATGAACAAACGTGGTATTAACCTTGGGGACCAAAAGAAGGTATTGCATAATATGTTGGGGACTAAAATAATAGTTTAGTCAATTTCAAAAGTCCAGATATAACCCTATAAAATCTGAAAGTACGAAACTAACTATTGAACAAATATGAAAAGACATAAATACCCTTAAGTTTGAAATTGAAAATTTAATAACCATTTTACCCCTACACTTCTTCTTCTTCTTCAAACACATTGTCGGTGCTTCGTCGGTGCTCCGCCACTTTGTTGCCACTGCTCACCCATGTCCAACCTCTCCCTGCTCCGTCGCTGGCTAGAACCGCCGCTGCTCGGAACCAACTCCCCCCTAAAACCCTAGCTACGCCTAGATAAAAAACCTCTCCCACCTAAATCCCACCACCTAGAACCACCTCCCCCGTAAATCCCTAGCTTCGTCGCCGCCTAGAACAACCTCCCCCCTAAAACCCTAGCTTCGTCTAGCTCCACCATCTCTCCCGCCTAAAACTAGTTGCCCATAACCCCTCCCCCCATCCCTCCCCCCGAAAACCCTAGCTCCGCTGCCTAGAACCACCTTTCCCTCCCCTAAAACCTTAGTTCCACCTAGCTCCACCACCTCTCTCGTCTAAAACCCACCCTTTGCTTAAAACCATATCCCTGCCCACAACAACACCACCATCATAGGTCAAAGTTGGCGACACAATGACTCAATAATTTGGTGTGAGTGCGCTATTCAGAAAATAAATGGAGAGAGATGGAGTGAAAAGGTGGGGGAAGAGATAGTGTGGAATGACAAACAGGATTGGGCCCAACAGAAAATGAACCAAGAGAGATGGTGTAAGGAGGTGGAGGAGTGGAGGGCATGGGGAAGTCAAAGTGCAGGAGAGAGAGGTGAGAAAGAGAAAAGAGGAGGGTTATTTCTATCTTTTCCTTTTTATATTTTTTTAACTCAGGGGTATAAAGATCATTTCATCGATTTCTAGAAAATTTGGCCATTGGCATTTCGGTAAGCGAATTGCAAGGTTAGACATGCACTTTTAGATTTTACAAGGTTATATCTGCACTTTCGAACAAAATAGAGTTAAAAATGCAATTTTCTCTAATATATTTTTAGAATACAATTGTTAAATATTTAAATTAAAATAAAGAAAAAAGTGCATTTATAACCCTACCTACTTGGAGTTCTTTCTTTGATGGTGCTGGTCAAATTTGACCCGGCTGCAAGTATGCCGATTTTCAAACTCGGAGACTTTTATGGAGGACGCATTTAGAGAATGTGTCCTCTATTTAATTTATTCTTTTTTTATTTAGCACATGAAGAGGACGCATTCAGAGAATGCGTCCTCTAATTTATTTACTTTTAAAAAAAATTATTAGGGTTAGGAATAACAACTCAAAAGTAGAGATTGCATTCGCTAAATGCGTTCTCAATTTCCATTTTCACTAAATGCCATTTCTCTTTTTTTATTCATTAACAGTGTTCCCGAATTTTAAAAAAAACCAAAAATGTTGAGAACACATTTAGCAAATGCGTTCTCTGTTTATCATAAAATGAAAAATAAAATTTAGAGAATGCATTCAGCAAATGTGTTCATCCTATTTGCATCATGACCCGGTTACTTTAGCCTCATTAATAGAAATTTCCTACTTGGCATAAGTACCAATATATCCTTTTGATAATTGAAAGTGCAAATATACATAATTGATGTAAGTGAAATTTTATCCATTCCAGCAATTTAAGGATGTATTTGATTGAAAAGATGATTTCACCCCTTTGAAAAAAGAAGAAGTAATTTGACAGTTATTCCCCCTAACCGTAATGGAAACTATGCCCACTCTCTTCTCTCTTCTCTTTATTTGTTCCCTTTGATCTGCACCAAACAATAACAGTGCCTTTCAACCAAACAATCACCCATTCTCAGCCACCGCCGACCACCCAAGCTACCGCTTAGCTTCAAGCCAACTATCTACGATCTAACGATGATCATCGCCGCTATCTACAGTCCATGCTCCGGCGAACACCAGCAAAATTCCTGATATCTCGAGCGGAGCGGGCAGCATTGAGGGTGCTAGTGGTACAAGGTGGCGTTAGGGTTTTTGTGGCGGGGGTTGGGCATCGGGGGTGGTGGCGCTAGTGTTTCAGTGGTGAGCTTAGTGTTTCAAGGTGATGATAGGTGTGGTAGTGGAGCTCCAGAGGTTATGACGATGACCTGCAGAGTCTCATTGGTGAGCTTCGGCTTACGGTTGTACTGGAGGAGGGAGTGGATTTTGGGTTTTAGGTCTGGCGAGCTCCGGCGACGATGGCTCACCAACGACGACCCACAGTGCCTTTTTGGTGAGCTCCGACTTGTTGTCCTGGAGGAGGAAGTAAATTCGGGGTTTTAAGTATGGCGAGCTCCGTTGACGGTGACCCTTGAAGTCTTTCTGGAGAGCTCCAAGTTGTGGTTGTACTACAGGGGGAGTGGATTTGGGTTTTACGTATGCGAGCTCTGGTTTGCGATTCGGATGTTCACTACATGAGTGTGTGTTTTGTTTGTAGTTCTTATCTACTAGTAAGACGAGAGAGTGGCCAAGTCAAATTAGAGTGTGATGGAGATGCCAAGACGACTACCACCATAAATGAAGACATTCCACGACTTGATCAAACATTTAAAGGATATGTTCGAGATCCTCTAAGTGACATGGCAGGACCTATGACTAGGTCAAGGACTAAGCTTAGAGATGCTGCTTTAAATGCTTTGATTGATCGCCTTTATGATGAAGAATTGAAGAAGGAGTCACCATCAACATCTTGGATTCATTATTCAAGATTGTCGACAAACTGAAGACATCATGAAGAACACTATACTCTTTTTTCCCACTGGGTTTTTAATGAGGTAGTGTGATCACTATAAAATAATGTCATTTTGGGTTTATTGGACTGATAGCTCGGCCATGTGGGCTTTGAAGAGCTGAATTTCGAAAATACAGTCCATTAAGGTTTAGTATATTCAGTTTTATTCTGATTAGAATTATATTTGGTAAGATTAGATAAGGTAATATTCTTCATGGTTACTTCTTGAAGAATTCAACATGATTACCTTAGATTACCATTTATTTTAGGTATTTTAGTTAGGTATGGTTTTAGCTTCTTAAAGCTGCTATAAGTCGATTCAGTTTCCATTTGTGATTAGGGTTTGAGGCAAGATTGTAACCCTATAAAAGAGGAGGCCTTATGGACGAATTTTACAACCTTTCATCAATCAAATATACAACCTTTTGAGTTCATAATCTTTGCTTGCGAGCTAATCCATTGTTGCTTAACCTTGAGGGCTAGTTAAGTATCAATAAACCTTGTAGTCTGATCCTGAGGGCTAGTTAGAGAGCAAGTCGAAGTTAGGCGTACCCCAAGGGCTAGACTCCTGAATTTCGTGTGAGATAGTGCGGGTTTACAGATCCCTTCACTAGATCAAAGTTATTAATTCCGCAAATCGTGAGTCTTCGCAAGGAGATTCATATCAGAGTGGCCTCAGGGTGGTGGCGACGCTGGAAGGGTGGTAGTGGTGGTGGGAGGATGACGAGAAGGAGAGGTTGTGCAGGGTGGATGGAGTGGTGGTGGTGGTGGGACGATGGTTAGCTGGCGGTTGTGATGGTGGCATGATGGCAAAATGGTCTTAACACTTTTAGGTTTTAGGCCAAAGGGCATTTTAGTCATTTTGATGTGATCAATGCCGGTCAATGCCGGAAATTATGCCTTAGGATAAGATTAGCAATTATGTAAACTAGTTAGGATTTTTTTTGCCCTAAAAATTATTTTAGAGTTATATTGACACTTAATCATGTAGGTAGGGTTATATTGGTACACATCCCTAAAATAAATTCATCCAAACAAATTTTATTAAAATCGAGCAATTGTAAATCTAGCATGCATTTGTACTTTAAGAAAATGAAATAATCCCTATTACACCACGATAAATATAAATAGTTCTTAATGATATATGCACATCAACACACGAATAATGTACGTAATGATACTTTAAAGAAATTGCAATTTTAGGTACACATAGAATTCGTAATTTCATAATATATTTAAACCCTAAACCAGCATGATGCGTCTGATAACTAATCCGAGCACCACCTTGATCCACCGACGCAGATCTACAATCTGCAAGGGAAAAAATAAGCCCCAAGGTATCTTCGGGAAAAAGTTCCAATGCCAAAATTAGTCTTGAAAGGCAAGCAAATGAATAATGAGTGATCCAAAAATAAATGACACACATCTATATTTATACCTCTTAAACCCTAACAGTAGTTTCCTAAATCCTAATCATTTCCCTTATCTAGTAATGAGGCCTAATGCTAACTCATCACAGTGAGAGGCTCTATTGGGTTGCTTAAGAATGAGTTTTTCGTAACAGACTTGGGCCTGGCAGACCAATGAAATATTGCTATAATGTATCATCACAACAAAATAATTTTGTAACTGTTTTTGGTTCTAGAGTTTGTTTCTCTTCGCAAATGTTGCATTTGAATTCAAAGTTATATGGTGTAGTTCTAGTATTGAAACACTTATTACAGACCATGTAGTGACGATATTGTTATATATCCTTAAAGAAAATCGTCACTTCTTTTTACCGTCTAAAAGATATATATTGATTTTTTCTCCTTAATTGTAGGTTATGAAGAAACTTAAAATTAATTAATTGAGTTTTAAAAATTTACTCAATTATATTTTGATGTAGTTGAATATTTTCAAGTTGAGTGTAAATCGTATCTTCATTGATGGGTACTGTAAATCTCTATCCTTGTTTGGATTTAGAAGGTTTTCGATTGCATTACATATTCTTTTTTCTATTGTTGTGCCCTATAATGTTTAGCAGAAAAAATTTAATCGTAAAGAATATAATGAATGTTCATACGTAATTGAAACATTTTAATTACAAATGACAACAAATTAATCATAAAAAACCAATCGAGTGTATATAATGGGTGAATAAATTACTTGAATTCAAAATTTAGAAATATCTAATATTCATTCAAAATAGTTCAACTATATAGAACTAATGGTTTGTATGTAAATATGTTAAATTGCATTGTTTAAACGCAAATTTTAAAATGTTAAAATTTTAAAATATTTAATTTGTATTAAACTCCTAAAGTTTTATTTTAGACCAACTAATCATTATATGTGGTTATTTTATAATTACACTATGACTGCAAGTGAGGTTTTTATATTTGACCTATAATTATGAAAACTTTTTAAAATTAATCTCAAGATATATAATTATAATTTGACAGGAAAAATTATAAGGATGAACCTTTTTTATTTTTGGTTTAACCGTTATTGATGGGAGACCGTTTCATTCAAAATAATTCAACCATAAATAATGGGTCGAATGTTAATATGTTGGGGACAAGTACAAATTGCATAGCAACATATCAAATGTATAATTTTGAAATCATCTCATCAACAATGGTAACATTTCGAAATTGCACATTTTTTTATGAAATGACTTATTTCGCTCTATGCTGCTTGGTATTCGTATATAATTTCATCTCAGTTACGGGAAAATTTTACGTGAATGTCACCAGTTGAGTGTGCTCTCCCAATTTTCCTTTTCTTGCTACTGCTACAAGTTGTTGACGTTTAGGTTCTGAATGGATATAATAGTTTGACCTTATCGATCTGATTCAGTGATTCTAACTCAATCATGTGCATATTTCTTTGTCTCATGTTATTGAAAGGAATTATGTTTTTGACACCTGTTAATAAAAAAAATTCATAAATGCCATCAGTTAATTGTGAAGTTATAAAAACTCGCAAAACCATAGTAAAATACAAGTGAAGTTATTTGTTTGTAAAGCTGAGTAGGGGTGTTCAAATTGTTCAATCCGACCTATTTGACCCATCTCATTTGGATTGGGTTGGGTCGGATTTTGATCTAAATCGATTCATTTTGACCCATTTACAATTTTATCCTAGTTTCTTGAAATAAATATCATAAAAAAGAAGTAGTTTAGTACACCATATCCACCCTTAATTCACTTCATAAACAACTTTAACATTTTTGAAAAAAATATTTATAAATCCAAATTAATAGTAAATTATATAAAAAAAAAATTTATACGATTATGGTCGATTTGGGCCGACCCAACTAAAAGCTATAAGAATTTCGACCCGACCCATTTGACCCTTAATTTTGGATCAACTTGGGTCGACACAACTAACCTGCCCCAACCCGACCCATGACCAGCCCAAAAGCTAATCAGCCTTAACCTCGCCATCTAGTTGAACCAGTCACTATGTTCTCTAATACACGGGTACAACCTTTTCAAATTTCACAGACCTACTAATACTATTTATAGTATTACTATGATATTCACTTGAATCCTAAATAATAGTAATAATCAAAAGAAATTTATGTTTAACTCGCATAGAGACGTTATGAGGCGATAGAGACGATCAAAACCCTAAGATCGCAGAAACCATCCATCAGTCACTAGCAACGCCTTCATGGCGGAGCCACCACCGGAACTTCAACCGGCCTTCTCTTACAAACAGGCTCTGGGCAAAGAATTACTAAGATCCCTTCGCCCTACCAACGATTCCATAACACCCCATCCTAGAGGTCCATTCAATCCAAAACAATCTATAGACCATTTGGGAGAGCCAGGTCTGAGCTTCACTATTGACAAATGTGAGAGGCTAGAGGCACCACTTCGGCTGACATTGATCGGAAAATTTGCTCGAAGCAGGCCCCAACTGGATCGTCTTTGAAAAGATTTCCAGACGGCAGATTTCAAAGGCCACACAGACATCTCCTTTCTCGACAATCGCCAGGTATTAATTCTATTCTCCTTGCATGAGGACTACTATCGTTGTTGGCTGCACAAGGTATGGAACTTTGGTTCATACTCACTTCGAATCACCAAATGGGAACCTAATTTTTAACCCTAATGCGGATTCTCCCATAGTCCCCATATGGATTGCTATGTATGGCCTCCCCCAACAATTTTTTGATGAATGGGTACTGTTATCTCTGGGGAATATTATTGGGAAATCGATCAAGGTAGATAAGGCTACATTAAGTAGATCCAGACCTCATGTAGCTAAGGTATGTGTGGAGATAGATATCACAAAGCCACGGTTGGAAAGGATCTGGATAGACTATAGGGGATTGGGTTTCTGGCAGTATCTAGAATACAAGGGTATACCAGAATACTATGCTAAATGCTTCAAATTAGGCCACTCTAACACCTCTTGCAGAAATGACCAAAGCCTTACCACTCTTCATGCCTGGAGACCAGCTGGAGCATCAACCACCAATACAGGTAATATGGCTTATGCTAAAGGTGAACAGAGAAGGCCTATGGGTAATGGTATTAAGCCATTCTCTTCAGGCTTAACTTCTCAGGATAAAATATTTATACCTGTCAATAGGAATAAAACTAACAATCCTGTGCAGGCTAATAAAGTAGCAATGGACAAGGCACCAAACCAGAGCAACAATACTACTGCTGATAAGGGTGCTGATAAGGGCGTTCAGGAAAAAAACAAGGTGATAGACCGGGGTAATGATTCAAATTCAAAAGTCTTGAGCCTTGGTCAAGGTTCCCAGGTTCCATTCGCTAACACTCACTCTACTGGATATGTGAACAAAGGGAATTCACCTCAATCTAATTTGAATATTACTCATGTTGTTACTGATCCCCAAATGGATACAGAAATAAACATTGCAGACATGGGTTCAATTTCCAATGAGCATGTTGCTAATCATTGTGTCACTAATCTTTCTGTGTGTATTAATGCTATAACTGAGAACCAAAGCTCAGATTCTATAATACCAATAAATCACGTCGTGCAAATCCCTACTAATGTTCATATGACCACAGAACCTACTGTTGTACTACATATGAAACAAGCAGTTCCAATACCTGCTAATGATCATATGACTCGTAATGAACATAATGTTGAAAAATTAATAACAACCGAGACATTAATAACCCCTCATGTTTAAGAAGCCATACCTAATAAGATCCACAAAGATCATCTAGCATCAAATCTTATTCTTGAGTCAAACAGTTCTATGGTTGGAACTGAAAACACAGAAGAAGCTTTTATAGAAATAATTGGAGGACATTTCTCCCTACTATCTTCCAACTCTAAAATTAACAGAAGATCCATCTGTAATAGGCCAATTCAAGAAATTTTGTCTGTGGATGATCTGGAACACTTTAAGTCCACTTTCATAGAACCACATAATAGTTTCAATCACTTAAGGAATTCAGAAGAAGTATTGGACAACCTAGACACCAATAAAAATAGAAAATACAATAAAAAATCTTACACTCAAACCCCAAAAACGGTCCTAACCCGTTCAACGTCGACACATAACAAATCTTCTCAATGAAGGTTTGAAAACATGTGTATGGAATGAAAGGGGGGTAGGTAATTCTGCCACACTGAATTGGATAAAAGATACTAAAAAAGGCATAAAATCAATATCCTAACCATAATTGAGCCAATGTTAGAAGCCAATTCCATCAGAAAGGTAGTCTTTCAAACTAATTTTGAACATTACTTCTCATATCCAAACTGTAAAATTTGGATTCTTTGGGATGATTCAGTTCAAATGAGGATTATCTCAATGGATGAGCAAATGGTATTAACCAAATCAAAAAACCAATTTTTAACACAAGAATGTTTCACAGGTTTTATATATACCAAACATACTGTAACTGAAAGGAATAAACTGTGGAAAAATGTGTTGAACCATAAAAATTCACCATTAAGTTTAATAGGAGATTTTAATGTCATAATCTCCATGGATGAATACCAAGGTCAATCTATTCCTGAACCAAGGAGTATACAAAATTTTAACAATTTTCAGAGAAAAGCCAATATGTCCACAATTCCCACATCAAGTTCACTTTTTACTTGGACTGGGATGAGATCCAAAGGAGGAGTATGGTAAAGATTAGATAGAGGTTTATCTAAAAATATTTGGTGGGATATTTTTAGAGCATCTGGAATCAAAACACTTGCAAGAGGGCAATCAGATCATGCCCCTTTACTATTTACCATTGCTTAAACACAACTCTTCACTAAACCAGCCCTTTTCAGGTTCCAAGAATGTTGGACTAATCACCCAACTTTTATGAATCTTGTAGAAGATTCATGGAACATCCAATCTAATAAATAGGGATTGGAAAAATTAATATTTAAGCTAAAAAACTTTTAAAATGCTCTAAAATTTTGGAACAAACACACATTTTGGAACATATTTGATGCAGTCAAAACTTGTGAAGAAGATCTCCTTCAGGCAGAAACTGACCTTCAGCAGAATGAATCATAAGCTAAGCTGGAAAATTTAAATAAAACATAAGCAAAGTTAGCTATGGCCCTAAAAAATCAAGAAATTTACTGGAGGCAAAAATCTAGAATTAAATGGCTAAAATAAGGTGATCAAAACACTAAATTTTACCATCAAACCATAAATTCTAAACATAAAATACAATCCATAATCTCAATCAAAACTGGCTCTGGTAAAGTTTTGAATAATCAGAAAGATATTGCAAAAGAAGGTGTCAAATTCTTCTCCAATTTATTACAGGAAGAGGATAAAGATCCCTCTGGCATTAACACTGTTTGGATATTAGAAAATATACCAAGGCTAATTACAGAAGAAATGAACTGTGATCTAACCAAACCTGTAACCATTGAAGAGTTAAAAACAAAGGTAAAAAAATGGATGGACATTCAACTTCAAGGCCAGATGGATTTTCTGGTTTTTTTATCAAAATTGTTGGCACGTCATAAGCATAGATGAAAAACCTAATAATGAAAAACCTGAGATCTGCCTTCTTCCCCATCTTGATAAATGGATCATCGTATGCTTTCTTCCAAGCAACCAGAGGGTTAAAACAAGGAGACCCTTTATCTCCCCTCTTATTCATTTTAATGGCAGAAGCTTTTTCGAGGAATATTAATTTCCTATTTCAGTATTCAAACCTGAAATACTATAAGCTACCTAATCCAATTAAGCAGATCTCACTATTATCGTTTGCTGATGACACTATCATCTGGCTGAAATGTACAAAATCATGAATCAAAACATTGACTTGTTTCCTGGAGTCCTATGAAATGGCCACAGGGCAAAAAATAAACCTTGAAAAATCTTCCTTTTACATTGCCAAGCATTGCCCTCTGAGAGTTATTGGTGATATCAAGAATGCAACAGGAATGTTACAGGGAAATTTTCCATTCAAATACCTAGGATGCCCAGTATACATAGATAGAAATAAAAATGTATACTTCTCGAGCATTATATCATCAATACAAGAAAAAATAAATAACTGGCATAACAAGCTACTTTCTCAAGCTGGAAAAATGATTCTAATAAAGCATGTATTGTCTTCTATTCCAATCCATCAGATCACAGTATTGAAACTGACTAAACATATAATTGAAGTAATTCACAAATTACTTGGAAAATTTATATGGAACTCTAATACAAATTCCTCACAAAGGAAGAGAGTTTGGAGGTCATTTCCAAGTTTGTGTTATCTAATTGATGAAAATGGTTTAGGATTTAAAAATATTAACACACTAGTTAATAGTTTCTCCATTAAACTATGGTGGAAGGTTCAAGCAGGTAGTTCACTTTGGTCACAATTTATGTGGTCAATACCAGATAACCACAAAACTTCCAAAACTTGGAAGATAATTAAAGAAATCCAGGATATAGCTATTCGGAACTCAAAAATACAAGTAGGGAAAGGGGATGTTTCTTTTTGGGATTCTAGTTGGACAGCTTGTGGTCCATTATATAGGGTTTGTGATAGAAATTTAGTTATTCCTTTCCCAGAGTTGACAGTAGCTGAATACTTAACCAACAGACAACTGTACATCAACCGTCTTAGAAACCACTTACCTGAACACATAATTACTGCACTAGAGCAAGATCAAGCAACCTTTCCTGATTATGAGGATATTTTGATATGGAACCCAACAGAAAATGGACCGTTCACATTGAAAAGTGCATATGAACTTATCAAAAATAGGAGAACAATGGTCTCTTCATTCAATCATATTTGGTTCTCAATTATGCCTAGGAAAGTATATTTTATGAACTGGAAAATGCTAAACAAAATTTTACCCCTTCCTGATGTATTAGAGGATCTTTCCTTTAACCTACCTTCCATTTGCTGTTTCTATTTTGGTGATGAAGAGAGTATACATCATAGTTTCAATTCTTGCACAGAAATAAAGAAACTATGGACATGGATGGATACTATCTTCAATGTTCAAAAAAAACACACTCCATACATGTGGGATAGATATTTTTTGTTTTGGAAGTTGAACACTCAGTTTCCAGATCACAAGAAACTTCTTAGGACTATCCCTTGCTTAGTAGTGTGGTCTATATGGTGTTTTAGGAACAAACACTATCATGAAAATGTGAAGCCTAACATTATCAATATGTTTAGGAAAATTTTACACCTCTTCAATGATATTATGTTGGCCTTCAACCTAAACTTCAAATGGGACTTGTCCAATGCTTTACCAAGGTTACTAATAGGCAGTCAACAAAAACAAGTAAAATTTGTTACTGTAACCTGGAAAGCACCTATATCAGCCTTCTATAAGTTAAATGCAGATGGATCATGGAAGGATTTCAGTAAGGCAGGTAGTGGAGCAATCATTAGAGACTATAAAGGAAATATAATAATAGCTGATGCCCAGAAGTTATGTAACCCCTCACCTTTTCATGCTGAAGCAAGTGCAATCAGAACAAGATTACAATTGGCAATCTTTTTGGGTATTGGTCATCTCCAAATTGAAAATGACAATAAATTGCTCATAAAGGTGTTGAGGAAACAACTTCAGCCACCTTGGAGAACCATAGAGGAAGTTAGGAAAATCTGGAAGCTTATGAAAACCATTGAAGTCACACTGCATCATATCTATAGAGAAGCCAATGGAGCAGCATATTTACTAGCTAAAATGGGCAGCTCAAATCAGGTAAACACTTTCACATTTTATACACAATTACCAAAAGATTTGAAAGCTATAATCATTGCAGATAAACCGGCTATACCTTCTATCAGAAGGCTATAGCCTGCCATTAAATTTTGCACGGGCATTATTCTATTCTGTTACTAATAGGGATCATTTATGACTCATTTATCAGTATTATTTGCACAAGCATTTCTAAATATTTTTTTCGTGGTACTTGTTACTGCTGGCTTGTATTTTCCTTGACAGGTACAACTGTGAGGGGCATTCAAGAATCATCTCTGATGTGGAAGTAGCAGCTACACAACAGAAAGAAGACTATCGAATGGTTTCAAATAAGTATCGGAACTTTAGTAAATCTCTTCTGGGGAAGATATTTACAAGGGGACACTATGGAAGGTCACATTTTCTTGTCAACACTGGGTTATGGGGGCAAAGAAGTGTAAGGCCATAGTCGTCCTCGACCGGGTTATAGGGCCATCTCCTTCATCGAGATAGGGGTTTTAGATGAAGGATTTGGTAACATCGATTTGTAATTAGCTTCCACTGTAGCTTACACGTTATTCACTCTAGTTGTACTATTCAATTCCTTTTCTCTGAAAGGTCTGGGGAGCCTAATATATAACCCTCACTCAGGTGAGTTTACTTTTAAAAAAAATGTAAATACTACTAACTACAATTTATCTACTGATGAGAATTTTTCTCTATGTGCTTTTATTCTGTATGGGAAGGAAGGACTCGGTGGATATAACACAACAATAATAAAGCACCTTAACAATTGCATGCAGCTACATAAAATCCAATATCTTTTCATCTAAAAAAAACCCTCTAAAATAGCACTTAAACAACGAGAATCTTGAAAAACTTATAGCTAGACAGCCAAAACTTTAGGTTATTGTGCAATTATTATAATTTTATTTGAAATGAGATTTTTTAAAAATATGCTAATAAATTTAGGGACCTACTATGAAATTATCAAAGTGTATATATACACAAAAATATCAGAATTTTCATTCTTCTTTCCTCCTCCGATCGGAAACAGCCTTCGACAGATGGTTATAGCCATAATTCAACCAAATTCCCGCCAGATTCCGCCGGTCGTTCCTGTCCGCCTACAAGATCTCCTTTTTTCGGCACTAGATCTATGACGGTGCCGCACAGGAGTTGACGACCACTCTGCGTGCAGGATGTGACGACGGAGACAAGACCGGAGGTGACAACGACACTAAGACTTGAGGTGACGATGACGCTTAGGTCTTTGATGACAACCGTGATGCAATGAAGAAGGAAGAAGATGAAGAGAGAAAACCTTCCCGATTCTGAGAAAGTGCGAGTGAGATGCACGTGCTTGGACGATGAAAGACAACACGTGTGCATCTCACGCACAACCGAAGGTGATTATATCGCTCAACAGAGCAGAATGGAGGACATGGTAGACTACAACGACAGAGCTAAGCTTCGATGTTTGAGAGGTGAGGTTTGTTTTATGGATTTTTTCAAAGATTTGTTGCGGTTTAATATTTGTTTGACTGAGTATATAATTAGTAAATGTTCTTTGGTGTTGTGGTTAGTATTCTTGGTGTTGAGGCTATAGACCTGGGTTCGAATCTCACTGTGCCTTATTTTTAAGAGAATTTATATTCTTTTGGTACATGTTAAGGTTTATAATTATTTGGCTGAAATAATGTTAAGCAATTTTTCTTTGGTGTAGTTGTTAGTATGTGGGCTATGAGGTTAGAAACATGGGTTCAAATTCTACTAGGACCATTTTTTAAGGAATTTATGTTGTTGAGGTACTGTAGTTCTCTTATTGATGTTTGTACCTTTTTTCTCTCATGTTAATGTTTTTCATTATTCTTGTGAGGTATAGTTGACATGAGTTGATGTTTTGTAGTTTATTTGGGTGATATGAGTTGATTATTTTTTTCTCTCATGTTTTCTGGCTGAGGTTTAGGTGATAGAAGTTGATGTTTTTCGTGTCTTTTTTCTCATGTTGATATTTTCCATTTTTCAGATGAGGTTTATATGTAGGAGTTGATGATTGTTACTTCTAGGTGATATAGCTTGATATTTGTGGTTTTTTTAAAAAAACAATTATTGATGTTTTATGATTTTCATAGTGAATAATATATACTCTTGAGGTACAGTAGCCTTTTATTGATAATTTTAGTTTTTTCTTCTTCTCATGTTGATGTTTTTCATTTTCTGGGTGCGTTTACGTGATATGGGTTGATGTTTGTTGATTTTTTGGTTATATGGTTGGTGTTTTGTAGTGTTTTTTCTTTATGTTGATGTTTTTCATTTTTCGGGTGAAGTTTATATGATATGAATTGATGTTTTTAGCTTTTGGGTGATATATGTTGATGTGTGTAGTTTTAAAAACAAAATTGATGATTTAAGTTTTGTTCACGTTTTTATGATTTTTAATTGATGTTTTGTTAGTTGAATTCAATGATTTTTCAATATTTATTTGATTTTTTAATATTTTTTTACTGCAATTTTTTACTTGATATTTTAGGATTTTACATTGATATTTTGCTAGTTGTTGCTGATGTTTATATTTCTCGTTTGATGATCATATTGATTTTTTCTACATTTTTTACACATTTAAAAAAATTTAATGAATTTAATGATGGGAAAAATTGGACGAAAAAGCCTCTAGAAAAAATTAGAGATAGGTCCCCGTAAAATAATTAGAGATGGGTCCCTAGTAGGGATGACAGTGGGGCAGGTTTTAGTGGAGGTTTGCCCTGCATCTGCACCAAGGGGACGGGTATGGCGGCATTTTTGGTGGGGGTGGGGCGGGTATGAATTTGAAAATGATACCCACTATGGATAGTGGGTCGGGGATGGATATTACATCATACCTGCCCCGCCCCCGCTCCACCTCGCCCCACTATACCCGCTACGTACACACTAATTTATTATATAACAAAGGATTATTTATCCATAATGCACAGGTTTTACTTATAATATTTTCATATAAATGTTAAAAAATATTTAATATTAAAATTATTAATTTAAAGTAATTTTTTTTGGTTTTTTGGGGATATAGATGGGGTGAGTAAAATGTATTTGAAATAAGTATAGCCCATGTGGGTGATAGGGTGGGGTTAGATTTTAGATAATATCTGATGGGGCGGGTGTGGATTTTAATTTTGTACCCTCCATGGGTGATGGGGCAGGTATGGGTATGAAATTTTAGGTGGGCATGGGTATGGAGGGACCATAATCTATACCCACCCGCCCCATTGCCATGCCTAGTCCCTGGAGCTAAAATATAGTTAGAATTGAATTAAAAACCCCGGCCTAATGTTTAGACTGCCTCACAGGAGACTATCCATATATATATTAATGTATATATGCATATATATATATATATATATAAGCTATGTAATGTCTTTTCACTAAATAAAAGAGTTTAGTTGTGACTCATTTTTTGTGACTGGTAAGGAAGTGTCACAATGTTCAACCCTCTGGTGCCACTAAATTTTACTGACATGTGTATGTGTCACTAACCAAATTACTACATCAATTCATGTAATAAAATTTAATGACACCGTGTTCAACCTTCCTCGGCAATCTTCGCACGCTCCTCAGTGGCTTTAAGGGAGATTTCTAAAGTTGTGCATCTCTTCTCCTCAGCCTTATACTTCTCCAAGAGTGACTCATCGTCCTTAGAGAACTTTGAAAGTCCCTTACTCATGAGCTGAAGAATCTCACCAACCTTACAGAGTAATACACATATAAATAAGATAACCAATAGTCTAAATAAAGAGTATCAAAATATAAGAATAAATACTCTGACTTCCTAGCCAACTTACCAAAACCAAAGCATCAGGAAGAGAGAGTTTGGAGAGCGTATCAGGTATCGTTCCCTCCACCAATAGGTTATCAGTTCGCACTAGAGCCTTAGAGTGAGGCTGGTTGCCACACCTCTTTTTCATAAGAGGCAGAAAATAAAATGAAGATCCATCAGCCCTTTCCCTCTTCTTCTTCTCCTTTGACTCACCAGTGGCGCGATCACCACCTAAGTCTCCGCCCTCAGTTGTCTTACCCTTAACATGTATAGTTCCAGAGCTACTTTTGTTGACATCCTTTTCGATGACATCATTTGCAATCACATCATTAGAGTGGACAAGCATTTCAGTCACCCCTTCATCATCATCCCTTCATCATCATTATCAAAAAGCGATATGTCAGGAGCACCTCCAGCCAGGTCCATGTCTACAAAGGAGTAAATATCATAGATCAGACAAATGCACAAAAAATGTAAAACTTTGTCAGAAATAATAAAAAATACAGATCCAACATGACGAAACAATAACGAACAAAACACCTTCAGCATCAGAATAAGAATGGTGGTGATGTTGTGTATGAGCGCAGAGTGTTACCACGATCTCAGATTCAGCGGTAATACGAACACCCAGTCCAGGAAGCTTACACTTGGGAACATTGTAGTTCCAAGATGGAATGACCACTTCGGAATTTTGGTTCGGTTTTACAAAAAAATATTTTTTATGCCAAGGACCAACATTGTTGGGAAAATGCTCAAAACCAGAGATCACAGGATAAAAGGTAAATTTATTAATGCTATTTTTTACTTTGCAAAAATGGTAAAATGTATGAAATAAATCAAGGGTGAAAGGAACATCCGCTTTTTAACACACCTGGAGAAATCCCATTAGAATAGCGATGCGCTTGGGATGAAACTTGGACAAAGCAATTTTGTACTAACACCGAAGGTCAACAACATGTTGAGGAAGACGAAAATAAAGACCAAAGTTCAAATAGGCCAAATAACATGATATATAGCTAGGAAGAGGATTGCGAACACATTCAGAGTTTGCGGGAGCTCGGAGGTCAAACGAAGAGAGGAAAGGAAAATAGTTCATTTAATCTCCCAAATATGGGCCAGACAACATATTGCTAATAGCAGAGGTTGAAGTGACATGACCAGAATCCTTATCAGAATGAGCATCTTCTACAGGAGACTCGATATGGTTAGAGGAAGACATTCAGATAGACAATGATTCTAGAATTGAAATAGAAACCTTAATCAAAGTTACAAAGCCTGGATATAAACGTTCCAGAGCAGATACTAAGGAAAATAAGAAAGGGCATGTCAGAGAAGATGACCAAAAATTTATGATTCAGACTATAAATGGTAAATCGCCAGAAAATGAAGAGGAAATACTTAATTAAATTTAGCACTTGCAACAAAGAAAGGAGAGATAGAGCTAAAACAAACTTACTCTTATAAAGGATGAAGAACAGTGATTCATGAAAGGACTAGGAACATCCGGAGAAGATGAATGATTCAACGATTGAAGATAGGAAATGAAATAAATAAATTTTGGCATTTAAGCAACAGAAGAGAAACGAAAAAAATGAGGAGATCAATTAGTTCAAAACCATAATGATGATAGTCTGACACAAAAGTAGGTTACCTTTTACAGATATTGAAACGGCGATGGTGAATGATGATGGAATTAAATTAATTGATTCAAATTCCTAATTTAAGAGATGGAGCGATAACAAAAGTTAGGGAAAATTGGAGCAGTGTAGCGAAGAATAAGGATCGAATCTCCATCCTTGGACATAAACTACGGGACCGATCAATGGATCAACTTTTGATGGTTAATTAACTATTGTCTTCAGATCAGCTGCTAGTCGGGTACCGATTGCTACTAGTGGGTTAGCCCTTGATAGCGGATTGGTAGTTATTTGAAGTGGATCTCCTCCATCAGTGTGGTTGGAAGTTTCCTCTTACTGAATTTTGTGCATAATTATCTTTTAGGGTGCATTGAACAAGGTGTTCGATTGTTGACAATCAGGTTCCACTGCACGTTCCAAGTGATGCTTGTTAAACCTTGATCTGAATGTTAACCTTACTTCAAAATACCAAACCTGCAAAACAAACTACCCGGGGATGGGCAGGAGAAGAAACTCTGATGCCAAAGTCATACCAAAAGTATTCGATTTGAGTATTGGGAATTGAATGAATATAATGGAGGTATATCTCAGTATTGATAGGTGTTGACCGCTAAGAGTTCTCCAAATCATGTTGGGATAAATATGCACATTCCATAGAGTAATAGGTCTCTTACCATGATAGAATTACACTATATTTTGTATACCATAATTGTACTTGAAAATGGAGTATATTATGCAAGTAGAGTAGGGATTTGACATCGTCCCTATGTTGTTAAGCTTCACCTAATATAAAGTAGCAGCACGGCCTCAGCTCTAATGGGGAGTTTCAGCTCATCCATATAAGGTCTCAAAATTTCCAGATCCAAAAATTCAATACAAACTATGTTCTATAATATTGTGTTGGCAAAAAGGTTGAAAAACAAAAAAGGAAAATTCAACCCCATATAGAGCCAAGAAGGATTAATGGATCGCAAAATGCATAAAATATTTTTCCCATAGTACCTACAAACCTCCTATCTTCCATTGTTATAACATTTATTTGCCAAACATTTGTTTATTATGTATAGTTACCAACGTCTATTGCGCATCTAAGGGCATGCGCAGTGGTGGTCTCTTAATTTTAACAAACCGCTCTGGAGATAAAAAACACCCACGAATCGACCTATAGCTTACTTTAGTGAAAAGCTAAAGGAAGGTACTCTAAACTATCCTGTGTATGATAATGATTTTTTTGCAATTATGCGTGCATTAGAAACTTGGAAATATTATTTATTGCATAAAAAATTTGTCATTCATAGTGATCATGAATCCTTGAAATATTTGAAGAATCAGATGAAGTTGAATAAGCGTCATGTTAAATGGTTAAGTTTCACTGAATCTTTTCCTTATGTACTGCGTTACAAAAAGGGTAAAGAAAATGTTATCGCTTATGCTTTGAGTCGTAGACATGTTTTACTTACACGATTGGAATAAATTATGTTAAGGTTTTCATTCGTGCGAGATTTATATGTGACTGATCATGATTTTCATCTATTTATGCTGCATACGAAAATGGTGCTTATGAGAAGTTTTTTCGGCATGATGGCTTCTTGTTTATGAATAATAGGTTATGTATTCCTCATGTTCAATGCTTGAATTACTTGTTAGAGAGGATCATTCAGGTGGTTTAATAAGACACTTTGGTGCATTTAAAACTTATAATTGGTTGCGAGAACACTTCTGTTGGCCGAAAATGGCACTTGCTATTGACAGGGTTTGTAGGAATTGTTTTGATTACTTGAAAGCTAAGTCTAAAACTAAGCCTCATGGTCTTTATACTCCATAACCTGTTCTTACACATCCTTGGGTTGATATTTCTATGGATTTTGTCCTAGGTTTACCACGATCCCATTCAGGTAATGATTCTATCTTTGTGATTGCACTACCACAGAGACCACCCTCTAGCACCAATTTTTTTGCTTGTAGCACCAATTATTTCCGGAAAACAAAACTGGTGCCTAAGTAACCGTTGAAAAGGTTGCACCGGTTGGAAAAAATTGGCGCTAAATTCCTACTTCTGGCACCGGTTTTATTTAGCAGCGGTTTAGAAAAACCGGTGCTAATATGTACCGAATTAGCACCAGTTTTTTATAACCACTGCTATATAAACCGGTGTTAAATTTGTGTCCTAGTAGCACCGCTTTTGAAACCGGTGCTAAAATTGTATTTTTAGCAATGGTTATATTTTAGAACCGGTCTTAAAACCGGTGCTAAATGTGTAATTTTAGCACCTATTATATTTTAGCACCAGTCTTAAAACCGGTGCTTAATGTGTATTTTTAGCACCGGTTTTTAAAACCGGTGCTAAATATGTAATTTTAGCACCTATTATATTTTAGCAACAGTCTTCAAACCAGTGCTAAATGTGTAAAACCGGTGCTAAATGTGTATTTTTAGCACCGGTTTTAAAACCGGTGCTAAATGTGTATTGTTAGCACCGGTAATATTTAGCACTGGTTTTAAAACTTGTACTAAATGTGTATTGTTAGCACCGGTTAGTTTTTAGCACCGGTTTTAAAATAGGTGCTAAATGTATATTGTTAGCACTGGTTATATTTTGGCACTAGTTTTAAAATTGGTGCTAATTGTATGATATATTAGCACCGATTATTTTTTAGTAAAAACCGGTGTTAAATGTGTGACACCCATTTGAACCAGTTTATTTTGTTTTAGCACCGGTTTGTAAGAACCGCTGTAAATGTTATGACTAATTTGGTCAATGAAAGCTACGGCGCGTTGCCACTCTTTCAATCCATCTTCACGCAGCCAGTTTTATATTTATGCTTGTTTTCCAAAGTGGTGCGTTCTTTTTCATAGATGGCACCGATTTTCATTTGGGCGTAGATTACTTAAATATGTGCATCTATAAAAGTAGCACAAATTCCCAACAACAATTCCCAATAAATACAACAATCATCACACATAGACAACAAGTAGGTACAAAAAGCATTGAATTTGATCAACTATAATTTTTGACTAGCGAAAGAAGTGCATGAAACATGGTTCTTAGTGGCCAAAAATTGGGTTAACCCTACATAAGATACGAGTATCAAAAGTGGAGGACAATTACCTTTCGTAAGAGATAATACTAATAACTACTATCCAATGATGGAGGAAAGTCCATGTATGACATTCAATTGAGCTATGCATTTTGGCAGAGTACATTTGCAAAAATACAAACCCATTTCAAAGCAATGCTTCGCAGTTGATCGCTCCCCAGAGGAGTGTAGTCTTCAGGAAACAGCTGAAAAAATGTAGTAAATTGCATGTTAGAAAAAGATATATATGTGAGAGACTAACAAATACAAAAAAAACAATATAGGAAAACGTACTGGAATAATGTCAATGCCATGCACGTCCTTAACAATTTTTTCCATATAATACATGCAATGGTATCCTTATTCCCAAGTACTACTTTGTATCTTGTGCTGATATAAAAGAGAATTTGCTGAAATGATCACGAACATAAAATTGACAGAGGGAATATGACGTTACATGATAATACGTACATTGACGTTTATGACATTCTGATGAGACGTCAAATGCATGTATTTTCCAAAGCATTTAACATCACTTTTGTCATATTTTTGTTGTATGATTGCTAGATTTACGTAGGTTTACATGATAAGGGGTTTAGATGACCAATTTTGGTTTTTATATCTAAATCCTTCATTTTGTAACCTATGTTTAGTCTAATGGATATTTGGTCCTTACGAGCTTCTAGATTCAATTTTTTGAACTTAATGTTTAGAAGTCTCATGAGCCCTTTGGAGTGGTTTAGTGAAGACCCAATGTCAAAATGTGGTAGAAGATAAAGGGGTCGAAGATGGAAAAAAAAGAAGCGGATGAATTAACACCCTAAAGTTTGGACAATGTTCTTAAAATTATCCGAAAAGAATCAGCCTACAAGGGTGGCATCATTAGATTCTTCTTCTTGAGCAATATAAAATCGACTCCAAGAACTCCCAAAACAGATCAACGGATCACCCGTGGGAAGCAAAACAAGAAGCCGCGAACAGCTGAATTTTTGGGCCGTAACCACCATCGCCATGGCGAGGCCATTTCCGCTTGGGCGATGCCTGCTGCATTTTGACATTCTTTTTGACCAACTTGGGCTTTAAATAGCTCCTTTTCTTCTCCATTTGCCCAAGCCCGACTTGGGGTCTCCAATAGCCCCTTTTAAGGAATAACCTTGAATTCAGGGGTTGATCTATGTTTCACAAATAGCTCTCACTCCTTTTTGTCCATCCATCGATAATCAGTCCATGCACAAGAAACTGGTTTTTTTTGCACGATGTACTTGTGTGCCACCTTAGCCTTCCAATTCCTCCACTTTTCACCTGCATAAATTGTCCATTTATTTCGGAACTGATTCATCTCATTGAATGTCATTTTGGTTTGTATATCCCAGCTAATCTAGCGGACAAAGATATGTGTCGTTAGTGCAGAATGTGATGAATATGAAATGAATAAATATTGATCGAGGTAACTTCCCACTTGTAATGGAGGAACGTGAAATGAACACACTTACGAGAATGTCATCCCATGCATCTTTCTTTACATGGTCCGGGACAGCTTTCTAATTATGCCATGTCCCGAAGCCGATTCTTCGTTGGAAGGCATAGCCAACATACATAGACCACCAGCTGTGCATAACCAAGGGTTTGAAGTCATCGTCGAAGAATATTTTAAGGGGTTTCTTTTTCTTTGCATGCAACACGGACTTGCACGTGGTTGTGCCTCTACGCTTGCAATACTCTTTTATCTCAAACTTGTCGAAGTTCACACTCATGTCTTCTTTTGTTGTAGTTCCTTCTTCCTCCTCTGAGTTTTCAGATCCTGATCATGATTTGGATGCATCATCCATCATCTCGTTATTCACATCACAATTTTCATCTTTTGTAGGGGTAACACAATTATCTTCTATGGCTTTAGCACCGGAGTTAAACAATTTCTTCTTCGCTTTCAACATTCACTCGCTTGTATGCATAAAACAAAAAAAAGAAATCATAACATAACACATCCAAAGACAGATATCCACAAACAACCAACCGAGAACATATTGACCTATGAAGATAATATGCCAAACATTTGATGCTTTTTTGGGCAAAAAACAATTAGTCAAAAAGTCTAAAATTCTTAGCAAACAAATTATCTATCTACATAAACAAATACCCACACTAATAACCCAACAAATTAAATCACAAACTTACAAACTAACAGACCCACCCATATATATCCATTCATTAAACCTGGAAAAAAAATGCAAACTACCACCCATTTAACAAGTTCTTGAAGACTTTAGCAAAAACCAATCACTCATACCTTATTTGTACACACTCTTGGCAATGGTTTTTGCCACTGGCCGGCTCTGCACAAGCTCTACTGGACCGAAATTGCAAGCAATGGTGAAGTAGAATCACAACCAAAACTGCAAGCAACGAGAAGGGGAAGTAGAATCGCAGAAAGGGCTCCGTTGGGGGTTGACGAAAGGGTGAAGCTGAGCAAATAATTGAGAAAAAGAGGTAAAAAGACATGTGTGTTGGGGAGGGAGGTGCAAAATTTTGGGGATAAGGTTATGGAGGGAAGAGGGAAAATTTGGGAGGGAACCTAAATGATGCTTTGATGGCCCAATTGGGTGTTAAATTTGACCATTCTTGCTGCTTTGTTGGGACACTTGGGAGATAAATTTTCATGCTCTTTAGTTTCCCTAACTTGGTTATTTTCATGAGATTTTTATACTATTTTGTATTGTTAGGTTTAGAATTTTGACAGATGCAAAGCATCGGAAAAGCATAAATAGTATTGTATTTTTTGAAAATTAATATTTCTAGACATATTAATGAAGGTCTGGATAATGTTTAATTACAATAGACGTGCCTATCTAGAATTGTGTATTTAGCGTTTCATATTATTACTTGTATATATGAAATGGCCAGAGAAATAGAGTTTAACCAGGAATCAGTATGAGTCAATTCAAACGTATATGTGAGTTCCCAAGTAATGGATACATTAAAATAGGAGCCGTTGGGGGTTGACTAGGGTATGACCAACCCTTGTCTTGTACGATTGCAGATAACTAGTGTATATGGATCCCCAATTAAGTCATAGTCGATTAACAAGTGTACATGGAACGCTTACAAAGCAATGGCGACTTGTGGACACCTGTTTGTGTTACCAAGTAATGGATACGTTAAAATAGGAGCATGCTTATGTTGACCAGGGTAAAAACAACCCTTGTCTTGTACGATTGCTGATAACTAGTGTATATGGATCGCCAATTAAGTCATTGTCAATTAACCAGTGTACATGGAACGCTCACGTAGCAATGGCGACTTGTGGACACCTGTATGTGTTCCCAAGTAATGGATAAGTTAAAATAGGAGCATGTTTATGTTGACTAGGGTGTGACCACCCTTGTCTTGTACGATTGCTTATAACTAGTGTTTATGGATCGCCAATTAAGTTATAGTCGATTAACCAGTGTACATGGAATGCTCACGGAGAAATGGTGACTTGTGGACACCTGTATGTGTTACCAAGTAATGGATACGTTAAAATAGGAGCTTGTTTATGTTGAATAGAGTTTGACCAACCCTTGTATTGTATGTACGATTGCTGATAACTAGTGTATATGGATCGCCAATTAAGTTATAGTCGAATAACCAGTGTACATTGAACGCTAACTGACTACAGGCGACTTGTAGACAACCGTATGGGTTATCAAGTAATGGATACGGTAAAGTTGGTGCACGTGTATGTTGACTAGAGTTTGACCAACCCTTAGTTGTATAGAACACGACCAGATATAGTTAACTAGTGTATATAGAACACTGATATGTAAATTAATTTCTTAACTTACGAATATATTATACGCATTATAATTTTTGGAAAATCTAATTTTTACATAGTAAAATAATATTTATGATAGTCGTTTGTATTTGAGAAGGTACATAGTTTAATATTCTTTATGTTTGTAGCATTCTTTTTTACAATTTAGCCCATTGGCCCATATGTTTTCAACCCATTTGTTTGTATTATTGTTTGTAGAATGAACCCCATGTGTTTGTAAAATTGGTCACCCAACCCAATACCTTCACACCTTTCCTCTGCCAAGCTCCCTTCACCTTCCATGCTTCCTCCATCGTCTCCGCTCCTTGCTATTACCCGCTCCTTCTGCCATCCCATTCCCTCCACCGACAAGCTCCATCCACGCTCCCTCCACCATCCCCGCTCCTTGCGATTACCCACTCCCTCTGCCGTTCCACTCCCTCCGCTGTCCCTGCTCCATTCCACCTCCTCCAAGATCTATCAATTCCACCTCCGCCAAGCTCTGTCGTCCCATGCTCCCTCCGTCTTCCATCCTCTTTCAATCTACTGTGCACCATTTATCCACCATCCACCAAGCTACTGTCCGCCAAGTTATCCGCCAAGCTCCGTCCACCGTCCAAACACCTTTCATCAACAAACCCTTGTCCGAACTAGGTAAGTGCATACCCTTTCATTTTGGGTTTCCCAGGGATTGTCTACATTATTGGTATGATGATTGTTTGATTTCATGAAAATACCTGAATGTGAAAATACCTAATTGTAATTTTGTTTTGGAGATGCGGGAGATTTTTTAAGAGTGTGTGTATTGGGGAATACAGCTCTATGCATATATTTTATACGAATACAATTCTATGCCTATGTTCTAGATATGGTGGACACCTATGTTCAAGATACAGTTCTATGCCAATGTTCTCTGCCTAAAGTTCTATGCCTATGTTCAATGTGAATACTGGTTTGCTTATGAGAATACAGTTCCATCCTTATTCTATGTTAGTAAGAGCCACTGTTTTGTTCTACCTTGCTCTGGCCTGTATCTATTTAAATTTTTTTGAGAGATTGGGTATAACGACTCTTCTTATATTGCTTCATTTTTTTGTTTTTTAAAATTTTTTTTAGGGTTTTGATATGGTTTCTTTATTTTTTTTTGGTGTAGTAAAGGGTGATCACAACCACGGTGTCAAGTTATGCCATTTTTCCTATCTTTTTTTCATGTGCTGATATTCTGGATGGAGATTTTTTCTTCTTCTTATGTTAATAGTTTGTCCGCCAATTTTTTCTTCTTCTCATGGGCTGACATTTATTTTCCATGAGCTGACATTCTAGATGCAAAGAACACTTGTGTTAACATTTTGCTGGGCCCTTTCATACCATACAACATTTATTTTACCAGGTATGGCCCCCAAAAAAATTGCACCCAAGGGGAAGACCAACAACCAGAAATCAAGGAAAAAGACCAGAGTTGGTGATATGGAGGAGCGACACAACGGGTCTCAGATGGTGCAAGGGAACTCTGCCATACCAATGATAGTGGCGGACTGTCCGGGGGCAATGAATGTGTACAAATAATTCATTAGTCGGGGCCTTATACTGGAGAGAGGGTTGAGACTGGAAAAGCCTTACAAGGACTATGTCAACTTGCATGGGTGGGAAGGCTTCATCGCACAACCGGATCATACGAATCAGACGCTAGCATGTGAGTTTTTTTCCCTGGTGAAGTACAAGAATTCAGGAGAGGTTTTCTTCCATGGTCAGTTCATTGTGCTCGCACCAGATGTGATCAACGAGTTCTACAAGATCCCTCTGAAGCTCGCAAGTGTGTATGAAGCCGCGGAAAAAGCTGTTGAAAAAGCTTCTTGGGAACATATCATAAGAGAAATATGTGATGATGGTGATAAAGTTATCCAGAACCTACCACCAGAATGGTCCAGAATTGAGAAGAAATACTTGAGTGACGACATGAATGTGTGGTATAGTTTCATAGTTGCCAGCCTGCTGTCGGTGAGAATGAATAGTGAGGTTCACCATTCCCGTATTTTGTTGTTGTATAAGATCAAGAAGAACTTGAGCATCAATGTTGGGGGTACGATACTGGCGTACATCTTGGATTGTACCAATGCCCACAACTATATAGGCTTCTCCTCCCTCATTACTGCCTTGTGCGTGGAAGCTGGGTACAAATTTAAAGATGATGATTACACACTGATGCCAAAGCTTCCCATCAACCATCAAATATATTTGTAGAAGAAGAAAATTGATGTGTTATCAAGGCTGGAAACAAGTAAGTTGTCTAAGGAGAATTCAGATGGGGACATGGCAGTATTGAAAGTGAAGGTGGATCACTTGATGCAATGGACTGAGCAGGTTGGGAAGATCCTGACAGCCATATGGGGAGAGAGAATCAAGGAATTGGGTCTAATCCCTACTATAGATTCGCCATCTTCCAACACTGGGGAGGATAGCTAGCGTGGGGATTGACTACCTTCATTATGCTCGCATCTTGATTTTCTCAAATTATTTATTTTGCTTGGATAATATGGATCTCTGTTTTATCGGGATTTTGATTTCCAAAACATATGTTGCTTCTCAGTGGATTTGACTTTGTAGTTTATAACTGTGGAATTTTGATGTTATTAGTTGTGGGCATCTATTTGCAATGATTTTTGAAGTTGATAGTTCTAGGCTTGTAACGTATTCATGTTTTTTGTCTTAGATGAATTGAACGAGAAATTGCACACAGTTGCTCTCAGTGGAAGTATAGGGAATTTTGGGATTACTATTTCCCAACTGAACCGAAAGAGCTACAGCGCATTGCAGTTGGCAGCCGCAAAAATGGAAAATGAAGCTTATTTTGTCCAATTGGAAAATAGGTACCAATTGGAACATAGTTTTAGAATAGTTAACAGTCTACAAAACACAACATACTACAAAAATACATAAATTTATTAGAGAATTCATTTCTTGTAAGCCACTAGTCTTCAACCATCTTCCTCTTTTTGGATTGAACGTCTCCTATTTCTTGGCCATCTACATCTATCCAAATGCCATCTTTGTGTTTCCTCTGTATTGCTCCTGCCTCAATCCCGTCGTTAATAAGTAGGGGTTAAATAGAGGGGAAATCTAACCTTTCACTTGTAACTTCAAAATCAATTTTGTCATGGAAAGAGTATTTCTTACCTTGTAACACAAGAGACCAACCTACATTGCACGGATCATCAATATAGAAAACTAGTCTTGCTTGTTCGGCCAAAATAAACTGATCATTTTCATATGCTTCACAACTCTGATCAACAAGGGTAAATCCCATTGGGCCATCAATTCAAACTCCAGTTGTGTTATCAAACCATTGGCACTTGAAAACTGGAATCTTGAATCCTCCATAGTCAAGCTCCCAAATCTCATCAATAACACCATAAAACGACATCACAGCTAGGACAGGTTTATTGTCTTTCTTACTTGCTTGCCACATTGTCTCCGACTAAATGTATACCCCACTATTTTGTGTTGTGCTCTTTGAATCTGGGTCACTAGTAGAAAAGAGAAACGTTCATGTC
Source organism: Rubia yunnanensis (assembly GCA_037428765.1). Taxonomy (NCBI): domain Eukaryota; kingdom Viridiplantae; phylum Streptophyta; class Magnoliopsida; order Gentianales; family Rubiaceae; genus Rubia; species Rubia yunnanensis. The sequence goes on along the minus strand of CM075064.1, from coordinate 18,133,898 downwards.
ATATCCAAAATACCTGAAAACCATGCAGTTAGGCTTCCTTGCCATTATAGAAGTAATAGACCAAATCCCCCCCGAATAACCGTGGTAAGGACAACTTGCGAGAAGCTTCTTGAACCTCTCCCAATAGTCAAAGAGAGATTCTTCATGCCATTGGAGGATGTTGCTTATATCCTTCAAGGCGGCGGATTTCGAGGCCGGGGAGTATTTGACTAGAAACTTTGTTTTCATGTCAAGCCAACTGTTGATGCTCCTGGGTGGTAGGTAGTGGAGCCAATCCCTTGCACCATCCCTTAGGAAACGGGAATGGCTTCAACTTATAAAAATCCTCCTCTACTCCACGAGGAACCGTACCACCACTTAAAAAGTGAAACTCTATGAGGTGCTTGTTGGCATTCTCCCTTTGCCTACCAAGGAAGATGGGTAACATGTTGATGAATGCGGTCTTTAGCTCGAAGTGCCCATTTGGTCCAACCAAGGGATATTAAATGCACATCGATTGTTGATCGAGGTTGGGGGCCATAATGTCTCTTAACAATGCTTTCCCCAAAGGAATCTCCCTTCTGTGGAGTGGAGGATCTCTCCCTTGAAGAGGAGGATGTTCATCTTCGTGCTCATGTTGATGCTCCATAGAATTGTAATTATCTACAAAATGGTCACTAGGAGGGGTGTTTTCACACTTTCCAAAGAAATCCTCCTAGCCTGTCTAAAATTCTACTCTAACTCGGGATCGTAGTGTAGGGGTACTTGTGAAGAGGATCACGTACGAACCATACACCAAGAACTCGAACAATACGTCTCCAAGCTAAGCAAAAATAACAAGTCAACTAAGAAATTAAAATAAAAGCAAACTAACAAATATTTACAACTAGCACATAATCACAAATTATATACCTAAACACATAAAAATAAATGCCTCTTCCCTGGCAACGGCAACAAAATTTGGGAGGTTGTCGCCGTACCTCTCAAATTTAATACTTTTCAGCCCTAATGCTTCCTCTACAATTAAGTAGATAATGGCAAGTCGGGTTCATCCACGAGAAAAGGATTTTTTTCAAATGTTTAAACATTTATAGGAGAAAATATACTAGGCATGTACATATATAGATACATATAAAAGCATGTAAAAAAGAGGGTTTGGTTTGTTTTTGATCCTAAGCTATCAAATTGAAATACAACAACTAGCAAAGCAAGATAACTATGCTAATCATGCAAGGCAACTAAAGACGAGATTAAAACTAAAATTTACCAAACCTTGGGCTCAATTGACTTCCAATTCCAAGACTCTTATCCATCATTAAAAATGCAACATTTTTGCTTCACTACTTGTTGTGAAGACTAAACTTCTATCCTTCTTAGATAGTAGTTTGCAAGAGTAAATTCGACATCTCTTGTCAAACCTCACCAATGACCCCCGTAGTCGAAACCCGACTAAACGTATCCCATTGATGGCATTTAGCATGAAGAATCAACAAGCTTGGCAACACTTATAAACACTACACCGTGACTAAGCATTTAATCAATTCATGCATTTACACAAGATTAGTCAAGAACGATCGACATTCATAAACTTCTCTCATTTGCTACAAGTAACAAACATGACAAAGAGTTAATTATCATATTCATCTAGAAATTATCAATCCATCAGCACAATCAAAAGCTCTAAATCATATCTTGGATTCCTATTAAGACAAGGGGAAATCAACCCATTTTCCCAAACCCTAACAAGCATATCATACAAGTACTTCATATACTCAAGCTTTCAAGAACATTAATGACATTAACAAACACATTCAATGCTCCATAAATGTTTAATAGTAAGAGTATCAAATAGGATAGAAATTGTTCTTAAGACATGGGCTTGGAAGCCTTGGTCAATTGCCCAAGAACTAGATTTAGCTACAAGAGTTCATGCTTATTAATGCTAAAATACCAATTATAACACAAGAGAATTCAAAGATGAAAAATGGTAGAAACTAGGGTTAGAAAACAGTACCAAACGTAGAAAAGAAGAAGATATGAATGAGAGGACTCGCGATCCGATAAGGTAAGGTTCTGGCCACTCATTGGTTGCGACTCACGATGGGTTTGTCGTGACTCGCGACAGGTGCCAAAACTTAACCTTGTATTCTTTTCTTCTCCTTGTGGTAAAAACTCATCTTCACAAGGATTCCTTTCATTTTTTAAGTCATCAACTCTTTGAAGAATGTCTTCAAAGTCTTAAAAAATATGGTCTTCGATGGCCTCCGGTCTTCAAGTCTTCAACTTTTTGAAGCAAGTCTTCAAAATCTTCGAAAAGTGATTTTCAATGGCCTTCAGTCTTCAAGTCTCCATGTTCTCCCTTCTTCACGCAAAATCCACTTTGAAAAGGTAAAAAAGCATAAAGTTTCTTTTACCCCTCCTAAAAGCATTTCAAGGTAAAGCACAAGTTCTTGATAATAAAAGAGCACAAAAGTGACCCCAAAAAGTACTAAATTATACACATAAAATGGACACATCAATCATTTAGCAACATAGTAGTTCTAATGCTTCAATCCTTGATTCATTCACATTAGACATACAAAAGACCTATCAGTGTGTTCACAACACGTGGTGTGGCCGATGGCATACACTTCCTCAACCCTGTCACGGTGGGTGCATTCGCAACCCTCAATCGGCACCGCCATCATAATTAGGGGATTACAACAAGGTCCGACCATCATTGCAGGTCTGTTTCTCATCTTACTATTACGTCTCGGGGTTCCACCTTAAATGCAACTACTTCCCCCCGGGTCCTATATACGCTAGGCCCACGGCTCGTAGGCACCTTATCTATGATACTATGGTTTCAACACAACACCTAGCTTTCTACTATTCACTATTTCTACCTGCAACCTTTCACAAAACAGTTCCTAAGTCAGCTACAACTGGTGCGATGGTAAATAGGTCAGAGCATTCTTGAATCCCCTGTGCACACACCCACACGGAAGTGTTCTCCCCCACCTATTCTAAGATCTAGGTTTCTCTTCCCAAGAGGGCATCAATAATTGCACCATACATGAGTATATCCCAAAGTGTGTGCTTATATGTGGTGTACTACTCATGCATTTATAACATGCAAGAACAATCACAATAATATCATAAATACAAAGATAGGATGAATCTAATAAATATCATAAAGAATTTAGAACATACCAAGTGCCAAGATGAATCCCAAGCTAATCTAACTACTCCCTATACATGGAATTCAAATATAGATTTGAATTCCACATCTTTGGGACAAAACAAGAAGAAAAGAAAAGAAAAGATTACAAAACCTACAAAAGGAACTCCTTCATTTTCTCCTCTCCAAATGTGTTTCCAAATATGATCCAACTTTCCAAATGAGTAGACTAGGGTCCTATATATAGTAGTAGGAGATTGGGCCTAAAAATTGGCCCAAAAATAGGCAAAAAGTAGCAAAACCCTAGGTCAGCCGCCAAGGTTTCAAAGTCCGGAATGGATGACACAGTTTGTGAATCCTGCATAGCCACATGATGCTAGATATACCATGGTCTGTGAATGTTCTTAGTTGCGATCCATAGAATCTGGTGCGATCTATGAAGCTGGGATCGCTCCACGGTCCGTGAAGGTTTTCACAGACCAAAAACAGCATGCGGTTTTTGCTTAGAGTTTTCCCATGGTTTGTGAAGGTTTTCATGGACCGCAAACAGCTTGTGCCTTCTGCTTAGAAATTTTGTCATGGCTCATGAAGTTTTTCATTGACTGTGAGTAGTTTGTGGTCTTGCTCAGAAGTCTTCTCACAGTCCGTGAAGTTTTTCACGGACTGGCTCCATACTTAGCCAAATTCTTCAACTCTTCATTCCCTTGCTTCATGGCCTGGTGCTTTTGTCATGGCCTGATGCCTTGCCTCATGAAGGTCTCGTGATGGTCTTGTTCAGGTCTTCACGGAACCTCTGAATTCTTGTGTAGTGCGAGTTGTGAAGATTGTCACGGGCCGCTGGTGCTTGACCATGCGCGGTCCGTGACAGGCCGCTGGTGCTTCGTTGGCTAAATTTCGTTTGCTTGTCACGTGTGACCCTTTAGTCCAAATCAGGAGTTCTAGTAGTCAATTTTGTAGTAATCAAGACGATGAATCCAATTGAACCAGCCTTGAAGGCTAATTCTTCCTGGATCATTCTAGGACTAAGGCAACACTTCTTGGACCATGATTCACCTTTTTCTCTTTTGACCGTCTTGAACTCTGAAGCCACCTATCTTTGGGTTCAATCTCCTTCTACCATGCATTGATGTTCGTGGCCTTTGTCCACTACTATTCAAATGGGAATGATCTTAAAAATCTTCTACCGTTAAAAGCAAATAGCCTTTGCAAGAATGTAATATAACAATTAGCATTCACGGGCGACTTACTAAAGGTACTCATAATGAAGACCAAGGATCCCGTGAACACGAGGTGTCAAGAATCACTAATTAAGTATACCAAATGCGGGATTCAGAATAGAAAACCAAACATGGTTGTCTAAACCCCTTGTCCTGTAAAATCAACTAATGTCGCCAAACCGCTAACCAAAAGTAACTAAAAACTATGCCAAATGCATTGGTTAAAGCATGCAAAATGGTGCAGATCAGACTCCCCATACTTAAACCTTTACTCATCCTCGAGTAAATAAAATCAAAGAAAATGGTTCAAGCGGAATGAAGCATGCAAAAATAACCAATGCATTCAACTTATTCCCAAGCTACCCTTCCCCCAAGAAGGTGAAAATATCCATCTCTCACACTCCCCAAAGTTTCTAAAGCAACCAAACCACCCAAAGCTTCTAAAGCAACCAAACCACCCAAAGCAAGTAAATGTGTATGGAAAAAGATAAGTGACAAAAGATCAGAATGCCAAGCTTACTTTTCCAAAAAGTAGTCCTAAAAGCAATCAAAGAGCAATCCTCAAGAAAAACAATCCACCAAGGAAATCCAACTGCAGTCGACTTGGTTGCAATATAAGGATAACTCAAGATTCTCGACCTAGTTGCAACCAAGGAGTCTAATGTATCGTCAAACTAGTTTCTTGTTTCTTTTTCATTTTTTCTCTCAATTTCTCTCATTTTGCCTAGGAGCCCTATCGGGTTTTCATCCAAGCTTTATCCCACAAAACATGCTCACCTCTCACTTTTTTCCACATGACCTCTCACTTTTTCCTAGACTCGTAAGTTTAGTTGGGCCAAGCCTCTCACTTTTACCTAGTCCTTTCAACCTATCTGGGATTTTTCTCATGTTACCCAAGTTGCCCTTTCAGGTTTTTGTCTTGTCCAGGTTTTAATTATTTTTTTCATTTTTTCAAGTTTTCCAATTTTTTTGGTGTAGTACAAAATTGCCCAAAAATGAGCTTCATACTACAAAAGATAAGCAACAAACCAATACACCGTCAAATCCTAAAGCCACATTGCACATGCAAACTGGAATCCTAAAATCCTAGCATAACATGCAGACCACCAAAATTTTCCAAAAGCATCCCAATCACAAGTAACCAAAAATCTACCAAGAAAAATAAACAAAGCATGCATGCACGTAGAAATCCATGAATGAGAATTCCTAAGTACTCACCAATCCCTTCCCCAGACCTAAAAAATGTATAGTCCCTTATGCCCTCTCATGTTAAATCAAAGGTGAAGTAGGGAAACTAGTGATACTTACGCTTCCGGCCTTGAAGGGCCGGTCTCCTCGTGGCTAGGGAAACACCTTTCAATGAATCCCATTGCTTGGATTGTGGCCTCAAGAAAATTCACCCTCATGTTTCTTATGCCTTCACTCCTCCAATATCTTGAACTATCTCTTGAAGCACTTGGGAAGAACTTGAGAGTTGCTCCCCAAGTAGGTGTAGTTGATCCATAATGCTCGTGGGAAGATGAGATCGGCTCAAAACCACTCTCGAAGATGTCTCCCCTTCGACCTCTTCTAGGTCTATCTCTGGGTCGGCCAATTCTCTTTAAAAGTCCTTCTCAAATTGTGGATCGGGTTCAATGAACAAGTCATCTAGGCTTGTATCAAGGTTGAAAGAGGTGCGCTTCGGTTGCAGAAGAACCATGAATTTTCAAGTAGGTGCTCCACCGTAAAGCCACACAAATCTATCCTCCAAAGTTGTAGTTCCCACAATGAATGCCCTAGATAACTTATCAATTGTATAGTTCGATCCTGACCTACTCATATTGGCCAACGCCTATGCGAGAAATGATGTCCCAAATGTTGCGCCAAAAGGCCAACCATGCCTCCCATAAGAATCTTCTCGCTCTTTTGCTCTCCCATAGCTATGCATTGTTGAATAAAAACACTAACCTAGTTTGGGTAGATGTTCCCCTCCGGTGTCATTTCCTATAGAAGGTGTACATTGGAGATCAGAAAATGCGATAATTCACCATGGTATAGAATGCTCATAGAAAGGAGTCAATGACCATAACTTATTGCCGGGTGGACTATAGCTGTGCTCTTGCTCAGATTCTTCCTGTCGATCCCAATTAGTTGTCTCCAAAAATTCCCAAAGGGAGAATGGTATTTCTTGGAAATGAGTCTGTGGAATGTCCTTGCCGGTTTTCTACCCAAAAGCTGATGGCACCTCTCTATAGGTCTTTTGGTACTCCTTGTTATCCAAGTTGAAGTTAATCACCTTGTGACCCTTCTCGTCTATGACCTTCCAAATAGTAGATAAAAACTTTAAGGTGCACCTTATGTAGGTTTTCGAGTGCACGTCAAGAAAACCTTCTAGGTCTACCCGACCCAAAAGAAAGGTCACTGGTTAAAGTAAGCCTAAAGCCATCAAGGTGTTCTTGCAATAAAAACTAGTCTCCAAAATGTTCCTCTTTGGTTCCCTCAAATTCCTCCATCTCCGGCTGTAGTCCCGGTAGTGTTGGCCAAATCCACAAATTCATCAGCTACAGACTTGGGGTTGGGAGGAATGGGAGTTTCCAATTTAGGGTTTGCACCCTTTACCGACTTCTTCCTTTTCTCACCCCGCGAAGACTTCTCTTTCTCTGAAGTACCATTTTTCGAAGGTTTCCTAACACATTGAAGGAGAAGAATGGTAATTTGATAATAAACAATGCATGACCCATGATGTCATCCAATAAAGAACATTCTCCCTAAAAGACCAAACATTCAAAGAACAATGGTATAAGCATAAAGACCATTTAAAACAAGAATATTCCTAATCAACCAACAACATCATGTATGCCTTTCACCAACCCATTAATAGATTCATGCAAACAAGATTCATGCTCTCTCTAATCACCCACGAATGAAGAACACATCATTCAGATCAACAGAATATTCAAGACTCATAAATTCATCATTACAAGATTGGATACACAAGCTCAAACGACATCACATCAAGACATGCTCATAACAATACCATAATGTAAAACAAGAATATATACAAATAGATCAAAGGGTTACCCAAAATTTGAAGCCAATAAGTGTAAGATCCACACAAGAAGAAGCAAAAATTGCTAATTTTTGGGAGAAAAGCTTCACTTTTTTTTAGCTCACCAAAGAGTGTGTGTGATTGAGTGTTTCTTGAGAAGAAAGAGTGTGTAGATGATGAAATTAGGTGGATAATTGTACCATGAGAATGAAATTTCAGCATAGGTTTAAAAGAGAGAGAGAGAGGTACAATGTAGATAAAGAGGAAATTTAAAATTAGGGGACAAGTAGTACAATAAATTAATGTTAGAAGTTCTAATTGCATAAAAAATCCCAAGGAAATAGAAAATCTCACTTCTTGAATCAAAAAAGCATTTTTAATTTTGAAATCCAAACTTCCTTTTCGAAAAGTTGCATTTTTTAGACAAGTTGAGGGGTGGAAAATAAAAAAATTGACAAAAAGGATTTTCTGCCCATTTTTCCGACCTTCATGAGAGAGAGTCTTGTGGTCATCATCATGGTACGAGATTTTCCCTTCGTGGCAAGCATTGTCACGAAGCAAATCCCTGATTTTTCACTATTCCTTAGTTTTTCTCAACGTTTGAAAGAAAACTATGTCACCCATCAAAATCTATTCCATCTATACATAAGCACAAATTTTCACATCTAGATCCCCAAATCAAGCAAGAATTACATTCGAAGGATCCATTATTTCAAGCAAGACATTCAAAGTCACTACTTCAAACAAGAAAATAAAAGAAGCACGTATATTTATTGTCATTATCACGACTTATTTCCTCTTCAAGAATTCTAATTTGAAGCACTTACTGGTGGGTCTCCAGAATTTCCATCGATGATTCCGCTCACGATGATGTCATTGTAGAGAGGTCTCCACAACGAGCCATCCTTACCTTTGTAGCCCTTGTCGGCACCTAGAAATGTCACTCCTTTATTTTCCAACCTTGACTCCTTGAATGTCACTTTGGGGGTTAGAAGGAGGTTGATGAGGTATCATATCCTCGACGCTTCCCTTTTACTGCTGAAATTTGGTTAGCATAGAAAGATAATCTAGTACAGACATATCATTGATCAAATCATGAAATTCATCAAAATCCTCCAAAAACTTATCAACAAGAGACTCATGCTCATTGGTAACACAAGAAGGTACAAGAATATCATTCTCATCAAAAAGTGTCACACCTTTGCACATAAGAGAAGGTTTTGTTGAATCATACGTAGATTTATAAATGTTGGTTAACACTTTGTCTGTCATCCTCTAGAGTCAAGATTCTCGAGTGGACATCAATTTTAGTCCTAGAAATTTTTAGAAAAGGTCTCCCCAAAAGACTTTGGGGTGCACTTCCATCGTGCGCTACGTCTAGGACATAAAAGTCGGCCAAAAAAACCAATTTGCCTACTTGCACCATCACATCCTTCACTAGCCCACGAGGGCTAGCTTGGGAGTGATCGGAGAGTTGAAAAATCACTCTAGTCTCTTTAAGTTCACCCATTTCAAGACATTCAAATAGACTAAATGGAATTACATTGATAGAAGCTCCTAAATCTATCATGGCATATTCAACAAGTGTTCCACCTAAAGAAATCGGGATAGAAAATATTCCGGGGTCATCACATTTCTTAGGTAAATTCTTATGATTCAAAATGGTGACTTCCCCAATTTTTAGCTTCCTTAACTTCTTAGGTGGTCTACACCTTTTCTTTGTACATGTAACCTTAAGAAATTTAGCATATGAAGGCACATTGTCAATTAATTCCAAGATAGGGATACATACCTCCACTTTTTCAAAGACTTTCCGAATGTTGGCCTCATTTGTCTCCATCTTCATCTTTCCCCTCAAAGCACTTGGAAATGGAGGTGGAATAGCAACTTGTGTCTCGGGTGGTAGGAGCTCCTTGGAGGGTGCTTTCTTGACACCTATCTCTTCTTCTTCGAAATGTTCTTTGGTGGCCTCCACTAACTTTTCATCCTCTAGAGCCACCTTCTTCTCGGTTTCGCAAACTTCCTTACCACTCCTTAGCTTGAGTGCACTCACATTTCTTGAATTCACCTCCGGTTGGGAAGGTAGTTTTCTGGACTCTTTTGCTTCAAGTCAGCTCACTGAGGTGGTGAGTTATCCCACTTAAATATCAAGGTTCTTAATACTTGAGAATGCTCTAGTACTAAGGTCTTCAATTTCCCTCCTAGTCCTTTCCGCGAAGATATCTTGTTTCTTCCCCAATGGACCATGGAATCCAACATCTTCTCCCTTTCTAACTTGTAAAGTGTGGTATGATTGTTGGATGGACCTTCACCTCTAGGATAAGGTTGAGGTGGTGCCTGTTCACCCCTATATCCTTGAGGTTGATTGCTACCCCTCCTTCAGAAATTAGGGTGATCTCTATACCTTGGATTGAATGTATTTGCATAAGGGTCTGGTCTTGCTTTCCCTTGGTTTCCCTGAGACCCTTATTGTTGACCCCTAGAAAATTGAGGGCTCTCCCTATTGTTGTAGTCCAAAACATTCAATTCTTGCACATCACCAACGATCTCGGGGCATTTTTTGGAGTGGTGGTTGAGGTTGCAAACCCCACACATCTTGACTTGGTGCATCTTTCCTCGCAAAAGCTCTTTCATCATAGATTCAAGAGTTTGGACTTGCTCCTCTAACTTTGGTGCGTGTACGGGTTCATCTAAGACCTTAACCCTAGACCTTGTACCAAATTGCCTCATTCCATTGGCCATCTTTTCAAAAAGTGCCATCGCACCCTTTGGGGTCTTATTAGCTATAAAACCGTTGCATGCAGCATTTTCCATCTTCATGTCTTCATCACAAAGGCCTTCAATAGACCAAATCTTCTTCCTTGAATAGGTGGTAGGGGCAACTAGATAGGAGTCTCTTAAACCTCTCCCAATAATCATATAGGCTCTCGGTTGCTCCTTGAGTAATGTTGGACAATTGCTTCTTCAACTCGGCAGACTTAGATGCTGGAAAGTATTTTTCCAAGAATCGCCGCTTCATATCCATCCACGACCCAATGCAACCCGGTGGTAGATAATACAACCAATCTTTTGCTCCATCTTGCAGTGAAAAAGGGAATGCTCTCAAGTTGTAATCATCTTCTGACACTCCCAGAGGCTTCATATTCATGCACACCAAATGGAATTTTGACAAATGTTTGTTTAGATCCTCTCCCGGTATACCGTGGAAAGTAGGAAGGCAATCTATCATCCCACTTTTTAGCTCACAAGTCACATTGGGAGGAAAATGTGGGAATGTGATAAATAAGGGTTGGTTCTCTAAGTTCGGGGCCATAAGCTCTCTCAAAGTGTGATTATCTTCAGCCATCTTGTGCGATGCTTCCTTAAAATTCAAACCCCTAGGTTGAGCCACCGATCTTGTTCTCTTTCTCACTCTCCTCCGATTACCCGTGGAATTAGTTAGAGAATGCAAAACACCTAGATTTGTGGTATGGGTATGCACTATAAAATAGGGCTACGCTATCCTTCCAATGTTACAATAGCAAAAAGAATCAAAGTAATAAGGAAACTATGACTAAAACTCCACTCGCAACAAACAAAAGAAAAACAATAAAAGACACTAATAACTACTCTACGAATATGTCATGCTCAACTAATACTTGAACTGAAAAGCATCCTTGGCAGTGGTGCCAAAATTTGACATGTCCCAATCCGATTGTCATGAAAACACGAGTCGAGGGGCTTATGGGTTAAAGATAGAGATTTATATTCTGCACCCGTTCTTACTGCTAAGATACCAACGGGTAGTAAGCGGCAAGCCTTGGGTTTTGTCCATAAGGATACTAGGGCTCAAATACTAATTTAAACACAACCTTGTGTGGGTCACCAATCCGCACGAGTGAAAGAAACAGCTAGTAGTGTAGACATGCAACTGGGGGGGTTTGGGGTTTGTGTTTTCAACTAACAACTACAAGCATGCAATTGAAAAACTAACAAACTATATATACTAGGCACTTGGGAATCATAGCAACAAGGTAGTTCTAATGTTTCAATCCTCGATTCATTCACATATAGACATACAAAAGACCTATCAGTTTGTTCAGAACACGTGGTGTGACCAATGACATACACTTCCCCAACCCTGTCACGGTGGGTGCGCTCGCAACCCTCCATCGGTATTGCCTTTGTAATTAGGGGAGTACAACGAGGTCCGACCATTGTTGCAGGTCCGTTTCTCCCCCTTGCTATTACGTCCCAGGCTTCCACCACGAATGTAACTACTCTCCTCAGGTCCTATATACACTAAGCCCAAGGTTCATGGGAACCTTATCTGGGATACTAGGGTTTCAACACAACACCTAGCTTGCTACTATTCACTATCTCTACCCACAACCTCTCAGACTACAGTTACAAAGTTGTCTAAGACTGGTGTGACAGCAAATATGTCAGAGCATTCTCGAATCCCCCGTGAACACACCCACGAGGACGTGTTCTCCCCTACCAATTTTAACATCCAGGTTTCTCTTCCCAATGGGGCATCAATAATTGCACAATACATGAGTATATCCCAAAGTGTGTGTTTATATGTGATGTACTACTCATGCATTTATAACATTTAAGAACAATCACAATAATATTGATGAGGTGTCAAATTCATGTATTTTCCAAAGCATTTAACATCTCTTTTATCATATTTTTGTTATAAGATTACTAGATTTAGGTAGGTTTACATGATAAGGGGTTTAGATGCCATTTTTGGTTTTTATATCTAAATCCTTCACTTTGTAACCTATGTTTAGTCTAATGGATTTTGGTCCTTACGAGTATCTAGATTCCATTTTGAGAACTTTATTTGTAGGTGTCTTATGAGCCCTTTTGAGTGGTTTAGTGAAGGCCACGTGATGAAACATCAAATGCATGTATTTTCCAAAGCATTTAACATCTCTTTTGTCATATTTTTTTATAAGATTTCTAGATTTAGGAAGGTTTACATGATAAGGGGTTTAGATGGCCATTTTCGGTTTTTGTATCAAAATCCTTCATTTTGTAACCTATGTTTAGTCTAATGGATTTTTTGTCCTTACGAGCATCTAGATTCCATTTTGTAAGCTTCATTTGCAGATTTCTTGTGAGCCCTTTGGAGTGGTTTAGTGAAGGCCACATGGAAAAATGTGGTAGAAGATAGAAGAATCGAAGAAGGAAGGCAACAAAACAGATGAATTTTCACCCGAAAGTTTAGACAAAGTTCTTAAAATTATCCTAAAATAATCATCCTACAAGGATGGATTCATCAGGTTTGTTTTCTTGAGAACTATAAAATCGACTATAAGAACTCCCAAAATGGATCAACGGTTCACCCATGGGAAGCAAAATAAGAAGCCACGAATTGTAGTTTGACCGGGCGGAAATTGCGTTGCCCGAGCGAATGGATATGGATTTTGGCCTGAAACCTCCACCGTCCAAGCGAGGCCATTTCCTCCCGAGTGAAGCCATTTTTGCCCGGGCGATGCCTGCTGCGTTTTTACCTTGTTTTTTACTGACTTGGGCTATAAATAGCTCTTTTCTTCCCCATTTGCTCAAGCCCAAATTGGGGGCTCCAAAACCCTGGTTTTTCACCATTTTCTTCCATTTTCTTCTTCTTTATTTGTAGATTTATGTTCTATGGTATGGATTTTGATTATCTAGCTTAGTTTTATACTTGGGAGCAATTGATTGAGACTTCCTTGCTAATTTTTTTGAGAATCATTTCTATCTATTGTTCATTTATTGAGCTTTTAATGTGGATTGTTAATGTCATTAATGTTGTTGAAAGTTTGAGTATGTGAATTGCTTGTATGATTACTTGTTAGGGTTGGGAGAAAGTAGCTAATTTTCCCCTCTTTTAATGTGGAATCCAAGAGCATGAGTTAGAGCTTCTAAATGATGTTGATGTGTTGATAATGCTAGATGAATGTGATGATGTTGAACTCATTGTCATGTTTGTTTTAGGTAGCAAATGAGATAAGTCTATGAAATTCGATCGTTCTTGACTAATCTTGTGTAAATGCATGAATTGGTTAAATACTTCGACACAGTGTAGTGTTTATAAGTGTTGCCAAGCTTGTTGATTCTTCATGCTCAATGCCATCAATGTGATACGTTTAGTCGTGTTTCGACTAAGGGAGTCATTGGTGAGGTTTGACAAGAGATGTCAAATTCACTCTTGCAAACTACTATCTAATAAGGATAGAAGATTTATCTTCACAACAAGTAGTTAAAACAATGAATAGATTGGTTCACTCGTTCTTGAAGCTTTTGTTATTTAGCATTCACGTGTTGTTAATCCTATGTTTTACTTCATTTATGCCATGGGTTGTTTGAGAATAGGAAGTGTTTGTATGATTAAAGGGTTAGGGTGTTATAAAAGTGACAAATTCCTTAGCTCTTTGGCATGAAAATCCAAGAACATGGACTTTGAACTTCTTGTGCATAATGTGTTGTGATTCTTGCTAGATAAGTATGTTAATGTGGATTGTTATCATATTTATCCTATAGATGCAATGGAAGGTTGAATCTTGAATGTGGTTTGTTCTAGGTTTAGCCTAATGAATGCTATGTTTGGTTAAATGGCTATGTCTTTGGTAGAAGGCTTGTTGTTATCAAATCTATGGTCCTTCGCGTGAAATGCCATTGGTGAAATATCTCTATGGTGTGGTTTACTTAGTGATTGTCAACGAGGTTTGCAAATGGTCGTTGTTTGTCTTTGCAAATTACTATTAAGAAGGATTGAATATTGATCTTCGAATGGGGAGTGATAACATTCCCCATAGGTAACAAATGTACTTGAATGAGTGAATGGTTCAATGATTTACATGAGGTTTGTAAGTGGATATCCATTGCCCCCAATGCTTTATCTTTTGTAGTTTTTACCCCTTTTTCTATGTTTGTTTGATGATTAGTATAGTTACTTGACTTTGCTAGTTATCTTGTCTTTTAATTTCATAACTTAGGAAAACTAACCAACAAAACCCCCCATTTTTACATGCTTATATATATATACTTCTAGCATAATATAAACCTTTATGTTTAAACACTTAAAAAAATCCCTCTTCTTTGTGGACGACCACAATTTTCCACTATCTACTTAATTGTATTTATTAAGCATAAAGGGCTTATAAATTATAACTTTTAGAGGTACAGCGACGACCTCACAAATTTTGGCGCTGCTACCTGGGGAAGAAGCATTTATTTTTAAGTGTTTGGGCATATTTGGTTGCATATTATCTAGTTTTTTTTTATTTTTCACTTCTTTTTGGTTGTTTTTGCTCGGAGTAGGTTGAGAGGTTATCGCCATACCTCTCAAAGTTAATATTTATAAGTCCTAATTTCTTACTATCTACAACTAAGTAGATAGTGGCAAGTCGGGGTCGTCCACGAAGAAGAGGGATTTTCTCAATCATTTAAACATAAATGGTTGATATTATGCTAAGAGTAGATATATATACACATATAAAAGCATGTAAAAAAGGGGGGTTTGGTTGGTTGTTGTCCTAAGTTATGAAAGTTTAAAAGACAAGATAACTAGCAAAGTCAAGTAACTATGCTAATCATCAAACAAACTAAGAAAAAGGGGTTTTAAAACTACAAAAGCAAAGCCTTGGGGGAAATTGATATCAACTTCCAAACCAAATGTAGATCATTGAACCATTCGCTCATCCTATCACAATTGTTACCTATGGACGAAGGACCATAGATTTGACAACAACAAGCCTTCTACCAAAGACATAGCCATTAAACCAAACATAACATTCATTAGGCAAAACCTAGAACAAACCACATTCAAGGTTCAACCTTTCATTGCATCTATAGGATAAATATGAGAACAATCCACATTAGCATACTTATCTAGCAAGAATCGCGACACATTATGCACAAGAAGTTCTAAGTTCATGTTCTTATATTTTCATGCAAATGAGCTAAGAAATTTGTCACTTTCCTAACTCCCTAACACTTAATCCATACAAACACTTCCTATTCTCAAACAACCCATGGCATAAATGAAGTAAAACATATCATTAAGAACAAATGAATGCTAGATAACAAAGGCTTCAAGAACGATTGAAAAAATCTATTCACTACTTCCACTACATGTTGTGAAGATAAATTTTCCATCATTCTTAGATAGCAGTTTGCAAGAGGGAATTCGACACCTCTTGTCAAACCTCACCAATGACTCCCTTAGCCGAAAAATGACTAAATGTATCCCATTGATGGCATTGATCACGAAGAACCAACAAGCTTGGCAATACTTATAAACACTACACCGTGTGAAAGTATTTAACCAATTCATGCATTTACACAAGATTAGTCAAGAACGATCGACATTCATAGACTTCTCTCATTTTCTACCTAAAACAAATATGACAAGAAGTTCAACATCATCACATTCATCTAGAAATTATCAACGCACCAACATCATTAAGAAGCTCTAACTCATGCTCTTGGATTCCAGATTACAAGAGGGGAGAATTAGCAACTTTTTCCCAACCCTAACAAGTAATCATACAAGAAATTCATATGCTCAAGCTTCCAACAATATCAATGCCATTAGCAATTCACATTCAAAGCTCAATAAATGCAAAATAACAAAAGCATCAAATAGAAAGATATGGTTCTTAGTACATAGATATGGATGCTTCAATCCATTACTCCCAAGATAAAACTAAACTAGATAATTAAAAGACATGATTAACCTACAAAAGCTAAGAAAAGAAAGAAAGAAAAACTAGGGTTTGAACCCAGAAAAATTGCAGGAAGAAGAAGCTGGATTTGTTTCTTTTTTGAGAGGAGAGGATAAGGTGAGTATTTATCGTACAAAAAGCAAGAAGAATTTCTGGCTATACGTCCATCACGAGTCGCGATGGGCTTGCGACGACCTCGCGACGGACTCCAGTTCCAGCACCATTTTTTCTTTCTTCTTTTTTTTATATCCTCCTTTTCTCTTCACTTTTTCAATTCTTCAAATCTTCAAAAGCTCACATATAAGTCTTCAAATATTCAAATCTTCAAAGGTATTCTTCAAAGTCTTCAAAATCTTCAAAGTCTTCAAACAAACTTCCTTGTCACACTAAATTCTCTTGAAAAGTAATAAAAGCGTAAAAGTCACTTTTAACTCTCCTTAGAGAGTTTCAAGGCAAAATTCCACATTTAGAGCACAAAAGTGTACAAAAGTGAATCCTAAAAGTCCTAATATAACCGTATAAAATGGGCACATCAAACCTCCCCGCACTTAAACCTTACTCGCCCTCGAGTAAGAAAAGATTTAAGCACACAAAGGAATTCATATGTCCACATCCTAACTAATATTCGACCAATCAACACCTTACAAAAACTCTCAATATC
The DNA here is from genome assembly GCA_037428765.1 of Rubia yunnanensis. Taxonomy (NCBI): domain Eukaryota; kingdom Viridiplantae; phylum Streptophyta; class Magnoliopsida; order Gentianales; family Rubiaceae; genus Rubia; species Rubia yunnanensis. The sequence continues at coordinate 18,117,154 of CM075064.1, read as the reverse complement.
ATAAATCCCAAAATCAAAGCTCAAATGAGAATTTTTCACACAAACAACCCCAATTCCTAAATCTAACCAAATCTACCACTTATCAGTTCACTACCCATAAAAACGTTTTAATGTCCCGAATTGATAATCCCAAAGTCCAATGACACAAAATGAAGTTAAAACCATATAGGAGTTTTAAGCACATACTTCACTTCATACGAATATATCAACCAAAATCCAATGACACAAAATAAAGTCAAAATCATAGAGGAGTTTTAAACACATACTTCACCCAATGCCAATATATCAACCAAAACGAAGTATAAAATAATCAAGAATTTCATACCCATACTTCGTTTTTCAACCCACAAAGTTACCCAATCCCAAGAGGTCTAAAGATGTTAGGCTACCCGATCCATCCATATGACAACCGCAACCTCATGACTCCAAAGCCGGCAAATGAGTGAAATCATAGCATTTTCCTTATTTCTCGATTTCTCTCATTTTTCCTACGAGCCCTTTCGGGTTTTCATCCTAGCCACACATCATGTTCTTGGCTCACATCTCACCTTTTTCCACACATTTTGACCTCTCATTTTTTCCTAGGTCACCCTTTTGGGTTTTTGACATATCCAGGCCCCCCAATGTTGCCTAATTTGCCCTCTCGGGTTTTCAACTTAGAGGATTTTCTTTTCTTTCTTATTTTTTTCAAAATTTTCAATTTTTTTTAATTTTTTTCATGTTTTTCCAATCAAAAGTAGCAAAAGACATTCCAAATGAAGCTAGCATGCATATGAGTCCTCTAACCCCTCCCCGTACTTAAAACATTACATTGCCCTCAATGTAAACATGTAAGGCAAGAATAATAAAACTCAAGGTAAGAGGTAGAGTGACACCCATTTCTCTGTATAGTCGCCGGTGGTATGGTGCAGTCCAATGTAATTGTATAGAATCGGTCCCAAAATTAGTTTCAGAGCCGAAAGGGGGAGCAAAGTGCCGTAGAAGAACTCACCTCTCAAGAAAAACGTTGTCTCCTTGGCGCCGTTTGATCAAGACTAACACCACAAAGAACAACATCAAACTCAAAAGTACATAAGGATTTGTAATACTAGGTTTAGCATTAAGAGTTAATAACCATAGTATTATCAAAGAACAACCAATCCATCATGCAATCACCACTATAAGATTTTCCAATAAAATATATCCAACATATATCGACACATATCCAAGCATCATTATAGAATATAGCAATTAAAGACTTAATGATGTAGTCAGCCTACTACAATAAACAAAGATACTATAAAGATGCAAGAATTTTCATAAGTCAATATAGGTGAGATGGTGGAGGAATGAGTGAATGTGTGGTAGTTCTTAGTATTTGGTGCAGAAGAAGGAAGGATTATGAAGTGTTTAAGCTCAGTTGAAAAGTTGGATTTTTTATCGCAACTCGCGATAGCACTGGTCGCGACTCGCAATGCATCATCATGAGTCGAGACAGGTAGGGAAGGCTCGGGTTTGACTGGGCTTGAGGATGAAATATGACATCTCGAGGGTCTAAAAAGGCTTCACTAGTCTCAAGGGCTTCTGGTCTCGAGCACCCGAGATACCGAGGGCCTTTGTTTGAATCAAGGGCTTATTGCCTCGAGGACACAAGGTCTCGAGGGTATGATGCACTTTTGGGCTCAGCTCGAATTGAGGGCTTGTGGCCACGAGGACCTGAGGTCTTGAGGGCTTCAGCTCGAGTCGAGGGCTTGTGGCCTCGAGGACCCGAGATCTCGAGGGCTTCAGCTCGAGTTGAGAGATTACAGCCTCGAGGACCTGGGGTATCGAGGGCTTCAGCTTAAGTCAAGGGATTGCAGCCTCAAGGAGCCGAGGTCTCGAGGGCTTCAGCTTGAGTTAAGGGTTTGTGGCCTCGAGAACCCAAGGTCTCGAGGGGCTGATATCTCGAGGGTTTTGGCTCAACTCGAAGAATGATGCTCTCAAGGGATGATGGTCTTTTAGGTTCGGCTCAAGCCAAGGGCTTTGCATCCTCGAGGACCTAAGGTCTCAAGGGCTGACTGGTCTCGAGGGATTGGTCTCAAGGGATGATGGTCTCGAGGACTCATGGCTTTTCGAAGGGCTGGTCTTGTGACCTCAAGGACCCAAGGTCTTGAGGGCTTCAACTCAAGTCAAGGGATTGCAGTCTTGAGGACCTGAGGTATTGAGGGCTGATGGACTTTCAGATCTGGCCTGAGTCAAGGTCTTGCGACCTTAAGGATGAAAGATAACGTCTCGAGGCCAGTCTCGAGGACTCGTTGGTTGTGACTCGCGACGGGCTCATCGCGACTTGTGAAAAGTGGAGACTGGGAGCTGATTTTTAACACAAAATATTTGATGACATCGCGACTCGCGATGGTTCATCGCAAGGTCGTCGCGAGTCACGATGACCTGATTTCTTATCACGTAGAAAGAAATCAATATTTTCTTACCAACATTCCAAGCTTTCTTCCCTTTCTCATTGATCTCATTCCTTCATCTCCTCCAATTCAATGTACTTCACTTTCCTAAAAAATCACAGAAAAACACATCGTAAAAAGAACAAGACAAAGTAACAAAAACTAAACAACAAAAACCAAAATAAAAGGCCAAGTGTATTTACGTCATCGGAACAACAATGCTCAGTATATTTAAGGTCATCAGCACGAACCTAATGTTATCCATATGGTGAAGGCTTGAACCCGTTCACCACGAGTATCCAAAAGTAGAGAGATGGGGGTATAAAACTTTCAATAGGAAAGTCTTGTTGCGGTGGAGATGGTTTAAAGGGAGTTGGGAGGCTTGGGATAGTCTTTTGGCTCCTCTCTTATCTCCCTCAAAACTTCCAAAAATGGTGGAGTTGGTTCAATAGGTAGGGGTAGGGTGATGATGCTAATGAATGTAGCACAATAACCTCTTCCTCCTTTTTATCATCCTCAACAACCAACTCCTCATCCCCTTTGAACTCAAGATCATTTCCCATGGTGACCTCACTCACTGAATCCTCGAGTTCAATTTGGGATGGTGTATTTTTAGAATTACGAGCTTCCATTTGGGCTAACGCTTCTAATATACTCCTCGCATGCTCCTCAATAACCTCAACACTAGAGGAGAGCTGGGTGTCCGGTTCTTCACTAGTAAAGTTGTTCAAGTTTGCTATTGTATTTGTGACTTTCTCACGTGTCAAACTTGAACTTCCTTGTTGGACTTGGTTTTGGGGTATGGTATAAGGTGGTGATGACTAACTATTTTGTTCGTATTGTTGGTTTTCTGGCCCATTCTCATACCAGAAATCCGGATTACCCCTCCATTTCGGATTGTATGAATTGTGGTATGGATACCATTCTTGAGCTTCTTGCCCTTGAAAACCAACATCTCCTAACTCTTTGTAGCACTTTTCATAATACCCTTGGTTTTGGAAACTAAGGGTTCTTTCCCCTTCATAGTGCTCTTTCCACAATAAATAGCACGACTTGGTAGGATGGTCAGAATGACACATCCTACAAAACCTTGCTTGTTGAGCCTCTCTTATCATCATGAGTTCCCTCATAGTGAAACACTCCATTATTATTATTTTTTTTAAAACAATTTCAAAAGTCCAAAATCATATTGCAAGGATTCTCGATAAAAATTTACCAAGAACTTAAGAAATACCTACTCCAAACAAAAACAACCACCAAGGAGTGGAAAATAAAAACAACTGGCTAATATGAAACCAAATATACCCAAACACTTAAAAATAAACGCCTCTTCCCCAGCAGTGGTGCAAAAATTTGGGAGGTCATCGCCGTACCTCTTAAAGTTAATATTTATAAGCCCTAAATGCTTACTATCTACAACTAAGTAGATAGTGGCAAGTTGGGGTCGTCCACAAAGAAGAGGGATTTTCTCAAGCGTTTAAACATACATGGTTGATATTATGCTAGGAGTAGATATATATACACAAATAAAAGCATGTAAAAAGGGGGGGGGGTTTGGTTGGTTGTGGTCCTAAGTTATGAAAGTTGAAAAGACAAGATAACTAGCAAAGTCAAGTAACTATGCTAATCATCAAACAAAATAAGAAAAAGGGGTTTTAAAACTACAAAAGCAAAGCCTTGGGGGCAATTGATATCCACTTCCAAACCAAATGTAGATCAATGAACCATTCGCTCATCCTATCACAATTGTTACCTATGGACGAAGGACCATAGATTTGACAACAACAAGCCTTCTACCAAAGACAGCCATTAAACCAAACATAGCATTCATTAGGCAAAACCTAGAACAAACCACATTCAAGGTTCAACCTTTCATTGCATGTATAGGATAAATATGAGAACAATCCACATTAACATACTTATCTAAGCAAGAATCACAACACATTATGCACAAGAAGTTCTAAGTTCATGTTTTTAGATTTTCATGCAAATGGGCTGAGGAATTCGCCACATTCCTAACTCCCTAACACTTAATTCATACAAACACTTCCTATTCTCAAAAAACCCATGGCATAAATGAAGTAAAACATAGAATTAAGAACACATGAATGCTAAATAACAAAGGTTTCACAAACGAGTGAAACAATCAATTCACTACTTCCACTAATTGTTGTGAAGGTAAATCTTCCATCCTTCTTAGATAGTTGTTTTCAAGAGTGAATTTGACATCTCTTGTCAAACTTCACCAATGACCCCCTTAACTAAAACATGACTAAAAGTATCCCATTTATGGCATTGCGCATGAAGAACCAACAAGCTTGGCAATACTTATAAACACTACACCGTATGAAAGTATATAACCAATTCATGCATTTACACAAGATTAGTCAAGAACAATCGACATTCATAGACTTATCTCATTTTGTACCTAAAACAAACATGACAACGAGTTCAACATCATCACATTCATCTAGAAATTATCAACACACCAACATCATTAAGAAGCTCTAACTCATGCTCTTGGATTCAACATTACAAGAGAGGAGAATTAGCTACTTTCTCCCAACCCTAACAAATAATCATACAAGCAATTCATATACTCAAGATTCCAACAACATCAATGCCATTAACAATTCACATTCAATGCTCAATAAATGCAAAAAAGAAAAAGCACCAAATAGATAGATATGGTTCTTACTACATAGATATGGATGCTTCAATCCATTGCTCCCAAGATAAAACTAAGCTAGATAGTTAGAAGACATGATTAACCTACAAAAACTAAGAAAAGAAAGAATGAAAAACTAGGGTTTGAACCCAGAAAAATTGCAGGAAGAAAAAACTGGATTCGTCTTTTTTTAGAGGAGAGGATAATGTGAGTATTTATAGTACAAGAAGCAAGAATAATTTTTGGCCATACGTCCACCGCGAGTTGCGATGGGCTCGTGACGACCTCGCGAAGGACTCCAGTTCCAGCACCATTTTTTCTTTCTTCTTTTTGTTTCATATCCTTCTTTTCTCTACACATCTTCAATTCTTCAAATCTTCAAAAGCTCAAATATAAGTCTTCAAATATTCAAATCTTCAAAGGTATTCTTCAAAGTCTTCAAAGTTTTCAAACAAATTGCTTGTCACACAAAATCCTCTAGAGAAGTAATAAAAGCATAAAAGTCACTTTTAACTCTCCTTAGAGAATTTCAAGGCAAAATGCCACATTTAGAGCACAAAAAAGTACAAAAGTGAATTCTACAAGTCCTAATATAACAGTATAAGGTATTTCTTAAGTTCTTGGTGAATTTTTATCGAGAATCCTTGCAATATGATTCTGGGCTTTTGAAAGAGAGAATTTAAAAAAAATGGAACGTCTCACCTTGAGGGAACTCATGATGAGAAGAGAGTCTCAACAAGCAAGGTTTTGTAGGATGTGTCATTCCGACCATCCTACCGAGTCTTGCTATATGTTGAGAGAGGAGCACTATGAGGAGGAAAGAACTCTTAGTTTCCAAAACCAAGAGTATTATGAAGAGTGCTACCAAGAGGTAGGAGATGTTCATTTTCAAGGGCAAGAAACCCAAGAATGGTATCCATACTATAATTCTTACAACCCAGAATGGAGTGGTAATCTGGATTGGTGGTATGGGAATGAGCCGGAAAACTAAAAGTACAAGAAAAATAGTTGGTCATCACCATCTTATACAATACCCCAAAACCAAGCCCAACAAGGAAGTTCAAGTTTGACACGTGAGGAAGTCATGAATGCAATAGCAAACTTGAACAACTTTACTAGCGAGGAACCAAACACTCGGCTCTCCTCTAGTGTTGAGGCTATTGAGGGGCATATGAGGAGTATATTGGAAGCTTTGGTCCAAATGGATGCTCGTGATTATGAAAATACACCATCCCAAGTCGAACTCAAGAATTCGGTGAGTGAGGTCCCCATGGGAAATGAGTTTGAGTTCGACAGGGATGATGAGTTGGTTGATGAGGATGAAAAAATGGAGGAAGAGGTGATTGTGCTACATTCATTAGCATCATCACCCCTACCCCCACCTAGTGAACCAACTCCACCATTTTTGGAAGTTTTGAGGGAGATAAGAAAGGAGCCAAAAGACTATCCCAAGCCTCCAAACCACTGAACTCCTTTTAAACCATCTCCACCTCCTCCAAACTTTCCTCTTGAAAGTTTTGTATCCCCACCTCTATATTTTTTATGTTCATGGTGAGAGGTTCAAACCTTCACGGCATGGATAACATTAGGGTCATGCCGACGACCTTAAAAATATGGAGCTAGTATTTTTATTTTCTTGAAAAAAATCCCCAACCATGTCCTCAAACTCTTATCCAAAACCACAAGAATACCACAATAATCCATCACCAAAAACCACTACCAAAATCACCATCTAGGAGTACTACTAGTTGTTGTCTTTTGTGAGTGATGATCGGGATTTCCATAGTTGTGGCTTCATAGTGGATGGATCAAAGTTTTATATTGGGCGGAGTTGGAGAACATGGAGGAGAGAACATTCATTGAGAAGTGAGCATTGCCTCCAGGAAGGACCTCTAAGGTCCTAGTTGTGGGTTTTTTTTTCCGTTCTCCCTTATTTCTTTATCTTGTCTTTTTCACATTGAGGACAATGTGTGTTTCAAGTGTGGAGAGGTAAAGAGAAATATATCTCATGGTACTGTATTGTAGTGTGCATATGCTCTACTTTGATTTGTTTTGTTAGAAAAAAATAAAAATATAACTCCCGTTAAGTTGCAAATCTGAGAGGGAAACTTAGGTAAAAATGGGAGGCCCGGATAGGTTGAAAACCCGAAAGGGCAACCTATGCAAAAATGAGAGGCCAAATGGTGTGGAAAAAGGTGAGGGAGAGCATTGAAAAATAAAAATGTGTGAATCTAGGATGAAAACCCGAGAGGGATCCTAGGAAAATTGAGAGAAATTGAGAGAAATTGAAAAACAATTATGCTTCTCTTCATTTTTCTATTGAGTGGCTTTCTCGGTGGAGTAAGTTAGCTTGGCATTACCTGTATTCCTCACTTTTGTTACGGTTTGTTGGTTGTTTAGATTATCTTAGGCTTTGGGATGTGAGAGTGTGAGAGATTCTTATGTCTTGGGTGTTAGGGTAGTCTAAGAGATGTTTTGGGAAAACATTTACATGCAAGTTTACACTTTGATCTTTGCTTGTTCTTGTTTACTCGGGGGTGAGTAAGGTTTAAGTGTGGGGAGATTTGATGAGACGTCAAATGCATGTATTTTCCAAAGAATTTAACATCTCTTTTGTTATATTTTTGTTATAATATTTCTAGATTTAAGTAGGTTTACATGATAAGGGGTTTAGATGACCATTTTCGATTTTTATATCTAAATCCTTCATTTTGTAACCTATATTTAGTCTAATGGATTTTTGGTCCTTACGAGAATCTATATTCCATTTTGTGAGCTTCATTTGTAGATGTCTCATGAGCCCTTTGGAGTGGTTTAGTGAAGGGCACATGCCAAAATGTGGTAGAAGATAGAAGGGTCAAAGAAGGAAGGCAAAGAAGCAGATGAATTGTCACCCAGAAGTTTAGACAAAGTTCTTAAAATTATCCTAGAAGAATCATCCTACAAGGGTGGCTTCATTGGATTTTTCTTCTCGAGCACTATAAAATTAACTACAAGAACTCCCAAAAAGGATCAACGGTTCACCCGTGGGAAGCAAAACAAGAAGCCGTAAATTGTAGCTCGCCCTGGCGGAAATGGCGTCGCCCGGGAGGATGGATCTGAATTTTGGGCTGAAACCTCCGCCGCTCGGGAGAGGCCATTTCCGCTCGGGTGACGCCATTTTTGCCCGAGCGACGGCTGCTGCGTTTGGACCTTCTTTTGACCAACTTGGCCTATAAACAACCCATTTTCTTCCCCATTTGCTCAAGCCCGAGCCCGACTTGGGGCTCCAGAACCCTAGTTTTTGACCATTTTCTTCTTCTTTCTTTGTAGATTTATGTTCTATGTTATGTTATGATTATCTAGCTTAGTTATGTACTTGGGAGCAATTGATTGAGAGTTCCTTGCTAATGTTTTGAGAATCATTTCTATCTATCTATTGCTTTCTCTATTGTGCATTTATTGAGCTTTGAATGTGGATTATTAATGGCATTAATGTGGATTATTGAGCTTGGAAGTTTAGTCTTCACAACAAGTAGTGAAAGTAGTAAATAGGCTGCATGTTCAATGATGGATAAGAGGCTTGGAAGTGGAAGTCAATTGCACCCAAGGTTTTGTTAATTGTTGGTTTAATCTTAGTTGTTAATGCATTCTTTGCATAATTAACTTGCTTGATTAGTTAACTTGTCTTTAATTTCATAACTTAGGACCAAAACCAACCAAGTTTCCCCCCATTTACATGCTTATATATATGCTTATATCTAGTATGTTTTCTCCTAGATATGTTTAAACACTTGGAAATATCCCTCTTCTTGAGGATGACCTCAAATTGCCACTATCTACTTAATTGTAGATAGGAAGCATTAGGGCTTAAAAATATAACTTTGAGAGGTACGCCGACAACAATATTAGGATAAAATAAGGAATCTCACAAAAGCATATAAATCAAAACATGTCTACAATTTATCCCTAAGCTATAGAAACCACTCCATAGATATAGAATTCAAAAAATATATTTGAATTTCACATCTAGGATCAAAGAAAAAAGTAAAAGGAAAAGAAAGAAAACAAAGAAAAGAGAGAATGTTATCGTCTCTAGAGTTTCTCTCCTAATACAAAATGAAGTCTAAAAAAATGATCCACCTCTGTAACCTAGTCGAATAAGGATATATTTATAGTAGTAGGGGATTATGCCAAAAAATATGCCCAAAATAGGCTAAAGAAGAGTAAACCCTAGCTCGGCAGCTGCTTGGCGTTGGCCGTTGCAGATGGCGCTGCCCGTGGCACGTATGGTTGTCCTTGCTGGCATGGGCCATATGATCTGGCATGGGCCATTCCTTTTCATCCGGTACGGGATGATGGATCTGGTGTGGCCCGTATAGCATCATCTGGAGTGGGACGCTTGATTTGGTGAAAGTAACGCCGTATCACCTGGTGCGGACCGTGGCATTTAGCACGGGCCACCGTCAGTGTGCTTGATTTGAAACTTCTGATTTGTGGGTGTGACAGTTGGCGCATGCCATTGTCAAAGGGGTTGGTCTACTCAGAAATATGCACGAGCCACGTGCTTTTCCACACCACACTGACTGGTCTTGGTATCTTGGACTTGGAATGGAGCAGGCTATAAAAATGGGACGATTCGCGCCTATACTTAGTAGATTTGAGCGGGATCTGAGACTTGTGCTTGTGGCCCTTAGAAATTGGCACATGCCACACTGTACTTTCGTGTTGCTCTCCTCGCGTGGGACAACACCTTTGGCGTAGGCAGTTGGTGCCATCCATGAACGGCCCGCGTTGACCCATTTGTGCCTAGGCCGAATGAACTTCTTTCCTCCACTATGGCTGAACCGTTAGTCCAATTTGAGAGTTCTAGCAGTCTATTTTGTAGTGCTTGAGAAAAAAATCCAATGGAATTAACCTTGAAGGCTAATTCTTCTCAGATCGCTCCTAGACTTTAGCGCAACTCATCAAACCACGATTCACCGTTTCTTCGTTTTCCGCCTTGAACTCCAATGCCACCTATCTTTGGCTCCAATCTCCTTCTACAATGCTTTGATGTTTATGGCCTTCATCTACTACCATTCTAGTGTGAATGATCTTCGATGTCTTCTACCGTCCTTGTGAACGGCCTTCAATATCTTTTATCGCCCTTTTGAAAGGCCTTCACATAGAATGTTACAATAAAGTACCCACATGCGACCTACTAAGGATGATCACAAGGAAGATCTAGGAGCCCATTGATTCAAGCTGTCCATTAGTACCAAGTCTACAAAATGCAGGATTTAGATAAGAAAACCAAACATGGCAGTCTAAACCCCCTGTCATGTAGACTCAACAAATACCAGCTATCCACCAAATAAAACTAGTTAATTATTACGTCGAATGTAATGGTTAACGCATGCATAAAGACAAAAAAGGGAAAAAATAGCGTGCATGCATAAGTTAACCGAAGCAATCAACTTATTCCTAGATTACCATGTTTTCCCCAAAAGAGTAAGAATATCACAACTCTCACACTCCCCGAAGAACATAAGCAATCTAACCAACCAAAAGTAAAATGTGCAAAAGGTAAGCCAAAAAGATAAGTGTCAAGCTAGCCTACTTTTCCCTAAATGATCTCCAAAGCAATCAAAGAGTCATCCCCAAAAACAATACACCAAGGAAATCCAAGAGTCGTCGACTTAGTTGTAACATAGGGATAATTCGTTATTCTTAACCTAGTTACAACCAAGGAAGCATATGTATCGCCAACCTAGTTTTTTATTTTCTCCCAATTTCTCTCATTTTCCCTAGAAGCCCTTTCGGGCTTTCATCCTAGCTTTAATACACAAAGGGTACACACTTCTCACATTTTTCCATACGGCCTCTAATTTTTCCTAGGCTCGTAAGCCTAGCATGGCCTAGCCTCTCACTTTTACCTAGGTCTTTCGACTTATTCAAATTTTTCCCAATGTTACTCAAATCGCCCTTTCGGGTTTTCAACTTGTCCGAGTTTATATATATACATATACTTTTTTTTCATTTTTTCAAAAAAAAATATTTTTTTGGGTGTAGCCCAAAATCTCCCCAAGGTGGACTTCATACTACAAAAGATAAGCTCACAATAAAAAATACACCACCAATATCCTAAAGCAACCTAGCCCATGCATACTAAGAATCCTAGCATAGTATGTCATGCCACCAATTATCCATCCAAAATCATTCCTCAATAATCAAAAACAAAAATCACCACAATCAAGAAAAAGTACCAATGAAAAAAATGGAATACACCGAGGAAATCCAAAAATGAAGACTCTCTAAGTGCTCACTAATCCCTCTCCACACTTAACCAATGCATAGTCAACAATGCAACAAAAATCATGCCAAAACATAAGTGAGGTTGGGAGAAATAGTGATACTCACTCTTGTGGCCCCGAAGGGCCTTCATCCTTGTGACTCGTGAAACTCCTATCAATGTATCTTGTTTCTTGAATCATGGTCTCGATGCAATCCATCCTCGTATGAAGCTCCTCCACTTGCAATCGCATTCTTCCTATCACTTGGACTGCCTCTTGAAACACTTAGATAGAGCTCAAAAGTTGACCCCCAAGGGAGTGTAGTTGGTCAATGATGTTCGTGGATAGGCGAGAGTGGCTAGGAGGTGCTCTCGGAGTGGTTTCGCCCTCGACCTCCTCAACATCTATCTCTGGGGTGTCGACAACTCTGTAGAAATCTCTCTCAAATCGCAGGTCAGGCGCAGTGTCTAGGTTATCCAAACAAGTGTCATGGTTGATGGCAATGCACTCCGGCTGAGGAAGTACCATGAAGCTACATGTGACTGCTCCACCATAAAGCCATACATACCAATCCTCCGACGTCGTTGGTCCTACCATAGATGCCTTTGCTAAATTTTCAATGTTATACTTTGTACATGATCTTCCCAAGTTAGCTAACACTCTCTGTGTAACCGGATGACCTAAGTACTGTGCCAGTAGACCTATTATGCCTCCCATAGATATCTAATTACTCTTTCGGCCCCCTGTCGTTAAACATTCATGAACAAAAGACCCTACTAGGTTTGGGTAAAAATTACCCTCGGGTGTCATTACCTAGAGGCAATGAACATCTGAACCCGGGCATTGTGTTAGCTCACCATTGCAGAAAATACCCATAGCCAACAGTCGGTGAACATAACGAAATACCGGGGAACCATGACTGTAACTCGAGTGGAGGCTTTCCTGTGGGCAAGGTCAAAGATAAAATTTATAGTTCTACACCCATTCTCACTGCTATACTACCTAAATGGTCATTAAAGGTAAGCCCTGGGTCTATCCATAGAGATGCTAGGGCTCAAGTATCAACTAAAACACAACCTCGTACGGGTTGTCAATCCGTACGAGTGAATGGAATAGCTAGTAAATGCAAACAAAGGGAGGGTGGGGGTTGGTTTTTCAGATTAATAATTACAAGGCATAAAAGTAAAAAGACACAATTAATCTATAAAGCTAAGCACTTGGGGATTTATTGTGCAACATGGTTAATCTAATGTTTCGATCCTCTATTCATTCACGTGTAAGATTTACTAGATATCCTAATAGAACGTTCATAACACATGGTGTGGCCGATGACATACATTTTCATGTACCTGTCACGTCGGGTGCGTTCGCAACCCTCCATAGACACCACCATTGTAATTAGGGAAGTACAAAAAGGTCCGACCATTGTTGTAGGTTTGTTTCTCCCCCGTGCAATTATGTCCCGGTCGTCCACCACGAATGCACTACTTCCCCCTGGTCCTATCAATTAGTCCAAGGGGTTGTTGGCACCTTATCTATGATACTAGGGTTTCTTACAACCTCAGCTTGCTATTATTTCACTATTTCTACCTGCAACCTATCGAAAAACTTAACGTAATCAGCTAAGAATAATGTGATGGCAAATAAGTCAGAGCAATACTTGGGTCTCCCGTGCACATACCCATGCAGACGCAATGTACTCCCTTACCCATTCTAACATCCAGGTTTCTCTTCCCAATGGGACATCAATATTTTCACCATACATGAATATAGCCCAAAGTGTGTGCCAATGTGGTGTACTATTCATGCATTTCAAACATTCAAGAACAATCACAATAATATCATGAACACAAAATTAGGATGAACTATAGAATCTCACAAAACATTAATAAACCATGTGCTACAATTTAGCCCCAAGATATGGAAAATACTCCATGGATATGGAATTCAAATATGGAATTGAATTCCACATCTAGGATCAAAATAAAAAAGAAAAGAAAAGAAAGAGAGTGTTTCTCTCCTAATAGCCTAAGAATGAAATAAAACTCTCTACTCTACTTCGCACATGTTTAACCTAGTAGACTGAGACTACATTTATAGAAGAAGTGGATTGGGCCTAACTATAGGCCCAAAATAGGCTAAAATGACTAAACCATAGTTCAGCCGCCGGCGCGATCAGCGGCTTGTACTTGTCACGGGCTGCAGGATCTGGCACGAATTGTTCTTCTTCATCCGGTGCGGGGTGCTGGATCTGGTGCGGGACATGTTGCATCATCGGGCGCGGACTATGGCCTTTGATGCAAGCTACTGTCAGCATGCTGGATTTGGAACTTCTGATCCACGGGGAACAGGGCGCAGGTCTTGGCGCGGGCTGTCGTCAGGAGCTGGATTTGGAACTTCTGAACCACAAGGTACGAGCCTTGGCACAGGCCATTGTTAGGAACATCATTCTGCTCAGAAAATTGCAGCGGGGCATGGCCTTTGGTGCAGACGTCGGCTGGTCTTGGCATCTTGGACTTGGAATGGCGCAGGCCGTCGTGAATGGGACAGTCTGTGCCCAAACTTAGCCATTTTTTAACGAAGTCTCAAACTTGTGCACGCGGGCCATGAGATTTGGTGCGGCTTGCACCATAGCCTTGTGATAAATAATGTTGGCATGGGATGACTCCTTTGGCGCCTGTTGGTGCTTAACCGTGAATGTCCCACACCGACCCGTGGTACCTTGGCCAGCTGAACTTGTTTCCTTTGTTATGGGTGAACCGTTAGTCCGATTTTAGAGTTTGAGTAGTCAATTTTATAGTGCTCGAGAAGAAGAATCCAATGGAATTATTCTTCAAGGCTAATTCTTCTTGGATCGTTCTCAGAATTTAGCACAACTCATCGGACCACGATTCCCCGCTTCTTCACTGGTCGCTTTGATCTCCGTTGCCACCTATCTTTGACTCCAATCTCCTTCTACCACGCATTGATGTTTGTGGCCTTCGTAACCATGGTTATTCGGAGGGGGATTTGGTCTATTACTTCTATAATGGTCTTCTTGATGAGGATCAAAAGTTGGTGAGGAGTTCTTGTGGTGGCACTCTTGGGAACAAGACTTCATCGGAGGCTATGCAATTATATGAGGAGCTAGCAGAGGAGTCAAGAAACTTTAGCTGAAGGGCCGATTTAAGAAGGAGAAATCCAATGCTCGCAAGTGACTCTTCCAATAGTGGGAATCTTGAGGACCAAGTCTTAGCCCTTGCATCCATGGTGAAATCGTTAATGACGAAGCCCAAAAATGTGCCACATGCTAAATCATGTGAAATTTGTTACTTGGTGCACCCTACGGACACTTGCCCTACTTTGCAAGAGGACTATGTCGAGGGGGTAAGTGCTATAGGATACCAAGGAAACCAAGGCTATCAAGGCAACCATGGCTATCAAGGCAACCAAAACTACCAAGGTGCACAAGGATATCAAAGGAATGAGGGTACCAAGCTGGCCAAGGCTACCAAAACCAGCCGTACTATTCGGGTAATCATGATAACCCAAACCTCCGATATGATAACCCAAACCTCCGATATGGAAACCCTCAAGGATGCCAAAACCCCCAACCGTATCGGCCTCCTAAACAACAATATAGGCCACCTCAACAACAATTTCAAAGGCTCCAAGATAAACCCCGAGACTAAGGGGAGAGCTCGGGGCTAACAAAGGATGAGGTGATGCAAGCCATTCACCGGTTAGGCATGTGTGTGGAGAAAAGAGAAAAATTCCAAGATGAAGCCAAGTCAAGCATCAAGAACTTGGAAACTCAAGTAAGCCAAATATCTCAAGTGGTGAATTGGATAGAGACCCAGGAAAAGGGTAAACTACCCTCTCAACCGAAAATCAACCCTCAACAAAATGCTAGTGCTATCGCTTTGAGAAGTGGTAGAGAGGTTGGCACTTCCTTGGGTAATGAAATTGTTGAAGAGGAGCCTATGAGGATTGAGGTGTTTATAAAAGGGGTTGAGAAAGAAGAAGCCCATGAGATGAAGGCCGGGGAGACAAAAAGCAAGGAAGAAGAAATTGAGGTGGAGACATTTGAGCAAAGACCGAAGTCAATCTTTATCCCGGAACCTTCATCTCTCCCTCAAAAAAAGCAAAGATGGTGGAGATCCCTCCATATGTTCCGGAACCTCCATTTCAGGAAGCCTTGAAAGAAAAAAGGAGGAAGGAATACAACAAGGACATCTACGAAGTCTTTCGTAGATGTGAGGTAAATATCCCACTCTTGAATTCCATTGAACAAATTCCTAGATATGCTAAATTTCTTAAGGAATTATGTGTTGTGAATAGAAAACAAAGGGCCAAAAATAAGTTGAAAATGGAAAAAGTGAGCATGTTTCCGCCCTGTGTCAAAAAGAGTTAGCCCCTAAGTGTAGTGATCCCAGTATGCTCACAATCCCATGCATAATAGGAAATACACATTTTGAAAAATCTATGCTTGATCTAGGTACATCAATAAATGTGATTCCCTACTCTTTGTATGAAAACCTCAACTTGGGTACATTGCACAAAACCGGGGTGGTAATCCAATTAGCCGATCGTTCTAGCGCATACCCTAAAGGTATTGTCGAGGACATCTTGGTTAAGGTGGATTCCTTAGTTTTCCCACAGATTTTTATGTCCTTGACATGGAGCATGATAAATATGCCACCCCGATTTTGTTGGGGAGGTCATTTTTGAAAATCTATAGGACAATGATTGATGTGCATAAGGGTACCCTCACCATGGAATTTGATGGAATAAATGTAGAGTTTAACATAAATGACTCTATGAAGTATCCTAGTGAAGAACATGCTTGACATGCCCTAGATGTTGTTGAAAAAGTTGTGCAAGATGTTTTTGAGCTAAGTGGTGATGATTCCTTGTTAGTTTCTTTACAATGTGATAGTAATGATGCCCACAATGTATACTCTATAAGCACTAACTTGAAGGAAAGCTTTGAGGACTTGAACCTGTTTGAAGAGATGAAACCAAGCCTCTCGAAACCTCCTCCTCTACTCTTAGAGGAACTCGACGAACTGGAATTCCTCCTATCACTTGTGAAAGCACCGGTGATTGAACTTAAACCTTTGCCAATTGACCTCAAGTATGCATTTCTTGGGGAAGGGGAGATGCTTCCGGCTATCATTTCAAACAAGCTCACCAAAGAACAAGAAAAAAAATTGATGGTGGTGTTACAGGAGAACAAGGAAGCAATTGGATGAACTATTGCCAATATCAAATGCATAAGCCCATCCACTTGCATGCATAGAATCTTGTTGAAAGAAGATACAAGACTCATGTGACAACCCCAATGCCATTTAAACCCACCTATGATAGTGGTGGTGAAGGAGGAAATCCTCAAGTTACTTCAAGTGGGCATGATCTATCCAATCTCGGATAGCAAGTGGGTGAGTCCAACTCAAGTGGTACCAAAGAAGAGTAGGGTGACGGTGGTCGAAAATGAGAAGGGTGAAATGGTGCCCACCCGAGTTCAAAATGGGTGGCGCGTTTGCATTGACTACCAGAGGCTAAATGCGGAAACCCAGAAGGATCACTCCCCATTTCCATTCATTGATCAAATACTTGAGAGGTTAGAAAGCCACCCCTTCTATTTATTTTTAGATAGTTACTCGGGGTAGGTTCAAGTAGCTATCACCCCGGAAGACCAAGAAAAGACCACTTTCACATGTCCCTTTGGTACGTTTGCCCACCGGCCTATGCCTTTCGGGTTATGTAACGCCCCTGAAACTTTCCAAAGGTGTATGGTACGCATTTTCTCATAATTTTTTGAAATATTTGTTGAGGTATTTATGGATGATTTCACCATTCATGGTAATTCTTTTGACAACTATTTATCAAATTTGGCACAAGTTCTCAAATGCTGCATTGATACTAATCTTGTGTAAAATTATGAGAAGTGTCATTTTATGGTAGAGCAAGGCATTTTCTTAGGCCATGATGTCTCCTCTAAGGGTATTGAGGTTGACAAGGCAAAGATAGATAAAATTCAAACTTTGCCTTATCCTACTAACGTGCGCAAAGTGCACTCTTTTCTTGGCCATGAAGGATTCTACCACCGGTTCATCAAGAACTTCTCGAAGATAGCATCTCCTTTATGCAAGTTTTTGCAAAAGGAGGTGGAATTTTTTATAGATGAGGGTTGTAAAGGGGCCTTCGATACATTGAAAGAAAGGTTAGTCTCGGCCCCTATTATACAACCCCCGGATTGGTCGTTGCCTTTTGAGATCATGTGCAATGCTAGTGATTACGCCGTTAGAGTGGTACTTGGTCAAAGGGTGGGAAGAGTACCTCATGCCATCTACTACGCATCCATGTCTCTCAATGAGGCCTAAAGAAACTACACCACAGAAAAGGAGTTGCTAGCGGTGGTATTTTCTTTGGAAAAATTTTGATCTTACTTGCTTGGTACAAAAGTGATTTTGTACACTGACTATGCAGCACTTCGTTACTTGATGAAAAAGAAAGAGGCCAAGCCAATATTGATTAGGTGGATCCTGATTTTGATCGAATTTGAGTTGGAGATGCGAGACAAGAAGCGCGCAGAAAACCTTGTGGCCATCATTTGACCCAGTTGACTCTATGCCAAGACATTAAGGTAAATCCCGCAGTGAAGGAGCAACGAGGAATTCCCTGATGAAAAATTTTTCACCATTAGGGATCTCCAACTATTGTATGCCGACATTGTAAACTTCCTTGTCACCGGTAAATTCCATCCTCATTTTTCTAAGGCCCAAAAGGATAAATTAAAGAGTGATGCTAAGTATTATGTGTGGGATGATCCCTTTTTGTAGAGACATTGTGCGGATCAAGTTGTTAGGAGATGTATCCCCGATAATGAAGTACACTCAATTCTTGAATTTTGTCATTCTCATGCATGTGCGGTCCTTTTGGAGCAAAGAGGACCGTTAGGAAAGTTTTAGAAAGTGGGTTTTATTGGCCTACATTGAATAAGCATGCATACACATTTTGCAAATCTTGTGATAAATGCCAGAGAATAGGAAACATCTCCTCTAGGAATGAAATGCCCCAAAGGCCTACTTTGTATTGTGAAATATTTGATGTTTGGGGTATTGACTTTATGGGACCTTTCCCTAGTTCTTATGGCTTTACATATATTCTTCTTGTCATTGATTATGTGTCGAAGCGGGTTGAAGCAAAACCCACTAGGACTGACGATTCTAAAGCGGTTGCAGAATTCATGAAAGATAACATCTTCTCTAGGTTTGGGGTACCCCGAGCCTTGATTAGTGACTGTGGCACCCATTTTTGCAATTGGACCATAGAGGCACTCTTGAAAAAGTACGGCTTCACTCACAAAACATCCACTTCCTATCACCCGCAAACCAATGGGCAAGCCAAAGTTTCCAATCGGGAAATCAAGTCCATCCTTCAAAAAATGGATAACCCTAACCGGGAGGATTGGAGTTCTCGGTTGAATGATGCCTTGTGGGCATATAGGAAAGCTTACAATACACCGATTGGTATTTCACCATGCCAGTTAGTGTTTGGTAAGCCATGTCACTTACCAGTGGAAATTCAACATAAGGCTTACTAGGTGGTCAAAGAATTCAATCTCAATATAAATGAGGTCGGCTTGCATAGGAAATTGCAATTGGATGAACTAGATGAGATCGGGAGGGCGTCCTATGAGAACACAAAAATCTATAAGGAGAAGACATTCTAGATCGAGCTAAGTCCAATACATTCAAGGTCAATGGACAACGTTTGAAACCTTACCACGAGAATTTTGTGCCGGAAAAGGGAGAGGATGTTGATCTCCTCGATCCATTTTGTGAGTAAACTCCAAGAAAAGAGAGTGCGTCGTGTCGACGACGTTAAATAAACTTGTTTTTAATCTTCCAGATTGTCATTCTTGAATTTTCATTGAGGTTGATTGGTTTTGGATTTTGTCATTAGTTTCATTGTTTTTGCTTTGTGCTTTTCACGGGTTATTTTTCCATGCTTTTCACAGGTTTTTTTTCCATGTTTTTCTATAATTTTTCAAGGCATTGGACTTTTGAAGGGAGAAATGCTTGGAGTCAAGAAGGAAAGACTTGGACAAGAGTTGAAATCAGAAGAAAAAAAATTTTAGGTACCAAGTGGGTAGCCCATCGCAAGTCGCAACGAGATCATAATATTTTGTGCTCATTTTGGGTTTCAACCTCCACTTTTTGCGAGTCGAAATACCTCATCATGAGTCACGATGAACCATCGCGAGTTGCGAGTCATGACGGACCATCGCGAGTCGGGATCAGATCAGGATTTTTGGGTGAAAAAAGAGTTCCTAGCCTTCACTTTTTACGAGTCGCGACGGGCATGCAGACCTAATGGTGGGTAAACTAGTTAGTCATGACTGTGATTTTGAGATATAGTATATTAAATTTCAACTATGTGATAACTTCATGGGCTTGAGAATATGGGCATGTTGGACATAATATGGACTGTATGTGCAATTGTTAATAGGACTTGAACTAGTTTGGCTTGAACTTGATTTGGCTTGTGATGATTGACAAAAACTAGTTTAAGGTAGAGTATGATTTTGTAATATTGCATATATACATATTCCTGTGCGTTTAACTTGTTTGTTTTGGTTGTTAGATATGACCCCTACCAAGAGACCTAGGGCTCCTCCACGAGGTGGGCGCACCGCCGCTCCACCTTCGCCTCCACCCTCGGCTCCGGAGTTAAGCCGTGTACATCCTTTTTCTGATAGGTACATGGGTTTGACCTGGATCACTGGGTCCTACGCGGGGATATGGGAGGCCCTGGCCAACCGTCAGCTTAAGGAGATGAGTTTCATCGACCTGCCCACATTGGACACTCTAGGGCTCACCCAGCCAGTCCGATGCCTCCTTGCCAAAGGGGGGGATGAAGGGCTTCATGAGCAAGAGTGCACCCTCTTACCGGCGATAAACACTGTAGTTTCTATCCACGGTCAGGATATGCAGCATGAGGAATGACCAACCTTACGAGAGGTACATCACCATTCACCTAGATGGTATATCTTGGGAAATGACCGTCTTGCAGGTTGAGGAAGCTTTCGGATGGGACACTGTGGAGATACGGGCAAGGTTGAACCCACAGGCCCAGGAACGATCGATCGAGGAGGACATGCAATTCTGGAGTGTCATCAACATCAGGCCGAAGAACTCCCACGACAAGAGCAGTGTCATTATCCACCCCACACTCCGTTATCTGCAGCGACTGTTGGATGGCACAGTATTTTGCTCGATGGAGCCGACGAATGTGCCAGACAACGACATTCACTTTCTATGGCACTTGACGAGTGAGGAACTAGGATACGGGCTATGGGCTGAGCTATAGATGAAGAGAATTGTAGAGGTGACAGGGAAGCCAAAGGGGAAAATTATGGTTGGAGGTATGATAGGCCTCTTGGCTGAGTACCTAGGATTGGTTCCACCGACTGACTTTCCGCACTTAGGGAGGCACACTTTCTACCTCATCACTGTAGAAAGGTTGGTCAGATTCGAGATGCTCAGCGCCACATGGGCCACGGGGGTATTCCATTGGTTATATGACGCCAGGAAGGTCACATTCATGGCACTTTCTCAGTCCAGCAAGACGAAGTTGGAGTTTGATACACCTCTAGCATATTTGGCAATTTCACTTGATTCCTCGTGCAGATAGGACTTCTAGCGTGAGCTCCATGACCTTGGCCCAACCCCTGTCTAGTGCACTGATGGTAGCCTACCCTTCTCCGAGCGACAGCAGCAGCAGTCCCCGCAGCCTCCACCAGAGACCGAGCCGATGCAGGAGAATGATGTACTACCTCACTAATCCCCGCAGCCTCCACCGGATTTCTATGAGCAGATGATACAGATCATGCAGGATGGATTCCGCCACCAGGACAGCATGATGCTGGAGCACGATGTGTTTGTCTCCCAGAACTTAATCGACATGGATGGGGAGATTGATCACCTATCAGCTCGCATCCATGAGATACAATCCCAAGCAGGTGGTACCTCAGTCCCTGATCTGGGAGCATAAAGGCTGAGAGCGAGGAGACAGAGGAGCACGGATTGGTTGGCTCGTTATCAGCAGCGCTAATTTGGTGGTGACCCTTGTTCCTTACATCAGTGATTTGTGAGCATCATATCCTTACCCATTCTATACTTTTCTTTGTACACTTTGGCCCTATTTTCTACATTGAGGGCAATGTAGTGTTCTAAGTGTGGGGAGGGGTATCTACTGATTGCACAGTTAAGGTTGGGGATATTTTGTTAGACTTGCTACTTTTGGATAATTCTTTTGTTTTGTTTTGGATGCTTTTCTTTTCTTTTGGAATGGAGAAGCATGAAAAAATTGAAAAAAATAAATGAAAGTGGAAAAAATGCAAATAAAAATAATCCGGCTAAGTTGAAAACCCGAGAGGGCATCTTAGGCAACATTGGGGGCCCGGATAGGTCGAAAACCTGAGAGGGCAACATAGACAAAAATGAGGAGCTAAATGTGCTGAAAAAGGTGAGACGTAAGCTGAAGAAACATGACGTGTAGCTAGGATGAAAACCCGAAAGAGCTCCTAGGCAAAATGAGAGAAAATGAGAGAAATTGGAAAAAAATGTTATGTGTTCACTTATTTGCCGGCATTGGAGTTATAAGGTAGCGGTGTCCATAAGGATGAATCGGGTAGCTTGACATCTTAAGGACCTCTTGGGAGTGGGAAATTTAGCGGGATTAGACGAAGTAAGTTATGAAACTCTTGAACATTAATATACTTCGCTTTTAGGTTGATATATTGGTATAAAGTGGATCATGTGTTTGAACAGTATACATATCTTTAGCTTCACCTTGTACCATTGGATTTGGGATTATCAATTCGGGATTTGGAGATGTTTTAGGGATATCAATGAATTGATGGGTTGATATGGTTTGGGTAGATTTAGGAATGGGGGTTGTGGGAAACTTCTCATTTGACCTTAACATTGGGATGTGTGATATTTAGAGTTTTGTGAGGTATTGACTTGGGGGAATAGTAATTAGGATGTGGATACGTCATTTCCTTCGTATGTTTGGATCTTTTCTTACTCGAGATCGAGTAAGGTTTAAGTGTGGGGAGGTTTGATGTTTCCATTTTATTTGCATAATTTAGTACTTTTTGGGATCACTTTTGTGCTCTTTTATTATCAAGAACTTGTGTTTTACCTTGAAATTCTCTTAGGAGGGGTAAGAGCAATTTTACGCTCTTTTACCTTTTCGAAGTGGATTTTGCGTGACGAAGGAAGAACATGGAGACTTGAAGACCGGAGGCCATTGAAAATCACTTTTCGAAGACTTTGAAGACTTGCTTCAAAGAGTTGAAGACTTGAAGATCAGAGGTCGTCGAAGACCATATTTTTGAAGACTTTGAAGACTATCTTCAAAGAGTTGAAGACTTGAAAAATGAAAGGAATCATTGTGAAGATAAGTGTTAACCACAAGGAGAAGAAAAGAAGACAAGGTTAAGTTCTGGCACCGGTCGCGAGTCGCGACGAACGGGTGGCCAAAACCTAACCTTATTTTTTTGTACTATAAATAGCAATCTCTTTCCTCTCATTCATATCTTATTCTTTTCTACGTTTGGTACTATTTTCTAACCCTAGTTTCTACCATTTTTCATCTTTGAATTCTCTTGCATTATGTTTGGTTTGTTAGCATTAATAAGCATGAACTCTTGTAGCTATATCTAGTTCTTGGGAGCAATTGACCAAGGCTTGCAAGCCCATGTCTTAAGAATAATTTGTAGCCAATTTAATACTCTTACTATTATCCATTTATGGAGCATTGAATGTGTTTGTTAATGTCATTAATGTTCTTGAAAGCTTGAGTATATGAAGTACTTGTATGATATGCTTGTTAGGGTTTGGGGAAATAGATTGATTTCCCCTTGTCTTGATAGGATTCCTAGAGTATGATTTAGAGCTTTATATTGTGTTGATGGATTGATAATTGCTACATGAATTTGATAATGTTGAACTCTTTGTCATGTTTGTTGCTTATAGCAAATGAGAGAAGTCTATGAATGTCGATCGTTCTTGACTAATCTTGTGTAAATGCATGAATTGGTTAAATGCTTAGACACGGTGTAGTGTTCATAAGTGTTTCCAAGCTTGTTGATTTTTCATGCTAAATGCCATCAATGGGATAGTTTTAGTCGTGTTTCGACTACGGGGGTCATTGGTGAGGTTTGATAAGAGATGTTGAATTTACTCTTGCAAACTACTATGTGAGAATGATAGAAGTTAAGTCTTCACAAAAAGTAGTGAAGCAAATAGGTTGCATGTTCAATGATGGATAAGAGACTTGGAAGTGGAAGTTAATTACGCCCAAGGTTCTGTAAATTGTAGTTTCAATCTTGTCTTTAGTTTTCTTGTATGATTAGCATAGTTCTCTTGCTTTGCTAGTTGTTGTATTTCAATTTGATAGGTTAGGATCAAAAACCAACCAAACCCCCTTTTTTTACATGCTTTTATATGTATTTATATATGTATATGCCTAGTATGTTTTCTCCTATATATATTTAAGCATTTGAAAAGATCTCTCTTCTCGTGGATGACCCCGACTTGCCATTATCTACTTAATTGTAGATAGGAGCCATTAGGGCTTTAAAATATTAACTTTGAGAGGTCCGGCAACGACCTCGCAATGATTCCCAAGTACCTAGTATAAATAGTATATTTGTTTGTCAATTGCATGTTTGTAGTTGTTAGTTGAAAACACCAAACACCCCCCCCCTAGTTGCATGTCTACACTACTAGTTGTTCCTTTCACTCGTCCGGATTGACGACCCGCACGAGGTTGTGTTTTAATTAGTATTTGAGCCCTAGCATCCATGTGGACAAACTCAGGGCTCGCCGCTTACTACCCCTTGGTAGCATACCAGTAAGAATGGATGCAAAATATAAATCTCTATCTTTGACCTGTAAGCCCCTCGACTCATGTTTTAACGATAACCGGGTCAGGACAGGTCAGTTATAATTGGAATCCTCCTTTGAATGAACATTATTACGTAGGACATCCTCCATAAAAGAGTCTGTAGGATTAGAAGCATACATTTGATTACACAGGAGTCCTAAAATTCGAAACCACAACCCTAATTAGGGCCACAAGATCAGGATATGGATATTCTGGAGAGAGGTTAAAGAAAAGAGAAGGTAGCACGCTGGAGAAGATGACTAGAAAAATATGATTCTAGTGTAAATAATAAATTGACAAAAAAATATGCTTTATAGATTTAGAAAATTGAGTGCACCAAAGAAAGAGACAAAAGAAAAGGCGAGAAAAACTTACTATTAAAGGGGAAAAGAACAACGATTCACAGAAGGATTAGGAAAAGGCAAAGAAGACGTAAGATTGAATGGTTGAAAAGAGAAACAATAATAAATTTCAGTATTTAGACTCAAACACTGAAACGTCAAAAATGAGAAGTTGAATCAATCAAAAAGTATCATGATTACATCCTGACACAAACGTGAGTTACCTTTTACAGAAATCGAGACGGCGCCAGAATTTGAGTAGACAATACACATAATGATGATGGAATTAAGTCAATTGATTTAAATTCCTTTTTCAAAGGAGAAACTATAACGGAAGCTAGGAAAATTTGGGACAGTGTAGCGAAGAATAAAGAGAGAATCTCGGTTCATTGAAACAAAACTTCAACAACTAAGTCTATTGGAAGTACGACATCTACAATGAAGATTCAAAATTCAAAATTAGAAATATCTTCAAAATCACAAGTATAGCAAAGAAGCAAGCAACACTTCGTGACGACAATGTGAGTCATACTAATGACGAACATGTTAGCAGTGCTTAACAAACTCACAAAACAACAGTTCGCATATGTTCAACAAGCAATGCCATCATTTCGTGTTTCCTAATTTTCTTGGCAGGTGGCTGGGGGGGCTTTTGGTGTTATCTAGCCCATGGACCAACATAGCGTTGGCCTTCAGGCCCAGCCCAACACTTAATACCAGGCTAATAAACACAATCACACCAAGGGATCTTGGATGCAAACCAGGAAAAGCGGGATCATATTGGAAACGACTAAGCCACAAACCGAGAAAAGCGGAGCCACAATCAGGTTTCAGTCATGACACAAGCACGAACCAAGTTTATAGGGACCACAATGTAGCCCACGATCGTGAATCCTAACAATACGGAACCACAACCACGTGGTTTGCAATAAATACAAGAACAGCAGCACTGGCTAAGGTAAGTGCAACTAAACTGAGAAATACTAATTCTCTAAAGGAAGAGACTGACTTGATCGTCGAAGAGACTGACTGACGGGATCTGTTTTACAGGTTCATAGTAATACGTGGTGAACATCAACCACCTCGCCTCACCGGAAATAGCACATCAAACATAAACCCTAAAACACACAATAAAACACGATTAAACTACATGATGAACAAAAACCACAAAATAAGCATAATAGTACTCAGTGTAACCTACACAAACCCTAGAAAATCACATGAACCAAAAATAATTAAACAAATATTCTTTAAAAAAATAAAATATGCATAAAAAATCTTAGCAAAGACATTACCATTGAAAATAAACATAAGACGACAGTTGAATTGGATTAGATCGCCGAAAACCGAAGCTAAAACGGAACCGGTAAATGAAGCGCAACTTCCCTGCGAATCACTGCGTGTAAGAAATATGGAAGAAAATGGAGAAAATGTGTGATAAAATCGAAGGAATAGAGCGATTGTGTATGGTTGAAATTTGGAGCTTGAAGAGAAATGAGGAGAGTAGTTGCAGAAGACGGAAGGGAGAAGTGAGAGAAGAAAATGAAAGATTAATATTTATATCTAGAATTAAATATAAATTAACATAATTTAACAACCAACCCATGAGACTTTAAAACTTCAATTTGAAACCATGTACTGAATTCTTTGCAATTTAATCATTGGTATCGCTGTGAGACAATTTTATACAAGATTTTGTCATACCTTTTAATATTCACAACAAAGGCATTGGTCAGAAGTATTTAGGCATGAATCTTAATCTTTTTTAAGCCATGGAAAAAAAATTTACTGAGCTTATCCAAAAAAGTCAAGAGTAAGTATGACACATGGAAGACACGTCATATACTCCCTCCGTCCCAACCATTTTTATACATCTTTTTGTCAACTTTCCGAAGGCATGTTCGACTATAAATTTGATTTAGTATATAAAAATTAATGTCATAATGTGATATATTGTTAGATTCTCTGCATCATGTGTTTTCTAAAAATCAAATTTTGATATACCATTAGTATACATAACTAAAGTTATCGATGGTTAAATATGAGTTGAAAAAGTTAATCAAAAAAATATGTTAAAATGGCTGGTACAGAGGGAGTATTCCTAGTTGGAAGGATCACCATGATAAAACGTACTATATTCTCTTTAACTATTTATCTCATGGGCATTTTCAGATTGCCTAAAACAATTTTGGGAAAGATAGATTAAATTACTCGAAACTTCATATATGAAGAGGAGGAGAACTAGAGGGACGAGGACGAGGAATGCATGGGAGAAAATGTGTACTCCAAAGCATCTTGGAGGGTTAGGACTCGAGAGAGCAGAGCAAATGAACCACGCATTGCTGGCCAAACATGCATGGAGTCTTGTAAAAAAATATAAATAATGTGTTCTCTACGATTCTAAAAGTCAAATATTGAAGGACCTGGGATTTCGTTCTGGCAAGGAAAAAATACTGATGGCTTTCGGGTTAGAGTTGAAAAGGTAAGTATGCTCTGGTATAGCTATTAAGCTCTCGGAGGCATGGATTCCAACAGCTGATGGGTTTCCTGATCAAGTTCACACCTTGACTCAATACTGATTTAACAGCTGCTCAGTTAATTGATCAAAACAAACAATGGAGAATAGATCACAGTTTTGGAGTGTCATTACAGGTGCAGGAACTCATGTAACAAGTAGACGAAAGTTACCAAAGCCGAAATAGGACGAAAAACCACGTATACCTTAGAAGGTTTTGTGTTTAGTGTTCATAGTTTCTGTTGGTATGCCTTAAATACTGTAATAGCCGCTTCTGCGATCCTGGCCTGGGGGTCCGGGGGGCGGCAGTCGCCCCCGGGAAACAAACGGGGGTTTAGTGGAGACAGCATATAAAGTGTCTCTCTTCTCTCTGTAAACCAACTCTAATTCTGACATAGTGGAATCCGTCTCCCGTGGATGTAGCCAAATTGGTGAACCACGTAAATCTTGTGTCTTGTTAATTTCGTTCATATTTTCTGTTCTTTCTCCATTCCGCACAACAAACTGGTATCAGAGCGGTTTCTTTTTCCGGCGATATCTGTAGTGGGTATATCGGATTCTGGCCTCATCAGATCGGGGCTGATCGGGGAGAAAGAGTGCAAAATACCTATGGAGTTGTGGTCAGGTAAAGTTGTTGATTACTCCAAGTTAAAAGTTTTTGGTTGTACATCTTATTATCATGTTAGTGATGGTAAGTTAGAGCCCCGAGCCAAGAAGGGTGTCTTTGTGGGTTATGGAGATGGAGTTAAAGGCTCCAGGATATGGTCTCCATCTGAGAAGAGGGTTATTCTGAGCAGGGACGTTGTCTTTGATGAAAATTCTTTGCTTAGATCTATGGTGAAGCCCACAGTTGTGCCAGAAACTAGTGGAGTTGATAAACAGGTGGAGCTTGAAGTCACTCAAGGTGAAAATAGATTGGAACAATTTGAGGTGGATCAAGAGCCACAGACAGAATCTGAGATACCGGAATCTCCACCACCAGATCCTCAACCATCCGGAGCTACAGTCCGCAGTTTAGCTCAGGACCGACCCAGGAGGGTTGGAGTTGGGGCGCCAAAGAGATATGGGTTTGAGGATATGGTGGGTTATGCACTACAGGTTGCTGAGGAGGTGGATACTCATGAGCCATCCACCTACAGAGAGGCTACTTCATGTACTGATGCTGATAAATGGCTTGCTGCAATGGGAGATGAGATGGAGTCTCTTCAGAAGAATCAGACATGGGAATTGGTCAAACAGCCTCAAGGGAGAAAGGTAATCAGTTGCAAATGGGTTTTCAAGAAGAAGGAAGGAATATCACCTGCAGAGGTAGTCAAGTACAAGGCAAGAGTTGTTGCAAGAGGTTTCAGTCAAAGGGAGGGGGTAGACTATAATGAGATTTTCTCACCAGTGGTCAGACACACTTCCATCAGAGTGTTGCTAGCCTTGGTGACACATCAGGATTTGGAGCTCGAGCAACTTGATGTGAAGACCGCTTTTCTACATGGAGAGTTGGAGGAAGAGTTGTACATGACTCAGCCAGATGGTTTCCAGGTTCCTGGCAAGGAAAAGTATGTTTGCAAGTTGAAGAAGTCTTTGTATGGACTTAAGCAGTCTCCGAGGCAGTGGTACAAGAAGTTTGACAGTTACATGCTTCAGCTGGGATATACGAGGTGTGCTTATGACTGTTGTGTCTACTACAGCAGGTTGAGAGATGGGTCATTCATCTATCTGGTGCTTTATGTAGATGACATGCTGGTAGCCGCAAAGAGTAAGCACGAGGTTCAGAAGTTGAAAGGACTTCTTAGTGCTGAGTTTGAGATGAAGGATCTGGGTGTAGCTCGGAAGATACTAGGAATGGAGATTCTTAGGGATCGAAGTCAGCGGAAGCTTTTCTTGTCACAGAAAGGTTACATTCAGAAAGTGTTGGCTAGGTTTGGCATGTCTACAGCCAAGCTTATAGACACTCCTAGTGCTGCAAATATTCATCTCACCACTATGTTTGCTCCTCAGTCAGACGAGGAGAAGGAGAATATGTCTCGGGTTCCTTATGCCAGCGCGGTGGGGAGCTTGATGTATGCTATGGTTTGCACGAGGCCAGATTTAGCACAGGCAGTCAGTGTTGTAAGCAGGTTCATGGGGCAACCGGGAAAGGAACATTGGCAAGCTGTGAAGAGGATCTTTAGGTATCTTAGAGGTACGTCTGATGTGGGTCTCATTTATGGAGGTGATACGGAGTGCTTAGTTACAGGCTACTCTGATTCTGATTATGCTGGTGATGTTGACACGAGGAGATCGATCACTGGTTATGTATTCACTTTGGGAGGTTCTGTGGTTAGCTGGAAGGCGACTTTGCAACCTACAGTGACATTGTCTACTACGGAAGCAGAGTACATGGCTCTGACAGAGGCTGCAAAGGAGAGAATATGGCTAAAAGGGCTAGTTAGTGATCTTGGTCTACATCATGATCAGGCTACTGTGTACTGTGACAGCTTGAGTGCAATCTGCCTAGCTAAGGATCAGGTCCATCATGAGAGGACCAAGCATATTGATGTCAGATATCATTTCTTGAGGAGTGAGAGGAGAATCAGGGTGAAGAAAGTGGGAACTGCAGATAACCCTGCTGATATGTTCACCAAATCTGTTCCACATAGCAAATTTCAACATTGTTTGGACTTGCTGAACATCAGAGCTGATTAGGTGCTCTATGGGCAGTCCCGGGAGTGGAGGGCGAAGTCTACTCATCTGGCACTGTAATGGTGCATCTGGAGTTTTCTACTTTGATGATTCATGGTGAACGTCGTTTCACTCACCAAAATAATCTGCAAAATCTAATGATGAAATTAGTACAGTAGTAAGCAGAGTCGATCCCACGAGGAACGGAGCAAAATCTATAATAAAAGACCTACTAATATATAGCACTTTTGGTGTAGCCACCACGCCTTAATTTTCAGATTTTTTTAACAACTAATAATGCAACTATAAAATATGAAATAATAATGCAAACTAAAATATATAATTGTCTATAAAATATATGAATAAGGTAATCGGCTCGGAATAACTCACATTAGTTAAACATCGATCATAGGCGCAAAGATAAATCAATTCATATGCATCTATCAGTTATAAGACGGCAAGTATTTGCTAAACCCTCTCAATTCTTTCTTACCTTGTCGACAACTGACTAATTATAATTAACCAATCGTTACTCTTACCAAGATGCCTCCGGAAAGTATTCGCTGAACCAGATACACACCTCGATAGCATTAAGAATGAAAAGAACCTGATATAGCAATTACCCAAGTATTCGCAAGTAGTAACGCACACTTAATTGTTCCCCATCTTGCTATTACAGTCTTAGCTAGTTAGCTGTTTTTCACAAGAACTCGCTACTTACTAACCCCTTCCAACGATTACGTATTGGTGGAATTAGATAGCATTATCCCAATAATATTCAAGTTGATCATGCTCAAATATATCAAGAATAAAATAAACCAAGAACAATCAAGAACACATAAGAATCAATTATAAAATAATTAGGCCTCACGATTCATAAACTAATGCTTGTTATTCCATGCCGATATATAAATTAGCTACTCATAATAATTAAACTAAACAAATAAATAATATAATAATAAATCATAATCAAAATAATAAAATACTAACTAACTAAATAATTAAGCTTACGGAATGATGAAACCAAAGCTACGAAAACAAAACTTCAACTCCTCCATGAATATTGTTCCGTCCTCCCAAAGTTTTTTTTCTCTCCCCCTATATATTAGTTCCGTCCAGCTTTTGTAATATTGCCTCTCCTCCCTTTGGTAATTCCGTCCAGCTTTTCCTTCCTTTTTTTCTTCCCTTTTCCTCCCTCTTTTTCAATCGTGAATCACACACGATTATATATACTAAAAATAAAACCCAAATCCTAACTAATTATGGAAAATTAGAATCCTTATCCAAAAAGAAATATTCTTCCACTTGATTTCAGCCTAATTACAATTAAATTCTAACTTGGAATAAATAATTAATCCAAGTCTTGGGCTTCATGGCTTCTCTTCGGCCCAATCACAGTGCTGAATTTTCTGGACTGATTTTCTTCTGGACTGCAACTCCGTAAACTCCCTAACGAGGGATCGGGATCGTTACCTCATTAAAAACCCTTTCGGGAAAAAAGAGTATAACAATCCCCCTTTCATCAGCTTCACCTTAATCGGGTCGACTTCACGGAGCAACTTAGTAATCGTTAAACGAAGCACAATTCTGCCACA
This sequence comes from Rubia yunnanensis, assembly GCA_037428765.1. Taxonomy (NCBI): domain Eukaryota; kingdom Viridiplantae; phylum Streptophyta; class Magnoliopsida; order Gentianales; family Rubiaceae; genus Rubia; species Rubia yunnanensis. The sequence goes on along the minus strand of CM075064.1, from coordinate 18,085,767 downwards.
TGAAGGATTCCGACTAAGGATAGCTGGAACAGCATCATAGTGCTCCAAAAATAGCTCTTCCGCTCCAATACCGCGTTGCTCCAAAAATAGTGATCTATCAACAAAATAAATCAATTAAGTACCAAAAATCACATAAAAGAGCACTAAATTCCTTCAAAAATGAACAACTAAATATCACACATCAAATCCTCACACTTGAGTCATACTTGCCCTCAAGTATGAAGTGAAGAATATAAGAGTAATCAATAATCCACAGTGTTCATAAGTTCTCATTCCCTCATCTGACTCTATCTAAAATGACCCTAAAAAGAAAAGGTAAGATGAAAACACAATTCACACAACTAAACAGATAAAAATTCAACATTCAAAAACTCTAGCTTCTACTCTTATAACGATAAATTTTCCCCTGCCAAGGAGTAAAGGATCACGTTAACGCATCTGGAAATTATCAACCCTTAAAGTAATTTAAATGAAAATGTTCAAGATCAGAAAATCTAATCATCAATTTAGTCAAAATCGGACAAGCAATGAATATTTCTCACGGTTTCACTCAATCACTCTCAATATATGAAGGACAATCACTCAAATAATTCACAAGTTATAACATAGAGAAGTTAATATGCAAATCAGGAAGGTCTTTCTCAAGGGTTGTAACGGGGCTAGGGACCATTCAGATTGGTGAGATCCTAAGGGTTCTAAGCTCAAACAATATCGATCAAAATATTATGCATGTTTTCTCCTTCTTCAACCATCATCCATGTATAGTAGACATTCACCAACAAGTTTCATCTCATGGCTATTATGAGAAAGCCAAGTAAGATCACATCAAAGTAGGTGCTATTTTTTTTTCTTTTCTTTTCTTTTCTTTTTTTCTTTTTTTTCTCTTTTTTTTTCAGCACCATTCTTCTTCAATACTGTCCAAAACTAGTACTTTTTTTAGAGGAAAATCGCAACATAAAAATAAGATTTTTTTTTCTTTTTTTTTCACTGTTACGCCCCTCAGTTTGGCCAAACGGAACCCCAGTGTCACTGTTCATAATAAAATTCAGCCTTCAATTTTTCGAAACCGTTCAGTCTGGGCAAACTGGACACATACTTAGTAATGTCATCAACTCAAGAGAACACAATGGATGAATTCATCAACATAACTCCAAGATCATGCATAATAGGGCCAAGAGAAATGATAAAAAAAGGCTTTGGCTAAATATATAGTAACTCATATCAAAGAACATAGTCAAAGCTTCAAAGTGTTTCACTAGGGTTAATGTAATTGGTAGGCAATTTAAGCTGTGTGGTTCATCTTAGTGCCTTCCATCACTTTCACACATAACAACTCCAATTATAACAATGTGATCTCTCAGAACAAAGATTGATGTAGAGAGTGCTCTACTCTAGCTCAAACCTCATTTTAGTAGGCTAAAATATTCAATTAAACTCATCCTTTTTCGTCATCCCAAAAATCATATCAATCAAATTTCACAAATCATAGAAAATCTCATTCAATAACTTCAAGGCATATTAGATTTACCAAGTTTGTTACAATGAAATTTACAACCGGCAGGGTACTTTTATCAAGAGCCACTAGAATTTCTTCATGTCAAATTATCGACTCAAAACAACACAAAAAACACATTTTTCACTGTAAAAAAAAACTGAAATAAAAGAATTTTTTATATTTTTTTAAAAAAATACAAAACAAAACACACAAGAAACCTCCTCACACTTAAACTTTGCTTGCCCTCAAGCAAATAATGCAAAGCTCTTATGAGAAAAGGTTTAACACATATTCAACATCATAAAAAATAAAAGGGAAAGATGGAACTTATAGTGATGGGTTTCGAGGAATTCCGGATCAAGAGGAGAGCGTTGGGTTATAATCAGGTTCTGCCACAGGCCTCCGTTTGGCCAAATGGAGCCCTGCGAGTCCAGCTGTCCAAATGTGTGAATTCTCCATGGTGCGAATTCAAGTACTTCAAATCTGCATATCAAGAATTGAGATCAGATGAAAAATTGAAATTCCTAAAAATAAATTAAATTTTTTTTTAAAAAAAACTAAGAAATTGGGTTACCTCCCAACTAGCGCTTTTGTTTATAGTCTTTGGCTAGACTTTCAGATGCCTTTAATGAATATTTGTTGGACACAATGGAATTTCTTCCATTAATGCCACCTGAGAAGTATCATAGAACTTCGGAAGAACATTCAGCAGTGCAAGCTTTATCTCCACAGGGGTCGCAGCATCTGGCAAAGAAATTGGTGTGGGAGGGTCTTCTTCACTATGCCCCGTTAATTCCCACATGTACGGATTTTCAGCATTGGGATCCGCCTCTCCTCTGTCCCCCATCTCAGTGTCGGAAATAGATTCGGGCTCAGATTCGGATTCTGCTTTGGAAACAGCCTCTGTTTGGCCAAACATAGGGTCTCCGGCAGCTTTCAGCTTCCTCTCCCTGGCGAGTTTGTAATTCTTCCTAGCTGTCTTTTCAACTTCAGAATCAAATATCAATTCCTGCTCCTGGGACCTGGTCATATACCAATAACTAAAAAAACAAAAAATTAGTAGCAAAATAAATAGAAATTAACTACCGTTCCCCGGCAACGGCGCCAATTTGGTAAGTGTCGTTTTACTCGCCAAATAAACTGCAAACTAGCACCAGATTAGTATAGTAGAAGCAGGTCGTATCCACAGAGAACGGTATAATTTCTATCAATTTTAAACTACCAACAGGGTTTGGTTTAGCAACCACACCTATGATTGAGATTTGTTTAATAAACTAATGAATTACTAAGCTAAAAATAGGGCCAAAAAAATGCAGAAAAATGCAGAGATAAATTACGAACAAATGTATGGATAACAAAGGATCGGCATAGGTTAATCTTTGGTTCATTCCTTGATCATCGACTACTCAAAATTTATTTAACCCTCATGAATTAATTGGTTATAAGCAGGAACAGTATTTGCTATTTCCCCTTAATTCCCCTTAAATTTCCAATCGCGAGCAAGTATTTGCTAAACCCGTGATCTTCCTAATTAAGATATTCCTAGCAAGTATTTGCTAAACTAGTTATATCTTAACGATCTTAAGAACTAGGGAACCCAATTTAGACAACAAGCACGTATTTGCATGCAGTTCATCCAATTAATTGTTTATCATCCTATTATTACAGTCATAATTGTTATCTGTTTTTCACAGGAGTTGCTACTTAATTAGCCATAGCCTAACAAGATTGAGGTGATCAAACTCAAACAAGCAAGCATAGATTTTAGGCATAAACAATTAAAAACTCATAGGATTAAATCTCTGAAAACCCGAAGCCTCACAATTCATGAACCATCGAATTAACCTCGCCGATTAAGAATCTAACTCACATTAGTTAAACATCGGCAATTAAAAATATATGAATAAGGTAATCGGCTCGGAATAACTCACATTAGTTAAACATCGATCATAGGCGCAAAGATAAATCAATTCATATGCATCTATCAGTTATAAGACGGCAAGTATTTGCTAAACCCTCTCAATTCTTTCTTACCTTGTCGACAACTGACTAATTATAATTAACCAATCGTTACTCTTACCAAGATGCCTCCGGAAAGTATTCGCTGAACCAGATACACACCTCGATAGCATTAAGAATGAAAAGAACCTGATATAGCAATTACCCAAGTATTCGCAAGTAGTAACGCACACTTAATTGTTCCCCATCTTGCTATTACAGTCTTAGCTAGTTAGCTGTTTTTTCACAAGAACTCGCTACTTACTAACCCCTTCCAACGATTACGTATTGGTGGAATTAGATAGCATTATCCCAATAATATTCAAGTTGATCATGCTCAAATATATCAAGAATAAAATAAACCAAGAACAATCAAGAACACATAAGAATCAATTATAAAACAATTAGGCCTCACGATTCATAAACTAATGCTTGTTATTCCATGCCGATATATAAATTAGATACTCATAATAATTAAACTAAACAAATAAATAATATAATAATAAATCATAATCAAAATAATAAAATACTAACTAACTAAATAATTAAGCTTACGGAATGATGAAACCAAAGCTACGAAAACAAAACTTCAACTCCTCCATGAATATTGTTCCGTCCTCCCAAAGTTTTTTTTCTCTCCCCCTATATATTAGTTCCGTCCAGCTTTTGTAATATTGCCTCTCCTCCCTTTGGTAATTCCGTCCAGCTTTTCCTTCCTTTTTTTCTTCCCTTTTCCTCCCTCTTTTTCAATCGTGAATCACACACGATTATATATACTAAAAATAAAACCCAAATCCTAACTAATTATGAAAAATTAGAATCCTTATCCAAAAAGAAATATTCTTCCACTTGATTTCAGCCTAATTACAATTAAATTCTAACTTGGAATAAATAATTAATCCAAGTCTTGGGCTTCATGGCTTCTCTTCGGCCCAATCACAGTGCTGAATTTTCTGGACTGATTTTCTTCTGGACTGCAACTCCGTAAACTCCCTAACGAGGGATCGGGATCGTTACCTCATTAAAAACCCTTTCGGGAAAAAAGAGTATAACAATCCCCCTTTCATCAGCTTCACCTTAATCGGGTCGACTTCACGGAGCAACTTAGTAATCGTTAAACGAAGCACAATTCTGTCACATGAAGGATTCCGACTAAGGATAGCTGGAACAGCATCATAGTGCTCCAAAAATAGCTCTTCCGCTCCAATACCGCGTTGCTCCAAAAATAGTGATCTATCAACAAAATAAATCAATTAAGTACCAAAAATCACATAAAAGAGCACTAAATTCCTTCAAAAATGAACAACTAAATATCACACATCAATTCAAGTCAAGGTGGAGATTTGTTGGTATGCCTTGAATACTGTAATAGTCGCTTCTGCGACCCTAGCCTGGGGGTCCAGGGGGGCGGCAGTCGCCCCCGGGAAACAAATGGGGGTCTCGCTTCTCTCTGTAAATATTAATTCTGATATAGTGGAATCTGTCTCCCGTGAATGTAGCCAAATTGGTGAACCACGTAAATCTTGTGTCTTGTTAATTTCGTTCATATTTTCTGCTCTTTCTCCATTCCGCAAACAGTTTCAATGATTGATTCTTGAGCTTCTGTTGTAACTAAATCATATCTTTTATAAAGTATTATAAAAAAGAAGGTTTAGGAGCCATAAGATTTAGTCCACCAATACTAGTTTAAATTAAAGGCGGGAAAACTGCGAAGAGAGAACCAATGTAATTGTTCCAGGACCCCTTTGAACTACTCTTTAGTCCATTTGTTGCTTCAAAAGCATCCAACCTGCTACCTGTCTAAACTGCCTCTGCAGGTAAAATCCCAAAAAGTAGATTAAATTTCAGACTCTTACAGCCACGAAGCGTACTCAAGTTAGAACTACAATGGTTGCTGATATGTATGAAAAACCTGACAATCCTATGATCCAGATATCTCTCTTGGAGTCCAATGCTTCAAAACCTAAAGGAAATTATGAGTAGGGTATCCATACTCATGCTCATTGTAGTCATAGTATAGCCTATCCCCCTTAGCAATATCACGAGTCGCAATCAAAAGGACCCGACATTCACCATTTACGTCATATCGTACACACTTGGTATTCTGCTTCTTCTTGCTCCCCCTGCCAACAGTTGAACCAGTTTCAAGAACTACACAAGTTTTATTTAAACTTCCAATATTTTCGGATATGAAGAAAAAAACTGCTCCTCATTGTGACTTTTCTGCTAAATAAAGAGTATTCTGACACGAGCAAGAGAACAGATAGAAAAGGCATGTAAGAATAAGGGATTGCAGAGTTTGAGGGTGCATTCTTACGGGACATGGTTGTTAATGCCATTGATAAAGCGAGCTATATTCCCGCGCTTATCAGGGCAGATGACTAGACTCTTGGCTTGATTTTGAGCAGTCACAAGCGTCATTAGGCTATCACAGTCGTCGTTTTCCCGCTTCTCAGTATAGTCCACATCTCCCGCATACTCTGCTAGGAGAGTCATGTCCTTTATGAAACCATCAGCCACTACACCATAGCAGAAGCAATTCATGAAGAAGCCATGTAAAATTCGAATAAAATTTATTGACAATGATAAAACCAAAAATAATCCGAGATCATTGGGAGAAATTTACCCTTCACGAGAATCATAAGCCACCATAAGTGCAGGATATAATCCTCTTTTTCCCAGAGCATGAATGTGATTCAATGTTTCTTCATTTTCTTTTGAAAGAACCTTAGATATGATGGTGGGACAAAATTTAGAAATAATAATTTTGAGAAACGTACTAAGATTCAGACACATTAGCAGGCAGCATAAGTTGAATGTCAAACCTGAATGCCACCAATTTGAAATTTGGCCTTATTGGCTGATCTAGGAGCCATGCCAGGCAGGTAAGTAAGCTCCGGGATGAATGTTATATTCAATGCCATTAAAGCAGAAGCAAGAGATGCCATCTGCTGTTGCCTCTGGGATGCATCTTCCGCTGGCACGTACGGCAACATCCTCCTCTTCCTCTTGTAGTGAACCAAAGTACCAGAGCGCCTCCGGCGCTTTCTTGCCTCTACAAGACGGAAGACAATGAGAAAATGGAAAGAAAATGAAGAGACAGGAAAAACACATATGGACGGAAAAGCTATGTTCCATTTTTACTATGCTCATCATTTTTATTATTCTGTAAACTAACCAGACTTGGACAGTGATGGAGAGGGAGAGATTATTTTTCAGCTTCAACAAGTTACTGTGTTAATTAATTCTACATATAAAAGATAAATAGAAAAGTTCTTCTCAAGCCGTGTTAGTGAAAGAAGAAATTCTCATGACTCGTTAGTTAATGAATATATTTAGATTAAATGGAAGTTTTACTAGTCCAAAAACTCAGCCTAGATTCTGGGGCAGTCCAGCTGAACCTTATGCACAGCATGTCATAAAATGAAGTAGAAAATTAGTCATGGTTACATTTTTAACTTAACAGTAAACATTACTGAGAATGAGATCACTCAGAAAATGTTGGCATGCAAATGGTTGGATTTCACCCCTAATTTCTCTCTTGAAACAGTGCTTTTTAATTTATGTAATCAATCACAGAAACATCAGATCTCTAAGTTTCTCAGGCTCTGGATTAAGAACTACAGAATAGGTGTAGTTAAATTATTATAGAAGTCTAATGTCTGAAAAGAATGGACAGATCAAACCATTATGCTCATACCTAGAGTAGAAGGTGCAGGGATGTCCACGAGCTCCTCGGGAAGGCCAAAAATTTGATTGATGCAGGCCTGAGTGAGAGCTGCATAAACAGGGAAAAGTGAGGTGGTGTATTTTTGCATGGGTGAAAAAGAGAGCTGATGGATAGTGTACCTGATGAAACGGGAAGGCGCGGGGAGCAAGTCGAGCAGAACCACATGCCAGTGGGGATGCGGACAACAACGGGGCTGGCGCATATCATATGGTAGCCTCTCTCGCATTGGTCGCATATGAGCATCTCCCCGCCGTTTTCTCCGGACCCGCACTTCTCACACACCAGCTCGCTGTAGTCCTCCTCCACCTTCTCCATGCTCGCCATGATCTCCTGGAGCGACCTGTACTTCTTCTTCACACGCCGCGACTCACCGCCCATGCATACATCGTACACTTCCTCAGATGCGGTCGCCGCCATTCCGACAGGGACAGGATTGGTGTCGGTGTTTGAATCGGGCAGCGGGACACAAGGGAGACACAGATGACGACGGGTTTGGGATGGTTACGGAGCAGGCCTCCCTGGAATTCTGCCCACTTTTGTTCTCTATCGGGACAAAAAGACGCTCTTCAGGTTTGAATGACGCAATCTTTCTACATCATTAATAAACAACGGCTGATTTTCATGAAACCGCTAAGGTGTCTGGATACATGGGATTATTTCTTGTCATTTTGCCGAATAGCGTAGAATGATGTAGACGAATAGAATGGTAAGCGAGTCAGCCGTATCTTTTACAGTCAAACATTATAAATGGAAACATCCGCTGAATTCAGATCTACCTCTTACTTTCCTTTCAAGAACAAATAACGTTAATTGTACCAAAGTCATATACAAAATCTTACAACAGAAACATTAAAGGAACAATAATGGTTACAATCACAAAGGAAATGTTACACGAGAAAAATGTCACACACCAACTGGAGGCCTATGCTTTAAACAGGTTCCTTTTGGGTTTAATGAAGATGCCTGATCCGTAGGTGCGATTAATCATCTCAACCAGGAGAGGGAATTGCAGCAACGAGAAAAGGGCCACCGGGATGATGGAGAAAATTATGATCGGATATGAAATCCAGGCTAACTGTTTGATCAGCATTAGGTATAGAGCAGTACCAAAAGACACCATCATGGTGACAATGGAAATGAACAATCCGGCAATGCCAAGAATTAATTTTGTCGGTAATGACTTGAGAAAATCTTCTTCTGCATACCGCGCTGTGAGAATCCCCAAAAACATCAGAATTGAAGTTGAAGAAGTGAACATAGAGAGAGCATTTGATGCCATAAAAAGCAAGAACGCCTTTCTCTGTGTCTCTAGCATGATCGGGATCCCAGTACTGTTGTTATTACCACCAGGAACTGTGAAAGCTGTCGTAAACATTACTGCAGAGATAAGAGTCCCAACGATCATACTTGATCCAGCAGTATTTTTCATCCACCTTTCTCCCTCCTTGGCCAAAACCTTGTGCTCATCGGAGAATAGTGTCAAGGGTGTTTTCATATTCTCATTCTTCTCTTCCTTACACCTTGGCTGAACAATAGATTCCACTTCCTACAGAAAAATCGACAACACATTTCAAAATCAGAAAATTGTGTTTCTTTTCCATCTCTCTGGAAAAGAAAGGCCTTTTTTGTCACCTAAATGATACACTTACAAATACAGTATGTGTATGCTTCTCCTTATTTTCCATACAAACTAAATTGGCAGCGTTTTTCTTTCCTTAATTTCACCAAACATTATAACAGCAATGCATTTTAAACAGAAGAATCGTCCAACATAATCCTTACCAATTAATGAAACTCACTTTCCTATCATTCTATTTCACCCAATAGGTATTTACTGCCAGTTTGCAACATGCTCTGCCTAAGACCAACACTACGTGCTTGCACAATGCATAGAAAGAAAGAAATAATTCTGAACATACAACTAAATCCAGGAGAACAAAGTTTACAAGGAAAACTAGGATGACGAAACTGCCAACCTTAAACCACTGTAGTTCCCTTTGCATTTGTAAGGCAGCTCCTGAGACTCTCTCCAGTTGAGATTGGGGAGACAACTTGGCTGCCAAATGCAAAAAGTTGTTTCCAAAAACATCATGCCGACGTGCAAGTATGCTCTTTTCATTCCCCAGACCATATATAAGGTTATAAATATTTTCTTGGCGGAGTATAATAGCATGTGAAAAAATAGTTCGGCCTCTTAGATCTTTTCTCCATATAATTTCAGGAGTAAATTTTAGAACTTCATCAACGAACTCAACAATTCCATGCTCGATTGCATCATATAAGATCTTATCAATGCCCATATTTTCAAGTTCCGACCTAGTCAATTTTCTAACCTCCTTAAAAATGCAGTTCAACAATTCAACAGCTTCACCATGAATTAGTTTCCTGTCATGTATTTCCTTTATATCTGGGACTGGAACAGAAAAGAAACCAACAATCAAACGAAAATCTTAACAGGAGCATCGAATGAAGATGCTGTTGGTGGCACATACCTAGGCATCTCATAATCATCCATCCCAGTCCCTTCAAAACCCGACGAACTGCAAAAGGTAGAAAAGAGTGAAACAGAAACAATATGTGAAAGCTAGATGTGTTTAGAAATGTGACAATTAAAAAAAGAGCTTATAGTGTTTCTTTCAACTTTCCAGAGGATAAATGAACTAATTACTTGAAGATAACCCTATAATCAAACATTCAGCTTATTCACATGGCTTCAAGTAAGCATATTACTACCAACAATGCTTTCCACTTCCATATTAAGTAACTGAGTAAAAGTGTGCCATAAGTGAGGAGATTCAACTGTTAAATCTAGAAGAAAAACTCACTAACATGCATAAGATGATGTTGAAAATTTGATCTAAAGATTTCAATACCACATCCAGTAATATTTACACGAGCTCCATTCAAAGTGGGCATGTCATCATCACTTGAATCATGAACGTCAATGCTGTGGCCTTCATACATGCTTGAATGTTGATCTTCAGTGCTCCTTTCTTCACTGGAACCTCTTGATCCATGCCAAGAAGGATGCACCACTACACCTGGGTGATAAGTATAATTTCATAGTCTTAGCATTTGTGTTCTAAATTTTTCTATGTGCAACCCAACATAAATTTTGAAATGATATTAAAAATTAAAATTTCCAGAAGAATATACTCACAGGAGTAGATCCATTGTTTCCAGAATACATAATTTGTTCCACTAGGAAATGCAGATGGCTTATGAGACAATATTCTAAGGATGTGGTCTCCATTATGATCTGGGATGACGCCAAGTTTTGGATACCGTTTCAGTAGCATCAAAGCAACATCTAGAGATAGTACATAAAGAGATTAGGTACATACATCCATATATATATATAATGTGCAGAAGGTTTATATGCAAAATTTTCCCTATGTCATTATGTAGATGCATATTGGGTACATATATCTACGAAAATTTATCTGATTCCATAATTTACAATCTTACCATAAATTTCAGCAGTAATCAGGGAATTAAGCAGTGTAACTCCATTTGCATCCCTGTCAGGATTTAGTTCCTCCTTGGGCGTCACCCTGAACAGATAACGAACCATACGCTTCTGACCATATAATGCAGCCACAGTGACAGGGAGCTGCCCATCTTCATGTTCATTTGCCATGCTAACTAACTTAGGATTTTTATCCACAATTGCCTTTGCTAATCTTGTCTTACCACTGATTGCAGCAAGAGTAAGAGCTGTGGAGCCATATTCATTTTTCAATTCCAAGTCTTCTGGTCGCATTTTCTTTAGAAGCTCCTCGGCAATCTTCATGTGTCCAGCAAGAATGGCAATGTGGAGAGCAGTCTCTTGATGTGATGAGACTATTGCCCCAACTGCATTTGGATCTCGTTCAAGATGACTCTTTGTGAGCTGCAAACTTCCTTCATGAACTACTTTGTACAAGTCAGCATATTTAAGGTAATCTCTGGATCCTGTGAATAGAAAGCAACTCAGTTGAGCATGGAGGACTCTGATATATCATAAACACAACATAAACTGAAGATATTTAGGATCTGACCGGTTGATCACTAGCCTTAAATGGCAAAAAAAAAAATGATCACTAACCTTAAATGCCAAAAAAAAAACTATGTGCCACCATAAACAAGGGTGTTTACCTTCATCTTGGACATGGATTTCATCTACATGAGCATCTGCTGTCAACTTTTTGCGATGCTTAATCTTTTCAGCCAAATGAATCCATGCGGTTTTTGCAGAGGTGTGAGCTTCCTTAGACTTATAACATGTGCTTGATCCACACGAAAGTTGAATGGCATGTAAAGCCAGTGCATTCTTTTTCTTCCATTCTTCGTGTTCGAGTTCGTGTTCTTTATCTTTACTGGGTTCGAGCTCTTTCCCAGAAACAACACCCCAAAGTCCATGGCCAACCAGATAATGTTTCAAGCATATTTTCCAATCCTCATAGTTGTCCTCAGTTAGCACCTCACCAACTATTCCAATCACTGGTTTATCAACTCTGTCACCTACTTAATTTCCAACATACAGAATCAAATTAAGCAATTCAGTTAACTCCTAACCTATTTATTACCTCGATAAATTTATTGCCAGCAATTTATCCCTAAATACGTACAAAATTGCAGAATGCGTAAGTATGGTGCTTCAGTTAACAAATATGCATTGAATAGAAAGAACCTTACCAATGATGGCAGTAACTCAAACAAGTCCCCCTCTACTCCTCCAAATTTCGGGTCCGACCTTGCTTATCCCTCCCCAAAAATATACTGATTAAAATTCCCTTCCTATTTCCTACTCTCTCACTGGTGATTTGTTTTTTTAAAAACCAATTTCAGAACAGCCTGATTTTCACTTGTTACTTTTCTTCTATCCCAAATCGAGCAAATATGGTTTGGAATTTTAAGCATCCTGAGCACTGGGGAACCATCACAAAGTTATCATCTCATCAAAAGCTTTGCATGTGAATTTTTATTAACAAGCCATAACCGAAACAACAAAGGACTGAAAGGAGGCGTCCTGACCTGAAAAAGAATAGGGGGTTAAAAATCTTTGGATTGAGAACCAGTTTTGGGATTTTGAAAACCGGAACTTGAGTTTGGGTTTTGGGAAAACAAAATTTCAATTTTACTTTCATTTTTTGTTTGGGAAATATGAACGTTTTTTAATAAAAAAATCACTCATTCTTAAATTAATATTGAACTATTTAATTTACAAAATGACTCATTTAATTAAAAATAATTTATTTATTATTAATAAAATATAATGAGTGTGTCTTTTGAAAGACGGTTTAAGCTATGGAAAGACCAAAGTTTAAATTATAAATTAGAAGAAATAAAGATAAAATTTTTGGGTTGCATTAATCGGATCATAAACTATATAACTACTACATGTTGCATAATAAAATTTTAATATTGCAACTAAAACCTTTTAACTTTTTATTAAATAAATTAAACCCAGTATTTTCATAGGGCTATGGAAAGATGGTTTTTCCCAAGATTTTGCCAAATAAAATTAATGACTAAACCAAAAAATGACCCTCTTGTAAATATTCAAACATCAATAAAAATATTTAAATTACACATTAAATAAAAATTCTAAAATGGACATCAAATTAGAATAGATAAACATTAAATCAATACATTAAAAAATATATAATAAAATATCACTAATTCAAAATGTATTAAATTTCACAAATATAACATAGAAACACAAGATTTACCTTAAAAGATCAAATTTAATCTTAAAATACATAATTATAATGAAAGAAAAAATTCTGAAAAAGATTTCAAAGTGTTTGGTTGAAACATCAAATAATAAAAATGAAACATCAAATTAAAATAATTAAATATCAAATGATAACACTAAAAATACACATCAAAACAAAATTTAAAAATGTCAGATAAAAATACTAAAATATACATCAAATTAAAAACACTATAATACACATCAAATTAGAATAGATAAATAAACATCAAACCAACACATTAACAACACATAACAAATACTTAATCAACACATAAAGTTTAAATGGATAAGTGTCAATCTAACCATATCTACTTGAGTGAGTGCCAATACAACCCTATGTAATTTTTAGTGCAAATATAACCCTAACTAGTTAATGAAAGTGCCAATATAACCCTAAGACCACATTTCCGGCATTGACCTTAATTTTCCGGCGTTGACTTTATGTAAATTGACCAAAATACCCTTTGGGCTAACTTTGAAATTAGGTGGACAATTTTACCCTAATAGTTCGCCGGACCACCGTCGGGCCGCTGTCAGACCGCTGTTGAACCACCGTCGGGCCACCGTCGGACTGCCACCGAAACACTGTCGGGCTGCCGTATGACCACCGTCGGACCGCCGCAAGACCGCCACCGGAACAGGTAGGGTTATATCAACACATTGTGAAATTTTATTGGGTTATAAAATTTGACATCATGACACCATCATTAATATTAAACACTATTATCACATATTATAGCCTCATTTCAAAACTTGTCAACATTAAAAACCCTATATCGAAGAACACATCAAATAACAATCACACACAACATCAAAGGTCATCCAATCATCAATCTGGGCTAAACACAACAAAATAAAAAATATATATATCATTAAAACCCTATATTCTATAGTATGTGCTGATATGACCCTACATTTTTTACTAATGTGCTGATATAACCCTATAAATTTTAGGAATGTGCTGATTTAACCCTACCAGTTTTCATAATGTGCTATATAACCCTACCTAATCCCGGTGGCGGTCTGACGGTAATAACGTCATTTCCTTTTTTGTATTTAATTTTGTTCCAGAAAGGTAAACGTGTAATTTTATAAAATTCTGGCTAAAAGTTGCCGGAGAGGATTATATTGGCACTTTCAAATATTGAAAGGTTATATTGGCACTTATGTCAACTAGGTAGGGTTATAAAAGCACTTTTTTCAAGTTTAAAACATCAAATGCCACATTTTATTTAAAAAATAAAACATCAATATTAAAATTTTAAAAACTAACGCGCCTTTGAAACATCAAAGGATACACAAAACCAAAATATAATATTCTGAAATAGAAAATAAACATCAATCAGTTTTTAAAAGTACGAGCTAGAAAATCAACACATCAATCAAAATAAAAGTATAAATTATAAATTAAAGTTTAAAATAATAAAATATCACTCACTAGTGTCAACATGTATAAAGTGTCAAAGTTTTAACATGCAAATGCAAGATTTACAATAAAAGGTCAAAATTTAATTTTAAAATGTGTGATTTTAGTTTTTAAAATTATAGAAAAACATCACAAATTTTGGTTCAAACATCAAGTACTGAAAATGAAGCATCAATTCTGGTAGAAAAAACTTTCACATTGTGTGGAAATGAGGAAAATTTTTAATTTGTGAATTTCTCCAACCCGCATTCTTCCCACAAGATTTTTATGTCCCAAAATCATTATTCTCCAATTGTTTATGCCTTGTATCCCCCAAAAAGTTGGTATTTGCACCCAGATACCTCCTTAGTCCTTACTCCCCAAACTTTTGTTAAATATATTTGGAACTCCGTTTCTAATTAAACTTTATTATATTACACGTTAATCTTTGATTTCACTATAAGACGGTCTATAACCCAAAAATATAAGTACTAAAAACATAGCTCTTACTTGAGAGGAGAGCGTATTAATATTTCCAGTCTAAAAATTGAGAGTAATTTCTTTGGGAAAGTCTCAGGAAAGGCGGCCTTTCCATAAGCTTATGGACAGTTCTCAGGGGCATTTGCCTTAAATGTTATAATTTTTTATAAAATTTAAATATTGTATTTTATAAGTTAAAACAAGTAATAATATGTATTTGAAGGTGAAAATATAATAATATATGATATAAAAAAATACTTTCAAAAATTTTAAATTTTGTATGTAATTTAAGAAATGCAGTGTATAAGATAAAAAATAAATGGTCTGTCCATAATCTTATAGACAGGCCGCCTATCAGGAGACCTACTCAATTTCTTTTATGTTGTTTTCTTTTGTTAAAGAGAGACAAACAAATATTTTATAGATGCCGAGATGGAAAATGAAATGTTACTTGGTCGATTCTTTGATACTCCCTCCCAACTGAATCTGCACACTTTGACTAAAAAATATGCACATTCGGCTGGGACGGAGTAATACATTTTTCGGCTGCTCTTCTTAGGCCACGTACAGTGATAAAGACCGCTAGCGGTCTTTTACCAATTAAATATATTATTTTTATCTCCTTTTCTCTTTCATTTCACCTTAAGAGACCATTTAAGAGACACCCATTTTTTTTCTTCACAATGGCAAGAGACCACTCTTTACTATTCATGAACCCCACTTGATTTTCTCTTTCATACTCATTAATTTAACCATTAAATTTTATTTTAAATAAATTTGTCCACCCAAAATAAGTTGAATGTGAAATTTAATGATATGTTTTAATATTTAAAATATAATTTCATTTCTTTCAAAATATATTAAATAATTTATTTTTCTCGTTCTTATCAATATCATGCTTCGGTGTAAAATTCAATTTTTTTAAAGAAATTATTAAAACGAAATTTAAAAAATAAATAATAAGAGAATTTCATTTTTTTGAAAATAGACGATAATTTGGATTTTGCGAAGAATTTCATTATAAAAACTATAAAAATTACAGAAAATACTAAATTCCAAATTTGAAAATAGTCGATAATTTGGATTTTGCGAAGAATTTTCCAAATTGAAAGAATTATCTTTGCCCTTCGACGTTCTTCGTGGATCCATCACAAAAAATGAATTACAATGTAGAAGATGAATTAGTGAGCTGAAAGTATTGAAATTGGAAGTAGTGTGATGAAATGAGTTGAAATCATGTATATTTATAGGTGAAAAGTGGAGGAGGATGGAATAAAATTTTAAGATTAAAATTTTGAAAAATAAAAAAAATCCAAAAAATACGTCGGGGACACGTGTCGCCACCAGAATGGGACATATGTCCCATTCAAAATCATTTTTAAAATCAGTAAATGAGTGGGACACGTGTCCCATTCAAAATTCAAAAAAAGAAAGAAACAGCAACTAGTGGGACACGTGGCCCACTCAGGGGACGACACGTGTCCCTTACGGACCAAAAAAAATGGGCCGCTTTTCAGCGGCCCTTGCACATGGCTTCGGTCAGAAATTGGGCCCACGACCGATCTCTTGTTTGGTCTCTTAGCAAGAGACTCTTGAGTGGTCTCTTGTTAAGAGACCACTCTAAAGACCACCACTGTGGTGGTTTTCGATCTCTAGAGCGATCTTTTAATTTTAAGAGACCACAACTGCTCATGCCCTTATGGTTTTGTTAAATAAGCAGCAAAACCGAAAATTCAAATAAAGTTTGAATTCGTAATGAGATTTGAGTATTGTATATTCTACAAATAATCGTCGAGTCCGTAATATACGGTCTTTCCATAAGTTATAGAATTACAAAGGTTTAATATGCAGATTAGAAGAAATAAAGATAAAATTTTAGGTTGCATGAATCAGATTATAAACTTTATAACTACTACAAGTTGGATAATAAATTTTTAATACTACAACTAAAACCTTTTATTTTTTATTATTCTAATCAAACATCATCTTTCCATAACCATGTAAAAAGACAGTATTTCTCAAAGCTTTATCATAATCATACAGTATTATAAGTTCCTATTAATATCTCTAGAATGGAAAAACGGATACTGCTTAAAGAAAAAAAGGAGTGAAAAACGGATAGTAGTAAAAGTGGATTTCTTTTAAATAATAATAATAATAATAATAATAATAATAATAATAATAATAATAATAATAATAATAATAATAATAATAATAGAAGAGTGATGAAACTTACCCAAAGCCTTTGTCATTTGAGTATCGGAGTATGTAGAGTTTTCTTATTGAAATTTGGAGTTTATGGAGTCACTGCCAAACTTCAATTTATAGAAACGTATGCACTTAATCGTTTTTCCCTACTTCGACAGGAAACATACAAAAAGAAAAGGGAAAGAAAAAGAAAACGAGAATATGTTTTTACTTTCACTTGAAGCTATTCTCTTGTTGTGTGATTGTGACAAACCATCAAGAACTTTACGCTAGATTGTACAAAGACTCTCTTAAACCTATGAATTGGCCCAATTGGGTCTAGTTTAGTTGCACTCTTTATAACTAAAAAGTTTAAAATACACTTTCATAAAAAATTGTAAAATTTCAATCTCCACTGAACATTCACAAATTTTAATGGTGTTGACTCCTAATTAGACCATAAATTATAATGTTAATATATAATTTGATTGCTTGTAATATAATCTTTTAAAAAAAATTCTCTTAATCCTCTTGTTGCAATAAACCTGCTCAACTATCTTCTTTCCCAAGAATCATATAATAGATATTGTTTATTTTTTGTCTGTCAAGTGGAGGTATTTGAGTCATTTTGACTACTCTAAACCCAAAAAATTATCTAAAAATAACATATATACCAATATTATAATATGTTACTGGTTTTAATTCTCTAATATGTATAATCAATCATAACTTATTAACATGCAAATATTATAATATGCAACTGATTTTATTTCTTTACTATACATAATCAATCATAATTTGTTAAAATATATAATTTCTAAAAATATATTTAAAACCATAAATATCTCATTATAATATATATATATATATATATATATATTTGAAGAAAATTCAAAAGAAACACATAATTTTAAATAACAAAATGTTCCAATTTTTATACAATAATAGAGTACTTTTGATACAAATATGTATGCATATTTATTTATTTATTCATATACGACAAACTCTTATTTTAGAATGACTAAGCATTAAATGGGGACATTTTATAATTAATGAGACTAATAAGGACATTTGATATTTATTTTTATTCATTGAAATGAGATATATACATATAGTTATGATAACCTTTTAAAATGAATATCAACATATAATAATTACTTTTTAAATAATATGAATGAAATATTATAAATTAATCAATTTTTATTGTATTCAATATTTAACGTTTTCCAACTAAATTAATTATTTCACTTCATAATTCATATATTTTTTCTTAAATGACTAAACTTTAAAATTTTAAATAAGACTTAATTTCAATATTTTAATTATAATATCGCGCGACGTGCGATGATACTCCACTAGTTCTCTTCAAAAAATATTCAAATGAAGGATAAGTCTTTGTTAAATATGAAGAATCGTGTGCCTCTTGTTGCAATAAACCCGCTCCACTATCTTCTTTTCTCAAGCACCATATAATAGATTCAACCGTCCAACTAACCCCTCTGTTTCTCTCTCTCACATTAACCCCTCCCTTTCAATTTTCCGCATTAACCCTTTCTCAAATCTCTGAAAACCGCTGCCATAAATTCCCAATTCAACTGTTCAAATCCGTTCAAATTTGCAATTTCTGAGTTGCATTACATTGTCTTCTTCAATCCGGTCCTATAGAGGTTAGAATTTCTTATTTTCACTGTATTTGGGGTTTATATTTAGGGTTTTTTGTTTTTCTTCTTCGTCTCCTATGATTTCTATATCATTCCGGCGCTTATCTCTGTAAATCCGGCTGTGCATATTTTTTTTATTAATATATTGTGTGTTTCTGAGTATTGTTTCGGCATTTTGTAGATATGATGAAGTCCAACGAAGATTGCCTGGAGGTTGTTGATGTTGTTCGTTCCTCATCTGTGCATGAATCTCAAGGTTTGTTCTATTTTTTTGTTAATTTTTGTATTATTAGGGTTTTTCGTTCGGTGTTATTGAATTTGCTCTGTTTTGTGTTGGTTGCTCCGTTTTATATATGAAACGGTGTATAACAAATTATTTAGGATGTTCATGTGTTTAGTTAGGCAGTTCATGTGTTTAGTTAGGAACTTAGGATGTCCATGTGGTTGGTTCGAGCTTTGTTGTGCCTCTTTTGTGGTTTATTTTATGCTCTGTTTTATATTTTATGTTTTCTTTTTGAATTGTCTTTATATTAGGATGTTAATGTGTTTAGTTTTCATGTTTATGTGTTTAGTTTAGGCTCGGTTTAGTTAGCATTATCTTTCTGTTAGGTTGTTCATGTGTTTAATTAGGTTGTTTATGTGTTTAGTTTAGGCTCGGTTTAGTTTGCATTATCTTTCTGTTAGGTTGTTCATGTGTTTAATTAGGTTGTTTGTGTGTTTAGTTAGGCTATTTATGTATTTAGTTCAGGCTTTGTTGTAGATCTGTTGTGGTTTAGTTTAGAATCTATTTAGTTTGCATGTTATTTATTTTCACTTTTTTTAGTTAGCCTATTTTTGTGTTTAGGTCGCATGTTTATGTGTTTTCTGTTTTCACTGCCTTTGTGTATGTGTATATACACAGTTATATTGGTTTGTGTACTTTAGGTGTTTCAGTTTTTACCTTAAGTTTTTATGTGATTACTTTTCGAATGTAGGTGATGGAATTTGCTTGAGAAAATCAAGTAGATTGCAAGCTAAGTTGCTGGATGGTATGTATATTGGTAGTTTGTAAATTTTTTTAATCTTAATGTTTTTATTTAATTGATTGTGTAATTGTTAGGTTCTAAACCTCCTTTGCATAGAACGAAAAAAAATTAGAAGAAAACTGCTAGCACAGGTATTTAAATATGATTGAATTTTATTCGAATTTTTTGTTGTTCTTTAATTTATTGCTTTATGTGTTGCTGATAATTGCTTTTTGTTTATAGCTGATATTGTGAGGAGATTGCGTAAAAGTGCTAGTAAATCTGATGTGGATAGGTCACATAGAGTTGCTGGTTCGAATTCTAATTTTCTTTGTTTTACTTTGAATGTTTAGTGATTTTTTTATGTGTTTAGTGTGTTCCCTTTGGTATTTCTGCATTTTGTTTCGTTATTGTGGATGCATGTGATGTGATTAGCATGCATTAACACATTATTTATCCTACTACTTCACCTAATATTGAACATATTGGTTAGCATTTGAATTATTAGTTCATATTTATTGCTGTTTAGTTTTGCTATTAAACTCATTAGTTTTTGTATTTTTTTGCATCAGAGCCTGGAAATGTTTCTGTTGAAAGAAATGAGGGTTCTATTGAAAGAAATGCTGATGGTACGTTTAAATATATTTGTTATCGTGTATCTTTGATTACTTTATGTTTTATTTGGAATCTGTTAATTTTTAAAATTTGTAGATTCTACTTGTGTGGCTGCAAGTCCCATAAGTGGCCAGATAAATGTTGTTATTGAAGATTTGAGATGTGAAACCAATTCTGGTATGTATTGATTTCTCTGCTTCTAATTTTGTATTTTTGATTTAGTGATTATTTTTCATTTGTGTGTTGTAGGTCAAAAAATGTGTCAAAAGAAAGGTGTTAGGAAGAAGGTTAAAGTTAAAAGAATTATTAGTGATGAAGATTATATGGAAGATGATGATTTTATTGATCTGCCTCCTGCTGTTGTGAATGCAAATGAAGAGGGCAAACAAAAGGTTTGTGAAGGGAAAGGAAATGAGCCAGTTGTGAAGAAGGCGGCTCCAAAGAAGCTGGTTGCGATGAAGGTGGCTCCAAAGAAGCCTGCTGCAAACGAGTCGTCTGTGAACGAGCCTGCTGTGAAGAAGCAAGTTGTGAAAAAGCCGGCTGTGAAGCCTGCAGCGAAGAAGCCCGCTCCAAAGAAGCCTGCAACAAATGAGTTGACTGTGAAGGAACCTGCTGCAAAGGAGGTAGTTGTGAAAGAGCCTGCTGAGAAGCCTGCAGCTAAGAATCCCTCTCCAAAGAAGCCTGCAGCAAATGAGTTGGCTGTGAAGGAGCCTGCTGCAAAGGAGGCAGTTGTGAAAGAGCCGGCTGTGAAGCCTGCAACTAAGAATCCCTCTCCAAAGAAGCCTGCTGCAAATGTGCCTGCTGTAGTGGAGCCAGTTGTGAAGGAGCCGCCTGTGAAGCCCACAACAAAGAATCCTGCAGCAAAGAAGCTCGCTCCAAAGAAGCCTGCTGCAAATGAAGCGGCTGTGAACCAGCGTGCTGCAAACGAGCCAGCCGTGAAGGGGCTGACTGTGAAGCCCGCAGCTAAGAAGTCTGCAGTGAAGAAGGCCGCATTGAAGTCTGCAGTGAAGGTGTCTGCAGTGAAGAATCCTGTTGAGAATAAGTCATTTGAAAGTAATAATGAGGATGTTGTTGCAGATGGGAGTGGGCCATCGAAGAATTCTTCTACTACGAGAAAGCGCAAGCTTGATGAAGAGGTGTTTCTGGACCTGCCTCAAAGAAAACTAATGATGGCACGGAAGTGACACGGCAAATTAAACAAGTTTGTGAAATTCAGCTTCCTGATGGTTCTAGGTACGTTTTATTGCTTTAAGTATTTTTTATTTTACTTTATGTATGTATGTATACTTTGAATATTTCATTTTTAATATTTTTGCATAATAACTTGAATGATTTAGAGTTTATTAGTTTAGGTATGTTGTCATTCTTTGGTTTTTCAGTGTTTTGTTTCACTATACTTTTAATTGTTTATGTGTAGAGTTACAGTATAAATAGTTTATGTACTTGTTGATTTTATTTATGTGTTTACCTGTATAGTTTTGTTAAAAAATAAGTTGCTTTTTTTTATTATTAATTTCATATTGATTTTGATGTTTATTAATTGAACTTGCTTTTTAAAATTACTGTATGTTTACTTGATGTGTTTTATCTCTTAGTTTGGGTGTTTGTATGAACAGTTGTTATATTTATTAACTTGTGTTATATTGTTTTATAGGTTTTTAAAGAAGTTTATGCCTGGAAGCCAGCATGTAAAAATCACAGATTTGTGCGTTGATCTCAGTGCTAAGTAGAAGGCTAATGTTGAAGCCATTGGTTTTGGGGGCATTTTGAAACTAAGATTGGAGATTGCACTTCCCTCGGGTATTGTGCCTTGGTTGGTGAGTAATTTTAACCCTGGTACATGTGTTCAGCTGGTTGGGGTAGATAGATACTTTGTTACCGCTAATGATGTTTATGATGTTCTGTGCTTGCCTCGAAACCCTGGTAGGGAAGTTGTGGAGAAGAGAAATTCTGGTATGCAATTGAAGGATAGTTACAAGGCTAGGTTTGGTAGGGAGAATGAACATGATATACCCCTTCACTTGATTTTAGATAGGATAAATGAACTTAAGGAGGGAGGGGATGAGTTCAAGAGACTTTTT
This sequence comes from Rubia yunnanensis, assembly GCA_037428765.1. Taxonomy (NCBI): domain Eukaryota; kingdom Viridiplantae; phylum Streptophyta; class Magnoliopsida; order Gentianales; family Rubiaceae; genus Rubia; species Rubia yunnanensis. The sequence goes on along the minus strand of CM075064.1, from coordinate 18,063,371 downwards.
GTGATCTATTGTTCTTCATACTTTTTAGCTCCTATAGCTACTGGAAAGGTAGATATGAAAATCCTTGAAGCTATTGAAAATGTTGATGAGATTAAGAATCTCGACTGGTGTACTTTTGTGTTAGACAAAATGGCTTCAATGATTAGGAGGTATAAGAACAATGTAGAATACCAAACTTGTAGTACTTGTGTCCTTATCCTTTTGATTCTATATTTGCACCGATTTCCTGTTCGTGGTGTGTTGGAGCCAACATGCCTTCCTCTAGTCCATCATTGGACTGATGCGAAGTTGAGGGAGAAAGTGAAGATGTTGTACATTGGAGAAGGTTTTGACAGGACAATCATGGTGAAGGGTTATCCAATCAGTTGTGCCGGAAAAGTGAAAGAGGGTCATAGAGGTAAGAGTGATGTTGGAGCTCAGCCTGAGATTGGAGCTGATTCTATTCCTGAAGGTGATGAAGTGCTGCAGTTCAAAATCCCACGTGGAGTTTTGACTGACTACAAGATTAAAAGTCTTGCTAAGAATGTAAGTGTTTAAAACTTTACCTGATGTCTTTGCTTTGTTAGTTATGTGGTTAGCATGATTTTTTATGTGTTTCAGTATCTTAAATTTTTATGTGCATATTTAGGTTTTTAGTTTCATTATTTTATATTGACTTTTAGTATAGTTAGTTCATGTGCTTAATCTTTCTGTTTGGGTGTTTAATAGTTTGGTTTGGTTTATATATGAATTGTTTATGGTTAGTTGATTATGCTTTCATTGGCTATTTAATATGTTTTTTTTAGTTTTATGTATAAACTTATAGATTTTTTTCTTGTGTAGGCTTATGATGAGGCCTTAATGATCGTGAAGCGTAACTTTGAAGTTGTTACCGCTGATATGTATCAGAGGTTGAGATGGTGAAGGCTGATGTTGGGGATGAATCATTGCAAGACTTGCCACCTATTGTTAGGACGAGTGCAGAACTTCCGAATCAGCAAGATGACTCGCCACCAATTAAAGAATCACCAATCGAATGGAATGACAAGTTGATTGCTATGGTTGATGAAGCATGAAACCAATGGATGAGAAGGAAACAGTACCAGGCTCCGAACGAGCCTCTTCCGTCTTTTAACTTGTTTAAAGATAGTGAATTGGATGGCATGGGAGGAATGTCCACAAACAACGTAGATATGAATTGATTTGAATGATGTGATTTGGATTTGTTATGTAGTGATTTGAATGGATTGATTCTGAATAATGTTTTTTAGATGATTTTTGAATGGATTGAAATTTTAAATTTTTTTATGATGATTCCAGTATGATTTTAGTTCTTATGTTTATCTATTTAGTTGCATTGTTTATCTCTCTTGTTTCTATTATAGTTTAACAGTTTGTCTAGTAATTATATTTTTGTATGTTCAAAGCCATGTGTCCTTTAGGTAAATTGTCAAGTTATTTGGGTATATAGTTCGGTTTATAGTCCTCCTGCCTCAATCCCTCGAACTTCCTACCTCAAGCTCTCGAACAATTTAGTCTTCAATTTTGACATATTTTTATTTACTTTTTCTATCATTAGTTCATGTATATTTCACTTCAGCTCATTTGTTAGAATCATTAGTTTCAGACACAGTTTACTTGGTGAATATATTTTTGTTTAATTAAACAGCACTCGTTAGTTCAGGTGTTTCAAGCATTTGAAAGGCAATTTAAGTGATTTGTTCATGTACATAATGTTAATATAAACAAATCTCAAATTGGAACTCATAGGTCTAGAATTGTTGCTTTGGTGTCTTGGTACCAAACTCCTTTGTTTTTGGTTTCTTTCTGTGCTTCCATCCTTCAATTCTCTTGCTTCTTCCTTTTGTCTTTGTGGGAGATGGATCTTGGATTGTTGGCAGTTTAGTGATTGAAGATTCTGCTATGCTGCTTGAATTTTCATGTTCTTTTGTACTTTTTGAGACAAGAATTTGGTCTACCTTTTCATTGTATTTCTTGAAGCTTTCTTCAAGAATTTTCCGGGTTTCTATGTCACCTTCACATTTTAGTACCAGATTGTAGTAGTTTCTTGCCATTTGGTGTCGCCACGGAACTTTGTCTTTGGTTTTGTCTACTTCTTGATTTTATTGTACTGCTTTCAGTTTGTCCCATACTTGCATTTTAGCAAGCTTTGTCCATCGCTTCAGAATGTATTGTGATGGTATCTCGCTGATTGAGTTGATGTGCAATACACGGATACAGTGAAAGCAGAGCATTCCTAGCATAAAAAGATAACCATGCATATATTCAAGTTAATTAGATAAACATCCAAACCCTAAAGCATATAATTAGCTCTAAAGCATATAATGTCCTGCAGTTTAAAGTTAACTATGCGAATGAAGAACTAATGACATATATATAAGAACTAAACATATTAACATATAAGGTAACATGTAAATTGTATTTCATCAGTACATACCTGTTTCTTCAAAAGTTTTGCAAGAGTAGTTAACTTCCACCATTCCACTTTGTTGTGTGAAGGTGACAATTTCAACTTTTGTATCATCTTCTTCTGGACTTACTTCATACTTTGTTGCCGATCCTAGGGTGAAAACTCTACATGCTTTTGTTGCTTGTGCAATCTTGTATTCCTTCTCAAACTTATAGAACATTGATAATGTGTACTCTTGAGCTGCATGTTTGAGTAGTTTTGATCCATGTATAGCTGACTTTGGCACTGATTTTGAGCATTGATTTTCCTTCGCTATTTCCTTTGCCCTCCAGCGATCAATAGTCTCATTAAAGATGGTTAAGAACCTGCTTAGTGTTGTCATTTTGCTGGCATTGAATGACAAGGCTTTGTTTGTGCTCTCACTTCGTTGTGATGAAAGAGTTCCCGCGGAGAAAAAGTCTTTGCTCATTGCAGGGCACCACTTATCTCTAATAGAATATAGCCTCTTGAACCATTCCTTGTCTTCAAGCTAAAAATTCTTGATCATATTGTTCCACACCATTTCAAATTCTTCTTTTTTTTTATAGTATTTCAAACAATGCTCAAATGCTTCCTTGAAGGGACCATCCTTTTTTAATTCACCAAAATGACTAATGCCATTTTGTGTAATGTGCCACAGGCACAATCTATGCCTCGTGTTTGTGAAAACCTGTAAAATTTCATGAATAATTTTATTCAAAACAAGTTCACGTATAAACTTATGATCTAAAAGCAATTAAACACGAACAAAAATGTAAACTTTAAATGTAATTGTTCCTGATTTTTCCCCAATTATCAGGTTTTTTTATATTGACAATGATTACTGAAATTACATTAGATGTTGTGAACATACATAAGAACTATTAAACTAAATACTAATTGTAAGTACATAAACATATCAACCAATTATATACCAGATCAATCAAATTAAAGAATGGTTACCTTTTCGATTGCTTTGGCCATGGCCGGATCTTGGTCTGTAAATATTGTTACTGGCTCTTTACCACCCATTGATTTTTTGAAAACATTAAGAAGCCATTCAAAAGTTGAAGCTTTTTCGTCAGCAATGAAAGCACATCCAAACATCACTATATTGTCGTGGTTGTTCATTCCAACTATTGGAGCACAGATCAAGTTGTACTTGTTGGTCCTGTATGTTGACAAATCACTTAAAAAAGTTAGATCATGTTAACTCATTTTAGACTTTTTTGAATTATCAAATTGAATTATATTACTTTTATTCATGTTTATACACTGTAATGAATCTACATCGTGTGTATAACATACTACTTAATGTGTTCCAGATGTTACTTCATGTGTTTATATGTATTTTACAAAATATAAATCATACTTGTATGTGGTGTGAAATACCATTAGATCGCCAAAGAGGGAGTAGTCTTCCTTCATCATTGAGTCCCTCCAAAATAATGTTGTCAGCCTACCATTATCATCCAATTTAACTCTAAAGAAGAAATCTTCCTCTTCGGTACACTTCTGTGAGAGTATTTCAATTACTTGCTGAGCATCGCCTCCTTCAATCTCCTTTATGCGCAACCTGTTCACGTAGTTTAGATGATCCTTAATCGTGTGTCCTAGATTCTGAATACCACCAGCTTCAAAAGCCATAAACTTGAATCCATGACTTGGTTTTAATCCTGCACCTTCCATTCCTTCTATAGTTTTCCCTTTTTCTTCGGTAATTCTCCTTTCACTTCTCTACAAATACTGCCATTCGACTCGAGTGAAAGGATGATTGTGAGATGTCACATGATGCAAAACTTCATAGGCACCATTGATAAATTTAACCCGAATTCCAGCCTTGCATCCAGTTCTCGTAACCACATTTTTCTTTGTTTTTCTTCTTTTCTTCTCAGAGCCCTCTTCAATGATATTGTTATTGGAAGGTGTGTTGGGTGTTTCATTCTTCAATTTTGTGTTTCCCTGATTTGAGCAAACAAAATACTTCTCTAGGATGGTTCCATCTTTTTTACCTCTTTGGGTTGAACATCGCACCCCAAATCCCAATGCATTTGACTGTTTTCTGTATAAATCATGGAACTTTGACAGTGTTTTTGCTCTCAAACCTTTGAAGCAATCTGTGACATCAACTTTCGATAGGTCGCTTAAATTGGTGACAGAATATGATCCTGTTGCAAAATTGCATTCTTTCAGTAACTCATTACATCAACTATTATATTAGTTTGTTTGTGTATTTCACAATTTAGTCCGGCATTCATTAACAGTTGTTAAGTCACTGATATATTTGTACAATTTCTAAATATTTTGATAATATATCCTACTAATTAGATTTCAGACATTAATCACAACATATTATATTTTTATTAAATTACATCGTGTATTTAACATATTACTTGTTGTGATAAAGCAACTTTGAAAATATGAAAATAGTCTTAACCAAATAAATGTAACTGATTTTAGTTCATGTGTTCATGTAGTCACATCATTGATTTACTATGTTACTTCAAACATTTCAGAAATTTTAAAAACACCTACAGTTTTCCAACAATTTGCATATAACCATATTTTAGAGCTTGGGGATTTGTCAATCAGATAATTTTCACGTTACATCATATGTTCATACAGTTACATCCAATGTTCATCATATTACCTCATGTGTTTTAGAAAATTATAAAACACCTACATTTTCTCAAAAAAAAATCAGAATAACATCACGATACTTCATGTGTTTATGCAGCTACATCATTTGTTCATCATATTACCTCATATATTTTAGAAAATTTAAAAACATCAACATCTTCCCAACAATTTGTCTACAACCAAATTTCTGCCTTTGGGGAATTGTTTATTAGAATATTATTGCGTTACTTCATGTGTTCATGCAATTACATCCAATGTTTCTTATATTACCTGATATGTTTCAGAAAATTGTAAAACACCAGCGTTCACATAACTGAATACCATATCTGTCACAATAAAATTCAGAACAAGTAAACATTACTTCATGTGTTCATGCAACTACTTCATGCGTCTAACTGTATATACAAAATCAAAACCTAACTTGGATGTAAACTAGTTGAATTTTCAGATTGAACATAATCGTTGCTTTCTCCTTCATACAGAACAATGCCACTGCCTTGAATTGCTTCGTCTTCCATAGTGTATACCAGCAACACCTTAGATTGTAGATTTCAACCGTTAAAACTAAGATTTTAAACTGTAAAACTAAGATCTTAAAATTCCAGATCTCACCTTCGCAGATGTAGAAGCTTTCTTTGATGTTTTTGTCGCAAAGTTGTCTCTGAATCTGATTCCGGCCAAATCTGAAGCAAATCCGATGTAATTCTGTCGCAAAATTGCAGACCTAATTTTGGAGATCGCAAGCTTCAACCTGAACTCAATCCGATGTGAATTTGAAGCAAATTCGATGCAGACCTAAAAACCTGAGGACAATTCGTTGATTTCAGAGGATTGATTGGCAATTTGCGACATTAAATCCGTTTTTATCAGATTGAATTGCATAGGGATTCAGATTCCTTGATTTTGGGGATTTTGTTTCCAAAATATGGCAGTTGGTTATGAACCAGATTGGTGACCCATTTCCCTTATAACTCGAATTTAGACCCATTTTCTTTAGCCCTCATTTTCTATATATTTGCAGTCCGATCCCATTTTTTAGTTCCTCTCTTATTTATTGCTATTTGGTCCCCGATCTCACCATTTCCTACGGTGAAATGGTCTCACAGGAGTTTTTCTCTAGAAATTATTTGTTTTTGGATGGTTCTTTAACCGGGGATACTGAAGTCAGTTTGACTAACATAAATCCAAGTTGTCTAAAAATAACATATTAATATTATAATATGTTAGTGATTTTATTTCTTTACTACTTCATCCGTCCCAGAGAAATTGACACAATTTGACTTGTGAAAGTCAACTGAATCAATTTTCACCAACTAATATCTTTTTATATGTGTATAAAAAATTCATAAAAAATAATAGTTTAAAAAATACATGTTATGATGAATCCAACAACATATAACATGATAATACTCTTACATGTATAATAATAGAATTTAATGTTTGAAGTTGGCTTAATTTGACTTTAAAAGTTAAATTGTGCCAATTTCTCTGGAATGGAGGGAGTATATATAATCAATTATAACTTGTTAACATACTAATGTTATAATATGTTACTGATTTTAATTATTTATTATATATAATCAATCATAACTTGTTAACATATTAATATTATAATTTTTTACTGATTTTAATTCTTTACTATATAAAATATATAACTTCTAATGATATATTGAAAATCATAAATATCTTATTGTACTATATATATATCACTGAAGAAAATCTAAAGAAAATATAATCTAAAATAACAAATTATTCCGATTTTTAATGCAATGATAGAGTACTTTTGATAGAAATATGTATACGTATTTATTTATTTATATATGAAAAAGTCTTATTTTAGATAGACTAACTGTTAAATGGGGACATTTTATAATTAGTAAGACTAATAAGGTCATTTGATATTTATTTTTATTCATTGCAATGAGATATATACATATAATTATGATAACCTTTTAAAATGAATGTCAACATATAATAATGACTTTTTAAATAATTTGAATGAAATATTATAAATTAATCAATTTTTATTGCATTCAATATTTAACGCTTCCAATTATTTCACTTCATAACTCATATAATTTTCCTTAAATGACTAAACTTTAAAATTTTAAAGAAAAAAATGTTTTTATAACCCTACTTACTTCACATAAGTGCCAATATAACCTTTTGATAATTGAAAGTGCAAATAATAACCCTATATAGCTGATGTAAGTGCAATTTTACCCAATTCGACGGTTTAATGCCTGATTATAGTGAAAAGATAATTTTACCCTTTTGAATTTTTTTTTAAAAATGAGAAAAAGAAGGAAATTACATTTTTGGCCTCCAAAACCCTTAACTTCTTCATTTCTTTCTTCTCCTTCCTTCTGCATCGTTCTCTTTCTTTCTCCTTGTCCGCCATTCTCCTTATTTCTCCTTCTCCGCCATTCTCTTTCTTTCTCCTTATTTCTTCTTCTTTTGTGCCAGGATGGTGGGTGGCGGGGGCTGGGCATCAGGGGTAGAAGGGAGTGGTGGTGACGGGGCTAGAAGAGGGTTTGGTAGTGGCGCTAGTGTTCGCGGCGGTGGCGGGGTGGTGGTGCTAGGGTTTCGATGGCAGGGGTGGAAGGGGGGTGGTGATGGCGGGGATGGACGGAGGGGGCGGAGATGATTGGAGGGGCTGGAAGGTGGTGGCAGCGAGGCTGAGGTCTCGACAGAGGTATCGACTAAGCGCAACGGCATCCAGTGAACGGCACCGTGGAGAGGTGGCGAACTGAAGTAGCGACGGCGAGACGACGGGCTAAAGGCAGAAGGGAATGCAGTTGCCATCAATTTTTATTTCAGGCAGCGAGTGATGGTTTCTGGTCGTTGGAAGCACATCGGTTGGCGGTGGAATGATTTGTGCTTCAGGCAGCAAGTGAGGGTTTCTGGTCATCGGAAGCACAATGATGGTGGTGGAACAATTTGAGTTTCAGGCGGAGGGTGATGTCATTTCTCGATTCAATTTAGTGCGACCTCTGCTTTTGTTCTCTATTTTACAAGATGAATCAGACAGTAACAAACATGTGAGAAATTAAAAATAGTGAGAATTGTAAGTATTCTTCTTCTATTTTATCAAAATTCTGAGACCATTTGTTTTTTTGTTTCCTTTTGTTGTGAATCATATATTCTGCGTTCTTTTGAGTTTGTTTATGAGTTTGTGTGTGAATGTGTGCCTTGTGTTCTTGTGGATTTGTGTGTGAATGGCGTGCTTTCAGTTTGTGGACTTTTTGGTATAATTTCATGGCCACGGCAAAGGTAAGATCTAGGGCAGCAGCGGAGGTCCTACGAATGTGAAAGCCCAGATTTTCATAAAGAAATAAGAGTGAAAATGAAAGTTAATGTAGGCCCCACAAATAATAAGGGTAATTTTGCCAATTCAATTTCTGATTTTAGTACAGAGGGTATTTTGGTCAATTTACACATGGTCAATGCCGGAAATTGGAAGTCAGTGCCAGAAATGGGGTCAGAGGGTTATATTAGCACTTACATTAACTAGTTAGGGTTGTTTTTGCACTAAAAATTATCTGAGAGTTTTATTGGCACTTATGCAAGTAGATAGAGTTATATTGGCACTTATCCCATTTTGAGTTAAGACTTAATTCCAATATTTTAATTATGATATCGAGCAACGCTCCTCTAAGATTAAGTCTTTATTAAATATATAGAATCTTGTGCCTCTTGTTGCAATAAACCTGCTCCACTATCTTCTTTTCCCAAGCACCATATAATAAAAATTGTTTGCTTTTGGATAGTTCTTTAACTGGGGATTTGAAGTCATTTCGACTAACATAAACCCAAGTTGTTTTAAAAAAATATATTAATATTATAATATGTTACTGATTTTATTTCTTTACTACTCCATCCGTCCCAGAGAAATTGACACAATTTGACTTTTGAAAGTCAACTGAATCAATTTTCAACAACTAATATCTTTATATATGTGTATAAAAAATTAATAAAAAATAATAGTTTAAAAATACATGTTATGATGAATTCAACAACATATAACATGATAATACTCTTACATATATAATAATAGAATTTAATGGTCGAAGTTGGCTTAATTTGACTTTAAAAGTCAAATTGTGCCAATTTCTCTGGGATGGAGAGAGTATATATAATCAATCATAACTTGTTAACATACTAATGTTATAATATGTTACTGATTTTAATTCTTTATTATATATAATCAATCATAACTTGTTAACATATTAATATTATAATTTGTTACTGATTTTAATTCTTTACTATATAAAATATATAACTTCTAATGATATATTTAAAATTATAAATATCTTATTGTAATATATATATATATATATATATATATATATATATATATATATATCACTGAAGAAAATCCAAAGAAACATATAATCTAATAACAAATTATTCAGATTTTTAATGCAATGATAGAGTATTTTTGATAGAAATATGTATACATATTTATTTATTTATTTATATACGACAAAGTCTTAATTTAGACAGACTAGGTTTTAAGTGGGGACATTTTATAATTAGTGAGACTAATAAGGTTATTTGATATTTATTTGTATTCATTGCAATGAGATATATACATATAATTATGATAACCTTTTAAAATGAATGTTAACATATAATAATTACTTTTTAAATAATAGGAATGAAATATTATAAATTAATAAAATTTTATTGTATTCAATATTTAACGTTTTCCAACTAAATTAATTATTTCACTTCATAACTCATATAATTTTCCTTAAATGACTTTAATTTAATGTTTTAAATAAGACTTAATTTTAATATTTTAATTATGATATCGCGCAATGCATGATGATACTACACTAGTTCTCTTCAAAAAAATATTTAAATTAAGGATAAGTCTTTATGAAATATAACTAATCTTGTGCCTCCTGTTGCAGTAAACCCTCTCCACTATCTTCTTTTCCCAAACACCATATAATAAAAATTGTTTACTTTTGGAAGGTTCTTCAACTGGGGATATTGAAGTTATTTTGAATAACTAAACACAATTTGTCTAAAAATAACATATTAATAATATAATATGTTACTGATTTTATTTCTTTACTACTACATCCGTCCCAGAGAAATTGACCAATTTGACTTTTTTTGAAAGGCAACTGAATCAATTTTCAACAACTAATATCTTTATATATGGGTATAAAAAAATTCATAAAAAATAATAATTTAAAAATACATGTTATGATGAATCCAACAACATGATAATAGTCTTATATATAATAATAGAATTTAATGATCGAAGTTGGCTTAGTTTGACTTTCAAAAGTCAAATTGTACCAATTTCTCTGGGACGGAGGGAGTATATATAATCAATCATAACTTGTTAACATACTAATCTTATAATATGTTACTGATTTTAATTCTTTATTATATATAATCAATCATAACTTGTTAACATACTAATATTTATTAATTAGTGTATGACAAAGTGTTGTTTTAGACCGACTAATTGTTAAATGAGGACATTTGATATTTACTTTTATTTATTGCAATGAGATACATATAATTTGATAACCTTTTAAAATGAATCTCAACATATAAATAATTACTTTTAAATAATTTGAATGAAATATTATAAAAATAATTTATTGAATTCAATGTTTAACTGTTTCTAACTAAATAAATTATTTCACTTCATAACTCATATAATTTTCCTTAGATGACTAAAATTTTAAATTTTAAATAAAATTTAATCCTAATATTTTAATTAATGATATTGCATAACGCGCAATGATACTCCTCTAGTTCTGTTCAAAATATATTTAAATTAAGGATAAGTAAATATAATTATTATATTTAATTACAATGTCGGTGCAACAATTTTAGAAATCCACATGTAAATATTGGTCAAAGTTGGATTATAGTACAAATATTATTTGTAATTACAATGTCGGTGCAATAATACAAGAAATCCACATACTAGTAAATATTGGTCAAAGTTGGGTTATAGTACAAATATCTTCTTTTTATAAAATCATTTGTTATGGTAAGGTTTGGCGGGTCCTACCTACTTCCTTTATTTCTCTAATAGTGACACACCTATATTAATGAGATATTTCTTTTTATATTGGCACACTTTTCCTTTTTAGCAAGATTCCTTCAAGTTCATATAGTCATTTTACTTTTTACTTTCTACATTCAATTTCATCTATTCATTCTCTCTATCTAAATCCAAACACTTAAACATATGATACCAATTTTAGTGAAATTGAGGGAGTATTTATTAGATAAAATAAAAGGCACAAAATATAGATGGAAACATGAATCTTCCTTTCTTGAAAAATAATATTAAAAGATGAGTAGGTATCTTGACAGGTGGTATGTTCATAAGCTTATGGACATACCGCTTTTTTTTAATGGAAAGACACCCGAAGGTGGGGGTTGGTATATTGGTTCCCCAAGCCAATAGAATAACCATAGTAGTATTGCGTTAATTTACAGAAGGCAACAACATTGCCCGCAAAATGAGATGTACAACCTAGGTTAAGAACAATACAGGATCACTGATATTAAGTTAGTTGCGATTCCAAAGCTACGAATCTCCACACCCCGTGTTAATTCGTATTTTGGCCAGGCAGCTAAGCTTAAAATAGACAGAAGTAAAATTGGTATTAGCAAAAGTGGGAGAGCCCTTGAAGTGGTTCTGGGCAGCAGTGACAGAGTACGTCTCCAATCAACAAAGCAGCAAGCGTAATGAGTTGATTCCAAATTGTTAATGTGAGATCAGTCAGTACCTGGAGAACTTGTCATTGCTCGATATGCTGATTTAGAGGAGAAGTTTCCTATAGGATCAGGTTTCCATATGATCCTATCTTCCCTTGTCTTTACAAGTTCTGCTTCCTGTAAGAATAGTAGAGTATCATTTTCTAAGAATGGCAAAATCAGAGATAAAATCTCAGTTTTGTTCCTAATAAAATCTGCAACTGTACAGAATTGAAAAGCTGTAGATATATGATGAGTAACAAAGTTTATTAATGGTCCAATCATGCACCAATTTGCAGTCCAAATGTTACAGGATCCTTTACCATGAATAATGAACGAATTTTGTTCTGCAAAAAGGTTCACCGAACAAATTCTTTTCCAAGTTACAGATTTTCTATGGGTTTCAGAAAAAGACCATAACAATTTAGCCCATAGTGTGTTCCCCAGTTGACATTTCCACCACAGTTTAAGGGAACAAACATCCAGTATAGCTCGGATTGATCTAAACCCTAAACCACACTGAGAGATTGGAGTTGCAAGGTTTGCCCATTTTTTCCATATTTTGTTTCTTCTCCCATCAGACTCCCCCCAGAAGAATCTAGCCAATCTTTTCTCTAGAATTTTGATTATTGCTTTTGGTGGTTTAGTTACAGACCATAAATGTTGAGGCATAGAATACAAATAGGACTGAATAAGGATAAGTTTGCCCCCTGAGCTAAGCCACTGGTTTTCCAATTTTGCAGTTTTCTATCCAATTTTTCCATAAGTGGCTGATAGTACCTATTAAGTGTTCTACCTTTAAAAATAGGGCAGCCTAGGTATTGGAAAGGTAGGGAGCCCTGCTTCATTTTAAGAATCATCCTGATCTGATTTAATTTACCAATTGAAGCCCTTTTACTAGTATAGAAATCAGATTTATGGAAATTAAACTTTTGGCCAGAAGTATATTCAAAGACATCAAGGAAGGCCTTTATCCTAATAAGATTGGACTTGGAAGCTTGCATAAATATAATAGTATCATCAGCATACATGAGATGGGTAGCTGCTGGGACTGGAGAGGGTATTTGATAATATGAAAGCTTATTATTATGGAAAATGAAAGACAGGCTCCTAGAGAAAGCTTCCGAAAAAATATTAAAGAGAAAGGGAGAGAGTGGATCATACCGCTTATTATGGACATACCGCTTATTTTTTACCTTATATACTGCATTTGTTAAATCACATACACAATTAGAATTTTTGAAAATATTTTTTATATTATATATTTTTATATTTTCACCTTCAAATACATATTATTACTTGTTTTAACTCACAAAATACAATATTTAAATTTTATAAAAAAAATACAACTTCTAAGGTAAAAGCCCTTGTGGATTGTTCATAAGGTTATGGACATGCCACATTTTCTTATACTTTCTCTCAAAAGATTCTTAAAAATTCTATAATGTAAAATTACAACCCATGAAAAAATAATTATTATAATAATACATTATTCATTCTGAATATAATTTCATTCTATCTAGAATTACTACATCCAGAACATGATGAGGTAGAGTGTTGTGATTAGATTTTTGACTCATCTTGGTGGAGCTTGCTAATTTTGCCAATGATAGAGTTAACTTTACAAAAAAATAAAATAATGGGTAATAATAATCTCACTTTGCAAATCTCAGATGTTACGGATTAGAGGAATGAAGTGTCAAGGCATTTTAAACTCATTAACAACACAAATGAATCAACTTCAGTTTATATCTCTATTAACTCTTGATAGTAAGTACATCCTGATAATATTCAAAGATTGGGAAATATTTGATTACAAAATTAGCCGTAGAATGTGGCTTTAATTTTGATGGACCAAGCCCAACTTTTTTGTTTCTTTTACTCTTTTTTCCCCCTTTGGCTTGGTAGTAAATAGGAGCAGGGGAATTTTTGGTGGATGGCTGAGAGCTTAGGGACAAACTTGAGAGAAAGGGGAATTCTTGGTGGATTGTTATCCGTGTAATTTTGTTTGTTGATTCTAGTGGAACCGTTATTGCAGAACATAGGTGGAAACACCGAACCTAGGTACAATCTCATTGTTCTTGCACTCTTTGATTTTCTTTGCTCTTGTCAATTGCTAGTATACACAGGGAGGTGGTTCGTTGCAAGTTGACCGCGGAGGTGTGGTTAAAGCTAGAGTCTCTCTACATGACGAAGACATTGTCACGACATTTATTTCTCAAGGCGTGGTTCTTCATATTCAAGATGGAAAAAATGGTGAGACTTGATAGACCATCTTGATAAGTTCAACAAGTTGGTGGTAGATTTAGAAAACATTGGGTGAAGTATGATGGCGAAGATCAAGCTTTGATTTTGCTGCATTTGTTGCCTAAGTCATACAAGCACATTGTTAATATCCTACAACATTGGAGGGACGAAATCACCCTCGATGAGGTTGTAGGGGCCTTAAAGTCTAAGGAGCACAAATGACGGATGAAGATTGAGTCTACTAACGGAGATAGCTTGGTGATGCACCAAGGGAGGTCGGACAAGAAAATTTTCAAAAGCAAGAAGAAGTCGCGGTCTAGGAAGGAGTTCAAGTGCTATAGGTTCCATGAGGTTGGTCATATGGCGAAGAATTTTCGAAGAGGGGAGATGGAGTGATGAAGAGGCAAGATGGTGAAGTAGCGATAACCCAAGGTGTGGACCATGGATACGAGGACTCTGAGGTCTTTGGAGTATCGACCTCGTGTCCGGATAAAAGGTGGATCATGAACTCTGGTTGCTCATTCTACATGACAGATAAAGGTTGGTTTGAAAGCTACAAAAAGGAACCTTTGGGTGATGTATTGCTTGGGAACAACAAGTCATGTAAGGTGGTGGGGATTGGTTAGGTGAGAATCAAGACTCATGACGGGATGGAGCGGATATTGACGAAAGTGAAACATGTCCCGGAATTGCGGAGGAACTTGATTTCGCTTGGTATACTGGACAAACATGGTTTTTGTTGGAAAGGTGAGAAGAATGTCTTGGTTGTCTCCAAGGGTGCGCTTGTGGTCATCAGGGGAGTTAGGAAACGTTGCTTTTATGTTCTTCAAGGGAGCATAGTGGTTGGTGATGTGGCGGCTATTACGGAGCCACGGGAGACTTCTTTGGTGAGCCTTTGGCACAAGCAACTTGGTTGAGTAAGTGAAAGAAGGTTGAAGAAGTTGAGTAAGTAAGGGTTGTTTGGGGGGGAAATAAACTTGGAACCTAGAGTTTTGCAAGAATTGCATTTATGGAAAGGCCACACGGGTGAAGTTTGCACGCTCCACATATGTGACTAGGAATATGTTGAGTTATGTGCATTCAGAGTTGTAGGGGCCAACAAGGACACCAACTCAAGGTGGAGTTTGATACTTCATCACGATTATTGATGTTTGTTCTCGTAAGGTTTGGGCGTACATCTTGAAATTCAAGAATGAGGCCTTTAGCAAGTTCAAGGACTAGAAGAAGATGGTTTAGATCCAAATAGGGAGGAACATCAAGAAGTTTCGGTCGGACAATAGTTTGAAGTTCTTTTGTGATGAGTTGAACTGGTTTGCCAAGGATAAGGGGATAGTGAGGCATAAAACCTACCAAGGAACCCCACAACAAAATGGCCTTATGGAAAGGATGAACCAGACACTTCTTGAGAGGGTGAGATGCATGTTTTTTTAAGCCGGTATGCCGAAGAGGTTTTGGGGAGAAGCCTTTAACACAAGGGCTTAATTGATCAACAGATGTCCATCGGTAGCTTTGAAGTGTAAAACACCGGAAGAAGTGTGGAGTGGTTCACCTCCAAAACTTGAAATCTTACGTGTGTTTGGTTGTGTGGCTTATATGCACCAATGTAGGGGAAAACTTGATCCTGGGGCAAAGAGGTGTGCGTTTCTTTGATACCCAAAATGTGTGAAGGGTTGGAAATTATGATACAATGAAGGTGGAGCTTCAAAGTGCAACAATAGTTGGGATGTCTTCTTTAGAGAGTCCAAATACTACATGACCGTAGCGACTCAAGGGGACAAGGATATCAAGGAGGTTGCTAGAAAAAATTGAAATTGAGGTGGAGCTATTTGGGAAGACTAGTGAAGATCGGGTGGGTGAAAATGGCAATAATGATGATAGGGAGGTTATGTTGATGATCAAGGCAAAATGGGTTTGACGATGATCAAGGGCTTGGATCATACAACTTGATAAGTGAAAGACATAGGAGAGGGACCCGGGCACCGAAGAGGTATGGTTATTCTGATCTAGTGGCTTTTGCTTTGGTTTTCACCGAGGAGGTGGATAACTCAGAACCTAGATCTTATCTAGAGGCAATGCGAAGCAAAGATCATGAATCTTAGAAGTGTGCAATTGAGTGGAGATGGCGTCACTTGAGAAGAATGAAATGTGAGAACTAGTGGACAAGCTTAAAGACCAATGGATGGTTGGTTGTAAATGGATGTTCAAATTGAAAGAAGGCATTATGGGGTTTGAGAAGAAAAGGTGTAAAGCGATGTTGGTGACTAAGGGCTTCACGCAAAAGAAAGGGGTCGACTATAATGAGATATACTTTCCCGTGGTGAAGCACACATCGATAAGGGTTTTTCTTGCAATGGTAAATCAACATGATTTAGAGCTTGAGAAAATGTTAGCTTACACTATAAACAAGTGAATGAAGGTGAGGCTAAATTGAGAGGATATGTTAATGCGTACTTTAAGGGTGACTTGGACAAGAGGCATACTTTTTTAGTTACTTGGATAAGAGGCGGTCGTTGACCGGGTGTGTATTCACCTTATTTGGTTGCGGTGAGTTTGAAGATGCAACTACAACCAGTGGTTGCACTTTCTACGACGGAGGCCGAATATATCTCCCTCATGAAAGGTGTGAAGGAATCTATTTGGTTAAAGGGGTTGATTGGTGAGCTCGGGATTGCTCAAAATGAGGTGGAGGTGTTTTGTGATGATCAAAGCACGATACACTTAACCAAGAACCAAATGTATCATGAGAGGACTAAGCACATAGACATAAAGCTACATTCATTTGAGATGTCATTGCCGAGAGGTCTGTTGTTGTTGAGAAAGTGTATACATGCGAGAATCTGGCGGATATGGCTACAAAGGAGGTGATGGAGGTCAAGTTTTGGCCTTGTTTCAACTTGATCAACTTCACGAGGTAGATCAAATAGAGCTGGAGAGAACGGTTCCATGGGGGGTGTCAAAATGCACGAGTTAAAGCCAAGGTGGAGATTTGTAGAATGTGACTTTAGTTTTGAATGGACTGAGCCCAACTTTTTGTTTTGTGTCATGTTTCTTTTTCTTTCTTCTCCTTTGGTTTGGTATGTAAATAGGAGCAGGGGACTTTAAAAGGAATTAATTCATTCATTTGCCCAGTGACACAAAACAGAGGCAACTCAAACAAGAAGAGGGGGCTGAGAGCTTAGGGACAAACTTGAGAGAAAGGAGGAATTCTTGGTGGATTCTAATCCTTGTAATCTCGTTTGTTGATTCTACTTGAACCATTGTTGCAGGACGTAGGTGGAAACTTTAAACATGGGCAAAATCTCGTTGTTCTTGTACTCTTTAATTTTCTTTGCTCTTGTCAATTGTTAGTAGACTCATCGTTACACGCATTATATATTCGTTTTTTGTCGCAACAATAGCAATTTTAGAAGGTACAGGATATATCAACTAAGAAATTGATTAAAATATTTTGATAGTTAAACCATAATCATGAATTTTCATATTTTCATCTTAATAATCAATTAATGCTTCAAAGCCAAACTAATTTAAATTCCAAAAAGAAATCCCACTTTCACCTGGTGGCGAAACCAGAACTATATTTAAGGGGGTGCTCAAATAGTAATGATAAATGTTTTTGACTAAATTGTTATTTTGGTCCCTGACATATGGTCTTATATTATCTTTTGGTCCTCGAGACTAATACTGCTTCCTTTCATTACCCAACAAATTCAAAATGATTTGTCTGGTCCCCAAGGTGGTTTTTAAGGTGGTTTTCATTAGACTAAATTGTATTATGGTCCCTAACATATGATCTTATACCATCTTTTAGTCCCCAAAATTACCTGAAAACCACCTTGAAAACCACTTTAGGGACCAAACAAATAATTTTGTATTTGTTAGCAGAACAAACGCGGTATTGGCCTTGAGGACCAAAAGATGATATTGCATCATATGTTGGGGGGGAGGGGAAATAATTTAGTCATTGTTTTTTGCCACTTTCAATAATGGAACCAAGATTTTAAACTAATATAATTAATAAATTTTGATATTATCTTTTAAAAACAAAATAAATTCAAATTAAAATATAAATTATTAAAAAAGTGAAAATCTAGTAATAAAAACTTACAAATAAATAATATTAAAATAAAAGACTAAATCAATCTAATTTAATATTCTTTCTTAATCATGCCATGTGTCATTACTAGTTTTAATTATGTGCCACACAATTGGAAGAAAATCACTTAGAAAGGAAAAGGAAATCAAGTTTTAGAGAGGAAAAATTGATATTTTAGGAGAAGAAAGCAAAACTTTTAAAGCGAATAATACAATTCTACATACAACATGGCTGGTGTTAAGTTTGCAGTTATGCAGCCCATAATATACTCCACTTGGTTCGTTTCCTTTATCAGCCTATTTAGCCCATTTAGTTTTTCAAATTTCATTCATTTAAGAAGGAAAACGAAACTGTCATCTTCTTTGTCTCAAAACCATTCGTCCTCCCCAGGTAACCCAAAACCCCAAAATTGAAAATGTAACCATCATTTTCTCCAAATCTTCTTTTTTCCTCTCAAAATAATATTTGAAAACTTGAAACTTCAGAAGTTTTAATGGGAGAGCGGAGTTGTAAAGGGGGGGGGGGGAGGCGGAGCTAATCTTATACTCTCCGTAGAAATTGGAAAATACCTTACTCGACAGAACTTGGGGGGGGGGGGTCGCACCCTCTCGCCCCCTTGGTTTCGCCAATGCTTTCAGCTACCTATAGAGAGCAATGATTGAAAGTTAAATCATTTACTTATCTAGTTATTCTTTATGTTTTTGACATATTAAAGTTGCTTGAAAGATACCACATACAACTGGTCTATAAACCGCCACCCTTCTACATTTTCCACCACAATTTCATTAAAAAAAACCTTGAATTATACAATGGAGAAATTTCACAGCCAGCCCATTCTCCAAATAAGGGTAGGAAAGATTTTTCCATAATCCTATATATCTTGTTTTGACCATATACATTTGATTCAAAGTGAAATTTGGCAATCAAAACATGTAAAATTTATTAATAACCCCCTGAGTTGGTTTTATCAAAGTGAGATATGTAAGGGAATGGCTGACAGAACATGTTTTATCAAATGTAAGTCTACCTGTTTGATTCAATGACTTATTTTTGTCAAAAATAATAATTTTGCAAGATACTATCAAATAGTGATTGGATATATGAATGTTCCACCTTAACCAGCAAAGATGAGGCTTCCTGAATATTTAAATGGGAATTAACCTTATGTGATATGATTAATTCAAGTAATCATCCTCTTATAAGAAATTGGAGTATGCTTTAATAAAATAAAATAAAATATTTATCCATTTTAATTCTCTATCATGTGACATTTTCATAAGAAATCAGAAAGCTCATTAAGTTTTTCAAACTTGCTTTATTGGCCTTTGAAATGGATGAAGCTGATTAAACGGATACCCCCACCCATTAGACTCCCCACCAAAGCCTACCATTAAGCTGGTTAAATGGATGAAGCCACCAATGGACTCTATTAAAATAAATACAGATGGTGTATGGAAAAATGGTGAAGTTAGCTTAGGAGTTCTAAAAAGGAACCATGATGGAACTTTAATTGAGGCTAAATCTATTTTCAAAAACTCACAGTCCCTTTTAGAAGTTGAGCTAATGGCTATCAAAACATGTTTGCAATCAGCAACAACTTTAATCTTCATTTCTTGATGGAATCTGATTGTTTGATTGCTATAAATATGATAAACAATTCAAACAAAGTTCAATGGGCACATATAAAGTTAATAGATGAAATAAAGAACATTAGATCATCCTTTTCAATCTCTCACATACATAGAGAATCTAACAAAAGGGTAGGAGCACTTGCAAAGATTTCTCTTATTGAGCACAGGGACCACATATTCCAAATGAACACTCTTCCCATTTCCATAAGAGGAAGCATTTTAATGGAAAAATATGAATTTCCAGATCTTAGAGTACACACAATCCAACCTACCCTGAATGGATGCTACTAATATATCTCAGTTTAATTCTGTTTCGGGAACAAGAACACAAAAAAGACCAAGCTACAAATTTTTGACATCATGTCTATCTCGGTCTGACAAGTCCAAAGAGGATCCAAGAAACTGCTTCTCTATTCTGCACAAAGGCATCCATGGTCATCAGTACCCAAACCAGAGAAAGAAAGAACCAAGCAACAATTTTGACATTGCACTCATCATATACTCATGTGCAGGGAAAGCACTTGTTTATATCCCCTAAAGTTAGTACCCTTATTAAAAATTTGTTTATATGTGTATAACCTCTCCTCAAGTCCATATTAAGATTGTAGTCCAGCCTTCTAGGGTTAACACGGAGGTGAAGACTCTAAGTTGGAACACTACAATCTTAACTTTTGCTAGCTTTTTGATCATTAGAATAGTTACATGAACAATCACAAACTCCTTCACTTTATCTTGTAATCTACTTCCTTTTTATTTAGGGTTTGGGGTGCCCATGAATACCCTCACCTCTTGAGGTGTTTTTAACCAAATAAAAAAATGCGAATATTGGGAAATAAGTTATTAAAAGTTTCAATGGTTACACCCTTATCTAATCTTTCATAAACATTCCCTCTATTTCTTACTCTGGATCAAGTGAAATGATTACATAAGGTTGGAATTATATTAAATGATTATCTTCAATGAATTCATTAAAGTCCAACACACAGCTTAATTAGGAACAAATTGGCCTACATAAAATGATTTCAATGTGATGAGAGACAGTACAAACGAGTTAAATCCCTTAAATCTCCAATACACGAGTCAAATTAAATTAATATAACTTAAAATCAAATATAATGTACTTTTGGTAATTATTTTACATTCGAGATAATAGTATAAGAAAACCCGCATATTAAATACATTGAATTATAACAAAAATGGAAAAAAAAACTCCATAAATCCTCGATACTCATATTTCTATTTTCTTATGTGAGTTTAAGTAGTCATCTAATATGGGATGAATCTTATGTTATAGTGAAATTAGAATCATCGTCTCTTCCTTCTCCTACAAGTCACCTCTCTTCCTAAATAATTGAAAAAATCATTTCTCAATCACCAACTATCATTTTTAGCAAATAAAATTCATATTACTTTGGCCAAATCGATGCTCCTCTACTAAAAAATCATGGCGGATCATCATCTAGGGTAACCCACCATATTTTGCTTAAATTGTAGCCAGAATTGCCACCTTCTAATCTGAATTGAATTAAAACTGCGTCTCCAAATTCAAGGGTGAAATAACATGTTTCCACTCAACTAGGAATATTGAAACCCTATGCATCACATTCCCACATACCTTAATCGGGGTGTTCTCCTTTGGCCGTCTATCTATTAAAGCTATCCGAAAATGCATCCTCATTGATGAAGGTTGGGCAAAAACACACAACATGGGCCAAAGCCCAAGCGATTGTATTCTAATGTCAACTTTGGGTCAGAGCCCATTATGAAGATAATGTCTCCTATTCAAAGTATATTTATGCAATCATGAATATATGACAAGTGTATCATGGTATGACAACTATTCTAATACGGAATGAGCATATTTATTCTAGTATAATTGGAAAACTTATAGGGATCAATCCCGAATTATAGCGGTATATCTCTGTTCTATTCATTCTATTCTCAATACTCAGAGCAAACACTTTTGGTCTGAATTTAGCAGTGAAGAGCCTTTCCCTCAGCACCCTAGGGGCTTTGTATTGTAGTTTCAGGCGCACATGAGCATGGTTCGTCCATCATGTCAGTGGCTACACCACATCAATTGGCACCCAACAGCCTATAATTGCACATCTTGTTCAAGGCACCTAATGAGCAACCGAGTGTCGTTAAAATCCCGGGATGTTGCAAGCCAAAGAGAATATTTATATGATAATAAAGGTCTTTGGGGCATTTGCGTCACATGTTTAACATTTAGATTTTATCCTCAATTCTTATTCACATAGAAGATATGATTCCTATCTTATGCTCTATCACACAATATGGAGAGATTGATTCACTGGGAACTCCCTCGATCTATCATACCTCGATTCAGCCATCTCCTCAAACTCTCACATCCTTCGGATATAGCTAGTGATGCACTTTCACTACTACTAATAGCCCTCACTCCTGGGGTGAGTAAATCCATGAACACCCGATGTGAATTAAACTCGGGAGTAGCATGGATCACTGGGAATCACCATGAATACTCATTCTAAGGCGCATCATGTACAACCCTGAACATTAGTACCTTATCTATTATCTCTAGGGGAATCTACCACCTAGTTTCTAGAAATAAGGGATATGACCTTCGAGAATTATCCTATGACCACAACAAGGTCAATAAGATTATCGACCCTACTCGCCGAGTAACCCCCTTTTCGTTCAACCCAACACGTAATTACATCTAATTCAATCCAAGAACACAATAATCAAGCATACATGACCTTAGCATTTGACCTTTGACCAAACTAACAGAAAGATGAAATACTCCCTAGTTTATTCCCGAGCCTAGCACTAAATTATGAAATAACCTTAATTAGTTGTACATCCCAATCTCAATCATGCATAATCATAGCATAAGTGGTATAAACCTCCTCAAAACAATCAAAGTCTAGCCTAAAAATAACACCTCACACCAGTGAACCAAGATAGCGAACATAAAAGAGCACCTTTCACAATGCAAGGAGCACTTCACCTCGAGAGGAAAGATGATTACCGCCCATGATCATCTTAAGAAGACCATACTTCAGTGATAATAGGAGAAATGTAGACCACAATCAAATGATAGTGCAATCCGTCCACTATAAATGGAAATTGAGAACAGTGAATGGGAACCTCTCGGGACCTTGTTTGCAAGAACACAGGACGATCGAGCAACCCATGCTGATTTGGGAGATTATGGAGGCCCAGAATGAATCCCCCACATCAATGTTTCTTTTTGTGGGGATAAAAAATTTCTTTTTAGGCTTTCATAATATCTGGGAAATGATAGGCTCCCCAATTGATAAGTAGTGCTTAGAGCAACCTGGAAAGACCATCACAGCCACTAAAGATCTAGTATGAACTAGCACCACAGAAAGAATGATATTTCCAAAATCAAAAGGTATTGACCATGTACGAATAAACACTACCCCAATACACATTCTAGTAACTAGGTACATTGATCCACACCCCTACAAGGTCGCTGTCTTGTGGGGAATAAATCCATGGAGTGCAAGATGCAAAGATAATAATTATAGAGTTGCTCCCGTGCTCACTACCAACTACTAGATAGTAGCTAGCGGTAAGTCTGGGATCATCCACAGAGACACTAGAATTTGAAAGTTAACTAGACACAACCCACAATCAGGCGTCACTCTAATTGTGTGTCAGGAATAGCTAGTGTTAAATCATAAGATTTTTTTTGAGGAGGGGGGGTGGGTTATCTAACAACTGTTGATCATGCAAACAAGATGGATTAAGCTATAGTAAACTAGCCTTGGAGAATATTTGCGTAAATGACTTTGATCCTAGTTCTATCACATGTAAGGTATATAAACCTATCCTATGCCTATGTCGCATAGTGTGGAGATAGCTGGGCATTCCTAATGCCCGTCACACAAAATTTCATCGCCTAGTTTATAAAGCTACCACACCGCCTCCGTAATTAAGGAAGATGCTTCGATCGCCTTTTCGATACCGTAATTCCTTCCTTGTTAATCTCACTCCCAATGCTAACACGCCACTGCTTAAAGGAACAAGGCCTACGTCTCAGGCACTCCACTACAGACACCAATCTCTAGGACTAGAGAGGCAAATGAGTTGGGATCTTGTGATGACTCTAGGGTTGACATGACCCTAGTCGCTACACCACAACCCTAGTCGCTACAAAATATTATGCTACTCTTCGAGGGTTTCCCCTCGTTAGGGAAACTATCGTCCCTAACATGAATGATTATTACACGATGATCTAATCGTAGGAGCCACGTCCGCACGTGCCATATAAAAGTACACAGCCCGCAGACTATAGGTGTTTCTAGGCCAATCTGAGCGTGTGGCCCTTAAAAGGCATACGAGCCGCGAACTAGAGAGTACTTTTTGAGGTCTGCGCAATGTGGCCCGTGCAAAAGCATACCGGCTGCCGTCATGAGTCATAGTCATTGTCATCTGAGCGTATAACCGCACAAAGGTTTGCGGGTTGCAGACTTCAGGTCCGTGTCTTCATATTCTGGGTGCATGAGTCATGCAAAAGAATATGGTCCATGCTTGGACTTAGTCTCCTCAGATTATGGTTTGGCACGACCGTGTAAATGTACACGGGCCATACCAGTCTTCATGTCTTTCGTACTTACACTCCTTTTCTTTGGCGCATCCATATACTACCACGTTTTTAGCATGTGGCCTTCAGTCTACTACCATAATTGCGAATAACTTTCTACAATCTACTACCATTCTGGCGAATGACCTTCTACACAATTCAAAGTACCTACGAGCAATCTACAAATGAAAGCTCACAAAAGGGATCTAGGGGCTCGTATGAACATATAATCCATTAGATCTAAATAAGCAACAAAATGAGGGATTTAGATAAGAAAACCAACAATGACCATCTAAACCCCTTGTAATGTAAACTCACTAAAGTTTAGCAATCTACTAGACAAAAGCCGATAAAAGATATGCTAAATGCATTAGGAAACACATGTTTTTAGAGTCTCATCATACGCCTCAACATATCAAACTTTATGAATGTGGTAGAATTGACAAATAAGCAGTAATATGTTCACTACTCCCCCCTGACTTATATTTCAAGGATATAGCTACAACAACAAAATAGTCATGGACATTAGGCCTATCATAAAAAAATAATGGTACGACAAGAACCTAGAAAATTACAATATGAAAAACTTAAAAAAAAGTTTGGATCAAAGGAGACAATAAAGTTTCAATTAGTCTTGGGCTAGGAAGACCTAAGACATACATAAAAACAATAGATCACAACAATAGAACACCCGCCTTAATCTATCATATTACATCAAGGAATATTATATTGTTTCAAATAGTAAAACTACTACATAAATAAGATAGCTAACTAGGTCCTAGGTTGTGAGCTAGTTTGCTCACAATAACGATAAGGCGATGTGATGTCGCTAGAGCCCTATCATATAGCTCTAAGCGAGGCGTTAGGCCATATGCTAGTTCTTTATTCCCTCCAATCATGCGAGTACGTTAATTGCATAGCTTTTGTCTCTTAGAGCCAAGATGCCACGAGTCTATACCTCCCCTTGCGCCGGTTTCTCTCGGCCCTTGCAAATGGTGACCGGATGAGATGGAGATCCATCATCATCGTTCACCCCACGTTCACTGATCCTAATTTTCAATCCAAGAAAAAATAGGACACATGACATCAATAAGAAACAGATAATCCACAAAAAAAATAGTTAAACAACTGATTAAGCAATACATTTACAGCTCGCATGAGCTCCCTTAGAAAATCTCACTAGAAATGCAACCCAAGCCTGCATCGCCGGAAATAGAGATAACTCCTTCAACCAACCCATACAAAATAGATTGCCACCAAACTGGTAAAACCTTATACACATAACACAACCACCCCCAGCATCCCACACTATGTTCCCCATAGGAAGTTTACAACTCACACACATTCACAAAAAATTCAATGACAACATGAAACACACATCACACAACACACAACCACTAGAGCAACCACACGAGAACATGAGTACAGTTTAATCACAAAAAAAACTACAATTGAGGATATTCCCCAATAGTGATGCCTTTATATAGGTAGGATACGCATATATAAAAGATAAATGATATTAAGAGAATATATAGGGAGTCGTGATTTTACGCTTCCCCATAACCACTTAGGAACTCATTTAGTTGGAAAAAGGAACACATTCAAGAGTCTATGTAAAAATAAAAAAACTTGCTCATGTGGCACACATACCCCCCAACTACCTCGCCAGTTCAGACTTAGCCCACAAAACCCATAGCGTCACCACCTCGCAATAAACTATTACCTAAAAATCGCAAGACACTTTCCCCCTTCATTCTCTCGCTGGACGCGACACAAGTGGGCAAATCACCTGCAGATTTACTGAGCATGGAATACACCAACCCATTGATTAAGACATTAAGAATATTGCGGCTTCGCATACGTTTGGAAAATCACCAGTCTCGCGATATAAGCATATAATCACAACACTTTTTGTTTAACCAACAACCACCCTAAAAAGATGATAAGGATATTGTGGATTCACATATGACTGGAACATCACCAGTCTATGGCAGAAGCCAAAATCCACCACGTTATTTTCTTGAAAAATACCAATTCATAATAACCAACACATAATACACATAGCTGACGTGTTGACTACGACATTGCATACGTCTGGAAAATCACCACCCCGCGACACAATCAGAAAAACACTTCGTTCTCTGTGAACCACACTCATTCACCCACTCCCATACCACTACTCACATCACACCTCTCCACAATTCATATCACCAACAATCAAAATTACTAGGCACAATCAGGCATCACAACCTTTAACAAAGTAGAAATAATACAATCGTAAAAATCTTAAAAACAAACAACATAGATGTCCTTAAGAAAAATTAGGAAACACATAGTCACCATTAATAATCAATCACACATCTACCTTTAAGGATTAGTTACAAAAACCTTGGCTAAGAATAGAATTAGAGCCCGGCAGAACACTTTTAGCCCCATAGGTACTAGCTAGGAACTCCAATGACATATAGTTCATAACTTCACTTGTCCTACTTCTTTTTCGAGAATTTCCTCTTTCTTTTATCGTATGTGCAAATACACCTCGTTCTGGGTGGCACTGACAACCTCCATACACTGTATATATTCACGTAATAGGACTTGCAATCGATAATAGGTCTGCAGTCCAACCGACCTAGCTGCATACTCACTAAGACGGAGTATGCATAAGCATCTAGGTCTTTCTTTAAGCCTACCACCTGTTACTCCAAGCAACAAACACAAACTTTCCAACCCTCATTCTTAGCATTAACATAGTACGTAATACCTCAGTAACTTCCGCACAAAGAGTAACATTCGCCTCACCTTGTTCCCTCAATAGCTCCTCCATCTCCCGACACTTTTCTTTAGCTCGAAAGCATTGCAATTTCTCACATTCCACCCTCCCCTCTAGAACCTCACACTTTGCTAAAAGTTGAGCAGAGAAATTACGTTCTTCGTTATATCAAACCCTCCAGTCTTGGATTCCCACCATTAGTTGGCAAAATTCACCCTCTAAATTATCATTCCTCCAGAGCAGACGATCCATGTTATCAGCACGTCTTGATATAATCACTCCCATCAGCTCATTCTCTAGAGATTTCCACAGTAAATACACCTGCCATGATTTCTCTCGTACAATTACCCCTATCAATTCCTTCTTTAGCCTAGGTTGTGAAAACTCTGCTAGAATATATGCTTGTTGTACTCATCTAACAACGTAAAGTTCTGATCCAACTGCGCCATTCACCCTAGCTTACAATCAATAAAATTTAGGAGAAGAACCCTCATGCAGTCTTCTAGCTCCATTAACCATCCTTTAATCTTAGACAAAACCCCCAAGCACTTTTCGATATAGTGGCTTTAACCGCTTTAGCTATGTCACCATCTGGACTCACACTTCAATATCCCAACCAATCATAGCCACCTTTAGCCCCAACCTTTTGAGGAAACTTGACAGCTAAATTCACATCTTGCGACTGTGTTCATACGAAAATTGAATATTTTTCACAATCAGCAATAATATATGATTTTTTTCCAAAAGTCTTACACACAAGACATTATTTTGGAAACACAAACATTGTAACTTATATAACATGTAATAAAATCATCATACTCAATAAATGTATTCAATGTATGGTCAATGTTAAAAAAAACACATTCAATTTAGGAGATGCCAAAATGAACTACCTCAATTTATTTGAACCCGAAGATGCTCCATCCTAGAATAATTGTTGATATTCGATAGAAGAAATTAGGTTGGACTCTTTAGTGTTTGAGCGAAAATGTGTTGGAGATAAGAAATGATTATGTTGGTGCTGGATATTATTGTAATGAGATGGGTTTGGGGGGAAATTTTGGTTCAAAATTACGGTTCAAAATTTCAGTTCCTGCTGGAAATTTTCTTTGGTAGATAAATCACATAGATGTCGGTCCCATATTCGTTTTATGTGAATAGAATTTGCGAAACCGGACAAGTGGGGCCAAAGTATAATTTTTGGCAATAAACATCAAAGTAATCATCTATAATTTACTCTACACGATGTACTAGCATTTTTAAAAATTTGATGGACGCAATTTTATTTTCTTATAATTTCATAAAAACCTAGAATATTAAATTTCATGTGATTGTATGTGGTGGAAGTGATCTTTCTATCCTAACACTTACAGTAAGGGTATTAATGCAATACTCCAAAAATGACAAACAATTGCCCTGGTTTGGGGACAGGACCATTGTCATCCCTCAGTCAAACTCATGATCACTGTTATTCATGACAAAGAAAGTGGCATGATTCCACAAAGAATTCCACAGGTTCATCTTGAATGAACCCTGTATACTATAAGTAATCATCTACAATTTACTCTACACGATGTACTAGCGCTTTTAAAAATTTTATGGACGCAATTTTATTAGATTTTAATTTCATAAAAAACCTAGATTATTAAATTTCACATGATTGTACGTGGTGAAAGTGATCTTTCTCTCCTAACGCTTACAATAAGGGTATTACTGGAATAATCCAAAAAAATGACAGACAATTACCTCGATTAGGGGACATGACTCTTGCCATCCCCAAGTCGAACTCATGATTATCATTATTCATGACAAACAAACTGGCATGATCCCACAAAGAATACCTCAGGTTCATCCTGAATGAACTATGTATGCTTATAAGTAATAATCTACAATTTACTCTACACGATGCTCTAGCGCTTTTTAAAATTTGATGGATACAATTTTATTAGCTTTTAATTTCATAAAAAATCTAGAATACTAAATTTAATGTGATTGTACGTGGTGGAAGTGATCTTTCTCCCCAAACGCTTACAGTAATGGTATTAATGGAATACTCCAAAAATGACAGATGATTACCCCGGTTCGGGGATGGGACCATTGCCATCCCCCAGTTGAACTCATGATCACCATTATTCATGACAAAGAAACTGGCATAAAACCACAAAGAATTCCACAGGTTCACCCTGAATGAACCTTGTATACTTATAAGTAATTATCTACAATTTCATCTACACGATTACTAGCACTTTTAAAAATTCGACGGATGGAATTTCATTAGCTTCTCATTTCATAAAAAAAACCTAGAATATTAAATTTCATGTGATTCTACATAATGGAAGTGATCTTTCTCATAATGCTTATAGTAAGGGTATTAATGGAATACACCAAAAATGATGGACGGTTACCCATGTTCGGGGACGGAACCTTTGCCATCCCCCAGTCAAACTCATGAGAATGTGATTTAGATTACTGGGTAGCACTGATTCTACATTTCACCCCCCCCCATCTTGGAGGGACCTAATTAAGTGTAAAAACTAAAAAGTTCACCGACTATGTGAAAATTGATTCCGATCAAACCAGACCTTATTATAGGTCATGGACAATTATAAATTTAAATTTAAATCATCTTATGTACAATTACTCAATTTGAAGGTCAATTACGCTCATCGAGGTCAAACGCGGGTCCAATTTCCATCTTAGTAGGCTGAAATGGTAGGGCCCAATTTAATAGGCGCCGATGGTCTTATGTCGGGCTCATGTTGCTAAACCAAAAAATAGGTGCGACCTTGCACGAAGATTGGTCAAACACAGGCCCATTTCTACGAGAGTGGGCTGTAATGGTTAGGCCAACATTCGGAATAGTCGATGTCGCCAAAGAGTCAGTAAGAGTTCTTTCAGTGTGACAGACATGCGAAGTCAGCTTGCCTTAGGTGGAAGTCACAATGCTTCATAACAAGTGTATAAATGGAGACCACCTCTCATACATCATTTCAAACTTTCTGTATTCTCTTGAATTTCAACCCTCCTCACCAGACAATCTTCTAAAAGGTATGGTTTACACATGTGTTTACAATGATTTTGTTTTTGTATTTATCCTTAAAATTGTTGTTTGTATTAGGGTGTGAATGTGTTATGTTTTTCATTTTTTAGTTTATTATGGTTTGGTGCGCTAAAATATGATTTTAGAGTGTTAGAATATGGTTTTAGGATGTTAGAATATGGATTGAGATGGTACAATATGCTGTAAGGGTGTTGTAGTTATTTGTTGTTGTCATTATCTGCTGTAATGCAACGTCGCTGACAAGTCGGTCTTGCTTCTATTATACCGATTTGTATTCAAAATTGAAATCTTTTTTTGTGTAGATGGTTAGATCTATGAAAACTTGCACATTAATTGGTTGACCAATTGGTTATACCGATGCTTTCGCGATGTCGCTGTGAGTAGGTAAAAAAACCATATTTCATGTCTTCATTTCCCATTGTCTGACTATCATAACATTTCACCTTCATGACATTATGAATTACAGCAATTATGGCTAACAACGCCGGTTCCAGCCTTCAACCAATTGAGATGAGCGATTTGGATGATAACAGTCCCCATCGTACATTCTTAGGCAGATATCTCCATTTCGTACATACTCTGACCCAGACAAACTTTGGGTCAATACCAATTATAGTAATTCCTCCCTATTTCAAACGTAATGAATTTTCAATTAACTTTTTTTATAGATTACTTTCATAAGTACTGACAAATGTTTTTTTGTATATGATTCAGTATATCCAAGATAAAATTGCTGAGTACCTACTGCTGTACAAGTTAGATGTTGTGATTAGGTGCAAAGGAAGGGAGTACAAAATGCACTACTCGGGGAACATTATGCTTAAGACCCTGACCCCGAAGGGGTTTGTCCAGTTTCTTGACGAAGAGGAACTAGAGATTCGGGATACACTGTACTTAGAGCTCTTAAATGGTGTTGGGCCTGTAGTTTTTCGTGTTGTCGTCCTTCCCCCCGAACATTAGAGGGCTGTCTAAGACTTCATATGACTATATATTCAAAACTTATTTTCTTGTATTTTGTTGAATTTGAATTGGGACGTATTTTGTATCTGATTTCTTAAATTTTCAAATTTATTTTTTTAATGTTGTTCAAAGTTTAATATTTAACATAACATGTTAATCAATGTTATTTAGAATTTTATTTATAAATTAGAATTGTTGATTGGCTGGGTGGTAGGCCATATAGATACGACGTTGGTCTCAGTTCGCAATGTTTTCGAATTAACCGACATACTTGCGACATTGCACTTAACAAGTGGACTTCAAAACCTGGTTAGAACAGACAGTTCAAGCTTTTCTCCACAATTTTCCTGAAAATTTCAAGGGTCTCCACCTTCCACCCTTCTCTTGTGCATTGGAAAAAAAGTATGGTTTTTCTAATCTCCTAAAACATAAGTTTTGTAATTCTTACTTCACAATGTCAGATATGTGGTATGTGAATTTGTTTTGTTAACCATGCTTTCTAGCATTTGTTTCAAATTTATGAGAGTGTGAACTTTCCTTGGCTTAGAGAGTTGGTACTATGTTTTGCTATGTGTCCCTAGGGGTTTTTGTTTTATTTCATGTACATGAAGCTTCATTTTTTTTCTGGTTTGATATGTTTCTTCCCATAGCAACCTGTGATATCGGGGCTTGATATGTTTCTTCCCATAGCAACCTGTGACATCTGCGAAGTTGGTTGTCTATCTGACATAGTTCGGTTCATCCGATTGATTTGCGACCTTGGAAAATTATTTTTTCAAGTTGATAGTTGTTCATTTTATGCCATCGGATGTATCTTGGTATGACATTCTGTTTGCCCAAAATGTTACCGACTTCTCATTATGGCCTCTAAGTTTGCATTGGATTTCTGTACGAGTCGTCGGTATCGTGTCAGCATACTATTCAGTTTATTCGACACACAGCCGAGATTGCATAGAAAGGTCGACCAAATCACTGCTTCATACCGAGATACACTTGCGACGTT
Organism: Rubia yunnanensis; assembly: GCA_037428765.1. Lineage (NCBI taxonomy): Eukaryota > Viridiplantae > Streptophyta > Magnoliopsida > Gentianales > Rubiaceae > Rubia > Rubia yunnanensis. The sequence continues at coordinate 18,031,203 of CM075064.1, read as the reverse complement.
GGTTGCAATGTCACACATGACATTCCATAGTGTGGCTCATCACGTCAAATTTTCACTTCTGATGCAGGACTAATAGATGGTGAACGATCATCTAATCTGCTTTTTTTTCCAGCTATTATTTCAGCTATATATATATATATTTCCAAACAAAACTCCACACTTTAATTTTTAGCAACTAATACATTATGGTTTTCATGCAGTTCACCGAACAACGGAGGCACCCAGAGCCTTTCTTCTTCGACATTGAACATCATTCGATGGCTATTGATTGCCCACGTTTTGACTGCACTTTGAAGCAGATGAACTTTGGGAAAATACCAAGTTTGGTAAAGATTTTTAAATAAATTTTATTTGTTGACAATTTCATATGTATATATATATTATGTATATATATATATATATTTTCTAATCAATATTTGTTACGGTGACTTAGTATATACATCTCATGGGAGATTGTACCAATCCTACCGAGTGAGAAGACCCCCGTAGTTATGAGGTGCTACAGGAGGCATATGAACTACTCGGGTGGCGGGGAGGGGGCGGGGGGTGGGGGGGGGGGGGGTCAAGGCCCCATCCTTAAAGGGTTTTGGCGAGTTCCTTAGGAGTAACAACCTACGCATTGGGGACACCTTGTTTTTCGAGGTGATACAAGCTAGTGGGCCAATCATCTTCAAGGTCATCATTGTCCGAGTTGATTAAGTGTATGCTAATTTTTGTTATGTTGGAACTAAGACAGTTCTTATTCGAATTAAATTTTGTACTATATAATTGTAAGGATATTTTCTTGACTGTTGTTCTTATTATTAACTATCTTATTTGAACATTGAACAAATGGGGTACCGATGTGTTTAAATTAAGGCAGTATTTGTATGGTGCTTGTAGCACAATGATTGCTAGCAACTGTTGTGCCTGACTAATTATAACCTTAATTTTAAATTCCCCCAAATTAATCGTGATGACAAGATATTAGGAGGAGAGTGATGCCAAAGACAATGGGGAAAATCACACGACCTCCATTTGATTGTATTTTATTTTCTCTGTCACTGTCAAATTCTGTACTTTAACTTGCATGTTACATATATGTGACGCCGCCAACCGTTCACAATACCTCTCAGCATCAATGACGTATATAGAAAAGTTGGGAAACCTTTTTCAAAGAACATATTCGATGTTGCACGTTATTCGGTAACATTATTTAATTCATTTTTTAACCTTTTACTTCGGTTCAAATAATAACTAATGTAAAAAATAACAAATGTAAAAGAATTTTTTACCTCGGTTATTTGGTGTTAACAAAAAAATCGAGGCAAAGGGGGTAAAGTAATAGGTCATGTTTCTTGTAATGATTATATTCAAATTTTATGTGCATTCTTCAATGCGATGGCCAAGATTGAAACAAAGGATCATAGAAATATTTAATCTGACACTTAACTACTTAGCTGATTATATGGGTACTAACGTGATCTTTCAGAACTTTTTGACTGAAACACTCTAATTTTTTTATTTAAATATTTCACATTATAAGTTAAGCATGTAATACGACGTGTTTAAATATGAAAATATCAAAACAATGTTGTATAAAAAGTACAAGATTTAATTTGAAATATAGTCTATTTATATTGAAAAGTACAGTGTTTAGAGAACGTCTATTGCTAGACCGTCTAGCGATTAGGCTAATCATAAGAAATCTAGATCATATTTTAGTTAAGTTCATATTATAATTATTTACATTTTAAAATATATAAAGGTTTTCAAAAGTAATGAAAAAAAATATCAAACCATCTCATCATATTAATTGTAAAATAAGCCATCCAACAATTTGGCGTTTAAAACAAGATTTGTGAAGTGTTTAAGTGAAAACATAAAATATTTTAAGTTAACAAGGACGGTGATTGATCTGCAACTTATAAAAACAAATGAGTTCATTAAGATAATTTCTCTTAAATAAATCTCTTACCAAGAAGGTCTTGTTGTGCCTTTTCATAGTGCCTATAAAGTAGGGTTTCTCTACCCCCAAATCATAATAATGGTCCCATTTACAAGCTTCCTCTGCACTTGTCATTTCCTCAATTTGCTTTCTTGAATCTGCATTAACTTCCTTATTGATTCCTTCATGACCTGTTACAATTTGCCTCACTTAATCAACAAACCAAGAGAAATTAACTGCATGCACCAACCGCCGTAATAAAACCACCCATGATATATTTTTCATATAGTTTCCAAGTCCCAATCCATATATTTGAAAATATAGCAAAAGAGCTCACAAGTTGAACATACTGTACGACGTTTTTCTTCTTGTATTTTGTCAAGATCACTAGTAGGAAAGACATCTTCAAAAACCAACAAGACTTCTTCAAAATAAAAATAAAAAAAACAACAAAAATCACCTGCTGTTCTTGAATTCTTGGAAATTGAAGACTTAGCATTAGAACGGGATGCCCTTATCACGCCACGATCACTATCCTCATCATCTTCATCGGAATCACTTAACCCGGTGCCATGATCCTCATCGCTTGATTTTCTTACCTTCTTCAACACCACTGGAGTACTCCCTCCTCGTTTATTCATTTTGTGCTTCCTTTTTTCACGACGTTTTGTTGAAGCCCTAACGTCAACATCCTCATCGGACTCGCTTTCACTAGTGTCTGAATCCTCATCGCCATCGCTAGAACTGTCGTCATCATCGAGCTTCTTCTCGGAGCCATCAGCACTGTAGGGTGTGACTCGAAAGGTCGTCTTATCGACCAAATGAAACAGTAAAAGATCGCCGTATTTCAAACTATGGTCCCTTACGAACTCGGGCCATGATTTCTTGCACACATAGTAGTAATGATCTTTCTTCACAAGCTTTGCTCGCCAACAACGATTTGATGACCTTTTCCTGTCTTCCGTGATCAGTGAATAGTTGCCTGGCGATTTCCTTCTTCCAAGTTGATTTGAAAAACTATGGGGAATTCGCTAAAGCAAACAAAAAGTGATGCAGGCAGAAGCTACGTATAAATAGGTCCGACTCCGATTGTTGATTTGAGCACAAATATCCCAATCGAAACCCCTCCGAAACCTGTTGATTCAAGACACTCGAATACCAGATTTGGGCATCAATTTCAAGTCCTTCAAGAACAAGAAAATGGAAAGGAAATATGTATTCTTAATCAATCAAAAGCTGCTGTCAAAGCATACAAAGGAGGTTTAAATACCTCTGTGTCTTAACAAATCCCAAGCCAAAAATAGCACAATAAAAGCCAAACAAAAGGAAGCTACGCATGCATGGAATAAAAGGAAGGTTTGAAACCATCCAGCTCACACATGATGCAGGGAATGGAAACTACGCCACAACCCAGCTCACAGGGCCTCAAATCGCTCCAAATAGGACAACGCTTGTTCGTCTATGATTCGCTCCGCATCATTCTCCCCGGGGTGAAAAGAGTTCGTCCTCGAAGTCAGGTCCACATCATCGTCGTTGGACGAGTCACCATGGAATGGAATGAGGTGTTTCACATTAAACACATCAGCAGTTCGTATATGGCTTGGAAGCTTAAGACGATAAGCGTTCGGATTGATTTTCTCGATGATTTCCACAGGACCAATCTTCTTTGCTGCAAGCTTGTTATATTCGCCGGACGAGAAGCGTTCCTTGGTGAGAACAGCCCACACAAAGTCACCAACTTCATACTCAACGTGCCGACGATGGAGATCGGCACGCTCCTTGTATCGCGCATTTGCAGAGGATAGATTATCACGAACCGTATTGTGAATGTCCAGCAAGCCTGCAACAAATTCAGCAGCCTTTCCATGCACTTTGGTGGTGCCCGGAATGGGAATGAGGTCCAAAGGTCCGCGCGGTTGGTTAGAGTAAACAACTTGAAAAGGGCTGAATCCCGTGCTGCGATTGAAAGCATGATTGTGAGCAAACTCGGCTTGACTAAGCTTCAGGTCCCAACTCTTAGTGTGATCACCAACGAGGCAGCGAAGGAGGTTTCCAAGAGATCGATTAACCACCTCAGTTTGACCGTCCGTTTGTGGGTGATAAGCGCTACTGAAGTCAAGGTTGGTGTTCACCATTTTCCAGAGGCTTCTCCAAAAGTGGCTGAGGAAATGAGTGTCACGATCAGACACAATTGATATCGGAAGACCATGTAGTCGGTAAATGTCACGAAAGAACAACTGGGCCACATTCACAGCATCAGTGGACTTTTTGCAAGGAATGAAGTGCACCATTTTGGAGAACCTGTCAACCACAACGAAAATCGAGTCGAAACCGCGCTGAGTTCGCGGAAGACCCAACACAAAGTCCATACTAATGTCGACCCACGGATGAGATGGAACAGGGAGAGGCATATAAAGTCCCGCATTGGTTGCCCCACCCTTCGATAACTGGCATATACGACACCGCTTGACAAACTTGTCTACCTCGCTGCGCATTCCCGGCCAAAAATAAGAAGACTGAACAAGTTGGAGTGTGCGGTCTCGTCCCACATGCCCCTCTCCATGCAACTCCTGGATAATCTGAAGGCGCCAACTACACTTAGGAACACATAACCGGTTTCCACGAAATAGAAACCCATTGTGGAGTAAAAAATCAGAGCGCTTACCGGCCTGGACGTCAGCAGGTATTGCTGAGAAATAAGGGTCTGTTGGGAGCAGCTCACAGAAGGAGTCAAACCCGGGCACTTTGACTCGCATGGTGACTAGCAGGTTGTTTCGACGACTAAGGGCGTCTGCGGCACGGTTCGTGACTCCTGATTTGTGCTTTACGACAAAAGTGAACCCCTCAAGGAAAGATATCCACCTCGCATGTCGAGCTGAAACCTTGTCTTGACGGTGGAGATGGCGGAGAGAGTCGTGGTCAGTGTAAAGTATGAACTCGCGATGAAATAGATAATGCCTCCAGTGCCTTACGGCTTGAACCACGGCGTAGAACTCAACATCATAGGTGCTGTAGTTGAGCCGTGCACCCCCAATCTTCTCGCTATAATATGCCACAGGTCTACCCTGTTGGCTAAGGATGGCTCCAATTCCTGTTTTTGAGGCGTCAGTATGTAGCTCGAAAGGTAGGGAGAAATTTGGCAAGACTAAAATGGGCGCACTAGTGAGTCTCTCCTTTATCAAATTAAATGCCGATTCGGCGTCCCTTGTCCACTCAAGCTTGGTGCCTTTCATGCAATCCGTGATTGGTGCCATGATTCCGCTGAAGTGAGGAATGAAACGCCTATAAAAGGATGCAAGACCGTGGAAACTTCGTACATCGGAGATCGAGCTCGGCCTAGGCCACTCTCGTACTGCTGCGACTTTCTCCTCGTCTACTCGTAGTCCATCTCCTGAGATGACATAGCCCAAGAACAAAACTGACGTTGTCATGAACACACACTTCTTCACTGCAGCGTAGAACTTTTCACGTCGTAGCACACTCAACACTTCTCGCACATGCTCGAGGTGCTTGTCGAGGTTGGCACTATAGATTAAGATATCATCAAAGTAGACAACGACAAACCGACCAATGAACGGACACAGAAGTTGGTTCATCACCCGCATGAACGTGCTCGGGGCATTGGATAAACCAAAAGGCATCACCATCCATTCGTATAGCCCCTCTCGCGTCTTAAACGCTGATTTCCACTCATCTCCAGGACGCACGCGAATTTGATAATACCCGCTCTTGATATGCGGAGCGAATCATAGACGAACAAGCGTTGTCCTATTTGGAGCGATTTGAGGCCCTGTGAGCTGGGTTGTGGCGTAGTTTCCATTCCCTGCATCATCATTGTTCTCCTCCGTAATGAGAACCCTCTTCCCGAGCTTCTTGCAGTCAGCTTGTCTGTGCCCTTGTTCTCCACATGCAAAGCACTTCACGGTACTAGTACTTGCTCCGCGCGCAAAACCCGGTACTATCGGTTTATCAGTGCCTGATTTGATTGATCCCCCAAGAGGTGTACTACTCCCTGGTGCTATAGGTCGACTACTTCCAAACGGGTTCATAAACTGGGCCGAGTTGCTACGTCGCGACTGTTTCTCCATCGAGAGGGCTCTCTGGTGTGCTGCTGATACAGAGATCGGGTCAAACATGTTAACGGTCTCTTGGATTTGAGGTTTTAGACCACCTATGTAACGTGCCACAAGTTGGTCTTCGGTCTCTTGCACTTCGTTCCTCGCGAGCAACTGATAAAACTCTGAGGTGTATCCGTCAACTGTACGAAGTCCCTGTTTTAGATTTTGCAAGCGTTGATACATTATCCTCTGAAAGTTATAAGGGAGAAACGCTGAACGTAAGTGCTTCTTCATCTTCTCCCACGAGGTAATTTTTTTGTTTACCCATTCGACTCCGAGTAAGCTTTAGTTGCTGCCACCACGCTGTTACACGTCCCCGAAATCTTGTTGCGATCAATGCAACTCGCTTCCCATCGGGAACACCTCGGAATTCCAGAATTTCCTCGACTGTTGCAAGCCAATCAAGGAATTCCTCGGCTTGAAGACCTCCATGGAATTCTGGAATATCAGTTTTAAATCCAAACTCCCATCGTCGATCTTCGTGTTCGTGAACCTGTTGGGGCCTTCGTTGAGGCCGCAGATTCTCATTGGCGGCGCCCTCATACTCCGTTGAATCCGCCATGGAACCCCGAGAATGACGACCCCGTTCTTGCTCGCCCAAAAGGATGGAAACCCTTTGAGTTATCTCTTCGATCATCTGCTCCGTATGCTCCTGGAGAACCCGTACAACCCGCTCCTCAAACTGGTTGTTGTCGTCGCGCTCCAGAATGTCATCTACGCGTTGTTGTCGTGGAGGATTCCTTCGCGGCATGATTCAAGATCGACTTCGGCTCTGATACCAACTGATGCAGGCAGAAGCTACGTATAAATAGGTCCGACTCCGATTGTTGATTTGAGCACAAATATCCCAATCGAAACCCCTCCGAAACCTGTTGATTCAAGACACTCGAATACCAGATTTGGGCATCAATTTCAAGTCCTTCAAGAACAAGAAAATGGAAAGGAAATATGTATTCTTAATCAATCAAAAGCTGCTGTCAAAGCATACAAAGGAGGTTTAAATACCTCTGTGTCTTAACAAATCCCAAGCCAAAAATAGCACAATAAAAGCCAAACAAAAGGAAGCTACGCATGCATGGAATAAAAGGAAGGTTTGAAACCATCCAGCTCACACATGATGCAGGGAATGGAAACTACGCCACAACCCAGCTCACAGGGCCTCAAATCGCTCCAAATAGGACAACGCTTGTTCGTCTATGATTCGCTCCGCATCAAAAAGTGTGTAAAATTCAGTTCATTGTGAAATGAAATGAACAATGATAAGAATAGGAAAAAGAAATTGATAAGATTTATAACTTACAATTCCACGGTGGAAATCATCTTCCATCAACAGCTTCCAAAAGGATGGGCATGAATAGTTTGAATTTTTTCCCATACTTACCCTTAGGTTTGTTTTTAAAAAGAATAAGATATAACAATGCTGAGAGTTGAGTTTAAGAACTTGCTCTTGAGCCCTATAGCAAAGCTACATACAGGGCTTTACTTTTCATAGGAACTTAATTGCTGCATTAATAACTTCTCCCATGGGGTTGATTTCTATGGAAAGGTAAGTCATTAAATTTTCACCTAACAGGAGTAACCATAAATAAAAATTTTCACTGGAGAACTCGATGCAATAACTTACATGATGGCTGCTAAAGTTACGGAAGATGTTACGCGAAGTCAAACTTGGTGGATTAATAGTATTCAAGTGTTTACTTTTTTTTTCATGATTTTTCCCAGACTCCATTTTTCTCATAGCCTCTTTTGTGAAAACAGTTTATTAGTTAGAACAATTATAACCAATTAATAAGGTTTGAGTTTCACAGCCCATTAAGCTTATTACGCCCAAAGAAAGGAGCTCGTTGGAAGACAGCTAAGGGACAATGGATTGCCAACTGATATGATATGAGCTGTCATGTCAGCCACCAACACACTATATAACATGAAAAGAACATGCTTATGGGGTATGTTTTTCCTTACCAAAAAATTACACACAGACAAGAAACCCTGAAAGGCTCCCTCTGACAAGATCGTCTAAGTAGGCCCAGTAAAACACTGGCCTATGTTACCTAGATCTGAGCTGTTTGCAGGACCAAGTAGAAGGCCCAAGCAGGATGACGTTTTCTGCCCAAGGAGAAGTTCAAACAAGACGCAACATTGGCGCCGTCTATGAGGATTGCTCAATGTTTGGCATCCACGCAACTCAAACATCATGGAAGTATTATCACTAGTAGGACATCCGCTCAACCGGGTGCTCATGGAGGTTGTGACGCACTGGGAGGAAGAAGTTACGTTGACACCGACAGGAGAGCGTCACTGGCTCCGGACGACAGAAGAGCTGATAGGCACCGGATCTGTTGCAAACCATTGTTACCTCTCAGAGGGAAATGATAAGGAGGTTAGATGGAAGAAAGGGAGAAAGCTAGAGAAGCCGATCTAGGGAAGCAGAAATAGGTTGTGAAGCCAATACAAAGTGTCTTCGGAGGGTGGGGTTGTCCGGCTGAAGAGAGTGGTTCCAAAGGCATAGTTTGCAGAGCGAGGTAAAAAAAAGACTGAAGCCGGAGACACGAAACCGCTTCAGCCATCCATAAAAGACAGTTGGCATACGCCATACCATCCTCTTAAAAGAGGGGGAGAGACGAGTAGGTGTGAGCGCAGAAGGTCCGCAAGCAGGGAGAAATCGTCAAGAGGAAAGGGAAGGGGGACGTCGTTCACAAGGAGGATCCAGCGGTACACGACAGATCCCAAGTTGAAGATACCCCCTAACCTGGGGTAGTGTTAGAATAAAGAAAGTAGATGATTAGATAATATTTTATTCCATGTTGATGACTAGTACTAGAGTTATATTTAGACTAGTCTTATTTGTACTCTATATATATTCTTCATCATTAATCAGAATCATTATGGGAAATCACTCTTTTATGGTTCTGATCCTAAAACATAAACTCTAGATTTTCCAACCACCTCCCCCTCTGTTTTTTCGACCAACTTTCGGCCAATTTCAGGCCAATTCCAGGAAACTTCGGGTCCTCTCCCTGTCAACTTCTGGCGGTCGTTTTCTTCCCGACAGTTCTCCACTCAATCGGCTTTACAGATCTCCAATCTTTCATCAATATTTTCGAGATCTCTAATTCTTCGGCGTCTGGTTCATCTTCTCTGGCCGGCGTTCTCCAGCGTCTTTGTGATTAGCGCCCCAGGCCTTCTTCTCCGGTTGCGTTCTCCAGCGGCATTTTTCAATCTCCTGCCGTCCAGTTCCGGTAAAGACGCATCTCAGGCATCTCAGTATTTTGATTCCCAGGCGGCATCTCTATGCTCCGACGAGGAAGCCGACTTCCAGCTTCCTCAATCAACAAAGCGCGTGAGATCCACACGCACGCAGGCATATCCACGCGTCTCGTTAATCGCGTGTGGGCTACACACGCCCAGCAGCTTCCTTGCACGTCTCCATCATGCGCTCAACATATCTAGCGTATACCCTACTCAAATTTTGTCCCGATGACTTATTTTGATGGTTTCTCAAAATTTAAGCCCCATTGGTACAAGTGGATTGTAGATTCTGGCGCTACAAAGCACATGGCATCAACTCCTGCTCCTGTTGATTATGTGAGACCTTACCATGGCTTTTCCCACATCTATGTTGGTAATGGTTCTCAAATCCCTATTACTCATGTTGGTGAATCTTGGTTTTCTAGGTCTTTGCCTATTTATGATGTGCTTATTGTGCCTGATATCACTAAAAATATGCTCTCTATTAGCAAATTAACTCGAGATTTAAATGATGTAGTCTGCTTTGACGATCGTTCTTTTATCATTCAGCATATAATCACAGGGGAAACCTTGGGTCATAGTCATATTGAGGATAGTCGTTATGTCTTAGACAATGGTGCATCTGCTTTAGTGTCTACTGTGGAGTCAAATAAGTCACATGCGTCCTTTGAAATATGGCATGCTAGACTTAGTCATGTTCTGCATTCTGTTATTTCTGTTTTGCTTGCTTCTGGATCCTTATCTGTCTTGTCGATTTTGCCTAAACCCACCATTTGTGAGGCATGTGAAAAAGCTAAAGGGAAACATTTATCTTTTCATACAAATGATAAACGTGCTGCTTGGGTACTTGATATAGTTCATTGTGACCTATGGGGTCCCTCTCCTATTATATCTTCTGATGGTTTCTCTTACTATGCCATTTTCCTTGATGATCATTCTCGACTCTCGTGGTTTTACCCACTTCATCGTAAATATGATTTTTGGGATGTCTATCGCCAGTTTGAGGCCTTTGTGGAGAACCGGTTTTCTTCCACCATTAAAGTGTTTCAAAGTGATGGGGGGACTGAGTTCGTAAATGGTTGCTTACGCTCTCATTTTCAGAAAAAAGGCATTCACCATCAGATTTCTTGTCCGTATACTCCTGAGCAGAACGGTCGGGCTGAGGGCAAGCACCGCTACATTACTGAGATGTGCTTGTCTATGTTGTACCACTCTCATGTTCCTCTTTCTCACTGGCCACACGTCTTTGCTGCAGCTTCTTATACCATAAATCGGTTGCCCACTCCAGTTCTTGGCGGACGATCACCATTTGAGGTTGTTAATGGTTGGGTTCCCATATACACAAACTTTCATGTATTTGGTTGTGTGTATCCTTATCTTCATCCATATGCAGCTCACAAAGTTGCTCCTCGCAGTTTTCCCTGTATCTTCCTTGGGTACGACTCCTAGTACAAGTTTTATTGATGTTTGGATCCTACGTCTGGAAAGGTATATGTCAGCAGACATGCTCGGTTTGCTGATACTTTCTTCCCTTATGTTGATGGTTCTACTTTAGTATCTCCGTTCTATCTGGATGTCTCTGCTTTTTTGGATCATACTGATACATCAACTGTTAGTCCTACGGTGGTATCTCCTCCTGGTTCATCAATGATGTCCTTCTCACCAACTACAACACCATGTTCTAACTGCTCTAATGATTCGGACCATCCGGTGGCCGCTCAGACTCATCCTGCTCTGCCCATCCTGCCAGCGACCAGTTCACCTGGTCCAACCGACCTGCTCATCTGATTCTCTGGCCATTTCACCGGCCCCTTCACTGACCACCTCACCGAATCCTTAGCTAGTCACCTCACCGGCCCGTTTGCCTGCTGCCACTGCTCCTCTAGTTTCTCCACCTCGGCTATGCACTCATCGTATGGCTACTCGATCGTCGACTGGAGCTATTAAGCGAAGAGATTATTCTGATATCATTGTTCATGGTCTTACTACCGCCTTACTTGCTCAGTCAGAGCCCACAGATTACCGCACTGCTCTTCAAGATCCGGCTTGGGTTTCTGCCATGGATGACGAGATGACAGCTCTTTGTGGACAGCACACTTGGGATTTGGTGCCTCGCCCATCAGACGTCAATATTGTTGATGGGTTTACAGACTGGAGTATCGACCAGATGGCACTATTGAGCGTCATAAAGCTAGGCTTGTGGCCCAGGGTTTCTCACAAATTCCAGGTTTTGACTTTGACCACACCTTCAGTCTAGTGGTCAAAGCCTCCACTGTTCGGACAATCCTCACTATAGCCACCATGCGTTCCTGGTCACTTCATCCGTTGGACGTCAAGAATGATTTTTTTAATGATGTTCTTGATGCTCCGGTCTATATGAAGCAGCCCGTTAGTTATCAGGATTCTGCTCATCCAGACTACGTTTGTTGCTTGCGGAAGGCCATTTATGGTCTTAAGCAGGCTCCTCAGGCTTGGATCCAATGCTTCAGTGGTTATCTGACATAGCTAGGTTTTCGGTGTAGCTCAGCCGATACTTCTTTATTTGTTCTCTCGAGAAGGTCATCGTTACTTTATCTACTTGTGAATGTGGATGATATCATTCTTACAGGCAATGACTTGACTCTTCTTCGTCAGTTCATTGATTGGACACACAGAGAGTTTGCGATCAAGGATCATGCTGCTCTCCATTAATTTCTCGCTCTTGAAGTTTTGCCTACCTCATCAGGGTTACTTCTTGGCCAAGCAAAGTATGCTCGAGATATTTTAACTCAGGCCGGTATGTCTGACACGACCCCTATTTCTACGCCATTTTTCGCCAGTTCTCAGCTTCACAGCTCTACCAGTCCTCCATTTTGGGATCCTACACTTTATCTTTCCCGTGTTGGTGCCCTCCAGTATCTCACCATCACTCGTCTGGATTTGGCTTTTTCGGTCAACACGGTGAGCCAGTATCTTCAGGATCCCAGTGATGAACATTTCGCTGTAGTGACATGGATTTTGCGGTATGTTCGTGGAACACTTCATTTTGGTCTTATTTTTCATTCTGCTAGTACTCCTGAAGTGTTTGGGCACTCTGATCCTGACTGGGCCCGTTGTCTGGAGACTCGACGGTCCACTTATGATTATGCAGTATATCTTGGTGGGAATCTGGTTTCTTGGAGTGCTAAGAAACAACCCATTGTTTCTCTCTCCAGCACTGAGTTTGAATACCGTGCTCTCGCCAACACTGCTTCAGAAGTGGCCTGGCTCACTCATTTGCTTCGTGATCTTCGGGTTCCTCTTTCTGGTGCTCCATTGCTGTTATGCGACAACAGCAATGCTATCTTCTTGGCTCAGAATCCAGTGGCGCACAAGTGGGCGAAGCACATCAACATTGACTATCATTTTGTTCGTGAGTTGGTGACCTCTGGCAAGCTGCGCATTGCTCATGTCCGAACTTCTCCTCAGATTGCGGACATCTTCACCAAAGGACTCTCTCATCCACTGTTCGAGTTCTTCAGGTCCAAGCTGTACGTCGGCGAGCATCTGACGCTTCGCTTGAGGGGGGGTATTAGAATAAATAAAGTAGATGATTAGATAATATTTTATTCTATGTTGATGACTGGTAATAGAGTTATATTTAGATTAGTCTTCTTTGTACTCTATGTACGTATTCTTCATCATTAATTAGAATCATTATGGGAAATCACTATTTTAGGTAGTATGCGGGAGACGCGGACCCGACGGACCACCTACACGCGTTCTCAACAAACATGGCCACCTTTCCAATACTTGAGGCCATTTGGTGCAAGGTGCTTGCAACCACTCTCACTGGCGCAACCAGGGTCTGGTTCAAAAACATGAAGGACGAGACTATAGACAACTTCAAACAGTAACAAAAGAAGTTTCTGGCACATTGCAGGAAAAAGAGGAATTTTACAAAGACGAGATCATAGCTATTAGTAGTCAAGAAAAATTCATCAAAGATGTTGGAGGAGCATTGAGAGATATTCAACGACAAGGCAAATCAGGCGGAGTATAGGAACAACTAGTTCCTCATGGACACATTCGTGAACGGCATTAGGCACGAGCTCCTGTTGAGGAACTACACACTAAACCCTCCTAGGACGCTCGGTGAAGAGATTCAAAAACCTTTCTAGAGCAAATGATGTAGATAAGAGAAGGAAGGAAACATAGGGCAGTGCAGGTGCGCAAAGGGTGGAACCTAGGGGCAGAAATGCATAAGAAGGACAAGGAGACAATTTGGTCGACCAGGTTGAACTTTGACAACAAGTTTACTCCGCTAATCAAGATACCTAAAAACATCTTTGCTCTTGTGGCTGGCGAGAATATTTTGGAGCCAGTGAGGAAGTTGATGGCCCCTGAATACATGAGGAACAAGGCGCTGTTATGTGATTACCATGGAGATCACGGTCATGACATGAACCACTGTATGCACCTGAAGCCGGCAATTGAGAACAACGTCCACAGTTGAGAGTTGGCCCACCTGGAAAAGGAGGTGCAGGCCCAGAAAAGCACAGGAGGAAGCAGTTACCCCGGGAGCTACCACAAGCAGCAGGGAGACCGAAACCATAAGAAGTGATAGAAAAAAGACAGGAAAAGTAAGGGAAATGAGAAAAATGGAGGAAGCTCAACGGAGATCATGTATTGGCATTGCTTTGAGAAGCTAGACGAGAATATGAGGAAGAAGTTGGAGCCAACAAATACACCACTGGTGGACTTTGCAAACATGATGGTGTGGCCAAAAGTAACCATATGTCTCCTAGTAATTGTGGGAGATGATATGAGAAACAAGATGGTGGATATAGAATTCATTGTTGTGAAGGTGAACAGTCCCTACAACATGATTCTTAGGAGACCCACCATGAAGTTCCCCACTATGAAGGGGATTGCAACAGTGAAAGGCGATTAACAGAAAGCAAGAGAGTGTCACAAGATAGCCCTCAGCAAGTAGAAGAGAAACATGGGAATGCTGGAGGAAGAAAAGTAGCCTGGGAGACCCAAGACCGTGGCAATGATAGTAGGCCAGGACAACCCATCAAAATTGGGAATGTAGTTACAAGTAGTACACTTGGGGGAAGGGCAGTCGGTATAAGTAGGAGGCACTCTGCCACCCAGGGTAAAGGAAGAGCTTATAAAGATGCTGTGAGAGAATATCCAAGCATTTTCATGGAATCCAAAGGACATGATCGGTATCCCTATAGAGCTAGGCTACCAAGAGCTGAAAGTGGCGATAGAACATCGGCCTGTCAAGCAGAAGAGGAGGATGGTGTGCAAGGAAAGGAACAAAGCTATCAACAAGGAGGTGGAGCAGCTAGCGGAAGCAGAGATATTGGAGAAAGTCTCATACCCGAGCTGGCTAGCCAACCCTGTCTCCGTGAAGAAGACAGATGGCAGCTGGAGGATGTGTGTGGACTACACGGACCTCATCGATGCATGCTCACCTTACCAAGTCCATCCTGGTGGAATATCTGGAGAGAATGTCCATGGACTAGAAAGTTGTAGAAGCAATACAAGATGTGGGGGAAAACTGGATGACCCCGCTGAGAGCTTATATGGAAGCTGGAATTCTCCCAGATGAAGAAAAGACCTCCAAGACACTAAAGAGGAATGCTTTGCAATATGCCATCAAGGATGGCCTGCTATACAAGTGCCGTATGTAGATTTATGGCTTAGATGTGCATGACCTGAGTTATCAGAAGTAGTACTGAGAGAACTGCTTGAGGGAAGCTGTGGCAGTCATCAGGGAGCTCGGACTCTAGCATTAAAGGCTATCCAAGCAGGATTTATTGGTCGAGAATGAAAATAGATGCTGAGAAGGTAGTTAGGGAATGCCACAGATGCCAGGAGCATGCCCCAGTACCCAGGCTCCCTACTAAGGAGGTGACCAATGTCTGTCCAGCCTGGCCTTTCGTTAAGTGGGGGATAGACATAGTAAACTGTAGGCAAGAAGAAATTCCTAATAGCAGCGGTAGATTACTTTACTAAATGGGTGGAGTCAGAGGCTGTTGCCACCATCACAAGAAAAAAAGGCAACAAACTTTGTATAGAGATGTAATATGCAGATTCGGGATCCCATAAGTCATAGTCAGTGACAATGACACATAGTTTCCAGAGAGCAGTCAATCTCCTAGTGTAAGGAGCTAAACACCAGGCAGCAATTCACCTCTGTGGCCCACCCATAGGAAAACATGCAAACAGAAGTAACCAACATGACCATCCTGCATGGCCTAAAGAAGAGGTTGGGAAAAGCCAAAACTGAGTGGGAAGAAGAATTGGCAAGTGTGCTATGGGCCTATAGCACCACACCTCGAGCAGCAACATGAGAATCACCATACACATTGTGCTACGACACAGAAGCAATCATCCCACCTGAAATTGCGGTGCCCGGTAGGAGGGTTGCGGTGCCTCTAGTATTGGCAGATAACGAGGAAGCCATCCGAAGAAATTTGGAAGAATTGGAAGAATGCACAGAGAGAATGGCTTTAAAGAAAGCCACGTACAAATCCTGGACTGAGCAACACTATAACAGCATGCTCAGGTCGAGAAGCCTGAAGCAGGGAGAGCTAGCCCTAAAAAAGAACTAAGCAAGCAGAACACAAGGAGAAAAGAAGCTAGGTGCGACATAGGAATGGTCTTACAGGATAGCTGAGGTGCTTGGCAAATGAGTATATATGCTAGAGACAATGTATGGGAAGCAAGTGTTGCGCACCTGGAACGTGACCAACCTCAAGAAGTACTATGCGTAGAAAGGTACCACCCTATTCTAGAAAGCCCCTAGGAGACCTACTTTGTTTTGCGCAGGGTGGGAGAAATTCCAGATAGATCAGGTCTTTTGTAAGCCCATAAAGGGTATAATCCAAGGGAAGTTTGCATAACGCCCCCATGAGTATTTTGTCATTAACAATTTAAATGAAGTACAACTATTAAGTAAAAAGTAAAATAAGTGGCAAAGGCCACGAGAAGCAAAGATGTCAAGCACAAAGCTATTAACATCAACACTAAAAGTAAGGAATGATTCAAAGGAATTGTTCACAAAGCGTCCCTGACACCATGCAGTCAGGTGTATACCATACAGCCTAAAGGGGCTGATGAAAAACACCTAGTCCCACTCAGACAGAAGTGACCTAGCCCCACTCAAAGGCCCCAAACTTGAAAAGTTGCAAAGAACACGAGCTAAGGGAAAACACCTTACCTGGAGAAAGCCAAAGATAGTGTTTCCCATCCCTGTTCAGCAAATAAGAAAAAAGAGGATGGGGGGAGGTCACACATTAAACAAACACATATACAATAGAAAGAGGAGGAGAGAGCGCTCCTCATCAACCGAACACAGTATGGGGAAAAAAATCTCCCCTAAACATAATATTTTCCCCTTATGGGGACTTACAAAATAAAAAGTATCAAAAGACAAAAAAAAGAGATTGTTTAAAGCCATCATCAGATACACATTCAAGAAAAGCTGATTCCCTAAGCTCTTCACGCCCGCGTCTGCAGCCTGATCCAACTCATCCTTATCCTACTGCGTCTCCTTGTCACCTGTGCCCTGGCCTAGTTTGCCCCCTACCACATGCTGGTGACTGCCAGCGTGGGACAATAATCCTGCTATCTGCACAACTGCTGCATCCGGGTTCCAAACGTTAAGCTCGACGGTGGTCATCCCAGGGTCCAGTAGAGAGAAGTATTCAGAGCAGCTATATTCTATGAAAGGGATGAATACCCTGCTAAGTTTAGCCTGCATCTCTTCAAGGTCGGTTATGGTAGAGGTCAAGGCAAAAGCCTTGAACAAGCCACAACTAAACACTCACTCACGGAATTCCCCGTAGGCCTTTTTCTTAGCCTCGAGCTTGTTCATCGCTAGCACCAGAGACCTCGTTACTCCCACCTCAAGATCTAGATCTCCCTCCTACGTGGTGGCCCAAGCACGAGCACACTCTAGATCCGATGTGGCCTCCTTAGAAGACTTCTCAGTACGATTAGCCCGCTGCTAAGCGTCAGCCAACCTGTGAGCCATCTCCCCCATCTTCATCTGGACGCCAAAGGCTGCGTACATGTGCTTTAGACAGAAAAAAACTTCTAAAAAAGGGGTATGGCAAGCAGAGAAGTAAAAGAAAAAACAAGAATGAAGGCAGTTAGGTAAAGAAAACATGATCCTAACCTCCAGAGCAGTATAAACATGGTGGTCGGCAATGTCAACAGAACATGCAATGTTGAGAGCATGCTCTTGAAGCCAAGATTGAAGTGGCTGGGAGGAATAACATAAAAGAGGAATTCAGACCGGGCAATTGCACTAGTGTAAGAATGGCCTATCCAAGGAGGTTCTATCAGCGATTTAAAGGTACTTTTGTGGTGCCTTTTTCCTTAAAACAAAGGCGGTTCGTGGAACCGCCTTAAATTTCCTTTTTTAAGGTGGTTAAAAAAGCCTTACAATTGATGTTGTAACTGCCTTAAAAAGGTTTCTAGCCAGGTCATCATTCGTAGCGTACTGTTTCCGAACTTGGAAATATGAAATTACGACATCGGAAAGTTTGATTTAGATGTCATGTCTTGTAAACTTTTCCAAGCTCAGAAAAGTATGTGTGTTTTGTCTCTTTGGCGTTCTTGATTTTAGTTTCCGACGTCTTGTGCATTTTCGTTCCCTCACTGTAAAATGAAAGGTGATCATTTTTTTAGAAACAAATAGTTTCCAAACTTGGAAACTTTTAAGGCGGTCATGTTTCCGAGTTCGTAATTGAATTCATACCTATGCATAAAAGCGTACCCAGATCTGACTATATTCATGTCTTTTTGCCAAAAAAATGTTTTCAGTAACTATTCAGGGTTCAAAAAAAGTTATGATCCAGAGCCACAATGTTATAACAATACACGATAGTATATTCTATCTTAACAAAAATGTATAGATAAAGCTAACCAAGAAATAATCTATAGATAGGACCATTAATCTATTATGCCATTTATAAGCAACAATATTTATCTAAGTTTCAATACCCTACCAATAGCGGGATTCCCCAGGGAATGAGACCGATTGAGAATTAGATGCTTTGCCAAATTATTCCGCACATTGTTGATTTCACTTAGCGAGTAGGCCGTCGAATCCTTTTTGAAAATCTGTTAACAAGAATATGGTTCACCATTAACATATAGGAAAGGTTATATAAACAGATTACTACAAACAACTACACAATTATCTTATTAAGTTCAAGTGCATGTTACTCGATTTTCTCTATGCACTTAGTCGCGTATAACATGGCGTAATATACACACTCTTATGTTTGTGCCTGTTTTTTGTACTAATTGTGAAAAAAAATACATTTTTAGCTATGTCGGACCAATAGTGTATATTAAAATAAAATTAAAGTTATCGGTAGACCACCTTCATGTTGAGCAATTGAAACAAATTTTTATTTTGTTCATTTGT
Organism: Rubia yunnanensis; assembly: GCA_037428765.1. Classification (NCBI taxonomy): domain Eukaryota; kingdom Viridiplantae; phylum Streptophyta; class Magnoliopsida; order Gentianales; family Rubiaceae; genus Rubia; species Rubia yunnanensis. Next base: position 18,012,494 of record CM075064.1, on the reverse strand, counting down.
TTTCTTCATTGCAGATTTCAAAATGTCAAAGAAATGTGTCTAATGGTGGAAAGTACATGGGATATATACCCGCTTCTTTGCAGGCAATATATTTATCAATCTCCAATGGTCCCTAGCAATAAAAATTTAAATTACGATACAAATGACAATGTAATGATTTTGGAAAAGAAAAATAAATGCAGTAGATAACCTCTCGATGTATGGTGCACCAAAAAGGTTTTTATCCTTCCAGTCAAGGCATTTTTGAATGTAGTCGATCCTCTCTTGTTTTGTACAACCAACTTCTTGGATCATGACCGAGCACATGTAACCAATCCATCCCCTTTTTTAGATTATTGGTGAAAAACATGTACCCAGAAGATTAAAATTTAGTCATCAGTAGTAATAATGGTTACTGTATTATAAATAGACTTCATAAATTAATTTTTGAAATTCACTCACAAGGTGTAGATAGACATCATTGGTTGATTAACTTGTTCACATCTCCATAGGCCTTCAAAATCAGTCCATAACGCCATGATTTCACGTTGAATCCAAATACGTATTCATTTCCTAAAAATGCGTATGTTGAGTTTCTATCATGCAGGTGTAGCAAATTATAAAGCACCCGTACAAAATGAGGTGAGTCTTGTAGGGGTTGTGTTGTTCCCAATGGAATTATAACCCTAGTTGGTGTTGTTGGGATGGATTTGGGGGTTTCTTTGTTTTTCAAAGTATGGATTCCCAAGGGTTCCACACAATTGTAGGACCGTACAATGACAAATACCTCTCATTGGGTCAAGAAACCACCAACGCCCCTCGCACGGCCCACGTGGTCGGATTTTTCCGTGGCTTCACAAAGTATGTCGTGTTTGGCAGTGGGAATGAATTTCCCGATTGATTGATCTTTCTTCAACTTTTCCTTAGTAAAAACATAAATAGAAAAATGAAAGTTTGTTTGTTATACCCTAAACAGTTTGCAACCTTAATAATAGATTAACTTAAACATTTACATACCACTTTCTCCGCAAGTTCTTTCACTTCTTCATCTTCATATATGCCATCCTTGTTTCGCCAGCCTCGGAGAAAAGATCACACCTCTTAATGTCATCCACATTGATTTATTGCACTGAAGCTCTTTCCTCATCCTCCGTCATCCCGCCCTCTATTGCGATTTGCACTTCTTCTTCTAGTCGTTCTTTCACTATATCCAATGCCACAAACACATAACCCCTTGACTCAATCGGTGAGGAATCTTATTCTCCTTGGCAATGCATTGATTTTGTTTCCTAGTACCCTAAGTTAAAGGTTAAGTTAGTTTTGTCACCAAATACATTTTATTGTAATTAAGCTTCATAATATATTAGAAAACTAACGTTTTCATTATTCTCTAATGCCCTGTTCTTGTGGATCTCCCAGCTCTCTGGTTGAATGTGCATGTACATTAGCCATGACTGATCACCTTTGTTCTTGCTAAATATGTAGTCTTTGACAATTGGTACTTATGTTCACACCAACTCTTGCACATCATAAACATAGCCTTCTTCTGCACATCACCCACATTCGGTGCTTCGATTGAAAAAGGTCTCTAAGGTGATTATTATACACACATGGATTGAATTATGGGGTTGACACTAGTAGGTTAAAGTTTTTATGATAAACTATATGGATAATGATAGAAAAAATAGTACCTTGCATTCTAGACACAATGTGTCCTTGTAATCTCTTGGAACCTCATGCCAACTATTGTAACGGATATCTACCCTCGTTCTACCTACCTTCACAACCCAACTTGACCATTTAGCACGTTGCTCTGAGACACAGTTTCCCAACTTGTCGAAACTCACTAACGTCGACTCTTTTCTAGCCATTCTATGTTCTAAGGCTTTACAATGAGTTCTTGGTATTCCCACATCACCTAATCCCTCATCCTCATCCCATGTCGTCCCCGTCGACAGGGGATTAACATTTCCAAAAAGTGACACATCATCACGATTCCTTTTCTTAGATGTCATTATGTTTTCTACAATTAAATAATATAATTTAAACTTTTCATTGCAATTGAAGTTTATACAATATGTTTAATAGCCAAGCATTTAAAGCACTCTAATACTTTATTCATTACATATGTCCACCAAGTGAAAAAATAGGTTTCCTAATTACCTATGAAAATTTTACCATTCAACACCCTTTCGGCTCCCAAATTACAATATTAAACACTAGTTATGTTACATAAAAAACTCAATGTACAAATACTCATTATAAGACTCATCAAATGTAAACCCTAGCCATATTGGAAACAAATATTTGACTATGGTTGTTTTTTGTGTCTAAAAAATGAAACATGGCTAATGAATCAATAGAAAGATTTACCTTTTGAAGAAATCATAGGACATGGAATACTCCACCATCTCCTCTACCTATTACAAGTTACAAAATCACTCACAATCATAAAGAAGACCATGGGATAGGGGATTGAGATAGAGAAGGGTATGGAAAATCACCTCTTAAAATCTTGTGGATGATGTTGAAGTTTTATGATGAGAGGAAATTGAGGTTGAGAATGAGGGAGGGTTGTGAGAGAGGGAAATGGTGGGAAGATCCCGCTATTTCAAATGGGTGTTAAATGCTCATTTGAAACTCGCTTTTTGGGTTTTTTCGCGTAAGAATGGCTTTCCGAACTCAGAAACCCTGTAAAATTTGTTTACAAACTCGAAAATTTATAGTGCCTTTAAAATATAAGGCCAGATTACTTTCCAAACTCGGAAAGTAAATTAAAACATAAAAAAACCAGAAATGTAATTTCAAATTACCCCCAAATTAGAAACCGTTGTTCAAACAGTCTCCTACCTAACACTGCGAAAAACATCAATCTCCCACAAATTTCACCCTTTCCATTCATAATGACTTCTATGAGTAGCGCAAAGCAAGGTCAGACTAGCGACAGGAGTCACCATCCCTTCAAGGAGATTGCCCCATCCAAAAAAAATCTTTGGGGAAGCAGTGGAGAAAAGGTATGTCAAGTTTTGTAAGAGAAAGGTAATCAATTCGATGTTTATTTAGGAATTAGATATGCCTAAATTACATCTAGAATACTTGCTAGAGCACTTCAAAATTTAGCATCTACAAAAACTAAAGTGTATGGTTGAGCCTGTTTATGTAGATGAAGTTGTACATTTCTATGCGAATTTAGGGAAAAGTAAGAAAAACTATGAGGTTACTAGGGCGAATGGAAAAATGGTGCATGTGACTAAGTACACTATTAATGCTGCCCAAGAATGCCCTTACACTTCCCCCGAGAAATTAAGGCCGGATGACCCCTATGGACCCCTAGAAATTTACCATACCCATGTTTGGCCGGGAGTTAGCCATGCAACCCCATTGTGTTTGAGAGAAATGGCTACGAAGTATTTTGATAAGCGAGGGACTGATGCGGGGAAAGTGGATAGTTTTGACATTTCAGTATCGACAGTGGAGCAACGTATAGTCTATGAGTGGATATGTCTCAACGTGTTTCCTACGGGTGGCCACGTTTTTGAGCCGATAATAGCTAACCCTATGTTGTTTTACTACATCATAGAGGGGGTCAAGATCATTCCCGTCTACGCCATCATCTCCTTTATGCTAAAAGCCGTGCAGACAAAAAAGAAGGATCTCCCATATGGTTGTCTAATCAGCGCTATGTTGAAGAATGATGGAGTGATTCCCCAAGACATGGATAGCCGCTTCGAATAATATGATGAAGCATGGCTCCCACACAAAGGCCTTAGACTTAGGTTTCACAACAAGTGAGAGATACAACCAAAACTCGGTCAGAAAGAAAATAATCGAAGAGAGACCATGAAGCGACAGAAGATAGAGAGGCAGTATCGAGCTCACGTAAGCAGACAATTTTTTCTTATACAAATTCAGGTTTTTCTTATAAACATTAACTTTTTACTTATACTACTTTTCAATATTTTTTTTGCAGGTGCTGGAAGCAAATTGAAGGAGCGGTTGAGCAAATACTTCAAGTGCATGTGTGTGGACATGGGCGAGATGCACAACATGTTGACCTGTGCCCATTCTCAGCATATTGCATTCAAGGAATCCCAATGCCTCCAGTTGGAGTTAAGTGAAGATGATGAGCAACCCAACTTCAAGCCTATCTTCTCGGAGAGTTAAGATGATGATGACGAAAATTGTGAAACTGGTGGGGATGACGGTGATGCCGGGCCAAGGTGGGGGTCAAAACCAAGAGGAAGAAGACATTGATTCCAAGATAGATAGAATTCTTTAGTAGACCAAGTTGCATGACTAGACTATGAATATCTTTATTTTGTAAAGTTTCTTGTGATGACTAATTTGAATCATGTCGACCTTCGATTTATTAGTATGGATTTTTTCGTTGACTATTTTATTTGATTATTCAACCATTTTGAATTCTTGTAACACTTGGAATGGAAGTGTGGTAGGTCACTAGGATAAGAAAATTTGAAAAGGCATGTTAAAAGGTAATTGTAAAAATACAAGTTGAATTTCCTATCTCAGAAACTGATCTTGTCTTTGTATTTGAAGGACATATCAGTTTTCGAACTCAGAAAAAATGAGAGTTATGAGGTCATGAATAGACGAAACAGTTTCCGAGTTCTAGATAATTATTTGCGAGATTGGAATCTAGAGTTAAAGAAGAGACGGGTTGATACAAAACTTGTTTTCGAGTTTGGAAACTAGTTTCTGAAGTCTTGGATCATTTTCGTTCCCTTTCAGTATGAAAACACGCTCTAATATATTTCATGGAAAAATGTTTCTGAGTCCAGAAAATCATCTTGTCTTCCATACCAAGCCACGATTTAGGATTTTCAAACTCGGAAATTACCTGCACATATAAAAAAATAGAGCAAAACGAATCATAACACACATTTTACCCCCAAATTGGAAAACCCTACCAAGAATCCGAACTTGAAAATTCCCCTCCATCAATCAAATTCAACCCCATCTCCAAGGCTTGCACATGGCTAGAGGAGGTTCAAGCCGGAGAGTTTAAAGATCTCATTCCACTAGGCATAATCCAAGCTACGATTCTCAAAGGTTCGTATCTCAATTTGTGAAAGATCGATATGATGCACTACATGATAGGGAAAAGTTGCTAGATATTTATATTGTTGATTTTAGCACGTACCTAAACCTAGGATTGGCAGAACCCCTTAAATACTTTGGAGAGCAACATGTTGAGCCTTTTCTGTCATGTGATGAGAAGCCATATTTTGATAGCACTTGTCAATTTTATGCTAATTTGTGCGAGGTTGGTAATGGGGATTACTTGACTAGGATTGGAGGGATCGACATACCCATTAGCCCATGGATTATTAATAAGGCCTTAGATTGTCCTTACCTACACCCGAAATTTGTACATCCCAAGGATTGGGAGGGCCTGTTGGATGATTGCTAGCATAGGGAGAAGTGGCCAGAACAAGTTGCTCCACCCTACATTTATTTCGTAGATGTAGCGAGAGGTACTTTGGGCGGGATAGATTGAATTTAGGTAGACTTGAAACCTTTGACCCAGAAATACTGCCTATTGACCAACGTATTGTGTATGAGATTGTTAATAGAAGTTTTCTCCCCTATGGCGCAAACTTGACCAAGCCTAATTACCCATGCCTTATGCTATTCTATTTGCTTGTGGAGGGTAGAAGAATCAGTCCCAAGGCAGAAATATTTAGGCATATGGTGCAGTATGCAACATAGAAGAAGTTGTATACACGCTTACCTTATGGGAGTTTCATCACCCACATTTTAAAGAGTGTCGAGGGGGTGATTTTAGGAGGGGTGGAGAAATGGCAAAAGTATTATGATAGGTCGTACTTCAAGAACAAGGGTTGGGTGCTGAAAGATGGTAAATGGTATCATAAACTAAAGGTGAATCTCGAGGAAAGCAAGAGACCAGACATTGGGGATGGTTAGTCATTTTACATGTTTATGTAATCAAAAGTTTAGTTATTGTAGTTGTTCCTATAGTTTTCTATATTGTTTAATTTATTGCAATCTTCATCGATATACATGTTAGGTAATTAAAAGTCCTACTTGAAAGGCTTCAAGGATTGTTACAAGTGGATGCACAAGGAATTTTGCGCCATGAAGGAAAAAAATAGGTTCATGGAAAAATCTCAACGTACTTATGAGCAACACCTCGCATCGATATCCCGACCAAGTCTCGACCGATCTACTTTGACGGGCAACATTGAAGATGAGATTGAGTGATATTTCTAGACTAGACTCGAAAAAAAACTTTTATTTGATGTTATTGTGGAACTATTAGAATATTTTTGTTTAAGTACCAAGGTTTAAACTTTATTGACTTGTAGGTTCTAATTTGAATGCTTTTCATGTTTGGGTTTGAATGATTTGCTAGTTCCTATTTTGAATGATTTTTTGTCAACTAATGTCTTTTATTATAAACCTACAACTTACTGAACATAATGAATGTGAATAATTCAAATTACATCACTGAACAAAAAACATCAAAATGTAGTACTTGAATACTAAAAACTTAATTTTTATGTTTCCTTTTCTTGATCACCTTCTTTGATTTACATTTTCTACTTATGATCTTCCCCTTCGTCAATCCACACTCCTTCATCATGGTCGCTATGCCCTACAAAGTTGTGAAGACTCTGATCATCCTCCTCAAGCAACATAACATCATCAGTTCCACTATTCAATGTATGGCATCCGAATCCAATAACTTCATGTACTTCATTTTCTTAAACAAAATCATGTTTCCCCTCTAAAAAAAAATCCCATCTAGGATTAATAGGACCCCTTACATAGAAAATCTGATGCGCTTGATTTTCCAGTATCAAAAGATCATTCCTCCATCCAACATGACTTCTGTCTACTAGGGTGAACATCAAATCTTCTATACATTGTCCATTGTTAATATTGACCCACTGACATTTAAACAAAGGTACATGCATAGTGACATAGTTTAGCTCCCAAATTTATGAAATTGTGCCACAGTAGCATTTCATGGCATACAAAGGATTGTTATCACCCCCACTTCCAATGTGCAATGCTTCAGAGACAAGAGACACTCAACTGTTCTGACTGACACTATTATTATCCATTGATTTGGCAAAAGTGAAGTCATTGATATCATAGCCAGAATACAAAATAACAGTTCCCAATGGTCTACATGCCAACCATTTCACTTTGGTTGAATCTACGTCGATATCTACATGATCCCTCAACCAAGATGTAAAAGTTGAAGTGTGCAATTGGAGGACCTGAGCCTCATTGAAATTGGGGTGCTTCACTCGTATCATGTCCATATGAATCTCAATGTATGTAACTACATCCTCATGGTTGCGGATAACATAAAGGTGAGAAGCACATAAATCTTCCGCACTCAGGCTAAATAATTTACCCCGTCTCACCCTACACCTTCCAATCTCCCTTCATGTCTACCAATTGGAACCCCAATAGATTCAACTTCTTTCATATAATCATCAATGTAAAACTCAATGGCTTCTTCAGTCACGTATCCCTGCACAATACTAGCATCTGTCCTGTACCGATTTTTCACAAAGTACTTGAAAATTTTCATGTACCTCTTGAATTGATACATCCATCTTAGAAAAACTGGACCACAAATTTTTATCTCACTAACCAAATGTACTATCAATTGGACTATAATGTCAAAAAATGATGGTGGGAAATACATCTCGATTCGGCACAAAGCTTCCAAAATCATCACTTGCAACTTATCCAACCTTGATACACTTATAATTTTGAAAAAAATGGAATTGAAAAACAAACACATCTTTGTAATGCACAATCTTACATGAGAAGGCAGTGTAGCTTGGATGGAAATGAAATTTAGTTCTTGCATCAGGTTGTGACAATCATTTGACTTCAACCCACCTAACTTTAACTCCTCGATTGACACACACGTGCTAATGTTGGATGAGTATGAACCGGGTACTTTGACATTGATTTCTTCCTCGACTGGGACATATAATAACAAGAGTAGGGGGCAAATAACATTCTTCATAGGTAGTCCATAGCCCAAGATTCTTCTTAATACCCGACTCAACCAAATCCAGCCTAGCCTTCAATCCATCCTTTGTCTTACCAGGAGTATTTAACAACGTCCCAACCAAGGAGTCACAAACATTCTTCTCAATGTGCATAACGTCAAGGCAATGTCTAACGTCCAAATGCTCCCAATTTGGTAGCTTAAAGAAGATTGAACATTTCTTCCAACATCCTTCAAAGACAACTTTCTTTTCTTCATGCCGAAGTCATTGGGAAAATTCTTAACACTTTCATGAATCTGTGTATCTGTGCGTGGAAACGATGCTCCTCTTTCCTCCACTTTCCCATTGAACCATTTTTTTGCCGATCTCCAGGGATACCCCTCGGGAAGAAACTGCCTATGGATGGCCCTAATAAAATGTCTTACAGCCGTGTTTCAACTGACAAAAACTAGTTTCTTTCTCACAGATAGGACAAGCCAAGTGCCCTTTCACACAATAGCCAGATAAATTCCCATATGCAGGAGAATAATTACTTGGGCAAAAAAATAATGCCTTAATGGTGAAATAATCTTCTACCAACCCATCATAAATTTGAACACCATCTACAAACAAAGCCAGCAAATCCTCAACTAGAGGAGCAAGATACACATCAATATCATTACCAGGTTGCTTTAGAATCGATATCATCAAAGATAATAAAACATATTTACGTTTCATCATCAACCACGATGGAAGGTTGTAAATGACCAAGATAATGGGCTAAGAGATATGTGTACTACTCATGTTTCCAAAAGGATTCATACCGTCTTAACACAATCCTAACCTCAAGTGGTGAGACTCTTTGCCAAAGTCTGTGTATAGAGCATCTATTTTCTTCCATTTCTCCCCGTCCAAAGTATGTCTCATCACATCATCCGTGGTTTGGTCCCTATATGTATGCCAACACAATAATTTGGCATCTTCCATACGCGCAAAAAGCTTCATCAAACGAGGAATGATCGGGAGATACCATAACACTTTTGCTGATGTCCTTTTCCTCGATTTTATGGGAACTTCTACACCCACTGCAATCACACCTCTCTTCAACTCGTACCTTGAGTTGCAAACACACGTGACAAGTTTCTTGATCTTTATCTACTTTCCCCCTATACAACATTCAATCATTTGGACATGCATGGATTTTTCCAACTCCAATCCCATTGGGCAAAGTATTTTTTTATGACATACAACCTATCAGGCATTAAATCACCTTCTGGAAGCAAATCAGAAACAACTCAAGAGCCTCCACCATCGAATTATCTATCCATCCAAATTTTTCCTTCAAGTTCATTATGCACAGGGTCACACTCAAAATCGCGTATGTCAAACCATTGTACAAGAGGGTTCCTTTGTCGTTTATCAAAGCTTGTAGTGACTCCGATTTACCTTTGAACTCCCTTACAATATCTTCCACCATTTCATCGAACTCCGCGTTCCCATATAATTCATCACCTACCATCGATTCCTCCAATTCATTAGTTGTAGAGGCTTCCACAACTTCACCATGCCATATCCAATGAGTGTAGCTTGTTTGGAACCCCTTCATTATGAGATGTTCCCACAACTTCTTCCTCAATACATATGCATCATTTCTACAATCTTTACATGGGCAGAACCATCTTCCACCATGTAATAAATGATTCAACCAATGGCATGTACTCGAGTGATTTCCTAAGATCATTACCAATGAGCTCATCTCGATTCATTATCCTAAAAACAATCAATTACAATGCAACACATGAGGATGGATTCAACAATAATCATAACCATATCTATTCTCAAACCCTAATGTCACCATCTTACATATAAAGCATTAGTAACATAATATGGATAAAGCTAACCTTCACCAATGGCAAATGATTAAATAAAAAATTCAACACCTTTTCTTCAAGGGAAGGGAAGAGAAAATAGGGTTTTGATGCAATAAATGCAATTGGGTGCATTTTTTTACTTATGCAAGACCATTTCCGATCGAAAACACCATTGACCAGAACTAGACACGATTATATATTTTCAGAGTTTGGAAATATTTCTACTATTTTGGAAAATGTTTCCTCTCTTTCTATTGTGTTGGCTCGATTGATTTTCAAGCTCAAAAACCTTTTCTTACCCAATTTCTGAGTCTGGAAACTACCATTTTTAAGGCCATTGTGACTAACTGCCTTAAATTTGACTCATTTTAAGTCGGCTCTACCTTGAACCGTCTTAAAATAGCTCATCACTAAGGTGGTTTTTTAAAAATACCGCCTTAATTCAATCACAAACCGCCTTGAAACTATATTTTTGGGCTATGGAGAGATTTTCCAAGCTTAGAAATAGGGTTTTAAGGCATTTCTTTGAAACCACCTTGCATTGCTACCTTTAATACAAGGATCTTCACTAGTACTGGGCCAAGGATAACATTAGATTCAGGAACAACATGGGAGCTAGAGGCCCCCAAGTTAGAAGGAGTGAAGCTGACATAGACAGGCGGTCGAGAGCACGAACCAGAAGTAGGTAATAAAGGGACGATATGTGCAGGAGCGGTCATGGCAGGAGGAGTCTCTGGGATGATGTCAGTGAACTGACAATGCTTGCGTTCCAGCTTCCCATCTTCTTTAGGATTCACAAACATTGACCCAGGGACTGAGGTGTTAGATAGGGTAATGATAGGTTCTAGGTGGTCAACTTCCCCTCAATGTCATCTACTTGGCGAGTGGAGTGACTGGAGGCCCCACGACGGGAGAGGCGAAACAGGCCAGCTATCAGGTTGGCTATGGATATACCTGAAAACAAGGGAAGCAAATAAAAGAAAAGCATTACACAAAACAACGCATGAAATATATAAACATAGAAATGAAGGATGAAAGCCCTATACCAATAAGGTCACCAGAACCACACAGAGACATGACCCCAATTGGTAGGAAAGGGAGACCCACGATGTATAGTATAGAATCGCGCATGATGAAGCTTACTTTGACAGGCATCTTCGCGACGTTGGTGCGCGTCGTTCTCTTCCTAGAAGAACCATCCAGAAAAGGGCCCGTGTGAATCCATGGCCCTATTAGCAATTCCTCATCCACAAAAACAAAGTGCCGTTTCCACTCAACGTGTGTAGGAAAATTGACCAAAAGTTTAAACCCATCAGGAAGGGGGGGAATTTGAATTAGTACCAGTCAGGGGGCATTTTGGCAGGCGTACAAAAAGCTCTAAAAAGGGGGATTTTTGGGGTGAAATTGGAACCCATGCAAAGAACCTTAAAACCCATGAGCAGGTGTAGAGAATATGGAGGGAGGTCAGCCAGGCACAATTCATAATAACCAAGGACAGACTAGCAGAACTGAGATAGGGGAATTGGAAACCATCATTTTTAATGGTTTCTAGATAGATGGCCACCATCCTTTGAGGGACGTCTAACACCATCTCCACTAATCCCAGAAAAATGATACGATTACTAAGATCATCGGACCTCTCGCCACAGACCTCGAGGACTAACTCACAAAGCCAGTGAATGCAAAGACATTCTCTAGAGGTCACGTCACAGTACAAGTGGGCTTCTGGAGGGTCGACAGTTGACACCATATTGAAAGAAAAGAAAAGAGATAATAAGAGAAAAGCAAGAAGATGGAAGGGGAAGAAGAAAGGTATCTGGGCAGACGCTGGGAAAGATGGTGAAGAGCAGAGAGAAGACTAAAGTAGAGAGAATGGTGAAAAAAAGGAAATGACCATGGGAAAATCTCTCAAGATCAGGGACATATATATACACGGAAAAAGAATCAACGTGACTGATAAGTGACTTTCCTTGGAAATAGGCGAAGAAACAGTAATAAGTGATTAGGCGGTGTCAGATATAGAGGAAGCATGGCAACGATCAAGACAAATAGCGTAGGGGAACAAATAATGAGGCAACAGAAATTCAAAAGGCACTACTTTTCAAATAATTACTGCAGTTATTTACCGTGAAAAACTAATCTACAGGCAGCAGGAAGCGTAGAAGTTCACTAGCAGGCTGTAAAAGCCAGAGCCAGGCGGTCTCCATGTTCTAGAGAAATAGGGAATCTGGGCTGGGGGGACTTAATAAGGTTTGGGCCTGACAGCCCATTAAGCTTATTACTACCCAAAGAAAGGAGCCCCCTGGAAGATAGCTAAGGGCCAACGGAATGCCAACTGACATAACACGAGTTGTCATGTCAACCACCAACACACCATATAACATGGAAAGAACATGCTTACGAGGTATGTTTGTCTCATTACCAAAAAAATACACACATATAAGAAACCCTAAAATGCTCACTCTGACAAGATTTTTGGAGCTGGCCCGGTAAAGCACTGGCCTGCCTTACCTAGATTTGAGCTGCTTTGCAGGACCAAGTAAAAGGCCCAAGCAGGAGGACATTTTCAGCCCAAGGAGAAGGACGCAACACCAATCTCTTTTCTATAACTTATAAATTTAGATTATAATTTTAATATTTTGAAATATATTTCAAAAGATGAGAAATTCTTTTGTTAGACTGACTAATGGTTAGACTAATAATGAAAACCTCAATTCAATAGCTTTTGGGGTTATACTAGTGGAGTCCCATCATGCATTGCACGATATTGTTATTTAAGAAATTATAATTAATTTTTATGTACATTTTATGTCTTACATTTAAATGGGAAACAAAAAAAATTATTTAAGATTTTAAAGTTTAGTCATCTAAGAAAAACTAAATGAGTTATTGAATGAAATAATTAATTTAGTTAGAAATAGTTAATATTGAATACAATAAAAATGATTATTTTTTAATACTTCATTCAAGTTTTTTTAAAAAATAATTATTCATATGTTGATATCCATTTTAAAAGTTATTAGAATATATATATTATTTAATAAAAGTAAATATCAAATGATCTTATTAGTCTCACTAATTATAAAATTCTCTCTTTTGTTTTGGTACTCCACTATTATATTGATAATAAAGTTGGCAAAAGCCTTACACTTTTGCCGAGGAGATGAGATATACCCTTACATAGAGGCGCAAAAAATAAAACCATAACATCTAGAAACCTCCATGGCTAATTTAATTGTAAATACAACAAACTTAAGAAACATGGAAAAAGAAAACTTACCAGAATAAAATATGATTGCTAATAAAAAAAACTCATGTTTATTGGGTCAAATCGGATCACCTGACCCGAGTCAACCCTAACCCAGTCAAAACCAACCAGCTTCTAGTCGGACCACCCTACTCGAACCTAATCAGATTTACCAAATATAGGTAGAAACACAAACAAGTCACCACAACCAGAAACACAATTCAACTCGCCAACAAGTTGCACACCTTGCCGGCGAGCTCAAGTTTCCTCTAAATGCTTATTTCATACACCATCTTCAATGGAGGCTACACATTTAAAGCTCGAACGAAAAACAAATTACCTTACCAAATACTTCATTGGCTTATTCAGAAAATACAGATCTGACACTCCAGTCATTTTTCAAATACAAACCGGCCGTACCGCGTCGTGTTCTAGAGATTTCATCAGAGACCTCGCCGAAAATGGATGACTTCAGAGGTGTGTAAGAATCCAAGTCAAAGGAGTTTCTCGAAGAGCTACTGTTGAAGTTTGTTGCATGATTTCTTGTTTCACCGTCATTGATGTATCCTTCAACAACATCGGAGAAGCACCATTAATGTCACTGGAAATTGTTGACGTTGCCGGAACTTGCACAAAAGAGAGTTCAGATATGTTCCAAAATTCTATAAAAAAGGATAAACTAAAACAGTTAAAGACTATAGAGGGAAGGAGAAGAGGCTCCCCCTCTTCCGATTGAAAGAATAACCGGAATAGGGGGAGTTTGGTGGGGCAGCGGTTTTAGGGTTTTAAGGATCATGGACTAGAGAGTGTTTTGGAGAGGAGGAGTTGTTAATACGAATGATGATTTATTTTTGAATTATAAAATGTTCTCATCTAACCGTTAGTATAAAATAAGACCTTTTGAAATATATAAATATATATATATATATATATATATACATACATATACCTATACATATTTTTATCAAAAGTGCTATCATTGTATGAAAAATCTAAACCTTTTATTTCTGATTATGTGCTTCTTTGAATTTTATTCAGTAGTATATATAGATATGGTGCAATGTGATATTTATGGTATTAAATATATTTTGTAGATATTATATATTTTAAAAAGTTATGATTGATTATATGTAGCAAAGATATAAAATTAGTAACATATAATAATATTAGTATGTTATTTTTAGACAACTTGAGTTTTAGATAGTCAAAATGACTTCAATTTCTCAAGACACAAAAATGCCAAACCACCACCATTGAAAGCAAAGAATTTCTATTATATTGTGCTTGGTAAAAACACCAAAAAAACCAAACCACCAACACATAAGGCATAAAATTTCTATTATACTGTGCTTGGGACAAATTATAATTATTTATTCATTGTGATATATTTTTTAAAAAAAATCAAAGTTACAGATATCTTGTTGCAATAAATAAAAACAAATATCAAATCACCATATTAGTTACATCAATTAGAAAATAATCTCATATAATGGTTAGTCAGTCTAAAACAAGACTTTAAGTTAAAGGATTTTTTTAAATATGAAAAGTTTGGTACAATAAATTGAAAAACATCAAATTAATTCATTAATTATATTAATTATAAATTAACTTTGCATAGTGGTTAGATGGTATAAAATAAGATTTTTTTATTTTATTTTTTTATGAGTTTCTTTTTTCAATTAAGAATATCTGAATATGGGATAATTAGGCCTTGTCCAGTTGAGCTTAATCAGAGATCGTATGATATGATTGGATAAGTTATGGGATTATTGGAGATGGTTGGAGGTGATATGAGATTATTGGAGTTAAATTGAATTTAAATATATATATAATGAACTAAACTGAACTGGACTAAACTAAACCTTATTTAAATATTTTAAAATACTAAATTTAAATATGATAAATTGAATTTAGTAAAATTAAATATTGTTAAAATAGTAATAATATTCCTTAACAAAACTGAACTGGATAGAACTGAATTGAACATGATTCAAATTAACTAAATTCAAATCAATTAAAAATGATTTCAATAAGCTAGAAAAACCATAACAGAAAACTGGTTCATTATAATGAAATTTAATGTGAACTAAACTCAAATGAATTTACTAAATAAATACTTAAAAATAGAAATATATAAAGGCAAAGTCTTGGGAAATACGGGGTTAATTAAAATAATAGATACGTAAATGTTTAGTTGTAATATAAAAAATTGATTATACAGTGTGTAGTAGTTATATGTTTATGACTAGATAATGCAACCCAAAAATTTATCTTCAGTTCTTCTAATTTACAGTTTAAATCTTTGTATTTCCATAATTTATGGAAAGATTGTCTTTCAAGAGATGAACTCATATTTAAAATAAAAATTTACTAAAATATTAATATTTTAAACAAATATTTTAAACAAATATTTTAAATATTTATATTTAAAATAAATATTTACTAAAATATAAATATTTAAACTGATTTGACCTATATTGAATTGAACTTAAATGCAGATAAGTTTTGGAGAATATCGTCTTCTAGTCCATCTTAGTTTAAAATGCATCTATCTGGATTAATTTTCTCAAGTTATATTTATTTATGGATAAATTTAGTACATTAACAACATGTAAAAGTTATATGTTTAGAAAATATATGTTGCGGTGAATTTAACAATTTCTTACATGGTGGATTGTTATCCAAATAAAAAATAAATTTAAGGTTAAACATTATTGGAAAAAGTTGATTAACAATGCACTATCATAGGAACCCCCTTTAGCACCGGTTTATTTTGTTCTAGCACCGTTTTTTTCGTTAAAAAAAATCGGTGCCTAAGTAACCGATGAAACGGTTTCACTGGTTGGAAAAAACCAGTGCTAAATCCCTACTTTTAGTATAGTTTTTTTGTTAGCACCGGTTTAAAAACCGGTGCTAACAAAAAAAACGATGCTAAAAGTGGGGATTTAGCACCGGTTTTTTTGTTAGCCGGTGCTAAAATATTTACGATGACTAAAAAAATCCCTTCCTCTGAAAGCTGCAGTGACCGGTGCTAATTTTAGAGCCGGTTTTTTTGTTAGCACGGGTTTTTTAACTGGTGCTAAAATATATACGACGACTAAAAAAATCCCTTCCTCTGAAAGCTGCAGCTAAAAAATATCCCTTCCTCTAAAAGCTGCAGCGCTGCAACTTTTAGAGGAAGGGATTTTTTTAGTCGTAAATATTTTAGCATCGGTTTTTTTGTTAGCACCGGTTTTTTAACATAATCAAACTCTTAGGGAGAGATATTCACAGAATCAAACATGTCAAACCATGTTCGAGAAACTAACATATATAATGTCATACGAGTCTAGCATGGTACAAACCTTACTCATGCTCCATTCATGATCAGTGGAATTTGTGGAGTAACGAAACCCACATCACAGGATAAAGAGTTGCTTGAGAAGTGAAAGGATTGAATCATCTTAGGAACAAAAGGAGAAACTTAGTCTAAAGGGTTACACAAGATTAAAAAGAAGAAGAAAAAGAGGTTCAAAGAATAGCTCATGCCCTGAATCACTTAAACCAGCTTCTAAATTTGTTATTTTGAGATATTACGAACATGGATCTTAGGCTCACATTACTGCAACAAGCCTACAATGTAGATGAACCAATTTTCCTAGATCAAAGTTATAACCATCATGTAAAAAGGTCTATAAAACCGCAATTGGCATTTTAAAAGTAAAAACAAGACCTTTAGATTGCCTCAAAAAAATGAAAAACAATTAAACATGTGAACCTGACCTATAAAATATTTAATAGACTTAATATGCAAGAGTGCTCACATCTTTGGAAATTGTGATTATGTTTGGATGAAGAGGATGCAGTATGTCATTCGCTAGAATGAGATATAACAAAGCATCCTTGTCAACGTATTGGTTGCAGTACCTGCAAAAGATGCTATATGTTATGAAAGGAATAATCTCCGGCAGAAAACTATCACGACATGTTAAGAGTACATCATCCTTAATGCGGACTAAAACTTAATACAGCCAATATGGCCAGAGTTATAATCGAAGATCGGAAAAAAATTATAGTGACACTAGAGTTGTAGCTTTAAAGTATGTAAGTAATGAGTACATAAACCACATGATAATCAAAGTAAAGAAAAGTTTACTTAAATTGATAAGTTAAAGGACTTACTCCCCAATGTCACTCGTAAATGAAGCAAAACCATTGTGTGTGTACAACATTGATGGAAGTGAGTGAAAGTTAAAGCCATCAATATGATACTCCACCCACCTGAGAGGCATTAACCCAGAAATCAGGTATAGTACCAACTTCTGACAAAAAGAAAAGCATATTAAAATGACTTGGGGAAGGCCAGATATGCTACCAATTTAAATTTGAAAGAAGGATGTGCAACACATTTTGACCTCCATAATTGAACATTCTGGTACCCCAGAATTTAGGATTGCCTCGCTTACCTACAATATATTAAAATGGCTCAAAAAGCTATTACATTTATACATCCTTATAATGGATATAAAGTATGATATATCATAGTATCACGACCCTAAGAGGAAATAATGGACTGCACAAATGACAATGCCTTGATCCAAAGGGCTCTATTAGTGACTATCACATAAGAAGCTGGCACAATACGGGCCAAACACTCAGTATTATACGTACAAACCTTTTTCCAATGAAATGGATATGAGTCAATTTATGAGCTATTACAACCTTTGTTCTCCAAATGTTATATCTTTTGTTTTTAACTAGCTATAAGTATACAACCATGCCCATGTAGTAAAAATTGCAATATGCCGTATCAACAAAGAAACCCGGCTAATGCAACATTGATGCTAAGGCAAAGCAATGTTATAATCTAGTCATCCTACATGTAAACTAGTCCTTGTTCACATTCTGATATTATGAAATATGGACAAGTCACTTACAAATGTTGGATGACACGCAATTTACTAGAAATACAGTGGCATCTAAACATGTCATAATTCACCCGTCAACTCAATTTATTAGATTGCCATAATGAAAATAGAATCATTTGAACCATCATAAAGCGGTAACCCAACCATCTCATCTACTGCAACGTAAGAATGAACTATGTCTAAGAAGACCAATAATCCAAGACCTGCAAACAAAAGAAGAAAAACATCTCTAAAAAATTAGCTTCATATTAAATCGGGTGAGGTTGGTATCAGAACTCTCAAGAAGAAGCCATATATGTAATGCCATATTGGTCAATTATAAGAACAAATTAAGAATAAAGAACCATGTCCAAAGGAGAACAAGAAGTGGCAGAACATGTTACAAGGGATAAGAGGTAAAGAATGAGGCAACATCGAGGACTTATTGATGAGTTCTTACCATTTCGGATGAAGCCCTGTTTTAGGAGAAAACTGGAGTCTGCCACCACTATTGCCTTGTCCCGCCACCACATCCGCCTCGTCCCGTCACCACTGTGCTACCTGACCTCGCCGCCTCACCACCTCTGCTGCCCCTGCACCACCACATCACCGTATTGCCACCTCATCACCTCCTAGCTCTGTCTAAGCTCCACCAGAAACCCACGCCACCACTCA
The DNA here is from genome assembly GCA_037428765.1 of Rubia yunnanensis. NCBI lineage: Eukaryota > Viridiplantae > Streptophyta > Magnoliopsida > Gentianales > Rubiaceae > Rubia > Rubia yunnanensis. The sequence goes on along the minus strand of CM075064.1, from coordinate 17,993,836 downwards.
CTAGAAAGAACCATTCCCCTACCTCCGCCCTAGCTCCGCCACCTCCTAGCGCTGCTCTAACTTCGCCAGAAACCCACACCACCAGCCACAAGAAAGAACCGTGCGCCACCGTTGCCCTAGCTCCACCACCCTCTACCTCCACCCTAGCTCCGCCACCTCCTAGCTCTGCTAGAAACTCTATCCCCCATCGCATCGTGCCGCTTTGTTGCCGTTGCTCCACAACTACTCCAATCGAACCACCGTCGCACTTCCGCTGACTCATCTCCAATCGAACCATCACACCCACACCAATCCAACCGCCGTTGATCATTGATTAGTCGAGCGGTGGCGAGGAAAATGCGAAGGATCAATTTTGGGAAGAAAGAAAAAAATGAAGAAATGAGGGCAGGGTTTCCTTTTTGATTTTTTTATCACAGGGGTATAATAGTTATTTCTCTTATTTCTAGCCATTTTTTATTTGTATTCATATATATTAATTCAAATTAAGTTTGACCGTGGATTAGTTAAAGTCAACTTTGTTATTAGTGTTTATATAGTGAAAATCGAGTAAAGTTAGACCATTAATTAGTTAAAGTCAGATTAGTTACTAGTGTTTCTCTACAGAGAGATAGAAAGTCAAGTAAAGTTTGACCGTTGATTAATTAAAGTCAACCTAGTTACTAGTATTTATATGTAGAAAGTCAAGTAAGGTTTGACCGTTGATTAGACAAAGTCAAACATTATTATTAGTATTTAATATATACTAATTCAAATAAAGTTTGACCGTTAATTAGTTAAAGTCAACTTTGTTATTAGTGTTTATTTTTTGAAAGTCATGTAAAGCTTGGCCGTTAATTAGACAAAGTCAACCTAGTTAGTGTTTATATATTGAAAGTCGAGTAAAGTTTGACCGTTGATTAGTTAAAGTACTCTTACTCACTAGTATTTCTATATAGAGAGAGAGTTAAGTAAAGTTTGAACTGTGTTTAGACAAAGTCAACCTAGTTATTAGTGTTTATATATTGAAAGTCGAGTAAAGTTTGACCGTTGATTAGTTAAAGTCAGCTTAGTCACTAGTCGAAGGTAATGGTAAATAAAAAGAATCCGTGAGAGTCTACGGGAGTGGGAACATTGTCCCACTCCCGTTATACAATGGAACCTACTAGACTACCCCCGGTCTAGATGGTACAATCAGGTGGCCACAAAAAGTGCCATGGGAATGTACGGGAGTGGGGACATTGGCCCACTCCCTTAATACATGTTACCTAAAATACTACCCCTGATCTAAATGTTGCAACCAGGTGACCAAAAGAGGCTAGTCCCGTCGTGATGATCGGGGCATGTGGAAACCATCCATGGAAAATCTTACAACCCATCATGGTGACCGGGACCTGTATGAGCCATCCCTTCAACAGAGTCCCGTCGTGGTGACCAGGGCCTGTATAAGCCATCTTTGGAAAAAGAACAGAGGGGTAGGAGAACAAACTCACTAGCCTCCTTGCTCCATGTTACATCCATGCTACCGGTGGTGTGAACCGGCTCTTGCGCCGTGGTTTGCTCCCCACGGGTGTCTTCAACTCCGAGAGTGGTCTCGGTCTTCCAATGAATGAAGTAGTATGACCTGTCCTCCTAAAAGGGCTTGCACACCGCTTCTACCATGTCACTAGTGTTTCTATATAGAGAGAGTCAAGTAAAGTTTGACCGTTAATTAGACAAAGTTAAACATTTTTATTAGTATTTATTATGTACTAATTCAAATAAAGTTTGACCGTTAATTATTTAAAGTCAACTTTGTTATTAGGGTTTATTTATTGAAAGTCAAGTAAATTTTGACCGTTGATTAGACAAATTCAACCAAGTTATTAGTGTTTATATATTGAAAGTAGAGTATAAATTGACTGTTGATTAGTTAAAGTCAGCTTAGTCACTAGTGTTTCTATATATAGCGAGAGTCAAGTAAAGTTTGACCGTTGTTTAGTTAAAGTTAGCTTAGTCACTAGTGTTTCAATATAGTGATGGTCAAGTAAAGTTTGGCCGTTGATTAGTTAAAGTTAACTTAGTCACTAGTATTTATAGATAGGAAGTCAAGTAAGGTTTGTCCGTAGACCAGACAAAGTCAAACATTTTTATTAGTATTTATTATATACTAATTCAAATAAGTTTGACCATTAATTAGTTAAAGTCAACTTTGTTATTAGTGTTTATTTATTGAAAGTCAAGTAAAGCTTGACCGTTGATTAGACAAAGGCAACCTAGTTATTAGTGTTTATACATTGAAAGTTTAGTAAAGTTTTACCATTGATTAGTTAAAGTCATCTTTGTCACTAGTATTTATATATAAAGTCAAATAAGGTGGTTTGAGTCCTCGAAGTAGGAGATTCGAGGGCTCGAGCCAGGAGGTTCGAGGGCTCGAGGCTTGAGGCAGGAGGTTCAAGGTTTGAGGGCTCGAGGCAGAGGGTTCGATACACGCGAGAGTTTGAGGGCTTGAGACTCAAGGTTTGAGGCTAGAGGGTTCGAGGGCTCAAACGTGAAGTGGTCGAAAATCCCCACATTCGGGATCGAGGCTCGAGGCAGGAGGTTCGAGGGCTCGAGGTTTGAGGCAGGAGGTTCGAGGGCTTGAGGCTTGAGGCAGTAGGTTCAAGGGCTCGAGGGTCGAGGGATCGAGGTAGGAGGTTTGATGAAGTTGTCGAAAATCCAAAAATTTTAAAATTTGAATTTTTCAATTGAAAATATTTGCTCATTAGTAAAATTACCATTATTCCCCTGACTATACTGGAAAACCATTTAGTCATACCTGAAAACCATCTTTGGGAAACCAAACAAATTGTTTTGAATTTGTTGGGTACCTTCTAAGGGTTGATTTGCAAATGGGAACCAAAACATGGTATAAGATACTTTATAGGAGACTAAAAACATAATATAGTCTTGTATTTATGTATACTAAATCAATTGAGGGTTGAACGTTAATTAGTTAATGTATACAAATATTATTCTTATTTGTATATATTAGGTCAGTAAAGATTGACCGTTGATTAATTTAATTTAACTTAGTTATTAGTTCAAGTCAACAAAAGAAGTGAACGATTTTGAAAGTTGAAAAAAAAGGTCAAGAGCGGATGCGCAGCTACTCCTAGCTCATGAAATTTCTAGGAATATTATTTGAAATTTTTGGCACATTTTTTTAATTCTTTGGCGAAAAATTGAACTTTAAAAAATTTTTGACAAATATTTAGAATTTTTTGGCGGGAAGATTGAATTTTAAATTTTTTTTGGCGATTTCATTGGTGGGAAAGCTTTTTAGGCAATTTCTTTGGCGGTTGAAATTTAATATTTTAAAATTTTTAGCACCAGTTTTTTAAACTGGTGCTATTTTTTCTAAAATCGGTTCTATTTTTAAATTTTTAGCTATTTCTTTGACTGGAAAATGAATTTGAAAATTTTTAGCACCGAATTTTAAAAACCGTGCTATTTAAAAAAAACTATTTCTATTTCTTAATTTTAGCATCGATTTTTAAAACCAAGGCTATTTATTAGATAGACCGGTGCTAAGTTTTAATTTTTAGCACCGATTTTAAAAATTGGTGCTATTTTACCGGTGCTATTTTTAAATTTTTAGCACCGGTTTTTAAAACCGGTGCTAATTTTTAAGAAAACCGGTTCTATTTTTAAAGTTATGGCAGGAAAATAGAATTTTACATATTTTTAGCACTAGTTTTTAAAAACCGATGCTAATATTTTCAAAATCGGTGCTATTTTAAAATTTTTGGATATTTCTTTGGAGGGAAAAATGAAATTTTCAAATTTTTAGCAGCGATTTTTAAAAATCAGTGCTAATGTTTTCCAAAACCAGTGATATAGTAAATTTTGCACCGATTTAAAAAAAAACTGGTGTTAAAATTTTAAAAAAAATCAGTGCTATTAGATTTTTAGCCCCAGAACACTATCACTATTTTGTATCAGATTAAATTGTACCATCACTACCACAGAGACCCCCTTCTAGCACCGATTTTTTAGCAAAACTTTTTAGCACCAATTTTTAAAATTGCTGCTAAAATACTGATGCTAGAGGGGGCTCTCTGTGTTAGTGATGGTACAATTTAATCTGATACAAAATAGTGATAGTGTTCTACTTGCCCACATCAACCTTGTTGTATCCTTACATATATGTAGGGATAGTTATACATTGATCGAATTGAAGTAATATTAAAAAAATTTAAAATATTAATAATAGAATAAATTGTTAATATAAAATCAAAATTTATTAATTTGAGCTGATTTAAATTTCAATTAGATAAATTAATTTTATTTTATAATAGTATCATTATTTTTCACTATTCCTTTTCAAATTTAGTTCAATTCAATTCATTTTAGTTTAATTCAATTTATTATATAAATCCAATTTAAATAATAGTATCTTTAGTCTTCTCAATTGCTGTTTTAAAGAAATCAGTCATTCAAAGTTAATGGAAAAAATGCCCAACGACAATTACATTAATAAGTAAACTGACATTCAACCTAACTACCAAATAGCAATTACTAATTTATTGGAAGGACATAGGGCAAAATACATATATGAATTTATATTTTGGTCAAAAGTGTTTGCTAGGCCAATTTTTTATACTAACCCAAAACAATGTCGTTTAAATTATTTGATTTAAGTAAATTGGGATGACCTCTGTAAAATCTAAAGTTAAAATTGAACCAAATTATTAAAGAATTGAATTGATCAAACCGAATTCAAAATTTGGGTTTCAATTTGGCTCGATTTTAAATCATTAATCGGAAATAATCGACCTAAATTAGTTAGTGGGATCCAGTAAATATGATACATAAGGACACCATATCCAAATTAATGTATAATTAAGGTATGATACATAAGGACACCATATCCAAATTAATGTATAATTAAGGTATGATACATAAGGACACCATACCTTCATTAAAAAATATCTCTATGCGGCGCCTTTTTTCAAAAAGAACTTGCAGAAAACTTAATGTCTGCCTCACCTTCATAAAATAAACCTCTAAGCATGCCTCTTTATAAAGAATATGAGGTAGTTTACACATGGAAAGCGAACTAAGAATTAACAGTTGGTTAGTTAAACTCAAACCTTTCTATTTACAAATTTTAAATTAATTAGTGGGATTAAGTAAATATGATACATAAGGAGACAATGTCCAAATTAAGGAAGACTTTGTACAATGAATTTTCCGCAAGTTAAAAAAACTACTTTTTTTAGAACTCAACCTTATTTTCCATTTTCTGGCCACTCAAAAATGAAATGTTTGGTTAGCAAGTTTGGAAGCTCAAAGTTCAAAAATTACATATTTTAGCCTTTTATATGTTATGGTTTTTAGTGTTTTTGGGATAGGTTTTATTTAGGCTAAGGAAATGAGCCAAATTAAGAAATTATAGTTAAAATTCTCTATTCAACTACACAAAGTCTTGTTTTACGTAGTATAAATTTAGGCAGGATTCATCATCCAATTATTGAAAATTTTGATTGGGGTGTGTTTCTTTTTAAAATTTACAAATAAATCTGGGATATATAGTGCAATTATTACAAAAAAATTACATATATACACCAAATTTTGAAACCTAATCCAAAACCATTCCCCCAGCCACCACTGCTCCACCTCCTTTCCCTCAACCGCCACCTCAACTCCAATCCGCCATGCACCTCTACTCTGATCTCGTCTATCGTTTGCCTCTACTTTGATCCGTCTTCGCCTTTGCTCAGATCTATTGTCTTCCTCTGTTCTGATCCATCGTTCACCTCTACTCCGATCTATCGTCAGCCTCTACTACGGTCCACCGCCACTAGTCCAATCGTCGTCCACTGTCCGCCTCTACTCCTATATGCCATCTACCATTCACCTTTGCTCCAATCCGCCATCCGTCAATCTTCCGTGCTCGGATCCAACGGTGATACAACCGCAGTGGTGAGTGGTGGTTAAAGTTTTTTAGTTGATTAAATATAGTAATACTTCAATAATATTTATATGTTTATAATTAGTTTTATTGATGCTTATGTTGTTGTATTTGATGTTTGTTACTGTAAAAAAATTGTATGATCTTCAACTAGTGTGTGTATGCTCTGATGATTCGCTTCAAGGTTCCAAAAGGAAAGCAAAAACTATGGTCAGACAGGGTGGCGCAGAGTTGTAGCTGCTCTGATGATCAAGTCAGTCGTGGGAGTCATTCTGGGTCTCTTGGATTATGCAAAAACTAAGGTTCAGAGATTATATCTTTCTCTCATGCTGATTCCTCGTTCTAAGGGGTTTGGTGGCTGATGGGACGTGACTTGTCCCCTTGCGTCTTGCCTCTTAGCCCCTCCAAACGGCTCCTTGCATGTTGGGCTGAATACATAATTGGGTCGTCAAGCCCATAAAATATCAATGTATTTTTTATACTACATTCAATTGACGTTTCACGCTGTTTGTTGAAGTTTATTTCATTCGATATTTTATACATTTATCAGGTTATTATTTAGTTGATGATGTTCAATACCTTTTCAGTGATGTTTGTATGTTTATACCTTTTTTGTTCATACTTATGATACTGTAGTTGATGGTTATTCTTTTTAGTTAGCTCTATTGTGTTAGTTTTTATACTGATTTCGATTCAAGTTTCAAGTAGTTTATTAGGTTTCCATTTTGAAGTTGATAAATAATTTGACAATTTAAGACTTGATTATGTTTTTACGTTTTTCAGTTGATGTTTTGTTAGTTGTCATTGATGATTATGATTTTTAGTTTGACGATTATGTTGATATTTTGCTAGATGTCGTTGATGTTTTATGATTTTCAGTTGATGTTTTGTTAGTTGTAGTTAATGTATATGATTTTCAGTTTGACGATTATGTTGTAGTTTTGCAAATTTTTGTTGATATTTATTTTATGTTTTCTTTAATACTTGCAGCTTGCAGCATGAGTAGAGATGTGTAGAATGGTCCCTAGGAATAATTGGAGAAAGGTCCCTGAGAAAAAAATGGGGAGAGGTCTCTAGAAACCATGGGGCGGCTTCTTAATAAGAAATCGCTTGAGAGACCACAACTGTGGGTGATTTTTGTCTTAGAACGATTTTTTAAAATTAAGAGACCACCACTGCACATGCCCTTAGATGTGCAATAGATGTTGGTAACTATATTTAATAAACAAATGTTTGGCAAATAAATGTTATAACAATGAAAGATAGGAGGTTGGTTGGTACTATCGGACATTTTTTTAATGTATTTTACAATCCATTGATCCTTCTTGGCTTTATGTGGGGTTGAAGTTTTCTTTTTCTTTCAACATTTATGCCAGCGCAACAAAATAGAACATAGTTTGTATTGACCTTTTAGATCTTGAAATTTTGAGACCTGATATGGATGAGCAAAAACACCCCATTAGAACCGAAGGTTGTGCTGCTACTTTGTATTAGGTGAAGCTTAACAATAGAGGGGTGATCTCAAATCCCAACTCTACTTGCATGATATACTCCATTTCTAAGTACAATTATGGTATGCAAAATATATTTGTAATTCTATCAAGGTAAGAGACCTATTACTCTATGGAATGTGCATATTTATCCCAATGTGAATTGAAGAACTCTTAGAGGTCAATACCTATAAATACTGAGGCATGCCTCCATTATATTCATTCAATTCTCAATACTCAAATCGAATACTTTTGGTATGACTATGGCATCATATCTTCTTCTCCCGGCCATCCTCGGGTAGTTTGTTTTACAGGTTTGGCATTCTGAAGTAAGGTTCAACATTAAGATCAAGGTTTAACAAGCATCACTTAGAACACGCAGTGGGACCCGATTCTCAACAATCGAATGCCTTGTTCAAAGAGCCCTCAAAGATAGTTATGCATAAAATTTAGTTAGAGGTAGCTTCCAGCCACGCTGATGGAGAAGATCCACTTCATAAAACTACCAACCCGCTATCAAGGGCTAACCCACCACCAGCAGCTAGTACCCCACTACCAGCTGATTTGAAGACAATAGTTTATTCACCATCGAAAGTTGATCTATTGATCGGTCCCATCGTTATGACGGTAACACCTACCAATTTGATCAGAATTGAAAGTGTAGATATACCCACTGCACAAAAATTTGGACATCATCATGATGTGTTTACAACTTCGCTCAACACTGAAGAACAAGCCATCATATAAGAGTTCATTTAGTAGAATATGCCAGGCTTCACTAGATTCATGGAAGAACATAGAAATATATCACTGTTGTAGTATTCCCAATTTACCTAAACAACCTTCATTCACCATAATGCTCCTGAAAAAGAGATCCCAGAAATGGTTTCGGGAAAAAGACTCTGACACTCTAGTCAGTAGCTTTTCTTTTTGGAATTAATATTTCTTAGTCTAGTTGCACTTACCTGGACTAGTGTCATTCTTCTTCCTTTTATAGCGTGTTACAATCGTGGTTCTACTTTATTTGGGTTCCCCCATATTAGTTTGTAACGTAGTTCCGATAAAGGCGGTTTGTGCCTGAAGCTTAATCGTAGTCTCCACCTTTCTTGGTTCGTGGCCTGACTTATCTAGACCTGACTCCACCTTTTTCAATTCGCATCGCAGCTTAGCGTAGATCCCAATTATGAGTTGGGCATGAAGTCCAATATTATTGAGTTCATGGTCTAAGTATACGCCGTAAGCCCCTCTAGCCATGAAGATTAAAAGACACGAAGTGATGGCATTACTGGTGAAACAAATGTAAACAACTGTTGTATTGTAACAACCTGTTTAGTCACTAATATTACTTCTCTTGTCATTGCAAAGTGATGTTGGCTTTTTGGCTATACTTGCGACCTTGTTGATGTTCCTGATTTCAAATTTTGAAATTTGAATCTTCCCCATGAATATCTTTTTTGTGATAAGCCCATATGTTTAGATTTTGTTTCCAAGGGCCTAGATTCGATCCTTATTTTCGCTACACCGCTCCAATTTTTCCTTAATTTTGTTATCGCTCCATCTCTTAAATGAGGAATTTGAATCAATTAGTTTAATTCCATCATCATTCAATGTGTTGCCTACTCAAATTTTGTCGTTGTTTTGATATCTGTGAAAGGTAACCTACTTTTTTGTCAAACTATCATCATTATGTTTAAATTTATCGATCTCCTCATTTTTGCTGTTTCTCTTTTTTGCTTAAATACCAAATTTCTTTTCTTTCAGTTCCTATCTTCAGTCATTGAAACATTCACCTTCTCCGGTTGTTCCTAGTCCTTCCGTGAATCACCGTTCTTCATCCTTTATAAGAGTAAGTTTGTTTTAGTCCTATCTCTCCTTTCTTTGTTGCATGTTCTTATTTATTAGAGTATCTCCTCTTCATTTTTCGGTAATTTACAATGAATGGTCTGAATCACAAATTTCCGGTCTTCTTCGACATACCCTTTCTTATTTTCCTTAGTATTTACTCTGGAAAACTTCTATCCAGGCTTTGTAACTCTGATTAAGGTTTTTATTTCCAATTCTAGAATCCCTGTTTATCTAAATGTCTTCCTCTAACCATATCGAGTATCCTGTAAAAGATGCTTATTCTAATGAGGATTTCAGCCATGTCACTGGAACCTCTGCTATTAGCAGTATGTTGTCTGGTCCATATTTGGGAGATTTAAAGAACTATTTTCCTTTCCTCTCTTCATTTGATCTCCGGGCTCCTGCGAACTCTGAATGTGTTTGCAATCCTCCTCCTAGCTATACAACATATTACTTAGCCCATCTGAACTTTGGTCTTTATTTTCCTCTTCCTCAACATGTTGTTGACCTTCTATGTTCATACAAATTTGTTTGTCCACGTTTCATCCCAAGGGCATCGCTATTATAAAGGGATTTCTCCTGGTGTGTGAAAAAGTGGACGTTCCTTTCACCCTTGATTTATTTCGTAACTTTTACCATCTTTGCAAAGTAAAAAATAACATAGATGAATTTACCTTCTATCCTATGATCTCTGGTGTTGAACGGTTTTCCCAACAATGTTTGTCCTTGGCATAAAAAAATATTTTTTTTGTAAATCCGAACTGAAATTTCGAAGTGGTCATTCCATCTTGGAACTACAATGTTTCTAAGTCTAAACTTGTTGGTCTGGGTGTTCATTTTACAGCTGAATCTGAGATCGTGGTAACATTCCCCGCTCATACACAACATCCCCGCCATGCTGATTCTGATGTTGAAGGTGTTTTGTTCGTTATTGTTTCGTCATGTTGAATCTGTATTATTTTCTTATTTTTGACCAACGTTTATATCTTTTATGTGTTTGTCTGATTCGTGACATTTAATCCTTTGTACACATGGACCTAGCTGGAGGTGCTCATGACATGTTTGGTAAAATTTAGTGACACATGAAGGTTGAACATTGTGACACTTCCTTACCTGTCACAAAAAATGTGCCACAATTAAACTCTTTTTTTTTAGTGAAAAGACATTACATAGCTTATATATATACACAATAATATATATGGTTTCTTGTGAGACAGCTTGAACTTTAGGCAGGGGTTTTTAATGCAATTCTAACTATATTCTAGCTCCAAGGACTAGGGATGACAATGGAGCAGGGCGGGTACAGATTATGGTCTCTCCATACCCATGGCCACCTAAAATTTTCATACTCATACCCACTCCATCACTCACATGGGCTATACTCACCCCATCTATATCTCCAAAAAAAACCAAATATTTTACTTTAAAATAATAATTTTAATATTAAATATTTATTAATACTTATATGAAAATATTATAAGTAAAACATGTGCATTATGGATAAATAATCCTTTGTAATGTAATAAATAATTGTGTACGTAGCAGGTATAGTGGGGCGGGGGTGGGGTGGGTATGATCTAATATTAATGCCTTATCCATCATCCCTGGCGGGTATCATTTTCAAATCCATACCCACCCCACCTCTACCAAAATTACCTCCATACCGCCCCCATAGGGCTGATATGGGGCAGACCTCCACCAAAACCCGCCCCACTACCTTCCCTACTAGGGACCTATCTCTAAAAAATTTACATGGATCTATCTCTTATTATTTTACAGGAACCTATCTCTAATACTTTCTAGGGTTTTTTCATCAAATATTTCCCAGCATTTTCCCGCCAGATGCAATCTAGAAAAATAACAAAAAAAATATTAATTTTTTTTAAATGTTTAAAAAATGCAAAAAAAAATCAATACGATCATTAAACTAGAAAATATCAACATCAGCAACTACTAGCAAAACATCAACGGAAAATCATAAAATAATCTCTAAAAAAGTGCAGGAAAAAAATAAAAAATAAAATAAAAATGAACAAAAAATTTAAAAATCATAGACTTCAACTAACAAAACATCAACTGAAAATCATAAAAACATAAAAAAGCTTAAATTATCAATTTTGCTTTTAAAACTACAAACATCAACCTATATCACCCAAAAACATCAATTCATATCATATAAACTTCATCCGAAAAATGTAAAACGTCAACATAAGGAAAACAACACTACAAAACACCAACCATATAATCAAAAGATCAACAAACATCAACCCATATCACATAAAATTACCTAGAAAATGAAAAACATCAACATGAGAGAAAAAACTGAAAATATCAACAAAGAAGCTATATATTGATGACTATGAAAATCATAAAACATCAATAATTTTTTATATTAAAAAACTGCAAATATCAACCTATATCCCCCAGAAGTTACAAACATCAACTCCTAACACCTAAACCTCATCTTAAAAATGAAAATCATCAACATGAGAAATAAGACACGACAAACATCAACTTCTATCACCTAAATCTCGGCTGGAAAAGGAAAACATCAACATGAGAGAAAAAAATCAATCCATATGACCCAAATAAACAACAAAACAGCAACTCATATCAACTATACCTCACCAGAATAATGAAAAATATCAACATGAGAGGAAAAAAACTAAAAACATCAATAAGAAATCCACAGTACCTCAACAATATAAATTCCTCAAAAAAAGGTCTTAGTAGGATTTGAACCTGGGTCTCTAACCTCAAAGTTCACACACTGATCACTACACCAAAGAATAATTACTTAACACTCTCTCAGCCAAATAATTATAAACCTCAGCACGTACCTAAAGAATATAAATTTCTCCAAAAAATAAGGCTTAGGATGATTTGAAACCAGGTCTATGGCCTCAACACCAAGAATGCTAACCATAACACCAAAGAACATTTACTAATTATATACTCCATCAAATAAATATAATACCTCAATAAATCTTTGAAAAAAACAATGAAATAAACCTCACCTCTCAGACATCGAAGCTCAGCTCAATTGTTCTCGTCCATCGCATCCGCCATTCTTTGCTGTCAAGCGATATAATCACATCTGGTCGTCCATAAGATGCACGCAAGTCGTCTTCGACCTTCAAGCAAGTGCATCTCATGCGCCTTCTCTTAGGATCGTGAAAGTATTCCTCCTTCGTCTTCTTTCTTAACTGCTGCATCACTGTCATCATCGAAGCGCCGTTGTCTAGTCTTAGCGCCATTGTCACCACTGGTCTTGTCATTGTCGTCACATCTTGCACACCGCCGTCGGTTTGCATTCGAACACTGCAATTCTCTTCCCAATCTCGATCCTTAATTACATGATGAATTTATTGAGGCCTTAAAAAAAAGAAGAAAATGCAGTGGAATCATTATCATCATTGGAAACAACCCCATCAAACAATAATTTGTTTCAAGTGTCAAGCCGTATCAAATGAGGCATAATTACTAAGAAAGAACCCTCAATGAGGCAAATGGAAACTACTGAGATATAAACTTATAAGTTACAACCATAATTGTAGGAATATTTGAGACATACTAAAGATTATAAATAAAAAAATGCACCCACATTAGATAAGTCTAAGATAGTCAAAAAATGAGCATAAATGGGCATACAAAGACGCTGACTTGCAACTGAGGCTCATCCCCATAATCAATCCAGTGGCTTATTACAGGTAGAGAAGATGTGGGACTGGCACGGGCCAACCTGGGACAATTCTAAAAGAATCAACCATATCGATGATGAATTTAAAATGTTATAATTATCTGACTGGAAATGTTTGACCAGTTAAAAAATGTTTATCTTAACATTCATTGCTCCTATTCAAGCCAATAAATAAGAGTATTGAAATAAAAAATTTTCACAAAATCTTGTATTAAATTTCTTAGAAGGAGTCATCGCAAATCGCAAAGCACCATATAATAAGGATTGTTTGCATTCGAATATCAACCGAGGGTATTGAAGTCATTTTGACACCCCCGTGGTTTAGAAAAATGATGCCATTTTCAGTTATATCTTTCTATCATGTTTTCCTTCCTCTTCTTCTGTTTTTCCAATCGCACACTGCAATTCTCTCCCCAATCTCGATCCTTTGCGACCTATAATTTTGATCAAGTTTTCAATCGCACTTTGCAATGCTCTCCCCAATTTTGATCTTTCACGACCTTCAATTTTGATCAAGTTTCCAATTCAAACCAAGTTTCCAACCTAATTAAAATGACCGATTACTAGACAGCTGGATTCATCTCTTGTTAGAATCAGCCTTCTTTAATCCGTTTAAGTCACCTTGCAGTTTAAGAAGCATAACCAGTGGGGAGGAGGAGGCAGATTGGTTGTAGTTTTAACTAATTGGATGGTGCGGATTCATTATGGTGCTATAGTTTTTTTAGATTTTATTTTCATTTATGTTATACTTCAAGTTTATTAGGAGTTTTGAGGTGAATTAGGGTTAAATATTTTAGAAATTCTTACGTGATGTTATGTTTTATTCAAACTCGAATTGAAGTGTTTGAATTAAAGTATCAAATAATTTGAAACGAATCTCCTTGCGAAAACTCTGGATTGTGGAGTTAAAATATTTGACCAAATAAAGGGATCTGCAAACCCACACCAAGTTGCACGAAATTCAAGAACCCAGCCCTCGGGATGCTCTCAATCTTGACTTGCTCTCTAACTAGCCCATGGGACCAGATCACAAGGTTATTGGTACTTAAATAACCCTCAGTCGTATAATAGACACAGATGGCCTAATCCTTCCGAGACACACCTTGGATGAATATTTTCTTATCTAATCTTACCAAAAATAATTCTAATCAGAATAAAACTCGATATTTTTGAAATCCTAATGGACTGGATTTGAAAATTAGCTCTTCAAAGTTCACAGTCCAATAAACCAAAAATAAAATAGTTTTACAATATTTTATAGTGATCAGACTACCTCATAAAAAACTCGGTGGGAAAAAAAGTATAGTATTCTTCATGATGTCTTCAGTTCTTCGATAATCTTGAACAATAAATCCAAGATGTCGATGATGACCCCTTCTTTAACACTCCAGCACAAAGGCGATCAATCAAAGCATTTAAAGAAGCATCCCTAGGCTTAGTTCTTGACCTAGTCATAGGTCCCGCCATGTCTTAGAGGATCCCGGACAAAATCTTTAAATGTTTAATCAAGACGTGGAATGTCTTCATTTATGGTGGTAGTCGTCTTGGCATCTCCATCATTCCCTCCGTGGTCAAAAGGTTTCCCCCTCGAAATTGAATCGTCTTTAAAGGTAAATAGAGATAAATCAACAACGTTGAAGGTCTCACTAACACCATAATCATCTGGTAACTCAATCCTGTTAGTGTTTCCATTCACACGTTTCAACACTTTAAAGGGATCATCTCCACGTGAACTCAACTTAGATTTCCAAGCATTTGGAAACCTCTCTTTCCGCAAATGTATCCAGACATAATCGCCGACCTGGAACCTCATCAACTTGCGGCCTTGTTTAGCTATGTCAGCAATCTGTTCATTTGCCCATTTTCATGTGCACTTTTTCATGTATTTTCTTCACAAAATCATCTTTCTTTTCGCCATCAAGATTTTTAACCTGTTTGAAATTCAAAGGAAGTAGATCAAGAGGTGTAATACGTAGAAATACATGAACCATTTCAAATGGAGATAAAGATGTAGTGGAATGAATAGTATGATAATAAGAAAACTCTGCTATCGGAATGCATTTCAGATGGGGATGTAAGAGAGCCCCTAGGGTTCTATTGGTCACTTATGTTTGTCCATCAGTTTGAGGTTGACTGGCAGTCGAAAACAGCAACTTTGTCCCTAACTTGAGCCACAAGGTATTATAAAAGTAGGAGAAAAATTTAACATCACAATCAGAGAAAATGAATGCAGAAATGCCATGGAGCCAAACTACCTCTCTCAAAAATAGATCTGCAACATGTTTTGCATTATTTGTCTTACTACAAGGAATAAAGTGTGCCATTTTCGAAAATCTATCCACAACCACAAAGATAGAATCATTACCTTATTGAGATTGTGGTAAACCAAGGACAAAATCCATGGAGATATCAACCCAAGGATGTGTAGGAACATGTAATGGAGTACATTGACCATGAGGCTTAGTTTTAGGCTTAGCCGTCAAACAATCGATACAAGTTCTACAAACCCTGTCAATTGTTAGTGCCATTTTCGACCAAAAAAATGTTCTTGCACTAGATTAAAAGTTTTAAATGCACCAAAATGTCCCATTAAACCACCTAAATGAGCTTCTCTAATAAGTAACTCATGCATAGAACGCTGAGGAATACATAACTTATTATTCATAAACAAGAAACCATCATGGAAAAAATAAACTTCTCATAAACACCCTAATATAATGCATTTCAATCGTGTAAGTAAAACATGTCTACGACTCAAAGCATCAGCAAAAAAAAATTATTTACCCTTTTTGTAACACAGCACATAAGAAAAATAATCAATGAAACAAGACCATTTAGCATGACGCTTATTTCAATGACTCATGATCACTATGAATGACAAATTCTTTATGCAATAAATAATGTTTCCAAGTCTCTAATGCACGCACAATTTCATAAAATTCTTTATCATACACGGGATATTTTAGGGCACCGCCCTTTAGCTTTTCATTGAAGTAAGCTAAAGGTCGATTCTCATGCATCAAAACAGCACCATTACGAACACCAGAACCATCACAATGAATATCAAAAGTACCATTAAAATTAGGTAACGCAAGAACAGGAGCATTACATAATTGTACTTTCAGTTCATTAAATGCATTCTCTTGACTATCAATCCAAACAAATTTGACATCCTTTTTAACTAGTTCATTTAGAGGTGCAGTAGTAGATGAGAAATCACACATAAACAGTTTATAAAAAGAAGCTAAACAATGAAAAGAACGTACCTGGTTGGTGTTGGTAGGTCTTGGCCAAGTCTTGCTGGTCTCAATTTTGGATTCGTCAAATTTTATGCCCTCCTTAGAGACCAAAAAATCGAGAAATGCAACCTATGAAGCGCAAAATGTGCCCTTCTTGATGTTTGCATACAAACAAGACTGGCGGAGTGCAACAAGAACCATTTTAACATGCTCAATATGTTCATCAGTCAACTTAAAATAAATCAAGATATCATCAAAATAGACCACAACAAATTAACCAATAAACTTTCTTAAGACATGATTCATCAACTGCATAAAAGTACTAGGTGTATTAGTTAAACCGAAAGGCACAACAACCCTTTCATACAACCCGATCATAGTCTTAAATGCAAATTTCCATTTATCCCCTTCATTAATTCGAATATGATGATAACCCCGAGTCAAATCAATCTTTATATAAATCAAATATCCATGCAAATCTTCAAGCATATCATCTAACCTACAGATGGGATGTCAATACTTAATGGTAATCTTGTTAATAGCACGCCAATCAATGCACATACGCCAAGTTTTATCTTTCTTAGGCACTAAAATTGCATGCACATCACAAGGACTAAGGGATTCTCGCACATAACCTTTTTGAAGTAACTCCTCGACTTATTGTTGTGGTTCCTTTGTTTTCTCAGGGTTTGCTTTATACTCTGGACGGTTTGGAATAACTGAACCTGGAACCAAGTCAATTTGGTGTTCAATACCTTGCAAAGGTGGTAAACACGCAGGTAAGTCTTCCGAAAAGGTATCCTCAAATTCCTGTAGAGAATGCACCAACATTAGGTAAGTCTAAGATAGTAAAAAAATGAGCATACAAAAATATTGACTTAGGCATCAGAGGCTTGTCCCCATAATTAATCCAGGGACTTATTATAGGTAGAGAAGATTTGGGACTAACACGGGCCAATCTGGGACACTTCTAAAAGAATCAACCATATCAATAAAGAATTTAAAATCTTATGATTATGTGACTGGAAATGTTTGACCAGTTAAAAAATGTTTATCTTAACATTCATTACTCATATTCAAGCCAATAAATAAGAGTATTCAAATAAAAAAATTTCACAAAATCTTGTATTAAACTTCTAAGAAGGAGTCATCGCAAATCATAGAGCACTATATAATAAGGATTGTTTGCATTCTGGTATCAACCGGGCGTATTGAAGTTATTTTCACACCCACCGGTTTAGAAAAGCGACACTGTTTTCAGTTATATTTTTTTTATCACGTTTTCCTTCTTATTCTATTTTCCGATCGCACACTGCAATTCTCTCCCCAATCTCGATTCTTCACGACCTTAAATTTTTATTAAGCTTTCAATCGCACATTGCAACGCTCTCCCCAATTTTGATCCTTCACGACCTTCAATTTCGATCAAGTTTCCGACCTAATTAAAATAAACAATTACAAGACAACTGGATTTATTTCTAGTCATAATCAGCCTTCGTTGATCCTTTTAAGTCGCCCTGCAGTTTAAGAAGCTTAACCAGTGTGGAGGAGGAGGCAGATTGGTGGAAGTTTTAACTAATTGGCCGTGCGAATTCTTTTTAACTAATTGGCCGTGCGAATTCTTTCTGATGCTATAGTTATTTTAGATTTTATTTATTTGTTTATGTTAAACTTCGAGTTTATTAGGAGTTTTGAGATGAATTAGGGTAAAATATTTTGAAAATTCTTACGTGATGTTATGTTTAATTCAAACTCGAAATCGAGTGTTTGAATTGAAGTGTCAGATAATTCTTATCTGATGTTGTGTTGAATATGTGTTCGACATTGTTAATTGTCTTGGTTGATCTGAGATTGAATTGAATAGGAGTTCGGTGTGTTTCAATCTGATGTTTTAATTTTTTTTCCTCCCCGTTCAAGGTAAACAAGGTTTGGAACGTGGTCTGATTAAGGGTTCTGGTGGACAATAACCTGATGCTACTGTGAATCGAGCTCCTTGTACATAAAATGTTCTTGTCTCAATTACAGGTGCTGCTATTTGGTTCCACACTATATGATGTGCAGTTGTTTCAGCTTCTTTTCGAGAGTTATACCGCAATTGGTACAGGATGGTTATGCCACTATTGATTATGCATTTGAAGTCTTGGATGGATTTTGATGAAGGGCTCACCTAAGAATAGGTGAGCTTTTGATGATTTTTGGCCCATTTGTCAATTCCCTTTCTTTGGGTGCTAATTATGTTCTTTCTCTTGGATCTTGATATCCTTTTTTCAGGCTCTTGTTTTTAGCTTCAAAGTTTGAGTCTTTATATTATTTAGCTGTAAATTGAGCTATGGTTATGTTGTTCTTGCTTCAAACTTGGACGACCATTGCTCCATTTTTTTTTTCTTGCAAAAGCCTATTTAAAAGTTTATAATAGCTCATCGGTATCTATTTTTGCAGGGAAGTTATGGTAAGCTGTTAGAAGAAGCGGCGTCTCTATCCAAGCATTAACACCAAAGTTGCGTAAAGAGTTACTTCCTGGGGATATCCTGAAGTTGTCTCTGTTAAAGTTCTCACAGATTGTCATGGATTCATCTCTCTCCAAGTTCAAACAGTGAATGCTACTTTGACTTCTTCTAGGAAAACCAAGGTAATACTCACATATAGTTTCACGTTAAAAATAACACCATCATACAAGATTAATTCAACTACCTATCAGAGCATTAATTTGTTAGACATTATGAATGAGTGGCCAAGCATAATGTTATTTGTTGATTAACTTACGCTTATCGTGGACCGGTGATAGTTGAAATTTGAAGATGCTATTGTAGAGTTATGTGCTATTTGTTTTTGCTATTAGTATTTTCTTTTCTCGTGCCTCTCAATTAGAGTACTGAAGTTTTCCCACCAATAGCCACTGGCTAGGCCAAAATTTAATCTTATTGCTGTCCTTAAGCCCATTGTATTTTATCAATGATGGTGAAAAGCCTCCCGATCGATTTCCTTACCCTCTATCTGTAGCCCATGTGCTACGTGGATGCGCTTTAGTATTTTCATTGACTGCCTTGCGAAAGGTAGTCCTTCATCTTTATTAGCACCACTTTCAAAGTCAGGCTTCACTGCTGCATTCTCAAATATTTTTGTTTCAGGGATTGGGGAAAAGGTACTCATTCATCAAGCCTTGATTTTGTTCAATTCTTGTGTTATGTTATTTTTCTTTTTTCTTAAAGCACGACATAATTCAATGTCTTTGAACAGATTACTTATTATTATCCCTTGTGTGATTTGACAGACATTTTTTATTTCTGCATTATTGTCGCAGCAGTATGAAATGATACTGATATGATTATCTATCTTCTTTCTTTGCCAGCTTGTTTTGTGCTTTATCGAACATCTCACTATTGCTATATGTTTTTCAAGATTCTCGTTGTTTAAGTGCTATTTGTAGATGTAGTTTTTGTGAAGAAATTTGTGGTCTACACTCAATTGTCCCATGAACATTCACTTCTTTGGAGGATAGCAAAGACAATCATTCAAAGTATTAAATTGTAATACTATTCTAATCTCATGCTTAGCAAGTTGAAGCATTATTTCTTTGACTATTGGGGTTATCATGGTTTTTTGGCAAGAACAATTTGGAAGTAATGTTCACAACCCATGCTTGAAGCAAGAAGGAGGATTTCTTGGGATATTGGAATAAGTTTTGTTTGAGAGCTCTTGGCCATTGGTGAACATGGAGTAGTATAAATAGGGGATGAACTTAGTAGTTCAAACACACTTCAAGCATAGCATTCCTTTGTGTTGTGCGGAATGGAGAAAGAACAGAAAATATGAACGAAAATAACAAGACACAAGATTTACGTGGTTCACCAATTTGGCTACATCCACGGGAGACGGATTCACTATAATAGGTAGCAGGTTACAGACGCCAAGAAATTGGCCAGATTTCTACCTATCTAAGTGCAGAACAGAATTAATGTTTACAGAGAGAAGAGAGACACTTTATATATTGTCTCCACTAAACCCTAACAAACTGGGATTGGAACAAAACACAATTCGGCCCAAATCAACATCAGTCCAAATTGGAATTGGAATTATATTCTTATCATAATTGTAGATGTAGTTGTATTCCAGGCCAGGGTCGCAGAAGCGGCTATTACAGTATTCAAGGCATACCAACAAATCTCCACCTTGACTTGAATCCTCAAAGCAGAAACTCCAGACGCACCATTACAGTGCCAGATGAGCAGACTTATCCCTCCACTCCCGGGACTGCCCATAGAGCACCTAATCAGCTTTGATGTTCAGCAAGTCCAAACAATATTGAAACTTGCTATGTGGAACAGGTTTGGTGAACATATCAGCGGGGTTGTCAGCAGTTCCCACTTTCTTCACCCTGATTCTCTTCTCACTCCTCAGGAAATGATATCTGACATCAATATGCTTGGTCCTCTCTTGATGGACCTCATCCTTGGCTATGCAGATTGCACTCAAACTGTCACAATACACAGTAGCCTGATCATGATGTAGACCAAGATCACTAACCAGTCCTTTCAGCCATATTCCCTCCTTTGCAGCCTCTGTCAAAGCCATGTACTCTGCTTCCGTAGTAGACAACGTCACTGTAGATTGCAAAGTCGCCTTCCAACTAACCACAGAACCTCCCAAAGTGAATACATAACCAGTCATCGATCTCCTCGTGTCAACATCACCAGCATAATCAGAATCCGAGTAGCCTGTAACTAAGCACTCGGTATCACCTCCATAAATGAGACCCACATCAGACGTACCTCTAAGATACCTGAAGATCCTCTTCACAGCTTGCCAATGTTCCTTTCCCGGTTACCCCATGAACCTGCTCACAACACTGACTGCCTGTGCTAAATCTGGCCTCGTGAAAACCATAGCATACATCAAGCTCCCCACCGCGCTGGCATAAGGAACCCGAGACATATACTCCTTCTCTTCGTCTGACTGAGGAGCAAACATAGTGGTGAGATGAATATTTGCAGCACTAGGAGTGTCTATAGGCTTGGCTGTAGACATGCCAAACCTAGCCAACACTTTCTGAATGTAGCCTTTCTGTGACAAGAAAAGCTTCCGGTGACTTCGATCCCTAAGAATCTCCATTCCTAGTATCTTCCGAGCTGTACCCAGATCCTTCATCTCAAACTCAGCACTAAGAAGTCCTTTCAACTTCTGAACCTCGTGCTTACTCTTTGCGGCTACCAGCATGTCATCTACATAAAGCACCAGATAGATGAATGACCCATCTCTCAACCTGCTGTAGTAGACACAACAGTCATAAGCACACCTCGTATATCCTAGCTGAAGCATGTAACTGTCAAACTTCTTGTACCACTGCCTCGGAGACTTCTTAAGTCCATACAAAGACTTCTTCAACTTGCAAACATACTTTTCCTTGCCAGGAACTTGGAAACCATCTGGCTGGGTCATGTATATCTCTTCCTCCAACTCTCCATGTAGAAAAGCGGTCTTCAC
This sequence comes from Rubia yunnanensis, assembly GCA_037428765.1. Lineage (NCBI taxonomy): Eukaryota > Viridiplantae > Streptophyta > Magnoliopsida > Gentianales > Rubiaceae > Rubia > Rubia yunnanensis. Next base: position 17,972,170 of record CM075064.1, on the reverse strand, counting down.
ATCAAGTTGTTCAAGCTCTAAATCCTGATGTGTCACTATAACTAGCAACACCCTGATGGAAGTGTGTCTGACCACTGGTGAGAAAATCTCATTGTAATCTACTCCCTCTTTCTGACTGAAACCTCTAGCAACAACTCTAGCCTTGTACTTGACTCCCTCTGTAGGTGGTATCCCTTCCTTTTTCTTGAAAACCCATTTGCAAGTGATAACCTTTCTCCCTTGAGGCTGTTGAACCAAATCCCATGTCTGATTCTTCTGAAGAGACTCCATCTCGTCTCCCATTGCAGCAAGCCATTTGTCAGTATCAGTACCTGAAACAGCTTCTCTGTAGGTGGATGGCTCATGAGTATCCACCTCCTCAGCAACCTGTAGTGCATAACCCACCATATCCTCAAACCCATATCTCTTGGGCGCCCCAACTCTAACCCTCCTGGGTCGGTCCTGAGCTAAACTACGGACTGTAGCTCCTGATGGTTGGGGATCTGGTGGTGGAGATTCCGGTATCTCAGATTCTGTCTGTGGCTCTTGATTCACCTCAAATTGTTCCAATCTATTTTCACCTTGAGTGACTTCAAGCTCCACCTGTTTATCAACTCCACTAGTTTCTGGCACAACTGTGGGCTTCACCATAGATCTAAGCAAAGAATTTTCATCAAAGACAATGTCCCTGCTCAGAATAACCCTCTTCTCAGATGGAGACCATATCCTGGAGCCTTTAACTCCATCTCCATAACCCACAAAGACACCCTTCTTGGCTCGGGGCTCTAACTTACCATCACTAACATGATAATAAGATGTACAACCAAAAACTTTTAACTTGGAGTAATCAACAACTTTACCTGACCACAACTCCATAGGTATTTTGTACTCTATACCCGTGTGAGGCCCACGGTTGATCAGGTAACAAGCTGTACTCACCGCCTCTGCCCAGAATCTCGTTTCCAAACCAGCATTAGAGAGCATGCACCTCGCTCTCGCCAGCAATGTCTGATTCATCCGCTCAGCTACGCCATTCTGCTGTGGCGTATTCCTGACTGTATGATGACGAGCAATCCCTCCATCCCTAAAAAACTGATTAAACTTAGACGAGCAGAATTCCAGCCCATTATCAGTTCGAAGCCTCTTGATCTTCTTCCCGGTCTGATTCTCCACCAAAGCTTTCCACTCCTTGAACTTCGAGAAAGCTTCACTCTTATGTTTCATCATGATAACCCAAGTCATCCTTGAGTAATCATCAATCAGAGAAACAAAGTACCTGTGACCTCCCAGTGACTCAACTCGGGAAGGTCCCCAACAATCAGAATGGATGTAATCCAATGTGCCCTTTGTTCTATGAATCGCCTTAGGAAACTTGCTGCGGTGATGCTTCCCAAAAACGCAATGCTCACAGAAGTCCAAGCTCTTGACCTTGTGGCCACCAAGAAGATCATACTTCGACAGAATCTGCATCCCTCTTTCACCAATGTGACCAAGCCTCATATGCCATAACTTAGTCATATCATCCTGGTGAACCTCCGAAGATGCAACATTAACAGAATCCATAACCGTGGAACCTTGTAGAAAATACAAAGTACCATGCAGAACACCTTTCAGAGCCAGCCTAGAACCTTTGCAGACACGCAAAACTCCATCACTCCCTGAGTAGACGAAACCCTTTCTATCCAACGTAGGAAGAGAAATCATATTCTTTGTCATCGATGGAACATGCCTGACATCGTTCAAAGTACAGAAACTACTATCATGCGTCCTGATCTTGATTGAACCAGTCCCAACTACCTTGCACGCAACACCATTTGCCGTAGTAATGATGCCCTCAGCTTGCTCATAAGTTGAGAAATAATCTCTCCTTGGGCATACATGGTAAGATGCCCCAGAATCAAGAAACCACGCATTAGAATGATTATTTTTCCCAGTAACAGCTAGAGCAAAATCATCTTCAGAACTGAAATCCCCTTCAGCCACAGCAGCAGTACCAGATGTACTCCCAGATTTACTAGCCTTCTTTGGACACTCCTTTTTCCAATGCCCCTTCTCCTTACAGTAGTTACAAACATCATTGGCCTTGGGACCCTTTGAAGATGACTTCTTGCCCTTCTTCTTGTTGCCGGTTTCCTTGCCTTTTGTGTTTCCGTCACTAGCAAACAAGCCAGTGGCCTGACTTTCTGTACCTGTACTGTTTGCTTTATGTCGCAACTCTCTACTATGGAGAGAGGATCTTACTTCCTCCAGAGACACAGAATCTTTACCAACAATAAATGACTGAACAAAATTCTCATACGAAAGTGGTAAAGAAACTAGCAAAATCAAAGCAGCATCTTCATCTTCAATTTTCACATCTATATTTCGCAATTCTAATAACAAAGTATTCAATTGCTCTAGATGGTCTCTGAGTTGCGTACCTTCCGGCATTCGGAGACCGAAGAGGCGTTGTTTCAGAAGCAACTTGTTGGTTAGAGATTTCGTCATATACAAACTCTCCAACTTCAGCCACAGTTGTGCAGCAGTCTCCTGATCTGAGACCTCGGTGATGATTTCGTCCGCGAGACACAACATAATCGTCGAGTGTGCCTTTTCTTCCAGACTCACAACATCGCCAGAACTGCTCGCGAAATCCTTCGTCAGCGGAGTCCACAAACCTTACTGTTTCAGCAAAGCTCGCATCTTGATCTGCCATAAACTGAAACTGTTTCTCCCGGTAAACTTGTCGATCTTCACGTTCAACCCAGACATCTTTCTCCCCGATCAGCCCCGATCTGATGAGCCCAGAATCCGATATACCCACTACGGATATCGCCGGAAAAAGAAACCGCTCTGATACCAGTTTGTTGTGCGAAATGGAGAAAGAACAGAAAATATGAATGAAAATAACAAGACACAAGATTTACGTGGTTCACCAATTTGGCTACATCCACGGGAGACGGATTCACTATAATAGGTAGCAGGTTACAGACGCCAAGAAATTGGCCAGATTTCTACCTATCTAAGTGCAGAACAGAATTAATGTTTACAGAGAGAAGAGAGACACTTTATATATTGTCTCCACTAAACCCTAACAAACTGGGATTGGAACAAAACACAATTCGGCCCAAATCAACATCAGTCCAAATTGGAATTGGATTATATTCTTATCATAATTGTAGATGTAGTTGTATTCCAGGCCAGGGTCGCAGAAGCGGCTATTACGGTATTCAAGGCATACCAACACTTTGCTACTTGCTTCCTTCTCCCCTTTAGCTCTCCTTTTGTAGTTGTAGAAGCCAAAACTCTCATCTTTATATTTTGCCACATAATTCCTTCATAGGTGGTAGGCAATGCTTTGTAATACTTTCTCCACATATAGTGAAGCTTCCGGTCTCCTCCGGCCATGGATGTAGGTCAACTTGACCGAACCACGTAAATCCTTGTGTCCATTATTTCCTTTATTTTCTTTACGTTGTCTTTGTTATCCATTTTTGGGCTAATAGATATCTCGTGGGATTCGTATTCCTAACAAATTGGTATCAGAGCCATATCTCATTTTTTATCTATTAGCCATCATGACGGTAACAAGGACTTCTATTGAAAAGTTTGACCGGAGTGTAAACTTCGGTATGTGGCAACTCAAGATGGAAGCCATCCTAATCCAGGATGGATGTGAGCTAGCCCTTGAAGGAGTGGAGGAAAGGCCAGCGGACATGTTGCCAGAAGATTTTGGTGATCTAGACAAGAAGGCTTGATCAGCCATTATTTTAAATCTCTCTAACGAGGTTTTGCAGGAAGTTGCTAGTGAGAGAACTGCCAAAGGTATGTGGGATCAGTTGAAATCTACATACATGAAGAAGACAATGGAGAATCGCCTCTATTTGAAACAAAAGTTGTACATGTTGAAAATAGCGGAAGGTACATCTATACTCTCACATCTTGATAAATTTGATTCCATCATTTTGGATTTGGAGAATGTAGATGCTAAAGTTGATGAAGAAGATCAAGCCATTTTATTGTTATGTTCCCTTGGTGAGGTCGTTTTACTCGCCAAATAAACTGCAAACTAGCACACAGATTAGTATAGTAGAAGCAGGTCGTATCCACAGAGAACGGTATAATTTCTATCAATTTTAGACTACCAACAGGGTTTGGTTTAGCAACCACGCCTATGATTGAGATTTGTTTAATAAACTAATGAATTACTAAGCTAAAAATAGGGCCAAAATAATGCAGAAAAATGCAGAGATAAATTACGAACAAATATATGGATAACAAAGGATCGGCATAGGTTAATCTTTGGTTCATTCCTTGATCATCGACTACTCAAAAGTCATTTAACCCCCATGAATTAATTGGTTATAAGCAGGAACAGTAATTGCTATTTCCCCTTAATTCCCCTTAAACTTCCAATCGCGAGCAAGTATTTGCTAAACCCATGATCTTCCTAATTAAGATATTCCTAGCAAGTATTTGCTAAACTAGTTATATCTTAACGATCTTAAGAACTAGGGAACCCAATTTAGACAACAAGCACGTATTTGCATGCAGTTCATCCAATTAATTGTTTATCATCCTATTATTACAGTCATAATTGTTATCTGTTTTTCACAGGAGGCGCTACTTAATTAGCCATAGCCTAACAAGATTGAGGTGATCAAACTCAAACAAGCAAGCATAGATTTTAGGCATAAACAATTAAAAACTCATAGGATTAAATCTCTGAAAACCCGAAGCCTCACAATTCATGAACCATCGAATTAACCTCGCCGATTAAGAATTTAGTTACTCATGATTAAATTAAATAGAACAAGCAATTTGAATTTAAACATGTTAACAATCGAAAATAATAAGAAGAAAGAAATTACCGATGAAAAATTACTCTGCTTGCGTTTTTCTTACCAGAAAACAAAAACAATCAATCCATTTGGTTTTCTCCTTTTCGTTTTCTCGCCCAGCAACCCAAAAAAAACAATCTATTCCTCTCCAGCAAAACTAATAATAATCTCCCTCCTTGCTTTTTTTTCGTCCAAACAAAAACAAAGCCAAGTCCAGCTCTGATTCCTTTTTTTTCAAATCGTGTACAGCCCACGATTTTTATATGCCAAAAATAAAATCCAAATCCTAACTAATTTTGGAAAATTAGAATTCTTATCCAAAAAGAAATATTCTTCCACTTAATTTCAGCCTAATTACAATTAAATTCTAACTTGGAATAAATAATTAATCCAAGTCTTGGGCTTCATTGCTTCATAACGGCCCAATCACAGTGCTGAATTTTCTGGACTGATTTTCTTCTGGACTCCAACTCCGTAAACTCCCTAACGAGGGATCGGGATCGTTACCTCATTAAAAACCCTTTCGGGAAAAAAGAGTATAACAATCCCCCTTTCATCAGCTTCACCTTGATCGGGTTGACTTCACGGAGCAACTTAGTGATCGTTAAACGAAGCACAATTCTGCCACATGAAGGATTCCGACTAAGGATAGCTGGAACAACATCATAATGCTCCAAAAATAGCTCTTCCGCTCCAATACAGCTTTGCTCCAAAAATAGTGATCTATCAACAAAATAAATCAATTAAGTACCAGAAATCACATAAAAGAGCACTAAATTCTTCCAAAAATGAACAACTAAATATCACACATCAAATCCTCACACTTGAGTCATACTTGCCCTCAAGTATGAGATGAGCAATTCCAAAGCAGGTTGTTCATTCAAAATCTCATCCCCAAACTGACTCTGACTCAACAGAAAATAGAAAATAAAAATAACAGACCAACTATATACATGACACACTTAAGACTCTATTACCCAGACTTTGGTCAAACAATTCAGCATTAAGTTTTCATTCATGGCTCATCAACAAACATCCCCCTTCCAAGTTCAAGTTTCAGTTCACAAACAAGTGGTGGTTTCATCCCCCTTTAGTACTCAATTCAATCCCCCCTACATTGCTCTTTACCCCGCTATCAACTGATCAAAAGGAGACAAGCATGAATTCCTCACGTTTTTCACTCAATCACACAATAAGTAAGGACAGTCACTCAATTATAATCATGCGGTAGCCTTAGCCAATACATAACAAGCCAAAAAGGTCTTTAAAGGTTGACATTAGACGCTCAATCTGGGCAGCCTGAAGATCCAGCTTTTGTTGCAAGGATTGCACCTCTGCACGGATGGACAACACCTCATCTTGTACCGAAAAAGCACTGCGGCCTGCATGAGAAGAAATGGTGCTCGGGCAAGGAATGCCCGGCGCAGAAAACCGAGGTACATTGTTATCCAAATAAATCAAGTTGCTGGTCCGCAAATAGTCCAAATCACAAAGGGTTGGCTCAGGCACTTTGGGAAGGGAAGGGGGAACACGCAATTGCATACCTTTGTCAAGTAAAACACCAACCAAATTGCATAGGGTCATATGACGAGTAGACTGAATAGCAATTTCATTCAAAGAATCAGCTAAGAAAAATCCCAGATTCAATTTCTCCCCATGATGCATACACCACAACACAAATAATACATTCTGACTGACTCTCGTAAATGTGGTGAAGCGCCCAAAAACATTTCGCAACAGAAAATGGCAACACACTCTCAATACAGGATCGGCAATCCAATGAACATTAGAGCAATTAGCATCATACAAATCAGGGCAAGCAGGAGCCAATTCTTTCCAAGCAACAGTGGGACTAAAATTGGGAAAATCTTTATAGGTACCCACAAAAGCATTAGCATAACCTTCCGAAGATAAATCATCGACAGACACCAAGCCCAAAGCCACATTCCACTCATTCAAACTCATAGAAACATGGTGCAAACCCAACCGAAAGGATATGCAAGCATCAATCAGGGAAACAGGTTTCTTTAAGCAAAAACTAACCACAAACTCTTCACATAGGGGGCGTATACATGGTCACAGAATGCAAGTCAAATAGAAAAGACCAACCAATATCCGCAAAGTATTTCAGAAACTGATCATAAATGCCCAAAGTCCTAAAAGAAGAGATACTTAGTCGCAAACCTGACAAACACTGTTTCTTACCCTTTTTCAAAGCTCTGGCCTGCAGCTTCGGGTCATCAAATTGGAGGAGGTCCTCCCTGGAATCAACAACGATCTCCGGAGGCAAACCATGGAATTCAGCGGTATTTGGCTCCTCCTCGTCGGTTGAAACGGTGGGAGCCTGTGTCGCCCGTCTCCTAGTACGTTTCGCAGTCGGCTGGGCGTCGACAATGTCATCACTGGAATGATCAATTACTGGATCACGTCGGCGCTTTGGAGCTGAGGGTGTCTTGGACTTGCGTTTCGGCGGCTTCGGCGGCTTCGGCGGCTTCGGCGGCTTCGGCCCGGAAGGTGGTGGCAGTTCCTCGGTCACCAGAGAAGATGGCGGTGAAGAAGGTTGCTCCAGCGGTGCTTCAATGAGGATTGACGATGTGAGTTTTTGCTGGTGGGACAACGCCAATGCCGAAGTCGGTGGCGGCGGTTTGATGGATTTTCTCATAGTTTTCTTCGTGAAGAATTTTGGCACCTCATGGCCGGGGAATGGCGGTGACGGGATGGATGAGTGCAGGCCGGCCGGAGCAGATTCAACGGCAGGCTCAAGGTGGTGGTGGGCGGCGCGTGGGCGGTGAGTGGGCGGCGCGTACGTGGCACGTGGGAGCGGCGGCTTCGTCTTCGGCGCCATCTCCGAGGACGGATGGTTGCCCAGGCTGGCGGCGGAGACTCGCGGTGGCAGGGGCAGCGGCGGAGGAACTCGGCGAGAGGCGGAGATCTGGGCGCACGACGGAGGGAGCTGTGGTCCGAGCGGCGGAGAGGCTGAGGAAGCTCTGAAATTTGGTCGGTGTAGCGGCAGAGGAACTCGGCGGCGCAGCGGCGGAGCGATGGAGGGAAGCTCGGTGGCGAGAGGCGGAGCGAAAATGAGCAGCTCTGAAATTTTTTTTGCAACTCTTGGAAGAAAGATTTATACCTTATATTGCATCAAAGTCCCTTAATTCCTTCCTTTTCCTAATTGGAACCCACAATTTCCATAAACCACTCCAAGCATTGAATTATTTGTGGAATTGCCCTGCATATAAAAACAAAAACGAGTTAACATTATTAATATGTTATGAATGTTTTATTTTTATTTTTTTTCGTGTTATTTTTTTTTAAACCAAAAACGAAAATTTTAAAGAATTTGTAAGAAAACAAAATAAAAGAAAATAAAAGAAAAAGATTCTGGGTTGCCTTCCAGTAGCGCCTTTGTTTACAGTCTTTGGCTAGACTTTCCGATATGGTCAATCAGAGTGGGGTGGGCATAATGGAATTTCTTCCACTATTGCCACCTGAGAAGCATCATAAAATGGCTTGAGGCGATGACCATTTACGAGGAATGTCTTTTCCGTGTCCAGGCTTTTAATCTGTACAGCTCCGTTCGACCTAATAGAAATCACCACAAAAGGTCCTATCCACTTTGTTTTAAGTTTTCCTGGCATCAACCGAAGCTTGGACTGAAAAAGTAACACCTTCTGCCCAACCATGAACTCCTTAGACCTTAGATTCTTATCATGCCACATCTTTGTTCGCTCCTTGTACCACATAGCATGATCATATGCCTCCAATCGCAGTTCCTCCAACTCTTGAAGCTGGAATTTTCGCTCTTCCTCACACTTGCTAGTTGTCATGTTCATTTCCTTGACAGCCCAGTATGCCTTGTGCTCAAGCTCCACTGGTAGATGGCACATCTTTCCAAAGATATTCTGTAAGGAGACATTCCAATAGGCGTCTTGTAAGCGGTGCGATATGCCCACAGAGCATCCTCCAACCTCTTGCTCCAATCCTTCCTCGAAGGATTAACTGTCTTCTCCAACACTTGCTTTATCTCCCTGTTAGATACTTCTGCTTGGCCATTAGACTGCGGGTGGTAAGTGGTAGCAAGCCGATGATGAAAACCATATTTCTTCATGAGGGCTTCAATGGTGCGGTTTTTGAAATGAGTTCCTTGATCACTAATGATAGCTCGTGGCACTCCGAATCTGCTGAATATGTTAGATTTCAAAAACCCTGCCACAACTTGAGAATCATTAGTTCGGGTGGCTTTTGCTTCCACCCACTTCGATACATAATCAACCGCAAGTAAAATATATAAATTACCGCAAGAACTAGGAAAAGGACCCATAAAATCCATGCCCCACACATCAAATATTCACACACAATTATGGGTACTTGAGGCATTTCATCACGTTTAGATATGATTCCTGTCTTTTGGCAATTTTCACAACTCTTGCAAAAAAGATAAGCATCTCTATGAAGAGTTAACCAAAAGAAACCACTATCAAGCACCTTACGAGCAGTGCGTTTAGGACCAAAATGACCACCGCAAGCAAAAGAATGACAATGTAAAAGAATTGTACCTTGTTCTTCTTCAGAAATGCATCGTCGAATGATTTGATCGGAGCCTATCTTCCAAAGGTAAGGCTCATCCCAAATATAATGCTTGCTATCACTCTTTAACTTCAACTTCTGAGCAGGACTGAGAGTAACCGGCATCTCTCCAGTGGTAATGTAGTTCACAATATTGGCAAACCATGGATCTGTCGCCGATTTACCATGCAGTGGTTCCGTCCGGGGCCTCTGTTTGGCCAAATCGAGGCCTGTCACAGCATACAGGTATTCTTCGGGAAAGGGCCTCTGTTTGGCCAAATCGAGGCCTGTCGCAGCATACAGGTATTCTTCGGGAAAGTATTCCTGAATAGGGACTTCATCCTCAGGTTTCACCAAGCGACTTAGGTGATCTGCAACATGATTCTCAGCACCATTCTTGTCTCGTATTTCCCAATCGAACTCTTGTAACAACAAGATCCATCTAATAAGCCTTGGCTTCGACTCCTTCTTCGTGAACAAGTACTTCAAGGCTGAGTGATCGGTATAGACGATGATCTTTGATCCAAGCAAGTAGGACCTGAACTTCTCAAGAGCAAACACCACTGCCAACAACTCTTTTTCAGTGGTGGTGTAGTTGCATTGAGCTGGGTTCAATGTCTTTGATGCATAATAAATCGCATGGCTCTCTTTCCCTACCTTTTGTCCCAAGACTGCTCCAACTGCATAATCGCTTGCATCACACATCAACTCAAATGGCAGATCCCAATTCGGTGGTTGCATTACAGGGGCTGAGATGAGCTTCTCCTTCAGTATATCAAAAGAACGTCTGCGCTCCTCGGTCATCTCAAAAGGAACATCATCTTGAAGGAGCTTTGTTAAGGGTTGTGCAACCTTTGCAAAGTCCTTAATAAACCTTCTGTAAAATCCAGCATGCCCCAAAAAACCACGTATCTCACGAACATTGGTAGGATATGGAAGTTGCTCTATGTTCTCAACCTTAGCCTTGTCCACTTGAATTCCTCTTTCCGAAACCACATGTCCCAAGACTATGCCTTCATTCACCATAAAGTGGCATTTCTCATAATTCAGCACAAGGTTCCGCTTCACACATCGAATCAAGACCTGTTCCAAATGACCCAAGCATACCTCAAACGAATTCCCATAAACTGTAAACATCTTTTCTTAATGTATTAAAGAGGGCCTCTCTAACCGTGAAAAGTGGTGGGCGTCCACTAACGGCCATTCCTGGCTCGGCTACGATAACGCAATTCCGGAAGGAGTCGGTAGTTGGGCACTGGATCCCTTCGGATCTGGAGAACGTGTAACGCTGGGTCGGGGTTTGGTGAACCAACTGGTCGCTCCTCTAGTTGAAGTATCGGGCCCTTTTTCGTTGCCTAGGTTACACCTTCGGAATACCCCAGAAGGGAATTCTTTCTACTCCCCCAATCTAAAGTCATCCATGAATACCCCAATGCTCTTCTCAATCAAGTCGGAGAAAATGCTCATCATGCATCTCTGGAAGGTGCCTGGAGCATTGCATAATCCGAAAGGCATTCTCCTATATGCATAAGTGCCAAAGGGACATGTAAATGTGGTCTTTTCTTGGTCCTCCGGGTTCACGCAAATCTGAAAGTACCCACTGTATCCATCCAAGAAACAGAAGAAATTATTCCCGGCCAATCTTTCCAGCATTTGATCGATGAAGGGGAGTGGAAAGTGATCCTTGCGAGTCGCGGCATTCAACTTCCGATAGTCAATGCACATCCTCCATCCAGTGACCAAACGAGTAGGCACCAACTCATTCTTTTCGTTCTTTACCACTTGAAAACCAGATTTCTTCGGCACCACATGAACCGGGCTCACCCATTTGATGTCTGAGATGGGGTAGATAATTCCCAAGGAAAGGAGTTTGAGGACTTCCTTGAGAACAACTTCTCTCATGTTGGGGTTCAGCTTCCTCTGAGCATCTCGAGCAGGCTTAGCATCATCTTCCATTAAAATATGATGCGTACAAATGTCGGGGCTGATCCCTGTAATGTCTGTGAGGGTCCACCCAATCGCTTTTTTGAACTTTCTTAACAGTGCAATCAACTGCTCCTCTTGAGAATCTGACAACCTTGCACTGATAATCACCGGGAGAGTCTCATCATCCCCTAGGTAGACATACTTCAGATTCGGGGGAAGATTCTTCAACTCCAGTATATGTGGTGAAATATCGGAGGGAATGGGCTTTTCAAATTCGAACTCACCCCCTGATAGCCTCTGTTTGGCCAAACAGAGGCCTGCGTCAGTACGCAGGTATTCTTCAGGAAATTCGATTTCACCCCCTGATAGCCTCTGTTTGGCCAAACAGAGGCCTGCGTCAGTACTCTTCACTTCTTCCTGCGAGCTGATTGAGTACAACCATTCATCTATTTCCTCATCACTCAGATTCTGTGTCTTCTCGTTGTTTGAATCAGTGGGTGGTAGCATGTCAATCTCATCCTGCAAGAATTCAGTCTCAAGGTATTCTTGGACGAGAGGGTCAATGGCATCAATGGCATAAATATTTTCAGCATCTATGGGTTTTTTCATTGCATCATCAATACTGAAAGTATATTTTTCACCATAATAATCAAGACAAATAGTTCCCTTTCCCACATTAATTATTGTATTAGCCATTCTTAAGAAAGGCCGACCTAACAACACTCCTGAGGTTCCTTTACCACTAGCATGATTCATCTTCACTACATAAAAATCCGCAGGGTAAACAAAATCATTAACTCTTACGAGAACATTTTCTAACAACCCTTCAGGATATACACATGATCTGTCTGCCAATTGGATTATTACTCTAGTATTTACCATTTCTGCTCCACTCAAAGAATTGTAAACAGATAATGGCATCACATTGATAGATGCTCCTAAATCACACATGGCAGAATCAATCTTAACATTTCCAATAAAACATGGCAAAGAGAACATACCAGGGTCCTTGCACTTCTGAGGCAAATCTCTTTGAATTACAGCTGAAACCGACTCGCCCATTATGACCTTGCTTGAGTCTTTAGGTTTCCCTGCAATAAAATCTTTCAAAAACTTGCTCACAAGCGGGAGCCTTACATCCTGCAAGAAAGGTAGGTTAATCTCCATTTTTCCAAAGATAGATAAGAAATCAACAGGATCCTCTTTCTTTCGAGCTAAACTACGTGGAAAAGGAGGAAGAATTTTAACTGGAGGATCATTCTGACCCAACCTTGGATTTGACTCCTTGGTTTGGTCAAAATGCCCTTGTACCTCACTTTCTTTTTCTGCCGGGAGCCTCTGTTTGGCCAAATCGAGGCCTCCTGCAGACTGCTCTGACTGCTCCTTAGCTCCTTTTGCTGCGGTCTTCGGAGGTAGTGGCGCAAGCTCCTTTCCACTTCTTAACGTGATCTGATTGGCCGTCTCTCTGGGGTTGAGTTGCACTTGAGATGGTAATCCAGGTTGCTTCATTCGGAGCTCATTCATCGAGTTTGACAGCTGTGAAATCTGACGTGTGTGCTCCTCCAAGGTAGCCTCAGTCTTTTTCGAACTTTGGATCTGGTTTTGAAGCATGCCCATCATCATGTCTAGCTTTTCATCCATAGACTTCCCTTGAGGAGGTTGTGGATTCTGAGCATATGGAGGGGGAGGAGCTCGATGGGGTGGAACATATGGTTGCTGTACTGGATTTCCCGGATCTCGCCATCGAAAGTTGGGATGATCTCTCCATCCCGGATTATAGGTAGCTGAGTACGGGTCCCTCTTTGGCTGCCTTTCATTCCAATTCCCCATTGGATTGGCCTGGACAGTTTGCTCATCCATCGCGAAATGACACTGCAGGGTGACGTGGCCGAAGGTGCCACAAATTTCACAAGGTTTCTCTTGAGGACCGGCTGTGGTGCTAGCGACTGTAACCTTATCCACCACCTTAGATAGTACCCTTTCCATCCTTTCCATCCTCTCCTTAAAATCATCTTGGCTCGAGGGCTCTGTTTGTGCCACCTTTTTCAGGATTCGGATCTCATCAGTGTCATACTCCTTCTTGGAATTGATCAACTTTTTCACTATCTCCTTTGCTTCATTGACTCTGATTTCCGAAAATCCACCATTGCTTGCGGTATTCAGCAAATCCTTGTTTGCAGCTGTGGATCCTTGATAGAAATACTGTAGCAGTTGCCCCTCCGTGTATCGATGGTTAGGGCAACGATCTACCAATCGTTTGAACCTTAGCCAAAATGTACTCAGTGGCTCATCATACTCCTGCTTGATGCTCAAAATTTCTTTCCTCAGGGCATCCGTCTTAGTGGCTGGAAAGAAATAGTCTAAAAACAGCTTCTTGAGCGCATTCCAGGAAGTGACGGAGTTAGGAGCCAAGCTTGAAAACCACTGGTTCGCTGTCCCTGACATGCTGAACGGAAAAGCCACCAACTTGAATTGATCTTCTGTGACACCAGCTGGTCTTTTCTGAACCTTACAAATCTTGATGAACTCGTTCAAGAAATTGTAAGGGTCTTCATTACTCTTCCCATAGAACTTCGGAAGCACGTTCAGCAATGCCAGCTTAATCTCCACAGGAGTCGCAGTTGCTGGCAATGAGATCGGAGTGGGAGGGTCTTCTTCACTATGCCCCGTTAATTCCCACATGTACGGATTGTCAGCATTGGGATCCGCCTCTCCTCTGTCCCCCATTACAGTATCGGGAACGGATTCAATCTCTGTCTCGGAAATAGCCTCTGTTTGGCCAAACAGAGGGTCTGCGGCAGCTTTTAACTTCCTCTCCCTGGCGAGTTTGTAATTCTTCCTGGCTGTCTTTTCAACTTCAGAATCAAATATCAATTCCTGCTCCTGGGACTTGGTCATATACTAATAACTAAAAAACAAAAAATTAGTAGCAAAATAAATAGAAATTAACTACCGTTCCCCGGCAACGGCGCCATTTTGGTGAGGTCGTTTTACTCGCCAAATAAACTGCAAACTAGCACACAGATTAGTATAGTAGAAGCAGGTCGTATCCACAGAGAACGGTATAATTTCTATCAATTTTAGACTACCAACAGGGTTTGGTTTAGCAACCACGCCTATGATTGAGATTTGTTTAATAAACTAATGAATTACTAAGCTAAAAATAGGGCCAAAATAATGCAGAAAAATGCAGAGATAAATTACGAACAAATATATGGATAACAAAGGATCGGCATAGGTTAATCTTTGGTTCATTCCTTGATCATCGACTACTCAAAAGTCATTTAACCCCCATGAATTAATTGGTTATAAGCAGGAACAGTAATTGTTATTTCCCCTTAATTCCCCTTAAACTTCCAATCGCGAGCAAGTATTTGCTAAACCCGTGATCTTCCTAATTAAGATATTCCTAGCAAGTATTTGCTAAACTAGTTATATCTTAACGATCTTAAGAACTAGGGAACCCAATTTAGACAACAAGCACGTATTTGCATGCAGTTCATCCAATTAATTGTTTATCATCCTATTATTACAGTCATAATTGTTATCTGTTTTTCACAGGAGGCGCTACTTAATTAGCCATAGCCTAACAAGATTGAGGTGATCAAACTCAAACAAGCAAGCATAGATTTTAGGCATAAACAATTAAAAACTCATAGGATTAAATCTCTGAAAACCCGAAGCCTCACAATTCATGAACCATCGAATTAACCTCGCCGATTAAGAATTTAATTACTCATGATTAAATTAAATAGAACAAGCAATTCGAATTTAAACATGTTAACAATCGAAAATAATAAGAAGAAAGAAATTACCGATGAAAAATTACTCTGCTTGCGTTTTTCTTACCAGAAAACAAAAACAATCAATCCATTTGGTTTTCTCCTTTTCGTTTTCTCGCCCAGCAACCCAAAAAAAACAATCTATTCCTCTCCAGCAAAACTAATAATAATCTCCCTCCTTGCTTTTTTTTCGTCCAAACAAAAACAAAGCCAAGTCCAGCTCTGATTCCTTTTTTTTCAAATCGTGTACAGCCCACGATTTTTATATGCCAAAAATAAAATCCAAATCCTAACTAATTTTGGAAAATTAGAATTCTTATCCAAAAAGAAATATTCTTCCACTTAATTTCAGCCTAATTACAATTAAATTCTAACTTGGAATAAATAATTAATCCAAGTCTTGGGCTTCATTGCTTCATAACGGCCCAATCACAGTGCTGAATTTTCTGGACTGATTTTCTTCTGGACTCCAACTCCGTAAACTCCCTAACGAGGGATCGGGATCGTTACCTCATTAAAAACCCTTTCGGGAAAAAAGAGTATAACAATCCCCCTTTCATCAGCTTCACCTTAATCGGGTTGACTTCACGGAGCAACTTAGTGATCGTTAAACGAAGCACAATTCTGCCACATGAAGGATTCCGACTAAGGAGAGCTGGAACAACATCATAATGCTCCAAAAATAGCTCTTCCGCTCCAATACAGCTTTGCTCCAAAAATAGTGATCTATCAACAAAATAAATCAATTAAGTACCAGAAATCACATAAAAGAGCACTAAATTCTTCCAAAAATGAACAACTAAATATCACACATCATCCCTTCCCATGTCCTTTAAGTATTTTCAAGATACTATGATTTATGGGAAAGAGTCGGTCTCATACAATAGCTTAAAATCTGCATTAAAATCTAAAGAGCAGATTGATAGGGACATTACAGGGGAATCGAGTGGAACTCATGTTGAGGGTTTGTTTGTGAGGGGTAGAGGAGAAAATAGAGATTCTGAAGGTGGTAGATCCAAAGGGAGGTCGAAGTCTAGATACAGAAATAAAATTTGCAACTACTGCAAGAAAAAGGGGCACATCAAGGCTGACTGTTTTAAATTGAAAAATAAAGAAAAATATAAAATTGAGCAGAATAGCAGCAATGCCGGTGAAGCTAGTGTAGCAGAAGATGAGAGTGATGGAATCATATTTGTGGCCATGGATAATAAATCAAGGTCTTCTAGTGAGTGGCTCTTAGATTCGGGTTGTTCTTACCACATGAGTTATGATAGGGGGTGTTTTTCCACTTATGAAGAATGGGATGGTGGAATTGTTTTGATGGGTAATAATGCTCTTTGTAAAGTTGTTGGTAGAGTAACAATTCAAATCAAAATGTACGATGGAATTATTAGGACACTCACTAATGTTAGGCATGTTCCCGACTTAAAGAAAAATATCATCTCTCTTGGCACTCTTGATGCTATCGGGTATAGATATTCAGGTGATGGTGGAATACTGAAAATCTGTAAAGGTGCTCTTGTGCTAATGAAGGCTTGCAGAGTTGGCACTTTATATGTTTTGCAGGGATCTACAGTTACTGGGGCAGTGGTCGTCTCAACTTCCTCAGATGAAGACATCACCAAATTGTGGCATATAAGGTTGGGACATATGGGCGAGAAAGGCTTAACATTGTTAAGCAAGAGAGGTCTACTTTGTGGTCAAAGTACTGGTAAGTTGAACTTTTGTGAACACTGTATTTTTGGAAAGCAGAAAAGAGTTAGCTTTCGTTCACCTGCAGTTCATAAAACAAAAGGTTCTTTGGATTACATTCATTCTGGTCTTTGGGGGCCCTCTCGTGTTCCTTCTAAGGGTGGTGCAAGATATATGCTTACTTTTATTGATGACTATTCAAGAAAAGTTTGGGTATATTTTTTGAAGCTTAAAAGTGATATTTTCCTAACATTTAAGCAATGGAAGACTTTGATTGAAAAACAGACAGGAGAACAAATTAAGCGACTGAGGACTGACAATGGGTTGGAATTTGTGAAAATGAATTCAATGAGTTCTGCAAAAATGAAGGAATAGCTCGACATCGTACTGTTAGAATGACTCCTCAACAGAATGGTGTGGCAGAACGGATGAATCGTACTCTTTTGGAAAGAGCTCGGTGCATGATCTCAAATGCCAAGTTGACATTAGACTTTTGGGCAGAAGCCATATCTACGACTTGTTACATCGTCAACCGCTCTCCTTGTGCACCTCTTGATTTCAAGACTCCAGAGGAAGTATGGTCAGGTACTTCTGTTGATTACTCTAATTTAAGAATATTTGGGTGTCCAGCTTATATGCATGTTAACGAGGGAAAGCTAGAGCCTAGGGCTAAGAAATGTATTTTCCTCAGTTATGCTTCAGGGGTGAAAGGATATAGATTGTAGTATCCTGATCCCAAATCACCCAAATTTGTAATTAGTAGAGATGTTACATTTGATGAATCTTATATGTTACATCCTGGAAAAGAGTCTTGTAATCCTTGTGATTCAGAAAAAGAGGATAGTGCACAAAAGCAGGTGGAGTTAGACATTGGTGGTTCTTACGGGAGAAACCCAACCCAAGAAGTGGTTGAAGAATCTGATCATGAACATGCTGAAGATCAACCGGGAGATGAGGATTATTCCATTGCCAGAGATAGGTCGAGACGTGACATTCGACCACCATTAAGGTATGCAAATTTGGTTGCATATGCTTTATCAGTGGCACAGGAAACAGGTGGAGACGAGGAATCTTCCACATATTTAGAGGCAGTTTCCGGTGCTAATTCAGACAAATGGTTGGGGGCTATGAATGAAGAGATGGAATCTTTACACAAGAATAGAACATGGGATCTTGTGGTGCCACCAAAAGGAAAGAAAATTGTTGGTTGCAAATGGGTTTTCAAGAGAAAGGAAGATACTTTGGGTGTTGATAATGCAAGGGACAAAGCAAGATTGGTCGCAAAGGGCTACAGTCAGGTACAAGGTGTACATTTCAATGATGTTTTCTCACCTATTGTGAAACATAGCTCTATTCGTGTATTGCTTGCTTTGGTTGCCATGTATGATCTGGAGTTAGAACAGCTGGATGTTAAGAAAGCTTTCTTGCATGGTGAATTAGATGAACATATCGATATGAGTCAACCTGAAGGTTTTGAAGTTCAAGGTAAGGAAGACCGGGTTTGCTTGTTGAAGAAATCCTTGTATGGATTAAAGCAGTCTCCAAGACAATGGTATAAGAGGTTTGATTCTTTTATGTTGGGTCATGGTTTCTCCAAGTGCTTGTATGATAGTTGTGTTTACTTCCGGAAGTTACAAGACAACTCATTCATTTATTTGCTATTATATGTTGATGACATGCTCATTGCGGCTGAGAATCTTGCAGAAATTCATGAGTTGAAGGCCTTGTTGAATAGTGAATTTGAGATGAAAGATTTAGGTGCAGCTAAGAAGATTCTTGGTATGGAGATAAGAAGAGATCGAGGAGTTGGAAAGTTGTACTTGGCCCAGGAGAGTTATCTTAAGAAAGTTTTGGAGCAATTTGGCATGCATGATGCCAAGCCCGTTAGCACTCCTCTTGGTAGCCATTTCAGGCTATCTGCAGCCCAATCACCAAAAACAGAGGAAGAAGAAGATTATACGGCTAGAGTTCCTTATTCAAATGCAGTTGGGAGTATAATGTATGCAATGGTTTGTACTCGCCCTGATATCTCACAAGCTGTTAGTGTTGTTAGCAGGTATATGGCCAATCCGGGAAAATCACATTGGCAAGCTGTGAAGTGGAATCTTAGATACCTAAAGGGTACTTCAAACATGTGTTTGGATTTTGGTAGAACCAATAACACTCTGGTTGGTTTTTTAGATTCAGACTTTGCCGGTGATCTTGATAAGCGCAGGTCTCATACAGGTTATGTATTTTGCATTGGAGGTTGTGCAATTAGTTGGAAAGCTACTTTACAACATGTAGTTGCTTTATCTACTACTGAGGCAGAATATATGGCAGTCACAGAGGCAATCAAAGAAGCTTTATGGTTGAGAGGTCTCTTCGGCGAATTTACTCTACAACAAAAGGTTACTACCATTCACTGTGATAGTCAAAGGGCAATTTACTTAACTAAAGATCAGATGTATCATGAGCGGATGAAGCATATTGATATTAAGTACCACTTCATTCGTGATACCATTGCACAGAAGAAGGTCTTTGTTCAGAAAACAATACAAAGGATAATCCTGCTGATATGTTCACGAAGGCTCTTCCCTATTTCAAGTTCAAACAGTGCTTGGACTTTATTGGTGTTCGTTGTTGGTGATTCGGCCCATTAGGGCCTTGTCGGATGAGGGTGAGTAAGCTATTACTTTTGGGGTTCAGACAAAGGTGGAGATTTGTGAAGAAATGTGTGGTCTTCACCCAATTGTCCATGAACATTCACTTCTTTGAAGGATAGCAAAGACAATCATTCAAAGCATTAAATTGCAACACTATTCTCATCCCATGCTTAGCAAGTTGAAGCATTATTTCTTTGACTATTGGGGTTCAACTATCATGGTTTTTTTGGCAAGAACCATTTGGAAGTAATGTTCCCAACCCATGCTTGAAGCAAGAAGGATGATTTCTTCGGATATTGGGATAAGTTTTGTTTGAGAGCTCTTGGCCATTGGTGAACTTGGAGTAGTATAAATAGGGGATGAACTTAGTAGTTCAAACACACTTCAAGCATAGCATTCCTTTGCTACTTGCTTCCTTCTCCCCTTTAGCTCTCATTTTGTAGTTGTAGAAGCCAAAACCCTCATCTTTATATTTTGCCACATAATTCCTTCATAGGTGATAGGCAAAACGTTGTAATACTTTCTCCACATATAGTGAAGCTTCCGGTCTCCTCTGGCCGTGGATGTAGGTCAACTTGACCGAACCACGTAAATCCTTGTGTCCATTATTTCCTTTATTTTCTTTACGTTGTCTTTGTTTTCCATTTTTGGACTAATAGATATCTCGTAGGATTCGTATTTCTAACTGCTTTTTTAGATGAAAAGATATTGGATTTTATGTAGTTGCATGCAATTGTTAAGGTGCTTTATTATTGTTGTGTTATATCCACCGAGTCCTTCCTTCGCATACATAGAAAAAAACAAGCACATAGAGAAAAATTCTCATCAGTAGATAAGCTGCAGTTAGTAGTATTTACTTATTACTATTATTTAGGATTAAAGTGAAGATCATAGTAATACTATAAATAGTATTAGTAGGTATGTGAAATTTGAAAAGCATGTACTCGTGTATTAGAGAACATAGTGACTGGTTCAACTAGATGGCGAGGTTAAGGCTGCTCACCTTTAGGGCTAAGTCAAAGGTCGGTTCGAGGCATGTCAGCTGTCTCGGTCGAAATTGATAAAAAATTTTGGGTCAAATGGGTCAGATTAAAATTCCCAAGTTTAGAGTTGGGTTGGGTTGGTCAGCCCAAATCGATCAAAATTATATATAAAAATATTTTTTTATAATTTACTATTAATTTAATTTTATAAATATATATTTTTCAAGATGTTAAAGTTGTCTATGAAGTAAATTAATGTTGGATATGTTGTATTAAACTAATTATTTTTTATGATATTTATTCAAGAAAATGTGATAAAATTACAAATGGGTCAAAATGAATCGATTTGGGTCAAAATCCAACCAAACTCATTTTAACCTTGAGACCCGACCCACTCGATCTAAATGGGTCATTGACCCAACCTACCCAAATAAATTGGATCAAAATGGATCGGATCAAACAATTTGATCACCCTTACTCAGCTTTACAAACAAATAACTTCACTTGTATTATAATATGGTTTTGCGAGTTTTTATAATTTCACATTTAACTGATGACATTTCGGTACTTTTTTTGTTAACAGGTGTCAAAAGCAAAATTCCTTTCAACAACATGAGACAAAGAAATATGCACGTGATTGAGTTAGAATCATTGAATCAAATCGATCATGTGGTGTAAATTTGGGTCATTGTGTTGGATTCGGAACGGGTTGAAAATAGTTCGTGTTAAAATAGGTCGGGTTATAATGTATTATATTTATTTTCGGATTGGGTCTGGTTAAGTCGGGTTCCTATCGCGTTGAGGTAAAACGTGTCAGATTTTTTTCTCGGGTCGGGTCGTGTCGGGTTCGATTACACTCATGTCCAGTTACTATCGTGTAATTTCTTTACTCGTGTTTGGTCGGGTTGAGTCTAGTGGTGTCAATTCGGGTCATCGTGTCGGGTTGGGGTCTTGAAAATAGTTCGTGTTAAAACAGGTCGGGTTATAACATGTTATATTTAATTTTTTGGATCGGGTCGGGTTGAGTCGGGTTCCTATCGTGTTGGGGTTAAACGTGTCAGATTCTTTTTTAGGTAGGGTCATGTCGGGCGATTGCACTCGTGTCGGGATACTATCGTATAATTTCTTTACTCGGGTTAGGTCGGGTTAGGTCAGATTACTGTCGGGTTTGGTCTGTTCGGGTTATATTCAGGTCGAGTTGGATCATGTCAGGTTATTTTCAGTTTTGGCCATTTTCTTGTAGGTTTTTGTACTGGAGTTTTATTCGAGTTAGGTCATGTCAGTTTATTAAATTTCATATTGGATTTGGGTGTAGTTTGGATCAAGTCATTATACTACTCGACTAAATTTAGGTTGATTCACATTCCTATAGTTACAATATTATTTGTTTATGTTCATTGTAACATGTAATTTTTATTTACAATTTATTAAAATTAATTTTTAGTCGATCTTCTATATTACTTACTCAGAATCATGATTATGATTAAACACCTCTCTTTATCTTAATATTATTCATTAACTTTATAAACTTAACCGTAATTTTGCATTTTAAACTTAACCTTGTGCGCTAAAATTTATAATGAGATGAATTTATGTAATTATATTTGTAGATTTTTAATAAACATAAATCTCACTTTATTCTCATAAATATGTCTAACCAATTTATTAGCCTAACATATAACCAAGTTTATTTACTTCCATATTAATGTCAGTAGACTTTATATAGTTACATTGTTAATGAGTTTTACACACTAAACTGCATCCCTATATAAATATATAAATTGTGTATAACTAACAGGAATCACAAATCAACACCT
Organism: Rubia yunnanensis; assembly: GCA_037428765.1. Taxonomy (NCBI): domain Eukaryota; kingdom Viridiplantae; phylum Streptophyta; class Magnoliopsida; order Gentianales; family Rubiaceae; genus Rubia; species Rubia yunnanensis. The sequence goes on along the minus strand of CM075064.1, from coordinate 17,949,963 downwards.
GGTTATATATATATATATATATATATATATATATATATATATATATATCTTATTTTTCACATAACTATATATTTTATCTAACAAAGCATAAGTTTCATTTGTATAGACACTAATTTACATTTAATATCTAATTTAAAATAATCATTTAATTATGACTTTTTGTAATAACTCATAAAATGGTTTATATACATCAATTGTCTTTTACATTTGTACATAGGTCTAATGATTATTACATTCACATATAATAATAACTAATGTAACTATTTATGACTACTGTTGTCTTAATAAGTGAAAAATATATTTAAGGTAACATATATGGTGATTTTCCTACTATAAGTAATATAAGGTATATATATGATTTTCCTTTGAACTAGATGTTATGATTGTAATGCAATAATGCAATGATATAATAAGGTATAGATGTTACGATTCTAATTAGCATTCATAATCATTTAGCTACATTCTTACATGAGAATTTGATTGAATTTGAATAACTGCATTTATATCTACACTGATTATCCTTTATACCTTTTTTTTATAAACATTTCCATTTATAACTAAATTGGCACTAATTAATTAATCATCAGTTAATATTTCACAAATAAATTAAATAATACTTTATTTCAATTTTTACAGTTTAGCATATCATTAATTAAATAAATTTATGATTGAGAATTCATAACAAAGCTTAAATAATTTAGAAAAAAAGAAAGATAAAAAGCTGAATTAATTAGAAAAAAATAAAAAATAAGAGAAATTAAATTAGGTGAAAAGATATTTAACAAATGAGAAAAAAAGAACAAAGTAGAGAAAAATAATCTCAACCGTTGATTTCAACTAGGGTTAATCTGTAGCGTTAATGCTTTAGGCCCTTAATATAAAAGCTTTTCAATGTTTGTGTCTCTCCCTGAAACCCTACTTCTATCTCTCTCGTCTGTTGTGCCTCTCGTCTCTGCTCTGTTCTCATCGCTTTATCGATCCCCCTCTACTCTTCCTCTGTTCTCATCTCTGCTCTCCCTCTGTTCTCGTCTCTGCTCTCCCTCTGTTCTCGTCTCTGCTCTCCATCTGTTCTCGTATTTGCTCTCCCTCTGTATTCTTTTCTTTTTTTTCTTTGTGCTATTGTTCGCGTGCTATTTGTGCTTGTTGATTTTATTTTTGCCACTCCCTCGTCTTTCTCCTATTAATATTCTACCGCTAACTCGCCCGTGTGGATATCAAATCTGAAATTTTTGTTGATTTTGAGGTAATGTAATTAGGGTTTTGTTGGAACTTATTACAATTGTGGTTCTTATGCATTCATTTGTGTGTTTGTGTGGGGAAAGGAATGATTTGTATTGCCTTTTAATGGTTCTGATCTGCTATGTCGCTTGTTCTGATTCAATGGAATCTTGGGTTTGCAAAAAGTTTGAGTTTTGTTTATGTTGGTGGGAATTGCTTCTTATGGGGTTTGGATTTTTGAATCGTTTAGTTTTTTACTGGGCGTTTGAGAATTTATGTAGGGTTGTGTTATTTTGTGAAACTTGAATCAGAATTTGATCTTCTGTACTGAGTTGGAGGCTATTGTTTTGTTGTTTAATGTTACTGTGATAGCACACTAAATGTCTGCTTGTTAGCAAGTATTATTATACGATGGTATTTGATAGCAAGTGAACATTGGTATTGGTAGCTAGTTCGGCTCTCTTTTGATTTGGTGAGAATCATGATAAGAGATTTTGGTATACCCTGGTAGTGTTAATCCATTCCATTCTCTGAACATGTTCAGTTTGGTGATGATCATATGATGTCTCTCATATGAGACATGCTTTGGTGAAATATTATTATGCGATGTGAGATTCGTAGTATTGTTAAAAAAAGTCTGCTTGTTAGGATTTACCCATACTATTAGCGGGATTTGCCACAGATTGGTTCTTAGTTCATTCGTATGCTTGTGATCATTTTAACTTGTGTCATGATTATGCTGGTTCTTAGTTTAGTGAATTCTACTACCTTTTTTTCAAGTTTAGTGAATTCTACTGCCTTGTGTCATGTCATGCGAAAGGTTCACTTCATACTGTGTCGTCATATTGGTCCTTGGTGCACTATTATGCTTAAGCTTTTAGTTATTGTCTCATTAATTTCTAAATATGTTGGTCCTTATTTCTATCTTATACATATGCATTTCTTAAAACTTATTATGCTGATCCTATGACTGTAAATCTGCTGATATGCATCGTTCTGGATTATTCATATGCATTTACTTACACGTGTCATGTCTCTTCTAGTCCTTGTTTCAGTTCTATACTTCAAATGTCCTTTACCGTTCTTGTTACTGAATGTTTGTTATTGTGATACTGAATGTTTGATGGATTTTTATCGTGATACTGAATCTTGTTACTGAATATTTGTTATTGTGATACTGAATATTACATAAACACTGGCCCTATTATAAGTTTCTTATTGATGGGTTTTTTTTTCTGCGGGTGGTGATGGATGAAAGTTCTAGATCCTTTGAAGTTAATGCTGAAAGTTTCGTGGACTTAAATGCTGAAGTTAATGCTGAAGTCAATCTTGATCTATGTTGTCATTTGAAATTTATTTAAAGTTATTGCCCTTACATGTGATGGTTACTCTTCATTTTGAAGTTGCCCATATTGTATTTGCTGGTGATGACTTATCTGCATAGTGACAACTAATGGTGGGGGGTTTGGTAGGTCTCTGTGCAAAGATTGTTAATATGTTGTTATTTGCAATTTATTTGAAGTTATTGCCCTTACATGTGATGGTGACTCTTCCATTGTGAAGTGATGCCCATATTGTATTTGTTGGTGATGGCTTCTATAGTTGCAAATTGTCAACTAAAAACTCTATGATGAACATTCTCGTAATAAACCTAGGAAATTTTCCTTATGGTTAATTACCAGATTTGAGAGCTTCATATTAAACTACTAAAATTAGTCATTAGTAATTTTTTGTCTACTATAAATTTTCTTTCTTGTTTTTGTAGGTGAAATTGTGGGCTATTGGGGGTTATTAATTAGTTCTGCGGTGATAAAGGGTCCTAGAATTCTGATGTATATCTGATGTATCTTTTACATCAATTATCTTTTATATTTTGGTTAACTACATTTGTAAAATTATCGGTTCCTAATGTTCATAAGGGAGGATATATCTGAACTGTTATTTTTCCAATAACTATACTTATTTGGCTTGCGCATCATCCTAGATACGCGTCCTACTGTTAGTTCTTACCTGTTCAAAAAAGTGATCCAATATACAATTCTAAATCACTAAAAAAAGGCTAAATATGTTCAATTTAGAATGCAAAAAAAAGAAGATCCAATATACAATTATACATCACAACAAAGTGACCCATTAGTTAAATTCAGTATACATAAAAGCGCCCTTATATATCATTTTAAATCACAAAAAAAGCATTCCAATATGTTAATTTTAGGATGCAAAAAAGCGTTCTAATATGTAAATTTTAGGATGCAAAAAGCAACCCAATATGTTAATTTAGGATGCAAAAAAGCATCTCAATATGTTAATTTTAGGCTGCAAAAAAGCGATCGAAAAGTATATAATAGGATGCATGAAAACAACCCTAAATCTTATCTATAATGTCGCTTAATAAAACGACCCAGGATCAACAGGGACTGACGATAACGGATCATTTATGGGAAAGCGTCCTAATAGCTTGTTTATGTTGTAGTGTAATTTTTACGATTATCAAATTCTATGAATGGAAGCGTCCTAATAGCATGTTTGAATGATGCAACTAGAATAATTCCAATACTAACTTTTGGGTTTATGCACATAAATATTTCAGGTTACCAATTAATTATTTAATTATAAAGATATTAATGTTTACTTTATATCGACTATATATAGAGGTAAATGGAATTTTTTATCGTTACGAATTGGGTCAATTAAAAAAATCAAAAGTATTTTGCGTTGCTTACATGTAGGGTTATTTTGTTAATTTGTCGGGTTGAATATTGTTCAGGTTGATTGTGAGCCAAGTTGAATCATTTTCAGGTTTAGATCGGGTTCCGGGTTAAGTCTGATCGTGTCGGGTTCATGCGGGTTAAGTCTGGTCGTGGGTTAAGTCTAGTCGTATTGGGTTCGGGTTCGGATTAAGTCTGGTTGTGTCGGGTTCGGGTTCGTGTTGATATCGCTCAGGTCGGAATTGGGTTTCAGATTGAACTCGATCGTATTGGGTTCATGTTGGGTCGATCTTTCTCGGGTTATAATCAGGTTTCAGGTTGAGTTCGGTCGTTTCAGCTTAGGTTCGGGTTCATATCTCACGGGTTAAATTCATTTTCGGGTTGAATCGATCGTTTCGGTCCGTGTCGGATTTTTTATTCGGGTCAAAGATTGGCAGCTCTAATCATGTCACAACTATTGTATCCATTCAGAACCTTAACGTCAGCAACTTGCAGCAGTAGTAAGAAAAGGAAAACTGAGAGAGCACACTCAACTGGTGACATTCACGTAAAATTTTCCCAACTGAGATGAAATTATATACAAATACCAAGAAGCACAAAGCGAAAAAAGTCATTTCATCAAAGATGTGCTATTTCGAAATGTTACCATAGTTGATGAGATGACTTCAAAATATACATTTGATATGTTGCTATGCAATTTGTACTTGTCCCCAACATATTAACATTCGACCCATTATTTTTGGTTGAATTATTTTGAATGAGACGGTCCCCGTCAACTGACTAACAGTTAAACCAAAAATAAAAATCTTCATTCTAATAATTTTTCATGTCGAATTATAATTACATATCTTGAAATTAATTTAAAAATATTTTCATAATTATAGGTCGGATTATAAAAAACCCCATTCGTAGTCATAGTATAATTATTAAATAATATCTTATAATGATTAGTCGGTGTAAAACAAGACTTTATGATTTTTAATACAAATTAAACATTTTAAAATTTTAACATTTGCATTTAAGTAATGCGATTTAACATATTAACATTCTAACCATTAATTACCTACAGTTGAACTATTTTGAATGCATATTAGATGTTTCTAAATTTTAAAATTTTGAATTAAAGTAATTTATTCACCCATTATATACACTCGATTGGGTTTGTAAGATTAATTTTTTGTCATTTAAAATTAAAATGTTCCAATTACTTATGAGCATTCATTATATTCTTTAAGATTAAAATTTGTCTGCTAAATCTTATATGGCACAACAAAATAAAAAAGAAGATGTAATTGCAATTGAAAAACCTTCTAAATTCAAACAAGGATAGAAATTTGGAATACCCATTAATGAAGATACGATTTACACTCAACTTGAAAATATTCAGCTACATCAAAAGGTAATTGAGTTATATTTTCAAAACTTAATTAATTGATCTTTAGTTTCTTCATGACCTACAATGGGGAAAAAATCAATATATATCTTTTAGGTGGTAAAAAACATGACGCTTTTCTTTAAGGATATATTACAAAATCATCACTACATGGCCTGTAGTAAGTGTTTCAATGCTACAATTGCACCATATAAATTTAAATGCAAATGCAACATTTGCGAATAAAAACAAACTCCAGAACCAAGATCAGTTACAAAATTATTTTGTTGTGATGATATATTAGACCAATATTTCATTGGGCCTCCAGGCCCAAGTCCATTAGGAAAAACTCGGTCCTAAGCAACCCAATAGGGCCTCTCGCTATGATGAGTCAGCATTAGGCTTCATTACTAGATAAGGAAAATGATTAGATTTTAGGCAACTACTATTAGGGTTTAAGAGGTATAAATATAGATGTATGTCATTTATTTTTGGGCTCAGCCAGACAACGTTAGACGCGCGTGAGATTCACACACTCGACCTTCCAAAAGCGCGTGAGTCCATGCGCGGGTGAACCTGACGTGCAGTTTCCCTTCACAGCGCATGACTTGCATGCGTCACACAGTAGGCGCTTCAATTGCCTCTTTTGGCTTTGGTTCAGCAAATTTTCTCCCTTCTCTTACTTTAATTGTTCTTGTCATTTGTTTTATGGCTCTTTTCGCTAGTGTAGTGACGTCGTCACAAGGGTTTGCAATGGCCACCTCCTCTGGCTTACCTTCATGATCTGATTTTGGTCCTGCTCTATTTGATGACCAATGGAGTACGACCATACATTTATTTAATCAGTTTAATTCGTTATCTGACCATGGGCCAGGTAAGTCTACTTTACCTTGGATTCTAGATTCGGGAGCCTCATATCACATGACTGGTGATAAAGGTTCTCTTACTAATATTACTACTGCTACCAATACCATGAATGTTATATTGCCTGATGGATCTGTGTCGTCTGCTACACAATATGGGTCTATTTGTTTTGGTGATGTCACCCTTACTCATGTGCTCTACATACCTACTTTGCGATGCAATTTATTATCATGCTCTAGATTGTTATCTACCTTAAAATGTCTAGCCTTGTTTACTGGAAATTATTGCATTTTACAGAAAATCAGTACGGGGGGGGGGGGGGTTTATTGGCTTCGTCTATTGGATACTCACATTCGTCGTTATATCCTGCAGTCTATTCCGACAGTTGCTTCGGTTTCTTCATCTCTTTATGGCATCAACGTTTTGGTCATCCATCATCTACGGTGTTGTCTTCGATTCCAACTCTTGATTTTAGCACAAATAATACTACTATACCTTGCTCTGTATGTTATAGAGCAAAACAGACTAGACATAGTTTTCCATTGAGTTCTACAAATGCTACTACATTATTTGAATTAGTACATTGTGATGTTTGGGAACCTTATCACACTCCATCCTCTAGTGGTGCATTTTATTTTTTGACGATAGTCGATGATTATTCCCGAGTTGTTTGGGTTTATTTATTGGTCGCTAAGTCTGAAGTAGCCTCTAGATTTTAAAAATTTAGTGCCTTAGTGAAGAACCAGTGGGGCCGAACCATAAAACGTGTTCGGGCTGATAATGGGACTGAATTTCTGCCTTTGCGATCTCATTTTACTGCATCTGGGATCATCTTTGAGACATCTACGGTTGACACACCACAACAGAATGGTCGGGTTGAAAGAAAGCATCGCCATTTACTCAATGTGGAGCGTGTTTTGGATGCTTGTGTTTTCCTGCTCATGTTCCCAGATATAGTGACAAGTTTGCACCACGAAGTCGGCAGTTTATGTTTCTTGGTTACCCTACCGGAAAGAAAGGCTATCGCCTTTTTGACTTGGAATCCCAAGTGATCTTTAACAGTCGGGAGGATGATTTCTTTGAAGACCAGTTCCCGTACTCTGCAACTTTAGCATCTGCTTTATCCGATGAACCTGGCGGCGCCACCACACCACCGTCGGATTCCTCCTCCTTCTTGCCGGAGCCGCACAGATTTTTTGTTCAGCCTTCCACTGCCGATCCACAGCCGCCGGTCGCCATTGGCTTTCTGCCGACCACCGGTGGCCAGCTGCTGCCGCATGCTGTCTTACTGGTCACCTCCGGTCAACGCCGAGCAATCAATGCCGGCAAGTCAACGCCAGCGAGTCCGCCGCCGCCCGACGCCGGTACTGCCACGCCGGCCGCTGCCGGCCAACCTTCGCCGTTCGCTGCCGGTTATTCTGTGCCAGTCGCCATCGATGCTACATCCTCGGTATATACTTTACCGGATTCTCTGGTACCGGACAGTTTCGCTGCTGAGTTGCCACCTACCAGACAGAGTGTTTGATCTCGTCGTCCTCATTCATACTTGGCAGATTATGACTGTGAAGATCATGCTTGTGCTCTTACTACTGAAGACCCCCCCCTTCGACTACGTTTCCTCACGCATCATCACTTTCCTCAGGTGTTCTCCATCCTCTTACCGATTATGTAAATTGTGATAATTTTTCTAGTATGCATTCTAGATTTTTGGGTGCTGTAACTTCTAGTGCAGATCCCACTACTTACTCCGAGGCTTCCCGTCATTCTCATCGACGTGATGCTATGTTGAGGAACTTACTGCCCTGGAGCGAAATCAGACATGGACTTTGTCTCCTTTGCCTGCGCATAAGAAGGTTATTGGGTGCAAATGGGTATATCGGACAAAGTTTCATTCAGATGGTACTATTGAACGTCACAAGGTACGCCTAGTGGTTCTTGGAAATTGCCAGGTTGAAGGAATTGATTACACTGAGACCTTTACTCCAGTTGCGAAGATGAGTTCTGTTAGATTGTTCCTGTCTGTTGCTGTTATAAAAGGTTGGGAACTGCATCAGATGGATGTTCATAATGCCTTCCTGCATGGTGATTTGCATGAGGAAGTGTTCATGCGTCCTCCGCCTGGCTATGTTGTACCTCCTGGTCAGGTTTGTCGCCTTCGGAAATCTCTTTATGGTCTTCGTCAGGCTCCTCGAAATTGGTTTGCTAAACTGTCTCAGGCTTTACGGGCTTTTGGTTTTGTTTAGAGTAAGGCCGATTACTCTTTATTTTTCTATTTCCATGGATCAGTTTCTTTACATGTTCTGGTTTATGTGGATGATTTGCTTATTGCTAGTAGTTCTTCTTCGCTCATCTCTGAGTTCAGAAAATACTTGGGTTCTTGTTTTCACATGAAGGACCTTGGTTTGCTTAAGTATTTTTTGGGCATAGAGATTGCTACAGGACCGGAGGGGATGTTTCTCTCGCAAAGGAAATATGCTTTGGACATCCTATCTGATACAGGTTTATCTGCTTCCTAACCAATTGATTTTTCGATGGAGCAACAACATGATTTGGCACGTGTTGAAGGTATAGCCTACCCTGACCCAGAGCAGTATCGCCGTTTGGTTGGGCGCCTGATATATCTGACTATTACTCGTCCTGAACTTAGTTATCTAGTTCATACTTTTGCGCAATTCATGAAGTCTCCTTGTGTTCCTCACTGGCAAGCTGCGGTTCGTGTGTTGCACTACCTGAAGAGTCATCCTGGTCAAGGTTTATTTCTTTCTTCCCGTGGTACTCTACAATTGACTGCTTATTGTGATTCAGATTGGGCCGCCTGTCCAATTACTAGGCGTTCTTTATCTGTTATTTTGTTATGATTGGTGATTCTCCGGTTTCCTAGAAGACTAAGAAGCAATCTACTGTTTCTCGATCTTCTGCTGAAGCAGAGTATCGTGCTACGGTAGTTACCTGCTGTGAGTTGTTATGGCTTAGGTCCTTACTGAAGGACTTAGGGGGTTTCTTACTCTTTTCCTATGAAATTATTTTGTGACAGTCAATCTGCTCTCCACATAGCAGCCAACCCATTTTTTGATGAACACACAAAGCACATTGAAGTTGATTGTCATTTTGTCCGAGATCTTGTCCAATTTGGCGCTATTGTTACTCAACATATCCGTACGACAGACCAACCAGTGGGTTTGTTCACTAAAGCTCTCGGACGTAACCAGTTCCATTCTTTACTTGGCAAGTTGGGCATTTCCGATCCTCATGCTCTAACTTGAGGATGAGTGTTAATTAATTGGAATTGGATTTGTATTCTTACCATAATTATAGATGTAATTTTATTCTGTTACCTTTTCCTAGCTTGTATAGATATCCTGTACTACTATATAATGTATTCTGAATTCATGAATACAGACACACAATTATTACCCTTATTTTCTACACTTCCCAAGACCAACTTTGACATCGAAGCTTTTTCCCCCAAGATACTCTGTGGCTTGTTTTTTTCCCTTGCAGATTATGGATCTGCGCCGGTGGATCAAGGTGGTGCTCGGATCGGGTCTCAGATGCATCATGTTGGTTTAGTGTTTAAATATATTATGAAATTGCAATTTCTATATATAACTAAAATTGTAATTTCTTTAAAGTATCATTACGCACATTATTCGTGTGTTGATGTGCATATATCATTAAGCACTATTCATATTTATCGTGGTGTAATAGGGATAATTTCCTTTTCTTAAAGTACAAATGCATGCTTGATTTACAAATGCTTGATTTAATAACATTTATTTGGATGAAATTATTTTAGGGATAAATACCAATATAACCCTATCTACTTGAGTAAGTGTCAATATAACCCTTAAATCCAAAAAACCCCCTAACTAGTTTACATAAGTGCTAATCTTCCCCTAAGACATAATTTCTGGCGTTCACCAACATTGACCACATCAAAATGACTAAAATTCCCTTTGGCCTAAAACCTAAAAGTGTTAAGACCATTTTGCCCTCATGCGACCACCACAACTGCCAGCTTACCACCGTCCCGCCACCACCACCACTTCATCCACCACTACCACTACAGCGCCGCAGAACCACCCCGCACAACCTCTCCTACTCGTCATTCTCTCGCCACAACTACAGTGCCGCAGAACCACCCCGCACAACCTCTCCTACTCGTCATTCTCTCGCCACCACTACCATTCAAGCTCCAGCACCACCACCACCACCCTGCCACATTTTCCACCCTTCCGGCTTTGGCACCACCCTAAGGCCACTCTAATTCGACTCGACCACTCTCTCGTCTTACTGGTAAATAAGAACTACAAACAAAACACACACTCATGCAGTGCACATCCAAAGTGAAAACCAGAGCTTGTCGCATGTAAAACCCCAATCCACTCCCTTCTCTAGTACAACCACAAGCCGGAGCTCGCCAGCAAGACTCCATGAGCCGTCGTCGACGGAGCTCGCCATACCTAAAACCCCAAATCCACTTCCTTTTCCAGTACAACAGCAAGTCGGAGCTCGCTGGCAAGACTTCGTGGGTCGTTATCGCTGGAGCTCGCTAGACCTAAAACCCTTAATCCACTTATTGCTCCAGTACAGCCGCAAGCCGGAGCTCACCGGTGAGGGTCTGTAAGCCGGAGCTCACCAGCGAGGCTCTGCAAGTCATGGTCATAACCTCTAGAGCTCCTCTACCACACCTGTTATCACCGTGAAACCCTAAACCCACCGCCGAAACACTAGCGCCACCACCCTCAATGCCCAGCCCTCACCACTGATACCCTAACACCACCTTAGCGCCACTAGCACCCTCACTGCTACCCACTCCCCTTGAGATGCGAGGAATTTTACTGGTGTTCATCAGAGCGTGGACCGTAGACGGCAGTAAATTTTGTCGTGAAATCGTAGACGGAAGGTTTAAAGCTGAGCGGTAGCTTGAGTAGTCAGCGCTGGCTAAGAATGGGTGGTCGGCGGTGGCTGAGAATGGGTGATTGTTGGGTGCGATTGTTTAGTTGAAAGACATTGTGATTGTTTGGTGCAGATCAAAGGGAACAACGAATGAGAAGAGAGAAGTGAGTGGGCATAATTTCCATTTGAGTTAGTAATTGTCAAAGTACCTTTTTTTTTGAAAAAAATCTTTTATTTAAAAGCGGTTAAATCTTCTTTTCAATCAAATCCAGTCTTAAATTGACGGAATAAGTAAAATTGCACTTATATTGACTATGTAGGGTTATATTTGTACTTTCAATTATCAAAAGGTTATATTTGCACTTATGCCAAGTAGGTAGGGTTATAAAAGCACTTTTTTCTTTATTTTAATTTAATTATTCAACAATTTTATTCTAAACATATATTAGAGAAAAGTGCACTTTTAACTCTATGTTTTGTTCGAAAGTGCAGACATAACCTTGTAAAATTTGAAAGTGAAAATCTAACCTTGCACTTCGTTGACCGAAATGTCAACAGCCAAATTTTCTAAAATAAATCAATTAAATTACCAATATAGCCCCAAGTTGAAAAAATAAAAATAGTAAAAGACATAAATAACCCCCATCTTTTCTCTTTCTCACCTCTCTTTCCTACACTTCGTCTTCCCCACAACGTCCTCTCCTTTGCCTCCTTACACCATCTCTCCTGGTTCATTTTCTGTTCGGCCCAATCTTTTTTGCCATCCCACGCCATCGGCTCCCCTACCTCCTCACCCCATCTCTCTCCATTCATTTTCTAGCTAGCGTACTTATGCTAAATCATCGAGTCACTGAGTCGCTAACTTTGACTTGTGGTGGTGGTGTTGTGGGTGGGGCTATAGTTTTAGGCGAATGGTGGTTTTTAGACATGGAAGGTGGTGGAGCTAGGCTGAGCAATGGTTTGGGGGGGAGTGGTTCTAGGTGGCGATAAAGCTAGGGTTTTAGGGGGCAGTGGTTATGGGAGATTGGTTTTAGGTGGAGGGGGTGGTAGAGCTAGGCGGAGCTGGGGTTTTAGAAGGTAGGTAGTTCTAGGCGGCGATGGAATAAGGGATTACGGGGAGGTTGTTCTGGGTGGCAGGTTGTAGGGGGGGAGGTGGTGTATCTAGGCTGAGATAGGGGTTTAGGGGGGAAGTTGTTCTAGGCGCCGGTGGTTCTAGCCGACGACATAGCTGCAAAGCAGCAGTGGATTGAACATGGGTGAAAGGCGACAAAGCTGTGACAGTGTGTTTGAATTTGAAGAAGAAGTGTAGGGGCAAAATAGTCATTAAATATTCCATTTTAAACTTAAGGGTACTTATGCCTTTTCATGTTTGGTCAATAGCTAACTTCTTTGAGTCACCGTAGAAATTGAGCATAATGGGTATGATTGAACAATTTTACAAAAAATTATGTTTAGTTTTGCACTTTCAGATTTTACAGGGTTATATCTGGACTTTTGAAATTTAATAGGATTATTTATGCACTTTATCCAATATATTATAATTTTAAATTATGTAGGTGTCTATTTCAAGCTCATTTGATAGATGAGAGTGGAATGATTACAAATTCCTTTTTTTTGTTAAAAATGCTGAAAATCATTGGATTTCACCACTAAAAAAGCAATGAACAGTTTGATAAATTTATGAATATTTTTTCATTTACATAAAAAATAATTTTAGATTTACATACCAATTGAGTTTTATTTTATATTTATTGAAAAGATTATATCAAGAACCACAATAATGAAGACCAAAATTGTAGAAGCATACGACATGCTGTATTTAGAAAATGTTGCTTCGATTAATCAAGTTTTTAATACAGTGAACAATTCCAAAGGTAAAATATTACATTCATAAATTATTACTCAATTATTTTTTCTAACCTAATATTTTCGTGTTTATTAAAAATTCAAAAATTAAAGAGGAAAAAATAAGAAGGTGCAATTTAATTTGATGCCAAGGCTTGAAAGTGAAGATGGAGAGCAACCGCAATTTTTTTAAAAAAAGATAACATATGCTTTGTAATTTATAGATTATCGATGGAATAATTTTTAATTAGTTATATTCTCTATTCATTACCCAAAACAATATAGGGGAGTAAATTTATATTGCACAATTTGATTTGTTAGGTGATTTTGGAAATATGTTTTTCTTAATTATGAACATGTATTTTCATGTTTGTTTTTACTTGTATTTTCAAGTATAAGTTTCATTTTTCTACAAGTTAAATATTTATTTTACATTTTAATTCATATTCTTGCTGTATATTAATTCCTCAAAGGTGACAAATTTAATTATTTTTATTTCATTAATTATTTAATAAATGGGTCAAGTGCTAAAATAATACTATATTTAGGTTGAAAGTGGCAATATAACCATGCAAAACAAAACAAAAGTGCCCAAATAACCCTTACTTATTGATGTATGTGCCAATATAACTCTAAGCATCGTTGATTTCAATTGTTGATGGAAATTTTGGTCAAAATTCAAGGAAATGACTATTTTGCCAATGAATTTAAAAACAAGAAAAAAACGGAAAAGATAAATCTGCCCTTGTTTTTCCCCAATTCTTCATTCTACCCATCACCAATTTTCCCCAATTCTTCTTCTATCTTCTTCTTATTTTCCCCCCTAATTCTTCTTCCATCTTCTTCTTATTGTTTCCCCTAATTCTTCTTCCATCCTCTTCTTTTCAATTCTTCTTCCCTCTTCTTCTTCTTGTTTTCCTTGTTTTTCTTGTTTTTCTTCTTTTGCCCCCAAGTTCACCAATGTTCTCCTGGGGCTGCTTGGGTGGCCCACTTTTGGCGGTTAGGGTTTTGCCTCCAACGAAGAAGTCAACGGAGAGTTCTTACAGAGCCACCCTCCAAACTCGCAGAGTGCTATAACCCCATTATGATTCCGTCCAGCTCCACAATTTGCCACGAGTCCTTGAACGATCACCGCGACCCATGAACCTTGTCAATAAAACCATCACTGCCGCCTCCTTTAACCTTATCCTTTTTCAACTCCAATGGCAGAGGTGGATCGTCAGTGGGAGGCTCTGCAATGGCGGGTGTTGGAAGAGAATGTGCTGCCAGAAGTGGTGCTGCAGAGACTAGCGGTGGCGGAGGAGAATTTTCAGGTGGGATTGATGATGGTGGCCGTGGTACTGGTGGTGGTGCTGCTGCTAAAAGTGTAGGTGGTCATGTGGCAAGTGGTCGTAGCTTTGCAGGTAAACTCTCCAGTGGTGGAAACTAAGCTGCAGGTGTTGGTGGAGAGCTCACCGGAGGATCACCAAGGGGCGGAGGCGGTGCTGGGTTAGTGGCGGAGGGGGTGAGGTTGTGGTGGTGGGGGGGGGGGGGGGTCCGTCGTGGCTGGAGGTAGGCGGGCTAGCGGGTGGTTGGGGAAATGGGATAGGGTGGTGGGGGCGGGAGGAAGGAAGAAGAATAGTGGGTGTTTTTCTTGTTTTTGGAAAAAAAATCAAATTATATAATATATTGAGGGGTAAGTGGAAAATCAATTCATCTTCTGGGGTAAGGGTATTTTCATCATTTCGGGTCTGGTCAACACCCAAATTGATGAGTCAATGTCAAAATTAGGCCAAACGGTTATATATGCTCTATTCATCATAAAGTTAGGGTTATTTTGTCACTTTTTCATTTTGCAGGGTTATATTGGCCCTTTCAGCCTAAAAGTAGGGTTAGAAGTGTAAAAATCCCTTAATAAATTTTAACTAAATTGATTATTTCCCTTTTTAATTTATACAATTATTCTTAGATGAAAATATTTATAATTTAATTGGCAAGGTCTTAGGAAAGACCATTTTTTCATAGGCATATGGAAAGACATGATTTAATCAGAATAATATGAAGTTATGAGTTTATACTTTGCAGTAACTTGAAGTGAAACAGTTGAGGTGTGTGCTCTAAATATGTAATGTTTCCAACAAAAACTCGAATATTGTAGGCGTGCGAGTTTACCCAAATAGCGTATAACCCAAATTTGACCTAGATTTTACTTGTTTTTATCCATGAGGGGGGTAGGTGTGAGAATCAGTTGGGAGTAAGAGGGGGGGTTGATTATTCCTTGAACAGTTCTTTGATGAAAAAGGAATTGATCGTGATTTTGAACCTGTCCTTTCTATGACTCCTCTTAATTGAGATAATAGAATGCTTAAAATAGTGATTCATGCCATGTCGGATGAGCAAGATATGCGGAAGATGGGGGGACTTGCCTCCTCGATTCAAAAAGACATTAAGAGAGGTTTAGCTTATTCCACAATATCTCAATTGGGTTTTTTTTTAATTATTCTTTTTTATTCCGTTGGTAAAACATTTGAGTCATTGGTCTTTCCATAAGCTATGGAAAGACCGTCTTTCAAGAAACGAACCTAATTTAATTTTTAAGTTACACATGAGACACAAATATTACATGTTAACTAAATTAAAAATACCGCGCAATGCATGGTGGGACTCCCGCTAGTTTAATTAAAATATATAATAAATTGTGTGATTTGATTTTTTTCATTTAATACAACACGGTTCTCATAATTTTGAAAATCTCTTAAACATATCTCCAAATATAAATAAGATAAATGTGTGAAAATGGCCTTATATACTTTTTCAAAAATCCTGAAACAACCTCAAGTTCTTAGAAAATACCAATATGACCCTAGACTCATGAAAGTGCCAAAATGACCCTACAATTTGTCATTAATTTTGGCATGGCATCAGTTGGATATGATGGTAACATTTGAAAAATACTTAGGGTTGTTTCAACACATCCAATGAACTGTTGGGGCTTTTTCAGCACTTTCGAAAAACTCGGGGCTGTTTCAAAACTTTTAAAAAATCATAGGATCATTATAAAGATTTTTCCCTATAAATAATTATATTCTGACCTTCAAATTTATAGAAATATATTTGTCAGGATTGGTCTAGCCGTTAGGTGGTCCAATAGAAAAGTTCTCTAAGTTTATTTTATAATTATCTAAATCAAAATATTTGACAAGTTAATTTGAAAAACAACCTTCAACAATTTAAAAAATTATGAAATTAATGACTAATAATTTCATATTTGATCAGTTTGAAAAACAATCTTTAACATTTTGAAAAATTATGAATTTAATGGCTAATAACTTTATATTTGACCATTTTGAAAAACAATCTTTAACATTTTGAAAAAATATGAAATTAATAACTAATAATATCATATTCGACCAGTTCGAAAAACAATCTTTGACATTTTTTTAAAAATTATGATAATGACTAATGGTTACAATTATTTTATCAATGAATTAAAACCTAATTTTATCACAATACCTAACATAAATGAAAACACAATCAAAGAAGAAATAATTGCAAATCATCATATAATTGGATAGGTTTAGGTTTCTTGCTCGCGTAATATATGACTGTTTGCTCATGGTATAATGGAGGGTATTCAGATATAACGAGGATTGTTTGCTCTTGGTATTAACCGAGGGTATTTTGTTATTTTATGACTTCCTTAGACTTCTAAAATGACAATGTTTCAAGTTCAATGTTTCTTTGACACCTTCTTCCCCCACGTTCAGTTTCTTCTTCCTCACCTCCATAGCCGTTCACGCCTCCATTCCATTTCCTTGATTCCTTCTTAGTTTGATTCGAATCCCCTTGTGATGAAGCTAGATTGCGGAATTAAGATCTTTGAGAAAACAAGGGACTTGCAAAACCCTTCTAGTGCAGCACGAACTCAGGTGTATAGCCCTCAGGGTATGCCTAACTTTGACTTGCTCTCTAACTAGCTCTCAGGATCAGATCACAAAGTTTATTGATACTTAACTAGCCCTCAGGGTTAAGCGGGGTTAAGCAACAATGAAAAAAGCTCGCAAGCAACAAGAATATGAACTCAAAGGTTTGTATATTTGATTGATAAGAATGGTGAATAAAATTCAAGAATACAATCCCTATTTATAGGGCTGAATTCGTCCAAACCCTAATCCCTAATCAGAACGGGATTTGGTAATTTCTGTCAGAAACTGAATAGAATTATGGCAGCTTTAAGAAGCTAAAACCATATCTACCTAAAATAGACACAGCTGACCGTATTGTAGACATAGTCGACTGAATCCTTCCTAGAAAAACCTTGGATGAATATTGCCTTATCTAATCTTACCAAAACTAATTCTAATTAGAATAAAACTGAATATACTAAACTCTAATGGATTGTATTTTTGAAATTCAGCTCTTCAAGGCCCGCATGGCCAAACTGTTAGTCCATAAACCCAAAATGAGATAATTTTACAGTATTAAAGTGATAACACTACCTCATTAAAACTCTAGTGGAAAAAAAAAGAGTATAGTGTTCTTCATGATGTCTTCAGTTCATCGACAATCTTGAACAATAAATTCAAGATGTCGATGATGACTCCTTAATAAAACTGAATATACTAAACCCTAATGGACTGTATTTTTTAAATTCAGCTCTTCAAGGCCCACATGGCCGAACAGTTAGTCCATAAACCCAAAATGAAATAATTTTACAAGATTACAGTGATAACACTACCCCATTAAAAACCCAGTGGGAAAAAATAGTATAGTGTTCTTTATGATGTCTTCAGTTCGTCAACAGTCTTGAACAATAAATTCAAGATGTCGATGATGACTCCTTCTTCAATTCTTAATTATAAAGGCAATCAATCAAAGCATTTAAAGCAGCATCCTTAAGCTTAGTCCTTGACCTATTCATAGATCTCACCATGTTACTTAGAGGATCCCAAACATAACCATTAAATGTTTGATCAAGACATGAAATATCTTCATTTATGATGGTAGTTGTCTTGGCATCACCATCATTCCCTCTATGGTCGAAAAGTTTTTCCTTCGAAACTGAATTTTCTTCAAAGGTAAATGGAGATAAATCAGCAACATTAAAAGTCACACTAACACCATAATGATCTAGTAGCCGAAGCTTGTAAGCGTTATCGTTGACACGCTCAACCACTTGAAAATGACCATCTCCACGTGGACTCAACTTAGATTTCTAAGTATTTTGAAACCTCTATTTCTGCAGATGAACCCAAACATAATCTCCCACGTTGAACCTTATCAACTTGCATTTCTGATAGGCTTTGTCACCATTATGTGCATTTGTTCGTTCAATGTTCTTGCGCGCCTTCTCATGAATTTTCTTCACAAAATCAGCTTTCTTTTCTCCATCAAGATTCTTAACCTATTTATAATTCAAAGGAATTAACTCAATTGGAGGTAAAGAAGTAGTAGAATGAATAGTGTGATTATAAGCAAACTTTGCAATCGAAATGCATTTTTCCCAATTCTTCAAGTTTTTCTGAACTAGTGCGTGCAGGAGATCCCCTAGGGTTTGATTGGTCACTTCTGTATGTCCATTAGTTTGAGGATGAATGGCAGGAGAAAATAACATTTTTGTTCCTAACTTGCACCACAAGGTATTCCAAAAGTAGGAAAAAAATTTAACATCACGATCAGAGACAATGGGCACATGAATGCCATGTAACCGAACTACTTCCTTAAAAAATATATTCGCAATATGCTTTGCATCATCTGTCTTCCTACAAGGAATAAAATGTGCCATTTTTGAAAATCTATCCATAACACTACCACAGAGACCCCCCTCTAGCACAGGTTTTTTAGCACCGGTTATTAAAATCGGTGCAAAAATTATAATATCACCTTTTTTTAAACAGATGTAAATTTAACAATGGTTATTTTTCTAATAACCGGTTTTAATTTAACACCGGTCAAAAAATTGGTGCTAAAAATGAGAAAATTGGTGTTAAACTAACACCGATTTTTAAAATGGTGCTAAAAATTACAAAAACCAGTTTATATTAGCACCGATGTGAAAATTGGTGCTAAAGAATTACAAAAACCAGTGCTAAATTAGCACCGGTTTGAAAACCGGTGCAAGAAATTTTAAAAAAACTCGATGAAATGTAAATTTTTGGAACCAGTTTTAAAAACCGGCGCTAAAAATTATAGAAACCAGTGTTAAAATAATTCCAGGAAAAAAGAGGTAAAATGGCACCGGTTGATGTATCAACGGTTAAAAACTGGTGCTAATGGGAAAAATGGCACCAATTTTACATACTATTCACAAAAACCGGTGCTAAATAGAGCATTTAATGCTCCGAACTACCACTCAAAAATTAGATCTGAACTTGTATTCCCCTTCTCTCTTCATTGATGGAAGATTTTTTAGATGGTGAGCAATAACCCAAAGCAATGAAGACCCATGGATGTAAGTTTTCCTTATCTTTTTTGAATTTCAATTGAATAGTAGTTGTAATAACCATTAATGCATGCATGGAGAGAGTTTATTTATATTTATTAATCGTTTATATGCTTTAAGTTGGTTTAATATCATGTTGTGGAGTGTAAATGATTGTGGATGTAAACATGGTTGTGTTTGTTTTGGTAGATGGTATATATATATATATATATATATATCTCCCAAGAACAAGTTGATTGATACACATACATATACGCATACACATGACACTTTCAGTATTGTGTAGCAAATTGATTGTGTTTATTTTTATTATTTTTGAACAATGAATATGTGTGTAATTGTTTGTATTGTTTTGTTTAGATACAATGGACCGAGAATCGATGCTTGTGTGGAGAAAAAAATGGTTAGCTATCCAATTGTAGCTAGAGGGAGTGGTGAACATATTGCATTTATTGATTCATTTCTTGATTATGCCTTTGATCAGGAGGAGAGGATACTTTGTCCATGCAAAAGATGCTTGTGTTGCGAATGGTTTGATGATCGTGGGCTTGTTAGATTTCATTTGCTAAAGAACGGATTTGACAGAGGTTACATTGTATGGATATTTCATGGAGAGGTTGAGCATCGACATAATGGTGGTGGGTTTGACAAGGTAGATGGAAACAATTGTACCGTTGATGCTATGTTCGATGACATTGTAAGAGATTTTTAGGGGAAGCCTAAAATGTTGAGTGCTTTGCTCAACGAAAAAGAGAAGCCATTGTATCCGGGATGTAAAAGTAAGGATACCATAATCTCCTTTTTGATGGCGGTTTTCAATTTGAAAGCTACAAGTTCTTGGAGTGATACAAGTGTGAATTCACTCCTAAAGCTTCTAAAGGATAAGTTTCCGGAAGGGAATGGAATACCAAAAATTTTTTACGAGGCTAAGAAAATATTGTGTCCACCCGGTTTGGAATACAAGAAAATACACGCATGTCCTAATGATTGTGTGTTGTATGACGGTGATTTGAAAGATACGGTTGAATGTCCCATGTGCAAACATTCAAGATATAAGGGTGTGAGAAATGATGATGATGGGTGTTTGGCTAAGAAGAAGAAGAAGGTCCCATCGAAGTTTATGTGGTATCTTCCTTTAATTCCAAGGTTGAAGGGGTTATTTGTGAATTCAAAAGATGCAAAGAACTTGCGATAGCATGGAGAGCGGAAAAGACCAAGTGATGACAAGATAAGACATCCGGCAGACGGTGAACAATGGAGAAATTTTGACAAGCGATATCTTTCATTTGGTTCAGAAGTTAGAAATTTACGCCTTGCATTGTGTACTAATAGGAATAATCCATTTGTTAATATGTCATCGAAGCATAGTTCTTGGCCTGTAAGGTTGGTTATATATAATTTGCCCCCTTATTTGTGCATAAAATGTAAATATGTACGATGCCTCTGTTAATCTCAGGTCCTAGACAACCTGGGAATGAGGTTGATGTGTATTTGAGACCATTGATTGATTATTTGAACATATTGTGGGAAGAAAAGGGGTGTTGGTATTTGATGCCCATATGAATGTGGAATTTCAATTACGTGCCATGCTTTTTTGCACGATCAATGATTTTCCAGCCTATGGAATTTTTTCGGGGTATGTTGTGAAGACATGTCTTATTTGTGAGGAGAAGAAAGAATTCAAACGGCTAAGACATGGAAGAAAGACAATGTATCTTGGCCATAGAAAATGGCTGCAAGGAAACCATAAATACTGGGATGATGTGGTCAATGTTGTTGGGGGGAAAGAATGAAGGAAATCCCCTACACCACTAACTGGTGTGCAGATTCACAAGAAGGTTAAGAAGTTGAGAGTGGTGTTGGGAAAGTACAAAGGCAAAGATACAATACATTGTGATGGTCCATGTAAGAAAAATTCAATATTTTTTTATCTACCGTACTGGGAGCATCTTCAGGTTAGCATTGCCTAGACGTGATGCATATTGAGAAAAATGTTTTTGAATGTTTGATAGGCACCCTCTTTAATATTCCCTAAGACAGAAAATAGTTTGAATGCTCGGTTGGACTTGGTAAATTTGGGAATCAGAAATGTCCTCGCTCCAGAAGTGAAGGGTAAGAGGACTTACTTGCCTCATGCACCTTGTACATTGTCAAAGGAGGAGAGAATCTCAGTTTGTGATATTTTGAAATCAGTGAAGGTCCCAATTGGTTATTCGATAAACGTTACTCAGGTAGTTACAAAGAATTGTCGAATGACTGGGTTGAAATCTCATAATTGTCATGTTTTGATGCAACAACTGTTACCTATTGCTATTTGTGGGGTAATGGAGGTCGACGTAAGGTACTTAATCACTAGACTTTCTTTATTTTTTGGTTCCATATGCTGGAAGTCGATTGACCGAGACTATTTGGATGTCCTACAAAAAGAGGTTGTTGTTGTGCTATGCAAGTTGGAAATGTATTTCTCTCCATCTTTTTTTGATATAATAGTTCACTTGGTTGTTCATTTAGTGTGGGAGATAAAGATATGCGGTTCAGTTGGTATGCATTGGATGTATCCTTTTGAGCATCATATGAAAGTATTCAAGGGATACATGAAATGTATGAGTCAGCCGGATGCTAGTATTGTTAAGAGGTATGTTACTGAAGAAGTAATTGAATTTTTCTCTAGCTATTTGGAGGAACATAGAAATTTTGGGGTGCCCCAGAATCGACATGTTGGAAGGAAGGTGGGCAAACTGAGGTCAAGGGGAATGTTATTTACTCCATTGAATAGTGATCTGATGTCAGTTCATTTGTATGTTTTGAGGAATTGTAGGGAGACTACGTTTTATGTGACCAAGCACCTTAATTCGATCACAGAGTCTCTTCCCACATGGCCCCCTAATAAAGTTCAGTTGGAGCACAATGACAAGTTTGTGAAACAGTTTTAGGACGATGCAATATAAGTGATTACGACCAAAAAATTAGAGCATTTGCAAGGAAGCCTAACTGCATGGTTTTGAGGTATTTCGGATATGACATGAACGTTTCTCTTTTCTACTAGTGACATCGCACTATGTTCATCGCCCTACACGATATAGAGTTGAATGTTGTGTGATGTCGAATTTTCCAGAACTGACATCCTCATCTTGAATGTCCAACTTTGCACGTTCATCGGTAATTGACATTTCATTATCAACCAATTGACATTGCCATTGGACAGGAAAGGTACTTTTCCCATGTTCAGATTATTGTCACCTACACTTGAAAATATCATGTGGACATCATTCTGGGACTACTGAATTCTGATATAAATTTGTTTCATGTATTTGTTTTAATAGGACAAAGATAGTTACAATGTACTCCTAGCTTTGATGTCGTACAACGTAGGAAATGTATGTTAAATACAATTTAATCATTCATTTTCACATCAACCATGTGTATTTGAATATATTCTGACATTTATTGGTAGTTTATGTTCAATGGTTTATTTTGTTCCATCAGAAAGTAAATACTATATTATTGTATGATTCTCCATGATTCATATTGCGACATTGAACAAACCAATAATGATTCAACACCTATGCAACAACGCATATCACAAAACATATTGACACCAAACCAATGTCACTTAAGACGGCCGAATCTTTTTGCGACGTCGTATTGGTTAGCCACCCACGTCAGCATGCGATCTCGCATACAATCATGAGCGACATCACTGTAACTATCAGCATTATTGATCTCATCGATGTCGCGGTTGTTCCTGTAGCATCGCCTGCTTCCATTTGACATCGACTATGCTTTTTCAGGACACCGACATTGATGTGAACGATATCGCAGAACCATGGTGTTATAGTCGGCCATCTTAGTTGGTGCGAGGAAACTCTAAGAACATACCGACCTCGGTAAAAAACCGAGGTTAAGAAGTCCTTTTTACCTCTGTTCTGAACCGAGGTAAAAGGTATATTTTTTACTACACCCACATTTACTTTGGTTTTCTGGTGGCAAAAAACTGAGGTAAAAAAGCCTAAAAAACCAAGGTAATAGGTGATGTTTGTTGTAGTGTATCCAAAGGCCGTGATGTTCCTTGAGACGGTCGTCTTCTGTCCACCAACGCAAAATATAAATGATAAAATGTAAATAATGGAATAAAACGTAGTATACCAAGGAAACACAACCTTATTAAATCGCCACTTTCCGAACTAGTTTCCATTTAATGGAATAAATTCTAACAAAGAAACAAATTAGATTAAAAAAAACACAACACAACCTTGTAGCTAGACCTCAAAAGCAAACATGTAATCAAACTAATCACATTCAGAGGTGCCAATAGATATAGTGAAAAATATACAATATCCTTAGACAAAACCTAGATACTCAATGCAAACAACAACACAAAAAAAAATACACATACGTAGCTCACACCAAAATCAATAAAATAACAATACAAAAAAGAACATTCACATCTGATATAATTGAGGTAGAAAGAAATAAGCATTGTAAGTCGATTATTTAACGCATTACTCTTGCATTAAAACCACATCCGCTCTACCTGAACAACAAATTCTTTTGTAATATGAAGTTTGATTTTCCAAAGCTTAGAAATGTGTGCAGAGAAATGAGAATTATACGTTCATTATTATGGTGAGTGAGTGAATGAGTGGAGTACCTTGATAGCAAGGGTACAATGAGTGAACAATTAATTCACATGCACTCTGTCGATGCCCATGGCGGCCTGAGAGGTTGAGTTATTGAGGTGTTGGGGTGGCGATTGGGTGATGCTAGTCTGTCCGGAGAATGACTAAGGGTATATATTTGCATTTTCAAAAAACTGGGGTTATATATGCCCTTATCAAAGAGCTAGAGGTATAATAACATTTTTTCAAAATTATACCATGGCAAGGTAATGTTGTTAAAAGGGGCCAATCTGTCATTTGTTTTATTTTGGCTTGACTAAATTTTCTTGTGACCCCAAGAGTATATTTACACTTTTGGGAGTTATATTTACACTTATAAAAAAACTTAGGGGGTGTAAAAACACACTTTTCTTGAAATTATTATGACACGTAGTGACCCCACCTCAAACGTAGAGTTCCTTTCCTATTTATACATGGAATTTTATTTAATATTTTAAGTGAGTTATTGAAGATGTTATTGGGCATGATGTCAGGTTGCACCAGTGGCGGAACCAGGAGTAAATTTTAGGGGGGGCAAAAATGAGATTAAATTTTTTTTTCAACGCTACATAAAATAAGTTTTAACAAACAATGCTTACATAATAATATGAATACATAATAAATAGATTTTTACAACAAAGAACTACCACTGCATAAAGAACTACGTTCCAATACTTGGGTTGCTAGAACTAGAAACACTAACCGCAGGAGACAACTGTGTCCTGCGATGTTGCATACGCTGATAACGTTGCAAAATTGGTTCACTATCAATCCAAACAAAAATTGCCTTCTCAATATGCACTGTCATAACATCATTCATCCATTCATCTCCCATTCTGTTGCGTAAATCAGTCTTGATTCTCTTCATGGCTGAAAAAACTCGTTCAACAGAAGCAGTTGCAACTGGTAGAACTAAGGTTAACTCAATAAGACGATATACCAGTGGAAAACATGTATGCCTAGTTGTTTGAACCATCTTTTGAGAAAGACTTCCGAAGTCCTCAATGGCCAAAAACTCATGATCAAGTTGCACATTATGAATGAAAGTACAAAGTTGTTGATGAAGGCGGGAACAATCTTCTACAGAGAAGTCACTTGGATATAGTTCAGCAAGACGAATTAACTTACCAATATCAAACTTAGAAAATGAATCTCTTGGATCAAGGCAAGCCATACAAGTGAGTAACTCCGTATTTGCTTCCGGAAATCGATTGTTCATTTCATGAATCATCTTATCAACAACCTAGTATTCAGAAAATAAAAGGTTAGCATGTAGCAGTGAAAAAATGCAAATCAAATCAAATAAGGTATGTAAATTATAAAAGTAATACCTGAAGAAAAGTATCAACACGAAAGAAATCACCATGGGTCTGCATTTGCGTAAGTCGTTTCCTACGACCACGAATTGTTCGTTCATCTTCCATATTAACTACCGAGATGTCATGATTAACACAAAATGTGTTGACTTCATTTAACAACTCATCCCAACCATTCTCTCTGTATTGTTGCAACTCAAACTTCATTGTATTCATCAAACTCACAGCCAACACAATATTTTGATTCTTTTGTTGCAAAGCATGGGACAAAGCATCTACAACTCCCAACAAACGCTTCATCATAAGCATCACAAAAACAAATTCATAACTCTCCATTTGCTCAAGCAAACCGCTCGCTGAAGATTTACTCAGATTTGCATCACCATCATCGTGGACGTTTTCAATTAATTGCAAAATAGATGCCCACATAGTAATGAAACGAATAATAGTAGTGTAATGTGACCCCCAACGAGTATCCCCCGGCCTTCTCAAACTAGTTTCTTGATTTTGGCCTCTTCCACTCACAATATCTGCATTCTCCAATCCCTCTACAATTCTAGCATGTTCTAAATCAAGAAGCATGTCTTTTCTTCTACATGAAGCTCCAGTTAAATTCACAATCATAACAAGATAAATGAAAAACTGACACACAGTTCGATTATCATTAGCAACAGCAAGAACAACCAATTGAAGCTGGTGGGAAAAATAATGGACATACCTTGCAGATGAGTTTTCTTTCAATATCAAAGCTTTCAGTCCATTATACTCTCCTCGCATATTTGAGGCTCCATCATATCCCTGACCTCTCAACTTTGACATTGATAATTTATGCTTTGCAAACAATTCATCAATAGCACTCTTCAAACTAATAGCAGAAGTATTACGCACATGCACAACACTAAGAAAACGTTCAAGAACGCATCCTTGTTTGTTGACATATCTTAAAACAACCCCCATTTGCTCTTTTATTGATGCATCTCTAGCCTCATCAACCAATAGAGAAAAATAACTATCTCCAATATCATTAACAATAAGATTTGTTACCTCACTTGCACAGGCACTTGATAGTTCCTTCTGTACTTTGGGAGATGTGAGCTTGCAATTTCCAGGGCCATTTTCATTCATGGTCTTAGCAACAACACCATTTCACTTGCAATACCAGTCAATCATTTCGAGATAATTGCCCTTATTCAGAGAATCCAGCCCTTCATCATGGCCACGAAAAGCCATACCTTGATTTAGCAAGAACCGTGTCACATCCAAAGCGGCTGTCAAACGCGTGCGATATGCAATCTTCGATTACCGCCCATGTGCCTGATAAGAATGAAGGATACTCTGTCTTTGACGCTTAAATGCATACAATTGTTCAGCTGCATCATTATGAGAACTACCCATTACGCCAACATGTTTCTTATATATATCAAGCGTTTTCTTCCAATTGTTAACCCCAGTCACAATAAATGCATCCTCTCCTTCTCGACATCCCTTATGTGAATTCCTAAAGAGATAACAACAAAAGCAAAATGTTGCATCCTTTGACGCGCTATACTCCAACCAATCAAATTTTTCATACCAAGGTTGAAAACATCTATAGTCATTTCCCTGCTTTGTCTTTGGAAAAGAATGACCCTTAGGTTGGCAAGGACCTCTTAACACATATTCTCTCATCACTTGATCTCTAATAGAAACAACAAAATCCTTAATAGGTTTACGTTTCCCGGGATCATTTATAACATCATCCGAATTGAACTCAACACGAGAATGTTTTTTACTACTACCCTCTTCATTAATCCTTTCTTCATTTGATTCACTCGGTCTCTTAAAAATAGATGATCCACTACTTCGAATTAAGAATTTATCCATATCCTATTTGACATAAAATAAGAAAAATATGTCAAATTAAATATGTATATGCTATTCAATATTCACAATTTCTCAAAAATATGTCTAATTAAATATGTCTAATTAAATATGTATAAAAAATATGTCTAATTAAATATGTCTAATTAAATATTTCTAATTAAATATGTCTAATTAAATATGTCTAATTAAATATGTCTAATTAAATATGTCTAATTAAATATTCAAAAATATGTCTAATTAAATATGTCTCAAAAATATGTCTCAAAAATATGTCTAATTAAATATGTCTCAAAAATATGTCTAATTAAATATGTCTCAAAAATATGTCTCAAAAATATGTCTAATTAAATATGTCTAATAAAATATGTCTAATTAAATATGTCTAATTAAATATGTCTAAGTAAATATGTCTAATTAAATATGTCTAAAAAATATGTCTAATTAAATATGTCAAAAATATGTCAAATTATTCAAATCTATATTTAGCACAATTTCACAATTTCAACACAATCACTAAATTATTCATATCTATATTCAATATTCACAATTTCATACAAATTCAAGTTATTCAACATTACATAACAAAAATATATTAGTCCCTTGATTATACCTTGCCCTTGGTTGCTAATAGTGGTTGTAGAGGGGACGGCGGCAGGAGGCGGCGGCGGCGGCGGCGGCAGCGGCGGCGGCGGCGGAAGGTGGCTGGCAGCGGCCGAGCCAGTGGCGGATCTGCTTGGAGTTGGAGTCTTGGAGAGGCAAATGTGTTTTGCCTTTGCTGCCTCAAACAAACGTGCCTTAGTTAGGTTTCTCCAATTTTGTTTGGGCCAATTGGGCTGAGCCCAATTGGCCTTCTATTTTTTTCCCACCAGCCAAGCAAAACGACGTCGTTTCACTTAGCCAAAACGATGTTGTTTTGTTTAGTTATACCAAACAAAAATTAAAAAAACATCATCTTCTTCAAGTCTCCTTCCTCTGCGCCGCGCCTCCGCCTCTCACGCCACTTCCTCCGTTCCTCGCTCCGGCAACGATGACAACTCAAGGGGGGGCAGAATCCGGCGGCTTCCGGTGGCTCTAGGCCTAAATTCCGGGCCGCCGGATCTTAGGGGAGGCGCTAGCACCCCCTCGCCCCCTAGTTCCGCCTCTGGGTTGCACATACGTACCTTATCATTATATGTGGTTATTAACAATTTTGACTATATGTTCGCATTGGAGATACTCATAATAGTCTAATTAAATTAATGGATTTAAAACATAAAAATGACCATTAGTGCACAAAAAAACCATTGAAGGTTTTGATGCACGACTATTATGAATCTTGCTCTCCTAACCACCATCCTACACTACTTTTGAAGTCGAGGTCGCTTTTCATTTTGTTGCTTTTTAGAT
The DNA here is from genome assembly GCA_037428765.1 of Rubia yunnanensis. Lineage (NCBI taxonomy): Eukaryota > Viridiplantae > Streptophyta > Magnoliopsida > Gentianales > Rubiaceae > Rubia > Rubia yunnanensis. Next base: position 17,921,413 of record CM075064.1, on the reverse strand, counting down.
CATTGCCTCACGAGATCAATGGATCGAAACGTACTCTATTGAGCACGACCCTTTGTATAATGAATTTGAAAAGTAAATATGTCCACCCTGACAAGGGAATGGCATAAGTGTTGCGGTGGGTGAAAGATTTTCTCCCCACTGGCAATCTTCTGCCTGACCGTGTTTATGCCGCTAAAAAGGTATGTCCGAATGAAGAACTCACATCAATTGGAGTTCTATGGATGTGGGTGAAGAGTAGAAATGTTGATGTGGGAGGGAGGTTGTGAAAAAAACAAATAAAAAATCAACCAAGGTTGTATGGTACCTATTAATAATTCTTAAGTTGAAACAGTTGTATGCAAATAAGAATGATACAAAGCATATGACATGGCATGGTCACATATCAAAACCCGAAGATGATGTGATTCAGCACACCTCTGACGGTGATTAGTGGAACAAGATTGATCAAATGTAGTCAGAGTTTGTCAATGAACCTTGCAACTTGCCTCTAGGTCTATCTATTGATGGTATGCCACCTTTAGAATTTATAGTAGTACTCACAGTTCGTGGTATGTCATGGTTGCTATTTACAATTTACCTTCTTATTAGCGATGAAACAAAAGTATGTTTTGCTATCATTGATGATGTCGGGCCTAAATATCCAGTAACAACACTAAAGTATATTTGGCATGGTTGGCCGATGATTTGAGTAAGTTGTGGTGCGAATAGACTCTGATGTACAGTGATTTCTTGGAGGTAAATTCAAGATGAAGCAATGTTGTGGCCGATGATTTGAGGAAGCTATGGTGCAAATAGACTTGGACGTACAGTGATTTCTGGTAGGTAAATTCAAGATGAAGCAATGTTGTGGCTGATGATTTGAGGAAGCTATGGTGCGAATAGACTTGGACGTACAGTGATTTCTTGGAGGTAAATTCAAGATGAAGCAATGTTGTTTTGGAACACTAACGATATTCTTGCGTATGAAAATTTTTCAGGGTATTAAATCAAAGGTCAGTGTGTATGCATGTCATGTTTGTGAAAAGAATACTAGTTTTACTCAGTTGGAGCATGGTAGAAAAACTACTTATTTTGGTTGCAGAAATTTCTTACCGGTAGACAAGCCCGGCCCAAGACATGAGGCAAATGTATACCTTGCTTCAGGCTCCCAAAATCCTTTTTTTAGGGGCCCCAATTTACTAAATATATCTAATATGTATTTGTATAATAAAAACAAGAAAAGAACATTTATTTTCTTCTTCATTTGGGTTTTGGCCTGTGTAAATGGAAGTGAAAAGTCTACTCCACTTCCCAATTTATACCTTTGATGCAAATCAAAGTCAGCTTCCCTAGTTTCCTTCCCCAATTTACCCAAATTTCAGTACAAAAAAATAGAGAGACCTGCGGCCCGCGCAACTTTAGTCGAGAAGACAACAAGATCCATTGATATCTTGCTCTACTTCCGGAATAGAGGTTCAATCCTCTTTCTTTTGAATTTTGTTTATATTTTTATTAAATAATTTTAAGTTAGTGCCATATTTTTAAATTTGAATCTTCTAATATGATTATATTGTGTTTATATTTAGGTTGTCGATTTATTAATTTTTCAATTTCTTGTATGAGAATGTTGTGTGAAGATGTTGGAGTTATAAATTTTTAGGAGTATGAACCATAAAAGTTTTAGGAGTGGCTATACATTGATTTAATGAATTTTTGGTTTACAGATGTTGCTTCCTATTCACATTTTACAGTGATGAAACTGAAATTGAAATTTACTGAATATTAATGTCTTTTTGTGATTATTTGGGCTGCACTAATTTTATCATAATATCTAAGCTAGACTTTAAGTTGTGATCACTTTTTTTTTTATGAAGCAAATATGAATTATGTTAATAGTTGATACATGGAAACATCTAAGCGTAAAAGAAAGTGTGCATCTGGAGCTTAAAAAAGAAGAAAGATTAAAAGTCATGGGAAATATTTGAAAGCACAAAAAGGTGTTCTTGAGAGATTATTTAAGAAGAAAGCATAGGAATAAGAAGAGGGTGTAAGCAAAAAAGATGAAGATGTGAGTATTGATGGGCTAATTTAGGTGAATATTGGTAGTATTGAGGAACAAGTTGCGGCGAATGTTAATCGTATTGAAGAAGGGGAAATTGTAAAGGGAGTTCAAGTGATTGAACATGATGTCATTGAGGAAGAAGAAATTAAGGTTAATGTTAACAATGTCGAGAAACAACAATGGGTAGTGATGAGAGACAAATGGATGATGAAAGTATAAACATTTATGATCCCGGGAATTAGGGCACCATTTCTCAAAAGTTTAGAGATCAAATGGTAGAGAAAGGCCTACAAAAAGACACTAGTAGATGCAAACCAAATAAAGGCACCTATTAAAGGCGGTTTAGGGCAAAATAACACGGAACCACCTTGGTCAAGTGGTTCCGAACTTGGAACCCTTGTTTCGGTCCAGGAAAATCGTATTCAAGGCATTTTTTATATTTTAAGGAGGTTCTCGAATAACCGCCTTTAATTGACGTTAATTAAAGGTATTTTTACTTAAAATTTCCTTTAATATCCCTAATTAAAGGCGGTTATGTCTAACCACATTTAAAACAGACTGCAGTTGAGTTTGTAACATGGGACGATCAACCTTCCGAGATTGGAAAAGGCTTCATCCTGCGTTTCTGAAAAGGTGATTGCCTTTCCAAACTTGGAATTTGATCGGGGGGCCTATTCCATACTCGGAATACGTGTGAGCGGGGCAAGGGTTTTATGAAGTTGGGTTCCGAGCTCGGAACCAGTTATTTATATAAAATTCATGGTCATTCATTTGAATTCAAGGAAACATAAAAACTGTTATGGCGTTTCTCCCTCTCACAATCCATTAATAAAGAAGTAAAGTCAATATAAACATCAAAGAGCCTCATTTTCCATTGAAGAAGGTAGGAATTGTTTATAAATATATTGTTGGAAATTATCTTGAATTTATGGTTTTTCATATTATTATTTTGAATTAAGGTTTGTATTTAAGTAAATAGGGGTGGTTTATGATCAATGCTGCTATAATGCTAATGGCTTCCATTCTAATTGTCTTGTAGGACAATTGATTTCATTGAACTCATAGGTAATGATCTTAGAAAATCACCCGGTAACATGTCATTGATTGAAACATTTGTCCATTTTGCATTTGAGGATGCTTCAAGGAATGGTGTTGTGAGAGCCCGGTGTACATATAAAGATTGTAAAAAACAATGTGTATCTAGGGAGGAAAAAATTGTGGGACATCTCATAATCAAGGGGTTTGAGACTAGCTATTCTCGTTGGGTCTGGCATGGGGAAGTAGGAGAAACGGCTGAGACTAATAATTTGAGTAACACGAATGTGGAAGATGAATTAGATGAGAATGCTGAATTTGACAAAATGGTGGAGGATATTACAAGAGAGTTCAAAGGTAAACCCAAAGTATTACAAGCATTACTTGACAACAAAGAGATGCCATTGTACAACGGTTCTAAACATTCAGTACTTAGTGTAACTCTGAAGATAATGAATTTGAAAGCCAAATTTGGGTGGACTGATAAGTCGATGAACGAAGCACTAGAATTGCTAATGGATTTGCTCCTCATAGGTAACATGATGCTAGATAGGTTGTATGCGGCAAAGAAATTTATATGTCCGATAGAATTGGAATTGAAAAAAATTCATGTTTTCCCGAATGATTGTATGTTGCACCGGGGGAGGGAAGATGAAAATCGAGAAACATGTTAGGTATATGGTGAGTATCTTTACTAATATAATAGGGGGTGTGATTGGTGGGTGCGGAAGTGGTTACTAAAATAAAGAAAAAGACACCAGCTAAAGTGATGTGGTACCTCAATATTGTTCCACAGTTGTAGAAGTTGTTTGTGTGTAAGGAAGATGCAAAATTGATACGTTGGCATGCGGAGAGGGATCGACCGGCTGATGATGTTATTAGATATACGCTAGATGGTGAGCAATGGAAAAAAAATCAATGCCCATTACCCCAAGTTTGGTGAAGAACCTCGGCATTTGTGGTTAGTCCTATGCACTGATAGTATGAATCCATTTGGTAATATGAGTAGTACACATAATTATTTGCATGTTATGTTGGTTATCTACAATCTTCCGTTATGGATGACAATGAAAAGAAAGTAAGTGTTGTTATCTGTGATGATTTTGGGTCCTAAGCGACCGAGTAATAACATAGATATGTATCTTGCTCCTCTTGTCAAGGATTTGTTGACCCTATTCAATGAGGGTTTTCGGACATACAATGGAAGTGTCAAAGATTACTTTACATTGAAAGAAATATTATTTTGCACTATTAATCATTTTCCAGCATACGGTAATTTGTTCAGCTACTCAGTTAAAGGTCACTTTGCTTGTCCTATCTGTGAGAAGGAGACTGATTATCACCAATTGAAGCGTGGCTGTAAAACAGTATACCAAGGTCATTGTAGGTTTCTTCTGGAGGATCATCTATGGCGATTGGCTAAAAAAATTTTCAATAGGGAGGTAGAGGGTAGACAAGCACCAGTGGTACAAACTGACACTCAAGTATTTGAAACTGTGAAGAATTTTCCCAATGACTTTGGGTAGTGAAAGCATAAAGTGGCGGTGGATGGGAGTTGGAAGAAATGCTCAATTTTCTTTACATTTCCTTATCGGGAGTATGTAGATGTTAAACATTGTCTCGATGTCATTCACATTGAGGAGAATGTGTGCAATTCTTTGATCGGGACATTGTTGAATACCCCTAGGAAAACAAAAGATGAAGAATGGGATGGTGGAATTGTTTTGATGGGTAATAATGCTCCTTGTAAAGTTGTTGGTAGAGTAACAATTCAAATCAAAATGTACGATGGAATTATTAGGACACTCACTAATGTTAGGCATGTTCCCGACTTAAAGAAAAATATCATCTCTCTTGGCACTCTTGATGCTATCGGGTACAGATATTCAGGTGATGGTGGAATACTGAAAATCTGTAAAGGTGCTCTTGTGCTAATGAAGGCTTGCAGAGTTGGCACTTTATATGTTTTGCAGGGATCTACAGTTACTGGGGCAGTGGTCGTCTCAACTTCCTCAGATGAAGACATCACCAAATTGTGGCATATAAGGTTGGGACATATGGGCGAGAAAGGCTTAACATTGTTAAGCAAGAGAGGTCTACTTTGTGGTCAAAGTACTGGTAAGTTGAACTTTTGTGAACACTGTATTTTTGGAAAGCAGAAAAGAGTTAGCTTTCGTTCACCTGCAGTTCATAAAACAAAAGGTTCTTTGGATTACATTCATTCTGGTCTTTGGGGGCCCTCTCGTGTTCCTTCTAAGGGTGGTGCAAGATATATGCTTACTTTTATTGATGACTATTCAAGAAAAGTTTGGGTATATTTTTTGAAGCTTAAAAGTGATATTTTCCTAACATTTAAGCAATGGAAGACTTTGATTGAAAAACAGACAGGAGAACAAATTAAGCGACTGAGGACTGACAATGGGTTGGAATTTGTGAAAATGAATTCAATGAGTTCTGCAAAAATGAAGGAATAGCTCGACATCGTACTGTTAGAATGACTCCTCAACAGAATGGTGTGGCAGAACGGATGAATCGTACTCTTTTGGAAAGAGCTCGGTGCATGATCTCAAATGCCAAGTTGACATTAGACTTTTGGGCAGAAGCCATATCTACGACTTGTTACATCGTCAACCGCTCTCCTTGTGCACCTCTTGATTTCAAGACTCCAGAGGAAGTATGGTCAGGTACTTCTGTTGATTACTCTAATTTAAGAATATTTGGGTGTCCAGCTTATATGCATGTTAACGAGGGAAAGCTCGAGCCTAGGGCTAAGAAATGTATTTTCCTCAGTTATGCTTCAGGGGTGAAAGGATATAGATTGTAGTATCCTGATCCCAAATCACCCAAATTTGTAATTAGTAGAGATGTTACATTTGATGAATCTTATATGTTACATCCTGGAAAAGAGTCTTGTAATCCTTGTGATTCAGAAAAAGAGGATAGTGCACAAAAGCAGGTGGAGTTAGACATTGGTGGTTCTTACGGGAGAAACCCAACCCAAGAAGTGGTTGAAGAATCTGATCATGAACATGCTGAAGATCAACCGGGAGATGAGGATTATTCCATTGCCAGAGATAGGTCGAGACGTGACATTCGACCACCATTAAGGTATGCAAATTTGGTTGCATATGCTTTATCAGTGGCACAGGAAACAGGTGGAGACGAGGAATCTTCCACATATTTAGAGGCAGTTTCCGGTGCTAATTCAGACAAATGGTTGGGGGCTATGAATGAAGAGATGGAATCTTTACACAAGAATAGAACATGGGATCTTGTGGTGCCACCAAAAGGAAAGAAAATTGTTGGTTGCAAATGGGTTTTCAAGAGAAAGGAAGATACTTTGGGTGTTGATAATGCAAGGGACAAAGCAAGATTGGTCGCAAAGGGCTACAGTCAGGTACAAGGTGTACATTTCAATGATGTTTTCTCACCTATTGTGAAACATAGCTCTATTCGTGTATTGCTTGCTTTGGTTGCCATGTATGATCTGGAGTTAGAACAGCTGGATGTTAAGAAAGCTTTCTTGCATGGTGAATTAGATGAACATATCGATATGAGTCAACCTGAAGGTTTTGAAGTTCAAGGTAAGGAAGACCGGGTTTGCTTGTTGAAGAAATCCTTGTATGGATTAAAGCAGTCTCCAAGACAATGGTATAAGAGGTTTGATTCTTTTATGTTGGGTCATGGTTTCTCCAAGTGCTTGTATGATAGTTGTGTTTACTTCCGGAAGTTACAAGACAACTCATTCATTTATTTGCTATTATATGTTGATGACATGCTCATTGCGGCTGAGAATCTTGCAGAAATTCATGAGTTGAAGGCCTTGTTGAATAGTGAATTTGAGATGAAAGATTTAGGTGCAGCTAAGAAGATTCTTGGTATGGAGATAAGAAGAGATCGAGGAGTTGGAAAGTTGTACTTGGCCCAGGAGAGTTATCTTAAGAAAGTTTTGGAGCAATTTGGCATGCATGATGCCAAGCCCGTTAGCACTCCTCTTGGTAGCCATTTCAGGCTATCTGCAGCCCAATCACCAAAAACAGAGGAAGAAGAAGATTATACGGCTAGAGTTCCTTATTCAAATGCAGTTGGGAGTATAATGTATGCAATGGTTTGTACTCGCCCTGATATCTCACAAGCTGTTAGTGTTGTTAGCAGGTATATGGCCAATCCGGGAAAATCACATTGGCAAGCTGTGAAGTGGAATCTTAGATACCTAAAGGGTACTTCAAACATGTGTTTGGATTTTGGTAGAACCAATAACACTCTGGTTGGTTTTTTAGATTCAGACTTTGCCGGTGATCTTGATAAGCGCAGGTCTCATACAGGTTATGTATTTTGCATTGGAGGTTGTGCAATTAGTTGGAAAGCTACTTTACAACATGTAGTTGCTTTATCTACTACTGAGGCAGAATATATGGCAGTCACAGAGGCAATCAAAGAAGCTTTATGGTTGAGAGGTCTCTTCGGCGAATTTACTCTACAACAAAAGGTTACTACCATTCACTGTGATAGTCAAAGGGCAATTTACTTAACTAAAGATCAGATGTATCATGAGCGGATGAAGCATATTGATATTAAGTACCACTTCATTCGTGATACCATTGCACAGAAGAAGGTCTTTGTTCAGAAAACAATACAAAGGATAATCCTGCTGATATGTTCACGAAGGCTCTTCCCTATTTCAAGTTCAAACAGTGCTTGGACTTTATTGGTGTTCGTTGTTGGTGATTCGGCCCATTAGGGCCTTGTCGGATGAGGGTGAGTAAGCTATTACTTTTGGGGTTCAGACAAAGGTGGAGATTTGTGAAGAAATGTGTGGTCTTCACCCAATTGTCCATGAACATTCACTTCTTTGAAGGATAGCAAAGACAATCATTCAAAGCATTAAATTGCAACACTATTCTCATCCCATGCTTAGCAAGTTGAAGCATTATTTCTTTGACTATTGGGGTTCAACTATCATGGTTTTTTTGGCAAGAACCATTTGGAAGTAATGTTCCCAACCCATGCTTGAAGCAAGAAGGATGATTTCTTCGGATATTGGGATAAGTTTTGTTTGAGAGCTCTTGGCCATTGGTGAACTTGGAGTAGTATAAATAGGGGATGAACTTAGTAGTTCAAACACACTTCAAGCATAGCATTCCTTTGCTACTTGCTTCCTTCTCCCCTTTAGCTCTCATTTTGTAGTTGTAGAAGCCAAAACCCTCATCTTTATATTTTGCCACATAATTCCTTCATAGGTGATAGGCAAAACGTTGTAATACTTTCTCCACATATAGTGAAGCTTCCGGTCTCCTCTGGCCGTGGATGTAGGTCAACTTGACCGAACCACGTAAATCCTTGTGTCCATTATTTCCTTTATTTTCTTTACGTTGTCTTTGTTTTCCATTTTTGGACTAATAGATATCTCGTGGGATTCGTATTTCTAACTGCTTTTTTAGATGAAAAGATATTGGATTTTATGTAGTTGCATGCAATTGTTAAGGTGCTTTATTATTGTTGTGTTATATCCACCGAGTCCTTCCTTCGCATACATAGAAAAAAACAAGCACATAGAGAAAAATTCTCATCAGTAGATAAGCTGCAGTTAGTAGTATTTACTTATTACTATTATTTAGGATTAAAGTGAAGATCATAGTAATACTATAAATAGTATTAGTAGGTATGTGAAATTTGAAAAGCATGTACTCGTGTATTAGAGAACATAGTGACTGGTTCAACTAGATGGCGAGGTTAAGGCTGCTCACCTTTAGGGCTAAGTCAAAGGTCGGTTCGAGGCATGTCAGCTGTCTCGGTCGAAATTGATAAAAAATTTTGGGTCAAATGGGTCAGATTAAAATTCCCAAGTTTAGAGTTGGGTTGGGTTGGTCAGCCCAAATCGATCAAAATTATATACAAAAATATTTTTTTTATAATTTACTATTAATTTAATTTTATAAATATATATTTTTCAAGATGTTAAAGTTGTCTATGAAGTAAATTAATGTTGGATATGTTGTATTAAACTAATTATTTTTTATGATATTTATTCAAGAAAATGTGATAAAATTACAAATGGGTCAAAATGAATCGATTTGGGTCAAAATCCAACCAAACTCATTTTAACCTTGAGACCCGACCCACTCGATCTAAATGGGTCATTGACCCAACCTACCCAAATAAATTGGATCAAAATGGATCGGATCAAACAATTTGATCACCCTTACTCAGCTTTACAAACAAATAACTTCACTTGTATTATAATATGGTTTTGCGAGTTTTTATAATTTCACATTTAACTGATGACATTTCGGTACTTTTTTTGTTAACAGGTGTCAAAAGCAAAATTCCTTTCAACAACATGAGACAAAGAAATATGCACGTGATTGAGTTAGAATCATTGAATCAAATCGATCATGTGGTGTAAATTTGGGTCATTGTGTTGGATTCGGAACGGGTTGAAAATAGTTCGTGTTAAAATAGGTCGGGTTATAATGTATTATATTTATTTTCGGATTGGGTCTGGTTAAGTCGGGTTCCTATCGCGTTGAGGTAAAACGTGTCAGATTTTTTTCTCGGGTCGGGTCGTGTCGGGTTCGATTACACTCATGTCCAGTTACTATCGTGTAATTTCTTTACTCGTGTTTGGTCGGGTTGAGTCTAGTGGTGTCAATTCGGGTCATCGTGTCGGGTTGGGGTCTTGAAAATAGTTCGTGTTAAAACAGGTCGGGTTATAACATGTTATATTTAATTTTTTGGATCGGGTCGGGTTGAGTCGGGTTCCTATCGTGTTGGGGTTAAACGTGTCAGATTCTTTTTTAGGTAGGGTCATGTCGGGCGATTGCACTCGTGTCGGGATACTATCGTATAATTTCTTTACTCGGGTTAGGTCGGGTTAGGTCAGATTACTGTCGGGTTTGGTCTGTTCGGGTTATATTCAGGTCGAGTTGGATCATGTCAGGTTATTTTCAGTTTTGGCCATTTTCTTGTAGGTTTTTGTACTGGAGTTTTATTCGAGTTAGGTCATGTCAGTTTATTAAATTTCATATTGGATTTGGGTGTAGTTTGGATCAAGTCATTATACTACTCGACTAAATTTAGGTTGATTCACATTCCTATAGTTACAATATTATTTGTTTATGTTCATTGTAACATGTAATTTTTATTTACAATTTATTAAAATTAATTTTTAGTCGATCTTCTATATTACTTACTCAGAATCATGATTATGATTAAACACCTCTCTTTATCTTAATATTATTCATTAACTTTATAAACTTAACCGTAATTTTGCATTTTAAACTTAACCTTGTGCGCTAAAATTTATAATGAGATGAATTTATGTAATTATATTTGTAGATTTTTAATAAACATAAATCTCACTTTATTCTCATAAATATGTCTAACCAATTTATTAGCCTAACATATAACCAAGTTTATTTACTTCCATATTAATGTCAGTAGACTTTATATAGTTACATTGTTAATGAGTTTTACACACTAAACTGCATCCCTATATAAATATATAAATTGTGTATAACTAACAGGAATCACAAATCAACACCTGGTTATATATATATATATATATATATATATATATATATATATATATCTTATTTTTCACATAACTATATATTTTATCTAACAAAGCATAAGTTTCATTTGTATAGACACTAATTTACATTTAATATCTAATTAAAAATAATCATTTAATTATGACTTTTTGTAATAACTCATAAAATGGTTTATATACATCAATTGTCTTTTACATTTGTACATAGGTCTAATGATTATTACATTCACATATAATAATAACTAATGTAACTATTTATGACTACTGTTGTCTTAATAAGTGAAAAATATATTTAAGGTAACATATATGGTGATTTTCCTATTATAAGTAATATAAGGTATATATATGATTTTCCTTTGAACTAGATGTTATGATTGTAATGCAATAATGCAATGATATAATAAGGTATAGATGTTACGATTCTAATTAGCATTCATAATCATTTAGCTACATTCTTACATGAGAATTTGATTGAATTTGAATAACTGCATTTATATCTACACTGATTATCCTTTATACCTTTTTTTTATAAACATTTCCATTTATAACTAAATTGGCACTAATTAATTAATCATCAGTTAATATTTCACAAATAAATTAAATAATACTTTATTTCAATTTTTACAGTTTAGCATATCATTAATTAAATAAATTTATGATTGAGAATTCATAACAAAGCTTAAATAATTTAGAAAAAAAGAAAGATAAAAAGCTGAATTAATTAGAAAAAAATAAAAAATAAGAGAAATTAAATTAGGTGAAAAGATATTTAACAAATGAGAAAAAAAGAACAAAGTAGAGAAAAATAATCTCAACCGTTGATTTCAACTAGGGTTAATCTGTAGCGTTAATGCTTTAGGCCCTTAATATAAAAGCTTTTCAATGTTTGTGTCTCTCCCTGAAACCCTACTTCTATCTCTCTCGTCTGTTGTGCCTCTCGTCTCTGCTCTGTTCTCATCGCTTTATCGATCCCCCTCTACTCTTCCTCTGTTCTCATCTCTGCTCTCCCTCTGTTCTCGTCTCTGCTCTCCCTCTGTTCTCGTCTCTGCTCTCCATCTGTTCTCGTATTTGCTCTCCCTCTGTATTCTTTTCTTTTTTTTCTTTGTGCTATTGTTCGCGTGCTATTTGTGCTTGTTGATTTTATTTTTGCCACTCCCTCGTCTTTCTCCTATTAATATTCTACCGCTAACTCGCCCGTGTGGATATCAAATCTGAAATTTTTGTTGATTTTGAGGTAATGTAATTAGGGTTTTGTTGGAACTTATTACAATTGTGGTTCTTATGCATTCGTTTGTGTGTTTGTGTGGGGAAAGGAATGATTTGTATTGCCTTTTAATGGTTCTGATCTGCTATGTCGCTTGTTCTGATTCAATGGAATCTTGGGTTTGCAAAAAGTTTGAGTTTTGTTTATGTTGGTGGGAATTGCTTCTTATGGGGTTTGGATTTTTGAATCGTTTAGTTTTTTACTGGGCGTTTGAGAATTTATGTAGGGTTGTGTTATTTTGTGAAACTTGAATCAGAATTTGATCTTCTGTACTGAGTTGGAGGCTATTGTTTTGTTGTTTAATGTTACTGTGATAGCACACTAAATGTCTGCTTGTTAGCAAGTATTATTATACGATGGTATTTGATAGCAAGTGAACATTGGTATTGGTAGCTAGTTCGGCTCTCTTTTGATTTGGTGAGAATCATGATAAGAGATTTTGGTATACCCTGGTAGTGTTAATCCATTCCATTCTCTGAACATGTTCAGTTTGGTGATGATCATATGATGTCTCTCATATGAGACATGCTTTGGTGAAATATTATTATGCGATGTGAGATTCGTAGTATTGTTAAAAAAAGTCTGCTTGTTAGGATTTACCCATACTATTAGCGGGATTTGCCACAGATTGGTTCTTAGTTCATTCGTATGCTTGTGATCATTTTAACTTGTGTCATGATTATGCTGGTTCTTAGTTTAGTGAATTCTACTACCTTTTTTTCAAGTTTAGTGAATTCTACTGCCTTGTGTCATGTCATGCGAAAGGTTCACTTCATACTGTGTCGTCATATTGGTCCTTGGTGCACTATTATGCTTAAGCTTTTAGTTATTGTCTCATTAATTTCTAAATATGTTGGTCCTTATTTCTGTCTTATACATATGCATTTCTTAAAACTTATTATGCTGATCCTATGACTGTAAATCTGCTGATATGCATCGTTCTGGATTATTCATATGCATTTACTTACACGTGTCATGTCTCTTCTAGTCCTTGTTTCAGTTCTATACTTCAAATGTCCTTTACCGTTCTTGTTACTGAATGTTTGTTATTGTGATACTGAATGTTTGATGGATTTTTATCGTGATACTGAATCTTGTTACTGAATATTTGTTATTGTGATACTGAATATTACATAAACACTGGCCCTATTATAAGTTTCTTATTGATGGGTTTTTTTTTCTGCGGGTGGTGATGGATGAAAGTTCTAGATCCTTTGAAGTTAATGCTGAAAGTTTCGTGGACTTAAATGCTGAAGTTAATGCTGAAGTCAATCTTGATCTATGTTGTCATTTGAAATTTATTTAAAGTTATTGCCCTTACATGTGATGGTTACTCTTCATTTTGAAGTTGCCCATATTGTATTTGCTGGTGATGACTTATCTGCATAGTGACAACTAATGGTGGGGGGTTTGGTAGGTCTCTGTGCAAAGATTGTTAATATGTTGTCATTTGCAATTTATTTGAAGTTATTGCCCTTACATGTGATGGTGACTCTTCCATTGTGAAGTGATGCCCATATTGTATTTGTTGGTGATGGCTTCTATAGTTGCAAATTGTCAACTAAAAACTCTATGATGAACATTCTCGTAATAAACCTAGGAAATTTTCCTTATGGTTAATTACCAGATTTGAGAGCTTCATATTAAACTACTAAAATTAGTCATTAGTAATTTTTTGTCTACTATAAATTTTCTTTCTTGTTTTTGTAGGTGAAATTGTGGGCTATTGGGGGTTATTAATTAGTTCTGCGGTGATAAAGGGTCCTAGAATTCTGATGTATATCTGATGTATCTTTTACATCAATTATCTTTTATATTTTGGTTAACTACATTTGTAAAATTATCGGTTCCTAATGTTCATAAGGGAGGATATATCTGAACTGTTATTTTTCCAATAACTATACTTATTTGGCTTGCGCATCATCCTAGATACGCGTCCTACTGTTAGTTCTTACCTGTTCAAAAAAGTGATCCAATATACAATTCTAAATCACTAAAAAAAGGCTAAATATGTTCAATTTAGAATGCAAAAAAAAGAAGATCCAATATACAATTATACATCACAACAAAGTGACCCATTAGTTAAATTCAGTATACATAAAAGCGCCCTTATATATCATTTTAAATCACAAAAAAAGCATTCCAATATGTTAATTTTAGGATGCAAAAAAGCGTTCTAATATGTAAATTTTAGGATGCAAAAAGCAACCCAATATGTTAATTTAGGATGCAAAAAAGCATCTCAATATGTTAATTTTAGGCTGCAAAAAAGCGATCGAAAAGTATATAATAGGATGCATGAAAACAACCCTAAATCTTATCTATAATGTCGCTTAATAAAACGACCCAGGATCAACAGGGACTGACGATAACGGATCATTTATGGGAAAGCGTCCTAATAGCTTGTTTATGTTGTAGTGTAATTTTTACGATTATCAAATTCTATGAATGGAAGCGTCCTAATAGCATGTTTGAATGATGCAACTAGAATAATTCCAATACTAACTTTTGGGTTTATGCACATAAATATTTCAGGTTACCAATTAATTATTTAATTATAAAGATATTAATGTTTACTTTATATCGACTATATATAGAGGTAAATGGAATTTTTTATCGTTACGAATTGGGTCAATTAAAAAAATCAAAAGTATTTTGCGTTGCTTACATGTAGGGTTATTTTGTTAATTTGTCGGGTTGAATATTGTTCAGGTTGATTGTGAGCCAAGTTGAATCATTTTCAGGTTTAGATCGGGTTCCGGGTTAAGTCTGATCGTGTCGGGTTCATGCGGGTTAAGTCTGGTCGTGGGTTAAGTCTAGTCGTATTGGGTTCGGGTTCGGATTAAGTCTGGTTGTGTCGGGTTCGGGTTCGTGTTGATATCGCTCAGGTCGGAATTGGGTTTCAGATTGAACTCGATCGTATTGGGTTCATGTTGGGTCGATCTTTCTCGGGTTATAATCAGGTTTCAGGTTGAGTTCGGTCGTTTCAGCTTAGGTTCGGGTTCATATCTCACGGGTTAAATTCATTTTCGGGTTGAATCGATCGTTTCGGTCCGTGTCGAATTTTTTATTCGGGTCAAAGATTGGCAGCTCTAATCATGTCACAACTATTGTATCCATTCAGAACCTTAACGTCAGCAACTTGCAGCAGTAGTAAGAAAAGGAAAACTGAGAGAGCACACTCAACTGGTGACATTCACGTAAAATTTTCCCAACTGAGATGAAATTATATACAAATACCAAGAAGCACAAAGCGAAAAAAGTCATTTCATCAAAGATGTGCTATTTCGAAATGTTACCATAGTTGATGAGATGACTTCAAAATATACATTTGATATGTTGCTATGCAATTTGTACTTGTCCCCAACATATTAACATTCGACCCATTATTTTTGGTTGAATTATTTTGAATGAGACGGTCCCCGTCAACTGACTAACAGTTAAACCAAAAATAAAAATCTTCATTCTAATAATTTTTCATGTCGAATTATAATTACATATCTTGAAATTAATTTAAAAATATTTTCATAATTATAGGTCGGATTATAAAAAACCCCATTCGTAGTCATAGTATAATTATTAAATAATATCTTATAATGATTAGTCGGTGTAAAACAAGACTTTATGATTTTTAATACAAATTAAACATTTTAAAATTTTAACATTTGCATTTAAGTAATGCGATTTAACATATTAACATTCAAACCATTAATTACCTACAGTTGAACTATTTTGAATGCATATTAGATGTTTCTAAATTTTAAAATTTTGAATTAAAGTAATTTATTCACCCATTATATACACTCGATTGGGTTTGTAAGATTAATTTTTTGTCATTTAAAATTAAAATGTTCCAATTACTTATGAGCATTCATTATATTCTTTAAGATTAAAATTTGTCTGCTAAATCTTATATGGCACAACAAAATAAAAAAGAAGATGTAATTGCAATTGAAAAACCTTCTAAATTCAAACAAGGATAGAAATTTGGAATACCCATTAATGAAGATACGATTTACACTCAACTTGAAAATATTCAGCTACATCAAAAGGTAATTGAGTTATATTTTCAAAACTTAATTAATTGATCTTTAGTTTCTTCATGACCTACAATGGGGAAAAAATCAATATATATCTTTTAGGTGGTAAAAAACATGACGCTTTTCTTTAAGGATATATTACAAAATCATCACTACATGGCCTGTAGTAAGTGTTTCAATGCTACAATTGCACCATATAAATTTAAATGCAAATGCAACATTTGCGAATAAAAACAAACTCCAGAACCAAGATCAGTTACAAAATTATTTTGTTGTGATGATATATTAGACCAATATTTCATTGGGCCTCCAGGCCCAAGTCCATTAGGAAAAACTCGGTCCTAAGCAACCCAATAGGGCCTCTCGCTATGATGAGTCAGCATTAGGCTTCATTACTAGATAAGGAAAATGATTAGATTTTAGGCAACTACTATTAGGGTTTAAGAGGTATAAATATAGATGTATGTCATTTATTTTTGGGCTCAGCCAGACAACGTTAGACGCGCGTGAGATTCACACACTCGACCTTCCAAAAGCGCGTGAGTCCATGCGCGGGTGAACCTGACGTGCAGTTTCCCTTCACAGCGCATGACTTGCATGCGTCACACAGTAGGCGCTTCAATTGCCTCTTTTGGCTTTGGTTCAGCAAATTTTCTCCCTTCTCTTACTTTAATTGTTCTTGTCATTTGTTTTATGGCTCTTTTCGCTAGTGTAGTGACGTCGTCACAAGGGTTTGCAATGGCCACCTCCTCTGGCTTACCTTCATGATCTGATTTTGGTCCTGCTCTATTTGATGACCAATGGAGTACGACCATACATTTATTTAATCAGTTTAATTCGTTATCTGACCATGGGCCAGGTAAGTCTACTTTACCTTGGATTCTAGATTCGGGAGCCTCATATCACATGACTGGTGATAAAGGTTCTCTTACTAATATTACTACTGCTACCAATACCATGAATGTTATATTGCCTGATGGATCTGTGTCGTCTGCTACACAATATGGGTCTATTTGTTTTGGTGATGTCACCCTTACTCATGTGCTCTACATACCTACTTTGCGATGCAATTTATTATCATGCTCTAGATTGTTATCTACCTTAAAATGTCTAGCCTTGTTTACTGGAAATTATTGCATTTTACAGAAAATCAGTACGGGGGGGGGGGGTTTATTGGCTTCGTCTATTGGATACTCACATTCGTCGTTATATCCTGCAGTCTATTCCGACAGTTGCTTCGGTTTCTTCATCTCTTTATGGCATCAACGTTTTGGTCATCCATCATCTACGGTGTTGTCTTCGATTCCAACTCTTGATTTTAGCACAAATAATACTACTATACCTTGCTCTGTATGTTATAGAGCAAAACAGACTAGACATAGTTTTCCATTGAGTTCTACAAATGCTACTACATTATTTGAATTAGTACATTGTGATGTTTGGGAACCTTATCACACTCCATCCTCTAGTGGTGCATTTTATTTTTTGACGATAGTCGATGATTATTCCCGAGTTGTTTGGGTTTATTTATTGGTCGCTAAGTCTGAAGTAGCCTCTAGATTTTAAAAATTTAGTGCCTTAGTGAAGAACCAGTGGGGCCGAACCATAAAACGTGTTCGGGCTGATAATGGGACTGAATTTCTGCCTTTGCGATCTCATTTTACTGCATCTGGGATCATCTTTGAGACATCTACGGTTGACACACCACAACAGAATGGTCGGGTTGAAAGAAAGCATCGCCATTTACTCAATGTGGAGCGTGTTTTGGATGCTTGTGTTTTCCTGCTCATGTTCCCAGATATAGTGACAAGTTTGCACCACGAAGTCGGCAGTTTATGTTTCTTGGTTACCCTACCGGAAAGAAAGGCTATCGCCTTTTTGACTTGGAATCCCAAGTGATCTTTAACAGTCGGGAGGATGATTTCTTTGAAGACCAGTTCCCGTACTCTGCAACTTTGGCATCTGCTTTATCCGATGAACCTGGCGGCGCCACCACACCACCGTCGGATTCCTCCTCCTTCTTGCCGGAGCCGCACAGATTTTTTGTTCAGCCTTCCACTGCCGATCCACAGCCGCCGGTCGCCATTGGCTTTCTGCCGACCACCGGTGGCCAGCTGCTGCCGCATGCTGTCTTATGGGTCACCTCCGGTCAACGCCGAGCAATCAATGCCGGCAGGTCAACGCCAGCGAGTCCGCCGCCGCCCGACGCCGGTACTGCCACGCCGGCCGCTGCCGGCCAACCTTCGCCGTTCGCTGCCGGTTATTCTGTGCCAGTCGCCATCGATGCTACATCCTCGGTATATACTTTACCGGATTCTCTGGTACCGGACAGTTTCGCTGCTGAGTTGCCACCTATCAGACAGAGTGTTTGATCTCGTCGTCCTCAATCATACTTGGCAGATTATGACTGTGAAGATCATGCTTGTGCTCTTACTACTGAAGACCCCCCCCCTTCGACTACGTTTCCTCACGCATCATCACTTTCCTCAGGTGTTCTCCATCCTCTTACCGATTATGTAAATTGTGATAATTTTTCTAGTATGCATTCTAGATTTTTGGGTGCTGTAACTTCTAGTGCAGATCCCACTACTTACTCCGAGGCTTCCCGTCATTCTCATCGACGTGATGCTATATTGAGGAACTTACTGCCCTGGAGCGAAATCAGACATGGACTTTGTCTCCTTTGCCTGCGCATAAGAAGGTTATTGGGTGCAAATGGGTATATCGGACAAAGTTTCATTCAGATGGTACTATTGAACGTCACAAGGTACGCCTAGTGGTTCTTGGAAATTGCCAGGTTGAAGGAATTGATTACACTGAGACCTTTACTCCAGTTGCGAAGATGAGTTCTGTTAGATTGTTCCTGTCTGTTGCTGTTATAAAAGGTTGGGAACTGCATCAGATGGATGTTCATAATGCCTTCCTGCATGGTGATTTGCATGAGGAAGTGTTCATGCGTCCTCCGCCTGGCTATGTTGTACCTCCTGGTCAGGTTTGTCGCCTTCGAAAATCTCTTTATGGTCTTCGTCAGGCTCCTCGAAATTGGTTTGCTAAACTGTCTCAGGCTTTACGGGCTTTTGGTTTTGTTTAGAGTAAGGCTGATTACTCTTTATTTTTCTATTTCCATGGATCAGTTTCTTTACATGTTCAGGTTTATGTGGATGATTTGCTTATTGCTAGTAGTTCTTCTTCGCTCATCTCTGAGTTCAGAAAATACTTGGGTTCTTGTTTTCACATGAAGGACCTTGGTTTGCTTAAGTATTTTTTGGGCATAGAGATTGCTACAGGACCGAAGGGGATGTTTCTCTCGCAAAGGAAATATGCTTTGGACATCCTATCTGATACAGGTTTATCTGCTTCCTAACCAATTGATTTTTCGATGGAGCAACAACATGATTTGGCACGTGTTGAAGGTATAGCCTACCCTGACCCAGAGCAGTATCGCCGTTTGGTTGGGCGCCTGATATATCTGACTATTACTCGTCCTGAACTTAGTTATCTAGTTCATACTTTTGCGCAATTCATGAAGTCTCCTTGTGTTCCTCACTGGCAAGCTGCGGTTCGTGTGTTGCACTACCTGAAGAGTCATCCTGGTCAAGGTTTATTTCTTTCTTCCCGTAGTACTCTACAATTGACTGCTTATTGTGATTCAGATTGGGCCGCCTGTCCAATTACTAGGCGTTCTTTATCTGTTATTTTGTTATGATTGGTGATTCTCCGGTTTCCTAGAAGACTAAGAAGCAATCTACTGTTTCTCGATCTTCTGCTGAAGCAGAGTATCGTGCTACGGTAGTTACCTGCTGTGAGTTGTTATGGCTTAGGTCCTTACTGAAGGACTTAGGGGGTTTCTTACTCTTTTCCTATGAAATTATTTTGTGACAGTCAATCTGCTCTCCACATAGCAGCCAACCCATTTTTTCATGAACACACAAAGCACATTGAAGTTGATTGTCATTTTGTCCGAGATCTTGTCCAATTTGGCGCTATTGTTACTCAACATATCCGTACGACAGACCAACCAGTGGGTTTGTTCACTAAAGCTCTCGGACGTAACCAGTTCCATTCTTTACTTGGCAAGTTGGGCATTTCCGATCCTCATGCTCTAACTTGAGGAGGAGTGTTAATTAATTGGAATTGGATTTGTATTCTTACCATAATTATAGATGTAATTTTATTCTGTTACCTTTTCCTAGCTTGTATAGATATCCTGTACTACTATATAATGTATCCTGAATTCATGAATACAGACACACAATTATTACCCTTATTTTCTACACTTCCCAAGACCAACTTTGACATCGAAGCTTTTTCCCCCAAGATACTCTGTGGCTTGTTTTTTTCCCTTGCAGATTATGGATCTGCGCCGGTGGATCAAGGTGGTGCTCGGATCGGGTCTCAGATGCATCATGTTGGTTTAGTGTTTAAATATATTATGAAATTGCAATTTCTATATATAACTAAAATTGTAATTTCTTTAAAGTATCATTACGCACATTATTCGTGTGTTGATGTGCATATATCATTAAGCACTATTCATATTTATCGTGGTGTAATAGGGATAATTTCCTTTTCTTAAAGTACAAATGCATGCTTGATTTACAAATGCTTGATTTAATAATATTTATTTGGATGAAATTATTTTAGGGATAAATACCAATATAACCCTATCTACTTGAGTAAGTGTCAATATAACCCTTAAATCCAAAAAACCCCCTAACTAGTTTACATAAGTGCTAATCTTCCCCTAAGACATAATTTCTGGCGTTCACCAACATTGACCACATCAAAATGACTAAAATTCCCTTTTGCCTAAAACCTAAAAGTGTTAAGACCATTTTGCCCTCATGCGACCACCACAACTGCCAGCTTACCACCGTCCCGCCACCACCACCACTTCATCCACCACTACCACTACAGCGCCGCAGAACCACCCCGCACAACCTCTCCTACTCGTCATTCTCTCGCCACAACTACAGTGCCGCAGAACCACCCCGCACAACCTCTCCTACTCGTCATTCTCTCGCCACCACTACCATTCAAGCTCCAGCACCACCACCACCACCCTGCCACATTTTCCACCCTTCCGGCTTTGGCACCACCCTAAGGCCACTCTAATTCGACTCGACCACTCTCTAGTCTTACTGGTAAATAAGAACTACAAACAAAACACACACTCATGCAGTGAACATCCAAAATGAAAACCAGAGCTTGTCGCATGTAAAACCCCAATCCACTCCCTTCTCTAGTACAACCACAAGCCGGAGCTCGCCAGCAAGACTCCATGAGCCGTCGTCGACGGAGCTCGCCATACCTAAAACCCCAAATCCACTTCCTTTTCCAGTACAACAGCAAGTCGGAGCTCGCTAGCAAGACTTCGTGGGTCGTTATCGCTGGAGCTCGCTAGACCTAAAACCCTTAATCCACTTATTGCTCCAGTACAGCCGCAAGCCGGAGCTCACCGGTGAGGGTCTGTAAGCCGGAGCTCACCAGCGAGGCTCTGCAAGTCATGGTCATAACCTCTAGAGCTCCTCTACCACACCTGTTATCACCGTGAAACCCTAAACCCACCGCCGAAACACTAGCGCCACCACCCTCAATGCCCAGCCCTCACCACTGATACCCTAACACCACCTTAGCGCCACTAGCACCCTCACTGCTACCCACTCCCCTTGAGATGCGAGGAATTTTACTGGTGTTCATCAGAGCGTGGACCGTAGACGGCAGTAAATTTTGTCGTGAAATCGTAGACGGAAGGCTTAAAGCTGAGCGGTAGCTTGAGTAGTCAGCGCTGGCTAAGAATGGGTGGTCGGCGGTGGCTGAGAATGGGTGATTGTTGGGTGCGATTGTTTAGTTGAAAGACATTGTGATTGTTTGGTGCAGATCAAAGGGAACAACGAATGAGAAGAGAGAAGTGAGTGGGCATAATTTCCATTTGAGTTAGTAATTGTCAAAGTACCTTTTTTTTTGAAAAAAATCTTTTATTTTTTAAAAGCGGTTAAATCTTCTTTTCAATCAAATCCAGTCTTAAATTGACGGAATAAGTAAAATTGCACTTATATTGACTATGTAGGGTTATATTTGTACTTTCAATTATCAAAAGGTTATATTTGCACTTATGCCAAGTAGGTAGGGTTATAAAAGCATTTTTTTCTTTATTTTAATTTAATTATTCAACAATTTTATTCTAAACATATATTAGAGAAAAGTGCACTTTTAACTCTATGTTTTGTTCGAAAGTGCAGACATAACCTTGTAAAATTTGAAAGTGAAAATCTAACCTTGCACTTCGTTGACCGAAATGTCAACAGCCAAATTTTCTAAAATAAATCAATTAAATTACCAATATAGCCCCAAGTTGAAAAAATAAAAATAGTAAAAGACATAAATAACCCCCATCTTTTCTCTTTCTCACCTCTCTTTCCTACACTTCGTCTTCCCCACAACGTCCTCTCCTTTGCCTCCTTACACCATCTCTCCTGGTTCATTTTCTGTTCGGCCCAATCTTTTTTGCCATCCCACGCCATCGGCTCCCCTACCTCCTCACCCCATCTCTCTCCATTCATTTTCTAGCTAGCGTACTTATGCTAAATCATCGAGTCACTGAGTCGCTAACTTTGACTTGTGGTGGTGGTGTTGTGGGTGGGGCTATAGTTTTAGGCGAATGGTGGTTTTTAGACATGGAAGGTGGTGGAGCTAGGCTGAGCAATGGTTTGGGGGGGGGGAGTGGTTCTAGGTGGCGATAAAGCTAGGGTTTTAGGGGGCGGTGGTTATGGGAGATTGGTTTTAGGTGGAGGGGGTGGTAGAGCTAGGCGGAGCTGGGGTTTTAGAAGGTAGGTAGTTCTAGGCGGCGATGGAATAAGGGATTACGGGGAGGTTGTTCTGGGTGGCAGGTTGTAGGGGGGGAGGTGGTGTATCTAGGCTGAGATAGGGGTTTAGGGGGGAAGTTGTTCTAGGCGCCGGTGGTTCTAGCCGACGACATAGCTGCAAAGCAGCAGTGGATTGAACATGGGTGAAAGGCGACAAAGCTGTGACAGTGTGTTTGAATTTGAAGAAGAAGTGTAGGGGTAAAATAGTCATTAAATATTCCATTTTAAACTTAAGGGTACTTATGCCTTTTCATGTTTGGTCAATAGCTAACTTCTTTGAGTCACCGTAGAAATTGAGCATAATGGGTATAATTGAACAATTTTACAAAAAATTATGTTTAGTTTTGCACTTTCAGATTTTACAGGGTTATATCTGGACTTTTGAAATTTAATAGGATTATTTATGCACTTTATCCAATATATTATAATTTTAAATTATGTAGGTGTCTATTTCAAGCTCATTTGATAGATGAGAGTGGAATGATTACAAATTCCTTTTTTTTGTTAAAAATGCTGAAAATCATTGGATTTCACCACTAAAAAAGCAATGAACAGTTTGATAAATTTATGAATATTTTTTCATTTACATAAAAAATAATTTTAGATTTACATACCAATTGAATTTTATTTTATATTTATTGAAAAGATTATATCAAGAACCACAATAATGAAGACCAAAATTGTAGAAGCATACGACATGCTGTATTTAGAAAATGTTGCTTCGATTAATCAAGTTTTTAATACAGTGAACAATTCCAAAGGTAAAATATTACATTCATAAATTATTACTCAATTATTTTTTCTAACCTAATATTTTCGTGTTTATTAAAAATTCAAAAATTAAAGAGGAAAAAATAAGAAGGTGCAATTTAATTTGATGCCAAGGCTTGAAAGTGAAGATGGAGAGCAACCGCAATTTTTTAAAAAAAAGATAACATATGCTTTGTAATTTATAGATTATCGATGGAATAATTTTTAATTAGTTATATTCTCTATTCATTACCCAAAACAATATAGGGGAGTAAATTTATATTGCACAATTTGATTTGTTAGGTGATTTTGGAAATATGTTTTTCTTAATTATGAACATGTATTTTCATGTTTGTTTTTACTTGTATTTTCAAGTATAAGTTTCATTTTTCTACAAGTTAAATATTTATTTTACATTTTAATTCATATTCTTGCTGTATATTAATTCCTCAAAGGTGACAAATTTAATTATTTTTATTTCATTAATTATTTAATAAATGGGTCAAGTGCTAAAATAATACTATATTTAGGTTGAAAGTGGCAATATAACCATGCAAAACAAAACAAAAGTGCCCAAATAACCCTTACTTATTGATGTATGTGCCAATATAACTCTAAGCATCGTTGATTTCAATTGTTGATGGAAATTTTGGTCAAAATTCAAGGAAATGACTATTTTGCCAATGAATTTAAAAACAAGAAAAAAACGGAAAAGATAAATCTGCCCTTGTTTTTCCCCAATTCTTCATTCTACCCATCACCAATTTTCCCCAATTCTTCTTCTATCTTCTTCTTATTTTCCCCCCTAATTCTTCTTCCATCTTCTTCTTATTGTTTCCCCTAATTCTTCTTCCATCCTCTTCTTTTCAATTCTTCTTCCCTCTTCTTCTTCTTGTTTTCCTTGTTTTTCTTGTTTTTCTTCTTTTGCCCCCAAGTTCACCAATGTTCTCCTGGGGCTGCTTGGGTGGCCCACTTTTGGCGGTTAGGGTTTTGCCTCCAACGAAGAAGTCAACGGAGAGTTCTTACAGAGCCACCCTCCAAACTCGCAGAGTGCTATAACCCCATTATGATTCCGTCCAGCTCCACAATTTGCCACGAGTCCTTGAACGATCACCGCGACCCATGAACCTTGTCAATAAAACCATCACTGCCGCCTCCTTTAACCTTATCCTTTTTCAACTCCAATGGCAGAGGTGGATCGTCAGTGGGAGGCTCTGCAATGGCGGGTGTTGGAAGAGAATGTGCTGCCAGAAGTGGTGCTGCAGAGACTAGCGGTGGCGGAGGAGAATTTTCAGGTGGGATTGATGATGGTGGCCGTGGTACTGGTGGTGGTGCTGCTGCTAAAAGTGTAGGTGGTCATGTGGCAAGTGGTCGTAGCTTTGCAGGTAAACTCTCCAGTGGTGGAAACTAAGCTGCAGGTGTTGGTGGAGAGCTCACCGGAGGATCACCAAGGGGCGGAGGCGGTGCTGGGTTAGTGGCGGAGGGGGTGAGGTTGTGGTGGTGGGGGGGGGGGGGGTCCGTCGTGGCTGGAGGCAGGCGGGCTAGCGGGTGGTTGGGGAAATGGGATAGGGTGGTGGGGGCGGGAGGAAGGAAGAAGAATAGTGGGTGTTTTTCTTGTTTTTGGAAAAAAAATCAAATTATATAATATATTGAGGGGTAAGTGGAAAATCAATTCATCTTCTGGGGTAAGGGTATTTTCATCATTTCGGGTCTGGTCAACACCCAAATTGATGAGTCAATGTCAAAATTAGGCCAAACGGTTATATATGCTCTATTCATCATAAAGTTAGGGTTATTTTGTCACTTTTTCATTTTGCAGGGTTATATTGGCCCTTTCAGCCTAAAAGTAGGGTTAGAAGTGTAAAAATCCCTTAATAAATTTTAACTAAATTGATTATTTCCCTTTTTAATTTATACAATTATTCTTAGATGAAAATATTTATAATTTAATTGGCAAGGTCTTAGGAAAGACCATTTTTTCATAGGCATATGGAAAGACATGATTTAATCAGAATAATATGAAGTTATGAGTTTATACTTTGCAGTAACTTGAAGTGAAACAGTTGAGGTGTGTGCTCTAAATATGTAATGTTTCCAACAAAAACTCGAATATTGTAGGCGTGCGAGTTTACCCAAATAGCGTATAACCCAAATTTGACCTAGATTTTACTTGTTTTTATCCATGAGGGGGGTAGGTGTGAGAATCAGTTGGGAGTAAGAGGGGGGGTTGATTATTCCTTGAACAGTTCTTTGATGAAAAAGGAATTGATCGTGATTTTGAACCTGTCCTTTCTATGACTCCTCTTAATTGAGATAATAGAATGCTTAAAATAGTGATTCATGCCATGTCGGATGAGCAAGATATGCGGAAGATGGGGGGACTTGCCTCCTCGATTCAAAAAGACATTAAGAGAGGTTTAGCTTATTCCACAATATCTCAATTGGGTTTTTTTTTAATTATTCTTTTTTATTCCGTTGGTAAAACATTTGAGTCATTGGTCTTTCCATAAGCTATGGAAAGACCGTCTTTCAAGAAACGAACCTAATTTAATTTTTAAGTTACACATGAGACACAAATATTACATGTTAACTAAATTAAAAATACCGCGCAATGCATGGTGGGACTCCCGCTAGTTTAATTAAAATATATAATAAATTGTGTGATTTGATTTTTTTCATTTAATACAACACGGTTCTCATAATTTTGAAAATCTCTTAAACATATCTCCAAATATAAATAAGATAAATGTGTGAAAATGGCCTTATATACTTTTTCAAAAATCCTGAAACAACCTCAAGTTCTTAGAAAATACCAATATGACCCTAGACTCATGAAAGTGCCAAAATGACCCTACAATTTGTCATTAATTTTGGCATGGCATCAGTTGGATATGATGGTAACATTTGAAAAATACTTAGGGTTGTTTCAACACATCCAATGAACTGTTGGGGCTTTTTCAGCACTTTCGAAAAACTCGGGGCTGTTTCAAAACTTTTAAAAAATCATAGGATCATTATAAAGATTTTTCCCTATAAATAATTATATTCTGACCTTCAAATTTATAGAAATATATTTGTCAGGATTGGTCTAGCCGTTAGGTGGTCCAATAGAAAAGTTCTCTAAGTTTATTTTATAATTATCTAAATCAAAATATTTGACAAGTTAATTTGAAAAACAACCTTCAACAATTTAAAAAATTATGAAATTAATGACTAATAATTTCATATTTGATCAGTTTGAAAAACAATCTTTAACATTTTGAAAAATTATGAATTTAATAGCTAATAACTTTATATTTGACCATTTTGAAAAACAATCTTTAACATTTTGAAAAAATATGAAATTAATAACTAATAATATCATATTCGACCAGTTCGAAAAACAATCTTTGACATTTTTTTTAAAATTATGATAATGACTAATGGTTACAATTATTTTATCAATGAATTAAAACCTAATTTTATCACAATACCTAACATAAATGAAAACACAATCAAAGAAGAAATAATTGCAAATCATCATATAATTGGATAGGTTTAGGTTTCTTGCTCGCGTAATATATGACTGTTTGCTCATGGTATAATGGAGGGTATTCAGATATAACGAGGATTGTTTGCTCTTGGTATTAACCGAGGGTATTTTGTTATTTTATGACTTCCTTAGACTTCTAAAATGACAATGTTTCAAGTTCAATGTTTCTTTGACACCTTCTTCCCCCACGTTCAGTTTCTTCTTCCTCACCTCCATAGCCGTTCACGCCTCCATTCCATTTCCTTGATTCCTTCTTAGTTTGATTCGAATCCCCTTGTGATGAAGCTAGATTGCGGAATTAAGATCTTTGAGAAAACAAGGGACTTGCAAAACCCTTCTAGTGCAGCACGAACTCAGGTGTATAGCCCTCAGGGTATGCCTAACTTTGACTTGCTCTCTAACTAGCTCTCATGATCAGATCACAAAGTTTATTGATACTTAACTAGCCCTCAGGGTTAAGCGGGGTTAAGCAACAATGAAAAAAGCTCGCAAGCAACAAGAATATGAACTCAAAGGTTTGTATATTTGATTGATAAGAATGGTGAATAAAATTCAAGAATACAATCCCTATTTATAGGGCTGAATTCGTCCAAACCCTAATCCCTAATCAGAACGGGATTTGGTAATTTCTGTCAGAAACTGAATAGAATTATGGCAGCTTTAAGAAGCTAAAACCATATCTACCTAAAATAGACACAGCTGACCGTATTGTAGACATAGTCGACTGAATCCTTCCTAGAAAAACCTTGGATGAATATTGCCTTATCTAATCTTACCAAAACTAATTCTAATTAGAATAAAACTGAATATACTAAACTCTAATGGACTGTATTTTTGAAATTCAGCTCTTCAAGGCCCGCATGGCCAAACTGTTAGTCCATAAACCCAAAATGAGATAATTTTACAGTATTAAAGTGATAACACTACCTCATTAAAACTCTAGTGGAAAAAAAGAGTATAGTGTTCTTCATGATGTCTTCAGTTCATCGACAATCTTGAACAATAAATTCAAGATGTCGATGATGACTCCTTAATAAAACTGAATATACTAAACCCTAATGGACTGTATTTTTTAAATTCAGCTCTTCAAGGCCCACATGGCCGAACAGTTAGTCCATAAACCCAAAATGAAATAATTTTACAAGATTACAGTGATAACACTACCCCATTAAAAACCCAGTGGGAAAAAATAGTATAGTGTTCTTTATGATGTCTTCAGTTCGTCAACAGTCTTGAACAATAAATTCAAGATGTCGATGATGACTCCTTCTTCAATTCTTAATTATAAAGGCAATCAATCAAAGCATTTAAAGCAGCATCCTTAAGCTTAGTCCTTGACCTATTCATAGATCTCACCATGTTACTTAGAGGATCCCAAACATAACCATTAAATGTTTGATCAAGACATGAAATATCTTCATTTATGATGGTAGTTGTCTTGGCATCACCATCATTCCCTCTATGGTCGAAAAGTTTATCCTTCGAAACTGAATTTTCTTCAAAGGTAAATGGAGATAAATCAGCAACATTAAAAGTCACACTAACACCATAATGATCTAGTCGCCGAAGCTTGTAAGCGTTATCGTTGACACGCTCAACCACTTGAAAATGACCATCTCCACGTGGACTCAACTTAGATTTCTAAGTATTTTGAAACCTCTATTTCTGCAGATGAACCCAAACATAATCTCCCACGTTGAACCTTATCAACTTGCATTTCTGATAGGCTTTGTCACCATTATGTGCATTTGTTCGTTCAATGTTCTTGCGCGCCTTCTCATGAATTTTCTTCACAAAATCAGCTTTCTTTTCTCCATCAAGATTCTTAACCTATTTATAATTCAAAGGAATTAACTCAATTGGAGGTAAAGAAGTAGTAGAATGAATAGTGTGATTATAAGCAAACTTTGCAATCGAAATGCATTTTTCCCAATTCTTCAAAGTTTTCTGAACTAGTTCGTGCAGGAGATCCCCTAGGGTTTGATTGGTCACTTCTGTATGTCCATTAGTTTGAGGATGAATGGCAGGAGAAAATAACATTTTTGTTCCTAACTTGCACCACAAGGTATTCCAAAAGTAGGAAAAAAATTTAACATCACGATCAGAGACAATGGGCACATGAATGCCATGTAACCGAACTACTTCCTTAAAAAATATATTCGCAATATGCTTTGCATCATCTGTCTTCCTACAAGGAATAAAATGTGCCATTTTTGAAAATCTATCCATAACACTACCACAGAGACCCCCCTCTAGCACAGGTTTTTTAGCACCGGTTATTAAAATCGGTGCAAAAATTATAATATCACCTTTTTTTAAACAGATGTAAATTTAACAATGGTTATTTTTCTAATAACCGGTTTTAATTTAACACCGGTCAAAAAATTGGTGCTAAAAATGAGAAAATTGGTGTTAAACTAACACCGATTTTTAAAATGGTGCTAAAAATTACAAAAACCAGTTTTAAATTAGCACCGATGTGAAAATTGGTGCTAAAGAATTACAAAAACCAGTGCTAAATTAGCACCGATTTGAAAACCGGTGCAAGAAATTTTAAAAAAACTCGATGAAATGTAAATTTTTGGAACCAGTTTTAAAAACCGGCGCTAAAAATTATAGAAACCAGTGTTAAAATAATTCCAGGAAAAAAGAGGTAAAATGGCACCGGTTGATGTATCAACGGTTAAAAACTGGTGCTAATGGGAAAAATGGCACCAGTTTTACATACTATTCACAAAAACCGGTGCTAAATAGAGCATTTAATGCTCCGAACTACCACTCAAAAATTAGATCTGAACTTGTATTCCCCTTCTCTCTTCATTGATGGAAGATTTTTTAGATGGTGAGCAATAACCCAAAGCAATGAAGACCCATGGATGTAAGTTTTCCTTATCTTTTTTGAATTTCAATTGAATAGTAGTTGTAATAACCATTAATGCATGCATGGAGAGAGTTTATTTATATTTATTAATCGTTTATATGCTTTAAGTTGGTTTAATATCATGTTGTGGAGTGTAAATGATTGTGGATGTAAACATGGTTGTGTTTGTTTTGGTAGATGGTATATATATATATATATATATATATATATATATATATATATATCTCCCAAGAACAAGTTGATTGATACACATACATATACGCATACACATGACACTTTCAGTATTGTGTAGCAAATTGATTGTGTTTATTTTTATTATTTTTGAACAATGAATATGTGTGTAATTGTTTGTATTGTTTTGTTTAGATACAATGGACCGAGAATCGATGCTTGCGTGGAGAAAAAAATGGTTAGCTATCCAATTGTAGCTAGAGGGAGTGGTGAACATATTGCATTTATTGATTCATTTCTTGATTATGCCTTTGATCAGGAGGAGAGGATACTTTGTCCATGCAAAAGATGCTTGTGTTGCGAATGGTTTGATGATCGTGGGCTTGTTAGATTTCATTTGCTAAAGAACGGATTTGACAGAGGTTACATTGTATGGATATTTCATGGAGAGGTTGAGCATCGACATAATGGTGGTGGGTTTGACAAGGTAGATGGAAACAATTGTACCGTTGATGCTATGTTCGATGACATTGTAAGAGATTTTTAGGGGAAGCCTAAAATGTTGAGTGCTTTGCTCAACGAAAAAGAGAAGCCATTGTATCCGGGATGTAAAAGTAAGGATACCATAATCTCCTTTTTTATGGCGGTTTTCAATTTGAAAGCTACAAGTTCTTGGAGTGATACAAGTGTGAATTCACTCCTAAAGCTTCTAAAGGATAAGTTTCCGGAAGGGAATGGAATACCAAAAATTTTTTACGAGGCTAAGAAAATATTGTGTCCACCCGGTTTGGAATACAAGAAAATACACGCATGTCCTAATGATTGTGTGTTGTATGACGGTGATTTGAAAGACACGGTTGAATGTCCCATGTGCAAACATTCAAGATATAAGGGTGTGAGAAATGATGATGATGGGTGTTTGGCTAAGAAGAAGAAGAAGGTCCCATCGAAGTTTATGTGGTATCTTCCTTTAATTCCAAGGTTGAAGGGGTTATTTGTGAATTCAAAAGATGCAAAGAACTTGCGATAGCATGGAGAGCGGAAAAGACCAAGTGATGACAAGATAAGACATCCGGCAGACGGTGAACAATGGAGAAATTTTGACAAGCGATATCTTTCATTTGGTTCAGAAGTTAGAAATTTACGCCTTGCATTGTGTACTAATAGGAATAATCCATTTGTTAATATGTCATCGAAGCATAGTTCTTGGCCTGTAAGGTTGGTTATATATATTTTGCCCCCTTATTTGTGCATAAAATGTAAATATGTACGATGCCTCTGTTAATCTCAGGTCCTAGACAACCTGGGAATGAGGTTGATGTGTATTTGAGACCATTGATTGATTATTTGAACATATTGTGGGAAGAAAAGAGGTGTTGGTATTTGATGCCCATATGAATGTGGAATTTCAATTACGTGCCATGCTTTTTTGCACGATCAATGATTTTCCAGCCTATGGAATTTTTTCGGGGTATGTTGTGAAGACATGTCTTATTTGTGAGGAGAAGAAAGAATTCAAACGGCTAAGACATGGAAGAAAGACAATGTATCTTGGCCATAGAAAATGGCTGCAAGGAAACCATAAATACTGGGATGATGTGGTCAATGTTGTTGGGGGGAAAGAATGAAGGAAATCCCCTACACCACTAACTGGTGTGCAGATTCACAAGAAGGTTAAGAAGTTGAGAGTGGTGTTGGGAAAGTACAAAGGCAAAGATACAATACATTGTGATGGTCCATGTAAGAAAAATTCAATATTTTTTTATCTACCGTACTGGGAGCATCTTCAGGTTAGCATTGCCTAGACGTGATGCATATTGAGAAAAATGTTTTTGAATGTTTGATAGGCACCCTCTTTAATATTCCCTAAGACAGAAAATAGTTTGAATGCTCGGTTGGACTTGGTAAATTTGGGAATCAGAAATGTCCTCGCTCCAGAAGTGAAGGGTAAGAGGACTTACTTGCCTCATGCACCTTGTACATTGTCAAAGGAGGAGAGAATCTCAGTTTGTGATATTTTGAAATCAGTGAAGGTCCCAATTGGTTATTCGACAAACGTTACTCAGGTAGTTACAAAGAATTGTCGAATGACTGGGTTGAAATCTCATAATTGTCATGTTTTGATGCAACAACTGTTACCTATTGCTATTTGTGGGGTAATGGAGGTCGACGTAAGGTACTTAATCACTAGACTTTCTTTATTTTTTGGTTCCATATGCTGGAAGTCGATTGACCGAGACTATTTGGATGTCCTACAAAAAGAGGTTGTTGTTGTGCTATGCAAGTTGGAAATGTATTTCTCTCCATCTTTTTTTGATATAATAGTTCACTTGGTTGTTCATTTAGTGTGGGAGATAAAGATATGCGGTTCAGTTGGTATGCATTGGATGTATCCTTTTGAGCATCATATGAAAGTATTCAAGGGATACGTGAAATGTATGAGTCAGCCGGATGCTAGTATTGTTAAGAGGTATGTTACTGAAGAAGTAATTGAATTTTTCTCTAGCTATTTGGAGGAACATAGAAATTTTGGGGTGCCCCAGAATCGACATGTTGGAAGGAAGGTGGGCAAACTGAGGTCAAGGGGAATGTTATTTACTCCATTGAATAGTGATCTGATGTCAGTTCATTTGTATGTTTTGAGGAATTGTAGGGAGACTACGTTTTATGTGACCAAGCACCTTAATTCGATCACAGAGTCTCTTCCCACATGGCCCCCTAATAAAGTTCAGTTGGAGCACAATGACAAGTTTGTGAAACAGTTTTAGGACGATGCAATATAAGTGATTACGACCAAAAAATTAGAGCATTTGCAAGGAAGCCTAACTGCATGGTTTTGAGGTATTTCGGATATGACATGAACGTTTCTCTTTTCTACTAGTGACATCGCACTATGTTCATCGCCCTACACGATATAGAGTTGAATGTTGTGTGATGTCAAATTTTCCAGAACTGACATCCTCATCTTGAATGTCCAACTTTGCACGTTCATCGGTAATTGACATTTCATTATCAACCAATTGACATTGCCATTGGACAGGAAAGGTACTTTTCCCATGTTAAGATTATTGTCACCTACACTTGAAAATATCATGTGGACATCATTCTGGGACTACTGAATTCTGATATAAATTTGTTTCATGTATTTGTTTTAATAGGACAAAGATAGTTACAATGTACTCTTAGCTTTGATGTCGTACAACGTAGGAAATGTATGTTAAATACAATTTAATCATTCATTTTCACATCAACCATGTGTATTTGAATATATTCTGACATTTATTGGTAGTTTATGTTCAATGGTTTATTTTGTTCCATCAGAAAGTAAATACTATATTATTGTATGATTCTCCATGATTCATATTGCGACATTGAACAAACCAATAATGATTCAACACCTATGCAACAACGCATATCACAAAACATATCGACACCAAACCAATGTCACTTAAGACGGCCGAATCTTTTTGCGACGTCGTATTGGTTAGCCACCCACGTCAGCATGCGATCTCGCATACAATCATGAGCGACATCACTGTAACTATCAGCATTATTGATCTCATCGATGTCGCGGTTGTTCCTGTAGCATCGCCTGCTTCCATTTGACATCGACTATGCTTTTTCAGGACACCGACATTGATGTGAACGATATCGCAGAACCATGGTGTTATAGTCGGCCATCTTAGTTGGTGCGAGGAAACTCTAAGAACATACCGACCTCGGTAAAAAACCGAGGTTAAGAAGTCCTTTTTACCTCTGTTCTGAACCGAGGTAAAAGGTATATTTTTTACTACACCCACATTTACTTTGGTTTTCTGGTGGCAAAAAACTGAGGTAAAAAAGCCTAAAAAACCAAGGTAATAGGTGATGTTT
This sequence comes from Rubia yunnanensis, assembly GCA_037428765.1. Classification (NCBI taxonomy): domain Eukaryota; kingdom Viridiplantae; phylum Streptophyta; class Magnoliopsida; order Gentianales; family Rubiaceae; genus Rubia; species Rubia yunnanensis. Next base: position 17,887,408 of record CM075064.1, on the reverse strand, counting down.
GTTGTAGTGTATCCAAAGGCCGTGATGTTCCTTGAGACGGTCGTCTTCTGTCCACCAACGCAAAATATAAATGATAAAATGTAAATAATGGAATAAAACGTAGTATACCAAGGAAACACAACCTTATTAAATCGCCACTTTCCGAACTAGTTTCCATTTAATGGAATAAATTCTAACAAAGAAACAAATTAGATTAAAAAAAACACAACACAACCTTGTAGCTAGACCTCAAAAGCAAACATGTAATCAAACTAATCACATTCAGAGGTGCCAATAGATATAGTGAAAAATATACAATATCCTTAGACAAAACCTAGATACTCAATGCAAACAACAACACAAAAAAAATACACATACGTAGCTCACACCAAAATCAATAAAATAACAATACAAAAAAGAACATTCACATCTGATATAATTGAGGTAGAAAGAAATAAGCATTGTAAGTCGATTATTTAACGCATTACTCTTGCATTAAAACCACATCCGCTCTACCTGAACAACAAATTCTTTTGTAATATGAAGTTTGATTTTCCAAAGCTTAGAAATGTGTGCAGAGAAATGAGAATTATACGTTCATTATTATGGTGAGTGAGTGAATGAGTGGAGTACCTTGATAGCAAGGGTACAATGAGTGAACAATTAATTCACATGCACTCTGTCGATGCCCATGGCGGCCTGAGAGGTTGAGTTATTGAGGTGTTGGGGTGGCGATTGGGTGATGCTAGTCTGTCCGGAGAATGACTAAGGGTATATATTTGCATTTTCGAAAAACTGGGGTTATATATGCCCTTATCAAAGAGCTAGAGGTATAATAACATTTTTTCAAAATTATACCATGGCAAGGTAATGTTGTTAAAAGGGGCCAATCTGTCATTTGTTTTATTTTGGCTTGACTAAATTTTCTTGTGACCCCAAGAGTATATTTACACTTTTGGGAGTTATATTTACACTTATAAAAAAACTTAGGGGGTGTAAAAACACACTTTTCTTGAAATTATTATGACACGTAGTGACCCCACCTCAAACGTAGAGTTCCTTTCCTATTTATACATGGAATTTTATTTAATATTTTAAGTGAGTTATTGAAGATGTTATTGGGCATGATGTCAGGTTGCACCAGTGGCGGAACCAGGAGTAAATTTTAGGGGGGGGCAAAAATGAGATTAAATTTTTTTTTCAACGCTATATAAAATAAGTTTTAACAAACAATGCTTACATAATAATATGAATACATAATAAATAGATTTTTACAACAAAGAACTACCACTGCATAAAGAACTACGTTCCAATACTTGGGTTGCTAGAACTAGAAACACTAACCGCAGGAGACAACTGTGTCCTGCGATGTTGCATACGCTGATAACGTTGCAAAATTGGTTCACTATCAATCCAAACAAAAATCGCCTTCTCAATATGCACTGTCATAACATCATTCATCCATTCATCTCCCATTCTGTTGCGTAAATCAGTCTTGATTCTCTTCATGGTTGAAAAAACTCGTTCAACAGAAGCAGTTGCAACTGGTAGAACTAAGGTTAACTCAATAAGACGATATACCAGTGGAAAACATGTATGCCTAGTTGTTTGAACCATCTTTTGAGAAAGACTTCCGAAGTCCTCAATGGCCAAAAACTCATGATCAAGTTGCACATTATGAATGAAAGTACAAAGTTGTTGATGAAGGCGGGAACAATCTTCTACAGAGAAGTCACTTGGATATAGTTCAGCAAGACGAATTAACTTACCAATATCAAACTTAGAAAATGAATCTCTTGGATCAAGGCAAGCCATACAAGTGAGTAACTCCGTATTTGCTTCCGGAAATCGATTGTTCATTTCATGAATCATCTTATCAACAACCTAGTATTCAGAAAATAAAAGGTTAGCATGTAACAGTGAAAAAAATGCAAATCAAATCAAATAAGGTATGTAAATTATAAAAGTAATACCTGAAGAAAAGTATCAACACGAAAGAAATCACCATGGGTCTGCATTTGCGTAAGTCGTTTCCTACGACCACGAATTGTTCGTTCATTTTCCATATTAACTACCGAGATGTCATGATTAACACAAAATGTGTTGACTTCATTTAACAACTCATCCCAACCATTCTCTCTGTATTGTTGCAACTCAAACTTCATTGTATTCATCAAACTCACAGCCAACACAATATTTTGATTCTTTTGTTGCAAAGCATGGGACAAAGCATCTACAACTCCCAACAAACGCTTCATCATAAGCATCACAAAAACAAATTCATAACTCTCCATTTGCTCAAGCAAACCGCTCGCTGAAGATTTACTCAGATTTGCATCACCATCATCGTGGACGTTTTCAATTAATTGCAAAATAGATGCCCACATAGTAATGAAACGAATAATAGTAGTGTAATGTGACCCCCAACGAGTATCCCCCGGCCTTCTCAAACTAGTTTCTTGATTTTGGCCTCTTCCACTCACAATATCTGCATTCTCCAATCCCTCTACAATTCTAGCATGTTCTAAATCAAGAAGCATGTCTTTTCTTCTACATGAAGCTCCAGTTAAATTCACAATCATAACAAGATAAATGAAAAACTGACACACAGTTCGATTATCATTAGCAACAGCAAGAACAACCAATTGAAGCTGGTGGGAAAAATAATGGACATACCTTGCAGATGAGTTTTCTTTCAATATCAAAGCTTTCAGTCCATTATACTCTCCTCGCATATTTGAGGCTCCATCATATCCCTGACCTCTCAACTTTGACATTGATAATTTATGCTTTGCAAACAATTCATCAATAGCACTCTTCAAACTAATAGCAGAAGTATTACGCACATGCACAACACTAAGAAAACGTTCAAGAACGCATCCTTGTTTGTTGACATATCTTAAAACAACCCCCATTTGCTCTTTTATTGATGCATCTCTAGCCTCATCAACCAATAAAGAAAAATAACTATCTCCAATATCATTAACAATAAGATTTGTTACCTCACTTGCACAGGCACTTGATAGTTCCTTCTGTACTTTGGGAGATGTGAGCTTGCAATTTCCAGGGCCATTTTCATTCATGGTCTTAGCAACAACACCATTTCACTTGCAATACCAGTCAATCATTTCGAGATAATTGCCCTTATTCAGAGAATCCAGCCCTTCATCATGGCCACGAAAAGCCATACCTTGATTTAGCAAGAACCGTGTCACATCCAAAGCGGCTGTCAAACGCGTGCGATATGCAATCTTCGATTACCGCCCATGTGCCTGATAAGAATGAAGGATACTCTGTCTTTGACGCTTAAATGCATACAATTGTTCAGCTGCATCATTATGAGAACTACCCATTACGCCAACATGTTTCTTATATATATCAAGCGTTTTCTTCCAATTGTTAACCCCAGTCACAATAAATGCATCCTCTCCTTCTCGACATCCCTTATGTGAATTCCTAAAGAGATAACAACAAAAGCAAAATGTTGCATCCTTTGACGCGCTATACTCCAACCAATCAAATTTTTCATACCAAGGTTGAAAACATCTATAGTCATTTCCCTGCTTTGTCTTTGGAAAAGAATGACCCTTAGGTTGGCAAGGACCTCTTAACACATATTCTCTCATCACTTGATCTCTAATAGAAACAACAAAATCCTTAATAGGTTTACGTTTCCCGGGATCATTTATAACATCATCCGAATTGAACTCAACACGAGAATGTTTTTTACTACTACCCTCTTCATTAATCCTTTCTTCATTTGATTCACTCGGTCTCTTAAAAATAGATGATCCACTACTTCGAATTAAGAATTTATCCATATCCTATTTGACATAAAATAAGAAAAATATGTCAAATTAAATATGTATATGCTATTCAATATTCACAATTTCTCAAAAATATGTCTAATTAAATATGTCTAATTAAATATGTCTAATTAAATATGTATAAAAAATATGTCTAATTAAATATGTCTAATTAAATATTTCTAATTAAATATGTCTAATTAAATATGTCTAATTAAATATGTCTAATTAAATATTCAAAAATATGTCTAATTAAATATGTCTCAAAAATATGTCTAATTAAATATGTCTAATAAAATATGTCTAATTAAATATTCAAAAATATGTCTAATTAAATATGTCTCAAAAATATGTCTAAAAAATATGTCTAATTAAATATGTCTCAAAAATATGTCTCAAAAATATGTCTAATTAAATATGTCTAATAAAATATGTCTAATTAAATATGTCTAATTAAATATGTCTAATTAAATATGTCTAAAAAATATGTCTAATTAAATATGTCAAAAATATGTCAAATTATTCAAATCTATATTTAGCACAATTTCACAATTTCAACACAATCACTAAATTATTCATATCTATATTCAATATTCACAATTTCATACAAATTCAAATTATTCAACATTACATAACAAAAATATATTAGTCCCTTGATTATACCTTGCCCTTGGTTGCTAATAGTGGTTGTAGAGGGGACGGCGGCAGGAGGCGGCGGTGGCAGGAGGCGGCGGCGGCAGGAGGCGGCGGCGGCGGCAGGAGGCGGCGGCGGCAGGAGGCGGCAGGAGGCGGCGGCGGCGGCAGCGGCAGCGGAAGGTGGCTGGCAGCGGCCGAGCCAGTGGCGGATCTGCTTGGAGTTGGAGTCTTGGAGAGGCAAATGTGTTTTGCCTTTGCTGCCTCAAACAAACGTGCCTTAGTTAGGTTTCTCCAATTTTGTTTGGGCCAATTGGGCTGAGCCCAATTGGCCTTCTATTTTTTTCCCACCAGCTAAGCAAAACGACGTCGTTTCACTTAGCCAAAACGATGTTGTTTTGTTTAGTTATACCAAACAAAAATTAAAAAAACATCATCTTCTTCAAGTCTCCTTCCTCTGCGCCGCGCCTCCGCCTCTCACGCCACTTCCTCCGTTCCTCGCTCCGGCAACGACGACAACTCAAGGGGGGGCAGAATCCGGCGGCTTCCGGTGGCTCTAGGCCTAAATTCCGAGCCGCCGGATCTTAGGGGAGGCGCTAGCACCCCCTCGCCCCCTAGTTCCGCCTCTGGGTTGCACATACGTACCTTATCATTATATGTGGTTATTAACAATTTTGACTATATGTTCGCATTGGAGATACTCATAATAGTCTAATTAAATTAATGGATTTAAAACATAAAAATGACCATTAGTGCACAAAAAAACCATTGAAGGTTTTGATGCACGACTATTATGAATCTTGCTCTCCTAACCACCATCCTACACTACTTTTGAAGTCGAGGTCGCTTTTCATTTTGTTGCTTTTTAGATCATTGCCTCACGAGATCAATGGATCGAAACGTACTCTATTGAGCACGACCCTTTGTATAATGAATTTGAAAAGTAAATATGTCCACCCTGACAAGGGAATGGCATAAGTGTTGCGATGGGTGAAAGATTTTCTCCCCACTGGGAATCTTCTGCCTGACCGTGTTTATGCCGCTAAAAAGGTATGTCCGAATGAAGAACTCACATCAATTGGAGTTCTATGGATGTGGGTGAAGAGTAGAAATGTTGATGTGGGAGGGAGGTTGTGAAAAAAACAAATAAAAAATCAACCAAGGTTGTATGGTACCTATTAATAATTCTTAAGTTGAAACAGTTGTATGCAAATAAGAATGATACAAAGCATATGACATGGCATGGTCACATATCAAAACCCGAAGATGATGTGATTCAGCACACCTCTGACGGTGATTAGTGGAACAAGATTGATCAAATGTAGTCAGAGTTTGTCAATGAACCTTGCAACTTGCCTCTAGGTCTATCTATTGATGGTATGCCACCTTTAGAATTTATAGTAGTACTCACAGTTCGTGGTATGTCATGGTTGCTATTTACAATTTACCTTCTTATTAGCGATGAAACAAAAGTATGTTTTGCTATCATTGATGATGTCGGGCCTAAATATCCAGTAACAACACTAAAGTATATTTGGCATGGTTGGCCGATGATTTGAGTAAGTTGTGGTGCGAATAGACTCTGATGTACAGTGATTTCTTGGAGGTAAATTCAAGATGAAGCAATGTTGTGGCCGATGATTTGAGGAAGCTATGGTGCAAATAGACTTGGACGTACAGTGATTTCTGGTAGGTAAATTCAAGATGAAGCAATGTTGTGGCTGATGATTTGAGGAAGCTATGGTGCGAATAGACTTGGACGTACAGTGATTTCTTGGAGGTAAATTCAAGATGAAGCAATGTTGTTTTGGAACACTAACGATATTCTTGCGTATGAAAATTTTTCAGGGTATTAAATCAAAGGTCAGTGTGTATGCATGTCATGTTTGTGAAAAGAATACTAGTTTTACTCAGTTGGAGCATGGTAGAAAAACTACTTATTTTGGTTGCAGAAATTTCTTACCGGTAGACAAGCCCGGCCCAAGACATGAGGCAAATGTATACCTTGCTTCAGGCTCCCAAAATCCTTTTTTTAGGGGCCCCAATTTACTAAATATATCTAATATGTATTTGTATAATAAAAACAAGAAAAGAACATTTATTTTCTTCTTCATTTGGGTTTTGGCCTGTGTAAATGGAAGTGAAAAGTCTACTCCACTTCCCAATTTATACCTTTGATGCAAATCAAAGTCAGCTTCCCTAGTTTCCTTCCCCAATTTACCCAAATTTCGGTACAAAAAAATAGAGAGACCTGCGGCCTGCGCAACTTTAGTCGAGAAGACAACAAGATCCATTGATATCTTGCTCTACTTCCGGAATAGAGGTTCAATCCTCTTTCTTTTGAATTTTGTTTATATTTTTATTAAATAATTTTAAGTTAGTGCCATATTTTTAAATTTGAATCTTCTAATATGATTATATTGTGTTTATATTTAGGTTGTCGATTTATTAATTTTTCAATTTCTTGTATGAGAATGTTGTGTGAAGATGTTGGAGTTATAAATTTTTAGGAGTATGAACCATAAAAGTTTTAGGAGTGGCTATACATTGATTTAATGAATTTTTGGTTTACAGATGTTGCTTCCTATTCACATTTTACAGTGATGAAACTGAAATTGAAATTTACTGAATATTAATGTCTTTTTGTGATTATTTGGGCTGCACTAATTTTATCATAATATCTAAGCTAGACTTTAAGTTGTGATCACTTTTTTTTTATGAAGCAAATATGAATTATGTTAATAGTTGATACATGGAAACATCTAAGCGTAAAAGAAAGTGTGCATCTGGAGCTTAAAAAAGAAGAAAGATTAAAAGTCATGGGAAATATTTGAAAGCACAAAAAGGTGTTCTTGAGAGATTATTTAAGAAGAAAGCATAGGAATAAGAAGAGGGTGTAAGCAAAAAAGATGAAGATGTGAGTATTGATGGGCTAATTTAGGTGAATATTGGTAGTATTGAGGAACAAGTTGCGGCGAATGTTAATCGTATTGAAGAAGGGGAAATTGTAAAGGGAGTTCAAGTGATTGAACATGATGTCATTGAGGAAGAAGAAATTAAGGTTAATGTTAACAATGTCGAGAAACAACAATGGGTAGTGATGAGAGACAAATGGATGATGAAAGTATAAACATTTATGATCCCGGGAATTAGGGCACCATTTCTCAAAAGTTTAGAGATCAAATGGTAGAGAAAGGCCTACAAAAAGACACTAGTAGATGCAAACCAAATAAAGGCACCTATTAAAGGCGGTTTAGGGCAAAATAACACGGAACCACCTTGGTCAAGTGGTTCCGAACTTGGAACCCTTGTTTCGGTCCAGGAAAATCGTATTCAAGGCATTTTTTATATTTTAAGGAGGTTCTCGAATAACCGCCTTTAATTGACGTTAATTAAAGGTATTTTTACTTAAAATTTCCTTTAATATCCCTAATTAAAGGCGGTTATGTCTAACCACATTTAAAACAGACTGCAGTTGAGTTTGTAACATGGGACGATCAACCTTCCGAGATTGGAAAAGGCTTCATCCTGCGTTTCTGAAAAGGTGATTGCCTTTCCAAACTTGGAATTTGATCGGGGGGCCTATTCCATACTCGGAATACGTGTGAGCGGGGCAAGGGTTTTATGAAGTTGGGTTCCGAGCTCGGAACCAGTTATTTATATAAAATTCATGGTCATTCATTTGAATTCAAGGAAACATAAAAACTGTTATGGCGTTTCTCCCTCTCACAATCCATTAATAAAGAAGTAAAGTCAATATAAACATCAAAGAGCCTCATTTTCCATTGAAGAAGGTAGGAATTGTTTATAAATATATTGTTGGAAATTATCTTGAATTTATGGTTTTTCATATTATTATTTTGAATTAAGGTTTGTATTTAAGTAAATAGGGGTGGTTTATGATCAATGCTGCTATAATGCTAATGGCTTCCATTCTAATTGTCTTGTAGGACAATTGATTTCATTGAACTCATAGGTAATGATCTTAGAAAATCACCCGATAATATGTCATTGATTGAAACATTTGTCCATTTTGCATTTGAGGATGCTTCAAGGAATGGTGTTGTGAGAGCCCGGTGTACATATAAAGATTGTAAAAAACAATGTGTATCTAGGGAGGAAAAAATTGTGGGACATCTCATAATCAAGGGGTTTGAGACTAGCTATTCTCGTTGGGTCTGGCATGGGGAAGTTGGAGAAACGGCTGAGACTAATAATTTGAGTAACACGAATGTGGAAGATGAATTAGATGAGAATGCTGAATTTGACAAAATGGTGGAGGATATTACAAGAGAGTTCAAAGGTAAACCCAAAGTATTACAAGCATTACTTGACAACAAAGAGATGCCATTGTACAACGGTTCTAAACATTCAGTACTTAGTGTAACTCTGAAGATAATGAATTTGAAAGCCAAATTTGGGTGGACTGATAAGTCGATGAACGAAGCACTAGAATTGCTAATGGATTTGCTCCTCATAGGTAACATGATGCTAGATAGGTTGTATGCGGCAAAGAAATTTATATGTCCGATAGAATTGGAATTGAAAAAAATTCATGTTTTCCCGAATGATTGTATGTTGCACCGGGGGAGGGAAGATGAAAATCGAGAAACATGTTAGGTATATGGTGAGTATCTTTACTAATATAATAGGGGGTGTGATTGGTGGGTGCGGAAGTGGTTACTAAAATAAAGAAAAAGACACCAGCTAAAGTGATGTGGTACCTCAATATTGTTCCACAGTTGTAGAAGTTGTTTGTGTGTAAGGAAGATGCAAAATTGATACGTTGGCATGCGGAGAGGGATCGACCGGCTGATGATGTTATTAGATATACGCTAGATGGTGAGCAATGGAAAGAAAATCAATGCCCATTACCCCAAGTTTGGTGAAGAACCTCGGCATTTGTGGTTAGTCCTATGCACTGATAGTATGAATCCATTTGGTAATATGAGTAGTACACATAATTATTTGCATGTTATGTTGGTTATCTACAATCTTCCGTTATGGATGACAATGAAAAGAAAGTAAGTGTTGTTATCTGTGATGATTTTGGGTCCTAAGCGACCGAGTAATAACATAGATATGTATCTTGCTCCTCTTGTCAAGGATTTGTTGACCCTATTCAATGAGGGTTTTCGGACATACAATGGAAGTGTCAAAGATTACTTTACATTGAAAGAAATATTATTTTGCACTATTAATCATTTTCCAGCATACGGTAATTTGTTCAGCTACTCAGTTAAAGGTCACTTTGCTTGTCCTATCTGTGAGAAGGAGACTGATTATCACCAATTGAAGCGTGGCTGCAAAACAGTATACCAAGGTCATTGTAGGTTTCTTCTGGAGGATCATCTATGGCGATTGGCTAAAAAAATTTTCAATAGGGAGGTAGAGTGTAGACAAGCACCAGTGGTACAAACTGACACTCAAGTATTTGAAACTGTGAAGAATTTTCCCAATGACTTTGGGTAGTGAAAGCATAAAGTGGCGGTGGATGGGAGTTGGAAGAAATGCTCAATTTTCTTTACATTTCCTTATCGGGAGTATGTAGATGTTAAACATTGTCTCGATGTCATTCACATTGAGGAGAATGTGTGCAATTCTTTGATCGGGACATTGTTGAATACCCCTAGGAAAACAAAAGATGGGCTAAATACTAGGTTAGATTTGGTTGAGATGGAATTAAGAAGAATTTGAGGCCAGTGAGTTCAGGTGACAATTGTTACTTGTCGCCTACTTTCTATTCTAGGTCACAAAGTGAGAAGAAATCATACTGTAAGACTCTTGGTAGTGTTAAGGTCCCATCCTCATATTCTTCTAACATTAGTTCTTGTGTTTCACTGGAGGAGTTGAGGTTGGCTGGGTTGAAGCCTGGGGAGTTTTCGGCGTATCTCTCAAAGTTATATTTTTAAGACCTAAGGCTTCTTATCTACAATTAAGTAGATAATGGTAAGTCAGAGTCGTCCACGAGAAGAGGGATCTTATGGTAAGTCGGAGTCGTCCTAAGTTATAAAATTGAAAGACAACAACTTGCAAAGTAAGAGAACTATGATAATCATGAAACAACTAAATAGATGATTAAAAAATAATTAACGGAGTCTTGAGGGCAATCAAATTTCACTTCCAAACTTCCTATAGATCAAAGATTCATTCACTCATTCAATTACATTTATTACCTATGGGAAATGTTATCACTTCTCATTCAAAGATCAACATTCATTCCTTCTTAATAGTAGTTTGCAAAAACTTACAACGACCTTTTGCAAACCTCATTGATGATCACTCTAAGCAAACAACACCATAGAGGTATTTCATCAATGACATTTCACACAAAGGACCATAGGTTTGATAACAACAAGTCTTCTACCAAAGACATAGTCATTTAACCAAACAAAACATTTACTAGGTTAACCCTAGCACAAACCACATTCAAGGTTCAGCCTTTCTTTGCATCTATGGGATGAATATGAGAACAATCCACATTAACATACTTATCTAGCAAGAATCACCACACATTTTACACAAGAAGTTCTAAATCTATGCTTTTGAATTTCATGTCAAATGAGCTAAGAAATTTTCAACTTTCCTAACACCCTAACACTTCAATCATACAAACGTTTCATATAATCAAACAACCCATGGTATAAATGAGGCAAAACACAACATTAATGGCATCACAAATGCTCTGCAATAAATGTTCATAAATGAGCAAATAGAGAATCTCACCACATAAGTTTGGAAGCTTCAATCAATTGCTCCCAAGAACTAGATTTAGCTACTAGAGTTCATACTAATTAATACTAAGAAACCAAACATAAAACAAGAGAAATAAAAGATGAAAATGGTGGAAAATAGGGTTAGAATGTTACCAAATTTGGGTGGAAGAAGATTTATGAATGAGAGGAAAAAGAATGCTATTTATAGTACAAAAATGATAAGGTTGGGTCCTGGCCACCCGTGCGTTGTGACTCGCGACAGGTGCCAGAACTTACCCTAGTCTTCTTTTCTTCTTCTTGTAGCAAGCACTCTTCTCACAATAATCCCTCTCATTCTTCAAGTCTTCAAATCTTTGAAGCAAGTCTTCAAAGTCTTCAAAAGATGATCTTCAACGGCCTCCGGTTTTCAAGTCTTCAAATCTTTGAAGCAAGTCTTCAAAGTTTTTGAAAGGTGATCTTCAACGGCCTCCAAACTTCAAGTCTCTATGTTCTTCCTTTGTCATGAAAAATCCACTTAGAAGAGGTAAAAGAGCGTAAAGTCACTCTTACCTCTCCTAAGAAAATTTTAAGGTAAAACACAAACTCTTGATAAGCAAAGAGCACAAAAGTGATCCCAAAAAGTTCTAAATTATGCACGTAAAATGAACACATCAAACCTCTCCACACTTAAACTTTACTCACCCTTGAGTAAGAAATGATCCAAGCACATAAAGGAATTGACGTATCCACATCCTACTACTATTCCCCCAAGTTAATACCTCACAAAACTCTCAATATCATACATCCCAACGTTAAGATCAAATGAGAAGTTTCCCACAACCCTCATTTCTAAATCTACCCAAACCATATCAACCTATCAATTTATTGATATCTCTAAAACATCTCTAAATCTCCAATTGACAATCCCAAATCCAATGGTACAAGGTGAAGCTAAAAGCATGCATAAAGTTCAAACACCCACTCCAGTTTATACCAATATATCATCCTAAAAATGAAGTATATTAACGATCGAGAATTTCATAACTTAATTAGTTTTTCCCGCTAAATTTCCCAATCCCAAGAGGTCTACAAGATGTCAAGCTACCCGATCCATTTGCATGGCTACCGCAACCATATGACTCCAACGCCAGAAAATGAGTGAACACGTAACATTTTTTTCTCACTTTCCCTCATTTTTCCTAGGAGCCCTTTCGAGTTTTCATCCAAGCCACACATCATGTTTCTTCCGCTCACATTTCACCTTTTTCTGCACATTTAGCCTTTCATTTTTACCTAGGTCACCCTTTTGGGTTTTCAACCTATTTGGGCCCCCAATGTTGCCTAAGATGCCCTCTCGGGTTTTGAACTTAGCGGGATTCTTTTTATTTATATTTTTTATTCATTTTCAATTTTTTTCAATTTTTTCAATTTTTTTCAATCAAAAAGTAAAAAAGTGCTTTCCAAATGTTAAAGCTAAGAAAATATCAAAGCTAACATCATCAAAGTACATCAAAAAGAAAGCATCCCCCAAAACAAAAGGGAAAAGTATCCAAAACAAAGAAAAAAAATCCTAAAAGTAGCGATTCTAGAAAAGGTTTGGGTAGAAATATCCCAAAAGTAGTGAGTCTAGAAATGGTTTGGGTAGAAATATCCCAAAAGTAGATAGCCTCTCTGCTCCAGGATCACGGCCTGAGAAACCACCTGTTTAGGACTGCATCTCATGGATGCGAGCCGATAGACGGTCAATCTCCCCATCTGCGTCGATCAAGCTCTGGGAGAAAAACATATTGTACTCCAATATCCTTCCGTCCTGGCAGTGGAATCCATTCTGCATACCTGCATCATACCCTCATAGAAATTAGACGGAGGCTGGGAGTAGTGAGGTGGCACATAATCCTTCTGCATAGGCTCGATCTCTGGTGGAGGATGTGGAGAGTGCTGCTGCTGTCGCTCAGTGAAAGGAAAACTACAATCATAGCGCTGAATAGGGATTGGACTAAGATCATTGAGCTCGCACTGAAATTCCTCTATACACGAGGAGTTGGGTGGAATCGACTTTCCTAGGCCTGTGGGTCCAGCCTCGCCAGATCTCAGCCTTGTCCTATCCAAAGGCTTCTCAGATCTCAGCCTTGTATGAGGGGGCACTCTTTCCCATGAAACCCTCCAGCCCTTCTTTGACGAGGAGGCATCGAACTAGCTGGGTTAGCTTAAGAGCATCCAGTGTGGGCACGTCAACAAAACTCGTCTCCTTGAGCTGGCGATTGACCAAGGCTTCCCATCTCTCCGCATAGGGTTTGGTGATCCGGGTCAAACCCATGTACCTATCAGGAGAAGGAGGTACAAGGCTCAACTCTGGAGCCAGCGGCGGAGGTGGAGCGGCGGAGGTGGAGCGACGGTGTCTCCACCTCATGGAGGAGCCTTAGGTCTCTTGGTAGGGGCCATATCTAACAATCACAGCAAACAAGCCAAACACACAGGAATATATATATAGATGCAATATCACAAAATCATACTCAACCTTAAACTAGTTTTGCCAACATCACAAACCAAATAAAATTCCAAGCCAACTAGTTCAAGTCCTAACCACAATTGCATATAGAATCCATGTCATATTCAACATGCCTATAATCTCAAGTCCATTAGGTTCTCGCATAGTTAAACATCAAATATACTATATCCCATAATCACAGTCATGCCTAACTAGTTTAGTTACCATTAGTATGTTCATAATGTTAACATTCAAGTGCTATGGCCAAACTACTTTAAGCATAATAACATTGCACCCAAATATCAATTATGTTAAATCAAGCCAATATGCCTAATTTCTAGTACAATCCATAACCAAATTCTTAACCAAAGCAACAATATAAACACAATGCAAGCACAACACCACATGAGAAAATCAACACAATCAAAATGAGCATAATGTTATCCCACATCCAACCAAATCATAAGCACAATATATTCACAAGAATCTACAATGTTCCAACAATCTAAATCCCCAAGGCATCACACATAATCCACACAATGTCCCATAAAATAGATTATACAACATAATCACAATTAAATCTCAAGAAAGTGAAGGAATGTACCACTTAGATGCTTAGGATGAAGAAGAAACTAAGCTTACAACCAATTTAAATCCGGATTGATAAAAATCGCAAAACCCCCAAATTCTAGGGTTTTGTGTTCTTCAACAAGCTAGGCTGATTTGTGGGTAGAGATCGGGTAAGACGGATTGGGGTGTTGTGTAGGGTTTATTTTAGGGGGGAGCGCCGGTGAGTGGTAGCCGGTGGTGGAATTTGGTGGAGCAGTGGAGGAGAAGAAGGGAACAAGGTGGAGATGGGGTTTTTAAATGGTTCTGTCCATTTTTAAAAGTAGGGTTGTACGCCGGTCGCCACTTGTGACGTGTTCGTCAGGACTCGCGATAGGTAGGTCAAAAGGCACATCCAATCAAAGCTTACATTGAAACTCGCAACCAATCCATAGAGACTCACGATGGTTCATCGCAACTTGCTATGGGACTGGCGCGAGTCTCGAAAAGTGGACCTGGGAGCTCATTTTTCCAGCAAAATATTTAGATTTGGTTGCCACTCAAAACGGGCAACCCACCTAGTACTTAGAGAAAACATTTCAATCTCATCCCTTGTCCAAGCTTTTCCTTCCTGACTCCAAGTATTCTTCCTTCACCCATCCAATGACTTTGGTTCAAATTGCTACAAAATCATGGAAAAATAAACCGTGAAAAGCACAAAGCAAAACAATGAAACTAACGACAAAAACTCAAGACCAAACAACATCAACCTTAAGTCACAAATGACGATCCGGATGATCAAAACTTAGTATATTTAACATTGTCGACATAACTCACTCCCATTTCTTGGAGCTTACTCACAAACCGAATCAAGGATATCAACATCCTTTCCCTTCTCCGACACAAAATTCTCGTGGTAAGGTTTCAAACATTGTCCATTAAATTTGAATGTATTGGACTTAGCTCGATCTAGGATTTCCATCGCACCATGTGAGATACCTTCACCACCTCAAAAGAACCAATCCATCGAGACTTAAACTTACCGGGAAATAGGCGAAGGCGGGATTGAAATAGGAGGACCTTTTGACCCATGTCAAATTCCTTCCTAATGATCATCTTGTCGTGACACACCTTTGTCTTCTCCTTATAGATTTTGGAATTCTCATGGGACTTCCTCCAGATCTTATCTAGTTAGTCCAACTATAGCTTTCTATGCAAGACAGTCTCATCTATATCAAGGTTGAATTATCTGACTACCCAGTAAGCCTTATGTTGAATTTCCATCGGTAAGTGACAGGGCTTACCAAACACTAACCAGTATGGTGACATACCGATCGGCGTCTTGTAAGCCATCCTATACGCCCATAAGGCGTTGTTCAACCGAGAACTCAAGTCCTTCCGGTTAGGGTTACCTTTTTTTGAAGGATGAACTTGATTCCCAATAGGAAACTTTGGCTTACCTATTGGTTTGTGGATGATAGGCATTGGATGTCTTGTGAGTGATGCCATATTTCTTCAAGAGTGCCTCTATAGTCTGGTTGCAAAAGTGGGTGCCACTGTCACTAATCAAAGCTCGGGGTACCCCAAACCTAGAGAAGATGTTATCTTTCAGGAATTCTGCAACCACTTTAGAATCGTCAGTCCTAGTGGGTTTTGCTTCAACCCACTACGATGCATAATCAATGGCAAGAAGAATATATGTAAATCCACAAGATCTAGGGAAAGGTCCCATAAAGGCAATACCCCAAACATCGAAAGAGTTTACAATATAGCATGGCTTTTTGGGCCATCTCATTTCTAGACGAGATATTTCCTACTCTTTGGCACTTGTCACAAGCCTTACAGAATATGTATGCATGTTTATTCAAAGTACACAAATAAAAACCACTTTCTAAGACATTCCTAGCGGTTCTTTTAGCTCCAAAATGACCACATCATGCATAAGAATGACAAAAAGTGAGAATCGAAAGCACTTCATTATTGGGGATGCATCTCCTAACAACTTGATCTACACAATGTTTCCACAAAAAGGGATCAGCCAACACATAGAATTTAGCATCTCTTTTTAGCTTATCTTTCTGGGCCTTAGAAAAATGAGGAGGAAATTTACCAGAGACAAGAAAGTTCACAATGTCGGCGTACCACGGTTGAGGTCCCTGATTGCAAACAGTTGTTCATCGGGGAACTCCTCTCGTAGTTTCTCCTTCATTGATAAATTTACCTCACTATCTTGGCATGGAGTCCATCGGCTCAGATGATTATCCACGTGCCCTTCTTGTCTCATTCCTCCAACTTAAATTCGCTCAGAAGCATGATTCACCTTATCAATCTTGGCTTGGCTTCTTTCTTTCTCATCAAGTGACGAAGCGCTACATGGTCAGTGTAAATAATAACTTTTATACCAAGCAAGAAAGATAAAAAAATTTCCAAAGAAAATACCACTTCTAGCAACTCATTTTCTGTGGTGGAGTAGTTTCTTTGGGCCTCATTGAGAGACATGGATGCATAGTAGATGACGTGGGGTGCTCTCCCCACTCTTTGACCAATAACCGCTCCAACGGTGTAATCACTAGCATCGCACATGATCTCAAAAGGCAAAGACCAATATGGGGGTTGTATGATAGGGGCCGAGACTAACCTTTCTTCAATGTATCCAAGGGACCTTTACTACCCTCATCCATCACAAATTCCACCTCCTTTTGAAACAACTTGCACAAAGGAGATGCTATCTTTGAAAAGTCCTTGATGAACCGGCGGTAAAATCATGCATGGCCAAGAAAAGAGCGCACTTCGCGCACATTAGTAGAATAAGGAAAAGTTTGAATCGTGTCTATCTTTGCCTTGTCAACCTCAATATCCTTAGAGGAGACAACATGGCCTAAGACAATGACTTGCTCTACCATAAAATGACACTTCTCAGAATTTAACACAAGATTATTATCAATGCAACATTTAAGAACTTGTGCTAAATTTTCTAAATAGTTGTCAAAAGAATTACCATGAACGGTGAAATCATCCATGAATACCTCAACAAAGTTTTCAATAAATTCTGAAAAAAAATACTTACCATACACCTATTGAAAGTAGCGGGGTGTGACAAAGCCTAAAAGGCATACGCCGGTAAGCAAATGTACTAGAGGAACACGTGAAGGTTGTCTTTTCTTGATCTTCCGGTAAAATGGCCACTTGAAAGTACCCCGAGTATCCATCTAAAAAATAGTAAAATGGGTGACTTGCTAGCCTCTGAAGCATTTGATCAATTAATGTCAATGGAAAGTGATCTTTCCAAGTCTCCATGTTTAGCCTCTGGTAATCAATGCAAACACGCCATCCAATTTGGACTCGGGTGGGAACCATGTCGCCTTTCTCATTTTTTACCACCATCACTCCACTTTTCTTGGGTACTACTTGAGTTGAACTCACCCACTTGCTATCCGAGATTGGATAGATCATGCCCGCTTAGAGCAACTTGAGGATTTCTTACTTTACAAGCTCCATCGTAGGTGGGTTCAAACGGCATTGGAGTTGTTGCACGGGTCTCACATCTTCCTCCAGCAAAAATTCTATGTATGCAAGTGGATGGACTTATGCCTTTGATGTCAGAAATAGTCCATCCAATTGATTCCTTATTATCCCGTAACACCACCATCAACTTTTCTTCTTGTTCTTTGGTGAGTTTGCTTGAAATGATAACCGGGAGCATCTCCCCTTCCCCAAGAAATGTGTACTTGAGGTCACTTGACAAAATTTTAAGTTCAATCACCAGAGCTTTTACAAGTGACAAAAGGAATTCCAGTTCTTTGGGTTCCTCTAAAACTAGAGGAGTAGGACTTTGCACCACTTCCTTAAGAATGTTTAACTCCTCAATGCTTTCCTTCAAGTTAGTACTCATGGAATATACAAGACATGCATCTTCAACATCATTTTCCAAAGCAACTAACAAGGAATCATCACCAATCAATTCAAAAACATCTTCCACAACATCGCCAACAATGTCAATAGCATTGAAAGAATATTTTTCAAGAGGATACTTCGTAGAGTCATTTATGTTAAACTTTACTTTAATCCCATCAAATTCCATGGTGAGGGTACCATTATTCACATCAATGATAGTCCTAGAGGTCTTCAAAAATGGCCTTCCCAACAAGATTGGGGCGTCATGTTTATCATGCTTTATGTCAAGGACATAAAAATCCGCAGGGAATATTAAGGAATCCACCCTAACCAACACATCCTCGATGATACCCTTAGGGTATGCACTAGAACGATCTGCTAGTTAGATCACCACCCTGGTTTTTTGCAAAGTACCAAGATTGAGGCTTTCATAAAAAGAGTAAGGAATCACATTTATTGATACACCTAGGTCAAACATTGATTTTCAAAATGTGTATTTCCAATCATGCAAGGGATTGTAAACATAACGGGATCGCTACATTTAGGGGGTAACTCCCTTTGGCACAAAGCGGAGACATGTTAACTTTTCCCATTTTTAAGCATATTCTTTGTTCTTTGTTTCCTATTTACAACACATAATTCCTTTAAAAATTTAGCATAGCTAGGAATTTGTTCAATAGCATTCAAGAGAGGGATATTTACCTCACACCTACAAAATACTTCGTAGATGTCTTTGTTGGACTCCTTCCTCCATTTGTCCTTCAAAGCTTCCAGGAATGGTGGTTCCGAAACATATGGAGGAATTTCCACCACCCATTCCTTCTTGTGAGGAGGGGATGAAGGTTCGGGAATGGAGGTTGATTTCTCAACAATGGTCTCCTCTTCCTTCTCCTTCTCATTCCTTGCTTGCTCCTTGGCCAAATTCTTAGTCTCTTCTTCAACCTCTTTCTCAAACATTCCAAGCCTTCTAGGTTCACCTGGGGGAGAGCTTACCTCTTTACCACTTCTCAAAGTGATAGCACTAGCATTTTAGCGGGAATTGATCTCCGGTTGGGAGGGAAGTTTGCCCTTTTCCTTGGCTTCTATCCTATTCACCACTTGAGCTATTTGTCTCAATTGAGTTTCCAAGTTCTTAATGCTCTCCTTGGCTTCATCTTGGAATTTTTCACCTTTCTCCGCACATATGCTCAACCGGTGAATGGATTGCATCACCTCATCTTCTTTCAACCCCGAGCACTCCCTTTGGTCTCAGGGCTTGTCTTAAAGCCTTGGATATTGCTGTTGAGGTGGCTCATATTGTTGATGAGGAGGCCGATACGGTTGAGGGTTTTGACCTTCTTGAGGGTTTCCATACCGGAGATTTGGGTTATCACGATTACTCAAATTGTACGGCCGGCTTTGGTACCCTTGATTCCCTTGGTATCCTTGATAACCATGATAGTTTTGATTTCCTTGATAACTTTGGGTGCCTTGATATCCTTTCCCACCTTGATACCCCATGACACTCACCTTCTTGACATAATCATCTTGCAAAGTAGGGAAAATGTCTGTAAAATGCGCTGATAAACAAATTTCACAAGATTTAACATGTGGCAAATTTCCAGGCTTGGTCATCAAAGATTTCACCATAGAAGCAAGGGCCGAGACTTGGTCCTCAATCTTTTCATTATCAGAAGGGTCACTTGTGGGCATTGAATTTCTCCTTTTCCAATCGGTCCTTGAGCTAAAGTTCCTTGACTCTTCCGCTAGCTCCTCGTACAATTTCATAGCCTCCGATGAAGTCTAGTTTCCAAGGGTACCACCACAAGAACTCCACACTAATCTTTAGTGCTCATCAAGAAGACCATTGTAGAAATAGTAGACCAAATCTCCCTCTGTATAGTTGTGGTAAGGACAACTTGCGAGAAGCTTCTTGAACCTCTCCCAATAGTCGAAGAGAGATTCTGTATGCCATTGGAGGATGTTGCTCATGTCCTTCTTCAAAGCGGCGGACTTCGAGGCTGGGAAGTACTTGACTATAAATTTCATCTTCATGTCAAGCCAACTTTTGATGCTCTTGGGTTGTAGGTAGTGGAGCCAATCTCTTGTACCAACCCTTAATGTGAATGGGAATGCCTTCAACCTGTAAAAGTCTTAATCTACTCCACAAGGGACCGTACCACCACACAAAAAGTGGAACTCGGGGACATGCTTGTTGGCATTCTCCTCTTGTCTACCAAGGAAGATGGGTAGCATGTTTATAAACCCATTCTTTAGCTTGAAGTGTCCATTCGGTCCAACTAAGGGATACTCAATGCACATCGGTTGTTGATCAAGGTTAGGGGCCATAATGATCCTCAACAAGGCTGCCCCTAAGGAATTTCCCTTCCTTGGAAAGAAGGATGTTGAGGCCCTCCTCGCAGATGCTCATCTTCATGCTCGTGTTGATGCTCCATAGAAGTAGAAGTATCCAAAAATTGATCACTAGGAGGGGTGTTATTCACACTTTCCAAAGAAAGCCTCCTAGCTCGTCTCAAATTAAACTCTAACTCGGAGTCTTAGTGTAGGATTTCTTGTGAAGAGGATCGCATACGAACAATACACCAAGAACTCAAACAATACGTCTCCAAGCCAAGCAAAAATGGCAAGTCAACTAAAAAATCAAAACAAAAGCAAACTAACAAATATTTACAACTAGCATATAATCACCCATAATATGCCCAAACACTTAAAAATAAACGTCTCTTCCTCAGCAGTGGCACCAAAATTTGGGAGGTCCTTACCGTACCTCTCAAAGTTATATATGTAAGCCGTAATGCTTCATATCTACAATTAAATAGATAATGGCAAGTCGGGGTAGTCAACGAGAAGAGGGATCTTTCCAAGTGTTTAAACATATATAGGAGAAAACATACTAGATATAAGCATATATAGATACATATAAAAGCATGTCAAAAGGGGGAATTTGTTTTGTTTTTGGTCCTAAGTTATAAAATTGAAAGACAACAACTTGCAAAGCAAGAGAATTATGCTAATCATGCAACAACAACTAAATAGATGATTAAAACAACAATTAACGGAGCCTTGGGGCAATCAAATTCCACTTCCAAACTTCCTATAGATCATAGATTAATTCACTCATTCAATTACAATTATTGTCTATGTGAAATGTTATCACTTCTCATTCGAAGATCAACATTCATTCCTTCTTAATAGTAGTTTGCAAAGGCAAACAACGACCATTTGAAAACCTCCTTGATGATCACCTAAGCAAACTACACCATAGAGGTATTTAATCAATGGCATTTCAAACAAAGGACCATAGGTTTGATAACTACAAGCCTTTTACCAAAGACATGGTCATTTAACCAAACAAAGAATTTACTAGGTTAACCCTAGAACAAACCACATTCAAGGTTCAACATTTCTTTGCATCTATGGGATAAATATGAGAACAATCCACATTAACATACTTATCTATCAAGAATCACCACACATTATAAACAAGAAGTTCTAAATCAATGCTTTTGGATTTCATGTCAAATGAGCTAAGAAATTTGCAACTTTCCTAACACCCTAACATTTTAATCATACAAACATTTCATATAACACATGGTATAAATTAGGTAAAACACAATATTAATGGCATCATAAGTTCTCTCCAATAAATGTTCATAAATGAGCAAATAGATAACCTCACCACATAAGTTTGGAAGCTTGAATCAATTGCTCCCAAAAACTAGATTTAGCTACTAGAGTTCATACTAATTAATGCTAACAAAACAAACATAAAACAAGAGAAATCAAAGATGAAAATGATGGAAAACTAGGGTTAGAATAGAACCAAATTTGGGTGGAAGGAGATTTATGAATGGGAGGAAAGAGAATTCTATTTATAGTACAAAAATGATAAGGTTGGGTTCTGGCCACCCGTGCATCGCGACTCGCGACGCATGCCAGAACTTACCCTTGTCTTCTTTTCTTCTTCTTGTAGCAAACACTCTTCTTCACAACAATCCCTCTCATTCTTCAACTCTTAAAATCTTTGAAGAAAGTCTTCAAAGTCTTCAAAAGATGATCTTCAACGGCCTCTGGTCTTCAAGTCTACGAATCTTTGAAGCAAGTCTTCAAAGTCTTTGAAAGGTGATCTTCAACGGCCTCTGGTCTTCAAGTCTCTATGTTCTTCCTTTGTCATGCAAAATCCACTTAGAAGAGGTAAAAAAGCGTAAAGTTGCTCTTACCTCTCCTAAGAGAATTTCAAGGTAAAACACAAACTCTTAATAACAAAAGAACACAAAAGTGATCCCAAAAAGTACTTAATTATGATCATAAAATGGACACATCAAAGTCTCATGATTGTCACAATCTGATGCAGGAATTGAATGTGATTACAATTCGAGGGTTGTTACTTTAAGAAAGAAGATGACCTCTAAGGATAGGTAACAATTACTGAGGCCTAAATAATGTGAAGATTAGGAATAAGTACCCTCAACCCATCATTGAGGAGTTATTCAATCAACTCCAAGCAGTAGTTGTAGTTCCAAAT
Source organism: Rubia yunnanensis (assembly GCA_037428765.1). Taxonomy (NCBI): domain Eukaryota; kingdom Viridiplantae; phylum Streptophyta; class Magnoliopsida; order Gentianales; family Rubiaceae; genus Rubia; species Rubia yunnanensis. The sequence continues at coordinate 17,864,842 of CM075064.1, read as the reverse complement.
TGAATCTACAGCTAAGGCATGACCAATTGTGGGTAAAGAAGGATAATGTGTCAAAGACAACATTTAACCCTTATTAGGGTCGCTATGAATTCATGGTGAACCGTTTGGGGTGACTAATGCACCGACCACATTCATGGATCATATGCATCGAGTGCTTTGACCTCACTTGGATGAGTTGTTATCATTTTCATTGATGACATCCTGGTTTATTCAAGGTCTCATCAGGAACATGAGGTGCGCTTGAAGAAGGTGTTACAACAAATTAATGAATATAAGTTGTGCGCCAGGTTTAGAAAGTATAAATTATGGCTAAACCTAGTAAACTCTAGGACAATTGATTAATAAGGAAGGGATATCGGTGGGTTACCCCAAAGTCTAAACCATTCTAAATTACAAGGTGCCAACCAATAATACGGGGACTCAAAATTATCTAGGAATGGTTAGATGTTATAGGCACTTTGTTAGATATTTCTCTAAATTAGAAAGGAGTTGACTATGAATGTAATGAAAGATATAAGCTAGCTTCCAGGAAGTGAAGAAGCGTCTGATACCTGCCCAATCCTTATGCTACCCAAGAGAAAGATAGATTTATATTATAAAAAGATGCTTCAGGAGACAACTTAGGGTGCATGTTGATGCAAAAGACCATGTGATTGCCTATGCTTCTCAAAAATTGAAGCCTTATGAGGAGAATTAACCCACATCTGACCTCGAACACACCGTGGTAGTGCCAGCTTAAATAAATAACGACACTATCCATATGGAACCACGTTCTAGGTAAAGTCAGATCACAATAATCTGAAGTACATGTTCTCTCAAAAAAACTTGCACATGTGCAAACGATGGTAGATGGAGTTGTTGGGAGCTTTTAATTGGGTGATTAATTATCACCCTGTCAAAAATGGAAAATTTGGAACATATTATGGTGAGGGAGATATAGATGTTATCTCAGGTATAAATTTGAAACTATGATGTTAAACCTAACCAAGTCGTATCCTCTAACTTACAAGTACAATCTATTTTAACCATTAAGGAAAAAGGGATCAATAATTTGATGAGTTTTAGTAAATAGGATGAAGCTCTCTGATGGAGGTAAGTTATCGAAATTTAAAGTTAAGGGTGACGAGGTTCTGAAATGTAGAGGTAGAAAACAAAGGGTTCTTGAGGAAAACCACCGATCCAATATATATACACACACACACACACATAACCCCTAAGATAAACCAAAATGTATAGGGACATGAAATTGAAGTATGGTTAGGGCGACATGAAAAAGTATACTGCGAAATATTTGGCACAATGCTTGGTATGTCCACAAGTTAAAGCAGAGCATCAGAAACCATCAGGGTTATTATAACCCATAAAAGTCCCCGAGTGGAAGTGGGATCACCTTGTGATCGAATTCGAGCTAGGACTACCACGAATTATGACTCAATTTGGGTGGTAGTTAATATATTGACTAAATTGGCACATTTTCTACTGATATGTTAAGTATTATCTAGGAAGTTGGTGACACACCCTTATCTTTGGTATAATTGCTCACAACATTAACTATCATCCATCCATTGGCATGGCTCCCTATGAAATACTTTAGGATCAAAAAATTCAAACACCATTTTTAGGAAGAAGTTAGAGAGAAAAGAATATCTTTCACTAACTAGCATACCTTGGGTTAAGGAATCCATGGAAAGGGTTAAGATAATAGGGTATGATCTTCAAACAGCCCAGAGTCGATATAAGAGATATGTGGACCATCGAAAGAAAGACTTGGAGTTTAAAGTTGATGACCGGGTATTAGTGAAGATAACCCCCACAAGGGGTCTAGGTCAGCATGGTTAGAAGGGAAAGCTAGTTATTAGGTACATTCGTCTTTTAAAAATTACTCAACGGATTAGACCATTTACGTATCGACTTGACTTGCCCTCCCAACTAGGAAAATTACATAATGGTTTCTATGTATCTCTCCAAAAGAATTACCACCCTGACCTTGAGCACATAGTGAAGGCATGCAAATCTAGCTTTGAATTAAAACCAGACTCCGGTGAAGATCCTAGATCGTAAAATTAAAGATTTACGTACTAAGTATCTTGATAAAACCCCTAATGCTGAAGAAGCAACTTGGGAAGTTGACGAAAACATGAGTGATGGGTACCTTGAGTTGTTCACGGGGAAGACTTGAATTTTGGGGTCAAAATTCACTAAGGTGGTGCTACATATAACTGTGTGCGAGTGGGTCACTGGAAAAACTTGAATTTCGAGGACGAAATTCATCAGGGGAGGGTGACAGTGAACCCCCGACCCTAATGAATTCAGTACGTAGGAAATAACAATATTTGAACAAAAATGATTTTGTTTTATTTCTCATATCTTCGACTATGCCTTAATATAATTTAAAGTTAAACAATACAAAATTTAAAAAGATATAAATAATGTAAAATATTCAATTTATTATATTATTTGTCTTCGACACATTATCCAAAAGTAGGTATTCGGGAAATAGGTATGGAAAACTAAAGAAAATATGTATTGAGATATAATAATCCAAGGTAGAGAGAAAAACGATAAGTAAAATTTTCATATTAAAAATTGAACATTTAAACAAGTAAGAAATATCAATTTAAATTTATGATTAAATGGAGGAAAAGTCTTGGGAAAGACCATCTTTCCGTTGACTTATTGAAAGATGTGGTTTAATTAAATAATAAAAGGTAAAAGGTCTTAGTTGCAATATTTAAAATTTATTATGCAACATGTTGTAGTTACAAAGTTTATATCCCGATTCATGTAACCCAAAAAATTTATCTTTATTTCTTCTAATTTGCATTTTAAACCATGGTCTTTTCATAACTTATGGAAAGACCGTCTTTCAAGAGACAAACTTTTAAGTGGAGATCGAGTATATAATAAATTATATTGAAATTCCATAATTAATATAACCTTATCGAAATAAATATGAAAATCTTGCAATTTTGTAATTACAACTGAAATCAATATTATAACTATCTACTCAATTTCAAATCATTGATATGAAAGAATATAAGTAATAATGATAAAACATAAAAGTCTTTAATATGGTGCGTTGATATCACATCAATGACACATTTCATCAATGATGGGGATTACAATACATATGGCTACAACAAACTAAAGTCGAACATGAATAGGATTTTAAATCTATAAGGAAACTACCATCTATAACTAATTCCATAAGAAAACTAATCTATAAGGTAACTACCATCTATAACTTTTCCTACAAGGAAAGGGTTTCTATTTCCTTAACAAAAAATAAAATAAATAAGAAATATAAATATTATAATTAAAATATTAAAGACTTTTCCATAATAAAGGCTTTTACATTTTATCATGGTATCAGAGACAAAGATCCTGAAACCCTAAAATCCTACTACCCTAATTACAACCAGAGTCCATGCATTTCTCACAGCTGCCCGCCGCTATCTATGCCATAGCTCACCATGGGTTTACGTCGTCGCCACCCGAATGTTATTACTGTTTTGTTGTTGTCGTCGTCCATAGCTCGCTGCTATCTGCTGTTGCAGCCCGCTGATTTTTGTTGTCATTGCGTTGTTGTTGTCATCCACTGCTTGAAGATCCCAACCACGAATAACAGCAACAGCTAAGAAAAGATGAACTGAACTCATCTTTGCAACATGAGCAAATACCTCAGTAAAGTCAGTCCCCACAATCTAAAGATTACCAAGTACAACCAAATGAGTCTTGTATCGCTCAATAAAACCATCGGACTTAAACTTAGTCCGATAAACCCACTTACATTCAGTCACCTTCTTGCCAAGAGGAAGTGGAGCAAGAAATCATGTATTATCCGCTTGAGTGCATCAATCTCGTCAAACATAGCCGCACACCAATGATCATGGCGATAAGCATAAAAAAAGGTAACCGGATCAGTGACATCTATAATTGTAGCCAAAAAACCCTAGAATGCAAAACCAAAAACTTACTGCATGAAATATAATCAGCAATAGGGTAACGCGTGCCTGAGAGGGATCAGCAGAGGGGGGTTTATTGAGCGAGTGGCAGTGTAGATGTAATCTTTCAATTTAACTGGAGGCTGGCAAAGACAAGTGCTGGGAGGACGAATTGGCCGACTTGACTCAGTCGGAGATGATGTCGGCTTAGAGGGTGGCGGCTGAACGGCTGATTGAGCCAGTGGTGGTGAGAAGGGTGCCGGCTAGTTGAGCTCGGCATGAGGCGGTTGCGGGTTGGGTATTGGTGGCAGCGACCAGCATGACTCAGTGGTGAATGGTTGGAGCTCGGGATGAGCTGGCCATGGACCGGTCACAGACGACTGAGTCGATAGATGAGCTGGTTGCGGTCAGACGATTAGTAATAGAGTCCTCAAAGACATTTGGTGACAGAGATGGCAGTGGATGAATAGGTGGCATCTTCGCAGAAACAGGTGCAAAAGGGAAAAAGTGTTAATAAAATATCACATCTCGGCTGTCAAACAAAGTTTGAGACTCCAAGTCATAAACACGCCAAGCTTTCTTGTCAATATGGTAGCCAAGAAAAATATACTTTCGACTTCTAGATGCAAACTTATCACGCGACCGTGGGAGCTGAAAAGTAAAGCATAATGAACCGAACACACAGAGATGGTTGTAATATGGTGTGTGACCGTACAGGAAATGATGAGGCGTTTAGCCATCTAATGCCGGTGTTGGTGTGCAATTGATGAGGTAAGCCAATGTATGAATGCATTCTTTTCAAAAGTTGATAGGCAAATAAGCTTGGAAACAAAGAGCACGAGCAACATTAAGAATATGTCTGTGTTTCCGTTCCACACGCCCATTTTGCTGAGGTGTGTAGACTATATAGGTCTCAAAATGAACACCTTTCTCCAAAAAACTGATCTGAGGGGCAGGAATTCGGTTCTATTGTCTGCCTGAACCCACTGAATGGGACGGCAGAACTATGCTAAACAAGTGCAAAAAGGCTAGGGAATAATGGTACTTGAGACTAGGGAATAAAGGCTAGGGAATAAAGGCCAGGGAATAAAGGTTAGGGAATAAAGGCTAGGGAATAATGGTACAAGTGCAAAGAACTCCTTCATTTTCAATGGTACTTGAGACTTAAAAACTAATAAATAAACCCAAATAGCTAGGGAATAATCATCAACTATGGTCCAAAATAAAAATGATCCACTAGAATAGGGCGAACCATAAGTCCTACAAACATCACAATGAATAAGTTCAAAGAAATTACTAGCCTTAGCAGAACTAACAAGTAAACTATTTCTAGACTGTTTTGAACGATGACATACCAAGCAGGAAACAAATTTATCAAAATCAATATTATGTAAAGAAATTGCTGGGATAGAAGACAACATCGATGAGGAAGAATGCCCAAAATATCGATGCAATAAAACAAACGAAGACACTGAAACAGCAATGAACAAACACAAATGTGTAGACTTGGAAGCTCCCAATCTGCACAAAATGTCCTCTTGCTGATATCCTGTAGTACACATAATTTTCTGGTAAGTAAAACTAGACATTTTAAAGAAGCAATTAACTTGGCAAACTATAGCGAATTGCATAGTAATGCTGGAATAAAAAAAACATGAGTCATGACATCATCTCCAAAACAAAATTTTCCATGTTCAACAACAGTTGAAATAGAACCACCGGAGAGGAAAACATCAACATTTGCAACATACTTAATATCAGAAAGAAGATCCATGTCGCCGGTCATATGATACGAAGCACCGGTATTAAGATACTAAGGTAAAGCACTCTTACTTGACGTATTGTCAGAATTATTTAACTTAGAGATTATGTTTAAAACCATACTTCATTGCTCATTGGACAGTGCCGGGCAAAAGGCGGATCAATTGGAGTCCGAGATGACAGCGGCAGCGGCGCCTGCTGGTGGAGTGGCGGCGACCACAGGTTGAGCAGCTCCAGAAAATGGCATACTTGGTGCAGCCTTCAGGCCTGATGCAGGTGGACAATTCTTATTCAACCAATCCAAATAACCAATATGCGGAAGCAAGTAGTAATATTATGACCCTTTTGGGCACAGTGAGTGCAGGTAAGACTCTGGACATCAACGGCGGGGGCTGTGGTAGATCCCGGAGCGACGGCAGTGGACTTCAGAGCGGAGGTTTGCGCCTGACGACGGTAGCAAAGTCCATAGTGTCTTCCGAGGTGACAGAATCAAGGGATGAGATGATAGTCTTCTGATCCTCCTCCTGAGAAACAAAGGAGTAAACCTTGTTGAGCGAAGGTAATGGATCCCGTGCAAGGATATATGAGCGAGGAGTAGCATAACCAGCATCCAGGCCAATGAGAAATTGATAAGCCATCTCTTTCTCACGTTCAACCTAAACGATAGGTGCATCAGGACATGAAATACAAGTACATGGATACATGTCAGCAAGCAGGTTATCCCACAGCTTCTTGGAGTGACCAAAATAGGCATTGAAAGCCTGACCATTCTCATGACAGTTGTAAATGTCTGCACGAATCTAACACATATGTGGGTCATTCGTAACTGAGAAACATTGATCAAGATCATCCCAAAGTTCCTTAACCAGTCATAATAAGTAACAGCTGAATGAACAGATGGATCGAGTGTCTGAACAATCCAAACAATAAGCATAGAATTTAAACTACTCCAAATATTGGCAAAAGTTTCACCGATGAAGGGTTGGTGATGGATCTATCCAAGAAACCAAGCTTATGTATAGAATTAGAACCATAATGAATGTCAGCACTCCAATCATCATAATTATCACCCTTAAAGATCGTAAAGGAAATAAGCAAACACATATGATCTGAGGGATAAACATAGTACAGATGCAAGAGGGGAAAGGGTGCAAAATCCCCTGCATAACTAGAAGAATTAGAAGAGGCCAAACTATCGGCGCCGAGTAGGAGCTGGCGGAGGGCTCGGTGAAGAACACCGCCATCGTCTAGGTGCAACAGAGTTTTCGGCTGGCCCGGCTGACAGGCGACAAGGACGATGGAATGATGGGAGTCTCAGTCTCGGCATCAATACTTTCAATCAAAACCCGATTCAATGGATCAATTGGACAAGCTTGGTGGTGCGTGGTCAAAAAATGTAGCGGCGAGTGAAGGCAGAACGGACAGAATGGGGTGATGTGTGAATGGAACGATGGTGCATGCTCGACAGCGATGGTAATGGCGACGATGTTGGCTTCTCGATGGCAGCGGCGGTGACACGCACGATATCAGCGGATAGAGAAGGGAGAGCGATGACGGTATTTTTATGAGTAAGGAAAATTTTAGGGTTCTCAGGATTTAGACTCTGATACCATTTAAAATATGAATGTGTGTTTTCATTGATGGTGCAAGGGTACAATATATAGACAACATTTACAGAGTCATAACTAGAGAAAAAAATCCTATCTACAGTACCATAATATTGCAGAAAATATTCACAAAATATCTCTTACACAAACCCCACCCCAAGGACACATTTGCCCCAATTAAACAATATAAAGGCCGAGTAAACCTTTAGGAATAAAGGGAAGGGGACACGTATGTGTCCCCATGCAAGAGACGGTCATTTTGGTCCAAGTACATAGTGGTCAAGCCACACTATAAGGCCTTGTTTATTGATGACCGCATGCCTGCGGTCACCAGCTTTCATTTTGTTTTAAAAAAAGGAAATAGGAATAGTACGGCCCAACCACATCATATTTGGGGGTTAAAACTGATTCCAAGAATAAAATGGAGAAACCCTAGGTCATTTGCCACGTGTCCATTTTTCATTGGATGGAAATATACCAAATCAGATCTAATCTAATCATTTTATCTTCTTATTAATATATATTATTTTATATTTCTTTTTTTAACATTTATGTAATAAAATTAATTGCAATAAACTACATTTTTCATTCCCTATAAATAGAGACCAATATTGTCATAGTTCAAATTTGATATTGAAGTGATGTAAATGAACTTTTTTTGTGATTTAGTTTATTATATTATAATTATTAAAATTTATTTAATAAATTCAAAAATATTAATATTTAAATATAATAAAATTTAATTTATAATTTAAAATATACTCTTTATATTTGGTATTAAAATAATATTTAAAGAGTTTAAGTTTTTGGTTGGGTTGGGTCATTGATACACGTTTAAAAAGAAATAAATTAGTTATATGAGAGATTGTGTATGTGGATGAGAGATATATAATATTTAATTAGAATTTTTATTTGGGTTGGGTCATGGATAAACATGGTCTAAATAGGGGATAGAGATGGAATGGCCCTTATACTATATATAGATTTGGCCCTTATACTATATATAACATGTCCATGTTACTGCATCTTTGGAAACCAAACTTTTCTATGAAAAAGGATAGGGTGAAGACATTATCACTGTGGGTGAAGTTGCCTGGATTACCACTGCATTTGTGGGGTGCCAGAAGCTTGGGGAAAATTAGCAGTGCACTGGGAAAACTGCTATTCACAGATGAATGTACGACTGCCAAATTGAGGATATCTTATACTCGTTTGTTGGTGGAGGTGGACATAACACAGAAGGTGCCTGACTGTATAACAATCAGGGATGTGGAAAGAAACAAAATGAGGCAGAAAGTAGAGATGGAATGGAAGCCTTTGTACTGTGACAGATGCTTGGAGGCTGGACATAAATGTAAGATGAAAGAGGAGAGAATGTGCAGATGTGGAGACCTAAAACAGATACTGAATTGGTGAATGAAAAAAGGGAGACGTAAGAGCAAAGAGAGGAGAAAGTATGGGGCCAAATAGGGAGAAAAAAAAGAGGTGGGGAACAGGCCGGAGCAGGACTGGAGCCTTGCGGAAACAAAGAGCAGAGGGAAAAAGAAACTGGAGAATGAAGAATGCAAGGAGATGGTTGAAGCTGGAAGTAGCAGAGATATTCAAAAGGATATGAGGATTTGGGGTCATCCTCCAATTGCATCATGATAATATCATGGAATATTAGGGGGCTAAATAAAGTAGCTAAGTGCAGAGAGATAAGCACCCGTCTCAGCAGATTAAATGTAGTTGTGGTTGTAGTAATGGAGACTAGAGTAAAGAAAGAAAAATCAGAAAAGGTTAGAAAGAGCTTGGGGAAACAGTGGAGTCACATAGACAATTATGAAGCCCATTACAATGGTAGAATATGGATCTTGTGGGACCTGAACTAGGTGATGGTTAGGAAGGTGAAAACTATTGACCAATTGGTGCATTGTGAACTGATTGATACACATGGGAATAGAATCACATGGATGTCTGCCATATATGCTGGGAAATCAGTTGAAAGAAAGAAGGGTTCTGTGGAAAAACATAGAGGAATTGGAGGCTAGTTTTCAAGGGCCTTGGGTGTTATTAGGTGACTTTAATAATGTTTTGGGTGTTAATGACAAAATAGGGGGAATATGGTACATGTTAATGGTTATTGGGACCTGGACCAGATGATGCAGAAGGTTAAGTTGTTTGAATGTGAAAGTGAAAGTGAGTTTTTATACCTGGACTAACAGGCATGTTGAAGGAGTCATATACTCTAGGATATATAGAGATATTGGCAATGTTCAGGGGTTTAAAAAAATCCTAGTGTGAAGGTTCAGGTGATGGAAGCTAGGGTCTCTGACCATGCTTAGGCTGAAAATGTGGGAGGAGAAGAGGAGGGTTACTTCATAGTTCAGGTTTCATAATTGTCTATTGGATGAGGTGAATGTAATGCATGATATCAGGAGCAATTGGGAAAATCAAATCAAGGGCAGGCCAATGGTCAGAATTTGGAATAAACTGCTGAGGCTTCAAGGTGATATGAAGAAACATATGAGGAGGGTACATGAGCTAAACATGAATTGGAGAAAGCAAGAAACTAGCTATCAGAAGCTCAAAATGAATTGGTGAAAAGAAGAATGGATAAGAGTATGATCCAGAGAGTCATTGATGCTGTGGAGGAGGTGCAAAGGTGGAATACTATAAATGAACAAATAGCTAGGCAAAAGTCTAAAGCTGAGTAGATCAAGCCGGGGGATGGAAATAATGCATATTTTCACGCCTCAATGAAGTCTAAAAGCAACTAGAAAAGCATAAAGGCAGTGGTGAAAACAGATGGACAGCTAACTAGTGATCAAAAGGAGATTGATAAGGAGGTGGTGAAGTTTTATATGGATCTGGTGGGCAAGACTGGGGGTAGATTGAAATGGATTGATATAGGAGTGATGAGGCAGGGGAAAACACTCAACCATGAAGGGTAACCGAGCCTGATAAAATAGGTAAATGAAGAAGAGGTATGGATGGCTATGAAGAGTATAGGGGATTTAAAAGCACCTGGTGGAGATGGATTTGGAGCGAAATTCTTTAAGAAGAATTGGCTGGTGGTAAAAACAAATTGATGGAGGCTGTGAATGAATTGTTCAAGGAAGGTAGAATGCTTAGACCAATAAATAGCACAATGGTTGCACTCATCCCCAAACATCCTGCAGCTAAGTCTGTGAAAGAATTGAGGCCACTGTCTTGCTGTTCCACAGTGTATAAGATAATGTCCAAAGTCCTCACTAAAAGGCTGAGCAGGGTTATAACTGAGATTGTGAAAATTGATCAGGCTGCATTTGTGCCAGGGAGAAGCATCCATGACCATATACTGATGGCTATGAAACTGATTAGAGAATGCAGCAGGAAATGTGGAAGTCTAAGATGAATGCTACAGATGGACATTAAAAAATCTTATGACACATTGGATTGGAAAGCTTTGGAGTAAATACTGAGAGAAGTGGGGATACCTAACAAGTTCACTGAATGGGTGATAGTTTGTATGTCTACCGTCTCCTATCAGTACATTGTTAATGGGGAAATTACAAGGGTTGTAGAGGCTAAAAAGGGATTGAGGCAGGGAGATTCAATATCTCCTTTATTGTTTATCATCCTAATGGAATACATGAGTAGATGTATGATAACGGTGAGGGAGAATGTGGACATCAAATACCATGCCAGATGTGAAAAAAATGAAGCCTGTGAACTTAAGCTTTGCAGATGATGTTCTACTGGTGTCTAAGGGGGAGATAGGATTAGTGAAGATCATGATGGAGGCATATAGTGTGTTTGCTGAATCTACTGGCTTGAAGGTGAATAAGGCAAAATACAAAATATACTTTAGGGCTGTGGAGGATGAACATAAGAACATTCTGAACTTGACAGGATTTGAGCAAGGAGATTTTCCATTCAGATTTTTAGGAGTGCTCCTCTCAAGCAGGAAATTGAATATCCTGATGTGCCAACCACTTATAGAGAGAATCACAGAGAAACTGAGGCACTGGAGTCAAGACTACTCAGTTATACAGGGAGATTGCAATTGATCAGAAGTGTGCTGTTTTCAATCCAAAACTACTGGATGCAAGCATTCCCCCTTCCACTTTGCGCAATTGGCCGCTTCATCAACCCGATGTCAATAATATCTTTTCAAATGGTGTTTTGAAGTCTCCTGGAGCAAGCTTCATGTTATACGGGTTCACTTTACCCTTCCCATGTTTTTCGATTTAGGAAGGTCATATATGGCTTTAAGTAAGCTCTTGATGTTTGGTTTCAGCGCTTTAGCACCTTTCCACTATAATTAGATTTTACTTGTAGTGCTGCAGATATATCACCTCATTTATTTCCCAGGTTCTCAAATGTTATATCTTCTTATCAATATTGATGACATTATTTTGATCGGAAATGAACCTTCTCTCCTTAGTTGATTCATTGCCCAAGAAAAAAAATGGTCTAAATAGGGGGGGGGTAACTTCTTATCTCTTCAAAGTAAATCCCTCCCTTTTAAACCATGTTAAACAAAAAAAACGGTGATTGGATTAATTTAAGATGCGGTAAGGAGTTGCGGTAATTTCAAAACAAGTCTAACTTTTATTAAGGTGGGTGTATTCATCACCGTACCACGAATGAAAAAGTGAGTATTGCATGCTACATTATGTTTATTTCTTGAAATGTGTTATTCAAAAATTTTAGGGTAGACGTAAATATTATGTTAATATTGTTATTATTATTTTTAATTATTTTTGTTTTCACTATAATTAAGTACGACGTATACGTTATTGTATTGTGCTTAATTATTGTGATATTATGTGAATTTAATTATTGTGATATTATATGTGGATGGTCTGCTTGTACTCTATATTGTCATGTCAAACTTGGATGAGTGCTACTTGATTACTTGTTTGTGATTATCAAGGGTCTCCAACGCTATTATAGTTTGATCTAAATCGATGGGGAACGGTATTGACCAGATTGTACGATCAATCGGCTACTCGTGGTATTTCAGTATGCTAGCATAACCATCTGGTAACTGATACGAGCTCGTAAGTGAACATCTTGAACATGGTTCACGAGAATAGATTCCCAGATCTGATGGCCTTCGGACACTACTAAAAATTTATGCCATGTATGTTAGTCAGAGTTGTCATATAGGCACTTGACTGCAGGCATTAACCACTCATATCCTTTTACTATGTGTTAGGATTTATGTGGCTACTTGTTTATTGTGATAACTAAAACTTCATTTGGTAAATGCTGCGATGGTACCTCACTAAACAAGGAGATTACCCTAGAGTAATGAACCCCAACAGGTGTATCTAAGCGGGAAGGCCTTGTAGAATCTTTTGGCTGTATTTACGTTTGAACCTTGTAAAATACTTGTATACAAAACTTTCATTGTAATAGTAAGTTAGGTTTGAATTCTGAACTTGCTTCCGTATAATTTGTATTGCTCTTCACTGTATATAAGTTATCTGACTCATTGGATTCTTAGTAACACTCTCAGATCCTACCTGATACCTGCGTTGAGCAAGTTTGTCAGAGTTTGGGAGTGGACACCCTTGATCTCCATACCGAGTTCCCAAGCCATGAAATTAACCTTCCCTTGCACACCTCTAAATTTCCATCTTCAAATGACTACAATCATTTGTGTCATGCCATAATCCTTGTGGTGGTCATAGTACCTGTTCAGGGATCTCCTAGCCTCCATAGCCCTATTTGAATCTCTCATGGGTGGAGGTGGCCTAAACAAACCTTGTTGTATACTCAAATTTTGTGCTAGGAATCTAGCCATAGGTGTATACTTCTCTAAGTTTTACGTAGTCATTTCAGCTTGCCTTTTTTGATGAGGATCATTAGTCTTCCCATCCTTTTCGACCAATCCCCTCTTTATTTTAGCAGCCTCTTCCACTTTTGAGTACTCTTCGACGATCTCCAGAAGCTTCTGAAGATTTTGAGGGGTGTTTGCAGTCAATTTCTTCTACAATCCACATCCTACATTCATATTAAATATCCCCATATTATCTCATTTTCCGTACATTCCACAACTCCCAAGATTTCATCGACATATCTATGGTAGAAAGCTTATGTAGTCTCCCCATGCTTTTGCTGGGTTTTATACAGCTCTGGTCAGGTCTTAGTGAATTTGTTCTTCTGGGCATATTGGCTTAGAAGAGCTCCACTATAATCCCAATAGGAATGCAAAGATCTCTTAGGAAGTTTGTTAAACCATTCCTGGGCCTTTCCTTGAAGATAACTCCTAACCAGGTTACAAGTAAGCCTCTCGTAAAAATCCTGGGAATTCATGAGACTAAAAAATGTCTATATAAATTTTTGAGGATCCAAATCTCCACCATGAGTAGGAAGCCCCTCTGGCGGCTTTGTATCCATTGGCCATCGAACGGAGGTTATCAATGGGCTAAATGGGGAATCTGTTGTTTGACCCATTAGCCCAATCAACCTATCTAACTATCTCCTCAATAAGTCTCCTGTATCGCCTACTAACCCCGTCGCTAGTGGATCCCTTACTGGTTACCAAACTCAAGGGTCCTCACCATAAAAAGCCTGATACATTGATTGGGGCCCTCCATTACCAGAGTGTGCCCAAGATCTCATTGATCCAAGATACATCGAAGGCTGTGGATATAAACCATACGGTGCTTTTCCTGAGGAGGGATTATGCGATATGGGGCCATCATACCCCTGGATTCCCATGAACAGCAGTGGATATCCAGCATCAATACCTAGACTAGTAATTGTTGAGGTTACAGGCATTGAAAAAAATCCTGAATGACACAACCCTCGATTTTTATCGGGAATGTGGGTTGTGGCAGTGGTTGGAATATCTCCCCTACATACCCAATATAGGAAATTCCTATCATGGGTTGAGAAATTGGTCTCATGGGCATCTCCATGGGTATCGAAGGTGGTATCACATTTCTCGAAGGCACTAGGGGTATTTAAGGTGGGGTAACTTGATACACTGCCGCTGCCAGTATTTGCGCTACCTGGTCCAAATCTGGTTGCAATAAAACTAGGGCTAACATGGCCCCTTTTGTACTGCGGTTCACCTGAACATCCCTTTTTAAGCTTCGATATGTGAATCGCCTGAATCATCTGTGAAACGACCATCCATCTCATCATGTTGGGTGACCAAGAGATCTCGCTGAGAACCTATGTTCACTTCTACACCCAACTCCCAGCTGATCTCTAGCTGCCTCGAAGACCCCTTATTTGGGATCCTCTAACAGGTTCCAAATCTGGCCCGATCAAAACTAGCAATGATTCTGGTTCAATGCTTTGCGATACTGAGGGATTAACCTTCTTGATTTTCCTTCTAAATGGGGATTGCACCTCGTCTCCCGCTCCTGTTCCCTTGCTCCCAACCTCTCACTCTTTTGAGTAGCCGTAGAAGTGGACATAAACCAAAGGATTGGAATTTGACTTAATCGGTCCCACTGAGCGTGCCAATTGATGTGTCTGGAATCCGATCGAGCTCCATCTCCAAGTCCTTCGTTGTGATCTGCAATGAACAAGCCCCGGGAAATCTCAGAGGAAAACTCTTTGATGCCTAAGTCAGTGATGGTTTGCTTATGGGAATAGTGAATGAATGATAACAAATAACGTACCTGGGTATTTATGTGCCAAAACCATAATAGTAACTGTGTGTAACTGAAATACTTAATTCCTGCATTATTTTCTCCTTATTTACCACAACCTTTAAAAACTCCATATATTGACTCTAGATGGATTTCATTAGCCTATTCTTACATGCTTAATGAGCCGTGGTCCAATACGGGAAGAGTATCATCACCAGTTGTTGCTACTCCCTCCGTTTCATTTATGTTTGACACCATAATTTTAGCCTTTAGGTGTTGTTTTATTTTAAATTGAAATGTGTGGAGAGAATTGTGTGAAAAGAGTAAAATGCTTATGAGTAGTTAAGAATAATTCATTTTTTGCCACAAAATGAAAGGTGATAAACTTAGAAAAATATATGAAAATGGAAAGTGTGTCAAACATAGTGAAACATTTTATACAAATTACTCTAGTTGTAAACAAAATATCTAATGAATACAATAAGTTTATACCTTTTTTCAATTGGTTGTAATACAATGTCCAAGTTGTCCGGTTTAAACAATTGACGCTCGATTCTTAGAGTTCTCACAGTGGCTTCTCGATTTACCTCAATATCGCTGGGGGAGTGACGTGATCCTCTAGATGGTGGCATCCAATCTCGTGTCAGGTCATCTAAGTTGTCCGAAAGAACAAGCCCAATATGTTGGATCAACCTACAAATGAGGATGTCTTGCTGCTCAATTCGTTTGTCTTTAAGAATTGTTTTTTTACTGTAGGATGTGGACTCTTGAGGGTTCAGCACCATCGTAGGACCTTATAATGTCGAAAGCCTTCCGTTGAGTCATGAATGATCACACTCCCCTAGCATTTCCTGGGTGGTTAGGTTTTTCAGTTGCTTCACAAAGGATGACATGCTTATCAGTTGGAATGAGATTCCCTTGCAATTGATCATTATTCTATTTTTCCTGAAAATGGCATAATGTAATTAATAATCCATGTTTATGAAAAACATATGTCAAATGATATATTTGCTATAATGTGTACTTACAATTCTCTCACCAATCAATTTTTCTTTAGGTTTGACATACTCTCCGTCATTGTTTTTTGGGCCCCTGAGGAATAGATCGTGTCTCTCAATGTCATCTGTGTTGTTTGTTGCACAGTTGCCCTAACCTCACCTTCCGTCATCCCACCCTCTATTTCAATTCGGACATCTTCTTCAAATTGTTGTTTCACAAGGTCCAATGCCGCCTTGGAATAACCCCCACGGCTCAATCGGAGAGGAATTTTATTCCCCACCATTTGTCTTTTTTCTTCTCTCGTGCCCTAGTTAATAGTTTCAAATAAATTGAGTCTTACGAACATTTTGATTATTCTCCAATGCCCTCCTCTTGTGGATCTCCCAACTATTGGGTTGAATGTGAGTGTAAGTTTTCCACGGGCGATCTCTCCTCTTATCACTAAAAGTTTAGTCCCTAGATAGTGTGTATTTATTTTGACGCCGACTCTTGGACATCATCAACATAGCCTTCCTTCTCAAATCCTCCATGTCCGGTGATTCAATATCAAATGGCCTCTGTGAAGATTTTGAACTCCACGGGGCCAGTCACAGAGATACATCGTCAATAAAGGAAAATTTAGAGAAAATAACAATTCACTAAATTCTACCTTGCATTCCATCCATGAAGTGTCTTTGTAATCTTTGGGGACTTCATGCCAAGTATCGTATTTAATGTCCACCCTTGTTCTACCAACCTTTGCTACCCAACTAGACCATTTAGCGTGTTAGGCCGACACACAAATGTTAGACTTATTGAAAACCAATGGGATTAACTCTTTCCTGGCCATTCTACGTTCTAAGGTTCTACAATGAATTTGGGGTATTCCAATATCCCTGGATCCGTTATCCGCATCCTCATCCATACCTTCATTTGGTGTTGATGGATTTTCATTTCGTGTTAGTGATAATTGATCACGGGTCCTTTTGCTAGATGTCATTTGTTACGCTACATTAACAAATGAACCATAAATTCACATAGCCATAAAGAAGTAGCTGCATATCTGAAAATTGCTTTAAAAAATTTAGATTAAAATAAAATGTTGAATACATTTAGCCTACTAATACGAAATATATAATACATTTCACCAATAAACCTACCATGTTTTGATTATCTAACAGAAAGCTAATACTTAAAAAGCTATACAATAAATACTAAAATCCTAATCAATTGAACGAGATTAACATAAATAATTATATTTGAAATACTTTATGGAAACCCTTGGTTTTTTTGTCTCTATAAAGTGAACCCTATATTTTCACTTCAAACAACGACTAACCTTCTCCTCAATCAAAGATTGTCATGCTCGCTCCCTTGTAGCTTCATGTACAAACGATATTTTACAAACCCTATCTAGATGAAAACATTGAGTTTAGAAAATAGCACGGTAGAGGGTTTATGTGAAAGAAATGATGAAACCCTGCCTTGTTGTTGAAGAAGATGAAATCTTAAAGTGATAATAAGGTAGACTTGAGATGTGGGGGTTGAGGGTTTGGGGATGGGAAAAATGGTGGGAAAGGGAAGGGGTTTTTTTTAAATGGGCAGTAAATGCCCTTTGGAAACCCTTTTGACGCATTGTTTTGCGTTTAAAAGGGTTTCCGACTTGAAAACCCTATTAGGTGCATTTACAAGTTCAGAAATATCTATGTTCTTCATAATTAGAGGTCAGAACTATTTCCGAGTTCTGAAATAGGTTTAATATATATAGAAAATGACCAATGGGTTTAAACCCCAAAAATATGCAATTCAAACTCCTCCTCTCCCAATACCCTAAATTCCCAAAATCAAAACCCTAACCCAACCACCAAACTTCCAAATTTCAAACAATGAGCAAGAAGAGAAAGGCTAGCAAGTCACTTGTGAGTGATAGGAGTCATCGCCTGATGAGGGAGTTGGGTCAAACCACAAAATTCTTCAATGAAGAGGCCGAGGCAAGATATGTAGCTTTTTCGAATAGAAAAGTGAGAAATTCAATTAAGAGTAGATTATTTGCTAGCCCATTTTATAATTCAACATCTAGAGAAGTTGCTTTGGATTGGTGAGCCCGTTCATGTGGATGAGGTGGTCCAATTTTATGCAAATTTTGGTCCATGTCACAATAATCATGAATTAACTCGAGTTAATAGGAAGGATGTTCTTGTGTCTAAGTATACCATAAACCAAGCCCCAGAATGTCCATACACGACCCCTGAAAAATTGAGACCCGATGACCCCCATGGTCTCCTAGAGATCTACCACACTCATTGTTGGCTGGGGGTGAGTGAGGAAACCCCCCTATGTCCCGTGGACATGGCGTATATTTTAAGAGGTCGGGTAGTGATACGGGGAAGGCCGAGTCCTATGACATTATCGTATTGACCGTTGAGGAATGACTCATCTATGAGTGGATTTGTCTCAATGTCTTGCTAATGAGTAGCCACACATCCAAGCCTACCATTGGTAATTTGATGTTGTTTTACTATGTCATGGAGGGAGTAAAAATAAACCACAACTACACTACCATGTCGTTCATGCTTAAGGCGGCTCACACTGAGAAAAATGACCTACCCTATGGTGGATTAATCTCTGCGATGTTGAAAAAGGCGGGAGTGCAAGTAGTTAACATGCCTTCTACCATTTACTACTACGATGAAGCTTGGCTCCTACACAAACAACTCCATTTTGACGAGCTCACGGGTAAATGGGAGCCAATAGTGCTTCCCGGTCAACAGGCAAAGAATGCCAAGCGAGCTAACGAGGCAGGACTAGATAGAACCGAGGCATCTAGATCCAGTAAGTTATAGTGTAACATTTCATTTTACAAGAAATTTAGGACAACATAAATATATTCTTGTTTTATAATACATGTATATTGACAGGTTCACAGACCGGTTGGAAGGCAAGGCTAAAGAAGTATTTTGATTTCTTGCGAGCCGACGTCACCAAGACACACGAGATGTTGAGCCGGGACCACTCGCAGCATGTGGCATTTATTGAATCCCAAGGAATTCACCTTGAACTAAGCAACAATGAAAATGGCGCACCTTCGAGCCTATTTTCTCGGAGACCAGTGTCGAGGAGAAAGGTCAACATGGACAAGACGCGGGGGGATATAGAGGTCAATGTGTGGAAGAAACAAGCATGAACCCGAGGTCCCAAGGTCTGGAAACAGTTACCAATGACCAAAATCAAGAGACGGGCTCAGAAATTGAAGACATGTTCAAAGAAGTGTGATAGGATGGTCTATGGATGACAATAATTGTTTATTGGGGTAGATTTGTATTTCGGCTTTTATTGGTTGTTGAATTTGGAATTGGATTTCGATTTAGTGTTTTATTATTTGATTTAATGCCAAGGATATGTCACGCATATTTTAATTGTCCACTTATGTACCGTGAAAGTATGACGAGCGAGTATTATCCATATGTGATTGTGTTTGATCGAAATGGACATGACTTCCAAACATTTTGGAAGATGACCATTAGTCTGGAGCTAATTCCAAACTCGTAAAGTTTAGGTGTCCAGTTGATCGTAATGCCCAACACACTTTCCGAGATCACAAAGTTTAGGGGTTTATTAAAGCCTAAGGCACAACCAAGTTTCTGATCTCGAAAAAGGTAGGACCAAGCTAATATTCTGCTCGTGAGCGTAATGGTATAAGTCTGCCTGATTTTGAGACCGACTGGTCCAACAGAGACGAAAGTTGGCCATAGTGATCCGGGCCCAACACACTTTTTGAGATCATAAATTTTAGGGGTTCATTAAAGCCTAAGGCACAACCAAGTTTCCGAGCTTGGAAACTAAGTTTCCGAGCTCGTGTGTCGTTTCTAAACCGCTACTGGAATTGACTGAAGAACCAAAAGATGAACACTAAATTGTTTTTGAACTCGAAAACAGCTCTGACCCATATTAAGAAGGGACGATTCAGAGTTTCTGAACTCGTAAACCCTTCCCATATTTTTTTAAAAAAAAGATAGGTCTTGCATTCTTCACAATC
This sequence comes from Rubia yunnanensis, assembly GCA_037428765.1. Lineage (NCBI taxonomy): Eukaryota > Viridiplantae > Streptophyta > Magnoliopsida > Gentianales > Rubiaceae > Rubia > Rubia yunnanensis. The sequence goes on along the minus strand of CM075064.1, from coordinate 17,844,936 downwards.
CACCCCCAAATTCCAACCCTAGTCCACCTTTACGGACTCACAAACTCAACTATCATCCAACCAACAAATTCGGTTCAATGACTAGAGGAGGAGCATCCAAGAGCGGAAACCCTAGGACTCGACTCACCATTAACACATCGGATTCAAAGTTTGTTTCTATTTTTTCAAAAAAGTGATATGAAGAATTACTTGACCATGAGAGGATTTTAGCTATTTGATTAATTTTAGTCAATATCATGTTATCGGTGTGGCTGACCTTCTGTCTAAATTTAGCGAACAACATGTCGAGAGGTTTCTATGTTATACTGAGAGCGCTTATTTTAACCTAACTTGTCAATTTTACGCTAATTTATGTGGAGTTGGTAATGGGGACTATGGAACTAGGGTTGGTGGGATAGACATTCCAATTAGTCAATTGGATATCAATAAGTTGTTGGACTTCCCTTACCTCGTGCCCGAACTAGTTTATCTGGAAGATGCGGATGGCCCTTTGGATGATTGTTACCATAGGGAGAAGTGATCGTTAAATAGTGAGTCTTCATATGTTAACTTTCTGGATTGTAGCGTGAGATATTTTGGACGTGATAGTATGGGTTTAGGTAGACCAGAAACTTTTGATATAGAAGTCTTGCTAGTTGATCATCGTATCACTTATGAGATTATTGCTAGAACTCTTGTTCCCTCGGGTGGACATATAACCAAGCCTAACTATCCAACGCTCAATATATTTTATTACATCATGGAGGGTAGGAGAATTAATCCCAGAGCAGCAATTTTTAAGCATATGTTGCATATTGATACATTCAAGAAGTTGATCAAAGGCCTCCCATTCAACCATTTGATCACACTAATTTTGAAGAATGTTGAGGGGTTGGTTTTTTGTGGGGAGGAGAAGGGGTCGAAGTATTTTGACAAATCATACTTCGAGAAGAATGGTTGGATCTTGATTGACATGAAGTGGTTTAAAAAGGCCGGGGAAGTTTCAAATCCTACCAAAAGCCACAAATGGTGGAAATGCCGCAAAATGAGGAAGGTTAGTAAATTTTGATAACTGAAATATATGTTTTCCAAACTGATTTATTCTTTTGATTATAACTCTATTTTTTAAGGGTTTCAAAGATTGTTACAAGTGGATGCACAAAGAACTATGTGCAATGAAGCCGAAGATCAAATTCTTGGAGAAGTCACAGAGAGCTTATGTGCGACACCTCGCGTCAACCTCTCGCCCATGAGTCAACCGTGACGCTTTGACTGCCAACATTAAAAATGAAGAAGAGTGACTAGTTTCATTGATCTAAGTTATGCTAGGATCACGTGAATGTTATCACTATAACTTTTATTTTTATTTAAGATTTGTTATATTCTGATATCATCTCGTTTTAACTACTAATTAAACCATCTAGTGATAAATGAGCACGGTTTGACTTCAAATCAAGCATTAATATTCTGTTACAAATAACCCAAATAGTGATACCGAACACAACAAGTTAGATAACAAATCTCAAGGATGTACCATTAGTCACTTATGCTTTCTTTTCCTCACCACCTTTTTTTGATTTTTTTTCCTTCTACGGTTAACCTTCCGTCTAGCATCAACCCACATACCCTCATCATGGTCATTGCAGCCAAGCAAACCGTGAAGACTAGTATCATCCTCCTGAAGGAAAATATCATCTTGTCATCCACCACTCGGGGTATGCTGCCCGTATCCAATGTTCTTCTCTAATTCATTCTCTACAACAAAAGCTCGTTTTCGTTCAACAACAACATCCCACCTAGAACATACAAGATTCCTAACATAGAAAACCTGATGAGCTTGAGATGCCAGAATGAATGGATCGTCTTTCCAGCCTACCTTACTTATGTCAACAAGGGTGAAACCCAAATCGTCGGTGTGATAACCCTTGTTAATATTCACCCACTCACATTTAAATACAGGGACCCTCATGGTTACATAGTCCAGCTCCCAAATCTCAGAGATCGTGCCAAAGTAACACTTTTGAATGTACATTGTATTCTCTACACTTGCACCTTCTACATGAAATGCTTAAGGGACAAGTGACACACAAACTGTTCTGAGACACACTCTTTTCATCATTTGCTTTAGTACCAAAAGTGAAACCGTTAATGTTGTAACCGACGTAGGATAGAACGGTTCCCAATGGTCTATGAGCCAACCACTTAACTTTAGAGGAATGTTCCCCGCTCACCACGTGGTCCCTCAACCATGACACAAATGTTCCAATATGCAGTTTGAGGACCTTAGCCTCATTAAAATGTGGGTGTGCAACTCATATGGCATCTGTATGAACCTCAATGTAAGGATCTAATTCCTCATGGTTTAGCAATATATAAAGATGAGCAGTAACTAAATCTTTGGCACTAGGACTAAACAGTTTCCCCTGTCTCACCCCTACACCCTCCAAACTCTCATCATGTCTACCCGATGGAACATCTACATATTTAACTTGCTTCATATAGTCAGTGCAAAACTTTATGGCCTCTTCTGTCATGTAACGCTGCATAATACTAGTGTCTGGCCTGTACCGATTTTTCACAAAATGCTTAAATATTTTCATGTATCTCTCGAAGGGGTACATCCATCTCAAAAAAAAACTGGACCACAAAGCTTTATCTCCTGAACCAAATGAACACATAAGTGGACCATAATGTCAAAGGAAGAGGGCAGGAAATACATTTCCATATGACATAAAACTTCAACAATTATTACTCGAAACCTATCCAACTTTGAAATACTTATACTCTTGCAACAAATCGATTTTAAAAAAAACATAGCTTCGTAATGCACAATCTCACATGGGATGAGAGTGAAGCTCGGATCGCAATGTCATTCAATTCCTGCATAAGGTTATGACAATCGTGTGACTTCAACCCAACCAACTTTAGCTCTTCAACTAACATACGTGTGCTAATGTTGGATGAGTATAAACGTGGAACCTTAACGCTACCCAAGGATTCACAATAACTAATGTACTCCTTCCTTAAATAGCATGCAGGGGGCAAATAGCCATGTACCCCTTCCTTGATGGGCCCTAATTCTTCCGAATTCCCATCTCAACAAAGTCAAGCCTAGTTTTCAACCCATCCTTTGTTTTTCCAGAGGTATCCAACAACGTCCCAATCAATGAATCACAAACATTCTTCTCAATGTGCATTACATCCAAACAATTTTTAACATCCAAATCCTTCCAATATAAGAGATTGGAAAAAAAATAGAGCATTTCTTCTAAGGACAATAAACAACCACTTTTCTTTTGTTCTTCACAAAGTCATTAGGCAAGTTCTTCACATTTTCAAAAACCCGTGTACCATTTAGTGGCACCGGAGGTCCTCTATCCTCCACTTTCCCATAGAACCATCTCTTTGTCAAGCGCCATGGGTGTCCCTCTGGAAGAAACCTCCGATGTCCATGATAAACTGTTTTACAACCGTGTTTCAATTGACAAAAGTCGGTATCCCTGTCCCAAATGGGACAAGCTATGTGCCCTTTCACACAATATCCATAAAAATTTCCATATGTCGGGAAGTCATTAATGGTGTAAAATAACATAGCTTTCAAAGTGGAGAAATCTTCTACTAGACCATCATACATTCGAACACCATCTTTGAACAAAGTCAACAATTCCTCCACGAGAGAAACAAGATACACATCAATATCATTACCCGACTGCTTCGGCCCTGATATCATCAAAGACAACATAACATCTTGCGCTTCATGTTCAACTAAGACAGAAGGTTATAAATTACCAACATAACAGGCCAACTGCTATGAGTACTGCTCATATCACCAAATCGATTTATACCATATGTACACAACCTTAACCTCAAATGGCAGGGATCTTTGCCAAAGTCAGGGTACATGGCATCAAATTTCTATAATTGCTCGCCATTTAAAGTATGCCTAATCACATCACCAACCAGCCGGACCCTATCCTCATGCCAATGAAGCAACTTTGCATCTTCACTACAAGTATACAACTTCTCCAAACAGGGAATGATAGGGAGATACCATAACACTTTTGACGGTGTCTTTTTCTTTGATTGAGACACAACTTGAGCACCCACAACAATTCTCCCCTCTTCAACTTGTATCGAGACTCGTCGCAAACCCGACAACTTTCTCGATCTTTATCGATTTCCCCCCCCCCCATACAACATACAATCGTTTGGAAATGCTTCTATAGTTCCAATCCCACGGGGCATAGAAATGTTTTTGTGGCATACGACCTATCAGGCAAGACACTGCCTTCCGGAAGCAAATCTCTAAACAACTCGAGAGCCTCAGTCAATGACTTATCAGTCCAACCAAATTTTACCTTCAAATTCATTACTTGCAGCGTCGCACTCAAAATTGAGTGTTTAGAACCTTTGTACAAGGGCGTCCCTTTGTCATTAATCAGTGCCTGTAACGACTCGGGTTTCCCTTTGAACTCCCTTGCAATATCTTCCACCATTTTATCAAACTCAACAGTGCCATCTAATTCATCTCCCAACTTTGTGTTCTCCTCTTCAATAGTTTTAGAGGGATCCTCAATTAATTCCCCATGCCATACCCAACGAGTGTAGGTAGTTTGAAAACCCCTCCTTACGAGATGCTCCCGCGTCTTCTTCTTCCCTAAACAAGCATCATTTCTACAATCCTTACATGAACAACATGCTTGTATCTCACCTTTTTAAAAAAATCATCTTCAAACACTAAAGAAATAAATGATTCTACCAAGGGCATGTACTCTGGAGATTTTCTAAGATCATTACCAATAAGTTCATCTCGATCCATTTTCCTATAAGTTAATTACAACACAACCCATGACCATTCATTCAACAATTATCAATCCCATATATCATTGAAATCATCACAACCCTAGCTAATATTTGGAAGACTAAGAAAATAGTTTGAAATACATGACTAACCTCTTCCAATGGAAATCACCTGTTCCTCAATGGACAAGAAAATAGTAGCAAACCCTTCACAATTTTGGAAATGCGGGTATTAAATGAGAAGGGCACAATTTTTTATGTACTACAATAGTTTGTGAACTCAAAAACTGAGGATAATGAATGGAAAGGCACGATTACCAGGTTTTTGAACTTGGAAACATGATCAGACAAAATTACAAGTTTGGAATTAACATCTTCTCTTCATTACCAGGGAAACTATGGTTTCCGAGTTTGGATTTGCTATCTTTCAAACTTTCCGGACTCGGAAAGTTGTATATTTAAAGGTGGTTATGACTTACTGCCTTTAAATCAAGCCATTTAAAGGCGATTCCGACCTCAACCGCTTTTGGCTACATTTAAAGGTGGTTATTACAAAACCGCCTTACAATTTTAAAAAAAAATACGCCTTCAAAATACAACATGGGGTACAACAGCAAGTTTTTGAGTTTGGAAACCCCTCTGGAAGTCGTTTTTAGGTGGATTTTTCAAAATCACCTTCCAATGCTACCTTCAGTGGAAGCCTCTCTACTAGTGCTTCTAGCGTACAACGAAGCTCTCACCGGCCCGTATCACCATATTTATGCCTGGGTGAAGGGAAATACTTCTCAGACGATACGTACTAATGGATTATAGAGAAGTTACGTAGTAGCATGACTTCCCAAGATGAAATGGGGGTTTAGGTTAATTTTGTTTCTATGCACGCTTTATTTTTCTAGGTGTGTTAGTCATTTTGCGACTGCGGCGAGATTTAAGTAAGTCCTTACTCCTTATTGGAGAAATCGAGCTACAGCCTCCTAAAAGGTTCTCCAAAACAACTATGGAGTTGTTGCAATCCAGTGGGGATGAACTTGGTTAACGATGAATAATTATGGAGGCACGCAGTACCGGACTACTTCAAAACAAAACAGACATGCGCTCGAAACTACTCCAACAACACTGCACCAAAGATTGGAGAAATCCAGCAACTGTGTCTCCAAAACAATAGAGCTGATGCAACCCGGTGAAGATAAAGTTTAGAAGGATCGAGTAGCAGACTGCCGATATGACATGTGAACTTCAATCATGAAATTGGATTGAATGGTTCATTTGTGGTAGGCCCATCCCACATTGTGTTAGTCAAATAGGTGTTCAAGCATAGATTAGATAGGTTAGTTATAGTTGTTAGTTATGGGTTGTACGGCTTTCACCTGACACAAAATTGTAACAATCTTATATTAATGAGAAGGAGAATAACTATTTTTTTAAAAAAAGTAATATCAGGCATTGGGCACCCTCTTATCAATGCTACATTAATAGAATGGTTATTATTAACAGAGCTCGGGGGCAATTGCAACATGCTCATACGAAGGTGGTGCAATATAATATATTGTAACAAGTTTTTTTAAAAACAATTACTCATAATAATGCAACTCATGGAGGAACGGGGATTGAACTCTAGTTGCACTTGGATGGGCACAAAGTCCTAGTCACTTGAGGTAGGCCAGGTGTTTAAAATATTGTAACAAGTAATGACTTATTAAAGGCAAAGTCTTGGGAAAGACGGTCTTTCCATAGGCTTATGGAAAGACGGGGGTTGATTAGAATAATAAAAGGTAAAAGGTCTTAGTTGCAATATTAAAGTTTTAGTATGAAACATGTAGTAGTCATAAAATTTATAACCCGGTTCATGCAACCCGAAAATTGTATCTTAATTTCTTCTAATTTACACTTTAAACCTTGGTCTTTCCATAACTTATGGAAAGACCGTCTTTCAAGAGACGGACTCCTTATTAAATGTAGTAAAAATTAATTTATTAATAAAATTACTTAATATATATTTTAACCTTCTAATTTTTATTAGTGATGATTAGAATTTATGAGAAATAATAACTATATTTGAGTGCATTAAAATAAATAAAGTTAAACAAAAGATTAATTTGCCAAATATCCATGGTTAACCACTATATAAACATCCAACATAAAAAAATTCATACAAGCAATTTTATATTGCACATTTGACTTGAAGGTAGGTATAAATAGTCACAATATTTCTATTTACAACAGCTATATGCCTGACTGTTGCTATTTACACTCACCTGGTCAAATGTAAACCTGGAATTCCGTGAAATAATTTTTTACGTTGCACGTTTATGTGGATTAATTAAATTGTCTGGCAAATTAATTTTTTGTGTAATTTTTTACTTTTCTAATACACTCGAATATCGTTATTACTTCATCCATTCTAATCAACACTAATACAAATTAAAAGATTAAAATGTACCATTAAATCATCTTTAAATTAATTTTTTTGACTAAATGAAATTGTTCACCAATTATTACGATATGTTCTAGTGCAATCCAACCAACTTCTACTCATATTCTATAATTATTCCATGAGTGGGTCTCCAGGTGACCTATTCATAAGTTTATGGAAATGTAACTGTATTTTCTTTACTTATACACTGCATTTGTTAAAGAGACTGTCTCTTGAAAGATGATTTTTCCATAAGCCATAAAAAGACGAAGGTTTAAACTGTAAATTAGAAGAAATAAAGATCATATTTTGAGTTGCATTAATCGGGTAATAAACTTTATAACAACTACACATTGCATAAAAAATTTTTAATATTACAAATAAAATAATTTACCTGTTTATATTATAATTAAACCTCATCTTTCCATTCAAATACAAATTGTCACTTTTTTAACTTTTAAAATTAAATATTTAAATTTTTCTAAAAAATTACAACATTTAACTTAAATAATTAAGAGATCTCTTTATAAATTTATGAATATACAACATTTCCAATACTCTAAACACATTTCATAAAATTAGTTAAATAAGTAAATAATAAAAATAAAATTAATAAAGTTACTCCCTCCTTCCCAGATTAAATTGTACACTTCACTTTATGTCACTATTCACTATCCAACTTTGACCACATATTTGAATAGTAATATTATCATATGTTATATGGTTGGATTCATTGTAATAAGTAGTTTCTGAAAAGTAACTTTTTGTTTACCCTTATTATACGTAGTTAAACATATCAACGATTAGACAAGTTTCTTGATGAGCATAAAAAAGATTATATGCAATTTAACCTTGGACAGATGAAGTATGTTTAAAACGTTTGACTTAACTTCAATGATGTTAGTGTACATAATAAGTTACTCCCTCCATCTCATTTATTTCTATGTAGAATATTTTTTACGATCTCTAATAAATATATTTGACTGTAAATATGTGTAACTATGGATAATAACGATACATAAAAATTTGATATTTAAAATCTACACGTTACGATAAATTTAACTATATCTCATATGATAAGGGTATTGCTATATCACGCCCTGTATTTTACTTGATTATGCCCTAATACGTATACATGTGTATAATACAATATTTAATTTTTCAAAAAAACAAAAATTAAAAAATTAAGAAACAGGAGCTCAACTCTGATTTGCCGCCGCCGGCCGTTTCTCCCCCGCCAGCCTTCTCCGTCCCTTACCAACCTTCGCCGCCAGCTTTCGCCGCCAGCCTTCACCTTCTCCGCCGTCTTCTCCGGCGAGAACGAGGAAGATCCAAGCGAAGGCTCCACCTTCTCCGGCGAGAATGAGGAAGATCCGGGCGAAGGCTCCAGGCGAGAGACGAAGACGGCGAGAGACGAAGACGGCGAAGAAGATCGGGCGAGAACCGAAGCTCGACGGACAGCGACGGATGGCGAGAACCGAAGCTCGATCCGGGCGAGAATCGGGAGCGAGGACCGGGCAAGAACCGGGTGAGGAGAACGGGAGAGGAGAACGGGAGAGGAGAACCGGAGATGAAGTTTTCGCCGGAGAAGGATGTCGGAGAAGATGAAGTTCGCCGGAGAAGGAGACCGGAAAATTGGGGAGAAGGAGGAGAAGGAGGATAAGGCGGAGGAGAAGGAGGAGAAGGCGGAGGAGGAGGCGGCGGCGGCGGCAGTGCTCAGCGTCGGCGCCCGACAGCGGTGACGGCGGCAGCGCTCGGCAGCGCCGGCGGCGGTGCAAGAAGGTCGTCTCCTTCTTTAATTTAAATAAAAAGTAATTTTTATTTAATTTTAATTTTAATTTTAATTTTAATATATTTTACTTATTTAAATTAAATTAAAATATATATTGTATATTGAATAGTATAAATACAGGGCGTAATCAAGTAAAATACAGGCCGTGATATATTAATTCACTATGATAACTCATATATGTATATAAATATGTGATCAAAATTCAACTACTTTAAATGAGGAAAAAAATTCTACTCCCTCTGTTTCACTAATATTGGCACCATAGGTTTAGGTGCTTGGATTTAGGTAGAAAAAATGAGTGGATGAAATTATATGTAGAAAGTAAAAAGTAAAATGAGTGGTAGAAATTGAAGGAATCTTGCCAAAAATGGAAAATGTGTCAATATAAAAGAAATATCCAATTAAGGTAAGTGTGTCATTAATAAAAAAATATAGGGAATATGCAAAATTGATTGGAACAAAGTAAATATTCTATTTACACTCCGCTGACAGATGACATGACCTATCAAAGTGGCGTAAACACCCATGTAAACCCAAAGGGAGAAGTTATTGCAGCAAACTAGTGATGTAAAGTAATATCCAATTGCTTTACGCATAGGAAGAACATGTTCTCGAAGTTGATATAGACTACTCTATCTTACGAGTTTTAAACTAAATCGTTATATCAGGTAATGTATTTTACTTGATTATATTATATATTTATACTATTTAGTATATAATATATATTTTAATTTAATTTAAATAATTTAAGTATATTAATTTATTATTTAATACAGTTGCCGCTGTCGTGTACCACCGCTACCGCCGTCGATCTCCTCATCTTCTCTTTTTCTTCTCCGGCGGTCTCCTCCTCTTCTCTTCTTCTTCTTCTCTGCTTCCCTTCTCCGCTCTCCGCCATCTTCTCCGGTAACTCCAGTCCCCGCTCTCCTTCTCCGGTCCCAATCTCTTTCTCCTCTCCCCGTTCTCCTCTCCCCGTCTCCTTCTCCTTCTCCTACTGGTTCTCCTCTCCCCACTCTCCTTCTCCTTCTCGCTCTCCTCTCGGTTCTCCTCACCCGGTTCTCCCGGCCCGATTCTCTGCTCCGGTTCTCCTCTTGCCCTGATTCTCCTCCGCTCTCTACCACTCTCCTCTCTCACTTCTCCGCCGCTCTCTGCCGTTCTTCTCTCCCGCTTCTCCGCCGCTCTCCTCTCCCGATTCTCATTTCTCCTCTCGGGCTGGGTTTTGCTCGACGGGGACGAAGGAGAAGGAGGGACGTCGGGCTAGGGTTTTGCTCAACGGGGACGAAGGAGAAAGAGGGACGGCGGTATAGGGTTTTGCTGAGGACGGGAACGAAGGAAAAGACGAGCGGCGGTTAGGGACGGCAGCGGGCTAGGGATGACGGTGATGGGCTAGGGTTTTGCTGGGGATGGGGACGAAGGAGGAGACAAGGAACGTCGTCGGACTTTTAATGGCGGCAGTAGACTTTTGACGGCGACGGCGGACAACGGCGGCGGGCTAAGGTGGAGCTGGGGAAGGATGGTTGGGAACTAAGGGGGGGGGGGCGGCGGCAGTGGTGGTTTCAATGGTTGCGGTGGCAGCGGTGGCTGTGGCTGTGGCAACTTTTTTGTTTTATTTTGAAAAATTAAAATTAGTATTATACATGCATATACGTATTAGGGCAAATACAGTGCGTGATATAACAATACCCATTTTAAAGTGTTAATTTTGTCTATAGTAGGTTTCATAACAGGCGGTCTGTTTATACATTTATGGATAGATCATTTATTTTTTAACTTATATACTCAATTTGTTAAATTACAAACTAAATTTAGAGGTTTAGAAAATATTTTTTATGTTAAATATTTTTATATTTATATACACGTTATTACTTATTTTAATATTTTAAATACAATATTTAAATTTTATTAAAAAATTCAACTTTTAATGTAAAAGTCACTGTTGACTGTCCATAAGCTTTTGAAAATACCGTAATTTGTGAGACTTTCTCTTTTTTTCTAAGTCAAACTTGAAAAATTTTGGCCATAAATATAAATTAATATATTTATAATAAAAACATAATATGAGATATTGTTATATTTATCTTAATATCTATTTTAAAAATGTTAATTTTTATGTGAAATTATGGTATATAGGTAAAGATATTAACGATCAAACATAATCATTGAATACGGAAAAAAAAAAATACTAATACTCGCATGATAGAGGGACTGCTATACATATAGGAAGAGATATATGTGGACTCAACGATCAGCATTGCTATTTCATGTCTTTTAAAAAATACGCTTAAGTAAGAAAATGGGAAGAACGTCGTACCCTTCATGTCCTTCCTTTCTGAAGCTGTTGATGGATGATGATTTCAACCGTGGAATTGTAAGTTTTTTTTCCCTTTTAATATGAATGCACATGTCGTACCCTTCATGTCCTTCCTTTTTGTTTGCTTCAGCGAATTCCCCATAGTTTTTCAAGTGAACTAGAGGGGAGGAAATCTCCTTGCAACTATTCGCTCATCACGGAAGACAAGAGAAGGTCATCAAATCACTCATGGCGAGCAAAAGTTGTCCAGAAAGACCATCACTACTATCTGTGCAAGAAATCTTGGCCTGTGTTTGTAAGAGACTACAATTTGAAATATGGCGATTATCTGCTGTTTCATTTGATTGACAAGACAACCTTTTGGGTCACACCCTACGGTGCCAATGGTTCCAAAAAGATGCTCGATGAAGATGATAGTTCTAGCGCTGATGATGAGGATTCAGACACTAACGAAAGCGAGTCCGATGATGTTAGGACTTCAACAAAACGTCGTCAAAGGACTAAACGAGGAGGGAAACTAGGGAGTACTCCGGTGCGGAAGAAGGCGAGAAAATCAAGTGATGAGGATTATGACACCGAGAAAAGTGACTCTGGTGAAGAGGATGACGATGGAGGAGGTGCAATGCCCAAGAATTCAAGATCAGGTGAATTTACCCACTCTTGTTTGGTTGTTGATCTTGGGGAAATGCGTTTATACACAAATCCACTGTAACAAAAAGTTAGTTTTGACCTAAATTCTCTCGTTCAAAATAGGTCCATTTCATTTCCAACTTGGCTAGTACTAGAAAGAAAACAACGATTTTCTAAATTTGACCTCTTTTCTACGGATGCATTAAAAAAAAACAGTGGAACTCTATGCGTCCAATTTGTGAGCTTATTTACTAGATCCTCAAGTATACAGAGGTCTTATCCAGTTGGGTTTATTTGTGTTGCATTGAGTGTACTGGTGTTCATCCTTGTGTATTGAAATATGTTTTAAAATGGACTTGTATGCATAGTTGAGTTTATTGTGTGATGGAAACAGACCCAACCTGACAGTTTGACTGGGGCTTTTAGGCCTAGGGTTGGTCTGTGACCGTTAACATTTCAATTCCATTTTCTTATTTTGTGGCAAATTGTAGCAGGCCAGGGACACGGATTCAAGGAAGTTGATGCAAATTCGAGAAAACAAATTGAGGAAATGACAAGTGCAAAGGAAGCTTGTAAATGGGACCGCTATTATGATTTAGGAGCAGAGAAGCCCTACTTTATAAGGACTATCAAAAGCCAAAGCATGTACTGCGTGGTAAGTGCTTCAGATGTATCAAAACATCTGCTGCCGGAATATATGTTTTATCATCGTAGATTCCGATTAATGTTGTGTTTTCAGGTGGTTCCGAGACCGTTTGCAAGGGCAACGAAGTTGGACAAAGAGAGAGAAGTAGCGCTGGAGTGGGATGATGGAGACTACAAAAAGGTATGGAGAGCAAAGATGATAAAGAGAGCAGACGGTAGGATTGATATCAGCCACGGATGGTCCGAATTCCGGGAAGAATTCAATGTCAAAGTAGGAGAAACTTGCCGATTCACCATCATCAACCGGCACAATTTCATCGCTATTTCTGTTCATATCTTCCGCTCCAATGATCACAGGTTACTTCTTATTCGAGGTTCAATCGCTTATATGGCCCCGCTTGATAGATTGGAATTTTTGATTGATTTCTTGATTTTGAAAAAGATTGTGTTACAGTATATTTAGCATACTTAATTTTTCGTTTGGATTGGTGAAACAGTAAACTAAATATTATACATTGGACGAAAGTGAACTTTTATGAAGTTGAAAAGACAAGAGCGGAACCGTAAATTCATTACTCTTCGTTTTATATTTAGTTCTATGATTAATAAGTTGGCAGTACATTGGAACAGTTGATTGTGCATAGTACTAATTAATTGAATTCCAACTTATTGTTGATGATCAGTTCCAGGAATTGATCTCAATGCATGGCCAGATTGAAGTAAGGGGTTTGCACGGCAAGCAATTTCGAAATATGCATGTTGTAGTCAATGAATCGCTTGACGTTATATTTTAAAGCTACTACGTACGTCTGCATTTTATTTTTATGTTTGTCTTTATGATTACGAGGCACGTGGGATGTAATTTGACTGGGAATTAATCTTTTGGGAGCCCTCAGAAATTTGTTTTAATTTATCACAACATTTGCTCTTTTCTGTTACATTTTTTTTGGCTTTGATTCCAGAAATACTCCTCGTTGCAGATCAAATTATACTTGATTGTATGTTATGAAGTTTAATTTGCCAACTCTTATTGTATATTACTTAGTTTACAAGTCAATTTTATTACAAATCTTTCATTTGTTTTTCTTCGGATAAGCTTCATGTATTAAATATATTGAAATGGTTATGAAAAGTAGTTGGGATGAGCATGAGTTTAAATTTCGACTCAAACCTAAAAGATTCGGATAGTTGATGAAATTCATTTAGACTCATTGACGTTGGATTTGATTTTTGATTTGGAATTTGGGGTCCGATTCTAAAATACTAAGACTTCATATATTAGCCAAGCATCCATATAAGGCTGAACATGTAGGGCTTCTCTGCTCCTAAATCATAATAGCGGTCCATATAAGCACAAAGTTTGACTTGAAAAAAAAAGTGAATGTGGTAATTTATATTCAAGGTCAAAGTTTACAAAGTTTGACTTTGAAACAGTAAATGTGTCATTTTTGCTAGGACAAAATGAGTAAAATTTTCATACCCACCAAAACTGCATTCCATTCCCAACTGGTACTCACTAGTAGAGAAATTGCCTATTAAATAGGGTTTTAGTATACCAGAGAAGACACTTTTCAAGTACCTTTTCTTGTAGTGACTTTGATCAATTCGATCAAAGGCGGTTCCAAAAACAGTCTTCTATCGAATTCAAAATAGGTTCCGCCTGAATTCGGAACCTATTTCTAGGGTCCCAAAAAAAGATTAAATTATTTTTTTAGTCCCCTACAAAGTACCTTATACCATATTTTGGCCCTCGTTTGCCAATCATCCCTCAGACAGTACCCCACAAATTCAAAATGATATGTTTTGGTCCCCAGAGGTGGTTTTCAGGCAAAACTAAGAGGTTTTCTAGTATAGTCAGGGGTATAATGGTAATTTTATTAATTAAAAAACTTTCAATAAAATGGTTCCTTCTTTTGCCGCCGCCTGCCGCCACCTACTGCCACTCTTCTTCCTACCTTTTCCCAACAATCATCTCCTCCGCACTTAACAATCCTCTCTTCCCAACAATCCTCAAAAAACCTAATGATGAATCGGAATATTTGTCGTTGGAATTCATTGATTTTCATTTGGAATTTTTGTTTTTGGCACTGAAATCTTGAATTTGTTGAAGGCTACGGGTTTCGGTTTTTAATTTCCATCGAGATTCACCTTGGATTGGCATCGGGAATGGAAATTTGTTGTTTTCGGTGTTCTTGGCCGAGTTTGGAGGATTACGTTGCTCAGATTTTCTTGGATTGTTTCAACATGGTGTACTTGGCCGTATTTTTGGTGGGTTCCTTTCTGCCCACAAATATTTGATGCAATCTAGTGGATTCAGGGTGTTTTTTTGGCAACTATTGGAGCACATCGGCGGATCTGGGTAGAGTTAAATTTTTCGACAGACATACGCTATACCACGCCATCCCCATGCTCTGTTTTTCTCAGATTTTCATTAGGCCGGGTGAAGGTAGTGCTAGGTGGGCGGACGGAGGTGGTGCTAGAGGTGGTGAGGCAGCGGAGATGTGGAGGTGTAGAAGCGGTGAGGCAGTGAAGGTGATGAGGTGGTGAGGCAGTGGAGGTGCTGAGGTGGTGAGCCAGTGTAGGTGGTGAGACGGCAAAACTCTGGAGTCCGGCAAAACTCCAGCTTCCAATGGCGAAGAAGACGAAGAAGACAAAGACTTTTCATTTTCATTTTTTATTTTTTTAAATTCAGGGTATAATGCTCATTTTACATATTTTGACCAAGTTTGCCGTTGACTTTCCCGGAAAATCACCTATGGGGACCAAAACATATCATTTTGTACTTGTGGGGTACTGTCTGAGGGTTGATTAGTAAAAGGAGACTAAAACATGGAATAAGATACTAATAAAATTATTTAGTCCCAAAAAAATGGCCGCCGGAAACCTCTGGCGGCAAGCAAGAACAAAAATATGAAAATTACTATAATCATAAGACAAGAAATGAATAGGAATTTGTAATCATAATAACAACAAGCAAAACTATTACACGATCTAGCCAGAAACAAGAAACACTAAGAATAAAAAAAATAAACATTAACAAGAAGTAACAAATGTGGAAATTATTATACACAGATCGAGAAACTTGCGATTGCGACTTGGAGGAGGGCTTACCACGGAGGCCAGGCACAGCGGAGAGTCCAGGCGCTACGGCGGTGAGGGCTCCGGTGGTGAGGGCGATGCAGCGGAGGGCTTCGATGCCGAGGGTGACGCGGCAGATGGCTTTGGTGGTGAGGGCGACGACTGAGAGGAGGTCGCGGTGGTGAGGGCAACGATAGAGAGTGAGCCGCCGTGGTGAAGGCTTCGGCGGGAGGGAGAAACGCTGGCGGGAATGAGAGGGAAGGAGAGATTTGATCGGGTGAGTGAAGGAGATAGAGAGGCGGATGTGTGAGAGGGAGGGAGAGAGGCGGACGTTTTTTATGAGGGAGTTAGAAAAAATTCTAAGGCATGGAAATCTAAGGTTTCTCTTTATATAGGGTCCAACAAAAACACTTAATTAAAGACGGTTCTACAATAAAATCGCCTTTAATTGATATAATTAAAGGTGGTTCCTCAAGAACCTCCTTTAATCGAATTGAAAACTAGTTTTGTGTTCGAAACCTCATTCGGAACTCAATTGAAGGCAGTTCCTCAAAAAGTGACTTTGATCGGTGCATTTAATCAAAGGTTTCCACTAGTGCATGTCTGCAACATTTTATATATGTGTTGTGTGTCCATCTTAAACATCTACATTAATTCCAAATTGATTGTAGTAGAAAAATAGAGTTATTATGACTTATTATAATATTATTCACGCTTGATTGTTCTAGGAAGGATGATTTTAAATTTTAATCTTTGCTTGGATTGTAATATTCCCTCTGATTTCATAAATTTGACACATTTTTAATTTTCTTATTTTTTTTAAGATGGACACATTTTATTTTATTGCAAAATAATTTATTTTCAATCACTCATTAAACATTTTACTCTCCTCACTCATTTCTCTACACATATATCAACTTGCATAAATAACATTTAAATTTAAAATGCCAAATATAGTAAAACAGAGAAAGTATGCAACACATATGAATGATGAATACAATTTTTTATTCCAAACCAAACTAATGACAATATATATTTTTTTAGTAAAAAAAGGTGAACTTAGACTCATTTAAAATCCGTTTTAGAAAACACCCCCCCCCCCCCCCCAATAAGATTCATTGAATTTACGTATGAATCTAAAATTTTCAAATCATATGAATTTAGATTGGGTATGGGCCTAACTATATTTCCGGATCGTACAAAAGACAACCCATACTCATCCACCCCAAATGTAACGTATTATTTAGGTCATATCTTAGAACATACCCCTCTCTGTGAATTCTTTTTCTATTATACATGAAATTCTAAGGTTTTAAGTGGATTGTTGAACCTGCAATTGAAATTCATTTTTTGTTGATTCTTCATTTTGAATTACGAATTTTATTTGTTTACTTATATGTTGCATCCGTTAGTATCCAATGCGTACTTTGTTAGTTGTAATGTGTATGACTTTCTATTTTCATTTATTATTGATTGTTCATTTTGAACTAGGAATTGTATCTGTTTACTTATATGTTGCATATGTTAGTATTCAACGTGTATGACTTTTTTTGTAGGACTTGGATCTAAACTTGGAGTAGTTAAAACTTTTAAGGAATCGAAAAATGCTGAACACTAGACTCCACGGGACGTTCCAACTTTAGGAGGATTGGGATGAAGATGATACTGAACTCGAGGAGTTCGATAATGATCCACCCTTGAAGATTGATAATTGATTCATTGTATTAGAAAGTGTTAGCTAATATATATATATATATATATATATATATATATATAGAAATACTATTGTAATTGTAATTTCGCTAGTGGAAGAATTCTGTTGAATGAATAATGAATATATGTTTAATCCAAGATTTTTTTTACGAGCACTTGCAGTGTTTATCCTGTATTTCCCCTTTTGTTTAAATGTTGAGAGTCCTTCTTCTGTCTGAAACCGACAACATTTGCATGCTTTTTTATATAAAGTATGTGATGCTTCAAATTATAACGCCTTGCTAGACGTTATAATTTAAACATGAACATGTTAGCAATTCATTTTAAATTATAACGTCTTTCTTTCACGTCGGCAAGACTTTATATGGGATTTCTTTGATTTAAATCAGGGACATCTGCTTTTGTGGTTGAAAATAAAAACAACTTTTAATGTAATATGTACATGTTGTAAGGTATTAAATGTAGTCTATATGAAAATTTGAAAATCTACAAAATTATGTAACATATGATCAGTGTACTATAAGAAATACTTGATGTAGGCTAACCTATGCATGTTTTAACAAACTAAAACAATTCATAAGGTAGCTCATGCACTACCTCCTGGAAGAGTTTTGCTATTTTAAAAAGGAATTAATAGTTTTAAATCAAATGTGTGTGTTTATTCAAATTAGTTGGGTCCCTGTAAAATATCAATTAATTCGAACTGAATTTCGTTTGAAGCAAATTGAAATTTGGTGTGTTGAATTGTTTCAACGCAGGCTACATGATTTTTTTGTTGATTTCAAATTTGATTAGGTCTTCATCATTTAGGATTTTAACATTTTGTAGGTCGTATTTGCAAATGGAGATCGGTATTTCCATCAGAGGATTGGATGTTGGAGGATTCATAGAAATGGCAAAAAAAATGGAAAATGAGAAGAAAAAAAGGAATGGCAGAGATTGGAATGGAGAAGAAGCGCAGATAAATGGCAGTTGTGTAGAAGGAGAAAATAAAAAAGAAGGCAAGGCAAAGAAGAAGAATGCGCATGCGAGAGAGTATCTCATCTGGTGAATGGTACAACCTTACTTGACCTAATTTCTTTTCCTTCCCCAATTTGTAAAAATGCAAGTAGATTCATGATTTGTCCATAGCTTATGGACATGCCACCAGTCAAACTTTAGTCTCCTATGTTTTGTGTATTATAATATATACTAGCTAGTTGCAGGCTAACATATTCATGTTTTAACAAAACTTAAAAGATTCAAAACTTAACTTATACACTACCTCCTGGGCATAGTTTCATAATTCATACTCATGGTTTAGAACAAATGCGTGTTTTTATACAAACAATGTGTATTGTAAGGTAAAAGATACATAGTCTATATGACTATTTTCAGCAGCATTTAGTTTGTTTTGTTAATGTTCGCCACATGGTTTTTACATGTTTATAGCAGTTGAATGCACATATTCAATGCTTTAGAGATTTCATTAATGTCTAATTATAAGCATAAGCTTCGTAATTGTAGTAGTTACCTTATTGTGTATAGTTTGGAAATATTGATGTCTAGGATGTGAAATTTCATTAGATTCGAACTGAATTTTGATCGAATTAAATTGAAATTCAATCTGTTGAATTTTTCCAACGTGGAGGCTACGTTAATTTTTGTTGATTTTGTATTCGATTAGGACTTTGTCATTGAGGATTTGAACATCTTGTAGGTCATTTTTTAATCGGATATCGGCCTTTCCCTCTGAGGATTGGATGTTGGAGGATTCATCAAAGTGGAGAAGAAACAGAGAATGAGAATAAATGAAGAAGGAATGACAAAGATTGGAATCGAGAAGAAACCCATAAGAAAATGGCAGTTGCACAATGTAGGAGGAGAAAGACTAAATTATTTTTTTGGTCCCTGTCATATGACCTAATACAATCTTTCGGTCCCCATTTCTAAAACCACGTCCTTTCAGTACCATACAAATTTTAAATGATTTGTTTGGTCCCTAAGGCGGTTTTCAAGGTGGTTTTGGGGACCAATAGATGGTATATGATCATATGTTAGGGATCCAAAAAGCAATCAAGTCTACCTGAAAATCACCTGGAATCTGGCCTGGTGACCAAACAAATCGTATTGAATTTGTTGGGTACTGAAAGAACGTGGTTTTGGAAACAAGGACCAAAAGACGTATACGATCATATGTTAGAGACCAAAAAGACAATTTAGTCAAGGAGAAAATAACAAAGAAGGCGAGGCTAAGAAGAAGAATAAGAACGCAAATGCGGGAGAATATCTTATAATCCGGCCCACGAATAGTACAATAATTTCTTTCCCTTCCACAATTTATCAAATTGCAATTAGATCCCTGACTTGTCCATAACTTATGGACATGTCACATGTCATAAGACATTTTCTTTATCAAAGTACTCTTAACAACACCTGGGTAAAAGTTTTACTCCACATCACTTTATATTAAATTAGACCTCTTAAAATGCTCTCTATGAACCATGATTTCTTCAACTTCCTATCGTTGTTTCTCACTGATAACATCTCTCAATTGTAACTATGGCAGATACTATAATTTGAAACACGGTAACTATTTTTTGTTTCATTTGATTAATAAGACAACATTTTGGGTCACATCCAATGAAGTCGATGGCTTCAAGAAGTTTCTCAATGACAATGATTGTTCTAGTGATAAGCTTGAGAATTTACACCCTAGATAAAGTGATTCCGATGAGAATGATGATGTTAGGGCTTCAAGAAAACACCATCCAGGAAGGAAGCACAAAATGAATAAACGAGAAGGGAGTACTCTGGCATCGAAGGAGTTTAAAAAATCATATGTGACATCGGGAAAGTGATTCTGGTGAAGATAGCAATGATAGTGATTATGGTATGACAAGGACATCAACTAAACGTTGTCAAGTAAGGAAGTTTGATAAACCAGGAGGCGCTTCACGTTGTAATGTTGAGCTTCCAATGTCCAATGTTAGAATAGAAGATTATAGAGATTAGGTTAGAGTTTAGATATTTACAGTTATACCCTTCTTGTACTCTATTTATCCTCATAATAATCTAAACCCCACACTTAAGGGGAAATCAATTTTTACATGGTATCAGAGTAGTGATCGTATCATGCCTCTTTCTTCTCAAAAAAATTAATTTTTTCTCCCCCTGGTCCACTCCTCATATTTTGGCCACTTCTCGGTCAGATTCAGGTAACTTTCTCATATTCTGGCAATTTTCTTAATCCTGCAGTCTAGCAAATATCCAGAGAAACCCTTCCTCTCAATATCTCCTCCAGCTTTGGCGTAGCTCCCCTTGTCTAAATCTGATTTTCCTGCAGTCCAATTTCTGCTCCCCGACGTACAAACCTCCAGCTTCTTTGGTGTATAGACCTTCAGCTTCTCTGTCTTCCCTCTGATGGAGATCATTTACCAGTTTCTCAGGCTTTGCCAGCTTTTTCATCAACAAGCGGCGTCCATTTTAGAGCTCGGCCAAATTGCTTCGCGTGTGCCATTCACACACTTATCATCTAAAGAAAGCACGTGTCCTCACGCGCGCGTGAAGTGAATATTATGTAGGTGCGTAGATACACGCACCCACACACATGTCTCCATTCCTACTCTTGGCCGCACATCGCATACTCACCTTTATGCCTTTTTTTATTCATCTGTGGATTGCACATTGCCTGCATCGGCTTATTTTTTTTCTAAAAGGCTTTTTACCTTAAAAATATACCTTATTTTAGATCAAGCGGTTCCCGTAGTTGTTCTCCCTAGGAGTGGATTATTGACTCCGGTTCAAATTTACAGTTAACTTCTAGTTCTCGGCATCTCCATAAGGTACATCCCTATTATGGCTCTAATTCTATTTCTTAGGTGAATCACTACATATTTCTCATAATGGTCAATGTAATATTTCTAGCCCGTCCCTTCATGATATTCTTGTGGTTTCACAAATCACCAGAAGTTTACTAACCTTACTCCTGATTTACCTGTTCTTATCATTTCTTATGTCGATGAATTTTTCATTAAGCACAAGTATAAAGGAAAAATTATGTCTAGAGGCCATCACTGATCAGGTATTTATTTCCTTGAATTAGAGGATTCAACCTTTAGGCGAATTAGCTCTGGGAAACTACGAGCATCTATTGAGCAATGGCATTCTTGCCTTAGTCACGTGTCTTATGCCACTCTTCAGTTGTTGAGTAAACATGGTCATATTTCCATCACTTGTAGTTTGCCTGCACCAAATAGTTGCGCTTCTTGTCATATGGTCAAGAGACAATGTATGCCCTTTTCAACAAGCCACAAGTGTGCCAATGGTTTGTTAGATTAGGTGCATTGTAATTTGTGGGGACCGTCTCTAGTTTTATTGGTAACAGGTTATTCTTACTATGCTATCTTCATCAATGATTTTTCACGATTCACGTGGTTTCTGCCATTACGCCAAAAGTTTGATTTCTTTGACATGTTTCTACAATTCCTAAAGTTTTTTGAGACTCAGTTTTCTACCAAGGTCAAAATATTGCAGAGGGATGGTGGCATATAGTTCACTAATCACCGATTGGAGGAGTAGTTAATGAAGAGGTATATGTGGAACAACCAAAAGGATTAGAGGACCCTCATTATCCATAACATGTGTATTGACTCTGAAAGGCATTATACGGCTTAAAAAGGCACCAATGGCGTGGTATGAGTGACTCACTACCTTTCTAATCCATAAACACTATCATCAAGGAGGAGCAAATTGCACCTTGGTTTTTTTGTGAATTATCAAATGTACTGATTACTTGATAACGCATGGCCAAAAGCCTATCCAGGGGTAGTCTTGGCTCAACTGAGTAAGGTAATCCAGAGGAGGCCCCAACGGAAATACCAAGCGACTGATGTGATAGGACGTACAAAGAACGTCCCATCATCCACCTAAACACATATGTCAAGGGAAATCACATTCAGACAAGGTAACTATACAATCAAAACACTATTTATTTGAGATATTCTCATACATGACATACATGGATGACCAGAGCATCAGATCAGGCACGATCCTGCGCCTGCCTGCCTGGCCTGAGTCTGCCTGTCTTATAGGTCTGAAAGTATACTTGGCTTGAGGAGATCATCAACAGTTTGATAGCAAAATCTGGCATTAACATTGGTGCCGTCTATGGGGATTGCATAATCTTTCTAGCATTCACGCATCTTGAATTACATGGAGGCACAAACGGTGGGAAACTTATTCAACTAGGTGGTTATGGAGGATGTGACACACATGAAAAAAAACACTACCCTGATGCTAACACCGATGGGAGAGAATAATCAGCTCCGCACCTCAACGGAGCTTGCAAACTAATCGAAGGTAATTCAGGCACTCATGGCATCTCAGAATGTAGTGATGAGGAGGTTGAAGAAGATGGAGGACTGCCATAACGGGGAGGCAAGATGGAGAGGCGCGGGCTTGCAACCAACAGAGTTGTTCCTAAGACAGGAAGGAGAGAATGAGGCACCCAACTAGAGGGGGGAAGGCTCAAAGATAGTCCAGAGTAGAGCCACCTTCGAAAGGAAGGATCAAGTAGGAGAAGAGGAGACTGCAGCAGACCATGAGTGGAGGAAAGGCTATATGCCACTGCCAAGGGTGAAAGAGCACGTTAGGGGCAAGACCTCGGTCAGGGAGCTGGAGCTGGAAGCGAGGAAATAGAGAAGGGGATCGCCTTTCACCAGGAGGATCTAGATGTTCACGGTGGACCTAAAGTTGAAGATACTGGTAAAATTGGGGCAATACAATTGTGAAGCAAATCTGAAAGACCACTCACATACATTTTGCGCCAACATGGCTACCTTTGCGATACTGCAAGCCATTTGGTGCAAGGTGTTTGCAACCACCTTGACGGCAGTAACCAGGGTGTGGTTCAAGAAAATGGAGGATGTGAAAATTAACAACTTCAGTCAGTTGGAGCAGAAGTTCTTGGCACATTTCATGAAGAGGAAGGACTTTCAAAAGATGCATTATGAGCTGCTGGCAATCAGGGAGAAACCAGTGGAGACACTGTCAGGATACTAGGAACAGATCAATGATGAGGCAAATCAGGTGGGGGACAAGACTAGTCAGTTCCTCATCGACACGTTCATAAACTTCTTAAAACATCAACTGTTACTAAGGGACTGCACCCTGGACCCACCAGGGACAATCTATGAGCTGATGAAGAGAGTAGGGAAGTTCAATAGGGAAGACCTGGCTGACAAAAGGAGAAAGGAGACACGGGGCAGCCAGGGCCAACGGATGGCTAATGCAGATGGAGATAGAAAAGCAAAGAGGGTTGAGCGCACCAAGACAGGTGGCCAGCTAATTATGTCGTTTGGCCTGAGGAATGCCATGACCACTTACCAAAGGGTGGTGGAAAAGATTTTTCAGAAATAGATTGGAAGGAACCTAGAAGTGTACGTAGATGACATGGTCATAAAGAACAGCCAGTACAAGACCTTTTGGAGAATGTTAAAGAAACACTTGTACAATTCATGGAGATAGGGATGAGGCTGAACCCATTCAAATGCCAGTTTAGTGGAGGAGCATGAACGTTTTTTGGGTGTATGGCATCAAAGGCTGGGCTGAGAGAAAACCTAAACAAGGTTAAATAAATCCTAAAAATGAAGTCACCAGGCATGGTGGAGGAGGTCTAGAGCTCGAATGAGAAGCTGGCAACCATGAACCGCTTCATGTCCCGAGCAACAGAGAGAGAACTTCCCTTCTTCAAAAATTTGAAGGGATATGTAGACAAGAAGGGGGCAATACAGTGGGGGGAGCTCGAGAAGAAAGCATTCGAGGAGCGCAAATCCTACCTCGACGTTGATGAGCCCAAAGAAGGGGGAGACCCTGTACTTGTACGTGGCAGCTAGTGAGGAAGCAATCAGCGGCGCACTGGTAAGGGAGGAAAATAAAATATGACCAGTGTATTTTATGAGATGTGCACTGCATGGGCCACAACGAGGATATACGAGCCATGAGAAACTAGTGTTGGCCGTGGTCTACGTTGCAAGGAGGTTAAGGCTGAGGCAGTACTTCCAGGTACACCCTGTGATAGTACTGACCAATCAGCCGTTGAAGGCGATACTGACCAGGCCAGAGTCTTCATGGAGATTGATGAAGTGGGTGGTGAACCTGGGAGAACTTACCGTTGAATATGCCCTAATAAGAGCAGTGAAAGGCTGGTAATGGCAGACTTCCTAGCGGAGATGCCCATGGAAGAAAAAATGAAAGCACCAGAAGAGGCTTAGAAACCGACCTGGTTTGCGAATGCAAGCGGTGTGAAAGGAATAGATGTGTGGAAACTATATGTGGATGGAGCATCTGGAGTATAAGATGCCGAAGAAGGCCTAGTAATACCAGATCTAGAAGGCATGGAGCCAACTTACGCCTTGAATTTTTTGTTTCCCGCATCAAACAACGAGGCAGAATATGAGTCACTGATAGTAGGCATGGAGATAGACATGAAGTTAGGAGTGAAGAAATTGTAGGCTCACAGATACTCCATGCTAGTGGCCAATCAGTACTATGGGCAGTATACTTCCAGGGAACCAATGATAATGAAAAACATAGACAAGGTTAGGAGTCTGGCGTCTGAGTTTGAGGAATTTGGAATCACCAGCGTCCTAAGGTCTCAAAACACAAGGTCAGATGCACTTAACAAGTTAGCATCTTCGGCACACGCACACTTAACCAAGTCTGTGTTGATCAAGGAGTTAGCAAGCAGGTAAATAGATATGAACCTTGTGGCAGCGATACAAAATGTGGTTCCATACTGGACAGCTCCCCTCCGAGGTTACTTGGAACATGGGACATTGCCAATAAACGAAAAGGAGGCAAGAACAGTTAGAAGAAAAGCTCTATTGTACCCCTTAAAGAGTGTGTTGCTCTATAAGAGAGGGTACATAGAGCGGTGGCTCAGATGTACAGAGCCTAACCTAGCAGACATAGTTCTCCAGGAAATACACGAGGGAAGCTGTGGAAGCCATCAGGGACCAAGGACAGTCGTGTTGCAAGCCATACGAGCAGGTTACCACTAGCCAACTGTGATAAAAGACGCAGAGAAAATGGTTAAGGAATGCCACATGTGTCAGGAGCATGCAAGGGTCCAAAGGCTCCCTGCATAACGGATGACCAGTATAAGATTTCCCTGGCCTTTCTCCAAATTGGCGATCGACATTGTAAGACCATTCCCGGAGGCAGCATGGTGAAAAATGTTTTTGGTGATGGTAATAGATTACTTCACGAAGTGGGTAGAAGCGAATGGTGTAGATAGTGCAACATGGAAGAAGATTACGAGCTTCACCTAGAAGAACACAGTATACCAATTTGGCATCCCGTAGGTGATGGTAATGGACAATGTAAAACAGTTTGCAAATGAGCCTTTCATATCCTGGTGCGCTGGCTAGAACATAGGGCAGCAGTTCACGTCGGTAGCTCATCCACAGGCAAACGAGCAGACAGAAGTGACAAAATGGATGATAGTGGAGGGCTTTGAAAGAAGGATGGGACAGGCAAAGAGAGAATAGGAAGAAGAGCTAGTGAGTGTGATGTGGGTATACATGACCACGCCAAGAACAACCACGAGAGAGTTCCCATACAGTCTATGTTTTAGGAAAGAGGTCATCGTTCCACCAGAAATCATTGTGCCCAGCAGGAGGGTAGTCGAGAAAATGAACCAAGAAGAGATCAACCAAGCAATCAAAGAAAACCTGGAGGGGCTGGATGACGCCAGGAAGAAAGTATTGCCGAAGGAGGCTGCGTGCAAGTCCTGGATCGAGTAGCACTATGACATCAAAGTCAGGCCTAGATCCTTGAAAGTGGGAGACCTTACATTATTGAAAAATGAAGCAAGCAAAGTCCAAGGATAGAAGAACTAGATGCAGAATGGGAAGGCCCGTACAAGGTGGTGGAGGTGCTGGGAAAGGGAGCTTACAAGCTGGAAACACCGGATGGCAGGCCAATCCCCCGCACTTGGAACATTCTCCACCTGAGAAGGTACTATGCTTAAATAGCTGCAAAGTATGATTATGTATTCGGCACTTGCAGCTAGACAATATTATTTTACGGGCATGCAAGGCGGGATTCCTGAGAGGATAAAGTATTTTGTAAGGCCATAAGGGGTATGATCTTAAGGAAATCCCGGTTTGCGTCCTGGTCCATTTTTGTTGTTTCATGAACTTTGAGTGCAGGGGAGAAAATGGCTAAAAGAACATGTAAAATGAACCTAAACCAAGCTAAAGTTGCAATCCTGGCTCCAACAGCCAGGAAAGTTGCAGACCAGGTCCAGACAGACAAAAGATATGAACTTCAGCCACAACCATAGCCATTGAGTAATGAGCCAACCGAGGCTAAAGTTCCAATCTTGGCTCCAACAGCCAGGAAAACTGCATGCCAGGTTTAAACAGGAAAAATAAATGAACTCCAGCCACAGCCATAGTCGTCGAATAACAAGCCGACCCAGGCTAAAGTTGTAATCCTGGCTCTAGTAGCCAGGACAACTGCAAGTCGTGCTTAAGCATGCAAAAGAAATGCAATCTGGACACAACCATAGTCATCGAGAAAATGAACCGACCTAGGCTAAAGTTGCAATCCTGGCTCTAACACCCAGGAAAATTGCAGGCCAAGTCAAAATAGGAAAAAGAAATTAACTCCGACCATAAACATAGCTGCCGAATATAAGGCAAAATTGCAATCCCAACACCAACAACCAGTGAGAGCGCGGGCTAAGTCCAAACAAAAAAAAAAGATCCATCACGAAGCCACTACTAAAAGGCAGAAGAGGCATTCCAGCCACAACTATAGCCACTAAAAAAACAAGGATTTTGACACGAATATAACCATTGAAAGACAAATCTCAATGGTCGTTAAATGAAAACTTTGGCTAAAGGGAAAAGAAGTCAGGAAGGAAAGACGGTAAAAAATGAGCCAAGGACAAAGTCAACAAAAAAACAGTCAGGTAAAATAAGAAAACACAACAAATGCAGGAAAAGATTAGAAGCAAATATGAAAGAAAGCGTCAAATTTTCAATAAAAGGGGGGGAAAGAGCACCCCATACCCACAAGTTCAAGCTCGCCTAGGAGAATACACACTCAAGAACAAAAGCAAGAAAAGTATTGTCTCTTCCCTCAGCGGGGGAATATAGCACCATCAAAAGAAGAAAAAAATCCAATTATAAAGCCTTCAAGGGTTAGCAACATCATCAATCCGGCCCCCCATAACAGTTTGAGCCTCACCCTTCAGGATTGCCTCGCCATTGGCACCACCAGCAGCCTGAGCCCCGTCCTCAGCGACCTTCCCAGCATCGACAGTATGATGCGGTCCACTAGCTGAGTGTGTGTCCAACTCAGCAGAAGCGTTATCTGGATTCCAGCATTAAGCTCAGCCAACGTCATGCAAGGGTTCAGCTTGGTAAAGTACTAAGTAAAGCCATGTTCACGAAAAGGAATAAAAGTACTACCGAGCCCAGTCCACAACTTCTCCTCATCCTCATTATGAGAGTAGAACTGAATGGCCTGCTCAGCATCTCAGAGGCATTAGTACTCCGTACAAAGCGGGAGTAGCGGCTTAAGAAATTGCGGGTGAAAGCCCAATCGTGGAAGGCATCTAGCTCATCGATCTAGGCCTTGGCACGGATCAAGGAAGTCTGAAGGGAGCCAGTGACCCATCTCTCTAGCTCGATGTCCCACTCCACCTCAATGACACGTTGGTCCTTGTCTTTCATAGAAGCAAACCCATGCTTAAGCTTGTTGTTCTCAGCTTGTAGGTTGTCAAGCTCTTCCCACATTGCTTGGGTAGCGCAGAAAACCTGAAAAAAAACCAAGGAAAATTATAAGTCCAGTGGCACCAGGAAACTAGAAAACTAACAAAAGGAAAAGATGATAAGGAGTATACCTCAAGGTCAACCAAGGTAGAGTGGTCAGCGAGAGAGTTAGACCCACCCACACTCAAAGATCTCTCCTTGAGAGAAGCGTGAAAGTGAGGAATAAGGAGGGCCTGGGAACCGAACTCGGTCCGAGCCGCAGCAGTGCACAGAGGAGCAGACACTGATTTAACCCAAGAGGAAGAGCAGCGGGTGAACAGAGGCAAGAATGAGACTGCCTAGATAGGTAGAGCTTCAAGAGTGACGTTTGTAGGCTGGGCAACAGGCTAAGAAGCTAGGGTCTCAGGAACCTCCTCAGAAATCTCCTCGATGCCAATGCTGATGCCTCCCCTCTCAGTTCCCCTCCTGGAAGTGCAGCGAGCTTCTTCTGGATGGGCTCATCGTCAGAGGTCTTGGTGTAAGCACCGTGATGGTTTCCGCTATCTGGTCCACAACCCTAGTGGTATCCTCGTTAACAGGTGGGAGGCAAGAACTGGAAGCTCGGCGAGGGAGCCTTGACAGGTCCCCCAGGAAGTTGGCAAAAGACATCTCTGTAGAAAAGAAACAGAACGTCAAAATAGCGAAGAACATCTAAAAGGCAAAGAAAATGAAAGACAACGGACAAACAAAGAAATGTTAAACCTATACCGCTTAGGTCAGAGGGGCCCTTGCCAGGGGCTATGCTTTCTGGCAGGTAAGGCATGCCAACAGCCCACAGAGCGGAGTCCTGCAAAAGGCGGCCACACTTCACTAACACCGCCTCGAGACAGGAGATGAAGGGTTGTATAGCTGTCATCTTAGTGACTCTAGGACGATACCCCTGCCCTTTCTCCGGGCTAATAAAAATACCCCCTGGGGTCCCATCCAAGCCCAAGATCAAAGACTCATCCAAGAAAAGGAACCATTGTTCCACTCAACACGAGTGGGGAGGTCGGTTAGGAACTTATGCACATCCTTCTGGACCTTTAAGAAGGTCCAATTGGGAGGCATTTTGGATGGCAGGCAGAAGACGCAAAATAAGGTGATGCTAGGCTCAACGTGAAGGAGGCGACACCAAATGTCGAAACCCAAAAGGAGGCAGACAGAATTAGAAGGGAGATCAATCAAACTCAATTTATAAAATTCCAGAATGGCCTGAAAGAAGAAGGAAAGGGGGAACCTAATACAATAATGCTCTAGGGTTTCAAGGTAAACCGCAATCATGCCTCAGGCACGTCCAACACAGTTTGGCCGGATCCCGGCAGAAAGACATGATCGCACATATCATGAAAGGTGATTTCCTTGGCGTTAAAGGCAACCTCAATCACACGACATGCCGAGCAAATTTTGAGATTAGTGGTATCATATTATGAATGTTCCCTAGGGGGATCGACTGTTGAAACCATTTTAGCAAAAACAGAACAAGGGAAAGAGAAAGACGGAAGAAAAGAACAAACATGGTACCTTAAAAGGTGTGATAAGCTGGCGGGGAAGTTGAAAGCAGGGGAGCAAAGGACAAGTGGACAAGCAGAGGAAGACAATGGAAGAAGAAGAAATTAAGGAAATGGAGAATTTGAAAGGAAAAAGGAAGGTGCGACAGCCCCAATAAATTCCTTGGAAGACAAAAAAGTGGAAGCGTGATAATAACCATCTTGGGAAGGTGCAAAATTTAAGGGCTCGCATGTGAAGACAATCAAGAAGAGAACACGTGGAAAAAATCCAATCAGGTAGCGTAATCGTTGAGATGTACATTAAATAAAACTACTTCAGCACGACCTCGGCGGTTCAAAATTGGAAAATCGCTAGTTTTCCCTCCAAGAGATGAAGCGGCCACGAAGCAGAGAGCAGGTTGGCTGCCTGCAACATGTTGGACTGAAAGATCATGTTGCTAGTAGGGAATCAAAAAGTGAATTTCAGCCCAGTGCCTAAACCTTGGCTCAGCCAAGAGAGTCTTAGGCTGCGGGAGGGGAATTGATAATGTATGGGCCAAAAGCTCAACCAGGGGTAGTCTAGGCCAACTGAGCAAGGCAATCCAGAGGCGCCCCCAACGGAAATAACAAGTGGCCGATGTGATAAGACATACAAAGAACGTCCCAGAGTATGTCATGTGGGAGAATATTTCAGAGATTTGGTCTTTGTATGTCATGAAATATTCTGGGACGTTTATAAATCAAAGTAAATACGCCTTAAATTTGGTGAAGAGATTTGGTCTTTGTAATTCACAATCAATGGGCACACTCATTGGGACAACGGACAAATTGGGGAAAGATGAGAATTGAACAGGAATTGATCACATCTTGCGCAAAAGTATGATTGGAAGTCTACTATATCTCATAGCAAGTCGGTCAGATATATGCTCCAACATCGGAACAATTTACAAATATTTTCACAAAACCTTTGGACTCCGCAACTGTTGAACTCCTTAGACAACACTTAAATGTTTATGGAATTAGAGGAATTCAGTTTATATCATTTTTTCTTAATTTTTATTTTACTTTACATAAATTAAATACCAAAAAATTGGAGGCATAAGTGAACATGTTGAAAGTTGATGTTGAAGACATTATGGTGGTGATGTGATGGCTAGTGGGTGAAAAGGTAATGATGGGTTTCTTGAAAAGCCAAAAAGTGGTGCGGTTATCAAGGAGAGATGAAAGTAAATATTTAAAAAAATTATCTCTTCATCTTCCTTCTCATTTGGCTTCAAACCCGCAAATCTCTCCTCAACTTACCTGTATCTTGCCATTTTTTAATTTGGGAGTGTTGTGGTTCGGATGTTTTATGTTTAATCACGAAGGGGGAGTGTTTGAAAAGAATTAGAAGTCTAAGGTTTGAAGGAAATCAAACTCTTCTTCATTGCATTCTCTATCTGCACTCAACTCCGATAATGAAGAGGAAAAAACTTTA
The DNA here is from genome assembly GCA_037428765.1 of Rubia yunnanensis. Lineage (NCBI taxonomy): Eukaryota > Viridiplantae > Streptophyta > Magnoliopsida > Gentianales > Rubiaceae > Rubia > Rubia yunnanensis. The sequence goes on along the minus strand of CM075064.1, from coordinate 17,813,824 downwards.
AGAAGCTTTTTGGGAGCTAGAGAATGAGATCGGGGTTTCTGAAAAACCCTAGGGTTCAATTTCTTAATGATGACATGCATGATTCCAATGGGACTTGCTTAAAGCCACCTATACCCGAGAAGGAGAAAGATCTGAACCAAAAACCATGTATGACCTGATATTGATGATTCCTTCATCTTCAATGGTATGTATTTTTAGTCTTTCATGAAGTGTTTGGTATGGCATGCTATGAATAGGAAGATAGTGAATTCAAAGTTGTATAAGTCCTTGTCTAGGGTGATCAATGATTTTTATTTGAGTCACTTATTGGTGGGTATTATTGGAGATATTCAGTATAATTTTATGTTCCAACACAGGAGAAGAACAGTTTGTAGAGCATAATGAAAAGGATGAGGACTCTCATGTTCCAACACAGCAGCAGAGACTTGAGACTGATAGTAGCTATGTTCCAACACAACATGAACCTGAGATTGGAAGCAGCCATGTTCCAATATCAGTTCCTGATGTTCCAACACAGGTTGATAGGAGTGTTGAGGAAAATGTAAAAAGCCATATCAAAGGAATTCTAAGAGAAGGGAATAAGAGACTGATTTACCACAGCCTGCAAAGAAGAATAATATTAAGAATGATTCTGGACAGAGTTCTACTAAGTTAATACCTTCTATCGGGAATGCTCTGAACTCTACTTTTTATAATGCAGTTTGCCAAGAAAAATGGGATAATATGAGTCAGACGAGGATTCTAGCTGAGAGACCAGCTAATTTGGTTACATATAGGGGGTGTAAATTTTTGGACTACCTGGACTACTTGGGATTCATAACTGCTTTCAAAGTCTACCTGGAGTATAGTCGGGAGCTTGTACAGGAATTTTTTTAAACTTGATGAGAGGCAACCTTGATCTAGATTCTGAGTGGTATAACTGAGTCTACATCTGGGCAAGGTGGTGAGATTTTATGGAAAATTGATCAATAAGTAGCTTAGACTAACCGCCCATAAGGATTTTGAGGATGTTTATGTTGAAGAATTTTCAGTGACAAATGATTAGTTCTGTCAGAAATTACTATAGGATTTCAGTCTCAATGGCTTTCTCAAGGGAGTCACATCTAGCTTGACTACCACGTATTTCTATCTATACCAATTGGCTATTAATTGCTGGATACCATCTTCAAATACCACTTCCCTCACCCGAGATATGACTAAGCTACTATCTTGCATTGATCCAAGAATTCATAGTGACACATGTTGTATCTTCACGTGCAAAGAACTCTCTGCCTCATCCTTGTATTATTTCAGCTATCATTATAAGAGAAAAAAGGTGAAGGCTAAGAAGACTGACTTGGTGGTCACTACAGTTTCTCTCAAACTGGACAACAAGACTTTCTTGTTGAGAAATGTCAAAGATCTCCCATAGACTCCTTCAGAAGCTGGATCTGCATCTACTTCAGCTGAGAAAGTGAAGAAAGCAAAGATTCTGGATATAGATGCCAAGATAGCAGCACTTAGAGCCCAGATTGCTATTTTGGAAGTAGAGAGAGCACGACTGTTAGCTCCAATGACTAAAGAAGACACTTAATTTTGTTGTTTTTAGCATTTTTTAAAGCATATTTATATCACCAAGGGGTAGATTTTTTGGATTTCTTTTTTATGACTTTATTTGCTCTGTTGGGTTAATGTTCCAACATGAATTCGATATTCTGCTGATGTTCCAACATGTACTTGATTTCTGGATGTTGTGTTATTTGGTATTTTGGAATTCAGGGGGAGGTCTTCTATTTTATGGTTTGATGTACCAACATCCAGAATGATTTTCGTATGCTAAATGATAATTAATGTCTTTATTTGCATAAGTCTTTGTGGTGAATGTCTAAAAAGTGACTGAATCCACAAAATGGCAAAGGGAGATTGTAAAGTCCATATTTAATTAATGATAATTTGTGGAAATAATGCAAATATGAAATAGTTTGTATAGAAACATCAAAAGGAAATTCATGTTGCGACAAAAGGAAATTTGTGTCGAGAAAATATCAATTCGGTACTTGAGATTGAAGAATATATCAATTCCTATATCTAATGGATTAGATTTGATGGGGCCGAGAGTGAAATGAATTAATCCCTATCTTTGAGGAATTGGATTTGATTTGAATTAATTTCTTTATTCATGTAATTAGATTTGGTAATTCATATATTCATGAGATTTGATTGCAATCATAATTGTAGATGAAATATGAATTGTTTTTGTACAAGACTACATTCATGCGACTGATAAAAATAGAAGACAATTTGGCTGAAGTTACTAACATATTTAATTGAAGAAATCTGCATTAAGGTTTTCTCATATTTCGAGATTACACAATAGCCATCAGTCTGTGTTCCAACATGATCTTAAAATGTTAAGTAGAGTTCAAAATCACATACTTTAATTTCTCGGGAGGAGGGGATCCAGCGTCGATGAGTTTCGAGATCAGAGTGAGTCTGATTAAGGCAGATCAGTAGCAATGTTAGCTTGCTACAGTTGTAATTAGTAAATATATGTATCATTGTATGGTGTGCTGTTATCTTTTGGATTAGTGGATTTATTCTGAATTGGGCAAGATCCCGCAGATGTAAGTGATATCACCGAACTGGGTAACCAAGTATCGTCTATCAACTTTTACGTTGTAAATGAAATACTCCCTTTGTCCCAGATCTATTTGTACTGTAATTTTTATCACGTTATTCAAGAAACATGTTTGACCGTTAATAAGTTACCTACATATTATAATGGTAAATAAAAATTTGATATTTAGAAACTACTTTTTACGAAAAATTGAACAATATTATATACAATTATATTATTGTTTATATATCTATTCAAATATGTGGTCAAACTTTAATTGAGACTAGTGTAAAAAAATAAAAGTGCAAATAGAGCAGAGACAAAAGGAATAATTGGTAAAACTAGAATATCATTTTGGAGCATATCTTTTATGTTAGATCTGTGCTATTGTGGATTTCCTGATTTTCAGTGTAAATCCATGCACCTGCCTATTTCATTTTGTAAAATACTATATCTGTCTCATTTCATATTATTTAGTTTGATTTTTGCAAGTTAAATTTAGCTAATTTCAATCATTAAATTCTATTAGAGTATATGTAAAATTATTACTCCCTCAATTCCATCAGTTTTGACATATTTACTTTTTTTCAAGTCAAATTCGGTAACTTTGACCCTAAATATAAATTAATGAGTGGGTCTCCTGACAGGCGGCCTGTCCATAAGCTTATGGACAGACCACTTATTTCTTACCTTATACACCGCATTTCTTAAACTACATACAAAATTTAAAATTTTTGAATTTTTTTATATCATGTATTTTTATTTTTTTCACCTTCAAATACATATTATTACTTGTTTTAACTTATAAAATGCAATATTTAAATTTTATAAAAAAATACAACATTTAAATCAAATGCCGCTGAGGACTGTCCATAAGCTTATGGAAAGACCGCATTTCCTGAGACTTTCCCCAAATTAATAGATTTATAATAAAAATATCATGTGAGATATTGATAGATTCATCGTAACATCTATTTTTCAAATATCAACTTTTCATGAGGAATTGCTACATGTAGCTAGATATATTGCTTGTCAAACATGATCATTGAAAACCGTGAAAAAATAAATAGGTCAAAACAGTTGGGATCAATGGAGTATAATGTTATATGTTGTTGAATTCATTGAAACGTATATTTTAAAGTTATTATTCTTTTTTTAAAAATTACACATATATATGACAAAGTCTTGAAAAATATCGTCTTCCCATATGATTATGGAAAGATGAGATTTAATTAAAATAATAAAATGTAAAATATCTTAGTTGCAATATGAAAAATTTATTGTGCAACATGTAATATTTACTCCCTTCGTTTCTCTATTAGTGACACACTTACTATAATGAGATGAATATTTTATATTGTCACACTTTCCATTTTTAGCAATATTCCTTCAATTTCATCCATTTATTCTACTTTTTACTTTCTACATTCAATTTCATCCACTAATTTTTTCTACCTAATTCCAAGCACCTAAACCTATGGTGCCACTATTAGTGAAACAGATGAAGTATAAAGTTTATAACTCGATTCATGCAATTTAAAATTTTCATTTTAATTTCTTCTAATTTCTGCTTTAACCCTTAAATTTTTTCATATCTCATGAAAAGACCATTTTTCAAAAGACAAACTATGTATATATAAAGATATTAATACTTAAATATTGGTGAAGTTAAATCTCAAAAATCAAATTAAACAATATGGTGTAAGAGTTCGGTTGTGTGTTGCTGCAGGAATCAGGAAATCAGGAAATCAGAAAATCAGGAAATCAGGAATTAGGAAATCAGGAAATCAGGAAATCAGGAATCAGGGCCATAGATGTCAGGATGAAAATTCATTGAAATCAGGTACAGTTGAAACACTGCTGCTCCTTCCCCTAACACAGTTTTTTTTATTGACTTTTTCATCATTAATTATGATTGTTACTATATCACGTCCTGTATTTTACTAGTTTACGTCTCAATACGTGTATATATATAATACTAATTTAATTTTTCAAAATAAATTATAAAACAAAACAAAAAAATAAAATTGAGATTCCCTCCGGACCACCGCCACCGCCAGACCCCCTCCACCGACGGACCACCTCCACTGCAGATGTTACATTTTCACCGGACCACCGCCGCCGCCAGACCACCGCCACCAGTGCCACCACCGCCAGAGCCGAACTGGAGAACCTGGAGAAAAAGAGGAGAGCCGGGATAAGAAGAGGAGAGCCGGGATAAGAAGAGGAGAGCCGGAGAAGGAGAAGAGAACGGGAGGAGAAGAGGAGAGCTGGGAGAAGAAGAGAACGGGAGAAGAAGAGAGCCGAAGAGGGAGAAGAGAACGTGAGAAGAAGAGGAAAGCCGGAGAGGGAGAAGAGGAGAATGGGGAGAAGAGAACGCGGCCGAGAGAAGAAGAGGAGAGCCGATGCCGGAGAAGGAGAGGAGAGCGGGGGCCGCCGGAGAAGGAGAACCGGCCGGAGAAGAAGAGCGGGCCGGAGAAGAAGACCCGATAAGAAGACCGGAGAAGAAGAGGAGAAGTAGGCTGGAGAAGAAGGCCGGAGAAGAAGACCAGAGAAGAAGAGGAGAAGAAGACCAGAGGCAGAGGCGGACAACGGCAACGGCGGCGGAGGTGGCGGACAGCGGCGGAGCAGGCCTGCTAAATATTTAATTTAATATTAAATTAAACATATTTTAATTAATTAAATTAAATTAAAAATATATATTATATAATAAATTATATGAATACATGACATAATCAAGTAAAATACAGGGCGTGATATAGCGATTCACTTAATTATCGCAAGTCTAATAAATTGTGCACAATGCAGAAGCCAATTAAATACTTTATCGTTTTTTATGAAATATTATTTCAAAAAAGAAAAACTCTTTCGTATTTAGTGCACCTTTAAGGATGTATTTTGCTGCACATTAGAGCAATTAGAGCAAGTGTAATATGGATTTCTTAAATTTAAAAAATTGCTCTACAAATAAAAAATATTCATAGTGGTGGTTTCTAGGACGACTTCTTAACAAGAAACTGGCCCTTGGTTCCTTACTAAGAAATCAATCAAAAAACCACAAAAGTCCATCCTTCACATGGGCATGTGGATGCTTCCAGTGGCCCCTTTTTATCTTCCCCAGTCGGGACACGTGTCAGTCATGCACTGACTCACGTGTCCCGCATGCAACTGATTTTTTAACTATAGGAGGGACACGTGTCATGTCTTGATTGGACCACGTGTCCCTACCTTTTTAAAATAAACTTTTAATAAGAAATCTAAATTTTTTAATTTGTAAAATTTAATTTTAAAACGTCTTAAAATTAAAAATCTTGAATGAATTTTTATTAAAATCTGAATTATTTGGAATGATTTTTGAAAAAATTATTGAAGAAAAATTATTAAAAAAATCTGGAATAATTATTGAAAAAATAAATTTCAATTTTAAAAATTATAATATATTAGTAAATTTCATGTTCAATTTATTTTGGGTAGAAAAATTTATTTAAATTAAATGTTAATAATAAAATTAATGAGTAGGATATAGAAAAACAAGTTGGGTATATGAATAGTACAAAATAGTTTCTTACCATTGTAGAGAAGAAAATTGGTGGTTTCTTAAGTGGTTTTTTAAAGTGAGGTGGAAGAGAGAGAATAAGAAAAATAATATATTTAATTGGTAAGAAATCGATAGAGGTTTCTACCACTGCACTTGGTCTTACCTCTAAGTAGACTGTAATGTCATGTTAAGTTCAGTACTCCCTCCATCCCAGATTACAGCCTAATTACGGCAAATTGTTCGAGAAATATGTTTGACCTTTAATATGTTTAGTTTCGTATAATAATGACAAACAAAAGGTTACTTTCTAGAAACTACTTGTTATGACGAATTCAACAATGTTACATACGATAATATTATGTCTCATATATCTAATTAAATATGCGGTCAAACATTGATAGTAAATAATGTCATACAGTAAGTGGATAATTTGAGATGAGACAGAAGGAATAAGAATTAATATGAACGATAATTCTTTTTTTTATCGAAGGTGATGCTTTTTAATGCCAGAATTTGCTATCCAATTGTTGATGATCTCCTCGAGCCCAGTATACTTTCGGATCTACAAGATAGGCAGACTAAGGTTAGGCGGGCAGGCCCATGGCCGTGCATGCTCTGATGCTCCGGTCAGCCATGTATGTCATGTGGGAGAATATCTCAGATGAATAGTATTATGATTGTAAAACCTACCTTGTTTGAACGTGCTTCCCCTTAATATATGTGTTTGGTGGCTGATGGGACGTTCTCTGTATGTCATATCACATCAGGCACTTGTTATTTCCGTTGAGGCCGCCTCTAGATTGTCTTGCTTAGTTGGGCCGAGACTACCCCCCCTGGTTGGGCTCCAGGCCCATACATTATCAAGTCTCCCCAGCTCGAGACTCGATTAGCAAAGCCAAGGTCAAGGTGCTGGACTGAGTTTCATTTCTTGGACCCCTATGAGCATCGATGTATTTCGGTCAAACAGGTCACAGGCAGCCTACCTGTTCTATGCTTCCTGGCCGCTTCATCTCTTGGAGGAAAAACTAGCAGTTTTCTAATTTTGAACCGTCGAGGTCGTGCTGAAGTAGTTTTATTTAAGGCACTTTTCGACGGTTACGCTACCTGCTTGGATTTTCTCCACGTGTTCTCTTCTTGATTGTCTTCGCATACGAGCCCTTAAATTTTTCACCTTCCCAAGACGGTTACTATCACACTTCCACTATTTTATCTTCCATGGAATTTATTGGGCCTGTGCACCTCCCCTTTCCTTTCAAATTCCCCCCTTCCTTAATTTGTCCTTCTTCTATCGTCTTCTTCTGCTTGTGTTGCTGTCATTCGCTCCTCTCCTTTCAACTTCCCGGCCAGCTTATCACTCTTTTTAAGGTACCCTTTATGTTCTTTTCTCTGTCATTCTCTTTCCCTCGTTCTGGTTTTTCTAAAATGGTTTCAACAGTCGATCCCCCTAAGGAACATTCGTACTGTGACACCACTAACCTCGAGTTCCGCTCGGCCTATCGTGTGATTGAGACTGCCTTTAATGCCAAGGAAATCACCTTTCATGATATCGGCGATCATATCTTGCTGTCAGGATCCAGCCAAGCTGTGTTGGACATGCCCGAGGGCATGATCGCGGTTTACCTGGAAACCCTAGAACATTGCTGCCTTAGATTCCCCATTTCCTTCTTCTTTCAGGTTGTTCTGTCATTTTATGAACTGAATTTGATCGATCTCCCTCCTAATTCCATCAGCCTCCTTTTGGGCTTCGAAGTTTTGTGTCGCTTCTTTCACATTGAGCCCAACATCACTCTATTTTGCATCTTCTGCTAGCCAGCCTGAATGCCTCCCAATTGGACCTTATTAAAGTTCCGACAGGATGGGCATATGTTCTTAATCGACCTCCTCACTCGTGTTGTGTGGAAGCGGGGGTTTGTCTTCGTAGATGAGTCTCAAGTCCTGGGATTGGACAAGTCCCAGAAGGTCTTCCGATTGGTCCAGAGAAAGGGAGAAGGTCTCATTTTAGCGTGTGAAGTGTTACCGCCTCTTATGGGACTCCGCTCTGTGGGCTATTGGCATGTCATACCAGCCTGACGACATCGCCCCTGGCGAGGGCCCCTCTGATATGAGGGGTATAGGTTTAACATTTCCTTGTCCGTCTGTTATCTTTTACATGATCTTCAGCATTTTGACTTTCTGTTTCTTTTATGTAGAGATGTATGTTTCCAACTTTCCGGGGTACTTGTTAAGGCTCCAGAATTGGGCTGCCAGTTTTTGTCCCCCGCCAGCTAGCGAGGACATTGTTAGCATTGTGGACTAGACGGTGGCGGTCATTATGTTGTCTACCGAGGTCTCTGACGAGGAGCCCCTCCAGAAGAAAGCCCTCCGCAGTTCTGGGATAAGGACCGATAGGGGAGGTACCTGTGCTGGCTTCAGGATGATTCCTGAGGAGATCCCTGAGATTCCAGCCTCCCAGCCTGCTGCTTAGCCTAAGAACGTCACTCTCGGCGCCCTACCTGTTTAGGCAGTCCCCCTCTCGTCTAGATTCACCGGTGACTCTTCCTCTTGGGCTAACTCTGTGTTTGTATCCCTGCGCACCGCTGCAGCTTGAACCGAGTTTGTTTCCTAGCACCCCCCTCATTTGAATGCTTGGCTCTAGGAGAGGTCTTTGAACGTGGATAACTCTCTCACTGGCCGTTCTACCTCGGTTGTTCTTAAGCTATGCAATTTATTTTTTTCCTTCTGTTGGTTTTCTGGTTTCCTTGTACCGCTGGACTTATGATTTTTTTTTCTAGGTTTTCTGGGCTACCAGGCTATGCAAGAAGAGCTTGACAGCCTACAAGCTGGGAACAAGGAGCTTAAGCGAGGGCTTGCTTCCCTGAAGGCCAAGGCCCAGCGTGTCATTAAGGTAGAGTAGGATCTTGAGCCAGAGAGAGGGGTCACTGGCTCCCTGCAGACTTCCTTAGCCCGTGCTGAGACCAAAATCACTGAGCTAGGTGCCTTCCACGACTGGGCCTTCATCCGCGGTTTCTTAAGCCTCTACTCCCGCGTTGTGTGGAGTACTAAGGCCTCTAAGATGCTGAGTGATGCCCTGATGAAGGCCATTCAATTTTACTATAAGAATGAGAATGCGAACAAGGAGAAGCTGCGGGCTGGCCTTGGTAGTACTTTTGTTCCTTTTTGTGAACATGGCTTTACTGAGTACTTTTCCAAGCTGAACCCTGGCATAACGCTAGCTGAGTTGGATAGCCGGGATCTGGACAAAGCTTTTGCTGAGCTGGACGCACATTGTACTAGTGGACTGTATCAGGTTGTTGATGCTAGGAAGTTCACACAAGGAGAGGCTCGGGCTACTAGTGGTGCTAATCCAGAAGGGTGAAGCTTGGATTTCTTTGGGGGGCCAGACTGATGATGCTGCTAAGCCTTGAAGGCTTTGTAATTTGAAACTTTTTTTTTCTTTTGATGGTACTGTATTTCCCTGCTAAGGGATGAAACAATATTTTTCTTGCTTTTGTTTTGGGTGTACATTTCCCCAGGTGAATTTGTGGGTATGGGATGCCCTTTCCCCCCCTTTAGTTGTAAATTTGACATCTTTCTTTCATATTTGCTTCCAGTATTTTCATGCATTGGTTATTTCTGCTTGTTTTGCCAAACTGTTCATCGTAGACTTTGTGCTTGGCTTGTTTTTGACTGTCTTTCCTCTCTTGTTTTCTTCTTCCTTTAACCAAAGTTTTCATTTGGTGACCATTGATATTTGTTTCTTAACGGTTTTGTTTGCGTCGAAGCCATTGTTTTTAATGGCTATGGTTGTGGCTAGAACGTCTGAGTCAAACTCATTGTTTTGAAATAGTTCTTCTATTTTTTGGACCTAGCCTGCACTCTCTCTGATTGTTAGAATCATATTGCGATTTTTCCTTTTCCTCAACGGCTATGGCAGGGGCCAAAGTCCATTTCTTTTTCCTATTTGGACATGGCTTGCAATTTCCCCAGCTCTGGAGCCAGGATTGTAACTTTAGACAGGGTCAGGCTAGTTAATCAATGGCTATGGTTATGGTCAGAGTCTATTCATTTGCCTATTTGGACCTGGCTTGCAATTTCCTCCGCTATTGGAGCTGGGATTACAACTTTAACCCGGGTCAGGCTCGTTACTCAACAGCTATGGTTGTGGCCAGAGTTAATTTCTTTTGCCTATTCAGACCTGGTCAGCAATTTCCTTGGCTATTGGAGCCAAGATTGCAACTTTATCCTGGGCCAAGCTCATTACTCAATGACTATGACTATGGCTGAAGTTAATTTCTTTTGCCTATTTGGCATCGGCCCACAAATTCCCTAGCTATTGGAGCCAGGATTGAAACTTTAACCTGTGTCAGGCTCGTTACTCAACGGTTATGGATGTGGCTGGAGTTCATTTCCTATGCCTATTCAGACCCGATCTGCAATTTCCCTGGCTGTTGGAACCAGGATTGCAATTTTGGCTGGGTTCAGACTCATTTTACAAATTATTTCGGCCATTTTCTCCCCTGCATTCAAAGTCTTTGAAAAAGAAATAAAGGGGCCAAGACGTAGGCCAGGATTTCCTCAAGATCATGCCCCTTATGAGCTTACAAAATACTTGATCCTCTCAGAAATTTTGCCTCACCTGCCCGTAAAATCATACCGTCTGGCTGCAGGTGCCGAATACATAATCATATTTTATAGTTACTTATGCATAGTACTTTCTTAGATAGACAATGTTCCAAGTGTGAAGGATAAGCCTGCCATCCAGCGTTTCCTTGTAAGCTCCCTTTCCCAGCACTTTGACCACCTTGTATAGGTCTTCCCACTCTGTATCCAGCTTTTTCTATCCCTGGGATCTTCTTGCTTCATTTATCCTTAACACGAGGTATCCCACTTTCAAGAATCTGGACCTGACCTTGCTATCATAGTGCTACTCCATCCAGGACTTGTATGCAGCTTCCTTCAACGATACTTTCTCCCTGATTTCATCTAGCTCTTCCATATTTTCTCTTATTTCATGGCTGTTCTATTCTTGATTCATTTTCTTAACTACCCTCTTACTGGGCACAACGATTTCTAGTGGAATAATGACCTATATCCTAAAGCACAGTCTGTAGGGGGGACTCCCCAATGGCTGTTCTCAGCGTGATCCTGTATGCCCACAACACACTTACCGGCTCTTCTTCCCATTATCCCTTTGCATGTCCCAGCCTTCTTTTTAAGTCCTGAACTATCATCATGTTCGTCACTTATGTCTGCCTGTTTGCCTGTGAATGGGCCACCGACGTGAACTGGTGCCTTATGTTTAGGACATCACACCATGATCTTAAGGGTTCATTAGCGATCTGGTTTCCATTTTCACTTACAATCACTCGTGGGATGCCGAATCTGCACACTATGTTCATCCAAGTGAGTTCGTAATCTTCTTCCCTATCACACTTGCTACAGCCTTAGTTTCTACCCACTTGGGAAATAATCTATTGCCATCACCAAAAACCTTTTTCTCCCTGTTGATTCCGGGAACGGTCCTGCAATATCGATCCCCTATTTTGCAAAAGGCCAGGGTGATCTTATGCTGGTCATCCATTCCATAGGGAGCCTTTGAACCCTAGTGTGCTCCTGACATCTGTGGCATTCCTTGACCATTTCATCCATGTCTGCTCTCATGGTTGGCTAGTAGTAACCTACTAGCAGGGCTCAGAGCGCGAGTTTACTTGGTCCCTGATGGCTTCCACAACTTCCCTTGTGTATTTCTATGAAGACTATGTCTGTCAGCTCAGGCTCTGCACATCTGAACCAGACTTTTTGTACCCTCTCTTATATAGCAAGCCACTCTTCAAGGCATACTGCAATGCTTTCCTTCTAATTGTCCTTGCCTCCTTGTCTTATGCTGGTAGTGTTCCATTTTCCAGGTAACTTCGAAGAGGCGTTGTCCAGTTGGGCACCATACCTTGTATTGCTGCCACGAGGTTCGTATATGTTGACCTGTTTGCTAGCTCCTCGACCAACATAGACTTGGTTAAGGGTACGTGTGCCGAGGACGCTAACTTGCTAAGTGCATTTGCCCTTGTGTTTTGAGACCTTGGGACCCTGGTGATATCAAATTCCTCAAACTCAGACGCCAGACACCTAACCTTGTCCTTGTATTTCATCATTGTTGGTTCCCTTGTAGCATACTGCCCATTGTACTAATTGGCCACTAGCATGGAGTCTCTATGAGCCTGCAATTTCTTCGCCTCTAACTTCTTGGCTATCTCCATGCCTGCTATCAGTGCCTCATACTCTGCCTCGTTGTTTGATACACAAAACTTGAAATGCAAGGCGTAAGTTGCTTTTGTGCCTTCTGGGTCTGATATTATCAGGCCTGCCCCAACACCTTCCACCCTGGATGCTCCATCTGCATACATTTTCCACAGGCCCTGCCAGTCCGCTCACCTTCACAACCTGGGCCGGGTCCTATGCTTGTTTTAGTGCTTTCATTTTCCTTTCCACGGGCATTTCTGCTAGAAAGCATACCATTACCTGCCCCTTCATTGCTCTTCTTAGGGCGTATTCAATGGCATGTTCTCCTAGCTCCACTGTCCACTTCACCAATCTCCCTGAAGCTTTTGGCCTGGTCAGGATCACCTTCAATGGCTAATTCATCAACACTATCACGGGGTGTGCCTGAAAGTATTTCCTTAGCCTCCTCACTGCGTGGACCAACGCCAGCGCCAGCTTCTCCCAGCTTGTATATCTTCGTTTTGGCCCCTGCAGGGCCCGACTCAAAAAATACACTGGTTGCTCCATTTTATTTTCCTACCTTTCCAGTGCATTGGTGATTACTTCCTCCCTAGCTGCCACGTACAGGTACATGTCTCCCCCTTTTTTGGACTGGTCAAGGTCGGAAGATCCTTTAGGTAGGTCTTTAGCTCCTAGAATGCTTTCTCCTCGAGCTCCCCCCACTGTATTGCCCCCTTATTGTCTACACATCCCTTCAAGGTTTTGAAGAAGGGAAGTGCTCTCTGCTGCTTAGTACATGCAATGGTTCTTGGCCATCAGTTTCCCATTCAGGCTCTGGACCTCTTTCACCGTGCTTGGCGACTTCATTTCCAGAATTGCTTTACCTTTCTTAGGGTTTGCTCTCAGCCCCTCGATTGACACCATGTGCCCCAAAGACCCTCCCGCTCCTACACCGAACTGATATTTGACTGGGTTTAGCCCCATCCCCGTCTCCTTGAATTGTGCCAGGATCTCCCTGACATCCTTCAAGAAGGTCTCATAGTGGCTACTCTTTATGACCATATCGTCTACATACACTTTTGGGTTTCTTCCAATTTGTATTTGAAAAATCTTTTCCACCACCCTTTGGTAAGTGGCCCCGGCGTTCCTCAGGCCAAACGACATCATTCGGTAGCCAAAGGCTCATTTTTAGTTATGAAGGAAGTTTTTTCTATATTGTACTATATGCATCAAGAAAATATTTAATTGGATAGTTAGTAAGGGAATATACCATTTAGTCTATGATCGGCAATGGGTAGCAGTCCTTGGGGCAAGCCTTGTTCAGGTCCGTGTAGTACACGCACATCCTCCAATTTCCATCCACCTTTTTCACCAAAAAAGGGTTAGCCAGCCAAGTCAAGTAGGGAATTTCTTGTAGGATCCCCGTTGTGATCAACTAGCTAACCTCCTTGTTTATGACCTCGTTTCTCTCCCTGCAAATCATCCCCCACTTCTGCTTGACCGGTTTGTGGGATGGGTCCGCCCTTAATTCATGACAGCCAACATCTTTGGGAACCCCGGTCATATCCTCGGGTTTCTAGACAAAAGCCTGCCTGTTTTCCATTAACACCTTACTAGCTCATTTTTCACCTCGGGAGGGAGTGATGTCCCCACCTGCACTGATTGATCCCAACTTATTCTCACTGCTTCCACTTCTGCACCCAGCTTCGATGGGTTACCTCCCCATGTGATCATCCTGACAGGCTGAGCCTTGTAACCTGTCTACCATTGCTTCAGTGCCATCCTCTCGCTTGCGTTTGTTGAGGGTGACCCTATAACATTCCTTGGCTTTCTGCTAGTCCATCTTAACTGCTTCTATTCCTCCCCTTGGCAATTTCAAGAGAAGGTGTAGGGTTGACACAATCCTCTTCAGCAACGCTAAATCTGGTCTACCCAGTATCAAATTGTACGGGTTGTTCGCCTTTACAACTATGAATTTCATGTCCACAGTTTTGCTCTTATCTCCTTTCTCCCCGTTACAAGGATGAGTATGGTCCATTTAGGCCATATTATCCAGTCTGCAAAATCCACCCACGAAATCTCCATTGGCTCCAACTTCCTTTTTGTATTCTCATCTAGCTTCTCAAAACAGTTCCAATACATGATTTCTGCTGAACTTCAACTATCCACATATGCTCGGTGAATCCTCTTATCCATCACCCATATTATCACCATTGTGTCTCCTCCTGCCAGCTTATTCGGTATGGGGTAATTGGCATCAAACGTTATTGCTTCGTTTGGCCCTAATTCCCATATGTTAGTGTCGACTGTGGCACCTGCAACATGCCTTCCACTGAGACTCTGTTCTTCTTCCAGTTCTTCCTCCTATAATAGTGTATATGCTTGTCACCGTTACTGACCTGCTGTCTTTCCCTTGGGAGTCCTCTCTCTGTCTCTCCTCCCGTTCCTTCCCAACTTTGGCTCTAGCATTTTCCTTTCCGTTGTCTTACCTGCGTTCCCCATTAGGGCTTCTTGCTCTGCCGCGTCCCTCCCACTGCTAGCGGAACCTTGCATGCTTGTTCTTTCCCTGATAGGTGGACTTGTTATGGTCCCTCACACTTTTTTCTAAGTGTGCAAGCTCACCGCTTTGGACGCAGTCTTCAATGTTGTGCTTCAAATGGATGTAATCATTTGTGTCATGGCCATGATCATCGTGGTAATCACAAAATTGGGATTTTTTTTCTCTTGTCTGGGTCTTTCTTCATCCTTAGTGGCACATTCAGTATACATTTCCTTGCGTCCAGGGAAAAGATTTCCTTGGGCATTTTGATAGTGATGTAAAGACCCTCTCTGACTTGTTGAATCTGCTGGGCACCTGTCTTGGTGCGCTCAACCCTCTTTGTCTTTTTGTCTTCGTCTATCTCAGCCCTCCATTGGCCGTGGCGGCCTTGTGTCTCCTTTCCTCTTGTCAGCCAGGTCTGCCCTATTGAAGTTCCCCACTCTTTTTATCAGCTCATCAATTGTCCCTGACGGGTACAGGGTGTAGTCTCTAAGCAACAACTCATGCCTTAATCTGTTTATGAACATGTCGATAAGGAACTGACTGCTCCTCTCCTCCACCTAATTTGCTTCACCATTGAACCGCTCCCAATACGCTGATAATGTTTCTGCTGGCTTCTGCTTGATTGCCAGCAACTCGGAATGTGGCTTTTGAAATTTCTTCCTCAGCATAAACGTGCCAAGAACTTCTGCTCCAATTGATTAAAATTGTCAATCGTCTTATCCTCCAATTTCTTGAACCACACTCTAGCTGCTGCCGTCAGGGTGGTTGCAAACATCTTGCACCAGATGACCCTAGATATTGCAAAAGTAGGCATATTGGTGCAAAATGTATGCAAGTGGTATTCCAAATCTGCTTCACCATTGTACTACCCCAAGTTTACCGGTATCTTCACCTTCGGGTCTGCCGTGAATATCTAGATCCTCCTAGTGAAAGGGGAGCCTCTGCTTTCTTTCCTTGATTCCTACTCCAGTCCCTTGATTGGGGCCTTGCCCCTAATATACTCGTTCACCCTTGGTAGTGGCACGTAGCCTTCCCGCCACTAGCGGTCTGCTGTATTTTCCTCTCCTTGGGCTTGTGCCATCCTTCCGGAGGTGGCTTTGCTTCGGGCTGTATTTGGGCCCTTCCCCTTTCGGTTGGGTGCCTCGCTGCCACCTTCTTGTTCTGGGATAGTTCGGTTGGCTGTAAGCCCAACCCTATTTGCATTGCCTCTTTGTTTTCACGGTCCCCTATCTCTTTAGCCTCATCATCACCTCTTCTTGCGATGCCATGAATGCCTAGAGTATCTCCAAGTTGCTTGCGAGCTCCGTTGAGGTACAGGGTTGATGCTTCTCTCCCGCCAGTGTTAGCGTCGAGGTAGAGTCCTCCTCCAGGTGCGTCACATCCTCCATAACCACTTGGTTGAAAAGGTTTCCTACTGGTTGTACCTCCATATTGTTCAAGCTACATGGATGCTAAAAAAGATTATGTGATCCCCACAGAAAACGCCAATGTTAATGCCAAAATTTTCTACCCAACAGTCGATGATCACCTCGAGCCCATTATGTTTCTGGACCTACAAGACAGGCAGACTAAGGTCAGGCAGGCAGGCGTAGGGTCGTGCCTACTCCAACACTCCGGTCAGCCATGTATGTCACGTGGGAGAATATCTCACATGAATGTTATTATGATTGTAAAGCCTACCTTGTCTGAACGTGCTTCCCCTTGATATATGTGTTTGGTGGCTGATGGGACGTTCTCTGTACATCCTATCACATCAGCTACTTGTTATTTCCGTTGGGGCTGCCTCTAGATTGCCTTGCTTAGTTGGGCCGAGACTACCCCTTGCTGGACTCCAGGCCCATACGTTATCAATGCTCAATTTTCATTTATGGTGATATTAGAGTTACAAGTAAAGTGGAACTTAGGAGCCTCAGATATTAGTAGTCAGTCGACTTTAACATCTCTCTTTTACAAACTTTTAGATTGATGAAAAACATGTATGGAACTTGTTTGGAATAGCCTCTTACTGCCTCTGTCCCAGTTCAAATTGCACTACAATCATTAGCACGTTGTTCAAGCACTACTACAAATTAGAGCTACTGTAACACTTTCCTTACCACAGTTATTTAAAATTTTACAATAGCTTATAAAGTGTTAATTAAACCTTTGAAAAATGTTAAATAAATATTGGAAAATGTTACCTAAATTTTGAAAAGTGTTACGTTAGATATAATGTAATATTGCCTAAGGTAATACTTGTAAAAGTGTTACTTTAAATTCAAAGTGTTACAATATCATCTTAAGTAACAATTTTACAAATATTACCTTAGGCGATGTTATATTAGATCTAATGTAACACTTTTTAAATTTTAGGTAACACTTTATAAGCTATTGTAACATTTTGAATAAGTGTTGCAAGGAAAGTGTTACATTAGGGTTAGTTTGTAGTAGTGAAAAAACATGTTTGACCTTTACTATGTTTACCTAAATATAATAATGGCAATTAATTAGAAAGTTAATATTTAGAAACTACTTGTTACGATGAATTGAACAATATCATATACGATAATATTATTTTTATATATTAATTTAAATATACAGTCAAATTTTAATAGAAAATAGTATAAAAAAACAAGAGTTTAATTTCAGTTTGGACACATATGGAGTATGTATTATTTAGATGGCATGTAACCTTTAACGTTTGTCTGCTTCGTTATTTCATCTAATTTTTTTTAGAAAACCAATATTCTTGTATAGGTTTTTAATTTGCATTACGCCATTACGTGTGTCCTACAATTTATTAGTGAATCACTATTTCAAATCCTGTGTTTTTACTAAATTACGTCAGTTATTTATATTATTGAATACTATATATGTATTTTGAATTTATTTTAAAGAATGAAGATATTGAATATTTAATCATAATTAAAAATTAATTTAAAACCTAATTTAATTTTCCTAGTGGTGGCGGCAGTAGTGTTCGTCAGCGGTGGTGTTCGCCGTTCTCCGCCAAAGGGGTTTGCTAGCGTTGAATACCCTTCAGTTTCTATGTCTCTACGTCTTCTCCGACGTGGGTGCATCTTCTCCGGTGTAGTATTGTCCGTCTTCTCTGGCGTGGTACTGTGTGTTTTATTCGGCGTGGTCGCATTTCCCGGCCAGTCCACGCACGTTTCAGATCTGGTTCTCGTGGCCCCGCCCAACCCCGCTCTCGTTGCTCTGGTTTTCGTTTCCTCATCCCAGCCCCTGTTCTCGTTTCTCCAACCTTGCCTTGATTCTCGTTTCCAATTATCTATTGTGGCTCTTGTTTCAGTACGATGGTCGTGGTTCTCACCACAATGGCTCTTGACAACGATGGGCTTGTGGTTCGATCGTGACGTCGGCAAGAAACTCGGAAAACCTAGGTAGGGCCGTCAAACGGGTTGGGTCCCCCGATGGATAACTGTTATCCATTTACTATTTCCACTTATTTGATAATGACTCATTGGATTAATGGATATAATTGAGTTGTAATTATTGGGTTGAGTTGGGTGTGATAACAAGTTATCCGTTGGATAATTTTTGGTTTGGGTTGGGTTGGATAATGGGTAAATCGTGGATAATTTCTTATCCTAAATAACAATTTTCTTACAAATTGGGTAAAGTTTTCAATAAATAGGGTAATAAATGACCCGTTGGGTCAAAACAAAGTGAGCCATTGGGTCAAAACTAAATGACTCGTTGGATAGAAGTCATTTAGTTGGTTGTAAACGAACCGAACTGTAAATCATGGGTAGCAATGTAAACGAACTAAACCATTCGCGAAAAATTCTCATCTCAACTCTTATTTGTGATCAATTGTCCACAAATTAAAAATAAAAATTAAATTCATGCATATTTTTTGTGAAAATTAAAGGATAAATTATGCTTTTTGGGGAATCAAATAAATGAGTAATTAGAGAAGTAACTAAAATAATTTTCAATATAGGAAACTTGAGATAAGAAATTTTTTTACTAAAAATATCACTAAAAGTTATGGATTAAACATTTGTACTTAACTTTTTTTATGAGGTTTCACAAAATTTGAGACACAATTACTCATATTTGCACGGGCTAATAACGACCTGCAAATAAATTTGATGATCAGGCTCATCATGCACATGGCTTCATGCACGTAACGAAAAAAATATATAAGATGGTGATCATAGAGGGTCTCGACTTGAATTTGATTTAACTAATCTCGAGCCAAACTCTTATAGTAATTGAGCTCGAGACTAATATTGTTTGTAAAGTTCGTCAAGCTAATATAATATATACTCATATATTTTTTAATATATATGATATTTTATAATGTACGTAAAAAATAAAGTATATTTAATTATAACTCGAGTTAGAGAACGAGCAAAATTAATTTATTCAAATTCGAGTTCGAGCGAAAAAATTCTGCTCGATCGAACTCGATTTGAGCTCGAGTTTGAAACAAGCTGAGCTCATATTGAGGGTTTTTCGAGTTTGGCTGTCATTTACATTCCTAATCCAAATTTATTTCATTCAAACTCGAGCTCTGACCCAAAATTTACAAGTTTGATCAAAATCGAGTCGAGCTCAAAATTAAGATATTTTAAACCAGCCGTGTTCGAATTAAGAGTCGTTCGAATTTGGCTTGAATTTAAGATATTTTAAACTAGCTAAGCTCAAATTCGATTTGACCGAACTCGGGCTGAGATTATAATGTATATAACTTGAGCCGAAAGATTAAATAGGCCAAACCTGGTGGGACGGAAGGAGTATTATAATGTATATAGATAATTTTAAAAATATAAAAATATATTTAATTATGGGTCGAGTTCGAGGTTAAAAATGAGCTCGAGTTAATTACACAATAACTTATTGGATAAAGGGAGAAAATGTTGGATGATGCCTTATTGGGTTAGTTACATAATGACTTACTAGATAACCACTTGGTCACATGAGTTATTTCATGGGATACCCATTGGGTTATCTATCTAATGACCCAACTCATTTATGATCTAACCCATTATGACCCATTAATAAATGAGTTAATTGGATAATGACCCATTGGATAATGGGTTAATTGGGTTTGGATAATGGGTTGATCCAAATTACCCATTTGATGGGTCTAAATCTAGGTTTCAGGCGATGGTGAGTGCGACGGGAGCGTTCGCAACACTAGCAAAATGGATTTCGTCGCTAGAAAAATGAGGAAGAAAGGATGATGCTGGTTTCTTCTCACCGGAAAATAAGGAAGAATGGTTAATGCTGGTCTGGCTAGGCTTCAATGGGGGAGGGGATGGGTTTCCGAACGGTGGCAGTGGGGAGTTGATGGCGAGGAGAGAGTGGCGGAGAAGAATTGCTCCTTAATATGTAATTTGGTTGCTCATTAATATATAATTTGTTTGCATGTATGTAATCTTTAAAAAAAAATTGACTTAGTGGTAACTAAAAGTAATAATAAAATTAACATTTAATATGTCCTCTAATAAGGGAAGTTAATGCAGTCAATTTGAATGAAAATTTCGATGGTTTCTCCTATTTAAGAGTATCTCCAATGCAAGAATCAATTTGGTAAAAGTTGATTGACACGTCATCTTGATAGACCCTTAATCCTAAAATACATCTCCAATGCAAGAGTCAATGAAAGGCGTCAATCTTACGTGGCATAAATTTTAAGTGACTTCTTCAAATAGAGCTTCCATTCTTTGAAACTCAAAGTGAGATCGTTGTTATGTCACCGCATTTAATTTGCCAAACTTTCTCTTTTTTATACCGTTTCATTAAAGTCATAATCATTTAATTGTTGACACGCCACACACACACACCATTGGAGATGATCTAATCATTAAAAATGTAACATTAACGTTGCTATTTGATTTGCACCACCTTTATTGCTATTTACACTATTTTTAATCGGTGTGTCAGTTTTATAGGTGTTGTAAATAAACTAAATTGCTATTTACACCATCTTAATTAATATTAGTCAAATGTTAATATTTTAATTAGTCAAATATTAATATTTTAATGAATTAAAATATTAACATTTGACTAATATTAATTAGGGTACTTTAAATAAAATAAATTACTATTTACACCTTCCTAAATAATATAAGTCAATGTTAATATTTTATTGAACACATTTTTATTACTTTTTAATTACATTATTTATTAACTTATTTTTCACTTATTTTACTGAATGTGTTTAAATTTAATTTTATTGGTTTTAATTATTTATTTGTCTATATTTTTATTAAACACACTGAAGTGAGAGGAAATATATTTTCCTTCCCAAACCATAGAAAATGATTGCAATGAATACAATCAAACCATGAGTTACATAGAGATGTAAGACCAAGATGAGATGGCTTTATCTCCTAGAAAGATTTCTATTCCTTCTGCCTCCATGCCCAAGTGTTGACATTAGGATTTGCCAAGTTCCCTAAATCGAGATCTAATACGGCCTACCACTTATTTGTCTCCACTCCCTGTGTTAACAATCACTAGTGGAGAAGCTTCTACTAAAGGCATCAATGGAAGGCGGTTTTAAAAAAAAATTGCCTAGTTTCAGAAGCTATTTTCGAGTTCTGAAATAGCTCTTAGGCCACTTTTTTTCCTTTTAAAGAGGTTCTAATTAATTAAAGGCAGTTCTGCCTTTAATTGTGATCATTTAAAGGCGATTCCGCCTTTAAACCCCCATTTTCGAGTTTAAAAACTAGGTACATAAGCATTTTCGAGTTTGAAACTATTTTCTAGGCCAGCTATTAAATTAGAACTGCCTTTAATGAGCTCTGCCTTTTGGCCCAATATAAAAATAACACTTAAAATTATAGCCCAATTCTCACTTCTTCTCAAACCCTAGCTACTTCCCTCTCTCTTGCTTCACCACTAGTCAAATTAATCCCACTGCCACCCTAATTCCACTGCCACCGTCCTCACATCGCCATCGCCACCGCCCTCACATCGCCATCGCCACCGCCCTCACATCGCCATCGCCACCGCCACCGCCCTCACATCGCCATCGCCACCGCCACCGCCCTCACATCGCCATCGCCACCGCCACCGCCCTCACATCGCCATCGCCACCGCCACCGCCCTCACATCGCCATCGCCACCGCCACCGCCCTCACTTCACTGACGTTCTCACGTCTCCACTGCCACCGTCATCACTCTATCGCTGTCACCACACTATCGTTGTCACTCCATTGCCGTGAAGCTCTGATCCAATTGGAAGCTCCGTCATGAAGCTCCGCCGAATTGGATGTTTGCCTCCGATTGGAAGCTCCGGCATGAAGCTTGCCTTTGCTGTGAAGCTCGCGATTCGCCATGATCCATCGACACCGCCGTTCGCCTGAAGGTTTGCATGCCTCCGCCGTTCATCATGAAGGTTCACGCCTCCGGTGGAGTTTACTTCCTCTTACTGTTCCTTTCAGTGTATTGACAATAATTACTGATTATTGTATTGATTATTATATGGATTATTGCAAACGTAATTACTGCTCTTTTCTGTGGAATAATAGTATTGATTTTTCTTTTCTGGGTTGTTGTTCGCTGTAAAAAACCGATTTGTTTCTGGCAACTCTTTTTTGGAAGTTAAGATATAGTTTCCAAGTTTAGATACTATTTAAAGGAGATTTTATCATCTTTTAAACCGCCTTCATTTGCAATTTTTAAAGATGGTTCTTGGAACCGCCATTATTGATGAACATTGGAAGGTAGGGCCAGAGAAGGCACAATGAAAGTGCCTTTAATGGTCCGATAGAAGCACCTTCAGTTGCTCCCTCCTACACTAGTGAATAGAGGTGGCCTTCCATTTTTGTCCCTTGCATATTGCTCCCCTTGAACAATATACTAAACCAGTTATGGAGCTCCAATCAGCGTTTGATCTTCTGCTCAGAGTGCCACCTTGCTGGTTATTTCTGTTGAGACCAAGAGTGGTTGGCTGGTTCTTTTTCTTTAACAGAAGCTCCAATACATGTTCTATACAACTTCCATGTTCTTGTCTATGTTTTCCTTTCTTCCTTGTTGCTCCAGCTGAAACACCTCATTCAACTTTTCTACATCATTAACTAACTAACTGCTTGTGTACCTGTCATAAAAGAATAAACAGCAGAGATCTTGTCCAAAATAGATTGAGTAAACATTTTAAGTTCTGACATATGGGAATTGAGCAGCATCAAGTTTAGTCAAGCCTCTTGTCTGAGTTGGATATTCTGCAGCTAAGAGGAATAAAGATGTTACCTTAGTAGAGCTTGCCAGTTTGGATAGAGAATCTATAATGTTGTTTGCCTCTCTAAATACATAATTGATTATTCCATTAACTTTTGTCATGAACCTCCAGATATCTCTTAAAGTATTATTAATCTTCCATGGGATTCTATACTCTCTTCTAACTATTTTAACTATAAGAAGAGAATCACATTCAATATGAATGTTATAGAACCCATATTGATATGCTAATTGCATACCTGCTTTCAGAGCCAGAGCTCCAGCCTCCAAACTGTGGCTTTGACCCAGATATTTGGCCAAAGCAACCTGAGATTCACCTTTTGAATTTCTTATAATAATTCCCGCTCCAGATTCACCATTGTTCAAAGAGGATCCATCTGTATTGAGTTTATAAGCAATAGGAGATTTCCAAAAAACTATGGTTTCTGCTTTCTTGGTGATTATGCTACATCTATTAGAATATATAAGTTTTATTTTTCTAGGAGAGGCAGACCATTTAAATTTCAGCATTTTAGCTCTGAAAATGTCTGAATACAGATCTAGAATTTTCATCATTATACTGTCTATGTTTGGTTTGATGGCTTCGAAATAGTACTTATTTCTAGCACACCAAACAAACCAAATCAATATTATGTGAAGAGCTCTAATCAGTACCAAAAGGTTAGCACCATCATGCTTATAAGTCTAGTAATACAAGAATCTGTCCCACAGAGTTCTACAATTATGTGCAGAGGTGCCAAAAACTGTGTAATTTGGACCATAAGGATGAGTTAGCTAATATGATGCAGATTCTCAGAAGCATCCATACAGAACATACATCTAGATGGAATTTGAAATCCAATGTCTTCTAGAACATCTGGTATGGGTACCAACCTGTTCAGTAATTTCCAACTGGATACACTCAGTTTTCTAGGAACTATTGGAGCCCATAAATGTAAAAAAAATATGCAACCTCATCTTTTTTATGTCTCAGTAGTTCATAGGATGAATTAACAAATAATTTCCCAGAATCTGAGGGCTTCCAACTTAGTAAATCATCATAATTAGGGTAGAGTATCAGATCATGTTTCAAAAAACTGATCACCTCACTTGGTAGTCTAGTTTCTATTTTCTCTAAAAGTGTGTTCTAATTAGCTTTGAATTCATACAATGAATGGTTCCTGAAAAGTATATTAGGTGAGGAGTCCCATAAAGCTTCTAAATTGCCAAAACTAGTCCAATTTGCATCCCAAAAAGATATATCTCTCTTACCAACCTTAACAAAAGAGTTTTCCAATGCCACTTCTAAAACCTCTTTGATTCTTTTCCAGGTTCTTGAATTTTTTAAGTGATTAGGCATTGATCACATAATTTAAGCCCAAAGAGAGTTTCATTGTTGAAGTTTCCAC
This sequence comes from Rubia yunnanensis, assembly GCA_037428765.1. Lineage (NCBI taxonomy): Eukaryota > Viridiplantae > Streptophyta > Magnoliopsida > Gentianales > Rubiaceae > Rubia > Rubia yunnanensis. The sequence goes on along the minus strand of CM075064.1, from coordinate 17,789,369 downwards.
CATAGTTTTAGTGAAAAACTTAATGTCAAAGTATGGAAATTTTGAAAGTCTAAGCCATTTTCAGTTTTAGAAAAACAGAGTTTATGACATGCTTTCCATACTTTTTTTATTAAAGATTTTTGTATCATTGACATTCCAAAAGAATTTAGCAAAAATAGTGTGGAGCTTGTCTATGATTACTTTGGTAGGTTTAAGTACAGTGAGGAGGTATATTGGCATAGCAGCTAGAACATGCTTTATGAGTGCCATCCTACTAGCTTTAATTAGGAATACATTTTACATAAGTTCAGTTTGGAAGAAATAGAGTCCAAAAGACATTGATAATATATAATTTTATTTCTTCCAACAAATATAGGACATCCTAAGTATTTGAAGGGCATTGATCCTTCTTTCATTCCAGTAGCCGTTAAGATCTGAATTTTAACTTTTGGAGTAGCAAATTTAGAAATATAAAAGGACTTATCAAAATTAATTCTTTGGCCTGTAGCTAGTTCAAAAAATTTAAGAAAAGTCATTGAATTTTTTAGTCCATTCTTTGTATATTTCAAGAAAAGAGCAGTGTCATCTGCAAAGGACAGATGAGTGATTCTTTCCATTGAGTGAGGTAGCTTTAAGTATTCTATTCTAGCATATTTGAAATAGAAGTTCAGATTCATAGTGAATGCTTCAACTACTAATATGAAAAGATAGGGTGACAAAGGATCTCCCTGCTTCAATCCTCTTGAAGGCTTAAAGAATCCCTTTGAAGATCCATTAACCAGAACTGAAAAAATATGTTGCCTTGATATTTTCCATGATTAATGAAACAAACGAGGTTCTAAAACAAATTTTCAAAAGCAAGGATGATAGAAAGTGCCAGGACACTCTATCAAATGCCTTCATCCTGTCCAGCTTAAAGATGACATTATTACCCCTTTGCTTTGTATTCAGAAAATTGGTTACTTCTTGCATGAATAATACATTGTCTGCCAGTTCCCTATTTTGAACAAAAGCTGATTGTTCAGGGGAAATGAGAGAGTGCATGATTGGTTTCAACCTTAGATTAAGTAATTTTGAAAAAACAAATCTTATTTATTAAGTTGCATAGACTGATTGGTCTAAAATATTTGAAGGAAGATACAACTTCTTTTTTTTTTTTTGGAATTAGCACTATTAGTGTAGAAGCAGTTGCTTTTGGCATTTGATTTCCATTCATGAAATTGTATACTGCCAAAAGCAAGTCTTGTATGATTATTGGCCAACAAGCTTTATAGAATTTTCTTGAAAATCCATCTAGTCCAGGGGAGGAATCACTGTCCATAGATGAAACAGTAGATTAGAGTTCTTCCATAGTGATGTCTTTAATTAGGTTCTTGTTCATATCCTCAGCCACTTTGGGAGGGATGTTTTCAATAATTACTTCTTGGTTATACTAGTCCCATCATTCTCTTCTTCAGTCATCAGTTCAGTAAATTTTTTAACAGCTTTCTCTCCTATTTAGCTTAATCATTCAGCCAATTTCCCGTTGAGTCTTTTATGGAGGCAATGTACTGCCTATTATGTCTTGCCTTAACAGTGTTTTGGAAAATTTTGGTGTTTGATTTTTTTTAATTAAAAGCTCACCGAAGTGAGGGGGTATATATTAGGCTCCCCTTGCCCAATAATAATGAACAATAAGAGTTATGAAACTTGCATATGAACAACAAATTAACCAAAAGCTAATTACATGTCGTGGAAATCTATACAATTTTCCAACATACCCTGTGTGAGCAAAAGTATATCCCTTAAACCCAAGTCGAAGTCTAATATGGCCTACCATTTTATTGCCTCCACCCCTTGTGTCGACAATAATTGATGGACTCCCATAGTAGCTCCTCGTACCCACTCCCCCAGAAGTGTGCTACTTAGAATACATCCAGTAAATAGCCACAGTCTCAAATGAGTTTTGAATATCTTTTCCTGTGTGGTTTGGATTGCAGAAAAGCAACTTTGTGTGCCCTGTGTGATAGCCTGATTGATGTAGATGCTGAAGCTGGAAAAATGAACTTTGATCCTTTTCTCCTGTGTGATTTGGAGAGCAGAAAGGCTTCTTTGTGAGCTCAGCTTGAAAACCTGATTGATGTTGATGCCAAAGCTAGAGAAAAGAATTCCATGGTCGTGTGCCCTTGTGTTTACTGAGTTGAGACCATGACTTCTGTACATGTCAATCAAGCTTTTTCTTTTATTATTTATTTGTTTATCTCTTATTCAAATTTTAATAATACTATAATTTTCTTATAATTTTATACAATAATTTTGTGTGGTATGCAATGTTTAATAAATTTAGATGATAAAAAAAATTCTATTTTAATATTATTTGAAATTCAATTTTTTGTAATAATGAATTTACCATTATTTTAAAATAAATAAAGTAGAAGTTCTTTTGTTAGACTGACTAATGGTTTGACCAATGATAAAAAATTACACTTATATAGTTTCGAAGGTCGGATAATAATTATTTATATGTTGAGATTCATTTTAAAAGATTTTCATCATTATAGGTACCACATTGCAATAAAAAAATACAAATCATTCTATTAGTCATACTATTTATAAAATGACTCATTTACAGGTTAGTCGGTCTAAAGTGAGAATTTGTGATAATAAAATAATTCTAATAGTTACATTAAATTGTAAAAATATACATTGATACCCAAATAAAATATAAAATGTTATTGTACCACTAAAGTATACATATTCATTGTAATTATTAATCTAATATAATATAGAGCAATACCTATGCATTTGCACAATCTAAAATAGGCCATTGTGAAGTAATATTAGGCATTGAGCACCCTCTTATCTAGGGGTGGGCAAAAAAACCAAAAACTGAAAACCGAACCAAAAATTGAATTATCCGAATTCGAATAACCCGAACCGAATTTAAAATACGGTTTTTGGATAACCGAATTGAATAAACCGAATTGAATAAACCGAATTTTGAATATGGTTTTTGGTTTGGTTTTGGATATTGAAACTCAAATCGAAAACCGACCCGAATACCGAATTGTAAATAAATAAATATTATATATATATATATATTAATATAAGGCTAATAAATTAAATAAACTTGGGCCATTTGAATAAATGTATTTGCCTAAGCCCAAATAAAGTTGGACCACTAGGGTTCACAATCCTACCACTATATAAACATAACACAGCTCACATTTCTTGATTCTTTAGCAGCTGATGCCTGATACCGCTTCGTTCCGGAGCTAGGGTTCACGTTGCCGCCTCCTTCACACCGCCGTACCTGCAACCAACGCCGCCGCACCTGCAACCAACGCCGTCGCACCTGCAACCAACGCCGCCGCACCTGTAACCAACGCCGCCGCACCTGCAACCAACGCCGCCGCACCTGCAACCAATGTCATCGCACCTGCAACCAACGTCGCCCGATCTCCCATCATGGCAGAAACGGTGAGTATCCCGCCACCATTGCAGTCGATTCAAGCTTTAATCTAGATTCTTCATGATCCATCATATTGTATTGACGATGAATAATAACAGACCTGGCAAGGGAGGGAACCATATCTTCAAGAACATTGGGCTGGGATTCAATACTCCTGGTGCCGTTATTGAAGGTATTGATTTTGCTATACATGCGTTGTATTTTGGTAGATAATGATGTTTGTTTATTGAGATTTGTGTGTTTTCCACAGATTAGAACCTAGTTTAGGGTTATTTAGCTCTGGTTGTTTAAGATTTTGAGTCTTCTCCGAGGAATATAACCTAGTTTACCTGCAGTTCATTGTGCTTTGTTTGTTTAGGAGTGATTTGTATATGTTCAACTATCAGATGCTTCTTGATGTGCACAACCTTCTTTCTTATGATGATATAACTTGTAATGTCATATGACAGACTTCCAAGTTTATCTATGGAAAATGGATACTGAAGCAGCAATATATTATGTATATAGAAATGATAATTTATTTACCAGTAAAGTATAAATGTGTCCAAAATACTGAAGACCTTGAAGTGCTTGAGTTTATTATTGTTATTGCTACTATTATCATTTCATTTGTATATTAAACTCAAACCTTCTTATGTCGTGGCTCATCTGTGGTATAGATTTCGTTGTGCATTGAGAACTTGCGTCAGCCTAACCAAGAACATCAAGATGGTGGAGAAAAGTCAAATTGTGTTTCTCCACCCATAAAGGTGGTTGTGTTTCTAGCAGTTTCTTCTTGTTCCTCTTTACTCATGATTTTTTTAAAATATCGATAGTCTAAGTGAAAACTTCTCTCAAACTTGTCCCGTTTCTTGTCAGACTGAAATGCAGAGCAGCAATTCAAGTTCTACTGATTCTTCATCTCCTTCGGTTGAAATGAACGATGATTTTAGTGCTGAAAGTGACAAGTGAAAGCAAGAGAGAACTCACTTATTATATTTCCTTCTTCCTAACCACTTTTGCTTATGGTGGCAATGTTATCTAGTTCTCCTTTTGAGTAAGATGTCTGAATTGTCATATTCAACTCAGACATTTTCTTGTTTTCTCTAATTTTCTCCCATGTAAAGAGTGACTATCATTCACACTCTTTTATTCCTGCAAACTCATGTTTGACATAACTATTCCAACTCTTTTGACTATTAATGCACATATAGCATGCTAAGTTTATTTCTCCATTCATGTTTCTGATGCAGAAATAGACCTTTAGATAGTTCGAAGAGTACTATCAATTCTAGACAACAAAATCTTCCACATTCTGCTAAGTGCTGGCCCTAGTTCCTCAGATCGTGCCAGGAGGGGATCAGCTGGGGTGGTAGGGTCCATGATGCTTTTGAAATCAAACCAGCAAATGCATGCTCCCCTCACGCAGGTTGATCTGTTTGAAGTAGCTTGCTTAGCTGCACTGCCTTTTCTTTTTATCTTTTGCTCACTATTACGTTGAGTTATTGTAGAATCCACCATTCATGACAGAGATATGCATGAAGAACGACTCCAAGCAGTTGAAGCCCTTGAAGATACCTTTGCAAGCTTGAAATTCCCTTGTCCCTACTTTCTTTTTTCAGTCCTATAAAATGTGTGTGAAGTAAACTAGAAGATCAACTTTTCACTATAGGCAAATTCCTATGAAAATCTACCATTTTTGTTGAGATTATGTGCTTGTGTCTGGCTTTTTTTATTGAACAGAGTTTATGATATAATCATTTTAAATTGAAACAGCATACAACTGTTTATCTTTGTTATTACAGAGCTTTTCAGTTCAACTGGAGAAATAAATCTTGTCATCGGGTAAGAATACTTTCATCACTGATAAGTTATACAGTGTCATTCTTGGTATCTGAACCTGAGTGAATCTTTCTCCTCATTCTTGGTATCTGAACCTGAGTGAATCTTTCTCCCAGATGTTGATATTTTGAAGGGATTCCAGAAATCTCTTATGTCAAAACTAGACTAGCAGCTTAATGTTCCTTTTGTTCAAAGTTTGGAGGGGAAGGTTCTTAAGAAATAATAGAGAAAAGTTTTGTATATGCTTGAACAGGCCGTTACTTAATTCCTTCTTTTTATCATGCTTAACCACATGAAGCCTCTCTTGCTAATCTCTCAGAATTGAGATTTCTTTCATCAGTTAATGAATCTTCAGATGTAGTTTTTTTTGGAACTTTGATTTAGAATTAGATGCTTATTGTGTAAACTTCGTGTGTCAAAATGCCAGTTATCTCTTGCCTCTGAAGAGGACAAATAACATGTGCTGAAAAAAGATTATCACTTATAGCCTGAATGTTTTTAGTTGTAGTATATATTTTTATATGACGGTTAATTTTTGTACTATTTGAACTAGACATGTCAGCATTTAAAGCTGCGAATCCTGATGCTGTATTCAAAGATTTCATCCGATGGCATTCTCCTAGGGATTGGGAGGATGATGATAGTAGGGAGGTTGGAGTATCTCAAGCTGATACGGGAAACATTTCAAACAATGGGTGGCCTCTTAGAGGAAAGCTTTCTCAAAGAATGTCCGATTATGGAAATTCGTAGAGAGATTTGGACGATGCTCCTGCAATTCCGGGCTTAGCCCCTACTTTGCCTTTGAATTTTGAAGGTAGTTTCTTCATTTTTTGTTTTAGATGTTGTATAGACCTAATCTAAAGGATGGATTGGTGGGATTGGATGATTAGGAGCTTTTATCCTAACCTTGATCCTAATCTTTTCTTTTCTATGCTTATTCTTCATACATGTTCTCACATTATGAATTCAGAATAAAGTTGGTGTTTGTATATGTAGGTAAGGGTACATTGTTGATGTAATCTTAAAGGCTACTAAAATGTACATTGTTTTCATGTTAGTTGATGTTTAAATCTTCTCAATTCTTTGTATTTTTAGGGTACACTTAAAGTGCTTCAAGTCTTGAAGAAATGTGAAGCTTTTGAAGATAAATATTAAAACAAACTATTGATCCTTGATATTAAGTGTAATCCATGGTTGAATTTGTATTATATTTGTGGGATTTTAATTCTGAAGAACTGATTTTGGTGATGTAGAATTTAAATTACATATTCAGTATTTTTCTTAAATTTTGAATTAAGTAATGTTTTTTTAATATTTTTTAAAAGTGTTTTGGTCCAATTCGGTTTATTCGGATTAGATCCGAATTCAAACCAAAACCGAATTCCAAATTCGGTTCGGTTTATTCGGGTTATTCGGATCGGTTCCGGTTTTGGAATTTTTAGAAAAAAAACTGAATAAACCGAAAACCGAATAAACCGAACCGACGTCCACCCCTACTCTTATCAATGCCATTTTAAGATAGTAACGGTTATTATTAACAAAGCCAAGAGGCAATTGCAACTTGCTTGTACGAAAGTGTTGCACTATAAAATACTGTAACAAGTAGTGACCTATTAAATTTAGTAAAACATAATTAGTAATAAAATTACTTAATATATATTTTTACCTTTTAACTTTTATTAGTGATGATTAGAAATTATAACTATATTTGAGTTCAATTAAATTAGTAAAATTACAGAAAAGATTAATTTTCCAAATACCCATGGTCACTAGATATATATCCAACATATTAAAATTCATACACGAAGTTTTATATTACACATTTGACTTGAAGGTAGGTGTAAATAGCCACAATATTTCTATTTACACCACATATATACACGACTGTTCTATTTACACTCACCTGGTCAAATGTGAATGTTGGGATTCCGTGAAATAATTTTATGAACATCATTTTTTATTTGGTTTACTTCGATGTTTGGCCTGCTTATGTACCATCTATAAATGGAAATCATTACTTTGTTCTTTTTATTGATGAATGCACCAAGTATATTTGGATCAATTTCTTGGCCACCAAATCTCAAGTCTACTATGCCTTCACTCTTTTTAAAAACATGGTTGAAACTCAAATTTTCACAAAAATTAAGGCTTTTCAATCTGATTGGGGCGGTGAGTATCGTAACATCTCCATTTTTCTTCAATCCCACGGACAGAATCATGCATCGTGTCTCTTGCCCTCATAATCTGGAACAAAATGGAGCTTTTGAAAGGCGAAATTTAGTTGTTGTTGAAAAAGGATTAGCACTTTTGGCTCATTCCATCTTCCTATCGAATTTTGGGAACAAGCCTTTCACACTGTTATCTATTTAACCAATCAAACCATAACCCCCACTCTCCAAAACAATTCACCTGATGCATGTCTCTACAACCGACTACCTAACTACTCCCTCCGTAAGCCCGTCAAACGGATCGAGTCACCCGTTGGATAATCGTTATCCATATACTATTTGCACTTATTGGATAAGACTTATTGGATGTTGACTCATTGGGTTAATGGATATAATTGGGTTGTAGTTATTGAGTTTAGTTGTGTTGGATAATGGTTTACCCATTGGATAATTTTGGGTGGGTTGAGCTGGGTTGGGTAATGGGTGACCCGTGGATAATTTCATATCACAAGATAACTAAATTTTCACAAGTTTGATTACGAATTATTTGATTTTTCCCTAATATATAATCATTTATTATATTATGTAATTTAATATTATGTACATTATATTATATTTAATAAAAATAAAAAATATATAATATGTTGGCTTTGTAAACTCGACGAAATTAACGAACAATATTAGTTGGGATTGAACTCGAGCTCAAATAATGTACGAACTCGAATATTGTACGAACTCGAATACTGTACGAGATTGAGCTCGAATACTGTACAAACTTGAATACTGTACGAGATTGAACTCGAATACTATGCGAACTCGAATATTGTACGATATTGAGCTCAAATATTGTACGAACTCGAATACTGTACGAGATTGAGCTCGAATATTGTACGAACTCGAATACTGTACGAGATTGAACTCAAACATTGTACGAACTCGAATACTGTACGAGATTGAGCATTAATAATGTACGAGATTGAGCATTAATAATGTACGAGATTGAACTTGAATATTGTACGAACTCAAATACTGCATGAGATTGAGTACGAATTTTGTACGAACTCGAATATTGTACGAGATTGAATACGAATATTGTACGAGCTCAAATACTTTATGAATTCGAATATTGTACGAGATTGAACTCGAATAATTTATGAATTATAATTTGTATAATTTGTGAATTATAATGAATATTTATGTTAAATATTACACATGCATTTAATTGGGTAATTTTGTATATTTATTGGGTATTTGTTAGGTTACTATTGAGTTAACATAATATGGGATCCATTGAGATCAAAATTTTTCATTAACATAATTATTCTCATCCCAAATCCTAAAAAATAATGAGCATTTAATACCTGATCCCATTGGATAATGACAACTTGTAACCCAAATCGATAGAAAATGTTTAATGATAACTTATTGGGTTAATTATATAATGACTTATTGGATAATGACTTATTAGATAATATATTTTAACCTATTGAATCACATGAATATCTCATGGGTTATCCAATGGGTTATCCATTTAATGACCCAAACCATTTATGACCCAACCCATTATAACTCATTAATAAATGGGTTAATTGGATTTGGATAATGAGTTTATCCAATTAACTTATTTGATGGGCCTATCCCTCTGCCCCACAACTATTGGCCTATTTACTTTTTCAAAGTCAAATTTAGTAAAATTTGACCATTAATATGAGTTAATATATATATGTGATCTAAAAATATCACGTGAGATATTTTTAGATTCATCTTAACATATATTTTCTAAATATCAATTTTTTATACATAATTAGTATGTGTAGCTTGAGATATTGACGGTCAAATATGATCATTGAAGACCGTAAAAAAGTAAATAGATAAATAGTTGTGGGACAGGGAGTATGCTTTTCTAAAATTATTTGGATGCTTATGTTTTCCATATCTTCGCCCCTATAATAATAGCATATTGGAATTTTGTTCTTTCACATGCATCTTCTTAGGATTCAATGCTAAATACAAGGATTGTTTGTGCTATCACGTTCCATCTTCTCGAACTTATATTGCTTTCCATGTTGTTCTTTATGAGTTTAGCTTTCCTTGCCCTTAACATAGTTTAGAATCTCATCCGTTGGAAACTCCAGTTTATGATCTCTCTCTCCTTACCCTTCATGATGCCTCCGTGGTTTCTACTACAGCCATCCCAGCCCCGATCAGTCCACCATCGCCCAGTCCTGCTCCAGTCAGTCTGCCACCCATTCTGTCCTCTTATGGCCTCACTTAACCCTCTCCCGTGGTGCGGGCATCCTCGGCCATTGTCCCATATCAGCATGCTCCATCATATTTTTCCCATTCAGCAGCTCCCAATACGACATGACTACTCAAGCAGCCACACATTCCCTCAAACCAAAGGCTTAGACTGCAGCCAAACATCCCATTACTTGTGACCCCTATGATTTTGAGCAAAAAATAACTCTAATTGGCAACATGCTATGCATCTAGAGTATGATGTTTTATAGAATAATTGGGCTAGGGACTTAGTTTCTAGGCCTCTACTGTTAATCTTGTGGGTTGTAAGTGGGTTTTTAGGATAAAAAAGAAGTCAAGCAGTTCCATTGATCGATTCAAGGCATGTTTGATTCTTAAGGGTTTCAACCAAGAGGAATGTGTTGACTACTTCAACACTTTTAGTCTACTCATCAAGCCCACCATCATTAAAGTTGTTCTCAACATTTCCATTACTCAGAATTAGCCTCTTCGAAAAGTTGACATCAACAATGCCTTCCTCAATGGAGATTTAGCAGAGACGGTGTATATGAAACAGCCACCAGGTTTTGCTTCGCCTAATCGACCCTCTTTTGTTTGCAAGCTTAAAAAGGCTCTCTATAGCCTTAAACAAGCCCCGAGGGCTTGGTTTTAGCAACTTAATCAAGCTTTTCTTTAGCATGGCTTCAAGAAATATATCTCCGGCACTTCTCTGTTCATTAAAATGCATGGATTGGATTTCGTATAAGTGTTCATTTATGTGGACGATCTTATCATCACCGATTCCAATCCCACTTCCATTGATGACTTTGTTTGGTATCTCAAATCAGTCTTCTCATTAAAAGAGTTGGGGGATCTCAACTTCTTCTTGGGCATTGAAGTTCAGCGTAGTTCGGCCAGCCTTTGACTTTCTCAATGCAAATATATTCTCGATCTTCTTGATCGGAGCAAGATGATGGGTGCCAAGCTGATAGCTTCACTAGCAGTCCCTGGTTCTCGCTTGCTTGTGTCCAGGGATCCTTTCCCGGACTTACACTTCTGCCGAAGCATCGCTGGCGCCTTCCAATATGCCACCATAACTCAGCCTGAAATCTCATATTCAGTGAACCGAATTTGTCAATTTACGCACCGAAAACCGTCCTTCACTAGGCCACTGTAAAATGTATTTTGCGTTATCTGAAGGGCACAGTCGATGCTGGTTTATTTTTCTGGCCATCTCGTGATTCTCGGCTATTGTGTTTCACTAATGCAGGTTGGACGTCTGACCCCAATAATTTCTGGTCTCAACACGTCTTCTCCATCTACTTCGACGGCAACCTTGTCAGCTAGTCCTCGAGGAAGCAAAATGTTATTGCTCGTTCCACCACCAAAGTCGAATATCGGGCAATTGCTTTTGCCTCGGCTGAGCTCATTTGGTTTCAGCAACTTCTTCAAGAGATGGGTACTTCATATGCTGGCCCTCCCATTGCTCTTTGTGAAAATCTAAGTGCTACCTTCCTCGTTGCAAATTTGGTGATTCATCATCACTCAAAGCATATAAAGATAGAAAACTACTTTGTACGTGAGCAAGTTCAAGCTGGAGAACTGGTTGTTCCGCATGTTCCATCTGATGATCAAGTTGCCGACATCTTTACTAAGGCTGTTGGAACTTCTCGGTTCAGAAACTTGCAAAATAAGCTTCTCGTCGATCTCCGATCGTGAACTTGTGGGATGGTATTAAGATGCACCTACGTTGTTGACCTTTTCCTAAACGAAGTTATAGACTTAGCCCTCAGTATATTCTCATTCCTTGTACATGGGATATATTGTTGTATGTAGTTGAGATAGTTAAGGAAATCTGTTGTTATTTTCCCTGTAAAAGTACACTACCTAAATCAATCAGAGAACTCAACCTTTTCCCCATATTTGTTTGTACTGTTTATGTAGGTGTGTAGGGAAGTCAGAAAAATAAGAGAAAGAACATCATTATTTATGTCAAACCAAAGTATGGAATTCCATAAATAAGTTGGCCCAACTTAAATGAGATATAATAGATTCTTTATTGTCTAACACTCTTGCCAATACATTATCTTCATTTTACATCGTGGATCTCTTGGATGCGATCAGCTATCATTTCGTGGTTTTATAAAAGCTGCCGAAAGTCGTCTCGAATGGCCCCTTCTCATAATGAGAATGTATTGAACCCTATTCTGGCCTGGTCCGGTATGGAATGGATAGCAGAAGCAACAATGTTTATTATATTGTGTTTTGCGATAAAAATTCAGTGCACGAGCTCAACCAACAAATTGAAGGGAAAGAATATTGTACGAGTAACAAGAAAAAAATCACGTGATACGAGAAAACATGTGTACATAAAGAGAAAACATGTCAACGGTTCCAAGAATGACAAGTTTGACCCAGTGGTAATTAAAATTATTATAAAATTAACATTTCTAAATTAATTTCCTCTAATAGGAGAAGTTAATGCAGTAAGTTGGTGTGAGAATTTCTATGGTTTCTCCTGTTAAATCTTTGAAAATGTAACAATACAACCTTTTCCCATTCCATGGAAACCCAATGTAACCAATTCATTTATAGTAAAGTCCAATTGCTTAATTTAAATGCGTGGGAAGACATGCTCTCGATCTTGTGAATTCTGACTTGTTGGAAAACTAAGAAAACCCATCTCCCTTTTGATTTATATATATATATATAGACAGAGGAAGAGCTGTATGGACTCAACGATCAGCAGCGTTGCTATTAATTTCTCGTCTTTTCAAAAATAAACCAAATTAAGAAAATGGAAAGAACGTCGTACCTTTCCTGTCCTTCTTTTTTGAAGCTGTTGATGGATGATGATTTCAACCGTGGAATTGTAAGTTATTTTTATCCAATTATTTTTTTGCTTTTAAAATATGATTGTTCATTTTACTTAATATTTAACTAAACATTAGCATTTTTGTTTCCTTTAGCGAATTCCTCATAGTTTTTCAAGTGAACTGGAGGGAAGGAAATCATCTTGCAACTATTCACTCATCACGGAAGACGAGAGGAGGTCATCAAATTGTTCATGGCGAGCTAAAGTTGTGAAGAAAGACCATCACTACTATTTGTGCAAGAAATCATGGCCCGTGTTTGTAAGAGACTATAACTTAAAATACGGCGATTATCTGCTGTTTCATTTGATTGATAAGACGATCTTTTGGGTCACACCCTATGGTGCCAATGGTTCCAAGAAGATGCTCGATGACGATGACAGTTCTAGCGATGACAATGAGGATTCAGACACTAGCAGAAGCAAGTCCGATGGGGCTGATGATGTTAGGACATCAACAAAACGTTGTCCTGAAAGGAAGCAAAAAATGAACAGGCGAGGAGGGAGTACTCCTCCGGCATCGAAGAAGCTCAAAAGTTCAGGTGATCATGAGGATCGTGACACCGGGGAAAGTGATTCCGGTGAAGATGACGATGATAGTGTGGTAAGGACACCAACTAAACATCGTCAAGTAAGAAAGTTCGATGATAATGGTGAGTTTCCAGTGTCTAACATGATTTAAGAAGATCTGGTGATTTTCGGTTGTTATATGCATTTGGTTATTCTTTTCTCTCGTACTTTTGATTAACTAAGGGCATATTGTAACAGGTGAGGATGGATACAAGAAAGTTAATGCAAATTCAATAAAGGATATTGAAGCTGAAAAAATGGACCATTACTATGATTTAGAAGCAGAGAAACCCTACTTTGTAAGGACTGTCAAAAATCACTACATGTACTTCATGGTAAGAATTTTTCTTGAGATGGTCTTAGAATGAGTTTTTTTATCTAAATCCATTTTAACATTATAATGTGGAGGGCCACCTCTTGATGTATAAATTTCCGATGAGATTTCAGGTGGTTCCGAGGCAGTTTGCGGCGGCAACAAATTTAGACAAAGCGGAAGAAGTAGTGTTGCAGTGGGAAGATGGAGACTACAGAAGGTCAACGAAGATTATTAAGAAAAAAACCGGTAGGGTTGAATTCCGGTGGGCTGAGTTCCGGAAACAATTCAGTATCAAAGTCGGAGAAACTTGCCGCTTCACCATTGTCAACCGCAGTCTCATCACTATTTCTGTAAAGTCAAGAGATATGAATTAAATCTTTAATTGGCCGTTTTTGTGAACATATTTGGAAACGAAAAACTTTCCATGTTGGATAATGCGAAAACAGCATATTTACGTCAAGGATGTTTACGGAAAAAGAAGATAGAATATTATGGTATTTGTGAGTTGTGGAAATCTGAATATTCTGCTATATATTAGGCGTATAGAAGCAGAGTTGATATATGGAAAATCCCTACATATATGGAGTGACATTATCGTATATATGAGATATATTGTAATAAGGAAAATCTCTTTATTTATGAGATTTAGATATGTTTCAAGAAGCAGATTTGGAATAGGAATATTGTGGAGATAATCAGAGAGTATTCCGATCTGCTCAGGGCTATAAAAGGGGACAACCACGGCTGCATTGTTCACGGATTTTAACAGAGAAAATCTGCACACAGATTTTCAATCTTTCGGGAGAATTGCAAAGAGCCGGAATTCTATGTTCCAACATACTTGATCTGCTGTTCAAAGTTTAGAACCATATGCCTTAATTCCTCGGGAGGAGGAGATCTAGGGTCGACGAGTTTTGAGGTCAGAGGGAGTCTGATCAATGCGGATCGGTAGCAAGGGGAGCTTGCAGAATTCACACGTTATAGTTAGTAAAGATAAGTATTCTGTATGATGTACTTTGTACTGTATCTTTCTAAATAGTAGATTCATTCTAAACTGGGTTAGGCCCCACAAATGTAGGTGAATTTCACGATACTGCGTAACTAAGTCTTGTGTCGTTAATGCTTTAATTCATTGCATACTTGGTTAGATAGGTCATGTTGGAACATACTAATAAGGATTAGAAAAAAAAAATGGTAAAACCAAATTTTATTTGGTATTAGAGCTTGGTCACTTATTATTCCCTTGGCTATGTCAAGGAAAGTGTGATCCGGTTTTACCATGGCAACTAAAGAAGGAGCTTCGGTGTCTCGGCCACCTCTGCTAGAAGGATATAACTACAACTATTGGAAGGCGTTCATGAGAGTTTTCATCAACTCACTGGATGAGCTTGCGTGGTTCTATGTTAAGAATGAGTGGAATCACCCTACGGAAGATACAAGCTCTAAGGTGATAGAAGGAGAGTCAAATCAAAGGAAGCAGAAACTCAAAGACAAAGCTAGTTGGACTTCTGATGACCTCAAAGCATCTCTGGTGAATTCAAAAGCACTGAATGCAATCTTCACTGCGGTTGATGAAAACCAGTTCAAACTCATCTCTACATGTCATCAAGCAAGAAGGCATGGGATATTCTACAAACTGTTCATGAAGGAACTAGTCGAGTTCGTGAGTCTAAACTACAGATGTTGGCTACAAAGATCGAGGAACTCAAGATGGAGGAGGATGACACTATTGCTATATTCAATGGAAAACTCAGAGACATCTCCAACATGGCATATCAACTTGGAAAGGTTTACAAAGAGACGAAATTGGTGAAAAGGACCTTGAAATCACTTCCTAAGAGATTTGCAATAAAGGTTGCGGCAATAGAAGGAGCAAGAGACGTAGAGATGAACTAATGGGATCATTACAGACATATGAGATGACGTTCCAACAAGCTACAAAAAGAGTCCCTAAGGAATTGGCATTCAAAAAATCTTCATCAAAAGACAATCACGAGTCTGAAAATGATGATGAATTTGAAAAACTTGCACTTATCACAAAGAACTTCTCAAGGATGCTGAAGAAGGTAGTTAACAAGAAATCTCAAGGGAGGTTTGGTGGAAATAGACCAAGACCACAGGATTCTGGAAATAATCGTGGAACGAGATTTGAGCAAGGAAATCAGCAGTTCTTCAGAAATCAAAGTAGCGAACCAAAAAAACTGGAGGAATTCAATGCAAAGAATGTGAAGGATATGGTCATATTCAGGCTGAATGTGCAAATACCCGGAAGAAACAGGGAAAATCATATGTCACCTCATAGAGTGAAGATGAAGAAGATGAGAAAGACGAAGAGGAACTCACAAGCAACTATGTGGCATTTGGAGTAAAAATTCATGATGCATCTAAGGATGAATGTTCCAACATACTGGACAAAGTTGAAGTCGTATTTTCCAACATAGATACGTATGAAGCACCCAGTGATGAAGACGATGGAATTTCTGTAAGTGATGAAGAAATCTACAGCACTTATGAAAATATGTACGCTATATGGCTTCAAGTAGTTAACACAAACAAAGAGCTGAAGGAAGAAAAAATGAAGTTGATAGAAATAGAAAGAGAATTACGATTGAAAGTTGCCGAACTTGGAAAGGAGAATGAAGAAATAAATGGGAAGCTAATATTAGCAATCAAGAGAGCTGAGACTTCTGAAGCAGTGATTTCTAAGATGAACTATGGAAAAGCAAAGCTTGACGATATTCTGGACATGGGAAGGAACGTTAGTGATCGACACGGTATTGGGTATTACAGCCCACTCAAGGCTGACACACACGAGATACTCAAGAGTCCAATAACTCTCAAGACCAAGATTCGAGAGGTAAAATGAAAGTTTGGCAAGCCTCACCAAAGGAAACCGATCATCTGCAGCTACTGCTCATATCAAGGTCATTCAGATGAACAATGCAGGAAACTGATTAGAGATCAAATTTCAGGACGAAAACTCTTGGTATGTTCCAACATAGGCGAAGTCCAGAAAACAAAATTGGTCAAAAAGGTATGGGTTGTCAAACGATCTGGCACATGTCTAGTTGCACATAGTTTGCTTATATCATATTCCTTAGATTCGTGGTACTTTGATAGTGGCTGTTCTCGCCAAATAACTGGCACTCAAGAATTTCTCACAAATATCACACCATACGATGGCGGATATGTGACTTTCTGTGATGGAAAGAAGAGTAGAGTGATTGAAAAAGGTGAATTAAAGATTGAAGGTTTTCCAATATTCACTGGTGTGTTGTTTGTTGAAGATCTAAAGGCAAATCTGTTGAGCATAAGTCAGTTGTGTGATGACAATATGACGGTGGAATTTCATAAAGACAAATGTGTTGTGAGACACGGAGAAACCAAGGTTCTTTCAGGCATAAGATCTTCAGATAATTGCTATCTATTGGAACAGGAAGTACGATGTATGGTCTCAAAGCAAGACGAAGGAGTTCTGTGGCACATGAAGCTCGGTCACATCAATTACAAAACATTGGTGAAGATTGCAAATGCAAAAGTTGTACGAGGTATGCCTATCTTAACCAGCAAGGACGGAATTGTGTGTGGACCATGTCAACAAGGTAAACAAATTTGATCTCCCTATTCTTCAGTTCAATATACAACCACCTCTAGAAATATGGAATTATTACATATAGATTTGATGGGTCCAGTCAATACACCTAGTATAGGTGAAAACAAATATATCTTTGTATGTGTTGATGATTTCTCCAGATTTACGTGGGTAGCCTTTTTGAAAGATAAATCTGATATGTTGGAAATATTTAAAGTCTGGTAATAAAGTTACAAACTGAAAAGGGAAGTCTAGTTGGAAAGATTGTTCGAATTCGTAGTGATCATTGTAGAGAGTTTGATAATTCTCAATTTAGTATTTTTTGTGACAAGCTCGGGATTCAACATGAATTTTCTACACCTGTCACCCCTCAGCAGAATGGTATTGTAGAACGGAAAAATAAAACCTTGCAGAAGATGGCTCGAGTTATGTTAGCTGAGAAAAAAATTCACAATAAATGGTGGGCAGAAGCTATTAATCAGCTTGTTATACAATTAATCGAGTATATCTGCGGTCATTCACCAGCAAAACATCCTACGAGATTTGGAAGGGCAGGAAACCTAATGACTTATACTTCCATGTGTTCGGAAGCAAGTGCTACATTCTCAGAGATAGAGAGCAGTTGGCAAAATTTGACAATCGGAGTGATACTGGAATTTTTCTTGGGTATTCTATCAACAGCCGTGCTTATAGAGTTTATAATCATCAAACCAACACTCTCATGGAGTCTATAAATGTTATTGTGGACGATTTAGAGGAAGAACAAAAGTCAGATGTTGTAGAAGAAGAACCTGGTAACACTCATGTTCCAACACAGCCACGTCAACCTGACAAGGTAGATCCATTAGTTGAAGCTGAATCTCGTCAACATGCTGGAACATCTGAGCAGATTGGTACTAAACCTATCGAAGCTGAGCATGTTGGAACATCATCCCCCGCTACCGAAACCTATGTTCCAACACAGGACCAACCTGAATCAATCATAAGAAGTACTCGATCGATTCCTCGAGTGGATTACAGAAGGCTAGCAAGATTGCACTTCTTTGTCTCTCTCATTGAACCCAAGAACTATAAAGAAGTCTTGCTGGATGAGTATTGGATTGCTGCTATGCAAGAAGAACTAGGTCAGTTTGCACGTAATGACGTCTAGTATCTTACTCCTTGCCCCAAAGGCATTAATGTCATTGGCACAAAGTGGATCTTCAGGAATAAGTCTAATGCTGATGGCCAAGTTACTCGAAATAAGGCCAGACTAGTAGTTCAAGGATATACACAAGTGGAAGAAGTCGACTTTGATGAGACATTCGCATCAGTTGCCAGGTTAGAGTCAATTCAAATATTACTTGCTATTTCCTACTCTATGAACTTTATGTTGTATCAGATGGATGTCAAGAGTGCGTTTCTAAATGGAGTGGTGAATGAAGAGGTCTATGTTGAACAACCTAAAGGCTTTGAGGACCCTCATTATCCACATCATGTGTATCGTCTGAAGAAGGCTCTATATGGTCTAAAGCAAGCACCCAGGGCATGGTATGAATGACTTACTAACTTTCTTCTTCAGAAAGGTTATCGTCGAGGGGGAGTAGATTGCACTTTATTTTAACTAGAAAAGGCATCAAAATTTTTGATTGCTCAAATTTATGTTGATGATATACTATTCGGATTCACTTCATCTTCTATGGTACAGGATTTTGTCACCATCATGCAAGCCGAATTTGAAATGAGCATGGTTGGAGAGCTCATATACTTTCTGGGATCGGAAGTCAAGCAAGGAAGGAATGGCTTGTTAATAAATCAGAGTAAGTATGCTCTAAATTTAGTTAAAAGGTTCGGTCTGAGCAATGCTCGAGTAGTTTGAACTCCTATGGGTGTGTCTGACAAACTGGTAAAGGATGAGAAAGGAGTCGCAGTTGATCAGAAATTATACAGAGGCATGATTGGAAGTTTATTGTATTTAACAGCTAGTAGACCAGATATATGTTTCAGCGTGTGCAAGATTTCAGGCTGATCTAAAGGAGTCTCATCTCACAGTAGTTAAATAAGTTATTCAATATATAAGTGGGACTTCAGAGTATGGTGTCTGGTATTCTAAGAATCAAGATTCTGAGTTGATTGTGTACAGTGATTCTGATTGGGCTGGTAATGGTGATGATCAAAAAAGCACTACAGGTGGATGTTTCTTTATTGATACGAACTTAGTGTCTTGGTATAGTAAGAAACAGAATTCGATTTCTTTGTTTACTGCAGAAGCTGAGTATCTTGCAACAGGAAGCTGTAGTGCACAATTATTATAGATGAAACAAATGTTGAAAGACTATGGAATTCATCAAGGCCCTTTGAAGATCTTATGTGACAACACAAGTGCTATTGATATTTCAAAAAATACAGTCCAGCACTCTCGCACGAAGCATATTGACATAAGGAATAATTTTATTAGAGATCTTATTGAGAGGAAGGAAGTGGAGGTAGTCTATGTTCCAACACATGAGCAATTTGCGGATATCTTTGCCAAGCCGTTGGACACTGCTACTTTTGAAAGTCTCAGACAACATTTAGGTGTTTGTCAAATTTGAGGTAATCCTTGTCTTTAGTTCAGTGTAAATATTTTATATTTTTTATTATTTTCTGTCGAAAAAATTCAGAAAAAGAATGAAAAGAAGAAAAGGTGTAAAAAATAGAAGTTGGAAGTTATGGTATGTTGGAAGTTGACTAGAGAGAATCATTGCAAATCTTGGAAAAGGAAAAAGGTTTACGTGGCAAACGAGGAAGTAATGTGAAGAGTTGGTGTTGGTTTCCAAGTTGTCCAAATTCTTCCAAATCCCCTTCTTCTCTGCCACTTTCATATTCATCCTGACTTCTCTCCCAAATCCACTTGTCAAACTACTTCCCGATCCCTCTACTCATCAAATCCCTGCGGAAGAATAACGTCTAGCCCTAACTCTCCCACACTAGAAGAAGAAATTCCAGGAACCTCTCAACCTTTAGAAGTCATGGAGGATGAACCGATGACTGGCAAAATCGAGACCGAAGTCCTTCCCGAAGAAAATAACGGTCAATGTGAAGAGAATGTCGAGGCATAGGTAAAAGATGGTGATGAAGAAAAAAAAGAGACCAGTGGTTCAGGTGGCAATGGTGACGGTCAGGAAGAACACACCAGTGCCAAAAGAAAGGGTCCATATGGGAAGGTAACTGGTCTTGATCCCCTACTTTAAAAATTATAGGAATGGAGTTCAAAAACATAGATGAAATATTTGAATGGTTAGAGGCCAATAGAGTTTCAGTTGACCTAACCAAAATCAAAAGTATAGAAAGGGAATACTTGTCGGTTATGGTTAAAGAATTAATGACTAGTGATATTGGAGATATGTGGAGTATTGAAAACTGGAAGGTTAAATTTCTAAGAGGGAAGTATGGGGAGTACAGAGGAAAGGACAAATTTCATGTGCATTGTCGTATGCCCAGTCATGTTATGTGTTTTTTAGGGAGATTAGTGATAAAGAAGCAGCAGGAAGGGAGGTTATTAAGTATACAGATAGACTACCTATTGGATTCTTTGATCCTGAGGCTGCTCACAGATGGGAGGAGCTAAGGAAACCAATAGTTATTGACCTCTCTGATAGTGAGGAAGAGGAACATGGTGCATATGTTCCAACACAGCAGGGTGAGGATGAAAGCAGTGAAGAGATGGATATTGATGATGGCATGGGAGGAGAAGACCAGGTTAATATATCTGGTAATGAATATGATGACAAAGAAGGAGATCACAGTGAAGAATCAGTAGCTAAGAGATGATTTGAATATGGAAACACAGACTGCTGAAATTGGAGGAGCAGGGGATAATCATTATGTTCCAACATAGGAATATCCTGAGATGCACTATTCAAGTGATGAAGTGCTGGAGTTTTTTCAGTCAGCCAAGGGCAAGAGGAAGGCTACTGATGCAGAGGTACCCCCACAAACAAAAAGAACCAAGAAGAAACAAGAATCTATCAAGAGGACAGTGCTTCCTCCCCTCCCAGTAAGTGATGCACTTTCTTTTTCTTACTTTGATTTGAAAGGTGAAGAAATGGGAGAAGTTTTTGCTGAGAGAAAATTTATCCCTGGAGACCAGTAGATTTAGAAGCATACGGGGAGAGTGGCTTTTCAGACTTTTTGGAGTTAATAGGAATGAAAAGATCCGCCACTGTTCAGCTTCAGTATAACAGGAAGGTTGTCATTGAGGTATACTACAACTTAATGGCTGGAAATTTGGAAGCAGATTTCCCTTGGTTTGGAAGGGTTTATGTAAGGGGGAAAATGATGGAGTTGTCTGCTGCCAGAATCAACAAGGTATTGGGGCTTCAAACACCAGAGATTGAAGGAGTGTTTCCTGAGGATTTGGAAGTCGCGGATGATTAAATTCTGGAAACTATCTCAGGTGGATACAAGGCAAAGTGGCCTGGAACAGGGTATTCACAAGCTTCATGCTTGTCCTCAAGATTTTTGGGCTGTATCAGATTACAGTTCACTGTTGGATGCCATCTTCAAATACTACTGCGCTGACAAGAGAAATGACCAAGTTACTATACTGTGTTGGAACACAGAAGCCTGTAAATCTTAGACTGTTTATTCAGCAAAATTTGGTCAGGCAAGCCACTGCTCCTAAAGCCAAACATGTCATTATCTATCCTGGGTTGATTTCAGCACTGGCTAAAAGCGCCAAGGTAAAAGGAAAGGCAAAAGATATTGTGATTGACACGGAATTCCTGAGGCCAAACAAGAAGACATTCAGGTTGAGGCATGTGTATGATTTACCGTGGAGTACTTCTGGGTCAACTTCTTCATCGGCTGAAAAGAAGACTAACCTGGTAGCCCTGAATGCCAGACTAGGAGCAATAGCCATTCAAATGGCAGCGCTAGAGGCAGAAAAAGAAAATCTGAAGGAAGAGAAAGTACGGTTGGAATCCTGCACCTGAACTGCATTTCTTCTCTATGTTCCAATATAGAGGTCAAAGTCAAGGGGAGCCTACTTGATGCTTGTGTTTTTTTTAATGTTTTTTTGCCTTTAGCATATGTGTGGTCCCAGGGGGAGAATTTTTTATAATGGCTCTGTAATCTGAAGTTTATTTTTTTATGGAATTCTTGGATTTCTGGTTTTCGATTTTCGGTATTCATGTTTTATTGGAATTATGGTATTCAATTTTTGTTCAGATTCAGTATTGTGCATATTGTGCATATGTTCCAACATAGGTGGAGTTTGGAAGACCTATGTGTATGATGACAAGTTTTTCGTTGTGTGATTAATGGCCAAAAAGTTATGGATCCACAAAATATCAAAGGGGGAGATTGTAAAGTCAAGAGATATGCATTGAATATTTAATTGGCAGTTTTTGTGAACATATTTGGAGACGAAAAACTTTCCATGTTGGAACATGCGAAAACAGCATATTTACGCCAAGGATATTTACGGAAAAAGAAGACAGAATATTATGGTATTTGTGAGTTGTGGAAATCTAAATATTCTGCTATATATTAGGCATATAGAAGCAGAGTTGATTTATAGAAAATCCCTACATATATGGAGTGATATTATCGAATATATGAGATATATTGTGATAAGGAAAATCCCTTTATTTATGGGATTTGGATATGCTTCAAGAAGCAGATTTGGAATAGGAATATTGTGGAGATAATCGGGGAGTATTTCGATCTGCTCAGGGCTATAAAAGGGGACAACTACGGCTGCATTGTTCACGGATTTTAACAAAGAAAATCTGCACACAGATTTTTAATCTTTCGAGAGAATTGTAAAGAGCCAGAATTCTATGTTCCAACATACTTGACCTGCTGTTCAAAGTTCAGAATTATATGCCTTAATTCCTCGAGAGGAGGAGATCCAGCGTCGACGAGTTTCGAGGTCAGAGGGAGTCTGATCAAGGCGGATCGGTAGCAATGGGAGCTTGCAGAATTCACACTTTATAGTTAGTAAATATAAGTATTATGTATGATGTACTTTGTACTTTGTACTTTGTACTGGGTCAGGCTCCGCAGATGTAGGTGGATTTCACCGAACTGCGTAACCAAGTCTTGTGTCGTTAATGGTTTAATTTATTGCATACTTGGTTAGATAGGTCACGTTGGAACATACTAATAAGGATTAGAAAAATTCAGTAAAACCAAATTTCAATTTCTATCCGCATCTCATGTTCTAATGATCATAATTAGTTTTTATATTTACATATTACCCCCTTGTATGGCCTCGCTTGTTGGATTTGAATATTTGTTTGATTTCTTTATCATATCTTAATACAAACTAAAGTATATCCCAATAGTTTCAAGTCTTATAGATTTGAACCGGATTCTAAACTCATGTTCATCCTAGATGGAGTGACTATTTTCATAACAATTTCAATGTTATTTAATTATATGAAGCCTATGCTAAGAAACAGAATAAGGATGTGTGATAAAATTGTTAACTACTAAAGAGTTGACAAATTAAACTTCTTAGCACAAAATTTAGTTTGATTATTTGTGGAATCAAAGCCAAAAAATATGCATAGAAGAGAAAAACAACATATATGTAGCAAATGTTGTGATAAAATCAAATTGTAAAGGCACCCAAAAGATGAATTCCCAGTCAAATTACATTCCACCGGCCTCATAATAAAAAGATAAATATAAAAATAAAATGCAGTAGCTTTAAATTATAACGTCTTGCGATTCATTGACTGCATGCAAATTACGTAACCGCTTTCCGCACAAAAGCCTTCCTTCAATCTGGCCATGCATTGTTATTACTTCCTGGACCTGGCCATGAACAATGAGTTGGAATTGAATTGATTGTGCATAATTAAACAAACTTATTAATTGTAAAAGTAAATATAAGTGAAGACTAATGATTTTAGGGCTCCTCTCTTATCTATTCAAATCTAACATAATCTTTTAAACTTCACAAATCTCTCTGAATTTTAAGTCATTCTGTTAAAATTGATCTAAATTTGTTCATGGAAACATTAAAAATGATAAATACTCTATCCATTTCATTATAAATTAAACCTTAAGAAGTATGTAAAAAAAATGACAGATTTGGTACTCACTTTTAGGTAAAATTACAGGTTTCGTTCCTTTTCTTTTTTGTAAATTGTTCCTAAAATGTTCCCACATTATTATGAAGTGTTCTCAATTGACTCTCACATACTATTAGCTTGGTTTAAGTGAGTCAATGTTGAGTCGACCTTTTTAGTGGTGATATTGTTACCGTTGGGAAGTAGGGAACATGGAAAGTAAGGATGACAGAAGAGACAGTGGCTATGGTTGGATTGGTGGTGTTCGGAACATGGTGGAAGATGTAGTGGAGAAAAACTAGAAGAAGAAAAAATTCTAAAAAATTAATTTAACCTAGAACGTTGTTCAATCATAATATTTAAAATCTCGTTAACTGTTAACGGATTCGATCCGTCGTTAACTTAATTAAAACATGTTATGACCGATAAAGGAACCAATTAAGAACATTTTGTAATAATCTGAGAACCTTTTAGAAACATGGTGCAAAAAACTATACTTGTAATTTAGTCTAAAAATGGGCACCTAAACTGTTATTTTCTCATACATAAAAACTAGAGTAAAGTGCTCATATGACCCTATATTTTGGTCATATGTGCCAATATGACCCTGTAAGATTAGAAAGTGATATTGTAACCCTATGATTTGCTCGAATTGTGCTAATAAAACCCTGGAGGCCTGAATTTGACCGGAATTCTATGAAATGACTATTATATCCCTGGTATAAAAAATAAAAATTCAGAAAATGTGAAAGGACTGTTATGCCCCCATTGTCTATTAGCCCCAAATATTTCCATTTTTCTTTTCATCTTCTCGAGCTCACTTCTATGCAGTCTTCTCGAGCTCCTCTTCATCTTCTCGAGCCGGAGCTTCCACTTCTCTTCTCCTTCTTCTTAAGGTCTCCACTTTCCGACGATTAGCTAAACGACGCCGGAAAATGGTGGTGGATGGAGGTGTGTGTCTTTGGGTTTAGGGTTAGCAATTTAAAATGGTGGGGATGGCTATACGGATCGAACGGGGAAAGGGGATGGTCACGGTGGTGGCATGTTTCTACCAAAACCTGATGGTGATGGCGGGGGCGATTAGGGTTAGCGGCGATTAGGGTCTGCACCACTGTGGTAGGGTTCATCTAGGTCGCGGCGTTTTCAGAGGACAATTTCCGGTGGAGGCGACATGGCGGTGTACTGGTGGTGGAGCTGAGGCTGGGGGTTGTGGTGGTTTGGGTATGGGCTGAGACTGACGACGTATTGATGTCGAACAGGGGCGTGATGGTTTAGGTATGGAAGTGTTTAGCGTGGCGGTGTACTGGTGTAATCGCGGTGGTTTGCGCCGCCGTGGTAGGGCTCTGGCGGGTGGCCTAAGTTGGTGCGAGGTTCAAGTGGTGGCGGGGCAGGGCTCAGGTGGCAGCGGGGCTATAGTGAGTAGGCAGAGCGGGGTTCAGGTGGTTTGGGGGGTTCAGTGGTGGGAGATGGGTGACTGTGGTAGTCTGTGGTGGCGGGTGGCTGAGCTAGGCGGAGCGGTGTGGCAGCGGGTGGCTGAGCTAGGCGGTGGTGTGGCAGAGGCGCATATTTATAGCGAAAATCAAGAAGGGGATGTCGCCGGATTTGCAATTTCCTTTTTCTTTTGTGTTGGTTTTTGGCAGCGGCGGTGGCGGAGCGGTGGCGGAGCAATGGCGGAGTGGTGGCGATCCGATGGCGGTGGTGGTGGAGCGGCGGTGACCTGCCGATGGTGGTGGCGGAATGATTGGAGGTGGTGCTAAGGCGGTTTTGAAGATGAAGAAGGGGGTATTCTTATCTTTAATTTTTTAGTTTTAAGAATAGGTGTATTTTAGTCCTTTTGTATTAGGTCAATACCGGAAATTACAAAGTCAATGCTAGAATAGTGCCAAAAGATTATATCGGCACCCCTGATGCAAATCATAGGATTACAATAGCACTTTTTGATCTTGCAGAGTCATATTGGCACATATGACCAAAACATAGGATCATATCAATTTTTTGCCCTAAAAACTAACCTGTGATCATCGGAACAAAAGATATGCAGAAATAATGATGAGATCGCGGCCACGGTTAATGATGGTGTAGCGCCAAGAATCTCCGACTTCGATATTGTATTCTTTGCGGAAGTCAGCCATCCGTTTTCGATATCAATCCTACCGATTTTATGTTTAACAACCTTTGCTCTCCATAATTTTTTGTAGTCTCCATCTTCCAACTGCAGCATTACATCTTCCGTTTTGTCTAAATTCATTACCCTCCCAAATTCCCTTGGAACCACCTGAAAACGCAACATTAAAGGACTCTACGATGATAAGGCAAATGCTCCCTCTGTCTGAACCACAGGTTCGTCATCTTTGTGCATGGGCAATTATGCATACTAATATGGTAGGAGGAGTGGGAAATTGGAGTAAGTTGGTTAAATTTCAACCTCAAATTCGAGTATAAAATAGAAATCTTAAGTTGGAACAGATAAAAATAAAAAGTAAAAATCTTTGAATGCGATGTAGGAGTAAACCCTTACCACGCAGTACTTCTTGTGGTATTTGAGAGTCCAAGTAGGGTTTCTCAGCTTCTAAATCAAAATCATTGTCCTTGTATCCATGCCCACCTGTAACAATTTGCCCCAGCCAATCAAGAAGAATACAAGAAAAACGAGTAATCAATGAACAATAAGAGTGGTTTCCAATTCGACCCGGATGTAAATAGGGTGAAAATATGCAAATAGGCTAAAAAATTTAACCCAAATGCATATTGAGGAGAACGCATACAGTGAATGCATTCTCTATCATTAATTTTTTAAATGTGAATGAAGAAAACGCATTCAGGGAATGCGTTCTCTAATTATTTTCTTTTTATTTTGAACGTCCTAGAGTCTGTCTCTTGAAAGATGGTCTTTCCATAAGTCTTGGAAATACCAAGGTTTAAAGTGTAAATTAGAAGAAATGAAGATAAAATTTTTGGATTGCACGAACCGGATTATAAATTTTATAACTAGTGCATTTTGCATACTAAATTTTAAATATTGCAACTAAGACCTTTTACCTTTAATTATTCTAATTAAACCCCATTTTTCAATAAGCATATATAAAGACCGTCTTTCCCCAGACTTTGCCAACGTCCTATGTATTAGAATAAAAGAAAACAAAAAAAAAGAATGAAGATAACGCATTCAACGAATTTTATCTAATATAATTTAAATGTGTAAAATTCTTAATGGAACTTTGATATGATGTAAATACAATTGGTTTCATGGTTACACTCCGTAGAATTTTGGTCATCAATGTTAACTAGTTAAATCAAACTTGTACATGATGTGACAAATATTTGTTTTATAATATTGGACGATATATATTATTAAAATAATTCTTAACTATTTTATTATTCAAATAATATTAGATAGAATTCGAGTAATTAAGAGATCGAATCCATTTTTACTATATATATTAAGTTTATAATCATTTTTTAAAAATAATACGTAGAATAATATATTACTATGCAATTCGAGTTTATGTTTAAAATTATAATTACTTTATTTAACTTTATCTTCAATATTTATATTTAAAAATTTTAAATATCCAAAAAAATTTGAGTAACGCACAATATAATATATTTATTTTATATGGCATCATTCAATCTATCAATTTCTTAAACTAAATAATATTTGCTAAATATTTTTGTGGCTATATATTTTAAAATTTATGGATGAGAAATTTACCTTTTTGGTTATTTGAATTGCAAATGAAGTTTTGAAAAAATTAATGAGTTTTATCATCTGTAGATGATGTATTTAAAATTAATAGTTGTGATGGTATATTTAGTTGTTGTGTTTACTATTTATTATTATGCGTTCAATTTTTTTTAAAAAAATTCATTTTCCAAAGTATAATTGACCGTTGCGAAGGATGGTGTTTGAAGAAGTTTAGGATAGTTGGATTCTGGAAAAAAAATGATGAAAACGCATTTGCTCCTTCATTTTCCCAAAATTTTAAAAAATAATAATGATGAAGACGCATTTGCTAATGCATCCTCTATTCTTTGAAGATGTGTCCTCTATTTTTCGAAGTTTAGCCATCAATGATGAGGATCCATTTGCTAAATGAGTCCTCTATTTTTTTCAAAATTAAAGAAAATTAATAATGAAGATGATGCATTCCCTAATGGCATCCACATGGAGTTACTGTAGCCACAAATCACCTGATTTTCTATTGTTGGACACTGGAAACTCAACATTTATAGGTGAAGCGCCTCCACGTTCATCGAACTTTCTAACTTGCGGATGTTTAGTTGATTTCCTTAACACACCATAATCACTACCATTGGCATCTTCACCGGAATCATTATCCCCGGCTTCACAATCCTCATGATCACCTAAACTTTTGCGCTTCTTCAATGCCCGAGTACTCCCTTCTCGTTTAGTCATTTTGTGACGATATTTTTTTGAGGTCCTAACATCATCATCCTCATCGGACTTGCTTTCGCTAGTGTCCAGGTCCTCATTGTCGTTGCTAGAACTGCCATCGCCATCGCCATCGAGCATCTTTTTGGAACCATTGGCATAGTAGGGTGTGACCCAAAAGGTCGTCTTATCAATCAAATGAAACAGCAGATTATCGCTGTATTTTAAATTATAATCTCTCACAAACACTGGTAATGATTTCTTGCACATATAGTAGTAATGGTCTTTCTTGATAACTTTTGCTCGCCATGAACGATTTGATGATCTTCTCTTGTCTTCCGTGATGAGTGAATAGTTGCAAGGAGGTTTCCTCCCCTCTAATTCACTTGAAAAACTATGGGGAATTCGCTAAAGCAAACAAAAACACATATGATTATGAAATGAAATTAACAATATAGATTACAGGGAAAAAAAGATAAAACTAACTTACAATTCCGCGGATGAAATCATCATCCATCAACAGCTTTTAGAAAGGAAGGACATGAAAGGTACGACGTTCTTTCCATTTTTTCTTAGTTTGGTTTATTTTTGAAAAGAAAAGGAAATAGCAATACTGATGGTTGAGTTCGCACAGATCTTCCTCTATATATATGGATGTTGCTATTTATACTACCTTTTAGTGGAATGTGAGTGAAAAAAATATTAAAAATATTAAAAAGGCTTTTAGTGGAATGTGAGTGAAAAAAATATTAAAAATATTAAAAAGGTAAAACGGTGAAATGTTTAATGAGAATAGTTGGTGTGAATTAAAAAACTAGACTTTTCAAATGTGTATTGGAGTATGATGCGTTTGTGTAGTGGTTGAGATGTTTAATAAATTGACCTTTTGAGTACTCCCTCTGTTTCTTTAATATTGTCACATTTTTTTTGTTTATTTTATATTGACACACTTTTTATTTTTGGTAAGATTCCTTCAATTTCATCCACTCATTCTACTTTTTACTTTCTACCTTCAATTTCATCCAGTCATTTTCTCCACCTAAATCCAAACACCTAAACCTATGGTGCCACTATTAGTGAAACAGAGGGAGTACTTTTTTTATAAAAAAAAAAATTAACACACTCAAATAAGTTATTAATTTGCACTTCTAATCGATGCATATAAATATTAAAATGTACCATTAAATAAATATTTAAAAATTAATATTATTACTAAATAAAATTTTGCCTAAATTTAATAGATCACTAAGTTTTTTTATTTGAAATCAATATCTTTCAAAGATATTGGAAAATGACAAGCGGCGATTACAATGAGTGGAATTGACATCCAACCTAACTAGACTCTAGCAATAACTATGATATTGCAAGGATATCTAAATTACATTTCAACCATCATCTGTACTATTACATATAAGAGATTCAATAAAAAAAACTGTAACATCGCCCTCGGGGATATTAACTTGCTTTCCGCAAAAATCATGACCACTTGGAAAATAGGAGTGTATCACGTGTCAATATCACTGCGCCAAACAGGAATCTTCTACAACTGTAACACCACTTGATCCAACCACGATCTATATTGTCCAAACTATAAACACCTTGAAAAACACAGATCTAATGAACCCAAATAAATGGAAACCCAAAAGTAAAACTACAAATGAAATTGGGAACACACGAACTGTACAAGCATATCGAGAACAAAACTTCAGCGTGAACAACTAAATCGAGTTACCATCGTGAACACATTTATCTAATCGATCAGGCCGAAGAACAAAACTAATCTTTGGAGACAAATCTCATACTTATTCATTTTAAAAACATAAATTAAAATAATGGTTATTTTTCCATATTCCAATGGGAAGATGGGAAAAAAAAATTGAAGAAAAATGTGGTGTTTTTTTGGGAGGGAGGCTATGTAACTATCTAAGGTTAAATGTAGTATTTTTCTTTCTTTTTTCTTTTTTCTTTTTTCTATTGACCAAATTTAGCACTCCTTCAATAGATCACTAATTGTTAATAGGCCACTAATCATTACTTAGTAATCTTGTTAATGAGTACTTTAATTACTTCAATTATAATTGTGCAGATGCATGAATTTCTCCATATGTGAATCAAATTAATATTTACAATGAGCATGTATGCTCTAATGGTAGTCTCATGTTATATTCGAGTGAAACGAAATGAAATTTATTTACACATATTTTTATGATAAGTTGTATTTTAAAATTAAATATAACTATTTAGATTATTTAATCATTATAATTTACTATACATTAGACACTATACATAATTATTATAAGAGTCCATCTCTTGAAAGATGGTATTACATAAGTTATGAAAAGATCAAGGTTTAAACTGCAAATTAGAAGAAATCATGTTAAAATTTTTGGATTGCATAATCTGGTCAAAAACTTATAACTATTGCACGTTGCATTTTTTTTAATATTGCCACTAAAATCTTTTATGTTTCTATAATTCTAATTCAGCCCCGTCTTTCCATATACCTATGGAAAGACGGTTTTTCCCCAAGATTTTGCCTTATTACTCCCTCTATTTCTCTATTACTGGCACACCACTTTTGGGTTAGAATGTAGAAGATTCTAAATGAGTAGATAAAATTGAATTGAAAGAAAGAAAAGTAAAATAAATGGATATAATAACCTTAAACTTGTCATAATTAGAAAGTGTCAATATAAAAGAAACATCCCAAATTAGAAAGTGTGTCACTATTAGTGAAACGAGGGGAGTATAATAAGAGGTTGTATCTTGAAAGACATTCATTTCAAAAAATATGGAAAGACTATGGACTCAAATGAAATTTTGTCACAAAAAGATACTCCCTCCGTTTTTTTTCCATTGGCACCTCTCTTTTGGTGTTAGAATTGAGGAGATGCTAAATGAGTGGATGAAATTGAATTGAAAGAAGAGAAAGTAAAATAAGTGGATGTAAAAACCTTAAACTTGCCCAAAATAGCAAGTGCCAATTAAAAAAAACACCACTTTTAGTAAGTGTGCCAATGAAAAAAAAATGGATGGAGTAAAAAATTCGTAGATGAAAGCATTTAAATTTTGGGTCAAATTCAGTTTATAAACAATTTTGGGTAAAATCACACATTCATTTGGGTTTTGGTTAGAAACATTACATATTTAGAGTAAAATATATAAAGATGTCTTATAATAAAATTATAGTTAAGATTATTATATTATCAATGTGAAGTAAAATGAAAAGATAAACAAATATATAATTATAATTAAAACTTGTAGTAAAAAGTTAAAGTTAAATACATTCCAACAACTAATTAAAAAATAAGCAAATAAACAATCTAAATTAACTGCATTAATTAATTAAATCCAATAAGGTTGATGTGAATAGCAATCTATTCTATTTAATTATATTTAAATATCAATTTATTTAATCTATTTATGAAATTGACACATAAATTAAAAATAATATAAATAGCGATAAAAGTGATACAAATATAATCACCCAACAAGTCAGAATTCAGATAGTCGAGAAACAATGTTATTCCCATGCGTTTAAAGCAATTGGATTTTACTTTATATGAATAGGTTGCTGCAATAACTTCTCCCCTTGGGTTTCCATGGCTATTAATTTTCGCACCTTTAATAGGTGTGCAGATTTATAGTTTGTGTTAATAGAATATCATATTATCTACACCATTATTATTAGAATTAGTCAAACGTTAGTATTTAGATGAAGGCAAAGTCCGTCTTTCCATAAACTTATGGATAAATGAACTTTAATTAAAATAATAAAAGGTAAAAGGTTTTAGTTGCAATATTAAAATTGTAGTATGGAACATGTAATAGTTATAAAATTTATAACCTGGTTCTTGCAACCCAAAAATTTTATCTTCATTTCTTTTAATTTACACTTTAAACATTGGTTTTTCCATGACTTATGGAAAGACCGTCTTTCAAGAGACAGACTCTTAGATGAAAATATTTATGAAAAGTTTTTTTAAAAAAGGTGAAAGCATTTTAATTACTTTTAAATTATTTATTTATTTACTTATCATTTAATTATTTTTATGAAATGTGGTTAACTTTAATTATACTATATTTTTAACTTTATTTATTTTTATTTTATTTTAAATTATGATATTCCCTCGGTTCCTCCCTAACTTGCAAGGAATTGTTTTTCATCAAAGTAGTCAAACTTTGACCATATATTTTAATAGATATATGAGCAATGATGTTATCGTATGAGATATTGTTAGATTCGTTGTAACATTTACGTTTTATATATCAATTTTTATGGGTCGTTATTGTTCGTAGTTATATATATTTACAGTCAATAAACAGTGAAAAATACTTTGTGCAAGTTAAAGAAGGATGAAGAGAGTAATATAATAGTCATACATGTTTTCTGCCCTGACGTGAACTTGGCGTTGCTCCACTACCTTTGGCCGACAATCTTCGCAGCAGAACTATAAAAAAATCGGTAATGCCTTGCTTCCTCTTCGCCTGCGGGAGATGGTCGTGAACGAGAGAGGACAACTGCTTTTTGGTTCACGAAGGGGAGAGGAGGGGTTAAGCGGGAAAGAGGAGAACGAATAATAAAGAAAATATTTAGTTAACAAGAAATTAGGGTAATCTTGTTTTTTTCATTATTTCGTTTTTCGATGAGGTAGAAAATAAGGGTAATGATGTGTATTTATTCATGATCTCATGGTACAATATATAGTAATACAAAATACCTATACAAGCTAGGAAAAGGAAATAAAATCTAATTATAATTACTAGTAATATTTATATTCCTTAACACCCCCCTCAAGTAGGAGCATGAAGATCAGAAATGTCCAACTTGCCAAGTAATGAATGAAACTTGTTACGTCCGAGAGCTTTTGTAAACAAGTCCGCAGGTTGATCTGTAGTGCGGATATGATGAGTAACTATAGTACCAGACTGCACAAGATCCCGAACAAAATGACAATCAACTTCAATATGCTTCGTACGTTCATGGCACACTGGATTTGCTGCAATATGAAGAGCAGATTGACTGTCACAAAACAAACGCATGGGAGCAGTATACGCAACCCCGAAGTCTTTCAGTAAAGACCTAAGCCATAACAACTCACAACATGTAACAGATATAGCACGATACTCCACTTCAGCAGAAGACCGAGAAACTGTATGTTGCTTCTTGGTTTTCCAAGAAACCAGAGAATCACCAATCATCACAAAGTAACCGGAAAGAGAACGTCGGGTAATAGGGTAAGCAACCCAATCAGAATCACAGTAAGCAGTCAACTATAACGTACTACGGGAAGAGAGAAATAAACCTTAACCAGGATGGCTCTTCAAGTAGTGTAACACACAAACTGCAGTTTGCCAGTGAGGAACACAAGCAGACTTCATGAATTGAGCAAGTGTGTGAACAGAATAACTAAGATATATCAGGCGCCCAACCAGTCACCTGTACTGCTCAGGATCATGGTAAAGCAGGCCATCAACACGCGCCAGATCGTGTTGCTGCTCCATCGAAAATTTAGTCGATTTAGAGGTAGATAAACCTGTATCAGATAAAATGCCCAAGGCATATTTCCTTTGCGAAAGAAACGTCCCCTCCGGTCTTCTAGCAATCTCTATGCCCAAGATATACTTAAGTAAACCAAGATCTTTCATATGGAAACAAGAACTCAAGTATTTTTTGAACTCAGAGATGAGCGTATAAGAGCTACTAGCAATGACAAAATCATCCACATAAACTATAACATGCAAAAAAACTGATGTCGGAGTGGTTGCATGCGGGAACTGGTCTTAAAAAAAGTGGCATTCTGACTGTTAAAGATGATGCAGGATTCCAGGTTAAATATATGACAGCCTCTCTTTCCGGCAGAATAACCAAGAAACAAACATCGCCGACTTCTTGGAGCAAACTTTTCGCGGTATCAGGGAACGTGAGCAGCAAAACACAAGCATCCAAATACCTTTAAATATGAGTAGTTTGGAGCTTTTCCATGTAGCATCTCAAAGGGAGTGCAACCATTGGGATGTTTCGTCAGTGTCCGGTTAATCAGATAAACAGCAGTAAGAACACATTCTCCCCAAAACTCAATTGGAAGACTGGCTTGATACCATAAGGCACACGCCACGTTGAGTAAATGGCAATGCTTTCGTTCAACTCGACCATTCTGCTATGGTGTATCTACCTTATTTAAAAAATTTATCCCAGATGCAACAAAATGAGATCTCAAAGGTAAAAATTCAGTCCTGTTGTCACATCGGACATGCAGTATAGTTCAGCCCCATTGATTCTTGACCAGAGCACAAAATTCCAAAAATCTAGAAGCTACCTCTGACTTAGCCACTAATAAATAAACTCAAACAGCTCGGGAATAATCATCAACTATTGTAAAATAAAATGAAATGCACCACTAGAAGATGGTGTTCTATAAGGACCTCAAACATCACGATGTACTAATTCAAATAAGGCAGTAGCATTTTTAGAACTTAATGGAAAATTATGTATAGTTTGCTTTGCTCTATAGCATACAAAACAAGGTATAGTAGTATTATTTGTGTTAAAATCAAGTGTAGGACCAAAAGACAACACCGTAGATGATGGATGACCAAAATGTTGATGCCATAGATCAGATGAAGAAACTGAAGCAACTGTCGGAATAGACTGCACGATATGAGGATGAAGGCGAGTATCCAACAGACAAAGCCAATAAACCCCCCTTGTTGTTCACCCACACCAATCACAATCCTTGTACTGATTTTCTGTAAAATGCAAGAATTTTGAGTAAACAATGCTAGACATTTCAAGGCAGATAACAATCTAGAGCGTGATAATAAATTACATAGTAAAGTAGGTATATAGAGCACATAAGTATGGGTGGCATCACCAAAACAAATAGAATCATATTTTGTAGCAGACAACACAGATCCATCAGGAAGTATAACATTCACAGAGTTGGTTGCAGTAGTAAAATCAGTAAGAGAACCCTTGTCACCAGTCGTGTGATATGAGGCTCCCGAATTAAGAATCCAGGGTAAAGTAGACTTACCTGACCCATGGTCAGATAATGAATTAAAATGATTAAATAAATATATGATCGTACTCCATTGGTAGTCAGACAGAGCAGGCCCGAAATCAGATCGAGTATGGGCGCCAAAGGAGGCGGTCGTCGCAAACCCTTGCGGCGACATCACTACACCGGTAAAAATGGCCATAACACATTTTATTTTGTTTAATAAACAAATAAAATAAATTGAGTCCAAGTACAGACAACAATCAAGTAGATATAGCAACCTAGCAGATGCAGAAACAGCAAAGGAGCGCGCGTCCCTATACTGGCATGTGGAAACACGTGCTGCTGGAGGGGAAGGCGTGCGTGGCTCAACCGCGCGTGAATTCAAGCGCCTTTGATGGTCGCGTGCATGAATCTCATGCGTGCCTTCCTTCCTTAGCGGAACGACAAAAGGCGCCAGACAACAGTTAATGGCGAGCTCCAAACCGAGTTGCTGGAGCAAAACGGCAAATGGCACTGGGCTCGGCGAAAATCTCATCAGTTGATGGCGATGGTTGATGGCGATCTCATCAGTTGGCAAAGATCGGTGGCAGGTAGCGTTAGATCGGCGGCGGGCAGCTCTAAGACACAGGCTCGTCGGAAACTGAGGCTTGCCGGAGACAGGTGCGGAGAGGCTTCACCGGAGACTAAGGCAAAGAGGCTTCTCCGGAGACAGAGGATCGGTGGCGGCATGAACGAAGATGTTTATTTTTTTAAAAGAAAAGTAACTCGAATCAGTGGCGTGTCAGGCACGGACGATGGCGGCAGTGTTTACAGGAAATTTAAGATGGAAAATTTAGGTTCTTAGGCTCTGGATTTTAGGCTCTGATACCATGTAAAAAATAAGGGTAATGATGTGTCTTTATTCATGACCTCAGGGTACATTATATAGTAGTACAAAAAACCTATACAAACTAGGAAAAGGAAATAGGATCTAAGTATAATTACAAGTAATATTTATATTCCTTAACAGATGATGCGTATAAATTATGTCGTTTGTTTTTTAGGTTTATTGTGATTTTATTGGATTAATATGCACATTAGGTGTATTATTTGTCATAGATTGCAGGTTGTGGGCGTAAGAAATTGGAGGAAGTTGGGGAGAATTATGACAATTATGGCAAAAAGATGCTGTCAAAACGTTGCGCAGAAACAATTCGGACGTGTGCAAACTGTGGAGCAGATTTGGAGACATTTTGGAGCTGATGTCATGGAGGATATGATAATATTTTATGAGATATGCTTGGAGATATTTTAGACATATGATTAGATTTTGATTTTTGTCCCTCCTTTAGATAATGATAAGATTAGAATTCAAATTTGGAATTGGTTTACATGATCTTTTGGGTTGAGCCCCTCCTCTTTATAAGAGGCATTAGTTTAGACATTATTTTACACATTTTTAGCTTAGAAGCAGAAGTCTGTCTCTTGAAAGACGGTCTTTCGATGAGCAATGAAAAGACCAAGGTTTAAAGTGCAAATTAGAAGAAACGAAGATTTACACTATTAGCTCATCAGCTGTTTTTCACAAGATTGTGCTACTTACTAATTCCATGCAATAATTACGTATTGGCGAAAATTAGATAGCAATTCCCAACAACATTCAAAGTTGGCTAGAATTAAACATATATGAAATAAAATAAATTAAGAACGATAAAAAACATGCAAGAATCAACTATAAAGCAATTAGGCCTCACGATTTCAAACTAACACTCATTATTCCCTGCCGATAAACTAGTTAGCCACTCGTACTATGCATCAAAAAATCGCAAAAGAAAATCTCTGAAAATCATTGAATTAAACGAAGAAAATAAATTATTCCCAAAAAATGGATTTCGTTTGGGCAAACTGAACCCTCTGCGGCGGAACTCATTCTGGAAATAATTAGAAAAATAATATCTACGAAGTTCTGATCTAGTTCTAGGCAATTTTTTTGGGAAAGACAGTCTTTCCATAGGCTTATGGAAATACGAGGTTTAATTTGAATAATAAAAGGTAAAAAGTCTTAGTTGCAATATTAAAATTTTATTATAAAACGTATAGTAGTTATAAAGTTTATAACCCGATCCATGCAAGCCGAAATCAAAATGTGTTCTGGTTCAGCGAATACTTTCTAGGGGTATTTTGGTAAGGGAAACAAGTAGTTAATTATAATTAATTAACTGTCGATAAACTAAGAAAGAATTGGGGAGGTTAAGCGTATCTACTTTCCTATAACCAATAGATATGTAAGGATTGATTCATCATTGCGCCTATAATCGATATTAACTAGAATGAGATATTCTTAGCCGATATCATTTTTACACATATTTATTCCTCATTTTAGATTAATCATTTGCATTTTTAGTGTTAGAAATTTTTTTGAATTCAAGGCGTGGTGGCGAACACCAAAAAAGATTTTGAAATAAGTTGATTTTTTTTATGATTATTGATTTTGCTCCTCGTGGGATCGGCTATACTTACCGGTACACTTATTAGTACTTTTATGAGTTTGCAGGTTATTTGGCGAGTCAAACGATGCTCACCATTCAATTTTTTTATCAGGCGTAGAATCATCTTTTTATAGATTTCTGGTCAAATTGGTAGTTGACAAAATGGTCAACATAGTCCAGGGTTCAATTGGCACTTTCAAATTTTACAAGGTTATATTGGCACTCTCGATCAAAATATGATAGGGTTAAAAACACACTTTTCTCAAAAGATTAATTCCGAACTTCTAAATAAAGTCATTATTGACAAAATTCTACAAAATAAATATATAAAGAAGCATCTCATGCGAGCTTCAGATTTTAGTAGTTTTTCAAAAAAAAATTTTGTTTGAAGTCAAAGGTACTTCTTAGTAGGAATAAAAGAATGATGAAAATAGAAGAATTTTTTTTAATAAAAAATAAATATTGTATTATGATTTGAGTATTCAATTGAAATTACATTAAATTTTTATTCCCAATTTTTTCTTTTCCTACAAATATAGAAAAGAAAGTCTTTTCTCTCATTAAAATTTTTATTTTAGGAAATGAGATGAAAAGTTGTCGAAGTTAAATTATTTTTGTAGAATCTCTAAAATCAAATTAAAATTCCTATTATAGGAAAAATGTTGACTTGCTTTAACTCGAGGGGCGCTCATTGTCTATTTGATATTTTCTTTTTTTATTGGTCCGCCAATAAAAATCCTTAATTTGTTTCTTTAGTGAAAAGATCATTCAAATCTGGAAGATCAGGGGAGGCACAAGGTGTGTCATGTGTGCTTTCTCTAATTGTGGCGTAAATTAATACAAATTTATGCCGTTTCACACCGCCGTAATGATGTAGCCTGAAACTGCCAATTATTGAATTTTAAATAAGTTACAGGAATCCGTTATCCTAGATGAGGTTTCGAACTCGCAAAATAAGTCAGACGTTAGTTCGGATGGTTTTATTGGAACCCTAAAATACCTCATACTAATGTGGTGAGACTCTTACTTATATATTGAACAATCACTTTCTCAACTTGCAATGTGGGACGTGGGTTGAACACACCCAACAATCTCCCCTCAAACCAAGACCACACAATGGCGTCCTTTATCCTGGCGGACCATCTTGCACTGCCGCTACACCCGCGGGACACGCCACTTAACAACCACCTTGGTCAGGCAGATTTTCGACACAAGGGCACACTTGCCACCGCCATGGGCATAAATGAGGGCCTCCACATTGGGCACACATGCAGTCCCCATCCCGAGCACAACCATGGCTCCGATACCACTTGTTGGGAGCGCCAAACCTACCAAAACCAACATTAGTATGATATTATCCTCTTTGGCCCAAGCCCGCACGATTTTATTGGGTGCAATCTCAAAAGGGCACATACTAATGTAGTGGGACTCTCACTTATATAGTGAACAATTACTCTTTCAACTTCCAATGTGGGACTTGGATTGAACACATCCAACACTCCGAACTCGGAAGTAGGGGGGCCTAAAGTGATCATTTCTAATCACTAAAGTGTTTCTCTATCCATGTGTAGGGCATTGTTTTTGCTTAGAATTGTCTCTAACTCAAATTCAAAAGGATTTGAAGCAATGGTCTTATAAAGAACAATATAATTGAGTGATCGGTTTTATCAGCCTAAAACATCCTAATCATTCGTAGTCTATAGACCTATTTTTTATATCCTCGATAGAGAATTTCTAAAGGTCAGTTTATTCAACGACTTTGGGTTGGATTTTTCCTAGACCACCTTCGGGAAATAAACAGATCTTAAGTCAATTAAATCTTCACAGGACAGTTTTTATGGAAAAATGACCACCTAACAAAATTAAATTGACATAGACAATCGAACTCCATACTTCAACAAAATAACCCATTTTATACTCATTACAAAAGGCAAAATCTTGGGAAAGACCGTCTTTCCATGAGCTTATGGAAAGACGAGATTTAATTAAAATAATTAAAGGTAAAATA
Source organism: Rubia yunnanensis (assembly GCA_037428765.1). Lineage (NCBI taxonomy): Eukaryota > Viridiplantae > Streptophyta > Magnoliopsida > Gentianales > Rubiaceae > Rubia > Rubia yunnanensis. The sequence continues at coordinate 17,749,446 of CM075064.1, read as the reverse complement.
TTTTAGTTGTAATATTAAAATTTTATTATGCAATGTGTAGTAGTTATAAAGTTTATAACCCAATCCATGCAACTCGAAAGTTTTATCTTCATTTCTTCTAATTTGCACCTTAAACCTTGGTCTTTCCATAACTTATGGAAAGCCCGTCTTTCAAGAGACGAACTCTTTACAAAAAGAGAACAAAAACATAAAATAAAACCCCAAATGAATCTGGCCTAATATGCAGTAAATATACCATAATCAAACCCCAAATGACCCAGACCCACGCAGATTTCCAGCACAACCAGCCCAATTAAAGCCCAATTTTGCAGTTGTTTTGAGGCCCTAGACTCGTACCTTCATTGATCACCCAAGGCCTGTCGAAGACTCGTTGACTCCAAATTGGCGCTCTGTTAACCCATTGGTGACCCGTTGACCCGAGATCTGTGCTCCTTCACTTAGACTTGCTTACTACCGTTTAGGCCCGCTGAGACCCCACCCGCTGGCTGCCACTCGGAATCGCCGACTCGCTATTCGTCTAGAATCACTATTTTATGAAAATGTGCAGGGATAATATTAGAATGTTAAAAGAATGTTATAAGGGCAAAATACTGATATAACCCTATGTTTTGATGGTTTGTGCTAATATGACCCTGTGAAGTTGGAAAGTGCTTTTGTAACTCTGTCTTTTGCATTAGAAGTACCGATATAACCTTATGGCACTATTCCAGCACTGACTTTATGATTTCCGTCGTTGACCATAATTAAAAAGACAAAAATGTCCCTAACTTGAAATCTAAAAAATTAAAGACAAAAATACCCTAAGGTTCTTCTTCTTCATCTTCGTCTTCAAACTTACCTCCAGCATCACCTTCACCTGTTCTGCCACCACCATCGCCGGATCTCTGCAACCGATCTGCTTCCACTGCCACCACATCCGCCGCTCCACCACCACATCTCCACCACACCTCCGGCGCATCACATTCAACATAGAAGAAATTTAAAACTGCACAAACAAGAATAATCCCACACAGGTTAAGATAGCAAATTCAGACACAAGCGCATCATATCAATAATCAATAGGTAACTAACCAGAGAACACAGCTAATCTAATCACAAGCGCGTCATTTTTTGCTCCTAGAGGTCTTGACAACAAATTCAGACACAACACAAAGAAGGATTACATCCGAGTCCATCAGATCAATAATCCCACTTGTATAAATGGATTGGCCTGCAAGGCACCTGCCGCTTCTCCACCGCCGCCGCCACCCAACACTTCTTTGTGTCCGCCCTAGCACCACTAACCACCACCTCTCATCCTAGCACCACAACCACCCGTCCTAGCACCACCACCACCTGTCTTAGCCACCAGCCCCAGCGTCACTACCTTTACCACCGCCAGCCACCACCTCTGCTACCGCCACCACTCGTCCCAACCACCACCATCATTCTCCGACCACCCACCACCGCACTTCACCTCCAAAGACCAACAAGACCTGCCACCACCACTGCGATTGAACCCGATGAACCCAGCGTATCTTTCTTCAGCTTCCCGGAGCCACCCGCCGCCCTCTGCAACGACCTCCCGCCACCACTGTCAGTGAACATTTAAAATGCACAAGCACGACTATGTCTATAAATCAAATGAATAATAGTCAAATAATGAGAGATGTAATTAGAATTATGATTTTGAATTAGTAATTATAGAGAGTTGACCAAAAAATGGTTTATGAAATCAATTTGTGAAGGAATATAAATAAATAAATATATATATATATATATGGAGAAAATTGAAAGTGTAGCTATAACCTTTTAAAATATGAAAGTGCAAATCCACTGAAAATTGTTGATCGAAATGTTAACAGCCAAATTGGTCTGAAATTGTCAAAATGACTATTTTACCCTTATGTTAACAAAAATTTAAAACTAAAAACATAATGAAAAGCAAAAATACCCTTCCTTATTTTTAAAAAAACAATTTTTTTCTTTTTTCATTTTCTTTCTTTCCTTTTCCATTTTCCTCTTCTTTCTTTCTTACCTGCGAACAGCCCGATGTGAAGCTCTTAACGGCAGAGGGGATGGGTGAAGGGGGTGGGCAGCAAGGCTGGGGTTTAGGGGAGAGGTGGTGGGCGGCGCAGTTGGTGGGGCTAGGGTTTCTAGGTGACGAGGATGGGCGACAAGGGTGAGAGGCGACGGTGGGAGCGATGGGGGTTGGCGATGTGTGTACCGTTGGGGGGAGGGGCGACGATGTTGCGGGACAAAGGTGGGCAACGAAGTTTCGGGGCGGAGCTGTTAGTTCTCGGCGGTGCAGGTGGTGACGGTGGATGCAGGGAGCGGTGGCGCAGTGAGTAATGGTGTCATACAGAGGCTAGCATTCGCACCCCAACCAACTAACAAAGCTCGCTCGTCGGAAGTACCGGGACCAAATTTGCTGCTAAAGCTGATAGAGGCAACCCCGGTGAGGCTGCGGCCAATAATACAGCACAAACAACCACTCTCGAAATTAAGCTTTTCTCCACAGGCAGAGGAGGACGCTGATGCGAGGTTTTCTCCGTCGGCAGAGGTTTGATTTAAATTCTCTATACTTTTAGGCTTTTTGAAGCGATGATTCAATTTCTGGAGGAAGAGGCCCGGCTGCGGCAACGAAGAAAAGGTCTGACAATGGTGGAGCAGTGGCAGGTGGTGACTGGGTGTGTTTGAAGAAGAAGACGAAGTCTAGGGGTAGAATTGTCATTATATTTTTTTAGTTTTGAGTCTAGGGTTAGTTTTGTCATTTTATGTTTGTTCAATGGCTGACTTTTGTAGTCAACGCCAGAATTGAGCAAAATGGGTATAGTTGCACAATTTTACAAAAATTTAGTGTTGGTTTCGCACTTTCAAATTTTACAGGGTTATGCCTGCACTTTCAAAATTTAATAGGGTTATTCATGTACTTTTCCCTAAATTATAACTAAAAGTTACCATTTACAACGAGACAAAATTTAATAATAATGCTATTTTTACAATAAAACTATTGAAACATAACATAAACCAACTCGAATTTAATCGTGTAGCATAATAATCCGATCCAAAATAAACCAACCTGAAATATACTCGGATCCAATATGAAACATTATAAAAAATAACTAACACGATCTGACCCAAAAAAACTCCACTACAAAAAATGACCCAATAGTAACCCGACCCGATCTAACCCAATAATATTCTGACCAACCCAATCTAATCAGAGTATACAAATTTCACGACAATAACTCAACCAGACAATAACCCGACCCAATCCGAGGAAAAAAACTGACACATTGCACCCCGATATGACAGTAACCCAACCCCCTGACATGACCCGAAAAATGGAAATTGGCACATTTCAACCCAACATATTTCAACCCGAACCATTTTCCAATCCGACACAATAACCTGAATTGACACCTCTAACTCTATCTCAGGACGAACACATCAAACATTCTCTTCCTTATGCCAAATTACTGCTTGTAGAAATGGAGTATAAAATTAGAAAAGAAAGAAAAATGTAAGGCAAAATACACTTATAATCCTAACTTTTGGCTGAAAATGTCAATGTAACCTTGCAATATGAGAAAGTGTCAATCTAACTTTAATTGTTGGTTACATTGTGCCAATATAACCAAACTCTCTAATTCCATCATTGACCCAAGAAATTCAGGCATTGACTAGAAACTAAAATGACCAAATACCCTCTAAGCCAAAGCTGAAAATTTAATACTCATATACCTTTGTTCTCTTTCATCTTTGTTCTCTTTCGCACCAAATCCCTAGCCCCACCCTAACCACGTAGCCTCCTCCCACCACCACCACCCTAACCCGTCGTCTACCTCCACCTCTATAACCCTAACCACGCCACAACCGGTTATGATTCGGCTGAGGGTGGCGTCAGATGGTGGTGTTTGACCAGATCTGGAAGATTAAGGCACAACTTTGCTTCTCGATCGGTGGAGCTGAACGGTGGTGTTGAATCGCGGGAGGTGCTGGTTTTGCCATCTTCCCCCACCCTCACCACCCTAACCTCTACAACCCAAACCTCTGCCACCTTAACCCCACCGACGCCACCTTATCTGCCTCCCCACCACCAGCTCCAAATTCCTCCCCAACCTCCACCACCCACTCCAAATCCCTCCCCACACCGCTATCAACCTCCTCCTCCCGGACACCAAACCCAATAACCCTAACCACACTGCCTCCGTCACCCTAGCCCCACCCTCCCCCCTTCCCCTCCCCATACCACCGTGCTTAGCTCTATTTAAACACAAAACCACCCATCGATGAAACCCTCGAGACCAATGCCACTAGGAGAAAGGAAGCAGTGGAGGCAATTCGCGATGCGGAATATATGTGGGGCTTTTTCAGAACGGTGGGCCATGAAGTTCCCTCTGCCATGGATGGCATACCGGAAGTTGCATGACAGTTCAATGAGCTGCCAATGGAGGAGAACACACCACCACCTCCTCAGAGGCGGAGCATAGGAAGACGAAGAAAATGTGAAGTAGGAAAAATGGGGAAAATGGAAATGGGAAATAGGGCAGTTCAGCAATTTCATGTTTGTTTAATCATGGGCAAAATTGTCATTTCACTTAATTCTGGCCCAGTCACCGGTGACTAAAAAACCAGTTAAGTTCAGAGTTAGATTGACGCTTTCTCAAATTGAAGGGTTATATTGGCACTTTCAACAAAAATGTAGGGATATTTTAGCACTTTTCTAAAAAATATATGAGTAACAAAAAAATTTCATGAACAAGTAAAAACATGTGTGTGAAGTGTGAACGGTCCAAGAGTAACAAGTTTGACTTAGTAATAATAAAATTATACTCCCTACATCCCACCATTAATTGTTTAATTTGACTTTTAGAAGTCAAACTAACTCAAATTCAACCATTAAATTCTATTATTATATATTTAAGACTAGGGATAAGTGACAGTATAACCCTATCTACTTGAGTAAGCGCCAATGTAACCCTGTGATAATTTTTAGTGCAAATATAACCCTATCTAGTTAATGAAAGTGCCAATATAACCCTCAGACCCCATTTCCGGCATTGACCTCAGTTTTCCAGCATTGACTCTATGTAAATTGATCAAAATACCCTTTGGGCTAACTCTAAAATTATGTGGATAATTTTACCCTCATAGGTCGTCCAGCCGCCACCGGATTAGGTAGGGTTATATCGGCATATTATGAAAACTGGTAGGGTTAAATCAGCACATTCCTAAAATTTATAGGGTTATATTAGCACATTAGTAAAAAAAATGTAGGGTCATATCAGCACATACTGTAGAATATAGGGTTTTAATGATATTTTTTTATTTCGTTGTGTTTAGTCCGGATTAATGATTCGATGACCTTTGGTGTTGTGTGTGATTGTTATTTTACTGTGTTTTTCAACCTAGGGTTTTTCATGTTGATAAGTTTTAAAATAAGGCTATGATATGTGATAATGGCATTTAATATTAATGATGGTGTCATGATGCCATGATGTCAAATTTTATGTTGTATCTGATATTGTTATGATGTTATAATGGTGTATATGATTATACGGTCGTCTGTTAAGGCCATTCAAGTATCACACACTTAATATTTATAATATGTGCTGATATAGCCCTATAAGTTTTAAAAATTTGCTGACATAATCCTACAAACATTAGAAATGTGCTGATATAATCCTACAAACATTAGGAATGTGCTGATACAATCCTACAAACATTAGGAATGTGCTGATACAATCCTACAAACATTAGGAATGTGCTGATATAACCCAATAAGATTTCTAATGTGCTAATATAACCCTACCTATTTCGGCGGTGGTCCGGCAATGAGTCTAAGGGTAATAACATCATTTCCTTTTTTGCATTTTAATTTTTTTTCCAGAAGAGCAAATATGTAATTTTATTAAATTTCGTCTAAAAGTTGCTGGAGAGGGTTATACTGGCACTTTCACTAACTAGATCGAGTTATATTGTTACTTTCAAATACTGAAAGGTTATATTGACACTTATATCAAATAGGTAGGGTTATAAATGCACTTTTTTCTTAAGACTATTATCACAGTGTATGTCGTTGGATTCATCACAATACGTATTTTTATATTATAATTTTTCTGAATTTTTTTTACACACAGATAAAGATATTAATAATTGAAAATTGAAAATTGATGTAGTTGACTTTCAAAAGTGAAATTAACCAATTAATGGTGGGACACAAGTAGTATGATAATTAATATTTCAATATTTTCCCTGTCAGGAATAGTCATTAATGCAGTAAATTCCAACGAAAATTTCTATGGTTTTCTCCCGTTGAATTCTTGAAAATATGACTATAACGTTTTCCAATTCCATGGAAACCCAACAGGAGAAGTTATTGTAGCAACTGATTCATGTAAAGTAAAATCCAATTGCTTTGAACGCATGGGAAGAACATGTTCTCTACCTTGTGAATTTTGACTTGTTGGAAAACTAAGAAAACCCATCTCGCTATATAGGAAGAGTTGTGTGGACTCAACGAGCAGCACTGCTAATTGCTATTTCTGTCTTTTCAAAAATAAACCAAAGTAAGAAAATGGAAAGAACGCCGTACCTTTCATGTCCTTCTTTTTTGAAGCTGTTGATGGATGATGATTTCAACCGTGGGATTGTAAGTTAATTGAATCCATTTTTTTTCTTTTAATATGATTGTTCATTACTTAATGATCAACTAGATTATATGTATGTTTGTTTGCTTCAGAGAATTCCCCATAGTTTTTCAAGTGAACTAGAGGGGAGGAAATCTCCTTGCAACTATTCGCTCATCACGGAAGACAAGAGAAGGTCATCAAATCACTCATGGCGAGCAAAAGTTGTCAAGAAAGACCATCACTACTATATGTGCAAGAAATCATGGCCTTTGTTTGTAAGAGACTACAATTTGAAATATGGCGATTATCTGCTATTTCATTTGATTGATAAGACGACCTTTCGGGTCACACCCTATGGTGCTAATGGTTCCAAAAAAATGCTCGATGAAGATGATAGTTCTAGCGCTGATGATGAGGATTCAGACACTAACGAAAGCGAGTCTGATGAGGATGATGACGTTAGGACTTCAAAAAAATGCCGTCGCCAAATGACTAAACGAGGAGGGAGTACTCCGGCATCAAAGAAGCGCAAAAGTTCAGGTGATCATGAGGATTGTGACACCGGGGAGAGTGATTTCAATGAAGATGCCGATGATAGTGATTATGGTGGGATAAGGACATCAACTAAACATCGTCAAGTAAGAAAGTCCGATGAACCGGGAGGTGCTTCACGTCGTAAAGTTGAGTTTCCAATGTCCAACAATCCAAAAAGATCAGGTGATTTTCGGTAATATATACAATCTAATGTTGTTTGGTAACTCGTTTTTCTTGTACTGCTGATTAAGTGAGGCAAATTGTACAGGTGGACAAGGATACAAGGAAGTTGATGCAAATTCAAGAAAGGAAATTGAAGAAATGATGACAAGTGCAAAGGAAGCTGAGAAACTGGACCATTATTATGATTTGGAAGCAGAGAAACCCTGCTTTATAAGGACTATCAAAAAGCACAACATGTCATACGTGGTAAGATTTTTTTAGTGAGGGAGCCATTTTAACATGATAAAGTGGAGTATCATTTCTTCATGTACATTAATTGTTATATCAGAACAAAGAAAAAGAGTTTATCAGTGACGCATTTGTTGTGAGAAGTGTCCTGAAATTACTTTGTCTTTAGATGATACGAGTATATGTCACTAAACCAAACTACTACATCACTTCATGTCACTAAATTTATTGTCACTTGTATATATCAACGCGTCACAAAAATATAAAGGTATTTTAACGCATCACAATATTTTAGTGGCAAAGGCAAACGTCACTACTAATTTTAGCGACGTCTTTGAGTGTCACTAGTATTCCAAAAAAGAGTCATTAATGGAAGATGGTTTGGTAGTTTATGTATCATGGTTAACTATATATAATATGAGATTTCAGGTGGTTCCGAGACCATTTGCGGTGGCAACAAATTTAGACAAAACGGAAGAAGTAGTGCTGGAGTCAGAAGATGGAGACTACAAAAGGCTATGGAGAGCAAAGATGATAAAGAGACATAACGGTAGGATTGATATCGGTGACGGATGGTCCAACTTCCGGAAAGATTTCAATGTCAAAGTCGGGGAAACTTGCCGCTTCACCATCATCAACCGGCACAATCTCATCGCGATTTCTATTCATATCTTTCGCTAAGACAACCACAAGTTAGTTTCTAATTACTATTTTGAGTTTAATCACTTGTATGGTCTCGCGTGTATGCTTTCAATATTTGTTTGATTTCTTCGTTTTGAAATGGTTCGAGCAGTTTTATAAAGTTGGGGAAGTGCTTTAATTGGAGAACTTGATTATTCGAAAATTAAATTCCAACTCACTGTTGATGATTCAAGAAATAATTTCAATGCAAGGCCAGACTGATCAGGTTTACGAGGAAACACATTTTTTTTTAATTTAAGCTACGTACGCCTGCAGTTTATTTTTATATCTATTTGCATTATTTGAGGATGGAATATTGTAACTTGACTGGGACTCCATGCAAGCCATGAGAATTTAATTTTTTTTTAGTACATTTGCTACTTATTTGAGTGACATTTTTATTTTATTTTTGCTTTTAGCGTCTGATATGGCACTGATTTCAGAAATATTCCGAGAAAATCAAATTAAACTTGATTTTGTACTCCCTAGCCTCCATCCCAGTGCAATTTGCAAAGAGAGAAAGTCTCTCTTCAAATTTCAGACATGTGAAAGACCATATTGCCACTGTCTTCAACCTTCTTCCTCCAAATCTGAATCTCTCTCATGTGTCTCCCTCCTCCGCCACATCGCCTGATCCTGCATCCCGCCTCCCTCTTCGCTGCCTCCGCCTTCCCCTCTCTGTCTTTCCCTCTCTCAAAACCCTGCTCTCTCCATTTTGTCTGCATTGCCTCCAGATCTCTCTGCGTTGCCTTTCTCCGGCGAACTCTCTTTGCCTCCACCCTTCTCCAGTCGCCTCTCTCCAACGAAATTAATAGTGGTGAGTCAGGTGGGGGTGAGTGAGTCTGGTGGGGATGAGCGAGTCTGGCAAAGGAAGGGGCAGTGGCGGAGGCAGTTGTGAGGGGAGGCGGAGGCGAGGGGGAATTGGCAGAGGAGGCGGAGGGAGGGCGGTGGAGGAGGAGGGGAGGCAGCGGGCAAAAAAGTGGTGGTGGAGGCAAAACTAGAATGGGTTTTGAATCTGTGGAAATTAGGTTCGAGGAGGAGAAGGTTTGTGGGCTTATGTAAATTTTTAATTTGTAAGGATAATTATGTCATTTAGAATGTTGAATTTTTTTAAAAGATGAAAGTTTACAGATTTGCCTGTGACAACCAAAGAAGGAAAGTGTACAGATCCCACTGGGACGAAGGGAGTAAGTTTAATTTTTCATGATTTCTTGTGTGCTACATTGGAAAAGTCAGAGGAAGTTACACATTCGACTTTCTCCTAAAAAAATCCATCTTAATGCTATCGGTACGAAGGCAGTAGTTGTCAACAAATCCAACATCATCCCACATTCCACTAGTGGAGGATGGCCTATTAAAGGAGGTTATTTTGGACATTAGAAGACTTTGAAGGTGACTTATCTAGGCATAACTTTGATCGATTTCGATCAAAGTCACTTTCGAAAAATGACTTCTATCGAGGTCAGAAGTAGTTTCGAACTCGGAACTTGTTTCTGATGTCCAAAAAAAAGCAGCCTGAAACCGATAATCAAACCCAGACATGGAACCTAACATATCCAAAAATATGGTACCGAATCAAAAACATGAACAAAAAAAGATCTAAAAGTATGGTTTCCTAACAGATCTAAAAATAGATATGGTATTGAATCATGGTTTCCTAATAGATCTAAAGGTATAAAAACCAGGACTTAACCCTAATAGAGCCCGCAGAAGAGAGCTTCAGCGGCGGTGGAGGAAATCTTCAACGGCAGAGGCAAAGTTTGTCGACGGTGGAGAATGAGTCAGCGGAGGGATTCAATGTGGGAAGGAGGGATTCATGTAGATGCCTTCATGCGGCGGAGCCATTCACGCGGAAGAGAGAAGAGCGAGAGGTGGAGCCATTCATCAGAGGAGCCTATCGTCAGCGGAGCAATTCGTCTGCAGAGGGAGAGGAGAGCCCACGGTGGAGAGTGGGCGGCAGAGGGAGAATAGAGACAGTGGGTTTGAAGTTGGGACAACAGAGGGTGAGCGGTGGGAGAGTACAGAGGAGAGATGGGGTTTGAGGGTTTTAGGGTGGGGGTGTTAGAAAAACATAGAAAATTTTGCTAAGGGAATAAGAGAAAAGGAGTTATTTATACTTGGGCCCAAAAATCAAACAAAGTCACCTCATTAAAGTTAGAACTGCCTTTTATTGATATCAATCAAAGGCGGTTAAAGTCACCTCATTAAAGTTAGAACTGCCTTCTATTGATATTAATCAAAGGCGGTTCTTGAGGAACCGTCTTTGATAAGTTTTTACCCATCTTCTATTGGATCCGAAAGTAGTTACGATATCGGAACCTCGTCTAATCCTAATAGAAGGTGGTTCTACAAAAAATACACTGAACCGCCTTCTAACGCTGTCTTTAATGAGGCATCCTCAACCAGTGTTACCTTCCATGCCTTTAGTTTTTATTTCTTTGGTTCATATTTTTTCTTTTCAAGTTTCAATGCTACTATCAAAAATGGGAAATTCCCTCATTTTGTGTGACAGCAATTTTCTTCACGAAGGCTAGATCTAAAACCTTTCCATGAAATAGCGCCCTTCGGAGGTGGAGGGAATCGTTGTTGGCGGCTGATTTTCAGAGTGGCATAAATGATGGGGCGGGGTGGAGCAGTTGGTGAGCAGTTCATAACCCCTCATTGGGCTAAAAGTGTATAACTGGCTCAAACGGCGGTTGACAACAAAACTGAACTATGGATGACAAAGTTCCGGTGAATTTTCTTCTACTAGTGACCGGTGGAAACATCACAGTTGGATGCAATAAGCTATGGCTTAATTCTACCATATTCAAAATGGACTCTTCCACTACCTGACGATAGACTGATTGGGTTTAAAAGGGCGGGTCGCAGTTGGGTCGAGACAAATTTGGAGTTGGTCGGGCCTCCATGGAGAATCGACCCTTAGACATACTCAACAGGTCCAAACATGATTATATTATAACTAGGTCTCAATAGAATACATGGTTCGGGTCTCACTATTTTTTAGCTAGATCTTTCGAGTCAATCTGTGTCTCAGCGGGAAGGTAGTTTACTCAACAAAGGTACATTTTGAAAAATCATCCAAATTGTAAGAAATACTGAAGTCTACAATTATTTTTACATTGGACTCCAAATAAATATTGATCCTCGTAAATAAAGAAATATTATTGTATCCTCCATTGGCTGTTCTACGGTGGAGCCACTCCACTAATTTTCTTCCCCCTTTACAAATTTTTTTTAGTTGAAAGTTTGAACTCGGAAGCATTTAAAGTAGGTGGTTTTGCACATCAAACAAATTTCCGGTGAGTTTTCTTCTATTGGTGACGGGTGGAAATGTTGTTGATAGCGGCAATAAGGTTTAGTTCGATTCCGCCTGATTTGATGCAGCTGTGGATTAGGTTGGATGCGTGAACATTTAAAAAATGAACTCTTCCACAACCTGACAATAGACTAATTAGGGTTTAAAATTGTGGGTCACAATTTGGTCGAGACAAATTTAGAGTTGGTCAAGTCTCCATGGAGAATCAAGCCTTGGACATACTCAACAGGGATAAACATGATTTCCATAACTGGACCTCGCCAGCGTACATAGGCCGGGTCTCACTAATTTTAAGACAGATCTTTCGGGCTGAGCCCTGTCTCAATAAGAAAGTAGTTTCTCTACGAAGGTACTTTCTAGAAAACCATCCAAATTGTAGGAAACACTGAAGTAAAAACTAATCTTTAAATTAGAGTCCAAATAATTAATTGATCCCAATAAATAGAGAAATATTGTTGTATCCTCCACTAACGGGTCTATGGTGGAGATACTTCACCAATTTTCTTCCCCCTGTAGAAATTTTGTTTAGTTCCAGTGATGGAAGAGACTCGGTGTTTGATCTCTAACGGTGGAGGAGACCTGGTGGTAGAGGTGACCGAGCAACGGAGGCAATCTCTAGTGACGATGGTGGAGACGTGAGGGTGGAGGAAGGTTGAGGGTGGGTAGAGTGAGGAGGAAGGCTGGATGTGGAAGGAGAGGCTGTGAGTGGAGGGTGGGGGTGGGCGGAAGAAAAATGTAAGGATGGAGAGATTAGAAAAACCTAAGGAGAAAAAAAACAAGGGGGAGAAAACTATTGATTTTATATTTATATAGCAGATCAAAAAGTCCAATTAAAGGCAGTCCATTAAAGACGGTACTACAATAGAACTACTTTTAATCCATTTTTATTAAAGGTAAACCGCCTTTAATCGATTTAAAAACTGCCTTTAAAATTAAAGGCGTGACTTAGAAGAGAATTCCGAATTTAGACATATATCGAGTCCTTGAGAACCACCTTTAATTGCATGCCTTTAGTCATCCTTTTTCCACTAATGTGCAACTAAAAGTTTTATGTAGTACAATATTTGATATTTAAAAAGGTAACGTAATGCTATTTAAAGGAACCAAACCATAATCAAAATAATGTTTACTAACGTAAATAAATCAAAACAACGTTGTTTCGTCAAAGAAAAAACATTCAAATATATAAAAGAGTTAAGTGCTTAAATAACCCTATGTTTTGGTCGAAAGTGCTAATCTAACCTTGTAAAATTTGAAAGTGCAATTCTAACCGTATTATTTGATCGAAAGTGACAATCTAACCCTAAGTACTTGAATTTGGCCGGAATTTTGTGAATTGACTATTACCCCGTTTAAAAAAAAATAAAATTTCAAAAACTTAGAAAATATTATATTACGCCTACAAATCCTCTCTTCTTAACACCAGACCCGACCTTTCCCGTTCACACCAGATCTTACTTCCCCATTCTCCCAATTGGCTAGGGTGGCACTGGTGCTAGGTGGCATTGCACGGGGTGAGTCGGTGGGCTAAGGTTTTGATCATAGCATCGGGATGAGGTGGCATCGGCTGGGATTAGCTAAGGGTGGCGTCGCAGTGGCGCTGGGACTGGGTGGGCTAGGATTTTTACCATAGCACCAGGATAGAGTGTCGTTAGGGTGGGATTCGCTAGGGTGGCATCACGCTGGAGCTGGGATGGGGTGTTCTTTGGGTGGGTTCGCTAGGGTGGCATCACGATGGCACCGAGGCCGAGTGGCATCGGGCAGGGTGAAATTAACGGGCTAGGGTTTAGACCATGGTGTTGGGATAGGATGACGTTGGGGTGGGATTGGCTAGGGTGGCGTCGCATTGGTACCGAGGCTGGATGGCGTCAGGTGGGGGTGGAGTCGGCGGGCTAGGGTTTTGACAATGGCATCGGGATGAGGTGGCATCAGGGAGGGATTGGCTAGGGTGGTGCTGCGGTGGCGCCGAGGCTGAATGTTGTTCGCGGAGCTAGCTCAGTTGGGGTGGCATCTCGGCAGCGAGTGGTGGTGGCAGAATGGAATTTTCAAGATTCCTGCGACGATGGTAGTTTTTCCTGATTCTGACGGTGGAACAGTCCCTTTTCCCTTTTTTTTAGATTTTTGATCTTTTTGTGGGGTTGGTTGTGTCTTTGACGAGGATGAATCCCAAGGTGTTTTCTCCAGTGGGGCTCTCAGAATGTTTTTTCTAATGGTGTTTTTTCGAGATTGCGGCAGCCAGCGGCGCCGGTAGCAGCTGCACAACGGCTGGCTGTTGTGGTGGCAGAGCGACGGAGTAGCTACGGCGCTACTTTTGGAGAAGAAGAAGAACCCTAGGGGTTATTTTTGTCATTAATTTTGTAGTTTTAATACTAGGGGTGTTATAGTCTTCTTAGTTTTTGGTCAATGGCGAAAAATACCAAATAGTTTCAAAAGGTTATACTGGCACATTTGATGAAAAATGTTAGGGTTAAAATCGCACTTTCAAATTATAGAGGGTTAGATTAACACTTTTGAAAAATAATAAAGTTAGATTTTTATTTTACCCTATATAAAAATTCATTAATGCTATTGGTGAATAACAAAATAAAACCAAATAAAAGTATAAAATTATTATTATGGCGTATTTTGAGGGAAAAGGTGACATCTACATTGTATTTGATAAAACAAACTTGATAGAAAGTAAATCCCACAAGCCATTGTAGCTGTGTGTATTCATATATATAGTGAGTAAAAAGGGTATACAAGACCGAAATAAATATGGAACAAGATATATACAAAACCAATATGAAAGGGTATTCCTTTCTTATCATGATTCTAAATCAACTATATCTTTATTACCCCCTCCCCCCCCCCCCTCCCTCCCTCAAGCAAAGCGTAGGACTGGTCGCAACGCATAGCTTAGAACATAAGAATTCAAACTGAGGACAAGGTAATCCCTTTGTAAAGATGTCAGCAAGTTGCATGTCTATAGGAACATGAGCAACTTTAAGCTTGCTAGAAGACACCTTCCCACGCACAAAATGATAGTCAATATCAATGTGCTTGGCTGTCTTGTACGAAACTGGATTCTGAGCTAGGAAGATAGTATTATTGTTATCACACAACAAAATGGGAGGTGCACGAATCGATACACGTAAATCCTGAGGAAGATTCATTAACCAAGACAACTCTGCAACAGTATTTGCCATAGCACGGTATTCTAATTCTGAACTAGAACGAGAAACTGTAGGTTGCTTCTTAGCCCTCCAAGACACCAGGTTACCACCAAGGAAAATGACATAATCATATGTAGACCTACGAGTCTCAATGCAAAGAGCCCAATTAGCATCAGAATAACCTAGAAATGGTAAAGCGGATGAATTTGCGTGAAACTGAAGACCGTGGTGGAGAGTACCACGAACATAGTGCAAAATTCGAGTGACAGCTAGCAAATGGTCATCAGTAGGAGCCCGTATGTACTGACTGACCGTGTTCACAGCATAAGACAAATTGGGACATGTCATATACTGAAGTGCAGCAACCAGAGATCGATAAAGAGTGGATTTCCAAAAGACTTACCGAAAGAGCTAGAAAGCTGCGAAAAAGCCACAAAAAGAATGGCAACAAGCGAAGAATCTTGCATTCCGACAAGAAGCATAATGTTCTTAGCGTATCGGGCCTGACCAAGGAATAAGTCGCCTGATGTACAAACAACCTCCGAACCCAAAAAATATTGCAGAGTGCCAAGATCAGTAATCTTGAGTTCCTGATTAACCCGATCAATAAACTTCTGAATGAGACGACCATCATTCCCAGTAAAAATAATGTCATCAACATAAACTAACAAGTAGAGCAAAGCCCTGAGAAAAGACAAATAGAGATGTATCGGAGGAATTGCATACAAAACATTGGCCAACCAAAAAAGAGCTGAAACGTTGAAACCAAGCTTGAGCAGCTTGCTTCAAACTATAAATGGTCTTGCGTAGACGACAAACAAAATCATGACACATTGGGGGTCTTTGTATCAAGCATGCTGCTCCATATAAACCGATGAATCAAGAACACTATTTAAAAATGCATTCTTGACATCCAGGTGTCGTAAGGGCCAATTACGAGTGACAGTTAGAGATAAAACAGTACAAACTAAAAAGGCCTTAACCACGGACTAAAGGTATAATCATAATCAAAACCAGGTAGTTGTGAGAATCCCTGGGCAACTAATCTTGCTTTATGTCTGTCAAGGGAGCCATCAGCCTTGTACTTCAAACGGTACACCCATTTAGATCTAACCACATTGGCATAAGAAGGACGAGGAACCAAATCCCACGCCTGCTGAGTGCGAAAAGCCCCTATTTTAGAATCCATGGCTACAACTCATTCAGGATCTTTGACAGATGAGCGATGACTCCTTGACTCGGTCTTAGCAAATAAAGCACCTAATAAACTAGAAATATCATATTCAAAAAAATCTTTGTACATGAGAGTCAGTACGAGAGTGATTGGCCATCGGGTGGTGAGAAAAAGGCTCAACCGTTGGATTTGACGTCGATCCCAATGTCGGCGGGGATGAGGACATGGACAGCTGAGCTGGAGAACTAGCGATTGGAGAAGCTGGCGGTGCTGATAGAGACACGTTGGTTGGAGACACCAGCAGCATCGGAAAAGAGGCCACGGCTGGAGCTGACGTAGCAGGCAACACTTCAACAACACGTGCTTGTAGAGGCGGGTTCAACACATGCAGTTGTGGAGTGTGTTGTGGAGCTACAGTTGGTGGACAAACACAGGAAAGATCAGGTACAACTTGAGCTTTCGATACAGACTGTAAATCAAAATCTTCTAAAATGACTAGAAAATTGGCTGATGAAGATGGCTCAAACACCTCCGAAGGCATAGACGAAGGTTCCAAAAAATCATAAACATCAAGCGACATGGATACAGGCAGAACCAGTACGGGTGGCAGGGAATAAAAACTCACCAAACCGAGCATGACGGGTGATGTACTCATTCTTCGTAGCAGGATCAAGACAACGATAACCCTTGTACTGAGAACTGTATCCCAAGAAAATACATGGCAAACTCCGAGGCACCAATTTATGAGAAGCATACGGGCGTAAATACAGAAAGACTCACAACCAAAAGGATGAAAGTTGGAGTAATCAGGAGTAGTGCCAAAAATAACAGAGAGTGGTGACTGACCAGATAAAACTGGAGTAGGTAGTCTGTTGATGATGTAGACTGTTGTTGAAAATGCATCATACCAAAATGAATGATGAAGGCCAGAATGAAAGAGTATCGATAGACCTGTCTCAGTAATATGACGAGTATCGACAGACCTGTCTCATTAATATGACGATGCTTCCTCTTTGTGCGACCATTTTGCTCAGGAGTGTAAGGACAAGAAAGCTGGTGATGAATGCCATTTGATGCAAAATGAGATCGCATGCGATGATTCAGAAACTCGGTTCCACCATCACTCAAAATACTTTGACGGTGGTAGAAAACTAGTTCTCAATAAGTGCCTCAAAATTCATATAAGCCTTTACAAATTCACACTTTCGTAGCAGAGGGAAGAGCCAGGTGAACCGAGAAAAATCATCAACAAAAATGACATAATAAGAATTCCTTGCACGAGATATGACAGGAGAAGGCCCCCAAAGATCACAGTGAACTAAATCAAGTATGCGTGGTGCACAGTTTAAATTATCTCTAAAAGAAAAACGCTTGCCTTCAGCCATCTCACAAGAGGGACATAAATGAAACTTAGGCAGCAAACTGGTAACTGACAAACATCCAGACCTACTCAAAGAAGAGATGATGTTGTGGGAAACATGATCCAATCTACTATGCCAAAGTTCAAAAGATGCTTTAGTAGCACTGGATGCAACAAAAGCGGATAAAATAGCAGCACCGAAATACAGAACATATAAACCTCCATCAATGTGACCTTTGCCAATAACATCTCTAGTAAACTCTTTCGAAATGGTGAAAGAAGAATCATCAAAACAAATAACAGCATGCATATTCCGAGTCAACTTGCGAATAGACAACAATTTTTTTTAGTAATTTGTGAAACCACCAAAACATCAGACAGGGATAATGAATCAGAGATTCGAGAATGACCAACATGGCCACTACCAATAATAACACACTTGTTACCAGAATAAGGAGTCATACGATAAAGAGTGGACTGAGAAGAGGTCATGTGAATGGTAGTGCCAGAATCTGCTATTCAACAAGCATGCGGTAAAGAGGCGGGAGATAAAACCCGAGAGAAAAAATGGGGACACGATGAGGCAAAGTGACTAGATTTCTTACACCACTGACATTTCAACTGGTACGATTCACCGTGCAACTTAGAGCAAGAGGAAGCAACATGGCCTAAAACATAACACCATTGACACCGTGATTGATCGAAAGAAGCCATAACAAAATATATTTATTTTATATAATAAAAAATCAGCTGAAGAAGGAGCCTTCAGTACGAAGCAAAAAGAGCGACCACCAGACCACACGCTATTGAAAGGATTGATGCGTCACTGTTATGGCGCGTGATCACACGCGCTACTAGAAGGTAGCAGGCCAACCACGTGAATCTCATGCGCGTCTCTCCTTCTTGAACAGTACGCTGGACGGAGGAAAACTAGATTGTCGACAGACGGGCAAACAACGACGTTAACAGCGAAAACCAGTCTGATTATGAACAAATAAAAAACTAAAGAGAACCGTTGAAGAGGAGCAAAGTCTCATGTCGATCAGGGAGTACGGACCGTCGGAATATGTGAAACTACGACGCTGAAACTGGAACAACGATCGGCAACGGAAGACGGTAGCAGTGGGTGGTGGCCGGGAACAGTCACAGGCAGGTAATGGAGTTTTTAAATGAAAATGCGAGTAATCCATAACACTAACAGAGAGATGGAACAGACCAATTACATAGCAAACTTGTAATTGGCAGTCGACAATTGTCTTTCCCTTAGTGTGAGAAAGAACACAGCAACAGAGAATTGAAAAGAACATAAAAAAATTTGAAAAAAGAGAGAAAATGCCAGGAATTCTAGAGAAGCCCGTCTGATACCATGAT
This sequence comes from Rubia yunnanensis, assembly GCA_037428765.1. Lineage (NCBI taxonomy): Eukaryota > Viridiplantae > Streptophyta > Magnoliopsida > Gentianales > Rubiaceae > Rubia > Rubia yunnanensis. The sequence goes on along the minus strand of CM075064.1, from coordinate 17,730,824 downwards.
AGAAAGTAAAATTCACAAGTCATTGTGGCTGTGTGTATTCATATATATAGTGAGTACAAAGGGTATACAAGATCTAAATATCATGGAACATGATATATACAAAACCAATCATAAAAGGTATTTCTTTCTATCATAATTTTAAATCAAATATATCTCTATTAAAACTATTGTACAAAATCCGCCGATTCCATTTCCTTCCGAATCAAGTGACGAAAAGGGGAATTTTCGCATTTTTTTTTGTTGCTATGTTAGTCTACTACTGCCCTTCTATTGATGTGGGTATTTGCGTGTGTAGTTCGCTATCTAATGTCAGCTAGCAAAGCAGACTAAGGCCATGGGCAGTGGTAGAGGTTACTATCGATCTTTTACCAATTAAATATATTATTTTTCTCCTTCTCTCTCTTCCACCTCAGCTTAAGAGACCACTTAAGAGATAACCCTTTTTTTTCTCCACAATGGTTAAGAGACCACTGTGCACTATTCATGGAACCCACCTGATTTTCTCTATCCTACTCATTAATTTGACAATTACATATTATTTTAAATAAATTTGTCCACCAGAAATAAGTTTAAATATTTAAATTTAATTTTTTTTAAATTTAAATTCGTTTTTAAATTTAAATTTAAATTCGTTTTTAAATTTAAATTTAAATTTGTTTTTAAATTTAAATTTAAATTCATTTTTAAATTTAAATTCATTTTTAAATTTAAATTCGTTTCCATATTATTTTAATATAATGTTTAAATATTTAAATTTAAATTCGTTTTTTGAAAATATTTTAAATAATTTGTTTTTCTCGTTCTTGTCAATACAATGCTTCAGTGTAAAAAATAAAATGAATTTCAATTTTTTTGAAGAAGCTATCGAAACGAAATTAAATAAATGAATACTATGAGAATTCATCTTTTCTATAAAATAATATGGAAAACATAAAAAGTGCGCGAAACCAATTGTAACAACTATGAAAATAACTTTAAATACTAAATAAAATATTGATCTACTCCAGCCCAATATTACAATTTAAAAATAAAAATAATATTAAAATTGAAATTCTTAAAAAATAATAAAAATTGATTTTTTTTTAAAAAAATATGCTTAGGACACGTGTCGCCACCAGAATGGGACACGTGTCCCATTAAAATTTTTGCAGCGTCCCTATTTATGTTAAAAAATGTTGCGGACACGTGGCCCAATCCCTGGGTGACACGTGTCCGCAACAAAAAAAATTTTAAAAAATAAGGGTGGTTGAGTGGGACACGTGGCCCACTCAGGGGGCGCCACGTGTCCACTGTGGCAAAAAAATTTCAGCGCAGCAAGCCCATGTGCGGCGTCAGAGTACATGGCCCATTTGGAGGCTGGAGACCGGACTCTTAGTAAGAGCTCGGTTGGTGGTCTCTTAACAAGAGACCGCTTAAGAGATCACCACTGTGGTGGTTTTCAGTCTCTTAAGCGGTCTTTTAATTTTAAGAGACCACCACTGCCCATGCCCTAAGGAAACTGAAGTAGTTTTTATTGGTATGTTAGTCTACTACTGCCCTTCTATTAATGTGGCTATTTGCGTGTGTAGTTCGCTATCTAATGTCAGCATGCAAAGCAGACTAATGAAACAGAAGTATATTACTAAACTAATTGGATAATAAATAGTAATACTAATACGCAGATATAATCCTATATGTTGAGAAAAATATAGATATAACTTTCAATTATTTTTTTATGCAAACATAACTTTGACTGTTGAATAAAAGTGCAAATATAATCCTCCAACCATGATTCCAGCGTTGACCATCAGATTCCGGCCATTAACCCACTTGCAATGACTAAAATAACCATGTGACTCAAGCCTTGATCTGGAAGGACAATTTTGCCCTTATTAACATGGGACCCACAAAAACCCATATGAAAACTTCATTTGTTTTAAAAAAATTGCAAGTTCGTTCTCCCGTCAGTGCAGATAAGCCTAGGTGGCTACGTCGCCGCGTTCAACCTTCACTTTGCCGCAGCAGTTCCCTAGGTCTTCTTCCCCCATCTTTTTCCCGTTAAACTTGTGTCAACAGCGCAGGCATCCCCTCTCGAATCATAGGTAGCTCAGATCTAAGCATCAGTTATTCCTTAATAGGATCGAGTTTTGCCATGTACTCAAGCTCATCATCAGGGAGAGGGATCGACGCCTGGGGGCAATAGATCCACTCGAAGCATGGATCCTCCAGACTCTTCGAAAAGTAGAGGTCATGATCGATAGTGATCAGTTCCACCTGGCCAAAGTTCTTAGCACTATAGAGCTTTCTAACTAAAAGGTTTCCGCTATGTCCATCTGTATTAAGAATCCTAATGTCTAAAATCACAATTCAATGCACTGCAGCAACAGAGATGCTAGATGTTCTATAGTCACTTGCATAAAAATCATGAGAAATGAACTGCTGAAAAGATGCAATCTTGCTAACGAGCTTCTTACTCTGAGGCTTACCACCGCCCACACCACCATTGATGTTGAGATGGAGTGCATAATCTTGACCAATGCAGTAGCTGGCACATTAGCGAAATGATCATAATTGAGGAGATATGAAGCTACCTCTCTAAACCCCGTCTCACCAACTCTAGCATAGCGTTTTAAACCTGGCTGCCTGAAAGCTTTTCCTGCAAAGTCTTTCGGGTTGTTTGGGGCAAAGGGCTCTTCGTCAGTAGGCTTAACAATGGTAACACTCTCTCCACTGCTATTCCTAAAGAAGTACGAGCCACCCAGCCCGCTATGAATCGAAAGAGGATCAACCCCAGCATTGATTGCCTTTACTATCTTCTTAACAAGTGCCTCGTCTTGGAATAGCTACTCGAGCGCCTCAATATTTCAATCGGGCCACTCCGATCTCCCTGTTGTATGTCATTTCCACTAGGTGAAAGGTAGGGAGTCGATGATCTCCTGTGCATCAGTTTATAGGTCAGGATAAGATTAGCATCATTTCTCATCGCACTTAGGTTATTCTCGAACACCATATCACCAAATGTTAAATAACTCTCATCAGTCGAGACATTCAACGCCAGCTGCAACCTCCTCTTCAAAGTATGCACATTGTCTCTCCGATCCAAATCCATCCCCAGCACGCAGCCCGTCTCAGTCTGGATAAAAACCTGCCTGCTGCCCCCAGCTCTACCTTCCATCCGACTGCTCCCATGGTACTCCCAGGTGATGTGACTTTTGAGAACTACCACAACCATTTGAGTGTGAACAGGACTATCTGAGTTACGTGATATCAACTAACAGAGAGAGAAAACGGTAGTTCTCACGGGCAGCTACAGAGCTGGCTAAAAAAGATAGTTGTTCCCCCTCTCTCAGTCGAACGCCAAACTCAGAAGTCGGGTGCAATCGAGCAACTAGTATGCGGATGGGAGAACTTACCATCAATAAGCAGATCCACAAATTCAATAACCCCCCAAACAACAAGAAAAACCAAAGAAATCACCACTTGGCAAGTAAAAGAACTGCGGAAATGAGAACTTTATTGCAAACACTACATTGACCAAGCCATTTGAATAGATGATGATGATGTTGATGATGATAAAATAAGATGCACATCAATTTGTAAAACAAAGAAGCATAATCTGATCAAAAGCTTAGACAAAATGCATGACAAGCAACAGATATATAAAATTCTTGATAACTCTATTTTCCAAATAAATGTAAGATCTAACTCTTAATACTATCAAATACCCTCAATAAATAAGATCCATTAACTAGATATCACAAGTTATCATCAAACATAGTATTTCGTAGATATTATTGTACATATGGGTTCTAAACAACAATAATCTACAAATTCCCACTGATTTTATGAAGGCTTACCATTTTTGAGGGTTTTACTGTAGCAAATATGGGTTTCCTTTGAATCGCGACATCCACAACCGGGCTCACTTCATCAACCTCATTGGGTGCCCTACGTCATCACCGAAATGCAACTGAAGATGGGCCACGAGCGGCCGGAATGAGTTGAACGGGTGGAGCAGGTTTGGGTTTGGGTTGGTTTCACTCTTAGAAGGGTGGGAGAAAATGAGAGGTCTAAGTTAGGGCAGGAATGGAAGACACAAAAGGGGTATTAATGTCAATGGGGGTAGTAGCGTCAATTGATAAATGGCAAATTTTTCAATTTTTTTTAAATTGTCAAGGGAAAATTGGTTATTTCAGCGTATTTTAGCCTCAAACTACCTGAAAAGGTTATATTTGCACATAATTTGAATGGATAGGGTTATATTTGCACTTTTGAATAGTGCAGAGTTATATCTGTACTTTCTTCAATTATATAGGGTTATATTTACACTTTTCTCTAAATATTAACTCTAATAGGAGTTGACATTTTTAATTATTAGGGATCATGTTATGAACAAATCATTAGAGCATCGCCAATGCAGGCTTCTCTTAAGAAAATGTCACAAGACACGTAGGATTGACATTTTGAAAAGGTAAAATTTATCTCCAATGCAGGAGTCAATCTAGGGGGTCAGTTTGACTTGGATAACACGTGTATTAACACCCTCAATTAGAACCTATATTATCAGAAGGTCATAGTGAGGCCGTCACTTTGCGACACCAGCAAAATTTCCATACTTACGAATATCAATCAAATTAAATTTTAAATCAAACTTCCATATACAAATTCCAATCAATTTAAATTTTCATTCAAGTTTCTATACACAAAATCAATTTAAATTTTCAATCAAATTCATATCATTTCATTTAGTATATCATAAGTTTTTATTAGTTTAATATATATAATATTTAAAATTTTATGCACCACATTTTTAAAAATAAAGAAATGAATTTAATTTTAATAATTTATATAAAAATATAAAAGGTGATGTAAATTATTATAAAAACTTAAGTTTGAAAAAAATATATGCATGTATGTGTGCTTTATTTTCAACACATATGCTTATACAGTTATAAAACTAAGAATAAATACAAATGAAATATATTTACACTGAATTTAATCTAGAATAAATGATTATAAATACGATACTTTAAACTTTTATTATGATAAACATGACACGTCAACATTGAAGTCATATTTACAATGCTTCCATTGGAGATCAAAACTTGACAAATTCGTATTGGAGAGACTCTCTAATGCACATCATAATGAAGCCCTATAATAATTCATCAAGCGGCCTTGAATTTCATGGATGACGCTCGTTGCATTAGAGGTGCTCTTAGAGCGCATAATCTTGTTCTTTGGGAAAGTGACCTCGTTCTTTCCATCCGGCTTTTGTTAAAATAAAATCATAATCTGTATCGTAAAATTAATAATAATATAATTTAATTAATTTAGATTTCATTAAACTAAAATATACTAAATTAAAATGAAATAAAGTGTAAATAAAATAAAAATAATGGTTATAAATTTGATTTTTCTAATTCATTTTAAAGTTATTTGTAGGTCAAAATAAGTTGGAGACAATTGATCCTTAATCATCTGTTTGAGTAATCAAAATCATTTTTTTTTGAAATAGTAAATTTCATTTCATGTTGCTGGAATCGTCCAGTATTGTTTGACAAAAGAAAGTTCTAGGGTGCATTTCATACATTTTCTTGCAATTCACTCGACTTTGCAAAAGTAACAAGCGAGTGAGCAAGTATATTCCCATCTATAGGGATCCAACAAAGAGGTTTAAGGCCATTGTCGTTCAATATGGTTCTAATATGTAGAATAACACCCGAGTAAGCAAGGCTTTGCTCAAATTCATCCCTAGCCATAAGAACTACTCCTAAAGCATCCCTAACAATGGTAACTTGTTCATCTTGAGCTTCAGCGGCCCAACAGACAGCTTCTAGTAGCATAAAAGATTTCGTCGCTGCTGCGTCATATCCTTTAGGTTTCCGTTATGTCGCTGCTTTCCAAAATTTAGCTTCTCCACCAAGGTGAAGAATGTTGATTTCTGATGAATCCATCTGAAGTACTGGCATCAAAGTATATTTATCTCCTCCTTTGACGGCCTCAATAGAGAGTGCAGGTGCAGATCCGCTGATGACCGCTCTGGCCACATGTTTGCAACTTTGAAGTTTTTGAGGCACGCCACGACTCCCGCTGTGGCATCTTCTGCTGCGGCATTCCAGTCATATTCTCTCCCTGCCAAAAGTTGCTTATCATACCTCGGATATGATCTAGGATGGTATCCAGGATACTAAAACAGCTCATGGCCTAGTTTGGAATAGCCTGAAAGATAGACTTTATGAGTATCTCCTTACCCACCTTTGACAAATTCTTCTCAGTTCACCATCGATTCTCTGTCTGATCCTATCTTTCAGTCTTTGAAATATTTTCAATTTATTCCGTCCAATTTTCGATGGCTGCCCCAGATGAGTGCCATGTGAGTCTACCTCCAGTATCTTTAGGACAAACTCTAGCTCAACTCTCTACTTCCATGTTAGGGCTAAAGAGAATACCTGACTTATCAGCATTTATTTGTTAGCCTGAAATGCCTTCAAAATAAAGTGATAGCCCACTAGATATGTCTTGCTTCCTGATTTGTTGCTTCACCAAATAATAAAGTATCATCTTCAAAGAAGATATGTGAAATCTTTGGCCCATACCTAGATGCATGAATGCCTTTAATAATTCTGAAGCACATCAGACATGTAAAGAGACTAGAGAATACTTCTGGGCAGATGATAAAAAGATAGGGTGCATTGTCGAAGGCCTCTTTCTGGTCGCAACATGCCTATCTCTTCAAAATGAATGAGAAGGATATCGTTGACAAGAATTGGCGTATAAGTCGAACGAATCTCTCTGGGAATCCCATTGCTTGAAAAGGGCCACAAACGAATTTCCACTCAATGCGATCAAATGCCTTTGCTCATTTCCATTTTGATACTCATATGACCCAAGGATCTCATCCTCCTATTCTTCATTGTATGGTGAAACTCACGAGCAATGAGGATGTCTGTAATCAGTCTACCTGGTATGAAGGCTGACCGTGACTCTGAGATAATCTTCGGGGTGATTGGTCTCAATCTATTTGCCACCACTTTTAAAGCAAGTCAATATACAAAATTGCATAAATTGATGGGCCTGAACTGGGTGATCACCTCTGGCTAAGCATGTTAGGGATCGGCACAATATGAGTGTAGTTCATCGACAACTCAAAGACTTTGTTACTCAAAAAATTCAAGACAAATGCAGTAACATCATTTCTAACAATATGCCATAATTTCTGATAAAAGACAGGGGATCATACCGTTGGAACCTGGGGACTTGAACAAATGCATTTTCTTTACCGATTTTGTCACATATGCACTAGTATAGGGCCGTAAAAGAGAATCGACCATGTCTGAAGTAATTTGAGGTTGAATGCGCCCCAAGACTTGTTGCATAATCTCCATTGAGGGTTTTGATGATGTAAAGAGACCATCAAAGTAGTCAATGACTATACATTCAATGCTCGCCTCATCATTTTTCATCTCCTGGTTAGCGTCTTTTAATCCTCCAATATGATTGGCCTTCCTTCTTTGCGTTGTAAATCTGTGAAAGAAGGTCGTATTCCTATCTCCCTCTTTATACCAGTTCTATTTTGCTCTCTACTTCTATTTGATACCTTCCGCATCCTGGAAGAAATCGTACTCCTGTTTTAGAGCAGCTATTTCGATCTTCACCTCATCCGTGATGTCTTTCTAGGTTCAGAATTGCCTCCTTTACTTCCTCCAAACCTCTTAGAATGTCAGAAATGTCTCCTTTTCTGAATGCATCAACCCCAGTGAACAATTAGTGAGCTTTTGCACTAAGGAAGGGGATTATGGGGTGGAACTCCATGTTTTCTCAATCATTTTCTTGCAATCACTAGCTCAGATCCAATAAGCTTCAAAGAGGAATCCCCTCCTTCTTCTGTGTTTTCTAGCAGCGGGATCATGAGCTTGATGACGGAGTAGGGTGCACATATGATCATAGTAGACCATGGGGATAATAGTGAGCGTGGACCACAAAAAAAGGTTGTGTAGAGTCTGATTGCAGGTTGCTCGATTAAGCCTCGCCCTCTTGGTGTTTGATTGAGTCGAGAGCCTATTCCAAGTGAATATAGGTCATGTATATCCCATATAAAAAATCCATAGAAATCCAGAGCTTCTCTAAATGAATTAATCTTCCATTCTTCTCTTGGCTAGCTCCCTTGAAATTCCTCCTACGAGAAAACTTCATTGAAGTTGCCAAGAAAAATCCATGGAACTGTAGGGTCTGAGGCTAACTGCTGAAAGTTTTACCAGCCGTGCCTTCGATTCGATACGGCTAGCTTGCCATAGTAATCAGTGATCCGTACACGACTTCCTGATACATTAACCAAAGCATCTATGAAACTACTCGACATTATTTTTAAATCGACTACTACTTGTTTCCTCCATAACAATGTGAGGCCTCCTGGGCAACCTTGCGACTCAACAGCAACACCAAAACAATTCAAATGCGACTTAAATCTATCTATAACTTCAACAGAACATTTAGTTTCACAAATAAAAATAACTAAAGGCAAATTCAAGCATACCATAGGACGCAGCTCATGAACTGCCCGAGGCCTTCCAAGCATATGATAGTTCCAATTGATGATATTCATTGGCCTGGGCAGGACTAGTTTTCACCATCAGTCCCTACCTGTGTAGTACTTGAACCTACCACAGTTTGAGATGCCTCCTCGAGGCCATGTTGTTTCTGCTTCTTGTTCTCCATGTTGCCTCCCTCTTGAGTCATTGTTTACAACTCCAGTTTTCACTTTGCCTGCCCTCTAATACTTTTCTTTTGCGAGTTCACCATTGCTGCCTTCTTTGGAGATCCTTTTTTTGGAGTTTTCTTCTTCCTGTGGATTTTGTCCATTTTCTTCATAACACAGCCAACAGGAGATGGAAATTCTATCGGCACTTGCACCATTGTCGGACTGAGTGGGTCTGCTGTTATATCATTCGCTTGTCAGGGTGGTAATTCTTCTCTTGGCAGCAACATATTAGTGTCGTACTCCCGTGCTTCTTCATCATTCCTAGGTTGATCATCCACCCATTGATTCTCTTTCAAGGGCGGAGCTTTAATCATTGGAATCTCAGCAACTTGTCTTTTAATGTGCTTAGGTTTGAGTATAAGATGACCAAGTTTCCACCAAATTTATCAAGAATTCCATCAAGGTTTGGCTTCCAGGTTGGAATTTTGCGAAACTTTGGTGGTGGTGGCTTCTTAAGTATTCTCTGCTCTATTATCTTCGACCTTGAAAAATTGCGATGCACTACTGGAGTAGTTAATGACTCCACAAACAATGATATTGTCCACGCCATTGTGTTCGCATCCACAATGATGTTAACATACCTAGAATTGACATGAGCACCATATCCCTTAGCATGTTCTTCTTCTCCAAACATTATTGCATCACACATCGGAATAATATCCCGATTACGATCATCCTTTTGCCCATCTCCATAGTTCCTAAACTGTGGGGTACCTCCACTATTGAACTACTCCATGTTTTGGCTTTGGTCTTGGGACACCATTCTCCTCCGACCTGCGGCCGTAAATAACGATGAATTAGGTTATACCTCCAAGAGTAGTGAGTAGTGAACTTTGTCTCGATCGGAAATCAACACTAGAATTATTTCTTCACATTCCCACCGAACATGTCCAAGCCTGCCACAAATGTTAGTTTCAGAAAGCTCGAAAATAGAAAAAAAACAAAGGCAAGTGCCGAGAGAGTTTGTTTTGGTGCAGAATAATCGTCTGCGTTTTCGTCTTCATATTCTCCAATATATACACCCCAAAGTACACAACGTGGTCCGATCATTTTGAACCATTTCACACACCTATTCTCGTGCTAAATCACGACTACCAAAAAAACCAGAACTAACGCAACAGAACCTACGGCTAGTTGAAAAACAAAATGGACGAAAATAGAAAACTAAAATGCTAAGAAAAAACAAGATTATAAACAGCAACAAATTACCCCCTTAATCTTGTCTTCGCCTAGCTCATGTCAGCAACTCCGATTCTGCCTCTTAGCATCTGAAAACGAACGCGTCCGAGAGCCTTCGTCAGAATGTCAGCGAGCTGCGCTTCCGTGTTGACGTGATCAATCTCGAGCTCACCCTGTTCCACATAGTCGCGGATCAAATGGTATCGGGTGTCGATGTGCTTGCTCCGATCATGAAACACGGGATTTCTGGTGAGAAAAATCGCCGATTTGTTATCCACCAGCAATCTCGGCACTCGTGGTTGCTCGTTCAAGAGTTCTCCGAGCAACCTGCTAAGCCAAATTCCTTGGAAAGCGGTAGTAGCAGCTGCAATGTACTCCGATTCGCATGATGAAATTGCCACCACTCGTTGTTTCTACGATTGCCAACTCACCGGAGCTCGTTCGAGAAAGAAGATGAGGCCGGTCGTGCTCTTCCAATCATCAATATCTCCGGCTAAATCAGCATCACTATAACCTGTCAACTCCAAGGTTCCACTTCCTCTCCTATACGAAATTCCAAGGTTCAAGGTTCCCGCCACATACCTCAACAGATGTTTCACCGCTGCATAGTGCACCGTTGTGGGTTTCTCCATGAATCGGCTTACATAGCCGACGACGTACGAGAGGTCCGGCCTTGTGTGGACAAGGTAGCGGAGACTCCCCACTATGCTGCGATAGAGAGTAGCATCTACTGGTCCTCCGTCACCAGTTTTGCTGAGCTTAAGTCGCGCCTCCATTGGTGCTGCACAAGGGTTGCAGTGGTCCATGCCCGCCTTTTGCAGCAATTTCTTCGCGTACGATGCTTGACAGAGAGTGATCCGATCACCTTTCTGTTCCACCTCAATTCCCAGATAGTAACTCAGTCCACCGAGATCACTCATCTTGAAGAGATTAGTCATCTCCCTCTTGAACTTGGTCACCTCTTTGATAGACGACCCCGTGATTATGAGATCGTCCACATAAACACCTACGAAGGTTAGCACCTCATTGATGCCGCGCCGATAAACAGCATGCTCCGCTTCACTCCGCACAAAACCCAGGCCGCGCAGACTCACATCAAGTTTCGCGTTCCACGCTCTCGGGGCTTAACGCAGTCCGTACATCGCCTTCTTGAGTTGAAGCACCTTGTGCTCCTTGCCGCGAGCAACGAAACCTGGTGGTTGCTCGACGTAGACTTCTTCGATCAAGTCGCCGTTGAGGAACGCCGTCTTCATGTCCATGTGGTGGATCAGCCACCCGTGATGCCCTGCAATTGCAATCATCATCTGCACCGTCTCCAAACAAGCCACTGGAGCAAATACCTCCTCGTAATCCAATCCCTGTCGTTATACGTAACCCTTCGCCACCAGCCGCGCCTTGTGTTTTACCACCTCGCCAGCTGCATCCTTTTTGAGCTTAAAAATCCATTTGAGCCCGATAGCTCGATGTCCCGCCGGCAGCTCAGTGAGCCGCCACGTCAGATTTTCCTTGATGCTGGCCAACTCTTCCGCCATCGCTGCTCGCCATTTCTCGTCCATCTCCGCTTCAGCCAGACAAGTCGGTTCCTCGGCGGTGAGGAGACACTGGTCGTCATCTTCTTCAGCTTCTACGTTAACAGTTGCATCGTATAAACTGTCCAATGTGCGGTACCGGCGAGGCGCCTCCTCGCCTAGAGATGGCTCCGATGCACCGGTTGGTGGGGACACGAACTCCACCATCGGCGGTGGTGGTGCAACCGGAGTTGTTGGAGTGGGCGGCGAATCTCCGGCGTTTGAAGGTGATGCGCGTTCCGTGTACGTCGTGCTCCAGCTCGCATTAGTGCCTGCAATTGGAGAAGCAAAATGCTCGAGGGAGAACATCTCCATTTCTCCAAGTCGATCACCTCCTTGCTCTCGTCCCGGAAGTATCCAATCCCATGCCACATCCTCGTCAAAAATGATGTCACGGGAGACTCTGACTCGATCCGTGGCGGGGTCATAGACGCGGTATGCTGCGGTGCCCAGCTCGTAACCCAGCAAAAACCATCGGGATGCTCCTGTCGTCCAGCTTCTTCGGGTTTGGATGTGCTACCTTGACATGAGCGACACACCCGAAGACGCGGAGGTGTTCCACACTTGGTCGGCGCCCGTGCCACGCTTCGCAGGGGGTCTTTCCGATGACGCTCTTTGTCGTTCCCCGGTTCAACAGGTACACCGCCGTCGTCACCGCCTCACCCCAGAATCTGACAGGCACCCCCTTCGCCTTCAAAAGACAGCGCACCGTTCCGACCACTGTTTGGTTTCGACGCTCCACGACTCCATTTTGTTGCGGTGTGTATGGCGCCGTCAGCTGCCGTTGTACTCCTCGCTCTGTGAAATAATCACCAAGTCCTTGAGAAGTGAATTCTCCGCCGCGATCGGTGCTTGCTTCCGCTTTGTAGCTCGGCCGCGGCTACAATCTTCTTGATTTCCTCGCCCGCTTGATCCTTCGTGGCTAGCAATGATACCCACATGTATCTAGTGTGATCATCAACCATTAAAAGGAAATAGCGTTTACCTCCTGGTGTCGCTGGATCAATGGGTCCGAACAAGTCCGCGTGAACAAGGCCAAGGCGCTCGTTTGTGCGGTTCCACGCCTGATGAGGAAATGGCGCGCGCTTCTGCTTTCCGGCCAAGCATGTATCGCACATGCACTCAACATCATCAATCATCGGAAGTCCGTGCACCATATCGTCACGCGCGAGTCACCGGAGAGCCTTAAAGTGTAAGTGCCCGTAACGCGCATGCCAGCGCCACCCGCTCTCGGATCCATGCAAGGCAAGACAGACGGGCCACGCCAGGTTTAGGTGGAGCAAGTAGAGTCGTCCGCGGCTTCTTGGCACTCGAGCGAGCAAGCGCCTGTCTTGGTCGCGCAGTTGGAGCCAGCCATGTCGGATTCGAGTGTCGTATCCGAGTTCGTCTAGCTGCCCCAAGGAGATAATACTACTGTGAAGGCGCGGGATGTAGTACACCTCCGAGAGCATCAGATGCTCCCATTCAGACATGTGAAGAGGATCGTTCCACGGCCTTCTATCTCTACCGACGTGTCATCTCCGAGCTTGACAGACCCGCGCACGTTGGTGTCCAGTTCAAAAAATAGCTCACGTCTACCACACATGTGGGAACTAGCGCCAGAGTCTAGAAACCACACCGTGCTGCATCTCCCGTCCTGTCCCGTTGCCTTCGCCTGAGATCGCACCTCATTCAGAAGCACATGCTCGTCGGACACCTGGCTCCCGATTGTGAGTGAGTGCAACCTCGCCACCAGCAGAGCCGCCGCCTCCTCCTGATCTTGCACAAGGTTTGCCCGTTCCTTGCGCTCCCGTCACGGTTCCGGGCAGTCTCTGGAGATATGACCCGCGAACTTGTTACAATTGTAACATTTTATTTTGGTCATATCTCGATCATGGCTAGAGGTTCGTTGGCTGCCATCGCGGCCGTGACCCTGCTGTTTCCCCTTCCACTTGGCCTTCCCCTTTGCGCTGGTTCCGGAGTTGGATCCTTGCCCTTGCTCGCGTTGTTTCCCGCGCGCGATCCACTCCTGTTCCGTGAGAAGAACTTGTCCACCTGAGTTGCCCTTGGAGTTGATGGAGCACCGTTCAGAAGCCGACCGGAGCCGCCCGATCAGCTCCTCGACAGTCATGCCATCCAAGTCGAGGAGCATCTCGATTGAACAGGCGATCTGCGCGTACTGGCTCGGTACCTCACGTAGGAACTTCTGGACCACCTTCACCTCCTCGACGGCGTCACCCAAAGAGCGGAGGTTGTTGACGATGCCGGTGATGCGCATGCCGAACGCATCGAGCGACTCACCATCTTTGAACGTAATGTGTTCAAACTCCTTGCGCAATCGTTGCGCCGTCGCCTCTCGCATGCGATTCACCCCGACTCGCATCATCCTGATTGCCTCCCATGCCTCGTGTGCTGAGTTCTTCACGGCGAGGGCCGGAAACATCTCCGGAGGCACCGCGCGGATCAACGCCGAGAGCGCGTCCATGTCCTCCCGCTCGCCTGGTTCTTCGACGCCGGAAACAGCCTCCCAGAGTCCTTGCGCCCGGAGATTGATCTTCATGACCAAGGCCCACTCGATATAATTCGTCGCCGTGAGCGTGGGGTAGACAATGTTGCCGCCGAGGTTCGTCCGTTCCTGCACGATTCGTTTGTGAACGACGACCTCATTGCCGTTCTCCGGAGGACGCTCCGTCCCCGGTTTCGTGCACGTTCCCGCGGCGGCGACCGTGAGTTCGTGTTGTCATCGTTTCTCCGTTCGCCGGACATGGTTGCCGGGACTGTGGCTCTGATACCAGATGTTAGTTTCAGAAAGCTCGAAAATAGAAAAAAAACAAAGGCAAGTGCCAAGAGAGTTTGTTTTGGTGCAGAATAATCGTCTGCGTTTTCGTCTTCATATTCTCCAATATATACACCCCAGAGTACACAACGTGGTCCGATCATTTCGAACCATTTCACACACCTATTCTCGTGCTAAATCACGACTACCAAAAAAACCGGAACTAACGCAACAGAACCTACGGCTAGTTGAAAAACAAAACGGACGAAAATAGAAAACTAAAATGCTAAGAAAAAACAAGATTATAAACAGCAACAACAAACACATGCAAAACCTAGGCAGTTTTTCATACTGCAAAGGTAGCTTCGTTCGATTCCCAAGAAATTGTACTCTTTTCAATGGTTTTGTAATGTTGATCTCACATTTAATTCGCAGATACGAACCTACCATTGAACTGTCCATATCTTTCTTCACTTTTACATACCTCTCGATTGCTTCCCCTATAAGCTTGGTTGGTGCTTCATTCATATCAAGGGTAGGGACTCGATGTACGTGAATCCAAAATGAACATGTCATAAACTTGATTTGTGATGCGTTCATGCCCTCATAGGGTTCTCGCACCGCCAGCAAAAACTTCTTAAAGAGCCACGACTGTCTCTCCAAAACCCAAGCTTTGTCCACCAGTTTGGAGAATTGAAACAGTGCGACATTGTCGCACAAAAATTTTCTGGCCATAGTGTTCTTCATGCCCCAGAGTTGCTGGAAAGGGTCCATGATTTTCTCGAACGGTATCTTCCTATGCGTCAAAACCTTACACACCAATGCCGAGTGTAGTTGAGATCGTCGGATTGGAGTGGTACAGTTTGAGACCTTCCTTCCTCCTTCGTAAGCGAGAGATTTGCATACATTTGTTCAAGCACATTCAAGGTCATTATTGTTGTAGAGATTGCAGAGAGCATATCCAAGAGTTTGCGACGTATGAAATGCAAGGAGACAATTTTCAATCCCTCTGATCTGTAATCTAAGCTTTCAACTTGGGCAAATATATGGAGAAAAATTGCACTCATCCGTGCTTGGAAACAAAATTCGAGAAGAAACTGCTCCAATTTGTGTTTGGAAACGGTAATCTATAAAGAAAACCTTGTGTCGTAAGGCACAAGAACAAGGCTCTCTCAAAACCCTAAAGAGAGAAAAAAAGACGGTGTTCCTTTGTAATCAAAATCATTCTAGTTGGACCTAGGGCGGTTATGTTGACTTACGGGTAGTGGCGGGTCAACTGTCCCGGCTCAAATTGACCAAAAATTTAGGGTTCAATGGGTCAGGTCGAGTCAGGTAAAAAATCCCATAGTTTTGAGTTGGATTGAATCGATCAAAAGCATATAAAAATAATATTTTTTTTATAATTTACTATTAATTTTTCTTTAAAAATATATTTTTTTAAGAATGTTAATTGTTAATGGTAGATATGTTGTATTAGACTAATTATTTTATATAGAAAAACTCTCTCCAAAACTTTCAAAGAGAGAAACGTGAACACAACTGGGTCTCAATCAGCCCGAGAAATCTTGGGTTTTCGATCAAAATGGACATTGGAAACTGTAGCAACCCCTTCTACAATCAATCGCCCCAATACAGATGGAAGAGAAGGTTGTATCTGTTTTATTGATCCCTAATTAAGCGTGTTTATAGGTAATCATTGAGAATATTTGGCGTAGATAGGGATTAAATAGGGGTAAGGCTATTGGGGTTATAGAGAAAAGGGGTTAAGTTAACCACATTAGAGCAAGTCCAACATTATAGGGATTCTTGTTGATTTTAGAGATTTTACTTCATTTTTTAAGTTCAACAGCTTCCCTATATGCTTCCCCAAAATAGGGATTATGATGAGAGAGGATATTTCATTCCACATATTTGTAGAAAGAAATTAAATTATGGGGAAGCAAGATTTAATGCAATATTAATGGAATGCATTGAATACGAGTACAATATTCTCTCTTTTCTGTCAAAACTTTAAAGCAGTAACTCCTATTAGTAACTCCTATTGAGTTTAAAGCAGTAACTCCGTTAGTTTGAAAGTTAAAACCCAGAGAGCAGTAACTCCTATTGAATGCATATATTAAAAATTATGTTAATAAAATATGATAATTATTATGTTAATAAATGTGAGGTTCTCCAAAATAGGGAATCTGTTGGAGATGAACATAAAAAATATAGGGAATATGAGTTTTGAATCCCCATTTTATAGAAAATTTTAGGGAAGCTGTTGGACTTGCTCTTATAGAAGTTATTGGGGTTCATTGGCTCTCTAATTTTTGGGAATCTCAAAGATTAGAGAAAGAGTAAAGCTTAGGGTTCATAGGGATCAAGGGATTGGCTTAGTGAGGAGCTCAAGGAAGTGCTAGGGTTTCAGAAAGAGGGCATTTGAATCGTTTCTGCTGCATAAGCAATTAATTCCATTAGGTATTAAAATTGGAAAGATTAAAGCTCTTCTTGGAGAATTGAACTTTACATTGATATAGGCTAAGCGATTGGCTACGGAAGGCACTGGCATACGTAACAGGCTTTCGGTTGGGATTCTCAATACGAAAAAAATGTTTTTGGCTTTCTATCAGTGCAGTGTGGCTTTGGACAATGTGCGAAGTAATCATGATCATAAGCGGAACAGTCTGAGGGAGAAGAAAGGTTTTGAAACATAAAAGGGGAATGGCTATAAATACAGTATCTTTCAACGCAAAGACAGACATCATAAATTCTTCCTACAGTCTCAAACAACCCCACGATATTAAACCACCAAAGATGAGCGATTCAGAATCCTTGAATACCATCGATGCCCTCTATACCCCACAACAGTCAGAATACTCGGAGGAAAGACAAGATCATGAAGGTTTGGAGATAGACTTTGGTTTCATACCAAGGCCTAGTAGAAGGGAAGGAGTGATGAAACTTACCATGGTGGATATGGAGTAATCGGTTGAGATGGAGCAGAATTGTTTACTTGCTTTCTGGATGGATGATAGAGAGTTCAGTACCACTAGGCTCAATCAGTACTTCAATGACTTTTGAAGTATTGATGCATATGTTTTTCATTGCCACAAGCATTTTTATGTAGTCAAGTTGCAAACAAGGGAAGAAGCACTGGCGGTTCTGCACTATAGCCTCTACTCGCTGTCAGGAGGACTACTAGCATTTAAAGGATGGGGGGCTGGAATCTCTCTAAGGAAAATCAAAGTAGAGAAAGTGAAAATTAACATCTAGATTCATGGCCTTCCAGCGGAGGACTTTGCACCTGTGTGGAAACACTGGCAGAACTAGTGGTACGCGAGGTAGGGCTCTATCCCTACCTAAATCGCTAGCCGTAGGTTAAAGGTATCGAGTTCCGGCATCCAGCGCGTCTTCGCCTTCATCCAGCGCATCTTCTAGCGACGGCGGTGAGAGAAGGTTGGAGAAGAAGGCCGCTTCGCGGACTTCTTTTTTTTTTGCTGCTAAATTATTAAAACAATGTCATTTTCACGTTAGTGAAACGACGTCGTTTCAATTTTCGTTAGGGCAAAAAAATGAAATATGGGGTTTTGATGTGTATTAGATTGGGCCAAAAACCCTAATCCAATACCATCTCCTCTCCCAAAATCCGAATACGGATTAAGCATCGGCCAAAGTAGGAGCAAGCTCTCTCCCACCGCCACTGCCACCGCCAGCCGCCAGGTCTCCGCCTCCTGACGCAGGACGCCGCCGCAGCTGACGCCAATGCCACAGTCCACCACCGTCTAAAATTTTTTCAGCCTCCCCTAAATTTTTTTCTGGTTCCACCACTGTGTGGAAATCAAGGCAACACATATGTTAGGAGATGTGATTGATGTGGACATTAGTCCAAACCCAGCACCAAACATCAAGTACCAAAGGGAGAAATATGGGTCAAGGCCACTGAGCCTTTGCTGTCAGGATACTATGTGAACTTGCCAAATGAGACCAGAATATGGGTGGACATTAGGTATGAGCAACTTTACAAATTCTGTCGCAGATGTGGTGTTATTGGTCACCCTAGCCAACGGTGCCCAATCGATGATGATATACGCCTGGATCAATTTGTGGAAGGTTTTATCTAGTGTCACCATGCGCCTAGGGGAACTGACATTGTGTATAATGCAAGCAAAGAATTGTTTTCATCCTTGCTAAGGGAATTTTCCCACAGGCAACTACAGCGTAACACGAGCATTCTGGCAGGTTATTTGTATACTAGGTGGGAGAGGTACAGAGCACTTCCAGATGAGAAAGTTCAGGAGGGATTCTTATTTTCAATGGAGACAGATGATGGCTTACTGAAGTAAGCTTATGAAGGACATGTGAACCCTTGGGCTGGAGGTCACAATCTAGGAGAGGGGGATTTTCACCGAAGACTCTTCGATCCATACTTTGGTAGAGAAAGGCAGCAAAAACATTCGCTGCCTGGACCAGCGCCCATGCCAATGGGTCTATTACCAAATGACCACTTGCCAAACAGTTTTTATGACCTTGCTGGTTATGGTGACCTTGGAGTGGACGGTCAAGAGACAACGAATCCTTATATCAATATGGGTCAGTGGATGGAGATGGCCATGCTAAATATGTTGATATAGTACTATATGTTATAGGAGAAGAATATAGTCAATATAATGTTGTATCTAATAAACTGAAGGCAACATGATGAACATATCAAAAAAATTGTTCACCACATAGTGATGGAAGGGCATGCCCAGCAAGGAGAAGAACAGGACATTGAGATGCAGGTTTTAAACATGCAGCAGTCTGACGAGGTGAATTTGGATCCCTCAGATGTAAAAATGGAAGTGGAATACCAAGAAGCGAAGGAAAACACACTCGTGTAGGCTGACCAAATGGTGAACCATGGAAGAGGAAATAATATGGACACCCCAATCCTGGTGTAATCACACCCCATACTCATTGTGATTGATGGAACCAGCTCAGACTCAGTTAGTGACAAGAGCATCAACCTAAGTTTCAATGTGGACAAAATGAAGCGCAGAAACAAGGGAAGCAATAACAATCTGGGCTCGGTGAGAATCATTGCTAAGCGGAAAACATGTCATCAATATAAAAACATGTACAAAATGCAGAAGGCAAAGTTCAACACCAGGCTCAAGGCTGGGGTTATGAGAAAGGGATTGAAGGCAACAAAAATCAAAGGAAACAAGTTGGGAAAGCAAAACACATGCAATGTTCAGAAGGCAGAAGTGGTCAATCAGTTAGTGAACCGAGCAACGGGAGGATAATTGCTAGTTGAAAAGATTGAAAAAAATCGGATCCCTAATCCGGAGGTAGTGACCTGGAGGACGGAAAATGACAAAGTGTAGAGCTTTTAGGAGCACATCCGAGTGGAAAAGGAGACATGGAATGCGAGATCAGTTAATAGAAACAAGGGGACCATATCCCATAATGATGACTCAATGGAGGTTTTGGAAATAGCACCATAGCTGAAAAGGTGCACAATTATAAAAAAAAATGCATTTTCATTCTTAGGGTTTCCACACTGCTTAAAGGACAACTGGAGGATAAGGAGACTAAAGATGAAGGAGGAGAAGCAAGTTTGAGAAAGGGGAAGATGGTGAACACTCAGGAAGATGGGAGGAACAAGGAAAATGAAGACATGAAGCTGAGGCTTACTGGAGTTGAGCCAAATCAACTCCCCAAGTAGCCATGATGACCCTAGCGTGAAACTGGTGCTGCATAGCGTGAAGCTGGATAGGGCCTTCATGAACCAAGGGTGGAATTCCCAATTCCCGAAAGCAGAAGTGACCAATCTTCCTATTGTATTATTAGACCATGGACCAATGGTGCTACAGATTGGGAAAAAGGGGATCAGGAGATTTGAAGCGTATTAGGAAAAAGCAGGAGTCACAGAACAGATTGTACAAAGAGTTTGGGACTCGCCAGGAGATCAACTTCAGGAGGTGAGGAGCAATCAATCACAGCCTGACAGAATGGACCATATTCAGATCATGGATAGTATATTATTAGAAGCAATAAGACATTTATGTAATTGGAGTTCATGCTCTTTTGGGAATCTGGAAATAAGGCTCAGAAAAATAATATCTAAGTTCCGTTGTTTACAAAGTGATGAGGGGCTACTTTACAAATTAAAAAAATCCAAGAGACGCATCAGCAAATACAAGAAATTGAGCAAGGCTTATCAGACTATTGGCAGCAATGGGCAATTGTAAACTGGATGGAATTTGGGGAAAGAAATACAAAGTTTTATCATCAGTGGGCATCAAAATGGAAGAACAGAAACATGATTCAAGGAATCTACCTCAATTGGTGATTGGATAACAGATCAAGATGATATAAAAAAAATTGGGCACTAAGCATGTTAAAACAGTGTATGTCCATCAAGAGTCAAGAGTGGTATCCCCCAAGTTTCCAGGGAGATGTATCAGAGGAACAGTTTTTAAGCATGGCAGCTAGAGGCCTCAATCAGTAGGAAGTGGAGGCATTAAATGAACCATTCCTGTCAACTGAGATTTCAAAAGCCTTGTCAGACATGAGTCCATGGAAATCTCCAGACCTCAATGGACTGCCAGTAGGTTTCTACAAAAGATATTGGAGCGTTGTGGGAGAGGATGTGACTCGGTCTATCATCAACATTTTGAATGGAGAACCAATGCCAATTTCGTGGAATAGGATGCGACTTGTAATGATCCCAAAGAAGAGATTACCATTGCATCCGTCTGATTTCAGGTCTATTTCTTTATGCAATGTGAAATACAAGCTGATTGCAAAGGTACTAGCAAATAAGTTAAAGCCCCATATCGACTCACTGATCTCGGATGAACAAAATGGTTTCGTTCTGGGATGAAATATGTCGGAGAATGTCTTGATAGCTCATGAAATTCTGGATTATATGAGAAAGCACAAGAAGGGAAAAACAGGTTTTGCAGCAATCAAACTGGACATAAGCAAGGCTTATGGTCGAGTCTCGTGGAGCTTTCTAGAGAAAGCCTTAAATCACATGTGTTTTCCCCAGCACTTGATCGGTGTAATGCTGCAGTGTGTGCAGACTGTCACACATTAGGTGGTGGTGAATGGAGAGCAATCAGCCTTTTTCATATCGAATAAGGAGTTAAGGCAAGGGTGCCCACTCTCACCATATCTTTTTTATAATAGCACAACAATATATGTCTTCATGGCTGGAGCATAGACTCTCATTGAATTCTGATCTTGGCATTTGGGTTTCCAGAGGTGGACCAATGGTCAATTATTTGATATATGCATACGACTGCATATCAGTCAATCAATGATTTGGCCAAAACCACAGACTTTATGCAAGGTTCTCGGGACATCGCCTCAACTTTAATAAGTGCGTCATACAGTTTAGCCCTAACACAAAGAGTGATGTGCAGTAGTACACGAGGTATTGCCTGAATATTCACAACCAAGGCATATGAGGTAAATATCTGGGGATGAACATAATTTTTTATACAAAAAAAAGAGATATCTTTCAAGGCCTTATTCAAAGGTTTAAAGAGAAGCATTCATCTTGGAAGAATAGATTGTTGAGTCTCCTGGGTAAGGTAACTCTTATTAAGCATGTTTTAGCATATGTGGCAATCTACCCCCTCAACAACTTTCAAATACCAAAAACCATTTTGGAGAAGCTTGACAAGATGACAACAACCTTTATATGGGGAGGAAAGTTGGAAGGGAGAAATATTCACTGGGCTTCATGGAGGAAAATCACAAAGTCCAAATATTGTGGAGGGTTGGGTGTTAGATCAGCCATGGGAATGAACCAAGCTCTACTAGCTAAGCACGCGTGGAAAATTTTGACAAATGATAAGTTTTTATTCTTAAAAGTCTTCAAAGTAAAGTATCTAAGGTAGGAAGATCTCAGAACAATGGTGCCAGAGAATGCAGACTCCTAGGGGTGGAAATCTATCCTCTCGACTAAACATCTAATAACAACCAATCTTGCATGGAGGGTAACCAATGGAGAGGGTATCGCATTAGTGATCAGTGGATTCCCAACCAGATAAATCCCATTTCCAGCGACTCGGTCATTTTGAGGAATACAAATATGAGGGTGTCTCACCTTATAGATGCTGATAGATCGTGGAGAACACCATTAATAAGATCAACCTTTCCACGTAGGTGGTGCCGCACATACTGTCTATACATTTGAACAAGTCGCCAAATGGGAGGGACCAACCATTTTGGAGACCATATTAGGATGGATGATATACAGTAAAAAAAGGCTATCAGTTAGCCATGAACAATATATGGCCTTCTCATCACGTTGCATCAGGAATGGGACAACCTGGAGATCCATTCTGGAATAAGGTGTGGAAGATTCATCTTCCATGCAAACTTCAGGTCTTTCTCTGGAGGCTCCTTTCGTTGGCATTGCCTACACAAAAGAGTAGACACATGAAGAAGCCGGTGAACACGCTTATTTGTACTAGATGTGATAGAAAAACAGAGTCCATCTCCCATTTGTTTCTCAGATGCGATATATCTAAGAGAATCTGGAGGGCTTCAACTTTTGGGTTTGATCGAGAATCTAAGAGAATCTGGAATCGCCTATTTGCACTAAAAGTGATAGGAAAAAAACACTACAAAACATCAACCATATCACCAAAAAAGCTACAAACATCAACCACTATCACCTAAAACTCACGTAGAAAATGAAAAACATCAACATGAGAGAAAAAAACTATAAACATCAACAAAAAAAACTACAGTACCTGAAGAGCATAAATTATTCACTCTGAAAATCATAAAACATAAAAAAAAAAAAATTTTAAAAAACTACAAATATCAACCTATATCACCCAAAAGTTACAAACATCAACTCCTAACACCTGAACCTCA
This sequence comes from Rubia yunnanensis, assembly GCA_037428765.1. Classification (NCBI taxonomy): domain Eukaryota; kingdom Viridiplantae; phylum Streptophyta; class Magnoliopsida; order Gentianales; family Rubiaceae; genus Rubia; species Rubia yunnanensis. The sequence continues at coordinate 17,707,720 of CM075064.1, read as the reverse complement.
TCCGAAAAATGAAAAACATCAAGAAAAAAGACACTACAAACATCAACTCTTATTACCAAAAACTTCTGCTGGAAAATGAAAAGCATCTCCATGAGAAAATTAAAAGAACTACAAATATCAATCCATATTACCCAAAAAACCACAAAACCTCAACTCATATCAATTAAATCCCACCCGAATAATGAAAAACATCAACATAAGGGAAAAATAAAGCTAAAAACATCAACAAAAAGCTACAGTACCTCAAGAATAAAAATTCTTCAAAAAAAAAACCTGGTGGGATTTGAATTTAGGTCTCTAACCTCAAAGCCTAGAGCAATAACCACTACACCAAGACTCTTATTGAATATAAACTCAGTCAAATAATATTAAAACTCAGCATGTACATTAAGAACATGAATTCTTCAAAATAAAGGTCATAGTGAGACTCGAACCCTTGACCTTTAACCTCAACACAAGAGTACCAACCACTAGACCAAACAATCTTTAATGAAATAAGCTCAGTCAAGTAAATATTAAACTTCAGCAAGTCTTTGAAAAAGTAAAACGCAATATTAAACCTCACCTCCCATAAAGCAGAACCTCAATTTGCCATCGTCGTCCACTTCCGCTGTCGCCGCCAAGCGATATTATCATCTCCAGTTGCACGTGAAATGCACGCGCATCATCTTCTTCGTTCAGGCGTGTGCATCTCATGCGCCTTCTCTCTGCACTCCAGTCGTCTTCCTCCATCGTGTTCTTCCTTGTTGTTGCATCGCAGTCATCATCGAAGATCGAAGCATCGATGACACCTCTGATCATAGCACTGTCACAGATCGAGCATCGTAGATCGATCAACACTATGCTCTATCATTTTTCTCTAGTGTCGCTCCTTCTCCATCGCACAAATCTGCTTGTAACAGATGCCTTCTCCATCGTACAAACGTCGTCTGCCGCCAATCAGAGCATAAATGCCTATTGTCGTCGATTGATGTAGGATATCTGAGCACAAACTTTGATCGTCGTCGATCGTCACACAAATGCCGGAGCGCGGCAGCGGATCTGTAGAACCTAGGGTTTTGTGATCTCAGAACATAGTGTTTCGTGGTGGCAACAGTGAATTACAACAAGATATCGGCGGGGGTGAGGATTTTGGTGATATTCTGATGAGATACCGTCGGAGGCGGTGGAAATTCGGCGAAATTTGGTGGTAATCGTCAGCCAGAGGTAGTTTCCGATTGGAGGAGGAGGAAATAAAAATGAAAATGCTGATATTTTTGTCATATATATAATATTTTGATAATTGCACAGTAGGTCCCTAAATTTGTCAGCATATTTTAAAAAGAACCCCATCCCAAATGAAATTTATTATAATTGCACAATAATCTCTGGCCTAAAGTTTAGGCTGCCTAAAACAAGATTTCGTGAAACCGTTTACCCTTCTATACTTCTAATTCAACCCCATCTTTTTATGTGCCTATGGGAAAATGGTCTTTCCATCACTTTGCTTAATGTTTTGAGCAAAGTGCATATATAACCCTACATAATTGACGAAAGTGCAGATATAACCCTGTGATAATTGAAAGTGCAGATATAACCCTAGATATTTAGCTTACATGCAAATATAACCTTTTCCGGCAACTTTTAACTGGAATTTCGTTAAAAGATATTTTTCCCTGCTGGAAAAAAATATTTAAAAAACTTAAAAAATAGGAATGGCATCATTGTACCTAAATATTGTCACCAGACCACCACCAGACTTTGTAGAGTTATATCAGCACATTATGAAATTTGATAGGGTTATATCTGCACATTCCTAAAACTTATAGGTTTTATCTACACTTTTGTCAATTATGTAGGATTATATATACACTTTGCTCTAAAAACAAAGTGCCATATCAGTACAAAATCAACGCCAACCACATGCAACTGCCATTTCAATCTCTTCTACCGAATTTCGACGTTCTAGAGTATGATTCTAGTTTGAAGAAAGAGATTTAGCAAGGTCGACGCAGCAGACGTTGAAGTGGAGGTGTGGGAACCTTTCAAAAATATTATCTTCATCCAAAATTTCTCTTAATTCACTAGATTAATGCAATATTGAGTTTGATTATGTGATTTTCTTTTGCTTCTTGTCACATGATTAGAGATAAGCGGTATATATGGTATTGAATATCAGGATTTTGAAGACATTTATTTTATTTTATTGAATTTAGTACGGATTAATGATTGGATAACATTTGGTGTTGTGTGTGTAGTTGTTATTTTGTTGTGTTTTTCGAGTTAGAGTTTTTAATATTGATGGGTTTTGTTTTTATAATATGTGCTAATATAATCCTACACTTTTTGTGAATATGCTGATACAACCCTATAAGTTTTAAGAATGTGCAGATATAACCCTATCAAATTTCAGAATGTGCTAATATAATCCTACCTGTTCCAGCGGCTGTCTGACACATGTAAGGGTATGATTGTCCATCCAAATTTAACTTTAGGTCCGAGGGCATTTTTGTCATTTTTAGGGGGTCAACGCCGGAAAAACACGGTGAATGCTGGAAATATCATCAGAAGGTTATATTTGTACTTTCGTTAATAGTTAGGGTTATATTTGCACTAAAAATTATCTCAGAATTAGATCTATTTTTTCAATTATATAGGGTTATATTTGCATATTTCCCTAATATTTTTGTTGTTTGAGGGAACTGTTTTAAATTTTAAAAATAGTGATCGACCCCATCTCAAAATAATGTGATAACGTAAAACAATTTCAATTGGATGCTAGCAAAAACTTTTGTACCCCAATTGGAGTATAAAATCATTTGTATAATGAAATTCTGGATCAGTTACTACTCCCTCTGTACCAGACAAATCTGCACACTTACTATTTGGAGGTCAAAGTTGTTAAAATTTGACCACATATTTGAGTAGATATATGAAAAATAATATTATCGTATGATATATTGTTAGATTCGTCATAACATGTAGTTTCTAAATATCAATTTTATATGTGTCGTTATTGTCCGTAGTTACATATATTTACAGTCAAATATGTTTTTTGGAGACCGTGAAAAAGATTCTGTGCAAATTCCCCTGGGACGGAGGGAGTATATTATACCGAGAGAAGATTCCAATTAATCACAGCTTTGAGATTCCTCAAAGTCATCAAGATTCGAAATTTCGTAGGCCACAACTACAAGATGCCTCAAAGTCATCACTGGTAGACTCGGCCACCATCCAAAAGCGGACAAAATCCTAATAATACTCTCCATTTGTCACCGTATAAACCGCCATGTAATATCAAGTTTGTTTATGATCAATTTCCATGGCGTCTTCCAGTACTTGCCAGCCTTTCCAGTTCTCTGCAAAGTATTACCATCCTGCCACTGATGGAAGTGGCTGCGTGAGGGACTCCAGCTTCTTTGGAGGAAAGCCAGTTCTCAATCAAGGGGTTGGTTACTCTGTCATCCTCGGATTTGGAGCTTTTTTTGCTGTCTTTACCTCTTTTCTGGTAAATATACTTATCATGGCTTTCTTCTAGTGTTTAAAGTACATGTTTTGCATGTATGACGATATACGACCCCACTTAACGACAACGACGACCCGCACCAGGCCTATTCGGGTAGTAGACTCAGTTAAATTGTGGATTGAAATAGAACAAAGGGAGTATATTCATCTATAGTTTTGTCTTTCATCAATATGTGAATCTCTTAACACCGAGTCAGAACCCACGTAGAGTGAGAGCTCTTGTAACGCGATGTTGCGTTATAAGAACTTGATGGAATTGTTTGCTCAGAGTGTTTGACTTCTGTTGTTATACTGTGTTCTGCTTTTAATTCAATCATAGCTAGACTTTAATACTCTACATATGTCACAATTCTTAATACCAACAGCAAGTGAATCAAGTGATGCATTTGTGCCTATGACTATAACTATGAGTGTCACGTTTTATAATCACTATTCACTAAGATTTACTTTACATTTTCAAATTCATGCTTGAATTCCTGCTGCATTAGGTGTGGCTAGAGAAGCGATACGTCGGGTCGCGCCACACATCAGAATGGTTCAATACAGCAGGGAGAAATGTCAAGACAGGACTCATTGCAAGCGTTATTGTATCCCAGGTATATATATCTTGTAGAAATGGACTATATTTAAGCCTGGAATATTGAAGTGAGTTTAAAGGGGTATGTTGTTTCATCTTGCAGTGGACGTGGGCTGCTACAATCTTACAAAGCTCCAACGTTGCCTGGCAATATGGAATCAGCGGTCCCTTTTGGTACGCGAGTGGCGCCACCATCCAGGTACTCTTGTTTGGTGTGATGGCTATAGAGATCAAGAGAAAAGCTCCTCATGCACACACAGTGTGTGAAATTGTGAAAGCCAGGTTTGAAACTTTTTTTTTTTACTTGTCCTTTTTACATTGTTGCTGAAAATTTTGCCTGACTGATGCCTATTTTGATTCATCAGATGGGGAACTGCTGCTCATGTTGTGTTTCTTACTTTCTGCTTCGCGACAAATATCATTGTTACTGCCATGCTTCTGCTTGGTGGTTCAGCTGTTGTGAATGCACTCACAGGGGTTAACATATATGCTGCAAGCTTTTTAATCCCTCTTGGTGTAATTGTCTACACTTTAGCTGGAGGGCTAAAGGCCACTTTCTTGGCTAGCTATATACATTCGATAATAGGTATATATGCTACGAAAAGAAGAAGCATATTGGTTTGAGATTCCTATTGTTATTTAATGTTGTTTCCTTCTGTTTTGCAGTACATGTGGTGCTAGTTATCTTTGTGTACCTAGTTTATTTGACAAGCAGTCAGCTCGGTAGTCCAAACACGGTATACACACGCTTAATGGAGGTTGCTAGTAAGGCGAGAGTTTGTCAAGAGCCACTTTCGCACGATGGCCAATCTTGTGGTCCTGTAAATGGGAATCATAAGGGCTCTTATATTACAATGCTGAGTTCTGGTGGTCTAGTTTTCGGGATCATCAACATTGTTGGGAACTTTGGAACAGTTTTTGTAGACAATGTAAGTTTTCAAGGTTTCTTATTCTGAAAATGTAGTGAATTTCGATGTTGTCATGATGAAATTTCGGGAACTACAGGGGTATTGGGTAAGCGCTATTGCAGCAAGACCGTCGTCAACCCACAAGGGGTACCTATTGGGAGGATTGGTTTGGTTTGCAGTTCCATTCTCATTGGCAACTTCACTTGGTATTGGTGCATTGGCTCTAGATTTGCCCTTAAGTGCAAGTGAGGCGAGCCATGGCCTCGTGCCTCCTGCTACCGCGATTGCTTTGATGGGAACAGGAGGATCTGTTCTTCTACTCACCATGCTTTTTATGTATGCATTCTGACAATATTGTCATCATTGATAAGATCTTATGATACTTAGTTTGACACGTATGATTAATGTTGTTTTTCATTCGACAGGGCTGTAACATCTGCCGGTTCATCTGAGCTCATTGCTGTATCATCACTATGTACTTATGACATCTATCGAACCTATATAAATCCAAACGCGAACGGTGAACAGATCCTGAGAGTATCAAGAGGTGTGATCCTTTGTTTTGGGTGTTTTATGGCTGTCATACTTAACAAGGCCGGTGTTTCCCTTGGATGGATGTACCTTGCAATGGGAGTTTTCATTGGATCAGCGGTTATTCCCATCGCATTCATGCTTTTGTGGCATAAGGCTAATGCCACGGGAGCCATTGCCGGGGCCATAAGTGGCTGTGTTTTGGGGATCATCACGTGGTTGACGGTCACGAAAGTGGAGTATGGAAGGGTGGATCTTGACACAACAGGCAGGAATGCACCCATGCTGGCTGGAAACCTCGTGTCCATCTTGACCGGAGGAGCTGTTCATGCTTTGTGTAGCTTCTTACAGCCTCAGAACTATGATTGGGAGACTACCAAGAAGATTTCCATGGTTGAAAAGGATCACACTGATTTACCAGCCGAAGAGTTTAAGGAAGAGAAGCTGATCAGGGCAAAAAGATGGATTATCAAATGGGGTGTTGGTTTTACCTTTGTCATTGTCATCTTGTGGCCTCTTCTCACACTCCCTGCTGGTATGTTTTCTGAATTTGCAAAAAATCTCCAGTACTATTCAATATGCATAACTCCGACGCATGTGAAATTACTTTTTTTTGTGTAGTGCTTTCTGTAACACTATATAATATGCATAACTCAGACACGTGTGAAGTCATTTATTTCTTGACACGCGACATAATCTTATCTTAGACAATATAACACAGAATTCTGAATCTTCTTTTGTAAAGATTACTGATCATTTTGGGTTAAATTTGGCAGGGCAATTCAACAAAGGGTACTTCACATTCTGGGCAGTGATTGCCATCGCATGGGGTACGATTGCATCTGCCGTGATCATTGTTCTGCCGATAGTAGAAAGCTGGGGAACAATCAAAAGTGTCCTACTTGGTATGTGTACAAATGACAGGCTTATGAACAAGATTGAAGAGTTGAATTGGAAACTCGAAATTCTTGTTTCAGCAGTGCCTGAAGAACAGAGAAGGTACTTGCTTGAGAAAGAGAGAGCCAAAAGGAATGAAGCATTGGAAATAGAAACTCAGATTGTTCCTTCATAAACAGAGAAAAACATAGTGTAGATAAATTCGACTCTTGCAAAGTTCGAAACTACATATTTTGTGAAAAATGGCGACAAATGAAATGTGCCTCCTAATTATTCCATGCTTTTAAGTGAAACTTTGCAATAGCCAAAGTCTCGATTTGGAAATCTCTTCCAAGTCAAGGCATGAATGAACAACTTCATGCAACATCTATTCATTTTACCACTAAGTTTTAAAAAGCAAAAGGAATAGGGATAGCTCGCAATGGTCTAGCCTTCTGCAAAGTAATCCCGAACATCTCCTCCATGTCCAAATCCTCCGGCTTAATTCCACCGTCAAGCTCCCAATCAAACACATTCAGCAACGATCCAAGCACCACGGGAATCGTCCTCGCGACCAAGGACAACCCGGGGCAAATCCTCCTTCCAGCACCAAAAGGAATGAGCTCAAAATCATGACCCCGAAAATCTATCCCGGATTCAAGAAACCTCTCGGGCTTAAAAGCCAGAGGGTCCTCCCAGATAGTTTCGTCGCGCCCGATGGCCCACGCGTTCACGAGAACTTGTGCGCCGGCGGGCACAATGTAGCCGCCGACCTCAACGTCTTTTTCGACTTTGCGAGGAACCAAGAATGGGATTGGTGCATGCATTCTTAGGGTTTCTTTCACTATGCATTGCAAGTAAGGCAAGTTAGCCAAATCGGTTTCACTTATTTGCTTCCCTCTCCCGATCACTTTTGCGAGTTCTGCTTGAGCTTTCTTTAAGGTCACTGGATTTTTTAGAAGCTCTGCCATTGCCCACTCCGTCGTACCTGAATTCGTGTCTGTTCCCGCGATAAACAGGTCCTGCAGTAATGCAGGAAGTTTATGTTAGGTCGGCAGAATTTCACATTAGTATGATATTGTTCGCTTTGAAACCAGTTAACAGTTAATAGGAATGCATAAACAAACCATGAACAAGTGCTCAACGACACGCCAGTTGATCTCCTCCGGATTGTTTCTACTCAAATCAAGCATGTCATCCAGCAAATCCCTATTCGAATTTTTTGCGCCGGTCATGTCCTTTCTTTCAGCAATCAAGCCTTTGAACTTTTCAAACATCTTAACCATTAGCACATTCATCCGTCCCCTTGCACCCTGAGGGTCAAACCGCCTGAGCACAGGGAAGAAATCGACCAGATTCGACCTACCGGAGATCGCCAGGATTTCCCACACCAAGCCCTTGAACTCCTTCCCTGATCAGAAAATATAAAAGCTTCGATAATATAATAAAATATGAAAGAGTTTATTTTATTTAATATAAATGACATATTGGTATACTAAATTAATGATGTGTATCATCAATGATAATTATAATCACATAGCTACAGACTAAAGTTTAACAAGAATAAGAAACTAAAGTACATAGCGAAACTATCATCTATAAAGGAAATGATTTCTATTTCTTTTGAGCCAAATGCTAAAATAATCTAATCATTATGCTGAAAGTGCTAATATAACCATTCAAAACAAGAAAGTACTATAACAACTCTAACTTATTAATGTTGTGGCAATCTAACCCTGTGCACTGTTATCGTTCAACTGCCATCGGAAACTTTAGTTGAAATTAAATAAAATGACCATTTTATCCATAAATTATATTAAAAAGGAGAATTATAAGAAAACTGAAAATCCCATTTTCTGGTGTGCCCGTGGCCCGGCGGGAGGTGGTGATAGGAGGGGAAATGGGAAAGAAAATTCAGCTTATTGCACTAGGGCATTTTCATCCTCAGTGGTCAAATTTTTCTGTCAACGTTGGAATTAGTACAAATGTTTATAACTACAAAATTGATCATAAAGTTAAGGTCATTTTGACTCTCATTTTACAAGGCTATTGACACTTTCATTTGAAATTTAGAAGGATAAAAATCCCATTTCCTTATTATACCTGAATCAGCAAACGGGTCAGTCAAATCCCTGGAGAAGATGACGTTCGACATCAAATTCAGTGATGTCCGAAATGCAGCTCCCCCGATATCCACCGCCACCCCGGATTGACACCTCGATTCGCAGTATGCGACAAGCTCTTCCACCTTCCTAAACCTCATGCCCCGAGTGGCGTCGAGCCGGCTCCCGGAGAAAACGTAGGAGTTCATGATCTTGCGGAGGGCTCTCCATCCAGGGCCGACGGGGGACCACACAACGGAGTACTGGGAGTGGTCCTGCGAATGGACCGCGTCCGGGTGCCACCGAGTGCCCGAGAAATCCAAGTCTTGCTTCTGGAGCACTTCTCTGGCCAATTCCGGGGAAGATATTATAATGGCGGTTGATTGCCCTAGCTTTAGAGTCATGATCGGACCATGGGTTTTCGCGAGCTTGGTTAGAGACCTGTGGGGCTTGTCGCCGAGCAAATGGAGGTTTCCGATGATCGGTAAGGTTGCCGGTCCAGGTGGAAGTTTTCTACTTCTTGTTCTTGTTGAAAACAAGATGATCACGCCCCAGATCAATGGTATGAGAACGACTAACCACAGGCTATCCATTAATCCGTGAGGAATGTGTGTAGAATTGGTTTGAAATTTCTTATGCATTTGTTCCCTATATATAACTTGTTTTAGTTTCAGAGCATCTATGATCCATGCGTATTATGAGTACGGCGTGGGACGATGGCCGACCCATGCCATCTTAAGCACCATATTTGCCATCTATATTTTTTTTTTCTTGTTTTCTCTTAGTTTTCTTTTACTTTGGTTAGTTCCATAGTGGTTGACTTGAAACTCTAAATTTATTGAAAATATTTTTTAAAAAGGATTCTTCATAATCTTCTCAAAAAAGAAGAATTAAAAACCAAAATTTTATGTTCCAAGTACTCCAACAAATTCTTAAAGACAAAATCTTGGGAAAGATCGTTTTTCCATACATTTATGCAGAGATGATGTTTAATTAGAATTATAAAAAGATAAAAGGTTTTAGTTGCATTATTAAAAAATGAGTTAAGTGCTAAAATGACCCTGACTTTATGCTGAAAGTGCCAATATAACCCTGCAATCTCAGAAAGTGCCAAAATAACCTTTGACTCTGCTGACTTTTTAGTCAACGGTCATTTGACGGGTTTTTGGTAAAAATGATGATCTTACCCTTGCCTAAAAAAATTTAAAAGGAAGGAAAAATGGAACCCACCGATTTTACCCTCTCCCTGCCGCCCTCACATTTAGCGCCTCCTCCCCACAAACGTCAACCCTCTCTCCTCTGATTCCACCAAGCAACCCACCTTATTCCCCCTTTCTCCTCCAATTCCACCAAGCTCTTTTTCTCCATTCCATGCGAGCGTCACCGTTAGAGAGGCGTAACTAGCACCGCAGTCGAAGATGAGCGCGGTGGAGGTTCGACAACGCCTTCGCCGTGAGAGAGGAGCACGGTGGAGGGTTGATAATGGCAATGTCGACGGAGAGGAGCCCGGTGGAGGGCTCGTCGAGGTCGTCACGGATCCCCGTCATCTCTCTCTATGGGTGGTGGTTATGTTGTGGCAGTGGGGAGATGAAGAGTTGTTATAACAGTGAAGGCGTAGGGAAGATGGAGGAGGTGGCGGCGCTGGGGTGTGGCTGTGGGGGGGAGGAGGCACTAACTATGAGGGTGGCGGGGAGAAGAGGGGGGAGGAGATGGCGACACTGGGGAGAGGGAGGAGGCGATAACATTGAGGGCGGAGAGGAGAGGGAGGATGATGTGGCGGCACTAGGGGAGAGAGGAGGATGTGGCGGCGCTGGGGGGGTGGAGGATGCGCTAGGGTTTCTAACAGTGAGGAAAGCGGAGATTGGCGGCGTCAGTGGTGGAGATTGGCAGCGAAAGTAGTGGAGCGGCAACGGTATTTTGAAGAAGAAAGATAGGTTTGTTAGAAGGGTATTTTTGTCATTTCAATTTTTGGTATTGCCTGAATTCTTTCGGTCAATGTCGAAATTGGGTAGTTTGGCTATATCAACACATTTTTTTAAAAGTTGGGTTAGATTGGAACATACAATAATTAGTTAGGGTTGAATTGGCACTTTCTGAGATTGCAGGGTTATATTGGCACTTTCAGCCTAAAGTGCGGTAGTTATAAAATTTATGGCCCGATTAATGCAACCGGTAAATTTAATCTTCATTTCTTCTATTTTTTTTTGTTTATACCTTAATCTTTTATGCCTTATGGAAATATTATCTTTCAAGAGACAAACTCATCATTAAATTTGTGAAATTTGATTTTAATTTTTTTTTGTATTAGTTTGTGGATTAAATTGTTTACTTTCTAAGCTTATCATCTCACTGCAGCAAACAAAACATTTTACCTCAAATTTTCAGGGCTTTTACCTCCGTTATTCACCCTTGAAAAACTAGGGTAATTACCTCAACAGTAAAAAATATATATTTTCCCTCGATAATCTGACCGAAACCGGATCGACACCATGTCAATACTGGTTGATGCATGGGTCAAAACGTGATCGTTTGGTGAACAACATAGGTTTCAATGACACCCAAACGTTGTTTAACTGATGTTGGATCTTAAATGCCTAACTTTGGAAACGTGTTGATGGATTTGAGAGCGAATTTGGGACCATACCAATATGAATCCTTAAATGTGATGAACAAAATGTACTAAAGCCTAGGAGACGTCGGGCACATGACGATGACCATCGATGGTCGATCTTGCTCCATGCCGATGTCAGTTGTATCGACATGAAATTTCTTTAAAACATTATCGAAAGCGGAGGCGATGTCACCGCTCTGCTTTCACTTTTTAATGTAAACCTTGATTTGCAATAAAATATAAATCTAGATTCTTGCATATAAAACTACAAATACAGGAATATTAAGCTACTAAATCTATTACATGACTACAATTCTGAAGTAATGGCAACAATATTTCAAAAATGAAATACTCCCCCCGTCCCAGCAAAAACTGCACAGAATTTTTTTCACGATCTTAAAAAAAAAACGTTTGACCATTAGTATGCTTAATTACATGCAATAACGGAAAATAAAAAGTTGGTATTTAGAAACTACTTATTACGACGAATCCAATAGTACCACACACGATAATATTATTGTTTATATATCTATTTAAATATATGGTCAAGGTTTGACAGTGTTGGCCGTCAAATAGTAAGTGTGCAGCTTCTGCTGGGATGGATGGAGTATTTGAAATCCCAAGAATGCACATTCAATGAAATCCAACAAAATCCTAATAATCAGCTACAAAACTAAGAGATATAGTCGAAAAATACTAGAGAATACTAGGGAGACGCTCGACAACTTTGAACCAGACCTAATGTCGATGATAAGATCTTCGATGCTCTCTGTACAGGGGTATCAAGAGGAAGCTGATGTTGGCTCCAATATAGGCGATCAGATGGGCTTGCATCCGGGTGAGCATCTCAGCTTCGACGTTAGACTGGAGCTTACTTGGTCAAAGAGTCCTCCTCCTTTGGCTGGAGTGGTTTTAAACCTTGTGGCGTGAGGGAGAAATGGTGGCTTGAGTTAGTGGTTGGAGGGAGAAATAGTGGCTTGAGTTAATGGTATGAGGGAGAAATGGTGGTTTTGGTTGGTTAGAAATTTGGAGTTAGGATAGAGTTAGGATAGAGTTAAGGTTTGAGTGAGAGGGTAATGTAGAGTTCGGAGAGACATGTAATGGTTGACCATTGACTAACTAAACTCAAACCTTAGTTATCAATTGTCAAATATAAAACAACGAAAAAGGTTTGACCATCGATTAATTGAATCCAAACTCTGTTCATTAGTGTTAGTTTATCAAATGACAAATGATGGTTGACCGTCGATTAGTTAAGGTCAAACCTTAGTTATTAGTGGTCGAATGTAAAATAACAATTAGGGAGACCGTCAATTGCTGGAAGTTGACTTAGTTTTCATTGGTCAAATATAGAACGGAAACTAATGGTTCATTGTCGATAAGTTAATGTCAAACCCTAAATAATCTTTTACGTAACCCATATCACACTGAATTCCAACATTTTGGAATGTTATAAATTTGAGCAATAGACCGCCATAACAATTAGCTTTCGTTGTTTATATATCTATTTAAATATATGGTCAAAGTTTGACAGTGTTGACTGACAAATAGTAAGTGTGCATCTTATGCTTATGCTGGGACGGAGGGAGTATTTGAAATCCCAAGAACGCACATTCAATTAAATCCAACAAAATCCTAATATTCAGCTACAAAACTAAGAGATATAGTTGAAAAATACTTGAGGATACTAGGGAGATGCTCGACAACTTTGAACTAGTCCTAATATCGATGATAAGGTCTTCGATGCTCTCTGTACAAGGGTATCAAGAGGAAGCCGACGTCGGCTCCAATCTAGGCGACCAGATGGGCTTGCATTCGGGTGAGCATCTCAGCGTCGACGTTAGACTGGAGCTTGCTTGGTCAAAAATTCCTCCTCCTTTGGCTGGAGTGATTTTAAATCTGGTGGCTTGAGGGAGAAATGGGGCTTGAGTTAATGGTTGGAGGGAGAAATGGTGGTTTTGGTTGGTTAGAAATTTGGAGTTAGGATAGATTTAAGGTTTGAGTGAAGGGGTAATGTAGAGTTCGGAGAGACATGTAATGGTTGACCATTGATTAACTAAACTCAAACCTTAGCTATTAGTTGTCAAATATAAAACAACAAAAAAGGTTTGACCATCGATTAATTGAATCCAAACTCTGTTCATTAGTGTTAGTTTATCAAATGAAAAATGATGGTTGACCGTCGATTAGTTAAGGTCAAACATTAGTTATTAGTGGTCGAGTGTAAAATAACAATTAGGGAGACTGTCAATTACTGGAAGTTGACTTAGTTTTCATTGGTCAAATATAGAACGAAAACTAATTGTTCATTGTCGATAAGTTAAATTCAAACCCTAAATAATTTTTTACGTAACCCATATCATACTGAATTCCAACATTTTGGAATGTTGTAAATTTGAGTAATAAACCGACATAACAATTAGCTTTCGGTTGTACTGAATGTTGTCAGACATCATTTACATGTTTCAGCCCACGTTATATTGATGCAAATGCTCATCAACGTTGGTTGCTGTCAAAAAAAAAAAAAAAACCGTTGGTTGGTGCACCATCCATCCCATTCAATTCTGCACAAGTTAACTTTCGTTAGTTGACTAAAAAAAAGTTTGATCATTGATATCTATAATTTTGTGTAAATATGGGTTATAAAAAGTTGATATTGTAAAAATTCATGTCATTACGAATCTAACAAGATCAAATATGACAATATCTTAACTTATTTATCGATTCAAATTTAAGGTCAAAGTTAATAAATTTTGATCTAATAAATAGTTAAATTGTAAAAACGACTGGGGCAGATGAAGTACATTAATTAGGTGTACTGACATCAATTTTTTTTGTTTTTCTTTAGTATATAAACCCAATACGCTAATCCAGAGATTTCAATTTCGTAACTTACCCTCATCATCCTAAGGCCATGCACGGGTAGAGATTACTACCGGTCTCTTACCAATTAAATATATTATTTTTTCTCTCTTTCTTCCATTTCAGCTTAAGAGACCACTTAAGAGACAATCCCTTTTTTTCTCCACAATGGTTAAGAGACCACTGTACACTATTCATGGAACCCACTTGATTTTCTCTATTCTACTCATTAATTTGACCATTACATATTATTTTAAATAAATTTGTCCACCAAAAATAAGTTTAAATATTTAAATTTAAATTCATTTTTAAATTTAAATTCGTTTTTAAATTTAAATTTAAATTCGTTTTTAAATTTAAATTCGTTTCCATGTTATTTTAATATAATGTTTAAATATTTAAATTTAAATTTGTTTTTTTTAAATATGTTAAATAATTTGTTTTTCTCGTTCTTGTCAATACGATGCTTCAGTGTAAAAAATAAAATGAATTTCAATTTTTTTGAAGAAACTATTAAAACGAAATTAAATAAATAAATGCTATGAGAATTCATTTTTTCTATAAAATAATATGGAAAACATAAAGTGCGCGGGACCAATTATAACAACTATAAAAATAACTTTAAATACTAAATAAAATATTCATCTACTCCAACCCAATATTACAATTTAAAAATCAAAATATTGGTCTAATTCGACCAATTATTAAAAATAGGAAAAAAATAAATATTGATCTAGTCTGACAAAAAAACATGGATGACGAAACTATATCATCATCTTAATCTTGACCACCCAAATGCTGGTAAAGATGTTCCGTAAGGTCGTTTTTCAACTGGTCATGTTTAGCTCTATTGCGCACATTCCTCCAATTTTGCCTGAAAGTCGGAAGATCAGCATGCCGCTCGGAGTTATAATGCCAAGGAGAGTCATCGATTTGGTCATAATCACTTGGTTGAACTTGCAACCCATATGTGTCTCTTTCATCTTCGACTATCATGTTGTACAGTATGATACAAGCTATCATAATATTGGCCAACGTTTCTACATTCCAGTATCGGGCTGGGTTGCGGATCACGGAAAATCTAGCTTGTAAAATACCGAAAGCACGTTCGACATCTTTCCGGTAACTTTCTTGACGCTTTGTGAAGAGTTGTTTCTTGGGGTCATTTGGAGCCGTATATACTAGCATGAAGGTCGCCCACTTAGGATAGATTCCATCTGTAAGATAGAACCCTTGATCGTAGCTGCGACCATTGACTTCGTAAGGAAAACGTGGAGCTCTCCCCTCACATACATCATCAAACAATGGTGACTTGTCTAGGACGTTGATATCATTATTTGACCCTGCCATACCAAAAAATGCATGCCATATCCATGTATCGTAGGAGGCGACTGCTTCCAAAATAATTGAGGCACGTCCACTCTTACCCTGAAATTGCCACTTCCAACCCACAGGACAATTTTTCCATTCCCAATGCATACAATCAATACTACCAAGCATACCTGGAAATCCACGTCCACGAGCTATGTGCATCAGGCGAGCAATATCCTCCTGATTTGTTGGTCTGAGGTATGTTAGACGATATACGGCAATAATTGCATTCACAAAATGAGACACCGTTTCTCTAACCGTCGTTTTGCCCATCTGTAAGCATTCATCCAGTTGGTCGTATCCACAACCATATGCCAAATGACGCATTGCCACAGTGCACTTGTGAAGTGGCGAAAGTCCTTGATTACCAGTTGCATCAGGCCTTTGTCTGAAATAAGGATTGTGGTTGGTGACATCTTCCAGTATACGTTCGAATACATTTCGCCGCATGCAAAACCTTTGACGAAAGTGTTGGTCGTCGTACATTTTTTCAGGAGGTTGAGCAAAATATTGCCTCTGGAGTACTTCCTATGCTCGAACACGATCTCTTCTGATATGATTTCTGGTTTTCTTTGGTAAGGTTGGAGAAGTTTGAGCACTCTCATCCTCAATGACTGCGTACCATTGTTTAGCCATTTCTGGCCAATTCAAGAACAAGTTCATTGTCTCAGGATCGGTATCAGATAGGAAACCGGGAATATCATAGGTTGATGGGTTTGATGATTCTCTAAAGTGAAGCTCATCATCGTTGTTAGGGGAATTAGAAGAGGTTATGGTTGTGATGAAGAAGGGAATTGGTAGAAGAATTGAAATTCGGGGTTGGAATGAAAGTAAACAAATGACCCATTTATATAGATGACAACTCCACTATTTCGGTCTTGTGGCTTTGAAATGATGAATTAAGCCCATGTGAATGGATGGGATGTGTCCATGACAACTCCACTATTTCGGTCTTGTGGCTTTGAAATGATGAATTGAGCCCATGTGAATGGATGGGATGTGTCCATGACAACTCCACTATTTCGGTCTTGTGGATTTGAAATGATGAATTGAGCCAATGTGAATGGATGAGATGTGTCTATGGCAACTCCACTATTTCGGTCTTGTGGCTTTGAAATGATGAATTGAGCCCATGTGAATGGATGAGATGTGTCCATGACAACTCCACTATTTCGGTCTTGTGGCTTTGAAATGATGAATTGAGCCCATGTGAATGGATGGGATGTGTCTATGACAACTCCACTATTTCGGTCTTATGGCTTTGAAATGATGAATTGAACCCGTGTGAATTGATGGGATGTGTCCACGACAACTCCACTATTTCGGTCTTGTGGCTTTGAAATGATGAATTGAGCCCATGTGAATGGATGGAATGTGTCCATGACAACTCCACTATTTCGGCCTTGTGGCTTTGAAATGATGAATTGAACCCATGTGAATGGATGGGATGTGCCCATGACAACTCCACTATTTCGGTCTTGTGGCTTTGAAATGATGAATTGAACCCATGTGAATGGATGGGATGTGTCCATGACAACTCCACTATTTCGGTCTTGTGGCTTTGAAATGATAAATTGAACCCATGTGAATTGAACCGATTAAAATGAAATGATGGAAACCAACTACAATGAAAAACCAATGACAAATGTATGGTCTAGTCTGACCAATTATTACCAACAACCTATTACAATTAATTTCCACCATAGACTACCCCAATTAATTTATCTCGCAGTGCTTCCTCTGCTGCGGACAACTCTCCCTTTTGAATCAAACTATCAAGGAGTTTAATGTTAGCTATCAGTTTATCCCGCTCTGATTGTTTTTCAACGAACTCCCGCTGTGCTATGTTGTACTCCATTTTAGCTCTTTCACTCTCCGCAAGTATTTCAACCTTTTTTGTAGCTGCTTCAATTGCGGCCGCACACTGCATTCTAGCGGATTCTTTTGATTGTTCATCATTTGTTGTTCTTGCCCTGGCCTTTCCTTTCCCCCTTGCCTTGCATTTAGCGGCTTTAACACCAATAGGTCTGGATGGATATTGCATAGCTTGAGGATCATCGCCACTACGCGGTGTTGATGGCACCTGTGGTGAATATTCTTCTCCATCAGTATCCTTTGGGCCATATTGTGCTATGAATTTAGGGTTCCTTCTGCAATCGTCATAACAATGGAAGAATAAAAATTGTTGCCCATCATTTTCATCTGCAAACAAGTTCAGGGTCCATGACTTTATATCTCCTTGGCTAGAGCCACTCCCGCCCCGACTAAAGTGACGCGCGGCTTTACTTTCACACCCCACATATTTGCCAATATCGTGAGCCATTTTTGACCACCGACACTTGCACGACTTCATTGACCAGTTGGAATTTGCATAATGATTCACATCGCACATAATTTTAGACCAAAACACACCAGCATTTTGACCTGTACCCACCACGCAGTCGGTGGAATGCTCGAACCATGCGCCACAAAGGATTTTATCATCCTCTACACTCCATTTGTCCCGGCTACCTTTCTTCTTCGGAACCTTACTCCCAGCCACTATTGCAACTTCATCATTTTCTTCACCTACATCATTTCCTAAATGAATAGATCATTTTTTCAAAGCAAAACAAATCTCAACCATATACTAACTTTCAAATTATGTTTATGAAATTTTAAAATACACGAACATATTAGATGATGTACTTGATTGTTCAAATGATATACTAGATTACATATTAAAATGCATATACTAAATGCATATACTAAATGCATATACTAAATGCATATACTAGCTACATATATTTTGCATGTTCAAATATACTTATTTTAAAATATAACAAAGGGAAATGAAGGCAATATAAATGAATTATAAATTAGAATCTTCATAATTGAAATAAAACACATTAAAATAGAGCTTACCGTCCGTAACATCGTGACTTCCATATTGTCGCCCATCTTCACCACCAAAATTTTGACCCGGTGAACCGCGACCTCCTCGGGGTAAAAATACTCCCGATTCGTTTATAGCATCAAGATGTGGAGCATGAAAGCTTTGACCATATAAATTATGGTACGAATTTTGCGATTGGGTGTTCGCATTTTGGGAGTGGTTCGGGTAAGGAGGGTTCATGTATGCGTTTCGGGAAGAGTGACATTGATTTTGAAAATTCGTGTATGAATGTTGAGAATTGAAATAAAAGTGGGGAGGGATGTTCGGAGAATTTTCACTAAATTCCAAATTTGAAAATGGACGAGAATTCAGATTTTGCGAAAAATTCTCCATATTGAAAGAATTTGGAATTACCCGATCTTTGCCTTTCGACGTTCTTCGTGGATCCATCACAAAAAATGAATTACAATATAGAAGATGAATTTGTGAGGTAAGAGAATTTGAATTGGAAGTAGTGTGGTGAAATGAGTTGAAATGCTCTATATTTATAGGCAAAAAAAGTGGGAGAATGGAATATAAAAATTAAAATAGAAATTAAAAAAAATTAAAAAAAAATTCGTCTGGGACACGTGTCGCCACCAGAATGGACACGTGTCCCATTAAAAAATAGCCATTTTCCAGCCGTTGGGGGGACACGTGTCGACCCCTTATTGGACCACGTGTCCCCCAGATTTTAAATTCAGCCTTCTGAACAAAAATTACCATTGCGGACACGTGGCCCAATCCCTAGGTGACACGTGTCCGCAACAAAAAAAATTTAAAAAAATTGTGGCTGAGTGGGACACGTGTCCCACTCATAGGGCAACACGTGTCCCACTTTGGTAAAAAAAAGAAACGCTGAACACGGCCCATGTGCGTGTCAGTGAGAATGGCCCATGTTCGGCCTCTTGACCGGGCTCTTACCAAGAGCCTGGTGAGTGGTCTCTTAACAAGAGACCACTCAAGAGACCACCACTGTGGTGGTTTTCGGTCTCTTAAGCGATCTTTTAATTTTAAGAGACCACCACTGCCCATGCCCTAACCTACAAGCCGCTGACACCACTGAAGGGTGACCAACATCACCTCATTCACTATTAACGCCCCCGGTCCCCGTCTTTTAGCGTCAACCCACCACCATTGCCGATGACATTCCATTCTGTTGGTACACCACCATCGTTCAACGCCAAGCCACCGATGTTGCTGGTCATATTTCATTCCACCATCCAATCCAATCAAAATTTGCACATTTTTTGTCAACTTTCTCAGTTCTTGTTTGACCTCCAATAACTTTATTTACATATAGGGACAGGCAATTGACAACATGAGCACAAATAAATACTGCTTACATCAGATCCTAATATTTTTTTCTCCTCTTTGGCCTTGTGTTTTGATATTCGCTTCATTTCTTCCACCTGAATGCACAAACCAACCGATTAGCCAGAATCTATATTCAGTTCCCAACTGTATGGGAAACAATTCCAAGTGACAAGGAATAAAATAAAAGTTACACCTCTTGGCATGGATAAGTTAGAAGCTCGTATAAGCTATACAATCACATTTGTGACTGGTTAAAAGCCAAGTCAATTCACCCTATGCTACATCAGTTCTCAAAGACTAGAAGATAGGTGCAATAGTGAATCAAATAATGCATAACAGATCATATGAGTACAGTGACTTCCATCTGATTGAAACATTTTACTGTTTTGAGCAGTTTCTTACAGTGCTTTAGCGAGGCTGAAGGTTTTGTGCAAGTTTTTGAGGGTCTCACGGACGTTACTGGTGTTCCAGAAGGCGTTCGACGGCGGGGAAAATGGAGGCGGTGGAACCGAAGCCCACGACGGTAGGGTGAACTTACCGGGCATGAAGGGATTCATTGGTGCGTGTAGCCAC
This sequence comes from Rubia yunnanensis, assembly GCA_037428765.1. Classification (NCBI taxonomy): domain Eukaryota; kingdom Viridiplantae; phylum Streptophyta; class Magnoliopsida; order Gentianales; family Rubiaceae; genus Rubia; species Rubia yunnanensis. The sequence continues at coordinate 17,687,574 of CM075064.1, read as the reverse complement.
AATGTAAGATGTTGTGCTTCTTCAGCTTGTTTCAAGGCATTATCCATGCCTCTGCCTTAGCTCCGCCACCTTCTAGCTCTGCCCTAGCTCCGCCAGAATCCCATGCCACCAGTCACCAGAAAGAACCGTGCCCCTACCTCCGCACTAGCTCCACCACCTTCTAGCTCTGCCTTAGCTCCGCCAGAAACCCACACCACCAACCACCAGAAAGAACCTAGCTCCGCCACCGCTGCCCTAGCTCCGCCACCCCCTACCTCCGCTCTAGCTCCGCCACCTCCTAGCTCTGCCAGAAACTCTATCTCCCACCGCACCGCACCGTTTTGCCGCTGCTTCTCCACAACCACTCCAATCGAACCACCGTCGCGTCATCGCTGACTCATCTCCAATCGAACCACCACGCCCACACCAATCGAAACACCATCAATCATTGATTAGTCAAGCAACGGCGAGGAAAACGTGAAAGATGAATTTTAGGAAGAAAGAAAATGAAGAAATGAGGGCAGGGTTTCCTTTTTGATTATTTTTCACAGGGGTATAATAGTCATTTCACTTATTTCCAACCATTTTTTAAAATTTGTATTTATATACTAATTCAAATCAAGTTTAACCGTGGATTAGTTAAAGTTAACTTAGTTATTAGTGTTTAAATATTGAAAATTGAGTAAAGTTTGACCGTTGATTAATTAAAATTAGCTTTGTCACTAGTGTTTCTATACAGAGAGAGAGAGAGTCAAGTAAAGTTTGACCGTTGATTAGTTAAAGTCAACTTATTCACTAGTATTTATATATAGAAAGTCAAGTAAGGTTTGACCGTCGATTAGACAAAGTCAAACATTATTATTAGTAATTAATATATACTAATTCAAATAAAGTTTGACCGTTTATTAGTTAAAGTCAACTAAAGTCAACTAAAATCAACATTGTTATTAGTTTTTATTTATTGAAAGTCATGTAAAGCTTGACCGTTAATTAGACAAAGTCAACCTAGTTGTTAGTGTTTATGTATTGAAAGTTGAGTAAAGTTTGACCTTTGATTAGTTAAAGTCAGCTTAGTCACTAGTATTTCTATATATATAGAGAGAGAGAGTAAAGTAAAGTTTGAGCGTTGTTTAGACAAAGTCAACTTAGTTATTAGTGTTTATATATTGAAAGTCGAGTAAAGTTTGACCGTTGATTAGTTAAAGTCGGCTTAGTCACTAGTGTTTCTATATAGAGAGAGAGAGTCAAGTAAAATTTGACCGTTGATTAGACAAAGTCAAACATTTTTATTAGTGTTTATTATGTACTAATTCAAATAAAGTTTGACCGTTAATTAGTGAAAGTCAACTTTGTTATTAGTGTTTATTTATTGAAAGTCAAGTAAAGTTTGACCGTTGATTAGACAAAGTCAACCTAGTTATTATTGTTTATATATTGAAAGTCAAGTAAAAATTGATCGTTGATTAATTAAAGTCAGCTTAGTCACTAGTGTTTCTAAATAGAGAGAGAGTCAAGTAAAGTTTGACCGTTGTTTAGTTAAAGTTAGCTTAGTCACTAGTGTTTCTATATAGAGAGAGAGTCAAGTAAAGTTTGACCGTTGTTTAGTTAAAGTTAGCTTAGTCACTAGTGTTTCTATATAGTGATGGTTAAGTAAAATTTGACCGTTGATTAGTTAAACTCAACTTAGTCACTAGTATTTATACACAGAAAGTCAAGTTAGGTTTGACCGTTGATTAGACAAAGACAAACATTTTTATTAGTATTTATTATATACTAATTCAAATAAGTTTGACGGTTAATTAGTTAAAGTCAACTTTGTTATTAGTGTTTATTTATTGAAAGTCAAGTAAAGCTTGATCGTTGATTAGATAAAGTCAACCTAGTTATTAGTGTTTATATATTGAAATTCGAGTAAAGTTTGACCGTTGATTAGTTAAAGTCAGCTTAGTCACTAGTATTTATATATAGAGCCAAATAAGGAGGTTTGAGTCCTCGAGGAAGGAGGTTTGAGTCCTCGAGGCAGGAGGTTCGAGGGCTCGAGGCAGGAGGCTCAAGGGCTCGAGGCTCGAGGGTTAGAGGGCTCGAGGGTTTGAGGGCTCGAGGGCTCGAGCGTGAAGCAGTTTGGATCCGAAAAAGTATGCTTAGGTAGTTCTTTCGATGAGCACAACAGAATGAAGAGGAATTTGTATAGAAAATCCCCACATTCGAGATCGAGGCTCGAGGCAGGAGGTTCGAGGGCTCGAGCGTGAATTTTTCAAAAATCCAAAAAAAATTAAAATTAGGATTTTTTAATTGAAAATATTTGCTCATTAGTAAAATTACCATTATACCCCTGACTATACCGGAAAACCATTTAGTCTTACCTAAAAACCACCTTTGGGGACCAAACAAATTGTTTCGAATTTGTTGGGTACCGTCTAAGGGTTGATTTGCAAATGGGGACAAAAACATGGCATAAGATACTTTGTAGGGGACAAAAAAAATAATTTAGTCTTGTATTTATGTATACTAAATCAATTAAGGGTTGAACGTTAAGTAGTTAATGTAAAATTTTTTTATTCTTATTTGTATATATTAGGTCAGTAAAGGTTGATCGTTGATTAATTTAACTTAACTTAGTTATTAGTTAAAGTCAACAAAAGAAGTGAACAATTTTGAAAGTTAAAAAAAAAACTTATAGCGGCTGCGCAGCTGCTCCCAGCTCATGAAATTTCTGGAAATATTATTTGAAGTTTTTGGCAAATTTTTTGAATTCTTGGGCGGAAAAATTGAACTTAAAAAAATTTCGACGAATATTTAGAATTTTTAGGCGGGAAGATTGAATTTTAAAAAATTTTGGCGATTTCTTTGGTGGGAAAATTTTTTTAGCAATTTCTTTGACGGGAAACTTTTAAAATTTTAAAAATTTTTAGCACCAGTTTAAACCGGTGCTAATTTTTCCAAAACCGGTGCTAATCTTTCCAAAACCGGCCCTATAATTTTTGGATATTTCTTTGGTGGGAAAATGAATTTTGAAATTTTTTAAACCGGTGTTATTTTTTGAAAAATCGGTGCTATTTCTTAATTTTAGCATCAATTTTAAAAACTGGTGCTATTTATTACAAAAATCGGCGCTAAGTTTTAATTTTTAGCACCGGTTTTAAAAATCGGTGCTTTTGTTTTACAAAAATTGGTACTATTTTTTAATTTTTAGCACCAGTTTTTAAAAGCAGTGCTATTTTTTAAGAAAACCGGTGCTATTTTGAATTTTCTGGCGGGAAGATAGAATTTAACATATTTTTAGCTCCGGTTTTTAAAAACCGGTGCTAATATTTTCAAAACCTGTGGTATTTTAAAATTTTTGGATATTTCTTTGGCATGAAAAATTAAATTTTCAAACTTTTAGCACCGTGCTATTGTTTTCCAAAACTGGTGCTATTGTAAAATTTAGCGCCGGTTTTTTAAAATCGTTGCTATTGTAAAATGTAACACCAGTTTTTAGAAAACCGGTGTTAAAATTTTAAAAAGCTGGAGTTAAATTAACACCGATTTTAAAAATCTGGGTTAAAATTTAAAAAATTGGTGCTAGAGGGGTGTCTCTGTGATAGTGAAAATAAACCTTGCACTTCGTTGCTCGTGCCTTCTAGGGAGGGAACCTGGTTTTCTAATCAACTATGGCGTTAGGATTCCAAAAGGCGCATGTGCGCCGCGTGTGTCACTGCTCCCCAAACAACGCGGTGTTAGAAGACATAAAAGCAATTGCGTCTTTCCATAACCTTTTTATATTTCCAAGGCAATTATTATCAGTCGTTTTAGCCCCCATTATTACCTCTTAACCGATATCCCTTCTTTCACCTTTCTCATTTGCAGGAACTTTCTTACAAGCATATTTTCTCTACTTCTCTCCCGAGCGATCTAAACTTTCATCACCTTTCCAAGAAAATCAGTAAGTACCTTCATCTATATTCTTATTCTATTTTTTTTCATTTTCTCACCTTACAATCATGCCCCGCTCTGATAAGGGTTCCATTTTTTAGAAATGTTTTGGTGAGATTAGGGTAGGCCGAACGGGGGGTAGTACATTGGGAAAAACTACTAGCGACTCGAAATGCACTCATTTCGAAGAACTCTGATACGATTCAAATGTTGGAGAAGGTATGTCTGATCAGATTGCTAACAACCATGGGGAAGAGAGGGTTTTCCCAGTAACTGATATGCCTCCTTGAAAGTCCGTTGAGAACTGGCCACCAAGCATGGGCAAATCCTAAATAAGGAGATCCCCTACAAGTGGCAAAATTGACTTTTACCCTCCTCCAAATCTAGAGCTCGAATTGGAAAAGGGGATCAAATACATCTTTGGTCCGCAAGGAAATGCCTCTCGAGGCCATAGAGGATAAGGAGAACACATCTCTTTTTAGAGAGAGGACGTCCCTCGAGGAGAAGGAAGAGCGCCTCAAGTATCTTCCCTGGCTAAAGCCTCTCAAAAGAAGAAAAATGGGACTTATGAAAGGTTAAGGCTAAGGGACTTGGGGAGGGAGCCCCTAGTTCCAGTAGTGGGGACCGATATCTCAATGATTTTGGACTCGATCCCTCTTGGCCAATGGATAGCCCCAGATGCCGATTTTCAACCCTTCCGCATAACCTTCTAGAAGGGAGATCATCCATTTCCCTTAGACATCTCCACTAGGGCTCACCTTTCCCTTTCCGCCCCTTTTTTCCAAACTTCTTAAACAAAATCAAGTGAGCCATGCACAAGTCCATCCTAATGTTTTAGTGATCATCATGATGTTTTTGACTCGATGTGGCGAGTTTGGTATCAAGCCCAGATATAAGCTGTTTCGCTCGCTATACTTTATGTCTTATAGTAGGTGGTCGAGTGGCATGATTGTCACTTTTACCAGCCGAGAGGCAAATCAAAAGGTTTTTGCAGTTCCTGGTAATTCGGGTGATCGAAGAAGTTGGAAGAAAGGGGTTTCGTTTGACAGCACGAGGTATCGAGTTCCCCCGTGGAATTGGTCTGTGCGAGTTGAGTCTCCTAAACCTGGGGAGTATATCTATCCGGATGCCCTCGAGAGGGACATGCAAAAGCTGTTGTCCAGCTCCCTTGACTACAGTCGTTTCAACAATCCTAATTTCCGGATTGGCGGATTTGCATTTCCTCCCGTAATCTACGAGGAGTATGTTTATAAAGTACTCCGGAAGAATATCAGCAAGAGGAGAAGAGAACTTGAGGGCCCCAAAGAAGGCCCTCTCCTTGAGACCCTCGTTAGTGATTTTAGGCACTCGAAAGCCTCCGAAGGTGCCTTAATATAATTCTACTTCTCATGTTTGTTATATTGTTGATTTTACTATTACTGATGCTATCTCTCTCTTTTTTTTCAGTGAGTCTTTCTAGCGGTTTAAAGAAACAGAAGCCTAAGAAGCAGGGTTATACTCCTCCCAATGCTTCTTTGAATCAGGCCTCCCCCCTCTCAACCTAGGCCCCCTCTTACAGTAGGTGGCAAAAGGCCTACTTCGACCATTGGTGATGGCGAGCCTTCTCACACTAGGAATGTTTGCCAAAAGACAAGTGCGAGTGACAACAAAATTGGTAACACCTTCCCAACACCATTAATAGGAGCACATGGCAGTGAGAACGTCCATCAACAGCCTCCACCCCCTTTGAATGATGCGGAGTCCATATCTAGGATTGAGCATCATCACTCGAGGATAACCTCTGACCTAGAGGTTTTCCTCCGTTCCTTTTCAAAAAAAAATTTATCGTCCTCTTTCCTAGCATCAATCTAGGTTGAACTGTTTTGCTAGGCCTCCCACTTTTTCCACAATGCCGCTGAGAAGATGGTGGCTTTCACCCTCGCTTGTACCTCTGGCCGTTGTTCCCTCCAAGAAAAGCTCAGCAAACAGGATGCTGAGATTTTTGAGTTGAAGAAAGCCCTCGAGGAGAAGGATAGGGTGATCAAGAAGAAGGAGAAGGTGCTCGAGGAGAAACAATTTTTTTCCTCAAGGAAAAACAAAGAATTCGGAAGGGAAGAGGCAAACCATTGAAGCTGAGAAGCATCAATGAATGCTGGAGAAGTATACCCTCGAGAAGAGGGTTCATGCGGTTGAGGATCCGACCTCACAGGTTCAACTACTCAAAGCCTTCAAACATAAGCTTTTGAATAGCCCTGAGCTGCTTCAGCTATTTATAGACCTCTTGGGGGTGGCCAAAAATCTTGGCTATAGCAAATTAGCTGAGGAATTCCTGAGGCCACAAGTGTTCACCTCCCTGTCTGAGGCACACGAAACGAGCCTTCGTGCCCACATGCTTTCTCATAGCATTCCTTCCTCATATTTAATCAGAAATGATTAGCTCCCAAAATTTCTACTCAAAGCTGCTCGATACTAGACAAATGAAGTTAACGTCAACGAGAATGGAACTCCTCGGCAGAAAAAGGCTTTTGACCTTATTCTTGATTGGTTAGCGGAGCTGAAGGTAAAATGATTCACCCTCTCGAGTTATCGTTCTGCTCCTCGGCCACAAAAATCTTCCATTAAAGAAGTTGACAAGCAACTTGTCCCCTCCAGCAGAGTTACCGAAGAATCTTCCTCTAAACGTCGCAAGTCCTCCTCGAAGGGCCCATTCAAACCTTCCACAAAGAAATGGTGTAAGACCGTTGCTCCCCTTGGTCCTTCCAAATATCCCGTAGAAGAACAAATGAAGGACACCCGGAGAGCTGCTGGTATAAAGCTTGAAGAGCTTGGAGACATAGAAGCAAAAGTGAAAGGGCTGGGAAAAACTATCTCCACCGATGGTTTGTTTTGGGCGGGGTTTCCTCCAACTAGATTAATACATTTAGACAAATAAGTTTATGTACTTTTTAGTATCAAAATTGTACTTCTAATAATTGACGAAGTTTGAATAAATAGCATGTTATACTCTGTCTCAAATATTTTACCCCTCGGATATGAGCGCCACGCACAACTTCCCTAGGCAAAGCATATTATGAATATCTTTGGTACGTAGAAATTGAAAAATTCAGAGACACAAGTGTTTTACCTAGGTTTGGTGTTTTCACCTACGTCCTGCCAATCTTGTCAACTAGTTCATCATTCCAAGGTTACAAAAGTATCCTCCGAGTGCCGCTTGAAAGGATACCACCCAAACCTCAACCCGCTCAAACATTAACTGGAGTGCAGCTTTAGAGCAAACCACTCGTGCATTATGTAGAGTGCCGCTTTATAGCAAATCACTCGTACATCATCTAGAGTGCTGCTTTAGAGAAAACCGCTCGAACATCATCTAGAGTGCCACTTTAAAGCAAACCACTCGTACATCATCTAGAGTGTTGCTTTAGAGCAAACCACTCGAACATCATCTAGAGTGCCGCTTTAAAGCAACCCGCTCAAACATCATCTAGAGTGCCGCTTTAGAGCAAACCACTCGTACATCATCTTGAGTGCTGCTTTATAGCAAACCACTTGAACGTCATCTAGAGCACTGCTTTAAAGCAACCCGCTCGAACATCACTAAAGTTCCGCTTTAGAACAAACCACTCAAACATCAGGCTGGAAATATCATCTAGAGCACTGCTTTAAAGCAACCCGCTCGAACATCGACTAGAGTGCCGCTTTAAAGCAACCCACTCATCATAGCTGGTAGTATTTTCTCCGGTTGGTAATGTTCCACCTCCTTGGCACTCGAACCCCGTTCATCTGTTCGAGGACATAACTTTCTCCTCGGTGCAATTCGATCACTTCATAAGGTCCTTCCCAATTTGCAGCTAATTTCCCTTCGGGTTCCTTATTGCTTTTCTCATTTTTCCTCATTACCAAGTCCCCCAGATTAAAAAAAAACACCTTTTTTACCCTCTGTCATTGTATCTTCTGACCCATTCTTTGACTTTAGCTTCATGTAGAGAAGCTAACCCCATCTTTTCTTCCACCATATCCAGATCTAGACATCGGTTCTGCTGGTTGACTATCTCGTCTGTAGCAGCCATCATCCTTAGGCTAGGAAAAATTATTTTGGCATGGATTGCTACCTCCAAGCTGTACAATAGACTATAAGGCATTTCATCAGCATTGGAATACTCAGTTTTCTGATATGCCCATAACACTTTGGGCAATTCCCATATCCAGTTACCTTCCGCCCCCTCGAGGTGTGCTCGTATTCCATTTACTATCATTCCATTGGTCACTTCCACTTGTACATTAGCTTGAGGGTGGCAAATTGATGTCACTTTTTGCTTAATATGATATTCCTCGCACCACTTCTTAAAGGGGTCCTGATCAAACTTTGTTCCATTGTCTGTAATGACCGTCCTTGGGATTCCAAAACGGCTCACAATGTTCTTCCAACAAAAGGAGATGACTGTTTTTCCTCTTATGTTTGTCAGGGGCTCAGTATCTACCCATTTTGTGAAATAATCAATAGCCACTATTAAGTATCTGAATTTTCCTGGCGCTTCTGGAAAAGAGCCCACCAGATCGATCCCTCACTTGTCAAATACCCACGAACTATATATGCTTCCCATCTCTTCCTGTGGAACATATGTTATAGGGGCATGTCTCTTACACTGGTGGCAAGCCTAAATATATTGATTTGAATCCTCGAACATAGTCGGCCAGTCAAATCCCGCTCATAAAAAGCTTCCTTGCCAATGACCTGGCTCCCTGGTGGCTGTCGCATACCCCTTCGTGTACCTCTTTTAAGAGATAATCAGCCTCGTGAGTGTTAAATCATCGAGCAATGGCTCCAAATGACCCATTTTGTACATTATTTCTTCCCGCAACACATACATTGGACCTTTCAACCTCATCTTTCTGGCATCCACTTCATTTTCTGGCAGGACACCCTCTTGAAGATATGCCACTAATGCTGTCATCCAGGAGTCTTCCACTTCTACCGCCATAGCCACATGTTCTTCAAAACTTTGTCCGCTCAACATTTCCATGAGTAGTTACTTCTAGGATTGGGTCCCAAAATCTGAAGAAGCGAGCTTACTTAGATCATCAGCTTTATGATTGCTTTCTCTCAGAACCTACGTTAAAGTATAAGATTTGAAAATTTTTAATAGGTTCTTCGCTACCTCAAGGTACCTCTGCAAATTGCAGTTTCTGTCCTCGTATTCTCCATTCACCTGCTGAACCACAGTTTGAGAGTCACTAAAAATCTCCAGTTCCTCCACCTGCATCTCCCTTGTGAGGCGTAATCCAGTGATTAGTGCCTCATACTCAGCCTCACTAATAGTTTCTTTGAATGCAAAGTTCAATGCATAAGGGTAATCTCTGCCATTGGGGCTAGCTAACAGAACCTCGGCTCCACTTCCTCCTGAATTTGACGAACCATCTGCATACAACTTCCATACCTTTCTTTGGCTCACTTCCACCTCTTGAATGAGATCTAAACATAATTTGAGGGGCTCTGTTGTTTCCACTATGAAGTCTGCCAGCGCCTATCCCTTGATCTCCACTCGAGGTTGATATTGGATATCATGCTCTCCCAATTCCACTGCCCACTTCATCATTCTTCCTGAAATCTCTAGCCTCAGCAGGATCTGTCGAATGGGGTGGTTCGTGAGCACCACTATTTTGTGTCCCTGGAAGTAGGGTCTTAATCTTCTGGCTGGATGTACGCGTGCTAGAATCAACCTCTCAAGAGCAGTATACCTCGTCTCCGGCCCCTGCAAGGCAAGATTGACAAAGTAAATCGGATGATGAGCCTTTTCTTTTTCTTTTACCAAGGCCACGCTGATTGCCAACGACGACGCGGAAATATACAAGTATAGCATTTTATCCTTGTCTAGTTTCATCAAGGTAGGCAATGTTCCCAAGTGTTCCTTCAACTACTTGAATGCCTTGTTGCACTTGCGGCACTTGCCATTCAACTCAAACTTATTTGCCCTTCGAAGTACATAGAAGAAGGGTAAGTGCTTCTCCGTGCCCTTGGATAGGAACCTGCTCAATGCTGCAAGAGATTCTGTAAGCTTATGTACATCCTTTATTGATTGTGGGGTTTTCATTGTCCTCAAAGCTTCGACCTTTTCTGGGTTTACATCAATCCCCCTCTCTGAGACCATGAATCCGAGAAACTTCCCCGCCCCACACCAATAACACACTTAGACGGGTTCAACTTCAAATTAGCCCCTCAAAGCCTACTGAATGTTTCCTTCAGGTCCCTTAAGAATTATTCATAACTTTACTTTTGAAAACCATGTTATCCACATATATTTCCATGTTCTTCCCTATCTGTCCCCTGAACAGTCTATCAACCAGCCTCTGGTAAGCAGCCTCAGTGTTTTTAACCCAAAGGGCATCTTCTTTATAGTCGTACGTGCCTACATCGGTAATAAACAATATCTTTTCCTTGTCTTTCTCCGTAATTAGGACTTTGTGATACTCCTTATGCGCGACGAAGAACTCCAAAATCTGATATCCAGTTATGGTTTTCCCCATCTTGTCAATTGGCAGCAACGGGTAACTATTTTTGGGGCAGCATTTATTTAAAACCAGTAAATTCTATACACATTCTCCATGCTCCATCATGCTTTGTAACTGTGACTGGGTTAGCAATCTAGTCGGGGTAGAACACCTCCTCGATGACATCTACCCTCAACAACTTCTCCACATCCTCTTTAATTGCTTCAGCTCTTTTAGGAGCAAACACCCTTCTCTTCTGCTTCACTGGTTTAATCCAGGGGTCAATATTCAGTTTATGCAGTGCGAGACTTGAAGGAACTCCAATAAGGTTAGAGGTATCCCATGAGAACACATCTCCGTATTCTCCCAACAAGTCTCTCTATCTCCCCTTAACATCTTTAGGAATTAGCTTCCCAACAACTACTGACCCCGTATCCCTAACATGCATCTGTATTGCATCAGCTAATCCCACATCTGCGTGTACCGTCGCTACATCCCTTTGCTTTCTTGCTTCCCGTACTGATGTAAAATTACATTTTCGAGCCATGGTTTGATCTCCTCAAATGAATGTTACCCCCTTCTCAGTTGGGAACTTCATCATTAGGTGATAGGGTGACCAGACCGCCCGAGCCTGGCACATCCATGGCCTTCCTAAAATCACATTATAAGGGGAAGAAGCATCCACGACAGTGAAATTACACATAATGGTCACCCCTTTGTCGCCATCCGCTACCCGAACGGGCAAGGTTATCTCTCCTATGGGAAATATCGGGTTTTCTGTGAATCCGAATAAAGGGGAGGCAGACTTTTCAAATTGTAGTGCCCTATGTCCAACTGGTCAAAACACTCAATGAACATCACTTCTACCCCACTTTCGCCATCAACGAATACCCTTCTTATCAAAGATGTTCTAATAATGGCTGAAATTACCATAGGATCTGTATGTGGTGTTTGGTCTGGTACGGCATCTGCTTCCGAGAAGGTAACCGTCTCGTCCGGTCAAAACCTCTTATGACTGGGCTCTTCCACAGGAACCCTTTGTGTCTCCTCTTATCACAACTTTCAAAGATCTCTCACCCACCATGCCATTGATGACATTAATTACCCTTTGCACGTGTGGATTTTCTCTGTTTTGGTTATCTTGATTTCCTCCTTGTTGTTCCTGGGGTCTATCCTGCCTTCCTTCCTGCCCCCCTGTCTCGAACCGCCTGTTCTCAAGGCCTTCTATCTCCTCTACCCCCATTGTTTTGATTGTTTCTTTTATAAGGCTACCATTGGTTCATTCGGGGCCTCGAGGGGGCACCCTGGTTCCTGTGTCCTTGCCCTCGAAACTGTCCATCCCGCTTACATCTATCAATCTCCATCGTTAACTGCATGCAATCGTTTGTATCATGGTTGTAATCCCTGTGATGATCACAATACCTATTTGTTACCCTCCGGGATGCGACCAAGTTGTGCGAACTCTACAAGAGTGGGGGTTCTCGGAACAACCTTCTATGTATACTTAAGATCTGTGCAAGGGATCTCCCTTTAAACATGCGTGGTAATGGAGTGTACCTCTCGAATGGAGTTCTTATGGGCTCGACCAGCCTTTTTCCTCTATACTCTACATTTCTTCCCATTTTTTATGTAAGGATATCTCTTTTCCTTCTAGTTGCCTCTTCTACCCTCGAGTATTGCTCTACAACCTCTTGAATTTTTTTGCAAAGTCTTGAAGGTATTAGTACTTAGCTTCTTGTACAATTCTAAGCCCTGCATCCCTAACATGTACCCCTGGATTACCTCATTCTCCGTTGTTTCTATCACTCCCAAACTCTCGTCCACATACCAATGATAGAAGGCTTCTGTGCTTTCCCCATGTCTTTTGAGTTCTAACAGAGTCTTGGTAAACTTTTTCTTCTGTGCGTATTGGCTTAACAATGCCCTGCTAAAATATCGATACGATCAAAGCAAGCCCCTTGGAAACTTATTGAACCACTCATGTGCTTTTTCCCGCAGGTAGCTACCTACTAGTTTGCATGTCAGTTTCTCATCAAAACCCCTCGAACTCATCAAGCCTAGAAACGCCTGGATGAACTTTCGAGGGTCTGTCTCACCACTGTACGTAGGGCGTCCTCTCGGGGGCTTCACTTCTATTGGCCATCGAACCCCAGTGATCACTGAGCTGAAAGAAGACCCCGCAGCCTGGCCCAAGGGTCCGATCAATCTATCCAATTCCCTCCTTAATGATTTGCTTGCATCCAAGGGGGGTTCCTGTTGCCCCCCTAGCAGGTTCAGCCCCCTGTTGTGACCTCCCAATTGTGGCATATAAGGAGGTTGAGTCACTCCGTATCCATGGTTCATCCAAGGCTATCCGAGGTTCGGGTATGCTGGTGGTGGTGATGGTTGGACATAAGGATTGTAAAACCCCTAAATGAATCCCATACTTCTGTATCCTTGTATGATAGAAGAGGCCATTACTCCATATGCCGCTCCTGGACCGACCAAGTCGAGGGCAGGAACATAAGGGGCTAGCGGAGGTAACGAATATATGGGACACTGGGAATAACCAGGAATAGAAGGCTGAGGCCTAGCTTATAATGGTTCTCCAGCATACGCGTGATAAGGGTAGGCTATTGGGGGTTGAGAGGCCCACCCTGTGGTTATTCCCAAAGGTGAGGGCGGTAATGCCCCCAGCGTGACCCTATCATCTCTCGGAGGAGTGGTAATTCGATAGCCAGCCGCAGCCAGGACCTGAGCTGCTCGTTCTACATCTTGATTCGGGGTCGCCCTTCCTGCATTCTGATTTCCTTGCCCTTGTTGACCATAGGTTTCCATATATGAATCTCTTAAAACCTCCGTAAACCTCCCGTCCCTCGGATCGGCTACCCTTTCGAGCAGGGAATTAGTGTTTCCTTTTTCTTGCTCTCTTGTCATTTCCAGCGTCCTTGAGGGCCCTGGCACATCATTCTGGATTGGCGCCAAACACCATTAAGGTTTGCCCCCCCATCAGGGCCTACGCCTATGATAGGCTCCACAACAACTCCATTCCCAACGTTTGAAAGTTAGCCATTCCAATGTCCTGGACACGATCATCGTCTCCTACTCCTGGATTCTCCGCTGTAAACCTTGGCGGAGATCCAGCCCCTGTACCTATTGACCTCGACCTTTCACTCCTTCAAACAACCGTGGACATAAACTCTCAAAACCCTTGATTTGGCTTAGTTGTCCCCACAAACGGCGCCACTTGATGTGTCTCTGACAACCGACCGGTTTGTGGGCTTGAGTTCTCCTCGAATGGACCTGCAATAAAACTGCCCCTGGGGGTTCCAAGGGTCAGCACTTCGATGCCTAAGTTGGCCCAATCGTTTGATATGATTAAGATAGAATGAATGATAAGTAAATGCATACCTTGTATTTATACTCTATGTCCTAAATAACGTTTTCCTTACTTATCGCCCTTAATTACCCACGAATGCGGTAATTATGTTAGGGTATTAAATATTCTCTTAACTGAGGTGCCACATTTTCGGCCCAATGTCCTTCTTTGGCTTAACCTCTATCATTAGCGCATATACACTAATTGTAATTTAAGATGAAACATGTTTTGATAAAGTTGGCAGTGAAGACTTGGTTGGACAGAGTAAGTAGAATAAACAAATATATTTTCAACACATATTCAATAATAGTATCTATATACACTAACCATGAAACACATGTTTTTAACTTTCAGAATGTTGAAGTATAAGCTTAGATAAAATAACTTAGAAAATAACTTAGATAAATTAAGACGAAGGGTACATGGGTACATAGACTCTATTTCGCAGATCTTACAATCTACTTTTCGTATAAAAAAATACATTTTATTGTTTGGTAAAATGCTAAAAACAACTTATTTCGAAAGCATAAACTATTTTTTGGAAAAAAGTAGAAGTTGGTTTCCCCCTACTTTCAATAAAAGCTAGCTTTGCTTATAAACACAACTTTGTCAAACAGAGTCACATTACTCCCCTTGTTCCAGGGAAACCTCCAGAGGGAGAAAATCCAACTTTTAATTTTAAAGGAGTGAATAGTCCAATATACCCTGTCTTCTACCTTTCAGATATGAAAACTCCGCGCTCCCTCTCCACCTACCTCCGCCCTCCGACTCCATCCACCTCCCACCGTGCCTCTCCACCTTCCTGCTCCTCCCACCGTGCCTCTCCGCCTCCCTGCACCTCCCACCGCGCCTCTCTGCCTTCCTCCGCTTCCCCACTGCCTCCCTCCTCTCTCCATCTCCGCGCCCTGCCCCTCTCCACCTCCCTCTGCCACTCCACCTCTTCCTCTTTTCTTCTCTCCACTGTGAAGCTCCACTTGAGTCGGTTTGATTCTAAAAACATATCTGGAAAAACTTCTCTCTTCCTCTCTTCGTGGAGAATCTGCACACCACCAAGGGCGGAACCAGGAATTTAATTTAGGGGGGACCAAGGTTATATCAAATTATTTTTTTCAAATCGACCATTAATTAAAATAATAAACCATAGTAGATTATTTTGTTTAAAGGACAAACAAACCATATACTAAAGATGAACTAGTGCTAAATAAAGTACTAAATTGATACTTTTGACATGGACGACCTTCTTATTTTTATTTTAGCTGTGCTCTCCTCTCTTTGATCATATAAAAACTATGGATGATTGAACTAATGTTAAATGTCTATGCAATATCATTTTGCCTTGCTTCTTATAAGATTTATGTTTTTCGAAATCATGTCACATCAATTTATATTATTTTGGTATTAAGACAAAAAATAAATCTTAATTGGAATCAAATTATTTCCATTAAATAAAACTTGTGTATAATTTGTATAAAAACTTGCGTATAACTTGGATTAAAACAAAATCTTAAGCGGATAGATATTTGAAGATAAAATTTATTTCTGTTAAAACCTTTTTCCAAGTATAACTTGGATATATGTTAAAGGTGATATTATATAAAAATAAATTATATTTCTTGTTGGACTCTACAATTAAAAACAAAGAATCCTTATATGCTAAACTACTGGCTTCTTAGATCTTAATATGTATACTGTATTTCTTCAATATTCTACATATATTCTACCGTAAGTATTGTTTTGAGGTGACCGCAATCTTTTTTACCATATAGAAACAAACATAATATAAGAAAAATCCAAAATACCAATAGTAAAATTATAGTTAGCGGGGCACCCCTGGCCCCCCTATGTTCAGTCATTGCACACCACCGTAGTGGGGGAAAGACGCCACTGCTGGAGCTGGTTTGATTAAAAAACAGATCAAGTTAATGGTGGAAAGTTAGAGTTGAGTGAAGGGAGATTATTGAGTGAATTTTTCAGATTTTAAAATGTGTAAAATTTTAACATATGAATAATAATGTCTTATCATATGTTGAACATTTCCTTAAAAGAAAGTGTGCATATTTATTTGGAACAAAGAAAAAAGGAAATTGTACAAATTCAGATGAGACGGAGGGTGTAGATTTTTTTTAAAAATACAATATTAAATTATGAGAAAGTCTCAGGACAAACGACCTTCCATAACTTTATGGACAGTCCACGAGGTTTTTTTTACCATAAATATTGCAATTTTTTTTATAAAATTTGAATATTATATTTTATAAGTTAAACAAGTAATAATATATATTTGAAGGTGAAAATATAAAAATATATGATATAAAAAATATTTTTAATAATTCAAATTTTGTATGTAATTTAACAAATGCAGTATATAATGTAAAAGTAAGTAGTATGTCTATAATCTTATGAATATGACATATGTCAAGAGATGCACTCATCCCAAAGCACCATATAAAAGAAATTATTTCATGTGGATGGTTCCTCAACCAGGGATGATTTTGTCATTTTGACTTTTCTAAACCCATGAAGTTATCTAAAAATAACATACTAATATTATAATTTCAAGCAACATATAATAGAAATTGTTTGATTTGGATGGTTCTTCAACCAGGGATGATTTTGTTATTTTGACTTTCCTAAACCCATGGAGTTGTTTAAAAATAACACACTAATATTATATTATGTTACTGATTTTATTTCTTTACTATATATAATCAATAATAACTTGTTAACATACTAATATTATAATTTGTTACTGGTTTTAATTCTGTACTATATATAATTAATCATAACTCGTTAAAAATATGAAACTTCTAAATATATATTTAAAACCATAAAATAATATATATACATATATTTATGTCTCAATGAAGAAAATCCAAGGTAATTCATAATCTGAAATAACAAAATGTTCATATTTTTTAATACAATGATATAGTTCTTTTGATAGAAATATATATACATATTATTTATTTATTAATGTATGACAAAGTCTTGTTTTAGACCGACTAATTGTTAAATGAGGACATTTTATAATTAGTGAGACTAATAAAGTCATTTGACATTTTCTTTTATTTATTGCAATGATATACATATAATTATAATTACCTTTTAAAATGATTCTCAACTTAGAACTAATTACTTTTTAAATAATTTGAATAAAATATTATATAAATAATTAAATTTTATTATATTTAGTATTTAACGGTTTCTAAATAAATTAATTATTTTACTTCATAACTCACACAATTTTTTTAGCTGACTAAACTTTAAAATTTTAAATAAAAATTAATCTTAATATTTTAATTAATAATATCACGCAACGCTCGATGGTACTCCTACGAAATTATAAATTATTAATAAGTAAAGAACAAGAAAAGGATAATAACCTCCGAACTTAAAAGAACAAAAAAAAGGAAGTTTCTAAACCATCGAAATGAAAAAGAAATACTACGCTATCTTCCTGAGATTAAAAGAAAAAAAGAAATTGCTCCTCCACAGTTCTAGACTACGTTTGAAATTTCAAAAACCCATTTGACTTGAAAGATCGAAATATAAAGAATTAACTTGTTTCTTTCTTTCTTGCTGTTTTAAGGCACAAAACAATTCGAATTCTCTAGCACCGCCAGTGACTGTTATTTTCGGATCTTCCAAACAAGGAAGTGGTTTTTGGGCGTAGTTACTGAGCTCACAGCACCATCATAGAAACGATAATTTCTTACCGGGTATGCTTACTGCAATTCAAGATTCTCTCTTATTGCATTTGGGATTTTCGAGCTCTGTTCAATTTACAGTTTAGTTCTTGATTCTTGAACCATTTGCTCGAAATAAAGCTTTAATTTTTAAAGGTTGTTCCTGGTTGTTAAGATTGTATTATTAGGTTTTTGTTCATGGGCTAGGATTAACTAGTGGTTAGAATTTGTGAGTTGATGGATAATTGTTCAAATTTGCTGTTTGCTAGTGTTTACATGTCTAAACTTTTGTAGTGAGAATATATTTGACTTGATGTGGATTCAATGTAGTTTCTTTTCCGGGCACATTTTGTGGTCTCACGCCTGCCAATAGTGTTTACAGTTCAAAATTCGAATGGAAGGGTTGATCTGTTTTTGATAGGAATGCAGTTTCCTGTTGTGTCTTTTTGCGGTTGATTTCGTGCTATCACATTGAGGTTAGAGTTTGAGCTGAAAAAAGAGTTGGCGTAGCTTTGAAAAGTATGTAAATGATTTTTGCTCTTGTTTCTGTTTCATTTATGGTTTCACTTGTGTTTCCTGTCTCATTTATGGTTTCACTTGTGTTTCCTGTCTTTCTTCTTCTAAAACTCTTGCAGTTTACAGGTATAGGTTACTGGAGAGTATAAAGGAGGTCCTCTCTGAGTTTTGAGGCCATGTCTCTGTTGAGTAGATTTTTTCACAGAAGACCTCCTGATGGCTTGCTTGAGTTTGTTGATAGAGTATATGGTAACTTAACATTTGAACTTCTTTTGTTGTTTGTTTTTTAATTGATGGTATGCTTTTGTATCTTGTTCTTTATGGTGAATTACTAACTTTTACTGTTTTGGGAATTTGGTTGGATTTTCTCTGTTCAGTCTTTGATTCGTGCTTTTCAACGGAAGTATTGCCTGAGGGTGTGTACCAACTATACTTGCGTGAGATTGTGAATGAACTACATGAGGCATATCCTGAATCTTCATTTCTGGCCTTCAACTTCCGGGAAGGAGAAAGGAGGAGCCAGTTTGCGGAAATTTTAATTGAGTATGATGTTACTGTCCTGGATTATCCGAGGCAATATGAGGGTTGTCCTCTCCTGCCATTTTCTTTGGTACATTATTATCTACAGGTCTGTGATCATTGGCTTTCGACTGGGAACAAACAGAATGTTATCTTGCTTCATTGTGAGAGAGGGGGTTGGCCACTTCTTGCCTTTATGTTAGCTAGTTTCTTAGTTTACAGAAAGTTGCAGAATGGTGAGAAGAAGTGCCTTGAAATGGTTTATCGGGAGGCTCCAAAAGGGTTGCTGCAGTTATTGTCGCCGTTGAACCCATTTCCATCACAGCTTCGTTATCTGCAATATCTGTCGAGAAAAAATATTTCACCAGAATGGCCTCCCCCTGAAAGAACTCTTTCTTTGGATTGTCTGATACTTCGTTCCATCCCAAGGTTTGATAATCAGAAAGGATGCCGACCAATTATTCGTATCTTTGGCAGAAATCTTCTTAGTAAGGATGGTCTATCTACCCAAATGCTGTATTCCACTAACAAGAAAAAGAAGGGTCTTCGACACTATTGCCAGGTATGCATATTGATTTCTCACTTCAATTTGTGAATTTTGTCTCTAAGGGAATGACCATGGTGTTTAATGGTGTTTGTAGAAGGACAATGATGTCGTTAAGATTGACATCCAGTGCATGGTACAAGGGGATGTTGTTTTGGAATGTGTTCATTTGGATTTGGAACCAGAGAGAGAAGTTATGATGTTTCGTATATTGTTTAATACTGCTTTTATTCGATCAAACATCTTGATGCTCAATTGTGATAATTTGGACATTCTTTGGGATTCCAAGGCTTGGTATCCAAAAGGTTTTCGAGCTGAGGTGAGTTGCAGGGGACTTACTAATTCCAAGCGTATCGTAAATTACTATTTGCATTCATGGTGCTTGCATGCCTTAAAAGAAGTATTTTGTCATATACAGGTACTATTTGGTGATATTGACAGCGTGTCTCATACAAAAGCTCCAACTTCTGTTTTAGATGGTGAAGAGGCAGGTGGGCTTCCTATAGAAGCTTTTTCTAGAGTTCAAGAACTTTTCAGTGGTGTGGATTGGGCAGATAATGGCGATGATGCTTTATGGCTGCTGAAGCAGTTGTCCGTTCTACATGATGTGAAAGATCTGTCCGTGTTGCGAAATAGAATGAATGGATATTCATCCCCTATTGATTCTGAGGAAGAAAATAATGCATCCAGTGTTGCTGATAGTCTGGATTTTCTGGATTCTGAGAAGACCAGTAATCAGGTTTATTATGGGCTGACTGAGATGAATTTTTTAGATGATTTATCATCGCAGAATTATGCTTCAGATGAAGGCAGTGAAAATCCAGTGATATCTTCTATCTCAGAAACAGTTGATTCAACACATTTGCTTTCTCAAAGTGATGGTCAATTTGATGCTGGCGTGGATTCAAAGAGTTTAGATGGAACACATGTACCAATCAGGGAAACCTTGTCTAACCAACCTGCAGAACTGTCTCCTCCTTCTGTTTCAAATACTAAGGATCATCTCTCATCAGCACCACTTCCACCCCCACCTCCACCGCCTCATTTTGATACTTCTAATAGCGACGAAGAAGTGCTTCAATTGCCTCGCCGCCCTCCGCCTCCACCACCACCACCTCCGCCACCTCCTTTTATATCTGGTGGATTGACTTCTTCTCCAGCTCAACCTTCGACAAATTTCAGTGAAGGGCCATCACCTTCAAACCCTCCTCCTCCCCCACCCCCACCCCCACCTATGCCTCAAAGTAGCTCTTCTAAGGGTTTTCAGGCTTCTCCTTCCCCTCCACCTCCACCCCCACCCCCACCCCCACCCCCACCCCCATCTGTTGCAACCAATAGAGGACCTCCACCACCACCTCCCATTGCTCCTACTATCAGTTCCATTAAGTCACTGCCGCCACCACCCCCACCCCCTCCTCCAATCTCTTCCAAGGGGACTTTAGCACCTACACCTCCACCACCACCCCCTCCCCCTCCTCCAACCTCGTTCAAGGGACCTTCACTACCACCATCACCACCCCCGCCCCCTCCCTTTCCCCTACCTCCAACTTCTTCCAAGGGACCATCACCACCACCACCACCCCCTGCCCCTCCCCCTCCTCCAACCTCTTCCAAGGGACCTTCGCCACCACCACCACCACCTCCCCCTCCTCCAACCTCTTCCAAGGGACCTTCACCACCAATACCACCACCACCCCCTCCTCTAATCTCTTCCAAAGGGCCCTCACCTCCACCTCCACCTCCGCCTCCACTTGCTACAGCTACTAGTGGCCTGGGTAACAGGCCTCCAGCACCACCTCCTCCACCTCCTTTGGGTGCTACTAAGAAAGGTATGGCTTCGTCAACTCCTTCACCGGCTCCCGGACCTCCTACTGTGCCCCCACCACCTTTGGGACGTGGAGCAGCACCAGCTCCGCCTCCACCCCCTGGTGGAAAAAGCTCCTCTGTTCCTCTGCCACCTCCTTCCGGACGGGGAAGGGCTCTTTTAGGAACTGGTCATGGAAGAGGTCGAACTACTGGTTCTTCAATTCCTCCTAAAAAAGCATCACTAAAGCCATTACATTGGGTCAAAGTAACACGAGCAATGCAAGGGAGTTTATGGGCTGACCCTCAAAAACAAGAAGACCAATCGAGGTATGTGGCTAAAGAGTTCCTTCAGTCATTGTTCAAATGTTCAACCTTGTAAGGACACTTTAGATATATTGTTATCCCTTTTAAATTATTTATTATGGGTGTGAATATTGAAATATGCTAGTCTAATCATTTGAGTGTACTTCATCAGTGATGTTATTTTTTTGAGAGGGAAACTCATTAAAGTTATTTATATTTGAGTTGTTTATTTATGCAGGGCACCTGAAATTGACATAACAGAGCTTGAAAGTCTGTTTTCTGTAGCCTCAGCTTCTGATGGAATCAATAAAGGTGGGGGTCGACGCGTCTCCAAAATCAGCAAACCAGAGAAAGTGCAGCTGGCAAGTGCTAAAATTCTTTTTAATAGTTGCACAGAAGTTCAATATCTCACTATGATAGCAAATAATTTAGTAGGAAATGAAAAGTTTTTAGCTCGATTCTTTCTTGTTTGTAAATTGGTTGAACAACCCGAACTCAGTAATTCTGATCATCTGAAGTGTTTCAGCGTTTACTCGTGGGTTGCATAAATCCTAGGCACGACTACAGGAAGCAGTCTATCAGCTTAGTTTTTTGACTGCTAGTTGGAACTTAAATATTAAAGTAGTTTGCACTACAGGGTGTTCAGTATACAGGATTACCCACAATGTCAATATTTAAGTACTTTGCACTACAGGAGTTATTCTTCTCCTTCACACATTACTTTTTCTCTTTGATGATCAGATTTGGATTTTACGTCTTTTCTTATCAATTACTAATCCTTTTGTGGGTTCTAATATATACTCCCTTTATCAGGTTGATTTGCGCAGAGCATATAACTGTGAAATTATGCTCACAAAAATAAAGATTCCACTGCCTGATATGGTTGTAAGTGCTCCTATTCTGCAGCTTCTTTTACCGGATACACATAAGTTAAGATATGTATTTCTCTCAAATATGTCTCATGCTGAACAGATTTGACATTGAGTGCATTGCATCCAATGTATACTTTAATATAAATTAGTTTGGTACTCAACCGCGAGTTGCATTATAGTGTCTTCATTTTCAGCTCAGATCATCATAGATTGTTTATTTTATATTAATATTCTTTTGTTGCTCATTGTGAAATTAAAGTATTCCCTAGATCTGTATGTTCCGCTAGTTTGGTTTTAAAGAAAATGACACTACTCCTTTCTTCTTTTCCCTGAAGTATAAAACAATAAAAATAAGCCCGGTAGAGAGGCTATATACTTTGGTAGGCATTATTGACCCAGGAGTTAATGGTTGGAAAATATGAGTGAAGCATCTTATTAGTGATTGAAGCATACTTTGCAAGTAGTGAAATATGCTAATTGTGTGCCTGTGTTATGAGTGTTTCTAGCATCTTCACTTGAAAATATAGTTGGTGTAACTATAGTCCTATTTTGATAATGCTGGAGTTTAGGATGACTTGGCCGCATGAAAGATTTGTAGCTCTAAAACTGGACTTGTTAGATAGCGTGCAACCCATACTGGATAGTTGCACCTGTCTAGATCTCAGAATTGGTCCTGATGCAAAGTCTTTGATTTTCTCATGGCAATCAGCTCAGCCCAATATTAAGTTAAGGAAATAAATTATATTTGTACTCTAATCTAAACCTCATGTCTGATTTCCAGAATGCCATTCTTGCTCTGGACTCTTCTACCTTGGATATTGATCAAGTAGAGAATCTCATTAAATTCTGCCCCACAAAAGAAGAGATGGAGACTTTGAAGGTACATCCTTACTTTTGCTCTCCTTTTGTTTGAACATTCACATGCAGGTATGTTTGTCTATATTGAGAAAGCTCAATAGATATGATCTATATATGGGACC
Source organism: Rubia yunnanensis (assembly GCA_037428765.1). Lineage (NCBI taxonomy): Eukaryota > Viridiplantae > Streptophyta > Magnoliopsida > Gentianales > Rubiaceae > Rubia > Rubia yunnanensis. Next base: position 17,664,631 of record CM075064.1, on the reverse strand, counting down.
TCTCCTGGTTTGAATAAGGCTTAGTTTCTGTTCACGTCTGATATCTAAATTTTATTGTATCGTTCCAATATGTTCATTGAAATAACAAATTTGGATGTATATTATATAGTAGAGCATTCCATCTATGTACCATTGGGCTTCTGGTCCTGGGATTGATGAAGCGAAGCTATATTACCAATGAGAACATATCCACAAAACCAATCACCATTATAAATGCTTTGTTTGTGTGGTATCCCCATCGACCCTTGACTACTGTGGACAACATCGTTTGAAAATTTGGGATGAATGCTTAGTCATTAACTTCTGACAATCCATCATACACTTCTACAAATACATGTCAGAATGGGTCTTGAAGAGCTGTTAGGAGGCCAGAGAAAGAGTATTGTATCCTCTGGATCTCCACTTAGGCATAAGAAATGGATAATGAGTGAACAGAAATAGGGAGATTGAAAATCAGTGTTTGACCTTTGGGAGAATCTGATGATGCTTATTGAAAATAGTTTAACTTTGATGTGCAAACTCTCTATGCAATTGTTTAAAACAAACTTTAGACGTGACGTTTATTGAAAATTTTAAATGATAAAACTCTTAAGATATTCTGTTGAAGTTTATACATCTCCTGCTCAGGTTTATACGTCTTTCAACCAGTTAATTAACAGACTTTTAGTGAGGCGCCAAATACAGTGTTTTGGATGCTTCAATTGTTGAGCCAGTAGATTAGTCTATAAATTAGGGAGATACAAAAAATATTCTTTCCGGATTGATGTTAAAATTCATCAAACTTATTCCTAGTTGTTTAAATGAACTCAGAAGTGCTAAAGCCTTGAGTGAAAGGGTATTGATTGTATCTCTGTTTACTACTTTAGATTTGTTTCTCTGAACTATTTACTCTACAAACATAACCCGGTATACATGAGGCAGGAGCAATTAATTATTAGACAATTTCCAAACTATTATATCTTGAGGTGCTTTGATTAGTGACCCCTGTTCATTGTTTTTAGTATAATGGCGTACATACAACTAATATTTGTTTCTTTCAGAGTTACCCCTTAATATTATGATATCTTAAGTAGTTTGTGACTGTTATTTAAGTCAGGTGTTCCCCATTTTTCTTTTTATTTCTGTTTTTTCTTAATACACTACAAATTATTTGTGGTGCTGGAAATGAGTAGATTTTTTTTTATATTGTTCCCATTATTCAGAATTATAATGGTGACAAGGAACAGCTTGGGAAGTGTGAACAGGTATTTCTGAAGTCACTTTGCCTTATCTTTTTCGTTCAATGGACATATAGCACTGTAAAAATAAGTCAGTAGTGACAAAAGGTTCATAATTTATATTTTTCAGTTTTTCTTGGAGCTCATGAAGGTCCCACGTGTAGAATCAAAGTTACGAGTGTTTGCATATACCATTACATTTTCCAGCCAGGTACCTGATCTAATGTATTTTCTTTGTTGACATCTGTATTTAAATTAAATTAATTTATATTTTTATCTTACTTTAGCCAACCTCACATGGTGGGATAAAGGTTTGGTTGCTGTTGCATCTGACATTTACAGCGTAATTTAACATTTATTAGGTGAAGGACTTGAGATCTGATTTGAATGCAATAAATAATGCAGCCAACGAGGTATATATATTTTTTTCTGAAATTGTGACAATGTGCTGCAGAATATGTACAAACTTGACCCTGATTTCTTAATAATAGGTGAAGGAATCCGTAAAATTACGGCAAATAATGCAAACTATTCTGACTTTGGGAAATGCATTGAACCAAGGGACTGCAAGAGGTAATTATTTGGTCTTTGTTCCCTTTATGAGTTAATTTTCTGTACAATTCTTGTCAGAATGTTTCTCAATTGATTTGTATACCAGGATCTGCTGTTGGTTTCAAACTGGATAGTCTTCTTAAGCTGTCCGATACTCGTGCAATTAATAACAAGATGACCTTGATGAATTATCTCTGCAAGGTGATCTTTAGTTTTCTAGAGTTTGCATTCATTTTTCAGCAATATAGATGCTTGTCTGTACTACTATTGCCTTTTGTCTCGAATTATGCCTTTTAAGCTGTTTCTACTCTAGCCATGTTTCAGATGCATATTCCAGGTTTTTTTATCTGTCTTTATGTGCGTACCTTATGATGCTGAATAATCTCATTCCCAACCTGTTGAGTTTAATTTTCTTGGGTTTGGACTATTGGGTTTTGTCTGATTTTGGAGCATCAAATCTCTCCTAAAAGTGTTAATGTTTTGGTAATTTGATAGCCTTTCTGTTCTTCTGATGCATCAACTAGCTTTCCCGTGATTGATCTTCGAGATTGAAGCTTATGGTATAATATGTGCATCTTTCTGTCTGCCGTGGCTCTTTTGCATTGGATGCATTCTGAGCCACTCAATTAATTAACTATGTTGTTTTATCAGTTACTTGCAGAAAAAATGCCAGACCTGTTGGATTTTGCAAAGGATCTTGCTCATTTGGAAGCGGCCTCTAAGGTATGCGCTATAGTCTTCTATGACCAAACTGATTGCTGGATTTGCTGGAAAGTGAAGATGGACAAACTGAATTTGTTGCCCACATTATAATTGTAGATCCAACTGAAGTCTGTAGCTGAAGAAATGCAAGCTGTGAGCAAAGGTCTTGAAAAAGTTGAACATGAACTAACTGCATCTCAGAATGATGGTGCAATCTCCGCCGGTTTTCAGAAGGTAAGAAAACATTGCATGTTTAAAAATTTATTAACAATTAGTTGTAAATGAACTATGTCATCACATGGTGCATTCCTCTTTCTAACTTTATATGGAGATTGGTTGTATGTCTGAAGAAATTTATTAATTATTGAACAATTTTAATCACGTCAGTTCTAATGGACTGATACAAGTATTGTGGTTTATTCTTGTATGACAAAGGGATGCCTTAGGGTTACTTATTGGGAAATTAAATTATTTCTCTTTCCTGTTTCACTTAGGCTAAGTCCGTTTATATGTTTCTTAGGCTAGCCAAGCACACCCTTCTTTAATGGCAAAAAATAAAACAAATCTGTTAGTTTTGTTGCCTTTGATTGTGTTTGCTGGTTTTCTGATCTTTAATTTCTCTCTGGCTGGTTCCTTTATAATTACCAAGCTTGTTCAAAATTATAAGAATTTATAAGAAAGAATCTGGGGGCAAAGCCTAAGTTCATAAAAATATTTGAGAAAGATGCTTAAAGTGGTCCATATGTCTACCTAGAAAACCCTTGGATGTACCTAGCTTGTTTCACAATTGTAGTGAATTTATAAGAAAGAATCTGGGGGCAAAGCCTAAGTAGATAAAATATGAGAGAAAGACGCTTAAAGTGGTCCGTATGTCTACATAGAAGATCCCTAGATGCTCCAATGCAACAGGTAGAACTTCTAAGATATAGAATCGTTAGTTGTAAATGAAGGTGAAAGCTTTACAAAAAAGTGTATAGGAAACTATGAAAAGAGTCATACGTATGTGATGTGACAAAAGCTTGATGGTTGTTGAACTGATTTTTGAACCTTTTCTTTTAGGTCTTGACCAGTTTCCTTCATACTGCTGATGATGAAGTTAGGTCGTTGGTCACATTATACTCGGAAGCGGTCAGTCTTTATCATTCATTCTGGATGTTATGATCCTTCTCGAATACTGGCTTAAAGTTTGTTTAACTCTTAAGAAAAATATACTATGCAGGGAAGAAACGCAGATTCACTGTCCCAGTATTTTGGAGAGGATCCAGCTCGGTGTCCCTTTGAGCAAGGTTTAATTCGCCCCTATCAATGCTGTTCACCCGTTAGTTTGAATTTGGATGAAGACTTGATGTATAAGTTTTTCTATTTGCGCTTTCTCTGTGCAGTTACACAAATTTTGGCAGTTTTTATGAAGATGTTCAACAAGGCACGGGATGAGAATGCACAGCAAGCAGAAGCTGAAAAGAAGAAGATGGAGAAAGAAGCATTAAAAGAACAATCAGCCAATTCTTCTGGTAGAAAAGAAAGTGTTGGTCTCAATGGGGCAAAACTAAGCTCTAGAAGATTAGATATCAAAAGCATGCTCGAGGGCCAGGGTTAAACCATTGTACATGCAGCACCGCCAACACACTATTACCCGTGTCCACCACATATTCAGTGCCGTGGAGGGCTGCTGGCCATTGGATGCTGGGAGTGTTTGTACAGAAGGTGCCATTGATTAATGTCACCATTGTTGGCTAATTATTGCGCAAGTACTGATGCAAAGATTCCTCCATAGTATGAGGAGGCTTCATCTTATATATCATGCTGTAGAGATAGAACTGATAGGGACAAAAGGAAAGAAATGCTTGTAGAGATAGAACTGGGGTGAGGTAAACTTGCTGCTTGTTTTATTACCTTATCAATGAGAAATTCCCATAAAATTTTGTTGACAATGGAGTTTCTGTTTTGGGAGAGATTTTGGTCATTACATGGCTCTGCATTGTAGTGATGTAGTGGTGTACATTGTTATAGGGATCATGTTGTAGATTTTGGTCATTATTCGCTCGTTAGACTCCCAATTTGTAGGGGTTGTCGTACACCATTGAAGGGTCTCTCTTAATGCCTTGACCCATAAGTAAGGGTTGCTTGTTTATATACTATATAATAGTAGTAGAGCATGGGTAGCGGAAGCTGTTTCACCCTGAAAAGACTCAAAAATTTCCAGTGTCAAAAAAATTCCCTTCTCTCTTATTTTTTTTTGAAATGTTAATTTCCCTTCTTATCTCCTTTTTTTAATTTAGTTCACATTTTCTTTCTCCAAAAAAGTTGATTAATTTAAAATTTAATTTTGCAACATATTTATTTTTGAGAAAGTATTATATAGAGGCAAAATCTTGAGAAAGATAATCTTTTCATAACCTTATGGAAAGACGGAGTTTAATTAAAGACAAAGTCTTGTATAAAACCGTCTGATAGTGAGACCAGAGATTTAATTGCAAATGAGGTTTCTAATTGAAGCTTTAAAAGTAGGGTTGTATGTGGAATTTTACTATTTTACATTTAAGTCCATGTATAAATATCAACATTTCCTCATTATTCACTCATATTTTCTGAAACGTTCTCTCTCATCTCCTTTCCTTTCTCCTATTCAATCGCTCCTCCTCATTTCCTCCTTATTCTCTCTCCAACTCAAATCTCATTCTTCTCTCACCTCTCCACTCTCTTCCATCTTCTTCATTTCCAGCGCATTTTCTTCCATTCAACTGCTCATCATCTCTATTTTTCTTCCTCTTTCATGCGCGCAGTGATTCGTCTCTATTTTTGGAGTTTCGACGGCCGAACACAATAGAGCTCCGTTTTGTGTTTATCTTCGAAGGTAATGTTGCATATTTTGTTGTTTTTTTTCCCGATTTTTGTTTGCTTTTTTTGGTTCATGTGATTTTCTAGGGTTTATGTTGTTCAACGTGTTAATATTTGGGGATTTTTTTTTTTGTGTTTTGTGAGTTGTTATGGATTTGTGCTAATTTTTGTGTTGCTGTTTGTTATATCTCTAAGGTGATTTGCATCATTGCTGCAATCGAGAAGGAAGAATGATTTGTAAGCTTTTTGAATTTTCGGTTGTGATGTTTCAGGTATGGTTAATGATGTTTCTCGTTTTCAGTGTGATGTTTCAGGTTTTAGGCTTTAAGTACTGTTATCAGTGTAGTTGTGATGTTTTAATTTCAGCGCTTGATACTTGTGGTGTTTTCATGCTTAAGTGTGCAATTGATGTTCAGTTTTGATTGTGTGTGATATCTTAGAGTTTTGTTATGATTTGTGCTACCTTTTTTTATTGCTGTTGATGTTTCTTATATGTCTAAGAATGCTTACCCACTGTTGCTGCAATTGAGAAGGAAAGAAGATATGTGAATTTTGTTATTTTGTAGATGTGATGTTTTATATACCATTGTTGATGTTTCAGGTTTTCTGTGTGATGTTTCATGTTTAGGTTCAAGTACTGTTATCTGTGTTGGTGTCATGATTTTATTTCAGTATTTGATCCTTGTAGTGTTTTGGATGTGCGTGTGTGATATCTTAGGGTTTTTTTTATTAGGTGCTAATTTTTCTGTTGTTGCTATTTCTTAGATGTCTATGAGCACTTGCCCATTATTGCTGCAATCGAGAAGGAAGAAGGATTTGTAAGTTTTCTTAATTTTCAGCAGTGATGTTTCAGGTACAGTTAATGATGTTTCTCGTTTTCAATATGATGTTTTAGGTTTCAGGCTTTAATTATTGTTATCAGTGTTGGTGTGATGTTTTAATTTCAGTGCTTGATGCTTGTGGTGTTTTCATGCTTAAGTGTGCAATTGATGTTCAATTTTGATTGTGTGTGATATCTTAGGGTTTTGTTACGATTTGTGCTAATTTTTGTGTTGTTGCTGCTGTTTCTTAGATGTCTAAGAACGCTTGCCCATTGTTGTTGCAATCGAGAAGGAAGTAGGATTTGTAAATTTTGTTGTTTTTCAGATGCGATATTTTACATACTGTTGTTGATGTTTCTGTTTTTCTGTGTGATATTTCATATTTTAGGTTTTCAGTATTTTTATCTATGTTGGTGTGATGTTATAATTTCAGTGTTTGATGCTTGTGGTGTTTTCATATTTAAGTATGCAACTAATGTTCAGTTTTGTCTTTTAATATTTTAGTGGGTACTGTTGATGTTTTAAAATTTTTATATTCATGTTTTAAATACTGTTTTTGATTTTTCTCAATGTAGTTGTCAGTGATGTTGTGTGTGCTATTGTGATGTTTTAATTATAGATATTGATATTTTTATTACTATATGTGATGTTTTATATTATTTCACAGGAATACTGTCCATGTTAGAGCTATATGATGCTATTGATGAGTAGATTAAAAAAATGGTATGAGGAAGCATGCTCTGAAGGTGTTCCCTTGAATAAAGAATCGTAGTCGACCTTTGATTTTTGCATTGATGGAGTATGAGATTCGTTCTCTTCAAACCAGCAGGAGAAGACAAGTTTGTGAAAAAGTAAGCGGCGAAGGGAAACAAGTCGAGAAAAAATAGTTTAGGATGTATTTTTTACATTGATTTTTCAGTTATGATGGTTGATTGTTAGTGTTAGTGTTGAGGCGCTTGATTGTTTTTGATGTTTTAGATTGATTTGAATTTTTTTAGTTTTTAGGTTAGGGCATTTGAACCCTTTTGTAATGAATGATGTTTGATAGTTGTGACAATATTCATTTTTACATGCTAACGTAAAACTCAAATTAAAGTTTGCAACTTTTATATGCTAATTTTTACATTGATTTCGCCGGGTTGCTGCAATTCTTCGTCGATTCAACCTTCGCCGATTCAATCTCAAACATCAGATTCAATTCCCAGCCTGTCGATTCAACCTTCGCCGATGCGACGACGGAGAAGACTATGTGACGGCGGAGAAGATGATGCGACGGCGGAGAAGATGATGCGACGGCGGAGAAGGCGAGGCGACGACGAGGAGCAGACGCCGTGACGATAGCGGGGCAGACGAGGCGGCACCGTCGGAGGAACCAAATCGAAGGAGGAAGGCGCATTTTTTGGTAAATTTCTTTATTTTGCTGTTTGATCCCCCAAGTTTTCCGCATTTTCATTTATGACCCCAAGTCCAAATTAATTGTTTTGTACCCCAAATTTAACTTGCTATTTTCTTATTTTGCTTCAAGTCCCAGGCCTCACGATGAGACGGTCTCATAGGAGATAGACTCTTAATTAAAATAATAAAAGGTAAAAAGTTTTAGTTGCAATATTAAAAATATATTATACAATATGTAGTAGTTATAAAGTTTATAACCCGATTCACGCAACCCAAAAATTTTATCGTCATTTCTTCTAATTTACACATTAAATCTTGGTCTTTTCATGATTTAGATGAGTCATAATTTAATTTGGTGCCTTTATCTTTGAAAATAGTGTTAAAATTTTGATTTTTTTAGAATTTAAGGGTATACAATGGGTCTAATTTATTTTTTAAAAAAACTCGGACATTAATAAAAAAATCATACATTAATTAACTAAAAATAATAAAAAATCTATGTTTTATTTTTTTAAAAGGTAAGGCATTGCAAAAAGGTAGATTCGCTACTGCCCTAACCCTAAATTTAAATTCAGCCGTCGCCTGTTTCTCCTTCTTCTTGCGACCGTCGACTCATTCCCTCCTTCTATTCTCTTCTTTTTCTGACGTCCTTTTCCGGTGTCTCTCCCACCATCACCATGACTGATGACAAGCTCACATATAACACCATGCTCCACATTATGACGATCGAGGTTTTGTCGCCTAATTTTCTCTCGTGGAAGCGTCAAGTTGTGTGCATGTTAAAGCCGCATGGATTGTTTAACTACGTCAACGGAAAAAGCCGTGTCCGCTGCTCCCCTCTCCGCTAACGGCGCCAGTCTCCACCCTCTCGTACACCAGTGTTGTTTCCTCCTCCCTTGGTGGAAGCAAAGTTACTCCTCAGGAGGAGTACAATCGAGCTAAAGTGGTCCATGATCAGTGGGTAACGAGGCGACATCAACACAATGGGGTACACACACAACACATGGTGGCAGTTTCAGCGGACAGCGAGGTGGCCATGGTTCCTAGTCTAGTTCTGGAGCAGTTGGGACTGGTCGTGGTTTCCTACAATGCACTTGGTATGGTCGACTTGGTCATTTTGCCACCACTTGCTATAGGGTAACAACACAGGTTTGCTGCTCGAATTCTACACACTTGGCTGAAAGTGTTGAGTGTTTTTTTTTACAGTTAGAGCCCTTGATATGAATCTCCTTGCAAAAACTTTGGATTATAGAATTTGAATCTTTGATTAAAGGAGGGATTTCACAAACCCTAGAATAGCCGCAAAAATTGACCAAGTAACTAGTCCTCAGGATTACTCTCAATTCGAGATTTGCTCACTAATTAGCCCACATGATTAGCTACAGATTGACAAGTATTGATACTTAATTAACCTGCATGATTTTAGCAACAATGAAGAATGCTCGCAAGTAAAGAGTATGAACTCAAAAAGTCCGAATATATGATTGATAAAAGGTGAGGAGAGTCTCGGCCAAGCCACTCTATTTATAGAGCTTGGTTCGGCCAGAAACCCTAATCCGAAGCATAATCTGAATCAACTTATGACAGATTTAAGAAGCTAAAATTATATCTAACTAAAATACATAAAATAAGAACTATGGATGAATTCTTCCCAAACACACCTTGGATGAATATTGCCTTATCTTATCTTACCAAATCTAATTCCGATTGAAGCCTTTCAAAGCTCTTCAAAGCCTAGTGGAATGGTTCGAAATGAAGCCCTTCAAAACTCACATGGCCGAAATTAAACTCTAAAATTCGAAATGAAATAATTTTACAATAGTTTACAATGATCACACTACCTTATTAAAAACCCAGTGGAAAAAAATAGTATAGCGTTCTTCGTGATGTCTTCAGTTCCTCGACACTCTTGAACAATTAATCCAAGATGTCGATGATAACTTCTTCTTCAATTCTTCATCATGAAGTTGGTCCATCAAAACATTTAAAACCTCATCTCTAAGCTTTGTTCTTTCCCTAGTAATAGGACCTGCCATGTCACTTAGAGGATCCCGAACATATCATTTGAATGTCTAATAAAGCTTTGGCATATCATCATCTATAGCGCTAGTAGTCTTGGTATTTGTATCATTCCCTCCAAGGTCGAAAGGTTTTGCCCTCAAAATTGAATCATCTTCAAAGGTGAATGGAGATAAATTAGCAACATAGAATGTAGTCATAACACCATAGTTGCAAGGTAAAACAATCTTGTAAGCATTGTCGTTCACATGTTCTAGCACTTTAAAAAGACCATCACCATGCCGATTCAACTTAGATTTCTGAGCATTTGGAAATCTCTCTTTTTGCAGATGCACCCAGACCCAATCTCCTTCTTGGAATTGCATAACACGACCCTGATTGCCTCTGTCAGCATTCTGTGCATTTGTTCGTTCAATCCTCAAACGTACCTTTCATGAAATTTCTTCACAAAATCGGCCTTCTTTTCTCCATCAAGGTTCCTAACATGTTTAAAATTCAAAGGAATTAGATCAAGAGGAGTAATAGGTAGGAAACCATAAACAACTTCAAATGGAGGTAAAGAAGTAGTAGAATGAACAGTGCGATTATAAGCAAACTATGCAATTGGAATGCATGCTTCCTAATTCTTCAAATTTTTCTGAACTATGACACACAAAAGAGCCCCTAATGTTTGGTTTGTGACCTCTGTTTGTCCATCCGTTTGAGGATGACTGGCTGTGGAAAATAATAATTTCGTCCCTAGCTTGCGCTACAGTGTATTCCAAAAGTAGGATAAGAACTTCACATCACAATCAGACACTATACTCGTAGGGATTCCATGTAACCAAACTAATTCCTTAAGAAATTAAATGCCTCATGTTTCACATCATCTGTCTTCCTACAAGGAATAAAATGTACCATTTTTCAAAAATATATCAACCACAAGAATCCATCAACCACAAAATCCATAGAGATATCAACCCAAGGATGTGTAGGAACATGTAATATAGTATAAAGTCCATGAGGCTTAGCTTTAGACTTAGCCATCAAGCAATCAATACAATCTCTACAAACCCTATCAAAAGAAAGTGCCATTTTCAGCCAGAAGAAGTGTTCTTTCATCAAGTTATAGGTTTTAAGTGCACCAAAATGTCCCATAAGACCACCTAAATGAGCTTCCCTAACAAGTAATTCACACATAGAAAATTGAGGAACACATAACCTATTATCTCGAAATAAATACCCATCATGCCAAAAAAAATTCTCATAAGCACCATTCTCGCATGTCGCATATACAAATGAAAAATCAGGAATTGTCACATTTAAATCTCGCACGAATGAAAACCATGATATAATACATTCTAATCGTTTAAGTAAAACATGTCTACGCAACACATAAAATTTTCTTTACCCTTTTTGTATCGCAACACATAAAACTAGACCATTTAGTATGACACTTATTCAACTTCATCTGACTCTTCAAATATTTCAATGACTCATAATCACTATCAATGAAAAATTCTTTGTACAATAAATAATGTTTCCAAGTTTCTAATGCTCGCACAATTTCATAAAACTCTTTATTATAAATAAGACAATTAAGAGCATCGCCCTTTAACTATTCACTGAAGTAAGCTATAGGTCGATTCTCTTGCATCAAAATAGCACCGATTCCAACACTAGAAGCATCACAATGAATCTTGAAAGTACTATTAAAATCAGGTAAAGCAAGAAAAAGATCATTACATAATCGTAATTTCAATTCATTAAATGCATTCTCTTGACTTTTTCCCTACACAAATTTCACATCATTTTTAACTAGCTCATTGAAAGGTGCAACAATAGATGAGAAATCACACACAAACCTTCTATATAAACTAGCTACACCATGAAAACATCTCACCTGATTTGCATTGGATGGTGTCGGCCAGGATTTGATTGCCTCTATCTTGGTTTCATCAACTTTGATGCCATCCTTGGGCCCCACAAATCCAAGAAACATAACTTCCAAAGCACAAAAAGTACACTTCTTGAGGTTCGCATACAATCTAGCCACACAGATTGCAACAAGAACCATCTTAACATGCTCAATATGTTCATTAGTCGACTTAGAATAGATCAATATATCATCAAAGTAATCCAAAAAAAATCGACCAATAAACTTTCTCATGACACGATTCATTAACCGCATAAAAGTATAGGGTGTATTAGGTAAACCAAAAGGCATAACAATGCATTCATACAACCCAAACTTAGTCTTAAATGCAGTTTTCCATTCACCCCCTCCCTTATGCGAATCTGGTGATAACCTTGAGTTAAATCAATCTTAGTATAAATCACAGATCCATGCAAATATTCAAGAATATCATCTAACCTAGGGATATGATGGTGATACTTAATGGTTATCTTGTTAATAATACGACAATCAATGCACATACGCCAAGTTTTATCTTTCTTAGGAACTAAAATGATAGGTACATCACAGGGGTTTCCACATAATATTTTTGAAGTAAATCCTTGACTTGTCGTTGTAGTTCCTTTTTTCTCCTCAGAGTTTGCTTTTATACACCGGACGGTTTGGGATACCCAAACCCAGAAGTATATCAATCTAGTGTTCACTACCTCGTAATGGTGGTAAATTATGAGGTAATGCATCCAGAAAGATATTCTCAAGTTCTTGTAACATCTCAGCAAACCGTGGAGGAACATGGTAAGCACATAAGAATGATTAGAAAAAGTATGATTCACATCTCTTATTGAACCATACAACGATTTACCAGAATCAGTTGGAAGTTCATGTCTCATCATGTAAATCGATGGTAAAGGACTAAGATGTGAAAACATGATTTTACATGACTTATCAGAATCATTCTTGGACTTACCCGACTTACCTGGATTGGCCTTCCCTAACTTTTGGTAAATAATATCAGGGTTTTTGCCTCATATTTTCACGTTTTGGCTGATCTCCCTCAAAACTTGGCTAGGATTTTTTTCGGCCATCCGTGCATCAGTCGCAAACTTCTCTTTGTCGACTTTCATGTGCCTCTGAACCTATAGCATTGTCACAAGAGATAATGGTGTCAATGTATACCTGGTTCTATCCTTAATCACATGGACTTTTTTAGTGTAACCATCATGCAAAGATTTATGATCAAACTGCCACGGTCTTCCTAACAAAATATGACTAGCTTCCATAGGTATAACATCACACAAGATAGAATCATGATATTTTCCAATCTTAAAGTTAATCATGCATTGTTTGGTAACCCTAATTTCACCACTACCATTTAATTTTTTTTATATGGAGATGGATGAGTAGTCACAGGCAAGGACAATGATTTAACAAGAAGATTAGAAGAAGCATTAGCACAAGACCCACCATTAATAAGCAATAAACAATTATTATCTTTCGCAAGGTAACGGGTATGTAAAATATTGACTCTTTGTAGTTGGGATTAAGCCAACTGAGCATATAAGAGTCTCAGTGACACAAAGTTACCTTGTGTTTCCGGACCTTGTTCACCATGATAATTTATGATGATCTTTTCATCTACCCGTTCTTCCTCACTTTCACATAAAGCGGGCATATCAGTATACTTGTCTTCTTCATCTTCCTCCTCAATTGTTGTTAAAATTCGAGCATAAGGATAATTACTACGAACATGTCCGCTTTCTTTGCAATGGAAACCAGTAGTATTGTTAGTAGAAACTGAATTTGATGAAGAAGTAGTAGACTTACTTGGAAATTTTGATGACTGTTGAGCAGAGGGTATTGTCCTTCTTTCACTGAGAATGTAAGTTGGATTTGAGTAGGATTGCACCAACCCACGGTCTCCCATGGTTGATCCTCTACCACGATCCAAACTAAGACTTCCCGAGTCAAACTATAATTTTTGACTGGGAAATCCGAACTGTGGTTTCTTTGGCTGCATAGTGTTCTCAACCAATATCGCTTTCACCAATAAATCTCTCATCAACACATGATGTTGAAGCTTAACCGTTACTTTAACATTTTTCCATAAGCCCTCTATGAATTGACTTTTGATAAATTCATCGCCTTCTTTCATTCTGACCATTCTCATGGTCAACTCGAGATCTTGCTAGTGTTCACCAAAAGATAAACTTCCTTGCTTCATATTGCTTAAGTACGAATGCTGTTCCATCAAGTATGTAGGCGGAACATGATATTGTCGAATCTTAAACTTCAATCTCTCCCAGGTGAAGATATGTCTCTTCCCAGAAATCTGCCTCGATTCTCTAAAATTCTTCCACCACTCAGTCGCATAATTGGTGAAGGAATACCTCACCACTTTCACTTTCTCTTTCGATAGATAACTGTTGGGATCAAACAGATTCTCAATCTGTCTCTCCAAATCAAGATACTTCACTGGGTTGTGTTGACCATAAAATCGAGGGATATCATATTTTAAACCCGTGCTATCTCGAGCTGAATCTGAGCTCTCACTGGAATCCAAACTAGTTCTTCTCTGGGGATGGTGTTTGACGTGACAATGTTTTTTAGAAGACCCACAATGTGATCGTATTTCAAAAGCATCATCACATTCTTCCCCTGAACTACCATAGCCATGAAATCTGGGGACACGCCCTTGGAATTTGTCCTTCTTGGCCAAAGATGGTGGTGTCGGTTTGGCTATGCTGTTAAATTTTCTCCCCAATCATTGCACTTCACTTATGAGAGCATTTATTGCAACAACTAACCGATCATGATCAACACGTTCATTTGGGTTGATCCGTTGTCACTCCCAACTATCTGGTGGATTTTCAAGTGATTGAGGATCACTTCTACCATTGGGAGCATTCGTCAATGGTAAATTGTTGGGATTGCCAACAAAGGATGGCGGAACGAATGGATTATCTTTCGCCATATCCGCTTAGCTGCAAAGAAAAACAAAACTATTGGTAGAAAAACGTCTCTCCCTTTCCCTTTGTTTGGTAAGGTTACTCACCAAGTGTACAGCACTCACAACTCACAAGGGGAAGGCTAAAATAAGGGCAGTCTCACAGTTTCAAAGCAAAATGGTAGATGAGTACAACAGAGTTTAATTCGAATTTTTAAAGTTGATAAAATCAAAATTGGACTCTATTAATTATAATTACAAATTATTAAGAGAATAAGGAACAAAACACAATTGGAATGGCTTGAATCGGATCTATATCGAATGAGTTATGATCAAAATAAGAATGCTTTAAATAAGCGACCAATAAGTTCCGAAAACTAAAGTAACTTTTCAAAATAAAATAGGATTAGATACCCAAACCCAAATCTTTAGTTGAATAGGATTTCCTCTACTTACTTGCTGCCCAAGTCGAAAATTCAAGCCAAATTCCCAACCCTACAAGGTTTTTATTTCCTTTTCCTCTACTGATTAAGATTTTGTTTCCTTTTCCTTTTTTTTTTCAAATATGATTTCCTTTTTCTTCTTTCTTTTTAAGCCACAAATTTGATATTTTCTCAACTACAAATAATCTTTACAATCAGAATTTTATTCCCCAAGCAAGTAGAGTTCAAGTACAATTCCCATTTTTTTGAAAATTACAAAACAACCCCCAAACTTTCAAAAATTACAAAACATCCCCAATCTTTTGGTTTCCAAAGCCATAGATTGGATTTTAAACCCAAAAAATCTTCTAACCATTTTTTGGTGCTTTCAAAAATTTTTTTGGAACAAATTCGCCTTTTAAAAACTTGAAATAAGAAATATGCGACAACTTTCTCTCGATTCAAATGAACTTCGAGGTATTCAAGATCGTAAGGGTCAAGAATCTGACACTACATCGGGAAAATGGCACAAAAGAATGTAATTGATTTTTATATAAGGTGTAATAAAAAAAAATTAAGAATAAATTCAAGATCACTGAATCAAAGAATGATAAAAAAAACAAATAGGATTATGAGCATGCAAAATTTTTTTAGAAGAGTGGACGAAAAATATTATAAGTGCATAAACTGTTTAAGCTACCTAAAAACTATGAAACTTACCGGGAGGTGAAGGCAGATAATACTTGTTAACACTCAGACCCTTCGACGTCCTCCTGACTCGATTGATGAAGGTGAAGACGGATAGTAATACCAAATTATTCTAATCTCGGACCCTTCGACGTTCTTCGAATCTAGATTCAATCCTCTTGATAAGAAAGACCAAGCAAACACTGTTCCAATACGACACAAAAGAGTTTATAAATTTAATAAAAGCTGAAAAATGCAAAAGTCAAAACTCTTGTTGAAGTTTTTGGCCACCAGGAGATCTTTTGCTTTGCACTGATACCAACTGATATGAATCTCCTTGCGAAGACTCTGGATTACAGAATTTGAATTTTTGACTAATCGAGGGATTTTGCAAAGCCTAGTATAGCTGTACAAATTAACCAAGTAACTAGCCATCGGGATTACTCTCGATTTGAGATTTTCTCACTAACTAGCCCATATGATTAGCTACAAATCCACACGTATTGATACTTAATTAACCCGCGGGATTAAGAGACTATGAAGAATGTTCGGAAGCAAAGAGTATGAACTCAAAAATTCTTAATATATGATTGATAAAAGGTGAGGCCAAAACCCTATTCTGAAATAGAATCTGAATCAACTTATAGCAGCTTTTAGAAGTTAAAACCACATCTAACTAAACTATCTAAAATAAGAACTATGGTTGGATTCTTCCAAGACACACCTTGGATGAATATTTCCTTATCTAATCTTACCAAATCTAATTCTAATCAGAATAAAACTGAATATTTTGAAAACCCAAATGGACTGGTTTGAAATTAAGCCCTTCAAAGCCTACATGACCGAGCTTAATCTCTAACATTCAAAATGAAATAATTTTACCATAGTTTACAATGATCATCACACTACCTCATTAAAATCCCAGTGGGAAAAAAGAATATTGTGTTCTTCATGATGTCTTCTCTTCCTGGAAACTCTTGAACAATTAATCCAAGGTGTCGATAATGACTTCTTCTTAAATTCTTCATCATGAAATCGATCCATCAAAGCATTCAAAGTATCATCTACAAGCTTCATTCTTTCCCTATTCATAGAACCTTCCATGTCACTTAGAGGATCCCGAACATATCCTTTGAATGTTTGATCAAGCTCTAGCATATATTTTTCCGTAGTGATAGTAGTCTTGGATTTTTTATCAGTACTCATTTCGTACCTCGTATTGGTACGTTGATTCTGGTGCCACTAAAAATATGGACTCTTCTGTTTCTGGTATAGAGAGCATCATGCCTTATAATAGTTACTCTCAAGTCTATGTTGGTAATGGTGCCCATATTACGATTTCTCATATTGGTGGTTCTCAAATTTCTTATGATTTACACTTATCTTATGTTTTAGTAGTGCTTGAAATTACTAAGAATTACTATCTACTAGTAAGCTAAACCAGGATATGGATGTACCAATCAACTTTGATGACCAAAACTTTGCGATTCAGAATAGAGTGTGCAAGGTGGTAGTGGCAGGGGCCATAATAGGGTAGACTCTATGTTTTGGATTGGGGGGAGGCAACTATTGCTTCATTTATGCAGCAAAATAAAAATTGGGCGCCGTTTGAGCTTTTCCATGCTCAGCTGGGACATGTATCCCACAGTGTTATTTATGGTTTTCATAAGTCAATAGTACTGTCTTTATCTTCATTGTTACCCAAACCGCACACCGGTGCCTTATATGTTAAGACAAAAGGTCAGCGGTTGGCATTTTTGAAAACCCTAAATGCACTCGCGCCTCCTTGCAGCTCGAGGCTTTGGTTGACAGCCAATTTTCATCCAGAATCATGGTATTTCAAGGTGATAGTGGTACAAAATTCTTGAACAGTCGGCTTCGGTTCTAATTTGTTTCGAAAGGATTCAGTTGATAACCAAATTTTCATCCAGAATTAAGGTATTCCAGAGTGACAGTGGTGCAAATTTCTTGAACACTCGGCTTTGGTCCCATTTTTGTTCGAAAGACATTCGTCACCAAGTTTCATGTCATTACACTCCGGAGAACAATAGGCCAATTGATTATTTACAGAATATTTTACCCACCAAAATTTGAATCCAGGTCATATGCACCGATAATAGCACTGGCATATGTCATTTATCACAATAGCGGTGCTAAAAAAATTACCCGACTAGACACTTTTTCTTCTTAGACACTGGTATGTGGCACCGGTAATATGAGAACCAATGATGGAGTTGTTCACAGGCATTAGTATGTTTGTTTATTGGCCCCGTAAATGGTGCATATATATGACATTCCTAGCACCGGTATTGCCTTGCTAGCAATGACATGCCGGTGCATATGTACCTATTTTCCAGTAGTGGATGATCTTAATAGGCGTTAACTGTATACTTAGGCCAACCTAGAGGTACTTGGTCACTTTCAAAAAATTGAGAGTTATATTGTCATGTATTATGGAACTGAAGGTTACATGCTCTTTTTTACTAGATTAAAATTGAGGGATGTTTTGTCATTTCATCATTGGTCGGTGTTGACCAAGTTGACTGGAAGCTCATGCCAACTTGTGGTTATTTTGGCACTCTAAAAAAATATGGGTCATATTATAACATAATAAGGATCTGGTGGTTACATGAGCACTTTTCTACTTTCTTAAACAACCTTGTATTCCACATTTAGACAAATTACATGCCATGTTTAAGTTAGAGGGTACAATTTCAAAGTTAAATTTATAATGCGTAAGTTAAAAACTATCATGGTTATTTCATAACTTATAAAAAAGTCGCATTTCACAAGACTGATTCTTTGATACGTTATTTAGAGACAAAGTCTTGTATATAAGGCTGCCTCACAGCGAGATCAATGATTAGTATGTAATATAATGAAGTTTAATTAGGGATGGATTTCAAATATAATTTATAGAAATTCCGGGGAATAAGGTGGGATTTGGGTGCAAATACCATTTTTTTGGGGTGGGCACAAATAATTGAGGGCTTATCGATTTCAGGTTATAATAATCTCGCAGGTCAAGATTCTGAGTCAGAGAAATTTGTGGGGCCAATTTTTTTTTCCAATTTTCATGTAATGTGCGCAATTTTACCACTACAAGATTTGTTGTTTCATTTCCAGTACTTGATGTACCAACCAAACCCCGTGATACTTTTTCAAAATTCTTTTTTTCACTAAAATCATGTATTTAAAGTTAAATTATGAGGATATTATCCGAGCACACACTTTTGAGCTGAACTGTGTGCGATCCAAAGTGCGATACACGCACATCCCTTTCTCACCTTTACCTTTTTCTCCTTATCTATCTGATAACGGTCACAAGCGGTTGGATTGGCCGCCATCTATGGCGTTGCCACCACCCAATCTTAACACAGAAACACCCCCCCCGCTACTAGTAAGAGCTTTCTCCAAGCTCTGAATGCTAAACCCTCTCCGCTCTTCACCTCTTTACCCGATACGCCTAATCTACACCCCATCACAGAATACAAGGGCAAGATAGCATTTATTCTCCCACTGGAGGAAGGCGATTTACTGGCATCTCACTACCAGAATGCTCTGGTCGGGAAGTTCAACAGAGGAAAGCCATCAATGGAGTCTCTTCAATCAGCCTTTAAGTCAATAGGATTTAAATCGAAGTTTCAATTGGGATCTCTGGATTACCGCCATGTACTAATCAGATTTCAGGATAGTGAAGATTATCAGAGATGCTAGATAAAGGGACAGTGGATGATTCTAGGCTCAATCATGAAAGTCCAAAAATGGTCACCAGACTTCTCCCCAATATCAGAATCTTCCGTTGTTCCAGCCTGGGTAACAATCCATAAACTCCCTATTCATTTCTACAATACCTCTGCAATCATAGGTATGAGTAGTCAGATTGGTAGATACCTAAAAATGGATGCAGAAACTAGTTCACTGACTAGGCCATCTGCCATCAAAGTGTGTGTAGAGGTTGATCTTATGTCTCAGCTCCCCTCTACCATAGTGGTTGGAATAGGTAGCAAAGTAGCAGAGTATCCTATAGAATATGATGAACTGCCTTCATACTGTACTCATTGTAGGATAATTGGTTATAGTCATGCTACTTGTAACTTTCTGCACCCAGAGCTGAGGAAAAAGCACCTTTCTACACACACAATAAATGAAAAAAAGGAAAACAAAGCCCCAGATCAGGTAGAACCCCTGCAGGCCTTAGATTCCCATCCTACACTGGCCTTAGATGTTGCGTGTTCCTCAGTTCTATCTGCCTCTCAGAAGGAATTTGGGTTTCAAACACAACAAAGTAAGACATGCCTTCATCAGAAAAATACCACAAGTATTGTACAAGTTTTCCCTGGTATTCACAAGAAAAGAAATGGCTCCTTTTATTCACTGGATGACATTTCAAAGCCAATCACAGCCACTTTCTGGAGAAAGAAAAACCATCAGTTTGAATTATTACCCATCCAGAAAAGTTCAAGAATAGAAAATACTATCAAGATTTCTAATTATTTTCAGACCTTAGAAGCTTTAAATGAGGGAGATGATGAGGAGGAAGCAACAGAAATATTCCATGAAACACTGGAATCTCAAGAAGCAGTGGTACCCCCTAAAACACATGACAAGATGATAGCCACAACAGAAATCCACCCCACTGAAGAAAACAACCCTTCTGCTTGACACACAGAGCTCTCCATTATCTCAGTAACAAATACACCTGTCATCCCAGATGCTGGTATCAACCATCTGTCATCGTTCATCACAGACGCTGGGCTGACACAGGAGCTGAATTAGCAACCTCTGCCAGTTCATGCAGTGGAAAAGAAGGGAGCACACTCCTCAACTGATCAGAACACAAAGGTAGATCAAAGCACACAGTCTAAGGTTAGCACACACAAACCAGTACCTATCCCATTTTTGGATAAACTTGATAAGAATCAGGATAAGCAATCTAATAATAGTAATGCTGCCGCTATGAAACCAAGAAACCTTAGATCCTCACAGAAAGCAACCCCCACCCATTTTAAATGATTAAATACAACATAATAGGAAATATGTTAGTTTGGAATGTTAGAGGCTACGGAACATCAATGGATAGAATAAAATCTCTTATGTTGTCTCACAAGATTGCTATTCTCTGTTTGATTGAGCCTTGGCATGATAAAAATAAAATAAACACTCTGATGCATGAACTAGGCTTTAAAAATTCTCTCCCTGCTCAAAATGCTAAAATTTGGATCTTATGGAACCATGCTTTTAATGTAATCAGTTTAAAGGAATCAGATCAATTTCTGCAGGCTAGAATTTTGGATATTTCCTCATCTGTTAGTTGGAACTATTTTTTTTATCTATGCTAGTGTCAATAAATAGTCGAGGGAAGCTCTTTGGAATGACTTAAAAATCCCTCCTCCAGAACCCTCTATATACATTGGGGACTTTAATACAGTTGTCTCAATCTCTGAGTATAAAGGAAGAAAATCTCCCCCCACAAGAAGCATGAAAGATTTTAATGCCTTCATTAATAATCTGGACTTGCATGAAATCCCCACGGTAGGGAACTCTTTTACATGGTGTAATAATAGATTCAGGAATAAATGCAAGGACCTTTTGATTCAGAGATTAGACAGGGGCATAAGCAATTTGGACTGGTTGGAACTTTTTCCAAATAGCTCAATTCAAGTGCTAAATAGATTGACTTCTGATCACTCCCCATTATTACTGTCTATTCAATCTTCTGAAGAAATGGTACCTAGGCCTTTTAGATATCAAGAGATGTGGTCAAATAGACAAGACTTCCAGAATTTAGTTGAAAAAAACTGGAATTTGCCATCCCCCTCAAAGGGATGTACAGGTTAGTGCATAAGCTTAAGAGACTTAAGATTGGCATTAAAGTTTGGAACAAAAACACTTTTGGAAATGTCAATCAAAACCTGGTTGAAGCTGAGGCAAAAGTCAGTGACCTTGAAATAAAATTTCAACAGTCCCAAGCTGAAACTGACTTAGCTGAACTCAATAAGTCCAAAGCTTTACTTATTAGATCCCAGAAAGAAAAAAACATTTTCTTAAAACAGAAGGCAAGGTTAAATTGGCTTAAACAGGGGGATGCAAATACCTGCTATTTTCACCACACCATCAGGGAAAGGAGAGCTAGGTCTAGAATTAGTAAAATCAAAGATGGAAATGGGAACTGGATTACTGACCCACATCTGATTAAAGAAGAAGGAGTCCGATTTTTTAAGGAACTCCTTAATGAGGAAGCTCCTCAAAAAATAGGAACTTATCTGAAAAGTTTTTTAGGGGAAATTCCTTCTTTGATTACAGATCAGCAAAACCATTAACTGCTTCAACCTTTCAATATCCAGGAACTTGAATTTGTAGTCTTTGATTTAAATAAATCAGGTGCTCCTGGATCAGATGGTTTCTCTGGTGAATTCTTCACCATCTTCTGGGAAACCATTAAAGTAGACCTTCTGGAGGCAGCAAATGATTTTATTAGCGGTGGCAATATTCCAGAGGCTATCACAAGCACCTGGCTCACTTTAATTCCCAAAAAATATATCCCAATTTCTTTCTCAGACTTTAGACCTATTAGCTTATCCAATTTTGTCAATAAAGTCTTTTAAAAAATGCTTATGGAAAAGATTAAGCCACTAATGCACAAACTAATCTCTCCTGAGCAGAGTGCATTCATTAAAGGTAGGGATATCACTGATAATATCATTCAAATGCAAGAGATGACCAGGATGTTGTCTAGAAAATCAAAATTTCCTAATTTGATAGTTAAACTAGATATGCAAAAAGCTTTTGATAGAGTCTCAAGGTCATTTCTGAATTCCATTCTTCTTCAATTTGGCTTTCACGGGAAATTTGTCAAACTTATTATGCATAACATATCTGCTGCTCATTTTTCTGTTTTAATCAATGGAGCAGCTTCAGGTTTTTTTGCATCTTCTAGGGGCATTAAACAAGGCGATCCTCTTTCACCACTTCTTTATAATTTGCTTTCAGAAGCTTTTTCTAGAGGATTAAAGAAACTTTTTAGCACAGGATACCTTCAAAATTTTGGTCTCCCTAATAACTGTGCCCCGGTTTCCCATTTAATGTATGCTGATGACACAGCAGTTTTCCTGAATACTAACCCTAGAAACATGAAGAGGTTCAAAAATTTTGTGCTTGCATATGAACAAACCTCAGGACAACAGGTCAATTTTTCAAAATCTGATTTTTTCGTGTCCCATAGAACCTCTTATTCTACAGTTAACTCTGTAAAAGGATTCTGGGAATGGAAAAAGGTTCCTTCCCATTTAAATATCTGGGAGTTCCTATTTTTTCTGGTAGAAATCTACAGGTACACTACCAACCTTTATTGGAAAGAATGGATAAATCAATCAATAATTGGAAGAACAGATGGCTCTCTACTGCAGGTAAGATTATTCTGATAAATCACTGTTTTCTCTCAATTCCAACTCATATTTTTGCTGTTTTGAGTCCACCAAAAATAGTCCTGAAAAAATGGAGAAAATGGCCTCTGGCATGTTTTGGGGGTATTATGAAAATGTTGATAAGGAAAATGGAGGTCTTGGAAAAATATGCGTGTACCTGTCGAAGAAAATGGATTAGGTTTTAGGGATTTAAGGGCCATTGTTGATGCTTTTTCATGTAAATTGTGGTGGAAATTGCAACTCAATTCCACTCAATGGACTTCTCTATTATGGTCACTTCCTAAGTCTTATAAAACCTCTCATACATGGTCTAGAATCTGTTCTATTACAGCTAAAGCAAATAGCAACTCCAGAGTAATATACGGAAATTGTGACTGCTCTTTTTGGAACGTTAACTGGACTGGAGAAAGAGCTTTGTTTTATAAATGGCCTCAAGAAAGAGACATCCCCTTTGTGGATATTTCACTTAGGTCATTTATTAACAACAAAGCCTCTCTTATCCCTCAACTGGAGCCAATTTTGGCGACCAATCTGTGTTCCCTGCTGCAGGAAGCTAAATTGGAACACACTCATGAAGATAGGCTCATCTGGATGCCAGCTACAAATGGAATTTTCTCCATCAAGTCAGCATACAATATTTTCAGACAGAGAAAGCCGAAGATCTTACATTTTCATAAGGTTTGGTCTTCTTTTATTCCCAAGAAAATGCCTGTTCTCTTGTGGAGAGCTCTGAATGGCTTACTTCCTTTTGATAACATATTACGTAGGTTAGGTTTCAATTTAGCCTCTAAATGTCCTCTTTGTCAGAATCACAGTGACACACTAGATCATTTTTTCAACTCTTGCCCCTCATCTATTGCTGTCTGGCACTGTGTCAATGATTTTTTAAAGCTCCAACAAAAAGTTTTTGTAAACTTGAAGAGTAGAGTTGAATATTACCTCTCTTTTAAGGCAGAATCCAAAATTCAGTCCAATATTACCATTGCTACTCTTCTTGTCACACTTTGGTTTCTTTGGATTAGAAGGAATAAAATTTTGTTTGAAAATGAGTCATTCTCCCAAGCTGCTTGTATTCAAGGAATAAAATGCATGATATATCAAATTTTCTCAGTGAATCATTTAGGCAATCTAGACAAGCATAGATACTGGACACAGGCTAATATTATTCCTCATATTTCCAAAAGAAAAGGAAATCCTTTACTGCAGTGAAATGGCAGAAACCCCATTCCAGATATAAGATTAATACAGATGCAACATGGAGTAGAGGGGGTCTTTCTTCTCTGGCTGTGATAGTTAGGAATTGTGATGGGAATGTTGTTAAAATGAGGGCAAAATCTTTCCATTCTCCATCCCCTTTATAGGAAGAAATATTATCCATCCAATGTGGCTATGAGACTTGTTCAGAGTTGGTATTAAATAGATGTGTGGTGGAATCAGACTGTTTAATTGCAGTACATGGTATTCAAAACCCCAATATTTCCCCATGGAGGGTTTTCTCCCTCTGCAACTCCTTGAATTTGAAACACCATATATACCCAATTCAACACACCCCTAGAGAGGCTAACAATGCAGCTGATTTTCTTGCTAAATTTGCCTTAGCTAATAACTTCCATGGTGACCTAGACTTGCAGGCAGCACCACCTTTTCTTAAGGGACTCCTTCATCTAGACAGATGTGGAATCCCTGGGATTAGAGCTGATGCATGACAACATGCTGTCAATGGTACAATATTCAGATACACATTAGAGGACACATCACACTGGACATATAAGCATTACCTTAAGTAGGATAGATACTGCTGATGTTTTGTATGTTGGTTTACTACAGGTACTCATGCTACTCCCTTATTCAAGTCCTCGGCTGGTGCGGATCTCTCCACCACCAGAAAACCAGCTCCAATTCACAATCTCTCAGGCTGCTGTCTACCTCGGAATGAAGTGCTCAAACCCACAGCTGCCTTGCAACACTGCAGCAATTTTTTGCTTTGTATTTGGCTCTTAATCTTGAAGTAATAGAATGAAGTTGCCTGGCCAAAGGAAAGAATTAACACATGGGGTGGAGATTCTTTCTTTTGGAATCGCAACTACCATTCTTCTAATTACTAGATCCGAAAAAACTCACTTTCCTTATTAGATGCTAGGTATTCTTTTGGCGGCAACTATGTTGCCTCAATGACCACCATGTACTAACTATGACTCAGTATGTATGGCCTCTACACAGGCTTGGGGAACCTTTTATAATATCCCTCACCTTAGGGTGTTTCAAATTAAAAAAAAAGTATTTTAAAGCTAAATTTTAATCTTTTAATATAAAATCTCGTATTTACATGTTTAATTTTTGACACTTCAAATATTTTGATACTAGTTAGTGATATTTTAGTATATATATATATTTTAAATTTATACTTTCATTTTGATTGATGTGTTACTTTTTCACCATGTCATTTTAAAAATTAAAATCAATGTTTCGCTTTCTTCAAATATTAAATTTTTATTTATGGTATGCTTTGATGTAACAATAGTTGAATTGGGTTTCTTACATTTCAACAGTGACATATTATTTTTTCCAATATGACTGTTACATTTTGGTGCACATGACTTTGAAGTTTTTAAAATTTGTGTAATTTTTTATATGATGTTTATCTATTTGAATTATATATATTTTTAGTGTTTCTATACATGATGTTTATTTAAGTGTTTTATTTAATGCTTAACTATTTTTTTGTGTATTTTTAGTAATTTATTGGATGCTTTAAAGTATTTTTATGTTTTTATTTGACAATGAAATATTTTAATTTATTGTATATTTTAATATTTTATTTGATATTTATTTATTTTAGTTTCATATGTATTTATAGTGTTTTATTTGATATATATATATATATATATACAAAATATCTTTATAAAAATTTAATGTGTTATTATTTTGATGTGAGTTTTAGAGATTACGTGACATGGATATAATTCTGTTGCCTCTGGTTAATGTGATTGTTCGCGTTCTACCGGTTGTGGATGTGCCTTCTCCTCTACAAAATTCATATCTCATGACTTGCTGTGCTACGCTTCTCCATTTAAATTTTTTTGACAAATTGAATTTGAGGGATTTAAGTCATTTAATATTGGATGATCTCAACATGTGTTAACTGTGTGCTTAGGCCAACATAGAGGGTGTTTGGTTACTTTCACAAAATTGAGGGTTATATTGTCATGTCACTACTGGAAATTGGGGGCATAGGCACCGATAGACATGTACCTGTGCTGATAAACCGGTGCTATAAATCACCTATTGCACCGGTATAAATGTCTGTGTATTAAAAATCAGTGGCCAAGATGTAATAGAACCGGTAAAAAATATACCGGTGGTCAGGTCCGATGCTTATCAGTAGAATGTAGATGAATATGGCTAATTTAGAGCACTGGTATGACCGGTACCGGTGCTCTAAAAAATTTATGCAGGAATTCGTATCAATAGCACCGGTAGCTGTTCTTGTACCAGTGCATTTTAGGAAGAAATGGCAGGAAAACATGTAGCACCGGTATACAATCAGCATCGGTTTGTTTGTCACATTGCTGAAATTTGTAAAATGTGGGAAATATTTGAGCACCAGTAATATGTACCGGTGCGTTTGAGTGAAGATATGAAAAAATGCGGGAGAAATAAAAATTTTAAGCACCGGTAATTCCATTTATTTTTAGCACTGGTATAAATGTCGGTGCTAATGCTTTAGCTGCATCAATAGCACCGGTAATATATGCTTAGACCGGTTCTATTAATGCATTAAATGCTCACCTACCCCCAATTTTATTGGGTAAAAAAAGAAAGGAGGAGGATTTCAATGTCATTAATGGATATTTGGTGTTAGAGAAAACATTAAATGCTTATCAATGAATTCCCTTGAAGGTATTTCATTATTTTAAAAAATTCATCATTAAGGTGGAAAATGTGTGGAATGATAGGTTTCTATAAATATCTTGTGAGTTTGAACATTGAAATGTTTCTTGACACTCTTGATGAATATGTTTTGTTTGCAAATGCTGTTGATGTAATGTATGGCTTTGATTGCATGTGATTTGAAGTATGGTGTGTGGTAGAATTTTAGTATTGTGTGATCATGCATGTTGCATATTTATAGGGTGTGTTATGAATGAGCTTATAGTTATTGGTGTAATTGTATATTTCTTTGGATGTTTAAATGTTGCAAATTGATTACATTGTAGACATATTCCATGCCACTGAGAGGCACAATCATGTTTATCAAAACGTTAGATTGTTGAGTGATGAATTTGTTGCTTTTACTCAGGACTTCTTGGACTATGCTTTTAGTCGTGAAAAACGCATCTTATATCCTTGTCATGATTGTAAGAATCGTAAGCGTACTGATGATTGAGATTTTTTGCAACTCCATTTTTACATGAGAGGGTTCTCGAAGGATTATTTGGTTTCGACTTTTCATGGGGAGAAACCACCGCCGGACGTGGTTGTAGGTAGCAAGGAGGAATATTTTGGGGATTTGAAATTGGATGCCATGTGAGGAGGTGGTGGATGAATTTAGGGGGAGGCCTGAGGTTTTGTCAAAATTTGTTGATGAGAAGGACAAACTGTGTTTCCTGGTTGCAAGGAGAAAGACACTGTAATCTCATGTTTGATGGTTTTGTTCAACCTGAAAGACATTGGATCGTGGATCGATACTAGCATGGATAAGTTGTCAAGTTTTTGAGTGAGAAGCTTCCCTCGATGCAAAGAGAATTATGTGCCTAATGGGAATGGAGTATAAAAAGATACATGTATGCAACAATGATTTTGTTTTGTATAATGATGCGTTGGAAATAGTGGTAACTTGCCCTGTATGCAAGGTATCTCGTTATAAGCAGAGAAGAAATTATGTTATTGATAAAGGGGTCGGTGTGAAGGTAAGGAAACGGGTCCCTGCAAAATGCCTGTGGTACCTTCCTATTGTCCCCAGGGTGAAGAGGTTGTTAAAGAATGCTGTGGATGCAAAAACAAAAAAATGACATGGTACAAGGATAGGGGTTGTGTGGATGATGATATCATTAGTCACCCAACGGATGGGGATCTGTGGAAGAATTTTGACAACATATATCCTAAGTTTGCTGAAGAACCCAGGAATTTGCGAATGGCTCTGTGTACTGATGATATGAATCCCTTTGGTAATATGTCATCGAAACATAGCTCATAACCTGTTATGCTTTGTATTTACAATCTGCCTCCTTATCTATGCATGAAGAGGAAACATGTTTTGAAGCCATTAATGATTTTCGGTCTAAGACAACCCCAAAATGACATCGATACTTACCTAGCCCTACTCATTGAAGATTTGAAGCTGTTGTGGTCAGAGGTGTCGAGGTGTTCGATGGTTGTCGTGAGACAAAGTTCACTCTAAAGGTGATGTTGTTCTGCACTATTAATGATTTTTCTTCATATGGTAATCTTTTGGGTGATATTGTTAAGGGCCACAAGGCATGTCTCATGTGTGAGGAAGCAAGTGATTTTACTCAGCTGAAAAGTTGTCAGAAAATTATCTATCTCGATCATAGGAAATTCCTCCCAGCGAAGTACAAGGTACAAGATGGTGAAATTCATTTTGTTGGGGGTAGGGAGAGGAGGAATGCGCCAAGAATATTGAGTGGGTTTGCCATCCACAACAAGGTGAAAAAACTCAATGTTGTTCTAGGAAAGAAGATATCAAAAGTGGTTGCCTTAAATGACGGACCTTGGAAGAAAAGATTGATATTCTTCGATTTGCCTTATTGGGAGATTCTGGAGGTTCGCCATTGTTTGGATGTGATGCATATAGAGAATAATGTGTAAGAGAGTTTAATTGGTACTCTGCTTAATATTCCAAGTAAGACGAAGGACATCTGGAATGCACTGAACAACCTGGTTGAACTTGGTATAAGAGTTGATTTAGCTCCTGAGGTGAAAGGTAAACAGACGTACCTACCACCAGCCCCTTACAATCTTTCTATCAGCGAGATGAGTTTGGTATGTGAGTACATTGGGGGAGTTAAGGTGTCGTCTGGCTACTCTTCTAATGTAAGTTGGTTTGTGAATGATAAATTACGTCTTAATGCATTGAAATCGCATGATTGTCACGTGTTGATGCAAAAAATCTTGCCCGTGGCTATCCTTGAGGTCCTGGAGGAAGAGGTGAGATTCTACATTATGTGTATGGGTTTCTTTTTCAACTCCATTTGCCATAAGAATATTAGCATAAAATAACTAGAAGAGTTGGAGCGCGATGGGACACTTGTTCTTTGTTTGTTTGAGAAGTATTTCCCCCGGAATTCTTTGACATTATGGTCCATCTTGTAGTCCACATTGTAAGGGAAATTAGAATATGTGGTCCCATTGGAATGCATTGGATGTACCTATTTGAGCGTCACATGGGGGTCTTCAAGAGTTATGTACACAATCGATGCCGACTAGATGCTATCATTGTCCAAAGGTATGTCACATAGGAGATAATTGAGTATTGCACTTCAAATTTGCCTGAGAAAATGGTAGTTGGAGTTCCCTAGCATGTCCACAGTGGCAGGAAGAATGGTATCCCACATTCGAAAAGTACGCTATACACACCATTTAATGTTGAGTTGATGAAAGTACATTTATGTTTTGTGTAAAAGTAGTGAGACTGCTATTTATATTGATGAGCACATGTCAATGTTGGAAGAATTGTATCTCAAATGGCCTTCGAACCAATTGCAACTTGAGCATTCTGCAATTTTTATCAAATGGTTTTATAATCGATGTAATATGGAGGGGATGCCGTCAAAACTTCAGGCATTTGCAAGAACACCGGGTTGCACAGTTAAGAAATACCAGGGCTATAATATCAATGGATACAATTTTTTTACTGCTTCCAAGGATAGTGAAAGAACAAATTGGAATAGCAGGGTTTTTTTTTGGATTTTGAATCCATGTGGCAGTCGAGCAAGAGAGACAAAAAACCAATCGATTTCATGATGGCATTTTATGGGGTCATCGAGGAGATTTGGGAGTTGGATTATGTGGAGTTTAAAGTGGTAGTGTTCAAGTGCCGTTGGATTGAAAATGGTGTCAGGGTACGTACTGAGATCCTTTTTTTGTACCTGTCAGAACCATTTTACTTGGCCTAGAGAGAATTTTTAGTGGAATTATATACCTATGTTTGAAAATAGTATATTCCTAAAGTAATTTTCTGAAAAAATCAAAATGCATGGATATTCATAGCACTAGAAAAACGTTAAATACCGGTGTTATTGACTTAGAAACCTGCTATGTTTTGAGGCATAGTACTTGAAACAGAGTTTGAGCACCGATTTTCAAGAAGCGATAAGGCACCAGTGCTCAACACTTAGTCTGAAATTTAGTCAGTTGCTTTCTGGTCCCGTTCTGAATAACAAAAATAAATTCCCACGCAACTGCATGGAGCTGCGTTGATATTTAGCACTGGTAGTTTCTAGTACCGATGCTCAACACTTAGTCTAAAATTTTGCCAGTTGCTCTCTAGTCCCATTATGAATAACAAAACTAAATTCCCACGCAGCTGTGTGGGGCTGCATTTACATTTAGCACCGGTAGTTTCTAGTACCGGTGCTAGCAAATTACGCTATAACCAAACTACCTGATCGTTATTTTACCTTACATTCATAACCTCCTCTCACATCTTCTTTGAGAAAACCCTATGTCCTTTAAAGAAGGCAAAAGAGCTTTAAAAAGGTACTATTCTCTTCTCAAACCACTACAGTGAAGTGGAAATCTATTACTCCTATGAATGAATCCTTATTTTATCAAAGTTTTATTTCAAGATTGTGGAAATTCCAAAAAAAATGCTCATTTTGGATTGTTATGTGTGAAATATTTTTTTAAATTACTTTTATTATATAATTAATGTGATCCTTTCCTAGTTTTTTCCATTACAAATGTCCAACGCCATAATTAGATTATTGTTGAAACTGAGGAAAATTGACATTGCAAACAATATTTATGACCATGTACATGATGGCCCCCAAATCCAAAAAAAAAGGCCTAGGAAAGAAGGGTGTTCTTCACCTGCATAAGATTCAAACATGAGGGTGGTGGTGGAAAGATTTGTGTCGGACGAGGCAAGACTGCTGACCCAGAGTTACAGAACAAGGAAGCATTATCTGGAATGTGGAATTGAAGCAAATCCACCCTTTCAAGATACTATTTGTAAATTGGGTTGGGAAAAACTTTGTGCTACGCTTCCTACATTCAACTTGACCATAGTTGCAAAGTTCTACGGAAATTTGAGGTGTGGCTTGTGCACGAAATTTTTTTTCTACCGTGGAAAATATGTCACCCTCACCCCAAGAAATCAATGAACTATATGGATTGCCCAATGTAGAAGATGATGAGGGTGAGATGTGGGCACTAATCAATGAGGATAATGATTTGAGAAATGACGATGTATGGAAGCCGTTGGTTAAGTGCATCACAATTGAAGGAACCAATGTTGATGCTCTTGTGTTTCCTAGGTGGACAAAAATTCATAAGAAGACACTAACTCCAGATATGAATGTGTGGTATCACTTTGTGGCCTCCCGTATCGACCCAGTTATGGTTAACACTGAAGTGCACAAGATAAGGATAATCAAGATGTATGCCATTAAAAAGAAATTTTATTGGAATGTAGGAGAGGGAATACATCAGGCCCTTACCGAGGATAAGGAGAAGTCTGGCTGATATGGTTTTTGCAGTCTGATTTCTTCACTTTATGCATTGGTAGGTGTGCCTAACTATGAGAATGAAACATTGGGTCATCCCATGACATAAACTTCTGTAGAATCATTCTACAAGAATGTTGCTTCTACCTCCATACCATCAATTGAATCTCGTGTCTCTGCACTCGAGAGTGCGGTTGAAACTCTACAGGTTGATTTCCAACACCAGAGTAGATGGTGTGACCACATGAGGAAATTAATGAGCTACCACTATCCTGAAGCCGTGAAGGCGATCGGTCCTTTCCCGTCCCGTGGCGGGGACAATGCAGCTGGCAGCAAGGAAGTGGAACTATTCTCGCATTATTATTCTTGAAATGTCCTAATTACTAAGGTTGCAAATTGACATTTACATTTGGCGTTGTAGTAATACTGTGATTGATGGACACACGAATGATGACGATATATATATATTTTTTAATTTTGGTAAGTTTTTCTAATGTTGTTGACAGAATTATGGTGTCGCAACGCACCTGCATGCATCTATCTTATTGGTTTATAGCACCAGTACATTACCCTATAGGCACCGGTATGGACGATTTGAGCTCCATGTTATCACGAATTGTAATACTTTTATTAATTTTAAAAATGATCTAAATTTTGTCACATAACTAAATACCATATACAATTTTTATTACCAAGATTTAAATGTTTTGAAGTTGTGGGAACACAATAAACAACATTTGGGGTTATTTCGTAATTTTACAAGACTATTACATTCTTACAAAATATGTCCTTCCATTCACTAAAATGGGTCCAATTTGCAAAAGTACATTTCCCCAACATTGAATTTTGTTTCTTCATTGCCAATTTTGTATTCCGACAATTCCAACTTTCTTTGAGGGACTAAATTACAAAAAAGCAAAAAAGTTTACTCGTAACTCCAAATTGAAATCCGCTCGAACACCATCGTACATCGACACTCCCTGATGTGTTCTACAATCACTTATGTAATTAAATGTAAGTTAGTGGATCGTAACAAGTCTCTATAAAAGTTCCCGAATTCTCAAAGTAAACACCAGCTAAGCACATCTGGCTAACTCTACATCACACTAGCGCTTTCCGTCATGTGCCAGTGGTGTAACAATTATTTTAGTCATTTGTTTTTATCCAATGAAATGAAATATCATGGGTGTACGATTCAACCAAGTCACCGTAATTGGGGCGTTTAGTTGGAGGGCCTTTTTGCAAACAAATTAAAATTCACCCTCGGGACTACAATCGGTGACGAGGTATCATTTGTACCAACTTGCAGGCACATCATAAACATATTTGATGCTTATCAACGTGGATTACGTGGTCATTAGGGTTTCAAAAAATGTTTGGGCGCTATTGTAATTTTACTATAGTGTATAATCCGCTACGCTGGAATCTCAAATTCACATGTACACCATCAAATTCATGGTTTTAAAATCTTAATTAAACATAAATTTGGTCAATTTTAAAAAGTAACTTATTCTAAAAAGGTTGGGGGTATAAAACATAAATAATAAAAAGTTCTAGGTTTTTGTAAAACCGGTGAGACCATTTTTACGGGTGCTCAATTTTTTGCGGGAAATGATAATATATTTGAAAATTTCAAACTGGGTAGGTGGGAAAATTAAATTTTTGTGAGCACCAATACGATGATGATTAGGCACCAGTTTCATATACCAATGCTCAACACTTAGAAATATTTCAGGTAATTTCCCTACTGTCCAACCACAGGAATCAAAATAAATAACAAGCAGCTGCCTTTGGTAGATTAGAGCACCGGTATCCAGGTACCGATGCTCAACACTTTGAAACAATTTTGGGTCATTTCCTCATTGTCTACCCGTACGAATTAAAATAAATGAGACGCAGCTATGTGCAGCTGCGTTTGGTGGATTAGAGCACCGATATATCCATACCGGTGCTCAACCATTGGAAAAAATTTCGTGTCATTTCCTCACTACTTACCCATATGAATTAAAGCAATTAACAAGAAGCTGCGTGCAACACTTTAAAAAGTTTTTGGGTCATTTCCCCATAGTTATAAGCATCATTATAGGTTTACTACCGGTGCTAACGGGTAGCATATAAAAGGCGAACACTTCCATTCCCACTTTTCCATCCCCACTCTTCCACCATATCTTACCTTAGCTCAACTCCTCCACCACCATCTCTCTGGTTTTAAGCCCCACTCCATTGCACCATATTCTTTCTCCGTCGCCCGGTAATCCCCACCACATCCGCTACGCTAAACTGATATCGCTGTTCCTTTGCTCCTTTATCACCCCCTATTCCTTTGCACCACCACCAAATTTCTGGTTCGCCACCTCCACCACATTACCGATCCTCCACCACCGCCCATACTTCAAGTTTAGTTTCCGCCATCGTGAACATAGGGAATTTTCTATAGATGTCATTTTGGATTGTTGATTTTGTCTTTGAGAAAGTGGTTGTGTACTCAAACAATGTATTGTGATTGGGGTTGTTTAATTGTGATGGTTAATAGCTATGTCAAAACCTTGTTGATTTTGTTCAATTTTTATGCATTTTGATGATCGGAGCTTGATTATGGCAAAAGGATCCAGCTTGATTCTTGATATAGTTTTGGATCAGTGGTTTTGATTAGGTTAGAGGAAGTTTATTTGTTGGTTATTAGTTATGTTCAATGATTGGGAATGGATTATGGGACTCAGTTGGTTATTAGTTATGTTCAATGCTTGGTTATTAGTTTGTATTTTCTATTATTCCGTGCTTGATGGATTCAAAAGTGTTCAGCTCGATTCCTGAATTCAGGTCTGATTAGTGGCTTTGATTATGTTGATGCATTTTGATAACTGGTGCTTGATTATGTCCAGAGGGTTCTACTTGATTCTTGATGAGTCCGCGACAAATTGATTTTGATTAGTTAATGGAAGTTAATTTTGTCAAAAGTTTTGAACTTTGTTTACATTTACTGCATTTTGATCATCGGTGCTTGAATGTGTCAAAAGGGTTCAACTTCATTCTTGATATAGTTTCTGATTAGTGGTTCTGGTTATGTTAATGGAAGTTAATTTTGTCAAAAGTTTTGAACTTTCTTTATATTTTTTGCATTAGATGCCTCCCAATGGTAAGAAAGTGGCTACAAGAAGGAGCAAGAGAAAAAAGAGACAGTCTTTCATGGGAAATGTTGTGGATGAGGAACGGCCAACCACGCCCCCACTGCCCTGGATGAGACTAATACCACTATTCTAGTACTATTACAGATCGAGGAGCCCAGAGCTACAGTCGAAGAGAATCCCCACAACGACCAGCCCCTAGCATCGACTGGTGATGAAGAAGAAACCCCATCCTCCGAACCAGGGACATCCAATAAGTGGGGGACAGATGATATTTCCAATGCAGGGGGGAAACATGGAAAAACCAGTCAGTAATGTTGGCCAAGGAGAATAATGTCCGGTCCCTATCTGGTTTAAACTTTCGGACATGGCACAAAAACTGGATGACGTTGACAGCGTACATACATTACACATTCGAGTGGTGAATAAAGTTTAGGACACACAGGAATTATAGAGACATCCTTGATGACACCAACGAGGAGGCTTGGAAAGACATTTTGGTAAGAGAATTTCAGAACTCATAGATGTTTTACGTTATTAAATTTGATTTATTAGCAAATATAAATTCACAATTTTCTTTACATAAACTAAAATGCATTTCTATGCTAAAATTCCAAAACGCAGATGAGCTTTAGGTTTAAGCAAAAGTTGACCGCATGACAACTTGGAAAGTTAAAAGAGTTTGCGTACGTTGCAGCCGACAATGCCCACCATAACTAGAAATCAAAAGTGGCGAAGAAAATTTTATCATCAAGTGGAAAAATCAGGGAAAAATTTACCATAGGAACCTTGGGACAAATACAAATTTGATACATGTATCTTGTTCCAAAAAAATTGATACATGTATCTTGTTCTCTAACATATTTGTGACACTGAATAACTTCTGCTATGATAGGCACCTGTGGAGTAAATTGGAGTCCACGAACAATGGCAGAATCTAGTTATGTGTTTCCAACACTGGAAGAAATGAAAACTTGCTTCAGGAGGAAGGCATAACTTCCTGGCTTCGCCTCATCTGGGACTCGATGATTAACTCAGACGCTGCCATATATTTGGTGCCATACCTCAGGAGGTCAGTAATTTTACATTATAATTTAGATTGATATCTATTTTGTAAAATTCAACAGATATATTAACTATAAAATTATAACACAGTTCACACTGGTTCCTCACTCTCATTTGTCCTGGAAATGACCATGTCTACACAATGGACACACTCACCAATGGTATTCAGCCTAAGGATTACATAGAGACACAAGTTATTTCTAGGCAATAATTTTAGCACCATTAACCCCGCATCTTCCAATAATAGTTTTTTCAAAGGTAGTAATTGAAACATGCATAGGGTTACGTGTCAATATGAGAGGTTGAAGAGGAACAATGAACCCTCACCGAATTTCAGCTAGAAGATAACAAACATCAACGTAAGTAGTAAGCATACATAGTTTAACATACTTCGTAAGTTTTATTCTTAATGTACACTAATTTAATTATTGATTCTTTTATTCTATTTTAGCACCCATGGCAAGGAAGTTGCTAGGAATGTGGCTACTATGTCATGTGATTCCTTGAGGAGCTAACCCTTGAGACAACTTCCCACAATCCTATCGATGTAAGTATCGAAAATCCAACACAAATGATATAATATGTGTATGGATTGCATTGCAGTAACCCCGTTATACAAACTAACCTTCAATCTGATCGAAATGCATATTTTTCCAGAGGAGCAAGGCTCGTACAAAGCCTACGATCTTCAGGTGGTGGCAGCGAAGTGGTTCGAGGCATTGGTTAACATTTATGCAACGGTGGCCAGAAATTATCCAGACTAATTTCTTGAGTGATGTCTGTGGAAGGGTGATGGGAATTTGGCGTGTATGAATTGATATGGCATGATGGCATATTGACATTGATTTCATTTATTCTGTTCACGTACAATTCGGTCATTGTTATTAACTACTTTAGTTGCCTAGTAAATTTTCCAAGGGACTATTTATAATAAAATTTTCCCCTTGGTTGATCTAGGATGTCACGACAATTTTAAAATTGACCCACGCAATACTAGCGGTGCTATAAATCATCAATACTACCGGTGCTATTTTTAGAAGTACCGATGCTATAAATGATACTTAGAAATACTGGAAAACTTTCTTTACTGGTGCTAGAATATGATCATTGGTACATATATTTACTACTGGTGCTCAAAAACTATACCAGGCATGTCAAATTTTTTAACCGATAATTTAATTTCTAAGCACCGGTTCATAACATACTGTTCTCAACTTTTAGCACCGGTACTAGTTCTTACTATTGGTGCTAGAAAATTACCTAGCCGGCATATTTGTGCACCGGTATCCAAAATTTTTATCACCGGTACGCAACTTATCGGTGCCAATTATTAGCATCGGTATGCTTAGCAGTGCTATTACGACGACTTTTTAGCACCAGTCACATACGCACCGGCATCCCAGAGGGAAAATAACCAGTGCCTATGTTGGACTTCTACAGGTTCCTATGGGAGTTCCTCCCAGTAGTGTCTATGAAGGAACTGGAGGTTACATGGGAATTTTTTCTTTTTTTTATTATATTAAAATAGAGAGGTGTTTTGTCATTTCATGATTGGTCAGTATTGACCGAGTTGACTGGAAGCCCATGCCAACTTGAGATTATTTTGGTAATCTTAAAAGATTGGGGTCATATTATCACACAGTAAGGAAGTGATGGTTAGATGAGTACTTTTCTACTATCTTAAACTATATTTCTTGTATTCCACATTCAAACAAACTAGCTACATCCTGTGTTTAAGTTAGAGAGTATAATTTTAAAGTTAAAAGTATAATGTGTAAGTTAAAAACTATCATGGTTGTTTCATGACTTATGAATAGTTACATTTCACAAGACTAATTCTTTGATGTGTTATTTAGAGACTAAGTCTTGTATATAAAACCATCTCATAGTGATGACATTAAGGATTAATATGTAATATAATAAAATTTATTAGGGATAAATTTTCAAATATATGTTATAGAAATTAATTTTGGAGAACAAGGAGGGATTTGAGTAATTAACTATTTGGGTCATAAGTTTCTCGCTCTTGGGTCAGAGAAATTCGCCGGGTTTCATGCAATGCGCGCATTTTTACCACTACAAGATTTGTTGTTTCATTTACAGTAGTTGATGTTCCAACCAAACCTTGTGTTATTTTTCTAAAAATCTATTCTCCACTAAAATGCATTTTAAAGTAAATTTTTTATCTTTTGATGTAAATTATCATGTTTACATGTTAAATTTTTGACACTTCAAATATTTTGATACTAGTTAGTGATATTTTTTAATCTTATTTTCATATTTATATTTATATTTTCATTTTGATTGATGTGTTAGGTTTTGAGCGTGTATTTTTAAAAATTAATATCGATGTTTCATTTTTTTCAAATATTATATTGTTATTTATGGCATGCCTTCATGTTGCAATAGTTGAATTGGATTTTCTACATTCAACAGTGAAATATTAAAATTTCCAATTTGAGTGTTACATTTTGGTGCACATGACTTTGATATTTAAAAATTTGTGTAACTTTTTATTTGACGTCTAAATATTTAGTGTTTCGATACATGATGTTTATTTAAGTGTTTGATTTAATGTTTAACTATTTTTTTGTGTATAATTAGTTTATTGGATGTTTTAATCTATTTTTATTTGATATTTAGCATTTTAATTTTGTTTTTGTATTATTAGTGTTTTAATTTGATATTTAAATACTTTACTTTTATTGTATATTGTAATGTTTTATTTAATATTTTTTTTATTTTTGTTTGAAATGTATTTATAGTGTTTATTTGATGTATATTTTAAAAATATCTTTTAAAAAATTTGATGAGTAAGTATTTGAATGTGAGTTTCAGAGATTAGGCTTAAACTTAAGGGAAAGTCTCAGGAAAGACGGCCTTTCCATAAGCTTATGGACAGTCCTCAGGGGCATTTGACTTAAATGTTATAATTTTTTATAAAATTTAAATATTGCATTATATAAGTTAAAAATTGAATGTGAAAATATAAAAATATATGAGGTAAAAAAATATTTTTAAAATTTTAAAATTTTGTATGTAATTTTAAAAATGCAGTGTATAAGGTAAGAAATAAGTTGCTTGTCTATAAGATTATGGACATACCGCATGTCAGGAGAACCACTCTAAACATAATATATAGACCTAAATAGTCAGCCCACATGATGTGCAACTGCAACCTAGATTAAAACATGGTTCATGCAAACCCGATTTCAACCTAATGCAGCAAGGCCGATTTCAACCCCTTTTCAACCCGATGTTGTAGACCCAATTCGTATACGATAATGTTCCATATTTGTTGTACTTCATATACTTTGTACTTACTATATATATATATATATATATATATATAATAAATACACACAATCACAATATATGTTATTTTTACTTTCTATTATGGTATCAGTTAAATCTCTCTAAAAATTTTCTGGCTTTACCCTAAAATTCTCCTTGTTCTTACAAATCGTCGTCCACCCACCTCTTTATTTTTCCAACGTCGATCACCATCCTCAGACGCCATCAATTGCTGTCAGTTTTTCCCCAGAAGACTTCCGCTTCTACGCACCGTCCGCTGCTAGTCACAGGCTGGCCATCTCTGTCTCATGTGCTGCCGTTGATTCACGTGCACTGTTGTTGGTGTTTTCTCTACGCACAAACGTTAGGTCAATCGCCCACTGCCAATCACAAGCTTTTTGTGTGGTTGGCGCAATTTGTTTTTCTTTCGTGTTTAGACAGATTTCTACTTGTTTCCATGGCATCTTTCTCATCTGCTACGTTGACCAGATGCATCACCATCAAGCTTGATGGTTCCAACTATACAAACCGGCGCACTCAGGTTACTTTTCATGTACGTTCTTTTGATTTGCTTAGTTTTATTGATGGATCTAAAAGTGTGCAAATCCACCCACTGATTCTTCGAACAAGGGGTTCGTTGACAAAATTCTCTTTGAAGCTGAAGCTTCTGTCAAATACACGACTTTGGATGCTTATTCTGATTTGGTTCACAGAGATCAGAATGTTCAGGCTTTGCAGTTCACTTACCTTTATCCCTTCTCCATGTCTGTTGTCAATGTAATAATGACTTTCGCTTATGTATGGGAGGCTTTAACTACTAAATATAAGAATAGTTCTCGTGCTCGTCGTCTTCACCTTCATGATTGCCTAATGAGAATTCATCAAGATGATCAACCTATTTAAGATTATTGTACTCGCTTTAAGCATCATATTAATGATTTGTGCAACATGGGCGATTTTATTTTTTCATGACATGAATTCATCTTTTTTTGAGTTCACATCTGCTCAGATGATCATTGATCTTCCACCAGAGTTATTTAATGGTGTTACAAAGGCTGAGAGCTTGTTTGACTCCAACATTCGGACCGGTATCTGCTATTTCTACTACCCCTCAAAAATTGTCCACACAGCCCAAAGAGGGTGTGTCAACTGGCATGGTAGAAGAGGCCATGGATGTGGAGACGGCGACGGCTCACCAGCCCTCGACAGTGGTGGCTCAGCCGCACCTAGTGGCCGTGGCGGTGACACCTACCAATATTAATGGTGTCATCGTCCTAGTCATCTTGCTCAGTTTTTTAAAAGCTTTCTCATGTATCTCGCAATGACATCGATAATTCCTGAGATACGTCTCACCCTCAGCAACCTCAGCAATATAATGCTACTTCTGATTGGTACATGGACTCTAGATCTACCAATTACATGACTGCTACATCCTCCAACTTGGATAGCATTGCTCTTTATAATGATAACCATCGTGTTTATTTTGGCAATGGTTCTTCTTTGAATACTTCTCCTACTGGAAATTCCTGGATTTCCTATTCTCTTTATTATCTGACGTCTTGGTGGTTCCTAATGCTACCAAGAATTTATTATCTATCAGCAAGTTAACTAAGATTTGAATGTTTTTTTTTTCCATTTTAATCATAACTATTTTACTATTCTAAACAAGGTTACCAAGGAGCTCATGGGATGAGAACACGGTGAGAGGGGTCTATACATTTTAGATTATGGTGGTGCTTCTTTAGTTTCTTTTGTTAATGAAAATAAAGCCAAAGCCTCATTTCAGCTCTGGTATAGTCGGTTAGGACATGTTCCTTTCTCCATTATTTCATCCTTAACTGGGACTAGTTGTTTATCTGTTACTACTTTGCTACCTAAGCTTCATTTGTGTTCTTCTTGTGAGATGGCTAAAGGCAATCATCTTCCTTTTAATGATTATTTAAAGAGGTCACTATGCATACTTGATTTAGTTCATTGTGATCTTTGAGGATCCTCTACTGTTGTCTCTCGTGATGGGTATTCTTATTAGAGTCGGTCTCCTTACAGGCGACTTGTCCATAAGCTTATGAACAGACAACTTATTTTTTCAGCTTATACACTTCATTTGTTAAATTACCACTACTGGAAATTGGGTACATAGGCACCGGTACATATGTACCGGTGCTGATATACCGGTGCTATTAAACTTCTATTTCACTAGTATAAATGCCCGTGTAAGAAAAACCGGTGCCTAAGAGGTAATGGAACCGGTAAAAAAACATAGCGGTGCTCAGGTCCGGTGCTTATGAGTAGGATTTGGATGTTTTTGGCTAATTTGAGCACCGGTATGTATGATACCGATGATGGAAAGCGGTGCTGTTAAAAAATTACGCTAGAACTCATATCAATCGCACCTGTATATGTTCTGGACCGGTGCCGTTTGGGAAGAAATAGAGGGAAATATTTGAGCACCGGTATAACAATTAGCACCGGTCTGTATGTCCCGTTGCTAAAATTTATAAAACATGGGAAATATTAGAGCACCGGTTACTAGTACCGGTGCGTTTGAGTGAAGATTATAAAAATGAGGGGAATGGGAAAATTTTGAGCACCAGTTCTTTCATTTATTTTTAGCACCGGTGTTATTGCTTTAGCTGCATCAATAGGACCCATATTATATGTTTTGACCGGTGCTATTGATGTATTAATTGCTCACTTACCACCATTTTGATCGGGTAAGAAAAAGAAAGGAAGAGGGTTTTGGACGTCATTACTGGAAATTTGGGTTTAGAGAAGACATTGAATGCTCATCAATGAATTCCCTTGAAGGTACTTCATTTTTTAAAAAAAGATTCATCATTTAAGGTGGAATATGTGTGGAATGATATGTTTCTATAAATATCTTATTTGAACATTGTAATGTTCCGTGACACTCTTGATGAATAGGTTTTGTTTGCAAATGTTGTTGATGTAATGTATGACTTTGATTGCATGTGATTTGAAGTATAGGGTGTGGTAGGATTGTAGGATTGTGTGATGATACATGTTGCATGTTTGTAGGGTGTGTCATGAATGAGCTTATTATTTATGGTGTAATTGTATATCGCTTTGGATGTTTAAATGTTGCAAATTGATTACATTGTAGACATACACCGTGCGATTGAGAGGCGTAAACTTGTTTATCACAACGTTAGCATGGTGAG
Source organism: Rubia yunnanensis (assembly GCA_037428765.1). Lineage (NCBI taxonomy): Eukaryota > Viridiplantae > Streptophyta > Magnoliopsida > Gentianales > Rubiaceae > Rubia > Rubia yunnanensis. Next base: position 17,622,360 of record CM075064.1, on the reverse strand, counting down.
TGATGAATTTATTGCTTTTGTTTAGGACTTCTTGGACTATGGTTTTAGTCATGAGAAGTGCATCCTATGTCCATGTCGTGATTGTAAGAATCGTAAGCATACTGATGATCGAGATTTGTTGCAACTCCATTTGTACATAAGAGGGTTCTTGAAGGATTATTTGGTTTGGACTTTTCATGGGGAGAAACCACCGCCGGACGTGGTTGTAGGTAGCAAGGGGGAATATTTTGGATATTTGAAATTGGATGACATGTGTGAGAAGGTGGTAAGTGAATTTAGGGGGAGGCCTGAGGTTCTGTCAAAATATCTTGATGAGAAGGACAAATGGTTGTATCCTGGTTGCAAGGAGAAAGACATTGTAATGTCATATTTGATGGAGTTGTTCAACCCGCAAGGCGTTGGTCCATGAACCGATACTAGCATGGATAAGTTGTTGAAGTTTTTGATAGAGAAATTCCCCACCGGAAATGGTTTACCGGACAACCTGTACAATGTAAAGATAATTTTGTGCCTAATGAGAATAGAGTATAAAAATATACATGCATTCCCCAATGATTGTGTTTTGTATAAGGATGAGTTCGAAAAAGCTGTGGCTTGCCCTGTATGCATGGTATCTCTTTATAAGTAAGAAGAAATGATGTTGTTGATGAAGGGGTCGTTGTGAAGGTAAGGATGCCGTGGATGAAGAGGTTGTTCAAGAATGCCGTGGATGCAAAAAACATGACAAGGTACAAGGATAGGGGTTGTGTGGATAATGATATCATTAGTCACCCAACGGATGGGGATCAGTGGAAGAAGTTTGACAACATGTATCCTAAGTTTACTGAAGAACCCAGGAATTTGAGAATAGCTCTGAGTACTGATGGTATGAATCCCTTTAGTAATATGTCATCGAAACACAGCTCATGGCCTGTTATGCTTTGTATTTACAATCTGCTTCCTTGTCTATGCATGAAGAGGAAATATGTTTTGATGCCATTAATGATTTCCGGTCCGAGGCAACCCAAAAATGACATCGGTAGTTATCTAGCCCCACTCATTGAATATTTGAAACTATTTTGGTTGGATGGTGTCAAGGTGTTCGATGGTCATTGTGGAATAAAGTTCACTCTGAAGGTGATGTTGTTCTGCACTATTAATGATTTTCCAGGCATATGGAAATCTTTCGGGTTACATTGTTATGGGTCATAAAGCATGTTCCATGTGTGAGGAAATAGGTGATTTTACGTAGGTGAAAAATGATCGGAAGACTGTTTATCTCGGTCGTAGGAAATTCCTCCCAGCGAAGCACAAATTACGAGATGATGAAATTCATTTTCATGGGGGTAGGGAGAGGAGGAAGGCGCCAAGAATATTGAGTGGGTTTGCCATCCACAACAAGGTGAAAAAACTCAATTTTGTTCTAGGAAAGAAGATATCAAAAGTGGTTGCCTTAAATGACGGACCTTGGAAGAAAAGATCGATATTCTTCAATTTCCCTTATTGGGAGACTCTGGAGGTTGGCCATTGTTTGGATGTGATGCATATAGAGAAGAATTTTTGTGAGAGTTTAATTGGAACTCCACTAAACATTCCAGGTAAGATAAAGGATAACTTGAATGCACAGAACGACGTAGTTGAGCTTGGTATAAGAGTTGATTTAGCTCATGGGGTGAAAGGTAAACAGACGTACCTACCACCAGACCTATACAATCTTTCTATCAGCAAGATGAGGTCTGTCTGTGAGTGTATTGGGGAATTCAAGGTACCATCTGGCTAATCTTCAAATGTAAGCCGGCTTGAGAATGGCAAATTGTGTCTTAATGCAGCGATCCCTATTGTCACGTGTCGATGTAACAAATATTTCCTGTGGCTATTCATTAGGTCCTGGAAGAAGAGGTGAGATTTTGCATCATACGCATGTGGTTCTTTTTCAACTCCATTTTCCATAAGAATATTAGCAGAAAACATGTGGATGAGTTGAAGGGAGAGGGGATACTTGTGCTTTGTTTGTTTGAGAAGTATTTTCCCCTGACTCTTTGACATTATAGTCCATCTTGTAGTCCACACTGTCAGGGAAATTAGAATATGTGGTCCTATTGGGATGCATTGGATGTACCCATTTGAGCGTCACATGGGGGTATTCAAGGATTATGTACACAATGGATGCCGACCAGATGCTAGCATTGTCCAGAGATATTTCATGGAGGAGATGATTGAGTATTGCACTTCAAATTTGCCTGGGAAAATGGCAGTTGGAGTTCCCCAGCATGTCCACAGTGGCAGTAAGAATAGTATCCAATGTTCGAAAGGTACACTATACACACCATCTAATGCTGAGTTGATGAAAGTCTATCTTTATGTTTTGTGTAACAGTAGTGAGACTGCTATTTATGTTTATTAGCACATGTTAATGTTGGAAGAACTCTATCCCGAATGGCCGTCGAACCAGTTACAATTTGAGCATTCTGTAACGTTTATTAATTGGTTTTCTAATCGCTGTAATGTGGAGGGGATGCCGTCTAAAATTCAAGAGTTTACAAGGACACCGTGTTGCATGGTTAAGAGATACCAGGGCTATGATATCAATGGATACATTTTTTCAACTGTCTCTAAGGATAGAAAAAACATAACTCAGAATAGCGGGGTTTTTTTGAAATCTGAATCGAAGTGGCAGTCGAGCAAGAGAGAGAAAAAACCAATCATTTCCGTGATGAACTTTTATGGGGTCATCGAGGATAATTGGGATTTGGATTATGTGGAGTTTAAAGTTGTAGTGTTCAAGTGCCTTTGGGTTGAGAATCGTGTCGGGGTACGTACCGAGATGCCCATGGGTTTTACACTAGTTGACTTGAATCATGTGGGATATGAGAATGACATGTTCATTTTAGCGGCTCAAGCTTGCCAAGTGTTTTACATCAGAGACCCAAGCAATGAGAAGTGGCGTGTTTTTCTCCACGGTAAGAAGTACTTTTTTGATGATGAAACTGGATAATGTCAAATCTGATATTGCATAGTTTCTGTCTGCTTTCCCTAGTTTTGAGGACATTGGTGGACCATTTGTAATTTGGTGATCACATGGGAATGGACTGTGGGTGGACGAGAATGGAATATTGTGGGTGGTGATATTGTCTTGAAGAGGAAGAGATAGGGTGTTCCATTTGTATTTTGATCACTTTTGTACCCTTCAAGACCGTTTTGTTTAGCCTAGACATCATTTTTAGTGGAATAATGTACCTATGTTTGAAAATTGTAGGTTCCTCAAATAATTTTTATCAAAAAGAAAAATGTATGGTTATTCATATCACCGGAAAAAAAAAATGAACTCTACCGGTGCTATTGACTTAGGAACATGCTCTGTTTTTAGGCAGATTACATGAAAACAGAGTTTGAGCACCAGTTTTTAAGCACGTGATTATGTACCAGAGCTCAATAGTTAGACAGAATAAATAAAATTATGTTTAAGCAGCTGCGTAGGGCTGCTTTAATAACAAGCACCAGTATTGGGTCAGTTTTTATGAGCACTGGTTGTTGTACCGGTGCTCAATACTTAGTCAGAATACATATGAGTTGCTCTCTATTTCATATTAAATTGATGTTCAAGCAGCTGTGTAGGGTTGCATTAGTATGGAGCGCCGGTATTTTATGATTTTGAAGCACATGTATTGCACCAGTGCTCAACACTTAGTCACAAATATCCTGAGTTGCTCTCTGGTCCTGTTATAAATAAGAAAAATACACACCCAGGCAACTGCGTGGGGCTACATTTATTTTATAGCATCAGTATGTTCAAGTACCCGTGCTAACAAAATATGCTATAATTGAACTTCTTGATCATTATTTTACCAAACATTCATAACCCCATGTTCACATCTTCATAGAGAAAACCCCACATCCTTTCTTTAAGGCGATAGAGCTTCAAAAAGGTACTTTTCTCTTACTCAAAATATGCAGTGAAGTTCAAATCTATTACTTCTGTGAATGAATCCTTATTTTATCAAAGTTTCGTATCAAGATTGTGGAAATTCCAAAAACATGATCATTTTGGATTGTTATATGTGCACCTTGTTTCGTAATTAATTGTGTTTTTTAATCAATGTGATGCTATCCTTGTTGTTTTATGTACAACGCTGTAATTAGGTTATTCTATAAATTGTGGTAAATTGTCAATAAAAATAAGGTGTTTGATAAAATGCCTTTATGACAATGTACATGATGGCCCCCAAATCAAAAACAAAGAGGCCTAGGAAAGAAGGGTGTTCTTCACCCTCAGAAGGCTCGTACTTGAGGGTGGCGGAGGAGAGATTTGTGTCCCACGAGGCAAGTTCATTGGCCAAGAGTTACAGATGAAGGAAGCATTATCCAAAATGTGGAATTGAAGCAAATCCACCCTTTCAAGACACTATTCAAAAATTGGGTTGGGAAAAGCTTTGTGCTACACCTCCCACGTTCAACTTGACCATCACTACCGAGTTCTACGGAAATTTGAGGTTTGGATTGAGCACGGAAAAAGTTTTATGCCATGGTAAATATGTCCCCCTCACCCCCCTAGGCATCAATGAACTGTATGGATTTCCCAATGTAGAAGATGATGAGGATGAGATGTTGGCACTGATCAATGAGGATAGTGATATGAATGATGAAGTATCAAGGAGATTGGTTCAGTGCATCACAACTGAAGGAACCAATGTGGATGATCTCGTGTTTCTTGGGTGGACGAAAATTCCGAAGAAAACACTAACTTTGGAAATGAACGCGTGGTATCAATTTGTGGCCTCTCGTATCAACCCAATCATGGTTAACACTGAAGTGTACAAGATGAGGATAATCAAGTTGTATTCCATTAAAAAGAAACTTCGTTGGAATGTAGGAGAGGGAATTCATTAGGCCCTTACCGAGGACAAGGAGAAGTCTGGCTCGTATGGTTTTTGCAGTCTGATTTCTTCACTTTGTGGATTTGCAGGTGTGCCTAACTATAACAATGACACATGGGGTCATCCTATGACAAAAATTTCTGTAGAATCATTCTGCAAGAATGTTGCTCCTACCTCCGCTACGTCGATTGAATCTTGGGTCACCGCACTCGAGAGTGCGATTAAAAATCTGCGGGTGGATTTCCAATTCAAGAGTGTATGGTGTGACCACATGGGGAAAGTGATAAGCTACTAGTTTCCTGAAGCTGTGAAGGCAATCGGTCCTTTCTCGTTATTTAATGGGGACAATGAGGCTGGCAGCAAGGAAGTGGAACCATTCTCTCATTATTATTCGTGAAATGTCCTATTTAGAAATATCGTAAATTGACATTTACATTAGGTGTTGTACTAAGACCGTGATTGATAGACACATGGATAATGATGATTTCTATATTGATTTCGGTTAGTTCTTCAGAGTTGTAAAAATTATGGTGGCGCAACACAGCCGTACGTAACTGCTTTATCAGTCTTTAGCACCTGTACATTACCTTAAAGGCACCGGTATGGGAGATTTGAGCACCATCTTATCACGAAATTTAATTCAATGCCATCATCTATTAACATAAAAAATAATATAAAAATTTTCACTTAACAAAAAACCATATAAAATTGTGAATTCCAAGATTTACATGTTATGGAGTTGTGGGAACACTTTAATCGACATTTGGGGGTCATTTAATAATTTTTGAAGACTATTCCCATCTCGCAAAAGACGTCCTTCCATTCACTCAAATAGTTCCAATTTGCAAAAGTACATTTCAACAACATTAAATTTTGTTTCTTCTTCGCCAATTTTGTATTTTGACAATTCCAATTTTATTGGAGGGACTAAAATGCAAAAAGAAAAAAGTGTACTCGTAACTCCAAATTCAAATCCGCTCGAACATTATCATACATTTACACTCACTGATGTGTTCTACAATCTGAAATCTAATTCAGTGTCACTCAGAGGATCGTAATAAGTCCCTATAAAAGTTCCCGAATTCTTACAGTTAACACTAGCTAAGCACCTATTGCTAAGTCTACAACATACACTAGCGCTTTTGGTCATATGCTAGAAATGTAACAATTAGTTTAGTCATTTGTTTTTATCCAATGAAATGACATATCATGGGTGTCTAGTGCGGGTTAGTTAGCGTAATTGGGGCGTCTAGTTGGAGGGCCTTTTTGCAAACAAATTAAAATTCACCCTCGGGATTACAATCGATTAAAATTAATCTTCTGTTCATATATCCAGGCATGTCATAAACCTAATTGATACTCATTAATGAGGACTACGTGGTCATAAATGTTTCAAAAAATCTTTAGGCGCTATTGTAATTTTACTGTAGTATATAATCCGTTGTCGCTAGAATAACAAATTTACATGTACCCCATCACACTCATGGTTTTTAAATAAGAATTAAACATATATTTAGTCAATTTTTTTAAAATAACTAATCCCAAGAAGGTTGGGGGTAGAAAACCTAATAAATCAATGTTTGTAGGAATTGTTAGAACATGCACGTTATGTTTCTTACTGGTGCTCAAGTTTTTGCGGGAAATGAAATAATTTGAAAATTTCAAACTGGCTATGGGGAAATTGAGTTTTTTTGAGCACGGGTACAAAAAGTTTTAGGCACCGGTTTGATATACCCTGGTGCTCAACACTTAGAAAAAGTACATGTCATTTCCCCTCTATCCAACTGTAAGAATTAAAATAATTGAAAAGAAGCTATGAATAGCTGCATTATGTGGATATGAGCACCGCTATCCTCAACTGGTGCTCAATACATAGAATATTTTGACTCAAATTGTGTACATATCGGTCTCCGTCCAATTCAAAGAATTAAACAATCAGGCAAAACAGCTGCACGTAGCTGTGTTTAGTAAACTACAGCACCAGTTTTATATACCGGTGCTCAAGAATTAATATATTTCTACCCAACTTGCTCTCTGCCCAAATGTGAATTGTAAAAAATAAATACATAGCAGCTGCGCACAACTGCGTTAATTGATTATAGGCACCGATATTGGTTTGGTACAGTGCTATCAGATAGGATATAAAATCCACTCCCATTCTTCCATCCCCACTCTTCAACTATCTCCAAACTTAGCTTCACTCATCCACCACCATCTCCCTGGCTGCTCCATTTTTAAGCCCTACCACCACCGCTCGTCAGGCAACCCGACCAAAACCCCCACCACCGGCCATAAATATCCACCACCACCGGCTATAAATCCCCACACTGGCCATAAATCCCCACCACCGGTTGACCACATTGGCCATCACTCCCCACCACCACCGCTCCTTTGCTCCCTATTCCTCCGCACCTCCACCGCCTTGTCAGCCCACCACCTTTGCTGGTAAATCAAGGTCAGTTACCGCCGTCATGAAGTTAAGGTCTTTTGTATGGATTGTTATGTTAAATGTGATATGGATATGTATTTTGGATTGTTGACAATGCCGTTGAGAATGTCGTTGTGTACTAAACAATCTAATGTGATTGATATGTTTGAATAGTTTAGTTTCCCAGTTTGACAATAATATTTGTATTTTCTATGTTTAATTAGTTGAGTTGTGGTTGATGATTTGTGGTACTTGAGGCGTGACTTTCATTTGTGATTCCCCTTTCGACACTTAGATTGTGAATGGAATGTCTTAATTGTTGGAGTTCTGGTTGTTGAGATGTGACTGAAACTTGTGATTGTTGGTTTGACACTTACATTGTGAATGTGAAAAGTGATTGCGAGGTTTGAATGGAGTAGTGGTCGCTGAGTTGTGATTGTGCTTTGTGATTCCCCATTCAACACTTATATTCTGATGTCAATTGTGATTGGGGATGTTTGATTCGTTCTGTTGAGTTGTGATTGTGAATTGGATATTTCCAACCGTGGTTAATCTTTATTGAATATCGTTTTATGATTCTTACTTCATAACATTGGATCTCTAACATTCAATTTCATTGGCCTGCATTAGATGCCTCCCAAGGGTAACAAAACAGTTACAAGAGGGAGGACGAGAAAGGGGGACATGCTGTAGTGGGAAAGGTTGTGAACAAAAAAAATACAACCATGCCCCCTTTAGATGACACTAAGACCACCGTTTAACTACTATTACAGATTGAGGATCCCAATGCCACAGTTGAAGAGCATCCCCACAATGAACAACCCCCAGCCTCCACTGTTGATGAAGAGTCTCCATCCGCCAAACCTGGGACCTCGAATGAGGATGGGACAAATGATGTTTCCAAGGTGGGGGGAAGCATGGAAAAACCTGTGACAGGTTTGAAATAAAAGATTGGTGCAAGAAATATGGTACAACCACATGCCAGTCGGTAATGTTGGCCAAGGAGAATAATGTCCCGGTCCCAATCCGGTTCAAACTTTCTAACATGCCCTGCATGAAGAATTAGATGGCGTGGACATCCTACATACACTATGAATTCTAGCTGTGAATAAAGTTTGGGACACACAGACATTGGAAAAACATCCCCGATGACATCAAGGAGGAGGCTTGCAAAGACATTTTGGTAATAGAATTTCACAACTCATACATGTTGACATTATTAAATTTAATTTAGTAGCTAAGATAAATGGGAGATCATCTCCATACCTCTCAAAGTTAAATGTATAAGCCATAAATGCTTCCTATCTACAACTAAGTAGATAATGGCAAGTCGGGGTCGTCCATGTAAAAGAAGGATTTTCCTAAGTGTTTTAACATATAAGGTTGATATTATGCTAGAAGAAAATATATATAGATATATAAAATCATTTAAAAAGGGGGTGGGGGTGGGGGGTGGGTTGGTTTTCCTAAGTTATGAAATTAAAGACAAACAACTAGCAAAGCCTAGTAACTATGCTAATCATCAAACAAATTAATAAAAGGGGTAAAAACTACAAAAGATAAAGCCTTAGGGGAAATTGATATCTAGTTCCTAACCTAATGTAGATCATTGAACCATTCAGTCATTCTATCACATTCATTACCTATGGGGAATGCTATCACTTCCCGATTGAAGATCAGCATTAATTTCTTCTTTAGAGTAATTCTCAAAGACAAACAACGACCATTTGCAAAACTCATTGATAATCACTCTAGGAAAACCACACCATAAAGGTATTTCATCAATGATATTATACTCAAAGAACCATATATTTGATAACAACAAGGCTTTTACCAAAGACATAGTCATTTAACCAAACCTAGCATTAATTAGGCTAAACCTAGAACAAACCACATTCAAGATTTAACCTTTCATTGCTTCTATAGGATAAATATGGGAACAATCCATATTAACATACTTATCTAGCAAGAATTACAACACATTATACTCTAGAAGTTCTAAGTCCACGTTCTTGGATTTTTATGCCAAATTAGTTAAGAAATTTGCAACTTTTGTAACTCCCTAACACTTTAATCATACAAACACTTCCTATTCTCAAACAACCCATGATATAAACGAAGCAAAACATCACATTAAAACACATGAATGCTAAATAACAAATGCTTCAAGAAAGAGTGAAATAGAGGTTCTCACTACATAGATATGGAAACTTCAATCAATTGCTCCCAAGTACAAACTAACCTAGATAATGAAAATGCATGATTAATCCTACAAAAACTAAGAAAAGAAAGAATAAAAACTAGGGTTTAAAACCCAGAAAATCGTAGGAGAAGAAGAGGTTAAAGAGAGAGAGAGGATAAGGTGAGCATTTATAGTACAAAAAATTAAGAAAGGTTCTGGCCACCCGTTCGTCGTGACTCACAACCAATCCATCACGAGTCGTGACCGATCCAAGCTTCAGTATCTTATTTTTTCTTCTTTTTGTTTCACATTCTCCTCTTAACTTCACGTATCTTCAATTCTTTAAGTGTTCAAAAGCTCAAATGCAAGTCTTCAAATCTTCAAAGGTATTCTTCAAAGTCTTCAAACAATTTTCCTTGTCGCACAAAATCTTCTAGAAAAGTAATAAAAGCGTAAAAGTCGCTCTTAGCTCTCCTTAGAAAATTTCAAGGCAAAATGCCACATCTAGAGAACAAAAGTGTATAAAAGTGAATCCTAAAATTCCTAATATAACCATATTTAATGGGCACATCAATATATTCCCATTGTCTACATGAATACAAGCTAACACAAATTTCTATGCTAAATTTCCAAAATGCAGGCGAGCTTTATGTTCGAGCAATAGTTTACCAAATCACAGCTTGAAAAGTTGAAACAGTGTATGTACGTTGCAGCCGGCAATGCCCACCGTAACTGGAAATCAAAAGTGTTAAAGAAATTCATTAATCAAGTGGAAAAAAACCAAGAAAAAGTTACCATACGAACCTTGGGACCAGTACAAATGGATGGATGAAGAGGAGTGGTACAAGTTTGTGAAGAACAGTACCTGAGTTTAAGGTAAACTTTACTTCAACATTCAGCCAAAATCAACATCTCTGTCATTTTGGTTTACTTCTAAATTTCATTATTTTAACTTCCATTTGTTTCCTATGGATAGAAAATAAGTCAGACTAATAACGAGCACTCAAAGGAAAAGGTTGACACACATCGGACTGGAAGAAGCGGTCACCGGGTCACCCAGGAAAAAAGAATTGAGAAAAAGAAAGAAGAGGAGCGAGTGAAACTGGCTGTTCAAGACTTGATGGAGGAGGATATTGAGACTGAGCTTGAGACCAAGGGTTTCAGTGTGGAAAGGTCCCTAGTCTACCTCGAGTCCATCAAGCTGGTAGACAAAGAAATACACTGATCCGATTGACATAGGCATTGCAGAGAGCATTGTAAGTTTTTCCACATTAATTAATCATTACAATGCTTAGTAATTCCACTTTGAATGATCTTGAAATTTTTATGAATTCAATTCATTGTTTATACTTTACACCTACCCACTTATCAAAATGAATGAGGAGGTCACTAAGGGCACATTGGTTCTCAAACCGGGGCAGGACATACTGATAACGGCGACTGGCAAGCTGGATCACCCAAGGAGTTATAGGGGTACTCTATCGAGCCTCCATAAAGAGGATTTCGTATCCCATCCATTAAGAAAATATAGAAGTAAATACGGTAGTAGCTCATCGCCCGCTCCAGCAGTGTAATAGAAGAAAGCAAAGGACCAACCGGTGGTGAAGGCAATGGTGTCATACCTCTTCGAGCTCGTCTAGGGGATTGCATCAGTGGGAGGGGTTCAAATACCACCAACGAGATACCACCTGGCCATAGAAAAGGAATTTTCCAAAGTGAGCGCAACCCACACAAAATCAGATGGTCCTCCTAGTGACGAGGAGGACAATGAGGAGGTAAAAAAATGGGATACCATTTGTCGTTCTTTCTTTCATCTCTTGGTCGATTAAAGATTACATTTAATATATTTCATTATTAACAAAGTTCCACAATTAATAACAGGATAGGGAGAGGGAGTTTGTTTGTGAAGAAATTGGACGGGTCAAGGGCCCTAGTGGCGAAGGGATTTCTCCAAAGAAAGTGCCACGACCATACATCACCAAATGGAATCGCTCATGTTTGTGCGATTTATCCAGTCTTCCATGCAAAAGCAGGATTGCCCTCTGCCAACCACATTCATTGATATGGGAGAGGCTCTTAGATATGTCGTTGAGTGGTCAAAATCTTTGATCGACCATGATTTAGACACCCTTGCTGAAAAACAATTGTGACTTCCTTGAGGTCACCAATGATGAGGTATATCAGATTAACTATTACTAATATATTTTTAATTAATAACATTTTCTAAGTGTTTAAATGTATGCTTTTTCAAATTAAAATCCAACTACTTTGTCAACACAGCTTGGGGATTCGATCACGAGTTGCAAGCCAGGGAAAAAATGCACAAGATCGAGATCTCGCCCCTGAGATTGGTAATGCTATCATAACTCGTGAATAAATCATCCACACATATTTGGAAATTTTACTTATCATTTAACACATGTTTTTTTAACAACTACGTGCAGATTGAAAACAAGTGTGCCTTAAAAGAGAATCAAATTATGAGGGAGCTCATCAACCATTGCAACGAGAAGGCAATGAAAATGAATGCTAGTGGGAAGGTTATATTTTACAACCAGTTTCATGTATCCACATCTGCCAAGTTGTGCAACTCTGGATATTGCATCCATAAACTATTGGATTTTGGAGACCAACTCAGGAATTGTCATGGGATGACATGGATCTCAAATGCACAAATGAATTTGTGGACGGGGTAAGTTCCAAACAATTTAATTCATGTATCTTGTTCTTTAACATATTCATGACAAATAATAAATTTTACTCTAACAGGCACCTGTGGAGTAAAATGGAGGCCACGAACAATGGCAGAATCTAGTTCCGTGTCTCCAACACTGGAAGAAACGACAACTTGCTTCAGGAGGAAGACATAGCTTCCCGGGTTTGCCTCATCTGGGACTCGATGATTAACTCAGACGCCTCCATGTATATTGTGCCATACCTTAGGAGTTTATAAATTTAACATTTTAATTAGATTGATATCTGTTTTGTAAAATTCAAAAGATAGATTAACTTTAATATTTTTAATGCAATTCACATTGGTTCCTCATCCTCATTTGTCCCCAAATAAACCATGTCTACACATTGGACACACTCACCAATGGTATTCATCCTGAGGATTACATAGAGACACAAGTTATTTCCATGTAATAATTTTAGCACCATTAACCCTACTTTTTCCAATAATAGTATTTTCAAGGGTAGTAACTCAAACATGTCACAGGGTTGCGTGTCACTATGAGAGGTTCAAGGGGAAAAATGAACCCTCACCAGATTTCAGCTAGAAGATAATAAACATCAAGGTAAGTAGTAAGCATAAATAGTTAAATATACTTTATACGTTTTCTTCTTTATGCACACTAATTTCATTATCAATTTTTTCATTCTATCTTAGCACCGACGACGAGGAAGTAGCTGGGAATGCGGCTACTATGTCTTGTGATTCCTTGATGGGCTCACACTTGAGACAAATTCAAACAATCCTATCGACATAAGTATCAAAACTCCAACACAAATAACATAATATGTGTATAGCTTATGTTGGAGTAACCCCATCGTACAAACTAACTTTTAATCTAATCGAAACACAGACTTTTCTGGAGATGTAAGGCTCATACAATGCCTACAGACTTCAAGAGGTGGTCACCAAATAGTGTGAGGCATGGGTTAATCTTTATGCAATGGTGGCAAGGAATGATCCAGAAAAATTTGTTGACTGATGTCTGTGGATGGGTGATGGGAATTTTTTGTTTATGGATTGATATAGCATGATGGTATATTGACATTGATTTCATTAATTCTTTTGTTGTACGATTGTTCATTGTTATTTACATCATTATTTTCCTAGTAATTTTTCCAACATATTGAATGGATTATTTATAATCATTTTCCCTGTAGTTGATCCGGGATGGCACAACAATTTTAAAAATTACCCATGCAATTTTTTTTCTAAAATCAGCACCGTTTGCTAATTCAGAATCAGTGCTATTAATTAAAACCAGCCAGGGATACTGGTGCCTAAAATATCTCTGCTACCAGTGCTATTTTTAAAAGTACCGGTTCTATAAATCATACTTACATGCACGGAAAAACTTTCCTTACAGGTGCTATAATATGATCACCAGTACATATACTTACTACCGATGCTCAAAAACTTTACCCAGCATGTTGATTTGTGAACCGGTATAATTTTTGAGCACCGGTCTATAATATTCTGGTTCTCAAATTTAGCACATGTACTTATTCTTACTATCGGTGCTCAAAAACTATACCTGGCTGGCAGATTTGTGCACCGGTATCTAAATTCTTTATCATCGGTACGTAACTTACCAGTTTTAATGTTTTGCACCAGTATTTCTTACCGGTGCTATTACCTCGACCTTTTCCTCAGGGTCACTTACACAATGGTATCCCAGCAGACAAAAAACCGGTGCCTATGATGGGTTTCTACCGGTCCCTATTGGGTGGGGGGTCCTCCCAGTAGTGTACATACAAAATTTATAACTTTTGAAAATATTTTTTAATATTATATATTTTATTATTTTTACCTTCAAATACATGTTGTTACTTGTTTTAACTTATAAAATTCAATATTTAAATTTAATAAAAAAATTACATCATTTAATGTAAAAGCCCATGTGGTATATCTATAAGCTATGGAAATGTCACCTTTCCTGAGACTTTCCCTTCTTGTTATGTCATTTTTTTATTGATGGTTTTTATCAGTTCACTAGGGTATATCCTCTATGATGTAAGTATGATTTTGTAGAGGACTATAAGCATTTTGAGGCTCCGGTTGAGAACCAGTTTTTTACCTCCATCAAAGTATTTCAGAGTGATGGTGGCACCGAGCTTCTGAATAATTTCAGGCAATCACATTTTGTGCTAAAGGGAATCAATCGGCAGCTTTCATGCTCCTACACTCCAGAGAAAAATGGTCGTGCAGAGCAGAAGCATCGTTAACAAGCTGCTAATGCCGATTTTATCTTGTCAGTCTCCGCTCTTTGTTATTTTATTGTACGACTTCTTTGAAGGTGTTTGAGTCGCCTCCTTCAACCAATATTTCCATTATTTTAGATGATTTTATTTACATTTTATACCGGGAACTCAATTTGTGTCTGATTATGTTTTATCTATCCGACGAATGCATCTCTGTAGCCAATTGTGCCACTGCACACGCCGATACACATGCTACACGCACTGTCGAGATCACCTATGCTCGCAAGTGAGGTTCACATGCCACCGATGACTCCTGCTCATCCACCGGTGAACCACTCCAGAAGTTGCGGCCGCCTATCAGCTCCCTGGCACGGCCATTAGCAGCCCCTTTGTTGATTATTTTGGGCTCTGATTTGACTTCATCGCACGAGCCCACCTCTCCCCATCCTATGGCCTTTCGCTCTCGTACAGGATTCCTCTGGTGCAAATATTTTTCCAAATATGATATTTCTGGTTAATTGAGTGCTTTATTTGCTAAGATCGAGCCCCAGAGTCATCGCTCGGTTGTTAAGGATCCTGAATGGGTTACAGCAATGGATTCTGAAATGGAGGCACTTTGCACTCAGTAGACTAGGATTTGGTTCCTCGTCCCCCTCATGCTAATGTTGTGGTTCAAAATGGGTGTACCATTTAAAGTGTAAGGTTGATGGCTCGCTTGATCGTCATAAAGAGAGATTGGTTGCACAAGGTCTCTAGCAACTTCCAGGTTTTGATTATGATCACATTTCTCGTCCTGTTGTGAAGGCTTTGGCTATTTGTACTGTTTTTATCTTTGGTTGTTCGTTGTAACTGGCCGTTACATCAATTGGATGTTAAAAATACTTTTTTAAATGGTGTTCTTGACTCACCGATTTATATGGAGCAGCTAGCTGAATACAAAGACCCCATACGCCCAGACTATGTTTGTTGTCCGTGAAAGACTATTTATAATTTGAAGCAGGCTCTTTGAGCTTGGTTTAAGTGTTTTATCTTTTTTCTTATTGTGGTTTTGTTTGCAGCTCATCATATACATCTTTATTTGTGTTCTCTTAGGGTGACTTTCTGCTTTATTTTCTAGTTTATGTTGATGGAAATATTCTTACTGGAAGGATGTTATTCTCATTCATAAGTTTATTGATCGGGTTAATCAGGAATTTAAAATTATCGATCTTGGCACTCTACAATATTTCTTGGGTTTGGAGGTTGTTTGTACTTCCGACGGCTTATTCCTTAGTCAAGCCAGATATGCTAAGGACATTTTATTGCATGTAGGAATGCATAATTTGTCCCCAGTTTCGTTCCTTTTGAGGCTTTTCACAAGTTTTTCAGCTCTTCTAATAAGTCGTTCAAAAATCCTACACTTTACCTGTCTTGGGTTGGTGTGCTTTAGTATTTGTCTATTATATATCCCGACTTGTCTTATATTATGAATATAGATGGTGAGTTCATGCAGGCTCTTACTAAAGACCATTTCCAAGCTATAACACAGATTTTGCGCTTTGTGCATGGTACACATCACTATGGACTACAGTTTCACGCTAATTCATCCGCTTTATAAGTTCTTCAATATTTTGAGTCTGATTATGCTCGTTGTATTAAGACTCGTAGTTCTACAAACAGTTATGCAATTTTCCTTGGTGGTATCCTGGTGTCTTAGAGTGCTAAGAAGCAATCTACAGTTTCTTATTCATGTTCGGAATCAGAACACGCGCTATGGCCAACACTACTATGGATTTATGTTGCTTCATAAATCTTCTTTGGGATTTACGTGTGTTGACTCATGTACCTCTTATTTTTCTGTGTGATAATAATAGTGCTCTCACTACTACAAACTAAGGCTAATGTAACACTTTCGTTGCGACACTTATTAAAAATGTTGCAATAGCTTATAAAGTGTTACTTAAACTTTTGAAAAGTGTTACATAAATATTGAAAAGTGTTACCTAAATTTTAAAATGTGTTACATTAGATTTAATGTAACATTGCCTAAGATAATACTTGTAAAAGTATTACAATAGGTTCAAAGTGTTACAATAGAACCTAAAGTAATACTTTTACAAGTATTACCTTAGGTGATGTTACATTAGATTTAATGTAACACTTTTAAAATTTAGGTAACAATTTTCAATTTATATGTAACACTTTTCAAAAGTTTAAGTAACGCTTTATAAGCTATTGTAATATTTTTCATAAGTGCTGCAAGGAAAGTGTTACGATATCTCTAGTTTGTAGTAGTATCTCTTTCTGGCTCAGAAACCAGTTTTGCACATGAGAGCCAAGCACATTGATATTGACTATCACTTTGTGCATGAGATGGTGTTTTCTGGCAAGTTAAAGTTGTCCATGTTTCTACAGATTTGCAACTTGATGACATCTTTACAAATGGATTACCTTGTCCTTATTTTGAGTTCTTACGTTTCAAGTTTTGTATTGCTACCAGTTCCACACTTTGCTTGAGAGGGTAGTAGATATATAATTGATTTAGAATAAGGATAAGAATGGAATACAATTTCTTATTGATTTTGTAAATATCCCCTTTCATATTTTTTTATACTTTGTATATAATTTTACTCAATATATATGAATGTACACATCTACAGTATGTATGGGTTTTACTTTCTGTCAAATTTATTTGTGATGCTGGAAATTCGATTTCAATGTGATTCTGCAAGTCTGATTTGAACCTGATGCTACAAATTCTTTTTTTAAATACACCCTAAGGTGGGGGATTGTATATAAGGTTCCCCAAACCTTTGAAAAGAAACAAGATAATTACAGAGAGTAGTTTTAAAGATTTATTATTGAGGCAACCTCATTGCCTCCAAAAGAAAAGCTAACTTCTATAGCCTATAGTTTGTACTACGAATTAACTATACAAGAACAAGAGGTGATGAAAGTTGCATTTCGAAAGTAAGTAATCTCCACCCCATGTGTTAATTACTTACTTTGGCCAGGAAACTATCATTCAAACATAATTAGGTAGTCTCAAAATGTAGGAGAAACAAGAGAAAGTATGATAAATAAAGCTGAGTGCTGATTTTATAGTCACATTCCAGTTTTAAAGCTGAGTGAGGCAGGTTGGATTGAAAATGGGACTTCAGTTGTGGAGCATCTGGTTAAGCTTCGAATCCAAGCCTTGAAGCACTGTACTTGGAGTATTGGGTCTGGAGCAACACAAAGTTCAGCATGCCATATGTCTTCTTAGTGATAAAGAACCATAGAAGTTCCTGAGATAAAATAGAAACAACATCAGCATTATCAATTGTCCTTGGTTGCATGTCTATGAGTTCTAATGTAGGGGAAGTGATTCCTATCCAAATTAATGAGGCCTCTGATGATTACTGGGATGTTAGAAAGGTTCAGATTAGAATCATCAAGGTGAGTGGATCTGTGTTTAGCAATTGAATCAGCAACCGAGTTTCACTCTCTGAAAACATGTCTAAGGGTGGCATCTTTTAGTTTGGAGTGAATTTGAAAAGCTAGTGCATAGAGGGACCATTTAGCTTTTTTTTGGATTGTTAATCATGTTTACTGCAAGCATAGAATCTGATTCAATTATAAAATTGCAGCTGCAATCCAGAGATGGGAAAACCTGAGCTGCAAATTGGATGGCTTTTATTTCAGCTTCTAGTGGTGATTTTTCAGAGGTGATTGTGGATTGGATTAGGCATAGATTACCAGCACTGTCTCTAGCTATGAGGCCAAGTGTTGAGGTTTTAGAAGACCAAGAAGCATCCACATTGATTATTATGATGTTAGGAGCTGGCCTATTCTAGTAGACAATGGATATGGAAAGCTTTGGAGGTGGTCTGAGGGGTGGGATCAGTGAGGAAATGGGATAGCTCATATTCAAAAGATTTTTAGAGAAGCAGGGCTTAGCTGAGAATGATAGAAAGATAAGGTCTTTTACTTCTTTACAGATATGAGTAGGTGAGAAATTCTTGTTATCAAAATAGAAAGCATTTCTGGATTTCCATAGAGACCAATAAATCAGAGATGGTAGCAATCTACAGATATCTTTATGAACTTTAGACAGATCATTATTGTTCCAGTATGAAAAGAATATATCAATTAGATTGTCTAGAGTGTGTAGGTTATGTCCCATTATAGCAGAAGTATCAGTCCATACAGTTTGAGCTAGGTAACAAGAAATGAAAAAATGTTCAAGGGAATCAGCTTGGTTGCATGCTGGGCATTTAGAGGCTAGGCTAAATCCACATTTGATTAGAATATCATCAAAAGGCAAAAATGAGTTTAGCATTTTCTAGGTGAAAATTGATATTTTTCTGCAATCTAGGGTTCCATATCAGTTTAGTAGCTGGAAAGTTACCTGGTAACTGTGTGAGAGCCTTGTATGCAGATTTGAAAGTAAAAACTCATGTTTCTTCCAGTTTCCAGATCATTTTGTCTTCTGTTTCCATGTTTATATCTACCTCCTATAAAATGTTCAGAGTATCATGTTCTAAATAAGGAGAGATCTGAGTTAGAATATGATTTTTATCTTTGATAAAATCAGCTATTGTGCAATAATAGAGTGAATAAAGGACAAAGGGGGGGACACTGTTGATTAGTGGTCCATTAGGGCACCAATTTGCAGTCCAAAAGCTGCAATTACCTTGGCCATGTATAATTAAAGAATTGTTTTCTGTAAAGGAGTTAACAATACATATCCTCTTCCAAGTTTGGGATTTTCTGTGTGTTTGATGTAATGACCATATCAATTTAGTCCACATGGTGGTGCCATGTTGGCTTTTCCACCATAGTTTGAGGGAACAAGAGTCAATTATTGCCTGTATAGACCTGAAACCTAAACCATTCTGGAATCTATGTGCACTTAGGTCAGACCATTTTCTACACACTTTATTCATTTCCCTTCCCTTTCTCCCCAAAAGAATCTGGCCATTTTTCTTTCCAATGATTTAATTATTTGCTTAGGGGGCTTTAAGACTGACCATATATGCTGTGGAAGGGAGTATATGCAGGATTGAATTAGGACCATTTTACCTCCTAAACTTAACCATTTGTTTTTCCAGTTCAAAAGCTTCTTATATACAATTTCCAGCAATGGTTGAAAATATATGTTAAGTGTTCTTCCTTTAAAGATTGGATAGCCAAGGTATTTAAATGGAAAAGTCCCTTTTTTTCATTCCTAAAATTGATCTGATCTGATTGATTCTAGCAGAGGTAGCTCTTTTACTAATATAGAAATCAGATTTATCATAATTTATTTTTTGTCTAGAGGAGAATTCAAAGATTTCTAAAAAGGCTTTGATTTTTATTAGTTTAGATTTTAATGCTTGCATAAAAATGATGGTGTCATCAACATAACTCAAGTGTGAAGCAGGAGTAATAGTAGAGGGAAACTGATAGTATTGAAGTCTATTGTTCATGAAGATGAAAGACAGACTTCTAGAGAAGGCTTCAGAAAAAATGTTAAAGAGAAAGGGGGATAAGGGATCACCTTGTTTAATGCCTCGGGTAGCTTTAAAAAAGCCTACCGAATTACCATTCATAAGCACAGAAAAATGTGCCTGAGAGAGATTATTCATCATAGCATTCAAAAAGTTGCCTGTAAAACCAAATGTACACAGAATATTATTTAAAAAGTTCCAATTAACTCTATCAAAAGCTTTCCTATGGTCCAATTTCAATATACAGTTAGGAACTCTGTTTTTAATCCAAAAACCTAATCATTTCCTGAAGGTAGAGTATATTATTAGAAATGTCCTTGGTTTTTCATGAAAACTGTCTGATTTGATGAAATTAGTTTTTCCATATAGGGTTTTAGCCTTTCCATTAGCACTTTGGAGCAAATCTTATTAGCTACATTTGAAAGACTGATAGGCCTGTAATCATCAAAAGAGGATGGGGTTTGTTTTTTTTGGAATTAAAGTAATCCATGTGCTGGTTATTCCTCTTGGCATTTCTGAGCCTGAGAGGAAATCATTGACTGCAGCTTTTAGATCCTCTTTAATGAAGTCCCAGCATTTGGTATAGAATTTAGATGAGAAACCATCAGGACCTGGGCTACAATTTTGTTCAGACTCATAACATCTAGTCTAAGCTCATCCTGTGAGACTGGTTTAGATAGAGATAGGTTATCCTGAGCAGAGATTATTGTGGGAATTTGGCTTAGAAAATAAGGGTAGTAGGTATTAGAAGCTGGTAGGTTAGTCTCAGATAGAAGGTCAGAAAAATATGAAATGGCTTCTTTCTGGATTTCTGTGTAGTTATCTAACCATTGTCCCTGTCTATTTTTTATTTTTGAGATATGAAGCTTACAGTTCTTTTCCTTTATAGTTTTGTGAAAAAACTGAGTGTTATTATCTCCAAGTTTAATCCAGTTATTCCTAGATTTTTGTTTCCAGAATTTTTCTTTTTCCTTTAAAGCTCTAATTAATAGTGCCTTTTTCTCATTAAGTTTGATTAAATCTAATTCCGAGTGAGTGGAATCATAGTTAATTTCCTGTAATCTCAGATTTTCTTCTGCAATGAGTACATTAGAGTCAATATTTCCAAAACATTCCTTATTCCAAATCTTAATTGTTTTTTTAAGTCTAATCCGTTTAAGATAAAGTCTTAGCATTCCTTTGGTGGGAGATAGGTTTGGACCAACTGTCTTTAATTAGATCTATGAACTCTGGTCTGTTAAACCAGGTGTTAATAAACCTGAAAGGCTTAGGGTGGGAGGGAACTGAGGTTGAAACCTGTAGGAAGAGGGGGCAGTGATCCGAAGATTGCCTGTTAAGGATTTGGATAAAGGAAGCTGGGAATTTTGTGCTCCACTGAATGTTACATAGTCCTCTATCTAGTTTCTTAGAGGTAGGTTTTCTTAGCCTAGAATTTGTCCATGTGAATAAGTTCCCAACTGTATTAATTTCCTAAATTCCTTTAGTGTTAATCCAACTGTTGAAATCCCTAATACTACCTAAATTAGGGGGGGTGTAGAACCTTTATATTCTGAAAGTGAGGTGATTGTGTTAAAATCTCCTATATACATAGTATCATTATTTGGTAGAAGGCTAAGATCATTCCACAATGCTTTCCTTCCTTCCTTAGTTCTAAGGCCATAGACAAAAACAACATCCATATCAATATTTGAACAGGGTTGAAATATTTTAACACATAGAAACTGTTCATGGTGAGAAATCAGAGCAATAGGTAAAGAGTCATTCCACATAAGCCAAATTTTGCCATTATGAAGAGGGAGGAAATGTGAGTAATTAAGCTTTTCCATATAGGTATGGCATTGACTGTTATCATGCATTGGTTCAATAATACACAAGAGTTGAAATTTCTTCTGTTTGATAAGATGTTTCAATATGAGCATTGAAGATTCTAAGCCTCTAAGGTTCCAGACTAAAAAATTAATAGTAATGGTGTGCATCATTGTTCACATAATTTATGGCTTTTAGTAGCTGACCTTAGCATCATTTTGTTCAGCTGGCTTAGATAATTGTTCTTTTTAAGTTTAGACTTACCTTGGAAATCTTTGTTACCTGATGATTGTGATTGGTGAGATACTAGATCTGGTTTAGGGTGTGAATTATCTGAGTATGGTCCCTCTTCTTCTTCCTTATCCTGAAGTATCTGATCCAAGTTATCTCCTGTTTGTGGTGTGGTATCTGCATCCTGCAAAACAGAGAATCTATTTTCTATCTTTCTTTGCTAAGAAAGTGAGAGGTTAGTGGATGAAAACTGATGGAGAGTAAGCTTATGAGAACCTATCTGCATATCATCCTTTCCATAGATCAGTTGGGCCTTGTTTAGGGTAATTAGAGCTGTTGCATTAAGTAGTTTTGTGATAGGTGATTGTGGGTCAGTAGGGGGTGAATTTGTTAGGTCCAGTGTTGGAGGAGTTTGGGATGGTTGTGGGGAATTTTTATCAGATTCTACTTTTAAAAGCCTGGGTAAGTAGGAGGATGGATTTAGAGAAGGGTTTTTTGTGGCTAGCTGATGATCTAGTTGGCCTTTATTCTGGGGAATGTTGTGGGATTGAAAATCAGTAGTCATATTTGGTATCTTATTGAACTTGTTCCCAGTGGCTTGCCACTGTGGCAGTGCATGGTTCTGGGAAATGGCTCTACACTGGCTGAGTGAGTGACCTAGCTTAGCACAATTGTCACAGTACAGGGGGATATCTTCATATTGGGAAATGGTGTACTTCCTGTTGTTAGAAACAGAACCTAATCTAATGAAGTTATTTAGTGGTTTCTGAAGGTCAATTTCCACACATAGTTTGATGGCAGAGGGTCTAGTTAACATCTCCGTGGCTAAATCTTTCTTAATGAATTTTCCTATACTATTGCCAATAGCCTCAATTGACGAAGTATTGTAATAGTAAAGTGGGACTTCCCTGATTGTGCACCAAATTGGGACGATTGGCGATTCCCTATGTGTGGAAAAGTCGGGTGACCACTTGAGCACCTTCATGTGAATGCCATTGAAGCTCCATAGGCCTTGATCTAGTATTGTTGATAGCCATTGATGTGGTCGAATCTTATCGGCACATGCTTGTAGTCAAGAGAGCCCAGCTGATATTTCCCAGAAAACCTACAGTTTTGAAGGCCGTCTCCAATTGGTTCATGGTGAGCCGTTCTTTGGTGAATTTTCCTACTAGTGCGTTGGCATAATGGGCGGAGAGCTTAGTTATATCATCATCGGAGTAGAGGCATGATGGTTCACCCAGGTGTTCAGATTTTGGGGTAAGTTCTGGATTATTTGGAAGGGCTGAACAGAATGGAGGGGCTTTTAATTGAAGGGCTGCAAGGAAGGATTTGGGGTTACTCAGTGGATTGTTATCCACCATAGATTCTGGCGGAGGGCGAGTCTTTCTCGGCGGAAGGGTAGCCGTCGCCGACGAGAGAGGAGCCGTTATTGGCAGAAAGAGGCCGTTTCCGACAGTTATTGAGTAGCAGAGTATAGAATTCAGAGGAGAGAGAAGAGAGGAAGCGACAACCGAAAAATTGATGCTACAAATTCAATATCAATTCGATAAAGAAATTCTAAAAATCATTCAATGTGACTATGCAAATCTGATTCGAACCTAACATGGCTTAAAAAAAAGACTAATATATCTATGGTTACTTGCACCTTTCAAAGAAGGTGATTATTGATTTAGTTATTTCATTCATGTCATATCATTCACTATGAATTTTCACTGAAAAAATCATTATTCATAATAATAATAGTAGTAGTAATAATAATAATAGTATTCTGAAATGTACTCTGTGGCATAGATTCTGAAACGAATGTGTTGCAATTGAGAGATCAATTAATTAATAAATAAATTTCTCCAACATATTAATTGGAAGGAAAATCCAACTTGATTGTTGCGACGATGGACAAATATATATGGTACTATCTATCTTCTGTAAAGAAGAGAGTACATGACCAAATTTTCCACATATAGGCATAAAATTAACAAAATATATAATCAAGATATTTGAGTACAGCTGGTGGTGCATTTCCTTCAGGCAAGTCGAGGAGGAGGAGGCGGATCACTTGTACCCGAGCTCGGACCCGATGGAGGAACGATTGTGTTCATAGGTTTGCCGCAATAAAAGAGACTTTCGTCGGATTAACTAGGGTTTCTGCCGAAAAGGACAAAAGGAGAGGCGGTGGATAGCTTCTATGCAGGTCGATCGGACCGAAGCGATAAGAACCAAGAAAATGAGGAGGCGGTGGAATTCTATGGGGGTCGCTAGGACCGGAGCGGTAAGAACCGAGAAAATGAGGAGGTGGTGGACTTCTATGGTGGTCGCTAGGACCGGAGCGGTATGAACCACGAAAATAAGGAGGCGGTGGACTTCTATGCGGGTCGCTAGGACCGGAGCGGTGTGAACCAACAAAATGAGGAGGCGGTGGACTTCTGTGCGGGTCACTAGGACCGGAGCGGTATGAACCAACAAAATGAGGAGGCGGCGGACTTCTATGTGGGTCGCTAGGACCGGAGTGGTATGAACCACGAGAATGAGGAGGTGGTGGACTTCTGTGCGGGTCGCTAGGACCGGAGCAGTATGAACCAAGAAAATGAGGAAGCAGTGGACTTCTATTTGGGTCGCTAGGACCAGAGCGCTATGAACGAAGAAATGGTGCTTCGTCCAATAATCTACCGCCTTGGACTTCATGGCCAGCTACCAAGAACAAAATTCACAAGGTGGCGACCATGCCTTTTGGTGTCATTTTCAGTACACTTCAGATTGATTTGATGATGCAGAAATTATGGTACATGTGTGGTCTTCATATAGCTGATCCAGCTGATGAAAAATGCATAATATAGCTGGGTTAATTTTGCAAATTTAAAACATGTCTAGCTATCGTAATTACCTTTCACAACCTCAATATGATTCCAGCTTATTTGGACGATAATTTCAGAATATGTCCTATTTATTTATTTTTTGTCTCAGTTAAAGGTACACTGACTTTTGTTGACTGGTGGGAAAATTAATCTCACTTGTACAGTATTAAGATGACTGAAATAGAAAGGAAGAAAAATAGAACACGTAATTTAACGTGGTTCACCAAACGTGTTGGATAACCTCCACGAACAAAAATATATTAGTTTTATTGTCCAAATGACCAGACAGATTACAGATGTCAAAAATTACGTCACGCAGGACCACTCGACCCATATTAATGATACATACTAGTGATTTATAGAGGAGAATTGATGTCTACAAAACTCACACTTAACAACTCCAACTCTCACTCCAATTATAAGAGTTCAAGTGTATCTCAAGAGTCTTCCATCTTGAATTTCTCAAAATTCATAAATCGACCCTTGAGTTACACATTCATAAATCCAAAACTCTTGACTTCTCTGATAATCTATATTTGGGGTTTGAAGAGATACCCAACAACTGTCCCCAACAAAAATATTTGAGATTTAATATTTTTAATTACTTACAATAAATGTACATAAAAAATGATGGGAACAGCTAATCCAGTGGCTACAATGGTACCATTTATTAGCCCGGTTACTGTCGGAAAACATCCATACTCCCTCTATCCCAGCTAAATTTGCAGAAGAGAAATTGGGGTGGGAAAAATATACAGTAAAAAATGTAAAGAAAAAGTTGCAAAAAGCTGGTTAAAATGTTGTGGACAAGACTAAAAAGTAAAGTCTTGTTTGCTGTGAATAGTAAATTTTAAATTTGGTAATTAGATTTTTACAAGGCTTTTACAAACTAACCTTTCCCTCCAAAATATCTAATTTGGCTCCAAAAATTCAGCTTTGGCTCCAAGATTTTATTTTTGGACCAAAAAAAAGAGAATGGACACCCAAAAAATAGATAAAAATTACAAATTCACAAGGTAACTTTTCTTCTCTATTAAAGCTTTCATTCTCTGCACACTTAGAAGTCACCTCCAAATTTTTTCCAAAACTTGAATCCTTCATTCATTTTTTTTGCAGCATTAAAAGCCCTCAGGTTTCTTCTCATTAAACACATTATGGTCCTTCAAAGATCCCACTGGACTTTTAATGTTGGTGGGAAGGAATCTCACGGATGAGGAAAGGCAGCAAATAGCACAAGTTTTGTTGCAGCATATCAATGAAGGAAAAATCAAGCATGACCAACGAGTTCAAACATCAAATCAATGGGGGTGTTTAGTCCGAACCATCACCACCATTTGGGCGAGAGTCAAGCAAAAGATTGTTGGTGGGGGAACAATATGCACAAGGTCAATGCCACATGGAAGACCATGCCCAACGAAAAAGCTAATTGACACAGCAGCATTGGTGGCTATACCTCTCCCCAAGCGAAGAACCTGCTGGGCAACCGCTGCTGGTCTATATATTAGCAAGAGTACCAATCACCAGGCTGTGAAAAAAGGGAAATCAAGAGTCATACTAATGCAGTTCATCCATTCTTATGAACGAAAACCAAGTTAAAAAGAATGGAATGGTGTTTATCAAGGATAGAGTGCAACTTGCAATTCAAGGACATGCATAACATCATTCATATTGATGAGAAGTGTTTATACCTCATTGAATCAACCATAAGGTACTTGCTTTCCCCTGAAGAACCCGAAACATATAGAACACAACATAACTAGCATTACATACCCAAGTTGATGTTCTTATGTGCAGTTTGTAGGCCTATATTTAACCATGAGGGAAATTTTGTCTTTGATGGTAAAGTAGGTGTCTTTCCTTACACGGAATGTGTTGCTGCAAAAAAAATATAGTATCAATAGGCCTAGGGGAACCCTTGTTTAAACAAAAATTAAGAAGGTTAATAGGGAATGCATTAGGAAGAAACATATTTATAATGTCATCCCTGCAATTAAAGTTAAGTGGCCAGCTTGGTTAAGCAAACATATCTCAATACAACATGACAATGCCTCATCCCATATACTGTCCAATGACCCCGAGTTCATAGCAATTGCAAATTCAGATGGTTTTACAATTAAAATGGTGTACCAATCAGCTAAGTCACCATGTTTAAACATCATAGACTTAGGGTTTTTTGCTTCCATTCAAAGTTTACAACATGAAACCCCTAGCAAAGACTTAGAGGGACTTTTACAGCCCGTATACAATGCTTTCGAAAGAGGATCCTAATAAAATTGACCTTATTTTCTTGTCTTTGCAAAATGTGATGATTAAAATCATGAAGTATAAGGGGGGAAATAACTTTAAACTACCACATATGGGTAAGCAAAGACTGATTATGCTAGGGATTTTGCTAAAGAACTTGATTGTGGATTTTGAAATTGTAAGAAGCTATTTGGAATACCTGATTGCTATTGGAAGGATTGGACAAGTTCAAGATCTCATGCTGAGCATTGAAATGGGCTGAAAAAGTTTTTCATGAAAAATATTTTGTAGGGTTGTGCTTGGAAAATTGTATAAACATACATTTTGGTTTTCTTAGTGATGTTTAAGGTGCAACCTTGTAAAATAGGGATGGTATTTCCCCTGTTTGATTTTGGATGTAAAATCAGTTTGTATGAATGAATCAATGAATTTTATCTTTCATAAGCCCCAAGTCTAAGAATGAAACAATCACAGGACTGAAGTCGCAAATACTGGTTTGGCACACTACATGAACAAGAAAATTACAAAACCACATAATTATTCCATCCAAAAGGATTTGAATTAACAAAACCAGGTTACGTTCAACGTTTTTTTCATTCATTTCTCATCATTATTAATAGGTTTCCAGAACTCGAATTCATTTGAACAGTATATCTCAGGCTGTTTTCAAATCATATGAATGCCCCGCCAAGAAAAACATTAGTTTTTTAACCGATAGGCATGGCTGCATAACACAAGAATCATACATCACAGCTTCATCATCGATTATGACCAACTACATCTACTGTGACTCAATTAATCAAATTGCAACCTGATCGCACTGCCCCACCTAGAACAACCAAGTCTTTAGACCCAACCGCATAGCTGCAATGTGTCGGTAAAAAACTCCTATCTCACAACCTTATCAAATCCCACGCTCCATGTTATACGCTTTCCTAACAGAATAATACACATAAAACAAAGCATGTATTCAGATAGCAATACAGAAATCTATTAGTCCAGACAGTCCCACACGACTGTATCATAGTTAAAAAATATTAGTCCAAACAGTCCCACATGACTGTATAACAAATAAAAAACAGCAGTCCACATAGGAAAAATCCATATAATATATTAGCAATCCAACAAAAAAATATTAGACCAGAATGTAAGGTAACACTTCAAATGCAGTCTATAATGTAAAAACAAGTCCTGAATTTAACACTCAGGGTTGATATAACCCATCATTAGTAATTAACCAATGGCCCGCAAGGTTAACCACTGGATTTTCTAGTTCCATCATCCACTACCTGCACAACGAAATGAAATATTAAAATGATTGCAATTCAGTAGAGCATTAGAGGGGGATAAAACTCTAGCTAAAAGGCAAGATGCAAACTTAAGTAGTGCCTTCAAGCTAATTTTGGGAGGGTTTCTCTTTCTCAGCTCCGGTGGCACATACCCTTCGGGTTTTGGAAAATTCTCCTAATATGATACATCATCAAGAACATCTTAGGGGCAAATTACGCAATGACCACTTCTTCTTTCCCCGAGTCATCTCGTTTTAAGCCAATTCCCTTGAAAATAGCATGATCCATATTCGTAGAATCCTGGTTCACCAAACTTGATGGTGTGATAATCGTAACACCTTCAAGCTTTGGAAACCAATATGTATTTTCCCAACTCTCCTTATCAAGTACAAAACCTCAGAACAATCAGGTACAAAACCTCCTTATCAAGTACAAATCCCGACTCTCCTTATTAAGTACAAAACCTCAGAATAATTAGTAACACCATCAGGGGCATCTACAGAGTCCAGAGGACAATAAACCTTTGAACAATCAACAGGGGTCTCCGACCACCATGGAGTCCAGTTAGCAAAGTTGATTGGACTGAAATGATTGGCTATCGAAATATCTGAATCAGACATAGATCCCCAAAATAACTGTGAATCCTCACCTTTTTCATTGTCCATCAGCACATTAGAGCTTGAAGCTCTGGCATATGAGTGGGATATGTGATTGGGCTCATCACTAGGTGTACTCATCAAAAGGAGTAGGGGCTGTGATGGTAGACAAGACAAAAAAAATCACAACATGAGTAACTGAATGGAACAAACCAGGACCAACTACAGACAAGTTCAATCAATAAGCTCAATCAAAATCTAAAATACAGATTAAGTAAACAAGGCAGTACACACACAAACATTTCACACACAAAAAAAGACCATCAGTTTTAGACATCCCAAAACCAGAAGATTAGACACACATTCAATAAACAGGGCAGTACACATTCATTAATACCCAGACAAATGAAATCATGAAGTAAGATATGAATAGGGCCACAACAAAAACCCAAAAAAAGAGATGGATTTGAACCAGAAGCTACAGATGCAAACATTTAACACAAAAAAATGAAGACCAGTAGTTTTATATAATGAGTAATAGAGACAAATGAGTAATCAGCCAAGCATATTACTTTCTAACAAGTAGATTCATTTCTTAACAACATATTGTGGTAATTAGTTTCATAATATTATGATGTTGGATAACTCAACTTTCAAGTGTTTCAGTAACATTATTTAGACAACTAACAAACTAAGAAAAATTAAAATAATAGATTGTTAGAAAATCCTAACCATAAATCCCTATCTTAGTCTTTTTTAGTCAGAAAATGAACATGCATTAAGGGTAGACCAACATAAACCCGACCCAACACATAAACCTCAAACAAAATCCTCAAATAAAAACACCAACATACAAATCGTTCAAAAAGTTCATTAGATCTACAAATCAGTCAACAAAAAGAAAATTTATTTGCTTAAAAACAATTTTCCTTTTTAGATCTACGGAAATCCTAACCCAAAAATAAAAAAAATGAAAAATAAAGAATGAAAACTGCAAAAAAGGCATGAACTCGAATTATTCAAACTCTGGCTAACACACTCGAAGCTCGGATGGGGTATAGAAACCCAAGGGTTTGAAAACCTGGCTAAGAACACATCAAAATCACAAATAGATCAACAAAAACTCATATTCTTTGTACGAAAATACATTTATCTTTCAGATCTATGCCAACCATAACCCAAAAATGAAAAAGAAAACTTGTAAAACATTGAATCAAAAGAAGAAAAAACATGCATAACCCAAGTCTTCAAACCCGAAGTTACACCATCCAAGCTCGGATAGAGTTTAGAAATCCAAGGGTTTGACAAACCCAGTTTCAAAACACGTTAAAAAATGGAAACACAAAGCACGACAATCATAATACGAATGACAAAATCAGATTATGTGCAAAAATAGGGTGATTTTTGGACTTGTGAGGAGGAAGAGGAGGAAGGGTTTGAGGAGAAGATTCGAGAGTAATAGAGAGGAGAAGTTGAGAGGAAAAAGATGCGTTGGGATGGAGAGGATTCTTGAGAGAAAAGAGATGATAAGATTTGCCCTTGGGAAGTGAGATGTGTGTTGGGTAATTAATTGCATGTGGCTATTAAGCTAAAGATAGAGCCACACGTTTTGCAGTAAGTTTTCGACTTCAAATCATCATCTAAACCCTAGTCTTAATAAGCCCAGGCTCATTTGTGATTTAGCAAAAACAAAGAGTATTTTAGTAGTTTTGGGCCAAGTCAACTTGGCCATTTTTGGCAATATCGAAAATTGCAATTTGAGATGGGACAACCCAATTAGGAAAGTGTGCAGTTTGAGATGGGATGAAGGGAGTACCCATCATCTAGGAGAGCAGAGATCCCATGGATGGATAGGATGCATTAGCTATTCTGAACAACTGGCTGCCCAATGAGAGTTTCTTCAGTTAAGATCAGCAGAATTTGACAGGTTCCTGCAGGAGCAATGCAACCCTTTTTTCCACGAAGGGACTAGTAGCAACCCAAGCTATAGAAGACGTCTTTCTTCTGTCGCAAAACCCAAAAAAAAGCATCATTATCACTTGACTGGTGCTCTCACCACTCTGGGGGTCCGACTAAACAGCCCCGTCATAAATGAGGGAGTACTAGGTGGGCTAGTAACTCGATAGGACCGGAGCGATAATATTCAAGAAAATGAGGAGGTAGTGGACATCTATGGGGTCGCTAGGACCGGAGATGTAAGAACCAAGAAAATGAGGAGGTTGTGGACTTCAATGGGGGTTGCTAGGACCGGAGCGGTATAAACCAAGAAAATAAGGAGGCAGTGAACTTCTATACGGGTCGCTAGGACCAGAGCGATAAGAACCAAGAAAATGAGGAGGTGGAGGTGGTGGACTTCTATAGGGGTCGCTAGGACCGGAGCGGTATGAACCTACAAAATGAGGAGGCGGTGGACTTTTATGCAGGTCGCTAGGACCCGAGCGGTATGAATGATGAAATGGAGTTTCGTCCAATAATCTGCCGCCTTGGACTTCATGACCAGCTACCAAGAACAAAATTAACAAGGTTGCGATCATGCCTTTTGGCGTCATTTTCAGTACACTACAGATTTGATTGATGGTGGAGAAATTATGGTGCACGAGTGGTCTTTATATAGCTGATCCAGCTGATGAAAAATGCATGATATAGCTGGGTTTATTTTGCAAATTTAAAAGGTGTCTAGCTATCGTAATTACCTTTAACAGCCTCAATATGATTCCAGCTTATTTGGACGATAATTTCAGAATATGTCCTAATTAACTTGTCTCAGTTAAACGTATGGTGGGAAAATTAATCTTTTGTACAGTATGGTGACAAAAATAGAAAGGAAGAAAAACAGAACATAGAATTTAACGTGGTTTACCAAACATGTTGGCTAACCTCCACAAACAGAAACATATTAATCTTATTATCCAAATGGCCAGACATATTACAGATTATAAAAATTACGTCACGAAGGACCACCCGACCCATATTACTGATACATACTAGTGATTTATAGAGCAGAACAGATGTCTACAAAACACATACTTAACAACTCCAACTCTCACTCTATTTATAAGAGTTCAAGTGCATCTCAAGAGTCTTCCTATTCATGAAACCAACTCTTTAATTTCTCAAAATTCATAAATCAACCCTTGAGTTACCCATTCATGAATCCAAATCTCTTGACTTCTCTGTTAATCTATGTTTGAGATTTGAAGAGATACCCAACAACTGTCTCCAACAAAAATATTTGAGATTTAAAATTTTAATTACTTATAATAAAAGTGCATAAAAAATGATGGGAATGGCTAATCCAATGGCTACAATGGTACCATTAACCAGCCCAGTTACAATTGGGAAACAACCATACCCGTCATCCAAGAGAGCAGAGATCCCAGGGATGGATAGGATGCATTTGCTATTCCGAACAACTAGCTGCTCAACGAGAGTTTCTCCATTTAAGAACTGTAGAATTCGACAGGTTCTTGCAGAAGCAATGCAACCCTTCTGCCACGAAGGGACCATTAGCAACCCAGGCTACAGAAGACGTCTTTCTTCTGTCGTAAAACCCAAACACAGTATCATTATCACTTGACTGGTGCTCCCACCACGATGGGGTCCGACAAAACAACCCTGTTATACATGAGGGAGTACTAGGTTTCACACATCCAAAGATGCCGAATCAAACGAAAATGTAGACACAACACATATGCTAATGCAAACCCAAATACAGATACATCTGCAGATGCAGATGCAGGCAAAGATGTATACACAACAGTAAATGCAGACACATCTGCAGGTGCTGATGCCACATTTGCATCATTTGGTTTGATATTTTATCCTAACTCAATGATTCCATTGGCATCAGTGGTATCCAGACAAGATGATTTGACCTTGGCTGAACTTCTCGCCCATCCAGCTGGTTTCTCAAGGGTCATCTGTAAACAACTTGTGGGATATCTTGCAATCTTATCCACCATGTCAGGCACCCCTGCCACAGTATCCAGTAATGGATTCATCCACCTATTTGACGTAACAACCTTCGATTTGGGTGACTTTGCCTCCCCCCTAGCACCATTCAAAACCCTGGTGCCGATGAGATCGGCCCAGACGTACATAGATAACACTTGGATGCCACATGGTGGACTAGACATGCTGTAAAATATTGTAAAATATGAATGTGTAATTTTATTGATGGTACATGGGTGCTATATAAAGGCATCATATACATAAGTACAAATGGAAAAGGATTCTAACTATGGTAAAAGATACATAGAATATAACAAAATATCTCCTTAACACTCCTCCTCAAGTTGGAGTATGTGGATCACGAATGCCCAACTTGCTGAGAAGAGTCTGAAATGACTGTCGTCCAAGAGCTTTAGTAAATAAATCTGCAGGTTGACTAGAAGTGCGAATATGATGAGTAGCAACTTCTCTGGACTGTACCAAATCACGAACAAAGTGACAGTTAATCTCAATGTGTTTCGTTCTCTCATGAAATACAGGATTGGCTGCAATATGGAGGGCGGCTTGGCTGTCACAATATAAACTCATTGGAGAAGAATGACCAACCCCCGAATCCCGAAGAAGGGACTTAAGCCATATCAACTCACAATAAACTACAGCCATGGCCCGATACTCAGCTTCAACAGAAGAACTAGAAATCGTCGATTGCTTCTTAGTCTTCCATGATATAGGGGGTTCACCAAGCATAACAAAATATCCTGTCAAGGAACGTCAAGTAATTGGACAAGCAGCCCAATCTGAGTCGCAGAAAGCTGAGAGCTGTATAGAACTCTGAGCAGAAAGAAATAAACCTTGACTAGGATGACTCTTCAAATGGTGCAAGACACGGAGGGAAGCATGCCAATGTGTGACGTGCGGCTTCTCCATAAATTGTGCTAAATTATGGATCGAATAACCGAGTTCCGGTCAGGCAATAGTCAAATAAATGAGTTTCCCAATCAAATGACGGTATTGTGCAGGATCAGGATGTGGAGGACTCGTCGAACATGCCAAATTGTGCTGTTGTTCCTTTGGAAAATTCGTAGGCTTTGCAGCTAGCAATCCAACTTCATGTAAGATGTCAAGAGTATATTTCCATTGTGAAAGAAACATACCATCAAGTCTCCTAACAATCTCAATACCCAGAAAATACTTCAGAGCACCCAGATCCTTAATATGGAAGCATGAGCTGAGATACTTGAACTCGATCATCAAGTCCGAGGAAGAGCCAGCAATAATTAGATCATCAACATAAACCAGGACATGCAGGGTAACACCGTTACGCAAATAAGTGAACAAAGAGTAATCTGTTTTACTCTTAACAAACCCAACTGTATGTAGAGCAGTAGCAAGTTTCGCAAACCAATTGGGGGAGCCTGGCGTAGACCATACATGGATTTGCAAAGCTTGCAGATAAAACTCAGAACAAGAACAGAGTAACTTGGTGGAGGCCGCATATAGACTCCCTCATCCAAGTCACCATGTAAGAAAGCATTGTGAACACCCATTTGATGAATATCCTAATTCCGAATTACAGCAACAGCCAAGAATAAATGAACATAGCTCATCTTGGCGACCGGAGCAAAAGTCTCAGTAAAATCATTTCCTTCAATCTGTCGATTGCCGAGAACATCAAGGAGAGCTTTATAGCACTCAATAGAGCCATCGGTCTTGAACTTGGTCTGATACACCCATTTGCAACCAATGGCATGTTTGTTAGCAGGGAGAGAAGATAGAACCCAGGTATTGTTGCTCTCAAGGGCAGTAATTTCATCAGACATGACCTCTTCCTTGTGGGGATGGCAAGAAGCCTCGTAATAGGTAGCAGGGTCTGAGCTATCAGTCACTGCAGCAAAAAATGCTGTATGTGAAACCAAAAAATTATGATAAGTAAGATAATCAGCAGTAGAGTAACGAGTACTTGAGGACAGATCAGGCAGAATAGTGAGAGCATCAGAGGGGGGGGTTTATTTCTTGAGTATCAGTGCAGACATAATCTTGTAATTTAACTGGAGCATGACGAAAGCGAGTACTCGACGGTCGAAGAGGCGGCGGAGACTTAAAACCCATGGAAGAAGGCTCCGACACCGGGATCAACTAAACCAGCGGAGCAATAAAGACCGACTGTGGCTCGGATGTACACGACAATAGAACCATAGCTTCTGGCGGTGCAAAGGCGGAGGTTGACAGAGAATTTATAATTGGAATCTGGTGAATCGCTAGTGGGCTGGCCAGAGTTTGGTCGGTGATGGAAACTTGCGGGTTGGTTAGAATCTGGCCGGTCGCCAGTGGATCTGCTGGAATCAGGCTGGTCACCGCTGAGTTGGATGGAATATGGCTGATCGTCGGTGAGTTGGCTGGAATCTGGCCGGTCACCGGTAGAGTGGCTAGAATCTGGTTGGTCACCGGCTGGCTTGCTGGAATCTAGCCGGTCAATGGTATGAAGGTGGTAGGGTCCGGCGGCGGCATCTCAGGAGGCAACGACACAACTTATTTCTTGGCCGACTCGACTGGAACAAGATTTTCAAGAACTGAAGCAAAAGGAAAATAGTCTTCATAAAACACAACATCTCGGCTGTCAAACATAGTGTGGGACTCTAAGTTATAGAGGCACCATGCTTTCTTGGCAAGAGGATATCTAAGAAAAACACACTTGCGACTTCAAGATGCAAACTTATCTCGCAGCTTTGGAAGTTGGGATTCAAAGCACAAACAACCAAACACACAAAGATGGTTGGAACTGGGCACGCGGCCATAAAGCATTTGATAGGGCGAACGGTCATTCAACACCGGTGTAGGAGTGCAATTGATCAGGTAGGCAGCAGTAAGAATGCATTCTCCCTAGAAGTCACTAGGCAAATGGGCCTGGAACCGAAGAGAACGAGCCACATTGAGAATATGGAGGTGGTTTCATTCCACGCGCCCATTTTGTTGCAGCGTGTAGATGGTGGATGTCTCAAACCAGATTCCTTTCTCATCAAAGTACGTCAGAGAGGAAGAAATTTGGTTCCATTGTCAGCGCAAACTTTCTGAACCGACCGACGGAATTGTGTCTGAGCAAGAGCAACAAACTCCTTCATCTTGGCAGGTACTTCAGTCTTAGATACTAATAAATAAACCCAAACAGCTAGGGAATAATCATTTAGTATAGTCAAAAAGGAAAAAGCTCCACTAAAATATGGCGAGCTATCCCAAACATCACAATGAACAAGTTCAAACAAATAACTAGCCTTAAAAGTACTTAAAGGAAAGCTTGATCCAGACTGTTTTCCCCGATGAAAAATGTAACAAGGAAAAGTTTTATTTAAATGACTATGGCTGGAAGAAATATCTGGTATAGAAGACAACACCGAACTGGAAGGATGACCAAATCATTGGTGCCATAATGATGGGGAAATGATGGCGACAGTAAAGGAGGACGGCGACAGTAAAGGAGGACGGCGACAACGACTTTGGCGATCTCCCAAGGCCGCGTAGCCAATAAACCACACCCTACTGATCACCCACACCAATCACTGTCCTCGTGCTGATATCCTGAATGATACATAATTTTTCATTAAGAAAGACTAAGCATTTTAAGGCTGCAGCTAACTTAGCAAAAGACAATAGATTTCAACGCAATTCCGAAGTAAATAGAACATGAGTAACAAGTATGTCACCAAAATATAGGTTCCCATGATGAGAAACAGTAGATATAGAGCTATCAGGAAGAATAACATCAACATGATCAGCAGGTTCAATATTGTGTAGAAGATTCTTGTCACCGGTCATATGATATGACGCGCTAGTATCAAGAATCCGAGGTAAAACAGACTTACCTGATGCATTGTCAGAACTAGTCAACTTAGAGAACATGTTAATAACCGAGTTTCACTACTCTTTGGACAAGGCGAGACCAAAAGCTTTCCGATCAGCATCAGAGAGAACGGCCGCGGCGTTGGCGGAAGGTGGAGTTGCGGTGGGGACAACAGGTGCGGCTCAGACAAATGGCACGACAGCCGGGGCGCGAGTTCGCTGGGGCTGAGCTCTCTGACCATAATTTTGTGGTCACTGTTTCTCAAACCATTTGGGATAATCGTGAATTTTGAAACAGGTAGCAGCATCATGACCCTTGTGGTTATAGTGAGTACAATTGAGAGATTTTCGATCAACGGCAGGGGCAGGCGTGTTGGAACTTTGGACGGCGGCGGACGACTTTGGCTGTGGCTGAGGTCGACGTGCTGCATAGGCCATATTGTCCGGGGAAAACTCACGAGCATGAACAACAATCTTGTGACGCTTCTCCTGAATGGCAAGTGAGTGAACACGGCCAATAGGAGGAAAATGGTCAAGTGTCAAGATGTGAGATCTCAACAAAGGGTACTCTTCATCCAATCCTATGAGAAATTGATGAATCATCTCCATTTCACGGGATTCAGCAGAAGGACAAACACATGTCTGAGCAGGCAAGTAAGTTATCAATTCATTCCACAACTTCTTACATTTAGTATAATATGCAGCAACAGATTGACCATTCTAGCAACAAGTATAAATGGCCGCGTGAAGTTCACACATGTGCGGACCATAACCAAGGGCAAAATACTGTTTAAGGTCATCCCAAAGATCCTTAACAGACGCACGATAAGTAATTCTAGAACGAATGAATGGATCAATAGTTTGAACCACCCAACCAACAAGCATAGAATTCACACTATTTCAGTTATTATGAAAAGGTTTAGTAGGCAAAGGCTTAACAATAGAGCCATCAGGAAAACCCTCCTTATGCTTTGCAGAAAAAAACATTAAACATGGAAGCACTCTATTCATTATAGTTATCACCCTTAAAGATCTCAGTACAGATTCTAAAACCTAGATGATCTGATGGATCAACGTAGTAGGGATGATTAGTAGGCAGAGCATGAGAATAGTCACCAAAGGACTGGCGAATGGCCTGAGCAGCGGCCATCGCTACGGCTTGCACAGCTGCTTGGAGGATGGCAGAATCTAAGATAGGAAAGGAAGATGGATGTGGCGGCATTGGGATGATCACCGGTGGAGGTGCTGCAACATCGACGTCACCGGTGGGAGGTGAAATGGCTCCGGCGAGTGGGCGTGGAGGCGGCAACACAGAATCCGATGATCCAGCTATGGCGGCATCAGAAAAATAGGATTAAGGGCAACAACAATATCATCAATTTAAACATGATCAAGAGGATCCATGATGACAGGAAAATGAGCGACAGTCGGACACCCTTGAATTGCGGCAGCGCGTGAAGGCGGTTGCAGGCGGAAGATCAGTGCGTGAGGCATGGTTATGGTGGTTGAAAATTTTAGGATTTATCTTTTCAGGATTTTAGCTCTGATACCATGTAAAATATTGTAAAATATGAATGTGTAATTTTATTTATGGTAATAAAGGCACCATATACAAATGAAAAAGAATTTTAACTATGGTACAAGATATACATAGAATATAACAAAATATCTCCTTAACACATGCCAACTGAAAATAAGAATCTTGGCAACATCAATCGGGGAGCTTGAGAATATTATTAGAATGAGCGGCCGGGCAATTAGTTTCCTCACCATTCATATCTTTCATAGCAGTAGCCCGGTGGAATCCTATATGTGCCATGGAATATTTTGAACTTGGAATCTTCACGTTTAAAAATATTTTAGGTTATATAAGTATGGTACGAGCACCATGATTAACGTGTGAAGGAGGTCTGATGCCATTGCATCTTAACTTATATGTTATAACAGGATCCGTTAACGAACAAAGAACTAAAGAAGAACGTGGACAATTTTATGTTGTTCACTAACAATGTAAAGAAGAATCTATATGTGGGGCTATAGTAACCAGGTACGAATGCAAATAAGAAACACGCATGCAACAAAATTAAAAAGGAATGGGGTCATTAATTAAAAAAATTAACAGAAGTTGCTCGTTTAATAATAAAATTAATAATAATGGCAAAACAATATGGTAAGTACGAAAATATACTCGTTTATATTTAATAATATATAAATAATAATATTTCATATATTATAGATTATAAAATATAACATTCTAAAATGATTAGTAGTTTTCTATTATAACTACAAAATATAAAAATTAATATCAATTTAAATGAACTCATCTTTAAAAAAAAGTAAAAGTGAGACATAAATTAGAAAGCTTCTTGACTCATTATCTATTTAATAATTATTTCAAAATAAAATTTAAAAATTAATTTTTTAAATAGAGTCAAATTTATTTCAAACATGAATTCAAAATAAGTTAATGTCTAGTGTTATACTCGAGTTCATGAAAACTATTTCATTGAACCAATTTAATTTTTTATCCACCATCATTACTCTTGTCAAATAATTAGATGAATTTAAAATATAATTAATTGTATATATACAATATATGTTAGAGATAAAATATAATATTAAAATAAAATTGCAATATTGTATATGTATACACCAATAATAAACTAGTCATTTTTCTTCTCTACAAACAAATCAATTTCAATAAAAGAAACAATTTACGTAATAACCTTTTTCATCGAAAAAAATAGGAAAAACACTTATAATTCCATAAATTAACATAACTAGAGGGAGGAAATTTTAAGCTAAATATAGACTTTAACTTGAGAAATTGATAGCTTGATGGATGCCATATAAAATAAATATATTATATTGTGTGTTAGTAAAAAGATAGATATTTTAATTTTTTTAAAATAGAAATATTAAAGATAGAGTTAAATAGAGTAAATTATGATTTTTAACATAAACTCGAATTACATAGTTATGCATTTTTCTAGGTAATGTTTTTATAAAAAATATTATATGATTATAAACTTAATATATATAGTAAAAATGGATTCGATCTCTTAATAACTCGAATTATACCTAATATATTTTAAACAATAAAATATTATTTTAATAATATTTACTGTCCAATATTATAGAACTAATAATTGTGACATCATGTACCAGTTTGATTTAATTAATTAACATTAGTGACCGAAATTCTACGGGGTATCACCATCTAACCAATTCTTAAAATCATGTTGAATATTGATAATAAAAGGGAATATAGTCCTCTTCATCAGCTAAATAAAAAGAAAACGAATGCATCATCTCTAAAAGTTTCTGGGTTTAAAAACCAGCATATTTGCATCCATATCAAAATAATCCACCTCCATCAAAGAAAGCACTCACCAAAGTGTTAGCTACATCCACACAACAAAAAATCTATTTATTAATAGACTTAGAAGGTAGATCTCTCATACCATAACATATGTCTTTAACCTCACAGATGTTACATACGGATCCAGATGAGACTTTATATAGATCTCCTAAACTACAGAATTCTAAACAAGAATGGAATTGAACTATTCTAATTATATTCCTAAACAGTACTGGAATTACCAAATAATAAATCCAAAACATAAAAGGATTCAGATTCAAGTCATATTATAACAATCTCCGCCTTGACTTGAATCCTCTCCCACGAAATAGATAACTGATGTAGGTATCAGACGATATACCAAATGCAACAAAACTTGCTAGATGTATCGTTATTCTCACTGCCCCAGAATCCATTACCACAGAGACCCCCCTCTAGCACCAGTATTTTAGCATTGGTTTTTCAAGCAGATGCTAAAAATCTAATAGCACCGATTTTTTTAAAAATTTTAACACCGGTGTTAAATCCATTTTTTAAAAAATTTTAACACTGAGTTTTTAAAAACCGGTGCTAAATTTTACAATAGCCCCGGTTTTGGAAAACATTAGCACCGGTTTTTAAAAACCGGTGCTAAAAATTTAAATTTTCATTTTTCCCGCCAAAGAAATATCCATTTTTTTTAAATTGCACAGGTTTTGGAAATATTAGCACCGATTTTTAAACACCGGTGCTAAATATTTGTAAATTTCTATCTTCCCGCCAAAAAAATCAAAATAGCACCGGTTCTCTTAAATAATAGCACTGGTTTTAAAAACCGGTGCTAAAAATAAAAAAAATAGCACCGGTTTTTATAAAAAATAGCACCATTTTTAAAAGATGGTGCTAAAAATTAAAACTTAGCACAATTTTTGTAAAACATAGCACCGATTTTAAAAACCGGTGCGAAAATTTAGAATAGCACAGATTCTTTTAAAAGAATAGTACCATTTTCTAAAAACCGATGCTAAAAATTCTCAAAATTCATTTCCCCCCCAAAGAAATAGACAAAAATTTAAAATAGCACCGGTTTTGGAAAAATTTCCACCATTGTAAAAACCTGTGCTAAAATATTTTAAATTTTTCCCGCCAAAGAAATTGCCAAAAAATTTTCCCACCAAAGAAATCACCAAAAAATTTTAAAATTCAATCTTCTTACCAAAAAATTCTAAATATTCTTCGAAATTTTATAAAGTTTAATTTTTCCGTCAAAGATTTTAAAAAATTCTCCAAAAATTTCAAATAATCTTCCCATAAATTTCATAAGTTGGGAGCAGCTGCGCAACCGCTCTAAGCTATTTTTTTTAAATTTCCAAATCGTTCACTTCTTTTGTTGACTTTAACTAATAACTAAGTTAAGTTAAATTAATCAATAATCAACCTTTACTGACTGAATATATACAAATAAAAATAAAATATGTTTACATTAACTAATTTACGTTCAACCCTTAATTGATTTAGTATACATAAATACAACTTTAACTATTTAACGGTCAAACTTTACTTAACTTCAATATATAAACACTAAAAACTAGGCTGACTTTGACTAATGAACGGTCAAACTATACTTAATTTTCAATATATAAATACTAATAACAAAGTTGACTTTAATTAATGAATGGTTAAACTCTATTTGAATTAGTATATAATAAATACTAATAAAAATATTTGACCTTTTCTAATCAACAGTCAAACCTTACTTGACGTTCTGTATATAAATACTAGTGACTAAGTTGACTTTAACTAATCAACGGTCAAATTTTAATTGACTCTCTCTATATAGAAATACTAGTGACTAAGCTGAGCGAGCTCTGAGGCGAAAATAGGGCGCAGCCCTGCACTGTTCATCGTGCTAGGTTTCCGCCGGGTCTCTCTTCCACAGCTCCCCTTCTCCAGCGAGGAGCCCGACATTATTGTTGGGCTCCTCGCTGGGAGTGTTTCCATGTGTGGCTTGCCTTGGTTGTGGATGAATTGAATTCGGGATCTGGGTCCCCGTTATGCAAAAGAAAGTTTGATCCTTGAACTCTTGGAGGAAGATCTGAAATCTGAACGTGGATTTGGATAACCCATAGCCTCTTTATGGGTTTTCTGGGATGAAGACTTGCTTTTCGGTCTTCAAGCTAGGAGGTTTTGGGTTCTTGAAGTTTGAATATCGGACTTTTCGAACTGGAATTCGAAGACCCATGATCCACGATGGGTTTTAATGGAAGAGGACCTGCCGACCGATCCTGATGAGTGGAATTTTTCTGGCGGAGGAGGAAGATGAGGTTCTGGCGGAGGAGGAAGACCCGTACCCGATACAAACACGGAGATCTTGGCGAACGCCCATGTAAGTCTTGCACTATATAAATTTTGTGTGGACTTTAATGGATGAATTTCTTGTGCGGATTCTCTGGGGATTTTGTTGTGCGAATATTTGAAGAAGAACTTGTCGTCTGAGAAGCTGTTTTTGGTTTCATTTAGTGCTATTTGTATAGAAATTATTTTTGGTGAGGCCTCCTGTGGAAAGAAGTAATTCGTAC
This sequence comes from Rubia yunnanensis, assembly GCA_037428765.1. NCBI lineage: Eukaryota > Viridiplantae > Streptophyta > Magnoliopsida > Gentianales > Rubiaceae > Rubia > Rubia yunnanensis. The sequence continues at coordinate 17,579,790 of CM075064.1, read as the reverse complement.
GCTAAACCCGTGGGGATTACGGTTGTACTCTGTCTGAGTAGTTTTGCTGGGAACTGGAGAAGCTTTGCATATCTAATTTTGTAGAATTGCGTGGATTGCCGACGCATGTTGGGAAGGTATGGTAGGAAGAGAAGGGCTGTTTATGAGAGTCTGTGATGGTTAGTGCACCACTCCTATTGAAAGTGGCCTGTAAATATGATGTTCATAGGAGATTAATATTAATGAAGGGTCTCAGGCATGGAAATTGTTAGCATTACAGTCAGTTCTAAATCAATTCGGGTAAACTTGTGCTCAAATCTCGAGCCCGAAAGGCCTAGCTTGTGTCCAAACCCTGGCCTTGTTCCCCGGCCTTGCTAGTGCCCAGATCCCAGTCACCTTCCGTCCTTGCTTGTGTTCAAAACCTGGGCAACCTCCGGCCTTGCAAGTGATCAAAACCCAGCCTGCTCACCTGGCCTTGCTCCCGGAAACCCACCCAGCCTTGGTCATGCTCGGAACCCGGAAAATGCTCGACCTTGTTTACTCAAATTCAAATTGGAGCTTAGACCAATAGGCTACCCAAACTGATTCAGGGGACCTTGTGTTCAAACCCCGGGCACCCGACCGGCCTAGCTCGTGTTCAAAACCCGGACTGATCATCCGGCCTCGCTAGTGCTCAGAACCCGGCCATCTTCCGGCCAAGTGTGTGTCCAAATCCTGGGAAACCTCCGGCCTTGCAAGTGAACAGAACCCGGTTCCTTTCCCGGCCTTTCTTGTGCTCAGAACCCGTCAAACTCTCAGCCTCGCTTGTGTTTAGAACCCGGTCAACCCCCAGCCTTGTGTTTCCTGACCTAGTCTGCACTTAGACTCTCTATGCCGAAAACACAGATTTAAAATTTTCTCTCACTCATGAACATTCATACGGTGACCTTCATTCTGGGTATAATTGAGGTGGCAATACTTTGGGGCTATTCAGATTCATCATAGATGTCATGAGATGTTTCACTATGTGTTGGTTGGTCCGATGGCTGGCCATGGTGGATTGTTTTAATCGGAAGCATAAAGAATAGCACTCTCAATTTGTTGGCCTTGTTTCTCAGTTTCATAAGAATTCCCGGAAGAAAAGGAACGGAAGAGCAGATTCTCGTAATTGGTAGTTTTCTCAATTTTTGGCCAGATACCGGTGACTCAACAACGTCGGAAAATATGGTCCGGCAATCACATCTATCAGTTGGCAGTGGCAACTCGAATGGTATGCTGAATAGTAACCCTTCGAGGGATGGAAGTTCGAGTACTCGAAGGGAAGTTGAGGGATGGTTCGAGGATGGAAGGATGGTCCGAGGGCTGAAGGAGATTTCGAGGGATTCGAGTGCTGAAGGCATTCGAGTGCTCGAGATGGGCATTCAAGTGCTGGAAGTGCTTAAGTACTCGAGGGTAGTTTGCGGTTAGACGGATTGAGGTATTCGAGCTCTGGAGGTGCTAGAGTTCTCGAGGGGGACATTTGAGTGCTGGAAGCCTTCGAGTGCCCGGTGGAGGGAATTCGAGGGTTGAAGGTGATCTAGTTCTTTGCCCTCGGGGGGGGGGGGAGGTTCGAATAATCGAAGGAAAGTTGAGGGATGGTTCGAGGGCTGAAGGTGATCTCGAGGGATTCGAGTGCTGAAGGCATTCAAGTGCTCGACATGGGCATTCGAATGATGGAAATGCTCGAGTACTCGAAGGGAAGCGGAGTGATGGTCCGAGGTTAGAAGGATGGTCCAAGGGCTGAAGGAATTTTTGATGGATTCGAGTGCTGAAGGCATTCGAGTGCCGGATATGCTCAAAAATTCGAGGATGGTTCGAGGAGAGACTGATTGAGGTATTCGAGGTTGATGGATGGTTCGAGGATGGAAGGATTAAGCTGAAGTGTTTCTTGGGCTCATTGGGGGTATTCGAGGGCTGAAGGTGTTCTTGTGCTCTATCCTCGAGGTGGTCCTGGTGGTGCTCGAGATCTCGAGAGGGAAATTCGTGTGTTGGAAGCTTTTGGGTGCGCCGGGGGGGCACTCGAGGGCTGAAGGCATTCGAGTGCTTTGTCCTCGAGGTGGTGCTGGTGGTGCTTGAGTACTCGAGGTAGCCATTCGAGTGTCGTAAGCTCCCGAGTGCTCGTGGGGGGGCATTCGAGGGCTAAAGGTGTTCGTGTGCTCCGTCCTCAAGGGGGGACTCGTGAAGAAACCTCGAGGGATGGCTACTGTTGGATTAAAAAAAAAGAAGACAAACCAGCAGCTTCTCTCCAGATGGTTGACCGGATTTCCCATGGCAGCAGCATGGCCATGTAGGTTGGGTAGGGGGGAAAATTAATTCTGCGTACGCAAATTAATTAACCCCTAGCTAGGTATCACTTGGAATTAACGGTTGCGCTATTTTCCTGCGCTGTACTGAAAAGTGCAAAATGACATCAGGCTGTCCATTTGCCTAAAATGGAAAAAAGGTTACAAAACCGTTACGCGGGGTGTGCGCGGAAGAAGTCATGCCCGGTCTCTTATGCCTAGGAGGTCTATCCGCGGGGAACACTTTGGAGAACAATGGACTACAGTCAAACTGCTCCCAACCCCACAGAGAAAGCCTCGGTCCTCATCCAGAGACCGTTATCGAAGGCCAATAACACCTCTTTATCTTCATCTTAGAGGTGTACATGGTAGAAGCGGTGTGCAAGCCCTTTTAGGAGGACAGGTCATACTACTTTATTCATTGGAAGACCGAGACCACTCTCGGAGTTGAAGATACCCGTGGGGAGCAAACCACGGCGAAAGAGCCGGTTCACACCACCGGTAGCATGGATGTAACATGGAGCGAGAAGGCTAGTGAGTTTGTTCTCCTACCCCTCTGTTTTTTCAGGGATGGCTTATACAGGCCCCGGTCACCACGACGGGACTCTGTTGAAGGGTTGGCTCATACAGGCCCCGGTCACCACGATGAGTTGAATATTTTCCATGGATGGTTCCCACAGGCCCCGGTCATCACGACGGGACTAGCTTCTTTTGGTCACCTGGTTGCAACATTTAGATCAGGGGTAGTATTTTAGGTAACATGTATTAAGGGAGTGGGCCAATGTTCTCACTCCTGTACATTCCCACGGCATTTTTTGGGGCCACCTAATTGTACCATCTAGATCAGGGGTAGTTTAGTAGGTTTCATTGTATAACGGGAGTGGGACAATGTTCCCACTCCCGTAGACTCTCACGGTTTCTTTTTATTTACCATTACTTTTGACTAGTGACTATGCTGACTTTAACTAATAAACGGTCAAACTTTACTCGAATTTCAATATATAAACACTAATAACTAGGTTGACTTTGTCTAATCAACGGTCAAGCTTTACTTGACTTTCAAAAAATAAACACTAATAAAAAAGTTGACTTTAACTAATTAACTGTCAAACTTTATTTGAATTAGTATATAATAAATACTAATAAAAATGTTTGAGTTTGTCTAATCAACGATCAAACCTTACTTGACTTTCTTTATATAAATACTAGTGACGAACATGACTTTAACTAATCAACCGTCAAACTTTACTTGATTCTCTCTCTCTCTCTATAGAAACACTAGTGACTAAGCTGACTTTAACTAATCAACGGTCAAACTTTACTCGACTTTCAATATATAAACACTAATAACTAGGTTGACTTTGACTAATCAATGGTCAAACTTTACGTGACTTTCAGTAAATATACACTAATAACAAAGTTGGCTTTAACTAATTAACGGTCAAACTTTATTTGAATTAGTATATAAAAAAGACTAATAAAAATGTTTGTCTTTGTCTAATCGATGGTCAAACTTTAATTGACTTTATATATATAAATACTAGTGACTAAGTTGACTTTAACTATTCAACGGTCAAACTTTACTTGACTATCTCTCTATATAGAAATACTAGTGACTAAGCTGGCTTTAACTAATGAACGGTCAAACTTTACTCGACTCTTTCTCTGTATAGAAACACTAGTGACTAAGCTGACTTTAACTAATCAATAGTCAAACTTTTCTCGACTTTCAATATATAAACACTAATAACTAAGTTGACTTTGACTAATTAACGGTCAAACTTTACTTGACTTTCAATAAATAAACACTAATAACAAAGTTGACTTTAACTAATTAACAGTCAAACTTTATTTGAATTAGTATATAATAAATACTAATAAAAATGTTTGTCTTTGTCTAATCAACGGTCAAACTTACTTGACTTTCTATATATAAATACTAGTAACTAAGTTGCCTTTAACTAATCAACGGTCAAGCTTTACTTGACTCTCTCTCTCTCTGTATAGAAACACTAGTGACTAAGCTGACTTTAACTAATCAACGATCAAAATTTACTCGACTCTCTCACTGTATAGAAACACTAGTGACTAAGCTGACTTTAACTAATCAACAGTCAAACTTTACTCAACTTTCAATATATAAACACTAATAACTAAGTTACCTTTGACTAATTAACGGTCAAACTTGACTTGACTTTCAATAAATAAATACTAATAACAAAGTTGACTTTAACTAATTAACTGTCAAACTTTATTTGAATTAGTATATGATAAATACTAATAAAAATGTATGTCCTTGTCTAATCAATGGTCAAATTTTACTTGACGTTTTCTATATAAATACTGGTGACTAAGTTGACTTTAACTAGTCAACGGTCAAACTTTACTTGACTCTCTCTCTCTCTCTCTGTATAGAAACACTAGTAACTAAGCTGACTTTAACTAATCAACGGTCAAAATTTACTCGACTTTCAAAATATAAACACTAATAACTAAGTTGACTTTGACTAATCAACGGTCAAACCTTACTCGATTTAACTAATTAGCGGTGATACGACGGTGGTTCGATTGGAGCAGTTGTGGAGCAGCGGAGGCAAAGCGGCGCGGTACAGCGGGGGGTAGAGTTTCTGGCGGAGGTAGGAGATGGCGAAGCTAGGGCGGAAGTAGGATGTGGTGGAGCTAGGGTAGCGGTGGCGCACGGTTCTTTCTGGTGGCTAGTGTTGTGGGTTTCTGGCAGAGCTAGGGCAGAGCTAGGAGGTGGCGGAGCTAGGGTTGAGGTAGGGGCACAGTTCATTTTGGTGAATGGTGGCATGAATTTTTTACGGAGCTAGGGCAGAGCTAGGAAGTGGCAGAGCTAGGGCGGAGGCATGAATAATTCCTTGAAACAAGCTGAAGAAGCACATCATCCTACATTGTGGCTACACGCGCAGATGAATCCCTTCATGCGCGGCAAGTTCACCCTGCCGTCATGGGCTCCGGTTCCATCGCCTCTTTTTTCCCCATCGTCGAGTGCCTTATGGAACACCAGCAGCATTCGCGAGACCCTTAAAAACATGCATGAAACCTTCAGCCTCGCTAAAGCACTATAAGAAACTGCTCAAAATAGTAAAATGTTTCAATGTAACAGATTCTCAAATTCTAGGTTTAATTTTGATCGGTATGCAGGGAGAAAGAGCTGGAAATGTTAAACATGGTGAGATTGGGAGATAAGTTGCACAAGCACAAGAGGAATAAATTGTGGAGAAAGAGTAGGAGGAAGCAGATTGCTGAGAAGAAGGCAAAGGTCTTTTATATGTTGCTTTCTGATTGCAATGCTTGTTGTTTCTAGAGTTGGTTGTGATTTCGATTAAATTTTTTTTTTCCGTAAATTCAGAAGCTCGAGGAGTTTGAGAAATATGACAAAGAAGCTGATGAGTGGAGGGCTAGGCAGATAGCCAAGGAAGTTGCTCGAGGAAAGGTAATGATCACTGGATTCTTTGTTGTTTTTTCTGCTTATGTCTTCTTTGCTTGCTTTTTCAAATAATCTGATGTTGTTGGTGCCTTTTCATGTTTTGATTGAGAATATTAACGTGGTGAATTTCTTGGAGTACTGAAAATTCTTAGTTTTGTAATTAAGATATTCCTGCCAATTCTTGTTTCTGGGAGGAAACCTTAATGTGCCTTAGGATATGTATATGAACATATAATGGAGCAGCGTGCCAGTTCTTATGCGTTGTCAATCAGATGGAAGTCACCGTTCTCATATGATCTGTTATGCATTATTTGATTCACTATTGCACCTATCTTCTAGTCTTTGAGAACTGATGTAGCATAGGGTGAATTGAATTGTCTTTTAACCAGTCACAAATGTTTCTTGTATAGCTTATATGAGCTTCTAACTTATCCATGCCAAGGGTGTAACTTTTATCTTATTCCTTGTCAATTGGAATGGTTTCCCATACAGTTGGGAACTGAATATAGCTTCTAGCTAATCAGTTGGTTTGTGCATTCAGGTGGAAGAAATGAAGCGAATATCAAAACACAAGGCCAAAGAGAAGAAGAAAATATTAGCATCTGATGCAAGCAGTATTTATTTGTGCTCATGTCGTCAATTGCCTGTCCCTAGCTTATAATGCTCATTTGATTTAACATGCAGCTTGAGGTAATGCTAATTGGGGAAAAATTGCAAGAACTATGATCACTTAGGGTTTAAAAATTGAAAAAACAAGTTGATATTCTCCTACATAAAAATTCCCTTGCTCTTGTGTTCTTACATACGTCCTTTTTTGTTAATCAATTTGAGAATAAATTTTTTTTTTTGCTTTGGTTTGGACATGTTATGTCCTTATTTCAACATTTCTATATTTTAGTGTAGATTACCTCAAAACACTTGACATGAGGCATATTATGAAGGGATTGATTAACTTGATTAATTTACCTTCACCCTTGCTGAATAATTGTTTGATTTAAAATTTAATGTGAGTAAGTAATAAATTTATTTGTTGCATGTATGGAGCAATATGATTTAATCAATTTACTGGTGGAATATGCATGTTTGAAGAGCATGTGATGCATACATTAGACCTGGTGGAAGGTTAGCATTCTATTAAATTGATAAATTAGATGTCACTTCAAATTGTGAACCCTTCTTAGTCTTGAGCAAAGCAATAAGGGCATTAGTAAAGTCAATGATACTGAATGAACCTTTCCCCTTTTCCCCTTGTGCTTGTTCTTGCATAGTACTGTATTTGGTAGTAGAATGGACAGTAGATATAACTAAAGAGTTGCTTGAACAACTCCGACACTGGTTCAGAGCATCTATATAGAAGCTTAATCTTTCTAACTTATAACAATAGTGCTAGTAGACCATACATGATACATGTGTCACTTTTTACGCATCAGAGAAGCTTTGAATTTAAACCTATACATATATTTGTGATTCATATCATGTTTCTGCTAAATAGTTCATGGTATTGTTAATTCTCGGTTTCATTGTGGTCTTGCAGATGCACATGGAACGGTACATCTTAGCATTTTTAAGAATCATAGATTCAAGATTAGTTGTGTGGCTGAGCCTTGTGATTTGATGTGTATATGCCACATGATTCAATTGCTAGTTCAAGTTAAAGTTACGTTTAGTCCCGTAGATAGTTATGTTTGGGATAGTTATGTTTAGTCCCATTGATTATTACTTTTGTATCATAACTTTTTTTCGGTTTTATTTCTATATTATCAATTTTTTGAAGTTGATTTTATTATTAAATTAATGTCCTAATAAATTATTAATTTTGGGTCTTTTCCCCTTCCTCTTAAAGTGGCAGCGCGCTGCTGCTTTCAGAGGAAGGGATTTTTTTTAGTCGTCGTAAATAATTTAGCACCGGTTTGCTAAGAAAAAAACCGGTGCTAAATTTAGCACCGATTTTTTAACTGGTGCTAATAAAAAAAACCAGTGCTAACAGATTAACAACTTAGAACACTTAGCAAGTACAAACAAGGTTGGAACTTGTAGTGAGGAACCGATATGGAAAACATATCAGTAGATTTATCAGCAGTCACCTTAATCCTCTCCCGATCTTCTGATGATGCAACCACAACAGAATTTGACAAACTAGAACCTTGTAGGTTATACAAGGTACCACGTTTAAAGTTGTCCATATTTCTACAAATTTGCAACTTGATAACATCTTTACAAAGGGATTACCCTGTCCTTATTTTGAGTTCTTATGTTCCAAGTTTTGTGTTGCTACCAGTCCCACGCTTTGCTTGAGGGGCAGTAAATATATAATTGATTTAGAATAAGGATAAGAAAGTAATACCATTTTTGAGTTGATTTTGTAAATATCCCCTTTCATATTTTTTTGTACTTTATATATAATTTTACTCACTATATATATGAATATACACATTCAGAGTATGTATGAGTTTTATTTTCTGTCGAATTTCAGTGTGATGTTGGAAATTCGATTTCAATGTGATTCTGCAAGTCTGATTTGAACCTAATGCTACAAATTCGATATCAATGCGATAAAGAAATTCTAAAATTCATTCAATGTGATTATGAAAATCTTATGTGAACTTAACAGGGTTTTGAAGAAAAAATTAATATATCCATGGTTACTTGCACCTTTCAAAGTAGGTGATTAGTGATTTATTCATTTCATTTATTTCATATCATTCACCATTAATTTTCAGTGAAGATATCATTACTCATAATAATAGTAGTAGTAGTAATAGTAATAATAATAAAAAAAGTAATAATAATAATAATAATCTAAAATGTACTCCTCTATGGCGCGAGTCTAAATAAAAAAAAAATAGATTCTGAAATGAATGTGTTGCAATTGAGATATCAATTAATTAATAAATTAATTTATTCAACATTTTAATTGGAAGGAAAATCCAACTTGATTGTTGCGACCGTGGACAAATATACATGGTACTATCTGTCTTCGGTAAAGAAGAAAGTACAAGACCAAATTTGCCACATCTAGGCATAAAATCAACAAATTTGTAATCAAGAAATTTGAGTACAGCTGGTGGTGCATTTCCTTCAGGTAAGCCGAGGAGGAGGAGGTGAATCACTTTTACGCGAGCTCGGACCCGAAGGAGGAACAATTGTGTTCTTAGGTTTGCTGTAATAAAAGAGACTTTCGTCAGATTGACTAGGGTTTCTGCCGAAAAGAAGGACGAAAGGAGGAGGTAGTGGATAGCTTCTATGCAAGTCAATAGGACCGGAGCGATAATAACCAAGAAAATGAGGAGGCGGTGGACTTCTATGGGGTCGCTAGAACCGGAGCGGTAAGAACCAAGAAAATGAGGAGGCGGTGGACTTCTGTGCGGGTCACTAGGACCGGAGCGGTATGAACCAAGAAAAGGAGGAGGCGGTGGACTTCTATGCGGGTCACTAGGACCGGAGCGGTATGAACCAAGAAAAGGAGGAGGCGGTGGACTTCTGTGCGGGTCACTAGGACCGGAGCGGTATGAACCAAGAAAAGGAGGAGGCGGTGGACTTCTGTGCGGGTCACTAGGACCGGAGCGGTATGAACCAAGAAAATGAGGAGGCGGTGGACTTCTGTGCGGGTCGCTAGGACCGGAGCGGTATGAACCAAGAAAATGAGGAGGCAGTGGACTTCTGTGCTGGCTAGAACCGAAGCGGTATGAACCAAGAAGATGAGGAGGCGGTGGACTTCTGTGCGGGTCGCTATGACCAGAGCGGTATGAACGAAGAAATGGAGTTTCGTCCAATAATCTTCCGCCTTGGACTTCATGGCCAGCTACCAAGAACAAAATTAACAAGGTTGCGATCATGCCTTTTGGCGTCATTTTCAGTACACTACAGATCGATTTTTGATGGTGGAGAAATTATGGTGCATGTGTGGTCTTTATATACCTGATCCAGCTTATGAAAAATGCATGATATAGTTATTTTGCAAATTTAAAACGTGTATAGCTATCGTAATTAACTTTCACAGCCTCAATATGATTCCAGCTTATTTGGACGATAATTCAGAATATATCCTAATTAACTTGTCTCAGTTAAAGGTGCACTGATTTTCGTTGACTGGTGGGAAAATTAATCTCATTTGTATAGTTCAAGATGGCAGAAATAGAAAGGAAGAAAAACAGAACTTAGAATTTAAAGTGGTTCACCAAACGTGTTTGCTAACCTCTGCAAATAGAAATATATTAATTTTATTGTCCAAATGACTAGACATTATAAAAATTACGTCACGAAGGACCACCCGACCCATATTATTGATACATACTAGTGATTTATAGAGCAGAACAAATATCTACAAAACTCACACTTAACAACTCTAACTCTAACTCTATTTATAAGAATTCAAGTACAACTCAAGTGTCTTCCTATTCATGCAACAAACTCTTGAATTTCTCAAAATCATAAAATGACCCTTGAGTTATCCATTCATGAATCCCAAACTCTTGACTTCTCTATTAATCTATATTTGAGATTTGAAGAGATACCCAACAACTGTCTCCAACAAAAATATTTGAGATTTAATATTTTTAATTATTTATAATAAAAGTGCATAAAAAATTATGGGAATGGCTAATCCAGTGGATACAATGGTACCATTAACCAGCCCGGTTACGATTGGGAAACAACCATACCCATCATCCAAGAGAGCAGAGATCCCAAGGATGGATAGGATGCATTAGTTATTCCGAACGACTGGTTGCTCAACGAGAGTTTCTCCCGTTGAGAAAAATAGAATTTGACAGGTTCTTGCAGGAGCGACGCAACCCTTCTGCCACGAAGAGACCATTAGCAACCCAGGCTATAGAAAATGTCTTTCTTCTGTCGTAAAACCCAAACAAAGCATCATTATCACTTGACTGGTGCTCTCACCACGGTGTGGTCCGACTAAAAAACCCTGTTATACATGAGGGAGTACTAGGTTTCACACATCCAAAGATGCCGATGCAAACTAAAATGTAGACACAACAAATATGCTAATGCAAACTCAAATACAGATACATCTGCAGAAGCAGATGCAGGCAAAGATGTATACACAGCCGCAAATGCAGACACATCCGCAAGTGCTGATGCCACATTTGCATAATTTGGTTTGATATTTTCTCCTAACTCAATGACTCCACTGGCATCAGTGGTATCCAGACAAGATGATTTGACCTTGGCTTAACTTCTCACCCGTCCAGCTGTTTTCTCAAGGATCGTCCGTAACCAACTCGTGGGCTATCTTGCAATCTGATCCACCATGGCAGGCACCCCTACCATGGTTTGGGCAACTTTGCCGCCCACTAGCACAATTCGAAACCCTGGTGCTGATGAGATTGGCCTAATCGTACATAGATAACACTTGGATGCCACATGGTGGACTAGACATGCCAACTGAAAATAAGAATCTCGGCACCATCAATCGGGGATCTTGAGAATATTATTAGAATGAGCGGCCGTGCAAGTAGTTTCCACACCATTCATATCATTCATAGCAGTAGCCCGGTGGAATCCAATATGTGCCATGGAATATTTTGAATTTGGAACCCTCACGTTTGAAAATATTTTAGGTTATATAAGTATGGTACGAGCACGATGATTAATGTGTGAGGGACGTCCGATGCCATTGCATCTTAACTTTTATGTTATAACAGGATCCGTTAACGAACAAAGAATTAAAGAAGAACGCGGACAATTTTATGTTATTCACTAACAATGTGGAGAAGTTTCTATATCTGGGGCTATATTAACCGGGTATGGATGCTAATAGGAAACACGCATTCAGCAAAATTAAAAAGGGATGGTGTCATTTACTCGTTTAATAATAAAATTAATAATAATAGCAAAGCAATATGTCATGTACGAAAATATACTCGTTTATATTTAATAATATATAAATAATAATATTTCACATATTATAGATTATAAAATATAACATTCTAAAATGATTTGTAGTTTTCAATTATAACTAGCAAAATTAAAAATTAATATCAATTTAAGTGAACTCATCTAAAAAAAAGTAAAAGTGAGACATAAATTAGAAAGTTTCTCAACTCATTATCTATTTAATAATTATTTTTTAAAAAAATTTACTTTTAAAATATAGTCAAATTTTTTTCAAACATGAATTCAAAATAAGTTAATGTCGATTAGTGTTATACTCGAGTTCATGAAAACTATTTTAGTAAGCAAATTTAATTTTTTATCCACCATCATTACTCTTGTCAAATAATTCGATGCATTTAAAATATAATTAATTGTATAAATACAATATATGTTAGAGATCAAATATAATATTAAAATTAAATTTCAATATTGTATATGTATACACCAATAATAAACTAGTAGTTTTTCTTCTCTGCATACAAATCAATTTCAATAAAAGAAACTAGTTACTTGATAACCTTTTTCATCTGAAAAATAGGAAAAACACTTAAAATTCCATAAATTAACAGAACTAAAGGGAGACAATTTTAAGGTAAATATAGAATTTAACTTAAGAAATTGATAGCTTGATGGATGCCAGGTAAAATAAATATATTATACTGTGTTTTAGTAAAAAATATTAGATATTTAAATTTTTTTAAATAGAAATATTAAAGATAGAGTTAAATAAAGTAAATTATGATTTTAAACTTAAACTCGAATTACATAGTAATACACTGTTCTGTTATTTTTTATAAAAAAATATTATATGATTATAAACTTAATATATATATAGTAAAAATGGATTCGATCTCTTAATAACTCAAATTCTACCTAATATATTTTCAAAAATAAAAGAGTTAAATATTATTTTAATAATATATAATGTCCAATATTATAGAACTAATAATTGTGATGTCATGTACTAGTTTGATTTAATTAATTAACATTAGTGACTGAAATTCTACAGAGTGTCACCGTCCAACCAATTCTGAAAATCATGTTGAATATTGAAAGTAAAAGGGAATATAGTCCTCTTCATCAGCTAAATAAAAAAAAGAAGAATTTGTCCTCCCTAAAAGTTCCCGGGTTTAAAAACCGGCACATTTGTATCCGGGTCAGAATAATCCACCTCTATCAAAGAAAGCACTCACCAAAGTGTTAGCTACATCCACACAACAAAAGAACTATTTATTAATAGAATTAGAAGGTAGATTACTCAGACCAGAACAGATGTCTTCAACCTCACAGATGTTACATACGGATCCAGATGAGACTTTATATAGATCTCCCAAACTACAGAATCCTAAACAAGAATGGAATTGTATTATTTTAATTCTAGTCCTAAACAAAAATGGAATTACCAAATAATAAATCCAAAATATAAAAGGATTCAGATTCAAGTAATATTATAACAATCTCCACCTTGACTTGAATCCTCTATCACGAAATAGATAATCAATGGCAGGTATCAGACGATACCAAATGTAACAAAACTTGCCAGATGTATCGTGACTCTCACTGCCCCAGAATCCCCCCCCCCCCCCAGCCCAAATTAACAACTTAGAACATTTAGAAAGTCCAAAGAAGGTTGGAACTTGCAATGAGGAACAAATATGGAAAACATATTAGTAGATTTATCAGCATATGATGCAACCGCATGAGAATTTGACAAACTAGAACCTTATAGGTTATACAAGGTACCACGTTTCACACTGTTTAAAGCCACCTTCCGACCCTTGCAGACATTCACAACTCCAACTTCACCTTGAAAACTGAATCCTATACTATCAAGAAGACTCAGCGACAACACATTTGTCATTGGTGGAACATGGCTAACTTTGTACAAGCTGTTTTGAGGATAAATCCCAATAATTACCCCTTAACTTAAAATGCTAAAATAGAACATAGAAAAAAAAGATCAAATCAATTCTAATATCCTCCTCCATTTAATTGAATCTCCAATCTACTAGATACAGACATCCAGATACCCCAGATGCAAATGAACATCAATTGTGCTACATGTACTAGAAATCCAACAAATGTACAAAATTTACTAGGCGCTCGGTGAATGTTGATGCACGAAAGAAGTGCTAGATAGAAGTACCAGAAGTACCCATATACCACGAAATTAGGGCTTATGTAGAGGTTTATTTGTGGTTGGTTATGATTATGATTGTGTGAATACTAATGGGTTGCATTGAAATTGACTTGTAGTGTAATGGATCGAATTGTGCTCATTGGTAATAGTTTTAGGAAATCACCCAATTACATGCCATTGATTGAAACTTTTTTAATGGTAGCATTTGAAGATGCCTCCAAACAAGGTTTTGTACGAGCCCGATGCCCGTGTAAGCATTGTAGAAATGATGTTTATTTAGTGTGGAAGAAATTGAGGCAACATCTAATAACGAGGAGGTTTCAAACAACGTACACTTCTTGGGTATGGCATTGGAAAGTAGGTCAAACTTATCGTACAAGTGAAACGAATAAGAAGAATATGGAAGATAGGTTTGATTGGAATGTTGAATTTGACAAAAATGGTTGAAGATATTGCTAGAGAAATCAAAGGTAAACCCTAGGTGCTATAAGCTTTACATGTTGACAATGAGACAATATTGTATAATGGTTGTAAACATTCGGCATTGATTGCAACTTTGAGGATGATGAATTTGAAGGACAAATTTGGGTGGACCGATAAGTTGATGACCGAAACACTTGAATTGCTTAGGGATTTGTTATCCGAAGGTAATTATATGCTGGATAGGTTTTATGCCACAAAAAACATTATTGTACCCGCTGGGATTGGAATTGAAAAAAATATATGCTTGCCCATATGATTGTATGTTGTACCATAGGATAGAAGATGAACATTGCGAATATTTTTGAGTATGTTGTGAGTCTCGATACAGTTTGAAGGGGGGTGGAATTGCAGTGGGAGCGGAAGTGTTAACCAAATTAAAGAAAAAAACTCTGGCAAAGATGATGTGGTACCTTCCTATAGTTCTACGTTTGCAGAAGTTATTTGTATCTAATGAAGACTCTAATTTTTTGCGCTGGCACACTTAGAGGGATTGACTTGTGGATGATGTCATTAGATAAACGTCGAATGATGAGCAATGGAAAAAATTCAATACTTTTTACCCTGAGTTTGGCGAAGAACCCCAGTATTTGAGCTTAGGCCTATGTACTGATGGAATGAATCCATTTGGTAATACGAGTAGTACACATAGTTCTTGGCCTGTGATGTTGGTTATCTACAACATTCCTTGATGGTTGACAATGAAACGCAAGTGTGTTTTGCTATCTTTGATGATTTCCGGTCCTAGGCAACCAGGTAATAATATTGATGTGTATCTTGCACCTCTTGTGGAAGATTTGTTGACCCTATTTAAGGATGGTGTTAGGACATACGATGGTATGGTTGAAGATTACTTTACATTGAAAGCTATGTTATTTCATACTATTAATAGCTTGCCTGCGTATGGTAATTTGTTTGGTTGCTCAGTGAAAAGTCACTTTGCTTGTCCTATGTGCGAGAAGGATACTAATTATTGCCAAGCATGGTTGTAAAATAGTTTATCAAGGTCATCGTCGGTTTCTTCTAGAGGACCATTCATGGAGAAATACAAAAAAATGGTTCAAGGGGGAAGTTGAGTCAAGAAAAGTGATTCATTTTGCATGCGTTAACCGTTGCATCTAGCATAGTTTTTGGTATGTTTTGTAAGGGGGACTGCTAGTGTTAGTTGAGTTTACCTGACAAGGGGTTTAGACGGCCATGTTTGGTTTTATTGTTTAAATCCTGCATTTTGTAGGCTTACACTATCACAGGAACCCCCCTTTAGCACAAAAAAACCGGTGCCTAAGTAACCGATGAAACAGTTTCTTCGGTTGGAAGAAAACCGGTGCTAAATCTCTACTTTTAGCATCAATTTTTTTTATTAGCACTGGTTTTTAAACGGGTGCAAATATGTACCACAATAGCACCGGTTTTTAAATCGGTGACTAAAATATTTATGACGACTAAAAAAAAATCCCTGCCGCTTTCAGAAGAAGGGAAAAAGACCCAAAATTAACAATTTAGTAGGATATTAATTTAGTAATAAATTCAACTTCACAAAATTGATAATATAGAAATAAAACCAAAAAAAATTATGATACAAAATTAATAATCTATGGGACTAAACATTGCGGCGGAAACCTTGGAGAGGAATCAATCTCACCACCACGGACACGGCACCCTCACCCCGGCACATCAGCAAACCAACAGTCAACGATTAAGACTCTACATACACGAGAAAATTACAAAAAAACTCTACATAAAAAATGACTAAAAGAATTCAGAATATTCAAATATTAGCGAACTGTGGGTTCTATATGTCGAAGGAAAAGGGACAAGGCTTTGAGTAGGAAGCTGAGATACTGCAAAAATGCTCAGCTAGAACTCTCATCGGAGAAGCCTATGAAAAAAGCTGCATTTCAGTATAGGTCCCAATTACATCTAAAGTCTGACAATGGAGAAGAAAACCATACCGTTGATATACCCATCGTGCTATGAAAAATTCTTGATCCAAAGAACATTGTCGCAGCCTTAAATATACCAGTTCCAAGTGGTAGTACCAAGGTGGTAGAGACTGAAGGAAACATTATCCTTTCATCTATAACAAGTAACACACATTAGTATCCAATGGATACTCAGGATAGTGGTCAAAACACATTGAATCATAGATTAGAAGATAATAAAATTCTGGAAACTAAAATCGTAAAGTGGCTATCCATCCACAGTTAGCCATGGGACGTATTTGTGAGGAGGGTGCGGGCTCTTTGTTTGTACTGCATAAACTAATTCAATCTGCACAATTTACCCCTTATAAGTCAATCGATAACTAGCACTCATTTCATTTCAAATGCACAAAACAGATAACATTGACTAAGAATGCCTGAATGTTTTGAATTCTTCTACTTTTACTTCCAACTCTTAAGCATAACAAACTGATGGATCCAATTCATAAATTAGTCAAAGTAATTGAGATCTTACCATCTTTAAGAGTCTTCTCTCAAGCTAAAGAAGCAATCTTTTGCTTAAGTGTACTATTATTAACATTGAGTATCAACCTCTGATGATCCCAAAATGCAACCCATGGAGAAAAAATTGACACTCCTTCCTACACAACCATTTCGAGAAATCCATAAATATTTTAAATAGAAATACCAAACTCAGTACCACATCAAAATTAAATAGCAATATCAATAAAGCAGATCATATTAACAATAAAAACTGTATAAATTGTAGGATCAGAGGGCAGTATATACCACCCATGGGAGCGATAAGGATAGGATCGAACGACGTCAAATAGGGGAATCGAGGATGAATTTGGAATCAATAAGCATCAGCTATGCCGAAAAAAACATCAAACACCTTAAATGCTACCATATGAAAGCTGTAAAGTGATTGCAAAAACAAATTAACCACACGCGTATAGAATTTAGAATTCGATACCTAGGGAGTCGAATTTGATAGGAGAAGAGGGGGGGGGGGGGTTACAAAAATCATAAAATTAATGAATACTAAAATCTTCAAGTCCTTATCTCACACAAATTTAACATGGTGGGTCATACATTAGAAGAAGAAGCAGAAGTATACCCGGTCAAAATGCTCCCTTGTACCATAAGCATATACCTGCACCAAAGCCATAAGCAAAAATGGGAAGAAGATATTCAAAGTGAGAAGAAAGAAGATTGGATTTTTGCTTCCGCGTGTAGGATGTGTGGAAGACATGAAGATACAAGGAAATTCTTCACTGAACACAGGTAGAAGAAACCAGAAGGAACCAGAGCTACCTCTTCCTTCTAGCTCTAAACAATGGAAAGAAAGTCAGATTTATAAATCAGCAAAGTTATATCCCTCTAAATATTTATCTATATCAGCCTGAAGAGGCAAAATAAACTCAAGAATACTGATGATTGTATCAATACTTAACAAACACGAGATCAAAGTTATTCACATTAACTTCAAAGGGGGATCAAACAACAATTAAGTTTATGAGGAAAGTTCGCGATAAAAATATATAAGCACAGCACTATCGGATGAATTTGGGCAGAGAAAGCAAAGAAAATTTCTTCTTCTAACATCTCCACAAGCCCAGAAATCACAATAAAACAAGCAAAATTATCCCTAGAAGATTCACCCCAATTCGCACATTTTACCCCAAAATCTCAAACAATTAACAAGTTCTTACCATTTCGAATGAAGCCCTGTTTTAGGGGGTGCGCAAACTGGAGTTTGCCACCACCGTCGAGTTGTCTCGCCATTACATCCGCCTCATCCCACCACTACTGTTGCTTCTTGGCCTTGCCCCCTCACCACCTCTGCTGGCCATGTGCCACCACATCGTCGTGTCGGCGCCTCCCTAAAACCCTAGCCTACCCAACCTACCCCCGCTGAAGCTCGACACGACCACCACCTAACCTCGCCACATCACCAATTTTGCCAGATAATCAGGTAGATCTGGTCACGACACCACCGCCGCTTGACCTCGTCCCGCCACCACCCCTTTACCTTGTCCTATCACCACCGCCGCCTCGTCCCACCACCACCACCCCTCGTCCTGGATGGTGGCGGATTGGGGATGAGACCGTGACAATGAACCAGGATTTTACCATGGAAACTTGAAGACGAAGGGCCAAATGAAGAGAGGAAAAGAGACTAATATATTCATCAATTTTCATTTTATATGTTATGTTAGGGTTTTTTTAATTGGGCCAGTGTTTTGGGCCAGAGTACACTAATAAACATATAAAAAGTTAATTAAAAACTAATTAGGTATAGATAACTTGATTATGTACATGTATAAATGTTTTAAAAAATAAAGTAAAATTGATTGTCAGGAATAAAGTTTTAAAATTTTAATTTTAAAAGAAATAAAATTTTAGAGGGTTAGAAAATTAATAAAAGGTTAATTTAATATGATCCATTAATGATAAAACTAATAATTTAAATATGAGTAAAACAATTAGGAAGTTTGATATCTATATATATATATGATTTAAAATAAGGTTTTACCCTTAATTAGTTAAAGTAAACAATTAGTTATTAGTGTTTATACATAAAAAGTCAGGTAAGGGTTGATTGTTTATTAGCTAAAGTCAACATAGTTATTAGTGTTTCTTTATAGAAAGTCAAGTAAGGGATGAACGTTTATTAGTTAAAGTCAACTTAGTTATTAGTGTTTCTTTATAGAAAGTCAAGTAAGGGTTGACCATTGATTAGTTAAAGTCAACTTAGTTATTAGTGTTATACGGAAAGTCAAGCAAGGGTTGACTCTTGATTAGTTAAAGTCATGTTAGTATATAGAAAGTCAAGTAAGGGTTGACCGTTGATTAGTTAGAGTCAACTTAGTTATCAATATTAAATAGAAAGTCAAAAAAGGGTTGATTGTGGGTTAGTGAAAGTCAACCTAGTTATTAGTGTTTATGTATAGAAAGTTAAGTAAACTTTGACCGTTGAATAGTTAAAATTGACTTAGTTATTAGTGTTTATGTATAGAAAGTAAAGTATAGGTTGAACGTAGATTAGTTATGGTCGCACATTTGATTAGTACATACTACAAATAAAGTTTGACCGTTAATTAGTTAAATCAAATTTAGTTATTAGTGTTAATATATTGAATGTCAAGTTAGGGTTGACCGTTGATTAGACAAAGTCAAATATTTTTATTAGTATTTATTATATACTAATTCAAATAAAGTTTGACCGTTGATTAGTTAAATTCAACTTTGTTATTAGTGTTTATATATTGAAAGACAAGTAAAGCTTGACCGTTGATTGGACAAAGTAAACTTAGTTATTAGTGTTTATATATTGAAAGTCGAGTAAAGTTTGATCGTTGATTAGTTATAGTCAGCTTAGTCACTAGTTGAAGGTAATGGTAAATGGTAAATAAAAAGAACCGGGAATGTGTATGGGAGTGGGGACAATGTCCCACTCCCTTAATACATGATACCAAATAAAACTACCCCTGGTGTAGATGCTACTAGTAGGTGGCAAAGAAATGCTAAACCCTTCATAGTGACAGGGGTCTGTAGAAACCATCCGTGAGAGAAAAATGCTAACCCCTCTGTGATGACAGGGGCCTATAGTAGCCATCCATGAAAATACCGAGGGGCATGAGAACGAAGTCACTAGCCCTTCACTCCATGCAACCGGTAGTGTGAACCGGCCCTTTCGCCGTGGTTTGCTCCCCACAGGTTTCTCCTAAACCGAGAGTGGTCTCAGCCTTTAAATGAAGTAGTATGCCATCTCCTCCTGGAAGAGCTGGCACACCACTTCTACCATGTACACCTCTAAAATGAAGATAAAGAGGTGTTATTAGCCTTCGCTAATGGTTTCTGGATGAGGGCCGAGGTTTTCTCTTTGGGGTTGGGAGCAGATTGACCGAAGTCTATTGTGCTCTTGATTGTTCCCCGTAGATAGACCTCCTAGAGATAGGAGACTAGGCATGACTTCTACCGCGCACACCCCACATAACGGTTTTGTAACCGTTCTCTCCATTTTAGGCAAATGGTTAGCCTGATGCCATTTTACTCTTTTCAGTCCAACGCAAGCAAATAGCGCAACCGTTAAATCTAGTGATACCTAGCAAGGTGTTAATTAATTTGCGTATAAAGAATTAATTTGCCCCCTACCCGACCTACAAGACCCAACAACTGCCATAGGAAATCCTTTCAGCCATATGGAGAGATGCTGTGAGAAATGTTTTTTTCCCGTGCAGTAGCCACCTCTGGAGAGCCTTTCCACTAATCTCCACTCGAGGGCAATCCATCACTCGAGAGCACTCGATGAGGCACCCCTCAAGGACAAATGGAGCATCCCTCAAACCATACCTCGAGGGCAAATAAACTCCCCCTCGAGGGCAAACACATCACCCCTCGAGAACTGTTCTCGAGCCCCCCCTCAAAGGAAAGCGAGACCATCCCTCGAACCATCTCTCCAGTACTCAAATTCCCCTCTCGAGCAGTCGAACACCTCCACCACTTGAATGCCCCCCTCGAGTACTCGAACACCTCAGACACAACCATTCATCCAGCACTCGAATGCCCCCCTCGAGCACTCTAACACCTCCAACACTCGAAAGCCCCCCTCGAGTACTCGAATACCTCAGACAATCAAAAGCCCCCTCGAGTACTTGAACACCTTGGACATAACCATCCCTCCAGCACTCGAATGCCCCCTCAAACACTCAAACACCTCTAACACTCGAATACCCCCCTCAAGTACTTGAACACCTCGGACACTCGAATGCCCCCTCGAGTACTCGAACATCTCAGACACAACCATCCCTCCACCACTCGAATGCCCCCCTCGAGCACTTGAACACCTCCAACCCTCGAATGCCCCCTCAAGCACTCAAACACCTCAGACACTCGAATGCCCCCTCGAGCACCCGAACACCTGTAGCACTCGAATGCTCCACTCGAGTACTTGAATGCCTTTAATACTGAAATGCCTCATTCCAGCTACCCCTCAAACTACCATTCTGACCACCTACCCTCGAGGCCTTTGAAATACCCTTCGAGAGTCATTCCAGACTCTCCTCGAACCATCCTTTAAAGCACCATACCCCTTGAACCACCATAGCGAGGGTCGAGGTGTTTCGAAGCCCTAAATCCTCGAACCAATTGAAGCCTCGGACCACCTACCCTTCAAGCCTCGGACCAGCTACCCTTCGAGTCTCGAGGGTTGGAGAACGAGGGTTAAGGGGTGAGGGTCAAGGTGTAAATTTTTTTCCACGAGGAGGCCGTCCATGCGTTTCCAGTCCTGCAAAAAGATGAAATGGTGTAGACTGGTTCTACCATATACACCTATATTGATTGGGGGTGTTGTTAGCCTTCCAAAATGATCTTCGGGCAATTAGGAGGTCCACTGTATGACCCTCGACTCTTTCCTTGTAATTACCTGCAAAGAAATGTTTACCTCCCGAATGGGCCTCCGAATTCCGCCAATGAGCTTTCCTGCAAGAAACTTTTGAGAAAATCTTCGACAAAAAATTGGCCACATTTGTGCCGACTGTTAGTGACGGATCCCTGTTTAGAACAACAATTCATGAGGGAATAATCTGTTGAGGATGAGGTATCAGTATTTTTGTATAAGCTTGAATGCCCTTTTTGAATTCGGTCAAAGTTCTTTCTTGAGAACTTTATTCCTCCCACTCCATATGTAGTACACCGTAGTTACCAATGCCACCGGTCCCATTTTGCTTTTCAGTTTTGATCCTCGTACCTGTCTTCTGATCCATTTGTTTGAGGCGGAAATGGAATTTGTGGCTCTTCTCAATCCAATCTAGATTCACACCCTATCCCATACAGTTCGGACAAAGTAACATTGGAAGAATAAGTGTTCGTGTGTCTCTACCTCCGAACGACATAGGGAGCATATATGATTTGTGGGTACATCTTCGCCTCTATGGTACCTGTTTTTGGTTTGTAATCGACCAAGGGAAGCAAGCCAGGTAATGAACGAGAACTGGGGGGGGGGTATGGATCAACGCCAAATTGATTTGTAGAATCTGGCCTTTGGGAGGGTGGGTATATCATATAAGTGAGGATAGGTAGACCTATGTAAATGATCATGAGCTATCGCCGTGAATTTACCAGATCCTGCCCAAACTGCCAGCATGTCCCTAAGGGAGTCGCTTGAGCCACTGGATATGATGACTAGTTTGTCCCGGAGTTCACATAGATTCATGAAGTAGAGTGAAAACTTCTCCGAGATTCTGCCACGCATGGTCCTTGGGTGTACAAGCCATATACTGCTCGTGCTCAGGAATTGTGACTGGACCCATCGGATCTAGAGCGATTCCTTCTTTGATTGTATGTCCCATAGCTACTGTGCGATAATGGCCATATTCCATTTCTTGAAGTCCCGAATTCCCAGCCCCCCATTACTCCTCGGAGTACAAAGCCTCTTCCAGGATACCTTGTCCTGTTTCTTTTCTCCCTATAGGAAATGTTTGCATTTTTGTTCAAGTGATTCCATGACATTACCCTGTATGATGAAGTGCTATATCCAGAAACCAATAATGCCCTGGACCACGGACTTGATGAGTTCCAGTTTTCCCTCATATAATAACGTGTGCCCTTTAAATTTTGCAATTTCATTGTTGACACTATCAATGAGCATATGAAATTGAGAGACCTTCAATTTACTAGAGTCCAGCGGGATACCCAAGTACCTGACTGGTAATCTAGCCCACAGTTACCTACGAAGCTTAAGTCATCTTTAATACCCACCCCGAAGAATTGTGACTTTGCGGTGTTGATGGCCAAGTAGGAGGTCTGTTGGAAATCATTGAGTACAGATACGAGGGTATGAACAGAGTTCCGATCCACCTTTGAGAAGAGCATTAAGTCATCAGCAAAAGCTAGATGGGTGATTTTCAGATTTTTGCATCTGGGGTGATATAAGAACAGAGTGGATTCTGTCTTCCTTTTCAACAGCCTCGAGAAGTATTCTATGCAAATGACAAAGAGTAGGGGGGAGAGAGAGCACCCTGACGAACACCCCTTTTGCGTTTGAAAAAGTCATATAAGTTTTCATTGATCGCGATGGAGAAAGTCGATGTTGTTACGCATTCCATAATTCTGTCAACCAATAAGTCCGGAAAGCCTAGGCCGGTCAGTTCCTCTTGTAGGAAGTACCAGGAAACCATGTTGAATTCCTTTGTGAGGTCGACCAATATCATACAGTGGGGGGATGATCTGGACTTGCCGTAGCCTCTTACCATATCTTGGGCCAACATGACATTATCTGATAGCTTCTGCCCTTTCACAAATGCTGCTTGGCAGGGGTCAATAAGACTGGGGAGGAAAGGTTTGATTATGTTAGCAATGATTTTGGAGATTACTTTATAAATGATGTTGCAGCTGGAGATGGGTCTGAAGTCGCCCACCCTTAGATTGTGTTCTTTCTTGGGTATGAGTGCGACGGTTGTATGGTTGAGTCTTTCCAGTAATTTTTCGTTGTGGAAGAATTCCAAGACTGATTCCGTGACATCCTGACCCACGATCTCCCATTGACTCTTGAAGAAGGCCGCTGTGAAACCATCGGGGCCTGGTGTTTTGTCATCAGACATGGAGAAGAGGGCAGACTTTATGTCATGTCTTTCTATGTCTTGACTCAATGTTGCTCTCTCCATATCATTGAGTAAGGGGCCTGAGCGGATTATATCTATCTCTATCGGTGTTCATGAAACTTCTGTACAGAATAAGCCCTTGTAAAATTCAGCAAGTAGTGTCCCTTTTCTTTAACTAGATGTGACTATCCTATCTTCGGCATCTAGGATTGCCAGAATCTGGCCCTCTTTCCCGTTGGCCACCAAACCGTGAAAAAATCTTGTTCCCTTATCCTCCATACTGACAAAGTTAATTCTTCCCTTTTGGAAAAGGAATTTGGACTCCGCCGTATAGAGGAGAAGTGCATTGTGCTTTAAGACAGTCAGCTGATGTACCAGTTCGGGTGAGGTGTCCACCGATGTTAGATTCTTCAGTGCGTCCGCATACTCCTTGTCTGCTCTTTTTTCCTTTTCTGAAATGTGGTTGAAATCTTTTTTCCCAAGTTCCTTAAGAGGTTTCTTCAATCTTTGTATTTTACGGCATAAAGCATATTGTTTGAATCCCTGTACCTCTGGTGACCAGTGATCATGTACCACCTATTTGCACTTCGGATGTGTGTTCCATATGTTTTGAACCCTGAAGGGCCTATTTAGCTTATCTATATCTTGCGCCAGGGATGTTACAAATGGTAGGTGATCCGAGAGTGCCGACCCAGGAAGAAAGGTGGTGCGACACGAGTCTTCGTCCCATTTGTGATTGAGCAGGATGTGATCTAGTTTATGCCTAATTGTGTAATCCGCATTGTGCAACGTGAAGTGATCGCCAATTGCTGGAGCGTCTCTGAGACCAAAGGCAGTGCAAGCTTCTTGAAATTCCCTCATTTGGTAGACCCCGTGGGATGTGCTTACCATATGATCATTGACGCTGATGATGGCATTAAAATCGCCAAGTACCATCCATGGTCAGTCTTGGTTTGCGCCGTATCTCTTTAATTATGCCCATAGGGGAAATCTGTGTAGCCTTCCTTCACTATTACCATAAGTATAAGTGCATTGAAATTGCACATTCAATGACAGGCTGCATACTTTTAGGTGGATCATCTGTGCCATTCTACCTTTTATCTCAACAAAAAAGTTTTTTGGGATCCCAAACTACAAGAATTCTAGAGTTGGGGGCCAAGTCAAAATTGTGGGTGTATCTCCATCCTTTGAGACTCTTCATAAAGATGTTCAACGTTCGTTCACTTGCCTTTTTTTCCAGAATACCCAACAAACCGATATTGTTTTCAGAATACCCAACAGACCGATATTTTTTTCAGAGATAATCTTCTTCACCCGTCTCCTTTTTTCTGGGACGCCAAGGCCCCTTATGTTGAGGCAGACCGCATTCATTAGGAACCCAAGGTTCCTTTAGGCCTCAAACTGCCGCCTTTGCTGCTATCAGTTAATGATGAGCTCTTTCCTGTGTCAGCCACCCTTTGATAAGTCTTCTTCAATGGGTTGAGCAGCATGGAAGAAGATCTGGTTCTGCAACTGCCTCTGATCGGCTTTCTCCCACCCGTGATTTGTGCTTTTGGCGTGGGAGGTCGTCCTGCTTGTGGGGGATTGCTCCGTCTTGCATCCGGATGCAACATACTATCCGGTATGTTTCCTGTACCTTTCATTGGTCTTTTTACATCTCCAAAACTGGGGGGGGGGGGTCTATCCAGACTGGTTTCTCCAATGAACTCCTTCTTGTTATGAACCTGAGAGCTTGATTGTGTAGGAGTATCTCTCACCTTGTCCTGATGGAGCATCTCCCTGTCCTTCTCTGTGTCATCATCTTTCTCCTTTTCTGGGTTTAATTCTTGTCCCATGCTGCTTGATCCCATGTTGTCTGATTTATTACCCGAAGCTTTGTCCTCAGGGGTACGAGAAGTCACCGCATTAGGAATGTTGCAGTACTCTTCCTCCGCCTATGCTGAATGAACGCACTTGTCACAGTCGGCAGTCATAATCCTTTTTTCCCTGCACTCCTGAATGGCCCTATCCCTGGTCTGAAAGAATTCATCACAGACTTCAAAAAGATGGATATTTTCTCCGCAGTTAGGGCACCACGGTTTGCAGTAGTCGTAAGGAATCTGTTGTGAGTAGGTAGCTCCATCAGGCATGCGGAATGTGACTACTTCTTTGAGCTTTTTTGAGGTGTCAATGAGGACAAAAATCCTGGCATAGTATCCCACGAGGTCTCGTGTTGCGTTGTCCATGAGAATGGGGTCTCCTAATGTGGATGCTATTTTCTCCAGGGCCTTTTTGTGCCAGCAAGACTTAGGTAAGTGGTTCATGCATATTGATGTGTCCATTTTAGGCGCATTATTTAGTAGTATTTAGGATCACTTTTGTGCTCTTTTATTATCGAGAGCTTGTGTTTTACCTTAAAATTCACTTAGGAGAGGTAAAAGCAACTTTGTACTCTTTTACCTCTTTTAAGTGGATTTTGTGTGACAAGGGAAGAACACGGAAGCAACGAAGACCGAAAGACATTGAAGACTATATTTTCGAAGACTTTTGGATACTCACTTCGAAGACATGAAAACCGGAGGCCGTTGAAGACCATTTTGGAGCTGTTGAAGACTTGAAGAGTGAGAGGGATGGCTATGAAGAAGACAAAGAAACAATGCAAAACTGTGGCTGCCGTCGCGACCCCGTCGTGACGCCATCGCGAGTCGTGACCACCGTCGCGAGTCGCGACGAACGGGCGGCCAGAAATCATTCTTATTTTCTTTGCACTATAAATACCCTCTCTTTCCCTCTTCTTCTCCAGCTTTCCTAGCCCGCTTTTCTCTCTGTTTTTGGGCGCCAAACCTAGGTTTTTTCTCTTCTTTCTTTTCTTCTTCTTTTCTTAGTTTTTATGTGTTTTCTTGTTCTAGAGTAGTTCTTGTACTTGGGAGCAAAGGATTGAAGCTTCCACTTCTATGTATTGAGATTCATTTCTATCTATCTATTTGGTGTTTTTGCTATTATGCATTTATTGTGCTTTGAATGTTAATTGTTGATTACATTGATGTTATTGAGAGCTTGATGATATGAATGCTTGTATCAATTGCTAGCTAGGGTTTGGGGGATTTGGGTTAATTTCCCCCCTGTTCTTGTTAGGAATGTGAGAGTGTGAATTAGAGCTTTTGATTGTGTTAGTGTGTTGACAATGTGCTAGGCGAATGTGATTGATGTCGAACTCTTCGTCATGTTCGTTTGTGTAGCAAACGAGAGAGCCATATGCTCGCGGATGAATGTGCGTTGCACGTTCATCCAATCTCGTGTAATTGCATGAATTGGTTCAATGCCTAGTCACGGTGTAGTGGTCATAGGCATTGCCAAGCTTGTTGGTCCTTCGTGCTAAATGCCACCAATGACACCTTGAGTCGTGGTCGCGACTCGGGAGTCATTGGTGAGGTTTGACGAGAGATGTCGAACTCACTCTCGCAAACTACGAACTAAGAAGGATAGGAGTTCAGTCTCCACGACAAGTAGTTGAAGTATTGGATAGGTGATTTAAATTCATTCTTGAAGCATTTGTTATTCGGCATTTATGTATTCTTGACGGTGTGTTTCACTGCATGTGTGCCATGAGTGGTTTAAGCATAGGGAGTGCTTGTGTGGTTGAATTGCTTAGGTGTAGGAACGTGACGAATTCCGTAGCACCTTTGCATGAAGATCTACGAGCATGAACTTAGAATTCCTTGTGGTGTGTGTGTTGTGGTACTTGCTAGATGGGTGTGTGAGCATTGGGTCATGAATGCTATATGATGGAATGTGTGAATGATTCGATGAACTACATTAGATGTGGAAGTGGATATCCGTTGCCCCCAAGTCATTTTACCTTTGTAGTTTAAAACCCTTTTCTTAGTTTCGTTTGATGATTAGCATAGTCACTTGACGCTGCTAGTTATCTTTGTTAACTTAGGAAACCAACCAACCAACCCCCCCCCTTTACTTGCTTTTAAGTGTGTGTATATATATTTGCTCCTAGCCTATTATCAACCATTGTGTGCTTAGACGCTTAGGAAGATCCCTCCTCTTTGGACGACCCCGATTTGCCACTATCTACCTAGTTGTAGAAAGTAAGCATTGAGGGCTTACAAATTATCTTTTGGCGCGCGGGCGCGACGACCGCCCGCGCCCGTCAAAATGGCGCCGTTGCCGGGGAAGAGGCGTTTATTCTTAAGTAATTAGGTGTATTTGGTTGTGTATTAGCTAGTTGTTTTTATTTTCCACTACTTGGTGGTTGCTTTTGTTCGGAGTAGGTATTGCTCGAGTTCTTGGTAATTTATTTTATCGAGAATCCTTGCACTATGATTCCGAACTTTTGAAAAATTTAAAAAAAAAAATTCTTAATGGGGCGTCTCACCTTGAGGGAACTCATGATGAGAAGAGAGGCTCAACAAGCAAGGTTTTGTAGGATGTGTCATTCCGACCATCCTACCGAATCTTGCCATTTGTTGTGGGAACAGCACGATGACCGAGAAAGAACCCTTGGTTTCCAAAACCATGGGTACTATGAAGAGTGCTATCCAGAGGTAGGAGATATTGGTTTTCAAGGGCAAGAAGCTCAGGAATGCTATCCATACCACAACTCTTACAATCCGGAATGGAATGGTAGTCCGGATTTGTGGTATGAGAATGAGCCGGAAAACCAATATTACGAGCAACCTAGTTGGCCATCACCACCCTATACCATACCCCAAAACCAAGCCCAACAAGGAAGTTCAAGTTTGACACGTGAGGATGTCTTAAATACCATAGCAAACTTGAACTCCTTTACTAGTGACGAGCCGGATACCCAGCTCTCCTCTAGCGTTGAGGCCATTAAGGGGCATGTGAGGAACATATTAGAGGTATTGGCCCGAATGGAAGCTCGTGATTTCGAAACCACACCATCCCAACTTGAACTCGATGATTCGGTGAGTGAAGTCACCAATAAAATGATTTTGAGTTTGAAAGGGATGAGGAGTTGGTTGTAGAGGATAGAAAAATGGAGGAAGAGGTGATAGTGCTACATTATCCATTAGCATTGTCACCCCTTCTCCCACCTAGTAAACCAACTCTAATATTTTCGGAAGTTTTGAGGGAAACGAGAGAGGAGCCAAAAGACTATCCTAAGCTCCCTAACCACTTATTTCCCTTTGAACCATCTCCACCTCCACAAGCCTTTCCTCTTGAAGGTTTTGTGCCCCCACCTCTCTTGTTTTGGATGCTCATGGTGAAGAGCTTCAAGCCTTCACCATACGGATAACATTAGGGTCGTGCCGATGACCTTAAAAATACGGAGCTTCGTTGTGCCGACGACGTTAAATAAATTCGGCATTTCTTTTAGTTTTTGTTTCTTAGTTTGTGTTTCTTAATTTGTTTTTGTTGTTGTTTTGTTTTGTTCTTTTTATGGCTTGTTTTTCTGTGATTTTGTAGCAAAGTGAAGTGCATTGCAATGAAGGAGATGAAGGAACGAGATCAACGAATGAGGGAAGAAAGCTTGGACAGTTGGTAAGAAGAAGAAAAAAAATTTTAAGTCTGGGATACCCTGCCGTCGCGAGTCGCGATGGGCTTCGTCGCGAGTCGCGACGAACAGGGGAGCAAAATCCACTCCCAGCGCCAACTTTCCGCGAGTCGCGATGACTTTGCGAGGCTCGTCGCGAGTCGCGACACCCTTCGTCGCGAGTCGCGACGAGCTCAGAAAATTTGGAGCTCTCGGACTCACCTTTCCGCGAGTCGCGATGACTTCGCGAGGCTCGTCGCGAGTCGCGACGAGCTCAGAAAATTTTGAGCTTCCGGACTCCACTTTCCACGAGTCGCCCTGACGTCGCGAGGTCCGTCGCGAGTCGCGACCAACCACGTCGCGAGTCGCGACGAGCTCAGAACATTTTGAGCTCCCGGACTTTACTTTCCGCGAGTCGCCCTGACGTCGCGAGGCCCGTCGCGAGTCGCGACGAGCTCAGAAACTGTTGATAATTTTTTGAGCCCGGATTTCAAGTTTCCAAGCTTCCAAGTTTCCAAATGATTTTAAACATTGCATAATCTTTCCTTCTTTTCCACCCAACAGTCCCAAGAACTACCACATCTCCACTCATTCTCAACCATCCTACATATATTGGCATATGAACATTCTTGCATCTTTATAGTACATTTGTTGATTGTAGTATGCCGACTACATCATTGTGATCGTAAGTGCATATCCTATAATGATGCTTGTATACATGTCAATATATGTTGGATATTTTTCATGATTATTCTTATAGTGTTGGTTGAGTGTGATTTGGTTGTTCTTTGAAAATACTATGGTTATTAACTCTTGATGCTAAACCTAGTATTACATATCCTTATGTACTTGTGAGTTTAATGTGTTCTTCGTGGTGTAGTCTTGATCAAACGACGCCATGGAGACAATGCTTTTCTCGAGGGGTGAGTTCTTCTACGGCATTTTTTTGCTCACCCTTCCGATTCCGAAACTTATCTCGGGACCATCCAAGTACTTGGATATCGCCATATCACCGGCGAATTGCAGAGACACGGGTGTCACTCTAACTCCCTTACCTTGATTTTTATTGTTCTTGCCTTACGTAAATAGGTAAATAGTATAAACGATGGGAACTGCAGTGGAGCCCTAAATGGACCCCACCAAATACAAAAGAATCCAACCCTAGGCTAAAAAATAAACCTAAGGAGTAAATTCCGAAAATGATAGGGGGGGGGGGGGAATAGTAGAGTGTAAATCCAGGAGACAACACTCAACTATCCCCCCCCTTTGTCCAAATAAAATAACACCCAACCCTCTGCAAAATAACCAAGCAGAGGGAGCACAAAAACAACCTGGAAAAACACAGGCTATAAACCAAATGATGGGGTGAGAACAAACTCACTACCCATAAAACCAAATCCGCTTCTACCCCTAACAAATGGGGCCTTTTTCAATCCAATTCCGAAATGCAACCGAGAAGGGTCTCGGGTCTTGAAGTGTTATGGTATTTGGATCGTTGATGAAGGGACTAGGAACCAAGAACGGATAATAAGCAAATCCTAACGCAGCCGAGGGTGTCTCGGGTCTTGGATGTCGCATATAATTTGAAGCCGATGAACCAAATGGACAACTGCTTCTACCATATACATCCCTAAGATGAAGAAAGAGGGATGTTATTGGCCTTCTGGCATTCTCCTTTTGCACCGAAACTGGTCCTATGGGCCAAGATGAATGAGGCCGTGCCTCGGACCTTAGTGTATCCCAATAAGACCAATTTCCGAAAGATGTGAGAATGGATGCACTTCTACCGCGTGCACCAAGCGTGGCGAGTATGTACTCGCCCACTCCATTTTGAGCAAATGGACAGCTATATGCTATTTTAACACAAAGTGTAGCGCGAGCATAAAGCGCATAAATAACCGTCAAATCAATAGTAAAAACTAGGCTTAGGAGAAAGAGTATGAGGACGGAAATCCTTACTCTAAAACCTATTGCCTCCACCTGAATGCCGAGGTGCAAGTGCCAAAAGAATTCCAAGAAAACCCGTAGGCCAATCCTGACACCATCGAGCACAAAAACAGCCTATCCTGGCGCTGAAAACCGCATCAACCATCGCTGAAAAAAACCGTGCCAGACTATCCAAACCGTGACACGCCGTTCCAGCCTTCGCTCGCCAAAACCATCTCCCTGCTGGCGTGTTGCATCCCCTCGGCCATAACGAATTCCAGCGCTACTCCTGGCGCCATCACAGCGCCAGGAATGAAGTACCTGGACCCGAGCATTGTAGCACCTAGTCCCTTGCCGCCAGCACCTTTCAATCTCCAAGCAACTTCTCAACTTAGAACAAGTGCTCCTCCGGAAACAGCCTATTCATCACCATGTAGCAATCCTTCTTGATAATTTTCACCACTCTTTCCGAGCTTGGTTGAGCACCATCCATAACCACATTGTTCCTTTCCCTCCAAAGGCGATAAACCGTGGTGATCAAGGCTAGTATACCAAACTTCTTTCGCAACTTGGAGCCCTTAACTTGCCTCTTCACCCAAGTCATGGAACTTTGGATTGAAATAGTTCGTCTCCTTAAACCAATCCAAGTCCGAATACGCCCCCAAACAATCTCAGAAAATTCACACTTGAAAAACAAATGCTCATTTGTCTCCTCTTCCAAATGGCATAAAGAGAATATCTTCTCCATGTTATCCCCTTCCTCCATCCTATGTTTATCTTTCGTATGAAGCCTCTGAATGACCGCCAACCAAGTGATGAATGAGAATTTCGGCGGGACGAATCCACGCCAAATACTGTTGAAAACCCTTTCACTTGATCGACCAACATCATAAACATTCGGATATCTATGACGATGCATATGAAGATAAGCTGCACTAGTAAACTTTCCCGAGCCAGACCATACACCAAGATGGCCGATTACCTCTTGCAAGTCACCATTAAACATTGCGAACAATTCATCCCGAAGTTTGCAGAGGTCACCAAAATAGCTCGAGTACCGCTCTCCCAATCTTCCATTTGCAATTCTCGGATTTAATCTCCAGAAGTCTACTCCCTGAAGATAGTATGAGTGAATCCAGCGGACCCAAAGGCTATCCTTTTTCAAGTGAATATCCCACAGCCTTTTAGCCATTGAAGCCCTATTCCACGTAACAAAGTCCCTCAAACCGAGGCCTCCAAAAGACTTAGGCGCACAAAGTTTCTTCCATGCCACCTTCGCCTTATGTTTTCCTCCCCATAAAAACCTTTTGCATTTCTGTTCAAGAGCATCCATTACCGTAGTTTGAATAACGAAATTCTGGATCCAAAATCCCGCAATACCTCCAACAATTGATCTTACAAGTTCCAATTTGCCTGCATAGGAGAGGGTATGGCCCTTCCATTTAGCTATTTCCGAATCTACCTTTCCCAATAGTGTACCAAATTGTGTCACCTTCAACTTGCTGGAATCAAGTGGTACGCCTAGGTATCTAACTGGGAATGTCGCCCAAGGAATACCTGTGAAGCTCAAGTCCTCCTTTATACCAACCCCAAAGAACTTCGACTTTGCTGCATTAATCCCCAATCCCGAAGTGCGCTCAAACTCATTCAAGGCATCCATGAGTATATGTACAGAACTCGTGTTCGCCTTAGAAAAGAGCATGAGATCATCTGCAAAGGCCAAATGCGTGATCCGAAGAGTCTCGCATCTCGGGTGGAATGTAAAATGCCTAGATGACGTCCTCCTTTTCAGTAATCTCGAGAAATACTCCATACAGATCACAAACAGGTGAGGCGACAAAGGGTCACCCTGACGAATACCCCTCTGCCCCTGAAAGTGATCGCATAGTTTACCATTGACTGCGATCGAGAACGAAGAAGTGCACACACAGGTCATAATTCTGCTCGTCAGTCTTTCCGGAAATCCCAGTCCAAGTAAAACCTCTTCTAAGAAATCCCAAGAGACTGTATCGAACGCTTTTTGAAGATCCACCATAATCATACATCTGGGCGAATTTCAGACTCTGCCATATCCCCGGA
Source organism: Rubia yunnanensis (assembly GCA_037428765.1). Lineage (NCBI taxonomy): Eukaryota > Viridiplantae > Streptophyta > Magnoliopsida > Gentianales > Rubiaceae > Rubia > Rubia yunnanensis. Next base: position 17,546,502 of record CM075064.1, on the reverse strand, counting down.
CAAATTCCTGCGCTAACATGACATTATCCGAGATGTTTCTGCCCTTCACGAATGCTCCCTGACTAGGGTCAATAATACCTGGTAAAATACCTTCAATCCGATTCGCCATAATCTTCGTGATAATTTTATAGACCACATTGCAGCACGCAATTGGTCTGAAGTCGCCAACCTTCAGATTATCCAGCTTCTTCGGAATTAGTGCCACTGCAGTGTGATTAAGCTGCGCTAAAATGTCACCTGTCTGAAAGAATTCCAGTACTGCAGCCGTAACTTCCTCTCCCACTGTATTCCACTGCTTCTTGAAAAATCCTGCCGTATAGCCATCCGGACCCGGAGACTTATCATCCGCCATTGCAAATAGCGCCTGTTTAACTTCAATACTCGCCACATCCTGATCCAAGTAAGCTCTTTCCACCTCAGTAAGCTTCGGACTCTCCTCAAAAACGATCGGATCCGTGCCCACTCTATCCCTCTTCTTACCGAATAGTCCTTTGTAAAATTCAGCAAATAACTCTCCCTTGCGACTATTGGAAGTAACAAATCGATTGTCACTATCAATAATTGCAGGGATACCTCCTCCTTTTCGTGCAGAGACCATAGAGTGAAAATACTGTGATCCCTTATCCGCCTGAGTAATATGATTAATCCTTCCCTTTTGCGCAAGAAAGGAAGACTCCGCCAAATAGTACAACATTGCCTGCTTCTTCAACTTGCGCAATGCCGCAACATCATCCTCCGAAGCATACTTAGCATCGAACTCATCGAAAGCCTTGTTATACTCTGCATCCGCAGCCTTTGCCTTCTCGGAAATATGGCTTAAATCAAGTCGACCCAATTCCTTCAAAGGGTACTTCATACGAAATAATTTCCTGGTCACCGAGAACTGCTTAGTCCCTTCAACTGACGGACTCCAATAATCTTCTACAATCTGTCCACAATTCGGATGACCCAACCACATATTCTGAAAATGAAAAGGCCTTCCCTTTCCATCAATCTCCTGCGACATATCCACCACCATGGGAGAGTGATCTGATTGGGCCGAGATTGGTAAGAAGGTTGTACGACAAGCAGCTTCATCCCAACCGTGATTCAATAGCACTCTATCCAGCTTCCTCCAAATTTTCCAATCCGCACTATGCCAGGTTAGATGTTCTCCCAAATCCGGTGCATCCCTAAGTCCACACTTCACACAAACATCCTGAAATTCCTTCATCGGATACAGACTAGGTACATTAGTCCCATAATGATCTTCAACACTGAGAATAGCATTAAAATCACCAAGGACCATCCAAGGCGCATTCAGGCTAGCTCCAAACGACTTCAACTCCTCCCATAGTGGTAAACGCGCCAAACGTCCTTCACTATGCCCATACACAAATGTGCAGAAAAACTCTATGCCAGAAGCAAGATTACGAACTTTCAGATGAATACATTGTGGCGTTTTCCCTAGGACATCGACCAAAAAACCTTTCGGATCCCAGATGATTATTATCCTCGAGTTCTGCCACAGTTCAAAATTGTGCGTAAACTTCCATCCCTTAAAACTTTTTAGAAAAATGCGCAACACTTTATCCTCCATTTTCGTTTCCAACAAACCACACAGTCCAACTCTATTCGTGGAGATGATATTTTTCACCCACCTCCTTCTTACAGGGGCCGATAGACCCCTGACATTCATTGCTGATGTATTCATTGGGAAACAGAGGTCCCTTGTGGCTTCGGACCGCCGCCTTCAGTTGATTTACTTCCCGAACTATCTGAGTGACTCCTTGCAGCGGATAGCATTCTCTGAAAAGGTTTCTGGATACCCTTCCCTTGCTCATTTAATCGAGTCCTACTCTTGCTTCTAGACCTTGTCAAAACCCCTGATGCGGAGGGAGGTCTACTCTTACTCTTACTCCTGTGCAATCTCGGTATTTTGGAGCCTCGAGCATCCGGATGAATCATCTGCTTAGGCAGTTTTCCCGCCCCTTCAATCGGATTATCATCGTCACCAAAAGCATGCTGTTTTGTATCGGGTTCTATGGCCAAACTAGTGCTGGATTGCTTGCGCTCAGTGCTTCTGCCGCGCGCAATTGGTGCTTGTTTTCCCACGCCAGCAGCTCCAGACAGCGCTCGGACAGAGTTGGTGCCAACGCCACGCCCAGCGCCCACAACTTCAGGTGCTGATTGCCTTAATCCCGCGCCCGTGCCTCGAACTCCAGCGCCCCTGCTTGCATCACCAGTGCTTATGGCAACGGGCGTAGGTGCTGCAGGCAGCGCAACAATGGCCCGATGATCATCATCCTGCACTCCCTGAATGGTTATTCCTGGCCCTTTTCTTGCACTTCCAACTTTCTCGATATTTTTAACTATGCTTTCAACTACTTTTCCTTTCCCTTTCCTTTGCCTTTCTACCTCCTCATTGTCCGAAGAGGCGTCCTCAATGGTGACACTCTCATTGCCTCCAACCGAATTGGAATTCTGATTATCTCCAGTAGTTGCAGCTTGCATTTTCCGAACCCAAACATGATCATTGTGCCGAGTTCTCGTATTTTTCTTGCCTTTTGCTTTCACAAGCTTACTCTCGGCCGTAGGCTTCATTGGTTGGGTATCCTTAGCATTCCAATAGTCATCGCACTCTTCCATTAGGTGATTGTTTTCGCCACAATTAGTGCACCAAGATCTACAATAATCGTAGATGATTTTCTGCACAAACAATTCACCAGATGGAATACGAAAAGTCACCTCCTCCTTGAGCTTTCTTGATGTATCAATCCATACCAAAAGGCGTGCATAATAGCCCCTTAACTCAAGAGTACCATTATCCATAAGGATAGGTTCTCCTAGTGAAGTAGCAATTTTCTCTAACGACTTCTTGTGCCAGTACGCCTTTAGCAAGTGTTCCATCCTCACCCAAACTGGTTTAGTGCCTTGGATGGTCGCATCATATTGCCCGGATTCATCAACTAGCATCATGAACAACTTCTTTCCATGGAGATAATGGTCAGGACCATTCATCACCTTATCTCTATCTTCTGCACTGTTGAACTTGAACATGACATATCCATTCTGCTTGGTCTGAACAATACACTGCACCCCCCACTTCGCAACCAATAATGTACGAATGGCATACATACCTGGAAAGAATCCCGGAAACACACCCAAGAAACCGAAAAATGGCTTGTGTAGATCCTTGTGAATCTCTTCATCAGTGAGCACAAAATCGACACCATCTCCACTGTTTACAACAATTTCAATGGCCGACTTATTCATTAGAATCTCAGGATCATCCCATCTCCTTCTCCTCTCTAATTTCGGATCACTCCAATCTCTTGGATGCACTTGCTGATTCTTCCTCTGATTAACATTGTGATCGACCGTACCTTTGTTGTTCTTCGGACCAGAATTATCACCCACATTCATCACCATTGTTATGGTGAAATCCGATAAAACAGATTGGATTCACCAAAACAACCAAATCACAAACGAAAACAAACAACAATAAACACAGCTTGCACTCAAAATCGAAAAACCCTAGGATTAATCGATTTCTAGAACAAGCTTAACACAAACCCGAATTCACCAATCACTAAACAACTTCAAGAACATGCAAAACATGCACCAAAAGCTCGAAATCAAAATCGAAATCCACCAATGTGCAAACCGAATTCAAAAACAAGCAAGAACAACACTTGAATCAAATCCGATTTAAAACCTATGAGAAATCGGATCAAGTAGTGATCTTAAAACCGAAATCTTGCAAGCACTAGATCGGATGCACACATATATGAACTCATACTCCAAATCGAAATTCAAATAAACTCAAGAGGATGGATCGAATAAACCTGGAAACCGTGAAAACCGTGATCTCCAAGCAAACCGAACACAATTCTTGCGTCCGAAGATGGATTCCGAACAAAACTCCAATCTTGGTGCCAAATCCGATCCAAGTTGTAGGAATTTGATTATAATTCGTGGTGAATTATGATCAAAACCTTTATACTCCTTTGCACACACCAAATCCCAATCCAAATCGGAGAAAGATTGAGTTTTTCAATCAAATCTCCTTCTCGAACAAGGACTTAGATGAGAGACCAATTCGATCACCCTCTCCAATTCCAGATCCGAATACGAATCCACACTCCAAGCCCAAATCACGATCGAACTCCACCAAGAACTCTCTTTGCCGAATTCTAACCCTACTCCAAAGCCGATTTAGATCAAAAACTCACCACGAATTGCATATAGTTTTTTGCGGAATCCAGAGTAGAATCCGTTAAACCATAATTCATCGGTGGATTGTTAATGAAATTGAAGAAATCGGCTTCCAGAAGTTGGAAGAAAGGCTGCGCCTTTTTTCTTCTGTTTTTCGCCCCAGAGCTAGAGAGAGAATTTTCCCAACTTTCTCGATATTTTTAACTATGCTTTCAACTACTTTTCCTTTCCCTTTCCTTTCCCAACTCTTGCCTTACGTGTTTACATTGAGGGCAATGTAATGTTTTAAGTGTGGGGAGGGGTTAGAGGACTCATATGCATGCTAGATTGTTTTGGAATGCTTTTTGCTACTTTTCATTGGAAAAACATGAGAAAAAGAAAAAAAAATAGAAAAAAAAAGGAAAAAAAATGAAAAAAAAATTTGAAAAAAAAAGAGAAAAAGAAAAAGAAAACCCGCTAAGTTGAAAACCCGAGAGGGCAACTTAGGCAACATTGGGGGCCCGGATAGGTCAAAAACCCTTAAAGGGCGGCCTAGGCAAAAATGAGAGGCTAAAATGTGCGGAAAAAGGTGAGATGTGAGCTAAAGAAACATGATGTGTGGCTAGGATGAAAACTCGAAAGAGCTCCTAGGCAAAATGAGAGAAATTGAGGGAAATTGAAAAATGCTATGATTTTACTCATTTGCCGGCGTTGGAGTCATAAGGTTGCAGTTGTCACACGGATAGATCGGGTAGCTCAATATCTTTAGACCTCTTGGGATTGGGTAGCTTAGTGGGTTAGGAAACGGAGTATGGTTATGAAATTCTTGATCTCTTTCTACTTTGTTTTTGGTTGATATATTGGCATTAGGTGAAGCATGTGTTTAAAACTTCCTCTATGGTTTTAGCTTCATTTTGTGTCATTGGATTCTGGGAATATCAATTCTGGGATGTGAAATATTTTTATGGGTAGTGAATTGATAAGTGCTAGGTTTGGTTAGATTTAGGATTGGGGATGTGTGTGTGCAAAATTCTCATGTAAGCTTTTATTTTGGGATTTTTGAGACTGAGAGTTTTGGTGAGGCTTTGATTGGGGGATTAGTTTAGGTTTTGGGATATATCATTTACTCCGTATGCTTGAATCTTTTCTTACTCGAGGGCGAGTAAGGTTTAAGTGTGGGGAGGTTTGATATGTCCATTTTGTGTGGTTATTTTGGGGGTTTTAGGATGTGGATATGCCATTTCCTCCGTATGCTTAAATCTTTTCTTACTCGAGGGCGAGTAAGGTTTAAGTGTGGGGAGGTTTGATGTGTCCATTTTAGGCGCATTATTTAGTAGTATTTAGGATCACTTTTGTGCTCTTTTATTATCGAGAGCTTGTGTTTTACCTTGAAATTCACTTAGGAGAGGTAAAAGCAACTTTGTACTCTTTTACCTCTTTTAAGTGGATTTTGTGTGACAAGGGAAGAACATGGAAGCAACGAAGACCGGAAGACATTGAAGACTATATTTTCGAAGACTTTTGGATACTCACTTCGAAGACATGAAAACCGGAGGCCGTTGAAGACCATTTTGGAGCTGTTGAAGACTTGAAGAGTGAGAGGGATGGCTATGAAGAAGACAAAGAAACAATGCAAAACTGTGGCTGCCGTCGCGACCCCGTCGCGACGCCATCGCGAGTCGTGACCACCGTCGCGAGTCGCGACGAACCCCGTCGCGAGTCGCGACGAACCCCGTCGCGAGTCGCGACGAACCCCGTCGCGAGTCGCGACGAACCCCGTCGCGAGTCGCGACGAAGGGCGGCCAGAAATCATTCTTATTTTCTTTGCACTATAAATACCCTCTCTTTCCCTCTTCTTCTCCAGCTTTCCTAGCCCGCTTTTCTCTCTGTTTTTGGGTGCCAAACCTAGGTTTTTTTTCTTCTTTCTTTTCTTCTTCTTTTCTTAGTTTTTATGTGTTTTCTTGTTCTAGAGTAGTTCTTGTACTTGGGAGCAAAGGATTGAAGCTTCCACTTCTATGTATTGAGATTCATTTCTATCTATCTATTTGGTGTTTTTGCTATTATGCATTTATTGTGCTTTGAATGTTAATTGTTGATTACATTGATGTTATTGAGAGCTTGATGATATGAATGCTTGTATCAATTGCTAGCTAGGGTTTGGGGGATTTGGGTTAATTTCCCCCCTGTTCTTGTTAGGAATGTGAGAGTGTGAATTAGAGCTTTTGATTGTGTTAGTGTGTTGACAATGTGCTAGGCGAATGTGATTGATGTCGAACTCTTCGTCATGTTCGTTTGTGTAGCAAACGAGAGAGCCATATGCTCGCGGATGAATGTGCGTTGCACGTTCATCCAATCTCGTGTAATTGCATGAATTGGTTCAATGCCTAGTCACGGTGTAGTGGTCATAGGCATTGCCAAGCTTGTTGGTCCTTCGTGCTAAATGCCACCAATGACACCTTGAGTCGTGGTCGCGACTCGGGAGTCATTGGTGAGGTTTGACGAGAGATGTCGAACTCACTCTCGCAAACTACGAACTAAGAAGGATAGGAGTTCAGTCTCCACGACAAGTAGTTGAAGTATTGGATAGGTGATTTAAATTCATTCTTGAAGCATTTGTTATTAGGCGTTTATGTATTCTTGACGGTGTGTTTCACTGCATGTGTGCCATGAGTGGTTTAAGCATAGGGAGTGCTTGTGTGGTTGAATTGCTTAGGTGTAGGAACGTGACGAATTCCGTAGCACCTTTGCATGAAGATCTACGAGCATGAACTTAGAATTCCTTGTGGTGTGTGTGTTGTGGTACTTGCTAGATGGGTGTGTGAGCATTGGGTCATGAATGCTATATGATGGAATGTGTGAATGATTCGATGAACTACATTAGATGTGGAAGTGGATATCCGTTACCCCCAAGTCATTTTACCTTTGTAGTTTAAAACCCTTTTCTTAGTTTCGTTTGATGATTAGCATAGTCACTTGACGCTGCTAGTTATCTTTGTTAACTTAGGAAACCAACCAACCAACCCCCCCCTTTACTTGCTTTTAAGTGTGTGTATATATATTTGCTCCTAGCCTATTATCAACCATTGTGTGCTTAGACGCTTAGGAAGATCCCTCTTCTCTTTGGACGACCCCGATTTGCCACTATCTACCTAGTTGTAGAAAGTAAGCATTGAGGGCTTACAAATTATCTTTTGGCGCGCGGGCGCGACGACCGCCCGCGCCCGTCACATATCCAAATCATTTTTTTTGCCATGATTCGCATGTCGAACTTCCCAAACTCTGGCAGGGGGACAATAAATAGCTTTTTACCATTGAGGTAATAATCCGGACCCTGCAGCACTTTGTCCCTATCCTCTGCTGTCTTGAATCCGACTTTGAGGTAGCCATTGGTCATTATTTTTACCCAGCACTGGACACCCCATTTTTCCATGAGCAAGCTCCTTACCGCATGTGTACCGGGGAAAGATCCTGGGAATACGCCAAGAAAGCCATAGAACAGTCAAATTTTTTCCTTGATAATTTCATCCTCGGAGAGAATGAAATCCACATCCTGTGCTGCAGTAATATCTACTTTGTCCATGATGATTTCTGCATCGTTCCACACCCCTTTTCTCTCTAGTAGCGGATCATACCATTCTCTAGGCTTGAAAGTCGGGGCTAATGTTTTAGCCTGGCTTGAGGAATAGCGGATTTGGTGGCAGAGAAGGAGGAAACTTTGAGATCCATATTTATCTGTCAAGTTATCAGGGGAAATAAGATAAGACAAGAGAAAGTTAGGTAAACAATCCGACTAACTTATCAGCCGCACAGGAAGATACTAACATATCTCTCCGTACACATAGATAATACACATAGTTCTAATACCTATCCCAGCAACAGGGGATAAGTATAATAGCAGCAAATTATTATACAAAATCCAAACAATACACAATCCAAACAATACACAAATAGATACACACGGGGATAGAGATAAATCCTCACACAGAATGTACAAATCCACACGCAGAATACAAATCCTCCCAGAGAATACAAGTACGCACAGAGTTAGAGCTTCATGCAATATGCTCGGGAAATTAAATTCAAGAACAAAAAGTTTCAGTAGAACCTGTTTGTGGTTAAATTAAATTCCCGCCGCAAATCTGACTCGATATTGGTGGAGACGAAGACTTCAAACAATGTCGAGCATTTAGAATACCATGAGTCTAAATCCGTAGCTACTCAGATCCTTCTAGGTGTTAGATGATTTGAATTGACTACCAGCAACTCGAATTGTCACTTTCGAAAACCCTCGCTTTGCAGGCGGAAGACATCAAAAATCCACAACCTGAAGATGATTATGGTCAAAATCCCATGGGGGTTCTGGATAATAAGGTACAGGCCAAAGATTAACTGAATAATCGGACGAAAATGCTCCTGTTGTTCTTGGGAGAAGGCTGCGCCTTTTTCGCCCAGAATCTCTTCTTTTCAGCTTAGTCACTAGTCGAAGGTAATGGTAAATAAAAAGAAACCATGAGAGTGAACGGGAGTGGGAACATTGTCCCACTCCCGTGATACAATGAAACCTACTGAACTACCCCTGATCTAGATAATACAATCAGGCGGCACAGAAGTAACTGGAAAAGTCTACGGGAATGGGAACCTTGTCCCACTCTGTGAATACATGATACCTACTAAGCTACCCCTGGACTAGATGATACAGCAAGGTGGCCCAAAAAAGATGCTTACCCCTTCGTGGTGACAGGAGACCATTTATAAGAAAATGATGCTAACCCCTTCGTGATGACAGCGGCCTATAGAAAACCATCTGTGAAAATACCGAGGGGCATGAGAACAAACTCACTAGCCCCTAACTCCATGCAACTTTCATACAACCGGTTGTGTGAACCAGCTCTTCAGCCGTGGTTTGTTCTCCACGGGTGTCTTCCGAACCGAGAATGGTCTCGGCCTTCAAGTGAAGTAGTATGACGTCTTCTCCGGGGAGAGGTGGCACACCGCTTCTACCACGTATACCTCTAAGATGAAGATAAAGAGGTGTTATTGGCCTTCGATAACAATCTCTAGATGAGTGCTGAGGTTTTCTCGTTGGGGTTAGGAGCAGATTTACCGTAGTCTGTGTTGCTCCTAAGTGTTCCCCAAGGATAGACCTCCTAATGATAAAGAGACCGGGCATGACTTTTACCGTGCATGCCCCGTGTAATGGTTTTGTAACCGTTCTTTCAATTTTAGTCAAATGGATAGCCTGATGCCATTTTACACTTTTTAGTGCAGCGCATGCAAATAGCGCAACTATCAACTCCAAGTAATACCTGGCAAGGGGTTAATTAATTAGCGTATGCAAAATTAATAGTCCCCTTACCCAACCTGAGCGGCCGTGCAACCAATTGAAGAAAGGCTGGTGATCCTTGATTGTGCAGCCAAGTGGAGAGAGATTTTTTTTATCATGGATCCCTTCGAGGACTCGAACGCCCCGAGGGGGTGAAACACCTTTATCACCTGAATGCCCCCTGGAGCACTCAAATGCCTCCAGGACTCGGAGGCCTCCTCGAGGACTCGAACACCCGCATGACTCAAATGCCTCCAGGACTCGAATGCCTCCAGGACTCATATGTCTCCAGGACTCGAATGCCTCATAGACTCGAATGCCTCGAGAATTCGAAAGCCGGAATGCCTTGAGGACTCGAACGCATTGAGGACTCGAATGCCTCCTCGAGTGCTCAAAGACCTCCTGCACTAAAAATCTCCCCTGGAACCACCATACCCCTGGAACTGCTATGGCCCTCGAGTCATTTTGCCCCTCTAACCACCACCCTAACCCGTTGAACACTCTAACCACCATACCCCCTCGAGCACTCGAATGGCTCCGGGAGTGGAATGCCTCCTCAAACCACCCTACCCCTCGATGACTCCAGGACTCGAATGCCTCCAGGACTCGAATGCCTCGAGGCCTCGAACGCCTTGAGTACTCGAATGCCTCGAGGCCTCGAATGCCTCGAGTACTCGAATGTCTCCTCGAGCACTCGAAGACCTCCAGCACTCAAAAGCTCCCCTCAAATCACCATACCCCTCGAACCACCACCCGACCCCTCGAGGACTCGAATGCCTCCAGGACTCGAATGCCTCCTTGAGCACTCGGAAGCCTCTAGGACTCGAATGGCTCCTCGAGCACTCAGAAGGCTCTAGCACCCAAATACTTCCCTCAAACCACCATTCCCTTCTAACCATCCTACCCCTCGAACCACCACCCGAGTCCTTCGAGCAACCCTATCCCTCGAACAACTACCATACCCGTCGAACCACCATACCCCTCAAACCCCCATGGCCCTCGAACCACCAGTCCCCTCGAACTGCTATCATGGCCCGCGAAGGTTTTTTTTCTTGCTCCTAGTCTAGCAAAAAAAATTGGATGGGATGACGCCACCATGCCACTTCTGCAAAAAGATGAAGTGGTGTAGACAGGTTCTACCATATACACCTAAATTGGTTGTGGTGTTGGCCTTCCAAAAAAATCTCCGGGCAATTAGGAGGTCCAATCCGTATGAAATATTTACTGCCCTTTTAATTACCTGCACAAAATATTTACCGCCTGGATAGGCTTCCGAAGTCTGCCAATGAGTTTACCTGCAAGAAAACTTTTGTGAAATTCTTCGACCAAGGTTGGCTGCATTTGTGCCGTTTGTTAGAACAACAACTCATGGGGTAATAATCTGTTGGGGATGAGGTAGCAGTCTTTTGAATAAGCTTGAATACCCTTGCTGAATCTGGTCGAAGACCTTTTTTGAAAACTTTATTCCTTTCACTCCATATGTAGTATACAGTAGTTGCTAATGCCAGTGGTCCCATTTTCCTTTTCAACTTCGATACTCAAACATGTCTTCTGATTCATTTTTCAGAGGCTACAATGGAATCTGTGGCTCTTCTCAAACTCATCCAGATTTGCACCCCATCCTATACAGTTTGGGCGTAGTCACACTGGAAGAACAATTGTTCGTGCATCTCGACCTGAGAACGACATAGGGAGCAGATATGGTCTGTGTGTGCCTCTTCGCCTCTGTGGAATCTGTCCTTGGTTTTAAGTCGACCAAGAGAAGCAAGCCAGGTAATGAATAAGAACCTGGAAGGAATGGATCTGCGCCAGAGGGAATTGTAGAATCTAGCCCTTGGGAGGGTGGGTATATCATATAAGTGAGGATAGGTAGACTTGTGTATGTGATCATGGGCCGTTGCCATGAATTTGCCAGATCCTGCCCAAACCGCCAATATGTCCTTGAGTGAGTCGACTAAGACACCAAATATGATGATCCATTTGTCCTGGAGTTCACATAGATTCGTGAAGAAGAGTGAAATTTTTTTCGAGATTCTGCCACATGGAGCCCTTGGATATGTAAGCCAAATACTGCTGGTGGCCAGGAATTGTGAATGAACCCATCGGTTCTAGAGCGAATTCTTCCTCGAGTGTATATCCCATAACTGCTGAGCGATGATTGTCATATATCATATCTTAAAGTCCCAAATTCCCAGACCCCCATTACTTTTCGGAGTACATAGTCTCTTCCAGGATACCTTATTCTGTTTATTTTCTCCCCACAGGAAATGTTTACATTTTTTTTCAAGTGATTCCATGACATTACCCTGTATGATGAAGTGCTGTATCCGGAAACCAATGATGCCCTGGACCACAGATTTGATGAGTTCCAGTTTTCCCGCATATGATAACGTGTGCCCTTTGAATTTTGCAATTTTGTTTTCAACGCTGTCGAGGAGCTTATGAAACTGAGAGACCTTAAATTTACTTGAGTCCAGTGGGATGCCCAAGTATCAGACTGGGAAGGTAGCCCAAGGTATACCTGTGAAGCTTAAGTTATCTTTAATACCCACCCCGAAGAATTGCAACTTTGCGGCGTTGATGGCCAAGAAAGAGGTCTGTTGAAAATCATCGAGGACAGATGTGAGGGTATGAACCGAGTCCCGATCCGCCTTCGAGAAGAGCATCAAATTATCCGCAAAAGCTAGATGAGTGATTTTTAGTTTTTCACATCTGGGGTGAAACGAAACCCGAGTGGATTCTATCTTCCTTTTCAACAACCTGGAGAGGTATTCTATGCAAATGACTAAAAGTAGGGGGGAGAGAGGGTCGACCAGACGAACACCCATTTTGCCTTTGAAAAAGTCACATAATTTTCAGTTGATTGCAATGGAGAAAGTCACAGTTGTTACGCATTCCATGATTCTGTTGACCAACAAGTGTGGGAAGCCCAGACTAGTTAGTACCTCTTGTACGAAGTCCCAAGAAACTGTGTTGAATGCCTTTACGAGGTCGACCATAATCATACAGTGGGGGGATGATCTTGACTTGCCGTATCCTCTTACCATCTCTTGGGCCAACATTACATTATCTGATAGCTTCCGACCTTTCACAAACGTAGCTTGGCAGGGGTCAATAAGACCGGGGAGGAAAGGTTCGATTCTGTTGGCGATGATTTTGGAGATGACTTTATAGATGATGTTGTAGCAGGAGATGGGTCTGAATTCGCCCACCCTTAGATTATCTTCCTTCTTGGGTATGCGTGAAATGGATGTATGGTTGAGTCTTTTCAGTAAGTCTCTGGTTTGGAAGAATTCCAAGATTGATTTCGTGACATCTTGACCCACGGTCTCCCAAAGACTCTTGAAGAAGGCCATTGTGAAACCATTGGGGCCTGGTGCTTTTTCATCAGACATGGAGAAGAGGGCAGACTTTATTTCATGTTTTTCTATATTTTGGCTCAATATTGCTCTCTCCATATAATTGAGTAAGGGACCTGAGCGAAGTGTATCTATCTCTATCGAGGTTCGTGGAACTTCTGTACCTATCAAGCCCCCGTAAAATTCAGTAAATAGTGTCCATTTTCTTTTACTGGATGTGACTATCATATTTTCATCGTCCAGGATTGCCGGAATCCCGCCGCCTTTCCTGTTGGCCACCAAACAGTGAAAAAAATATTGTTCCCTTATCTGCCATAGTGAAAAAGTTAATTCTTCCCTTTTGGGAAAGGAACTTCGACTCCGCCGTGTAGAGAAGCAGTGCGTTTTGCTTTAAGACAGTCAGCTGATGTACCAGCTCGGGTGATGCATTCGCCGATGTAAGATTCTTCAATGTTGCCGCATACTCCTTGTCTGCTCTTTTTTCCTTTTCTGAAATGTGATTGAAATCTTTTTTCCCCAGTTCCTTCAGGGGTTTCTTAAACCTTTATAGCTTGTGGCATAAAGCATATTGTTTGAATCCCTGTACCTCTGGTGACCAGTGGTCATGTACAACCTGTTTGGACTTCGGATGTGCATTCCACATGTTTTTGTAGGTGATCAGAGAGTGCCGACCCAGGAAGGAAGGTGGTGTGGCACGAGTCACCGTCCCATTTGTGGTTCAGCAGGACACGGTCCTGTTTGCGCCTAATTGTGTAATCCGTATTATGCCACGTGAAGTGATCTCCAAGTGCTGGAGCGTCTCTGAGACCACATGCGGTGCAGCTTCTTGAAATTCCCTCATTTGGTAGGTCCCGGGGGGTGTGTTTCCCATTTGATCATTGATGCTGAGGATGGAATTAAAGTAACCAAGTACCATCCATGGTGAGTCTAGGTTTGCACCGTACCTTTTTAATTCTGCCCAAAGGGGCAATCTGTATACTTTTCCTACACTATTACCATAGGTGTAAGTGTATAAAATTGTACATTCAACGCCAGGCTGTGTTACTTTTAGGTGAATCAGCTGCGCCATTCTACCTATTATCTCAACAAAAAAATTTTTGGGATCCTCAACTATAAGAATCCTAGAGTTGGGTGCCTTGTCAAAATTGTGGGTGTATCTCCATCCCTTGAGACTTTTCATGAAGATGTTCAGCGTCCTTTCACTTGCCTTTGTTTCCAAAATACCTAATAGACTAATATTGTTTTCAGTGATGATGTTTTTTGCCCATACCTTTTTTTCTGGGGCGCCAAGGCCCCTGATGTTGAAGCAGGCCACATTCATTGGGAACCGAAGGTCCCTTTAGGCCTCGGACCGCCGCCTTTGCTACTGTCAGTTGACGATGAACTCTTCGCTACTTCAGCCACTTTTTGATAAGTCTTCTTCAACAGGTTGAGCAAGATGGAAGATGATCTGGTTCTGGAATTTCCTCTTGTCAGCTTTCTCCCACCCGTGATTTTTGATTTTGGTGTTGGAGGTTGCCCTGCTCTTGGGGGGTTGCTCCGTCTTGCCTCTGGGTGCAACATGCTCTTCGGTATGTTTCCTGCACCTTGCATTGGTTTTATTGCATCTCCATAAGCAGGGTGTCTATCCGAGTTGGTTTCTCCACTGAACTCCTTCTTGTTATGAGCTTGAGAATTTGGTTGTATAGTAGCATCTCTCTCGTTATTCTGATCCCTTTCCTTCCCCGTGTCATCATCTTTCTCCTTTTCTGAGTTAAGGTCTTGTCCTGTGCTGCTTGAACCCGTATTGTATTTATTGTTACCCGAAGCTTTGTCTCCATGGGTATACGAAGGCACCTCATTAGGAATGCTGGATTCTTCTTCCTCCGCATGTGCTGAAAGAGCGCATTTGTCACAGCCGGAAATTATTTTCCTCTTTGCCCTGCGCTCCTGAATGGCCCTATCCCTGGCCTGGAAGAATTCATCACAAACCTAACAATATATGGGTATTTTCTCCGCAGTTAGGGCACCACGGTTTGCAGTAGTCGTAAAGAATCTGCTGCGAATGGGTGGCTCCATCAGGCATGTGGAATGTGACTGTTTCCTTGAGCTGTTTCGAGGTGTCAACGAGGACAAAAATTATGGTGTAGTATCCAACGAGGTCTTGTGTTGCATTGTCCATGAGAATGGGATCTCCTAATGTGGATGCTATCTTCTCCAGGGCCTTTTTGTGCCAGCAAGACTTGGGCAAGTGATTCATACGTATCCAAATCAGTTTTTCCATGATTCGCATGTCAAACTTCCCAGACCTAGGCACAGGGATGATAAATAGATTTTTACCGTTGAGGTAATGATCTGGACCCTACAACACTTTGTCCCTATCCTCTGTTGTCTTGAAACCAAATTTGAGGTAGCCATTAGTCGCTATTTGCACCCTGCACTGGACACCCCATTTTTCCATGAGGAACTTCTTTACCGCATATGTACCAGGGAAAGACCCTGGGAATATGCCAAGAAAGCCATAAAACAGCCTAACATTTTTCTTGATAATTTCATCCTCGGAGAGAACGAAATCCACATCCTATGCTGCAAAAATATCGACTTTGTCCATGATGATTTCGACATCATTCCATGCCCTTTTCCTCTCTAGTAGCGGATCATACCATTCCCTCTGCTTGAAAGTCGTGGTTGATTTTGTTGTCTGGCCCTGTGGAGCAGCGGTTTTGGTGGAGGAGGCAGCATTTGGATCCATATTAAACCGTCTAGTTAATAAGATACGACAAGAGATGGTTAGGCAAGTAATCCGACTAACTTATCCGATGCACAGGAGAAGACTAACATATCTTCCCGCACAAAACTCCACACAGAATAGATAAGACACACAATTCTAGTACCTATCCCAGCACTATGGGATAAGTATTAGAGCAGCAGAATATTGGACACAATCCACACAATCTACACACGAGGATAGAAAGTCCTCACACAGGAAGTATGAATCCACACTTAGAAAATAAATCTGCGCAGAGAACAGTACGCACAGAGTTAGTACAGAAATTGATAGAATCCAAGCAGAATACAAATCCTCCCAGAGAATAAAAGTACGCACATAGTTTGAACTTCACATAATATGATCAGGGAACAAAATTCAAGAACAAAAAGTTTCAGTAGAACCTATTTGTGGTTGAATTAAATTCCCGCCGTGAGTCTAAATCCACTGCTACCATATCGTTGTAGGTGTTTAGAAAAACTGAATCGCCGACCAGCAACTGGAATTGTCAAGCCTTTCGAAAACCCGTGCTTCGCGGGCGAAAGCCATCAGAAATCCGCAACCCGTAGATGATTATGGTCAGAATCCCATGGGATTCTGGATAATCAGGTAGAGGCCGAAATTAGCTGAGTAATCGGATGAAAATGCTCCTGTTGTTCTTGGGAGAAGGCTGCGCCTTTTTCGCCCAGAATCGCCCAGAGAGTTTTTTCTCTCAGCTTAGTCACTAGTGTTTCTATACAGAGAGCTCAGCTTAGCAACTAATATTTCTATATAGAGAGAGTCGAGTAAAGATTGACAGTTGATTAGTTAAAGTCTACTTAATCACTAATATTTTTATATATAAAGTCATGTAAGGTTTGGCCGTCGATTAGTCAAAATCAAACACTTTTATTAGTATTTATAATATACTAATTCAAATAAAGTTTGACTGTTAATTAGTTAAACTGAAATTTGTTATTAGTGTTTATATATTGAAAGTCAAGTAAGGTTTGACCGTTGATTAGACAAAGTCAAACATTTATATTAGTATTTATCATATGCTAATTCAAATAAAGTTTGACCGTTTATTAGTTAAAGTCAACTTTGTTATTAGTGTTTATATATTGAAAGTCAAGTAATGTTTGATCATTGATTAGACAAAGTCGACCTAGTTATTATTGTTTATATATTGAAAGTCGAGTAAAGTTTGATCGTTAATTAGTTAAAGTCAGCTTAGTCACCAGTGTTTCTATATATAGAGAGAGAGTCAAGTAAAGTTTGACTATTGATTTGTTAAAGTCAACTTAGTCACTAGTATTTATATATAGAAAGTCAAGTAAGGTTTGACCGTAGATTAGACAAAGTCAAAAAAATTTATTAGTATTTATTATATACTAATTCAAATAATGTTTTCCGTTAATTAGTTAAAGTCAACTTTTTTATTAGTGTTTATATATTGAAAATCAAGTAAGGTTTGACCTTTGATTAGACAAAGTTAAACATTTTTATTAGTATTTATCATATGCTAATTCAAATAAAGCTTGACCGTTAATTAGTTAAAGTCAACTTTGTTATTAGTGTTTAGATATTGAAAGTCAAGTAAAGTTTGACCGTTGATTAGAGTTATTAGTGTTTATATATTGAAAGTCGAGTAAAGTTTAACCATTTATTAGTTAAAGTCAGCTTAGTCATTAGTCGAAGGTAATGGTAAATAAAAAGAAACCGTGAGTTACGGGAGTGGGAACATTGTCCCACTCCCGTTATACAATGAAACCTACTTAACTACCCCTGATCTAGATGGTACAATCAGGTGGCCCCAAAAAATGTCGTGGGAATGTACGGGAGCGAGGACATTGGCCCACTCCCTTAATATATGTTACCTAAAATACCACCCCTGATCTAAATGTTGCAACCAGGTGACCAAAAGAAGCTAGTCCCGTCGTGGTGACCGGGGCCTGTGGGAACCATCCATGGAAAATATTACGACCCATCGTGGTGACCGGGGCCTGTATGAGCCATCCCTTCAACAGAGTCCCGTCGTGGTGACCAGGGCCTGCATAAGCCATCCCTGAAAAAATAGAGGGGTAGGAGAACAAACTCACTAGCCTCCTCACTTCATGTTACATCTATGCTACCGGTGGTGTGAACCGGCTCTTGTGCCGTGGTTTGCTCCCCACGAGTGTCTTCAACTCCGACTTCTAATGAATGAAGTAGTATGACCTGTTCTCCTAAAAGGGCTTGCACACCGCTTCTACCATGTACACCCCTAAGATGAAGATAAAGAGGTGTTATTGGCCTTCGATAACGGTCTCTGGATGAGGGTCGAGACTTTCTCTGTGGGGTTGGGTGCAGTTTGACCATAGTCCATTGTGCTCCCAAGTGTTCCCCGCAGATAGACCTCCTAGGCATAAGAGACCGGGCATGACTTCTACCACGCACACCCCGCATAACGGTTTTGTAACCGTTCTTTCCATTTTAGGCAAATGGACAGTCTGATGCTATTTTGCACTTTTCAGTACAGCACAGGCAAATAGCATAACCATTAAATCCAAGTGATACCTAGCTAGGGGTTAATTAATTTGCGTACGCAGAATCAATTTACCCCATACCCAACCTACATGGCCATGCTGCTGCCATGGGAAATCCTGTCAACCATCTGGAGAGAAGCTGCTGGGTGTTTTTTTTTCAACAATCCAATAGTAGCCATCCCTCGAGGTTTCTTCACAAGTCCCCCCTCGAGGACAGAGCACTCGAACACCTTTGGCCCTCGAATGCCCCCCATGAGAACTCGGGAGCTTACGACACTCGAATGGCTACCTCGAGTACTCGAGCCCCACCAGCACCACCTCGAGGACAAAGCACTCGAACACCTTCAGCCCTCGAGTGCCCCCCCGGTGCACCCGAAAGCTTCCAACACATGAATTTCCCCCTCGAGATCTCAAGCACCACTAGGACCACCTCGAGGACAGAGCACAAGATCAGCCCTCGAATGCTCCCAATGAGCCCAAGAACACCTTCAGCTTAATCCTTACATCCTCGAATCATCCCTCAAACTCAAATACCTCAATCCATCTCTCCTCGAGCCATCCTTGATTTTTTGAGCATATCCAGCACTCGAATGCCTTCAGCACTCGAATCCATCGAAAACTCCTTCAGCCCTTTGACTATTCTTCCAACCTCGGACCATCACTCAGCTTCCCTTTGAGTACTCGAGCACTTCCATCATTCGAATGCCCATGTCGAGCACTTGAATGCCTTCAGTACTCAAATCCCTCGAGATCACCTTCAGCCCTCGAACCATCCCTCAACTTCCCTTCGATTATTCGAACCTCCCCCCCTTGAGGGTAAAGAACTAGATCACCTTCAACCCTTGAATACCCTTCACCGGGCCCTCTACCGGGCACTCGAAGGCTTCTATCTCTCAAATTTCCCCCTCGAGAACTCTAGCACCTCCAGCACTCGAATACCTCAATCCGTCCGCAAACTCCCCTCGAGTACTTGAGAACTTCCAGCACTTGAATGCCCATCTCGAGCACTCGAATGCCTTCAGTACTCGAATCCCTCAAAATTTCCTTCAGCCCTCGGACCATCCTTCCATCCTCGAAACCATCCCTCAACTTCCCTTCGAGTACTCGAACCTCCATCCCTCGAAGGGTTTCTGTTCAGCATACCATTCGAGTTTCCACTGCCATCTGATAGATGTGATTGCCGGACCCTATTTTTCAGCGTTGTTGAGTCGCCGGAATCTGGGCAAAAATTGAGAAATTACCAATTACGAGAATCTGTTCTTCCGTTCCTTTTCTTCCTGGAATTCTTATGAAACTGAGAAACAGGGCCAACAAATTGAGAGTGATATTCTTTATGATTCCGATTAAAGCAATCCACCATGGCCGGCCACCGGACCAACCAACACACAGTGAAACATCTCATGACATCTATGATGAATCTGAATAGTCCCAAAGTATTACCACCTCAATTATACCCATAATGGAGATCAGCGTATGAATGTTCATAAGTGAGAGAAAATTTTAAATCTATGTTTTCGGCATAGAGCGTCTAAGTGCAGACTAGGTCAGGGAACACAAGGCTGGGGGTTGTCCGGGTTCTAAACACAAGCGAGGCTGAGAGTTTACCGGGTTCTGAGCACAAGAAAGGCCGGGAAAAGAACTGGGTTATGTTCACTTGCAAGGCCGAAGGTTTCCCAGGATTTGAACACACACTTGGCTGGAAAATGGCCGGAATCTGAGCACTAGTGAGGCTGGATGATCAGTCCGGGTTTTGAACACAAGCTAGGCCGGTCGGGTGCCTGGGGTTTGAACACAAGGTTCCCTGAATCAGTTTGGGTAGCCTATTGGTCTAAGCTCCAATTTGAATTCGAGTAAACAAGGTCGAGCATTTTCTGGGTTCTGAGCACGAGCAAGGCTGGGTGGGTTTCCGGGAGCAAGGCCGGGCAGGCAGGCCGGAGGTTTCCCAGGTTTTGAACACAAGCAAGGCCGGAAGGTGACTGGGATCTGGGCACTAGCCAGGCCGGTGGACAAGGCCAGGGTTTGGACACAAGCTAGGCCAGTCGGGCTCGAGATTTGAGCACAAGATTACCCGAATTATTTACAACTGCTGTAATGCAAACAATTTCCATGCCTCATTAAAATTAATCTCCTATGAACATCATATTTACAGGCCACTAACCCACGCAAATTCTCATAAACAGCCCAATTCTTCCTACTAAAACCATCCCAACATGCGACGACAATCCACACACTCTACAAAATTAAATATGCAAAGCTTCTCCTGTTCCCCGTAAAACTTCTCAAAACAGGGTACCACAGCAATCCACACGGGTTTAGCGTATGAATTACTTCTTTCCACAGGAGGCCTCACCAAAAATAGATTCTATACAAATAGAGCTAAATGAAACTGAAGACAGCCTCCCAGATGACAAGTTCCTCCCCAATAATTCGCACAACAAATCCCCAGAAAATCCGCACAAGAAATTCATCCATTAAAGTATGCACAAAATTTATATAGTGCAGGACTTACATGGGTGTTCGCAAAGCTCTCCATGTTTGCATCGGGTACGGGTCTTCCTCCTCCACCGGAACTTCATCTTCCTCCTCCGGTAGAAAATTCCACTCCTGAAGACCGGTGTGCAGGTCTTCCTCTAGTAAAACCCATCGTGGATCCATGGGTCTTCAAATTTCAGTTCAAAAATTATGATATTCGAACTTCAAGAACCCAAAAGCTCTTAGCTTGAAGACCGAAAAGCAAGTCTTCGTCCCAGAAACCCATAAAGAGGCTATGGGTGTTCCAAATCAGCGTTCGGACTGCAGATCTTCCTCCAAAAGTTTAAGAATCAAGCTTTGTTTTGCAAAAAAAGGGGACCCAGATCCCGAATTCAAATCAGCCTAAACCAAGGCAAACCATACATGAAAACACTCCCAGCGAGGAGCCCAACATTAATGTCGGGCTCCTCGCTGGAGAAGGGGAGCTGTGGAAGAGAGACCCGGCGAAAACCTAACACGATGAACAGTGCAGGGCTGCGCCCTATTTTCGCCTCAGAGCTTCCTCCAGCTTAGTCACACCTTGGTCACTCAGCTTAGTCATTAGTGTTTCTATATAGAGAGAGTCAAGTAAAGTTTGACCGTTGATTAGTTAAAGTCAACTTAGTCACTAGTATTTATATATAGAAAGTCAAGTAAAGTTTGACCGTTGATTAGACAAAGTCAAACATTTTTATTAGTATTTATTATATACTAATTAAATAAAGTTTGACAGTTAATTAGTTAAAGTCAACTTTGTTATTAGTATTTATATATTGAAAGTCAAGTACAGTTTGACCATTAATTAGACAAAGTCAGCCTAGTTATTAGTGTTTATATATTGAAAGTCAAATAAGGATTAACCGTTAACTAGTTAAAGTTGTATTTATGCATACTAAATCACATAAGGGTTGAATATTAATTAGTTAAAGTAAACAAATTTTATTCTTATTTGTATATATTAGGTCAGTAAAGGTTGATAGTTGATTTATTTAACTTAACTTAGTTATTAGTTAAAGTCAACAAAAGATGTGAACGATTTTGAAAGTTTGAAAAAAAAGCTTAGAGCGGCTGCGTAGCAAGATTATTTGAAATTTTTGTCAAATATTTTGAATTATTTGAAGGAAAAATTGAACTTTAAAAAATTTCAATGAATATTTTGAAAATTTTAGCAGGAAGATTAAATTTTAAATTTTTTCGGCAATTTCTTCGGTGGAAAAAATGAATTTTTAAATTTTTGTAGCACCTGCTTTTAAAACCGGTGCTATTTTATTTCCAAAAACCGATGCTATTTTGAAATTTTTGCGATTTTTAGGTGAGAAGATAGAAATTTTCAAATATTTAGCACCGATTTTTAAAAATCAGTGCTAGTTTTTCCAAAAATCAGTGCTATTTTAAAATTTTATGTCGATTTAGTTGGCGGGAAAAATGAATTTTTAAAATATGTTGCACCAATTTATAAAACTGGTGCTATTTTCTTCAAAAAATCGGTGATATTTTTAAATCTTTGGCAGGAAAATAAATTTTGAAATTTTTTAGCACCGGTTTTTGAAAATCGGTGCTATTATTTTTATTTTAGCACTGGTTTTTAAAACTGGTGCTACTTTTTAATTTTTAGCACAAGTTTTTGAAACTGGTGCTATTTTTAATAAAAACTATTGCTCAAATTAATTTTTAGCACCGTTTTTGAAAACCTGTGCTATTTTTAAACTAAAATTGATGCTCTTTTGAATTTTTCGTCAATGTTTGGTGGGAAGATAGAATTTTACAAATATTTAGCACCGGTTTTTAAAAACCAGTTCTAATATTTCTAAAACCGGTGCTATTTTAAATTTTTTGGCTATTTCTTTGGCGGGAAAATGGAATTTTCAAATTTTGAGCACCAGTTTGTAAATACCGGTGCTAATATTTTCCAAAATCAGTGCTATTGTAAAATTTAGCACCAATTTTTAAAAAACTGGTGTTAAAATTAAAAAGAAAACAGGTGTTATTACATATTTAGATCCGGTTTTGAAAACCT
Source organism: Rubia yunnanensis (assembly GCA_037428765.1). Lineage (NCBI taxonomy): Eukaryota > Viridiplantae > Streptophyta > Magnoliopsida > Gentianales > Rubiaceae > Rubia > Rubia yunnanensis. Next base: position 17,523,863 of record CM075064.1, on the reverse strand, counting down.
GTCCTATTACATTTTTAGCACCGATTTTGAAAGTCGGTGCTAAAAAACCAGTGCTAGAGGGGAGTCTCTGTGGTAGTGTTAACTAGTACTAATGGACATCATATATCCACTCCTAGATATTCCATTTGATCATCTTTTGTGGGTCGCCGGTGGGTACTTTTTGTGTACATTCTATGTGATAGCCATTCCTAAGGGCGGTAGAAGATATTGAAGGTCGTTTGCAAGAACAGTAGAAAAGATCAAAGGCCATATTCACCTCTAAAATAGTAGTAGGCGAAGGCCACAAATGTCAATGTGTGGTAGAAAGAGATTGGAGCCAATGATAGACGACATTGGAGTTCAAAGAGGCCAATGAAGAAACGGGAAATCGTGGTTAAATGAGTTGTGCCAACGTTTGAGAAAAATCCAAAAATAATTAGCTATCAAGGATGATTCCATTGGATTCATCTTCTTTAGCACTATGAAATCGACTACTAGAACTCAAAAATTGGACTAACGGTTCTCCCATTGCAAAGGAAAGAAGTTCAGCCGGCTAAGTCACCACTGGTTAGCGCAGACCGTTCATGGCCACACACCAATGGTCTGCGCATGAGGAGATGACCTGCTCAAACAGCTCCAACACAGCGCTATATGCCACGGTCTACGCAACTCAAGTTCAAAGGTTTGCCCAAAAATGGCTAATTATAGGCGTTGATCGTCCCGTTCACGACGGTCGGCACCGTTCCATGATCAAAATGACAAGACCAGCCATTGCCCCGCGCCATAACCCATGGCTTGCGCCATAACCCACGGCCTGTGCCATAACCCATGGCCTGCACCAAAGTTCTAAGCAAACTATATCTTTAGACCAAGGCCCACGTCATAGGCCACGATCTGCACTAAATTTTTAAGGGAGGCATGCTTCCTGACCGCGGCCTGCACCGAAGTAGATAGTCTGTGCCAGTGTCTCGTGCCACAGCCCTTGCCAGATCAAGTGGCCCGCACCTTTGAAGACCGACGGCTACACACGAGTATGCATCCCCCCAACAACTCTCTCCTTCGGAGAGCTCTTAGAGAGGGAGAAACACTTTCTTCTTTTCATTTTTATTTATTTTCATTTTGTGTTCATCTTAGATGTGGAATTTAAATCCGTATTTGAATTCCATGTCTATGGAGTAGTTTCCATAGCTTGGGGATAAATGTATCCCATGATTTAACTTCTATGTTTATGTGAGATTTATTAGATTCATCCTATTATATGTGTTCATGATATTATCATGATTGCTCTTGAATGTTCTAAATGCATGAATATTACACCACATACCGGCACACACTTTGGGATGTATTCATGTACACTGCATTTATTGATGCCCCATTAGGAAGAGAAACCTGGATGTTAGAATGGATAAGGGAATACGTTACGTTTGATTGAATGTGTGCAAAGGGATACCCGAGTCATACTCTGACTTATTTTCCATTGCACTAGTCTTAGCTGATTATGTAAAGTTTTCTGATAGGTTATGGGTAAAGATAGCTAAGAGGTAGCAAACTAGGGTGTGAGAGACCCTAGATCATAGATAAGGTTCCAATGACTCTTGGCCTTATTGATAGGACCCGAGGGAAGTTGTGCATTTGTGGTGGAAGCCTTGGACGTAATCCCAGGGGGGAGAAACGGACCTACGACATTGGTTGGACCTTGTTATACTCCCCTAATTACTATAGCGGTGTTAATGAGGGTTACGAGCACAACCGATGTGACAGGTACGGGGAAGTGTATGCCATTGGCCACACCACATGTTGTGAACACAATATTAGGTTGCTTAGGAAATCTTGCATGTAAATGAATTGAGGATCGAAACATTAGGTTAATTATGTTGCGCATTGACTTTCCAAGCTACCACTTAGCGGAATTAAGATTTTTGACAAAACAAGGGAACTCACAAACCCTTCAATGCTGCATGAAATTCAAGGTCTAGCCCTCGGGGTACACTCAATTTTGACTCGCTCTCTAACTAGCCTTCGGGATCAGATTACAAGGTTTACTGATACTTAACTAGCCCTCAGGGTTAAGAAACAATGGAATAGATCGCAAGCAAAGAGTATGAACTCAAAGGGTTGTATTTTGATTGATGAAATTGGTGTTAAATTCGTCCATAAGGCCTCCCTATTTATAGTGTTACGATCTTGCCCCAAACCCTAATCACAAATGGAAACTTAATCAACTTATGGCAGCTTTAAGAAGCTAAAACCATATCTAACTAAAATACCTAAAATAAATGGTAATCTAAGGTAATCTATTTGAATCATTCAAGAACTAACCTTGAAGAATATTACCTTATCTAATCTTACCAAATCTAATTCTAATCAGAATAAAACTGAATATACTAAACCCTAATGGACTGTATTTTCAAAATTTATCTCTTCAGAGCCCACATGGCCAAGCTATCAATCCAATAAATCCAAAATGAAATAATTTTACGATATTTTACATTGATGACACTACCTCATTAAAAACCCAGTGGGAAAAAAAGAGTATAATGTTACTAATGATGTCTTCAGTTCGTCGACAATCTTGAATACTGAATCCAAGATGTCAATGGTGACTACTTCTTCAATTCTTCATCATAAAGGCGATCAATCAAAGCATTTTAAACACATCAAAGAATTTGATATTCGTATTATTCCCTCCGGGATCGAAAATTTTCTTCCTCGGAATGGGAATCATATAACCTATAAAGATATCCTTGAATTCCTGTAACAACTTCACAAACCGTGAAATGATATCAACAGGAATATCTTCTTTGGCATAGTAACTTTCTTTAATGGACATTATAAGAACAAAAGAATGATTAGTCAAAGCTCGATTCATATATCTTATTGAATCATAAAATGATTTACAAGAGTTAATAGATAGTTCATGCCTCATCATATAAATAGAAGATAAAGGACTAAGATGTGAAGACAAGACTGTATACGACTTATCATAAACATTTTGCAACCTACATGTTTTACCTGCCTTAGGATCGACTTGGAACTTGTGTATGGCGACATTTCCTGTCTTTTTGGCAGAATGGACTCTATTTTGGTCGAAATTACTTGCTCCTTGTGGGGGATGAATTTTGGAAACTTCTGTGGAAAATGCCTAAAAAACTTCCTGTGTTTCAAGACCTTGCTCACCTTTGTCAACAATGATGATTTCATCATCTATTTGTTCTTCTTCGGTGTCATACCATGCATGCATATCATCACCTTCCTCCTCCTTCAATGTTATTATAATTCGTTCATGGGGACAATTAATGTGAACATGTCCTCGTTCATTATAATGAAAACATGTAGGAGTGTAAACTGCATCTGACAAAGTAGAAATTGATTTACCGGTATCTTGGCTAAAAGACTAATTGGTTGCGATCATTCTTTGACTGATGGGTTCAAATGGTGGATTTTAGTAGGTTTTGTTTGAATTAAGGTTTCCTCGGACACAATTGTTCGAGTAGACACCACCCTTGGTCAAATTTGGCCTTATGAAATCAGAGACTTGCCTTTGACTGTCATACCTGAAAGTAGAGCTTCCTCTGGGCCTTAATGTCGACTCAACCAACCTATCCTTGAACAATAAATCTTGCATAGAAACATAATGTTGGAGCTTAATCGGAAATTTACTTGACTTTCTATACAACGGTCAAACTTACTTGACTTTCTATATATAAATACTAGTGACTAAGTTGCCTTTAACTAGTCAATGGTCAAACTTTACTTAACTCTCTCTATGTATAGAAACACTAGTGACTAAGATAACTTTAACTAATCAACGGTAAAAATTTACTCGACTCTCTCACTGTATAGAAACACTAGTGACTAAGCTGACTTTAACTAATCAACAGTCAAACTTTACTCGACTTTCAATATATAAACACTAATAACTAAGTTAACTTTGACTAATTAATGGTCAAACTTTACTTGACTTTCAATAAATAAACACTAATAAAAAAGTTGACTTTAACTAATTAACAGTCAAACTTTATTTGAATTAGTATATAATAAATACTAATAAAAATGTATGTCTTTGTCTAATCAATGGTCAAATTTTACTTGACTTTTTTAATATAAATACTAGTGACTAAGTTGACTTTAACTAATCAATGGTCAAACTTTACTTGACTCTCTCTCTGTATGGAAATACTAGTAACTAAGCTGACTTTAACTAATTAACGGTCAAAATTTACTCAACTTTCAATATATGAACACTAATAACTAAGTTGACTTTGACTAATCAACGGTCAAACCTTACGTGAATTAGTATATAATAAATACAAATAAAAATGTTTAACTTTAACTAATCAACAGTCAAACTTTACTCGATTTTCAACATATAAACACTAATAACTAAGTTGACTTTAACTAATCCACGGTCAAACTTCACTTGAATTAGTATATATAAATACAACTAAAAAATGGCTGGAAATAAGTGAAATGACTATTATACCACTGTGAAAAAAATTAAAAAGGAAACCCTGCCCTCATTTCTTCATTTTCGTTCTTTTCAAAATTCATCCTTCACATTTTTCTCACCGCTGCTCAACTAATCGACGATCAACGGTGATTTGATCCGTGTAGCACAGTGGTTCGATTGGAGATGAGTCAGTGGCGATGCGATGGTGTTTCGATTGGAGCAGTTGTTGAGTAGTGGAGGTAAAACGGCGCGGTGTGGTGGGGGGTAGAGTTTCTGGCGGAGGTAGGAGGTGGCGGAGCTAGGGCAGAGGTAGGAGGTGGTGGAGCTAGGGCAGCGGTGGTGCACGGTTCTTTCTTATGGCTGGTGGTGTGGGTTTCTGGCAGAGCTAGGGCAGAGCTAGGAGGTGGCGGATCTAGGGTTGAGGTAGGGGCACAGTTCTTTTTGGTGACTGGTGGCATGGGTTTCTGACGGAGCTAGGGCAGAGCTAGGAGGTCGCGGAGCTAGGGCAGAGGCATGAATAATTCCTTGAAACAAACTGAAGAAGCACGTTATCTTACATTGTGGCTACAAGCACAGATGAATCCCTTCATGCGTGATAAGTTCACCCCGCCGTCGTAGACTCCGGTTCCGTCGCCTTTTTTCCCCCGTCGTCGAGTGCCATCTGGAACACCAGCAACATCCGCGAGACCCTCAAAAAATTACACGAAACCTTCAACCTCACTAAAGCACTGTAAGAAACTGCTAAAAACAGTAAAATGTTTCAATCTAATAGATTTCTCAAATTCCAGGTTTAATTTTGATCGGTATGTAGGGAGAAAGAGCTGGAGATGTTAAACATGGTTAGATTGGGAGATAAGTTGCAGAAGCACAAGAAGAATAAATTGTGGAGAAAGAGGATGAGGAAGCAGATTGATAAGAAGAAGGCAAAGGTCTTTTATATGTTGCTTTCTGATTGTAATGCTTGTTGTTTCTAGAGTTGGTTGTGATTTCTATTAAATTTTTTTGTTTTTCGTATATTCAGAAGCTCGAGGAGTTTGAAAAATATGACAAAGAAGCTGATGAGTGGAGGGCTAGGCAGATAGCCAAGGAAGTTGCTCGAGGAAAGGTAATAACCACTGGATTCTTTGCTGTTTTTTCTGCTTGTGGCTTCTTTGCTTGGTTTTTCAAATAATCTGATGTTGTTGGTGCATTTTCGTGTTTTGATTGAGAATATTAACGTGGTGAATTTCTTGGAGTACTGAAATTTCTTAGTTTTGTAATTAAGATATTCCTACAAGTTCTTGTTTATGGAAGGAAACCTTAATGTGCCTTAGGATATGTATATGAACATATAAAGGAACAGCGTGCCAGTTCTTATGAATTGTCAATCAGATGGAACTCACCATTCTCATATGATCTGTTATGCATTATTTGATTCACTATTGCACCTATCTTCTAGTCTTTGAGAACTGATGTAGCATAGGGTGAATTGACTTGGCTTTTAACCTGTCACAAATGTTTCTTGTATAGCTTATATGAGCTTCTAACTTATCCATGCCAAGGATGTAACTTTTATTTTATTCCTTGTCACTTTGAATTGTTTCATATACAGTTGGGAACTGAATATAGCTTCTGGCTAATCGGTTGGTTTGTGCATTGAAGTGGAAGAAATGAAGCGAATATCAAAACACAAGTCCAAAGAGGAGATGAAAATATTAGGATCTGATGTAAGCAGTATTTATTTGTGCTCATGCTATCAATTGCCTGACCCTAGCTTATAATGCTCTTTTGATTTAACATGCAGCTTGAGGTAATGCTGATTGTGGAAAAATTGCAAGAACTACGATCACTTAGGGTTGAAAAATTTAAAAAACAAGGTGATCTTCTCCTACATAAAAATTCCCTTGCTCTTGTGTTCTTACATATGTCCTTTTTTTGTTAATCAATATGAGAAGCGATTGTAAAATGACAAACCATGATAAAAAAAAATTTCTTTGGTTTGGACATGTTATGTCCTTATTTCAACATTTCTGTATTTTAGTGTAGATTACCTCAAAACACTTGACATGAGGCATATTATGAAGGGATTGATTAACTTGATTAATTTACCTTCACCTTGCTGAATAATTGTTCGATTTAAAATTTAATGTGAGTAAATAATAAATTTATTTGTTGCATGTATGGAGCAATATGATTTAATCAATTTACCGGTGGAATATGCAGGTTCGAAGAGCATGTGATGCATATTTAATTGGTAAATTAGATGTCACTTCAAATTTTGAACCCTTCTTAGTCTTGAGTAAAGCAATAAGGGCATTAGTAAAGTCAATGATACTGAATGAACCTTTCCCCTTTTCCCCTTGTGATTGTTCTTGCATAGTACCATATTTGGTAGTAGAATGGACATTAAATATAACTAAAGAGTTGCTTGAACAACTCCGGCACTGGTTCGGAGCATCTATATAGAAGCTTAATCTTTCTAACTTATAACAATAGTGCTAGTAGACCATACATGATACATGTGTCACTTTTTACGCATCAGAGAAGCTTTGAATTTAAACCTATACATATATTTGTGATTCATATCATGTTTCTGCTAAATAGTTCATGGTACTGTTAATTCTCGATTTCATTGTGGTCTTGTAGATGCACATGGAATGGTACATCTTAGCATTTTTAAGGATCATAGATTCAAGATTAGTTGTGTGGCTTAGCCTTGTGATTTAATGTGTATACGCCACATGATTCAATTGCTAGTTCAAGTTAAAGTTATGTTTAGTCCCGTAGATAATTATGTTTAGTCCCATTGATTATTAATTTTGCATCATAACTTTTTTCAGTTTTATTTCTATATTATCAATTTTTTGAAGTTGATTTTATTATTAAATTAATGTCCTAATAAATTATTAATTTTGGGCCTTTTCCCCTTCCTCTTAAAGTGGCAGTGTGCTGTTGCTTTTAGAGGAAGGAATTTTTTTTAGGTGTCGTAAATAATTTAGCACTGGTTTGCTAAGAAAAAAACCGGTGCTAATGAAAAAACTGGTGCTAACAGATTAACAACATAGAACACTTATCAAGTACAAACAAGGTTGGAACTTGCAGTGAGGAACCGATATGGAAAACATATCAGTAGATTTATCAGCAGTCACCTTAATACTCTCCCGATCTTCTGATGATGCAACCACAACAGAACTTGACAAACTAGAACCTTCTAGGATACAAGGTACCACATTTAAAGTTGTCCATATTTCTACAAATTTGCAGCTCGATGACATCTTTACAAAGGGATTACCCTGTCCTTATTTTGAGTTCTTAAGTTCCAAGTTTTGTGTTGCTACCAGTCCCACGCTTCGCTTAAGGGGCAGTAAATATATAATTGATTTAGAATAAGGATAAGAAAGAAATACCATTTTTTATTTGATTTTGTAAATATCCCCTTTCATATTTTTTTTGTACTTTATATATAATTTTACTCACTATATATATGAATATACACATTCACAGTATGTATAAGTTTTATTTTCTGTCGAATTTCAGTGTGATGCTGGAAATTCAATTTCAATGTGATTCTGCAAGTCTGATTTGAACCTGATGCTACAAATTCGATATCAATGCGATAAAGAAATTCTAAAAATCATTCAATGTGATTGTGAAAATCTGATGTGAACCTAACAGGGTTTTGAAGAAAAGATTAATATATCCATGGTTACTTACACCTTTCAAAGTAGGTGATTAGTGATTTATTCATTTCATTTATTTCATATCATTCACCATGAATTTTCAGTGAAGATATCATTACTCATAATAATAGTAGTAGTAGTAGTAATAATAAAAAAAAATTAATAATAATAATAATAATCTGAAATGTACTCCTCTATGGCGCGAGTCTAAATAAAAAAAGATAGATTCTGAAACGAATGTGTTGCAATTGAGATATCAATTTATTAATAAATTAATTTATTCAACGTTTTAATTGGAAGGAAAATCCAACTTGATTGTTGCGACCGTGGACAAATATATGTGGTACTATCTATCTTCGGTAAAGAAGAAAGTACAAGACCAAATTTGCCACATCTAGGCATAAAATCAACAAATTTGTAATCAAGAAATTTGAGTACAGCTGGTGGTGCATTTCCTTCAGGTAAGCCGAGGAGGAGGAGGTGAATCACTTTAACGCGAGCTCGGACCCGAAGGAGGAACAATTGTGTTCTTAGGTTTGCTGTAATAAAAGAGACTTTCGTCGGATTGACTAGGGTTTCTACCGGAAAGAAGGACGAAAAGGAGGAGGTAGTGGATAGCTTCTATGCAAGCCGATAGGACCGGAGCGATAATAACCAAGAAAATGAGGAGGCGGCGGACTTCTATGGGGGTCGCTAGGACCGGAGCGGTAAGAACCAAGAAAATGAGGAGGCGGTGGACTTCTGTGCGGGTCACTAGAACCGGAGCGGTATGAACTAAGAAAAGGAGGAGGCGGTGGACTTCTGTGCGGGTCGCTAGGACCGGAGCGGTATGAACCAAGAAAATGAGGAGGCGATGGACTTCTGTGCGGGTCACTAGGACCGGAGCGGTATGAACCAAGAAAAGGAGGAGGCGGTGGACTTCTGTGCGGGTCGCTAGGACCGGAGCAGTATGAACCAAGAAAATGAGGAGGCGGTGGACTTCTGTGCGGGTCGCTAGGATCGGAGTGGTATGAACCAAGAAAATGAGGAGGTGGAGGACTTCTGTGCGGGTCGCTATGACCGGAGTGATATGAACCAAGAAGATGAGGAGGCGATGGACTTCTGTGCGGTTCGCTAGGACCAGAGCGGTATGAACGAAGAAATGGAGTTTCGTCCAATAATCTTCCGCCTTGGACTTCATGGCCAGCTACCAAGAACAAAATTAACAAGGTTGCGATCATGCCTTTTGCGATCATGCCTTTTTGCGATCATGCCTTTTGCCTTTTGGCATTGATCTGTCAAAATTATGTTTGATTCCTGCTTATTTGGATAATTCAGAATATGTCCTAATTAACTGATTTTCGTTGACTGGTGGGAAAGTTAATCTCATTTGTATAGTATAATGATGGCAGAAATAGAAAGGAAGAAAAACAGAACTTTCACCAAACGTGTTTGCTAACCTCCACAAATAGAAATATATTAATTTTATTGTCCAAATGACTAGACATATTATAAAAATTAAGTCACGAAGGACCACCCGACCCATATTATTGAGACATACTAGTGATTTATAGAGCAGAACAGATGTCGACAAAATTCACACTTAACAATTCTAAACTCTCACTCTATTTATAAGAATTCAAGTACAACTCAAGTGTCTTCCTATTAATGCAACAAACTCTTGAATTTCTCAAAATTCATAAAATGACCCTTGAGTTACCCATTCATGAATCCCAAACTCTTGACTTCTCTGTTAATCTATATTTGAGATTTGAAGAGATACCCAACAACTGTCTCCAACAAAATATTTGAGATTTAATATTTTTAATTATTTATAATAAAAGTGCATAAAAAATTATGGGAATGGCTAATCCAGTGGATATAATGGTACCATTAACCAGCCCGGTTACGATTGGGAAACAACTATACCCGTCATCCAAGAGAGCAGAGATCCCGGGGATGGATAGGATGCACTAGCTATTCCGAACGACTGGCTGCTCAACGAGAGTTTCTCCAGTTGAGAAAAACAGAATTTGACAGGTTCTTGCAGGAGCGACGCAACCCTTCTGCCCCGAAGGGGGCATTAGCAACTCAGGCTATAGAAGATGTCTTTCTTCTGTCGTAAAACCCAAACAAAGCATCATTATCACTTGATTGGTGCTCTCACCACGGTGTGGTCCGACTAAAAAACCCTGTTATACATGAGGGAGTACTAGGTTTCACACATCCAAAGATGCCGATGCAAACTAAAATGTAGACACAACACATATGCTAATGCAAACCCAAATACAGATACATCTGCAGAAGCAGATGCAGGCAAAGATGTATACACAATCGCAAATGCAGACACATCCGCAAGTGCTGATGCCACATTTGCATAATTTGGTTTGATATTTTCTCCTAACTCAATTACTTAGCCTAACATTCTGTAATCCTCTAACTAGCACCTACATTACTACCATTCTTTTGGAAGCAACAAATGTTGCTTCACGAGCTGGGTGCTCATCTCTGTATATCTTAACTAAGCTTCGGCTTCACCTTTCTTTTCTTTTATGTCCTTTTCACGGCTAGGGCAGGCCTAATATAATTTCCCCCATCTACGGATGGTTTAATCTAAAAAAAAATAACTCAATGACTCCACTGTCATCAGTGGTATCCAGACAAGATGATTTGACCTTGGCTTAACTTCTCACCCGTCCAGCTAGTTTCTCAAGGATCGTCCGTAACCAACTCGTGGGCTATCTTGCAATCTTATCCACTATGGCAGGCACCCCTGCCACAGTATCCAGTAATTGATTCATCCACTATTTGACGTAACAACCTTTGGTTTAGGCGACTTTGCCGCCTCACTAGCATCATTCGAAACCCTGGTGCCGATGAGATTGGCCTAGACGTACATAGATAACACTTGGATGCCACCTGGTGGACTAGACATGCCAACTGAAAATAAGAATCTCGGCACCATCAATCGGGGATCTTGAGAATATTATTAGAGTGAGCGGCCGTGCAAGTAGTTTCCACACCATTCATATCATTCATAGCAGTAGCCCGGTGGAATCCTATATGTGCCATGGAATATTCTGAACTTGGAACCCTCACGTTTAAAAATATTTTAGGTTATATGAGTATGGTACGAGCACGATGATTAATGTGTGAAGGACGTCCGATGCCATTGTATCTTAACTTTTATGTTATAACAGGATCCGTTAACGAACAAAGAATTAAACAAGAACGCGGACAATTTTTTGTTATTCACTACCAGTGTGGAGAAGATTTTATATTTGGGGCTATATTAACCGGGTGTGGATGCTAATATGAAACACACATTCAGCAAAATTAAAAAGGGATGGTGTCATTTACTCATTTAATTATAAAATTAATAATAATAGCAAAGCAATAGGTTATGTACGAAAATATACTCGTTTATATTTAATAATATATAAATAATAATATTTCACATATTATAGATTATAAAATATAACATTCTAAAATGATTTGTAGTTTTCTATTATAACTAGCAAAATTAAAAATTGATATCAATTTAAATGAACTCATCTAAAAAAAAGTAAAAGTGAGGCATAAATTAGAAAGTTTCTCAACTCATTATCTATTTAATAATTATTTTTTATAAAAAGTTAACTTTTAAAATATAGTCAAATATTTTTCAAACATGAATTCAAAATAAGTTAATGTCGATTAGTGTTATACTCGAGTTCATGAAAAGTATTTTAGTAACCAAATTTAATTTTTTATCCACCATCATTACTCTTGTCAAATAATTAGATGCATTTAAAATATAATTAATTGTATAAATACAATATATGTTAGAGATCAAATATAATATTAAAATAAAATTTCAATATTGTATATGTATACACCAATAATAAACTATTAGTTTTTCTTCTCTACATACTATTCAATTTCAATAAAAGAAACTAGTTACTTGATAACCTTTTTCATCTGAAAAATAGGAAAAAACACTTAAAATTCCATAAATTAACAGAACTAAAGGGAGACAATTTTAAGGTAAATATAGAATTTAACTTAAGAAATTGATAGCTTGATGGATGCCATGTAAAATAAATATATTAAACTGTGTTTTAGTAAAAGAAATTAGATATTTAAAATTTTTTAAATAGAAATATTAAAATAGAGTTAAATAAAGTAAATTATGATTTTAAACATAAACTCGAATTGCATAGTAATACATTGTTCTGTAATGTTTTATAAAAAAATATTATATGATTATAAACTTAATATATATATAGTAAAAATGGATTCGATCTCTTAATAACTCGAATTCTACCTAATATATTTTCAAATATAAAAGAGTTAAATATTATTTTAATAATATATAATGTCCAATATTATAGAACTAATAATTGTGACGTCATGTACTAGTTTGATTTAATTAATTAACATTAGTGACCAAAATTCTACAGAGTGTCACCGTCCAACCAATTCTGAAAATCATGTTGAATATTGAAAATAAAAGGGAATATAGTCATCTTCATCAGCTAAATAAAAAAAGAAGAATGTGTCCTCCCTAAAAGTTTCCAGGTTTAAAAACCGGCATATTTGTATCCGGTTCAAAATAATCCACCTCCATCAAAGAAAGCACTCACCAAAGTGTTAGCTACGTCCACATAACAAAAAAACTATTTATTAACAGACTTAGAAGGTAGATTACTCAGACTATAACAGATGTCTTCAACCTCACAGATGTTACATGCGGATCCAGATGAGACTTTATATAGATCTCCCAAACTACAGAATCCTAAACAATAATGGAATTGTATTATTCTAATTCTAGTCCTAAACACAAATGGAATTACCAAATAATAAATCCAAAATATAAAAGGATTAAGATTCAAGTCATATTATAACAATCTCCACCTTGACTTGAATCCTCTATCACGAAATAGATAATCAATGGCAGGTATCAGACGATACCAAATGCAACAAAAATTGCCAGATGTATCGTGACTCTCACTGCCCCAGAATCCCCTCCCCCAGCCCAAATTAACAACTTAGAACATTTAGAAAGTCCAAACAAGGTTGAAACTTGCAATGAGGAACAAATATGGAAAACATATCAGTAGATTTATCAGCATATGATGCAACCGCATGAGAATTTGACAAACTAGAACCTTGTAGGTTATACAAGGTACCACATTTCACACTCTTTAGAGCCACCTTCCAACCCTTGCAGACATTCACAACTCCAACTTCACCTTGAAAACTGAATCCTATACTATCAACAAGACTCAGCGACAACTTAGAACACTTAGCAAGTACAAACAAGGTTGGAACTTGTAGTGAGGAACCGATATGGAAAACATATCAGTAGATTTATCAGCAGTCACCTTAATCCTCTCCCGATCTTCTGATGATGCAACCACAACAGAACTTGACAAACTAGAACTTTGTAGGTTATACAAGGTACCACGTTTAAAGTTGTCCATATTTCTACAAATTTGTAACTTGATGACATCTTTACAAAGGGATTGCCCTGTTCTTATTTTGAGTTCTTACGTTCCAAGTTTTGTGTTGCTACCAGTCCCACGCTTCGCTTGAGGGGCAGTAACTATATAATTGATTTAGAATAAGGATAAGAAAGGAATACCATTTTTTATTTGATTTTGTAAATATCCCCTTTCATATTTTTTTTGTACTTTATATATAATTTTACTCACTATATATATGAATATACACATTCACAGTATGTATGAGTTTTATTTTCTGTCGAATTTCAGTGTGATGTTGGAAATTCGATTTCAATGTGATTCTGCAAGTCTGATTTGAACCTGATGCTACAAATTCGATATCAATGCGATAAAGAAATTCTAAAAATCATTCAATGTGATTATGAAAATCTGATGTGAACCTAACAGGGTTTTGAAGAAAAGATTAATATATCCATGGTTACTTGCACTTTTCAAAGTAGGTGATTAGTGATTTATTCATTTCATTTATTTCATATCATTCACCATGAATTTTCAGTGAAGATATCATTACTCATAATAATAGTAGTAGTAGTAATAATAATAAAAAAAGTAATAATAATAATAATAATCTGAAATGTACTCCTCTATGGCGCGAGTCTAAATAAAAAAAGATAGATTCTGAAACGAATGTGTTGCAATTGAGATATCAATTTATTAATAAATTAATTTATTCAACGTTTTAATTGGAAGGAAAATCCAACTTGATTGTTGCGACCGTGGACAAATATATGTGGTACTATCTATCTTCGGTAAAGAAGAAAGTACAAGACCAAATTTGCCACATCTAGGCATAAAATCAACAAATTTGTAATCAAGAAATTTGAGTACAGCTGGTGGTGCATTTCCTTCAGGTAAGCCGAGGAGGAGGAGGTGAATCACTTTTACGCGAGCTCGGACCCGAAGGAGGATTAATTGTGTTCTTAGGTTTGCTGTAATAAAAGAGACTTTCTTCGGATTGACTAGGGTTTCTGCCGGAAAGAAGGACGAAAGGAGGAGGTAGTGGATAGCTTCTATGCAAGTCGATAGGACCGGAGCGATAATAACCAAGAAAATGAGGAGGTGGTGGACTTCTATGGGGGTCGCTAGGACCGGATCGGTAAGAACCAAGAAAATGAGGAGGCGGTGGACTTCTGTGCGGGTCACTAGGACCGGAGCGATATGAACCAAGAAAAGGAGGAGGCGGTGGACTTCTGTGCGGGTCGCTAGGACCGGAGCGGTATGAACCAAGAAAATGAGGAGGCGGTGGACTTCTGTGCGGGTCACTAGGACCGGAGCGGTATGAACCAAGAAAAGGAGGAGGCGGTGGACTTCTGTGTAGGTCGCTAGGACCGGAGCGGTATGAACCAAGAAAATGAGGAGGCGGTGGACTTCTGTGCGGGTCGCTAGGACCGGAGCGGTATGAACCAAGAAAATGAGGAGGCTGTGGACTTCTGTGCAGGTCGCTAGGACCGGAGCGGTATGAGCCAAGAAAATGAGGAGGTGGTGGACTTCTGTGCGGGTCGCTAGGACCGGAGCGATATGAACCAAAAAGATGAGGAGGCGATAGACTTCTGTGCGGGTCGCTAGGACCAGAGCGGTATGAACGAAGAAATGGAGTTTCGTCCAATAATCTTCCGCCTTGGACTTCATGGCCAGCTACCAAGAACAAAATTAACAAGGTTGCGATCATGCCTTTTGGCGTCATTTTCAGTACACTACAGATTGATTTGATGGTGGAGAAATTATGGTGCATGTGTGGTCTTTATATAGCTGATCCAGCTTATGAAAAATGCATGATATAGTTATTTTGCAAATTTAAAACGTGTATAGCTATCGTAATTACCTTTCACAGCCTCAATATGATTCCAGCTTATTTGGACGATAATTCAGAATATGTCCTAATTAACTTGTCTCAGTTAAAGGTGCACTGATTTTCGTTGACTGGTGGGAAAATTAATCTCATTTGTATAGTATTGGCAGAAATAGAAAGGAAGAAAAACTGATCTTAGAATTTAAAGTGGTTCACCAAACGTGTTTGCTAATCTCCACAAATAGAAACATATTAATTTTATTGTCCAAATGACTAGACATTATAAAAATTACGTCACGAAGGACCACCCGACCCATATTATTGATACATACTAGTGATTTATAGAGCAGAATAGATGACTACAAAACTCACACTTAACAACTCTAACTCTAACTCTATTTATAAGAATTCAAGTACAACTCAAGTGTCTTGCTATTAGTGGTGTCAATTCGGGTTATCGTGTCACATTCGTATCAGGTTTGAAACGTGTCGTGTTGAAACGTGTCGGGTTGAATCGTGTTGATTTCATTTATCGTATCGGGTTGGAAACGTGTCGTGTTGAAACATGTCGGGTTGAATCGTGTTGATTTCATTTATCGTGTCGGATCGGGTTTGATTGGGTACTTATCGTGTCGGGTTGAAAATGTGTCAATTTTTTTCTCGGATTGGGTCGTGTCGGGTTGAGTTAATATCGGGTCGGGTTAGTGTCGTGTAATTTTTATACTCGGATTAGATCGGGTCGGGTCAGAATATTGTCGGGTTGGATTGGATCGGGTTATTGTCATGTCATTTTTTGTACTGAAGTTTTGTTCGGGTCTGATTATGTCAATTATTTTTTATAATGTTTCACATTGAATTCAGATATATTTTGGGTTGGTTCATTTTAGATCGGGTTTTATGTCACAAATTAAATTTGGGTTGATTTAGGTTATATTTCAATAATACTATTGTTACAACTGCACTATTATCAGGTATTGTTTCGTTGTAACTTGCAAAATATAAAAACTTGACTCGTAACTCCAAATTAAAATCCGCTCGAAAGTGATGCTACCCTATACACCCCCATTGTATTTTCCAAGTACGTTAGGGGTTGGCGTCGGTTCGGTTTATTCGGTTTTCGGCCTATTTGATTTGGGTTATTCAATTTTTCCCCTAAAAAATAAAAAACCAAATCCAACCCAAATAATTCAAATAACCCGAATTATCTGAACCGAATTCAAAATTCGGTTTCGGTTTGAAACCGAATTCAACCGAATAAACTGAATTGATTCCAATCTTTATCAAATCGAATTCAATTCAATCAATTTTTTTGCCCACAACAATTGTGGGCCAAACCAAAAAACCCATAAACATGTCAAAATTTTAACTTTAAATTAATAATTACGATCAAATAGTTCAAGGCCAAGTGATTTGTCACTTACGGCCCAATTGCATCTAATGCTTTGCTTTGAAGAAATGGAGGAGTGATACCCTAGTATTTATAATTGATATCTAATGCTAAGTCTCCACCATCTTTCGATGTGGGACTAATGTAGTAATGCTAAGTCTTCTTTCATCATTTTAAAGTCTTGCTGCCCTTGCATGACTTCACCTGCAGATTCATTTTCCATTTTCCAACTCCTTCAATTATTATTACCATTTTTTTGGTTGAATTTATTATGAGTATGTCTCTTGCAATACGGTCTTTCCATAAGTCATGGACATATTATGGTTTAAAATGCAAATTACAAGAAATGAAGATTAATTTTTTGGGTTGAATGAATCGGGTTATAAACATTATAACTAATACACGTTGCATAATAAAATTTTAATATTGCAACTAAGACCTTTTACTTTGTATTATTATAATTAAACCCTATCTTTCCATAAGCCTATGGAATAATGGAAAGACGGTATTAATGAGACATCTCTCTTTATTTGACTATTATTCATTAGATTTATATATTTAGTCGTGTGCATTTTTAACTTAACATTGTGTATTCACATTTGTTATGAATTTACTTTACGTACTAGTAATCATATGGCTAAAAACCCCATTTGTTATTAGTTTGACGCACAACCAACTTGACTTGGTTCCATATTAAATGTTAATTGACTTTATAACTGCATCTGTTTTGGGTTGATTACATGCAGGGTTATATAGTTGATTTATCGGGTTGAATTAGGTTCGTGTTAAATCGGGTTCGGGTTGATCCCGGGTTCGTATTCAGGTCGAGTTTGGGTCCAGATTATTGGGCCATATTCGGGTTCGTATTCAGGTCGGGTTCGGGTCCAGATTATCGGGTCATATTCGAGTTCGTATTCAGGTTGGGTTCGGGTCCAGATTATCGGGTCATATTCGGGATTTGGGTTGAATTCGGTCGTGTTGGGTTCGGGTACAGGTCAATATTTCTCGGGTCAAAATTGGGTTTTAGGTTGAGTGTAGTCGTGTCAGGTCGGGTTTGGGTCAATATTTCTCGGATCAGATTGGATTTCGGGTTGATTCGTTCGTATCGGTCCAGGTCGGGTTCTCGGTTCGGGTCAGAGATTAACAGCTCTACTTCCTATTCATGCAACAAACTCTTGAATTTCTCAAAATTCATAAAATGGCCCTTGAGTTACCCATTCATGAATCCCAAACTCTTGACTTCTCTGTTAATCTATATTTGAGATTTGAAGAGATACCCAACAACTGTCTCCAACAAAAATATTTGAGATTTAATATTTTTAATTATTTATAATAAAAGTGCATAAAAAATTATGGGAATGGCTAATCCAGTGGCTACAATGGTACCATTAACCAGCCAAGTTATGATTGGGAAACAACCATACCCATCATCCAAGAGAGCAGAGATCCTAAGGATGGATAGGATGCATTAGCTATTCCGAACGACTGGCTGCTCAACGAGAGTTTCTCCAGTTGAGAAAAACAGAATTTGACAGGTTTTTGCAGGAGCGACGCAACCCTTCTACCACGAAGGGACCATTAGCAACCCAGGCTATAGAAGATGTCTTTCTTCTGTCATAAAACCCAAACAAAGCATCATTATCACTTGACTGGTGCTCTCACCACAGTGTGGTCCGACTAAAAAACCCTGTTATACATGAAGGAGTACTGGGTTTCACACATCCAAAGATGCCGATGCAAACTAAAATGTAGAGACAACAAATATGCTAATGCAAGCCCAAATACAGATACATCTGCAGAAGCAGATGCAGGCAAAGATGTATACACAACAGCAAATGCAGACACATCCGCAAGTGCTGATGCCACATTTGCATAATTTGGTTTGATATTTTCTCCTAACTCAATGACTCCATTGACATCAGTGGTATCCAAACAAGATGATTTGACCTTGGCTTAACTTCTCACCCGTCCAGCTGGTTTCTCAAGGATCGTCCGTAACCAACTCGTGGGCTATCTTGCAATCTGATCCACCATGGCAGGCACCCCTGCCACAGTATCCAGTAATTGATTCATCCACCTATTTGACCTAACAACCTTTGGTTTGGGCGACTTTGCCGCCCCACTAGCACCATTCGAAACCCTGGTGCCGATGAGATTGGCCTAGACGTACATAGATAACACTTGGATGCCACCTAGTGGACTAGACATGCCAACTGAAAATAAGAATCTCGGCACCATCAATCGGGGAACTTGAGAATATTATTAGAATGAGCGGCCGTGCAAGTAGTTTCCACACCATTCATATCATTCATAGAAGTAGCCCGGTGGAATCCTATATGTGCCATGGAATTTTTTGAATTTGGAACCCTCACGTTTGAAAATATTTTAGGTTATATAAGTATGGTACGAGCACGATGATTAATGTGTGAAGGACTTCCGATGCCATTGCATCTTAACTTTTATGTTATAACCGGATCCGTTAACGAACAAAGAATTAAAGAAGAACGTGGACAATTTTATGTTATTCACTAACAATGTGGAGAAGTTTCTATATCTGGGGCTATATTAACCGGGTGTGGATGCTAATAGGAAACACGCATTCAGCAAAATTAAAAAGGGATGGTGTCATTTACTCGTTTAATAATAAAATTAATAATAATAGCAAAGCAATATGTTATGTACGAAAATATACTCGTTTATATTTAATAATATATAAATAATAATATTTCACATATTATAGATTATAAAATATAACATTCTAAAATGATTTGTAGTTTTCTATTATAACTAGCAAAATTAAAAATTAATATCAATTTAAATGAACTCATCTAAAAAAAAGTAAAAGTGAGACATAAATTAGAAAGTTTCTCAACTCATTATCTATTCAATAATTATTTTTTTTTAAAAAATTAACTTTTAAAATATAGTCAAATTTTTTCAAACATGAATTCAAAATAAGTTAATGTCGATTAGTGTTATACTCGAGTTCATGAAAACTATTTTAGTAAACAAATTTAATTTTTTATCCACCATCATTACTCTTGTCAAATAATTTGATGCATTTAAAATATAATTAATTGTATAAATACAATATATTTTAGAGATCAAATATAATATTAAAATAAAATTTCAATATTGTATATGTATACACCAATAATAAACTATTAGTTTTTCTTCTCTACATACAAATCAATTTCAATAAAAGAAACTAGTAACTTGATAACCTTTTTCATCTGAAAAATAGGAAAAACACTTAAAGTTCCATAAATTAACAGAACTAAAGGGAGACAATTTTAAGGTAAATATAGAATTTAACTTAAGAAATTGATAGCTTGATGGATGCCAGGTAAAATAAATATATTATACCGTGTTTTAGTAAAAAAAATTAGATATTTAAAAATTTTTAAATAAAAATATTAAAGATAGAGTTAAATAAAGTAAATTATGATTTTAAACTTAAACTCGAATTACATAGTAATCAACTGTTCTGTAATTTTTTATAAAAAAAATATTATATGATTATAAACATAATATATATATAGTAAAAATGGATTCGATCTCTTAATAACTCGAATTTTACCTAATATATTTTCAAAAACAAAAGAGTTAAATATTATTTTAATAATATATAATGTCCAATATTATAGAACTAATAATTGTGATGTCATGTACTAGTTTGATTTAATTAATTAACATTAGTGACCGAAATTCTACAGAGTGTCACCATCCAACCAATTCTGAAAATCATGTTGAATATTGAAAATAAAAGGGAATATGGTCCTCTTCATCAGCTAAATAAAAAAAGAAGAATGTGTCCTCCCTAAAAGTTTCCGGGTTTAAAAACCGGCATATTTGTATCCGGGTCAAAATAATCCACCTCCATCAAAGAAAGCACTCACCAAAGTGTTAGCTAAATCCACACAACAAAAAAACTATTTATTAACAGAATTAGAAGGTAGATTACTCAGACCAGAACAGATGTCTTCAACCTCACAGATGTTACATGCGGATCCAGTGAGACTTTATATAGATCTCCCAAACAACAGAATCCTAAACAAGAGTGGAATTGTATTATTCTAATTCTAGTCCTAAACACAAATGGAATTACCAAATAATAAATCCAAAATATAAAAGGATTCAGATTCAAGTCATATTATAACAATCTCCACCTTGACTTGAATCCTCTATCACGAAATAGATAATCAATGGCAGGTATCAGACGATACCAAATGCAACAAAACTTGCCAGATGTATCGTGACTCTCACTGCCCCAGAATCCCCTCCCCCAGCCCAAATTAACAACTTAGAACATTTAGAAAGTCCAAACAAGGTTGTAACTTGCAATGAGGAACAAATATGGAAAACATGTAAGTAGATTTATCAGCATATGATGCAACCGCATGAGAATTTGACAAACTAGAACCTTGTAGGTTATACAAGGTACCACGTTTCACACTGTTTAGAGCCACCTTCCAACCCTTGCAGACATTCACAACTCCAACTTCACCTTGAAAACTGAATCCTATACTATCAAGAAGACTCAGCGACAACACATTTGTCATTGGTGGAACATGGCTAACTTTGTACAAGCTGTTTTGAGGATAAATCCCAATAATTACCCCTTAACTTAAAATCCTAAAATAGAACATAGAAAAAAAAGATCAAATCAATTCTAATATCCTCCTCCATTTAATTGAATCTCCAATCTACTAGATACATACATACAGATACCCCAGATGCAAATGAACATCAATTGTGCTACATGTACTAGAAATCCAACAAATGTACCAAATTTACTAGGCGCTCGGTGAATGTGCTAGATGTACTAGATGCACAGTGGTTGTGCCTGATGAAAAATTGATGCACAAAAGAAGTGCTAGATAGAAGTACCAGAAGTACCCATATACCACGAAATCAGAATAAATCCAACCATGAAAGGACTTATCATATAGAACATATTTCACCAAGTCCAACTAGGAAAGACCCTGTGACAGAAAAAAACATATTTAAGAAAATTCAAATAGGAAAGAATTTACCATCGAAACAAATGAACGTTAACATGTTCAATCATTAAAGAACTTGTCACACACAACAGCTCATGAATTCCAATAGAGGTGACAAAGAACGTCTTCAGATTTGCCAACGGATCACCCAAGCTCAATTTCTTCTTCTTCCTTTTCTTCTTCATCTTTATTTTACAATGGAAGTCTCTGATCTACCTACAGCTCTGATACCAGTTTGTTATGACAGGTGCAGTTAACGAACAAAACATTAAAGGAGCACACGGAGAACTTTATGTGGTTTACTAACAATGTCACTAGTAGAGGCCAGACCATTAAAGGCGGAAATAAAAGGCGGCATGAAGTGAAAAATTTGGAACCGCCTTAAAAAAAGGTTTCGAACTCGGAACATCAGTTCGTATCCTGCTGAATTGTATTAAAGGTGGTTTAAAATCCATTAAAGGCGGTTATTTGAAAACTGCCTTTAATTACAATCCGTTAAAGGCGGTTATTCATAAAACCACCTTTGATTAACACTAATTAAAGGCGGTTAGCCACAACTGCCTTGAATTGTACGATGTCGTGAGCTTGGAACATTGCTCTGAAATACCTTTCGAGTCCATAATGTTTCAATTAAGGTAGCTATTTAGTTAATCGCCTTTAAATGACATTAATTAAAGGCAGTTAGACATAACTGCCTCAAATTATCCAAGCTACTAAATTCGAAACCAGACCGATAAGCCTTTCAAGTCCAGAACCATGTCCTCCTCCACCCTAGTCAAGGAAGGGGTACCTTTCCGAACTCGAAAACTGGATCCCATAACAATTTTTAGTTCGGAATAGTGGAAAATTGCGTATTTTTAAAAATTGTTGTGGGTTCCGAGTTCATAACCCATTTTGTATTTATATTTAAAAAAGGGCGGTCATCAATTTTAATTCTCCCTCAACATTGTTGAAGAAGGGTGTTCTTCCATTTCTAGTCTAACATTGATGAAGAAGCATATCTAATGCATTAGAGTCACCATTTTGCATTGGTGAAGGTAAATTGTATATTAATTGATTACTTGAAATTAGGGTTTGAAATATATGAATGTAGAATTAGGGCTTTTTACCCTGAGTTTGGCGAAGAACCCCGGTATTTGAGGTTAGGCCTATGTACTGATGGAATGAATCCATTTGGTAATACGAGTAGTACACATAGTTCTTGGCCTGTGATGTTGGTTATCTACAACCTTCCTTCATGGTTGACAATGAAACACAAGTGTGTTTTGCTATCTTTGATGATTTCCAGTCCTAGGCAACCAGGTAATAACATTGATGTGTATCTTGCACCTCTTGTGGAAGATTTGTTGACCCTATTTAAGGATGGTGTTAGGCCATACGATGGTATGGTTGAAGATTACTTTACATTGAAAGCCATGTTATTTCATACTATTAATAGCTTGCCTGCGTATGGTAATTTGTTTGGTTACTCAGTGAAAGGTCACTTTGCTTGTCCTATGTGCGAGAAGGATACTGATTATTGCCAAGCATGGTTGTAAAACAGTTTATCAAGGTCATCGGTAGTTTCTTCTAGAGGACCATTCATGGAGAATTACAAAAAAATGGTTCAAGGGGGAAGTTGAGTCATGAAAAGTGATGTGCTTCATTTTGCATGCGTTAACCGTTGCATCTAGCATAGTTTTTGGTATGTTTTGTAAGGAGGACTACTAGTGTTAGTTGAGTTTACCCGACAAGGGGTTTAGACGGCCATGTTTAGTTTTATTGTTTAAATCCTGCATTTTGTAGGCTTACACTATCACAGGAACCCCCCTTTAGCACTGGTTTTTTTTTGTAAAAAAAACCGGTGCCTAAGTAACCGGTGCTAAATCTCTACTTTTAGCATCAATTTTTTTTTATTTTCACCGGTTTTTAAATGGGTGCAAATATGTACCACAATAGCACCTGTTTTTAAATCGGTGACTAAAATATTTACGACGACTAAAACAAAATCCCTACCGCTTTCAGAAGAAGGGAAAAAGACCCAAAATTAACAATTTAGTAGGATATCAATTTAGTAATAAATTCAACTTCACAAAATTGATAATATAGAAATAAATCCAAAAAATTTTATGATACAAAATTAATAATCTATGGGACTAAACATTGCGGCGGAAACCTTGGAGAGGAATCAATCTCACCACCACGGATACGGCACCCTCACCCCGGCACATCAGCAAACCAACAGTCAACGATTGAGACTCTACATACACGAGAAAATCACAAAAAAACTCTACATATAAAATGACTAAAAGAATTCAGAATATTCAAATATTAGCGAACCGTGGGTTCTATGCATCGAAGGAAAAGGGACAAGGTTTTGAGTAGGAAGCCGAGATACTGTAAAAATGCTCAGCTAGAACTCTCATCGGAGAAGCCTATGAAAAAAGCTGCATTTCAGTATAGGTCCTAATTACATCTAAAGTCTGACAATGGAGAAGAAAACCATACCGTTGATATACCCATCGTGCTAAGAAAAATTCCTGATCCAAAGAACATTTTCGCAGCCTCAAATATACCAGCTCCAAGTGGTAATACCAAGACGGTAGAGACTGAAGAAAACATTATCCTTTCATCTATAACAAGTAACACACATTAGTATCCAATGGATACTCAGGATAGTGGTCAAAACTCATTGAATCATAGATTAGAAGATAATAAAATTCTAGAAACTAACATCGTAAAGTGGCTATCCATCCACAGTTAGCCATGTGACGTATTTGTGAGGAGGGTGCGGGCTCTTTGTTTGTACTGCATAAACCAATTCAATCTGCACAATTTACCCCTTATAAGTCAATCGATAACTAGCACTCATTTCATTTCAAATGCACAAAATAGATAACATTGACTAAGAATGCCTGAATGTTTTGAATTCTTCTACTTTTACTTCGAACTCTTAAGCATAACAAACTGATGGATCCAATTCAAAAATTAGTCAAAGTAATTGAGATCTTACCATCTTTAAGAGTCTTCTATCAAGCTAAAGAAGCAATCTTTTGCTTAAGTGTACTATTATTAACATTGAGTATCAACCTCTGATGATCTCAAAATGCAACCCATGGAGAAAAAATTGACACTCCTGCCTACACAACCATTTCAAGAAATCCATAATATTTTAAATAGAAATACCAAACTCAGTACCACATCAAAATTAAATAGCAATATCAATAAAGTATATCATATTAAACAATAAAAACTGTATAAATTGTAGGATCAGAGGGCAGTACATACCACCCATGGGAGCGATTGGGATAGGATCGAACGACGTCAAATAGGGGAATCGAGGAGGAATTTGGAATCAATGTGCAGCAGCTATGCCAAAAAAAACATCAAACACCTTAAATGCTACCATATGAAAGCTGTAAAGTGATTGCAAAAAAAAAATTAACCACACGCGTATAGAATTTAATTCGATACCTAGGGAGTCGAATTTGATAGGAGAAGGGGGGAGATTACAAAAATCATAAAATTAATGAATACTAAAATCTTCAAATCCTTATCTCACACAAATTTAACATGGTGGGTCATACATTAGAAGAAGAAGCAGAAGTATACCCGGTCAAAATGCTCCCTTGTACCATAAGCATATACCTGCACCAAAGCCATAAGCAAAAATGGGAAGAAGAGATTCAAAGTGGGAAGAAAGAAGATTGGATTTTTGCTTCCGCGTGTAGGATGTGTGGAAGACATGAAGATACAAAGAAATTCTTCACTGAACACAGGTAGAAGAAACCGGAAGGAACCAGAGCTACCTCTTCTTTCTAGCTCTAAACAATGGAAAGAAAGTCAGATTTATAAATCAGCAAAGTTATATCCCTCTAAATATTTATCTATATCAGCCTGAAGAGGCAAAATAAACTCAAGAATACTGATGATTGTATCAATACTTAACAAACACAAGATCAAAGTTATTCACATTAACTTCAAAGGGGGATCAAACAACAATTAAGTTTATGAGGAAAGTTCGCGATAAAAATATATAAGCACAACACTATCAGGACAAAAAGGATGAATTTGGGCAGAGAAAGCGAAGAAAATTTCTTCTTCTAACATCTCCACAAGCCCAGAAATCACAATAAAACAAGCAAAATTATCCCTAGAAAATTCACCCAAATTCGCACATTTTACCCCAAAATCTCAAACAATTAACAAGTTCTTACCATTTGGAATGAAGCCCTATTTTAGGGGGTGAGCAAACTGGAGTTTGCCACCACCGTTGACTTGTCCCACCACTACATCCGCCTCATCCCACTACTAGTGTCGCTTTCTGGCCTCGCCCCCTCACCACCTCTGCTGGCCATGTGCCACCACATCGTCGTGGCCTCGCCCCCTCACCACATCGTCGGTGCCTCCCTAAAACCCTCGCCTACCCAACCCACTCCCGCTGAATCTCGACACCACTGCCACCTAACCTCGCCACATCACCAATTTTGCCAGACAATCAGGTAGATCTGGTCACGACACCACCGCCGATTGACCTCATCCTGCCACCACCCCTTGACCTGGTCCTATCACCACCGCCGCCTCGTCTCGCCACCGCCACCCCTCATCCCGGATGGTGGCGGATTGGAGATGGGACCGTGACAATGAACCAGGATTTTACCATGGAAACTTGAAGACGAAAGGCCAAATGAAGAGAGGAAAAGAGACTAATATATTCATCAATTTTCATTTTATATGTTATGTTAGGGTTTTTTAAAATTGGGCCAGTTTTTTGGGCCAGAGTACACTAATAAACATATAAAAAGTTAATTAAAAACTAATTAGGTATAGATAACTTGATTATGTACATGTATAAATGTTTTAAAAAATAAAGTAAAATTGATTGTCAGGAATAAAGTTTTAAAATTTTAATTTTAAAAGAAATAAAATATTAGAGGGTTAGAAAATTAATAAAAGGTTAATTCAATATGATCCATTAATGATAAAACTATTAATTGAAATATGAGTAGAACAATCAGGAAGTTTGATATCTATATATATATATGATTTAAAATAAGGTTTTACCCTTAATTAGTTAAAGTAAAAAAATAGTTATTAGTGTTTATACACAAAAGGTCAGGTAAGGGTTGATTGTTTATTAGCTAAAGTCAACATAGTTATTAGTGTTTCTTTATAGAAAGTCAAGTAAGGGATGACCGTTTATTAGTTAAAGTCAACTTAGCTATTAGTGTTTCTTTATAGAAAGTCAAGTAAGGGTTGACCATTGATTAGTTAAAGTCAACTTAGTTATTAGTGTTGTTATACGGAAAGTCAAGTAAGGGTTGACTCTTGATTAGTTAAAGTCATGTTAGTATATAGAAAGTCAAGTAAGGGTTGACCGTTGATTAGTTAGAGTCAACTTAGTTATCAATATTAAATAGAAAGTCAAAAAAAGGGTTGATTGTGGGTTAGTGAAAGTCAACATAGTTATTAGTGTTTATGTATAGAAAGTCAAGTAAACTTTGATCGTTGAATAGTTAAAATTGACTTAGTTATTAGTGTTTATATATAGAAAGTAAAGTAAAGTTTGAACGTGGATTAGTTATGGTCAAACATTTGATTAGTACATACTACAAATAAAGTTTGACCGTTAATTAGTTAAATCAAATGTTGTTATTAGTGTTAATATATTGAATGTCAAGTTAGGGTTGACCGTTGATTAGACAAAGTCAAATATTTTTATTAGTATTTATTATATACTAATTCAAATAAAGTTTGACCGTTGATTAGTTAAATTCAACTTTGTTATTAGTGTTTATATATTGAAAGACAAGTAAAGCTTGACCATTGATTGGACAAAGTCAACTTAGTTATTAGTGTTTATATATTGAAAGTCGAGTAAAGTTTGATCGTTGATTAGTTATAGTCAGCTTAGTCACTAGTCGAAGGTAATGGTAAATAAAAAGAACCGGTTATGTGTATGGGAGTGGGGATAATGTCCCACTCCCTTAATACATGATACCAAATAAAACTACCCCTGGTGTAGATGCTACTAGTAGGTGGCAAAGAAATGCTAAACCGTTCATAGTGACAGGGGTCTGTAGAAACCATCCGTGAGAGAAAAATGCTAAGCCCTCTGTTGTGACAGGAGCCTATAGTAACCATCCATGAAAATACCGACGGGCATGAGAACAAAGTCACTAGCCCCTCACTCCATGCAACATCCATGCAACCAGTAGTGTGAACCGACCCTTTCGCCGTGGTTTGCCCCCCACAGGTTTCTCCTAAACCGAGAGTGGTCTCGGCCTTTAAATGAAGTAGTATGTCATCTCCTCCTGGAAGAGCTGGCACAACACTTCTACCATGTACACCTCTAAAATGAAGATAAAGAGGTGTTATTAGCCTTCGCTAACGGTCTCTGGATGAGGGCCGAGGTTTTCTCTTTGGGGTTGGGAGCAGATTGACCAAAGTCTAGTGTGCTCTCGAGTGTTCCCCGCAGATAGACATCCTAGAGATAGGAGACCTGTCATGACTTCTACCACGCACACCCCACACAACGGTTTTGTAACCGTTCTCTCCATTTTAGGCAAATGGTCAGCCTGATGCCATTTTACTCTTTTCAGCCCAACGCAAGCAAATAGTGCAACCGTTAAATCTAGTGATACCTAGAAAGGGGTTAATTAATTTGTGTATACAGAATTAATTTACCCCCTACCCGACCTACAAGACCCAAAAACTACCATAGGAAATCCTTTCAGCCATATGGAGAGATGCTGTGAGAAATGTTTTTTTTCCGTGCAGTAGCCACCCCTGGAGAGCCTTTCCACTAATCTCCACTCGATGGCAATCCATCACTCGAGAGCACTCGATGAGGCACCCCTCAAGGACAAACGGAGCATCCCTCAAACCATACCTCGAGGGCAAACAAACCCCCCCCCCCGAGGGCAAACACATCACCCCTCGAGAACTGTACCATCTCTCCAACACTAGAATTCCCCTCTCGAGCAGTCGAACACCTCCACCACTTGAATGCCCCCCTCGAGTACTCGAACACCTCAGACACAACCATTCCTCCAGCACTCGAATGTTCCCCTCGAGCACTCGAACACCTCCAACACTCGAAAGCCCCCCTCGAGTACTCAAACACCTTAGACACTCAAATGCCCCCTCGAGTACTTGAACACCTCGGACATAACCATCCATCCAGCACTCGAATGCCCCCTCGAACACTCGAACACCTCCAACACTCGAATACCCCCCTCAAGTACTTGAACACCTCGGACACTCGAATGCCCCCTCGAGTACTCGAACATCTCAGACACAACCATCCCTCCACCACTCGAATGCCCCCCTTGAGCACTTGAACACCTCCAACACTCGAATGCCCCCTCAAGCACTCGAACAACTCTGACACTCGAATGCCCTCTCGAGCACCCGAACACCTGTAGCACTCGAATGCTCCACTCGAGTACTCGAATGCCTTTAATACTCAAATGCCTCATTCCAGCTACCCCTCAAACCACCATTCTAACCACCTATCCTCGAGGCCCTCGAAATACCCTTTGAGAGTCATTCCAGCCTCTCCTCGAACCATCCTTTTAAGCACCATACCCCTCGAACCACCATAGCGAGGGTCGAGGTGTTTCGAACCCCGAAATCCTTGAACCACTAGAAGCCTCAGACCACCTATCCTTCAAGCCTCAGACTAGCAACCCTTTGAGTCTCGAGGGTTGGAGAACGAGGGTCGAGGGGTGAGGGTCGAGGGGTAAATTTTTTTTTCCATGAGGAGGCCGTCCATGCGTTTCCAATCCTGCAAAAAGATGAAGTGGTGTAGACTGGTTCTACCATATACACCTATATTGATTGGGGGTGTTGTTAGCCTTCCAAAATGATCTCTGGGAAATTAGGAGGTCCACTGTATGACCCTCGACTCTGCCCTTGTAATTACCTGCAAAAAAATGTTTACCTCCCGAATGGGCCTCCGAATTCCGCCAATGAGCTTTCCTGCAAGAAACTTTTGAGAAAATCTTCGACAAAAAATTGGCCACATTTGTGCCAACTGTTAGTGACGGATCCCTGTTTAGAAAAATAATTCATGAGGGAATAATCTGTTGAGGATGAGGTATCAGTCTTTTTGTATAAGCTTGAATGCCCTTGTTGAATTCGGTCAAAGTTCTTTCTTCTGAACTTTATTCCTCTCATTCCATATGTAGTACACTGTAGTTACCAATGCCAGCGGTCCCATTTTGCTTTTCAGTTTTGATCCTCGTACCTGTCTTCTGATCCATTTGTCCGAGGCGGCAATGGAATTTGTGGCTCTTCTCAATCCAATCCAGATTCACACCCTATCCCATACAGTTCAGATGAAGTCACATTGGAAGAATAAGTGTTCGTGCGTCTCTACCTCCGAACGACATAGGGAGCATATATGATCTGTGGGTACATCTTCGCCTCCGTGGTATCTGTTTTTGGTTTGTAATCGACTAAGGGAAGCAAGCCAGGTAATGAACGAGAACCGGGGGGGTATGGATCCACGCCAAATTGATTTGTAGAATCTGGCCTTTGGGAGGGTGGGTATATCATATAAGTGAGGATAGGTAGACCTGTGTAAATGATCATGAGCTATCGCTGTGAATTTACCAGATCCTGCCCAAACTGGCAGCATGTCCCTAAGCGAGTCGCTTGAGCCACTGGATATGATGACTAGTTTGTCCCGGAGTTCACATAGATTCGTGAATTAGAGTGAAAACTTCTCCGAGATTCTGCCACATGGGGTCCTTGGGTGTACAAGCCATATACTGCTCGTGCTCAGGAATTGTGAATGGACCCATCGGATCCAGAGCGATTCCTTCTTTGAGTGTATGTCCCTTAGCAGCTGTGCGATAATGGCCATATTCCATTTCTTGAAGTCCCGAATTCCCAGACCCCCACTACTCCTTAGAGTACAAAGCCTCTTCCAGGATACCTTGTTCTATTTCTTTTCTCCCCATAGGAAATGTTTGCATTTTTATTCAAGTAATTCCATGACATTACCCTGTATGATGAAGTGTTATATCCAGAAACCAATAATGCCCTGGACCACGGACTTGATGAGTTCCAATTTTCCCGCATATGATAACGTGTGCCCTTTGAATTTTGCAATTTCATTGTTGACACTATCAATGAGCATATGAAATTGAGAGACCTTCAATTTACTGGAGTCCAGCGGGATGCCCAAGTACCTGACTGGAAATCTAGCCCACGGTTACCTATGAAGCTTATGTCATCTTTAATACCCACCCCGAAGAATTGCGACTTTGCGGTGTTGATGGCCAAGTAGGGGGTCTGTTGGAAATCATTGAGTACAGATATAAGGGTATGAACAGAGTTCCGATCCACCTTTGAGAAGAGCATTAAGTTATCAGCAAAAGCTAGATGGGTGATTTTGAGATTTTCGCATCTGGGGTGAAATAAGAACAGAGTGGATTCTGTCTTCCTTTTCAACAGCCTCGAGAAGTATTCTATACAAATGACAAAGAGTAGGGGAGAGAGAGGGAACCCTGACGAACACCCCTTTTGCATTTGAAAAATTCATATAATTGTCCATTGATCGCGATGGAGAAAGTCGATGTTGTTACGCATTCCATAATTCTGTCAACCAATAAGTGCAGAAAGCCCAGGCCGGTCAGTTCCTCTTGTAGGAAGTCCCGGGAAACCGTGTTGAATTCCTTTGTGAGGTCGACCAAAATCATACAGCGGGGGGATGATCTGGGCTTGCCGTAGCATCTTACCATATCTTGGGCCAACATGACATTATCTGATAGATTCTGCCCTTTCACAAATGCTGCTTGGCAGGGGTCAATAAGAGTGGGAAGGAAAGGTTCGATTATGTTAGCGATGATTTTGGAGATTACTTTATAAATGATGTTACAACAGGAGATGGGTCTGAAGTCACCCACCCTTAGATTGTGTTCTTCTTGGGTATGAGTGCGACGGTTGTATGGTTGAGTCTTTCCAGTAATTTTCCGTTATGGAAGAATTCCAAGACTGATTCCGTGACATCCTGACCCACGATCTCCCATTGACTCTTGAAGAAGGCCGCTGTGAAACCATCGGGGCCTGGTGCTTTGTCATCAGACATGGAGAAGAGGGCAGACTTTATGTCATGTCTTTCTATGTCTTGACTCAATGTTGCTCTCTCCATATCGTTGAGTAAGGGGCCTGAGCGGATTATATCTATCTCTATTGGTGTTCGTGAAACTTCTGTACAGAATAAGCCCTTGTAAAATTCAGTAAGTAGTGTCCCTTTTCTTTAACTAGATGTGACTATCCTATCTTCGGCATCTAGGATTGCCAGAATCTGGCCCTCTTTAATGTTGGCCACCAAACCGTGAAAAAATCTTGTTCCCTTATCCTCCATACTGACAAAGTTAATTCTTCCCTTTTGGAAACGGAATTTGGACTCCGCCGTATAGAGAAGCAGTGCGTTGTGCTTTAAGACAGTCAGCTGATGTACCAGTTCGGGTGAGGTGTCCACCGATGTTAGATTCTTCAATGCGGCCGCAAACTCCATGTCTGCTCTTTTTTCCTTTTCTGAAATGTGGTTGAAATCCTTTTTCCCAAGTTCCTTAAGAGGTTTCTTCAATCTTTGTATCTTACGGCATAAAGCATATTGTTTGAATCCCTGTACCTCTGGTGACCAGTGATCATGTCCCACCTATTTGCACTTCGGATGCGTGTTCCATATCTTTTGAACCCTGAAGGGCCTATTTAGCTTATCTATATCTTGCGCCAGGGATGTTACAAATGGTAGGTGATCCGAGAGTGCCGACCCAGGAAGAAAGATGGTGCAACATGAGTCCCATTTGTGATTGAGTAGGATGCGATCCAGTTTGTGCCTAATTGTGTAATCTGCATTGTGCAACGTGAAGTGATCGCCAATTACTGGAGCGTCTCTGAGACCACAGGCAGTGCAAGCTTCTTGAAATTCCCTCATTTGGTAGACCCCGGGGGATGTGCTTCCCATATGATCATTGGCGCTGATGATGGCATTAAAATTGCCAAGTACCATCCATGGTGAGTCCAGGTTTACGCCGTATCTCTTTAATTCTGCCCATAGGGGAAATCTGTGTAGCCTTCCTTCACTATTACCATAAGTATAAGTGTATAGAAATTGTACATTCAATGACAGGCTGCGTACTTTTAGGTGGATCATCTGCGCCATTCTACCTTTTATCTCAACAAAAAAAAATTTTGGGATCCCAAACTACAAGAAATCTAAAGTTGGGTGCCAAGTCAAAATTGTGGGTGTATCTCCATCCTTTGAGACTCTTCATAAAGATGTTCAACGTTCGTTCACTTGCCTTTGTTTCCAGAATACCCAACAGACCGATATTGTTTTCAGAGATAATCTTCTTCACCTGTCTCCTTTTTTCTAGGGCACCAAGGCCCCTTATGTTGAGGCAGACCGCATCCATTGGGAACCCAAGGTTCCTTTAGGCCTCGAACTGCCGTCTTTGCTGCTATCCATTGACGATGAGCTCTTTGCTTAATCAGCCACTCTTTGATAAGTCTTCTTCAATAGATTGAGCAGCATGGAAGAAGATCTGGTTCTGCAACTGCCTTTGATCGGCTTTCTCCCACCCGTGATTTGTGCTTTTGGCGTGGGAGGTCGTCCTGCTTGTGGGGGATTGCGCCGTCTTGCATCCGGATGCAGCATACTATCCGGTATGTTTCCTGCACCTTTCATTGGTTTTTTTGCATCTCCAAAACCGGGGGGTCTATCCAGACTGGTTTCTCCACTGAACTCCTTCTTGTTATGAACTTGAGAGCTTGACTGTGTAGGAGCATCTCTCACCTTGTCCTGATGGAGCATCTCCCTGTCCTTCTCCGTGTCATCATCTTTCTCCTTTTCTGGGTTTAATTCTTGTCCCATGCTGCTTGATCCCATGTTGTCTGATTTATTACCCGAAGCTTTGTCCTCAGGGGTACGAGAAGTCACCGCATTAGGAATGTTGCACTACTCTTCCTCCGCCTATGCAGAATGAACGCACTTGTCACAGTTGGCAGTCATAATCCTTTTTGCCCTGCGCTCCTGAATGGCCCTGTCCCTGGTCTGAAAGAATTCATCACAAACTTCAAAATGATGGATATTTTCTCCGAAGTTAGGGCACCACAGTTTGCAGTAGTCGTAAAGAATCTGTTGTGAGTAGGTAGCTCCATCAGGCATGCGGAATGTGACTACTTCTTTGAGCTTTTTTGAGGTGTCAATGAGGACAAGAATTGTGGCATAGTAACCCATGAGGTCTAGTGTTGCGTTGTCCATGAGAATGGAGTCTCCTAATGTGGATGCTATTTTCTCCAGGGCCTTTTTGTGCCAGCAAGACTTAGGTAAGTGGTTCATGCATATCCAAATCGGTTTTTTTGCTATGATTCTCATGTCGAACTTCCCAGACTCTGGCAGGGGGACAATAAATTGCTTTTTACCATTGAGGTAATGATCCGGACCCTGCAGCACTTTGTCCCTATCCTCTGCTGTCTTGAATCCGAATTTGAGGTAGCCATTGGTCATTGTTTGTACCTAGAACTGGACACCCCATTTTACCATGAGCAAGCTCCTTACCGCATGTGTATCGGGGAAAGATCCTGGGAATACGCCAAGAAAGCCATGGAACAGTCGAATTTTTTCCTTGATAATTTCATCCTCGGGGAGAATGAAATCCACATCCTGTGCTGCAGTAATACCTACTTTGTCCATGATGATTTCTGCATCGTTCCACGCCCTTTTTCTCTCTAGTAGCGGATCATACCATTCTGTAGGGTTGAAAGTTGGGGCTAATTTTTTAGCCTGGCTTGAGGAATAGCGGATTTGGTGGCAGAGAAGGAGGCAGCTTTGAGATCCATATTTATCTATCAAGTTATCAGGGGAAATAAGATAAGACAAGAGAAAGTTAGGTAAACAA
Organism: Rubia yunnanensis; assembly: GCA_037428765.1. Lineage (NCBI taxonomy): Eukaryota > Viridiplantae > Streptophyta > Magnoliopsida > Gentianales > Rubiaceae > Rubia > Rubia yunnanensis. Next base: position 17,489,211 of record CM075064.1, on the reverse strand, counting down.
TCCGACTAACTTATCAGCTGCACAGAAAGAGACTAACGTATCTCCCCATACACATAGATAATACACATAGTTCTAATACCTATCCCAACAACAGGGGATAAGTATAAAAGCAGTAGAATATTATACAAAATCCAAACAATACACAATCCAAACAATACACAAATAGATACACATGGGGATAGAGGTAAATCCTCACACAGAATGTACAAATCCACACGCAGAATACAAATCCTCCCAGAGAATACAAGTACGCACAGAGTTAGAGCTTCATGCAATATGCTCGGGATATTAAATTCAAGAACAAAAATTTTCAGCATAACCTGTTTGCGGTTGAATTAAATTCCCGCCGCAAATCTGACTCGATGTTGGTGGAGACGAAGACTTCAAACAATGTCGAGCATTTAGAATACCATGAGTCTAAATCCATAGCTACTCAGATCCTTCTAGGTGTTCCGATGATTTGAATTGACTACCAGCAACTCGAATTGTCACTTTCGAAAACCCTCGCTTTGCAGGCAGAAGACATCAGAAATCCGCAACCTGAAGATGATTATGGTCGAAATCCCATGGGGGTTCTGGATAATCAGGTACAGGCCAAATATTAACTGAATAATCGGACAAAAATGCTCCTATTGTTCTTGGGAGAAGGCTGCGCCTTTTTCGGCCAGAATCGTTTTCTTTTCAGCTTAGTCACTAGTCGAAGGTAATGGTAAATAAAAAGAAACCATGAGAGTGTACGGGAGTGGGAACATTGCCCACTCCCGTGATACAATGAAACATACTGAACTACCCCTGATCTATGTAATACAATCAGGTGGCCCAGAAGTAATCGGAAAAGTCTACGGGAATGGGAACCTTGTCCCACTCCATGAATACATGATACCTACTAAGCTACCCCTGGACTAGATGATACAGCAAGGTGGCCCAAAAAAATGCTTACCCCTTCGTGGTGACAGGAGACCATTTATGAGAAAATGATGCTAACCCCTTCGTGATGACAGGGGCCTATAGAAAACCATCTGTGAAAATACCGAGGGGCATGAGAACAAACTCACTAGCCCCTAACTCCATGCAACTTTCATACAACCGGTTGTGTGAACCGGCTCTTCAGCCGTGGTTTGTTCTCCACGGGTATCTTCCGAACCGAGAATGGTCTCGGCCTTCAAGTGAAGTAGTATGACGTCTTCTTCGGGGAGAGGTGGCACACCGCTTCTACCATGTACACCTCTAAGATGAAGATAAAGAGGTGTTATTGGCCTTCGATAACGATCTCTAGATGAGTGCTGAGGTTTTCTCATTAGGGTTAGGAGTAGATTTACCGTAGTCTGTGTTGCTCCCAAGTGTTCCCCACGAATAGACCTCCTAATGATGAATAGACTGGGCATGACTTTTACCGTGCATGCCCCGTGTAACGGTTTTGTAACCGTTCTTTCAATTTTAGGCAAATGGATACCCTGATGTCATTTTACACTTTTCACTGCAGCGCATGCAAATAGCGCAACCATCAATTCCAAGTAATACCTGCCAAGGGGTTAATTAATTAGCGTACGTAAAATTAATAGTCCCCTTATCCGACCTGAGCGGCCGTGCAACCAACTGAAGAAAGGATGTGATCCTTCCTTGCGCAGCTAAGTGGAGAGAGATTTTTTTTATCACAGATCCCTTCGAGGACTCGAACGCCCCGAGGGGGCAAAACACCTTTATTACCTGAATGCCCCCTGGAGCAATCGCACGCCTCCGGGACTCGGAGGCCTCCTTGAGGACTCGGACGCCCGCATGACTCAAACGCCTCCAGGACTCGAATGCCTCCAAGACTCGAATGCCTACAGGACTCAAATGTCTCCAGGACTCGAATGCCTCCTGGACTCGAATGCCTCGAGGATTCGAAAGCCTCGAGGATTGGAATGCCTCGAGGACTCGAACGCGTCGAGGACTCGAATGCCTCCTCGAGCGCTCGAAGACCTCCTGCACTCAAAATCTCCCCTCGAACCACCATACCCCTCGAACTGCTATGGCCCTCGAGTCATTTTGCCCCTCTAACCACCACCCTAACCCGTTGAACACTCTAACCACCATATCCCCTCGAGCACTCGAATGGCTCCGGGAGTGGAATGCCTCCTCAAACCACCCTACCCCTCGATGCCACCAGGAGTTGAATGCCTCCAGGACTCGAATTCCTCGAGGCCTCGAATGCCTCCTCGAGCACTCGAAGACCTCCAACACTTAAAAGCTCCCCTCGAACCACCATACCCCTCGAACCACCACTCGACCCCTCGAGAACTCGAATGCCTCCAGGACTCGAATGCCTCCTTGAGCACTCGGAAGCCTCTAGCACTCGAATGGCTCCTCGAGCACTCAGAAGCCTCTAGCACTCGAATGCTCCCCTCGAACCACCATTCCCTTCTAACCATCCTACCCCTTGAACCACCACCCGAGTCCTTCTAGCAACCGTGTCCCTCAAACAATTACCATACTCGTCGAACCACCATACCCCTCAAACCCCCATGGCCCTCGAACCACCAGTCCCCTCAAACTCTGTGAAGGTTTTTTTTTCTTGCTCCCAGTCCAGCAAAACGATTGGATGGGATGACGCCACCATACCACTTCTGCAAAAAGATGAAGTGGTGTAGACCAGTTCTACCATATACACCTAAATTGGTTGTGGTGTTGGCCTTCCAAAAAAAATCTCCGGGCAATTAGGAGGTCCAATCCGTAGGAAATATTTACTGCCCTTTTAATTACCTGCACGAAATATTTACCTGCACAAAATATTTACCGCCTGGATAGGCTTCCGAAGTCTGCCAATGAGTTTACCTGCAAGAAAACTTTTGTGATATTCTTCGACCAAGGTTGGCCGCATTTGTGCCGTTTGTTAGAACAGCAACTCATGGGGTAATAATCTGTTGGGGATGAGGTAGCAATCTTTTTGAATAAGCTTGAACACCCTTGCTGAATCTGGTCGAAGACCTTTTTTGAAAACTTTATTCCTTTCACTCCATATGTAGTATACAGTAGTTGCTAATGCCAGTGGTCCCATTTTCCTTTTCAACTTCGATCCTCAAACCTGTCTTCTGCTTCATTTTTCAGAGGCTACAATGGAATATGTGGCTCTTCTCAAACTCATCCAGATTTGCACCCAATCCTATACCGTTTGGGCGTAGTCACACTGGAAGAACAATTGTTCATGCGTCTCGACCTGAGAATGACATAGGGAGCAGATATGGTCTGTGTGTGCCTCTTCCCCTCTGTGGAACCTATCTTTGGTTTTAAGTCGACCAAGAGAAGCAAGCCAGGTAATGAATGAGAACCTGGAGGGAATGGATCCGCGCCAGAGGGAATTGTAGAATCTAGCCCTTGGGGGGATTGGTATATCATATAAGTGAGGGTAGGTAGACCTGTGTATGTGATCATGGGCCGTCGCCGTGAATTTGCCAGATCCTGCCCAAACCGCCAGTATGTCCTTGAGTGAGTCGACTGAGACACCGGATATGATGATCCATTTGTCCCGGAGTTCACATAGATTCGTGAAGAAGAGTGAAATTTTTTCCGAGATTCTGCCACATGGAGCCCTTGGATGTGTAAGCCAAATACTGCTAGTGGCCAGGAATTGTGAATGAACCCATTGGTTCTAGAGCGAATTCTTCCTCGAGTGTATATCCCATAACTGCTCAGCGATGACGGTTATATATCATATCTTAAAGTCCCGAATTCCCAGACCCCCATTACTTTTCGGAGTACATAGTCTCTTCTAGGATACCTTATTCTATTTCTTTTCTCCGCATAGGAAGTGTTTACATTTTTTTCAAGTGATTCCATGACATTACCCTGTATGATGAAGTGCTATATCCAGAAAACAATGATGCCCTGGACCACGGATTTGATGAGTTCCAGTTTTCCCACATATGATAACGTGTGCCCTTTGAATTTTGCAATTTTGTTGTCGATGCTGTCGAGGAGCTTATGAAACTGAGAGACCTTAAATTTACTTGAGTCCAGTGAGATGCCCAAGTATCAGACTGGGAAGGTAGCCCAAGGTATACCTGTGAAGCTTAAGTCATCTTTAATACCCACCCCGAAGAATTGCAACTTTGCGGCGTTGATGGCCAAGCAAGAGGTCTGTTGAAAATCATTGAGGACAGACATGAGGGTATGAACCGAGTCCCGATCCGCCTTCGAGAAGAGCATCAAATTATCCGCAAAAGCTAGATGAGTGATTTTTAGTTTTTCACATTTGGGGTGAAACGAAAACTGAGTGGATTCTGTCTTCCTTTTCAACAACCTGGAGAGGTATTCTATGAAAATGACTAAAAGTAGGGGGGAGAGAGGGTCGAACTGACAAACACCCATTTTGCCTTTGAAAAAGTCACATAATTTTCAGTTGATTGCAATGGAGAAAGTCACAGTTGTTACGCATTCCATGATTCTGTCGATCAACAAGTGCGCAAAGCCCAGACCGGTTAGTACCTCTTGTAGGAACTCCCAAGAAACTGTGTCGAATGCCTTTGCGAGGTCGACCATAATCATACAGTGGGGGGATGATCTTGACTTGCCGTATCCTCTTACCGTCTCTTGGGCCAACATTACATTATCTGATCGCTTCCGACCTTTCACAAACGCAGCTTGGCAGGGGTCAATAAGACCGGGGAGGAAAGGTTCGATTCTGTTGGCGATGATTTTGGAGATGACTTTATAGATGATGTTGTAGCAGGAGATGGGTCTGAATTCGCCCACCCTGAGATTATCTTCCTTCTTGGGTATGAGTGCAATGGATGTATGGTTGAGTCTTTTCAGTAAGTCTCTGTTTTGGAAGAATTCCAAGATTGATTTCGTGACATCTTGACCCACGGTCTCCCAAAGACTCTTGAAGAAGGCCGTTGTGAAACCATCGGGGCCTGGTGCTTTTTCATCAGACATAGAGAAGAGGGCAAAATTTATTTCATTTTTTTCTATATTTTGGCTCAATATTGCTCTCTCCATATAATTGAGTAAGGGACCTGAGCAAAGTGTATCTATCTCTATCGAGGTTCGTGGAACTTCTATACCTATCAAGCCCCTGTAAAATTCAGTAAATAGTGTCCTTATTCTTTTACTGGATGTGACTATCCTATTTTCATCGTCGAGGATTACCGGAATCCCGCCGCCTTTCCTGTTGGCCACCAAACTGTGAAAAATATCTTGTTCCCTTATCTGCCATAGTGAAAAAGTTAATTCTTCCCTTTTGGGAAAGGAACTTCGACTCCACCGTGTAAAGGAGCAGTGCGTTTTGCTTTAAGACAGTCAGCTGATGTACCAGCTCGAGTGATACATTCACCGATGTAAGATTCTTCAATGCTGCCGCATACTCCTTGTCTGCTCTTTTTGCCTTTTCTGAAATGTGATTGAAATATTTTTTCCCCAGTTCCTTTAAGGGTTTCTTAAACCTTTATAGCTTGCGGCATAAAGCATATTGTTTGAATCCCTGTACCTCTGGTGACTAGTAATCATGTACAACCTGTTCGGACTTCGGATGTGCGTTCCACATTTTTTGGTAGGTGATCAGAGAGTGCCGACCCAGGAAGGAAGGTGGTGCGGCACGAGTCACCATCCCATTTGTGGTTCAGTAGGACATGGTCCAGTTTGCGCATAATTGTGTAATCCATATTATGCCACGTGAAGTGATCGCCAAGTGCTGGAGCGTCTCTGAGACTACATGCGGTGCTGCTTCTTGAAATTCCCTCATTTGGTAGGTTCCGAGGGGTGTGTTTCCCATGTGATCATTAACGCTGCGGATGGTATTAAAGTCACCAAGTACCATCCATAGTGAGTCTAGGTATGCACCGTACCTCTTTAATTCTGCCCAAAGGGGCAATCTGTATACTTTTCCTACACTATTACCATAGGTGTAAGTGTATAAAATTGCACATTCAATGCCAGGCTGCATACGTTTAGGTGAATTAGCTGGGCTATTCTACCTGTTATCTCAACAAAAAACTTTTTGGGATCCTAAACTATGAGAATCCTAGAGTTGGGTGCCCTGTCAAAATTGTGGGTGTATCTCCATCCCTTGAGACTTTTCATGAAGATGTTCAGCATCCTTTCACTTGCCTTTGTTTCCAAAATACCCAATTGACCAATATTGTTTTCAGTGATGATGTTTTTTGCCCATCTCCTTTTTTCTGGGGTGCCAAAGCCCCTGATGTTGAAGCATGCCGCATTCATTGGGAACCGAAGGTCCCTTTAGGCCTCGGACCGCCGCCTTTGCTACTGTCAGTTGACGATGAGCTCTTCGCTACTTCAGCCACTTTTTGATAAGTCTTCTTCAATAGGTTGAGCAAGATGGAAGATGATCTAGTTCTGGAATTTCCTCTTGTCAGCTTTCTCCCACCCGTGATTTTTGATTTTGGCGTTGGAGGTTGCCCTGCTCTTGGGGGGTTGCTCGTCTTGCCTCTGGGTGCAGCATGCTCTTCGGTATGTTTCCTGCACCTTGCATTGGTCTTATTGCATCTACATAAGCGGGGTATCTATCCGAGCTGGTTTCTCCACTGAACTCCTTCTTGTTATGAGCTTGAGAATTTTGCTGTATAGTAGCATCTCCCTCGTTGTTCTGATCCATCTCCCTTTCCTTCCCCGTCTCATCATCTTTCTCCTTTTCTGAGTTAAGGTCTTGTCCTGTGCTGCTTGAACCCGTATTGTCTTTATTGTTACCCGAAGCTTTGCCTCCATGGGTATGCGAAGGCACCTCATTAGGAATGCTGGATTCTTCTTCCTCCGCATGTGCTGAAAGAGCGCATTTGTCACAGCCGGAAATTATTTTCCTCTTTGCCCTGCGCTCCTGAATAGCCCTATCCCTGGCCTGGAAGAATTCATCACAAACCTAAAAAATATGGGTATTTTCTCCGCAGTTATGGCACCACGGTTTGCAGTAGTCGTAAAGAATCTGCTGCGAATGGGTGGCTCCATCAGGCATGTGGATGTGACTGTTTCCTTGAGCTGTTTCGAGGTGTCAACGAGGACAAAAATTATGGCGTAGTATCCAATGAGGTCTTGTGTTGCATTGTCCATGAGAATGGGATCTCCTAATGTGGATGCTATCTTCTCCAGGGCCTTTTTGTGCCAGCAAGACTTGGGCAAGTGATTCATACGTATCCAAATCGGTTTTTCCATGATTCGCATGTCAAACTTCCCAGACTCAGGAACAGGGAAGATAAATAGCTTTTTACCATTGAGGTAATGATCTGGACCCTACAGCACTTTGTCCCAATCCTCTGCTGTCTTGAAACCGAATTTGAGGTAGCCATTAGTTGCTATTTGCACCCTGCACTGGACACCTCATTTTTCCATGAGCAAGTTCTTTACCGCATGTGTACTAGGGAAAGACCCTGGGAATACGCCAAGAAAGCCATAAAACAGCCTAATATTTTTCTTGATAATTTCATCCTCGGAGAGAACGAAATCCACATCCTGTGCTGCAAAAATATCGACTTTGTCCATGATGATTTCGACATCATTCCATGCCCTTTCCTCTCTAGTAGCGGATCATACCATTCCCTCTGCTTGAAAGTCGTGGTTGATTTTGTTGTCTGGTCCTGTGAAGCAGCGGTTTTGGTGGAGGAGGCAGCATTTGGATCCATATTAAACCGTCTAGTTAATAAGATACGACAAGAGATGGTTAGGCAAGTAATCCGACTAACTTATCGGATGCACAGGAGAAGACTAACATATCTTCCCGCACAAAACTCCACACTAAATAGATAAGACACACAATTCTAGTACCTATCCCAGCAACATGGGATAAGTATTAGAGCATCAGAATATTGGACACAATCCACACAATTTACACACGAGGATAGAAAGTCCTCACACAGGAAGTATGAATCCACACTTAGAAAATAAATTTGTGCAGAGAACAGTACGCACAGAGTTAGTACAGAAATCGACAGAATCCACACAGAATACAAATCCTCCTAGAGAATACAAGTACGCACAGAGTTTGAGCTTCACATAATATGATCAGGGAACAAAATTCAAGAACAAAAAGTTTCAGTAGAACCTGTTTGTGGTTGAATTAAATTCCCGCCGTGAGTCTAAATCCACTGCTACCATATCGTTGTAGGTGTTAAGAAAAACTGAATTGCCGACCAGCAACTGGAATTGTCAAGCCTTTCGAAAACCCTCGCTTCGAGGGTGGAAGCCATCAGAAATCCGCAACCCGTAGATGATTATGGTCGGAATCCCATGGGATTCTGAATTATTAGGTAGAGGCCGAAGATTAGCTGAGTAATCGGATGAAAATGCTCCTGTTGTTCTTGGGAGAAGGCTGCGCCTTTTTCGCTCAGAATCGCCCAGAGAGTTTTTTCTCTCAGCTTAGTCACTAGTGTTTCTATACAGAGAGCTCAGCTTAGTAACTAGTATTTCTATATAGAGAGAGTCGAGTAAATATTGACAGTTGATTAGTTAAAGTCTACTTAATCACTAATATTTTTATATATGAAGTCATGTAAGGTTTGGCCGTCGATTAGTCAAAGTCAAACATTTTTATTAGTATTTATAATATACTAATTCAAATAAAGTTTGACTGTTAATTAGTTAAAGTGAACTTTTTTTTAGTGTTTATATATTGAAAGTCAAGTAAGGTTTGACCGTTGATTAGACAAAGTCAAACATTTATATTAGTATTTATCATATGCTAATTCAAATAAAGTTTGACCGTTTATTAGTTAAAGTCAACTTTGTTATTAGTGTTTATATATTAAAAGTCAAGTAATGTTTGACCGTTGATTAGAAAAAGTCAACCTAGTTATTATTGTTTATATATTGAAAGTCGAGAAAGTTTGATCGTTAATTAGTTAAAGTCAGCTTAGTCACCAGTGTTTCTATATATATAGAGAGAGAGTCAAGTAAAGTTTGACCGTTGATTAGTTAAAGTCAACTTAGTCACTAGTATTTATATATAGAAAGTCAAGTAAGGTTTGACCGTAGATTAGACAAAGTCAAAAAAATTTATTAGTATTTATTATATACTAATTCAAATAATGTTTTCCGTTAATTAGTTAAAGTCAACTTTGTTATTAGTGTTTATATATTGAAAATCAAGTAAGATTTGACCTTTGATTAGACAAAGTCAAACATTTTTATTAGTATTTATCATATACTAATTCAAATAAAGCTTGACCGTTAATTAGTTAAAGTCAACTTTGTTATTAGTGTTTAGATATTGAAAGTCAAGTAAAGTTTGACCGTTGATTAGATTTATTAGTGTTTATATATTGAAAGTCGAGTAAAATTTAACCGTTGATTAGTTAAAGTCAGCTTAGTCATTAGTCGAAGGTAATGGTAAATAAAAAGAAATTGTGAGTCTACGAGAGTGGGAACATTGTTCCACTCCCGTTATACAATGAAACCTACTAAACTAGCCCTGATCTAGATGGTACAATCAGGTGGCCCCAAAAAATGTCGTGGGAATGTATGGGAGTGAGGACATTGGCCCACTCCCTTAATACATGTTACCTAAAATACTACCCCTGACCTAAATGTTACAACCAGGTGACCAAAAGAAGCTAGTCCCGTCGTGGTGACCGGGGCCTGTGGGAACCATCCATGGAAAATATTACGACCCATCGTGGTGATCGGGGCCTGTATGAGCCATCCCTTCAACAGAGTCCCGTCGTGGTGACCGGGGCCTGTATAAGCCATCCCTGAAAAAACAGAGGGGTAGGAGAACAAACTCACTAGCCTCCTCGCTCCACGTTACATCCATGCTACCGGTGGTGTGAACCGGCTCTTGTACCGTGGTTTGCTCCCAACGAGTGTCTTCAACTCTGAGAGTGGTCTCGGTCTTCCAATGAATGAAGTAGTATGACCTGTCCTCCTAAAAGGGCTTGCACACCGCTTCTACCATGTACACCTCTAAGATGAAGATAAAGAGGTGTTATTGGCCTTCGATAACGGTCTCTGGATGAGGGTCGAGACTTTCTCTGTGGGGTTAGGTGCAGTTTGACTGTAGTCCGTTGTGCTCCCAAGTGTTCCCCGTGGATAGACCTCCTAGGAATAAGAGACCGGGCATGACTTCTACCGCGCACGCCCCGCATAACTGTTTTGTAACCGTTCTTTCCATTTTAGGCAAATGGACAACCTAATGCCATTTTGCACTTTTCAGTACAGCGCAGGCAAATAGCGCAACCGTTAAATCCAAGTGATACCTAGCTAGGGGTTAATTAATTTGTGTACGCAGAATCAATTTACCCCCTACCCAACCTACATGGCCATGCCGCTGCCATGGGAAATCCTGTCAACCATCTGGAGAGAAGCTGCTAGGTGTTTTTTTTTCAAGAATCCAATAGTAGCCATCCCTCGAGGTTTCTTCACGAGTCCCCCCTCGAGGACAGAGCACTCGAACACCTTCGGCCCTCAAATGCCCCCCCACGAGCACTCGGGAGCTTACGACACTCGAATGGCTACCTCGAGTACTCGAGCCCCACCAACACCGCCTCGAGGACAAAGCACTCGAACACCTTCAGCCCTCGAGTGCCCCCCCGGTGCACCCAAAAGCTTCCAACACACTAATTTCCCCCTCGAGATCTCGAGCACCACTAGGACCACCTCGAGGACAGAGCACAAGATCAGCCCTCGAATGCCCCCAAAGAGCCCAAGAACACCTTTAGCTTAATCCTTCCATCCTCGAATCATCCCTCAAACTCGAATACGTCAATCCATCTCTCCTTGAACCATTCTCAAATTTTTGAGCATATCCAGCACTCGAATACCTTCAGAACTCGAATCCATCGAAAACTCCTTCAGCCCTTTGACTATCCTTCCAACCTCGTACCATCACTCCGCTTCCCTTTGAGTACTCGAGCACTTCCATCATTCGAATGCCCATGTCGAGCACTTGAATGCCTTCAGCACTCAAATCCCTCGAGATCACCTTCAGCCCTCGAACCATCCCTCAACTTCCCTTCGATTATTCGAACCTCCCCCCCCCTCGAGGGCAAAGAACTAGATCACCTTCAACCCTCGAATGCCCTCCATCGGGCCCTCCACCGGGTACTCGAAGGCTTCCAGCTCTCAAATTTCCCTCTCGAGAACTCTAGCACCTCCAGCGCTCGAATACCTCAATCCGTCTAACCGCAAACTACCCTCGAGTACTTGAGCACTTCTAGTACTTGATTGCCCATCTCGAGCACTCGAATCCCTCGAAATTTCCTTCAGCCCTCGGACCATCCTTCCATCCTCAAAACCATCCCTCAACTTCCCTTCGAGTACTCAAACCTCCATCCCTCGAAGGGTTTCTGTTCAGCATACCATTTGAGTTGCCACTGCCATCTGATAGATGTGATTGCCGGACCCTATTTTCCAGCGTTGTTGAGTCACCGGAATCTGGGCAAAAATTGAGAAATTACCAATTACAAGAATCTTCTCTTCCGTTCCTTTTCTTCCTGGAATTCTTATGAAACTGAGAAACAGGGCCAACAAATTGAGAGTGTTATTCTTTATGATTCCGATTAAAGCAATCCACCATGGCCAGCCGCCGGACCAACCAACACACAGTGAAACATCTCATGACATCTATGATGAATCCGAATAGCCCCAAAGTATTGCCACCTCAATTATACCCAGAATGAAGATCACCGTATAAATGTTCATGAGTGAGAGAAAATTTTAAATCTATGTTTTCGGCATAGAGCGTCTAAGTGCAGACTAGGTCAGGAAACACAAGGCTGGGGGTTGTCTGGGTTCTAAACACAAGTGAGGCTAAGAGTTTACCAAGTTCTGAGCACAAGCAAGGCTGGGAAAGGAACCGGGTTCTATTCACTTGCAAGGTCGGAGGTTTCCCAGGATTTGAACACACACTTGGCCGAAAAATGGTCGGCTTCTGAGCACTAGCGAGGCCGGATAATCAGTCCGGGTTTTGAACACAAGATAGGCCAGTCGGGTGCCCGGGGTTTGAACATAAGGTCCCCTGAATCAGTTTGGGTAGCCTATTGGTCTAAGCTCCAATTTGAATTTGAGTAAACGAGGTTGAGTATTTTTCGGGTTCTGAGCACAAGCAAGGCTAGGTGGGTTTTTGGGAGCAAAGCCGGACGGGCAGGCCGGAGGTTGACCAGGTTTTGAACACAAGCAAGGCCGGAAGGTGACTGGGATCTGGGCACTAGCAAGGTCGGTGAACAAGGCCGGGGTTTGGACACAAGCTAGGCCAGTCGGGCTCGAGATTTGAGCACAAGTTTACCCAAATTGTTTAGAACTGCTGTAATGCAAACAATTTCCATGCCTGAGACCCTTCATTAAAATTAATCTCCTATGAACATCATATTTACAGGCCACTAACCCACGCAGATTCTCATAAACAGCCCAATTCTTCCTACTAAAACCATCCCAGCATGCGACGACAATCCACACACTCTACAAAATTAAATATGCAAAGCTTCTCCTGTTCCCTGTAAAACTTCTCAAAAAAGAGTACCACAGCAATCCACACGGGTTTAGCGTATGAATTACTTCTTTCCACAGGAGGCCTCACCAAAAATAGATTCTATATAAATAGCGCTAAATGAAACCAAAGATAGCCTCCCAGATGACAAGTTCCTCCCCAAAAATTCGCACAACAAATCCCCAGAAAATCCGCACAAGAAGTTCATCCATTAAAGTCTGCACAAAATTTATATAGTGCAAGACTTACATAGGTGTTCGCCAAGCTCTCCATGTTTACATCGGGTACGGGTCTTCCTCCTTTGCCGGAACTTCGTCTTCCTCCTCCGGCAGAAAATTCCACTCCTCAAGACCGGTGTGCAGGTCTTCCTCCAGTAAAACCCATCATGGATCCATGGGTCTTCAAATTTGAGTTCGAAAATTCCAATATTCGAACTTCAAGAACCCAAAAGCTCCTAGCTTGAAGATTGAAAAGCAAGTCTTCATCCCAGAAATCCATAAAAAACTATGGGTTTTCCAAATCCGCATTCGGAATGCGGATCTTCCTCCAAAAGTTCAAGAATCAAGCTTTGTTTTGCAAAAAAAGGGGACCCAGATCCCGAATTCAAATCAGCCTAAACCAAGGCAAACCACACATGGAAACACTCCCAGCGAGGAGCCCAAGATTAATGCCGGACTCCTCGCTGGAGAAGGGGAGCTGTGGAAGAGAGACCCGGCTAAAACCTAACACGATGAACAGTGCAGGGCTGCGCCCTATTTTCGCCTCAGAGCTTCCTCCAGCTTAGTCACACCTTAGTCACTCAGCTTAGTCATTAGTGTTTCTATATAGAGAGAGTCAAGTAAAGTTTGACCGTTGATTAGTAAAAGTCAACTTAGTCACTACTCCCTCCGTCCCAGCTATTTTTGCACTTGTCACTGTTCATTTAGTCAAACTTTGTTACTTAGAAAAGTAAATTTCAAGCAATGTATAAAATAATATATTATCATATATGATATCATTAGAATCGTGTTAACATCTATTTTTATAATATTATTTTTTCATCATTTTTAAATATGCATAATTAAAGATATTACTGGTCAAAATTAGTTCTGGTCAATTTGAAAAAGTCAAAATTTACAGAAATAGCTGGGACAGAGGGAGTAGTATTTACAAATAGAAAGTCAAGTAAGGTTTGACCGTTGATTAGACAAAGACAAACATTTTTATTAGTATTTATTATATACTAATTAAATAAAGTTTGACAGTTAATTAGTTAAAGTTAACTTTGTTATTAATGTTTATTTATTGAAAGTCAAGTACAGTTTGACCATTAATTAGACAAAGTCAGCTTAGTTATTAGTGTTTATATATTGAAAGTTAAATAAGGATTAACCGTTAACTAGTTAAAGTTGCATTTATTCATACTAAATCACATAAGGGTTGAATATTAATTAGTTAAAGTAAACAAATTTTATTCTTATTTGTATATATTAGGTCAGTAAAGGTTGATCGTTGATTTATTTAACTTAACTTAGTTATTAGTTAAAGTCAACAAAAGAAGTGAACGATTTTGAAAGTTTGAAAAAAAAGCTTAGAGCGGCTGCTCAACTACTATTAGCCCATGAAATTTCTAGCAAGATTATTTGAAATTTTTGTCAAATATTTTGAATTATTTGAAGGAAAAAATTGAACTTTAAAAAATTTCAATGAATATTTTGAAATTTTTAGCAGGAAGATTAAATTTTAAAATTTTTTGGCAATTTCTTTGGTGGAAAAAATGAATTTTTAAATTTTTTTTAGCACCTGCTTTTAAAACCGGTGCTATTTTATTTCCAAAAACCGATGCTGTTTTGAAATTTTTGCGATTTTTAGGTGAGAAGATAGAATTTTTAAAATATTTAGCACCTATTTTAAAATTTTATGTCGATTTATTTGGCGGGAAAAATGAATTTTTATAATATATTGCACCAATTTATAAAACTGGTGCTATTTTCTTCAAAAAACCGGTGATATTTTTAAATCTTTGGCAGGAAAATAAATTTTGAAAATTTTTAGCGCCGGTTTTTGAAAACCGGTGCTATTATTTTTATTTTAGCACTGGTTTTTAAAACTGGTGGTACTTTTTAATTTTTAGCACAAGTTTTTGAAACCGGTGCTATTTTTAATAAAAACTAGTGCTCAAATTAATTTTTAGCACCGGTTTTGAAAACATGTGCTATTTTTTAACTAAAATTGGTGCTCTTTTGAATTTTTCGTCAATGTTTGGTGGGAAGATAGAATTTTACAAATATTTAGCACATGTTTTTAAAAACCAGTTCTAATATTTCTAAAACCGGTGCTATTTTAAAATTTTTGGCTATTTCTTTGGCGGGAAAATGGAATTTTCAAATTTTGGGCACCAGTTTATAAAAATCGGTGCTAATTTTTTCCAAAATCAGTGCTATTGTAAAATTTATCACCAATTTAAAAAAAACTGGTGTTAAAATTAAAAAGAAAAATGGTGCTATTACATATTTAGATCCGGTTTTGAAAACCTATCCTATTATATTTTTTTCACCGATTTTGAAAGTCGGTGCTAAAAAACCAGTGCTAGAGGGGAGTCTCTGTGGTAGTGTTAACTAGTACTAATGGACATCATATATCCACTCCTAGATCTTCCATCTGTTCATCCTTTGTGGGTCGCCGGTGGGTACTTTTTGTTTACATTCTATGTGATAGCCATTCCTAAGGGCGGTAGAAGATATTGAAGGTCGTTTGCAAAAACGGTAGAAAAGATCAAAGGCCACATTCACCTCTAAAATGGTAGTAGGCGAAGGCCACAAATGTCAATGTGTGGTTGAAAGATATTGGAGCCAATGATAGACGACATTTGAGTTCAAAGAGGCCAATGAAGAAACGGGAAATCGTGGTTTAATGAGTTGTGCCAACGTTTGAGAACAATCTAAAAATAATTAGCTATCAAGGATGATTCCATTGGATTCATCTTCTTTAGCACTATCAAATTGACTACTAGAACTCAAAAATTGGACTAACGGTTCTCCCATTGCAAAGGAAAGAAGTTCAGCAGGCCAAGTCACCACTGGTTAGCGCAGACTGTTCATGGCCACACACCAATGGTCTGCGCAAGAGGAGATGACCCACTCTAACATCTCCAACGCAGCGCTATATGCCACGGTCTACACAACTCAAGTTCAAAGGTTTGCCCAAAATGGATAATTATAGGCGTTGATCGTCCCGTTCACGATGGCCGGCACCGTTCCATGATCAAAATGACAAGACCAGCCATTGCCCCGCGCCATAACCCACGGCCTGCACTATAACCCACAGCCTGTGCCATAACCCATGGCCTGCACCAAAGTTATGAGCAAACTATATCTTTAGACCAAGGCCCACGTCATAGGCCTCGATCTGCGCTAAACTTTTGAGGGAGACATGCTTCCTGACCGCGGCCCGCACCAAAGTAGACAGTCTGTGCCAGTGTCTCGTGCCACAGCCCTCGCCAGATCAAGTGGCCCGCACCTTTGAAGACCGACGGCTACACGCGAGTATGCATCCCCCAACAACTCTCTCCTTCGGAGAGCTCTTAGAGAGGGAGAAACACTTTCTTCTTTTCATTTTTATTTCTTTTCATTTTGTGTTCATTTTAGATGTGGAATTTAAATCCGTATTTGAATTCCATGTCTATGGAGTAGTTTCCATAGCTTGGGGATAAATGTATCCCATGATTTAACTTCTATGTTTTTGTGAGATTTATTATATTCATCCTATTATATGTGTTTATGATATTATTATGATTGTTCTTGAATGTTCTAAATGCATGAATATTACACCACATACCGGCACACACTTTGGGATGTATTCATGTATACTGCATTTATTGATGCCCCATTGGGAAGAGAAACCTGGATGTTAGAATGGGTAAGGGAGTACGTTACGTTTGATTGAATGTGTGCAAAGGGAGACCCGAGTCATACTCTGACTTATTTTCCATTGCACTAGTCTTAGCTGATTATGTAAAATTTTCCAATAGGTTATGGGTAAAGATAGCTAAGAGGTAGCAAACTAGGGTGTGAGAGACCCTAGATCATAGATAAGGTTCCAATGACTCTTGGCCTTATTGATAGGACCCGAGAGAAGTTGTGCATTTGTGGTGGAAGCCCTGGACGTAATCCCAGGGGGGAGAAATGGACCTACGACATTGGTTGGACCTTGTTAGACTCCCCTAATTACTATAGTGGTGTCAATGAGGGTTACGAGCACAACCGATGTGACAGGTACGGGGAAGTGTATGCCATTGGCCACACCATGTGTTATGAATACAATATTAGGTTGCTTAGGAAATCTTGCATGTAAATGAATTGAGGATCGAAACATTAGGTTAATTATGTTGCGCATTGACTTTCCAAGCTACCACTTAGCGGAATTAAGATCTTTGACAAAATAAGGGAACTCACAAACCCTTCAATGCTGCATGAAATTCAAGGTCTAGCCCTCAGGATACACTCAATTTTGACTCGCTCTCTAACTAGCCCTCGGGATCAGATTACAAGGTTTACTGATACTTAACTAGCCCTCGGGGTTAAGCAACAATGGAATAGTTCGCAAGCAAAGAGTATGAACTCAAAGGGTTGTATTTTGATTGATGAAATTGGTGTTAAATTCGTCTATAAGGCCTCCCTATTTATAGTGTTACAATCTTGCCCCATACCCTAATCACTAATGGAAACTTAATCAACTTATGGCAGCTTTAAGAAGCTAAAACCATATCTAACTAAAATACCTAAAATAAATGGTAATCTAAGGTAATCTATTTGAATTATTCAAGAAGTAACCTTGAAGAATATTACCTTATCTAATCTTACCAAATCTAATTCTAATCAGAATAAAACTGAATATACTAAACCCTAATGGACTGTATTTTCAAAATTTAGCTCTTCGAAGCCCACATGGCCAAGCTATCAATCCAATAAACCCAAAATGAAATAATTTTACGATATTTTACAATTATCACACTACCTCATTAAAAACCCAGTGGGAAAAAAAGAGTATAGTGTTCCTAATGATGTCTTCAGTTCGTCGACAATCTTGAATACTGAATCCAAGATGTCAATGGTGACTACTTCTTCAATTCTTCATCATAAAGGCAATCAATCAAAGAATTTTAAGCACATCAAAGAATTTGATATTCGTATTATTCCCTCCGGGATCGAAAATTTTCTTCCTCAAAATGGGAATCATATAACCTATAAAGATATCCTTGAATTCCTGTAACAACTTCACAGACTGTGAAATCATATCAACAGGAATATCTTCTTTGGTATAGTAACTTTCTTTAATGGACATTATAAGAACAAAAGAATGATTAGTCAAAGCTCGATTCATATATCTTATTGAATCATAAAAGGATTTACCAGAGTTAATAGAGTGTTCATGCCTCATCATATAAATAGAAGATAAAGGACTAAGATGTGAAGACAAGACTGTATGCGACTTATCATAAACATTTTGCAACCTACATGTTTTACCTGCCTTAGGATCGACTTGGAACTTGTGTATGGCGACATTTCCTGTCTTTATGACAGAATGGACTCTATTTTGGTCGAAATTACTTGCTCCTTGTGGGGGATTAATTTTGGCAACTTCTGTGGAAAATGCCTAAAAAACTTCCTGTGTTTCAGGACCTTGCTCACCTTTGTCAACAATGATGATTTCATCACCTATTTGTTCTTCTTCGGTGTCATACCATGCAGGCATATCATCACCTTCCTCCTTCTTCAATGTTATTATAATTAATTCATGGGGACAATTAATGTGAACATGTCCTCGTTCATTATAATGAAAACATGTAGGAGTGTCCGAAGAAACTGCATCTGAAAAAGTAGAAATTGATTTACCGGTATCTTGGCTAAAAGACTGATTGGTTGCGATCATTCTTTGACTGATGGGTTCAAATGGTGGATTTGAGTAGGTTTTGTTTGAATTAAGGTTTCCTCAGACACCCTTGTTCGAGTAGCCACCACCCTTGGTCAAATTTGGGCTTCTGAAATCAGAGACTTGCCTTTGACTGTCATAGCTGAAATTAGAGCTTCCTCTGGGCCTTATTGTCGACTCAACCAACCTATCCTTGAACAATAAATCTTGCATAGAAACATAATGTTGGAGCTTAATCGGAACTTTACTTGACTTTCTATACAACGGTCAAACTTACTTGACTTTCTATATATAAATACTAGTGACTAAGTTGCCTTTAACTAATCAATGGTCAAACTTTACTTGACTTTCTCTATGTATAGAAACACTAGTGACTAAGCTGACTTTAACTAATCAACGGTAAAAATTTACTCGACTCTCTCACTGTATAGAAACACTAGTGACTAAGCTGACTTTAACTAATCAACAGTCAAACTTTACTCGACATTCAATATATAAACACTAATAACTAAGTTAAATTTGACTAATTAATGGTCAAACTTTACTTGACTTTCAATAAATAAACACTAATAACAAAGTTGACTTTAACTAATTAACAGTCAAACTTTATTTGAATTAGTATATAATAAATACTAATAAAAATGTATGTCTTTGTCTAATCAATGGTCAAATTTTACTTGACTTTTTTAATATAAATACTAGTGACTAAGTTGACTTTAACTAATCAATGGTCAAACTTTACTTGACTCTCTCTCTCTGTATAGAAATACTAGTAACTAAGCTGACTTTAACTAATTAACGGTCAAAATTCACTCAACTTTCAATATATAAATACTAATAACTAAGTTGACTTTGACTAATCAACGATCAAACCTTACGTGAATTAGTATTTAATAAATACAAATAAAAATGTTTGACTTTAACTAATCAACAGTCAAACTTTACTCAATTTTCAACATATAAACACTAATAACTAAGTTGACTTTAACTAATCCACGGTCAAACTTAACTTGAATTAGTATACATAAATACAACTAAAAAATGGCAGGAAATAAGTGAAATGACTATTATACCACTGTGAAAAAAAATCAAAAAGGAAACCCTGCCCTCATTTCTTCATTTTCGTTCTTTTCAAAATTCATCCTTCACATTTTTCTCACCGCTGCTCAACTAATCGACGATCAACGGTGATTTGATCCATGTGGCACGGTGGTTCGATTGGAGATGAGTCAGCGGCGATGCGACGGTGTTTCGATTGGAGCAGTTGTTGAGCAGTGGAGGTAAAACTGCGTGGTGTGGTGGGGGGTAGAGTTTCTGGCGGAGGTAGGAGGTGGCGGAGGTAGGGCAGAGGTAGGAGGTGGTGGAGCTAGGGCAGCGGTGGTGCACAGTTCTTTCTTGTGGCTAGTGGTGTGGGTTTCTAGCAGAGCTAGGGCAGAGCTAGGAGGTGGCGGATCTAGGGTTTTGGTAGGGGCACAATTCTTTTTGGTGACTGGTGGTGTGGGTTTCTGACGAAGCTAGGGCAGAGCTAGGAGGTGGCGGAGCTAGGGCGGAGGCATGAATAATGCCTTGAAACAAACTGAAGAAGCACGTTATCTTAGATTGTGGCTACACGCACAGATGAATCCCTTCATGCGTGATAAGTTCACCCCACCATCGTAGACTCCGGTTCCGTCACCTCTTTTTCCCTCGTCATCGAGTGCCTTCTAGAACACCAGCAACATCCGCGAGACCCTTAAAAATTGCATGAAACCTTCAACCTCACTAAAGCACTGTAAGAAACTGCTCAAAACAGTAAAATGTTTCAATCTAATAGATTTCTCAAATTCCAGGTTTAATTTTGATCGGTATGTAGGGAGAAAGAGATGGAGATGTTAAACATGGTAAGATTGGGAGATAAGTTGCAGAAGCACAAGAAGAATAAATTGTGGAGAAAGAGGATGAGGAAGCAGATTGATGAGAAGAAGGCAAAGGTCTTTTATATGTTGCTTTCTGATTGTAATGCTTGTTGTTTCTAGAGTTGGTTATGATTTCGATTAAATTGTTTTGTTTATCGTATATTCAGAAGCTTGAGGAGTTTGAGAAATATGACAAAGAAGCTGATGAGTGGAGGGCTAGGCAGATAGCCAAGGAAGTTGCTCGAGGAAGGGTAATGGCCACTGGATTCTTTGTTTTTTTTTCTGCTTGTGGCTTCTTTGCTTGGTTTTTCAAATAATCTGATGTTGTTGGTGCCTTTTCGTGTTTTGATTGAGAATATTAACATGGTGAATTTCTTGGAGTAGTAAAATTTCTTAGTTTTGTAATTAAGATATTCCTGCAAGTTCTTGTTTATGGGAGGAAACCTTAATGTGCCTTAGGATATGTATATGAACATATAAAGGAACAGCGTGCCAGTTCTTATGCGTTGTCAATCAGATGGAACTCACCACTCTCATATGATCTGTTATGCATTATTTTGATTCACTATTGCACCTATCTTCTAGTCTTTGAGAACTGATGTAGCATAAGGTGAATTGACTTGGCTTTTAACCAGTCACAAATGTTTCTTGTATAACTTATATGAGCGTCTAACTTATCCATGCCAAGGATGTAACTTTTATTTTATTCCTTGTCACTTTGAATTGTTTCATATACAGTTGGGAACTGAATATAGCTTCTAGCTAATCGGTTGGTTTGTGCATTGAAGTGGAAGAAATGAAGCGAATATCAAAACACAAGGCCAAAGAGGAGATGAAAATATTAGGATCTGATGTAAGCAATATTTATTTGTGCTCATGCTGTCAATTGCCTGTCCCTAGATTATAATGCTCATTTGATTTAACATGCAGCTTGAGGTAATGCTGATTGTGGAAAAATTGCAAGAACTACGATCACTTAGGGTTGAAAAATTGAAAAAACAAGGTGATCTTCTCCTACATAAAAATTCCATTGCTCTTGTGTTCTTACATACGTCATTTTTTGTTAATCAATATGAGAAGCGATTGTAAAATGACAAACCATGATAAAAAAAAAATTCTTTGGTTTGGACATGTTATGTCCTTATTTCAACATTTCTGTATTTTAGTGTAGATTACCTCAAAACACTTGACATGAGGCATATTATGAATGGATTGATTAACTTGATTAATTTACCTTCACCCTTGCTGAATAATTGTTCGATTTAAAATTTAATGTGAGTAAATAATAAATTTATTTGTTGCATGTATGGAGCAATATGATTTAATCAATTTACCGGTGGAATATGCAGGTTCGAAGAGCATGTGATGCATACATTAGACCTGGTGGAAGGTTAGCATTCTATTTAATTGGTAAATTAGATGTCACTTCAAATTGTGAACCCTTCTTAGTCTTGAGTAAAGCAATAAGGGCATTAGTAAAGTCAATGATACTGAATGAACCTTTCCCCTTTTCCCCTTGTGATTGTTCTAGCATAGTACTGTATTTGGTAGTAGAATGGACAGTAGATATAACTAAAGAGTTGCTTGAACAACTCTGGCACTGGTTCGGAGCATCTATATAGAAGTTTAATCTTTCTAACTTATAACAATAGTGCTAGTAGACCATACATGATACATGTGTCACTTTTTACGCATCAGAGAAGCTTTGAATTTAAACCTATACATGTATTTGTGATTCATATCATGTTTCTGCTAAATAGTTCATGGTACAGTTAATTCTCGGTTTCATTGTGGTCTTGTAGATGCACATGGAACGGTACATCTTAGCATTTTTAAGGATCATAGATTCAAGATTAGTTGTGTGGCTTAGCCTTGTGATTTAATGTGTATACGCCACATGATTCAATTGCTAGTTCAAGTTAAAGTTATGTTTAGTCCCGTAGATAGTTATGTTTAGTCCCATTGATTATTAATTTTGTATCATAACTTTTTTCGGTTTTATTTCTATATTATCAATTTTTTGAAGTTGATTTTATTATTAAATTAATGTCCTGATAAATTATTAATTTTGGGCCTTTTCCCTTCCTATTAAAGTGGCAGCGCACTGTTGCTTTCAGTGGAATGAAATTTTTTTAGTCGTCGTAAATAATTTAGCACCAGTTTGCTAAGAAAAATTAGCACCGGTTAAAAAACCGGTGCTAATGAAAAAACCGGTGCTAACAGATTAACAACTTAGAACACTTAGCAAGTACAAACAAGGTTGGAACTTGCAGTGAGGAACCGATATGGAAAACATATCAGTAGATTTATCAGCAGTCACCTTAATCCTCTCCCGATCTTCTGATGATGCAACCACAATAGAACTTGACAAACTAGAACCTTGTAGGTTACACAAGGTACCACATTTAAAGTTGTCCATATTTCTACAAATTTGCAACTTGATGACATCTTTACAAAGGGATTACCTTGTCCTTATTTTGAGTTCTTAAGCTCCAAGTTTGTGTTGCTGCCAGTCCCACGCTTCGCTTAAGGGTCAGTAAATATATAATTGATTTAGAATAAGGATAAGAAAGAAATGCCATTTTTTATTCGATTTTGTAAATATCCCCTTTCCTATTTTTTTGTACTTTATATATAATTTTACTCACTATATATATGAATATACACATTCACAGTATGTATGAGTTTTATTTTCTGTCGAATTTCAGTGTGATGTTGGAAATTCGATTTCAATGTGATTCTGCAAGTCTGATTTGAACCTGACGCTACAAATTCGATATCAATGCGATAAAGAAATTCTAAAAATCATTCAATGTGATTATGAAAATCTGATGTGAACCTAACAGGGTTTTGAAGAAAAGATTAATATATCCATGGTTACTTGCACTTTTCAAAGTAGGTGATTAGTGATTTATTCATTTCATTTATTTCATATCATTCACCATGAATTTTCAGTGAAGATATCATTACTCATAATAATAGTAGTAGTAGTAATAATAATAAAAAAAGTAATAATAATAATAATAATAATCTGAAATGTACTCCTCTATGGCGCGAGTCTAAATAAAAAAAGATAGATTCTGAAACGAATGTGTTGCAATTGAGATATCAATTAATTAATAAATTAATTTATTCAACATTTTAATTGGAAGGAAAATCCAACTTGATTGTTGCGACCGTGGACAAATATATATGGTACTATGTATCTTCGGTAAAGAAGAAAGTACAAGACCAAATTTGCCACATCTAGGGAGAAAATTCTATGTTTGTGGCTACATTAGCCACAAACGAAAGTGAATACGGAGGACGCATTTAGAAAATGCGTCCTCTCCATGTGCAATTTTTTTTAATTTTTTTAAATAGAGGACGCATTTACGAAATGCGTCCTCTGGTTTTTTTATTTTTTTTTAAAAATCCTGGTCAAAAAAATCAGTCGGCGAAGGGGAGCTGCCAAGGGGCGAGGACGCATTTACTAAATGCGTCCTCTATTTTTTTTAAAAATTCTGGTCCAAATTTATTTTTTTAAATATATTTATATATATACATAAATATAAATATATACATATATATAAATATAAATAAATACACATATGTATATATATATATATAAATATAAATATATATATATATATATATATATATATATAAATGTGTATATGTATATATAAATATGTACATAAATATAAAAAATATATATATAAATAAATATATATATAAATAAATAAATATATATAAATACACACATGTATATATAAATAAAATATATATATATATATATGCAAATATAAATATATACATATATAAAAATATAAATATATACATATATATAATATATGTGTATTTATATATATAAATATAAATATGTATGTACATACATATATATATATAAATATATGTATATATATTTATTTATATTTATATATATCTTTATTTATATTTATATGTGTATGTATATCCACACATTTACATGCATGTATATCCACACATTTACATGTATGTA